>CM034130.1:0-10000000 GCA_019914995.1 Acanthochlamys bracteata | reverse complement strand
TGAGGATCTTGCATGACAGAGCAGGAAAGCAAAGATGTTGACAGAATAACAAGAATATAAGATTATTAAAGTAAAATACTCAAAGTCTCCAAAATAGTCCAAAATAGTCACATAGGACAAGGATATTGCAATTGACAGCGGGTAAAATTGTAGCAGCATTCCCATTTATGTAACACATCCAATGATCCCACAATTATAAAAAGCCAGCAGTATTAACCATGCATTCTACTGTAAACTGCAAACACAAAGGCCAAATCCAGAGTCTCTAATTTTAAATTTGTTTCTTCAAATGATTTCAAAGAACCCTTCTTTGTAAACAGAAGAACTCATCATTAAAATTCCCTATGAGATGACTTAATACTATGAAACCAATCTAGACGGTCTTTAACTCAAATTGCAGATAGGGGAAACAAAGCAGAGATAACTACCTGAATTACTGTCTTTGAACCAACAAATGCTTCTATCTTCTTCCAATCACGGTCAAAGCTGCACAAGATAAAAGGAAAGTAAGAATTCCTTCAATACCACCGTCCTGTCAAGGTGGATCATAAGCAATCATCTTGAAACACAGTTAGCTGTACATAAAGGGAATATTTCAGGATCACCTAACTACATACATGGACAAAAATCTCAAGAGATTTCAATACAATCATACAAGAAAGAAAATTTGCTACTGTCCCAAACAACTAAGCTTTCAACTTTCAGAAAACTAGCTCCTCAACTTCTCAAGCAATTAGTCTTTATAAATCAATAAAAGAAAATGCAAACAACAAAGAGAACAATTGGTATTAAATTAGTTTGATTAGCTTTAAAGAGACCTTGGGAACCCTGAATGTAGGAAACATCTAACATTTCTTTCCAAATGCGCTACCAACCAAAGACGCAAAATTTCAAAAGAAATAAATCTAGTATCTGAATAACTAGCATCCAATAACATTAATTGCAACCACAATTACAATAAGATCACATAAACAACCCAAAAAAGGAAATGGCAAAATGGTAAGATGAACTAATTCAGAATGGCAAGATGTCTTCAGATATCAAAATGAAGGAAGACTCACAGCTGCAGTACCTTGCTAATAGGAAACAAAGGCACTCTTTTTTTCAATTTCCTTTGATCAGTAAAACAACAAAACTGCCAAAAAGGCTAAGACGAAATTGTCCAATCAACAAGGTAAACAAGCAATTCAAAAATCTCCCAACCGCTTTCAGGAATCTCACAGCAGTAGCAACTCATTAATAGACATAAAAATCAATCAATCACTGTTTTGCAAGATCAATTAAGGCAAACTCAGCTCAACTTTCCAAAAACTCACATATCTGACGTTTCATCTCGACCCTGCTCAGTAAAACTAAACTCAGTCCAAAAGGGTGAAAATCCAATCAATGAATGACAAATACAAAACTTCGATGAAACAAAAACAAGACACTCACAGCTGTAGCGCCTCGAGAAACTTATCATGTTCTTGTTCCGTCCAACTCTCTCTCGATTTAGTAATCGTGTACGGTTTCCTGATCTTCTTATTCGGATCTTCACCTAATCCAGCCACTGCCGCCACCATCGCCGCGGCTTCAACTCCCGCCGTACTCGCCGCAGCCGTTGCGGGCGGTACTACCTGCTGCTGCTGCTGTTGTTGGCTTTGTTGTTCCGCTGCAGATGAACTATAAAACCCGGCCGGCTGTGCTACTGATGTTGTTGGTCCTCCTCCACCACCGCCACCAGTGCTTCCCTCCGCCGTTTGATTCAACGATAACATTATAAATCAATCGATCAATCAATCAACAACAAATATCAGACGGTACTACAGAACAGAAATCGAAATAACAACTGAGAATTCAAGAGATTGCAATCGAAAAGAGAGAGAGAGTGGTGGTGGTAATTTCTAGAGAGAGAGTGGGTCTGTGCGGTTTTAGATAAAGAGAGAAGAGACAAAAGTAAAAAAAAGAAAGAAAAAGAAAAAGATGAAAATGAAAACAGAGAAAAGAGTGCTGTGTTGTGGTAGTCGTGGGGTTTGTTTGTTACTCTTTCTTCTGGTTGAGAGAGCTTCACAGACGTAAAGCTTCAATGGCTTCCCGGTTGTTCTATAGTCCGTTAGTTTCATTATTTAGAATTATATAGTCCTTCCTATTTTACTTTTCACAATTTAAAGTCCCTAATATTTACTTTTAGAAATACATAGTCCTTATAACTTTTCTTGAAGGACTATTATTTGGTTATTTGGGCAAGGAGACTCCTTTAGTTTTTGGTTTTGATAGGAGAAGGTCCATAGTAACATTTTGTGATCATGGTGGTCCTTGTTTTGTGTTTGGTTGATATTGGATTTTCCTAATAAGGAAACAAAACGTTTTCTGTCTTATATTGAAAATTTTAAGAAGAAAAATAACGATAATGACATGTCTGTGATGTATTATTTTGTTCTAGTTTAGTAATAACAAACGTGTTGTGTGACGATAAGGCTCAGTTTCAACTACTATCAAACTCTTTTTCTATCTTTAATTTATATGTTTCAAGCTAAATTTATTTTTATTTTTATTTTATACTAAATTATATTTCTATTAAATTAAATTAAATTTTATATGTTTTACTTACTATTCAGAATTTACTATAAAATTCTATATATCACTGAAATTTATTTTAATGAACTTATTTTTATGTGTTTTTGGAGATATTTGAAAGTCTTTAAATAGATTTTTTTGAAATAAAATTACTTTAAAATTTTTCAAAAAATTAAATTTATTTTTTTGTAAAAATATTATATATATAAAGATTTTATAACGCCAAATTATCTGAATTTTTTAAATATTTAAAAATTAAATATTATAACAATTTATTTAAAATAAAAAATTAAAATAAAATTTTTATAAGTACTATCAAATATATTCTAAAGTACGTCCTAAGGTTTTTAAAAACGAGAAAATGTTGAACATTTTCTGTTTAGATAATTCTTATTAATAACACAAGCAAACTCAGTGGCTGAAATAATTCCTCTGACACGTTGAGTAAAGCACTCATTAAACAAATTTAAAAAATTAAAGAATTAGTAACGTGGGCTTTCCAGATATTGCCACGTGGCAACACGAGGGTGTTAATAAACGTATGCTGCAGATTTTAGGGGTTGTTTGATAATGCATTGGGTTGACCAAATCTTATACGCACGGTACACAAATTGTACCGTCATATTACGATGATTGAGGGTGCGTTTAGGTTAGCTTACCGTAAAAAATATTTTTTAATTTCTAATTTTATATTTTTAATATATATTTTATAAATTTTTAAAATTTAAAAATATAAATAAATTCTGCATAGCGAAATTTTTTTATACATCTTTTATAATTTTTAAAAATAAAAAAATAAAATTTATTTTTTAAAAATAAAAATATTTTAATTTTAGAAAAAGTTATTTTAAAAATATTACAAAAGGCACCTCAAACCGTTCATAATTTGATGAAAATCTCTGCATTCAATTAATACGAAGGTTTTCTTTTTTCTTTTTCACTAGTCTTTTAGGGAGACAAAAAAAAGTGGTTCACATGAACGGCCATCACAAACGTCCATATGCAACCATCCCATTCCCCACCTTCTATTACTATTACCCATTTTCGTAGGAACACTATCAACATATTCCGAAAGTTTTTCCACGCGGAAGCAATTCAGGGATGGACAAAGAGTTAGAGCACGTTTGATAATGCTTAAAATATTTTAAAAATTAAGATATTTTATTTGAAATTTTTGACAAAATAAAGTTTTTATTTAAAAAATTGTATATATATTTATATTTATTTATTGTGATATATAATATACCTATAATTTTAAAAAATGACAATAAAATAAATAAAAATAAAAAGTTGAATTAAAGATTTTGACAATTATACCCTTAGACTAGCCACAAAAGGAAACGTGCAATTGGTACGTACCACCTTTTCAGCAATCACAGAGCATGGAAAACGTTATCAAGAGCGTTCACGCCACCATCCTTATCATGTGTGTACATGGGATATTGACAGGGCTTATAAAATAAAATTTTTTTAGAATAAAAAATATTTTTATTTTTTTAAAAAATAAATTATATTTTTTTTATTTTTAAAAAAATAATAAAAATATATAATAAAAAAATTTTATTTTTAAAATTTTTTTTATACTTTTTAAATTATTAAATAAATTTTTTATATACATTAAAAATATATATTAAAAATATAAAATAAAAAAAAATTAAAAAAGATTGATAAGCTGCTTTTCAAACGCAGCCCCCTTGCTGATAATCCCAACTTCAAACTCCATTTTCCCATAACACCAATTTCTTCTGTATCCATTTTTACGGAAACAAAATGTTTTGGTAAATTTTGATGGCACTTTGCCTAACTTTCGGAAGTCGCACAGGAACTTCAGTTACTACTGCCTGGACTGTACTGTACAATTCGAGTTCCAGTACACAGTATCGCATCAAGCACCACACAAACCAAACACGCTGTTCCAATTTCTCATCGATGTTGAGCTCCAATCATCACCTAGCTGAAAATCTAGAAAACAGAAATCCAAACCACGACAAACCCATTCTCCAGGTTTAGAAACCTATACCAACCCTCTTTCCATTCACAGAGGAATGCCGTACTGCATTCTCAAATAGTTGAGCCCTTTCAGCAGGTTGTGCGTCACGTTCGGCATCATAGAACTGTACATAGAAACTACCAAAATGTTGCTTTTATACATAACCAAACCCAATGATTCTTCTATTCCTATTTTTCATCTGTTTCTATACCCAAAGCATCCATATGGGATACAATAGAACACAACTCGAGCTATATCAAATTACATCAAGAATACACCAGCAGAAAGGATGAGAACCACACCTTACAATTATGATGGTTCCAAAATTCACATCATCCCATCACAAACATCATCAATACCTGAAACCCATGTCCAGCTCTGGACCATAGAAGCCAGGAATATGGCTGCTGACAGCAGGGTGGACCTGCTTCTGATTAGCTCTGAGCTCCATCTCAATTAGCCTCTGCAGAGCCTCTGGGTGACTATTCTCAACACCCCCAACAATAGGCCCTGCATAGTCATTTAAACCAAATTAATCCCAGGCATGGATCTGGTCGAAATTAAATCTTGGATTACACTCCAAAAATGTAGATAAAAGCAAAGTAGAAGTTGAAAGAACAAAAATAATCAACACCCAATCAGATTTGAATTTTGAAGATACTGACCAGGAATTCCTACACCAGGGCCTCCATAGTTCGCCCGCTGATGATTAATGGGAAAACCATGTAGATTGTTAGCCTCGGGTACATAACCAGGTAAGTAATTGCCATGATGAGGCAGTGGAGCATCTCTTGGCAAATTTTGGAGAGTGTGATTAGATGGAAAATTCTCATGCATCATATGTGGTAGAAGTTGACGTTGCAGAGAAGAATCAAAAGGCGGACCTGCTGCATTTGGAAAAGGAGGACGAAGAATGATATTATGTCGGAAAGGGTGATGAGCCTCACGATGGATGATGCCTTCTGGACCCATGAATCCCAATTGAGGGTTTCGATTAGTATGGTGATCCATCTGCAAAAGTGCATGGTGTAGATGGTGCATCTGCTGAGGCGATTGAGGAGGTACCCTAGCTTGCAGCTGGTGTAAAAGATCAGCAGACTGGGCATGATCATCAAGAGCATGTAACGAAGCAGAACCCTGCAGACCATGTTTTCCAATATGTCGTCCCTCTCTTGGCAGTGCCACCTTCTCAGGCAAGACCTCAACAAGATCATGGTTCCCATTGAAAGAAGGTGGTCCATGCAAACCAGTTCTATTCACATGCCGTCCCTCTCTAAGAAGGGCGTCAAACAATGGGTTACCCATCTCATCAACTGTCTTGTCAGGCAAATCGTTCTCAATGCGGTTGGCATTCTGGTGAGGCAAAAGATCAGAAATTAGTGGATCCAAAGAATCACCCACTGTGATCAGGCTCTCCTCTTCTGGTAGTTGAACTTCTAAATGACCCTCTTCATACCTCCTTTCCATAAGGTTTGAGCCATCAAGAGACGATTCTTGATATCCTTGCCACAAACTTGATCTCATTTTTGCTTTTCCTTCTTCACTTCGCATCAAAAAGTTGCTGTTGTCTCCATCTAAAATATTTGATTGATATGTAGAATGAAGAAATTGACCATCTGCCTCTATAAGTGGCATTATATGAGATTGATGATTAAGCTCATGAGTATCGCTGATGAGGCCTCTCTGAGCTGAAACTGGAGCATTCCCTGATTGCAGATCATTCATAAATGCTGCTCCGAAAAGTGCACCAAGAGTCAAGGCATTATCTGAACTTTGGGCTGTGTCTGAACTTTTAGTGGCATCATCAATTATATCAGGGTTATTGTTCTTAGGATCAAAGAACATTGATTTGTCAAAAGCAGCTGCATCTGCTTTGGGTGCCAGGTGATCCATTGAGTTTGTTCCCTTCAGTAGCAAAGCAAGCAGATGTTGTGATGCATTATCATCTATACTGACTTTCTGCTCTTCAAGTTTATTACTATCACTTTCAGTCAAACGCTTTGAAACAGAATTTGAGCTTGAACTACCATCTTTAACCTCAGCCAAAATGAGCTGCTCAAGGTCCTCACAGGTAAGTACACCTAAGCCTAAATCTTGCTTAGTGCTATGATTATATGTCCTATTAGTGAGGCCTGCAGGGGATGCAAGAAGCTCCTGCAAATCTTCATCCTTCCCATACGGTGAAGTTGGATGCTTCACCTCAACAGTTTTATCATCAGAGCTTATAGTATTCTGCAGCCCAACCTTCTCTTTGCTTACAATTAAAGAGAGCAAGTTTCCAGAAGACAAAGCTTCTTGAGGCTTCTTTTCTATAATGAAGTAGTAAACAGATTAGAATTATCACATAACCAAAACAGAAACCAATAAACAATCTGAAACGATGTAGGTATACCTTGCTCAAGAAACCAATGGGCAAATTTGGAAGAATTGGAGGGAACACGGTTTAAAACATCCTCGTATTTAACACTTTGATGCTGAAAAGCAACATAAAAGATTACTGACTTGCACCTCATAAGCATCAAAGAATCTTAAACCCCTCCTCACCACCCCAAATGAGGGAATTCGAATTCAATAAAAGAATATCACAAAAATATACTAAATCAGAACGCAAGTACCATGCAGTATAGAACACTTTGTTTCACTTGCACTAGAGAATCTAACCAAAAACAGCAGCATTATGTTAAAAAAACAGTATCAATTAAAAATCAAGATTTTTCATATATATCAAAGAAACTATCTAAGACTGTAAATGTTGAGCATAGAGACCAAAACTGATGATGGAGCGTCCATTATGTCAAAACAGGCTAGGGAGGTCCAAAATCTGAGCACATATTGAGAAAAAAAAGGTCTCCCAGATGGAGCCAGTTGGGGTGTGCTTCCAATAGAAAATGTCCTATCAGCCTCATTTAATTGGGTTAATGCTTGTTTCTATTATTGTAAGAAATAAGTGGGTGAGTGGTCAAATCACATGAATCAATTTCCTTATCATAAGTGGAAAGAACTGCATATTAATAGCACTACTAAGCAAGATATTCTTCAAAATGATTGGTCACCGACCAACATATAACAGTCCAAGTATACACCCTGAATAAAAAAGGAGCAACCATACAGTTCAAGGAACCTCTAATGCCTACATGAACAAATTAAAGTCACCAAACTATTAAGGCAAAAGCAGGAAATAACCAAGGTGGCAGAAAGATTGTATGCCATGATGGACCTCAATATTTGAAGAGGTGTTGTTGTTCGTCATCAATGCAGTGGTAAACAACTTGTCTAAGATAGAAGATGTAGGGTTTTCATTCACTGCATCTAGACCTTCTGCTATGGCCTCCTTTGTACTAGGATCGTTCACTGCAATATCTTCCCCGATCTTATTGCCTTCTGAAAGCGGTGACTTGTAAGACATGTTTCGAAGACCAGTAGAATTTTGAGAAGTTGAAAGGCCTGATTAGCAATACACGATAAAAATTTGCTTCGAAATAAAAATTTTATAAAAAAAATTTGGAATAGTAATTATAAATAGAGCATACCTATAGTGGAAACGATGGTCTTGTCAACATCATTACTTAGAGATTCCTTATCCTCAATTGCGATATGGCCAGCCTAATCAGTACGAGAGAAGAATTATTCATATAAAACTATAGGGTGTACAAAAACATGAACCATCACATGATCACACAGAACTAGGTAATGCAAGAGCATACTCATATGCCAACATGTTCTGGTCTAACCACGTATTTACGTAAAATTAAAGTGACAGATCACAGGAACAAAATCTAGAGAATTTCATACTGCATTTAAAACATATTATCTGTTACATGCATAAATTCAAAAGATGTTATATTTAAAGACATTTAACCTAGATGGAACCTGTTTCGTCAATATTTCACACGCCCTTATTATCCTCAAATGAGCTTCAGGTCAATATTCTCATAGCGATAGTCATGGCTCATAGAAGTGACTCACAATAGTCATGACTGAACTCCCGTACGCACGAATAGAGTATCATGTTTAGCATTGAACACATAACTTGCAATAACTCGCATGAAGTTCTTAGAATACCTTACATGGAGCAACATACGTAACTACTCTCAAGAAGCTATTAACTAATTGCTTGTACCATAGTCATTGGAATAATGGCATATTCTAGTAAAATATGATTGCATCAACTGAAATGAAACATTAAAAAGAGGTACATGATATATCCCTTGTTCTCCCAACAACCCCGTTCAATTAAATTCTTTTTCTTTTCAATATTCTTACGTATCCAAAATTCAAGTATCTTGCATAATCGATCTCATAACACAATACATGACTGCAATAGTGTCTAAAACACCTAAAAGTGTTTCAGAAGATTTAACCCAATTTGAATACACATCATTTTCTCATATCTATTTATCTATTTAAATATTTAAGAGAAAGGCTCCTCTTAGATCATGTCCTGGTAAATGTAAAATAGGGACCCCAGAGATCACAAAAACCTATGTAGAGACTTTTGGCACCATGTCCTAGAGCACATATGCTGAACTGTAGATAAATATTAGTGGCTGTTTGACCCCATATGATCTTGCTTACAGTATTTGATTACATCTAGTTCTCCAATTATGAGATTAACTTTTCTTAAAATAAAACAATGTCAATATTTCAGGATGATGCATAATTAATCACTATTGAGGGAAAAACAACATTTATTTAATTTTTTTATCAGCTCAAAAGGGCAAGTAAACTACTATAAATATGCTGTCTAGAAGAATGCTAGATTCAGTGTGAACAAGAGAAAGTTTTACCCCGACAGAACTGTTTGCAGAATGTACAGAAGGGGTTTTCTCCAACACCATGCTGGCAAAACCAGGAGGCACAGCTGGCCTAGAGACAGAAGTATGCACATTTGAAGGCAATCTAGAAGAATCATTGTGACCAAGAGATGGAGCCATCGAAGTGGTTGTTCGTTCATTGTTTGTGCTTTTGCTCTCCTCTGATTTGTCCATCAATGCAGCTATATCCTCATTAGCATATTCTCTTTGATTTTCAGATTTCTGCTTTAATTTATCTTGCATTGCTTTATGCTGCTCTTTCCTCATCAACTCGAAGGATTCTGCATAAACAATTCGCTACAGACTTAGATTAACAAACAAATATGTGAAAATGTCTCCTACGTGCATAGAAACAAAAGTACATAAATAAAAAGTCTTGACAGAGACTAAATTACTTCAATTAACAAACAAATTACAGCACTTACCTCTTCTTTTTCTTTCTTCTTCCACTTGGTCTTTACTTGTGCATTCACAAGAGCCGAACGTTTCATCATTAACAGCATCAGCAGTGTCTTTTCGGGTATATGGCACAGTCTAATGACAGAAAGCAATGCGAGTTACAAATGCTACATAACAATATGTGCTTCCAAAGCTCTAACAAACTATATCTAATGCACATAGCATGCATATACCCCCAAATACAATGTGCACAAAACTACATAGATTTACATTTTCCTATGTTGTATGATGCACCATCCTTAGGAAGGACTTCAAAAATAACATTGTGAACTTAGGGGCAAACGAAGATATATGAAACAAGCTAATAAAGTTATGATCACAATGTAGAAAAAAGTATGAAATTCTCCAAAGAACAAACCTTGTAAGGATTAGGGGGTTGATAAGGTTCACTGCTCCTGTTAAGCTGAGATTGTCCACTACCTCGGGGCCTTGGAGCTGCTGGTCCAGTATAACCTGAAGGTCTAGGGAATACACCACTTCCAAGAAGCCCATCATGCTCTGATTGTTGCAAGAAACGGCGAGGTTGATTTCCAGAACGTCTTCCAGGATCTACATGAATTTTTCTTTAATTAAATGCTAAACTCAGGAAAATAGTGTTGCAGTTCACCAACTGTAAAGCACAATAGAAAGAAAAAAAAAAACCTAGATTTTCCACCTAATGGCAAGCTCAAATTAGCCATGCACGTGTTATTATGCACACATGCCCATGCACAAACACATGGAGCAACAAGTGTTGATCTGCTAACCTCATTACCAACTTCTTTCCTCATATTACTATATAATTTTAAAAGTCTACAAAATTCTGTGTATCATGAACATCTTTCAGTCATCTCTCCCCAGCCTCCTAGTTTCTCCCAAATTCAATATAAAGCACACTTTAAGGTCTAAGGACTTGCTTGGCAGAGATAATCTAGGAAATCAGAGTCAGTTACAAAATTTGTATTGAACATTCTAATGAATATAAAGGCCTTAGGATGCTAATCACTCCATTTCAGGACATTTGAAACACGCCAAAACTCCTACAGCTAATCATAGTTACGTCAGCTGCAGTTCAAAATTTGTCATTAACTGTTAGCTACTTTTTTGCAGTACAGAGATATAAAAGAACAAATAATTTCGATAACTTAAGGGTGTCACCCATAGGAGAAACCGAGATGGATAGAAAGTAAGCGTCCCTTACACGATAGATAGAAAAATGACCCAGTTCTACTTCCAATTTCTTAAACTATTATCATCATAAAAAGTTGCTTCTTTAAAATAACAGTGCTCAAAGTTTTAAGATAAACTTACACAGTCTGCAAAAACTTTTATGATATCAGGGGAGACAACATTTAAAGCTCAACACGAAAGTATGCCAAAGAGATTAGTGGTGCCAAGTTAGAAAATTGTACTAGGAATCGCCCACTTGTTTATCAATGCTTCAGCGGAATTAATCCCTTGTGAACAACATCATATATTGTTTTCCTGAATATAAAAATAAGCCTAGAATACACATCGCAACCGGCCTAAAATGAAATTCCAAAGTAGTCTACCAGAATCAAAAGTAAAAAGCCTTCCACCATCAATCTATCTTTCATTCTTTCTTCTTAATTATAGTTAAAAAAAACTCCACATCACCATGCGGCTGGGTTAATATTAATCCTGCTTCTTTACATGATTACTAGATACACAGAGAACAAATCACTAGCAGACTAAGCCACTCTACTGCATATACATTCATGACTCAACTCACCTGGTAGATCTTTCTCAGAATCTGCTTCTCTGTCACAGCGTGTATCCCACCTGCTCACATTTCCACGTGAATAATTACAGGAACCTAGACTCCTCTGCCTCTCGAATGCATTGTTAGGTGTATCTTCAAATTCACTATCCCACAAAACAACCATCATTTTAACCATATTATCTGAACACCAAGAGATAATTTCTTTAAACAAGCACTATACCTCAAGATCGATTTGTCAAACCCACTAGGTAACTTGTTGCAAACATCCAATTCCCCAAAGGACAATAGAAATTCTCTAGTGTAGACTATCTTTGACTTCCTGATTACATTCAAAATTCAACAAGAATTAGAGATAATTACTTTCTTTACAACAAATATAAATGCCAGAGGAAAATAAACTTACTTCTGTTGAGATTCTTGGTGAGTTTTTTCAGCTGCTGGAGATTCCAGCAATGCTTGATTTCCATTATCCGAACTCATTCCCAAAATCAACGGTTAAGCAGCGTGAAAAAAGAAACGTAAACCAATGTGTTTGGAGAAAAAAAGTTTCTAAAACTAGCTCATGTTTCGAACAGAAAATTTCTATTAGGCAATAATATTGAAAACCTAACGATTTCCATATCGCGAAAAAATACAAATACCCGTGGATCCCAAACCGTGAAAATTTTTTTTCGAAAGAATTAGCCTAAAATTCTCCGATTAGGTAATCGATCCATCGATAAATCAAAAAACGTAGAGATTCACGATTTGGAGGAACGAATGGGTTCGGAAGCAATTGATTCTCTGTCGATCAGATGAGAGAGAGAACGGGAAGGGTTTGTGATTTTAGAGAGAGAGAGAGAGAAAAACGGGTGAGCTAGGGAATGGTGAAGCTAATAAAAAAGTTATCTTCCCCAGTCGTTGGGGTAAATGAATGACAGTAAACTAACTGCTAGGATAAAATTTTGACAGTAAAAGAGTTACCACTAATTAAAATTAAAAGAGTGAAAATAAATTTCTTGTTTCTTTTATGAATGTGTCTGAATTTTATTCACGTGTCAATCACGTGTCAATCGAACCGGAACCACCATATGTACCGGCGTCTGAACCAGAGCAACCCCAAATTCACCGACTTCGCCGTCAACGGCGGCGACAATGACGAGTTTTCCTGGGACAATGGCGAGTTTTTCGGCGACAGTGCCCGGCTCTTCGTTCACTAAACCCTCCGCAGCCATCCGTTGCTCGGCCGGCGGTCTACAGTACTCACGAAAGCCGCAGTTATCCGGTGAGACACCCCGCGTCGTCGTGATTACTTCCGGTAAGGGCGGAGTTGGTAAAACAACGACGACAGCGAACGTTGGGTTATCGCTTGCACGGTTCGGGTTTTCTTGTGTTGCTGTTGATGCTGATGCTGGACTTAGGAATCTTGATTTGTTACTTGGGTTAGAGAATCGAGTCAATTACACTGCTGCTGAAGCTCTCAATGGTGATTGCCGTCTCGATCAGGTAGTTTTTTGGTCTCCCTGTCTCTGTTTGATTGTTGACGATAATTATGAGATGGAGTGTTGTTTGATATTGTTGGGGTTCACCAAATGATCATATGGTAAATGAAAGTGACACAAATTGCATGGAAAAAGTTTAATTTTTGTGCATTTTCTACCGAATACGTGATTTTCTAGACATTTGGATGTGGAATAATAATCTGTTTGTTTCCTAATTATTGCCTTTGAATCAACTCCGCCATCAACCAGGCCCTTGTTCGTGACCGTCGCCTGCACCGACTTGAGCTCCTCTGCCTATCCCGCCCTCGTTCCAAACTACCTCTTGCCTTTGGTGGTCGTGCTCTCACTTGGGTTGTTGATGCTCTTCGTTCCAGGAAAGATGGTACCTCTCCGGATTTCATCCTCATTGATTGCCCTGCCGGCATTGATGCTGGTTTTGTCACTGCTATTGCCCCTGCAAACGAAGCTGTGCTTGTTACTACTCCAGATATCACCAGCCTTCGTGATGCTGACCGTGTGACTGGCCTGCTAGAGTGTGATGGTATCAGGGACATCAAGATGGTCGTGAACCGTGTCCGCACTGATTTGATTCGTGGTGAGGACATGATGTCAGTGCTTGATGTTCAAGAGATGCTTGGCCTTCCTTTGCTTGGTGTAATCCCTGAGGATGCAGAGGTCATAAGGAGCACTAATCGTGGCCAGCCTCTTGTGCTTAATAATCCACCATCTCCTGCAGGGCTTGCATTTGAACAGGCTGCTTGGCGGCTCGTGGAGCAAGATACAATGACCGCTGTCATGGTGGAGGAGGAGCAGCCAAAGAAGAAAGGCTGGTTTTCCTTCTTTGGAGGCTAGTTGGGATTTGCAGAAATCATAAGTAGATTAGTTAAGAAACTTCCCATCCTAGTCCAAAATGCTTGAGAACAAGTTGGCGTGAAGAGAGGAAGAAGCAGAATAGGCCACGAGGCTGATGTACAGTGAGTGCAGGTATTCTTTTTTGTTTTGCCCAGTTTGTTCTTTCGCTGCACAGGCTAGAGTTAGGATTGTATTTGAAGGATATATGCATGTTTCGTTTTGCCTTCTCGTTCAGATATTTTGATGATGTTTGGCCACTGTCATTGGATATTCATGGATAATCGAATGGATTTGGTTTCTCTTTTAAAAATGTTTTGATGAAATCTGATTCCTGTCAAGAGTCACTTATACCGAGTAACTAACAGCTTAGCATGTTTGTTGAGTAAAGCAATTATGTACGAATTTTTCCTGCTCAATATCACTACAAGATTGAGTACGTCAGCTTGGGTTAGTATTATCTTTATTTTTGAAGAATTGTAATATCTCGGCAATCTAAAATATGTAGGTTGACTCTGTACTATGAATGTAGCTGTTGAATGTGTTGAACGCCCCATTATCACCAGTATTTTGTTTCAAAGCATGAGCAATTTACAAACAATATTTGAAAGATGAGATAAATTTTGAGCTAAAAAAAACAAAGCAGGCGTACGAGTAGCTTTCTGTTTGCACTGGAAGGGCTCCTGATACTTTTGAGAATACAGGTAGGACTGACATACAAATTTGGGTTCTAAAACTTCAGTACAAGTGTATGAGGTCAACATCTCATGTTGAACGTCTAATATGACCTAAGCCTGAAATTTGAACTTTGGCACTCTTCACATTCTATAGGATGTAAGCTTTAGCTGCATGGTAAGTTGTTTCTTGAACTAGTTATTCAGGCTTACCCTATTTTCAATCCATTGTTAACTCAACTTTTTTAAAATTGAAGTAGCTTTGCTCTTTTCTTTTTTAATTAATTAATGTTTGGCATGGTTATTGTGGTTGCCTATGGGCTTTTCAAGCTCAAAAAAGCTTTCCACAGTGCTTTAGAAATTCTTTTTTTAGAAAATTTGGAAGTTATGGATGAATTATGTGTCATACAATAATTATGCATATAAATTCATGTATTCAAGAATTTATGAAAAGATTTTATTTTTTTATTTTTATTTTGAAAAGATCTATGTTTTCAGCCATTCCAAAAGTGTTAGACTGCCTCTTCTGTGAAGAATTGTCACCTGTTTGAGGTTCTTTTTGTTTAATACAACTTGTTTCGACGGCTTACTGTGGAATGGTATCGTAGAATTCTGTACTGTAATTAAACCAGTATTTTTCCTACACACGCCAGGATGTTGTTATGATTTTTTTTATTTATATTAGCATTAAATGAAAATGAGAAATGAGACTGCAAGGTTCGTTTACTTATGACTTGAGTCGTGTTTTCATATATTTCACATATAAACTGAATTCAGAATTACACTTTAAAGTTGCTATGCTTTATTTTCAACCCACTTTAAAAAGCAAAAATTAAACTTCATTCTATCTCATTTTAGAAAATAATTAAAACATAAAAATTGAACTTTACTTTTAGCTTATCTTTCAAAAAACTTTATTTTCTAGTTTTTTATTTTTGCGAAATTTTCTTACGTATATTTGAAACACACACTTGATGATATGAAATCTATTATCAGAATACTTTCACCTGCTCAGTGTTTCAGGTTAACTACTGCTGTTTTATACTGGTCATAGAACACTTTGAGAATTTAAAAGATTTCGGCTTCTTAATTTTTACCTTGTCCTTTATGAACTGCTTCTTTTGTGAGAGGGTTTGTAAAACTATGGTTCGGAGAATTTTTTTTCATTTGAGAAGTATTCGACTCATTTTGTAAGTTTCCTTTGAAACCAACCATGGTGACCATGGTCTAGCAAAGTGCCTCCTTATAGAAGAGATTCACTACTAATATTGGAGGTTGCAATCTAAATTGGTGTCGATTTTGAATCGGCTTATTTGATAATTTGATCAAAATTTGATAATCTAATTATAAATTTATATAGTTAAAAAAATGTTAATTTTAACTAAATATATTTAATAATTAGATCAAATTTGAATTGATCTATTTAATAATTATAATTATTATTATTATTTTATATTTTTAAATTTAAGTGAAATTATAAAATCTGTTATAATAAATATACACGATATTTTTGTAAATAGATATTATGCGTCTGTCAAAACGTCCATTATTTAATATTTTCATTATCTTTATAATATTTCAAAATTTTTTATTTTATCTTTTAAAGATATGTAAAATTTTATGATTATAAGTATATAGTAATATTTTTGATAAAAATTATGATAAATATAGCTATCACATAAAATTTTGATAAAATTTTTTTTCAAAAACTAAAATTATCATTCAAAAATTATCTATATAGTAATACATTCGATAATATTATAATTTTCATCTACACTATTTTATTAAAATATAAAAGTAAATAATTAGTTATAAATATAATATAATTTAATATTATATAAATTTTTTAAAATAATATAATAATATATATAATATTAATATAATAATATAATTTTAAAAAAAAATGAAGAACATTATGAATTATACGTTTTAAGATTACTATGTATGTAGTTTTTTTTTTTAAAGAACTTTATAAAAAAAAATTGAGAAGTCTTTTGTTTATTTAAGTTCTATTTTTCAGCCGTGCCAACTGTATAGCAAGCTTGTACCCAAAAAAGAAAAACAAACCAAAAGAAAGCCTAGAAAAGCATCTAAGGGTGGACTTTGTCTAAATTATCTTCTAGAAGCCTCTTTTGTAACATAAATTCTCCAAACTCCCTCCTACATACAAATCTGCAATTTGATCCCCTAAATCTAGAAATTACATTTTAACAGACACCTTTCTTAGCAATTCCATTATCTTTCATTCGGGTTTGGACATTCTATTAAACCGGCAAACACTTGAACTCGCTTCTCCATCTCCGTCTCCCCTCCCCCTGCAGTCAATGCTCGGCAGAAGCAGCGGTAGGAGTGCGAGCGGAGTCCGTGATGGCTACGAAAGCTGCGCCGCCACAGACGACTTCGTCTACTTGGTTTTTTTATAAATTCTACGGAGTTCGTGAAATCTAATTTTTCTAAAATGAAAGTTTATTTTTTTAAATTTAAAATAATATAAATAAATAAATAAATTTTATTAAATAAATTTTTTTATATTTTTTAAATTTTAAAATAATTTTAAAAAAAATTTATAAAAATATATTAAAAAATAACTGTTGGAATTGCGGTCACGCTTGGGTCGTATTTATTAACATTCTAAATTCTACTTTTTAAAACTTATTTTTAATATAAAATACATACAAAAATTAAAATAATTTTTTTATTAATAAATTTTTTAATTTAAAATTTACTATAAATATATAATTAATATAAAATATTATTTTTATAAATATTTTTAATTTTAATTTTATTTTTTAATTTTATTTTTTAAAAATTCTACTTCATTTAAAAACTCTATTTTATCCGCAAAGTAAACACGCCACTGGTGTAAGGTGACTTTTCTGATTCTGCTTGTAGTTTGCCACGACGCGGTGCCTAATTTAAGTTTCTTTGATGTGTATGTAATTATAAGCACATGACCTTTTGTCTCATACATTCAAATATAGTTGTTTTTCACATTGACCATATATTGTAAGTTTGTCCCATTATACTAAACTAAAAAGAATAAACTTCATAGCTGAATTGAATTCTCAAAAAAAAAGGAGTACACAAACAAATAGAACTTGTAAATAAACAATAACGGTAAACGCTAAAACATAAATATGGTTTAAAATTTAAAGTTGTATTCTCATTCTTTTTTTTTCTTTTTTCTCTCACATAAGATGCCTTCTTTTTTCTGTCAAATAGAATAAATTTTAATTTATCAATAAGAAAACTTTATAGTTCTCCAAATTAGAAATAATAAACAACAAAAGAAGAGTTTTTTTTTTTAGAATAACAATTTAGTTCAAAGGAAACTGATACCGGAAAACTTTATAGTAGAGATTTAATGATAGCGAGGATTATAAGTGAATTGGATGAAACCACGGTCTCTAAAAGCTGCACTTTTCCATGCCTGATGACAAAAATTCATAAAATTATTATACATCAATTCACCAAATTTATTAAACTAACATTCATAGGTTAGTTTTTCTAAGGAAAGATGTATTATTGTGTTAATGAATAAAGTTAGGTGCCCTTTTCTTAGAGAATAAGTGAGAAATGTAATATTCTGAAAAAAAGACCACTAGAGAAAGACATTTTAGGATTTCAGAAAAAGAATCTACAGAAAATGAAAACTAACCAAATATTACACGTAATTTATTTTGCCACATGAAATAGTATTAATTCTTGGTCAGGGAAGTTTAATTTATGTGTAGATATAAATAAGAAAGACTGTAGGATTCCAGAACACATATTATAAAAAAGAAGTTTTCAAATTTGACATGTCCTCGTTGCATAGAAACCTTCGTTCAGACATTTTTAAAAAAGCATTAGAGCACCATTAAGAGCACCTGCGTAGCATGAAAATCGCTCCACAAACTCCGTAGTTCCTCTCTACTTTTCTGGACTAGAGTCCTTTCTGCTTTGGAGTTCCTGTATCAGACAAACCTTTCCAATCCATATGACATGCAAAAACAGAGCAAAGACGAGAGTGTTCGCTAGTTAACTGAGAACCACTAACCAACATCTACGTGAATGATAGTACACACTGAAGAGCGGAAGAGGTACTACATTCTCGATATATGAATAAGGAAAAATCTTTTATCAACGGAGACACACCTTAAATGTAATTAGATTGCACGATCTTCTCGGTGATATACCTTCCCAAGAAACTATATCCATGACAGTATAGAGCTTCAATTTCAACCCTGACGCTCGTTGCAATCATTTCCATTAACTCTGTCTTGTACGGTTCCTTTAAAAAACAATTAATTGATAAAGTTCAACAGTGACATGCAGGAAATCAATATGCAAGTCCTTTATCAATTACTAAACGGAGTACAAAGATGGGAAGAGATGACAAGGCTTCGCATACTTGGATTAAATATTGTGCTTCAGATATATTTCTTCGATAGTTTGTAGTTTCACAGAGTTAACAAGAATAATGACAGCGAGAAAGGAATTTCCACTCACCTGCAAAATTTTCGAAGACATTAAACCTTTAGCTAATTGCAAGTCACGTGGCTTTAGCTGCATCATGGAGTCCTGAGGAACAAGCAGCAGATCATCCTTCCGTAGTCCAAGCCACTTCATGTTGCATGCTGAAAGACGAAACAGATGCGCTACCTCCAAACTTCCATATAAATGTAAGGAAATAGTTAGCATTTACAATAATTACCATATCTGTAAGCCTCCAGACCCATCCTTATGCTTCCATACTTATAAGTGCAGAGTATTGCCAGCCCTGCAGGATTCCTGCATTGAACTCTTATGCTCTAGCACAATGATACTTGCAGAATACCAATAAGCTACTAAAAATAAGGGAATTGAGGCTTTCACCAGTCCACCAGAGCCAAAATGGGCAAGTTTGGGAAAACTTGGCTAATTCGGTGTAGCATTAATCTGTCACATATAAGAAAAAGTTAAAAAATTAAGTGCTGAGTGCTGATATAGAAACAGAGATCACAATGGTTGTTAGACGTTAGCACATAATTGAAGGACTTTGTAGATAATCTAATCATACAAAGTAGTCTTGATAATATTATTTGCTATTTACTAGTTACTACTACATTCAGAAGAAGAGGATACCCAGTTTGCTGCAACATATATGATCTCCTCCACAGTCTATGACTGAGAGAATTATCCTATAATAAGTACAAAATCAAGAAGAAGGACGTGCATAGAAGTTTCTTAGATGAAACATTCCAATAAATAACATGGGGTGCAGGTATGGGACCTAAGAGTTTTGATTATGGCAGGTGTCTTACAGATGCTCACTTTGCTTCTTTAGTGAATCAGAGAATTATTGTTTATGCATTCAGGCTCCTAAATTTTGAAGCAAAGATACTAATGCAAAAACATCAGAGAAATGCACGCAACTGTAGTCCTCTAGTACCTTGTGGCAATATCTGGATATCCTCTTGCAGTGATCAGAATGCATGGAATTTGATTGAATAAGCGGTCCTCTGATAGTCTCTGGAAGATAGCATCCTAAGCAGACCAATAGACAATCAGCCAAGAAGACAAACAGATTGTTGTTCACTAAACTTTTAGAAATCACCACCTCAAATACCTTCTCCACAACAATAACATACCGCGCATCTGAACGAAAACTCATCCTGTTTATTTTAGCTAAGTCTCCAGTTATGGCATGCCCAGCAGGTCCAAGTGCAGAACAGTCAACATTCTCTTGGCCTGACTCCTAAACATATTACAATAGTTCCACAATCTACCACAAATATGGAGTGAAAGTGCAACAAAATGTCTCATTAAAATCCTCAACTAAGTTATACAACGAGGTTGCTGCATTGGTAGAAAATTCTCAAGAAGGGCCTTTTCTTGAGGAGAGAATCTACGTACCTCAATCACTAATCGCCCAGCAACTGCACCTCTGCTGGATGCCATTATTCCAAGACTCTGCCTACTGCAGTGGAGCAGTGCAATGACATCTAGATCGAAGCAAGCAAGAGGGAAAAGGAACTTACAAAACAACACTCAAGAAGAAATGAGCAAGTTCAGGACGGGAGGTAAATCATTTGGCAGACCTTGCACTGCTGCATCGACTTGCCGCTGTGAGGCGAAGTAATCAGGTGCATCACAGATCAGCTTGTAAAAGAGCTCCCTCTGTGTTACCATCTTTCCCTGGCCCAATACGTGATAACAATGCTCCATGACCTTCCACACTAAGTAACAGAAACACCACGAGTTCAACTAAAGTCTACCTTGCAGATGGTTCCCAAAAGTTGTGGATTAAATATGTAAACAACTAAGGTCTACTGAGATATCAAGCAGTAACAAGTCTTCAATATAGCAGAGTCAATTCTGTTAACATGTCTAAGTGAGAAATCTTGAATTCTAATCATGATCATGAGTATTCATATATTACTCATAACATATATCAAGCTTACTACCTTTGATGAAGGCCTTGGCACTATCAGCCCTTTTGAGAGAACGCTTGCAGTACGAGTCCGACAGGAAGACAGCAGATACATCACTAAGCATAGCACACCTGAGGCTGCTGTTGCTAGAATTTCTATGTATCTATCAGCAAAAGCGAATATAGGAAAAGATAGGCATTGGTTGAGATACCATATAGCAGAGAACACACATCCTTACGGAAGATTATGGCCTTGTCGATAAGAATCAAGGAAACAAACTAAATACACATGAAGTTTAATAAGTAACAACAGTATTTATGTACTACCCAGTATCACTAAGCATCAGGCACCTTTCACACTGATTCCCACAGTACTTTTTACAGCATTGCATGTAAGACTTTGATATCAATCCTATACAGCTTCTGTTTTTGTTTTTTAATTAAAAGGTTCAAACATCTTCAAGTGAAAACAAGACAAGTTTTGCTCTACAAATAATCATAGGCTTTTCCTGTACCAAGCTGCAATCTCAAACAATCTCATGGTCAGTGTTTTAAACGATACGAAAAAAGTGAATATATAAGTGAGAACCCATAACAAATCAATTCAAGATGGCTTTCATAAAAAATAGGCACTATGCAACAGGGAACACTACTTACAATTGAAACCCAAAACATCACGAAACAACACTATGTAACATAGAACAAAAAAGAAGAAATAAATAAATTAAAGGTGGAGGTAAACTACTGGACTAACAAGTGGATAATAGCCCCAATTAGGAAAAATAATATTAAGCAAGAATATGTACTAAGCATCAAAACACAACAACAACAAAAAAAAACGTAAAAACTAAATCAACGCGAGAGCGAGAGAGAAGAGAGAGAAGATTACGAGAGGGAGAATGGAGATGGATGGATTTGGTGATACGAGTGCTCGCAGAAAATTAAGTACGGCAACTTCAATTCGTGCTCTCGCCTAGAAAAAAAACTCCATAAATTTAAATAAAATCAATTTTTCATCAAAAATCAAAATTCCTGAAAATAGAGGAGAGAGAGCGAGAGAGACCAGTGGAGGATCGATGATGTCAGCAGAGCAGAGGCGTTGATCGGCATGGAACAGAGAAGATGAACAAGAAGAAGAAATCTCTCGCTGCCGTTGTTTTTGCTGCTCTTGCTCTGCCATGCTGAAATGAAACCGTACGAAATAAAACGGGCACCTTTCAAATTCCAAGAGAGACAGGTTTGGTGGTCTTACTTATTTGCATTCAATAATAATAATAACAATGGATGATTTTCTTTTTCTTTTTATCCCTATTTGCATTCATATGAAATGGATAAAATATTTTAAAATTTTTGAAAAATAAACTCTAACTTTGTAATCTTAAAAAATAATAATAATGAGATTTAATTATATAAATTCCTTTGATAGTTTTAACTTTTCATAAATTTTGTAAAAATATTATCAAAATTGTAAAAGTATAAAATATAAAATTAGAATGAAAAAAATTTTAAAAATTTTGGGAATGTTTGATTGAGCGTTTCATAAACGCTTCTTTTTAAAATTTTATTTTATATTTTTTAATATATATTTATAAGTATTTAAAAATTTAAAAAATATAAAAAATTTACGTAATAAAATTTTTTATTTTATATATTTATTTTTTTTAAATAAGAAAATAAAACTTATTTTAAAAATATATATATATATATTCTACTTGAGACCAGCTGGCTGCATTGGAACCCAATACCGTTCGTGCTTTAAGGAGTGTTAAAATTGCTTTAAGAAATACTTTGATAAAAACTCTTTTATAACTTTTTAAATTAAATTTGTCTTTTCTATAATGAATAAATTATTTGTGCCTTCAACTAAAAAAACTAAAATACAATATAAAATATCTTTAAAATAGAAAACTACAAAAACAAGTAGTCCTTAAATAAACGCCAAACAAGCCTGAACCATCCATCATACAAGAATCGCTATCTCCATTTCTTTTTGGAGCCTTTTTCTGATCAAAGTTTTTAAAGCGCTCCACTAAGTGTGCGTTTAAAATTACTTATAAAATAAATTTTTTTTTAAATAAAAAATATTTTAATTATTTTTTAAAAATATATTTTTTATTTTTTATTTTTAAAAAAATAATAATATTATATAATAAAAAAATTTTACTTTTTATTTTTTAAATTTTTAAATAAATTATATAAATATTTATAAAATATGTATTAAAAAATATAAAATTAAAAAAGAGTATTTGGAATCCAATCTCAAGCGCACACTAACTGTCCACGAGAGCAGCAACTTAATCCGGGAACCTTTCATTTCCCCACCCAGCCCAGTGGATAAAGACAGGCTCGCATTGATCTTGGAACGAATTTGAAATTTTCATAGCGAATGAAGAACATGATTAACATTACACACATCAATACGAAGTTGACTAAATTTTAAACTGAACAACAGGAACCATAAGCAACAATTTGCTACAGCAATACAACACAGAGAAGACAGAATACATGCTAAAACGGACAAATCACAACTTCCACACAACAGGGTTGCAGTATGAAGCCATTGCTTGCAACATCAGAAATTTATAGAAGCATGGAGTGAGCTCCTACAATGATATCTATATCTGCCCACGTGATGAGAATCATTTCATATACTTCTGTAAGAATTTCCGATGGAAGTCATTTCTGATGGTATCATTGATAAATCTCTTTGGAGTCTTTGTTTCACCACGAGTCTGGTTTTTAAAAACAACATCATCATCCCACCTGTAAAAGTGCAATATAATATAAAACATGCGTTATGTTGAATCCTTTATATCAGTGCAAAGGTATGACTGAAAATAATCCAACCAACCTTCTTTTGACATTAAATGAAGTTGAATTGTTTATGTTAACTAGTGGATTTCCACGCATCATCTCTGCTTCTTTTGCCTTTAATTCTTCTTCCTGCTGTTGCCGTTCCTATTTCAAATAAACATTGTACCAAGTTAAGTAAGCGCACAGGTTGAAAGATAAACCACCAGCTAACCTTCAAACAACCAGTAAAAATCAGCTACTATCAAAATAGCAGTTAGATCAGACAAATCGCCCTGTGCCTAGGTTTTATCGATAAAAATGATGAATGACAATATGTTCTACCAAAAAGGGACATCGCCTAGGCTTTTTTTGCATAGGCATCAAAGGAAGTGAGAAAACAACACATTTCAGGATTTCAGGTTAGTTTATATGGGCAGTGAGTGGATGCAAACATACTCCCATTCACGTCTCCAAACGTTTTTGTATGGTAATTTCCAAGTTCAATGTAAGGACAAAAATCAAATCCCAAATAGCTAACAAAATTTGGTTGCATGCAGAATTGAATTATTAAATGTTCAAAAGCCAAGTGACAAGATAAAAAAAAAAAACTTACCTTGTGAAGCTTCTCCTCAGCTTTCTCTTTCTTAATTCGCTCTAGTTCAGCCAATAAAGCCTCAGTGTCATCCTCATCATCATCGTCATCATCACTAACCCAAAAAAAGAAAGAACTTTCAGCATGCAAATTGATGAAGAAAAGCAACATTTTCAGCCTATTCACAGAATGCAGTAAACTGTCCTGCTCTTTCTATCCAATAGGATTTGGATAGAAAGAAAAAAAGAGAAAAACTATTAATATCACCATCAATATTTGTAAGGTGAGAAAAGATAGATCAAGTGTGAACATCTGCGCACGTGATTATTACATAATATAAAGGTGTTTCTGGATACGAGGGGGCCAGGGGCTTGAAGCCTGTTGCTATGGTCACAGAGGGATGCAAGACCACCAGACTGTAAGGCAATACAAAACCAAACCATAGCTACCATTTCCTTTCCTCACAAAATCATGCCCCAAGATATATACCAAATACTATATGCTCAATAGCTACAGGCCGACAGCTATTTAATGTGCTTATACTATGAAATGTTCTTGGAAATGGTTTGAGCAAGTAGTCTAATCATCAAACTGCAGTTCTGAGTCTTTTTAAATAAACAAATTCCAAATATTCAAACTTCCAAAAGTCATGTCATCATGTAGAAGACCACTGAAGTGTCAGCATTTCTATTTAGTTGTACAAAAAATATTTAAAAAATAAATAAATAGTTCACTTGTACAGATTTCTATTCTGAAAGCCTGACGTAATAATACTATATGCAAACTAACTGTATAAGTTCAGTCCCAAAATACTCCATCATAAACTATTGTTATCACATCACATCATTCTTGAGAAAAGCGAGGCAAGGAGAAAAAAAGAAAAAAAAAAAGAGAGACACTACAAAAATGAAACTCTATCAGGATAGCCAGGATAGATTACCTTTCTTCGCTACTTTTGACCTCTACATCAGAATCATCAGCATCGATGCTCCTTGGAACAATCCGCTCATCAACTTCTCTCTTTGACCCTGTTAGATTTAAGCATTAAAAGCTATAGGCTTATTTGCTCAAGAGGAAATTATATAATTTGGAAATAATAAACACATAAGTAAAAGTAGATACATCATTCTGACCTTCTAAGAGAAGTTGGTCTCCTCCTGATCCTTTTCTTTTGTCTCTATCCTCTGAAGAAAAAAAAGAAAAATGAAAGGAAGTTTATATATTGGGATTGGACAACAGAAAAGATCGAAGGAAAATCAATAACAAACACAAACCAAGCTAAGGGCCAAAAAATTATCCTTGTCTAATCTTGATAAAAGAAGAATGAACTTTGATGTTTTATGAACAGGGATAAATCAAAGCATTTTAGATTCAGAATCAAAGTAAGTAGAAAATTGCATGCATCAATGTCAATGAGACAAGACTCAACAGCAATAACCAACCAAGATAAGTTCTTGGATAGATTAAGTATGTATCCAACGTAAGCAAGAAAAAAGAATGAGAAGCAAGATGCAGATACCATGTCCATCTTATAAGTTGCTTAATGGTGGCAATGTATACACAATTAAAACACCAACAGGAAGAGTAGGGAAGCAGTTAAGACGTAGTTGACTTATTGAAGGGGTACAGAAAGATCTTTCTACAAACTCCCCAAAGAAATATTTTGCTTCAATGATACGCCCTCTATGGGAAGAATAAGATAGATCTCATCCAACTGATTGAACAGATACTTTCTTTTCTCTTCTTTTTTTTTTATAGCAGTTTAAATACAACCATAATTAAGAGAACCTCGAACAACCATCCTAACAAAGTAAATGAAATGGACTCAAAATCATTTCCGCGATAGAAGCTACTGTGAGCATATTCTAAAGACCTCCAATTGATGACGGCAGCATGACAGAAACAACAACAAGATTGACTGAAAGGTAAATTTGGTGGCCAAGTTGTTGGGAAATACTCACTAATTTCATTAGACGTCCACTATATCTATTACAAAAGTTTGCCTTATTTTAATTCATTTCAATGTTACAAAATTTCCTACCCAGGCAACCAGCTGGCAGTTTCAAGCAGATAGTTTGAAAGGAAGAAATTACTAAATCAAGGAGTCCAGTGTATATACTTGGACTAGCTATCTAAGCAAAACATTAACGCCTTTGAGGAGCCATAATAATTGTTAGATGTATCAATTTTAAAAAATTTTGGAACAGTGATAAAGAACTGTATATTACTGACTTAATAAGAAACACGCGTGTAACTTTTCTAGCTAAAAAACATCAATCAAGTGAAGGGCAACCAAAGTAAGCTGAAGATAAAGAAGAGAAAAGTGCAAGCCAGGATCACAATTAGTGCGGAAAAATATTCATAAAAGAAAAAAGAACACAAAAAAGGAGCAAAGAGTAAGCATGCTCACCAAAGTAAGACTTGTCCTTGGATGCAAAATGTCGCCGCTCACGCTCCTCCAGATCCTCACGGAGGTTCTTCTTCTGCAATTCCTCCTGTGTGCCCTGCCCATCCTTTCTACAAAAGCATAACAAAACTGTATATTAGCAATCATAAATTTTTATCACCAAAAAACACATAACCTTCAATATCCAACAATCTAAACCGTATAAACACACATCATATTTTATACTTCCTGCCAACAGTGCAAATTCCCAAACCCAACTAGAGTGAGACATACTCTAGTAGATCCCAATATCTTGATGAACAAACAATAAATTCAGTAGCACAATTTTCTATCCTGAGCACCAATTCTGCATAATAATGTTATCGATCATCATAGCACCACAGATTACATTAGAAGCAAGTAGACATAAGAATGAAAAGATAAGAAGATAAGTTAACAATCGAGAGCTAGGTTGAGAATTATTAGGGCTAGCATCAGAATTTTTAAGCATCAATCAGCAATCCCTCTAACACATAAATCAATTAATCAATAACAATTGACAACTAGGTCGAGGAAATATTAATATTAGGGTAAAACTAAAATCAAAATCAATAAGTTCTCTCTTTCACGCGAACTACAATGTCAGATTATTCGAGAATGAAAACTAAACACTAGCGTTTGAACAAACCTTGGCTTGAGAGTTGTGTGAGCGGCGAGATCCCGAGACGAATACTTCTGCGAAGGGCCGAAGATTCTAGTACCTCCCTGCTCGTTTCCACCCTTCGCCGGAGCCCATGTTGGCCTCGCTGCCGTCGTCATCCTTCTTCTCAGCTGCTGCTACTAATTTCTCCTTGTTTCTTCTTCTCTCCGATGAAAAGCTTCTAAGATTAGGGTGGCTATGGCAACAATCACAAACAATCGCACCGCCTTCTTTTTATTCTTTAGCTGTTTATTTATATATCAGAGTTAAAGCAATGGCGAGCTATTAGAATTTAGTTTTTGCAATATGAGCCCTCTATAATTAGTTTTAAGTAGAATCAGGGCCTCTATAGCTGCTATAAATATTATTTATTTGATAAGAGCGTTACCATCAACAATAATAATCTCAAAGTTCAGCAATTCTAAACGGAAAGAATCAAACGCTATCAGTCTTAAGCCATGTGGATTTTGCTTCCTAACACCAAGCAGAAAGAACTGAAGTTGTGAAGAAAGCAAGTTGCAACAAATTTTCAACTGGAAATCAAATGAGAGATCCTAGTAAACTAAACATTAAAGTCCATCTAATTTTCAAGACATTACAACCACACACAAGATCAAAGAAAAGATGTACACTAAGAACATGTCACCAATCCTTCGACATGATTAAACAAGACTTCTACATTCTCTACCTACATTCATTACAATAGTCAATAGCTGATCTTGAGGACTTCTGTAAGGAAACTGCACGCTAGCGCAAGTGAAAAAGAAACATGTGATTGTAAGTTGCGATTGAGAATTACTCATCGCTTACAGGTATTGTCGTATCAAAAGTTGCCCAGCAAGAAGAACAGAGGGAATTGGAGAACCGCCATAATAAGCAAGAGATAGTGATGTCTACTTGTATGCTTCTCGTAGCTCCGCATCTCTGTAAACATTACCCGCTTCATTGTCTTCACTAAAAACACTGCCATGCAGAGTGACATCCATGGCATAACAAAATAGTATGAATAACCCCAGAAAATCTTCGCTAGAATTGCAAAGGATAAACCCGTGAACGCATAGCCCCCATATGCGACCATATCTAGCAAAGGTGCCTCACCGCCACCCAATAAATATAACATTCCTTTGAGCAGCAGCATCTGGAAGAACCAGCCAAACAAACCCCTTGTGACTTGCAGGCTCAACATTTCAGGACTAAATCTGCACGAGAAAATACGATATTTAAAAGTCATAAGTATGATGTAGAGCAAAGCAGTTTTGAAGTCTTACTTTCCATGGAGACCAAAGGAGAAACCTGCTAGAATCACATAAGTACCAAATGCCATTAATGGGATGTAAAGATCAGGGGCATTTATGTCGTAGACTGGAGTTTTGTATGATAGCCTACCCCCAACTGGCTCAGTAATTCTTGTCCAGTGTCCCTAATTGTTTAAAGAAATATATAAAAGATTAAGAAAAAGAAGAAAACACAATGGCATACACTAGCAGAAAAAATGATACAATCCAATAGCTGTTAGCTTACCCTGTGAAGGAATGGAAACAAGACCACCTTCAATTTGTTCCTCACATACTGATCATTCACTTGAAAATAGTACTGTGGATTTGAGAAGTACCTGCTTATCTGTTTGACAGAATATACACTTGATTATGACACACAACTTATGATAGATATAAACCTTTACTACTGGATGCTAATGTTTGACGTACATACATTGCTTTGCATGAACTCAGAACTCGAGCCAAGAAATCTCTCACCATATGCACCTAAGCCACCTCGAATGAATCCAGAACTTGCTCCAGAAAATGCATTTCCAAAAGGTATTGGCTGAGGATTTAAAGGGGGTCTAAACCCTGGTTGCCCAGCTGGATTGTCGTACATACTGTTGAGTGGGAGATAATAAAGTTAATCAAAGAGGTAAACCTCAAACCAAAATATGAACCCAAATGACAATGTAACAATCAGATTCATATGCAGACCAGAAAATCACAAGCATCACAAATTAAAAAGAAAGAGACATCAAGAAAAAGAAAAAGGAAACTAGTGAGAGAATTAGATAAAGAAGAGCTACGTGGATTGTAAAACAAAAACCTTAAATAGGACAAAAATATATATAGAGAGGGGCATTAACTTCAAATAAAAAAAGAACTGCTGCAAGGTGTCTACTACCTATCCTAACAACTACGATCTCTTTAAGCTCAAGATTATCCAGTATGAAAGTATTTAGTCAAACGAGACGACCACCAATTAGCCTGCAAAATCATGAACAAATGAGCTACGCCATTCGGATAGAGGAAGCTATGTCTTTACATCATCTGTACTAGTGGAAAATTCCTCTTCCGCTCCCTCACAGATCACAAAAAGAGTCCAATAATACCTTAGCCAAACCATAAGCATACATCCAACATATCCGTTTTTCTTGGAATCAACTCCAATCTAAACCAAAACAGAATCCATGTCATGTGCTTAATTTGATTCAACCTCAGTCTCCACTTTCGTAATCCATAATGTACCTTTGATTTCAACTTGCCTAAAAAGGGACTACTAATATATTTCAGCATCTGCAGGGGGCAGCGCCATGACTTTTATCTAGAGGAGGTTAACTTATATCAGAAAATTTTATATTAAATTTTTTTCTAAATACACATAACTTTATCATATAATGATAAGACAAAGTATTGGATAAACTTTTTTATCATGAAAACTGTAACTCATTACTAAATCCTTTGACTTCTTTTTTTAATGTGTTTAAGCTACAACATATGTTAAAAATAGCACCATATAGCTACTAAAATACACCTAGTAAGTCTTTTATAAGAAAAAGAGTTTTAAGTTCTATAGTAGTAAGTAAATATTAAGAAGTAATGAGTAAAAACATTATCAAAAATATAAGCTAACAAATTATAATAGTGTAGATATTTCGATAAATTCTAATATTATACCTTTAATTAAATTTTTAAAGAAACAATTTATGAAGAATTATAAATTAGCTAAACTAATTCTTATCTTTAACAGAGTATACTAGATAAAAGTCAAATTTTTAAAGTTCGAAAGGTAATATGAAGACAATCTTCAACATTCTATATCATTTCAAGACAATCTTCAGCAACTACAGAAGTAGGAGAAAAAACTAAGAAAAATTTACTCAAAGAAAAGTATATACATTAAAAGAAAAAGGAACAAGAAAAAACAAAAGAAGAAATAAAAAGAAAAGAAGAAAAAAAATTTGGCCCCATAACAAATACCTAACCATCATGCCACTGCACACTTTTCACTGAAAATGCTTGTAAGAAATATCTAGCTCCGGTGAAGTCCCTCGTTACCACCGTAAGCCTTTTGCCCACTACACAACAACCCTAACTCAACTATACCTACCAAATTGAACAGAAAAAGTCCATAAAACCAAAGCTTGATTACAGAAAATCTCTCAATGAAGTATAATCTATTAAATAAAAGATTCAAAACCGAGTGCGTTCACAATTACATCGAAACCAGAAAAAACCGTCATAAATCTCGTCCATATGCTATTCCTCCAAAGATCTTGTAATTCATTACACTACATATTTAAAAAAAATCATAGTAGAAAAATAAACAATTGAGTTCTAGTGGAAACAATTTCACACCTTCAGATTATACAAGAATGAAAACTTGAGAACTAGCGTTTGAAGATTTGGGCTAGAAACTTGGAGCACCTGCCCTTGAGAGTGATCTGAGAGATGAGATCTCGAGAAAAGAAGTAGCGTCTTCTTCTTCGTTCTTCTCTCTCTCTTTTTTCTTGGCTTCGAAGGCTGGGGGCATAATGATAAATAATCTCAAAATCGAGGCGTTTTTTTTCTTCATTTTCTTATAGGAGTTTTTAGCAACGTTGGGCCTTTAAATTTAATGTTTGCAAAGTGACTCCTCTATAATTACTTTCGTTTTTTCAGGACGGTCTATACACGAAACTTTCTTAGATGTCAATGTAAAAAGTAAAAACACATCCGATAGGTACGTAATAACAGATCAAGCTTTTTATTAACATAGCATCCGGGCCGACGATAGACGAGGCCCGGTTATAATTTGGTTAGGCCCAGAAGTCCCACCAAGCAAAACCCTATACCTTCTTCTTCCCTTGGATCTGTTGTTCTCTTTCTCATTTTCGTTATGGCTTCAGTCTGCGCTCGATCTCTCAGCCGTTGCCGTTTCACAACCGCCCTCCGCCGCTCACCGATTCCATCAATGAAGCCTACGTTGGTGCCGCCGTCTGTGGCTGCTGCTTCTACATCCGCTCCCTCTACCGCTCGCCGGTTTTCGAATTTCTCTTCAAGGTCTTCTGCCTTCTTCCCATTAGCTTTAGAATCGATTTTTATCCGATTGCTGTTATTGTTTCTTGAATTTTGAATTTCAACTTGAATTTCGTAGCGTATTGTTGCGAGAGATTGCTTGCTATTTTTTTAATGGTGCTAAATTGTTCGTTTGCTTCAAATCACTCGATTTACTTTGTCAATAATAACAAATAACGCATGTTCCGTGCTTTTAGTAATATGTTTTCATATTCTTTGTGCTATTTGGGAGAAGCAATAAGCAGAAGCAGCTCAGAAGTAGTAGTAATAACAACTGCTTAGTTTTAGCTCAAAAGTTTTAATCTTTGTTTGAAGGTTGCCAGTAGAGCTAGGAAGCTGCATGGGATCAATGTACCCGCTTCACAGTGCTGTGGCGGCAGCAAGGATGACAACGAGGCTGAGTTCAGAGTCGCGTAGCTGCCGGGCGCTCTCACAGGGTACCTTCTGCCGCACCTATCCCGGCCTCTAACGTTAGTTTGTTGTTCCTCGTTGCCTGACAAGCCTCTTGATCCCAGATTTCTTTCTTCTTTATCAAAATTTTAAGATTAGAGTAGAATGCTAGGAAAATTGATAATACTTTTAAATTAGTTTTAATGGCACTCAATTCCTCTTCTCAGCACATAGTTTGCTTTTTATGATTTGGTACATTTATTTGAGTGCCTTATTATGATTAGGGAGCCTTCTAGGTGTGTCCAAACTCTTATTAATGGAATGCTTCTTAGAAACTCAATAGCAATATCTATGTTGTTGATACTAGTGCTAGTTCATTGAAACTAAAGAAATCAGATGAAAATAAATTGGATTTCTGATTACGTTATGAAATTGAGATCAATTTAATGGACCTACACAGAGCAAATTTTGGGGCACCTCCAAATGGGATGTTAAACACCTCCAAATGCAAACGGTTGTCTGAGCTGATAAAGATCATCTTTGAGCATTTTGTTTTGTTTCATTTCCCATCGTAGTATGATAGGTTATGGTGTGTTCCATCAGTCACAGACAAATGTGATCGTTAGGTGGAGGCCTCTATGACGCATGAGGTGCAAAAAAGTTGAGGATGCATTTTCATAAAAGGTCTAACAGAATTGTGAAATCAAATCTTACTTCACCTTCAAGTCTTGGTTCCAAATTTCATAGGGTATTCTTACTATAGCTTTTCTTTCTATGTGGTTCTGATGGCCCTTGGTTAGGGACGTTGGATATTGTTCATGCTATGCTTGCGACTCCTACTCTATGTTATCATGATCTAGCAGTAAATATTTTCCTTTCGAATGAATGCAGCAGCTAGTTGGATCTTTCCAGCCAAAAGAAAATTGATTTAAAACTTGTTTATATATGAGGCATAACATGGAGAATCTCTTATGGAATTTTAATGAAAATTTTCCTAATTGTAGCTAAGGCGTCATGTTTAATCTTATGAACTACTTTGGGTACACTAAGGTTATCTCAGTAACGTTTTGTATACCATTTCAAAGGAAAAATAGGTTTAACTAATGGTGATATATTTGAGAAGATTCAGTTGTCCCAATGATTATTAATCTTCAAACCCGCTCAAGATATTTGGTTCCTGCAGGCACATGAGATTTCCGATTATTGAATGGATTAGGGCCATGTCCACCCTGCTTTGCGAATCACCAAGTATGCACACTCTTTTAGTATAGCATGGCTTTTGATTTACTTGTCATATTTAAAGTGATGAAAAATCTTTTCTATATTGTTCAACTACGTACAGCACTTTCTGGAAATTATCCCCCCTTTCGTATCTAATATTTGGAGCCTTCAAATATAGCAGCATAGCAAAATTGCAGCTTGAGTATGCTCCTTAGGGAACTATCTCATCAGTTGATTTTCTTTCATTCTTCATGCTTCTCCTACCGATCTAGCTTGTAGTAATTGCAGTAATCTAGGTGCTACTCTGAGATTATTGTGATTCTGGTTTGTTTGAGAAAGAGTTATGATAGAAATGACACAACAAGGGAAAAGAAAGGAATACTCAAGGAAACACAGTATATGAAGGTGAGGCATGTATGGTACATAGGACACCAGAAAGAGCAGGCCAGTTGCCTATAGATCGAAGAACTACCCTTATCACAATTGAGTACTTTCTTCCTGTCTTTATTACAATAATGAGTATGAGTATTTTCTTGGTTGAGTGACATCAAGTGATGTTTGGTAGATAGATTCTATTTTGGGCAAACAAATTCAACTTGCTTAAGGTTGTCGTCGAGACTGTAGTCTCGAATCCGATATGGGAATCATTGTTTTGCATAAAATATTGTATCAAATTGAGGGACATAGTCCTTTCCTTCATGTTTTACTTTCTTTCCTGACGAACAAGGCACTACATGCCATATTCTTTTTCAACGATTTTAATGGGATATTAATAGTCTTCTTAACTCTTCCTTTTTTCTGTATGGCACTTGAAATGGTCAAATCTTCTGTATATTCGGTCATTAATTTTAAAAGAAAGTATATGTTCCATCACATTTCGGGGTTAAAATTTGTAGTGATAATGTAATGCTATAGAGCAAGTCAGTGCAAGCTGATATAGAACCTGAAGCCATCTCAGTGCATGTGGACATATAACTCAATTATGACTTAAATTAAGGTTTATTGCGTATGTAATAGTAAGCATAATCATTATTGTCATTTTCCCAGATGGTATTGATGGTACGTGAATCTTTATATGACACATATGCTGATAGAAGGTGGGCCTCTTTTGAATTGAGCTGTGTCATCATAGTACTTCCACTGCTATCTTACCAAAAAAGTTTGTTCAACTACAACTAGCTAACTTGCTATGTGATCAATTAGTGGTGCCTGCAGTTTATACTTAGAGCAGTTTCTTTCATTTTTCTTGAAGTTGTTTTAAACTTGTACTGATTCAATTTATTTTGCTTTTCTTCTGGTATTGTAGAGGCAGGTCTTTCAATTCCAAGGTGACAGCAAGCGGGTTGTTTTCCGTGGGCCTTAAAAAGTTTTGTAACACAATTTACGTAAGCAAAATTGTAGCTCTTGGTTTCGTTGCATTGAGTTGTACTTACAAGAGGCTTAAAGGAAAATGGTTATGTTGGTTGTGTTTTGCTGTCTCCTTACAATATAGGAGATGCCATGGCCTTACATTTTATTGTAGAATTTCATGTGAAGAAGTTTGAAGATCATGGCTATTTTAGCCATTTATTGGTGTAGTTATCTTTCTCCTTCAGCTGGCTAGTTTGCCTTTATCATGGGTTAAAGTTCATTTCTTTACCAGATTGTTCGTTTTTCTCCCTGACTTAGTTGTTCATCAAGAATCTATTTTGTAGTGAAGTCTGTGCAGTAGAATCTATTCTTCTTCAAACTATACGGGTTATTGGAAGTGTTAGTGGGCCGGGTCACGGGGTGATAAGATGAAAGTCCCAATAATTTTCAGATAAGGTTTAAATTTCAAAACTGTCTGTTGCTCAAGGCAACACTTTGAACGATGTTCTTGCAATCATCCGTACTCAAAAACGCAACTCTTCTTCCATCAGCGGCGCTACCATTACGGCGATCCAACTTTCCTTACCGAAGACGGCGCTGCGCCTCTTCGCCGACTGTGGCCATAGAACGTGATGAGTCGAAGCAATATGAAGTGGACCGTGAGAAAGCCCAGAAGGCTCTAAGGCAACTTGATGAGCAGCTCCAGTCACTGGCACAGCAGCCGCCACCAGTTTCCAGGCGAAGAAATCCCTCCTCCGCTCCTCTGCCAGGTACTGAATCTCTCTAATTCAGGTTCTCGCTGTTTAATTGTAGTTGTTACAATTTCAATGTATTTTGCGAATGTTTTCTATGAACACTACATGAACTGTATTGTTTTTAAGGGAAAAGATGCCTTTTTAGTGATGTAAATGGTTTTGCTACTTGAATTTCCTTGTAAATAAATAAAGTACAGCAACAAATAAAGTCTCACCCGCTAGATGGTGTAGTCCACATGGATCCTGTGTTGAAGTGCCCTTCCATTTGGGATTATGTTGAATATGATTGGAGGTGGTTCTAGGCTTGCTCAATTCATGTTTCATCCTCTGAGATTTTAGTTCATTATAACACTTCGCAGAGGAACTGTGCAAGAATTCTTTCGTCAATTTAGAGATTGGTGGGTTGTAGGATGAGATTAAAGGATTCCATCTGTGGGAGTTGTAGGAATCTAGCATGCTCACTATTTGATTCTTTTCTTCTGCGACCGAGCTTCTTCCCATTAAATTGGATTGTAGATTAGATAAGATTTCGCAAGCTGCTAACTTAGGGACACCCATTTCTTCTTTAGTGCCACAAACGCACAGAAATGGAACCTATATATACAATGCCAGGAAGTTACATTTTCAAAAGATGTTAGGAACAAGGTTATTTTGTTTGTAACTGGTACTTAACAAACTCTACTGATGTTTGTGAATCCAATCTGTGAGCCGGCATCTGAGCACAAAAAATGCCACTTGCTCTTGGCTTTGTGCCTATAGATTACTCGGCAGTACGAAAGTTTCTTGTGTAGCTCTGTTTCATCACTTGGCTTCTAAACATGAGACAGAACTAAGTAAACATTTGCCTTTGCATATTCAATATTGTAGATAGGTGATAAGCTTTACAGGGACTCTGATTGCCAGAAGATTTTGCAGAATTTCAGTTGGTTCTTACCTAGAGATCGTGTGATCATCTATAAGACTATAAGTAGTAATAAGAAATCCGAGTTTGACGGTTTTAGAGATCTGCTTGCTTCTATGCAATTTGCAATTGACCATATTGTTAGTTATTCTGACAACTTTTTTGTTTTCTTTTCAACTGCAGACTCTGATGCAGAAAGAAATACATCATCAGAAATGATCCCTAAAGAAGAACTCCCTGAAATTTCCACATCATATCTAGCATATTCTGCAGTAGCACTTCTGATCCTGACGATTTTTTACAATGTAGTTTTCAGTTTATTCATAAAACCTTCGATAGATGGACCTGAGCAAGCTGTGCGCATTGAAAGAGTTCCTTTGAACGAAGATGTCAAACCCAGTACTGACCGAACAACGCCTTTGCCCGAACTTATAAGGAACGATTGAGGAGCAACAATTATCAGTCATGTTTCTCGATTCGCAAATGATCTGATTTAGGGTATGCTGCAATTTTTGCTTGTAAAAATGAGAAAATGTGAAAATTGAAATTAGATTTGGAAACGTTTGACTTAGCTTATCAAGTATTTCATTTTTAAAAAAGTATCTCGCATTTTTTAATATACTTTTAGTATCTATAATAATTATTTAAAATTTTAAAAGTATAAAAAATAGTATGTTTAAAATTTTTACATGTTTAATTTTTTTTAATCAAAAGAATTAAACCCATTTTTTGAAAATTTTTTTAAATAGTTTTATTCTAAAACTGTTTATTTTTTTCCGTGGGTCTATAAGATGAGAGTTCTGTTCTTTCTTTGTTTGGCGTTGTGTTTGGCAGTATTTCAAGTATTATTTTATTTATATTTTTTAATAAAATTTTATAATATTTTATAAAATTTATTTATATATTAAAATATAAAATTTATGATATAAAATATTATTATTATTTATTTTTATATTTTTGTATAAAAAAATAAATTTTATTCTTAAAATAAAATAAAAATATTTTTAATTAAAATAAATAAATAAATAACTTCAAACCTCTCGGAAATAATAATATCCGAGTATGTAATCCCAAGTTGTCCACAAAATGTAACATATAACCATGCAAAATCACTTCATTTCAATAATTATTATTCCGAAGATAAACGTCCTCGCTGTTATCTTTTTATTTCGAATGTGATTAAGTTAATCGTGATAGTGAGATTAAGTCATAATATCATTTTCTATTGCGCAGATAATCCAATTTATTTGCATTTGATTGATCATTGATTGTAGTTTACTCATCATTATATAACACAAACATGATTTTGGCCTCATTTGGCTTGACATTTCCATAATATTATTTTTTAATTTTTAATTTTATATTTTTAAATATATATTTTATAAGTAATTTTTATTAAAAATTTAGAAAGTACAAAAAATTTTACATAATAAAATTTTTTTATTATAAATTATTATTATTATTTTAAAAATAAAAATTATAAATATATCATTTATTTAAAAAAAATTTCATTTCATACACGGATACACACTCTCAGATCCACACTTTGTCATGACATTAATATTATTATTAATTATTTTGGTGAAACATCATGTTCAATTTTAGCCGACACATGTAATGCCTATATGTGTGTCATTTTCTACTTACATTAACGCACAAATTTACTTTCAGATAAACTTATCTGTAAAAATAAATTTTAAAACTTAAACTTAAAATACTTATAAAAATCATTTATATCTTAATTTTTTGTTAATAGTACATTTTAAAATTAAATTAGAGAAACAATTTAATATAAAAAATTATTTAAAATTATTTTATTTAAAAATAAGTTTGAAAAATATAAAATTTGAATAATAGTTAAATACCTGTGCGTGTTTACCTGATTTTTTGTCTCATTTTTTCCGCTTAAAATTTTTATTTTTATTTACTTTTGAAATTAAAGTTAAAATAAATATAAATTAAATTTATTTTATAATTTATAAAAAAATTTACTATAAATTTTATATTTAGAACAAAAAAGTTATTTTAAAATTCATTTTATAATAAGTAAATATAAAAATTAAATTTTCATTTTTAAACTACATATTTAAAAATTTAATTAGAAAGCTCGGTTCATATTCAGCTAAACCCGCCTTATAAATTGTTAAGTGTGTTTATTATAGAATAAACTCATTTTTCCGAAAATAAATTTAATAAATAAACTTAAAAATTTAATAAAATAAAATATTTAATTTTTAATATTTTAAATAAATTTAAAATTAATTTTTAAATAAAAATAATTTACTTTATTATTTATTTATTTTGTATTAAAATAAATTTAAAAATAGTGAGTCTGAAAGAGCACGAGCTCTGCGTGACAACGACGGCAGAATGAAGCCGTAAATATTTACAAGAATATAGTAACTGTAATAAAAATGTGAAAAAGTTAACTTGCTTTTATTATGTCATGCATGGTCTCATCATACCGCTATTCATTTTCTTTTCCCCCATGTGAAGCAGTGAAGAATTTCTTTTTCTTAATGGGTCGGTGCAAAATTCAACTGCGTGGGTCCACAATTCTAACTTTGCATTAGAATGAGTACATAATTTTATCAGTTTAATTATAATTTTCAGTATTAAAAGTCTTGTTAAAATTTTTAAAATTATAAGAAAATATATATCATAAAAGCTTTATATATATAATTTTTATATTCTTTAAGAAATACTAAATTTATTTTTGGAAACGTTTAAAATATTTTATTTTTTAGAGCACTTCTAATGACCGTTTAGAGTATTCAAAATTTGAAAATTCTTATTATTATTTTTTTCTTTTACTTCCTTCAACTAGGTATTACTTAATCTTCTTAACTTCAATTAGGTAAACTTTACTCAAAATATATCAGTGATGTTTGAAAGTATTTCCAAATTTTTTATCTAATATTTATAATTTTTTAAAACTTTATAAAATATAAAAAGTTTACATACTAAAATTATATTAATATTATATTTTAAGTCAATAATAGAATTTATTTTTCAAAACTTTTTTTTAAAAAATTTTCTTTTTTTTTTTCAAAGCACTCCCATCTTATTTCTTTTGTGCGGGGATATATTTTTCCTGAAAGTCTATTTTGAAATTTAAAATTAATAAATATACATATATATAGTAATGTATTAATATTTTAAATTTAAAAATACTACTATACTATAAGATAACTAATGATGAGCACTGTTGAATACATCAGAAGAATTTTTAAGGGGGTGTTTAAGAGTATTTTAAAATAAAATTCTTTTGATATAAAAAAAAGGTTTTAAATAACTTTTATTTTTATTACTTCTAAAATATATATAATAAAAACAATTTACTACGTAAATTTTTTTATATTTTTTAAATTTTTAATAATTTTTTTAATACTTACAAAATATATAATGAATATAAAAGATAATATTAAAATTTTATTTTTTTGATAAGCTGAATTAAACGCATTCTAATTACTTCAGTACTTGAGTTTTGGTTTTCAAAATCGATAACCAACGTATATTTCTATAAAGCAGAACTTACTTACACACGTTACTTTACACGTACGCTGCAATTTAAATTGTTTATCACAACACAATAGAAGTAATATACTTAATTATTATTAGTTGTGGATTTTGTTCCTTTAAATGAGTTAGTAAATAATACACTTGCGCTTTGGTCGGTTTGTTATAAAACTTCAAACCGTTCTTCAACCAATAGAAGCTCTCCACCGCTGACATCTCCTTGCACTGCTGAAAACAAAAAAAGATCGAAGGAATTAGGTAACACCTGGAAATGATTATAGAATAATTTTTTTAAAACTTTAGATTGTTTTAAAATTTAATTTAATTTTTTAATATTAAATTTTATACGAAATAATTTTTATATTTATTTTATTAAAATATAAAATAATATAATAATAATAATAACTGAATAATTCAGCCAAAAGATCCGTTGATCTTCTGGAAACGCTAGACTAATCTACACGTAGTTGTTATTTATACCAATAACAAGAAGCAACACTTGTAACTTAAACGCACTTCAAGCAAGTAACCTTGTTCAACGATCGACCGAAAATACCGAACCAAAACAAAACCAAAAAGCTATATAAAATAAATTAAAACTACAAATACCAAACCAGAAACTTCACACACACTAGCTACCAGTTAATTCATCTAACAATCGACGCACTCCTCCCTCACCCTCTCTTCCTTTTTTTTTCTTTCTTTAGAAAAAGCAAAAAAAGATGAAGAAGGAAACAGGAATAGAAGGAGTATCATCATCGTCGTCATCGTTTGAAGACATTGTGGTGATCGGAGGGTTGGTCGGAGTTCAAGTGGTGACGGCGATCAACGTAGTTTTCTTGACTACAATTCTTGCCCTCGGTATCGACCCGTTGTTTCTTGTTTCCTGCGGTAACGCTGCTTCTGGGCTCTTTTTACTCCCCTTCGCCGTTGCCGTCGAAAGGTATTTAATCTGTCAACCATTTCATGCGTTCTCATCTACTTCAGTTTTTGTGATAATATTATCATTCCTTTTTTTTCTTTTGAGTTAGTTGTTTGAATCTGTGCAAAATTCTGATTTCATTCTTAATTTTTTTACGCCAAATTGAACTATGCATGCATGAAAAAGAAGACTTTTTTCTTTTTTATTTATTTATAGTTGTGGGTTGTCTAAGTGTTCATAGTTTTTGGAAAATTTTTCTGAGCGAGTACTCTGTTTTAGTTTATTGGTTTTTATTGTGTACTCTGTTTTTAATTTCTTAATTAATCAACAAACTAAGCTTTACATGATTACAAGAAATATTTTTTATATGGATTTTTTTTGTTGAAATTAATGTTAGTTTTCTTTACTGTTTTATTCATCGATCATGCATGATCAACGCTATTTAATAATTAAATTAATTACTCATTATTAAATTTTAATACAATTTTCATGGTTTTCATTATCTTATGATCTTAAGAGTTAAAAAAAAAAAAACAAAAATGATTCATGCAGGAAGAAATGGCCCGGGAAATTAAGAGTTTCCTTGCTTCTGCAATTCATCGCCATTGCTTTCGGAGGGTAAGTTAAAGCTTTTCTATATATCTTGATTAATTCTTCAAACAGCTCGAATGTTCATTCCACTTCAAAGTGCAATTAAAGGAATATTCTTGTCAACAAGTGAAAGCAACCTTTCTTTTTTTCTTTTATTAAATATAAATTAAAGCTATGGCGTGTTCAAATTATTGAGTATTTTTTAATTTATCTTATAATTATTAAAATAAATGAAAACAACAATTGAGCGTGCACTACTACTTAAAAACTTGTATTTCAGCTTTTCTTTTTTTCTTCCTAAAGTGTGTATCTTAACATCTGTAGTTTTTGTTGTTTTCTAACAATGAATCAACAAGCCATCACTAACCTTGTTATTAATAATAATTAATTCTTGTTTACGGACAGGTGTAGCAGTTGTAGATAGAACCGAGTGCTTTTTTTTTTAATAAGTAGTCAAGAAAGAAACATCAGAAAAGAGAGTGACATTTCATGAGAGCACTACTCTCTTTTTTCTTTGTCCGATAAATTCAAAAGAGCAATCTAGACACCGGTTGCTGGCGCGTTAGGAGAATATTTTATCTAATGTTTTATTACTTTTATAATATTTAAATTTAAAATTTAAAAATAAAAAAATAATAAATTTTTTTAATATATTTTAATTAGTAAAATTATTTAAATTTATTTTTATTGTAGAAATATTTTATTTTATAATTACTTCTAAATGTCCTCATAGCAGGGTTCCAAATATGAGCAGGTTTTTTGTTAACACTTCCTTTGAAGTTGAAGTTGGAAGCTAAAATATACATACTTTTAAAATTAGAGTTTATAAAATTTGTATATGATCAAAATGTCTAAAACACACTAATAAAATGTTCTTTATTGTTAGTCCATGACTAGTACTCTAGTAGGTTGAAAACGTGAATTTTCTACAATCTTTTTTTTATTCACATTTTTAATTATTTTTATAAAATTAATTTTTAAAATTAAAAAAATTTTATGTAATAAAATTTTATTATTATTTATTTTTAAATAAAATAAAAATATTTTTTATTAAAATATTTTCTAAACGAAAAAAGTGTTATTTTCAGAAGAATAGACTAGACATTAATTTTTGAAAAATTGAATTATATAAAATGAAGTTATTTATTAAAAGATTTGTCAAATAAATTTTTTTAGTGCAACAAAATTATACCATTATTTTTATCTTAAAAGTTTGTAATTATAAAGGAGGGCATGTATAAAAGATAACAAAAAAATCTAGAAGTGTGATTAATTTTCAACGGGATGATTTGATGGATTGGTTGAATATTTAATTAAATGGGGAGGTAGATATGGCGGATTAAAGCCGATCGTATTCATGGAACTTTTGACCGGAACCATCTTAAGACTTTGTTGGTGTTCCTAGCATACAAATAGCTACAGGTTACTTTTGGTTGATACGTTTTGGCAGTTACATGTCTTATTCAGCTCTGTTTCGCATTGCTTATGAGTGCTTTTTTTAGCTTTTATTTTTTAATAAATATTTTATAGTATTTATAAGTTTTAAAGAATATTAAATATATAAATAATTCATATATTATAAAATTTTATTAAAATTTCTTTTCGATCAAGAGTATAATTTTTATAAGCAATTCCAAACGACTCATCAGTGTTGTTTGAAATTCCCAATTTATAATGAAACATTTTCAAGAAAATCTATGTATTTCGTATTTATTTATTTATTTGGGGACGTCTATGTATTTAATAAAATTGAATTGATGGTTGATGTTGATATAAGTATGTTTATTATCTGCTCTTTGGTAATTTTATGTTTCTGCATACTTGATTTACTGTGGTTAACTTTTCTGTAGTAATTAATTTACAATTTTCTACAGGACAACTGTATTTCAAGCTCTTATGCTCATGGGAATCAAGAAGACATCCCCAGCTATTGCCTCTGCTATGCCAAACATGCTTCCTTGCTTCATTTTCATAATTGCAGCTTGTACACGGTACAACAAAATCTTCGTCTTCTTTTTATGAGTATCGGGTCTTGCGAAAACAGAATGAATTTAGCATAACAGTCTTTATCATTATTTCAGGTTTGAGAAGGTTGATTTAAAGTGTAACTACAGTAGAGCCAAGATACTCGGAACATTAGTATGCCTAAGTGGAGCAATCTCAATCAGCTTCTCACAAAGCCCGAAAGAGTCACCTGTAATAATCTCTGAAAGTCCTACCGGCTATAACAGATCCATTGGCATTGATATCGAGTATGAATGGATCATCGGGTGCTTATATATGTTAGCGTCCATTATAATCATCTCGTTCACAACAGTCTTGCAGGTAGAGTAGTCTGCCATTGTGAATTTCTATTAAATGCTTCTAAATTTTGAACATTTCCGTATGTGCTGATTTTTTTTTTTTGTAGGCAGTTACATTGCGTGAATTTCCAGCGCCTTTCTCTTTGTGTGTGATCACAGCATTCCTGGGCTCTATTCTAACTGCAGTACTGCAGATTATTAGCGAAGGGAAGATGAATGTTGGGTCTACTGCTGTCGATCTCATAACTCTTGCAAGCTTCATTTTTCTGGTATGGCGTGTAAACGTAAAATTTTCGTGTAACCTTTTACACGCAAATCAAATTTTGGTTGGCATGCCCAATTCTTTTCAATCGTATTTTATGCAGGGAGGTTGTTTCTCTAGTGTTTGCGTTACATTCCAGACATGGTCTATCAGCAAAAAGGGGCCAGTATTTGTGTCCATGTTCAGCCCTATACAGACCGTATGTTCTGCTATTTTGTCAGCTATAATCTTGCAACAATTTCTAAGCCTGGGAAGGTACGCAAAAGAATTAAGCACTTCAGAAAATTTTCTTCTTGATACGTTTTGCATAATAAGAAAGCCTGTGCCTTGCGGATTCAATCACTATGCAGCTGGACGGGTATGTTCCTCATGTTTGCGGGTCTTTACATGGTTTTGTGGGCGAAAAAGAAAGAGGCTCGCATCGCAGAGGAAGCAGATGAAGAGAAGGGGATACCTGACAATATGGAGAAGGGGATACCTCACGATTTTGAGAAACCTCTCCTTTCTTGAAGTTTTCTGAAAGCTGTAGGAAACTTCTAAATTATAGGAGTATTATTTATATAAAGGTTTGGTTATAGATAGCTTTTAGCTTTAGCACAAATATTAGATGTAAATAGAATAGAAGCTTTCAGTTTGTTTTAGCTAGTGAAAGGAGAACAACAGAAGAACAGCAGATGTTTGATGAAAATTATCATTCATAGTACGCAGTTGTAAGTTTGTCATTTTACAATGTGTGCCTGCCATCAGAAGGCACATTTCATCTGCCAGGTTTGCTGTTAAATCTTCAGATCCTTAAACTGTGTTTGGAAATGATTTTGAAAAAGAAAATTTTCTCTTCAAATTTTTTAAAATAGATTTTTATATTTTTATTAAAACTATATAAAATTATTTATAATAGAATTTTGTGATAAAACATTTTTGTACTTTTTAAAATTTAAATTTTTATAAAATATTATGAGTGTTTTAAAAAATTTTGAAAAAGTATTGAATAATTAAATATATACGATTATCTATCTAATAATCAGAATAATTTATAGTTTTACAATCTCATATCTCATTATGTAGTATAACAAATATTTATAAACAAAAAATCAACACTTAACTATATTAACTTAATAATAAATCATAACGAGAATTAAAAAAATCAACTTTCAATCATAAAAAAATTTTAAAGAATCTAATTAATATAAGGAGAATTTAAAATTTATAGCTTTCTTTAAAGAATTCAGAATATTTTATAACTTAAAAAGAATTTCTACAAAGTAATAAAATAATAAGTTCACACCTCGATGTCTGAAACTGCATGAATCACTAATGAGATTTCTTTATCAGAAAAATATTTTCAAATTCTCTGATAAATTCCTAAACTCTCAGATACTGTGATATATAGCAGAATACGCGAGTAAAAATTAATTATTGGATCTAAAAATTTAGTGAAAAGAAAGAAAAAAGAAAATTAATTAAGCACTCTTCAGTTGAGGAAGAAGTAAAACAGCAGCACTAACAATTTCGCCGTCGACATTCTCCTTCATCGCCGGAGCACGACCAGGCGTCAACGTCACAGACGCAACAAGATGCACGGGCACAACATCTCTAGGCATGATAACGACGCATCTCTTCGGCAACATCGGCCTGGGCCCCACACACATATTTACAGGCTTCTTCGGTGCAGATTTTTGTAGAGTTTTTTAATATACATATATAATAAAATATTTTTAAAATATTTTTATGTAAAATATATATTTATAAATATGTTAAATGATTCAAAATCAGCAACACAATCGCAATGAGACGCAGCAAATCGAAGTTTGATCGATTTTGGATCAACCTCAAAAGCCAAACTAACCTCGGATACGTATTGTCATTTCTTATTGAACCAATTAACATCGTAAAGCTTGGACTTACATAACGGGAAAGTATTTATAAAAATATAATTTAAATTTTTTAATATTTATAAAATTTATAATTTATTTATATTTATAAAATTTTAAACATATTCTTTTTTTGAATTGAAAAAAAATAGTAAACACTTTTAAAAGCGAAAGCAATATACAAACTTAATGGGAGTAATTTGCAAACCAAAACTCTATTAGCAATTTAACCATTCAACGAGGCTATAAAATCGTTTCTTTCCGTAATTCAACTACAACCGTGACCGTGATGAATATAAATTACAAAATAGTTATTACTGTGAATAGTTATAACAACAGCAGCAGCAAGAATAATAATAAACTTAAATTAAATTAATGAAGAAGATCGAATTTCTGTTGAGAGGCTTGTTTGTTACTGTTCGATTCTATGCTCGAGACAAGGGTTTCTTTTTCATCGCTCTATTTCTTACCCAATTTCTGAGATCCGGTTTTGTCAATTTGGTAAGCAGTCGTGGTTTCTACCGATTGATTCGTTTCTCCGAAGAAATCGCCTTTTTTTCCGTGTAATTTTGGCTCAGTTTCACATGGAAAGCACAGGAATCTCCAGATCTATATATGTCTCCTGACATTTGCGATTCATTGCGTTGGGTAGAGGCTTTTCTAGGTTTTCGGTGCTGGATCTAGTGAAATTAGTTGGAATTTAGCTTCCTTAAGCCGTTTGATTTTGTAATACAGCTAGGAAGCTTAAAGTCGAATCCATTTTGGAATTGAAGTGAATTGATCTCAAAGTTGGAAACTTTTTGAAGTTAATTGGATGGCGTTTCCGGTGGAAGACCAAACGGATGAGAATTTTTTTGATAAGCTTGTGGACGATGACTTTGCTGTCTCAGATTCGGACAAAATCACCAGAAATTTGTCTAGCCTTAGCTTGACTGGCGATGGGGAGCTTGTCTCTGAAGCAGAGGAGAAAAGTTCGAATGAGATCGGCGTTGATAAGTCGGCCCCTGGAATGGAGCTTGTACTGGGTGAAGAAGAGACGTCAACAGTTGCCAAAGATTTATTCGTGGATGGGAAGCTTGAAGTAGAGGAGAATAAAAATAATGATGTGAGTCTCAGTCAGTCAGCCCCTGGGTCAGAATTTGTATCAGCTGAAGTGCCATTGGCAACCGCAGTGGGTGATTTGAATGGTAAGGGCAGCGGATTGCCAGGAACAAGTGTCAAGGAGGTTCAATGGAGTGCATTCGATTTTGATAATCAGCAACAGGATACTTGCGGATTTGATTCTTATTCTGACTTCTTGGCAGAGGGTTTTGGTGGGTCTATCAGCCAGCTGCAAGACAGTGCTGATTTAGGTTCGACTTTTTGTGAACAACCGAGTTTGGATTCAAGCACGTATTTAGGTTCCTCAGAGCAGCAGTTAGATTCCAGGACCCAAATCTATGCTTCAACTGTCAGTGAGCAGAGTACAGATTTTAATGACCCTAAGTATTGGGAGAATCTTTATCCAGGTTGGAAGTATGATTATACTACAGGGCAGTGGTGCCAGATTGACGGTTACGATATGTCAGCAAATTTGAAGACTGATAACTATAGTATGGGCCAGGAAGCTAAAACTGAGGAACAATCTCAAGATGGAGATCTTGCTGCTGGCAAAGGAACTGTTGCGGAGAGCTCTAGCTTGTCTTACCTGCAGCAAACAACTAATTCCTTCCTGGAAACAGTGCCTGAAGAGCGGGCAGCAAGTGTTACTTCTAGTTGGAACCAAGATTCTAATGGGAGTGTGCAGTACCCAGCAAACATGGTATTTGATCCTCAATATCCAGAATGGTACTATGATACTATCACCCAGCAGTGGTATACTCTCGAGTCATATACCCAGTCTCTTTCTCAGACTGCTACTGATACTAGTCAAGATCAGCTTAGCCAGAATGTCCGTGCTTCCGGCGGATTTGCGCGGCAGCAGAGCTATGCATTTGGTGAAGTTGGTCAATCTGAGGGGCTAACTGCGCAATCACTAGGCAACCAAGATTGGAATATGACTATGAGCAGTTTCTCTCAGGGTGATTGGGGAACATCCACAAGTTCTTATGCATCAAATAGCATGCAGCAATTGGAATCCTTTAATATGGGTAATCATGTTGAAGGCTTGCCTGCAAGCCCACAATCTGGAAGGTTTTATGGTTCATGGGGGAGAGGAAGCTATATTGATCAACACTCAGGTTTCAAACCATCAGAACCTGTTTTAAGTAATGGCCATGCTAGCAGTACTGCAATGGCTGGGTTACCGGGCTTTGCTCTGCAGGAAACATCCTATCAGTATCGACATCAGGTGGAACCACGCCTACAGGCTCATTCTGCTGCCACTAGAAGCTTTGAGCAGCAATCAACTGTCAATTATCCTCAACCTATGTATCACTCTGGACAAGCACCTTTTGCGCAATCATCATATGCTCCCTCTGAGGGAAGATCATCTGCAGGTCGTCCTCCACATGCTTTGGTTACCTTTGGATTTGGTGGCAAACTCATTGTCATGGAAGAATCCACTACTGCAAGCGCGAAAATTGGATATGGGAGCCAGGTAGATTTTATGTTATTTTTTCAAAGTTTCTTTTGATATTGTGAAAGTATCCTGCACTCTGCATGCTGAATTTTGGATGCACCAGAAAATCTTCGTATTTTATTCATTTTAGAATGAAGTTAAACTGTATTCTTTACAGAGTTTGGGCAATGGTACCATTTCTATTCTCAATCTGATGGAAGTTGTTGCTGATAGAGCTGATGAGTTAAGGATAGCCACTGATAGCAGCTGCAATTACTTTCAAGCTTTATGCCAGCAATCTTTTCCTGGCCCACTTGTGGGTGGAAATGCGGCGACAAAAGATGTGAACAAATGGGTGGATGAGAGAATACTAAGCTGTGAAACTTCTGCCGCTGACTTCCATAGAGGACCACTTCTGAAGTTACTTCTTTCTTTGCTGAAGATTGCATGTCTGCATTATGGGAAGCTTCGATCTCCCTTTGGTGTTGTCCCACCACAAGAGGTAAAAGTCCGTTGGTCAAGTCTATTCTGCCCTAATCATCTCATTTGGTAATTTAGTATGTACTTGGTTCTTTTGTTAAGATTTAAAGGTCCTACTGTGCATATCTATAAGACTAAGGAAGATATATAATTGATGCAGACACTGTAGCAAGCATGATCCATTATTGTATTAACATTGCTGTTTGTGTTAATGCATGTCTGTATTGAGGGTTTTCTTTATTTGTAAACACTCATGCCATTGCTCTGTTGTCGTTGTGCCTGCCCAGAATGTATATGCCACTCCGTGCAGACTTATAATTTCTTTGGTTGTTATACAATATTGCCGGTTGAAACATTGCAGATACTAATAGTACATGATCAATGCAGATACTGTAGGAAGTATGACCTGTTAACGTTGCTATTTGCGTGATTGCATATCAGGTTGAGGATCTTCATTGCTTGTAGTGGCTCACTCCATGATATGTTGCCATAGTATTCAAAATGGGCATGCTGCTCCCATGTAGACTTTCCAAATGGTCATCTTGTTTTTTATCACAGATAGATCATAAGCCATTCCTTCCTGTCTTTCCTGGGGCAGAAATTGCCAACAAAGTTGCACAAGTATTTGCTATTTTATGTTCTGCTTTTTTCTTCTGCTAGAAGGAAATCCTGGAAACAAGCAACTTTGTGTAAGTAACTAGAATGAGAGATGAAAATGGAAAGTTGTAATTAAGGAAAGGTTATTCCTGCATATGATTTTTCAACCTGGCAACTATGGACTTTTAGGTTGTCTGCTATGCATCTTCACCACCATTAAGTTCAGATATCTTTTCCTTTTTTCTTTATCTCTCTCTTTTTTGGGTTACTTTTCCATGTTAGCTTTTCATTGTAGTTTCTTACCTTGATATTATAATTTCAAACTCTTTTAGGAAATTGAAGGTCCAGAGGTTGCCGTAGCTACACTTTTTGCATCTGCTAAAAAGAACGGTGGCCAGTTAGGAGATTTTGGCTTGGTTACTTATGGTATGAAGAATTTTCCTTCTGAAGAGCAAATAAGGGTACTCTTCAACTTTATTTCCTAAATTCATTCTAAGTGATTTGCATGCAAATATTTCTTACTTTACCTGGTATTTGTTTTGTAGGGTACTGCAGTTGAGGTCCAGAATTTACTTATTTCTGGTAAAAGAAAAGAAGCTTTTCAACTTGCACAAGAAGGTTACTTGTGGGGACCTGCACTTGTCCTTGCTGCACAACTTGGTGACAAGGTTGAGCTGATTTTTTTTGTCTTCTATCATTGCCTTCAATCTTTAATGTTGTTTTCTGCTTTACTTTTTTCCTTCCTAGTTTTAGATGGAATGTACAGTGGTGATTGTACCATTGTGTTTTTACCTCTATTATTCTGTTACTCAGTTTTATGCGGAAGCTGTGAAGACAATGGCCCATAGACAATTCATTTCTGGATCCCCTTTAAGAACATTGTGCCTTCTTATTGCTGGCCAACCTGCAGATGTGTTTTCTACAGATAGTTCCAGTAACAATTTTCCTGCTGCTGCTAGTGCTTATCAACATACTGCACAGGTAATTTGCATAAGATATTCAAGAATAATCAGTTGCAGTTAGAAGTGGATGCTTTTTTTGTTTGACTCCCAGAGTTACGTTTGTTGAGTGTTACATTCCAATTTCTTGTTGAATGTTCCTACTCAAAGTTAGGTTGTGTTTTTGTCCCGTCCTCGAAATCTTTTCAGAGAGGAAGACTTTGTAGAATACAATTCCACCTTTTCTTTTAATTATTGCATTTAAATGCAAAGATTGTCAGGGATTGGGCAGTTGTACTAGAGTTGGTCTCCCAACTCTTGTAAAAAAGAGAAGTCCCAAGAACATTGTATTCCAACATTTGTTGTGTAAGGTCTGGCGTTATGCTTATTTCTGGAAGAACATGGTAAACGATTTTACTCAACTCTTCAGCCCTTTCTAAGCATTAAGAACTCATACCGTTCTACTTGCTGTGTACTTGTGGAGACTTGAATTTTTGGTAAAACTTTGATAGCACCCTGAACGGTGAAGAATAAAAGAAATTAAAAGATTCATATGAAATGAGGAGATGAAACAAATGGAAGCTGCAGTAAATTATTTGAGGATATGGTCTTCCTTATATCTAATGTTTCTCATGTTATGTGCGTATAAGTTGTTGTACTTTTATACATCTGTGAATGCAGACTCCAAGCAATGGTATGCTTGATGGCTGGGAAGAAAATTTAGCCATCATAACTGCAAACAGAACAAAAAATGATGAACTTGTAATAACTCATCTTGGGGATTGTCTGTGGAGGGAGAGGGGAGAGGTTTGTATCAGTTCTCTAGCTTCTTTTTCTTATGGAATTTATCCTGAATGATGTTGTTTACCCGGCTGCAACCTGTCCTACCAGGTTACAGCTGCCCACACCTGCTACTTGGTTGCTGAAAAAACTTTTGAGTCATATACCGAGACTGCTCGTTTGTGTCTTATTGGTGCAGACCACTTGAAACGCCCACGAACATATGCCTGTCCAGAGGCTATTCAGGTCTAATCTTTTGGCATCATGTTCGTTGTCTTCTTGGATTAGGAAAAATTGTTTCTTCTCGAGTTATTATCCGGTTTTTCCTGCTTGGACGTAAAGTTGGTGTCATATGATATTCACGTCATTGATCGAAAAGATTAGTCTCCTTCTTTCCATTTGTTATGATTTCATGTGCATCATTTTGATGGCTGTGATTTGCTTCGTGTACTACGGAAAGTCCTTTTCTCGTTCTTTTGGCTATATTAATAGAACTGTTTATTGCGATTAAGGCGCATAAGAATTGCTAATAACATTAAGTATTGATGATCATAGTTCAATAGCCAGGTGCGCAATGTGCTTTTCTTTTTTTGTTTAGCAAGTGCAAACTTGATCAGGGAGGTTAAGACTGTAGACCCAATAGTATGTGTTGAAGCATGTGCTATTCAATGTAAACACGAAGCTTTCATTATTAGGGTGTTTGGTAAAGCAGCATATAGGATGCGTAGAGTCTTTTGGAAGACTGTTTTCAATTTCTTAAGCCTCCAAATCTGGACTTTATTACCCCCATCCATTGTTTGTGTGAAATAAACAATCGTGTATGTTGGTGTTGTTGTCATAGCTGTTTATTTTAAGATAAATTGTATATGGACTAAAGTACACTGGTGGGGAAGCTTTCTAGGTTGGGTAGTGTATATATTTCATTATCTTGATTTACATTTTAGGATATAGATTTTGCACATGCCATACATAATATTATTGGGAGATTGAGGGAAACAGAAAAATGTTGAAATTTTCTCATTCAGCCTTCCATCTGATTACCAACTAACTTAAAGTGACATTTTTACTTTTTGCAGAGGACTGAATTGTATGAATATGCGAAGGTACTTGGTAATTCTCAGTTTCTTCCTCTACCTTTTCAGCCGTACAAGTTTGTTTATGCATCCATGCTTGCAGAAGTGGGGAAGGTTTCTGATTCTTTGAGGTAGGCAGTCTTCAATGATTTTTGCTGTTTCAAGGTTCATCACCACTAATTTGCAGATCAAAATAGGTATTGTCAAGCTTCTCTAAAGTTGCTGAGAAATTCAAGTCGTGCTCCGGAGGTAGAAATGTGGAAGTCACTGTTTTCTTCTCTTGAGGAGCGATTACGAACTCATCAGCAGGTGTGCTATTATTGACAGTTGTTTCCCCTGCTGTATTTCTCTTCATTGACCTCTTCCTTACCTTTTGTGAACAGGGAGGATACAGCAGCAATTTGGCTCCTGCAAAACTTGTTGGTAAAATTTTTACCTCATTTGATAGATCTATTCAACGCATGATTGGTGCTCCACCACCAGCTCTTCCACCATTGCCAAATACCAATGGAGATGGGAAAGAAAGTTACCCTTTTGGTTCTGAAGCGGCAAACAGTCAACCTACAAGACCTCTGTCATCACTAATGCCGTCAGCTTCAGTTGAGGCAATAAGTGATTGGACAGGTGATGGCAGTAAGAGGACAATGCACAATAGGAGTATATCTGAACCAGATTTTGGAAGAAGCCCGCAGCAGGTATTCTTTTCTCAAAGATTTCCTCTATTCTTATCGCCCTCATGATAACTCAAAGAAAGGCAGCTTACTCTGAGTAAATAAAGAGAAATAAGAAGAGAACTTTTTGTTGCTTTGTTCTGAAAATTTAATTTTAATTTAATTTTATTTATTTATGTTTTTTGAGTAGGCTGATGCAAAGAATTCAAGGTCTCCTGACTTGCAACAAAAAGCATCCGGTGTGCCATCACGTTTTGGTCTCTTTGGTTCTCAGCTTCTTCAGAAGACCGTAGGATGGGTCTCACGGTCTCGTCCAGATCAACAGGTAGGTAGTCTTGGAAGGTTTATAGAATCCTTTTGGGAGCTTTATTTTCTGACTCACTATGATGCATTGTTTTGAGGCTAAGCTGGGTGAAGCAAACAAGTTCTATTATGATGAGAAGCTTAAGAGATGGGTAGAGGAAGGCACAGAACCTCCTTCTGAAGAACCCAGCTTACCACCACCTCCTATGACTGCTACTTTCCAAAATGCTACACCAACTTACAACATAAACAATGCCTTCAAGAGTCCATCCAGTAATTCTAATGGAGGGTCCGAGGAGCAGAACTCAGGCACCCCTCCCATTCCACCCAGCACAAACCAATTCTCAGCACGTGCTAGAAAGGGGGTTCGATCGAGGTTGGTAATCTACTGTTTTCCTGCTTCTCTATGGTAACCTATGAAGTATGATTAGGAGAATAGTTTGATATGTATTAAGACATGACCACTATTTCACTTGCAGGTATGTGGATACATTCAACAAAGGTGATACAGGTCTGATGAAGTCATTCCAATCGCCCTCGGTTACTTCAGTTAAACCTGCTGTTCCAGCAACATTTTTCGTCCCTGCAGCACCTGCAGCTTGTGATGAACAGAGTAATAATGAAGAACAAGAAGCGATTCATGATGTTTCCACCCATGGAGACCAGTCAACATCCTTAACAACCGAAGCATCTTTTGTTTCAACATCAACCTCCTCGTCTTTGTTGCCACCTATGCAACAATTCCCCAGCATAGATCACACTGTCACTCCAGATAAAAAGAAAACAGAAGAGATATCACAACCGCCAAATGGCACCATTCATTCTCACACAAGGGCTGTGTCATGGGGTGGAGTCCAGTTTGATGCAAGTAAGAACAAAATAAATGAGCCTTTACCTTTTGTTCCTGGTGAGACTCTGCAACTACGCAGTAGTAGCTCATTGCAGCAACTTCATGGTGGAAGCCTTGGAGATGATCTGCATGAGGTTGAGCTCTGATCTAGAAGCCCTAAAGTGGATGAGGCTGTGTCTACTTTGCTGATCGTCTCCTACCCACTCAAGTTTGAGGGCAACGAAAGTCGGAGATGTCAGAAATCTGTGTGGCTTTTGGGCAGAAGCTCATTCGCGGAAGTTGCTGTATCCTCACTTTGAGGGGTTCACGTATACAGCAGTTGCTTTTAAAATAGGTGTCCTCTCGAATGAGAAGAGTTCGACACCGTTGTACAGATAATTTGTTGATTTATTGATGCTTATTTCCCAGAAGGGTCACACAGGGAAATGCTCTAATAAACTTTCCAGATTCGTACATATATAGAATTAGAGATAAAGATGCCATACTATATAAGTTGGTGAGTTAATTCTGAAGGAGATCTTCGAATGAATACAATGGACCTTTTGTGATGTGCCTTTGTTTCGTGAAGGTGTTAAGACAATGAACACCTCCCTACTAAATCGAAAGTGTAGCTGAAATCTCGACTGAATTACCGAACCTACTCTCAAGTTTACATTCTCTGATCGGTGAGGGAGACGATGAGGAGGTGAGATTGGGTTATGTTTTCGGTTCATTTCATTATAAACAGGTATCTTCTCGCAGTTGTCGTCGCCGGTGACTCTGAATTGAAGAGACAAAGAAGAACAGGTCGGAACAGTGGATATGAGAACGAAGGGCGTGTGTTTTTATGCTAAACTGAATTTTCGGAAATAAACTTTCAAATATAATTTATTTAGAGAACAGAATTTAAAAATAAGTTTAAGTTTTTTATTACTTATTATTTAAAATAACTTTGGAAATGAAAATTTAATTTTAAAATTTAAAATAAAAAAGTAGTTGCGATAGAAAACTTAATTTAATATATTTAATTAATTTAAAATGAGTTAAATTTTTTTTTTATAAAAAAATGAGTTCAAAAAGTTCGTAAAAACGTCCGAAGAACGAGAAAGAAAACAGATAATAGAAAAGCAGATTAAATGGGCTTTTTGGTACCCATTAGCCCACTTTCCCTCTAACAACTGCGGGCCATCTTGCTGAACAGGACAATCGGCGAAAAAGCATGTACTTATTGTACATATTATTCCCCGCAACTGAACTTAGAACTTAGCACCCCTTCTTCCCCAACGCCGGCGGCGAGCGAGAGAGAAGTCAAGAGAATGAAATTCAAGGAGAGCGAAGGGACGATGGGGAGAGAGCTCTATGCGTTGCTTCATATATCGCCGGAAGCTTCCGACGAAGAGATTCGAAAGGCGTACAGGCAATGGGCGCAAATATATCATCCCGATAAGTACCAATCCCCTCAGGTAAGTTTTTCTGATCATTATTTAACAGATAAGTTTTGTCTCGATATATATTTTTTATTTTCATGTCGAAAGAAGCAGTTGTTTCTCTTGATTATCGTGAATGTTGAAAGGGTAGTTGGAATTTTGTTTAAAATTAGTACTTGAATTAAACCAGGTTTTGTAGAAGTTCAATCTGCTTAGGTCAGGTTATGATTATTAACACTGTTGCTGAAATTGGTGTCTAATCTGTTAACCGAACAAGCAGCAATCTATTTAATCATGTCGACAGAACTAGCAGTTTAATTGTTCCAATTTTTTCCGTACAATCTAGAATTTGATTGGACCTTTTACCTTTTTTAAGAAGGCTAAGAATTGGGCAAAACTTTTGATGGACTTGTTTTGATTGCAGATGAAGGATGTTGCTACAGAGAACTTTCAAAGAATTCGTGAAGCGTATGAGATTTTGACTGATGAACATAAGAGACAAATCTATGATATCTATGGTATGGAAGGTTTGAACTCAGGATTGGAGCTTGGGCCAAAGCTAAATAAGCCAGAGGATATCAAGGAGGAGTTGGAAAGACTAAGGCGTCGAAAGGAAGAGGAGAAACTCATGGCACATGCCCGTCCAACTGGTTCAATACTTGCACAGTTGTCTTTTCCACAATATCTACAAGGTGGTGGTATCATGAAAGGGTATTAACAAACTTCTTACTTCATTATTACGTCTTTTCTGTTTATATATACTCAAATTGGTTGATAGTTGTGTGTCTGCTCATTAATTTTTTGTTATAATATTTTCCATGTGTCAGCTTATTAGTAGTTTTCATTATAATAAGAATTGCTCCATTTGTTTGCTCATTAACATTCTTGGTAGAAGATATCTCATAGATATTTTCGGGATGTTATTTCACTAACAGTTCAGTTTTACAAGGGGGGTTCAATTTTTCCATGGTTGTTTTCGTTTTTATGTGCTTACTCCTTTTAATAGTTCAATCTCTAATGGGATATGTGATTTCAGAATGGCAATGGCAAGTCAGGTCCAGTCCCAGATATCAAAGTGCAACTCTGTAGTCATTGGAGGAAATCTAGCAGTCACTGGTAATTCTGGCAATGGAGATGCATCAGTTTTGCTGAGACATCAAGTATCACCAGTTGCTTCTGTAGAGGTGATGGCAATGGCTGGGTTGCGGTCCCTTATCGGTATACAAACTTCTCGGTAATGATTTGTCTTTTCTAAAAGTTAGCAAGCTTTCTATAATGCTTCTGTGCTTCATTATGTTATACATGACTTACTGAAACATCCTGCTTTTCTCAGCCACCTTTCACTTCATTCAACAGCAACAACCGGAATTGCAATTTCATTTAGAGATGGCTCAATCAATCTTTCTAACACTTGGACCCGTCATCTATCAGAAACATGTGTTGCAAATGTAAGGCTCAGCTATTGTTTTCCACAGTTCTCTAATTCCTGTCCATTTTTGTGATTTTTGTTCGGATTGTGAATGTTTTTTGTTTTTGGTTGCTGCAGTCCTGTTGTTTGGTGTCTATATGTGGTTTCCTCTATAGAACCTCTTTCTGTAATAGAGGTTATGGCACTCTTACGAAGCATTGACACTTGTAAGCTGTCTGTGTTTGATGCATATCGGAACAACAACATATCTGCATATTTGCACTTTGCTATCTTTAACAGCATGCTGCATGTGTGAAATCTCTAGTATTTGGTATCCCTAAATTCAGAGGTGGTTATTAGAAAGTTATGTAGTCCTCTTGGAGTTGCAGCAGTAATATAACAATAACCTTGCACAAGTGAAGATTTATTTCTTCCTAATTGTTAGTTTCAACTTTGTCGTTAAGATGAAAAAATTATGTTATTCCCATGCCGAACCCAATATAATGTTTCTACGGGAACATGTAGGCAATATTTGTGTATCAGAGGCATTAACTGAACATAGCCCTTAGGGAATGAAAGAATGTTATTAGCTTTAATTCTTCTCGGTTTCTGGTAGTTTGCATTAAGTGAAGACTCAGGAGTCTAGTAGATGCAAAATTCTGGATATTATCTAGGTTAAACAGGCAATCCAAAATTTTCCATCCATGCTTTCTTTTGCACTCTAAAATAGTTATATTTTAAAGGCTTAAGTCTGCTAGAATTTCCTTAACTTAGCATTTCTTTTATGGCTCGCAAACCATCAAACTCACTTTTTCTCAAACTCACTTGTATTAAAATTTTTTATTTTTTATTAAATATTTTTAATTTTATTATTCAAATTCACTTTCAAAAAAAGTCAATTTATCTCAAAATAAACACGCCCTTAATAATAAAGTACTAACTTTCTTAGAATCTTCTCATGTCGACAAGGCTGTTTAGTTTCAAATATAAAGACTTCTAACTGCAATATACATCAGTGTAGTTCATAATATGCAAGTAAGTTTCACTACTCATTTTTTAATAAAATGCAAGCAAGTGACACTTCAATTACCAGACTTGATTTCTCAGATTAGTCACCACCTAAATACTGGACGTCTCGGAAGTCATAGTTTCGTTATTTTACTTTTCCCTGTGAGAACCTAAGTTCTAAGGAGGAGCATTCAAGGTCACCCTTTTGTTAATTTTTTTTAAATAATTTAAATCCAAGTTGCCAGGTTTAGGGAATTGTAAACATTCGCGCTAATGACGACTAGGCAAAGTTGCTAGATATAGGGATTTGATTCACTTTTTGCAACTTTTTCCTAATTACGATAAATCTCTTAATTATGCTAAATTCAATTATAAAGATCTGTCAAGAAATTTATAGTTTCCCTTTATTTTTCAACACATTGGTTGTTTCATAATATAGTCCCTGATTTGGGAGTTCACTTTTGTTTCATTGGTTATCATAAACTAATGCTGGTTCATGGTTCCATTTTCTGCTTCTAGGTTGTTTAATTATTTCATATTCTCTTATAGGTTTACATTTTCTACAGATACAACTCATCCTAGGAGCAGATTCGAATCTAGCAGTGGGCTGGCAAAAGAAAGATGAAAAAGCTTCAGCTTCTGGAGAATTGAAGGTATAAGGATGAGGCTTTTATTCCACTTTTGAACAGTAGTTTACAAACACCCTTTGACAATTTTAATGAGTATGATATTGTGCTTTCTATTCAGAAGTGTTTTGCAGTTGCATTCCTTGAATACATCATTACATGTTATCTGGGTAATTTCATGTTCACCAGTACTCAAGCTGCAGCATATTGTTAACATTATACTTCCATACGCATGCTTGAATAGCTGCTTGTTTGGCATATCAAGGAGAAGACTGTACTGTACATTATATCTTCTCCTTCTCTTCGATGAAAGCCATGGTGCAAAAGCCAATCGTCCAATCATCATAACAATCTAGTTTGTCCGGTAATTAATTTAGGTCTTTCAATACCTATATTCGACTTGTATAAGCAAATTTGTTCTATGAACATGTTGAAGAATCTTCAGGCAGTTATCATTCTCAAGTCTGTGAGTATTTATGTTGATTTGCATAATGTGTTCCTAGTTTCAGCTCATTAGCAAATTGATTCTATTCATTTATTACAGTTGTTTGAAGGATATCAGTTTTGTGCAGTTTGGAACTGCTTCTTTTGGCGCATCGGGTCATTATACTCATCGTTTCTCTGGGAAATCTCATGGCCGTATAGCAGGTCGGATCGGAAGGTAACTTGCTCATCTATTTGTTATTTAATTTGTTTAGAACCTAATTGTTATCCAATTTAGGTAATTGAATTTATACAGCTGATGGAAGGGCAATCAGGGGGATTTTGTAGGATACAAAGAAAGAATCGCGAATTTTAGACTTTTGCTTCCATTTTGTTTTAATTTTGTGGAAGTTCTTAGTCATATGGCTCTTGGTTTTAGCTCCTATGCTGCATGCCCAAGGGGCTTATTTTATTCCAAGCCCATGTTATATTTACTAAAAGTTTTGCAGTAATGCTCTTGAGGTCGAAATTGGAGGTGGAAGACGAATTTCAGAATTCAGCACTGTCCGCATGTTGTATACAATTGGTATTCAGGTGATGCTAACCTGCCCAGTCATCTCCAACATTTATAGTTTATCGTGCTCATGTACAAGCTACCATATAAATCTACTTGCCTGCACCTACTGAAAGTTGCCTAAATGTTCAGAATTTCCTGTCCTGTACTGTCTATGGGCCTCTATGTTTCAGCAATCTGGGCCAGTTTGGCTGGCCTGCTAAGTCTGTTGTCAGGCAGCAGGAGCTCAAGTCCAGCAAGTTATAGCCTGACGACTTACATGGCTTACATGGCTCAAATGGATCCCTTTTCAGTTTATTCCAAAAGAAAATCTAGTAAAGAAGTCCTTAATAACTTATAGTTCTGGACTTGTATCAGCACATGTTAATTTGCACTGATCTAGATCTGATACGTACTCTTTGGGTTTGAATGCTTCCTTGTCTAGGCATGTAAAGCTTTACGTGATCTACACATAAACTCAAGATGAGTGGGACTTGGAACTGCGTGAACTTCACAGTCATACTTGGTCCTGGCCTGCCAAGCGTGGTCCCAAATCCAGCGTGGCCGATTGACATGCATACTGTCATTGTATAGTTATTCATATGTTGTGTAGTACGTGTAGTATGTCCATATTTGACCCCGTAAGTACGAATATATATTTTAGTTGATCTTTTTGTCAAATTTCTCTCCTGTTCTAAAGTTGCCTGTGTGGTTCTAAAATTGCCATATTAGCTCTACTATGCTTGATTGCATGTTCTTTTTTAAAAATTGATACCTTTTTTGTCTGTGTCATGTCTGCTATGAAATGTGGTGATTTTTGTGCAGGGAGTTTCTTGGAGGTTTGAGTTACATCGTGGAGGCCAGAAGCTAGTCTTGCCGGTGAGCTACTTTGCTTTTTATGATGCATCTACTAGTTATACTTGAGTGTGATGTTTATATTGCTTCCTTAAATTTATGCTTTACTTGGTGTATGTTCAGAGTTAACCTTTTGAACCAAGATAGTGATGAGTCTTTCTTTTTATTTTAGTAGGTAACTGTAGACAGCCATTATGCAATGACTTAAGCTGGTCCTATTTTATGTTATGTAGCTATGACCTTCTTTTCTTTCAGAAAGCAAAATTACCCAAGTAGCAGTTTGAATGATATTGCTGTTGGATTATTTATGCTGTGAATCTTGCAGGTTTTACTTTCTAGGGTCATCAATCCATTATTTGCGACTGGCGCTCTTATAATTCCTTCATCACTTTATTTTATTCTGAAGGTTTGTTTTTGCTTCTCCCTTTATAAATTTAATATCTTGTGCCATCTGTTTAATCTATTTTTTTATGTATATGAATTGCTTGAAATGATTTTCTCGAAGATTTAAAAAAAGACTGAATTTGATAGGTTTTATTCTTTTTTTTTCAATATTGTAGTCCTTGGTAATAGGAGTTGTAACTATCTCTTTCAAAGCAGAGGTACTAGGTGCCCTATTATGGAGCTAAGACATTCTGAGCTCTAAGCCTTTTAGTTGTAACTAGCTCATGTTTGGTTTCTGAAATATAAGAATGTACCCAGATTTCAATGTTGTACATTTAGATAGAGCAATGGAAAGCTTAGAGACAGTTTGAACATCATACTATACGGGTTCAGTGAAGTTTTTGGAGAATCAGAAGGATGTGCTCTTCCGCATAAGAATTGCGACACTAGAAAGAGGTTTGCAGACAAAGTTTTAACTAAAGGAGATCTCTAGGAACCTTTCTTCGATGTCAAATTTCAAATAGTTTAGACAGAAACAAAATACTGAAAGAAGTTAATGAGTGATGTTACAAATTATTTAATTCTTAGCATGTAAGGTTCTCCACAAACTTTTTGGATACTAAACTTGGCGATTAAAGATTCTACAATATCCGGCTTAAATAAGTAAATCTACCTGATTTTTTTTTTAAATTTTTTTTTATCATTCCAAGGTTTTTACTCAGGGCCATTTAAGAATTTCTATTGCCTTAGGATCTCTTCTATGATTCTCCAATGCTTTCTCAACTTTGAACTAGAGTAGCTTTTTCGTTAAGCTCTTCTACCACTTGTCTCCTTTACCAAAAGGAGGGCTTATACTCATTCTAATATGCAGAAATATGCCATCAAACCTTATTACCTTCGACGGGAGCGGCAAAAGTCTCTAGACAACTTGAAAAAGTCTTCAGCTCAGGTGGGCTTAGTGTTTCATGCCATCTCCTGAGGGGCATTGTTTCACTTAGGGATTTGTTGGATATGCCTTTGTAGCTCTTACTACTATTATCTTCAGCTAATATTAACATACTGACACAGATAATTTTTCTTCTGAATTTGCTGCATGGGCCTCTTACAGTTTTTAACATTCGTATACTCCAGCTACTAGTGGCATCTGGTATCATTGAATATAGATAAACTTACGAATTGGACTGCAATTCGTGCAGTTCTCTCTTTTTATCTGACGCTGAAATGGCTTTTGATGCGTGGATAATATTTGTTGATTAAGTTTTAGTAAGATTTGTTTATTTTCAAGGCTAGGAGCCAAACTTTGCGTTTGGAATTTTCTTTTGTTTGCATCATATATATCCGTGAATGCTGTTTGATAGTAATGCTTTTAGATACCTATATATGTTAAAATGCTTGGTAGGAATTGTTAGACTATCTTGATGCTAGAACTGTTGGATTATATTGATCATAAAATATGCCAGGTTTCATGTAATGATACCTAGGTAGGTTGAGAATTTTAGACTCTTAGGAACACTGATGGCATGTTACTGGACTAAGTCGACTGCTAGTTGCCTTGAAAGGGACAAAGTGATATTTTCCTCTGAACTAAGAACTGGTTTTGGGCTACTGATGGTGAGGGAATAGATTTTATGCAGAATGAACTCCAACATTTGTAAATTGAAGTTGTAGTATTGCATGAAAACCTTATATGCTTTTGTTTATTGAATCAATCAACGTATATACTACTATATTTGTGTTGTCTTGAAAAAGGACAGAAAAAAGTTTCGTTCTGATAGATGAAAATGTGGTAGTGAATTGCTTGCAATTTTTAGTGTTTAAAAGATTCTGATCATTCTTTTATCTAAGGGATAGTATTATCTTTCTTTTTTATATAATTTTTTTTGGAAATCAGGCTGTATGATATTTGAAGCATTTAAATTCTATTTGAGGGGTAAAGTTAGATAATAATCTAGCTTCCTATGAATAAACTGCATGTCGTTTTTATTCTAAGATTTAAATTGAATTTCTTACTTGTCTTTCTCTTTTGTTGATACTATTTGGAGAAAGGTTTCCCTTTGTGGCTGTGTGTGACTCTTTGATCGTATTGTCTGATTTTATGAAGGTTCGAGAAGCCAGGGATGCAGCGGAAAAGGCACAACAGCTATTACAGATTGTTTCAACTAGGAAGAAAAATAAACAGACGGAGATAGGAGGATTGGTTATTACGAAAGCTTTATATGGAAATAAGAAAGCTATTAAGAAAGGTGAAAATGGGGATGTTGATGATGATTTGGCTTCCCAAGTTCTTGATGTCACCGTTCCTCTAAACTTTCTAGTGAGCGACTCCGGTCAACTAAAGGTACAGTTTTAAAGTTTGTATGCTCCTGCATTTCTCATAAATAGACATTTTGTAAAGAGTGTATCTGTTTATCAATTAAAATCAGCTTCCTGCAGTACTGTTCTGTATTGCTGGTATAGCTCCTGTATGTGTCTCCCATTCTTTTTTGTTTGAGACGGCTAAGGCCATGAACATTGGAGTTGCCTAGATTTGGGCAATCAAGTAACGCGCTTCAGTTTCTCTATTGATATTGAATTTTCACATAAATTATTTTTGAATGATGTCTGTGGAGTTTTACACGGGATACGACTCGAAGGTATCTCTATAAATTGGGTGCGAATGATATATAAGCAGAGTCATAGTGTTTGTGACTTTTGTAATATTAGTTCATAAATGAGAATTTATTCTGCATTGTTATTAGTATTAACTGTTGCTCAACAGAACAGAGTGAATATGGAGACAAAAACAAAATGAGGCCTTATGGCTGTAGGCTTTATTGTTGTTCCTACTTAATATTAGCATAGTGGTATGCCCTTAGCTGCTTTTTTCATTCATTCCAGATAATTATAAGTTATTTGTTGACGATTGTAGCTACACGAGGGAATTAAGAAGTCAGGTATAATGGGTTTCTGTGATCCCTGCCCAGGAGAGCCCAAGCTATTACTAGTGGAATACATGTTCCATTGGGAGAATTACAAGGTTTGCTCTTAAACTCAGTTTCTTGGTTTAAGGATGGTCAGATTTATTTGGCTTTACTACTATGGATGAAACTGTAACAGGTCGTTGTTGATGACTGTGAAGAATTGCTGATACCACAAGCACATAGGACGTAGATAGACAATGAAGATGTTTGTTGAAACAATTTTGCAAGCTTGGACATGCGGGATGTACAGGTGACAGGTGCACATTGACTGTGGAGTTCATCTGATGAAGGTGATCTTGCAATGGGTTACATCATTCAACTATGTACTGTAAAATGCAAAGAAATAAAGTTACCTCCATCCTTGCTATGGTTCTTGTTGCTGATTATTGCGATGTCATTATACCAAGTTTAGAGCTGAAAAAGGTAGGAGTTGGGATGGAACTGCTATATGAATAAAGGAGAGCTTCAACATCTTTATAATATCTCTTACATTGGTACAATGCTATGAATACTTGACACTGAATGATTCTACAGATCAGATTATGCTGCTAGAGTTAGTGGAAGAACGAGTATCGTGCATTTTCTTGTTATGATGTGTAATTATTTGTGCTGTTTCTTAATTTTGCTTGTACCGCCAGTGCAGTATCCTCTTGTGTTTGGTAAAGATCCTTTCTTGCTCTGCTAATTTTGAAATCTCGAAACCAGGGGTCAGATAAGAAGCTGAAGCTTTCACAAGGCACAAATATTTGTGGCAAAAAAGAAACCCCAATAATTGCCTGTAAAATAACAAGAACAAAAACCATATGAAGTAAGATAGAAGTTTATATCGTCTAATTAAATAAGCATTTAGAGAGTTACTAGCAACTTTCGACATAAAATTATTTTGCTACAACAGAAGAAGGCAAGTAGCGGCTAATTTGATATAGGTGACTGTTGTTGAACCGCAAAAAAGGATTAAATTTTATGGGATGTGCTTGTTATATAAGGTTATTTTTTGGTTTAACCCAGTAATACTGGTGTTGCCTTTCCCATCTAGCATCTTATTAGGACGTGTTTCAAATATTCCTAACTAAGTTTTGTGAAAATGAAAAATAAAAAGTGAAATTTTTTGAAAAATAAGTTGGAAGTGGAGTTTAGATTTTATGTTTTAATTGATTCTTAAAGTGGGTTGGAAGTGAGTTCAAAAAAAAATATATAATGAAATTTAAGTTTCATTTGTGTAGAACTGAGAATTCGAATTTTCAATTTTATTTGCAATTAAAATATAAGAAGTTAGTGGAACTTTAATTCTGACGGAAAAAACTGAAGTTCCACCAACTTGAAATACACTCTTAAATTTATGATTTTAATCTTTCAACAGTATCCTTTGCTTTTTTCTTCAATAAATATATTAAAAAAAAAGGGGCGAAGAAAATGAGAAGGAACATTGTAGAGGAGTCACCAGCACATCAACTCGGTACTCAAGGTCAGATCATCCAACAATGAGTTCACCAGACCTTTCGTGGAAAACCTTGGACTCTCTTTTTCATCCCATTCTCCAAACGGGCCAAAGAACATACGGACCGCGCCAATCCTGCTCCTTGTTGCCGCTGAGTTTAACGGTGATCCGAATCAATTTGGGGAGTTAAGAGAGTTAGTGAAGATAACTCTGCTTAACTCCCTTAAACCTTAAACCATAGCTGCTTGTTTCTTGTTTTCTTGTTACGTTCTCATGGAGGAAGATGAATTCATAGAGCTGACGGTAAGATAATGCTTATCTTCACCGCCCGCGGTATCCGCACTCTCCTTTTCTCTTGCAGGTTCTCATCACGGCCAACGGTCAATACGGAAGATCTCTCTCTAATAACAACTCTGATCTCCGACAACAACTGGTCTCACCCAATCATCTCTCGACACGTATCATCTCCGTCTTCCCTCGCTGCACTTATCGTCTCTCTCCGAGACAAACCCCGAGACGCACTCAAACTTTTCACCTTTGCCGCTGCCGCAGCTGGGGGTTCGCCCCACGCGATCGAGCCGTACTGTGTTACTGCTCACGTTCTCTCACACGCTCGAATGCATCCGCAAGCACGACAAGTTCTTAATTCTCTTGTTTCTTCTTGTTGTTTTTCGGCTTCTTCAATTGTTGATTGTTTGAAATCGACGGCAGCTGCTTGCGAAAGTTTTCATTTTGGAGTTTTTGATACTCTGTTTAGTGTTTTTGTTGATACGGGAAGGTTGAAAGAGGCAAGGGAGTGTTTTAGTAGAATGGGAGAGATTAGAGTATTCCCAACAGTTCGATCTTGCAATAATTTGCTGCAGAAAGTTGGGAAATTGGGTGATGGAATTTTGATCCGCAAGGTGTTCGACGAAATGATTGAGGCAAGGATAGCGTTTAATGTTTTCAGCTATAATATAATGATGGGGTGTTTATGTAAGGAAGGAGATTTGAAAAGTGCAAGAAGGTTTTTTGATATGATGAGAGAGACTGGGTGTTTTCCAGATGTTGTTACTTTTAATACTTTGATTGATGGGTATGGGAAGAATGGAGACTTGGATGAGGCGGAAGGGCTTTTTGCTGAAATGAGAGTTGTTGGGATCGAGGCAAACGTGATCACATATAACGCGATTATCAATTGTTCATGCAAACTAGGAAAGTTGCAGAAGGCATTCCAGTATCTTGCTAGGATAAAAAAGGAACCGTTTCAACCCAATGTAATAACATTCAGCATTTTGATTGATGCGCTATGTAAGGAAGGCTCTATCAACGTTGCAAACAAGTTCTTTGTTGACATGAAGATGAGAGGGCTTGTGCCAAATGAGTTTACGTATACTTCGTTGGTCGATGGGAACTGCAAGGCTGGAAATCTTAAGGAAGCACTGTCTCTTATTAATGAAATGGTGAGGGAGGGAGTGGAGGTGAATGTAATCACGTACACAGCACTGATTGATGGGCTTTTTACAAGGGGGATGGTTGCTGAAGTAGAACAGGTTTTTCAAACAATGGAAACAACTGGCATAGCTCCAAACCTCATGATGTATACTGCTCTCATCCATGGGCACTTTAAGAATAAAAATATAACTAAGGCAATGTGCTTGCTTAAGGAAATGCAGGGAAAAGGTATTAAACCTGATGAACAGCTATATGGGACGCTTATCTGGGGCCTATGCAGGGAAGGAAAGATCGATGAAGCTAAACTCATGGTTGATGAGATGACTGGTAGTGGGTTTAAGGTTAATCATGTTATCTATACTACTCTCTTGGATTCTTATTTTAAAGCAGGAAAGACCTCAGAGGCTCTCACTGTGCTGCATAGCATGCTGGATTCTGGTCAACAACCAAGCAGTGTTACTTATTGTGCATTGGTTGATGGCTTATGTAAAGAAGGGTCGATCACTGAAGCGACCTATCATTTTGATCAAATGAAGGCCTTTGGTTTGCAACCTGATGTTTGCGCTTATACTGCACTCATAGATGGCCTCTGTAAAAATAATGGTTTGCAAAAAGCGGCTAGGCTCTTTGAGGAAATGATAGAAAACGGGATGTCACTGGACAAAGTTGCCTACACTTGCCTGATAAATGGAAACTTGAAGCAGGGAAATTTTGAGCGTGCCTTTGTTCTAAGGGACAAAATGGTAGAAGCTGGTTTTGATTTAGATTTGCATGTCTACACATCGTTTATTTGGGGTTTCTGTAACTATGAGCAAATGGAGGAAGCAAGGAACTTGTTGATTGAGATGATTGGTAATGGTGTTAAACCTGACGAGGCTGTTTATAACTGTTTGATTGCAAAGTTCCAAAAGTTGGGAAATGCAGAAGCAGCGTCAGAGTTACAACATGAAATGAGAATAAGGGGCATTTTCCCTAAAGATCAGGGGGAAGCTGTTCCATCTGACATAACTTGAGAATGCCTTGAAGGTTTTGAATCAGGAAATTTTGCATCAACACCATCACATTTGGTTCTGTGGAGCAAGATTCCATGATATTTTTCGATTCATGGAGGCTGCTAAACTATAAGGATTTTGCAGGAGGGCTTTTTGGCAATTCCATTTTCTTGATGGGCAAAACACCATTCAATCAGCAGTTCTAACACTAACTTGACACTGCTATGTCAAGAGATGGCATTATTGTTTTCTGGTGGAATTCAGCGATGATAATGGAAAAGGTATTGTTCTCTTTTATTTTTTTGTTTTTTCTTGGTTTTTTTTGTTTTGTTTTGTTTTGTTTTTGTTACCACTGCAATTTGTAAAGAAAGTTGATTGACATGATCGACCTGCACTTGGCTGAATCATGATTCAGGAGCTTTTTTGTGCATTCTTGCTGGGGTTCAAACTTGAAGGACATTGATTGTTGGTTTCCTAAGTTATACTTGTATCTGTCTTAGCTGTTTACTGACTTATTAATATTGCTCCTCTTTAAGGATGGATTCAGGCCCTGAAGCAATACTGACTTGTAATCCAAAAATTGGTCAAAGACTCTTTGCACCATACATCATACTTGCAAATAGGAACTCCCCATGCCATTCCTTCATCCTTCTTGTAGTATTGCCAGAACATATATTCTTCAACTTCAGTTAAACAAGTAACACGAAAGACCAATTAGGTTTCCAATAAGGTTAGTGATGGTGATAATGACCATGTCCCTATGAGAATTTCACTGCAGTGTCATGGATTTATTTTCATTTTTCGTTGACGTTGTGACTAATTAATTAGTAAGATTCATAATCTTTGACCTGCACTAGTTTCTGGAAGTTCTTGGGCTAGATAACGTATTGGCATATTTTCTTCTTTTTCTTCTTTTCAAATTCCAGTTTCTTGTTTCCAACAGAACTACTGCTTCTGACCATCGACCGGCTATTTATTGCTAACATGCATCATATTTTATTTCCAGATTTACAGCAGGAGATCTGAACTGTGAAGTCTTCATCAGCGCTGCATATGACTTAAGAAGTTTGTGGCACTTCTGTGTAAGGTTTATCATTCTTTTTCGGTGCTGCTTTATCTCTTTAAGCAAACTGCAGTACAAAATAGTTGAAATATTTGTTTTTCTGTGCAGGTGATAAGACCGTAATCAACCTCTCCCATTGAGGGAGTTCATTTCAAGCCTATGGGACATTTTCCAGTTTATTGTCACGAATGCATTGCATTGATTTCTGGTGGAACTACTTACATAATTCATTCATCCAAATCAAGCGAGGACCATTTATCCACATACCATACCTCATACCATACTCAAGAAGTTAATGCAGGAGAAGACCTGACATTAGTATTGTAACATGTCTATGGTGAAGTTGTAGCTAAGCATGTTGGGAATATTTCAATTAACGTTCAGTTGTATCATTCTTAACCAACAAAGAAAACGGGGCAGAACATAATTTACACCTCTGCAGTTTGTGCGGTTGGCCAGTGCTGATATTACTGCAAATTCTGAACGAGGCATGTCACAAGTAATCAGCACCGTACTCATATCTATTTATACTGAGTATGCTTGAGAACATTGATGTTGTATTCTGTAATTGTTGCCCGTAATTTCTGAATTGACAAAGAAATTCTGAAGATTTCTTCATTTCGAAACTCTGTATGATGCTTTTGTGATGTGTTACTCTTTTGGTATATGGAGCTCCTTGCAAGTTGTAACTTAACCAGAAATCGAAGTACATCTAATTGAACCCAACGGAGTGCAAAATTTCGAATTAGATAACCAAAGGTTCCTTGCAAAAATGGGTTAGCTCATGCGCAGGTAACTATCGATTGAAGTCATAGAAGAAGCATACATCAGGCATCTAAGAAATGCTGGTATCACTTGCTCATAATTTTCGATACTATATCATAATTTCCAAGTAGCAAAAGCATAACAATCTGCTACAAAGCTGAGATACACAGCAGTATACACCTTAAAGTTCTAGAGAAGCCATATCACCCGCAGAAAAAGTATAATAAAATTAGAGTTTTTTTCATGCTCTTTCAAATTTATCAATAAGGAGTTCCCACGTTACGACTATACTATACTTGGAGGATGTACAAAATTTACAACACATCACAGCCCCTCTCTCCAAAGAGCATCTTGGACCAGATCCCTTTTTTTGTTTTTCCTTCTGTAGAAAAAGCGTGGAGCTACATGAACATTGGAAAATTTTCTATACAGTTAGAGGTACAGGAGGAGGAGTGGATGCAGGAACTCTGTTCTCTGGAGGGATCTCAACATACTCTGAAAGGATAGCTCTGAACTCATCGCCGGTCAAAGTTTCCTTTTCGAGAAGCACCTCAACGATCTTATCAATGGCCTCACGGTTGTTCTTGATATGGCTCAATGCAATTTGATATGCGCTGTCAGATATCCTCTTCACAGCATCATCAATGTCTTCGGCAAGCTTTTCTGACATTGAGTTCCGTGCCATCATTCTCATGAAGACGTCTGCGCTCTGTGCTCCAGCATCCATGAGTGACCATGGCCCAATCTCAGACATTCCAAAAGTGACCACCATCTGATCACAAGAAATGCATGTAGCTTTAGTCATGCTTCTGTATGTATCCAATTTAGGATGCTTACAAACATGTTTTGGTAAGTGGAGTTACCTGTTTGGCCAAGCCAGTGATCTGTTGGAGGTCTCCCGCGGCACCAGTAGTTACCTCAGGCTCGCCAAAGATTACCTCTTCAGTAGCTCTGCCACCAAGGCCACCTACAATCCTTGCAAAGAGTTGTTGTTTGGATATCAAGGTTGGATCATCATTTGGAATGAACCAAGTGAGACCCTTCGCTTGTCCTCTTGGAACAAGGGTGACCTTCTGGACAGGATCATGTCCTGGAGTCAAAGTTCTGCAATAAATATTAAACGTTGCGGATAAGCAGCAATTCCATGCATTTCCAAAAATAATGCAATGAAATTGCTATGCAAGGTATCATAGGAGATAAATAAGTATCTTTCAGCAGAAAAGATGTGAAAATTTGAATGCAATATGTTCCCTAGACATTTCTAACAAAAACTTCAATAGAAAAGAAAAAGCTAATCCCAAATAATTAAAAAAAAAAAACACAATAATTCTTCTATTAAAGAGTGAGTTCATAACTCCAGTCCTTAAACATGCACTCATGTAATAAATAGCAATCTACTGCCATTTGAAGCAAGGAACTCAAATAAGCACCTCTATCAAATAATAATCATACTTACCCACAAATAGCATGACCAACTTCATGATATGCCACCAGACTTTTGCTTTTTCCATCTGTCATTGTTGTTCCTTCCATACCTGCTACAATTCGATCAATCGAGTCATCTATTTCTTTAGACGAGATAGCTGTCTTCCCACGTCGACCAGCCAGTATGGCAGCTTCATTTAAAAGATTTGCAAGATCTGCACCGCTGAAACCTGGTGTCCTCATGGCGATAACATCAAGGGAAACATTGGGATCAAACTTTTTATTGCTGCCATGCACCTTCAAAATCTCTGTGCGTCCTCGCACATCAGGAACATCAACGGTCACCTGTCAAATAGAGAATGTTTATCTAGAATAATAAAATTACAGTAAATGATGAACTAAGCTATATAATTTAAAATGACTTCTAATATTTGGAGTCAAGAAATTCATATGTGGACATAGCATATACCTGTCTGTCAAAGCGTCCGGGCCTTAACAAAGCAGAGTCAAGAATGTCTGCACGGTTAGTAGCTGCAATTACTATAATACCTGTATTTCCTTCAAAACCATCCATCTCAGTCAAGAGTTGATTGAGAGTCTGCTCCCTTTCATCATTTCCACCTCCAATCCCTGTTCCTCTTTGCCTACCAACAGCATCAATTTCATCAACAAAGACAATGCAAGGGGCATTCTCTTTCGCCTTCTTGAAGAGATCACGAACTCGCGAAGCACCGACACCAACAAACATTTCTACAAATTCTGATCCAGAAATTGAGAAAAATGGAACACCAGCCTCACCAGCAATTGCCTTAGCAAGCAAAGTCTTCCCAGTTCCTGGAGGGCCTACAAGAAGAACACCTTTCGGAATGCGTGCACCAACTGCAGTGAATCTCTCTGGTTTCTTCAGAAACTCAACAACCTCCATGAAGTCCTGCTTGGCTTCATCAACTCCAGCAACATCATCAAAAGTGACACCAGTATTGGGTTCCATTTGAAACTTGGCTTTAGACTGACCAAAGGCAAGGGGAAAACCAGGCCCTCCAGGTCCACCAAGTCCACCAGATGATCGTCTTGAGAGAAGAAATAAACCTCCAATAAGAATCAGAGGGAATGCCAAGTTGCCAATTAAGTTGAATAACAAGGAACCAGAGTCTTCTTCCTGGGCACTGTGCGCAGCGAAGTCGACATTCTTGTCTCTCAATTTCTGGAGAAGCTCCTGACTAAGTCCTGGGAGTTGGACACGTACTCTCTGAACCCGATTGCCCAGTTCAGGAGAAAAAGCCTCCACAATTGCTATTGTTCCATTTTCATATAGGTCTACCTTCTTCACTCTATCTTTGTCCAGGTACTCCAAAAACCTTGAATATGACATTCTTGAAGATGATACAGCTTGTTCATCAGCATATGCACTCTCAGTGCCAATTACAGCTGGCAAACCAAGACCCACATTTCCAAGCAACAATTTAAAAAATCCTCTTCTTCCTTCTTGGTGTTTCTCATTTAAGGAGGCAGTGGCAGATACAGGTCTAGATTGTAGGCTTAGTGAAGGAAGACCGACTAAAGCAGATAAGCGCTTACCATAGATTTCTTTGGTCAGATTGGGTCTACTATAGTTTCTTGATGTCCCATTTGCAGCAGAGCAAATACTAGAGGCCGCCATTGATTATAGCTGTTATCAAGCAGCCATAAGGGAATTGAGAAATAATATTTTGTTAACAAAGCAAAGATACTCATTAAACAAGAAAAAAACAATGGAATCAGACAATGTATAAGTGGACATGTTAACTTCAGTGCTTTAAAGCAGCTCAGGAGTCTAATTACAATGAAATTTGATAGGTAAGCTTCTTGCTCAGAAAAGCAACTTTGAAACAAAAAGTTACTTTTTAAATTTGAACAAGCATTAGTTAAAGTACGTGCCAATAGCAAGACTAGTTAAAGGATATGCAGGCGCAAATCATGCAACATCATACATGTCCATGACAAGGGGCAACAACAAGAGATAAAAACCAACCAAATATTAATAAACTGAAAGTTACTAGAAATTTCAGGCCTAGTAAATTAATTTCTCTTAATTACAAACATTGAAATGTGCTGAGTGAGATAGCAGATAGTATGCTACAAAATGGGTATTTTATTTATTTCTTATGATAAAAAATATTGGCCTACTCCATATTGCCATTGAATAGTTCGGATCAAACACAGGATTGTTTATTCGCTATTAGATGATGGTATATGCCTGCATGGACACAAGGCAGAAAAAATAAAATTTTTGTACCAAGTCATAACACTGAGGTGTAGACAACTTAATATATGTTTGACAACAACTATAAGCATGAGCTTCTACCTAGACACAGGACATAAAAAGAAAGCAGCTTGATACTCGATTAAAAGTAATACAAAAAAAATTAACAGCATCATCCTTTAAACGCTCATGTTACATCTACATCAAGTGACTCAGCAAGCACCATAAAAAATTAATTACAGAGTATGCTTCAAGGTCAACCCAATTTACCATAGAGCTCACTAAACACCCAAGTTAATGCTACCAACAACTAAACTCAGTTAATCTTACAACGAACTGTAATTTTAATTTTAGCTTAAGAAAAAAAAAACAATTATTTTAGATGCGGAGAACAAGCAAATTACAACTAACAACATCAAGGCTGCATTTCTAGTAAAGTGGTAGACTATCCCACACAATTAATAAATACATAATCCTTGTTATCAAATTCTTCATCCAAATCTGTCCCAATAAATCAAACTCGAAAACTTTTGAAAAAAGAAAAACACAAAAAAGGTGGAACTAATTATGTGTGATAGACTATCACACATCTTGGCCACACAACTCACATAATGTTCTTGAGCTTTTCAAGACCCAAGCCCAGTTGACTTCATAACGAACTGAAGACTAGCAAAATCTCTCAACATTCCCACTTTCAAAACTATTCAAACAAATATACAGAAACAAGAAGGCTACTCTAAGAAAGCACCCAACAGAGAGCGAGAGGCAGTATACCTGTGAGCAGAGAAGAGAGAAACTGATGGCAAGAGTTTTCTGTGAAAAAAAGTGAAGAACACAGAACGAATCAAAGAGTTTAAATATAAATAGAGAGAACGAAAAGAAAGAAAGAAAGAAAGGATATTTTTGCTACCAGTGGAAAGAAGGAGTTGGGAATTTCTGCTACACGTGGTTGGGTTTCCGCCCACGCTATTGATAAGGCGACAAAGATCAGAGCCAGAGTGGAGCACGGCCCATCCATTCAAATTGGGCCCGATATACGTTTCACTACTCTGGTTAGGTCCAGTCAAAGCCCAAGTGTGTGATTCTCTTAAACTGCTTACTACAAGACAGCAGAGTAGAAGGAAGTCCGTGATTTTTCAAAAGCAGCAGTGAGAGAGGTGTTAATATTAATTGATATTTGGCGATTTTTCGAAAGAAATAATATCAAGAGCGGAGGAGATTGATGAAAAATATATCAACCGGGTTCGAACCCAACATTAGACCATGTTAAATAAGTTTAAATAAAAATGTTAAGGCGATTGAGGTATTCTTGAGTTGTTGATGCTTATTACTTAACAGTGCAAGAATTAAATAGAATAAAACTTTGCTTCTGTTGCACGAGGTTCAGATTCTTTCCTTTTTTATTTTTTTTAATATTTTGAGATTTCCGGAGAAATCTTTTATTTTTTTAATTATTGGTGCTAGAATAAAACAAATAGAAAATGCCCTACTTCCTTTTAGGTTTCTTTCAGAATTTCTCCAACTTGGATTTTCTTCAGTGCTTAGACCCGTCATCTTCCGGCAAGAGTCGGCGGTACATGCGAGGATCGCCGTTCTACGTGGCGCCTAGTCAGATAGAAACGGACACGTGAATAACTTCCTGGCAATCTCTTGTCCTCCGCTATTATTTCTAATGTTGTTTTGTTGTTGTTTATGCTGTTGACCAAATCGAATTGGTGACGGCGGTGAGGCACGGCAGTGGTTCAGTATATAGATTGAAGAGAGTGGTTGGTATTGCTCGTTGAGATCGGCTGCAAGGATGCCTGCCAGAGAGGAAGAGACAATGCCAAATGAGACAGATCGAATCTTCGGTTTGGTCGGGTGGAGAACGGCTGCTTGGAGGGATTGGGTTGGACTCCTAAATAAGTAAAGTTACAGAGGACTCTCAAGTCTCTGTTGCAGATAACATAACATCGATGATAGCCTTGTTTTCCTTGTTTTTATATATATAATTTAGAAAGGACCGTATTCATCAAATTTTTATATATATAATTTTTATTTTTAAACTATAACAATTCAAATTTATTTTTAAAAATTTAAATTTTATTTTAAGCAATCTCAGTAGATGTATCTATGTCAAGTCATTGATTGCTTAAAAATTCAATCATTCTGCTAGCATTCCTTGTTTCCTATTTAATTTTGCATCAGAAAGAATGCAATGATTGTTAAAATTATGATGTATCAAAAGAAACCTACCTATCTAATTCTGAAATCTGCATTGTGTGCAATCAACATGCTGATAGCCTCAAATCCTAGCTAATGATTGAAGAGCTTTAATAATATGTCTAGCTCTTATAGGGAAAACGGAATTTTCTGAAGGTAGTTTAGGCCTTGACTATCATCTCCCAAAGTTAGACAGTTCCTGCTGTGTTCCTATCTTTTCTAATATCGAGTTATCATAGCTGCTGTTATTTAAGTTACCTGTTTGTGTGGACATCCTGAATGGCAACTGTCATACATTAAGATCCTATAATTTGCTAATAATAAGAGTTGGAGTTAATAGACTACATTGTTTGTAAATATGTAAATATGGTTTGAGTATTTTACTAAGTCATGAAGCTATGGTGATTTGATTGTTCTTCTTATTCCTGACTTCTGATTTATTCAAGGAACGCCTCTATTGGAGCAAAGCAGTGTCTTCTGTCCAGTCCACATTCATTGAGGCTGCTACAGCTATATCAAAGTTTGAGCCAGTGACTATCTGTGCTAGCACAACTCAAGTGAATTCTCTTGGTTTTGATGTTTACTCACATCTGCAATTTAATCTTTACATTGTCTGCCAATACTGATTTTGAATTTTTCGCATGTTTTTTCTTTTTTTTTGAGGAAGTATAAGGTGTATGACAGGATGAAAGATAACCCTAATGTCACGGTGGTGAAAATGACTAGTGAGCATGAATGATGCGTGGTTTTGTGATATTGGACCAACTATAAGTTAACATTGTCTGTTCATTCTTTTAAGAAAAGTGAAAAAGTTTGTTATGTAGTTTCTTGGACCCATGGATGTGGCATTTAACTGTTTCAACAGTAGTTTGTAATCCAGGACAGAAAAGCAATTTCAGAGGGCCAAGAACTCCAAATAGCTGGAATTGATTGGACTTTTAATTGTTGGGGAGGTATCCTCATCATCATACTGAATTTGGTGCTCTTACCTGCATAAATGTTTCAGTGTGCTTTTCTTTTGCTTTTGGTTTGATCTTCACATGAGACCTAGTGCATTTGTTATGAGTTATATAGATACACAGGTAGTTTGTGGCCTTAGTTGCAATTGGGCTCAGGTAACCTTGAATCCTGCATTGGATCCATGAAATTGGATTTTTCAACATTATTGAACCAGAAACTAGAAATGACTTAGTAGTATGTCTCTGTATTGATTGTTTCAAGTTGATATGCACATGCTGGATGTAGGGAGAACATATAACTGAGTAGTGAAATATGTTTTTATCCGAACTTGGTACTGAATCCTGGATATGACCCTTGGGATAGTTTGTGGTGGAAATAGGTGGTAAGTGGTAAATGGAGCACATTACGTAGGTTTTTGAACATATTTGGTCTGAAAGCATAATAATAGAGTAGGCCCAGCAGGGGAGACTACTGACAGAAGATGGCAAGATGAAGGATAGATAACTAAGTTTATGCAGAATATGCACATTTATTTTATATGTTTAGTTTTTCTTCAGTTTCCTAAAGTTTTAAATTTCAATATTTTTGTTTTCTAATGGCTAGGTCCAGAAGAAGGTTGTTATAGTGATTGGAGTCTTGATGTTCTTGTTGCGAAGAAGGTTACTGAAGCTTCATGTTTATGTTTATGCTGTAAACTGTTCACTTTGGATTTTTTATTCCTTTGAATGTATTATAAGTTTCTGCTTTTCATTGTTGATATTCGTCTTTTGTCTGTAGCTGATGTATGATCTGTTTAACACATATATTTTTAGATCTTGGAGCTGGAGAGAATTGTAAGGTTCCCGCATCAGATGGTTCTGGAAGGTGGATCCGTTCATGTAGATGAGAGGGTTAGTAATACTTAATTTCTGAACCATTAATCTGGCTGTGTCATCCTGTTTGATATAATTGCTCCTTGTTTAAATTATACTTAATTTATGATATAGCAATTGTATACTGCCAATGTTTGCTGACCTAAAGGGATGTTGAGCAGCCAGTACTTAACATGCAAATATGTTAGAGTAATTCCTCAGTACAGTTGTGTATAGAGATAAAGACCATTAATATGGGGTACAACAACTACCAGAATGAAAGGACATATATATTAGAAGCTATCATAAAGTCCACAAAGAATTTATTATAGTAATCAGATGCATAGGAAAACTTGTAGCATTATATATATTGATCAGCAACTTCTATAGTAAAAATTTCATTTATTTAAGGAAATAAATATGGATTTTGACTGATAATTGATGATATATATGATGCATGTATATGCCTTAAACCTGTCTTGCTTGAAGTGGAATGTACTAACTACTGTACAACAATTCATACGTGCCAGGTCGTTAATAAATTGCTTAAAAAGTAGAGCAATTAAAGAAAAGAATTTTTGTTTTGGAAATTTTGGAAAACATACTTGTTATTTCTTTGAATTTGAAAACGTTATACATATAATAATATTATAATATAAAATTTATTTATATTTTAAAAAATTTTCAAAAGAATTTTTGTAGTAGAAAATTTTTTTTAAAAAAAATTAAAAAGAAGATTGAATAAGTTGAAAAAAAATCGCAAACATCCCGCATTCTCTGTTCATCTTCATCATCATCATCATCATGCCGGGAGTTGATGCTTCGTTGGAGAAGGTATGCAAATCCATCGATCCCAAACAAGTCAAACTACGAGTTCTGTTTGGAACGTACGGGAAGCTTTTTTTCATCAATTTTTTTCAAAAAATTTTAAAAATATAAAAAAAATTATATATTATAAAAATTTTATTAATTATTTTTATTTTTTTAAATAAAAAATAAAATCTATTTTTAAATATTTTTAAAATATATTTAAAATTTTTTTTTAATTTTCAATCAGCATTACCAAACAAACATCCCATTAGGAGATGTCGGACAGTGTTTTCTTCTCCCCAGGCAAGTCAAACTACAAGTATCGCTGTTGGCTAGGAGGATAGCAACTCGAAGTGAATATTTGGTAGTAATTTTACAAAAAAAATTTCTAGTACAAAATACATTAAAAAAATATTAACAAATAAATGTTATTTTTTAAAACTAAAAAGATAATAATAAAAAAATAATATTTTATATTTTAAAAAATTAAACATATAAAATAATAAAAATTTATTATAAAAGATGAAATAAAAAATTATAATGAAACTTTTTTTAAAACACTCCCAAACCACCGAAATTACTGACCCTCGTTGCTTTTATCCTCATAAGCACATGTCGATTTTGAGTTTTACATACGTTTCGAGCTAGCTAGCTAACTAGGCAGTTGTAAGTTAAATGCATATTGATAAATATGGTTATGTTGTTTCTAATTGAACTGAACTATCCTACAAAGAAACCTATTAATCGAGACATGCCAAAAAGAGCACACAAGACAATCTCTCTCTCTATCTCTCTCTCACTATTTGGTTTTCCAGTTCTACAAAGACTAACCGACAAACTTAATTTATGCCCTCTTTCTTTGTTTCTTCTGAGCTCTTCAACACAGCAACAAAATCAGTATCCATTAAGACTTCACTAGATACCCGAGAATGATTCCAAATATAGCAACCAGTACCACAATCATGAAGGAGAAGCCGCCATGTTGCTTGCCAGCTTCCCTCCTTAGGAGCTCCTGGAAGTGTTGCAGGATTATTTTTCGTAATTAACACAAGAAATGAAAGTAGCATTTGCAGAAAGTAGTTTTAAATGAAAGCAGCGTGATGCCTAAAGGTGAACTACACATAAGCATCATGATCTAGCACAGGCAGGGGAATTAGAACATCGATGCAGGAACTAAACTGAGACAACAAACAGAGCCGTTTTTAGGAACAGATCAAGTGACTGCCCCAAGGATGCACCTTAAAAAGCCTTCAAACAGATTTCTATCGAGGTCCAAAGCCATTTTTAGACCCAATTTCTTCAAAATCTTTCACAGGAATTTCAACAAGGCAAAATTCTTAGATCCTATATTTCTTCTAAATGCCCTATACATAAAATTTTCTGAAAGAATTAGTTAGAATCACTATGCAAATTGATCTCGTTAGCAGCTTTATACCACCCAAATCTCATAGCAAGTATAGATGTCATGAGCGAATTCTGTTGTAACAGCCACAACAGCTGTAACCCTTGGAGCCAAACCACGTGTCCAGCAGCATGACATAAATAAAAAAGTGCAAAACAAAAACAAAACACTTTATAGAACAGCGGCAAGGTTGTGACCATGCATTATTGCTGAGCTATTGAATAAAACAATAGCTCTACAAGAAAGAATCTGATCATGAAAATAAGAAAAAAACACAAATGGACAGAAGTATGCTAGATGAGGTAAGAAACAAGCTTAGCTAAAATATATAAGATGAGGAGGGGGGAGCGGGGACCTGGTGGGTGGTGAGAAGAAAACATTTTTAAAGATGAGTGGAAATTTTTTCAGAAAGCAAGCTCTTTCCAAAGGATTTATAGTAATACAGGAGGGCATCAAAGACAATAACTATGGCTACTCTACATATAGAACCCAAGACATGCTCCCCCAGCACTTCTTGAGGGAATTTGCTGGTACTGGCAAAGACACTTCTTCCAAACACAGGCATCAAATGCCTAAAGAGTACCAAAACAAAGAGTTGGATACAATTAAATCACTAAATAAAACAATATGGAAGCAATGCAATTGTACGAGAAAGCCATCAAATTAACATCTCGACTTAAAACAAGTACTAAAGCATACTAAAAAAAAACAACACATCTACTAGAAAAAGTCGATCAGAATGGAACAGAAATTGCCTCTTCCAAACAAAAGTGAAAAGACAGCATCAGGCATCGACAAAACATTTAAAATAATATATGCAACAGAATACGCCTGTATTATGAAGATTCATGCTATAAGAAATTAAATGTAAATGTACCAGTTCCTGACGCAGCTTATTGTTCTGTTGAACGGCAGAATTTTTCTCCTCAGTTAACTTTGAAATCAAAGCGCTTGCCTATTAAATTAAAATCTATGTCAGCAACGTACATGAAACAATTTCTTTTCAGAATATGCTGCATATCTATTCACCAATTGCAAAACAGAAAGATAGTTACTTTCATTTTTAAAAGTCACACAAGGGCAAGCAGAGACATATGCATCTCCTAAATTGTCTGAAGCACACAATGATGAGACGAGATGACACATTATGGGCACTCCGAAATGGCAATATCCAGAAGTCGAAGGACACAACATAGCAAGGACAAGGCAACAATAGTTATATTTTTATGCATAAAGACAAGAAGATAACGATAGAAATGTATGCCTATCTACACAACATTAGAATGAATGTAAAAAGGAAGTGCATACTTATAAAGAGACCTATAAGCATAGTCTAAATAGATGTACACAATATTTACAGCTCATTAATAAAAATTTCTCTTTCTTCTTTTGAGAGGTGGACCAGTACAGTTGAAGTTTTACTATCTTACATCTATGTATCATTAAAGTTTTATAATAAGTTATTGAGAACTATACCTTATTCTAGATAACGCCACTTCAAGATCGCCAATAGTAAATGCACTACTTTTCAAGACCACATAACTTCTAGTTTGCCACTAGCAGCTCGACTAATTCTTTTCATAGGATACCAGGTTTACTGAATACTCCTTTTTAACACTTCCCTCTTATGAAAACTTCTCAGAGATCTACCACAGACTTAGCGCACACACACACACACACACTAAACAGAAGTTTGGCTCGGCTCAACATAAAGAGACTTGTTCTCCGCGATATACAGACTTCTCCTTACATAAAACAAGAAGCATATATACAACTTAGGAGCCACTAGCATAATTCTGAAATGATAACCTAAAGCACAGTTAAACAGAACTCAACATAGGTATCCTTTATCATTTTTGCCAAAAAATCTGTCTTCACTAAACATTTCATCCCAAGGTCCAAATGCAGTAATCCTCCTGAGGCAGAACATAGAAACATGCATTTAAGATGCACCAGTATCAATGTAATTTTCAAATTTGTGGAATAATAAAGTTTCTACTAGGAGATGTTCAGTTAATTTACCAAATAATTTCCAATTTAGGGAATGCAGACTAAAGACACCAGATGTGAAAAGATGAGGCAAACGAATCAGTATGGGTTAGAGCTCTAATGTACACAAATCCTATTACATGTTTTTGCATAACAGACATCCTAGATGATGCACATTCAGAGAACAGAGACTACAGTTACACAATAGAAATATGGAGTGTGCAATGAGAAAGGTACCAATCATTGCATCACAGCAAAGGAAGAAAAAAAATCACAGTACAGGAAAAATATAAATAGTTTCAAAATGGAAGGAATCCCTGAAAAGTCAGATGGAGCAATGCTAAGTGAGCCTAACCATGCATAAAACACATATAGATAGCTTTGTAAATAATTCTCTATGCTAGAGTGAGTAAAACCACAGCATGTTAGAGCTCACCTCAGACGATTTTTCTTGAGGCTCAGAATACGCTCTTGATGCCTACAAGCATAGCAAAGAAAAAGCGTCAAACATCATAAAGGCCAATCTTTCACAAATTCAATCCCTTATAACATATTAGACACCACTCGTACCGCAGCAAGATCTGAGGGATTCAAGTTTCCATTGTCTGACACTGACGGCCGAGGTGATGAACCTTCCTCAGAACCCTCGGGCACTGGTGATGGTGGCTGTGGTGGTGATACATAAGCAACACGCAACTTGACCTCTTCAACCGCATTACCAGACTCCTTTGAGAACTATATTACATGAGCAAATTCATTCCAATCAGCCACTATGCAAAGTTCCATGACAACTAAATAAGCTGTCAAACTCTCAGAAGAAACTTCTAACCAAAGAGCTAAAAAGGTACCATTTCCTGATTGATATGCTTCGCAGTAGTGCCAATGCTCGTCATCACACTTTGTACAAGGAATTTATCCTTGCATTGCATGTCAGGTGGAGCCTCCCGCTGGGCTTGCATTGTAACTAAAATTTTAAGCAAGAAAAGCAGGGAAAATTCAGAACAGCAGGAAACTATAAGCTATCCACTACCTGGAAATTCAAACATATTACCGGTAACATCACAGGTAGATTGAGGGGGAACTACCCCGGTGTTTGGGCGAACACAGTACTTTTTCGGGCTAGTCGTCTTAACCTGATTATTAACATGTAACAACTTGTAAACTAAATAAATTTTGTAAGACTTTTGGTAGTATATTCAATATTTCCACTTCTTCTTTCTGATGTATATAAGTCAATCAATCACCTTGAACGCAACATACTCATCAGTCTTGTTAGATAGCTGAAGCGAACACGAGATCTGCTTCTTCAACTCAACTATTCCCAACCAACGAAAAATTATTTGAAAAATCATCAAAATCTACAATTGCAACAAAATCGGATAAAATGAACGCAACTGAAGCAACAAATACAAAAAGCAAAGTATTAGAAACTTACAAGGAAATTTCAGCTCTAATGGCTCGATCTCGAGCAAATCTCCAGAGCTCATATCGAGAGACAAAAACAAAAACACACAAAGAAGACGAGCAACGATTGAACTAAGTAGACTGAATCAGATTAGGAACAAAGAGAAGAAAATTCTCGATTGCGTCAGAGAGAATCAAAATAAATAATAGAGAAGAGAATCAAGTAAATAAATAGAGAGCAACGAAAAAAAGCGAAGCGGTGAATCGAGAGAAGAACGGAGTCGGAGTTAAGAATTCGGTACTTCCTATGTAGTCGGATCTCTCTCTATCTCTGTTCGTCTCTATTTCTATTTTTTTTAAAAATTAAACTATAAATGGCAAAACGTGGATACGGCAAGCCTAGTGCGGCAATAATTTTCTATTTTTGCTATTAAAGGAAATAATAACTTTTTAGTACAGTATTAATATAGATCTGCAGGATTAAAACATTTTCATAAAAAGTCAATGAATCATAACTATAACATTATCTTAGCCCATCTAAATTGTTTATTGGTATTACTACCCCGTACCAACCACGAGTTCAACAAATGTTTTTGACAAATGCACATATATTGTTCATATATAAGATTGATTTGTTTTGTTTTACATAAGAATTAGGGATGGATGTTGAAAACATTCTTTGAATTAATCATTTGTTATTGTTGTGCTTTTTGTGCATAGAATTAACAATTGTTCTAATTACTATAGGCAAAGAAAAAGTAAAACTATTTTCCCACAAATTAATATTTATATTTAACAATGTCTAACAATTTGTATATCAAATTGTGCGTTTCATTTGTATCAGTCGTCATAGAATAATTAAGTGTATCAATGAGTTTATTTTTCTGACGAAAAAAATCACTTGTAGATTTTTTTTTCAATTACAACTAAACATAAAATTTTAACTCACTCTATCAAAAAATTCAGATTATATCGAGTTGATAGAGGGATAGTAGGTTATTCCAGTTGAAAGTACCTGAGATGGAAGTACCTCAATTGAGATTATGCCATCTCTTATAAATACTCATCTATTTGGTGAAGTGAGCAACGTGTATTGGCGTCCATGGCCTTCAAGACCAATCAATTCCTTCTTGCCCGCTGCATGACATTCAATTTATTGCCTTCACCAGTTCACCTTGGCCAACAACTCCAGGGCATCATCCACCGCATCGGATCAGTCATGCATTTCAGCTTAGTCCGGACCCCCACAAATGCAAAAGTTGCCTCTCTCGTGCACTCAGACGTGCGGAGTTCACAGTATGGCACCGTCAGGCACATGGCGAATACGAGCTGAGACCCTGGGAGCAGTCCAAGTGTGCCGACCCGCTATCACTGGCAACCGCCCAGAATCAGGAATCAGTCCCATCCCTACTGATCGGATGACATCCTTTGCATCTTGCCCGAGACCAAACTAGAATACAGAGCCCCTCATGTTGAACCCATGGATGTGCAGGAACCATCAGGTGTTATCCAAGAGCAACCTGAATCAGTGTTATCCAGGAACTACTCTGGCGTCTGCTACAAACAAGCTCCTCACTTCACCTACTGCCTCGCATCTAGATCCGCTTCCTCCAAACATGGATATTTTCAGAGCGTGCTAACTATTGGATACTGCTTGGTATAGTGGACAGCGCCCACCAACAGACAGGCGGGCGCCATTAGTCCAATATGCTTTCAAGAATTAACCGTAGAAAGAGTTATTGGCTGCACGCTTCTAAGAACTGTCCCCTTCGGCAGCCTATAAATGTGTATGCAGTTGTAAAACCACTAATATCAAGTCAAGTTAGTTTTCCTTTTTTTTCCCCCACTGCTTGCCCTATTTCATGCAACACTCTGTTTTTTTCTTGCTGACCGCCTACTGCAGAGTTCCGGGTAGCATCATTTGGTACATGAGCATTGATCATGACTTATTCGTCATCTACAATGGCGGAGACGACAAATTAAATAATAAATCCGCTACTCTGTTCTATCCAATGGAAGAAAACTTTCTTTGACCACCAGCGCACTCCGTCCGAAAAACACATACCTACACTGTGATATTATCATCATAATCCTTTATGTAATATCAGAATCTTTTAACGAGAGCATTACCCAGTGTCAACCTCTAAGTTGGCAAAGTAGGAAATATGATGACAAGATCTTGATAAATCAGAAAAACCCACAATAACGGTTGCTTCATTAGCACTTAAAAAACTAGTTCACTAGTTCATTCGCTACCAGACAAGGCACAATTTTCACAACATAATCAGTCCTAAGATAGAAGTGACATGGAAACAAGCTCGATATATTCAGCAATCATAGTTCTCAAAATGAGACTGAATATACCAGAGCCTACTGTCTGCTAGGATGTAATACAATTCTAAAACATGGTACGCATTAGCTCTATTATTCAGGAAAACTTTCTTGGAGAAATTCTTCAAAAACACATCAGCACAAGGCTATTCAGCTGCTTGAGTTTCATCCCATTACTTATTCCCCCACTACTATGGCTATTTGACTTCTGCAGGTATGCAAAATTAAAGAAAAAACAGTAATCTGAAGTGAAGTTAATTACCTCAGTACTCAGTGGTCTTTAGATTGTCCGTCCTCTTGGCATTTAGCAACAAATGCATCCAAATAAATACTCCCATGAAAATTCTACATACTTTCTAAAAATAACAACACATGCCCAGCAGATTAATTTATGTAATTGTTTAATATGTCAGCCTGAAGATTTGAACGGTTTTATGTATTACCTCCATAAGCAGATTAGCAACCACCTTAGCCATCTCAATACAGCACCAGTTAGGCTTAAACTCTCAAAAAATCTAACAAAGGAAAGCCCACAAACAACTTAACGAGGAGAAAGTTCACTTTTAGGATCAATGCAGCTAACATATCAACCATAACCTAGAAGTAAAGCAGTAACGGTACCTACCTCTGCTTCTCCAGTAATAGAAAGACCGATAAGATATCAAAAAGCTGCAAGAATAGCAGCAGCGGTTTACGACGGAAGGCATTTAAGTTTAGGCCAAGTTACATAATTAAAAGAGGTTACAGGAATGTCTACCTCAACCATTTCACAAATTTGACTAATCAACAGACATTATCACTGAACAGGGCTTCTTGAAGACCTTCAGTGATAACGCGCAACAGGTGAGCGAGATCTGCTCCTCCCTCGACCCCTATCCCGAGTATCACCTTCTCTAGCTCGAAACCTCTCTCTGTCTCTGTCCCTTCCATTTCTGTAATGATCATACTTCCAGTCAGATCCTCGTCCTCCATCTTTACCACTTTTACCACTCCGATCTCGAGATCTTTCTCGCTCAAAGTCTCGCTCTTGGTGACAATCACGATCCCTGTCCCAATCCCCATGCCTATCTCTTTTGCCCTCATTTTCCTTTCCTCTTCTTTTTCTCTTTTCTTCTGCTTCTTTCTCTCTTGCTAATCTCTCTTCTTCTCTTGCCTTCTCTTTTGAAGCCTGCACAATATTACGATTAAGAACAAACTCACTATATGAGAAAAGCTTCAAAATGGAAACAGTTTAACTAAATTCACGCCAACCTTTTGCTCACTGAGAAAATCTCGAACCATACTGTATCCGACGTGCTGTTTTCCAGTCACATGAGATTGCGTCCTCTCAGCAGCATCGTTTGCAATCAGGAACGATCCACAGATGTCACAAAGTGCCATTTTCTTCTCCTGAGTAAGTGCAGTTAATTTATCAGTCGGTTGTTGCGTCAAGGCTGTTTTCTCAGCATTCAGCATGTCCACCTGTTTGTAACATATTCACCATTTCTCAGATTATTACTCACCAATTTAAACAGTAAGATAACAGCATATGTGTATTGTGCATCACATAGTACCTTCCTCATAAGTGCCTCAGCCTCATCCACCTTTCCAGCTTCACCAAGTGACTCTATTTGTTCAAGAAGTTTCTTAATCTTTTCCTCTAGAACTACGAGCTGCTCAGATTTCTCAGCTGATATTGGAGCATCAGGCAGTGGCTCCACCTCTTGAGCAAGCCTTTCATGGCCCCTTTTGACCTTCCTATCCAAGTTCGAAACCTATAAGAAGTTTATAAAATCAAATAAGTTATTTCATTGAACTTGCAAGGGGCTGAGCACAAAGAAGGAAACCTACTAGCTTCTCGCAGAATTGAGCAAGTTCTGCTTCAAACTTTGGCACGTAAGAATCATGTCTAGGAGACTGCTCAAAACTGCAATTCAGAAACATCACCTTAATTAGAATCAGTTACAGCTAAACATAGATATATACTTTGATAAGGTGATGATATAGCACATTAGAAAGCAAGATGAAAACTTAAAAAACAAGTCCTACGAAATGAACTGCTACACCTTTACTATAAAGTGAGCTGTTTCTTATCTGGCTTTTTGACCAAAAACCAACCCAAAAGCATCAGAAAAATCTAAGATGCCTCAAATATAGTTAGCATCATGCTAAGCAGCTCCCCAGTGAGAAATTACACTCTGTTCCTCAGCAATTAGCTGAGGACATAGCAACAAAAGGTTCAGAAAAGACCTACCCCAACTGGCACCGTTTTTCCAGTCACTAATTATCCAAATTATACCAGAACAGGCACCAGGAAATAGAAGTGGCTGAAACCAGTTACCAAATATCTCCAAACGAAACAAATACATGCAAGCAAAAAGGGAGACCCTCATTAGGGACCTACCTTTAAGAGTCTGTTATCTCTAGTACCTGTCCTAGGAATGTTTATGTTCTGCATGTTGTTGTTTTAGCATAGGGGTCGTTCCTTTAATTTCAAACAGTAACATTTCAGACTGTAGAGCTTAATGATCTAATAGGCTCTCAAGTTAAATGAGACATGCCATATCTAAAGTTCTATAGATTGAGCAAATAATAAAAGATGGAAATTTCAAACTGCTTAGTTTTTATCACTGTGTCAGCATAATTAACAGGCAAATACAGGTGCCACTGAATGTGAAATTAAAGCATAATCATTAAATTTAAGTAGAACGGATCTTTTGAAAGTTCAGGAATAACTTCGAACAATGCGTAATGAATTGGTGACCAAGTCATGACAGGGCCATAATGCATATGTTAGTCACACTGATTCAACTGTATCAATAAACCAGTAATTATCTAACATAAGCATAAAACAGAAAGAGTATCAACTCTCCCAAAGATTCCTTTTGATGTTTCAAACAGCAAGTATACTATAAACTAAAACCATCTGGAAAAGCTAATTAACCTAGGCTTTTACATTTCTAGTCCAATCTAACATGGAGAAAGACCAAAACTGATACATAACATGCAGGCAAAAGAAACTAAAGCAATAAGTTCCCAAAAAAAGGTCTCAGCAAGAAACTACAGCATATATTGCAACACTTCTGGCATCTAAATCTCAAGAACCAAGAAAATTTCCATGAATACCAGCTTATAACCAAATCTATAGAGGTCTCCTTCCTTCTAAGTATCTGTAGCATCCATGTCGTCAACAATTATTCAGTTCAAAGTAGGCTGATCACCATTTCAACACAAATTCTCTTGAAAAGGCACTAACCAACAGATTGAACAGGTTCCATATGATGTCCACAAGAAAGAACTACAAACTAAGAGATCTACACAAATTGAAAAAGCAACTTACTTCTCTTTGAGCTTGGAATCATGTATCTTGGGGCATACTCCTACATACCAAAAAAAAGACATTAGATAATCAACCAAAACTTGCTAAATATTCACTAAGACTAAGTGCGAAACTTTTCTAAGGCACATAACCTTTACAACCTAGGTGCTCAAAAACAATCATTTTTGCAAAACGGCTATTTCCAAGGATCAAAGGCTGGTGTGAGAAGTATGCTAAAGCAAGAACAATTTCTTTCTGACCTTCCAAATCAATCATCAGAGGAGTCACTCTAATTTGTGTATCCAAAATCCTACATTGCTAACACGCCTACACAACTCAAAATATTCTTTGATTTATACAAAATGGCCCTCTAGTGTTGTTTCCACTTTCCAGTGAACTTATTATCCATTAAATCCCAAAAGAGAACCAAAGTTTAAGTTTAAATTGGCCAATGCTGGAGATAAATTATGCATAAAACCTAATTTTTCATTCTAATCAGTTAAAATAATATAAAATTAGCTGCACGAACTGAGATTTTTCAGTGTTCTTGTCAGAAAAACCATCTTTCCAACACGAAAACCTACAAATTTCCCAAAACATTCCGAACTTTTCCAATCAATTACAATTTCGATAGGGGTATACCTAGATCGCTCTTGGTATTGACGAAGAGATCGTGAGGGCAGAAACGGACCATGTAAGGCCCGCAGACTTGTCTATCGTCCCACTTGACTTCTCTGAACCCCTTCCTCTCCTCTTCTGTCAAATTCCTCGCCGTCCCCATCAATTCGTCAAGCAGTGCCCGCTGCGCGTCCATTGCTATCACCACCGCCTCCGCCGCAGCACCAACAATAGCAAGAGAAACGAAATCTAAATTCGGATGATTGTAGAAGAGAAAGAGAGAGATCGGCAGAGAGCTCAGGGTTGGAGCGGGCGGCAGTAGGGAGGAAAGAAAAACGGAAGGAGAATAAAAAAGCTGCGAAAGAGTTAATTAGCTTGAGGCCCTGTTTGGATGTGCTTCTTAAGCCCGAAAGAAGCACAAAACAGTGAAGCAGGCGTTTGGATACGCCTGCTTTTAGCTGCTGTAAGCAGCTTTGAACAGTAAAAAATAAAAAGCTTCGAACCGAAGCTTTTCAAGCAAAGCCGCGCGGAGCTTTTCTCGCTGGGTCCGTGGAATGACCCTTTTGTCCAAGATAACTTAGCACAATTACAAAATATATATTCCCAACCGAATCTATTTCTTCACATTTTTCTCGTTTCTTTGCTGCTTCACCCGTTCGCTCCGCTCTCGCGATTTCTCTCCTTCCCCGGAAGCGATGTCGTCTCTTCCGGCGTCGATCCTATCAATTTTTTTCACCTGCATCCTTCGTTTGCTGCCATTCATCCTACTTCCATTCATCTGTTCGTCTCTCAAACTTCAATCCTTCCACTCAATTCCATTTTTTCTTCTTCTTCTCTCAAGTCTCTCGATCCCTCAAATTTTACTTCTCCCAAATTTCAATTTCATTTCGATTCACAACTAACTATGCCGGAGCAGGGACCTTCCTACGCCGCTGTTGCTTCCGGCGCCTCCGCACCTTCGGCCCCCTAATCTGGTCCATCCTACGCGAAAGTTGCGGCGAAAGACCCAGCTCAGGTCCAGGCGGAGCAGAACGGGCCATCGTACGCTGCCGTGTTAACCGGAGAGGCGACGCCGGCGGCAGACGCGGAGGAGTTCGGGTTTTCACGGTCGGATTACGGCAGCGAGACATTGGTGGGAACAGTGAGTGCCTACGATCGCCACTTGTTTCTCTGCTACAAGAATCCTGAGCAGTGGTAGCCCAACCTTGAAGCAGCTGTAGAAGGAGATCAGGAGACCTTGCCTTACCTGCTTGTTAAAGCAATTAAGGCTCAGAATAATGATTTCAAGAAGAAGGTTTGCTATTGTTGTGTTTTTAGCATAGTTAATAATCTTGAAGAGCATTTTGAATGGTGTAGTTTCTAACAGGTACAAAAGTTTCATCTTTTTCTTCACATTTTTCCTCAGAGATGAAGCTTGAAGATCTAAAATTTGATATGTATTTAAATCTCTATAAATTTTGAAGCACTTCTTAGTGAGCTTTCAGCTTTTGACAGTCATCTCAAAGACAATGGCCCTTTTGTCAATGGTGAAAAGGTTTCTGCTGTAGATCTGAATCTTGGACCCAAGCTTCATCATTTGGAGATTGCCTTAGGCCACTACAAAAATTGGTCTGTTCCAGATTTCTTCAGCAAGTTAAAGCATATATGAAGGTACGGTGCATGCAATTCATTTTCAACAATTTCTAATCTTGAAGTATGTTAACATAAATGCAATACTGGCAAATTTAAGTAGAAAGCTAAAATACTTCAAGAAACTCCATATCAAGTAAATATCAATATAAGCTATCTAAGGTTCTTGCTGTCCTGTAGAGAAGAAAGACAAAGAACTTCACCTTGCTCAATCTATTTTTAAGTAGTATTGAATAGTGAAACATGCAGGAATTTAAGCGATATTTTCCATGGTACAGTTTATGGTACTTAGTTAAGACTACTTGGTTACCACCATTTCTGGAAATGGAGGAGAGTGCATGGCAGCATTTAAGGACTTTATTCATATGCAGATATGCCGAGATGAGCATATTGTAGTTTTTGTCCAGGTCAAGGACATAGCATGACATGTAGTTATCAAAATTTGGAAAATTATTTTGTGAAGTATTATTTTTTCCATTTTTTTTCCTGAATCTATGGTGCCTTATCTTTTTTCTCAATTGTAGCTGTAAAGGTTCTGAAAATTGGTTTTATACTGATGAAACGAAGAAAATCAGGCCTGTTAAATTATGGCCAAAGTGAGAAAGCAAATTGTCAGATGATTTGTTCATTTATATTAGGTGGTTGTTTTTACGATGAAGTATCAGTTGAACTTGTTTAAAATGCAAACTAACATTCCTCACTTTCGACATTTCAGATGATATTTTCAATGGATTCTTTTATCAAAACTCGAGCACTGCCAGAGGATATCATTGCTGGATGGCGTCCAAAAGTCATGTCCTGACGTTGATATATGCTACTGTGTATAGAACTCTGACTTTTTCATTCAATGAATTCATGTTCTTGGTTAATTTATGAAATACATAATGAAACTTTATGTGCTTTCTTCCTGGCTGATGTATGAATGGAAACCTGTGGCACAACTAAGAACGGTTAAAAAGCATATGACAAAAATGCACTCTTTATGGAGTATAGGAACTTAGGAACTTTTGCTTGATAACTTTTTCCGTAAATGTTGATCTGAGACATCTTTAGAATTCAAGAAAGGTTTTTTTTAATGATAGCCAGCTCTTGGAAGTGATTCTCTTAGCTCGTTGATCTCACCGTGCGCTTTTTCTTTCTTGCTTTGAGTTTGCTTGTTTTGGTTAGACCTGAACAAAGTCAAAATATTAGCTAGGCACTGAACGGTGAGAGTTTGGTTGAGAACTTTGTTAAGCTGGCGTAGCTGTAAAACAGCTAATATTTGGCCTAAAAAAGCTGGAAAACTCAACTATGTGCTGAAAATTTACTTGCTAATTCCAATCAACAAAAGTCTTGCAGGGAACAATTGGTACACGAAGGTTGACAGCAACATCAAGAGTCGCACATAGAAGTAGAGCTTAAAAGCTCCGGGATATCAAAATTATAAAAATAAAATCTATAATTTATAGAAATTTAAATACATATCAAAATTATGTACTAATTTATAAGTAATAATATTAAATTTATAAACTAATATAGAAAATTTTTAATAATTATTTAAATATATTTTTCAAATTTAATATTTCAATAATAATTATATAATCAATATTATTCAAATTAATTATTGATTGATATCAATAATATAATTTGTTTAATAATTTATAAATATTAATACAAAAAATTATTTATATAATTTTTATATAATAAATTTATTAAATTTAAAAAATAATAATATATTAAAAAAATTAAAATTTTCATAATATATCAATTACTATTTTTTCATGGGTATTTTAGTCACATCTATTTTATAAATGTTCTCTAACACCTCCTTTAGCCATTTGTGTGAAAATTGTAAAAGTGATTTGCTTTTAGGTTTACGAACAGCTTGTGAAGCTTCTGCAAGAGTTCATAATTTCTTTTAATTGAATGTCTAGAGAGATCTATTTGGTAATGGTTATATTGGCGAAATTTATTTTCTATATTTTAATTTATTTTGAATTAATTTTAATTTGTATTTTGTCAAAATTTGTTTTTATAAATTTAATTTATAAAACTCACTTTTTAATAATTAAAAAGTAAACAATTATGGGCGAAATCATGCACTACCTTTTATGGGCGCATAATTATGTAAATTCAAAAAGTAAATAATCTTTATGAACAATAAAATTTTTATATTGACACGTTAACTATCACTCACTAATGGCCATACATATGCTTACCAAAAAATACTGTCTTTTTGTCGATATGTATTAATAATACAAAAGATAAATTTTATGAAAATAAAAATTAATAAAAGCAAATTTTAATGTTATAATTAAAATTTATAAAATAAAATTTATAGTTACATTTATAAAATAAAATTTATAGTTAAATTTGGATAAAGAAAATTTAATATTAAAATATAATTTATATGATAATTAAAATATATAAAATAATAAAGTGGAGTTTATTGTGCTGGAAGCAAAAACGAGATTTTTGAAAACGTTTCAAAATATTTTTGAAATAATTTTTTTAAATAAAAAAATATTTTTATCTTTAAAAAATAAGTTTCATTTATTTTAAAAAAATAAAAATAAAAAATAAAAAAATTTACTATATAAATTGTTTTATATTTTTAAAATTTAACTAATTTTTTTGAATATTTATAAAAATGTATTAAAAATTTAAAATTAAAAAAATTTTTTTAAAACATGCCAAACGCACTTAGGCTCCGTTTGGATATGCTGAATTTTTGTACTTTTGAAGTAACTATAGAGTTTTTAAGTGGCTATAAAGTTTTTGCTATAAAAATAACTTTATGATGAAAAGTGTTTGAATAAATTATTACTGTATCGTGATTTATAATGCTGAAAGCTGAATAAAATATTTGGCTAATTTATAATTATTTTTGTATAAAATATAAAATAAAATTTAAAATACAAAATACTTTTATTTTTTTGAGAAATAAAGTTTTTTTAAAAAAATAATAAAATATCTTATTATGTAAAAAATTTTTATAATTTCTAAATTTTTAAATAAATCTTTTAATATTTATAAAATATATATTAAAAAATATATAATTAAAAATAAGATTGAAAAATGCTAAGTGCGTTTAGAATTACTTATGAAATAAAATTTTTTTGAAATTGAAATATTTTTGTTCTTTTCAAAAAACGAGCTCTATTTTTTTACTTAAAAAAATAATTAAAATATACAATAAAAAAATCTCATTACGTAAAATTTTTCTACATAAATTAAAATTTTAAATATATTTTCTAAATATTTATAAAATATATATTAAAAATATAAAATAAAAAAAATTAAAAAGCCGTGTTTGTAATGCGATTCCAAACGCACTCTTAGACGGGCTAGAAATCAGAACTACTCATTGTGTAGAAGATGATTATTGCCGTGGACCACTCTTCTTCGTAGACAATTAATCATTTCATCAAGCAAGTAATCCAGAAAGTTGTGGAGGAGAAGTTCATTGCTCTCCCTGCACAAAAAAAGAAAAAAAAAGAGTCTATCAGTATTGACTAAAGGGTCGTTTGAGAATTATTAAGATAACAAGTTGTTTTAAAAGTTTTTACTTTAAAAATAAGTTTGATTGTTTTTATTAAAAAAATAATATATATACAAATTTTATGAAATAAAATTCACTTTTACTTTTCAAATTTTAAATTTTTATAAAAATATTATAAAAAAATATTAAAAATCAGAAAAGTTAAAATAAAATAAAAAATTCTATCAAACAATCCCTAAATGGATACCTTTGTTATGGTTTATGACTGGAAGAAAGTTTAAAAGTAATTTTGAAATAAAATTTTTTCGAAATAAAAATTATTTTTTGTTATATTTCGAATAATAAGTTTTACTTTTATAACCTTAAATAATAAATAATAAAATTTTATTATGTAAAATTTTTATATTTTTAAAATTTTATACAATATTATAGAAAGTTTATTAAGAAATATAAAATAAAAGTATTTTTTGAGAACGTAGAAAAAGCAATTCCAAACGTTCAATAGGATGCTTACCAGAGTTTCCCAACTAGGAAGAGTTTGCATATTCATTATAATTTGAGTGACAGTGATGGACACACAATAAGCAAATACTAATATCTGCAAAATTTTGCTCAGGACTGGTCGATTGTATTCGCTTTGCTCTGGAAAAGATGAGAAATAAGAAATATTTCAACCAGTTAAGTACATAATGAAATTTCTCTGGGTCTTTAGAAGGAACTCAATAAACTGTCGCCAAAGACCTTGCTTAGGAAGACAATTGCCTAATGCCAAAAGTACCACAAGCATTGAGCTCCGAAGCGCTACTTATGTCCATGCATCTTTATATATACTTATCACTTGCATGGTGAAGGAAAATCTTGGCAAAAGATGATCTATTATTCCATCTTCAAGTGAATGAATGAACGAAAATGTTATAATCTATATACCAGCAGATTACTACCAGAAAGTTCAACATAACCAATCACTACATTCTGCTGGTAAAATGCATCATGAGCGTACCATAGAACCAAATTTAATAAAGACAATCACAGAGTACTCAAAACTTCAAACAAGTTTCTACTATTAGCTCTACATACTGAGGACGTAAAGGCTCCAAACAACTTACAATCAGCAGCTGTTCTTCAGGATTCCAGCTCCAAAAGCAAGTGGCAGCAACCAGAATGACAGAGACTCGCTGCAAAAAATGAATTGTAGTTTCGTTGCCACATAATTGCTTTGACCAATAAAGTGATGTCTAATAGAAAACACATCCCCAAAGACATTCATTGACCGACTAGCCTAAGCTACAAGATAAACAACCAACATTTCTTTTAATCACAACCATGGTCTGAAACATTGATCCATTATGAGCTACTCGTGAGCAGAACTAGGGGAAATTACAATGGCATAATTACTTATCAGCAAAGCACACAGCTCACTTAAACATTCTCTAGTTAACTCGAGAAATTCTATAACACAAGCTCGTCAAATGGGAATTCCATAAAACAGATTTAACCACAGATATGTAAGAATAAAATAAACTTCTGATTTCAGATCATACAAAATGCAGATTATCAGATTCCTTGAACTATCATATATTAACTGTAACTAACAATTCAAGGTAGAATAACTCATCACCTGGAAAACGATGGAATATCGCAAAACCTATAGCTTCTACCATTCCATTACAAACCTCATCTTGATAAGTGTTCCGACCAAAATAAACTGAAATCCAATCAATAACTCGATTAGTTATAGAAGTATGCATAGGAGATTCTGATGTTTATATGGGACAGATGACTAGCCAAATCATTCTTCACATTCAATCTCAAGTCTCAACACATAGTAACTCTTGCCAGAGTTAGGGCGTGTTTCAAGTGAGTGAAAGTCCACTTTCTTCTGCCAGAATTAGAGTTCCATTCACTTTTTTTGTTTCAATTGCAAATAGAACTGAAAACTCGAGTTTTCAGTTCTATACAAGTGGAATTCAAATTCCACTATATATTTTTTTTTCAATTCACTTCCAACTCACTTCAACAATCAATTAAAACATAAAAATTAAACTCCACTTCCAACTTATTTTTCAAGAAACTTCACTTTTTATTTTTCACTTTCACGTAACTCAGTTACAGACATTTGAAACACGCACTTAATAGAACAAAGCCTACAAATACAACTCAAGAACAAATCCATAAGCCTTATTGCTAAATTTTTTAACCAACAAAAATAATAATAAATAAATAAATAAACATCTGCAAAGTAAGAAAATACACTGACAATAAGGAAAGAAAACACTTAGATTCGAGAAAAGCACGCATCAGGACACAACAAAAAACATCTCACTTCAATTTTTATTTAAAAACTTGTTCTTTACAGCAACATATAAGGAAATCAAGAAAAGGGTATCACTTTAAAACAAAACTCCCATCACTCTACAACCACTAATGACAAAAACAATAAAATAGCCCTAATCATTCAATCAATTCTAACTATCAGCTAATAAGATCAAGAAATGATCGAAATCGCAAACTAATAATAATCAATCGATCAATTGTTGACGCGGTCTTCTTCAACGGATCTGGGGGGAGACGGGCTTCGGGACGGCTTCCGGTAACTCTCCTCGTAGTGCTTAGCGATAATGAAACCGGTGTTGAAGAGTTTGTTTATGTTGGGAACGTCGTAGTTCTGCGCAATATAGACCCCAAATCCTGTTCCCAACAAGAACGAGAAGCTGCTACGAATCAAACCCATCTCAAATATTGTCTAAATCTTCCTTCTCTCTCTGTTTTCAAACTTCAACCTTTGGATTGTTTTGGGGGGGAAAACTGAAGGGTTTTTATAGCGGGAATTGGAAAACTTGGACCCTTCCCCAAGGCAGGAGGAATTGAGAAGAACTTGCACCATATAAAAATCTGGGTTATTTCTACTGCCGGAAGAAAAGAAACGGAGACTGACTACTATTTTTTTTTTTTAATAACAAGGAAAATGAGTTACGCCACCTTCAAAAATTAATTAAATCAACCAATAGAGAAAATAATGTGATTGATGCACCTTTCTTATTTGAGCCAAGAAAGAAAGGAACTTCCTTTGCTCAGATTGTATACTCTTTTATTTCATCAGGCTGCAACGAAGGATCGCTCAATTTCATGATTCTTGAAGTAAACCTATAATTACAGTAAGGATCACGTCCCAAAAACTTGGCATATATACAAGTTTCTTGCAGCAGCGACTACTTCTACATCTTTCTTTATAACGGATGAACTTGACCTTCATGCAGCTCTGTAAAACAAAAGAATATCGATTTGTGCAGAAATGGACCAAGTATGGGTTTCAAAGATTTGGAGCAGCTTCAAACGATCTCACGTCCTTCCTAGTCTACTGTAATACCACATCAGGTGATGTTGCTTGTATTCTCTATGTCTCAAACCCCAAAAACTGGAAGAATAATCTTCACAAAGGAGTATGCCAGAGCGCCTGTGAAAACATAGCTGTCCACCCTATCAAGAATACCTCCTGCACACAAAGATAATACGGATGGCAAGTTAAAGAGAGACCTCGAATCAACTGGTGTTGCATGTAAGTAAATTTCGTTCCTCTAAGTCAATTATAATAAGGCTAACGGTTGGATAGTAGAAGTTAAGATTTTTACTCATATATCAAAAAGAAGTTTAAACATTCGTGACAAACTAAGAAAACTTCAGTATGAAATGTGGTTAGAATAAATACGCAGAAGTCATACTATGCAGCAGCTTGAGTTAATGCTTGAATGATAAGGATGCATACCTCTAATATCTTTACAACATATTAAACTTTAAAATGTTTACAACTAAACATTACCATGCCCTGGAATGAGCGATCCAGAATCTTTTACACCAGCATCTCGTTTGATCATGGACTCAATGAGATCACCAAACAGAGATCCAGAGAAGTTCAGAAACCCAAAAGCTGCAGCACTGGTATAAAAGAGGCAATAATCCATCAGAAAATTAAACCTAGATAAATAACTAATAAATAAATAAATAACTTTGACTACTACTTCCAGAAAAACTTTCTTTGTGGACCATTAATAGCAGCAAAAATAGTAGCATTTCATAAGCCTACTAAATCAGAAGAAACATACCAACAAACCTCAAACAAAATAAATAAATAAGAGTCAACCCCAGATAAGAAACTACATCAAAAGGCTCTACAAGATGCGTGTGCCAGGCCATTCGGATATTCATATTTTGGTCGACAGTAGTATAGGCTCAATTGTTACTTGGACCTTAAATTTTGTTACCTTCCACCACTGTTATGCCAGAAATTCGAGGTTCACACGAGCACCCATTCTGCAGCGTGGTGGCAGGACCACTGGGGGAATGACACTGGGGCATAGGTACAATCAAATCTAGAGTCAGTCCGCTCACTCAGGTCATTATCTGAGTCTGCTCGTTCGGGCTCGGGAATTCAGGAAAGAGTACCTTCTAGTAGTCCTTTCTAAAAACAATTGCCAGATATCCTGTCTTCCCTTTTCTTACTAGACCTTCCCTCCATTTAAAAAAAATATACTCAAATTCGAACTCTGAAATTGCCTACTTATATGACAAGCACCATATCCACAATTTAGATTAACATCCTCCCAATATCCTTCAAACAACATCAAAATAGTGAACTGCAGAAAGTTCGAGATACATTCACAACAGTAACCAACAAGGATGCACCAAATTGCTAATTAGATGTAGGCTGAACATTAAGAATTTTTTCTAGGTTAATAAAAAAAAAAACATCTTAAACAAGGTGTTTTCTACAGATGCATATTTCCTACTTGATTTATTTTCTACAGATGCATTGCTTCACTGAAAGCTGACATAGACATCTGTGTTAATGGCTCATAAGCTGGTATCCTCATGGTGAAACAAGGTGATGGAACTAAAGTTTGATGAAAAATGTTCATAGTGATAGTTGCATATGATACTTTTCTCTCCTACAACTGTAGGTTCCGCAAAAGAAAAATAAGTTATGTCTTTATTTCTGAACTTTGTTTCACAAAGATATGCTTTGCTCATGGAATCATGGGATCTGGAGGTAACTCAATTTCCATGTATGATACAACTATAGGCATCCAGCACAGTTGTGCTCTCTTAGAAGCTAGCTGATCAAGATGAGCTAGTGGGATGAAACAGAAGAGCAATTAGTTATTGACCTATTAGAAAATTATACAAAAAAAAGGCAGCTACTTTGAATTATGTCGTACGAATATTTAGGAGTCTTCAACAAACTCAGGTAACAGAAAGAACTAAAATTTAGATTCATTGATATAGGAAAATTCTCCGTGTACATATGAAAATTACCTCAATAGAGATTGTGGCCAACAGAAAACCTTTGACAGAAGTACTGTTACAAGAATACATCCACTTAAGCCAGCAAAAGTCCCTTCCATTGTCTTTTTTGGACTAATATTAGTAAGTGGTGTACGTCCAAATGCCTGCAAAATGCAAACATGTTAGCTTCTAAGAATATGCTTAACTGACACAGAACAGCTAGCGGTACTTCTTTCTATTTAAAGACACTAAGGAAAAGCTATGGATAAGCTAAGAAGTAGCTTAACAAGTAACAAAAATTCCTTCAGAAAAGTTCTCAGAAAGAAATCAATGTAAGTTTGCTGTTTGACTGCATGCATCACTCAATTATATGCTCTTTGGTAACTTTCACTAACATGAAAAAAGCATCTCAGTATTTCTGCAACTTAAAAAATGAAAATTAATAACTTACAAGCTACCTACTTTATACAAGAATATGCAAGAACATTAGCAATAACTAAAAGACAGCTTAAATCTTTCCATTCACATAATTACTAAAATGAATACCACAAATACAAGGGCACACAGAAATTTTTTACAAGCAAAACCTTTAAAGAAACAAAACTGTGCAAGTAAGAGGAACTACAAAGCAACACATAAGCAAATGGAGACACCTACAAGCTACGCTCTTATAGAAAGCGAAGGGAGCACCTTTCCACCTAGGAATGCAAATGTATCTGCTGCAATTATTGCACTGATAGAAATAAAGGTTGCAACAAGACCAACCGTCCAATGAGCTTGTCCACCAAGAAGAACAGGCCAGATGTTTCCTAATTCTTCGACAATTAACAAAGATCTGCAATCAGTATTACATTTCAAAATATATCGTGCAAAAACACCCCAAGAACAAGTCCGCAAACTGAGAGACAGCACTACCAAACAACTAGCAAGTATATGAACATATATCTGAACAGGCTGTTTCATAGACTGTATACCGACACCAAAAGCTAATCATATCAACTGCTCTAACCTACACAGTTAAGGTAGCTAACAATTTGCAACTGTAGACTTTAGTTAATTTACTAAAACTTAGAGACTTTCATGGTCAAGAGGGTATTACATAACATGGAAATTGCTAATCATCCACTGGCAGAGAAAGGGGAAGCTCTGGGAGAAAAGTTTTGGCAAGAAGTAATATACACCAGATTCCAGAATAACTTTTATCAACCATGTTCTGGCATGGAATTCGAAAGTTTTTTTTAGAGGCGGACAAGTTAACATCACAAACATATGAAGCTAATCAATACCAAGAGAACGGATAGGAGTTTGCATGAATATTTTTAGTTATTGCCTAGAAGACACTAGCTTACATAGGTGTAAGATCCTGCTCTTAAGGCTCTTTGAAATTGCCATCATTAACCAAACTGATATTTTTCAAAAATGAAATTCACATGAAATGTCTTGATTCATGTTTATAATTCCATTTAAAACCACAAATTTTCTCAAGATACTCAATCTACAACTTGGATTAAGCTACAAAACGATGTCTACTACGAATCCTGTTAACAAATTGATCCAACTCAATACAAGTGGGATACTAAGCAACGCGATACAATCAGTTCTAGGTTTTGTGAACATTTAATTAACAATAAATTGATGCCAATAGATTGGAGGAACCGAGAGCATACTTGTATTTAATGCAGGAACATTCAGGCAACGTAGCTTAACCCAAAAGCAGGGAAGATAGCCACAGTAGAACAGCCCAAACATAGCACTTGTAAGCTGCGAAAAACGTGGTTTCCCTCTCTGTAAAATCAGAGCAATTGCTATGACAAAAGCAGATGATGTAACGGATACATCAATTTGACCAAGGTACCTAGTCAGTCAAACACATTAGCAAGCATATCAAAGGATTAGACTAAGATTAAAAAAAATGAAAAAACTTAACTTTGTAACTTTCATAAATCACAAAAATGATACATAATTAGGACTAGCGGTTCCACCAAATATGCCCCCAATATTATCCACCTATATGTTATTCCTAAATTGTCTACAAAGCAGCGGTTAAACGTAGCTCTGAATATTATTGATTTTTAGCAAATTTCAGGTGAAGAATGCATCAGAAGCCTGTGGACTAAGTTGATGCCATTTTATGTAATTTCAGTTAGGAAGAACAAAATATTTCACGTGTCGAATAAGATATAACTAACAGCTGGCCTCATTGCTTCCTGTTCCACAGGAGACCAATAACCTTCCCTTGCTTATCACCTATCAAGAAATTATTGTAACAGGCATGATTACTAACTAAAAACACAGAAGTTACTCAAAGGTTCAAATACACAGATGTTGGATCGAGAATAAGACTTTCCTGGCACAAGATTTAGGCAGGGCATCATCTAGCTATAATTAGAAAATCTCATTTTCAACTTCAAATAAACAAAAGAACTTCATAACATGCTCATGGTTAAACTTTGACGCTAATAATCAGCATTCGATCTTCTGATTGAAATATTGCTAAAATCCTTTCAACAATGAGACAAGAGGAAACTTACAACGTAGAGATCGGCATGAGAGCACAAATTACAGAGCACACACGTGAAACATATCTTGGAGGAGGAGTCATTCCAGCTGCAATTCCACGGCTCCTTACCAGCTCAAAATACTCTCTTGCACCAGTGAACACTGCTGCGGCAATGGCCATAGTGAAAACCCAGCCACCAGTGACAACTATTCCTCCAGCACTCAAACCAATCCCCAAACCAAAGAAGACCCTTTTCCTCAGTTGCCCTCCTTGTTTCTGTTCAAATACTGTCTCAGGAGACCCTTCACCTTCTGTGCATCTATCCTATAATAAATGGGGTGAAATGTGCAAATTAGAAAGACACAAAAATGATCGTCTCTGCAATCACTCTATCTGAAAGCACAGTACCTATTACGATCTATGTTGAACTCATTGTGGCTTCATTGTCAGAGAAATCATATTCATAATCCAAGAGCCTCTTTTGTATTCCCTCTAAACATATTTCATGATTACGCTTCCTATCTTATAATAGAAAATCATGTTATTAACATTAAGAATAATGTTTCCTACTAATAAATTTGAAGTTGCCAAGTGTAAAGTTTTGCATGTAAACAGTCTTCTAACTAAAGTCATCAACACTTTGGCTCTTGTGGATTCAATTGAACAGCCCGATTATCTTTATCTCCAAAATAAAATAAAATAAAAAGCGAGATGTTGGCGAGATTTACTAAGTTGATGTAATGTAGCTCAAAAACAAATTAAGACTTGCCTCAACAAAGAGTTCCTGCTGGTGTTGCTGCTCTTGTCCGTGTGGCTCCGCAGTGGTAGCGGCAGTAACGAAGTTAGGGGCGAAGCGGCGACCCCGGCCAGTAATCGAAGGCCCACAGAAGGAGAGATTACTTCGAAGGGGAGGTAGAGGTTTGCGAAGAAGAGAGAGCGAGCGTGAGATGGTATTTCTGCTACTTCTTCGGCAGGGGCAGAGAGAGGAAATTGAGATTGGCGAAAGAAGGTGGCCACGGTGGCGTGGGTGATTGATGGCGGCCGCGGTAGTTGGTACAACGGCGGTGGCCATGGCTGCGGCGGCGGTAGCGCGTTCGGCAAGGAATAGACGCACGATGAGAGAGATGGATCAGAGATCTTTGCACGAAATATTACCTAAACTTGCTAAAACTATTATCAAGACGGACATTACAAAGTGTATTTTCAGGAACGAAATTGCAAAGGATTTATTTCAGGAATTAGTGATTTTTTGGGACTTTTTTTCGGCTTTATTTTTTATTTCAATATTTTTATAATATTTTATATAAATTTTTTGAATTTAAAAAAACAAAATTGTTTTAAAATTATTAAAATAGTTTTTAAAAATATTTTATAATCACTTGTAACTATTTCCTTAAACTTTCCTCTACAAGGTTTTACTTACTTCAATCTGTCTCTGTGAACATTAAACAAAAATAGAAAAACAGTTTTTGCTCTCTGGATATATGATAGTAAATATTCTGCTATCAATTTACATTGCTGTACAATTTGCCAGTTAATTTAATTCCTATGGCTCGGTTTTCTCAATCAAGAACCTAAACCCGCTTCAACAAGTTCGTCTTGGTTTGTTTCCAATGGCCGGCAGCGAGTAAGGTCTCCATAAAGCAAAGAAATTTTCAGCAACCATTAATTCTCCGGCAACGTCTTCAACGGCGAAAACACGGAAGCATTAATCGAACACGAAGAGAAAGATAAGGGCGTTCATGATGACGATGACTCCGGGCGGCACCGCCCGATGTAGACCTGTTTTGTCATGGGCTGATTTCGCAGACGGCAAAGTACAAAAGTTGCTACCAGAAGAAGAAGAGCAAGAACAAGAAGAAGGGTACTGTAGTGATACTGATACACCGTCCACGAGAATGGGCAGAAACAGCATTATTTGGATTTTTACCGGAAGAAGACGAAAGAAAGCTCGACTACATCTGCACGGGAACAAAGGCAAGTTACGCACCAATCAACCGCGCGCGTCCGTGCCAATAATGTCAGTCGGCTGCTGCAAGCCAAGAAGCTTGTTGTTCAATATATATAACTTAAAAGGGAAACGGTAAATTGAGTTATAGATAAATAAATTTTTTTTAATAAATTAGTTTACGTTTTAATTGACTGTACTCAGGCAAAAAACTAGAATAGAGTATTTAGTATGTAGTGACTGATTTTTAAAAAAAATTCAAATAGAAGACAATCATAGTAAGATTATGCTATTATACAAATATTTAACGTGGTTCGGCAAATAAATTGCCTACGTTCATGACCACTCAATCCGAAAGTGAGTTTCACTAATCTCAAGTGCAAAACTATAACATTTTACCACAGTGTTATGACAAGTACAATTCTGTCAGCTTACTTGTCAAGCTGAACCGACAGCAGTTATTTAGGGTATTTTTTATTACAAAGCTTATACTTATAACACAAACTTTCCTATCAGCAAAAGCTTTCTCAAGCTACTTACTTTCAAGTGCAAGTGCACTTACACATATTTGATGAAATTTAAAATATAGGTTGAAGCACTGGATCTATCTCATATTTTCAGTTTACAGAGTGAGTGAAGTAAAATGATCAAATGGAAGCTTGAAATGAAAAATGAAATTTTTTGAGTTCTTGGCTTTAGTAGGAGCAGAAATATCTTGGGTTCTCAGAGAGAAATTTTTGGCCTTTTTGCTCTGCTGTTTTTCAGCTCTGGTTTTCATCTTTTATATTTTTCTTCTTTACAGGTTGGCTGCCGTTTTAAAATTTCCGTTGCTTTCCTTCTTCCCGATCTTCAAGATGATAAAGATTTGCTCGTTGAGCTACTTTGAGTGGTGACCGACTTGGATGACAGGGTCTCTACCGAATTAAGCATTTAATTCACCCACCCTTGAAAGTGATTTGATGTGTATGGTTGTAATTAATGCTCGCCGGTGGCAAAGCGCGCCTCTTCTTCTCTTTGTCTGAAAATTTAATTTTATGAATGCATTGTTGTGTCTCGGTGCAAGTGGGACTGATTAGATTTTGACACGTTATTGTAGCAGTTCCTTATATTAACCATCATTGTTGTTTCCTGTTAGTTTCTTCTGAACAGGCTAGGTGATTTCTGTTTCTTCATTCGTGAGTGAGCCTTTTCTTATATAATAGCTGGTTGTGTGGTGACTAAATTGTGCTGTTGCTGACAGAATCCTACAAAAGCTAATTTCAATAGCTGAGATTAAATCATTTGCATTTTATATACAATAATTTTTTATTTTTGTGATTATCAAAATATACTTCCAATATGATACAATAAACCTTGAGCTTGTTCTCGATCTAGATCACACCATTGTCCACACTGTTCTACTCCATATTCCCGCATAAAGCTTCTAATGTCAGCAAGAAATTGCACACGTTGGTGTTTCCGGCCACGATGAAGACGAAGACTTGCAGTCGTTTCTTCTCTACAGCACCTGCTTAGACGAAGATCTGAATCTTCTTCGGAGAAGTCATGCTGATACGTTCTTGCAACAGGAAGAGAAAGATGTCCGACCATCGTTCGGTAGGAGGCGCTTGTGTAAATTCAAAGAGAAATGCGTATGTGAAACTCCGGCTGAAAAGCCCCAGCTCGGCTTGTTTAGTAATCCTACAAGATTGTTTGTTAATTAGCATATATGGATGATGATTTTATTCCTGTTTTATAGTGTCAATCACTGTGCGTGCACAAATTTGTCCAAGTTTCTTGAAGAAAGGTTAATTCGTTAAAATTTCTTCATAAATTGATGCAGCGCTAGAGACAATTGTCTTGGAAGCCATTGTTTAAAGAAGCGCACATACTACTCGGAAGTATTGAGATGGTTTGTAATATGAATGCATGAACGAAAACAAGAGTGATATTTAGCATTTTATGTAAATAAGTTGACTGAGTTTGGCTTTAACTTAATGGTAATATATTAATCTAATTCTGAGAACTATTTTTTAAAAAAATTATTTCAAATACACTAAAATCACTATTACAATAATTAGCATTACCGACTGAAATTTATCAACCGAAATCATGTAGTAGCTAAATTCGTCCAATACCGACGGAATACTAGATGGTCGATATTTTCTATACGTTTACCGACTATTATACCTAAATACCGACTATGATGCCGGTCGGTATTCATCGACTATTCTTTCAGTTTGTACACTACCGACAGATATAAAATATTGGTCGGTGATTAGTTTACCGATCATTTACCGACTCACATTTTTTCAGTCGGTAATCGTATATGCTGACTGAATTATATATTTTACCGACTGATTTGCTCAGTCCTTGATTACATTATTTATAATATTGAGTTTACATATTTCAATTATCATTTCGAATTTTATTTTTATATTTATATTAAATTTTATTTATTTATTTTAATTGTTATTCTAAACTCTATTTCTATCGAATTTTATTTTTTATCAAATTTTTATTTTATAATATTTAGTTTTATAAAATTCAATTATATATATTTAAAATACGTTCAAAATTGTTATCAACTTCATGACTTAAACAAGTATATACGTGTAAGCTGATAGTGGCATTAGCAGGTTCAGCACCGCAACGTGTACATTCTGTTTTTATATTTTTATGAATATAGGTAGATACGAGTTTTTTTATTTATACTTAACGCTAGATTTTAGGGAAATCTAGCTTAGATTACAAACATTAACAACATTGTAGTTTGCATCGATGAATAGTTTGGAAGAATGACAGCTATACATTCTCTTATAAAAACAAGGGTTTAGAACAATATTGCAAGTGTTGACCGCAACAAGTTTTTAATTTATAAAGAATTGACTTTTGTGCATACGTATAGAGATACAAGTACGAAAAGATCAGATCGATTCGCCCCAATCAAATAAAACAGTTAAATTGATCCAATCAGTATTTATTTTTTTGTTAAAAATAGTTCAAAATTAACTTTTAATTAATAATTAAAATGTTAACCGTTGATCAAACAGTAAGCTGCAACTTAACCGACTTATCGGACCACTGACTGGTCTGTTTAGCTCAGTCTGTTTTTGCACTCTACGTACATGAACCTTATTGTATATAGGTACGTTAGGCAACAGCAATTAATTACTAAATTGTTTGCTATTGACTAAATACCAATTAATGTCTACGTTAGATTAAGTTAAATTCTTCCTCGCTCGATTTTCGAATTATTGCGCATACATGTTCAGGTCTGCCAAACCAGGGAAAAGTATCTGCAGTAATCGATCCAAATCCCTGTAAGGTATAATCTCTCAGTTACATGTACACAAAAGTTCCATTAATTAGAAATACAAAACATAGAAGAATCCAGAAATAGAATAAAACAGCGAACAATGATATTCCAACGCATGCTTTTTATTGCATAGTACAAATTCTGAAGTACAAACGGAGTTGAGCTACAGATGAGAACAGACTGTGTTATGCCCGAAAACTTTCCGAGACAGATAAACACTGGCCAGAAAAAGAGCACCAATAAACAAAGACGAAAACCACACAGTTCACATACTGCAACATTACCATGCTCGCATTACTCGAAGAACCCTAGGTGAATATTTCAGACCTGGGAAGACATGCAGTTTCAACAAGGAGCTAGCTAGACAGTGGGACAGTAATCCATGGGTTTGTTATTTCATAATTTCCAACATGAACGCGTTAAGTAGAATACAGACGCGCATCTACATCGATCTTTTCAAGAAAAAAAAATTAAAGTACCAACACTTAATATAAAAAAATTTGATAGTACGCAAGAGAATAGAGAACAATATTTAATGCATGCATTTTATTGCAAACAGGAACTAATACAAACACTAGAGCCGGCACCTGTAAACAATTGGCCTTCAGAGACACGGTCTAGCTAGATACTGGCCAAAACAACGGCACCGGCTAGATACGGGTAAAACAAACAAAGGTTGACGAATTAAACATACATCATAAGCATGCACGCAAGCCTGATGAAGACCATCAGGCTTGGGAGTTGAACACACAAGGTTCCGAAAATTAAGAGCACTGGTAGCCTGGTGGGAGCTGCTTGCCGCAGTTGTTGAGGAGAAGCTGGAGGCAAAGCGGGATATTGAGTTGAGTACCAAGAACACCGGCCTTGAGTGCAGTGCAGAGAACTGCAGCATCAAGATCAACCAAGTTCGTTATCAGCGGGCAGCATCGCGGGTCAGGAGGAAGCAATGTGCCAAGGGTCACAGATAAGAGGCTGTTCAAAACGTTAGCGCATACACCGAGCTGAAGGGTGTTGATAGGGCATTGGCCTGACGATGCAGGCGTGGGAGGGCTTGGGCTAGCTGGAGTAGGGCATCCGCTATCGCAGGATGAAACTAGAGTGAAGAACAACAGGTTAAGTGCAAGCAAGAGGCCAATGGTTGCAGTAGACTTAGTGCTCTTCTTGAATGCCATTGCTACTAGATACTCAGTGCTCTTGCAATTAATGCCTGAATGTTTAATTTGTTGTGTGCTTTTGCATGGAGAAGATTATATATGGAGGGGTATTTATAGTAGAGATTGGCATCAAGATAAGTTGACTTTAGCTTAACTAGTTTAGTTAATCCCGGAAGCAAATATGTATATATATTACTGACTTTAGAAGTAACTACGTGTTGGCTTTCAGGATCAACAGCATATTCTCGGTCTAAAATATTTGATGCATATGAACAGCTAGCTCAAAGATAACTTCAATGATTTTAAGATCCATTATGAAAATTAATACATCTATACAAAGTTAGTAGTGTGAGAGAATGCTACCTTTGCATCTTCAAGCTAGCACAAATTATAAGCTATAAGCAGTTTTATGGAATCAAAGCTAAACGCAGTTTGTTTATGCCCCATTGACTTACACATAGATTGAAGTCATTCAAACGAAATCCGGTGCCGCAGCTACTAAAGGGGTACTCCACTAATAATAAAAGGATCCTAGCTTAATTGTGTGATTATAAAGTTCGTTTGATCGTTAGACCAAATGGACTTATCGGGTCACCATTGAATTGTATTTAAACAATTAATCAAATCTATAACATTATCTTTATTAAAAAAACAATATAGTTTGTCCTACTAATAAAAAGTAGTTTCAATAGAGTGGAGGGTTATATTTATAAGTGGCACTAAATTTTGATTCAAGTTTGTTTTCATTTCTTAAAGTTCATATACGATTATGTTTTGGGTTTCAAATTGAAACCTAAAATTCCAAAATCTTGAAATTCCAGCTTCTACTCAGTAACCTCAACACAAATTCCACTGCAGGCTTTCCAGTGCTCTTGAAGATTTTTTTTTTTTGGGGCCTGACTTGAGTATTCTTCTGATCAGCTTTTGTGATATGATTTTTTATGCATCATGTTCATTCTTGTTTAGATTAAATCAATACTGAATAAGGCTTCTGATGATCAGTTATGTTGGAGAAATGTTGCATTTGAATAATTTATCTCAATAAGGCTTATATATGTACAACTGTCATCTTTGTACTTTTTGTTTCAGTACCTACTGCTATATATGTGCAAACAAACTTGTACACGGAGGAGTAGTTTGGAAGTATTTTTAAAATAAAATTTTTCTAAAATAAAAAATAATTTTATTTTTTTAATAAATAAGATTTATTTTTTTATATTAAAAAAATAAAAATATGTAAAAAATTTCGTTACGTGAAATTTTTTTATTTTTTCTAAATTTTTAAATAAAATATTTAAATACTTATAAAATATATATTAAAAAATATATAAGTAAAAATAAAAAATTATTTTTCTGATAAGCTGATCCAAAAAGCACCTAGAATACATTGACCAGATTAACTACAACGCTGGCCGCAACTGATCAGGACCACCACCTTAAATCTACATGGATAAAAAAAATTTTGTTGCATGGTACAAGTGAAATGCATGTGAATGAAGGTGGGTACCAGATGGAAGACCAGATCCTTCGCTTAAGAGGCATACTGGAGTTGAGCAAAACCAATTACTGGTGACTGCAGACGGATCACGGTAGTGCCACCTGAGACGGCGGAGAAGGGAACATCTCTGTGAAAATGTATCGTCTTTATGAAGCTATAACGTGTTTCTGGAAAGAAATTTTACAAGCAACAAATAAGATCCAAAAGTTTCTGAGGAGCAAGGCAGTGTACAATCATAGTGTTGTAAATACTACCTAGCTAACGCTCAGACCTCGTGGACGGAGGGCCCTGAGGGTTTATGCGCCACCTCTGCTTTTTTTTTTGGTTGTAGAAAGGTTTTTTTACCAAACCAACTCTGTTTGCCTTTAGAATCAAAGTTGGTCGCGAGCTTGTCGTATTATTAGTCAGTACAATAAGATTTTAAGTTTCTTCTGTTATATAGAGCTTACTTAAAGTAAGAGCATGGCGTTCTGTGAGGAAGCAAAGCTTCTAAATAAAAGGCACAATCTACAACAACAAGAACAATGCAAATTAAACATATAAGAACGCATTTATTATATATGATTATAGTACCTTTTACTTGGAACAGTACATTGAACACATTAGCAACCATCCTAGATAAAGTTTCAGGACTTATTAAGGACACACATATGACGGATCAAAGACTTGGTGAATGTAAATTACACGACTGTAAAAGAGCACACAAGCATGCAACTCTTAATAACTAGCATCACATACATAAGGGTTTATTAGGTAGGACCAATATATATGAGATCAAGTCAGGTCTTCTTCAAGGGCACTGGAATCCTCTGGGTACGTTCTTGCCACAGTAGTTGAGAAGAAGGCTAAGATCAATAGGGAGGTTAAGGTTGATTCCAAGAATGTTTGCCCTGATGGCAGTGCAAAGGCAAAGGGCAGCTTCAAGATCAACAAGATTTCCAAGTAAAGAACAGCATGGTTGCTTCGGCGGTGTGCCAATTGTAATGTTGAGGAGACCATTAAGCACGTTAGCACACACGCCAAGCTTCAATGCATCTATGGGGCACTTCTCGCCTCCCCCTCCGGTTGATGGAGCTGGGGGGCCTCCCCCTCCTGTTGATGGACCTGGCGGCCCTCCCCCTCCGGTTGATGGAGCTGGGGGACCTCCCCCTCCTGTTGATGGACCTGGCGGAGTAGGACTTGGCTTAGGAGGCTTTGGTTTAGGAGGGCAACCAGTATTACAAGCGTTAGCGAAGCTGAAAAAGAAGATATTGAACACTAGGAATAAAGCTATTGAGGTAGTTGCACCAGTGGCCATTGCTTGTATATCGAAAGCACTACTTGGCTGGTGGCTCTACTATGGCTAGTGAGCGAGTAGTGTAAAAATGCTTCTGAAAACTTGCAAGAGGTATGCAAGAGGGGAGGGGGATATTTATAGGGACTTCAGTATTCTCTTGACTGCTGCAATTCAAATTTTGCGATCAAACTTTTTATAACATTGTTGACAGAAACGCTCAATTACATACGTGGTGGATCTAAACGAGAGATCTACCTAGAAATACTGCAGAGGTATGAAATGTCTTGCATGAAAACGAATACATCGTTATCATATCAGCTGATTTTCTGGCATCTTTACCTGACATTTTAGATCAAAGGTTCATGTTGAGTTTAATGAAGTTACTCTAGTTCGGAACTTTTAATATAGTGCTGAAAATCACATAAAGCATTTCATATTCATTTTCATTGGATAAAATCATAGGAAAGAGCTCATAAAAAATTTTCATTTGTAAGTAAAAGGTGGGAGTTTGTCAATTGAAATCAAACATAATGCATAATGTGAACTCCTATAGTATGATGTACAACATTTTTTTAAAATAACTTTGAAGATTGATGTAAATTTGCCTTCAAACAATTTGTCAATGGCCTTGAAATTCAACCAAAGCTGATTTTGTATGATATCTACATTGCATGGACTTCAAAGCAATATTATGTCAAACACAATTGCGAATTTTGTCTGTATGAGAAAATAAGCACTACATGGCAATGAACTAGAACCATCCATTAACAGATTCAGTTTACAGCAAAACAAAAATTTATAAGAAAAAACTAATAAGTCCATGCATGAAGGTGGAGTTTTTTATATATAAATATCATGCAATTTGGAACCCACAAAGAAATAAAGAAAACGTTGCTTCTATGTGAAAGCAAGAAATGGATTAATTAAAAGACAAATTGCGTAACATCAAAATGTAGCTGGAAGTTTTCGTCATGATTTGAAGAAAATTATTGACTAATTAGTGGTTCTGATTAAGAACCCGTGACTTCGTTTAATCAGGCATCTTATAATGTTTTATTAGACGACTGGATATATAATGTGTTCCTTTCACTTGTCTATGAGCTGTTCCTTACTTCATGATATATACGAACAGGATCATGATTTGTAGTTATGCTTGCATGATCACCTGCTTAGCATAAACATAAGAATATTTCATACCTCTGCTTGGCACTCTTTTCGAAAAAAGCGTGTTCTTTTAAGCTGTTATTGAAAATTAAGTTACTAAAAAATAATTTTTGTGAAAAATGAGTGTACTTTTTAGAAAATTTTTAAAATAAAAAATAAAATTAATTTTTAAAAAATTTAAATATTTTTATTCTAAAAAAGTTCCTTTTAAAATCACTCATAAATATTGTGTTTCATTACCTTTTTCATCTCATTTTAAACCTTTATTTTTTCAAAACCAATTATTACGCTATTATAAAAAATTTACAATTTAGAAAGCACAAAATAAATTTATGTCATAAAATTATTAAATATATAATTTTTAAATTTCTTTACCATATCTTGTACACCATAAACAAACAAGCTAATTAAACAATTTGTAGTTCTACATTTTAGTTTGCTTAAACACTTGCATTTAGTGAAATATACGATTAAGGATGGCCATTGTGTTACCATTTGGTAACAGGGCGCAATTTCTTATGGTCAAGAAAATATGAAATATTTTACTCTGAAGGGATCGTCATGAGTAGTAGTATTCCTATAACTTGAATCTATAATATTTATTATTTTTTACACAATATAATCAATTACCAGCGATATTATCTATATTTTTTGTAAATATATAAATAAACTATAGAGTCAATCAAATAATTAATTAAAAAATGTTGTATGGTTCTAATTTTTCATATTCTTTAAGATACATAAATCTATTTTTGTTTCACAGCTAAATAATTTTTATCATGCTCGATCACTTGTTAAGTCATCCTCGAAATACATAAAATTTAAATAAAAATTTTCAAAATAAAAATCTCTTTTAGGGAGTAGATACACACTTGATGAAATTTTTTAGAATAATTTAAAATCTTAAAAACCCACAATAAGAATATTTTGTCTCTTATATTTATTAACTTTGATCCATATTATAGACTAAAACACTAGGAGACTCATTTACTGTTATAATAATTTGAAGAAAAATTTTCAGTTAGAGCTAATCATCAACGAGGTAATAATAATAAACGTTTTTTTCTTGAAGAAATTATTAGAAAAGTGACTATTGGTCAGTCTGCACTGATGTTTAATTCACTTTACATTTTCCTTCCTTGAAAATTTTTTACTTTTGAGCACGCCCAAAAACTTAAGGAGATAATAATGAACGTTTTTTTACCGTGAAAAATTTCTTGAGAAAATGACCATTGGTTATGAAATTTATCGTCTTTTGTGTCAACTTCACGTTGATTTGTAGTTGAAATATCTACTTCATTGCATTGATGACGGTAAATGAAAGTAAATATGAAATGTACAAAGTGAATGAAAGTATCTAATTTATAGTAAATGAAAGCAAAATTGAAAGATTGTTCGGTTCAACAGATGGGTCTTTTACAGAAAAGTTTGTAAAATATATACAGTGATGTCAAGGTGTGCATACAATAATAATGGATGAAGGACTAAGAAAACAATTTGGTAATGATTAAAATAAATAATTTTTTTAAAAGAGCTTATTTTATATTTTGAAAAATAAATTTAAAATTTTATATTAAAAAATAATAAAATTATAAATATAAAATTTTTTACTTGCTTATATTCATAATACTTGGAAATACTTTGTAAAAAAGAAAGGATATATCAAATTACTATTGAGTTACATCTAATTTATTGTGATATAAATATCTTTTTGGACCGAGTTTTTAAGCTACTACGTATGTACAAACGTTGTCAAGTTCTACTTGCAGGATAATAAACCTTGAAAATAAATTTGATTTATTTCTTCCCTTTTTTTTTTTTTTCTCTTTGTTTCCCTTTCGGTTTTCATTATAGTTGACAGCGCAGTAATCATATTCAATATAGTTGTAGTTGTATTTTCAAAACAAAAGCACCCAGTGCACTAACCATAATCATATAGCTAGTTATATTTTAAAAACCAAAAAGCACAAAGAAAAATTACAAAGCTGGAAAAAAAAGAACTAAAAGCATTTCATAGAGTATAACGTCTAAGCCCATTTGGCTAGTAATGATATTAAACCAGCTCCTAGCAGGAGTGATGCATTTGTTGCTAGTTGCAATCTTTTCTTGGACTGAATCTTTCGATTCATAGAGTCTGCAGCCAGCAGATCAACAAGAGCCAAGTAAATCAGTATTCTGTCCCCGCAGAATTCAGAATGCCTTCAACTTCAAGTGCCACCGAACTGTTGTCGTTATAATTAGAAGAATTCTAATTCCGGCGGCGATACCACTTGGAGTCACTACTATAAAAATAATTATTACCGACTGAAAATTACCGACTAACAAATTTGAATCGATAATAATATAATATACCGACTGAAAATTTATCAGTCGGTATAGCTGATTAGTTTACCGACTGATACACATATTAGTCGGTAAATTGGACATATCACCGACTTATTTGATATTTAGTCGGTAATGTTTATTAGATTTACCGACTAAAGTTTGATTCAGTCGGTAATCAACCTTAATGATCAACCGAGTGAACCAATCTCAGTCGTTTTCTCTCCCTCATCTAGCTCCCACCTCTGCTATTGCTCCGCCTCATTCTAGCTCCCGGACTGTTGTTTACCAAATCTTTCTCAATTTTTCAGGTGTTCTGTTGTTGCTTCGCGTTCTGCTAGCTCCGGTCCACTGATCTTGAGATTTCGCGGGCTGTTTCCGAAAACCTAGCTTCCTTCTCCGGCGCCGGCAACCCTTTCCTGCAGGTATAATCTCCGACTGGCGAAGAAAGTAAGCAATTCTCGCCGCAGCCAACATCCTTTTTTTTCATTCTGCAGCCCGAATTCAATCAATTAGGTTGTGCTGCCGTTCTCTCTCTCCATTCGATCAATTATAGTGACTATAGTCCAAAAATAATTAACTTAATTAACGACGACTAGTTATGATTAACATATTAATAGGGCCTTATGTCAAAAAGAAGAGAGAGTGTGATGCTTTTTAATTGCTTTCATTTCTGGAAGAACAATACCAAAAGGAAAAAGGTAAAGGCTAGAAGAATTCCTCTCAAGAAATGGCAAGTGTCACCAACTCTCTTACTAATATGCTTCAAACATCATGATCTCTTTCTTTGATGTCCAAACGGTGCAACCAGTTTCACACTGATCCCTGTAGTGAGGGTGAGTATGGCTTTCTATAAGTGCTTCTCCGAACAGCTGCTGCAGAACAAGACCTGATTGAGGAGCCAAAATAAGAGGAAAACAAATTAAGAGAAAAAATATGAAAGGTATTATCTTAAAGATATATAGTATGTTTGTTTTGACTGAAAATGTTTTTTATGTGTCCATGTTTTGCTCAAAATTTATTTTCATTACAAGTAGTCGTTGTATAAGTTGCTGCTTATGCCAATACTATCATTACTATGTAGTGTTTTTGTACTTTGGAAACATATTAAGAGACTGGAACATTTGGTCTTGATTTCTCTTGTAATCTGAAGTTCCTGATTGCAAAGATGGAAGAGACGGTGATGTCATGCTTCTGGGGACCAGTTACAGCTACAGACTAGTGTGAGAAAAATTACAAATATTCCTCATTTATTACGGAGTTCTATAATACCCTTTCCAATGTTCCTAGAATTTTGTGTTTTACCATACCTGCATATAACGTTTTTTCCCCGATTAATGAGGTTGATTTGCAATAACATGCCACGATTGACTTGCTCTACTTTCACCTTGTCTCATTGTGTTACCACTTATCCGACTATAGTTTGTTTTTTTTTTTTTTTACATATATAGAATTCGTTTACGTGTTCTTTTGATATCTTCTGATAGGTGTTTCAGAATGCAGCAGAGTGATGAGACACCAATGGTTTGGGAAATGCTGCTCTATCTGTACGTGCTGTACTCGCCTGACTGGCACTATGGTAGCACAATGCCTTCCTTCTTGTTCCTCTACAGCGCCGTATTTGTCATTGTTCACGCTCTGGTCCGATTACAAATGTTATTCAAGCTGCACTTTGCAACTCTTTGCCTTCTCCGCATTCCGCGAATGTTCAAGTATTATATGCACACAACAGATGTAGATGCCAACAGGCTCGTCCGTCTCTTTCTTGTCACGTTCTTTCTAGGAAGTTCATGCTGGTTGTTTGATCGTTTCTTGTGCAAGCAAGTTACAACTATCACATTTGTGTTCTCCCGATCTATTTCTTATTGGATATGTTTATCTATGTATTTTATTTTGTTCAAAAAATTTATAGTTTGTGTAAAAAAAACTGGCGTGAGGTATAACAGCAGTCCCAAAACTTCAAGTATTTTAATAAAATTGGTTTTTAAATAATTTTTATTGTTATTGTGGTCAGAGAGTTGTTATGAGTTCCCAACTACCACTATGGTAATTGAAAGCTTTACCGACTAAAAGATTTTAGTCAGTAAACTTGTTCAATTGCCGACTGAACACATTCAGTCGGTAATGTAAAAAAATATACCGACTAAGAGTTTCCGTAGGTAAGTTTATAAATTACCGACTACATAATTATAGTCGGCATTGAACAGTTATTTGCCGACTGCTTTATTTCTTCAGTCGGTAAATACTTTGCCGACGGTTTGCCGACTACATCTTTTTCAGTCGGTAAAGTGCATTACCGACTGTTTTTTAATTAGTACCGACTCTTTTTTTCGGTCGGTAAAGACTAATTCTGTAGTAGTGAGTGGTTAAAGAGAAGAAGAGAATTATTTGAAGAGTGGCAATTGGTGAGTCTGCATTGTAATTTTCTCTTATATATACTCTAATTCCAAATCAAACTCAAAAACTAACAATAAAAAAATTTACACTTGCAATCTTATTACTTGTTGTTTTTCTTCTGCAAACCCTACCCTTCTTTGTTAGTGGAGAAGAAGACTCATCATGCTCTACGGAGAAAAATAATGATATCAAAAATTACAAAAAGTTCTCGCCTTAAAAACAATCTCAATCTTTTTTATTTTATTTTTGAGCGTTGTTGAAATTTATATACCGATCGTCGAAAAAAATATATGTTGTTGGAGTTTTATATTGAGATTATCGTCACAAAAAAACTCCAATAATGTATATTTTTTCCGACGATCTGTATACAAACTTCAACAACGTTTGAAAATAAAATAAAAAATATTGAGATTATTTTCAAAATGAGAACTTTTTTATGATTTTTGTTGTAGTTGTTTTTATCTGTAGAGCATGATGAGTCTTCTTCTCTACTAAGAGAGTAAGTGTAAGGTTTGCAGAAGAAAGAACAATAAGTAATAAGATTGTAAGTGTAAATTTCTTCATTGTTGTTTTGGGATAGTAAGTAATAAGATTGTTCCTAGCCAGTTAAGAAAGACTCAATCAAGACGGCCAAGTAGTAGTAGGCTCGTGTAGATAGAAGAAGTTGTTAGTGGAGAAGAAGACTGCCCTGCCTTCCTGGCCACTAACAGAAGAAGTTGTTAGGGGAGAAGAAGCGCTGATTTATTTTCCATTGTAGAGGAAGAATTTTTTCAATTGGATGCGTGGAGAGATTGCTTTGAAGATTTATTATGTCGATGTTCCAGTTCCGCCTCCGGGCCCTGCAACTCCTTTCGCCGCCACCAGAGCAGCAGGAAGGTGATCAGAAGTCTGTTGGAGAAGCACCAGCAACCCCGCCTGCTCCTGCAAATGCTGCAGAAGCAGTAGTAAAGACTGATGAAGCGGTGCCTCCAACACCGACAGCGGAAGTAGATGACCTCCTGTGCCTGAAACAGCTCCGCCACCGGCAGCGGAAGCTGGGGCAGAGCAAGCTGCACAGCTACTGGCTGACGGTGAAGTGAATACTGAAAAGAGTACTACTGAAGCAGCCGCTAAAGCTGTTGCTGAACCTCACTGATGTTTGGCTCTATCTAAAAGTTTTCCTTCAATTGTAGCAGTAAATGAGCGTATTTAATTATTCAATGTCTGTTAGTCAATATTGTAGATCAAAATTAATAAATATAAGCGACAAAATATTTTTATTGTATGCTTTCAAAATTTCAAATGTGTGTATCCATTACCGAAAAAGAAATTTTTATTTTGAATATTTTTGTTTAAATTTTATGAACTTTGAGGATAACTTAACAAGTGAACAAACATGATCAAAAATATTTAATTATAAAATAAAAATAAATTTATGTATTTTAAAAAATATGAAAAATTAGAATAATACAATATTATTTGATTGACTATATAATTTATTTAATATTTATGTAAATTATAAATAATATTGTTTGTAATTGATTATATTGTGTAAAAAATAATAAATATAAAAGATTTAAATTATAGAAATACTACTACTTATGACGATTTCTACAGAATAAAATATTTCATATATTTTTTACCATAAAAAATTATATCCTCTGTTACCAAATGGTAATACAATGGCCATCTCTAACCATATAATTCGCTAAATGTATGTGTTTAAGCTAAAAGAACTACAAATTGTTTAATTAGTTTGTTTGTTTATGGTGTACAAGATATGCTAAAGAAATTGAAATTATACATTTAATAATTTTATGATATAAATTTATTTGTGTTTTTCTAAATTTTAATTTTTTCAAATATCGTAGTAATTATTTTTGAAAATAAAGTTTAGGAGGGATTTTAAAATGAACTTTTTTAGAATAAAAAATTTGTTTAAATGAGTTTAAATTTTTTAACTTTTAAAAAATTCTAAAAAGTACAAAACTTTATACGTAAATATACCTATTACTTAGTTACTTTTATTTTAAAAAGTAAAATAAATAATAATAAGATATTTTAAAACTTTTAAAAAATTTTATAAAATATTATAAAAACCTATTAAATAATATAAAATAAATAATTAGAACAAAAATGAGTTAAAAATTTAGCAAAATAACACCTCTTTAGATTTTAAATATTTCGACTTGCAACATCTAAAATTGTTTGCCATATTTCAAGAATTCGTAGTTTTTATTTTTGGTGATTTATAAATCACAAAAATTACTTATAAATTATACGTTCAAATATCTTAAATTACTGTTTAAAACCTTGATTAACTTATAAGTTAAAACAAAGCCAATCCAAACTGCTCCTAAATTGAAACTGAAATCCAGCGACTCAAAAATTGAGTATAGACTCCAGGTGGTAATGCATACCAAAAGTCATTTTTTAATTTTTTTTATTTTATATTTTTAAGATATATTTTATAAATTATTTAAAAAATTAAATAGTGTAGAAAAATTTTATATAATAAAAATTTTATTATATATTTTTATTTTTTAGAAATAAAAAAAATAAAATTTATTTTCAAAAAAAATTAAACTATTTTTTATTTTAAAAAATTTTTTTTGATAAGTAAAATTCAACCGCATCCGCACGACCGACGGAGATGTTAAGGATCGACGATTAATCTATACCGGCATGCTGCCATTACTATAAATTAGTTTAATGAAATGATGGAAATGTTTTAGAAAAATTGCTTAGGAGAACCAGCTTGCAAATAGTGTGAGGCTAGTGAGCGTTTAGGGATGCTTATAAAATAGAGCTTTTATAAAATAAAAAATATTTTTATTTTTTTAAATATGAGTTTTAATTTTTTATTTTAAAAAAAATAATAAAAATATTTAATAAAAAGATCTTATTTTTAAAATTTTTTTATATTTTTTAAATTTTTAAATAAATTTTTTATATATTTATAAAATATATATTACAAAATATAAAATAAAAAAAATTAAAAAATAATTATTGAAAAGCTAAATCAAACACACGCTCTAGTGTGATGCCGCCCGTATTTAGGGTTTGGCCCATCTAAAATTTTTTTTTAATTATCGAAAAATTCTTTGATTCTTGATCAGAAAAGAGCTTCAGGAGAAATTTTAAGCGTAATTAAATTAATATTTTAAAAATAATTATTTAAAATTTTTTGGAAATAATTTTTTTATTTATTTAGAAAAATATAATTATACATATAAACGACATAAAATTATTTATATTTTATATATTTTTATTTTTAAATATTATATTTCAAATTATAAAAACTTATAAAATTTTAAAATAAAAAATAATACGAAATGCACTTTCAAATAGCTACTAAACAGGTGTTAGAAAAATTAGAAAATAAAGATTTTCTTTCACATCTACAAGATCCAGCCAACACTTCAATCTTGAATCTTGAGGAAGGAGAAAGAGTCCACTTTAAAAAAGAAAAACCATAGAAAGAAATATTTAGAGTGTATTTCAAATATCAATATAAATAAGTTTTACGTACATAAAAAATATAAAATAGAATTTTTTGAAATATAGATTAAAAATAAAGTTTTTTTGTAGTTTAATTATTTTTAAAATAAGTTAAAAACTGAAAATAAAACTAGATTAAAAATATATAAATAAAAAAATTAATATTAAAATTTTTTGTATAAAACTACAATTTTTATAATAGAATTGTTGCCCAAGCAATTGGAGTTAAACAAGCCCTTATTTCTTTGTGTTTCTGATTAAAAAACATTATTCTTTGTTCCCAATTTCCCATACTTCGTTCAAGTAAATGACCATATTTTCTCTTCATATTCTTTTTCAGAAGTTGACCTCGTAAGATCTTTTTGGCACTTTTCTAACGGCATACTTTTTCAGAGCGTATTTTTTGTTGAATTAAATTTTTAGAACTAAAATTTTAAAAAATAAGGTACTTATACAGTAAATTTAATTCTTTATCTGAGCTGGGTTTAGGAGATGCAGTAGCTCGCTCAACCATCTTTCTGCCAATCGACGGTGGAGCACAGCCATCACCTACCAAAAGCCGCACTAAAATATCCGTCATCGGTGTTGGCAACGTTGGTATGGCGATAGCTCAAACAATCCTTACTCAAGATCTCGCCGACGAGCTTGCCCTCGTCCATGTCAACGCTGATAAGCTCCGCGGTGAAATGCTTGATTTACAACACGCGCTGTTTTTCTTCCTTACACAAGAATCCGTGCTGATACGGATTACTCGGTTACTTCTGCTTCTGATCTCTGCATTATAACTGCTGGAGCTAGACAGGTTGTTGGGGAATCAAGACCTGATCTTTTGAAGAGGAATTTATCGTTGTTTAAAGCGATCGTGCCGCCACAGGCGAAGTACTCGCCGGAATGTATAGTTATGGTGGTTCCCAATCCTGTTGATGTATTGACTTATATTGCTTGGAAGCTTTCTGGGTTCCCGCCGAACAGGGTTATTGGACCAGGCACTAATCTTGATTCCTCTAGGTTCAGGTACTTGCTTGCCGATCACCTGAGGTCAATGCACAGGATGTACAGGTGAATTCTGTTGATGCTGGTACATCTTGAAAGTTAGATTTATCTTTTCGATTTTTAATTTGCGATCTTGCAAGTGATATGACATAATAGTGATCATTTAAATGCATTGTGGAGTTGTTTTTGCATTACAAGACATTCAGGTTGTGTTTTATTTTGGTGATAGCTATTGTTTTATAGCACGAGACTTGCTTAACTAGATTCAATTAGAAAATGAAGATCACCTCTTTGTTTAATAAACTAAACATCAGATATTCCTTGTATGGGAATCCTAATGTTCTAAACTAAATGTAGGCATACATGGTAGGGGAGCATGGTGACAGCTCCGTTGCATTGTGGTCAAGCATTAGTGTGGGGGGTGTTCCAGTTCTCGGCTCACTGCAGAAGAACCAAGGTGTATTTGAGCAAGAGGTATTCGAACCAATCCGCAAAGCAGTTGTTGAGAGTGCATATGAGGTGATCCGACTCGAGGGCTACACCTCATGGGCCATTGGCTAATCTGTAGCTAGTTTAGCACGTTCCATCCTTCGGAACCAGCACCGTATCCACCCAGTCTCCCTCCTTGCCAAGGGCTTCCATGGTATTGGTGACAATTGTGAGGTCTTCCTCAGCCTCCCTGCACAGCTTGGGCGTGGAGGTGTTCTCTGCGTTGCAAATGTCCAGCTTACTGAGGAGGAGGGTCGCCGCCTTCGTCACTCTGCTCAGACACTCTGGGAAATCCAGCAAAAGCTTGACATTTAGGGAAGAAAACTATTTAGAACGTGATAGCTATTAACAAACAAATTATGTCGTTCGTATATCTGGTTTGGCCTACGTAGTTCACCTCTTATGCGTTTTGGTCTTTTTTCTTGGTGGCTATGAAGTATGAATCCTACCTTACACGCGTTGTTTTGTATAATATAATTTGGAGAATGCTGTAATTTCTATGATTGGTTAAAAAAATTGTTATGAGTAGACTTCTGCATTGCAAATGTAAGTGTAAAAAATGAAGAGGATCGTACATAATGTTTTATTATTTGCAAACTTTGCTAATAGTACATTTGAATGCAATACGTTTATAGCTTAAACAGTGATCATGTTTTAGGTTCCTTCTCCTAGGATACAACAAGCAACAATCCAATTCAAAACAACAACAAAATAACCAAATCACTAACGAAAACAATTATAAGAATCACTCAAATCTCTCAAAGAAAGACTTATAACGAACTAATCAAACTAAGAATACAGGAATCCCTTGGGCGGCGCCTTCTTCTGAAGTAGTTTGAGGAGGAAGCTGAGATGAACTGGAATTAGTAAAACGACATAAAGTTTGAAAATTTGTTTTCTTCTTCCCGCGCAATTCAGAATCATCCTTATGAACTCTAACTCTATAAACTAATGTAATGGAATTTGAGTTGTTCTTCAATTCCAACTCCTCCCCTTCTACTCTTTATAAAAACAAATCAACCCTCATAGTTTCTTCATAAATTCAGCACTGAGAAAGTAAACATCGACGAGCAAATTTGTCGTTGTTCTCGTTTGCTCTCGTTTGAGAAAAACAGAGGAGTTCTTGTTGTTCGTGTTTGTTGCTTTCGTTGATCTTCTTGTTTTCTTTTTCTTTCAGCTTGAATAAGAGCAAGATGAGTATTGCTTTTAATGCATACAACACTTACCAGAAGATTAGCGGTATTCGCGAACAGTCGAACAAGTTGCTCAAATTTGAACTAGGCGAAGAGAAGGAAGAGAAGAAGATTGACGATTATGTGAATTTCAACGATGACCGTGAAGACGGTAGTTGGCTGGATAAATTCGAGCAGAAAATAACACCAGTGCAATCGTTCCAATGGGATGAATCAACTAAGGAGTACCTTCAAGGTTTTAACAGAAACAGAGAAAAAATTGATGAGAAGCAGATAGTAGCGATCACTACTTGGCGAAGCAGCTGGATTGATAGGCAGGAATACTTGCGAAGCTACAAGTTCACGAAAAAAGGACTACCGATTATTCATAGAACAAAGAGCTGGTTGAAGAACGAGAAGAAGGAGATCGACACGTTACGAAAGACTCTGCGCCACGCATGGATGTCGATTCAATGAAGAAGACAAAGTTTCTAAAATGAACCAAGAAATTCTAACCAGAGTTCCAGATCCAAATTTTGTATACAGGTCGAGGCAAAACTTTTTTAAGATTTCGTGATAGTTGTACCCAAAACATTTGAAGTTGAACCTATTACACGAGTAAAAAATTCCTTTGTTTTGCAACTCTTCCAGAACTCGTAAGAGCTCTACAAAGTGCTCTTAGAGAAGGGAGGTCAAATAATTGTTGCATAAATGAAAGGAAAATTGGGTGTAAAAATTGAAAGAAATTGGTTTCAGATAATAAAATTTAAAACCATCATTCGGTCTGACTGTTGTTTTGCAGCTGATTATAAGCGCCACGAAGCTTTTCTGCTCCTTTATCAAGTACTATCTTTTGGTCCATGAATATGGGTAACCGATTGAACAATCTCTCATAACTACGTGCTGGAAGAAAACGCATTCAATCTTCTTGCTGTCAACTTTTTCCATTGTACCAGAGACTTCAAGAACTCCATTACCTGCAGATTTAAGCAGTTGAGAAAGCTGCCGATAAAAGTGAAAACAAAATAATCAAAGCTACTGGTAGTTTTCTGTCAGTCGAAGTCAACCTCTGCCGGTTCTCTTAGAGAATAGAACGCCTCACTTTCTTTAACTACAGATGAAACCAGAATGCCAAAGCCTATGTTCCTTTCTCTCAGGACCTGATGAAAAGTTGATTGCAGATTAATAAGTGTTATAATAATCTGAGTTCTTCATAATCACCAGAACTTACCCTGAATGCATCCTCATCTGTACGATCATCTCCAATGTAGATAGGAAGCACATCTTCCCGACCATTTAGCCCTAGAGATTCCAATAAGTACTCAACTGCGTTTCCCTTATTCCAGTCTATATCAGGTCGGACCTCCAATACCTACACAATTGGAAACAAACTTTCACTAGAACCAATTTGCTTTGATGAGAGTACACAAATCAATGAAAGATGTTATTAAGCAACCTTCCGGCCATGTGTTAACCGCAAATGCGGATAGCCTTTTAAGATGTCATGAACATGTTGTGCTATCACCGGCCAATCCTGTATGTCAACAAACAAAAATGACTTTAATCAGTACAAAACAAGATTAAGGTTCTGGAAAATCTTGTTCTACTATTTACCTTAACTTCTACAAGACGGTAATGAACAGAGACACAAAATTTGTTGTTCTCAACATTTGCACCAGGAAAATCTTTAGTGCTTTCAACAAGTGATTTGAATACCTGCATTAAGATGAGGATCAGCTGTAACTTCTTTATTTTGTCACCTGTAGGTAATTATTTGTAAGGCATTGAATGATTTGTTACCTCTTCAATCATTGGTATGAATTCACTAGCAGGTTGAAAGAGATTAACCTCCTTTCCCTATAAGAACAACAGCAGTTCCATTAGCTGGCTTGGCATTCTATGATGGCAACTTATCTCTAAGTTGTAGAAAGAAAGATCAGGCTTTTCATTTACCAAAGTAACCATTGCCCAACTTTTTAATTAAAGCAAATAGGAAAAGTTAGCTCTCATTATGGCACTCTAAAAATTTTGCTAATTAGTAATATGACTGTTAACAGAAGAGAGCAGGATGCAGTAGGCAATTTGCATGTTATCCTTTGTCTCTGTTCGTGAAGTGATCAGGACACATGCAAGAGAGCGAAATAAAATAACAGAGAAAGATAGTTGGTTGATGGTGAATTGGACAACAGTGTAATGACTACAATGCTAAGGAGTTTGATCAATGTAAAAGATGCTAACAATTTCGTTTGGAGGTCAACCATTTTGCTTGGAGACTAACCTTGCTCATGCGTATTGAAGATTAGCAAAACAAAAAAGGTACCTCTCTTCTCTCAGTTTCTAGAAAAATTAGCAGAGTAACTACAAGGCAGCATACGCAAATAGATCACCGACCTCTGTATCTGTAGACCTTATACAGTTAGGGTGATCATAGAATGTCACAGATTCCGTGACGGGGGCAATTATGTCCATCCCATGGCTACCGGCATAATACAGCTCATTTAGTTTTACAAACTCAAAAACCTGAAAAGTAACACAGCCAAAATTAGTTTCACATTTAACACCAAAATCAAATGGTTTACATCAGCAAAGCACAAGATGATTCCATGAGTCATTTCATACCTGATCACGGCTTCGTCCACTTATGATTGCTGTAGGGAAATATTTTGCTACTTTTCTTACAGTATTTCGCATCTACAAGTGATAGCGAGTGTGAGTCTCAATTAGCAAGTATTTGATATATCATCATCAACAGCACTATGATACTTGAATTTTAACAAATATTTACCTTGTGGGACATGAAAGCATTGTCAGGTTCCTCCACTATAGGGGTAAGAGTTCCATCATAGTCTAAGAACAATGCAATTTGCTTGCCTTGAGCGTAGTCTATAATTTGCTCGAATGAAGTCAAAGCTGATGGATACTTGAGCTGCACAAGCAGAAAACTTTCATCCACTGCAAAGAAAATGGAAAGTGGAAGCGAATGGTGGAAAACTAACATTTAGCCTTATACATTGGGGAGATTTCCCCAGTCAGAAATGAACTCACCGTCCAAGAAATGTATGCAGCATCAGTCTTGTCCAAATTCTTCCCTGGGGATGATGCTATCATTGCATCCAACCAACAATTGATGTGAACATCATCGAGTTTACTAGGAATATTCCTCCGCAATGTGGTAGATAACTGAAGAGGAACAGAAACAAATCCTGCAGGCTGCAGTGACCGAAGCAGCAGAGAGGAAGGCATTGGTATTCTTGGTTTGCTATTAGGTACAGGATCAGGTAGGACAGGTCTAGGCTTTGGTGTCAAATCCATTCATTCACTTAGTTGAGATCTTCCTTTACTATAGAACAGTACTAAGTAGATAACAGCAGGTGCTCAATATCAGAACTTCTATTTGGGAATTTATCCAACTGTCTTATCAATAAAAACCATCTCTTCAATGTCTTCTTGTCACTGCGGTTAGACATGCCAGTCCATTAATTGCAAGTTTCCTGGGACTAAATCAAATAATCTTAAGAAGAAACAAGATAATGCACAATTAATCTTTGTTCTAAAATTTGAAGATGTTAACCTTTCCAATGTTAACTCTATGAGACATTTAAAAGTATTCTCCCACCAGAAAGAGTATCTTGCCCTGCATACTATCAATAGTTGAGATTGTAAACTCCTGCAGACAATGAAAATTGAATCAGAAACCACTAAGATTCTTATTGAAGTGTAGGCCAAATGAAGCGGGTATGACTGTTTCTCATATTTCTTTTCAGCAAGACAAGTAGAAAATAATACTAGACAGATAACTTTGAATGTGGAACAATCACCATGCCGGGAGGTTTCTCTATGTAAAGGACTACATTGAAGCCTCTAATGGTTGGAACCAATCAAGTCTTGATCCTAATTTCAATTATTTAACAATCTTCTTTCCTTTTTATGCCAGGTTCTTTCTTTGGACTCTTACGACTCCAGGACATCTCCAAGAGCGGGTTTCTGAAACTAAGGTTAGCATTATGCGTAAACCTTACATAGCTCTTTTACTCCTATATGCTGTCACACTAGGCTCTTATGATTGTCGACATCTTCATAAGCAGCTCCCTAAATTGTACTCTGCTTTTGCATAATTGTGGCACAACACCTTGTGCATTCTAAACAGTGATACACATTTTAAGATTCACATAGAAAGTGAATGACGATCTATGGATTCAGGGAGAAAATCTCAAATCAACGAAGAACAAGATGCCACTGCGATTGAAGGAAAAAAAAAATATCCGTAAAAAGGGACAAGGTTTTTTCAAAGTAGATTTATGAAAAGAAACTTCCAAACAGAAATTCCTTGACTTCTATCAAACTTTTAGATTCTAGTTTGTACCAGGCTGATTTATTCCTATATAGCATCCAGTTCCAAACAGAGCTATCCCTAATCAGTAGCATAAACAATTATTGTGGTTAACATGAGACTCAGTTGTCTTTTTGTACCCCAAATCCCTTTAAAAGCACTTCTAGACTGTAACAGAAAAAAAGAAAAAAAAAGGAAATAAAAAAGACAACTTCTAATTCTTCTCGTTTTTCATTTTCCTTAAGACTTGAAACGATTAAAGATCAAACCACCAATTTCTCAAGCTAACAAATAAAAGCAACAATGATTAAACACCTCTTCAACAAGACAAATGATTTCCATTTCTTCAATATTCAAAGAGAAAAAAATCAAACGCAAAGAGGAAACTAAAGGAGAGAACTTTCAATTCAATTCATTATACTGGATAGTACCTGCAATACGACAATGCAGCTCTCTTCAATCCCAGAAAACCACACCTTTCAGAAACAATCACCAACAGAGAGCAAGATCAAGAACAGTACTTGAAGAAACCAGGGAATAGAAAGAAGAGAAGAGAGGTTTGTAGTGAAGGGAGAGCCCCTATTTATAGAATTCTCTCTATGAAGAAGAAGAAAATTATCAAGAAAACGTGTGGCGACAATGGCGCCGTGGTCCACGAACCAACACCATCACTCCCTTTCTCTACCGTCTTGCGCCAAACCAAACCAAGAACAACAATAACATCCACAACAACACAACTTACCAAAAAAATGAAAAAAACAACTATCTCTACAAAATTAAACGACCCATGAAATTCTAAATAGACAGAAAATAACAGAAGAGTCAAGTAATTTGTTCGCTGGGCTCAGCTTAGCATAAGAGGAACAAACGTGAGCAAAAAATTGAATAGAACAGTTCCGTCGCCGTGGCTCCACGCCAGCTCTTTGACATTGATTACAACGTATCTCAATACAAAATAAACCAACTAAATTATTAATAAATATTAATCTTAGTAATTTAAAATTCATGACCCAAAAAAGTCTTTTAAATAAAATATTAAGACCATTAACAAATTAAAATTTAACTTTGATAGAGTTGAACATTAAATTGGAGCCAATGAGAAGAAGAAGGAAGAGGTTACTGACTTGTGATGTGATATGTTATTATAACTTGGAATGCAACTAGAAAACTGTGGACACAATTCAATTCATTATACTAATGCGTTTTGAAGTCTTAAGGAAGACAACCCCAAACTCTTACTTAATGTTTAGCAATTTTAGGTCCAAGTTTGTTCACCAATATAATCATTACCGTAGGATCGGATTTCTAAATTATAATAATTATTTAATATTTAAAATTTAGTATCTCTTACATATTTAAGTAGATTTTTATTCAGCATGTCGGTCAATATGTGATTATTAAAAAGAATAAATTATTAAAATCATCAAAGTAGAATCTAATTTGATCTAAACTAATATGAATTGCTAATCAATTTCTAAATTAACTAGTATAATTTTTATTTACGTATCATCTCACATCTTTATGCTACTAATTAGGATCTAATTCATCAAACTAACTCGTGTTCTATTTGCTCACTTCACTCTAACTCGGACTCGGCCTTACTTAGAGACCCAATACTGGCTGCTTACTGCATTCTGCTTCACATCTTAAGTTTGTTAAAACAACTCAACAAACATATTCATTAAGGATTTCCAAGTAAAAGTTAAGGTACCTAGCTGAAATAGTTTATAGGCATAATACCATTATTATAAAATTAATGGACCTCATATGACCTTTCATGTAATAAAACTGCCTACATAACTACTGAAAATGAAAGGTTCATACATTTTGGAAAATCTAGATCAACACTACCCAGCTCAAAACAACATTCTCCTAAATATATTTGGGGTAAAAAAAAACAACATGCATTTTGCTTCTACCAAATTCTTCCTTACATCAAACTCACTTAAAATGTACTAGGTCAGATATATCTGAAAACCATTTGGGTAATCTGTTTTATTATTTTATTTATATATTTGCAATCGTTTCATTATTCTTCATAAAACAAGTTTTACTTTATTTATCTAAAAAAACTTTTTACTTTATAATATTGTCCAATAACTATACCGATAACCATATTACTGCAGTATGATATCAGAATCTAGTGGCCTTCACTTGCGACAAAATCAAAACGAGGAACTTTTTCTTTCCGTTGTTGCTCGCCACGCTGTAGTGTGCTTTTCTCACGTACGGTCATTTTGACCGTGACGCAGTGCTACATCGTAGTGGGACCCACTTAAAACAAATGATACCACGCACGTCACGTACCTTCTCCTTCCTCTGCTGCTGCCGCTGCTTCTAATTTTTTAGTTTTGGTACTTTTGTTAGCTTTCCGCCGGAAAAATATTTTTCTTTTTCACAATGTACGTGTTTCAAAATACATATAAATGAATTTTGTAAAACTAAATTTTATAAAAATAAATTTTGATAAGCAGTAAATTAGATAAAAATAAAAATAATATTTGAAATGAATAAAATTAAATTTTGATAGAAATAATAAAAATAAAAATAATAATTTAAAATAATAATTAAAATATATGAAATAACAAATTTTAAAATTAAAAAAATTAATGTATTTAAAACACGTTCAAAACGAAAACACTTATATTGATATTTATAAGCTTGTGCTGAAAAAAAAAAAAAAAAAAAATCAAGCTAGCGAAGACTTCATAAGACCTTTCCTTAGTATTTAAATTATTATATAAATTTTATTGATATTTCATGAAAAAAATTGGTGTCGTGAGTTGCTTACTTCTATAATTATTTATTTATTTATTTATTGAATTCATCAATCTTGTGTTTGATGATTCTTTTTTTTTTTTTTTTTTTAGAATGACAAATAAAATGGTATCAATTCATAGACCATGTTGGTTGTTAAGAGTTGAAATTAAGGAAAAGAAACGTTCCTTATAATTTAACTTAAATCAATAGAATATGTTATAATATAACTACAAAGAAATTATAATTTACTTCAAAATAATTTGGTAGAATATAATTATGCTGTAAACTATTATTCTATTACTAATAGCTATCAACATCTTTTTTCTTTTGCTTTATTTATTTTTTTTTGGTTTTTGTTTGGAGGTAAAAATAGTTGAACTTATTATTATTGACATACATCGATATATGACAAACCGTTCATGAAATGTAATAATAATAGTAGTTACATAATCGTATCCTAATCAAACTCTGCAGGTCAACAAACTCTTTCTCTTCCACAATTCATTCACACTTTCTTTTCATTGAGAGCTGAGTTTTGATTTCTATTTATTTTAAAAATATGATCGAAGTTTTTGTTTTCTTCATTAATTTTTTCATACAATTCGAGATCAATTTTTTAATGTATAAGTTTCAAAACATATTAGATTATTAGATTGAATTTTTTAATGCATGAGTCAGGCACCAAAATTAAAATTTGTGTTTAAGATTAGCTCCTCCTGTGCGTTGTGCTGCATCTCTTCAACGATATTCGGACGGAGATGCAATTTTGCTGCATAATAACGTTGCCTTCTTCTGTGACTTCAAAGCAGCAACACTCTTATACTCCGCTTCCGAAGCAAAACCCGTTTCGCAGATTCCGTTGCGGAAGAGAAATCTGAGTCGTCGTCGGCGGTGGAGGAATCTCGGGAGATTCACAGAGAGGTTTCGTCGGAACTGTCGTGATCATGGTCGACGGTGGGCGGAGTGGTGACCGGGAGCTTTCATGATAAGGAGTAGGCGACTGGTTTCTCAACGGCGGATAAGAAGAGTGGATGACCGGAGAAACGCCACCGCGTGCGGCGACGGCGTCTGAATTCATCGCTGTGGAGAAGGAAATTCTTCGAAGGCAGTTGAGAGAAGTAAAGTGAGGCGGGAGAAGATGAACTGAATTAGAGAAGGCAATGAAGTTGAATTTGGGAAGGTTTTAGGCAGCGATATCTTTTTAAAATTAACGAGACAGTTATTTTCAACATTGAATCGTTAGAGGTTCTGTTGGGGCCTAAAAGTTCGAAAACAACAAAAAGCCTTCTATTTTGTTCAATTGTTTTGAAAACAAGTTCTGTTTGTTTCAGATTGCAAGTTTATCATAGGCGCGTTTTAATCTGCCCGGTTTACTTTTCTCTACCCCGGCAAAGCTACTCCGTTATTTCAAACAATCATTCTCCTTCCTTCTCTCTCGTTCCAATTTCTCCAGATGTCTTCTTTTATCGGAGCAAGGCGGCGTTCCCCATCGCAGCCACTGCCGTCTGTGCTTCGCAGTAGAAGCGGCGGCGGCGCCCGTTGTCATCGCTTATCACTACAAGTTTGGAAGCAAGCAGGTTGTCAGTCTCACTCCACAGCTCCACGATTGTATTCTTTCGAATGTCAGGATTGTGAGATGGCGTTTGTGAGTGATTTCGAAAACATTTTTCTGATTAAAAATATTTTTATTTTATTTTAATAAATAAATTTTATTTTTTATTTTTATAAAATAATACAAAATTTATAGAAATTGTTATATTTCATAAATTTTTACATAAATTATAAAAAATAATATAAAAATATAAATTAAAAATTATTTTATTAAAATAGAATATCAAACAGCTCCGAAAACCTACAATGAAACCAGCCGGTAACAACAACCTAGCACATATTTACATATAAAGCCTTTTGGCACGCGAGAACTTTCCACAAGCGTTACGTTCCTGCGATCTTAGCCCTACGAAATTAGCAAATCGGAGTAACATTTACATGATCTGAAGAACACCTTTAGTAAATAAAATCAACGTTGGTCAATATTATACAGCTCATTTCAATTCCTAAAAAAAATAAGTTTTCCTACCCAAGGGAATAAACAGAACTACTCTTCAAGCATTTATTGAATATACACACATGATAGACTACAATGAGGAACTGCTACAATGCTTTGCTACGACGACGTTCCAAGTTCTAAAAGCCACAACCAATAAATAGCTCAATCAGCAAACCTCCGAGAAAAAGAGAGAAAAAGGGAAAGTATCCTCCAAGAGAACCTCTCCAAAGGGGCTCCAATTAGCCCGAAAAAATTCCTATATCTCACCTAAAACCCCTATTATAAACAGGTCACATCTGAAGATGTGAGCTCCAAGCCCATCCACCAGCCCTAGCAGCCTCTGCACGTATCCTCTGTCATGGAACTAGAGCTGAAAACTTCACATAGAAAGCCAGCTGGCCATGAGTCACCTCCAATTGTACTCTCATAGCAGTCCAGAAAGCAGGGTAGCAGGATCATTTGTTGCTGCAGCCATAACTGGTGATTGAGGCTGTTGTGGAGCTGCAGTCGGAGTTGGAGAATGACCTGGAGCTGGAGAGGGAGCAGGTACCGTATTCACAATTGGTATGTTGATCAGGTGTTCCTTGATTAACTCCTTCAACCTACAAAAATACAATCAGCTATCAAAAGCTCAGAACCACCAAGATAGACGCAATGTAAGGAAAAGCATACTCAAATGTCAGCATCGGGTCACCAGATGCAACTGTCAACCGTAGCTGGGTTCTGTCTGATGGATCAGTCTCAACTCTTATCTGGACCATCAAGAGTAGTTTCAGAAACAAAATTTCAGAAGACATAATAGCAGCTACTATAGAGTATCATTCCAAATTATCATTAAACTTTGAAAGGATGGCTTTCTTCTGGAGAAGCAAGCTTGAAAGTTAGCTACACTTTCATGGTAAAGACATCCCCACTTCTTTAGACTTTAAAGTTCCAAATAAAGCTTTAAAATAAAACAATCATACAACAAATGCAACTCAAAACATACAGGAGGGAGGAACCTTTTGCTAAGCAAAAAAGAGAAAAAACTCACACAGCTAGTCTTGCCAGGAATCTGATAAGGCGAGATACTTCAAAGGAAACTATCACAACATCAGAATAGCCTAAGGAAAAGCTACAAGTATTCCCCACTTAGTGCAACTATGATCCTTTTACTAACACAAGTCCAATATATTACAATCTGATTATAATACGTTGAGAATGTTAAAGCATTGCCCAATTCATGAATCCACTTAGGAGACATTGAGTTAGCTGGAGGAGATTAACTCGATACTCACTTTGCATGCTCACTGATCATTTGATATAGTGATTCATGCATAGTTGTAAGTGTCAAATAAAATAAGCTAAATAAAAGGCTATGTCGATTCTTTTGCTTGAAGTGCAGATTTAAAACACAATATTCTAAACAGAGTGGAGGCTTCTAACCAAGGAAATCATAGCATGAGTGCTCTCTGAGTAGAAGGTAGTGCTTGCAACGAGGTTGTTTGGATTCATATCCTGGGACAAGGCATCATTTTATACAGATGAAAGAAATTCCATAAAGATCTAACTGAAGGGCTTCATACCAGTCCTGGTATCACAGCTAAGTGAAGGCTGGTGTACAAGTTTGCCATTTCAGGAAGTGCTAATGGTTTCACACCTCTTACCTGCAAACATTTAGGCAATATGTTCAGTCTGCTAAACAAATTCTATAAAGGCCAAGAACTCCTACAAAACCAGACCAGTCAGTTTATAAATGGATCTAACCAAATAAACATTTCCATTGACATTGCTCTCATATTAGATTAAGAAACAATTGTACTAATCAAACTACAAATAGTGACTACTCCTTGATCCAGCATTGATAACAATAAATTGAATTGGAAGAAATTAATGGCAATAATTACATAAATGAGGCCCATATCCTAATGGGGAAGCACTTGTCTTTTCTAATCATTCTGAGGTCTTATTAGTTAGAATGTAAGTAGTTAACTCCAGCTGCCAAGATTTGACTTCAGAAAATAACTAATAGATAGCCTTTCCTAGCATGTAAGTCCAAAATAAAAACTACAGATTAAGCAGCTACATCAGACAAAACTGCAGAGTACGCTTATATTCTGCTATCTGTCCTTACTAGTTACAAATTTAGGGATACTAAAATTTGATAAGGATGATACTTACAACTTCTTGAAGCTTCAAAGGTGGTCCAGACAATGACTTCCATTGTGGAAAGAACTCCTCTGCACCAACTGATATAGGCTGAAGGAACTTATTTAACACGGCAGGAAGACGAAGTTTGACATTAACCTGAATGGATATGGTAATAAAAAATTTTCACCTAAAAGATGCACCAAGGGTTTAAGGATATAGTTTCATTAGATTATGAATTCGCAACAATACCGCTGAAGTTCCAAACTTATATGAAAAATCAACAACTGCAGTATCTCTGCTGGCTCGAAGATTTACAACTTCAAGGGGACACTGCACCTGTCAAAATTTCAAAAATTTAAAATATATGAAGAATACTAGGCAACCTCTCAAAAGAAACCATTCTAACCTGTGCTCTTGGAGGAATTGTTTCGGGCACCAGCGATAGCTCCATTTTTAGATGTGCTGGAGGTAAAATTAGAGCATGGACAGATGATAGGGGTGAGGTACTTTTGTTTCCCAGAAATAAGACAATGCGTCCATGATGTGCTCGCCACTCTGCTTTAATACCAATCTATATGATATAGAAAAAGGGGTTAGTCATAAGCAACACATATGGATCGTTAACAAATTACAGCTTTCCCAACTATGAACAAGCCTGCCTCTCCCCATAGCAAAATTGCTGATGCCGTAAATTTTACAGGAGTACAAGCAAATAAAGTAGAAACATCGACAGCAATTCCCACTGTTGCATTAGAAAAAATCATTTAGGACAGATAATCAAACCTGGATGTATGGATCCTCATACAGCACACCACTGTCCTTAAAACACAGGGCATAAAATCTCTCTGCTGTGTTACCAATCGGCTGCATATACATATACAAAAAAAAAAAAAATCAGTCATGGATTCTCCAATGCACAGTTGGATGGCAGAAATCTAATAGGAAAGCAACCAGTAACATAAGGAAGGAAGATACAAAGAAGTACAAGAACATAACAGACACACTGAAGGCAGATAGGATCCCAAAAGTTTGTAACTTAAAAACTAAATTATCGGAAACATGGTCATCAAAATTGCTTATTATAGAAAAGAGATGCTCTTCATAGTACCCGGACAGAATTGGATTGGTCCTCTAAAGTAGCTAATGCCAAGGCATCTGCTGAGTTAACAGTACTGTCAAGTTCTGATGCCAGGTTTTGCTCGACATGTGCAGGCGCACTGGGCGGGCCTTCAATGGCAAGAGGGCCCAAGAGGTCGCCAAGAAGATCAGCTGATGGTGCAGGCTCCGGATCTGGTATGCTCAAAGTTCCATTAACCTTGCTGATTCCCTGTTCCACATACTTGGTGTCCTGCTTATTAGATAAATCCAGTCAAAAACAAACTGCACAAGGTATTATACTTTCAATGGATATTATCAAAACGGTTGAACCAATAATATCTAACCATATTTTGGCTTGGCAATTTGACAGGCAGATTTGGGCCAACTGGTGGGGAGCCATTAGCAGGGCGTTGGTCAGTAACAACAAGAGCATTCGATGTCTGCTGTTGACTACGCAACTTTATTGCACTTTGTTCTGCTGTGTCTACTTCAGCACCTTCAGCTTTCTTCAACAAAGCAGACTATAATTCACAGGGTAAGTACAGTAAGTTTCACCTTACCTATTCACTACTGAAGTAAATATCACCCCTTATCCTTCAAATACTCTCCCAAGCATGAAACATTTCACACAGTTGATAAACATTAGAGTTATACCCAATCTAAGCATACCTGACGTTCCGGGAATTTCGGCATTTCAGCTAATACATCTGCTAAGGCCGCACCTTTCCTACTTAAAGCAAAGTATTCAACGGCTCTTTGTTGTATCTCAACATCAATGTAACTCTCGTATCTGATCAACAAATATAAAATGTCAACAAATATAAAGTGGATTACAATAAATAGAGAAATTATGGAAACAAAAGAAAGTAAAGGTCGATCTCACTTTTTGAAGATTGTCCAAATTTGTTCTTGCAGTTCTGGATCCGGGGGCTGGGTGTGCATTATAATCTTCGCATACGTCGAAAGAATGATGGCTACGGTATTTGTCCTGCATCATCCATGGTACCACACTAAAGAGCATAAGAGCGACTAATAACTGTCTGAATTGTAGAGAATTAAAAGCAGCTTTGTCTTACGTCACTGTAGGAAGCTTCTCACTTATGATATTGAAAATTTCCCTAGGACTACAGCCAGGTCTTCTCGCCAAAAGGTGGCTATACTCCCCAAGAAGATAAGCACTTACCTATGCCATAAATCAGTAAAATAAGAAGATACATCAAGTATTGCTTACTCTATGGATGCTAAAGTCAGAGTGCTTTAAATGACTTTAGGGATTTCAGATTCAGGTAGCAATGAAAATATAGCCTAGAACAGTAAGGGAAATGTTAAGAGACACTACAAAGCCACAAGCAAACTGTATTCTTTAGAAAGACAGTTACATTAAAATAGTTTCATTCTATAAAATAAAAGCTACTCTATTGAGTGGAACAAGGAAAATAAAGAATAGCACCTTGACCATTGTTTCATGCACTGCTGGCTTGTCAAGGTACTCTCTTGCTTTTGCTGCTGCATATGGCTAATAAAACAGAAGAAACAGTAAAGACAAAGACAGAAGAAAAAGAAGAAAAAAATGATAGACTTGTTACAAAATAGAAGGTACCTGTAAATCTTCGTTGTTTGTAACAAATTGGACCACCCGATACCATATGTCATCACTTACAAAATCACCAGCTTTGTCAATCAGCTGGAGTATGACATCTATATACCTACAGGACGTCAGAGAATATAAACATTAAAGAGTTTAAAATTGTAATCTATCAACTGCAAGCACATGCATCCTTTCCTATCTAATTTTCTTAATAACCCAAAACCAATAAGTAAAAACTTTTTAAAAAAATTATTTTAAAAAAAAAACTTAATAGAAAGTAGATATTCTTGCAACTGAGCAACATTTAAAGGCTAAACTCAAGCATAAGGAAGTGAAAAAGTAATAGCTGCACTAAGAAAATACACTGATTTTGTGAAAACTTGTTTAGATCAGCAGAAATTTAATGGAAAGTATTATATGCCATCAAAGCATGCGCTTGACTGAACTGATTTTAGAAGTTTAAAGACTTATATGGTTCAAATAAAAATTCCAGTTGAATGACGAAACCAGAATTAGGGATCTTTGATGGACTTAAGAATGTCAACCCCACCTGGTGGGATGAAGATAAGTCTGTATAGGACTATCCAATCACCAATCCAAAGCAAGCCCAAAAACTACATATAAGAATCCAATGTGCTTAGCTTATCCTAATTTTATAACCTCTCAGCTTATTATATGAAGTAATGCACATGCAAGAAGGTGCATGGCAATGCAACGGAGCTTTTTCCTCTTTTTTTTTAATACATATTACGGCAATGAAACTGGTGCAAGGAACAGGAATGCAATGCATATGCAATATACACATTACAATGGAGCGGCTTTACATCAAAAGATCATATCATTGAAGCCAATAAACACATTTCAAAAGGCCATTGGTAGCAGTTGAAAAGCTTGTTACCAAAAGATGAAGTTAACCAATCAATCAAACCAAGCTAAAGTTACACTTACCAAGAAAGATCTGGAGCAAATTTCTCAGCCAGAATAGCAGCTTTTAGTGCCAGCTCTTCTCTCATAGCAAAATCAGCCCCACTAAGATACTGATAATGACATAAAATGACAGTTACGAGAATGATATGTATGTCACAATACTGCAGGCATGACTAGAATTACATTAAATTATCATGCCTCTGCTATACCTGAAGTAACTCTTCGACAATATCCTTCGCATTAGAAACATCACACATTCCATACAGCAAATCAAGAGCTCGTCTTCTAATACTGTGGGAATGATATGCATTGAACACATTAGAAGGTCATCTACTCCACAGAAAAAATAACTAAACTGTTTACTGTAATTTCTTCTAAAAAAGTTATGCAAATAACACCCACGATCACGAGGGTGTATAATGCATGCGGCTTCAATGCTCACCTCAGTTGTTCATATAAGATTTAGGGTGTACCTCTAGCAAACCGAAAGATCTTACATCACTTCAGAAAGATAGTCGCTCAGCCTTTAAGCTAAAGAAATTCCTAGAATGCAGTTTGTTTGATAATAGTTCAACTGTCCAACAAGCTTCATCAGAACTTCCTAGAGAAAACAGAGGAAAATGCAACTGGAAGAGGCAGATTAAAAAAGGACGTATACTTCTTTAGAACTGTCAGGTATCAATTAGGTGGTGTGCTAACATTCCAACGTAGTAGCTGCCAGATCATTTCTTAATGAGAAATTCAGAAACATGAATCAAATGTGTCAGTTAATGGTTTATACTGCAGGACTAGAGAATGTTCTGCAATATCTCAAGAAGAGATATAATTGCCTACAAAATTTAGATCTATTACACTATGAATGAATGAAGAGCAACAGAAGATGAACAAAATATGCAAGTAAACACACTACATTTATATTTGAAAAGAGAAAGACAACCAACCTGATGTCAGGATCTTTTAGAGAAGTAATAATCTGAGCTTGATGTCTTTTGATGATATCTTGTACATCTGCCACTAATAACATCCTGGTCATGTTCTCCTGTGCAAAGCATAAACGGCATTAGTACTTGAAATGGTCCTGGGACATAACTAGGGGATCCCTGTCTTACGATTACACTTTCTTGAAAAGATCCGCACACACATGCACGCGTGCGCGCATGGACACAAGCACATGCAGAGGAGAAATTTTAAAGACATTCACAAAATATTACTAACCAGGCCGAGATAACGAATATTCGGTTCTCGAACAGAAATGAACTTTCCAAGCAAAGTAACACACTGTGACATCATCTCTTTTTCAGCATCAAGGTGCATAACCTGACATGGCAAGGAGGAGGCTGTGTTTCAACGTCAAGGTAGAGGTGCACAAACCTTTCAGCATTTATGTACTTAGATCATTTGCCAATTTGAGTAGAAAAGGCAGAGAACTACTTAATAAGAATGACAACAGAAACAGCCAGCTTTTCATGCCCCAGTTGTTTACCTTAGCCCTAAAAGAAATAAAGGCAAACTACCAAAAATATACCTTTTGTAACTAAATTATCACTTTCACCATCTGCTCTTTCTACTCTTTGCCCTACAACATCCCATTCTAATCACTTCTACCTCCTATATCCATGTCATACACTTTTATGGGAGAGTGCCGATTCCGCCTAGCAGATGAGGCTTCATTAGCGTCGTTATTCTTGCTATTGTACACTTTAATGGAAGATCACAACAATAGGAAGTCCAATAAGTGGTTACACTACAGAGCTCAGCGATATGACCAGAGAAGCACCACGTCCAACCAAGTTTTCCGTTGGTTAAATGGCTAAAACAAAATAAATTGTTTTTAGGGACTCAAAACTAACTCTTCATCTATTTGAAGATGCAATACCACCTTTTCAAAGAAATAGAGGAAAAGATAATCTCTAACATTAACCCTTCTTGCTCAAAGTCAACATCACCCAGGAAGGATTTCCTGCACAGCTTCGAAGCACAGAATAAAGCATCCACTCTTGCCTCTGTTTCCACTTGCCCCGACAAACTGACTACAAAGGTATCCTGCCCCTAAAAGATATCGAAGGACAAGAACTGTAATGAAATATGTCTGTGTTTTACGCTAGAGCATGACCGGAAAGGAGTATGTAAATAAGTTCCTTAAACTAATGAAAGTAGAGATGCCTGCTATTATGTTAAACCAATCAAACTTTCAAGTTTTAAGATGCCAATAAAACTTATCCACATCTAACAGAATAACAACAGAGAATTTCGAATTTCATAAACTTCAGCAATATTTCACGGGCAACCTCATAGTTCTCACCAGACTGAGGGCTTCAAAGAGAACAGCATGAGATGCATTGTTTTTGTTCACATTTTTCACGACATCTGTGCCCATTAAAATTCGTTGTAGAACCTAAAATAGAAAAAATGAGTGAGTACTACTAATCTGACTCATAGAAACTCAAAGCATGTCCTACAACATAACATATACCTCAAACAATGATCTTCTAGTATTCGGATCATCAATAGTTGGAAAATATTGAAGAGCTCTCATTGTCTTAACCTGTACACCAAACAGATAATACAAATGAAGAAACTCTAGCACTATATAAGGACGGCTTAGACAATTAAATTTGATCAATCAGTAAGCCATACTTTATATAGTTTACGGAAGAAAAAGACATATTAAACAGTAAGCCAGTGCAGAAAAAGGGTACATAATTCAGTTTTAGGTTTTCCAGCTTAAGTGGAACATTTGAGTCTATGCCATTCCATTTATTAAATTCAAAGGTAGTTCACCAAGCAAACAACGAAGATCATAAATTAATGGCAAGCTCACATATATTGAGATCAAATTGGCAAATATATCAGAAAAATCACCTTAAGTATGTTCATATGAGAAAAATACATTTAAAATATAGAAAGAAAAAAGTGTCTTCCATTACTGGCAAAGAAAGAGAAAATTCTGGAAAAGTACTTTTAGATAATCAATCCTCCGGACATGCTTTCGAGCTATTAAGGATGTGCATTAAACAGTTTCCAGAAAGGTAATCTTAAAGGTGGAAAGCATTTTGGGGAAAGGTCTTAGTGGATACAAAGGGCAGAACTTAGAGATGTGCACTTACAGAAAAAACGTGTAGCTTTTTCAAAAGCCATAAAAAAGAAAATTGCTTTTGTGGAGAAAGATTTACTTATAAAGTCTTTCGGGGAGTCACTTTTGGAGAATAGTTAATGGGGTGCAAGCACCTTTCATAATACCATGCCACCATGCAGTTTTCTTTCCTAGCATTATACCATGAGCCATGAAAAAATTGTTGCAAGGCACAAACATATTACACCACCATAAATCTCATTAAGTAACCCAAAACTACCTACTCACAGAAAGAATGAATTACAGAAGTAATAATGCTAATAATTTGAGCTCTTCCAGTGTTCTATAAAGCAAACTCTTTACAGCTCCGACTAACAGGTCGATAGTACAAGTTACATTTTAATAAGCTTGACTGAATATTCCTTGTAGATAGCAATCAAAAGTGCTTAACTGCCCTGAAAAGAGTATTTTAAGAGAAGCAATCTATCCAACCAAAAGAAGAAAGCACAAACCCAAGCATTACAACAGTAGGAATTTGCAGAGATTCGACTTACTGAGAACTAGATACGTAAATTCCAGTTTCAAAACTCGATAAACTGTAACATGTAGAAGCAAATCATTTACCTGCAGCCAAGGTGAGGGGATTCCGTAATATGTGTACTCTTGAGGTACATCATGATTTCGACCTAATCTTTCCAAGATCTTAATGCATTTAGGAAGACAATTCCAGTATGCGTCAGTGTTATTAGAGACTAAAGCAACAAAAAGGCTCATAACAGAGGTCAGAACTCCCAAGTCTCTTTCATCTAATAGTTGTGCCATGCGATCCGACCTAATTAAGAAAAGAAAACACATAAACACACAAGAAACCATGTTGGTAACAATTCAACAGTAGATTAACAAGCTAATTACCAGCCATCCACATTAACAACATCAGGGTTCTTTCTGTACAAGCGCAAGAGACACAATGCAGCCTTCTTTCTGACAAGTGGTCGGGCACTACTCGAAATCTGAAAAAATAAGTAAGACACAAGAGTAAATACTGATTATCAATTTGAGAAAATTGACCACTTAAGAACAGGCCATCTTACAAGAAGCCTTTGGACATCAGGAGCCAATGATTCAGCAAACTCTCTGCCACCGATGTTTCCTACCTTCAACAGATAAACAAGCACGTGAAAAAGTTTCCATCATACACGCACAAGCAAGCCCGTGCAATCAAGATAGGCTTTAGCCCGTAAAAACTAATGTCATAAAATGCATATACCCCTGCACCTCAAGCGATATTTTAAGAGCCAAACCGACACAAAAGCAGGTGAATTACTAGGATGACCTATATGCAATTTTATGGTTCTGAACACATCAGAGAGAGAGAGAGAGAGAGAGTCTTTAGCACTAAATATTAATGTCATAAATTGCATATAACTCAGTACCTAAAACAATCTTTTAAGAGCCAATCCAACACAAGAGCAAGTGAATTACTGGGATGAGCCATATGATATTTTATGGTTCTGACCACAACAAATCAGGGGATAGTATTCAAAAATAAATAGGAGCTACCAAACACGAATATCTCCATATGGAGGCCTTCTTTTCACAAATGCGTACAGACAGTCTATTCTATACATTCACCCAAAACTTAAACATATCCGTTATCCATAAGAGCATCTAAACATATTTTACAATCAAGATAGCCTCGTAAGAAAGTATCATGGGTGCAGTGAGAAAAAGACACCATTGACCACATCCAATGATAAGAACAGCTGAAATCAAGGTGCTCAGAAAGATATGACCATTTTAAAAGGTGTCACAGGTGCAGCAGAAGAAACTAATTGTATGTGTTATTAATGTTTATGCTCTACTCAACATACCAAATGACAAGAGCATAACAGGTCCAAATCAACTGGCCCAACATACCATTGTTAAAGCCAGACATTGGAAGGTTTCGTTGCGTCCAATTATGTCATTGCGTACAGCATTTATAACCATCCTTAGGAAGTCATGGTTCTCATTGAGTAGGCAAGATGTAACAATGTACCCAACCTGTCAGTTGTGAAGCAGAAAAAGAATGAGAAAGGTGAACTAAGAAGATCTGCATTTATCGGAAGAGTCATGAAAGCAGCAGCATTTGAAAAGACAAATTCGTTCAGATTCCAGCATAAAAGAATATATATATATATATATATATATATATATATATATATAGGGAAGGGATAGAGGCACTCCTTCCTTAAGGGCATTCCCGGGCACTCCCTTTCCGGTTTATGGCCGGGATGACTTCCAAATCCAATCTCCACCGTTGGATATGAAAAACTATGAGTTAGAAACATACCCATAAAATTTCAGCTCAATCGGACCACGAATTCACCTCCATCCGATCGCTTGATCAAAATGACAGAAATGATACAACATATATATTTTTAAATTTTCTTACTTTTTGTCATCTTGATCAAGTGGCTGAATAAAAATTGATTCGTAATCCGATTGAACTGAAATTGTATCCGCATGTGTGCAACTCATAATTCTACATATTCAACAGTGAACATCGGATTTAAAGATCTCTCCGACCAATGGCCGAAGAAACTGATGGAGTGCTAATAGCGCATAGAGTGCCTACAATATATATAAGATGAATAGAGGCACTCCTTCCTTAAGGGCACTCCTGAGTACGTTTATGATCGGGGTGACCTGCAAATTCAATCTCCACCATTGGATATGAAGAATTATGAGTTAGAAACATACTCATAAAATTTCAGCTCAATCAGACCACGAATTCACCTTCATCTGGTCACTTGATAAAAATGGCAAAAATGATACAACATATATATTTTTAAGTTTTCTTACTTTCTATCATCTTGATCAATTGACCAAATAAAGGTGAATTCTTGGTCCGATTAAGCTGAAATTTTATGGATATATTTATAACTTATAGTTCTTCATATCCAACGGTGGAAATTGAATTTGAAAGTCACCCCAGTCATAAACCGGAGATAGAGTGCCTCTAAGAAGGGAGTGCCCCTATCCCTCCCATATATATATATAAACATAGCAACATACATGGATATCATATGGCTGTGCGTGCCCTATCGAGTACTCAGGAAGAGCATATTAGTATTATATGCTGAGATTTGGAGAATTATGGTGATAATTAATCAAATAGCTGCCCCTTCTTTCAAGAATGTCTTTGTTATATTTTTTATTAAACGTATAGCTTTCTTTCTAAAAGTAAAACCTCCAACCCATTATTAAACATTTTCAACCAATTCAATAAATCGTCAACAATTCATAAAACCAATATAATATTCACATACTCATGACTTCTTTTTAGATACAAGTGAAGGGGCAAAATATAGACAGAAGTATGAAGTAGGACTTCTTAAAATAAAGATTCAATTTCAGAGCATACTCAACCTGCTTCTCTGGATACTTTGGAGCAGATATTAGAGATACAGCCTCCATATGACCAAAGTCAACATCATAGCCCAACATGTAGATGTAAAGCATCTTCCAAACATACTTCTTCTTCTCATATGGCGTCAAGCCCTGTCCAGGAGGTGTGACACATTACTATCCACTGAATACAGAAATCAATCTTATGACTGGGAAACTATCCAATCATTTACGAGAGGTTTTAACCCCATTGTATGCTTCATTATTTATGCACACAATCGATAGCAACGAAATCATATAAATGAGCAATTCAGAATGTAATCTAGTGTACTGCCAAATGCAAGAAAATACAGAGTAACTTCTAGCAGAAACCAAAACTAATTGTTGTAAACAAATGCTGCCAGTCAAAGAAAATAAATGGTCCTTCTCACTATTCTTCATGCTGGAGAATTAACATCTGCAATGAATATACAAAAGTAAATTAAAATTTCATAATTAAAGGTCATCACAGTGGAAGGCCTTCAAAGAATTAGTTGACCTCCTTACACAAAATTAGAAAGCCCAACTGATCATGAACTTATAATGCTAAATGATCGAGAAGCCCAGTAATTTCAACGATTATACAAAGAATTAGATAGAACTTCAAATTGTCATAGGCAACTTACATTTTCTGACATGACATTAATTTTCTTACATGGGTAGTGCGCTATAGCTTCCTTCATTGGCTTAATTAATTTACTCTTGTAGTGTTAGTAAAATTATAGACAGACAACATACTCACTGTTTGCAGAGTACAAAAGCAAATATGCAAAGCTCCTTTAAACCAGGAATAAGCAGCTGCAAAAGTTTTTCAATCAATGGCGCACATCCATCTCGAAGAGAAAAAAACTAGTTAGATTGTATCCAAGATGGAGGGGGGAAAATGTCAAACTATGAAACTATCAACTATATTATCAGTATTCTTTATCTCTACTGTCTTAGCGTTGGATAGAAATTTTCCAGACAACCTCAAAGCTAGAAAGTTTAAATCCCTTGAATTGTAGTATCAATTGTAGAGGTTCTTTAAAACTGTCGAATTGATATAAACAATTATCTAACCAAATCTCAAACTACTCAGAGACACAAAACATGATTCAAATCCAGGTGAGCTAAATTATTCAAGGTAAAAAGAGCAACAAACCTTTTCATTTTTGAAGCGTGTTCGGATATTGCCGAGCTCTTTGTCAACGCGTAGACGTTCCTGCTCCTTGTTCTGGGTATTCCTAACATCGCTAATAAAAACGGAGAGCCCCCGCATACCAGACAACGCCATCTCTCAAATTTCTTCTCCTATCGTTGCGGATCCCGTCACCTTCCGTTATATTACAAAACCTCGTCGTCTCAGATTCGATAATTCTCGGTGAGATCTCACCGAAATCCCCACCGAGATTCCGGATCCGGTCACCAACCTCTCAGTAGAACCCAAATCCTTAAACACATCAAGGGACTATGACTTCAAGCTTCAGCTCAAAAAATTGGACAGCAAAAATTATATTAGAAAGAGAGAAAGAATGAGAGAGAGGAAAGTTCGTCGCCCGTCGGGCGGTCGGGGTCACTTTTCTTTCTCGTTTTATGTTTCTCCAAATTGCTTTTTAGGTCCATGTTTTTGCTAGTTCAAATTTTCTGTTCTGTCTTACTTTCTCTCTCCTATTTTTTATTATGACTAATAAAAATTTGAAACCGTTTAAAATTATTTTCTCGTAAAATAATTTTTTAATTTTTTAATTATATTATTTAATATATTTTTTATAAATATTTAAATATTTTATTTAAAATTTCAAAAATTACAAAAAAAATTTACATACTAAATTTTTTTATTATTTCTTTAATAAAAAATAAATTCTATTTTTAAAAAATAAAAATATTTTTATTCAAAAATACTTTCGAATACTCTTCCATTTTTTGCAATTAATAAACGACATTGTTTTAACCAAAAGACTAAAAAACAAACCCTAAACTTTATATTTCGACCTTTCAGTTTTATTAATAGTTCATATGCGAAAAAAAATTTTTAAGAAATAATTAAGTGGTTCTATCTTCCACTGATGAAGTAATTAGCGATTTTAAATAATTTTAAGAAATAATTTTAAGATTCTTCGATTTAAAAATAAATAATGAATAACTTGAAAATATAATTACTAGTTTAGTTTTATTTCGTCATAGGTGGGTCCATTAGACTTAGCCAATGAGTGAATGATTAACGCGGGCGTTGGAGAAAGACTGGAAAATCTTTTGGACAGTCGCTGTCACGGAGTCGGAGTCCGTGCGGAGATTCAACGCTGATGATCGATTTTGCAAAGTAGCCCCCACCCATATTTCATATAAACTCCGTAAGTTGTGGACTCTATTTTGGTAAATCACAAATGTGAATATTTCATCTACGGCTAATGTTTGTGTGAGGAGTCAAAGTTGGCGGGCCTTCTCATTTACTGAATTAACTATTTTGTACCATTACAAACTTACAGTTTGATATTACGAAGTTATAGTGTTTTTATTTAGTGCTAATACCGAATATTTACTACGAACTTGATGGCAACGCAGAGCTAACGGAGGAAGACTGACATTATCGGCTACAAGTTTCTTAGGCTCGAAACCGGGAGGCCAGTAGAGATCGTTGGGATTTGGCCCAAAGTTGGACCGAAGCAGACCTTCACCACCGACAAGAGTCTATTGACGAGAATTTGGCGTGCTCCAGCACTTCATTTGCTTCGTCGATCAGGTTCGTGGTGCCCGTTGTGATAACGAGCTCCTCAATGAAGTCCAACAACCTCGTCGCTTGCACCCAAGAGTATGCCATCACAGTATCACAGCACACACAAGCGTAGGATTCACGGTGATTTCGTACTGAAGCTGCAAGGAATCCTTCACCAGGATGACTCCCAGTTCGGTCGCCAGCGGCTCAGGAAGCGGCAGAAGGAGACTCCGAATACCGTGATCGATTTATGTAAGAGATGAGAAACAAGAATGGAAATCATCGATACATCCACTGATCTCGGCAGGAGTAATGACAGAACCCCGAAGAAGGAGAGGAAGGAACGTTGCCTTCATTAGGGGCCATGCGCTAGCCGAGAGGAAATCAATCGTCTTCAGCGGCTGTTGAAAATGGTAGCATATGAAGATTTCATAATGTCTCGTCGGCGGCGGAGGAGAGCCGAAATTGTAGTTCTCGGTGTTTGTTTGATGCAGAAAGCAAATCGAAAGATAGAATGAAAACAAAGAGATCGAAGAAGGGGATGTTTATATGAACTTATTAAGTGATTTTCATTTAAAATAAATTCTATATATTTTATAAAAATTTTATTATATTTTCTAATAATTTTTTTAAATGTAAAACATATAAATTATATATTTTATAAATTTTATATAAATAATTTTAGATTTGATTAAATATATAATACTGTCAAGTATCCACAAATAAGAAAAGTTCAGAAACGAATGAATGAACAGAATTAGGATTTGTTGCGGTCTGTTGGATAATTATAAGCTACCGGCTATTTCCAAATTCAAACATTACAAAGTTAGGAGTTGTTGACAGGGCCAAAATAGTCATGTGTCAAAGATTATTTCTTTCAGAGAAAAATTTTGTAGAAGGCAATTAACTACCAGGCAATCATTTCTTCTTCCCAAATGTATGAATTGAATAATGCTTACAAATTCTAAGGAAGAATCGATGACAGATTTCATGGAAACAAATCGCATTTTTCTACTAGCCACAAGCTATTAGTGATCGATTTTTCATATATTAGCTGAAGGATTACGAGCATCGAACAAATAGCAGAGACCAAGCATCCACGTAGTAGCACTGTCTTGTTCATGGCCTTCAGTTTCATTGAGCACTCTCTTGTTCACTGTCTCAATGTCTTCCTCGCAACACTCCACGAACTCATTCGTTGCACTGACGAGCTCGGCGACTTTGTTCGTCACTGCATCTCCATCCAGCCAACTGATCAAATTTGATCCGATCAAAGGCTGAAGTCTTCCCGCCGCCGAAGACTTGATCCTGTCTATAACAGCAAACCACAACGCAAGGATCAACGGTTCCATTTCCCATCTTTCCTCCACCGGCGAAGTTACCCTTCTTCTTCTGATGTTCTCTATAGAACATAGCGGCGCCGGTGCGTTGTTGGTGATCATGATCTGTTCGAGGACTGTGCTCTCTAGTTTTTTGTACTTGCCGGCGAGTGACCAAGCTTGCTGTGCTCGAACTAAGAGCAACTCTGGCACCGTGTTGGCATTCTCGACGTCCACCATTGCGGCAGTGGCAAGTTTCTCCATGAGTCTTGCAACGTACTCGAGCAGGAACCTGGCTGAAGCTGTCCTAGCCGCAATTTCACCGACGGACAAAGCACGACGCTCAAGAGTATTTCTCACCGGATCGATTGCAAACTGTTCTCTGCTTCCAGTTGGCTTTTCCTCGAGCTCCGTTTTCTTCAACTGCTCGTCCAAGAAATCATGAAGTTCGCCGGCTTCGTCAGTCTTCCGGTAACTGGTTGCTGCTTGATCAATGATCCACATGGCGCCACCGATGCTCCGGAGATGCTTGATCATTACGTCTTCGAGAGCGTAGTACTTGCTCTGTAAGAATCTGATGAAGCTCGCTAGTGTAACCACCAGACGACTTATGTGCAGATCTTCAATGCTGAAGGCAAATTGCACCATGCTCTGCGCCACCGCCTCAAGCTGGATCAGCAAGAAGTTCATCACCGGAATCAAAGCTTTGAAGCGGAAGTCTTCATCGAACCGGCGGACTTGGACGTCTTTGTTCTCGGTCTCTGAACTTGAGGAACTGCCGCCACTAGTAGAACTCACAGCATCAGAGAATATGCGTTCTTTAACTTCATTTTCCAGGAATCCCTGATCGGAAATGCAAGTGGTGGCCGGAACGATTTCTTGGGAGGAGGATTGGCTCTGGCATTTACAATCATCATTGCGATCAGATTTACTAGAGTCCTTGGTTTTGAAACCGGGAGGCCAGTAGAAATCGTTGGGTTTCCAGCCGGATGCTCGACCAAAACTGACACTCGCCGCAGAAATGAGCCTGTCAAAGAGCGATCTTGCGAGCGCCGCAACTTCATTTGCAGTTTCTCGAAGGTTCTCGGTGGCGGTCGCGGCCACGAACTCCTCCATGAAGTCCGCCAACCTGAGCGCTTGCAGACTGCCGTACGTCATCAATCCAAACACTAGTGCCCGATTCGCGGCGAGGTTGTATCGACGCTGCATGCCATCTCTCACATAGTCGACTCCCCATACGTCCGTCGGCGGCGCAAGATCAAGTGGCAGAGGCTTCAAATCAAACATCAATGTCACGCTGGCGAAAGGAGAAACAACATTGCTGTGATCGATCTTTGCATAGGAGAAGAAACCCGGAGAAGAAGAAGGAACAATTTCTCTATAAGCAACAGCGTGGCCGGAGGAAAGATTCGAAGGTCCGATTCCCGGGTGGAATTCATCGTCATTGGAAGTGGGAGAAGATTGTGACCGGAAGATTTCTCGATTTCTAGACCGCGCCGGTGGAGAACCGGTGTCTTTTGGTTCGGCGCCTGAGGAAAGATTCGAAGGTCCGAAGCCCGGTGGAAACTCATCATCGTCTTCAGAAGTGGGAGAAGATGATGATCGGAAAATTGCTCGACTTCTCGCCGGCATCGGAGGAGAACAGGAAACTTGTTCCTCGGTGGTTGTTAGATCCATGAAGGCGACAAAACGAAAGAGAGAAAATCAAGCAAGTGGAAAGAGTTCAGAAACTTTTTGGCAACGAATGCGAAGAAGAGAAATGAATGAATAGAACAAGAGGAGTTAACAGAGTTAGATATTGTTTGTGGTTTCGTTTATAAGCGAGCAAAGCGGTTATTCTCATTACAGGGGTACGAGTTCATACTGGGGGCAAAATTGGTATTCAGGTAATCCTCACAACCGCCGCTGCATATATTTTATTTAATGAAAATATTGAATAAAAAAGTTTTCAGTTACTTATTGGGCCGGGCTGTTCAACTCACGGCCCATTGTCCTCTTGCTGGCGAGGTCTGTTTTTAGTTTCTCCGATTCACTTCTCTCCGTCTCTCGCACCTTCGCCGATTCTCTTCTCTCACTATAATCTCCGTTATAAGAAAGCTGCCTTCCAAAGAAATCCTTATTTTAAGTACTTTAAAATGTCCCCTTAATGGAAAAGGTAACTGAGAAATTCGTAAATGTTGATTTTGATTAGAATCTGTATTATTGTGAAACTCTTTTCTATTCATTGGCATAGCATTGAATGGAGTCTGCAAAAACTTATCTTCAAGATGAAATTATAGACTAAACTTTACTTTGTATGTATGGATGCATTAGCTTAGCACCTTTAATAAATATATTAATGGCAGAAAGAATGCTATGCATGCAAGTGATATTTTTTGAATGGTGAAAGAAGACAAACATATGTAACAATCTCAATTTTTTATTCTTCTTCTTCCTTCTCATCTTTCCATTTCTTTTTTATTTATCCAATTTTGTTCTTCCCGTTTCATTTTCTACATCTTTCTCTTCCCTCTTTGTTTCTTCCTCACCGACTCAAGCAACGCCCAGGGAGAAAGCGAGACAGAGAGCAATGTAATCGACTTCATCGGTTAATTAGCTAAAGATTCAGAGCTGTAATCGCTAGTGCCATAGTTCTGTTTCAGTCCTGTTTCTCCTGCTCATTCTGGCAGTGAAAGAACATGTCAGTCAACTTAACGAAAAGCATGAGGATATGCCTTTCAGCATTGTTGTTAACAATCTCAACCAGACTGCGTCGCAGGATGAAGTCAAGAAATCTTCAGGTGGAACACGGTGGTACCAGGATGTGTTCAAGCTGCCGCCACGAGAAGACCACACAGTTCTACGGGTAATGTTCGGCCTCGATATGCAGACTTTGCTCTCAGCTACGTTCTTTGGCCTCTGTGGTGATTTTGCTACTCTTGATAATCTTCTTCAGGTTGGGCAGTCACTCGGATATCGTCAGGTTGCGATCGGTCTTTACTTGGCTTTGTCGTAGTATTTACTGAAGAACATCTCTCGGCCACTCTGGCTCACTCTTGTGCTTGTCCTCTCCGGTCTAGTACAGCTGTGTTTGCCCCTTGGGATCCCCGGAGCGTTGTACTTCTTCGTGCTTCTTGAGTTCTCACTTGGCGCACAGCTGCATTTGGTCTATGCTATTGTCCAAGAGATCTTTAATCTGAAATACTAAGCAACATCGTTCAACTTCGTTCCGCTCTCAAGCCCGGCTGGATCTTATGTGCTCGTTACTAAAATTGTTGGGAGATGGTACGATCGCGAAGGTTGAAGCAACGGGCAGGCTATCGTGTCGTTGGTATTGGTGTTCAGAACTAGAGAGTTTTATATCCAGAGTTTTATATCGACTATCGAGTGATATATATGCTAGTTCCGCCCGGAACCAGCAGATGCTGTACAGGAGACAGAACAGAAGCTATAGGTGGTGTTTGCGAGTTCTTTTCAATTTTTCTTTTCATAATTTTAATAAATTTTATATAATATTTAAAATTTTAAAAAATATATATAAATTTATGAAAAAATAAAATTTATTTTTAAAAATTAAATATTATTCATTAAAGAAAATTCAAAAATATTCCAAATATACCTATAGTTTTTTTCTTTTCTTTCTTTCTTACCTTCATTATGGTGGTGGCAACTGGCAAGTTTGAAGAGACCGGTGTTCTACATTTGGATGCAAGTAGCGAATGTTATCTTCTGAAAACAAAAAACAGAAACAACTCTTATATTCTCAGGTTTTCTGTGTACTATAGACAATCTACTACAGACGTGGTATACTTTATAGCTTTGCATAATCTTGCGGCCTAGCTGCATGAGTTAAGTTATTTGTTATGTGAAATAAGAGCAGTTAATGAGTAAAACATGGCATCAAAGTAAGTGGCTCACTTCGACTGATAATTCGAACGACAGTAGTTTCGTGCCCAGAAACAAAAGCTGCTTCTAGTATCGAACTTCTATTGCTCTGCCTTTTCTCCTGCAAGATGTTCCTTCTTCCAACCTCACGAGAATCTGAAGAACCTCCAAAACAAGAATAATAGGCTAGAAAATTTGTTGATAGAAAAGCCATTACCCTCACAGACTGTTCTAACAAATAAAAGTTAAACCACAACAATTGTTGATATATTAACGTAATAAATATCAGAAACCAATTATCTAACACAAAAAGTTTAACATGGAGACCATCAGTTTCAAAAATAACAACTCAAGTTAAACTGAAAAGGCAAATAAAGCATTCAATACATTGTCTCGACCGATTTAAGTACATATAACAAAACTCTACCTGCTCAAAAAATTCAATAAGAGAAAAAACATTTAAGCCGCAACTCATTGTCATCAGAATTGATGACGCTTACAACCTTTAATTGATAGTCAAAGAAGCTGAACCTCACAAATTAAGTCCTGGTGGAATGCTAGAACATAAACATTACCTGCCACGAGCTCCAGACAGCTAAGAAGCCAATCAGAGAAGATCTGCAACATTGGATGGAAGTTCCTCAATAACAACGTTGTAAAACCTCTGGATGTCAAAAAGCATCCTCTCATCATCACGAGTTACAAAGTTAATTGCAACACCCTTCCTTCCAAACCGACCACTTCGCCCGATACGATGTAGGTAGTTTTCAGGCTGGGTTGGGAGATCATAATTTATGACCAATGAAACTTGCTGGACATCAATGCCTCTAGCAAGAAGATCAGTAGTTATAAGAACACGGGAAGAACCAGATCGAAATTCACGCATAATAATGTCCCTAGTGTTCTGATCCATATCACCGTGGGTTGCTGACACAGTATGATCCCTGCCCCTCATTTTATCAGTCAGCCAGTCCACCTTGCGTCTAGTATTAACAAAAATCACACTTTGAGTAATAGCCAGTGTTTCATAGAGATCACAGAGAGTCTCAAGCTTCCAGTCCTCCTTCTCTACATTGACGTAGAACTGCTTGATACCCTCCAGGGTGAGCTCATCTCGCTTCACAAGAATGCGAACAGGTTTATTCATGAACTTGCGAGTTATCTCAAGGGCCTCAGGGGGCATTGTGGCAGAGAAAACCCCAACCTGAATTTTTGAAGGTAGGAGCTGAAAGATATCATAGATCTGCAACATAACTTACTGTGTTAGAAGATGGATTCTTAACAAATAAAAGAAGTATCTCTCGCTATTAGGACAAAGATCGACTACAACTCAAGCAAACCATTACATACAAGTATTTATAAGACACAGGAAGAGCACCATAGAAACACTAAATGGGACAATAAAGTCAAAGAGCCAACCTGGTCCTTGAAACCTCGTGATAGCATTTCGTCAGCTTCATCAAGAACAAACATCTTGATGTCGTCAGGACGGAGGGCCTTTCTCTTTAACATGTCAAACACACGACCCGGAGTTCCGACAACAGCATGTACTCCACTAGAAAGGATTCTCTGGTCCTCCCGGACACTAGTTCCTCCAACACATGCATGAACTTTCACACCAAGATAATCACCAAGGGCACGCATGACCTTCTCAATTTGCTGTGCCAACTCACGTGTTGGAGCTAGAACTAAGGCCTGGCACTCAACTAGCCCGTACTCAAGCCTTTGCAGAATTCCAGAACAGAAAGTTGCAGTCTTTCCAGTTCCAGACTGTGCTTGCTGAATGACATCAAGTCCCTTGCAGAAGGGAACAATTCCTCTTTGCTGGATAGCAGATGGTTTCTCAAAACCTGAAAAAGGTTAAGCAGACGTGAAAAATAAGCTAAGCCTGTGACTGAACAACTGATTTATTAATGAAGAGCAGATTCTCCTCTCACCATAGGCATAGATGCCTCTAAGGAGGTTTTCCTGAAGGCCCATAGAGTCGAAAGTCTCATATGCTTCATCCCAGGTTGTAAAAAAATCCTGACCATCAGCAGCCAGCCTGCAACCAGAAGTAGGGAATTCTCAAATATAATAACAACTTAACCTACAATTGCAGAACATGAAAACGAAAAGAGTTAAATCTTACAGTTCATTCATCTTTTGATCATACTGTTTAGCATCAAACTGTGAACCCTCAGGTGCCAATCCAGCCATGACTACAAGGAAAAACACAGCATTAGCAACATAAAAAGACATGACCTAGTATAGCATTAAATCGAACTGATTAACAAGCTCTAGCATAATTTGTATCATGTCATGAATATTCAATCACCTAATACCAAACATAGCATAATGGTGAACAAAATTCAAAACTTGTAACCTTTTATTAACCAAAAATACGTTTAGCTAGAGACATTAAAAGGGAAAGTATACAAAGGTGAATTTACTCAAAAAAGAGGGGGAAAAGATACAGGCAACGCATGTATAAAGCACTGTAGACATCACTTATAAAAGAGAGATCTTTTATGAAATTCTAGTAAAACCTGCAGTTAAAACTCTAGGAAAGTACAAAATCCAAGAAGAGAAACCAATCAAACAACTCATAATCATCAAGTTTTTAATTAAAAAAGTTACTATTTTATTGCATCCTAACCACAATTTTGGTTTCAATATCAAATTGCGAACTAAAAAAGCTGAAACCACAAACCATAACCTAAAACATTGTCTTGCATAATCAAATCTAATATAATCTCAAACTAAAAGTAAAAGAAACTCAGATCTGGATATCAACACAATTTTCTACGATAAACAACATTGACTATAATAAGTTATTAAAAGCAACAAAAGAACAACACGAAGATCAGAAGATCATACCTGAAACAGAGATTGTTTGAGATCAAAACTTTCGAGAGAAATCAAATTGCCGTAGAGCAGCGATCGCATAAGAGAGTGAAATCTAACGAAAGAAATTGATTTGAATCCGAGGTTCTGAATAAAAACACCGGATGCAAATGATTGATGGATTCAAAATCTAGTGTTGAAAGTGGGTTGCGACGAAGACAGAGATCGAGAGACAGAGAGACGCAGGAGAAACTTTCTAGGGCTAGCGATTTTTCTTCTCGATCCTACATTGGGTACTACTAGTGTTTATACCCGACTGTTTGGAAGCTAGGACTACTTAGATTCCAACTTTATCCCTAGAGACATTACAAATAACTATCATGCCCTTGTCTCTTTGTCGATAATTATTGGGGCCCAAAGAAAGTTTATGTACTGCAAAAGCCCGCCAGAAACATCAACAACGGTCCGGCCCAATGTCATATTATGTTTTACATTGGAAAGGAAAAGTTATAGCTAAGCATGAATGAATTCAGATTTTTGAATACATATGATATAAAAAGCTCTTATCTATATTCGGGTACAATATATACAATGTTTAACTTGAACGACCAAAATCATTGTCCATATACACACAGGGACTTTGTGTCACCAAACCAGTAGGCGTTTAGAAATGATTATAAAATAAAAATTTTCTAAAATAAAAAATTTTTTTATTTTTTTATTTCAAAAAAATAATAAAAATATATAATAAAATGTTTTACTATATAAATTTTTTTTATATTTTTTAAATTTTTAACTAAATTTTTTTAATATTTATAAAATATATATTAAAAAATCTATAATAAAATTAATAAATAACTTTGTGTAAACGCTAAACAAAACGGGCTCTTAAAGACTAGCTTGAAAGGGGACGCCAGTTTCTGGTATCCATGTCTCCCCTTGTATGAAGTTTCCAGCACTGAACTGCTCTGCCTCGTTCTCATCTGTTATAACATGGAATCCCGACCACTTCACTCTATTATCGGTGTTCGCACCTTCGCCTGTGTTCATATACTCCCCATAATAGAGTGTATCTAATGCGAATTCCCCGCTCCATGGTGCCCATCCTGCCGGATCCACGAGCGTGTCAAGATCCGTTTTCAGAAAAATTGTTCTTGAGTAACGTTTCCATGGCCGGCCTAGGTAGCTCCGGTATGATCCCTTCACGGTCGCGAAGTCGTCAGCTGGTTTGACACGAGAGGAATGTATAGAAATGCCAGTGCTTTCATTTGGATCGTCTCGGCCCTGAGCTGTGATCATGTTTTCTTGGTGCTGCATCGGTTGCCGTACTAAGATGTCACAGTTCTGTATGATAACTGCAGCATCGCCAAAAATAAAATCAATTGTTCCGTATATTGAGCAATCACGGTAAAACTGGCGTTGAGACTGCACGAACAGGGTGTCCTGATAACCGCGAAAGCTGCAACGGTAGAACACTGATTTGTCAGAAGCTACCATTGCCGCAACAGCTTGGTGCTTCCCAGGTCCAGCACTGTTCTCAAATGTGATGTCCCTCGCCCAAAATCCATCACTGGAAACACCTGCATAGATGCACGAATTTAGATTTGCTTTATGCTCAGTATTGAAGATAAAATTTGTTATACAATTGTTTGAGTATGGAAATTACTGAAAGTAGAAGATGAGTAGGTGGTGAAGCCTTCAGAAACACTACGGCTGCCGGTGATCACTGTCTTGTCGGTGCCATCACCAACAAGCATTACATTCTTTTTATCCCGGTTGATCTCAATGTTCTCGTAATAAGTTCCTGTTTTGACATAGATAATCGTTCTTTTTCCATCACCACTGAGAGCATCCACTGCTTCCTTTATCGTCTTGTAGCTGCCGGTGCCGTCCTGTGCCACTACTATATCGGCTGCGTTCTTCGACGAGTCCCAAGATGCAAGAAGCCCTGCTGTCTCAAAATTCTGATAATCTAGGATCAAGTTTTTCCTTCCTGCGGAAGAACGAACGAGACAATGTGAAATTTTCAGTAAGAATCTCAGCAGATTTGCAATGTTTTGCTTAAAATGGATTTTACCGATACCTTCGTCACTATAGTTTGTAATGCGTCGAGCATGTAATGCTAGAGCTTGGCTGCTGGCCAGCTTCACCTTGTCTAAGGTGCCTAATATTCTTGTTGTTACTGACATATTCATTTCGTTTATACCATGAATGCATGTTCCATGGCACGCTGCAGCTCCGCTCAACCATGCCATCAAATCCTCCCTGTAATAGTCGTTGCCACCTCGCTCTAGCTGTGCTATTCGGCTGCCACTGTCCTCATAAAGCTTCACACAATCTGCCCATGCACTTGCTGCTATTGTCTTCTTCCTCGCAACATATAGACTACTGGACATTGACGAAGAAACAATTCTTGCATTCTCGAGAGCTTGGCGTGTCAGCTGCACAGCGTCCTCGAGCTCCTTAACGTCTCTAGTTTGTACTGCCGTGGAACTAGACATGGAAGATGAGTATGAGATGCACAGCTGTAAGATTAAAACTAGGAGTTGTAACAGAAGCTGCTTCGCCATTATTAATTTTACTTTTCTTTTTTTTTGGAGTAAGGTTTTCAGCTTGTTATCTGAATGCAAGAGAACTCTATGAACTTCAACGGAGGTGACCAAGTGGCGTCGAGGGTGAGTACGTGTACAGCAACGACGGTTGATGACAGGTAAGCAAAGTTGGTGATGAGAAACTTAGAAAGATAACGCACCATTGACGTATGTGTTGCACTTGCCTTAATTTGGTCTCTACTACCCTTTTCAAAGGAAACGACTTCTTTACTCTGCATAAAATAAGGTGTTTTTTCTGCCTTTTCTCTTGTGTGGATTCTTGCTGGTGAGTGCACGAATTCACAAGCATATTCATAGTGTGTCAAGAGCTTCTGTTGCCAAGAAGCACAGATGCTACATGTAAAGAAGACAGGTAACTTTCTTTCACTTGAGAGCAGAGGAACATTATATGCAGAAATCTGATATGCAATTTAGTAAATAGAGTTAAATGCCTTCAAAAAACTAATAAAGCCTTTCACAATACGAAGGTTAAATAAAAAACCCATCAAACGTCTCAACAAGATTAAAACTATAAAATCAAATCCAACAATGTGAAAGATAGAAACAGAGAACTCAAGTTACCTAGAGGCACTGAACAACGAATGCATGCAGTAACAGATCAATGAAAGATCAGAAGATTATTTGTTTCAATTTCGTCTCGTAGAAGTGTGTACTGTAGTGTATACTACAGTATTTCATCATCCTTGGACATTAAAGCTTTAACAAAATATATTGCCACAATGAAAACATAAAATCTATTTAAGTTATATACTCATATTTAATGAGGAAAAACCAAACGAGGCATTAGAGAGGATAAGGCAAAAAGACTTCAAATAATTCCATATAGGAGTCACATATGCATGAGAAAACAAGCCGCAGCTAATTGCAAGCGAAGTCGTTTTCAGTTTTCCACAAATGCTAGGATCCAGTTTTCATCATTATAAGTTTTCCTTTGCAAACGATAACTCTCGTATAACAGAAAATCTTTGAAGGCTCCTTGTTTAGATCGTCCTTACGGCAGCAGCAACGTCTTTCCTTAGTAACTGTTCTTTTCACCTTAGTCCACGAAACAGATCGATTACAGCATCTCTTAATGGAGTTATTTTCAATGTCCTAGGGACTCTATGATATATTCATTATGTATAGTTACTGCAATTTTTTTCAGGAGGCGAATGGCTTCAACTGCTAACTTTATCTTACAGTTGTTAGCTCCAGCAGCAGCACCTTGTAGTTATTGGTAAATCAGCTTCAAGCTGAAAAATCTGTACTTGAGGAAAACTGGATTCAGAACTTTAAGAGATACTCTTCTTCTGTCTGACACTGTCATCGTGATCGTCCTCAAATTATGTACTTTGGCCAATACCATGCCTGTATTTGCCACCAAAACCCCAAGCTGCTCGAAGCATTAATCATTTATAACCAAGTTATTTTTGCATGAAGTTTGCAGAGCAACCTTGGCGAGACAAGGCCAAGCAGCCTTTGCAATCTCTGGAAAGGTTTATGAACATTTAGAACCTACTAATGAATGATCTGTTGGTTCTTTAAACTCCCGTTCTCTTATGTCAGGCTTATGAACAGACAAAAGCAGGCATGATAAGTTGGCCGATGTCGGCGCCTTCAGGTCGTCATCCTTGATAAGCGCCATTTGCTAAAAGGAATCTATCCAATCTCTAGCTAGAGACTCGTAAACTCAGTACAACAACGAAATTTTCAAACACAAATCCTGCACTAGGTATGCGTCTCTTTGAAGCAGCTTTAAAATGCGTTCTTCTAAGTAGAGAGAAAAAAGCTTCATTAAGTCAGCCAAAAAAAAAAAACTGCTCGAGTTCTCTCGCAAAACCATCTTGCCAGATGCTCTTCCAATGGAAGAAACTGCTTGAGTATACCTGCAGATCTTCCATCCTCAGACAAAGTATCCTGGAATTGTAACAGAATAAAAATCTTTGTTGTGATCACCTATCTTCGATTATTTACTGCCTTGCTAGAAGTTAGAGGAGATTTGTTACATATGCAATAGAGATTTGTTATATATTGCCTTTGCCCGCAAGCTCAAACTGCTTAGGCGTGTTTACCTTGAATTAAACTCACATTTTTAAAGTACATTTAAAACATAAAATTAAAATTAAAAATATTTAATCAAAATAATATTGTTATATTTATTTCTAGTAGAAGTAAATTTATATTGAATTTTAAAAAAAATTAATAAGAAATATTTGTTTATTTTCTTTTAAAAATAAGTTTAAGAAAGATGAGTTTGATGGATTAGTCTTGTTGGGGAGATATAATATTGAAGTAGCCAGCCCAAAATAAGAATTTCACTCACGTCAGGCATATATATCATAAAGCTTAATGTATCCAAAAGTTTAAACTAATGAATTATGAAAGTTTCTAATATATGAACTATCTTTAATCTTATCTTTTTTTTTATTTGGGATTAATCTAACTCATTCTTTATACTCAATAATCTAACTACATATATTTTTTCTCCTCATTCGAATACTTAAAAATCTTCAGCGCCCAATTTATTTTGAGCTACCACTCACCATGCAGAGCACATGTGAGTACACTAGTTTTAACTACACCAGTACGCTGTAAATAAGAGCTTCAATTTTATGTTGGTTACTCAAAAGCTTAACCGAACTATCGAGTCTAATACCATTTATTAAAAAAATACAATACCGAAATAGCCAGTCAAAAACAAAATTTTCAATCAAAGTTTGACCCATATACTATAAAACCTAATACAATCCAAAAATTTAAATTAATAAACTATAAAACTCTAATATTTAAACTATATTTCATTTTAATTTTTTATGTGAAACTAATCTAACGAATTATTATACTCACAATTAGCAGACAAAGGCATTTGAAAGTACTTATAAAATAAAATTTTTCTAAAATAAAAAATATTTTTAATTTTTTAAAAAAACAAATTTTATTTTTTTACTTAAAAAAATAATAAAAATATATAATAAAAAAATTTTACTATATAAAACTTTTTACACTTTTTAAATTTTTAAATAAATTTTTTATATATTTATAAAATATGTATTGAAAAATGTAAAATAAAAAATTAAAAAACTGTTTATTCGGAACGCAATGCCAAACGGGTTTCCTCACAGCTTCTAATTAATTATAAGCTGGAGTCTACATCTGGAGCTGGTAATGTTTCCTGCACCATTTGCCGGATGATGTATGTAATTGAATACATAAAACCAAAGAACCTTCCGCTTGCAGGATTGATATGGAAGATATTTGTTTCGAAAAGAGCCTCCCGTAGGACAAAAAAATATCATATTCAGAAAACCAATTTCTAAACGCCACCCAAAATTCTATTCCATCTCCCGAGCATAACGTTACGGTTACTAGCAGTGCAAGAAACAAAAACATTGAACAGATTCAATAAAGGAGATTCAAGGTCAATACGAATAGTATCAAGAAAGTCTTTGTAAACCGTTACCATACAAAATGCCTGAACAATTTCCATACTCATTAACCCAGACTAAAAGAAATGGGCAGCATCCTGCAAATTGGCCAAAAATCAGCAGATGATCCATATTAACAGAAAAGACTTGAATGCCTAGAAACTACAGCCAAGAACTTCACTTGATTGTATCAATAAACACAATGTTGTAACTAACTTATCTAGGGGAAGACCATCATTGCAGCTAACATCAGCAAAAGCGGTAGAAGTTCATTTCTCAAGTAAGTAACGGCTGATGAAGATGCAAGCCCTGTACCATGCGGTGTTTGCTTCCTGAAATAAAAATAAATAAAATCAGATAGTATTCCAGTAAGACTTCCGTAATAGCAATGAATTCGCCAATAACAAAAAAACCCCATTGGCTATTAGTTGTGACATATTATATGCCAGAATGTGATATGAGAGGTAGAGACAGAGCAGTCTCACGTTTTCTGCATGTAACTGAGGGAACCACAGTAGAGGACGTTATCTGGGATTGGCAACTCTGTCTTGTTAGTATCCTCGGGGTTCACCACCCTCACATATGTCTCCTGTCCAAGATACCAAGAATCCAGATTTTGTGCTCGCAAATTCCACACTCCTACATTGTCCAGAGATACCAAAATTGCAGTCCAAGCTCCGGGGAAAACCTGAACCACAGAACCAGGAAGAGCAAGAATTACAAATTCTGTTATGAATGTCAAAAAATGTTGTGATGATGCATACTCAACCAAATTCACGAAGTCTATATCCTTCTTAAAGATAAAAAAAGGTGCTAACCAGCAAAACTGAGTCTATATTGATCTTTTCAAGACTACCAACATTGCTGGGAATAAAATCCATGACTTCCCTTAAGGAGCAAGAAGAATATATACCGAAAGAACTATAAGTAGTCTAATTTATTAAAGAGCATCATTCCATGTATCATGATATACTGAATACAATAGATTCTATACTTCAACTGGAAAATAGCAGCAGATATCAGAAACTTCAAAGAGATACCTGTAGATACTTGAATCCTGGTACTAGTTATTTTCAAGGAAAAATTTGAAATAGAAAAATATAGATTGTTATGAATACTGTATTATATAAGTATACAGAATATAACTTTTAATTTTATTTCCTAAGGTGCAATTTGCCAGTTTCTAGCAAAGCCCAACACCTACTGTCCCTTCACATGGAAGTCTTGTCACCCATATTTAATAGTGGTCTGGCAATCCTGGAGAACTGTGATCAATTAAACCCTAGTCTTAACAGAATTAAGACTGCATTATTAGTACTTTTATCCTATTCCGATATTATTTTACCCTTTTGGATTTACACAAGATTACTACGTTCAGTTGAAGTGATAATAAATACCATGTACAGACCTTCAGGTACAAATACATAGGGCAACTAATTATTTAAAAAGTAATGATTCTCACCACAACCACACAATGTCACCAGTAGAGTTAACTTACCGAAATTTTAATTCCCTAAGATGCACAATCAAAATTGTTTCACAGTACGCTGCATTGGTCACTGGCCTATCTTTGTTTTAGTATTAAAAGTTTCACATAGGTTTGCCTTGTCTAATACTTCTCACATTCTTCGACAAAAAATAAAAAATAAAAAAAGTGAGTTTGACGTGATGCAGGTAGTTCATTTGGATTCATTACTGAAACCTGATAGCGTTTGCTTTCAAGGGAGGCATTAGATAACTATTTTGACTTTTTCAATTGGTATTACAAATTCTGATGCCTATTTTCCTTTCTTAATACATCATGTGGCAGGGGTGAAGTGTATCAAATATGCAAGTGTATGCACGAATATGTACATTAGCAAGCTATGGACGTGCCTGAGAACAATCTTGCGGAGTTAAAACAAAAACACAAGCTTGCATGTCTTGTTTACTCCAACAATAACACTTCGCAGGTCTATAAATTAGTCCTGAAAGTACTTGGACTAAGGCTGATTAAAGAGTGTTGCAAATACCATCACATATGGGAAATAAAACGTGTAGGGAAAAGGGAAAGTTACTTCATGCAGAACATATAGACAAGTTAAAATTACAATACCTGTGTTGTACTGCGAGCAACACCATCCCATTTGTTGTATGTGCCTCTGCTATTCTCGCTCCACTCACCAAAGTCCATTCTATCATAAATACGCAACACTATATTTAGTAACTAAGAGCAGCCACAGCATATACTTATAAGAGGCAAGAGGAGAAGTTTGCCATACCCAACCACAAAAAACGCATAGCCATCCATGTGGTAACTCTGTACAGTTGTATCATTATTCTGGAATATAATTTCCATAAAGCCCCTGTATGTCCCATTGATAACAGAAGCTCCAAGACGTGGTGCCCGACCAAGTGGTCTTGTTGGAAAATCAAGGGTATAAACCCCTTTCTTATCATATTCATCAGCAAGCCTCAGAGGCGTGTCAGGAGGAACATATGAGATACCGTTGAGAGTTGTTCGACGTCCTCCATCAATGGTAACAGGGGGCATATTTTTCATGACATACACCTGGGTCACATTGATAGAACCATATTTGAAGGAACCTTGAGGATTGGGCCGTGCTGCACCAGCACTAACATTCCACCTGAAAACTCACCGCTTAAAAAGTTCAACAGAAACAAAAAGAACTGGTAACGAATGTCTATTGCTAATAGACAAATTGAAGGCCATTTATAAGCCAAATAACAAACAAATCAAGTAGGATCCAACTATTATGAATGATGAAAGTAGCACACAAGCCACTGAAAGCAAACATAGGGCTTCTACAATATCTTCCTTCTATGTGAAGCATTGAAAATTATCAAATGATATGATTGAAACCCAATATTTATCAGAAGAGGCAAGGAGTCACTATCAAAATAAAAGGAACCAATCTGGAACAAGGGAATAGATTTTGCGCACATACCTGATTGATCTTGCCTGGTTCATAGACCATGTTTTGTCATAGAAATCATTGGGAGGATCAGGAAGAGGACCAGAAGCTTTCCCTTTGGAATTTGAATAGTGCAGGATGCCCACACCTGTAACCCTCTGCCAGAGTGATTCATTAACAAACCGAGCACTTGCAACAATGTAGTAATCACTGCTTGCATTTTGATCCATAGTGACCAGAAATGAGTATGACTGTCCAACATGAGTATCAAGGTTTGTGTAATTCTGCTGTGCAGTGTATGATCCCTCTGTCTCTACAAGAAGCAAGTTGTGGTTCTGGATCCTGAAATTGAGAGAAGTAAACATCCCGACATTGTGGACACGAAACCTGTATGTTTTCCCTGTTTCAATAACATACGTGATTACAGGTGACACTAAAGGATGACAAAGAGACCTTTGCAGAACTACAGAAGTTGCAAGTGCTATAAATAGTATATTCATTATCACTTTGAGGAAGACAATTTAACCAAATTATTTATGTCAATAACTGATTTATTATTATACGTCTTCTACAATTACAAAACAGTGAGCAGAGCTAAAACATATTCCACAAGTCAATCACAAGCAAAGCTACAAGTATTCTATACAAAACTATCCAAAAAGTGTAAAACACTACAGACAATGTTTTGGTAATCATTCAATCCAATAAAAATGTATCTCAAAGAAACAGTAGCAATGAAAGATTATGACTAATGATGCACTACACATTCTATTGCTAGCATGCATCATGCCTCAGGGCATGCTGAAATACAAACACCACAAAGGATAGAAAGGAAACAAAAATCTAGCCCTTAACAAATTCAAATGCAAAACGAATTCAATCACCATCATGCATATCATCCTGGAGCAGTAGAGAACAACATAAATTAACAAGCAGCTCCATTGGCCTTATAACAATAAGCTGTACCATCACGACCTCTTGAGAAATAATAACTCATTCAATAGCCGTTAGGGACTTACATATAACTTACCTGGCTCAACATTTATAGTTTCATAATCAATGCCAGCAGGCACAAGTGAATTGTTGTATCTGTACGGCCCCTTGCCATTGATCACCACGCCATCAGGCATCCCAAGGTCTTTTCCATTGTCAAGGGCTTTCCTCAAATCCTTCGTAAACCATCACCAGAATATCAGATATTGATTCTACAACAGGACCAGCAACAACGAATTCTATTGTTCTTCTCATCAACTTAAACATGAAATGATCAAAATGATGACTAAGGCTTAAGAAGCAAAAGAAGATTAAGAATTTAGTCATTACTGTGTGGTTTTTGTTGAACCAGTCACCAATGAAGAGGGTGATGTCACCATCAGGCTTGCCAAATGGCACAGCAATAACATCACGATTGTTGATGATTATACCACCATAACCCCCAGATGCTCTTTGGAGCCGGAGGGAGGGAAAAAAGAAGAAACTGCCAATTTGGTCCTTGACTTGGAATTGGTAGGTCCAATTCCAACCTACAGGAATGGGGCAATTTGTGCCTAGCACCCCGTCCTCCCATGAGTTTTTCCTCTGCTGGATACCGTTCCTAAAAAAATAAGGAAATCAGTTGGCATGAAGTGGAGTACACATTGCAGTCTGAATTACAGATTTTTTTTAGAAGTTAGAAGGAGCACCAATGGATGAGCAGAGGTTCATCCAGGCTGTTGAGCACATTGACGACGACATTCCAGTTGGTTGTGACATTCATGATTGGGCCAGGGAAGTCGCCATTGATGGCTATCACCTACCAGAATCAGAAAATGGTTAAGAAGAAAAAGCTCATGCAATATTAACAAAATCCATAAATTGAAGGCTCTAACATGGTAAAAATAATTACAACAAGCCACAGCAACTAAAACAATTGGTCGCAACAAAATAACTCAAATTGTAACACAGTAACAAAGGGTGAGTCAAGGTCAATATCGCTACTAGATCTGCTTCTAAAAGTAGTGTTTACAGAGAAATTTACTACAAATGACCAAAAAAAAGTTGACTCAATTAAAAAGTTACAAACAAAAAGAAAGGGAAGTACAAATGGAAAGACACTGAAGGAAAGCTTCAATCCACCAACCAAATCCAATTTTCAGAAAACGACTTCTCTGAAAAAAAAAAAGAAAGAGCTAAAAATAATAGTTGATTCTACAGTCAGACGAACAAATTTGTGCTTAAACAATGAAATCGATAGATACAAACCAAAATGAACTAGCAACACTTTCTATTACCAAAACAAAGAAAATGGAGCATGAGCCTATACTTTTAAGGCTTTTAGACACTATAAAACCTTACCAGTTAACAGATCCGTGGGCAAAAAAAAAACCAAAACAAAGGAATACAACATCTAGTGGAAGAAAATTTTGAAAACAAACGAGGTCCGGAAGAGATCTGAGATACAATAGCAGCATAATGGACTCCACAAACGGTCATGGATTAAACTATCGATAGAAATTTTTTTAAAGAAGAAAAGTTGAAGAATAATCTAATTTCGTTCACCTGTTGCTCAACACCGAGTGGAGAGACCTTCTTGTACGCGACATTCCAATCGTAGAACGCGAACGGGTCGCCGGCGGAGCAAAGACCAACCAATAACGCCGCCGCCAAACATAAGAACAGCCCTAATTTCAACACCGCCGCCGATCTCGTCATTTTTCGCACCACAACCGACACCACTACTGCAATGTTTTCACTTCAATCGAATGAGAAAATTTTCTTTTGCCTCAATGCTTCTTCTTCTACTTCGCCATTGCTCTTTTTGTTTGCTTTATTTCTCTCGATTTATTTGTTCTTGTCTATAGTACAGAAAGCTACTGACGCTTTTGGAGCGTTGCTTATTATATAACAAGCGCATAGAATGGTAGCTTTTTTCTTTTTTGGCATTTGAAGAACGGGGAGAGAGAAGGAAAAGGTTCAGACGATTTGTCCGATTGATTTCGGTCTACTTTTTGTCCGAACAAGCAAAATTCGTCGAGAACCGAAGTTGCAAACCAAAGCACAAAGGAAGACCGAAGACGGCTCAGAGACCGTTTGGCGTTTATATTTTTAAATTTTTATTTCATATTTTTTAATATAAATATTTAAAATTTTATTTAAAAATTAGAAAATATAAAAAGTTTATATAATAAAAAAATTTTATTATATATTTTATTATTTTTTTAAAATAAAAAAATAAAACTATTTTTTAAAAATAAAAATATTTTCTATTTAAAAAAAACTGTATTCTATAACCACTCTCTTCTTCAGCCAAAGATTATTCATGAACTTTTATAAAAAAGGTTAACAAGGACAGGTTTTGCAAACGAGCATTAGTGCAATGTTGTTATCGGATTGAACTTTCGGTCAAACAAATCGGAGAAGATTTATAAGTAAATTGGGGTTTCGGGCAGTCCGTAGAGAAGAAGAACAACAAGAAGAAAATTTTCAAATTGGTGAGAGCGGTCGCCAGCGAATCGCCAGTCACGGCACTGACTAGTGATTAGGGGAGCGTGCCTCTCTCTCATCTCTCCTATAACAATAAAACACCAAACATTTGTTTAACCAATTAATACCTGCCACTTCATTGAACGTTTTTTCATGAGCAATACGTGGCATGAAGCAAGTCGAACTGGTAGTGTTTGGTATACAAAGAAAACAGAGAACCCTACTGGACTGTTCACTGTTGTGGGGGCCTTCCGGATTTATAAGAATAGCACATGATGCAATGGGAGACAGGGCGTCGTAGTAGGACCGTCTCAACCTTTGTCTTTTCAACAGAACCCACAGACCAGCCCAGCCCACCAAGCCCAGCAAACACATGGTAAGGTGTAACCAGAATTTTCGGTTATAGCGTGGCGTTTTAAAATATAAAACTTTATTTTTTCAGTCAGATTTAAAGTTTTAAAAAGTTCACAAATTTTAATTATTTATTGAATTTAAAATTTTACTTTTATTTTACTATTCACAAATTTATCATGTTAATTTTAAAATTTTATTTTTCACTTCCAATCAATTTTCAAAATACAATTAAAAAATTTAACTCATTTCAACTAACCGTCAAAATACTCTACATAATAAAATTTACTTCCTTAGAATTTACTTCCACGCATTTAACGCGCCCTTAGTTAGTCCCTACTGTTACTGATAGATATGCAACGAGAAATTAATAATAACTTTCAAATTATATTATCATAATATTTTAACTTTGCTAAATAAAATTACTATCCATCATAATATTTCAAAATTTTTTAATTTCAAGAGTATTTTTTTCACAAATATTGTCGAAATATAATATCATAATAACTGAAAAAATTTATTCAATATATGACTTGTTCTAATATATAAGAGACGTATTTCAATCATATAAAAATAGATTTTATTAAAATAATAATTAAAATACATAAAATTTAATTTAAAATAAAATTTTAATAAAAATAAAATTTAAAATGATAATTAAAACATAAAAATACCAATCTCAAAATTAAAAAAAGAGTCAAATTTTATGGTATCGAAGCATGTTCTTGACCGGATAACTGTTTGTTTTAAATTTTATTTGAATCAAAATTTAGCAGTATGTCAAACTGAACAAAGAGTTGATATAACCACCCAAATAAATATTAAAAATAATAAGTTACTTGAAATAGTTTTTAACTGAAAATTAAATACCAATTTTAAAAAAACTCAATCAATAATCTGAACTGAGTCAATTATAAATATATCTAAAAGTAATTCATGGGACTAAAGAGATCCACATACTTCAGGGATAAATTTAAGAACAACGCATTCTATACATGCTATATTCTTAGTTTTAAAAAAGTTTAATTCAAATTGTAATATATAAACTCAAAAGAATGATCGCAGATTGAAATAATTTTTGTCCAATAAGGTTTCCTTTGACGCTGTTTGCTGTTGTACAACTGATCAGTGGCTGCGTTGTCAAACACTGTTTATCTATTTTTTTCTATTTTATATTTTTTAATATATATTTTATAAATATTTATTTAAAATTTTAAAAAATATAGAAAAAATTTATAAATAAAATATTTTTATTATATATTTTTAGTATTTTTTAAAAATAAAAAAAATAAAACTTACTTTTTTAAAAAAATAAAAAAAATTTTTATTTAAAAAAAATTTTATTTCATAAAAATTCACAAGCGTGAGCGACAACGCGCTATTCTTGTCGTACGAACCGTTGGCCCCACTTCCCAGTGCTACCAAGCATGCATGGAGACAATGTTGGACCCACATATCTACAAAACATGTTCTAATCTTCAGCGCTTCGGGCTCGTTTACCAGCACCATAAAACTCATTTTTAAAAATTATATTTAATATAAAAAAATTATATTTAATATAAAATACAAATAAATATTTATTTTAATCTAAATTTATTTTTAAAATTTATTTTAATACAAAATAAAAAATATTTTTATTATTTTTAGAAAAGTGAATTCGTTTAAAATAAACGCGCACTTCGTAGCCCTGTGCTTTCAAATCTATGTTCGCGATTAAACAAAGCTTTTAATTTGTTTGGTGTACTATTTCTGGTTAGAGTTTTCTTCAGTCCACGGACCGTAATTATCAAATTCTAACTCTAATAAACATCGGGTATCTTTTAATAAGCGTGTTGGAAAAAAATTGCCCACAAAAGCTTGTTTTCAAGTTTTCATTTAAGTGATACCTTAGAATACATTCCTCGGCTATAACAATAATATAGTAAAACTTATAGAGCTCAGCAACTAAATAATAACACATTCATAACTTAGTTCATCGTGCCCGGACTAAGCTAAATCCACGTTAAATTCGACATCTAATTTAGATTGTCAATCCATGCATTCATGTTGGGCTACTCAAGACTGCACTGTACAGAGACATATGAGATGTTCACACAGCAACAGAAAGAGTTGATATTGGTAGTTAAAGGTACATAAAACTAAACTCTACCAAAATTTCTCTGTAAACTTGCGCAAAGGCATTCCTCGGTTGCACTCTAGTTTAGCTTATTGATGAGTTCATTGATATGGTCTTCACGGTTGCCCGTATCGCCACCATCCTTGTATGGTTTCTTTTTGAAGTGTGCCCTCTCAGGCTTCTTGAGTTTGATAGGCCATAAAAAACGGGTCACCTCCTTGAAATGTGGTCCCACAGTTGCAATCTCATGTACAATATCTTCAAGGCAGATGATTCCATATTTCCCAAGTGCCTATAGCCAACCATTAGTATTTTAAAAATGAATAAAATCTTGAGAATGTTGTTTACAACAAATAAATACTAGGTATCCATAAGAACTTTTCCAATATAAACGAGTCAATTCAGAATACTATGATAAGGAGCTGGCTAAAGTTAGATGCAATAGTATATGACATGCCTAATGGGAAGCACATAAAGTAAAGAAAAAGCAAAATGACTGCGCCATATACCTGCTCAACAACGTTATTGTCAGTCAACGGGACCCTTTGCTTGTCAACGTATCCACAGCCTTTCTTGTACACAAGATCCTTTATACTCCTGACGTTAGGATAGCTGCAGAGAATAGCCTCTCGCTAAGTAAACAATTCATATCCAATACAAGCAACAGAGCAAAGCTAGATTTCTCTACTGTTACCCATAAGTAATGAATGGTTCTGCTCCCAGTAGCATTTTTGAAGTTGCCTCATTGACCTTCATGAAGACACCCTCATATATGTGTTTCAACCTCAAGCGATTTAGAGTTTTCCTGGTTGCAGGGTGCATACCCTCAGAACTGAAATGGAAGGAAGAACAGCATCAACAAAACACCACACAAAAGTATGTCCTGTTAATCAGAGGAATTTTTAATAAAATCAATAAAGAAGAATGATAATATACCCATGAATCCGAATAGCAAAAAGCAACTTAGAGTCACAACTAATAGTAGCTGCCTTTCGGTGCTTCAGCCTATGCTTCATACGGATGAGATCAATCTCCTGAAAGTAAACCAACTGATCAGTAACACACTGATAACTACAAAGCATTTTCCTACAATTGTGACAAAACTTAACTATGTGTCAAACAGAGAAAATGTAAATCCTGAATGCTTCAATAAAGTACAACTTTGCCTTCTCTAAAATATATCAACAACATGCAAGTCCTCCATAAAACAGGTTCAGAAATTGAACAGATCATATAAGCACCAAAATCATCTTCAATACCTCAAAGCATCAATTGTTGAAGGAGACATCTTAACAGAACTTAATGAACAATGACACACTATGATATGACTTGGATTCTGCTAAAATACTTTGTATGGCATAGATGCATTCATCTTCAATAAAGATAAAGCAAAAAACACTTAAAACATGAGAATCAAAATTTTTCAGAGGTCACAAGTTAATCTCCACCCATGCAACTAGCTCCCCTCTAACACTGCAGATTTGTATATCCCTATCTTAGAACAATCAGAACTATGGATCCTGCCAGGTAACAAGCCAAATTATAGTGCAAGGTAAGTTCAATTCACACTCATGAGCTTGTACATGTCGCTTTTCTTTCCTCTGGGTCCTATCTTCCTGATATATTCCAGCTCGATCAACATAATATGTAACCAATAGGTAACTCTAATATTGATTTTAATATACACAAAATCTCCAGATACTTTATCTACCCAAAATTCTCAATTGAAAAACAACACAGACCTACATGCTTACCTTGTCACGAAATTCTTTTACAAACTGCTCAGGCCTTTTGATAGCTAGCTTGGCATACTCCTTGCCTCTCTGCTTCCTGGCCAGTAATCTGCCCCTCTTCTTCAATGCCCATTCTTCGTTTTGCTTCCTTTTCTTCAGCACTGTCTCCTGTACATAGTTTAGCTGCTGCTGCTCTTCCTCCGCCATCATATCTACTAGTGGTAATACCAAACCTCTAACAGCAAAAAAACAAATCAAATTCGCAAAATCAATAGCATTCGCCAGAATTTACAAGTCAAGCCATCAAACTGAGTCATTCACACTCGCAAGCGACCAAGAACAATCAAGGAAAGCGACGAAACCTAATAAAGAGAGAGATCATGTACCGTAGACAATGGAGACCACAGTTGCGCCGGTGGCAAAAGTGGCGGCGATGAAGAACAACGAGGGGGAAAAACCCTAGGCTGTGGGAATGAATGAATCAATCAATCAATTTTAATGGTTTCGGATCGAGCAGATCAATCTAGCTCGATAAGATTTGGGAATGGCCTTGGAGTAGATTATTGTTTCGGATCGACTAGTTTTGGGTCCTATTAGATCGACTTAGGACTTGAAAAAATGGGGTTACCTTTGGCTTATTTGGGACCTAACCTGTTCAATGAGAGTAGGAGTGTATATACTCTAAAAATTTAATCCATAATCGATCTATTTAGTTCAAATTAGAATTAAACTGTTGATCCATATAGATATATAAATTGAGTTAAAAATAAATAAATTTAGTCGGATTATTAAATAAATCAATTCGAATCGATTCGAAATTAACTCACCAATTTCAATTATCACCTATAAAAATAATAATTTCTTTATGAGTTTTTCTTATAGTATAATAAAATTTTTAACAATAAAAAAAATAATAATAGCAATTTATAAATTATTAAATTATATTTATAATTAATTATTTATTTTTATGTCTTAGTAAAATAGTGTAAGATTAGAATTATAATATTATCGAAAATATTATTATGTAGATAATTTTTAATGATAAATTTGGATTTTGTAAAAAGATTCTTATCAAAATTTTATAAACTAGATATGTTTATCAAAACTTTTATCGAAAATATTACTATGTATTTATAATATAAAAATTTTAGGTATCACAATATATTTTCAAAAAATAAAAATAAAAAATATTTTAAAATATTTTAAGGATCGGTGAAGATACTAATGAATACACACTTTAACGAACACTCACCTTATTTCTTACCAATAACATCATGCGCATTCCTTCCAATTAATTTTATAATTTTATTTAAATTTTAAAAATATATAATTAAAAATAAAAAAATTGAATTATTAAATAAAATCGATCTGAATTTAATCCGATTATTAAATAAATTAAATTAAAATTGACAAATATAACTGTATAAATTTATAAATTAAATTAAAATTAAAATAATTTGATCCATTATTAAATAATTCGTTCTAAAATTGATTCAATAATTTAAATTACCATCCCTGCATGAGAGAGGCGGAAGAAGTTAGGGATGTTAGATGTAAGGGTTCCGGTAGTCGAACCATCAAATCAAACCGATCCAAACCGTTTTACAAGATTGACTCTATCCAGGAAAAAAGAGTCAATTAATAAAAAAGCAACCCAATAAAAGAGAGGAGTGTGGGAAACAATTACACGCCTCCCCCATCCAATAAGACTACAACTATATATTTAGCTTGATTCACCAGTAAACTGATTGGATTAAATTGGTTACAGTATAACTATAGTAGTGGACTGAGCTAGCTTAAGAATAGAAGCCAAAACACTTAAAAGAAGAGAATCAAATATTTCGAAACCTTCAACGCTGCTGAAGTGCTGATGCCTTCCTCATGCTTCAGCATTATTCTCACATGTTCTTGAGAGATCTAAAACACAAGTATATGAAGACCAGAAGAAACTAGAAATGCCATGAAACAGAGTGTGTCTGTAATAAGAAAGATTTCAACATCATAGCTCATGGCTCCCGGCGAGCTTTCAGTTTGTTAAAGTTGATAAAGAGTTTAGCTTAATAGCTTACAACCTAAAAGAAGTCTAGACTCTCTCAAATAACTCACATTGTAGACTACTTTATTATCCAATCTGAGTAGTACATTTAAACATTTGGTGGTGGCCAAATCTTGTCAAATAGCTCTTCCACACGCTTTGTTTCGTTCACATAGCTGTCAAGGCCAGTGGTAAGAAGCTCTTCAGCAGCTGGTCCTATGGCAGATGCAAAGCTCTGCTGGTCCCACTTCACAAGCTGCATTGTGAAAATGTGATGAAGAAGTGCAGAAACTTGTTAACCTTCATTTGTTATAGTAGAGTTTTGGGCAAAAAAAACTCTTGATAAATCATAATTGCAAACTCTTATTAAGAACTAGATGCCTCTTACAGTATATAACAACAATTGAACTGATTAAAGACTCCGAAGCAGTTCAATATCGGGTGACTAAACATGAATCACACGCAATTCCTCAAGCACATCTTGCTAAAAACTTTTGAGTTCTATTTTGACAAAATCGTTTAAAAAATGCATATGCCATAACCTAGTACAACCTAATTGATGTGTGATTGGTGAACATATGAAGCATATTGCAATTGATCACAAATAATAGTGAAACAAATAAGTCGTAGGCAAATTATCAACAGTACCACTATAATATGGAGCTTCTAGCCAGTCAATAAACATTTAAAAAATAGCAACTCAATGCTAACAACTTCAAAAGTCAACTGAGGTTCCATCATGTCACAAAAAGTAGAGAACTACATCAACACTAAACAAATTACATCGTCTACATAATTTGAATAGGGAAGAAAGATTCACCTCAGCTTCTTTAAAATGGTACTCCAATGCGGTGTTTGGAGATAATCTTCTCATATAGGCGTATTTCTCATGGGGATATGTAATAGATTCTTTTAGAGACTGCAGTAACTTCAGAGGTGCAATAATGTAGTCCACCCTAATGACAGAGTAGCCTAGTCAAATTTTGTATAGAGCAAGCAAACTTTGAATGATATAGGAAGAGGGCTGGGCATACCCTAGAAGGTTAAAAATATCTTGTTTGTTCCTAACAGCTGCCGCCATTAACTTCGACTTGTGTGTATGTTTGTGGATATAGTTGTATGCTTTAGTCACCTGAAAAGAAACAAGTCAGAAGAAACCCATGAGTATGAGCTTAACAAGAAAGTTAAGAAAAAGATACATGCTGAACCAAATATGCGAATGCCATGAACACATGAAGAGTCTTAAACTTCCATCGTAGAAGGTATATGAATGGAATGATCCAAAGGAATATAGAGAAAGCACACAATTTCCTAGGTAGGTGAACATAGCAAGACAAGAAAGAGGCAACAACAAGAACCGAAACCAGCAGATAACAAGAACATGAGAAGATGGCCAACAAAAGCAAGGTTCAGTTATAAGGTGTAGGCAGCAGCACTAGCATTAGCAACAAAAGCTCAGCAAGAGGACTTGCTTTATGAGCAGAATGTTTTCGGTGCTTAAGGAGACCGCAGGTCCTGGCGAGCGGGGGGACACTAGCATCAGCATAGAAGCAGAAGCTCAGCAGGAGGAGGAATACCTTTGCCAGCATTGAGGTTGGGTGCAACCGATACAATACATGTGGTTATCTGCTGCTGCAGTTGAGTTCCACTTAGACATAATTTCTCAAATTATTCCTTTTATTTAGTTAAGACCCTTTATGCTGGTACGAGTTAAAGTAGAATATGGAACAGTGGGGACACAGGAAATCCAGTTGGCCTAATGAGTCAGTTTTCAAGGAGATGAATTTATCTATGTAACCCTTCAGCACATTACAATTTTATCTTGACAAAACAGATTTTAGATTGTTTCTTTCAATTACGTCCTGTTCTAACTTTTAGTTTCCAAGTAACTAATATAGAACATGGTTCTCTAGGTAAGGATGCAGCTGAAGGAGCTTTTGAGTTCTAAAACTCTAGCTCTACGATGAAATGAAACTGCATTGTATCTCTTAAGGCCATTATTGACTGCAAGGTAAAGCATTTGACTGCTTAACTACAGTTCAAAATTAACATCATATGCAACTTTATCTAGCATTTGACCGCTTAAATCTAGTCCAACCATAAAGTTGTAATAAAAAAATATGTTAAAGACAGCAAACCAGAGCCAAGCCTGGATCCTCTCCTCTTCTTTGAGCAGCTTCTATTTCCGCATCACCTGTATGATTGCGAGCCCAGTCCTGTAGAGAGCAACATGACTTTCAGATGTCTTTTGATTGAGATATCTCAGCATAAAGCTGCAAAGAATTGCTTTATATCCAAAATGGAAATTCCAGAAGACATACCCTAAGTCGGCCAACAAAAATCTGAATGACTGATGCACCTGCTTGAGCTGCAGCCGCTGCCTGAGCAAAGCTGCAGGGTAGTATTAAAGAAAAAAAAAATTACAGATGGAACACTCAAAAGAGAATGTTTCATGTTCAAATATTAAAACAGTATGGAAATATATAGTTTTTTTTAAATGGGATAAATTACTCATCAACTGGAAGCACCAATAAAAGACTATCGAGCTAGCTAGGAATCATAACTAAGAAGGAAAGAGTGCTCATGAACCACAAATAGGGGTGCAGTTTGACATCACACTATGAAGTTTACTGCAGCCAAATATTACTAATTCAAAATAAAGTGGAAACTAAAACCTTATCTGGTTTTTGCTAAGAGAAGGTGTTCAATGCCAAACAAGTGCAAATTCTCATCAAAGTTGCATTGAATCTTTAGAGTAGGACTTGTCATATCTTTCAATATATTGTACCATAATAAAAAAATTGATGCATGTACCTATAAACAAATGTAACATGTGTCTGTATCCCTTCAGATTCAAGCACCCTTGAGGCTTCTATTCCCTAGAGAATCAGTATAACTATTAAAAGATTGAATAGAAAAACTTCACAGACATCCATGCTCTGTAATTTCAGATCTTTTGACGCATTGAGAACAAAACTCAACCCAAACAGCTTACTTGCCAAGTAGAAGGAATTTTAAATAGCAAGCGCTCTGCAGGAACCTCTAGTTTATTGTAGAATTTCAACAGCTCATGCACCTGAAATTTTTAGGGAAAAGTGCTTGCTCAATTGAACAAATGAACAAAGCTGTTCATGATATTTAGCTATTACAGTTTGATCTCACAAGATAAACCAAAGTATACTCCAACCATAGAATATGACTGTTACTACATATCAATGCCAAACATTCCAGTTCGCACACAAACAAAAGGAACAATCTTCAGCATCACGTATTGAACTTTTGAATATTCAATAAAACCAAAAATTAAAAGATTTATAAGGAATGTTTCTCAACTAGTCCTAGAACGAATATCATCTTATTTGTGCAATTTCTGGTAGCGCCTCCACTAAGTAATCTAAATAACACAGAAACTCCCATTCTATATTAAGTGTAGCAACAAACTTTAAACGATTAAATCTTCTTAAGAAGTATATATTATTTTTGTTATCTCAAGCAATCAATTACAAGGTGTCAGATCTTCAACTTAACCTATAGGTGACCGAGAAATTGCACTTTGAGTTGAAATTGGACGCAAAAGAAATGCAGTGCAATTCAAATAATACAAGAAACACCAATAGTTAAAAAAAATCCATAACCAATATCATTCATAGGAAGAAAGAAATACCTTATGAATTATGCCATGTGTGTCATAAGCCCGGCGCGCATCCACTTCTGTCGAGACACGACCAGGAACTAGTTTGGCCAAGTCAGCTCCAACATTTACCAAAGCCTATCATAGACACGATAAAAATAACAATAGGTATCACGGAAACTAGGAAAGCGTATTTCACAGCTTACTGGGTCAACTCTAAAGCCAGCCACAAACCTTAGTATAGAAACAAGAGAGCCTCTCAGCTGGATTCTCTCTGTCATAGCATTCACTGTCAGCCAAGGCAGTCTCAATTGCACTCTGGCAAAAGCAAAAACACCAGATTAATCAGTATAATGCAGCCTCACTACATTCTGATTCCTCGTACTTCTAAAAGCATTCTGCACCTTGAATTTGGTGTCCGGAAGGCTAGAAATGCCCAGCAGGAGAGACGAGCTAACAGTCGCAGCTGTTGGAGGAAATCTGAACCATACTCAAAATAAATTAAGATTAGATGTAAAAAAAGTAGCAAAAAACAAATCCAAGAACAAGGACTCACTTCTCAAAGTCATCGAAGACCACAGTATCCGGTACAATCTCACTGAAGCTTGACACGGCATCCAGTTCGGTGCTCAATTCTACATGTACAAATAAGTACAATTAAGTAATGCTCTTTTGAAGATTGACAAATTGCTTGACACACTATCGAGAGAAAACAGAAAGTTTCTCAAAATTTGTCCAGACATATAACGCTAAATAACAAGTACCACTGCACTAGAGGTATTCCAGATAAAAATTTCCAGATTGCAGATCAAGACCTTGATAATAGAACATTAAAATCAAGGACCGCAATTGAGTACTCTAATAATTTCCAATCAAGACATTACCGGTGCTAATCGAAGATGAAGCATTCCCCATCGAAACCCCTACGGGAGAAAAAGATCGCCGTGCAATCAGGAATGAAATCGTGGAGGAAGACTGAAGTGGTGAAGAACTCCATCTTGTGATCTGCTAAACAAACAATCACAAATCATTAAACTATTCAATATCTTCTCAATTGAACTGAAAAACTGAGCGAAGAAACCTGCGGGGATCGAGTTGAGAGAAGAGAAGAAGCTGAACAACGGAGAGAGATCGACATCGTCGTAGGGGAGAGAATGGGGCTTCGTTTGTCTGTCAGCTACTACTCAGTACTCACACCGGTGACGCTGAACTTTTTATATTTAATAATATATTACTCAATTGCCCTTTAAATATTGGATAATAAAGTTATTTCTTGTTGATGAAAAACGGGTATTTTCGTAAATATAATCTTTGATGGCAAGATCTGTTTAGTTTCGTTGTATCGAGGCACGTCTCGACGGCTAACCGATCCAAAATCACCGAATTCTTTTAACGTTTATCTCAATTAAATTTATTTTTTAAAAAATAACCTCTGAAACTTTTGGTTTCCGCTAATGTGTTTACTCCCGTCTATACGTACGTAAGTTTTACATCTTACACAGTCATAGCTTATTTATTTATCAAAATATTAATCAAATATTTTTTACTAAAAAATTATTTTCTATAAATTTATGTTTAGAAATTTGTTTTTAAATATAGTTTTTATAATTTATTTTTGAATCACTTACTAATTTTTTTTATTGTGTCTAATCATATTGCAGGACTATTTCAGAATACTTATAAAAAAAAATTTTATAATAGAAAAAATTTTTATTTTACTTTGATAAACAAAATTTACTATTTTTATCTAGAAAAATAATAATAATAATAATATAACAATCTACTATATTAATTTTTTTATATTTTTTAAAATTTTAAATAAATTATTATAAAAATTTATTACAAATATAAAATAATAAATTATTTATTCATAACGGAAAAGCCAAACAATCTTTGATGTTATAAATAATACCATTTTGTACTATATTATTATTAGCACGAAGCGTTTGAAAAGTATAGAAAATTGAACGAAGTCCATCTAAAATACATAGCTCGAAGTTTCCGTACCAATTTATGGTGAAGTTGCTCTATATAAATATGCACTATTACAATCTCTCACATCTTCCAAACTTATTTACAGCATGCAACTCAGTACTATAAAAAATCATTCCTATCATATGCCATACACGGTCTGTGCATATAGGTGTAGACAATTTTGGGGCATTTAGTCAAATCATATACTCTTTTACAGAGTATACTATTATTGACATTTACATTGTTAAAAAATTTAATCACATATTACTTATTAATAAATTTAAGATAATTTTTATAAAAATTTAGGTTTATTTTTTTCACAGCCAATTAGTTTTGAAAAATCTAAGCTCGTAAGATAATATGAAAGTAAGTTATGCCGAATCGATTTGAAATATGAACTAATATCTTTTTTATATTAACGCATGTATGGTCCGATTTATTTTAGTATAAGTTGCTCATTTTATTTCAAAACTTTTATGATCTACTTCATCTCAGAATAAATAGTCCGTTTTATTTTAGAACATGTAGCCACTTAATCTTAACAAAAATAGTTCCGCCGGAAAGCATGTGTTAAAAAAGTTTGGTTCAAAACTCATCATAGTCTTGAAAGATATCCTTAAAAACTTAAATTCACTTTTTCATTGCTAATTGATTTAAGAAAAAACTTCTAAGCTCATCACAACCATAATAATAATTATTTTCAATTAATTATTTTTTCTATTAAATACTTTTAAGTATTACATACATTTAGTTTAATCATTTTGCACCTTTTTGTTAATGGTGTTGCCTTGGGTAAAGATGAGACACCTCTAGTTAGATATGGTATGGTATTGGCCATTCAGATGATGGAAACCTTCTTATTTTATCCACGAACAATTTAGCACTCTTCTTTCCACAATATGTATTGCATTCCACAATATGTATTGCATATGTATAGCCAAGGGGTAAGATTTATGTAGTGTAGGAGTATCTTTCATTCATTAACAATGAGAAGTCAAATGTTCATCTTTTTGGTATATATTACCACTTCTCATCCAAGTTCAACCACTGTAGGGCGTGTTTTAGTTGTTAAGGACTGAAGTTCTTATGAAAGAGTTTGAAAAAAAATTACGTTGGAAATAAACTTTTATTTTGTACTTGTACTTTAGTTATATTTTAAAGTAAACTTTGGAGTATAATTCAGAATTGAATAATATTTTCAAAATAAGTGGAGCAAGCATTTAGTCCTCAATGAGCTAGAAGTACCTTTTATATAAGCTGTTTTTGGACTTCATAGAAACAAATCCTTATTGGAGAATGCACTTTGTAGGCCAGGAAGCATACGGAAGAGAAGAGTTTCTTAGTGAAGTTGTATTGTTTTGGTAACATTTTCTTTAAAAATTGCTTCACAAGCTTATGAAATAGAATTTTTATAGAATAAAAAATATTTTTTTATATTAAAAAAATAATAAAAATATATAATAAAAAAAAGTTTATTATATAGAATTTTTCTACATATTCTAAATTTTTAAATAATTTTTTAAAAAAATATTTAAAATATATATATTCAAAAATATAAAATAAAATATTTGAAAATTGCAATCTCAAACGCCCCATATAATATGTCACGGTATGTCTATTTTGGCTATTCTCTCTATCAAAATTACCTTGGTAAAAATGCTTTTTGCCTAGGTAAAATTATCTTGTGCATAAGCCAAGTCTAAAGTATGGTAGAATACTCTAAATATAAGTTAGTTGGTATAAATCTAAAGTAAGTTAGGAAATACTCTAGAAAGATGGAGATTTTTATAAAAAATATTTTGTAAGAACTTTCCGATCAAAATAATTTTCATTGTCCGTTGAGGAGGTGGATGACCTATAAATAGGAGGGTAATGACCCCCATTTGAAGCATCAAGCAATCAAGCATTTCAACCAAGAGTTGTACAAAGCTAAAATAATATAAAGCTTTCTTTCTAAAAAGCTCTCTTCAAGTGTTTCTTACTTTTTCTCTAGTCCATTCAAGTTTTCTTAACTATCTTTGATAGCTCATTTAGGTGAAAGGCTGACTTAGCCATAAGGGAGTGTGACTAAGTGCCGCACGAGCCAAGGTAAAAACTCTAGGCCCGTGACAAGTTGTATCATAGCTAAGATTCTGCCAATCAAAAATGGCAAGCGAAAGCGACGTTACCATCCATGAGGGAAGGGAGATTGAAAGGAGAGCTCCCGAGAGCAGTCAGCCAACGGAAAGAGAAGTCTAGGGACGTAATGGCGAATGTGAACGCAGAGCTCGCTAAGGTAGAGCTTGCTATGGCGGATAAGGTGGACCAGTTCGAGGAGTTGGGCCAAAGCATCGAAAAGCTCGAGAAGGGACAAGAAGAGCTTCGTGGGGAGATGCAAAGTGCCTTGAACGTGATGGCCGAATCATCGTATCGCAAAGGTAAAGCTCTTAAAGACTCTCTCTTGGGTGATGTGGATGCTCTTAGGAGGAAAGTAGCGACTCTTAGGGAAGAGGTCGTAAGGATGGCTACCAAGTTGAGGGATGTCGAGGAGGGTGAGCACTTTACAAGATGACGGTTACACAAGGGGTAGTTTTCGCCGTACCCTCAACTTCGACTCCTTCGAATGTGGATATTCCAAAACCCAAGGCGTAAAGGGTGCGCGGAACGCGAAGGAGATTGATAACTTCCTTTGGAGTTTAGAGCAACTTTTTAAGAGTACCGGCATCACGGAGGATGTAGGTAAGATCGATTATGCCACTCTTTATCTTGAGGATACCGCAATGGTATAGTGGAGAAGGAGGCATGCCAAGATCGAGAAGGGGACCTGCACCATTGTCACCTGGGAATAGTTCAAGAGGAAACTCAAGCGGCAATTCTATCCGGTGAATGCCGAGGATGAGGCAAGGACAAAGCTTCGGCACTTGACTCATCGGGGCAGCATAAGGGACTATGTCAAGAAATTTTCAGAGTTGATCTTAGAGATCCCTGATTTTCCAGAAAGGGAGGCCCTTTTTGCTTTCATGGATGGATTGCAAACATGGTAAGGTTGGAGATTCAACGTAGAGGACCTCAAGATCTCAACTCTGCTATTGCCATAGCCGAGTCCCTTATAGAGTTCCAACGGTCCGAGAAGCATAAGCCTCGAGAGGACTCCAAGGACAATGGCAGTGGAGATAGCCATCAAGTCAACGAAGCAACGATTGACCCACCAAAGACCAAGGAAGGCTCCCATAAAGATAAAAAAAGCAATGGTAACAATCGAGGGAATGGTAAGAATTCTTTAAAATGCTTCTTTTGTGATGGATCTCATATACCCAGGGAATGTCAAAAACGGAACAAACTTTTCGCACTAATAGAAATAATGGACTAGCCACAAAGACAACCTGAAGAAGTAAAGATAGGCTCATTATAACTACTTAATGCCATCCAAGCCAAAGCCGAATTGCAAAGACGTGAGGTGAAGGGTCGAATGTACGTGACGATCAAAGTTGAAGAACGGGAGGTCCGAGCTTTGGTAGACACAGGGGCGACCCATAACTTCCTCGAGGAGGAGAAAGCCACGAGGTTCAGCATCAAGTACGAAAAGGGACAAGGATGGATTAAGGCAGTTAATTCCGAACCCAAATTTATTGTTGGTGTTGCCCGTGGAGTCAAAACTTGCATAGGTGAGTGGTGTGGTCTTCTGGACTTTTCTGTTGCGCCAATGAATGATTTTCTTATAGTTCTTGATATGGAATTTATGGATCGCGTAAAGGCTGTACCTATTCTTTTTGCCAACTCCATGTGGATCATGGATGAAGGAAAACGTGCATGGTACCTTTGTCGCGCGAAGTAAATTTCCAATCCAAAACTACTTTAGCCTTACAATCCTCAAGGAAGAAAGAGAAGGCACAACCAACAATCCAGATCATCCCAAAAGAACCAGATCATCTCAACATGAAGCCAATGGAGAATCAAAATACTGCAGCATCCTTAAGAGCTTCAGCATCCATTATGATGACACTCGAATGGGACGTGGAAGAAATTTTGGGGCATCGATTCATCCCAAGGCGTGGTAATCGTCTATGTTATTCTGAATATTTGGTCAAGTGGAAGGGTCGGCCAGACGATGAGTCGAGTTGGGAGCATGAAGATGACTTATGGCCATTCCACCATAAGATTCAAGAATTCCGCTACAGCTCCACACAACCGCGATGAGGGCATCGTGAAATAGGTGGGAGAGAATGTCACGGTATGGTTATTTTGGCTATTCTTTCTATCAAAATTATCTTGATAAAAATACTTTTTGCCTAGATAATTATTTTGTGCATAAGCCAAGTTTAAAGTATGGTAGAATACTCTAGATATAAGTTAGTTGGCATAAATTTAGAGTAGGTTAGGAAATACTCTAGAAAGGTGGAAACTTTTGTAAGGAATATTTTGTAAGAACTTTCTGGATAATGTATTCTCTACCGTCCGATCAAAACAATCTCCACCGTCCGTTGAGAAGATAGAGGAGCTATAAATAGGAAGATAAGGATCCCTATTTGAAGCATCAAGTATTTCAACCAAAAATTGTACCAAGCCAAAATAATATAAACTTTTCTTCTAAAAAGTTCTCTTCAAGTGTTTCTTACTTTTACTTTAATCTATTTAAGTTTTTTAACTATCTTTGATAATTTATTAGATGAAAGATTGACTTAGCCATAATAAAGTGTGACTAAGTACTGCATGAGCCAAATTAAAAACTCTTGACAACATCATTGTAGTTAACGCCCGCCTTTGGTACATGCAGATCATAATGCTGACAGTTGAGCCTGGTGATGTTCCAAATTAGCAAACCAGGTGGTGTTCCACTTTATTGACGGGCCCTTGTATTTCCGTTTCCGCAATTCGCGGAACCAATTCGCAAATAGGTTAAATCTTGCTGATATCTTGCAAAGATATATAGTATAGCATAATCTTATTCATCTTCAGTTCTTCACAGATTCCAGATCTCAATTCCCAATTCCAACCATCTAATGGACCGCCGTCCGATCGCCGCCGTTCCTGAGACTAGCAAGAAACGAAGAGAGAAGCAAGAAACCCACGTGTCTTTACGTCCGTGGTCTGATCTCCCAGATCTGTTACTTAACGGCGTTATCGAACGGTTGTTTTCTGTCTTCGATATTATCTCTTTCACATTCACTTGCCGTCGTTGGTATTCGATCTCCCTTTCCTCTCTCCGTAACGGCACCGTTAACTCGCTGCCTCCTCTCCTCCTCCGAGACCAATCGGATCCGATCGGCCGCGATTCGTTATCTATCCGCCGGCGTCGCCGTAAACATGCTAGCCATCTCCTACTCATCTCTCCCGCCGACGATTCCCTTCGTCATCGCCGGTCACCTGCCTCCATCTTACCTGAACCAGGTTCGCTCCTTGGTTACTGTCATGGATTCGTTATCATTTTCACGCCTTATAAACAACTCATGGTTGTCAATGTGTTCACTGGTGAGAAACTTTACCCGCCTGCGCCTTCATTCAATCCTCACTATGGCTTCTTCACTGAACCCATAGATAACAGTGCTTGCCAGCTTCTTCTATTCAACTACGAAGGTCTCCGGTCTTGGCGTCTCGGCGATGCCTCCTGGTCGGAGCTGAATAGTTTTGGTGGAAAGCTGGTGGGAATCGTGCATGCCGTGGTTTTTAGGGGGAAGTTGTATGCTGTCGATTGTAACGGATATATCTTCGAAATTGAATTGACCCCACAGTTTATTGTGAAGGAGTTGCTGGTTGATGGAGTGGAGGCCTTGCCGTTGCCGGAGTTAGTGACGGGTAAGCCCTTTGGTCGGTGGCTGGTGGATTGTTGTGGCGAGCTCCTGATGGTATGGCTAAGTCATGACAAGGAAGAGCCGCTAGCATCAGAAACGATCCAAGTATATCGACTGGTTTTTAAAGGACAAAATTTGGCATGGGTGAAGGTTCAGAGCCTTGAAGATTGCTGCTTGTTCATTGATTTTCATGGGAGAAACACAATGGCTTGTCCTAGACCAGGCAGATGGGGAGGACGTAGTAATTGTATCTATGTTGCTGGACAGGGCTGTGATTCTTGGATTGAGATTCCCTTGGATGGGCAGCCAATTGAAATTCAACCATCTACCTCATTCTCACCCGTAAATATTCTCTCCACATTTTTTCCGCCAACATGGGTAGTGCCCAAATTGCTTTCATTTATGAAGTCCTTGAAGCTCTCTGAGAGTGAATGCTAGGTACTTATCTCTTACTCGCTATTTTCTTGTGATGGCATGTTAAGACTTGTTGCATATAGAAGCCTTGAGCAAATAACGAACAATTTTGCTTTAGGGCGTGTTTCAAGTGAGTGGAACTCCACTTTCTCCGCCAGAATTGGAGTTCCACTCACTTCCTTTGTTTCAATTGCAAATAGAACTAGGAATTCGAGTTCCCAGTTCTATACAAGTAGAACTCAAGTTCCACTATATTTCTTTTTTTTAATTCACTTCCAACCCACTTCAACAATCAATTAAAACATAAAAACTAAACTTTACTTTCAACTTATTTTTCAAAAAACTCCACTTTCTATTTTTCACTTTCACGTAACTCAGTTACGGGCATTTGAAACACACACTTACTTAGAACCCTTTGACGATGCCTTTTGGGAAGTTAAAATCTCATAGTTCCTTTTTGACTGAAACTACATGGCCTTTGAAATTATTGGTGGCATTCAAGCAAATCAAGGTGCTGAAATTTTTGAAAGAGTAGCAAATCTACGCAATGACAGACTCATCTTAAATCTTGCATTCTCTGCACTTCATGTTTCCCAGAGTCCCTATGCACGCTTTCGCCCATTGCTCGTTAGCGTCTCCTAACATTCTTGGTGGTGGCATTGTTTTCAGTTACTCCCATGAATTCCTTTTCTTCTGTAGAACTCCTTTCAGTTAACTCGTCCTCGTTAATGTGTTTTCACTTTTCAGGAAGAAAATTCGAAATGCTGATGCCTCCTGAGGGTTGGCGTGACCGTGTAGACTGCGGCATTCTTGCTACTTCATGCCGTCATGACACTGCCGTCTACTTATCTTCAATCCCAAAGGATATGCTGTGGCATGGCGTCCAGGAGATGCTTGTGTCACTCTGCTATATCTCAAGTTTTGGCTTGAAGTTAAACATGCTATGCGGTTGTTGGTGGGATGGTGTAACTTTGGGCAGGCTGCATGCTGTCCACCGTACCATTTGTACTCTGATTGTGTCATCAAGAAAGAGGCAGTCGCAATCCGATTCCCTTGTCGGACACTTGGCCAGTCATTGTTTTCTGGCTGTACCAATGAAAGAGTTCAAGGCTCGACGCCGGCTTAGATTGTAGTTTACCTAATGGCTTTGTGGGATCAAAATCATCAAACCTGTTATGGGCGCAGGTGGAGAGGCTGGACAATCGCTGCTCTTGCAACGACATGTGTAAAAAAGCCCAGTAGTGTGTAGAACACTGAAAAATGGAGAGACCAAAGCAGCTGCATTCATGATTCATGTCGCCGGGCCTGTTAAGTGGTTGTAGTAAGTGATGCGTTTTCGAATATGGAGGTCCACCCACGAATGCGTGGCATCTGATGCTCTCGAAATGTTTTTAATTCACCGATGTGGGTTATGATGGACACGAGTCAGATGGTGCGGTGTGTTAGTTCAGTCAACTTGGTTCGATGCTTCAATTTCAAATGTTACACATTTTGGTTTCGCTTATTTTCTCCCTATTTGATATTCAAGTTTGATATTTGTAGCAACTATGCAGTAAACTGGATTTCTCGGGTGCTATTGCTTTTGTTTCTACCGGAAGAATAGCTGCAAATATCGACGAGTTTACTGTATAACAAAAAGAAAAAGAATGTTCGAACTCAAATTCAAATTATCATTTTTTTTTTCAATTTTAAGAGGAGTTTTTAGGTGACGCTTGAAGTAAAATAGTACTTTTTAAAATAAAATATATTTTAAAAATTCTTTTAAAATAAATTTAATTTGAACTAAAAAATATACATACAAAAATTATACGAAATTATAATTTTCTTATATTTTTAAAATTTATAAATTAATAAAAATTATTTTAAAATATGAAATGTTTTTTAAAAATTAGAAAAAAAAACGCCCTGCATAGCACTTTAGTCAAAATTCTCAAACGACACGCAACGGAATCCAAGAGAACTTCTTTGAGTTATGTTTGATGGAAAGCTGCCGAGACAAGCGGAAGAAAAGGGAAAGCAAAGCAGCACCGCAGGAGATTCCTGCCGTGGTCGGACCTCATCCTTGCCGGTATAATTTTCTTTTATGGTTGATGTGTTTTTCTAAAATGTTTTTCAATGTTGATAGTTCTTGTGCTATTAGTTTCAGATGCTTGTCTTGTATTTTGGTATCCACTCGTGCATTGTTTTCAAATGAAAATGATAGCTTTCAAATTACCTTTTGATTTGGTGGTGGGTAGTGATGGACTTGTCGACAAAATCTATTGTATGTTCATGCCAGGATTTCAAATTTGAGGTCTGCCTTCCTGAAAAAAGACTTGTAGTGGAACTTATAGTTGGGATGCAGTTGGGATGAATTTTATTTTTTAAAACATTTTTGTAGCATACAAAGGTGTATTTCACCACGGAAAAAATCCCAAAAACAGAGAAAAACACTGAACAATCTCAATTTGCAATTCCTGTCCTCCTTCAAGAGGCCTCTCATCGTCATCGTCAAACAAAAACAATTCAAATCTTAATTATTAAAAAACTTCACACAAGTGAATCAACTCCGTGAGGAGACTTCACAAAAGTTGATCAACACCGTGAAAAAACTTCGCAGAAGTTAATCAACACCTTTTCTATCCATCATCTGACTCTTTCCTGCTGCTCTTCTATTTTCATTGTTTTGTGACAATATTTCTTTCCTTTTTACATGCTTTATACAACAAACCAATCCCCAAAAAATGAAAAATCACTCTGTTATCAATCGATTGATCAATCACGGATCTCTACGCAACAAGCGGTGGCGCCGGTGGCGCGGCGGAGGAAGAGTCGAGTAGCCTCCTTGCCTGTGCGAGCTGTTCCGTCAGAGCTCGCAGCTTAACTCTGTATTCTCTGGCCTGCGCGAGCGCCTCCGCCTCAAGCTCACCAAGTTGCACGCAAAGCCGTTCCTCGGCCTCCTCCGCCGCCATCAATCTCTCCTTCGTCCGCAACAGTTCCGCCTGCATTGATTCTTCCCTCTCTCTCCTTTCCTTCACCTCTTTTCCCAATTCTTCGTTTCTTTTCCTCAACAGATCTAATTCCGTTCTCGCATTCCCTAATGAAGAATTCTTCGAATCAACCATAGCCATTCCCCAAGCCATCACCAAAATTCAATTAATCAATAAAGTTCTAGAGATTGATGGTTAAATATGGGAGGAAAAAACAAAGAATTTGAATGGTGATTAGAATTAGCTTCAACTGTTGGCAAACTACTTGAACTTCGGTGATTGTTCTAACTTTGCAAAAACTATATATAGATGAAGAATAGAAACGGGAATGCGTCTCTGTTCAATGAATCTGAGAAGTGGGGAGAATATGCTGAGCTCATCAATGACCACTGAGTTGGGGAAATGGTGATGGGGCCACATGGATTGGACTGGAGCGGTCTCGATTGTGGACCGATATGGCGGGTCCAACTAAGCCCATGTTGAATTTGTCATTTTGGCTATTTCGTGCAAGTTTAACTAACAACAAAAAGCACGTATGCGTAAAATTGTTAACATAGTGTCGTGCACGTTAGCGCAGATTTTGATTTTAAGGATACGTGGATTTTAATAATTGTTTAGTGAGGCACTTGTTTGTAATAAGATGTACATGTAAATAGATAACTGATGTCTTCAGCCTTACTTAGCTCAGATTTTTCAGAAACTGTCTAATTTATAGTGAGTGTTTATTATCATTTTAAATTTTTATTTTTTAAAATTTATTTTTTTATTAGATATTTTATTAATTTAATTTATTAAATTAATTTTTTAAATCTCAAATTTATTGAATTTATTTTCTAAGTAAACACGCTCATAAGCTTTTAGTATAGGGTTTCCTGACACGTTCGGTACATAGAGTGTGTTCTTTTATGCATAAAAATATGTTTATACTAAAAATTATTTCTAATTTATTTTTAATTACAAAATATAAAAAAAGTATTTTTAATTTAATTTTTAATATAAAAACATATTATTTTTAATAATTCATTTTTAAAAATTTATTTTTAAAAAATTAAATTTTAAAGTCAAACGAACGCACCTAAGATGACCAACGAAATCAATCAGCAGCTGTTAATCTTTAGTTGGTCAATTGGTAAGATATTTAAGGATCCTATTACAATCACAAGCGTTGTGATGTTAATCTCTCGAGCAAAAATAGGAAAACAGTGAAAACGACGAGCATAATAACATCATCTTCTTTTTTAAAACTCTTTTTAAAAGGTTTTCAGTTTAACTTTCAACGTATTGACGTAATTTTGTCAAATAAAATTAAAGTTCAACGAAAACGATGTGCACCGACCGATGCTATTGGCCCATTGCTCATGGCATCAGGAAAGAGACTCCGAGCAAAAAACCAAGCTTCTACTTATTAGACAAAATTTATTGGTCATTTTTTTAGAATAGCATTTACGAAGAAAATGTCAAAAAGATGAAGTCGTTTATTTGCCGCCCAGATTTTATAGAACCTAAGAATCTTCGTTTCCCATTGAATAAATTAGGAAACAACTTCTAGAATAACAATCTTCAGATCACCAGCAGTCTTGAACAAAAAATTTATCTTAAGATGTGTTTTAATTGATATAAAATAAGTTCCGTAGAACAAATTTTAGTAAATTAAATTCGATAAAAAACTTATGAAAATAAGTTTGGTGAGTTTGAATTAAACTAAGCAGAAAATAATTTTAAATTTTAAAAAAATGGATTTTGAGCAATTGGAATACACCCTTAAATTTTATAGGAAAGAACCCTTAAATTGGAATGCACTCTTAAACGCTAAGAGAATATTTGACAGAATTTTTCAAAAAAATAAGTTTTAATCTTTTAATTTATTTTTTAATATAATTTTTATAAATTCCTAATGATTTACTTAAAAATATTAAAAGTTCAATAAAATTTTTTATTATATTTTTAATCAAAATAATAAAATTTATTTTTAAAAAAATATAAAATATTTTTATCATAAAAAATTTTATTTTAAAGTCACTTTCGATCATCCTCTAATTAGTTTGTTATTCAGCTCCGGAGCTCATGCACGTTAGGAGAAACAAATTTGAATAAACCAAATAGTGAACTACGGTCTCATCTATCATGCCTAGAAAAGTAAAAAAGAAAAACTTTACAATGATCGACTGCTCAGTTATTAAGCATGGCCGTCAAGGATCGTTAAATTTATCCAAAACAAGATTGACAATCAGTACCAAGATGAATACATCTTTGGGAATTATTTAGTGACGTCAATTACTAACTCCATGAAAGCTTTCTCACTTCACTGCTGTTCATTTTGATGGGAGAAGAGCGAACAAACTGTATCGGTAAGAGAAGCTTAAAATTTGTTTTTGGCGTTCACCAAACCTTCCTGTCCTAGCATGTAATTTTTCTTCATTTCCTCCAAGACAGCATCATTTGTACTGAAAGAAGATTGAAAACGTCTTCAAATAAGATCGACTTTTCAGTAGATGCACAATTTTACAAAATTGATGCAGAAAATTTGAAGGGAAGACAAAGATGAAGCACGACAATTTCACTTGATGAGACTGAGACATCAATTAGCACTGAACTTTGTTGTTTCAGCTGCAGTTAAACAAACAGCTGCAGTGAAACAAACACCAACCCAGATAACAGAAACAATTATACATGTTTATATTAACAGGACGCACAACATATCTCCGAACAAAAAGAGCTAATACTAGGAAAATCTTCAAATTTGATTGTCTACATCATATAAAAGGTGAAGGAAGCCCATATTACATGGTTTTGCAGCACAACTACTAACTAGTTAGAAATCTAGCCAAGCGAATTGGTAAAGGAATAGTGTATATATATATATATACACACACAAAAACATTAAAGGCATTGTTGATATTCAATCACTTATGCCACCATCTTCATTGTATTATCTATATCCCAAACCCAATTTTATATGCAATTTCAACAATACCTACATAAGAAGATAAGACAATTCATAAGACTCGCATCTAGTTCCTAATTTGCACAGCTTATTACATCCTACTAATAAGTACCAGATAAGGCTTCCTGGCTTAGATATTTAAAATAAGCAGCTAATAAGTGTCAGTAAACAATATCTAGATGGGCAATCAGATGCAATATGTCATCACGTGGGTTACAATCAAGAAGCACCCCAAACGAACAATATGAATGAGCCACCAAATGAATTGTAAACCAAGAAGATAGTTTACCATGTCCAGTTCTAAGAACATTGTATCAACATGTAAGCTAACCCGATAAATTAAAACCACCCAAAGCGCTAGTTCAACTAGATAGCAAAAGAGCTCAAACTACTGAAAATTGATCCAATCTCAGACACAAAATGAGGCAATCATCATGATTAAAATATCCTGCACAAGGCTTTCCAGTTTCTTAGTTTAGAAACCAGTAAACAACAAATATCACTTACTACTGGTGAAGGCATTCATTTAATTCCTTTGCTTGCTTGCGACAATGCCAGATAACAGATAAAGTTTTTCCTGAAGCACATTCAGCATACTTTGCAGAATAATAATCACACTCCTTCAGCGCCTTTTGCTTCATTTTACTACGCAAGGCTGTTGCAGAAAAAAGTTGAGTGAATGAACTCGCCAAACAAACCATCAAGAAACCTTTTTTTTTGGGTTTTGGAGAAGAAAATCATCAGGAAGCTAATATGTGCATTCACAAATTAAGAAGTCACGTTATGCTAGGTAACATCAAAACATAAAAGTCTTTGGATATGCTCTTCGGCTTATCTATTCCTCTCACTAAACAAATACCATGTAAGAAGCTCTGCACCGGGGATTTTTAGAACTATCAATTTAAGGGATTGATTGGTGGTGGTTATTCCATAGTGAATACATATCCGCAACAAATAGAAAACTGGCACTGGCCTGTCCTTTCACAGAGGAAATGGCATCTCCGATCTTGGCATATAAACAAATCAAACATCAAAACTCTAACCAAAGTTCATAGCATCACAAAGTCGAACCAAATTGTTAATACTGCAGAATTACATAGAAAGATGTCATTGGTTAGGCCTATTCCAAAAGATGATATTTATTATCCTTTATAGAACTATTTGTCAGTTTAAAATATACTATCGCGTGGTGGAATGGACAAAGCATATATCATAGACAGATCAAGACAAGATTCCCTTCAAAACATCTGAAATTTGCACAAACACAACCTCAAGATACTTTTTTATTATATATATTCTGGAAAAAAAAGGGTGAAAACACTCAATATGTGCTTCAACAACAATTTCATAAGAGGAGGTGTATTAGTAATTGAAGGCATACCTTCTTCTACCTTCTTCTTAACATGGTTCTCTCTCGCCTCTTGGATATAACCCATCAAGCGCTTTGGAGAGAGCTAATGCCACTGAGCTTTGGATTGAAGGTGGTTTAGTAACTTCAGTTTGAATCAAAACTTGATTTGTTTTGTTAAAATAAATTATCAACAAAGGTTAAATGGCATACAAGCATAGTATTACATATTTCTTATATGTATGAAATCCATAATAGGTAACGTAAGTTACTTGCCTATGCAGATTCTTACATGGTGCATGCACATCTACATACATGAATTATGGTGTAATATGTATGCGTCTAGAAATATTAAGCCATATATACACCTAACTCTAGGATCTTATAAGATTTTGCTAAGTTAAATAAATGGCAGAGACGGACCAGGACAAACATACTCATCAAAAGCTGCAAGTTCACATGCACCTGTTGGAGAAGTTTTAAGTTAGTATGATATTACATTACAGAGCTGGAAGTTGCAGACCTTTCCGATGTCAAGAAAGCACATGTTCCTTGCATATTACATTTTCTATGTTCTATTATATGAAAAACACTGTGATTCCTTTTCATAACTCCTTTAAGCTACCATTAACACCAACATCAACATACCACTCCGACAAGTTTCAGGCGTTTTTAGTTACAGCTAGACTCTAGGAGCGAATTCTGAGAAGAGTGAAATTTAGTAGGCATGTCATGCATAGTTTTAGAAACACAGTAGATGAGACATATGCCTGCATCGTAGAATATTTTCTCAATTAACAAATCAGAACCCCTTTTAGATATTTTCTAGCTCAAAAATGCACTCTCCAAAAAAATTCAGAAAATATTTCTCATCCTTTGGGTCCGTACACCAATACCGGTGTCCACAAACTTCCTATCTTCTTTCTCCGCTGAATACCGAGATTATACAGAAACAATTTCACAGAACACCCAAAATCGTCGTTGTACCAAAGCCAAAACAATTGAAATTCATTACTGGTAATCCAGATTGAGAGATATCGACTCGATTGGATTGAATTATTAAAGTAAAATTGAGATCCTTCATTACCTCCGAATAGATGGAAGGCTGAGAAATTGAGCGCCGGCGGCCGCAGTAGAAGAGGAGCCCGCACAAGCACAGGAAAGGTGAATCGCAAAGAGCCAAAGAGGCGTGCTTACTTAGAACTCACTCTTTTGAAGTAAGTTTTAAAAATAAAATTAAAAATTAAAAATAATAATTAAAAACTAAATTTTATATTTATCAAAATACATTTTAAAATTAAATTTTAAAATAAGTTATTTTTAAACTTTCATTTTAATTTGTATTAAAAATAAGTTAAGAAATAAATTTAATGAATAAATAAACAAATTCTTAAAGAAAAGACAGATAATAATATTGGCCCATTTTCTTGGCGCAATGTATCAGAGAGTGACAAACTGAATTGGTAACTATTGCGGACCGCTGAAATTGTGGCCCATTTTGAGGCCTAGCAATCGCTTGCGTTGCCATTGCGGACCACTGAAATTTTCCAACCCGTTGCATTCTAGACCATTCACAACAGAATCTCCACTTCACAGCACTAAAACTACCTCGGGACTCTACTTCATCGATAGAAGGAGAAGAAAACCATGATCTCAAAATCGTCTTTTAGGATATATTTAAATTCATAGTTAAAAAATAAGAATAAGATAACAAATAGAAAAAATAATAAGACGAAGAAAGGAAAAAAATAGTTAATTAATTTTACGATACTTGGATATATAATGAGTTTAATAAATTAATTATACTTGGATAGATGGGTAAATGAATGAGTAATAGAAGTAAATTTTTATAAAAGATTCAAAAGTCTTTATTTATTTATATTAATATTATTTTTATTAATATAACTTTTAAATTAATTTTTTATATTAATCTAAAATTATATTAATTATTAAATAAAAAAACTAATCATATAATTTTATTATTTCCTCACTAATTAAAATTAAATAAGTATAAAAAATTTTAAATTATTATAATAAAAAATAATATATCTTAATTTAAAAATATTAAATAAAAAATAAATATTAAATTATAAATAAATATTTAAAAATATTTTAAAAAATACAAAAGTGCTTCCTTTTTTGTCATCATATATTTCCACTAATTTAGTAGGTACACATTTAACTACTAAATAGTAAAAAGAATGGAGAGTAGCTTCCCATTCTTTCTATTAATGATATGTTACCAAACATAGATAGACATAGAGAAATGATTTACTTCACCTATCATTCCCCATGTCTACCTATCATCCAAACGAAGCTTTAGGGCGTGCAGAAGATAATGGTCTTTTAGGATTCCATTATATATTTGGAAGTTCATATTATGAATTTTAAAATGAAATAAGATAGAAATGCCTCTTGATGTAATTTTAACTTGTTCCCTTAACAAGATTGCATACATATATCATGTATCTATACTAATAAAAAAATAAATTTTAATAGACCAAATATGAATAATTTGGGTCGGCCCTAAACCTTAGGGCGTGTTTCAAATATCCGTAATTGAGTTTCGTAAAAGTGAAACATAAAAAGTAGAGTTTTTTGAAAAATAAAGTAGAAGTGGAGTTCAGTATTTATGTTTCAATAGGTTTTGAAAGTGTGTTAAAAATTAAAAAATATAGTTGTATTGAAAAGTGTGTAAATAAGAAAGTTGAAACTGAAGTTCCGCACGTAGAAGTAAAATTCTGAATTTTTTGTGTAATTGAAATATATAAACTGTGTGGAGCTCAAAATTTGAAAAAAAAAAGTAAAGTTACGGATATTTGAAACATGTCCTTAGTGGGTCTAAAAGCAGGGATAGTTATGTGGTTTGTAGTGAAGGTTGTTTTGGTCCTTTCAGCTTCACAACCAATTAGGGTTCTTCAATCTCTGCTTTTAAACACTTACGATCAACTTTTTCTGGCCTCTGCAATTCCGGTATATCAGCCGCAATTCCATTCTCTCTCTCACATCGATAGCAAATCTTTTCCTTGCCTTCTTCAGTAATAAAGCAATCTGCTGCTTTTCTCTTTTGAAATTCTCTAAATTTTCGGTTCTATTAATGTTTTTGTAATTGATGAATTATAATCGAGCAAAAATTCAGGCAGCCCCTTTGCCTTTTTAAGCATCTCAGTGGCATCGGCGGTGTTGTTTTGCTCGGAGATCAAAAATCAATGCTTCTAAGCTTCAGACTCGCTGAGAGAAATTTTCTTTTCTTCCTGATGCTGGTCTAGTAGTCTTAAGCACATCTCTCTCTCTCTCTCTCTCGCATCTGAATGAATGAGTTACTACTTTATCATTACTTACTTTCATACTTGGCTTTGCATTCAAATTTCTCTTTGATGATTATGAATGTTTTTAAAAAAAAATAGTGATTTGCTATACGCTGTAGAATTGTACAACAAAATGATCAATCTGATTAGATTATTTGTGTATCCATGTTAATTTTTGTTGGTGTCTTATTGACTAGAAACAAATTAATTTCCTCTGTTTTGTTTGTGTTGGACTGTTAATATTTCATCTGCATAGTTTGATTAGCTGTATTTGCCTGTTGTTTTTTTAATTTTAAGATCTGATTTGAAGTTTAGATACAAGAGGTTCAAGTATCCAACCATGAGTACTGCTACATATTGCTAATTTTTATGGCGAACCTAGTCGCCAGTGAGCTACACAGTGGTGCCTTTTTTTAATTTTAGATTTTAATACACTTTGAACTCGATATTGGTACGAAATTGTAGTTCTTTTTCTGAAGTTTTGTTGAATTTACAATGTTGAATTTAGTTTCAGTCTGAAATTTTCTTACTGCTTTGAACTTGGATTTGATACTTGAATATTATTGTAGTTAATTTTGCTATTTCCTTCTCTTGCCATAGGTTTGTCTTATGCAATGACTTAGTTTCTTCTGTGTTTTACTAGTTCTTTTTGTGAATTTTTGTCGAAGAATCTCTTTTATGGAATTGTTGTACTTTGCACCATTTAGGAGACGCAGTTGTTTAGTTTATTTTCCATCTTGTTTGTTTTTTCTTTTTCCTTCTTTTTGAAGCACCAAATTTGATATATGAAGAAAATTTACCAAATGCTTTTCTTCTGCATGCCTTTTGTTAATATGAGAAACATAGGGAATTATTAGGTAAGCTTTTTAAGTTTAGCTGTTAGTATTGGAATTGTCACTGGTGATTAAAGCAAACCTGGCAGGAATTAATTATTTTTTTTATTATGAGATCCAGTTCCATGATTCAATGAACATTTTCTAAGTAAGGCAAAATTGAAGAATGACTAAGTTTAGTTGTAAAGAATAGGTATGTTCGGTGAGAACTGCTCAAATTTTCAAGAAGTAGAATTTCATATTGGAGGTCTGATACTCAAATTTTATGTTCTAACTATTACATAGAACGGCCACCAAGAATTTAATATTGTAAAGAAGGTCCATATTTTACAAAGTAGAATCTGAATTTTGGTGACTTTATACGGAAAAATTATGTTCTACTTATTTACATGAAACAACCCAAAAAATATCACATTTGAAAAGAGGTTCATTTTCTAAAAAGTAGAAGTTGAACATTTTCTACTAATTTGGCATATTTTAAATGCTTCTAATTGAGTTTCACTTAAAATAAAAAATTAGAATTATAATTTTTTGAAAAATTCGTTGGAAATAACATTTAAATTTTATATTTTAATTATTTTTTAATATTTTAATAAAAGTGAATTAAAGTAAAAAAACTATTTTATCTCGAAGAACGTGAAAATAAGAGGGTGGAATTCAAATAAAGTATAGTTTTGAATTTTTTTATAGTATTAAAATATGTGAATTTTATCGAAATTTAAAAAAATTAGAATTTTGATGAATTAAAACACTTTATAAAAGGTATTCTAGTATTAACTTAATACGCCTCCGATGAATGTCATACGGAAAAAGATGGTCCTCCTTTCTAAAAGGTTGAACGGGGCGTTTGGCGAAGTTTCTTAGAAAATTATTTTGTAATTTTTTCAGTTTATGTTTCTAATAAATTTATTTAAATATTTAAAAAAATATATAAAAATTAAATGTAGTAAGTTATTTTATTATTTTTTATGTAAAAAATAAATTTTATTTTCAAAATATAATAAAAATATTTTGTATTTTAAAAAAATAGTTTTTTGAAAGAACTCTATAACGCTCCAGTGCTCCATACTGTAAAAGGATATTCTCGTAAAATATAAGACGCCCTCGATGAATATCATACAAGAAGGTAGTCCTTTTTACTTGACAAATACAAAATGCATTTTGGAGGGCGATATCGTGAATAAATATATATTAGGTAATTTACATAAGACACCCCAAATTAGTGACATAATCATAATAAGGTTCACTATTTCTAAGAAGGAGAAACTGCAATTTGTGGGTCCAATACTGTAATACCTTTTTCAAGTTAATTTGCAGACGCCCTCAAATAATATCATACTCAAAAGGTGTTCCATTTTTTTAAAGTAGAAACTTCATTTTGGAGGTACGATACTGTGAAAAAATATTCATTTACATAATACGTCCCAAATGAATATTATATTCTAGAAATGGTCCGTATTCATTAAAGTAGAATATAGTTAATATAGGTGCAAAAACGAGCAGGCCGGGCTCGGTTTACTGACTCGATCCGGCCCGAACTTATTATAAAAAAAAAAAGAAATTATGGAAAGTTCAGGTGTTCTCTCTCCAGTTGCTTCAATGACTACTCCTATTATTAGCGTACAAGGTGATTCATCCTCCGCCATTAGTGTTAAACTAAATAGTTCCAACTATTATTTTTGGTCTCAAGCGGTTGAGATGTACATTATTGGAAAGAATAAGATGGGCTATTTGACCGGAGAAATAGCACGACCTCAAGAGACTGATCCTATTTATGTTCAGTGGAGAACTGACAATGCTATTGTCAAAGGATGGTTGATCAACTCTATGGAACCAACTGTGATAGAGTTTTTTATTCGGCTTCCCACTGCCAGAGTTGTTTGAACTGCTGTGTCCAAAACTTACTATGATAATTCTGACATATCTCAGATTTATGAATTAACATGCAGGGCATTCAAATTGAAGCAAAGTAGAAGGCCCGTTACGGCCTACTATGCAGAATTATAGAGCATATGGCAAGAATTAGATTTTCGTAATCCAATTAGGATGTGTTGTGCTAATGATATATTAGCTCGACAACAGGAGATTGAGAGGGAACGTGTCTATATTTTTTTGGCTGGGCTTGATGATACACTTGACAAAGCCCGCAGTGATCTACTACGAACATATGCCTTCCCTGGATTAGAAGTATCTTACAACTACATTCGTCGTGAGGAGCAACGACGAGTAGTTATAATGGGTTCTAACGATATTGGAGTTATTGCTGCTGTGGCCTCCAAAAATCCTAAATCAAGCAAAAAATACAATAATGACAATGTACTCATTATGGTAAAACTGGACATACTCGGAATTCATGCTTTCAGTTAGTTGGTTATTCTGATTGGTGGGAGGAACTGAAAAAGAAGAAGAAGAACAAACAAGACAAAAAGATCTTTGGTGTAGCGTCTGGAGTTGCAGACCTCACTTTAGCCGATCCTTCATCTTCTACATTATCGACTGCTCCTTCGCCAACTCTATCTTTGGTGTCGCAGGTTAATTCAGATTCTCGAATTTCAAGTAACCAAAGCTTTGCCTTTACTGTTTTAGATTCACAATAGGATAAAGGATGGATTTTAGATTCTGGAGCTACGGATCATATGACATTTGATCCGAAAAATTTTCACACCGTAAGTGCTCCAGTTAGAAATAATGTGACATATGCCAATCGAGAGAGTTATCTAGTGACAGGTGCTGGTACAATAACATTATCAACATCTCTATCTTTACAGAATTGCCTACTTGTTTCATCTCTCTCACACAACCTTATATCTATTGGACAAGTTACTAAATAGTTGAACTGCTTGGTTTTGATATATCCTTATTTTTGCTTGCTTCAAGATATCCAGACACAAAAAATAATTAGGCGTGGTACTAAGAGAGGGGGTTTATATTATCTGGATGATGTTAGTTCAGGCAGAATTTACAGTACTCGTGGATCTGAAACTGACAAGAAGAATAAAGTCTGGCTTTAGCATCGCCGTCTAGATCATGTTTCTTTTAGTTATTTAAAATATTTACTACCATCGTTATTTTTCGGTTTTAAAGAGTCTGAGTTTCATTGTAAAGCATGTATTCTTGCTAAGAGTCATCGAGTGTCGTATTTTTCTGTTATCGATAAAAGAACTACCCCTTTTGAGTTGGTCCATTTGGATATTTGGGGACCCTCTCCGATTATAATTTTTACTGGCATTAGGTGGTTTGTGACATTTGTAGATAATTGCATGGGCATAACATGGTTATATATTTTGAAGAATAAAAATAATGTTAGTGATATTTTTTTACAGTTTCATAAGATGGTGCAGACTCATTTTTCTTTCCTATTCGAGTTTTTCGCTTTGATAATAGGGGGGAGTATGTTAATACATCTTTGACCTCTTACCTTCATCAGAATGATATTATTCATAAGACTTCATGTCCACAAATACCTTAACAGAATGGGGTAGGTGAGAGAAAAAATTGACACATATTAAAAATCGCCCGTGCTTTATTGTTTGGAAATCATGTTCCTAAGTATTATTGGGTAGATATAGTTCAATCTGCGGTTTATGTGATTAATCGCATGCCATCTAGAGTTTTGAACTTTCGGACACCACTTGAAGTTTTATCTGCATTTGTTACTATACCATCTGTCCTCTCTCTTCCACCTCGAATTTTTAGTTCTATTGCATTAGTACATTTGCAAAAAATCCAAAAGAACAAATTAGATCCATGTGTTTTGAGGTGCGTGTTTCTTGGTTGTGGTCCTCACCAGAAAGGTTATGGTTGTTATCATCATCCGACACACCGAATCTTTGTAAGTATGGATGTGATATTTGTAAAGTCGGAAATGTACTTTGTCAGATCGGCATCACATTCAGATCTTTAGGGGGAGATAGACGCTACGGAAGATCTGAATTGGCTTACTATTCAACTCAGCACACATATTGAAGATGGTCAGAAGCAATGTGCGAATCATAACTTAGGTTTGGAGGAAGTTGAGACTACTGAACTTGAACCAAAAGAAACGGAACAAATAGAAAAAGCTAAAGTAGTAGAAAAAACCCCCCTCTCGTATTCTACTGCAGTACCCGCTCAAACTTCTGAGGATATTCCTGAGATAAGTACTTACACTCAGAATATTATTATGGATACATCTAACATTATCAATAGGAGTTATCGGTTGCCACACAGAGAAAATCGTGGAAAATCTTCTGACAGATATTCACCAGAAGGAAAAATTTTCAAATATCTTATTGCCAATTATGTGTTCTCTCATAGACTATCTTCTTCATATGTGACTTTCGTTAATCAGGTATCAGTTTTGACTCTTCCTTCTAGCACTAAGGAAGCCTTATCTGATCCTAAATGGACTAAGACTATGAATGAAGAGATGGATGCTCTTCAGAAAAATTTGACTTGGGAAAAATAGTGCCACTACGAGAAGGAAAGAAAGCAGTTGGCTGTAAATGAGTGTATATAATTAAACACAAAGCAGATGGAACGATCGAGAGGTATAAGGCAAGGTTAGTGGCCAAGGGATACTCACAGACCTATGGAGTGGATTATCACGAAACTTTTGCTCCAGTTGCAAAAATTAATACCTTAGAGTATTGCTGTCTCTTGCAGCAAATCTTGATTGGCTCTTACAGCAATTTGATGTAAAAAATGCATTTTGTTCATGGTGAGTTAGAAGAAGAAGTGTATTTGGAGCTTCCGTCTGGCTATGAAGTATCAGAAAAAATTGAATATGTCTGCAAGTTAAAAAAGGCTTTATATGGACTAAAACAATCTCCTAAAGCATGGTTTGGTAGATTTAGTCAAGTCTTAAGCAGATATGGTTACTAACAGAGTAATGCTGACCATACATTATTTTTTAAGAATCAGAATGATAAAGTAACTGCTTTGATAATCTATGTTGATGATATGATTGTTACAGGTAATGATCATGAAAAAATTCAGAAGCTAAGAAAACATCTAGCCTCTGAATTTGAGATGAAAGAACTTGGTGAGTTGAAATATTTTTTGGAGATTGAAGTGACGAGGTCTAAGCAAGGTATTTTTCTATCACAAAGAAAATACGTTCTTGACTTATTGTTTGAAACAGGAATGTCGGACTGCAAACCAGTCGATACACCAATCATTGAGAATCACAACTTAGCAGAATATTCTGATCAAGTGCCAGCAGCTAAAAAAAAATATCAAAAATTGGTTGGTAGACTGATTTATTTATCACATACTCGCCCAAATATAGCATATGCAGTGAGTGTTGTTAGTCAGTTTATGCATTCTCCAAGTGTCGATTATATGGAAGCAGTGAACAAAATTTTGAGATATTTAAAGTCAGCATCAGACATGGGGTTACTATTCAGAAAGCATAATCATTTGAATATTTACGCATATACTGATGCAGATTGGGCATGAGATAAGACAGATAGACCCTCTACATCCGGCTATTTTATATTTGTTGGTGATAATCTAGTCACATGAAGGAGTAAGAAACAGAAAATGGTTGCTCGATCGTCTGCTGAAGCTGAATATAGAAGGATGGCGCATGGAGTTTGTGAACTCTTATGGCTTCGAATGTTATTGACGGAGCTTGGTTTTCCTCCTAAAAGTACCATGAAACTATTCTGTGATAACAAGACAGCAATAAATATTGCTCATAATCTAGTACAGTATGATCGAACCAAACATGTTGAGATCGATCGGCATTTTATTAAGGAAAAATTGGAAGCAAAATTAGTTGAGTTACCTTTTGTAGCTTCAGAGGCACAGTTAGCGGATATATTGACAAAAAAAGTTTCAAGCAAAATATTTCATAACTCACTGAGCAAGTTAGACATTGATGATATTTTTGCACCAACTTGAGAGAGAGAGAGAGTGTTATATTATTTTGATATAATATATTATATTATTTTAGATATATTTCATTAGAATTATATTTTATTCTAGATATATTTATTAGAATTATATTTAGATATTTTTCTTTATTTAAAACTCTTTTTATTTAAATTATAAAGAGTCTATATATATTTTATATTAAATGATAAGAATAAGATTGAAAGACTTTTTAATCTTCTCCTACTCTCTTCTAGGGTTTCATCACTCCACTTGAGTAACAAATAAATCAAAATTTCAACGACTACAACTACTACGTCTCTGTTCTCTACTGTTCTTCACGTTGATCAACAACAAAATTCTCAATCACCAGCAAAGATGTACGTGCAACAGTTTCAATCTTTGGTGTTGAAATTCCAACACCATCAATGGCATACAAGTGAATGATGAAATCCATAGGAATTAAGGTGATACCGTATATAATAAAAAAGTTCTGACATTATTATGAATGGATATGTGTCTACTATCTTTAATTTTACAGGCCACGTCGACCTTCCAATACTAGTTTCAAAATCTTATTAGAGACTGTCAAGTGATGAGCACTGACTTTGGTGGAGTTGCTGCTGGTGTTTGTTGGTGCAGGCTAGCAGAAAGCAGAAAGCGTCTTCTCAACGGTGAAGACGTTAGGCTCAAAAAAAAAAACCATTGGTCCTGTTATATAGCTTAGATAGACCTCGACAACGGTATCACTGAAGTTGAACAATTGTTGTTTGGACTTTTGATGTTTGTGTTTGTTTTACGTTGATTGATATCAAATTCTTGTTACACGAATTACTATCTCCTTAAGGTGAAAGTCCTGATTAATTTGTGTGTGTTAAATCAGTCAAAGAGGGATTCCTTCTTTTTGTTTTTTGTTTACCCTAGTGTATTTTATGAAATGTTGACACTATAGACATACAATTATTATTTATTAAAAAAAAAAAGCCTAGGGCAAAAATGGGCACACCAAAAAGATTATGAGTACGACGCAGTGTGTAAAGCAATTAAGCTTATAGAATTGAACATTATCCATACAACATGATAAATGAAATACATTCCCGCCAAATACAACTTCCAGTTTATTAACAAAAGCAAGAACGTGTTTTACCAATCTTTTAAATTCTACTTTTTACAAAATTATTTTTAATATTAAATAAATAAAAAATTTTAAATCAATATTTTTAATTAATAAAAAAATTTTAATTTATTTTTAAAATTTACTATTAATATTTTTTATTAAATATTTTAAATATTTAATTTAATTTTTTAAACTCACATTCAAAATATTCAAGTTTCCTCAACTTCACTCCCTAGATAAACACCGCCCTATGAGGAACTTGAAATAGAATAGAATAAGTACACATGACAAGTTATTACTTATTTAAGTAAGTCATAGTCAATACAAAGTAGATCGTAAAATTAACTCGAAGTACTAAAATATAAAAGGCAGAATAATGAAATACAGAGCATGGCATATATAAAATATTGATGATTTTGGAACAAATAATGAACTAGTATTGAAAACGATCGACACAAAATGCAGAGTACATAATGATCAGCCAATGCAGAGATACACATATATAGATGATTTGATGATACTCGAGGCTTTTTTGTTCAGCGGTAGCGGTGGCGGTGGAGGATTTATGGTGAGTGAAATCCTTAGGCGGCGGCCAACAATGAACTAGTACTGAAAATGATCAAACGACACAAAATGCAAAATACAACACGATCTGCCAATGCAGAGATACATATGAGCTATATATGTATATAGCTCAGCTCAGATGATTTGATGATACTCAAGGCTTCTTCGGCGGTGGTGGTGGAGGATGGTGAGTGAAAACCTTAAGCGGCGGCGGATGACTGAGAACCTTGTGCGCGGGTGGTGGTGGACCTTTATGCGGTGGCCCTGGAGGATGGTGAAGATCTGGAGTGCCCTTATGTGGTGGCGGAGGCGTTTTAAGCTTTGGGTGTTCAACCTTACTGTGAGGAGGTACTGGTGATTTATGCTCATGCTTGTGGTGGTGCTTATGCTCATGGTAGTGTTCATGTTTGTGTTTACGCGTCGGTGGCGGCGGCGCTTTATGCGTCGGTGGCGGAGGACTTCGCACTCCCAGTGTAGGAGCTCCAGCTCCTAGCAGGATAGCTACCACAAGCAGAAGCCATGGTAACAACTTCATCATCTCTTATCTCAATTTCACTCACTCACTAAAGACCTTTTTATCTTCTTAATCTGTTTCTGCTAGCTTGCATACGTAGTTGTGTTTATATAGGGCATGAAGGGTACCAACCGGTCTCGGTCTGACCTTTCATCACCATTGGTTCTAACGTTGCTCCTGTAGTGTCATACTCAATTTATTAAGGTGTTAGGCAACCTTAAACGTTGAATATCAAATTTAAGTAATGGTTTGCTACTATTATATCAATGTCAGGCACAGATAAAGACCGATGCAGCTGGTGAGGGTGGGTTCAGGGGAGGAACATAGGGAACAGCACAGAGTGGTAGAAGGCAATTGGTGCAGGGTTTAACACCGCCCTAGACTTGCATTCTCCTCTATACTTTATTTGTATTTGAAAAAATAATTGTCGTGAATCTAACCGCTATTATGTACACCTCTAGGATTAGAAGTGTGATTATTTATTTTGAATTTGGATTTGAAAATTACCGTCACTGTAAAAGCTGAAGTTTATTAGGTACCTGGATTTGCAGTAACAGGGTTCCAATTTCACTTTTTAGGCGTCTAAATTTCAAATTTCAAATTCGGCCTCGTTATTCTTTTCGTTACACTCGAAATTGCAAATACAGAATCTTAAGAAGATCGCCGGGCAACGACGGTAGAAATCGAGTTTTCGATCCTGGCAAGAGGTTGGATCTCTTTCGTTCTCTGCAATCTCGTCAAGTTTCTCTCTGTTTAAGATCTAAGAACTAGTATCTGGAAACCTCTGATTTTCTTCCCCAATTCGGTTCAATATTTCTCGTGTCATTTTGCAGAGGTCAACTGAAGAAGAGATCCTACAGACAATGCCAGAAATCACTGATGGAGTCCACATTCACAGTCATGGTTTCTCAGCTTGCGTTTTTATCTGATTGGTGAGCTAGAGATGCTAGATAGTTAGAATTGCGGACCCATTGAGAGAGAGCTGTCACTCCCAGCAGAGGCGTCGACCATGAAAGATTACAAACTGTTACTGGCTTCTTCTGTCATTGCGAATTAAGGTTGGGCACCAGTGCTCCATTGCTAGCTAGTACTATATTGCAAACTATGTACAAGTAACCAAGATGCTAAAAGCTGGTTAACATTTTTTATCTTGATTTGCTTCAGAATTGACATGAATTCTAGTTTGCTCGTATCACTAATGCCCTTAAGAGTTGATGGATATATCGTAGAATCGGTCCCACACACTAAACAAATTGGCCAAGAAGTTATCTCCCACTTATAAATATATATCTCTTCCAGCATGGATACTATTAAAAAATTTGGGCTCTTAAGCTCACCCAAACCATTATCTATTTGGCCCCAATTAAAGCAAGTTACTAATCACTTTTAAATTAGTTAGTCTATTTTTTATTCGAATACCATCTCAAATCCATACGCTATTAATTCGAATTTAATTCATCAAATTAGCTCATCGTCTATTCGGATCTATCAGACTCTACACGCTATTAATTTGGACACTTTGGAGGCCCAACATATATTATTTAGGATTACCACTGGTTTCATTGTGTATTACTATTCGGGCCAGCTAGTAACAAGTTCAGCATGGATGAGCTGCTGCATATGCAGCCCTGACGTCGTGCCGAGATATGGATAAAGACCCAAAAACTACGGCTAACACAAGGATTGAAAAAGAACCATCTAACAGAAATGGGTAGAACCGTTGAATAAGTGGGAGCTACTTGCAAAAATAGCATGCACCAAGAGATGCATCCTCTACAGCAAAAATACCTAAAAAATGGTCGAACTCTAAGCTAAGGTTACATACAAGGTCAGAATAATAAGCAACAACTGTTGGCAGGATATAAGTTTTAGAGACGCCTGACTGATATATAGGGTGTGTTTACCTTGATAAAAAAATAGGTGAAGTAAGTTTTTTAAAAATTAATTTAAAAAATCAAATTAAAAATTAAAAATATTTAATAAAAAATAAAATTATATATTAATGTAATAATTATAGTAAGTTTTAAAAATAAATTTTAAAAAATTTTATTAATAAAAAATTTTATTTTAATTTTTGTATATATTTTATATTGAAAGTGAATTTAAAAAAATATAAATTTGGAGTGTTTGTAAACACGCTCGTAGCATCAGTATTCACCATTCACCGAATTTCACTGCAACGACCAATTCTCTTCACAAAACTATTATAGCAAACGTACAGCATGATCTATAATAAGAAATTATCTCTAATTATACACTTTGATAAAAACGTGGATTAATAACTGCATTCTCAGATAGAAATTTGGTCATCTTTCTGCCCATATTTGAGATATGAAATTCTTTTCAATTTCATCGCTCAAAATTAATTTTCTTCTTCAGAATTAACAAAAGAATTAAGAGAAGAAAATCAAATGTTCTAAAGAAAAAGCAATTAATCGAGAAAAAGAACGTTATGAATCAAGATAAGCTATCTGAATTTATTTGTAGTGAAAATTATTGAATTTTTAGATGTAAAACTTTATGATACATAATTAATCATTTCCTAAAATTAAAAAATTCTAACACGATTGCTTCACTTCACTTGCAACATGAGTGCTCATAACATAGGCACAAACCGCTTTCTACACGAGTTGCAAAACATAAAGAACCGAGAGTAGCTAGCTAGCTAGCTACTTACAAGTGATCAATGCCTTTGTTCGACTCCTAACATTTTATAACATGGCCACTGAAACCTTAACAGCAAATATATAGACTATTTCTCCGTTGCTATTGAGGGTGTAAATGAATTGTTAAAGCCACATGAAAGATGCAAAAGTAAGTTTTCACAACTGTACTAGAGATACGTTACCTAATTTAGCGTGCTATATATATGGATACAAATCATCATTTGATGACCGTAACCAAGAGGCATCTTTGAGTACCTTAAACTAAACTAGTTAGATAAGTTCATTGTATAGAACTGCTATATATATATATATAGAAAAGGAATAAAAACACTCTTTCTTTAAGAACACTTTCGGATATTTTTTTTTCAATTTATTGCCAAAGTGACTTCCAAATCTAATTTCCACCATTGAATATGAAGAATTATATGTTAGAAATCTACTCATAAAATTTAGCTTAATCGGACCACGAATTTTTCTTCATCCGTTCACTTGATCAAGATGACAGAATATAAGAAAATTTAAAAATATATATGTTTTATCATTTCTGTCATCTTCATCAAGTGACAGGATGGAAGTGAATTCGTGGTCCGATTGAGTTGAAATTTTATGAATAGATTTCTATCTCATAGTTCTTCATATCCAACGGTGGAGATTAGATTTGAAGATCACCTCGCCATAAATCAGAAAAAAATACCGAAAAATATTCTTAAAAAGAAATATCTATATATATATATATATATATATATATATATATATATTATCAGAAACTTTTTGGTGTGTTGTTTCAAAATAAGTAGGTAGTGAGCTCTTCGTCTACTAGCTAGCTAGCTTTCTAGATCTTTCTCTTACCAAGTTTGAGATATTAAAATCATATAGGAACGAAGGGATCGATGCCTAACTCGAATCCTCTCAAAGCAAACAAGTTCTACAATTAATGCCGGAACTAGCTATAACAAAGGATTTGAATTACTGTATAGAAAGAACAGATAGTTGCAAGATAATGGACCGAGCAGCAGTTAACTGCACGTTCTAGGGTTAACGATATATTCGAACAAGGAATATATGAATAGGGATTCATAATGAACTTTTCCTTTAAAAAAAAAACTTCTAAGATCTCGATTAACTATTGCATGCATTAATTGGCACGACATTACGATCATAATGCTGCACGACAATATATGATACAAATTAACAATAACTAGCACAATCGCAGAATTAATGTTCCATGCATGTTATTATTAATAATTAAATGAGCAAGAAATTAAGTAGTTTGCCTTTTATTGCAAGAGAAATCAAAGCAGTTATTATTCATCAAATTTAATCTGAAGAACTATCCAGCTAGCTATCTTGGGGCAGCTTCACCTGGCAGCCATCCATCTGAAGAAATCAAGTAGGCGCAAACTCCTACGCGCATTGGCACTGAGTTTGAGGGTGCTAGCTGAGAAGCTACTGCCCGTTGCTGATCGTATGCCTCTCCGTAGAACCAGCTCTTCTGCCTTCTCGTATGTCTCCAGGTTCTCCTTCATCAGATGCAGTACCTCAAAACCCAATCCTTGAGCTCATCGGACTCTAGCTCCTTCACTGCTTGCTGCATCCATTCTTCCAACACTGACAGCATGCAGATGGCCACATTGATCGAAGCAAGCAATGGCTCAACCATCTCTTCTTGTATCAGTTGCGTCACATCTCTGCTCCTAGTAGTGCTGCTCCTAGTACGGCGACGGTAGCCACCCCTTGATCGCCTTTGCCGTGGATTGTTTGACATTGACGACGCAAATGCAGTCGAGCTGCTCTGCGTTTCTGAAGTCGAAGTTGACAGTATTTGATGTGATAATGAAGCAGAAATTTGTAATTCGCTTGATTGCCGATAAGGGTAAGGAGGGTCTTCATCATCGCTGTGATTTTGTTGAACTGAAGGCGGCGGAAGTACGTATTGGTTTACGAAATCAGAAGCAGCTTGACGAACGTCAGTGGCGTCGGGAACAAAGACTCCCACGGCGCCCATCAGCCCTTCTGACAAGATTTGGTAGTCTTCTTGAAGCATTTTCATGCGATCAAGAAGCACAGTCATCACAATCCTCAGCTCACCATCCAGAAGCATGAACTTGAAAACCTTCATGCTCTCGCAAATATGCTTCACTTGGCGTGCTCCTGTCTCTACCCCTGACATAAAGGGAAACATTGTCTCAGGACTCAGGTAGTAGCCTTTCTTGGGTAGTGCTGATGCTGCCTTTGTAATTTCCTGTTCTTGGATTAATATTTCTTCCTGATTGGATGACGAGTCTGGTTTTATTTCAGCCATCGCCATGGATTTCAGTACCGTATTTCCACGCTGCACGCTGCCCTTAAGTGACGGAGATGGGGACGAGGTACTAGCAACGGAGCGGGTTTCTTGCCTCATAGAAGACTCATCGTCTGATGCAGAGCTATTCGAGATAGTTTCTGCTTTTGCCGATGAAGTAGAAGCGGAAAACTTGTTATCGGCGGGCTTGTACTTATTTTTCTTAGATTGTTTCTTCTTTTTTCCGGCCATGGAGAAGAAAAAGGCAGTGCAAAAACTCGAGCAGTTAGTTTTTCAGGGTTTGCGAGAAGAATAGAGATCGATGGTTGACATACATAACAATAAAAGAATGATCATGACAAAGACACAGCAACGTGGATCGACAAATTAAAATAACTTGTTCTGTTTTCATGATCACCAAATTAAAGAAAAGGATTCCAAAGAAACGAAGCTCACACGAGTCTCTCAAGGTATTAGAAAGGGAATGGTTACCATGAACATGTGCCTCCATTTATTGTTTAGGTATAAAATTCCTGATAATTCTTGCAGGATTATTCTGTTTATAAGAGGTATGAAGTACATACAGCAGAACCTGAACAGAAGGACGTGGATAAGACATGAAGTAGTATTTTAATTTGGAGTTGGTTTGTTTATGTAGCTAGCTTTGCTTCAATAATGCTGTAATTTCAACGCAGTTGGGGAAATTAATTAATTAATTCCCACGCTTAAAGTATCCAAGGAGAAATTTCTCAATGTCAACTCGTACATTTATTCTACTTATTAGTTATAGAGGTAAACGTTTACCTTGTCTTTTGCCTATATTATTGAATCTGTAGTTGTCACCGACTCTACGTACCTTGGTTAAAGTTTTGATGATTAGATATTTAATATCAGGTAGGCGAAGCGTTATTTTTCAGAAACGACTTTGGATGTTTTGGAGTAATTATAAAATAATTTTTTTAAATAACAAATATTTTTAAGTTTTGAAAAATTATTTTTTATTTAAAATAATAATAATAATATTTTACATATTATTTTTTAATTAAAAATTTTTATAAAATAATTCTTATAAATAATAAATTAGAATTAAAAAAGTTAAAATATATTTTCACTTACAGAAAAAAATAGACAAACACTATTAACGTACGGTTACTTATGTCCACGGACACCGTACCAACCTCCACCAACCACCATCAATTGATCCAAGGAATTATAATTGACCATTGCGCATTTACCTATCACCAAATTGTAATTTTTTTAATTATTTTTTTAATTAATTTAAAATTTATTATTATTATAAAATTAATATAATATTTATATTTTATTAATATTTTAATTTAATTATTTAAATTTAGTTTCGTAAAATGAGTTTATATTATCGTAACCGCCCCCTCGCCGAAGCGTGGACCGAATATAAGCCCTTATTTTGATTATCTTTCAATTTCTTTTTTTTTAATTTAAAAAATTATTGTATATATTATTTTTAAAAAATTAATTTTAAAATATATGAGGTATTTGTATGTTATAGAATAATTGAATTTTCTAAAAGTTCATAAATTTGTTTGAAAAGCACCTTAAAATTTCTTTTTTTTCAATTAACTTAAATTTCAGCAACCTCAAAAATGCCCATAGTCACAAACGTTTTCTTCTTTGGTTGTAATCAAATTAGTTTTTAAAGAAGTGAGCTTTTTATTTAAGTACGTGTTTACTTTGAGATAAAAATTTAATTTTTTAAAGTAAGTTTAAAAAATTAATTAAAAATTAAAAATATTTAATAACAAATAATGTTTATATAAATTCACACACTAAATGAGTTTGAGAAGTGAATTAAAATTTTGTATTTAGTTATATTTGGAAGTAAATATATATGTTACTTTTTGTGTTTAATTGTATATGAAAATGAATTTAAAATATTAGTCAAAAAAAGTAAATTCGGAAAGAACTAATAATGCGCTTAGGTATACATTTCGTGGAGTCTCAAGATATTTAGATTAAAACTCATTCCAAGCTTCATAAGTGTGAATATTTAATAATTATTTTCTAATAACTCGCTTTCCAAACGTTAAATGATTGATCAGAGGTTGGTTGTAAAGAAAAACATCCAGTAGAATTAACGTTACAAAGCAGCAACCTTTCAGAAGTTTTGCTATTGTAGTTATCATTTGCACAATTGTGAATATATATGATTTTTTTGAACAAGTAGAATATTTGTTATGAACTAAAGGTTTAGTGGGTAATCGCCTTGAGGATGTTTAGAATTGTTTAAAACAGAGTTGTTTTTAAAGTAAATATTTTTTGTAGGTCTTTTCTGAAAACAAGCTTATTATTTTTTATTTTAAAGTATATATATATATATATATATAATTGTTAGATAAAAAATTTCAATTAGTATTTAAAAGAGCATCAAAATAAGATTTTGTTTAGAAAAAAGTTTTTATTTTAAGAATTTACACATGTCTGTTTGTTTTACCTATCCCAACCATAGTTGTAAGAACCGGATCGGACATCGAACCGGAAAATTTTTCAGGTCACGGTTCTTGGGTCAAACCGTCGGATCAATAATATTAAAGTATTTTTAATTAATAATAATAATAATTACAGTAAGAAATCTATTGCCAATGATACTACCAATAATAATAGCAATAGTAATCATACCAAAAAATTAAAATATTTTTATTATAGCATTACTATCAACAACAACAGTAATAATAATCACAGCGAAAATTGAAATATTGCCACCACCAATAACAATAATAACAACTAAAATTTATAATAAGAAATATTTAAATAAATTAGGAGATTAGCAAAAAATAAAATCATAAAATAGAGAAATCATAAAAGAGATATAATAAATTTTTTTAGGTATACATATTTGATTCTAAATATTTTACAATATAAAATTTTAAAAATCACTAATAATTGATATTTACAAATAAGACATAAGTAATTATATTTTTACATTATCACATCAAAATACAAAATTTAAACTACATATTATTTTTCAACATAGGATTATTAATAAATATTTTTGTATTAAATATATCATCAATTTAAAATTTTTTAATTTTTAAAATTTTTTTAATTAATTTTAAAAAAAATAACCCGATTTGATCCGAACGAACGGATCAACCGAATCAAAACGGGTCGATTGCATAAACAGTATTTTTACAAATCCAGACCGATTTATCGTCCGAATCGACGATTTCCGGGTCGACCCGAACGGGTCGGTCCGGGTCTGCCAACAGAGATCCCAACAGCTCACCGTGTATGCTCATCTCCCATTTAATTTTGCATTCATATGTATCTTTCGGAGACCCAAACTTTGAAAGTCTTTATAAAATTAATTTTATAAACAAAAAAATATTTAAAATTTTTTAAAAAATAACTTCTCTATGTTTATCTAAATAATAATAATAATAAATAATAACAAAATTTTTATGGCATAATTTTTTATATATTTTTAAAATTATAATTTATAAAAATTTATTTAGAAAACTGAGATAAAAATGCAAGCACTTTTAAATATCTAACTCAGTCCTTAATTCCTTATGTTTAGTTTTTCCACGAAAGACATGTCTAATAAATTCGGTGAAGTAGGTTGTAGTTGGAGTCGGTTGTTGGTCACATATTTATTATTTCGTAATAACAGAAGGTCTGCCTTTTATCATCCGTTCTGATTTTGGTAATTCTTTTGAAATGCTTTTAGGAGTGACACACAGTGCTTTTAAAATAAAACTTTTTAATTATTTTATTAAAAAATAATAAAATAGTTTTTTTATTAGAATTTGTTATAATTTTTGAATTTAAATAAATTTTTTAATATTTATAAAAATATATTTTAAAATTTTAAAAATATTTTTATGAAAAATTTAGCGAAAACGCCTTAAATTGCCGTCTTATCTCTGATGCTTTCTTTCATTGCTGCTATCATCATCATGCGCATCCCCCACCAAAGCAAAAGAATTGCTACAAAATTAGTCGTGACAAATTTTGACCCAATTTAAAAATTCAATCCCAAAATATCGGGTTCGGATTAAGTCTTACTCGAATTCGAATCGATTTCAGATCGATAAAAAATGACCCGAAAAATTTAGACGAGTTTGGATCGAATTCGGATTGACACGAAATTAACCAGTTTAACCCGTATAATTATTTATATAGTATATATTACTTAATAATTAAAAAAAATAGTAAATAATTTAAATTTAATTTGTATATATATATTTTTTTAATTTATCTTAATTTTAACTAATTTGTATTTAATTTATAAATTTTGTCAAAATTAATATTTTTCTTTTAAATATATTATAATTAATAATTTATATATTATTATTTAAAAATTAATATTTATAATTTTTATTTAATAATTTAATTATTAAATAGGTCGATCCGAGTTTGATCCGATTATAAATAGGTTAGGTTAAGGTTGACAATTTTGATCCATATAAATAAATGAGTCAGATTATGATTAAACAATTTTGATCCGATTATTATATAGATTAATTCGAAATCGATTCATTAACTCATATTGGTACAAAATGTCGGTTGCATGTTGCACAACTCAAATCTCAAAATAAAAATTGTCTCAAAATAAGCACAGTTGCCTTTCTTTCGTTCCTTCGAATAGTTGAATACTGGCGCGTTGAGACGGACGAAAAAGTATAGTTTTTGGAAAAATAGTTTCTAGTATTTTCTTATAGTTTTTGGAAAACTTTTATATACATATTATTTTTATAATATAATTTATTTATGGTATTTAGAATATTTAAAAAAAGGTTTAGAATATTATAGATAATTTTTTTTTACTTCAAAGTTTATAAATATCTTCAAAATCACATCAATATGGCCCGAGTTTTTATTTGAGTTATTCCTGAAAAAGAGAGGTTATTATATTGCAGTGTTAATATTTAAGACATTATATATAATTTATTTTTATCAGATTTTAAATTTAAATTTAAATTTTTATCTCAAACTCATCTAAATTATTTTTATTTTATTGAATTCAGTTTTATTAAACTTTATTTTTGTAACTTATTTATTATCGATTAAAACACGCTTTTAAAAATCAGTAATTGACTAAGTGGTGACTTTTGAAATGCATGGAGTATTCATTTCTGATTTTTCTGCAGGTGCCGAGAAAGTAATAAAGAAAAAAAATAAAAACAAACAAATTTATTGGCCTTGCTGTTTGTTAATGGCCCACAGTCACAAACTCCCGAGACCTCCTCCAATCACCTTCAATGCAATATTGAATTCAATTCAATATTAAGAACCAAAATTCAATACCCTCTTCTTCTCCCCTTGTTAGAGAACTAAATCTTTCTTTCTTTCTCTTTTATTTGTAATTTTCATCTTTTTTTTATGTGGTAAAGCACAAAGGCAAAAGAAAAAGCAGAGCAGGGAGAAAGACGATATCTTTGGTTGAGCAGATTAGAAATTAAAGGTTTCAAGAAAGTATTTAATCTTTCTTATTACTTGTAAGCTGATCCATTTGTCAATCTTTATCTATTTAGATTTGCTTCTGAGTCTTATCATTCAAATAGTCCTCGCTTTTCTCTTCGGATTGCTTTTCCTTTTTTCTTTTTTTTTTTGTTTTGTGAGCAACTGTTTAAGATACTTGTGGTGATTTTCTTTCGTGGTTTTAATTCAATCTCAACAAAAATAATTGAATCACGTTTAGTAGTATGAGTATTATGCTATCTGTTGAGCTACCACATAAACTCCAGTTTGTTATGCTATCAATTTATTCAAAAAAGGTTCCATTTTTTAAAGTGTTTTGCAGAAGTTTTGTGATCATTTTCAGTGCTGATTAGATTCTATTGATCTGCTCACTTCAGTTGATTGAGTCTATTGTATTGCAACACTACCACCAGTTTTCTAATTAATTTGTTGAGCTTGATGATCATCCAGGATGGAAAAGAGACAAAAGGTTCTGGAAATGCGAAAGAGATTGGATAAAACACTTGCTTCTCATGATCTTACAAATGAGGAATCAATTAAAGTGCTGGTCAAGGATCAGCTTTTACGCTCACCCTTCAATGGCACCGAAGGTTAGTTTCTTTCAGCTGCAAAAACTATCAGGGAAGCTGGTTAAAATTGTTGCTCGGGTGCAGGAGTTGTGCTCTCTTTTGAATGTGTGGCTGACTTGGTTTTGGAAAAAAATTGAAAGGTGTTTCATTTTATTGACATAATTTACCCTTTATTTTACTTTTTTCCTCTATGAGAAGAAGACGTCAAAGGTATTGTGGAGAAACGCTCCTTAGAAGTTTCAAATTTTCTTCAAATGTTGAGAAGTGCTTCAGATGATGAAAAGAATGTAGGAAAGGGACACAGAGCCTCACACAATGAGTGGAAGGTACATATTAGGATGCGCTTAGATCTTTGTTTCTTCTTGTACTGAAGTTTGAGTGCATTGTCCTTGCATTTGCAGTAATTGCAAGCGATTGATGATGTTGTGATCTGAAACCCCTTGCATTTTCTTTTATATACATATTGAATATGGAATTTCTTCTGGACATTCTCGATAATAGAAGTTTGGCTTGATCTTCTTTGCAACTTTTCCATGTAGAACCGAAGTCACTAAAGACTTAAGCAGATAGCTAAAGAGAAATTTTATTGATCAAAATGGCTGTTTGAAAGTATAAGGACTAAAGAAAACATAAAAGTATAATGTCCTTTGCTTTATTTTAGGTCATGTGGCGCTTATAGTGAATGCCTTGTGTGGTCAAAGTTGGTTGTAATGCATTCTGTAGGTAACTGTGATTCGTGGACGCCTTTCTGGAGCTGTAATATCTTCTGGATTAGCTGAATATTTGTCTTGATTATACCTCATACTGTTATCTCCGTAAGCTTCTTATGTAAATCAAATCACTGATCCTTGTGATTGTTTCCAATTGAAAGGAGATATCAATTGTTTTAGTTGTTTGCTTCAGGTGAAACAAGACACAGATGAGGTCCGAGTAATGTATCGTGAAGGGCCTCATGGCACTCCATTTCATACATTACTTGTGGAAGGGTGTATCGATGGTCCTATCGATGTTTGTGAGTTGTAGACTTTTCTTTTCCTTTCTTTTTAATGAAAATTAGGTTGAAAATGGTTTTTAAAGATGCATATATGCCACATTTTCTTCTGTTCAGGTTTATGTGTTTCATGGGAGTCAAGTCTGTATACAAAGTGGTGAGCTAAATTACAAGTCTGATGTACTCCTTTCAGCTCTACTTCCTGTTTTCTTTCATGTGACGTATAATTTCCCATGCTTCAGTTTCAACAACTTATCCTATGGCATTAATTTTTGGCAGAATTTTTATTTTTCGCCTGGCATCTGGTGGTGCTTGGAATTAATATTATTGAATGCCAAGCAATAGTATCATTCTTGCAAAGGTCAATAATTCTATGATGGGATAATACTTGGATTACATGAACCATAAATGCCTAGAAGAGTTAGTCACAATCTGTTGAATGTTGTAAGGAAATAGATTATCAAGATAATGCACCTGCTTATATATTTCAAATCTGACGAAGTAAAAAGCTGCAGTCTGTCTATGCTGTTTAATAAGGCGCTTTTGCACTTCAGGTGGCCACAGTACAATGTTCCAACTTTCAAGATTACAAATAGCTCCAGGGTACAGGATGTAAGAATTGGCGAAGAAATTTCTCTAGTAAGGTAGTCGAGTTGTTACAACAATGATACAGTTTTCGGTGCTTCATGTTCCTTTCTTGTTTGATTTATTTGTTTACATTTTGGAAGAAAGAGTGAAGGTTCCTTGGCCAGTTTCAGACAGGGAAGCTCTTCTGCACTATTTCGAGATTGAGTTCTTCAAAGAAGATCTCGTGCTTGTTCTTCTCAACACTGTAAATATCTACAGTTTCTGCTCATCTGCTAATTTATGCTGCTCAACTTCTGAATATTGATACAAATCACGACCGTGGCTGGAAAATTTATTTCTGTTTGTTTGCTGTATGTAATTGTAGATATCGCACACAGAGAATATAGATCTTAGAACACATGGCTTTACGAGAGATGGGATTCCTGAAGCCAAAGACATAGTGCGAGTAGATTTAATTGGAGGTTTCGCTCTGCAAAAAGTTAGCCCCAATAGGAGCTACTTCCGGTAATACGTTGAGAATTTTCTACGGTCTTCTTTTTTTTTAAAATTTATCTAAATCCAGTATTCTTGACTTTTCTTAAGCTCCTTTTTCTTATATGATTTTTTTCAGGACAATAGCAAATATGGATATCAAGTTGGATTTTGTCCCACCCTGGCTCATCAACTTCATATCAAGGCAGCTAATAGGCAATGGATATAAGCTCTATCAAAAGGTTCCTTTCTCGTTATCATTTATTTTAGTAGAGATGTTGGTCATCATGTTCTCTGGGTGATGCTCAAAGAAAAGTGGATATGCTTAATAGTAGATTTCCTATCGTTTTATATTAGTTTGGCTGGCTACATATAACAACTGTAGAGAGTCGGAAGTATAATCTCATCGAAAGAACATATACGATGACAAGGATGAAAGAAATTACAATTATGTTTCTGAAGATTTTACCCTATTTATTTAATTTAATGATGCGTATATTCATCTCAAAAAGTAGCTTTCTGTTGATTAGTTTCTTCAGATCTAGCAAACAACTGTTGCATTCAGCTTTAAAAATTACAACAACGTAGGTATAGGACACATCTTGTAGTCGTCAAACTGAAACAATGTATTGTCATGAATATATGTTATCTTGAACTGAGTTTTCATAGTATGAGACTATGGCATGTAAGTGGAAGTGTGGAACTTTCTCTATTTTGTGTCGGTGACGACAACTTCTAGGAAAGAGCTATTGCATCTTCTCTTAATGTCTAATCACTGTAGTGCTTGCATAAATTTAGACCTTACACATGCTCTACAGGCAGTAAGGTCTGTTGGAACCACTGACGGGGACTACAGCAAAGCACTGACAGAACCAATGTATATGAGGATACGTGAACACCTTGAATCCAAGAACAAAGAACAAAGAATTGATTTACCAACCAGTTCGACAGTACAAGACAATACCAATGCATCCACGGGTGAGATTGTGGAAGAAGAACCGCTCAAACAGAACCCTTGTTTGGTGTGGGGGCAAGCTAAGGATTTATGTTCAAGAGGTTCAGAAAATAGAGAGAAAAATGTGGCAAAGGAGGGACGCTCTATAAGCCCGGAGGTGGTGCATGCCCTCAGAATACTGGACAAGGCAATCGCTGCAGCTCGACAACCAGGTATTGTTGCAAAAGAAAGTGCTCACACTGACAGCTTGACAATGGGCAATGCTGCTGCTATGAATAGGTCATCTAACGGGATCAAGAAGAGGATGCCTGCTGATGTGTCCTGGTTAGTTTATAGCTTTGAGTTGCTTTCTTTAAATAAAAGAAATCATAATTAGATAAAGCTTTGAGTTGCTTTCCTTAATTTTGTTTGAAACAAAATGATGGCAGGAGTGGCAATGACATGAGCCAAGGCTCTGAGAAACTTTCCATTTTGAATAATGTAGAAGAGGGCGATGCAAAAGATAATGCACAGAATGGGAAAATTGATGCGCCTGTAAAGCAGGCAAGGATAATAGGAAGCAGTACAGTAGGGAAGGTCTTTGATGCAGGAAGCCTAAATGGCTCTGAAGGAGCCACTGGTTTTGCTGGTGGCAAAGTGAAGCGAAAGAGAAGAATTTGGAAGTTTGGGCACTTGAGCCTTGGCCTCTTATGAAGTCTGGGCATCCGCCAGAAATCTACAGATGAACCAATAGAAGCTTAAATTTATATTGTTGTATACAGCTAGTTCCCATCGTCGATAACAAAAACATACAGGTCATATGAATATAAATTTAAAAGAAACTATAGAAGTTGCAGCTGAAAGAGCCAGCGAGGACCGAGAAGAGAACGAGATTGATGAGACGGGTCTAATTGTTATAGATGAAACCCATATTAGCTGTGGGTTTCATGTTTTACAGCAAGTTCTTTTATCTTTGAAGAGTTGGCAACAATAGAAGAGGCATTCGGTTGAGAGAAGGGTCATACATGATGTAAGGCTAACATGGCAACAAATTTGTACAAGCACTTGATGAGTTAATTGGCAACAAGTTATTCCAGTGTTGTTAAGATTCATCTGGATCCAGATGTTGGTTTTAATCTTTTGTTCAACGGAGCAGCTGCAGCTCCGAAGGGCAAGCTGAGTATGAGGTGTTCATTAATGTTCCTTTCAATTATTATTCTGTGACGAAGGTTTGATGTATATAAATATTATAGCAAGGTACCCTATGATACATGTGAGACAGTAGAGGACATTCAAATGTTGGCATTCCCATGTGATGTGATTTCATTACAGAATACGAAAGACTTGTAAGGAAGGAATCGTGAAGAAGAAAGGACGTATATGTATCTACGTTTGTATGTTTCTGTAGGGCATATTTCAAAACGTTCATAATTTTATTTTATTTTGTCAAATTTTAAGTTTCGAATATTTTATATGTTATAATTATACAAAAAATTCAGAACTTTATTTTTATATACAAAATTTTAGTTCTAATTTTTGTATTTGTATATTTTTTAATATAATTATATTTTTTAATTTTTAACATATTTTAAAAATTTATTAAAACATAAATATTAAATTCTATTTTTATTTTATTTTTTAAAAAATTTTATTTTTTATTTTTTATTTTTACGAAATTCAGTTACAGATACTTGAAACATGTACTTAGTTTTTGGGCTTGTTTATTTCACACGTAAGTGATCTGAAAGTAATTATCTTTATAAAAATTCACTCTTAGAAAATTTTTTGTGTTTATTTTTAAAATTTTATTTTTCTAACAATTCATTGTTTAAAATTTTAGTTTTTAAGAACTCACTTTCGAGCAAGTAAAACGTGTTCTTTTGTATTGTTATTACTGATTATGGACATATGGTTCATGGTTGTTGTAATGTGAATTGGAAGAAAGGGTGAGTGGTCTCATTCATGATACATTACTAAACTAAGCAAAGCATGCATGAGTGATTATATATATCCTATTATTTTTTGCCACACTGATTGCAAATCATACAAGTAATTGTTATGTGTAATGGTATAATAATATTTTTAATCTAAAAAAATTTACGTATTAAAATTTTACGACATATAAATTATTTTATAATTTTGAAAATTTTAAATTTTTTTAATAAGATACTACAGTAAGTATATTGAAGAATTTAAAATAATAAATATTTGAAAACTAATGCCTAACTTCCTCTACATTATTTCATGTCTTATGAAAAAACACACTCTTCTTCCTATTTGTTTGTTGGTTGGTTTGTTTATTTGTTTGTGTTTTTTTAATTAATCATCATCATCATTATCTGCTGCTACTTGTTGTCTGTCTGTTTGTTTATATTGAGACGGATGAGAGCTGGCTGGCTGATTGATTCATTCAAAATATTTTTCACATTCTCAGATTTGCTGATTTTCTTCTTCTCCCAAAAATCTCATTGTATTTTCATACAGATCTACGGAGAGTTTGGTAAAGCATTTTCTAAAAATTTTATTATATTTTATATTTTTTATAAATATTTAAAAAATTTATTTAAAAAATTTTTTAAATATAAAAAATTTATATAGTAAGATTTATTATTAATATTTAATATTTTTTAAATAAAAAATAGAGTTTATTTTTCAAAAAATTAAAGTATATTTTATTTCAGAAAATTTTTTTTAAACTCTTTCTCTACTAGATTCAAATTCAAATTTTCAATAAAGAAACAATTCTTTAAATAAATATTCAAAATTTTTATAATGCAATTTTTATTTTTTTTACTAAAAAAAATATAATATTATAATATATAATTTATCTATATTTTTAAATTAAAATATTATAAATTATTAGAATAAACATTAAAAGAAATTTTGATAACCGTCAAATAAAGCTCATATGCTCATGAATGAATCTTAAGTTTCCCTAATACTTTATAAATTCATAAAAATTAATAATTATTTTTACATAAATTTATTTTTATGATTTAAAAATAGAAGTTTTATTTTTGTGCACGGTAGAAATTTTGATGAGAATAGTAATAAAAACAATATAATAATAAAAGCGGGTGGCTATTTCGGATGGAAAAAAAAAAAAAAAAAAAACGAAAACTAAAAAATAGAGAAAAAAGTAAGCTGCATGTCCGGTACACCGTCCGTCATCACTCGGTCCAACTCTGTTTCTGTTCTGTCTCTCTTCTGTCTCTCCGTGTTTGTTCTTTAACCAGCCGTCCATTTCATTTCATTTCATTCTTTTCATTTAACTTCATTTATCGATCGAGTCTTTGGGAGAGTTAAGAGATCGATCCCCGGCTTCGGCTGGAGATGGAAATCATCATCATCATTCTTCATTAATAACAAGACTCGTTCTGTCCTGCTCTGCTCGGTAAATTATCAATTTGATCTGTTGACGATTATGATGATCTGTATTGCTTTGAGATAATTATGTATCCGATCTGTCTCTTTGTATTGCGGTATTTACTTGCTTGATTAATTATTTGAATCTCTACAGAGTAAGGAATCATTATTGTTCGAAGTTTGTTGTTTGATTCGTTAACCGATCGTTGCTTCAACCATGGAAGAGAAGGTACTGCCCGTCGTTGATAGTAGTAATAAAAACGGCATTGCTGAACAACAGGAGGAGAAGAAACAACAGCAAGAGGAAGAGGTACTTGAACAGCAACAAGAGGTAGATCAAGTTCAGCAGCAACTCAATGATAATAATATTAATGGCGATGTCGATGTACATTCTTCATTTGATGACGAACCTCCCTCAGATTCTCAACAACAGGAACAACAACAACGACAGGTACTGGGTTAGATGCAACTTACTGCTGTTTACTGTTCTTGTCGTTATCATTTCTCGTATTCAGATTCAGTAGTATCCGTAGGGTAATGAGTGAGATTCTTCAGCAGATAATCAATCATGAATGTTGTTCAATATTTTTGTATGTAGAAGCCTGGATCTGGATCGGAGCGTAGCAGGAACGGCACTCTCAAGCATATCAACACAGGAAATGCGACCAAAAAGCCAGCAGCAGCCCTGCGTCAGAGCACCTCCTTCACTGCCAAGAGCAAGCCCAAATCCCCAGTAGCTGCTGCTGGTTCTGCTGCAAACGCGACGATGAAGCCTGCAGTCAAGAATTCCCCCGCGGTTGTTACAAAAGGTGTGAATCCTGGGAAGCACGAATCTCCAACCTCAACTTCTCCACTTAATGGGCGCTCTTTGGTATATATAACCATGAACTCTACAATTTTTGTATGCTTCTCTTCTTGATTGCTTGTTTGCTGCTTACAGTTTGTTTAATCACGTGCTTTTCTACTTTGTTGAACTCAGCATGTTAAGTCCGGTTCCACAGATCTGGCCACTCATCGTGCTCGTTCTGGATCTCCCAAGTAAGCCTCTATCTTGTTCCTAAACCAATCATCGCATATTTCATTCTCTTTATGCATTCAAGAAGAAGAAGAGGTTACTAGCAAATTTTGGAAACATTTTTACCAACAATTGATTTCTGTAATTGCTATGTTATATTCAATCATGGTGTACTCTTTTTTTTTTATTCTCTTCATACTTGTTACACTTCTAATTGCGTTGGCCATTTGTTGTATCCTTATGCAGAAGCACTACCTCTCGTTCAGCAGTTCATAGAAAGAGTGTTAGCTCTAGTTTTTCCTTTAAGCTGGAAGAGCGTGCTGAGAGGAGGAAGGAGGTGTGTGCATTAGAATATCCACCTTTGTAGCTTGTCAAGTAGTTCTTCCATTTCCAATCTTACGGAGGCTATGCAAACTTAGCCAAGAATGTAATGCTTGTTTATGCAGTTCTTTATGAAGTTAGAGGAGAAAATCCATGCAAAGGAAATGGAAAAGACTAACCTCCAAGCAAAATCGAAGGTAAGTACTGAATTTGGGATCTCTCCAAGTTGTCCTAAAAGAACGAGACTCATATTTTCCTAATTTTATTTTTGTTTGCAGGAGAATCATGAAGCAGAGATAAGGCAACTAAGGAAGAGCTTGACTTTCAAAGCCACTCCTATGCCCAATTTCTATCAGGAGCCTGGTCCTCCAAAAACTGAGGTGAAGAAGGTAACTACTTGTCTTCTGTTTGTCTGAATGGTTCAGTATAAGTGACTTCACAGATAGTATGTGATAATTCAACTGCAAAATTTTGGAAGGCATCCTTGCAGTATATCTCACAGTAATGGTGTTCCTTTACCAAATTGAGCAGAAAGTTGCAGAAGCAATCATTCATCATCCTTGATCTTGCTCTTGGCACATAAATAGTGCTCAGGATTAGGCTTAGTCCTTTGGATTGCCATTTTAATGCTGTAGTACCTGGTTTCCTTCCGCCAAAGCACACTAGAGATGCATTTGCCTATGAAGTTAAACTTATAGAAGGATGATAGAGAGGTTTTAAAAGAGGTCCATTGACTTTTAATTGTGAAGCCATAATTTTGAATTAGATGCTTGAGGTTCTGTTACCAGGTTTGTAGATGAAATCCCTGCAGGATATGAAGTGATTTATAGTATTGAGACTTAAATTACTTTCTATACCTCCTCACCTCAAAAAGATACCAACCTGATGTATCAAACCTTCTGAATAGGTCTATATTCATCTTTGTTGTGGTAAATACATTTTCTCGACTGAGATTGATCTTCTTGCTTCTGTTGTCTATGATGTTTTGCAAAACTCTTTCCAACTTAGCCACTCTTAAGTGAATTGCCTACGGTCATTCCCTAGTTGCTCTTGTTTGTTCATGATATATTTGATTCTAGAACCATGCCTTACACTGTAAAGAATTTTATGTTCTGAAATTCAGTTGGAATCCTATTTCTCGAGCCTTCCTTAGATGAGTGAAACAAGTTCTCTGATTGTCCTTTACAGTGTATACAAACATTTGTATTTTGGAATCAGTAAATGTCTGCATGTAGCTTTGAGATAATGAATATTGTTATGATATTTCAGTTTTTGAAGTATCCTATTTTTTAATACTGGCAAATTTCACTTTACAGGATCTTAGCTAGTAAACCAACTTGTCCCCACTCTTGTTCTCTACGTTCTAATCCCTCCTATGAAATTTGTGTATTTTGGTATTCACTTTGTATTTGCTTGTGTATCTATTGTTGGACCTTTTGGGTTGATTTGCTGCTCTATTTGGCGCAGATCCCAACAACACGTGCTGTATCGCCCAAGCTGGGACGCCGTAAACCGTCTAATACTGCGTCAGGTAATTCTACTGAAGGCAATGTGACTCCCGATAGCTCAAATGCTACTCTCAAGTCTAACAAAGTGAATGGAGGAGTGCCCACTGCTAAGGAAGGGGTTGATTCTTCCAAGAAACCAGTACAGAAATCCGTTTCGAGGCTGCCATCCAAGAAATCATCAGCTTCCAAATCTGATACAAAGGTCAACACTCCAAAAACAAAGGTCACTGACTCCAAAAAGAAAATCCAGAAAACAGAACCAGGGAAGATTAATGAAGGGAAAGACAAGCTAGCTGAAAGCGCTCCATCAGAGCAAGCAGAAAGCCCTTCACCCGAACAGACAGAAGCCTCTCCTAAAGAGTCTGAAGCAAAACCTCTGGAGACCGAAGCTGAAAATGTAGAAACCTCTCCGCCATCACCTGACCAAGAGATTATCTCTAGCGAAATCAGTGTTGTTGGCTAAATTTATGAGCATGTTGATCGTTGCTGTGCCTATTTGTGAATAGAGAAAGAACTTTCTTTTGATTGTGTGCTTGCAGAGTATTCTTCTCCAGAGCGATAGGATTTTGTGGTCTATTACTTAATTGTCATATCCATGTTTGGCAGTACATGTTAAGGGATGGTGTCATTTATTTTTATATCTATTTCTTTTTGTAGGGATTATAGTTTCTCGTTGTTCCTATTTGTTTGATGCAAATGGAGTGTACGCTGAGTTACCATTGTAAATTTGTAAGGAACTTATTTGTATAACTTTTTTTGCAGCTAGCTTGAATTGCAGTGTATACGGAGCGCTTTTCTGCATCATAACTTGTTGAACCTTTCTGTTTTGGTTAATCAGAGAGCTGCAGCTTGTTGTTTGGTATTATGTTTTTCAACAAGTCCCACAACAAGGTACCAGTTTTGTTTCGCCTATAAATATAAGGAATGTTTTCGAGCGAGAGTCGATTCGAGTCTGGACCGAATATGTTTACGGACCAATTTTGTGTTTTGGTCCGGGACATCAAGCCACGTCACTATCCCGCCATCTTCCTCTCTCGTCTTTCTTTCCGTGGTCACTCTATTCACTCGTTCAGTTGAATTCAATCTCAATTCTTGTTTGATCGATTGATTCATGGCGGGGATGTTGAATTCGATGGAAGACTACATATTGTTCTAATTCACAGTTCTTCCTCAACTTTCCGTAATGGAAGAGTTTTAGGATCGCGTTATCTGATCGACTCGAATTCCAGACATGGTAATTTTTCGTTCTTTTGATTTTGATTTTCTTTCAAGTTCTCTGCAATTTGATAAATGTTTTTAAAGTTTGGATTTATTTTACGATTGACTGATGAAGTGGACATACGCAAATTCATGAAGCAGCATGACAAGGCCAACGGCGGAAAGCTTTTTGCCACCGCTTCCGTTTACAGCAATGAGAAGGTAGTATGCACCGCTATTGATCGAGTTTCCTTTTCATGTTGCCCTCTTGGTGTTTCAAATCTTTGTTAACTTCTCCATTTATGTTATGTTTATGCAATGCGATTGGTTAATGATGTAACTGATCAAATTATTTGTATTTTCTTTTAGAAAATGCATTTTTTTTGGCTTAGTCTGTCTCTTGTAATGTAGACAGTTCTTAAGTTCTTGGCACTTTAGTTTTACCCTCCTACTTTTGTGCAAGATGCATTCATGCGACAGCCAGCTCATTATTGATATAGAGTTTCTTGCAAGTGATTGGACTCTGGAATTAATTATGCGAATTATGTATCTGTATTTATGCCTCCAAACATTTTTCTTAATATAATATGAAAATCTGCAAGCAAAGTGGTGAATCACGGTGCCATTTTGTACTTTGAATTCCATTTTTTTGGGATATATTGGATTGCATGTAATGATCGCTCCAAAATTTTGTTTTCTTTTAATATGGATGTACAGCAACAAGTGGCTCAAGAGAATACTACTAGAAGGAAAACTAGCAAGTATTTCAGTGTAGCCGCAGCTTCTGCTGCTGCTAAGAAAGCTGCTTCCGTAAAGGAGGAAGACACTAAGAAGACAACACCTGCAAAGAGAAAGCCTCGGAAAAGTAATGAGGAGCGATGCGGTGATATCAAGCCTGCACCTCCAAAAAAGCATTGAATAGATGATGATGATGATGATGATGCTAACTTTGTGCTTCCTCCAGAGCAAAAGAAGGCTGCTGATGATAAGCTAGCGAAGAAATTGAAATGTAATGCTGCTGTTGAAGAAGTTGTTGAAGACAAACCTGCTTATCAGGTTGTGGCATCACCAATTAAAGTTGCTGGAGGGGGTAAGGGTGAAGAGGATCAGATGCAGCCCAAGCAGGAAGAAGGGGAGGAGGTGGAAGAGGCGGATTTATGAATTTTGGTGAGAGGAAAGATCCACCACACGAAGGGAGAAGGTAGTCTAATAAAATTGCAGAGATAGTTGGTGATGTAAATTCTCTTTTCTACTACAATTTTGTCCTTCTCGAATTGCTTATGAAAATTGTCTATAGGAAGTTCCAGAGGGTGTGCCTGATTGCTTAGCTGGATTGACATTTGTTATAAGCGGCACTCTTGACAGGTGTTAGTTAACAAGCAATAATTACTCAAGTTTTGATGTAGTTATTCTAGTAGCATTAATTGAAATGCTCCTCATATACTAGAAGCTTTCAGTTGCAATGCCATCTTGTTTTCCTGTAAAAGTCAATAAGCAGTTTATATTTTGAACCATTCCTTTTCTATAGCTTGGAGAGAGAGGAAGCAGAAGATTTAATTACATGGTGGTGAGGTCACTCGATCTGTTAGCAAGAAGACGGTAGGCTATGATGCATCTTTGTTGTATTTGAGTTATTCGCATTGGAAATAAGAGTTTCCTGGATTCTAACTAAATCTATCTTCTCCCAGAATTATCTTTTAGCTGATGAAGATAGAGGTGGAAGGAAATCAATGAAGCTAAAGAATATGGGTATAATTCAAGAGACTTTTTGCAATGTTTCTTCATCCCTTATCGAAATAGATTGGAAAACATTTGTTCTGTGATCTCGTTGCAGCACCTCTTTCCTGACTGAGGATGGACTTTTCAATATGATTCGGATGTCCAAGCCTTTAAAGAGTAGAAGTTGCACCAAAGAAGGCGAGCATAGAAAAGGATGAGAAACTGCTAAAAGAACAGTCCTGTAAAGATTGAAACAAGAGGTAGTTGTCACTGTTTACTATATTTTAGTCTATGTTTTCTATATTTTTAGTATAAGTAGACGTTTGTCTATTTACTATCTCATATCTGTCTCAAATTCAAAAGAAACTATTAAACAGGATATTTTATCCAGGTCTCGTTCAGTATTTTGTTATGCTATATAAGTATAGTAAAGGCGACTCTTACATATCCTGCTATAACAGTTACTTATTGATTGTGTCTACAACAAACTACAAACTAAGCCTTTATCTCACTTGAGTGAGGTCGGATACTTATTGGTTGTGTCTAATAGTTTTTTTAATGGAGCAATATCATTATTACATGATACATTACCTTTTAGAACCATAATTATGTTATGCATACTTTTGTCCTCCTTATGAGTACCTGTTATTTCTGCACCATTTCTATCCACCTTCATATTTTAATGGTAAAACCTGGATCTTGTGTTCACCTCAGATGCTCAAGTAGGCTCACCTGATAAAGAGGTGCTGCAAGATGTACAATCAAAATCTCCTCTTCAACAAAATGGTAAAGCTAGTGCACATCCTAGCCTGACCTGGACTGAGAAATACTAACCAGAAGTTCCAAATGGTAAATTACATTTTTCATGCTGCACTCAGGTAATGAAAAAAATTGGCGAAAGTTACTGTTTTTTCTCATGAAGATATTCCTCCTGTGAATTATGTGATTATGTGAGTATCTGATTTATGGACACCCGAATCCAGTGGATGGCATACAACCACTCTTAAAGCAGCATTAACCAAGGCAAACAAGCAAGGTAGCAGCAACCGAGTTGTCCAAGCAGCAGATTTAGTTCCTCTACCAGGTATGAAGAAAGCTCCAAAGCAGCAGATAGCGGCAATGTTGGAGCCAGAGCCACTAGATTGTACCTTGACTGGAGAAGGTGATACTTTAGCCGAAAATGAGGTGTCATCAGAACAGAAGATGCTGGAAAGTTGCCCTCGAAAGCGTGATTGCTGTTATTTGTTTCTGCATTATAACATCTGTTTTCCTTTATTCTGTAGTAGTGCTTATGTAAATAAATAAATAAAAAATAGAGCGATCTAATCGTTGCTTACTGAAACCACAGAATAATAAGGATTTCTTATTGTGTGATTCTACAGAAGCATATGGAACTCTTGATACCACTAACCAGCAGCTTTATCTTCAAACTGATAAATCTAAAGGTTGATTCTTGAGTCTATATTTGATCTGTTATTAAATTTTCTTCTATTGATCACCGCTAGAGTTGACATGTTGGATTTGAAGTTCCGGTTGGATTTGAAGGATAATGAAAAACTAAAGACAAAGGCTGCATCAGCGAGCAAATCTAGGGGCTCAGATTCAACTGGAAAAGCAGGAAGACTCTGGTGGTGGTGGCAAGAGGAAGAGGTAAAGGTCCTTCGCCAAAAGCACAAGGGTGGGTTATGGAGAATTTTTAAGGCTTCATAGTTTTAGGGTGCTCACAAATATCTGTAGACAAACTCTTTTCTCCCTTGTATGTATATTATGAATGTGGCCATTGTACTTAACTAATGCTTGATAAATAAGAGAGTTTAAGCATTTGGATGAGATTTGTAACGTGTATCAAATAACCATTTTTGTTTTCAGTTTATAGAAATTTATGTTTTTCGAATATTACATGTTTGAAGTTAAAACTCTTACTCTTCGCAGAGGGCAACGCTACAACACAGGATAGGATATCAGGGATCCTGTAACAGTTTACAGTGATTGAACCAGTCTGGATAGACATTTGTTGATGATGATAGGAAAGATTGTTCTGTGGAACATTGGAAAACCTGCCGGAGAGAGATCAGCAGTCGGGGGAGCTCAAAACATAACTCATGAGCTGCAGCATACCATTGTCAATCATCAAATACAAAATGTATACAGATCTGAAACCTAAAGACTACTTTCTTTTACTATTGTACAGATAGTTATCTGGTGCAACAAGCCCATTTATAAAACTAGCATAATGTCTATTATTGACATACTTTACATGGGTAAAACAAATTGATGGAGAGTCCGGCAGATTCTCCATAGTCACTACTGCAGAGGTTGCTCCCGCTACATATTTCTCTACAAATCCATTGCGGTTATGGATGAACTGAAGGATTTTCACAGTCCAGAGATGCTAACGTTGCACTCTATTAAGAATTTACAACCCTGCAAAAACATCATTGCAAAAAGTTCAAATATTTCACTCAGATAATCTACAATAATTATTGGGAAGGAAAAACATGAGTATATGCAAAAACATGTTCTATACCAAGCAAATCTTCTTGAAATGACTAAAATTTAGCTAAGTTCTTAAGGGGGAAAAACTTCCAAATGAAGCCCAAGGACAGAAAACATTATTTTTCACAACCGTCACAATTCAACAGCATTCTCCAACAAAAGCTAGCAAGAGTCTACCTAATGAAAATGCCAAACTCGTCCTTTTACATCTTCTAATGGATGTCCAAAGGAAACCGACATTCTGATAACAAAACAAACCCACACCTAGATTCTAGTGCAGATTGGAAAAGAGGGAACTCCAAATTCCAAACATGAGACTAAGAATAAAGAAGAAAAGAGCAAACAAACATGTTTAAATGCTTAATTTTTATATGACAAGGTCTGTCAAACAATCATACCTAGAAGAGGATGTCAAAGCAGTAACAAATATGAATAATTGATGACATAGCTCAAGTTGACGCTGAAGTTGTGGCATGAGAAGCTGATACGTTATTGCCAGTTTGAAGATTTTCTGTATAGTTTTCAGCAGCCTCCCCATTTGGTTGCGCTCCAGCTGAAGCACCTTCGCTGCTGTGCGTGGTGGAACTAGTGGATTCTATTCTGCTCTCTCTCGTCTCAAGACGCTCAATCATCCTTGATACAGTGGCAATTCCGGCATTAACCTCTCTCCTGACTTCAGAACCAATATCAGCCACAGAGCTGCTACGAGAAAACAACCTTTCCTTCCATCCCCTTGTGCTCTTTGTAAAGGACTCCTTATACCTGATAGAACACTCATAAATTACAACCTAACCCACAGATTCTAACGTCCTAAAGATGTCTGCAAAATATTTTACCTCATGGATACAGCATTTATGCGAGATTTTAGTGACTCGGAAAAGGACTGGAAATCTGAGTGCCCCGCCCTATCCTGGCTAACAGGAGAATTCTGACCAAGATAACTCCTGGTACAAAATTCATATGACATCACTGATACTCAACGGTCTCAAACAATAAAGGAAATACTTTTGGTCATATACACTAAGCATTTTGAGAATACCTCGTGTCAGAAGGAGACCTACTGACAGCAGCAGTAGCAGCAGCTGCAGGCCCAGAATGGAAGTTTGCAACCCCTTCGACTTGGGATTGAATGATTTGGGGGACACTATCTTCATTCACTGGTTCAGCGTTACGTGAAGTTCGAGGAGAAATTGCACTAGAAGTTGGCTCATTTTCAACTTCAACTGGTGCAGATGAGGTAGAAACAGATCCGGCAGATGGTGCACTAGGATGTCTAGAGAAGACCAAAAACTGCGGTCTGTTGTTGCCTCCTGACCTACCACGTCCTTCTCTTCTAGCAAGATGATGTGTTCTTCCTATTGCAGCTGCAGCAGCCAGGTGCTGCAATATCTGTTCCTCAAGATCAGCATCGTTTGCACCAATGGGCAACTGTAACAACATACGACTGTAAGCCTACATGCTTTCATCTTCAGGTATGTAACTGGTCCCCAAGCACTATATGCAAACAAAAAGGGAAGTGCTAAATCAACTCACGTGCTGCAGTTCAAATTCTCCAAGAGCAGGATGATGAAAAATAGCAGTTGTTCTTGTTTGATTAGTTCTAATATTCCTCTCCCTTTCAACAGCCTCCAGAAGTTCGTGGCTGTGTCAGTAAAATAGTGCCACAATTCTCAATGAATATGGAAAGCGACAGTGTATAGAAGAAGAAGTTAGAGCCATGTATAGTGTACCTAGTTGGGTCCTTCAAGCTTATAGGTTGCCAACACATTGGGCACTGTGAGCTTCTCTGGCACCTAAAACAACATCATCAAAGTTACCATTGAATTTTGTGAGAACTCTGCGTTTCAGAAGAGGAGGCCAGATCATATTAACATTGAAGAGTGAGAATCTAAGAGAGAAAATTCATTGCCGAAAAATGAACAAACGATACATTAGGCTTCACTTTCACTAATAGTAATCAGAGCTACCCTGATCACAGGACCAACAACTAAATCTCAGGTTTAATGAGAGAGAGGAAAGAAAACCAAAAGAAAGACCTTTAACAATGAACAAAACAAAGAATGACTTACCATTCAAGAATGCACTGAAGATGGAACTCATGCTTGCATCCAGTTACCTGCATAATCACAACTATTATGACTATTATGGAATCAGAGAGGACAGAAAAGACAGCTTTTTGCTTCGCTCTTCATGAATCCTGGTGAATTATCAATCAATCAAACAATTGTCAATAGAGGAATCTAAGTTAAACAGAAAATTACGGTAGAAGGATCTGTCTCGGAGAAGGATTCGAGGCAGATGCTACATGAGTCATCGCATGCGTCTTGGATTCCTCCTTCGACGAATGCTGCTGCCGATGAGTGGTGACATTCCGGCATCTTGGATTCCTCTTCCATCGCAACCGATCCGTGCAGTCTATCCACAACCAATCAATCAATCGATCAATTATTTGCTCATTCAGTAGGTGGAATCAAATTGAATCAATTCTTGAGCGAGTGGCTAAATTTGAGAGCAAGAGAGAGAGATCCCAATGGATAACGCAGTAGAATACCTGTAGATAAACGAATACACCTGTCTCTAGCCTGGCCGAGGACTGAGCTTGAATGAGCGATTCCTCTCTGGGTGATTCGGAAAGCAATCAATTGATATCCGATCGATCTACGAGGAACTGAGTGAAGGAAACATAGCAAAGAGAAGATCGAATCTACCGAGAAAGAAGAAGCAGAAGAAGAGAAAAAAAATAATATAGTAATAAAAATAATTAACTAAAGCGCGTGGGGATTCAAGGGAACAAAGAAGAAGCGAGGAGGAGACGAGTGTTGTGCTGTGTAACTCGTGTTTTTCTTCTTTATATTTTATGAAATGGTGACGGTGACGGTGACGGTGACGGTGACGGTGAGGATGACGACGGTTGAAAGCTTAAACCGTTTGGGCGGTCTTTAACTATTAGCTAACCCATTTAGGGTGTGTTTTTTTGGCTTTGGAAGTGAGTTCTTTAGAAGTGAGTTTTTAGAAATGAGTTATTTGAAATAGTATTATTGGAAGTGATGTGTTGTTTTTGTATTGGAAAATGTGTTGAAAGTGATTTTTTATATTCTTTTTGTAATAAAAAGTGAGTTAGAAGTGACTTCTTAATAGAAAAGAAGTGACTTCTGGGTGCAAAAGAACACACCCTTAAGGTCAAATAACGCGCCTTTACGGTGTTATGAAGACAAACACTTTTAAATTTTTAATAAATATTTCTAATATTTTGTAAAATTTATTTAAAATTTTAAAATAATTTTATTTCAAAATATTTTTTATAAACACTTTAAAAGACTTTTTGTAAGATATTTTGAAGTGCTTATTTGATTTTTTTTTTTTGAAAAAGAGTGTATTTTAAATTTTTTTAAAATGACCTACTTTTTTGACTAAAAAAATAAAAATAATATTTAATAATAAATCTTAGGACGTAAAATTTTTTTATATTTTCTAAATTTCAAAAAAATTCTGTAAACTATTTTACAAGCTTTATTTAAAAATATGAAATAAAATTTTTTGGAATAAAAATGAGATGTTACACTATAGTTGTCAAATCCGGAAATCGTTGATACGGACGGTAAATCGAATCGGATTTTTTTCAATCCGTTCTTAGCTGATTGATTGACCTGCTTTAATCCGGTCTCTCCGTCCGTCCAGATCAAATCGAGTTGAATAAAAATTTTAAAAATTAAAAAATTTAAATTGATAATATATTTGATGTAAAAATAATTATTAATAGTCATATGTTGAAAAATAATATATAGTTTAGATTTTATATTTGGATATGATAATGTAAAAATAGAATTAGTTATGTCTCATTAGTAAATATCAATTATTAGTATTTTTTAATTTTTATATTGTAAAATATTTAGATTTAAATATGTATATTCAAAAAAGTTGGTTGTCTCTTTTAGAATTTTTTTGTTTTATGATTTTATCTTCTTCTAATCTCCTATTTAAATAATTTCTCATTATAAATTATTATTATTATTATTAGTGGCAGTAGTAATGCCATAGTGGTAATATTTTAATGTTCGTTTTGATTATTGTTACTACTGTTGTTCGTGGTAATATCATAATAAAAATACTCTAATTTTTACTGTAATTGTTGCTGCTGTTATTGTTGATAGTGCCATAATGACAGTAAATTTTTCACTATGATTGTTATTATTATTGGTAAAAAGTAACTAAGTTTGTTGCTGTGTTTGTTGTTGGTCGAAGAATAACGTTGACGATGCAGCCTTCTCGCTCTCGTGGATGCTTTAATATTATTGACCCAACAAGTCAACTCATTGATGGAGGGTCAATTCAAAAATCATGACTCGGATAGTTTTTCGGTTCGACGTCCGATTCAGTTCTTATAATTATGTGTTAAACTCTTTCAAATATCCACTAATTCAACTAAAATAACAGGGTGCATATCTCATGCGTGATTGGTTAGTAAGATAACTTTTACCTGGTTAAAGTAAGAACTAGGGAGCGTTTAGGAATGCTTCTGAAATATAACTTTTCTTAAATAGAAAATATTTTTATTTTTTTAAAAACGAATTCTATTTTTTTATTTTTAAAAAAATAAAAATATGCAATAAAAAAATCTTATTACGTAAAATTTTTCTATATTTTTTAAAATTTTAAATAAATTCTATAAATATTTTCAAAATCTATATTAAAAAATTATTTTCGTGATAAGTTAAACCAAACGCACCACTAGTCCATAAATAACTAGCTATATCTCTTAAGAGCTACAAGTATGTTTTTTATTCTAATTATCCACTTTTTTATAAAAAAATTATTTTATTTTTAAAAAAAAAAAATAAATTCATTTTCAATTCATTTTTTATTTTAAAAAATAAATACACTTTTATAAACTTTTTTCAGTAACTCAATGTCAATAACTCTTTTTTAATTCAAAACAACACACTCACAATTGCTCGAATTCTATCGCCATCTTGCTACCAATATCCATTATGAAATCATCAGATGCTTCCAGTGGCTCAAATTGGATAATTTAGAACGTCTTCAAGAATTATATTTCCTCAATATAAATGAAGATTCATGCTTTCAACATTAGCCACTACAATGAAATTGCCAATGCTGTTAAGAGAGAGAGAGATGGATACAGTGCGTTCGGTTTAACTTTTTAAAAACTGTTTTGTAATTTTTTTTTATTTTATATTTTTTAATATATATTTTATAAATATATAAAAAATTTATTTAAAACTTTAGAAAGTGTAAAAAAATTTTATAAAATGAGATCTTTTTATTACATATTTTTATTATTTTTTAAAAATAAAAAAATAAAATTTATTTTTTAAAAAAAATAAAAATATCTTTTATTTTAAAAAAATTTTATTTTATAAACACTCACAAAAGACTTCGTGAGTTACAAAAATGCACCTAACCCGTTTTTAATTTCCTGCTTCCACTTTGTAGGAGAGTAATTTTGATTACACCTTGCCTTTTCATTTCCACATCCTAATTCAAGCTATATTTCGATGGCATCTTTCCTCACATTTTTCTTTGTTCAATGTATCTATCTATCAATCACTTTTTGTTGATATTACTATAAAATATTTGAGAGAGCTTTTTTTTCAACTTTTTATTTTATATTTTTTAATAAAATTTTTAAAATATTTTATAAATTTTTTAAAAAATTTTAATAATACAAAAAAATTTTACATCATAAACATTTTTTATTACTTATTTTTATTTTTTTAAATAAAAAATAAAACTTATTTTTAAAAATTTTAAAAAAAATTTTTTTTTTGGAAAAAAACTCCTGAACGTTCCCTAATCAGTTTCCTTCCTTTCCCTCTTCAACCACCAGCATGTTAATTTGAAAGCAGTCACTTGCACTAAAAAATCGGAATAGCAAGAAACCTTATGTTTTCTATTATAACAAGTAAAATTTGCACATCCAAGTGATGCTATTATATTATCTTTAACATTCTTGGGCTATCTACATAATTGTAGCTAGTCATTCTAAGCTATGTGAGAGGTTTCCCTCTACATGTTCAGGCTTGAGGAGCGAGCAATTCCGGCAAAATATTCTCCAATGGTGTGCTTCAGGTCTTGCTGCACATCAGCTTGTCTGGAGCGTCATTTTTCTAAGGGATATATATGCCAGTAGTCGATAACCAAAGACCATGGCTATCATGGCAAGAACTTCTGTGACACCATTTCCAAGATTGTAGACATCCAAAAATGGCGGTACATGGTGATACTGCACCTTGACTAATAATCTGTAGGTATGGTAGTTGAATGACAGGTAACGGACCCATGATATGAACGCTGGAACTCTCTGTATAATGACAAAATATGGTGCATTAGAGTATGGTCGTTTGAAAAATATGCTGTCCAGGTAAGTTAAATTGAAATTTCAGAGAAAGAAAAAGCTTTAAGTAAGAAAAACAAAGAATTTTGAACAGTGTAAGGGTGCGTTTTGGCATCCCATTTGAAAAATTATTTTTTAATTTTTTTTTATTTCATACATATTTTATAGATATTTAAAAATTTTATTTAAAATTTTAGATAATTTAAAAAAAATTTCACGTAATAAAATTTTTTTATTACATATTATTATTATTTTTTAAAAATAAAAAAATAAAAATATTTTTATTTTATAAAAATTTAATTTTATAAGTAATTTCAAACGCATTCTAAATGATTGGTTGAAAGTGCAAAGAAGAAAATTATGATTCCCTAGACCCGATGTTCTAATACACCCATGAATGACTAATAGGTGACATCTCGCCATATTTAGAATTATATACAGTTCCTGCAGATCTTCTAGTAGCTACATTATTTTTATTTTGTTTTAATATTTTTTGGTCCATGAATCCAATAGTTTTATCACTAGTGGAATGTTGTATATCTTACATGGCCCGCAAAAAGGAAATAAAATGTAAAGATTGTCATAAAGAAGTTAATACATACAATTAACCTAGAGAGAGCCTTTCAGAACAATACATACCTTCACGAAGAAACCGCCAGACAGCATGAATGTCATTACCGTGACTGAAGCTAGTGTGGTTGCCTTTTTAACGTCCATGACACTAGCTCCAATTGCCAATCCAAGACCCTGTTCGATAGCACAATAGTAGCTCTATAAGGAGAATCATGACAAGATCAATTCAAGATATTTGTCTCTTTGCATCCCTTTTTAGTTGTGAGTGCATGGTTTACTATGTTTATTATGCATACCTGGGCAGCAACTATACTTAGGAACACAATAAGCATGCTTAGGAAGAAAGTTCCTGCTCCTTGTCTTAAGCCCGCCATGAAATAGACAATGAGCAAAAATATCACTGGCAAAAATAGGTCTAATGGCAAGTCACTTGTCGTCCTGGCTATGAAGTATGCACTTAACTTGTACATATCAACAGCTCTTTCTTTATTCAGCATTGCTCTTTCTTGAGGAAATGTGAAGATCGCTGTGAAAACTGGAAAGAAGCCCCAAAAGACTGCAATGAAGAATAGCAACCCAGCCTGCAGTATGGTTTGAGTGTTTAATAGAGAGAGAGAGAGAGAGAGTGCATGAGCATAGCACTTGGTTAAGTGCCGATGGATCCGTTATCAAGTGCAACTTAACTAACAATAGAGTCTATTTGTATGATCAGTCAAGGCATAAACATGATAAGACATGTGGTATTACCTAACGTATAGGTTCCGAGAAGTTATGTGAATATTATACCTGATCTTGCAAACGTTTTGGTGTTGTTCCATCTGAATGCCACCAGAGTAAACCGAGTACAAGAGCAGTTGCAATTACTTGGGTAATTCTCATCCAACTGAGGTAGTCATGCCGCCTTTCTTTTAGTCCTCTACAAAACAGTATCATAAATTGTTGCCACCAACTTGCTCCCCATTCTCTCTTCGGAGATACAACCTTAGCCTTCAAATCTTCATCAATGGGAATGGGTGCTAGAAGCTTTTTCTTTTGTTTATCAGCAACTCTTGTCTCGTAGGACTCCACAAGGTACTGTTTCAAATGATGCGACATGTTGAATCAGTATCTTTTTGGAGTTTCTAGCATTAATACTATATTAAAATCAACTTTCACTATGAGTTTTTTCTATATTAACATAAATTGTGCTTGAATGATTTTCAGACCATCTATTTGATGTAAATATTAATTTGGAGTTTGTGTCTTTGTTGGAATTTTCTTGCTTAAAGAAAATGCTAATAGAGAGTATGCTTGATAAAGTTTACCTCATGTACATCCTTTGCTAAAGGTTTATCATTTCTTGTTTCTCTGCTCAAATTCTCCATCTGCACTTTGTCTTCCAATTCTGAAGGTATTGACGCATCATTAATATTTCCATTTGCAAGGTCTAGCAGGAATTCTGCTGGATTCATTGCAATTAGTGGATTACATCCAATGGATGAAAAATAAAGCATAGCTTCTGAAGCCTTTCCAAAGTACAGCAAACTTCCTTTTCCAAGAAGCATTAGTTTATCAAATTTGTGAAAGAGTCTGCTTGATGGTTGATGAATTGTGGTTACCACTGTTCTGCCAGCCTGTAAAAGCAAGAAACTTCTGTTGATTTCGGCCATTTTTTAAGTCTCGAAAACGCATTTATTGAAAGTTCCATAAGACAAATAAACACATGGACCTTAATTTTCCAAAGCGATTGGAGTTTATCGAGATCTGTGACTACATAACTGTAGATTGCATGCCATTTAGGAAACACTAGATGCGAAAATGGGCTACTTTTGTTGCAGGCTATGGTTTTTATTTCATGCCCTTTATGATCAGTTCTTTGAAACTTCATTTTAGTTCAAAGCCAACCTATTGATTTGCAGTTACTACCCTCTGGTTATATACTCTTTTAAGGATCTCCTCAGTTGATATTCTACTTAGCATTTTGCTTTTGGAGCATCCAAAGGAGTAAGTTTTTTCTTTGCTACTCTTGTTTATCCTCTTATCAGCAACTTTTGCCCCATTTAAATATTTCGCAAATAACATAATGGTATATTCTTTAAATTTTCACCAGACCTTGAAACAGATAGTTGGATCTACTGATTTCTGAAAATTAAGGCATATCTCTTCCAATACTCACCTCAGCTATGTCATGTAATATATCAACTATTCTTAGGGCGGTTGTAGAGTCCAGGCCAGATGTAGGTTCATCTAGAAATAGCAATGAAGGATTGATGATGATCTCATTTCCAATGCAAACCCGTTTTCTTTCCCCACCTGATACTCCACGCACGAAAGATCCACCTATCATGGTATCTTGGCACCTGTTCAAGATAGTCAAAGTGCATCTTTTGTAGTGTCTGAGTCCGTTTTAGTAAATATAAGCCCATTGTCATGAGTTCATTGATGGTGGAACCATGAAATACTATAGAGGAAAAATGTTGGTACCTCTCAAGTCCAAGCTCGTAGATGACATCCATAGCCCGTTCTTCTTTTTGTTTTCTAGTCATTGTCTTTGGTAAGCGAAGGAGAGCCACATAAGTTAGTGTTTCTTTCACAGTGAGGTGAGCAAAGAGAACGTCGTCTTGAGTCACGAACCCTATCCTGCCATATGCGCTAATGTTACATTACCTAAAGTAACATTTTCTGTTTCTGGTACACTAATATAGAAGCTTCCTAACTATGACTCATCCCTGAAAATTGGACTACTTTGCGTTACTACTGCATCAGTTAAGTCTAGTGTGGTTAAGCTATTTAAACTTACACTCTCCAATTATTCATGTTTATTAATTGAAAGATCCAGTTAGTTTTTTGATCTACTGTATGTTGTTAATTGCTTCTTTCTATGCATACTTACTTCAACTGAGCTTGTAGTGTGCTATTATACTCTACTTTCTGTAGTTACCTTCGCTTTAGAAACTTGGAGTATGGTTTGTCATTGTAAGTGATAGATCCTTCGATGGTATTTCTGTTTATTCTTCCACCAAGTAGACTGAGGAGAGTTGTCTTCCCACTGCCTGAGGGTCCCATCAGGGCCAAAACCTCTCCTGCGCTTGCTGACCCTGAAATTCCCCTAATGATTTCTTTCTCTGTGGTATTTGTCACGCTTTTAATAACTACTTTGTAGCGGAGCTCTGTAAACTGCAAAATTGATGAGAAATTAAGTTAGTGTGTCTATATGTGTAGTTTGCAGAGTTTCACATCTGAGCATAAGCACCCGAAGTCATCAAAAGTGAAAAATTGATATCTTAAGCATTTTACATTGTTCCTGTTCTCTTCATATATTTTTGTGGTTCTGTGTAGGTAAAGATGCTTGTGTACCTTTGAGTTTGATTACCTTCACAAAGATTGGCAGGGTTGGTTCTGTGATTATCTTCCTTCTATTCTCTCCAGCTTCTGCATCTACAGTTGCCAAGATAATCAATTACACCCATGTAACTTGCACATCCATTTCTTCAAGTAAAACTTCAGTTCTAGAGTTTCATTTACCATTATCTTCATCACTAAATGTCTTAGCGTAAGCAATTATGTCCTCAGGTGGTGCGGTAATGCCGGTAAAGGAGAACGAGAAGCCCAGACTAGCGCTTGATGCACGGCTGAGGGCAGCACTGCTCTTGGCTTCCTCCAGGTCAATATTCAGCTGTCCACTCCTCGACTTCCTTGACGAGTGGTGACCTTTCTTGCCCGGTGAAGAACCCATGGGTTTAACCTTTCCGAAGCTTGATTTTCTGGAGAGGTTCTGGCCAGCATTGCTCTCTGTCGTGCTGATGACATCTGCTGATACGGTTCTGCCCAACGATTGTCTTAGTGAAACGGTATCAATCTGGTCTGATTTTGTCCTGCCAATCCCTGCTGTTGGTGGTGGTGTTGAATCCATCTCATCTGTTAAGTAAGTATTGTTACACTAGTTCAGTGCATATCTTGACTGTAGTTTGTAGCTGAAATCAAACATAAGTTGCCATAGGCATGACAAGTTATGAATTCTAGGTGGATTTTGTTGGCTTGTTTAACTGCCCGTTTTCCTTCTTATTGTGGAACTGGGATTGTAACGAGAATATTTAGCTAATTATTACAGGTAATCAACAGTACATACAAGAGCAAGAACTTCATAGAGCTTTCTTTCGAGCAGTGTTTCTGTAGTCTCTACTAGTGTAGTTCTTTTTTTTCCGTAAACTAACTGTAGTTTTGGTATGTTACAGAGGATTCTGATACTGGCAAGCATGAACAGTTGATCGATCAAAAGAAACGAAGGAAGAATGGAGTTTTAGCTCAGAGACTTTTATCATACATGCATGCCAATCGAGTTTAACTATACCAAAACATATTTTGCAGCAGTACCTGTCATACAGTGTAGCAAGCAGTTCAAGGAAGAAGGTATAAGGGAAAAACAATGGCATGGATAAACTGTAGAAGAACTACAGAGGACTAGTGAGAAGAAAGGTAAAGGAGTAGAAATGTACTCACCTGCTACAGCATACGTAGTTGCAATAAATCTGCTTGATTTCTTGTTTTTATGATGTCCTTCTAAATGTTTGAGGAACTAAGTATGAGAAATTAAAACCTGCAGGTTGGTGAGTGGTGGACTCTCCTCGTCCACTTAATATTTCTTTCTTTTTTTCCAGCTGACAGTAGCTACTGGACTGAGGACCGACAGAGCACACACTTACAACTTGTACAAGTTGAAGCTGGCAGTTGCCTTGATGTTGATGGACGTCGTGTACTCCAGGTAACCCATGATGAAACAGATTACCTTTAACACCTTCTTCATCTTCCTCAGATGATTTCTTTCTTTCTTTCTTATGTATGTTCATCAACAAAAACTGGAAATCTAGGATAATCTATTAGGAAATTTTCATGCATGTTATATTGATGATAAAGTTGTAATTATAATATGTTTTCAGTTATCCTGATCCTGAGCTATTATACGAGAGCGTTTAAAAATGCTTATAAAATTAAATTTTTTTAAATAAAAAATATTTTTATTTTTTTAAAATAAATTTTATTTTTTTAATTAAAAAAAATAAAACTTTAATATATTTATAAAAAATATATTTAAAAATATGAAATAAAAAATAAAAATCAGTTTGAATCCATTCATGAAATCAAAAGTTTTCTTTAAATATTGGAGGGCAAAGTAATTCTTCTCTTTAGCTTCCTTTTTTCATCTTTATTCTATTTCCTTAAAAAGTTTATAAGACAGAGATGTAGATATCATGCAAATATAGTGACAACAGAAGATTGTTGATTACTTTCAGGTACCATATATGTAACAGAGCGTGTGGTACATACCCTCACACAACTATGTTACTTGTCATGCAGGAAGAGCCGCCGCCGGGTTGTTTGATTCCACACAATCTATTTCTGTCTCATCCTCACTATGCTTCTTTTTCCATTTCAGCTCCTAACTGACGGTACTTATAAAATATATTTTTTTATTTCAAAAAATGAATTTTTATGTTTTTAATTTAAAATAATAATAATAATTTTATTATGTTAAATAAATTTTAACATAATAAAATTTTAAATAAATTTTATAAAAAAGTTATTCGAAAATGTAAATTAAAAAGAGTTTTTGAAACGCTCTTATAAGCAATCCTTAACTCAGCTTGAGTGCGTTTAATTGTTGGTAAATGATTCGAAAAGTGTAGAAAGTGAATTTTTGAAAAATGAATTATTAGTAAGTTTTAAGATTAATTTGTGAACGTAAATATAAAAAAGTTCATTTGTTGTTGCAACACATGATACAAAGCTTCTTTTTGTCTTTTACATCTGAACCTGGACGCTATCTTCATTTACTTGTGAGCTTCCTCTACTTTTCTTTTTCCTTCATCTTTTACTTATATAACATAATTAAGATGCTATTTAGCATTACATAAATTTTTTTCATTCCAAATTTTTATTTTACACTTTTTAATAAAATTTTTAAATATTTACTTTGTGAGATCTTATAATTATTTACTCTTATTATTCTTTTGAGATAAAAAATAAAATATGTTTTTTTTTCAAAAGTACTTACAAATATCTCACATGTTACCGACTCTAGATAGGTTATGGATAAAATTGAACTCAAAAAGCTAATTGAAGAGTAGAGGTTGATATAAACAGTCACCCAAATTTGATAAACAAATAATTAGGAACATTTCAACATCCTTTACGTGAGAAAGTGGCTGATCTGAGTGACTTGATTCAGGATTGTAACAACAAAAGTCATGACCATGATTCGAGAAGTCTCTGTAATCTGAACGAATTGGGTGATGGAATTCAATTAGTTAGCAGACAGAAAGAGCAAGCAGGTAACGAGTGCCGGACTCCGCAGGGCAAGTTATTTATACATGGTAAGGTACTGACATTTGTAATTTCGTTGAAAGTGACCAACCCTCACAAAACCAATGGCCAGGAAAGGATGAACCTCCTCGTCCGTGCATTTTGTCGAATGGACACCAATATTTCTCCGGTCAACCTCTCTGAGACTCGAGACCGACGACCGCTCTCCATCCGGGGCGTGGTGCATTCAGTTTAAAGCATATCGAAGATGAACTAGTAGTACAACAAAACAGGTTTCACGGCTGCTGCTAAAGACTGCAAAAGACGTTTAACATATTTAGCAGATGGCAGTATCCAATAGTCTGCAATGCACCATTCTTTCGTTCTCAGTAAAGGGATTGCAACCAAGATAAGCACTCACTGGTTTCTTTTCCACAAAAAGATATCGACAGCAAAGGAAACGTACCTCGAAGGTTGTCACTTGCTTGACAGAAACATCGTACGCAAGAATCAGGTTACGTTACTCTCTTGCTAATTTACAGCATCAAGGGAATTTAAGTACCTCTGTGTAAAGCCTTAGTACATTAAATATCACTTTTCATCAGACCAATGATTAACATAATATGAAAATTTTTACTGTACCAAACGATTCCCTGCTGCAGTGTTAGCCTCAGTAAACATTTTCTGCAACTCATTACAACATGAGTCGAGGGATAAGGCTAAAGTAAAAGCTATGCTTTGTATTGTACAAATGTTTTTAAGAACCAAGTTGTGCTGCTGCCGTTCCGTGTGGACATGCTTCATATCTGAAACTTTCTTGACTTCAGCCATCATAAATGAGATGGAGCTGAAAGCTACGGAAGGAAGAGGCCAATCTCTTGTAGGCCTCAACTGATGCTAGAATGCTCCCATTTTAACAATTCATTTTTTTCCAAAATGAACAGTATAGGTCTACAGCATTCATTCATTAGCTCCTATCAACATGTTTATGAATGCATCCACTGTACTGATACAGGTTTCCAGTCGATCATGCATGCATGCCAGAAAATCCTGATTTCTCACAAGTTGTCAGCGACATCCATCTGCAGAGAATTCCATTGTCCATGTAAATTACATGAGAAGAACCCCAAAGGTTATCAGGCAGGAGTTTCACCCTATGCCTTTATTCTGAGAGTTTCTTGTAAATCATGTTCTGCAGGCCTTCCCCATGTAAAAATATCGAATTCTGCATAGATTTTGTTGTTTTCATCTCTATTTGAATATCACAATGAGCTGGCCTGTTATGTCCAAATCTCTGTTCAGATAAAGTAAATGAGGTCGTGTTTTGAACTAAAAACACATTAAACAGGAGGAATTCATTGAATGTGCCGGAGTTCATCAAGAAGCCAATGCGAAGGAACTTGTATCTGGAAGCAAGGACAGAGTGAAGTATATGAGAAGTTCAGGATGCCATGGAAGCGACCTGCCCTGGTACAGTTGATGAGCTGCTCTCTGAAGCTGGAGGGAAGAAGGCTGAAGAAATGAAGCTTAGTGGATCTGTCACTGTGCACACACAAGGAGGATTCGAGTTCTCTTTGTAGACTGTGAGACCAGAAACTGCTGAAATAAATTTCAACCCTCAACCTTACGAATTGTTTAATAATTCTTAATGGACAATTCTGCTGAAACTAGAAAGATGTACCTCAGAAAAATTTGTCTTGTAACTTGTAAGTGGGAACAATCTTAGATGAGCTCTGACATGATTGGCTCATCCTTGCACTCTGAAGGTTCCTAAGGAAGTTTCGTTTTGTTTTTATTTGGATGAATTACCCTGCCTGGAGAACCGATCAAAGAGTACTTTATTGAAGCCATTGCTCCTGGAAGTTAGATTACTGTTTATCGAGTATCAGAAGCATCCCTGACCTGCTCGGAAACTTCAGCTTTATTTGTTATTTTGTTATGACATCAGCAGCAGCTTCCTTCTTCGAGACTGAGACCAGCTTTGGATGCCAAAGTGAAGAGGGTCATTGCTGCCACAAAAGGGGAAGGATGGTAGATGAAGCGCTGCTGCAAAGAAGAAGACATCTTTGCTCAATTGCTTCTTTCGTCTACGTACTGCCGACAGCAGATATGTAACGTAGCGCCTTTGTATTTTCCAGTGAGAAGCGGTAGAATATAAGATGACTTGGTCTGTTCCTGACCGTAACTATATGCCTGTTAGCATTTACGTATAAGAACAAGCATCAGTAAAACCAAACTAAACATTCTTCCCGAGAAGACTTTCGATTTAATTTCTATTAAAAGTAAAACACAAAATGGAAGAAACGCCCATCAACACAAAGGCAGCAAGACCCAATCAAGATGAACAATCCCACCACACACTTCATGGCTACGGTAGGTGTAAGTTGCTACATGAACTACTAGAAAACTCACAACAGCCCTTTCCTGAATCTTAAAGGATTACTACATGTGATCAACCTTCAACTGCATGTAACTGCATACTGAACATGTTAAAAGTTCTGAAAGATTCAAGATAATGGAACATGGCCTTTCAGAACTAGAATCACAAAGATGCATATCTTTCCAACCAGAATTAGATCATCCATAGCTGGTTACCAGTCTTAACAGGCATTCCTAAACACAAATAAGCCCACATGAATTCTACAGATTTGACACAGTTGCGCAAAGGAGATCATTGAAGCTGTCTCTGTGATCTTGATAGAAATCTCTTTTGCCGCATATGGGGGGACTTCTCCAGCAGAAGCAACAGTCCAACATTGCCACTAGATAGTCCAAATGGGTGCCTAAGAGAATCATACCATACATTTAGAAAGGAAACTGGGATCTTACATAAGGCAAACTCACAACAGGAACAACTAATGAATTTAGATGAAACTCCCTACCTGATTCGAGATCTCTTCCTCCAGAAAAAAAATGAGAAGACCCACTGCAGTCGAATCACATGTATGAGAATGTACACAAGTTTCAACTTTAATATGATTGTACATAACTACATATGAGAAAACCCATGTTCTAAAGAAATCATATGTAAATGAGCTATAGGCAAACATAAACAATGGTGAACAAAAAACCTGAGGACTAAAAGCAGCGCAGTCCAGAATTTGTTAAAACCGAAATTTGCTTGAAACAAAGTCACCAGACCACTAAAAGGGCAGGATCTCAAATGTAATCAGACTTGTCACCTACAAATTGGTATTAAGATATCCAATCAAGTTTATTTATAATGCTCGTGTCATTAGGTTTCAAATGTTATGAAATCATTCATCTGCTGATACAAGACCCTTGTGCATATGTACTAAATCTGTTGTTCTTAATAGGTAACAAGCACAAAAGAAAACTGTATGCTAGCCTGAATTATTAGCAGCACTTACAAGTCAGTACCAATAGGTTTCAGAAAGAATATGAACTTTGGCCAATAGAAACGTCCATCAATTTTAACAGAATAGCTATGCAATGAAGAGAATAAATAGTTGACAATTCAACTCCTGTGAGATTAGAGAAGGATAATCTGGTTCAGTAGATATAACTTTAGCTAAACCATAAGACTTGAAACATGTCTGCTTGGACCATACTATCATCAAGATACAATCAAACCCACCAACCCCATTTTTGCTTGGGCCAAACTCCTCATGGACCTCTGATTTGCCACCAACACATGAAAAAGTTATCAGCATTGCAGAACAAGTTTAATGGATAACTACCTCAATTTTCTCAGCCATCATTGGTAGTTGCCTGTAACAATTCACCTCCTTCATATACTAGAATCTGAATTATGTAGCACAGAATTCTAGTAGCATAGTCCTCTCATGTATAGTCTATTCTCATCAATTTCACAGGGATGTATCTTGCCTAGATCTACCTCTCCTGAATTCAGCATCATCTGCCAGTAATTATTTCCAAGCCAGCAAAAAATCATATCAATTTCATTGTGCATTTCACATCCAGGTTAAGTTGTGCTGTTATACTGTCATGACTGATGGTGATGGTTTTGTCGAAAAATCCGATAGCTACATACCACAGCATCACATAAATAACTAACATAGATGCTAGAGTTCTGCTCTTGGACGGCATAATGGTGCTATTTTTATGGATGCAATGGACATACACGTAGGAATTTAGAGTTTATCTTGCATTGATGTGTTGGCTATTTCAAGATTATAGAACTACTTGAAACTAGCTGCTCTCGAACAAAAATGTTAACGCATGACAACAAAGTTATATACCTTGAGAGCAGTTACGATAGAGAATCTGGTGACGAACGACTGATGCATGCGGACGATCTTCCGCTCTGGAATCTGCGGCTCCTTGCAGAGCTGCTGAGCAATCTCCTTGAGCAGCACAGCCTGCGCCTTGTCCGTGCTCATTGCGATGATGGCCTGCCTCATGGACTCCCTATCTGCCTCCAATGCCTGCAGCCTCGCGTAAAGTCTCCTAATCTCATCCCCTCCATCCCCCTTCTCCTTCTGCTTAACATTCCTCTCCCTCGGCGTCCCAACATAATCCTCCGGCGCACCGTGCACAGCATCCACCGTGCAGACCCTAGCATCATCGGCGACATCACTACTCTCAACAAACGCAGGATCATGTGCGAGAGATAGCGGCGAGCAAGGTCCCCCAAAGCTCTCAAGTGACGATCTCCTATGATGAGAGATTATATTCTTCTCCTCCGACCAACAATTCGACGACGACCTCTCCAACCGTCCAATCCGTTGTTCAATCGCATCCAAATCTTCGTCCGGTGAATCAAAATCGCCAGCGCAGCGTAAAACAGGGTAGTTCCCGTCGGAGAAAGTTTGCGGCTGATTTCGTAGCTGAAGCGAAAGAGATTGGATCTGTAGATCCTTGCGGAAGAGGAGATCATTGAGCTGAGCAATCTCCTGCTGGTCATGAGAGAATCGTTCATCAGCAAGGCGGCGGAACTGTCTGGCATCCATCAAAGCGTCGGCGCGTTCTCTCTGAAGGCGGAGAATCATCGACATGGCCTCCGTCGCCGCCGAGGAGGAAGCGGAGCGCTCGGCTTCGAGCTCACCTTGAAGAGAACGAACGGTTTCACGAAGAACGTAGACCTCCGACGCCGGACCAATGCGAATTTTACGAGGAACATCACTACCGGTGGTGGTGGTTATTGTGTTGCTGCTGCAGTAAGGGCAGTCGCAGGAACAGCAACTCCTCGTTAAGGCAGCGGCCACCGACCCACCCGGTGGGTCGTCCTCCATTGATAGATGGAATCTTCTTCTTCTAGAGCCTTTTTCTTCTTCTCCTCATGGTCTGCATCAGGGAAGAAGTAGAAGAAAGAACGGAGAACGAGGAATTGAACGGAGAATGGAATAGCAGGGGAGCGGAAGAAACGGAGAAGCTAAAACTGGAAGGAATTAATTGGAAATGGAATCCAAATATCAGAAACTCAATTCAGGAAACAGTTTTTGGGAGTTTTCCCGCGTTTGAGATGTTAACGCAATTATTTGAAGGAGTAAGTAAGCCAGAAAATTTGAGCTTCAAGAGCTTTTGATTTTGATTTGATGAATCTGGTCATTGGAAATTAGGAGAGAGAAAACAAGAAAACAGCACTTGTTTTTTATTAGGTGGTGTTGCACATGGAGAAAGAGAGAAGACTCATATGGCGTGTTTACTTTAGATTAAAATTATTTTTTTAAAAATAAGTTTAAAAAATTAAATTAAATATTAAATATTTAATAAAATAAATTGTTATATTTTATTTTTCTATTAGTAAATTCTAAAATTAAAAATTTTTAAAATAAAGTTTTAATAAAAATAATTTATTTTATATTAAAAATGTGTTTAAAAAATTTAATTTAGAGAGTTTTGATAAAAAGCCATATGGGACGAGCACTGACGCTCCCAACCGATTTAAATTAACTTGGTCGTGATCATGTGTGGACCAGACCAGCTCTACTAACAAAGCACAAAAAGTTTTGGAGGAATTTTGAAATTTGAAATTGTTTCAACTAATAATCAGGTACGTAGAACAGTAGAGAGAAACAGTTACAAAAATTGTATATTAATATAGCTATTAATATTAATTAAATTAAAGACATTTTCCGCCACCAAAATTTTTGATAGCATATTATCAATCAGTTACGTATCTGATTTGATCTGAAGTTTTATATTTAAAACCTAACCAACTGGCAAAACCATCGGCTGCCTAAGGCTTGCAAAAATAGCTAAGTTTCTGCCGACGGTAATAACTCAATCCACAAACTACGTAAAATAAAAATTACCACATAATGAATAACGGATTTCATAAGTACATAATCCAGGTATATTTAATTGTTTTTTTAAGTAAATTAGAAATAAATTTAAGTTTTATTCTGACAGAATAAATTAAAAGATTGTGTTTGAAACACACCGTTACGATTCCATCATATATCTTTCGGTATCACCAGGCTTTGATTGTACGTTATTAGAAATGGTACGACTCACAGTTGTTAGAGCCTGACATTGCTGCATTATCATTCTTCTCGCACATGTCAATCTCTGCATCCCTCAAATCTTACTCTAGTTATTCGACCAACACGTCGGCAAGCTCCTTCATGCCCTGTTCTTTCATTAACACCAGTGTCTCCTGATCCTCTAACAAGAGTTCTCCTCCCTCAATGAAGGTGAAGGCTATCTATTTCTGCCTGGAAATTACTTAATCTTAGGATCCAGTGATTCTGAAGTTCTTTCTACAGCGTACTTGCGCTCCTCAGTGACCCGAGCAATTAACAAGTTTTCGCAAATTCTTGGCTCTTCGAGGAGGTCCGTTTATCTTCAAATTGACAATTGCTAAAACTACCTTAATTCTGTTAACCTTCTTTTAGCGTCTGCATCCTGAAATTTTCAACTTCAGGGATTCGAGTTTCTTCTTTAATTCGAATTCCATTTCCTAGCTTTGACACAGAGCGAGAGCCACCTGCCTGGAAATCTGAAGACATTTCAATTCCTCATGCTTTTGCTTCAGCTGTACAGAGTATGAACCAATCCAAGACTTGCTCGGCGCACTCTTTTCTTCCCAGTAGAATTCATTTGAAGAGCAGCTTTGCGTTGCAGTTCTAAGAAAACACGTAAACTTTTCAAATTTATATTTTTTAATAAAATTTTTATTAATTTTTAAAAATTTAAAAATTTTAATATTATAAAATTTTATTATTTTTATTAGTTTTTATAAAAATAAAATTATTTTTAAAATAAATAAAAATATTTTTAAAAATATTTTTTTAACCATTCGGAAACGCCCTCTAAAGCGTGTTACTTATTCTAGCTTTTCCTCTTGCGAAAGTCATGATCCTTGGCTTCAATTTTCTAATGGAGACCATCTAGAATAACAGTTGCCTTATTTTATAAATGCACTAATTTTATCCGCACACACTATAAAATAAAGTTTTTATTTAAAAATAATTTAAATATATTGTTTTCAAATAAATTCTTATTTTAGTAAGTCTTATTTAAGTAAAGACATGTTTCATTTTCGGAAACTTTTTTGCTCAAAGTTTACTTTCAACTAAACTTCAAATAGTAAATACACAAATCACTTTCACACCCAACAGATAATATAAAAATATTACTTATTAATTTAAACTTAGTTTTAGAAAATTCAGTTGAAAATTTTGTTTGCATAGAAACTCGCTTCAACTTCAACGCTCAACTATCAAACATGGCATTTTGTCGAATTTGGAGCAGTGTAGGCTCTGTATATGCTGACTGAGCTATTAATTTTCCAGATTTTATACAGTAGCAACCCATAGATATAGCCGTACATCAGGTCCGGCCTATTTATAATATCAAATTCTTCTCAAAAGCTGTGGCCCATTCCGAAATTCTAACAGCTATTAGCTGTTTGAAAATTCTTTATAAAATAAAAATTTTAAAATAAATGAATATTTTTATTAATAAAAGTTAATAAAAAATTAATAAAAATTTGCTTGAATGAAATACCAAACAGCCCATCTTTGCTTTGAATGTCATAAAAAAATAACAACCTCATATTTTAATAAACTTTTTATAATATTTTATAATAAACTTTTGTATTTAATTTAAAAATATAAAATTATTACTATTTTATAGTTAAATAATGAAATTAATTAAAAAAAATTTTCTATTTTTAAAATTTTTCTTTAAAAATACTTCCAAATATTTTTATAATGTACCTAATTATTATTAGGGTGTGTTTACTTAAAAGTAAACTCACTTTTTTAAAAATAAGTTTACAAAATAAAATTAAAAATTAAACATATTAAAAAAAATTATATATATTTTGTATTAATAGTAAGTTAAAAAAATAAATTCAATTTTGAAAAAATCTTTTTGATAAAAAAATTTATATTTAATTTATATTTATTATATATTAAAAATAATTTGAAAAAAGTGGATTTTGAATGATAAGTAAACCCGTCCTAAGGATAATAATGAACTTAGTTATTATTTACCGTAAATTCCAATGAACGCCATAAAAGAAATATATTTCGAGCAAGGCATGGAATCAAACAATTACCTCCAAACTCCAAACAACGCTATGTAATGTGTAACTAGCCGTTGTGTTTAATTTTTTTCTTTTTCCTTGAGATAGACATACTACAACGGTCACTAAAAACTTGGAATACTTGTTTAAATGGCAGTAATAACAGTAGAGATACAGAAAACATGTGTACTAGTTTTCTCAATAAACTTAAAATAAAAATAAGTTTTATTATTTTTCAGCTTATTTTAAAGTTTTTTGGCTATTAAAAAATAATAAATATCATCAAATATCATTAGAAAATTTTATTTATTTCAAAACTATCACTAAACTGTTTATAATCTTCCAAAACGGTCGCGGAGGTGAAGAAGAAAAGAGGGCTGTTGTTGCAATTATAAAAGTAAATGATTGCCAAGTAAGACGAAACGTTCAATACGAGCGTGTTTTAAACGTTCTTTCGTCAGATTTTAAGTTTTAAATAATTTATATATTTTAATTATATAAAAAATTTAAAATTTTATTTTTATATATTAATTTTAATTTTTTTATTTATATATTTTTTAATATAATTACATTTTTTAATTTATATATTTTCAAAAATTATTAAAATATAAATATTAAACTTTATTTTTATTTTATTTAAAAAAAAATTAATTTTAATTTTAATTTTTACAAAGAAACACGTCCTAAAACTTTTAAGTAACTTGTGAAAGGTATGCGAAGAAATGCGATGGTAGATTTGCAATTTTCAAACTTTACTGATCGATATTGAAAAGTAAATTAAATAAGTTTCAACGGCATTTGTTTATATTACCAAAACAACAAAAGAAAACACAGCTCAAATCACCAACATAGTGGGCCCTCAACCAATAACGCCACAAACAAAGCGCACGTTCCCAGTTTCCCACAAAAATTTTCATTTAACCCCTTCGATTTCTTCCTATAAATAGCCACACAGTCGTTTCTTCTCCACTCACTCTCCTTGCTTTCTTCTTCTTCTTCTTCATCTTCATCAGTGAACAAGCGAAATCCTGCAAATTTATCGAGCCAAGACAAAATAAAAATCTGTTACCGTAAGTTCCCATTCCCGATTATGCTTCAAAACAAAATGTACATTGATTTTGGTTAACAATCTTTGTGTGAGATTTTGGTTTTTGTTTTTGGTAATTCTCTATTTTGTCGACTTTGTTTTCTGGGATTTTTTTTATCATGCTTCAAGCGCAGTTGCGGAGTTTCGGCGAGTAATAAGGATCGTGTTTTTATTTTCTTAATTTTGAATTGGGTTTTGCATGAAATTTGGTTTTGGGATAATGTAGATGCAGATTTCTCTGAAACACTTTGTTCTAGTCCCGAGCATTCCGAATATATGCTATTTTATAGCAGAATAGTAAAAAAAATTTATAATTTCTGCGGTTTGTGATGTATTTTTGGGGCATAAGTTGCTCTCCAAGTGATTTTTTTATTATTTACTTCAGAAAAATCATTTAAAAATTATACTTATGTAAAATTTGTGGCTTCTACTGAATGTCTAGTGTTAATTTCTATGCTGTTCGATTGTTGAGTGACCGCATTAGAGTTTGTTTGCCTTCTTTGTGAAAAGTAAAAACGAAGTATGTCTACATCTGTAGTTTTCTCTTTGTTGGCACCCACTTCTTGCTTTTGTTATTGTAAGAGTCTTCAGATGTCAGGGTCGTAGATATAGTTGACAAAGAATAAAGATGGTATCCTTTTGCATCTCCAGTCGTACCAACCTCTGAATACTTATTCAATAAAAAGATCATGCCCTGCATAACATCTCTCTATGTTCTGCTTAAATTCTTTGTCTATGCATATGCATATACTATGTGCTTAGCAATAGTAAATGTAGGTGGTTGGTCGTGACTCATGCTGATCTCTTCCCTGTATATCCATTATAACGAATCTCCACTATTATTCTCTTGCTTACGTTTGTTGAAGTCAACAACCTGACTAAGTTGCTTAAATAGTTTTGAGTTGAGTACCTGGTTATTGGAAAAAAATTTGAGTTACTGTTAGATAGATGGCTCATCCCCATCCACAGATCCTTGTTTGTTCTGCTTTGATCTTACTTTACCTTTATCTGCATGATTTTAAGTTTGAGAATTGCATCTCATTGCTCTCTGATTCTGAAATCAGGATTTGAAGAAAATTTGAAGGACAAGCATCTGAAGTGGAGATGGGGAGTTCTCAAGCATTCATTCTCTGTCTTCTGTTCTTGTTATATTGTTCGGCTAATGCAAGAGCAGACTACATCAGATACAAGGATGCAACTCTGCCAGTGGATGCTCGTGTCAATGATCTGTTAAGTCGGATGACTCTTGCTGAAAAGATAGGCCAGATGACACAGATTGAACGCAAGGTGGCATCTGCACAAGTCATGAAAGATTACTTTATAGGTAAAAGCTCGCATGCCTTTTTTTCTTTGTAACTTCTTGTTTGTGACGTGTTTCTAAACAACTGCGCTTAACTGGTTGTCCAGGTAGTGTATTGAGCGGCGGTGGGAGTGTTCCTGGTCCACAGGCATCTGCTCAGGACTGGGTGAATATGGTGAATGAGTTTCAAAAGGGAGCTCTCTCAACGCGTTTGGGAATCCCAATGATTTATGGAATTGATGCTGTTCACGGGCATAACAATGTGTACGGTGCAACCATCTTCCCTCACAATATCGGTCTAGGTGCTACCAGGCAAGTAAGCTGAATTTTTACATTGATAGGATACCATGATGGTACTATATCTAAGTTTACTTGTATGAAACCAACTGTATTCAAGTCCAATTTATATAGATATATTTACACTGAAATATATATGCAGAGAGAAATATGATGCTTAATCCTTTGGCATGTCATTTATATAGGAGCTGAGTCAGTAATGAAGCATTACTTCAATTATCATGACCATTTAAAATACTTCTGGACAAGTGGAAGTTGCTTATAGAATTTTGTCCAAGATAGTTGTATTGTAACATAAGGTAGTAGCATCGTGTCATTATACATGGCAAATGACCACCTTTGGTAAAATTTTCAACTTGCTTCCAATTGACAACCTTAAGTAGGTCTTGATTTTTCACGTTTGTGCTTGTTGACTGGCAACATTAGCGTCAAGCCACCATATAGCCCAACACACATATCATCGTGATACTTCTTGGCTGTTGGCTACTGTTGTTGCTCTTCTTGAACTTCTCATAAGAAATTCTGTGAGCATTTTATAGTAGGCAAATATCTTACTTTGATGTGCCGTATTGAATTTGTGTCAGGGATCCTAATCTTGTAAAGAGGATTGGTGCTGCAACTGCACTTGAAGTCAGGGCCACTGGAATCCAATATGCTTTTGCTCCATGCATAGCGGTTAACTGTCGATTCTGATTTAATCATAGTTTTGTTATACAGTGAGGTTCTCATGATGTCTTGCCTCTTAGAAGTGGATAATTTTGTGGCTGATACAGGTTTGTAGAGATCCAAGATGGGGACGGTGCTACGAGAGTTACAGTGAAGACCACAGGATTGTCCAAGCAATGACAGAGATTATCCCCGGTTTACAGGGAGATGTCCCTTCAAATTATAGAAAGGGGTATCCTTTTGTCGCTGGAAAGTAAGACTGATAAGCCCTAATTACTGTTAAAATCCCAAAACTTAAATATGAAATGCAATTTTCATGTCAATGGCCTAACTATATTTGCTCTTTGTGCATCTGAAAGCATTTAATCGTGAACTAGTGTGCAGTATGGTAATGGATATGCAAAGAAAGAAAAATTTAGTGTCTAGAGGGATAAAATTACTGCATGCAAATATGAAAAGTTGGCAACAGTCAATGACCACAATGTGTGGTCAGTGAGTGATCAAGGTTGTAGTCTGAACGTCTGTATTGTGGCAGTGTTGCCTAGTTTGAGGTGTCATGCAATGAAAATCAAAGGTCCGAGTACCGATGCATTTTCCAGCAACTTTTTTTACCTTGACCTTGAAGGTTGCCTTTTAGATTATAATCTGGGAGTTATTTACTGTACTTATTTCCTCTATTATACTTCATTTCCAGAAACAATGTTGCTGCCTGTGCCAAACACTTTGTTGGTGATGGGGGTACACATAATGGTATCAATGAGAACAACACCATCGTCGATCGCCATGGACTCCTGGGAATTCATATGCCTGCTTATTACAACTCAATTATCAAGGGTGTAGCAACTATTATGGTCTCATACTCTAGCTGGAATGGGGAGAAAATGCATGCTAACCGTGACCTAGTCACTGGCTTCCTTAAGGACACACTTCACTTCAAGGTGATATCAACTTCTATTATTGTTATTGACATTATTTATAGACCTGAATTTTCTCTCTAACTCTATGCATCAACTACATTCAGGGGTTTGTAATTTCAGATTGGCAGGGAATTGATAGGATTATTTCTCCTGCTGGTGCGAATTATACTTACTCCGTTCAAGCTGGAGTAAATGCTGGCATTGACATGGTTGGTGACGCACCCCTACTTCATAAATATTCCTGTTAATTTAAGTGATCAAATTGTCTGTGAAAACAATAAAAATTCCTGTCTTACCTATTTTTGTAAAAAGATTTGATTCTTGACTAGATAAATTTCTAGCTTAGTAGTTGAGCATCTCATATTGTTGTCAACTATGCTTCTAATTCTGAAGAATATCTGATTAGACCGAAAATGGTGCATGAAAGTTTCTAAGCAATCAATAATTTTTTATGCATTACTATATCAGGTTTATCTTATGTTGTTCCTGTGATGGTATTTTGCAGATTATGGTACCTTATGACTACCTAGAGTTCATTAACGATCTAACATCACTTGTCACACAAAATGTTATACCGATGAGTAGGATTGACGATGCTGTAACGAGAATTTTGAGAGTAAAATTTGCCATGGGCCTGTTTGAGAACCCTATGGCAGATTTTAGCTTAGCCAATCAGCTTGGGAAACAGGTGAGCTGCCTTCCTGTTACTAGATAGTCTTACATGCTTGGCCAACATGCTTATCATGGTTAGTGTCTCTCACAGGAACATAGGGATTTAGCCAGGGAATCTGTGAGGAAGTCGCTTGTGCTATTGAAGAATGGGAAACCTTCTGATGCACCGTTGCTTCCACTCCCTAAAAAAGCTCTAAAGGTTCTTGTTACTGGAAGCCATGCAGATAACTTGGGTTATCAATGTGGTGGCTGGACAATTGAATGGCAAGGAGCTAGTGGGAACATCACAGTAGGTACGGTGCACCAACTATATATCTATGTTTTTCTAGTAGTTCACTCACCCCTTAACATATATAAATACAAGTTGCTCATCAAGTCATCATCCCCTGAACTATTCGTTGTGAATACAATCAAAATAAGTGGATGGGTGAAAATTGTGTTGCATTCTAAATGTTCTGTCCTTCTCATTCAGGCACCACCATACTCAGTGCTATCAAGGCCACTGTAGACCCTGCAACTGATGTTGTATTTGCGAATAACCCTGACTCTGGGTTCATCAAAGACGGTGGATTTTCTTATGCAGTTGTTGTGGTTGGGGAGCCCCCTTACACTGAAACAGCTGGAGACAGCCAGAACCTTACGATTCTTGAACCTGGTCCAAGCACCATCCAGACAGTTTGTGGTGCTGTCAAGTGTGTCGTGGTTATCATCTCTGGTAGGCCAGTTGTGATTGAGCCTTATGTTTCCTCTATCGATGCCCTTGTTGCTGCATGGCTTCCTGGAACTGAGGGCCAAGGCATTACTGATGTCCTGTACGGAGATTATGATTTTGTTGGGAAACTTCCTCGTACTTGGTTCAAGTCTGTAGACCAGCTGCCTATGAATGTAGGGGATGATCATTATGACCCCATGTACCCCTTTGGCTTTGGGTTGTCAACAAATTCAACAACCACTTCAAGGTCGACCAACTCAACCCCCACAAGGTGATCAGGGTTTGTTTTAGCAGTCCTTTGTCTACCTCTGTTCATATTCGCCCATTTCTTTATATGGTGCCATATGTTATCTCATAGATTCTTTGGAGAAACTCGTGGTATCAACCGTGGCTTTGTTATCTTGTTTTTGAGACAATATATATGAAGATGAAAATTTTCATTGGTTGACTTCTACTTCATAGGTTCATTTCTGGTGCTGGTTCTAGTGTGAAAGAAAGTGGATGCTGGTGTCTTGTTCTGAGTTTGTTGGTAGCATGTTTTTTCTTGGTAGCTCCATAGCTATCTGACGAGCTCTCAAAAAGAAGTGAATATTCTACTCACAATTACGTGTATTTGGATGGATGAACAACTCTCAGTGACTCCATCATGGAGTATCAGCTCTTAAGCTTGTTAACGAACCGTTTTATTTATTTATTTACATTTTGCAAAGAGAAGCTTGTAAGAATCTTTAAAGATTGGCGCAGTGATTGTTATTAAATTATTATTACTGTCAGGATAAGCTGAACGGAACAAGACAGGTTGAGGTATTCTGTCTGAACCTTATCAGTTCAAAACATTTGTGGATCCATGTTCTTTAGCATCTCTGATGATTGAATAATCTATCTTGAACATTTATTTTAGTTGACAAAAGCTCTTCTGATTGAACAACTGGAATGTTGCTGTACATTTAAAAACAGCTGAGTTGAAAGGTTACTCTCATGTTTCTTGTAGACAACTTGATATTTCTTTTCCTTTCAAGTTGTGCTACGTGAGACAGTAAAGTCAGCAAGTTCAAAGATGTATATATGTTACAGGTTTGTTGTTTGATTCTTGATTCTCTGAGATGTAACATACGTTTAACGCCTTTTACATTTATTTTCTACAACTTGTAACTCATGTAACAGCAGTTGCACAACCTGCTCTGCTAACATTTACATATCAACAGTACAAGAGCCAATACCAGTGTTTTGAAACCCAACCCGGACCGGCTGGATCGACCCGGAACCCGGCGACCCGATACCAGTTTCGGGTTGGGCTAATAGCAGAACCCAATATGTAATAAACTCAATAAGAATCGGATCGACCCGTCCGATTTTCGGGTCAAACCGGTGACCCGGATGAACGGGTCAATCCGGTGTTATTATAAAAAAAAAATAAACAAAACACTCGTTCGCTACTTCGGTGAGCTCGATCAGAACGAACCATTTTCATTTCCTGGCTCGGCTCCGGCGCGCTGCGCTGTTCCTTCTCGTCGATCTCCTGCACCGTCTTCTCTCCGACACCATTGTCTTCCTTCCTTCCAGTTATCATTGCTGCTCTGCCAAGAAATCTTCCTCTTCCTCTTCATAGACGAATCGACGTATTTTCTATTCTTCATAGTCGATCGGAGTTCCTGTCGGCGATTTTTTCTGCTGTTCTTCTCCGGCCATCTTGTCGCTGTTTTTCAGTGCTCCAGCTTCTTTTCTCCGACATGAATTCTGCTCCTGCTAAACCTTACAATCCCGACACGAATGTATGGTTTGTATCATTTAATGGTTTGATTTGTTTGATTCTTTTGAATTTGGTGAAATGGTATTTAAATTTGCTGTAGAGATCAGCATTTGTATAGGGATTCAAATTCAAATGATGGACTTGTAGGAGATTCAAATTATGATCGGTAAGTATGTGGTTTTCAATCATCTGTTTTGTTGGAGGGGTTGGAGTGTTGTTGCTACCAGTGAATTGATGTAGTTGCTGTTGCTGCCAGTAATTTACAATTTGTAATTTGCTTGCTTGGTATTGTCATTTGTAATTTGCTTGCTGTTGTAGTTGTAGTTGTTTGCTTGTTGCTGTGTGTCTATTTTGCTTGCTTGTTGCTTTTTGTTCTAAATTCAGTCAATGTTAAATCAATTGGGAGTTACTGTTGTAGTTGTTTGCTTACTGCTTGGTTCTGGAAGTATTTTAGAATGGTATTCAATCATATGTCTATTGACTCTATTCTACTCAGGTGTGCTATTTAATTCATTGCTGGGCATTGTCATCCATTCTAAAATCAAAGATAGCTACTTAATATTCTAGTCAGGTATGCTGTTAGCTTTTTATCTGCTATATTCTATATTTATCTTGTTGGTGTAAACAAGGATAGATACTTAATATTGGATACTCTTCTATTTGAATATGACTCAAGAGTGAAGGCTTTAGAAGTAGATGAGAAGCCAACAGAGGATTACAACGACATTGGTGGTCTTAAGAAGCAGGTAAGTTTCCATTGCATTGGTTAAGTTAATATAGGTCAGTGCTCTGTAAGTTTCCTGAATACTTTATAATTATGAGTATGCATCTGCTGTATGTTTTGTTGACTGTCTTTGTATACATTTGCTGAGAATAATGCCATCTGTGTTTGACTAGTATGTCTTGAATTTTTGTAGAGTTCTTTTATAGCAAGCTTCACTTGCTGATATGTGTGGAGGAAAGATGCAACTTCAGTAGCTTAGAAGTATGCATATGAAGACTTTGCAAGTTCAACAGGTAGTTGAAAGAACTTCAAATGCAAGGAACTTCATTTGTAATTCATAATATAGCATATACTTCATCAGTAAACATTCAATATTTGAACTTTATGAAATTTTGAATTTCATCTATAATACAGTAGAAATATGTAAGACATACTATCTAAACTTTTATATATCAATATTTATTTTTATAAACCCGATTTGACCCAGTGGGTTATCCCAGTGACCCGCTGGTTTAACCGGTGACCCGATGACCTGATAATTTTTTCGGGTCAATGACCGGGTTGGGTTTCACAACACTGGCCAATACAATAAAAAGCATGGAGCTTTTCAAGCCATCTCTTACAGTCGTGCTGCTGCTGATAAGTTTCAACATCGTGCTCTGTGACCGCGTAGTCCTCTACAACAAGTGGAAGCCAGATACAAGACTTTTCACAGAGTGGATGCTTTCCTGTTCCAACTCAACATGGCTAGGACAGGTTGAAAGAGTTAGCTATAACACTACTACGGTGATCAATCCTCCGCCAGGCCATGACTCTGAGTGCTGGCTGAGGCCGCAAATATTGGACGTTGATCCTTTTTCTGGTGTTGTACATAGGGGTTCCTAAAGTTTTCTCCTACAAGAGAGATCATATCTTCTTCTGTTGGAACGAGTGCGAGGTGTTGCTCAAGGGGCCTCGTGAGATGTACATTCGGAACCGAAAAGAAAGTCGCCGATAGATTCGTATTCTGAGGCCAACTATGACACTGAATTGAAAGGCATGAGGCTGCTTGGCTGCTATGTTATGGACCAGTTGCTTATCTCATTGAGTGTATAGATCTCATGACAATAAAATTTCACTAAGTGTTGCGATCTATAGCTTTCATTTATTTCGTTGTTATTAAGATCAAGATAGCATAGAACAATTTACATTTCAAAGGTCTTATGCGTATCTGGATGCATTTAAAATTACTTATAAAATAAAATTTTTTTAAAATAAAAAAATTTTTTTTTAATTTTTAAAAATAAATTTTATTTTTTTACTTTCAAAAAAATAATAAAAATATGTAATAAAAAGATCTCACTCTAAAAATTTTTTTATATTTTTTTAAATTTTTAAATAAATTTTTTATATATTTATAAAATATATATTGAAAACGTGAAATAGAAAAAACTTTGAAAACAGTTTTTGAACGTGATGCCAAACGTACCCTTTGAAAAAAGTTTCAAGCTTCCATGTAATACAACAAGAGCAAGTTACATAGTATCTGCGTTAACAAAAAAGACTACATTACTTTGAAGTTTCTACAACAACTCAGGAACCCCACTATCCAGATCCCACAACATTCAATATCGTTTGAATATATTGAGAATCATTTACAGGATCCATGGAACTTACCATAAAAAGAATATTTCCCATTGTCCTTACATTTACATCTTCAGCTGGGGACGACCACAAAATGGACCAGACTCCAGCTTGTTACGAACAGAATCTGTTGAAAGCCAGAAATTGTCAGCTGAGTCTACTTTGTTTCTCTTTGCACGAGACATACTATGAATCAATCACTTAACTATTCAACTGACCGAACAAAATTAAAGGAAAGCAATTTGGTTATAACAAAGTTTTCTTTCAATTGAATGAACTATTGTCAAAGGTAAAACATTCATTTGTCGCATCCTGCCATGATTAGGAGTTAGGCATGAGCACAGATGTATGTCCACTTTTTAATAAGTAAAGTCTGTAGATATATTGAGGAGAACTCGATGTAAGTACCAGAAAAGTCTTACTGTTCTATGCAGACCAGCTAGTTGACCCTGTTACTTGGGGCCACAATGGTAGGTGTTAGTTTTCAAGGTTGAAATCACGGGAAATGACTATGCCAGACACCATAATTGGGAGCAGCAAAGCCATTCTGGGAGGGATTAGTCACAAAGTGAAGAGGTGCTGCTTGGAAAGGGATGCTGTTCTGATGAGGAAATGCAGGTGGGAGAAAACCATTCTGGTAAGAACTCCTCAAGAAGTTAGGAGCCGTCCCTTGGAAAGGCATGCTATGCTGATGAGGAGGAGAATTCACGTAGATGACATGGTGATAATACTGCTGCAGTCTAAGTTCATTCATTGATGTGGATGATGCCCAACTGTTTGCTTGCGTATTTATGTTTGGCAAAACATGATGATTCTTAGCATGCTGGCCTTTCTTTTGCTTGTTCTTCTTCCTGCTTGATTTCCCAAGATCATGCGGTGAAGACTTTACTCCTATGTTTTTTCCATCTCTTTTAGCTACTTTCTGCATAGGACTTAATGCTTCACCCCTCTGCATCTCAGACTTTTAATGAAATTAAGTATAGATGCTGCAAAATATACTACTAATGATCTAATATAGAAGTAAACTTTGTTCTTTCGGTCTTTCCTACAAACCTTACTATTCCTATTGCATCCACGCGCTAAATGACCTGCTTCACCACATTTATAGCATAATTTACGAGATGCAGTGGCTTCATTTCCACCACGCGGCAGAGGACATTCCTATCCAAATTAAATTTATAAGATGGAACAACACAGGTTACCACCAATACACTGAAAGGAAATTAAGAAATGATAAACTGACCCCAATTAGTGGGATACAGCCAGGTCGTTGCTGCTGTTGGGAACTTACAAGTCCAGCATGGCCAACTTGGGCGCAGTTGTAACAGGATATCACCCTGGGACCAGAATCAATGTTGTCAACGCAGCAAAGATGGCCAAATCTTTTGCAAATGTAGCATTGAATTTCCTAACCAATCAAAGCATGACTCATTAGGCTGCAAGCTATTGTAAGGATTTGTCTTGGAGCACTGACAATCAATAAAGCCTAGTTGTTTTTTGGGAGGGTTGATATTGGAGCTTAGATTAACTACATTGAAGGACAAAATTTTCAAGCAATTAGAAGCTGGCTGAAGAAGTAAAAGTACAGAGAAAATATCAGACCAGTAAAGTAACGCACCTTCAGATCTTCTGCATCATATTCACGAGAACATGATAACGTATCATGTCCTGAATTCCCACACTTTAAGCAGAATACATATTCATCAGACAGCTTGTTCTTTTCTGGACATTTTTTTGCACTATGGCCTTGCCTTTTGCAGATATGACAATTGTAGACCTGAAAATATAAAGTTAACCGAAGGGTCACACTGATGCTATGAAGGGAAAGCGCAAACAGATTAATGTAAGCTACAGAATCCATCCTGCTTCATGAATGTTTTAGGAACATTCACAACCAAGTTTCAATTTTTATAAGTTAATTAGACTTGAAGATCTGTAAAGCTGAACAACCAACTTGTTAAACTTAAAGAGTACTGGCAAAACTCACAAGTTTGCATTGGCCTGCAGTATGCCCAAATTTTCCACAGACAAAGCAAGGCTTTTGCCTCTTTTCCATTACACATTCTGCAGATGTGTGACCTTCTTCTCCACAATTATAGCAGCTCTTCCAACTAGGGTCAAAGTACCTTTGTCCACGCTAAAGCAAGTAATTTGGAAGGACATCAGAGACAGACATAAACATATGAATATGGAATAGACACAGTCCATGCTTACAAGAAACTTTCTCAAGACAGCATTATCAGGATCTTTATTTACTACATTGCAGGCTGAACTTGCATTTATCAACAACTCCTCTTCTGTTTCGGGAACCTGGTACAAGCAAATGCCTCACTCCAGGTATGCAACTTATCGGGTTTCTAAACATCAGAACTCGATGACCATAACATGTCAAATAAAGCTATTCAGTAGTTTTTGTTTTTTTCTTTTTTGGTTAAGAGATAAAGATGTGCTCTTTTATTTCAGTTTTATCTTTGCTTACCTTCTCATCCTTCGGCAGTTCTAGGTGGTCTTCCATGGCCGTCAGTTGTGGTTTACTGACCCTCTCATTGTTTAGTGTTTCTTGGTGATCTTCCCCGACTTTATGTTCTGCCTCAGATCTTGTCTGAACTAATCCTGCATCTTGGTTATTCTTTGGAACAGCTGTACTGCACAAGCGAGTTCTGAGACCCGTATTCTCTTGTTCTTCATTCAAGCCCTGCATGGAGTTCATATCAGAGTAATAAGATTTAAACCTAATCTTGAATTTGCTCTTCCCTTTATCATGAAATAGCAAATCGTCATGAAATGCACTAAGGATTTACTCATAATCTAGTTTGTGTGCAAATTACAAACACGGATTACAGGATTGCCAAACAGTATAGATCCTACAGGACATTCAATGGACAGAAAACTTAAAATTGCATCCTCCTTCAAATTAGCATCATCTTAATACAATGTCAGAAAATTGTATAATATTGCATCTTTCTCTGTATCGATTTGAAGTGATCATGATCTGAATTTTCACACTCCTAATCACTTTTTAAAGAGGAAAATCGAAGCTTTTCAGTTGAAGGAAAGATCGAACCTTTTTCTTAACCCTCCGCTTCTTCACTTTCTTCGGTTCACCGGCGTTCTCCTCGGATGACGACAAACATATAACCCCAGGCGTGGCTACTTCCGATCTCCGGCGTCGGCGTGGTTTCTTCACCGCCGCCATTGAGACATTAGCTTCTTCGCCGTCACTGCTGAGACAAATAACTTCTTTTCCATGTTTCTGTGTCTCCTTCTCCTTAGATCCCCGTGTCTGTACCATCTTCGCCGTCAACAAGCATCGGCGGCGGCGGAGTGCAACAAGTGTTGTGTTGATTGACAAGAAAGGGAAGATAAGAATTTTTCAGAGCCCTTGAAATCTGCTGTAACGAAACAACCAAACAAAGAAAGGTTTTCAAGTTTTGACTTTGTTCTTAAAAATCGAATCAAAAGTTTAAAATTCTTTGAATTGAAATTCAGAGAGAGAAGAATTTCACAACATGGATATTACTTATATATATATATATATAAATAAATCTTTACTTTGGCTGGGGTGGCCTTAATGTAAATTTATTTTCAAAAACTGTTTTCATCCTAAATTTTATCGCTCAGTTTAGATGATTGATTAATTGCAGCAGCTATAAAATAAACACTTTAACTAATTTACAAATAGAAAAGTAACAAAATTTTATTACAATCAAATACAATGTTATTGACTTTCTTGAATCTGAAAATGCATTCCATTAGAAAGAATGATCGAGAAATTTTCTAGAAACTTTAATTATTATTACGACAACTACAAGACCAACAAAGTTTATTTATCAGATTATTCTATCTACAGAATTTTTATTACAAGTTTACAACAACAAAAACGAGAATAAGAACAACTCCGCGCTAGTGATGTTGTTCCTTTGGGGGCTTGAAAATGAGCACAGGGCAGTTTGCATGGTAAGCTACGTAATCACTTACACTCCCCAAAAACGCCCTACAATTAAAAAATGCAAAAGAATTCAAGATAAAAAAGAAGCGATGAATTATTAGATCGAAGAAAAACAATCAAACATTTATTACCTCTTGATAGTTCCGAGTCCTCGGCTACCGACGACAACAAGATCAACTTCCCTCTGTTCCAGAACTTGGCAAATCATGTCTTTTGGTTCACCGTCCAAAACCAGAGTCTCAAATTTCACCTGCACACATAGAGAGAATTTTAATCACGAAAAACATTATCTATATATATACACAAGTAGATACAAGTAGCTACATTTTTCTCTTTGCAGAGTTCTCGCGCACGAGCGAGAATATTGGCAGTGTTCTCTTCTTGTGCTTTCTTCACTGAATCAAGAACAGAAGATGTTGCATATACAGCTACAGAAAATTAACAACTTTGTGAACCCAAACTCATGATAAACTTGTTGTAATTGATAAAAAAAAAATTCATCATTTAAATAAAAGAAGAAGAAGAAGAAAAGAAGGAAACGAACTTGAACCTGGTCCAGGTGATGCAACCATGAAAAAGTAGTGCTGCACTGGGGGCTGTACATGAAGAAGAACGAAGACGGCGGCGTCCAAATGCTCCGCCGCCCACGCCAGCGCCTGCCTGCTTCCTTCACCTTCGTCTATCGCAACCACCACCACCTTCATCTCTTCTCTTCTTCTACTCTCCGTCTCCATCACTACCACAGCAAACTAGCTTAGCTAGCTATAACACTCGAGTTCCTACTGTTTATAAGAAGGCATTCCTACTTATTACCCGACGTTGACACGTGGCGACATGGGGATATGCACATGCGTCCTAAAAATCGATTAGACAGAAGCTACTCCTATGCATGGGCAATGCTTTGACGTGTCACGATAGTAGCGTATCGACTTACGTATTTACGTGAAGACGTACGTAACCCGACTCGCTGATATACGCGTTAGAGGGCGTGTGGGATTAATTATGAAATAGAGTTTTTGTAAAATGAAAGATATTTTTATTTATTTTAAAAAACGTGTTTTATTTTTTTTATTTTAAAAAAAATAATAAAAATATATAATAAAAAGATTTTATTTCGTAAAATTTTTCTATATTTTCTAAATTTTTAAATAAATTTTTTATATATTTATAAAATATATATTAAAAAACATAAAATAAAAAATTAAAAAATTTTATTGGAGAAAAACTGAACCAAACAGTCCTTTACACACTTCTGAGAAGCATCACAGTTCATCGATATCTTTCTCTTTCAATTACATTTTACTTTCATAAAATTAATTCTTGAACAAGTTCGATAAAAACATATTTCAATAAAAATAAAAATTAGAATGATAATTAAATTATATATAAAAATTAGAATTAAATTTTGATGAAGATAAATTTTTGTTAGAAAATAAAAGTCAAGTAATATTTAAAACATATATAATAATAATTTATATATTAATTGAAGGTTATTTATGGGGGCTATTTTGTTGCTACTTTGCTTCAACGTTTTTTAGAGTTACTAATGAAAAAAATAAATTTTAGTAAAAAATGAACTTTTTGATTACATTTAAAAAAAATAAATCATGGTATTAGCTTAAGTAAAAAGTAATGCATAATAATTTTATGACTATATTTTATTTATGATTTTGTATTTTTCTAAAGAAATTTTTAAGATGCTATAAAATTTTTCATCAAATAAAAAATGCTGAAGAAAGATAAAACAAATAATCAAAAGTATTCCGATTTGTTGATTATACTTAGCTATACTTTTGACTAGTTATTAAATTTTATTTTCATTTTTGTTTCTAAAATAAACTTTTATAATATTTAAAAAAAAAGAAATTCTACATGATAAAATTATATATCAAAGTCGGGATGAAGTTCAATAGAAACGTTAGAGGGGCGTTTGGCTTTCTACTTCTCAAACAGAATTATTCAATTTTTTATTTTATATTTTTAAATATATATTTTATAAATATTTAAAATGTAAAAAATATAAAAAATTTTACATAATAAAATTTTTTTATTTATATTTTTATTAATTTTTAGAAATAAAATAATTTATTTTTAAAAAATTTAAAAAATATTTTTTATTTTATAAATTTTTTAATAATCAATTTCAAACGCACTATCAGTATTGATAAAAATTTATTATAACTTCCATTTAATTAATTAAGAGCTGTATTTAAAACCTGCAATATGCAATAATCATTAATTATACTATTAATTTTGAAATTGATTTAATGGTATGACACTGTTTTCTTTGAAAAAAAAAATTTGGTTCCTGCTATAATCGCCTGTAAATTGGTTGATAAAGAACACATAAATATTAGTCTTTTTCTTTTTTATTAGAAGGAAAAGAAAATTTAAGCAGAATTCCCACTTCCTCACTTATTCCTTTATCTCTAGAAAAGTTTTCCATATTTGCCTTCTTTTCTATTTCTTTTAGATTATTGTTCTTGAGAAAAATTTTCAATTTTATTTCTTCTTTCCGGGGTTTTATCAATTTCTTAAATTTAATTTTTAAAACTTATTTCTAATATAAAATAAACAAAAATTTTAATATACATTATTTTTATAAAAAAATTTTAAAATTCATTTTTAAATATAAATATTTATTTTTATTAAATATTTTTTTTAATTTGTAATTTATTTTTTTAAAATTACTTTTAAAAAATAAATTATTCAAAATAAACACAGAATAGTCCGAATATAGTCAGTCCTACAGAGATCGGACTATTCAAGGAACACCGAAGTAATTCCAAAACTACCCTCGCCTTATATAAAATCTTCTTCTTCCTGTTGTTGTTTGGGTTCTTCTTTTCTCTTCCTCTTCTCTTCTACGATCCCCCCCTCGACTCTTCTACTTCTCCTTCTCTTTCTGCTTTCCACGCCGGCGTTGCTCCTTCTCCGCCGCTATCCTCCGCCTTCGATCAATTTAATCTCCGCCACTTCATGACTATGATGACTCCTCCGCCCCTCGACGTACTCCCTCTCATCTCTCTCCGTCTCTCTGTTTCTCTCTCTATCTCTTCCCACACTAATTATCTTTCCGTGTTTCTCTCTGTCTGTTTGTGTTTATGCTAGTTGAGGTGTTTGTAATTAGAGTGAATTTGGTGTTTCGTACTTGATCCCTGCTAGTGATACTGTTTAGGGTTTTGATTGGGTAAATCTGAACTCGTGGTGAGGGTGAATTTGGTGGATCTGGAATAGAGGTGTTGTATTGATGTGGTTTTTTGGTTTTTTTTGCAGCAGGAGGAAGATGAGATGCTTGTGCCGTCGTCGGAGCTTGCCGATGGAGCTCAACCCATGGAAGGTACGATCTTTGTCAGAAAGTTTGATTCCTTCTTCGATTTTGGTTCCAATTTGGTGCCACTATAACTTTTGGGGACGAGAGCTTGTGATCGTGGTGGTAATTGAATTAGGTTCTGTTGATCCGTAGCGAGGAACTTGACTTTTCTTCGATTAAACTTGGGCTGTAAATTTATTAGCTTTTATTGAAATTTTGTTGGTTTTTGTCAGGCTCATTAAGTCAGAGTCTGATTGGGTCGTGTTGGTTTGTGGAAGTTAGGTTTTCTCAGTTCGGTCTGTTTTAGTTCAGCTGAAAGTAGGTTATGGATGCTGCAGGTTTAGTTATGCAATTGAAGGACTCCTTATTCATTAGTGATAACCAATCAGCTGAGCATATTACGTATAAACAGATCAAGATTAGGAAGGAGTTTTTTAGAAGCCTTAATTTATACGTCAAATTGGCCTGTTTAGTGGGTGATTGCTTTTATGTCCGTCTGTCTCTTCTTCTTAAGAGGCTTTGGTTGGGTCTATGTAGCAGTAGTACCAGCAGAGACAGTCAGTACAGCAGAAAACCAGCCAGTGGAGGATCCTCCATCATCTCGTTTCACGTGGACGATTGAGAATTTCTCGCGGTTGAATGTGAAGAAACACTACTCTGATGTCTTCATTGTTGGAGGGTACAAATGGTATGGTGCTCATTATGCTTCTTTTACTTTTATTTAACCGTAAAAGTTGAAGCACTCATGTTTCTTGATTTGATTTGGCAGGCGGATATTGATCTTTCCAAAGGGGAACAATGTAGACTACTTGTCTATGTATCTTGATGTTGCTGATTCAGCGAACTTGCCTTATGGTTGGAATCGTTTTGCACATTTTAGTCTGGCTGTAGTCAATCAGATACATAATAAGTACTCTATCAGAAAAGGTATTTCTCTTCACTATTTAAATACTTCTTAGTAGGAGAGCCACATTCAAACATGTCAATCTCACGTTATTTTTGTTCTAATTATTTCTATTATATGATTAGATCGTCCCTATTTGAATGATCTTGAATCTAATAATAATATGTTGAATGTAAATATGAAATTTTTTAGAGAATGTTGTACGTGTTGGGTTTTTTTAATTAAAGTATCAAACTTAACTAACTTTTCTATGTCATGATTTGTTTGAGCTTGGTTAGCAGTTGCAACTTTTTAGTATTGATATGATTAGTTCATTAAAGTGGTTGCTTGCAACATTCTGAGGAAGCTGTGGCTACTTGTTTGTGCAGCCTGCTTTTGACCTTTAATACTTGGCGTTCAATTTTCTTTTCTGGCATGCAGACACCCAACACCAATTCAATGCACGGGAAAGCGACTGGGGTTTCACCTCCTTTATGCCTCTCAGTGAACTCTATGATCCAAGTAGAGGTTATCTTGTGAATGATACTCTGGTAGTGGAAGCTGAGGTCGCTGTCCGCAGAGTAGTTGATTACTGGTCCTATGACTCGAAGAAGGAAACTGGTTATGTGGGCCTCAAGAATCAAGGAGCCACATGTTACATGAATTCTCTTCTCCAGACTCTGTACCATATTCCTTACTTTAGAAAAGTATAAAATTTTCTTGAGCCTTTATTGGTTGTTTGGTCAGTATTCAAAATGAATTTATTGTTGTTTTTGTTTATCTTCTCATCTGGTAGGCTGTGTACCACATGCCTACAACTGAGAATGACATTCCATCTGGGAGCATACCATTGGCCCTGCAGAGCTTGTTTTATAAGCTTCAGTATAGTGACAGTAGTGTTGCGACAAAGGAGTTGACAAAATCTTTCGGATGGGACACCTATGATTCTTTCATGCAGCATGATGTGCAGGAGCTCAATAGAGTTCTCTGTGAGAAGCTGGAAGATAAGATGAAGGTCCCATATAACTATTAATATTTTCAATTGACTCTCTGCTGTTCTTCTTACTGAGTATATCTTTTGAATTGTGGTAGGGGACTGTTGTTGAGGGTACAATACAACATCTATTTGAAGGCCACCATATGAATTACATCGAATGCATTAATGTTGATTACAAGTCCAGCAGGAAGGAGTCATTTTATGGTAGGTTTTTCATATATCAAGCTTTTCATAGTAGCATTCTTTCATTCGTATTTTATTTCTCTTTGACTGAACCTTACTACTGTGCGTAGATCTCCAGCTTGATGTCAAAGGGTGCAGGGATGTCTATGCTTCGTTTGATAAATATGTTGAGGTTGAGCGGCTTGAAGGTGATAACAAGTATCAAGCAGAGCAGTATGGGCTGCAGGTTTGCAAATCCTGTGTGATCACTTCTGTTCATCTTTTTGGGAATTTTTTATCCGAGAAAGTAACTTGTGTTTTTCAAATTTCCAGGATGCAAAGAAAGGTGTTCTCTTCATCGATTTCCCCCCTGTTTTGCAGCTTCAACTAAAACGCTTTGAGTATGACTTTATGCGAGATACTATGGTTAAGGTTGGTATTTCATGGACCACAAAATGTGTTCAATCTGTCTGTTAGACGCTTCATATTATATGATTTTACTCTTTAAATAGATGACCTCCCCTCATAAAAGTAGAAGTGATACACATCGTAAGAATTTTAAACAACCCGGTTTATTCTCAATTCTCGCTGGAGACTTGATTACATGTGTTTGAATTATCATTTTCGGGTCTATCTGATTGATCTTGGACTGTAAAAGTTAATAATGTTGGTGTTGTAATTCACTTAGGTACTTCACCAGTATTCGGGCAGTAGGAATTGGTTTTTATTAGATAAGTAGGACCAGTCCCTCGAAGTTTTGGTATTTTGGTTGCCTTTTTCCAGCTGTGGATATATTCTGCTAAGTGTAATGAAGTTATCATAGTTTGGGAAGTTGTTTATGTTATCATAATGAAAATCTTCTCATTGATTGCAGATAAATGATCGATATGAGTTTCCTCTACAACTGGATCTTGACAGGGATAATGGAAAGTATCTTTCACCAGATGCAGATCGAAGCGTTCGTAACCTTTATACCCTTCACAGGTGAAATTTTCTGGCTATAGTCATAAATACACAGTACATGTTAGATTACATGATCGTAAAATTGGAAATTTTGCTAAAATCCAATTTATAGTTTTAAATCTTTTTTCTTATCATACATGTTCTTATTTGCTTAAGGAATATTATTTGAGACATTTGTGGCAAGACTTTCTAGGATTACTAATGAAAGCAGAGCGTCAAAGTATGACAGGCGAGGATGTCCACCACATTCTGTTTATATGGTTGTTAAAAGAAACATTCACCATCTCTTGCCTACTAATTATTCTGTGAACTTATTCGCTGTGTTCCTTTTGTGTATGTATGTTGTTTTCTGTTCATTTTCATATTAGCAATTGGGTGCCAAGTTTTGTAGTATACTTCTGCATGTTCACTGTCTGCTTTGCCATTTATGTTGGATGCAGTGTTCTTGTCCATAGTGGTGGGGTTCATGGTGGGCACTACTATGCTTTCATTCGGCCTATCCTTTCTGATCAATGGTGCGTGTATTAATATCTTGTTTTGAGTTTTACAGATAACAACGAATATGTCCTGCAAAGAATCGACATTACTGCAGTTTTTCTCTTATGAGGTGTTCATTAGTTTCTTGTTCAATGATTTGTTTTTGTATGTAATTGATGCTTCCATTAAGCTGGTAAATGGCTCGCTGATGTAGCTTAAGTGAAAGTGGAGAAAGTTGCTACTCTTGATACTCTTGTTTCCTAGCTTCTTTCTTACTATTAAGTTGATTTACAGGTATAAGTTTGATGATGAAAGGGTCACAAAAGAGGATGTCAAGAAAGCTCTTGAGGAACAATATGGTGGCGAAGAAGAGGTATGAAAATTTACTTTTGTTCAAACCTTGTATTTTTCCTGATTTTTCATATTGTCACTTCTCATTTTGATTTTATCGTTAAGCAGCTCCCCCAGACGAACCCCGGTTTCAACAATGGTCCTTTCAAATTTACAAAGTACTCAAATGCATACATGCTTGTGTACATTCGTGAGAGTGACAAAGAGAAGATAATGTGCAATGTTGATGAGAAAGATATTGCTGAACACTTGAGAGTTAAGAATTACAGCTTCGATATGACGTACTTGTGATCTTTATCTGGGAAGCACACTCTTCTGCAGACACTAAACTTAGTTTTTTCAGGTAAGGTTGAAGAAGGAGCAAGAAGAGAAAGAACTTAAGAAGAAAGAAAAAGCTGAGGCTCATCTCTATACAATCATAAAGGTGTTGTTTTGCTTATGGTACAAATATTTTGTTATTACTTGGCCGCATACTGAATAGTGTGTAGATTTTGCCAGGTAGCTCGTGATGAGGATTTGTCTGAACAAATAGGAAAAGATATATATTTTGATCTAGTAGACCATGATAAAGTCCGTAGCTTCCGCATACAGAAGCAAACACCTTTCAACCTTTTCAAGGTAAGGTTTGTGTTTACTTTAGTGAAAACTGGCATGTACTTATGGTCATTGTTTAGCAATCTCAGATAATTTTGTTGACAGTTGTGCTATAACCTTTTCTATATTGTTGTTGTGCTGTTGTTAATGTCCAATGCCTTTAATTTTTCCAAAATTCCAAGACGTTGCAGAATTGGTCTTTCTGCTTATGAATTAATGATTTTTTGTATTTATATACTTTAAATAACTATATCCATATTCAATTTGCAACAATAATGATGACATAAATAACAACCAACCTTTTTTAGGAGGATAAGATGTGTCTCGTTAATTTGTTCACACAGATTATATGAGTCAACCTTGTTTTTCCCCCAAGTGACATTCCAGTCTCAATGACTGCATATTTGTTGCAGCATCCACATCCTTTTCTTGGCAATTGGTTTTAGCATATTCTGAAATTGTGGTAGAAATAAAAGTTTGCACATATTTATGACAATGGGTCAACTTTGTAATGTTTTCATTTTTAAGTTAGAAAGTGGTTGAAGATTTATACATGGACGTATTCTTTTATGCTCTTAGAACTTCTGCGGCTATTTATCTTCTGTAAAATTACTATGCTTTTAAATAACATCTATTCTTCTTCTGCAGGAACAAGTGGCGAAAGAATTCGGTATTCCTGTTCAATTTCAGAGGTTTTGGTTGTGGGCAAAGCGGCAAAACCATACTTATCGTCCCAATAGGCCGTTGAGCCTGCAAGAGGAAGCACAATCTGTAAACTTCTTCATACTGGCTCTTATTGAAAGAAATATGGGCGAGCATGTGATTATTTGTTCAACTAAGTTTTGTGTATCAATTAATTTTGTACTGCTAATTTTTATAGGTTGGGCAGTTGAGGGAAGTATCTAACAAGGCTCACAGTGCTGAATTAAAACTCTTCTTGGAAGTAGAGCATGGAATGGTGAGCATGCGATAAATCCTTTAACAGATTTCGTAAAGTTCATTTTAAATCTTGTTATCATTGTCCATGGGCATCTTTTACTTGATTACCAGGATCGAAGCCCTCTTCCCCCTCCTGATAAGACAAAGGAAGATTTGCTGTTGTTTTTTAAGCTTTATGATCCTGAAAAGGAAGAGCTAAGGTATTTTCTTAAAATTATCTTGTGTTCTAACAATTACTTGGTATATCTTACATTCTTTTTTTAATGGACTAGATATGTGGGACGGCTCTTTGTCAAGTCCACAGGCAAGCCTGCAGAAATTATAACCAAACTCAACGCAATGGCTGGCTTTTCTCTGGACCAAGAAATTGAACTTTATGAGGTCTTACTCTGTCAATTGCTCTGTTGTTTAATTTGTACAAGTTGTAGGCCACTTATCCATTTTAAAATGAAATTATAACTCCATCCTGTTTCATGTGTCCTTAAGTGTCCTCTTTTCTAACTTCTAGGAAATAAAGTTTGAGCCAACAGTCATGTGCGAACACATTGACAAAAAGGTGTCCTTCCGAGCTAGTCAGGTGCTACTAATTTTGATGTGCAACATTGTTTAAAGACGGTTTCTCTTGAAATTTATGCAAATTTCATGTTAAACACATATATTACTTATTACAGCTTGAGGATGGTGATATCATCTGCTATCAGAAGGCTCCCTTGGTTGAGAATGATCAGCAGTACCGGTTTCCAGATGTACCCTCTTTCCTAGAATATGTGCACAATCGACAGGTAAATTGTGGCTTTTATCACTTTCTCAAGCATTATTTGTTATTTTTTGGTTTCTACTAATGAAGTGACTTAACATAGATTAATTTATCACACTTCCTCAAGCATCTAATAGCATTGTATTTTGTCCTTTTTCTTTTCTGATGACTGCGGGGTTATCTGCCTCATTAGTAGATATATATTTTGGGTTTCCTACGTACAACCTTCACATTATGTAACAGTATTTGTATGTTCTGTAGGTCGTTCATTTTCGATCCTTAGAGAAGCCAAAGGAAGATGATTTTTGCTTGGAGATGTAAGCATCATTGTGTCGCTCACTTAGCTACCTATAGTACTCATCTGTAAACTAGTGAAGTTGTTCTTTCCCTTATTTATTGAATTCCTTATACATGGAATATTTTTTATTTGTGCTCCTCTCTCTGAAGGTCGAAGCTCTTTACGTATGATGATGTTGTTGAAAGAGTTGCCCGTCAACTTGGTGTTGATGATCCTTCAAAAATTAGGCTCACATCCCACAACTGCTATTCTCAGCAGCCTAAACCTCAGCCTATCAAGTATCGTGGTGTAGAGCATCTTGCTGACATGCTGGTTCACTACAATCAGGTCAATTGGATACAGTTGTATCTTTTTTCTCAATTTTAACGTTTTCCCAAAATATTAACTTGATGTAGTCATTCTGCAGACTTCTGACATATTGTACTATGAGGTACTGGATATTCCTTTGCCGGAGTTGCAAGGATTAAAAACTCTAAAAGTGGCATTTCATCATGCTACCAAAGATGAAGTGAGTGGCGTGCCTTTCGTAGTATTTGTGTTTGTTAATAACATTGGTATTGTTCTTCTAAAGTGTGCTTCTATTCCAGGTGCAAAATTACATCATCAGACTTCCCAAAAATAGCACTGTAGGGGATGTAATCAATGACCTTAAAACCAAGGTTAGCTATTATTTCATTCGTGATACTCTGCTTATATCTTATGGATCTGTTCGCGAATATCAGTGAATTTTCTGTGCCACATTGATACATAATGTATACATTGAATAGGTGGAGCTCTCCCATCCTAATGCAGAGCTAAGGCTGCTTGAAGTTTTCTATCACAAGATATACAAGGTATGAGTTAGCCTCTTAAATTCTTCGGATCTGAAAAAAATGTTTTAGAGAGTGGTATCCACTTTGTCCTGCATTTTTAATGAGGAAATTGAACATTGCTTCATACTATTCTAACCATCATGGCTGTGTGATGAGTGTTGTTAGAACTTCCTATTCAATTGGATTATACTTTTATGTGAAATTTATTAGAATAATGCATGAGGTTTGTTGCAATGTAAAAGTCTTTTTGACCTTCTACAGTGCATAAGTTGTGTCTGCCGCTAACATTGTCTGTTTTCATTCCCAGATTTTCCCTCATAATGAGAAAATAGAAAATATAAATGATCAGTACTGGACTTTGCGCGCTGAAGAGGTAAGATTTCTACTATTTCAGTTTAGACAAAGTCGTCATTAGCATGTTAGAATGACCTGCAAAGCTGGGGTCTATATAAAACATCCCTGTGTGCCTGAAAAGTGACTGTTGCTTTGTGCAAGTAATTGATCTTTCTCTTTTGCTACAGATACCAGAGGAGGAGAAAAATCTTGGCCCGAATGATCGCTTGATTCATGTCTACCACTTTATGAAAGATCTGAACCAAAACAACATGGTAACATCAGCAGTTGGCTACTATTCTTAGATTGCTTGCTTAAAGATTTTTTATTTTAGGTAATTCTACTCACAGAGTGTAGGTAGCGGTTGTTTGCTGTTAAGAATGTGAAAAGTGACTTCAGAAAGGGCTAGGCGGACTTGTGTTACTAGGAACTCTTGTTAGGTATTCTGCAGTAAATGTATTCTGTGGTTCTCTTTTCTTCTTTTCATGTTCACTTCACGACATCTTGTTATAGGCTCATGTCCATTTTGAATGGGCATTCAACTTATATCGGTGTCGCTACTTTTCTGAAGCTTCTGTTGGACCATTGTGTCTTTCGTTTCTCCAACTCTTGTCACATTCCTAATGCTAATATGTTAAATGTTTTGCGTTTGAAAAGTGGTGCCATGGGTTTGTTGTGTCTTTGACCATGGGTCTCTGCCACATCCCAATGACACAAGTGTCTTTAGAGAGGGCAAATGGAGTTGGAACGGAAAATCATTAGTATGCTCTATGCATTATTCTGTGCTTGCCTTACCCTGTACTCACTGTCATGTTTTTCATGTTGGTGATATCCTTCTGTTTTAGCAGCAGGTTCAGAACTTTGGAGAGCCATTTTTCTTGGTTATTCGAGAAGGCGAGACTTTAGCTGAGGTCAAAGTTCGCATCCAGAAGAAATTGCAGGTTCCTGATGAGGAGTTTGTTAAGGTATATCTTTGAAAACATTGGGGCATACTTGATCACGTATGCTTAGCTTAATTTAGGATGTTTTTTCCCTGTTTCCCTTCTTCATCAAACTATTCTCTGAACTGTTGCTTTTGTACTTACTCAGTGGAAGTTTGCTTTCTTATCTCTTGGTCGGCCTGATTACCTTCAGGATTCAGATATCGTATCTGCTCGCTTCCAGGTAATTTCGTGATTTTTCTATGAAGATCCTGTTTCATCTGTAATCGCAGGTGTTGATATTCATGTTCTGATTATCAGAGGAAGGATGTTTATGGAGCTTGGGAGCAGTATCTAGGATTAGAGCATGCTGACACTACTCCTAAAAGAGCTCACACAGTAAACCAGGTGAGATCAACACTTAACTTCTTGTAGAATTTCACCAAAATTACATCCTAGTATAATTATTTACAGTATCAGTAAGTATAGGCAACTTACCCTGGAGTGTTTACTTGCAGAGTCGCAATACGTTTGAGAAGCCTGTGAAGATATACAACTAAATTGCGGTCTTGCACTGCTGGTACTCGGTGCCATTGGTCATCCCCCTCTACCATATGTGTGGACCATGGGGAAGTGAAATGTAGATTCCTATGTGATTGCAGCAGCTCAAGAGTTAATTAACGGAGACCGCTGCCTCTTTGATTTTTGTCCACCGTGTAACTTGCTCCGGTGCATGGGTGTGAGGTTGATCGACTCTGATCCTTCTTCCATTCTTACTGGCTATGGCATTTGCATCACAAGCTTGCCTGGGAGGCTATTGAATCACTGATAAAGATTCTCCTGGGCGTTCTTATTCAATGTAGTTCGAGTACATAAGATTTTGAATTAGTACGTGTATAGAGGGTATAATAGCTCGGTTTCAGATTGTATCATGTTTATTCTTGTCCAAGTCTTCTCTGTACTGCTTTAATTTTTTATTCTGGTTTTTACTTTATTAAGCTGGACAAAAAGTTGTATAACACGATGATTAGTGTCATCCAAAATTGAGATGTTTCGCTCGATCGATCGATCTGCGTTGTGTTGTTTAGAATGTAGTTGATTTCAGTATGTTAATTTAACAAATAAATCTGAACATCTACGGAACTTTTTCACTGAGTCGCTTTGTAAACTGCTCTGTCTTACCTTATCAGGCAGGGAAAAAGAATAAACGTCTAAAACATCAATATTTTGAAGACCTCATAAACTATACATCTAGACAAGAATCTCTATTGAATAATGAAAATCTGCTTCACGACCTCCTAGGGATCTTCTGAACGACGGTTAGTAGCGAAAAAAAACGCTATACAAGGCAACCTAGTGACCAGCAGTTAACAGCGGCAACATCCCCAAAATTTGTCCTGCAGCTTTGCTGCTAGTTAGCAGTCAAGTTATAAATGATGCTCTGAGCAGGATAAACCTCAACGCACATATAACTGATTGAAAAAAATGAGCACGCTTCAGCTTGAGACGGGAAGGGAAGCCTGAAGCAACGCAAGACGGCTCTTAGTCAATGAAATTTTCTCCTCTGCTTCAGTTACTTTCTCTTCGACTCCTCGTACAACGTCCGCAGGTGCTTTTTCTACAAACTGCAGAGCCCAAAATTACTTTTGAATTGACAAACTACTACTTTGCAACTAAATGCTTTGTCACATCTTCGTAGCAAAGAGTTATTAAAGCATGCTTAAACAAAATAGTTGAAGACTCTACTTTAGGAGCATTTAGGCGTGCCATAAGTGCATTGTATTCTGATTGCATTTTAGCAAGCCGCTTGGTGAGGCGGTGAACTTCTTCATATATATCCACCATGTCGGCAAGAGGAAGATATGCTTCTAAACCTTCTCCCACCACAATGTGGACGGACTGATTTGCATATTCTGAAATGGTAATACCACAAGCAAGAAATCTCTTTTAAGAAGCTGAATAAAAAATATACTCTCACAAAAATTATGTGGGAAACTGTACCAGGAGGAGCCTCCATGAAATGAAGATTCTGCTTATCAAGGCGTGACAAAAGTGCCAGAACATGCTTTTCACACTGGGAAAGGAGTAATCAATTAGTATCAGTAAGTCATTTGCATATACCACTACCACATAAAAATCCAAATAAACATGAATTATGACTCACTTTGAAGAATGCATAAGATGTTCAAGATAAATAACTCACAGATATATACTCAAGGACATCAATACCAGCTACGATAGATGCAGATATCCTTTTTGCAGGCTCAACTGAGTATTCTGCACGTGCATTCCGGATGGCTTTTGTCTAGCTCCCAAAAAAAAAAAAGTTGCGGGATGCAGGTCAGAAACAAAATGACATACAACTATTGTGCTGAAAAGTAAAGTTTGGTAATGATGATGGTCTTAAGAAAACACACCAGTGCCTGAAGATTCTCGAATCTTTTTATGGATTTAGCATCCTTTGGGCTTGAAGTATCAGGCCAGTTTGATACTATAAGTGCTTGGTTTCTGTATGGCAATGCCTACAAATTTTATGACAAGCTTTTAGATTAACTAATCAAGATCCATCAGATAATGCTTGTATAAACTTGTATAACTGATATCTGTTCACAAGGCATCTCAAGAAGTCAAGAGAGTCAAGTCCATTCCCGTGAGAAATAATACCTGCCATAGCTCTTCCGTGACGTAAGGCATGAAAGGATGAAGCAGTTTCAGTATATTCTCAAAGACATAAAGGAGAACAGCTTGAGCTGTCACCATGCTTGGGTGATTATCTTCTTGGTAAAAGCGTGTTTTGCTAGCTTCAATGTACCTGGTAAAGGGAACAAAATTAGAACAAATATGAAAAGGATGCCGTGTGTGGTTCTTTTGACAAATTTATTTTTAAAGGAATAACGACTATAACATGATTTTGTAGCAAGGAATTCATGATGCAGTTCTAGGTAGTCAACTAGATTCCATGGTCCTTTTAATTTACAACCCTGGTTTCTTCCATTGTTCACTCTGAAAATTTGTCATGTGAAGAAGATGGAGATGGTAAAAGAATCAAGAGGTTCAGCAGAGGTGACAATCTTGAAGGTGACAATTAACATTGTCTAAGGTTCCCATTGCTACAGCAGTCGTATGAGGAAAACTTACCAATCAGCAAAGTCTGCCCAAAAGAAATCATAGATTTCTCTGCCAGCATCATTGAAAAAGAATTTGTCATAGCTTGAGGTAACGTTCTCAATCAGCTCATGAAGTTCTGAAACCTAGAAGAAGCAGAATTCTTCAAAATCCAAGATAAATTGATTAGAATAAAATGAGTGAAAATCTTACCACCCAGCACTCTGGAAGTGGTAGATTATGTAGGGACTCCTCTGTGTCAAACTGCATACAATCATAGAAAACAATTTGTTAGTACCTACAATTTAGTAAAGCTGAGGAAGGGATCTCAAGAAACCATTGTAAAGCAGAACTCTTAATCTAAATACAACCAAGGCACGAATATCGGAACTTAAAACTGAAACACAGATGCAAACATAATCGTCACAATCATATCAAGGAACGAGACATCAGTGGATGTATAAATTGCGGGGGGGGAGGCGTGGGTGGGTGGGTTGGGTTGCACAGATGACAATCTTATGGTTGACCACAAATGGTTGCACAATTCCTAGAAGTCGTTTAAAAAAATTTTGTATTATTCAGTGTCAGACATTTTTCTTAATTCTACAAGTGTTACACAATAAATGTTACACTACTTAGAAGCAGCAAGGGAAATTGAATAGACAATGCCTGAAAGAACATCTGTAAAGTAAGGGTTAAATAAAAAAAGAACACCTTAAAAGCCAGTAAGTTTTCCCATGCATGTATATCACTTTTACAAGGCATATTCTGTAACACAAACTTGCCAGCATTCCATAACTTATTTGTGAAAGCCTTGTTTGATGACAATCTCTCCGTAGATAAGTTCAGATCCTGAAAATAAGCACCAGAAACAAAGTCTTAATTGTAGCAAATGCTGAAAAGCTATTGCATGAGTTTGAGTTAGCAGCACCATCAAGCTAGTCACACCTGGCCAGCAGTTCCCAATGACAGAGTGAATCTTAATGCATCTGTGCCATATTCCTTGATGGTATCAAGGGGATCTATAACATTTCCCAGTGTTTTGGACATTTTCCTTCCCTAAGAAGTAATGAAGGATATCAACAGCGGTAGAGATAAAGTAAAATAAGAAAAGTCAAGATTTAAATTGTGATAGCTACTTAGTTAAAGAAGCTAGCATGGTACCATTTTTTAAGGTTCACAGAAATATGCACGTATCTGTGTAATACTATTGCATAACATGGCCACAAGGCTAGTCTAATTGGGAGAGAGACAATTAATACACATTACATCTCATTTAAATTTAAATATAGCTCTCCTTCTACTTGAAGTTATCATCCTTATTAAAATAAAACCACTAGAACTTGAAGGAGAAAATCATCCTGAAAATTCATTCGAGCAATATTCGACAAAAAGTTGCTAAGTTTAATGAAAGGAAAAAGCCAGCAGCATTAGCAGCAAACTTTTGAAGTGCAAATAAATACTCACTTGTGCATCCCGAATGAGTCCATGCAGATACACAAAAGAAAAGGGGACCGTCCCAGTGAACTCAATCCCCATCATTACCATCCGAGCAACCCAGAAGAACAAAATGTCATGCCTGTTATACAAAAGCAAGATTATGAGTTCTACATCAATTCCATATCAGCAAACAGGTGGTGAACTGCAAAGCATACATGAGGCAACAAATAATCCTCCGTGTCTTCTTCAGGAACGTTATTTTTGTTGATGCAGAAACAACTGTAATGCAATTATGCAACTCTAAGTTGCAGATGCTGCATGGTGGTTCTAGCAGCCATTTTGATGAAACAGTGGAGATTGTTGGTTTCAAGGTGGATATGAAAGTCACAAGGAGAGTTACTGAGGAAGCAATCACTACTTATTACTATTGCAATTTTTTGGTCACAAACCAGCACTTATTTACATAAAATGTCTTCAAAAAGTAAACTATCATAAAATATTGATGTCAAATTCATCAGGTAGTTGATAATCAGGAATTACTAATCATTCGTTCAAGCTTCTTAGCACTCTAATGAAGCTGCATTGAGAGTTCATTTTAGACAGCTGAGAGAAGATGCTGTTGATAATTACATGTATGCTTGCAATTCCGGTCTCATTACCTGCTTAAGTCTAATGAGTTCCTGTCTAACATGGCAATAGTTGGTCATAGACATTGCTTAGTTGTGATCGCAACATAATTGTTGTCAACCTTTAGAAAAAAAGAGGAGAAAAAAATATCACAGTTGAAGCTATACAAACACAAGAGAAATGTTTTAAGTACAAACCCGGTCTCAAGGAGTGTTGTTGGATAAAACTGTTTAAAATCTTCAGAGGAGGTATCAGGCCAACCAAGGGTGCTGAAAGGCCATAAAGCACTGAAAACACAAAAAAACTCAGTCATTTGCATTGGTTACTCTGTGGGGATGAACAATCAAAAGCGAGGTGTTAATTTCTTAGGAACAATTCAGTAATCATAAATGCTTATACCTCTTTCCAAATAGAAAGATGTAAAAATGGCAGAGAAGGAACATGCTGAATTTGAGGGGACGATGTTACTTCCTATAGCTATTGAGAACTTAAAAATTTCTAGTCCAAAATCAATAACACTATATTATACTTTCGTACATGTTACTCATGCTTTGTGTAAACTCTTCCCTTTCACCCTAGCATCCCCCATAAATATGACATCAGAATAAGAACAAAATCAGTAGGCTAACTCTGGAGAAAAAAACCTTGAGAACCAAGTGTCAAGAACATCAGGATCCTGGTATATTTCGGCAGATCTTCCATATTTCTCACAAGCTTTCATTTTGGCTTCCTCACTGCTTCTTGCAACTATGTATTCCCCTTCAGATTCTTTACCCTTCACATACCAAACTGGTATACGATGTCCCCACCAAAGTTGCCTACTTATGCACCAGTCTTTTATATTTGTCAACCAATGATTATATATCTACACAACAGAAAGAAACCAAAAGTGAAAAAAATTTGACAGCCATTTCATTATAGTTAAATCGTAATTTAATACTTCCAGACTTCTAGCACAGAAAATGAAGAAATGCTTACTATCAGGCCTACATTAAACATAAGCCATCAGCACTATAATCTACCAAAAGAGAAAAGTTATGATAATTGCAATAGATTTAGCACATTAGCAACACTCTGGATAGAATGTTATATGCAGATTGGAAAGGTCTTAGCCAAATTAAACCATGTCGGACCAACTGGAACATAAACCTGATTGAATCAAGTATCCCAACTCCAAAAATGCATGACTGGAGCAATCCAGATTTGTACCAAAAAATCTATGAATAAAATGTTGGTGTACCTGCTTGTCCTGTTTAGTGTACACCTTATTTAAAATCCACCATCCATCTTTAAACACCAATCCCAAGGAGGGGTATCTCACCCCATCTTTATTGCAGTATAGAAAAGGTTCTTCACTAAGCTGTACACAAGGTGTTCCATAGTACTAGCCAAATTCCATTTATAACATATAATTAGATTCAATCAGACAAAAGACCGGACCCAACCAACAACTTAAATGTGATCTCTTTTCCACTGCCTAGTTTGAAGCAAATCTTGGAATAGATTGAAAGCAATGTTAGTGTAGCAAGCCAGATAAAGCCTAATTTTATTGTAGCCTTTTGGCAGAAATTCTAAGAAGCCAGATACAGCCCAAAATTCAAAGTCAAGACCTAACCATAAGAACCATAACAGCCTATAAGGAACCACGTGGTTCAACCAACAGTATTAAGTTTGGTTAGTTTCTTTTTATTTTACATGTAATAACTCCGAAGTCTAAACCGCTTGATAACAATACCTACCTTTTCAAACCTTTGTGGAAGAATTTTCAGCTGGCCTTCTTCAACTGCACGAAGAGCTTTCTCAGCCAAAGGTTCCATGGTTACAAACCACTGTTTACTAACCAATGGTTCAATCACCTGCTTGCGGAAAATAATTGCAAAAGAAAGCCAACGAAATGAAAGAAACAACAAAATATATTTATGTCCAATGGCCTCAATTTAAGGAATTTGCTGCATACTTCACCGCCACGTTGTGATCTGGGAATCCTTTGAGTGTAGGTCTCCTTTTTGACTGCCAAACCTGACTCTTCAAGATCTGACCATAATTTTTTGCGAGCCTCAAATCTATCTAGCCCACTGAAAACAATGAAGGAGGAAACACCAGAAGTATAATGAATTTATGTCAGAAAAACAACAGAAAGCACATAAAAGTAAGGTAGATGTTTTACCAGTACAATCCAGCTTTCTCATTTAAAGTCCCATCTTTATTCATGACATTGAGTATTGGGAGTCCCAGTTTTCTAGCAAGATGATAATCATTATGATCATGCCCAGGGCTTATCTTCAAAACACCAGTTCCAAAATCCTTATCAACATACTGCAAATTTTTTATTTGAAGGTTAAAACCAGGAACATCAATAATGCAAATACAATTGCAAAGTCATGTAAAAACTCAGGAGCTGCGAAACCTCTTCGCAGGTACTCTAGTACAATCCGTTGCACTTATCTTCGTATGTTTTAAAGTTCTTCAGATATGTGAATAACCTTGTCTCATCAACTTCTACAATTTGAAAAGGTACTATCTACTAATAGGCTAGCAATCCATTTCATAAGGTAATTGAATATGTAGCCAACAAACTAAAACTCTTACTTTATCTGCAATTATAGGCACATGTCTGCCATACGTCATAGGTACAATTGCCTGTTTTCCAATGTACTTTGAATAACGAACATCCTACATCAAATCAATAGCAAAAACCAAAGTTTAAATATCTAAAAGAGGGATAAGAAAAAACCAAGTAGCAACATTCATCAAATCCCACTACTAGAATGCGTAAAGATCATCTATGGAAAAAGGAATATTCTCAAATAAGATATCTCATATAAATAAATAAAAGATGCAACGGACCCTAGAGGTTACTGAGAAAGAGAAGGTAAAATTATGGGTAGGTTTGACTGCTAGTGAATCCTTTGTGATGTGCCAAACTATCATGGGTAAACATAAATTATCTGATAATCTCTGAGTCTTTGCTTTCAAAAGTTAACCAATATCGCACCCATGCACACTACATAATCAGAAGCTAGTTATGATTGCTCTAAGCTGAAAAGTAGATATTTAGACAGATTCAGACAAGCAAATTATGTGACCTCAGGGTGAACTGCAATTGCTGTGTCACCAAACAGCGTCTCTGGGCGAGTTGTTGCGATTGTCAGGAAGTCATCCCTATAACAAGAAAAGTAACCTCAGAAAAGCTAGATTCTAAGCAGGCATTTTGGTAGCAACAGAGAACAAAAATTTCCCTATGCATTATTTACTAACTATTGCTATGATAGAAAACAGGATTATCCTTCACAAGAACAGATGTAAACATGAAAAGCTGACCCTTGTTTTCCGTTTTCTAATACATCCTCTTCAAAGCAGATAACAGAACACAAGTGCTAGATATATAATTCTTCATCATAATAATAAAAAAGTACTTCGGCCTGATCGTTTTCTTTGTCAGCAAATGCTAAGTAGATACATTGGATAGAACGAGAAAATTGTCTCATAGGAATTGCTACAACATCTGAAAAAACAGAAATGTTCTCACCATTTTCAGAAACTAAAATCTTCTTAGCAATTTGGATGTGTCAATCATATTTGCCTAAATTAAGGAAATTTTCAAAAGAATAAACTTCATAAGCCATATCTTTTACTGATCAACCAAAACGTTACTCCTTTCCACATGTTTTTTCCTCATCACAGAGAAGCACAGGACACAAGCGACATTTTAAATGCATGGATTGGTACTGCTATGAAAGAAAGAAAGAAATTAGGTTACAGAACATAAAAATAACTTAACAATAATTAGCACAAGATGAAGTTTCCACTTTTGTTCATTCACTACTGAAATAGAAGTATACAAGAGAAGGACTACCTTGAACCACCAGCAACACGGTATTTTATGTAAAATAGTGTACCTGGTTCTTCAGAATACTCCACCTCCTGATAGAATATCAAGTCTATATTAATATCAAATGTAGTTATTCTTGACCAACAGAACAAAAAATGCTGAAGTTGATAGTCATTATTACTGAACTGCACTTGAAAAGATGATGCTTCATATTTGAAAGGGACTGTGACAAGAGCATGATATACAAATTGAAAAGTGCATCACCTAGAAGAATAGAGTAAAAGGTAATAAAAAAATCACCAAGTCAGAGACTGCAGTCTCAAGTTTAGGGGACCAGTTGACCATGTAAGAACCTGAAATTCATAAAAAACAAGTTTAAGCAATAAAAACAGTTTTATACAAGTCTAGAAGCTATACCTACAGAGATGATTTTTTATTTTTTAAAGAATATGCACGGGCACAAATTGAATTTTTGGCAACATTATGACACCCCAAAAATTTCAATATACCATACCCTGATAAATTAAGTCTTTCTCATGAAGTCTGATAAATGCTTCAACAACTGCCCCTGCAACAAATGTGATACACTTCAGATAAAAGGGGAGAAGAAAAAGATACAACCAACTCAAAGCACTATCTAGTGAAGATCTTTTACCGAAAGATACAAAAATAAATTACCCTTTACTCAAAGATTCAAAACAGTATATCTCGAAAACTCATTACAACAAGTAACGAATATCATAATCTATAAAAAGGATACAGGCAGAAGACTCCTTTCAAACATTGAACCACAAATATAAGGTAGACATACTTCAATTAACAAGGATTACACAAGTTACTTGTCCCATTATTGTTGAAACTTAAACTTTTAAGTTACAATTAAAATGTTCAGCTGTTGAACGCTTTATCATGCACGACTGACAAAGAGTGAAGCAACAGAAAATGCCATACGACTTAGCTGATCGTCAAGGGTAAAGTGTTCCCTCGTCCAATCACAAGATGCACCCAATCTCTTTATCTGATTTGTTATTGTACTGCCATACCTAAAGAAAGGGATCAAGTTTGTAATGTAGCCTAGAGATAATATTAATGCCAAGGACAAGAAACATACCACAAAATTCATAAATAGAGCACTCTAATACAAATGTACGATAAAGCGGGTTATCTTTTATCCTATAAAATAATCTTGACGAAAAGAATGTACAAATTGAAACCCACTTACTTTTCCTTCCACTCCCAAACTCTCTTGGTGAACTCATCTCTACTTAAATCGCTCCTTTTTATCCCTTCCGATGCAAGCATTCTTTCTACAACCAACTGTTACAGCCTCATAATTGAAGAGAATGCAATCTATGCCTCAATGTATCGTCAACGTAAAGCAAAAAATATGCTATAGCAGCTATACATTTGTTAAACCCTAAAATGATAGAGAAGTATACATACTACCCTCGATATATCATCAATTTGCATAAAATGGTTATAGGTTACAAAAAACAAAAATGTGCAGGTGGCATACATCTAAACTTGCCATGTAAACATTGCCCAAATTGACATACTCATCAAGACTGCCATTAATACAGGTATTTAGATTGTGTGATGTGCAAAGAGAAAGTGGTAGACTACAAATACTCATCAACAAAAACACAAAAATTCTAGTGATGTCCAACAAAAGAAGTTACCTGCGTAGCAATACCAGCATGATCAGTACCAGGGAGCCAAAGAGTAGGCCTTCCCCTCATACGGAAATATCGCACCATAATATCCTAGACACAGGAAGCAAAAAAGGAGAAAAGAAAAAAAAAGAGAGAGAAGAAGATGAAAACATCAAAACGAGATCAAAAGGCAAGAAGTCCAACCGGACTGAAAGTTGAGAAACTATCAAATACAAGCTAGGATGTAGCCTGGTTAAAGTTCAGGACTTGGAAAAAAAGCTCATTGTTGACGAAAACAAGAACAAAAGCAAGGAAAATGTTAGACCTCAAGGGTTACAAACATTGCATGACCCATATGGAGTGATCCTGTAACATTTGGAGGTGGCATGGAAATCACAAAAGGCTCCGCACCCCGATCAAAGCTTGGCTTGAAGTACCCTTGGGACGCCCACCTGATATCGCTAGGCATAAACGACTTAAAATTTTCCCAAATAAAAGGGAGGAAACTTGCAATGGGAACCAAGATTAACACTCATGAATGACATAAAGTAGAAGTTACATCCTACAATTATTTTTTATCTTGATTAGTCAAAGTATTAGTGGCAAAACTAACAACAACATAACCATCTCTCAATCTACAAGGTTATGAAGTACAAAGGATAATAGTTGAACAGCCTATGTCAGAATTTTAAGTTGGTAATGACATTATGAGAATGGACTACCAAAGCACTTGGACTGACAGACGTAAAAAATGCAGATGATTCTTCAACTCGCTCATAGTTTCCAATAAGTTGGAGAAGAGTTACGATAGTTCTCAAGAATGCTTCTTTCTCCAAAAGATTCCTTACACTAGTACACTAATCTAAACACGGTTGTCTAGAAATGAGCTCAAACTGCAATGGTGAAGGATGGTATTTAATTACCATCTATAAATTCGCTCCTCCTGGGTGAAATCAAACGCCTTAGCGATCTCCGGCGAGACAAACACGTTGTTTTTCTCCACCACCATAGCTGGTAATAACCAAAACAATCAATTATTAACAAATTGAAAATGACAGACAGAAAAGAGAGAGGTACCTGAGACGAAGCGGTGGCGGCGGAGTTGATGAAATCGTGAAGGCGTCGGCCGGGAACATAAGAAGATGAGGGGGTTCAGCCGCGAAACCGAACAACAACACGGCGGCGCGGTCATGATTCCCATTTCTTTCTTCCTTCTAAAAGCAGAACAGAGCAGTGCAGAGTAAACTCTCCTGCAAAGCACACGACCTTTTTTTTCCCCTTCTAATTTCGTGAGATAACGAGACAGAGATGAGTACCGGATAATTTTGCGGTTTGATATAATAATATTTAGCTGTTATTAGGGTCCAACCGAAGTTTCATTTTAGGGCCAAACGTGTATACAATTTCAAATTATACCAAAATGATACTGCTTAGTATATTTTGGGTCTTAATGAATATTTAATTTAGTTTATTAATTTATATGTGAAACAAATACGGATTACTTTCAATCTCGACCGTCGAGCAAATCAATTAAAGATTTAAGAGTAAGAGTACTTAAAATAAAATTTGTTAAGGAGAGGCAAGCTACCAGTTAACATCATAGCATATTTCATGAAAGCTTGAAATATGTAAAGAATAACACAAAACTTTTACTACAAATTGCAAAAAAAGCATCTTCTTCTTCTTGCAGTTTTCCTAGTTCTACCACTTCGTGAGATAAAGCTTTCACAACATTGCTGGGAGCCACTGCTACTGCTGCTGCTGTTCTACCCTAAAAAGGCCATGAGCAACACGCGGGGCATGTTTTAATTACATGATAAGTGGAGTTTAAAAATAAAATTTTGATTTAAATGTAATATATCAAATAAGCAGTCTACATGTTTTTTCATTAACGGCGATATATGGTTGATCTTCAACTTCAGCAAACAGCAATAGAACTTCTATCAACATCATTGCAATCGATCCCTTTGGTCCCCTTTCTTGTAGCAACATCACCAGATGACAACCTACATATGAAAAACAATGATCAGCTTAGCAAAACTATATACCAACATCTTCTTGCAAGAGAATGAACAGATCAAGAGAAAATCTGCAGTAGAATTACCTTGAGTTGATGGCTGACTTTGTTGTCAACCCGAAACCAAAAGGGAACAAGGGGTCATAGTGTTCATCACCAACATTCATAGGCAGCTGATCGACAGACTTGAACCATGTACGAGGAAGTTTTCCAGTGAATTCATAGTCACCAAACAGAACATCAGCAACACCTTGGCCTTCAGTGCCAGGAAGCCAAGCAGCAACAAGGGCATCAATTGAGGAAATATATGGCTCGATAACAACTGGCCTACCCGAGATGATAACCACAACACACTTAACATGCTTGCAGACTTTTTGGATGTTTCTTGGCCCGGGTTCAGGAATTGTAAGGTTAATGTTGTCACCCTTCATTTCAGCATACGGCATTTCACCAACCACAACAATTGCATACGAGAATCCACCGTATTTGATGAAATCCGAGTCAGGGTTTTCAGAGAAAACCACATTGGTTTTAGGATCAACAGTCGCTTTTATAGCATCAAGGATGGTAGTGCCTGCAAACATGGAGTTGGTTTTAAGATCTACGCAATTAACTAAGTTGGCAAATTTGCCAGCACAATATGAACAACATTGTGGTAACTTATTTGGCATTCAAAGTCTTTATGTGATTATTCCTTTTTCTTATTGATTCTTTAGAACGTCTTAGGCACTGATCTTTACAGAAAACAAGTGCTAAATCCAAATGATCCGATCTCATCACCTATACATCTTTGGTAAATGGCATATCTTGAAAAGTCTCTCAATGATGCAAAATTTGAAAGGAAGATGCTAAGAAGGATGAAGTTATGGAGGTCTGGAGGAATGATTAAGTAATGTACCTATTGTGATATTCCCACTGGAGCCTTGCCATCCGATTGTCCAGCCACCACATTGATTACCCAGGTTATCTGCATGGCTTCCTACAACAAGGATCTTCTGAGACTTCTTTGGAAGAGGAAGCAATGGTTCCTCAGAAGGTTTCCCATTCTTCAGCAAGACAAGTGATTTCCTAACAGCTTCCCTAGCTAATTCCCTATGCTCCTGTATGTATATCATCTATAATGAGTTCAATGTTCTGCAATGCAGCAATTCATTAAAAGAGGCAAAGTCACCTTATTCCCAAGCTGATCGACTAAGCTATAATCTGCCATAGGGTTCTCAAACAGTCCCATCAGGAACTTCACCCTTAATATTCTTGTTACGGCATCATCAATTCTGCTCATGGGGATAAAACCTTTCCGTACGAGCATTGTGAGATTACTGATGAACTCTTTATAGATGTAAGGTACCATTACCTGCAACAGGCATGCAGCAGCAGAACGAATGTAACAAAAACTTGAAACCACAGGATCATGGAATCATATCATGTTACAAATTTGTAGCTATAAATGTAGTAGAATCAACAAGAGATATGCGCAGTTACATACCATATCAATACCGGCAGTAATTCCAGCTTGGACAGAGTAGGTATAATTCGCTAGAGGTGGAGAGGTAATCCTATCAAGCCCCTGTGAGTCTGATATTACAAACCCCTGAATGTTGTTGACAGAACGAGTTTATGACAAGGTAATTAAAACACGAAGTTACAAACTTAAAAAAATTGCTGCTACCGACTGCTGTACCTTAAAATTAAGTCTGTTCTTGAGGAAGCCAGTAATAAGTTCGCGGTTTGCATGCATCTTCCTTCCATTCCAACTGGAGTAAGAAACCATCACGGTCGATACACCCTTGGCTATGGAGTCAAAATAGGCAGGCATGTGAATGCTCATTAGACCACGACGGTCAATGATGGTGTTGCTCTCATCGATGCCGTTTTGGGTACCACCATCACCAACAAAATGCTTGGCACAGGCAGCGACCTTGTTCCTGGTAATCAGGTTACAATCAGGATATTTATGGAAATATTTCTATAGGAAAACGTAATTGTATGGTAAGAATATGATAAACTATCATCCTTATCACTTGTTCTTTATGTGTTATAAGCAGTTCATGCTAAGTATTTCTTCTTAATTCACATTATTTTACCAGTGGATGAACTCAGATACAGAGAGATGATACATGCATATTTGTCAAAAACTTCAAGGATAGGCCCATAAGCATATGTTCCAAGTTTCTCTTCTTCAAGTGGTGTTCATCATCTCTACATTTCTAGCATAGCAAAAGAAATTTACAATATGAAAACTAGGAAAAAGACATTTGACGTTGGCACAACTTTTTTCACATCTAAGCAAAATAGAAGTCAACCTAAACATCCTAAGCCCTGGGGGATGCTTCTTATGAAATTCTAGCTAAGGAGAAAAGTTTGAAATTGACTAGGAAACTGGATCCGCATGTCTTACTTTCCAGCAACAAAGGGATATGAGTTGCGATAGTTTGCAGGAACATCTCCCTGGAGGCCTAAAATAATATCGGTCATCGATTGGACAACCTTGTGGTCTTCACTATAGCTCTCATAGCACCGTCCCCACCTTGGATCTCTACAAACCTGTGTTTACAAGAAAAACAGCTTTTAGTCAAGCAGGCATCTTTAGATAGAAGCTCAATATAAAATTTAATTTAGTTGAAAAGAAAGCTTTTATACTGCTATGCAAGGAGCGAAAATGTACTGAATGCCTGTGGCCCTGGCTTCAAGAGCAGTTGCCATGCCGATCCTCTTCACAAGTTCAGGATCCCTAACAAAAAAGGATTCCAGGTAATAATTAGGCTTGAATTAGATGTAGAGAAACCAAAAAACTTAATGACTAATGGAACAACCGCATCCGTCTTATTCGACTTGATTAACTCTCAAGTATCTTACATAAATTTCTTGCTTAAAAGCCGAGAAGCTATATCACACTTGCCTGGTAGCACCTAGACCAATGTTGTGAGGGAATATGGTTGCACCGTACACGTTGCCATGGCCATGAACAGCATCAATTCCATATATCATTGGAATTCCCAAACGAGTAGAGAGAGCTCCCTTCTGGAATTCATTCACCATATCCACCCATTCTCGAGCAGATGCCCGAGGAGAAGGAACACTACCACCTCCACTCATTACACTACCTGTATTAACCAGTACGAGTTTGAGTAACATACACTCTTTATACTCATTTAAGAGCACACACGGCAAAAACTTTATAGAAGCTATGTGCATTACCTATGAAGTAGTCTTTCATGATTTGTGCAGATAGCAGCTCACGATCAACTTGTGTCATCTGACCAATCTTTTCTGCAAGGGTCATCCGGCTCAAGAGATCATCGATACGAACTTCCACTGGAAGTTTTGGATCTTTGTACTTTAAATACTCTGCTCCCGCATTATTTGCACAGCAGAATAGAAGAATGAAACTGAGAACAAATGCTTGAGAAACCGCCATCTCCAATGAAGTAGTCTGTCGTGCAGAACTGAGAACAACTGCTAGAAGAAATAATTATTACTCACAATTACCGTGCAAGTACTAGGCATCATTTACAAGCAATAACATAGAACAATGTAAACATCTACATTCTACATTTACCTGTAGAATCGTGCAGAACTTCTCATGATCCATCTGAAAAAGTGAAAAACGATTTATATATACAAGAAGGAAGGGGGAAAATTTTTGGTTGGAATTGCTTAGGGATAAGGGTAACCATGTTTGAATGAACATGGTGATTTGCAATAAGGCAAGCAACCAATCAACATCATTGCAATACTAAATTTCAGAAAAATAACGCAAATACGTGAAAATGTAAAGAAAATAACACCAGGAAAACGTGAACCGTAGTAGAAGTTGCAAAACTGGATACCTAGATAAGATCAGGGAGTCATTGCTTAGTCATTTCTTCTTCTTCTTCTTCTTCTTCTGCAGTAGTCACCCGAATTGTTTGGGAAAAATTTTAAGGATCATCAGACTATACAAAAACTTTGAGAAATTCTGGAAAATTCAAACACGAACACCAAAACAAGTAAGAAAATAAAATTCATACAAATAAAAAAGTAGGTAAGATTGTGTTGGTCAGCAAAACGTTTCTCCAATTTTGTTTCTTTCAAATCTCTGGAAAAGTCAAACATTATCCGAAAATTCACAAACCAAAAACCTTCAAACTTTCAAGATCAATTCGGGAAAGATTTTTCAAAAAAAAAAACCAAAATCGAACCCCGAAGTTAAAAACTAGTTTTGGGACGAGCGCACCCGACCATTACAGGTCGGGCCTGTTCGGGTTATAAGTTGCATCTAATTAATTTAACAACAAAAGAGGAAGGAAAAAAACCAAGGGAAAAACTCAAAATTGTTGAAGTTCTCTGATTCTTATTTATTAAAAACTTAAAGTTCGATCTCTAAATATAGGAAACAAGTCTTCACATATTTTATTTCTTTCTACGTTCTGTAGTGAGCCCGAATCCGAAAGGAAACAAAGGATCATAGTGTTTATCACCAACGTTCATAGGCAACTGATCCACTGACTTGAACCATGTCCTTGGCAACTTGCCAGTGAATCCATAGTCACCAAACAGCACGTCAGCAACGCCTTGGCCTTCTGTTCCTGGAAGCCATGCTGCAACAATTGCGTCCATTGTACCGATGAACGGTTCAATCACTAATGGCCTGCCTGAGATTATGATCACTACGCATTTAGTATTGTTGCAGACATTCTTGATTGTGCCAAGTCCTCGTTCAGGAATTGTTAAGTTCATGCTGTCACCAAACATCTCTGCATAAGGCAATTCTCCTACGGCTACCACTGCATATGAAAACCCGTTTTGCCTGATAAAATGTGCATTAGGATTTTCTGAAAAGATGACCTTGGTTTTAGGATCAACGGTGTCCTTTATTGCTTCAAGGATTGTAGTACCTGAAAGTGAAACATTCTTCAAGATCATGGGTTTCCTTAGTCAATCCAACTTAACAAATAGTTGTCAAGTTCGATACCTTTAGTCAAGTTGTTGCCACTGAGTCCTTGCCAAGATATTGTCCAACCTCCGCACTGATAACCTAAGTTATCAGCATGGCTCCCTGCAACAAGGATTTTCTTCGCCTTCTTAGGGAGTGGCAGCAATGGTGCTTCACTAGACTTGCCATTTTTTAGGAGCACGAGTGATTTCCTTACTGCCTCTCTAGCGAGCTCCCTATGCTCCTGGCCATTGGACATGTAAAGATTTTCGTAATTTGCAAGATTCCATACATTGTTTAGTTTGTTATGATTTCTGATTGAAGTAGTTTTCTGATAACCTGCTTTCCAAGTTCATCGGATAAGCTATCATCAGCATAAGGTTCTTCAAAGAGTCCCATCTTGAACTTCACCTGGAGAATTCTTCTCACTGCATCATCGGTTCTGCTCATTGGTATGAACTTGTTCTTGACAAGGTGGCTGAGAACATCCATGAACTCTGTGTAGTTGTATGGAACCATCACCTACGTAGCACCATAGTAGTAACATGCTTCACTCTTCGATTTCATGATTAAAAAGAGCAAACTCGCTAATTTAACTCATCAGCTTTGTAAGTTTTTTATATACCATGTCAATGCCTGCATTTATCGAAGCTTGCACTGAGTACGTATAATTAGCATGAGGAGGCGAGGTGATCCTATCGAGGCCTAGCCAAGCAGAGATGACAAAGCCCTGTAAAATTTGTCAGAAACAATTCAGAACCATCTTCAGCGTATAGATTACAGGCAAACTCATTGAAATCTACGTACTTTGAAGTGCAACTTGTTCTTGAGAAAATCGGTCACAAGATAGTGATTTGCATGCATTTTCACTCCGTTAACACTGTTATAGGACACCATGATTGTAGATACACCTTTGCTGATCGCGTTGTAGTATGGAGGCATATGGATTCTCAGTAAACCATGCATACTAATGATTTCGTTGCTTTTGTCGATCCCATTTTGTGTACCACCTTCTCCAACATAACATTGAGCACAAGCAGCAACGTTTCTCCTGCAGTATATGTTTAATGTGAATGAATATTATCATAGTGAAGAAATTTGAGTTCGTATGTAGGTGAGGATTTATACTTTCCCGAAATAAAAGGGACGCCTTTCTGCGAATTTGAGGGTAGATCTCCTTGCAATCCAGAAATAACATCTGTCATTTCTTGAACAATCTTGGTATCTTCACTATAGCTTTCATAGCAGCGGCCCCATCTTGGATCTCTGCAAACCTAAACAAGAAGGACAGAATACATTTGCTTTCAGCAATCATGCGCAATACATCTATATATTAAAACTTCTGTATCATGAGTTGAATCTTGAAAGCAATTAGTCTCAGTTGTTTGAAGTTACTGCAAGACATGGAGAAAAGACATATGGTATGCCTGTTGCTCTAACTTCAAGTGCAGTTGCAGCACCAATCCTCTTCACGAGCATTGGATCCCTGTTTATCAGAAATGTGTTCCGAGAATTTACTAAGTAAAAGCAAAATTATCAGTCCTATCGAGCAAGAAATAGTTGATATGATTAAACTTGCCTAGCAGCACCAAGGCCAATGTTATGCGGAAATATGGTAGCTCCATAAGCATTGGTATGACCGTGAACAGCATCAGTTCCATAGATTATTGGAATCCCAAGACGAGTAGATAGTGCAGCTTTCTGCATCCCGTTCACCATATTAACCCAAGCCTTAGGAGAAGCACGATTAGAAGGCGCACTCCCTGCACCGCTTAGAACACTACCTGCAAAGCACAGTCATAGTAATGCCGACAATTTCATTGTAAGTTTTTACTTAAGAACAAGAATGAAAGCTTTTACCTATGAAGTTGCTTTGGATGGCATCTGGTGTTGCAACTTCCCTTTCTATCTGTGTCATCTGACCAATCTTTTCAGCAAGCGTCATCTGGCTCAGCAAGTCATTTATGCGAACATTCAGCGGTTGCTTAGGATCTTTGTACTTCTGGTAACTCGCTTCTCCAGCTGCTATCGAACAGCAGATGAATAAGAGAGAAACTAAAAACCTCACACTATTCTTGATCTTCATTTGTGTGCTTGAACTGTCTCAGATCCTAACACCACTGAATGAGAAGAATTTGAAGAAAACTAACTCAGGTCTAAAAGATCAAATAAAAAGAAAATTTTCACTGTTCTAATTAGGAAAGATTTGCTCCTTAAACTAGGAAACAATATGATGAAAATCTCTAATACTCTTCTAAACATGTACCACTCGCCACCAATCAGATTAAGGGAATGTGAGTAATGTGAAACCCATAGAGAGTTCACTATTTTTAAAAAGAAAGTGCATGTCCTTGTGGTCATTCCATTCAAGAATGTGGCATTTACGTTAAGTGCCAGAAAATGCATCTAATAGATGAGGCTGCTTACCTTCCAGCAACTTTCAGACTAAACCAAGTTTGATAAAGGTACATAAGGAGCAAATTAAAGACAAAGAATTGAGTTATGAATGCGTGTTACCTGATCAGTAATCATCAATGAGCATTACTTCTCCATTGTAGTTGGCATTTTCTGGTCTAATACTTCCTGCAAATGACATACACCTCAGCAGATCATCCTGGAAGTGAATTAAAATATCACTTCATTTCATTTCTCAGAAAGTTGAACACGATACATGTGTTTTCGTTCCTCAATGTTATATGCTACAAATCAAGGACTCAAAATTACATAATAATATTTCTTTAGTTCTTCTAGTTTGTAGGTTTAGTTGTGAGTCCAAATTCGAACGGAAACGAAGGATCGTAATGCAGGTCACCAACATTCATAGGCAACTATTCTACAGACTTGAACCATGTCCTGGACAACTTGCCAGCAAATTCATAGTCCCCAAAGAGCACATCAGCAACACCTTGGCCTTCTGCTGGAAGCGATGCGGCAACAAATGCATCAATCACTTCAATGTAAGGGTGGATCACAACAGGTTGACCAGATATCACGATCGCTAAACACTTGATGCTGCTGCAGCCATTCTTGATTGTGCTTGTTCCTGGCTCAGGTATAATTAGGTTCATGCCGTCGCCAAACGTCTCTGCATTAGGTTAGGTGGTTCACCTACAGCCGTTATTGTATAGGAATCCCCACTTTTCTTGATGAAATCTGCGTAAGGTTTTTCTGAATAGACGAGTTCCACTGAAGGGTATGACTGACTTGATAGCATCGAAAATTGTACTACCTGTTATGAACAATGTGAAAAAATCCAGGATTATTTGCATTCTATTCAACGCAATAAAAGCATAGAAATTAAGATAAATTGACTAAAGAACTCACCATTAGTCCTTGCCATGTTATCGTCCACCTTCTGCATTTATTGCCTAAAAGTTATCAGCAAGGATTTTGTTTGCGTTAGGATACATGTTTAAAGATGGACAAACATGTTTCTGATAAACTTTGGAGATTGCGTTAATGGCTAACCTGCTTTCCAAGCTCGTCAATAAAGCAAGGATCACCATATGGCTTATCAAATAGTCCCATCATGAACTTGACTCACATAGCATCATTGATTCTGCTCATTGGTATGAAACCTGCGTCGACAAGGGGGCAGTGAGATCAGTGATGAATTCATTGGAGTTATTCGGAATCATCACATGTGCACAATTGAATAACCAAGATTCAATCCCTGCCATTATCTACACTTGCTAGGTGTCCCATGAACAGCATCAACTCCATAATAATTGGAATTCCAAGACGAGTAGATAAGGCAACCCTTTCTGAATTATTAGAGTATGCATAGATAGCTATAAAGAATGTATGCATCTAGCTTTCAAGAAATTATTGTTAGGAAAAAAAGGCGACCTGCCAGTTGATCCTTTCAAATATGTTAATAGTACACCAAAATGTATGGGTCCAAATCTATATGAATAAAGCATAAAGCTCCCTTATCTCGACTTAAGATATGATTGAGAATGATGAATTTGGAGCTCGGGAAAAACATGAGAAGCACGCAAGAAGCGGATTGATTTACGCAAAAGTGCTTCTTGATCATGGCCACAGTTTGGCTCAATGAAAGGGACTTCACCAGAAAAGTTGCAGCAGAGAAATTCCACTTCAAAACTTTTTGTTAATTTTTCAAAAATATTTGTGTTTCAGATCTAAAATGAATAGTCTATATATTATTTGATCAAAATTCCCAGTGCCTTACATTGTTAGCAGAGGGACTCTCCTAGCTGGCCTTCTTTTTTTTCGTTGCCAAGAGCTGCATATCTGATTACCAGCTAAATCTACCTGCAGCTAAAATCCTTAACCCAAACCCATTTCTTCTTTCAGCAAAGCAAAAATGTGAACTTTTTTTTCACCTTGCAAAGAATCATCCATAAACTAAACTGATCATAGAAATTAACAACATAGAGAATGTAGAGATTTTTCCTGAGGATGAAGAAGCAGAATTAGTTAGCGCAGGCAGCAAGCTGACCTCTACACTCTTAAAAAACACAAGAGGAAAATAAGAAACATATAGTTGAAGGCTTCTATTTTAACCAAGAAAAAACATCAGCAAGCAATGAAGTCATTTGACAACAATTCCTGATATACAAGAGACATTCTGTTATCTATACAGCTTAGCTCTTCCCTTGAGAATCTATCTAATTTACAACGATGCTGCCGCATGCGTAAATGAAATGACTAAGAGCCGATTTTATTTACAAGGCAAATCAATGCCGATCGAATAACTAACACTAGAATGCCTGTACAGCTTTTATCTACAAAAAAGAACCTATCTACACTTCATGGCTGGGATTTTACCAGCTTTACGTTAGTGTAGAACCGCTTGAGGTCTTTGATTGCCCGCTCCTCAATCTGGATTGAACGGATGGATGAAGGGGTCTCCATTTCAGGTTTGTACCAGCAGTTAGGAACGGTTTCTTTTATTCCACAGGGTTCAGATGGTGAGTAGTTACAGGAAATGGTGAAGCCTGATGTCCTGATCTTAGGGCTGCTGTTAGATATGCTCAGATATTTCTTCTCCTGTCATATGCATATGAATTGCTAAACGTTAGTCGCCTGTGATAATATTATAGTGGTTAACATCACAGGGAGTTATTTTTCCCTAGAATACATGCTTGTTATACCTGCTGGAACTGGATATCTCTCAGTGAGGGCGAACAAGATTTGGAGAGTTTCCTGGTGACGACCAAGGAGGAGTATTCTTCTCTCCTTCAGGTACCCCAAGCACCAATGCTGATACAACAGAAATAGGGCTTGAAGCTGGTCCTGGAAGATTTAACCTTAATGGGATTTGTTTGTTTCTAGTAGCTTGGATAGAATCTAAAGATGCATTACTTGGCTTGGCAGTAAACGGATTCTTTGGCTTGCTCTGCTCGTACTGAATATCGCGAAGAGAAATGACTCCACTGCTTATCTTATTGGGACAGCCCCATGCAGGTCCCTGACTTTTGGATATCATAGGTGGAGGTGGTGGCGGTGGTGGCTGAGGCGTGCTTGGGTTCTCATCTAGAGCACCACTCAAGAACAATGACAAGCCTCCTTTCCTAGACTTCTTCTTGATTGAGTTTACCTGAAAATTCTTGTTACCATGGATATTTTCAGCAGCATTGTTACTATCCACAATCACAAAGTTCTGCCATGAAAAAATCTTAGTTTCAGAATATCTGAAAAGAAACGCATCACTGCTGAAGCAAGTTCAGATTATATAATTTAGTTTGAACTGTGAAGCCAAACAATTCTGAAAAATTTCAGCTTCACAAAGTTGAAAGAGCTATAGGCTAATTTCTTGAGATATTATGACCAAAAAAGTTTGATTACATACCTTTTCTTTTGAAGCTTCTGTGACCTTCACATCTGGAAAACCAATGATTGAATTTCCTTCCAGAACAGTTGTGCTATCAACAGATAGATATTCCTCATTCACTTTCTTCTTAGATTTTCTCCTACCTTTCCTGGATACTTCCAACTTCCTGTCCCCTTTACAGTTTGAAGGCTCAGGCAAGAAATCCGTTTCTGTCTTTACATGGACACCAAGTTCCACAAGGGCAGCCTCAATCGAAGGTCTACTTTGAAGTTTTGCGAACTGTTGGCCATCAAGGTGGCCACCTTGCTGTTGCTTGGCTTCAAGGATCTCAATTTGCTGTAATTTCTTTCGTAGAGCTCTCACCTGTTTAGCAGCATCTACATCAGCTTTATGATCAGATTGAAGAAAAATCTCTGATCTTCGCTCCATGCAAACTCCAACTACTGAGTTTTCTTTCTTTTCTCTTAGCCTATAATGACAAGTGTCATTTTCCTCCTCTTCACTATGGATGACAGCCGGAAAAGTAGCTGTTGGAGTTGGAAAGCGGCGGTAACTCCAAAGCTCTGATGACCTTCTATCCAAGGCTTTCTCAAGCTTAGCCAGAACTTCAAGTGAAGCACCTACAATAGCAGGTGTCACTACCGTAAGAATGTAGTCCAGGTTGAGTATAGCCACCTCCTGCAAATCACACCATCAGCTTCAAATCTAATGAAAGCATCATAGTGATAAAGAAATACTGGAAAAGAAGCATAGCCAATCTGTTAAAATATATGAAAAGTAATAAACCATGGTAACGCCGTTTCCTTGAGATACCTCACAATGCCTTCTAAGATCATCAGCCTCCAGAGTATCTGCAATCTCTAGAAGCTGAACAGCATTCCTCGGTTCAACCAGAAACTCAATTGCAGCTCTCTCAGAGAGACTTTTCAAGCTCGGGATAGACTTCTTGTGCACATGATCATTTTGAGAGTCTTGAGTTCCTGTACTTTCTTCCACATCATTGAACATAAAATCTTCATCCAATTCGTCTAATTCCTCCTGCTTCCTTGACACCAGGCTTTGAAGTGTCTCATCTGGCTTGAGGGAACAATCAGGCTGATACAAAGTGCATGTAATCAACAAATGAGTTTCACCAATTGAGACGGAAGTGGCACGTTTAACACCATGGAGTCGAGTTGGATTAGGAGTCTCATGTTTTTGTTTCTTGCCATCCCACATGTAAACATCTCCTGTTGTTGTAACTGCAGCACTCCAATATTTGCCAGCTGATATACAAGTGACATTCTTTCCGTTCAACGAGTACAGCTGCAATGAAAAACAAAGAATTAAAACGTGAAAAGCTCAAAGGGAGAAATTTTAACTTAATGATGTATGATACGAGAATTTTGGGAACAAAAAGGACGTGTGAATTTGCATTCATAGTTACATCCTACAAATAGGTTAGATTATTTTGACAATATCAGACCTGTTGGCATCTCAAATCTGGATCGGAGGAAACCCAGTAAAAGAGAGCACCATCATCAGTAAGAGCTGAACTGTGAATCACGCCAGCTGCTATTGATATGACGTGAAGGCGCTCCGTTCTGTGAAACCTGACTTGCTGATTACCAGCTTTCTTTGTGTCTCTAGATATAGCTACACGTCTTGGATTCACAAATCGGTGGCCCCAAGTAAACACCTGCATGTCTTAGGTTATCATTCACTAATCAGTGACTCGAAGGAACTTTATGTCCATAGTGAACATTCACTTATCCTATGTCCAAATTTTTATCTCTGAACAACTACACGCAGAAATAAATATATTCTATAACTGAACTAAGCAAAGTTTTCTCGTGATATTAACCTCGCCATCAGCCCCTAAGACAATCGTATGGTCTTTGGCTGCAGAAACCGCCTTCAAAACTTTTCCTTTCAAGCACTCCACTGGGCGTGGATTGTTGTTTGATGCAGAATTAGAAGTACCATAGCCAAGTTGACCTTCCTTATTGCATCCCCATGTGAAAACTTCACCAGACTCAGTAAGTGCAGCAGAGTGTTTATTTGCAGCCGCAACTGCAACTATCCTTGCTCTAAGAGAATTCACACGCCGTGGAGTGGGCTGAGTATCTACTGAAGCATAGCCAAGCTGACCCTCTGCAAGCAATGGAAAGCAAACCCTTCAATATTTAGCAATCAGGACAAGTACCTGAGGAAAAATTTCAAATTGGAACTGATCATAAAAAGAAAGCAAAGAACACAGCCATGCAACAAATATCTGACACCTGCCAAAAAAAGGAGACACGAACTGAAGGTCTTATAAGTCTGTGGCCAAGAAACATCGGACTATGTCAAACAAGAAAAGATAACCTGATTAGGAGGGAGCATTAGTAGGGCAGATAGTACAAACGAATAACATAGAATCTAACCAACTTATATAATAGATTTGTGTTGATTTGTAACTGCTTAATCATTCATACTTAAATTGCCCCATACCAACCTCTGTTTGATCCCCAAGTGAACACCTCGCCACTGTCAGTTGCAACAATAGTATGATGTTTAGCTGCTGCAACAGCTTTGACTCGGCGAGATCCCAACCCACAGATCACCAACTGGGGAGTAATAACAGCAGCTTGACCACTGCAGGCAATCAGAAGTCAGAATGTCATTCACCATTGTTATTACGTCAAGAGCTGTCCAGGATAACAAAGTCGAGAAATTGTAATCTCACAAATCTAATACTGGGACCACAGAGGACTTTGTTCAAAGTGACAAGTTCCAAGAAAAAGACTCAATAGCTGCTAAGGCATTCTTTAGGTACTACTATGACAATCAACAAAACCTTCTATGAGAAACCAATATCCCCAGTCCTTGATGCGAGACGGAAAATCTAGAACTACTTAGTCAAAAGAGCAGTATGCTTGCTTTCTTACTAAAATTCATGGAGGCACTTGTCAGCATATAGACAACTTGCAAAGTTACAATCCCAACTATGAGACACTTGAAACACACATATGAGAGTCGACTATGTTGGTTCTGAGGATCGCATACGAACATTTTTCAAAAAGAAAACAGTGGTTCTGATACTCATCAGCCAATGAACATTCTTAGACGTTGCTGGTAAAAATAGATCGACATTATAGTCATCACAGCCCAAACTCAAATGATAAGACATTGATGTTCAATAACCAAATCATGCAAGTGCACCCCAACGATGTCCCACTTAATGAAGTTAATGGGAAGAAATTTCAAATATCATGTATTCATTCAACTACTTAGAAGCAATTTAAGAGAATTCACTGCATTGGGCAATTAAGAAAATGGCCACAAGTATACGACACATGGAATACCTGTGGATATCGAATTCTGGATGCCCTAGGCGACCTCCCCTTCCAAAACCCCATGTATAGAGTTCTCCATTGGCGCTGACTGCAGCACTATGGAACTTTGAAGCAGCAACCATCCTAACGGATGAGCCATGGAGAGAGTCAACCTCGCAAGGCAATTTCTGTATGTGTGCATTTCCTGTTCCCAGCTGATAATTTGTGCCACTTCCCCAGCTAAAGACTTCAGTTGCAACTTAGTACAGAAAACAAGGAAAAAGTGGTCAGATTAACTGCCATAAGCACATTACTTTTGGTCAATCCCAATAACAGTCCCCAGGAACGACAAACTCTTTTCACTCTAGAAAGAAATACTACTCCCTCCAGCTATATTAAGCTAAAAGAAACTTGAAAGATGAATTACCTGATTCAGCACCATTTCCAACAACATGATGAACAAGGCCAGATATAAGGTCAACAGGGGTGCGCCTTTTAGAGTCTTCCATTGCCAATGATGCACCGGCACCTAAAAGAACACTTGCCACAGCAAGGTGACCAAAGTGGAGTGCCCTATGAAGGCTCGTCCATCCTGATTCCCCATCCTAACAACAAAATGCTGAGATTTATTCATTTTTACTACTATTAGCTAGCCTCTTTATCAGCAAAGCTAAAGCTAATGAGTATACACAAGAAACAGTACAGCTATTATACGATCGTAGCATCAAGTGAAAGGAGAGCAATGGCGATAACAATAAGCAATTAACAGAGGGAACAAGAGCTCACCCTTGCTTCAGGATCAGCACCAGCAGCAAGTAACCTCTTCACCATGGGAACATTATTCCTCCATGTTGCAATGTGAAGAGAAGTGAGACCAAATACATTCCTTGCATTGATATCCCCACCATTCTTCTTCAATGCTGACAGGGCTGAATCAAGATCAGCTAACCATCCTTCTTGGCAAGTCAGCAACAAATTTTTCTCTGTTGAGCTTATTGAAAATCTTTTTGGAGGTGTCTGCTTCACAGATTTTGAAGGTGATGCAGAGTGATCCATCACCTTCGCAATTCACAAGAATGTTTTATGAAGCAAAAACAATTCGGAGTCAACCTTCTCTGTGAGAATAACTGCAAATTGTCTTTTCTTGATATCAGAACTCTGTATGGACTATACAGCAGCCAGAAGCATCTTCATCCAAACTAGATGTTCTAGTAGACAACAGAAATGAAGCTGCAGGATGCACGAAACATCTATGAGAATGCTGCCGGATGATGATAAACAACAATATGATTTACTCACAAAAGAGAATGCAAGAAGACGCAGAAGACGAACATAAATTACAAAGAGTATCTTCAAATTTTGGTTGAACATGCAAGTCTTATTGATCAGATAAGAGCAGGTTAACTATGCGTTAACAAACTAACGTCAAACTAAGTACTAGTAAACTAGATGACTCAAAAAATTAAACAAAAAGTTACATTTAAAAAAAAAGAGCAGATGACTAACGTCATGCTATCTGCAACAAAAATGTATATTGGAGAAATGTCAAATCACTACCCAACGGAAGCGTAAGTAAAACAGCCTATAGATCGCCACCAGATCTATAATCCATGTATTTCTAAAATTTACCAAACACTGAATTAAATAGCAGAAAATCAAGCAAAAGAATGTGTGATCTTTGTGCACGATGGAAAATACCGATATCAGTAACCAGAATATAGCAAACCTGGATCAGAATGCAGGAAGCAAAAGAAATTTTTTTAAGAAATAAGCTTTTGATCACGAAATGCATGATCATGATGGCAATTATCATGAGCGCAGCTACATTTCCCAGACATGGATCGCAATCAAAATTTTCCTTACAAAACAACTCAGGTAATGCAAGACATAGAACCCCAAAGGTACAAATTCAAAGCTCCGGAAATGGAAGTCTAAAAATCTACCAAGGCAAGATTTCCTTAGAAATCAACCAGAAAAGCAAGAAAATACAGCTCAAAGGTTAAAGTTTTATTCTATGAAAGCGATCTCTCTAAACAGAAAAACAGAACCCCAGCTCTAAATAATCGAAAATTTTGGTTAAAATGTGCCAAATAATTAAATTGCGTTCGCCTAACAACGCAAGCAAATGAAGCTCAAAGACTAAAAAAGAAAACAATCTCCTTAGCAAACAAACAGAATCTCAGCTCCACGGAATTCTTTTTAAAAATGTGGTAAAACATCCTTAAAACTCAAGCAATTTCCTTTCACCTCATAATGCAAGAAAAATGAAGCGCAAAGATGAAGCTTTTATGAACAGTAATGATCTCTACCACAAAACTCCAACTCAATCTTTAACAAAATAAAAACTTTTTGTGGAAAGAATGCATCAAAATAAGATCAAGATACATGCTTTTCATTCATTTTACTCACCTGAAACACTTTGAAGTTGTTGAAGAAAAAGAACAGAAAGAAAAAAGAGATATTAATCAAGTGAAAGAGAGAAAAACTTGGTGATGGTGAGAGGCTTCTTTCACCTCCCCGCATCCCTCCTCCCTCTTCATTCCTTTATATTCGGATTTCACACGATAACAGTAACAACGATAACAACAACAACAACAACAAGAGAACTCTCAGAATCATCGCATCATCATCAACGAATATACCCCAAAGAAAAAACCAAACTTTTCTTTTCTTGCTTTTCTTGAAAAAAAAAAATAGAAAAGAAAACGAAACTCTTCTCCCTCTTTAATTCTCTCGTTGTCTTTCAAATGCGTTTGGGATTGCATTTATATTTTTAAACTTTTTTTCATTTTATATTTTTTAATATATATTTTATAAATATTTAAAATTTTTATTTAAAAATTTAAAATATATAAAAAAATTTTAAGTAACAAAATTTTTTTATTATATATTATTATTATTTTTAAAAATAATAAAAATATCCTTTTTTGAAAAAACTTTATGAAAATTTCATAAGCTTCATTTCACTTTAAAGTCTTGCAAGTTAACATAAAAAGAAATAGGGGCGTTCTGCGAATAGGTGTATTGTGGGAAACTATTGAATTGATTTGAAAATCTTCGAAGGAATATGACTGCTGGCAGTTGGTAGATTCTCTTCCACTTTGACACATTTTTTATTATTATAAATAAAATTATTGACATTTTTTGAAACATATATATAAAAGAATAAACTACAACATAAGTATTGCCATCTTCTTCAAGAGTGTTCGAATTGAAAACCAGTTCTACAGATTAGGTGATTCACAAGATAAAAAACAGCTCAATAATTTGAATTCAAAATTTTCAAGTGTGTTTACGTTTAGGACGAATATCAATTTGATAGAATTTTTTAAAAAATATTCTATTTTAAATATAATTAAATACAAAATTACTAATTTAGATTTATATTTTTAATTATAACTAAATACAAAAAGTTTATTCATTTCAAATTTTTAAAAATTTAAGTTTTAAAAATTTATTTTCTAAGGACTTATTTTGTTATAACTGATACACACTTTTAATTTAGAAAGTATTTGGTATTACGGTTCATACTATTTCAATTTTAAAATTGTTTTCGCTTTTCAAAAAAAATTTTATATTAAAAATTTAAATTTGAAAAGCATAAACAAATTTAATATTATAAAATTTATGTATAAATTTTATTAGTTTTGAAATAAAAAAATAAACTTATTTTTAAAACTCTCAAATAAATTTTTAAAAACTTTTTTTTATTTTAAATAATCTCAAACTGTGTCCCAAACGATACCCCTAGTAAAGGTTTGAATTTAAGGTTTTAAGACTGCATTGATTGTTGGATATTCGCAAACAACGCATAAATTCCACATAATTTTAATCAAATATTTCTCATGAATCTTCTTGACTTTATTTCAACTTCAATTTTGCCATTTGGAGACCATGTAATAAAATCCAGTAGAACGCAAATGGAATATGCTGATTAACAAATTCATCAGGTAACCATCTCACTATAATAAAAAATAAGAAGTATAGTAGCCGTTATTGAAAGTTGAAACATAATAATCTATCATTTCGTGTTTCTCATTATTGGAGCAAAAAAAGTTGTACCATATAACTAATTAGTTGGTTATAAACGTCCAAAATACATGCGAGCAACTGTCATCGTGTCCCTAGCAGAACCAAAATAGTTCTAACATGGAACCAGCAATGAAAACAAACTTGACAACAAAGATCGTACCTAAATCATTATTAAATAATAATAATTCTTCCAATACGATATCACAATATTTGTAGACATTCTGATGTATGCAAACAGAATAGCCACAACTTAATGAAAGATCTTTTTCTATTCTGATTCCAGTCATAGATGATTCTTTCTTTTTTTCATTGAAGTATGAGAATCACACATTTTGATCGACTCAGAATATGCCATTGAATTCCATCCAAAGTTATCAAAGAATGTAATACAATCATACAATCAGCAATCCTACTCTTTTTACAAGCATACAGTGAAGAAATTTAAAAAAACTAAGAAATTCACAAAAACGAGTCGGGGATGCTACTACAATTGCCGAGCACCCCTTCATCTTGTCAAGCAACTTGACAACAACGAGAAACAGACCACAACCATCCAACAATCCACCAGCCAGCAGTTAAGGAGTCCTGGCAACTCCAACTACTTCAAACATTTCCAGCTTTTTTTGTTTGAGTTGGTAATCATCCATCTATCCAGACAGCAATTTGGCTACGCAGCTACAGCATTCTCCTGGTATTTGCAGCAGTAAATAAAACTTGTTAGTTAGAAAAGGTAGTAGATGCATCATGTCAACTCATGGTGACATCTCAGCAACTGCAAGGAATGTGTACATCTCTTTCCCTCTTTAATCACCATACCTAACTCTTAGAATTTTATATGGCACCACACAACTTAATAGAAGCCACATTGGAAAGTTCTAGAACTTATATAGCTACAGGTCTCAAACATTTGCAGAAGAAAGTCCAGTTCATCAGATAGTTTCAAGAGGAGAGCTAATATAAACAGTGCCAGTTGCACAGAGAGCTCATAGTGGTAACATGTATATTATTCTATAGAACCATTCTCATTTAGGGGAATGATTAAACAATTGAGTAGATTGAACCCAATTGCATTATAATCAGATTCCTTGCCACTACCAGATAAGCATTGTTTGTCTTGGTTCATGTAGGGGGAGTTCTCTCATTGATTATGGACAAGGGTGTACGCATTGTGCAGAAAGCACTACTCCAATAAAAGGAAAAACTAGAAACAAGAAACCCTTTCATTCAGGAGACAACTAGAATAAATAGCTCACCTTTGCTCCCAAGTTTGAAACAGCTAGATGGAACTTCTCTCTAGTTTTTGTGCCAGCAACTTGACCTGCCTTTGCTACTTTACTAAAAGCACCATTTAGCCAAGCTGTTCCAGCAGTTACATATCTGTTCAGTAATGAAAAGTTGAACATCAGCAACTACTTTCTAGTATATATATTCAGAACTTTGATTCACGAGCAGTAACACAAACAACTTTGAAACACCGAAAATAAGAAGACAGGATGTAGGAAGTAAATGAAAGAAACAGAATGATTTAACTAGGTTATTTACTTGATCATGACTTCCGGTCTTCATATATGTCTATGCAACAAGGTGATTAGGTTTCCCAATAAATGTACTTCCATGCAGTAGTTATTTCTTAACAGCAATTCACTTTCAGATACTGATAAGCAAGAAATGAATCAGTTTAAATGCGAACAAAGTAATACCTGCTTGTTTTAACAGCTGAGCCAGTGTCATTTAACTTCTGTTCTGCCACTGTTAAAACTGCCATCGTCCTGTCAGATACATGTAGCTTCTGATCCACTGACTTGACTTTCTCATTGACAACTGAAATTCCAACAGTTATCTTTTCAGAAAGGCCGACCCGTCTGTCAAAGGAAATAACCTTGGCAGATGCATTCGCTCTCAACCTATGTTTCTCATCAAAGGCTTTAGCTTTGTTCAGAGCATCTTGCCCAATGGCTGAACCTTTTGTCAGCATTCCATTCATGACACTTTGGGCTTTACTCACATATACACGACCGCTAGTTCTAGGCTGCATGAATGTGAGGAGAAAAAGTGTCACTCCGAAACAGAAAACACTTCAGATATGCATGGAAATCTGTTGAAGAGACAAAGTTGAAGTTCCAATTTTCTAAAAACTGAAGGCATGTCAAAAGGTATACTGGAGATTTATAGACACCTCAGCACTTGGCACGTAGTTTCCAACAGGCGTCACGCTTGCAACCTCTCCCAGAATGACTCTCTTCATGAAACGCAGCTAGAAATTAACTTAACTATTCAAGATGAAGGTGGGAAAACACCTGAAAATTTTCTCACCCTACCTCCTCAACTTCAGGTACATAATTTTCAGCCATAGTTATTCTCACTACTTGGTCAACTATTGTAGCTCCCTGAAATTGTAGAACACAAACATATCTTGATTCACTAGGTTCATAAAACAAAGAAAACAACAGTAGCCATGCAATGTTGATATCAGGGAGATGACAAAATTGATTCCGTCAACTTACACATAACACAAACTTTCTTCACTAGCGAGCGGAAACTTCCACTGCTCTATATTGACTTCGCAAGAAAAAGAACCCTAAACTAAAATCAATAAAAAGAATTACCGACAGCAGTAGCGCAATCTCGAGTGCCTTTGCATCCTTGAATGTCACGAATGCCGTTCTCCGAATTCCGCCATTACTGCAACCAAAGAAAATAAACATAAAATGAACCTCAAACTAAACCAAAAAAAAATTCAGAACAATCAAAACAGCGATGGAACAAAAACAAGCAAAATAGACTAATCAAAGACAAATATATACACCAAAGAAAGTAATGTAATGCAGAACCAATCAACAAAACCAAAAAACATTGCGAAATCAAGAAAAAATTTCAAGAAAGCAAATCTCTTACCATCGGATCTCAACACTCTCAATATCTCCGGAGAAAGAAAAAAACTCTCTAACTTCTCTCTCTCCCGCTAGATCTGATATGTTCTTCACCTCCACTGTTCTGGTGTGAATCTTCATCAACAAGAAATTTCAACAAAAAAAAAAAAATCAATTCTTCCTCTTCGAAAAGGAATGGAATTTGTAACCTGAGCTAAATAAACACCAAAATTCACCTGCATTTCCCTCAAAGATTCGTTCTTTACTAGAAATTAAGAAGAAAACTTCAAACTTCGATCGAAAAGTTTCAGGAATACTTCTTCTTTACGAAGTAATAATGAATTTGCTTCTCTAATGTGTTTCTCTGTGTCTCTGCTTTTCATGCGCGCTTTATTATCGGGGAAATAAAGAAAAAGAAAGCTCCATATACCATAAATACCCCGAATTTAAATTAAAATAACGAAGTTAGTATTTAGCTTCATAATTTGCATAAAACACAGATGGCGTATATGTAATTTTAACTAAACTAAACGCGTTCTTCACAAACTTTTTTTTAATTTATATTTTTTAATAAAATTTTTATAATATTTTATAAAATTTATTTATAAATTTAAGAATATAAAAAAAATTAAGTAATAAAATTTTATATTACTTATTTTATTATTATTTTAAAATTTAAAAATAAAATATATTTATTAAAATATGATAAAAATATTTTTTATTTAAAAAAATATTTCTTACACTTAAAGTATTATGATATAAAGACACAACAATTACTTAATATGGTCTAGGTTCTTCATTATTGAATAAACTAATAATTCCATATTATATTTATAAAAAACATTTTACACATTTGATAACGTAACAATTTAGAACGAAAATGTGCTAAATTCCTTGAATAAATTACGTTGTTTTTGTGACAAAGCAACCGTCTAATTGAATTTGTTAAGTTAGGCTACGAGTCGAGGACCAAATTAATAAACTACAAACTTCTATGCCTATTCAGATGGTTTTTTATTAAGTAAAATTTGACCGTATCGATAGCTTTGTAAAATTTTAACTCCTACTTTCACTTTTTCTCCTGCAATTGAATTGAATCCAAATTTCATCAATTAATTTAATGGAAGTTGTAAGGTTTTCTTTTCCTTGCAAGTTATTATTTGTAAACATTCAACTTCTTAAAGTAGAGTTTTTTTTTATTTTTTATGTTCATGATCAAAAAGCAAACTAGCATAAATTAGTTGATGAGCAACTCACTTGTTTGTCTAATAATAGCTTGTTGCCAACAAAGAAACCACATGCCCCTCGTAGTTGGCATTCATTCACTCACGTTTCTTCTTCAATAAGGTTTTAATGCATTATCGTTATCGAATGCGTAGGATTTAAGAAACAAGACCTGCGCGTTCAGGTTGCTACGTAAGGAAACTGAAGATGAGATCACCGGAGAATGCATGCATCATAGAAGGCAACACTTGCTGCCGTTTCCACGAGGAAGTTCAATTTCCACGACGACGAATTTGATTGATGTCAAAGAATACAGGCCAAATTTGATGAAGGAATTCTTTACCTGATTGTCCCGTAACAAAATGCTGAAAAACCACCTCTAGTTCGTCAAATGTAGGAAAGTAATGGATACGAAAACCTGAATAGGCTACAGTTTTGCTAGTTTTTTAGAGAAGAATAGAAAATTCTTAGTTGGTGTGAGCTTGGCTGTTGTTGTAATGGCTGCAGTAGGAGTTTTACAACACCCTCAAGAGTTTATATAGAAATTATTCCAGAAATACATTCACAAAGAATTATTCTGTAAGGGAGCCGCTGAGAGGACTTCAACAGCAACCCAGTTGTCGTCACCGCAAGGCAACACTGTGGCACCCATAGGAAGAACCAAGCCAGGTTTTCGGGGATACACCAAGACCTTTTTTTGCATTGGTGAGCAAACAGAATCTTTCATTGGAGAATTGGTAGATTCAGCTCGGTCGGAGTCAGAGATGCTTTTCTCTGTTAGGTTTACATTGACAGGGTTCTTGCCAGAATCTGCGGCTTCATTCGTGATAGTTCTTATCGCATTATCATGTTCCTTGATAAAGTATTCTGGCTTCTGACTAGGAAACCCTGGCTGCTTGGTCTTGTAAACAATTTGCTCAGATGAATTGTCTTTCTCCTCAAGGATGGTAGCCGAATTCAGCTCCTTGACAGTTGTTTCTGAATGATGTTTCTCTTGGGAGTGACCTACGCCATAAATAACGTTTCAGTTTTAAGTTGAGAACTGTCAAAAAATAGTGAAACACGTACCACATGAACTAACGCTAGTACTATATAACTGACTTTTTTTTCTAGGCATAGACATATTATTGAAAATCCAAATGCTTTAACAAAGAGTAAAGGTTTCATGTGGTAACCTGCAATAACTATGACCTTCTCCTTGACTGAGGAAGATGAATCTTTTGATTGTGAAAACAGAGGCGATTGAATTTTTTGCCCTTCACCAGTTCCGATGGAGCTACCAGGAGTTTTGCTTCTCCAACCTGACATTAAAACATTGAAAGCATCACAAACTTTCGAAAAGAATGGGATGAAAAGTTTTAAGCATCCCACTGACAATGGAATGAACAATTCAAGGCTGACTTTGATGTCATTACTAATCAAAAGCTGCATACTTACATTCTTGTATACAGTTCCATGCAACCTTAGCCGCACTGATCTCTGCTTGCTTCTTTGTTCTTGCTATAGCTCCTTGAAAAGTTTCACCGTTGATTTCCACAGTGGAGGAAAAAACAGGCATGTGGCTAGCACCAGTTCTGGTCGTGCTGTATGTAGGCACGGAAAGCCCTTGTTTCTGTAACAACTCTTGTAAGAGATTCTTATACAGCGCATGCTCCACCTGTAAAATCAGAACGACCACGATATTGTTTACGACAACCGAGTGCTATAGATGCGTACTAATCTGAGAGACTTGCCTCTTTAGTATCTTCTAGTGACAACAAGTTAGAAGCAACTCTCACAGCAGGCTCTTCTTGTGGCAATAAGGACAAAGCAACTTTTGCAGCATCTTGCTCTGCTTCTCTGAGTGAGCCAAAATACCTGAGACTTTCGAAAGTCTGCCCAGCAACCATAACAGTTGCCTTGAAGCGAGGTTGATGTGGAGGGCCCTCACGAGAAGAACATTCATAAACCGGTTGATCCAGAAATCTCTTTTGTGAATAGCTATGTAGCTTGCTCTTGTAGGGAAGAAGGCACTCTGTATGTAACAATTAGTTTTGTCAGAAAGCAACTGTGCAAGTAAACTAATCACTAATCACAGTGTCGTTAGCAGATCCATGAACGAGGTCGGATGCAGCACATGTACAGTATTTGGACCAACAAGAGATACATTATGGGTGTGTTTCAAACTCCCGTAACTCTATTTTCTCCCGTCAGATCTTGAGTCTCGAACAGTTCATATATTTCAATTACACAAGAAACTCGGAACTCCACTCCCACGTGCGGAACTTCAGTTCCAATTTTTTTATTTGCACACTTCTTAATGTAATTATATATTTTAATTTTCAACACACTTCCAAAGACTATTGAAACACAAATTCTGAACTCAACTTTCACTTTATTTTTCAAGAAACTCTATTTCTTACTTTTCATTTTCACGAAACTCAGTTACGGGTATTTGAAAGACGCTCTATATGATACTAGCAAGATTTATCATTTAAGTATTTGCAACCACAAGCACGTGACGGCTAACATATTAAGTAACAATTAGTTTTTCAGAAAGCAACTACACAAGTAATCAGTAATCACAGTGTCGTTAGCAGATCAACGAACGAGGCCGATGCAGCACATGTACAGTATTTGGACCAACAAGAGAACATTATATGATACTAGTAAGATTTATCATTTAAGTATTGCAACCACAAGCACGTGACAGCTAACATATTACAGAAAGTTCAGATATTCAGATCTTTGACATAATATTTCAGATTGTATGACGTAAGAATTGATTGATGCAAACAGAGTTTTACCTTGTGAGAGATTACTCTGTCCAATTGCAGTTGGGCCATCGGTAATATCCACCATCGGTGCAGATGACAGTAGTGATGAGGTCCCTTCCTGAGCTGAAGTCAGTTCGGAAGGACTTCCTTTCTCTAAGATGGTGTGAGGCCTTTGAAGAGAAGGTGCTGGTTGATTGTACTTGCGAACAGTTTGCTGGTGCGAAACACTTTTCTCATTGGGTGAAGGCATGCCCGAAATGGAAGCAAAGCTGTTCCCTTCTGAAGCTTTACCTAGAATGGTTTTCCGTTGGTCTCCATCTTAGCCACACAAAACAAGCTAAGCAATCAAATTAAACTCAACAATAAATCATAACCAAACCAACTTAAATATGTTGTCCAAAAAAAAAAAAACACTAGCACATATGATATATCCTTTAATATGAAGACAACAAAGGGGATTTTACTCTAGAAGCAACATCTGCAAGACCATTATACATGTTGGTTTCCACAGATTGTGAACAAATTAAACATATAACGTGTGCAAAGGTGATCTGGGCATCTTATCATGAAGGAAACGTTGGAGGTACAATCGAAAAAGAATTAGTTGTCCCAATTTCAGGCTGTTACATGTTTCAGAATCATCCTAAAAGATGGGTGAGAAGTTATGATTTTCTTTACATGTTAGGATGTACAAATGCCTAACAGTGCTCTAGCATGTCATAATATTTAAGCTAATTACACATAATCTAATGATGCATTGGCCTGTAGCAACCATAGATAATCTCTTTCACAGTACTAACAATGGTAGTAGAATATTCCCAAGTACTTGGTAGTACTAAATTAATACTATTTTTAGCCTGTTAATTCCTTCTGACAAAGGTACAATCTAAGCGGCTTACCTGCAATATTTCCTGATACTTTGTTGATTATAGTAGATGGATTTGCAACTGAAGGAGCTCTAGGATGTTGGAAGTTTATTGTAGATCTGGAAGAGGCCTTTACTGGATCTTGATGTGCTTCACTACTGATGATATTATAACCCAGCACCTTGGTTTTCTTACCTGAATTGATATCAAGTCACTGAAAGAATGATTTCAAAAATAATATGAGGAACCATATCTTCTATATAATTGCTACCCTAAGATTTTGATGTGAAGAATGATCGACCAATATTAAGGTAAGGAGCAAAAGAAAGCAGCACTTATATATACCGCACACACAAAAGGCAAGCAATTAAGTAAGGATTGTGGCTACCTTTACAGGGAAGGTAGTGACTCAGTGAATATCAGGAATCAAGCATATCAGGAATCTCAATGTATGGTAGTTTATTGTGATTGTTGGTGTTTTAACTATATCCATACAAGAAACCATGAAAGCAGATTAGATAAAAACTCCATCAGAAGTCTTAAAAGCATAAGATCTTCACTACAACCAGCAGGCTCCACTCAGCAAAATAAACCTACTACTCTTCTGCAAAATTATATAGCTGAAAAAGAAGCTGACTTACGTCCTTGAAGGATATCGAAAGCAACCTTAGCAGCACTCAACTCAGCTTGTTTCTTGGATTTTGCTATGGAGCCCTTGAAACTTTCACCTTCTATTTCAACAATGGAGGAAAAAGAAGGCATATGCCCTAACCCACTATTGATTGTCATGTATATTGGCAAGGAAAGACCTTCTTTCTGGGTGAACTCTTGTAAAAGGTTCTTATAAAAGCCCATCTGATTCTGTATGACAGAAAGGTGAACGATGCACTCATTACAAGGCTAGCAAGCTCAAGATAGAACACTTCATATAGACTTACCTGTGCAGCTCCTTCTTGGGGCAATGACATCAAAGCAATTCTTGAAGCATCATGTTCTGCTTCAATGAGAGAGTTAAAAGTATCACAAACTTCTGAAACTTGCCAGCAATCTTAACAGTAGCCTTAAATTGACACTTACCTGGCGGACCCTCTCGAATGCATTCATATACTGGTTGATCTAGGCATTTTCTCTGAACATAGCTTTGAGGCTGACTTTCGTGGGAACATTGATTTTCTACATCAAGTAAACTGCAGCAGTTAGAAGCAACTCTACACAAATGCTGTTAGCAACTCAACATTCTTCACAAAGTCGATGGTTTATACTATGAGAAAATAAAGGAAACAAGTTAAGATGGTTACAATATAAATACTCTACATTTCCGGAAGAAAAATCAAGTTTGCTTTGATTGTGCAAGTTCACTAATGACCTTGCAACAAATGAGCTAGCAAAAACAAATCCAGCAATAAAACATGCAAGAACTGTGCATTTAAGAGAAGTGATAGAATGCATTCAATCTGGAGATTTAGGGATGACCAATTGAAAACACCTATTTGCAGTTTGCACTATCATCAAGTTGTCAATGTTTTCCCCTTCTTTTCAGAAATCACCGAGGTCTTTGTTCGTGCTACACTGAAGTCAGTAGGGTATCAATTTTCACTCTTTCACACAACACTCCAGTCACCTAGGTGTCTATTTTTGCTACATTGCACTAACAGCTAAGCGTTTTCCCTGCTTTCAACTACAAGCAACGACAAAATTAGAAGTAGTTCCAAAACTTTCCAAAAGTCAGCAGGGTATCAACTTTCACCACTTCTCGCGACACTCAAGTCACCGAGATGTCCATTTTTGCTACGTTGCACTAAAAGCTAAGCAACAAAGGTGCTAAATTTCCCTACAATAAGGAATAACAAAGTTACATTTAGTTCCAAACATCCCCTTGCATGTGCCTACATTGCAGACGAACAAATCGCGTATTTATTATCCCATTTTTGGAGGGATCGCATTCTTTTTCGCTACTTAACATTAAAAACAAAAACTAGGGCGTCAAATTCCCATCCTTAACACTACGGGACACACCATCAAGGCAACAATCTTTCAATACCCCTGCATGACATGCAAGCCATCAAGGCGACAAATTTCACTACTTTGCAGTACATCAAGTCCCCAAGGTTTCAACTTTCACTACTCCATTCATCAAATTCTTGCTTATATCAGTCGTTAATTGTTCATTACCTTCCCTGAACTCACAACGTTACACTTGTACCAAAAACACAGTTCCAACTTCCAAACAAATCATCTTACCAGCAGCCTCACTGGTGCCTGCAAGGGATTGGAGGGCTTGGAGGGCAGCTTCATTTTGAGCTTCTTTCGAAGACAGGAAGGAACGACCTGCTGGCGAGTGGTAGACAGTGCCAGCAACTGTGAGAGCAGCTGTAAAGCGAGGGTCGTGAGCGGGTCCTGTTTTAGAGACGGTGTACTCCGGCAGGTCCCAGTGCCGGCGCTGACACAGCTCCTGAAGCCTTGACTTGTTCATTTCTTGATTCTGATTCAGCTCAAGATCCAAGCTTTCCTCTCTATCTCTATCTCTCTCTTAAATGTCTGTCAAGATTTTATATGGAAAACAAACATAAGATATGTTCTTGAATTTCAAACTTATCTTTACAATCAAAATCGAAATTGTTTTAATAAAGATTTGATCAGGAAAAGAGAAAGGAAAAAAGAACAAAGAACTTACCTAGAAATTCCAAATCTTTCTTTAATTAGATAAAACTAAACTATTATCTCTAAAATTTATAAAAATTCATAGAAAAACAAAGCTAGAAATTTGTTCTTGATTCCAGAGTTCTTTCTTTCCTGAAAATCCAAACTTATTCAAATTTGTGTTAGGAAAGAGAACTTCACTTTCTAGAGTCTAGATCAAGCTTCTCTCAAGCTGCTCTTATCTTCTTCTTTTTTTCTCTCTAGTCTGTTACATGCAAAAGATCCAAACTTTTCTTTACCTCCTGCGAATCGTAACCTAAAATTTTTTATAAAAGAAATCTAAAATTTTTAGCCATAAGAGTCTTGTTGAGAAATCCATTTGTCGGCAAAATCTAAAACTTTTGTTTTCGAAGAAATCTAAAATCTGAAACGAGAAGAATGTGATCATCACTATTGTTTCAACTGACAACCGGGAGAAAAAAGACAAAAAAAAAATGAAGTAGATAAGTTACACACCGAACTTTTAATCGAGGTTATTATTATTATAAGAAAATACTGATAAACTGAAATATGAGTTAAGAACGTAAGGCCCAATCAAATAATATATGGGGCTCCGTTAAGAGGAGAGACGGCCCATTTAAGAGAGTCCCGTTATTTTTTCTTTTCTAAGAGTGCGTTTGCCATAGCGTTTCAAAAACTACTTTTTAAATTATTTTATTTTATATTTTTTAATATATATTTTATAAATATTTAAAAATTTTATTTAAAATTTAAAAAATATAATAAAATTTTATATAATAAAATTTTTTTATTACATATTTTTATTTCAAAAAATATTTATAAAAAATTACAAACGCCTCCCAGCATCCTTCGGAGAATATTGGGTGATGTTTTCTTTTGCTCCAAGTAAAATGTGAGGTTGAATTTTTTTCAATGTTCTTACAAAATGGAAACAGAACGAATGCGCTTAAGAATTTCCAACGCGAAAACTTAACGCGGTTTTGAAACGCATTCATTTATAAATAGTGCCTGTCTTAAATGATCCTAACTGAGTTATACTAATTTAAAATATAAAAAATAAAAATTTTTAAAAAATAAAATAAAAATAAAATTTAGTATTTATATTTTAATAGTTTTTAAAAATATATTAAAAATTAAAAAATATAATTATATTAAAAGGTATATAAAGTTAGAACTATAATTTTGTATATTAAATTAAAATTCTGAATTTTTTATATAATTAAAATATATAAATTATTTTAAATTTAAAATTTGATTAAAAAAATAAACTACGGACGTTTGAAATATGTCTTTAGTACAACTCCTTTGTTTTCTTCAAGTATCATTCATAGGTTTGCTCACATTTTGCCGTACCAAAGTTTGAAACGAAAGAAATTCAATTCAATTCTCTCAATTTTAAAGTATAGAAAGTAGAAATTTCAGCGTATCGTTACACCGACAACGTTCAATTAAGAGCAGACTATTTGGAAAGCTTAAATGTTAAAAAACCCAACAACTATTTTGCAGCGTCTTCCACTGACCGTCTCTTCAGAAGCGCGTTTGGTTTAGCTTTTTAAAAATTATTTTTTAATTTTTTTTATTTTATATAATATATATTTTATAAATATATAAAAAATTTATTTAAAATTTTAAATATATAAAAGTTTTACGGAATGAAATTTTTTATTATATATTTTTATTATTTTTAGAAAATAAAAAAAATAAAACTCATTTTTAAAAAAATAAAAATATTTTTTATTTAAAAAATTTTTATTTTATAAACACTCCTAAACATTTTTTGACTGTATTCAGTATTAATTTTAAATATAATTTAAAATTATCTTAATTAAAAAATATAAATAAATTATATTATAAAATTTTAAATATTTTTATCAAAAAATATTTAACAATTAAAAAATGTTTTCTAAAACATATTGACGTTTTCAGATATCTTAAAGGTGATCTAAGTTTTATTTATGTTCATACTTGTTCATATCGTACTATTATTATCTAAAAAGTTAGGCGTATGTTTTTTTTCTTCGAATTGAATTTTTATAATAAATTTTTACAAATAATTTATTTTAAAATATATGTAAAAGTAAATTTAATTTTTTATTTACTTATATCAAAAGGACCTTTGAGAATAAAATTTAAAAGTTAAAATTTTTAAATTTAAATTTATTTACTTTAAAAAAAATTGAATGTAATGTAGGGGATCACAAATTGCGCAAATTCTTTTTGGCCTAACGAAGACAACAGAAAAAAAATTTTGAACTCTCCTTTTAACTAATATTTTAAAAAACTTCGCATTCTACTTTGTATTTATTTAATTAAATTACATTTAAAATAAGCTGTTATATTCAAACATGTTCAAATCGTACTATCGTTGTCACGATGAATATTAGAGAGGAATTTTTTGAAAAAAGAAGAATATTTTAAATTTTTTTAAAAATGAATTTATATTTTTTACTTAAAAAATAATAAAAATTTTATGATATAAAATTTTCTATACTAATAAATTTTTAAAATTCTATAAATATTTTAAAAATTTTATTAAAAAAATATAAAATAAAATATTGATAAAAAAAAGCTCTCTAAATATGGCCTCAATTATTTTCTTCAAACTAAAGTTTAAGAGTAAATATTTAGATAATATTTTGAGAAGACAAAAATATCAATTTTGTATAGTGTCAAAAAGAATAAAATTAGAAAAAATCTTTGCGACTCTTTTGCTTAAACCAATAGGGATGGAAATACGTGCGCTAAGATGAAGTCACCTTTTATTTAAATACATTTGGGTGACAGAATTTGATTCCAAAAAAGTTATACCCAGATATTTTTCTGTCTTCATTTTTTTAATTTTTCATAATAATAAAAATTAAATTACCGGTCAAAGTTTTCCTTCAGTTGTGCCTTGGATGGCGTTACCAGGGAAGACTTTTCCGTCCCATTCACTTCACCAGTTCTCACCTCCGCTAGTTATTAAAGTAATAATAGTAATTAATTAATTTTAAATAAATTCTTTTATTTAATTTAAATAAATTTATAAAATATTATAAAAACTTTATTTTAAAATATTAAAAAATCTACAAACTTACTTTTTTGAAACGGGTTGCCAAGCCAATTCTCTCGGTCTCATTACATTATATATTAAATACACAAAAATTTTAATTACGTTATATATTTTAACATTTTAAAAAAATTTATATTTTAGTATTATTATATCAGAAACTTCAAATATAACTAAAATATAAACTTTAAACTCTATTTTTAATATATTAATAAATAATTTTATTTTCAACCTGTTTGGAATTGCATTTTTTTAATAAAATTTTTCAATTTTTTATTATATATTTTTTAAATATTTAAATAAAATTAAAAATGTAAAAAAAATTTTACGTAATAAAATTTTTTATTATATATTTTATTATTTTAAAATAAAAAAATATTTTTTTAAAAAATATTTTTATTTAAAAATTTTATTTTATAAACACTAATGCTTTTAGTTTTCGCTTCGTGATATTCAATTAAGTGTATTTAAAATAAACTTTTATATTCGTACATTTTTGTATCGTACTATCATTGTCTCAATTAATAGGCGTGTCTTTTTCTTCAAATTGAATTTTAAGAGTAAATATTTTAAATAATATTTTGAGAAGACAAAAATATCATATTCTATATAGTGTCAAAATCAAACGACAGGAATCGAATAAAGGACTGTTTATAAGTTCTGATAAAATAAAAAAAGTTAAATATAACTTTTTTAAAAAAATTATATAAAATATTTAAATATTTATTAAAATGTAAAATTAAATATTGATAAAAGAATTTTTAAATAGAACAAGCAACAATCCAAAATCTTTGCGTACTCTTTTGCTCTAACCAATAGGGATTAACAACGTGCTCTAGCGAATAGGGATGGAAGTACGTGCCGTTAGATGAAGTCACCTTTGTTCAGATACATTTGGTTCACAAATTTTATTCCAATCTAATTATGGGAGCGTGTAGGATCGAACGTAGAATCAATTTTTCTAAATAATATTTTAGTTATATTTTAATAAATAAAATTTATTATTTTGATTTTGAAAAATCATAATTTTTAACTAAGTATATATATATGTATATAAGTAAATTTATTAAAATTATAAAAAATATATTAAATAAAATAATAATAAATATTATTTGAATAGCTTTGCCAAATCATCTCTATAATAAATATTTGAAAGACCTAACATATCTTATTCATTTTAATTTTTAAATTTACATTTCACAACAAAAGTTTTAGAATATTTTACAAAAATTTTTTAAAATTTAAAAATATAAAAATTAAATACCATAAAATTTTGTTGTTAATTACTTAGTTTTTTTAATTCCTAAAATATGTATATTTTTAAAAACTCTTTTAGAATAAGTACCCCACATATATCCATAATACTCCACAAAAGGATTTAACATGTTATACCCAGCTATGTTTCTGTCTTTATTTTTTAATTTTTCATTATAATAAACATTAAATTACCGGTCAAAGTTTCCTTTCAGTTGTGCCTTGGATCACCATCAAAGACTTCTCCTTCACTTCCCATTCCTTCACCAGCCCTCATCTAAAAAATAAGAGTAATTTAAATATTCGTTATAAAATTAAAAATAAAAGTAAAATGTTTTTAAAAATAAATTAAAAATAAAATTCAATATTTATATTTTAATAATTTAATAAATCTAGTTATAAATTAAAAAGTCTATAAATTCAAAAATTAAATTAAATTCTTCATGTAAAAATAAAATTTTACATTTTTATAAATAAAATATATGAATGTTTGAAATTTCAAATTTGATAAAAAAATTAAAATTAGACGCGTATAAAACACGCCCTAATTATCAATCAATAAATTTAAATTTTATAAACTTTTCCTTGCCTGTCTCTTTCCGTCAATCAACGCAAGTTAATAACATAAATTATTTATAATTTTCCATCTAAAAGTTCTACGCTTTCATTATTTAAAATTAATAATTAAAAAAGTCAACAGTAATTTACCTCCGTCCACTCAGTTTCCTTCTTTCTCTCAATCTCATTACATTATATATCAAACAATACACAAACACAAACGCTCACTTTTGCAACCAAATTCAAGAAGAAGCTAGTTTGGATTATCACAATCGAGGAAAGATGGTGTTGACGGCGACAGAACCAGGGAAGGTGATCGAAGAGGCGGCGGTGGAGTCGTCTACGTTCGCATCAAGGTACGTGAGGACATCTCTGCCGCGGTACCGAATGCCGGAACGGAGCATCCCTCGTGATGCTGCCTACCAGATTATCAGTGATGAACTCATGCTCGATGGCAATCCCCGTTTGAATCTCGCATCGTTCGTTACGACGTGGATGGAACCGGAGTGCGATAAACTCATCATGGGTGCTCTCAACAAGAACTATGTTGATATGGATGAGTACCCTGTTACTACTGAGCTGCAGGTATTCCGTTTGTTTTTCGTGATCTCTTCACTGCGATGAAGTTGTTGCAGTTTGTTTTAGAATATTTGCCAGATCTACACTACTGGATCCATGTTGACTTTTTTTTTCTAAAATTGGGAACAGGTTTTCGAAAAGTTGGATTTTTTTATGACCAGATTTCTCTTTTTCTTTTAATGGAATTGGTTCGTTTGCTTCAGACTTCAGGATGATGTGTTGTTTATGTTTTTTTTATTATTTTACTACTTGTTCTGAGTGAGTGATAATCAGCGCCATCTAATGAGATTTTTTAGAAAAACAAAATTAAAAAAAAAAAAGAAAATTTGTGAAAATATGAATAAGAAAAAATGGAACGGCAGAGCTGAACAGTCACTCATCCTTCGTATGGATCTGCTTACTCGTAAGTGCTTATAGAAGGAGCAGGAGATCGGTTGAATTAACAATAAAGATGATGCGTTAATCTTATGCTGAATTAGAAAAAGAGCTCATTTTGATTTGAATTGTCCAATATTTTGTTGTGTAGAACCGATGCGTGAACATGATCGCCCACCTCTTCAATGCGCCTGTGGAAGAATCAGAGGCCGCAGTCGGAGTGGGCACAGTTGGATCATCTGAGGCGATCATGCTTGCAGGACTTGCATTCAAGAGGAAGTGGCAGAATAAGAGGAAGCATGAAGACAAACCTCATGACAAGCCCAACATTGTCACCGGCGCCAATGTCCAGGTATATATATATGCACAATCAATTTCAATCAACCATGAATATTATCTTTGATTTCGATGGAAGTGTAAGGAATTTGTGTGTTGTTGTCACACATGTAGGTTTGCTGGGAGAAATTTGCCAGGTACTTTGAGGTGGAACTGAAAGAAGTGAAGCTCAGGGATGGATACTATGTAATGGACCCTGAGAAGGCAGTTGAGCTTGTCGATGAGAACACCATCTGTGTTGCTGCCATCCTCGGCTCCACACTCAATGGCGAGTTTGAGGACGTCAAGCTCCTTAACGAACTCCTGACCAAGAAGAACAAGGAGACAGGGTAAGCTATCAGAAGCTGATGCATTATCACACCAAAACAGCTTTTGGTGTGAAATATTAAACTGAAATGTAATGGTATGTTTGTAGGTGGGACACCCCGATACATGTGGATGCGGCTAGCGGAGGATTCATTGCACCGTTCCTGTACCCAGATTTGGAATGGGACTTTAGGCTTCCGCTAGTGAAGAGCATCAATGTGAGCGGGCACAAGTATGGTCTTGTGTATGCAGGTATTGGATGGGTCATTTGGAGGAGCAAGGAAGACCTACCTGAAGAACTCATCTTCCATATCAACTATCTTGGCGCTGATCAACCAACCTTCACTCTCAACTTCTCCAAAGGTAATCAAATCTTCGGTTAATGATGACCATTGAAATGTGCATATTTTGTGGTGGCAGCTTTTAGGAAGTGTGCAGAATGTGTGTGAAGTGTGCTCATTGGTTTACATCTGTGCTGATTTGTTGTAGGATCAAGCCAAGTTATTGCACAGTATTATCAGCTCATAAGATTGGGACATGAAGTAAGAAGAACACAACCTTGGTTTGACATAGTTCCGATGAATAATGTTTGATCGGAATCATAATTTTCTTTTTTTCCCTTTTTTCTTCTCTGGATGAAGGGTTACAAGAATGTTATGGAGAACTGCCGCGATAATGCTGTGGTTTTGAAGGAAGGTCTTGAGAAGACTGGTCGGTTCAATATCATATCAAAGGACATTGGCGTTCCCCTTGTTGCCTTCTCCCTCAAGGACCGCAGCCTTTACAATGAATTCATGGTAAGTTAACTTTTCAGCTCCTGAAAGTCAGGACACTAACTTTTTTCGTTCGAGCATCAAAACATGATGAAATGGCATTTTCGTTCCACAGGTTTCCGAGTTCTTAAGGAGGTTTGGGTGGATAGTGCCAGCATACACAATGCCACCAGAGGCCGAGCATGTCTGTGTTTTGCGTGTTGTAATTCGGGAAGATTTTAGCCGGACAATGGCGGAGAGGCTGGTGATCGACATCCAGAGGGTACTGCACGACCTCGACACAATGCCTGCAAGGGTTGTGACGATGGCAGAGAAAGTGGAGGAGAAAAACGGGCTTATGTTCAAGAAGACAGAAGTCGATGTCAAGAGAGAGGTCATTGGTCACTGGAAGAATTATGTCTTGTCCAAGAAGAAGACGAGCGGCGTATGCTAAGAAGATCTAAAAAAGGAAAGAGCAAACTTTGTTACAGAATAATGTTGATTTGAGATTTTTACTCTGTTTTTATTTCTTTTTCTTTTTGGGATATTTATGAAATTTGATGTAGTAATGTTTCTGGTAATGCACTTGACTATATATAACTATGTAGACTGAAACCATGTAGTTGTGATGAATTATGAATCCTGATGTTTTGTTCTGGCATAAAACTCGCTATAGAAAGATGAGGCTATTTCTTTGACATTGTTGCCTAGCTACAGGGTACAACATATCCGAGCGGGCCATTTATGCCAGAGAATATGCAAATGGTTTCAGGCAAGTACCTTCCAGTTGCTGCCGCTAGGACGGTCTCGTCTCGAACGTACAAGCTGTACGGATTCTTAAGTACCACAGAACATTCTTTTTGCTCGGGTACGACTACAAGATAGATGCTCATGTATCCCATACCGCAAATTGTGCCTCACCTTTGATGATCGGATACAACCAACATTGCGATCTCTTGCCTGACGGAGGTTGCAGACGAAGGTTCTCACGTTTTACATGGGCAGCTCTTTCAGCAATACAATGGCATGCTATTTCCTCACTAAGTGAGTCTTGTTCGAACACTGAAGGTACCGGTCATAGATAGGGGTAGTCTATCTGATAGGCAACACTGTATGAAGTGCCCAGGTCGCAAGCACTCAAAAGTAGTACTGCTATAAGCATTACCGTCGCAGTAAGAACACGGGTGGTTTTGCTAAGATGATGCATCTTAACTTCTTATTGCTCGCCAACACTGTATGAAGTGCCCAGTACGCATTACCGTCGAAGTAAGAACACGGGTGGTTTTGCTAAGATGATGAATCTCTTCTGGATACTTGTGCTACCTTCTTGTTTGTTGATCTTGGTACGTATGTGTAGTGTTACACTATGAGAAACATCTCTGTACTAATCCACCGTATGCTAAACTGCTAAACAAAATAACTTCATAGTGATAAATATTTAAGAATCGGAAGAAATTTGAAACAGCTAGGTTTATAAAGTACTTGATTCACTACCCTTGGTGATTCTTCAGTATTCAACCCAACTGCAACCAGGATCTTTTCTAGAATTATTCCTCCTCATTGTTTCTCTAGCAAGAACAACTTCATTCCATTTGTTTGCAGATGCATGAATATTCGATAGAAGTATGTAATCTGATGACTCTATTAGATCCAATACCAGAAGCTTAGCGGTAATCCTGCTTACTGTTTCTCTATTGCCACAAGTTTGGCAAGCACAGAGAAGAGTTTTATACATTGACGCGGATGCAGCAAAGGGCATTGAGTCGATTACATGCTCTGCATCCCTTATAAGTCCCTTACGGCTTAGGACATCAACTATGCATGAGTAGTGTTCGATATCTGGCTCAATCCCGTAATCGTTTTTCATTGAATGAAAGTAGTTGTAAGCTTCAGATACCAACCCTGAATGGCTACAAGCTGAGAGAAGTCCAATGAAGGTGATTTTATCCGGCTTGATTCCTTCAAGCTTCATGTTCTCGAAAAGTTCTAGGGCTGTTTTACCATCACCATGCTGGGCAAAGCATAACACCATCAAGTTCCAAGAAGCTAGAGTTTTCACATCCATCCTCTTGAAGATCTTCTGCGAATCATCAAATTTCCCGCATTTTCTGTACATGTCGATGAGAGAATTTGCGGGAAAAGTGCTCGATGAGTGATCCATTTTGATGGCATTGGCATGTATCTGTTTCCCTTGATGTAAAGCTGTTAAAGAACAACAAGCCTTGATGATGGATGCTGTAATATATTCATCACCATTGATGCCCGATTGCCTCATCTGGAGGTAGAATCTGAAAGCATAATGCTCATTCCCATTTTCTGCACAACCCGATATCATCGTTGTCCAAGCAACATCGTCAGGTTCATCGATATCGGCAAATATGACTATGGCATCTTCAATGCTGCCGCACTTGACATAAACATCTAACAATGCACTACTGACACAGATATCTGAAACAAATCCAAGTTTTGCTGCATGAGCATGGACTTGTTTTCCTTGTTGGAAATCAATCAGAGCACTGCAAGCTTTGAGGACTGTCGTTATGATGGAAGAAGAATAGAGCTTCTTACCATCTCGTTGTACCAATATAAAGAGGTACAGCACCTTCTCGGATGAGCCATTCATTAGGTAACCAGTAAGCAATGCGTTCAAAGAAGCTTGATTGAAGAAATATAGCTCGCTGTAGACCGTTTCAGCTTGTTTCATGCTACCCTTCTTGGCATAAGCATCGATTAATGACGTCTGAACAAATGCATCAGTAACTAACCCAAGTTTAATTGCCCAGGTATGAACCTGTTCATGGAACTTAAAATCTCCATGTACTCCAGAGTACGACCGTAGAGCAGTTGCCAATGTGTGCTGATCAGGTATCACAGCATGTCTCAACATATCCAAGAAAAGTTCCAGCGAATCTTCCTCCAAGCCACTGTGACCACTTATTGAGATCATCAAATTCCACGAGACGATATCCAATTCCTCAATTTCATCAAACACTCTCCTCGCACAGTCTATGCGACCCATTCTCGAGTACAAGGTGATGAGATTATTCATCGCAGAAACATCTGAACAATACCCTCCTTTCACAGCTATACCATGGATTTGCTCTCCCACTTCTGGAAACATTGAATGAGAGATTGCATTCAGCACAATCACGAAAGTCACCTTGTCCTGTTTGATGTCCAACCTCCTCATCTCCTTGAAGCAACTCAATACATCATCGTCTTCTTCAGCCTTTGCATGCAAAGAAATGGTTTTATTCCAAGAGAGTACATCAGACCATTCATCAATCAGGCATGATTTCACACCATAAGCCTGAACTTGCTCTTTATTCCTGTATAAGCTTTCACTAGTCATAAGGCAACGCACGCTAATCTCATCCGGATTAACACATTGACTGCATTGCAGTTCCACAAACATGTTCAAAGCTTCTTTACCAAGACCCAACTGCACGTAACCTTTAATCATAACATTCCAAAGCACAACATCCTTATTGCAGAATCCATCAAACAGAAACCTCGCTTCGTTTACTTGCCCAAAGTTCATGTACATATTAACTAGGGAGCTTGACACCATTTGGTAGGAATCAAACCCACGTCTTATAACACAGCAACGAATAGTTTGCGATATTGAGAAAAGGTCATCAGATGCTGTAGAACAAACTCTGATGACAGGCGTTAACGAGAGTGCAGTTAGCGGAGTGGATGATCGTATCATGAGTCGAAACAGCTCGATGGTTTGTAGATAAAAACCATAGAGGGAGTAACCAGAAAGGAGAGAGTTGTAGGAAACAGAGTCTCTCTTGGGCATTTCGTCAAACAGGTGCCGGGCAGTAGCGAGTGATCCAGTTTTTGCGTGGTAGGCAATGAGTTTGTTGGTAGACAGCAACAGCTCTCCTCCGCTGCCAGCGCGGCTGCCGGACAACTGACAGCGTCGGGTAGCAGCGGAAAAGCGCCGGAAAGCCGGGAGCCATAGATTGGTGATAGAGAGGTTAATTTTAAGTTGTGCTTTTGGTGGAAAATATTTGAAGAATGGTAGCATGTAACACGGTCATTTATTGTAGCTAACTTTCGGAGGGTAAAAACTTTCCGCTATATATACTAAGTCAAATAAATGATTTCTCTTAAAGCCCGACATATAGAGCCCGTTTGAATAAGCTAAAAATTAAACCTTTATTAAAATAAGTGACTTATTTTAGGTTTTTTCAGTTTAGATTTGTTTCTGTAATAAATAGCTCGTTTTAATAAGAATATTTAGATGAAAACAATTTATTATTAGAATAAGTCGAGTTAATTTTTAGATGAATAAAATGCTTATAAATTAAAAATATATGCATAATGAAAAATAGTATTTAATATATAATATATCATATATATTTAATAATTAAAAATATTTTAACATGTTATTTAAATTTTGTATGTTTTCTTACACTTTTATTTTCTATAGTTAATGATATTTTGTTAAATAATTCAACTATCCAAGACAAAATGATCATATTAAGCCATAATAAATTGAAATAAGCCCACTCAAACACCATTGCTAGTCTGGGTTACACATGCATTTGAGTACACTACGTATACAACTTCTTTTGTTGCAGGTATAAAGGGAGTGAGACATAATTTTTCATTTAAAAATTATTTAAAAGCTTATTCCTACATTACTAATCAATAATTATGAGATAATATATTAATAAAAATTTAAACTTACTTTTTTTATTGTTAATTGATTTTAAAAATTTTTTAAATTTTATTCACTTTATATGTAGTGTTTTTATGATCCTCTTTATTTTAAGACAAGTAGTTTGGTTAATTTTAGAATATGTAGTATGTTTCATTAAAAGACAATTATTTTGTTCTATTTCAGAACAAAAAATCTATTTTATTTCAGAACAGATAGTCCACTTCATTTTTAAAAAAAAATAAAATAGATAACCCCTCTGTTTGGAGGGCAGATTTTAAAGAAATTTAGTTGCGCATTATTTATCATTAATCTCAATATGATAATAAATATCTAAAATAGATGTGTGTATATATATATATATATAATTAGACAGAAGCGCATGCTATCACTACTACAAAAATAACTATTACCGACTGAATATTACCTACTAAAAATATTCAGTCGGTAAAAATATCAAATACCGACTTAAATAAAATTAGTCGGTAAAATTTATTATATTACCGACTAAATTTTAATTCAGTCGGTAAATTAAATATTTTATCGACTCAGAGGTATTGCAGTCGGTAATCTATAAATATTTCTGACTGAAATATATCAGTCGGTAATATTACCGACTAAAAATAAAAATCAGTCGGTAAAACTAGCAAAATTACCGACTATATAAATTTTAATCGGTAACTTAAATGTATTACCGACTGTTTTATTTCTGCGGTCGGTATTTTCTTTCAAATTATCGACTGTATGTGCTTCAGTCGGTACCTTGCTTTAGGTTTATAATTAGTGACAATCTGTTCTTCTCTCAGCATACCGCATCCACTTCTCTCATTTCTTTTCAAAGCCGCAAAAACAAAAAATCCTAACTCCTCTCCTTCTTTCAAAAGATGTTGATTTTTCTAAACATTTTGAGATAAGTCACTCAATTTTCGGCTGGATTTGTGATCTCCGGCAATAAATTTACATTCAATTAGTTATTTTCTTTAGAGACCTTGAGAGCATTTCGTTTGATTTCGAGTTGAGATTCTTCGGGGGTAGTGAGAGACTGCTATTGAAGATTAGCTAGGCTTGAGATGGAGGCACCATGGAGACCATATTCGCCGAGTTATGGACGGTAAGGGTTCCTTTTTCTTCTTGTTTGAGTGATGGACGATATTGTCTTGATGCTTTCTTTGGTTATTTTTATTTTTATTTTTCTTTTTATCTCTGTTGTTAAAGGTTTTTTAGTGTTTAGAGATCTGTTAGTTTCAGTATTGAAATTTTACAACGATCCACTTATTGGAATGGGTTTTATGCTTGAGTTTTGTTTGTTTTTTTAACAGTTCTAGGATTTTGATTGCCATAACACATCCATGAATTTAGAGAAGGCGGCAGCGCATCAAAATATCTTAGATATAATGTGCTTTCTAATATGCGCCAATTTGTGAAGTACACTCGTTTAAGCAATTTGCTTTAAGGGTAAGTGAATTTTTGTTTATTTTGTTAAAGATAATTATCTATCACAATAATCTAATTTTTTTATGTTTTTGTAATACCTTTGGGTGTTTCTGTCCAAGCGCTAGCAAGTACTTCAAAGGAGCTGCTTAACTGGTATGTATATATATATCTTGTTTGTCAATATAAATTCATCATTAGAGTTGCTTAATTATTTGTTATCATGTAAATTTAGGCTCTGGCAAAAGCTCTTCCCTGGAGTTTCAAGAAAGCTCGTGCGAAAAAATTGTCTAAGCAGTAAGTTATCAACTTTCTAAGGTAAAAGGTTCTTAAAACATCTTATATTTATTGGTTCATGTAGAAGATAATCTTATATTGGATTAATGGAGGACGTGTGACAACTTAAAATTGTAAAGGGGACTAGAAAATATTAAAGAACAAAATTGGATGAGTAGTTTAGTTTGGCGATAGTTATTCCTTCCTAACTATAGTAGGAAAGAAAGGCCTAGCTATTCTAGTTGCAATTATAAGTAGCAAAACTTGATCATCTAGTTGGTTTTGGATAGTGAATGATAGCTGGAGCTTTCCACATCCACATCCAAATATTTAACTGCTTTTACTTTACCTAACACAACCTCTTTTTAGTCAATTTCTGATTAACATAATACATGATTTACTTAACAGATAGTAACACAGATGAGCTGGTTGATTTCACAGAATTTGTACCTACATGTTCATGAGCTGGAGGAGCATGACTTCTAGGAGTGGCAGAAGCGACATCAAGCATAATTCGAGAAGCATATGATGCTCAGCCTTGTGTCTTAGTGGCATGATCCATCTGCTATATTCTCAGTAGTTTAGTTGCCAATGCAATTGGAACATTCTTCTCACCGTTCTGCTCGCCTATTTAACAAAGCAATCCAGCTCTAGCTTATTGGAATGCATCGCTATAGAGTTTGATGGATGTTAATGAATGTAGTACTAATAAATATTTTTATGAATGTTAATGTATAATTTTGATGACTATATTTGAATATTGTGTATTAACAAAATAATATTTCTAAACTATGAATGCATATGTTGAATATTTTTTAAATTCTTATTGGTTAACTTGTATTTACCGACTGAAGATTTTTTGTCGATAACATTACGACTGAACGCTCTCAGTCGGTAATACTTTTAGTCGGTAATTTACCGACTGTAAAATTTCAATCGGTAAACTACCGACTGTAAATTTATAGTCGGTAAGTTTGTACTCGTTACCGACTGTTATGAAGTTTCAGTCGGTATTTGCATTAGCGACGACCGTTTACCGACTCTTTGCCGACTAGATAAATTTCAGTCGGTAATTATGTTTACCGACTGATTTTGAATCATTGCCGACTAAATGTTATAGTCAGTGAATGTCTAATTTCTAGTAGTGTATCTTTAAAGATATATAGTGCACATACCGATCAAATGTGGCTGACGAGACATCCAAATCAAATTTTCACCGTTGAATATGAAAATCATGAGTTAAGAATATGTTGATAAAATTTCAGCTCAATCGGAATATGAACCAACCTCCATTGAAACTCTTGATCAAAGTGACACCAAAATAAAATATATATTTTTTGTCAAAATTAACATTTTATGTTATTTTGATCAAGAGTTTCGATAGAGATCGGTTCGTATTCCAATTGAGCTGAAATTTTATCAACATGTTTTCAACTTATAGTTTTTCATATTCAAAAGTGGAGATTGAATTTGGATATCTCGCCGACTATTTTTGACTGATATATGCATCATGTGCTTCTAAAGATGATATGTGACTCTATATATATATACTTCTATAGAAAACAAAATGTTTGAAGTTTTGAATTATAATTTTGTATAATGGATAATAATCTCTCATTCTTGAAGAAAGTTAATTTTCTTTTAATTTTTCATTAACAAAGAGAAGACAAAAAAAAAAAAAAGAAAAGAAAAGAAAAGAAATGGATTGCATAAGTAACTAATTAATTATAACTTTCACTTTCTCATGTATATATAAATGCAATTTAATTTACCAGTATCATATTTTCTGTGCACAATAATAAATAAATATATATACTTAACAGATATATTTCTGCAGTATAAATAATTAAGTATTAATTCTTCTATACTACGAGCCTCCAACAGCTAAGAAATCTATGAACGGAACTGAACGCTCGCTTTGCTGCTGCTGCTGCTCATCGTCTTCCTCCTCGTTGCTTCTACTTGCGCTATTACTACCACTGCTGCTTGAGTACTCCCCATTCAATTGCAGAAAATCATGCAATTCAACTGTTGAGCTACCCTCCCTATCTTTGTCTGCACCAATATTTATACGGATATATATATATATCAACGACTCAACTACAAGTTAACTCAAATTGTATAGATTAAACAATTATATCATCAGATATAGTTAATGCATGCCGAGTGAGACTGATCATAAAGAAACGCAAACTCACCGGAGAAGACCTGGAATTTTGTGTTGCAATTAGCTGCAGCAGCCGGAGAACGGAAACCTTGAAGATGATGATTAAAAGGGTTCAACAAAAAGCAGCTTTTCATCCTCTGCTGATGATGATGATTAGTAATAATGGTTTCTGTATCTAAAAATGCAGATAAATTATTGGTGGTGGTTATTGTCGCATGAACTTCTTTATTGCTGCTTCTACTACTGCACTTATCTTTGGATCGTTCTCTAGCCATTAAAACATGCCAATGATTCTTGACTGCATTATCGGTTCGACCCGGGAACAGCCGCCGCGCGATCACTGACCAACGGTTGCCGTGGATTCTTTGGAAGGCGAGCAGCCGTTGCTCTTCATCATCTGTGAATGGTTTCCTATTGATCCTTGGGTCTAACTGGTTGTACCATCTCAATCTACAACTCTTCCCTGTAGGATATACATATGTAGGACAAGATTCAATCAGAGAACTCATGAAAGTTCGTGCAAATCGCTCCAGAGAGAATTATTATATAATTAAATAATACCTGATCTGCCTTGGAATTTTTCGGCGATCATGTTCCAGTTATGAGGGCCGTACTTGGCGACGACTTCTTTCAGCTTTTCGTCTTCTGACGGTCGCCAATGCCCTCTGCTCCACATCTTTTTCTTCTTCTTCTCTATATATAAATTCTTCTTCCAGTACAAGTGTTGATATATCTACGACAAGAACCAATCATGCATGAATGAGAATGATTATTAAGAAGATGAAATTAGGGTTTTAATTTAATGAAGGGATTATGAAGTAGGGACTCTGTCTGTGTCTATACCTAGCTAGCTAATCAATTAATGATCATCAAGTTAACATAGCTAGATATATATGTTGATTATTGTTGGGGAAAAAAGTAGGCAAAGGAGAAGAACAAGAAGGAGAAGAAGTAGAAGAGTTTGATGATGATATGTATATACAGGTTAACAAACGAATTTATGATTAAGAATTAACTTTTTCAAGGAGAGGAATAAGGTAGTAGAACAGTTGATACATATATTGTGTTGTTGTTGTTGTTTATTCTGATTACTTAATTGCTTGTGAAGTGGTGACATGGTTCTCCTTCAACATCCATCAAAATTTCTAACCTGCTATCATCCAACTCATGACCAAACATATCTCCTCCTTCATTTAACTTACTAACTAACAATTAATTGAGCCTTTTCATTAACTCCCAAAATATTAATATTTATAAGTGTTTCCAGGGTTTGGTGATCTCTCTTGCACCTAACTGAAACCAACCGCAGCCCTAAATATTAATAAATCTAGTGATGATCTCAAGTAGGAATTTCAGTTTCCCTTCTTCTTCTCCTTGAAATGTTTGTTGTTGTTGATGTTGTTCTCTTTTAATTAGTTGTACTTATGATTGACTTCATTATTCTTTCTTATATATGTAAATTATGTTTTTAAAATTTTAAGGTCAGCTTTGTTATATATAGGTAATGTCATGAAGAAAACACTCTTAGTTAGCTTAAATTGATGAACGAAGATCCATTATATTTTTAATATAATAAACTTCTGCATATTTCTAATTAAATATATGTAATGTATTAAAAGTCTTTTAATACTTCATCTGTCCAAAAAAAAATCCCTTCGTGCAAGTTTGAACGAATCAAATAAAGTATAATCTTCGGTCATGTTTGAGAGAGTTTTTCTCCTCCAATTATTTATTTTATATTTTTTAATAAAATTTTTAAAATATTTTATATAATTTTTTTTAAATTTTTAAAATACAGAAAAATGTTATTTCGTAAATTTTTTTATTAATTATCTTTATTATTTTTTTGAAATAAAAAAAATAAGACTTATTTTTTAAAAATTGTTAAAATAGTTTTTCTTTTTAAAAAACTTCTTTTAATAAGAACTTCCATACATATCGAAGCATGAAGTAGAAATGTCAACCAAATAAAAAAAAACGTCTATAAAAAAGGTGACACATAATAGTTTGGAAGTAATAATTATAAACAGGAATTTCATCATCCCAAACTGAAACTGATCAACGACAATATCGAATGCACAAATTTGTCGCTAATATATAATCTGGTCTACGTATAATAATATTATATTCTACTTTATATATGCGTTTCATGACCATGTTTAAAAAATAAAATTAAAAAAAAACACTAAGGATATTAAAAACTTGCAATTAATGTATGGCAAAATATTATCCAATAAGCAAGTTTCAGATAATTTTGTATAAAGAGAAGTTCAGTAGACGGCTTGTTAATTAGTTAGTTAAGCTTTTTGAAGAAATTAACATATCAACAATTATAACGATGTAGGAACTAATTAAATATACTTCTCTCTCTCCCTCTATATACAGAAAATATATTTTTTGAATTGTCGGCAATTATTTACCCGATTTATTAAATCATAAAAACGAATAATAATTATTGTTATTGGTTTCTAATTACGTATATAAATAAAACTGAAATGAAGCATGCTTAAGATTGCATACACAAGTATCCTTGAAAGCTTAAGAGCATCTTCATAAACACCAATATAAATTATTTCTCAGAACCAAAACTTGCATCCGAAATAAAACACTGCATCCGAAATAAAACACTGTTTAGATGAATCTTTTCACAGAGAACTGGTAACATGTCAACGGAGCCGTTTGGAAATGATTATGAATTAGATTTTTTCTTAAATAAAAAATATTTTTATTTTTTAAAAAAATGAATTTTATTTTAAAAAAATATTAAAAATATGTATAAAAAATTTTATTATGTAAAATTTTTTAATTTTTAAATAAATTTTTTAAATATTTATAAAATATATATTAAAAAATATATAATTAAAAATTAAAAAATCATTTTTTTTAAAGCTAAATCAAACGCACTCCAAAACTTGCATCCAAAATAAAACACTGTTTAGATCAATCTTTTCGACAGAGAACTGGTAACATGTCATAGAAATTCTATATATCATCGTCTTAAATATGTCGAAAGCAAGACAAGCATTAGTTACTTGTGTAGGTAGGCAAAATTTATATAGCATTTCCTTCGGTCGAATGTGCCGGACATCAAAACTACATGCATATCCGATTGATCTCTGAATTCTTCTTGTAAAAACAAAAAGCGGGAATATTTTATGAAATAAAATTTTTTTAAAATAAAAAATATTTTTATTATTTTTTAAAAAATAAATTCTATTTTTACTTTTAAAAAAATAATAAAAATATATAATAAAAAAATTTTATTTCGTAAAATTTTTTTTACATTTTTTAAATTTTAAAATAAATTATTTATATACATATAAAATATATATTAAAAAATATGAAATAAAAAAAAAATTGAAAAACAGCTTATGAAACGCTGCTCCAAACGCGCTCTGCATCAATTGCTGGACTACTACCACATATTAGGAGCAAAAAATATAAGCCCCGACAAAATTTGAAGTCATGGTAACCTGCATCCCTAGAACATCAAAGAATAATCACATCATATACAACAGAGACTTCCATTTTGCCACAAAGAACAATGCACCCAAACTTTCGTATTACAACAAATGCGAAGTTAGAATACAAACGGGACAGTGAGACCTAAAGTGGAAATTGGAAGCACGCCATGAACACATGGATTTGGTTGGGTCTTGAGCAGTAGGTACATCTGGGCGAATATGGTACCTTTCACATTTGGTAGATGAAAGGTTCACGAGGCTTTTCAGCATTGACACCACCTGCATGGCAACACGGCTGGGATGGTCACAGAGGGTCAAGTGTTAGCTCCAAGAAAATTGCTTCCAACACAAAAGTGGGATTCATGAAGATATAGGCTCATATGGATATGATAACCACGGGTGTTTTAAAGCTTCTGATGCAGTTGGTCGTTTCTTAGGATTGACCTCCAGCAGATGGGCAACGAAATCAATAAACCCTTGATCACCCATAGGCAGCCGGTGCCGCAGTGACGTCTTCTTGGGGATCAAATACTCTAATCTATTTGTCTCCTAATGTTACAAGCAACAAGATATTAAGGTTAGCTCATGGTCAATAGCATGAATAAACAGCTTCCTTTGAAGCATCAAGATACTAACATATTCTTTCTTCCTTCAAAAAACAAAAAAAAAATTGGCTCAAGATCTACAAAGAAATAAAACCAAGGAATGAGGAAAAGTGAAAATTTCAAGAATGTCTTAGAAAACCATAAGGGATTTGATTCTCCAAGAAGTTTCTATATAAAAGGTGCTACAAAGGTAGCCCATACAAGTCAATATGAATTGCCTGTAACACTTACTTTCATGCAAAACACAGTAATCCTAATGATACTCACACTTGAATAATCCACAAAGCTATGAAATTTGGTCCATATGCCATACCTGATTCCTTTCGTACACCATATGGTTTTTGGTGAAGTATTTATATGTATCTCGACCTTTTGCAAGCATACTTTGGTCAATTGACCCAATAATTCCCATAACACGTGCAAGTAAGGTCGCGGGAGAATCATTTTGGAAGAGAACCTACAAAATTAAACTAGCATCAAACATCTCCCTGCTGCTACATATCAAACAAGCTTCACACAAAAATAAATTTCAAGAGAGTATTAGTGGCAATATAAATCTCTTCACCCTTAAGATTTTGCAAATGAAATCCTTGTACCAGTTTATGCCGCTTGAAAACTTTGGGTCCTTCAGTATCACCTCATATAAAAAGAGCATATTGAATTGGCTACTAAAGGCTAGAAAACCAATACTTGGGCAGTCTGCATCAATTGTTACCATATCTAGGCTTTTATTTTATGCACTTAAAAAGCAAAATGAGAAGTAAAATACTCTCGAGTTGTCTGTTCTTGAACTCTATAGACTAACATAAATCCCCTGACACATCCTAAATATCCCAGACAATTTTTTTCACTTCAAATTCAGTCTAGACATGTCTAGAAAAGAAACACAGTAAATAGGATGATCTAGAGGAAAATTTCTTGTAGTGATTGATTTAGAGAATTATTGTGAAAGAATTAATAGGAATTCAATTATCCAATTTAATTAAAAAAACCACATAAATAAATCTAACAAAAGTGAGAAAGGTGCATAAACTTACATTTCCAGAGCATAGTTCTGCTAAAATGCATCCAAGTGACCATATGTCTATTTTTTTATCATAGGGGAGGCTCAAAATAACCTCAGGGGCACGATAAGATCGTGACTGTACATAGGAACAAAGATGATCACTTTCGAAGCAACTGCTGCCCAAATCAATGACCTTCACCTCACACCTGCTGTAGCTCTTCACCAAAATATTTTCTGGCTTCAAATCACAATGAATGAGACCAAGTCCGTGCAAAAATTGAAGTGCCTCTAGACACTGAATAGTTATGGACTGCATAGACAAGCAGCAAAAGCAGTTATCTCAGAGAAATGGAGGAAACCAAAGAGAGAAAGAGTGGCGTACTCATGATGCAATTACCATACCTGCAGTCTAGGCATTGTGAAGTAAACCTCCCCACCAGATTCTCTATTGAATTTATGGAATTCATACAAGTTTGCCTTGAGAAGTTCACAGACTATTAACAAGTGTTCCTGTTAAGAAATTTATTGAGCACACATGAGAAACATAACATATATACAATATATGAACAACCAGAAAGATACACCAAAATCCATACAGTCTTATCAAGAATACAAGACCTATTTAGTGCTTGCTATAAGTATGCTACAGACCAACCCCATAAAAATGTCCAATGAATTCCAAGAACTAACATTCAATGAAATATGAACTACATATATACAGAGCCTAAAAAATTTATACCAGTATTCAAAAGGACAAGAGAATATACTCAAAAAATTAAAATATATGCAGCATCTTCATGATTCCATTTAAAATACATTAATCAATCAAATGACTACCCCTACAAGCCCTAAATATAATAGGTATACATTAAATGAACAAAGGAATGAAAGCACCACTCACCCTATAGTAGAAGTAATCATAGAGACGCAAAACATGGTACTTGTCTGCAGGGTCATGCTTGTTGACATACTTGAGAAGTTTGATTTCATCAAGACTCTGATCAAAAAAATCTTTGTTGTTCTTTATAATCTTCACACACACATCCATGCCTGTATGCAGGTCATGAGCCTGGATAGCTTTACTAAATGCTGCTGACCCTAGATATTCAGTAACATGATAACGACCAGCAATCACAGAATTCAAAATAACATGGAAATTCTTATCTTCCTCGAATCCAGTCCTGAAGAACAGAGAGAAGTCAGGCAAGGAGAAAGCAAAGACAGAAAGCAGGACGTGTGACTCATTTGATAAGTATTCAATTAGCTGAAACTCTTGCAAAGTTTACAACAAGCTAGCAGACTGGTTCTGTATAATGTAAAAGAATGTATTCTGTGAGAAAAAAAGGACTGAGATGTTCAGATAGACATGCCTGTTTTTCCTATGCACGATCTTGAGATTGAAGGTTTCAAATTCCTCTTCTTGAGCTTTAATCTGTTTAACTTGCTCCTGCAAAGCTGCTGCTTCCTCATCCTCTAGAGTTGTCCCAAGGTCCTCTGCTCTTAAATCGTTAGTGTCATCAACATGTTGTCTCTTGGAATCAACGTCATTGACATATGAAACTGATGATGAAGTTGAATCTCTAGATCTTGCAAGATTAGCAGTTGTGTCATCCCTTGAACTACGTAAAGGAGAAGAATCACTACTTTTTCGCCTCCAAGTGGCAAGCCTATCCGTCCTGACACCATTTCTGAGTTCATCTGGTTCATCATCAATTTTAGTATTATCAGTCTTCGACCATAATGGTTTACTGGAGTCGGCACCCAAGATGACTCCAGAATGTGAAGGAGGTGGAAATGAAAAGCTAGTATCACTGTAGCTAACTCCTGCTTGCCGAAGAACCTTTTCTGAACTCAAAATATATTTATCTGAATCCTTATTACCTTTCTTTGTTTTATCACCCTTGGACCTTTTCCCCTGATTGGAGAGAATGTTATCACTTGAACCGTCAAGATTATCATTGAAGTACGCAATATCACCTTCACTACTGCCTTCTATCAAGCTATCCCGTACTTCACTACCAACATCAGCATTATTACTACTAATACCCACACCTATTGATCTGACAGAGCCACGAAGATCTTCATCAATGCAATTATCTTCAGGATGAGATCTGTCAAACTCATGCTGTGACTTTCCATTTCCTAAAATATTAAGCTCATCATCCTGGGTTACAAAACCCCGCCAAACAGGCTCTGAGCGCATCAAATTCAGCTCTTCAACATCCATCAGTTGCCCATCATACTGAGCCACAAGATCATTTTCATTTTGTCCACCATAAATTTCTTGCATATCAGGTCCCATGGGCTCTTCTGCACAAGTTAGGTCTATGTCTTTTGATTGAAAATACTGCTCGCCTGAGATGTATGAATCTTCTTCAATAAAAGACTGTTCATCATTTTCATCATTCCTTGGTACCCCTTTGTGTTGGTCAGGAACACTACCATGTCCGATCCCCTTTTCATTATCACTAGGATAGTCTATCTCATGAGCAAGAAACCAGGTTTCATCTTCAATAGGTTGTCTCATATAGCCAACATCATCGTCATCATCATATTCATCAGAGTCCCAGTACTCATGTGGGTAGTCAATAGAATCGTCACCAACAGTAGCAAAACCAGAGACCAAATCAGAAGTATCCTCAGCAATACCTTGGCTAACAGAGAGCCAACTACAACCAACTGGTCTCTTTCCACCTGATGCGACAGGTCAGGCATGCAACTTTAAACCCAAAGAAACTTTTGAATGCAGCCGTGCAACATAATGGAGTAAAAAGGCCTTTTATTTTAATTTATTATTTTATAAAAAAAGACATTATTTCTAAGCTTTTGCCTGGTTATGAGGATAATTTGATCAAAATGTAATTATGTAAATCATGCAAGTACTCAGCGCCATAATTGATTACAAAAGTGATTAGTTGAGAGGTTGGCTAAAGGCACAACTACTTCCATGGATTTGTGATCAAACATGAAGAAACATGTCACAGCATCCGATCTACAAACCATAGATATACAAAAATATATTGCTGGTGACAAATATGGAGTTAGGAACAAGCTACTGTCATACCATACAAAATTTCACCGGCCGCATCTAACTGATTAGACGGTCAACTTAATGACTAGACTGTAAGGAAGCCTATATACATATATGCAAGTTTACAAAAGGAAATGCACGGATATAAGCTCATCAGTGACCCACAAACATGCAGCACTGCAGCATGACCTGTCCTTCACTGAACAAGCCATGCTTGCATCATGAAAGCAAGGGGGGTTGAGAAGACCACATTATGGTTAAAGAGACAATGTTTCTACATATTGTGTAACTACTTTAAACTCTAAAATGATTCAAAATTCTAAAATGCGCCACTCAGTTAGAACAAAAGTTCATGCAAGGTTATTCAGCATTACTTTCAAACCTTCAAACCAATGAGGTGCTATCATACCTAAGCATGCACACACAACCTTCTCTTCATGAGGTGCTCTTAATACTGATGAAAGAATCACCTAACTGGAACTAAACACCACAGTTGATGTCACATAGCTAAATCATTAAGATCCCAGCTAAACACATACATCTACGATTGCCCCATAATGGATCACCATGTCCAAACTCGCCATATACCAATTATTGTAGAATTCCAAGACATACATAGTTGAAAGTGAGGGCATATACTGCTAGTTACTAGAAGGTGCATATTTTGGCATACAAACAGTCAGAGCAGGACTACTGCAGCATTAAAATAAAATGACTAATATCATCTTTAAAAGATACCACCTTTTCATTTGATGAATAAATCAAAATGTGAAGAAGAAAGGATTAGGTATTCCCTAGAACTGGTATTGTTGTAAATAAAAAGAACTTGACATATTTGCAGCATCAAAAGTTTACGTTCACACACTCATCCTCAATACGCAGAGAATGCACATAGGCATACCTGAACTGTTCAATTCCTGACCCACAGGCACATCCAAAAAGGAGCCGATCATAAAGCCGCTATCCGTAACCAGCCGATTGTCTGAGTCTTCCTCCCACTGTGACACCTTATCCACTGACCAGAGCCTCACAGGTGGGAGCCTAGGGTAATCATCCTTATGATTCTCCACAGGTTGTGCAGGCAAATCAGACAACATCATTGGCCCGGTGCACTTCTGGTTCACATTCCCTCCAAACACTGGCCCGGGTATGGCTTCCTTGATATCACCACTGTCCACTGTTTCATTCTTTCTGTTCTTCTTCTTATTCCTACTACTGTGTTTGTTCTCATCACAGTGATTTATCGAGCAGCTGGGAAAACTGGTTGAAGATGATGATGATACCGTTGCCGAATTGTCCATTGGAAAGGAAAACACTGTCTTGACAGGGTAACCCCCTTCATTCTTCACCCACAGGTCATCATCGACCACGGCTTCCACTTTAAAGTCATTCTTCTGCTGATTAATGTCAGTCTTGATTTCATAACCACTTATCAGTTCCTCATTGTTCCTTGTTCGACCACCGCCGCCACCAAAGAATTCAAGATCGGTCTTTGAATTATCTCCAACAGGTGCCTTGGCTATATAATCATCACTCTTCTTGAGACGGTGATCTCTCGATATTTCAAGATCTGCCAAATCCCTCGCAATGGAATCTTCTTGAGGGTATAGGTCTTCGGAAGCCTTCTCCTTCTTCTTATTCTTCTTCTTTTCAACCAGCTGCGCTTGATTACTAGGGCCAACTTCCTCGATCTCCTTAACAATGAACGAGTCTTCCACAGCAGGGGCAGCGGAAGAAGAAGAAGGTTTTGGTTTTGCAACGGCGACGGTGGCGGCGGTGGAGGAGAAGGAGGAGAATTCAGAGAGAAGGGCTTCTTCTGCGCGAGTGAAACGGTGGCGACGGAGAAACTCGAGGACCGAGTCCACCGACGGCGATTCCGCCATAGCCGGCGGCTTCCCGCCGCTGTCAACTTCAAAGATCGCGGGAAATGTGAATGAGGAGTTTTACCGGGCTGGAACGAATAAACCCTAGCTCTGCCGGAGAGGGAGAGAAGAGTCAGGGTCGCCGGCGACGGAGCTCGACGGAGAGAAGTGGAGACATTTATTTTTTGCGTGTTTATTTATTGAAGGAAATGGTGAGAGACGGGATGTCTGTGTCGTTGGTGGGAGCAGTGGATTCAATTTTTTTTCAATCTCAGAGAAAGAGAGAGAGACAAGCGGCGAAGAACGATACCAGTAAAAACACAATAGAACAATGGTAAATTAATTATTACCAAAAAAAATAATGTTAGAATTAATCTTTTTTAGTTTCATTTTAAACGTTATGATATGACATACAGTTTATTCTACGCATGATATTCATATATTATGAGAGGAATGTTTGGAATTATTTATTCTTGTCTTATATTTTTTCATTTTTTTCAAAAGATTATAGAATTTTCAAAAGATTATGTGAATTACTCATTATTTATTAATGTGTCTAGGAGAAATGGTAGAGGCATCTCATTATCTAGAAAAAATTTAATTATAGAATTATTTTATAAAAAAAATTATTAGCTTCCATGAAACCTACATACAACCATGAAAACATAGAGTCATTTTATTCAAGGCCTTTTAGCCCAATTAATCTGTAGCCCAATCTAATGGATAATTTACACTAAAAAATAATTTAAAAAAAAGAAGTGTGTTTTTCTATAAAATTAAAATTTTCTCTTTTAGCAAATCGAATGCGTAATCAAGTTCAGATAAAATAAGTACAGAAAAGGAAACTTTTAGACATTTTTTTATCCAACAATTTCCATTTTCTACTTTCTTTACACACTCGGGACTTTATTTTCCTGCAAATAATAAACCCAGAAATTTTTTTTTAAAAATTCATTCCAAGATATTAAAGAAATGAAATGAAATGAAATAAACAATTACATTCAATGCTCATTACCTACATCATCATGCCCAGATGTATATAATCACCAAAAGAAATATTTTGTCTTCAATCTCAAAGAAAGAACCCTAAAAAGACTTGCTTCTTCTATCCTTCCTTCAAAGGTATGCCCGTCTTTTTCTTTTCTTTAATTTTCCCTATCTCCAATTCCAATTCTTTTGGTAAAGATTCAATCTTCAGATTTCAAACTTTAAATCTAACATTGAAACCAAACATTCTCTTTTCTTCATTTTGATTGAAGTGTTTTCTTTTTTAATCTTTAATCTTTGTTCTTTTTTACTTTTTTTTTTTGTTTCACCAAACGGTTTCGAATTTAATCAACGAAAACCACCAAAGATATATCCTTTAATTGAAACCCTAGAAATGTCCACAGTGATTCAGATTTCTAGGGTTCATTCACAAAATCGATGTTTTGGGCAATAACGTTTTGATTTTGAAATCTGGGTTTCTTCAAATCTCATTCTTTTGCAGGTTTTGATCGGTTTCGTGTAATGGGATTTTAGTTTAATGCAATGCTGCAGATTGGCTGATCTGTAATCTTGAAAAGATTTTATTTTTATTTCTCTGTCGTTTGATTTCGACGGGGAGTGTTGTTCTCTGTGGCGGTAATGGACGACGATGGAGGTCTTGGGGTTCGGAATTGGGCTTACTACGAACAACCCATGAAAGGTCTAGGCTTGCAGCTTATGTCATCCGTCTCTGCGGAACGTGACACGAAACCTTTGCTTACTAATGGCGTTGGTGGCGGTGGCGGAGCTGCTGCCTTTCTCCATCACCATCATCAGCATCATCACCAAGATCGCACTATCGTGCCAATGGAGTTTGTAAGAGATAGTTGGATTCAGCATGCTAGAGATAACAAGAACTTTCACCACCACCACCATGTCATGCCCATCAATCATAGCAGTTATCACCAACTCCACCTCCAGCATCAGCATCAACACCAGCACCAGCATCATCACCATCATCAGCATCACATTCTAGCAACAGAGCCGGCGTCTGCTGGATCACAAACATTGCACATGATGCATTCATCTGAACTACCAAAGGAGGAGAAGAGCCCGATGATTGATACTGAGCAGCTGCAGGTTCCTGGTATAAGGAATGATGTTACTCCATTGAAGAAGCGGGGGCAGGGTCGGCCGAGTAACAAGTCCTTGAAACCTAGGAAGCCCAAGAAGGAAACCCAGCCACAGGAGGGAGGTAATGGTACTAGGTCAGTGTCAGGGCGAGGGAAAGGTGGAGAGAAGAAGAGTACTGGATTGGTGATCAATGGGATTGATTTGGACATATCGGGGATACCTACTCCAGTATGTTCTTGCACGGGTGCCCCACAGCAATGCTATCGGTGGGGTGTCGGTGGGTGGCAGTCAGCATGTTGCACAACTAGTATTTCTATGTATCCGCTGCCGATGAGTACGAAGAGGCGAGGGGCAAGGATTGCTGGTAGGAAGATGAGCCAAGGTGCATTCGTGAAGGTATTGGAGAAGCTTGCAGGAGAGGGACACAACCTCTCCCATCCAATTGACTTGAAGGGCTATTGGGCTAAGCATGGCACAAACAAGTTTGTGACGATTAGGTAAGAGGACGTTCAAGGTTCACTGGCTTTTGCTAGTGTTGCAACTGAGCTTCGGCCTGGGTTTCCTGTGTATATAAAGTCTTTGGCCTTTGGCAGAGTAGTTCTGATGGACAGGTCGTAGATGTATAATTTTCTTTGCAGCGAGGTTGACATGCTTTTGAGGTCAGATTATCAGGTCATCAGAGGTGTTGTTATTTTGCTTCTGTCTTACTGCCTTGTAGCATTGGGGAGCAACACCTTCTAGATGGTACTTAAGCTAATGGATACTAAGCCTACTCAAGTTTTTATGTCATAGGAGAGCCTGACGCCTCTTGTTAAACTTTACTGGTCGGTGGCTTGGTTACTAACATCTGTAACTAAAACTTTTTATCACTAATGTCAAGTGGGTCATGGCATCATATTGGTCAGCTTGTTCATTTATTAGAATTCCTTTTCATTTCTTCTCTTTTATGTTCATTAGGTGTAGCATTGATAATTTAATAGGAACATTTTTTACAGTTAAAAGATTCCATTAGTTAGGTTCATGACTCGTGAAATTGCCTTTGCTTCTTTCATGTGACGCTTTTTATTTTGTTGCTCAAATGTTAAGTACTGTTGCCTTCTTGATGAGAATTCTAAGATACGAATGCTTTTGTGGTCGATAGACAAGTTTTGTGCCTGTTAAACGGAGTCCACTGCCTTGGCGCCCTGAGAGAGTTACTCTGATTTTTTGTAGTTGAAGCTGTATTGCTTTATGCTTTACTACAGTATTACCATAGACAGAATATTACTTTATTTCATAGACAGTATTACCATAGACAGTATTACCTAGTTTAGGTGGTGAAGATTTGCATATCTGCAAGAAAATTGAAGTGAGTGAACGCATTTCTACTTTTATATATTGGTGAGACTCATTGGTGGGTTTTGATCTTGTAGATTGTTTGAGTAATCTATGCTTACTTGATATATTATGGTTCTCCATATGCTGCAGATCTGTGCCCCTTCTAACATATTCGATATTATTGTGCTTGTCCAGCAGGAAATCTGAGTACATAAGATTAGATCAATGTCTTTGCGGTGTATTCTCTTTTACATTGTTGTCATTGTTGAACTTTATTTTATAAAGATCCCTCAGATGTCCATGAGTACTTCTAGCATGGTCTGTTGTTAAATATTGACAGTAAGTTTGATAAAGTTACGTTAGTCAGTAGATTTATTTGTTCCTCGTTGTCAGGCAATGCTTTTTGAAGCCCTAGTTTGAAGTTGCTCAATCTGGTAATGTTTTTGGACCTTGTATGAAGTGGTGAGTTGTTGTTGTTTAAGGTGCATATAATTGAAGTAGTACTATGTGAGGTTATTTATCTGATATGTTCACAAGAGTCACTATGGTCAGTACTTTGCAGCTGTGGGGGTGCCATAGCTGATATGTAACTGTATACAGGAGGATGCATCTGGTAGATGCTTTCGAGTTTAGTACTGAGCAAGTGATGGAAACTGCATCCAAATGAGAGAGGAGGAACTTAGGTGGAAGAATCAATCAGGTGTTTGGTTCATGGTGTCTGTAATTAGTTTTCTGTAAACTGCTACATATATCATAGCATATTTTATAACTCCAATGCTGGTAGAATGTTTTTCCTTGTTCAAGTAGCGTTGCTTGAAATCAGTAAACAAGAATTTCAAAAAATTCAGGTGGGAATATGGTGAGACGTTGATGGGGAGAATGAAAATTAAGAAAGCCATATGCTTTCTTTATGCTTTTCACGCGATGAATGTTGATATTGTTTTTTTCTTTTTTATTAAAATAGCAGCTGTAAGAGAGCCACCTGCACATGTTATATCACTATCATGTCGATGTCCTAGTAGTACCCTCACACAGAGCACAGATTAGATTTCTACGGAATGAAACAAATTTGAAACGTTCAGATTAACTGCTGCTGCAGTAACCATGCAGCTGGTTTTTGGCATCATCGCAAATCCATTATACACCAAGGGAAAAATTTTTGAAAAAGAAAAGAAGTTTTTTACTGAATCTGGTAGCTACAAGTTACTGCTTGCAGTCACCGGAATCCGGCTTCAATGTTGTCCGGCAAGCCACGCAGGTTATCTCGAAGATAACAGCAGCGGCTTGCCTTGATGCATGCTCTTTCAGTACGTAAGCCTTTCTGAGTTCTTCCTGCGCTTGCCTTCTTATTCTTTTTGCATTTGCAAGCTCTTCTTCGGCGAGCTTTCTTTGCCGTTTTGCTTCTTCTACCGGCGGAATGCTTCCGACGGATAGCCGGAGCTCCGTTGATAAGTCCTCGGTCGACATGCCGTGGGGTGAATTTTGATGATATTTGGGTAGAAGAAATGCTAACAATGTGTTAGGGAAAAATGTTTTTCTTGTCAAGTGAATTTGCAACAGAAATAGAAGCAGCTCTGAAAACAAAGAACATAAATTAATGGAAACTAAAAACCCAATTAACCATTGCAATGTCTTGGAAACTGCTTCCTATTAATGAGAGCACTCTAATGGGCCAAGGCCAAAAATGTTGGGCCTTAGTGGGACATTGGCTGTTATACATGGCTTTGCATTTGTTAATTAAGGGGTTGTTTGAAGTACTTTTTAAAAAAAATTTCTAAAACAAAGAATATTTAACTTTATGTTTTATCTCAAAAAAATAATAATAAATAATAATAAATTTTATTATGTGAAATTATTTTGTACTTTATAAAATTTTTTAGAAAATTTTTGTAAAATATTAAAAAATTTATTTAAAAACGTGAAAATAAAAATTTAGAATGAATCGTGAGTTGAAAATTTTAGCCAAAAGAGTATTTAGGGTGCCTTTTTATTTCACAAATTTTAGTTTTTTTATCAGATTTTAAGTTTGAATTTTTTTTTATATTTTAATTTATTTCGAATTTATCAAATTCAGCTCTAGTTCACGTCTTACTGAACACAATTTCATTGAATGGAGTTTTACAAAACTCACTTTCAAATAATTAAAATACACCATTAGTGAAAGAGAATCTTCTCTACAATTAAAGACTTGGTAAAAATTATGTGATCCATTGTTCATTATGTCCAACTTTTGAACAATTTCTTGTTACATTGTACTTCAAAGTTGGCATGCTATGACATTTTAAATGTTAGAGGATGTTTACGGACTTTTTAAACTCACTCATTTTAAACTCAATTTTAATTTCTAATGCACTTTCAAAACAAAATAAATATAAAAATTAAACTTAATTTGTTAATACTTTCAATATTCGAATTTTAAAATAAAATTTTCACTTCCAATTCAAAAGTAAATATACAAAATTATTTTTTATTAAATTCTTTAAAAAATAAAATTATTTTTTTAAAGTGAGTTTAAAAATTAGTAAACACTTCCTGCACTTTACAAAATTGAGTCACAGAGACCACGTGTTGTACTTTGTTCATAACTTATTTTATTAAAAAACTCAATGTTAAAGTAAAGTTTTACATTTATTTTATAAATACTTGAAATTATTTCTAAAAATTATTGTATTTTAAAAATTTATTTGGAATCGCTCTTGCCATACAAATAAATAAACCTTTTCTAACTTCGAAAATGTTATGCATGAAGATAATGTTGAGACTAGGAAACAACCCATGTGCTAAACAAGAGCAAGACAAGAATCTACATATTATTGATTTTGAAGGTTGTTAATGAATTGACAACATGGTTTCTGGGATGTAATGGTTTCTTGTAATCCTTCGTCAATTCCCCTATGTCTGCTGTCGCTGGTGGCGGCGTCGATGATGAAGCTTCTAAGTGCGGCGAGCTCGTTGGACGAGTAATGCTACGGCTACCGGAGATCGTGATTTTGATGTCGATCAAGCTTTTGTTTTTTGCTGGTAGTGGTACTCAGGCTACGACTACCTTCCCTACTCTTAAACAGTTTTCATCCATTCTCCATTCCTGAATGTTGCAACGTTGATATGAAGTGATGCATTTCAAAGTTTCTGTCATGAAGAAAGTTTTCATGAAACAGATTTAAGGTTTTTTTATCAGGTAGCTTTAAGTATTGGTTTCTGAAACATCTCAATCACTGTCCCTAAAAGTAAAAGCAAGAACAGAGTTTATATAAGTGAACAAAGTTTCTTTTAAAATCATATCTTTTGAGGAAAAATCATCGGTATGTAACTTCGTACTCAAATAAAATATTTATCAAGACCATACAGCTGTGGCAATATTGCGGCATCTCTCTAACAATGGTTTATTCATTCGTACTACGACGAAGAGCAGGAAACTACATGTCGAATAATGATGTAAAAAGTCTAAAAGAGAAAAACCTAACGGATCCCTCCAAGCATAATCACAAGAAACTGTTTCTTACAAATTACTTTATAAACTGATTACATTTCTTCAAACTTTCACCAATAGAACTGCAAATGAGGGGAACTGTAAGATTCTGGCTCAAAAATAATGCTGGTGATTAATCGTCAAGGTTTGAAGAAATGGTTAGATGCCAGCATTGCCAAATCTTCATATGCTATAACTCTTTAATCCTCATTTACTTTGAAGAGGGGGTATGAGAGGATGAGGTTGTTGATGCCAGCCATTTTAGGATCTGTTTCAAATTCGGGATATCAAAGAATACCTGCAAGATTTTGCGACAGTGTAAATTAGCTTGGGGAAAATAACTGCTTTGATACCAAAAATGTTCGGTTAGAGAAATTTACAGGCATATCAATCTGTTCTCCTGGAAGAAGTTTCTGTTCCTCAAAGCAAAAGCATTGTATCTTGTTGAAGTAAATTGCAGCCTAACAAGCAACATGATCAGCGAAAGGGAAGGGCACTGTAAACATTTATGTAGACGATTGGGAAGGAAAGCAACACATTCAGAGCATACAGTTACAGCACAATAATATCACAAAATATTGTTTAGTGGAGTCAACTTCTGAAGTAGATATCTGTCCATCTACTACAAAGTTCACAAAGATGTGAAAATTACCTTCATTGGCGTCAAGTTGTACGTGGAAACACCAGTAATTGGAGCTGAGCTACGATTTTCTGCAGTATAGAATGCAAGTGCACTTTCACCTGGTTTAACCCTGACCTGTGAAACCAAAGGTTACATCACCAAAATCATACAAATTATTAAGAGCAAACAGTCAATCAGACATGCCTCTCTTTGCATAGGAACAAATTTCCAAGGCATCCCATCAGCAACATCAGCATTGAACTGAACAACAATCTCCCTGCAACATAAAATTATACATTTCAGAGTAAGGCGACTATATAATTCCAATCCTTCTTACAAGCAAACCTTGAATAGAAAACTATTTGACTTAAGTTTATTCACAAATGCCATTTCCATAAAATTAGTAATCCTCCATGTTGCAGCAATCTACTATCATACAATTGTTAGCATGGGGAATGGAAAATGACTTCCAACATCTGCAAAATCGACTGTGAGACAAAGAACAACTCTATGACCTACTAATCCAGCCTCACCATAGACTACCATCTTTGTTGGGCGCATGCACAAGATAAATAAAGAGATGAAAAAGTTACCGTGATGATGCAGTGCCATCCCGAGCATGTCGCGCAATCTTCTCCTCCACACTCTGCAGAGACCCATTCCTTTGACACAAACCATCAATCATCTTATTATTACTACTTGAAAACCAGAAGCATGATGCGAAAGCAAATCCAAATTGTACTCGAAGTCAAAACTCAGCACACAAAAGACTATCTATATTCCATACAAGGTGTCAGAGTTAGGGGCATGAGACCAACTGGTCGTAGTAACACTTCGCTTCTTCTGATCTTGCTTAATAAAGCTTTATTTACTATAAAAAAACATTTTTCTTAACTATAATTCATAAGAAGATATTGGCACGGAAAACACCGAACTCAAAAACCAGTCATGATAATGTGCCATCAATACCAAGATTTTCATCAAATATTTAAAAATTTATGAAAAGGATCTCAGGTGAAGATTGAGAAGATTAATCCAAGAACCTAATCAAACACATTAGTTAGTAGAATCAATCCCCCCAGTTTCCATTCCACTCACAATAAGATGACACCGAAAATTTAAATCGGCAACCCATTAGAGTCTGTTTCCCCAATTTCCATACCTCTCACAACATGATAAAACTTTTATCCCAGTTTGTATACGCCAGCAACTCATTAACAAGTTATAGAACGAGTTCCCACGGCTTCTAATACCACTATATTATTTTGATCTCAAAACATTAACCTGCAGCTCACTAGAAAATTACAGAACCTATCCCTTATCCCATACCACTCAAAACAAATACAATTTTGATCCCAGAAAACTAAAACAGCAAACTAAGAAGCAAGCTTGCTGATTTTCAACCTCTAACAACATGATTACTTATTGATCCCCAAAAAACTCAAACATTTTTAATCACCTTTGTTCCCTTCTACCAAAAGAAAAAAGAAAACAACAAAAACGAATAAAGCAGACAACTTTTTTAGGAAATTACCTCGTCTCTGAACAGTACCACCATACCCAGTAGCCTGACAGAATCTTCTATACAGCGGCACAGCGGCGCACGATAACCCAACATTCCCGCAACAAGACCAACCAGATAATAAAGAATCTTTTTCGAATTTTTCTCCCTCGATGCATCAGAAGCCGTACAAGAGTGGTAACCGCACCGTCCGGTAGCCGGGGTACAACCAAACTGGTCGAAGGGAACTCATCCATTCTTTAGCGAACCGGACGCGAACCGGACCTGTCGGACGTAAAACAAGCAGCGGCGGAGGTGGGAGAGGTTTTGAAGATGAGGTCATTTTGGGAATACAAAAGTGGAATTTTACTGGAAAATATGATAAAATTTATTCTGTTTGACATTTGCAAGTTAAGTCAGTAAGTAGATTTTATTGGATAATGGGTCGTATAGGTTTGGTTTAGGACAATAAGGTCCTGTAAATTCGTTTCCGTTGACCTGCGAATCATTACCGTTACTTCGACTAGATTCGACAAAATAGATCTGTGACCAACACAGAAACTTCTTCTGCTTTTCTTTCCAAAAAGGAAGCAGCTTTTTTTAAAAAAATTCTTGATCTTTGTTGTTTTGGGAAGAAGTAAAGATACTGGTAAGAGAAATGGTGGAGTTGTGTTCTTTTTCTTCAGTGGTAAAGCGAACTTTTCCTCTTTGATTCTGTTTCTTTCCGGGGATTTCTTTGATTGAATTCTTGTAAGATTGTTTTCTTAGGTATGTTGAAGTAGAGCAATGTATTCTTGGTTCTTCTTATTGATTTTGGAGCGTATGTTTTGTTTAATCTCTCTTTTCTTTTAATTAGTTATTATCAATTGTTAGATAATTGGGTAACGTGCTGTCTTTGGCTGAGAGAAGTAGAAATTAGCTTTCTTGATTTCTCTTTATTGTTTCTGGAATCTAGATTCTTGTTGAATTTGTTTTTAAGTGTTTCTATTGCTAGAAAACTTTGTTGGTTCTTAAATCAATTCCCAAGTAAAAATTGTTTGTTACTTCTAGCACTCCCACTGAAAGTTTGTGTAGAACTCTTTTCAAGAGTAAGAATTAGAGTAGAATTTGTTTTTAGAATTGGGTAAATTATTATAGAATTGACTACTTATAGCATGAGTTAGTTAATTTCTAAACTTTGATTGAGTTGTTGTTGTGGGTTTGTAGGATGATGAAGTTGGATTTGAGCTTGGTGAGAGAGAGGGAGAGTGGGAGGACCATTCTGATGGAGATAGTAGTGTAGAATCAGACAACGAGTTCAAGCTGCTGGAGCCTCTTGCGGAGCCACTGGATGAAGATCAACCATCGAGATGGCCATTGCCCGAGTGTTCCTTTTTGGGTGTTAATGGAGCAGCTGCCTTGAAGGTAAAGCTTGACATAAATCTTTAAATGTTCATCTTCATGGAATAAATGGCCAATGGTTGCTGATTTTATACTTGTTCTGGGAATGCAACATCAACAATTTCAAGTTTCTTGTTTCCGAGTACTTAATTTGACTAGGCTTGTTTCTTGCTTTTTTCATGTGTATAGTTGAATCCCGGGTTGCATTCTAGTGTATTACTTTTTGCTTGAAGAAGCTTTATTACAAGAAGTCTAAAAAAATGTCATGAGAAGATTTTCAGTAATAAGAACTCCATGAATGAATTGGAATCAGAAAGAATAAGCATAGTAGTATTGGAAATACTTTTAACTGTACGTGTTTTCTAGGCACTCTAGCCTTTATGGCTTCTCACAGTAATGGTAAGGTCACCGGTTACATAGTAAGGCTTTAGTCTTATATCTTTAAACCCTGTGGTGGTTGCGAAGGGTAAGAAAGATTCTGATTTACAAGTTCCATTATTGAAGGAGTGTGAGATACTGACACTTATAAATGCCATATAGCTCTTTATTAAGGTCTTATTTCCTTGCACTGTTGAAAAGAATGAGGAAATAGTTGTCAAATGGCGTGCCACTTATTGGTTGAATACTTCCATTTGTCATAATCTGCTCTTGGTATATCCTCCATAGCGTTACAATACGGAAGTTTTGATCTTTGTTTTGAGCTAGCATAAGCACTGACACAGTGCATATTCATTTTATGTGAAGGATCAACACATATGGAAGAAGCCGCTTGAGGAAAGCTATCCAAGAAAACTAAAATCTTTATTAGTGACTCCAGAAATCCCCAATCCACAACTCAAAGATGAAGGCATATGGACAGACTGGTTCACATGGAACTTTAGAAAAAAATCAGAACCATCAAAGTCGAGCAAAGACACAAGTGGTTCACATTCAAATAACGAAGGCATACAGAAAGAAGTAACGGGTTCTAGAACCTTTAGAAAGAGATTGGAGCCCTTCGTGAGCAAAGATGATAGTCCTATAAAAGCTTCTACAAAAAGGCATCACAGAATTTCGCCGGATGTTAGTGCTGCATGTTCTTCCAAGAGTCACCCGACTAACTTTCTGCAAGTTCTTCAACAGTGTAAAGAGTTTGAAATATGAAAAAGCACATTGTTATTGTTCAATTATAGCATTTTAAAGTGCTTTGAATTGTACTACAACATACTTTGACGATTAAAAGAAAATAAATGTCCAGATTTTGAGTGACTTTTGAGTTATACATATTTATGTTCATTTTTGTTTGTGCATGAATTATGAAATGAACTCTGCTTATGTTTTTTCTTAGTCGGTTTCAAGCCCAAATAAAGGAGGGCTGTGGTAGGTTGACAGCCAGTATACAATCTTATCAATTATAATAAATGAATCTAGTCCATAAGATAGACGTAGCAGAAATCTAAGTATGCTAAAAATGAATGTGTGATTATACTAGAATAAACAAAATACGAAATGAAAATATATATCAATAAGTAGTTGTCTCACCGATAGTTGTTACAAATTAACAAAAGTTATGTTTATATAATTCGGACATATATCGCACAAACATAAAGATACTATAGTATGTAAGAGCAATGCGATTCAACTAGAAAACTTTAAAAACAAAAGAATAGTTCAGAGTTAACTTGGTCTCGAGTGGTGGCGAAAAATAGAGGAATTAGATATTTTTCTTAAATCTAATATATAATCGAACAGAATAGAGAAACAGATTCATATAAGCTGATCCTACTCAAGTGAGTTAAAGATTCAAATATTTAATTTGTTGTTGTTTTGTATACAAATAAATGAATCTTGTATTTGCCTTGTCAATAAATTTCAGTTGATTAAGAACTTGTGTATGCTGTTCTTAATCATCGAACAAAAGAAGATACTTAGCAAATTGATTGTGCCCCAAGTCAAATGCTCGATTAAGCATGAACATGCTATAAGATGTTTGGAATTGTTTATTGAAAAAAAAATTCTTAAAAAAAATATTTTGAAAATTTTTAAAATAAATTATATTTTTTTACTTAAACAAATAATAAAAAAATTAATCAAAATTTTACGACATATAATTTTTCTGTATTTTAAAATTTTAAAAAAATTTTATAAAATATTATAAAATTTTTATAAAAAATATAAAATAAAAAATAAAAATAAAAATATGAAGAAAAGTTCTTTCAAACATCTACATAGACCAGAACCTACATTGGACCACAACGATCTCAACCGTCTATGCATAAATAGATGGTTAAGATACATTGGTGTATCTGATTTATTCTATATTATAACTTTTTGGAATTACAAATAAAAATTTACTGACTTTGATTTTGAATGAAAGGACCACCAAGATCAAGCTAAAGCAAAAGACACGGACCTTCACCTTGTTTTAATTCAAGAATAAATGCTCTTCGCAACTCGAGAAAAAATAAGGAGTTATTTGGAATTGTTAAAAGATTACAGTGAAAATAACTTTTTTTTTGAATTTTTTATGAAAAGAGCATATTTATTTTAACTTAGAAAATATATGATACATACAATAATTATATAATACATAATTCACTCATATTTTATAAATATTATTTTGAAAAGTTTTAAAATATTATAAAATCTTTTTTAAAAATAACAAATTCAAATAAAAAAAGTCGCTCAAAGTAATGCCAAACAAACCATAACATTCGAAGTGATGCCCGTCATGTGACTTGTAATCTGTTTTTAAGTTTCTTGTTCCACACTTTCATGATTCCAATTGAGAAAGAAATGGATTTGAAGATCGTTGGAACAAAACGCATGATCTTGAAGGCAATTCAAAAAATCTTCCAATAACTTCTATGGTTTGGGGCTGTTAGGTACTCAACAACCATAACAAATGGTGCATATGTAGCCAACCTTAGTAACTCAGTTGGTCGGGTTAAGATTGATAGTTATCCATAAAATCTTGTCAAACTCAACTACCCAACCTTACTTGAAGGGGTAATTTATATTCACAAACACCATTCCTTTGCAACTCATAATAACTGACCTTTGTAGGATCGAGTAAAAGACGTGAATAGTTAAGCCCAATTACGTCCGAGACTAATTTGGTCAGTATAAAAAGAATTGCTAGTCTATATATCAAATTAGTTAATAGTTTTTTATTTGGACATCTTTTTAGACAATTTTCTAATTTGGACCTAACTCATATAGTTAAGTTGTTTTTCACTCCCGCTTGAATCTTTCACGCTACTAATTTTTACCTAACTTAATCCGGAGGCTCAACAATCTCTTAGCAACACACCGGTTGGTTCTATTTAATCCGACTCTAATATTAATTATAAAATCAAATTGCTATATATAGTTGATCAACTATTTAAAAATTAGTATTTTCTACGTATACAAATATATGAGCATCTCAATATTCAGTGAATATGGAACTAATAAGAGACGGTGATTGTTAAAACCGAAAAGCTAAGATGTAATTTGGTCCAATTCAAAATGAGTTGTTGGTTCAACTACTAAATTAGCTAGCTAGTGGTATCACTTAGATACTATTCTCAAATTCTTATGCTACTAATTTGACATATTCTACCTAACTAATCCGTTTTTTATTTGAATCTATTTTATTCATCACACTCCTAATTCATGCCTAGTCAATTTAGAGGCCCAACAGTTGTTTCATAGAACTCATTGCAGGCATCTTATATTTAGACGGTGTTATACCACTACGTCAAACTTTTGCCTTCCTCTTTTCAAGAAAAGAGTCTCTTTAGAATTCTCGAACTCAACTCAGGGGGATGGACTTATAAACATAGGATTGAGAACTCCCCTCTAACATAGTACGAGTCACTTCGAAGCACGACATTTCTTCCATCATGTCTTCGTGCTTCTTGCAAACGGCGAAGGTGCCCTTTAAATTACCAAGATGAGTTACTCAAGATTCGGGGAACCTGTATATTCATCAATCAATTCACTTTCTTGCTCTCAAGTGTACATGGGTACAAATAGCTGGAGAGGCATTGCAGCAGCAGGGGTCTGTCAAGTAGATCGAAACTGCATGAACCGTATTTCATTTTTGGTTCCGTGGAAGCAATTGAATCGAACTTCGTCTAGAAGAGTAGGAGCTCTACGCTGTTCACAGGCACTCGAAAGGCTCCCATGATTCTTCTCTATGCATGCATAGGTTTTTCAGGTTGGGCGTATTCTCTCAGAAAGAGACCAAGAGCTCTGAGAGAAAGGTCTTCCACGCGCCTCAAAGATAGCGGAACATGCCGGAAACCTTCCACTGCCCTCAAAGATAGATGTCCGCAATTTTCCTTCAAGTGATTTCAAGTTGATATGAAGAAAGTAGCATACAAATTATAGCTTTCTTCCAATTTCTCTCGATCACTTGTTGATGACTTTTGTTTTTCAGCAAGATCTTTCTTGACTTTCTCAACAATTTGGCGGGAAATGGACGGGAAAGTCTTTATTAGAGATAAAAGTTCTTGTCGATATCAATTAATTTGCTTTGTAGGATACCAATAGTTGGTTTTAGCATTAACAGACCTGTTTCAGCTGAAAATGCTATTAAGCGTCTCCTCTTGCAAAACTAAGCACGCACCAGTACATCATTTCACCAGATCCAATTTTCCCTCCGTTTATTACAGAGGCGGCAAAAAAAAAAAAAAAAAGGAGTAAAAGAAATCGAACACACGGAGAAATTCTTGAATTACGATTGATTGGGGGAAGATTGAGTTCGAATCGATCGTTAAATCGATTATAGATAGATTTGTCTCTTTTTTCTCTTCTCCAATTTTCCCCTCCTTTTTTTAGATCTGTTGGTTTTCCCGTTTAATGCCTAATTGGATTGCGGAAGAACTTTGGAATTCAGTGAATTGAGAAACTGGTAGATTCAACTTCTCTCAATCGAAGAAGAGAATTTTCCTTTTTTTTCTTGATTTTGAGGAAAAAATGTTCGGGAGATCTGGGCATTCTTCGTACCGCGATCGGACGCATGAATTCAAGCAGGTGTTAGAGGTCCTTCGAAAATCCTCCGACGCAACGCTGCCGCTGACGTCTGCCGATGGCGGAGGAACAATCGGAGCGTCGGCAACGAGATCACCGTTAGATGGATCGAAGATGGCTGCGTCGGTGCAGTCGGAGTTCAACAAGAGGGCGTCGAAGATCGGGCTCGGTATCCACCAGACATCTCAGAAGCTTTCCAAGCTCGCGAAACGTAAGCATGAATTCCTCCCAATTTGTTCTCCTTGTGAAATTGGATCTGTAGATTTCTTTTCTAGTCTAGACGTACAATGAAAATTGCAGTTTATTTATTGTGCGAAACGCTTGACTTGGGGAAGAGTTTAATAGCTAGCTCTTGTTTCTAATGGTGACTTAGTGCTTTGAAGGTGGTGATGTTCATCTAACATATTGAAATGTCAGTCGTGATGCTAATAAGGGGCTATCCCTAATACAAGGCTATCCTTTATGTACCAATTTAACGACTCTGCCATTTGGAATGATTTTAGCCGCACACTGGATCTCACTCATAGTTATGATACACCAGGAGCACCTTGAAGGTGTATCAATGGTAATATGCAGTTTTTGACTACTCTGCCGTAAGCATTTGAAAATAGAAGAATGTTGAAGAAGTTCACACTGATGGATTTAGAAGGGTCTCTAATTGTAACTGATGCCATAGATCTGATACCGTTCTACATCTTTAAAACCTTTAGTTCTATTAGTATTATTATTTCTGAGTTATCAAATGTAGTTTGTCATTATTGGCCTTAGGTTGTTTCTGAATAATTTCTGTTCAAGGAACACTAACGTGTTTGTTCAGATGGAGGCAATCTAGGGTAGAATGCCTTTGTAATGTTCCCTTCCAGCACCTTTTTTGCTCTTGTGAATTGTGTAGTTACCTCTTATACGTGAGAATCAAGAGGTGGCTTCGACAATATAGTTGCTAGCAGTTATTCTGAAAGTGTTGGCAAATGACAATAGGATCAAGTGGAAATTGAATATTTTAGTATTTGTATGTCAAATGCACATAATTAATCTTCTTCTGGTGTCTGGATAAACAGTAAGGTCTTTTTGTGTATTTCTTTCTTACTTCTATGTGAGTTCACTAAGCTAGATAGGACACATCCCTGTTTGGAAACATTGTAAATCAGATAATTTATCTGATAGACCCCACTCTGAGGGCGCCTACTATTATTTCCTTCATTTTAACTATGGCAGTTGTGAAAGACTCAATTAAGTTGTTTCCCATGTTTTCTAGTTGGGAAATACATTCCTTTCTCTTGTTCATTTTATATTTCCGTTTGAGGGAGCACAAAGGAAGGGATTTGGGATGACTGGTGATTGTAACATGCAGAACTCTTGATTTCATACTACGGACTAGATGCTGATGCGGTTACATAGTGAAACATCCGTCATGGATGTGCTTTTTGTGTCGATTCAGGACTGCAAACTAGAACTAGTCAAGGCAGAGGCTGTATGCTGTGATGAGTAGCATTTAAGAAATAATTGTTGCACTTCTGGATATGGAAAAGAATGTTATTGTTTGAAATTGTCGCCAAGTGTGTTTGTTTACCTTAACATTAAGGTTCAGAATACATTTGAGATCCTCAAGATAGCTTCTTTTTGTTGCAATTAGTATTTTCTGTTTGAAAATGTGCTTTCTGAATTCTGATTTCTTATCTCTTTTGTAGTTGCAAAGAGAACATCAGTGTTTGACGACCCTACTGTTGAAATTCAAGAGTTGACAGCAGTTATCAAACAGGACATCACTGCTCTGAATTCTGCAGTAGTGGACCTGCAACTGCTTTGCAATTCGCAGAATGAAAGTGGCAACATTTCTAGTGACTCAACTAGCCATTCGACTACAGTTGTTGATAACCTGAAGAATCGGTTGATGAGCGCAACGAAGGAGTTTAAAGAAGTCCTAACTATGCGGACAGAGGTAAATTTCAATATCACTACAGAATTTTCTCTGCATTTTTGTGCTAGTCATCTTCTGGCAAAACATGAGTGTTACATGACATCCTCTATTGGTGCTACAGAACTTGAAGGTTCACGAGAATAGGAGGCAGTTATTTTCCTCTTCAGCTTCCAACGATGCTGCAAATCCTTTCATTCGCCAACGCCCTCTTGTTTCCAGGCAAGCTCCTGCCTCAACTGCTCCCCCTGCTCCTTGGGAAACTGGCTCAACATCACAATCTCAACCATTTCCATGGTATGATGACAAAACATTTCCATATTCATCTCTCTGCAGTAATCAAGTCAAGCATAGTTAAGCATGTTGCAATAATCCATTATAATGCATTGGTTCAACTTTGCCTTTGCAGTTCACATTGTTTATATGCTTTTAAGTTATAAGTGGGTGATGGTATACTTTCACACTATATTTTAAACAAATTTTAGGTTAGAATTTGAGTACGTTGAGCCCTCAGTTCTTGTTCACAATGTCTTTGTGAAAGCTTGTACCACATTGTGATGCTCAATCTTTCTCTGAGTGATGTTTGGTTGTATCTGAACCTGTAGGAGGCAAAGTAATGGGGAAGCATCATCATCCACTCAACCACTTGTACAGAATCAACAGCAGCAGCAAATGGTTCCTTTACAGGATACTTACATGCAGAGTAGAGCAGAAGCCCTTCAAAATGTCGAATCAACTATTCACGAGCTTAGCAACATCTTCACACAGCTAGCTACCATGGTCTCCCAGCAGGGAGAACTTGCTATCAGGTTTGTAAACAATAACTTGAAGATATTATGCTCATTAGCCATCGTCTGATGTCCAGTATATTGCTTGATTAGCAATTGTGACCTCTATTAAGGAATCCATTTGTAGAAATTTGCATGATTTAATATGTATTAGAAGAATTAGTTAATCATGCATGTAGATATGATGATGCATGAATTATCACTACATTAGGAGATAGGTAAGCTTGCCATTTATATTTGCGGACTCTGAAACAACTACTATTTGGGAAATCATATAATTTGGTCGTAATTGGATATATGCAGTAGCAAGTTCTTGATACTCTATAGAGTAGATAGGCTCACTTTTGAATGATATTATTTTGTATCCTTTTGCATTGTTAGTTCAAAGAGGTAGTTCTGACTTGCAAGGTTGCACTTGATATGCTTGTATGGGACAGGATTGATGAGAACATGGATGATACTCTGGCAAATGTTGAGGGAGCACAAGGGCAACTGCTTAAATATCTGAACAGCATATCCTCCAATAGATGGCTGATGATCAAGATTTTTTTTGTGTTGATAGTTTTCCTCATGATTTTCTTATTATTTGTAGCATGATTCAATCTAGGGGAGCAATGGATGGTTGTTTCTTTTTTGGTACTTAAGAATTCTTGATGCTTAAGTTGCCTACTTTCTCATCAGCTTTGAGATGTTGTACATGATGCCCGTTCTTTGGAAATATGTCCATCCTATGCGATATACAGGAAACATCACTGCAATACTTCTCAAGATTTGTTGATAGATCAATGTTGGATACCTTGCTTGCATAGGGAAGTTGGGTTTCTGTTGTCTATGTGCTGGGAGTTGTTAATGATTCTGCCTTGCAATATGGGCCTGGTAGTATAGCATCTCTTATGGATGTAGAGAGTGAGTACGGGTAAGCTCCTGATGGTCTGATGAAGAAAACTACTTTAAATTATGATTTTGCTTTTACACGATGGGAAAATATTTATAAAATAGAATTTTTTAAAATGAAAATATTTTTGTTTTATTTTAAAAAACAAATTTTCTTTTAACTATAATAATAATATTTTATAGTATAGATTATTTTTTAAATAAATTTTATATAAAATATGTTTCAAAAATTTATACTATAAAATATAAAGATTACCAAACTTATTTGATTTGGTAATGTCTGCATCTAATAATTTCAAAGCTTACAAAATTGTCAACAGAAAAATTTTAGATAGCTAGCTAGCTAAACAAATGGAATAAATTCATAATAAACTTTCAATCATTCAAAATACTTTTACCTCCCTATAGGAAACAGAACCCCAACAACTGTATCATTCTTGCACTCCAAATTTTTCGTACAAAAAAAAAAAGTACAACAACAACGAAGTCGACATTTCTAAGCCTTCACTCTTAACAATGAAATCATTTTGATATCTGATGTCAAAATATATATCCTCGGTTATTTATATTCGAGAAAATAAATAAAACGCCATGATATACAAAGTTGATCTATATAAATCTACTCGAACGGTTTATCTTAAAAATACTTCCGTCCATTAATTAGCTCGATACGTTCAAACCAATCCGACATGAAAAGGCTCCCTAAGGAATTGGAATGCCTTAGCACCTCAACTTCTGCAGTAAAAATTGCTCTAACCGGACGGTGATCAGACAATCTTGATTCAATCCTATCATATTTTAACTGCTTCAAACCTTCGCCATGCCAAAGTATCCGATCACACCTATGCAAATAATACAAATATCATACAACAATAAACATACCCAATATATATATATATATATATATATAATATAGATAAAATTTGAGTCAGAATAATGTTATATATGTCACACTCACCATGCAGGTGAACGTCTCTTGTGTGATTTTCTACCTTGCTCAGAGCCGTAGTAATTATCTGAGTTAGGGTAGTACTTGTACGTAGGGGAGAATGCGATTTTACCCTCGTGCCAACCTTCAAATGCACGACCATCCAACACCTCTACGCGCAACTAAAATTTCATGCATATGAAATCATTACATGGAAGCATTCGAAGAAGTTAAAATAATATTCATACAGAAAGTTTTTTGAGATTTTATATTTTAGTAAAAATGTTCTTTCAAAATATTTACCTGGTCATTTTGTAGTAAAATGTTCCATTCTTTCTTGTCGACAAGCGAACGAGTTCTCATCTCTGGTAAGGAAATTCGATAGTTTAAATCGCCGAGCAAGATTATTCGACTGCAACAATAATTCCCAAAAAAAAGAAGTTAAGTTTAGTTTCTTTTTTACGAAAAAAAATTAATTACTGAACTATCCTATATGTACTATGTCCTAAATTTTTTATGAAATAAGTTGTCATTATATTATATTATATTATAAAACAAGTAGAGTTTTAGTGCACGTAGTTTTCATCTAAAGGTTATTATCAATTAAAAGGACCACAGTCGTCCAACGGTTTTTACGCCAACTGCAGTGTTATAAAAATAATTATAATATTGTAAGATCAAATTTTCAAACTAAAATAATTAACTAATCATTTAAATATTAACATCTCTGGCATTCAAATATATGTTTTATTTAGTATCCGATTAATTGTGATTACTAAAAAGCGTGTGTTATTGAGCTCACCAAATCGGTGCTTATTTTGAGTTGGCATATATAAGATGAATTACTGGTCCCCTCTTTAAATTAGTTTATCTATTTTTTATTTGGCAACTATTTTGGACCCCTACTTGGACGGCTAACAAATGTGTCATAGGTCTAATTTTATTTTATTTTATTTTTTACTTGAATTAGTTATGAAAATAAATAAAGGACCATTATGATGCATAGTATTAACGAAATTAATTGAAACGTACTCGTGGTCTAAAATCTTCTGGGGCAAATCAAGTGAAGGTCCTCCTTGTGGAAAACTGGTTCTGGAGAAGATCTCAAATGCATCCGAGTTTCTATGCATCTCGTCCCCTTCTTTACCTCCTGATGCCAAATGACAACACACGAAGCAGAAGCTCGTTTCCTGCAAGTATAATCTTACCGATACCGCGCCCTACAATTATTCAAACCAAAATTATATATTTAGATAACATAGATAGATGAATTATTTAATTAGTTAGCTGTGAACAAAATTAAATTTTAGACATATATATGAAATAAGTCGTACCTTATTTCCAAGACAACCCATGATGCCGCAACCAACACAAGACACACTAGGATGCCGAATGTACCGCCGGAGATCGCTTCTGACCCATACAGATACAAGAATTCCGACCATTTGCTTACTGATGATGCACCTGAAATCATGACCACAACTAGCAGTACTGCTGCTGCTGCTGCTGCCCTCACTACTATCTGTAGCAGGGTGAACCTTCTGGTGCTGCTTCTCTAGGTTATGAAGATGATGGTGGTGGTTGTGGTGACTTCCGCCTCCTCCTTTCAGAGTTAGGTTTTTATTGCGAAGGGATTTGTTCAGTGTTGATCGTATGAGTGTGTTCCATGCCGTAGACACCCTGCTCTGCTCTGGCCCTAACACGTTCTTCGCGCTCAAGGGCACCGCTTCTTGAAACCTACAACATTAATTCATCGCTTGTTCATCAATCAATACTTGTACTTTGCATAAGAAACCAACCACTCGATCCAAATATTTAAGCAGATAGCTGAATTTAAAAAAGCGTACCCGAGAACGTAGATGTCGTAGGACTCATTGCCTACATCTAACCAATCCTCCAAGTTGAGTTCGTCGCTTGGAAGAACTCCGCCAACATTCCATGTACTTACAAAAACCCTTCCAAAATTTTAGAAAAAACCAAATCAAAGTATGAACAAACATGAATCCATAATTCCCTATGCATTGATACCTATATATATTTATATACTACTGGAGCTTGAAAAGATATGTGATGAGTTTTGTTATTACTTGTACTTGTGAGTGTCTGTAGGGCTGTTGCGTGATCTGTTGAAGGTACAAGACTGCTCGGTTTTCGTGATCTCAACGGATAACTCGTTGCCGGTAAAGTCTCCGGTGAATGAAGTATCGCTTCCAGACGGCCAACGGAGAAGCTTGTTTGCAACCAGTTTGGGCCACATCACCTTAATTTTCGCACAGCAAAGTTAGAACAAAGTTTATCAAGCAGTTCTTAACAACTTGCTTATTATATGTATGTGTGATACCTGTCCTCCTCCTGCTCCTGGCTTTTGACAGTAATCTGCCATTATGGTTTGGTTAACAAACGGTGAAAGGGTTTCAGGCATAAAATAGGATATGAAAGGGCAGCAAAGTGAAGAGAAATGAAGGGTAAGGACTTTTAAAACAATATAGCAATACTAATACGTAACTATATATGTAGGCACTTTGATTGGGTAGTTATTGGTAGTGATGTTAATAATGCTTAATTATTTATTGATGTAATTTTTTAAAGAAATATTAGTTCATTAGTTTGTTATGTGAATGAAGATATTATTGGCATGCAATTTGAAACAAGGATAATTGAATAATACCAACCTCTTGTGATCAGTGATGAATTTTGTGGCTTGCACTTTATTAATTATATAAATGGAAGTGCTCTATATGGTGTGCATGGGAGTGCTTATAAAAAACGCTTTTTTAAAATAAAAATTATATTTATTTTATTTTTATTTTAAAATAATAATAATAATAAATAATAATAAAATTTTATAATATATTATTTTTTAATAAATTTTAAAAATATTATAAAAAATTTATTAAAAAATATAAAATTGTAAAGTTATTTCTGAGACGTACAGCCAAACAGGCTAGTGTATATATTAGGTTTGATTGATTGGTTATATTATTCTTTCATTAATTAGTAGAGAAAATCTTGTATATGCATACTGAGAGAGAGTCAATGAAGTCAAAGGCAAAGAAAGAGATGGATATCAATTTGCGTCTTAATTAGTTAATGTAGTGATTTTGTTGTGTTAATTCTTAAATTAATTTCTGGCTCTAATTAATTAAGTTTGTTCTCTTCTGCTTGTTTCAATTTGAAGAAAATTATAATAAATCTTTGTGTACAATTTTTACTTTAGGAATATCAGACTTTCATCTCTAATTATAAATATATTATAGTTTATTTTTCCTTTTGTTTTAATGCTTCATTATTCAGGAAATAAAAAACAAGCAAGTTATCAAAGAACGACTATAGTTTTTCATAACACATTGATTAGTTCTAAAACCTAACTATAATTTTTTTGCAAATGGAATCGTTTCACATGGTTTTACTACAAACACTTGCATTAGTGTATTCTTTAGAAACAAAACTGTTATATAGATAACCAGTTGTCTTAATTAAATCGCACACCTGTCGGATTATTAAACAATTTGAAAATTTAAAAACAATCATAATCGAGTCATGATATACTAACAAAACCCTACTGTTTCAAATCTAATAAAAATTCAATATGCTAACAACCTTAAAAGTTCTTATATGGATCTCATGCTAATGATCGCAATTAACGAAATCATCAACAGTAGACTAATCTTATATAATCAATTAGTGGCTTAATTAAGTTTAAGATGGTTTTTCTTCAACTGTCTCAATTAAGCTTTCTTAATATATTGGATCTATTTAATTTGTGTTGTTTTGACTTCTGATTCTGACCAATTAATTTGTCTATAAAGATTAATTAATAAAGTAATCATGCATATAGAAAATTTTCAAGAGAATCCAAATGCCAGCTACACCAAAATTGGGTTTGTTCAACTTCTTGTTTGAATCTGTTAAAGAAATGTTTAGTCATATATTATTTATCACTGATTCTGAAAAAATATTCATAAAAATTTGTGCTAACTTTTCTCATTGTTAATTGGTTTTGAAAAAAATTTTAAGTTCGTCACAGAATCCATTAACAATTTTGAATAGATCTTATATAACTTTCTACAATCTCATTTTGAAAGTGATTAAAACTAAGTAGTTTATCTGAAAATAAGTTTATTTAAATTTTTTTAAAATGAATTTGTAACTTTTTACTTAAATAATAATAAAATACAAAATATAATATTTATAAAATATAATTATTTATACAGTCTAGTTTTTAATAAATAAATAAATAAATGAGGACACTGAATGAACTCCCAAATATCTCTACAAATAAAATTTATGGTTCATCCCAAGAGATCATACCAATAATGCGATAGAAATTTCAGAACAACTGGTAGTATGTTAGACACAACTTGCATAACATGTTAATTGAGAAAATTACAAAGCTATCTTTGCAACATACGTATTATCCACCACAGAATATATAACACAAATCAAATTTCGCTAGTTTGAGTTTTAATATTATTGAAGAGATATAACATCGAAGAGCCAACAGTTCAGTCTATATATTATAAAATTTAATACAATTCAAAATTAAATCAGTTGGTCTTCAAATTTTTAATATATGAATTAATTTTATTTTATTATATATATATGATTAATTTAATGTATTCTTTAATTTCTATTCAATAAGTATGAGGCATGCAATCGAACTAAGCCATATACGGTAAGTTCAAAAATATATACTAGTTGCTATTTATTTATAGAAACCTTCAAAGAAACAAACAGAAAATGAAAAGGATATATATGTTTTACGTCTGTCGTTGATCTGATCTGTCAATTAAGTAAGAACAGAAGCACTACAAACGCAAGCAGTACGTACGTAGTTCATCGACATACATAAAAATAAACTAAGTAAATGTATTAATTTAATGAATGCAGACATCAGCAATAATAGATAATTATAGATATCTCGAACCTTCAGAGTAATATCTATCTATAGCTTGAAGATTAAAACAGGTCTTACGTATGAAAAACGCATTAAGATCGAATACTGATGCAATATAAGAGGCAAATAAATCAAAGGGACCTACGACGACAAGTATGAGACTGTAATATATATATATATTATGGGACACAAATCACATCATACACCTGCCCGCTAACTTGCGATCAGCGTAAAACCACTAGACAAAACCAGTGGCCGCAAAGATTCCACGATACTTTTATTCGAAAAATTCACGTACCTCCACAGCATGTATTTTCTACAATCACTACTAGTAAACAATTCTAAGAAACACCAGGAAGCAATTACCAAAATTTTTGGATCCATGGCACTAGCTAGCATGCACTAGTCTTTGCCAACGCAAATCAGGCTAATATAACTTCAGTCAACAACTTACTTTTATCATGAATTTTTTACGAATTTTCGTAGTAATAATGCTATCAAATATATAATATGACAGTAAACGATATGATTATATATCCGACAACTTATTTTCTAATATATCATTATTGAATAGGCATAGCCAAGTGGAATTATATTTACAAAAGAAAAAAAAACCATTTCGTATGGTCAGCAATTCCATCTGGCCAAAAGATATGCCTTCGGGAAATGACTCGAACTACTGTTCCAATGCTCTTCCATGTAAGCTCCCCCAAAAACAACAGATTAAAATAGGTTATCAGAAACTGTCTCATATCGATGTAGACATTTCTATATTGAGATTTTGATAATTAATGCCAAACGGATGTTGGAAAAAAAGAAAAACAGAGAGAAAATGTGGAGTCAACATTGGCTAGTTTCTTATGGTATTATATTATAAAACGATGACATGGATTAGATTAGGTAGTTGCCGTGATCCCATATACAAACCGATAGGAACCAAGTATTTGATCTTGCTCGGGAAATTTTTTAAATAAAAAAACTCATGCACAGAATAATATAATTCATCTACTTCTTAATATTAAAGCGCAAGTAGTAAGGGTTGATGTTACAAGTTCCTACCTTACTTGAATATATATTAGAAACTCTATATATAATTGAGATTATAATTACATGCCATCTGCATGAAAGCTTCCCTGATAAATTTACAAAAATGTCGCTTATAAATCATCAAGGCACAAAATGTAAAAAGAAATTAACGAAGCACCTTATTACAATTTTACGTATATACTTGGGGAGTCAGGATTAATATCAACCTTCCGACGTGGTGCGATCTTTGTTACATGAAATGAAATAGGACATAAATTAAAGTGCCAATTAATACATAAGAGATACTAGTAATTATGGTGCTGTTTGGAATGTTTATAAATTCTTTTTTTATTTCATATATTTTTCAATAATCTTCTAACATTTAACAAAATCTTTTTCTTTGAAAATTTAAAAAATAAAAAAATATTATTATTATTTATGTTTATTTTTTAAGGTTTCAAATTTTTTTAAAATAATTTTAGTTTAATAATAAAAAAACATTTTTAAATATCTCCTGAAAAGAGACTAATTAAAGACGCATAGATATACAGAAGCTAGGCAATAGGTTTAGGTTTTAAAACTATTAACAATAGATCTTAAGAAAAACAATGTTTCAATTACGTAGCGACATTTCTCTTCACTGTGATATACAGCATAAACATTTCTCGAGGAATTTTAATTTATTTTAGCTAAGTAGTGATTTGCATTATCTGAACGGTGTGTCACAGTAGCAACTAGCAAGGCAGTTGATCGTCATTAATAAGCAATTAATATTATCATTGTAATTACTTAGTACCAAGATATATAATTAAGGAAAGAAAACATTCAGAAGATTCCAGAATTTTCTAATAATCTGGAAGTTTCTGACTAAGACGCCAATTAATTATGGATTTATAAAATTTCAAAAACGGTGAAAAACAATATTATACTTGGAAAGGGGCAGAGAGAATTAAAAGTCCAGAAATGGGAAAAAAGTTTATCTTCAACTTCAGTCATGGAATCAATTATTAATCCATTCGTTAATAGCGTGTTCCAAACGACGGTAATTTTATTTTGTTATTAAATTTTAAATTTTGAATAGTTTATATATTTTAATTATAAAAAAATTTAAAATTTTATTTTTATATATGAAATTTTAATTTAATATTTTTATTTACATATTTTTTAATATAATTATATTTTTTAATTTTTAATATAGTTTCAAAAATTATTAAAATATAAATACTAAATTTTATTTTTATTTTATTTTTTCAAAAGTTTTAATTTTTAATTTTTATTTTTATAAAATTCAGTTATAAATATTTAAAATACACTAAAAAATGAGAAATGACAAACAGATAAAAGCGGAATAGTAAGATACTGCTCCTTTAAAGATAATATATTCAACATTATATGGATAGTGTTCCTTGCTTCGTAAGAGTTTTGATAGACTGAAAAGACAAGCCTTGTCAAGCGTGAATTTCTTTTTTTGACAATAAATATTAATTTTTAAAAAATTATATATAATATAATGTATAATTTGTTAATGTTTTAAGCATTTTTTAATATTATAAAGAATTTTTAAAAAAAAGTTGCTAACATATCTTTGGTGATATTTGATGTTACTTATCTATTTTTCTTTTAATTTTTAATTTTATATATTTTAAATTTTTTATAAAATATTACAAAAAATTTTTAATAAATTATTATTATTATTTTAAAATAAAATAATAAAACATATTTACTGAAAACTTCTGAAATATTTTTTTTCAATAATTAATCTCAAATATCTCCTTTATAATCCAACTCCTCCAAAGTCCAAACGGGACAGATAATTACTCAAGAGCACTTTGTACAAAAGCAACCAGTCATAACCTTAACTTTACTCCTGAAAGCAGCGGCATGACCAAGTGTCACAGATAACAACAACCTCGCCACTAGCTAAGTAGTGTGATTTTATAAAATTACTAACATTTGTACGGATGGTCGGTTGAATTGGGCCAATCGTTAACAAGCTAAATGTCGTTTGATGGATAGATACCCCAGTAGATTAACATCTAGTCAATATTTAGAGAGTTGTTCAGTGAAATAGAGTATGTTCATATGTAAAATAAAATTATAGGCGTGTTTCAAATGTCGATAATTGAATTTTATGAAAGTAAAAAATAAGAAGTAGAATTTTTTAAAAAATAAAATAGAAATGAAGTTCAGTGTTTGTGTTTAATAATTTTTAAAAATATATTAAAAATTAAAAAATATAATTATATTAAAAAGTGTGTAAAATTGAAACTGAAGTTTATATGTAGAAATAAAATTTTGAATTTTTTGTGTAATTAAAATATAAAAATTATTTGAAATTTAAAATTGACGGAAGAAAGTAAAGTTACGGCATTTAAAATACGTCCTAATAGTTATCGAGGTTAATTTCTTTCAAGACAAATTGTTTTTCTTGTTTTAAAACTTCAACTTGCTACTTTCCTAACCACTATATGCTTATAATCTTGAGAAAGATCAAGGACAGACGTGTTTTTTTTTTTAATCTAAAAGTGAAATATCTTGTATTCTTTTGCAATAATTTTCTTCATTTCTGAGTAGTAAGTCTACGTGAGTGTATATTCTTTCATACGGAAGTAACCCTTTTTTCTTAAATTTTGGATGAATTTCTATTTTAGTAATTTACTCTCAATAATTTACTTTTTAAAAACTTATTTCACAAAAAAATATTTTTTAAAAAGTCCCTTCCAATCAAAATAACACACCTTAAGTTATTGTTCTCCAAAGCTGCAGAAGCTTGAGAACTATTTTCGAGCTTACCTACATTGAAGACGGGTCAAGTGGCTTAGATCAAGCCTACTCCAAATTTTTATTGAACCTAATTCTGTGTTCACCTTCATCTGAGTTGACCCAGTCAAGATGCAAAAAAGATTAGAAGTTTCAGTATTTCTAATCTGAATTAATTGGAATATAAGAGAATGTTGGAATTACAACATAAAGATTAACAAAACGCAACTGTTATGGTTGCAGCAATCATGTTACAGCTATTGGTATCATTTCTCAATCTTAGAGAAGTAAATTTGCCAAACTTAAGACATCACCAAAAAGGAACGACAAAAAGTATTAACATTTTTATTTCAGACAGCAGTACCTCTCAATCAGATACGAATTAATTTTATCTTCTCTAGCACCTAGAGGAAACTGAACTTACCTACCTTAAAGACTTAGAAACAATTCCAGCATACAGTTAGGAAGACCGAAATCTCAAGGTGGAAATCAGGGTTTCCAGTAAATCCATTACCACAGCTGATAACCTGGTGAACCACTTGGTTGAATGTTTCCATCAGCTGCTTCTCTCAGTTGAGCCTTCTCTTCTTTCATCTTCTTTACAATTTCAAGAACTTTAGGTTTAAAGAAACGATCTCTAACATATTTGCTCAGCTTTGTATTTCTTTAGTGGCACTGGTTCTTTAGTGGCACTGGGTTAGGAGGTGGAGCCTTCCCCTTACATCGTGCAATTTCCTTTAGTTCCTTGAATGCCTTCTTCTTTGCTTTCTTCTATGTTCGTACTCCATCTATATGAGAAGTAAAAGTTAGGTGTAAGATATTCTTTACACCCATCTAGGAATATTTTGTAGGTATGATCCACATCTATGTCTGCCTTCATTAATGGGCCATTTACAAATCTTAGAAGGATAGCATCAAACAACCGTTAATTTGTGCAGTTAAGAATCATACATCAGCTACAGCCATGGCTTCTTCTTCATTGACCACTTGCCCTTTTAATTCAAGAATATGCCAAGCAAAGACTTGAGACAGAGGGGGATGAAACCCACTTATCCTGATGGATTCAAATTAGAAAGTTGGCGAGTGCTCTTAAGGAAAAAAGTGAAATAATATCATCTTGTTCATAGACCACATGTAAACACTTGAAGATTGCATAAGTACTTAACAAAGTAAAAAACATGATTTCATATACATCCAACAACATTCTATTCAAAGGACAGGGATCCATGATCATCTGCAAGAACGTGAAAGGATTGAAGTATTTATGAACTAAAAGATACAGGAATGCTAAGTACTTCCAAATCCGACAAATCCTAATTCAGATACTTTTAACGACTAGAGCTCAAAAGAGTAGGATGATCACAAGACATTCTGGCGGGACAACAATTTGATGATTGTCAGACAACTCTAAACAGTAAGTTAATGAAGTAGAATATAGAGACAAAAGGCAATGCAAAAAAGTTGCTGGCATAACATTTGGCTATCAGAAATCAAGAAACAATAATGATCTAAAATGTCATTTGTAGGTGTCACAAAAAGGGAAACTAATGTATCCACAGTGGCAATCAGGCATGATTTAGAAATACGTGATCTAAAGCGGAAGCTTGTGCAAAAGCAAGCAGGTATCAACCTCTTGAGGTAGGACAAATATCAAGCTTCAATGGATTAGAAAGCTCAGGCAAATATGTAATCTTGGATCAATCATACATGTTAAGGATCATGACAGCCAGTATCATATTATAATTCAAGTGTTTTTCGAACACTGAAGATATAACTGGACGTACCCTTAGTATAAACCATATAGTGCCACAAAGGATGAGGCAAAGCCACACTGCTCGCTGTTACAGAGTCGTCAGATCCATTTCTTTTAACTGTAACTCAGCTCAAGATCAAGAGCTACCTAATTTATTTCTTTTCAAGGAGACAGGTCAACCTCAGAATAAAGCCAATTCATGTTATTTCAACCAGTGACTATATCCAGGACATCCTGAACAGCAAGAGGTGAGAGGTATAAAGGATAATTATCAACCAGCTAGTTCAAGTGACAAATGCATAATTCCATGACCCTTTGTGCACCTCCAACCTTTGAAACAAGAACAATCTTCAATAGGGGTTGAAAAGCAGACTCAGTAGAGTAGCAGAGAAAGCCCGAAAACACCTCCAGGGCTGTTGGTTCAGCAAACAGCTGTACAATAGGATTGCAACAGGGCAAATGGTCTGCAAGGTCCAATATCATAGTGCCACATAGGTAGCCAACCTTTCAAGATATACCGAACTTATACACAGCTCTCACCAGTTTCTTGCCTGTTCCGAATTCAAGTAGGAGAAAGGAAATTTGGTAATTTGTTTCCAAGAACGGTTCTGCTAGCATTAAAACCTTCTACTTCAGTTACCCTACCGAGCCAACTCAATTAAGCCATGAAGAACCATGCTTATGTGGTGTTCCTACATTCCTCTAATCTCCTTTAAGAAGAAATGCAACAAAGAAGCTTACTCTTCCATGTGTATGTAGTAGCAGGCTTAGCCAGCCCTTTGAAGAGGTTCCTCGTCTTCGTAAGAAGATCTCCTTTCATGTACGACCATCACCCCAAATGCAATTCTTCAATTTCAAAAGGAATAAAAAACATGAATTTTTCACTTGTGCGAGGAACGAAATTTTCAATCTAGTTTTGCTTTTATCTTCTTCCTCTCTTCTGCACGATGGCACACGGCGGAAGACGGCGGCGAGCGGTGGTGGTAATCAGTAAAACTTGTGTAACGTTTGCAAAATAAGGCTATGTCATAATCCATTAACTAAAAAGGCTCCCTATATGTTTTGTTAACACTATTATTGAATTAATAATAGTGTAATTGCATTTATAGGCCTAGACATTGATTCTGGCCCACTTAAAAACATTTAACCAGCCCAGTACAATAGTAAGGCCTAATTTATGGCGGCCCGTATTGTATTTGTTCGGAACTATATGTTAACAATTTACATTTTTTTACCAAAAAATTACGTCCAATTTATTTCAGGCTGCATAAAAAAATACAAAAAAGTCACTTTCATTTCATTTTTTCTTAAAAATATAAAAAATAAATTCACTTCTAAGCACAGTATTTATAATTACTTATTTTTTTTACTAACTCGTATGGTAAAAACTCATTATTTGCTCAGCTCAAAAGAACACGCTCTAACGTGAAGATGCAGTTGAAACATTTGACTCATCAATTAACACGTAAAATGACTCCACTAGCAGTTAAAGAGAAAGTAAAGAAGTCATACTTCCCAGCTCCAAAGTAAAAAAATTAAACTGTTAAATTGCATAAAAATTACAAATAATGAAAAAGGGGCTGTTCTTGGATTGAACTAATAAAGATGTTTGAATGCAAGCAAGGCTCAAAGGTGCAAAGTTTTTTTTTTTTTTTCCAAAGTGTGGGGTGTGGGCATGTAACTGATCAATGTATGTTTCAGGTGATTTGGCAGCTTTAGTTATTCATTCATTGTTCTTCCAAAGCAAAAACTAGAAAAGCAATTTATGTATAGCTAGCTACATGCATGAATGGACGCAGAAGAATCAATGCAGCAATAAGCTTTACCCAACAAAAAAAGAAAAGAAAAGAGAACATAAACACATGCTTGCGTTCATGCAAGATTACTGCTTAAGAACAGGCTTTTTGTAAAACAATCACATAAACGGATGCAATATTTAAAAGAATGTATTTCAAGAAACTTTGCAGGAAACGATAATTTTATTCCATAACCGGAATGAAATGAAATCGATATGGAAGATAGCTGTATGATTCAAATTCGTTTTTTTTTTTTTTTTTTTGCTTAAGAAATGATTCAGTCTGGTTTTGTTTTACTTCCAAGTTCCAACAAGACCCTACACACAAGATCAAGAATGTTAACAAACCATTTGATTAATCAGTCAACTGCCTAGATCTAGTTTTGTTTCTAAAAAGTAATACTACCTTATCAATTGATTAGATTAATTAATTAATTTGATGTAGGAATTTAGAAGAAGAAGGGTAGGTCAAAGGAATGAGCAGAATCTACGGAGCATTCCATTCTCCAAAATGTTCTCCTCATCTCATTAATGGTCTCAAATATTATTACAATTGCATGGTGCATGACATGCTTTCTTTTCTAATGTATGATCCTAGGTTTACTCAATTCGTTATTATTATTATTTTCTTGCTTAGATAGATTCTGATATAATTTATTTATTATTATTTCGTCGATTTGGAATGTCAGACTAAAAGATTCGAGCTCGTTTTGGTCAAACAAGAAGGTCAGTTTAGTTCAATCCAAAATCTCTAAAAATTTGAACTTCTTAAATAAACATATATTTTTGAGCACTCAAAATCCAACTATAAGATGTTTAATATTCTTCAAAAGGGAGGAATTTATTAGACAACAGATACAGTTTTATTTTTGCATTAATAATATTCTACACGGACTCTATATATATATATATGCAATATCTATTATGTAAGCACTCTTGCACACTTGTTTCTCAAGATCATCATTCAAATACTCATACGACTGTGGTTCAATCAGAGCGTTACTTTTTATAAAAATAAAAATACGAATCTTAAAAGTTAAATCACTTGATTAAATAGCTGAATTAGAAAAAATACAGAAGTATTTTTATAGAGGAGTAGAAAAGTAAGGCATGTGATAGCAATGTTTTGTCTCACTTGAGTTCCTGGAATCCAGGTATCTCACGTTTTTCCTCTCTTTTGTTCTTCTTCTCCACATTCCTTCCTTCCATTCAACGCAAACAACTTCTCATCCCCGTCATAAATTGTGCATGTTTATTTTATTTTATTTTATTTTATTTACAGGTGAAAAAAGATTCATCATATACTCAATAATTTTTCTAAAAGTCTTTCATTTCTTATCATATTGGTGCATGATCAGCTTTTACTTTGGAAGAACGAAGCATCACATCAACTACTAACATTAAGTTAAGTTACTAGGAAACTTTAAAGATACTTATTAAATGTTATATATGAAAGATAATGTCAATAATCTCTTTAGATATTTATATATAAAAGCCCACAATACTTACCAAAATGCAATGATATTTGGATCGATAATCCCAATTAAAAACTACTGCATTTATCGACACATATATGGGATTTGCCTAAACAATGTAAATCTAAAAGGCTATAGGTCGTCTTTTGTTTGTTTCTTTGTTAGAGAAGGCCTACTGCGTTGTGTATGTCTTATTAAAAATGGTCTTACTTGCACAACCACATAACAGTATTTGCAGACAGGTACCTAGATTTTAAACTACATTATTTCAAGCCTCAAGCTATCAAGTGTAATGAGAATGTTGTTAATGTATATACCATTTTGGTTGATATTGAAGCTACTCTGATCAAGGCATGTGTGATGATATGAAGAGAATGCATGTCTTTAGAAAAGCAACATTTACTATTTACTCCCATGCTTTCAATTGTGTCATTAAGGACCCAAATATGTTTGCATACCTAATAAGATTCCTTGCTTTTGTCACCAGGCATGTGTAAGAACACACAAGTAAATGAAGGGCCTTTAAACATGCACCCATATTACATCTTTCCTTTCAGCTTTCCTGCTGCATGCATTTGTCATCTTTGCAATGAGAAGAAGATTGAATTAGCAAAATCGTGTGGCATTTCAATTTGAAACTAAGGAAGTTGTTTAAAATTAGTGAATTAGTTGAATGCTCTACATATGGAGAACGTAATGAAGATATATAGATTTAAGCATGTCTAGACATAGCCATAGGGGCATCTCATAATAATATACACAGAAGACTGACACAAAGACTACATTAATAGTAATACAACCCATGCCTTGAAATTGAATTGAAGTTCGAATATTGAAGTAGCTAGCAAGCTAGCCAAAGAATCGGGTGAGAATTCTCCAGCGCTCCATTAATGCATTCTCATAAGACCAAGGTGACAAAGTGTAGTTTTAAGACAAGCATATATGTATATATAAAAAACATTGGAATTGTTCCCTTTGTGTTTTCATTACAAGCATTGGAATATGAACTCTTATAGCCATATATTATATACATGACAACTTTGGTGTGTTTTCTTTGGGGACATTATTTATGGGGTCTCTTGGTTGGCACCCAAATTCTAAGGGCATGTTTATTCTAAAAGTCTTTCAAATTAACATAAGAGCTAGCATTGAAAGCTTAGTGTACTTCCCAAGGTAAGATGAAATCAATCCCATGTTAGTGTAATAGTGTATACCCTTGCCTTGATGGAACCTAGGGTTTTGAGAACATCTATGTATATATTTCATTGAGTAGTCAACTAAAAGCTTAGCTAGCTTTTACTAACATTGTGGCAAAAATTGAAATGCATGATCATGTGGTTTAGTAACAAATTAATAATAACACAAGACTACAAAAGTTTTTTTTATTTTAATTTCTTGATGTAAAGGTAAGAAGGGAATTTTTGGGAGTTTGGATTTATAAAGAAAGAATTAGAAGTCTTGTGATTTGAAGAAGGATTTTGGAGTTATAGGACAATCATCAATGTCGATGCATATTACAATATAAAGTTATAAACAACACACAGCATCTTTTTGGTTTTTTGGTCAACACATACATATAGCTATTACTTCCCTCTAGGTACCTCATTGTTCTAACTATATGTGACTTTCTCTTCTAATAGGATTCAGTAAAAGTTTATATATATTTAATTGTCTAAAAGTTTATATCTTATGTCTTTCTCCAGTAATATTAAGAGTGTTTTAATTGCAAAAAAAAATTTTCTATCAAAATTTAAATTTAAACTCACTTCTATATTTCAAATTATTTCAAATTTATCGAACTTATCTCTATTCTGTTTTTTTTCGTTCTATCAGATTTAATTTTTTTTAAACTCACTTTCAAGTATATACCAGTGCAAGTATGCTTAGGCATTCATTATGCACAATGTACGTGAAACTAGAAACAGTAGGAAAATACATATATCTGATAGTTATATAAATCATGATAGAAAAAATATATATGTCTCGGGATACCGCAAAAGGATGCATACATGCAGCTGTTACGTTCCGCAACAATAAAAAACAGTTTTGCTATATATGGCTACAGTTTTATAATTAAAACGTTTAATTTTAAACAGCACCAGATCGGAGATACTTATTATTTGTAATATGATATGGGACCCAAGAATAGAGCATACAAATGCATACTGTTGGATTGATCATTAATTACTCCGAACTACTTTCAAAAAAAATATTTAGAGCAGCGAACAAATTAAGTTTTAACTTGCAAAATAATCCAAAACATATTCAAGAAAGAAATCGAAGTCAGAAAATTTAATGTAAGAAAGAGACGGAACTACTAGACCTATATATTTCTTGGTGTTTCTTTCCTTTAGTTGCTTTCTGCAAGTGATCAGTTGCAGTAAAAGAATGTAGAACCGAAGGAAGTGGGGGAAAAGGAATCCTAGCTATATATTGTGTAATTAACTCTCTTTCGTTATTTCTTCCCCTTCTAAATTAACTATCATTCTTTTGGGCTGCAGTGGTTCAAATGAACTCTACTATATCATTCTTTTGTTAGATTATTAAGTTAATAGACTTCAAATTATTTGATCTTGAAGCAATTCCTCTCTTTAATTCTTGAATTTCTTATATATATATATACTCTTCTTTTATATCAATTAATAAATATATGCTTTCTTATTTATTCTCTATCTAGATCTCTCTGTCTTTCTAACTCTCAAACAAATTAACACACAAAGCAAAAAGGAGAGAAGAAGAAGAACCACATTAATCCCTTTGCAATCATCTCCTTTCCCTTTCTTTATGTCCCCTCTTCCCTTCCCTTCCCTTCCCGCTTAATACCTTTCACACAATCTTTACTTGATCTCTCTCTCTCTCTCAATATATAACTTCTTCAAGATCAATATATAGCATTCATTTTAGTAGCTAGGTTTCCTTCTTGTCTAACTTGTTACAAATCCCTGATGGTATTTTCATATCATTGTTATAATACACACATATAGCAATAAGCAAACAAACAAAAATCGAAATCGATCGATCGACTGATGCCGGTAGAAGCTGCTGCAGATTCTGGAAATTTTTACATGGAAAAAACAGCAATAGCAGCATCGAGTACTACAGCATCAATGGTTGCAGCGGCAGCGGCAGCGGCGGCGTCGTCGCCGTTACCGGACCTTTCTCTTAACATCAGTCCTTCTGTTGCTAATGATAATAACCTCGACCTCCCTTTCGAGTCATCATCGGCTGCTGCTGCTGCTACTGAGCTATCCCTCTCCTGCTGCAGTTCTTCACCTCCTTCTTCATCTAGTTCTTCAGCTACTTTCCTAACTGAAAGTTTTTCTTGCCGTCGTCCTTCAACGGCTGCTCCGCTACGGCCGCTCCCGATAGATAGTTTCTCTTCGTACAACTCACTCCGGCCGATTAAAGGCATTCCAGTCAACTTGCTTTACGGCGCCGGAGCAACTAACGATGACATCCACCACAAGCTAGGACCGTTCTACCGAGACCAGTACACCTCACCATTCCCTCCTCAGCAGCAGCAGTGGGTACCACCGACGGCGTTCGCGGGCCTGCACATCGGGTCAGGAACGTACCACCGGATCATGCCGTCAGCGCCGGTGTCGATGAGGTTTAATGGAGGTGGGATGCCAGCTTCAGCACAACAGGGAGGGCAATATTATGCCGGGGGAAGGTTTATGGCACCGATGAAGATGCCAGGGAAGCGAAGCATGAGGGCGCCGAGGATGCGGTGGACGAGCACGCTTCACGCGCGGTTCGTCCACGCCGTTGAGCTGCTCGGAGGACATGAAAGTATATACATACACACACAACTATTATGATCTCTTGGAATCTTTAAATCTTTCTTTGATTCGTTCGCGTCGATCGGTGCTAACTTTCTTGTGATGATTATGATTTGCATTGTGAGAATTGATTTGAACTTGTTATATACATAGGGGCAACACCGAAATCAGTACTCGAGCTCATGGATGTGAAGGATCTAACGCTTGCTCATGTCAAGAGCCATTTACAGGTTAGCTAATTCTTTACTTTGTCCTTCTTCGTTCCCTCATTTTTTTCGAGATTGAGAGGGATACAGCTTTTGATCCTTGCTGTTTTTCATACTGTTTTTGTACGTATGATTTTTAGCGAGCCATATACGATTCATCTTCTCCTTGTTCTTCATCTAGCTAGTTCGTCTTAAGGGTAAGCTGCACAGAGAGAGAGAGAGATCATGAAGGGCACAGTAGCCATGAATGAATGAGAATAGGTTCGTTTTTAGCAAATTAACAGTGAGCGAGATGAGAGCATGCAGGCAAGTAAGCTGCAGCTTGTTAAATACTTTACAAAACACTAATAAACATCCTAAATCTCCAAGACCGAAAAAGGAAAAAGATATCGATACATAGGTTACAAAATTAGATAAGACAATTAAAGCAAAATATGTATAACTTGTATAAAACTATAGAAAAAAGAAGTAGCCTAAGGCTAGAAAGAGAAGGCTATATATATATAGGTAGCTAGCTACCAATATATCTAGATTGCCATCATTTCTCAATAATACAATCACCCCAATAAACTTGTTAGAAAACACATCACAACATCTTCTCTCACTCTTTTTCAATGTGTTTAGAAGAAACATATTAAGGTAGCGACCATTCAATTCACTTCTTTAATTTTTCTTCTTTCTACTCTTTTGCAGATAACCTCTCTCACTCTCTCTATCTCTCTGTTTCTGTTTCTGTTTCAATCTCTTTTGCTGTGTTGTTTCTAATGTATTTAATGGCTATTGGGAGTTTCTCACAGATGTATAGAACTGTTAAGACCACTGACAAACCTGCTCCTACTGCTTCATCAGGTAATACATATTACACATTATTCATTTCGACACTATCAGCTATAACTAATGCGTACTTTCCTTTCACTTTTAGGGCATTCAGACGGTTCCGGGGACGATGATTTGAGTTCTGCAAACGCCGATCTTGCATTCCGGCGGTTCGTCGACCACCGTGCCTCTGACGGGCCTTCGCCGCATGATGAAAACTCTTCCACAGCAAGATGGAGCAATTCATCAACAAGGTAGATTAGCACATATGTAATCTTTTCTTTTAGTTATTAATCGGTCTTTCTTTCTATTTTGATCTTAATTTCTCTCCCTCCCTCTATCTTTCTGTTGGTTGATGGTAATAAGCTTGGTAGGAAAACTAAAGGAGTTTGCGTGGCAGCTTTCACTTTCCAATATAACCTTCTCTTTAATGTTCTTTTGGAGATCTCATGTGGGAGATTATAATATACTAACTTTTTAAAGCAAAAGCTAGGAAAAAGACTAAGGTATATGAAAGATCACATACATAATAATGGATAAGCAAACACTTACTTCTAAGTTAATATTGTCAACTTAGCAGATATATATATGACTGTATGTAGCATCGCATATAAGACTAAAAAGAATATTATCAAGGCCAAATAACCTTGACTTGAGTACTGTGATATAACTCAAACTTTTCCTTCACTTCTTCTTCTTTTGAGATGTTAAGGTGTGATCTTCTTCTTTTTCAATCAAAGGGCTCTGATTCTTGGAATGCATTTTGACATCTAATGCAGAATAGAAACTACATGAAAGAACTTTATGTTTGAGTTATGCATTAATTTATGTCTACGTCCATTTCTGTTCCACATTTACTACTACTGCTACTACAACTACTATATCTTTGAATAGGGTTTTATTCTTTTCTTTGCTGCAATCAAGAGGCGACTTATAATTAACGGAATATGGACAATTGTAGTCTTTTTAGTGTTGCTTCATGGAAGAACAATATTTAGCTATATGAATTATAAGCCTGTCACATGCTAAGGTACCCCTACAATAATGGATTTATATATACATATATTTACATGAAAACACGTACATTTTCATCTAGTATTGACTTAGAAATCTTGCGAATCTCATTGCGATTTTTCTTTTTTTTTTTGGTGGTAAAATAACTAAAAATTAAGATCACTTCAAATTTGCAGCAGGAATGTTTGGCTACAAGCAAACTCAAGTGATCTAGAGGGGCTCAGAACACGGATCTTCTCATCCCAGACAGAGGTGGCGTAGAATAATTAAACAAAATTTTCTTACATTCAATAAAATATTAATTGCGGATCTTTAACATTTGGAAATATTACAGGGATGTGATCTTCCACTTGCAAAAGATTCAATGGCGCATCACCAAGATTGCAGAAACCCTAGTTTGGAATTCACTCTAGGAAGACCAGATTGGCATGGCAGTACTTAATTTGCGTTCTCCTAATTGTAATTTTTCCCCCTTTTAATTTACTATAGTAGTAGATCATAGGTTAATCCAGTTGGGAACATAAGGAGTATCATTGGAAATGGCCTGAGCACAAAAGGACTAAATATATTAATGTAATTATTGTTTGATCTATGCATAAAAGAGTGCTGGTGGGGGGGTTGTGATGGAAGAATGAACATGTGTTTTTTTTTGAGGTGATCATGCAATATGTATACTAGTAGTGATCGACCAAATTGCGATATTCAAATTATTCATATGCAATATGAATAATTTCTTGTTATCTCTTCTGCATTCGATTTATGATTTTGAACATTCAGAGAAGCCAGCTATCTACAGCACAAATGCACCAAATACAAGGTGATTGTATGTATACATGCATCGATCTATACGCATATGTACTTATTAGTGATTTCATGAAGTATATAAGCGAAGTTTCTGAAAAGATGAAAGATCTAGTACTAAGCCTAAAAGTGTGTGTGTGTGAATTGTGATGGCAATGCATGAGCAGTACTGATGAAGGACATATATGAACCCGTGCAGAGTCCCTACAACAGAAAAATTGTAGAGAGCTAGCTAACTTCTGTGAATGGCATTGAAAGCTTTGTGTACCTTTTTTCATATGTATGTTTGTTTGACAGGGCACAAGTTCATCATCAACCATGCACAACAACACAACCACTTTTTTGAACCATAAAAAAAAACGTTTCTTATAATAAAAAACATCATTAACTGACCATGATGGTTCTCATCATTCATTCATTCACCTTCCTTCCTGTCTTTTAAAAAATGTTTATGATCTCTCAGACATATATATATTGCAAGTTTAAGTGCACAACTACTTCCTCAAACACATTCCTAGCAAGCTAGCTTGCTGTTTATCTTATAGCTAGCTAAGCAGCAGCAGTAGTACTACTACTCTCTTATTTATACTTTCTTGTTATATGTGGGTTCATGAACAGTGGTTTTGGGGACTTGGAATAATAAAGTTTGGTTTTGTACCAACCATCCATTGCCATTTATTATTATCAACAGTGTGTGTTGGAACTTTGGAAGTAGAAATTTGAAAAACATATATTGATGTATATGAATGTGATTACTATTATCTTTATTATTTTCATCACTTCCCAAATTAGATCTCGTTTTTTACCAAAACAAAAAAAAATGAAGAAGAAGAAGAAATTGTGTAGTTTGTTTTTCCAGAGTGGAGTAAATAACTAGTTGCATATATTTGAATTTGGAATATTATGGAGCGATATCACGTGTAGAAATAGAGATATGGTCCACAGTGTAATGACAACAATATAAAGAAGTTGATTGATTTCATAGTATGCTTTAATATGGCCCTCGAGTACTTGTCAAGTCATTATCCAACATGTACATGCATAAATTCAGATTCTTCAATCACCAAATCAATAAAAAACTAGATGAGTACTACTACTAACAAAAATGTATTTATAATGAATGGAATGAACAAAGACATATTTTAAAAATTTGTAATTAAGTTTTATAAAAATTAAAAACAAAAAATGAAGTTTCTAAAAGATAAAATGAAGGCGAAATTTAGTAATTATGTTTTAATAATTTTTAAAAATATATTAAAAATTAAAAAAATATAATTGTATTGAAAAAAATATATAAATAAAAAATTCAAACTAAAATTCTGTATATAAAAATAGAATTTTGAATTATTTATATAATTAAAATATATAAATTATTTAAAATTCAAAATCTATTAAAAAATAAAATTAGCAGCGTTTAAAAGACGTTCTAAATATTCACTTGCCATCTATTACTATGATCTATTTACTTATAAAAATAAAGATTTTCTAAATAAATAATATTTTATTTACTTAAAAATAAATTTTATTTTTTATATAAAAAGATAAAATAATAATAAATAATAAATATTTATAGTTAATTATTTTTATATTTTTTAAAATGTTAAATAAATTTTATAAGAATTATATAATTATTAAATTATATAAAGTGATATAAAATGGAACAAAATCAACGTCAAAAGCGGCCTATGTAAATACTATATTCAATTCCATGTAAAACAAATCAAAGTATTATTAATTTAATTGGAAAATATAGAGAAAATTATTTTTGTAAACATTGTAACATTTGACTGAGAATTGATAATGGTTGACTGCTGTGACAAGGCAGGTAGTATATGAGATGTAATTAATGAGGTAAGGCCTAGAAACAAGGTGGAGTTGTCTGCCATACATATTTAACTCTTCATCAATCAAACAAAATGGATTAAAAAATAACAATAATAACATAAGGAAGGGGTCACATTAAATAGGATACATATACATATTCATATGCAATATTGAAACGAGTATAGCTATGCAATAGCTATAAAGACTATTCGGTTATGTAGGCAGCTAGTTTTTTTCAATGCAACTGCAACGCATGCAGTTGTTTACCATCTTTCTTCATTTAAACAATGTCAGAGATTTCAATTCATCAGAAGGACTCTGGCAGAGTAGAGAAAGGGCAGAAAGCACGAAAATAATAATATAATAATAATAATTGAGAAAGATGTGAATTTCTTGGAGAAGGTGTGGCATTTGATGTTGTTGAAATGATTTTGCACTCCATTGCTTTATGATTGATCTCTATGTTTTAATTGGAGAGAATATTTCTTTCTAGCTTTTTCCTGACAACAAATTTTTTTTTCAAAGAAACCTGTTGAAATGAAAATGAAGAGCCGGGCATTGAGTCATGACCTTACAATGAAGACAACAAATTCCTTCCAAAATAAGTTTCAAATATATTAAAAATTAATGTCATCGTCTGATCAATTGCCTCCTGTCTTTCTTTAGTTATTTTCTCCTCATTTTCAAATTTATATCTCGTCGTTTTCTTGTCATTAATTTAGAAATAAAGACTCATGCATGCTTGAACATGTGTATAATTAAACGTTGCAGCTGTTTCGCAAATGTAATGTATTGGATTTAATTTTTTGAGAGACCTAATTATGCGAATCTGAGAAAAAAAAATTTTATTATAACTTTTTTGTTTTGGTTGAATTCGACCAGAGCTAGCAACCAGTAGTAGTAGGGCTGAACTGCTGTCTCCTCTCCTGTTCTATCACATCAAACATTCACTTTCTTGCTTCTCAATATTCTTTTGCTTTGCTTTGCCACCCTGATTTCTTGCTGAACTTCTTTTTCTCACACTTCGATTCTTTTGCAGTAATTTTACTATTTTACTTTGGTTAAATATTTCAATTACAAAAGAGATGCATGGAGAGCGTTCACCAGTCTGACAAATTAAAACATCTTACTAAATTTAATCTATCGTGTCCTTTACTAGCTATGACAAGATATCTCCACTGCAGTACTGCAGCTAGCTGCGTGCATGCAGATGCAGCCACTTTCTTTGATGTCAACAGTAGGATTTAATGATAGAAAGACCCAATTCAATGATGCTACTAAAGTAACAGCACAGCAAACATCCACATAGATATATCAGACAAAGCTAATTAAAAGAGTGCAGCTGACGATATTTCGAAGGAAATTAAGTAATTACAAAGGGAGAAGGTGTTCTTGGTTTATTCGTAATAGTTAGCCAAAATCTTTAGAGTTAAAGCAGTCCAGTTCTTGTTTAGGAAAAAAATTCTGTTTTCTCTTCATTGCTCCTCCTAAGACCTATAGGATGAAAGGGACTTGACATAAGAAAACAGTTACTCGTAGACTTTTTCTTCTTCAAGTGTCGTGCATATTCATGTAGCAGTATATAATTAACTACTGCCATATATGCAACAAACGCTGCAAAAATGCTGCCTTTGTGTCTATGACTTTCTGCATGGTTTCAATATTTTTGGGTCAGGTCAAAGACGATTGGACCACAGAGGTGGTTTGCTGATGGAATTCATGTGCTAAAAAGAGCTACCCCTTCGTGTTTCAAATATCACCATGAAAAGTGATCATATGTAATAAACTACGTTGTACTTCTTTATTGTGCTGAAAAAAAGCTCCATTATATTTGCTACTGTTCAAAATCAGAAAGTAACCAGTAAATTCATTCACTATAAATTATTTTCAAAATTTTTTTCCTTACATATTCACTTTCTAAATTCGAATTACTTTCAAATAAGTAAACAAGGCCAAGAACCTTCGTGGAAACAAAGAATTAGGCCTTATTTGGGCCAAGCCTAAAAAACGGCCACTTAAACCAGTTTGACTACATGCCAACATTGGCCAAACTATTTGACATCAAAAGCATATTAATATTCAAATTATCTAGTTAAGTATTTTTCATATTGCTTTTCTATCATGCATGGTGTTTGCTTTCAGGACTCGTTAAAAGCTGAATAAGGGAATACTAGCTGGAATTCTTCCAACTTTGAACCCTACTTTCTCAGGGGGTAAAAAAGGGGGGGATATTTTGAGTGTTTTCTCTTGAGGACCAAATTAATGTGCCTATGCTGTAAGGAAAGGGAACTCAGCACTATCTAGACTGAAAGCTATGTACGTTATATAATGTCACAGTTGTTATCCACAAAGACAAAGGGATACATGAAGAAAGCTCATGCACAAGGCTTCCACCAATTATGATTCCAAACTTGCATACATACATGCCTGATATATCTAGATAGATGGACCCCTTCATTGTTGTATTCTTCTTCAAGTGAATTTGTTTCTATTGTTGATAATCTTTTATTCATTACTGAAATTGAATGTTGCGTTGGCCTCCTAAGTTGAACTCGGTAAGATACGACCAAGTTCAACATAATCAATGGATCTCAACCTGCACTACTACAAAAATGAGTACCTTACTAATAAAAATATGTAGTCGGTATAATTCGGCATTATTGATGGAAAAATTATGTGTCGGTAGCCCGCAGGAATTTATCAACGTTGGTGGTAACAAGTCGGTAATTTATTGTAACTTACCAACTATTTGTGTTGTTAGTCATCAATTTGTTCACCGATCGATTATTGCCGACCAAATGCCGACCGACTTATTTCAGTGGTAATTGTCTTTACCTGACTGTTTTTATGCCCTTACAGATTGCCCCTTTTAGTCGATATCGGTCTTATTTATAGTAGTGCTGGCTGCTTATTCATAGTATGAATTTTCACTCTCAAATGCAAGCTATCTTTCTTCATAGGGAGAGAGATATATGGGGCCTGACCATTTGGACCCCAGTGAAGACGAATAGCTACATCAAATGGTGATATATAATAAAGCAACATCACCACCAAAGTTGATGCTACCACTTTTGGTGGTGTTGCTTAAAGATGCAGCACATCAACATCCAAAACCTAACATCCACATGAGAAAGAGAGCCGCATTAACATTTTTGGTCCAACTGATCAGATATTCCAAAGGTACTGCTTAATTAGAGTTTGCCTTGTAAGTATTCTTGTATTGCATCTCTAGATAATAAAATTTAAAAAAACTAAAACATAAACTACTCTACATATGTTAAAATTAACTTCTTTAAAAAGAAAAGAACACTGGTTAGAACTTGTGTGCAAGCAAAGGATTCCTTTCCATAAATCATTTAACTTTTTGTGGTCGCTGCTATGAATTGCAATAGATTCCTCTGGCAAATTAAAGTCACTGGATATGGTGTGTGTGTGTGTGTGTGAGTGGGAAAGCAGAAGCTTTTGTCTCCAAGAAGCAAAATCTATTACGAATTTTGGAACATACACGATTTATAAAGCCTGCAAAATGGAACCGAAATCTTCTAGTTTCTTCTGGTAGAAAGATCTCGGAATTCTTCTTCCTCACAATTCCTCTTTGAAACTTTTTATTAATTGCTCTACAAGATCTGTGAATGACGTTGAATGCCCATAAAGAAAGCCCACTTAAGAATTTGTAGTCCAGTTTGAATGATTGGACTGGGCTGGTTTGCGTTGGACTTTTGATTCTAGTGGAGTTCGTTAATCTCAGCCCATGGAATTTATTTTTTCGGCCGGCTTTTCTTAAAACCCTTAATTTATGTGAAATTTTATCGTTAAGAGTTCAAACATGCAAATACAAGATATTAAAAGAACATATTAAACTGCATTTACAAAAAAATATTTGACCCCAATATAAACAGATAAACAGAAATTTATTATTATTATTTTTTCTGAAATGTTGTCTTTGTTGACATTTTCAAGATCATACTAAAAGGCACGGAACTCTTTTTCGCACGCGGTGTGAATCGGTTGATTAGCTTACATGATTATAAGAAGTTACATTCTTAAAATAGTCATCATTAAAAGTAAAATATCGAAGAATATATTATATTAAGTTTTAAAAATTATTTATAGAATTTATTTTTAAATTTAGAAAATATAAAAATTCTATCATCATAAAATTTTAATTACTTATTTTAATTATTTTTTAAAAAAGAATAACATTTATATTTAACAATTTTTTAAAATAATTTTTTAACAAAATTTTAATTTTATTAAGCACTCCAAATATTTCCGGTCTATATTCTAAAGAAGAAAAAAGTATAACTGATTCCAATATTTAAAAACATGTTTTAAATACACATAACTGAATTTCATAAAAAAAATAAAAAATAGAATTTTTTAAAAAATAAAATAAAAATAAATATTTATATTTCAATAATTTTTAAAAATATATTAAAAATTTAAAAAATATAATTATATTAAAAAATATGTAAATAAAAAAGTAAAATTAAAATTTTATATGTAAAAATAAAGTTCTGAATTTTTTATATAATTAAAGCATATAAATTATTCAGAATTTAAAATTTGGTAAAAAAAAAAAATTATTAGTCTGCCAAAAAATAATTAAAATGCGTTTGACGCACGCTATAATTTAAAGCTACTCACTACATTAGAACCTAGCTAGTTTCTAAGTAAAATAGGCACAATTCAAACACTTAACTAGTAAAACAAAACCAAATATCCCCTACTTGTAATCTCAGCATTCCAATCTAGTAATAAGTTTTTGAGCTAATTTAAACCTATAAAGATGCAGGAGTTGAGCATCCCCAACCTGTAAACCTACTTGTAGCATTTGGTGTTGTTGCTCTGTTGGTGGGTAGCAGTGGGATTAAATAAATCAATCATGGTTTTAAAAACCGTTCGTGTCTAACCAAGCGGTTTGGTCAGATTTATTAATTTAATAAATATTCGAATTAATATTTGATTCAATTCTGTTAAGTATAGCTAAAAGTTAAAAAAAATTATGCACACTCTAGAAAGGTCTAGAGAAAAATTGTAGTTCTTATTTATTGGTATCTTAGTTTTTCTACGCTTCGCTTTTTATTTTTTCTTATGATCTTGTTTCATATGACACTTCCGGTCAGCACCCTTGGCGAGTAAACTTCAGTTTACTCTTGAATCTTGCGCATTAAGTTTACTAAGTGTATATTTTTTATTTTTTTTTGTCAAAATTTAAATTTTAAATAATTTATATATTTTAATTATATATAAAATTTTAGCTTTAATTTTTTTATTTATACATTTTTAAATATAATTATATTTTTTATTTTTTAAATATATTTTAAAAATATATTTAAAAATAAATACTGAACTCAATTCTATTTTAATTTTTAAAAAATATTATTTTAAATTTATAAAATTTAGTTACAAATATTTAAAAGACGCTCTAAATAATAAACGATGAACGGGATCCACGAACCTGAATCAAGCGGTGAATACGTCTATTAAGTAGAACCAAACTTCGAACCGAACTGACTAGTCGGTCTGGTCTGATTGGTAGGCATACAAATAACAACGGTAAGGTTGGTGTAGAAATTAATGCTCTCATTAATAAATATATTAATTAAATTAATAATTATCACAATTAATGCCTCCACGAACTGCCGTCCCCAACTTCGGCTCCGTTTTATTTAAATTTGCAACAAGAGACCCTCTTATAATGGTTTAGCTAAAACAAGACTCTACAATCAGCGTTTAGCAATTTTATTATATAGGTTTCCGAGCAAATAATTATTAGAGGCTTGTTTTAGCATAACAATTATTAGGTGGCTTTCTTTAACACATTATAAAATTTTTAATTTTTCTTTTAAATTCCTTCCTATATCACTCACTACACTTTTGACTTTCTCATCTTCTAGGGATCTGAATTTTTTTTTATTAAAAAGATAAATTTTTTTGTGTATTTAATTTTTTAAACGTTTACTTAGTTCTTAGTTGTTCTTGTCCACGAAAGAAAAGGAACAGAGAAGAGAGAGTAGAAGGAAAGCAATCATCATAAAGAAGTCAAGACAAAGATAGAAAGAAAAGTTTCAAGTTTGATCTTTGATCATTGATCTTGTTTGTTTCGGTTGTTGCGGGATTGTATAATTTGTCTTGCTTTTCCATTCTTTTGAATCTTTCTTTCTGATTCTGATGAAGATTTCTCGAGGAAGACATCAGGAAACAAGCTTTAGATCAAACACTGCCGGTAACCTCCAGCTTCCGTTTTTCAATTCTCGGCAAGATCTATTGTTGTTTTTTCCGATCTTTGTGATGGATCTTCTTTTGAGTTCTCTGTTAGGAGCAGAGTGATTTGATTCATTTTCTCTGTGTTTGATTTGGGTTGTAGTCAATTTGGATTACATTCTTTCTTGTTCCTGCGAATGAAGTTGCAAACTGGTTATGTTGGATTAAATAAAGTTGAAACCTTGTTCGTATAAAAGAATCGCGTTTATTCTAAAGTCGGAGTTCTTACGAAGGAATATGATAGAATTTAAGGAATATACTCGAGTAAAAATTCACTTTTTATTATTGCCGGTTGCCGATTGATCATGGCATGAAGTTGCTCTTTGGGGATGATCTTAATTGAAAGTCTGAGTTTGAAGAGATTGGGATTTAGTTTTCTGAACCTTACGTTTGAATAGTGTTTTTGGAATCTCTGATCGAACCGGTCGTTAGTGCTTATCAGATTTCACGATCATGTTGTCCTGGATGTTTCAACTACTGGGCCAGTTGGTTTGCTTGTTCATGTTTTTGTAATCGGTTTCTATGCCGCTTTCATTATCCTGTACTTCTTCATGCCAAATTAGCAGAGAAATATATCAAAAGAATATTTACCCCGATCGTTTGTATCTGGCGCTAGAAAATATTGCATTTCTAGGTTCTTTTGGAAGTCTACAGCTGGTATTTGGCAAAGAAGATATTGATTTCTAGATTCATATTTTTGATTGAACTTTTCACTTTCACAATTAGTTTGGTGTTGGCTGTAACATCAGGCAATCACTTGGCTTCTTTTTCTTCAGTATTGAAATCCTAAATTTTCCATTGCAGTCGTCCAACCTGAAATGCTGGTAGTGTCTGCAACCTCAGGCTCTTGACTGATGATTCACATTAAATAAAAAAATTCAGTAAGATATTCATATACCTGTTTTGGAAGTCATTCATGCTTCTGAGATTGATCTTAAGCTTTTGTCTGGTGAAATTAGCATTCATCTCAAATTGATGGTTGAGGTGCTGGTAGGAGCTTGATTGGATAAAATGATTGGAGATTGAATATGTAGCAATTGGAGTCTTGTTGAATTTATCTGCCTAGTGAAGCCGCGTAAAAAACATAAAGTTAATCTCATCTGCAGCTCTTCTTTCATAATAAAGATTGCATGCATGTATATTCTCGAGAGGTTATTTTCAAATTTTAAAATGACTCGTTGTGGTTAGCCAGGTTATAGCCTCTTTCCAGCATGCGCCAGGTTGTAGCCAGGAAGTAGCCAGATTACACATGTCCTTAATTTGATTAAGATCTAGTTATGTTATCCTTTTAATTGTATGCATTGTTTTTGTTTTTGGTCTTAAACTGTAAAATCATTCATGGCACTTCAAATCCTGTTAACTTCTTTCTCAATCATTCACTTATTTGAGATTGCAGATAGCAGACAAGCCAACAAAATTTATGGCTCTTAACCAATCTGTGTGCTTTCCTCCTTGCAGATAAATCAACCTTAGCTTTCCCAGAGTAATTAGCTTCTCGTCACAGTAATTGGCCAACCCTAAAAGTTGCTGCCTGATATGTATAATGTTGATACTTCATCTGCAAAAGAAGAAACAAAAGATGTTGTGGCATCTCTAGAAGAAAAAAACAGGGAAGATCCAAAAACACATGAACTATCCAATGGTCAAGCGGTAGATAATCTGTCAGATAAATATGTGGCTTCCAGTAATAGTGACCAAAATGGGGATGATCAGTTAGAAGATTCTAGTAGTACAGCTGATAGTGGAATTCCTAAGAAAGGTGCAGATTATCGCATAGATAAGGCTGTTTCTGAACTTCAGTCTTATCATGTTGTCAAGGACATTTGTATTGATGAAACAGCACAGATGCTTGACAAAATTTTGGTGGAAGCTGACAGTGGACAGAATAGAAATCCTTTTAGCTATAACCCTTTTTTTGAAGACGGAACTCTTATGAAGACAGAGGTGACCTATGATGCACTTATGGACTCAGAAGATAAGAAATTATCATCAGTAGATGGGGTTCCCATTTCTGTTTTGCAGGAGGGTATAGATCATCTACTAGACGTGGGCATTCATGGACATGATGTTAAGTTGAATTCCCTTGGCTATAACCCTTTTGTTTTCAATCCATTTGCAGCAGATGATTATGATGAAATGGAAGATATCTCAGGAAATGCTTTTCTTGATTCAGATGGCTTGGGTTCTCCATCGGATAATGAGGATCCTTCAGTTGAGATTAACAATGATGTAGATCGTAGTCATATTAAACAATGGTCTGAAGTAGACAGTGGGAAACAATGCGGCAAAACTGATCAGAAGCTATGTGATTCTCTAACAGAAAAGGCTGGTATAAGTGAAGCACCGTCTCAGGAAAATCTCGGTTCTAATGCAATTCAAGATAACCCTCACTTGCATTGGGGCGATAATCACAAGGAAACTACTGATAGCTTTAAGAAAAATGATGAGGTACGGTTCTCAAAGATGGTATTTAATAATTATCCACAATATAACACTTTATATGGGGATTTGATGATAATAGGCCCTGTGATTTGTCTGTGGGGCATAGTCTTATACTTCTTCTGCGAACTTTTTGAAAATGTGCTTGTTCTATTTGAGATGAGGTAGGAGAGTTAGCACCTTGTGAAATTTGTCCTCTGGTATCCTTAAACTGAAAATTTGCGGATGTTGATAGTTACATGAAATGCTTGTTTTTGGTTTGTTTTGTATATCTCTGTTTTCATTGTTATGCTATCATACTAATGATTATTACAGTGCAACTGGTTGTGTTTGTACAATTATATATTTTGATAGTTTACTTTATTTGGTGTTTAGGTCAATGTAGAAGATGGAAAATCTGTAGACAACAATTTTACTTCTCCATTGGAGTCTAGTGAAAGTAATGAGCCCAGGCATAATAATAGAGATCAGAAAGATGAAAATGAAGTAATTACTATTAACGTCTCTTCTGAAGAGGTCCCTTTGAGTTCAACTGACAGAAGCAGAAAAATTACAGATGATCTGCCCCTGGGACAGATTCTAAGTTCCCGATCTTCAGAAGAGACAAAAGTTGATCCAACAGCATCTTCAGCTAGAAGTTCATTTTCACATCAGAACCAAGCAGATCCTAGTTTATCAGGACCAGCTTCTTTGTCTGGGAGAATAAATTATTCCGGGCAGATACCTTATTCCGGTAGCATATCTCTTCGGTCTGAAAGTAGCACCACCAGTGCACGGTCTTTCGCTTTTCCAATGTAAGTACATCTTTGTTGACAAGTTCTAGTCTGACCTTAGTTTCCACAATCCTTTGCATCAACTAAGATGTTTAGCAACTGGTGACTTATGAAAAGATTGGGCTGGTTACTACTTTATTAACCAGTGAGCACCTATTCGATGATGCTCTCTTAACTTTGCCCTCTACATAATCTTACGAGTTGTGCACACCATTCTTCTTTTCACTTTTCTATTATCTAGCGAGAATGATAATTTAATGTGTATGCCTATTAATATGTCCTACAACGCTTTGCATCTTGTCTACATGTGCTAGTTCAAATGAATAATCAGTGTGTTACTTTCTTGGCAGCCTTCAGTCTGAGTGGACAAGCAGTCCTGTTAAGATGGCAAAAGCAGATCGCAGGAGTCTAAGGAAGCATCGCGGTTGGAGAATGAGAATCATGTGCTGTAGATTCTGAAAGTTTTTCCTGACTTTTACTTACTTTCTTATACATAGAAATTTTAGGCAACTAGATATTCTTTTTTTTGTAAATTTTTGTTTTCTTTTTTCGTGTGTTTCTCGTCCTGCTTTTCTTTATTCTAACGCAGGTACTGAGGGCTATATCATGGTGTTTTTGATATGTAAGTAGAAACTAATACGCTCTATCTATTAGTACAAACTGTTGAGGATTGATTGTTCTTGATAAATTGGATTATAGGGTGCTTTTCTTCATATATATAAAACTTTTGAATGCCAACTCTTTAGGTGCATGTTGCAACAAACTCTACCTTGGAGACCTATATGTATGTTGCTCTGCAGTAAATTTCTGTTCTTTTTATGTAGAACTGAATGGTAGGTAGGTGAGTACCTAGTTGCAATATTTCATGTGAGGCACATATTCTCGTGGCAACTTGTGTACGTTAAAAGGAAAAGCAGCTTTTTCCCTTTGTGCGTTTGCAGCGTGAATGTTGCCTAGAAGCCAAACATGTACCTTGCAGCTTGTGTGAATAAGCGAGGTTTGGACAATTAAGGCGTAAGCAGTCCAATAATCTTTTTCTTATATAAGAAAAAAATCTGATAGAATTTGTTTGGTCCAATTCTATATGTTGTAATTTCTTTTCTAGCCATAATGTATTTAGCTTAGGATACACTTCAATCGTAAGAAATTCACTTTCTGTAGTTAGATTTTAAATTCGAACTGAGTTTCTATATTTTAATTTTTCCAGAATTTATTAAGCTTATTTTTAACCGTTTTTTATTGAATTTAGTTTACAAAACTCAATTTTATGAAATTTATTTCCTATCAATAAAAACACGCAATTAGCCAACGTTAAGTGGCGTTACTACCTAAATTAATATTTCTCAGGTTCATAACTGGTGCAGGTGGTGTCTTGTAATTGTTTGTCTGAGTACAGATATAACCGTCCTCTACTTTAAAACCAAATCAAATAAAGACCTTCATATAATTGTGTGTTTATCTTGAAATAAATTTATTTTTTTAAAACAAAACAAAAAATTATATTAAAATATATAAAAATTAACAGTAAAAATATTTTAATTTTTAATTTATTTTATATTAAAAATGAGTTTTAAAAAATAAAATATGAGTAGCAGATAATGTGCCCTGAATATATAATATTTTTTGTTCTGTTAAAACAAGTTAAGCAAGTGTCTTTTTAACTTATATATGAAAACAAACCTATGTTATAAAACTGTGCGTTTCCCATTCAATTATTATTCTCATCATCAACTCAGCGAATAGAAAAGAAATATAACAAACAAGTAGTTGGAGAAGGCAAGGCAACGCATGTTACACGCCATTCAAACACACGTACATATAAACATAACAAAAATTAAAAGTCCCAGCATTCTATTGGCTATCTCCTTAAAAAGACTTTTCTACTTCATTGTTTTGGTATATATGTAAATAACACTTTTATCTTTTTCTTTCTTTTCTTTTCTCATTGCTACAGAGAGATCAGCTCAGCCATGGCGGTAGGCCAGAGCTTCTGCAAACCTTCCATGGCTCTGATTTTCTTCATTTTATCCATTGCTTTCGTTGTTTTCGCCTCCGCAGAGCTGCAGAGAGTTCAATACGCTGCAATAAATGATGGGTCGCTAATTAGTCTCCTTGTTGTTGGAGACTGGGGAAGGAAGGGTCTGTACAACCAATCCTTAGTCGCTGACCAGGTAGCTCTCTTTCCTTCCATCGGTTTAAGCTCTTGAACCTAATTTCTGCTAAAAAGCTGCTATTTCTTAGCTTGAATAATGTTTTTCATGTATCAAAGGTTTTGGGTGGTGTGTGTTCGTCAATTAACTTCTCATTTACATTATTTTTTGTTCTTGGATTCTATTTTTGTTGGTTTTCCTTAGATGATAATGATAGAGTTTATGTTTTTATTGTTTTTTTGGGTTTAGCTTACTAATTAGGAAATCATTAGTTAGCTAATGAGTTAATTTTCATGTTCAATGAAAACGACATCCACTTCGATAATGCTCATCTTTTGTTTTGATCCACCCTCATTGCTCTTTTAATATTTTTTCTAAACAATTTTCTTTTAATTGATTTACTGTAAAAAAAAGGCTTATTTTAGTGGTTTCTTGAGCTGGATTTGGATTAATCTCAATTGTTTTTTTCAATCATTGACTTAGTCATATGGCTACCTCCCTCAGTCTTGTATCATTATTATTCTCCTTTAATCAACAAACAAAAATTAGCTAACGCATTGTTTGGGATCCCATTTCATGGATGCTTTTGAAAATTTCAAATCCAAAAACATCATACATGATATCATAGAAGATTTTCTCAAAATTAAAAAAAATGAATGAATTATACATTATGAAATAATTGTACACACCAACTACTTTTTTTTAAAGAATTTCTTTTCTTTTTAAATTCTACTTCTATAGCTATTCCAAACAAAGTTTAAAATTTTTATCCAATTTGAGTAGGATCGAATATATGAATTTTGTTTTTTGTATTGCATTCGATATTAGTCTCCTAAATTTTTTTTTAAAAAAAAGAAGATGTTAAGGATACATGTTTCATCAATTTTGGCTGAGCAGAAAGATTGCAACTTTGATATTTCAACTTTGATGTAGATGGGTAAAATAGGTGAGAAATTAGACATAGATTTCGTTATCTCTACCGGCGACAACTTTTACCACGACGGATTATCCAGCATCGAAGACAAATCATTCGAGGATTCTTTTACCAATATTTACACTGCTCAGAGTTTGCAGAAGCCATGGTACGCCGGTAAGTAACTAAATTATTTAACGATCATTATTTATAAATCAGATAATATATCTAATAATTTATAACGTTTTTGTATTATTATATCCAGTTCTTGGCAATCATGATTACCATGGTGATACGCAAGCACAATTCAGCCCCGTTCTTAAAGCCATTGATAATCGTTGGTTCTGCTTGAGATCCTACGTTCTTAATGCAGGTTTTTCCCAAACAAAAAATAAACAATCAATTGATTAAAGCAAAAGAATTGCACAAAAACATATTGATATGTGTGTTTTTTATGCGGTATTTTTAGAAATTGTTGATTTCTTTTTCGTGGACACGACGCCGTTCGTTATGAAATATTGGACAGCACCAAAAGATCACAATTACGACTGGAAGGAAATTTCTCCCAGAGATCAATACATCACAAATCTTTTGGAGGTATTTTATATAAATACAAAAGCTGTATTTTCAAAAAAATTAAATACAAGGACTTCGATCTAATACTAATTATTATAAATAAAAAATTTTCTGTCAAGGATTTGGACGCTGCACTGAAAGAATCGAGTGCTAATTGGAAACTGGTCGTAGGACACCACACGATGCGGAGCGTTAGCAACCACGGCGACACTCAAGAGCTCCTAGCCTCCCTTCTGCCTCTTCTTAAGGCAAATGGTGTCGACATGTACATCAACGGGCACGACCACTGCCTTGAGCATATCAGTAGCCTAGACAGGTAACTAAAACATATGTACCTTGTCGCCTGTTGGTTTTAAATTGACAAAAGTTTTGTTTGCTGAGAATGTGTTATTACATAACATATATGCAGTCCACTTCAATACTTCACAAGCGGCGGAGGGTCTAAGGCATGGAAGGGTATTTTCTCTCCAAACTCCGATAAGCTGCGGTTCTTTTACGACGGTCAAGGGTTCATGTCCATGCAGCTGACGAGCACAGAAGTGAGGGTTGCTTTCTATGACGTTTCCGGCAATGTCCTCCATCAATGGAGCACAACCAAATCTGCACACTGCAGCTATGTGTAACGAATCGAAGTTATCAATTATTATCCAAAAAAAGTATATATTATTATCAAAAACAACATTCTTGAATTTTATTGAAAAAGTATGATATCCAAAAAAAAGAAGAGAAGTTCTTCCACAGGCAAATGTTAAGCAATATCTTATTTTTGCATTGAATAAACAATTGCAACACATGCAAGGGAATTTTATAAATAATCAAACATTTGCTGACCTGAATTGAGGAACCAGTGTTATTGAGAAACAAAAGTTTACCAAAAATTAATAATAATAATATAATTTCATTACAATAAAACTTAAGTCAAACTGGTGAAAATCCAATTTGAAACAATGCTTACAGCTGCTGAAGGAAGAAAGAAAAGAAATAATGAATGACTTGACAAGCTGCATTGCAAAGCTAATTAACATGAAAAGAAACAGAAAGAGCAGTATTTTGCTGACGACCCTTCTTTGCTGAACTTCTGCTTGAGTAAAATTTAGAAGCATTTCCTGTGAACGATCGATGGTCCCGACTCATCGTACTCTGCCTTGGAAATCCACATCTGCAATGCCATTTAAAGTAACGGTATTGCATTATCAGTCTATTAACAATTATGCAACTTTTATCAAGCAAATTAACATTAAGCAGTATGCAGAACTAGGAGGTTTATAGTCAAGCATAAAATCTCACCTGTTGGAAGGTGCTGAGAGATGCCAAGATGGAACCTCCAATCCATACACTGTACTTCCTCTCTGGCGGGGCGACAACCTTGATCTTCATGCTGCTGGGAGCCAGTGCTGTGATCTCCTTGCTCATCCTGTCAGCAATGCCAGGGAACATTGTGGTTCCACCACTCAGGACAATGTTACCATACAGATCCTTCCTAATATCCACATCACACTTCATGATGGAGTTGTAAGTGGTCTCATGGATGCCTGCAGCTTCCATACCAATGAAGGATGGCTGGTAGAGAACTTCAGGGCAGCGGAACCGCTCAGCACCAATTGTGATCACCTGTCCATCTGGCAGCTCATAGCTCTTCTCAACAGAGGAGCTAGTCTTGGCAGTCTCCAGTTCTTGCTCATAGTCAAGGGCAATGTATGCAAGCTTCTCCTTCATGTCACGGACAATTTCACGCTCTGCAGTGGTGGTGAAGGAGTAGCCACGCTCAGTAAGGATTTTCATGAGGTAGTCAGTCAAGTCACGGCCTGCGAGATCCAGACGAAGGATGGCATGCGGCAGAGCATATCCTTCATAAATAGGCACAGTGTGGCTAACACCATCACCAGAATCCAACACGATGCCTAAAAGAACAGTCATTAGCCTTTTGTTACAAACCTAACAAAATAAATCATCAGATAAAGGCAAATCATGGGAATTCAATTGTAAAATTGATTGAAGAGCAAAAATGAGATGATGGACCTGTTGTTCGACCACTTGCATATAGAGAGAGAACAGCCTGGATGGCGACATACATAGCAGGGGTGTTAAAAGTCTCAAACATGATCTGAGTCATTTTCTCACGATTAGCCTTGGGATTCATGGGAGCCTCAGTGAGAAGAACTGGATGCTCTTCTGGTGCCACACGGAGCTCATTGTAAAAGGTGTGGTGCCATATCTTCTCCATGTCATCCCAGTTGCTCACAATACCGTGCTCAATTGGGTACTTCAATGTCAAAATACCTCTCTTTGATTGAGCCTCATCACCAACATAGGCATCCTTCTGACCCATCCCAACCATGACACCAGTGTGGCGGGGACGGCCAACAATGCTAGGAAAAACAGCTCTTGGCGCATCATCTCCAGCAAACCCGGCCTATCGACAAAGCAGAAAAACATCTATCTATGAGGACTTCTTGGTCACAAAACTTGTAAACAATTTGACATGAAGTACTAGGAAACATGAATCAAGAATCCAAGTGATCTCTACATACCTTTACCATCCCAGTTCCATTGTCGCACACAAGCGGCTGGATATCCTCGGTCTCTGCCATCTTCTATCTCTGAAAGAAAATGTAAAAGCCATAAAAATTTAACCAAGACATCAATCTGGCCGTAACTTTGTCAAAAACCAGCCAATGGGCATTATGATGTATCACCAAAAACATTGTCACAAAGCATTGCTTCGGAAATCATGATTTATTTTTATTTTCCATTTTTAGAAGATTCAATCAGATCTGAAGTTATTATGCAAAACATTGACAAATGCTGAATCCTCTAACAATCTATAAGGTGCGCTTGCGGTAAAAAAGAAAATCCAGTCAAACCCAGACAGAAATTGTCGCTGAGGCAATCCCTGGAGTACATTGGACATTTTTTTAAACTCATACATTGATTACCTATTCAAACTATGCGGCATTGACACTAACACCTTATCGGTCAAAATTCCCATCTAAATCGAATTAGATCTTGTAGCCCTTTCTAAATCCGCAATATCATCATCTTCTATTACATGTAATTTCTAATTCTACAATTAACAGTAAAAATGATAATATAAAAGAAATCAAGTGGATCTACAATCTTGACCAGAATATCGTACTACGATCTAATTGAAACAAGAAAGAAACTTAAAATATAATCAACGGTCAAGTAGAAACAAATTAAGCAATGAGATTCTTAAAAAAATTCTCCAAAAATCAAAACAAAACATATTGAAACTTTGGAGGGGGAAAAGAAGACAGATTAATTCTCACCAGACTGGAGCAGGCGACAGCAAAGAAAGAATTGGGGTAGGAACTGCTGGTCCCCTTAAGATCAAGATCAAGAGATCGAGGTCGGGACTTGGTAGAGAGATTTGAAGAAAAATAAAAAGAAATGGAGAGAGATTTGAAGGAGGGCTCGGTCTGTGTGGGAGAGCAGAGATATAAAATGGCGGGAAAAACCGCAAATACTGGGACCCACTTTTCATGGGACCCATTAACGCAATCCTCTCTCTTTCCTACTCTTTTGTGGCTCCACCTTCTGCCACGTGTCAATTCATAACGACAATTAATTAGAAGTAAATAATAAATGGAAAAAGTCTTTTTCATTATTACTAAGATAAAAAAATTAGTTTACTATTCTTAACCACTAATCTCCTACATGTAAAACGTTGTCACTTTAACCTTTACCTCCACCGGAAAATGAAATCGGTTAAATTTCCAAACGTTGGGGAACATCTTACCTACTAATCAATCACACAGCTACCATAAATTGTAAAAACATGCCATCTAAATCTATTGATGATCTATCAAAATTACTGCAGCAAGTTTCAACTGCTCTTCAAAATTAATGCATCAAAGCAATATACAAGCTATCAAACTAAAATTGTTTCATGTTCTTTACTTTTTGGTATTTTTGTTGGAAAAGATAAAAAGTATTTCAGGTTTCCCTACGTCGCTCTTTACACTTTCTCTGCTCTGTGTACTCCTCATGCTAGCACCAACAAATTTACAGTTTCCCACTGTCTATGTCGATGAGCCGCCTGTTGAGTTGCTTGCAGGCTTCTGCTTGATAGTAACAGATTAGTCAGCTTCTTTGCTTGATGCCATCCCTCCATTACCGACTAAACCATCCCTCGTGCTACCAATGCATTCTGGTCCGGGAGAAGAATGGCTGCTTTGTGCTTTCTCTGCTATATTTCTATTTTCAGTGTAGGCAGCAGTTTCTTGAGAGCAGCTACAGTCAGCTGATAGGGACATCTCTTGAAATTGTGGTAAAGGATTACCAGAACCTGGTGGGGGAAGAAATACACCAGTGCCAGGAACTGGAGCACGATGAGGTGGAATTGTTACAATTGATCCAGCTGAAACAGGCGGCTGTGGCACTATGGTGGGATAAGGAATTGGTGATGGGGGTACTGGTGCAGCTGCTGCGGATACGTACAGTGGCTGTGTGCCATTTTGAGGAGCTAACTGCTGATGGCAAGTTGTTCGAGAAAAAACTCCTGCAGTGGTTCCGTGTTGTTTACTGACAGATGATGAATGACGGACAAAGCTTGGCCTGGCATGTGGCATGGTCCAACGTGATGAGACTGGTTGTGTAGCAGACGGGAACCTAGGGCCTTCCAATGGAAGAGACTTCTTGGATAGAAACTTCCCAAATGTCATGATAACGCGCTGCTTCCTCACAGAAGGAATGGCATGTCGGGCTAGGTCAGCACTGTTACCTTCCAGTACAAGAAGATTCCTGCAGCAGGTATAAAACTTAGAAGAGGTGAATGAGTAGAAAGAGACATGATTCACAAGATATATATTTTACTCTAGAACAAATTGCATCTGAATTTAGTTGCCATCTCATTGCAGCTAATTCTTAGCAAAAGCATCCTTCTGTGACATGCCATAAAAAGCCTCACCTTGAGGATAATTCCAAAACTAGCCGTAGCAGGCAGATGTCTGAGATCTGCCCTCAAAATACTCTTTAGAATTAATAGTGAATCTTTCTACACTGTACAACAACGTGGCCATGCTGATTATAAAGGATTTATGTGTGCTTTTACTTCATATAAAATCTTTCTTAACAGAAATTGGTTTAAAGCAGTTCTACCACATTCTAGAGAATCCTGCTTTGTGCGTTGATGAGACAAAAAATAAGCAACTGCATATATACAGGAAAGCACCTCATAAGTAAAATTCAATCATACCCTGGTTTCAAATTTACTTTCAGTGAACCCTTGTATCCCCTTCGATAATCAGTTCCAATTACTTGGCCAAATACCATATCACATTCAGTCAAAAACAAGCTGCAAACAGGCCTACCATACCACAATGGCCACATGTATGGCTGCGAATGATCCCCCTAAAGAATGCAACTGTATGTCAGATCATCATACCGAAGGAGATCTTAATAGAATCATTGAATTAATGTTTCATTTTACCAAGAAAGAGCAGATTTGTTGCTACCTCATTAAAGAAATCAATTGCACAGAAGTTAGGTTTAACAGCCAAAACTTGCTTCTTAACCAAATGATTAAGAATGTAATGTACAGATTCTGGAATGTCCTCCACCTTTCTCTCTGAAAATTAAGTTTAGATAACAAACATCATAACAAAAGAAGTACAAGAAAAAAAGGCCACTTAGACACGTGAATATTTTGTGAAATTTAAAAACTTGCCTCTATATGTACCAGTATAATTATCAGCATCTAAAGGGCCATCAGCAACGGCAACTCCGAGCTGAATCATGTCTCTTCCATGTCCTCTTGATGGTCTCTTTGATAAGATCATTGTCTGTCCTGTAATAGAACATATGCATATCAATCTTCACGGGATGTCATATGCATAGCTGAAAGCCATCTGAATTCTTCTCAACACAAAAATATTCATGCTAAGTGGGTAACTTTTGCTCTTGGTATTTGCACACTTTCTATCACGAATTGCATACATGGAACGCCAAATATAGATCACAAAAGATTGACGAATTTATGACTTTTGGAAAAGGAACAAACAGACTGCAACCTAGGTCACTGCAAGTGTTCAGTAAAGTTGCAAAAGAGTAGAATTTGTTGCATCTATAGAAAGTTACAAAACATTGTTGTCAAAGGATACTTCTCAGAAGTTAACCAAAGAATGTATGTAAAGAATTTACAGATACGATGATCATGCCTTGAAGTTCTCCTCGGCGGCCAGCTGCTCTCATCTCATTTGCCAAAGTGAGGAATCTCGTTGTCTCAGAGTTATCAAACAAATGTTCATATAATTTAAGCCCATCAACAGCATTCACCTAGAGGACAATTAGCGCCATTGTTTACTCGCCAAATAGAGTTTGCAGAATTCACAATGAAGCTACAGATATGCAAATCGAACAATTGGAAATTTAAGGCAACCTACCATCTTGCCATCAAGAGTTACACTAGAAAAAAACGTTCTGAAATGTAGTTTACATGTTTGCTTTTCATCTTCATCCGTTGTCGTTCCGCATTGCAAGGGTTCATCTCCATTCATCCCTAAAGAAGAAACAGAAACTGAAGTTGTCAGTGGGTTTAGCCTTCAATGATACTACAACTGTCTGCTAGCAAATCAAAGGTGTTCTCTTAATATCAATGAAGACACACACGCGACTGAAGAACATATAAACCCAAGAAATTGAGCACCAAAGTCTGAAAAAGAATTGCATGATAGTAAAGGACAAAGATGCAGTAACATTCGAGAAACAAAAATTCATTTTACAGAGCACTAGGACATTAACTTATATAATTATAAATGTGGAGAAAACACCTTCTCTTGTGATCCCTTAACCCAAAGAAGGTCCTAACAACTAATTCCAAGAGCGAAACCAAAATAACCAAACGGATGATGTTCCACGTCATTTTTAAAGGAAACTCCAATAACCACGCAGCTTACTGGTAAGCCTGCTTTCACCACACAAGGAGGACCAATAGATCCCTTAGAATCTCTTGTGAAATATCATAAAGGATGAGCATAATAAAGTATGACATCTAGAAACAAAATAATCAACAGCCTTTGTGCACTTAGAGGTGGAACAATTGCATAGTGCAAAGCGCCTACAATATTTAGGTCAAAGACAGGAGTCAAAGTGTTCAGATTTATTAGTATGGAAACTTTGTTTACCGGTTGGGCATAGAAAATCATTGAATGACCTATATGCATGAATATATCCAACTCACCATAATTGGTACCAAGTGGTCGCCCTTCATCTTCCATGTGGCATTCCACATCAGTAGTGGAGCTAGCACCATTCCCTGTATGATCAACAATATCTCGGACACAATTTTTTCAAGAGAAACTTACTTGATTTAATTTTCAGATTAAAGGTTCAACTAAGACATAGGTCATGCATTCCTTGAGAGGAAGCTGGATCCAGGTTTACTCAAAATGGCCAGGAAAATACAGGTTTGTAACCTGCATCAGCTATTGTATATCCATGGTGGAAGTTACCTACCTTAAGCAACCTACTCCATTGTAAACTCACAATGCTCTTATATTTAGTGCACTAAACTACATGATCAACTCATAGGCTAAATGCAAAAGTATAAATGAGTAGGTAGCAGACTTCGCGATAACAAAATTACCACTATTATTATTAAACAAAAAAAATAGTAATTGCGGTAGTTATAATAGAAGTAATGAAAAGCATCAAGATATTTGTAGCTTTTCAGTATCACTATAACAGAGTTGAGTATCTAGCTAGCTAACTCCATGATGCCTAACAATCCTAGATATTGTATCAAATTAACTGCATAGATCAAGTATCCACCATCATGATAGCTTTCCTGTTTCCAATGATTATACTAGCTCCTATTATTAGTCCATTTGTTGACAAATACCATTGATGGCAACCGCTGTTCCTATTGCAAAAAGTCATCAAGGCAACCCAAAAAACTGATATAGATGAAGAGGTATTTTGTTAATTACACAAAATAATTCTAGTCCACAATATTAACTATTTGTAGTTGAGTTTACAAGTTCAACCACCCAATTAGCGAGTGCAGCTATTGTGATCCAGTTGGTTTTGGCATTAGTTAGTACTTTTGGCAAGGCAATGTTCTAACAGTAACTGGTAAGGAATAGGCAAGTGCTCAACCTACTGACTAAAGTCAAACATCACAACAAACAGAATTTCCGCATGATTAACAATTCTGTTCCTTCACCTGAGGGCAACAGTTCTCAAGCGACTAAGTAAACATTCCCATAAAAGCATAAACTTTCACATGACCTAAAGTCACTAATTTACCTTCCTTCTCAGGATGAGCACCACAATTTTCTTCTTTATCAATCTCTTCCCTAATAGCCTCCTCCATTTTCCCATTTTCTACTCCAGCTGTTCTCGTTCCATGTTTTCCAAAGCGGTGAGCATGATAATCATACCCAGACCGTCTTAAATCCTTCCCCCCTGCACTGTCAGCAATCTTATGTTGTTGAGGTGGTGGTTGTTGTTGTTCAACTGGCCCCCGCGGCAGGCCTACTGTGGGCTGCACCATTTGACGGTGCGTAGTAGCCTGCTGGAGAGCATAGTAGATTTCTGCAATGGAGAAGTGCTGCTGCATAAGGATGACTGGTGTCCAACTGAAGCGACGCTGCTGCACGGCAGCAAAAACTCCATCATAGTCAGCCGGTTGTTCAGCATTGGACTGCATGTGGTAGAGCAGGGCATCAATGATGGCATTGGCTGCTGCAAACTCTGATCGTAGCCAAGCAACAAAGCTGTTCTCAGTCACCCAATGCTGCTGTACCAGCTGCTGCTGATGGTGATATTGATGTTGGGGAATTGCCTCATTGATACTACCAGAAGCTGCCGCCATTAATAATTTTTATCTTTTTCTACAAAGTTTTTACAGCATCCCGAGATTGGAATCTACTTCAAAAGTGCTTATGGCCTGAATGGAGAACTGTTTTAATACAAAGAGAGAACGGTAGCAACAATGTGGGAGCTTGAGAGCTACCCTATTCAAGAAAAGCACAATTAAATAAAGAAAAATTACAAAAATAGAAGGAAGCACATTGAGGAACTGAAAAAGGGAAGCTTTGAATTTTTAAAAAAAAAAAAACTCAAATATACTTTGAGAAAAGAAAGAAAACTAATCTTTTTTCAACAACGTGGAAACTCCCATCAAGAATCCAAGGCGGAACCATACATAATTTTTCTTTAAGTAAAAACTAAAACGAAGTAAAAACAGAGAGAGGGAAAAAAAGGCTCTCCTGCTCCTTGAATTCTCCTCTGAATCATCACTAGAACTACTGAAAATTGGGAAGAACAACTAGAATTCGCATACAGTTAAAAACCCGGAATAATATCCAGAGAGTGGAATACAAAAAGTCAAAGTAAGTTTAAAAAAATTCAAAATGACGAATTTCACTATAAAATAAAAAAAGAAAACCCTGCCCTGCGATGGAAAGAACAAATTACAACAAACTTCCATCTTAAACAAAAATGACACCAAAAAAAAAAAAAAAAAAAAGCAAAAGTTGCAACGCAGGAGGTTTCACTAGAATATCGCAAAGAGTGAGAAAATACAGAGATAACAAATACAAACAAGCTACATCAAAATTTTAAAATTCAAAATAACAAAAAATGATAAAAAGGAACAATGGAAATTAAATAAAAAAACAGATCTAAAAAACATGCCAAAACATGGTAAGACCAAAACCAAAAAAAAAATTACAACAAGAAAAATTTGATCTTTAAAAAAAGAGCAAAAACTCGACAATGCAGGTGAAATCAAAATGCGGGAAGGGAATCCAAACATACCTAGAGAGATACGGAAGGGTATAATTTCAGGATCTGAATCTAAAGATTAAAAAAATTAACGGTAATAATAATAGCAGCGATCAAACAAAGAAAGAGAGCGAGTTGTTGTTGTTTGTTGCTTGTGAAGTACGCAGTTTTTTTTTGGGGTCTAACAGCTGCTGTTGCTTTGGTCTCTTGTTATTTACTGCTGCTTTCCTTTCTTCCTGTGAAACTAGTGTTGGATGCTAAAACTATTTGCAGAATCGAACTACTGAAATTTTATTTGGTAATTTCGTTAGCAGAAATTTCTCTGAAGAAATGACATTAATGCTAATCTCCACCGACGAACTAACAAGGGCTCTATGTTACAATTTCAACCATCCAATGAGCCTGAAATTCGATTTGACATTGTATATTAATATATATATTTTTTATATGTGTGGTTGAAGATAGATTGATAGTGTTAACTTATTCATTTATTAATGTTAATTATTGATATTTGATAATGGAGATGATAAGAAAAAGAAATTTTTTAACAAATAAATAATAAAAATATATACATAAGAAGAAAACAATGTATATTAGAAAATTTAAGTTCTAAATTCTAAAGAGATATTTGTAATGTTGTAATGAGCAAGAGCGCATTTACTAACCACTAAAATTTATTTTTTTCAAACTCAATATTAATACAAAATAAACACAAATTTTTTCTATTAAAGTTTTTTCAAAATTTCATTTAAAACTTATTTTTAATCAAAATTAATATAAAATTTTATTTTATTAGATATTTTTAATTTTTAAAACTTATTTTTAAAAAATGAATTTATCTTAAAATAAACACATTTTTAGCTCGTGATAATCATACAAAACTTTGGTCGAATTAGAGCTCGTATGTCGGTATTTATTTTCTCATTTTTATTTGAATTTATTTTAATTTTCAATATTTTTAAAATATTTTATATTTTTTTTTAAATATTTAAAAAATATAAAAAATTTTACGGTCATAAAACTTTGTTATTATTTATTATTCTTATATTTTAGACAAAAAAGAGTTCATATTTTCAAATACTTTTCTCAAATATCCCCTTAAAACCAAAAAAATGTAATAAAAAGTGAAAGTATATAACGTTATAAAGAATTATTCACCCGATTCATTTTAAGGCGTGTTTACTTTAAAAATAAAATGAAAGTAAATTTTTTATAAATCAATTTAAAAAATTAAATTAAAAATTAAAAATATTTAATAAAAATAAAATTATATATTGATTTAATATTTAAAATAAATTTTAAAATTAAATTTTTTAAAAAATTATTAATAAAAAATTTATTTTAATTTAAATATATTTTATATTAAAAATGAGTTTAAAAAAAATAAATTTGAGGCGATGGTAAACACGCCCTTACAGAGCTCTATTTAGGGTAACTTGTCATTGTCAAATTAGCTAAAGCAAGAATTTTTAAGGACCTCACTTGCAAAATGCCTTTAGAAGAGAGGAAAAGGAAGATTCGTTTGGTACAGGGTTATTATGGTCATTCGTTGCCCTTCGTGTTGCTATAGCTGTTCTTCGTCCTTCGGTCGCGGTCCATCAGATTCACAGACAGTAAATTAACAAAATGTGTTTTTCTGTTTGATTTTTACAAGAACTAGCCTCCATAATTATATCACGCACGCTCCTACGCTTCCTTATAGATGGATGAACTTCATGCATTTAATATTCGGTAACAGAAAACATGTAAGAGCTGTAGGCAGTTAAATTAGAAATTTGGAACATCAAGGAAAGACTTTTCTTTTCGGAACGCAATAGCAGAAAGCAAATGTACACAGGCATTCTGCAAACAAATACCAATTCCACAATAAAGAGCAGCAATGAAAGGAAGCCAAATTGAACGGAATTTCTAAGGGTCATATGGCAATCCATGTCAAGTAATCAGAACTCCTCTAACTTTACATATAGTAAGACGTAGTTCAACTGTGAAGTGCATTCTGAGATGTAGTATACAGACTTGATTCTCAAACAACTATAATTGATGCTACTACCGGAAGCAATTCTTTTTTTCTTTTTTTTTTTTTGGGTTCCATCATCTTCCTATTTCCTCCTAATGACCCTGTACACCATCTTGGGTCATGTTTGTAATGCCTGATTTGTGAAAAGAAAAATCAATTGGTTACAAAGTGGTACCTCGAATCAACGTAGCTCTCCACATCCCACAAGAAAGATCCAAAAGTTACTGCCTCCAAAATAAGCCTCCTCAACCCACCGAAACTGATAGTGACCATCTCGTCCTTCGAAGAATCAATCGTGCCCTGAGGAGTTATCACAATTTCAGGCCTTCCAAACAACGCTTCAGTGTGCTTCTCAATAATGCCGAAAGCCTCCTTTGATCTTATTGTTGCATACCGTTGCAAAGTTTCTGAATCAAATGACATCACATAGGATCGCAGACGACATGGCTTCGATTCTTGGCCAAAGGTTCCCATGGTGAAGCTACCAGAAGTTACTTCAGGGTGGGGACTTCCTACTTGGACAGCCATAGTTGGCTCATCGGATATAGTCTGTTTGGCAGAATTCTTTGCCTCCTCATCTGATCCCCAAGGGAGGGTCTTCATTGATTTCTCTAGCTGGAATCGCTGGTCCACTCTCTTCAGGAAATACCCGTACATGACTGAAGCAGCATACACCTGACCTACCCGGAGTTTGCTGATAGGTGCAATCATGTCTGGATCACCAAGCCGCTGACCGAGAATGAGCGTGAGGTGGTTCTTGATCATTTCATAGGCCTCTGGGGAGTGCAGCCTCTCGAGCTTCTCATCCTGGGGTGGCCATTGGTCGACCCGCCCTCTTGGTTCAGAAGATTGAGATATAGTGGGAATCAAGGAAACATCAGCTTCCACGAACTTTTGAACAATAAGAGCATAGAGTATTTCCTCCAAAGCATGCCTCCTTTCCTTGTCTTTTACTTCAGCAATCCTCCTGACAATTTAATGATCCAAAGTTATATTACATAACCTTTCAGGAAAAAGGTAGAACAAGTAAAATCAAAGTAGGAAGCTTACTTGTAGAGGATGATGTCAGTGCCAGAAGGAGATGGTTCATCCTTTGGTTTATCAGCTTCTCGAGCATTTTGGAGCTGTTCGAGCTGCTGATCCACTGCAGCAGGAAGAAGGTGTGGGTGGCTTAGCAAGATTTGTGATAGGAACTGCCCAACCGGAGATTCCAGCTGAAGAGGAGCTATAGGTGTTGACTGCTCAGTATTCCCAAAGGCAGACGCCCTGATGCACAGATTTCTGCGAGGGTTCATGAAAACAGATGCTCTTCGGTCTCTAATTGCAGAAAGCGGGCGCCATCCCTACCATCAGATTAATCAAGTAATCAGGCATTATCGCAAAAGCGATTATTGCAAAATATACCACATAAGAAGTGGCTAATTTCAAAATAGGAAAGGAAACTATAACAATGCATTCATCTATGATCAGTAGCAAGAAGTCAAAAGAAATATTTCCGAATCTAGGAGCATAACATAAGTCATTTATCTTTCCTCTAATTGCACGATGAAAAGGTCTAACTGGAGATTTAAAAAAGCAGTATCTAAAAGATAAGCAGATACGTAAGCACCAGAAAAGCTCAAAGAACCCAAAACACAAGCACCAAAAATTCCTACAAAATAACCACAGCAGCAGCAACAGTAAGAACATTTTTCTCTTAAAACACTTGCGCCTTTGAGGGAACCGAAGAGTTAAAATACTAGAATCTCATACGAGGATAATACCCATCCAAGAAAATCCTACCACCTATTGATTTTCTCGGAAAATATTAAGACTAATTCCTACAACTTCTGATTATTACAAAAAGAAAAAACAACAACAATAGAAAAACAAACCTTGACCAGCTACCGACCAATTTTGAGAAGAACAAAGAAAAAAGTTTGAAAGACCAAATTCTAATTCGAAAAATTTTAGCGGCTTAAAGAGTTGTCTGATTACCTTCAGAGGAGTAAAGGGAGAGGAAATCGAATTGGGTGCAGCTCGGTGCTGATGAAAATCCGGCGAGTGGCGGAAGCCCAACGGCCCAGATTGAAATCCCAGCGTCGTAGCTGATGCAGATTCCATCAGTTAATCAAAAAAAACTGAAATCGGATTGAAATTGATCGAATTTAAGAAGAAAAGGAATTGAAGTATTGATGTTTAATTGATTCTTAAGAAGAAAAAAATAATTGAGGGAAATTTTGGGTCGGCGGGTTGGGAGGTGAAGGAAACGAGAAACTACTTGTAGTATTATTAATCGTTTTACTTATAAATAATTATTATGATTGACTATTTTATCCTTCCTCTAAAGATCAAGGTTGTAGAATTTTCTAGATATATTTAGTTTCAGTTTAAATTTTAAAACTATAAATATAATGGAAGCATTTATTTGACCCAAAAATGCAAAAAAATGGGAAGAAAAATAGTATAGAACTTGTAAGTTTGAAGTGTATGTTTCGTATTACTTATAAATTTTTTTATAATTATAATTTTTATTTCATGCTCTCAATAAAAATTTTAAAATTTTATAAACTTTTTTAAATATTAAAACATAAAAAAAATTATATCATAAAATTTTATTACTTATTGTTATTATTCTTATTTTAAATAACAAAATAAAACATATATTTTTATTTTTAAAAAAAATTTCTTTTAAAAATACTCTCAAATATATTCTTAATTAAAAGAAAATTGTCTTTTGCCAAGTATCTATATAACAATATATACTTTTGTAATGAAATAAAAAAATGCAAAATTTATGAAAACAAAATTCATTTGTAATATTTGTTTAAAAATAAAGTAAAAAAGTCTTTATTCCTCTTAACTTCATATAGGAACTAGTCTAATAGAAAGATTATAAGATGGTAGTAAACAGTGGGTGGCATATTAGCATATAATTTGTTTTAGAATAAAACCTCTTGAGATAGCTGCAAGGGCAGAGCAGTCATTTTAACGGCTTTATCGTACTATTTTATGAAAATAAAAATGTTTGTTTCCAGTCCATCCTTGTCTAGATTTCTCTCAAATTTATTTGATTCTGCGGATATACAACGACCATAGAGAACAAGCAAAGAACATGACAAAACACTCATCACCGATTGCAAAACTACAGGCTTTTGTTGTTTTTCTTAGACATTTTTTCTATTTTTTCTTTCTTTCCTTGTTTTCCCCCTTTTTTTGTGGATCAGAAACCATCTGTCTTTGTGGTCTGTAGTTTCAGACGTGTGCCGCTACACACAGTTTCTTATTGGTCCAGGGTTTTCAATATTTTGCAGGATATATTGAGATAGATATTTAGATATGGCGGCAAAATTTTCAGAAAATTTTGTCGGAGTTTTTGATCCAGGTTTTTTTGTCTCCTGTATGTTCTTGTGGATGTAAATAAAATCTTGGTAAATTTTTTTGACATGGTTGAAGACTGAAGCTGAAATAGATATAAATGACACATTACAGAAAACTAGTGACAACGATGAGGCATGAAACAAAACTTATGCTTGTTGCTGTGGACTATCAACAAAATAGAGATACAAAGGGAACAAAGATTTTTATAATACGAAGAAGTTGAGAAAAGCCTCCTAGATCTTACTGCCCTCTGAAGAAGTTGGTACATAAATCACTGACTACTCTCCCTGACTGTACATTAATACTTCCATTTCCTGTTTCAGATGCTGTACACAGCTTCCAGCAGACATCTCCAGCGAAATGGGATCGTGTTCTTGCGAAGTGAACTAGTTATGTTGCTGAGTTGGGCTTGTCGAGTAAGAACTTAGCCACTGCTTGGTATAACTGCTGCTCTTCAAAGGGCTTGGAGACATAACCATCCATTCCGCACTTCACGCATTCTTCATATGTTGCTTGAATAACATCTGCTGTCATGGCCAGAATTGGCAAGTGCCAATTCGGGTTTCTAGAGTTGTTTTCAGAATCTGTGGTTCTTCCGTGCTGCATTTCTTGCTCTTTTGCCTTGCTCTCCATTATGCGGATTTGACGTGTAGCCTCAAACCTGAAAATTAACATTTTTTGTTGTCATTGACAGTTTTCTAACACTTCAGATTTGCAAACTTAGGCTCTGTTTGCAGGTTACAAATGTATCAGATATCATATATCATCTAATCTTTCCTCAGCTGAATGCATGGATCCAGTCTTTAGTTCAGAGAGTTCATATTTCTAAATTAGATCCTAGATGCATGCCTCAGTCAGGTCTGAAACAGTTGTGTAAAGCCATACAAAGGTTTGACTTGACCTAACTCAAAGTAACCCAACTTGGTCTGAAGGAAGTACCAGTTCACCTACCTCCTCTCCTGGTTTCCTCCACTTAATTACAACTCACAACAAAACCATCCATCAGAATCTAGTTTTGCTTGTCATCACAGAATCAAGTACGAATCCAAAATGCACAAAGTTGTTTCCAGGACCAGATCTATTTACAAAACCAAGTGTAAAAAGACCATGACTAGCAAGAATAGGTGTTAAGTGAAACAACCCAATAAGGTTAGAGGACAACTAGGAAAATCATGTTATAGTGCAATACTTATGGCAAAAACAAGGACTGCAATGCAGGGAGGTCTTACTGATATGTGCAGGACATTTCACTTAGAATCAGTAAAAAGCAAAATCCAAAACAACCCCCAAAGTTTTGTTCTTCATCTATCTAAGGGGAAAAACAGCAGTTGAGTTTAATACCAATTGGAGGTCATAATAAAGTATCAACACATTCAAGCAGAACAATAATTAACAAAGCACATAAAATATCCGATAAAAAAGAAAATTGAACAGAAGGACATACCCATCCATTTCTGGCATCTGAACATCCATGAAACAGGCATCGAAATTGTGCGGCAGTTGAAGAAGGGAAAGTGCATCTTTACCACTTTCAGCGCAAGCAACATTAGCTCCGTACTTTTTAAGAGCACCGGCTGCAACTCTGAGATTCACCTTATTATCATCAACCACCAATATGTTTTTTCCTACTAATAAGCCTTTCAGGAATGCTGAACCATTGGGCATTTCTTTCCTGTTTTGCTTTCCAATCCCTAGCACTTGTTGGAGGCATGCCGCTACTGTGGTTGCTCTAAGAGGCTTCATGATGATAGTATCAACAGAATTTCCAAAGTGTGCCTTGTCAGAGTCAGAAGTGACGTGAAGGATCACTTTGGGAACTTCGTTTGCCTGGTCACTTAACCTCAACTGTACTAGCTGATTCCGTAAGACGACCTCTGCTGCAGAAGTCCAATACTCCTTCTCGATGAGTAAAAATGAAGGCCGCTTCTTCTGGTTGCTGCTAAAATTATTTATACAATAAGATGAAAATATTGCAATTGCACAACATCTCGTTATTGCAAATAACAAAATGCACTAGGCATTAAAAGGATATCTTAGGATATTACTTATTAACTGAATTTTTTCTCTACAGGATATACTAATCATTGAAAGCTGTACCTAAGAGTCTTCTTTTATTTTGTTTGTTTGACTGTAAATTGCAAGCAAAATATGGTTACAGCCTAAAGAATTTATTAGAAATCAATGATGTAGAAGAAAATATCCAAAAGGGAAAAGGAAGGTGTACCTATATGTCAAGCAACCATTTTGCCCTGGTAAGAAAGAAAGTGCCGCGTTGACAGAATTCACAACTTCAAGAGTGATGCCCAACCTCTGGAGATGATATTTCGTTACAGAAGCTCTCACTGGCCTTCCATCCACAAGAAGTGCTTTTACTCCTTTAAAGCAAGCAGGAAACGACTCACAAAGAACTTTCTCTGGACCTGTACCTGTTCCCTTCCTACACCTTTGGAGAACAGCGGTGAATGTAAAAGTGCTCCCAACTTTAGGTTTGCTTGTAAAGCTTATCTGCCCACCCATCAATTCGACCAAACATTTGCTGATGCTCAAACCGATACCTGTGCCACCGTATGTTCTGGAGGTTGAGCTATCAACCTGCATGAAAGGTGTGAAGACACGATCCTGAGCATGTAATGGGATACCAATCCCAGTGTCCTCTACACTTATAATAAGTGTCACTTTATCAGAATCCTCTCCGTTGGGCATGCCATCTTCATAAGCAGATCTCGTAGTCTCTTTGGAAAGCAACCATCTAAAAACTTCCCAAGTATTTCTGTCATCAGCTGCTTTCAAACCACTCAATGTGTTGAATGCTGGTTCATCAGAGAAGCCTTCATGGGATTTGCCATTTACGCCTGTGAATTTTGCATTCATGACCTTGTTTACATGCTCAGCTAGATGTACTTGGACAAATATGTGACCACGTTCTGTGAACTGTTATAAGGATGAATTATAATGATGTCAATATGTGATGCTCTTTGGCAGTTAAAGAACACTATTAACATTTCCATAATACTAAAATGAGTGAATTAATGGGAAGATCGAACTCAATTTAAAAAATCAGCGCACATATAAGATAATTTTAACAAAAAGTTTATGGTGAATGCTTAGATTAGAAATTGGGTTCAAAGTGCTAATTACTTTTACTGAATTTCCAACAAGATTCGTGATGATCTGCCGGAACCTTCCAGGATCTCCAGTCATAACTTCAGGAACTTCATCGGAGACAAAAACAGCAAGCTAAATTTGTGAAGAACCACGAGTATCAGACTTTTGGAGATATAGATATAACTCAAAGGAGCCACTTCAAAACCATAGATCCATGGATAACAAGGTTTTTAAACAAGAGAAATCCTTACCTCGATTCCTCTCTCTTTTGTCTTCGGAGAAAATATGGAGAGCACGTCATCTAAGACAGACCGTAGCTCAAATGGCACAGACTCTATTTCTAATTTCCCAGCCTCAATTTTTGCTCGGTCAAGCACTTCATTGATTAAGGATATTAGCGCCTTTCCACAGACTTGTGCGGTTTGCGCGAAATCCCTCTGGGTTAAATTTAGTTCTGTGTCCAGCAGCATATCAAGCATACCTGAAGTGGGATGAAAACTATTGCTCAATCTTTATGAAGAAGAAGAAGTTTAATACTCAAGAGAGAGAGAGAGAGAGAGAGAGAGAGAGAGAGAGAAGCATACCAAGCACCCCATTCATGGGGGTCCTGATTTCATGAGAAACTGTAGCCAGAAACTGCCATCAATCAATAAGGAAAGTTAGGATGGATTTGAGGATAAAAGAAGATGGACAGTGCGCTTTTCCCTAGTTGACTATTATCTATGTATACAAAACTCCGCACCTGAGACTTGGCAACATCTGCAGCCTCTGCTTGGACTTTAAGCTCTTGCATCTTTTTATAATCCTCCTTCACATCTTCATAACGAATCCAATATGTCATAACAATGGTATAAAGAAGCACCGAAATCACAAAGGCAAAACAAGGTATTGTAATTGCCAATATTGATACTGATGGCTCCTTGCGGTACCTATTCAACTCAGTGTAAAACTGGACTATTAGATTATACATAATGCTCCAAACTACATACAAAAGGCGGGCAGGTTCTCTTACTTGCACTCCATTTGATGTCTTCTAGAAGGATCTCCAAAATCAAGAGCACTGACATGGGATATCGACGAATACCCGTGGGGAATTTCAGGTCCATACATGATCAAGGGCTCAGATGAGTTGGTGACATCATAAACATTCACCACAATATCCTGACTACCTGCAAGCTGCCTTAACAGATTTTCTACAAGTGACTCAACATCGAATGCCCCACCAAGATACCTGCTAAGTATTGGGAGGCGAATAACACATCAAAAGTCTTCTGGCATGAAGAGCAAAAACAAATACATAGAAAGCTATGCATTATGACTTATAAACATAGATAGTTTTCCACTTTTCCGTAATTTACCAGAACAATAAGGCTACATCCTACAAGATAATGAACTTTGGTGAAGGAATATTCCAATAAAAAAATTCAGCAGCTTCTGCATAAACATACATGATGCTTAAGAAACAAGTTTGTAATGAGGATCATACAGCATCGAGATGTGGAAAACCAACCCTTCTTGTACTGTATGTTATGACATTCAATAAAGGATCAAACTTGAGAAAAGATATGGGAGCTTTCCGTTATCACCATAGCTAATGAAGTTTGTTATAAATTAAACAACTTGCATCGCAAAATGTACCAGGTATAATTTTCTATTAAACAAAAGTACCACCCAAGGAAACTGACATAAAACTTCACCAGCCAATTGGAGACTCCGCTAACACGCATTTCATACTTTATCATAATGTCTACAATTTATTGACGTTGCTAAGTTGCATGCCTTCATCATGTCAATATATCTATACTAAATTTGCCTCTATTGAAGTGCAAAAGTTAGGGTCGATGTCTCACCCTGCAGTTGCTTCCACACGTTCTTCTACAGAAGCATCTATAGGTAGGCCCAACCTGTACACTGGAAATGTTAGCACCACACCAAGATGATTGTCCAGCAACCTGAATGGTTTTGTGAGGACAGCTTTCCCAGTAACCCTAGCCCGGAGAATATTTTCCCGATCCTCCTGCAACAATAAGTAATTTTGGCACCACAGAAATAACTTGAATAGCAGTTAGAAAAATAGGTTGAAGGAAGAGAGCAAACCTCTCCAGACATCATATCGAGGGCCTCAATATAGGAAACTGTCTGTTGTGAGAATATGACAGGAGCATACTCAGTCTGAACAGGAGATGCTTCCTTCTTCATGGTCCGGATTATCCACCCCTGCTCCTTCTCAAACTTGTCTCTTTCAGAATGAACTACCCTCTGGGCGTATGCCACTCCACTTAACAGAGGCCGCTCAAATGCTGTCATTGCTGTGTATTCAGCAAAGGTCTCCTAAAACCCACACAAAAAAACCTATGAAGCATTGGAGACTATCAAGATTGAATTTTCTACAATAATAATTACCACCAAGCAGTGAAGCACGACTAAAAAAATGAACCAACCTGAAAAAGTATCTAGCGAGTCTCTTCAGTATAATGAACTAATGATAGCATTTTGAAGAGTAATCCATGATCATTAATTAAACCACACTCCTTCAACATATAGTCCATGAATAAGATGGAACAACATATTAGCTAATTAAGGAAACCAAGCAGTTTGTGTTGTTAATTCATAACGACCAATGCATAGCTGCCTCAAGATACAATTAAGCAATAGAGGAACCAGCTCAAAGCCCAAATTCCCATCAACCGAAAAACAACATGAAGTAAGAAAGAAACTTGGTATAAAACTGGACTTGGGAAATTCAAAAAGAGAATAGAACAACAACCTTGCAACACAATATACTGATAGGACCAAGAGATTGGATATTCACATGCAGTTCAGAATTTGGGAATGTAATGAGGCAATACGGGTGTGTTTGGTCACCTGATCAATGGCGGACGGGCGCTTTCGGAGGTGGAATGTAGACACAAGTATGGCAAGGGCATGGACATGGTTGACGGTAACAGCAAACTGGTCCTGAAGCATTCTAGCACGCTCATCGCACATGCTCACCAGCGTCTCTTCTGCAGTCTGGTGACTTTTCCTCACATAGAACAAGTAGATTCCAACCAACACTAACAAAGTAGCCACTGACCATGCAGTCAATGCTGCTAGTTGTTCACGACTCCGGAGCCAACGGGGCCGCTGACGGCAGACTACCACTCCCATCAGTGACCCCATTAGCACACCTTCACCGGCACCTCGAAGAACAATCAAGTCAGCTTCTTTGCTTCATTCCACACAACAAGAACCAAGAACTATGGAATGGAATATTAACAACTAACTTTCTCTCCTTTGTATCCTAAATAATCCACCAAAGAAGAGAGATCACTACAAACTGGCCAGAAAGAAGGAACCGTGAGCAAACAACCGAGTCAAATATCTTTTCGCTTTAGCGCTTGTTAAACCGTGAGCAAACAGGAACTCTGATTCAACTCTGCAATAAACTCCACCCACCACTTTCTTTTAATCAAAACAAGTTAACTCTACTCTGTATCCCAAACAAGAAACCCCAACAAGATTGAGAGAAATTGAAAGATTTTTCAGAAAATTGAACTTCTCCTAGCCCTCTTCTACACAATACAGCAGCTCAGAGCCTTCTTTTCAGCATTACCCTCTAGATTTCAAACAAGAACAGCGAAAAGAGAGAAGGAGAAGAACAAAGTGCAGAGCTAGTAAAACCCACAACCCATTTCTTTTTCTCCCTTTAGTAGTTGTTGTAATGAATAGACTTCGGGAAGAGAATTGAAGCTTTTTCTCTATGAATCCAACAGCAAACCCGATGAAAGATCGCAGCTTTTCATGAACTTCACTCTCCTTTATAAATAACCGAGAACCAAGAAAACACTCCCCCTTCTCTTTATTATTTAATATATAAAGTCCTGGCTTTCTAACACTTTCTTTAATTTCCTGCTTTTTATCAATTTTGCAGGATAAAATTAACTGAAGAAGAAGAGAGAGAGTAACGTGACTTAGTACGGATTTTAATCAGGCGTGAAGAGAGAGAGAAAGAAACTCTAACACCTTAAAAGCAAAAAAGAAAAAAAAAAATTTTTAATCGAAGAACAAGAAAGGTAGCACAACAAAGAACGAACCAAAACCCATTCTCTCCTGGGTTAACTACAATGAATCAGAAGTGAGAACGCCACTGTAACAGCAGTAAGCAGAAAGTATAATTATTATTTTATATAAAAAAAAATTACTGGGAGGCACAGAGAGGACTGAAGACGGAAGAGTAGAGCTTGCTGGCATCAAGGAGAGTTAATCTGGAAATTAATAAGTCAGTGGAAAGGGGGTTAAATTAGCTGCTGCCTTTGAAAAAAATAAACTCATTCTTTTTAAGAACACATTTGCTCGCGTGTTTATTATTTTTATCAAAAGTTTATTTTATTTTTTATTTTTTAATAAACTTTTATAATATATTAAAAAAACTTAAAGTTTTAAATAATATTTACGTTATAAATGTATATAATTTTTATTAATAAAAATAAATTTAGTTTAATTAAAAAAATTCAAATTAAAGTTTTATAGCAAAATAAATGTATAATAATCAATTCTTTAATATTTCAAAAACTCTATTCTTATAGCAAATTTTAATTACTATAAATTTTATTTTATCAAAATTTAATTTTAAATTTTGCTATAGATATTTCATTTTATCACTTAAATTTTATCAAATTCTAATTAATAAACTCACTGACTATAAAAAATTTATTTTTATATAATTAAATAAGTCGACAACTATGCTTTGAACTGGCAACTCGTGTTCTTTCAAGTTTTAATAACTCAACTCACACAGCTCTAACCTTCTTGTTATCAAGACATGACTAATAATTAATACATTAAATACTAACTACCGTTGGATGAAATAATATTATACATATATACAAACTAATAGTCTTTATTTTTTAGAGACGATGCTTTGAATTATTACTACGTGCAGACGGACGGTGGTGATTAAACTTTCTCCCCTCCGAAGATTTGGCGGAGATACGATTGTATTAAACAAACACTTACAAAGCAACCTATGCTATCTTCCCTAACGCACTCTTTTCTTATAAAAAAAATTTATTAGTTCTTTTAACTCTCTTTCACATAATCATCACATGGTCAACTTATTGCCAAACTCCAACTTAATCTACAAAATGAATGCAGAAAAGAAAACTTATTAATTAAATCGAAATTCGAATCAAGCATCCCTCACTGACTTTTTTGTTTTCTTCAGTTCGTCTTCCAACTATCGCAAGCAAAAAGAATCCCCGAACATAAACCAAGAAGTATTTGCCTTGCTTGCTTTCGACATTTTTCAAGCCACATGCCGGCGGCGACCGTTGCTGTGGTCCGGCGAGGAAGAACTATTAGTTCTAGGGTTTCCACTATCTTCCTGTTTGTTTTCGTTTGTTTGGGAGCGAGGTAAGGGCTGTCAGAGATCTACCGGAAAGCGACAGCAAGATATTGCACGAATACGACAACTTAATTAGCAGTAGTTAGACAGCTAAGATATTTGACTTAAATGCCCTCAGGAAACGTTCGTGCCGTAGTTTTCTAAGGAAAGGTTATTTTAGTCAATTGTAGTATAAATAGAGTGAAGGCCTAAAATACCCTTGTACTACTGTTGGCGGTAGACAATAATAGAGAAAGGTTTGTTTCGTGGGGCTCCTGTGCCTGTGCGGCGGTTAGCTGACGAGTCGTCATCACACCGTGTTGTGGGCCCCATGTTGAATCAAACTTCACCAACAAAGTATATTTTAGTCAAACTGTTTGGTACTAAATTGTAAAATCACCTTAATTTTTTTACAATTTCATTTGAAAACAAGTCCAACATTTGACTTTATTCAATTTGTTAAGTGATACACTTGTTTTTTTATAGAATTGCTTATTTTCAGTAAAAAAAATCTGTGATTTGGAAGTTAATTAAACTCTTATATCATCATTAATTTGACTTGCTTTAAATTATCACATTATACGTAAAAATTAGGGTGAAGCACTGCCTTACTTGATGCATGAAAGAAGTGGTCAAAATTCCTCTTTTTTATTTCTATATATTAGGAACAAATAATAATAATAACAATAAAATAGAACCAATTAGAAGAAAAAGATCAACAGTTTACTCTAGTGGGTCACAAAAAGGATACAGAATGGTTTGCCCTCCACCAAAAATAGAAAACCAAAAAAAAAAAAGGAACAAAGAAAATCTTACCGGACCAATTAGAGCCATTCTAATTTCTGACAAAAAATTGGAAAGAAGAAACGGAAATGTACAGTAGAGCTTTTGAGATGCGTTCCAAGAGAATACAATTTGTGGAATGTGGTTATGTTGTGCGTCTTTGGATTTTAGATAGTTTTAATTGTTGTTTGTATAAATTTTCAACTCAATTTTAATTTCGTATTTTTTTAATAAATATTTTAATATTTTTTAATAAATATTTAAACATATTTTTTATTAAAAAAATTAAAAAACTTCCAAACATCTTAACAAATTCTAACTTCAGTTAATCCGTAAGATCACAGTTGTCTTTCAATATTTTAATCTTACCCAAAGCCTCAGCTTCAAGCATGCGATACAATCCTGCAACTGCTAAACCTTTTTTGTTTACGTTATAAATTGCTTATTAAAAATAAGCTTTTGAAAAATATATATTTTAAAATTAAAAAATAATTAATAATAAAATTTTATGACGTAAATTTTTTTATATTTTAATAATTTTGATAAAACTTTTATAAAATATTTTTAAAAATTTATTAAAAAATATAAAAAAAAACTCTTCCAAACATCCGCTAATAATAAAACAACTTCGACATATCACCGCATCAAAAAATATCTCATCATTGACTCCGTTGAGCTTAAGCATGCTGTTTCTTTTTCTTGTTAGTTTCTCTGCTAACAATTTCATTATTAAGCATATGACTAAGAAATTTCAAATTATTACATAGAAAAAATATTTTATTTACATTTCGTTTTCTTCTTAACTAAGCAACAAAAATATTGAGATAATTTATCCACAATTAGGATAAGAGAAAATGCTAACTACATGTTTTTGTTAAAAAAACTGAAACTAAAAGTGACACCATCGAACACTAGCCGAGAGAAACCGGTTCCTCTTACGATTCACTTTTTTAGAAAGTCACTTTTAATTAATATTGGCATTCAATTATTAAAAAAAATATAATAAATTATTTTTAATTAATTTTTTAATAAATTTAAATTTAATAGTATTATTTATACAACTGATTTTTTACTTTATTTTTAATAATTTATTTTTTGCGTAAAGAAATACAGCCTTATTCGGAAATAATTTTTATACTAAAAATTTATTTTCTAATAACTTGCTTGAGGTAATTTAATAATTTATTTAAGAAATTTATTTTGTAATATCTAATTTGTTAGAAACTCATTCTCAAATAACTTTCGGAGAAGTAAACGTGTTCTTATTGGAATTTAAAAGTATTTATAAAATAGAATTTAAAAAAAATATATTTTAATATTTAAAAAAATAATAAAAATATAATAAAAAATTTTATTATATAAATTTTATTATATTTTTTAGATTTTTAAATAAATATTTTAAATATTTATATAATATATATTAAAAAATATGAATAAAAAATTTTTTAAAAAAAAATAGAAAACGCAATCTCAAGAGCATCCGCTGTTACCGTCTGGTATCTCTGAAAATCACAACGCTAAAGCTTATAGTTTTATTTTTTTTATTTCCTATTAGTTCTCTTAAGCAATTTTCCAGCAACCCTGCAAGGTGCCCAAAGCTCAAAGGTCAAGAGATGTGGCCATCCCTACGAATAAACAGAGGTCCATAATGATGATGTCCTTCTTTACTAAAGTTCATGAAGTACTTTATGTGAGACACAAACATATTGCATGATTAGAATACGTTCATATTTTAAAAAATATTTAGAAAATTTATTTAAAAATATATAAAATATAAAATTTTTTACATATTTCTTATATTTAATATTTTATTGAGATGAAAAATAGCACTTATTTTTTTAAAAAAATAAATACTTTTTATTTTTAAAAATTTTATTGTAAAGGTAATTTCAAATGCATTCTAAAAGTGGACTTATCCATTTCTAAACCTTTCAATCGTTCACTCGATTGCACCCAAATTCGTAATGCAAAAGCACTAGTACTACTAGTAGCCAGCAGTAGTAACACTCAAATCATGGAGTGCCCAATAATTGCAGTCCCTGCTGTTCTTATCTTAATGCGGCATGTCAGTTACTCCCCTTTTCTTCTATCATCCTAGAAAAGAAATGACATAGCAGTAAAAAAATACAATCTGGATTTCTTCAGAAATTTCTCTCATCTTTAACTGAAAATACCATATGATTTTAACTAAGTTTAGCTTTAATAGTTTACGCAACAGAGATCAGCTGTATGTAATTGTATGAATTTAGCTAGATAGGCATATGCATTAAAACTGTGAAAAATTGTGTCCAACTTTAGATTCTTCTCTAACTAAAATGAAATTGAAGTCAGCGAGCAAAGCAGGTGAGATAGAACTGCATTACCTCACAGGCGGAGAGATGTCTCTTACTTGCTCAACACACGAATGAGACCAAAGTTGACTCTTATCCAAAGGGCTTGCTTGTTTGTCCTTAACAATGAAAATGCTGCTTAAGCAATGAAGTCCACATCAATCACTCACCAACCTGTTAAAGAAAAGAAAAATAGAGTTAGCTTAGTATAATGACAGTGATTCATTATCAATAGGTTTAGGTTTTCCATTGTCGGGGTAGCTAGTGATGATTGGGGCTGATAATAATCAGGGAGACCTAAACTGGTGCTTCTCTTCCTGTCACTTAATCCTCCAACAACTATTCTTGTCTGCAGTCTAACTTTGTTTCTTATTCAAGAGACTAGTAGCCTTATACAAAGGAATAAAAGCTTAAGAGCTCTAAACCTAATACATAAAAACATTTCGAGCGTCTTGTTCTTATCCTTATAACTCACTTTTTCTACTACACTATCACTTTCAGCGACACAAAAAATGCAACAAAACCACTTCCAACTCACTGTTTTTCAAAAAAATACCAAAAACTAAACCCGGATTTTTAATAATTTACTTCATACTAAAAGAACACACCTTTATAAGTAATAGCTAGTATTTGAAAGATCTTTCGTAGCATTTCTTGTATCCAGTACTAGATCAGAGACTAGAAAGGATAGCTGTAGTTTCTAAGCTGTAAACAATAAGCTAAATGCAATTTGCCTAATACAGAGTAAACCTGCACTACAATAACCTACCAAGCTGATGATTCTTGCCTGCACTACAATAACTGGAATCTGATACCTCAATTAGTAATAGGCAAATTTACTAAAACTGAGATCCTGTAGCACAATCATAAGAATCTTTTCTTTTTTTAATATCATATCTTTTGCGGTCCAAATAGATTATTATGCGCATGTAGCTTCAAAACAGAAAGAAGTTTATGATTTCTTAGGGTGGCCTTTTTCTGGGTTACAGAAACAATGAGTTGTTTCTAGGACAGAATGGAAACTAGAACCAAATTTGGCTCAGTAAAGCTTGGTTTAGCTCAATAACAGAACTAGTATTTGTATCAGTACGGGATTTATACATCTCCTGAAGACGACAATGCAATGCATCCATTTTTGGTTGTAATCAACGAACTTCCTGACTAATTTTCCCTCAGCCACATATCTATGCAACATTCAAAAGTGGTACTACTAACTAAAAGCACCACCAAGCATTGCATATTGCCAAAGAGTATCATGCACTATTTGACTGGGATTACCATGACAGCTCGTTCTTTTGAAGACATTTGTTTTCTTCCTAACTTATCTTGCAAAGTAGGAAAAGCAAAGTTTTATGTTAGTGAGATTACCAGAGAACTGAGTGTTTGCAAGCGAGCCTTGTCGATTAACTTCAAAAACACTTTCTGGCTCTAGATCACCATTCCTGTGCAGAAGTCAATCAGCAAATAGAAGAACTGTGAAACAAATAAGACAACAAGCGGATACCAAAAACTCAACAAAAAAAAAAAAAAAGAATATTTTGAATTAGTGCAATTGGAAAAGGGTCTAATCAAAATGACGGTGACACCGTCAGATTGATATGACTTTGAAAAGAAGCCTGAAGCTTTATTTATACTTCAAATTCAATTTTTTAGACAAAAATTTCACTTCCGATTTAATACTTTCAACAAAAATCAAGTATCAAAATTCACTTTTAAAATCAACTTCTAATAATCACATTTTAAAACTCAAAACTTCATTTTCGAACTTACATTCAATAAAAAGTAAACACAAAAAATAAACTTAAGTAACTCACTCATGTAACTCCACTTCAAAGCAAGATGCCCTAAATCTGTGAAATTCAGTGTATTGACAGGTAAATGCACAACAAGAATCCAGTCCTAAAAGCTGTCAAAAACTTTCCTACTTTATATCATTAATATATGAGAACTTCTATATGACAATGAGAACTCAAACATTTCAATCATAAATGCTTACCTGATCAATGCTAATCTCCCTTGTTTTACGAAGCAGCAGAGTAAGACCAGAATCCTCTACTAGCTTTGCATACGCTATGACCCCTTCTGCATATTACCTTCGAAGTCCTGTAGTAATATAGAATACAGCTTTTTGGATTGATTAACTCTACATAAATCATCTTCAAAAAAATTCTGCATAATTATCCAGAAATTTGTTCAAAGATGGTAGCTGTATGATAAGATTAAACATAAAGAAAAATTAGTTCAAGCAAAACCGTTTTCAATTTTGTCAAATTGCAATAATGCCTCGATCAAGCTTCATTGTTCCCATCCAAGCGTCAGTAGGGTCTGGAAAAAATCTGTCACATTCTTTGGAAAAAAAAGAGTTATTCGTGATAATTTGATATCCATCAAGCGGTCATTCACAACAAGTCATCTTTTGAGAGAAGCACATCCTCAATATGCTATTGGCATCTTCATGCTACCATCAGTTAACCTGCATCCCATCATCAGATTGAAGAATGATCCACCTTTATACGTAAAGAGTCGATTAGCATAAGCAAGCAACATAAATTTCTGAAGGATGTTTAGACCATGTATATTCCTTAAGTGTTGAATTATACATATCAGCTTTACACAAGAGTGCTGACTATCTAAACGACTATAGGAATCACATATATTTATAAAGGAAGAAGGTCAAGTATACATTAGGACCTTAAGTTACAGCCAAGTTCAGATCATGATGCAACAACCTGATCAAGGAACCAAGCATGGTAGAGGAATAAGATTTTTACTTATGCTTCCAACTGCTATACCCATTGCTTCCTGGTTGACTCCATTCTTTCTAGCAGACTCGCTATCTCCGCTTGCATACGCAACTTCATCTTCTGGTAATCACATTGAGAAGTCTCAAGGAACTTGAGCTCCTCAAGCTTCCTGCAGCGGCGCTCCTGGGTTTCCTGCAGACGTAATTTTGCAATGTTAGTTGCATATTCCTCCTCAAATTTCTCTGTCTTTGCACGAGCAATCTTTCGGTAACTCTCAGCCTCTCTTCTGGCTTCATCTGCATGCCTCTGGAATAACTTAGCTTCCTCCTGCTTCAGCCGTACCATGGTCTCAACACTCTGAATGCCTCCTTCCTCTTTCTTTGGGAAGGTAAAGTGTGGTTCAGTTATGTGGACTCGTTGGTTAGCCTTGGGCATATCTATTAGTGTTTCTACGCGAGAGCTACTTGGCTTCAAGCTGAATGCAGGTTTTAGAGGGATAGTGGTGGTCATTGAAGGTTGAGCAGAGACTGCATCTTCTTGCTTGTTTACTTGAGCTGTGAATATGCTTTTAGAGCTACCACCAGTAACAGACTGATCAGCAACACCATCTATAAAAATACCAGATAGGCCAGCGGTCAGGAAAGCATTCAATCAAAACATATTTTCAAATCATCTTCAAAATGAAGACTTAAGTAAAATATTAAAACACTACACAGAGACTGTATAGACAAAAGCTTGAACTTAAGATACTTAAAAAGAAAAATGCCAACATTCAATGACAACCATTGGTTTTAACATCTAGCCGACTCCACCAGGTAGCATTCAAAATAATTGCTAGTGCAGACTGGCAAAAGGCACAAGTCAGACTTTATGAAAGGTCCTGAGAACAATGAGGAAATTTCAACTAAGATAAAATTACACCAACCTTCACAACATTTTAACAAATTTACAAGTCAGTTTGAAGGTAAGGGTTTCACATGATGGTTGACGCACACATTCAAGAGAAAGTAAAAATATGATCGGATGACATAAATCCTGAGATGCCAGAACTACCAACTGGATGCCCTTGCTATAATCTAGCTCTATTTCAGCAATAAATCTTGCTGTTGTAGAAACACCAGACTAACAAACTATGCCACTACTCATTGGGATCCTACCCGATATATGATGAATTCACAGCTAAAATGAAGTGCGTGTTTAACATCGACGATAAAGTTTCTTAACCATTAGGAAGAGATTTCACCTCTGAAGTAAAGATAAATAGATGTCATAGATAGGGAAGGCACTTGGTTATACCCATATTAACTGCAGATCCATTTAATTCAGATCAAGGAAGATACTGCATTATAGTTTGTTAAATACAACTCTAGTCTACTTAGTCAAGGTTTTTGCCATTGCCCTTCTGCAATAATGTTGCATTTGCCTCTTCAGAACAATTATGCAAACATTGTACTTAGTCAAGGTTTTTGCCATTGCCCTTCTGAAATAATGTTGCTTTGCCTCTTCAGAACAATTATGCAAACATTGTATCAAGCACCAATGCTGCACTTGCTCCTTCATAACAGTTTATGCATTCAACCCTTATTTATATCTCGTTTACATCAAACAAATGGCGTTCCAATAAATTTTGAGCTAGTACAAGAACATACTGATAGAAAGATGAATGAAAATTATTAATGAGAAGACAAAAACGACGTGAATGGAAAGATACTTACATTTGAAGAACTGCAACATCACGCTACAAGCATCTGAAGGAGAAATCAGCTTCTTACTGAGCTTACAAAGCATCTCTTCTGCCTTGCCCTGTAGCGCTTTTCCCTCAAAATCGTTGCTGCCCTGGAAAATCTTTCTAACACAATCGAGCTCCTTCATCATTGTCTCTAGCTCCCATTCTTTTGCACAGTAATTAAAGACTTCCTTGACAAAACCAAGCATTTCTGAAGCATGCCCGCATCCCAGGCAGTGGAACTGCATCTCAGTCATTCGAAGTGCCCCCTTCAAGCTAGGGCCGGGTCTAATCAAATTCTTCTGTATACCGCAGACTGCATGGCACCAATGTGCGCAAACATCACATCCAACCCAACTGCAACTATTTGCGGCACAATCAAAATTGAAGCAAACAGGACACATGCACTCGCTGCAGAAACCCTTCTTAGTTGAGCAAATTTTGCAATCACAATCATTAACAGGCAAGATGCTCTTGCAATTCATATTCCTGCACCTCAACAACAAGAACACCTCAACCATCTCAGCATTGGAAAGCCTATTCTTTGGTGACAAAAAATCAGCAATACCAGTTTTCACTGCCACCAACACATCGAGTTGTATCCGGTGGCACTTTGAAAGAGCCTCCATCGTTAAGTCTGTCCTTTGCTCAAGCCGCCTCTGCAGGCCAAGAAACTCCTCTCGCCTCTCCACATCACCAACTAATCTCCTTAAACATTCCTTCACGCTCTCCACTGCCTCATTCGGTAACTCTCGCAACACTTGAGCTACTGCATGCAGTGATTCTGACACAATCTCCTTCACCAACCTATCAGGCTTACTGGACACAGAAGCACTATTATTATTACTATTCATATAATTGTTATCCCTCCTGCTACGAAAGCTAGCAACACCATTAGCCCCCGCCAACAGGGCGGGCAATTCAGATGGAAAGAACGAATTACTCTCGGACCCAGTTAGCGTAGAAGACCCACGACCATTATTGAGATCTCTGAAACTTGCATTATTTGCAAAGCTTATCGTGTTGCTGTCCCCAATAACCGGACGGAATCTACTGTGAACCGAACCATTAGTTCCTTCTCCAGCTCCGCTTGGGTACCATAACTGCTCACTATCAAAATTCTCAGTCGAATTACGCGTGAGTGAGCAGCTAGGGTTGTGAGGAAACATGGACAACGACATCGATCTCGAAAAATCCTCCGAGTTCCCCGTAACCGTAGCAGCGCTATGCGCTCTCTTCACCGGCGCAAGCCCAGCCGGATGTGGAAGATTGTTACGATCGCCAGTCGAGGCAGGGGGATTGTTGAGAGAAAGAGACAGATCGGGAGGGCCAAGAGAGAGATTGAGTTTAGAATCGATTCTAGGCCTATTAACAATGGTTTCAATAGGATGATCGGAAGATGATCTAGGGTTTTCTCCGGCGAGCTGGAGGAAGTCGCGTTCGATCCATCTGGGAGAATCTTTCTTTTCACCAGCAGCAACAGGAGTAGTAGTTGTTGTTATGTAGATTTCTTTACCCTTGTTGTTGTTGTTGATTTCGTGAGCATCACAGAGATACCTAAGAGTGAGCTCCTGAGGAAGGTTAGATCGTGAAGAAGATTCCAACACTGGTGGCAATGATGGAGCCGCCGGTGGTGGTGGTGGAGAAGAACAGTCTCTAGAAGCTTCTAGAAACATATTATCCTTCTGAGAGAACTCGATTCCTTGAAATCGATCGAAATTCGGGGTACCGGAAGTTCGTCGGCGGCGAGAAGTCAAGAGTGCTCCGTTTCTAATCGGAGCAGATGGGAATTTTGTTTAGTTTAATTAATTTGCAAAAACAAGCCATTATGAATAATCAGGACACATGCAGTTCTAAATGACTATGTACATTTGGTGTTTCAATGCTCCGTAATTCTATTTTTTGGGTCAAATTTTAAGGATTGGGTTACTCCAGCTAAGGTGGGGAAAATTTTAAATATTTTATATATTTTAGTTATTAAAAAATTTAAAAATTTATTTTATATTCAAAATTTTAATTTTAATTTACTTATTTATATATTTATTAATATAATTATATTTTTTAATTTTTAATATATTTTAAAAAATTATTAAAATATAAATATTAAACTTTATTTTTACTTTATTTTTTAAAAAATTTTATCTCTTATTTTTTATTTTAAAAACACGCCCTTATCTGGCTTCCTTCTAACTTGCCTGTTGAATAGAAAGGTTTAGGGCCTCAACAGTCATTCATGGAAATAATTATTACAAAGTGCAGGTTTTACAAATTCTTACCCTAATCGGAAATTTTAGTGAACGGAATTTAGCTTTAGCAGCAAGTTTTGCAATAATGGTCCACGTAATTTCACTTTCCCTAATTTTAGTCTCACACAATTCGGAAGAACAGAAGTTCTTGACTTTGACCTGGAAAACAATGACGAACACGATATTCAAACAAAAATCTTACAATCACTAAATTGCCCACCTGCATATTACAAGCCAAAATAAATTAAAATAAAATTAAAACTCGAAAAACGTATATGCAACTCGATTTCTGTACTTAAACAACACTCGTCAAAATGAATACATACTTCAGAGTTTTAGATTAAGATCAGGTTCTTCAAACGGCTGCCTATCCATTATCACATAATTCAAATTTTCACCAATGTTGTTAGGCCTGAAGCTTCCAGGCCAATCCATTACCTCATCTTCGTATTCCATTACGAACATTGACGGTGTCGATCCAAATCCAATCAATCCGCTTCTGTCAAGTTTCAGTGAACTTGTTTGTAGTTCAGGTCTACGGTGGATTGAAAAGTGAGCTTTGATGATGCCTACTGAGTTCAGAGACGAACCGTGAAGTGGCAAAGATGTTACGCTACCGAATGAGTGAGCTGGGAACATTTTTGTTTGCATTAGTGAATGTGACCTATCACGCTTGTGCTCGTTCTGGTGCCCACAAAGTGCTTGTGAGCTGAAGAATTTTCTGTTGCAGTAGTTGCATGAGAAGGTTCTTGCAGGGATCACTCTTTGATCAAGTGTTTCTTCATCATTTTCGTTGCTGCTGCCTCGCCTGTGCTTGAAGATGGAGAGACAGCGTTCCTAATACTTTGGGACAGATCGAGCGACAAGTTGTGCTTTGCAGAATTTGATTCTTGTGTTGATAGATTGCAAGCAACTTGGCTGCTGATATCTGAAACATCTTCTTGACAGGCTACAGCAGGGCTTGTGTTCATCTTCGTATCAGTCTTGATACATGACTGCATATTTCTTCCTGAACTACATCCGAACAATATCAGGGCTAACAAAATCAAAGAACAGATAAATTTTCAATGAATAGGAATGCAAATTTTTTGCTCCATATTTGCACAATAATCACAAAAACTAAAGCATAGCAGAAGGTTGAACTATGCACTACAAAAATAAGGTAAAAGTCCTCTTTCTGAAAACAAGTTATACGTTCACAAGAGCACTACAGAAAGAGGGTGTCCATGGCATCTTCTCTTATATATACTATAACAAGAAAATCCCAAAGTTAAAACTGATCATCATGAAAATGAGACGTTAAAGTTGAGAAATATTCACTTGTTCAAGACCCACTAGAAAGCATCTGAAGATTTGATAAGATTGAGATTCTGATAAAAATTGCAGTAAAAGCAGGACACCTCCCTGCAGATGCCTCAATAAAAGACGCTTTGATTGTATATATATTCATTGTTCACTATGATGATTTATCTGTTCTACATATCACGGACATGTATAAGATCATAAAGAGAATGCTACGTGTTGCAGAAATCTTCAGCGCTAAGACTAACTATGGAGTCTTATGAGATGTGCAAGAAATTTATCGAATAGTAAGGCCATAAGAATGTAAAGGAAAGCCAGAAACAAAGAAATTTTATTTGGCAAAACAGGTACGCTAGAGAACCTGAAGGTTAGCGATCTTGGTAGCAACAATTCCAACGTAGAGCTAAATTTCCAAGTTCAAGCACTTGCTGCAAAATTTTGCCTACTGCAGAAAACTGCAGAACTTCAGCATCACAATAGTCAAGGGATAGAACTATTATCCAAAAACTAACAGAAAATTTAGCAAAGCCGACAAACATTAGCATGTATGTATGGGGAAAAAAAGAATTGATTGCCTGGATTCATCGACCATATTGAATACTTTCATGTATAGTTTTTTCTTGCAAAGGAGTTCAAATGCATAACCAGCCTGAGAAAAGAAGTGTTTTTTTGTTTCACTCATTTCATCATACACATAACAAGCACCAACATGTATAGAATCAAATAAACCATCCTAGAAAAAACCAAACTTATTATTCACCAACATAACAAAAACAACCCACCATCATCAAATTCATCAATCAACAATAACAAATTAAACGAAGATTACAACTTTCTATATACCTTAACTGTTAGCTTTAACCATCGATTCCATGAAAACTTGCACATCATGGCTAAACTAATGAAGATGGAATTAATGAAGATGTACATAATAATGGAAAGAAGCGAAGCAGCTGCAATTGATGAAGGTGGTGGAGGTGGAATGCAGTGGTGTAGAGAAAGAAGATAGGATTAAAAAATGAAATGAAAAATCAAGGCCTAATATGAAAATCAAAGACAAATATGGGATTACTTTTTTATTTTACCCCTCTTCTGTTGTTGGCAAATTCTGTGCACAGAAAAGTTGTCAGTCCCTTTTAAGAGAACAAACATGAAATATTATACTCTCTCCCCACCAAAATAATTTAATCACAAAACAAAAAGAAAAAAATAATTGTTCATTGCATCAAGTGAAAAAAGAACTTTTTTTCTTATGATCGAAACTAATAAATAACATTAAAAATATAGTTTATTTAGGAGGTGAATCAGGATCTCAACACCGTTAATTCTTCATCCTTACTTACAGCCTTCTAGCAATCTCCGGTTGGTTGGTTACAGAGTTGGTGAGTTACTAACAACGGCGAAAACCCAGTTGTAAACTATCCTCACCGGTTTTTTGCGTTTGACTTATGTCCCCTGTCTCGGCTGGAGAAGATCTTCACAATCTGATCACCGGAAAAATTGTAGCCAGGTAATCTAGGCTAGTCTTGCTACCGATGCTAGGCTTTAGAAAACAGATAAGAGCTCGTTTACTTTTTTACGAAAGTGAGTTGACAAAAAACTCAGCAAGTGAAGATGTAACATTCTAAAGTTTCGCTTCAATTTAACGAAGTTACCAAATATTTTCAGGAAAATATCACGAAGATGGAATCAAAACTAACAACAACGAATAAACACAACGTCGATATTCCATACATCTTACGAACAAGATACTCATAAGTATCTCATTCATATTCGTTAGATTAGGAGTGCATAGAATAACACTCTTGCTTTACACACTTTTTCGCATAGAATAGAGAGTAATCACCTCGTAGTATTAACGAGGGTTTAAAAAAAGATAAAAATAACAGGGCAGCCTAATATTCGTGCCACAAGATGAAATAGCCAATACCGAATTAGCTATAGCTATATAGAATCAAACACTTGCACTAACTCTACTCTTGTATAATAACAACTCATAGGATAACCCGTCAGAAGCAGCCTCGCATTATAAAAGAAGGGGATGCCAGAGGGTAGATGCATTAGAATTAGTAACAACAAGTCAAGCAGGTTATAGTTAAAATGTTATGCCTGCATCATGGGGTCTGTCAGTTTGTCGTCGGTTATTTCCGCGATAGCAGAGTTACAATCCGGTCGATCATCAGTACTACCCTTGCTGTTAGCCCTGGGGTTGTCACCATGGTTATTTTCGAGCCTTTCCTGTAAATAATGGACGCATTAATACAAGCAATTGTCTCTGTTAATGGAGTAAAATACATCAAGTAGCTCTTTTAAAAAAAAAAAGAAATGGAATCAATAACAAATGTCAACTAATAGGCCTCTGCTTACAGTAAGTGAGGCGTTCTCTGATGCTAATCTTTGGCATTCTTCCTTTACACGACCCAGTTCCTGTTGAAGTGTGTCATTCTCTTCCTTAAGGGTTACCACACGACGAGCCAGCTCCTCGCACTCAGCCTAATTATGGACAAGAAAATGAAAACTGTGAGAAAAACTGGGCATTGGAAACATACGAGAAACAATTCATAAGTCAAGATGGAAATACTTTATATGAAGATCACTGCATCTTCATTTCATGGCAAAACAAGAGCACACAAACCTGCTTACGAAGTCTTGATCGGCGAGCGGACTCCCTGTTAGATTGCTTACGCCTTTCCCTTTTAAGCTCCCTTTCATCCTAGACCTCAATGACATTAGTTCTCAGCCATAAGGAAATCAAAGATCAAAAAACGAATGCTGACTAATAAGTAAACACTCAGGAACAGAGGACTACCTGTACCCACAGATCAGGTGGAACACCTTCACGTGGTCCAGTGGAAGACGGTGAAACTACAGCAGGGAGCTTGGCTCGAACTGCAGGCATTGCAGTTGCAGGTGTTGATCCCCGGTAGTCCATACCGATATTCAAGGTGGTTGTTGGACCGCTAACACTACCCTGCGGCATGGCCATTAATGGTACAGTTTGTGCTATCAAAGTTGGTGACTGTGCAGTATCATTTGATTTGCTGACAGTCGCATTGCCATTCTGGGATTCATCTGCTGTAAAGCATTTACATTATTCAAAGGAAGGCAAAAAACTTAATCTTAATGTAAGAGTCCAAGTGCTGCACATACCACCTCTGCTACCATGTCCATCCTCGTGCTTCTGCTGTGAACCCTGTAGCGAAATTCGCACCATAAGGAATGTGAAATGGACTCAGGATTCACACTATGTTATTTCACAGGCAGATAAAGATTGCTACTTATGTCCTGAGCTATTAACATCAACCAAGCTCACAGGAATTGCTAATCCACAAGCTTTGAGATGCTTTTGACTTCTATCCATGTGTGTGCAACTTCATGAAAAAATAATCGATGCAAGTAAGAAAGTTTAAACATCACATACATTTTGAGAACTCCCTTCAGTTGCTTCACTTGAACCTTCAGTTCCACTGTCGCCACTGCATGAATTATATGATGTACGAGTAAATACCACAGAACTTTATGACATAACCTCAACTATTGTGGTAAGGACCGTTTAAGAAATACCTTCGGGATACATTTCCATTGCCAGACACTTTTCCACATTCATTAGCTTTGCTGTTTAGTGCATTAAGACTTCCTAAACTTCCTCGAGACCTCTTCAAAGGACTTCTTTCTTTACGTGATTTGCCATCAGCATCAATTCCACTAGCTGCAGCTACCTGAGAAGATTCTAAATCAATAAGAATTCTACAGTGTGATATTAAAGCCTATTAATAAGCTCAAATATTGAACCATGCAACAAGAAGTGCTAATAGACAGTGACATTTAAATTGATATGCCGTACTGTAAACATTTGAATCCGTATTAATACCTTTTAGAACAATAGAATAAAAAGTTAGTGATTCAATTTACATGAATGGTAAATGGTAAACCTAAGATAAATAGGAATTGCAAAAGTGTAATTCATTATTCTGATAATAGGCTTAAAAGATGTGGCACAGGACCATAAAAAGATATTCTAGTGCCATATTGTAAATGATATAATACTTCTTCCCTGTGCTACTGTAATTGACAAGAGACCACTTTTAAGCTGTTTGTGTATGTATTCGAGCAACACTACGTAAACTCAATTATCGGAATGTATCTAGTTTCTGGTGTAATACTCACAGAAGATTCAGTTGTCCCGTTAGTTGATGCAACAACATAAGGATTATATGGATGAGTTCCCTGAGGAAGACAAATAGTAAATGATGAATGACAGAGAGTTCAAAGAAACCAAATGTTGGATTACAAAGACTTCAAGAAAAAAGCAATAATATAATTAAATGAAAGGAAAAAGGGATTCACTAAGTTGTACCAGTGCAACAGTTGGATGAGGATACATGCCAGGAGGGTACATAACATATGCTGGTGGAGGAGTACCATACGGAGGAATTATCTGATGCCATTATGACATAGAAGAAAAAAGAAATGCATCAGTATAATACGAATCTTGAAAAGCCAGCCTTAGAATAAGAATTCTCTCAAATCATCTCAACAAAATAAAAGTGGGGAAATAAGGGAAGTGAGCAATAATACCTGTGGACTCCACATGTATGGATGTCCTTGAGGACTAGATGTAATTGGCGAAGGAAAATAACCTGGCGGAGGAATAGGAGTAGCCCCAGCAGCAGTGTAATATGCCTATGGGAAGAAATGACATAGAAGTTTAATAAAATTTTGAAGAAGAAGAAGAAAGGGAAGGAAGGCCAGGCTAAATGGCTAATCACCTGGAGAGAAGCCCAGTCAGGATAAACTGTAGCTGGACTGCTAGGAGGAGGCTGTTCCTGCAAAAGTAATTTAATCAATGGTATCTGCATCAAGAGCAGAAAATAGATTGCAAGATACTTATAACTGAACTCCTGTGGACCTGTGCTGGAGGAGACTTCTGTGTTTCAGATGGAGTCTCTTCCTCCCCGTCCGCCATTGGTTTCCACTGTTACATCTACCTATTAGTTTGCTGTTTGGTGTACTATAACGAACATGTCAGATTATGAGTAAAATGAACTCTATCAAGAAGCAATTCCTCAAAAGCAAGCAGTACAAGCATGTTATTTCATAGTGTCATACAAGAATTGACAAAACACGATAGCAGAAACTTGCATCCCAATGGTCCTACTAGGAGGTCATTCATCTGGGTTACATCTAAAAGAATGTGCATTCAAGATATCAGAATCTGAGAATCATTTACAGGTTTACATGGTAGATGCATTGCACTTCATTGATAGAAGAGGGATAGCTCTCCAATGCTCAGATATCATCAAGTATAAGCTACCTACCACAATGTCACAGGTGAAAGAGTAGCATGATTAACAAGTGGCATGTCCAGCTGCACTGGATCATGTGTGTAACAACAGTTATAAAGATAGTTTCTCTTGACCTCTTTGCAAGTTTATTGGCATAGCTACAGGTTCTCTTTTATTCTAGTACACTTGTTCTAGATGCAAAGGGGTAACTCAAAACAAATAACTGCATTAACAAGGACATTGCGAAGAATCAGTGCAAGGGCATGCTTCTCATTATCCAGCATGTAGTTTAACCAAGAACTTGTCGCTGGTCAAGAAACAGGTATCACTGTAAATGACTAACTTTAATTTCCAAAATCTATCTAATCACTCTTCCACGAAAGGGTATGCAGCAGCCCATATAGAAGTTCAGGCCCTAGAATCATGTAACTTAAAAAGCTCCAAGTTTAAGGTTTTATTGTAGTTGTGGATCCCTGAGAGAAATCCTTAGGTAGAAACTCTAATCCGAAATAGAAATGCAAATATTAGTCACCGTCTGTTTGCTCCTCACTTCGCTGCTACATTGATCGTAATAAATTTCAAGGAATCAGCTTATTGGCCTTCCACAGTGTGATTGAATTTAGGAAAAAGGGAATCACTGAAATTCAGCTCCAGAAATCTTGCAAAATAGTAGTTTACATCTTACCTCATATAACAACTTCTGAAGATTGAGAGCGTATATAACTAAAAATCTACCACAACCACATGCAAAATCAAGAACACAAAAGCACACTCACAAACTCATCTAGACATTACAGCTTATGAATAAGCAAAGGATCAAGGTACGTACTGATGAGTCAGTAAACTAAGTCAATAATACTGAAGTTCGTATTGGACTTAAGCTTCCTGTATTTGGAATAAACCAGGGAAGAATTCATACATCCATCGAAAGAACTTCCACTAAGGCGCATGTCTACCAAGTCCTAAGTTAAAAACTCGTCATTCTCTCCCAGATCTTGAGCTCTTACCTCACTTCCCTACAACGGCACGGTAAAAACCGAAAAACAACTCGCTAAATTTGAAGCTCTCTAAACAAACTTGAAATTTAATCAAGAAAAGGCGATCCCCGACCCAGATCACAGTATAAAATCACAGAACTCGCGCAACAGAAACATAAATTTACTCAACAAAAACAGATAAAAAATTATATATAAAATTACCTGCCAAGAGTGATAAGTTCCACAAGAAACGCCAAGCGAAGATGTCAAAACACCAAAAAGAAACTGGGAGTCAAAAAAAGGTTTGGATTTTGAAGTGGATCAGAAGAGAATTTGGTGAAGGCAACACAAAAAAGAGCTCTGGTTTTTCTTCACCTGCTACAAAGGTTCAACCTTTTTTTTAATCTTAATCAAAACAAATTTGTGAAAAAGCAGGTGAACAAGAATCGATTTTGGACTGTTAATTCTTGTTAGTAAGTCAAATTACTAACTACGTAATCAATCAAAATCCTTCTCTTCCCCTCTCTCTCTCTCGCTCTCGCAAAGAAACCGAAAACTAGATTTTATGAAAAAAGGAAAGGAAGGTGTAAAAAAAGAATTTACTTCCGAAATATCTCTGAGATAAACCTATAATACCCTAATGTTTTAATATTTTTGTTCCAGTAATACCTCTAGTTAGTGCTGTTTAACTTTAAAATAGAAAGAACTGTATTCCAAACATACCCATTGTCGTAAGACCCGGACCGACCCGTCCGGATCGACCTGGAAACCGTCGATCCGGACGATAAACCGGTCCAAATTTTAAAATAATCATTTTTTTTAATTAATTAAAAAATATTAAAAAATTAATTAAAAAATTTTTAAAATTAATTAAAAAATTTTTAATTGATGATATATTTATTACAAAAATAATTATTAATAATCCTATCTTGAAAAATAATATGTAGTTTAAATTTTGTATTTGAATATGATAATGCAAAAATATAATTATTTATATCTTATTTGTAAATATCATTTATTAGTGATTTTTAAATTTTTATATTGTAAAATATTTAGAATCAAATATGTATACCTAAAAAATTTTGTTATATCTCTTTATGATTTCTCTATTTATGATTTTATTTTTTTCTAATCTCCTAATTTATTTAAATATTTATTATTATAAATTTTAGTTATTATTATTATTATTGGTGGTGGCAATACTTCTATTTTTGCTGTGATTATTATTACTGTTATTGTTGATAGTAATGCTATAATAAAAATATTTTAATTTTTTGTTATAATTATTATTGCTATTATTATTGATAGTATTATTGCCAATAAATTTTTTACTATAATTATTGTTATTATTAATTAAAATATTTTAATATTATTGATCTGACGGTTGACGGGTTGATCCGACGGTTCGATCCAAAAATCGTGACCCAGATAATTTTTCGGTTCGATGTCCGGTCCGATTCTTACAACTATTAACATATCCCTGTTAATTTATTTAGTATATGAGCGATGGCGATGGGTTTTACAAATCTATGGAAGCACCCGTTTGCTAGGAGGTTAAATCCACCGTCCACGTTTTCACTGATGATTTGTACGGCTTTGATGATAGGTAATTTCTAGTGTTCCCGTTTTGTAGGGAGTTAAATCCACCGTCTATTATTGCTACGATGATTGTACGGCTTGATGATAGGGTAAACTTCTAATGTTATTTGTTAGGTGAATAAATGAATACTGCTGTTAAAATTATTTAGAATGCAATGAATGAACAAGAATTCATGAACCCATTTGAGAAATAGATACAAAAATTGGATAGTCAGGAGATGTTTGGAATTATTTATGAAACAAAAAAATTTTAACAAAAAATTTTAAAACAATTTTTTAAAATAAAATTAAATAATTGTAAAATCTTAATTAAAAATTTTTATATATTTAAATTTTAAAAAATTTTAAAAAATTATTTATATATGAATAAATTAAAAATTCAAATTAAAAAAATTAAAAGTGTTGTCAAATATCACCTACTCAGTACTCAATTGAGAAGCTGTTGAAGAGGTTATTAGTTGATTAAAATTAGGAACAAACATTTATAAACGTACTTAATAATGACTTAATTCAAATATTCATTGCGAATTATTACAAATAAACATTAAGACTTTTACATGAAACCAAAATCATAAAAAGAAAGTTAATAGCTTTGAATATTACTACAAAGTTATCTTAGGAATTGCAGCAGTGAGGCTAACTGCGACGGCAAAGAGTAGTAAAAACAATCCGGCGAAGTTAATCACTCGCGTCTCGACACCTGGACCTAAACCTCCTCGTTGCATTAGCCCTGTCTCCGCCGTGCAGATCATCATTAAGAAAACGGCGAGCCCTGACGCCGCGTGGTATGGCGCCACTAGCCTTCTCGTCGGCTGTGGCGTTCCTGGGAGCCAGAAGCACACGAAGCCAAACAACCACTGCAGCACCAACAATCGAATTTTTATATTTTTATATAAAAAACAAATATATTATTATCCCAAACTGCCCCTACTGATAAATGAAAATCTAATTTAGTTATTTAATGTACCTGTAATCCAAACAGGGAGATGGTAGTGATCCCTAGCCAGGAATGCAAGGTGAACAAATCCGGAATCCGACCGACTTTATGGTACCTGAACGCAACATAGATGCCAAAAATGCCTAAAACAAGAGCAACGAAATGTAGACTCATGTGCACAATCTTCTGCACCTTCTTCACTGCCGGTACCGTCTTGTATGCCATTATCCCTTCTCCGGCAACTACAATGAAACCTAAAACCATCACCAGAGGATGCACCTGCTCCGACAATCATTAAAGTTTTTGTTGAATTTTTTAATTACCATTTAAAAAACTAGTTGTAGATAAGAGAGCCTTACAGTACATTGAAGATGAGATTGGTGTTTTCGGAATGAAGGGAAGCACCCCCTTCAAAATGCAGCACCCATACAAGCACAAGTATCGCCGCCACGAGCGCGAAGACATGCGCCGCCGTGGAAATATGCGATGCTCCTGACAAGAACATCGGCCTCTCCGTAAATGCCATCTGTCGGCGATCACCGTAGCTCAGTGGTAATAACGTAAGGAAAAGCTGATTATGATGATCGACGGCCTTGGCAATGGATGCGAAGGGTTTATAAATAGATGGAAGCAAGACTTCTTTGGGTGGGATTCGCATTTTTTGAGATGCTTTGCTTTTTGTTGCAACTTCCCCAACACCTAAGAGAAACATTTAGGGTGTGTTTCAAATACTATTTCGTGAAAATGAAAAATAAAAAATAAAATTTTTTGAAGAATAAATTAAAAGTAGAGTTTAGTTTTTATATTTTAATTGATTCTTGAAGTGGGTTGAAAGTGAATTCAAAAAGAAAAATATAGTGTAACTTAAATTCCATTTGTGTAAAACTAGAAACTCGAGTTCTCAATTTTATTTACAATTAAAATATAAAAAATTAGTGGTATTCCAATTTTGACGGGAGAAATTGAAGTTCTACCAACTTGAAACACGGTTTATACCAAATCTATTTCTGCGATAATACAAAGATAGTGTTGCATTGGTATTACATGTTATGTTGCAATAGAGCCAAAATTTTGGAGCAAGCGAAATTGTATATATTATCAAAATTAAAATGTAAAAGTCACACACTTTTTTCTATCAAAGCTTTACATAAGAAAATTTCAGTATTTAAAGTTTCCTCTCCGACCAATTTTGGGCCGCAGCATCTTTTGACAGGCCGTTTAGGCCATTGCTTCCGATCATCACTATTACGTAATGGTGTTCTTTGGTTTCACTCTCACGGAGCGTTCTTTAACGCACAGAATTTACTTCTTCTTTATTAAAAAGTTATTTTTAATTATTTTTTTATTAAAAAATATATAAAATCAATTTTAATTTATTTTTTATACAAAAAAAATATTACTTTTAATAATACTATTTTTAACGACTCATATTTAAAAATTCACTTTCAAAAAGTCACTTCTAAAGCAAAAAGAATGCACTCTTAAACAACAAATTTTACAAAATTAATATTGCTCGCAAACAATATATATATAATTAATATTGCACGGTATAAATTATGTTGTATACTATTAACGTTTTGGTCCTAGTTAGATAGTAAGGTTGTTTAAAATGTTTCTTTCTTTTTCTTTATGTTACAGAAGTGTAGTAGTATTAGGCATAGCTTTAAATTCGACTTGGACCGACGGAACCAGCGACCCGACATCGATTCCGCCCCGAATTAATATAAAATCGGATTGTGCATGCTATCCGATAAAATTCGGATTGATCCGATCGAATTCTAAGTCAACTTGGTGATCCGGTTGGATATATCGATTCGATTTTAGTATTTTTTTAAAATAATTATATATTTATTTAAAATAGAGAAATATTTTTATTAGCACTCTAAAATATGCACTTTATTAGATTTTTTTATTAGGAAGTAATAAATAAATAAAATATAGGGTAGATAGTATAAGCAATTATAGTATAGATAATTTATTTTTTATAATGCATAAAATATAGAAATTTTATTATATGTTAAATATTTTAGCTATTATTTTAAATACTGTAGTTAAAAAGTATAAAAAATATAATTTAAAAAACTTATTCAATATTTTTTTATATATAATTATTTTTTTAATAGTTATTACAGAAAATACTATATAATCCATATAATTATATTTATTAAAATTTATTCAAAATTTCCGTAATAAAATTTTTTATTATATAATTTTATTATTTTTAGATCAAAAAATAAAAATCCTTTTTCGAAAAATAAAAATATTTTAAAAATTTTTATAATGCGGAACAACTTATGTTTATAATCAAAATGGCAGCAAAGAACAAACCAAACCAAACCAAAACCAAAACTTATTAATTTAAAAACACTTCAACACAATTTTAAATAATCCCACCAAAACCTGCCAAGTGCTTCCAACCTTTTGATTCTATCAATAATTAACAAAGACTCTATTACTAAAACTAGTTTAACAAATAATAGCCGTCTGATAATCACGTTCACTGACCAATGCAGGAACCTGTTAATATTACTTAAGATATCATTTGAGACTTGAGAGTAATTCAAATAAAATATTTTTGTAAAAAAATTATTTTGAGATTTGCCAAACACAAATTAAAAATTTTTAATTTCAAATAAAAAATTCTATAATATACTATATTTCAAAATTTAAATTTTTATAAAAATATTATATAATATTTATTAATAAATCAGAAAGTTTAAAATGAATAAAAATCAGCTCAAAAGGGCGTCCCCAATAAGCTCCTGAATAGAATACTATATAATTCATAGAGGGTAATATGGTAACGTTACACGTTTGCCATAATGAAATCCGTTGGCAGTTTTTTCTTGCGTGTGCCTAACTGGAATCAAATCTAAACAAGCTGGCTTGTTGGCTTCTACCTGTTTCCGGTGGGTCTCACACGCCCCAAACTCCAACCCTATCCACCATCAAACACAAAACACTTTTTAAGCCAATATAAGTTCATGAGCTTTTGCATTACTTGTTAGTTATTGGTAGGTTCTGTACTGTATTGTTTTGTCGCACGCATATGATTTATTACATTTCACGAAGCCCATGTGGTCTCCCCATGTGCGCGCCTCCGTAGGCTTGCTATGGTCCTAATAACGTGTTTCAATTACATTATAACTAAATTTTACAATATTAAATTTTATAAAATAAATTTAATAAAAATATAATATATTAATTTTAAAATAGTTTACAGTTTAAAATTAAAATTTTCATATAATAAAATTTAATATAAAAATAAATTTAAAAATTAAAAATAATAATTAAAATATATAAAATAATCGAACTTCAAATTATCGTATTTGAAACAAAACCCACGTCTGTGAGACGTTAATCCGCTACAAAGTCGGACATATATACCCTTGAGTAACTAATAGATTACCCAGGTTATGGCAATTAGAGACCTAGATTATATAAATGTTATTTAACTTATTATATCTGACAAATAATATTATCAAATGCAAAAAATTTTATTTCTTCTTCCTATTCATTTCGTCTCTGTGAATGAAAACGCGACTTGCTAGCATAGCAGAGCGAAGCAAGGAAAGAAATGGAAAGAACACTCCCCAAACCCTAATCAACAAAAAGAATCTCAACTTTTTCCTTTCCGCACTCACCACCTTTGTTCAATGTCGACCTCTCACTTCATCTTCTTCTTCTTCCTCGCCGCCGTTATCACTCCGGCGACAAGTGCAGAAACCGATGCCGGCGATCTTGCAGCATTGTTGGACATAGCTAAGTCGCTAACCGGTTCAGACAAATTAGGCTGGACCGGTTCTACTGATCCATGCTCAACTTGGTCCGGTATCAGTTGCTCCTCCGACGGTAAAGTCACCGCCTTTCAAGCTGGTAACAAATCATTAACCGGCACTCTCTCTCCTTCCATTGGTGCCCTTACCGCCCTCACTCGTCTTGAACTCCACTTCAATTCATTAACTGGTGCTCTTCCTTCTTCTCTTGGTAATCTAACCGTGTTACAGTATCTTCTCCTCCACCATAACAAATTCGATTTTATTCCCAAAAGTTTTTTCAAGAATATGCCGGAGTTGATCGCTGTTTACCTTGATGAGAATCCGTTTGCCACGTGGCAGTTGAACGGCGACGATCTAAATGTTGCTTCGGGGCTAGTTAACTTCTCTGCGGTTAACACTAACCTTACCGGTGAAATCCCGGTGGTGTTTGCTATTTCGTTTCCTACCTTGAACCATTTGGCTTTATCTTATAACACTCTCTCTGGTTCGATACCGTTCGAGTTTTCCGGTTCGGGGATTCGATCTCTGTGGTTGAACAACGCCGGTTTAACTGGACCGATCGATGTTGTTGGGAACATGAGCTCGTTGGTTGAGCTTTGGTTGAACATGAACGGATTCACCGGACCGATTCCGGACTTGTCCGGTTCAACTGAGCTGCAAGATTTGCAGCTGAGAGATAACAGACTCACCGGACCGGTTCCTGACTCGTTGACGAAGTTACCGGTGTTGAAGAAACTGACTTTAACGAATAATTTGATTCAGGGACCAATGCCGGTGTTTCCGAAAGCTGTTGATGTCGATCTTGTTGCCAGTTCTGAAAGGTTTTGCTTGCCGGCGCTTGGAAACTGCGATAAAAGAGTGAACTTGCTTATTGCGGCGGCCGGAGGGTTTGGTTACCCGGAAAAGCTTGCGGATAGTTGGAAAGGGAATGATCCGTGTGGCGGAGAGTGGGTTGGTATTAGTTGTGATGTGAATGGGAATGTTACTGTTGTTAATCTGCAGGAAATGGGACTTAATGGGACCATTTCGCCTGTGTTTGCGCAGCTTCTGGCGTTGCAGAAGTTGCTTCTGGCAGGAAATAATCTCACGGGGACTATTCCCAAGGAGCTGACTGGATTGGTTTCGCTCAAGGAGATCGACGTTTCTGATAACAGGCTGTACGGGCAAGTTCCGGACTTCGGCAAGACCGTTGCTGTTAACACTCAAGGGAACGCTGACATTGGGAAAAGTTCTGCTTCCATTCCTTCAGGACCCAAGAAGGGGACAAGTCCGGCGGATAGAACTAGTTCAGGTACTAAGGAGTTGGAGGATGGAGGGAATTCTGGTTCGAAGAAGTCTTCTGGCTCTGCTGGGGTGCTCGCGGGCTCAGTTGTAGGAGCTGTCTGTGTTGTTATGCTTGCTGGATTACTTGGGTTCTGCTTGTACAAGAAGAAGAGACCGAGGTTCCGGCAGGTGCAGAGGCCTAACACGACTGTTATCCACCCGCGGCATTCGGCGTCAGATCCTGACACAGTTAAGATAACCGTGGCCAGCTCAAGTGCCAATGGAACTGCTGCAAGTGACACATATAGCACAACGAGCAGCAGCGGGCGCCGAGCAGGTGACATTCACATGGTTGAGGCAGGCAACATGGTGATATCCATACAGGTCTTGCACAATGTCACTAACAACTTCAGTGAGGAGAATGTGCTTGGAAGGGGTGGGTTTGGAACTGTTTATAAGGGTGAGCTCCATGATGGTACTAAGATTGCTGTGAAGCGGATGGAATCCACAGGCGCCATAAGCACCAAAGGGCTCAATGAGTTCAAATCGGAGATTGCGGTGCTCACTAAGGTCCGGCATCGTAATTTGGTGTCACTACTTGGTTATTGTTTGGATGGGAATGAGAGGCTGCTGGTTTATGAGTACATGCCACAGGGGACACTGAGCAAGCATCTGCTCGATTGGAAGGATGAAGGCATGAAGCCGCTGGAGTGGAAGAAGAGACTCAGCATTGCATTGGATGTCGCAAGGGGTGTGGAGTATCTGCACAGCCTGGCTCACCAGAGCTTCATCCACAGGGATCTCAAACCATCCAACATCCTTCTTGGAGATGATATGAAGGCAAAGGTTGCAGACTTTGGCCTTGTCCGACTTGCACCTGATGGAAAATGCAGTTCGGTTGAAACCAGGCTTGCTGGAACTTTTGGTTATCTTGCACCAGAATATGCAGGTTAGCTTTATCTATATTCGATTCAGTAGTTGCATTCTTTTACGAGTTTTATTCACATTCGAGTGTTATAATTAATATTTAAGGATATTTTAAGTTCAATAGACTTGTTGGTTGTGTTTTTTATTTGAAAACTTCTATTCATGAGATCTGATACTGATAGTCGTACTGAAGTATGTGAACGTTCCTTTCTATAGCCTTTACATGGTTAGACAAGTCACTTTTATATTTGCGAACATAGCTTTTTTCTCTGGCTCATCAATTAGATGTTGTTGCTCCGGAGTAGTATTATGCACACAATAATCATTTAGATAGTATTATAAGTTGCAAGCACTGTAAAATTAGAAGTGTGCTACTTTTGAAGGTAGGGGTTTTTTATGTGAACTATAAGTCCTCAATTTACTTGAAGTTGCTTTTGAGCCACATAATCTTGCAGCTTACTATCGTCGTCATCAACAATTTCCTGCTAAGATTTTGAACAACCTACTTATGGACTTGGGCTCTGTAAACTTGTAAGTTTGGGACCAATTAGAAAGTGATCTCATAATGCACACAATAAGAAACAAGGTACACAGACCCTAGTTTTTGAGTTCATTGAAGGATCATGTTGGAACTAATAGTAAGTTCCAACATTGATTTTAGAATTGGGGGAATACTCTTGGCTTGTCTCATCTTCATGACTTACATAATCACTTGAGGAAAAGTTCCATTACCAAAGAAGTAAAGTTCAACTAAAAAGCAAACTAAAGATCAGCCAGCTATGATTCTTACAGTATCGCTTCCCTAAAAGGAAGATCCTTTCCAGGGTTTTTTCTTCCCAAGCTGGCAATTATTATGGAGCAGTCTAACATATTGTCTCATATTTTCCTTTGCTATCAATTGTTCACCATTTTCATTCTTGATTATTTTTGACTGCTAGTACTCTATAGTTGTAGATAATGTCCAGTTGGTTTAGTAATAACTCAACTGAAATATACACATAACACTGACATATGGTAAGGGAAAGATGTTTTGGTTCTGTAGCCAGTATGACATTTCCCTATGGCTGCAGGCAATCTGACAGTAGGGCCTTTGCTTTGTTTCCTGCAGTGACCGGGCGTGTGACTACAAAAGCTGATGTCTTCAGCTTTGGGGTGATCTTGATGGAGTTGATCACAGGTCGGAAGGCATTAGATGAAAGCCAACCAGAGGAGAGCGTGCACCTTGTCACTTGGTTCCGCCGCATGCAACTTAACAAAGACACCTTCCGCAAGGCCATTGATCCAACAATTGATCTTGATGAGGAGATGTTTGCAAGCATCAGCACTGTTGCAGAACTAGCTGGGCACTGCTGTGCTCGAGAGCCTCATCAGCGGCCTGACATGGGACATGCAGTAAATGTTCTGTCCTCTCTTGCTGAGATGTGGAGGCCAGCTGACCCAGACTCAGAAGACAGTTATGGAATCGACCTCGACATGACATTACCACAAGCTCTCAAGAAGTGGCAAGCATTCGAGGACAGCCATGTGGATGGTGCCACATCTTCCTTCCTTGCGAGCCTTGATAACACTCAGACCAGCATACCCACAAGACCTCCAGGATTTGCCGAGTCCTTCACATCCGCAGATGGTAGATAGTGTGTTACGAGTGGAACCTTCTAATGGATGTACTCTATTTGTATTTATGTTCTGGATCGCCCTTTGCCAGTGCCATTACTTTATGTTTTCTTTCTTTAAATCTTTTCTTCCTATACATCAATTGTCTCTTCGACTTGAACCTTGCTGGATGAAGAACTACATAGTGCAGGTTATGCAAGATGGCAAGATTATATAATTGTCATATGATCCAAGCAATTGAGGCAATGAATGAAGGGATGAATATATACAATGGTTATCATCATCAGAAGGTTCTATCCAGTTATGTTTAACATGGCAACCGATGACCGGAAACAAGCAATCCTGCCCAGAAAATTAAACCTGTCCGGTGCAAAACAGCGAAAGAAGTGTCGGATGGGCGACTCAAAGAAGCTAGTAGGTCTATTGAATCTCTCAAGACAAACTCCGCCGCAATGGATACCTTACTTGCAATCAATGAACAATATTTTGCAACAATTTATATCACCTCTCGCAGAGACTCCACTCTTTATCCACACGTATAAAAGGATTGTAAGAAAACTTTCCATGTATAGCTCATACAAAATATTATATTGATAGGAAAAAGATCACGAAGGTCCACGAGTTAGTAACAATTTTACTGTTGTAACTACCCTAAACAGCCTCTTAGTAGATCTTCATACATTCATTTAGCAGCAAATGCAACTTTAGACTTGAATTCGACTGATTGACATTTTACCAAGATCATTATGATCTAATCCCGCTAGCTTATCAAGTGCATCAAGGAAATTAACATCATGATCTTACAACAATTTTTTTGTCAATTATCATGCGGCATCAATCCAACTTTACAGTCCAACCCATCTTGTCCTCAGCAATGCCCATCTGCAAACTGGTTAGTGCAGAATACAGTTGCTGGGATATGACGCCAACTCCATTATTTCCGTATTCCATCCTAAAAGAAATAGTAATAATAAAATTTATGTCATTGCCATTCCGATTAAGAAATAGCAGCATGATTTTTGTGCATGATGAGTCGATGACCCTTGTTCTTTAAATTTTGCAAATTAAAATTCAACTTTTTTTTTGTTTCATTTCTTTGGCTTTCTAGTTGGAATAAGATGAGTACAAAAAAGACAAACAGTGCAAACAAAGATATTAGTACCTCTTCCCCATAAATGTTACACTTCCAACAGGTGACACCACAACAGCTGTTCCTGTGCAGAACACTTCATCGGCTTCGAGCAGTTCTTCTACAGAGACAAGCCGCTCGTCAACCTGCAACAGTTGAGTGCTCATAAAGACTTTCAAAAGGTAAAGCAGGTACAATTGTCAAACAATGATAAGAACAAGTAGCAACACAGGAGAATTTTGAAATTTACATTGCCCTAAAATTCAAATACTAGAAAGGATTTCATAACTGCCAAAGAGAAACCTTGTGCATTCAGAATACTTTATCACAAAAGTTTGAGAATGCTAGTTAATAATGAAACATAAGCAAATGCATATACTGAAAACCGACTAAATGAACAAAATCAGGGCCCTTTCTAAATCTGAAACACAGCTTTTATTCGATTTAACCACAGCAGAATCTTTAAATTGTAGTCAAACTCCCTAACTCAAGTAGCCTATGTGAAACATCTTTAAGTTATAAACAGAAGGGTGAAATAGTAAATACTTCAAAATTTTATAACCAAAACGCGCTGCTATGTATTATTACATAGTCTAGTGTTGAGCCAATATTGGGATACCTTGTATCCTCGACTCCGAGCAACATCAATTATACTTTTCCTTGTAATTCCAGGTAAGATTGTGCCCATGATTGCTGGTGTTGAAATGACTTTGCCCTGCAAAGGAATTAGTCAGATTACATACAGAAGCATAATCACAACCAGGATTGTGTAGGATCGTGTATCTACGGTGACAAGATACGAGCTTTCAGAAGCCTGCAGGAAATACACGCACTGTAAAGAAAGTAAGCTACTACCTTCACAACAAAAATGTTGCAAGATGAAACTTCCTCAAGGTATTTCTTGTGTACTGAATCAAGATACAGAACATCTGAATACCCCTTTTGCTTAGCTATAGACTGCGCTTTTAAGACCTGAACGAAGTTCAAAATTCAACGACCAAAGTGGATAATCAGTATGCTGCAAACATCATGTCTATTTATAGAAAAGTTTGATAGAGCATTAAAGTAGGCAAAATCATTTGATGTTCTTCCAAAATGCGCTCGAAGAATCCATTCAAATGTTAAGAATTTGATCCAAAGGTGATGTGTTTGGTGTTAATACCAAATCACTCTCCAGTTTGGAAGTTTTTAATGATGAAATGCTTCATGTAGCACATGCCCTTCACTTTAGAACTGCGCCTAATGGAAATTTATGACCAAGAGATGAAACCATTGATGAAATCCAATCCAAAAAGTCTTAAATAACTATAGCTGCAAAATAATATTGTTCTCACTACTTTGCTCCCATTCACAAACTTCGCTTTTAAACATTCCATATATGCAGCCTATTTACAGAGTCGGAGATCATGGAGGTTCATTAGACAAGAAAAGAAGTTTTTGATCACTCAATCTTATGTTATGTGATAACGCTATGACAAAGGACCACTGATAGAGATATAAGGAAAAGGTAAGTGGACATGTAAAGATGAGTAAATCATACAGACACATACATTTGTTTGAAGTACTTTCAGGTACAACATTGAGAGAAATTCAGACACGAAAGAAAAAGGATGAAACTTCGTACGGCTATTTCGACAAGAACGACATCAAGCATTCAATTTAAGTAAAATAGACACAGGGAAGAGGACAAAGTCATGGGAGTAGATAAATCACACTGCAGTCAAGATGAATAAGAAATAGATACCCATGTCAGCATTTTTTTAATAAGATATATGCATATATAACTTGCATGTATTATAGGTGGACATCAATCCATCCAACACAAGCCGCACTTGCAACCCTCATACTTTCCTCGACATAAAACAGAATAGCTCATGATGAGTGGCATGACAACCATAGAAAACTTGATGCAACATGTTATGTCAGCACAAAGACAGAGGAATTTACAGACTTCAAATAAAATGGCTTTAGCCAACAAGAAAATTGAGCATACTGAAGCATAGTTTCCAATTGTTTTCACTCCTCCAGTTCCACCACGAGTTGCACGATGAAACTCATTCTCGACGATCAAGTTTATTGGAGCCAAACCTTCCTAATGGTATTGAATGTACAGAAGTTATCAGAATAATTACTCAGCGCCAGAAAAAAAATTTAGGAAGCAATTTCAGCTTATTATTGTATTTAATCAACTCAAAAGTGCACTCTCCTTTTTTTGTCATGCCAAAACTGCTATATATGTTCCGACAAATGTTTCAAAATATTAGCTACTTAAGGAGAGCATTAGTGGCTTCTATCAGATTACCATATGGCTAATGCAATGATTGCTATATTCCTGTCCAAATTTTATAATTTAAATGAAATAAAACTACATCAAGGTAGGGCAGAGTGGATAAGCAGGTTGTTGTTAGAATATATTCAAGAAATAGGGGTAACTGGACGAACTTTAAGTATAATGAAAAGGAAGGTAGACAAATATTTTGGAATAACCATGTATATTTATACTTATATACTTCTACCTAAAAGCATAGCAGGGGGCATATAAATTTATGGGGAAGCCAGATTTCTAAGCATTAAGTGCATTACAATGACTAGTTTAAAAGAAATTGTCCATAGCAAGCAAAAAGAGTATATTTGAGCTATTTAGTAGCTAATTTCTTGATTTCTAGAAAGGAAAGCTTATTGCCATAGTTACAATAAACAACCTTAAAGTAGTTCCCAACAGGAGAGACAAAAATAAGGAATGTGTACTCAGGAGCAGGTGCAAGGCCAAGAATTGCACCACTTCCCATCAGCAAAGGCCGAATATACAAGGATCCTTTACCTACAGGGGGTACCTGTAAAGATTCCAAGAACATCACACATACACGCAAAACAAAAAACAAAAAAATAAGTATAACAAATCCGGAGACATAAAGGACATACCCAGCGTTTATTAGCTGAGACAATACGCTTCACAGCATCCACAAACTGCTCTACTGTCGGCGCAGGCATGCACATTCTCTCTGCACCTTGTATCATTCGCATAGCATTCTCCTCTGGACGAAACAGTAAAATGGATCCCTCTTTTGTCCGATATGCTTTCAGGCCCTCAAACAATCCCTAGTAGTACATTCAACTATTAGGGGAGAAAACTGCTTCTTTAAGATCATGTATATGACCCTCAGTAGATAGCATGAAAATAGAAAGAAAAAATCATTAATTAGATCAAACCATTGTGCTCATCTCTACAAGAAAAGACAACACGAAATATTCCTTACCGCAAATCCATTTCTAACAAAAAAATTAAACTATAACAAGTAACTAGAAGATATTCATGGCAAAACCTTGCTTAAACACATCTTTCCATTTACATAAATCGCTAAACGAATTCTCATAGAATTTTGATTTATGCTTAGACAGGAGGCATGCTTTTGTGATTGCAATCCTACTTTGATTATAGAGTTTCAATATACCTGCCCATAGTTTAAGACACCAGATGATGGACTCAGCTCAAGAGGTCCGTATGGGAGAAGCTCCCCTTTAGTAAAAATGCCATCTTGGTAACATTTCATAACATACATATAATCAGTTGGAACTACGCCAAAACCCAGATTTTCCCAATTTGTCTCTGCCAACTCAGGGGTTTCCACACTGCATAGTGCAAAAAGTTTATGCATTTACAAAGTCTCCAAGAGAAGAAAAGACATCATTTGTATTTTCCTCTCCATCGATATCGTCAAGTAATATTTCGGTAAGCGACAAAATCCACATAATGATTACCCAAACAATAACCAGACAGAATAAGTCAATACCATCTACAGTTAAGTTAGATTGTGTTACAATTTTCTATGCCAATAAATCACAAATAAAAACCATGATGTAGAACATAGGAGAGACTACTTGAAGTGTTGGTTTAAGCTTAGTTTAAGATAACCCGGTAAAAGTACATAATAACAAGATAAAACACTCAAATACCAGATTGTAAATTTGTGTACAAATACATGCACCTTACTAAAGTGTTCTAAACCACAAGGCTTGTAAAAAACGTGAATACAACATCAATATATGCACTAATTAGCCTTAACTTACGGTATCAGCCAGGCCTTGGCACCATTTCAAAAGTTGAACGAAATGCCTATTTCAACTTTAATATCTAAAGGTGCATGGTGAACAGTGTCTCATGCTAGAAAGTTGCAAGTGCTCGACAGAAAAGTTCATTCTTCAATTGAAATAATAATAAGAAAAGACAAAAACGTTTTACCTAGTAGGGATTAACCAACCGTTCAGTTTTGAGACAAACCTGACAGCAGTCTCTCTAATGGCTTGACATCTCGAACTTGAGCAGGAACTAATCAAAGAGTTAATGTCAAAGGATCCATGCTGGACTTGAACCTGAACAACAACAAAACCATAATAATTTTGCAACCAATCGTTTTCAGTAACACTAATTCGAAAAAATTAGCTTTCCAGAAAGAGTTAGTGAATCTGGCTTCATTCTTTTGCAATAGGCGCTTGGATTCGGGAAGAGGATTTGGTTTTAGAGAGAGTTTTGATAACATTTCTGAATTAAAAACTAAAACAAAAAACAACGTCTGTATAAAAGAAAACAATAAAAAGGCAAGCTTTTTCATTTGAGGTTCTAATCAGCACCTTGAGAGACAATGACGTCGACGGGAACCGGCAGCGGCGGGGGTGATCAACGGCGGAGAAGGAGGGAGTAAGGAGACCACTGCCGGCGTAGTTGGCGGCGCCGCCACGGATATTGGGTAGCACGACCGCTCTCTCCATTTGATGGAAAAGACTCGTCTTGCCTTTGTCGAGATTTTATTAGAGAAAGAAAGAAAAACTCTATCTACTCTATTCTATGGGTTTTATAAATAGAAAACAAGGAGAGAGATCAGAGGAGAAGAAGAAGATTGGTGAGTCAGCAAAGAACGCATAAAACACGTGCGACGGACTTATATTTATTTAAACGTTAAAGTGATCCGCAGGAGAACGCTATCGTTATGCAAAGGTTGTGTAAAAACATTACAGATCAATCCCTTCACATAAAACAATATTGGAAAGCAGGCATGGTGCAGTGTTAGTTCTCAAGGAGCTGTTCTCTTCGTACGATGAACGTATTGACATAGACAATAAGCAGCTCATTAACGCCACTGGTGAAGCTAATCAAGGAGCCCATCTGTCCTCAAGTAGCAAAGACGGACTGGTTCTTATCTTGTACATGGTTTCCTTCAATGAAGCAACTGCTTCATTGTTTGCATAAGCAGGAGTCGTGCCGCTGTTACTAGAATTAGATGCCGTTTGGATAGACTTATTTCAACTTATAAGTTAAAATAGATTGAAAACAATAAAATAAAAATATTTGGATGAATAACTTATAAGTTATTTTTTTAACTTATAAGTCACAGAAATAAAAGTTACGTTGAGTAACTTTTTCAAAATTTTTTTATCTATTTAAAAAAAAATAACATTATTGATCCTGTTAAATTAATATAATTACATATATATATATATATGTCATTATTATAAAAGATATTTTAGTCTTTGCCAAACATCTTATTCAATTTTTTCTCAAAAAAATTAAAATTTATCTAAATACATACCTCTTTTTTTTAAAAAAAATTTCAGCTATTTTTTTTTTAAAAAATCAAAAAAATAACTTTTATTATAAAAGTTAAAATTTTTAAATTTAGCCAAACGGCTTCTTAATCGCAATAAACAGAAAAGAGTTTGTGCGAAAGCTGTAGAGAAGCTGCATTCAAGCACGCGCTAATGGTGCCGGTTCTAGTGAAGAAGATGTTCAGGGTTTCCAACGCAGCGAAGCGACCGAGTCGAGTTTGTGGAGGTTGATCAAGAGCTCTTCTGCTACTAACGCTGCTTCAGATGGTTTGTTTAGCCAATGAAGCACTGCAGATCGGTGCATTCCAGAAGCTCCTGCTTCAGTTACATGTTGGGTGTAGCAAGGACACAAAAGAGAAGTCTACAGAGGTGTTCAAAATGCTCAAGGGTTCGAGAGGCAACTGGGTATATGCTTTGAACCGAACAGGGAGTTTAAAGTGTTGAGGACCATTAATGAAATCATGATAGGATAATATTGATGCTGTAAAGCACTTCATCATTGACAAGCATGTATTATCATTGCATAGAAATGAAACTAGTGGTACACAGACTTATTAGTACATATAATATACTTTTAGAAGTTGTAGCAAAAGTGGACTAACTTCTGATATGTTACTTCCAGGTTGAGTCAAGGACAGATCACCTTATTCATTACATGTGGCACAAAAATGTTTGAGTGTGAATGAGAGAGACCCATGTAACCAATATGAATGAGTTCATGATGATATATTTCATACAAATATCCTTCAGGACAAAAAAACACTATAGTCATCAGGAAAACAAGCTCTCTCAGTTATCTCTCTAAACCTATCCAAGCGAAACCTCTTTACCGTAACATGCATCTGATACAAGGGTAAAGCAAAGATGAAAAATCAAGTAAAACAATGTATAAAACTACACCTACACGTATACATGCGTTTTATCACATTCCTGGAAACTATGGTAGGCGAAGAAATCTCATTGTTCCAGTGTGACTAGATCAGAAGTTACACCCTAATTGACTCGTACTTCTCTGCCATGCCGCCCCCTTTCTGCTTCTGGAATTGAACGTACCTCATCGTGCTGTTAAAGAATGCTTCTGCAGATGGATCTGGTGCTGCATTTTCACTTTGCACTTCTGATGTTATCAATTCGATCAAGTCCTGGATCATTGTGCTTGTGATTTGAGTATTGCCCTTTTCAAAGAAATACAGGTACCTGAGGAAAACCAAGAGGGATCTTTCAGATTAACTTCATATGCTTCAAGGTACCAAAGTAAAATATTTTCAGTCAAAGGAGTTACTTGTTTAGAATCTCAATGAGCAGCGATACAGATCCTCCACCACCACCCCTCGTAACATTAGCCATTTGCTGAGTTGTATTAGCAATCCTCAAAGCACGCTTTAGGCAAAGGAGCACCCTGTAAATAGTAGAATAACTTAGAAGCTGACATACATAGTACAGAAAACTCGATGCAAAGCTTCTAACTAAATCCTGGCTCAGCAGGCATCACAATAGCGTGGATTATGAACGACTCGATTCTCACTATGGTGGCCCATCAGCTTATTGAGATGATAAATATTCCATCCTACCAGTCATAATATTGAAAGACTGAAAATACCACTTGTTCTTTACATCCATACTTAAACTGAGAATTACAATATCAGAACCAAAGAGAGTTTGACTGGAATGATATCTTAAGGAATGTGATAAAGGAAATGGTAATTGATATCCATTTGCATGTTTCCAAGCATCCAACAAGTATCTCACACCTTTCACCATCCTTGATGCCATCCTGCTCATCAACCCAGAAGAAATGAGAGCACGTGTAAACTGCTCTGCATTGATCAGGCTTCTTAAGTAGTTTCGCGGAATACTGCAATGAGAAAATACAGTGACAAAAGCGTCAATTGTTCTAATAGCAAAAGGAATCTTCACATGTACTCCAAATAAACAAAGGGATGTACCCCTGTGGCCTTATGTGTGAGAGTATCTCTGTTCTCAACACCAAATATGTTCATCTTCTGAAGTGTACCTATAATTAGGTGAATTGCTGTCACTTGTGCTTTTGAATCCTGCTCAAGAACAATTCAACAAAAAGTCAACCCTATCTTGAAGTACAGAAGATTGTGTAATAGAAACCTCAACTAATTTGACCACTTACCGCAACTTCTTCTTCATACAACAAAAACGCTTGTGTGAAAAATTCATATGCAACAGGTTCAAGATCACAATCATTGGCAGCCTGCAGAGACGACACACTAAGCAAGAGGAGAAAAGGCTGAACCACAAATCTTGAAAGTCAATCCCGCATACCTCTGCACATTGCAGGTACAGCCTGAGGGCCAGCTCTGGTGAAGGAACAGATGACAATGCCTCAATGGTCTTCAAAATTGAAAAGATCATCTTAGCAGTGACAAAAGCGATTAACGTGCAAGCATTACATCTAAATAAAACCTAAATGAGAGGGGACTTAAGTAGAAAATGCCAAAATTACAGAATGCTCATGATATACACTAGTTTATTTCTTTGTTCTACTATGTTTTCAGAAATTTTGTTTACAGTGGGCCCCACTTACTAGTTCTACAAAAGGCTGCTAAATTCAAATGATATTGAACCAAAAAAACTAACCTGATGCAAAATTTGAAAAATTTTCTGTGGTGTTGCTTGTACATCTTCTCTAACCACATCTCCCACCTGACCTTGCAACCGTCTGACCAACTGCACATATAAAGTGCCAAACTAGTTGCTACAGGAGATCCCAATCAAACCACACTTGTGCAGATTAGAACGAAGAAAAGTGATAATTGCATTTCATCCTTACTTGTCTCAGCTTCTGAATGGATTTCTCTCTTGTGTAATTAAACTAATATAGCAAGTCAGTGATTGAAGTCCACTACTAGAAAATTTTACTGCTGCCCATCACAGTGACAAAACGAGTAACTCACAGGACACAGATCTACTAGTTCACCAAAAATCTTGAAAATTAACACAGGCAGATTCATTAACAAGAACTAAATAGATATATTTGACACTCCAAGCCCCAAAGAACATAAGAGAAAAAACTAGGCAAAGCCTCATCACCATATATGGTTGCACTGCATAACAAAGACTAACACTAGTTTCTGCTAGTGGACATCAATAATACTTATTTCAACTTGCATGCGAGCATCACTAAAGTTGGAAAAACCAGTTAAAATGATGACCCAAAAGCAATTTCTCGACATAACATTTTGTGGCAGATGGTGCAAAATTTAACCATGAAGTGAGAATGAGAACATAAATTTTGTTCAAGCGCACAAAATATAATGTGCATCTATAATAAAAACACAGAAGTTTAAAGACAAACCTTCAAGGCAGAAAAGACGAGGGGAGGTACAGTGAAGGGGAGCCTCATGGGACCACCAACAAGAATATGCTCCTTTACAGTACATATTATCTGAAACACAAAATGATGAAAATTATCCCCCAACCTTCACTTGAAAGTACAGGTTGTTATATAACCCTATACTCATATGGTACAACCTTTACACATGCACATGCTTAAGCAACAAAGAAAAGTTAAAAGATACATATGACTTAAATAAACCAAGGCCATGACTGAAAACCAAAGATGGAGCTTTTCAAGTTCTCATGGAAGGTTCTACCATGAAATGGTTTAGAGTTTGAGATAATAATACTGAACTATGAATACTATTAACATTGATAATGTGAGTTTATACTCTTCATAAAGGCTTTAAAAGACCTTCAACATCTCGTCTGGCTCATCATTGTGCAACATATGTATTAGACGAGCTACAGAGTTTTGTTCCTCTTGAAAGTCCTCTTCATCAAGCTGTACACAAGTTCAATTGAATCAGTATAAGCAAACATGAGCTGCGTGAAAGAAGCTAGTAAAGCCAGCTTGAAAGAGCTACCTCATCGTCTTGACTGCCTTCTGCATCCTTTATTAGGCCTTTAATTAATTCAAACAAAGCTTCAACCTGAATAAGTAGCAGGAGTTACAGCTTTGACTGGAAACCTAAACTAAAATTACAAAGAAAGGTCAAAACTTACTTTATCAGCTGTGGATACAGAAGTTTGGTTTTTCATAATACTTTGAATTATGACCACAGCCATAATTCTTTTTGTGTTATCATCAAGGTGTTCCATGACTTGAGGATAATTAGAGAGGTTCAATGCCGTGATAATATCATTATATTTCTCCAAGGGTGCACTCAACAGTGCAACAATTTGCTTTGTTGCTTTATTATCTGTAATCTTGCCTTTACCTGAGAGCTTCATGACACATGCCCCCTGAAAAATATATATACAAAATAATTAAATTATTAACTAATCCAAAGCATGCTACAACAAAGAAGTATACAGTTGAACCACGTTCTTTCCTTCTAAGCAAATACCGACTTATTATTAGTAATCAATATTCATATATGTTTTAAATACCAAGAACTTCAAGCAGAATTAGTATAAAAATTTAAGGATTTGCTGAAATAATTACCAGAACTTGATCAACGTAGTCAAGATGATCTGGATGAACACGGAGAGTAAACTTCAGAAGAGAAACATATAAAGTTATGACTCCAACAACAGGCATATCAGGCTGAGCCTCGATAACCTGCTAAGAAGGCATCAACAAGAACATAAGTTAAATTATCAAATTAAAAAATGGCAGATAGACCTGTCAGACAAGTATTAGTGCCTGAAAGGCATCTGCCCTACATCAATGTAGATTATCATAAACTAAGTCAAACAATAGAATCTAAACAAAGGCAAAATTGCAAAATACCAAAGATACCTCCAGTAATTGCATCAAAAGAGAGACTAAAGTGTTTATATTCTGAAATGACACAAGAAAACACATTCAAGCAAGGCACTTCAGTGAAGGAAGGGATGCTAGCACCCACTTATCCTAACAGAAACTATGTGAAGTTCATATTGCAACAAACCATTGACAGAAGTTAATGCCTTATACAAACTGCCAAAATCAAAATGAGAACTGTTATAAAATGATATGATGATTCAATGTATTCGATGACCAAATAGGTTTCAGCATTCTTTAAATACATCTAACACCTCTCCACAGCCAGATTTCAAGTAGATCCTATCGACATGCTTCAGACACCATGTTCTCCCGTACTCTAGTCTAGTAACAAGCACTCAGATTCACAAACAACTGGGCTTAACATTTGCACTAGTTACAAGAATAGACACAGTTGAGAATACTAACTACCACAATTCTTGATGATCAAATGAAGTTGGAAGGAAAAAAAACTAATGATTACCTTTCCAATAGCATTACTCAGTTTAGCAAAAGCTTCTACTTGCAAGAATTCTGGTAAAACCTGTAACATTGAAATATGAGACAAGCCTGCTAAAACCAATCAGTGAAGGATCAGCACTACTCACTTCTGAACTTGAAGCAGCATAATTTGATAATCTGTCCATAAGCTGAGATAGTACAGTCTTGATATCTACGGTTGGCTGGACAGCAAGAAAAGTGCTTTCAGTATGTTGTAGACTAGAAAATACTTCCTGCCATAGTAACTAATGACATATATAAACCATAACCCCTGTGACTACAGAAATAAAACTAGCTTTTATTCGAACAAACTGCACCTTGGGTATCTCAAATTTGGGTTAGGTGCATATTGGCACTTAAGCTACGCGGACTTCATATGGCTTGCAAGAAGAAGCTTCCGCGTGCTTTTACTGTGTGTTATACTTTGTCATTCCGAACTCATTGTTGATATGATAACATATTTAGTCCACATCAACATAAAATATAACGAAAGATGAAGTTAATGGAACAAGTTAAGTCTACCAACTGGCAAACTACAGACAGTTTAGGAATCCTAAATGCCACATACCAAAGTGAGGTACTCGATCTACAACTTGCCCAAAAGTGAATCACCTGTAGTACAACCTACTCTTTTTAATATCATTATAGCTACCATATGCTAAGATTTCAAGAATGTCTCAGAAATATCATAGAAAGGAAACTGAAACGTACATAATAATATAATATGCACTAAATATCAAATTCGTGTGGTTTGATTTAATAAAAGAAGCTGAAGCACTACTATCACATCAAGCAGTACGAAAAATGATGATTAGAAATACCTGAAGCTGCGGGTATGCACCTAATAATATCTCAAGAGTCTGCAAGTGGTATTCATCTGGAAAGGCTTGGATTATGCAATCCATTAAGTAGTTTTGCGCTAATTCATCCTTGCAATTTACAACCTAAGCAGCAAGTGATTTAATATCTCGTGTAAACCAACTTACACCTAATGTTTCATAATTACCTGCTCCAATACTCTGGGAAGAACAATATCTCTGTACACATCGAGGTCAACACCCTCCAACTGGCTGAGAACATGGAGGTTTTTGCCAACCTAGAAGTATAAACAGCAACAAGTAACAACTTTATAAATGAAGAGAAAACAATACAACTTCCAAGACTTGCTATTTGAGATTTATATATTACAAGCTCACGAAGTTCGCTCCTTTCTTTCTCCCGCTTCTCTTTTTCACGAGCAGGTCCCTGCAGACCAAAAAGCCGGCCCGAATCTCAACATAGATCACCTAAAAGTATCAATAATTCGCAATCACTATAACAACTATATTATTGGAGTTACTAGAATCCTACTCAGCCCGATATCCCTAGATTCTTCTTACATGCATATACCATGACAAAGGAGCAAGAAAATGAACCTGGTGTTGCATTCGAACCCAGAGTTTATTCATCTCTATAAAATTTTGAAGTACGAATTCTATTGCTTCGTTGACACCATCACCATCCCTAAAATTACAAAATCAGGAGCAAGTCAACAATAAAATAGCTAGGCCATACTTCTTGTTCAATCCCCAATTGCACCTATCGTGTGACATATATTATTCAGTGAAAACTTTTACCATTAACTAGAGGTCAATCCTTAACACTTCTAAACCCAAAAAAAAAAAAGAACCAGAAAACCAAAAGCAACCAATAAAGAAGAACTAAACTCATTGTGGTAGAAACATGCAATGTCATATTGTTGGACCAATCAACCTCAAACAAGTTGAATCAATAAGTAACAAAGTGAAACAAATGGATTTAGGTTAGTCCAATTCACAACAGCTTCTAGCTTAAATCAAACTGACCCAGCATCAATACTTCTAATTGCAAAAGAAAATTTCCCTTCTCTACGAGCAAATACTATATCCATGAATGGTGAGCGGATTGATTATCCATTTCCATGGTTCATAATATCAGAATAAGATGTAAACTGATCTCAAAAGCCGATACTACCTTGCAATAGATGTTTTAGGGTACTAATTGGCCACCCTGACATCAGCAGCATGCTCCTTGAACAAACCAACTTACTAGAAGGTCACTGCATGGAGCAGTCCTTTTTGCTGCTTAAACCAGAATCCATAACTAACTTCTCAAAGGTTGTGTATTCCTAGTGACTACCAAAATGCAACAATGAATTATTAAGGAAAAAAAAGCATGTCATATTTCAGCAGTATCTTACCCTTCATACTCAGATCCAATGTCAGGTAGCTTATCCCGGCTGATTTGAGAGAGATAACTTCTTAAAAAGAGACCATGAATGGGATGTTGAACTCCTCGACACATCTCAACAAGGTCCTTCAGGACATCCTTTGCCGGAGCCTCTTTGGATTTTATATAGACTGATCCTACTGTGCAAAGGAGATACCTGTTGATTACAAACATAGGTTGAAAATATTATTTCCACTATATTCAACAATCAACTTGTATACTATAGGTTGAAAGAAATCTTGACGTACCCAAAAAAAAATTTTTTAAAAAGTTGTGATGAATTGTGAGCAAATATTCAATATAATAAATGCACAGCGGTCAAATGGTAGAATATATTACCCCATAAGAAAAAGTCACCATGCAGCACCAGTAAGCGTGTAAAACTGTGGTAGTAAAATATCAGGCATGTCCATGTACAGCTAAAGTCAGAGGACTCCAATCATTTTGCACAATAAAGATGTACACAAAATACTTATCATTAGAATTGTTTTGGTATGCTTTTATGTTAAGCCTATTCACTATACCTCATTTATGATGCCCACGAAAGGAATCTTGAATCAGTGAATTCTTTTAACAACTCCTAACTTCCTAAGGGAAAAAAAAACACCACATTGTCGATCCTCCATTGAGAAAAGCGCTTGAATTCCTTGCTAGGGTCCCCAACCCATACGGATATTGGTCTTCGCAATCTGGATTGCCAATAGATTAATTATGACTTTTTTGTTAATGAATTCCTCTATGATTGGTTGCCAATAGCCCTCATTTCTATCAGTGTCTCATCCCCCAAATTTTAAATGCAATATTTTTTTTTCAAAGTATTATGTGCTCTCGCCATTAATTCCTTTTGGGAATTCAACAAACATACATCATTGACGCCGACCACTACTAGCAAAGTACTGTTTGTCTGCCCGTATACTAGAATCCAAAGTTTCAAAACCTGAACTATGACAAACATGTCCATGGCCTGAATGACATCAATCAAGATATTCATTGGTAACTACTAATGCTTTTTCATGCACTGTGCCACATAACGAATTTAGTCATACAACACTATGGATGAGATTGTATCTCCAAAACTAAAAAAAGAAACACGCACGCATGCACAAAAAAAAAAAAAAAGAAACACGCACGCGCAGACGCATGCACACACGCACATACTTGTGCTAAAGTAGGATGCCTTACAGGCGTGGCAAGATGTTGCCAGCATGCTGAACAAGCTCATAGAGGTCGATGACAGAGCAGCCACGCTGAATTTCCTCTGTGAAGAACATCTCCAGTCTCCTCAGCTCGTCAAATGCCCGCATATCTTCTCCATCCATAGAACAAAGGATTTCAGTAAAGAAACAAGAACATTCCTGCAAATTAATCAGATGTCAAGAGAAGCGCAAGCATACTCACAAAGATCGTAGTATTTGTGAGGGGATAGGCGAGACGTTCGGAGCTCGGAGAGCATCTGAGCTGAGTACTTAAGTGCATCCCTTAAATTGTTCGAGTCCTGCACATCAAAACACAAGTAATCAGTCCCATTAGCGAAAATCCCAACTGAATTCAAGCAAAAGTACTTGATTTTGTGGTAAATAGAATATGACAGGAAAAATTAGAATTTTGCTCTTCGATCACTCCTAATCCCATCATTGCTAATTGCAGAAATCGTAAAAGGGCATGAGGTGATGCTTGCTTGAAAAGACTGATTTTGAGGAAGCACTGTTATCCTAAAAAAACAAATCTCAACAAGAGAAAAAATCGAAATTCCAAAAACAAAATCCTGGTAACTCCACCTCCCTGAATCAATCTAATACGGCAATGATAAAGCAGCACCAATTGCATAGGTTTAAGAGGGAATCAGGGTTTTATAAGGGACTGCAATTAGTACCAGTGCCCGATGCATGTAAAACGCGTTCTGCTGTTGTCCGGCGATCCCTTCAGCGAGCCATTTCTCCTCGTCCTCCGCCGTCGAGGTCACCTCCGCGACGAACGCCATCTACTGATACTCCCTACTGAACCTATCGATCGAGATCGTTGCTGTTGGAGATCGATCGAAAAGAACGAAACAAAGAAAGAAGAAGAAAACTCGAAGAACTTACCACACACAAGAACAGAAAAGAGAAACGAGAAGAGAAAACAATTTGCACGTGATTAGCACGTGCGCATTGCTCCGAGTCTGAATCAGCTTTGTGTTGTGTCCATTCCGTTTTAATGTAAAGTGAAAACTAGACTGAATCAGTTACATGCTGTTTATTTGTTCTAATTAAAATTTGAGAGATTCAGGACGGACTACCTATATAAAGGTGATACACAATCTTTCAGCACGATAATGCAGTAAGGAACGAGTGTGCGCTATAGGGACCAGAATAACTGGTATCGAAGTGCATATGCTCGCCGTAGTTATACGGAAAGGAAACTTCGAGCCCACGTATGGGCAGATCGCCGACGACTTCCATGTGTTCGTTGTTAAGAGTTAACCGTAATATGTCGTCTTGGAGCAGTCTTGGTGGAGTATGACACAGTAATAATACCCTCTACCGAAACCATCCAATGGCCAATGCTAGCAGCTCTCGGCATCTGTCACCTTTCATTTTGCAGAATTCGACAAACTCCACGAAGAACTCGATCTTGCCGGAAGCAAGTGAACCTTCTGAATACGGAACCGGATGGAAAACATAACAGAGCATAAGATATACTAACGGCAAATGGCCAAGCGCTGACTTTAAGACTTTTGGTGATGTTTGAGAATACTTTTTAATGTTTTTTCAGTCTTTTTTTTATTTTTTGTAAATAAAATTTTTATAAACCTTATCGTTCATCGAGAGGCCAACATGCAACATGCGCTCCACTTCTGGTCGACCGCGCAAATCGTTAAGCTCCAACCGGCAGGTACCGACCTCCAAGAGTATGTATGAATGTCGCTTCCTGCTCCGAGTGTAGTCCAGCTTCATGCTTGCCACAACAACCTTATAGCTATTACTACAGAAGTTGAACGAGCTAGGATCATGAGTCTGGATGCATTCGTCTTCTTTGGAAGAGTGCGCCATTGACGGTGCTATACACAGAGGAAAGCGCCATATCGGTGTGATCGGTGGTGCTACAGCAGAAGAGCATAGATTCTCGGAGCAAAGTGATGCTTGTTTCCACCTTGCGCAAGCAGCAACGCCAACTGATCATCTTCATTGCAGGAAAGGAAGAAATGGATCGGCGAAGGTTTCTGACAAGAGTTGTCTGGTAAAATAAACCACAAAGAATAGGACCTACAGCACTATTACTACCATTGCCTCTGACAGTGCAGCCTTAAGCCGTCGTTGTTAAGTATCAAAGAGCCCTGGCACTGGTAGGAAGTGGACAGGAAGTTGCAGCAAGGCTGGGACATGCACAGAAGACAAGGGAGATATTGCCTTTGATCAATTCATCTGTCAGACCTGTTATTGGAAGACACCAGATGTATTCTCTTCTTCCATAGCTCGGCGGCCGGGTCTTACTCTTCTTTGAATGCAGAGAAGGTTTCCACGCTAAGAGCTTGATTGCTTACTAACCCACCAAATTCACTTTTTTTCAAACTTATTTTTAATACAAAATAAATAAAATTTTAAACTAAATGTTTTCTATTAAAAATTTAGTTTTCAAATTTTAATTTTAAAATTTACTTTTACAAAATAAATATAAAATTTATTTTAATAAATATTTTAATTTTATTTTTTAAACTTATTTTTATAAGTGTAAGTTCACTTCAAAATAAACACACTATAATTGCCAAGAGCAAAAGGAAGATATCCTAGGCTCACCAAATTGCCCAGAGGTGCCAAACTAAAGTGGCAACTAGGTACCTTCGTGACAAGAGACCGCCGTTATCAAGGCCACCGTCATAAGCAAGAGTCGCCTCAGCAAAAATCTACATCCACTCCTATTTGAACTCTCACCGTTGCTGGTCTGCCCAATAATCAACTACCAAAGGCACCATCTCAAAGGGTTTAAAATAATCAAGAAGTTAAAGAACTTATACGTACGAAAACAACCAGCTCTTTTGCCTTGTGTTGTAATGACAACTCTAAATCAGAAAATTTTAGATAAAGCATAGCAAAATGCACTTCAACTAGTTCACTATTTAACATCACATACATAATAAGGAATCTCTGTAAGGTACATACATCCACACTTAAAACAAAAAAGGTGGTAAATGATGAAAGAAAAAAAAAGTGCTCCACTTGTTTCTTTATACCGTACTTCAATTATATCTTCCAAAACAATTGGCTGGCCCCATAAGTAGTAGTACTAGTAGACAGACCTGTCGAACGGAAGCAGAACAAGAATGATTGAGAGTAGCAATCTATAACAGAGCAGTACTAATTAGGTAAAGTTGAACATATACAAACATCAAATTCAACATTCAGCAATCAAATTCGATAAGAAAAAAGTTTCTGAAAATCAGCTGGCTATGCTCTAGCCGAGTTGACTATACCTTAGTTATTACCCAATCACCAAAATTATCCTAATATCCAACTTGTAGGAGGATACAATTCAATTCATTATCCTTGAGGCTTAATCAAAAGATAACTTCCTTCAGTGAATGATAACCCAAGCACATTTACTTTGTAAAATGGCAATGCAGAAAGCATATTTCATAGTTAACCTTATGCATAATCTAAATTCACAATTTCTTTTTCTGTGAACACAAAAGTTCAACTTCAAGGACAATAACTGCACAGGGAATCATTTAGTGCTAGACCTACAAGCTACTTCAAACCTTCCAATTAACCTCTTCCAAAATCAGCTTCTTCTACATTAAATTTTTTTTTTTATCAACAACAACCACTACTTTAACATATCATATGCAGTGCAAAGTGGTCTTCCTTCACATGAAACTGGAATTTTCTTCACAACTTATTGATTTATATATTTTGAAAGACGGAAGCTCGCCACAATATTTCTCTCAAAGGTAATTGGTATTTTTCTTATTAGTGCTCCAACTCTGACAAATGAAATCTATCTTCACTGATGCTCAAAAAGTCTTAAATGAAGAAGTTTTCAAACAAGAACGACCTCCAAGGCTCCAACACAAAAGAATCTCCATCTTAATTGCTATGTAAGGTACAACACTTTTCTTCTATGATCCCAGAAGGAGTATTATGCATATGATTGATCAAATATACAATATTACAGTTGGACAATATGATGGTTATCTTAACATGATATTGAAAAAATCAGCAGACAGATATATGCAAAACTCAAACAAAGGACTCAAGGAAAGAGCACGTACTATCACAATACATAAAACTTGCTATGCACCTCTTATATTGCATACCTCCTTGTACTTTGAAAAGTGGGTTCTTCAAAAAAGGATATCACATACCCTTCTCACGCTTCTCTAGTTCTTCCAATTCATAGACCCTCTTGATATAATTGCATATACGATAGATGAACCTATGGTTCAATTTAGAAAGTTCTGTAAGGTTCAAATTTTCTATAAAAGGAGACTGTTAAATAGTGTAATGCTGGTTCTTTACCAATAAAGAAAACAAGCAGCAGCACAGAGAACAGCATTCCTTTGAGCTTTGAAAATCTGCAAAACAGAAAGAGTTATTATTCCTCCAGATTATACGAACAATGGCACAACAAACCCACAATAACAGCTTATTATCCCATCACATGCTCTTGCAAGGCAAAGCAGTTCAGGAAAGGCACTGTATAACAAACTAGACTATTGCACAATCCAGGCTAACCAGCCATGATAATTGATGCTTCGAATATGAGAATCTTCAATTAAATTTTTTACAAATAAACTCCTCCTAGCGATGAAGGAAGTAACCACAATGCTCCTTGCTAGTGTGCAAGTGACTCATTGGGTGATGGATAAAAGTCTGCAGGTTGGTATACACAGTTGAGCAACGTGGTCAGTTGCATGCTAGTAAAACCATAGCATAAAAAATGGTGGCTTCCAAAGACTTTAATCTTCACATTTGTCCAGAAGTTTTGAAAACAAGTGGCAGGATCAACTATCACTTTAAAATAATATGAGGACATGCATCTCCAGGCATATATATATATATATATATATATATATATATATGAGAAGGGATAGGGACACTCCAACTCTTATACACACTCCAGCGCACTCCACGGCCGTTTGTAGCCGTGGAGACCTTCAAATCCAATCTTTACCGTTGGATTAAAAAAAACTACGGGTCGTAACATACTGACAAAATTTCATCTCGATCGGACTACGAATAGACCTTCATCCGATCATTTGATATTGATGAACAAATAGTAAAAATTAACAAAATATATATACTCATATTTTAGTCATCTTGATCAAGTGATCAGATGAAGGTCTATTCGTAGTCCAATCGAGATGAAATTTTGTCAGTATATTAACGACTCATAGTTCTTCATATCTAACGGTAGATATTAAATTTGAAGGTCTCCATGGTTACAAACGGCGGCGGAGTGCGCTGGAGTGTGCATAAAGGTTGGAGTGCCTCTATACCTTCCCGATATATATATATACATAAGGGGAGGAAAAGGACACTCTTTTTTTAGGGGCACTCCCTCCTCAGTTATGGCTGGGGTGATCTTCAATTCAACAAATATGAAGAACTATGAGTTAGAGACACATTAACAAAATTTTAACTCAATCGGACCACGACTCGTTCTCCATCCGGTCACTTGACACTTGATAAAGATGACAGAAATAACACCATGTAGATACACACGCACATACACAACATAAACATATGTCTATAAAAAGGAAGGAAGGAAGGGGGGTTAGCCACGATTCACCTCGTGTTTTTGAGGATATAACGATACTTTCTCGAATATCTACCATGTTGAATCTTCCCATTTCATTCATTTTGTTCTCTAGCCAATTAAATTAGAGCACTACTTGCAATTTTACAGATCGAACGCCTTTAATAACAACTACCAGACTCGTACTTTTTCATTTTCCAAACAGTAATAACATGTCAAATACCGCTTTGTCGAAGTGAAGCCGCTCCTCAAGTGTGCAGTGATCGGAAGCGCACCTCAGCCTGTTCTCCTTCTTCCAGTACAAATCTACAACCATAAAATCAATCAAATCAAATCACATAAAAGGAAGGAAACTGACAACTATCTCTTATAATTTTCAATCTCTAAACAAAATCTAGCAAGAGAGTTAGTGAAATTGATACTACCTAAGAGTTGGAAGGCAGCGAAGAAGACGACGCTGACTGCTGGCTGAAGAATTAGAGAGACGAGTGCGACGAGCCGGCGACGGAGGAGTCTCGGCAGCGGCAGGGTAAGCAGCAGCGCCACCACTGCCTCCGCCGCGACAACGCAACCTAGTATCACCCACTGCAACGCCATCGAAGATTCTCTAAGTTCTCTCTCGATCGATTGATTTGATTTTGATTTGCTCTAGCTTCTTCGTGTAGGTAGTTACAAGGTGTAAAGAGAGGACGAGAAGTAATAAAGGTCTTGTTTTGCGGTATAGATCCTCTACTATCCACTTTGGAATGATATGAGTCTAGATGTATAATTATATATTATTTCCAAAAATAGATGGTGCCTTATACTATGTATCTTAATTGATAGAAGTAGATTTTCTGAAATTAATATTTTTATGAAAGTGAGATCACTAGAAACTAATTAAGAGATGAATCTAATAGTTTAAAATAAATTAAGATATAAAACTGAGTTTGATTTTAAACTTTAGCGAAAGAAAATAAATTTTTTGCAACATATCCTAAACGGGATAATATAGGTCTGTTATCGCTAAAAGATAAATTGTTGCACGAAAGTTTCCGAATAGCTGACTCAGCTCGGCTCGGCTATCTTAACTACTAAGATTAGACTAGCACTGGCCCACCAATCAAAAATATAACAAAGAACTCACTATTATTATAAATAAATATCACAAACGAGAATTTATGATCAACCCCCTCCCTCCATTAACCCCTCTATAACTTTTACTCTCTCAAATTTTAATTTCAATAAATTTTTTCTCGCTTTAATTTTAACACTCTCAAATATTTGTTTCCAAATTTTAGCCTTCTTTACTGCTTCATATGGTTTATGATATACATACTTTTATTATATAGTACATATTCTCAGTGTTAGATGTATATATACAGAAGGATAAATTTTTAAAATGATCCTCTTGAGTGAGTTAAAATTAAAAATAGGAGATGTAGTGTTTGTTGTGTGTAGAAATTTCAGAATAAACAAAAGATCAAATTTTTTGTTACAACACTATTAATGCAAACATAATATTTGAGTCCATATTATTTAAAAAATAATATTTTGTGACACACTCAATATTTCATTTTACTTTTTGTCATATTATTCTGAGTTGATATATAAATGGTGGGTTTATTTTAAAATAAACTCACTTTTTTAAAAAATATATTTAAAAAATTAAATTAATAATTAAAAATATATAACTAATATTAATTTTATATTAATAATAATTTTTAAAATTTTAAAAAAAATTATAAAAAATAAATTTTAAGGAATTGGTAAAGGCTCCCAAAGTATCCAACTTTGGGATACTTTGTTGATTGATCTACATTAACACCGAATTGAACATGAAACGCATAGTATCTCTTTTATTTGGATGAATGCTAACAATGAAGCCATTTTGTAATTCATGGACTCGATCACTCTTGAGTGCTTACTTTGACCACAACTTGAACGAATTCATGCTCTAAAGAGTGACCGGCGCGTAACGAATAATGCTCAACCGTCAGAATTATTTGAAAACAATAATGATAACGCTCTTCCTCGGAATATACAATTTTCTGCGAAAGGTTAGGAAAAATGCAATCCTCCAAGCAAGGAAATACTCACAAAAGGGCACCCCTGATGGCTCGAAGTTTCGAATGTTACAGGGTTCCCTAACCATGCGTCACTTACCTTTGTCCTACTATACAAATATCTTCTTTAGCTTCTCTGAAAAAAGCACTTTCTTCCGCACAAGTGAAGCATAAACAACAGGGCTAAGAACTAGAAGGCATCCTTAGATGAAATGGGTTGCCAGAAGCAAGGAATCTGTAACACCGCAAGGCTAATGTCCGTTGAATGATATTCCATGGACACTATATAATATAGGACAAACCTTTCTCTTGCACCATAGAAGACGATCACTGGTTTGACATCAAAAGCTCCAACGCACAACCTTTACTGTTAGGGTGCTAGCCATATCTAATGGGGAGCTTCTTCTGCTCCGATAGTTATAGACAGCGAGCTACTTGCGATGCTTCCTTTTTGCTTCAGTCCTATGACGTTTCTCCTCATCCCAATCTCTGTCATGTCTGAATGATTCTTATCAAGGATACACCAAAAACAAGTAAACATGTAGATAAGTAACCTGAGTCAAATTTTATTGAAAATTACAAGTTCAACACACTAAGTCCTTAATTGACTTCTATTAGTAATAGGAGAGTATTTTTTATTGACTAAAGGTCCCTTTTAACATAAAACCTGCAAGTCATTACTTTGCCATAAGCTTCTTTTGTTAATCTACTTGATTTATAAAAAGTATTACAGTTGAACGTAGGCATATGCATGTATGTAAAGAGTATCTTCTGCCCTCTTAAATTGTCATATTTCAAAGATATATATCTAAAAGAATATATTGTCTGGAAGGACCACATTTGGGATATATCAGGGAATAATGAGCAAAACCACCTTCAAATTGATGCAGGATAATACTCAAATTGATGGATTAAAAAAGTTAAGGATACTGATCAATGTCTCGTCGAGGGAGCTTGCTCACAGTCTCCTTACCATGGATCCTTGGCATCTGTTCTTCCACGTAAGAACCCCGATGGGCTGCTAGTCCCTTTGAGTCTCCCCTTTCTCGTGCTTCAAAAGACTGACTATTCATTCGAGATGCTGGCGGTGGTGGGACACCTGGCGAGTATTCTCCGGGTTCAGATGAATTGAGATCCCTCTTAATTTTTCTCCGCTTGGAGGCTGTCTCCAAATCATCCTTTGATGTATTCATTTTCTCTCTGTCTCTTTCATCAACCTGCAGAAACAAACAAAATGAAGAAAATATGAAAAACAAAGCACTAGAATCTACTTCAAACTCTTGGCCTTACCACCGGATCTTCAATATAAAGGTCATTTATTGGTATGTCTAGTTCTCAATAATTTGGTGGAGATTGTTATGTTGACCAATATTCGTTTGTGAGCACAAGATGGAGGAGAATGGAAAAAAGGCAAAGGAACAAAACTTGTGAAGGCAATATTATAAGCTTACCTTCAAAGATATCATGCCCCGTTCATCACGCTTCTTGTCGTGTAAATCATCTTCCTTCCGACGCTTTGTATCTTCGTGTGAAGGTAAGACACTTTCTTCTGAACGGTGATGTTCTTTTTCATCATGTCTAGGAGAAAGCCTCTGAATATGTCTGTTGCTGCCAACCCTTCTATCAGCATCCTCATCTCTCCTGTTGCCACCAAGAGATTGAGGAACAAAACTAGGAGGCAAAGGTGGTGGTGGAGGTAAGTGTTGTCCACTAAAACGTTCATCAGAGTGCAATGAAGGTTCAGAATGCCTAGGTTTGACCCGATCATCTTTGCTTCTGTCATCTCTAGACTTGTCAGTTGATCTATCCTGTCCTCTTTCAGATGTTTTCTCAACAGAACGTTCTCTTCCATGTCTTTCCATGGACCTATCTCTTTGCCTCTCGGACATGTAGTCATCAGAACGGCTCTTGTCATGTCGATCAACCTTTTCCTTATGATCCTTGTCATATTTGTCAGAGGGTTTATCTTTAGGCCTATCCCCTAATTTATCAACTGATCTATTTTGTTCTTCCACGCCTCCCCTATCATAATCTGCAGGTTGTAACTTATCAGATAACCTCATATCATGAGGTCTTTCTTTATCGGATGATTTAACCTCTAGGTTCTGACCATCTTTTCCATCTATATCACTCTTTTTACGTTTGCTCACCCTATCTTGATCTTCTCCTACATTAGGCCGTTTCTGAACTTTCATAGTAGAGTCATCTGAAAGAGAATATTAGATTGAATAGCATGAGTCATGATATCTGTACAAAGTCATACAAGAGAGAAACAAATCGAAAGTTCCATACCTGATCCATCCATTTTGGAAGATGGAACTTTCCCAGATGTTGCTTGTAGATTACCATTAGAAGCTGTAGCATTTCCACCCTTACCCTCTGATGGATGTGCTAGCACATCTCGGGCAGTAGAAGTTGACATTTGACTGGTGTTCCTGCTGATTGATTTTCCAGATTTATTTTCATCTTTTGCAATTCCTTGTTTCCCCACAGTCTGAGCTGGACGTTTCATTTGAGTCCTTGTCTGGAACAACATAGAAATCTAACTAAGAATGATGCATAATGTCTAGCTGGTCAACTCATACAGACTACACAATTCAATGATCGCGTATGAAAATATTAAATTGTACAAAATGAAATAAAGCAGCATTCCCTCCTTACTTTCTTAATTTCAAAATCTTAGTTATTGGAGGAAAGCTTGTCACTCAAATACTAATTAAATAGAAAACTTGCCATCAAGAAACTGAATGATCATCAGCAATTGTTCCTAAACAACAATCTTAGAGGTCCTCCGTGGTAAGACAAATAGTTTGGTGTTAGGCTTTTTGCAGCCTAACACTTATCACAATATTCAGTTGAAAGTACACCTTCACATCCAGGATCGGCCATTGACACTTCAATTTCCCTCTGAAACAACCATCTCCCTCAAGGCAGCCTCCTAGTTGCAAGCAGTCTCACCATCACCTGCCACTCTCCTGTTTTTATTTCTCACCTTTCATCAACCTAAACTTCTTGTTGACAAAAGCCAAATCCCCTGCTAATTTAGTAATATGTTTTCAGCTGTTTAACATCACTAGCATAACAAGTAATACACAGCTGGACGATGCTTATATTCTTTTCACTAAGATCACAACTCCCCTGAAGGCTGGGAGTCTAACGTCCCGCCAATCCGGTGCATATCACTTAGATATGTAAAATCAGTTGATGTGCACCACATCAACTAGGAACTACTTGGCTGACCAAACAGCTAAAAAGAGGGTAGCATTTTCCATAAATATAAGCTAAAGAACTTTTAGTAAGTACGAATATATTTACTAAGCTCTTTAAACATTGAGATCTAGTCAGAGCATTTAAAAGGCTTGTATACATTGACTACAAGTTAAGAACCTAAGCCAATTAACCAAATTATGACTATTAATATGTAAATTGATAATCAGAAAACGCAATCAAAATTGACTAGAGCATACCTCAGATTCCACACTGGTCTTTGAAGTACCCTTTGCCGCAGCCTCATCTTGAGAAGTTTTCACAGGGTCATCAGTAGCTTTATGGGGAGGCCTAGAAGTACCTGAAGGAAGAGAGGAAGAAGAGACAAGTGGCTGATTTTCAGTTCCATTGGACAAAGGAGCACCCTTCACTGTTTCATGCCCTGACGGCGTAGAACTCTCAGCTCGATCTGCTCTACCATCAGCAGGTTTTGCCCGAGCTGGTTGGTCAGCAACCTGATTTCCAATAATCTGGTGTTTTGTTCCTGTTGCTTCACTGACGGGACCATTTGAAATGTTGCGTTGAGTACTCAACATTATCTTCTTCGGTGATGCAGCAGGCTTTATATCAAACAACCCCATTACAAACTCTTCCTCTGAGATCCATGCACTCTGAAACAGATAAGTATAAGAAAAACAGACCATTGCACCCATACAAGAAAAAATTAAAACTTTAAGCCTGCTCAAAGATAAATAAAATGATGTCGATAACAATAAGTTCGGCTAACCTTGCGAGCAGCTAAAGCAGCCGCTACACCAGTAGCCAGGACCTTGAGGTCCTCTCTTTCATCACCTTTAATTTTAACTACCTGAACAAACAGTAAAACAAATCATTAGGGACAGAGTTATTGCAAGGGTTGCTTAAGGAAAAGATAACCACTCATACTCGTCTCTCAAGGTTGAGGCCACTCTTTCGTGTTACAGGGAAGATCCCTGATATTTTAGTTAGTAAGATGAGCGCATTTCGTATTTCCATGTATTCATTGGACTCCAAGCACTGTGTAAGCAATGCTGTTATTTTCCGGACCCACTTCCAATGTGCCTACAAAAACAATGACTTTGAAATTACCTACACATTGAACATGCTTACACCTCTGCAACAAGAGAGCAATCCAGTAAAAATAGAACCAACAAAAACAACATTGTACTTCCAAAAGTTGGAAGAACGATTATGTGAATGACCATGCATAAATCGCAATAATATACATGTTGATGAAGTAGGAAGGTCATACTCTAACAAACTGGGTGAACGTCAAGCGTGGGCTGTTTGGATTTCTGATATAGAGTGCAAAGCCAGGCATACTTCCACATTCTCGTTCAAAAATGGATTCATCACTCTGCAGAATATGCGAACATGAGTTCCACAATCAAGCAATACTATGATCTGAAAACAGAAAACTCGCAGCAAATTCGCAGAATACCTTCCAATGATATGCCATCTTCAATGTTTCAAATAGAAATCTGCCTAGTCTTCCTGCTTCAAATTCGGTACAGCAGCAAATCATCGGGTGCAGGATTTTGCAAATGATTACATCAACATGATTGACCATGTTGAAATTTGGTGTGCCAAGAGAGTGCAAAGTGTGTGCAAACATAGAACAGTAAACAGCATCTGGCATGCTGAAGATGCACCGGGGAAAGATGCATCTCTGTAGAAACTCAATATTTATTCTAGATATGTCAGGACAAGAACTGAGCCATTTATCTTTCTGATGGCCTAGATGCCTGCGTACAGATGCAACATGCTCTTCATGCTTTTGCAATTCACAAATCAATCTATCAAGCACTTCTTGGATCCTTTCTTTCTCCTTTTTACGCTTTGTGATAGCAATGCTTGAGTTGTCAGAAATCTCTTCCAATGCTTTGATAGCTGCATTTTGCTTGGCTATCTCTAACTCGTAACGATTTCTGGGAACATGAAGATCATAAAGGGTAAGCCCCCAAAATGTAGCATAAAGATCAGGAGAAAGGCTGTTCCAAGTTTTCCTAGGCAACATCGAACTAACTGTGTTGAGAAGATCAGCCCACCTGTCGAAATATAAAGAGCCTATTACTGACATGTATGAGCATAAACAAACTAAAGTACCGTATAGAAGCCTGCTATGTAGCTGGACAAATATAGGTACTACATTCTTTTGTTAAAGGTATAATACAGAGCTAAAGCTTACACAACAGATTTTTGGTCGAAACCAAGATCCAGGACAAGGGCATCAGGGGAGCTTGAAACATCAGTATCTTTTTCTGCACCCATAGAGTCTGACTCCATAATATCAAGAGGCCAAAAAGCTTCTGATTTACTTGACCTTTTAAAGAGCCTCATTACAGGACGATATATCAGGAAAGCTACCTGGAAGGTTTATAAAAACAACGGTCAAAATATTTGTCAAAAAATAAACGACAATTGACACAGTTGTGTTTTATGAGAATACCAAATAACATAAGAAACATGCAGCCAGTTCCACTTTTAGAACTTCTATAAGGCCTTGATCATTCATTCAGTATGAAAATAGATCGGTAGTTGAACAAACATGAAGAATGACCACAGTGTAAAACAATATGGTACATAGTTGTTCTATTTCTAATTATGATGTCTAAGAAAGTCGTGAACTAAATTTATCTTATCTACAATAATTAACACAAAATTGATTTTGGTTGTTTAAATACAAAACTAACTAATGGTCACAGGCTCTCTTATATACCAACTTATTACATTCACAGCCACTTCTAAAGGAAAGCAAGTCCAAAGAAAAAGGTAGAATAGTTCTATATGCATATGTATAAACTTCTGAAATTGATACTGGATGCAAGGAACCTAAAGGACAAGAATTAACTGGAAAGGTTGACATAATTCTGAAAGTGATTCGATGCAAGACCAAATTATACTATATCGAAAATTACCTCTGGCTCAAGATGGTACTTGTGAATTAGGTCATCAAGTTGAGGAACCAGTTGAGCATAAGTCGCTGCTGGAGTCAATGCACTAGAGAGAAATTCTACATACTGAAGAAGCGTACCATGGCACCTGTCAAACTGCTCGCTGACCGTCTTGATGTATGGTACATCAGCTTTTATGATAACCCTGAAGCATGGAAAGCAAGTTTTTGGAATGTCTATTAAAAAAGGCAACAGGATGATAGTTAGAACCATGAAGAATCCTCGTTTGTCTTACATTGAGCGATGTTGTGCAATAAGAAGAAGAAGTGGAATAGCGAGCTTAGGATCTTCCTTTGGAAGCAATGCGTCCCGCAACCTATTCATGGATTTACTCAGAGCCTACAAACCGCAGTTCAGATGCTTAGAGACTTTAATATTACCAAAACCAAGGGCAGAGCTACATGATAGCTCCAACTAGCAAAATGCCATGAGCATTATGACTTCTCCAAAGATTCAAAAGTTTGGCTTTAGCTTTAGTCACATTACATAGAAACATTTATGAATACACTATTTACAAGCCACAGGATTCTATTTGCTTCCTTCAGGGAACTCCCTGATTTTCTAAACATGAAACCTGGGCTATCCTATAGAACCAGACTTTACATGGGCCTTAAAATGAGCATCCTCAGCCTGACGATCTTAGACTTATGCCAAGACCCACTTTATCTGGACCAGGCTAGTGGGGCAGGGTGGACCAACCTGGTCCATCAACATCCCTAACTACATTCAATCTACATGCATCAATTGCCAGATACAGGAGGATGGATAAGAAAAAACATAGTGATGCTTAAGTGGAGAAGTTCATGCAATTAGTTATGCATACTCATTACTAACATTACTAACGAGGTAAAAAAATCTAAAACCTTATTATTTCTGGCAGCCCCAAACAGGGTAGCTTGATATCTTAACGTTTCACTCCCTGCCATTGCATCCAGTTGCTCCTCTGTCACATTTTCCGTGTAATGGATGTTGGCCATCTGCTGAATTAGTTCCTGTCACTCCATATAAGTATTTATGAGCCTGATGTGGTAGTAAATTGTCCCAAATTCATAACCACGACAAATATAGCTAAACAAGAAATGGTCAACTGTCCAGTTCCTACTGTACCTGTAGCAAAACTAGCTCAACCCCACTTCCTCTTTTCAATTGATTTACAAGATACTGAAACAGACATCTCAATTCCATTGATGGGTACTTTTTGCACCTGCATGGAATAAGATCATTTAACACAAGAAATCATCCACAGGAATTTTGCAGTATACAAAAATCCGATCATAGACTCATATTGAGAACAATTAGCTTAGAAAAAGACCAATATGACTAAAGTTGGGAACGAGGAAATTGACCAATGCACTCTACATTACACGTGTAAACTTGCATGTGTCAATTTGAAGTAGCTAATGGGAGCGATCTTGAATGAGACAGATTATGGGAGCCACTAATTTTGTAAGGTAACTGCCATGGTCATGATACAAAAGACGGGCATAGTCCATCAATTCCAATAAGGTTAATCAAAGATTATCATACAACTCCAATAAACTACGGCTCTTTCACAACCATAGATGGGTTGTTAATTAGTGTAACAATAGGACAAAAAATATCGTAAAGCAAGTAAACCTTACACACTCATGGCAAGGATAAGTAGGGAAAGCATACAGATATTAATGTATATAACAGCAGCATATTCTCAAAATTTTGAAGAAAGAAACATACAGATGGCCCCAAAATGATGCGAGAGATTGAAGCCAATCAGACAAGTTCAGACCATCATCCTTCAGTTTTTCACGCCCTCCTTGAGCCAGGCGTTCAATAACCACATATTCTAGTGCATCATATTCCAGCTGCAATAACATAGATGTGGCATATATCAATGCATGCACATAGATAATAATGAGAAAATAATCACATCACATGTAGTGCTGCAATGAGAAGGAAAGCAAGCCAATGCCCTCTTCATCAGAGTTTTAATCTCCACTAGTGAATACTTTCCATGCTACTTACATAAACCAAACCTTTTTCTAAACAGCTTGCAATATGTAAACCTCTAAAAATAAGATATTCTAGAATTCAGACACTACTTAGAAGATTAGAAAAACCATATCTCCTTTCTTATCAATGTTTGTATTTATAGTTGCACATGCTTAATGCAAAATTTGCAAACCCGACACAATATTTCAGTTGTTCGCAATATTGGACCTCCAAACTAGTTTTCTAATACTGCAAGGAAAAAAGAAGATAGTAACTATTTGTATGTCTTTTACAACTTTAAGAAGAAAAAAACTCAGTTGCTCTAAGAAGGTTCTCGCCCTACAATAATGGAATTCAAGAACTTCTTTTAGATGAACTTGAGAACCCAAATCTTACAATAGTATAGAGTTTTGCCATCATTCTGCATATGTAGTGTACACTAATTATTAGTCTCTTTAGAAGTAACACAGAGACTTCATTAAAAGAAACTACAATTCTGAAACACGAGCAAACCTGTGTCAAGTACTTGAATGCATCCACAACAGGTACAATCATGTCTTTGTATGCTTCGATCTGCATATATGAATAATCAAGCTTAGGATAATTGTGGTCACGATAAGTTAATAATTTCTTGACGAAAACAAACCTGGACAACAATTGTGCGAAGCACAGTCATCGGATTTGCATGGGCGAGCTTTGCCACCATACGACCTAATGGTTTGAGATTTTCCTTTGCAAGCCGCTTCAGAATTCGTCTAGTGTCCAACTGTGGAATAACCAAAAGTTAAAAGCAGCCAACTGGGTGCTATTCTATGAATAATAATATAATACCTTAGCAATTTGCCTTGCAGCAAGGACGGCTGGAACCTTTTCATCATCCTTTTCCCACTCACCATAAAGACGACAACGACCCTGTTCAAATAGAGTCAGTTGTATGCTAGTATTTCGAAATCTTTTACTGAAATCCAAATTGCAAAGTGAATTTAAAACCTCATATGGTAACAAAGATAGAAGTTCCCATATCTCCTGCCCGACTGCAGGATTAGCAGGTATCAGCTGCAATGATGGAAGCAAACATGTTCCTAAGGCTTCCTCAACCCTAAGCCTTGCTTCTGTAACATTACTTGAGACCTTCAGAGCAGACTGATAGTATGCTCGCAACAATCTACAAACCTACAAACTTAACTCTTCTATCAGTAATGGTACTGTTGCAGGACAGTAGCGCTTAATATTTCTAAGAGAATCAAATAATTAGAATCTACTAGCCATGGATCTGACAAAGGATGAGCTGAAGGAAGTTGCGCAAGTACATGATTGATGAACCAGTGCATGTGTTATGTACATATGCATGGGTGCAAGTATGCATCTTCACATGTATATGCACATTCTATTAATATATCTAAAAGAACATAGTACCTTCTGCAGTAAGATAACATCTCGGTAAAGATATGGTCCCACAGCACTAAGCATCTGAAATAATTCTTTTGGAAGGAGAATGCCATTATTCTGGTATGATGATGCATCAGGCAATTCATTGCCATCAGTTCTAGGGAGATTACCATGACGAACAACACCATAAGCAGAATGGATGTTTTTCTCAATCATCCTGGAAGTATCGCAAACATGATCCTAAATAAGCTTCTGAAACCATTATCAAAGATATAACCACCAAATGTAAGTTTATTCACAGAAATGGACAACCAAAGTAAAAGAAGATATCAGTATTGCTAACTTCCCATCATTCCAGCCAAAAATCCAATCCAAACACATCGAAAAAAATGGACTTCGGATTTAGAATTAATAAGACTCCAATTTAATATTGACACAGCACCTGAAGATGTTTCCACTACCATGTCTATCTAGAACTTTACACGTCAGACTTCTAGCCTACGTTGAGCTTGTAACTCGTTTACCACATTTACCAAGTAATGCCACAGCTACCAAGCTCATTATAGTAAGAGTTGCAGATGACAAAGCTTTAGTGTCATCACAGCAACTGTCAAGGTAATATTCTAAGTATTTGTGCAATCAAAAATAATTGTAAAATTACTATCAGAACGTACCTAAACACCCCTTCTGAAATTTGAATATGTTCAGCTGGGTTCAGGAATGATAGCCGATCAAATAATATGTGCGCGTGATGCCTAAAGGACATAAACATCAATAAGTCAGAGTTCAAATTTGAGAAAAAGATTACATCAATGCACACATAGGCATACAGCTATATTCTAAGGTTGGCAATTCGGATTAGTTTGTCGATTTCAAGTCGACCCATTTAGCAACCAGATTAAATTTGTTCAATCCTAATCCAACCCATTAATTTATACGGGTTAAAATTATCAACTCTAACACAATCTATTTAATAACAGAGTCACATTAGGATCAACCTATATAATAATTGAAATTATTAATTTTTATTTATACACTTTTAAGTTTGAGTGAAATTATATAGTGAGTTGGAATGAACGTTGTACGGTATTCTTGGTCAAGATCTGATGAGTGTCCGTCAAAATATGCATTTCTTAATATCTTTATCGGTCCTCATAATGTTTCAAAAAATTGTATTTTTATTTTTTGAAATTATGTAATGACAGTTGAAATTTTATAATTATAAATATATAGTAATACTTTCGATAAAATTTTTTATAAACATAACTAGTTGACAAAATTATGATAGAAATCTTTCTATTAAATACAAATTCGTCATTCAAAAAATACCTACATAATAATACTTTTTATAATATTATAATTCCCATCTGCACTATTTTATTAAGCCATAAAATAAACAATAATTATAAATACAATATAATTATTATAATTTATAAATTATTATTATCGATTCTTTTTTTTTACTAAAATTTTATCATACGGTAAGAAAAAATTGAAAAAAAAAATTGTTCCTTCTAGAGATGACAATTCAGATTGGTGGGTCGGTTTCAGATCGATCAATTTAACAAGCAGGTCAAATTTATTCAATCTAAACCCAACCTATGAATTTATAGGGTCAAAATTGTCAACTTTAATATGAATTAACTGGATTGATCTCGGATTGAATTTTCAGGTCGAGTCACATATTACAATACCTACTAAATTCTTGGGACATTTCTAGTGTAATAGAGCCTTTAATTTTTCTTCTCAAACACCTGAATGATCGAATATATATACTATGCTATACCACTTCATCCACAGCAATACATAGATTGTGACCATAATCACTGCAAACCAAATTTCTAAAAAAAACATGCTTAACTTACTCAGTTCTCTTTTGTCAACGCACTAAAAGGGGGAAAACGAGGCAAACTAACCTGAGGAATTGTACTAGTCTGACTTCCTTGGAGATAGTGTTCAAACTCAAAACCTACTCTAAGACCAATAATGCGAAATAGCATACATGATTATTTATATTATCAGCATGTGCTTCGTAACATCCACAATAGGAGCACCTGAATTATGGATATGTTGCAATTTGCATTTATAATAGTTAAATTTGTTCCCTTAGATGAGATCAGATAACTAGAGATTTGCCCACTTCTTTAACTGGAAATTCAGTAAAACTAGATATAAATAAAGCAATAGCTTGTAACTATCATGATTTATACTATTATTCAATGAAGAGAGCCTCACAACTCTACCAAATAAGATTTTTCACATCATTGATTCAGTGCTATGCTTTGCTTATTTGTATATAACCTTTACCAGTTAGTAAAAACCCAATGTGCACATAAATGAATCCTACTTTAGCATCTAACAAATCTAAGCATATCATGAACATGATTAAATATTCTTCAATAAACAGCACAAACTCAAGAATGGGCTATTTTGGGAATGCATAAAAAAAAACATGTCAAGCACATTCAAAGCTGAATAAAATCCAAGAAGACAAAACTACAACAGAAAATCATAGAAGATGCTGCGCAGCAGCATAAGACACGAAATGAAGAAACTAAAAAGACATAGAGCGAAAGATTGTATCTTCATCAACCAAGAGGGTCACCCCATGACTAGGTAACAATACATTCAAGGGCAGATTGCTTAATCAAAACACCAAGAGGATGAGGATCTTACCAATCATCAACCACAAGGAAACCCATAAGCAAACCCAAACATTGATTATTTTCAACTTCAGGAGCACGTTCAACGACGGCTTCACTCTCCATGTCAAAAGCAGTGAAAAGATCAACGATCAAATCTTGTTTGTCATCATCCATGAGATCCTTACCAGTGGCAGCAAGATTAATTTTGCCAATCTTGTTTACCTGAAAGGAAAAAAAGGGCAATAACCACAAGAAAGAAAAAATAATAATAATGAAAAGAGTAAGAAAGACAGTCCTAGGCTCCTAACATACGAGTACATAGGTAGGAATCCTACAAACACTCTGCATATCCAGAGAACAACATGCATATCCAGATGAACAAAATACAATACCCCAAAATGTTAAATCTTTGTTAGCACGTCACCAAGGTATGCTCAAATTTGCATAAGGAACATTATGGTTCATTTTTATAACTTTAGTGAATAATAAACAAATCACCGCAAACTCAATAAGAGTAGTAGCATTACTACATGGAGTCCTGGTAATACACAGCTTATTCGCCTTTCATAAAAAGACCCAACACTGGAAGAAAGATAGGAACTTTCTTTCACAACTGAGAAGTCTGGTAACGGAATTTCTTAAAAACAAGGACTACATGGAATTAATATCTCAGTTTTCACAAGTCAAGCTAAAGGAAGGCCATTAAGTTTGAAAGAAACAGCACCTCATCAAATCGCTTTGTCACAAATTCCTCATAGTGCTCAAGTGCACCTTCATCCCTTGGAAGTAAATGAGCATATCTGAAACAAATAGCTAAACAATAAATACAAAGAAATACAAGAAATTTAAGTACTAAAAAGGAAAATATAATACATACTGCATCTCACAAGCAGCACACTTATGGATAAAGTATCAAAATGTTAAGATAAATTGCTAAGGCCCACCAGCTACCCAAAACATTCAGACAAGACCAATCAATTGGTATAATGAAGAAAGAGATAAGACATATACACAATCCAAGAACAAAGGATAAAAGCCAAAGGGAGATACAAGAAAAAGGTGTAACATAAAGAGTAAAGGGCACTAGTTTGGATGCACATGCACAAATATAAACATAATAGGAGGTGAACATAGTAGATAATCAAACAGGTAATTGCCCAGCCATGCATATGTGTGGAAGAACACATTTGATTTAAACTATCATAACAAACGCCCAAAATCAACAAATTAATTAATAACAATTCGCCAAGAAAATTAGCGGTGATCTGTCTTATAAAGCTCTTGGACTTCCTGTAGCACCTTAAGAGTCGCATACAATCTACTGCACCAGAAAGGATTTCTTTTAAGCATAAAAAGGAATCAAAAGTCTCCAACAAGTAAGAGAAGATCCAAATAGTTGGTTAGATAAGGATTATGCTACAGAAAAAGCTGTAGAAATAAATTGCAGAAAATAATGGAAGCTTCTTAAGGCCATGAACAAAGCCAAATACAAATACCTCACAAATAGACAACAGTAAACACTTCAGAGCTATAATCCATGTCCCAGCAATACAAAAAAGAAACATTCATGTAAAGAATATAAAAGTACCAAGTAGGACTTACATGCCATCTAGATCAATAAACTCTGCTTTGACGAGCAGAGCTGCTAGCTGGTATAGGCTGGAAGGAACAGGAGTCTTCACTTCTATACGCTGATAAAATTGGAACTTGAACCCAAGAATTTGAGCAGCATGAGACTGTTGATACACAGGTGGCCACAATGAACCAGAAAAGTAAGCAACACTACTCAAACAGCATTTTAATATAACAAGACCACGTTTGGAAAAGCTTAGGTTCTTTTGTACCTTAGGAAAAATGGGTATAAGCTTATAGAACATGTGGTAATCTGGATAAAGCTCAAAACACTCCATTACCTAAAATATGAGGGGAAGAGTATAATAAGAACAATAGTGGCCAGGAGTAACATATTTTAAAGAAACCTCATATCACAGCATTAGTTTTTTATGTAACAAACTTTACAAAATTTCAAAAAGAACTTCAACTGCTCGATACGAAGAACCTGAAACATAAAAAAGGAACATTACACAGAAGCAGAGTGAACTTACAATATCAAAGACACGATTCGGATCCAGATCAAAGTGTCCTATTAATGACTGCAAAGCATATGTTAGTATCCTATGTATGCATAGGATATATTTGTCTGAATCAGTAGTAAATTTTAGATTATGTACAAACCTTAATTCTGCTGATTCTGGGCATTAAAGAACACTCAGGTGAAGATTCTACACCACCTTGGCAAAGAAGCGTCATCTACGAGAAAAAGGTAGAGTTGCGGTTTAGATAAGAAGGAAGCTGTAAGTAATTGTCCAAAAGCATAGAAACTAATAATAAGTAAAGAAAAAAGGAACACAATCCTGGCATATTAATGCCATAACCTTTTTTCAATGGGAAGCAATCTTTACAATCTTAATTACTGCATACATTAACCCTAGAATCTTTTATCTTCCTTTACATCACCGAATTCAAATGAAAGCACAGCATTAAAAAGGCGCAGCTGCTCCTACATAACAATTTTATAAGTTCATCACGAAAAACTAGGATCTCGAAAGCAGCGTTTAGATGATTTCATATGAGTAAAATCTGACACAAAATGGTTTTCAAGCCTAAGCAACCAATTTGAAACATAAGGATCAAACTGAGGTAATGCTCACTGCAGAACCTAAAGCACACGGTTCTAACTACTAAATCGGCTGTGCATACAACACAAAAACAATGCTTCATTTATACATGAACATTTAGCACGACACTAATGCATGTTTCTAGACAGCAGGTGCCTATTTAATATGCGACAGAAAAAGGATTACAAAGAGGCTCCTCCTATCAGAGGGGATAATGAGAAGGTACTATAACAATGCAGCAAAAACAAGGACATTTCTCTCACAGGTAGATTGCTCTCAGGGAAAAATTAGATCCTCCAAGAAAACCCATTGTCACACACATCACTAGTACAAGCTCGCTACAGAGTTGTGTCAAGGCTAGGCTAAACTTGCTTTAACAAACCTAGATATTTCACCACCTGAAAAAATAACATAACAGAGAGATAACAGCGTGACCTACCAGCTTGGCATACCCCTCACTCTCTTCACGAAGAAGATTAAACTTCGTTTGCTGATATAGAAGTCGAGTGTTTACTCTAACCTGCAATTCCATGAGAAAGCAAAATCAGCATTTCCTTGTTATGTAGAAATTTTAAGAGGCAAGTGGATCAGGAAGGTGGAATAAATGGAACTTTTAACGAAAATGTAGCATAACAGAGTCTTGCTCTAACATGCAATTCCATGATAAAGCAAAACCAAAAACTTTCTTCATTACATAGTAATTTTATGAGAGGCAAGCAGGTCAGGAAGGAAGGACTAGAAAAACTTCCCACAAACTATGTAAAAGGATAATGCTAGCTTGGCTAGGTCCTAGCTTTTTTCGAAAAGAAGGCAAAGAAAAAAAGACAAAGAAGAAGCCAGCTAGGTCCTAGCTAACTGAAAAGGTCAAGAAAGAACAATCAAGATACTCACAATGAAAACTCTTTTGTACATAGCCTCACTTTCAAGAGTATCCATGTGGCATCACTTTTAAATATAACACATGGAATTCAACTTGCTTCGCATATCGATGCAGTTAATTTCTCTCCTGTTTGTCATGAAACAAACCAGAGAAGAAGTGTATACTTTGAGTATTGCATGTATGCTTAAATTTACTTCAATTATGAACTGCATACACCGAGATGTGCATCCCTTTGCACAAATTATTCTAAAACAAAGCACCATCACATTAGAATTGTAGGTAGCATAAATGTTCCTTTTACCAAAAAGACTGCAGTTTATTGCAGAAACCGAGTATTATGAACAAAGAGCAGTTAGAAAAGCCTAGAAGTGCTTGACAGTTTACCATGGAAAAAACAGAAGAGTAACTACATCATAACATGCACTTGTGGTATGTGTTAGATCATGAACTAGCCTTAAGTAGGCAATAAATGAAGGTCCAGCTTAACTGACCTCTTTTGTCTTCAAATCTTGAGCCTTTATCTTAATCATTTCGGCATCCCAAAGAAATTCTTCCTACAATGTGAGAAAGCTGTAAGACAAAAAGGTAATGGAAAGGACTACTCCAAAGGAGCAACAAAAACAGAGATAATATGAGCCGGTAACACTACAAAATAATAAATTTACCTCACAGCGCTCCTGGAAGAACCTAGGTGGAACTAATGAGGAGTCCACAAGCCACTTGGCCTACAGGTGAATATGTGCATGATTATGAGTTCGAAGAATAAACATGTGAGACAACAAGTTGTGATGAATTACAATAATCAATAAAGTAAGATTTATGATTGTCAAGGGGAGTGGATTTTGTTTCGTATCCAAAACCAAAAAGCAACAGCTCTTAATCATGTGGGCTCAAACAAACGTAGAATGCCAAAGAAGATACGAACAGAAAGATCCCATTCCAGTTTAATTTGATTAACGGCCTATACACTAAACAGAAAGAGCATGCATACACAAAATACGAGCAATGAAAATTAACTTCAGGCATGAAAAATACCATGTATTTAGCTGTAAATCATTCAACTTAACTCACATAATAACTGAACAAACACAATAAGGTGAAGAAAGTAATCGATAGGATTCACAAGAAGGTGTTGAAGCAACTTCATGTGGCTGTCGTCCAACAAACATTAACATGTTCATATCCAAATGCTTCTAAACAGTATAAATGAGGAAAGTAACCATCATTTCCTAAGCAGACAACAGTAAAGAAACAGAATTCTCACACTACCAAGCTAGCGATTGAAAATCTAAAGCCTAATGCATAGACTAGAAAAGAATTATGGTGGAGAGAGTAAGTTCAAATGATCACTACAGGCATAAAAATGCCCTTACAGGTCTTAATTTATTGTAAATTTGACAGATTTTTTAAAGTATATGCAACCAAAATAAAATATATTTTGGCCAACAATAGCTTGGTTACATTTCATATGCCTCTTAGTTAGCTTTTCACATAAATTGCATAATAGTTTGATCAATATCTATAACATATTTTGTGAACTTTTATAGCAGAATAGTAAGAATAGCGTTTCATATCATAGTGACCACAAGCGCCAAGCAGTACAAATACTTTCTCTTATGTATACATAGCAGATATTTCTTCATTTCCACGTCAGTCATCATTTGAAATTGCTTTTACCATTTGTTTACTTAATAGGCAGCAGTTAGAGGCAATTAATGTCTAACAGTGCGTTTGGGATTGCTTATGAAATGGAGCTTTTCTGAAATGGAGGGTATTTTTGTCCTTTTTGAAAAACGAGCTCTATTTTTTTTACTTCCAAAAAAATAATAAAAATATGCAATAAAAAGATCTCATTACGTAAAAATTTTCTACACTTTCTAAATTTTTAAATAAATTTTCTATATACTTATAAAATATGAATTGAAAAGCGTGAAATAGAAAATTGAAAAGGAGTGTTGGAGAAAAGCTGAACCAAACACCCCCTAAAATTGAACAAGGAATGTTAAGCAGAACTACAGAGTAAGACATCCATAGGAAGCAAAAGAATTCACAAGCATGATATAGGAAGATTTTCAGAGGCGGAGACAAAGGCGAGAAAAGGATATTCACCGTCCTTCATACTGCCATATGCTCCTGAGTTTAACCATACCGGCCATATCAAGAAGCAAGTAGGCAGCATAAAATGGCAAAACAAATGAAAGTTGCTTAATTCAAAGTTGAATAGCATACATCTAAATTAATTTGCAAAAATCTGTATTATATTATTAGATGAAATGAGGTATGTTACCATTCTGATGAGACGAGCACGATACTCTCCAGGCATTGTTAACTGTAGAGAAAGCACATTTCAAGAAACAATAAATTCCATATGATAGAATATACTGTACAAAGAAAAATAAAGTTCCATCTTTATTGATGAAATAAAGAGATACCAAGTACATGTATTCGCACATGTATAATTCTAAAGTATCTGGCATCATTCAAGGGTCAACCTTTCACAAAGAAACTCTTTCACTCAACAAACAAAACATATTTCCACAGCTTAAACATATATACAGCACTGATATAGTGACTTCTCCACCAAACTCTTCCTATCATAACTTTCCGACAAACTAGTCCTGCAATAGTTTCCATCTTTTTCTGGGTGGTTATCCATAGCTCTCAGAACACCATGAGCTTACAAAATCAAACAAACCATCATAACTATATTTCTTACGTTGTTATCAACAATCTACCCAGCCATAACTAAATTAAGATGTCAATAAAGAAAACAGGTCGTGCACATAAATCTTTGAAAATATGTCCAAACCATGCAAACCTATCATAACAAAATTGCAGATCCTACAGAAACTGCAAAACATGCCACTTAAGTAAATTAGCATCTTCCGGAGCATTCAGAGGAGGGAAAAACAAATCACACTGGCGGCACAATTGCACCCTGCAACCACCACGCCTAAAAATCCTTTGAACTTACAAAAAACTATGCAATAAGGTGTGCAATACAGTGATCACAGCACTATAACAACTAGTGCTAGGCTTGAAAAGAAGCTTTTAACAAAAGCTTCTAAGAAAGTGAAGTCTTACATCTTGTCCCATATGGGCAATGGTATCCGCAAGCACTGATGCCATCTCCTCTCTCCCATTCTCTTCCGCAAAAGTAATCTTTTCCAGCACAGGCATACACTTCTGCTGGGGCAAGTCCCCTTTAACCTACACATTTACATTCCGATCAAAATCCACAACACCACAACCATCCAACCTTACACTTCAAAATTCTCCAACACACCAAAGCGAGAAATCTTACCACAGCCCAGCAGAGCTCGTAGAGGAACCGATGCAACGGTACAGGAGAGCTCGGGAACTTGGAAGGCGAGCTGGATGACTTCCATTCGTTAGTGAACTCTTCAGTTAAGTACTTGAACTCGGGGGTTAGGAATGAAGTCGCCATCACCGGAGCTGAGACTGTTTGAACCCTAGAATTGCGAGATCATAGATTGAATTGGAAATAACGACGAGACGATTGGTAGAAAGATTTAGCTTTTTGGTGAATTAGGGCTTCAGAAAATTTTCGAAGAAGAAGAAGGTCCAGGACTCGGCTCTGATAGTGAAAAGAGTAGTCGAGTTTTGGGGAGAGAAGAAGCGGGGGCGAAGGTTGTAGAGACGGTGATGGACATCGGCAGAGAATCACGTGACTAGCGCGTGAGATATGAAGGAATACGAAAAATTCACCAGCTAGCTCCCGCTTTATGATTATTTTTTTTTTATTGAGCAATTTTATTTATAAGAGAAAATTATTCTATCTAATAATTGTTGAATTGGTCACTTATTGAGCTATTATCGGATTGAATTTTATTCAAAATTTACTAATATAGTATCAGAACATGCAATATGTGAAAATTGAATTTATGAAAAAATTGTGCCCAATTATGCATACTATGATAAGAAGAGGTATACAAATTATCCTACATTATTTGTATGCCAAGTTGAATGATTATTTATATGAATTTAAATATCCTAATTTTTCAGATAGCTTTTGGTACGAGTTCTATCCAAGACCTATTTAACAATATAAAGCCATCAACATTTACAGTATCCACCTTAACCAATTTAAAATTGACATTTGACAGTAGTATGAACATCAACAGTTCTGTTGTTACTAACACAGACATAGAGAACAAAGACAATGTTACTAACTAGCTCTTTACATTACACTTCACCAAGATACATAAATTTATGATTTATGCTTTTTATTCGTAGCCCATTAATTTGTAATTTCTACGAGGCCGAAGATCGTATTTTTTATTGGAAGTAGATGGTGTAATAGAGTTCTCAGCAACCTCTTCTGGCAGAATAAAATTAGGATCAGTTTGGATGTCTTCGTCTTCAGGCAACTCATCTTCTATCCATGAGTAACCTGTTATATCACTGTCTGTACTCAAACATAACAAGTTCTTCACTGTATTTTGTTGCTCCATGATGTTAACTTTCTCCATTATACTCTGCAGCAGACAATGATTCAGTACTTCATAGTCCCTGAATGTGAATATTGAGTATAGGATTTGAACGGAAGCTAGAAGAAGAAAGGTAAATCTAAGTAAAAAGACTTTAGACGATATCCATGCTTGTTGATCCATATAATTGTTCTTGTATTTTATGATCGCTAGCTCCAGCATAAATGTCAGACATAGACCTGAAAATTAAGATGTAGAGTTAATTAGGTACTCTCAAAATTTTCCAATTTATTAACAAAGATCGGAAAAGAGGAATCACGTACCTAAGTTAAGACGAGCTCTGATGTTGAAGGTCTGCTTTGTGCTAGTTACCATGTAGAGGACAAAGATCGCAGAAGCATAAAAGAAAAACGACTTGATAAATCTAGATTCAACCAAAATCGCGTTGTGCAACGTGAAAAGTTTATCTAGAGAAGTGAAGATGTTGGCTTGTCTTAACTTGAACTCTTCCTGGGCAGCTAATATGGATTTTGAACTTTGTATCAGAAGGTCATGCGCCTCGCGGATCTGATCTTGCCTCTTAAGCAGTTGCGCGTGCTGTTTCTGAGTGATCTCATCATGCCTCTTCAGTAGCTGCTCTTGTTGCTTCTGCGTGATCTCGTCTTGCCTTTTAAGCAGTTCTTCTTGTTGTTTCTGGGTTAGCTCAGCTAACTGTTGTACAGAATCCCTATATGATCAAATCAAAGAACACTTCAGTCAGTTGTGTAATTTGACAAAATCAAAGGTAATGATCTGCATTTCAAATATACGTGTATTGTATGTACCTGCTCTCTTCTAGTGCTTTTGTTTGGAACTTTGTCAAGTGATCAAGGTCTTGGAGTGCCAGAACCTGAAACTTCCTTAGGTACTCAAGTCCTTCAAGTGCTTGTGTTTGACCATCTAAAAGCCTCTTCTGCTTATCCAGGGATTGTTCGGCAACGTTCCCAATACTATCAGCAGCATTCTGCAAGTCTTGCATCTTCAGAGACATCGATTCTCCGACTTCTTTAATCCCCTTTTCAACCACAACTGCTGTATTTTGTATTTCACGCATTCTTGAATTCAACGAGTCTCCTACTTGCCTGATATCTTTCCGTATGTCTGTAGCTTCATTCTTCAAGATATGGAGTCCGTCGCCGAGACCATTCAATGAATCCTTCAATAAAGCAACGCCTGATTCTAGCTTCTGATTCATGTCTTCTTGCCCTGCTTTTAGTTCAGACTGAGAGGCTGCCATGTCCTTTAACTCAACTGTTAATACATCTTCAATCATTATTTTCACATCCGTCGACGCCTTTCTCAAGTCATTCACCAATTTCTCCGTTTGATGCTTGAATGCCGTGCTCCTGAAAAACCAAACAAAACATGTAACTCAGATAAGACGATCATTGGGGAGCGTTGTAAGGCGCAAAAAGTTTTCACCATGCTTACTGTAACTGGTAGCAAATTGTGTTGGTTTCCAAATAATAGAGGGTGTAGATGTTGTATTCTTTATCAGAACCAACAAGCTTCTTAATACATTTCATCATCGGCGTATTAGGATCACAATGAGGCAGTGAAGGATGATCACCGTCGCGCAAGTGGCAATCTGCAAGGTTCCAAGCTAACCGCATCTTCTTATCTCCGTCATTGAGAATATCTGAGCAACCTGCAAAGAGATTCCGGTACGCACTTTGCCAACAAGTGTTGGAGAGCTGGGATTTTTTTCGAGCGTTTTCGAGAACCTTTGAATCTTTCGAGTTACTGGAATGTTCCGACATGGAGAACTCTACTACAGATCCATAGTCGAAAACATCAGCGGTGCCGCCGCCGATGGAAGGTGCTGAGAGTGACGACGAAAAGGGCCATGCGAAACCAAAGCTTTGAATCCTTGGTGTACTTGAACATGCCAAGAATATTAGATTGATAAATAACTGAAGCTTATATTTCACCATTATGTTCTAAATAAACTTCTTCCACAACTCCAATATGTGGATCTGCAAAAGAAAAGAAAAAATTTGTATGAAACATGCATAGATACAATTTAGTGAAAAATCTCGATAAGTGTGTAGCATAAATTTAATAAAGTTAGATATGAATTTCTCGCTATGTTTTTTTGACAAATAACAGCCATTTATTCAAAATTAAAACTCCAAAAAGTATATTATTTGAAAATTTTGTTACTCAATTAGCCGTATTTTTCCGAGACGTATACACGAGTTTCTTCTTACACATGCCTCCACAACTCAAAATTAAACTAAAATCTAATTCCATTGTTCGATCTCGTTAAACAACTCGGATTAACAGGCTATAAATATGCAGAAATAAAAGAGAATAAAATCGCCGATGAAACTTTGTGCTTCTGATAGAGATATCAAAGAAATATTATTAAAAAAAAGGAATCAAAAGATAGTTAATTATTTCTGCTGATTATCTTGGTGACCAGGGCACAACTTTGGTTAAAAGTACATATCAACATGGCGTGAGTTTAAAATCTAACAATAGAAAAAATGTTAGAAAAATCAGGTGAAGGAACTAACTACAGAGCACTACTAGTAATTCATACTATACATAGCAGCCAATTCAGAGCGAAATCTAAAAACAACAAAAGAGATGATGGAAAGAATTAGAATGAACGCATACCTGTTGTAAATAATAAGAACCCTTCGAAAATTGTTTTTTGTTCTACAAGTTGCTCTCTAATTATAGAGGAGAGGGAGATAACGAAAGGACTTTTCTTTGAAGCGGCTTCTACAAACCGGTTGGTCGCATCCTTCTTAAACACGGAGGGAAACAGCAATAACAATAGCAATTCAAACATGGTAACTTTATAAAAGGTTTTGAACTAGAAAATTGGTATATATTAATAGTTGATTTATTTACCAGATAAGGACCATTAACTCTTTCCTTCGATGATAAACTATATCTAATTTTTGTTTTTTATTAATGAAAGCTTCCGTTTCTGAGGAGTTGGGAAACAACAAACAAGCATAAATAATTAATTTGATATGAGAAGTACGGACAATATTCGGGCTTTGATAAACCCAAGCTTTATAAACCCATGACATTTTTTAATAGAAATAAGGCCCATAACTTTGGACTTTCTAACTTGTCTTTGGAATAGTCTTAAGAGCGTTTGGCTTACTTACTTCAAAATAATTTTAAAATTTTTTTATTTTATTTTTTAATATAATTTTGTAAATTTTTAAAAATTAAAAAAATATAAAAAAATATTATGTGTTGCATAATTTTATTATTTTTTAAATACTAGAGTTTGTTTCTAAAAAAATATTTTTTATTTTTTAAAAACTTTATTTTAAATATACTTTTAAATACTCTTTTATTTTTCGTTGACCATAAAAATTAATCTAATATAATTCAAAGTTTCAAACGCAATGATGCATAACTGAAACCACAGGTTTGTTAGTGCCAAATTAAAATTAGACATAATGTAGATAGTTTAATAGTCAAAGGTGATATATCCAATCACAGAAAGTTTTAGTTAGCTTAAATTCCAACTTATTTTATACTTTTGAAGACGTTGTTACGGACGAACGGTCCAGATGCATCTAGATATTGATAATATCCAGCCAAGCAAAATCGAACGGTCGGGTTTTATCGTTTCATTAGAAGCGGGTGCCTCAACAATACATTAACCTCATGATCACGGTCGGGTTCTATTGCGTGTGAATTAATATTTTCATGATCATTTTGATTATTAACCTCACCATTTTGATGTGTTAGTCTCTAATTAGTTTCTGTAATCGAAAAGAATTAATATCTTATACGAACTTGTAATTCTCCATTGGATCACACATTACTTGCATCAATCTTAACACCGGTGACGTTAATGTATAACTATTGTGAAAAATTAAACTTTGTCCCTCCGCAAAAAATATAAAATATATTTAAAAGTGCTTATAAAAAAACTTCTAAAAAAATATTTAAATTTTTTCAAAAAATAAGTTCTATTGTTTATTTTAAAAAATTATAAATATAAATAATACTAACTTTTCAACATAAATATTTTTAAGTTTTAAAAAATTTTAAATAAATATTATAAATATATTATATAAAATATATTAAAAAAATTGAAAGTTAAAAGCTCCGCCAAATATACACATAATTATGTGTACTTCCCTAGCTCAATCCAATAAGCATGTTTGAGAAATAAAAGTTTGGTTAAAGCTTTGTTTATTTTTGTAACAGTAAATTACGAAAAATAAATCATATAAAAATAATTATTAAAAATAAGCATAATTTTATATTTATTTGTTATTAAAAATTGAAAAGCAGAATATTTAATTTTAAAATATAATATTAGAAATTGAGTTTTAAAAAAAAAGTTACAAAAGTAAAATTTTTAATAAAACATAAAGAAAATATTTGAGATTTAGTTTGACCGGAAATTTTAAAGGAACAAAAACAAGATCTAAAAGAAAAAAAAAATTCATACAGATTTTGCCAACCCTATCAAGAACAAATCAAGTTCACGGCATAGCCTGCAAATAACTATCAAGAACGATGCAAATCTTAAAATGACTAAAAGCTGCTAACTACAGCAGCCATTTTATTCATTGTTTAGAGATTGTCTTTGAAAGAGCAACCAATTCCTACCGCACACTTCTCCGCTAACTGCTACACAAACCAAAGCCATAAACGAAAACAGTAGTCCAAACAAAATACTAGTACAACCATTCTTCAGTTTTCCTTCACCTCGATATATAGAGTTTTAACTTTTATCTTGAACACATAACTTGTCCTCCGTCCCCAAGTATAGGAGCATCAGAAGAAGGGAGCCCTGCGAGGGATACCTTTCCTCTTCAGAGCACGAGCCTCTTGTGGGCTAATTTTCACATTGCAATTGATCTCTTCCTCAGCAGAATCAGATAACACTGATGAGTTGCAGCAGATAGACTCGTCTGCACCGGACTTGGTTTGCTCTGATGATTCACCGACAGCCTGGTCATCCATGTTCGATGGTTTGTCTAAAGTGATTGGCTCTTGGGCAAGCTAAACTCACAAAGAAATAGTTGATGAGAGTCCAGATAGGATGTAAACAAGCATGCTCAATAAAAGTTAGATGAAAATACTAACTAATGATCAGTATAGCCTTCCATCTTTCCTTAGGATTAATATTTTCTCATATAAAATGACTTCCAAAGCAAGCCAAATCCAGAAGATACATCAACGATAAGGTACAATGAGGACTAACTAGTCAGTTTTATGCACGTTCAAAAATGATGAAGTGAAAACTGCCTTAATTTGCTCGATGGTGGAGTGACTACATTAGGAGCTTGTGATTCAGATTGAATGTTCGATAGAATAATGCTACTAAACCTAACTAGGGAGAGTTCAGTATTTCAAATAGCCACGTACGTGCTCGTTTATGAGTTATATTCGTCCTAACTACAGCACGTCTTCTCTTATTGGTCAACTCTGGTAACTATTCGGTGTAAGTAGACATGATGCGTGGGCATGCAGGAGAAGAAGGACCAAGCTAGTTCCAACTAACAACGTGTCAATCTGAGGAAGCTGAATGATAATAAATTTAAAAGTGGAAATCTGTAACTTGCCTTGCAGGCAATGGAGCAAAAGTAACTATGTTCACCAATCATGCGGCCACAGACAATGCAAGGTACAGGGCAGCTCCTGGATGGCCTAGAACTTGTTTGCTGCCCACGGGTGTTCAGCAGCAGCACCTTGTAGCCATTGACTGTGTAGGTCTAAGCACAAAAATAAATTACAGAAACATCAATTAATTCGTAACTATTAGTTTTACAAAGCTGCCAGCCTGATTAATATATTGCTTTAATACAACGAAAGAATTAAAAGTATGAAGACAAATGAACCGTCGACATTATTTGCTAAAGGTGAAACAAAAGGCTGCAGACAAGCAAACAGAAACTGGACAGCTTACGCCATCAGGACCTTCTTAAATTGCGAAATCCAAATTACTTAGCAAAAAGCTGTAATGCACCAAAACGTTACAAACTAGAAAAAATTAGATTCCCCCTCTAGAAAGAAATAACTGAACATAAAACCAAAAACAAGTGCAACTTTTAGGTAGGACTGCTAACTTATATTGAAGCGCTTAGCAAGTCCAAGCAAGGCATCCTTCAAAATGGTCATAGAAGAAAGAAGCAGAAAACTGCCTGTAGAAGCGACGAACAACAAAATAATCATAAATTTTGCCAGCTCGGTGGGACTGGCGACCTAAAGCTGAACTGCTGCAGGAGTGAGCATAGAATTGTCACATGAAATAACCACAGCAATTGTTAAAGTTTGAACACAGACTATTTGTACGTTGCGTTACAAAGCAGAAGTTGGTTCTAACAATGGAAAGAGATCTAGTAGTAGAAATAATAAAAAAATTGATAAGATAAATTTTTGCCTTAAATTTCTTGAAATCTGTAAGCTCAAAGCAATAAAACCTACAGAATAATGGCATCACAGGCCAATCACAGCAATTGACATGGACGTATATAAGCTGATAAGTAAAAATTCAGAAAATCAATTACACGCTTATGCCTACCTGGATTTTGGAGCAATCAATCAGTTTATTAATGTCGTGAGTTCGCACACAATCCTGGTACACGTATTTACGAATCTGCAACACATGGTGCTTGTTGTGACCAGAGCAGTGCTGGCACAGGGAGTCTCTGCAGTCCATGCAGAAGATATTCTTACCTCCCTTGTGCAGTTCCCAGTGTTCATCGCATGCTTTGAAGAACCTCATGTGGAGCAGCGCCTTAAGCCATGACGGAGCATCTGAACCCATACTATCTTTCGAATTGTTACCCTTTCCCTTGCAGTGAATTGCGTAAACAGCCTTCATTACATCCGAAAATTTCAAAGTTAGCAAACAACAATAAGAGAAAAGATCATTAAGCTCAATACGTTCGTAGAGCAATGCATGCAAATTCTACAGAGATCCTGAACACTCCCTACTAAAATCTGCAATAGAGGCAAGAAAACGACTATCAAACATGATTCAAATAAAAATCATTCATCATTAAGTAAACAATAAGAAAATTTTGAAACAAAATTTAGGAGCTTCAAGCAAGGAGTGCATTGATCATAATGAATGACGATTTTGTGTTTTCGTCTATAGAAGAAATTCCTAGACTATCATATGCAAACAACTTGGATGAAAAGAAATTTACAACGGTAGCAACTATGCGAAAAGAATATTAAGAGATTGCAATGATAGTACTATTGATTCTTTTTTAAATAAAGCTATTAAATTATTAATGATAAGATCAATAACTACAATATGTACAACAACCTAGAAATTTTTAAGATCTTGACTGCAAAAGCTAACCAAATCTAAGAGAAATTGGAAGGAACATTCTACCCATTCATAGAACATGAGTAATTAATAAAGTAGAAAAAACTTATGATTTAGTAAATTGATTTAAAAATTTGATAAGAAAATGGAAAGCACATATTTGAAAAAAGTTCTCTCCAACATTTACATGGAAAAATCACAGTAGAATCAAGCAATTCAATTACAACAGGCAATATCAAATTTCAAAATTCTACTGACACTCTAGTACTATTTCTGCCAAAAGAAAAAGAACAAAAACAAAAACACAGCACAAAAATTAACACAAAAAAAACCAACAGATTAACAATTTTTGTTCCAAAAATAACAACAGCATGCTATTAAACATTAAAAACTCAATATTCTTAACAAACATTCCACTGTTTCTACCAGAAAATGAAACTGAAACAATAACAAATTCAACCGAATTTTTAGAAACAATGATGAAATCTAACCGATCGATCGCTCATTTTTTGAGAAATTGGAACCAGAGAGAGAGGACGCAAAAACTCCCAATTCAATCTAAATCTAAAACAACACACAAAAATGAATCGAGTGCCTTACCATATTTATTATCGTTGTTCACTCTTGGAAACATAAGGAAAGCTTTAATTATCTTCGTCGTCTTTCGCCACATTTCGTTTTATTCACACTGCAAAAAAAAAAAAATCTCGAAAAGCTTGTTATACGATGACAAGCAGTGAAGCGGGAAGTGTTTTACTTTAAGTTAATCTCAGCCGTCCATTAATGAAAAGCTAGTAGCCGTTCATTCATGTGTTCCAGGAGATGTTGTTGTCTTGAGATGATGACACGTGGATGATGTCGTTTATTCTAATTCAAGCGGGAATCACGCGGGCTGTAAAAACGCGCTTCCTCCGTTGTTGGGTACCTTTGGGTGGGTTTTGGCGGCGCACTATATTCTTGCCCAAAGACTAAAATAACAATTTATTTTTTAATTTATTAATGCAACAATTTATAAATTTCTCAACTACTTAAGAAATTGTCTTGATTTTAGATATATCCTAAGTGCTTTTTTATTTTAGGTTTGCGATATAAATAGCAAAGTGAACCATATATAATGCCTTTATCATCGCGTGCTCAATAAATATTATCATGTTCCACAATCTAAGACATATGTAGAACGTCAAAATATTACTGCTATCCATAATTTTTGATATACTTAATAAATATTTTGTCGTATTCAATAATTTTTTAATGAAATGTCAGAATATTTTGTCGTGATGAATTGTTTTTGACAAATCGGAGGCATCAGAATATTGTCGCGTTTAATAAGTTTCAAATGCGACAAATTTTCTAAAGTTTCTCCTAAAATTAGATCTATCCAAAATGTTTTATTCTGATTTCATTAAAAATAGAAAAGTTTGAACCATATATGATAGCTCTAATAGTTTTATCGTCGCGTGCTCAATAAATATTCTTGCTGTGATCAATAATTCTTTTATATGCTCAGTAAATATTTGTGGTGTGTAATAGTTATTAGCAAATTCTAGATGTCATAATATTTTTTGTCGTTACTAATAGTTTATGATAATTTTGATACATCAGAATATTGTCGCCTTCAATAGTTTCTTTTGGTTATGAAATATTTTTACAAACTTTTCTAGATTTAGTATATATCCAAGATGTGTTTTCTTTATTTTGATTTTCATTGAAAATAAAAAAGTTGAACCATATATGGTGATTATTGTGTAATGGTTTTATGGTCACGTGCTCATAAATATTCTTTCATGTTCCACTATCTTAGGCAAATAACAACGTCAAATATTGCTCTAATCAACAATTTTTTTGTATACTTAGTAAATATTGTGGCGTTCATTAGTTTTTAGCAAATTCGAGATGTTAGAAAATTTTGGTCATTTCTGATAAATCTAAGACATCGAAATATTGTTGTGTCAAATCTTTTCCCTACAAATTTGAGATATGAGAAAATTTCTAAAGTTTTTCCTAAATTTTGTATATATCCAAAATATTTTCTTATATTGATTTTCATTAGAAATAGAAAAGTTGAACCATATATGGTTTTTATTATCTAATCATTTCATTGTCGCATACTCAATAAATATTCGAACCATATATGGTAGTTATTATCTAATCATTTTATTGTCGCATACTCAATAAATATTCTTTCGTGTTCTACGATCTTACGCAAATATGACACATCACAACGTTGTTGTGAGATTTATTTTGTGTGCTCGTTAAATATTTTGTGGTGTTAAATATTTTTTTAACAAATTCGAGATATCAGAATAGTTTTATTGCTTCTGACAAATTTGAGATTTCAGAACATTGTCGCGTTCAATATTTTCTAAGAAATTTGAAATGTGAGGAAAAGTTACGAAATTTTGATAGATTTTAGATATGTACAAGATGTTTTTTTAATTTGATTTTTACTAGAAATATGAAAGTTGAACCATATATGAGAATATTGTCGTGGTCAATAATTTTTGGCAAATTCGAAATGTGAAAAAATGTATTGTTTCGTTCTAACTTGTGTTTATGCTTTCAGTGGATGCGGGTAAATTTATAGTTTTCTAATGAATATTTTTCAAATGTATGGGCTCCCAGTGTTTCATAATTTGTGTTCGAAATAAAAGCCCTGCTTTTTTTTTTCGTCTCTATGAGTGCTACTTTTTCTGTTAAGCCGTACTTTTGATGAAAATGTTTGGGAGTGTTTATTGAAAAGAAATTTTTTTTAAAAAAAAAAATATTTTAAATATTTTTAAAAACGAGCTTTACCTATTTTACTTCAAAAAATATAATAAAAATAACTAATAATACGATTTCATGACGTAAATTTTTTATATTTTTAAATCTTTTCATAAAATTCTAAAAATTTTATTTAAAAACGTAAAATAAAAGCTCGAATAAAAATTGGAAAAAAAGCTCTTCTAAACATGCTCGATATACTCGATTGGTCTACTGAATCACTTTTTGCATTTGGTTATTATGGACTATAGTAAAAGTAAAGGTGACAATATATAAGCGGACCCAAAAATATAATTTTTTTCAAAACTGATCTATTTAATTAGAGTTAGAATTAAAAAATTTGACATGTATAAATATATGAATTTGAGTTAGAATTGAGCGAATTTAACCCGGTTATTAAATAGGTCGACCCGAATTAATACAAAATTGACTCACCAATTTGAATTGTCTTTATTGAAAAATAACATTTAATTTCTTTTTTCTATTTATTAAAATATTAGTAATAAAAATAATTGATAATAATAATTTATAAATTATTAAATTATATGATATTTATAATTAATTATTATTTTTATATTTTAGTAAAATAGTGTAAAAAGAAAATTATAATATTATCGAAAATAATACTATATAGGTATTTCTATAATGACGAATTTGAATTTTGTATAAAAATTTTTATCAAAATTTATTAGATAGCTATGTTTGTCAAAATTTTAATGGAATTTATTAGTATGTATTTATAATTATAAAATTTCAGCTGTCACCATATTTTTTTAAAAAATAACAATAAATTTTTTTGAATGTTTTAAACCGATGAAGATATTAAAAAAATCACATTTGACGGGTATTCACTATATCTCGTCACTAAAAATATCGTGCACTTTTATTACAACTGATATTATAAATTCGTTGAAACTTAAAAATAGGGGTGGCAATTTGGATTTCTGAGTCGGTTCCGGATTGACCCATATAATAATCGGGTCAAAATTATTCAACCCTAATCTGATTTATTTATTTATATGGGTCAAAATTATCAATCCTAACCCAAACTATTTATAACCGGATCAGAGTCGAGTCGACCTATTTAATAATTAAAACTATTATAATAAAAAATATAAATATTAATTTTTAATAATATATCTAAATTATTAATTATGATATATTTAAAAAATATATTAATTTTGAAAATTTATAAATTTAAATAAAAATTAGTTAAATTAAGATATATATATATATATTAAATTCAAAGTTTTTTCTATTATTTTTAACTTTTAAGTAATATAAACTATATAAAAGTTATACGGATCAATTTCGGGTCAATCCAAACTCGATTCGAACTCATTAAAAAATTTTCGATCATTTTCGAGTCGACCCAAAATCAACCCAAATCCGATTAAAACTTGACCCAAACTCGATATTTTCGGATCTATTTCGTGTCTAATTTTTGAGTCAGATTAAAGTTTATCACCACTACTTAAAATATAAAATTAATAATTAATAATTTTAATTATTAAATAAGTTGATCTGAATTGACCCGACTATTAATAGATTATGTTATTGTTGATAATTTGAACCCATATAATTTATAAATAATTTAAATTTAAATAAAATTTGATTAAATTATTAAATAGTCGATTGGTAACTAACTGAAATCCAAATTGCCAACTAAGCATAAGCGCATGCAAGTTTTCTGTGACTTGCAAGCATCTGGCGCAACACACATCTTTGTCGTGGCTGTCACTGTCATCTCAGTTCAATATCTCTACCAAATTTGTATTTATAGTTTGCTCCTAAATATGTTGAGAGTCCTTTCAAAAAAAGTTTTTCTAAAATTAAAAATTTTAAAAATAAAATTATATTTATTAAAGAGTGATAAATATAAATAATAGTAAATTTTAATGATGTAGAATTATATATATATTTCTAAAATTATATAAGCTGTTTAAAAATTTTTTTAAACAATATAAAATAAAAATTTAGAAACAATAGCCATTTATCATCTATTCACTCTCTTCCTTTTCTCATAACTACGTGTATCCCAGATTCAAATGAGGACCTTAACAAAGATTTAATTAGGAATTAATGGTCTGTTGACCGACTCGATTAACAATTCGTTGCGTCTTAGAACTGCTACTTTTCTGTGTAACCTTGAACTTGCTTCTTGTGTGAAGTACAGCTGCCAATGCTTTAAATATTTATAGTTCCTCTTCTCAATGCATAAGAGTGTCTTCTTTACACATAAAAATTACTTATTTTTACTAAAAAATTACTTCTAATTTTAATTACAAAAAAATATAAAAATTATTTCTAACTTATTTTTTAATATAAAAAATATACTTTCAATAATATTATTTTTAACAATTCATTTTAAAAAATTTATTTTTAAAAAATTCATTTCTAAAGTTAAAAGAATGCACTATAATGTGCTCTAAACCAAAAAAACTTTTGTATCGTAGTACATTTCTGTGGTCGATATTTTGAAGTAAACCTCTTTTTAGGTACACCATTGGATTCTTTTTAAGTAAAGACCAAGTGGAGATTTAACTATCGCAGTGCGGTTGTTATAAATTTTTGGATTATTTCGTAATCAATGTTTTTTTAATTTCACATGAACGTCTTGTAGCACTGTTTTATGTTGTTGTACATCTCATCCCCAAGAAGATGACAATATATGATAAGATTCATATATTCAATTCAAAATTAATTTATTTAATTTAAATTAAGATTAAAAATTTAATTTATATAAATATATAAATTAATTAAAATTAAATAAATTTGATCCGATTATTAAATCGATCGATTCGGATCGATTCAAATTGACATACTAATTCGAATTGGCATCTATTGAAGAAATAATTTTTTTCTAATTTTTTATAATATAATAAAATTTTGACAAAAAAAATATTAATAGTAATTTATTAATTATTAAATTATATTATATTTATAATTAGTTGTTTAATTATCTTAGTAAAATAATACAAGATAAAAATTCTAATATTATCGATAATATTACTATATGTATTTATTTAATGATGAATTTAGATTTTATAAAAATAGTTTATCAAATTTTTATTAGCTAGTTATGTTTATCAAAATTTTTATTGAAAGTATTATTATATATTTATAATTATAAAATTTCAGTCGTGACCATATATTTTTAAAAATAAAAAATAAAAATATTTTAAGAGTAATAAAGATACTAAAAGTACACATTTTGATATATATACGTACTATATTTTTTCATTAAAAATATGTACACATTAAGTTTAATTAATTTTATAATTTTATTCTCAAGTGTAGAATTAAAAATAAAAATTTAATTATTAACTAAATTTATCTAAATTAACTAGTTATTAAATAAATTGAATTAAAATTAATAATTTTATTTGTATAAATTTATAAATTAAATTAATTAAATTTAATTATTAAATAAGTTGATATTAAATCAATCCAACTATTTAAATTGTTATTTTTGGAGCGTTTGTAAGTATTTATAAAATGAAAATTTTCTAAAATAAAAAAATATTATTATTTTTTTTGAGAAACGAATTTTATTTTTTTTGACTTCTAAAATAATAATAATAATGTGTAATAAAAAATTTAATTGTGTAAAATTTTTATATATTTTTTAAAATTTTAAATAAGTTTTTAAAATATTTATAAAATATATTTTTAAAAATATAAAATTAAAAATTAAAATCTTTTTTGAAAAAATCCGTACGCCCCTCAGGCTTCGGCGAAACCCGATCTTTCTTGGATAGCCACGAGCTACAATTGCTTCTGAAATTCACTCCTTGCGGAAGAAATGGGTCAACTATCTGGGGAAAGGAACGGCTTCTAGGATTTGTCCCACACAACAGAACTCGCATCAAATCTATGTGGAGAAACACAACTGACTAATCTTATAAAGTAAATAATACATATTTCATCTGAATATTTAGAGATATCCGGTAATACTTAAAAAAATTAAAATTAAAATTTATTATATTTTATTTGATAAACAAATTTTATTGTTTTTACTTTAACAAATTATAAAAATAAATCATAAAATTTTTTTACTATATAAAAATTTTTATATTTTTAAAATTTAAATAAAATTTATAAAATATTATAAAAAGTATTAAAAATATTAAATAAAAAATTAATAAATAACTTTTTATGACGCTTTGAACTTGGACTTATTTGCTTCAACATTACTAATCTAAAGATTATGGGAGCGTTTGACTTTCCATTTATCCAATATAATTTTTAATTTTATATTTTTTAATATATATTTTATAAGTATTTTAAAAAATTATTTAAAAATTTAAAAAATGTAGAAAGATTCTACGTAATAAAATATTTATATTATATATTTATATTATTTTATTAGAAATAAAAAAATAAAACTCATTTTTAAAAAATTAAAATATTTTTTATTTTAGAAAGATTTTATTTCATAATTAATACCAATCGTCGTCAGATGCGTTTGAAATTACTTATGAAATAAATTTTTTTTAAAATAATAAATATTTTTTATTTTCTTTTTTAAAATGAGTTTTATTTTTTTATTTTTAAAAAAATAATAAAAATATATAATAAAAAGATTTCATTACGTAGAATTTTTTTACATTATTTAAATTTTTAAATATCTATAAAATATATATTAAAAAATATAAAATTAAAAAAAATTAAAAAACAATTTTTTAAATGGTATGCCAAAAGCACCCTCCACCTTATAGCCTACATATTAAAGAGAATTTAGTTTTGCGCACAATTTTGATCTATCTATAAATTTTAGGCGACTATATTTTTTACGCTAGTGTTTTAGATTGTAAATCTAAATTTTTGATTTTTTTTATAAATTTTTTTTTATAAAATTATTTTTATATTAATTTGTTACTTATTTAAAAATAATTTTCATAGGAGTGAAAAAGGACTAATTAAAATTTTGTTTAAAGACAGTTTTATTTTTGCTTAGATTCTCAAGTCATTCAGCAAGTGAGTCTCCAAACTCTGAAAAAAATTAAAAACAAATAAAATACCAGCTCATTGACTTTCAGCGAGCGCCGGCTTGCCTAATTCTTCCCACCATCTCTCCATTATGCAGGATCTTTACGAGTAACAAGAACAGATCTCCAAACTCTTTCCACCATTTCCATTCATTCAATTTAAAGAAAGAAAAAAAAACACAACACACTAATGGATTCTTCCCACCATCATCACTACAGCAGCAGCAGCAGCTCTGTCTTCCGCAACCTTCTATATCTCTTCCTCCTCGTCTCTTCCAACCTTGTCACCTTCTACTTCTCCTCTCAGTCTCCACCGTCCATGACCACCACTGCTTTTCTTCCATCTCCATCTTCCACCGTTGATGTTTCTTCTTCTTCGCCATTACCCGAACTCCCGCCGGAGTTCCTAGCATTCACTTCACCAAAACATCTACCCTTTGGCTACAATGCAAACATGGACTCCGACGAAATTCACCCTGCGACGGGCCTAGCATGCCCTCTCTTCTCCGGTGATCTCAAACGCTACATGTCTTATAACCTCAACGGGTCTTGTCCTGATGATGAACTTCTGGCGCAGAAGCTTCTTCTCCGCGGTTGCGAACCTTTGCCTCGCCGACGTTGCCGTCCTGCTGCTCCTGACGATGCGGTGCACCCGTTGCCGGTGCCGGAATCATTGTGGTCAATTCCGCCTGATAGAAATGTTCATTGGAGTGCTTATACTTGCAAGGATTTCCAGTGTCTTGTTGATAGGAAGAGGAATAGCAAGGCGTTCGATGATTGTAAAGATTGCTTCGATCTCGCCGGACGCGAAAAATCACGATGGGTAAGTGAGCTGACAAACTAAGCTAAGAATTTGTTTGGCGTGCCGAATTTCGGGTTTGAAGCTGAATGATTGATTTTAACAGGTGACACCTTCCAACAATCCGTTGGATTTCACGATCGATGAAGTTTTAGCTTCCCGGCCACCGGGCACCATTCGAATCGGCCTCGACATTGGTGGTGGATCAGGTATGAACGAGTTCTTAACATGAATATTTCATTTTTGAGAATTTTATGAATGATTTGAAAATCATTCCTGATTTACTATATAAACTTTTGAAAAGTCGGAATTCCAAAGTTTGAACCATGGTGATTGATCACAGGAACATTTGCTGTACGCATGCTGGAGCGCAACGTGACGGTGGTAGCAACGTCTATGAACCTCAACGGACCGTTCAACTCCTTCATCGCTACCCGTGGGATTGTGCCAATGTACATCAGCATATCCCAACGCCTGCCCTTCTTCGACAACACCCTTGACATTATCCACTCTATGCACGTTCTCAGCAACTGGATCCCAACTACGCTGATGCACTTCATCTTCTTCGATATCTACCGTGTGCTCAGGCCTGGGGGAGTTTTCTGGCTTGATCATTTCTTCTTCGTAGAAGAGCAGATGACGGAATATCTACCAGTAATCGATAGCGTTGGGTTTAATAAGATACGGTGGGAGATTGGTCGGAAGCTTGACCGAGGGCCGGAGCTTAAGGAGATGTACATATCTGCATTGCTTGAGAAACCTCTCAAGAACTCATGGAAGTAAACAAAAATGAAATTGCAAACAGTGTATTGAAAGTAGTTCTTACAAATTCTCATGTGAGCATTTGATCAACTACTTGACACGACCACATTATTAATGCCAAACTTGTAAACAGCTAAATTGCTCAAGAACAACTTGCTGTAACTTTATACGGTTGAAGATCTCTAAAACCAGCTTTTTTCTATTTTGCCATGCTACTTTGATTCACTCTTCAAAATTTGAAAGTTAAGATAACCAATTCTCCTACACCGAATTTGTTCATCCATTTATCATGAATTCGACGTCTGTCATCTTCAGAAAGATTGTTTCAGCAACCTTTCGCAGGGCGACTGCTGTTGCCTCGCTTGAAAACCTTCTTGGCAAAGCCCGGCAAGAGGCTAGAACACATCTGACTCAAAACTTACCAGCCCCTTTCCACCCATCTCCTTGAACTGACGGTAACAATCACACCACAAGCAAGCAATAGCATGCCTCAGTTGTATAGCTCCCTTCACCAACAACATGCTCAACCAGATTGAATGCTCCTTCGAGTTTTCCCTCTTCACACAATCCACTAAGCAGAGCAGCTACTGTTGCCCGATCCACCAAAAGCCCTAGCTAATGCATTCTGTCGAGCAACTCAAGTGCATCATCAAGCCTCTCGTTTTCACAGTAGCATTTCATCAAACAGGTGTAAGTCACAGCATTAGGGGCACAGCCCTACTTCCCTCCTTTTCCATTTCATCTAAAATCTCTCCAGCAGCAACAAGATCCCACAATGACACGCGCAATCGATCAACGTCGAGTAAATAACCACGCTAGGCACACAGCCATGAACCCGCATTCGATCAACGACGTCTTGGGCATCGGCAAACCTCTCTATCGACATGGTGTATCACCAAAGTTATTATCACCTGATCCTTGCTCCAGCATCACTTCATCCAAAGCCAATGTTCATCAGCAGAGTAATATCTAAGCACTGAATTATAGCAAGCAACAACAGGGCGGCAATCGAACTCCAGCATGCGCCTGGCAATCGATAAATAATCTTCAAAAGAAAAATCGAAAAAATGGATTTGAAACTGTTGAGTGAGAGATTGAAAGGTAGCTTGTTGTTGTTGTATACAAGTTGAGGAGTTGGTGAAGGGAGTTGGAATGAAGGGTTCGAGTGAGCGAAAAGAAGGTGGCAGCGGAGTAGTGGAGCCCACAGGAAGAAGAAGACCAGAGAAAGAAACGAAGCTCTGTAATAGAAGAAGAAGATTTATTAGATCTCGGAGAACGGTGTTGAAGGTAGAAGGTGGGAGAGGGAAAGAGAGAGAAGAGCGAGAGAGGACGAGTTTGAGAATGGGGGTCCGCGGAGTGGGAGGAGAGAAGGCGGAGTAGTGATCGGCGGCGGCGGTAGCTGTGGCAGCGGCGGAGTAGTAGTAGGAGGAGGAGAGGTGGTTACGGCCGGGAGTGAAGCAGACGACGGGATTGATAATTTAGAAGAAGGCCTGTGTTTCAAAAAATTGCAAGATAGAGGGCTCTCTAGAATAAAGGAGCCTAGTAATTAGTAATTACTTGTGTGTGTATATATATTACAATCAAGTCCGAGTTGTGCATTTGATATTTTAAGCTTGTTTAAGGGCTTGTTATTGCTAAAACATAACTCATTAACCTTTATGAAAGAATAATTGCAATTCTAGTAGCTTGATATTGCAAACAATCGCAGACTCGATGCACGTACACAAGCTGAACGAACCAAATAACTTCCTATTTCATCGTTTAAAAACTCACTCTGTCTTTCTTTCTCTTTCTCCTATTTTCAGACCCGAAAAATTTGCTTCGCTTATTTTCTGATCCAGAAAGAAATAGAACGTTTTGTCTCCTTCGTTGATTGATTGCTTCAAGCAAATTTCAAATGTCGGTGAGTTCAAAAGCGTGCTTCATGAATGATTAGATCTGTTCCTTTTTTTCTCCAATTACTCTCATTTTATTGATTTGTTAGAGATAGATTTATGCGTGTGTTGGTTTTAATCTCTGAGCTGATTGGTATCTTTGTTGAGAACAGGCAGTGTGCTTCGACTCGTAGTAATTCGTATCGAATTTGTGTAGGATTTTTTGTGTTGCTTTACAGAATTCTGCAGTGGTCTTTTTATAGACAATTAAATGTAGATTTGTAGTGATTTCTGGGGCATAACTGTATCATGTTGTTGTTTTGTTGCGGGGTCGTTGGATCTAGATCTCACCTTTTATCTATGGAAAGTATTTTTACTTAATTCGTTGGAATTGTTTGTTTGCTTGGTTTGATGTAGTTATTCTAATAAGTAGATATACTTGTAATTTACTGAATCATGGCATCATCTTGTTCGGATGAAGAATGCCTCGACGATTCCGTTGACTTATTTAGAACTTGATCAATTTGATATAGTAATTACAATTTTTTTTTGTTTTTTTGGTATTCAGCATATCATTGGTAAAAATGTCAAAGTTGGAGCTGCTTCTAATTAATTTTTTATCTCCATTTTAATGAGAAGAGAGATGTTTGTACCTGGAGTCCTGGTGCAGAAGGATTCTAGATTATAATTATCACATGTGTTAATGGTCAATTAGGAGCATATGGTGGGACTTACCGTTCATATATGATGCGATAGTGAATATTGGTGGTCGTCTCCAGCATTTTACCTGGGTTGTCTAGTGAGAGTAGTGGAGATATTCACTATTCATATAGCTCTATATCTCATCTGGATTGTGAAAACACTGCTTTTACTGTTTAAAAGGCAGGTTATGATTTGCTTCCTCTGCCTTTATTTTCTTTGAATAAATCATGCTAAGTCAGGAAATACAGATTACCCGAAAAGTGAGGTCTAATGTTGGCTGATTCTTAACCATTACTTTTCCAGCTTCATTTGCTTAGATCCTTCTGTGGAATCACCTAATTCAGCGTGCGACTTGCAGGACCCTTTGGACTAGGGTATTTTGAGGAAGAAAATGGAACCGCAGTTGTCTGTAAAATCAAACTGGACAATCGATGTTTCAGATGTGAGAATAGGAACTTTTTACATTAGTATTCTTGGAGTCTTATCTTTTTTAATGATTCTGTTATGTGAATTATATGCTCATATGCATTTCAAGTTCAATTGTTTAATAGCAATTACTCTGTGTGTGTGAACGCACGCGCGCACTCACAAATTAATCCCTAGTCATTCATTTTGTTTGAAGGTCAAATAGTGTGGTTGATTTAATGCTTCTTTTGACTTTTCTTAATTTGCAGTCATAATGATTTGTTACAAGACAGTTAGCTGCAGACTTACATATTCTGCGCTTATAATAATTTTCTTGGTTCTTTCAGGGAAAATAAACTTACGCACTAGTATATTTCTGACCTGCTGCAGGTGAGAACAGTGAAAGTTAGCAACATTTCCCTTGCTGCAACAAAACAGGACATTATAGAATTCTTTTCTTTCTCAGGGGAAATTCAGTATGTCGAAATGCGAAGGTTATGTTCTTTCAGACTCATTACATGCCATTAGTCTGCTATTTTAATGAAAATGATCGTAACTGTGGTTGAGGCTACATTTGCAGTGAATCGGAAAGAACTCAACAAGCTTATGTTACTTTCAAGGATTCACAGGGTGCAGACACAGCACTTCTACTCTCTGTAGGTTCAGTTATATGTTCTGCTTATGTCCTTCTGGCACGAGTACTTTCTTGATGCAAAATGTGAGCGACTTTATGCATCTCGTGCAGGGTGCAACTATAGTTGATTTGTCTGTGACCTTAACGCCAGTTGAGAACTATCAGCTACCTGCAGAAGCTTACAAATCCATCTCAGTAAGTTGCTAATATTTTAGTAAGGCTGAGTGGATTTGGGAGTGCTTATTGAAAAGGAGGGATATTTTAGGAATTTTTGAAAAACGAGCTATACTTTTTTTACTTTTAAAAAAATAATAAAAATAAGTAATACAAAAATTTTACGACGTAGAAATTTTTTGTACTATTAAAATTTTTTTAAAAATTTTATAAAATATTTTAGAAGTTTTATTGAGAAGCGTGAAATGAAAAGTTGGGGGAGAAGCTCCCCCAAACATTCAGAATTTGTTGAATGGATGACTCATAGGAGTAGTGTATCTGTAGGTTTGTAGTGCCATTTAATTTGATGGCAAGACTATTGCCACTTCTTTGACATGTTAATTTGAGCTATGCACTATGCTTCTGAGTTTCAATTTAACAACCTAGTTCACTAAATATACTGTTCTTGTCCGGAGAGCCATATTGCACTTCTTCATACATCTTTACCCCTCTGCAAGATCGTTTCCTTGACTCTTCTATTTATTGTAGTTGAAGATGAAGATCTTATTGTCATCATTGTTTTTCTATTAATAAATTTAGATGCATTTTTGGTTTGTAGTGCAGCTGAAAGTTTGAGTAAGGTTATCCTTGATGCATATGTACTGGCTCTAGATCTATAATGTCCGCTAGAGCAGTGACAAATACAAACGCCATTGCTTTTTTATTCTTAGATTTAAAAGGAGGCTTTTCTTTGACACCTTACAAATTTTAAATTTATGCGCAGCAAGCGAATCTAACATCTGGTGACTCTAAGATCAAGAAAGCAGAGGATGTTGTGAGCAGCATGCTTGCAAAGGGTTTCGTCCTTGGCAAGGATGCCCTCAAACAGGCGAAAACCTTTGATGAACGTCACCAACTGACTTCCAATGCCTCTGCAACAATGGTGTCCCTGGATCGAAGAATTGGGTTGAGCGAAAAGATCAGCATGGGAACTGCAGCTGTTAGTGGCAAAGTTCGGGAGGTTGACGAACGGTTCCAGGTGTCTGAGATCACAAAATCAGCTTATGCAACTGCAGAACAAAAGGCAAGCATTGCAGGCTCTGCCATCATGAGCAATCCCTATGTGTCAACTGGGGCTTCATGGGTCGCAAATGCATTTACTAAGGTTGTTAATATAGCTGGGGGTGTGAGTCAGATGACCAAACAGAAGGTAGAAAAAGTGGAGGAAGAAAGGAAAGAGACTCTCTACCAGCAAAGGACAGCAATTGTGAATGAGTTCGCTCAGGTGCATCTTGATGAGTTTCCACAAGGTGAGCCCCCAACAGTTCCAGTCAACTCCGTGGAAGATAGGAAACTCTCCATCCTGTAAAATGATTTGGACTCCAATATTTTCCTTTACCAGGTTCATTTCATCGGCTTATCATATAGTTGATTCTTTGTTTAGATGGTAAAATGTAGATCATGTGAAATTTTTTGTCGTTCGTCAATCACAAAGATTTTTAGTATTGATGCAAATCTATGTAGTTCTGAGGTAAAGAATCTGTTTACTTCTACAGGTATATTCTATATTTCTTTGGTGACCAAATGCAGATTTGTAAATTTAATACACTTGTATCTCTGCAGTGATTTAATTGGTTCTGTTAGATTTCTCAACTATGAATTTGCTACAAGATTCATTTTACACACCCGATAACATAGAGTGTTGGTCTTGTAAAACCATTTTCTTCAGTTTGCTATTACCCTTAATGCAATGTTTTGATTATAATTGTAGGGACTATCAATCATTCATACAACTGTAACAAAAGGATAAAACTTTGTAATTGATCATTTCTTTTGTAATGCTACGCCATCCGACTGAAGATAAACAAACAGTTTAGATATAAATGTTCAGGAGGAACTCCAAACAGTTCAGCAGCAATTTAATCAGGTAAAACACTTAGAAGCCAAAACACAAAATGACAAAAATAATGTTTAATCCAAAAGGAATCAGTTTGATGTCTGACTGTTAACTGCAATGTAGTTTGTTATACAAACATATGTAGCAAAGTCTCTTTACATGAATGCATTCTCTTGTCTCTATATCTCTACACAATGCATCCATTTCTTTCTATCGGAATCCCTCTACACTATCCTACCCTACAGGCACCGGATATACAATTGCTTATTGAAGAATTAACAAATCCCTATTAACAACAGCATCAATACAGCAAAACCAGATTAACTATACCTGTATCGGCACACTACTAATATCACACGGGACATAAAACAAAAGAAGATATCATCACTCTTGAGTACTTCCTGAATTCTGATGAGATTTAGAATAGACAGCGACCAAGCTATCTTAACAATACGTCCTTCACCAGCCACTCTAAACTCTGCCAGAAAATTTACAAAAATTCAGATCAACATTAGATTACCAACATTTATGTTGGGTAATTAGTTATGTTTACTACATGTGGGTTTAAAGTGTGTAGCGTAAGCTATACCTGCATGCATGCCGCTGGATCATCTTGCTTTGTTCTCATATGCGTCTGGAACAATACAAGGAATGTTTTTAAGCCATGTCAATCTCTAAATAGTTATCTTCAAAATTAAAATAACAAAAAGGAGAAACTAAAGAGTGTATTGCCTATCATGCTGTAGCTGATTGTGGTATTGAAGCTAGCTCATCTGAAGTTTATAGCTTATACCAACAGAATTCAGCCAAGATAAATTGATTTGGTGAATGAGGAAAATCCAGATGCTCACCAAGATAAGGTATACTCTGGTATGCGTTTGGAGAGAGACTCAATGTAGGACAAGGATTTTTTTTATTATTATCTAGAAGAATGTATATGAAAAGACCTTCAAATTATCCTAGGCTTGACTAATCCATCATCCATGAGCTATCTACGGCTTAAGATTCTTAATCTTGACTAGTTATTTAAAATACTTATCATCTCAATATTCACATTGATAAGCTAATGGAACTACTAGCAGACAAGCAGGAGAGAGACCATAGTTGAATGGGCGACTGTTTGTTACCTCCATGACCATGTGGCATGAGTGATCTCGATCTGTGGCGAGGGAGGCAAGGATGACAATGCCAGCTGCGATTGTGGATGGCCAAAAGCTGAGGCATTCGTGATCCAGTAGCGACCAGACAGCCAGGTTTTTGGCTAAGTTCTCAACCTCCAAGTCTGCCTTTGATGCCTTCAGATAGAACCTACATGCGGCCAACCACAATTGATTAGCAACATAACATTTAGGTCAATCCAATTAAGTGAATAACTATGAGATCATTGGTATAATCCAAGAGGTGGAGCACTCTATTTTAGAAGGAAATCAATCCAATTAAACCAACCTTACAGTCATAACTCAGAGATCATATTGATAATATTTTAAATTGTCCCTCAACAATAGCATATACTAAGCACAGATCTGCAATCTCTTGTAAGTGATTAGACAACCTAGTCTATATTGATATTATGTTCCCTGGCAGATTGTTCAGATTTTAATGCATTGTTAGTGTATAAGATAGAGTAGTGAGTTTATAAATAACAACTAAAACCTTGCCATAACTTTGTTGTGCTAATAATGCCTAAAGTGATTAATAGTGATAATTTCTAGCATACGATTATGGGTATGATTATGAGAAACTATTAAACTTTGCTGGAATTAAACGATGAGATGGAAATAGGATTGCACCAGAGGAAGTTGAATGTGGTTGGAAGGAACAACTTGAAGTCTAGGATTTCCTGGACTAGCCACTCCATGGCAACGACCTCGCACCGCTTGTAGACATTGTGCTGCACTATGAAGGTCTTTTGGTGGATGCTGCAAAAGCAGAGAAGCGAATACATAAACAGAATTTGCAAGCCACTAACAATAAAACACAACATGAGTGCTAATTTTAATTGGTGGTTCAATTTTAGGGTCCAATTGAATTTCCAGATACATTCTTCAGTTTTGTGATACTTGATTGCGTTTAAAAGTGTTATCTTATTTAGCATGCATGCATGTGTTTCTGCAGAAACTTCCCGCATAATTGCTTTTTCTAAATTTGATCGTCTTCAGTTAATCAAAGTAGATGATGAAAACACCAATGCAGGCAAGGAAATGAAATATATACCTGTTATAGGGCTGGTTCTCTTCAATCCTAGTAGCTAGAGTGATGCAGGCTATGCCAAACAACTGGATGTCGCACTCAGTTTTGAATTTCCGGTGGCTCAAGACTCTGTCAAGCAGGCTCACACCTAGAAACAATGTCTCACTCTGCAGCTGCCAATAATTCGAGTGCTGCCATTTGATAAGGAAGAGATTCATATAGGGTCAGCAGGACTAAAAAGTAACTGAAACTCAATAACGCTAACCAACTTTACTATATACCAATAATTTTCCTGCTAGCCATGCTTATTACCAAATAATTGACGGGGCAACTATTAGTAGTTCGAGTTGAAAACTAAGACATTGAGACTGTAGTAAAACAAAATGTAAATTCTGGAGCTACACTTCTCTGAATCTTTACGACATAGATCTGGATTTAAAGGGAAGAAAAGAACTACATGGTTCTGCTTGGCGAACAGAGCGGAATATAAGATGCCACTATAAAGCTTCTGAAAAATCATGCAAATTCGTATTGCAAAGAATCACAAATCAAAACCATCAAATGCGCTAGCAGTATCAGCGACAACAATAATTTTTACTGAATCAAAGCAATAAATCTAATAATAATAAGAAGAAGAAGAATACTTCGATCACGAAGCTCAACACAACATAAACCGGCATGACTACATTCTAAAGGAAAGGTAAATGAACCAACGAAGAACAGAAGCTGCATGAAGTACGAAAAAGTGAGACATAATGGCGATTATGGCGTTAAAACGCCGAAGAGAACCTTTCTTTTGGGAGATGTCTGGGACGACCACAAAAAACATTAATCACAAACTGTTTACTAAATCACCAAACTCATTTTTTTAAAATTTATTTTAATACAAACTAAATAAAAAATGTAAAATTATCAAAAACTTATTTTCGAAAATTCAATTTTAAAATTTATTTTTAATACAAAATAAATATAAAAATTTATTTTCTATAAAATTTTTTAATTTTATTTTTTAACCTTATAAAAAATTGAGTTTATTTGATAATAAACACGCTGCTCTGCAGCATCATGATTCATGAATTAGAGGAAGTTTGGATATGGTTAAGTTAAAAGAAATTTATGAATAAAAAGATGTTTTGAAACTTTTTTAAAAATAAATTTTATTATTTAATTATATATATAGGAGGGAGATATGTATTTTTTTTTTAGGAGCATTTTCGGGCACTTTCTTTCTGGTTTATGGTTGAGGTGACCTCCAAATCTGATCTGCATTGTTGAATATGAAAAACTATGAATTAAAAATATATTCATAAAATTTCAACTCAATCGGATTATGAATTCACGTTCATCCGGTTATTTGATCAAGATGACAGAAATGATACAATATATATTTTTAAAATTTTTTAATTTTATAATCTTGATCAAGTGACTGAATTAATTTGAATTTGTAGTCCGATTGAACTAAAATTTTATAAATATAGTTCTAACTCATAGTTTTTCATAATAATTGAGATTGAATTTGAAGGTCATTTCGACCATAAACCGAAAAAGGAGTGTCTAAAAGTGTCTCTAAAAAAAAAATATCCCTATCCCTCCTTTATATATATATATATAATTTAAAAATTTTCAAACTTTTTAAAATAGATAAAAAACTTATTAAAAATGTGAAATTTTTTAATAGATTCTTTTTTAGTAAGCTAAGCCAAACGTCTCATATAAAACTTTACCTACTTTGTTAAATAAAATTCTGAAACTATATATGAGAATTACTCAGTTATCTCATTACAAGGGAAGATTAATCTCACTGCTCTCTAGATATCTATTATACCTAATTTCAGAATGACATCTGCTCAAACACAACTTATTTTCTCGATAATGTTTTTTATAAAGAAACAAATAAAAAGATACTCAAACTCACGTTATCCAGTTACGAAGGGACAGCATAACGCAATGCAGAACAGAACTTGGAGGTCGTTAAACGTCGATCGAATTCCAAGCTCGAGAAAACAAAAGCTAAACCAGACAAACGGAGAAGAAAAACAGAGAAGAAGAAGAATGTAGAATTCAGAGATTAATTACTTCGATAATCCAATTCACCATCAGTCGCCTCTGTTTGGTTACTAAATCGCAGCACTCTCCAGCATACTTATGCAGGACGATGTCTCTCCGTTCACGGCTCCGGAACAATTTATAACTCTCTTCATCGTCCGCGCCTTCAAATCTCATCGGCTATAACACCAAATAGAAACGAAACATAACATCAGGAAATAAACGAATCACTAGAACTTTGAAGAATAGAATCAGATTAAGAATCAAATTTTAAACAGACCTCATAATCTTCACAGTACTCGTTAACAGAATCTGATTTCACATTGCTTGAGGTTGGAGATTTGAGCGGAGAGAACTTTCTCGGTAGCCCGAGAAACACAGGGAGGTAAGTGAGCGGAGCAGAGCTGTCCAGAGAACCAACGGAGAACTGGTCTCCAGAATCAATCGACAACGAGATATCCGAAGAAGTGTAGTACTGGCCGGAGCTAGGCCGATCGAAGAACTCAGAGTCGTAACCCGATAGCATGAATTCATCGTTGCACGCGGAGTAGTAGCTCGGGCTATCGTCTGCGACCCTTGAGAACTCTTCAGAGCACGATAAATCGAGATCATCGCGCGCGGTAGAGTTCAGCGAGATCTCAGGCTCCGATATCGATTCCAGACACGATAACTCAGAATTCACAGGGACGTTACTCAATAACCTCGCCTTCTTATCCGGATTTCTCGCAGGAAAACCTTCGGAAGCTTCAGAAACTGCAATCGTTCCTGGTCTCGCATGTAAGCTTCTGGAAATCGCGCCGGAGTTTTGCTGTTCTACAACTTCTGATCTCTTCGATTCGATATCAGAGCATGTCGACAAATTGCAGCTCTGCTGCTTAGCGTACCACCGTGTTACAGGCCGGACACCTTCAACTTCAATCTGACCAGAGAAACTCCGCTCCCGTGCTGCGGCCAAACTTGACACGCTGGAGTTCTCGTTGGTGAAAGTGGAAGTGGAGGAATCAGCTTCATCCTCACCGTAGGTCACGTTAGAAAAGATCGGAAGCATAGGAATACGAGGTCGCCGGATAATGTTCGACCGCATCTTCCTCGGCAAGCTCTCCTCTACATGCCTTTTCTTTCCGGTCACTGGAATATTCTCGTCGCCGGCGATCATAATGAAATTTCAATACACAAAATCTCAGAGACTGAGAGAGATAGTGAGCCTGTGTATTTCGAGCAGTTCAACTCTTCTTCTAGAGTTTTGTTTTGAAACTTTCGAAGACGAGCAACTGCTCGGTGATTGGTGGGAATGGTGGAGTTAAAGAATGCAGGAACAGAATGGACAATGGAGGGGTGGGGGAGTTGGGCTTATATATAGGTAACCGGTGCACGTGACCCAAGTCAATATTTTCTGTTCTCCGCTTTCTTGCTCAGTGGGGATTCTTATGGGGTATAATCTGTTCGTGGTTGTTATATAGACAGGCCAGTCCAATTTGAAGCCCAATATTTTCTAAGGAAAGCCTATAAAGATTTCCGGCATTTCAGAAGGCGCAATTAAGTTTGTAGTCTTTTGGATTCTCAATCTTGAAGCATGAACTAAATCATTTAGTGGCATGTCTCTTTTTTTTTTTTTTTGAATTTCGGCAAGAAAGGACACCATATTGACGTGCCGACCGTAGGCTCACTCTTCCTTTGAAAACTATAACCCACGGCAAATACTATGTAATGCACTAAGGATTTCACATACATCCCGATCTTTCACTTTCTTTTTCTAAAATTTAAGTTCGCTCACTTCACGCATTTTAATTATTATTTTTAATTTTAGACCGAACTTTATTCTTATTAAAATTTAACTTTAAGTTTCATTTTACTTATTTCAATATTATTTTGAATTTTACTTTCACCGAATTTTATTTTTATAAAATTTAATTTTGTAAAATTCAGTTATATGTATTTAAAACATGCTCTAAATAAATCAATAAATCAAATCTCAATACTAAAATAATAACGAAGAGTAGCAACTTCCATTTCAATTAGGTATAGATTCATGCATATCATGATTAAAATGAAAACATTGAAATGAACAGAACCTCTGTCGATCGAAACATAACGGTTTCCAAGGAAGAAGAACAGAGAGCAGTATTGACCTCGGTAATAAATCTGACTTCAACTAGATTAAGCACAGCCAAAGTTTAGCCAATCTAGATAGTGTTTATCATCATAACTTTCCTGAAGCATTGCAATTGTTATCAGTCACTAGCATATTGGCTGCCATAAAATTCTTAATGTCTATACTACCTATTGCGGTAGAAAATCGAAAGAGTACGAGACTCAACACAACTTTGTCAGTCGATCTAGTAGCAAATTATCAGAGTGGTGATACTCTTGACAGTTATAAGTGATGGACAATTCAATCTGACTTCTGTTATCATATGAAAATTTTGATTTTCTAACTCAAAAACTTAAAACAATAGGTGGAGTTACCAAGCACTTATAAATGCTCAGATATGATAATGTCTGATTAAACTCTGATAACGAACTTCTCAAGTTTCAGAAGAGAAGAACACTTGAAAATTATTGCATTAAGCAACTTTCAGTTCTCTACGAGGGATGCAAGATGACCTAGCCGGCGTTTGGCTGGCTGCTTCTCAAAAATACTTTTTATTTTACATTTCCATAAATTTTATAATATTTTATAAATTTTATTTAAAATTTTGAACAATACACAAAAATTTACATTATAATATCTTATTATTTCTTATTTTTATTATTTTTTGGATGAAATAAATAAAATTCACTTTTAAAAATAAAACAAAAGTATCTTTCATCTTGTAAGATTGAATTCCATAAAGTTTTTTACTTAAGTTTTTGGGGTTTTAACTTACTATCATCTATGAACAACTAGTTCGAACTTCGAACAGTTTGAAATTTGTATTTCGTCATATGGAAAGAGACTTGAGCAACAACTTCAGATTCAATTTTTTCAAATAGATGAAAATCAGACTCAGTTTTGAGATTGTTGCAAAAGTAAAGCTTTTGAAGAAAAAAATTTCTTATAAGTTGTTTTGAGAAATAAATTTGTTAGGTTTGTCTAATTTAAAAATTTGTTATATAATAATTGTATTACCTACACTTCATTCATATTTTTTAAATTTTTAAAAAACTAAATATTGGAAAACATAATTTAAGTTGAATATGAGAGTTTGTGTTCTCAAAACGTAGCCCGACACCAAGGCTGAAAAATAACATACTGAAGTGCTTGCACAAAAAAGAACATTTAAAAATGCTTATAAAATAAAAATTTATCTGAAATAAAAAATATTATTATTATTTTTAAAAAATAAAAATATGTAATAAAAAAAATTTTTACGTAAATTTTTTTTTATATTTTTTAAATTTTTAATAAATTTTTAAATATTTATAAAATATATATTAAAAAATATAAAATGAGAACTTGAAAAAAACATGTTTGGAAACCCAAACGGTATCTAGAAATCAATCACTAATCCAATTAGACAAGCAGTCTAGTCCAAAATAAAAAAAAAATATTGATTTGTTAAATTTTTCTCTAATAATTTACAGTATTTTAAATTATGTGGCGACTTTCGTTTTGAAATTAGATGAAGTTTTTTACGATTACGAAGAAGAAAACAATTTTCTCAAAATTTTATTATGTTCAATCGAAAATAATATATTATAAGGTATAATGATTCGAAAAAAAATAATAGCAGATTGCAACTAAAAACGTAGTTTTTTATTATCTTTTGGATCATGTCAAAATTTGTCACCCAGCTACCCAAATTAACATGCCAACAGAATACAATATTCCGTTTCTGATAACGCACATGTTAAATTCGTTTTTGGTCGGAGCTCGCAAATCCAACCAAGCGTGCTGCGGCTGCCCAACCCAAATCGGATTTCCTTTTTCCAAAAGCAAAAAAGATTTTTCATCCTTAACAAGATGTTATTCAAATGTCGGCGCCTCCTATAGAAGCTAAAAGTGCGTCTTTTGTAGAATCTTAAAGAATAAGTTCTAATTATCAAAAATCATTTTGATTCAAAAAAAATTATTTTGAATGACACGATACACTCTAAAGCTTTTTAATTAAAATTTGGAATTAAGATAATTACCGAGAAATGTGTAATAGAAGATTTGGAAATTTCACTTTATTTTTTCAATAAGAAAAATTCTTTGATTACACAAAATTTGTATTAAACCAATACTCACAGATGATGATAATGATTAAGGCTTAAACATTGACAAATATCTTTTAGGAGCTTTTTTTTGTTTTGAACTTGATTCTCTTCGCCAAAGTTAAGTTTGGATCACTTTTAGTGTCTATTTTGTACTAAAAATTTTTATCCTAACTCATTTCAAACTCTATTTTTAACAATTGATTTTAAAAACTAAAAAAAATAAGCACTTGGCCTGCTGCGCTGAAACACCACCTTCCCCTCACTTTCCAAATGATTATCCAATTAATATTGCTTTACGCCCACCTCGTTTCTTTTGTGCTTGTGCATCCCCCCATTCCACTCACCTTCCCCACACACTTGTTGCAAAACTCCAAAATTTCTTCAATTTTTAACGATAGGATTGAAATTGTTAAGCATTCGTTTCACTGTTCAGACTCTAACCGTTGAAACATTTGCCTTCTTTTAAATACCAACTCTTCATTCTCGACAACTTCCATTGTTGATTCATTCATTCTTCAATCTCCACACCATTTCATGGCTTTAGTTAGAACTCGTAGGCTTCCTAATCTAACTCTAGACCTTCCACCATTACCTACTTCTTCTTCTACTACAACTTCTGCTACCGCCACTACCTCTGCTAGTTCATCTTCTTCGATTTATTCTTCGGAATACAGGCTGTCCGACTTCGAGAAGCTTCTCATTCTCGGTTCCGGCAATGGCGGAAGCGTATTTAAAGTCAAGCACCGGAAAACCGGAACTATTTACGCTTTGAAACTTCTCCAGAGCTCAAACTACTCTACAAGAGAAGAAGAGATACACAGAAGATTACCTGAAAATCCCAACATCGTTCGTTGCCAGGCCGTTTTCTCAACTCCTTCTTCAACGACCGCGTTGCTTTTAGAGCATATGGATGCAGGGAGTCTCGAAAAAGTTGTGATTGCTAATGAAATCGCTTTAGCTTCAATTGCAAGACAAACTCTTACAGGAGTAGCTTATTTGCATTCACGCAAGATCGTCCACCGAGATATAAAACCTGCGAATCTGCTGATGAACAAAGACGGGATCGTCAAGCTTGCCGATTTCGGTGTGAGCAAGATCGTCTGTAGAGTACTAGATAAGTGCCCAACGTACATTGGAACCAGTGCTTACATGAGTCCGGAACGATTCGATCCGGAATCGTTCAACCAAGTCGTTGATCCGTATGCCGGAGATGTTTGGGGACTTGGACTGAGTTTGATGGAGTTGTTCGTCGGACGGTTCCCGTTGATTCCAGCTGGACAGAGACCTGATTGGGGTGCGTTGATGTTCGCGATATGTTTCGGAGAAACACCGACATTGCCGGAGAGCTGTGGCGCTTCAATGGAGTTGAGAGATTTTTTGAGCAAGTGTTTGCAGAATGAACCCGGGAAACGGTGGGGTGCAGCGCAGTTGCTGAGTCACCCATTCCTTTCCCAGGTTGACCCGACCGAGTCAGACGTGGCGCTTAAGGAGTTTCTGTTGTTGAGACAGCACTGAGTGACCGAGTGCGTCATGGGCCTCATGGCCGAGTTAGAAAATTTTCTTTTATTTTTCCTCCGAAAGTTTTCTTTTTGTATACAAGAAAGGGGAATGTAAATTAAAAGTTTTAGCAAATTTTCCTGATGTGTTAGTTTCTGTTCTTGGAAAAATGGAGATAAGCAATGGCTTCAATTTTGTGGTTTTCAATTATTCGAAGGATTTAAATCTGAAGGATCTATGAAGTTCCGAATTATATCAGAATTAGCTACAACAATTTTCGAGCATATGTAGAAAAAGATCATGGAGAGTTCAACGTAATGTTTCTATTATTATTTTTTTAAAAACAAAAAGAATAAATAATTTGTCAAAATTCATCTAAAAAGTTTTAATAATTATCCAAATGGTCAAGCTGAAATTGACTTGAAATCTTGAATTGAGAAATTAGAATCTCAAACTCTCAAGTTCTTGCAGAGAAGGTTCAGCTTGATATCAATAGAATCTTCTTCTTAAAAGAGAAAAAGAAAAAGAGAAAGGATAATGGATTTTTGCATCATGGGCTCCAATTGGTTGTGTGAATATTTCGTAAAATGTAAGAATAAAAAAAAAAAAAAAAAAAAATAGAGTGCGTATTGCGTCCTATCATTGCCAGCAGCCACATAAATAAAATTTCTTATATCTAAACTTTGTTATGGAGAAGAAGTTGACAGTTATAGAAACTATCAAATAAACACATTACTTGATGCTAGATGATTTAAGATAATTATATTAACAAAATCAACTGCTGTGATGGGTGTATGATAATACATCTTTTTTGTTATATGGCACTGAGTCACGGTGGGATATCCTTATCAGTTATGGCTGCAATCTTTCGTACTTAAATATGAAAAATTTGTCCATTTGTGTTGTCACTTTCAAGTTTTTAATTAACGATTTAATTTTAATGGTCGTTACTTCAATTAAATTGCAAATTTCCTTTTTTTTCTCACATGTGCGAAATGGAGCAGCGAAGAAAGTTCCTACGGCTGCAGGGATATTTTTTGCGGAAATAATAAGCAGTCAGTATGTATTGGTCGAAGGATTATAGACCTGTTCAGCCGGTTATGAGCTCATTTGTAGTTATTGAAAAAAAATATAATTTTACAGATTTTTAAAATTGTTTAAAAAATATTGTTTTATATTACAAAAATTATCATACTTTATATGAAGTATAATCTTTCATACTTTATATGAAGTATAATTTATCATACTTTATAAATTAAAAAAATTATAATACTAAAACAATTTGTTTTAGTTTACAAGTTGGGGGCGTTTTGAGAACACAACCTAAAACAACCCTATAGACAGAAAATCAACAAACTCACAAGACTCTGTGTTTCCATACAGATCAATCAAAATCAAAAACGAAAATTAACAAAAATTTTTTAAAATTCAAATGTCACAGATCTATACCTTAAAGAGCGGTAGAGAATGAAAGAGGAGCCAAGGAAGATTTAGGAAACGCAACGATGGTGTGCACAACCTCAGATGAAATCGCATGGCCACGAGAGGAGACAGAGAGCTCACGCAACCGAAGCTCGCTCAACGAATTTGTGAAGGAGAATGCACAAAATTTTGGCAGCGTAGAGCGAACACGCTGATTTGTACAAAAGACAGTTCGGCTGGAGTAAAATAAGGGTGATATTCGCAAAAGGAGAAAAACTAGTGAGAACCCCTAGTGAGTGGAAATGTGGTGCAAATGTAGTGTTTTTATTAACCGTAAGTCATACTTACTTAAAACGAATTTTAATAAAAAAAGAATACAAAAAGTGGTCACTTTTTGGTGGAGAAAGTGACTTACGGCTCAAAAGAATTTAGTCCAAGAAACGAGCAAGTGAGCTCCCAACTAAAGCATTCCCAGTTCATGAATTATTACAGTGGCCAATCTTTAGAGTAAGAAACTATTACAGGCCCAACAAAAGTTATTGGAACCCTAAGTTCGTTTTGATGATAGTAAAGATTAAGGATTATAATTTATGATTAGAATGAACTCACGATTTCAAATAAGTTATGCAGTTTTACCTAAGGATAGAAACTTTACCTACATATAGCCGTATCATAGCCAACTATATAGAGGAGACATACCACTACGACCTCACGAACAGAGAAGAACAGAGAGATCAATAGCCGACTACTCCGCTACTCGCTGAACAAAGAGCAATCTGAGCGACGGTGATCATCTTTCACTTTTCAAATGTGGCTTCAAGCATGATGCCGATACTTTTGAACCTCAACTTCTCATCATGCACCCAACAATATTGATCTAATAGCTCATTAAATCACGATCAACAGAAGTTTACAAAAATTATCGAATGATGGAAGAAAATTTAGAAATAATTAGCCACAAAAGTTGAGATATTATTGGAATCATTTTTCAGATGAAATTCGATCAACAATTCATGATTCATTTGAAGTAAAATCTTGAAGACTCACTGACATCATACTAACAGCAAATCCACATTAAGAGTTAATCACATTCACATCAAAAGAGATCGTACGCACATGACAAAAGACAAGACCTAACAGAACCATATTCGACTGACAACTTTGCTCAGCTTTCAATTTTTGTATTTCTAATTGATTCAAGGAAAATTCATTGATGACATCAAAAAGTGTATTACGAATCATCAACTATCTTACAACCACACTATATTATAATGCTAAGTCATATTAAGAAACAACATAGCCAAGTTGTAAGGAATTATCTTTCACATATTGTCCACTGCTCAACTGTAACAAATATCAACATACTATTCCAGGCTACAACACTACAAACTGAAAACAACTTCAAACTATCTAGAATCAGTAAAAGACTTCTCAGATGAAGGAAACACTATTAAGCAATGTTCACCTAGGGAATGAAAACTGATCAATCAACCAATCTAGTGAGGAAAATTCAAATTCAATATTGGCTCACCATAACCATGCTAGTTGAGTCACTATTTGTTGGGGGCCACATCAAGTAAAGAAAGAATTTTCCAACGAGCAGGAGGAGGCATAAACTAGCAAAAATTCCAAATTGCCGAGATCTTGGATTTAATGATATTAGAAATTTGAATCACAGCAACATTAAGGAGATTTAAATGCTAGAAGATATGCTAGCTGAGGGCCTACCAAGATATTTCACAAAAAGCAAACACCTTAGCAATATAAGATCGGGAGATGGGACGTAGACACAACATCAACTAGACGCGCACTTTAGCGATCGCAGAACACTAACAGAAAAATTAAAGCTGTTGAGTTTCAAATTTGCAGAGAGTAGAAAAGATATAAAAAGAAGCATTAGGAAAATAAAGAAGAGTGGCTGGAAAAATAGAAAGGAACCGAAAAATTCTAAGAGAAGTAATAAGAAATTACTTTTTCACTCTCCAACAGTCCACAATCGGAAGCCAACTGAGAGACGCATTCTAAACTTCTTTCCTTTGATCTTCTCACATTGTCTAAATTCTAACTTATGTGAGATAAATCCTGTGATTAAATTTGTGATTGTAACTTTTACACAGAATTTTGCTTAACTGCTTGTTGCACTTAGAAATAGGGCTTGGCTAAGTTCGGGTAGAGTTTTTGATCTTATAAATGAACTATTATTGCAAAGCCGCAGAGACAAGTGTCTAGGAAACTGTAGTAAGTTCGTCTTGGTGAAGAGAACCTATGAGGTAAGTGCGCTTAGTTAAGCACTTTACTTTGGTGATTATAGCTTTTCAACAGATTAATACACTCTCACTCTTAACGAAGAGTGACCGTGAATGCATTCAAAGATGTCTGCCAAATCACATAAACCATTTTGTACTTATGATTATGAAAATTACTTAACCTTCTGTGTGTTTTAAACGCATTAGAATCTCTGTCATTTCTCTGTGTAGAAAACCACATAAACATAATCAACTACACTGCTGCTACTTCTAAAAAAATTTTATAACGGAAATTTTTATATGTTAACTCATTTCTCCATCCCCTCTTGAGTTGATTTGCAAGTTTCTTTTACAGGACTCATAAATTTATTATCATTTTATTGTTCTTTTTAATACTTTACGTGAGAAAAAGTAATAGCTTGGAACGGAAAGAGTTAAGCTACCTCAGATCAGATGCTGGTCACAAAGAGAAGATGTACATCTTTAGCACCGTGTTCCTCTTGGATTCCATTTTCTTGTATAGCACCGTCTTAAATTCTTAATATATATGTATATATAAAGAATCAGTTGCAGCAGCAGCAGGTATAGACAGCTTGAACTGAGATAAACATCCTAACTTAAACCTTCATGACACAGTAGCAGCTTTCAAGTATTTGTCAAAGATTTTAAAAGGAGTTAGAAGTAAATGATGATCATGCAATTTAAAGAAATAAACATCTACCACTTGCCATATGAAGAAGAAAGAGCAATGGATTTCAGGTAAGCAATAGTGACTTTACATTGCCATTCAATGGCAATGAACACCCACTTTATCATCGATCTTGAATAATGCTAGATGATTATAATTGTGCCACTTTGCTAACCTTGCCCCCTAGTTGATTATTCTACAAGAATCTCCATTGCCAATATGAGCCATTAATGTAGCATTCAAAATTAGGCCATTGAACATAAGAACAGAAAGCCATTTAAGAAATTTGGAAAATTGCTCATTGATTACAGAGTCAAGGAAAACCAAGCACATATAATGATGTAAAAGTCCTAAATCATATCCGATGTACTGCTTTGATAATTACTAAATGCAGCTCAACAATTCAGAGCCAAACTATACCCAGTTTAGAGCATGCAGCCTTTCATATCATCTATCAATTGAGCCACTAGCACATGCAGACGACGGGAGCTATAGATTATTTATTGGTGCATCATGAAGCAAATGTCCTTGTGGACACTGAGTGCATTTATAGTTAGATGGTAAGAAACAAAACAGGCAACAATGAAATAACTGGAATGAGTAACAGTGCCAGGAAACTGACCTTTTGATGACCTCCAATGCAGGTCATTAACATAACCACCTTCCACTAGTCCTGGTGTATCAATAACATTTGGCGTGAACCCGGCACGTGATAAGTGAAAACATCATCGGCCTCAATCATTCTGCCTGTACACAGAGTTGGGTAAAATCAAAGGTCACTGTCGGAGAAAAGATAACCAACCAAACATGTTCTGAAAGAAGTACCTGGAAGGTATTGACTGTAGCAACACGCTCACCCAAGATGGAATTCACAGTGGACGATTTACCTAAACCGCCCTTTCCCATCATCAGAATTGTTAAGGAACCCACATTCTGACGATAAAAAGATGACCACTAATTATAAAAGGAGCAGAAAGGACAACGCTTCAAAGTAAAGGTAAAGATTCTTAGAAAAGAAGGCAAGAAAAGAAAGCTGTGAGAACTCTTGCTTCAGCTTGCCTAGGAGCTCATGGAACTTTGTCTGGGTTGCAGCACGAAAATCTGGATACCAACCCATTCACTAGCCAATGAGTTGCCATTAGGCCTTAATGAAATGTCAGTGTTAGCAGCACAGACATAGAAAGCTAAACAATAGCACGAAAGACAAAAGTTTCAAATCAATACAATTCAAAGGGTCGATTAAACAAATCCTACAAGCATGCAAATTAGATGATAGGCAAATTAAAGCAACTAATCAAACTGACCCCGGTTTTCTACCAGAAAAATTTAAGAACACAACAGAACTTACCACAAAACCTAACTATACAACAAATATAGCTAAGTTCTTTGAAAATTCAATAGAATATCAGAATTTCAAATTTTTCGAAAATATAGCTAAGTGATTTTCGACAGCAAAACAAAAACTTGCAAAGCAAACGCACATAATCCAATTACTCTAAGACAAACTACACAACTAGCACTGACTCCCAAAACAATAATATGATAGAAATTAAACAAAAAATGCACCAATAATTAAACTCGAAGAAAGGAACACACAAGCAAATAGCTCGAAATCACTGAACAAAAACGGACCTGAAGCCGAAGACGGGTCTCCTCAAACAAAACCGAGCGACTGCTAACAAATTTAACTGTAAAATCAAAACTTGCGAAGAAATTTTAGGGGTTTGGTGAGATTTTAGAAGCGAACGGGAAAGAACAACTGAACAAGAGCGGACTACCGACTGAGATAAGGCGTCACGAAACTATTATTTGTTTTATTTTTATATTTAATAATAAAGAAGAGTTTTAATTAATGAATTAATCAGTTAATTCAAACTAGGTTGGTTTAGGGCCTTTTTGGTTACACTTGAAAATTAAAAATTTATATTCAATTATGTTAAAATAAATTTTACATATAATAATGTTTAAAAATAATTTTGATAAAAGAATTGAGTTCCAAAAAAAAGACTTATACACTCCGAATCTGGTTTGGTTTGGATTGAGTTTGGATCAACTCAGGAACAGGCATAACTGTACTGTAAGAAGAATCCTAAATTAGCAAAATAGAAATAGCAAAACCAATTATTGACTTTGAAATCTCACTGTATTACTACATATAGAAGGGAGACATCATGGTCGAAAATTTACGACTTAACCTCGATAAAAAAATTTCAAACCAACGTCGCAATCCCATAAGATATTTTTCTTGGTGCCTTTTTGTTCTAGAGCTCTTTCATAGGTAACGCAGTCCGGCATACAGCAGACGACCCTTAAACTGATTATGGAAGAACATAGATTAGAACACTGAAGCTACTAGTCAAAGTAATAGAGTTGCATGAGCTTGAAATCAAACTTAAATGCGTCTACAGAGCACGGCTCAGCAGCAATCCAAATAGGCAAATGAGAATCTTTCTTTGTTTGCTTTGCTCGTTTCAGAAAGATCTGGGTTGATCTTTTAACTTGAAATTCACTTATCTTTGGGAGGGGAAAATGAGCTTAGCACCAGCAGTAACCAAGCTCCTCTAGTCTTCAACAGCTATATCAGGCAAAGTTCTTTAACCATCTAACAAGAGAACTGATGAGCTCAGATATGTGATCCACTTAAGTCTTTAGATGCTTGCAACTTTATATTGGAAATGATAGCTCGAGCCTGTAATGTGTTTCATAGTTTATTACTATCAGAAGTTACAGATGCAAGCTACTTTCACTTATAATAAGGTCGCTGGCAAATTTTAAACAAAAACACAATCTGACAGAGTTGGATACTTGGAAATAGTTGAGTTTTTGACAAAAAAGAGGTAATCATCGGAATTGTTGAGATAGCAATGTCATATAGTAATACCTGCTTCTTTTAAGATGTTTCTCCTATATGACTTCCAATTCAAGAGCTCTTACTTCCAGCTTCTTGCTCAACTGCAAAGCTTTTCAATCCGCTTTAAACTGTTTTCCACAACAGAGATGTACCCGACAACTTGAAAAGCAATGATGGATTAACTGCGTGAAGTTAAACAACGGAAACAAACTCGTTATAATGGAATATACCAATTATGTAACAGACACTTACAACTTGAGACTTACCTGAAATGCACGGTGTGAACAAGCATCAAGTTGCAACTTGCTCTAGCGAGAGAAGGTAATGCGCAGAAAATTTTCTTCATATCAGTTTTCTATATGACAACTCCACATGACACCAAACTCAATAAGCAAGAGCAGTATCCCAGCTGCTTGAACTCGTATTTTAAGAAATATGTTCTGGACTAGACCCCATAAAGTCCAAGAAGCTCTTTCCGGTGGCTTTTTGCACTCCATTCTCCTTCATCTTCTCTCTCAATTTCTCGACTTTATCCCATCTGCTATCAGCAGCATACATGTTAGACAGCAGGAGATAAGGCCTTTCATCTCTGGGATTGACATCCGTAAGCTTTTGAGCTATAAATTCTCCAATCTGTGAAGTTGAATGAATTGCTGAAGCCGACAACAGAGCTTCCCACAAACCTGAAGCTGGCTCATGGGGCAACTTCTTCACAAGCTCCTCGATATCACTCAGCAAACCAGCTCGTCCAAGAAGATCAACCATACAGCCAAGGTGCTCAGCCTCTGGTTTCATCCTATATCGGCGAACCATCTGATTAAAGCACCACCATCCTTCCATAACCATTCCCCGATGCGCACATGCGCTCAGGATGCAGATAAAGGTATTGCCATTTGGCTGTAGCCCGTTGCTCTCCATGTCCAAGAATACTTCCAGTGCTTTTTCGCCATGCCCATGCATACCGTACCCGATAATCATGGAATTCCAAGAAACAACATTCCTTTCCTCCATCTGATCAAAAACTTGCCTTGCAGAATCCATGTCCCCACACTTTGCATACATTGTCAACAAAGCTGTTGAGAGGAGCACGTCAGGTTCGATCCTACTATTACCTCCCTTAATCAAAGAATGTAGCCATTTTCCTCTTTCCAGCTCACTTAGATGAGAGCATGCTGTTAATACGCTAACAAAGATAGCCTCATTCGGTTTTATTTTGCCTGTGGCAACCATTACATCGAACAATTCCAAACACATTCTATAATCTTTATTCCGAGCATAAAGAGCAAGAATTACATTCCAAGAAACCACACTCTTCCTCGGCATCTCATCAAAAAGCTTTCGAGCAAGCTCAACCTCTCCAGCTCTCCCATACCCATCAATCATCGAATTCCATGAGACAGAATCCCTCCTTGGCATAGCATCGAACAACTCATTTGCAGCGTCCATTTTGCCAGCCCCTACATACCCTGCAATCATTGTATTCCAGCTAACAACATCCCTCTCAAGCATTTGATCAAAGACTCTTCTTGCATCAGCAACCATTCCATTCTTAACATAACCATCAACCATCGAATTCCAGCTAACAACGTCCCTCATGGGCATTTCATCAAACAGTCTCCGTGCATCAGCCACATTCCCCAGCGAAGCATACATATGGACAAAGGAATTACAAGTAAACAAATCAGAACCCAATCCAAGACTCACCGCACTGGCGTGCGCCCTTACAGCATCACGGGGCAGCTGTAATTCAGAAATAATCTTTGCAAGGAGAGGGAACGTGTGGTGATTCGGCTTCACTGATCTCTGTAGAGCATTACTGTAGTAAAACTGAAGGGCAGCATTGGGATCAGAAGACGAATAGGCGCGGAGAATGAGATTAGCCATGAACGTATCAGGGAAATCGATCGAAGAGAAAAATCTGACAGCTTGAGGGAAGGAATCAGAACGGGAAGCCAGAACTTTTATCACACGGCCGGCGGCTAGGGAATGGTTGTAAAGGCCAGAGACGACAAGGCGGGAAAGGATTTGATTGAAATTGAGATTTGAATCGAGTGCTTGAATGAGAGGTTGGGAGAGAGTGAGATCGTTGTAGTCGGAGAAGGAGATGGCGGGAAGAGAAGACGGAGGTTGGGACTTCGAATTGGACGGCCAGATTTTGGTGGGAAGGTTTGATTCGTTTTGATGGACGGTTAGTATTCGATCTAAGGAGCGCAAGTGGGGGAACTTGAGTTTGGTTTTCATGGTTGCTGTGCGCCAGGAAGCTATCGCGCAATGTGCTTGTTGGGAATGTTCTGCATAAAAGGTTAACAACTACAGGTTTTTTTTTTTTTTTTTTTTGATGTTCTTGAGTTAATAATACAAAGAAAATCTTTTTTATTGTAATTTCGGTCAAACGGTTAGTTTTAGCTCGAAGCCTTGCTCGTGGAATTGAGAGAAGAAATGATATATACGCCCAAGACATTGGCATAAGCTGGTAATCTAAAAGACTAAACATATAAATTCATTGCACAAAACATTTTGTTTCTGTAGAAGGAATCCTCTTGTTCAACTCACAAGGTCTGCAAAGTAAAGCTTTCCTCTTATGGCTTCATCTTGCAAGCAGATCTCAGATAGCACAGGACATCCACTAAGACTTATTTTTCGGGTGTCCCTAATTTCTCAATGGCAAACTGAACGGAGTGACCAGAGTGGCACAATCCATGAACCTCAATTCTTCTATCCTTGTGGGCAGGAGAGTGCAAACCATATTTATTAATGCATGCATTCCTTCTGGGCACAATTTCCTGTGACCAGTTATGCATCAGTCAAGGAAAGCATACGCAATTCATACATTGAGAAAGCGAGATAGTCTATCAACCTCTGGAAGAATGCATCACCAAACCAAGATTGCAGTGAATTGTCTCCATAGTTCGTATCCTTAAACGTCTGAGTATGGCATGAGTACGAAGAGACTCAAGTAGCTTCATCTCTTCTTCCACTTTGGTTCATGTGTTCCTCTACATTGAGCATGCTTGGATCAGGCAAAATCAGATTTTGAATCGTACTCAACTTCACAAATCAAATCCACTTCACAAATCGATTAATAAATAAATTCTTTGCTCTTCAAGTTGGCCAAGTTGGGCAGTACTTCTGCAGAGCAACGACTCTATAAAGTTTTGAAATGGATAGTTCACCATGAAGATTCAGGTTTTTTCTACTCTTCTATTATTTGGCAACAATCCTGAGACGAAACAGAACATCTGGATAGCATTTGCAGAGAACTCAACGTGCGTATTCCCCGCGGCACCGAGTCTAAATCGGTCCAATTTGCTTGCTTCTACCAGTATTGTGCAAGCCAAGATGTAGCCTTAAATTAACTTAATGTGTTTATGTAAAATAAAAAATATTTTTATTCTATTTTAATAAATAAGTTTTATTTTTTATTTAAAAAAATAAATAATAATAAATTTTTATAAATAAATTTTTTTATATTTTAAAATTATAAATTAATTTTATAAAATATTGCATAAAATTCATTAAAAAATATAATGCCAAACGAATGCTAAGACTTCTTGGTAACTCAAAAAGGTCATAGCGCCAAGTTCTAACGTTTGGAGAGTGCGAAGGATTAGAACTTGCCGACCCACCAATACTTGCCGACCCAGCAGTTCCTGAATTTCGTTAGTACCGAGTCATCGAAGTGCCTCTGCTTCCTCTTGCGGCCAACAACAGAATCTGCTTCCCTGTAGATGTCGGCGATCTAGTTTTAATAATTGTCGAGCACGTTGTGGCCGTTTAAGGAGAAATCTTTTTAACTCCTTAAGCTACCTCTTTCAATCATCGCCTTCTTCATATTCGTCGGGGAGCTGGCGGTAGGAATCTAGAAGCAAGTACCAAAGCACGTTCAACTTTCGACGAAGCTAGTTGATCTCTTTATTGGCTACGAGGAACTCAGAAGACCACGGCGGCGGCAGAGGAGCCAAGGAGACCCCAATCCTTGTTCGTCTCCGAAAATCAGCAGTAGTGAACGTAGAGCAATGAAAAAGAACGCCATTGATTCAATTGATGATAACAAAATAAGAGCGTAGTAGGCCATGTTGTGATTGCGAAGAACTCGGCTTTCAGTCGCCAGATTAAAATTTTATCGCTTCATACATTTTAATTATTATTTAAAAAGTTTTACATTAAAAATTTATTGTATTTAAAATTTAATTTTAATTTTAATTTTCATATGTTTCAATCAATATTTAGAAATCTACTTTTATCTAATTTTACTTTTTCCTAAATTTTATTTTTAAAAATTGTCTTTTAAAAATTTATTTTTATATAATTAAAATATGCCGTATGACAAACTCGACATATATGGACAGAGTTTTGATTGTTTCAGTGCGAGAGCCCAATTTGTGGTTTTCTTTCTAAACAAATTGGTAGCCTTTTCATAAATACAATTACTGCCAGAGGGCAATTGCATTTACAAGGATAGCACCAGGAATCATATTAAAGCAATATGCGGTCCCGGGCAACACTGACATTTCAAGGATATCACTCTAAATGATCTTTTACTAATTTAGGACTTTTAGACATTACCTTCTCCAGTTGTTTGCAACACTAATAAGGGTGTGCTTTTAACTGCATGAAACTTACTTTCTGTATATTAATGTGCTGACCGGCATGGTCTTAATGTGCTTCTTCTCAATGCTGCTCAGCCAGCTGCACTGGACATTGGTCTTGTGCCAAACACTAGCAAGAGCATCAAGTCGGCCAAGTTTCTTTATCTAATGGAAGCTGATGATGTAAGCTTGACTTCCTGATGACGCCTTTGTTGTTTACCAGGAACAACATGATGACAGAAGTGTGTATCGGGCAAATGTCATTCTCCCGTCATCTGCCTTTAGTGAGGGTACCTATGAAACACAGTGGGTTGAACTCAGTGGACAGTTCCTGCAGTACTCACTGTTGGTGACGCAAGAGATGACTGGAAGATTGTAAGTGCGCTATGAGAAGTTGCTGGCATCACACTACCATATGACACTCTCGCTGCAGTTCGTGCACGCATTAGAACGGCGGCTCCAAACCTCTGGCGCGTACATCAGAGAGAACCATCAACAGTGTCAACTGACATCAAGCCAAAGTTTCAGCAAGAAGTGAGCATTGCTGCATTTAGACCGGCTGTTGGCAACTTCTACATGACTGATTCTGTTACCAGGACGTGGCGCAATCAGCGCAATGCTGTTGAAGAAGTGAGAGACCTTTGTATTTATTGAATTTTCATTCCAAAAGCTTTGATTTACATGGCGGTCAACTTTGAAATTTTAACTTCCTTTGGGATTCTGCGGGCGATGTCAGACCCATGCTCATAAGTGGCAGTTTGGTGACGTTTTTATATAGATTGCATAGACGGCATATCAATTGCTACTTTTTGGTCTATCTCCAGGAGGAGAAAGTGGCTGGCAGTTTTTAAACTGAACTTGCCTTTTTTTGTTTCGTAAATGCTTATTACTCCTCAAAGGATAATTGATCTGTCTCATGTTTACAGTAACTTGTATATCAGAACTCTGGCTCTAATTTGTACGTAATCAGATGAAATCGCCCATCTTGTTTCTCTTTTCTATCTAAATATTCATTATGCAGGTTCTTTAGCTTTCATTTCTAGCTTTTACATCAGACCAAAGTGCTTATTGATCCATTACTTGTTAGATATTGGCATATAAATGTTGTTAACTTTGTGAGTAAAAGAAGCTGTTGAAACAACTCTATCAATATCACGAACTGAAACAATGCGAAAATGTATCAATAGTACTGTTCGTCGCATTTCTTGTTTCAGGAGTCGTGTTCTGAAATCCGAATTTTAATTTTTATAAGTTCTCGTTTGCTATTTGCTGCGATATTGAAGCTTCTTGGAGTGAAATATAATTTTTCTTTTTGCTATTATTATTTGAAGGGATTCTCATCTGTTTGAGTGGGAGGGTATCAGCAAGATGCATCCTACCCAGCAAGGGTAGTGATTGAATCAATTGATGTTATCAATGGACCGTTTGATCCAACAAACATCTAGTACTTGGAGAAAGAAGTCGCATTGGATGCCTTCAATAAGATGAAGCTTCAAACCAACAAACAACGTTAAGAGTTCGCGTTACATGCGAGATCCCTTGGAAAAAGTTGAACAAACCAGATGCTTTCACAATTCTAGATCTATAAGATGCATCGAATTAAGAGTCTAAGAGAAGCCACGTCGATGCCTTTTTAATCGAGGGTTCGCCCCCAACCTCTATGAAGCTGCAAAATGTTTCAGTCGTTTCAACAAGTTGCAAAATTATTATCAACAGAATGTTTCAGACACTTCCAGCATATTCCATTTCTAATGGAAGCTTCTAGTCAAGCCACGCTGTCGACGCATACCTGCCCACCCAAGAAAATTTCAGTGCACATTGATTCCATCTGTGCACCAAATTTGATCATGCAACAAACAACTGCAACGGGTGACTTATAGCTGCACCCCTTTAATATCTGTTGCAGCTTCTGTTCCTTGCATGTTGTAAACTTACAGAATCGGCAATAACAGCACTAGAAAGGGTGCACTCACCAAAAGTCAAGGGTTAAAATTAGATTTAAGGAACACCATACAACAAAAATAATGGCGTAGCTTGTCGCTAAAACCAACACTTGAACAGCATGAGCAAAACCTAATCTCAATGGAATTACAATACTATTAACAACCATAATAAAATAGCAAAAACCACCAATTACAAGAGAAGAACACCTCAAAGAACACATCTATACAAAAACCAAAACAAGCTAACAACTAAAGCGTGCCCTATGTGGTTAGCTAGTCACTGCAGGTACATTTAGAGCAGTCAACATCAGATGAGCAACTAAACCTTCTCGTCAAAGCTACTGCTGAAAGATGGTACATTGGCGGCAGTGGTTGCTCACTGCTTTTCAATTGACTGATCATTGACCATTGCGCATCGACCCACTTCGTGATATAGATCTGTATTTAATATGATAACCTCAGATTAGCTTCTAAGAGAGTTACTTAATGGTCATAAATCAATCTTAAAGATCGATGTCATACTGGTAATTTGGACTAAAAGCAAAATAAATGCTTATTCATTACTAAGCTTTGGAAACATAAACCGGAAAAAGATAATCTAACCTATAGGAAGAATCAGCATGATACTCGAGGCAACTATGAAAAGATGCTACGAGGAACTGGTTAAATATGGAAATGCTGTAAGTACTAGGAACATATATATTATCTGCATGGCTAGTATGGAAGTCCAAGAAATAGAAAAAAACTCACTAAGGTCTTTCTTTTTTGTTAATCACTAAACTTTTGACAACACAATAATCATTTAAAATATATCTTTTTTCCAATGTTAGGACAGTATTACTGCCCTTGTTTTTAAGAATTCGAATAGCAGGATTCATGAACCAACAGAAGTACGTGTTTGTAAAGTTGAAGAAACAGCAGCAGTCTCTCCAACTGTTGCTTATGCATTGCTGCTAATACCTTATAATGCTATGCATGAGGTACGTTTCTTGACTACTTCAGGCATTAAATGAGGAATCAAAACAAATATCAAGTGGCAAAGACAAAAAACAAAAACAATTACTCCAAAGAAGGTGACAATAAATTCTACAATTCCACAAAACAAACTATGCACTGAGTAAACAGACCAGTGCAAAGAAATAAAATTTATAAATCCTAAGGAAATTAAATAAAAGAAATTTTCTATGTGGACAAATAGACTGCATTAGGCAAGTTACGCTGCTGCCTGGTGACTATAAGTAAATATTTGAAGCATGAGTCAAGTTAAGCGGCAGCCTCGCTTCCTGCTTGCTCACCTGTCTTCAAGGTGGCATAACTAATTAAAAATAAATTCCTTCAATGGCCAGAATTAAATGGAACTGATCGATCACTCCCAGACACACAACTTATATAAGTCTGATAAACTGAGATCCATGTTATAGAGCAAAGAGGAAAACAATTCAGAAAAAACATAGTCGCATATTGTCGTTGCAGGTTGTAACATAGCTGTTATAGAGAGTGGCTTACTAATCATACCTTCCAGGAGGTTGAGAACTATTTACAGGTCTCAAGTTACCAAGGCGCTTTCCCCTGTTATCCTGCTCCTTCTCCATTCTCATTGCAGCTACCTCCTTCTCCATTGCAGCTACTTCCCTTCGCATTTTCTTGGCTTCTACTTCCATCGCTTTGGTCAAGGTATCCACTTTCTTTGCCAACATCTAAAGCGATTAAAGAAAAGAGGATATGTCATATAGATGTACGGTATAAAGTGATTAAGCTTTCAAGGTCATACCTCAATGGTGTCATCCTTGTCTTTCAGGCTTTGATCCTTCTCATGGCACACCTTCCTTAATATGATTACGTCCTTTTGCAAGATATCATATAATAAACCAGAGACCAAATCATCTGAATCAGCATGAGGAGCTTCACTAGGCTTTTCATATGGATTTTCCTTCCAACAGTCTCGCTTCTCACATTCACTTGTCATGTCAATGGACTTGTTCAATGGCCTGTCCAATCCGTTTGCGAGGAGTTTAATCCTGTCTACTGACCTTGTCCCACCATCAAATGACTTCGAAGCACCTTTTGCATATCTCAGAACTGTACTGCTGCCGCTAGATAGAGAAGAACGCATTTGAAAAGAAAGTGATCTCTTTGTTAATGGACCAGTAGAAGAAGATTTTGGGACAGTATCAACTCCACCAAGGGACTGACGACGAGAAGGACCATTGCTTGAAATATTCCCTTCCACCCGGTTTGCTCCACCGGATGACATTCGAAGTCCTTCTTCTAGTACTTTTAGTCGCAACAGATACTTCTCCTGAATAAAAAACAAACACAAATGCCACTCAAACTACTTAAGCACTGAATACTATCTCGTACAAGATATTACATTGTGACCCAAGGTGAATTACAGGTTTTTAAAATTAAGGATGTTTTACCTTCAGTTGAGCCTCAGATTTTGCAGTTCGCTCCGCAATAGCAAGCTTGTCACGTAGATGCTGCATTTCCCCCTGTGTAGAATTGAGTATCTTGAGTAAGAGAACCTTGACTATCTAAACATTTTTAAATGGAAACTTCGAGATTAAGATCAGCAGAATCACTTTGAAATAGAGTAAGCGGAAAGTACCTGCATAAATCTTCTTTCTTCAAGCCATTGCCTAACAGGCATTACTTTATCATTGGCATCCTTCCACTCATTTGCCACAACGACAGCAACTCTATTAGCTGTAACTTTTGCACGGGCTAGTTCCCGGTCAAGAGTTTTTCTTTCTTCCTAAGAGAACAAATGAGTCAGGAATGAGAATGGAGAACAAGAACAAGTTTTGAGACACTTGAAGAGGGGTTTGACAATAGGCAGAATTTTACATTCATCTCCTGCACTTTCCTTTGATAATCTCTCACAGCATTGGCTGCAGCACCGCCTGCAAGAACAGCCTCTTCTAGCTCTCGGACAGTCTGGCTTAACTTTTCAACCTCAGCAACTTTTTGGCGATGCATCTTGTCCAGAATCTTGTTTTCTTCCTGGCAAAGAATTGTAGATGAGTTGTGAAAATGGAGATTCCGATTCAACAAAAAACATGACAATGCAGCAATCAGCCACTTAAGGTCATCTACCTGACAAATCTCAATCTGTTTTATTAACTCTTGGTTCTTGTTTTGCAGATCGTCTACCATAGAAGCCTTTGCTAAGGCAAGTTGTACAGTTCTTTCTGCTTCTAGAAGTGCCGCTTCCTTTGATTTTGTAAGCCGATCCAATGCCCTGTTGTCATCCTGCAGCTTCGCAATCTGTAAACAAATAGAAACTCTTAGAGTGTCCTATAATTATCAATTTTAAGGTCTTTATCTCTATATGTTTTCATTCAACAGTAAGAACTTGTATATAGTTGCTATGGCCGGAGCCCTTGCCTAACAAAATACCTCTTGGCGGGCAAGCTTCAGCTCTGCCTCCAGTGGTGCAAGTATTGCTTCAATAGGAGGCATATCATCATCCTTCTGTGCTGCATGAACTCTCCTAAGCGTTGCTTCTGCTGCAAACTGTGCAGCCATCGATGCTTTCTTCTCATCATTTAACTTCTTTGTTTCAAGATTCTGCAAAAGCATTTGAACATCAACCTTGTGCAAAGATTGAAACAACAAAAAAAGATTAAAATAGTAAAACGTGAGAAATAAATACTACCTTTGTTTCCAGAAGAGACTCAGTTAGCTTGAGCTTCTCCTCCACTTTTCCCAATTCATCAGTGAGCTGCAGTAATACCATAGCACAGCCAGTCACCCAAAAATGTGCATATGTACTACTGATAGATGTTTATATTCATCAATCTTAATGTCTCAACCAGCTCTTTTCCAGATCATTAACGAGACAAAAATTTTATCGAGTCACTTTGGAGTAGGTTTAGATGGAAATTAGCACAGTTGCAGTGTCCCATTTCGTGTATTTTTGTCTTGCTTCCCACGTAAATGGAAAGATGCAATATAGAAAAAGTATAACTTTCATAAGTAATAGGACAATTGAATCCACACAAGTCACATACTAGTACTATACTTAAAAGGGAAAAAAAGAACAGAAATGGAGAATTTACCTCCTCTACTGCCTTCTCCCTTGCACGCTCGGACAACCTCAGTGCCTTAATCTCTGCTTGTGCCTCCCCCAGTTCTCGATCTTTATCTGTTAGAGAAGAAAATCAGCAAAAAATGTCAATACTCAAACACTGTTATTTGGAAAAAAAAATTACTATAACACACCAAAAGCTAAAATAAAAAATTTTGGAACCAGAACAAAGGTGCCAGGTATTGCGCAATTGGTTTTCTTCTTTTTTCATTAATACAAAACATGATCTCATTAATAAAAAGCGAAGCTTGTTCCATAATAATAATAATAATAATAATAATAATAATAATATATTGCAAAATTATTGTGTTGCCAGACACAGGTTGCCAACTCCAAATCAAGCAACAATCTGTCATCTGATCCTAATCCAGGTTATACTAAAAAAAAGCTAGTGCATTGAAGCATGAACAAAAAAACAACAAAAACAAGAAAACTAGAGAAACTAGGTCAATCAATCAGCAGAAGGACTTGTGATCCTTATTTCCCAGGGTTCCAAAAAGCTCAAATGAATCTTACCAAGGGGACGAAAGCCGTCCGTCAACAATATTAGATCACAAATTAACAATAGATGCACCCACAAACAGACATTTATAATGCCTGACAACATTAACAAGGTCCAAAATATAGCAGAAACTGCAAAAGCATTGTATTCTCGGCAATTCTTACTTGTTCAATGGAAACCAGCAACATTAAATGCCTTCAAAAAGATAACAACAACAGCGAAACTAAATGAAACATTCCCTTAAATCCTCAACAAAATCACAAGGAGGCAAAAGAAAATAAAATTAAAAAATTAACTAAAAACTCAAAACTAAATAAAATAAAATGGTCCAGATCGTGCACTATTTTTTTACCCCTGACTTCATTCTCAAGCCTGGTAAGCTCAACTCTGACGGGATCTGAACCATGGAGCAGATTTATCAACTCCTCCACCTCCGCACTCGGCTTCAAAACCATCACTGATCCACCACCGCCGCCGCGCCGCTTCCCCCCTTTGGTGGATCCTTCCACTCCTCCACCCACCGGATCTGCCATCTATTCTAACACGTGTCAGCTTCTCATTGGCTGCTGCTGCTTCAGCTGTGCCGCACCGGCCATCTACCACCGGCAGCCGTCTGTAGAAGAACAATGGCAGAAACGTGTCGGCTTCTGCTTCACCTCCGTTGCTTTTGCTTCAGCCACCGGATGGAGAACCGGATCTCTTTTCTCCACAGTCAAACTGAAATTAACTCCAAGATATTTCGGAAGCTTTCAAAAAATATTACAGAATCAGACTGTTTTTGTTTTCTCAGTTCATTATTTGTTTTAATGAATCATTCTCTCAGATGAACAGCAGCAATTCCAGTCATCCCTTCTCCGAAAACAAATTTCTGGAGCTACTTCGAGTCGGTTCAACACTCAGCTTCTGAACTCCAAAATAAGTTTCTATCTAAATCCCAGTAAGAGAAGAGATCTGGCTCTCTCTCACTCTAGAAAGCTACAGATTCAAAATAAATAAATAAGAGAAAAATCTCAGAAATTTCCGAAACAATCTTTCGCTTGAGAACAAAATGAGATGAAATCATGAAGAATGCCTTCTCGATCTATCGCTAGGGTTTCTTCCTTCTTCAATCTCTTTCTGTCTCTCTGTAGTTTGTTGTCTTCTCCCTTCCTTCGTTTTCTAAGTTTTAGTTAGAGAAAGAAAGAGGAAAGAGGAAAGAGAGAGAGTTTAGATGTTTTAAGCAGAAGCAGTAATACCAGTACCAGTACCAGTACCAGCACCAGCAGTAGAGTGCTGGAGAGAAACACAGCATCTAATCTTGCGTCATTTTCGTTGATTTAATTACTAATGAATTATTACTATCACTTTGATACCGGAATTATGATTAATAACTCATGATAATTGAGATTGTTTTAACAAATTTGACCCCTAATAATTAGAATTGAGGAATTATCGAGCCCTTACTGAAAACGTTTTTGCAGAACTAGATTTTACAGGCATATATTATAATATTTTACAAACTTTTTAAAATTTTAAAAAAATATAATAAAATTTGACGTATTTAAATGTTGTTATTATTATTAGATAAAAGAATAAATCTTGTTTTAAAAAATTATTCATTTCATAAAATATTTTTGTAAGTATTCTTAAACATTTACTTATGTTTCCCAAATTTAGAAAACAACTTATAAATCAAAAGAACTTGATTAACAAAATTTAGTATTATACTGTTAATTAACTATCTAGTTGTTCATATTTATGCATCTAAATATAGTTAATGACGTAACTTAGTTATTTGAAAGTGAAAAATTAGAAATAGAATTTCTTGAAAAATAAGTTGAAAGTGGAGTTTAATTTTTGTGTTTCAATTGATTTTTGAAGTGGATTGAAAGTAGAGTTCAGATTTTGTGTTTCAATTACTTTTGAAATAAAATGAAGGTCGAATTTAATTTTTGTATTTTAATAGGATTTGAAAGTAAACTAAATTAAATTAACAATGATATATAATATTATAAATAAAAAAATTAAAATACTAAATCTTGTAATTATTTATTAAAAAAAATTCAAACATACTTTATATATAAGATTTAATAATTATCTAACATACTCAATTAATAGAGTACTTATTTATTGTTTAATAAACTTATTATATGAAAGATATAATCATTTAATAATAATATTGTAAATTATAAATTTATATTAATACTTATTATATAGTATAATAAAATATAACAATTAATATTATAATACTAAATACTATAAATTATATCAAATTTGTATTAGCATATAATACTTTATACTATAAAATATATTACATATGAATTATAATAATATGCCAGTTAGATGGCCACGTGATAAAGCATTCTACATTTTTTTCTTTCACCATTTTTTTATTCTTAGTGACTCATTTAATTTTATATGTTATTGTTATTTGAGTTCTTATGAAGAACAGCAAACCCAATACCAATCTTGACATACCAATACTATCACTACCGCAAGACCGAAGCTCTCACTCTCTCTCAATAATTTCTTCTTCTTCTTCAATATCAATTCAAGTTGGAAACTAAGAAATCAGACAGAAATACTAATTAATGGGGTTAGAGGGAGTTCTACTGCTGCCGTATGCCGTCGGTTTGGCAACATTACTGCTATTGATGGAGCAGTTATCTTACATAAAGGAGAAAGGTCATCTCGCCGGTCCATCGATGATCGTTCCGTTTCTAGGCAGCACTATCTCAATAGTTCTAAAGCCGTCCAAGTTCTGAGACCAACAAGCAGCAAACGTGAAATCTACCGGCTTCAGCATCTTTGGCAACTACCTTGTCGCTCGGTTCATTATTTTCATCAGTTCTACTGATCTTTCTCATAAGACTTTTGCCAATGTGCGGCACGATGCTTTTCATCTTATCGGTCATTCTTTCGATAAGAAACTCTTACGAGAACACAATCTTATTACATGTTTGAGCTTCAGCATAAGGACCTTCGTCGTCGGATTGGTCCAAACTTCACCCGAGGCTTTTGTTCGTCGGAGAGTACTTGACTCCAGAAGCAAGACAGATGTATTTGACTCCGGAAGAAATTGAGAAGCGAAACTCATCAGAAAGGGAAAGAAATTGGGAGAGAGGAACTGCAACGAAAAGCTTTGTGGAGAGGGAAATGAGCGTAGAACTGGAGTCCCACCTGTGTATAAAACTGCAAATTCGAGTTTCTAATTCTAGTGTGCAAATAAAATATAAGAAATCTGTGGAACTCTAATTCTGACGAAAAAAATAAAGTTTCACGAACTTAAAACACGTCCTAGAGCGATTAAAACTTCTCTTAATTAACTTTCCACGAATATTGTGTTTATCTTCGGACTTGATAGTGGAATTTCACTCTATTCTCTTTGATCAAAGAGGTTTCTACTTTGTATTTGAACGAACTACATGCGATTTGAAATTTTCAAAATGTCATTTTTCAATCAGGTAACTAGGAAAAAGATTTTGAAATTGACAACGAGACTACACTATACTCATTGAAAAGTAACCAAAAGATATAGCTGAGAGATCCGATTCGAATACCGATTTTAAAATATTTTTAAATTTGATGGGTCACCCAACAGGTAGCGGGACCGACCCATGGGGCGATCTCAGCATCTTCACCGCAACCAACAACAACATCAACCCTGTAAATCAGGCATTACCATTCATTTCATGCTTCATTTGTGTACCCAACATAAAATTCTTAGTATATTAAAATTAAAGACCACAGCATACCAAACAGACAATAGAAGTTTTTGAAAATACTTTTCTAAAATAAAAAAAATTTTATTTTATTTTGATAAATAAATATAATTATTATTTATAAATAATAAAAAAATTTATTATCTAGAAATTTTTATTTTTAAATTAAAAAAAATTATATAAAATATAGTAAAAATTTTTATTAAAAAATATAAAATTAAAAAATTAAAAAGATGATTTTAAAGAACGCTTAGCTAAAAGCACCCGATGGCATTTTAAACAACTATATATCGTACAGAAAAACTCGTAGACAATAGTGCAAATAGATTACAGCAAATGAATCGAACATGGACCTTAGATCTTAATAATCCTAGTTGTTTTAATGACAGAGTTGGCTTTTGGCAATCTCTGCCATGCCAAAAGTCTTGTAGTCAGAACAATCTTATGTTTCTGAGTTATAGTGGCGTGGGCAAATAGGTGCCCTCAACGGCACTGAAATCCGGTGAGTCCCACTCTCTTCTTGCAGCTGCTACACCTGTTTACATACTGTTATTATGCAGGTGCCGGAGCTTAACGGTTTCAGGTTCATCCGGCTTGACTTTGTTGTTTAGCTCGGATGTGGAAGAATTTTCGGAGATCAGGAGTTGTAAATTGGGAATGTTTGATGAATACAGGTGAAGGAGGTGCTAGTGGTGGTGAAAATGAAATCTGCAAGAATTTTAAAGATTTGGGGAGTCGGACTTCGAAAGACGGAGATCAGGAACCACCGAACTGGGGGCATGTTTCAATTACTTGTGAACTCTATTTTTTTCTATCAAATTTTGAATTCGGCACCTCAGGAATTTTATTTTACGAAATTCAATTTTAAAGAACTCACTCTGATGTGATTGAAATAAATCCTAGAAAAAAGAATGAACTAGAAAGAACCGAAGAAGAAGAAAAAAAAAAAAAATACTGTAATATACTTTTTTAATTAGTAGTGGATTGATCCGGTTGGATAGATTGGTTTCTTAAAACATGAACGGGTTGGACCGAATGTAACCGGTTGGATAGCTGGTTCGAGGACAGACCCAAATCAGTTTTGGTTCCATTTTTTATAAGTTTCAGATCGGTTTGAATGGTTCGGGTTAAGTCTGTCAACTAGAACAAAAGCAAGAGTTTCTAAAACTAAATTAAAATGATAAGTTCATTCTTAGACAAAATAACTCTAGACGTATCTATGCCAAACTGCTTTTCTAATTCTAAGTAAGCATTATGCCAGAAACGAGCAAGGAAATGGAAATTTCGAAACTATAGTTGCCGTGACATGAAGTATCCATCTCATTGTCAATAATGTAATGTGATTGTTGTGTATCTTTATGTAGGTTCTTCACTTGTCTTTGAAGTTAAACAAGTGAAACAGAAAATGAGGAGGCAAAAAGAAGAGATTGGCTAATTATTTACTTCAATATATTTGCCATATAAAATCTTTCTATTTCATATGAATCTCTCCTGTTACTCTACTACTCTGAGATCTCCAAAACAACAATCGAGACAAATTAGTAGGAAAATGTTCTTGCAGCAAGCATTACAACCGAGATAGTAACCAAGGTGTGTCTACATAGACATCATACAGGAGTTAATAACAACAAATATTGGTCCGCAATTGCGTTCTTACATTGAGATTGAGCATGACAGCTAGTCATGATAAGTTAAATATATGTTATCTGAGAAAATTCCGGCAACAGCGCTGCTGATTAAGAGACATCAGTCATAGTGGAAGTCTTTCGCCAACCAAGTTGAAGAGCAGAGTCTCCCAAAGTGCAAAAAGGTCTCTCCTTTTACCACCTTCACCATCCGGCAAACAGATACGGAAAACTGTTCACTGCCAACTTTTTACCCAGGTAATTCCTGCAGCATGCTCACTACTTTTGTTACACTATGGTCAGAGTTGATTTTTACAGCATTGGCACCACATCTTCTCTTTCCCAATGTTTCTGAAACTTGCTCTTTCTCGCTGCAACAGATATTGGAAATATCAGCCACAGTGAAATCTTTAGCCAACCAAGTTCAAGATTGCAGTCTCTCAAGGCGATGAAGATCTCTATAAATACTACTTTCCAGAAGTCAGCACAGCAATGAAGAAAAGCCCACTACCAACTTGTACACCCACAACTCCTGCAACATTATGACCATTTTCTGTAAACGTAGTCAGAAATGGATAGTGTATTATCAGCTTCCTGACATCTTGCCAGGCTCTTCTTCCTTTGTTTTGGCAACAGCTGGAAAACATCAATAGGAGATTTCTAACTCTTTGATTGTATCCCTGATTTCCACTAGGTCTTCACATGGATCCTCCTCTGAACTATTTGAGTTTTCAGTCCCATCTGACCCAGTTCCATCCTCAGAATCTGAGTCAGTACTGCTCTCTGTAAGGTCATCACAGTTAACTTGCTTCACATTGGAATCTTGTGACGCCAGTCCCCCACTAGTTTCCAATTAATGTAACATGCAACATGCAGACAATTAAGAACAAACAGCTATAGTTTGAAAAACAGTTATGAAGAAACCATATAAAGTCACATCAACAGAAGCATAAGAAAATAACTTGGACCCAGCCTATATTATATGTCATTGACCAAATTAACCCACCTATATAAGATAAAACTGCAGCATAATAAATGTCATCAAGGCTCGACTTGATAACTCCTCTGGAACAGGAATAGGATGTAATAGATGGCAATATATTTCTAGAACACATACACATAAGTTATGCAATTATTTCAAAGGCTGTCTAGAAGAATGAAACTTTTCAGATACTATTCTAATAAAGAACATCCTAGACAAGGCACCAAGTTCGGCTCCCCAAATAAAATCTCCAATGGTCTTCGCCCCTTAAACCACAATGCAAAAGTGCATCAATAGAGCTCAAACTATGACCTACGCCACTTACAGAGAAACAATAATCCCGTACCAAGAAGTTGAAAAAATCATCATACCACAGAATAAAGAAGCACTCAACATTATTCATGCAGCATCTAGTCATTTACAAAATAAAAGGTGTCAACCTTTAAACTGATAAAGAAAACCAAAGTAGTAGCTAATCATCAGAATGGTACAGGAAGCATTAAATCAAGTGAACTGCATGAATATAAAAAGAGAAACAATGAATGAGAGAGGAATACTGACTTTTGGTCTGAGTATGTATTGCTGCGTTTTGGGGGTTGACCACTCTGCAAGGAGGCAGAGGACCTTGTGATGCTGGTCTGCTACTTGTTACCTAATCAACAAAATATGGAACACAACAATTCATACTGCAAATATCTGAGAAAAGAGGTAGGCTGAAGGGCTTCAAGTGTACAGTGCTTACAAAGGATACAAATAATAGAGCTAAAACATCTTGTAAACTTCCGAACAAAGGCACTAAGAGCAAAATATATAGCAATTAGATCTAAAGAACAACTGTAAAGAAAAATAAGAGAAGGTTACTTTTATCTTAATTCAACCTAGACTGCCCTTCTATTCACCATCTCAATTTTGAACAACTTTGCATCATCACCCATATTGCAGCTTACTTTCCTCTATTAATCTACTTCAGTGTTAGACAAGCGCAAATTTTTTCTTATAACAATCCTTTTCATGGTAGCAGAACCATCTAGCAAACCTCTGAACTAAGCACTAAGAATATAACAGTTAGATCTAGTAAAACTGTCCTATTCACACCTGAACTTTGAACCACTTTGCATTATCACCCATTTTGCAGCTTATTTTCATCTATTAATCTACTTGAGTTAGCAAGATCAAATCTTTTCACATTCTCTACTAACAATCTCATAGCATCTTACAAACAACAACGTGAACAACAAGTTACATGAAGTCATCAAATCAAACAAATTACAGTTTCTCAAAAACCAACAAACAAGAGAAAAAAAAAAGAAAGACCCTGAGATTGTTGTTAGTGGTGGACTTTCGTGTGTAGACGGTGTTGTAGCGTTCAGCAGGTCGCATCCCGCCGGAAGGAGGCTGTGAAATCGGGACCCGCGTTCCAATGACTTCAACTCCAGCGCTAAATAAAAAATTTAGAAATCTCTCCAGTCTCGTCTCTATTGGGCTATAAGTAAAATCTTTACAATTTTTGGACTTAAAATGAAAATGCATTCTTTCAGAAATTTGAACTACAGTCACGTGTTTGGGTTATTTTAAGAGTGTGTTTTTAATTCGATAAAATTTAATTTTTCAGTTAAACTTAAATTGTAAATAATTTTACATTTAATTTCAATGAAAAGTTTTATTTTACTTTCAAATTTACTTTCTAATAATTACGTTTTCAAACTAAAAGTTTATTCTCAATTCACATTTAATAATAAATAATAAATTTATTTAATAATTATATTTACATAATTTATTTGTACGATTTAAAAGACCGTTTAACAAAAATTTTCAAAAAAATTACTTTTAATTTTCAATTCATATTTTTTAATATAATTATTATAAATATTTAAAAGATTTATTTAAATTTTTAGAAAATATATAAAAATTTTATATAGTTCAATTTTTGTATTATTTATTTTTATTTTTTTAGATAAAAAATAATTTTTAAAAAAAATAAATATTTGTTTAAAAAATTTTTATTTCAAAATTAATCCTGCCCATTTAGTGAGTTATAATAGTAATCAGTGTTGTTTGAAGCCCGTGTAATGACATACAAGCCAGGCCCAAACGTAGGCCTGCTTCACATAACAATTGTGCTTTTTCTTTTGTTTGATATATCGGAGCCATTTGGAACTGCTTTTAAAGAATGCTTTTTTAAAATAAAAAATATTTTTATTCAACTTAAAAATAAATTTTATTTTTTATTTTAATTTTTTTTAAAATAAATAATAATAAAATTTTATTATGTAAAATTTTATTATATTTTTTAAAATTTTAAATAAATTTTATAAAAAAATATAAAAAAATTTATTGAAAAATATAAACTAAAAAATTAAATTCATTATTTAGAATTGTAGTCGAAACCGACCTTAGGATCGAACCAAAAACACTATCATATCACTGATTTATTCGGCAGTTATCTGATCGCTTACTGATCAATTTCGTGAGAGTCATGAACACACTGGTGAGCTATGATATCTAGTTTAGAAACAACGATATGAGTGCTGACAGTGACGTGATCGCATCTAGGAAAAATCCAGCCATAGGAATCTAGCAGACATGACTATCTGTGTATATCTCGATGAGGTCGTCGTATCTCTCCATTTTTGAATCTGGTAACCATATTCGTTTTTGGAAAGAGATTGCGTACGAGAAGTCACCAGTATTGATGGATTTCGTTACATGATAGATTACCCCTTTTGCACCGATGATACTTTGGAAGATGAAGAAGAAGAAGAAGAAAAATAGTGGAGTATATTAGGTTGGTGAGGGAAGATGTGACTTTGAGTGCGGTGACGAGATTGGGAAGAAGTTTAGCCTCGCGTCCGGTAGCGCGAGACTGAAGAGAAGAGTTGAGAACTTCACGACAGAGCATAGGGATGTTTTGTCCTGGACGAAGAGATTTGCTGGAATCAACAACAAAACTGGGGGGGAAAAGAATAGGTATCTGAATAATGCGGGGGTCAATGAGATGACCCGAGATTGAGAACTCTTCAAGCTTATAGAGGGGTATTCTGGCGCCGCAAGGTTTAGATTCAATCAAGTAAGTCCTTGAACGTCCGGTCAACGTCCTAACCTGTCGTTAGCTTTCATCACTGTCTCGTAAACCTCTCCTCCACCGACTCGGTAAGCAAGCGACTCGATTCGAAACAACCATCGGGTAGCTGATTTTTGGTTATATCCAACCGGTCTGATGCAGATCTGACTACAATGTTATTTGGTGTACATGAGATTGTTATTACCAAAGCATATACGAAGTCTAGCGAGTCATTCTCAACCTGTGTGATACAAGAAACAAATAAAATTTATGCTCAACGCATTTAACAAACTAACGAGTAAATCAGCATTTGGAGTGATTTCTGTGCTATGAATACATACGTACTTTTTTACTCAAATAAATTCAAACAAACTACCATTTAACAAACTTAACCAGCAAAGTTTTCTCCGTATACTACCATTTAAGTTTGTTAAAGATGAGGTTGTTTGAATTTATTCGCATGTATACGCATTTAACAAACTTAACCAGCAAATTTTTAATTCTCACCAACTAAGGGCTTGTTTACCAACATACAAAATTTATTTTTTTAAAACTTACTTTTGATACAAAATAGTTAAAATGAATTTTTTATAAAAAAATTTTAAGACAAAATTAATATTAAAATTTATTTTTTCTTAAATATTTTTAAATTTTAATTTATTTTTTAAAAAGTAAAATTTTCAAAATAAGCAAGCTTTAATAATCTGCAAACATAATATAATGTCCTAGGACGTATTTTAATTTGCAGGAAGTGAGAGTTTCCTAAAATTAAGGTCGTAAAACTGACATTAGAGATGATTTGCTAACTTCGGAGACACTAAAATATATGAGGTGACTTAAATTCAAAATCTGGCTCGGTAAAACTGATACAAACCTTTACTCGAAGGGCTTGTTTATGTTACTTGAATACTGATTTTTCTAAATACATTATGTTCGAATGATTTTTATATTTATATTTATAAATTTACTATCATATTTTTTGGTATATCTTTCTGGCAAATAAATAAGCTAGAGTGGCCAGGATCATCTCGAACTCATATGCATAAGTAGCATTTTGTTTGTAAAATGAATCTCTTTAAAGATACACTAACCAAATGCTGTACGTAACTAAAGTTTTATGAAAGTATTTATAAAATAATTTTTTTTTAAAACTTGATTATATTTTTTACTTACAATAAATAATAATAAATTTTTATGATATAGATTTTTTTACTTTTTAAATAAAAAATTCATTAAATATTACCTAAATTTATTAAAAAATAAAAAATTATTAGAAAATAGTGCCAAACGGTGTCTGCATCTTATATAAAAAAAACATCAAAACTGTCCGAACATGTTAAAATGATTATTGGTACCCTTCTTTGTGCAGTGTTCTTATAGTGTTCTTAAAACAGCACCACAACCACTCCACGATCTGAACATTGAAGACTTTCTCTGCTTCTGTTTTAAAAAGTCAGTGAACTTAAATACTGACATGTATCACCTGCCATGCTTCTTAATCCATTCACGCTTCAAACATTCCAAAAGAAACCATGTCTTTATCTGTTTTCATAACACTCCTTTTTCTTTCCCACCACCCCACCATGAAATTTCTTCCCTTTTCTTTACTACTAGTTTATAGGTTTTTAATAAACTTCTAGTCTACTTTTTATTTTTTAAAAACATTTTAGTCTTCTTTTTCATCCGAAGATCTTAATGTAGATGACTCCTTGGAAATGGGGCAGTTTAAAATTAAAAAAAAAAAGAACAATGTGTTACAAATTGTACCCACTCAATAAATTTAGTAATTTGGAGTCCTATTCTATAGCTTTTGGCAATTTCATTCCTGCTATGTAAACAAACAACTCGCTACAAGCTGTTTGGCATTGCGTTTAAAAAATAATTTTTAATATATATTTTTAAATAAATTTTTTAGAATTTTTATTTAATTATTTAAAAAATATATAAAAATTTAGTATTAAAATTTTATTATCATTTATTGTTAATAAAAAATAAAATTTATTTTTTAAAATAAGATAAATATATTTTTATTCTAAAATTTTATTTTTTAAAATTACTGTCAAATGCACGCTTATTTTTACTCCAATAAATTCAAACATACTTGCAAATCCTGTATACATGAAAAAATTCCTTAAGCTGACTGACAGCTGAATGAGGCGTTACTTTAATAATGAAAACCATATATGGGCACATTTGCCTGCACATTTGGGATCTCTAAATGGAAGGTTGCAACTAACTAATTCAACAAGTAAAAGCTGCCGAATAGTAGCGGTGCAATTCGAATTTTTAAATTAATTTCGAATCAATTTATATAATAATTAAATCAAAATTAATTAATTTTTATTTGATCTATTTATTTATATGGATCAAAATTGTTAATTATAATCTAATCTATTTATACTTAGATAAAATTCGGATCGACCTATTTAATAATTATTATTAAAATAAAATTTATAAATATTAATTTTTAATAATAATATATAAAAGTGATTAATTATGATATATTTTAAAAAGAAAAATATTAATTTTGACAAAATTTATAAATTAAATAAAAATTAGTTAAATTAAGATAAACTAAAAAATATATATATATAAATTAAATTAAAATTTTTTGCTATTATTTCTTAATTATTAAGTAATATATACTATATAAATAATTATACGGGTTAAACAGATCAATTTCAAATCAATACGAATCGATCCGAATTCGTTTAAAATTTTCGGATCATCTTCGGATCAACCCAAAATTTGAGTCGATTTTGGATCGATTTTTGAGTCGGATCAAAATTTACCACCCTTACCGAAAAAACGATATATCCAATTACAGGACTTAAACATGCAAATTAGTTATTAAATTGTCTTCTATTACAAATTGGCCAAAAATATTAAATTCTGCTATGTGGGTTGTTGGCGTACTTCAATAAACTTTCAAAAAAGCAAAGATCTCATAAGACTTTCTTCCACGTTTTGTGACCCTTTCTTCACTAGCTCGTCTAGCTCTAGATAGGAACTCTTCACTTCATTGCTTATATAAAGCCACCCCTCCCTTCAATCTCCATTGCATCTCAAACCAAACCTCTTCATACATTTTGCAAGTCTTGGTTTGCTTTGGCTTGTTAAGTGATCATAATCATCAATGGCAGGAAGAGGTCAGGGAAGAAGCAGTGCAGCAACCGTGAATGCAGCTTTTGTGCTTGGGTTGTTGTTCCTGTTGGTTCACTGTCAGATTGCTGACTCTGCTACTTATGCCGTTGGCGATGGCGCCGGATGGACTTTCAACATGGTGTCGTGGCCAAGAGGCAAGAAATTCCGCGCTGGAGATGTTCTTGGTCAGTATGAACCCAACCACTATACCTAAATCATTAACTCAATCTGATCGCTACTGTTTCTGTAGCCTGGAGTAACAAGAAATCTGAAAATTCACTTATTTATTATGTTCTTTTTAACGTGAGTTATTTTGCAGTGTTCAATTACAACCCATCGGCGCACAATGTCGTTGCGGTGAATGCTGCAGGCTACAACGGCTGCACAACTCCGAGAGGCGCCAGGGTTTTCCAGTCGGGTAACGACAGAATCACCTTGGCGAAGGGCACCAACTACTTCATCTGCAACTTTGTTGGACATTGCCAAGGAGGAATGAAGATTGCAGTTAACGCTGCCTAAGAAGAAAGTACTTTGAACTACTTAATTAGGTACTAAGTTGTAGTTGAAACTTATGATTGTATAACTAATAGTTATCATATATGTATATTCTGTGGGGAGTTAATGAGTTATCCAAGGTGTGAGTACTCTTTGGAACTCTACATGTAGTAGTGGTACTAAATAAAATGGAGGCTTTCGGTTGCTCATAATTAGTCTCAATTCAAAATCTAAATAAGGTACATTTTGACTATGGAGAAGTTGTAATAGTATTTATAAAATAAATTTTTTTGAAATGAAATAAATTAAAATAATTTTAGACAATAATTATATAAAACAATACTAAAACTTATATAAACATTTTGTGATATATAATTGTTTATATTTTTAAATTTTAAACGAAGAATTTTAAAATGGAATGAAGTTAGAACTGTCAACCAAATGTCTCTGAGGTCTTTCTCAGGAAACACTTTGTGTGTTTAGAATTGCTTTTCAAATATTTTTCACTTTTTTATTTCATTTTATATTTTTAATAAATTTTATAATTTATTAAAAAATTTAAAATATACAATTTTAGGATAAAAATTTATTATTATTATACTTTAAAAATAAAAATAAATTTATATTTTAAAAATATTTTTTATTTAGAAAATATTATTTATAAATATTTTCAAATATTTTTTTAGACTTTCGGCTTGAAATCACTTAAAAATTATGACGCCACGTTGATACGAAGACTCGCAACTTGAAATCGCTTTAAATTGTGGACGGGCATGCTTAGTTCAATCGAAAATAATTTTTTATATTTAAAACGTTTTCAAATACTTTTTATATTTACTTTCACAATTTTATTTTTTGATAACTTATTTTTAATAATTTATTTTTAAAATTTTGCTTACACTTCATTTTAGATTAATAAACATGCCTTATGTGAATAGAATGGAAAGAATATATAATATTTTTGAAATAAAAAAGCTCATCTGAAACAATATTCCCTTGCTTTGTCACTTTTTCTTGTGAATGTTTGTTATATAATAAACCTAAGTTCAACAATTTGCAATTATATTTGGTATGCTAGTTACACATGTGATATATTCTTGTCCTTTGCTCACTCTTTTGGAGGGGAAATTTTTCAAAGAACATTGAAGAAGCCTTTAATTATTTACAAATAATTAAAACGTAGAAGAAATTTGAAGGGGTGATTAAGAGGCGTTTAAAAGTACTTATAAAATAAATTTTTTTAGAATAAAAAATATTTTTATTTATTTAAAAATTAAGTTTTATTTTTTATTTAAAAATAATAATAAATAATAATACATACATTTCTCCAATCGGAATGAAGTTGTCCACCGATCCCAGGCTTCCCCTTTCGTACAACGACAAGATGCTATCTCGGAACTGACAATAAAAGCTTAAGTCCTCAGGTAGTCACTTCAATTTGGGGAGTGCGTAAGGTAGAGGTTCCAAGACAGAATTGTTCTAGGCTTTGGTTCTGAACTTCGGTCCTACCGCACCAGTTCAGAATTCTTTTAAAAGTCAATTCAGTTAGACAGAATATATCTAAGAACGATTAATGGTGAACTATCTGCACCGAAATCAAGAAATCTGTACAAAAATCCACAATCAAATCTGAACCTTCAGAATCAATTTCTTGCTAATTCCTAAATATAAAAGACAATCTACTGAACGAGATAACTGCATATAACTTGAAGTTCATAACTTCAATCATAAAAATATCTTACACAAACTTGAGCCAAATGAAAGACTACAAAAAGCATGTAAGCGCTTATACCTTCTATTGGTTCAGCACAAGGTTTTTCGACATTAAGGTAGCAGCAAAAGTTCAATTATGAGTCAAGATATGCCCAAGGTGAACAATGCCAAAGCCAGAAAGAAGTAAATACAGTTATAACCATGGCAGACGTCGCAGAGTATAAAATGCACATATCAATTTCCTTCAGAAATTAATGATAGGTGGAGTTGATCATCTACTGATCCAAATGGCAACACTCATATCAGCTTTATTGAAGCCTTCCAATGCATTCGGGTCTAGAAGCACAATCAGCATTTCCTCTTTGAGGTGTATTTACTGACGGTACTAACAGAGGTTTCTGCTGCCTGCGATGGAGATCTGTAAACGTTGATATCTGGCTCTGCATAAGATCTCATGCAGGGCAATCTGGAGAAAGCAAGTTAGATACAAATTTATGGAAGATAATAGAACATGCAGAGAAAGTGAACAAGACGAAATATGTCAAGCATGGAGCCTGACGAAATGAATAAGTACAAGAAACAAGAAAACCATTCTACTGCAAAGGTTATAACGATATCAGCAGCCTGCCTGTCTGCAAAACTAGAACAATAACCATTGTGGTTTATGGTGTAGGATGGCTCCTTTGCTAATGGTTAGTAACAAGTCACGGTAGATTCCTCAAACAGATAACTGGAGTTTTTTAGTTTTTTCACTTTCTCTTTACTTGTGAAACCATAAACAAAAAATGTTTGCTTTTACTTGGCTTTTTTCTTGAATTTATTTCGGCCTATCATTTTGCAAAGACAAATACATAGCCCCGTACAAGTTGAGTAACATTCTTATATGCAAAGACATCTACCGGTACCTGTCCTATACTTGAAAGACAAAGCTAGTCAAAAGCCTCTTCCAAACCTAACTTACTAGTTCTTCAACTACAAATTAATTCTAGGGCTATAACAATTTTATTTTCATAAACAAAAGAAAAGCTTTTATATAGATCATCCCAAGAAAACTAGTACGACTGAATGGTTATGAAATAACTAAAATGCATTATTGGCTCAAAAGCTACAGGTCAAAGCAAAATGAGTATAAAAGTATCTTGTGCCTTTGCATAGTGCCAGTATGCAATTTTATTTACTTATTTCATGTTTTTATTTGAAAGGAATGTATATAGAATTCAAGTAAGAAAGAAAGAGAAAAATTGGCTAAAAATTGATTAATAAAACTTATCTTATCTCCATTGAACTTGGGCCTTCAATCTTCTGGAAAACAAGGCTATATATTGTTATACTTCTCTGTATGCTCCAGCGAGTCATCGTCCCTACTAGGCACTAGAGAATAAAAGTTAGAATTAACATTTTCACTTTTATTTTATAATCACTATCGATTTGTGCAATACTTCCATTAAATCCACTGTTCAACTTGAGCAAGCAGCCGTAGCCAGCTATATATGTTATCCTATACCAACCATATAATAAATATTAATGCATAAAAGAGGATACTGGAAACAGTTATCTATAATACTACTCCATGCACAAATAATAAGAACTAACGTTTCGTTTGGAATTACTTAAAAAATAGAATTTTAAAAAAAATTTCATAAATTTTTTTTAAAGCTTGTCTTTTAAGCTAAGTAGAATAAGCTACAGTGTTTCTTTCATTTTCTTTTGAACAAAATTTTGGATTAGACTAGTACAGATTAATTAAGATAATTAATTGTAATAAACATGGAAAACAGTGACTATTCCAGTTCAATGTAGGGCGAAAGTGAACAAGAGTAGACGGGCGAAAAGATTGCTAGTTAGAAGCTAGACATGTCTGAGCATTCTACATAGTGTACAGATTTACTAATACATAGTTCACGGCAGCCAGAAATTTAAACCTTCTAGAGTTGTATTTCAACAATTCTACTCTTTTAATTTTGGAAAAAGATGATATGAAGCTCCTATCATAGGATCTATCCCAATGCTTTCCATCGAAATCCTAATCTCAACATGAGTGAGGTACCAGGATCTGAGCATTTAACTGTTAGTGCGATGCCATCTGGATTTGAACCTGGTAGTAGAAAGATGTTACGCCAAAAACTTGCAGAACAAATCACGTTAATTTAATAAGTAAACTTAAATAAACCTACAGGACCAATTATCTTAAAGAACATGCAAGGAAGTGGATTCTTCCTGGAAATACGGAAGTGCATTCTTCCTGGAAATGTATATCCTCTGGCAAGAAATTTCCATGGCTTACATGACAAGAAGCAACCAAAACACCACCAATAACACCTACTGTGATATAGAAGAACCCTATCATAAAATCTACATTTATATAAACCATTTTCATGAAAAAGAAAGTGCCGGATAAGAAGCCTCATCACTAGAGATAGTTTAACAGTCTGCTGATTCTCCACTTCCGGCCACAGTGAGGAGTTTTCTACTCAAGCCAATGCTTCGTGGAGGGAACTTTAAAAAATAATAAAAGAAAAACACTAAGGAAGCATGTTCGCTGCCCATAGAAGAGGAACACATCTCTGACCATCCTGTAATCAGCTTTTCCTCTTGTGTTATTGATGCCTTCTGGTACCTCAACTTTCAGTATATTTCCAAGAAAATCAAGAATTGTATCCATGAGGTAACTAGGGGAGCACCCGGCAGCTAACATCTTAAAATATGTAAGCCTCCTTAACCTTTCCCAGCTTAGCATGAAGTTCAATGAGTGTGTTGAACAAATATCTGGGTTAATACCATTGTCAGTCAACTGTTTGAACAAATTGCAGGCTTCATCTGTTCTTCCAACCTTGCCCAAAGCATTCATAATGTCCAGGTACCCTCCCATCTTCAGCAACTGATCAAGAACTGAGCTGGCCAGATCTGCTTTTCTCAATCTTCCCGACACCTGAATTGCAGTGTATGTGGCAAATTCAGATGGACACAGTTTGTCACCCATCTCCTGGAGAATTCCCCAAGCTTCACTCAAGTAGGCCTTCTTGAAGAAAGCACTCATCGATAAATTATGCGCGTAACTAACAGGCTCTCTTCCTAAAGTGGTGAACATCTCAACAATATGCATGCTATATACTCAGCTTTCTTTGGCTAAAACCATTGACAAGTATGTATTAACCATATCCATATCAAAAGAGTCACTTCCCTTTTCCTTCACCCTCTGGCCCGTACGCACAGTAAAACTTTAAGAATCACCAACTGACTTCAACTTGAGAGCCAGATTATTTAAGTATGTGGCTGAAGACTACTCATCTTTTGTTTCAACTTCACTTTTTTGCTCATCTATATTTGTAAGTTGCTGTGAATGAATCCTATGCATCCAGGTCATGTACAGATCAGAACAGTCCTGTAAAGTCCTTCCCTCTATGTTGAGAAGATCTTATTGAAGCTCTTAAATCATCTTTCCATCTAAGGATGCTCGGACAGGAGGGCCATTTCAGACATACCTCATTAACTGTTCAGCTGAACCACACTTCCCATTCCTGTGAAAGGCAATCAGAAGAGATGTTAACGTCACGAAATCTACACTAAATCCTCTATCATCCATCTCCTTAAGCAAATCAAGCCCCATCTCCAGCTGACCTTCCCTGCACACATGCAACACGACAATGCTATACGTGATATCATCCACAAACTGCACCTTCCGCTTCAACTCATTGGCAATGTGAAACTTGCAACAGGCTTCTCGTTTTTAAACAACCCATCAATCAGGATGTTATACGAGTAGCAGGACACACTCACACCATCACGCACCATCTTCTCAAACAACTGGCATGCATCGTCAAGCTTCCTTGCCTTAAGCAGAACATCAAGCAAAGTGTTGTACACCACCATATCCCCCTTAACAATTCTATATTCCATCTCGCAGAACACTGTAAAGCTTCATAAACACGGTATGTCCTGCAGCATCAATTGATCAGCATGCGGTAAGTGACAAATCCGGCTCATGTTCGAACACCTTCATCTTCTCAGACACATAAAATGAATGCTCGAATTTCCAAAGCTATACTAGAACAGAATTAAGTTGCAGACGTCAAGCCGAGCCTCCTTTCCTTCTCCTCCCTTCATCTCTTCAAACAAATCCAAAGCACTCCCCAACTGACCCCATGCCCAAACACATGAATGAAAACATTATACCAGCACGTCTCAAACGGAAATCCTCTCACAGACAATTTTCAAACATCTTGCCGAACTCATCCTGAAGACCAGATTTTCTTTAAACAACAGAATTCTATTACAGATTTTGGGATAAGGTTGAGATTAAAATTTATAAAGACTGTTTTTGAGAAGCGAGAGCGGGAGAGGGAGACCTGACTGGTCGAGCAAATTCAGAATAAGAGAAGAGTAGAGAGCTGGAGTTTGTAAAGAAGGATTAGACTGAGCTGCTTCATCAAGAGCATCAACGGCAGATTTCGATTCCGTTCGATTTGAGAAAGAGAGAGAGGAGTAGATTGAATATTTGAGATTCTAAATTTGAAATGAAGGAGAGAAGATTGGAAGAGTTTCTGATACAGCAGAGGCGGAGGATGACCGGAGAAATGTAGCTACCGCGAGAGAAGAAGGAGAGTTTTGGAGAAGTGAGAGCTTTGAAGAGAGAGAGTGAACGAGACCGAAGGAGAGGGAGGGAAACTTAGAGGGGCAGAGAAGAAGAGAAGAAGGAGGAGGTAGGGATTTGGAAAGGGAAGTGACCAAGAGAAGATCGCCGAGATGTGGATGAGCTCCATCTCCGACGGCAGCTGTGGAGAATTTAGCGCATTCAGTCGCCAGAGAGTGTTCATCGGGGATGGGGAATGCAGTTATACAACCGCGCCTAAAACTGTCTTTGAATACCTCTTCCGCAAATTTCTATATTTATTTTTGCAAAATACTACTCTCTCACTCTCAGTCTCTCTGGTTATATAACTTTGCATTTTCAGTCTGCTATTAGCCCTGCTGCTTCTGATTTATTAAACTAACAATTTCGATCACAAACCAGAGCGATCTCTCTCCTCTTCGCCGCAGCAGCTCTGAGAGGGATACGGACCAACAATGGTGGTAGGCCCGCATCTCCTCCGCTCCTTCTTCAGCCGTAGCAACCACTGCTCTCCACCATCCGCCGCCGCCGCTATCCCTCGCCTCTTCTTCTCCGTACCCGTCACCGCTAATGCCGGCTGCCGCGTGTTTACTCGTTCTGTGATTGCTTTGCCAGGTTTCAATTTGATTTTTCATCGTTTTTTCGGGCCTTTATTTACAAAACCTTTTCGCTCACTATGGTTTTCAACTTGTATACAAATGGTTAACTACTGCGTTAATGAATAGCTTCTGTTAGTAGTATATGAAAAAAAATGTTGTAAATTATGTTTCAAATTCTGAACAATATTTCAATCACCATTACATACATTATACTTGTTAACTAGGATGCAGTCCATCATATATTGTGGGTCATTTGTGGAGATCGAGTAGTTTGGAGTGAGGCTAGAGTGAAATAATACAAGAACTGGGTCTTCTGTTTGTCCTGCAAAGGATTAGCACCACAAAACTGCTTAAACATATATATTTTACGTTGTTTGGTAAAGAGTTTGAAACCATGGTTTGAAGGATTTTTTGTTTGTAGAGTAATTTTTGAAATCTAGGATTTTTTTCTCAAGCCATTACTTGTTTCTTCCTAAAAAGGAGTACGCTTTTAGAAATAAGTTTTAGAAAGCAATGAGTTTCTCTAGGAGTTCCAAACTGACTCCCATATTAAGCCTTAAGTTTACTAATAAATCTTGTTTATGGTGAAATTTACATTGTAGTGGACCTATTTATTTTTAAAAGAAGTATTTAAGTCTTGTTCTTCTTATTGTTTTTTTACGCTCTAGTAAGGTTTGGAACATCTTGGAACAATGGATCTTTATCTGTACTTTCTTATAGAAAATTCTCGTGTCACTGAAAGCATGGATGTTGCGTAATTTGTATTTGGGTATTTGATTTCTTATTTTATAAGTGCTTAAAACAATTGCCCAGTACTTTAGATTTGCGAAAACTTAAGAAAGTATTTGCTTGAAATAAGTTTCTTCTTCTGTATCTTCAACTTTGTGGTCATGCTATATTGTAATATCAGGAAATACTGGTGCAGCTCTCATTCCTTCCACCAACTCTCATCTGCATTTATTCCATCAATGGTTGAGCTTGCGTGTATCAGGAGCAACTTTTTCTTCTGATGCAAGTAAAGAAAGTGATCAGCCTACAGGTTTGTTATTCATTTGCTGAAGACTCTGTTATCTAGTGAGCTATAAGTCTACTTGTTTTTGTAATGTCTCATTAGCATTTGCTATACTTCCAAGCACATAAATGAAGTTAGAAACACAATTGATGCTTTTCATTTATAGTGAAGATGTAAGATTTTTTGTAATTGATAATTGTCATTAATGGTTATGCAGAGAACGAGAGAGGGGGTGAATAGAGATTCTTTGCTTTCTATTTGCATCTATCCTCAACAGAGTAGGACTGTAAAATAGAGGGATTGTACGAGATTTTGTGAGATTGCTGAAAGAAGACCAAACCAATGCCCATGAAGTTTGAGGAGTTATAAAAATATCAAGCTGGATTCTCTTGAAGCCATTGTCCCTTTCTCCTCTTTGCAAATAAAAGATACAAGAAGAATAAAGCCTTTAAGAAGAATTTAGTGAATAATCTATTTAAGAAAATTTTTTCCAACCTACAAATTGGAACAGGAAAGTGATAGTCATCCATAGAAGATAGCTTGAGAGACTAAATCTTCCACACCTAATAGGGTTAGATCTATGGGTAAAAGATCACTTGTTTTATGATATTAAACAGTTGAGACGACAGTGTTTCTTTCCTTATATTTTGCACCATTAATCGTAGGTGTCATGGCATTGCTTATTCATTTGTGTCTTATTTTAGCTGATCACTGCTGGAACAATAAGTCTTGCAAAGCTATGAATGAACTAAACTTAGATTTTTGTGCAGATAGTGTTCGGGAACTCTATGGAAACATGCTAAAATCCGTTGAAGCGAGAACTATGCCTCCAAATGCTTGGTTATGGTCAATGATTAAAAACTGTGAGAACAAGGAGGACATCAAGCTTTTGTTCCAGATATTGCAGAAGCTACGAATATTTGTGAGTGCCTTTGTCTGGCCTTTGTGATGAGGCTTTGCCTGTGGCTATTTATGCCTGCTGATTTGCCGCCCAAAGAATATTGGTTGTCAATAAGATAGCAGGATCAGATAAGTAGCTATAAGCACATAACTGAAAATTCTAAGTGATATATAAACAGTAGTCTGCCAAATATCCTATGAATTTCTGAGGATACACCAAGTTATTCTGTGAAATAATTGTATGCTAATTAGAAATATTTGTATGGATGTTTCGCAGCATTTTCATGGAACTCATTGGATATTTTTCTTAGCGCAGAGGTTGGCAAACCTTCGGATACATGCAAACTTCAATTGCCATCTTTGCATGAGAGTTTCTGAAGCTTGTGCTCGTGTTGGTGCCCTTGATTATGGTATGGTATAAATACTCCTAGTTGTCATCTTGTGTACCGGTTTTTAAATAATATTGTGTTGACTTTCATCTTCTGCAAAAATATTTTGGATCATATTTTGTTTCTTGTTTTCCTCAGGGATCAAAGCTTTGTGGAAGCATAATGTTTATGGATTGACTCCAAGTATTGGCTCGGCTCATTATTTGCTGGTAGTCATCTATTTTTGCTTTTCCACCTTTAATAGCTTGGAGATTGACCCTTTTTTTACCCTGCAGTCATATGCCAGGGAGCAAAATGATGTACAGGCAATGCTGAAGATCATGGAGGTCCTTACGAAGAATGCATTGCCACTACAGCCAGGTACAGCAGATATAGTGTTCAGGTGTGTGCTCTCTCATTCTCTTTCAAGTTTTATGTGCAACGTTGAAATAATGTTCTCTGCAACACTCTTGTTCTTATAATTTTGAAATAGAAACTTAAATATGTGGAATTTGTTGGTCAGCATGAACTCTGAGGTGAATATGGTTTTCGTTTTCTTTGACTTATATATTTCCCTTGTTTCAGTTATCACAGTACCCTGCAGTTTCAAGTATCTGTTTCCTCGTTTTTCCAATTATTTCTCCTCCCTTATTCGCTTCGTTAAATTGTTTGTAGTCTTGTCATTTTTACTTTATTGACTATGCATTACTAGTCTAGTGCCATTTTTTACTGCTTATAATTCATCAAATGTAGGCTTTCATCCAAAGAAATATTTGAAGTATTTGTTGGCTCATAAGTTATAACATAAACCATAAGAAAGATTAGATCATGGTCTTTCTTTGTAATGTTTGCTTTAGTAAAACCTTCAATGGAAGAAGATTTATGAAAAGGAGAAAAGCATAGCCTTTAGGACGATTACGTGCCACGGTTAAGGGGAGATTATACTAATTCTTCTTTTCTCACTTGCAAAGTACGAATGTGCAACCGTTAACTTGATGTCGTCACATATAGGAATTTGTTCATCCAAGTTAGACCCATGACCATAAGAGACATCACATTGCATGCTACATTCGCCTTAGAAAGTTAGCGCAAAAGTCATCTAGAATTTATGGTTTTATATATGCTGAGATAATACTTGTTTGCAGCATATGTTATAACGATAATAGATGGGACCTGATTTCGAAATATGCAATGGTCTTTCTAAAGGCTGGTGTGAAATTGCATCGAACTGCATATGATATCTGGATGGAGTATGCAGCAAAGAGGGGTACTGCCTTCAATTAGATACTCATAATGATTTATTTTCTTGTAGTTTATATATGTATTATAGCTAGTAAATTGTATATTTGAAAGGAAATTGTACATATTTGCAGGAGATGCTGAATCTGTTTGGAAGATCGAGAAACAACGAGCAAAGCATGTTAAAAAGAGTACACTTGCAAGTGGGTTTGCATGTGCTAAGGTAAAAGCATGTTCTGAATCTATTGTACTTGTACCTCTATCTTGTTACTTGATTGTGGAAATCTGAGGCTGCAAAAGCTGTTTAAGTGTTTCCTTTTGTCTTTCTGAATGGCAGAGACAGCCTTCTGCTATGCAAATTTTTGTCATGAATCAGTCCAGATGGTCTCATGTTTTATGTTGACAACTTTGTTATCTTTTGGCTGTGGTATCTAATGTTGAGTACTAATGTAACTTTCTTCACAACCAGCGGAAAGAAGCATTTGTATGTAAATATTCTCCCATAAATCTACTCGGCTTATCATTAATTGTGCTCTTTCTTTTTCCAGGGATGTCTTCTCGAGCGGAATCCTGAAAATGCTGCTTCTGCTATTTATCTTCTCCACCAGGTGCCTAGGAATATAAACCTCTCTACTTACTTATCACATAACTGGACTTGAGAGAATTGATTGAGTTGATTATATCATCTATTTTTTCCAAGGAAAGGTCCTAGACATGCCTAAGTTCTTGTAGCTTTTCAGATTAACCCCTTAAACAGTTTTTATTATAAATTCTAGCTAAGATAGCTTTTTGTGCTTCACTGGTTCCTGATGAGGCAAAGGCAAGGACATAGACAAAGGGTTTCCTGATTTTGTAGAAGCACTCCTATGTTTGGATGACTTGTGATAGCAACAATATCTGCTGCACTTAACTAGTGAAGTAGAGGTTAAGGAAATGGGCGTGAAAGTTTGATGATAATGTCTTGCCACTTATCTTAAAGCTTAACAAATACATTTAACTATGAATTTCTCTAGAAAAAATATATGTTTATCTTTGCTGGATTTTAAAATGTTTTGATTTTGCAATGTAGTGACTTCATGCATATATATGAGGTATGCTTACGTTTTTTCAGGGTTTGGTTAGGCGCTTTTTTGTGCCTTGCAACTATGGCATGCAATAGGCCTTATGTGGTTGACCACATATTTTGCCTCTCACTACATTGACATCACTAACAAGTGTGTCATATATTTTCATTTGAGCTGTGTTATTTCAGGAATGTTGCTCAGTCATGACAAGAATGTTGCATCTTGCTAAACTTAAAAAGATTGTCACATGATCCATTTTATGTCTTTAATTGTTGAGATCATTGCACATGTTATATTAAAGTGAAATAGTTAACTTTTTAGCGCAGTTGGTGATATGTTAAGAAAACTTTTAATAAGACAAGGAAATTACTTGGGTGAACTGAAGTTGACATAAATTCACCTACTCCTGAGGAAGTATACCCTGATTTGAGTGTAACTTGCAGTGGAAATGAATGAACTTATCAAAGAGAAGATCTGCGGTGATGAGCCCCATGTCCTTTTTTCATGACTCTAGTTGTTTGAAACAACAGAGTGATTTGTGTTGGTATAATATAATTCTCTGGCATATGTTTATGTGAAGTTTAATAGCTCTGACATTCAAAAGGATTGGGGGAAAAACTACTATTTTCCCCTGAAAGCAGTTGATTTTGTTGAGAAATTTATTTTAATGGTTTCTTTTTGTCTTTGTTTCTTGCCATTTAACTTATATACATAATCCCACTCCATCAGAAAAATAATAAGATCCCTTTTCTGGTATTATATAGGGTTTGCCTGACCAGAAGAAGACTGGCATTTTTTATGAACTTCTGAAACTTGTTAATGAATGGCCAGCTGAGGTGACAAAAAAATCAAAGAAAGAGAACAAGGAGGTATGTTTGAACATATTTAGTTGCTTGGTTAAGCTGTCGATTGATCGTACCTTGTTTTAGAACAAAAACGAAATCCTAGATACCTCAATGCCGAAGACTCTAAGGCTAATCTCAATCTTAAGCAATCTTCTGCCTGTGTCAATGGTTAAGTATGCTAGCTCTTCTACCTGACAACCTCATTTTTTTATAGCTGCCTGATTTAGTTAGCTTTGAGTAGGATCTCTTTCTAAATCTTCTTTAGTAAGCATTATTGTACAAGGAAGAATGCCTATGATTTAAAGAACTTGTATAAATTTTGTTACTTCCTATTCTAGTTCTCTGAGTTGTCTTAGATTGGACCTTTTAAAAGGAAGCGACAGATGTTTAGATGCAATACAATTTAAGGTGCATTTCATACTCATTGACAACATCTGGTTTAGGGACATTTTCTCTATCTGAGGATACGCTAATGAATTTGCTGACATATGGTTTCATGAAATATTTTTTTGAATTTACCTTGTTCTTTCCTATTGGGTTCATGCGTATGAGATAACTTTTTGATCATATTGTGTTTAGTTGCCTGTATGCTATTAATATTTTAGTCATTGCTATAGTTATTATCTGCTACTTAGTGAACTGTGAAGGTTTATCTCAACTTGTTACAAGTCATTGCCTGCCCCGAGTTCTTTTCTTTTTCTGAATCTATGGTTGTCGATATACAACTTTAACCTTCAACTCATACAACCAAATAAAGTGACACAGTTACATTTTGTAGTATTATTTGCTGTTTTTTAACCAATTTCTCAAGTGTGCTCTCTGATCATGTAACTAGGAACTAGCTAAGTCTTTGAAAGTCAACATCCCTGCAATGATCAATTCGTTATCGGAGATGGGTTTGAATGTTCCATCGAATCTAGAGGCGTTGAAGTGCTGATGGATGACCAAGATTTGTCACCGTCTTTCGTCAGAGAAGACTACCAATCACAGGATGGAAGTGCTCCATGGATTCAATAGATGTTGGATTCTGCTAACTTGACTCTTTCCTAACAGGCTGATATGGTGAAACTTGCGTTGTTTTGTTTCATGTAAGAAAATTTTGATTCCAATGCCTTGTTAAAAAATCAAAATTTTGATGGAGATGTAATAATTCTCAAGAAGAAACAACAAATTGAAGTTAGGTGTCTAAAAACATTCTGTTGATGAACACAGAATATGCTTTTATTTTTCTTTTTATTTTTCTATTATTATTATTATTATTATTATTATTTGGCTTTTTGCTTATTGATTTAAAATGTTCTGGGAGTTGAATGGTTAATTTTTTTGCAACTTATGCATGATTTCCTATCAACAGGTAACGATTAGCACTATGAGCTTTGTTCTCTTAGAGCTATCTTACAATTGAACAAAAAACCCAGCAAACTATCTCAATACGAGCAAAAAGATCATTCTGCAACTTGCTAGATTTGACTTAATGGCAAAGTAATAATCAAAGATTTCATAAAAAAAAGTTCCCAATACATTAGAAAAGACTACTATTTACAGGTGCGTTAGTAAGAAGCAGAAGAAATGCTTCAAACCATAAGAATTATGAAGTCAGCAGCTTTGCAAGCCGCATATGACACCTGCATGCTGCTCACCACCATCTCGAGTGAAGTGCAACTCCCGCATTTTCAAGAACACCTGAGCTGTGACAAAGCTATCAGAGCCAGCCTGGTGACATTTGCCAACAGCTCGTTCCACAGCAAGCTTCCCTGCCACTTTCTCAAGCCCACCAAAAAGCCCGTTGCACCTTTTCGCCATATACTTCACGTCGAAGATTTTGTTCCCGAAGAAAGTTCGCACAAGGTACAGAAATTCCGTCATGGTATTCGGCAATGGTCTTCCTTTCAACAGCGCCTTAATCAAATACGCGAAATCGTATGCCCCGTGGAAGGTTACCCAGTTAACGCAACCGTTGCGAAGCAAACCCGAAACAGCCATTAAATGAACGAGCCAATGTGAGTGAATTCCTCCCAATTTATTACGGCGAAAATCGATCCCCTGAGATATCAGAAGTCTGACTGATTCCGGAGAGCAGGTGTCTTTACAAATATCAAAATCAGAAAGATTGAACTCCCAGACGCATTGCTTGTTGCCTAACGAAGGAAGCCGACCGAGTTCATCAAAGAGTGTGAGCCCAACTTGGATCGGTTTCAGTGCATCCACGTTGGCTTTCACGTAAGAGTATCGATCTTCTGCAGAGAGAGTGGAGTACTGACGGCGGCGATCGGGTGCGAAGACGGTGCCGGGGAACTCCGTATCGAACGCAACGTTCGGGTAATCCGGGAGAAATCGACGAATGAGTTCGGATTCTTGGATCGCGTTGTATGCGTAAACCGGTCGGGTGACAATGAGTTTCTTCTCCATCGCTGCAGCTGCTGATGCTTCTGTTGACGTCGACGAAGACGAAAATTTCCAAACTCGAAGCTTCGCTCTTTCGTTGTTTCCGTGCAGGCTTCCGAGATTTGTTGAGCGGCGCGGTTTATAAAGACTGGAGTGAGGGTTAAAGTGGGATTCGGAGATAGAATGAATAAATGGGCCAAATCAGCCCATTCGGATATACACTTCCTCACTATTTCCTTCTTTTTAGGAAAGAAAGATCCCACTCTCTCAAATTTATATTACGAAATTATATATAAATAATAATGCTAACTAATAATTCTGCCGTTATACTAACAGAACATAAGCATGTATAAGTAGAATTATAACACAAATACTTGTTCTGCTACTTTCGTTACGAACATTAGTCATTAAAATGCTCAAAGTGTGCAACCCGCAATGGCGCAAAACAAACCGAGTTCAAAAGTCAGCAACCAAAACAATCATCAGTATCTTAATTATACCACTATTCTTATCAATGCATAATACATAATTAATTACAACAAACATAATAACTTGTTTTTTTCCGAAGAAATAAACAATAGTAACTACAAGTTAATTGAATAAACAAAATATACTTGAATTAATGAATCATTCAGGCTCGTGGTCATTAAGAACAAGGTAACAACAACGTAAGAACTAACAAAGTACAATGACTTGCGTCAACACGAGAAGGCGACTCTGATGGGCTGGGCCAACATTAATATACATTGGGTGCCCTTTTCAGATTCTGTTTCTGACTTCGCTAAACCGACTGGAGTCTTAAAGCCCAATCTGCTAAAATCTAATCGGAAGAAGAATTCCTGAAAGCTCTCTGTTTTTGTTATATAAAAAGAAAGAAAGGAAAATAAAAACCTAATCTTTCTTTCTTTGTTTTTCTCGGCGAGAACACCGCCGCTGCCGGAGAGAAGTATCACCTCAAAGAGATGGGGCGAAAAGACGAACGTGCCCCTAGCAAAGTCGCCGGTGCTGCAGCTGCACCGAAGAAGGAGAAACTCTCAGTCTCCGCCATGCTCGCAAGCATGGACAAACCCAAGCCGACTAAATCAACCAGCTCGAAAAAAGCGAAATCGAATCCGATCTCTTCCTACACAGATGGCGTTGATCTTCCACCATCCGATGAAGAAGAAGATGAAGAAGATCAGCAGAAGATCGAAGAACAGATTCAGAAATCGAAATCTCGGCAGTCGGTTAGAGATCTACAAGCTGCAACATTAACCGATAAAGAGATCAAGAAACGCGAGAAGAAGGAGATGATTGCTGCACACAACGCCGAGCTGGCGAAACAAGAAGCTCTTCGAGATGATCGGGACGCGTTCACGGTCGTTATCGGAAGCCGAAGCGCTGATCCCGAGGCGGACGATGAATATGCGGCTGCTGATGCCAATATGAGAGATATCGTGATCGAGAATTTCTCGGTGTCGGCGAGAGGGAAGGAGCTGTTCAAGAACGCGTCGGTGAAGATTTCTCATGGAAAAAGGTATGGTCTTGTTGGACCTAATGGTATGGGTAAGTCGACTTTGCTTAAGCTTCTTGCGTGGAGAAAGATTCCTGTGCCGCGAAATATAGATGTGCTTCTTGTTGAGCAAGAGGTTGTTGGTGATGATCGGTCGGCTTTAGAAGCTGTTGTGTCTGCAAATGAAGAACTTGTTAGGTTAAGGAAAGAAGTTGCTGCAATTAATGAGAAAAGCAATGGTGACAATGAAGAGGATGATGATAGTGGCGAGAGGTTAGCGGAGCTTTATGAGAAGCTGCAGTTGATAGGTTCAGATGCAGCGGAGGCACAAGCTTCCAAGATTCTTGCAGGTCTTGGTTTTACAAAGGATATGCAGCGCAGGCCAACCAAGTCATTTAGTGGGGGTTGGCGTATGCGTATATCACTTGCCAGAGCACTATTTATCCAGCCGACATTGCTGTTGCTCGATGAGCCGACTAATCACCTTGACTTGCGTGCGGTTTTGTGGCTTGAGGAGTACTTGTGCCGATGGAAGAAGACATTGGTGGTTGTTTCTCATGATCGCGATTTTCTGAATACAGTATGCAATGAGATCATTCATCTACATGATCAGAAGCTTCACTCGTATAAAGGAAATTTTGATGATTTTGAGAGTGGGTATGAGCAGAAGCGCAAGGAAGCCAACAGAAAGTTTGAAATTTATGACAAGCAGGTGAAGGCTGCGAAGCGGACTGGAAGCAAGGCACAGCAGGACAAGGTCAAGGACCGTGCCAAGTTCCATGCGAGCAAGGAAGCAGCAAAGAGCAAGGGCAAAAACAAGGCGGATGATGATGATGTGCAGCCTATTGAGCTGCCCAAGAAGTGGAGGGATTATAGCGTGCAATTCCACTTCCCTGAACCTACTGAGCTCACTCCACCGCTTCTGCAGCTCATTGATGTCAGCTTTAGCTACCCTGGCAGGGAAGATTTTAAGCTCTCAGGTGTTGATGTTGGAATTGATATGGGGACAAGGGTTGCTATTGTTGGACCAAATGGTGCAGGGAAGTCAACTCTCCTCAACCTACTTGCAGGAGACCTGCAGCCAACTGAGGGAGAGGCTCGCAGGAGCCAGAAACTACGCATAGGAAGGTATTCCCAACATTTTGTGGATCTTTTGATTATGGAGGAGAACCCTGTCCAGTATCTTCTTCGTCTCCACCCTGACCAAGAGGGTTTTAGCAAGCAGGAAGCTGTTCGCGCTAAGCTTGGCAAATTTGGGTTGCCGAGCCACAACCACCTCCAGCCCATTGCCAAGCTATCTGGTGGACAGAAGGCCCGAGTTGTCTTTACCTCGATATCCATGTCGAAGCCTCATATTCTCTTACTGGATGAACCGACAAACCACTTGGATATGCAGAGTATTGATGCATTAGCTGAAGCTTTGGAAGAATTTACTGGTGGTGTTGTCCTTGTGAGCCATGACTCGAGGTTAATATCCCGTGTCTGTGAAGATGAAGAAAAGAGTGAAATATGGGTTGTAGAAGATGGAACTGTCAAGAAATTCCCAGGCTCCTTTGAAGAATACAAGGAGGATCTTATGAGAGAAATAAAAGCTGAGGTGGATGAATGATAGATAACATATAGTCAGAGCATATAATGTTTTGATTTGATATATGATAAGATATTCAGTTTTGAGGTCAAAATGTGTACTACTTTGCTGGGTTTGTTGTTTGCTATAAAGGCCGAAAGTGTTATTCTGTTGTTTTTATTCATAAACAGAATGTTTTTGATAAAATTATTCTTGAGTGTGTTGATAAACAAAATTTCTCATATGCCACGACTATATTCTGTTCGGTGAAATAGGGTGGTACCCCGGGGATGATTAGGAGTGTTTATTAAAAAAAACTTTTCGTAAAAAAAAATATTTAAAAAATAAATTTTATTTTTTTACGTAAAAAATAATAAATAAAAAATTTTATAATATAAAATATTTTTGTATTATTAAAATTTTGATAAAAATTTAATAGAATATTTTAGAAGCTTTATCAGGAAGAATGAAATGAAAAATTGAGAAAGAAAAGTTCCTTCAAATATGGCCGAGCATCTTTTCAAAGTGATTTTCTGTATTTCTCAAGTACTGCAATATATGCTTCATGGATTTATCATGTTCCCAACTATTCTTGTGAGCTTTGTTTGATACCCTTTCATGCATCTACATGGTCTTGCAAGTACCTGAACTCAGGAAGATAAACTTTTACAACTTGAATTCTCACAGTGAAGGTCTTACTGCTGAAAGTCTCACCAATGATAAGGTAATCTCTTGTTAAGTAAAGTTTGTGTCAGATGTATGCATGATAGCACTTGCAAATAGTTACTGTATTGCAAAGTTGGAAATGTCATTCTGAATGTACATTCTATTAATATTTCTGCAATTTGATCGATATTTTCTTTCTCATTAGTTTGAAAACTTTCAGTTCGGTGACCCGAGTTGCATGAATTTGTATAAACAGCAATGTTATTGCTTTGTTTATCTGTTCTGCAAGTTTTGTATTGAATACTAGCTTTTTTGACAAAAAAAGTTGTTCATATTAATTGGAGTAACAACAGTACTTTCCCAAAATAAAAATCAAAAATTAAAAATTGAGAAACAACATTAAACTCGGTAAAGGTTTATGGAACTGGAAATTGCATTCTTCCCTTTGTCATTTAATTTCAATATGTCAGAACAACATAAACAAATCACCAAAGATTGCATTCTTGCTAATTCATACTTACTGCATACGACTTCAATCTGTACATAACATTGACAACTTCAACCAGTATTTTGGTAAGTAAGAAATAATCTTTATATGCATTTTTATTCAGAATGCTTGCTGAGTTTACATGGTTAATTTCATATTGTGTTTGATGTTTCCTATACAAAGTACTACAATCTTCACATAAATCAAAATTGAAGATGAATGGAGGCTAATAAAACATGCTGATTCTGTCGGAGAAGCTTCATCTCCACACAGGCGTAGAGCAGAGGCCATCAATGTCCTCTTCTGGAGGTTTAGATAAAGGTTGCAGTTTGATCTCATAAACTTTTGGCCATAACTTTCCAGTTACTGCATGCAAAGAACAGGAAGACTTCTGTCATAATTGGTCCACATAACAACACTTTATGCTCCTTGTTCACATTAAAAGTCAAAAGAGACATTGTTACCAAAAAGGCGCCCTTTCTCTTGATCCCATGCTATACCGTTCAACACATCAATGCCCTATAAGGTCATACAAGAGAAGCCCTTAATCTTGGAAATGTGATAAGTTGCCCATTAAGTTTGTGACCAGCTTAAGCGCAAAAGAGAGCAGGTAATTAACTATTGCTATCAGGTAGCGATTATATCAGTAAGTTGCTTGCTTAATTATTACCTATTGTGCATTTTGATTAGCTTACAACATCAGTTTTTGTAAGAATAGCATATGATAAAGATAGATGGCTGAATTTAGACCAAAAAATAATAAAAATGAATCACAACCAATGACAGGAAAAAAGAAACAGTATGGATTTAAAACTGTTTCCCTTTGTAGAAGTCTACAAGATGCATATGACCTGACTTACTGTATATCGAGATTTTTGCAACCCTCGCCTGATAACGGGAAAATAAAGACAAAATCAATAATTTGACTTACATAAACATTTAACTAACATATGCTAAAAAGAAAGCGGTTCTTATATTTAAATAAGTAATATAAGCAACACCTGAGGTCATGTAGAAGAATCCAACCAAGCACCTTGCCATCATTATATGAAATACGAGCGATGCAATCAGTCTGCGAAAAGGCTCACGGTTGTGAAGATAAATGGTATGCTTGTACAAATCCTTCAAGAAAGAAACTGAGACCGTATGATGTCAGCAGGAATGTCATGACAGGAAAAAATGCTATACCTGCCATACATTAGCCCATACTTCACCATTTACATACTCTAACTCATTAAGGTAGGGGACATCACGGCCATTGTCCTTGACAACAACTTTTCTTACAACTGCACAAATAATATCCAATGAGAAGATCACTTTCCTATTAGGGGGAACTAAGCTGAACTTCGATACCTTTCCAGGTTTGGGGATCAAGGTGGTAGAGAGCTGAGGTTCCATCACTGCCAAATACCACATTCCCATCAGTTGTCAGCCCCCATCCATCTTGCATGGCATGAGTAAATTTTTGTCGCTGAAGAAACCACATTCATACGAAATTTTAGTATTTCCATTTCTAGTAGCAACATAATTATGAAGATGACATACCTATGCATGTTTCCTATATATCCTGTTTCTTTAAGCTTCCTTATCAAACAACTATATTTCTTAACCATAGAATATGAAAATACTAGCAACCAACTGGAATTAGAAACTCAGACATGTGCAATGATATAGTAAGTATGCAGAGCGTATTGAGAAGCCTATACTCCAAGACACATGCATTGATATTAACAACTCGAAATTCCATCTAAGATTCTTTATGTAATCAAATATTAATGTAGTTTATAGTTTCCTAAGACTTGGAACTAGTACAGCCGTACAGGAATTTCAAAAGTCAACTGTATTGTGAATCATTACTGAAAAATATCTTCTGTACAGCTTCCAAGTTTTTGTTGTAAGAGTCCAAAACTCTGCAGAATATGAGTAAATATTTCTCTTGAAATCAGACTGTGCATGAAGCATGAGTAGGGAGTAGCATGTACCTGAGACTATGTAGGCGCCAAAGCGACAGACTGTAGCAAAAGCCAGTGTGATATCGGGAAAAACTAAAAATAGGAACCAGAGATGGCTAAGGAGTGAAGATTAGGGGTGGTGTAGTTGAGAGTCTAGGGGAAAAGCAATAAAAAAAATATAAAAAAAAAGAGAACCAAATTTATCTGCATAACCTCTAATTGCAATTCTACTCTAGCAATATGCACCTTAGGACAATGATGCCACATACACAAAGGAAATAACCCGTATCCACTGCTGAAAGCAAGTTAGCCATTTCCGTTATGAGAAATGAGGTTCATGAAAGGTATTTCATCAGGCAACATGAACTGTTCTATCGACTAATAAAGCTATCAGCTAACAGTAAGGAATTTCTCTATTTTAAAACTTTGACATGAAAGCATCTTGATTCTTAATCAAATAAAAATAAAAAATCATTAAGCGGCAAGCTAGACCTAAATATAATGACTAAACACGTATGCAACAATGAATATAAAAAGCTGAATCAATCATGTGATATGTACACAAGACCACCAAAAGTGCCTAACTTTCAAAAAGTGCATTACATAATCGAAAGAAGGAAACACAAACCTTGGTGAAGTTATATCTATCATATATGAAACCTATTCTCTTCAGCCAAACCACTTGGAACAACCTAAACCAAAAACACCCAAGAATATTAGGTATAGATAAACTTTCTCAATAACTGCATCGACAATGTCAACTGCCTATCAACCATGCAAAGATATCATCACTCATCATACAGAAGGTATATACCAATATCCCTACTACTATGCTCGAAAATAGATATATAGCTGCTAATCTGAATACCTGTCACCTAGAAGTGTTAGACCTTCACCAAATAAAGATCCGTCCATATGATAGATAGCTTCAACCTGAGATTCATAAAGAGAGTAAATTAGCTCTCCTTGCAATGAGTGAAAAGCTAATCAATTAGCGGACTGTAGCTAATGACGCATACAAATATAATAAGATGGCTCCGAGCCATAATCTGCAATCAACTAGCAAACTCCTTATTCATAATTTATCTTTAAAAGGAAATTGCGAAAACTTTAAAGCATCATAAGTACCAGATGTAATAGATTATAAAGGAGTATCTCAAACTACTCTACTACTATCAGGATACTTCCTATTCGTGACCATGCAACTGCATGAATTTGTATTTCTTATATTTTCTTTCAAAAACTCAAGATATCAAACAGCTTCATATTCAAAGTAACACCAGCAACTTTCGGATTGCCTCATAACTTAAATATCAAATGAAAAATATCATTAATAAACACATCTGGCCAGATAATAATAAAGCAAAACTAATATAAACAACACAAAAAAATAGAGCCATATGAATCTCCTATAGGAAACATACCTTCCCAGATTGAAGATGAACCTGCCTAACTGATGACTGTTTCAGGAAACAGAATTCAGTGAGAAAAACAGAAGCTACAGAATATGAGGTGATAACTGCATTTCACCAAATTTATACAGCTAACCCTGTGATAAAGACCAGTTGACTCAAATAATGTATCATTTCCAGCATATAAGAGCCCCTGAAACCAGAGAAGATGTATTCATGACCTGAAAAAGTTGCCCTTCAGTGCCACATTACAAGTCCAGCTAAAAGCAAATCTGTTAGTAATCTAAAGGCATCTGAAGCAACCCTTGAAAGATCGGAAATGAGTGCAAAAGGTACTTCACAAAGAAAAAAGATACCACTTCTTCTGACTATGGTGAAATTTTCTTGTTACATGTGTGGCAATCAAGCTTTAGACGATTATCTGGAATTGTGCAAACTACAATGGCGGTGAATTTAGAATCATGTAAAATTGTCCGAACTATGTGTTTATACTGTGTGAAACCAATCACATGTTGTCATGTATCTGCCACACACAATGACCAAATCAAGCAACCAGGATGAAGATTGACTGTTGTATAATGGTCATGACTTGATAGGAGAGTGCTGTGAATCCTTATTCTCAAGGGGCGGAGTCGATGTGAGCTAAGTGGAAATTTAGTGGACCTGTCTCAATGTTCTGCACATGAATGAAGGTCGATTTGGATGCAGTACCCTCAATCTTTGACCACTGTGTTTGTGATTATTTAGTGAGTGCTATCTAATTATTAGTGATTGTTATCTACAACATCTTTCATTTTAGTAACACTCAAGAACCTTATATTTACTGCAGCAGTGACCAACTCCAGCTAATTGATCATGATTATCACAATGGCATAAGCAAATAGATGGAAGTACTCAAGTACAAGCTCAAGTCTCATCAATCACTTGAAATCAGATGATCCATTATCCAACACAATTCAACACCAGCAAAGATGTTCAGCCATTCATAAGAGGCTATCCAAAGAAAAGCTGAAATCAAGCTCACAAACTGAGAGATGATTCGCAACTAGCCACATGCATCATACCAAACTGTTTTATCTGAGAAATTAAAAGTGAATGTAACTACAAACTTAAAACAATTAACCGGAGATCACGAAATACCCTAGCTAGAGGTACCTGAGTGAAGGCGGCCGGATCATGTGGGAACTCATTGACAATCTCATAGGTGTAGAAACGGGTAGCATGCAGTGGTGATGGAGGTTGGTTGTTTTTGGTGGCAGAGAACATGAATTTCCAAGTAAAATAGAAGACGATAAGCAAAGATAGTACGACAAGAGCTAAGGGGAGAGGCGAAGCTCGTCTACGACGAGGCATCCCCGGAGTGGAACTGGAAATCTGTTCACTAACACGCGTCCGCTTGTACCTTTTCTTCTTCACACAAAAAAAAAAGTTTACTGAGATGTCAATTAAGGTCTTTTGCTGATCTCTGAAACAAGGACTTACAGACTTGTCACGGGGAATCGGAAATCTATCTGCGACACCTCTGGAGCTCATTTCATTACCCAATTCACTTTCATCACAGGAAAAAGAAAAAGAAAGCAACAACAACAACAACAACAACAAAAGAATCAGCTGACGAGAACTGAAAATCTGTATCAAACCAAGCAATTAACTAGAAAAATATGAATCACATCAAAGATTATACCGTTGATTTACTTCAATGAGATTCAACGACCTCTTACTTCTTCTTCTATTCGGAGATCTCGATACTCGAGCTCTTTCAAAAATCTCGGACAAGTTTCGGAACAAGAATTTTTATTCCTTTTTCATTTTACACGTATTTCACATTTTTGTGAGCTCGAAATTTACACGCCACATTTGTCCAGCTAGACCAACATGGGTCCCACCTGAGGCTTCAAATATGACTTATCATCAGTTGTTAATGGGCCGCATAAAAGGCCAGTAGGTTTTGACTTCTCTCAGACGAGTCCCGAAGCCCCGGTATTATTATTTCGCTTTACATACACTGATACACCCGTTTCTAATGTATTTACTTTTTAAACATTTTCCTTTGCTTTTCGAAAAGCTTGCATTGGATGCGCTATGGCGTCGACGACAGAAACAGCGATGGAGCAGAAACAGCGATACAGGCACTCGAAATCATCCGTTGACTTCTCCGTGATCACCCGATCGTTGCTTTAGACACGGAGTTTCCCGGCACCATTTTCGCTCCCGACCGCCGTCACTACTCCACTCTCTCTGCTGAAGATCTTTACGCTTACTTGAAAGTCAATGTTGATGCACTGAAACCGATCCAAGTTGGACTCACGCTCTCAGATGAACTCGGTCGTCTTCCTTCTATAGGTAGCGAGCGATACGTCTGGGAGTTCAATCTTTTGTAATTTTGGTATCTTTGAAGAAAGTGGTGCTCTGAATTCAACCCAACTTCTGGCCTCTCAAGGGAGCGATTTTCGCTGAAACAAATAGGAAGGGATTCATTCACACTGGCTCGCGCGCGCATTTGATGGTTGCTTCGGATTTGTTCTGCAATGTTTACGTTAATTGGGTACGTAGTTAGCCTTTATGCACCTACGACTTCGCGTATTTGATAAAGGCGCTTTTGAAGGAAGACCATTGCCAAATTCCTTGACGGAGTTGTTGTTCCTTGTGCTGACGTTCTTCGGAAACAACATCTTCGACGTGAAGCATATGGCGACAAGCTGCAACTGGCTTTGGGGTGGACTTGAGAAAGTGTCAGGGTAGCTTGCTGTGGAACGAGCTGTTGGTAAATGTCACTTGGCTGCAGGTTCCGAGCTTTGTTACCGTTCCGCTGTTTGAAAATCCGGTAGATGCTCTTCGTTAAAGATGGCGGCGAGCACTACACAGGCGTGATATGCAGTTTGCAATGCTGCTGATCTAAGAAATTCGAAGCTGACGCACATCAGTTTTCTTTCTACGTCTTCTACTCGTGTTGAAGATGTTAGAAGTTAGTTTATCTAGTTGTTTGTATTTCTTCACATAATGCCAAGAAAATCTTTGAGTTTAGCTTGCTGCTTGCAGCTTTCTAATTCTTCAATTCTGGTTCTTGGTAACTCTAGCAATACATTGCAACAGATACACTAAAATGTTCACTTTACTAGCTAGGAAGCGACTTTATTCCATGAAAAAGTGTCTTTCGGATAATTTTATTTTATAGATTTACTTTCACAAATTATTTACTACAAACTCGCTTTTCAATGACTCAATTTTAATAACGCATTCTACATAAATTCAATTCTAGACAAGCAAACGTGCCCTAACTTATGTCACAGATTTGGAGTTTTATTTTGACTCTTGCAGTAGTTAGTCACACTTTTTATAACTAAATTAATTTTTTATCATAAATAAGCTATAAAAATTAGCTAAAAAAGTTTGTGTGGGCTAAAAAGAAAGATGGAAAGTAAAAAACATACTTGAAAAAATTGGAAAGAACTTTTTATTACACTATTCAAGATTGCATACAAAATTTTTTTCTTAATAGTTGAAATGAGAACCTTGTCTTCTTATTTATATCCATCTCACCTCCTCAAATAGACGGTAGAGATTACTTTAATTAGACGGTGGAAAATTTTGATTTAGAAAATTTTCATACAAAAATCTCCACCTCTAAAATATTCAATCTTTCTAAATTTTTTCTAAATTACTCTAAACTTAAGCCAAAAATATCCTAAATGTTTAGAATATTCTATCATATTCTAAACCTATCTTATATATATAATATTTTACGTAGATACAAAATATTTTATAAAAATAAAAAAATTAAAAAAATTAAAATAATCATACCATGACATTTATCAAGTGAGTGTGGTAAGCACCTCAATCATTTTTAGGCAAAATGGAGAACGTGCCCATTCTGCTTTTTTCTTTATTCAACATCTAGACGAGGTCACTACATTCTCAGCTTACAATTAGCAAGGTCACTACAACAATTCTGGAAAACAAAAAACAAAAATATAAACTGAAATGTAAATGATCTGAAGATCTTCAGTAGCTCAACTGCGTTTATCAAGTCAATCTTCAGTAGTTCAACTGCGTTTATCAAGTCAATCCATCTTCATACATTGATATACAGCCTACACTGAAGTAAACACACCCTTGCTTGATTCTGTGAGTAAGGACCAACGCATGAAGTCTGACTTTAAGGAGGAAGTACTGGTTTGAGCTGTAAGATACAATACTCCTTCACTTGAGATGTATTTTAAAGTTATGGTACGGGCAGTGCAGAGATCAGACCAGACCGATAGATTGACCAATTAAACATAATCACATTACAATTAGTGGATGCATAATATGAACTATATAGTCATCGATATGATGCCATCATTAAATTCAAAGTATAAGTTTGATCCTCCGTAAAAACCAATATATATTTTCCTAACATTTTAAAAATATTTTATATTTCTATTTTACTATAAAATTTTGAATTACAGATTACTATTGAGGAACAACTCAGTTTTATCCTATTCGATTGAATCTCTTGCATGGATCATATCATATGCTCGGTCGACCACTAATAAGTAATGCCAGACGCATCAATCAAGACAACATTCAACTTTTCAAATACAATCTATATACTCTTCTATTACCTTTCCAACACCAAGTGATGTACTCTTCTATTACAAGAACCCAACATAAGAGCCACGCTCACAGATCATGAAAAGTAATGCTTACATAGTAATACAACCCTAAAACATAAATCGCAAATGGACTTTATGCTTATGTATCAACTTGAAGGAGTGAAAGCTATATCCTAGAAACCACCAGAACAGAAATCATCCATGGCTCACTTAACTGTTTTCCTTAACAGAGATTCCATGGTACTTGGCCACACCTTCCTTTTCTAGTGCAGAAACATGACAAGACTGGCATTCACTAATGACAGACTTGGTTCTACGTCATTGGAACCCCATCCTGTTAATGGGAACAGCTAGAATGACTAATAGGATGGTTAAGTTTATGGTAGTCCACTCTGTGACCCTTGCTCAATTCATTAATTTTATAATGTCGGCTCACAGCAATTTCTTTAAATGTTTTTTGATTGAGGTTCCTTGCTTGCAGTAATATGGGATGCTTACCACTCCTAAATCCATCCTTAGCCATTGTAAAAGCCAGTTGATAACTGAAACCTTTCTGGAAGGCCTTCATGAGAATCTTTTAAGGAAATAGTAATGCCTTCACCATTCACAAACAGTATTGATTCCTTCATGCAGATCAACTAATTATCCTCCAGGAGAAGCTGCACCCCACTTTATCAAGAGCTTTTTGAAAGGAAGCGAGCAAATTGTGTGTGAAGTGAATGCCCAGCCTACATAAAGGATAATGCAAATGCTAAATTAGGGTTGTATCATTACAAATAAAGATTTAGGAAAGACTGAAAGAAACCATTTAAAAAGTTCCCCAGATTGAGATGCCACACTGGAACTAAGATCTCCCAGTATGACAGGGCTTAACTCGAGTAATCACCACAAGGAGTTAAAATGAGATCAGGTATCACACAAAGATGCTGACAGATGCAACTGCATGTGTTTTAGTGGCCAAAAGTACCTATCCATTCTGATTCTCCCAAAGGAGGCTATCTGCCACCCAAATATCTATTAAACTTTTCACATTAACGAACAATCGATATACTTTTCAAGGCCACTATACAAATCTAGTTCGTGGCCTCTTTATAAGTTCTTGAAACCACTTTTCCCATTCTTCCCTGTTGGACGTCTGCTTACCTTAAATCACCCTAAGGTGCCCTTACCCTAATCTTGCTACTCATGGCCATTTTGCTTTGCTGGTTGCTTGCTTATCAACTATTGCATTTGGAGTGAGTTCCCAGCTGAATGATATAGACACTCTAATGAGAATTATTCATAAAGTTGTTTCTAGAGTACACAAGCTTTTATCTACAATAGAAAATGTAGCACAACATCATCCAGGAGTACCTATTTAAGCATGGAGAACATCTATTGCAGATGATACAAACCTTGTAAGCAACTATATGAGCAATTGGAAGCCCTTGACTGCCGTCCCTAGCAAGAAGAGATAAGTCGCCAACAAGATCTAGAGCTTTATGACGACAAGCTTCATCATGAAAACGTAAAGGTGGATTCAACCAACCAGCAGTGGCACTGCATAACATACAAAAACTAGTTTTAGCTGCTTTCACCTTTCACATTAAACCTAATAGCATTGCATCCAGTGTCTGACATTGCAGCATACATCCTTTGAACAGAATTGCATGAATGAATAATTTTGTTCCTCCATAAAAGTGAAAATCGGGGAACCAATAATCTACTTCCAATTAAAGGTGACTACGATAAATGTTAATGACGTGCGTCAGATCAGATAAGGCTGGAGTCTTATAATAAGTGTATATACATTGTTGCTTATCTGAGATGTAAGAAATTGAGAACAATTGCTTACAGACTAAAAGTAGCTAAATGTTGTTGCAGAGAAGTAGTATACTATAACCTGCAAACAATGGCAGAGTCCAGTGTTCCTCCTTGAATAAGCCCAGCACTCCGTAATTTCTCCACCTAATATCATTAATGTCATCATTGTTCATTAATTCTGCATGAAATACAATTGTATACTTTCAATTTACAATAATTAAGTTTTAGATGGGAGTTTTCTGAGCATTTTCTGTCGAAGCAAGAAAGCAATTACAGTAAGTACCATTTAGGTAATATAAAACACCTAGCCTTCTTAAAGAAATATCATGCTTGTAATCTACTGAGAAAGAGAAGTGCCTTCCTTATTTAACTCTAAGTTTTTACAGTCAACGAGTTCCATTAAAACGAAAGGAGCATGCCCCATGAAATCATTGCCTATAAACCAAATTGCAATGTCATGTTGAACCTAAAATGCAAGCATAAGTATCTCTTTTGCTTCCTATGATATAAATCACCCTTATAACAGAGTCATAGTACCTAGGATGGTGCAAGTTAAAAGCTATATAGTCTTATGATACTATCATGCCAAACATGAAATACCATGTGCCGTGCTTCTACTAACTTAGCAAATTTTGCTCATCCGAAGAGCATGTCCTATGAACTTTGTTGCTAAACGACAAAGGAGATTCTGAGCAGAATTTAACGGCCAGTCGAGAGAATTTTCTAAGTGTTTAAACAGTTGAACCAGAAGAAAAAAGTTGCAGGGGTCAATGCTGGTACTGTCATAATAGGGGGGTAACTGAACCATGTATATAGATCCACTTTCTCACAAAAACACTATGTAAAGTCACCTTTGATCATACAACTTTAATTGTAAAACACTATTGAAAGAAGAAAATAAGAGAAAATAGCAGATGAGGAGAAATGATCATGGCATAACACAGGTTATATACGAACTTCTTCATAAATGCAAAATGTTCTTGCCAGAGCTATTTCCTGAGAATATGTAGCTTCATCCATGGAAAAGGAGAACCATTGACGACCAATAGATGGTACCTAAATGAAAGAGAAATGATCAATAAGATACGAAAAATTTAAAATATCCTTACTTATCAGGGTTAGCTACTGGAAACTTCTCTACCAGCAGTATCCTCCAGACATTGTCTTATTGAAATATTGACAACACATGTAGTCATCAAAAGTGAACACTGGAAACTTTCCAACCTTCCAAGATTATCTTTTAGAAACATAGACAAGTATAATCATCATTGTCAAAACTTAAATCCTCAATCCAATTCTAACTACGAGTCAAACTTAGGAGTGAAGGTTCAATTCATCCCATACTTAAAAGCTAACATGGAAAAGTCATGAATTATTAAAGCAGCTAAGATAAGCTGCTATGTTAGCCATAACATCTTAAACATAGAGGACAGTCGGACTACCCACTGAACCATCAATCATAACCGTAGCAACGTTTTAAGAGCCAAGTTCATCCTTGGTACAAGAAACTCACTGTCACATTTACATATGCCAAAGAGAACGCATTCTTTACATTTGGAGTAGATTTTTTAGAGGATTTGAACAGTTTAACATTTCTATAAGCAATACTATCAAACCAGTAACTGAGAGTTGTGGGGATGCCTAGACATATGGCGTAAAGTAGTCAACTAATAAGAAATAAGTTATTTTCTTTGGTTATATAGAGAAATAAGTCTGATGCAAAGAAACTTACATTAGGAAAATCTATTCCATATGTGATTTGAACTTTTGATGATGGGAAGGCGACAATAAATGAATCACCCTTCTGCATTGGTATTGACTCTTCAAGAAAAAGTGCCAATTTATCCTTGATCTTGCCATTGCAATCCTTAGAAAAGCACAAGCCTGCTTCTTTTATCGCTTTAATCCACTCTTTTGCAGATCCATCTAATAAAGGTACCTATGATTTACTTAAGCTTTTTATGAACACAAATATCATCTGTCAAGTAGCAAGCAAGTCTACACAAAATAACCAATTTGCCAACAAGACTGTAAAAATTACTGATTTTAGCTAAATACAACTGGAAACAACAGCTATAAGAACACAGCCTCTATACTATTGTCAACATAGAATGTTCCGAGGAAATACAGACAATGTATCAATAACATCAAAAGACAAAAAACTGAATAAACTAGTTCAATTACGAACAACTTGGTTAGGCAACCACAACAAAGAGTAGGCATTCGTCAAGCTGACATGAACAACAGAACAAGTGACCTAAAGGAGAGATTGAGTCGACTGTTTACTAACTTACAACGTTTTATATAAAACTTTCTGATGGCATATTATTTCGTTCTAATGTTATAGTCTGTTTCATCTACATCCATGCTTCACCTACATTCCAGATACATAATCTATTCTCAAAATTGATCTAAAATTTTCTATTTTTTTAAAATTCAACCTCAACAATTGTAATAGTGGCTTTCTTCTATGAAACACTACTAACCAATGGATTTGACCTGCATTATTGCTTCCTTCTCTCTGATTTCAAAAAATTGATTAAACAGAATGGCACCTATGATTTAAATCAGAAGAGAAACAGTCAGCAAAACTTTTGTCAACTACCTCGTCTCCACCGTTAATCTCAATACCACAGTTATCCACCCCGGCGCCTTCGAGTGCAGAAAGCAGGTGCTCCACGGATCGCACCTGTGCTCCACCAGCCTTCAATGTCGTGCACAGCGGCGACTCAACCACGTAATCCACTGTAGCCGGAACTCTAACTCCCACGTCTTTCCCTTCACCTTGTTTCACTATGAAGTAGCGCCCTTCGCCGGCAGCAGCGGGGAGAAGACGGACAGTGGAGATAGCTCCGGAGTGAAGGCCAGTTCCAGATAGAACGACCTCACTGCAGATCGTTTGTTGCGGGGACGAAGTCGATCGCCATAAGAGAGAGCGGCGAGCAGCCGCGGCGGAGGCAGCGATGGTGGAGAACCAGCGGGCCATTGCTTTGCTTTGTTTGAAAAATGTTAACCGGGCGAGACAGTAGTTGGTCTTCACGGGAATTCACTAGCTTTTCTGTTCAGTTCGCAATATTTACCTTGCTAGTAAATTTTGGTACCAAAATTCATGCGCCGTTTATTTACTAGCAAACTGTGTTAATTAAATAGCAGCATGTCAATTAGCTTTTTCAATAATTAAAATGTTTTATCACCATAAATATGCAAACATTAACAACTATTTGCACGTACTAATGACTAGCAAAACTTAATTATTATCAATACATGTGAAATGATTCCAGGTTCCAGAAATGCTTCTACAGCTTTCTCCCAAGAATTACAACATCTTTTTCAGTTTTTGAAAGAACAGATACAATTCCTTAGAATAAAATCAGAAATGTATACGGATGGTAGTACAAGAAAAAGGAAATAAAGAACACCTCAGCAATAAATACAAAACTTACCTTAAACCAAAATAAAATAAATAGAATGCAACATTTACATAAAAGGTCAGTTCCATAAACAGAGCTTGGATGGAGAAATCCTTGAAGAAGAAAGAAAAAAATAACTTAAAGAAGTTACTGTTGCCATCTTTCCTCTATTAATTATAAAGAAATATCGAAAGGGGTAGCTTCATCTTCTGCTAGTCAGGAAATCAGTTTCTATTTGCTGTGCTTCCCTTTTCAGTTGGTGCAACGCCTCTGACTTCTGCGCCACATCATTCACGTATTCATTCAAAATGCTGATGAGGTGCTTTAGACAAGAACTGTACTCTGTTTTGATGGTTGGAGAAGTCAGCACTAAGTTCCGCAAGCCAGGCTGCAAACAGGAGAAGAACATGTTTTCAGAAGAAAGACATCTTAGTGAAGTTTATTAACTCAATAAAGCCTGTGAATACTTGTAACATATTCTAGAGCTTCTAAAAGTTCTAGAACTTCTAAAACATCAAGGTAAACTTCTAGAACAAAGCACAATGCTATCCCACTCACAATCAGGTAATAGTCTATATGCCAAATTACCAAAGTTGACGCACAAACATTTCCATCTTAACAGTGCATGAAAGTATGAAATGTTTTATATGTGAATGCAACTATGCACTGAACTCATACAAAAACAAGATTAAAAAGGAGAAGTTGAGGTTAATCTTTATAAGTCATAAAGCCCTACTGAAGTCACTTGATGGAAACTGAAAAAATATAACCCAACAGCTTTTACCTCTTTCATGATGTTGACACATTCACAAAGAGCGACTTCAAGCTCCCCTAAAAGTGCTACTTTATCCTGCAAAGAAGGAAACTCTACAGGTGAAGGTGCGAGTCATAACAAAACGTGTGTCCTACACTCCTAATATGCCATGAAACCAAATCCAATAAGAATAAAAAGTACATACCTACCCTAGTATGCTATGAAATTCAAATTAAATATCAAAGCTAACTTACAGAATTTTCACTCCTTGCTCATATGAAAACACATAGAAAGGAAATGTACTTTGAAATGACCCCAAAATTATAGATTCTGGCTAATTCCAAATACCAATATGGAATATAATTATAAACAGATCACTAGCAATCAGAGAGATAAAGATAGAAAAGGAAAATAATGAACCTTAGATTGACCAGAGTCAAGTTTCTGGACTACCATGAGACCCACAGCATCCAATGATTGCAGCTACAATATCATGTAAAGCACGGTGGATATCAGTATGGGCACAAGCAGAATTATTCAACTACCCCAACGACCTTTTGAAGGCTACATGAATATAATCTAAAACCGATGAATAAAACTACTATGATTATCAAATTATGATATTAGCTCGTAAACAATACAAAGAAAAATTATCAGACACAATGAAAAAGTACATCTTAGAAATGCTGACCAATATAAGAAGTGTTGTAGTTGCACCATTTCCAATTTCTGTAGCTGTTCTCGAGTCTGGAGGATTAGTTGGGTTCATCCTCAGGCGTTCTAGCTGCTTTTTGGCAATCCTGATATACAAGAACAGCATTAGTTACCTAGGGATTTTGGGAAAATTTTCAGTCAAGTCATATTTATTATTGCAAGGAAATTAATCAGCACGTCTATAACGTTGTTCCAAATTATTGCATGAGTGGGAGTGGTGACTAACAATCAATACCAAAACATGAATTGCAACCGTGACTGATGGATACCAAGAAAGGAAACTACTAAATTACCTCACAAATTATATGAGTATTGACAACCTTGGTCATGATATGAGAGACAAAGTAAATTTATAATTTCAATCCCAAAAATGAATATGAAAAATTAAATTAAAAATTCATGTTAAATAAAACATGTGTAGAGATAAGCACAGGGCACGAGGAATTCATGTTGCTGATCCCATTTAAGATGAAGTTGGTTTTATTATATATCCCAAAGGCAGCACAGCAGTCATGACTCAAATTCAATGCCGTTAGAATGAGAAGACACGTTACAGGATATTACATTGCTCTATTAACTATTGATGTTTATACCACTGGTTAAACCCAAGGGTAATTGACAAGGATAGTGCAATCTACCAAGACCACGTGTCTCTAAGAAGTAGATTAGAAGGGGAAAGTTACAGCATTCACTTGAGACAGTCACAAAGCAGAATCTTGATGGACTTGCTATTAGATTCAAGCCAACTAGGGTTATATTGTCCAGGTTTACATTTCAGGCCCCTAAGTTGTGCTTAGGCCTGAAGATGTTGTGGCCACTAATATTTTCTAGAGCTTTAGCTGTTCATTATAACAAATGAGCTTATTGCAAGTTAGGCATATTCTGACAATGAAAAGGTGAAAAGTAATGATCCAATTATCAAGAGGGAAAAGAGAAAAATACCTGACTGCATTGCCCAAAAGATATTTAGCTTGCTCTAGTTCAAATTGGTCCAAAGAAAATTTCAACTTTCTCTGATGACTAGCATCAAGCATTGCTATTCTTGCCAAGTGAAGCATATTGGCAGCAACCTGCAGGCCGAGAAAATAAAAATTATATTTGCATGCATGTTCATAAATTGATGCCGCCTGCATCGGTCTTTATAAAGCCTGTGTAATCCCATCACAAAGACCTGTGCCAATGGATGAATACCATATGACTACCAACTGCAGAAAAGGTGGCAATCAAAGCTATGGTACATCTACTTCTTCCATGGTTTTATGAAAATATTATTAGAAAATGAACTGAAATAAGATCAAATTCAAGATAAATGCAAATGCTTGTTAAAGAGGAATACGAAAGAATGCACTAAGAAAACTGTATATCAAGGGTAATTGAAAAATAAATGAACGATTAGAAAAGCTAAGTCAAGCAAGGAAAGGAAGAATAAAAACCTGGATATGATCTTCAGGAAGAACCCTCTTTCTGATTTCAAGACACCTATACAATGAGAATATGAAATAATGAGGTAGAGTAAAGCAAAAATAAGTGCATAAGCGAAGTGTTAATTCTCTAATCACCGTTGCAAAAGCTCACGAGCCTCTGATAACCGTCCAAGAGACTGGAGGGTCAAGGCAAGGTCCTCGGCTGCGATAATGGTGTCCATTGAATCCCACCCCTAGAAGCAAATGAGAAGTTCACAAAAATCATATGGAGACAATGACAGGGGAAAGAGCACCTTCAACAATTGCATGAGCATATATATACACTACAATAAACTAAATGAAACATTTCTGGTTATCTTTAGCAAATACTTAACCATAATATTTCGAAGGAATGAATTTCTCCAAACTGAGAAAATAGTCTTGACATAAATAGGGAGGACCTCCACCAGCCTCTTAGAAGTCTAGAAGACCTCCTATTGGAAACACCACTATTCATCTTCAACACCTATACAAAGGAGGTGTATCTCATTCCATCCCCACCATACACAAAAAAGGGACTCAAGAGGGGTACTAGGAGTGAGCTCTAGTATGACCTATAATAATCAGTTTAAAGTAGGATTAACTTTCAAAATAGGTAATAGAAAAATTGTTAAAGACAAAAGTAACCAAGTCTACAGTATATCTGGCAACTTTACCAAAATAGGTAGTCAACATCAATCTCAAACAAAAATATTTTAAAAGTTGACTTATTTGAGACAAGCAAATTTCAATACAAACATACCTACCTCCTCTCAAAACCCATAATAAGTAAACACCTAGGTGTAAGAACATATCAAAACCATAAAATTTAGCACATCGATTTAAAACAATGCCAAAAATTGCAGACCTTTGATATCTCCAAAATGTGCAAGATTTTTCTTTGCAAGTTTTCGGCTTCAGCCACTTTGTTAGCTTTTAATAACATCTGCAAGAGTACACTAAATCATATCAGCTTACTTTTCATCGAAAGATAAATAGTTATCAATAATCACAAGTTACTAGATTTGCATCTGGTGTTCTGCTGTATACTAGAACTGCATGCAGTGTAATACAAATCTTCTCAGGCTCAAAAAAGACAATAATATAGGAAATGAGGAACTAGTGAAACAAGATTTATTTCAAAGCACATACAGACAAGTGTCGATACCTGTGAAAGATATTTCATTCTGCGTATGCATGTGATGGTTTCTCCTTGGCCTGCTTCCTGCTAGTTAATAGCAAAACGATTAAAGGTATAAACATAAAATCTTAATGGAAGAATTGAGAACATAAAGAAAAACCTCTAATATTCTAATTGATTCCCACACGAGTACTTCTGCATCTTTCTCCTTTCCCTGTAAATTCAGCACCTGAAAATCCTAAAATAATTAATCTTCTGGACTATAAAAGAACTACAACTTTTCTATTCATCTTTTTTAAATGATATTCAACAAACAGAGCATGACAGCTACATGCACAAGCTGGTTTAAAGGAATAAAGTATACCCTAAATTAGAGGTGAGATTCAAGTACCAAAGCAAGGAAGACGTGGCTACGATAAGATACTTAGGACTTTAGAAGGATCTCTCCAGGTAATGCACTTTATAGAAGAACAAATAGTATTAAGAGAATGTTCAAAAGATCTAACACCTCACCGTTCCAAGATGATACATAGTATTTGCATAGTCAGTGTGGCCATAACCCAATATACGACCTTTTATCTACATAATCAAAAAAAGTGTGTGCACAAGTGAAAATCCAAATCGATAAGACTAGTAAAGAAATGGTAACAAAAGGCAAAATTGAGCGTATCTAGGTTTCAACAGATATTGTAGCGGGCAAGAAGCAGCAAACTGAAGAGATCTTCACCTTTAACGACCGCTGCAAAAGTAAACATAAAAACATGTAGCACATAGTAGTGAGCATTGAAAACGTACAGACATAACATTTAATTACAAACTTTGAGCTAAAAGTAATTGCTTATGTAACTAAGAGGATGAAGTTTGACTGTTAGATGCAATGTTAGCATTTTATTAGTCCCATAACCATTAATTACATCTTCACACAATAGGCAATTGAATCATAGATCCTTACTGAAAAAATAGGAACAACGTTCATGCAGGAAACTGAACATTGAATCAGAAAGAAAGCCAATCAAGCATTAACTATCTTAATTGAAAATGCCAAGCCACATCCAAACAGGAAAAGCATTTAGCCATTTGTTATGCCTAACCGAAGCTACATTTGGCTGTGCTACGGAGAAACTAAATGGGGTTCAAAGAAACCATTTTTTCCTATTAAATAAAGATACGAATAGTTAACTCTAAAGAAGGCAACTATATGTACGATCACTTTCAATATACTGTAATTGCTTTCATGCTATCCAATAAACATATTAAGTATAAGCAGCTCATACCCAAGGCTATAATTAACACATGCTCTTTCAAAACAGAAATCTTGGTAGAAGACCTTGGCATTATGACCTGAAACAATTTCAGACATATCTATAGACATGCTAATCTGAATTGACCAAATATATACGCCTCAGTCTTTGATAGGAACCAAATAACAATTCATTAATCAAAACAGAAGATCAATCAAACACAAGAATGACACAGATAAATAACAGGAGAACCAAGAAATGTAATTCAAATTACTGAAACGCCCTTTAGAAGAACTAATAATAGCAAAAGAGGATTTTGGTCAAATAAAAATTTACCTCATAACATTCCCTAGCTTGTTCAAGCTTCCGTCGAGCAAGATAAAATTGTCCAAGGTTGTGAAGTGCAGCCCCTACACTGAAGGCACAAAATTAGCCTCTATACATTTACCTACCTACGAAACACCAAAAGAATCTCCCGATGTAGCTACAATAATTACATTGTAAAGTAAAGGCATGTCACCACAACATCCAATTTAGGTACAAACATAATAGAGCTCAGTGTACTCTATCTTATACACAGTAAACCCAGAACATGTCACTAAAGGTGGAGGTGGAGAGTCACACAATTGCCAAGGCACACAGTTGCCAAGAGAAACTTAATATAAGCATTTCCAATGCGAATGCATATAATTAGGTGGTAGACACATGCCACGAATTTCCTGGTTCTAAGCTCAGCTCTTGAAACCTTAAATAAAAGCATCACAACAAGGAAAAAAAGGAAAGAAAGCAAAATCCCACCGGATATCATCAGCTCCAAGTGACTCCTCTAAAATGGTTATAGCTTCCAGGTACAGCGGTTCTGCCTTCTCGTATGCCTTTCTAACGCGGTAAAGCTCTGCCTACAACAAGATCAATATACAAGCAGATAACAACAAAAGTATGATCTAAAAGAGGACTTTTGATTGAACCACATCTAAAAGTAGCCCTGGTTTCCATTGTTCATATATATATATATGATAGATAGATAGATAGATAGATACAGCAATATATGTCCAAAAAGGACAAAGACGCCTAATATACTTTAGTGAAAATCTGAATGTCAGAAGCCCAACTCTCCTTCAATTTCAAGGCACTTATATGGCGCATTTACGAGCTCCAATAATACAAAACTCTTGGCACTAATATGGAAACTGAATGTATGCCAATGAGTTTAACATAACAGCACACTGTTTCCCAATTATGTCTAGTGAAATCAGACACAAGTATGTGATCTATACTCTTGAATAAAAACGTTGAAAAAAGAATATTCTTTTGAAATACATTGACTTGTAGGCCATAGGACCATTTACCAGATTATTGCACGAGGATGCTACATGTGGATCCCTCCCACCAAATCCTCGCTTAGCCTCATCTAGAGCTAGCTGGAAATACTTCTCTGCTTCATCCAGCTTACCCTGGAGAGAAAGCATCCAAATGCAGATTATAAGAATCATTCAACCTCCTTATCTAGAAAGGATGAAGATTGAACATCCACAGAATTTAACAAAATCACTGAAGTACACCCTCTTGCACATACAGAAAGATGAGTGGAAAAAGACAGAAGCAGAAAGTCTGTAGCAAGTGAAAGGAACCAAGCCAGTCCTAAGAGGGAATAAGAGAGAGAGAATTCATAGCATATGAGAGGCTAGGTTGGGAGAATCACAGCCTTAAGGGAACATCCACAGCATATAGTCCCTCCTAATTCTCCATCTAACCCAAAAAAGAAAGAGAGAAATACCTTTTCTTTCCCTCATTCCTCTCACACGAATGTAGCTCTAATGCAATGGAGGTAAGAAATTACTTGTCTTGTCTCTGTGCCAGATATTGCAACAATATGGGATCTTGGGTACCAATATGAGAAACATTGTGATAAAAAAAATGGAAGCAGGAATGTCATGAGGCAATTCCACTAATTCTATTCCTTTTAATATCATTGGACGATTTTATTTCTCGCAATTACATTACAAAATGTCATACGAACATTAGTAGTTGGTCCAAGGAAACAAAAAACAAGAACATACATTGACCATCTTGCTAATAGGAGTTTAACTCAAAAGATATAATTGACAGGTTTCAGAAATTAAGCCAACTAACTGAAACCACAAAGGTGATGCATAGAGATACTTGCTTTAGAAAATAGTTCCCTCCCGTTGTCAGTGAAAATTCTCCACTTAGAGGTATGTGTATTTGATACAATCGAACCATCTTCAACTTTACGAAGTCCAGTTATATAACCAGTTTCTTCATCATTATTAGCAATAGGGTTCTCTTCAGCAAACACAGGGGACTTGTGCAACCCAAGCAAAATAGCTGCAAGGCTAACCAAGATCTACATTAGAGTTACACATGAAGTGCTTAGTAAAACTACTTATAAAGAAGTTACAAGCTAAAACTAATATCACTAGAGTATATAAGATATTGTGATCCTTTATTATCTAGCAAGTAAACAAAGTAAAAATTCTATTATTATGTAAAGATAGTAATCTTCAAATACAGTATTTATATTCTAGATGTAAGCTCCAAACAAATTAACCAAAGTAACCGCCTCTCTGAAAAGCAGAGTCCTCAAATGGAAGGCATGATTACAAATATCTACCCAAATGCAACAGCCAAAAATTAACAACATTTAAACGTGGAGCACAATTCCTTGTAATACTTGCAGAAAATAAAACAACAAAGAAATGCTAACCTATCTACCTCAACATTACAAGCACATATGAAGAAAAAGGTACGACTATCAAATTTTTACTGAACTTATCAACATTAAGATGTACAACATAATCTATTCAAATATTTGTCAAATTTTTTACGAAACGAATCGAACTAACCCATATGTCCTGACAACGCAAGCAAAAACCTCGATTGATTCTTCTTATTCCGCTCATGACTCCCACGCTCAAATCCACGAACAAGCCCCGCAACACCTGATAGAGAGAAAGAGATTGCAATTCAAACGAAGAAAGAGATCAAGATACAGAGAGAGAGATTGCTTACCAGCGGAGCGTTGTGTCCACAAGGAAGAAGAAGAGAAGATCGTCGGGAAGAAGCGGCGTGTTCGCAGGAGAAGGAGCATGGTGAGGCGGCGGAGAAGCAAAAAAGACTTCGATCAATCAAAAATTTAAAACCCGAACAAGCAAAAGTATAAATATTGATTTTGTTGATTTTCATTTAAGCCCCTCATTTTAGAACTTGGATTTCAATGCTAAATCTTTCATTTTCAGTGCCCATACCGTCACAGCAATCAACCAATCAAAAAATTATAACAAATATATATTACCAAAAAAATTTTAATTACAAAAAACAGAGAAGGGAGAAAACGGACTCGAGTCTTTTCTCCTCTTCCGCTTCCTCTCCCCGATTGTTCGAAGAGGACCTGACAATTTATTAATTCAGCTATTTGAAGTTTTAGAATAACGGAAAATCCCCTGATCTTATCGAGATTGTTTCAATCAGGAGTCGAATTTGAAGAAATTTTTGGGAACTTTTTCTTTTGTCGGAAATGTTAGGTTTACTGGAGGAGAAGTTGTTGCGGCGAAGCCGGCAATGGAATTTGATAGCGATCTGAAGGTTGATAATGAAAAATTTTGATAGAGTTCGAGAGATGGCGGATGCATTGTCAACCATACCTGCATCGGTGCTGCGAAATCTTTCGGATAAGCTTTATGAGAAGCGGAAGAATGCTGCGCTTGAGGTAATAATGATTTCTCAATGCTGCATTTTGGGACTTAGATCTCGGTGCTCATGTTGGTTTTGATTGATTATGATTGAGTGTAGGTTGAAGGGATTGTCAAGCAGCTGACGCAGGCGGGAGAGCACGATAAAATTACCGCAGTGATTAATCTGCTGACCAACGAATTTGCCAATTCACCTCACGCAAATCATAGGAAGGTCGGTTGCTGATGCTTATGGTCTTTTAATTGCTTTATTAGCTCAGAAATGTTGATTCTGAAAAAAAGTTGAGGACTTCTTCTGAAATTTTGTAGGGTGGACTCATAGGTCTTGCAGCTGCGACAGTTGGATTGACTGCAGAAGCTGCGCAGCATCTAGAGGTTGGTAATGTATGCGTTTTGCTGTTAGAATTTGATGATGTCAGGTTGGTGTTAGCTACATGCTAAGAGAAACCTATGATGCCACTCCCTATGAACTGTATTTGTCAATACAACTCAAACACGAAATATCATCACATGAGATACATTTTTTCATTTTGTTGTGGTGAAAGTGAATTGTTATCACTATTTTATTTATACCCTTATGGATGGCCATCAATATCTTCTATTATTTCTATGATGCATTGTTTCGTATAAGCAATTGCTTCAAGCTTCATCAACCTAGTCAAGTATGAATAATGACAGATAAGTCTTTCTCTAATTATACCGAATTGGCATCATATGCCAGTGTGCTATTTGCAAAATTCTACAGCTTTCTGATATCTTAGTCAGAGCCTTTGAAATGTATTTGGGCTTTCTCTTTTCCTTTTGGTAGGTGATAATTTTTCAAATTTGATGTAGCATGTCATTTATGAGGTGCATTTGCAATTAGCCTAATATGTCCAGACCACAATGAACATGTTTCATCTTGTTTTTCATCAGTGTTACTTGGACTTCCTCTATTAAGAACTTATATCCAATCCTATGGTATTATGTTTGTGCTCAAATTTACCAGAACGTTTTCGTTGTCGTTATTCCTAGCAGCTATACTTTTACTCACACGTCTTTGTGCTATAAACTTTTTCCTTTCAGTGCCATAAAAAGAATATGATAATTATATAAATTTTTTTTTGAAGGGGTCATCTATATCTCATCTACTAGTCAGTATGTAGGAAACAAAAAGTGAACTAGGCTGTGCACATCGTTGGTGATCCTAGAATAGAGTTTGTAATTTCTTTGGCTAGCCTCATAGCTCTGGGATGATGGTGAGACAAACTAGTTTGTATTAACATTGAGATAGGTTTTTTAAAGGGATGTTTGGTAGTGCTTTTGAATAGGAGCTTTTATGGAACAAAGGGTATTTTCAGAATTTTGAAAAACGAGCTCTATTTTTTACTTTAAAAAATCATAAAAATAAGTAATAATAAGATCTTACTATGTAGAATTTTTCTGTACTTTCTACATTTTTAAAAAAAAAAAATCTAAAATATTGTAGGAGGTTTATTGGAAAATGTGAAATGAGAAGTTGGAATGAAAAGGAGTTGATAAGCAGTGCCAAACTGCCCCTTAGAGTTTATAAAGTTCTTAATGGCCATGCAGTGCTGATCCAGCTGCTTGGTTACTGTCCTCATGCCAGATTTTAGATCTTGAACTTTATTCAGCTTGTCAGACTTGAAGTTCACTTTTTCAGTGTTTTGGAAAAGTGATCTGACTTGTCATAGGCTTCCCCTTGTAACAATGCGATTATGCTTCTTTCTCTTCTGTCCCTGTTGTTGTCATTTGCTTGATAGTTGGTACATGTTTGTTCTACAGCAAATAGTCCCTCCTGTACTTAATGCCTTTCAAGACCAAGACAGCAGAGTTCGGTACTATGCTTGTGAAGCTCTTTATAACATAGCTAAGGTGAGAATGGATGTGATGTATTGGCTCTTTATTTGATGGAGATCATTATTCCAGTTGTAACTCTTTACTTCTCTGTGCCTCTATAGGTTGTGAGAGGAGATTTTATCATATACTTCAATCAGATATTTGATGCACTTTGTAAGCTCTCAGCGGATTCAGATAATAATGTGCAGAGTGCTGCTCATCTTCTAGACCGCCTTGTGAAGGTTGCTATCTTCCAGCTTTCATCAGATAAGCACATAAAGAAATTTATTGCATTTGTTGTTTATATTAATTGTAGAATTTTATGAGCAGGATATTGTGACTGAGAGTGATCAGTTCAGGTATGCTGCTTGTTCTTTTTGGTTTGGTATTCATCATTTCTATGTGGATGGAGCTTTTGATGTTTTCCTTCATTTTTTTTTTGGAAAAAAAAAGCATAGAAGAGTTCATACCACTTCTAAGAGAGCGCATGAATGTGCTTAACCCTTACGTACGCCAGTTCTTGGTGGGATGGATTACAGTACTTGATAGCGTTCCAGATATTGACATGCTTGGTTTTCTACCAGATTTCCTCGATGGTAATACTCTAAAGGAAAACTAGTATTTGTTTGATATGCTTATTAGAATAATAGCTTTGTATTGTCAAAATTTGCAGGGTTGTTCAACATGTTAAGTGATTCCAGCCATGAGATACGCCAACAAGCTGATTCTGCGCTATCTGAATTTCTCCAAGAAATAAAAAATTCTCCAGTAAGCCTCTTTTAAATCATCAAGATTAGTATATGTACGAAGCTCAAACCTGAATCAAAATAATTTTAGAAGCTTGGTGATGTTCACCATTTCCTCATTTTATACCCTTTGAGTATCTTCTCTTTTTTAGTATTTAATATACTGCCATTTCTGCAGTCAAGAAGTTTATATGTTGGAGGTAGTTGTTGTAGTCTTCTAACTGATTCAGTTATGATCTCAAGAATGTAGATTATGGTCGGATGGCTGAAATATTGGTACAGAGGGCTGGCTCTCTGGACGAGTTCACCCGTTTGACCGCAATTACATGGGTGAGCATGACTGTCTTAGATGAAAGTTTTATTTTGAATTGCCCTATGTTTTGGTAATACTGAAATTCATTTCAAATGTAAATTTTCTTAGCTTGATCTAAATTTCTTGTTCTCAATTGCTCTTATCATGTAGATATATGAATTTGTAAAACTGGGTGGAGATCAGCTTGTACCTTACTATGCTGATATCTTAGGAGCAATATTGCCCTGCATATCTGATGAAGAGGAGAAAATTAGAGTGGTATGCTCAATTTTGTTTTTTACTTTAGGTATCCAAGTAATTTTGGTAATTAGATATACTGCTATCTGTTATTTCATAGGTTGCGCGTGAAACAAATGATGCGCTCCGGTCAATTCAGGCTGACCCTGCAGAAGGATTTGACATAGGGTCCATTCTCACAATTGCAAGGAGGTGCAGTTTCTGTCATCTAGGAAATAGCTTAGGCTTAGAGGTTTATACTTGTGCATCTAAACTTGAAAGAATCTCTAGTACCTCGTGAGCTGTAGGAGCCTAGGAGGTACTTCATTAAAATTTAAAAAACTTAAGAGGACCTTTCCTGTTATGCATAAATGCTCATCAATCATGATTTGTTATTGATTATTAACAAGAATTTTCTGTAAATAATGTTTTCTTGACTTCTTTCAGACAGTTAACTAGTGCTTATGAGGCAACCAGAATTGAGTCACTACATTGGATTGCAACTCTTCTTGCTAGACATCGGGCAGAGGTATATAATCTTTTGACCAATAACTCTCATGTTAATTGTACAATGCATTTAGTTTTTTCAGTGAGTACAATTTCTCATTTATGCTTCATTCCTATAGTATATGCACATCATTCGATGCTCTCAACTAAATGGAAACTTAGATTGGTCATTCCCCTCTTTTAAGACCGTTTATGTTTCTTTTTCTATACATTATCGCGGTGTTCTCTCAGTAAGTTGTACTTGTGCACGCACGTATGTAATAGTCAATTCTCTGGTCATCAAACTTAGATTTCATGCTAAAGAGTGTTGTCTCATTTTCTTGTCTCTTTATTTGTATTTTATTTCATTAATACCTGGATTTTATATATATCTACATGGCTTGTGTCTCAATATGAGCTTGTATAGATTGGTGCGAAGAATATATTATACATGCATTATCACACCGAAAGTCGGAACATCAGTGTGCCAATAAAATAAGAAATGAAGTAGGAAACTTAGAGAGTAGAAATCTAGTTCCTTGAGAAAATGACAAATAGTACATTTTGGTCTCTACGAACATACGTAAATATGTTCTCAAGTTGTTTTTAAGGGGTAAGTGCGTTATGTTCTGTAAAGACGTAGATTTCTGCTTGAAGTTGGTGTCATGAGTATAGCTTGTGTCCTGGTTGAAGGTTGGTGTCAATTGTTTTGTATTTGGTCTATCTGTTGAAAGAGAAACTTGTGTGCTATCTTGGCAAATTTTATTCAGATAATCTAGCATGTTTTGCAGGTGATTGCATACTTGAATGACATCTTTCATTCACTTCTCACTGCACTTTCAGATCCTTCAGATGAGGTAATAGACTTTGTATACTTTGCCCTTTTGCTTAAATTTATCATTGGGTTAATATTTGTCTAGTTGATTTTAGCGGTTCTTTTTTTGTTAAATTAATCCTGTGAGGATAAGACTTCTCTGTACATTTGTGGAATTTAGGACTTGGGGACAACAATTGCTAATTTTAAAGTTAACTTTGGATTAGTGTGAACAACTTTTTTCTTTTTGTGATGGATGTATGATACCAAGGTGGCAACTAAAGCTGAGTATAAAGCTGAGCCAAAATGCAGTCCTTTTTGCAATTGAGTCAGTCCATTGTTGGTTATGACCTCTTCATTAGGTGTTTTAGTGCTCGATATTTATTTTTGCCTGATTTTAGAAGCTTGATGATATTATTGAGTGCTCAATAATTTTTAGAAGCTCGATGACTCCGCTCTAATTAACTTGTCCTGGTTGCTGGTGGTACACAGTTACTGAAACTTTAAAAAGCATTCTTGTCAAACAATAGTTATCAGTGGTTTTTCTGGCTTGCGCCTTGAAGTATATTAGAGTCTATCACATAAGATGGGTTTTAAAGTAGCACTTTTGTGTGCATCCCTGATCTTTTTTATGCTTCTGCACACTACAAATAATTTGGCTGTTCTTTTGTTTGTCTTACCTTGTCAAGGATTTGAATCAGAATTCTGCACCCGATCTCACCTAATTAAGATTTTATGCAAAATAAGGTAGGTTTGTTGATGTAAACTCATAAATTATAGGATTTTAGGAGTCGACTCCCGATTTTGACAGCCATGAGTGTTTCTTTGACTGCTTTTGTTAATCTGGTTAGTGCCTAGCAGTGACGTCTGCCTTTGCTATATCCAGGATTATTAGGTTTAATTTTTTAACTAAACTGCTGATATTATATATAGTTGATTTCATATAAAGCAGGTATTGTATATATTTGCAGGTTGTTTTGCTGGTTCTTGAAGTGCATGCATGCATTGCAAGAGATGCTCCTCATTTCCGTCATCTTGTTGTTTTTCTAATTCACAATTTCCAATCTGACCATTCACTTCTCGAGAAGTATGTTTCTAATTCACATTTTGTTTCTTGTTTGTTTATTTTTCTTTCTGCCAAATATGTGTTATTACCAGAACAAAAATCAGATGCATTTAGCTATACTTGCTACCTGTATAATTGACTTGGACTTTTGTAGGCGTGGTGCATTGATTGTTCGCCGACTTTGCGTTCTTTTGGATGCTGAGAGGGTATATCGAGAGTTTTCTACAATCCTCGAGGGAGAAGATGACCTAGACTTTGCATCCATCATGGTTCAGGTATTTTTTTTTCTTTGTTCTGTTCTTTTCCTTGATATCAATTATAATTCTTTAATCACTGTCTGTCAAAAAAGGAGAGAAAGAGTTGTTGGTGCTACCTTCCTTTTTCAGGCTTTAAATTTAATTTTGCTCACGTCGTCCGAGCTGGCTGAGCTTCGCTCTCTTCTTAAGCAAACTTTGGTAAATGAAGCTGCTAAAGACTTGTTTGTACAGCTGTATTCTTCGTGGTGTCACTCACCTATGGCGACAATTAGTTTGTGTCTACTTGCACAAGTAGGTTAAAACATCCTAGTTTCTTTTGTGAGCTACAGTGACAATAATTATAATTTTTGTGACGATCTCTTAATTGTCATTAAGGCATATTACCATGCAAGCTCTGTGATTCAGTCACTTGGGGAAGAAGACATCAATGTAAAATTATTGGTACAGTTGGATAAGTTGATTCGTCTGCTCGAGACACCAATTTTTGGTTATCTAAGATTACAGGTATGTGATCAGAGGATTTATTTTGAGACACATTTGGATGCCATATTTTTTTTTTTTTTTTTTTTTTGATCCTTTGAATTGTGACTCAAATGATTAGACTCTTCATAGTCTCTATTCAAGTGAGAATGCGAATAGTAAGTTGCCGAGCTAGGGAGCATGAAACTTTTCAATGCTACCTTGTTATAGATATTTACTGGTCAAAAATACGGGCTTTGAGCTTGTACACGGTAACACGCGCACACATATGTATAGGGGAGGGATAGGAGCACTAGCACACTCCACGGTCATTTTTTGTCGGAAGAACCTCCAAATTCAATCTCTACTGTTTAATATAAAGAATAATGAGTCAGTAACACGCAGACAAAATTTCAGCTTAATCGGACTACTGAATCGACTTCCATCCGACCATTTGATCAAAATGATACATAATATTTTTTTTTCTATCATCTTAATCAAAAGGCCAGATGGAGATTGATTTATGATCCGATTGAAATTTTATCTGCGCATTCATGACTCATAATTTTTTATATCCAACGGTGGAGATTAAATTTTGAGCTTTTTACATATTTTATATGGGCCAATGTGTGCCTAAGGTGGCAATATGCACAAAGATACAAAACACACACACGCGCACACACACATATATATGTACATGAGGATTATATGTACCTAAATATATATCAGTGTACATCAGCGCGGTTCTATCGGTACAAAACTCTTATGTGATCTCTGCTCCGTTGGATATGAAAAACTATGAGTTAATAATATTTAATAAAAATTTCAGTTCAATCGGACAACGAATCAATCTTCATGTGACTTCATGATCAATATGACAGAAAGATGACCATATATATATATTTTATTATGAAATATAAATGGACCAGGGATGTGGAATATGATATAGCAGATGGGGAGATGGTGAAGGAATGGTGCTAAATAAGTTCATGTTTCTTGTACTTGTTCATTCTTTTCTTTGCTTATCATGTTATCCTTTTCTCTTCTTTTTTTTTTTTTTTTGGATAGAACTTAACATGTTATGCTTATTTGTGATTTAGTGATAGATTTTGGATTCTTTTAGCATACTTAGTTCATAACTTGGCCAGTATTGATTGTGATTCTCCTTTTATTACTTATTTAAGTGCTTTTCAGATTGCTATGTTGGTTTGATGTGTGGTTATGTCTTCTAGTTTGTAACTATGTTTAAAAAAAAGATAATGTAAATAGGATTTGCATGATGAATTCAACTAGATTTGCTAAAATCTAGGATAATATATTTTTTCTCTTTTGTTCTGCTTGCTGTAGTATGCTTGGTTTGAAGTGATGTCAATTTTACAGTTTCTTGAACATGTTAAATTGTACCTTTTTATAATGATTGGTTTTGGTTTTAGTTTGCTTTTTGGTTTAGGTGTCTTTTTGTTTTTATGTTCTTTTGCTATAAAGTAATTCTTGCAATTTGTGTTCTTTATTGTCTTAATTTATCTCTATTATACAAAATTTAATATGCCAGTATTGCAGCTTCTGGAGCCTGGGAAGTATATCTGGTTGCTGAAGTCTTTGTATGGTCTTCTGATGTTGCTTCCCCAGGTAAATTTATTGGATTTCTCAAGCCAACTCCAGTGCTCATTATTTGTGAAACCTATATGAATAATTTCAATGATAGTGGCTTAACTGGTTTGAAGAAAGATGTTCCTGATGATGCTAATTATCTTGATTGTCATGGTTCCTCTTGGAATGTGGATCTTGAACAACTCTTGAACCTAATTTGAACAACTTTTGAACAACAAATACCTTTGAAACAGTTGTTCAAAAATAGAAGTGTAAGTTCAAAATTCCTAAGAAACAAAGGATAAGTTCTGAGGGTAAGCTCTAAACCCTAAGAAACTAAATTAAGAGAAAGAGTGAACAAATACCAATAGGAACTCCAATCTAGTGAACAATTGTTCAATAACTGCCTGCAAATTTGTCGAAGTAGTTCCATAACTTTTGGTTTTCGGAATTCCAAGAAGCAAACAATGGGCATTCTGCCTATCTTAAAGATAGATAACCAATTTCTCTCTAATTATAGACAATACCAGCTTTTCTGAGAGCGTAAAACTGAAAACAATAGGAAAGAGTTTGTAATAAGTTTTGGCACAAAGTTTTATAAGAATCAAAAGTAAAACACGTTGAGGACTAGCACGCGCTGCTTGGGGTAACCAGAGATCATTTCTGAAAGCTAGACCTATAAAGGAATATATTGAATAAGAGCTCATCATTTTTGTTCCTATCTTATGTCTAGTCTGGTTTTCCAATACCTAACAGGGAACCACGTTATGCTAGGCATTCTTTTCGTAAGGTAATGTTGTTTGTAGAGGTTTTCTTACAATTAGATATCCTACTTGTGTTCATTGGCACATTATACATTGATATAATACCAAGTATGTAGGTGTTTCTAATAATTTCTGCACTCATTGAAAAGATCGTTGCCCTGCCACTCTTTGCAGCAAAGTGCAGCCTTCAAGATACTAAGGACGCGATTAAAAACTGTACCGTCGTATAGTTTCAGCAGTGATCAACTAAAACGGGCATCATCTGGGAACCCATATACTCAAATTTTGCAGATAACAGAAGATGGTAACAGAAGTGATGGAGGCAGCATGTATAATGCTATCAATTTCTCGTCTAGGCTGCAGCAATTTGCGCAAATGCAAAAGCAGCATCGGATGCATGCCAAAACACAGTTGCAATCTCGTAACTTGACATCCTCAACAATCTCACAGGTTTGAGGAACCATCAAAGAAACTTTTGTCTGGTTTTCATTCTGTAATTAGCCTGTTAAGTAATATTATAGCATCTTTAAGGTGAAGCACTCCTGATTGATCAACTTCTAATGTCCACCATAGGCCCTCCTAATAGCGAAATATAGGTGCTAATGTTCGGATGAAGGTTTTAGTTTGAATGCCGGACAAATCTCTAACTTCTGGTGCCTTTAGGTAGATATTAAGACCTTGAAATAGAACTGGATACAACGTCCAGTTAACTAATAACATAACATGATTCTAGTTTTTTTCCATTTTCATGTTCTCTATATGGCGCCATTTACAAACAGTAGCCTCTTTCTTTTTTATCGTAAAGTAGATAGTGTTAACTGTAACTGAAAATAGGCATATTTATTTAGTCAAGTGATTGTAGTTCATCAATCTCAAATATGCTCGAAGTGTTTGCAGGAGACTAGCGTAGGTAGCATTTCTTGCTGATGTTGCAAAAGATACATTTGTAACTATGGAGTATAAACCCAGTAAAAAAGAAGGGGACTTTTCAACCCCTTCATGGAAATAGTTTATTTGTCGCGGAAGGTGTTTATGTTAGTTGGTCCAAGGTTAAGTTATCCTGTGTTAAAGAAGACTAAACTAAGATGCATGTTGTGTTTTGAAGGAGATCCAAAGATTTGAAGAATCTCGCCAACCTTCACCTTTTCCAGAACTTAGTCGGCCTCCTTCTAGGTCATCATGGGGAGCTCCTTGACAACTGCTGCATTGAAGAATATGTAAAATTTATTTCAGTTCTTCGAGCAGCATCTGCCGACATCAGTATTGAAAGCCTATTACAATCATAGATCGGATGCATAGTTTAAAAGATTGATTGGATTATGCAGGAATGTCGGGTGAAGCGAGATGGGATTGATTTTAAACAAGTAGACCGTCTCCTTTTTGAACTCATACGGTTCTTAACATTTTTTCTTGTGAAGTCCGTGTGAAGGAAGGGGTACATTCAGGCTGAACGATTCAGCTGGTTGTTATTATGTTCAGCTGAATCAGGTAGTGCCAAATAGGCCTATTTATGTACATTGCAAGTTTATGAGTTGGGTACCGTAGTTTATTGTTGCATCAATGTTGAAGATTATTCACTCATGTATATTCTCCATCACCCTCATGTATTATTATTCCACTATTCTTTCCAAGATATTTGAATTATGTTGTAAATGATGGACTTCCACTTATAGCACTTGAGACAAAAAAAGTGTCGCTTTTTGTAAGATGACTACATCTTGAAGCTAAAATCTTCTGAAGAACAATATTGGAAATTTTTATCTTTTGGGTTTGTATTAGATATTTTTTCTTGCTAAAATTGAATTCTCTGATGGCATTCGAAGAGTTGTAAGACAGCAATTTCGTATTGCAGTCATGAAAGGTTTTCGTGCTGTGCAACCTGAAGAACAATCATCTGATCTTTACAGGTACGTCTTGCATTTCTGTTTGTTTTGTTTTTCTTCCACCAAACAGGTAGTTTATTGATGTTCTGTTGCTTTCATGATCAATAGCTTTGAAACTGAATAGCTAGTCATATAACTATCATCAAAGAAAAGAATATTATTTTAGAATTAATTGAAAACTTGCTGCTGCAATATAATTCATTATTTTCAAAGCTATCTAAAAAAAAATGTTAACATGTATGTCAATTAATTGCATGTTTGGCGTTACGGTTGGATTGATTTTTCAACTTTATTTTAACTTTTCATTTTTCATAGTGTTTTAAAATTTTTTTAATTTTTAAAAGATATAGATAAATTATACGTCACAAAATTTTTATATTTATAGTTTTTATTTTTAATTAAAAAATATGCTTTACTATTTGAAAAGTTTTAAAATGAACTTTTAAAAGTATTTATTTTAAATAATTCTGAACAAGCGGTAATGAATCTCAAAGTCAACTGCTGTATATTCTATGTATGCAATAATAAATGGCTTCTAGTCATCATTATACGAAAATGTCAAACACAACCCCAAATTTGTTTTCTCATAAGCAGAGTTTGTAACTTTCAAGAATTAAAAATAAAACATTAATCAAAAGATATCTAAAATTTATTGCGAAAATTATTAAAAATTCACAAGTTTAGTTGGGAATGTAATGATTGATGATTATAATATTCTAATTCTCTAGAGAAGTGTGATTCCTAATTCAATAATGGTGACGAAGCAGAAACTGAAACATAAAAAATACCTCTGTTTCTTTTTCTGATTATTATTTCTTTCGCTCTTTGGGTTTTCGGTATCACGCGATCAAAGTGAAAAACCATTTCCAAACTTAGAAAGTTCAACAAGAAATTATTCAAATTATAGAGGAGTCCAATTTCTAATTAGGATTTTTAAAAGAAAAACAAAAAAAATACTCGCACTAACTTCCTATATCTTAAAACAAGAACGGGGTCGTTCGGAGTTGTTTATTCTAAATTTAAAATAAATTTATTTCTAAACAATATTTTAAAGTAAATTTTGTTTAATTTTTTTTACAAATATTTTCTAATGTAACCTTAATTATTACGTCAAACTCCACGCTTCGATTATCATAAATTTTTTTGACCAAAATGAACGCAACTTGTATTGCTACTTTGAAGCATCAGCTTTTCTTTCCCTTCTTTTTTTTTTGAAAGGAAAACAACTAGCAATTTTCTTTTCATTATCAAAGTCAAAACTTACAATTTGCATTGCTTTTAATAATCATTACCATTTAATTTCTTTTAATCATTTAACTTAAAACTATTTAAAAGACTGTAGACTTTTGATTATAATTTAAAGAGAAAAAGAACAAGTAAGAAAAGAATCTAATATATTTTAATTAAAATTTTCTGGTTATAAATTCACTGGCTCCCCTTGTCTTCCCTCCACAATTCTCAACCCTCCTTCGTTGTCAATTCATTCTCTACTGAAACAACTAATAACCCCTCAATCTCTGTAGTTTTCTGGTTCTTGGTTTTCCATCCATGGCTCTCCTCACTGATCTCATCAACCTCAACCTTTCTGATCACACGGAGAAAATCATCGTCGAATACATCTGGTCTGTTAATCATTTCAATATTATTTCCATTCATTCATTCACTATATATGCCTAGCTAATTCAATCGCATATTTCCACTTTTTTTCTATTTGATTGTTACTAATTTTTATGCCGTGATGATCAGGGTTGGAGGTTCTGGAATGGACATGAGGAGCAAAGCAAGGGTAATTAAGTATAGCTAGTCATGGATATGGAAATTTTTACTACCATGTGTTTGTTTTTCTGAAGAATTTCTTAAACATATATGTTTCCGTCAAACAGACGCTTTCGGGGCCAGTTACTGATCCTAGCAAGCTTCCGAAATGGAACTATGATGGATCAAGCACAGGCCAAGCTCCAGGAGAGGACAGTGAAGTGATCCTATAGTAATAAATCTAACGCCTTATTTTCGCATTGATTTCTATTCATTTGTCTTGTACTTGAAAATTTGTTTGGTATTTGGATTGTGTTTACGCAGCCCGCAAGCCATTTTCAAGGATCCATTCAGAAGGGGAAACAACATTCTTGTGAGTTCAGATATAGCTTTTTCATTCAAGAAATTACATAGAACCTTCGGATTTTATGAAAATTTAGAGTGTTTGATTTGTTGTACTTGTTAAAAGGTCATGTGCGACTGCTATACGCCACAAGGAGAACCGCTTCCAACTAACAAGAGGCACAATGCTGCCAAAACTTTCAGCCATCCTGATGTTGCTAAAGAAGAGACTTGGTTAGTAATAGTTCACAAGTTTTCTTGTAGTTGTATTTCGTACATTTCATTCTTTAACTTGCGTTATCTAAGGATCCTAGTATAAATCAAAACCTTTTTCCTGCATTTCGGATAGGTTTGGCCTCGAGCAAGAGTATACTCTCCTTCAGAAAGATGTCAATTGGCCTCTTGGATGGCCTATTGGAGGATACCCTGGTCCGCAGGTATTGATTCCCACCAAATTTTTTATGTTTGCAGTTTTCTTTCTTATCTAAAACTTGATGTCAACTGGCTCAATGTATGTTATGCTTGTGGCAGGGTCCTTACTATTGTGGTGTTGGTTCTGATAAGTCATTTGGGCGTGACATAGTTGATGCCCATTACAAAGCCTGCCTGTATGCAGGTATAAACATTAGTGGTATCAACGGAGAAGTCATGCCAGGACAAGTAAGGCATATGTTCTTTGTTTTCCTCATGTTTCTGGCTAGCTCTTCATTAGTGTTTGTTGTTGCTAAGTCTTTCTTGTCGTATATTTGTTAGTGGGAGTTCCAAGTTGGACCTGCTGTTGGTATCTCTGCAGGAGATCAACTCTGGATTGCTCGTTACATCCTTGAGGTGATTTTAAACGATCATCCTGTTACATACCCCGTATTAACTTTGCTTATACATGTCACTTATGCTTTGCTCTAAACTGGTTTCTGTTTTCAACCAGAGGATCACTGAGATAGCTGGAGTTGTATTGTCATTCGATCCAAAACCGATCAAGGTCCGAATAGGTTTTCCCAATCCCATTTATTATATATATGAATTCAGTGAGCCTGGTTTCTAAAATTGTTACTTGACTTTGATTTAGGGAGACTGGAACGGTGCTGGTGCGCACACAAACTACAGGTAAAATCTTTCCGTATGAATGAAGCAATCATCTTAAGTGAAAATTTTGCTTGGAGAGTCTAATTTAAGGCTCATTTCTGGTGATTTCTGTTGTGTTTCAGCACCAAATCTATGAGAAGTGAAGGAGGGTATGAAGTAATCAAGAAGGCAATTGAGAAGCTTGGCATGAGGCACAAGGAGCACATTGCTGCTTATGGTGAAGGCAATGAGCGGCGCCTCACTGGACGACATGAGACAGCTGATATCAACACCTTCAAATGGGTACTGCCTACAAATCTCTATAACAATGACCAGCCAAATTTCGAGTTCTTTGTTCTGTCGATTGAATTTCGATTTGAATTATTTACTACAGGGAGTAGCAAACCGTGGAGCATCCATAAGGGTTGGTCGCGACACTGAAAAAGAAGGCAAAGGTTGATTCAAACGCTTCACTGAAAACATTTCAACCAAAAACTTCTCCACTCAATGCAGTTCTTCTGATCAATTTTTATCTTTTATTGTCTGGACAGGTTACTTTGAAGACCGTCGTCCAGCTTCAAACATGGATCCGTACGTGGTGACTTCGATGATTGCTGAGACAACTATCCTCTGGAAACCAAACAACTAATGAATGAAATCTGCCAGCAGTTTGAGGAGTGTTGTCATCTTAATAATAACCGGTTTCAGTTTTATAGATAGTTCATTGCTACGGCAATGCTTTTGCCAGTTTGCCTCTTCGGCTTTAGTCTTTCTGCGTTGTGGAGCATTTGCTGGTTGTTGTTAGGTATAATGTTATCAGTGTCCATTTTCGAACTTAATGTTGTCTTTTGCATTTTTTTTTCTTCAGGAATCAAATGGGAATGCTCAGTTAAATAATGTCAAGTATTGAAACGGTTAAGTTTTCTGCCTGTTATCTTTTCACTATGGAAATAACTTCATTATCAAAAGAACAAATCAAATTCTCTTGACCCGCACTAGCAGAACAGAAATCTCCACTAAACTTCTGAAGCGATTATATTCCACTAAGTGGAGGATGCCTACAAATGGATTACCTTTTTTTGTGCTTTCTTTTCACATGGCAAAATACAGAAAAGAACAATGCACCTGTGTTCATTGAACATATTCATATCTTTTTATTCATGAAAATTACTGAAAATTTTATGGAAGTCTTGTATAAACTTTTACAATGGAGAAACCCAAGAGTAACACGCGAAGTCGAAAAAAGTACCATTCAGGTACCAAAACTTTGGGTGCATCAACTATACATGGGACATTGAATCCAGTTACGCACCATAGCCAAAATTATTTTAAACAAAAAGTGGCCACTACGCTTTCACTATTTTACTGAAAGAGAACTTATGTTATAACAGTTGGAGCAGAGCGGCCGGTGAACTCTTCCATCTTTGAAAGTTTGAGAGCAACTTCCACCTAAGAAATGTAGCATCCTAAGTTCTATAGAATAACTTCGCAGGAATTAAACTTACAAGTGGCGCAAGTGCTTCCTGCGAGTCTCTCCCTCTCTTTTGAGAATCTTTCTCATATTGCTCAATATACAAACGGATTGTTGCACCTACTGAACCAGTACCAGATAGACGGAAAACCTAGTAATTGGATACAGCAGTAGTAAGGATCTATTGCCAAATAATCACATAACATAATAGTCTATAACTAACTAGTATGACAAGTCCACTCATGTAGATACATTATAGTGCTAAGAACCTTGCCCATCTATCACAAAAATGAAGTCATCAGGAAAACAATACTGATTGACACGAGTTTTGGCCTATTACATAGCGCATATATGATACCGCAAGCAAATGGTCACACAAATACGCTATAAACAATCGCACAAATTGACGTGACAACCAAGCTTGGGATTAGCCTAAAAAAGATTTTTAAGGAAAAAATCTATATTTCAACATTCTTCAGAATTAGCAGAAAATTCTAGGTTAGATAAGTTGAATACGGGAAAGGATGAATAAGGCTGCCAAAATTACAGTAGGACTTCATCAGAACGACATCTTTGAATTAAATCAATTAAAATTATGGTTCAAAGTATTACCAGCCGCGACCCATCGGCAAAGAGATATCGGATGCCCTGGTGCTTTGATATAGAACCATCAATGGGATCCTTGTATTCAAATTCATCAGCCTTGACCACATCCGAAACATCTGACCTTATGTCCTTAATTGTCCTGTTTACAGCAATAGCAAATGATCATGTCTCTCTTGCAAATGGTTGGTTCCATACGTCAAACATTATTAACGGACATCAACACATACACTAGAACAACAACTATTATAGCAATCGCCTTTCAAGGCAGAACTTTGCTACAATAACCAGTGGAGGCAATTTCAGTGTGGATCAGAAGATATTCTGACAGGACCATACAGGAAGTATTTCCTCAAGTTTGTTAGATCAAAATTGATGATGCAAGTTCTGCATTCTGCAAATATCATACTCTACTGTTTCTCGAATTCCTAGTAATTTCTGCCAAATGTTATGCAGATGTCTCCTACTTTTACTCAAGGATTTCCTAACAAATATGACAATAGGCTTAAAAATATTTCAAATTAAAGAGAACTAGAGAAATTCCATATCTTTCTCCACAAAGTTGTTTCTTATTGGTTCTATTGTGCAGGCATCGAGCAGAGATGTTAAGTGGCTTAAGCCTACCTTCTTGGTATGAAGATTAGCACACAGACAATTGCATGTATAACTGTAAAATGCCTCATGGAGGGTCCATTCTAGCAGAGTGCACATGGAAAGCACAGCTTCGAAAGTAACATATCACATTTACGACGTCAATACTTTCTGCCTTCCGTCTATTTAGTGCTTACAAGAAGATGACCATATAAAGTAAAGTTATAGCGTCCTAACAGTGAGACTTTTTCAAAAAGTAACAAACAAAGCAGATTAATCTGAGAGCATGTGCAACAGTAAAACAAATTAAAGTATTTTCTGTATTTCACGCCTCTAATTAGCCACCATCTTTATGTCTCTGATGTGATGATAATGATTATGCAGCATGCCTAGTGGATAATAGAACAAAGAGATGCTACATGAATGCCAAGTAACCAGCAAGAGATTAGGTACATTCAAGTTAGGAAGAAGGGTACATGAAAGTTCCACTTAGGAGAAAAACCTAGAGAACAAACATAAAACGGATAATGATGCTACCATCAAGATGCTGCTGAGATTATGATGATAGCAGCATGAAGATATTGGATATAAAGGTTGTCAAGGAGAACAAGATTATGGACAACATGAAAAAAAGATAAGTTTCACAAGGTGCATACTTGTTTACATCAGGGATAGATGATTGTAATGAAACCAAGTGGGCCACAAGTTCTTTGGCTGCACTTGCGTCAACATTCTTCAGAAATTTCGAGAAATTGGTGAGTACAATCAGCATAATTGCATAACTAAAAACAGCCAAATATATTCTTAGACATATAAAACTTTCATAGAAAAAGGCAATGCCTACAAACCTCATAGTCATAGCGTGTGTAGTAATGCCGTCCATAAGTATCCCAATGTTGACGGACTATATGTTCAACTGTAACTAGCTTCTCACCATCAAGGTTGTCCTCGTTCTTGAAGGCAAGAATTGAGAGCCAAGCCAAAACTGCCCATACACCATCTTTCTCACGGATATGTTCAGAACCTGCTCTCAGAATACAAACCAGAAAACATGATTTTAGATTATTAGATGAATACTTGGGAGGCCTATTCATGCTCTTTAGCTAAGCAAGCACATAAAACAAGGAGAACAAGGATTTTCCCAGAGCTTCAAGGGATTACTACAGTTTCACATTACAAATCAGTAGCCATCCATTGGATGTTTATGTTAATGTCATGCAGCTAAAAACAAGTATTAAATCTGATGAATGTTGAATTCATCATTTTCTAACGTTAGATGAGCATACATTTCAATAAACATAAAGTTGTTCCCAAATCGTTATTAAATTATATGAATACAGAGCAAAGATACTCCCGGGATTAGCTGCATCTTGTCTCAACTGTGTCTCTATTGAAGAGATAAAAAAGATCACACCACTAAAGAATTCAAAGCTCTTCTTCAGTTAGGGCCAACCATAAACATGACAAAGACATTCATTGTGCAGACAGACCAAGAAGAGATCAGTAGTTATCCAAATATTTGTTTCAATGGACTGCACACTCATTACATAATCATTGTCTCTGTTGAAATCACAAGGTTTTGGTGTGATTTCAGGAACATGAAGGTCTTAACTACCAAATAGGATTTTGATGTAATAAAAAGATCTAAAATATACAATCATCTTAAACCTTGAAACCTCACTCCTTTATAGGTCACCTTTGCATGGAAAATCTTATCTCTGGGTAGCTAAATCTATTCTAATGTCAAATAACAAAAACGAAGTAAAATACGCAGAAATCCTACAATGAGTAAATCAGTGCCAACAAGCCCAGATCTGTATGTCCATACAATCAACTGCATACAGACAGATAGTGTCAACATGCAAGCGATGAACCAAACCCACCATCAATTAAGAAAAAATATATCAGATTAAGAAAAATCAGAATAAAGCATGTACCTGTTCCAAAACTTTCTTCACCACAAATTGAGCAAAGGCCAGCATCCATCAGATTTCCGAAGAATTTCCATCCAGTAGGCACCTGGAAAAGAAATTTTTTTTTAACAATTCCAAAAGCCAAAGCCAGGCAAAAATCTTCTTACTTCATCAGTTTGATATAGTCAGCAGTTGAGTCAAAGACATCTACGCCAAACTGCCCCTCTGGACCAATAAAGCTCGTCACACCAATGCTGGATATATCTACCTGCAACAACTTGATGCCTTTGGCATTAGGAAAGAATTCAAGTGCAAACTTAGAAATGCAATACCAGGGGGTATTAAGGTCTATACATCTGGAAGACCTTCTGCAATTAGATACTCTTTTATTGTCTTTGTGTTCTCATATATCTTGTCTGTAATGCCTTCGGGTGCTGGTCCACCATTTTCCATGTTATACTTGATCCCAAAATCCTGAAAGAAATGACAGAAAAGAGTCCAACTTATTCAAATTAATCAAATTAAATGCATAGCTACATATCTAGGAAGAATGGAAACTCCTGGATAATATCATCCTTAACAGAAAATAACCAGGATGACCATACGAATAGTAATCCCTTCTCATTAAGGAAAGAATAATATCAATTGGTTCAACTAATGCAGTATCAGGCATACAATACCTCATGAGGACCACGAGGATTGTGACTTGCTGTCAGAATAAAAGCGCCAGATGCTTTTGATCCCTGCAAATATGAAATAATATTAGATCAAAATTATCATCACTAAGGTCAATACATAAAAAATCAAAGATGAGATAAACAAACGAAGCCGCAGTTATAAGGCTGGCCTTATAATTTAATGATTGAAGGAAATGGGTGCTTACATCCACACCAATTCTCTCTCTAATCACAGCTGACACCGCTGGAGTAGATAGAAGACCATTTTACCCAACCCAAACACGCCTTGATCCATTAGCAGCAGACATTTTAATAATTATCTGTGCAAGATCAGGAAATAAGATCAAAATCCAGTATCACATGAATGCACCACAACCACCAGAGTGATGTCAGGTAAATATTAAACAAATACAAACTTCCATTAGCAATTTTCAATTTTCTCCATGTAATATTTGGATTTATCCAGAAACACAATCCTAAAGTTCAAAGATCCAATATCGTCAACACCACCGAAAATTTTATATATATTCTACAGTAAAGAAATGGAGCCAAAAAAGGGGAAAAAAAGAAACAAGTCCTAGAGTTTAAAGCCAACAAATTATTTAAACAAATTTCATCATCATCTTGTTTAATTAATGAGGATGATGGCAGTAACTCTGAGCTTGATTTCATGCCTTAATCAATACAAGGGTGTCTTATCTGATTCGATACACTTTAAAGAAGAGGATGATGAAGGATGTAAGTTCCACTCACTTCTCTGCACCATATTTTGCATTTCAGCATGTTTTTTTCTATTTTCTTAAGAATGATTGATGACTTATCAATCCATATGTTCAATTTTCACCAGTTTCACCTTTCCCCTCCCCATACCAAGTAATTGAAAAAAGTAAGGCATAAAAAAGAAAACACAATAAGGGATGTGTCCAAAAAATTGCAGCAAACAGTTCAGAAAATAATATAAAAGAAGTTACAGTTGGCTTCTACAATTGATAGGGAAGAAGAAGGTGCAAATCTCAATTAGGTTATTCGGATAATTCATAAAAAAGAAACTATGAGGATAACTTGAAATGCAAATCGAGAATATATCAGAAAAATAATGTGTGAACCTGGATAGCATCCTTAGAAAAGTAACGTCCATCACCAGAAACAACAAGTGTTGCACCTGCATTTGGAGAACTCAATAATTATAAAGCAGCACTCTGCATTCAAACTATCAATAACTTAACAGACAACAGGAAAGAAGCGACTAGCGCATCACCAACAATTTCGACAACTGTGGCTAAAAGAGATAAACAAGCATCATTCAAATGGAATAATGAGTGTTGATTAATGCTTATTGGCAGCATAGTAAATTAAGTATAAATAGCTTTACACATTGTATTTACTAATATTAACTTGCCCTTTATAATCAAAGAAGCGACACCTTATTTGTCCAAAAGAAAAAAAAAAAAATCATCATATAGCAACATGACAAATGATGGCCTACCAGATCACAACTGAGCAGAAATAGAACTACTTACTTAAAAGGGTGGCTTATGACAGCTGTTTAGTACTTCTACATCAAATCCAGTCAATCATTATGTTACAGGTAACATTTAGAATTTTAAATACAAAGACCACCATAAGCAAAGAACGCTTCTCTATGATTCTATCATGTACGTACTCATGACTCGTAACACAAAGCCATTGGGCTATGACAACAAAATCCAACTTGCAGCCTTTTCCCTCTCACGTTCTTTTATTGCTCACTATTGAATGATCATTAATCCATTAGAAAAGTGCCTTTTCCTCAATGGTCATATTGTCTTCTCATAACAACAAGGAAATGAATATAACCAGCATCACAGACTTGGCCATTATGCATGGCACTATGTTATGTACTATATTATCTATGCTGTTTATCAGTAAAGGTGAAGTCATGGCAAATTTAACGGTATTCTGAAGTATATTAGATCATCACCTTTAACCTTTTCACCAAGCGTATTGAATGTGGATTGAACAAAGTTGTGCAGGTAATTTGCTTGTTGGAATACTGTGACCTGAAAAAGAAATTGATATATGAGAAAACTCGGAGTACATCAATATTTTATATCTCCATAGAAGCAGGTAACCAGACAAATTTCACTAGATGAACTAAAACTTTCAAACAGAAAACTTAAGACAGAGAGAAGAACAACAGCTTCCCTTCCTGGTCTCAGACGTATAATGTCTTTTAAATTAGGACAAATACAGTAAAGAAGACATATTCAAAGGCCAAGAATGAGAAAGGTTCAACAAAGAATAAAATCAGTACTCCAATCAGATGCCAAATCCTTTTAGCATTACAGGAGACAAACACAGTAACAAGAACTTCAAGATTTGAAGTTTAAAAAAATAACATATTTCCAAATAATCATCAATTAATTCATCAACTATGTGGTCCCATTATGATTAAAAGACTTGGCCCAAGCTCCAATTTGGTACAAAATAAACCAACTGCAAGAAAACATGCATTTTCACCAAATAACACTGATAATTGCTGCCAGTTGACTACAAGCTAAAGCTCAAATATCTATATCACAATGTAAATAAGAGTTAACGTTTATAACATCTAGATCATTTGTGTCACCAGTCAGACACTACCATTACACCTGGATTTTTAGCTTCTATTTGACGCAAGTGCTTCCAATTGAATACAAGCACAAATTCAAATATCTGGGTCATCACATAACTGATTCAATATCTAAATCACCCGCAAAGCTCAAATGACTCCCTAATATACAATGTCAGTATTTAACATCAACAAGATAAACTCAAATTACTCCCACTTGAGTCAGGTCGGCTACATGAATCCATATTATAAACCAGATTCAGCAAAATACAACATCAGTATAAAAGAAAAAAAAACACTAACGGTGTCGACCAGCTGGAATAGCACTCAAATCTCAAGATTAACATGCACCAAATGCTAATGCCTTTCTTATCAATAAAAAAGAAATCACGATTTTATTATATTTATCATGACTTTGATCAATCATAAGGAAATCAAGGATAAGACAAGTAGTTCTCAATTGACGATTATACAATCTATCAACATTTCAGTAAACAAAAATAACAACAACAACAATAAAAGAAAATTATCTGACATGCGCTATACTTCAGATCTCTACATAATTACGTAACCAATAGATCATGCAGTGAATCAAAACCAAACAAGTAATCTTCTAGACAACAAAACCCGCTCAATTGATCCATCTATTAACCAATCAACGAAATGCAGCAGTATAGAAGAATGCTAGAATAAAAACAACCACCACGACAACAAATTTCCAGATAACAAAAGGAAACAAATAATCGATGAAAACCTTTTTGCGGAGACCAGAGGTACCAGGTATCTGTCCATCGAAGGGTTTAGTATCCTTCCGGCTAACACTGAAAACCACCATTGCAGATATCGGAAAATTTTCAGATAGAGATCCAAAGAAGAAGCAGAAGTTCAGACAAAAAGAATAAAAATGTGGATGGAAATATTATAAAGATGGAGGGAACAAACAAAAGGCAGTGAACGGGAGCTTCTGGAGATTAGAAAGAAGACGTATGCCGATAGAAACTGTTCGGTTTTTTTGTCGGTTGGAGTTTGGACCGGGCCGATAAAAGCGGATCCATCTTTATAATTTAGTTACTTCATGCTTAATCAGGTATGTTGCAGGTGTTATTCGCATTCCTTCTCCGTGACTGGATCTTTTCTTGCTGTTAAGAACCCATTCTTCTCATTTGTGCCTTTGATTCCTGGACCCATAACCTCGCACTTAAAAAGCTCCATATTTTCTATTTTATTGCATATTCAAAAGCCCCCATTTCATTGAGAACTTTTGTTCACGGAGGAGATAAGCTTCTGGCAAGTTTTTTAAGCTACTGAGAGGCACATTAGATTTCCATCACAAGCACATTAGATGTCCCTTTTCAATTTCAGAAGCAACAACTTGATAAAGATGAAAATGAGTTCTTTCGTCTTTGTAGTAATGTTGCAGAACACTACGAATATACTGTAAAAAACTCAAACTATAGCATTCAATGAACTGAAATTTTCATTTAAATCAAGCATAAACATTTGTACAACAGCCATAAATTCATTGAACAGGCAAGGATGCAGAAATAATAAAAATCCGAATCAGAAACAATGATTGAGGTTTCAACAATTATCAACAGCATATAATAAAAGCAAAACGAACCGCAATAATCACCATATGCTCTCTGGCTCTGTAACTGTTAATACCTGCTGGCCCCTAAAGTGCCATCACACATCACCAAATCTTCTCTCCAACAAATTTGAGCCAGCATCGATAACAATCAAAGCCAACGAGGAGATCGAGATGGAAGAAAAAGGTACTCTAATTACATAAATAAACTGAGCTACAATCGTCCAGTCTTACAATCAAATCAACAGAGAAATAAATTTAAATTTTAAATAAATAAAAAAACAGTTACCACAAGGCACAATCAACGCCCACTGCCATGTGACAGAATGAAAAAACCAAGGAACAGTTAACACTTCCTAACCAATGAAATGAGACTTGACTTAAGGCCCACACCTAAGATTAGATTCATCCACATATGATTCTAGAGAGCATAGCTAACTAGCCTTAGCAATAAGAAACCGCACATTGCGCAGCTTTAGCAGACTTGAATTAATCAGATTGACTCAGTCCAATTGATGACTAGTTATGATCATTGTCGATGTCAGGGTGTTCACCAAGATGTTGATCTTGGTTCCTGTCTTCTGGATTTGAGCGACAAGTCCCTTCAATCCGAGTCAAAATCTCTGACATCAGCGGTCGCATGTCTGGATACTGTGCAGTACAATCAATACCGAGCTGAAGCATTTGCGCCATCTCATCCTCTACATTTTGGTAACCAAGTAGCTCGGGATCAAATGCCTTTGATCTTCCTTCATTACGGACCACCGACTGCACCCAACGAGGGAGGTCCACGCCCTCTTCATTGAGCACAGCCTGAGCTGGGGCCCTACCAGTTACTAGCTCCAGTAATAGCACACCAAAACTGTACACGTCTGCTTTTTGTGAAATTTTGTGGGAATCAGTGACCTCTGGAGCACGGTAACCAGCAGCACGAGGAGGGTTGGCTGAAGAGCTGACAAGGTGAGCAAGGCCATAATCAGATAGGCATGCGTCATTTGCCTCATCAAGAAGGACATTGGATGATTTTATGTTCCCATGGGAAGCATCATGGCTGGATGAATGAATGTACGCAATTCCACGAGCAGCAGCAAGGGCAATACGAGCTCGTGTCTTCCAATCAAGTGGAGCAGGGCCAGATCCTTTGTTTGCTATGTTAATGGAAAAAGAACCAGCAGTCAGTAAAATCAAGAACAAGAGTCACGGTATGTAACCTTCAGCCCATGTCAACATACATTATGAATAAGACGTACAAAAATGTAACACTTTTTAATAAATATATGTAGAGAAAAACAAAAAAATATCTAGGAGAAAAAGCCACTTGCCATGAAGCATGATGAAAAAATCAATCATTACCAATAATCACTATACCAGCAAACATTACCGCAGATACTCACCAAAGTATCATAAGTTAATGAAGCCATAGGTGACAATATCAAAGTTATACCATTGCGAAGAGTATCCTCAGAGAATTGAATATCAGAATTGAACATCTAAATTGGAGAAAGATATCGACTAACAAAAGCAGATATAGGCTGTGAAAATTAAAAGAATTTTAAACATGTCGTTGCCATGTATATCCACCATGTTTGGAGTATTAGCCTAGTTAACAAAACCCCTATATTTCAGATAACAACGTACATGTAGGAAGGAAGCATCCAAAAATCTCAAAAGATTCAAAACCATGTAAGTTTAGATTTTAAGAAAAGCGAGAACCGAAATAGCATGCTTAGTGCCTAGATAATCCACTTCTAGACGCATATAATAGTCCATGAGTGTTTTAGCAGCTAAAGATGATGTATGATTTACTAAATACATTTACAAAAGCAAATATTGGCAAAGAAACAACTAGGTATTTCCCACCACTGTCACTCTACCACTTTATTGCAAATGTTAAATCACCCTACTACTCTCCAGAAGAATGAATTTTTGAAGTACTATATATTGAGACTCACAAATTCTATGAAAGATAAGAAAACAAAAGGACGAAGTAACAAAATCAATGTACCTTGCAGTCCCTTACAAAATTAGAGAAAAATTCAAGTATAGACCAAGACTGAGTCTCATAACAACACACTAATTCAAGAAAAAGCAATATAAGCTACACAATTTCAAGAACAACAATGTAATTAAATAACTAAGCCATCCTTCCAGATTAAGTATTGGATGTACCAAACATCCATCAGACTAACATCAACAGCTAAAATGTCAACAAATTCAACACCCAAACAAAAAATTGAAGGCCATATTATATCAAAGTATAATCTGTCTCTAGATTACTCAATAATGACCTAACAACTAAATATACAGCCAATATTGACCGAGATTTAGACTCAAGCAAACAACAAGAAGGCTACATTTTCAATTCAAAAAGAAAGCAAGCAAGTAGGTGAAATACAAAAAAAGGAAATTTACCATGTAGGTGAGACGAAAGGCTGCCCATGGCCATGTAATCATAGACAAGCAGCTTCTCATCCTTGCTGTAATAGTAGGCTTGAAGCTTAACAAGGTTCCGGTGCTCCATTGCTCCAACACTCTCAACCCTCTCCCGAAACTCATTTTCTCCAAGAATCACATCCCGCAATCGCTTCACCGCCACAACACTTCCTCCCTCAAGCACAGCCTTATATGCCGTTCCAAAGGTTCCCTTACCTAGAACCTCTGCCGATGCCCGTAACAGATCCTCCAAATCAAATGGACCCTGTTTTCCTCCAACAAAAACCAATCTTTTACGCTCACTCTTTCCGCTGACCACAGCTCTTCCAGCCGCTGGCGCAGCAGCTGCTGCTGTAGCACCAGAAGATGCTGCTGCAGCACCAGCACCATTGGCCTTCGGGACAGAAGAAGCCTCTGCGGACCGTGATTTACTACGCTCTTCTTTACTCCGACAGCAGAATATCAGTAATGCCAACACAACCAAAACCGCTAGAGCCGAACCAACAGCTATTCCTGCAATTGCTCCGCCAGATAGTTTACGTCCTCTGTTTGCAGGAGGTCCCACAGGTATAGGCACTATATGTGATCCCGGCGAAAGCGCCGGCGAAATGCCGTCAGGACAGGGGCCGAGCGGTTCGCCACACAAACCCCTCATCCCCAGAAAACAATCACGGCCCATTCTGCGAAGACCAACCGGAATCGGGCCGGTGAGATTGTTGTAGGAAACATTGAACTGGGTTAACGAACCAAGGTTCCCAAAACCGGAGGGAATCTCGCCTGAGAAATTATTCCTCTCCAACAACAGAACACCTAATCTAGTCAAATTGGAAAGCTGTTCCGGAATCAAACCAGATAAATTATTTCCGGCGAAATTGAGTCGAACCAGGTTCGGAGGAAGCGGACCTGTTTGAGTGAATCGGTTCCCTTGGAGGTAAACATTACGCAACCCGGTCAGATTACCGAAATCGGAAGGGAGTGCACCGGTGAGAGAGTTGAGACGGAGAGATAGTGTATGGAGGGCAGTGAGATTACCGATGGTGCCAGCAGGTATTGAACCAGATAAGTAAGAACCTGGGAGACGTAGGGCCCACACCCGACCGGACCGGCACGTGACACCGCGCCATGAGCAAGGGTTCGACGAAGTGTTAAACGGTAAATGTGGACCCACTGATTGCCGGAATAAGAGAAGAGAAGAACGGTCTGATTCTAAACCAACGGCCGAGATTTCAAGAAGAAGGTTTGCAGAAATTAGAAAAAGAAGAAGGCGAGACATTTGAGTTCAAGATTCTTCTGCTTCTTCTTCTTGTTCAGAAACAAGTCAAACAACAGCAAGGAAGAAGAACTGAAGAAGAAGAAGAGAAGGTTGAGATGGTTTGGTTTTTCTCAGGACAAGTAGGGGAGAGAGAGAGAGAGGAGAAAAGGACAGAGAAGGGACGTCTGTTGTGTTTGTAGGCTTTTAAAACCCTAAAACCAGTGCTCAATTATAAAAAGAAAAAAACATATTGAATTTTTTAATCTTTATTTCTCTCTGCTTTTGTGCGAATGAATCGGTAGGAAATTTACGAAAAAGGAACTCTTCTTTGTTTTCTTGGATTTGTAGCTCAAGTAGGTGCATACGTTTCTTACTTGTTCTTTTTCGTCTGTGTTTGTTATTTTAGCAAAAAAAGGACTTCAATTCTGTAATTTCTGAGATATTTGCAAGACCAATCCACTACTTTAAAATAATAGGCCTTGAGAATTCTTTGACGACCTATGAGTGCCTCCATTTATTATTCTTACAATCATTAAAAAGCTTCTTAATCAACGCATTAATTTCGAAGAGATACTTACCATCATACTTACTCGAATTTTTATCCTACCCCTAAATAATGGAACGAAAATTTATATTGCAATAAATTTCTGTGTTAAGATGGGTTGATTCAAACATGGTTTTTTGCGAAGTAGATTCCCAAAAAACATGACTTTTATTAGGCGCTATTAAAATTCTCAATTATTTTTTTATTTTTTATATAATAATTTTTTTTATTTCTAAAATTGCAAATCATATATTAAAATTTATACAAGTTTTTTTTACTTTTTTATAATTTTTCAAAAAAATCTAAAAAATACTTTTTTTCCAAATTGAAAGTTGAATATATACAGAATTTTTCCGTAGTTTCTCTCGAACTAATTTCATGGATAGTTTCTTTTGTTTTTCTTTTCCAAATGAAATAAGGTGTTACAATGATGCCATGGGTCACGTAAATTCGTAATAGTCATATTTCAATGCTTAACACGAGAAATCAAATATTTATAACTTTTAATGCCTTATATTAGTGTAGAAATCTTTATACAAACATAATGAAATACAAATCCACGCGTTTGTTGGATTGATTCTTACGTCAAAATTTTAAAAATCAACAAGAAAATTCACCAAAAATGAAGAAATCAATAAACCAGTCGTTGGCCAACTTCTTACTAAAGAACAAAACAAGCAACAAGTTTTTGAGTAAAGAAGTTTTCTGATGAAAAACAAAATCAATGCTTTTGATTGTTGTTCAACTTTATATTTTCTCATCAAAACCAGAACTACCAATTCTAAGCTTTTTCTATATGTCATTTTCTCAGAAATATATCGCACTCAAACACCTAAAACTGTCAGGTTATTTTCATCTAACGCTCAATTTTGAGAGAACACTATGAAAGTGACGAGGCTATCCATTTCATTTTAAAACACAGTAGATATTTAACATATATATAATAAGTTATAATTACTATTTAATTAGATTACAAATTTTCGTGAACGTACCAAAACTGCACTTTTTGTCGCTCATAAGTTTCCAACTCATACCTTTATTGTATGAGCTGTTTATTTAACACACATACAGTACGACAAAGAGATATCAATCATATATATGTACTACTTATAGTACTGATTAAGTAAATAATGTGTACCATATTCCTAAAACATTATTAGTTAATTGAGATAAGAAACGAAAACATTAGAAACAAGGTATCAAATCGTAAAATAATTATGATATGTTGCAAAAAGAAATTTTTGTTTTTGTTATAAAAGAAAAAGGTAAAGCCTGGGTCTTCGGAGAGTGTTCAGTCAAGCAAAGGGATAATGAAATAGTGTGAAGTTTTTCTAATATTATGTTTGTTTCCATACAGCAAACACGAAACCAACTTACGATGACTAACTTTTAGCACCATTCAAATTAGTGGGCCCCAGTAATTTAAGATTACTGTCCATCTTTATAGGACATGATAATAATTAGTAACCTGCCACGTCTTCACTTTGATTCTGTTTCGTGTATGTAAGGAGACATGTTGATAACGAGATAAACGGTGTTTCTCTAGGTCCAGTCACTCGCGGTTAGGTTACAGTTTAACTTAAAGCAATATCGGTAGAGTTCTTTATACAGAGAAGGGGACCACAAACACATGCTTCTCGTATTTTTCACTGCAAAATGGTACTGGACCAGGTCAAGAACACGCACCTGAATTTGATCTGAATTAGTCAAAATTTGGACTCGAACTTGAACAAATTAAATTGAACGGCTAATTAATTTATTAAACCATCAAAAAGTTGAAATATCTTCACTCTCCGAGAAATAGAAATGGGTCGAAACAGTCTAAATTGGGCTAAACGAAAGCCCAAAAGTATCTACAAACATAAATTCTTAGATCCCAAATTCTTAACTCTAAGATTCACCGAAGTTTAATTGATCGATGGACGGGCTGGAGGCGGCGGGCTGAACCAACTCCGCATCGGGTTAGGACCACTTGGGACCGTCCTTAACTCAGATCCGGTCGGACTCAGTTTCTGATTATCAAATTATCTCAAAATAAATACACAAATTTTGGGAATAAATAAAAAGTTAGCTTATGAGAGAGTAGCAAAAAAAAAAAAAAATCGTAATATAGCTATTGTATCAAATTAACCTTCGGTATATTTTTTTCAAAATTGCGGACTGGAGGCGGAGGGCTGAACCAACTCTGCATCGGGTTAGGACCACTTGGGACCGTCCTTAACTCCGATCCGATAGAGCTCAATCCCTGTTTATGAAAATAACGGCAAAAAATGCACATGTAATCTTAAACATAAAAATCATCTTAAGATCAGAAATCACAAGGAAAAAAATTTCCCAAAATAAAAAATAATCATGAATAATATATATAGTTGTTTACCTCTGCATAGGGGACGTTGAGTAACCGACGACTATCATGATGATTTACTGCAAAATTAAAAATATTTGCACAAATTATAGGTACATTACATCTCTATGAATTTGTAAAAAACTTTAAAAAGATTGTTCTTCTCATAGTACCTGACTGACCTTCGGCTACGTTAGAGATCGCAAGTGATAGGGTGACCAAAATAATAAGAAAGAAAAGGGAAGACTGTGCCTTCAACATCTGTCTTGATTTGTAGATATCAATTTAAGTGAAGAAATATTCGATAAGTTTGTTCGTGAGAATAACAATGTAAATATATTTATAGAGGGAAGTTATATTCCTCAATTTAATGAGTACGAAAAAATTGCATGCCAAATTTTTACACAGTTCTTTTCTATTTTTGGCTTGGCACGGTGGACAGATTCCACACAAGGTTACAAAAAGTTAACAAATAACGTACAAGTCAAAGATTCATTTACTTGCTTTTCGCTGGCATTTAACAAGTTTGACCACATATATTGAGCAAAAATAAAATTCGTAAAAGATAACTGGAGCCAACACCACATTCAAGCAAAACATAAATTTTTACCACTTATATCTTGCATTTTGATTAAATATTTAATATCCAAGATGCGATTCCAATGGATGTCCACACTACACCGGCAAACTTTATTCACAATGTACACATATACTAATATTGAATATTCATGCTGTTTATACATTTAGTTTATGGTATATGCGACCAAGGAGGCCTTAATCAAAAATAGAAATAATTATAAACGTGTCATTATCTAAATCAATATGAACTATTTGAAAGATTTCTTGCATCTTCTACAAAAATCCTTCGTATTATAACCACATAACACCTCTCACCCAAAACCCACACACAAAAAGAGAGTACAGAATTAAGGAAAGAAATATTACCAACTTATTACACAAGTACAACAATTAACCACCACTCTTTAGTCCTGATTCTTCAGCTTCTCAACCCTCTGTGAGAGCAGTTCAATTTTAGCAAGCATCCTAGTGACAGCAAACAAGAACCAATACAACAAAAGCGCCGACGCAACGAGCAGCATATTCCGCTGGCTCTTGAGCTCCGATTTCTGAAATCTCAAGTGATCGGCAGGTGAACAAATGATCGTACCATCTTTTCCGGAACCGCAGTTCGGTCTCGTCTCGTACTTCCAGTAAATATCTAGCATTAAGAACAAACAAAATGGAACGACGGCGATCATCGGACGAAGAGCAGAGTGTGAAGCTGTTACTAGAGCTCGCCGGAGACCTGCGCTTAATCCCCATGCTCCAGGAACTGTTAGGATTACTAAGAAGGCTGCTTCTGCTGCTGCCACACTTCCAACAACAATCCACTCTAGAGCCATTTTTGAATTGGAACGATATCAAAACCTTTCCTCAAGAACTCGAGTTTCTCTTTTTCATGATACTTCGCTGTTACTGTTATCTGTGTGTTTATATAACAACGAGAGAGTGAACGTGGCAGGAGAATGGTTTTTGGAATCATTCCAGAAGTGTTGAGGTGAGAGAATTAAGTTGGCAGCGCCAAACTAAAGGCACGTGGAAGGAAAGACAAATGTGTGGTTTCTTGTAATGTGTACACGTTTCTCGTTAGTTAGAACGAGATTATTATCATCATAAGACATAATCGAAGTTTGCATATTTCTTTTTAAGAGAATCGGGAATATAATTAATAACAATAAGATATAAAAAGGTAAAGGGAAAGAAAATGTCTCTAAGAAAAGTACACATTTGTTAGGCATATGTGAAAAGAACTCTAATCAAACTGTGTCGTACAAGAATATAAGCACACAGAAACTCTGTACAGGTTCTAATACATGAGTTCAGTATCTTTTCAGGTTTTACGAAAATGAATCTCTTATGTGAAGAATTCCATATTTTGTCCAGAATCAAAATTCCAAGGAAGCAGAGTATAATAAAAGAAAGAGCCCAGAAAAATGGGAAACTCAAGTAAAGAGAAGGATTGTGTAGTATGTTTTAACACACCGTTCATCATCACTTGGATCTGTTTCTTTTAGTAGAACTAAACGGTATGGAAACTGAGCCTGTATCTCGGCGACATACTAAAGATATGATGCATGTCAGCACGAAAGCTCCAAAAACAGAAACCAAAAGTGAGGACTTGGCTCCATTATAGTAGCTCCTTGGTGCTAACGGTGCACCGCTAATAGATGCAAATTTTGATCTGGCTGTGCTGCTCCTGCAAATATAAAAACAGACACAGAATATGTGATCTATATGATGAGAGACCAATAAATTGTAGAAGACTATACGATCTTAGAATTTCATGACTACCCAAACAACTTTTGGAAGGAGTTCCAGAGAGAGAATTTTTTGTCCTTTTGAAGACCATGCTCGTTTTTCTTTCTCCTTTCCTTCCTGAAAAAATGATCCTCAAGCTTCCCTATAATTTGTAAAGAACCTTAGAGCTGTGAAAAGTTGAACCAACAACCAGATTCCTAAAGGTAAAGAACTTATTACCTTTTGATGGTATAGGATGTGTGCCATGGGAGGCTTTTAGAGATGCCAACTTTTCAATCAGAAAACGCTCTTCATCACTGAAATCTAGAAGACGTTCTTAATAACAAATAAATATTTAAGCATTTTCATGAGAATGCCTAAATATTTCTATAATGGTTCAACAGTAAACTTCATTGATAATCTCCACTTTAAATTCTCAGAAATAGAAACTCAACATATAAAGACACATCTAAGTATGACATGGTAACTACTCCTGACTAGCGAATTCACCTGCCTGAAATCTTACACTGAAAGAATAGGACAAGGAAGGAAGATAAACCAGCTTGATGAAAATGAATGTTCGACCTTATTTACTAACATGAATACTCTAAGATTCAACATTCCAAGCTTTTAGTTAGGGAAACCAATTTCATCAAGTATAGCTAACATTTTAGGAGAACTTTTATAGCTTTTCTTGAAGTTGTCAGAAACTAAAAAGTAAGTTCTTGAGAAAGATACATAGACAAGCTTAACTATGTCTTCAAACAGGATTTATGAGTAACGTTTACCAAACCTAAAAGAAAGGTCAACAAAAAGAGCTCCACATGCAGCCACAATAGCATTTTGCATAGATTCTTTTGAAGTTGCTAATCAAGAAAAAACACTCACACCTTATATGTTTAGGTATCTCGACTTTGACGGTAAAGTAATGGTCACCCCTGATTGAAGGTCTTTTAATGTTGGGAACTCCAATATTAGCCAATTTTAACATGTCTCCAGGTTGAGTTCCAGAAGGGATTACAAGATCTTTGTATCCTTCAATTGTCTCCACCTATAATGATATCAGCTTCTGTCAGGTACAAGAATACCCCTCACAACATTTGATAGAGAGAAATTATTACATGAAAAAAAAAAATTCAGTGACAATGTAAGGCGGAGGTGTGATATAGTCATTCATCTAGTTCGTTTACCTAATGGAAGCACCGGTACTATGTAACCAAGATCCTTGAAAGGTGACAATGTTGGTCAATCTTCTCAAGGGACCCATTCAACACTTAGTTACACACACAAAAGCACATTTTATTTTATAAGCAATAAAATCATAAAACAAGTGAAAATTCTGTTCCCAATTAATGAAATAAACGGACATACATAATAAGTAACTAAATAATCCCCATTACTTTTATAATTGAAAACAGATTATACTTGTAAGTGCTGACATGTGCTGAAGTCAACACACCTTCACAACTGCACCTAGTATGGCATCAGTGTAATTGATGCTAACATCTGAGTAGAGAGTGAGACCATTCCTTTGGAACCCTGGTTTCTCATAGACATGAATGAACAAATAAAGATCTCCCACTATGCCCCTGCATTAAAGCGTAAAAACTCATAACCAGTTTTGGCTAGTGATGATAAAAACAGGAAGAAGAAGGTCCTGAGTATCAGCACATGACATACTAATTAATTAAATAGGTACGGACTCTTATCTTTTTTCACATCCCTAAAAAATTATGTTTCTCTATTTCCTTTTAAATTCTATTCGAAGTTTTTCGAAGAATTGCAAGGTAACCAGGTTGGAAGTGAACATCAGAAGTCTTAGTATATTGACTTGGGTATGTTTTTGATACAGTAAATTTAATGTGTAATAAGTTTAATCTCATAATACCATGCTTATTGGAATAAAGAAATGTGTCCTATGCATCAATATCAGATTAAGTAACAATCAAGAGAAATTTTGTAGATACTATAAGATGTAATCAATCACTAGTGCATTGTGTGACCACAAGCCTGTGTGTTTGTGCATTGCTCAATTATATCATATTTACTTGCATGTCTTATATCATATTTACTTGTACACGTGCAAACCATGAACATGCTCTCACCCAGAAGGGAATCACGAGATATACCAAATTATATAGTACAGTAATAATATACCTCATCATGATGAGGAGCTATAATAAATGTTTAACAAAATCCTGACAGGCAAAAAATAACTGAGAAGCCCTAACCTTCATATAAAAGATAACTTAGTAAACTAAGATGGGTATTATTAAATGGTTAGATGCTTGCCTTTTTGTATCAGAATTTCCCTCTCCTGAAATTTGAATAGTAAATCCATCATCAACTCCGGCTGGAACATCTATACTTAAATTTCTCTTCTTTTGCAGCCTTCCCTCTCCCTTGCAACTTTTGCAGTATTCAGTAATTATCTTGCCATCTCCACCACATTTCCAGCAGGTTGATACCTACTAATCAGTGCAACTATAATGTTAGCCAATCCATTTGGAAGAAAATGGAACTAAGTTGTGTCAGAAAGGATGCAATCACTTTTTGATGATTGCAGCAAGTACTTAGTTCTTGAAGTTTCCTGTTAAAGCAATGGATGTACCTACTAATTAACTTAACTGCTTGCAGTGCATACTGTTGCTTAGCATCTACGTTCATGAAGCTGGACATGACTTACCAAATACCAACAATTACAATAGAAAACTCATGACATCATCTTCCTTGTACAGTGCTATGGCGCTCAGCAGGAAGTCTAAATAGACCCTCATAAACTGGGCAGTTTGGGACTATAGGTTAAATTTAACGGTTTCTAAGTGTAAGGAGCAAAACCAAGCCATCCAATGACGTATGTCTATTTAGTCATTGGACCATTTATATTTCCATGTATGGAAAGCTTACCTGAGACAATAAACCAAAAGGCGTTTTTTGGGTTTTCATCACACCACCCCTCCCTCCACATTCACTACAAGATTTTATGCTAGAGCTAGATTTTCCGCCAGTTCCATTACAGCAGTCACAAGTTTCATAACGCATAACTTCAATTTCCCGATGCCCACCAAAAATGGATTCTTCAAAGCTCAAGCCAAGATCATATCTGCAATACAAGATAGGAAGAGGATGATGCAACAATAAAACTATACAGCTGGATGAGCACAACAGTCATTTAAAAACATGTAGATTGTCCATGAATTCAGAAGTCAGAACCAATATGTAGCATCTAGAAGTTGGCTGTGAGTTCTTTAATAAAGGATCATATTCATTGTTTAACTAGTGAACTTCATCTAGCTGCTTTTTAGTGTCTAATCATTTGTGTGGATAGTGTTCAGAACACCTGCCCTTAACCATAACTTAATACAAATGTTACGCATGATCTGTGACACATTCTTGGAACAATATATAACAGAATGGACAGCACAAAGGGGTACTAATTTCATATGGTAAAGGCACGTTAAGAATTCATCATTCTCACGTCAGAAGCAGCTAAAAAGGTGATTTAAGTACTTGATATCAAGACTACCACGACGATTACTTTTCCTGCTGAAGCTGATAGGATCGACATCACCTCTAAAAAATCCATTACTCTCGCCAAAGAATGCGTTAAAAACTTCAAAAGGATCAACCTGAAATTGTTAGATGCAAATTTCATCAAATATTAGGTAAAAAAAGAGTGACTTGGCAATGACAAGGGTGATACTCCAAGCCATGACCACTGTTTGGTTGAACCAATGGTCAAGAAGTAAGAATCATAAAAGCTAACTTAAGCCAGGTAACCAAATTAAAGTAATTTCTTCTTACCCCTTGTGAATCAGCACCTGCTTCTCCATATTCTCCTTGTGCACCTGCCTCACCAAAGCGATCATATAAAGATCTTTTCTCATCATCTGATAACACCTAGCAGAAGAGATCAATGCAACAGAGACACAAAAGAGAGGAAAAGTAACAGAAAATCTAATTGCAGATTTGAGATCTATGAGCCTCTTCTCATAAGAATAATATTAAAGGAGAAAACAACAAATTAGATTATAAATACTATAGCAAGTTTAAAGAAGAAATAAAGTACAGCCAAGTTTAGCTTTACTGATAAGTCTTTTGACAATTTTGTGTTAGAGGGGCCATTCATTGAGATTTACTTATTACATTATCAAAGTTTATTTAACTAGTTTCTTTAAACACTTTTAGTAAGCAATGGCCTAGTGTCATCTAGGTGCAAACTAAGCTGCCCTGGACTCCTAGTGAGATGAATAATGTGTGGATTACATAAAGGTTTTTAAAATCCCATCTAGGACAAAGATTTAAATGTGTAGTAAGCTCATAGACATCTGGCCTCCGATTCGCTTGCAAAAGAGACTATGAGAGCACAACAAGCTCAACATAAAAATAATGACTATCAAAGGAACTTGTACCTCATATGCAGCACTAATCTGTTTAAACTTTTCTTCCGCCCCAGGACTCTTGTTCATATCTGGATGATACTAAACAAAAAAAGAGAAGAATACTTTATGTATACAAGTTAAGAAAAGGCAATATTCATTGCGAAAAAAATTCCACAAGGTTTAGTATCATGTGCGACATACAACTTTTTCGCCAACACCTAAGGTGCTAAAAGAAAAAACAACAAAATCATCTAAACCATGATAAAATTTTAAACAATAAACATCTAGAGCTAATAATTTTTTCAATATCCATAAAGGTCTTTCACAAATCCTAGTTGCATATCTAATCCAGAGCTATATGAAGGTAACATCAAGCAACTTGAGGGCAAGGCTGTCATTCAAAGCCTTTTTTCCAACTAATAAAAATATAAACAGTGAAAGAAATCCTATAAATCCAAAAACCTATAACCAAACACTTTATTTCAAAATCCATAAACAGTTCCACCAAACATGGTCGAGGAACTAATCAAGAGCAACATAGAACAGTATGGAGCACATTGCACGCTGAGCTGCAAGAGCCGAAGCCTTAACGGGGACCAAAGAAAAGCCAAAGCACATACAAAACATAATCAATAGCTAACAGAGAACAAGCGTCGAGCACCTTGCGTGCAAGGTTCCGGTAAGAAGATTTGATCTCATGTAACGTTGCGTTCCTTCCGATCCCAAGCGTCTCGTAGTAATCCTTCGCTTTTGCTTTTATTGCCACGGCCGAGTTTTTCCTGCTACGTCGAGGAAACGACCGGCGAGACTGTTGCGAATTGAACGAAGGCAAAGTCAAGGGCTGCTTGAATGAGAACGAATAGCCGTGATCCAGAGGAGAACTAATCGAAGCGGTTGGACGGAGTCCGGTGGCCCAGGCTGAGAAGATGCTCGGCATTGCCGAGAAGGTTTCAGCGAGCCAGAGTTCACATTCAGTGGGTTTATGTTATGTACATTTTTCAGATAAAGAGTTATTTGGGTTAGGAGTTAGCAGTGGAGTTAATTATCTCTCTGAGAGAATACAAAAAGAGAAATAAGAACCAAAGCTTTGCAAAATATTATATTGTTGGTCCGTAATTGCAACACGAATTTCACTTTTATGCGAAGTTGTGCTACGAGTATTTCGGTCTCACAATACAATCCTTACAAGAATAACATGAAAATCTTTTCAATCTGCGAACAGAAAAATTGAGATTTCACAAGAACTAAATAAGATTTTCTCTCTACAACTAATGTTAATTAGGTTAGATGAAAGTAACAGATTTCTTTGACATTTACATCATCATGACTTTCTAATTTGCTCTAAACCACTTGAAAAAGAGAAGAAAATCAAGGTTCTGAGGTAGCACGTTGCCTTCCATGTTTTGCTCGTCTTTGAAACTATATACAAATCATTTTATCGCCTTTGAACCCCTACAGTAAGCTACGTTTGTGCTGGAGCCGTCTGACCAGTTTCTCCAATGCCTCCTTCATCCATGAATGCTTACACTCCTCTCTCACTTCCGCTACAGATACCTGGTCATAGGCAGAAATTCGTATCAACACAAACAACGAAATTTACTCGTATGAAACTCTAGCAAATGAAAATTAAGTACTTACCCATCTCCGGTCACGGACCTCCTTCTCAGGCCAGTGAACAAGTTCATCTGTAACATTCATGGGGAACATAATCCCTTCATGCAGTGCATCATGGGATCTGCTCTTATATGTCCATCTTCCAAGTCTACGCTGAAAAGGATTCATACCTTCTGTAAGAACTTAGACTACAAGACAGTTGAAGTTCAATGTAGAACAAGAACATTTTTAGTTAAGAGATGCGCACTAACTTCGATTTTACCCTGTACACCTGCTTCTTCCAATGCCTCTCTTGAAGCAGCTTGCTTCATTGTCTCATCTTTTTCCCAACCTCCCTGATACATTCACAAGTTACATTTGAACGCTTCTTTTGCAGTGATTGACTTCAGATTTTCTTGCTAAGAATTCGTATCAGAAAAGAAGGGACCGATGGTTGGTTCACTTTTGCTCCATTATTCAAGGGAAATTTCATAAAGCTATACAGCAACAATCTTCATGTAGATTGGCACAACAAGTAGCAGGCACATGATTTCTCTTTCGAAGTTAAAAGTAATTGCATAGGGGAATGATTTCGAACATTTTTAACACATTCTACTGGAAAAAGAAGCAACAGCGTGAGATTTATGTAATACCTTCGGAAACATCATTCCATTTCCTTTCGGGGAGCTTATGACAAGAACCTTCAATGCCTGATCAATTGCATCATTATGCGGCTTGTCAATACTGAATTTATACGGAATACATCTGTTTTAAAAAAAAACCCAAGTAATTGGTCATTGAAGGATCAAGACAGACCCAAAATTCTTCCAAGAACAAAGAAAAGCAATAATTGGGAAAGAACTATTCAAAATCAATAACATTTAAAAAACACTAGAAAGAAATACAAAAGTACTAATAATCATCATACGCATGTTGTTAGAAAAATAACATCAAAAAGGAAAAAGAAGAAAGACGGAAGTTTGTAGAGAATACCAAAAGCAGCTAATAAACAATTCTGTGAATCCGAACTGGAGAATTCGAAATACGAAGCCAAAAATTTGAGAAAATCAACCCACAGACAGTTTTTTGATAAAAATTCAAGACTTATACCTGTCAACAATATACATCAAGATAAATTTAAGAGAAAGTGTTCAAGTCAACGTCTTTTATTAATTTGATAAAAATTTTGAGGAAATCTCATAATTGCATTACCACAACGATCAACTAAGAGAAAACAAATAAAAAGCAATACTTTTAAGCAAAACCAAAAAATCACCCGGTCCGTTGGATCAACACTTTCCATTTCTTAAAAAAAAAACCAAAAAAACTTTTTTTCGTTTTGTATGTTTTGAATAATCTGCCAAACCACAAATAATTCCACAATCCAATCACCATAATGACCATAGAACAACAAAAACAAAACGAAAATTTTAAATTTTCAAACAACTCGCAACTTTTTTCTTTAAATTTGCTCCAAAAAAAAACCTTTCAAGAGGGGTATTATAGGAAAAAGAATAAAACAAGTTACCCGACAACAAGTCTGCCGCCGTTGTTTGTGTACCTCTGCAGTTGTCTTCCCTGCCGCGAAACCACCGAAACCATTCTCTTCTTCTTTTCAATAAATTTTCTTCTCGCGATGCCCCTGACTGGTGAATAAACAAGAAACGAACAAAAGAAGATATAGAAGAGCCGAGAAAATTAAAAAGGAAAGAAACACAATGAGCGCGTATAGGCAAGTAGAAGCGGTTATGAGATAGAGACACCACGGAAGAAGAAGACATGTCTATTTATAGAAAAACAAAAACAAATCTATCATGGGCATTATTGGAAAACACAAAAGATAATTTAAGTTTAAAAATGTATTTAAATTAATGTACATAACAAATTAGACAAATGCATAATAATGTAAAATAATTCGTAGAATTATCTATTGCTTATTATGATATCCGATAGAATGCTTCATGTTTAATTTATACCATTTTTTGCTAGTAATAATTCTATGATAACATAATATGTTTTATCTTTAGAAGAAGTTGTGCAGTCATGATGTAATGCCTGCAAAGATAATAGGTTTTAGTAGTTTCTTAACATTTTGGTCGTTGAAAATTTAGATGTTGAAAAAAGCAAAGATTGTATATGTTGAAATCAGTGGAAAATCAGTGGACAGACTCCAGGCTTCTAAAATGTTTGGTTTTATTTGTCAATGCCTTTTAAAAAAAAATTGATATATAGTTTTTACTCACTATTTTTTAGTCAATTAATTTTGATAAAATATAAATTCACATAATATTAAACCGTAATGATTCAGAATATAAATTTAATTTAATTTATTGTTCAATTAATTCAGAACTATTTATGATTTATTTTATTTTAAATTAAATAGTCTGTTTTATTTTAAAATATATAGTCTATTTTATTTAAAAATAATTATCCATTTTATATAGAATAAATAATTATTTTTATTTTAAAATAAATAGTTTATTTTATTTAAGTTTATTATAAAATAAATAGTCTGTATTAGTTTATCTAAAAAAATTATTCCGAACATACGTAAAAAAATTTGAGTACTATATTAGTTATGAATATTTTTTATTCACTTCTATCATACCCAATAAGTTTTTTTTAAAAGTTTAAATTCGTAACAATTGTAATTAAAAATATAAATTAATTATACCTAATCTCGATAACGGCAAGTAATTTAATAACATGTTGTCTGCGTAACGATGGGCTACCACCGCTGTTGTTGTCTGGTACCGTCCTCGTCTGAGTAGATGGAACACCTCTCACTCTATTGGAAAAAATAATCAATTTATTAATGTTGGCGAGGATTAGTTGATTTGTCAATTTATTAATGCACTTAAAATTTTATAAATCAGAAACAAAAACACTACCTAACTATGCATATATAAAACGAACCCCAATCTGCTGGTTGATTGATTGATTGATTTTCATAATTATCCATGCTCTTACATATACGTATATAACTAGTAGAAGCTTCTTGAGTGAGTCAAACGGGTGCGTTTGGAAAACACTTCTTCATAACTTTTGGTTTAATAAATTTTTATCAATTTTAAAATATTATATTGAAAATTATATTTATATACATTTATTAATTTATTAAAAATATTTTTTGAATTATTTTATTAATTTTTTTTATTTAGAAACACTTTCCGATGTTTCCAAAACTTAAAGAAAATATTAAGGTGGCTTCCATCTTCATGCAGCAGTAAATGATGATCATGTTCTTGTTTGCAGAAATATAAAATGATTAGAATCGTTCTGAACTTCTGCCTCACTGCGGAAGTAGACTTTGTTATTGTGGGGAAATTTATGAAAAGAAAGTTTCTTTTTTACTGAAAAGCGAAAGTTTTCTGTGAAGAGATATTAATACTGAAAAAAATAATTAAAATAAAATATTTGATTCAATATATTATAAAAATCAATCTAATTTAAATCAATAAATTGTAAAATTTTTACATATTAATTTTTTTATTTAATATAAAACTAATCTATTCATATTTAAATTTAATATTTTTTCTGATAAAAATATAGTCCAGACTAATGGAGAGAAAGAGAGAGCTGGATTACAAGTTTCACTTTGAACTTATTCCATTTTGAGATCAAATAATGGATTATGATTCCTTTTTTTGTGGAAGAACTCATTATTTTTTTGGTGCTGCTGACGTTATGATGCTGGCAAATGGGCAGCAACTGGCATATACTGATATTAGAAAACTTTTTACATTTCGGTGATTGTATTTGTATGAGATAAGGCATCTTCTTGTCTTACTCCTATTTTTTAGTAATACTGTACCTCTCAATGTCTGCAACTCTTACTATTATTATTATTTTATTATTATAAGATGATGATGATGAGAATTATTTGTTTTATCTTTTTTTCTTTGATAGTCATGAATAAACAACAAACGGAGCAGATTTTTTTATATTTTTAAAATTTATAAAATATTTATTAAATAAAATAAATTATTTATTTGAAATGATAGGTATTTGAAATAAGTTGCCGAACGTTCCCCTGGTGTATTGTGGATGAACTTTTCTACCTAACCTTACCGTTAGTTTTTGAACTTTTCAGTTTTCATTCAAATTGAACTTCCATTACTTGTCTTATATTTATTAAATAAATCCAACAAAACTCAAGCTTTTCAATAAAGCTAAAATACTTATGCTAAACCAAGGGTCCAAGACATCACCGTCTGTAAGAAAACCACCTCGACCTAATTTGAAAAAAGAAAGATGATACTATATAGTTATCTAAACTGAATCGGGCATTGATATGTGAAGCTATCCGGATATGTAAGACTCAGCGATAGTTAAAGCTTAATTTGGCGGAATTGAAGAAAGCAACAGAAAGATGAGGAGATAGACTTCGACAGCTCAACACGGTCGCGTCGTCTGTTAGGAGCACAGGCAGAAGCTAAGGCTTTAAGATAAAACATAATAGTCGGCTCAAATAGGCTTGTATGAGCGACACTAGAGAGAGGAGAGGAACATCGGAGGGAGAAGGAAAGAAAATCAACAACGGAGAGAGCTATCGTCGGTCGAAGATAAAAATAGAAGAAATACGTCCGAAGCTTTTATCGTAGGAGAAGAGTAGACACGAGAGAATATTAAAATAATCGAGAAGCAAAGAAGAGTAGGTGTATTGAACAAAAAATAGTAAATAATTTTTTTTTAAATATAACTCGGGTTGATCTGGACCATCGGACTGACGGGTCAATTCGAAAGTTGTCCGATTAATTCGAACTGAATATAGATCTTATTAGTTTGAAGACCAAGATCAATTTAGATTTCGATCGATCTGGATGGTCCGATCCGGATCTGTAAATTATACGCAAAATTTTGTTGGAATCTCAAGATGATTTTGATAATAACAAATATTAAGAATTATAGTTTATGAGTTAGGTGGACTAATGATTCAAACTAAGTTATACAGAATTAAAAGTATAAATTCTTCCAAATAAATAGTTATAGTCCAGCCAGCTGCTTTATAGGAGACTCTACTTTGGGCGTAAGACGAAAATCAATTAAATGTTAGATAGCAGAACAAAGAGCAGAACAGAGAAGTCTCACAAGAACAGCCGATTAGATTACTGCTGATCCTAAACCGAGTGAAAACGATCAAGTTATAGATTTCAGAGGTAGATTCGATCGTAATGCAAATTCAGCTTGAGCAAGATATTTTTACCAGAGCTAGAACAACATGCACAGAACAAGCTTGGCTAAAGAGTTCATCAAATTATGATCTACACAGCTTTGGAAAATTTATGGAAGATTGGAAGAAATTAAGAAAACATACATTTGCAGAAAATCAAACAATATTGGAGTCAACTTTCAGATTAAGTTTGATCAAGATTTTCTCATTCATTTGAAGCCAAATTTTGAGGACATATTGAATATTATATCCACTACCATTCCACATCAAATACAATTGAAAATTGCAACAAGTGAAGGTCAAGAATATAGTGCAAAAGTACTATCAGAACCACTGTCAGTATGCCAGAATTTAGAATTGAATCTCGATTTTCATTAAAAGCCAAGGATCAAGTTACAAAGAATATACATACACTTGATCCACCATAGTGCTACGACGATACATCACAATAACCTACTATATGGAGCAACTATACAAAATGATCCAAATAAATAAAGTTGACAGAAGAACACTCCATATAGAGCTTTCTTACAAGATTCATAAGATGAAATCCAAGCATTATTTCAGTGCATATCAGAGGTGATTTTACTAGAACATCCAGATAATAATACACTTCAAATCACTAGCATTCGTCACTAAAAAACAAATTTATATATTGCAGTCACAGCAATCAAATCGATGCAAAGCCATCTTAAAGCCGATGAATATCCAACGGAAACCTTACATGGCTAATCTATGAATTCAGAAGGAAAATTCGAATTTGAGCTTGATGTATTTCAGTTATCAAATTAGTTCATCGTCTCCATAGTAAGGGCCACCAGAAAGAGCAAAGAAATTGAACAATAGACAAAAAAGGGAAGCACACGCAGGAGAAATTGAAATCACCAACAAGCCATTTAATGCTACAAAAGGAAGATCAAATCAAGCCATACTAGTATAAGCAATTGAGATTTAAAATGCTAGCTGGAATATCTAATGATATTATATTTATTTCCATCAAAATCCAACTGTTGAAACGTACCTGATGGAATCTCAAACGGCAGTGGCATAGAAGACCAAGTTGATAACACTGTAAGAAGCGCATGAGGGAGACAACGGAAAGAATTTCCTACCGTTTGAAGATTCGGATCACTCCAGGCTGTGAAGAGAAGAAGAAATATATAAATAGGAGAAAAACAGAACAAGAGAGCAGAGAAGTGAACCAGAAGAAAAGAAAAAAAAAACCTACTTATTTCAACTCACTGCCGAGCTTTACTAAGATACATGTTCGGCATTCCTTTGATCCTCTCCTTGCTTTACTAAGCTTAAATTTAATCTAGTGAGGGAGATCCTGTGCTTTAAAATTATTTGTAACAAACACATTCGTGAGAAGAGTTTGGCTAAGCCTTTTAGGTTGTGCTATTCTTGTAAGAAGTTACATACTTCCCAGAAGGCCTTGGCTAAGGCTTGTGTCTTAGCAGCCGGAGAGACTTGTGAGTCTAATAGGTTGTCGGTGGTTCATCTTGAAGAGAGAACCGGTTAAGGCAATGGTGTTTGGCTAAATACATTACCTTGGTATTGTAACAACTTGATAAGGATTAGTAAAATTCACTCTTGATAAAGAGTGGCCGTAGACGTAAGCAAATTTATTTGCCGAACCACGTAAATCTTGTGTGTTTGTGTGTTGAATGATTTTCTTATATTATTTTCATTTGATAAACAAAGACGCTAAACAGAGAGATTCTGTTTACGTCCAGTCAACTATAGTTCTGTTATTTTATAGGAAATCAGGGTCTGTTCAGTTAGCAATATTGTATTAAATTTTTATAGCAACCAACTCAATTCACCTCTCCCCTCTTGTGTTGGTTGTGCAGGTTTGACCAACAAATTTATTTTTTTATTAAATTTTGAGTTTAAATTTACTTTATTATCTCAATTGATTTGAATCTCACTAAACTCACGTTTAATCTATTTGTTATTGAACTCAGTTCTATCCAATTCAGTTTTACGAAACTTATTTTTACCAACAAAAATTACATCCTTATTGTGATCGGGAATAAATATTATCAATATTTATAGATTACATAATCTAAAAATAATTAGTTATACTTCTTATGTATATAAACAACAAGGGAGTGCTTGGCGATACTTATAGTACTATTTTTTATTTAAAAAAATTCTTACATTTTTAAATAAATGTTTACAGTATTTAAAAAGTTTTAAAAGTTTTGAGAAATATAGATTAACTGTATGTCGTACAATATTTAATTTTTATTACTTTTTTGAAGATAATAAAGTCAATTTATTTTTCAAAAAATCCATAATAAGTTTTGAAATATCTAATTAAAAATTTTCTTAGTTAAAATATTAGATTTTCTTTATAATTTAAATATTTGTATTATATATATATATATATATATATATATATATTATATCTTTTTTATTTAGAAAAATAACAAGTAGTATTAACTTGTAATTTTACTTTTTAATTTAATATCAGAACTAAATTTTGATTCTGAGACCTCTATATATACTATATCTTTTCTATTGATAAAGAACAAAAAGCAATATCAACTTACGATTTTATTTTTTAATTATAAGCACTTTTAGAAAATCTCCTTAAACAGTCCTAAATGTCTTAAATTTGGTCAAGCCCACAAATTAAAGTTTTTTTAATAACTACTTCTACTATTCCATCCAAAGATTTAATCTTATTAACATGAATGAAAGAAGAAGACGAGAAAGAATTTCTTTTCAAATATCAACAAAATTCCACACTCATTTCTTTTCTGGAGATACTACGGGCATATTCCAAACGTCCGTAACTCTACTTTTTTTGGCCAGATTTGAGTTCTAAATAGTTTATATGTTTCAATTAATGCGTGTTTCAAATACCCGTAACTGAGTTTTGTGAAAGTGAAAAATAGAAAGTAGAGTTTTTTGAAAAATAAGTTGGAAGTGGAGTTTAGTTTTTATGTTTTAATTGATTCTTGAAGTGGGTTGGAAGTGAATTTAAAAAAAAAATGTAGTGAAACTTAAGTTTCGTTTATATAGAACTGAAAACTCGAGTTCCCAGTTTTATTTGCAATTAAAACATAGAAAGTCGGTGGAATTCCAATTCTGGCAGGAGAAATTGGAGTTCCACCAACTTGAAACACGCCCTTACACAAAAAATTCAGAAGTTCACTTCCACATGCGGAACTCTAGTTTCAATTTTTTTATTTGCACACTTTTCAATACAACTATATCTTTCGATTTTCAACACATTTCTAAAATCTATTGAAACACAAATACTGAACTCCACTTTCACTTTATTTTTAAAAAAATTCTACTTCTTATTTTTCACTTTCACGAAACTCAGTTACGGACATTTAAAACACGCCTTATATAGTATATACTACTATACTATGTGAATGAAAAGTATTTTAAATAATTTTTTTAAACTATGTAATTAAGAATATGTAGAATATTCTAAAAAATTATTTGAAATATAAATATTTTTAAAAATAAATAATATTTGATAAGTGCACTAAAGTTTTCCATAAACTGTTCATCTTCTTTTTAAGTCATAGCACAGTCAACTGGCAAGCAGTTCCATGTATTTGAAGTTGTATAGAATCAATTGCTGGTTTTGACAAGTCCTCATTGCAATGTCATGACTCATGACCTTAATAAGTTGCGTTTATCTTGAAGGAAATTTGAATTTTATAAAGTGTGTTTAAAAACTTAAATTTAAAATTTAAAATGTTTAATAAAAAATAAATTTTAATATTAAAAATAAAGTTTTAAAATTAAATTTAAAATTATTTAAAATTTTTTATTTCTTTTATATTAAAAATAAATCTGAAAAAAGAGGATTCTCAATTCAATTTCAATGGCTTCTGTTACTTGTTACACAACTACAATTCCTAGCATCCCATCTACTTCTAGTAGAAGTTTTCTAGTTTGAATAATATTTCTTTTGCAGAAACTGTTCAGTCAGGCCAAGTCTGCTAATCCAAACAACAATCTACATAACTAATATATAGACTTCCAAAGTTTAATGGGCCTAATATGGGCCGAACCAAAATTACTTTTACATTACTTGTTAGAAAGTAATCTGAAAAGTTAATATTGAAAAATCAATTTTTAAAATATAGATAATCACTAATAATGATTTTACTGGAAAAATAATAAGTTATTTTAAGGGTGTATTTTTTTTAATTCTTAGAGCTCACTTTCTTTTTACAAAAAATTATATCTAACTCACTTTTATCTAAACAAAAAATACAAAATATAACTTATAACTTACTTTACTTCAAATTTTATATATTTTAATTATTATTTTAAAATTTATTTTTACGAAATTTACTTTTATACGTTTAAGACACGTTTTAAGTAGAATATTTGGAGAGCTTTTGGTATTCAAAATAACTCTTCAATTTTTTATTTCATATTTATTAATATAATTTTTTTTAAAAATTTATATAATTAAATTATTTATTATTTATTTTTATTATTTTTCATATAAAAAGATATTTTTATTTTAAAAAAAATTCTATTTAAAATCACTTCCAAACGCCACCTCGATTCTCTTTGGATTTACGGAACACGACGTAGTCTAGAAATATATGTATCTGTTGTTAGTTACTCCTAACGTCGGCGAATATATGGAAGAGGTGTGGACCTCGTGTAGAAGAAGATAACGCCCTGAGCACGCGACGATCTTCCCACGAGCAGTGATTGATGATCAACTACTTTACTTCGCGTATAAAATAGAATTTTTTAAAAATAAGAATTTTTAAAAAAATATAAATTTTATTTTTTTTATTTTTAAAAAATAATAAAAATATATAATAAAAAAGTTTTATTAAGTAAAATTTTTCTAAACTATTTAAATCTTTAAATAAATTTTTTAAATACTTATCAAATATATATTAAAATAAAAAAAATAAAAAAATTATTTTTTGTATGTACTACGAAACGCAGCCTTCATCGTAACTGAGAGATCATGGGAGTCTGGGCTCAGCCTATATAGCCTTCTGAGGAACGCGACACTCGACACTTTCCCACGGAAAATTGTTTGTTTCTTTATGAACTAAAAAACACATCTCTGCATTTGCGCAGTCTCCATCCGTCAGCTCGATAACATTATGTAGGTACTCATATTACACACCAGATTGTTAGTTTGCTCGCAAATTGCTGAGGACCACGTTCACATTATAGACCTAATAAAATTTACAAAAAATTATTTCAATCATACATAGTTTGCATAGAATTAGTCCTGATTTGCTAACTTTTAAGAATTAATATTTTTTACTTATAAATACATATTATATTAATACTCAATCAATATAAAATTATTAAAAAATATGAACTATTAAATCCATCAAATTTTGACAAAATTCAGGACGAATTATTAATTCATCTCTAAATTAGATAGCATGTTTTTTAATTGAGCACATTCTTCTATCAAGCATGTTGTTCTTCGTTGTAATATATGAATGGAAATTTTTTCAAAGCCAGAAGGAGAACAGATATCTAGAGGGTACAAGCACATAACTTCCACACAAACACATATCACATGCATATATTCACAGTTTGGCAACAAACAACAATAACAACAACACACCAATGATATTGTTCTATCATCAATATACACACCTATAATAACTATGTAGTAGTAGCTAAATTTAACCAGTAAACTAGATAGATTGCTGATCAATGTCCGCCGCCGACGAGGTTGTTAACGAGCGCGAGGGCAATACTGGTGTACATCTTCGCACGGCGAACACGGCCACATACATCATCATTTACCCAGTTCGAACCCGCAGCAGAAGCACCAAATCTGCCTGACCGATCACCGCTAAGTCCGTCAACGCAAGTGTCTTCATTTGTTATCGCGGCGCTCATCCATGTCTGCGCATTCGAAACATGCCAAGCTATATCAGCACCAGTAGCAGTCTGCAGTTTCTTCAACTCAGCTGAAGATTTCCTCGTCTGATCAGCAGCGTCGCTTAAAGTCTCCATGCAGTCTTTCAGTGCAGCTGCTTGTGAACCTGAGGAAGATGCTGCTGGATTGAGAGAAGAAACACGAGCGAGAACTGAACGAACGCGAGAAAGACTGACGTCGGCTGCGGCGCGAGAGAGTCGGACTGGATCGTGGTTGACGACGTTTGCGTAAGGTGAGAGAGTTGAGAAGCAGAGAGCTGGGTAGAGCGTTGCATCGCAGCTTGAACGGATGAAGTCTACCTTAGATGGCATTCCTTTGCTGCCATTGTTGTTATAGCTACCGATGCCACCGTATGCGTTCGTCGTTGAGAAGAGGAATAGAATAAGAAAACTGAAAAAGCATGACGTTGGAGGTCTTGTTGAAGCCATTATCACCTTCTATACACTTTGTTTGTTCTTGTTTGTAACCAGGAGTTAATGAAGTCTATGACCAACAAGAGAACTGAAGAGATATAAATAGAAGGATGCGGCAGTGGTTTGAGTTATTGTGAATTTATGAAATTACCGAGGGTGATGGTTAAGGTTGAAAGGAAAAAAATAAATAATTGGGGGCAAGGAATTGAAGGGGCCGGAGGCTCACAAGTCACGTTGGCATTGCAGGAACAGAGCGTTGTACGAGCGGGTGCGTTTGGAATGGCTTATAAAATAGATCCACGGAGCTGCATTTTGCGTCACATTTTAAAAATTATTTTTTTTTAATTTTTTTTTAATTTTATATTTTTTAATATATATTTTATAAATAAAAAATTTATTTAAAAATTTAGATAATATAGAGTTCGTTTGAAATTATAATGAGATCTTTTTATTGTATATTTTTATTATTTTTTAAAAATAAAAAAATAAAATTCATTTTTTAAAAAATATAAAAATATTTCTATTTTATAAAAATTTATTTCATAAACAATTTCAAACGCATCCGAAATTTTTCTGATATAAAAAATATTTTTAATTTTTTACTTCTAAAAAATAATAAAATATATAATAAAAAGATCTTATAAAATTTTTTTACACTATCTAAAATTTTAAATAAATTTTTAAAATATTTATAAAATATATATTAAAAAATATAAAATAAAAAAAATAAAAAATAGTTTTCGAAAAGTAACGCAAAACGCGCTCGGCGTCACGAGAGAAGGCGGGATGTCTGTGGACTGTTTTGGGACTAATAAGGGTTATAGGGATATGAAAACTTTTGAAAGAAATGATACAAATGATTGATTCATTTGTTTCTGACTGATTTAATGAAAAAACATATTATCATCTACATAACAATTCATAAATTTGTTTGTATCCGAAGAGATATTAAAAAAACCATCAACCAGTTATTCTAATAAATAAGCTAGCAAAGCTTTTTTACTGATCAGATAGTTTCTTTTAAAATTACTCAAAGTATATCTAAACGATCGATGGGAAAAGAAAATTTGGAAAGCTAGAAGCCTCGAATAGAAAGAAAAAAAATAGTCAAAAATGTTTGGAGATTGACGTAGTTCGGTTGTGTTTCCTCAATATGCGCCGGAGGCAAAGGTAATTAATGCTTTGAGAGTACGGCAATTCAATTAATCAATCCCCACACTCCACAGTCAAAACCTAAAACCATAATCTAGTGAATGATAGGAAGCTATTTTCACACTTGTGTCGGGAATATTTCAAAATATTTTTAAATATTTTAAATAATAATAATAATAATAATAATTTTTTATTATATAATTTTTTTAGTTATAAAATATTCTAGAAAATTATTTTAAAATATAATATTGAAATAAAAAAAAGGGAAATATATGGGACAACCTTTTTGCACTTTGTAGGGAATACCATTATGCACACTTGAATGTCCTTACGTTTTTATGGGGTATAGCAACATTCCCACCCCTGCATGTCCTTACTCTGAAACAGATTCAGATCTGTTTGTCATTTCAAGTGCAAAAATTTTCAAATTTGAAAAGATTTAGATAAATTATATACTACAAATAGTGATCCGTATAAATATTGTTTTTTTTAAATTTATTTCTTAAATTATTCCAGATATAACCTACATAAGTCTTTTGATTAAGAGCTTATTTACTAACACTTTTAAAATCTATTTTTAATATAAAAATACAAATAAAAATAAAATTTAGTTTTATTAAATATTTTTAATTTTTAGTTTTTTTAAATTCACTTTAAAAAGATAAATTTATTAAGATAAAGCGCCCTAAAATTTGAAAACAATTCAGAAATACTTATAAAATAATATTTTTTAAAATAAATTTTATTATTATTATTAAATTTTTAAATAAATTTTACAAAATATTATAAAAAATAGTTTAAAATATAAATTAAAATGAAAAATGAAATTTTGTAAAAAGCAACGCCAAACGGTGGCTCTGAGTTCATATCTCAGATAAAATCTATGTGGCCAGTGCAATTAATTTGTAAGATATTTATTATTAGAAAGCTATGATGAACATGAGCGGTACACCAAAAATAATTACTCAATCACATAACTGAAATTGACCATATATTGAACACGTCTATATAGCCGTAATTCGCATAGGGTCCATGAAAATGAAAGATACCATAATACTTTTACATAAGGTTCAGCTCTAGCTAATTCTTTATGAAAAAAAATTACGAAGATCAACAAAGAATTTGCACAAAGATCGTATGCACAAATTTTTAAAAAAAAAGAAGATACATGATTCTTTGCCAGAACTTTCTAAAACTTGATGAGCACCTAACTAATCATTCAGTTATATATATATAATATAGCTTACAATTCTAACGAGCTGCTGCCGACATCGTGTTAGTTGTCGTATTTTTAGCAAAAACATTATTTGGCCACGTACCAAAATTAAAAATGGCCAATACCATCTCTTTTAAAATTCTGTTAATTCAATCTTCAACATCTGCTATATATGATTATGAATTATTAGTTAACAACGTAACAAAGATATTCAATTTAAAAATTTTAGTTGAATATATACATCACGAATAGATATGTTAGATACGAGATAATAATAATTATTTTGGATGTAGTTTAAGGCATTAAGCAACGAAGGACTTGAAACTTGGAAGGTCCTCTCTCTACTATCTCTGGAAATGAGATGAGGTCGATGCCAAACTTATCCATTTCATCATTTGAAATCCGCTCAATTCTCGAACGAGTAGGCAATTCAATAACAAAATCTATCTAATCGTTTTACATTATGTCACTACTGACATATATGAGAATGCATGCTTCTTTAATTTATTGAATAGCTTTCAAACTAGTAACATATGAAATATACATTGTTAAAATGGGTCAAAATGCAACTACAAAGCATGCATGAAACTCCCTGTTAGTCATTTCAAACACTTAAACGCATTGCAGTAAACTAGTCGTATTCACACATACTTATAAAGTCATCTTCTTGTGAGACAGCATCAACAATGTTTTGGATGCATTAAAACTAGTAGCAGCAGCAGCAACAGACGAAGATGAACTCTCTCCAGTAACATTAGCAGCAAAAGAAAATGCAACCTGCAAACGTTCGACAGCGGTACCCAAGCACAGCCGCCTTTAACGCCCATATCTCTCACCGACAAGCAGGTCCCAGAGAAAGAGGTGTGCAAGTGTCGTCATCATGTCGTCGAGCTCAGACTCAGTCATTCCAGCTAGAGTCGTTGCAGAGAATCCTAGGTCACCAATTCGGGATACAGTCGCTTGACGGACTCCCTACGTATCCTTCAAACAACTCTTCTAGTTCTCTCTCTCATATAACAAGGAGCATCAACATTTACCTGGGTAACTTAATTGGAAATATCATTACCGCAAGAATTGTAATTGATTCTTCTAAACTTATCATTATCTTTTGACATTGAGAAACCAAAGAAGAATGTTCGCAAACTACTCATCTCATCAATCTCTTTTATTTTTAGCGGTCTAAAGCTAAGATTTGCATGGACCCAATTAAGTTATTTGTTTCACATCCCTAGTAACTCATTCATTCAAAATTTGGTCTCCGGTAGTCTATCTATCAATCAATAGTGCCCACTGCTGTGTGTGAAAGGTAATAAGGCATTTTGCAAGTTCACTCAGCAGAGCAGAGGAATAGCTTACTCTGTTAGCCAGCAGAAACACGAAAAGGTTTAAAAATATGCAGACTTGCATAAACTGTAACTGCTCTATCTTGTGTTTCTAAAATGCCAAGTTAACGTAGCTCCTTTGCGTGGTGATGTTACTCATGTTTTTCTACCATATCATCAAGAAGAGAAAAGCTTACTCTGCTCGGACGTTGACGACCATGTCAGTTTGTTATCATTACTTTTTTTTTCTTCTTAGGTTTGCCAAGAAATCTGCGAGTCTGTTATTTATTGAGTAACCATGTTCGTATTTTTTGATGAAAAAATAATGAGATTTCTATTTTATTGGATATCAAGGTAAGGTTGGGAAGGCAGTCCGCATCCATACAGCATTGGCAGAGAGTGGAGTAGATGCTACTGTTCCAATTTGGAGATTATATATAGTTAAGTTGTCTACTTCAGTTAGGAAGCATTTCATTTTGCTTATGATTCTTCTAATCAAAATGTCACTTGTTTTCGGTAGAAGTATGGATTGCTCTACTTGTCTTTTCAGGAAGTGCATGGATGCATATCTGTGATTCAAACATTTTGTTTGAAATCTTCGCTTGATCAAAACCCCAGTCGCTATAAATTCTTCATTATACCAGTTTCATACATAATGAGGAATTATTGTTTTACAGCTTAGGAAGAAGGAACGAAAAACACATGTAAACATTTTTCATAAGCTCGTATGATGCTTTTCGTAACAAACTAACATTTATCTTATAATTTTTTCCAACATGTCTTTAAAGAACCACACAACTTAAAAGTGAGTTTCAATTGTACGGAACTTATATTTTTCTTTTCAAATTTTGAGTTTGAATTTATTTTCTATATTTTAGTTATTTCGAACTCATATCTAACTAATTTTATATCGAGCTCAATTTTACGATCCTCACTTGCTACTAATTTAAACACACAATAAATGCTTAAGTCCAAAGGGAGGTGCATGTCATGGAAGCAAATTAGTATAAAAATCCAAATATATGATGTCCTTTATGTTCACCAAACATGTGATATATATATAAAGATCAAACTTCAACTAGCATAACAAAAAAAATTTCAAAAAAACCTAGCAACCTAGTAACAACTTCATTTTATTTTATTTTTTTTGTCTTTTTAATTTTTTAATTCTTTTTTTAGTACTTGAAAGGTAACTTTGTATGCTAAAGTTAATCATACATGTCATGTATGGGTTTCAATCGCTCAAATTAATATTATCGGATCAAAATCAACAATGGATTAATAGGATTTTCTAACAAGTTATCAAAATGGAATTGATAATTCCATTTAATTATGTTAGGGTTTAAAACAATGCGAATTTTTTATGGGCAAATTCAGTTGAATCTCTCCTGTTCAGCTTTGAATCAAATTCATGTCTTCAGCTCCAATATGGAAATTTAATTTAACTTCAATATAACGACTTGCTAAATTGATGTATTTTTATGCGTAAAAGAAGGTTTGACTCATAAGTTTTCTCCTGTTTGAATGAAGTCGCACAAAATTTTCATTCTTGATAGAAAGAAAATGGCAATCTTTGCGCTCGTTTTACTACCAAGATCACCGTGCAAAACTTTTCTTTTATTTATAATTTTCTTATTATTTGTTTCACAAGAATGATAAGGGGTTCACTTAATTTGTATGAACTCGGATGGATGCTGTTTGAGAGAACTTATGAGGTACCTTTTATTTCAAAATATATCTCATATTCTTTAATAAAATTTTTATAATAATTTATTATTTTTAAAAATTTTAAAAATTATGAAAAAAATATATGTCGTACAATTTTTATTTGTTTAAGTTAAAAAATCAAACTCGTTTCATAAATATTTTTTATTTTGAAATTTTTATTTCATAAATATATTAATTTAAAACGTCCTCAAATTTGATTATCTTCTACTTTTTTCTTATGCGATAACTCTCGATGACGAAAAAAAAAAAAAATACAAGTCTCGCAACAATCTTGTGTCACACTCTTTTGTATTCTTTATTTTAAAGAAAATGCTCTTAAATTATCAAAACAAATTAAGCATTACAAGAAATTGTTGGTAAGAGGATGTGCTTCTAATTAAAAGCAAATTTCTTAATGAGCATGAAGTCTTTGATTCCTATTTTGAAGTATATATGTATGTATCTTTACCTAACTTATATTTGTTCTTGTCCTTCAAAAAAAAATTTCATTGCCTTACGTGCACCATATTATGCATCAATTATAAAGTTTTGACGAAACATGTATATAACTCATATTAAATTTACGAATACGTAAGAAGATATGAACATGAAATAATAAATTAAAATTGGTAATAGGTAATTTATTTGTAGCACAAATGGTGGTTTTTTATTGAAATGAGAGACTTAGTTTAAGTCAAGTAACAAATTCATAGTTATCCCTTTTGCGGATTTTTCAATTCAAGTTCTCTAACTACTACTTTGTTCTATTATGTATTCTGTAATTCAATATGAATTTGCATTACCCTACAGCTAACAATACATATCTACTTAGCTACGATTTTTAATCTTAGAAAATATTCGAGAGTATTTTTAAAAAAATTTAGAAAGAAAATATTTTAAAAATTTTGAAATAAATTTTAATTTTTTATTTTATAAAAATAATAATAAATTTTTTTACGATATAAAAGTTTTAATATTTTTATATTTTAAAAAAATTTATACAATATTATAAAAAATTATTAGAAAATATGAAAAAAAAAATTAAAAAGAAAAGAGTCAATGAGCTTAGTGAAACAGCACTTTAATTGAGCATCATCATGAAGAATAAATACAAGACATCAAACTAACCAACTCAAAATTTTCCTAATTAAACTCCATTAATTGATGAACCTACCTAAAATTGTATAATTTCATCGTGAAATTAGAAAAAGACTTGTGTTTGCATTATAGATATATTTGGTTTTCTTATTTTTCTTACAAGATAATCTACATATATTATAATTATAAATCATATGAAAAAGTCTTAACTCTTCATATGAAACATACATGATGCTTTTTTAGTACTCATCGCATACTTGTCCGCTACAAATCCTTAATACATCTGCAATACATACACTTTAATATTTTATTTCAAGAACACAATCGATGAAATGTACGTATGTTTGGAATATTTATGAAATAAAATTTTTCTAAAATAAAATATATTTTGAAGATTTTTTCAAAAAATAAATTTTTATCTAAAATAATAATAATAAGATATGACTGCATAAAATTTTTTTATATTTTTAAATTTTTTAATAAGCTTTTTGTATGATATCATAAAAAATCTATTGAAAAATATAAAATAAAAATTATAATAATAAATAAGAATCCAGTACCTAAAGCTTTGTGCTAGAGAGATCATTCAGGTTCTCTCAAAGGGCATGACTTAAAATTTCTTGTAAAATAATACTAAATTAACTAATAGTAAATTAGTGATCACTCTTGTCCTATAGTTTTCTTTGTCTTGTTTGATTTTTGTGAAAAATGAAAGAAATGATAAACATATTTGGTTGATGTAGAAGCAAAACATCGCCGGTTGAAGTGGCGCTTTCAAATTGTCATGACTGACATTTTGAAGAAGTGAATCACTACAAGACTACAACATATAATACTTGCATTATAAACCAAGTATATTACTACTACTGCTGCTGCTGCTCCGCAATAGTAATGTACATATATATAATAAATTTATTAACCAGCAATAAGGGTTGGCAACCATTTGCTTGCTTGTTTCATTGAGCCTTCTTCATCTTTCTTCTTGTTAGTTTCTTCGTTGGCATGGGGAGGAAGCCTTGCTGCGATAAGGTTGGATTGAAGAAAGGGCCATGGACGGCGGAGGAAGATAGGAAGCTGATCAACTTCATACTCACAAATGGGCAATGCTGTTGGAGAGCTGTTCCTAAGCTCGCAGGTAAATACTTACATATACATACATACATATATATATATATATATATATATATATATATATATATTATATTATATATAATTATTTTGTATGTATATATTTGTGTATATATGGCTGATCATTGATGCTATCATGTATATAATTGGTTGTTTTGTTAGGAGTATGTTATTATTAAGTGCGTGTTTAGAAGTGCTATTCAAATGTTTCTGTATTTTTATTTTATTTTTTATTTTTAAAATTATTTTATAGTATTATAAAAAAATTTAATTTAAAAAATATAAATAAACTGTATGCCACAATTTTTCAGATGTATATAAACTGTGGGATTTCAAAGCTCATGTTACGGTATCATCATTTTTCTGAGGCTGAAATCAAGTTTCAAAAATTGAAAATTAAAGAAGTTTCGGGCGTGTTTCAAGTGAGTGGAACTCTACTTTCTCCCGCCAGAATTGGAGTTCCACTCACTTTCTTTGTTTTAATTGCAAATAGAACTGAAAATTCGAGTTTCCAGTTCTATACAAGTGGAACTCAAGTTCTACTATATTTCTTTTTTTCAATTCACTTCCAACCCACTTCAACAATCAATTAAAACATAAAAACTAAACTCCATTTCCAACTTATTTTTCAAAAAACTTCGCTTCTTATTTTTCACTTTCACGTAACTCAGTTACGGATATTTGAAACACGTCCTTCATGAAACTTAATTTTAGGCTGACAACATGCTGACTCGAGTACTTAAAGTAGGGAATGAACAACTCATCATCAAACATATGAAATTGGAAGTGTTCGGCATTCATTTGACTCAATTTCAAAAATTCTATTTTATTTTATTAATTTAATAGTTTTTATAATTTTTTAAAATTTTATTTTAAAATTTAAAAATATAAAAAAAATTTCCGTAATAAAATTTTATTTTAAAAATAAACTAAGTATAATTTATTCTTTTAATAAAAAAACTATTTTTTATTTAAAAAAGTTTTTATTTCAAAAATATTCCCAAAACGGCATTGTTGAATTAACGTTGTTATTACGAAGGTTTAGCTAGCGTGAAAGAAACCATTTCTAAATCTTACTAGAGAATCCTTCCGTGTCCTTAACCAGAATGTTATATTGGAAAAAAGAAACAACAAGTCTTTCTTAATTTGACAAACTTAATAGTTGACTGAAAAAATAATAACTTCATAATCTTCTTTTTGTTTTTGGATCTAAATTGTTGGAAATGAACATATAGGTTTGCTGAGATGTGGAAAGAGTTGCAGGCTCAGATGGACCAACTATCTCAGACCTGACCTAAAGAGAGGCTTGCTATCAGAAGCTGAAGAGAAGATGGTCGTTGATCTTCACTCACGCCTCGGAAACAGGTTTAATCCACTGCATTTATATGTTAAAACTTCATGGACATCCCAAATATATACACAATGTGGAATTTAGAATTTCTCTTTTTTGTTCATGCATTTACTGCAGGTGGGCAAAAATTGCATCGCATCTTCCAGGTAGAACGGATAATGAAATAAAGAACCATTGGAACACACACATCAAGAAGAAGCTAAAGAACTTGGGAATCGATCCTGTCACTCACCAGCCCATCTCTCCTAGTACTAGTGTTCTTGATGATACCGAAAATCCTAAGCATCAGCAGCAGGTCACTTCTTCGGCCGATAATGAAGATAGCATCAAGGGCACTAATGTTGTTTCTGATGGAATGCTAAGTCAGTCACCTGGCTTCACCATTGATGATGTACCAATGCTTGAGCCTTATGAAATCATAGTACCGTGTCGTACAACTGGTTCCACATCAAGTGCATCTTCTTCAGGTACTCTTAGTGAGGCTTTCCCAAGTCAAGGCAATATCAGCAGCATGACCAACGATCAGAATGGAATGCCGGATGGAATGTCTGAGCGGAAGCTCGACAATGTTGTTATAAGTGAGGAGCTGCAATTGCCGCCGATCGAGTGGCAAGAACCAATGGGGTATTGGGGACTTGATGATTTCACTGGATGGGATTTCTTGCAAGGTGATGATGATGATGATCATGAGCATGGGGGGACGAAGCTAGCAAGTACACTACTTGATCCTTTCTTTGCGCATTACTACCAAAAGTCTTCCATTGATCAAGAGTCATGGAATAAGTATGAGCTCTCTTAGTTTGATGTTGGTTATAAGAGGGTTATATATATAAAAGGTTGTGATATCTTCTTGTGAAATTGTAGATATACTACAAGAAGAACTAATATTGGTTCGTTTTTGTTTGGTCAATAAGAAGAAGAACAACAACAATGCTGTTTTAAGCATATATATACTGATAAATTGTGATTCTTAAATTGCTTTCTATAGTATTTATGAAGTTGAAGAACTTCAGTTTGCAACTTTTAATGCATCATAGAATAATGTTAATTTCCCAATATTTGTTTTGTCTATACATATTTAGGTGTGTTTCAATTGTGCATAATTCACTTATTGGATCAGATATTAATATCGGAATCACTTTGTTTTTGGTTATTCCGAATTCACCAAACTCATTTCTTATTCACTTTTTATCAAACTCAGTTCCACGAAATTTATTTCCAATAAATTTCAAACCAATTAAACACCCTTAAGATTCTCGCTTACTAGTGAATTTTCAGAGCTTTTCATTTTAATTTTTTATTTCGCATTTTCAAATAAAATTTTTATTATAAAAAATTTAATTTTATAAGTACTTTTAAACGTTCACGAACCATCAAAGTGCTACACATTTTATAGTGAAAATGTTTATAATAATAGTTTTATATATGCTATGCTCTAAGGGAGAAGAGCTTACATTCTAAAGGGCTTGCCAGGGCAGCTAAGGGCACCTCTGGTTCAGTGACTGTGAATCGAGGGCTTATTGTTATGGGCTACTGAGACCCATTAGGCCCATTTTTATCTTGAAGCTTGAATCATGTATACAAGGCACTTCAATACGGCTTATTTACAATCCACCGAACTTATTTTATTTAAACTCATTTTTTAAATTAAAATAAAATTTAAACAATTTTTTAAAAAAAATTTATTTCCAATTTCAATATTAAAATTTATATTTTAGTCAAACTAGATATAAAAACTTAGTTTTAAATTTATTTTATAAATTTTTTTAAATAATTTAATTAAAAAGTAAACATATCTTTAGATACCGACAGTTTGCCATTTTAGGGGACAATTAAGATGTTTATAAGTGATTATTGAAAAAAAAACTAAAAAGAATAATATTTTAAACAATTTTTAAAATATACATATTTTTAATTTAAAAAATATAAAAATAATTAATAATAAAATTTTATAATTTAGAAATTTTTTTTGTATTTTTTAAATTTAAAAATATTTGTAAAATATTTTACCAAATTTTATTTAGAAACATAAAATAAAAATTGGAATTAAAAGAAATGTTAAGCTTTTTCAAATATCTACTACTGCTATATTTGCTTGGCCTGCCTGAATTATAGGTTGTAACCCTGCGTGCATTGATAAAACGTAGATAGATTTTACGCACGAAACCTATATATATAGTTGCTTTCTTCATTTAAAATTCATACACAGTTTCTTCATTAAATAATGGTTTACATGAATAAAGTGTTACACCGTGATAAATTAATGCACTAACTTTATATACACGTGTGAACTCTCTGTCTGGTAGCATGCCTCGTGACTCTTCTGTAGTACACACGTGTTGGGGGCGTTCGTTCGGAATGCTGCTGAAAGTGTAAATTTTTCTAAAAAAATATAATAATTATATAATATGTAATTTATTTATTCATCAATTTTTTAAAAGTAATTTCAGAAACTTTTTAATTTTTTAAAAATAATAAGGACTTATTACCAACTAATTAAAAGTTTACACTCACTTATAAAGTAAAGTAAAATTTTTAGTTCAAAATTTTAATTTTAAAACTCATCTTCTAATAACTAAATAAATATAATTTTTTATTTTTTATTAAATACATTTTAGTTATTTATTTATTTTTATAAATTTATATTAAAATAAGTTAATATCAAAATAAACACTCTAAAATTATTCATACGATAAATAAAAAGTAATACAAATTTTTTTGCACCGTAGAAAAGTACACTAAAATAAATAACAATCTTATAAACTAATATTAAAAAATAATAAATATTAAAAATGTGTAAATCTTACTCTCACTTTTATTTTATTTGAAGTATTTAGTTAATTATTTTGCTCTAATTTAAATTGGAGCACTTCTCTCACACTCTTAAATGACAAATGTTCATTTTTACACCGTATTTTAATTAATTTTTCTACAAAAATTACGCTTAAACTCGGTCTAAAAAAACAATCACTAATAAAAATATAAATTAAAGAAACATTTCAATTATATTGATCAAGTTTTATGAAAGCAAGATAGTTACTTAAGAATAACAAAACTAATTAAGAATTTTTATTACCGAGATAATGGAGTGAGGCAAGAAGTGTACGTCGTTAAAATGATAGAAGGAAACTTGTTTATTTGGCCAACGTGGTGACATTCCTTAATTTGAAGGTTAACGATTGGGATCCTAAAACAAACCTGATTTCTGTGATCCGTAGTTAAGGACATGTTAGGTCTGTTGAAAATTAATCATAAGATAAAAATTAATGACAAAAACTAAAGAAAAGTTTCCTAGCTAACAGTTTAGATTGGGTTTGATTTAACTTTTCAAAAATTATTTTTTAATTTTTTAATTTTATATTTTTTAATATATATTTTATAAATATATAAAAAATTTATTTAAAAATTTTACAAAGTGAAATTTTTTTACGCATATTATTATTATTTTTTTAAAAATAAAAAAAATAGAGCTTATTTTTCAAAAAAAATAAAAATAATTTTTATTTTAAAAAAATTACATTTCATAAACACTCCCAAATATTCTCTTAATCATTAGGCTTCTTTAAGAATCGTTTCAAAAAATTCTCAAGTTAAAAAATTGTTCTAATAATACAGTCTAGCTCAAGCTTCATTATATTGTTATATTTTTATAAATTATAAATTTTAAAATAATTTTTTTGAAAACTAAATTTTATTTTTATTTAAAAAAATAAAAATTTTATAGTGAAGTAAACTGTCTCTAAATTTTTAATTTTTAAATAAAATTTTTTTAAAATAGATAAAGTAGACATCATTCAATTTTAAGTATTTACAAACATCTATTTTTATACATTTTTTTAAATAAATAATAAACAAAATAAGTTTTAAAATCAGATAAAAATTATTCTGCAATGACTGTTGACATAAAAAAATTATTATTAAATAAAAAATATATATAAGCACATATGTCCGTGTATGAAAAGACTATATGTCACTTGCAATTGTACTAAAATTTTTATAATATTTGGTCTGAAGTTTACATTTTCTTATTGATCTAAATTTGTTTGTCTATTCAATCAAAAGAATTAACATAAAACAAAACATGTTGGTTGTACTGCAGACATCAATAACTAATAATCTGAAGTGTAACCTAATCATAATAAATAAAAGAGCTATAAATAGATGGATAAATGTCTTCATCATTTTAATTATGTGAAAGTAACAGAAAGTACTTAGTCAACTTCTAAAGACGACAATGCAGAAACGTATCATTATCAATCTATCAAAAAATTAAAATCAAAATCTAGTGAAGACTTGCAGCTGCACAACTACGACTACTGTTATTATTACAAAGCATTAAACACAAGTTGTTGAAGCTTTAAACTTAGTAAAGAAGTCAAGTTATTTTTTTTAAAAATATATAAATTAAAAAAAATTTATTTTAAAAGTTCTATTGTAATATAAATATACTTTTTTTTTTTTTTCTTTTGTTTTGAGCGACCGATTACTAGTAGCAACTTCAGACTCCGTATTTGTTTTCAGTGACCCCCAATAGATTATTGAAAATTTTATGATAAAACGATTCATAAGCAAAATCTATATGGTAAAAAATACAAATAGAAAACAGAATTACTCTCTCATTATTTAGCTAAACGCTATTTTGTAATTTTAAAAGTGAGTTAAAAATTGGCTTTCTTTTGTCGTTAAAAATAAACTATAAATAAAATTTTTGTATTCTAAAGATAGAAATTATTTTGAAAAAATAAATTTTTGAAGATTGACGAGCTTTTTAAAAAAAGAATATCTTAATTTTTTAAAAAATAAGTATATTTTTTTTAACTTAAAAATAATTAATAACAAAATTTTAGAACGGATAATTTTTTTATATTTTTACTTTTTTGAAAATTTGTATAATATTTTAAACTTTTATTGAAAACGTAAGATAAAAAATTAAAATAAAAAAATAACTCTTCCAAATATTCACTAATAATAAATTTGACACGTTGTAATTGAAGGTTGATTTAGAAAAAAAAAAAGTTTCTACTATTTACTACTATAGTCACAAGTTAATTATCATTATAAATCATAATAATTCACTTATAAATAATATCATTTTTATCATGAAAAAGTATGGTTGTCTTCTTCTTGCATTGACAACATAGGTCAAAACACAAAGCCTATTTAATAGAAAACTTTTCTTTAAGTATCTCTAGAATCTAGATAGTATTTCTAATATTGACAAAATTCTGGGTAATATATGCAATGCTATATCTAAGAGTATTGCACACTTCTTTTCTCTGCAGTTCTTATCCAACACAACAATGACTTTGGACTGCTGTACATTGATATTTTGGATTACTTTTTAAAACTAATTTATAAAATATATTTAAAATATTTTTTTGAAAAAAATAAATGAAAATAAGATCTTAAAACATAACCTTAAGGAAAGAAGGAAAACGTGAAGACCATTCATTATTGCAATCTGTATCCCAACTCACAACTGTGTAAATGCGCCATTAATTAATCTTCAATACCTTTTGCTTCTAAGCTTCAACTTCTAGCTAGTAGCAGCAACTAGAAGAACAGAGAAACTGCAACTCAATTGATTTCTTAAAAAAAGAAATTAAGAGAGAGAAGCTAGAAGCCTAGAAGTCAATTGATTTCTTGTATTTATGATAGTCAAGGTCAAGAGTTGGTGTTTGACAAAAGGAAAGAAAATAGTCAACCATCGAATTTAAGAAGGACCTCCTTAGCTACTACCCTCTTTATTTGGCCGTCGGACGATTGCTGTCATACCGATAACCGGGCATGGGCATGGGCATGCATGAGATGTCACACAATAAATTGTACTCTATGCTTCGAATATAAAAAAACATTCATGATTTAACCAATATCGTTTACATTTTAGATTTTTATAAAAATTGAGTTATTGAGATGGAGATTTTGATATATTTTTTTATTTTTTTGTTAACTAATAACGGACAGTTACTGTTTGGAAAACCTTATTCGTTTGCTATATATGCAAGCAGCTACCTGTCTCAACTCTAAAACAAATTTTCACAAAGAAATTTCTACGAAAGTAAAGAAACGAAAAGAAAACAGATGATAAAACACGGTTTCTGGTTCTCCTTCGGGCTGGGTTCCAATAGAGAGAGAGAGCACCCGATCCATTTATCTCTTGTTGATTGAACTATATTAATTATATCAAAATATTAATAACGTTTCTAGCAATTTTTTGAAGTATTTTTGTCGGTTTTTTATATAGGTATTTAAATTTTTTTGGTTTCTTGAGTGTTAGATTTGAACAGCTAAGGTTAGGGCAACCGCTTGTTGGTCTGGTTGGTGGACAGAGTTAGAGAGATACACAATCACCTCCCTCATTTAAGCTTCTCATCTGCCCCTCATTAATTCATTTCGCTCACAATCTTTATAACTCCCCCCTTCTCTTCTTCATCTCCCTTCTCACACGCAACCAGAAGAAAACACAAAGAAGCAACCAATTCATGGAAAGAAATAATCAATCACCGTCGCCAAACTTCGCGAGCTCCGTTAGCTTGAAGTACGTAAAACTCGGGTACCAGTACTTAGTAAACCATTTCTTCGCAGTTCTTTTTCTTCCTGCCATGGCAACTGCTGCAGTTCAATTAATCAGCATGGGTCCTGAAGAGATTTTATGTCTTTCGAAATCTCTTGAGCTTGATATGATTCAATTTCTCTGTGCTACGTTTGCTGTTGTTTTCGTTGCGACAGTTTACTTCATGTCGCGACCTCGCGGAGTATATCTGGTAGACTACTCTTGTTACAAGCCGCCGTTGAGCTGCCGTGTTCCTTTTGCAACGTTCATGGAGCATACTAGACTTATTCCAGGTTTCGATGAGAAGAGCGTTCAGTTCCAGATGCGTATTTTAGAGCGCTCTGGACTCGGCGAAGAAACTTGTTTACCTCCGGCTAACCATTACATACCTCCGGCACCAACTATGGAAGCTTCCCGTGCCGAAGCTCGGTTAGTTATTTTCTCCGCCATCAATGATCTGATAAAGAAAACTGGTCTCCGGCCGAAGAATATCGATATTCTAGTTGTCAACTGCAGTCTGTTCTCTCCGACGCCGTCCTTGTCTGCGATGATTGTAAACAAGTATGGCCTCCGGAGTAATATAAGAAGCTTCAATCTCTCCGGAATGGGATGTAGTGCCGGATTGATATCGATCGATCTTGCTCGTGATCTACTTCAAGTTCATCCCAACTCAAATGCACTAGTTGTTTCGACTGAAATCATCACCCCCAACTTCTACCGAGGAAACCAGCGGTCGATGCTTCTCCCGAATTGCCTCTTTCGCATGGGCGCCGCTGCGATCTTGCTGTCCAACCGCAGGAAAGAAAGCAGCAGAGCTAAATATAAGCTAGTTCACGTCATCCGTACCCATAAAGGCGCGGACGACAAGGCGTACAAATGCGTCTACGAGGAAGAAGATAGCGATGGCAAGTCAGGCATTTCTCTCTCGAAAGATCTCATGGCGATCGCAGGAGAAGCTTTAAAATCGAACATCACGACGATCGGTCCGTTAGTTCTTCCGGCGTCAGAACAGCTCCACTTTCTGTTCAACCTTCTCGGGCGAAAGTTCATCAACCCCAACTGGAAACCATACATCCCTGACTTCAAGCAAGCTTTCGAGCACTTCTGCATCCACGCTGGTGGACGCGCAGTGATCGACGAGCTGCAAAAGAGTCTCCGACTTTCCGCTGAGCACGTGGAAGCGTCTCGAATGACACTGCACAGGTTTGGGAACACCAGTAGCAGTTCACTGTGGTACGAGCTGAACTACATCGAGTCTAAAGCACGTATGCGTCGCGGCGACCGTGTTTGGCAGATTGGATTCGGTAGCGGATTCAAGTGTAACAGCGCCGTATGGAGGTGCCTGAGAACTATCAAAACTCCGGTTAACGGTCCCTGGGATGATTGCATTCACCGTTACCCAGTCGATATACCGGAGGTCATCAAACTATGAGCTGCTCTTCTCAATTAACTACTCCGGCAAGCCGGCGAGCTATCAAATCAAAGCAAGAACTTGTATGGATTTTTTAGCTACTGTTTATGTGGGAAAAAAAAACAATTCGGTAACTTATAGTAAAGAGCTGTGTTAATTGTCGATCATATTTCAAGTATATGTTTGTAACGTTTTTTATTTTTGTCTTTTTCATGTTTTTATAAATTTTTTGTTGAAGTTGTTTACTTACACGTCCACGTTATTAATTTGCTCACAATTTATCATTCATGATGACGTGTAACTTACTAGAAGAAATGAATAAATGAATTCTGATATTTAGATTACTCATTGTGCAGGGATAAATTTAAGAGTACCGTAGACAAGCAAGCCAGAGCATGCACTATTAATTATTAATACAGGGATAAATTAATGTGTATTAAATATAATATAGGTCCACTCTTTATCATTATTTTTAATTATTCAAAAATTATGGACTCTGAACACACGGGATAGATCATTAATTCCTCAGAAACACAAGTGGAACATGTACGTAAAGAGCAGATTCTGAGTTTTCCTCGTTGTTTAATTTGGACAAAATGTATATAAATTATATTTTTTAATCGAGCACTAGAAAAAGGGAAAAACATATTTATGCAAAGGTTGTAAAACCTAATCCTTATTCAGAGAATGGTAGTAGCAAAGCATGCGCTTCATTTGATGCAATATCATGGGTTCAGTATTTGCGAACTTATTAATTCCCAAAAAATTAATAATGAAGTTAATCAACTTTAGACAAGAGTTAGATATGTATATATATATATTTAGAAAAGAACACATCAATGTCTGCTTGTCTAAACTAAGATCGAGCTTCGTACTAGTTTTCATGGAACCAGTATGGAGTTAGGCGCCATTAAAACAGGAGCAAGAAAGGTAATAGATTCTTGAAAGAGAGATGGCAGAAACCAGAAGGCAGCTTTCGCCCTTCCTAACTTCCCTGTCTGAGCAGAGATGGCATTTTCAATTACTAATCAGTACTCTTTGAGTGTGGCAAAGGTAGTAGACATTTTAATTTTGTTATATTCTTTATAATCGACTTCTTGTTCACGTAAGGGAATTGACATAAGTATAAGAGATCTGCCATGATGAAAATAATCACTAGATACAAACATGAGAATATTTCTATATAATGTAACGTGTAATTAATGAAGAGAACAGTTGCTGATCGATGAGATGATATATCGATACAGAGCGACGACATGAGCACATAATTTTTTAAATGTACATCATTACATCAGTATAGTTCCGTCGTTACAAAGCTTCAAATTTTAATTTGATAATTACATATAAAAAACTATAAATTAAAAATATATTTAATATTTTTTAGCTCAACAACTTACAAATTAATTTTAATTATATTTTTTTATCAAAATAATAAAAAATCATATATATATATATATATTTTAAATTGTTTTTTTGTTATCATGATTAAGAAGTTCAATAAAAATTGATTCTTGGTCCTCTGAAAAATTGTGAACATATTTATAATTTATAATTCTTTATAATTTGGAAATCTCTATAGATATATATATTCATTCACGACGTCAAGCTGAAATTAGTTTGACAGCAGTAAACAACCTCAACAAATTTGTTTCTGACATATATGATTGAATATAATTTTTCCAAGATTATCGTAGATCACAATCTTTGGTCTTTCAGTTTATTACCAATTAGCAACGAACCACTTCAAAGTCCAAGCTATTTTTTCTAAAACTATAAACGTTTGCTTCTTTGTCAGGTTTCTAATTAAGCTCTATATTCATACTTATTCACAAATATAAGTAGCAGACATAGAATGTGTTAGTAAATTATCGTTATTATATAAATAAACCAACCTCAACGACCTTTCATGCATAGTTGTTAGACCAAGATCCAAACCTTTGGATCGATCCGAATGGCAGTTCGAATTTATAAAAAAATTTTGTATGCAATCGATCCGTTTCGTCCAATTTTACCTGATCGATCCGCCCATACGGATCAAATCGGATTGAATAAAATTTTTAAAAATTAATTAAAAAATTTAAATTAACGATATGTTTAATAAAAAAATAATTATTAATAGCTCTATATTGAAAAATAATATGTAGGTTAGATTTTACTTTTTGATGTGATAATATAAAAATCCAATTGATTATGCTTCATTTATAAATATTAATTAATAATAAGTTTTAAAATTTTATATTATAAAATATTCAGATTCAAATATGTATATTTAAAAAAATTGGTTGTCCTTTTTATGATTTATTTATTTCATCTTCTTCTAATCGCCTAATTTATTTAAATATTTTTTATTATAAATTTTTTCTGTTATTATTGTTGTTGGTGGTGGTAATGCTATAGTGATAATACTTCAATTTTCGTTGTAATTGTTGTTGTTGTTGTTGTTGTTGATAGTAATAGCATAATAAAAATACTTTAATTTTTTGCTGTGATTACTGCTGCTATTATTATTAATAGTGTCATCATGACAGTATATTTTTTTAATGTAATTATTATTATTATTGGTCAAAAATATTTTAATATTATTGATCCGACAGTTCAATTATAGATCCGACGGGTCAATTCGAAAATCGTGATCGGGCAATTTTCTGGTTCGATGTCCGCTTCGATTCTTACAACTATACTTTAATAGAGTTAAAAAACATGAAAAGTTAGTAATTAGTATCTCAAGATCTCAAACATTATTATTATTATTATTATTATTATAGCTTTTACATGCTAGAAATTACAATAAAAAGATTATCAAATATCTCTTTTTATTTAAAAAAACAAATCTATAAAAACCAAAAAAGAAAGCATGACCAAATATGTTAGCAGCTTAAAAGTTGGAGCTTATAAATTTGACCAAATATGGATCCGGGTAGATAGCTTAAATTTTGAGGCAAACGTATATTTTTTTAATCTTACAATTCATTTCGTTTTACGAAACTAATTTTATTTATATAAAAGAAATACTTAATTACTTGTATTTCAAAAACATATTTTTTAATAATATGATTTATAATAATTTATTTTATATAATTTATTTTTAATCCAAAAATATGTACCCTAAATCTCTTACCGATTAAGGAACGAATCGATCGTAACAATGCGTTCTCAAAGACTCGCCTCATTCATGGGCCTCATAAAATGGACCGAAGAAAACGTAAAAGTCAGAGCCCCATCGCAAGCGTTCAATATATAGTGTCAATATAAATTTAATTAACAAGAGAACTGAAAAAAAATAATGTTAGGCTTTAGCACCTGGCAACGCTCACGTGGCCCTCGTGTTTTAAAATTTTGCTCAAATAAAAAAATTAATTTTAAATAAGTTTGAAAATTTGAAAATTATTTTTTTAAATTATATTAAAATTGTCTATAATATTTATATTTTGAAATCAATTCGGTGCTTGATCTTAAAATATTATGAGATCATCGGTTAACTCGCCGAATCACTATCTACTAAATCTAATTAATTAAATATTAATATTATAAATATAATATATATATTATATAATATTTACTATAATAATTATTTAAAATTTTTAAATATAATTATATACGATAAATATTAAAATATTTTTTGAAATTATATTTTTTATTTTTGAAGCAATAATCTACAAAAGTTCAATATAATGGCCAAAAAATCTAAAAAATAACAAAATCTTAATATTTTAAACATAAAAATTAGGTATATTATATGTAATTATATATAATTGTTTGTAGTTTTGTGCGTACAAAAATTGTTCGGAAGCAGCCAAAGAATTCAAAGAACAGACGTGTTCTAATATTAAATTTTTTCTAATTTTTTTAATAATAATATTAGGTCAACCTATTTTATTGGATCACCAGATTATCTAAAATTTAGTCGGATGAATCCGAGTTTTATTATATTTGGTGCATATCGAATTATGCTACTCATTCAATCCGAAATTGGTTACGAGTAATTCTGAATTGATTCGGCCTGTCTGGATTAGAATTTAAAATACTGATATAAATTTTAAATTTTAAATTTTAATTTAGATATTACAGAAAATTTTAATAGATGAAATAAGTATCTAAAAGACTAATAAAACACAGCCAAAACATTGCCCTTGTTCTTCTTCTTTCAAACCTGAGGCTCTTCCCGATCCTCCTCTCGCTGTCTAGGGCTTCTTAGTCGATCGAACTCAAATAAAGGTTTCTTTGATCTGAATTTATTTTCTGTTGTTTTTGGCGATTCTCTATTTCCTAAGCTTGATTTGGGATTTTCTTTCCTTATTGTGGTTAAAACTTATTTGATTCTGCTGTTTTGTTTGAAGAAAAGGTTTTTCGTTTAATATCTTTGGGTGAGAAATTAGTCGGACAATATAAGATGCTGATTGCTGCATGGTGAAGGTTCCAGATTGTGCATTTTGATCAGTTCTGAAGTCATTGGGCAAAGCTGCTCGGGATTTGTTATCTTGAATAGCTGACTGATCAATAACAGTTCTCTTCCGGAGGAAAAAAATTGAAATATTGAAATGGTGTCGGGTTCGGCTTTAAATATTTACTGATAGTCTATAGCAGACGTAAAACCTAAATCCCATGCCATTTTGTCTTTGTTGATTATGTCCATATTTTGGGCTTCAATAGTTTGATTATCAAACAAAGTAAGCTTCGTTATGCGTATTTGGGCTTCTTGGTTTGATTATCTACGTTGATAATTTGTATAAGGTGTGTCACCATATTGTTAGTAAACTTTTGCAATTTTAGTTACATTTGGAGCATAGAACATACATGGCCATATGTCTTACCCAAGCTAAGCATGCAGCACGAATGCACCATGGAGAGATAAGAGTCTAGGTGATGTAACTTCTTGATCGATGAAGTTGAAAATGCTTATGGCATTCTGCTTTCAAGGAAATAGTATATTCTTTGAGTTTCCTTAATTTGCATCCACTTATTTCTTTCTCAAAGTAATCACTCGCTCTTCTTATTTTTAGACAGAACCGCCAAATAGCGTTCATATTGCTGAAGGTAAGATCTGATAATTTTGAGTGGGTATGTGGGACAAGTTCCAACAAACAGTTCATACAATCCATGACTCAACCTAACAGAAATTCGAGGGAAAAATTGCTTGGACAAGTAGCATTTTATTTTTCAATCTGATTCTAACTTCAATTTGTTCATAAAGAAGCTTCATTTATATAGCGTACCGATAGTTTGGAAACCTGCAACACTCATGGCAAATGTCAATCTTATCTTAGATCATGTTCTTTTTCGAAAACGCTTTGAAACATTCTGGAAAAACATCTTTGCTTATACATATGTATTTACTCAATAGCTTCTTTAGATCCAAAATAAAATACTCACTCTGAGAAAAGGGAATTAATTCCATTTTTCGACTCAGACGCATTATCGTTCCTGATAAGAATTGTTGTCTTCTCTACCTATGCATGAAAACTTGGGAGGTTTTTGGTCAGTAACAGTTGTTTTGGCGTTTCACTCCCTCAAGTCGTAGGCAATATTAAATTGATTTATTTGTGCTTATCCTACCTGATGGTGATTGTATTACGCTTTAAGGCTACTGACCCTTCCTAATTTATGATTTATGACATAACAGAGCATCTCTCCACCACATTTGAAGTTGCCATCACAATGCATGATCATGTGAATGATATTCATGGAACTGCATAGCAGAGCACAAAATTAGGAAAAGCTTTTATTCGGGAGATAGAAAATTGAACTTCCCTAGGAATACCTATCTCAAAACTCTTTAAAAAGAGCTTAGTTGTTTATGAGTTGTTCATATGATGGTAATCACATTTGTTTATAGATATACCTTAAATATAAATGAGCATGCTACACATATTCACTTAAGGTTGAGTATAATGTCTAACCATGACACAGTGTTCTACTACACTTGTTGGCTTGCAGTTTCATGCATCATTCCCATCAGGCACCTTTCTCTTCTGCAAGTATGTTGTGTAACTTTTTGGACATGGTCCTTTCTTCTGTGATTTATTAGAGATTTTTTTATAAACTTAGACGACAACCATCCAGTTGTCTAAACAAGTATTTTATTAAAAAAGAATTTCTATTTTTAGTAGTTTTCAAAATTCTGGAGTTTCTGTCCTTATGCTAATCCATGTTTGTGTACGTTTGCAGTTACAATGTTATTTTGGTGGAATTATATGAGACTTAAATCATATTTCATTGTTTTTTAGTCTGATATTACTTATGCCAGTTTGGAATATATGTTGTATCCTTGAAGTTATCAACTTTATTCCATAATCATTTATTTATCGAGTTTATATGTAAATCACGACACTGTCATTAGGATTTTTCATGGCTGGGAGAGGCCGCTTGGCTCGCCATCCTGATCAAGTTCCATCACCATTCAGTCAAGTCCCTCCACCTGTCATGCCTCGTGCACGTGGTCCCTTGTCTATTCGTGCTTTAGAAGAGGAATTTTTATTGCAGCGTGAGGAGATTCAACGTCTTGTTGCTAATAATCGCCGTCTGTTTGAGGAAAATGTTACTCTTAAGAGGGAGGCTGGTGCAGTGAAGGAAGAGATCCACAACTTAAGCGAGATGGTACCTAGGCTTCGTGCGGATAAAGAGGCTCAGGCCAGGGATCTGATACAGAAAGGTCTGAAGCTGGAAGCAGATATCCGAAGTGCTGACCCTCTCAAAACAGAGGTCTTGCATTTACGAAATGAAGCGAAAAAGCTGGACATGCTGCGGCAAGAGATGCTTGCAAAGGTTCAAGGATTGTCCCAGGATCTGAAACGTCTGCAAGCTGAAAATGAGCAACTTCCTAGTCTGTATGTGAATCTCGATGGGCTACGTCAGGAGCTTGAGAGAGCCAGGTAAACTTCATTCTGGTAAAATAACATCCCTCTTATGAATAATTCTTCAGAGCCAGGAAATCACCCATCTCTCTTAAGGGTGATTCCTCAAAAAAAGAGAAGTGTTATTTACTTATGCTAAAAGTTGGTATAGGGATTGAAATGGCCAAACTGGGTTTCATTTGACAAAAATGAACTGATTTCTTTTTCAGGTCAGCTTATGAATATGAAAAGAAAGCAAATGCTGACAGTATACAACAGAGAGAAGCAATGGAGAAAAGTCTTGTAGCGATGGCTCGTGAACTTGAAAAACTTAGGGTAGAGCATGAAACCCGTGCAAGGGTACCTGGTAATTTCCTTAATTATGTCTTTTCTCAAAGTTGTTATTAATGTTTAATCTTCAACCAAACTCCTATTCACGTCTATATATTGCAGCTGGGGCATACAACCCAGATCCCAATATGGGTTATCCGCGCTCGTATAGCGATGTGTATGGCGTTGATAATGGACGCTATACTGGTTCTTGGGGTCCATATGATGCACGAGGCTTTACTCGCCGTTGAGGATTGTTACTGCTCCTCTTCTGCGCACTGCTGGCAGCTGCAAGGCATACATCTTTGAATATTGTTACTGGATTGGAGGTGGATAGTTTCTGCGCATGATTCTATTTGGGAAGTTCAAAATGGTTGCATGATATCAAAGAACAGAGCTAGGTGTCATCATCCTTCTGGAGATAAATGATTAGTTATGAGTGCACCATACTGATAGGTAATTTTGTAAATTATTAGTTCTGCAGAGTGTTAACTTTGCTAAACCAGTTATGTAAGACCTGATTATCAGCTGCTAAAATACCAGGCTGCTTAACAGAAGTTGTCTGTCTGATTTTTGGCCTAGGGAAACTATCTCGTGGTTTGTGATTGAATATCAGATTATTGAAAATATCGTCTGCTGTCAAACATTTCTGGGAAAATATCATATACATCCAGCGTGTTAGTATCTGGATGAGTTAAGTAGGATTTGGAGCGATGTTATAATGTTAAAAGAGTACTGCGACTGAAAGACTGCTGCTTTCCTGCTGGTGCTTGTTGAGTTCTTGATAATATTTATCCATGGTAACCATTTTTACGAAAGTACGGAAGTTGTAGCTCATTTGAAGATACTGTTGTGTTCTAGCTTTTGCTCCTTAAACGAAACGGATTGAAAAGTTATGAAATTGCCCTTTGATGGAATTTGTAAATAACGCGAAAACGATACTAAGACAGATACATGTCAACAAAATTGAGCTAGAGGACATTTAGGGGTATTTATGAAATAAAATTTTTTCAAAAATAAAATATATATTATAGAGATTATTTGAAAAATTAGTTTGATCTTTTGATCTAAAATTTAATTAAGATTTTAATACAAAAAATATTATGATATATAATTTTTATAAAATTTTGTAGAATAATATGGAAAGTTTATTAAAAATATGAAATATTTATTTGAAATGATAAGTACTTCAAAATTTTAGCCAAATGTTCTATACTTCGGTGACGTATTCACTTTATGTATGTACGTATGTACGTATCCATGAAGCCTTCCAATTACATGGGATGATGAACTTGGCTCTGGCTCATGGTTTAAAGGCTGAGAATGTTTTTGAAATATAGCTTTTAAAATTAAGAATATTTTTGTTTTTTTATTAAAAATAAAGTTTACTTTTTTAATCTTAAAAAAATAGAGCTTCAACAATGAAGCATTTGCATTATAACTTGAAAAAGGTTGTAAAACATGTGCTAATGCATGGTTTTCATTGATGTCTACGTGGTTGCATGAAGGACTTGAAGTACATCATTTAAACTTGTAGTATTAGAGACATACAAACAAGATAACTTTGTTTATGTTCAGTAGTTTTATTGAAGAAAGATTGGTTGCTTGTAGATTTTACATAATAGACAGTCACAGAATTTTGATACAAATTTGACATCTAATGTTTTGTGGAGTTCATGTTAGTATGATTTCTTACCTCAAAAACATTAGTGGTTTTGAAGGAATGAAGCAAATGGCAGAATCAAATTGTCATAACAACGAAAAAGGGGATTGCTCAAATCAATGCAATGGTGCCAAGAGCTACACAACCTTACAAGGGCAATGCCTATACAATACAAACTTTATATCCAACTCCTGTGGTCCTCTGTTCTGCTTGTTGAAAGGAAAAGCCCCTAGAAATCCATTTCACTTGCCTTTCAGTGCCTATTGTCTATAAACTCCTTCAATACACCTCTTGTGGAAGAGTCCGGATCACCGGCGTCGGGGTCTTGGCGTCACGTCCCCTCCGGCTCCTACAAGCCGTTCGATGACGCTTCGTCATTGCCAGCAACACGTGTCATAATGTACTTGGTTAATGCAGAGCTACTTTGCACATTAAGTAGAACGCCAAGCATAACTTCCATGTAATAACGCCAGGCATAACTTTGGCACTTATCGCACTACACTTCCATGTTAAAATGTTGAAGTTATTAGAAGGCAATCCATCTCAAGTATCTCATTTCAAAATTTTTAAGCAAGAAGAGTTTGATATATACTTCATGAAAGTTTTTGAATATCATTCATGAAATCGATGAAATAGTGTCATATAATTTGCAATTGAGGATATATATATGTCCTAAGTCATGTACAACAGGTCATGCGAAACCAAATTACGCAAGAGCTCATATGAAAAAACCAAAAAAGAGAAAGGTGGAAAAAAAACTTGAATCCAAAAAACTCACAAGCATGAGTTCTCCAGATGCATGCCTATTTTTATACCATAAAGTTTGGAGCTACCTAAGAACAACATAAAGCTCAAAGGGGAGCTCTATGTGTCTTTCTTCTTTCTATCAAAAGAAGAAAGCACATAATCAATTCGTCGGAGTTTTTCGTCATCATCGGTACCGGTAGATCAATCGTCGGTAGTGATCGTAGTTCATAATAGATTAATGTTTCCATCTATGACTTAGCTAGTCAAATTAGTAGGACAAGGCCTAAAGACTGTTTGAGGCTGGCGTTTGAAAAACTACTTATCAAATTTTTTTAATTTTTTTTTAATTTTATATTTTTTAATATATATTTTTAAAATATATAAAAAATTTATTTAAAAATTTTAAAAGTGTAAAAAAATTTTACTGAATAAAATTTTTTTATTACATATTTTTATTATTTTTTAAAAATAAAAAAATATAACTTATTTTTTAAAAAAATAAAAATATTTTTTATTTTAGAAAAGTTTTATTTTATAGCACTGCTGAACACCCCTTGTTGTTATACCGATCGTTGATTGATTATTAGAATTTAGTAAGCCGGAAGGCTACGGTTCCTCCAGCAATCGCCGGGATAAACGCTGTCCGTTTAATGAAACGGCCTTTCATCCTAGGCCGTTTCTCGGCGTTGAGTTTCCGCACCTCGTACCGTATCTTCTTAAAAAAGAGTCTTGTCCTTCTCTTTTCACGGTACCTCGTAACTCTTGCCTCTCTGCCACTGTCTCCTCCGGCTACCGTGCTTCCGTCATGTGCCCCAGTCATCGCAGCTTCACCGTACATGCCTTGCACATCCCCTCCTCCCCACATTCCCTATAAGAATGAAAATAATTAATAATAGATAATTCTTTTAGCACCCAAGTGGGAATTGTTTCGAAGTTTTCAGTATTGCTTACCATGAACTCGGGCCAGCAGCACCCAGCTAGGTTCAATTGCGGCCGCTCACCGTCAGTCCACGGCGACGTGCAGCCGCCTGATGACCAAGCTTCGACGACGGCTTCATAGTCCAGCTTCAACATAACTCCAGTTTGAACCATTACCTCTGTTGCTGCTCCTAGTTGTTCGACGTAATTCTCAACAGAAGCTGCACCAGCTACTGATGCAAGTTTCCGATTACCGGCGCCGGAATTGTCTTCATCTACTCTCTTTGATGTCCATTTCGAGATCACCGAGCAATGGAAGCCCATTTTGATCTCTGTGTTACTGTTAATGTCCGTTGAAGTCTTCGTCTTGACGCATGAACCATTACCTTCACCGCAGCCGAGTCCAAGGTCCTCCATGGAGAATGGATAATCATCAAGTCCGTGCCCGAGCAACGTCTCCATGTCTGCAGCAAACTCCGCGAGCTCTTTCTCCGGTTGAAGAACCCCAGCTGCAGTAGTCATGCCAGTTCGATCATCATCACAGCTGTCGCTTGATCTGAAAGAACTCGTTCTGCAATCCACCATTGGCTTTGCCTGATCATCGACATCAAGAGGCAGAGGAGGAGAACAGAACTCCTCGAGAATGGGGTCGAAGACAGGTACGCGGTACAGAAACTGCTGCTGTTCTTCTTCGCTACCGCTATCGACTTCTTCGGCAAGAGCACCTTCCAGATCAGGAACGAGAGATTCTGATGATTTTGGTGCTGGATTTGAGCTTGGTGAGCTTGAGTTGTATTTGTTACTTGGTTTGCCACGAGGCGTTCGAGCTTTGCGTTTAAATCCATGGAGCCATGAAGGAGTAGTAGTACTTTTATTGTCCTTGTTCTTGACGAGAGCGGAAAGGAAAACGGCGGCTGCCGTCGACGAAGTTTTAAGACGGACTCTCTCGTGGCGGCTAGCGAGAGGGTTAGCTGAGTGCACAGAGTAGTCACAAGCTTGACAAAGAAAAGCGTCATCGGCAGCACGGTACCAACGTGCTCGACGGCGCAAGCAACTATCGCATGCCCTTGCAGTCTTCCCTCCTACGGCACTCGCCGCTGCTGCTCGCTGCTGACTCATTCCTACTTCTTCTTGCTGACCACCAGCTATTAAGTGCTATATCAACGGCTATAGAGATGAACGGTCTCTATCTATCAGCTTAAGATTTTGAACTAAGCAGTCATTATGTTTTGCAACCCCAATCTTTGAAACATAAGATGGAAAGAATAAGGTAACCAGTCGATCTCAAGTCTTCTCGCTTGGATTCAAATTTTCTGATTGAAATCGAAACAACAGACGAAAAACACAAATAAAGAAAACAGAAGAACTCTGAACTTATGTCTGTCAATCTCAAACAAATGGAAAGCAAGAACTTCAAAAGAGAAGAAAGGCAAGGGAAAGACGTTGAGACCTACAAGCAATTAGTGGGGCTGACAGTTTTGCGCTTTTGAGTACACGTGGCGCTCTAAAATAGAGACAATCAGTGTGGGGCCCTTTTGAGAAGAGCAATCTGGAATCTGATTGGGCGAGAGTGAGCATATATCATCCGGTTGGATGGAGTGATTGGATGGGATAGACGTCGTCGGATTTCGGATGTTAATGGGCCCATTAGTTATGGCCCAGTAGATTCGGGCTGTTACGGCCCCTTAGTTGTTGGCGCCCCGAAGTGAGGACTTAAACAAGAATAGACGACGGGCTGTTTACGGCCACTGCTAGTCATATTGCACCTTCGCTGCATATTGCATATTTTGTGTTAGGACGTGCATCAGTTATATTAAAGTGAGTTCATAAAATATAAATTAGTGAAGGCTGTATTTGATAAAAGTGAAATCTTTATATTTGGTTATAGTTAATAGTAAATTTAAAAATAATTTTTATATTTAGTTGTATTTAAAAATAAATGCAGAAGTAAATTTTAACTGGACTGATATACGCTTATAATAAATTTTTTATATTTAGTTCTAATAGCGCAACTATACAAGCACCAACTTAGAAAGTTGAAACTCAACTATAGGTGAGTTCTGCTGGATTCTCCTTTAAAAAAAACTGTTATGGGACGTTATCACTTTCTAAGTTATCTGAAAGCGAGTTTACATAAAGTAAACTTTTTAATAATAAGCTACTAAATTTTTTTTTTATAGAATTCAGTTATAGAAATATAAAAGGTCATTGAAAATTAAATTTTAAATTGAAAAGAGTGGTCTATGTTGTAGCGGTTTTGCTACATTATAATGCTCTTCAGCGTTGACAGGTTATATACAAAAGGAATTCCATGCTCTACTACTATGGTCATACTTATCTATTTCAGCACCAGAATCTGAGTCTGCTGCAGCAGCTGCTGCCTTTTTCTTTGCAAATAACTCTTCTGGCTACTGATGGTTTGACCTACTTCTTATGGCCTGGAAGAAAGGTAAGGGTGCAATCAACAGCCTCAAGCTTCTTTTGCCACTGATGAGAAAGCACATTCCTTGAAGTTCAGCTTGAGTTTAAGCTCTCCATCTCCCAATATCTGCAAACAGACGAGAAGCATATGACAATTCACCATTTTATTTAATATTCATACTAATGAAGAAAGAGGAAGAAGATAAAGCACATTAAGTTACTAACGAGCCCTTTAACTCAATCAAGAAAGAGGAAGAAGATGAGGGAAGACAACCAAACTGTGCACTAGATAGAAATTAGATTGTTAACACAATAAATGACCTCATAGCTGTGGCTACTGAGCTGTAAGAGAACATTCCACCTTAGACATAAATGTCCTGGATAAGGGGCCTCATCCTACAAGCTAAACCTATGTAAACCAAAGTTTGCAAGCAACAACATTTGCTGACCCTTTACATTCTTTTCATCATGAAAAACAACACTATTTCCATCTGCATTACTCATTGATATGTAAAATGCTGCTCATCAAAGCTACAACTGTAAGTGGCAGCAAGTACAGGTTGGCAAAAGAGAATCCATAGATTGTGAATTCCAATTGGTTACACCTAATAGCATGATGGCACATGACGCCTGATGTTAAGTATGCTTGTCGATGACTAATCACTAAATCATTCCTTTTGAGCTTTTGTTTGAGGAAACATCGATTGGATAGTGACTAATTGTGGCAACTTATCAAACACTTCAACGGCATCACCGCTATATACTCTCAAAATAACAGAATTAGCTGAACAAGGGACAGCCAAAAATCAGAACAAAATTACACGAGTTGGGAGCTAGACACTTGCAAAGCAAGAACTTGTGATATTTTGGCACACACTATTCTACTAGGAAGTGCTGTTTTTGTCGGTAGAACATTGTATGAGTAATTCTCAAAACCTAAAACTTAAAAGAAGGCATGCAGCCATGCATCAACAATTGAAAAATACGACATTGTAGAACTACTTAACTGGTGCTTCTAGTATTACCAATCTTTCCCCATTCCCCACCTCCATATTCAACCAATACGTACATGTTGGTTTGGGTCAATTGAAACTATCTTATTACTGTCTTGTATCTGAAGTAGAGTCCTACCAAACCTCTAATCTCTAAGAACGAAGCAAGATAGACATTGTTTCCTCTGTAGAAGTGACTGGTGATTGATCACACATTTATTTTCGAAGATATATAAATGCTTTTTTTTTATATTTTGCCATTGCTACTGTTCTTGATTAACTACCACTTATGCTATTTAGTGGTATTTGGTAGTTGTGCTAATGCCCATCAAGTGTTCGAGAATTCTCACAACTGACTACTGTTCAATTTACGCTATGAACACTTGTCCAGCAATACGCTCGATCAGTAATCAAAGAAGAAACCATTACTAAATATGCACGAACAAAGTTAAGGTTATGTTATTGGCAAAGAACGAGTACTTCAATTTATTTGGGAAAAAGTACCATATACAACAATAATAAACTAAGCTTTTATCCCACTTGAGTGGGATCGGCTACACGAATCTATTCATTCCATTCCGTTTGATTATAAATCAGATTCGGCAAAAGATCCAATTCTTTTATATCTCTCGTCAGGCGAAGTTAATCTCGGTTTACCTTTTTACTCTAAAATGTGTAAATAAAATCGTATCACTTTTATACAATGCAACATCTACTTAGTCTGCACAAGACATATCTGAACCACCTAAACCTACCTTCCTTAACTTGTCATCAATTGGCTACAGCTGCTTTTTTTTGTATATTCTTATTTCGTATTTTGCTCATGTTAATATGCCCACACGTTTTTCTTAACACGTTCTTATTTTCACTACGGTTATCTTATGAACATCTTGACCTTTAATAACTCAGTACTTATTAATATATGTGCATGCTAAATGACTGTTCTATAAAACTGATTTTTTAGCATTAAAAGGACTTTCTTATCACACAAAATTTCGATAACATCTTACCATTTCATATATCCTGTTTTAATTCTATATATAACATTTTTTTCCAATTTTTTCTTCTATATGAATAATCGAAGCTAAATATTTAAAACTACCACTTTGCGGTATAGCACAATCCTCTATGGCAACAATAATATTATTATCATTATTACGTCTACTATCATCGCATGCCGGGAGGTAGTCCATATATTCTTGTTAATATCATCGCATGCTGGGAGGTAGTCCACTGCTCACAACAGCAAACTCTATTTCCTAATGTTACCTATGGAAAAATATAAATCGTACAGGATAAAGAAACATTTCTTTTACCTTTAATGGCAGTTTCCTTTCTTTGCCAGATGGGTTAATAAAACCCTTTCTCTTTCAAGGATTCAAGTGATAGTTCATCACCTTCTTGAAAACCAGCAGTTTCAATGCCTTCAAGTTTACTGGAACATATTTAGGTAAACCTGCATGCATGCCTGTAGGAAAGAAGTGAAATGTCACTCTACCAAATATAGGAAAAGTAAATGAGTGAGAAAGAACTAAAACTCCAAAAAGCCAACAAATAAACTGCAAACTTAACATTCAGAGAATACTGTCTCTAGCATATTTCTTATTTATTATTTTATTACTCAAAATATCTAAGGCTGCTTTTAATAGGCATTTCAAAAGGAATTTTGTGCGAAAGGCTTTAGAATCAGCTGGCAAGATCACCTCAGCTACTTACTCAAAACAAAAGAAAATTACCTCCGCTACAGCTGCCAAGGACCAACTTTATGTAATTGTTTCTTGCTCCAATCCATGGAAAAGAAATTTATCGAACACCTACATTGCATTAGCGCTTGTCTGGACTCAAGAATTTCTCCTAACAAGCTGAAAATCCTAGGAGCAAAACGGTGTGTACAACGAATTCAGAAAATTAACTCATCCTTCTCTCAAGAAAATGAGTAGCGGACATGTTAATTATTAAGCTCACACATAGTAATCACTCAACGCTAACATCATTTACTTGATTCACTCAAGCTTCCAACAAAATTTTCCATCTAAAGCAAACAACAGAAACTTAAAATAAACAGCTGACATCATTATTTTCAATCTAGCAATTCAATTGCTTGAAATCCACCACAACAGTAATGCAACAAATATTGAAACTTGCAAATTAAACAAGAAAAGGAACAATCTTCTTACCCCCAGCAACTCCACGAGCTTTGGAAGCCTTCTATAAACCGGCATCTGTCCACCTTAGAAACCTTTCCTAACACCTGGCCCAGACCTCGACTTCTGCATTCTCATGCCAAATCCACAACTAGACCGTTGCCCAGCAGCAATACCGCGCCCTTTTCTCTTTCCCCGCTTCCTCGATCCCTTCTGCGGTCCCAAATTATCCAACCGGAAACCTTGCTGGCGGCATCAACAGAAGAAAGCAGCATGGATAAACACCGTCCGGTTGCCGGTGGGTTTTGTTACTGGTAGGCATGGAAGGATTGAAGGTTTTGGAATGATTAAGGTTCCCTTATTAATAAAGGTAGAAGAGAGAAAGCGGAGAGGGAGCGGTGGTGAAGGAGTGGAGAGGGAGAGCGTGGAAACAAGCCATTGTTAGATGAAGCTTTTCGAAATTAATGAGTTGGATAGTAGATTGAATGAAAATGCATGTACGAGAAAGTGGACACGTGTTAACGCATGATTGGCTATAATTCTTCACTTTTAGAATATTACGTGTGAGTATTTATTCATCAAGTTCTGATAGCCAGTTTTAGCGAAATTTCTTGTTAACTAAGGAAGGGACCGCCGTCGTTGTCCATAATTCCTTCTCTGTTATGAGACTTTTATTGTTCGAAATGGTACACCCCGAAACTAATACGACGCTCTTTAGAATAATTAATTACCTAAATTATATTAATTATATAAATATTTACATGATATGCCATCATGGCAACTCGACTGTTTCGGTTCATTTGTTTTCGGAATTTAAGCACATAGCGGCGATTAACTCTGGTCTTTATATAAAGTCTTTCGCTGTCTCTCCTCTTCTTACCCTGTGCTTTCTCCATTATCTTCTTCTTGTTGGGAAGTTTACAGAGAGAAATTCTTTTTATTTTCTAGAGAGAGAAAGAAAGATGAAGCTTTTCGTGAAGACGCTCAAGGGCTCGCAATTCGAGATCGAAGTTAATCCCGAAGACAAGGTTTGATTTTTTTAATCCCCAATTGTTTTGAATTAGGGTTTTCATACTGATTTCAGTGATGATTGGGAGTTGGTTTCTCGTTTATAGCTGGATCTTATTCTCTGTATTGCTGTGGATTAGGGATTGTTTCTTCTTCTGTGGTAAATTCGTTGGTTAATGCTTTGTTATGCGAGTAGTTGGTCTCTATGCAGTTACATAGTATGGAATTTTGAGTTGATTTGAGACTTATTGCTGAAAGTTAGGTCGTCTTTTTCATGATGTGAGTTGGTACTTTCTTTATTTCAAGCTAGTGACTTTGAGTTTTTCACAAATTAGTGTTAAGTTAATAGATGCAGTTCTTATGAGAGTTAACGCTTTGCTAGGAGCAAGTTGGGTAGAGCTCTTATGTTCTTGCAAAAGGAAAGTCAGTGATTGAATCGATTGAATAAAGTTGTTGTCTTCTCGACCTATGTAGTGTTTAATCTGCATGTTTAAGAATATTGAAGTAAATTCTCAGTTTGCTCATAGAGTTCGCACGAACATCCGCGCTATTTTTCTTAATAGATCCTGTCAAGTGTGTGTATGTGGTTCTGTAGAAAGCTAATCTACATTACATTGGAAGTGATACTGATAGATTAAAGTAGCAAAAAATTTGACCAGCAATTCTGTTAGCTGGATACTTTTTAATGATTGCAGGTCCAAATTAAACGTATACGATGCTATGCTACTGTATTAACTTTTAGTACCTAGTATTAACCATGTTGACGTAACAACTTATGGCCCTAAAAGAGTCTCTTAGGTGCCTGATAGCACTCTGGATTATTTAAATACTTAGGAAGCATGTGATGGTACTCATGCAAAAAATGTTGCACTGAGATCTATTCATCTGCAAGCTGCTATTATACTGAGAGGTCAACCTTCAGTTAGCAGTGATGCAGTGTGAGTATCGAATTGTTTCACATTGCTAATGAGACGGAATGGAAGAAACTACTTTCAGGGGGATAAATGATGAATCCTTGACAAGTTCATTCAATCATTTCATGGAGCGGCATTGGAAGTTACTAATGTTGGGTAGCCTTGTTGTTGAGCCCCACAAAAGTGAGATAGGATCTCTAGGATTTGAACAATCCCAGTGAGCGGATCATCTGCTTCGTGTTTAGTTGGTTGGCTGATTCTAGCTTTATCTGGAAATACTTGGCTGTGTAGGTTATGAGGTTTGGCTGATTATGTTAGATTGTGATCATGGTGGCAATGTTGTTCACCCAATGTTTATTAAACGTGAACATTTTGTGATTGAGCATAGATTCTATGCTTCTAGCTAATTCACTTTAGGTAATAATATAAGTTTGTTTGTTTGTAAATACTGTATTAGCTTACATCTTTGTATTATAGATGTCCTAACTTGAAGTTTTGCTATCTGTATGTAGTCCTTTTCCTTTCTGGAAAGTTGACATTATGTTCTTGAAGTGGGGTCTCACTTTGTTGACATGATCTCTGAAATGCAGGTTTCCGATGTTAAAAAGAATATTGAGGCTACTCAAGGTCAAAGTATTTATCCTGCTGAGCAGCAGTTGCTCATACATCAAGGGACTGTTCTGAAAGATAACACAACTCTACAAGACAATAAAGTTGCAGAGAATAGTTTTGTTGTGATAATGCTGAGCAAGGTATATATATTTTTGTAGTTGATCCTCTTGGAATACTTTCCTTTGTTCGTGTCTTGAATTGGTATAGCATTTCTTTAAGAACACTGGAGCTGCATATATTTGTTTGTGATATGACATCTTTCCTCACTTGTATCTGTAAAGGCTGTTTTTGAGGGTAATTCACTTCACTCTTGTAGCATACAGTAATCTCTTTCAATCTTGTAGTCTATATTTTAAAAAAACCTAAGGCTCTATTTGGCACTGAGTTTAATGTCATGGTATAGTAATATATTGCGGTGGAGAAGATTATATTAAATATACGTCTCCATACCATGTTTTGGTGAATATACAGGTGGCTAAGCATTCAAGACTTGCTTCTTCTTTTTTTTTTTTTTTTTTTTGCTTGTTTGTGTGTGTGTGTGAGTGCATAAGTTGTTGGTCTGAGTTTCTTCATTTGTAGTTACTTTTTTTGTTTAGAGTTGATATTCTTTTTTTGTTTTGTTAACACGTAGGCTCACTTTAGTATCTGATTTATGGCCTTGAATTTGGCATGCTTTTTTTGTGTATCTGATAGAAAAGTGCTTCTCCAAGTGGAAGCTCGGGCACATCTAAGGCACCTGTAAGCCAGGTAAAATACATAATGTAAACTAGTTTATTCTTCTTTCTGATTTGAAACGCAAACCTCCTTGTACTTATTGCTTCCATTTCTCGTTTCTTGCTGTCCTGCTAAGGTGATTCTTTTAATAGCTAAAAGTATTCGTCTTGTTGTTGAATCTTGTAGACTCCAGCTGTCAGTTCTACACCATCAAATATGTCAACTCCTGCACCAGCTCCTACTTCAGCAACAGCAGCAACTGCATCCCCGTGCGTTTGTTTATCCATATGCAATGTTGTTTGTTATATTTTTATGTTATGTACTCTCCTTACCTACACTACTGTATTTAGCAGGGTGTCTGTGCCTGTAGAAGCACCCAGTGAACCTTCACCTACACTGCAGTAAGCATCATTTTCATTGCTGTCACTAGTTCACAGCTTTATGACACATCATTCTTTTGATTTCTTGTCCACTGTCATTGAAAATTTCAACTTTTGGGGTTTATAGTGCTTACTATTATATTTGGACTATAAGTTGTGGTTTATCTACATAATTGTAGTTCTTCATATTTCTCTCTGTTCAGTTCGTCATGTAGTTTTCATCTATTTTCCTAACAAGTATTTTGAAACAGAGGAGGAGAAGCTTTGGATCACATAGTAGAGGAGAGTGCTCGGTATCAGATATTTTTTTGCCTGATTAATGGCTCTCCCTATGACGTGGTGGCAGAAACTAGTTTTCTGTGAAGGCTTGAACTGGGAGTCCTGTGTCGCTTTAAGCTATTAGATCTGCTTTTGTTGATTTATGGCACAAATACTGTTTAAATAATAGGACTAACAGCAAAAGAAGGTCTAGCCCTGTGATTGTTAAAATATATGGGTTCATTCATTCAAAAGACAGTTTTTAAATTTAATGCTATATTTTGCTGCTTCTAAAGACAGATTAATTGAAAATGCTTCCAGTAAAGTTGTTACCTTTCGGAGACTATGTATTGGGAATTTCTTTTGTTCTGTTATGTTAGGTAGTTGCTCTTTTATTATATTATAGTTTCTCATGGTTCTTTTATTTAGTAATTTTTCTATATTTGCTATATTACGATTGGACTATTTGCCATAGCAGAGTTTCTGGTGATGTATATGGTCAAGCAGCATCAAACCTTGTTGCTGGAACTAACTTGGAGGAAACCATCCAACATATTCTTGACATTGGTGGTGGAACATGGGATAGGGACACTGTCATTCGTGCTTTACGTGCTGCATATAATAACCCAGAAAGGGCTGTCGAATATTTATATTCAGTAAGTTTAGTTGAAAGACGGTCGCTATGCTTTGGTAAAATCGTACAATATTTCTGGTTAGATTCGATCTTGGAGCTATTATAAAACTTTAACATCGAATTGAACTATGTTTTGGTGCCATTTCATCCAAATGCCTCTTCTGAATATGATGTTTATCCTCTTGTGATCTTTGAGTGCCTTCTATAACCTTATGAGACCATAATACCAATTGTAAGATCTGAGGGAGTGCCCCTATCCCTACCCTAGTTTAATACTCTAAATACTTTATAAATGCAATGTGCCACATATTGCACAGTCCTGTTAAAACAACAAAAATTCTAATGGTTTGTCAACTACAATGTCAGGGCATCCCTGCTCAAGCTGAAGCGCCATCTGTTACCAGAGCTCCCACAAGTGGGCAAACTACTACACCCACTGTCCAGGTCCCACCACAGCCTGCTGTTCCTTCCAGCGGACCCAATGCTAATCCTCTAGACCTCTTTCCTCAGGTACATTTACAACGTACTATATTTAATATACTTAGTATCAACGTAGTTCTTTCACAAAAATAAAATAAAATAAAATAAAGTCAACCTAGTTATGAAAACTCAACAAAATTGTTAACCGTTTCAGGGCCTTCCAAGTATGGGAGGCAATGCTGGTGCAGGCAACCTGGACTTTCTCCGCAACAGTCCACAGGTACTGGGAGCTAACATTAAGTTTTATTTACTGGTTCTTTTTGACCTTGTAAGCATCACTTTTCTCTCTGCACAGTTCCGAGCTTTGCAGGCTATGGTCCAGGCAAATCCTCAAATTCTTCAGGTTTGCATGTGTTCCATCTTGTAGCTTTTTTTGTTATTGGGTTGAAGTTAATAATGATTGTATTGCTATAATTGGACTTAACATTAAGTGTCATCTCGGTTCTACAGCCAATGCTCCAAGAGCTTGGAAAGCAAAATCCTCAAATAATGAGACTTATTCAGGAGCATCAAGCAGATTTTCTGCGATTATTAAATGAACCTGCAGAGGGTGGGGAGGGGTGAGATGCTTTGTTTTGCCTGCTCTCATTCAATATTTTTTATGCTCTTATTCATTAGTCTAATATCTGTGATTATTTGAACCAGCAACGTACTAGGTGATTTGGCTGCTGCAATGCCACAGGCTGTTACTGTGACACCAGAGGAGCGTGAGGCTATTGAAAGGGTAAGGTCTTTTCGTTTATGTTTACCCTTGCTTGGTTATTTTAATTAGCAAGTGTAAAAGAGTTCAGATTTCTAGAATGGTCTTGAGTAGACTCGGTAGCCTGAAAATGGCTAAGCTTTGAGGAACTGAACTATTGAAGCATGTATAAATACTGGTTAGTTAGGAGTTGAACATGCAAACAAGTAGATAACCAAAATATGTTGCATTGCTTCTTGTTCATTTACCTAGGTTCCAGAATTTAGTGGTAGCTTAAAAAGCTACTGTCAAATGTTTAAGAGCAGTGCAAACAGTTAGGTCAAGCTAACAGTATGGATTAATTCTGTGACAAGGTACAGAGACAAAGAATTCTTTGTGTGCTTTAAGATGGTGATGTCATCATAGTAAGTAGCTTGTTGTTTCTGTGAAGTCCCTAGTTCTACATTAGGTCCAACCAAATGTTTTTCCATATGATAAGTTCAGCTGAGGTGATACTGCTGTTTGGTTTTAGTAGCTTGTAGATACTTCCTGATAATGTTTTTTAAAGTTTATCAACAAGGATGCACGATTTTTTGTGCTGACTGTTGGATGTTATTTTCACTCGGCAGCTTGAGGCAATGGGCTTTGACCGGGCACTTGTCTTGGAGGTTTACTTTGCATGTAACAAGAATGAGGAGCTTGCCGCAAACTATCTCCTGGATCACATGCATGAGTTTGAAGAGTAAAGCAAATTCTAAGAAAGCCGGTTTGGATGCTTCTTTTTCATGGCAAAACCTGCGGGGCATTGTGGATAATCAGCCTGAGTAGACAAGGGTGACCTGTCGAAACAGTCTTAGTGCTCCCATCCTCGGTCCCTTTTCTATTTTTCTTTTACAATTTCCATGATGTTTAAGCTTCGTGCGTTTAGCATTTTACATGGTGTGTCAAAAGACTGTATAAAAAGTTGTACACCTTGAATTAATGGTGTTTAAAATGGTGTTTATGAAGCAGTTATCTGTTAAGAGATGGTCCTAATGAATGATACGCCTTGTTGCGAAACCTGTATTCAGCTTTTTAGTGAAATACTAAAACCAGCTGAACATGATTGTTTGTTTATTTTTATTATTTTGCTTCAGTTCTGTTTCTACTTCGTGTTTTTAAGTGAAAATTGTTATGATTATTTATTGAGTAAGTCTTAAATTTGTATTACACGCATATAAATAAGATAATTTAAATAAGAAAGAAAATAATAAAAACTAACTATTCAAAGGTCAAAGTTTGGTTAATTTAAACCAGGGTCAGTACCTTTACTTGTTGGCCGCTGGTGAATTACGAATTCAAACAGCTTCTGCAAAGAAAATTCACTCCAATAGCCTCTTTGGTTGGATAGTTTTCGGTAAAGCAAAAGAAAGAGAAGAATTTATTACTGTTCGAGGGTTTAGATCGAGAGGTTTAGAAGAAAGACTGAAGTGTTGGAGTTTGAGATAGTGAAGATCGATTGAAGATGGAGAATTTTATTGGAGGAGGAGAAGAGAAGCCTGTTGACATCCACGAGCTCTTCGCACATTACAATTCTCTCTACTTCGATAACAAACTCGAAGCTTGCTTCGTTTCTTGGACACAAACAACAAGGTTCAAATCTTTTACAGATTCTTTTTGTTTTTTTTTTTTTAATTTTTAATTTATAATTGTTCTACAGAAAATTACTGGCAAATGCTACAGGTGCTGACTATGAGTTTGCATTTCTTTAATGGAAATTGAAGGATCATCAATAATCGTTGAGGCTTAGGCAATGATTTACCGGTGGATTTTGCATTGTTGAATCTTAGTGTGGAGATCCATCAGGGCAAAGAGATTATGAATAATTGACAATTCTGTGTGGAGCTAATGCTTTTGTGATGGTTAGGGCGTTACTGTGTCAATAAGTTTGTGGTTTAGAAGTCTATATGATTACCCCCGATGTGTTGTTGAATCTCTTTTTGATGATTACCCTTTCTGTGGACACGAAAAGAAATCAATGATGCTGGACACCAACATAAATTTATCTAGTTTCTGAGAACTTCTCTTCACTTACTTCAGCTTAATTTTCATAATCCTTAAACAATGTGAAGGAGAACCAGTGATGATTTTGCAAATCGTGTGCGCATTTGACATGTTTTTAACTCTCAATGTCTGTTGACTTGTGTGAATATATCAGCTTCTCATCTTTGAATGGTTTTGCAGCTCCATTAGCAATTGTAATATTTATCATGAAGGTTGTTGTGAGATATCCCTGTCTGAGCCCATCTTGAAGTCTCTTCCAACTCCTGAGCTAAAGAACACTTTGCTACATGAAATGATCCATGCATTCTTGTGGCTCAAGGATAAGAACAAAGACCATTGGTAAGAATCATGACAGGCTATCCTTGTCAGCGCTTCCTAGAGTTTCTAATGCACGTTTTTTTTCCTAGCGATCATGGCTCTAGCTTTCAAGCTGTGGTGGATTCAATAATCACTAATACCATGATAGATCACCAGGTCAGTTGTTTAACAAGAGAACTATATATGGGAGTCAGAACCTTTCCTTATCCAGGGTACAATTTTTCCAGACGCCAGATGGCGGGTACAACCTCGTTTTGTGTTGTAAGAGGAAGAAGGTTGGCAGCTATGAAATTGACTGTTCATCATAGTTTAATTCCATGTTTACGATGTTTATCTAGTTATTCTTCTGAACAGTTTGCAGTAGGTTGTACCTTACCTTTTTATCTGTTCAAAATAGCGTAAACATTGTGGAGATTATGTGAAGGTAACTAGAAGAAGATCTTCAGAAAATGATTCTGTAATGAATGTGGTTCTGGATGATGACAGCTCACTAAGTGATTGGAATAGGTAAGTACTTTTCATATTCTACTTTGTTCTTTAAGTTCTACAAATTTGGTACTTAGCTAGGAGCTTTTAATATTATGTCTTCAACAAATTTTTTGTCTGCAGTGCAGCAATTTGTATTTCTTAAATTCTTTCATGGGCATGTTAGGTAAATTACACCATTCCCTTGGCGTCATAATATTAAGTACTCGTTTGTGACTCATAACTGCTTAACTGCCTGAAAAACCTAGGAACAATTAGACACTTCTTTTCCTACTGTTTAGCTACTTTCCTTGAAAGTGTATGCATACTTATATGGGTCCATAATTTATTGATCGACATACTTGTGCCATAAATTAGCATGTCCTACTGACTTTACACATGCTTACTACAGAACACCTCAATCCAACTTCTGATGGCGCTAAACTGCTAATACTTGCATCTTCTTTCTCTTTCTCAAGTCCATCACACCCTTTGTTTTCTGGTGACTAGTTCTCCATCTCACCATTTCTCCATGCTTACATATGGAGGGTAAGTGTATATAATAAAAGGAGCCCCCATACCAGAGTTACCTGATCTAACACGAATTTGACTGAGAATTTTTCAGTCTAGCTGTTATTTTGTTAAAAATGTGATAACTGATTTGAGCTAGTATCCTATAATCGGCTAACATGTTACATGATACATGCTGCATCTTTCGATCTAGAAACACCTATGTCTAATGGCAACACTTGTTGTTTCTTTCTTTCTCAGAAATATAAAGCGATGCTCTGCAAGTAGTAAGGCAGCAGAGCACATGGAGAAGGATGAGATGTTGGTTCTAAAAGGTAAGGCTAACAATGACTTACAATGGAATCCCCTATTTTTTCTCCGAGTTGATAACTATAGTTAAGGCAAAAGGTTTGCTTGTTTAGGTTTAATCCTTTAGGTTTTACGAGTCTATGACTTGTATGATCAGTCCATAAGTTGGTACTGTCTGAAAGTTCACTCCGAAGTTGGTGGTTTTGTTTGACAGTGCAACCTAACAGAACTGAATTGAGCACTTAACCTTAGCTGGCTTGGAATGCAATATGTTCTTGCAATCATTCTACTATTTTTCAGATGACGTTGAGCTTTGTGATACTACTGCCAAGGTGCCTACTCCAGCAGGCTTGGAGAAAGCAGAGGAAACTAAGGAAAGTGATGCCAAGAAATCAAATGCCATTACTAGATTTTATAAACGTTCACGTGCTATTAAGATGGAATCACACAAGAGCCCAGAGCATAGGGTGAGATTGTACAAGTTACCCAATAAAGAAAAGTTGAAGGCCTGTGAAGCACAAGATCATGGTCTAGAAAAGTTTCTAGAAGCATCTTCCAAGTTATGCACTAGAAAGAGGTCGCGACCAATGCGCATTAGCTTGAGGAAAAGAAAATTTGGGAAGCGTAAGCCAGAATGCACAGTGATGTCTGCATGGATGGGCATGTACATAGACGAGGAAGATGATGAAGATGTGGAGCCTTTGGTTCTTACAACTGAAAGGCAGAAAAGACATAAGTTGTTATTAGAAGAAAGGGGTGATGCAAGAGAAGACAAAGGTGCCCCTTCTGATCATTTGCCAGATGAAAAACTCAATAACATTGACACTCAAGCAACGAATGGTGCTTCACAAGCCATCAACAGTGAGACTTATCAAGTGAAAGAGGAACCAGATGCAACATCACTAGATGGACAACATGTTAGCGAAACTGTTGAACAGCATCATAAACCAGATGCAACAACATCAACAGATGCGGAACTTGTTTACAAAATTGCAGAACAGCAAGATAACTTAGTCAAAGTTCATTCCACCATGGAATCTCCTGAAAGAGATGAAATAGTCGATATCTCAGACTAAAAACTTTAGCTAAGATTTGTTTTGAGCATCTTTTGGAGACTGCGAAAGCAACCTGCAGTTAGACTTAGCTTGTTTTTGGATGTTTGGTCACCTTCGTTGACCCTCCAAATATCTTAGGCATGGGCCTTGAACCGGGTCTCCTTGGGGATGCTAGTATGATGGCCTCTTGCAATATTCATGTAGAGCTCTTCTGTATATATTCGTGCTCTTCCAATGTGCCGCTCATCTTTCCTACTCGCCATGTTTGGAATTTCTTCCGGCGCAATATGTTTAAATTCTTTTTCTACAGCTTTTCGTGAGGAACTTTTTTTTTTTTTTTTTTTTTTTTGCGTTTATGTTTCTCATATCGTGTTTGGCAACTGTCTTCAACTAAAACCTGTAAAAGAAGTCTACATGTCATTTAATTTCTTTAGCCACTGTCCAGAATTTATCACAGAACAACTCCGAATGCCCACAACAGCAACTAAATATGCAACAAATTCATGACTTATTTGAGAAAGAATACTTCTATTCAGTAAACGCAGAGCATCAATGATCCTTTAGAACGAATTTGGATATATAAAAAACAACAGAGAGAGAAGTCAACTTCCCAGGATCAAACAAAATCAACCGTATGAGCATGTTCTTGTCAATTCCACATTATTTATCCACATAAACCCTTCTAGAATCCATTATACATGATGTCAAGGGAATCTATCTATACGTAAACACATTTGTTGGTAAAACAACGAAATTGTTCTTGAATGGACTGAATGCATATTTCCACGCAACAATATATTCTCTATGATATTAGCATATTAAGGTCATCAAGTTGCTCAGCTCCTGTGGCAAGCATGTCAACATAAGGTACAGAAAAGAACCCAAACAACCCAACAATCAGTGGTTTTCTCATTTGGTAAGCACTTTACTTCATCATACCTTTTATAGCCTCTGCATATTGATCCAAGATAAACTCGTATTATTAGACAAGAACTCGCATAAACGATTGCATAATTTCTATATACTATTCACAATAGCACTCTACTACACATGAACTGGCCTCTTCCACGTTGAGTCACCCCATCAAGATAGGTCCGAGGATATACGCTGAAAATTGCTGGTTTGCATGTCTTTGCACCACTAAAGTCCATGAGGTTGTGTACTATTACCAGCATCTAGAAAAGCTCCTTCATGGCCATTTGTTGTGCTGCAAAATAACGATGTAAGAAAAATTAAAGATGAGGTAGGATTGATGAAAGATGACTAGCATAGATAAACTAAATCTGAGTACCTGAGATCACTAAGTGCAGACATTCTGTATAGGCACATAAAGACAAGAAGATGCAACCCGATTGAGTAAAAGAATATAAACGTCCTTGCATATCTGGGAAATAGAATGAAGAGAAGCAGGAGTTAGTCTAAAAACACATGACAATTATTTAAGGAGCGTATTTGCTGCTGGCTATATAGCAAGTTCTAACTTGTCCAATACAAATCCAGGAAAAGACTTTCCAGTTCTATAAGAAAGTAAAGCTACACATGTCCAAGCGGATCGAAAAGGCATACTTGTTGCCAAGAAGGAAACGGCCACTTGTGAGTGTGATTTTATCTCTCAATCCAAGTTCCTTGTATCTTTGCTCCTTTTCCTGTATTTTTTTTACAATGTCAACGTGTTACTTTCAATGAAATAAAATATAAATAAGTTACAAGTACAAGAAATTAGAGAATGCAACATACTACACCTATGAGATTGAATACAGCCTCCGCAGGTACTAGCATAACAACATGGAGTAATAAAGCAAATAGTTTTTGATGAACAAATTTAGACATGGTGAGGTTAAACCCTACTCGGTAGGGCGTAGGTTAAACCCTACTCTGTAGAATGCAAGGAGCATACCAAAGAATCTGAACAAAAGAAAGTTCTCAGTATACACAGATGATCTTACATGCAAGCAAACGACCATGCACAAACACGCACTCTTGCATGAGCACACATACACAACTTTCAGCTTGTTCCTTTAACTGAAGTTAATTAGGGTATTAAGAGTATATATTTGCTGCAGGTTTTTATTACTTTGTTTATTCTATCTCTGTAATTTCAGCTTCTTCACTAGGAAAATAAATTGGATTACAATACCAAAATAACAAAAAAAAGTATATCAACATAGACACTGAGCAAATTGAGCTCTGAAAGAACATGAAATTCAAAAAAAAAAAAGAAAAAAAAGAAAGGACACATGTATAGACCAACGAAACAAAACTATTGAAGGAAACAATCTCAATACCTTCTTTGAGAAAGCAGCAAAAGGATTTATGCCATCCTCATATATCTTCTTGTATTTTGACTCAACATCGGAACTAAAGCCGCTTTCAATATCATCGGCATACTGAAAAACAGAGAGGATAGAAACATTAAAACATGTAGTTTGAAGAAAAACACAATGCCAATATCAAAATAATAGCATGTACAAACCTTCTTAGGACCTCTAGATACGATCTTCTCATGACTGTAGTCTTGAACATATCGTATCTTCCCATAGAGTTTTACGTTATCTGCTTTAGTTTTTTCAAGCTCTTCATTAAGAACCCTCACTTTCTCTTTTAATTGCCTCATTTCCTGTTACAGAGAATCAAATCATATATATACAAACAGAACAAAATAATCGCAATTGGTAAAAGATCATGGCGATACCTCTTCTGTTTCCCGTAAACGGGTCCGGAAACGGTCACGTTGATTGCATATTACTTTGAGCATTGAACTTTGGTCATGTTCGGTTGAGAGTTGTTTATGGTCATTAGTCTGCAAGATCTCAAAACAACCTTCATAGGGCTTACACATTTGCTAGAAAGAAAACTAGTAGAACATTCTAATCGAGGCAACTTCTGAAAGGATGCCATTCGACACTTTTTCCTAACATGAATATAGAAGCAAATATAGAATATAACTAAAATCAATTTTGGAAAAGCAAAGACTTGAACCCTCCATGTACCATGTGCCAGCAAGTACAAGATTACTAATACTATTTTCTATAGCATCTTTAAAGAAACCAAATAGAATGAAATTTAGTTGATTTAACTGTTAAAAGTATGAATAACATCAAAAAAGTAATTTCAGATGCAGAAAAGGCATTACTAATGCGCTTTTCCATAAATAAATAATAACAAAGTTGTACCTCTGATACGTCAGATGTACCAATTTCTTGAAGATCCCAGTCATTTAGACGTGAACTTCTTCTGTCATTGGAGTTGTACCCCTGAAACAATATTACCAAGGTTAATACTGATGACTTAACAAATTCTGATGCATAAATCTGCGTGAGGATTTCAGGAATAGAGAAATTTCCAAAACATTTATATTACAGATGGGGTCAGGAAGAGGGTATGCACAAGAAAACCACATATGTTGAGAATCAACCTTTAGTATATCGTCTTCTAGCTTTGCAATCAGCCGCTGTTGTTCATCAACCTTTGCAGTCAGCTCAGCAATTTTGGCTTCAGCGGCCTCTAACATGCTTGATTTCTCAGAGATTTTCATCTTGAACAGATTTAAAGGAAAGCCAATGAGCATACTACGAGAAAACAACTTGAAGCAACAAAAACTGATTTTGTCAATCCTGGGCATACATAAAGCATTAATACACATTTTTTAATTTCTTAATCATTTGAGATATCCAAGGATGTTGAAGAGCTTGCAGCAAATCCAAACCTTCAGTTGTGTCAATTCATGTTCCATTTTCCTGTTCTTGTCAAGTAGCAAAGACTCTAACTTACTCATCTCCTGTCCCTCTGATGCCAGCTCCCAGTCTTCAGCCTCAATTGAATTATACCCGACAGCCTACAAGGAAAAAGAAAAAGTAAGCAATCTTTGAGGATACCTGAATGGAACAAACTATTTCATAAGGAAACAGCATTGAAGATGCCTACCATGGAAATTACACAGATGGTTGCAAATCATGGAACTAATCTTTTATAAACGAGTCATGAAAAATGTGAAACAGATCTCTAGGCTAGAAATCATTTTTACACCAGCAAACAAGCAAATAGCCCAGTAAAACAAACATAAAGAATATTTCACATTTTCATGTTCACTAAGACAACCAACACCCTACACAAATAATTACTCACAACAATGATCTAGAAATGCAGCACCAAAGTTAACAGATTATTATGCTGTACACCTCTAGGAACCACTTCATTGTTATTTATGAAAGCATTCCAAGATTATTCAAGAAAATACAACTTCTATAGAACCTGCAATATTTTGACTTTTTTGCGGAGGTCATCAACTAGCTTTGTTGTTGGTCTCTCTTGAAGCTCTTTCCTCATCTCCACAATAATATTTTCCTGTTAAAGAATAATAGTTAGACATACTGAGTCACTCAAAAAATAGCACTAACATCTATGAATAGTTAACCCTCTATGAAACCTCAGGAACAAGGCCATGACTTTGTTAGAAGAATTATTTGTCAAACTAGAGAATCCAAACTATGCATTTCGGAAGTAATGTGAAATTTCCATTGAGTTGTTTGATGCATTTGTATGCAATCATTCCCAGCAAAAGGTAGTTGAGACATTTTGCATTACTACAGTCAAGAAGTCAAACAATAGTAAACTCCACAAGCAGTTTCCTATTGTTGAAGCAAAATAGCAAATGCAGCAAGCAAGACCCACATACTTTACTGATTTCAAACTGCAACAACCAGAATACTGACATACGAGGGACCTTCTATACCAGATAACTTTAACTACTATATGCCTTCCAAGTTGGTCAATGAATTAATATAAAGATCTGAATGACGCATTCAATCTTCCAGCAATTTCAAATTGGTTACTTTCTTGTCTAGCTATTAATTGGCATCAATATCATGGCTTCTTCCCAAAAGGATAAAATCCAAGAAAGTTTTGTCTGACTCTTTACATAGACTTCTCAAAGGCTTGCTCTTCCAGAAGCAACAACTTTGCAACTTAATTCTTAAATGTCTCAGCGATGCTAGGATTGAAAAACTAAACTGGAACATCCACATCATGCTTGAACAGACCAAACCATAACTCGAATAACTTGGTTAAATGACAGATAACTGCTAGAAGCACCAAGAGATGGATTATGAACTTCACATGACAAAGCATAGACACACTGAATAAAAAGATAAGAACGCATAAAACCTTCTCATTCAGCAATGAGTTCAACTTCTTGATCTCATTAATATGTTGTTCCCTTTCGCTTGCTAAAGTTGTTTCCATAGTATGTAGTTGCATATTCAACTCAGAGATTGCTTTATCTTTGGTGATCAGAGAATTCTCAAGCATATCACTCGAGTCGTCATAGTCACTGCCAACATAGAGATGCATTGCTTAGGGGGAAAAAATGGTCAAAAAAGAAATTTTCTTCTCTAAAATAAAAGTGCCAGCATATCAAAACCTTAGATCCAACAAAAAAGAAGTGAAGAACATTATACTGCATAATCAAAACTCAAAAGTAACCATCTCTGATTTCACTAGTATGGATAATGCTAATGTTAAGATGGATAGTTAGCATCACGTGCACGTGTTAAGTCCAGTTGTCATTGGAGATATTGGGTCTTCAAGTTGATCTAGACCAGGGTTGATAGCGGAGGGGTCTGAAGATAGTGTTCAAGTAAAATACGAGCTAGTTAACTTGGAGGTAGGCTAGCAACTCGCCTTAAATTTGGCCAAATAGATTGTGACTTTGTGGACTTAATAGTCCATGCCTCTTAATAATCCCATATTGGCTGGATGTTAGAATGAATATGTGCTTATAAGTAGGAGATGCTAATCCATAAGAGATTGGCTAATTTTTTTAATATCGGAATCTAATCCTACAATTGATATCAGGACCCGGTAGTGTGGAGTCACCCGACGTATTACTATAGGGGAGATTATTAGACCTCCAAGTTGGTCTAGCCCAATTAGTAGTAGGAGAGGCCTGAGGATGGTGCTTAAATAAGAAATGGGCTAATCAACTTGGAGGTAAGCCAGCAACTTACTTTGTGTTGAGCCAAGTGGACTCTAACTTTGTGGCTTTAACATACTCACACTCCTTAATAGCTCCACATTAACTAGATGTTGTAATGAATATGTGCTTATAAATGGATGATATTAACTACTAGCAAGTTGGCCAATCCTTTTGATGTGGGGATCCGATCCTACGGAAGATGTGATCGTCCAACACACCATGGCCTGTCCAATCGTGATAATCGTGATATAATGCTCGTTGAAACTAAAGAGAAAAAAGAACACAAACATCTTACATTTTCTTGCTTGTGTCGTCTTCATTTGTTGATTGTAACTGTGATTGTAAAAGTCCCTACAATAAGTATAGTGTAAAAGTTGATTAGTACAAAAACGGAAAGCAAATCAGATATTTGCAGCAGCAAAGTCATCAACAATGCTAAAAGGCTACAATCGTTCACATATTTGTCTAAAAAAAAGCAATGCGAATGAATGTTTAAAAACTATATAGGTTGACATAGAACAATTTAAGAAAAAAAGATCATATGCTTTTCAAATGGTGCACTTCCCTGTTACCTCATGCAAAACCTGAATACGACCATACATGGACCAACTCTTCATTAACCTCTCATCGTTTTCGAGACTCAAAAAAGACGACTCAATTATAGCACTTTGAATAAAAGAATGTGAACTTGTTTGATGGCTTTCTTTTCATTGTGAAGTTTAGTATGAAAACGAAATATTTACCAAATTATTTTGTATGAAGTGGAACTTAAAAAGATTCATAGCATCCAATTTTCCTGACAAATGAGATAAAATGCCAATAAATTACAATCAAATGACTCTCACAGAGAAGAAACTGAGCTTTTCCATTTGATGAAACACAATCATGTAGCTTTTCTGAAAAATAGCCTCAAGCATTCCAATGGTGCAACAGAAATACATAATGTCCTTAAAGTTGAGCTCAAAGCTAGCATATAGATCCATTTACAAAATAAACTGCTAAATCAATAGCATTTTGATATTTGAGTCTCCAAAGAGCAAACCTGGAATTGAAAATTGGACTTCTAAGATTTAATACTCAAACTATAACAAACCTTTTCTCTCTCAAGACTCAGTAAGCGTGTCTGTGCTCGCTCAACCTCATCCATGAGAAGATTAACCTCAGCTTGCTTTGCAGCTCTTTCTTCCTCTGAATTCTTAAATTCATCAGATTGAAGTTTACTTATAAAATTTAAAGAAATAATTGTCAAGTGCCGACCAGTATTGAGATGAAGATAACAGATATCAGATACGCTTTTTCATTGAAATCAGATACCTGATTGAGCACGAAGCTCAAAAAAATGGCTTTGAGCAGATTCGTGTAATTTTTGCATGTTCATAACACTTTCCTTAGCTTGGCGTAGTTGATCCTGCAAAAGAAGCTCTCTGCCACATAGCAGCAACCACTAATTACAAAATTAGCAAAACTATACACCCAAAAGTATTTTTAAGGAACATGTAAGATAAGGTGCTAACTAATTTTAGTACATCGTTATAATTAAGCATTAACATAAATTTGGACAAGTGAGGTGAGCCTACCAATTAGTAAACTATCTAAGTACAAAAAGTCATAAGAGGTAGCACAATGTGTAAGAACTATTTCTGTATCACAAGAAAGATATACCTTTCTTTCAGAACCTCCAGAGTTTTCTGATTTTCTTCAGCAAGGCTACGCTGCTTCATCTCCACAAGCTCTCTCACCTTTTCCTCCATCTAAAGCCTCCAATAATCAGTATGGTTGAGAAAGATTAATATATTACAAAGATGGCATTGCAAAACCATACTTAGAAATCTATAGTATCAGAAAGAATTCTTTCTGTTCTTTCATACCACTTAGGTACGCGCTGTGCTCTAGAAGAAATACACTTCCTATCCTATAAAGCTGAGAATGCCACAGCCGATAAAGACAGCAGTTTCCACTGACTGAAGTATTATATCATGATTTAAGAGGCACTCATGTGAGGCCATTAATGAAGCACTAAGGAAAAGATAAATTGCAATGGAACCCGGAAAGGGATTTCGGAGTTACACTCCCCCTTTTATATTGAGAAAAGTTATAGTTTCAAACTCCAACTTCTGAATCTTGTAGAAGCAACAGCTAACAAGTACAATTAAAAAGCACCTCAAAAAATCATTTATAACGCCCCTGCTTGTTTCAGATGCTATAAAAAACGTATAGAACTTTATGAAACAGTAAATATTCTCAAGAAAATAATAGAAAATGGTGAGAAAGAGAAGGCTGAAGCTAAACGATCGTTCACAACCAATCCATGCACAATGTTAATCAAGTAGTCTATGGATTGCTCAAGGTTTGCGATTAAGAGTAGATCCAACAATCTTAAAAACAAAACAACAGGAACCTTAGAGTAATTGCAATTGCTTGTGCAGTCAACAGTAAGTTTCTCCTATAAGTTGCTAACCTGTAGTTCTAACTGACGATTTCTTTCTTCAAGTCTTCTTATCGTGGCTTGCTGATTTTTCAGATGAGTAGCTTCTGTCCTGTACTCTTCAAGCTCAAGCTTCATCTTTCGATTCTCAGATTCCAGTTCAGACAATTTTTGGTCTTGTTCCTATATGTATATTAGCATCTTTAGATGATCATTGATGAAAAAACAGTGCCTAGGAAGCAATAAATAACAGTGGACATACTAAATCAATTGAGACTTGTTAAAAATCATTGAAAAACAGTGCAACATATTCTAAATTGACTAAAGAAAAAGCTGATATTTTGGAGCTCACTGCCAGCAACAATGCACATGCTTGGATACTTACCAAGGCAATACAGAGACTTCCAACAAAGACATGAAGAAAAAATGATGGGATACTCACAGCAATTGAAGAAAGGGCTGGATAAGGATCTGGAGCTTCATAAAGCTTCTGATATATGTTAAGAAAAGCATTTTCCCCAAATTTTGCCCTCTTTGTAAGATTGTCAACTTCTTCTTGGTAACCCTTGAGTAAGGAGTTGAACAAATTTAGTTTTTCATCTGCAGATGCTTTCTTGAAATCTGTTAAAGACAAGCACAAAATTTAAGGCAGGCAGCAAATAACAAAAGCATGTGTTTTCTATCAATCTTAAAGTTTTGATTTCAACAGCAGATGTTCATACATGTGTAACAAAACGATCTCAGCATGCTGCTAAGGACAATGTATGTAGCATACCACGGGTACTCTCTGCCAGTCTCCGCCTGTTTTTTTGACTAGTTTCCTGGTTTTCGGCAATCTTTAATCCCTGCTCATCTAGGCCAATCCTTTCTTTTTCCAAGTCAAAATCTGCAAAATGAAGCAGTATATAAGATTACGATTCATACTAGGGAGATCTTATGATGTTTCTCTGCTTACAATTGGGTGGTATGTAGATTATAGACATGAAACTTTAAACGAAATGCCAAAAGCATATGAGGGTGGACTATCAGCTATGTCCATACACATATACTAATTACAGATATTCAATGTTGAAAGTTTCCAGCTACAACATGTGAGTCAAGTACTATCTCAAACACCAACATAAGTTTATCAGAAGATGGCGCATAAGATTAAAAAGACTAGGATTGCCAAAATGTCCTATCCAATACAGCAGAACCAAAGGCTGGCTATTCTTCTAGCTCAGTAAAGAAAGCATAAGTTCATAGCTGCTATGGACAATTTTCATTTTTCTAAATACCAACTACTATTCACAATAACTCACAAATGTTTCTCGATTAGATTCACATAACTGATGACTATGTCTTCTGTCACACTTGCAAGTAATTCGTAACTGAATCCTTTAGGTTGATATCTGTTGCAGCTACACCAGTCAAATCTTATGACAGTTACTTTCAAGATGCAAGTAGCTTAAAATTGAATTTTGATATTAGTTTAAAAACACTTAAAAGAAAAAGAACTTCCTAGAGTACAAAAGCAAGTTTCTCACAAAAATTCTAAGAACAAATGAAGAACTATAATATACGTTGTTGCAATAATCGAAAAGACAGAGCCTACTACTACAATGTGGTTGTTCTGGACTTCTACCCATCTTGTCAATCATGCAGTTAGAACAAAAGTTGGAAGGCGACAAGTGTATTACACATTTGCACCTCCATGCAGATTAAGTAAAGATCGAACAACAGCTAGTACAATACAAACACCAAGATTCCATATTCCTGATAGTCACACGCCAAACATTTCATGCTTTAAGCTTATCAAATTTCCAAAGGACCCCTCAGAACAATCAACTAACACCAAATCGAATAGGTGAAATCTCTACCCAATCCTCATCAAATAATGACCTATACAACTTTGCTCAAGCCCTTCGCAAATCTATCAAATGTGGATACAATAACTACACAACCGAATCACCTAATGTGGAGAACCTAAATCACAAAACCGGAAAAGTACCTTTCCAGAATCCACAGACGACAGCTATCGGCGACGGAGCTCCGCCACCGTGGTCCCGCTCGTCGTCACCTCCCGACTGCAGCACCGTCTCCATCTGCTACGCTTCAATGCTCCTTGTTCTTCTTCTTCTTCTTCTTCTTCTTCTTCTTCTTCTTGTTAATTCGAATCTGTTCTTAAAATTTTGATTCGGAACAGAACAGGATGAGATCTGCTTTATTGGATTGATTAAACTCTAGAGATTTCGTTCGCAATGTCTCGATTTTTAATTGAGACAATATGAAATCTATCTTTTGATTTTGTTAATGCTTAGAGAATATTTATACAGAGAAGAGAAAAGTCTCGCTAATGCGTGAGATACTGAGATCGATTGATTACAGAGATCGTAACTGGAAAATGGGGATTAATTTTATATAAGAAAATAGTATTAACAACATGAGATGATTGTGGGCCTTATATAGGCCTTAAAAGTAAGCCTTGTTAACCCTTGTACATTCGTTGCACTTTGACTCGCTGCTTCATAGCTTCTTCTTTTTTTTTTTTTTTGTCCCGAAAGCTTAAAAATGTACAATAGTGTTTCTGATCAGAATTTTAAGCCATTAAGGAACTGACATCTCACAATTTTCATCCAAAAGAAATTTTATATTTTTTAATAAATCTTTTCTAATATCTTGATTTTTTTAATTAAAAAATATATATATATATTATATTCGTACTAGTTATATATATTATTTTATTTTATTTCTTTAGTCAAAAAAATAAAAATTCTTCTGAAAATTTTACAAACTATATTTCAAAAAAGCTTCTTATCTTAAACACTTTTAAAACTCATTTTAAAGTTATTAGAAGTTGTTCTAACCTTGAATTTGTAGATTCTGTTCTTTAACAACTTTTCCGGAACAGGCTAATAACGTGTAACATAAATTGCTTCTCTTGGATGCCAAACAATTAACAAACAAGGATTCTTTCAAAGAATAGTGGGATTGTTCTTTGCTTTGTACAATTTTGAGCTGTGACTCGAAGAAATTTGATCAATCATCTAACCATTAACAAACATTAACAATGATACATTTTCTACCAACTATACTATTATGCATCTCACTCAATATTCCACAGGATGTCTCATACAAATAAATCAACAAAACAGTATATAATTTAACTTAAAAGCAGATCATAATCCCATACAAAGTAGGTCATATATCAATTCAAAACGAATAGGACATTGGGTGTGCCACAACATATGATTCAATTTCCTGCAGCTGCAATTGCATATACATCAAAGTACTGCAGAAGAAATTGCTCAACGCGAACAAAGAACTTACAAATAAAGAAAGAAATTCATCAACAATAGGTACATAATTGTTTTTATTGTCCTTTACACATTTCAGTGGAGACAATGATCTTTAAACTGCACGACTAACGGAAAGCTACTCAGTTCCAGCAATCTTTTTCTTCAGAGCTTCAATGTCTTCAGCTAACTCTTTTCTGCTAGACTGCATTATATAATAACTTTCTGTCAGTAAAGTAGCTAAGAAGATGAATCTATATAGCCCTTTTGAAAAGCTTAAAGATGCTAAAATCCAATAGTTAGCTTGGTATATCTGAAGACAAACAATAACCATCTTGTCACTAACCTTGAACAGTAGGTATCTGTAGACAAACCATCCTGTGTATCCAAGCCCCACCAATTCCATAATCTTGGGAAGCTGTTTAGTATAGCAATAACCAAAGGTTAGACACTAAGATCAAAACAGACCATCATACTTGGCCTTAAGAGTGTGAGTTCTACTACATGAAATGCTTCTGGAATTTATAAAGAGAGAAACTGCAGAATGGAAATGCAAGTCAAGTAATTACCAGTGGAACTGAGTTGATTGCACCAACGACAATTGAAGATAACCAAACAGCAACTACAGCCCCGCCTCCATAGAGGAAAACAGCAGACTTGTTCTCAAGATTATCCCACTGCCAGTACAATTTTACACGAGCTCATGGTAATTACCCAAAGTGATTGATAAGCTACACGATAGGACGAAGGGGTATTATACCTTCTCCCTCAAGTCAGCTAAGAGCTCATCACCTTGGATGGAACTGGATGTGTCCTCAGATGAAGCTCTTACTAGGCCAGAGGAAAACCTTTGAGCACCTGTCAGTTACAGAATGAGCATTATCTTGTTTTCTAAGTCAACTAAGAGATATGGAGCTTAAAACACACTCCGATGCTGCTTCACGAGAAGATGTCAAGGTTAAAGGCAGGAGTACTGTGATTATGTTTAAGCCAGAGCACTTCCAGATGGTTAAAAGCTTCGAATGATTTAATATGGGCAAGATTTTAGAAAGTAGTCATGAGACTAACCGAAGAAGCAACCAGTAAAGGCTAATGTGGTCTAAAGCATCCCCTTGACTGAAGTGTGTTCATTGATAGAGAAGCCAAAACAACAGAACTGCGTAATTCACTTTATTATCCTAGAAGTAGGTTTGGTCGTGTCTTTGGGCTTCCATAAATGACTTGTAAGTCTTTTATAGGCTTTAACACAATAAACCATGATTGCAGATCCAGAATCTGCAATTGCATTGCACTGTTCTTGGTCAACATGAAGCTTGTTCTATTCCACCAGATTAATTCAGGTAATCAGAGAGTTAAGAGTCCCAGAAAATTGGGACAAATGATTAATATGTACAACTATTATCACAAAGTAGCTTCTAATATCATGATTTTCCCAAGGTTCTTCAAATCAATTCATCAAAATGCAATTGCAAATGAAACCGAAAATGGATACCTAGAAAGACAAGAAAAAAAGCTAACTCCAACTTCACGACTTACTTAGAGTGAAATTCTCAATAAACTCCGAAAATCCTCCTAATTGATAGTGACTGCACTGGTCCAGTCACTCCAGGTAAAGATGTTCTCACATAACACATCAGTCTAGCAAATTTTCTAACAAAATTAATTTTTTCAAAGGTTGAAATAACTTCACAGCTAATTGAACCAAGTTGCTCGAGGTGCTTGATAAAATGCTTGACTCACTAGAACATTACACTTCACCTATAACACTACACTAATGAGTGGATAGCCACAACAAACCCTACTCCCAGCCAAGGAACCAACTCTCAAAACACCATGAGCGAATATTGTAAACTCAGAGTGGGACCTACACCGCTAAATAATCAACTTCCAACTTCCGAAACCTCTCAAAACCCCAAATCTGAATCTAGGTTTCAATCACAGTGGACTCAATCTAATCAATTATATAAAGTAAAGATTCAATTCTCTTACCAAAAAGCTTAATTTTTTTCAGTTTTAACTGTAACGAGGCAAAGATGTAATCTTTTTACCCAAAAATCTACGAGTTTTCTCAGTTCTAAACTGCAACGAGGCAAAGGATTCAAAACTCTTACCAAAAAACTCTCAATTCTTTTTTTCTTCTCAGTTTTTTACCTGCAACAAGGCGTGGCTGCCATGAAAATACAGCAACGGGAACCCTCGAGGGTCCAGATGGAAGAAGGAGAGGTAGCGCCGCCGATCTTGGAGCTATAGCAGCTGCCACGTGTCCGGCGCCCAGCACGGCCGTCGCCATTACAACTTCACTGAAGACGATGATTTCTTTCTTTTCTGTATATGTTTATTTTCTTTTCTTTTTCAGTAGGGAATGGCGGGGAATTGACTTTTTGTTGACCTTCTTGGCTCCTTTATCATCGACCAACCATTAAATTAAAATAAAAAAGATAAGATACTTATTTTTGAGGAGGGTGGATGAGTGGACACGTGGAGGCTAAGATGGATTCTGATTGGTTAATGCAAATATTTTTTTCTATCCTTCCATAGAGTCCAACAATTTGATTTTAAAATTTAGATAAATCAAGTTTGATTTCGGTTTTTGAAACTTTTATAAATTACGATTAAAGCGTATTTATTATCACTCTAAATTTTATTTTTTTTTAATTTATTTTTAATATAAAATAAATAATAATTAAAGATAGTTTTATTAAAATTCTTTTTTAAGATTTAATTTTAAAACTATAATTAATATATAATTTTTTAATAAAAATTTATTTTTTATTAAATATTTTTAATTTTAATTTAAGTTTCTAAAAATTTAAATTTACTGAATTTATCCTTAAATAAACACGCCCTTTGTGAATGTTGATAACATCTCTGAAAGCCATATATTGGGAGTAAGAGAAAACAAGGAATTTCACCAAAAAAATTTATCTATTTACAATAGCTGTTCATCCATGAATATGTACACATCAACTCAATTCATCATAAAGTAAAAAAAGAAAATTTTGAACTTCATCAAACAGAAGTTAATACTAAAATATCATACAACCAAGACTTTCTTTCACCAATCAAGAGTAACATTCCTTGAAATGTAAAGGTTATCAATGTACTCTATGATAGGACTAGAAGCAGTGATAAATCTTCTCATTTCCGTCTCCGCAGATTCATCTGCAAAAAAATTTCAATTTTCACAGATTCATAATTCAATAACAAGAAAACTCTGCATAACTATTTATGTGTTTATGGTGAGAGTTGAAACAGACCGGTTTCGTTTAGCCTTAGTAAGAGCTGGTCTTTAGTTGGAAGAGCATACATTCCTACACCTACAGCCTTCCGAATTGTCCAAGTATGAAATGGAGCACAAGTTTGATTATAGGCACTCCATGCGGCGTCTCTCAGAGAGTTGTCACTGTAACGACCAACAAAATTGAAAACTCCTACAAAAGCATGTTACAAGTAACTTTTGACAAATAAAATTTCCCATGCTTCAAAGTTTAGAAGGTAAATGGTGGAGTTGTTGAAATCCATTTAAGTAGACCGAGAGAATGTCAGATGGACAATTAGACTAACACTGGCAAATTTAATTCCATTTTCATCGCTACAAAGCCTTGAATGAGTTGCAATATTTTATTCATGGCATCTTAATTACTTTTTACGTAACAGAGAGGATCTGAGCCATATATGCTGGTTATCAATGATTGCAACTTCAGAATTATCTTAAAATCAATATGTCATTGTGTTTTAAGACTTACTCTGAGGATAAGAACTGCTCGAACAAAGCTTTGATGAGATCAAGCCCCAATCTTACTCTGCGTAAGTTACGCGAATGGCTTCCTTGCTTCTTCACTGAATCATTTTTCACATCTTCTTCTACAATGTTGTCAAGAGTCTTGAATGTTTTCGATGCTTCCGTTAGATCATTTACCTTATAAGAATATCATAATCATCATCATCATCATAATCACACAATTATGCTGCGAGAATAATCGATCACTGAAATGAGAGATCATCACCTTGCAGACGTACTCTAACTCGGCAAACTTGAAAGCAATGCCTAAACAACCAAACAAAACAGAAACCAACGCGCACGCATCGGTGAACAAATCAACTCTCAGATCGTTATCTCCATTACTTAACGTTTTGGCGAGATCTTCGAACGCTTCTGCGACAGCAGATAACGGCGTTGAGTCCCTGAAAGATTCTGAAGACGCGGCTCTGAACGATGAGTCTGTTGATGATGATTGCAGTGATGTTGGATCTTCGTCTTCCTCCATTTGATTGAGATGAGAATGGAGATAAACGTAGAGAAAAAAAAAAGAAAGAAGGCAAGAGTCGTGTTTGAAATTTTAATTGGGCTTGTTGTTTGGTTGGTTGAGAGAAGAGGGAGGCACGCTGGTTCCGGAGAACTTATATATGTCCAGATGTTTTTTCAGGGATTACCGTGTGGAAAGTCTAGAAAGGAAAATTCAGGGAAGGAATAGGATATATGGATTCATGCTGAAAGGTAAATTTGATTTTGACTTTAGAATCAGAATCAGACTTTTTCACACCTGTTTGGCATGCATTTCAAACTATTACACGTAAAAGTAATTACTTTCTAAAGGAGTCATCCAACAATTGAGTGTTTGATGATTCTTTTTACCGAAATTTAATTTGATGTTTTATTATAAAGACATATTTTAAAAGCAAAATATTAGCTTCTCGAAAAACACTTTTATTTCAAAATGTTTTTAAAATTCCACTATAAAGAGTTTGAAATTACACTCTTCAAATTTGACCTATAAATTTATGTTAAGAACTAATCTAATAAAAAAACATTTCTATCAAAAATAGATAAATAAAAAAATTATATATATATATAGTTTTAATTTAGTCATTGAATTCGAATCTAATATATTTTATAATAAAAAAACATTCATTACTTAATTATAACAATCTAATAGCATATTTTAGATATATTTATTTTCTACGGGAACTCACTTTTTACGGCTAAAAGTAAATTCATTAGAATTTTTGTATCTGTTATGCATTCAAAAGTTATTTTGAATACTTTTTTTCTCCCATAAACAAAAATATTTATTTTTAACAATTATTTTTTATAACTAAGTTTTAACAATTATTTTGAACTCTCTTTTTGAAAAAATAAACGTGTCCTTGGGTTAATTCAACTACGTTCGTCTATCATTAATAACCATTAAAAATTAAAGGAATTTTTGAAAGTGTTTATTAGAAAAGAATTTTTTAAAAATATATATTTTAGAATTTTTAAAAATAAGCATTATTTTTCTAATAAAAAATTAATAAAAGTAATTAATTAAATTTCTTATTTTTATAAAGTTATAAGTAAATTAAAAATTTTAACTCGTTTAGTAAAATATTTTTATTAACTTTTCTAATAACTCAATAACGAGCCTTAAATGGTAATAAAAAGCAAAAGAAAAAGTAATAAAAATAGAAGTTAGAAAATGGAAAATCTAACACCGCCTTTTCTTATCCGTTCCCGCTGTTCCAGACTGAACCAGAGAGAGAAGGAAGCAGCTCTCCTTCACAGCAACAATGTCCTTATCACTCTACAACGCGCTCACCGCCAGCAACGCCATCTTCAACGCCGGAAGTGGAAATCTCAACGACCAATCAGGCCTGCTCTTCCCTTCTCGTCATAACCGTGTTGGATTGCTGACAGTTGTCTCAGCTCGTGCTTCTGAGAAGAGAGAAAGAGGCTTGTCTTCACGAAATCGAAGACTCGATAGAAAAGGTGGAGAAAAGAGTTCTGGTAAAGTTAATATAGAAGAAGAAAACCTTTCTAAGGTCGGAGAAGAGGATGAGGAGGATGAGCCTTTAGAAGGGTACTCGTGGCCTCCGCCGCAGTTGCCTGGTGAGGAGCCTGATTTCTGGGAAGGGCCACAGTGGAATTTGTTGGGATTCGTCGTGCAGTACCTCTGGGCGTTCGGTATCGTCTTCGGGGTAAGCTCTGATTGCCCTTTCTTTTAATGTCATTTCCTTTTGGATGTCAAAGAATTAGTTGAATTGTATGGTTAGGTTATTTTTTTTTTTTTTCCCGCGGATGTAGATGAATGTTCGAATTACAATCATAGGATTAGTTAAATTGTGTGGTTAGTTTTGTTTTTGTTTCAGATGTAGATAAATGCTCGGATTGCAATCATAACATTCATGAGCTGTGTAACTTAACATGTGGAGTAACAAACTTACAGACATAAATCTGAGAATAATAGCAGAGGGCAATAGATTGGTGATATTCATGATGAATTAGGTATTCATTTGTATTTGTTGTCCCTGAGTCTTGAGATGGATGGGAAAATGCTGAAAAATTGGGCATGCATTGTGTCATCATGTTAAGAAGGATCTTGCTTGGAGCTTATCGATGTGTTTGTTCCTTCTATACTTTGAATGATATGAGTGGGCAAGAAAGACAAAAAGAAAATACAAGGGAGAAGGGAGGACCTTCATGTATGTCCAACTCTTGATGGCTGTATAAGAACTTGATCTAAAAAGAATTATAACAAGTGATTTCCATGTATCTTACTCATAGTCATCATTTCCTACTGTAGATCAACTTTTGCAGTAAGAAGAAGAATTACTGCAGTTTTTGACTGTCGAAATTTTGCTTGTCCTATTCAGAAAATATTGAATTTTGAAGCGAAAGATTGGTGGTTATCAGCTTTCTTTCCTTTTCCTTGTTTCTATCTGAAATCAGTTTAAAGGAAATGATTGGGTTAGAAAGAATGTTTCAGTTTATTATGGAATTTCGAATTCATTGTGTGCTAGGTAATAGATCCATATTAAAAACATCAAGAAACTTCACTGAGAATAGCCTCTTGTGTCTCTGGATGTTATTGATGAAATAGACTCATAGTTAGGACTAGAAAGTATATGTGAAGAGAGATTTATATGATTTCATGGAGTATAAAGTATACAAGAAGAGAGAATTAAAAGATCCGTGTTAAAACCGTCTTTATTGTTGGATCTATTTGCAGTTCTAGGCCGTAAAACTTAAGCTAGTGAATTTTGTCTCTAATTCATGGTTGCTTGTGCCATAAGTTCATTTCTAAAATAAAGCAGCAGTACATCCATAATTGTGCTCCTTGAAGGTTTCCACTCATGAAACTTGTTGCAATTTGATGGTAACTCTTTTTGTTTCTATTGACCTCCTATAAGACAAGGTTTCGTATTTGATATTTGAATTTGATCATTTAGCGTGAGAAGTTAAAGATACTTTAGCCTATCAGGAAAAACACCATTCTTGACTTCCGGTTGCATGAATTTTTCACAAAGATTACGTCTGTTAACACATTTAGTTGCTATGGCAGATCATATCGGGTGGAATAGCAGTTGCAACATACAATGAAGGTGCAACAGATTTCAAGGAAACACCTGTGTACAAGGAATCTATGCAGTCACAAGAACTTCTGGAAGGGCCAGATGCATCAAACTCTGATGTTTTTGAGTCCAATCCCACAGAAGTAGCACCAAGTCTGGAGTAGTTTCACGAGCTCAGCCTTCCTTACGGGGATTTTGTTCCTTAGATGTCATTCTTAGTATTTGCAATCAGCAGCGAAGTAAATAGTCTGTTTTGTACATGTACCTATAGCTTTGAATCCCCTTCTTTTGTCTGTAATATAGATGCTTATGCCTACAAAGTATTAATGAACGTATGCTATTTTCAACTACTTTACTCTTTAGAACTTCCAACTCTTTTTTCTCCATAAGAGTGATTCGGTAGCTTTCACCCATTCTTTCTTCGACAATGATCAGGTAAAGAGGGTAGAAAAGAAAATTGAAGCAGCTGCTAGTCCTGTGAGCAAACCAACCTTTTACCCCTGTTACGCGGGTTAAGCAACTAAAAGCGAAAGAAGAAATATCACGTATTGTGGCATGCATAGGAAGAAGAGAGACATACAAACCTTTCTACTGACAAACTCTTCATATTTATTAATCCGTTACAAAATAAAAGCAGCAATAATCGTTTGACATTCCGTTAATTATTGATCTTGAAGCAGCAAGCAAGCAGGCAGCAAAGAAAACGATGGTGATCTTGTTATATTTCTTGTAGGCACACTTGCCTTCTTCAGTCGTTGCTCTCTGCCATGGCAGTGGCGATCTTGCAAGCTGCCGGAGGGTTGCAGTTGCAGTGGTTTGAAGAGCAAGTGAATGAGCAAGTAGCAGAACTGTCCCTGCTAGTTTCCGGGATTCATCCACCACCGCCTCCCGTAGCTTTACAGGCACCAATGAGGCTCTTGCAAAAAGATCACGTATTGTTCATCATCGGAGAATTTCAAGAATGCTTCAGCAGAGCATTCGATGGATGTGTAGAGACTACTTCAAACGTGGAAAGTAGTAAAGTATCGCAATCATAGAATGCCACATAGGATACTTAGAGTTGTTTACTCCACGTAAAGTAATCGAAAGAGTGATTTTTACTTGCTAATTACTTCTTTGTATATTCAGTTTTATAAATTTGTTCTCATAAACTAAACTTTTTAATAACTCATTTTTTAATTACCTTCTAAAAACTCAATTCTAAAGATGCGTTTTGTCATTCCATTTCCTCAAAATTTTATTTTAATTTTTTAATTTATAGTTTTTAATACATTTTTTACAAATATCTTGTAAATTTATTTAAATACTTAAAAAGTATAAAAAATTTTATATAATAAGATTTTTTTATTATTTTTAAATTAAAAAAATAAAATTCGTTTTTCAAAAAATAAAAATTTTTTAAGAAAAGTTTTATTCAAAAGAATTTTCTAAATAAAACAAATCTCATTGGTGTAAGATTTTCAGTGGGCCTGATCGGCTTTGTTGAGCCCGATTAACATCCACTTAGGCCATTTATCAGAAAAATGGCAGATATGTAAATTGAAATTCTAGTAAGTCGCTTTTGGTCTGATAAATTATTTTGGAGGGAAATAATTTAGCAGGGAAAGACGCAGCAGCGTTTCAGCGAGGGAAATTAGAAACAGCACAGTTTATCAAATCTTAAAAACAAACATTTTTATTTCATTTTATAGGAGTTGAAACTGAAATCTGAGCGAGAGATATTGAAATCTTAGATGTTATAGAGAAATGTTTTAGGGAGACTTTAGAGCGAGAGAGAGAGGGAGACTGCAATGGCACCAAAATCCGATAGCGTCGATGGTAATGAAGCTTCTCATTCTATTTATCCTCCTTAATTTGATTCTCCCCCAAATTCGATTGATATTGATTGTTTTATTTATTTTCCGTTCATTATTTGGTTGGTGATTTGTACATTTTTCTTTAATTTTGACAGGGATTGTTCTCAACTATGTGAACGAGGTTAGCCCCTTTCTTCATTCTTTTGTTTCTTATTTTGCTCTGTTTCTATTATTATTATTATTATTATTATTATTATTATTATTATTATTATTATTGTAAAAAATTGGGTTTGGTAATTGTACATTAATGGCAACGAGGGATTAGTGAACTATTTCATCTCTGTTATGGAACTTGTTCAAATGAATGTAACAAAAAAGAACTGTTTTGGAGTTTTTGAACCGAACTCATCTAGACTTTTCACCTCCTGCTACCAACAATGGACTGATGGAACAAATCCACTAATTAAGTACAGATAAGTAGACTACCAACAATGCTGAAATTGGTTTATCCCTTTCAAATCAAGCATTTCTATAAGAAGCTTGTCCTCATTATACTACCAGCTTTATTATGTAAAGGACATGAGTGTTGCATCACTGTTGTACCCCCAGGTACTGTCAAGAACTCAAGATGAAAAAGCAACAGATGACAGTCTGATGTTTCTCCTGCAATAAACTCTTTCTTGGGCGGACTTTCACAACAATTTTCATAGCTCTGGATAGATATTGACATTTCACTGTTTGTCACGAATACTCGGAAATTCTTTTTGTGAGAACAAACTCTAGCTGCATCTACCTCTATTTAGTACCTAACATATAGCAGAGAAAATCGGAAGAACTATGCAGCTTTGGTTTCTGCATCTAACTTTAGGTGTTCTTGGCTTGTGAGCTAGGTCCTGTACATTATCATTTGTTATATTTATGTTTGTTCCAAACACTTCTTCTGAAATAAATTCCTATAAACTTATCATTATATGTTATATGTGCGTATGTCCAAATTATTTCTCACAACCCCGCAATATTGTCTAATCCAATAGATTTGACTTGTAAGTTCACCAAGCTATGGTTCTTTTCTCAGCAAAATAGGCCACTTAACTCCCAGAATGTTGCTGATGCACTGCAAAAATATAATCTTAAAAAGACTGCTGTCCAGAAAGCACTGGACTCATTGGCTGATAGTGGACAGATTTCATTTAAGGAGTATGGCAAGCAAAAAATTTATGTTGCTCGACAAGATCAGTTTAAGATACCCAGTACAGAGGAGTTTGATCAGATGAAGAAGGAAAACAGCAAACTGCAAGAGGAAATTGAAGTGCAAAAGAAAGCAATAAGTGAGGTTGAAGCCGGTATGTTTACTGGGATAAAGTTTTCTGTAGTCTATATTTTACTTTAGTTGATCTATAATAAAGTAGTCCTGGGAATGTCTCTTGATCATCTGAGCTTTAGGTTATTTTGTGGTTGTTTTCTATTCTCACTGCAGAAATTCGAGCTCTGCAGTCAAACTTGACGCTTGATGGAATTCGTTCCAAAGAGGCTAAGCTACGAACTGAGGTAACTTACATTTCTTGTAGCCCTTAAAAATTATCACATTTCCATAATGTGCATATTTTCATTATATGTAGAATGTGAAGGTGTTTGCAGTGACAGAATATGAGCAGAATTCTATATCTATGTAGCCTAACAATTCTTCAGGTTGGAGAAATGGAAGAAAAACTGCAGAAGCTGCGTAGTGGTATGGTTCTGGTAAAAGAAGAAGACAAAAAGCTGATCCGGGAAACCTACATTGAGAAGATTAGCCAGTGGAGAAAGCGCAAGAGGATGTTCAAGGAGCTGTGGGATACTATCACTGAGAGTTCATCGAAAGATCTGAAAGAATTTAAGGTACTTCTTGGTGGTGTTGCCTTCATATTAGCTTGTTAAAAAATTAATTTTAACTTGAGACCTTCAGCAGGAGGAACTTGGTCTGGAGTTTGATGAAGATGTTGGAGTGAGCTTACAGTCTTTGGGGGATCTGATTCCCTCAAATAAAAGGAGAAGATCTTAATTTCTTGCTATGCTGCAATTCCTCAAGGATTTTGCTTCTACTATTTTGTCTTTTGTGGAAGTTTATAATATCTGGAAGTAGCGATGTGCTTACACAGTTCACAGTGTAAGATATCAGAATCGTTCGTAAATATTAAGTTCATATTATCAAATGTGTTTCCGACAAAATATTTCTGTCAAAAGTTGTGACCTCTGTTCAATTTTCTTTCATGGAATGCATCACCATGTGTATGTGATTATATTGTTTCTAACAGAAACATAATGGCAATGTCTTCTATATCTAACATTTCATCAATAGATACATGTGTTCAGAAAAACACTTCGATTTTTTACAATGGAATTACACAGTACACTGGTTTCTTATATCTTCGTACGTACTGATCTACAAGGCCTTCACAGTCTACTGGGAAGCAAAATTAAGCTACCTTGTTCTCTACCCGCAATTATAACTACAGAAATTTTTCTACAATACATAAACGAAAACTTATCTGCCTCTCAAAGCTAAGCATTATTTCTCACGGACTAAAATCATCGTCGAGTTCTTACTGAAGCGGCCTTCTGAAAACCTGTTTGTTTCATGTTCAGCTCATTCTCAGCATTCTGATACAGGTTTCCACTGGAAAACCTTCTTCCTGGAGTATAACTCACTGGAGTTTTTTCACCGGTCTCCGACCGTAATCCCATTCTACTCGTATCTTTTGCCAATGAACTCTGTGCTATTGTATCCGTTGATCTGCAGTATGGAGGAATGTTATTCATGCAATTCAACCCCTTCGTTTCTGTACCGCTATTGTTCTCCTCAGTCTCACTCTCACTGTCATCAAACTTCACCTGATCAGATCTCTTAGGCTTCACCGTATGCGAATCAACTGACGTTGAACTTGAACTAGAAGATGACATGGATAACGATGTCTCCAACTGAACGGTTCTTGCATTTCTGTTGATTTTCCTATACAGTTGTTCTTCTTCTCCTACCTCTTCACCATCAGAATCGTAAATCTGAAATGGTTCGACCTTATTCTTACTAGTTACATTCACATTTAAACTTTTGCCTCTGCCAGAATTCTTCGATCCTCTATTGCTATCATCGCTGCCAGAGCTTTTGCCTTGTGATTCTGCCCGTGATAGTTCAACTGCAGCTCTAGCGGCAACCGCAGCATACTGAGCAGACTCGAAAGCAGCTTGCGCCGCACTGACTACATCTTTGTACTTCTTCCCTGCGTCCAACGGTGATGACTGATCTGAAGATGAGTCCGGCGGAGACCAATTTTGAAACCTGTTCTGTTCTTGAGTTACCTGCAGCTATACATATGAAACTCAAAATTAACCTTCAATCAATGTTCAGAACTAAATTGATTGTTGCAACCATGAGATGTACCTCAGGGCTCTCAGGAGGAGAGGGTTCTTCGATCACGATGGCGATACCTCTCTCGGCGGCGATCTCCTTCGCCATACGGATTCTGCTATCTAAGCTTTCCTGTCTCGTTGATAACTTCTGTATCATCTGTGATCAAAATTCAATTCCAAATTTAAAAACTAAAAATCAAACACTGCAAACGTTAATTCAATACGTGTGATATATGTACCTTCGTGTTGATCACAGATGAATTGTTTCGGAGTTCGATCGCAGCAGCAACGAAATCCTTGCCAAACTTGTCAGAGAAGATCTTACGCACGTCCTGCAGCTCCGGCAGGTCACCGCACCGCGACGCAGCAAATAATAAGCTCGATACCGCCTCCCGTAGCTCTTCCGGGCAGTCCCTGATACCAACAAAAACAACTAGTTAGTTAGCTAGAAATCATGAAAAAACTACGAAAATCATCAAGAATTATACTTGTGTTGTTCAAAGAGGTACGCCCGTTCTATCAAGAGACGGCAGTAGCCATCAATCATGACAGACACGTCGAGCATGTTCTGTTCCTTGATCACCTGCTCCACCTGCAAAACAAGAAGAGCTTGTCAGCGGCTTATGCACTGAACTGTTGTAATATAACTCATGGGAAAGGAATGATTACGAGAAGTAGAGCACGGTCTTGGTTGTTGATCTGAAGCAGATTCGCAACTTCGTCGCGTGCCTGAGCTGCACGTACTCCACGCTGGTTGCGGAGGACGGCGAGCCGAGAGACGGTGAGACCTAGCAAAGCCTTGAGCTTTGGTGTCTTCTTCCATGTTCTGCCTAGCAACTTGTCGAGTTTTCTTCCCATGTTTTTCTCCTGCTGCTGCTTCTTCTGTCTAACAAAACTTGTTGTATTGAAGAAGACAATGGCTAGTGGGTTTTATTGAATTTATTGTTTAATTTGCTTTAAAAGTGTTTATCTATATATGGACTGAAATGAGCATAGCAAAATGCAAAATTTGTCCAAGAAAGTTTATTCTTATTAAATTTAAAAACATAATTTCATATGGTTAAATTTTAACTACACATAATCTTACGTAGTGTATATATGGTTGCTATAAAAAATTAAGTGATTGAAATTGTTCTATTCAAGATAATTTTTCATGAAAATTTTCGAGCACAACTATTTCGGTTGTGTGGAAATTTCTATATGATATTCTTGTGCTTCGCTTATGAATACAGAGGGAGGTTTTAGGAGTGTTTATTAAATAAAAATTTTATAAAATAAAAAATATTTTTATTTTTTATTAAAAATAAGTTTTATTTTTTTATTTTTAAAATAAATAAATAAATAATAATAATAAAATTTTATTATGTAAAATTTTTTTATATTTTTTAATTAAAATTTTTAAATATTTATAAAATATATTTAATAAATTGAAATAAAAAATAAAAAATTTTGTTGAGAAAATACAATTCTAAACGGACTCCGGGAGGAACTCTCTCAGTTATTACTCTGAAAAAGAGACATCAAGCTTTAATGATTCAACGACGAAATGGACAATTATTACATTAATGAAAATTAAATAAAAAATATTTTATTTAATTAATTCCAAACGACTATAATTAACGTGCCCAGAAACAGATGGCTAATTGAAATTAGTGACCCGGGGATGGCTTGTTTAGTAATCCATCGAGCTTATTTTTTTAAAATTCACATTTAATATATAATAAATTTTTTAATCAAAAACTAAAGTTTTAGAATTAAATTTTATTTTTTATTAAATATTTTTAATTTTTTCAAACTTATTTTTTGAGTTACCCCAAAATAAACTCGCCCAAAAAAGTCCACTGGCGAGCGTACATAGAAGTTGGGAAATTTTGTGCGAACTATTTCTCAGAAATTGCTTCGAGAAGCTAAAAGCCAGAAGCTAGACTGGATTTTCTTCAGACAGAAAAAACCCCGACTTCAACAACGTCCGCTAAGGACATGTTTCGAATTTTTAATATTTTAAAAATATGTTAAAAATTAAAAAATATAATTATATTATAAAATATTTAATATAAAATAATTAGAACTAAACTTTTTATATATAAAACTAAAATTTTAAATTTTTATATAATTTAAATACATAAATTATTTAAAATTTAAATTTTAATAAAAAAATAAAATATGGGAGTTTAAAATACGGACAAATAAGCTAGCAAACAACAACAGCTTCTTTTCGTATGCTACTAGAGCAAATTTTACTAGTATTTTGCAAGATAGGCAATCCGGCAAACAACGACATCTTCTCGTATACTACTAGAGCAAATTTTACTAGGATTTTGCAAGATAGGCAATCCGGTAACTTTTTAACGGTAACTCATCCTTATGTAATATGCTTTAGCAAAATTAGAGCTCTCAACTATTCAACAATTGGTGGTGTACATAAAAGCAGAACAAGTTATGGCCCAATAAGACAAAAAAAATTTAAAATGAATTACGTCAAACACCGGTTCTTATAGATTAATAATTTAAAACGTGTTTCAAATGATCGTAATTGAGTTTCGTAAAAATAAAAAGTAAGAAGTAAAATTTTTTTAAAAATAAAGTGAAAGTGAAGTTCAGTATTCGTGTTTCAATAAGTTTTGAAAGTGTGTTAAAAATTAAAAGATATAATTATATTGAGAAGTGTGTAAATAAAAAAGTTGTAAGTAAAGTTTCGCGTGTGAAAGTAAAATTTTAAATTTTTTGTGTAATTGAAATATAAAAATTATTTAAAATTCAAAATTTAGCAAAAATAAATAAAATTACGAGTATTTGAAACAAGCTCTTACTCCAAACATGCAGTGTGCTAGAAAAAAAAAAACAAAACAAAACGAAAAAGTGCATACTGCTGGTACTAGTGATTGTCCGCATCCCCGCAATTGGTTTTGTGAAGAAATAAGAAAACAAAAAAAATAGATTTAGATAAACTGTATATGTGTGGATCCTTCCAAATTCAAAAGTCACGGATATCTCCATGGTCCAGAGTAACAATCATGGGGCCATGCAAATGCAATTCATCATTAAAATTATCTACTTTGGTGAGTCACCAGAAGATTATGTCTAGTTTTACAGACAGTGATACCTCATTAAATTGCAAAAAATCATTACCACTTCTCTTAGTTTCCAAAAGAAAACAGCACTCTGAAGTTTGAGCATTTCAATTGATTGAAGGACTTTTTAATATTGAGGATGAACTGAAGGTAACAGTTTCATTATCAGAGAAATCCAGGTGGCTAGACTTATGTGGGCTTAAATAACACTATCTTGGCTTTGCACTAGAGAAGTCAGTCGGCTGATGGTGATAGAGATTTTATAGCGTATTTCAATCGTTTCAAAAGTGTACTTCACAGAAATAATTTTATAAAAATTCAGTAATAAATAAAATTTGATAAAATAGATTTTAAAAAATATTTGAAACACGTAAAACTAAACTAAAATGTAGTAAACTTTTGGTATAAATATAATATGAAAATGAAATCAGATTTGAAATAATAACATATAAAATATCGAATTAATTTTTTTTAAAAATAATTGAGATATGTCCTTATCTCAACCCACAGGCAAGATCGTTTTCATAGGTTTTACTCCAGCTAATCCTGGAGCTGTTATCACAAAAGGGTCATTTGAAACATTTTTGTTTGTCTCAACATTTTTAGTTCTACTTTTGCCTACCAGTTGTACCCAAAAACAAAAAGCAACAATCTGTTGCTTGCCGTGTTGCCCAGTTTTGATCGAAAATCAATTCAGCCGAGCAACACTTTAGAGCCCAAACTTATAATATAATAAATAGCTGTTAATTTGAAGTGTATGAATACAAGGTATCTATTTTAGTTACTTAGTCGATTTTCCGAAAGAAAATGACTTAAAGTATGTATCTAAGGTATCTTCTCCAATAAATTTCTTCGTCTCTTATAGACGAAGATATTTTCTGTAAACAGTTTTATACTTATATAAAATCTTAAAAAAAATTTCTAATTCTTCATTATGTTCTTGAGAAAATTTTCTATAAAATTATTATTTAGAAGATAGTCATAAAATTTGTGATTTCTGTCTGTATGAATAAAAAATTTTAGTAGGAAAAAATGAACGATGGGTTTAGAAGTTAAATCTTGTAACACAATAAAAATCTAAAAGACTTGTACCAAAAGTACTCGGGATGCCTGTAAGCCAAGAATGACGTAGTGGCTAGTTGGAGAAGACGGCAATAATGAGGTAAGGTGAGGTGTGTGAGGAGATCAACTCAGTTACCCATTTTGCATGTTTGTTGTATACCTTAGTTATAACAGAAATTTTGGTAAAAAAATTTTTCGTGTCTGAATAAAAATGTTTTGATAAAAGAAAATTCAAAAAAGCATAACACACAGAACTATGATAGATTGAAGAAGTAATCCGAATAGCTTGAATGAAAGGATAAAAATTTAGGATGTTATATTTTTCGATTTATTTTCTTTAAATTTGTTTTAGGAATGGAGAACTTTCTTAGCTACAGAAAAAAGTCAAAGTACCGAGTAGGAAATTTTCAAGAAATTTTTATGAATTTTTATGATACTCCTCTTTCTGCTACTTACTCTTGAACTATTGATTTTAGTTTTAAATCAGCTTATGAAAGTTTAAAATGTAGCTATGACCTAGCTATATTAAGTTAAATTATTTATAGGAGTAATGCTTACTACCGATATAAACATGATAATCATTAAATGGATTCTCCATCCATCTTTGATTATCTTTTATTCATTTTTAGGAATGAAAACAGTTTTAATCATAATCTGCTTACATTATGCTCTAGTTGTTTTCTTAAAGTAAATAAAAAACAGTTGTCAGAATTAGCTTTTCTTATATATTGATAATATTTGAAACATATTATCAGCTTAAGATAAGCACCAGACTCATTATTTGGCTAGTAATAGCTATTAATGAGCGTTTTAAAGTTTTAACCATTTTTTCAAAATGACCGGACACCCTTCATTGGTATCAGAGCCTGTTTACGTACTTTTGTAGAAATATAGAAGTATGTAACATACTAGAGGACCAAAAAGATAAATCACCTACTGATTCGTGTGAAAGTCCAGAGGACCAATAATCAGTAAAAATTGAAGATATATCTAGTCATGGTGTTGTTTACATCAGGCCCAGACAACTTCAAAAGGAAAGATCATTACAAAATTATACTATCATAGAGACATCTTCAGGTGAAAATGAAGATAGTATAGAGAGTCCAGATTATAGTCCACAATCGACTCGTCGATAAGTAATTGACTGTAATGGTTCAATAAATATTTACAAGCAAATTTATAGATTTGCTGAAGAAAGTGAAAGCATTGATGAGGATGAATCTCCTCGATCAATGACTTACTCAGAAATTTATAATGAACCATATATTTGAATATGGATCTAAACATTAAAATAGATTTTAGTGAATCAGAATTCACTCTAAATTCGCCAGTTTACCTATCACCATCTTAAGCTTTGGCTAGTCAATTGGTAACAGAAGTCCCTTTAGGTTATAGCTAATTGCCAATCAGAAGGATAATAATATCTTTTATTGACAATAGACTGAACCTAAAGAAAATAAGTACAAGATAATAATACTTTTTATAGGTATCTACCTTCATAGAAGTTGCCTGCAGCAATAAACCACACTATAAATTATTAGTTTTTGCAATAGCTTTACAACAATAAAATTAACTACAATAAACCTGCAGGAAAGAAAATACTACATCAAGTAAGTTATAACTATAAGAAAATTCTTCACTCAAGAGTTATTTACTTTTTCAAATTTCACTAGCCTATTCTTTCTTTCTCTGTTTCTTTTTTTCTTTCTACTGCAAACTCTATAAACATCACAAACATTAGCTATTAAAGGATAAAGAAACAACTTAGATTTATAAAAAAAAGCTACAAATTTAAAAATATTTTTTTAAAATCCGATAGAAAAGATTAGAGCAGACCAGATCATTGCCTTCCGATTTGATCTCGCCTTCTTCTTCCTCAAGTATCTCCCCTTCCTCCCGCTCATCATCGTCCAGCTTCTTCATCACTGCCATCGACATGGAAGGCTCACAATCAGCCACGCCATCTCGATCGGTGGTGACGTGGCTCCGGTGACTAAGTTTTCGGTGGTGATGGTGATGTTTTGGGCAGTTCAATGATTCTTCCCATCCATCATCGGAAGACCTCCGATGCTTATTAGAAGGAGACTTTGAAGGTTCCTCTTTCGCACCCATTACTGTCCCCTAATTCAATGGCACGAATTATTGAATTTAGGATTTCAAATTAATCGAAATAAAAAAAAAAGAATTATAGAAATCGATGATCGAATTCTACAATTAGGGTTCTAGTTTAGGGGAAGAGTTAAGGTTTGAAATTTCTCCCCCATAGCCGGTTATTGATATCTCCACCACCGAGCTGAGCGAAGCAGCGCTCCTCGACTTCCGTTCGAAAGCCGTAAACGATTTGATTGAAATAAAAGGGCAGAAGGTTTTGTCGCGTTGAGTGCACGTGATAGATATATGGTTTGAGGTCGGGTCGTTTGTGAAACGGCTCCAGTCTGGATTTGGACTGCCTTGACTATGCGTAGTCGGTAATTAGGGATTTAATTATAAAGACAAAAATGTTGACCTGCTAAAGCGAAAGAAGGTAATAAGTGGTTACTTTAGTAACACTTGTTTGTTTGTCCACTAATAATCGTTTTCCAAAATATTTTTATTAATAGGGTATTATTTTATTTAAAAATATTTTTTTACTTAAAATATTTTTTTAATATTTTTTGTTAAAAAAAATTTAGTGTCACCTTGCTTATTAATAGTCCTGAAATGATATTCATTAAGATTTGAGCTTACTCTTCTCATAGTCAATTGGTTTTGAAAAGAATTCTAAATTCGTCAGATTCTTTTCTATTTTTAAAAAAACTAATATCTTTTTTAAAAGTTTATATTTTTAAAATAATTTTGTGTTAAAGAACACATTCTAATGCAAATTAGAATTCAGATTCTTCCGGCCAGTTTTTCTCCTCCAGTTTGTGGTTAAGATTACTTTAGAAATAGAAGTTTCAGTTAACGGCATTAAAAGTTACATTACAGGCATCATCATCCACGTCTTTTTGGTTCCTTGAGGTCTTAACCAAAACTTTTGTTTTTCAATCTTAATCTTATCTTCATGTAGTAGAAAAAAAAAGACAAATTCTATATAACAAAATAGTCTCATTTGGAGTGTATTTTAACAGATAAAAAATAAGTTTTATAAAATTGAGCTATAAGAAGCTAAATTCGATAATAGATATTTAATAAATTGGAGATATGTTATATCATATAAAGTTATTAGAATTCAAATTTAACGAAAAACATTTGTATAATTGAAACACATTTTTTGACTTAAATCTTTTATGTAGGTCCTATTACACAAATCTAATCAACAAGATCCGATCATGCAAACAACCCAACCAGGTCTTCGTTGTCGTCTCGGAGTACAGTTATTACTTATTAGTCCAACTTATCGCAGGAGTTGAAGAAAATTTTCTCGAGCGGCGGAAGAAGAAAGATATCGAAGTCGAAGATGAACACGGATATCACTGCTTCAGTCAAGCCGGAGTACCCGGTGATCGATCGGAACCCCCCATTCACGAAGACGGTTGCTAATTTCAGTGCCCTTGATTACCTCCGTCTCTTCACAATCACCGGCGTCTCCGTCACTGTCGGTTATCTCTCCGGTAAGTCTCTCGCACTGATTTCAAATACTTCTGTCTGGAATTGATTGATTGTGTGTTAGAAATGGCAAAGAGTTTTGGTTTAGAGGCGTGACAATTGTGGTTATGCATTGAGCTATGTTGGGTCGATTGCTATCTAGAACGATTTTCTGCTTTACGTTTTCATTTTACTTAGATGCCATGATGTGTTACTAATTATAGCAGTTAGGTTTAACGCCTCTCGGATAATAATCCCTCCCTCGCATAGGTGTGTATATATGTATTTGTTGAGTAAACATTTTAAATTATAGTCGGGAGTTATCTAGTGTTTGTGGAAACTAGATGTGAGAGAGGATGAAGCTCTTAGATCTAATAAATTGAAGACTTGCGTGATTGCGATAACAGGAAGAATATTAGGTGTATGAGAGAGTGGATACCTACTGATACCATCATCTGCTACTCTAGATATACACTGTTTAGCAGGTGAGAAGCAGCTGATTTATTAGTAGTAATAGAAATGGTAAAAGATCCATAGAAGTAAGGCCAAACTCAATGCTCAAGTAGTGTTAATTGTTTTTAGAAGAACTTGCTAGGTTGCTATAAGAAATGAACTAGCAGCTATAAAATCTATTGAAAAGCCACTTCAATTACAGCTCAACTCTCATTTCTGCGTAATTTGTACCTCTGGCTCCACATTAAGCTGAATTATCCCATCTCATTATGATCTAAGAAAAATTCAAGCAGGACTTGCCTTTAGCTATAATAGAATGTTTTGCTTCTTTATCCCCTCACTGCAGTTCTGTACATTCATTGCATCTTAGTCTTGTTCTTCAGGAATCAAGCCGAACATCAGGGGACCATCAATGGTGACTGGCGGGCTGATTGGTATTATGGGTGGTTTTATGTATGCTTATCAGAACTCCGCTGGTCGTCTCATGGGCTTTTTTCCAAATGAAGAGGAGGTCAAACGCTACAAGAACTAGAACAATGCTTGACTTAAGGGCAGCTTCTTCTCTCAATCTTTGCCTAGCAAATAATGTGACTGTACTGATGTCATTTTTATCTTATAGATCACTTTCTCTGAGGGTGGTACTTGGATTCGTCATAAGTATTTCGTCTCTTCTGATAGTTAGATACCTAGTTCTCCTCTGAGGTGTCATCTTGAATATTCTGGAGATGTTTCCCATTTTGATGTTTCTTTTAAATGGATTTCAATTTTCTTTCAAGTTTTTGTATGCGGAAGAAAGCAAATAAATCCATGAAAGGATGATGTTGAGAAGATCGTTTAGCTCTTTTGTAGGTTGCTGGTATAAGCATAAGAAGGCAAATTTATGAGTGGTCTAAGGTGAAGCTTGTTTATTCATTTGCAATGGTCCTTTTTCTATTTGTTGATCTATTTACTGCTGACAGAACATGCTTCTGGTTTGTTCAGAATTTTGAAGCAATATTATCTCATGCTCAATCCTTTACTTTTGGCCCAAAGCCTCTTCAATATCTCATGTTTTGCGGACTGTATTTTGAAATGATTGTGCCTTATATACTTGGATCTGCCTCTTTGTTGTGGACTTCTTTTGATAACCTCTCCCAATTTTCCTACCTGGGTTTGGTGGTTAGGCCTGTGAAACCCATATTTTGATCTGGTAGTTCGTATATCATTTACACAAGTTGGTTGAGATTGCAAACTAAACTGATTGTCGCTGTCTACAGCAATTTTTTTCTGTTCTATTCAAGACCATGATGGGGGTTTTCTTTTATGGTGGCAACACTGTAGTATGGCTAAAAAATGGAAGTGAAGCAGGGGAAGAGTATTAGACAAAAAATCTTGTTTTTCTACAAGTTAATTTACTGTTTCGTGCAGAAAACATGCCTTCTTTTAACAAAAAAATGAAGAAGCATGACCTTTATTTCTCAGTCATTTTACTGTTGGTACAGTTTATCTGTTCATTTCTGTTTAGTATGGGAGCTTTTCAACATGTGAGCAATGACCTTTAGAACATACAGTTTACAAACCACTGCTGTTCTGGTGTAGTGGTACATTAGCAAGATTGTAGATTCTTGGTTGCAAATGTGAGATGAATCTATGGTGCGCCAGACTCTTCTCCTTCGTTACTCGACCTTTTACGGTCTAAATGTTGCATGTCATGATTTGCATGCACAGTTAGCGACCTAGCACCTTTTGCTTCTGGTCACATAATTCCACTTTGTTGTTGCTTTTCACAAAACCCAAGTATTTGTTGCTCTAGACTATTGCCTTCTGTAGCGAGGTGGCAATATAATAGCTTACTTTCCAGTTCAATGTTTCCAGTTGCCTTTTGAACTGCTGTATATGGATATCAGTGTAGATAACGACACAACATTAATTACCATTTTTCATTAGAAGGAATCCATGCAAGCCCATAACTAGAATATATTCTTCCTTGGCATAATGTACCATAACCAATATCATCAGTGTTCCCTCTTCTTTTGCTCATATTTAATTTCACTTCACTGACTAATGTTATTTAGCTTAGCTCTAAGATCATTAATTTGTGCTTTACCGATAATTTAACTGGCTTATGTATGTGTTTAGTCAATGATTATCTTTGTGAATCCTTGAATTACCTTACCTGTAAACTGAGATGATGTATATTGGTAAAGGTTAATAATTGTCTGGGTTAGGCTGGTTAGGATGAGAGGTCTATATGGTATAGTGCTAAAAGCCTAAAAGTCTGAAGTCAATGCTTGCATTTGTTCAAGTCCTATGGTAGTAAAGGTAAGTATTTACTTCTTGGTTCTTGTCTGTCATCTCAACTACTACTTTGACATGATTACTTAGGCATCTCAGTTCTTGTCTGTCACCTCCATTCTTGTTTATACATGCTTTCTCAGGCATTCAAGGTCCACCATTCCATTGGGAGATTCTGGTTTGATGGAGATTTAACTTGCAAGCAAAAACTTGTTATCCTGTTTCAAGTCAGACCTTCCAATTTTCTCCTATTGCTATATGGTAACATTTTTATTTTGACAGTTTCTTTGGGCTGCGTTTGGTAGTACATACCAAAAGCAGCTTTTTAATTTTTCTCTATTTTATATTTTTTAATATATATTTTATAAATATTTAAAATATTTATTTAAAAATTTAGATAGTGTAGAAAAATTTTATGTAATAAAATTTTTTATTATATATTTTTATTATTTTTTTAAAAATAAAAAAAATAAAGTTTATTTTTTAAAAAAAATAAGAATATTTTTATTTTAAAAAAAAAATTTATTTTATAAGGAATGTCAAACGCAACTATCCAAGTTTGAATGATGTCAATGTCGCTACCCAGCTGTTGAGTGACAGAATAGGAAAGGTAAGGACTAAGGACAGTAAAGATCGTTAGTTTACATGTAGGTGTTCTAATAATTTGTCGTCTCACTTTTGCGTTCCATTGTATCGTGATATAGTTTACGTTGAGTACTGATTATTTGATCCAGTGGAAAGCTCAACTATTTGGAAGTAAGAAGTCGACAAGTATGATATTATCTCAGATGCATTTTTGGCGTTAGATACATCTCCAATGGCAAGAACTATTCTATTCGTATTGAAAACTAAATTATTTATGATTTTACCTTAGGTCTGTATATATTTGTCTGAATAATGATCGCGGGGTTAGTCATGAGTTGCGTAAACTCCATTAATTTTGGATTATATTTCAAAGGAAATTATTAACATAGAAAGTGTTTTACAAACTTATTTTATATCTTATTTTTTATAATATTTTATAGGGTCTATTTTAAAATTTGAAAAATATAAATATAATTTTACATTATAAATTTTATGATTATTTATTTTTAATATTTTTTAAATAAAAAAATTTATTTTTTAAAATAGAATAAAAATATTTTTTAAAAAAAATTATTTTAAAAATACTCTAATATTTTCTTATAGATACGACTACTTCACAAGAATGCATCAACCAAAACCCTTGTCGTTCATTTCGGGCGTCAATCATGCATCTCCCCGCCGCTAGAATGTCCATTTGCACAACTTCCCAAAGAAGTCTTGATAAAATATTTTTTATTAAGAGGTGGACAGTGAAATACATAATACATTCATGATTGAACTGAACTATTAGTAAGGAGCTACAGCTCTATAAAACATGGAAGGACATGTTTGGATGTGCTTATTTAGTGCTTTTACTAAAAAGAAGTATTAAACAGTGAATTGTGTTTGGCAACTAGTATTTCTTGTTAAAATAACCTGCTTTTTTTGCTTGAAAAAAAAAGCATCAAAATGATGCTTTCTATAAAAGCAGCGCGGAGCTTTTCTTTTCAGCATTGATGAAAGTACGTTTTTGCCTATATTAAGTTAAAATAATTATAGAGTTTATAAACATTCCTATCCTCTTTATTTTTTCAATTCTTTCTCATTTCTCACTAGTCTCTCTCGATCTCTCGCTCTCGGCTCCTCTTCGCTGCTCTTCTTCTCCTGCGATGCAAAATTTTTCGCTGCCGTTCTCACCCTCCGTCCGATTATTGAAGTTCTCCAAGTATTGCGTCCCTCTTTTTCTAGTTTCTCTTTTGTTCATATTGTAGAGATCGTCGGAGCCTTAACTTTCTATTCAATCACCGCCATTGATTTCAAGGAGGTTTTGGTATGTGAAATCAAACTCTTTGTTTGAAGAGATCTGGAGTAGGGTTAAGAGAAATTGTGCTTGCTAAGCAATACCTTTACACATAGATATCGCTCTACATCTACCGTTGCCATCTCTTTCGATATGCTGCGGCGATTCAAATCAGAAGATTCGGCTCTCCGGACAATATCAGTAGATTACCGCAGATTGTTGAGATTGCTGCGGATTTGCTTAGAGATGGTTAACTTTCTTATGAGCATATCTTATTTAAGTTTTGTTTATCAGGTATAACATGCTTCTTTGTATTTGTTTTTCCTTCATGTGCCTGTGTTTATGACGAAAAGGTTATCACATATTGATTGCTGAATAAAGCATTTTTTATATTATCTAAACTCTATATTGATTCTGAGATTCTTATATTTGGTAAAGAAGAGCCTGAAGCTGAATTATCCCTTGCAATGGATGCGGTACTGCGAGTGTTCAAAAGTGTCAATGAAATCACGCAAGATGAAGTAGGAAATTAAAGTTGTTGTTGCATTTAGTCATTTTGTATAATAATCAATGCAAATGTTTAAGTGAGGTTGTAGGAAATTAAAGTTGCTATTTTTGTTATATGTAAATTTTGCATGTTTTTCAATTTATTTCAATTATCCTCTGCAAGAGTGTCATTATAATGCAACAAGCCTATTTTGTAGATGATATGCGCTATGCACTTTTGGTGGTAGTGACTTACTCTTTAGGCTTCAAGTCCTTTAAAATTTTCCTATGGAATGAAATAATATCGTCTAAAATCTTCACTATACCTTTATACTTATTATCTTATTTGCTCTGCTACAGTTTGGTGGAGATAAAGTCGCATATGCACTCTCTCAATGTTTGAAGGTGCTTGTTTGTGTTGGTAAGACTCTCAAACAGAGAGCAGCAGGAACTACTATGGATGCTGTTGCTGCACAAACCGAGGCCATTAAGGTAGGGATTATAAGTTTATATTGTTGTTTATGGTTTATAAACATATAAAGCTATGTTATGGATTACAAATGAAGTTAGTGTCCTATTCAAAGTTATGTTCTCTGTGCAGGAAATATTAATGACTGAACAATATTGTGGTGGCTTATGAGCCTGTTTGGAAAATTAGAACTGGTAAAGTGGCAACCCCAGCTCAAGCACAGGAAGTATATTTATGGCAATGTTTGGACTTTCTTTTATTTTTTTAGTTGGGATGCATTGCTGTTTTGTGGTGCAATCTTCTGTAGGATCAACAAAATTTGTGATGCAGCTTTATGCTTATTAGTTTTGAAAAAAGGCTGCTTGTTATGCTTGTTATCAGTGGCTGGAGCAGTAAAGGCTGATTGAAGAAAAGAAGCTATTACTGACTGGAACAGTCTGACTTATTGCTGACTAGTTACTGCTAGCTGGTTATAGAAAATTTTAAAGTTATTGCTAACTGGTTGTAAAAAGTTACTATTAAGATGTTATTTCTATTGATTGTAACGTGTTACTTGATGTTGAGATGTTATTACTTTTATTTCTAACTTGATATGAATGATGATGTTGTTGCTTACTGCTGGCCGGATGATATTACTTATTACGTGATATTTGTAACTTGTTATTTGATGTTAAGATGTAGTTGCTTATGGTAAGAAATCTAAGATTGCTTTTGAAAATTGCATACAGAAATGCTTAAAGTGGGAAGCCATATGTTGCAAAATAATATATTCAAGACATAAAAAAATATTGTAAAAAATTAATTAATTAATTATATATAAATAATATTATATTTATATATTTAAAAATAATGGGAAAATATTATTACAAAATTAATCATAATATATTTATTAATAGATTTATAAATATAATATATTAAATATTAAATAAAAATTATTATATTAAATAATAGTATATTTATATATTTATAGTAATTTTAAGATATTATTACAGATAATAATAATAATATATCTATTAATAGGTTTATAAATACTACTATAAAAAATATTTTAAAAAATATCTTAAAAATATGTTATAAAAGTAATTTTTAATAAACAAGATAATACATAAAAATAGATTTTTAAATTTAACAATACATCATTTATTATATATCTAAGGGCATTTTAATTATTATATATCTTATTTATTTATAAATACAAATTTAGTCAAATATATTTTTAATTTTTTTTTCGAAAAAGCTTTAAACAGTGAAATTTATTCAAACAGAATTCAGAAAAAAAACAGTTTTTTAATAAAAAATTTAATAGCCATTTTTTTCAATAAAAGTATATAAACAGCAGCTTTGCTCAAAAACTTTAAATTTAAAACTTAGTCAAATATGGCCGAAATTTCAAACTTCCAATTATGTCTTTATAGAACTTTCGACATCAGCACTTCAGCAGATCCAAAATTTTGAATACTTTGTATTCTACGACAAACGAACTTTTAATATAAATCTTATTATATGTTGTCAGAAGTGAGAACGTAGAGAGAAACATCAAACTATAAAACCATTTGTTTACTTTGACCTACATACAAGTTACAAATATATAATCATCTTTTTCAGAAAAAAACTATTAAGAAAATAAACCAGAGATCAATAATCAATCATCTATTGTTGTTGATGAAAGCTTTAACGTGTGACAGCATCTCACTGGTCTTGACCTGTGCTGTCCTTGAATTATCCAGTACTTGGAACGCATGCCCAACTCCTCCAAACACAACCATCTCAATGTTATTAATCTTGTTACCTGCTGCCCGTTTCAAAACCTTGCACAAATCCACGTTCCTGTCTCTTAATATATCCATCTCCGATACGCAAACCATCACCGGAGCAGTTATGTGTTTCAACTCATTGGAACAATTCCTCGCCGATAATGGGTTGCACCATGGATGGTCTCTATTAGCTCCTACAGGTAGAGCCAGTCTCCAGTAACAGTCGGAAGTGGTTAACGTTAGAGCAGAACGTTCTGGTTGTGGCAAGCTTTTTTCTGATACCGTCCGATTTTCGCCCCCGATGAATGGTTGAATGAGAATGATTCCTTTGATCAGTCGTTGCGGCTTCAATTCTGATCGGACTCGTAACGCGACGTTGAATGCGATCGTCGCGCCGGCGCTGTCACCTCCGAGGAAAACTTTAGAGAAGTTGCTGTGATTCTTCCACCACTTATTCTCGACAGTCGACATGTGTTGTTGCTCCTGAAGCCAGCGGAGCACAGCAACACCGTCATCGAAGGCAGCAGGGAGTCTGTGCTCAGGAGCGAGACGGTAGTTGACAGAGATAACGATGCAGGAGACTGTAGCGGCGAACCGAGAAAGAAACACATGGTAACACCGCCACGCGGCAGAACCTACGCAGAATCCTCCGCCGTGGAAATAAACGAGCACCGGGAGCTCATGCTGCTGCTGATGTTGTCGGCGGACGGGTACGTAGATCCGAGCCCATACGCCGGAATACCTATCGATGATCGTGTCGTTGGTTACGACGTCTGGTTCAGGAGACCAAGAAGGCGGGACTTCCGGCACGACCGGAAGACGGTCGACGTAGCCGTCTTTATAGATCCTTAGCAGACCATGGATTTCTTCAAGAATTGGGCCATGGTTTTTGGTTGCAAAGTTGCAGTAGTCCAAAACTGGAATGATTCCCATTCTAATAGCTACCTCTTTCTCTTCATACAGTGAAAGCAAATTAACTAATAAAACAGTTGATAGCTCCTTATTTCATCACCCTATCCTATCAGATATATATACACGTACTCGTTTGCTGGGTTAAAGGAAATGTTCTTTTGAACAACTTTAAATTTTAAAATTAAAAAATCATTATGTGGTAGTTTTTCTAATTTAAAAAATGTAATAAAGTAATGATATAATAGACATTGAATTTGTTAAAAGAATTTTCTAAAAAATTCTCTTTTTCAAAGACCACTATTAAGCTAATCTTAAAAATAACATACTAAAAACCAAAGTCTTTAAATATAATGCGAGCTGGAGCACGAGGGCGATTTTGTGAATGGCTAATAAGTGGACTTAAGAGATTGGATTCAAGAGAAAGCAGCAGCTGAGTTGCCTTCCATCTTTGACAAATTAATGCAGGGGACTCTAGCGACTAGACGTACGTGTACTATGATTATGTTCAACTATACAAAAAAGTTTTAATTTCACATTTTGAATTATATTTTATGGAACTGTGATTTAAAAATTCAAGTTTTAAATAATTAGATAAAACAAAACCTTATTTGTTACCCAATTGGCTGCGACCACTTTTATCACAACACGAGAAATCTTTGGTGAGATTTGGATTTAGAGAGCGTTTAAAAGTACTTATAAAATAAATTTTTGTTTAAATAAAAAATATTTTTTTTTTTTAAAAAAATAAGTTTTATTTTTTTATTTATAAAATAATAATAAAAATATATAATAAAAAATTTTATTTCGTAAAACTTTTTTATATTTTTTAAATTTTTAAATAAATTTTTTATATATTTATAAAATATATATTAATAAATATATAATTAAAAAAATTTAATAAATCGCGTTTGCGCCGAACGCTTCCTTAAAAATCTACAAATTATATAAAGAAGAAAAAAGAGTGAAGTGATCGACGTCTGAAGATCAACGTGTTGATATTGGGCAGCGTTGGACGTTGACGAAAGAACAAATTCTAAAGATGCTAGCGTTGTTTGGCCATGATCAGGTAATGTGTCGTAGTCAATTCTTCTAGGGGTATTATCAGATAATTTTAGTTTTTAAATTTAAATTAAGCTATTGTAATTATTAGTTTAAATTTATTTTTTCTATATTAAACTTATGTTTATTAAATAAATTATTTTATATGTTTTATATTAATTTATATTATTCTATCTTATTACATTTTATTATTCGAGAAAGTATCCACAATTAAGAAAACTATGTAAAATTTTCTTATTTTTAAAAACAAAGAATTTTAAACTAAAATTTGTTTGAACGAATATTATTTTTAAAATAAAAAAAATTAGTACTTTTAAAATATTAAAAATATTTTAAATAAAAATTATTTTTGAAAAAATACTATTTTTTATTTTTAAGAAATAAATCATATTTTATTTAAAAATAAATATAAAGAAGTAAACATTAATATTTTAAAAATATTAAGATTTTATTATTCGAGAAAGTATGTGACAATTAACAAATTTTATAACTATTATAAAAAAATTTATTAAAAATATAAACTAAATTAGACTTCTTTAAGTTTCTCAAATTCACATATGAATAAAACATTTCTTCTCAACTCTTCAACATAAATAAGGAAGATAAAAAAAGAAAAAGAAAAGAAAAGAATTTTCCCTTTATCCGAAGCAGCCGGAATAACGAGGCACTGGAGAACTTGAGAATTATCGGAATATTACCAACTACTTCGAAATATAAAGATTTTCGTAGATCAGGTCAACTAACAAGAAAATGACATAACCAATTTCAAAAAACAAAAAAAAGGGCACAAATAAAGATCAGTTGATATTCAGCTTATTAAAAAAATTAATTTTTTAATTTTTATTTTATATATTTGATAAATATTTAAAAATTTTATTAATTTTTAAAAATATAAAAAATTTTACATAATAAAGTTTTTTTATCGCATAATTTTATTAAATTTTTAAAATAAAAACTAAAATATATTATTTTTTTTAAAAATTTCTTTTCAAAAAAATGTTATTTTAAAATCACTCAGATCTCGTAGTAAACATTCTGAAGCACATATAAAATAAAATTTTAATAATATTTAAAAATGAGTTTTAATTTTTAATTAAAAATATAAATTTAAGTAATAATAATTTTATGATATTCATTTTAAGTTTTTAAAATTTATTTATTTATAAATATTATAATAATTTAATAAAATAAAATAAAAATTTTGAAATAAGGTGGGCCTGAACGTTCAGCCAAACGATGCTTTAATTGATTCACATATACAAGTATCATTTAGAATTACTTAAATTAAATATTTTCTAAAGTAAACTTATTTTAAAGTTTTAGAAATTATTTTAACTCAAAAATAATAAAATTATACTTAAAAAATTTTATGATGTATAATTTATCTATATATTTCAATTTTCAATAAAACCAATAATATTATAGAATTTTTTCAAAAAAATAAAAAACTAAAATAGAAACGGAAAATATTTTAAATGCAATACCAAATAGAAACGGAAAATATTTGTTGCAGTGCGGGACACTGGGAGGGATGCACCGGATAGAACCAGACTGATTGATAAATAGCAAAAGCTTGGGAAGGGACAAACGCAACTTCTTAAGAAAATGCTACCAAATTTTAGAGCATTCTAAGAATACTGGGGTTTACGGTTTTGGTTCCTCTCAAGACAAGAAACAAGGAATTATTAATTAAAAAGATCAATTTTTGGCTGATGAAATCGGTTGTTAAGGCTTGTGGAGAACCCTTCCGGCAAGCAAGGCGGCCTCGATGACAACAGAGACTACATCTATGACCTCATCGATCATGCATTTGTTGCCCCTGAATGTCGGTGGATTCGAGTCTTTGAACTCTGTGATGCAGTTCAAAAAGTTCTGATTGCATTCTTGGCTCAAGTAGTCATCTAATATCAACACAAGAACACAATCCTTTAGCCAGCTGAGTGGTTCTTTCATTTTTTAATTTTCCAAAACTCAAATTTTGATAAAGAAAATAGATACTGAACTGTGTTTAGCTTGGACGCAGGCGTCATGGATCATGCAGCAAGCATCAAGGCCATCACAAGGCTTCTCACCAGGGCAACCACTGTACAATATCCCACAGTACTTCCCATATCTCAGAAATGGTGGCACTACAAATTTGAATATTCCATGGTCGAGTTAAAGAAGTCTTTGAAAGTTGAAACTAAAAGAGGAATTGAATCACCTGTGCAGTGTTCCGACTCGCACTTCCTGCTGCACTGCTGCTTGTTCTGCGGTTAAGAAATTTTGTCATCAACAACATATATACATAATAGACAGAGAACTAGCAGCAACAAAATTAAACGTACCGTATAAATGCCCGGATCGGTAGATTGAATGCCGACGTTCAGGGCAGTTGCTGGTCTTAGAAGTAACGAGATCAAGAGAGAGAAGAGCAACTGTTGTATAAGGGAAGCAACTACCACCTGCTTCATACTCTTGAAATTCTAGCTAAGAAGAGATAGGTAGTAGCAGCACTGAAATCAAGCCTCTTGAAATTCCTCTGCAGTGTTGAGAACACAGAGAAATGAAATGGTTTAGTTGGTTCTTGGTTGGCTGGATTGTATCTGTTTCCAATGAAGAGTAGCACCGCAACTGGTGATGGCAGTGTAGGTTTGTCTTATGTTACTCGTGAGCAGGTCTTGTTCTTTTTCACTTTTGTAATCAATCAATCATTCATTACCAAATTTTAATTTTTTGTTGTTTTGTTACCAAACGTGTCTTGAGTGGCTTTCTTTTCTTCGCTGAGAAACTTTTTCTTTTCTGTTTTCTTGTATCAACTGTTTTTGAGAAACTATCATCCTGGACTAGTATTGCTGTAGTCATGCTTTCTGGATGAAGACTTCCCTGGAATGCGCTTCGCTGAAGCAGCAACTTTCCAGAATTCCAGTTATGTTTCTTCACACTTCTTTTATGCCTGCTTCTTGCGATGAAAAACATCTTGTACTGCACTACAAGTAATTCTTAATCCCTCTATGCAAGTTTTTCCATCCTAAGAAACCAGTGCAAGCGTTAGCTATCATAAAATTTCAAACAGATTTGAAAAGCCAGGTAGTTGAAGAAAATATTAAGAACAGGTTGATAAATGTTGGCAACTGAGACATAGTGCTTATATACAATTTTCATGAGTAATCACATCATATGAACCATGTACTACCATACAACAGGATCTGTTATGTTCTTCTTACTTTGGGTATCGACTAGTTCTTGTGAAGCTACAGGAAACCATTATTAGTAGGTAATTAAGCATCATGGCAGCTCGACTTCAGGAATCTCCACTGTGTAATAAACAGTGTGAGCAGGGCAGGCGAGAGGGCTACCCCTCCAGCTCTATAGGCGGCCATTAGAGAGGAACACATCTCTACACAACAACATAATTTACAACCGGAGACAAATAAAACAGCAGTAAGGCAACAGAAGAGGGAATTAATAGATAATACCTCACCTTAAGATGTATTAAACCAATAGCAGACATCCCAAGAGAACTGCCAATCTTATCCGACCTCTGCATATCTAATGAATAATATTGGACGCACCAGTGCCGCTTAAAGACCACAACAAAGCATTTCAATCACGTTCCGGACTACGTCTCGAACCAACAGAAAGCAGCCCGCTTAAGCTCCTTGCTTTTGTATGTGAGCAAGTGGCTGACCATTCAGCAAATAAGCTGTAAATAAGTAGAGATATTGGTGCAACCGCCAGATATATGAAAGGTAGGGTGACTGCCAGGCTAGTCCACCTCCCCAATTGTGTGTCTCTACACTCCATCTAAATATTTACATGTTACAAATATCTCCATCTACAGATGTTGCGCTTACCCCCAAACATGGCAGAACAAGCAGATAGACCAAATAAATAACATGGCACAACACAATGTTCCACATCTAGAACCCTCTATCATGAACAAGCTCTCACGAAAAAGGATCTTTCCACGTCTGCTTGGTGAAAGCCGCATCTGCTTATTCTTCTCATAAAATACTCCAGGTGGTGGTAGAAAGACTAACAAAGCAACACAAATAATATTGCCCCACAAGAGAACCTTGTATAGCTCCTCCAATTGCACGTCAAAAGGTGTGAAAGTCCATCATTGAGTGGTCATGAGCAGTCTTACCATGACAGAGAAACGTCTCAGATCACTTCTACTTTCCTTGCCTTGAAAATCTAACACAGGCACACGCAGCCAGTAACGAGCAGCAGATTTGCTTTTGTAGTTTTCTGCATTCCATGCATGGAAGAGAGGGTAGCAAGCCTCTTGATGAGTCAAGGATCTTGGCAGTTACCTCAGGATTGCAGAATGGAAAATACAAGAACATCGATGTCCTTCCGTATTTCATGGCACTTGCATCAATTCTGTTCATGCTTCATGAATCAGGGTGTAGTAACGAGGATCAAGGCTTTGAAAACGCTGGTTGATTTCTGATATGTGAAAAACTGGAAGTCCAGAAACGAAATGTGACCTTGGTCTATTGCTAAAACTCTTATAAACCTCGATTCTTTCCAGTCTCAGAGTTCCCAGTCCCATAACTGCTTAGCTTTATTCCACTCTATAGGTTCAGTTTCCACTAGAAGATTATGGAGTCTCCACAGCCTCTTGCCAAAGGTTGCATGCAGGTGGCCATAATAGTATGCCAAAACAGATTGCCTTGCAAAAATATCTTCATATTGCTCCCCTTTTTCAGATGAGGCAGTAAGACATTGCAAAGTGGCGACGTACAACTTTTGTAACAGCGGCAGTACTCTTGTTTGCCCAATATGAGTTCTGATTCAATAGTAATCATCCTCTCATGTTAGGATGGCCAAACATATTTGAGGGCCCATGTATTCCAACAGTGACAGTGTCATCCATACCAACAAAGAAATATATGCTATCCTGTCCCTGAAAAACTTCAATCAGATGATCAGTCAAACATAATGAAAACTTAAGTATGAGGGTTTTCAGAAAGTGCAAGAGCAAAAACAGACATAATCACATTTCTTATAATTTCATCCCAGTCTCAGTGACCAACAATAAATGCACAAACAGAGAAAAGATTCAAAAAAAAAAAAAAAAGTTTCTAGCTTCTAACATCATCAGACTAAAAGCCAATGCAATCACAAGTATATCAAACATAAGTAAAAAGTACGACCTTACAACACATTCTTCACTAGAAATCCCAATATCGAGATTTATAATTGTGGCTGTGAACCATAGGCTACAAAGTAAATTGCTTAGACGATCAAGATGTACAGATGTATATAGACATCAAGAACTGCATGCCAGTGGCCCTAATTTTCAGTGTAAAGTTTCGCTATCATTCTAATTGTATCAGTAGTCCACATACATACAATCTAAAAAAATAAAATAAAACCCTTAAACATACAAATGATGGGAAAGTGCTTTCAGTTGAACAGTAAAGATCAAGATACATAGTTGTACTGAATACTGAGTATTAAGTGAAACAAAATAGGCCTCCCACTTTGAAAAATATATGAAGCCAAAAAATAAGATAATTATATGAGTACCCCATGCATCAATACACTTCTTGAAAATGGTAAAGGTATAAAAGTTAAAGCCAAAGAACATTAGAGGGTCAAGGCAATCCAAAAGAGAGAAGCTTTTGATAGTGCCAAGTATTGAGCTGAGAGCCAACATTGCCCTTGGAAAAGAAATCCAAACTACCTTCAACATAAGGAACTCCATATTTTTCATGATTGCCCCTAATATCAAACACCTTCTTTCTTGTCAATTCCACTCTTATTAACAACTAAATCGAGAGTACTCTTGTACTAGATCCACTCTGACTCATCCTGCCTTCTGCTGGTTCTCCACTTTCTTTTAGCATATGAAAAAACATATAAGGGCCAAAACACAATTTTGAAGTAATACTTATAAAAACAAGTTCAATTATTAACTCCACAGTATAGAAGTTTTATTTGTCAGACGTGATTAATTCTTTTGCCTATGAACTTTTGACAAAGTAAAGGTATACCTATCAATAGATAATGGCCGCTAGTTATTTATAATCTGTTTATATTTGCATTTTTATTTAGTTTATCAAAAGGATACAGTCCTCAATGAAAACATTCTGAATCTCTCAGCTTCATGCAGCCCTGCAGCATTTCTAAACTAAAAAATTTTAGTTTGCACCAACTCATTCTTTTTGTAGTATATCGATCATACTACACTACCTGGAAATTAGCATTTGGTTCGCACAGTTTTGCCTAGATCTGTCCTCACTTGCAATTGTACATTCACAAATCAAACCTATATATTAACTTAATTTATAAACAGTACTAACCAGGAAGAAATAACTAACCTAAAAACAAACAAATCTTATCCCACTAAATGCTCGAACCAGTATCCATTCATTCAAATTACATATCATCACCCACCACCCGATAAAGTCGAAACAACACTAAGATATCATCATGTTCCTTAAGAAGGAAACCAGTTTAGTTTACAGCAACACAAAGACATTTTGATGAAATGGTGTTGTAGTGCTTCCAAGATACCATTTTTCTCTAAGCAATCCTCACCTACATGCTAATTGAAAATTATAAGAACGCCATCGAATTGACAAAGAACATGTTTCGTATTAGATACTAAATCAAGGGAAGTCATGTGCTTCCAGGACCGCAATTTTACCTCGCAAACTTTAAATCTACAAGCTTAGAAATCACGTAAAAGCCACTGAATTGGTAAACATGCACAATTCTTATTAGAGAACAATGAAATTGAGTTCCAAGGTTCCATCTTTTCCTTGGGAACCAACTTCTAGAAGCTATAAAATCGTAAGAACGCCATTAAATTCACAAAAAAGCATGTTTTTATTAAAGAACAAAGAAATTGAACTGGAGTTTGTTCACAGTACCGGTGAGATCACCGTGATAAGAACGATAGAAGGATTGATGGTTCGTAGAGCTGGCGGAAAGAATCGACCGAGATCGCGTGCGCCATCAGGATGTAAGCGCTGACGTGGAGGTCTGCCAGATGCACGATCCACGCCAGTTCATCGATGTCATCCAAGGTACCAACCAGAACTCCAGCAATGAGGAATATGCATTTTAAATAAAAAAAGTGGATTTATACAGAATAGAGAAAACTTGGGTAGTTTTCTGCAAAACTTTAACAAGAACCCAAGCGAGCTTTCTACTATTTGCTTTCCAGGTCTTGGAAAGAAAGAATATAGATTTTGTAATATTCTTATTATCCCAAGCAGCTCACAACACTCTCTCTGCCCCCGTTATCCCCTTCTCTTCTTCTACACAGAAAATTTCGAAGAACTAATTGGAAGATGTCTTCGTCGATGGCGAAGAATTTGTGGGTTGTTCTTGGTTTGGGATTGGCCGGAGTTCTGTTGATGGCGAGAAGATTGAAGCGTGCGGTGAAGGAAGATTTCGGAGCTTTCGTTGCTAGGTTTGAGCTGCTTCCCCCGCCGCAACCGGCGCCCCCAAAAGCCCCGCACCCACTCACCGGACTCACCTTTGCTGTTGCTGATGTGTAAGCTCTACTCTCTCTACTTTTTTTGACTTTCTTTATGAGGATTGGGTTTAGTTGAATTTGTTGTTGCTGCTACTTATACTACTTTGTGGTTGATTCCATTGAATTACAGTAAATCATCATGTTATTGTTGATGCTGGCATGCTGCCATTCTACTGTGTAATTGGTTCCATTGAATTCTCTGCTAATGCTAAGGGTGCTGTGTGATTGCTGCTGCTGCTGCTTGTGGTGGTAGTGTTTTGTGCTTGTTATTATTCAAAATTAAATCTGTCATTGCTGGTGCTGATTCTATTGTACAGTTGATTCCATTGATATCTCTGCTAATGCTACGATGTAATTGTTGCTACTACTGCTGCTGACAATACTGTTTTGTGCTTCTTACTAGTTAAAATTAGTACTGTTGCTGCTGATGCATGCCATCCTGCAATTGATTCCATTGAATTTCTGTTTTTTCTTATTGCTGTGCTTGTATTTGTATTTCTGGTTTTGCTTTTTATTAGTTAGAATCAGAATTGTAGTTGTTGTTGTTGCTTCTGATGCAAGTATGTGCATTATTTTTTGAATTATCTGTATTGTTGTGGGCATGATTGATTGCTAGTTTTCTGCTTTGTTCAATTTGATTGTGGTGAAACTTCACTCGTCCTGCCAGTCTTACGCTTTTCCTGTGATATGGAATTTTCTATTAAGGTAAATGCGCAGTTAGCCTATTGGGGCAATTGATGGTCTTACAATATTTCTGGGTTGAATTCTCTGTCTTCCTAGCATATTGAATTCTGCATTCGTCCAAAGTTGGTTTTGTTGCATACCTACTATGAATTTTTTTGTATTCTTCATGTTCTTTCTGTTCCTAGTGTTTGATTCTCTGATAATTTTCTCATCAATTACTTTAGGGCATTTTTGTAGTTCACATTGTACTGCTATACAATGGAGAATCTTCCACCTGATTTCTGCTTCCATGCAATTGTTGGGACATTCTATGTGAAATTGTTAATGTGTCCATTTTGAAGCCAATATAGGCAACTTTACCTACAGAACTGTATTGTTAATCGTAGGAAAGTAATTTTATCTCTTCATAAGTTGATATTATTCAAATTGGAATCACACTCAGTGATCAAACAAGCAATTGAACTTGAATTTAATTCTTTTTTAATGTTTAGTCAGGATTTTTAGGTACATGCGCTATCCATTGTTTTGATTACTAGATCTAACCTTGTAGTCCATGTTGCTATAGTCAATGTGGATGATCAAACTTTTGTTCCCAACTAAAACACAACAAAACAACAACAACAAATAGGGCACCTTTTAAGTAATTCTGGTTTCTGATGAAGCTGTTTTCTGTCAACTCAGATTTCTTGCAATGCAGGAGATATATTCCGAATGTTGCTTTTTTATTCCTATCTGTTACGGTAGAATTTAATTGATCACAAAGTTGCAATCCTGAATGTAGATGAAAGTGAAAGATGCTTATTGCATGTTTATTTTAAAATTGACCCTTTTTATTCGTAAAACCCATTACAGAAGTTAAGTATGACATTTGTTAATTAATTTGAATAGATATATCATTTGCAGATGAAATTAAGACATAGCATTTGGTATTTACTTTGAGTAGATCTATCTCTTTACATTACCATTTTGCCTTTAGTTTATGTTATCCCTAGTCATCCTTTGCAAATTTTCAGATTCGATATTGAGGGACAGGTCACTGGATTTGGCAACCTGGACTGGGCAAGAACACATGAGCCTGCTTCACAAACTTCAGCCGTGGTTTCAGCACTCATAGAAGGTGGTGCCACTTGTATTGGAAAAACTGTTGTTGATGATATGGCATGTAGGTGAGAGCTACATCTAGAATTGTCTAGTCATATTATGTTACATAAGATATTTCCTCTTAATTTTTTCGTCCTGTATTTTCTTTCTATTTATACCATTGTGCGTAAGAAGCTTCTGTTGTGTGGCATTGATATCAAGTATAGCTTTTTTAGTTTGGAGAAGAATAGCTTTAAACTATTATTCTTGGTTTCTACTGCCTTCTTGTGTAACACCTTTCGCTCCTAAAATATTATGCATGTTCAGTATTACTGGTGAAAGCAAGCATTTTGGGACACCTACCAACTGTTCAGCTCTAGACAGATTGCCTGGAGGTTGTTCAAGTGGATCAGCCGTTGTTGCTGCTAGCGGCCTTGTAGACTTCTCTTTGGGTAAAATCTTCTTTATTGCTATGCCTGTACCTGAGATAGATGTTTATCATATATTCTGATACCTTTCCATATATCGATCAGGAGAAATTGCTAGTGGCCTCCATAGTAATTGAAAACTTTGTTCTTATGTAGTTGCTATTTTTATTATTTATTTATTTATTTATTCTTTTGACATCTAAGAGAGCTGTCATTCTATATTTGATCAAGAAATGATTACTAGGAAATATGACGAAGTTGCTAAGCAAGGAAATTTTGTTCTTATTATAGAACTTGCCCCTCAATGGAAATAAGATAAGAGGATTTTGGTTTGGGAAGGGCTGAATCACACTTTGAGGAGGGCGCTTTCCCGGCAAAGATGAACCAATATTTGCCATGGCTCAATATTTAACTACATCTGACAACGATGAGGTTGTGTTGATACCTCATCCTTTGTTCAACAATAATGTAGCCCATTGCATATGCCTTAGTTAATTACTTGGGAGAATAGTAGCTCTTTCCTTATCTTATTACCGCAAGCAAATATGCTCTAATTAAAGGGGATTGATTTCATTTGGAATAGTGTAACAAAAGTTAATAATGGTACTCTTCTTTTCAACTCTCTTTCAAGCTTTAGAAAGTTGTGAAGAATAATTACAATAGTAACCGGCTACTCTTGCATTGTATATTTAAGAGATGGAGCATTCAGAGCTACCTAGCAATTTGTATTATTTACAATTTTGTAGTATATGCTGTCTAATGATGAACATAGATTATTACTGACTCCAAGAAATGCAGGTGTTGACAGTATTGGAGGTGTGAGAGTACCAGCTGCTTTTTGTGGTGTCTTGGGATTTCGACCTTCACATTCTACCATTTCCAATATTGGCGTTATTCCTGTCTCTCCAAGCCTTGACACAATTGGTATGAGAGAATCTCTTTGTTGTTTGTTCGAAGCAATAGATTTTGTGCTCGTAAGTTGTTTATATGTTCATGTTGTGAAATTACATGCATGAGTAAAAACATATACATGACTGACCCTGATATCTGAGGAGGCTGACAAATGTAGTTCACTTAGGACACCTGACACAGGCATTGTAGTTCATTTAGGATGTGCATGTTCATGAAAGATGTACTTATTTATGGCACAGTAAGATTCATGCTCATGTGCCCAAAACTTCAAACTTAGTGGATGTGGTCAAATTTATAGGAGCTCAGTAGAAAGTTTGTTGTAAAATACTTCCTGTTCTACTCATTTGTATCCATTTTGTGCTTCAGTTGGGAGGGTCAAGTATGTGGTTTCTAGTGGTATCTAGGTACAATATATCAATAGGTACAATCAATTGCTTTGCTCAGGTTTACAATACTTTTAGGTTTTGTTAAATCAAGTTAATTAGATTTAGGAAATAGCATGTGTATAGAGTATCTAAAAGATTTAGCTGAAAAATTGGAGATTTGCTATAGTTGTTATTGCAACAATTGATAACCACTTTGTGTTAGCCCCCCCTATTTCTTTCATATACTATATGCGAATCGAAGCTATCTTTTTCTATTTGATTTGTATTTTCTCTTCTATATATATATATATATATGATGATGATGAATCGACTAAAACATGGTTATAAGTAAATGCTAGTGGAAGAAGTTACATTCAAGTTTACATACTGCAGGATGTTTTGCTAAAGATCCTAGCACTCTGCATCGTGTGGGACATTTATTGCTTCAACTCCCTTATGTTGAGACTCGTCCGCCGAGACATATCATAATGGCTGACGACTGTTTTCAACTCATGAAGATCCCCGTGAGTAGAGTTACACAGGTGGTGATCAAATCTTCAGAGAAGTTGTATGGAAGTATGTTGCATCAATTATGCTTTGCAGTTTTCAGAAATTTCAGTAATTATGTTCTATTGTTCATTGCAACTGCTTTGTTATTTATTTTGATACTGATCAAGTGATCATCGCATTGATGTGCAGGACAACTTCTGAGTCATATAAACTTAGGAGATCACATCGCCCCCAAAATTCCCAGCTTGAAACATTTTCAGGATGCAAGCAAAAACAGTGTCAGCAAAATTTCTTCATTGGCATCACTTGCAAGTGCTATGTGCTTCGTACACAAGTGAGTATTATTCTGCATTTTTTATCTCTTATTAAATATATTGTACAAATTGCAGTACCTTACTAAAGTTAAGAGTTATCTTAAATATGTTATTCTGAGGAGGATGCTGTTGTTGAGGGTGACATACAATTAGCCTGAATGTATCATCCCATTAATTCTTACTTGTGTGCCAATTCTCTCTGCATACCTATTATGACTTGCAGATTGACTATGCATACATGTGATACCCATATATTTTTACAATTATGTATGCATCAATTAGTGTACAATGGTTTTTCTTTATTCTTGGAGTGCCCAAGGTAAAGGTACCTCTTTAAGTTCTTGAGATGCTCAATACATGTCCTTGAAGCTTCTTAGAGAAGTAAAAAGCTCATAGATACATGTCACTAGGATATTCCAGTTCCAAATATGTACATAACCTTTTGAAGTTTTCATGTTTCTATTGAAGCATTAGTAAATCTCTTTGGAAGCTCTTATTAGCATAGCTTTCATAATCTCTTCTAAAAGCAAAACCTGCATTCAATTTGACTTTAAATCCTTCAAACAGTCATAATGACTTTGTCGTTAGCTGAAGCATGTCTATGGTTTTAAATTTCAGGTACGAGTTCAGGAAAAATCACTATGAGTGGATCAACTCTATTAAGCCGGCTATTGATAGTTGTATATCATCTTACATGAATGTGACAATAGATGATAATGATGTACGTATCGGCTACTGCTTGTCTGTGAGAAACGAAGCACAGCGAGCTCTAGATGCACTTTTAAAGGTCCCTCTTGCTATTTTCTTTTTTTTGTTTTTCCTCTACATTGTCAATAATATATCATGCCATCCATCACTTTTGGAGGTTTGGAAATGTGCAAAGCCTGAGAAGATTTGTTGAGCATCCTAGCTTTAACACCAAGTTTAGCTTATTTATCAACATTTGTCTGGTATCATGTGAGGTGGTTAGCATTATTTTACAGGATAAGAAGGATTAATTTGGCTCGCATAGGTTCTCATACCTAATGAATCACTTAAATTTCTTAAAGGTTCCAACCAATCAATACTTTGAGGAGAAACAATACATGTGAATATCACATTTTAAACTTTCTTACGCTTAATGTATTTAACTGTTTGGCTATCCTTGAGGTTTAGGAGGTGAGGCTGGATGGCTTGGCCAAAATGGTTCAAAAGCTTATGCTTAGTTTAACTAATTGCAAGAACTACTGATAAACATTGATTAATAGAAGTTCCTACTGCAATACCAGTAACTTGTGATGGTGGCTTCTTTACATAGCAAATACAAATCACTTGATATTTACAATTAATCGAGGATTTTTAAAGTTTTGGTTTTGATGTTCTTTTCAGTATCATGGTGTTATTCTTGTTTTGAGTGTCATGCTTGTTCTCTTTAATATTTGGTCGATTTACATTGCTTCAGTCCCTCCTCTTTCCTGGGTTAAATTAAATAGTTCGACTCCTTAACTAGCTATCTCGGAAAGAACACAAGTTTTCATTCATGGGTTAGCCTAGTAAAATTTGTCTGTCGTTAGCAATAGGTTGCATTTAACCCTTGAAGTAATAACCCTTTGAAAAGATAAGTTAGATGTGTTTGGATGATTGAGGGGTTGACTAATCTAATATATTAATTCTCCTGGCCTGGCTAACCTGCAAAGATACTCACCTTTGTTATTGCAACTGATCCGATATGAAATAATATGACATAAGCAACTGATGATATTTCTTGGTCGTATGTTATCTTTTTAAGTTTCAACTGTGGTCTATCTTTCAATTTGATTAAGATGATCTATAAACTGAGTGATGTTATGCAATGGTAGTCAGAACTGATAATTTCTTGTTGGCTGTCCAGTCCCAAACATTCCTCTCTTCCTATGTTGTGATTCATTCTGCTACATAAGGTCATATAGTAATGGAGCATATACATTTAAGGACTTTGTCATATTATGCTCATACTTATTTTATTTGAATCTGAGTTAGTATAGTGCAACAGAATATGTAATGCATACTTGTCTGTTTATTGAATTGCTAGAGCATGTTACACATTTGTAAGAAGGTACTCAGTTAGCGGTAAGATATAAAGAAGAAAGCAGGTCACTGTTGATGTTTTTTTCTTTCCTTTGTAACTGAAGGATGATGGAGTTCTTGTTCTTCCCACTGTGCCTGGATCACCCCCCAAACTTAATGGAAAGGAGATTCATTCAGAGGACTTCCAACTTCGTTCTTTAAGTCTCTTATCTATTGCCAGCATGTGCGGATGCTGTCAGGTACCTTGCATTTTCAAAATTGGCCATCTGAGATCTGAGACTGTATTGCTCTGAATTTAATCTAGGTTCTTTTACAAAACTTGCAGCTTACAGTACCCCTTGGGTCACATGACAAGCTGCCTATATCAGTCTCCTTTATTGCAAGGCATGGAGCTGATAAATTTTTGCTAGATACTGTAAATGCTATGTTTGTCTCTCTTCAAGAAGAAGTCGATGTAGTATCAAAATCCAACTTTTCAAATAGCAACATAAGCAAAGAAGAATCTGCTGAACTAGCAAAAGAGAAGGTAACTGTATTAGTTCCTTTAACTTTCTTCAACTTTTCACGTATGGTTTCTATTTTATTTATTCTCAATGAGTACTTCTATGTAACCTCAGGGTTGAGATGCCCCATATATCACTACTATGTTGTGCCAACTTAAGTGCGGTATTTATCATGCTATCATTGCTCTTCTTGTCATTGTCTCTGTCAGATATTTGCATGACGTGTGCTTTATGGTAATCTCTTAGTTCTGAACTAGATACATGGGTGAGTTTCCTTGAGTTAATTTATACATGAACAAAGCATTAGCTTTTCCTTAGATTCATAGTTTGATTTCTTGTTTCGGGTAGTTTTGCAGTACTTCTTCTTGTTGTTTTCTGTTAGGCATTCTTTTATGCTATCTTTACGTCTGATCATAAGTTTCAATCGTATAGACCTTCATCGGCACCTTGATGAAAACTGCATCTAACAATCTGATTAACTGGAAATCATTTTTTGTGTTGCTAATATTGAGTACATAGAGCAGGGTAATAATGCCTACAAGAAAAAGGAATGGCAGAAGGCTGTTGGTTTTTATACTGAGGCAATTAAGCTTAGTGGAAAGACTGCAACATACTATAGTAACAGGGCGGCTGCATATTTGGAATTGGGAAGGTACTGATTTGTCCAGTTTTTTAAGTTCTCTTTTATAAACTTTGCATTTATGGGTATGTTTTGCTTCAGTTATCTTCAAGCGGAAGCTGACTGCAGTACTGCCATCAATATTGATAAAAAGGCAAGCGTTTTTATATGATTTTTCTTTGGTCTTGTTGGTTCACCCCTTATCTCTTCGTTTTTATACCTCTCTAGGAATGTACCAAACCATTATATGAAAATTTAATGAGGATTATTGTGTTTAACGTGAATCCAGAAGAAATGCATCATACGTTATCTGATAAACTAATTATGTACTTTTTCCTTCTAGAATGTGAAAGCTTACCTACGAAGAGGGACGGCAAGAGAAATGCTTGGTTACTATAAGGAAGCAATAGAAGGTACTCTCTCTCTCTCTCTTTTTTGCTTCCTCCTGCCTCTCTTTTTCTCTCTTTTTCACTAATTGTGTTTTGTGGTTTGTTTGAGTTGCAGATTTCAAGTATGCACTTGTCCTTGAGCCAACCAATAAGACAGCAAATGCTGCTCTTAATAGGCTAAACAAGCTGTTCCAATAGAAGTACTAAAATTTTCTTAACAGAGTTGAGCTTCAGTATTGAAGGCATGCAAAGAGACGATTTCTACAATACTGTTGAGTAGAAGCATACAGAATTTCCAAAGCAACTGCATTCTTTGCAAGTTTTCCAGATCGTCTTGCAGAAACACTACCCTGTCAATTTTATGTTACGTTCAAAGCATGCTGTGGTCAACAGGTTTGGTCCAGTTTTTATAAACAACTGCACGAGGGTATGGAACATGTGAACTGTCACATAAGTTCAAAAGCATGCAGTAGACTATAGGTTGGTCCAGTTTTGGTAAACAACTGCACGAGTGAATTGATCATGTGGACAGTCACTGCTTTCCTTTGTTAGTTGGTTGATATCCTTGGTGATTTAATTGGTATTACTAGTCAATAGAAGCATCCGTTGATTTCTCAGCTGTTCCAAATTTTCTTCTCTCTTTATGGTCGTAACATATGGACTTCAACTGAAACGGATAACAATGACATCCCCATCAAAGTCGATGACATTCAATAGATCTTACCTAAGGTTGAAGATGACAGGTTCTTGCGGCGGCATAAGCTGCACACAGCTGTTTTCATTTCCTAGGGACGTTTGGCTCGACCAAATGGCAAATCAAGGTAGGAACTCTAAATTAGGGCGTGTTTTTAATTATACAAAAGTAAATTTCGTAAAAATAAATTTTATAAAAATAAAGTTTATTAAAAAATAAAATTTAGAATAATAAGTAAAATATATAAATAAAATTTAACGTAAAAGTGAAAGTAAAGTTTATAATTATAACTAATTTATCGTGGAGTGTTAAATTCAAATTTTCAGAAAAAAAAATAGAGTTTAATAAAAGTTGAAATATGATATCAATGTTTGCGTTATTTTAGAACACTCCGAAGTTCCAATTTTTGACTTTGCTTCTTCTCAAACGGATTGCAGATTCTATTTTTCGAGCACACGAACGGATAGCAGTGGTTAGACGACTTTTCAGCAGCAGAAATTTTATTATTATCAAGGTGGGGTTTTGAAAGCGAAGTTTTCTGTTTGAAATAAACACATGGTTCTAGTTGTTTATTTGAATATCATTATTAGTTTATTACCATTTGCTGACTGACATTCATTGCATGGGTGAAAGATAACAAATGAAAACACATTGACACGGAAGTGTGTGAATTAATGAATGCTGTGTAGTCATTGCTCGCCTGACCTCTTCAGATAGAGAAAAAAAATAAATTCTCACAAATCTTCGTCTTTAACTAATAAATCGCATCAGCAGTGAGCAGATGTTCTTCTCTTGGGAGCTTTCCTAGTGCTCTCCATGGTGGATCTGATTTATTCATCAACAAGTTATTACCGGAAATAAGAAGATGAAAAAGAATCGAAACGGCGAAGAGGTTGGAGATAAATGATTCTGAGCTCGTTTGGCTTAGCATTTTCTTAATATTATTTTTTAATTTTTATTTCATATGTTTTAATATATATTTTATAATATTAAAAAATTTATTTAAAAATATAAATTTTATATAATAAAATTTTTTATTATATATTTTTATTATTTTTTTAAATATAAATAATAAAATTTATTTTTTAAAAATAATAAAAATATTTTTTATTTTAAAAAACTTTATTTTATAAGTATTCTCAAATATTCCCTACTAACATATATATGAATTCGGTTCCGTGGATTAATATCTTCTCTTCTTCATAATAATAGTGGAAGTCTTTTTCTTTCTACGTCAACTTGCTATAATAAGTTCGTATTTAGGACAAATTGAATTGAATATTCAGGAGTTCTAGTTTAACAAAATAATAGAATTAGCTTAGAAATTTCGTGACTGAACAAAATTAATCACATGTTTAAATATTTTTTTTTGTTGTTGAATTTTGTGGATCATCTTCATCTTTTACGGCTTTTGAAATGTTTGGCCTAAAGATTGTATTCTTTTCATCTTATAATTTCAATTTTTTATTAAAATATTATTTTTATTTTACTTTCAGTTATATAAAACTATTTTTTAATAATTCATTTTTGTTTAAAATAACACACCTTAAATTCTGGAAGAGCAAAGAAAGTGATTTGTTCGATTTGTCATGCATTAATTAGTAGGATAGTTTCAAGGTGGGGAGCTTTGTTTTCTTCTTCTCCAAATGGCTATGATTGACCAACAACAGATACAAAGCACTTTCCTGAACGCTGCTCTTCTGCTTAGACAAGAGAATAACGAAGAGGAAGATAAATAACGGAGGGGTAAGCAATTTCCCTCCAGATAAGAAGAAAGAAGGGATGCTGCTTCACCTTTCCTTTCATTCTACTCGGTTACCTATAATCCAAACACCTTCGCTTAAGATAGTTAATGCATGGGAAAAAATTTTAACATCATGGCACTAAGGCCCCGTTGGAGACATGGAATAAAAAAGATCACTATGTAGGTTGAAGAATGAAGTGGCGAAAGTGAAAGGCAGATATATGGCATGAACGTTCTCAACAATTAAGTACCGTATTTTAGTTACACAAGAATAAATTTTATAAAAGAAAATTTTTCCAAAAAAATTTCAAAATGTAAGTTAAAAATAAGTTGTGTCAGGTTTTAAATTAATTAAATTTAAAACTAAATTTAGCCAAATTCTAATCAAGAAAAATGAATTCTATAAAATTAAAACAATCTTATGTGCAAACATACTAAAAATAGATGGAAGTATAATTTGATAAAAATGAACTTCATAACGGTAATTAAAATATCTAAAACTAAAATTTAAAATAATAATTAAAATATATGAAGAATTCAAAATATGAAAAGAATATAATAAATTTACTTACAATTAATGTGTTACCAATAGAAGAACCATGCCGATGATCCACACAACGTGTTATGTAATAGAAAATTCTTGATCGACTATGGAGGTGTTGGTTGAGTGTTTACTTCCACACTTTTTTTTAATTTTAATTTTATATTTTTAAATATATTTTATAAATATTTTTAAATTTTTTTAAAATTTAGAAAATGTTAAAAATTTTACATAATAAAATTTTTTATTTCATATTTTTATTATTTTTTAAAAATAAAATAATAAAACTTATTTTTACAAATAATAAAATATTTTTTATTTAAAAAAATTTATTTCATAAATAATTTTGAACGCCACTCTAATCTTTAAATTACTTGACAGGCGTCCGGCAAGGCATTTCATAAAACTAATTTTTTTAATTTTTAATTTATATTTATTAATAAGTTTGTTATAATATTTTATAAAATATTTAATATAAAAATTATATAATTTTTATATTATTTTAATAAAATAATAGAATTCATGTATCAAATATTTTTTGTTTTAAAAAATTATTTTTAAAAGTATTTCTACGCACACGTTCAATAAAATTCTCGTTACTTCTAACTTACTTTTACCGTAGATTTATTTACTTATCAAAAACGAATTTAAAAATAAATTCTTAAATAGTGATATTAACCGCTCTATTTGATTTGTTACTTATATTTTGAGCTTTAAATTAATAATAAAAACCTCAAATGAAAATCCAAAATGTACTTAGTTAACACATCCACCCTAGGTTCGAATCTAAGCAGGATGAAAAATACTTGATCCGAATCGAACCATCTGGCTCTATTTAAAGCAGGTATTCCAAAGACTTTTAATGAAGTGCCGACCATAGTTAACGGGCTGACAGTTACTTATTCTTTCTTTATTTTTTTATTTCAATTTGAAGTTTATATTTTTACATTTTAAAAAAATATTTTATATATTTTTTTAAAAAATTAAAAATATAAATACATAGTTATTTTTATTTTTTTAAAATAAAAAAAATATAACTTTTTTTTTTAAATTAAAATATTTTTTTCAAAAAACTCCTTTTAAATATTTGTAAACATTCCCAAATCTTACTTGAATCCAATAGCACAGATAGTACTCGGTTATAACATATAATAAAATTTAGAGAAGTTTTAAATTAGAGTATATTAAATGATACTTTACTATCCTTACCGATTAGATTTTTAAAAACTTTATAAAACTTATTATTATAACTTTTTTTATTTTTTGACTTTATGCGGTCTTGTACGGTAACTCTAAGCGAGCTCATTTTTTTAAAAGTTTATATATTATTAGTAACTTTTTAAATAACTTTTTATTATTTAAGCTCCGTTTATATATTTGAATAGACATCTATAATTTATATACATATTATATAAATATAATTATAATCACACCATAAAAATGAATAAAAGTTAATTTTGAATTTTAAAAAGAACTCATTTTTAAGTTTAAAATCTGAATGAAAATAGTTCAAAAAGTTTTCATATATATATAATTATAAATAAACTTTAAAAAGATAGCTAAAAACATAAGAATTTGAGTTGGAATAGACGGTCTACTTTAATCAACAAATAACGAAGTAAAGAAAAAGAAAAACACGAGAAAATAAGAGCACCATCTTCCTCATTCCAATTTTATTAGAGAACCTCCCCCACGTGGGTCCCACTTATTCTCTTTCTTCCCGTGTACCCACTCAGTACTGACATCCAACCTGAATCCTGATTGGACAGCTGTTGCTGTCAATCTCCATAACACCACACCCCCTACTCTCCTCTCCTCCTTCTTCTTCTCTACTCCTGCATAATAATCGCTATCGATCAACAAAAGCCACGTAAAATTAAACATCAAAATTAACACACAACAATTGAGACGTTTTGTACAATAGGCGTATTGTTTGATTTCTTTTTTTATCGTAGATGAACAGTTTAAGGTACATGATTTCCATTGAACTCAAATAGCCATTTTTTTATATGACAATCATTTTCATGTACCTGAAAACAATTATAATTTTACTCTCTGCTGCACAGGACACGCTAACTAAAAATGTTCTAAAGGCTTTTATTTTGCTTCCACGGAGTTCCATAAGCTTATTATTAATTAACCCTTGCAGTAACTATGAGCAGTTAAAAAATACCTAATCAAAAGAAAAAGTAAAAAGCATTGCTGGAATTTTAACAAACAGTAAACAGTAGTAGCAGAAAAGAAACAAACCCTCTCTATTTCAATCCCTCTTCCATCATTATTATTCTCCTCCTTTCTCTCTAACATATTTATAGCAGGAAGAAAGAGGTTACTCCTACTACTTACTAGTACTAGTACTACTACTACATCCCCCATTTTTTCATCACATTAATTTAATTAATTAATCACCACATTCCATCCCACAAAACTAAAATTAAACAAAATATTAAAACCGATTGCAGTAGCTTGCTACCAAGCAAGCAAAGCAGCTCTACATCATGAACCAACCAATCAAATCTGACAAGAACCTGATTTGAATTTTTTTCTTATCAAACTCGAACTCAATCAATCCGATTCCGCCGGAACAGTTAACGACCATTCCCGGCGGCATTGGAATTAGAAGGCCGCCACGCTGACGTGGCAATGAGCGGTCTGCTGTGCCATCCGAGAGTAAGACAACCTTCTTTCTCTTCCACACGATAACCATCACCGCCGGCGTAGACTGATAACAACATGCTCGCTTGTTTGAACGCGTTTGAACCTATATGGACTGAGTCGAACCCGGCCCGAGTTAACCTTCCACGCCACTGCTGTAATGTCTCGTGCCGTTCAGTCCGATCCGTTCCTTCACAAGCAACAACGTTGCAGATTTCCCTACCGAGGTAAACCTCTGTCATCAACATCACCTGCTCAGCTCCTGCTCCGTCTCCGCCGCCACAGCTGCCGTCGTCTTCTAACGAATCGAACATTGTTGAGTAGTAGTGTAGTGCTTCAGTGAATCGTTCAGTGAATGTCCCCGAGTTGTGGTTCGATTCTTGTTCGGCGATAGTGACAATCTTTGGATTCAATGCTTTTACCGTACTGAGAACTTTGTCTAATTCACCTGGCCGTGCTAGTAGTTTGTGGAGCTCGAAGATTGAATTGATTGCAATGACTTCTTCTTCTTCTTCGTCGCCGTCTTCGTCTTTCGGTTGAGCTTGATGGGGTTTTGATTGTTGTTGCTGATGGGATTGTTTGTGATTGATGAGCATGTAAGGTTCGAGATCAGCGAGAGAGGAGGCAACGAAACCACGGTAATCAAAATCGACATGGATCGTGTCGGCGAACTGAGCTAATTTCCATCCAACCTGCTGCAACGCATCGGTGTTATCAGGCTGCGGCGGACCGATTCCCGTGAGACGGAAAGACGGAGGGGCCCCTGGTAGGAGAGCCAGCGCTTGCATCAGAGCAGGCCACTGCATCCCTTGTTTCATACTGAAATCGATCACATGAACTTTTCGTTTTCCGGCGAAAGCTTCAAGGATTGCTTGGTTTGCAGTGAAGTGCGCGAACTTCAAGTAAGGGCATGATTCATAGAAGTGCATGTGAAGGAAATCGGCGAACGCTGAGTCGAGCGAGTCGGGGTTGCTTGGAACAAGACGGTAGATTCGGCGAGCGAGTGCTTGCGCGAAGTAATCGGCGACCTTGCGCATGGCGCCAGCCTGCGAGGACGAAAGCAAAGAGATCTGCTTCAGTAGTGCGTCTGCTGCCTTGAAGTTTTCTTGCTGCACAGCTTCAGCGCAGCCTAGCAGAGCATGAACAAGCCTGATCCCTGCTTCTTGTGCATCAACAACCATCACCACCGATGACGAAGACTCTATCGCCGCCGCTGTCGCTGACTTTACTCCTCCGCTGCCCGTACCGCCAGTGATTTCTCGCGATGAAGACGATGAAGAAGAAGCTGATGATCGAATCCGTTTCCGATCTCTCCCGATCCCACCATGATCAGATCCGTAAAGCAAACCACTAGAAGGAGTTGTACTGAAAACAGGCTTGAGATCGAAGTTCTCATCTGTAATCTTCTGTGCGGAGAAATCAACGACAGCAGTAGATGAAGACTCAGCTTGATCCAGGACTTCAAGAGTATCCAGAATCGAAGAAGACGGAGCGTAGACCGTCGGAGCCGGTGGTTGCGGCGGCGGCGGAGGCAGTGGTGGAGCGTTGATTTCTGACAACATGGATTCGAGCCAAGCGGAGAGATCAGAAGGATTATAGTGAACCGTATCAGAAGCAAGATGAGAAAGCAGAGCGTTGTCGTCGGCGATTGATAACATTCCACCGCCACCACCACCAGCGGAACTCATCGCCATGGCCATATCAAGCTGCTCAAGCTTCTGAGCTACATCAGCCATGTCTGAAGACCGAACCTTGTATCCCAACGCCGCCAACAACTCATCGACGCCGCCGTTGGTCTCTTCCTCCGTCGCCGCCATAATCTTCCCTTTGTCAACAATCTGGTGGTTCTCTCTCTTCATTTTGTCTCCAAGGTATGATGATTTCTTTAATCTTTTTCTTTTCTTGAAGTTTTTTCTTTCTTTTTCTTCTGAAATTTGTATTTACAACTAGTACAGTACTACTAGGAGCAGAATCGATTCAAGCACGATTACCAAGAAGTAGTAGTTGCAGAAGCAGAAGCAGCGGCAGCATGAGAGAGAGATTTTATTTTTGTTGCTTAAAAGATTTTAGATCTACTAGTAATCTTTCATTCTTCTTCACTACTAGCTGAATCAAAGGGGCAAAGGAAAGGAGAAATAGGAAAGAAGAGAATAGGCTAGCTGGTGGGTAGTGTCATGCTAATAATCAAGCAAAGATTGAAAGATTTCAGAAAAGAGGAGAAACTTAAAAATAAAGAAGAGAGAGAGCTTAAAATAGAACAATGCTACTACTACATAGTACATACTACAGCGGATGAGTTCATAAAGATTACATTAGGCTCTAATCTAATTTAATCTAATCTAATCTATGTGCTAGTTTAATAAGTCCGGCAGCAAGGAAAACATTAAATTAAGGCAAAATACGTGAGAGTGTAATGAATCAAAGAGATAATAATGAATGTAGATGTGAATAAAATGAAACGAAAGTAACGTGTTTTGTATACGGGTTTATTTAAATAGGTGGGGAAAATAGATGAAAAGAAAGAAAGGAATCACTAGAGATTGAGGGGAAGGGAGGTGGTGGTTGTCGTACCACAGCCGCTGCTTTTTTCTTTATTATTATCTCCCGCTGTTCTTCTTCCACCTCTCCTTATTTCGTTTTCCAAGGACATTTTAACTGAAGTAAAAGATTAAAAGATTAGTTTGCAAAACATGTGCCTACAATAAAATAGTTTGCAATACGGCTCTAAATATTGATAGATATTTCAATATTAGGACAATTTTCCGGTTTTTCCATGAGTGACCAAAATAGTACGCAGAATTCCTTCCATTCAGCATGTATATAGTATTTAAATGGACTTGAATAGACCGTAATATGGATAGAATTTTAACTTGAAAAAAGTTCTGCATTATCATTGTTAGTTTGTAAGTAACTTTTGGGACTAAACTAGGAATTCAACAGACATCATTTATTTCTAATTATTTGTTCGCAAATAAGTAGTCTTGTTTATACTGAATAATTGAAATTTAAAAATTTTGTTATGTTTGTATAAAACTAACATGCTCATAACGCTATAATTTTGAAAACCTAAATACATGCATTCATTAGTTTAGGAGCGGACACTTTGGTGGTATTTCTGTTATTTTTGGGGATGCAATTGTAACGAATATGGTTACGGGGCTGATATTGCGAATGTATTTTAAAAGCTAAATAGTTAAAAAATAAAGAAGAGCTACAGCTACTACAGTGGTGGGGGTACGGAATAAAAACAGTAAGGGAAGGGGTGGGCTCGACTGTGAATGCAGCTATTTTAAGGTGGGCCCCGCGAGCACTATATAACTCTTGTTGTTGTGCGTGTAATATACCGGAGAGAGAAGAGACAGGTAGTGAGAGAGAGGTAAGGGCGACTCACTGATTGAGTTGATGAATGATGAGCGATGAGCAGCAGCAGCAGCGCAGCAGCAAATTCACCGAATCCATTCGCATCAACGTGGTTGCATCTCGTTTAACATTTCACTACGCTCCATATAACAGATTTGCTATATTTTATTAAGAACAATTTTGGACCTTATTTGGACTATATTTGACATAATTTTTTAAAAAATATTTATAAATTTTTTTAAAAACTATTAATAGTAATAATTAATATAAAATTTTATGACATAATTTTTCTAATTTTTTTAATAAATTTATATACTATTATAAAAAAATTATTAGGATACTGAAATAAAGTAAAATAAAAACCAATACAAATAAAGTTTCAAATATTATATTTATGTAATGTAGAAATTATAATGTTTTAGAACTTTATATATTAAGTATATTTAAAATTTTATAAAATAGTTTTTAAGGAAAAGTTTTATTTTTTTCCTCTATTTTAAATGTCCCCTTTGTCATTGAGCGATATACAGAAGAACTAATTCGAAAGAAATGGATTATCTTCAAGTTTGTATTAGTAAGTAATTAAGTGTCAATTTAGTTTTAAATGATTATGGAAAATTAATAGCAATTTCTTAGACTGAGTTGAATCCTATAGGATCCAGATCCGAGCCGACATGATTTATTTGGGCGCACTTCGAAGAGTTTAGATGCTTTGACGTTATCTGAAACAGTCCATCTTCTCTTTTTCTTCTCCCTCGAACACGAATAACAAATGGTCCCCTTCTTCATGATCTCTTGTCTGAGTAATACGCATATTAGGTCTCCTTATAATCATTTTCGCATTTATGGACCTCTAAATTCTGAGTTTCAGCAAGTTTGGGCTCTCCTTACCCAGCTACCCCCCCTTCCCTTCGAATGATAAATTGTCTTTGATTTCCAAAGCTAACCGAGTTTTTGAGTTTAGCAATCACTATTAGTTAAAAGCCTAGCATTTCATTAAATTTTAAAATAAGCGTACGAATTCGAACTATTTGTAATTTTAGGTCTGATCTTTGTTAATTAATATATTTTAGTGTTAATTAGGAAAAGAACAAATCTTCTGAAGAGAATACTCTTTAAACTTTGACAACCTTATTATTTCATGCATGGTCCAACGCAGAGGCTCCCTAATGTCACATGCACAAACCTTCAAATGGATCATTAGAAATATCTTAAATAAATTTTTTGGAGAATAGACTTCCAGAGAAAAAAAAAAAGCCTAATGATCGTAGAGACGTTCTATTTAATGATTGCAAGGAGTGATTTTGCTTGTTTAGTAAAATTATCGTATTGCATAATTAGCGCTTCTGATGAAAAATTATTCCCAACTATGACTTACATTTATATCATTTATAGAAAATTTAGAAGTAGTTTTTAACTTTTATAACTTACTTTTTTGGTACCCAAAATTTGCTTTGACTTAATTTCAAATTACACAAAATAATACAAAAGATTACTTTTAATTTAATTTTGTAAAAATATAAAAATTAGAACACTTCAGTAATATTATTTATAATAACTTATTTTTTATAAGTCTTATTTTAATAATTTACTTTTAAAAAAACACATTTTGATTTAAAACGCTTAGAATTGTGCTTGTATCTCTGAAATTATTAATATTAAGGATTTGTTTTGCAAGAAATTGTACTAGGCTGCTGGTTCCCAATAGGGATTCATCGCGGAGCAGAACGCTGCGATCAATGCATGTGAATGTACACATGTCATATATTTATTGGTGTTCTCATGGCCCTACTTGTACGGTAAACAACACTACCCTTGATTTCCGTACCTCACTCCACATTAGAAGGCTATTCTATATTTACCAAATACATAAACACGCGAATAAAACAATCTTTACTTTTTGGAACTATTATATCCTATTTATTTTTGTTTTAAATCACCGCAAAAATCAAAAGCTATGTTAGTATAAAACTTCAAAAGAACAGAAATCATATTGACCATAATTTATGAATACCTTTTACTTTTAAATTCAAAAAAGTAGATATTAATAATTTTATTTATAAATTTCAAGAAATCAGAAAACAAATTTTAGTGTATCTCAAACATCCTTTTAAGTTTTATTTGAATGAGCAAACAATATAACGCCATGCCATCTCCCTTACGGTGCGAATCAGCTTTAAAAAAATTTTTAAATTATAATCCAATTTCAACTCGACACTAGGACTCCTTTATTTGTAATAGAGAAACTTTTAAAAATTAATTTTAAAAACAATATGTATTATTTTTGTGTTTAATTTATATTTAAAAGTGAATGTGTGAGTAATTTTTAATATTTGATATATTTAAAAATAAATTTTTGAGGGAACAAATTTAGCTAGTACTACTAGTAGAAGGGAAAGCGTCTCTTAGTTAGAAACTTTTTCGAATGGGAAAACAACTACGAAGATAAAGAAAAGAAAATGACAGCAGCAAAATCTCAGTGACAAATGCTTATAGACATTAACGAGATTCGACAAAGCAGGTAGAGATGAAAAAACACCAATTGAATTTGTGCCAAAATAGGAAAAGATTCATAACATGCAATTGAAACTATTATGCACTTACAGATGTGGAGTAAATATTTTTGGGATTGCAATGCCAGAAAGCTATGATACATACACCCCCAGAGAGCCACTGCATTCATGGAGCGTTTGAAAAAGTATTTATAAAATAAATCTTTTTTAAAATAAAAAATATTTTTATTTTATTTTTTATTTATAAAATAATAATAAATTATAAAAATATTTTAATATGTAAAAATAAAATGAATTAATGAAATGAAATGAGAACCCAACTCCAAAAGCAACTCGAGCACGGCTACATCAACACGACATAAAGAGCCGTTTGGTTGAGCGTTCTTCGTAATCAATTTTTAAATTTTAATTTTAAATTTTTTTTATATATTTTATAAATATTTAAAAATTTAAAAATTGTAAAAATTTTTTACATAATAAAATCGTTTTATTATATATATATATTTTTTTTGAAATAAAAAAATAAAATTTATTTTTTAGAAAAAATTAAAATATTTTTTATTTTAAAAATATTTTATTTTAAAAATATTTTATTTTGTAAATATTTTTAAACGCCTCCAAAAAAACTCCAGTCCAAGTAATGAGAGGCACGGTCACTCCTAACATACCTTCTATTAAAGAACATGACCACCTGCTCGATTTCATGCAGGATGTCAGCAATTTCTGCAATTATAATGAATCGCTCTAATCGTGTTGGTTGTTTTGGAATGTAATTTACAAAATTAAGCTTAAGCAGAAGACATACTGTGAAAGCAGGCATGAAGGAAAGCGTCCAGCAACAGATGTTACTAGTTCAAGTGTCTTGAGTTATATATGCCAAACTTATCCAATCTCCTAACTCAATTCCAGCAGAACGGATCTGGAAATCTCCGCGAGATTGATAAAGAAAACCGAACCACAGTAAAAAGTGCAGGATAAAAATAATTGCCTCACCTTCTTTCAGGGCTGGAATCTCACTAGCTAAACTATAATGAAGAAAATAGAAGGGTAGACATTTGCAGCAATCAAGAATCATATTAGTTTAAGCAATCAGGTAAAGTTTAACAACACATATTTGCTAGGAAATAAGATTAGTTGACACTGGCAGACGGGGTATTATTAGCATAAATTAATATACATCTAATATTTAAATATTTTTTAATTAGATATTTTTGTATTTAATTCTTTTAGAACTAGATTCTTTATTTATTAAAAATTTTCTTATTTAATATTATAATATATATATATATTGAATGATCGAAAAATAAATTAAAATAAAATTAAAAATTTTTCATCATTTGTCGTAAATTTTTCATAAATAGCAGATGGGCATACAGAGATGTACGGCGACAACTATCAATTCATCTTCTCTGTCAATGATATGTCCCAACTATTTTGCTAGTTTTAAATCAACCGTACCAAATTTTTAGCTTCACAATAATGATTCACTATCACAACAAAAAAATAAAAATATAGTTAAATTCCTAGTAACAAACTCATTACCAGACTTCATATTAGAAAGAAATCAAATATTACTCAAAAACAGTGGCAAAGGCAAACCAAATAAAGTTTGGTGAATACCGTATAAACAATCGTGAGAACGTTGAGCAAAATTATACTGCAAACTTTTTTGGGAAGCAAAGAAAATCCTCTTCCACAACGGTCGGTTCTTTCTCCGCTGCCACCGTAATCGATCAATGACAGCAATTTTTTTGCTCGCTTCCTTTTCTTCAGATCTCTTGCTAGCTATGCAATACCAAATCTGTTGATCTTTTTTTGTACTACTGTCATTGCTGCTGCTGCTCGCTGCATTATCATGATGTATGAATCGAGTAGTCCGACTTGGATCAACAGAGAAGGAGAAGATTTACGACAACAACAGAATGAACAGAATAATTTTACATGCAATCTAATTCAATGTAACTTTTAGTAGCAATGAACTTGTTATTGTTCTGATCGAAGAAGAGAGAAAAAACAACAGTAGTGCTGCTTTAAGAAAAATATTTTAAAAAATTTTGTTAAATATCTCGTGCGGTAGAAATATATAATTGGACGTATTTCAAATTAATTTAATTAGAAATAACTAGATTTGATCTACATGTGCTAGTAAAAAAAATATAATATTATTCATAATAATTTGTCTGTAATAACTAATTATTTTTAATATATTTAATTTAGAAGTACATGTAAGTATACGCTACGGAATTGTTATTTAAAATTTATACAAAAATTACCTTTTTTTAATCCCAGAAAACTCTTTTTTTTTGTCCTGCTACCCCAGGCATCCCTCTATAAATTTTACTAGTAGAGCGACCTTCAATGCATGACGATAGGACACCGAGACCAAGAGCGGGCGAACAAAATTTTCAAAATCAAAACATTTCGAAACCAAATTTGATATACCTTGGCCGGTGAACGGAGCGACAGTTGTCCGGCGGTGACGACTAACTAGAAATCTAGTATCGATAGCGAATCATGTTCCGGAACAAGATCATGATTCGCGCGCAGCAGCCCCAACATCAACCGGTTGCTTCTGCTTTCCTCTTTCGATCGATCGATCTCTGTCTTCCGTCGCCGTCCGATGAAGAGTTCGAGATCAAGGCTGAGACCATCTGCTGGAAGCTCTCCCGTCGCTGGAGAATCGCGTGCCTTCATCAACCCTCCCAAATCGTCCTCGTCTATCAGGTCTTGCAACTGCTTGACTTTTTTTAATTTTTAATTTTTAAGGTAATCGAGAGTATTTTTGCATTCAAGCATTAGAGGGAAAGTGTTCGACTTTTTAAAATTGTTTTGTGTTTGTTCTTTTAGATTTTTTTGGATATAGCGAAATCCTATTAATGGGGCTAAAAGAGATTATTCTGAAGTAGGCAGAGCGATTAAAGCTGTTTCTTCTTTGCAATTAACAGTTCTACAATCGTTTTAGCGAATTTATGTGCTGGTTCTAGTTAGCGATGAGAAGACTGCTGCTCAGGAGTTCGTCTGAGCCAGCACTAGTTTACTCTTCGAATTTCTATGGATTGAAAGCTGTTTCAGAATTGGGTGTTGGTCCATAGGGTAATGGTTGGTACCATTATCTAGCATTTATGTCATGATAACTAGGGCTTGTTTCTCCTTTTAGTCATAAAAGTTGTAAACATGGGATCTCTTTTTGTTTCTTCAACTCTAGATTGTGATATTTTCTCATGCAGACCAAAATGCAAGTTGATGAGATGCTAGATGGCATTGTTAGCTCTTTAAGCCAATATCTTCATCTAATTGTGGTTTCTTTTGGGGGTTGCATGTCATCATAACTGCCTGAGATTGAATAGGGATCCCTTTTACTTATTCTACTGGTACAGGTTAATTCATGTCAGGAATGATGTAAATGAATGTTATTTTGAAATGGTAACATGTAAATCATCAAAGCGCTGACCAAAACAAATCAAGCCTAAGTCTGTTATGGATTGTGGACATAAAGCTCTTTCACTTCTGCAATTACTAGCATTGACATCACTCTGTGTGACATAATTTCCTTCAGTCTCTTGATTTGGTGCTCCTCTTCACTGCAGATAGCTCAGTCAGAAGCTGCTGCTGCAGCTGTCAAGGAGATTGCCCAACATCTTCCCATTGGCAGTGTTAGTATCCTGGCTTTAGTTAATTGTATTATAAAGGTGGAAGCATCACAATGGCTAAATTTTGGAAACTGGTTGTAAGGGTGAAGGTAGGGGAGGAAGAGGAGGCAAACTCTTCGTCATTGGTTGCCAGGGCTGTTGAGTGTGTGCTACGTTGTGTGATGCTTGACAATGATTGGAAGTGCATTGGCTATTCCTCGTTTGTGCGGTCTGCATTTTCTTCTTGTGAGGAAAGAAGCCATCTGCATGCCATCAACGTGGTGAGCAGTGTAGTTCCTGAAAAGTTCTTGTTATTATGACAGAACTTTTGAAATTATTGTATCACTGCAAATCAAAAATTGTTTGTTAAACATAATCTTAGTATCATGATTTGTGATGTAAAATTAACTTGGTTGATACATAACAACTGGGCCTATAACCAAAGATGAAAGATGCAAGTGGACCAGCATGAGCATATTTGGGTGAGGCCTATTTGATGACCTTCTTTCATGCAACAATTTATACTGGTGCTATATATTAATACTATAACTTGTAAGTTGCAAAGTGTAAGCTTTAGTAAAGGGAAGTCTGAGATGCAAAGTTTTCTTGGTCTTGCCTTGAAAGTTTTTCCTTGCATCCTAGATGAAGTGCAGCATAGTCAGCATGACAGATAAGTCAGACGACAAATGATTGCAACTAGGATGGTAACTAACAATGAAGGTACCAGTAGAAAAAGCTTTGATACCTGGGATATTGTAGCCACACATCAGCCAAGAAGATAACACATAGAAATGTAAGAGTATTTCTGCATACAGTCTTGCTGTTCAGGGCTTGAAGAATTATTTTCGGCATGCCACATGCCTTTTTGAAGGATTGTTAATGTCAAGACGTCATATTTTCTATGTGATATCATGCTACTTTGTAGAGATCCCCATTGTTGGAACTTTAGTAGCTGATTGAATGTTCTCGAATAAACAACTAATTCCTTCAAGCTGGTCCCAAGCCTGGGTAAAGGAAAAGGACTGGGGTTAGGTTGGCAGCCACCTGCAAGAAACATGTTATATAGTAAAATTGGGTCAAGTCTTGATATTGCCCTCTTCATGGAAACAAAGAACAATACATTTCACTCTTACCTACTTGCCAAAGCTTAGAAAGGATTGCTGTCATGGGATTCATATGATTGATGTGGACCAGCGTAACTAGGCCATTTTCTCACATAAACCTCTATATTTTTGTTATATAGTCATATTTGCTAGTCTGTGCATTCAATCTCATACTTCCATTGCATTTATCATCTATCATCTTATTTCAGAGTGTCCAACTGGAGAAAGATGATTTTGCATTCATTGTTGCTCCTGATGTCCTTCGATTCAGCAGGCCTAAGGTATTTAGAGTCTAACATGTGGATAATCGCACCAGCACTGTACATTGACTTTATTTATACTGCTCATTTAGCTCGCAGACGTAATGAGCACTAAATTAAAGCAAAAGTTTGATAATGGTGAAGAAGTACTTCTAGAGGACCATGAATTTTCAACTTCTTGTGTGGTTCTTCCATCTCTTCATGAAGGGCATCTGATAGGTAGTCAAATCTCATCCCAACTTAAAGTTTCCTGGATTGAAATGGTTTTTGTGATGCTCCATATTCAGCTGTTTAGCGTAACAGGACTGAGAAAATTACTCCCTCACGGTCAGGATTTTGAAAGACTAAAAGATCTATGGTTGTGTAAGGTGATTAACACTGGATTCCTCTTTTTCTATTATTTGTTTAATGTTGACATGCTGTGATTTTCTTTTTCAATTATTGTTCTTTAAGGATTTTCTAATTCTTGAAGCTATTCTTTTGCAGCATGGTCTGGAGTTGCAATATGAATACTTCATGTGTGTTCAAGTTAGTCATGGAGTTTATTTAAATAAACAATGGTTGTTCTACATGGATTTATTCATCAAACTTTTTTTTCCCTTATGCTTTTATCATATCTAAAGAACATTTTCTTATAAAATTCTTTTCTTTATACAAATGTAAGTTTAGGTTCCCATCTCCTTTGGTTCTCCAAGGTTCAGGACTAGCTCCAGCTCCACAATCAATTAGAGCTTCAAAGGCTGTTCAAGCTTTGGAGTCGTTTCTTGATATAATTGGAGGTGGCGTGAATTCTTCTTCTGAATGTTGTTTGGTAGATGATGTCTGCATGTTTGTAATTAAAGGAACTAGGTTATATATATTCTCAATACAAAGCTCTAATTATTATAAGTTTCTGCTGACTAGTTCCATGCACCAACTTTATGTGATGCACTTATATTTATATCTGGAATATCATTTGTCCTTGTCACATCTGATAATTGTTAGAGTGAAATTTGGACATTTTCTTCAGCTTTTATAGTTCTGTTTTCCTGGATGCAGCTTGGAATTTTTTCAGTGAAGGACCACTCAGGATTGAGGTATTTGATTTTCCTTTCTTTCTGATGTTTATGCACAAACTACTCATATGCTTCATCTAATTTGCTTGTAGTTCTTTTGTTTTATGTTCGTTTCTCCGTAGCAATATGTAGTGAGCATGTCATCATAGTTGTATGTGCTTTTCAGCATTGTTGATGTCTTTATTCTTTCATATCTAATGCTTGATAAAGCATTAGAACAGAAAATACTCTATAAAGTATCAAGATATTCAGTAGGTGCTAAGGTGACATTGGCCTATATGCTCAGCATGAATATTAAATTTCACTGTACTATCAGTATATTAAAATCAGCATTTAGCTTATTTTTCTGTTTGAGTTTATCTGCTGTCAACTAAGGTGTGGACATTTAATGATGCACTAAAATTTTATCAGACATCAACTTGCAGGATGTTGTGATTAAGTTGTGTAAATTGTCTCTAAAGCTGCCTTTTTCTTGTCAGTTTGTGACCAATATTGCTTTGTAAACTGAGTATCTTGATAAAGCCAATGCCATCATGCATTGAATTAACCCCATTTGGCAAAAGTTAAAGATATCACTTCAAGCTCAAAATGTGATAAAGGACGTAACACTTTTAAGGCAAGATAATTGGCTAAATCCACATCCTTATCAATGGTTTGGAAAATTCAAACAAAAGTAATAAAGTGGATTGAGTTAAACTACAACTCATATTATAAAAAAAAAGTTCTATGTTTCTTTGGTTTTCCCCCGTTTGTTGCTTGTTATTTATTTTTTAGCCAAATCTATGGATGTAAAAACACTTTTTTTTTCTTTGAGAATTTCATATTCATTGATTATTGTTATTGTTTATTCTTATCAATGTAAAAACTGATAGTGGAAATGTATAAAAACTTTAATATTTCAATTGGTTACTCTTCCTACAGTATTTTATGGGTAGCGGAAAGTATTAGCTTGAACTAGAATTTGATAATTCAATTATCTAAGTATCTGCTTGTTTCAGAAAATTTCTTCGTTTGCTATTGGTACCACATTGCCAGTATGGAAGAAGGCTGCAAAGAAGACTACAGATTGTGGTACAAATGATGCTGTCAACCTCAGTTGTGAATGCGGTACTGAAGAAGCTACTGTTTACAAAGATCTTTCTTCTACTTTAGGTACATTTATTCAAAGCTTATTTTTGCTTGTGAGTTGGAGTACATATTTCTCAATAAAAATCTTTAAAGGTGGATAAGACATGTTTCCACTGACACATTATTTCTGAAATTTATGAAAGTGAAAAACACATAACCCCACTGTGAAATTAAAAGGAAAAGCTTATCTCTATATATCTAACAAAAAGTTAAGACATTTGTAGTCCCTCTTTTGTTTTGTTTTTTCTATTGACAAAAGACATAGTTGGTCTGTGTTCTAGATTTTCGTACACCAAAGCCTGATTTGGTGTGGTCTGGCACTAGTACATCCTCAACGGAATATGAAAGTGAAAACAATGGCATTGTACTGAGCAATTTTAATCTGGAAGATACGACTAAGGGCATCATTGGTGGCATTTCCCTTGATCCAGTTACTAAAACTGGACTGCATCCTGTGGAATACGCTCCCATCAAAAGAAAACTTTCTGCTGGTAATTAGGACCATATCTTAACTTCTCCTTTTTGTTTATTCTTTTGCTTTCAATGAGTTATGCAAAAGGAGTGTTCTCATAAAGAAAGAAAATTGTGCAAAAAGATTTAATTTTGTTGGAGTAGGATTATGATATTTAAATGCTAATCGCCTATTGTTGAAAGGTTAAGTGTACTTGATAGCATCCTCCATTTTCGTGTACCTTCAGCCTTTTCTTAGACAAATCTTGTTCTACAAACTGCTCAATTTCTATATAATGCATTATGCCATCGCATTATCTTATTCAGCTTGGGCCACTAACTCTTTTGATGCTTTAGAAAACCGGAAGGGTGAGGCCTCTGGATTTAAAGGAGGAAAAGGTAACCTCAAACCATCGTTTTCATGTAAGAGGAGTTTCGCATATGCAGAACCTAGTGGCAAAGAGAATGCTTTGTGTCCAAAATTCAAAGAGAAGGAATGTCTGGCATCCAAAGTGCCAGGTACGTTATACTATTTCTGTTCTGCTCCATTTCTGGTAGATATTAGCATAATGACCAAAATTCACAAATAAAATGTGGATTAGATGAATAGGGTTAGTGTGATAAACAACAAAAAGCTAGAAACGCAAGGAAACAAGTAACAAATGAAGGCGGTCAAATCTGTCATATATATTTACTAATTTGAATTAAAATCACACCAAAAGTTAGTGATGCAGTGATTCCTTCTAAATTGAGATCAAATGGTTTCATAGCACTCCCTTATAAATTTGAATTGCTATTATCCCTTGTCACGAATATGATGTCTGAGTTACTTATGCATATTATTTCTTTAGACATTGACGATCTTTAGAAACTTTTATACTCGAATTTCTAGATCGAATATTCAGTTAGTGAGATATTACATATATGTTTCTGCTGTAAGCATCAGAAGATGCTCACTATCAATTCCACTTTCAGGGCATACAAAATCAGTACTCCCAATTGGTGTTAGTTCTGGAAGTGAGGTACATGCTACTGAGGCTTCCATTAGTAATGTAAGTAAATATCTTCTAGCCCAATAATTCCTCTCATCAAAGTAGATACATCCTAGTGAAATCTGACAGGGAGTTCTGTGTCGTAATATTCCTGCAAATATGTACAAGTTGTAAACATGTATGCATGAGTTGTTCTCTGTTTCTCCTTCAATAATATCTTTAACATGTCTCTCTCATCGTTTTTCTTTTCTTATCAAGGAAAAGTATGCCACAGTACAGGGAGGCAGCTCAGAACATGTAGAAACATTGCCATATGTAAGTATGAAATTGTCTGCTTGGGAAATGCTTCATGTGCTTGTTGTTAACGTGTACTTTATTTAGGTTTATGAAAGTGTAGGAGAAGAAAGAAGTAGATTGATTCCAGGTGATAATTGTACTAGTTATCCAGAAAAAGGTTAGTAGTCATTGCTGATTTTGTGCACTCTATGATCTTATATAGTATCTGTTCTTCACTTGTTATTCATTTGTGTATACAGTTCCACAGGAACTGGCTTCTTCAAATACGACGGGAGAATTTAAAGAGAAGATAAGTTTCAACCTTTCCCCTTGTCTGCTATAATCTTCATAACTTTCTGTATAGACATCCAATATACTAAGCAAAATTGAAAGCTGTGAACATTTGTGCTAGTATGTTTTTAAGTATAGAGCCATTTCTTGAAAGTTATTTATTTTCCTCTGCACAATATAAATTTGAAACGTTTCATGAAATAAGGATATATTGGCAGTTGGGATATGGAAAGAGGTGGAAACTCCTTTTTGACTTTGGTCATGATATGTCAGTTTAAAATTTGAGGTCTAGCTTGCTGCTTCTTTATTGGTTTATGAACAGAATTTGGTCCAGAATATTCCTTGACATTATATTTGAAGAAATGTTTCCCAAAGTTATCTAAGCTAGGAGGTGATTTTGGTTTTGTTTACTATTTATGAAAAACGTTTCCTTTCAAGTGGAATGCTCTTGCTGCCCTGCATCTCACTAAATTCTGCTTGCTAGCAGAGATGTTTAACCTTTCATCAAGCCTTTTTTGCTTCTTGAAACATTAGTCAGGCGAACATACACTAGAAAAATGATATTAAGAATGGATTTGATGTTATTGATATAGAGATTGTACGGTTGTATCTGAATTCTGAAATAATTCCTTAATTTACATTCATATGTTCTTTAAATTCTTGAAATGTTTCATTTACTACATTTGGGTTAGAATACATGGATGCTTCATCCCTTGAAAGAGATTTAGTCACAACTAAATCTTAGAAGATACAGATCGCTTGCTCCTCATTTATTGGTTTTGTTCTCATGTCTCTTTAGATCTCTGAGTCATGATATCTTCCTGATTTGTCTGTCCACTATCTTTTTTGACAATTTCACAGTAAGAGTGATGAACCGTTTGGATTCAAGAAGAGGAAAGCTAACCAAGCTTCTGATCCAGATAATGCTGTTCCAAAGAAGAAAACTAGAAAAGATAATGATGAACCTGATGCTGCTTCTAAGAAGGGAAAGCAAGGCTCTGAAGATAACAATGTTATTGCCAAGGTAGTTTTGTGTTTTCTTGACCTTTGCATGAACTTATCTTTCTGGGCAGTCTTTAAATCAATGCTTGTTTTTCGGTCAGATTATGGAATATTTCGCTAAAGGTGAGCTGCGCTTGCTTACGGTTGCAGACCTCAAATGTTTTCTTGCTAGTAGGAAAGCAAAAGTAGGAGGAAAGAAGGAAGAGCTAGTTCAAAGAATAACTGAGTTGCTTTCTTGAAATGGATGGATAATTTACTGTACAGTCCTCTTGTTGTCTTAGCTGTCAATTCTCTTCTTGAAATTTTGATGTTCAGTGTAAATAGCTCTGTATCGACTTTGGGTTTCCCCTTCAAAGCAATTTTTGACGGTTGAGGTCGTTCCCGGAACATTCTGAGTTCTGATGCTCATCGGTGTCTATATGTATAAATAAGGAGTATTTCTTCTCTTTGAATATTGAAATAAGCACGTTACTCTGTTTCCACGGGTTCCTAACTATCTTTTGTATAAAAGAACGTATAGTTTTCATCAAAATTATACTAATTTGATCTCATCTCTGGATTTTTTTAATCTAATTTTATAGGACTATAATTAGCTGTGTTATGTTAAGCATGATTGGTTCATTGGTATCTGCAAAATAAGACAACTATTACCTCAATCCTCAAGAAGCGCTCAATCCGCAATTACAGCCTTAAATCTTAAAAAGGAAGTATGGAACTGAGACCGAGTCGCCAACAAATTTGTAAAAGTTCTTACCAATCAAATTGTCAAGAACTACAGCCTTACAGGAAAATTAGGCGCCTTTTAGAAACAAAATGCAATTCCAAGATAGTCCAAACAGAAATGGAGTCGTTATCATCACCCTCTGCAAAGAACCAAACATGCAAACTCCGGAGGATAGAGTTCGGCTAGGACCTTGGATGAACAAAAATGTGAGGTTCTCTAGCAGCTTGTCACTTGCATACGACCGCAAGGCATTGCTTCTTGACTATGCTCAGCAACTGCGGCAATTCTATTCTCAAGAGACCAGCGGAGGAGGTTCAAAGGAATCACCAAAGAAGCCTAATTGGAATAGATGGAAAGCAGCATTCAGGTTGTAGAGTAGTGGATCAACTACTTCTATGTGGCATACGCAGTTTCTATATACATCTAGAAGGTTAATTATATTGTACAACATGTGATAATCAATCAACCTACAAGAAAAAAGAAAATGTTCGACACTGTAACCAAAAACCATTCTTAAATTGCATTGAGAAAGTGTTGCTTATCAAGTTTGATCTATTAAGAAGGGACAGCATTTCAACTCTTGTACCTCATAATAGGTATATGAGTGGTGACTCTTAAGCCTGGTCATATAGTACATGACTTGCTTGCATTCAATAGCTAGGAAAATAGGTAAGGGTCACCACTCGTTTCACTGAAATCGTCCCTACAGAGACGATTCGGAGTTTCTTGCTAGGTTTAACAATGAGAACAGATTGGTACTGTCGACAATCACAGTTTCTTACCAGGTTTAATAATGAGAACAGATTGGTAGTGGAACCAGCACAGCTATAAAGTAGTCCTCAAGAAAGGTGCGCATCAGCAGGTAGGATCATATAACATTATTAGCTGTCATGAACTAGAATTTGACTTTTTATCTTCAAGAACTTTTAGCTCTTCCTGCCATACTTCTATTTTCTTTAGTTTCTCCAATTGCTCTGGCTTCATAGACTGGGGGCCTCCTTGTAGTTGTGCTTCTGCAAGCCGAATCTGCAATATGTAAATAGAAAAATCAAAGATCCTTGTCCCAAAAGAATGTGATAAATTTCAGTAAACTTTGTCATGATCAATTTGAATGTAAATAGCTATTAGTAAGGATTCTGTCCTCGCCATTTTAGCTATCCTATTGTGTTATAAGAAAGTTGACCCGTGGGCATAGAGGGCTACCTGACAATCTACTCCAGAAATAGCACAGGTGCCAAATAAGCTGCGAAAACTTTGCCGTATGGACGCAAAAAATTGCTGAAAGGTAAATAACCAACCTTTTTTGTTTTTTGTAATAGGTAATAATCAACCTTAAAGAAACAAAATACAAACATATTATGCAAGGACCAAATCACCCATTAGGGACTAAACAGGAAGTGAAACAAGACAGAAAAGATAAGGTATTATAGTTGTCAGGTGAATAATGATCACCAGCCAACAACTACTGCATTCTCGAAACTATTTCCTTTGGAAGTAACTCGACATCAACAAATAGTAAAGAACTTTATACTGAAGAAAGTTGGACCTATAGTCAATGTCTCTGTTGGAAATTTATGTGACAAGAGTTCAACACCATACAGTAACATATTCTTTTTCATTTGATTTTCATAACAAATTGTGTCTGATATTTAGGTTCCTTAAGGTACTGTACAGGTAAGTAAGGACAGAATATCTAACATAAGAAAATGAACTAAGGTTCAGCAAGATCTATAAGTCTGTCCATAAGCAACGGCATATATACCTACATTAAGAAAAGATGTATAATTACGATATAACTTGGATGAGAAAACTTCACCTTCTTTTTAATCGCCCTAATTTTTTTGTCAATATCTGGACCCTGTTTTGAACTGTCTATTGAATCTGCTGGAGTGCTGGCTGAGGTTGATGTTGTTGAGACAGAAAGCATATTCATTTTGTCAGTTACTGTCTCCAGAGGTTCCGCTCTCTCTTCATCATCTGGTTTATTTCCAGATTGTTCATCTTCTGAGGTATCGTCTTTGTCCGTTGCTGAAGCCAGTGCAGCCTGCTACCATATAAGCCATCAGATTCCAAATTCTGCAAAACATTAACGAGTTCATGCTCAAAGAAACATCCTGCAACTACAATAGTCTCCAATCACACCTGCTGGCCAAAAGAATTGAGTCTCCTATCAATACATTGAGAGAAGCTATAGTTCGATTAAGATCCCTGACAAACAATTGAAGTTTAACTAATGCAGAAGGCTTCATTGAGGCAGTGGGTGTACCACCAAGATGAATTTGACGTTCAGCTGAATGCTTTCAGCTTATCTCACAAGTCTGCTTAATCAGTAGGAATCATTGGTCTTCCGAAGCAATTTTTGAACTGCATTCATGCACCCGTTGACAGGGAGAATGAACTAGCACCTATCTATTAGCAAAATTGTAGCTCAAATTATAATTTTAGTTCACTCAACCATAGTTCTTTGGTACATAGAAAACCATTTCCATACCCCAGGAAAAATCGCCAAAAAGTCGATACAATCACATGCATGAAATTATTTATACAGATAATACATCATACTGTATAAAAACACATGGAAATAACATAAACCTACAGGTACTTGCATATATATTTTACTTTTGCATCTACACAAATGATAGTAACACTGCAAAGAATCCAACCATCCGAGTTTAGCATGCATTCCATAAAATTCAAAAGTTTGATTAGCTTCATATTAATAATTATGAATTACAAAAATGTCCGTGCATCAATACAATACGTGATAATAAGCGAGTATCGAACATGATGCATGAACACATTTGCATCATCATAAATATGTACTTACATCTGAAGGGCATATAAACATCAGTTATAAAAGCTTTCTATAGCAAGTTTACAGAGCTTAACTTCAGCTGCTACATACACATAAAGCAAAAACTCAGGACCTTTCAGAAGTTGTATCGTATATGAATATCCCAGCAATTAGAATAAAAAAAAGGGAAAAAGATTTAGTAGCTTGGCCTTCGATAGTTGTGGAACCAGATTGAGAGAATAGAAAATTACCTGTTGCTTTTTCTCTTTCCTCCTCTCGTTGCGTTTTGAGGACTTTGACTTTGGCTTGGAGTGCACCTTCGGGTCGTAACCTGGTGGGAACTCTTCCGGTGATCCTTTCTTTATCTGCAAAGTATTAGCCAACAAAAGTCCAATACCAAAGAAGAAACATCATAAAAAGGGATAGCTGAGAAGCAAAGTCTCCAAGAAAAAGAAATAATTGGAAACAATATGAGGACACACTACAAAAATGTTGCTTGGATCTTGCACAAAATTTTGTCGAATTAGCAAAACCAAAAAGGACCAGTAGTGTGTGCAACCGAGCATTAAAGGCAGGAGCACTTGAATGAAGAATGCTTAAAAATAATTATCCGCCTTTTACCCTGAAACCCAGAAACTACAGCAGACGAGTAAGAGAAGGGGAAGAACTCTAAACTACACCTTTTAGTTAATAATGATGTGCTTGATCAGGGAGCTACGTAGTAGTTGGTGGTTTGCGAAGACCCATAGATTCTAGTGAGACGAGGTGCTAACAGAATAGATGCCTAACCAAATTTTGAAATTTACTAGAACAATAAAATTCCACTCAATAATAAAGCATGTGATCTAACAATTAAAAACTAATTGCTCACGCACCCCTTTAAAACAGCATTTAAACAAAACAAATAACAATCTTTTGTGTGATCCAATAATTACTATGCAGAGGATTCATACCCTCAGAACAGCAATATACACAACAATAACAAGAATAGCTATAATAACTGAAGTGATGACTAATATGAGATATAGATGGATTGATTACGAGGGCTCCCTTGGGCTGATAGATAGCGACTTCGTCTTGTGGAACATAACCTGCGCGGATACGGATAGGCTTTCGAAGGGTTCCATCAGGCCTCCGACTTGGTGCAAGGATTCGTTCCCCTTCCTTGGGCAGCCGAAAGACTCTCCCTCCTCCTCCTCCGCCAACCGACGACTGCTCCTCCTCCACAGCTTGGCTGCCCATCAGTTCTCTCTCTCTCTCTCTCTGTGCCGCAGCAGCACCAAAGCTCACTGTCGGTCTCTGAACCGAAGTCTCCGCAATGAAATTACGAAAGAACAGACGTACGGAATCTATCAACGATTTGAGAGAGAACTAAATTGAGCAATCACGTTGTTTTGGGCTTGTCACTGTAGGCCCATATATCTAGTCTGGTTTACGACTAATAAAGCCCATCTTCATATGAACTAATCATAAATAGCAATAATATTAATCAAATTATACTAAATTCACAAGTTCTTTTCAAACCCAAACCACTGATGGCAACACTACCAGAGCTGCCCCCACTCTCTCTGATCTCTCTCTAGATCCATGCTCACCTAATCGATAATTTTTCTGCAAATCGAATCAAACCATTCTCCGGCTATGGATCTAACCGGAGTTCTTATTTCTCTGTTGTTGTTCATTTTTGCCTCTGGATTGGTGAACGCATCGATCCACACCTACGACTCTGAGGCGTTCAAGGAAGTAGGCAATGCTTACCTTCTCTCCGGCGGCAGCGAAGGAATCGTCGCGTCTCGGGTTGGACCTGATTATCACGGTCCGATTAAGATCGATGACGGCCGTGCTTTCATTCGGTATTCTTAATCTACTTAACTTTTTCTGATTTATTGTAATTGTTGTTAAGATAATTTTAGTTGAAGTTTGGCAAACAGTTGTAATTCTGATCTGTTTACTGTTTATAGGACACCTGCAATGTGGATAGGGAAAATTTATTTTGTTGATTAACAAGCTGGCCAACTACCACTAGTAATCTGTACTTTTGTTAATGCTTCACTTTAGCGGCATGGTTTTTTTATATCATAATACCTACCAGATAGATGCATGAGTTGTGTAGTAGGAGGTTGGTTGAGTTGCTGCTTGGCTAATTTTGTTTTGGAAATTTTGTTTTCAGGAAGCTTATTAATAGCTTAGCTAATTTCTAGGTGAAGGTTCTGTACATCAATGTACAGTACTTTTTTGAATGTGTTTTGCTCTTCTTGGCTTCTAATGTGTCTTCTTTTTATTATATTATTATCATTATATTATTTTTATTATTATTATTATTATTATTATTATTTTTAATAAATAAAAAAAAGATCTGCAAATTACTGATTCCTTTCGTATTTGTCTATAAATATTCAGTAGAGTTTAAAAAGGGCTTAATGCCAATTGAAAATGAGCTAAAAAAGACAAAGCGATCCTGCTTCATGGCAAACTTAGTTCAAGTATCATTAGCATAGCTCTTGCACGATGTTACACTTGTTATTCCAAAGTGATTTTATTTCAAATTCTATGCTTTTGAAAGTTTCTTCCTTTGTGTGGTTTTTGTCCCTAAAACCACAAGGGCCTCTTGCTCTAGAGTGCATTGGATATGCTTGTTGTAAGGATGTTGTGGAAATTTAATACAAGAGGATAAGCAAGGTTTCATACGTCTACCGTTTTCGTTAGCATTATAATTATTTCACTTCTGGCCAGTGGCACAGCACAAAGTGAACAACTAGGGCCTGATGAGATTTCGAGACATATTCCTGTTAAATGAGAATCCATTAAGATAAAGAAGGACATAAAGCATTACTATGGACACAGAAATTTCAGCTTTGGTCGGACTTATTTGTGGGATGACTTGTACAGGTTTGAAAATATTACATTTTTGAGGAGTAAAGAAGCAGCTGACCAACATTCAGACATGGAGCATAGCACAGGTCTGATCCAAGCAATAATATTTGAAGCTGCAGACAGGGAGAACATTGGGGGATCTGCTTATGGTGGGCAAAGGTCTATATGCTGTACGCCTGATCTTGCAAAACTTGAAGGTTGCAAGCAAGGCGAGGTCATTAGAAGGCCATCGTCAGTGGATTTTAATTGGCCTTTCATATTGAATACACAATTCAGTGCAAATCATCTCACTGCAAAGATGGAACCAAAAGATATTTATATATCAAAAACAGGAATGTACAATCTCTTTTTCATTTCTTGTGACCCCAAGTTGAAGGGACTGAAAATGAGTGGAAAGACTGTCTGGAAAAATCCTGATGGTTATTTGCCAGGGAGGATGGCCCCCTTGATGATGTTTTATATCTTCATGTCCCTAGCCTATTTCCTGGTTTTGGTAATATGGTTTTCTCAATATGTTAGGTTTTGGAGGGACGTGCTGCCGCTTCAGAATTGGATCACCTTAGTTATTGCTCTTGGATTGTTTGAAATGACCCTCTGGTACTGTGAGTATTTGAACTTCAACAGCACTGGTGCTAGACCTGTGGGCATCACAACTTGGGTGGTCACTGTTGGGGCAATAAGAAAGACAGTTTCACGCCTACTCATACTTTCTCTCTCTATGGGTTACGGTGTTGTCCGGCCCACTCTTGGTGGTCTCACCTCAAAGGTGCTGCTTCTTGGTGTGACATATTTTTTGGCATCTGAGCTTTTGGACATTGCAGAAAATGTTGGAAATATTAATGACATATCTGGCAAAGCGAGGCTCTTCCTCGTTCTCCCTGATGCTTTTATAGATGCCTTCCTGATACTTTGGATATTTACTTCATTGTCCAGGACACTTGAAAACCTGCAGGTATGTCATTCTTTGTCAAAATAATATGGGCATTAGTTCTTTGTCATTTTTTTTCATTTTTCTGGTTCAGAATAAGGCTTTTGTATTCTATAATTTGACATTTTTTAGTTGCTAAATATTAGGCTAAAAGGAGCTCTGTGAAGTTGGAAATATACAGGAAATTCACTAATGCTTTGGCAGTTACTGTTATTTCATCTGTTGCTTGGATAGGATATGAGGTACTAAATATCCCTTATCATTTTGAGAATAAAATTCCAATTGCCACTCTTTTGTAGTATCTATGTAACTCTTTTGCACATTCTTAGTCTTGTTTGAAGTATGTCATGGACTTTCCTTTTTGACAGTAAAAACTTGCCTGTCTTTGTATTTAATTTTCAGTTATTGACAAGGGAAACTGCTTGTTGGTAGCATTTCATATAGTTTTAATGAACTCCTGAAATGGCTGCATCTTTTTAGTCATGCCAAAGCTTCTTATGGCAAATGTTCATTGAGATTTCACCTGAATGCATTTTGCCCTATGGCAAAAGTACATTGAGATTTTCACTTGGATATGTGTTGGCACTCTGCCAGAGCATTAAGAGGAGGAGAAACCCTGCAGCCATTTTTTATTCTTTGAATTACTCTCAGGATAGGTTCTGTCATTCTGGTTTTCTTTCATAAAAGCTTTTCTTTCTCCCCTTACCAACTATATGGTTTCATATATTGTATTTCTTGTAGGTGCTCTTTTTTAAAGTAAAATTCCAATATTATGAGCTCTTAATCATCGGAAGAGGAACTCAAACAAAAGCAGTCATGATTTTAAGTTTATCAATGCTGCACGATGCAATTTTTATTCTGCAGCTTTCTGCTTATATATTTAATGGTTGAGTATGTTCAATTGATTGGCTGGACATATCATTAGGAGACTTGGAATAGTTCATATGAGATATCTGTCCTGCCAATGCTTAAAACTTTACGGTTAAAGTAAGGTTTCATTTCACTTATGCTTAAAACTTTACGGTTAAAGTAAGGTTTCATTTCACTTATGCTTAAAACTTTACGGTTAAAGCAAGTTCTGGCTTGGTCGATGCTTCCTCAATCATTTGCTTGAGAGTTAGTAGGGAAGTTGGTTCTGTGCGGTTTAATTAGGAAGTGAAGCCATGATTTCCTGTGATATCGGTGGTGTTTGATGCCATTGTTTTACACCAACTTGTCTTGAATTCTTGAATTTGTGACTTCTTGCAATATGTTTACGCTTGTGTTTGTTCCTTTCGCCCAAAATCAAGTCTTGCTTAACAGAAAACGTTACAACTTAGCTTTAATATGTAGTTATTCCTTTTGACTAATCTAAAACAAGAAAGGGGTGTGTGTTAGTCAAATTGTATGAGTAGGATGTTCCATCTAACAATCCTGTTAGTTCAAACTCTCGAATTCAGATGATAAAACAAGTATTTGAAAGTCAGCAGTAAATGAAAAAACAAGCGTACTTTCTGATACAGAGGCTATATTTTGTTCTGACAATGATCACTATGATTTCTTTTGTAGAAGAGAAGTTTCATTAACACAAAATTTTTTTTGCCTTAGGAATCTCTGTAGTCTGACTCAAAGTGTCACAACTATGATGCAGGTGTATTTTAAAGCGACAGACCCTTTCAGTGAACGTTGGCAGAACACATGGATTATCACAGCTTTTTGGTACATTCTTGCCTTTGCCTTGCTGTGTGTCATGTGCTATCTATGGGCTCCATCTCAAAGCTCGCAGAGGTAAATCTGGTTCTTTCATTTCTGAACTGACTTGGAGAGACACAGCATAACATCGTGTGTTCAAAATTCAAACAGATATGCCTACTCTGGTGAAACCAGAGAGGAGGTTGATGATGAAGAAGCTCAGTCACTAACAAAGGGGTCATCAAATGGTGACATTGGACTAGCCAGGCAAGAGAGAAAAGAAAGGAATGTGGATAGTGCAGATATTTTCAGTCTGGAAGCTGAAGTAGAAGAAGACAAAAGGGAATGAACCTTTTGGTTCCTTTCATGCTCATGAAATCGGGAATACATACCGAGTAGTAAGAGTTAAATTACGAGCTTTTGATGTAAACATTGCCATTATTTTATTTTTTTAATTGGTTTGCAGCAATATCTACATCATGAGAGCAGAGCTTATAGATTTTACGCAGAGATAATTGCTTTGTATTTATTTAGTGTTTAGTGAGTGTTGAAAGCGAGTCCTTCGAAAATTTAGTCTGAAAGTGAGTTCAGTGTCACATAACATGGATGGAATGCGATCTTTTTTTCGTTTGGTAAGTTAAAATACTTCCAGTCTTTTTTTACATAATCACCTTCGCAAAAGGAAAAAAGAAAAAGACGTGGTCCAAAAATGTAAATAATCTAACGGAAACTAGAGCAATCAAACAATCAAGTCTACGTTGATGTAGAACCCTTCTCGATCAAAAACCGCGCTACCCCTAACTGTAAGGAAGTACATCCCCGCAGCGGAGAAGCTGAATCCGAGGCGCAATATCCTGCGGCCGCAGCTCTCACGCCACCGCTGTCATCCACCACCGCTTCTACTCCAGCTTCGTCCGTGCTCCCCCACGAAGATCGAAGCAACCGAGACGCGATCCAAGGAAAATCTCGAAGTGAACACCGATAAAGATTTCTTTCTCCATTAACAACAGGTGGTTTGTGATGGTAACTGTTCTCTTCTTCTTTCTGTTTGCTGCTTCTTCAATTTGCTAGCTATTGCCTCTGCTTTCTTGTCCGGTTCAAAACCCTACCGCTGCCCGTTATCGCCGGCGATGGCGGCTGCTTCTCGTCGATCACCCCGATTCACCCCTCCCATGGACCGTCTAGAAACCCCTAAATCACTCAAGAAACAACCTCCGGAACCCTCCCGAAGAACGAGGACCCGGAGATCGTTAACATTCTCTCCGACGATCACCGATCTACAAGAAACCTCTAATACTGCTAAGAAACGCAGCACCTCCACCCCTAAATCTCTTCCACTGACTCGCAAGACTCTCAATGTCGAAGAATCAAAGACGAAGAAGAGAGCTCGACACAACATTGACCTTGGCAAGATTGATAATTCATTTTCTAAGGTTCTGAAACAGAGGAGAGTTTACTATAAAAAGGTGGTGTTTGACGGAGAGGAGTTTGAAGTTGGGGATGATGTTTATGTGAAGAGGAGGGAGGGAGTGGAATCAGATGGCGACGAACCAGAGATTGAGGAGTGCAGGATCTGTTTCAAGGAAGGCGGCACGGTCATGGTTGAGTGTGATAATTGCCTTGGTGGGTTCCACTTGAAGTGTTTGAAGCCACCTCTGAAGAAGGTGCCTGAAGGGGATTGGTCGTGCCCTTACTGTGAGGCAATGAAGGCTGGCAAGGAGGTGGAGATGCCAAAACTGCCGCCTGGGAAGAAGAACCGCCGTACTGCCAAGGAGAAGTTGCTTGCAAGTGACTTATGGGCTGCTAGGATAGAAAGGTATGGCATCACTATACTTTCTTGCTGTTTATATCTTGATGAAACAGTACATGTGCGCTTAAAAATAGATTAACTAGATATTGCATATCTGAAACCATGTAACCCATGATTGAGATTGTCGGATACCTCTATTATTGAAGTTTACACGGTAAGTTACATGGATGTCAACACTGATATTTGCTGGATGGGGAGCCATTATGGTCAATTTGACTGAGACCTCAAAAACGCTAGCTATTCTGAGTGATGTGTTTTAGTAGAACCCTTGTCATCATTATCACTTGAAATGGCATGAAGTTCATAGGTGTTGAGCTTTCATCCTTTTGTAGGGAAACAAGAACAGCTTGTTGAGTTTCAAAATTTGATATTTCATCAGTTCTGTCAATGCTTGACCTAGTTTTCCTCTTGAATCAGGTTATGGAAAGAAGCAGATGGTCGTTATATGCTGAGGTGTCGATGGTATCTTATTCCTGAAGAGACAGCTGCAGGAAGGCAACAACATAATCTACGGAGAGAGCTTTATCGTACTAATGACTTCAGTGACATTGAGGTTGCTAGTAGTGATACTTTTGCAATTCTGTTTCTGCTTCTTTTTATAAGTAACTAGCAATTACTACCATGTCATACTACCATAGAGAGATTGATGAATAGTTGTGTTGCTTGCTATGACACAGATGTAATAGATAAATATCCCTGTAGAAGCACTATGGTAGGTAGATCTGCATGCAATTTTTTAAAACTTTGAGTTCCTATTTATTAGTATATGGATAAATAGAAGCAGTATTTCGTAGATTATCTATTCCTTGACAATCATCTTGTAATGCTATGTCTGAGAGACTGTCTTCAGTTGCATTATGCTTTTAGGAGAGTGGATAATGACCACAGATCTTCCTGTTGACGGAAAGAGAGCAAATAGAATAATTGGTAGAACTCATGAACAAGCTCTGCTAGTTGTCGGTCTTTGACATTCTATAACAAAGACCTATGAGTTGGCTAAATTTGATAAAATTCATGCGATGAGCTTACAAATTTTATTTTGGCTATTTATCTATAGCTTTTGCTTTCCAACTGATTATTATGGTGATGTGTTGCAACCAGATGGAAACCATCCTGAGGCGTTGTACTGTTATGAATCCGAAGGACTTTGCTGAAGCCAGCAATGACGGGGATGATGTCTTTTATTGTGAATATGAATACGACATCCATCGGCACAGTTTCAAGCGGATCTCTGACATGGACATTGATGAAGAGGTAAAATATAGAAAGCTTAAGTAGCTCCCTCTTGAGTACCAGAAGTTAGAGCTTATGAAATTTTCCACTTTGGTATTACTCTTGTTAGAATGGTGGGGACGCTGAAATTGACTGGAAGGCCTGCAAGGATTCAGTTTCTTCTGCAGATGAAGATTCAGAATATGAAGATGATGTGGAGACTTTGGCCGAGAATGTGCGAAGTCATGAAGTTGCAGTGGTATGGCTAATAGTGATCTTGTCTCAGTCGCAGTGGTTGTCTGAAATCTAATCTTTTCTAGTTGATGTTCTCTAGAACTCTCACAAGGGAAGGATATTTGGCCTTCAAAGAATTGGAATTAAAAAAATCCCACAACATGTAAGATGTCGTAAGCAGACTGAAATGGAGAGAGCAAAAGCAGCATTGATGTTAGCAACGCTACCTAAATCACCACCATGCAGAAATAAGTATGCCTTTTCTTTCTCTGTAGTGGAATTTTTTTAACTCTCTGTATAGTTAGAACTAACCTTCCCTGTTAGCAGGGAAATGGAAGAGATTACTGCATTTGTCAAAGGTGCCGTATGTGATGATCAATGTTTAGGACGCTGCCTCTACATCCATGGCGTTCCTGGAACGGGCAAGGTGAAAAAAATGCTTACATGGGCATCAATCTTTTTTTATCAGTTTATAATTCATTTAACATTCTTCTTGTTGATTTATTTAACTCCTTTTTTGGATTTTTACTTCTATTAGACCATGTGCGTGCGTGCAGTCATGAAAACTCTGAGATCTGAAGTAGATAGTGGTAGTTTGAATCCTTATACTTTTGTAGAGGTCAACGGCCTCAAATTAGCTTCTCCAGAAAATATTTACAAGGTATGCAGATGGATTTTCAATATGTGCACACTCTTCCTTCTTGATGTATTGTTTACCGAGTTAGGTAATCACAGGTTATTTATGAGGCGATAAGTGGTCACAGGGTTGGATGGAAAAAGGCACTTCATTATCTAAACGAAAGATTTTCAGAAAAGAGCAGGGTGGGATCCGCAGAGAATCAGCCATGTGTTCTGCTCATAGATGAGCTTGACCTTCTTCTGACCAGAAACCAGTCGGTAATTGCTGCATTTGTGGTGTAGATGTTTTGGTAAAACTTGGCCTTTATTCATGCGACTCCAAGTGTTGTTGACCAGAGGCTTTTTTTTAGGTCCTATACAATATTCTGGACTGGCCAACCAAACCATGCGCAAAACTAGTTGTAATAGGTAATACACAATTGAGATTGCTGCTTAATTTATCTCCTACATATTATGGTTATGCTGCTTTACATGCATGTTTTCACTCTCAGGGATTGCAAACACGATGGACCTTCCCGAGAAGCTGTTGCCAAGGATTTCTAGCAGAATGGGAATTCAAAGACTATGTTTTGGTCCATATAATTTTAAACAGCTGCAAGAAATTATATCTAGCCGTCTTGAGGGCATTGATGCATTTGAAGACCAAGCTATTGAATTCGCTTCTAGGAAGGTGGGATAACAACCTGGTCGATTATTTCCTCTAAAGTACTAAAGGCTGTGGCATTCTATGGACCATGCAGTTGTCTTAGTGGAACTTGACTCTAGGTTTTGTGTGTGGTACGTGCGCACACAATGCGTGCGTCTGCACTCTTGTGCGTCTATGTATGATTACCTACCTAGCTGGCTGTCTCTCCCCATATCAATTGCTTAACCTCATAACTTCGCAGTGCCCGCATTTTACTCTTGTCCATCATAATTCTGCGCTAACTTTTCTTGTTCTACATGCTATGATTATTAGGCACTGTTATTATATCCATGCCATCTTTCATGTAGTCAAATAGGAATTACTAAAACTAATTCTTGACATATATGCTGGGACCAACATTGTATCTGAGAATTATTTAATAAAGAATACCTTTTCAGAAACTTCATGGAGGTAACAAGAGGCTTGCTAAAATTTGGTAGTTTATGTTATAGACATTAAAAACCAGGTGCTATACTTTGCTCAAAGTTCTTTGATCTTTATGCCCTTTTCCTTTTTCTGCTTTTTGGGAGATGACTTTGCCTTCTTCTTGGTCGTGCCCTTGCCTGTGAGCTTTCAAGATAAACTTGTATCTGTTTGTCAGTATAGTGAGGAGGTCTCTAAGTGCTTGGAAAGCTTTAAACTGTTAGGTAGATGGCAATGGTTTATGCCTTTGTACGCCCTATGACCAGTTCATATGATAAAGTTTTTGTTTTTGCAACTCACTACAATTGCTTTCAATGGTCACACAAACTGACTAAATACTATGTACCTTCAGGTTGCAGCCATGTCTGGAGATGCCAGGCGTGCCTTGGAGATATGTAGGCGTGCATCAGAATTGGTGGATTATCAACTCAAGCATATATCACAATCAAAGTCCAATGGTACTTCTCAGTCAGGTTGGTAAGTGTACTTACTGTTCATGATTAGTCAAAACAAACTTCTCATTTTTTATATGCTTTCCGAGTCTTCTTTGGCATAGCTTTCAAAACCATCTGTTATGTTTTGCTTATTTACTTTTACCCCTTCGTTGCATCATGTCTCAGCAATGGATAGTCTGTGATATTTGCAGTTATATATGAGTGCTTACAAAACATGTCATTAGGTCTTGTTGGTTTTGTGAGGTCTATAGGGATAAAGGAGGTTTGTTCTTTCATTTAGGAAAGCTACTTGTCGGGATGGATGACATTGAAGCAGCTATTCAAGAAGTTTTTCAGGCACCTCATATTCGAGTAAGTTTATGGTCGTACTGTTGGTGTTTCTTGTTGATTTTGTAGATTATGTTTAATATAATATAAGCACTTTGAAATTGATCTCTTTCAATGGTACAAAGTGGTCCCTTATAGAATGAAGGCAAAGTGATGTTTTGCAGAGTATGCCCTTTCTGATTCCCAGAAAGCAGTCTCATTTCTCCCTTTGTGAATCTTGATATGGTTTTGTTGCAGTTTATTAGAAGTGGTTCAAAAGTGAGTAAAATCATTCTGGTAGCTCTCGTACATGAATTAAACAGAAGTGGGTTGGATGTGATTACATGTGAACAGGTAAGTTTTAACAGACTTCTTTCTGGTGGATGGGTAATGTTTAATATTGTGAATCTTATCATCCACTCTGGAAGTCTATTAGGCTTAGCAATTTCATAATAATTTAACTCTGTTTTGTCTTTTTCTTTCTGTCTGTTCTAGTTGGCAGAGTCAGTTTTTTCTCTGTGTTCCAGCAACATGGAAGAGTTTCCTGGATGGGATACGCTCCGAAGAGTTGTGTAAGTAGTTGTATCATTGCTAATCGCACTTCAGTTTTCATTGATGTTGGCTGTTCAGTGTGTTTCGGATGTGTAAGCTGATATAAGAAGTTATGATACTAGAGATTTACCAAAGGGTATGGGAAAATATGATATAAATATTGCCTTGGCATAAGAAGTTATACTGCATTATAGTTTCATAAATATTAATGTGACATATTATTCTCGGTCTTCTTATTTGTGGAGTTAAGTTGTAAGATTAGAATTTGAAAGAGAACAATCACTGGCTTTATGTGTTTTGTTCAATTGACTGTTGCTTAATATAATGCCTGGTGATTCAAACTGTTGGGTTTTTGTTCCGTATCTGTTAAGAAGTTGCAGCAAACTGAGATTTCAGTGGATACAGGATGTATATTAAGGTAGTGCTTGACTTTCTTGCATGAGGATCATGTCTATGCTAGGTCCTGAATTACAATAGGTGTTTGACTGTCCTGAATATTGCCTTGATGTTCCATATAACTGCAAAGCCAAGGTCTACTTGTATAATATATGCACTCATGCATCCCAGAACTTCATATCTTATGGTGCGTTTTGCTACAAGGAATTTTTATTAACATGATATAATATAAGTTTTTCTATGACATGTTTTAGTAACTAGTCGTGTTTATTCATGTGTTTGGTTGAATAATGGTAAAATCAATTTTGATCTAGTGTGCAATACCCTTGATTTGCTGTAACTTCTACAAAACATACATTTAGCAAGAAGTTGGTATATACATATATTGTTGGTGATATATATATATATATATATATATATATATATATATATATATATATATATATATATATATATATATATATATATATATTATGTAGAGGGTTTGTATTACATGAGAACTCGTGCCATAGTGGCATAGTGAAGAGTTTTGATTTTAGAAGAATTGATTTCATTAAAACCAAGAGGTACATTGTTTTTCCAAAAACCTAATTTTGAGTTCTATAGAGTACCTATTTTAGTAAAACTAGTCTATCTTTTCATTCAAACTACTTTTATAATGAAGCCTATTTTATCTAAACCAAGTTTTTGTAAAACCTGTTAGCCAGACACCAACCCCTAAATTTTCCTTATTTCTAAGATTTCTCAAATGGATATTGTCCTTGCCCATGTTTTGTCAATTTTAGTTACTTACATTTACACTGGTGTTAGACTATGGGGATCTTTGTCATGATATATGGTTAAAGTAAAGGGAAAGTGGAGATTACTGATGACAAGAGGGTAGAAGATGCAGATGGTTTCATTGATTTATTGTCTTATATGGTAGTTGTTACTTGTATTAATTTCAACTTATACAGCTGCTTTCTTTGATTGCAGCTGCAACCTTGGAGAGTCCAGAGTAATTCTTTGCGAAGAAGGTGCAAAGCGTAGGATGCAGAAGATGCAGTTGAACTTTCCAAGGTCAATAATTTTAGTCTATCTACTATGTCAATTGACATGCCATTTGGTTTCCAAATTTATGATAGTCAATCCGGTAGCTTGCAATAAAAGAAATCTGTTATAGACATTAGTATGTAGACATCCTTAGTTAATTCCAGAAGGGAACACCTAGTGCTTGCTTATAACTGTGAATTCTCTTTTCTGCATATTACTGACTGTTAATTCCAGAATTTAGTTGACATTTCCTCTGCAAGTCGTTGGTAAAGAATGAATACAGCTGTAGGTCGAAAAACAGCCATCTTGAACTTGTAAAACTTTATCAAATGACAATTCAGCGAACATTATTTGATAAATTGCATTGCCGAGAAAGTTTCATAAGAGAGAGCTAATTTAGAAGAAGCTTAGAATGAAAGCTTTGGAACATTTTCCTTTTGGGATTTGGACTTGTAATGTTGTCCTCTGTTAGAGAGGTCTACACTTCATTACAAGATTTTTATATGCCTTCACAAGCATTCTTGATTTTATGTGTTTCTGTTAGGTTTGTAACTGGTTCTGAAACTGAGTGGCTATAGATGCTCTCCACAATTGAATATAATTTGCATAGGCCTCCAATTTTTATTTATTTATTTAGGTGCAAAAAGTTTCTAAGTCCATGAAGTTGAAGAAGATTTCTCCTTTTCTTCTTTCATTGTCATCAGTAATAAGCTACCTGATCAAGAATCTAATTCAATTTGATTTGTGGGTACTTTGTTCCAGCGATGATATTAGTTTTGCTCTAAAGGATTGTGCAGAGGTTCCGTGGTTGTCCAAGTATTTGTAACCTGAGTTTGGAGGGTCATGAAAACCCCCGTCATTTGTGGTGTGCTATATCCCATCATGAGCAAGGTAGTCTTTTTCATTTATGTGGATGTTCAAGCATCTGTAACTGCTTTGAAGATCTATTTTGCAGGGACCTAATTTCAATTAGTAAGATTTCATTTGGGTAAACTATTGTTATGTAACCATTTACTCATTTCCTGAATGAAATTACAGGATGAGGTGGTGCTGCTACGCTTGGCTTTGTGATAATGCACAGTGCAGCTGCCGTCCTTTTTCATCAGTCGTAGGGAGCATCTGAAAACGAACGCCAGTTTCTTTTACATTTCTTTCTTGCAACTATCGTTTGAGGAATGATTGATCAATGTTGTTGTATTTGTAACGTAATGTTCAAGGGAATTTGTTAATTTATTGGTATAAATTCAAAGCAAAGCAAACTCTTTCGCGTTTCACATATTGTTCGGTTCTTTTTCTTGCGATAATTGGGGTGCGTTTGGGTTTCTATTTTTCTAACAAAATTTTCAAATTTTTAATTTCATATTTTTTAATATATATTTAAAAAATTTAGAAAGTATAAAAAAATTTTAAATTTGAAAAATTTTTATTATATATTTTTATTATATTTTTAAAATTAAAAAAATAAATCAGTTTATTATTAGTATGATACAAAAAAATCTTCATCAGGTTTATTTAATAAAAAGAACATATTGAAATAATAATTATCTGTTTTCCTTTACTCACTGCTCAAATTATATTGATTATTCTTTAATTGGCGAGAGAATTATGCATAGTTGATCTAGAATGCAACATATACAGACGCCAATACTCAAAGGGCGTGTTTATCCGGAAGTTAAAAAGTGAGTGAATTTGAGTTTTTAGAAAATAGTTTTTAAAAATTAATTTAAAATAAAAAATAAAATTTATATCAATTTTATATTAATAATAAATTCTAAATTAAATTTAAAAATTTTTTAATAAAAATATTTTAATTAATTAATTTATTTTATATTAAAATAATTTTATAAAATTAAAATTCAGAATGTTAATAAACGCACAAAAAATGCTTCCATATTTGTTACTTTTTATTATTTATAACATAGTCATTACTAGTGAACTCGGTGCAAATAAAAACCAAATTCCAATAGAAAAAGAACTATCAAACGCTACTCAAAGGTACGGTTTGTATTATTTTTTAATTACTTATTATTTAAATAAACATTTATGTTTTGTAACAAAATTTTATAATAGTTTATAAAATTTTTCAAAAAGTTTACAAATATAAAAAATTTATATATCATAAACTTTTTATATCATAATATTTGTTATTTTTTAAATCAAACTTTATTTTAAAAAAAATTATTTTAGAAAAACTTTATTGTATAAAAGCTTCCAAATGTTCATTTAAACAAAAAATTGTCCATAGACAACAAACATTTCAATTTCAATACTTCTACATCTCTCACTAGTAACTATGTTCTAGAAGAGTTGCACAACTAGATCAACAACTTTTTTGCTTGCAAGCTTGAAACACATTGGGTATTCAAAACACAAGAACAAAACCTTCCAATTTTCTCTACCTCACTTTTCTGTTTCAAGCTTCAAAACACAAAACCGAATCAGGAAGGAAAACAGAAAAAAAAAAAAGATTCAAACTTTTATCAGCTTGGTAATCTCAGAACTTCCTTAACTTCATTAGAGAAAGAAACCTTCCAACGCCCATTCTCATCCATCTCCGCAGCAGAGAACTTGTGAAGGAACCTATGTAACTCCCTTCCTGTAAAAGTTTTTGTGAGATCAAACCCTTCAATTCTGTTCCTCTCAAACACTTCGCACCTTCCACCACCTACTGCACTATACCCATCGACACGTTTCAGCCTTGCCACACGAACACTAGCACCACTGCAGGAGTTGCTGTTGCTTATCGGCGGAACGATTTCCACGATATCAAGACATTCAAATTTTCTCTTACCTTCCTTCCAGCTCTGTTGAACAGCCCATATCTCTCCTTCTCGTGGAACCAACAAATACTTAAGTGAAGAAGAAGAAGTTTGATGATCAGAAGGGTAAGGTGGTTTTGTGGATAACGGAGATGGTGCTAGTATTGTGTTAGTGGCCTTAGTGTTCTTCTTCGTCTCTGGAGCTGGTTTTGAGTGCTCTGAAGAAGTAGAAGTTGAAGAAGAACTGAGCTGATAGGAAAGATGATGTTTGCGGCAGAGAAGAGAGCCGGGAAGACGAACGCCAGGGCAGCGACCGCCGTTAGCTTCAGAGGTAACGGAGCAACGGTGGTCGTCATCGGGTAGTGTTCGAGGACGGCGAGCCATTGCTGTTGTTTGCAGCAAGAAGCAAAGCTAAAAGCAGAGTATGGTTATCAATTGTGAGCAATGCTCTCTGTTTATACACAAGATGGAGAGAAGAGAGAGAAGCGGGAATTTGAATTCAGAATCTTATTACTGTCTCGTTTTCTGTAGTTGCAACAGTTTATATATATACCACTACGGTAAATTTACTTACCGGTGAAGAGATGGTCGGAACATAAATTTTTTAAAATAAATTATAAAAAAATAAGAATAAATTTTATGAAGTAAATTAAAACGTTATCTAAAAAATTAATTTTTTCGAAAAGTCGAATTATGAATTTCTACGCAACGGATGGGCAAATGCTAAAGAACTGTTACGTGGGCTGGAAGAAGGATGGGATAGCTCTTGGGCTTTGATATAGAGCAAATAACATAAAGCCCATTTACTCTTTTCCAAGAAACTTAGGAACTGATTATTTTATAGAATTAATTTAAAATAAAAAACTTTTCAAACGGTTCATTCATCAAACCCAAAAAAACTGCACTCTTTTATGAGCCAGCCGTTTGGCTAGCGACGGTGCTAACCATCAACTCTCCCTCCTGCAAACTAAATAATACATTTTTATACCACTTAGTTGGATTACTGCACGGTCAACTACAAATTTAGCTGGATTACTGCACGGTTGACTTTGTTAGTTCAAATCAATTTCCACCTTAGGTTAAAAATTCGGTCCAGACCGAAAACCGTCACCAATAAAATAAAATCGGATCGTGCATGCGATCCGGTAAGACCCGAATCGATCCGATCGAATTTCGGATCAACTCGATGACTCGATTGGACGGATCGACTTGATATTAGTATTGTTTAAAAACAAATATATGTTTATTTGAAATAGAGAAGTATTTTTATTAGCACTCTAAAATATGTATTTTGTCGGGTACTCTTCTATTATTAATTTGTTTCTCATCTTTTATATTTTATTAAAAAGTAATAAATAAATAAAATATATTGTAGATAGTATAAGCAATTACGGTATAGATAATTTGTTTTTTATAGTGCATAAAACATAAAAATATTATTATATGTTAGACTTTTTAACTATTGTCTTAAGTAATATAACTGAAAATATATGAAAAATATAATTTTAAAAATATATTCAATATTTCTTATATACAATTATTTTTTTAATTTTTTAATATTTACTATAGAAAATACTATGTAATGCATATAATTATATTTATATATTAATATTTATTTAATAAATCTAATTTGATCTAGTGGGTCGTTCCGATGATCCGTCCGTTTAACCGGTGATTCGATAATTTTTTCGGATCCTACCTCGGATTGGGTTTTAAAAATATGCGACTCACTTTCTTATAATAATTATTTTAAAAAAAAATAGTACGGCGATAAGTGTGGTAACACTGTTGATGCTGTGGTTTACAACGTATTTTAATTTTATAAAATTTTTGTAAAAATTAAATTAAGTAAACACTAAAATTTGATAAAAATAAAATTCAGAGCAATAATTAAATAAATAAAATTTAAAAAATTAAATTTTAATAAAAATAAAATATAGTATAAAAATAAAATTAAATGAAATAATAATGAAAAATATAAATTATAAGAATTTAAAATCTGTTAAAAAATAAAAATTTTATAATCTTTCCAAAGCAGGGTTGATATTAAAAATTGTTTGAAAAAAGTACATGAACTTCTAATACAGCGGCTTGATGACCTGAACACCGACAACAACAATGACGATTGGCGAGGAGGAGAACCCGGTTTTCTCTCAATCACCAGCGGCGGCAGGGATAACACCTACCAACACCTGAACACCACCACCACAAACAACAACAACAGCGACAATGGGGGAAGAGAATAATCATCTGCTTAGGGTCACCGGCGGCGTTGGCGATAACCATTGCGACAGTTACGACGGTTGGTGGCGTTGTTCCAGCCGTCGTGTCACCGGCGACACGCTATGTCACCATCACAGGTACCTCCGCAACATCTCAACCACCAAGATCATCCGACAATCCAAGAAGAAAAATACCAAGTTAGCACTCGTGTCTACAATCATCGCCCGATCTTCTCCTTCTATTCAGTATCCTTCGCCGCCGCCGCCGCCTACCGTGATTCGAACGGTCGAGATTGGGCAAATGTGGGCCGTTCGTCATTCTATCGACGGTCTTCCTCGAGCTTATGCCCGTGTGGATAGAATTCTTCATCCATTGTTCGCAGTTGCTGAGGTAACTTTCCTTGAGCCATACCCATTGTCATACAATGAGTCACTCTGGGCAGAAGCAAAACTACCGATATCCTGCGGTACTTATCGTTTGTTATCTTCAACTTCGATCAAGCCGTTGTCTTGCCTCACGCATTTGGTCATAGCGGAAGTAGTACATAGTGAACATTGTGACTTTCAAATTTTTAAGGTGTACCCAAGAGAAGGAGAGATTTGGGCTGTGTACAGGGAGTGCAAGGAGGAGTCTTCGAGTTGTCATTGCCCTGTTTTTAGATTAGTTGAAGTGGTTGACGATTTTAGAGATGACCAAGAAGGACTGCAAGTGATTGGTGTCGAGTTGAAGTTGGAAGCTGATGGAAAAGTGCGGAGGAGGAAATGGAAATGTGGATATGAGCTTATGAGGAGGTTCTCTGAATTTGAGCTGCCATTGTTTTCGCATAGAGTTCCAGTGAAGATGATTGATGATGATGGCAGAGGAGATGACAGGCCTGTTTGGAGAGTCGATTGGAGTCCATCAAAATATTATCTGTGATGTAGATAGATAGAAAATTTTATCGTATATGGGAAATTGTGCACAGGAAATTTTGTCAACAATGTGGGTGTAAGTGAGAGGTGAACTGACTCGCCTACATCATGCTGAAGCAGTTGATGTTCAGTTTGGTTCCAGCGAGAAAAACAAAAGGTGATTCCTTTCTCATTTATCTGCCCATATCTTGGCTTATAGATTCTTTCATAATTTTTCAATTTGGCTGACAAGAATCTTTATGAACATTGGTAATGAAAATGTTTTAGTAAATCTTTTCTATAGGCGACATGCTTGGTATATATACATGCTTATGTTGTTTATAAATGATCTGCATGATTCTCTATTATTTTGTAGAATAATAGGTTATATGCGATAAATCTAATCTAGTTGATACTGGTTGATTCATATCTCCTGTCCAGATAAAGGAAATAATTTTATACAGAAACACTCTTGAGTGAAATTTTCGTGTAAAAGCTGGCGGAGTTGCGGATTTTAGTGTCTATGATTGGAGCTCCAGAGATTGGAAGATCATGTGATGCTTGATTTATTGCTACTCTTCAAATGCTCCTACTTCATTTAGTTGTATATCATTGTATCCTATGCAAGTGTCCGTCCATTAGTATTTGGAATGGCATGATGTCTAGTGGGATTTAGATTCTTATGATATTGTACATCTATGCTATTGGTTATGATTACCTTGGCTTCTAATGGCTGCTGACCAACAAAAGCCCCTTTACATGATTGAAAATAGATCCTTAAAGCTTTCGGTCAGTGCAGTTTTGTTTGGTGGTGACTTTTTGTTTCTTTTTTAAAAATAGTTAGGTTGTGACTACTAAGCTTAGAGGGGGGCCTGATCATGGAAAATCAGATGGTAACAGGATATATCCCTGGCCTTATGGAATTCTTACTTTCTGTTATTGTACTATGGACTTGGTGGTACTAACTCTAGTCATAAGAGTATCCTGCTGTTTCTGTATCGACTTGCAGATAGGATCAAACAGCTAAAGTACAATTTATTGTATGATGAATTGTCTAAATTCTGAATATGTTACAATACTATCTTCATAAGCTCTGACAAAAATTCTATTTTAGTAGGACTGGTCCATGGTGAACTGTTAAGTGGTTCATTGACTACAAAGTGTTAGTGAAGGTCTATTCAAGCTGGTTATTCTTTGAGTTGACATCTGCTTGTCTTTTGAGGAATACCAACTTTCTCAAGTCATAGCTTCTATGAATTTCTTGGCAGCGAACTTTCCTGGAATCTCTAGATGAATCATCACTAAAGGCGATTGAAATTTTAAAAAATGTGTGTACGTGGAGAGCGCTTTTTGAAGATACAGTAAGCCAATTTGATGTCCTGTATTTACTTTGTGGGAACTGCACTGATACATGTAAATAAGTCTGTCATTATTATTTATTTTAATAAGTTATATATAAGTTGAAATTACCAACAAGTTGCCTTTCTTTTCTTAAAGAATTTCAAGTTGGTTCTCAGGACTCTATTTGTTTATTGTAATTAGTTTAAACATAACAGGTATATGTGTTTCTGGGATGCTTATTGAGGTGTTGCTACTATTTGTTTACTAATGACTTCACCGGGCATTTTTCAAATTATGTTTGCTTTTATGGTTCATTCGGTACATAAGAAAAAGCTGCGCGTTGAGTTCTGTATTTGGATGAAAACTAACCTGTAGAAGAACAAATACTGCATCTTTTCTGATAATATTAAGAAACAGAAGGTCTAGATTTTGATAACACACTAAATTCCAAAGTAACAGAAGCAAACAATTCTTATACGCAGCAGGTATTGTACGCTCGATAGTTGAGATAAAAAAAAGTTGTACACCACAAGACTGCTATTGGAGTTTTTGTTGCACATGCATCCCGTAGCAGTAATATGAAAATGTACAACGACTTATGCAGAATTTTTAACGGTCAAGAATTTGAAAGAGCATAAACACAATTACCAGTATAACAAAAACAGGAACTAGAAACGAACACTTAACAGCACAGAATGTTCCTCACGGTCGAATTTGTCAGTATATGAGAAAAGCATAAGCTATATTGTAAATTCATAGTGCATAGCTCACCAGAAAAATCAAATAGTAAATTCGAAGAAATATTTGACATGAAAAATCAGGAATTACATGACCTATCAAGTGCAACTGTGCAAGAGGTATCAGGCATTCAATCTTCCCTAATGAACCCAACAAGTTGCTTAACTGAGTAGTAGCCTGTAAAACTTGAAACTAGTGGACTAAATGCACACAAGTGATTTTGTTGATAACAGATGCGGGAGATAGCTGCAGACAATAAGAATCATATAATTAAAGGAGCACCAAAATTAGTCTCAAGAGTGATTACAATCTACACAACAGCACGAAGCCATATATATAATCTTCATAGTAGAATAAGCTATTAACTGCTGTTTAGAAACCATAACGAAATGGTGGGCAAACAAGCAGGTCATAGAAACAGTTCATCCACAATCGATATAAGGCAAAACATTATTTAAACTAATTTCACATATTTAACCATATTATAATATGAATATTAAACTCATTAGTGATACTCAACCTAACTTATGGAAAAAAAGCAAATTATCTTCTTCTAATTTCTGTTTAGCCATAAATTTCTGTGAGAAGTATATAATATAAACGAAGAGCTTCATTTCAAGTGCTAGAGAACTCAATCACTGGACTTCTCCCTATTGAGGCAGCCAGGAAACTAATGTAGCAGAATGTCATACTAGCTGAAATCTTGATTAAAAATCTTGGAGTTTGAACTTGCTGATCGAAAGCAACATAACAAAAATTAAGCACAAAATGCAATAATGTCAATATTAACTGAAAAGAAGTAAAATTTTTGAAATACCATATTGCCAAGATCACACTAGTTTTAGCACAATCCTTGAGTATCTCTAAGATGTGATAATTCTTATCAGATGGCAACATATTGACATCATTAAATGGCTGAGAACAACAACAACTCAAAAGTTAAGCGCAGAAACAATAGAAAAAATGAGCAAAAGTTTCATATCTGAAATCTGGCAGGGGTTTTGGTTACAAGATCAGGAAATAAGCTCAAATCCAGCAGCAGGTGTAAGAAGCATCCGTAATATCTAAGCGTCATTTGAAATAGGAATTTCCCATGCATAACAAACAATGTGACAAAGGGACATATACATCCAGAAAACAATATATACTGGAAACTGATATGCATATTGCAGAGTTCAAAGTAATCTTAGCAGTACTATCAACTAGAGCATAAACAAAAGCTATACGACTGCTGTTTCCTTTTAAGTACAATTCATTATACTAATGATTTAGAAGAAGAATCTTCAAACTTTCTGAGGAAGCTAAGCATATAGCTGCCGCACCAGAAAAACTTTTCTTCAATCTCTCCAAGAAAATTATAAGAACCGCAGGAAAAACTAAATCAATCATCCACATTGCTGTTATCCTGCTTCAAAAATACCTTTTGTTTGCCTCTATTTCATTTCTAATTTTCTTATCTACATACCTTCTCATTAATTCAGGCACTATTAGTAATTACCCACCTGATCAACTTAGCACAAACTCATGCAAACTTTAACTAATTTCCTACCACCTGAGGCCAAGCAACTTCCCAAACATGCTCACCGTTGCCATTTTCGATTCTCCTTACTGGAATCCGATGAGAGAATAAAGGGAGCTCCATCTCAGAGAAGCTTCTGACAAGCAAATACCCACAATGCACCTTCTTCTGCCTGAGTACTCCCTTAGCTTCTGCTGCCAATTCAACTACAGTAACCTTCCGTTCGTTGTCAAAACCTTGCACAACTTCAACCAACCTGTAAATCGGGCACCTACAATCCCAACTCTTCTCCTTGCATTCTCTATATACTGCCCAAATCTCTCCACTTCTTGGGTAAATATTGAAAACTTTAACTGGGTTATTAATCGAACCTGCCGATATTGATTGGGGAATAATTAAATGAGATAGGCAAGACAAGTGTTTGACACAACGGTGAGAAGGGTTCAAAACGTAAACACCGCAAGCGATTGGAAGCTTTGTGGCAACCCAGAGAGATTGAATCGCAAAAGAAGGTTTTAGTTCGAGGAATGAGAGTTCAACCATGGAGAGAACTGGAAAGATTCGTTCAACACGAGCATACGAGCGAGGGATTCCGTCGTTAACGTGCGGGACGGCCCATATCTCGCCGACCCACACCACTCTCCCTACAGCCACTTCTTCTTCTTCACGGCGGAGGCAAAGGGTAAGAAGCTTGGGGGAGGAAGGAAAACAGTTGCCATTGCCGGAGTGAGGTCGGCAACTGAGTTCGTATTGGTGATGGAGGACGCAGTAGTTACTGCCGGCGATGCAGGTCTCACGGCAGCGCCGCCGGCTGCCCTTGTTATGGCAACAGCGGAGATGTTCTTTGGAGGAATGATTGCGGCGGAGTTGGCACTGTTGGACCTGGTCATGGTGGTGAAGACGGCAGTAGACGCTGCCTGTGATGTGGAGCGCACCGCAGAGCCGCCCTTCGCCGTCTTTATGACAGCAACGGCGATCATCGCGGTGGCCGCCGATAGGTTTCAATGCGGCAGGAGATCTGTTGATCTTGGGGGAGTGAGGGAGGCGTTTGAGCGGCCCTTGACCGTCGTTACGTTGCCAACGACGGTCATCGCGGTGGCTGCGGAGAAGTTTCGAGAAAGTAGGAGTAGGAAATCTTTTGAGGTTAGTGGAGAGATTCTGGCGTTTGAGTTCGGACTGGTGGTGGTGGAGGCAGAAGCGTTTACCGGCAATGCGGTGATTAAAGCAGCGCCACCGTCTGCCGTCGTTACGAGTACAGCGGAGATGGTCAGGGAGATCATGCGATGGCCGGAGCTTCGAGGCCCTCACCATTAATGCTTTGCTCTGCAATGCAGTCACCCACAAGCTCTCGTTCTTCTTCTTTACTGGTTCTTGTACTGCTTTTCTGGTTTGCAAAGCAGAGCACTTTATTTTATCCAATGACTTACATGACCATAACTGGCTAACTGCTAGTGTGTGTTGAGACGACATAAAGCTAAAACCACCAAAGTGTATTGTGTTATGCTAAACAATAATTATAGTGGTTCTTTATTGCGAAACATTTTTAGTTCACCGCGCGAAACTAGAGGCTACTTTATTTTGAGGAAACGGTTTGCGGTGTGTTCACTGCCGGTGATGTACAACTATTGTGGGATCAGCCTCGTTGCAGAAGCCAGATGTCCTCTATCTGTTGCTTTTGTGAGATTAGAGCTGTTTGGTTTAACTTTTTAAAAAAATAGTTTTTTAAGTTTTTATTTTATATTTTTGTAAATATTTAAAAATGTTATTTATATTTAAAAAATATAAAAATTGTTATTAATAAAAAAATTTTACTATATATTTTATTTATTTTAATAAAAGTAAAATTCATTTTAAAAAATAATATTTATTTAAAAAAATTCTATTTTATAAACAATTCAAACGCACACTACAGACGCTTATCATTGCCGCTGTGATTTACACGTGGCAACATACGATGGGTAGCACACGTTGTTGGATTAACGGATTTGAAAACCGGTGAGCTTGTGGGTTGTTTGCTTTTTATCGTAACAGAAAACATCTAAGTTTAGTTGAAGGAAATTTTTTGAGTAGGCAAAAAATCTTTATACCGGGAAACCACTTCCCTAATCCACGCAGGAATTCTAAAGCACGATTTCATTCCATTTCCAGAACTGTCTTCTTCGGAAGAAATCATCTCCATAATCAACCGCCTCATGTATAACGTATACGTCCTTCTCAAGAAGCAAAAAGCCTGAGAGTGAAGAAAGATTTTTCGTTTTTGGTTGGTTTGTTTGGCAACAGGGAAGCGCCGCCGTCGTGCTCTACGGAGGGAACGAGACTTTGGCGAAAGCAGCTTTGCCGTGTCCCTTTTCTCCAAAAGCCGCAGAGCACTGTTGCTGTCCACAGCCTCAGGAGAAGATGAAGGAGAAAGAAGTAAAACCGCCTCCACCGCCTCCGAAGAAGACGAAGAGGAAAGAAACAGCACCTCGGCGGCAAGAAGAAGACGAAGGAGAAAGAACCAACACCGCCGTCATCGTCGCCGCCGCATGATGAAGAAGAACGTTCTGTGAGTGCGGATACAGAGAGATCACGGTGGAAGAATCCGGAGATGTGGTACAAAGTTCTAGCGACAGCGGAAGGTTAATACAATTTTATGTTTTTGGTACAAAGGTTAATACAATATTATCATCATAACTCTCGGTTAATACAATAATTTAACCAAGAAAAAGCAAGGGTTCATAGTGTTTTAACTCCACTCGCACCGAAGCCTTGGCTACAGCATAGCTCATTTAAACAGGATTTTGCACAGAATACTCAATAAAACTATGACTAGAAAAAGCTTTTCAGCTGTAATCTCATTAGCTCTGTTATTGTCAAGAATTTTAGCCTTGCATGGTTGAACAATTAACCAAATTTTTTTATCTATTTACCGTGTTTTTTGGCAGGATTCCTCTGATGAACTTTTGAGGTACTTCTTGAAACTATTTATTTGACAGCATCTATTGCCACTATTACTACTTAGCAAAAGTTAATGGTTGCTGCCTAAAGAGGAAGATTTCTTAGTTGTAGGCTTCGAATACTGGACCACACTTTCAAATGGTGTTTTTTTGTCTGTGACATTTATGTTAATCATCTTTGTTGAAATCTGAAATTGCTGTGTTCGAGTATGCCGTTGTGAAATGTGGCTTTGCAAAACATGTAAGCTTTGAGGTTAAGATCCCAACAGAAGTTTGAAAAACTGTTGAAGGACTAGTTAGTACATGCAAGTCTCAAGTTGGTGTCCGTATCGTTTTTAAGGACCAAACCTTTGTTTCAAAGATTCTATGAAACATCTAATTACATAACAGCTAATTATTTCCACCACAGAGGGGCCTAATACGGAATGGTTTCTGGTAGGCTGGAAAAATATCATAGAAAATATAGTATCTGTGAATGATTTAAGAGCATATGCAGAACATATTGCTCTTGCCCTCTGTTTGCTTGACGATGATTGTTTCTCATTGGAATCTCTAAAAGTACAATAAAATAGTAGAAAGAAAGTGTTATGTTGTATACATCCTAAGTAGCATCAATTGTAATCAGCATTCAATAGAATTTTGCTTAAAGATTTGTTTAGATTCTAAGGAATAGAAAGGAGACTATAATGTAGATTAAGGTGACAACTGAGTCTATGGTCTATTATATATGAAGCCATCTTCTACTTTCATCCACAACTTGCGATCAAAATATTGGTAACATCATAAGCTTGTAGTGTTTTCTAATTTCTGAATGGGATCCATAGCCTTTAATGCTTCCTTTTGCTGTTTGTTATAGTAGGATTTCAGTTGGACATAAGATTCATTTTCCTTTTGCTGTGGGATACCAGACGAACCCCTCCAATAGCAACCAAATTGAGGCAATAGCAGAATAAACAAAATATTAGGAGATGTGCTGATAGACAAAATGCATATTGTGCATGCTTTTAACAGTTGCATATTCTCTGCTGCTATGAATAAGGTGTTACCACCTTTCTTTTGATGACTTGTATGAATTCAGCAGGTCCTATAAGTAAAATATTCTTGCATGATGTAACCCTCTTAGAAGTTAACTGTAGTGTTTATTGACTCGTACTCTTTGCTGCAGCCTACGTCCAAGCTTAATTTGAAATATGAAGATTCATCTTGTTTATGGAGACGAAACTGGAGACTGGGATAAACCTAATACAATTTTGCTTACACAAAGTAGAGGACTTTTCACAGCAGCAGCGATACTGTTTTATATATTATTTACCTATATTAATCTTAGGTGTTTTGTCAGTATACACTTTGGTGTCTAATTAGTAAAGAAAAAAGATTTTTGAGTTTCTGCTGAACTTTGATTGTTCGCGTATAAAAAGAAAGAAAAAGAATTGTCTTATGACAATATGGATCAAAAGATGGAGTTTTACCCGGATGATATATATACCGCTCTCAATCTCAGTCATTATGTTTTAAGTTTCTCCCTTTCTGAAATAATTCATAGCTACTCTTACCGTATTTAAAAAACTTTTTTTAACATTAAGAAAATATGGGCGAATTGTAAGTTATTGAATCTTTATTATTTTGTTGATGTAGAAAAATGCAAGCTCGTTTTTCGAAAAGTCTCAAAATATATTTTCTTTATGGGGGAAAATTCCTTACTTTAAACCCTTCTAAGCGTTCCCTTCCAAAAATCAAGCTTGTAAGATTAGAGTAGAGATTTGTTAGGTACAAGGGGGTTTTGTTCCACTGGATGCTTGGCAAGTTTTGGGGTAGTTAGTTTGTTGTGCCTAATTTACGTGCTTCGGCTCTATGTATGGTGGAAGCAGGATTGCCATGTAATGTTGCTTTCTTGACTTAGGACGTGTTTCAAATGTACGTAATTAAATTTTCGAAACTAAATTTTATAAAAATAGAGTTCAGTGAGAAGTGGAGTTCCATGGAAACAGAGTTATAGTGACATTTGAAATAAGTGAAGTGAAGTTTGAATTAAATTTTAATAGAAGTGGAGATCGGTGTAAAAGTTAAAGTGGAGTTCGGAGTGACAATTGAAATACGTGAAGTGGTTGAACTCAAAATCTGGAGGGAGGAAGTGGGGTTTGGTATATTTGAAACAAGCCCTTAGCTGAATGGAGTTTTTGTGTTAGCTTGCAAGAGGAATTTGGCCTTCCGTTTGATTCTTTGTTTCCAACAGATTGTGATGTGATGATGCACTTGTGCAAGTATAAGGATTTTGCATATTGTGTAACGATTAGCTATCCCTTTGAAGGTGTAGTAGACTATGTGCTGTTTTCTAGCTCCTATTTGCACAATTATTCTGCTGAAGTTGGAGGACCTGAGGAGAGCATGTCTACTGGAGTTGCTTTTCTAGGTACATCCTGCAACTAATAAAATGCAATAACAACCTTTTGACTTTTAGAAAAAGGAATTCTTTCTGAAAGTTAACTGCTATGTTGTTGATTTGGTTCAAACAACAACAAGCTAAGCCTTTATCCCACTTGATTGGGATCGGAATTAGTTTCAAACATATCCCAGTAATTGAGACTTTCTTCATCTCTAGTGTCGACATATTTACCCGATTAGATTGACCGTCTTGTTTTCTTGTAAATATATTGCTTGATAACCTATGTAGCTTAGAGCATCTTAATAATCGTCCTATTGGTTTCCCAGCTTAGTATCTGCACTATGGTACTTTCTTTGGTGTCATGTATGGAGTTTCAAACCCTAGTTTACTGCATGGTTTTAAACTAAAGTTTGACCAAGGATGCTCTAATAAGATCTTTTTAACGTTTGTCAGCCTTATGACAGATACCTTGGCGAGTGTCATTCCCTTGATACTTATTTGTAAATAAGCACATTTCTTAGTCACCTACCAAAGTTTTTTAAAATGTTAACTGGCTATTTGTACCAAATACTTGTGCAAAACCACCCAACTATTCCTTTGATTGCAGTAGCTGGTCTTGTTCTTTTATCCTTTGTTAAGTTGAAATCTTCAGCCCTGCTATTCTTTATGCCAAACACTTGGAGCTCGTTGTAATTTGATGATTGGCATAACTTGCTCTACTCTTTTTCCTGGAAACATTTTTTAAAAAAAATTTATAGCCTTACAGTCGGCAATAAAATAAATACATGGAGACTTCAAAATGTAATTGTAGAAACTATGGAAGTCACCTAAAAAATAATGCTTATGAATTTTGCAAATTGCATTGATAGTTGTTTATCAACACTGAACACTGGATTTGGCTTATGCAGTTAAAAAACTTGCTAAAGAATACATAATAAGCATGAGATTTGAAACATCGACTCCTACTTGGTTTGCATGGTTGCATTTTATGCCTGGTTGTTATGCCCTTTATTGCAAATATATTTTAAAATAGTCCCTCTTTTGTTGCATGGCATCCTTCATTGTTTCTTCCATTCGTATTTGACATCTATGTACCAGATTTCTGTGCATTCCAGATACCAAGTTGCATGATGCATCTCTTCTAGTGCTGAGGATTTATTTCTGTTCTGCTCCATTGAATTTCATGATGTTTTATACTAGTTGACAATGTTCAAGTGACTGTTTCTTTTCTTAATTTCAGTTTTGAACTCCAAAAGAAGCCTCATGTCGTAAGATGTTTTCAAATTCAAAATTCAAGCATGATTCTCTCAAGTTTTAAAGATCAATCACGAGTCTTAGGTATTGGATGTCTATGAATTACTGATATCAATGTTACGCGAGGATGATGATGAAATCTCCTGCATCTGAAGTCTCATGTTGGTAAGAAGTTTTGAAATCCAGAATTCAAACGCACGATTCTTTTAATGATGAAATGATTGATGACTTACTGATGATATCAAATTGTTTCACTGCGATGATGACGAAGTTTGTTTTCTTCTGGTTAGACGATGATCTGGACTGTCGTGAGTTCTTCATGCATCTGCAGATCATTGTTATCTTGCAGAATCAAATTATTTTCTATTCTTCATTAAATATGGTTGACTCTATTTATATACATCTGGAATCTAGTTAGCTTAGCCAATTGATGAAATTTTGTTTTTTTGGTATAATCTTTGTAGAAACTGTTTATATCGTATTTGGATAGTTTTTTCTTCAGCAAAATTCTATAGATACTCAGTTGATGGGTTGGGGCTTTACAATTTAGAAACTTTTTGGAACTGAAAATAACTTTATATGTGCACATTCTATTCATCTCAAAATAGCAACCATTCAATTTTTATTATTGTTGTATTTCTATTTTCTTTCTCTTGCTTTCTGTTTAGTTTTGTTTAGACAAGTCAAATTGACACAAAACACCTTTATGTTATAAGTATTTATAATGTGCTTTGTTTAGGCAAGTCCTCTATTGTAAAGCTATTTATATGCAGCCCTATCAAGTCAAGCACACCAGGCAAGAAGTAAAATTGTTTTTTAATTTGCAAAATCTGGCTCGTAATACACAAAACAACTATTTTGGGGAAAAAGGGAAAAGAAAAGACAATCAATATACAACAATATGGAATTCTTGATCTATGTTTTAATTATTTGGAACTTATTTTTCTAGTCAAAGTTTAAATTTAGATTTACTTATTGTGTTTCAAGTTTTGTGAATTTATCAAATTAAAATTTAATTTATTTCTTACCAAATTCAATTTTACGAAATTCATTTTTATCAATTAAATTCATCCTAAATTAAACACAGAAGTGAGGTTAAATTTTGACAGAAGAAATTAAGTTTGGTCTTAGTTGAAATAGACGCTTACTTTGACAATTTCGTAATTACTAGTTCAATTTTGTAAGATAAAGATATTAATATATTTATGTAATTTTATAAATTAAAAAGAAAAAGAAAAACAAAGGTGTTATTAGTCTCGCACCTCTCATCTGGCTCCACGTATTTTTACTCATATCCTCTTCTTGTTGTTCTACTTCTTCAACTCCCTCTACCCAGCAAGAGGGAAAGCCACCTGCTTTCTTCTCACTCCTTCTCCATTCCTCTATCCCCTCCGAATCAAACTCTTATCAACAGGTATGGATCATGATCCCGATCTTCTTCTTCTTCTTCTTCTCATAACTATCTTGATTTCCCAAGTTTTTAATCAATCAATATACAGTCTTCTTGACTGGTGTTCGCTCTTCTTGGATTCTTTTCTTTACAATCTTGAGATTTGGTTGTTTGAAAGTTTTTCATTGACTAAATTTAAGTTGGTACGCGTTTTAGGTACAAATTTATTGGATACCTTGCTTGTGATGATTATAGTCTAGTGGGTGTTACTCAGTTTTCTTATATATGTGTGAACCAGGTTGATTATAATATGAGCTTTTCTTGTTGAAAAATTTTAAATTAGTGATTTGGAGTTGATAAGGTAGTTTACTTTGTTGTCTAATTTTAAATCTTGGAGCTTCTTAGTTGCCTGTTCATAGGGTTTTTTGGGTTTGTGATCATAATGGTCAACTGGAGATTTGCTCAGGTGGTGAGGTATGGGGCTCAGGCTGTTGAAAAGTTGAACTTGTAGTCAATATTTGCAATTTGCTTGGTGAAAGTTGGTTGTTCTTTGCAATTTTTTGCTAGTAGATGCCAAGTTTACGGACCAGTGCTTGAAACAAAATCGGATCGGTACAAAAATGGAATCTTTATGATGACTGAGCTCTCTGAGCATCTAAGGCATTCATGTGGTAGAAATTATACAGCTTATCAATTTTCTCATTATCATAGCTGCCTTCTCTTTGTTTCCTTTCCTTTTGGTCTCTTGCTTTTTTCTTATTCTTTTTTTGGTGAAGTTTGTTTTATATATTTGTGTTTTACATGTAGCAGTTGTTTTAGCTTTTGGATCTTTCTAAACTATGGCCAACAGTAGTCTTCTCTGTAAATATTGGGACATAAGTGCATTTCATGTTTGAATTATAGTTGCGTCTTCAGCTTGCTCTAGATATACCATTAAAGGCTAATATGTGTCTCTTGTATTGCAGGCTTTAATAGTTCCATAAGGTTTACCTGGTAAAAAGTAAAACATGGCTGGTGCTTTAATCCAGTCAACGATTACTCCTGCTGGTGTAGTCAATGGCAGACGCACTCTTCGAGGATCTGGAAAACCAAGAAGGGTTTCCAGAATGATGTGCAATACACGTTCAAGTCCACTGCAATTACAGTGCTTCACAGGCTTGCGAGGATTGAACACATTGGATTATAGATCCAGATCTGGGCAAAATTTTCATTCTGTGGTTGCAGCTTATGTCTCTTCTGCTCCAGGAAAAGCTAGACGTGGTGCTGCAGTGGCCATGTTTGAAAGGTTTACAGAGAAGGCTATCAAAGTTATTATGCTTGCACAAGAAGAAGCACGGAGACTAGGTCATAATTTTGTTGGGACAGAGCAGATCTTATTGGGTCTTATTGGTGAGGGTACAGGAATTGCTGCCAAAGTTTTGAAATCAATGGGCGTCAATCTCAAAGATGCCCGTGTAGAAGTGGAAAAGATCATTGGTAGGGGAAGTGGATTTGTTGCAGTTGAAATACCATTTACACCACGCGCAAAACGTGTTTTGGAGCTTTCATTGGAAGAAGCTCGTCAGCTCGGTATAATTCAGACTTAACAACTCAACCATAATATTTTATTAATGTGGACAGAAGTCAAGCCTCTTTAAAAATTTTTCTGTCTTAGCATACACATTCATATCTCAGACACCATGATACTCCTTTTTTCATTAGCTTTGCTATTCATTCTTCTTTTCTATTGAATTTCTGGCTCAACTTAACTCAGATTCCTTTGCTTATTATGTTTACGCTGCAAAAAAGCAGGGGGACATAGATTATGACTCTTGTCACATCTGCAAGGATAAAATGCATCAGCACCCTTAATTCTTGTCCTGTGACAGGCTTTTGCTAATGGCAATGCTCAACTGAGTTCAACTAGAACATTAAACACTTTTGCATTGGAATGATTAGTTTAGCTCACTAATGAACTTTCATATTGATGGCTGAAGATTTATAGAATTGCGGAAACCCATGAAAGGAATGCACGTGTTTAAGTGAGGAGGTAATTTCATCATGGTGACTCTAGTTAATTGTTAAATTGCTCAGACTAAATGACCTGGAGTTTGTTTACTAAATGTTGAAACTGTTGAAGTAGACAGTGATTTTGTTGGTTAATTAGCATATGAAGAAGACATGTTTTCTTTTTCTTTCTTTTTTTTATTTATTTTGGGTTGTTGTGTTAAGTGAAGTTCATGTGGAACTTGTTGATAACCTTGGGTATTTCTGCTCATACTGGTTGTACTACCATTCTGACTATTATCTTGCATTTGCTTATTGCAACACCTATCATGTGGTTTCAGGTCACAACTACATAGGATCGGAGCACTTGCTTCTAGGATTGCTTCGTGAAGGAGAAGGTGTAGCAGCTCGTGTGCTTGAGAGTCTTGGAGCAGATCCTAGCAACATACGCACGCAGGTGCATGGAGTTCTGAATCCACTTATGATCGAGGAATATTACTTGGTATCGTAACTTTTTTTATTTAAGCAGGTCATCAGGATGGTAGGTGAGAGCACGGAGGCTGTTGGTGCTGGGGTTGGGGGAGGTAGCAGTGGTGCTAAGATGCCAACACTAGAGGAATATGGTACCAATCTGACAAAGTTAGCGGAGGAGGTAGTTTTTGCATCTAGTTTTTGCATTGTCCTTATAGTCCAGTGGACGTTATTTCTGACAAAGGCCATGCTCAACAGGGTAAGCTAGATCCTGTAGTTGGACGACAAGAGCAAATTGAGCGAGTTACACAAATATTGGGAAGAAGGACTAAGAACAATCCCTGCTTAATTGGAGAGCCTGGTGTTGGGAAGACAGCCATCGCCGAAGGTCTTGCACAACGTATTGCCAATGGGGATGTTCCAGAAACAATTGAAGGAAAGAAGGTAAAGTGGCCTTCTTTTTGTGGATTCTAGCAATGTCTTGCACAATGACTGATTCATCAAACTATTCTTTTGTTTGCCAATTAGTGTACATTCAGATTTGGTGAATGTTAGTATTGATTCTTTTAGTTGGATGACATGGTACATAGAGTGTTAACATTCAGTGGCGCTTACCAAGTGTTTTTATTTATTTATAGTTCTTGTGCATTTATCTCTTAGACAGTTTCTTCTGTGATCTTAATAACGTCATATTGGTGCAGGTGATCACCCTGGACATGGGACTTCTTGTTGCTGGTACTAAATACCGTGGAGAATTTGAGGAGAGATTAAAGAAATTGATGGAGGAAATTAAACAAAGCGATGAGATAATCCTCTTCATCGATGAGGTTCACACGTTAATTGGTGCTGGAGCAGCAGAGGGTGCAATTGATGCTGCTAACATATTGAAACCAGCTCTTGCAAGAGGGGAATTGCAGGTAATCTGAAACCATCTGCAAACGAGCTTTTAAAAGTTATTTATGCTCGTGGCCCTTCTTTTCAATATAGTAGTTAAAAATGCAGAAGCATCAATAGCTTGCCCCCTTAAACCAAAGTTTGTATAACGTATTTTTCCTCTCAAAAAAAGTTTTACTTTACCTCTTTTGACAACTTGGTAATGGAAATTGTCATGTCATAAAATCCTTGAGGTTTTCTGACTCTCACGTTTCTTTCTATTAGTGCATTGGAGCAACAACTCTTGACGAGTATAGGAAGCACATAGAGAAGGATCCAGCATTGGAGAGAAGATTCCAACCAGTTAAAGTGCCAGAGCCAACAGTTGATGAGACCATACAAATCCTGAAAGGACTCCGTGAAAGATATGAGATACACCACAAACTACGCTATACAGATGAATCTTTAGTTGCTGCTGCGCAGCTGTCATATCAATACATCAGGTATGTGATTTATGCAGTAGCACACATCCTTACTTTCTGGAACTTATCTATGTTGGCCTATAAGGTTTATGTTTTTCCCTTGTTCTCTGAACCCCTCTTTTTTTCATTTCTGTACCAGCGACCGGTTCCTGCCAGATAAAGCTATTGACTTGATTGATGAAGCTGGTTCACGTGTTAGGCTTCGCCATGCTCAGGTATAATTTCTGTTTAGCTCATTAAAGCTAATACATTAAGTGTTGAAAATTGTATAAACAAGAAGTGTCCTTATCTGCAGCTTCCAGAAGAAGCCAGAGAACTAGACAAGGAGCTCAGACAGATTACTAAGGAGAAGAATGAGGCAGTTCGTAGCCAAGACTTTGAGAAGGTATTCATCAGTTTCTTTGTGGATAATTGGTTATGATTGATTTCATTGACTCCTATATTTGTAGTCCTTAACATTAAAAGCATTCAAGAGTGTAGGCATTTGCATTTGGACCCCTTTTTTTAAAGATCTTAGAGACATCAAAGGACTTGCAACTGATTTTAGCTTAACACTTCCTAATTGCCTTATCAGTTTTAAACAGGGATGAAATATAGGAACGCCTGTAGTTAGGGATTGCACTCGATAATTGAACCAAAGTTGGTGCAATTTGCCATGAAATATTTTACCTCTTTATTGTTTCATGGAATCTGTTATTTTCTAAGCACGTTATGTGACAGGCTGGAGAGCTGAGGGACAGGGAGATGGAGCTGAAGGCTCAGATATCAGCTCTTATTGACAAGGGCAAGGAGATGAGCAAAGCAGAGAGTGAAGCTGGTGATGGAAGCCCAGTTGTCACAGAAGCGGACATTCAACACATTGTGTCCGCCTGGACTGGGATCCCTGTGGAGAAGGTGTCAAGTGACGAATCTGATCGCCTCTTGAAGATGGAAGAGACGCTTCACAAGCGTGTTGTTGGACAGGACGAAGCTGTCAAGGCTATAAGCCGAGCTATCCGTCGAGCACGTGTTGGTCTTAAGAACCCCAACAGGCCAATAGCCAGTTTCATATTTTCTGGTCCAACTGGTGTTGGAAAGTCAGAGTTGGCTAAGGCACTGGCAGCTTACTACTTTGGTTCTGAGGAAGCCATGATTCGGCTCGACATGAGTGAGTTCATGGAGAGGCACACAGTCTCTAAGCTCATTGGTTCACCACCGGGTTATGTCGGCTATACTGAGGGTGGGCAGCTTACAGAAGCTGTTCGCCGCCGCCCATACACAGTTGTCCTTTTTGATGAAATTGAGAAGGCCCATCCTGATGTCTTCAACATGATGCTCCAGATTTTGGAAGATGGGAGACTGACAGACAGCAAAGGACGAACTGTGGACTTCAAGAACACCCTTTTGATCATGACATCTAATGTTGGTAGCAGTGTGATTGAGAAAGGAGGTCGTAGGATCGGATTTGATTTGGACTATGACGAGAAGGACAGTAGCTACAATAGAATCAAGAGTCTGGTAACAGAGGAGTTGAAGCAGTACTTCAGGCCAGAGTTCTTAAACAGGTTAGACGAGATGATTGTGTTCAGGCAGCTAACAAAACAAGAGGTCAAGGAGATAGCCGATATTATGCTTAAAGAAGTGTTTGAGAGGCTTAAGAAGAAAGATATAGAACTTCAAGTAACCGAGAGATTCAGAGACAGAGTAGTAGACGAGGGTTATAGTCCAAGCTACGGAGCAAGACCCTTGAGGAGAGCGATAATGAGACTGCTTGAGGATAGTTTAGCAGAGAAAATGCTCGCAGGAGAAATCAAAGAGGGAGACTCAGCAATTGTTGATGTGGATGCAGATGGTAATGTTACAGTTCTCAATGGTGCTGGCGAAGTACCAGAATCTACCCCTCCAGCTATCCCGGTGTAATTAGAATTTTGGTGTAGGACTTCTCTAGTAATGTAAAAGTTAAACTTGTAGGTCTCAATATTTTTCAAGAACGTGTATCGTTAGTCTAATGTATTTGTTCACCGTTCTCAGTAGCACGTCTTTAGTCTTTAGGAGCTTGGTGCTATCTGTAACGTATTAAGAGAATGAAATAGTGAACAAAATGTGTTCCTTTATTTGTATGATCTTTCTACTTCTAGTACGGTGTATTTTATCAGTACTTGTTCAAAGCTTGAAAAACACCTCGGTGATGAAAACCTTAAGACAAACCCTTACAATTCCATTTTGGAAAAAATGTGGACGAAAAAACACGAGAGCACACATTTTTGTGCCACTTTCTTGCTCAGAACATCAATTTCTCGCTTTCGCATCTCTTACATGGCGAACTTTCGCTTTGATTACATATAACACAAGCAGGCATTGCATTGAACCAAGAGGTAAAAGTTTGCATCAAAATGTTTCAGGTAATGGTTTGCCTGCTAGGAACGATCTGAACAGTACAAGAGACCGTTCTGGTTGAGAGAACGGAGCTTCATGAGATGCTCCTCTAATTGTTGCAAATGAAAGCATGTCACCATAGACTTGAGTCCATCCGCCAACCTGCTCACAACCTCAAATAATCAGAATCTCTACGGTTCAAGAAAACAATTCTCTACACAGGAACATAAATATTTTGTGAATAAAAGGAGCATCAGACATGTACCTGTTTCCCTTCAAACCAGACTCTGTAAGGTACTGTTGTTTTAAGTCCCAGTTCATTTGCTAGCCTTTGAACTAAGGTTCGACTACCAATGAGGGGAATAACAGAATCTTGATCCCCACTGCATGAACACACAGGGCGACACTGCTGCCTTTCTTAATGAATCTATATTCACTGAAAATTAAAATCCAGAAGAATGACATACCTGTAAACTAAAACTGGGATTCCTGAATTTATTAGCGAGGCAACAACTGAGATGGTGGGTAGCTCCAAGTTGAGAAGCTCATATTCGAGCACACTGAAACATAAACAAAGACTATAAGAAATTGAGGAAACTTCAATTAGCAAAGTTAGTTATTTTTATGTAGTTTTGTAACATGATGTTAAGCAAAGTTATATTTATATTGCGAAAGGTTGAAATTGAGGAAACTTCAATTAGGAAAGGCATGTGATACCTGCTACAAACAGTCCATCTTGTCACCCCAGAAAGCTGGGAGTGAAGTGCTTCTTGAACATCCTTGCGGTTAAGATAGTTCACAGTTTCATCTTCCACGCATACATCAATTTGCTCGCTTACTTCCTGCACCTCATGTTCAAATTTTAGTAAATCATTCCAATATCCTCGCTCACTAGACAAAGAATGCGATAATCGAGTATTATAACTCACATGTGGACTAAGGATCAAGGATTGCGAAAGAACAGATGAAATGCAAACATCTAAAGTCACATCATATTTATCCACGAATCTGCTTGTTTCTCTAGTCACTTGACTCATGACCTTTGAGCAAAGCGTAGAGAGAGAGCCCCTGTAGTACTCACTGACATATCTTGAATAATTGCAAGCAGAGGTGAAAATATTGTAGGTTGAATCTGATATCAACCCATGAGACCAGAAGTACTCAGCTCTTGAATTGAAATCAGTTGCAAATTCCAAAACAGGATTGCCCAACTGAACGGCAATCAACAGCAAAGAACTTATATAAGCTACTCGTTGTTAATAATTACAAGTACTAAAAGATCATGGATGTTCTACTTCCATCACTTACGGCAATTCCTTTGAGGTTGAAGATGTTCTCCCTCTTGTTATATTCAACCATGAGCTGTGCAAGTTGGGGAATATAATGCCCTAGTAACAATGTCAGTTACAAAAGTCATAGCAGCACAAAGATTTTTGTGGACAATGCGTGTAACAAAAACCGATTTTGTGTTAATTTTACCAGCATAGCTTTCCCCAGTGATGTACAAATCTCTTCCCTTATACTGGGGGAACTTGGCAAACCAACGGCGAAGAAACACTAGATTGTCCCTTGCTTTAACACATAAAAAGAACAACAAATTAAGAGAAAAATTCTCAGAACTGTAAAGTTCTTTATGGTTGTTAGCAAAAAGATGACCTTTATAAAAATTTTCTTCATGTGTAAGCTACAGTTTAATGTCTCTTTATTTAATTGATGGCGTTTCTAAACAGATGTTTCTTTCTAACAGAGCTACAATTTAGGAAACATTCAACTGAAAATCAAATAGTTGAAGATCATACCAGTCATCTTATCATTCACGCCAGTGTAGTAAGAAGAATCAGTGGCATAAGAAAACCCAACTCCTGCTGGTGATTCCAAATACAACATGTTTGCCTCTGAAGAACAATTGAAAAAGAAAAAGAAAAACCAAAAAGTGTGACTTTTAAATGTTTAAAGAAAGAGAAGGATCTTGAAGTATTAGCTTATTACCTTTGTTCCAGCTATACTCATTCCTCACTAGAACTTCTCCACTTGGCCTGAAAGGTCCATTCTCAGAGAATGCACCAACTCCAACTGAAGAACAACCTGGTCCTGTAAAGATCAATCAATAAAATCAACCAAAATAGAAACTTTCTAATGAAATAAATAGTTCATTTTTCCTTATTCGGCTGTTCAATAATTCCTATTGCTTGAGTTAAAACCATGATTTTGGAAGACATTTGAACCCCAATTACCGAAAATTCAAGAATTCACAAAATGTTGTTATCCATTTGTTGAGACTTTCAAGATTTTGTGTTAGTAAAAAAGATTGTATCTTTTGCCGCTGGTTTACCTCCATTGAGCCAAAGAACAAGAGGTTTTGAAGATGGATCAAGTTCAGCTTCAGCAAAGTAGTAGAAGAGAGATCTCTGCTGCTTGTTATCCACTGAAACATACCCTGAGTAGTGCTGGAAGCTAACCTCTGGTTGCCCTGGTAGCTTGTTGATCTTGTCATGAACAGCAGCAGCAGCAGCAGCAGTAAGCTTCTGTTCAAAAGCCATGGAACTCCATAGATGAAACACCAGTACTGTTACTGTTGCCATTGCTCTCCATGCCACACTCTCCATGATCTTCACTTGAGAGGGAGAGAGAGAAGAACAAGAAGAGCGAACAGAAAAGGCAAAAAGCATAGAGTGAAGCGAAGTGGGAGGTATTTAGTTCAGTAAGGGCAATAAGTTGTTGGCATTGTTTTTGGCTTTCTTGAATCGCCCCTTTCTTTTACTGTACCTGCTGTAGATTAATGTGGTCAAAAGAACAGCAGTGATGAAATCATTCGTATTAAACAAGTTCTAATTAAACATGACAAATGAACTTTAACGTTTACAAAATTTATATTTTGAGTATGAAAATTTTAAGAAAATGATGATATATTACATACAAAACTTCACAGTTTTGTTGCATATGATCAAACGATGATAATGCTAAACAAATGTGAGCGGAAAGAAGAGAGACAAGCTTGAGATGGTGACATGGAAAGATTGCTTTCCTTTACTTCTCCTTTTCTTCTTTTTCTCAGACATGTGTGAGCAAAGCTGTCTCCTTAATAGAACAGTACTGCTTATTTACTCATTCAATAATTATTTGTTAGAAATGGTTAGTAGATTGAAGAATATTAAATAACAATGGCACGCATCTGCTCTGCTGGTTTCAGAGTTGAAGCATGAGCTACTTGTCAGGAATAAATTCATTCACTTTTTTTCTTTTCTTCTTTCTTACGAACGATTGCTGTTCGTACCCTTCAACAAAAAAAGCATTCGTTGCTCTGAAAATAAAGAAATCTACTGTAGTGCACTCTTGAGTCTTGAAAACATATATTTTTGAAAAAAGAAAATAAAACATCGAAAAACTTAGATTCTAATTTCCAATTTCAAACTGAGATTTTGAACCGTTCTACATTTCATAAAGAATTAAAAGATGGAGACGCTACACAGTGGATTAACTTTCATTTGCCCATAGGTGAGGAGGAAAAAGAAACCTTCTAAGCATGCACATCCATGTGGAGAATTTCATTTGTGATAGTTGTGGCTTTTTATTTCAACTCTATTTTTATTTCTATTTTAACTTTATACTTTTTAAAAAATTATTATCATATTTTTAAAAAATACTTTTCCAACAACTTTTTTAGTTTTAAATAAAGTATATATTATAAATTATGTATATATAATTCTATTTTTAAGCTAAAAAATAGATTTTTGAATTTTTTTAAAACTAAAAAAAAAACCTCATTCTAAGCAACCTAAATAACCCAGCCCTAAAAACTAATTCTTTTTGGCAAAAAATAAGCTTCATATAAAGATCTATTTATTCTCATAATTTATTTTTAAAATGTTAATTTTTTTAATTTATATTTAATAAAATTTATTTCAAATTACTGTAAATAGTAGCCAGTGCTACTTAATTAAATGAGTTCTAACAAATTTTATATTTATTTTTATAAATTGATTTTCTAATATTTTTTAAAAATATTTTTATAATTACTGTTTAATAAAGAATTAGTAGACAAGCAGCTACTCATTGAAGTCCACAAAAGCTTGTTTTGTCTAGAAACTAGAAAGTTGATTGATTCAATTCTGTGCTAAATGCTAATTCACAGTCTTATGACAAACTTTTGTCTGTCTTAAAATATAGTATTTACTTTATTTACTTTTGTCAATCCCTGAATTGAAAGTGTAACTTCTTGTCAAGGGGTACTCAAAACTATTTTGTTTTGCTACGCTCCCTAATGCATGCAAGTGACCGAAAGATTTCTGTAACCACTCCTCTGTTTCTGCAATTCTTTTTTTCTGTATTTGAACTTCAATCACACGCTTCTGCTCAAATTATATAATACGAAAATTCTACCATATGAAATTCACATATATTATTTAAATTAAAAAAATATATTTTACATTTTTATAAAATTTTATTAAAAAATTTAAATAAAAAATAATATAAGACTGTCGAATACCTCCTGTTAACTTCCAGTTCTAATCCACTTTTCTTTTTAACACTCCCACGTTCTTGTTTGGGGACTTTTCAAGCATGCAATTATAAAAAGTTTGGAAATCTTTATAAACATTGCTCTCATTAATATATACGTTGCGAGCATGGGAACAAGTAAAACTTTATGCGGGGTTAACAGTGCACAATTCTACAAGAAAATATTTTTTATTTGCATCCGCCTTTGCTTTTCTGTATAGATACACAATAAACAAAAACTCCAACGTAGAAAGCTTTTATTCCTTCGTTTTTTACCCTTTTTAATGATTCACTTTTAATATGCTTTTGGGGAAAAGCCTATAAACTTTTGGATATTCTATTAGCAACCACCATTAACATGCATCCTATTCCTCTATAAGTTTTTTAAATTCTGTATTATATTATATGAAATACTAGACTTAAATCAATGATTGTCTTTTTATGCATCCGTACAATCATTATTTTTGTTTTTCTTCCTTTTTGTTATCATGATCTGTGTTATACAACACCAATATTTAAAAGAAAGAAAAACTAGTGTTATTTTTCCAATAAATTTCAAGGAGGAGCATGTGAAGTTGGTGTGTTATGTTATGTTATGTTATGTTATGTCATGTTATTTTCTAACTTTGGGTTTGTTATAATTATTACTGCTTTGTTTACTTTTTACTTTTTGCCCCCTCATGATTCGATTTTGTCAGACGAAGTCATCATTAGTAAAGGTGTAGGAGTACCATCCTGCAAAACGAAAAAATTAAAGTGATCACCGCATGCGGGAGATCACGTGCTTCTTACGTTTTTTCCAAGCTGACCGTGGACATATTGTCAAGCAACAGTTTGCCTATGGCCCACCAGCACTCAATGGGCCTTGCTGGGCTCCTACCTCCTTTTGTTATCTATTCACCTATCAAATAAAAAGTCAATTTTTGGGATCAGGTGGAGTAGTTAATAGAATATACTATTTTACTAAATCTAAATAGTAATGATTTATAATAGTTCGGTTCATTTTATGTATTATTACTATCAAACTAGAAATTCAAATAATTTATAATAGTCCAAAGACAAACATCCACAAGTAAAATGACAGCTCAAAATGCAATTGGAATTAGATATGCTGCTTTTTTTCCTGACTCAAGATATTGCAGAAGCTGAAAAGCACTTTCAATATATCAAAAGCGAAGCTGAAAGCGTAATGACAAGAATTTTACAAGCGGAGACTTATTAGCTGTTACTTGGATTTTGGCTTACTTAACATATAATAAGTAGCAAGTAAAAAGATGTAATTTTAGCACTTGTGGTAGTATGACATTAATTCTGATGCATAATTCATGACGATAGATGGTCTTGAATAGGAAGCATTAGGCGCTCAACAAAAGTTGGTTTGAAATGTTTCAACTTGAACATGTCTTTCCCAGAAACGTTGCCTGATCAGAATTCCAGTTTACTGAAGCTCCGAACATCGTAAAAACGCTTCGTATTTCCTTCGAAAGACTTCCTGTAAAACCGCCGCATTCACCAAAAAGAAAAAAAAAGAGAGAATCTCTCTCTCCTTGTACTCAACACTACACTTGTTGTACCAAGGAAGGGAAATGACCCACACATTTTACATCGTATTAACAAAACCGTAAAAAAGAACAACAAAAATTACACAAAAGGATATCACGGATCCACCTATGTACACAAATCCGGATTGGCCATTTCCCAATTGTTTGAATCAAGTAATTTTTTCATAAATCCTTCCGTACTAACATGATGGATTTGGGCCTCTACGTTTGGAAAGGTAGAGCTTCTGTTGCAAACAAGGAAGGCGTGATGATTTTGTAATTCACCTTTTAAGTTCACTCTCCTCCGTTTGTGGGTGTTGTTTGATTGATGGAGGAAAAAGGGCCTTGATCAATTTCCCTGCGTGAAGCTTCCCACAATTGTTGCTCAATCCCCAGCTTCCTCAACTCCACCAGTCCTCGCTCCACTATTAAGAAAAAGAAGTTGCATGGCCTCAAATTCAATTGATACATCCTTGACTAGAAAAACTGATTCACAAACTGGAGATGATTTGTCATAAAGGAAAACAATTAGGGAAATAGAGATAAACAGCAACCCTGTATCAACTTTTCCCGACATGCTCCACATTGTTATCACCATGATAAAGTGAAAATGACTCACCATCTACAGCATCATGAGATGTGGCTGATTGGCCAATGTGACCAATCCAGAACTGTAATCGCTCTTCAGCAATGTCTTCTTCAACACCCTGAGTTTTGGCTCTTCTCCAGAAATACGTAAGCCACGCCTGAAGAAGATAATTTAACAAGTTCATATTGTAATAGATTACAAAATTAACAGTAGCTTCCGATGAATGTTATTTAATTAGAGATGCCAACAATTCCGTTCAGACTACAGATCTTCAACCGATACATTCAGGGATAGTAGCTCAGATTTAAAAAAAGTAGGTGTTGACTCTTACCAGGTCAGATACACATCACATATAAACCAGACAAATATCATAATACATAACCCAACCTAGAGGAAGCTGTCTATTAGTGTGATCCTTCGAACTTAACGTGCTATACGCAGCATACAGTTTATGAAAAAACATAAATAGCACCATTAGGGTGGTACGATTCCTTATCTGGAGAAATGGAGGAGGTATTTCTCCTAGAATAGACATCAATAAACTGTTAAAACAGCAAACATCCACATCCAATGCAACTTCCCTGATGTTGTAGTTCACACAAGATGCAACAGCTATCAACTAACAATCAACATATGACTGACAAACCTGTTTGAAGAAAACATCTTCCGCCTCCTCTTGGCTTAAGTCTGTAAACAACATGTAATTGAGACCATCAGGAGATAATTGCATGAGAAGAAATTAAGACAACAACTAAGCCTCATTCAACTAGACGGTGGACCGCAATTTAATAAAAAGAAAGAAGATAGAGCTGTCATAAATTTAAGTTGGGACCAGTAAGGACTTACCAAATGCTTCCATAAACTTAGGGTCACCAGGCGACTTCAGATCTAAGAAACAGAAAACATCAAATAACAATCCAAGAAATATCTATCTAAAAAGATATAGTTACAATAGGAATTAAGGCCAAAAAGAGATTCAAAAACTAATTGCTACATCCTTAACAGTCAGAGAAAGCACAGGCTTGTAAGTGATATAAATGCATATAGTAGTGTAACTATAAAAACTATAAGAATTTGCTATATATGAGATCAATTGCACGTACATATCCTATTTGTGTGTGCACTACATAATAATTTGTAAAATATAGATAAACGACATTCTTTTCCAATTCTTAATAAATGAAGAAAAAAAGAAGTAAACCCCAACCTGAAGCAGATTGACGAACAAAGCTAGGACGCCGACTATGGACCATAGCATACATCACAGCATCTTCGACCTTAAGTTTAGCAACAAGCACTCATAAGGTCTAGAATTAGGAAAACATCAAAAAGCTCCAAGACATTCTATGAGATAAAGATGGAAACAAAAATCATGAAAAGTCACAAGTTTTAACGTCAGGAATGAAACCTTCAGAGAAGCTAGCTCTCTCAAGCCTTTCTCAACCAGTAGCATGCTTTCTATATTGCCCTCTCCACTCAAATCATTTAACTCGCGGTTATTTCTTTTATCAAAATCATCTTCACCTACGCAACACAAGAAAGTCCATTATAAGTAGAAGTCATGCATCTCTAGCCCAATTAGTCATCACGTCATAGTGCAAAAAAGCATAATAAATACAGTTCGCTATAAAAGATTGCTGTTTCAGGCTAAAAAAATGGTATGCCTTTTCTCCAAGATTCGTCCTTCGCTCTTTGTCCAGCAGATATGACAACTTCCAAAGGAAGAGGGGCCCATGATGACCAATGTTCATGTTTGGAAGATGCTATATCCGGGTAGACTCCTACATGCACAAAAATGTGACAGAAGAACAATGGTTAAGGGTGCTGAATAGGACTCACAGAAGCCTCACAGAGATTTTGAAATATGAATAATATGTATAAGTAGTAGTATGAATAAGTAGTATAAAATTCTCAATCCCGAACACTTCAAGTGATTCGATTGAGTAAGAGTACCATATCGAACAGCAAGACCCCAATAACGAGCAAGCCAACACCTTCTAAGAACAACCTCTTCCTGAAATTGGAAATCCCACATAAGAAAAGTTTTAGAATGCATCCTCTGGCATAGATATTGAGCCATCACCAATGCTTAAGGACAAACCATTTCTTCTTGAGTTAAAATCATTCTTTGAGTCATAGAGCGAAGAGCTTTTGCTTCAGACTCGGCGTCCTTAAGCTGTCCAACTGCAGCTGCCACTTCGTCTCTTGTTGACTACCTCATGTCAAGAAAATAAAATAATTAACTTAAACACTAACAAACTACATAATCAAACCAAGATACAAGCAGTTTGTACCTCAAGTTCCAGTCTTAAAGCCATAACTTCTTCATCCCTGCCATCTTTCGTTTGTGCAGCAGCTTTTAGAGCAGCCTAGAAAAATATCAAAAGAGATCTAAAATTCTTAACCTCAGAGCTTACGTTAAAAGTTTAATTTATTTTTAGTAAGTGCCATCAAATGTTTGCATATACAAAAACACAAAGGTAAGGGCCTAAGCACTAGGATTTGAACAATAACTTTTACAATAGGAAGTAGCATAAAAAACTTCTCTAATTATTGAACAAAAAGAACAAGTAAACAGAAAAAAAGCAATTCAAAAGGCTTTATCTGACATTTACAGAGGATTTTGGAAGTGCTTATCATAGAAATGTTAATAGTTAATCACATGCTCATTAAGGACAATGTCTTTTATAGAAGGAAATAAAAGCCACTAATATATACATACTAGTGAAAATATATACAAATATCTCATATTTTACCAGCGGCCATATCAAAAGAGGGCAATTAATTATTGTAAAACAATCCAAGAAATATTCGTAGTGGGTACCCTACAGAAGTACAAGCCTTATCATGCATACTGAAACGGACTATTTGCATAGACAGTTATTAACTATGTGGCATGGTATGAGCGTGCAGTCTACTCAGACACCTTTGCAACAGGAAATTTTTTTTGAACCAAATGGTATTGCCACTTTTAAGCTGAGTTCAATAAGTATCTCCGTCAAAGATGAAATCCAGGAAATTCGATCTGTTGCTTTCTCCAGAGCATCTAAGTTCAAAAAGTACTGATGGAAGGATAACATCTTACAACATTCGACTTGTTCTCAACTTTCAAGCTTAGTCTCAATGTTGGTTTCATTTTCACCTCTAAGTTCACTGATTCTACAGCCTAACAAAGGCAAGAATCTGTAGGTCTCTACATCCTCCAGCATGCATTTTATGTTCACAAACTTGTCTTCAAACTGATTTGGACACAGCAATAACTCAAGTTTCTCAAGAATAAATTTCTTCTGAAATTTTACTTGCAACTGATTGTATAAACAGCTGTCATGATGATCGAGGACAGGTTAGAAAAGATATGCTTATGTGGTTCGGACATGTCTTGCGCAGACCAAAAGATGCTGCAGTGCATAAGAGTGGTACGATTCCATTTGAACACTTAATGAGATAATAGGGTAGACCAAAATTAACTTGGCCTAAGGTGGTGGCGAAGGATTTAGAGGAATTGGATCTTTCGCTCAATCTGATTGATACTTGACCCATTAGAGAAAATAGATTCATGTAGCCGACCCACTCAAGTGGTATAAAGGCTTAGTTTGTTGTTGTTGTTGTTGATTGTGTACAAAGCCACTGAAGTAAATACTATAACCAAAGAAGCTCTTTCATCTCTAAATAGTTACCTCTCTTTGACGCAAAGCTGCCTCCTTTCTGCAAATGCACAAACATAGAAATAAGAGCCATAAAAATGATGTGATACAGATTAAAACAAAAAACCATCACCATAAATTCACCTGCTTAAAAGTTTTGCTTCCAAAGACACACCCTCTCCAAGAGAAGCAACCTTATTATAGACAAAACAGTAACTTTTCAGGGAATGTTGCAGATGCGCATAGTTCAATAGTTAGTAGAAGACCAGAACGGTAAAACAATTCATAAAGTTAAGGGAGAAATGCTCATGCAGCTAACTTTAAGCATGTAACAAACAGACATCTGGACTTTCAAATATGCATATCAATCCCTTCTTCAGTGAAAAAGCCACCTATAATGAACTCTCTGCACATGTTAGAGAAGAGAGTTGGAACAACTCCGAAAATTTTTTGTAAAGTTCTATTAGTAACAAATTTGGAAAGGGCTAAACTACAGAAAATGTAAGATGACAGCACCAATGAAAATGTTACTATCAGTAACTGCAAACCACATTGTACACTTTTCTCTGAGGACAAAAGAAGATCCCAATTCATCCTCTAGGATCAGAGCACATAGAAGGAACGACAATTTTAGAACGGAGAAACCACCCAACTCTATGATACATACTAAGCAAAGAGGACTTTTCTTTTGAAATAAAATGGCATTACTAGTGATTTGAACCCTCAACCTCTCCTCTGGAGACAGAATGTGTAGTGACTATATCCATGAGTGATTCACAAGAAAAGAGAACTTCGTTTCCAAGAACTACAGAAAAACTAAAAATAATGGTGGCTAACTTTGACATGATTCACATTTCTGAAGAAAAAGGAATTAAACCACGGAGCCACCAAGATTGGATATTAAGGAAGAAAAGAACATAAGGGCTCAAATTTCAAACAAATGACAAGCAATACCTACAAAATGCACAGAATCCACATTCAGAAGTTCATGTTTAAAGAGGAAATATGCTCAGGAATTTTTGCATCTTGGTATGAAACGTGGCTCACTAGACCAACTGAAAATTTAACTTCACAGACTACAAATTTGAAAAATAAAATACAATACAAAGGTATAGCTCACCTGTTTCTCAAGCTCCCTAGCTCTAGCCTCTGCATCCTCACATCTTTGTTCAGCAAGTCGTAGCTGCATGAACGCATTTCATTTGACGTCCAACATCATTATGCTTGTCAAAACTAGAAGAGTTTACACTAACTTATAGAAAAGATGTACCTTGTCAAGAATATTATCATTTTCTTCCTGTAGCATCTCAAGCTATAGACAAGCAAGCAGCTAATTAGGATAACTTGTTCAAATAAACAATGAAAGAGAAATAATTCATCACCATCTTATACTACAGAAGTATAAGGCCATAAGTAGATGGTAGCAAATTGGTATTTATCTTAAATAAAGGTAGCACCTTGGTGTGCTTTGCACATGTAAGATTAAGCTGAAAGAAAAACACAACCACCTTAACATGAGCAGATTATTACAATATACCTCATCTCGAAGAGCAGAAGCCTCACGATGATCTGTTTCTCTTGAGTTTGTGTGTCCAACATCTGTGGGAAACCTGCTCTATGTGTTAAACAACTAGATTGTCTGAAAAAAAAAAACTTGCAACTAATAAAATACAGTACGGTGGAAATCACTCTATTATATAAAAATATATGCAAACTGAAGAAGGACACGTACAAATTGTATGTTTCTAATATCTCAAGTCAAGCCTAATTAATCAACTGGTGTCTGTGAGGACACATACTAGAGGCTTCCATCCATTGTGAAGGCGAATTATTAGTAAATGAATCAGCACATGAAGAAACTTTTTAACAAGTTCCAAATCCCAAGATTATTTTTGCAAGGTCAGGCTGAGGCCTAGTCTGCCCATTGACTTGGATCACTATTCAGACGTTGGATGAAATGATGAATGAACATGAATAAAAGTCAAAGGTTCCTATCAGAAGGTATGCCAGCCAGCTCAAAATTATGAAGCATCAACTTAGGAAAAATAATAAACCAGAAAACTCCAAATGTTAGCATTCATATGTTTGAAAAATGGTGGTGCACTTATTTTGGCTAAATGTAGGCCATTAAACCAACTATTGTCCAAGTCCTCTAAGAAAATTTGGTTACATGTGGATCTTTAAATGTTCTAGCTAGAAATGTCTTAGCAAGTTATCAACACGATCAATATGAAGTCCCCTACTATTTCACAACAAATCAAGTTGATGGTGTTGGTGTACCTCGAACCCTATCCATCTCTTCTTCGGTTTCAAGCATTGCTTGAATACTAATGTCTCATATTCGATCCTATGCATGCAAAAATGGTTCCACTTTACTGTTACACAAGCTGAAAGGAAGTTTTAAGACGACACTATCTGAGAGGAAGTTTTAATACAAGTATGAGAAGGTCAGCTAACTACAAGCTTGACTTAAAGTCCACCAACTTCCTAATCCATATAGCTTCTCCCAAAAAAAAAAAAAAAGACATGCTCTAAGCAAAGTTTTGAGCTGACCACTCAAACAATAACTGCTACTAGCAATAAAATACTTTCTACAGTCTGTTTTTGGTTTTTTTACGCAAAAGGAATCCCCTGAATAAATGAATGACCAAGAGAGCTTAAGAAACCAATCTCTACCTCTTATTATCTCTACGCTTGTCAACAGTAGGCTCAATCAGGAGTATCGGTGAAGGAGTCTTCAAGGTCGTTCTAGCTGGGGGAACCAGTGGCGTCGTACGAGCAGATACCGATGACCTCCCAGTTGATGAAGAGCGAGCTGTTGGAACTGGGTCTATTATGTTCCGACCTAACTAATAAAGTCATGCAGGAAAGAATAATCCAAGTCAGATATTAGGATTAGAAAAGAAATGGTGAATAACATCATACTCCAGCATAAGAGACTTATTGCGTTATAAGAGAACCTGGTATGCCAAAATCTAAGATACTCCATGCCGTTTGAGAAGCTTGAACTTATATCAGTAACCAAAAAACAAAAACAAGCTCATAATTGCACAATGAGAGCAGCCATAGATAATTTGTAAGTTATAGGACTGTTATGAGCACAACTAACAACAGTAGCTATCAAAATACTTTGGGAAGAAGTTCAGTGACAACTGATGAAGAGATTATTAAAAAACCCCAAGCATGCATCACTCCTCAAAACCTCGAAGATTATACCACCTAATCATTGCATGCAAGAAGAGCCACATTTTTCTAAAACCAAGCTACTCAATCCAGTCAAGTCCAAACAACTTGTCAGTGTTAAACAGGCATCACATCAATTCACTTCAATTTCAAGCAAACTAAAGATAGCAAATCCAATCCTTATCATCGAGGCATTTTTCTTTTTCCAAAACGGAGCACTAACCTACCTATTACATTAAGACTATAAAGTAATTCTAACTAAACGCTGTCAAAAGATATCCAATCAAGCTCCCAATCAGTGAAAAAGCATGGCCGACTCAAATTGAGCACAAAAATAAACACCAACAAGCAAGATCCAAACTTCAACAAACTGGCAACATAGATAACCAAAAGAACAAAGTAATCAATCTAACTAACTACGGTCAACAACTGAAATCACTCACAGCTGGCGACGGAGATCTATTGGTCTTCCCAAGCAAAGCATTCCCCAACAATCCACCATTAACAGCACTAGCAGCAGTGGCTGTGGCGGCAGCGGCTGTTGATCTCTGTGTCCCAAACCTGAACCCGCCACCAATGCCAACTGCAGAAGGGATCTCATCATCATCGTCATCATCTACATCAGCAGCACTTTGCGAAGCCATGACTTGAGCAAGCCTAGCAGCAGCAGCACGTGCAGCAACGTTTTGATTCCGTTTCACAGCTGATAAGCCTGAGATCGAAGATGAACGATGGTGATGATTCGGGTGTGCCGGAGACATGGCTGAAGGTGAATATGAACCAGTGCTACTTGATCCATCGCTCTGCTGCCGCGAGTACACTGGGCTTCCTGCCCGCCGCCGCGAGTCCATGGAAAGTAAGATGAGTAGTACAAGCGGGAGTGAGTGGTACACGCGCGGTCAGATCTGGAAACTGAAGAACCGGAGGAAAAGGGGAACGGAGATCTCGGTGTTGTTGTTGGGTAATGGAGAAGGGGGTGTATGTAAATAGTTATTACGAGGTCTTATCTGGAAATACATGTTATCTCAGGGGGATTAATAGCTAGCGGCCTACCACAGTCAAACCTTAAAAAGCAAGCGCTTAATATGTAATATCTTTGATTCCTTTTTTTTCTTATATAAAATTTTACTTGTAAACATTTTTAAAGGTTTATACACGAAATTAAGTAAATTTTATAACACAAACAAAAGCTTTGCAATTTCTGTAAACCAGTAATTAACCAAGAGAAAAGAACAAAACTTCAACCTAAGAAAAAAATATAATAGCAAAACAAAACTCGATCCAGTAAAAACAGTTGAAACAAATAGCTAGAAAAACTTGAAGGAAGAATCACCGCATGCTTCTGAGTTCTTGTTGATCTTCCCGGCTGCACAACGGCCACCGGTCCTCTACGAAACTTGAACGATTTTGTTGCGCCTTTATCAACGTCAGCAGCAGCAGCATCCCTCTGCTGCATGAGCTGTGCGAGCTTAGCTGCAGCGGCGCGCGTGGCCTCGTGCTGCGATCGCTTCAGGAAAGACGACGACTTAATCATCGACGGAGAAGGCCGCGAGGAAGAAGAAGAGGAGGAGGAGGAAGAGCCAGCACTGCTTCCCGGCCGTTGTTGTTGCTGCTGCGATTGATCCATATCCATAGATGTAAAAATGTTTTTAAATGCTGTGTCTTTTGGATAGCACTAGATACATAAATGTTTGACAGTGAGATTAAAAAACTAATGTGAATGATAATGTGGAGGAAGTATATACGGATAGATGAAAGCAACACATATGTATAACAATATCTGAAAAGAATACAATTTATTTATATGTTTTATAATCAAAATTATCATTAAAAATAATACTTTAAATTTAACATATATTATTAGTTCAGAAGTGTATAATTTAGTATTCATTATTCACATATACAAGATTGATCAAACAGAATAAAGAGAAATTTTAATCAAAAAAGCGTTCAGAACAGAGTTCATAAAATTATAGATTGCAGTGAGTCAGTGACATAACTTACAGAATGTTGAGTTTTATATGGAAACAACAATAGTTTGCAAAAAATTAAGGCGTCAATGATTTATTTTATTTTATTTTAAATTTATATTTTTAATATAATTTATTATTATATAATTTATTTTTATTTTTAAAAAATATACAAACTTTACATCGTAAATATTATTTTTTATTTTTATTTTTTAAGATATAAAAAGTAAAATTCTCCAATAAGCACTATCACATTAAAGATATAATTTATTTTTTTATAAGCACTTTCAACATCCCATATAATAAATTAAAAATTCCACCCTCCTAGAGTCTATCACATTCTAATATCTCATTCAATGAAAAAAATAAATGAATAAAGATGGTGGAGTAGTCTGATATCAGTGTTTTGATGCACAAACAGATTGTGGAAATGTCATTCATTTATTTTACAAAGCTTTAATTTGCAGATAATACTATTACCTTTATTATCAATTAACAAATAACTTAACTTTAATAACCAAATTATTTTTTTCAAAACAAATAACTTAACTTGAACTTGGGATACAAACGAAACTTAGTGAAGTATCAAAAAAATACTTTCGTTCGAAATTCAGAGACAGACGCATTATGTTTAGAATTATCGATAATGAAAAACTTCATTGCATACTTTCGCGCCAATCTATAGATGAATCACTTATTTGCATAAGTAAAGGGATCCTTAATTTATCGTTGGGCCGCGGTAAATGGGTCATTTTTCTAAACCCTAATAGGCTGAAATCATGTTGAAACTAGAGCGTTTAGAATTATGTTTTCTAAACATTTTTTTATAAATTTTTTATCTCATACTTTTTAATATAAATTTTATAAATATTTAAAATTTAGAAAGTATAAATAAATTTTATGTAATAAAATTTTTTATTATATATTTTTATTATTTTTTAAAATAAAAATAATAGAATTTATTTTTTTAAAAACATAAAAATACTATTAATTTTAAAAAAAACTTTATTTTATAATCACTTCCAAACGCTCCATAGTCAATAAACTAATCTAGGAGTGTTTCAAAGTATTTTCAAAAAACAAGTTTTAAAATAAAATTATTTTATTTTCTAAAATAAAATTTTATTTTTATTTTAAAAAATAATAATAATTTATAATAAAATTTTATAAATTTAATGTATCTTTTAAATAAAATTTTATAAATATTATAAATTTTGATTTAAATATAAAATAATAAATAGTATAAAAATAACAACAAAAGCAAAGCAAAATATGCACATAAAGAAGCTTTTGGCCATGTACTGATACAAGCAATACACATTCGCAGAGTCAAAATCTTAAAATTTCAGAAACCTTGTTTAGTTAAATAAACTATTAAGAGCCTTATTATGCAACACATCAATTGCTTACTACTTCATTTCTTAAATGACTGGAACAGGACCAACAAGTTAAACATGAAAACAAATCCATCTCCTTCTCCTGCAACATATCTCAAAAAGAATTTTCTGTTTTTTTCCCCCTTCAATTTCACTTTCATTCCAACAACAACACAGTAACGCTCTCGTTAGATCTACTTCAATCTCTCCGTTCTCCGGCGGCGGTAGTCCGGCATCGGTGATGGGTTCAGCACATTCAACTCCACCGCGTCCTCAGGAGTCAATCTCCATCTCTTCTTCTTCCGACAACGACTCCGAAGACGATGATGAACAAAACCATCACCATCACCACAGACTCCAACTCAATCGAAGAAGAACAACTACGACCACAACCACGACGACAACAACATCACCGACATTAACAACGCTAACGATCGAAACTCCTTTGGCTTCAGCTTCAGCTTCGCTTTCAGCGACGAAGACGAAGATCCTCGAACAAGAACCGGAGATCTTACCTTGCCGTGCTTCAGCTTCACCTCTCTCTCCACAACCATCTGCCGCTGGTACTCCCAGAATCAAGGTGTGGGACCCTTGCCATGTCATCACTCCTCCACCACCGGCGCCCCCTCCGCCGTCGTCGACTGAGGTATTGTTGATCGCCCATGGCGAGTGTGCTGCTAAGTTGAGGCCAGATTTGATTGGGGGAAGGTGGGCAGCTTCCGGGCTTACAGGGAACGGAGAGAGGCAGGCTAGGGCGCTTGCTGTGATGCTTAATTCGGTTACGGTTAGGTTCTCTGCAGTGTATTGCTCGCCTCTCGATCGCGCCCGGGCTACAGCTGCGCTTGTCTGCCGGGTTAGTGACTCAAATTTCGCTCCTTTACTTGCTTTCTTGTTTCGTTACTTCATTGCTACCAAAATGCATTTCGATATTAGATTCATTTGAAATTGATTTTGTTGCCTGAGTAAGTTGTGAAGATGGTTTTAATCATATAAAGAAAGAAGAGTAGCTTGTCTATATTTTCTCGGATGAGTGTTTGTAGAGGATGACTCAGGATTATGTGGATTGTGAAGAATAAGGATGAAGGGGAGTAAGACTTTTCGGAGTTAGATATACTGATTATTAGAAGGATTAGAAATAAGATAGAAAGCTTGCAACTTACTTCTGTTGAAGGTAACTTCATAGTCGGGGCCAGTCTGATAATAACGTGATGAATTTGCAAAGTGAGGGAGTCATAATAACATGATGTTGAACCTCAGTAGATGGAACAGCGATTGCTTGCAAGGATCTGTTAGCAACTACCGAATTCTCATCCTTGAATATTTTGGTAGAGCCTTTTTTATATAAGATACATATATGCAATCTACACAATTTCATGTGGTTTTCCCATGTTTTTGAAAGTGTGGGAATATATTTGTTCAATCCACTTTTCTGTAACACTTCTCCCGATCACAATGCAAAACCCCCGAACATCAGTTAAAAGTTCACTGTAAATTAATTTTACTAATTAACTTTGAGTAATCTTTGGTCAAACACTTTGTTCGATCCCCACATATGCAATGGTATGAATATCTTAGCACCCTTCTTAATCTAGTATTTGTCTAATACCTCTGACTAATAGTGTTCGATTTCTAGCTTTAGCATATGACTCTTGTTAGATGTGTGGTGGATTTGGCAAAGCTTAAATATGGCTTATGCTGTCTTTCTCTCCTAAACTGAAGCTGTATTCCTGCTGATGCAGGAGCTTGATTTTGCGGAAGACCAGATACAATCATCAGATGCATTAGTAGAGATGAGTCAAGGCCAGTGGGAAGGCTGCCATCGGTCAGAAATTTACACCCCAGAGATGCTTAGCTTGATTGAAAAAACACAGCCTGATTTCTGTGCACCTTCTGGAGAATCACTAAGGCAGGTACAGTTTCGCATGATCGAATTCTTGAACAGGATAGTTCTGACGCTACCAGAGAAGATATCTACAGTAGAGGCGTTGTTGCCTCAGACTGAAAACAAGGGATTTTCTCGCCAAAGCTCGACAAATTCAGTTCAAGACCGTGATGGACCTCACTGGGATGTGGTATACAGGCTTAATCGGTCAGGACTCTCAAAAAAGAAGTCAGGAAAGAGCAGACTTCAGTTTGTTACTACAGGGGATAATGAGACTGAGGATGAGTTTTCTCCTAGAGAAGTAAACCACACTAACCTCAATGAAACCAACACAAGGAAGCCTAATACCTGCGTTGGCATCTTCACGCATGCGATCCCAATAAAATGTCTTCTTGCTGGTGTATTAGAGTGTAGTCCAGTAGTCTCGAATAGAGTCTGCATTGATGACTCTTCTGTAACTGTGTTACATCATTCTTTAGGAACCGGGTGGCAGATTAAGAGGTTGAATGACACTGCTCATCTAAGGCTTTTGTAGCAATTCTGGGGTATTTCGCTTCTGTGGATAACTTACAGGAAATGATGGGCTTGTTTGTGGAGATCAAGGTCTGTTCTGTTGAGGTGACCTGAATATTGTGACAGCACCTTTCTTTTTACTTACAAATATGGATATAAACTCTTCATCAGGGAACCTCGCTTAATAAATTGTTATCGTGCAATCTTCCATGAAAGCTCCACAGAGGATGGCATGGAAAATATGTCAAAGATGCAAAGATCGTGCATTCAAATGTTTTCAAATCATGTATTGGTACTTCCCCAACAGCTCTGTAAGCGTAGAAGTCAAATGAACAGAGAAAAAGCTCAAGTTGTTCTTTGCTTAGTGGCAAAATATCTTAAAAAGTTTTGTAGTATTGATGAATTTTTTCTTCTCTAAATTTACTTCCCAATCTGTATCTCTTGTTGAACCATGTGATAGAGTTGGAGCCCTGTGTGTGTAAACTGTGTAGAGGTCACTTGATTGGAAGGTTAGAGATTATGTGCTTGCATATAAAGGTAATGTCGGTATGATATTTTATTATTAGAAATACACTCAGCAGTTGCAATATTTGGAGATTTCATCCTGATATACTTCTTCCAATTGTTTCCAGGATATTACAAGTATTTCCACAGTATTATTTGCAAATGTTTTGTGTTTCTTCTTGACTACTTAGATTATATTCCTTCATCTCATATCTGGTAGAAAGAATGATCATTTGGATCTTTACTTCTCTATTTGTTATTCTATATACCGGGGTGAATCATTAGCAGATAAATAAAATCAAAGAAGCAATTAACTTGTAGCAAATTGAAGTTATCAACGAATCCTGTCGATTGCGTATCCTTATTCGCCAACGAAGGAAGAACTACTTCAGCTTATGCAATCGAGAAGTTCAACCTTCTGAAGGCAGCTACGGAGCTTCGCCAGTAGCGTCGCATTCTCATTCACCTTCATGGGTTCGTCTACTTAGCATAAAGCTCTTTGCTAGTTGCTCTCTTCTCTTCGCTCCTTTTCGCCGGTTATTCCAAGTGCCAGCAATTCTCTTCTACAAGTCTTGCTAACTCCGGAGACCATGAGATCTTTCGGTTCACGGTTTCAGAATTATCCGCAAGAGTTTCTCCTGGGTGCTTGTTTTGGAATCAGGTATGTTGTCAGGGTCTTCAACGACTGATTCCGGAAAGGAGTCTGGTGATCTTAACTTGAAGTGATCAGACTGACAACATACCTGATTCCAAAACAAGCAAATTTGTAGATAATAAAGCCAGTGGTGATTGAATCGGCGAATTATTCAAGTCCAACTCCCGCAGGTTGATGAGATGTTTGGAAACTTTTCTCCAGTTATCTGCAGGTACCTCAAACGGTCTTTGTTTTCCTGATTCCTGATTGCTCAACATAGTGTCCATGGTATTTTAAGCCTCGTGCAAAAATCTGTGTAGGAATTGTGAGGAACACAAAAACAAGAAAAATTATGGAATCAAGCAAAATTTTGTGGAAAGTCGCACACTAAAATCTTCCTCTGAAAGTATTGCTTAAAACATTTTCAAACTACTATTACAAGAAAATTTTCAAAGGAATGTAATCAGCAATTCTAATTCTCAATTGTTCATCTGTGACTTTTCAGTAGAAAATTGGTAGGATTCCTAATTTGCAACATTAGAGAAATTCAGTATTTAGAAACAATGTTCAAGTATACCTACTCAGTGTGATGCACAGCCGAAAGTTGAGAACTTCTAACATCTAAAATTTGACAACTCGCTAGGAAAATGGACCGCATTTTTTTAACTAATTCAATGTTTACAGTATTTCACCAAAAACTCCTAAATCATTTCATTAGAAAATGGACCTAAACATCAAGCTGCAACTGACTAACAATGTCAAATGCATAGTCCTACATTTTGAAAATACAAATTCACAAAATCTGACCTCTAACATCGATTTTTGTCCTCATGCAAAGCTTGTCCTGATAGAAAAATGAAATATAGAACAGCACATAGATAAATTCTTGGCAAGATCACATGTGGTTAATAAAAAACATAAAGGATTCAATTCATTTGCACTTTTCCGTCTATTATATGATAATTTTTCTTCAATTTACTTCAGACTAAAATCCACTGCCAGGAATTCTCAATTTGTGGGAACAAACTAAGAAAAATCTTCCAATTGAACATTTTTACACAACAAAAGCAACTTTAATATATCATACACAAATTATGCAAGGTTTTCCTCAAAACATAAAACTATGCAAGGTTCATAATGAAGAATGGTAGAGAAAATACTAGTAGAAACAAGTTCCACTGAATATTTTTGAATCTCCTAGAACTCCTGAACTTATACAAGTTGAAATCCAAATCTTAAAAGAAATATCATCAAACTTTGGTTTCTTGATTCAATAAAGCGCCAAATCAAGTTGCCTCTTGACAATCTCAATTACCTTTGACACTGTCTTGTTTTTTGCCTGCACAATATATACATTATCAGCATCAACAATAAGTCCATTGTCTATTTTGATGCTTTACGAGAATTTCGTAAATTAAGTTGCAGATGGAAAGGGATGTACTGCACAGCAGATGTTGAGCCTAGAGGATCTTAGAGATGCGAAGTTGCTCTTTGATGTTGCTGCTTTCTGCTAGAAGCAAATTCATTTCCCTGCAGAATTTGCAACGATTGAAGTAAAGCAATGCATCCCAATCAAAATAGGCAATCAAAACCAATAAATGAAACCTTCAAGTGAATCAAAATGCCTTACAGAAATCTGTTACGCAGTCTAAAAAATGAACCATTCATTGAGATGCTAGAACTAAAGTTTTCACGCTCAAGTGAAACATGAAAGGAAGGTTCAGACTTGACAATAAACCTTCAGCTTCAATTGCTTTCTCAACTTTCCTCAATAGAAGTTGCGAAACATGCGTAACAAGTACATTTTCTGGCATAATTAAGATTCAACCAAACAGAAATAAACCGCAAGAAATACTTAGTTTCGAGTCACAAATCAAATTTCATGTATAAGTTTATGCTGGCAATTAAATTTTATTGACGTGCCTAGGTTCACTTTATGCGTCAAGTTAATTACTTAGCTAAAACTTTCAGAATTCTAGTAGTTTTATATACTTTTCAGAAACTTGGTTTCAAGAAGTCTAAAGAGAACGTTTCTATATAGAAAGCCTTGACAACACATTTGCTGCACAATTGCAGAACCAGGTGCCTTGAACCAATGACTGAACCAATTAAAAGAGTAAATTGTATAGGAGAAAAAATACGTTGTAACTATTCCAGCTGCTGCTGCTGCCTGCTGGCTCTAAGGACCTGAGTGAAGCTCTAGACAGCATAGCCATTGAAGAAGAAGAGATAGGTTAGTTTGAACTAATCTATCTGTTCTGTTGCTGCATGAAATGAAGACTGAATGAAAGAAGAGGGGAGGAATAGTGTTAGCAGTAGAGTTAGTGGTTTGGAGTTTTGTCCAATTGCTTAGCTGAAGATTGGATTTGTGGATTACCATTCTTTGTAGGCCCTTCTGTTTCTCTTTCTATCAAATCTCTTGCAATATAAAATGTTTTTGGCAACTCAACATGTGGGCAACTATGACAGAATGCCAGAAAACATAATGATCATTTGTTGAAGTCTGGATTTGTGAAATAGAATATTAGTGGTCTGAAATTGAAAATAAGTTTTTGATGATATTTATAAAAATTTGAGTTTAAAAATTTTATAGCTAATTGATTTTAAAAAAATTCTAAGTTCGCCAATTGCCACTTTCAGCAACCGAGCAGGCCCTTAGTCAAAACTGCATTCGATCTATGTTAGATGAATATCAAGTGCTCTCACTAATAATCTATAATTATTGAAGTCTTGCCCGCAAGGCTAGTAATATGTCTGAGCAATAAATTGTTTAACTAAGGATTTTTCGCTTGCATAAGTGATGTTTGAATTTGGTCTAAGATCATAAATATGATGCTTTATCTTGTTTGTTTCATCATCTTTGTCATGCAGCTATGGCTTTCAGTCTCTCTCTCTCTTATCAAGCCATACCTTGATTTAACTCTGCTAATTTTCCAAATGGAGCAACATCCTTGGATGCTTTAGGCACCGTGCTACCTTTCAATACTTCCTTCCTAGGGATAGATACCCTCAACAGGTAAATTACCATTTGTAATTATAAATTGTTATAATGCTTCAACCAGATTAAAATATTGAACCTGACCTTTTATATTGTACTCTTGAAATGTAATGTCTTTACTATGCTGCTGCTATAAATTGTTTCAAGTGAGGGAAAGAGGATCTAGTGTTTGTTCTTGACAAGTTTTCATTTTGCTTTGCAAGAATGTGTACATTTTTACCTGTGATTCCAACCGCTGACCTACATAAGCATGTTTTTCCTCTATGTACAAGTTTACTGTGCAGTAATTGATTAAATTTGCTCATTTCAGAAGAAAGTTTTCACTTATGATGAAATGAATGGATCTAAATAAGGCGATGTAAGTCAAAAAATTTCTTTATTTTATGATTTAATCCAGTATTCAAACCTAAGTTGAAAATAGAAACATAACTCAATCATTGACGCATTGTTTTTTCTTGCAAGAAAATCTAAAGCTTTATTTTTTGCTCTCTTTTTTCCCACCAGAATCTTGGAGTGCAACTCCTACTTAATATATTGAAGAACAAACACATACTCACACCTTCTCTAAACTTGCTAAAGCATCAACCATGAAGTATTCTCATGTTTATTTCATCTCTTTGCTGCTTCTGCTCTTCAACAATGCAATCTCCGGTGGCGCTATTGAGTCTAATGAATGTTTTATTCAAGCCATTTATAGCTTCGGTGACTCTATTGCGGATACCGGAAACCTTCTCCGGGAAGGCCCTGCCGGACTTTTTGCGCCTATAGATTACTTTCCTTATGGAGAGACGTACTCCGAGAAGCCTAACGGCCGATCCTCTGATGGGCTTCTCATCATAGACTACTTAGGTATGTCTACTTATATATGTTTCGTTGTTTTCCTTAACTGTAGTGAGTTGTTTTCTGATCCACAACTTCTACCACAGAAGCAAACCAATTTCGTATGTTTGAATTACTCCACGTTAGTTGAGTTTCAAAGAAAGATCAACTCTTCGTCTCAGATACTGCGTTTCAGAAAATTGGGTTAATAGAATTTGAAAAAGAGATTGAAATTTGTGTTATATTTGAATCGTGAGTTCGAAATTTGTGTCTACTGATATATTCTTATTCTATTTTAAAAAATATTATAAATAAATAAATAAAAATAAACAAACATTTAGGGCTTGTTTCAAATGTCCGTAATTGAGTTACGTGAAAGTGAAAAATAGAAAGTCGAGTTTCTTGAAAAATAAGTTGGAAGTGAAGTTTAATTTTTATGTTTTAATTGATTGTTGAAGTGGATTGGAAGTGAATTGAAAAAAAGAAATATAGTAAAACTTGAGTTCCACTTGTATAGAACTGGAACTCGAATTTCCAGTTCTATTTGCAATTGAAACAAAAAAAGTGAGTGGAATTCCAATTCTGACGGAAGAAAGTGGAGTTCCACTCACTTGAAACACGCTCTTAGTATAAAGCTCTTTTTGTCTTCCTTAACCCAATTTTTGTGACAGTTAACTTTAATGATCTCTTTTATTTATCAAATTAGAGTTCACATAAATTCTTTTGAGAGTAAAAAAAAATCAACCCAATTAACTCCGCTTGAAACAAATTGAGCTTGTTTACTTTATCAAAAATTAATTAGAATATAATTAAGAAAATATTTTTTAAAATAATTTATCAAGAATTAAATTTATGAGAAAAATTATAAATATAAATTACTAATATAATTTTTTAATATAAAAATTATTTTAAAAATTATGTATGATATATAAGTAAGCACAAGAGTTAACTAAAGTCTTCATTTTTCCATCAAAGGGCGTGTTTACCTTGCGGATGAAGCGAGTTATTTTGAAACTCACTTCATCCAAATTAAAAAATCAAATAAAATATTAAAAATATTTAATAAAAAATAAAATTATTTATTAATAAAATATTTATAATAAGTATTAAAAAAAATTTTATTAATAAAATAATTTTATTTAAATTTTTGTATATATTTTATGTTGGAAGTGAGTTTCAAAAAAATTCACTTTGGGGTGTTGATAAACACGCCCAAAAGGGAAAAGCTATTCATTTTTTCGGTGCTCGGTGTCCTACGCAGAGAAATTCTATATTTATTCCCTAGTCTTCTTTTTAGAATCTCAGTCAAAACATGAACACTTTATCTATTGGCATTTTGTGAAAACAAAAATCCTCTCTTTTCTTTTTTTTTAACTCCCACTACCGTCATTGTTTGATGCCGTCAAGCCATGAGTTCCACTGCCTTGTTGCTGCCCTTCCTACTCCTCTTCTTCAACATTGATGCAATTTCTAGTACATCCAATACCAACAAATGCTTCATTAGATCCATCTATAGCTTCGGTGATTCCATTGCGGATACTGGCAACTTCACCGGAAAGGCAGATCCGGCGCTAGTGCTGTTATGAATTTTCTTCCGTATGGAGAAACATTTTTCAGGAAACCTACCGGCCGTTGCTCTGATGGCCTTCTCATTATTGACTATTTAGGTTCTTTTGTTTTTTCATATTTAATATTTATAATGTGGATTAACATTTTGATTTTTTTGTAACTAATTTGTTTTGTTATTCTTGTGTATTTAGCTATGGCATTTGATCTACCATTTATTAATCCATCCCTTGATGAGAACGCTGATTTTAAACATGGAGTTAATTTTGCGGTTGCCGGAGCCACGGCAATGGATGCTTCATTCTTCTTGGAAAGAGGTGTCATGTTGCCGGTCACCACCATTTCCCTTAGCAAACAACTCCATTGGTTCCACACCCATCTCAATTCTACATGCTCCGCTCAAACAGGTAACGGTTCCAAGAAGAACTATTTTGTTACGAGTAAATAAGTCGTAGTTATTTGTTGGCCAATCTTTAGTACCCAATTTTTTTTTATAAATTTGGCAGTGTGTGGTAAACATCTTGAAAAAGCTCTATTTTTGATGGGAGAAATTGGAGGCAATGATTACAACTACCATTTCTTCCAAGGAAGGTCAATTAAGGAAGTGGAGAGCTTTGTACCACTAGTTGTAGACAAGATTATAGATGCTGCTAAGGTACATGTTCATATACAAAACAAGCAACATGTTAATTTTGCATGTTTCTGCAAATAAAAATCTTACTTAACACAAATATTTTTGAATTTCTGTTTCTCTGTAACAAATGAATATAGCAAGTAATTTCCATTGGTGCGACCAAACTGCTTGTCCCTGGAAATTTCCCTGTCGGATGCATGCCAAGTTACCTGACTCACTCACACAGTCTCGATCCGGCAGCCTACGACGAGCTCAATTGCCTGAAAGATCTCAATTCCTTTGCAATGTTGCATAACCAAATGCTCCAAGAAGCACTTGATCAACTCAGACAGGAGCATCCTAATGTTACTATCATGTATGCGGACTACTACAAAGCCTTCATCCGCCTTCTCACCAACGCCTCTAAACTAGGTATATGTTACCATCATTTTGACTAGGTTTTCAGTTCTTTTCGTGAGGGACTCATTTCTGTTTTGCGGCAATAGGATTTGATACGGATTCCTTACTGAAGGCGTGTTGTGGGATCGGAGGAGACTACAATTTTGACGTTAACAGAATGTGCGGTACACCGGGGTCCCGGGCCTGTCCGGAGCCGGCAAGAAGGATAAGTTGGGACGGAATTCATCTAACGCAACAGGCCTACAAATTCATGGCTCAGTCACTGATGACTGAAGATTTTACCTATCATAGTCATGGTGTACTTGATAAATGGAAGTGCAAAAACATTTGAAGATTTTTTGCAACTAGTGGAGTGTTCATATTCACTATAATTGCTCATAAACTTTTGATAATTTTACTAATAGCTTTTGGTTTGCTGGAAAAGCTTAAAGCTATATACGAAAAGGACTATCCACATAGTTTATTTAGCGGAAATACAGCTTATAGATTATTTGAAATAGTGCAGCAATATTTCTTCAGAAAAATAATAATTATTATTTAAATTAAAAATTTTCTACTTATAAAATAATAAGTAAGTTTATAAGCTTTCATGCGACAAGACTTTCAAATGATGCTCATTAGTTGATGTTCAGATTCTTGGCTAACAAGAACAGGCCCAAGCACAAATGGCCCAAATCAACCCGCAGTTCTCCTGTCACCGCCGTCGCCGCCGTTTGCGAGCCTGCCGCCATATCTCAGCCGCTCACCGGCGACCAGGACTGCCCCTACTTTCTCTCTACAAACAAGATGGAGTTCGACTCGCACGTTTACGCTCGCGCTTTCCAAACCTGCATCAGAGAACAGTTTCCTGCGAAAGCAGAAGCTCTACATTGCGATTCTCTTAAGCGTGGCAACTGCCTGGACCTGTTCTGCCTCAACGTTTTACTCAATGCTTATGTCAAACTCGGGAGTCTTAGCAGTGCTCTCAACCTGTTCGACGAAATGCGCGTGAGAAATATGGTTTCTTTTGTTACGCTAATGCAAGGGTATGTTGCATCTGGTGTGTTTTCTGAAGCGCTGAAGCTTTTTCTTACGCTGCATAGAGAAGGGCATGAGCTGAACCAGTTTGTTTTTACGACTGTGCTTAAGATGTTTGTTAACATGGATATGCCGGATAGTTGCGAGAACGTGCATGCAGTTGTTGTCAAGCTGGGTCATGATTGGAATGGTTTTGTCGGTGCTGCTCTTATTGATGCCTATTCCCTTTGTGGGTCTGTTGAGCATGCAAGAGAAGTGTTTGATGGGATACGGGAGAAAGACATTGTTGTTTGGACTGGGATGGTGTCGTCTTATGCGGAGAATGATTGTCCAGAATGGGCTGTATGGCTCTGTTCCTTGATGAGGAGCGAGGGATTGACACCGAACAATTTCACGCTCACTAGCTTGCTTAAGGCTTCTGTTTCATTGTTGTCGTTAGATTTAGGGAAGAATGTTCATGGATGTGCAGTGAAGATGCATTATGAGACAGACCCTTATGTTGGTGGAGCTTTGCTTGATATGTATGCGAAGTGTGGGGATATTGGGGATGCCCGTGCAGCTTTTGATATGGTTTTACATCATGATGTTATTCTTTGGAGCTTTATGATTGCCCGTTATGCACAAAGTGATCAAGGTGAAGAGGCATTAGGCATCTTCCGACGAATGATTCGGGAATTTGTAGTCCCAAATGAGTTCAGTTTTTCAAGTGTGCTGCAAGCCTGTGCAAGTATGGGGAGATTGGATTTAGGTGCACAACTCCACGGCCATGTTTTGAAGATAGGCTTTGACTCCGAAATATTCGTCGCAAATGCTCTTATTGATGTATACGCTAAATCGGGTTCCATAGAGTCATCTATGGAGCTATTCCTCAGTTTGGAAGAGAAAAATGATGTCAGTTGGAACACGGTTATTGTTGGTCATGTACTACTTGGACTTGGAGAAGAAGCTCTTAGGCTATTTCATCAAATGCATGCTGCTCAAGTACCCAGAAGTCAAGTCACATACTCCAGTGCACTTAGAGCTTGTGCAAGTATAGCAGCCATTGATCTGGCGCATCAGGTGCATTCATTAATTGCTAAAACTCCATTTAACAATGATACTGTTGTGGGTAACTCTCTAATAGATACATATGCCAAATGTGGGAGCATTAAGGATGCCCGTAAGATCTTTGAGACAATTTGTGGTTGTGATGAGATATCTTGGAATGCGATGATATCTGGATATGCTATGCATGGCTTAGCTACGGAAGCCTTGCAAGTTTTCGCTAAGATGAATGAAGCAAAGGTCATGCCAAATGGTGTGACTCTAGTTGGAGTCCTATCGGCATGTAGCAACATGGGACTTACCGACCAGGGTTTAACTTACTTTCATGCTATGCAACGAGATTATGGAATTGAGCCTTGCATGGAGCATTATACTTGCATTGTCAGACTTTTAGGACGAGGTGGCCAATTCGATAAGGCCATGAAATTTATTGAAGAGATGCCACTGAAACCAAGTGTCATGGTTTGGCGTGCAATGTTAGGTGCTTGTTTAATTCATAAAAATGTTGAACTAGGAAGAATTTCTGCAGAGAAGGTGCTTGAATTGGAACCACGAGATGAATCTGCATATGTCCTGTTGTCAAATTTATATGCATCAGCAGGTGCATGGGATGATGTAGCTCTTGTCAGAAAGACCATGAGACTTAAATGCATGAAAAAGGAACCTGGCCTTAGCTGGCTTGAAGTTCACGGGGAAGTCCATTCATTCTCCGTGGGAGATACAACACATCCAATTTTAAGAGTGATAAATGGAATGCTACAATTATTGTACAATAAAATTAAGAAAATTGGATACATTCCTGATGGTGATGTTGTCTTGCATGATCTTGGGGATGATCGGAAACAAGCATTGCTATGGGTGCACAGCGAGAGGCTAGCCTTAGCATATGCTCTTATAAAGATGCCATCTGGTACTCCAATTCGCATCATAAAAAATCTTCGCTTCTGTTCTGACTGCCATGCTGCTTTCAAGTTAATATCTAAGGTTGTTTGCCGAGAAATTATTGTTAGAGATCTGAATCGCTTTCATCATTTTGAAAACGGAGTTTGTTCTTGTGGTGATTATTGGTGAAAGTTTAGTGTTGAGCTGCATGCTCAAATCTGAAGATTAAAGCTGTTGGCAGGGTCTTCACAGCTTCTGCAGTTTTAACACTGTGACCTTCAGCTTAGGTTGTGTTACACATGGATTCTGTGCTATCTGGGGTGGTTAAAAAATGGCTCTCCAGCCTTTGGGAAATTGTGAAAGGATTAGCTAAAGGTTGTGTTTTCTTTGCTATTCACACTACAAGTAGCAGTGTCCACCAGAAGTCCTAGATATGCCCTTTGTTAAACTCTGTTCTTTTTGGTTGCAAACCTCCCTAGATTCTATTACTTGAAGTTAGTTGCTAATAATTTTTGCAGGGAACCAGTATGTATGAACGTATTGCATAGCGGTCGAAGACCCATAAGTTTTTTGAAGAGCTTCAAATAAATGCACAAGCTATGCATGTAAGTACTGCTTTAAACTCTGCTGATTTTGCCTTCCACATTGAATTGAGCTCAAGTTTATTCTGCATGATTGTGTAGTATAAGTTTGGGCCTAACACCTCCAGCTACATCCTTGTCAAATATTTGTACTTCCATGCTGAGTTTTATCAGAATTTATCTGCCACTTCGTTTGCATTCTTCCAGAATTGTTACTTAATGATGCGTTTACCTGACAACATGGTTAATTACACATAAAATACATCAATACTTCAACTTTTTTCAGTATCTATTAATCAAGGACTTCCTACTCTATTAAGTCATTGACTGGTGTCTGGACTGCGGGTATACTCTTTGCAGTGTCAGATGGTTTGTGATAATTCAATAATTTTGGAAAATAATATTTGTCTGCTTTTCTAATGTTTAAGAACTGATGTATCAGGTATTTGGTGCATTACTTTAATTAAAATTTTCAGGTTGTATTCCACAAAATATACACTTTTAAGATTGATAATTACCATATTGATCCTGTAGATTCCAATCTTGTACTAACTCTTTGTATTGGTGTTTTCAAAAGCCATTGGTAATCAGCATATGGGTTGCTAATTAATGCACCAAACTTAAAGTGTACTATAGTGAGCCCCTGTTTGAAGGTAGCGTTATGATACCTTTAGAAACTGGCAGCTCGTAAGAAGACCAAATTTGTTTCTTCACTGTGCATTGTAAAAGTTGATAAAGGGTAGTTATGATAAAGGGTAGTTACACTTGGTGTCCTTCATGCTAAAATAAATGCCTTTTTTGGTTTTTGTTCCTTTGAGCTCCTGTTTATTTATTAATAATTTGGCATTGCCATTTGTTTAATTCTTTGAGCAGAACAAAACTAGTAACCTGCTTGAGTGGGCTTTTTGAAACCTCTGGCTGAGGCCTATACTCGGGCCACCAGTTATCGGGTAATGGGCTTTCTTTGGTTAGCTTCTTTTGTTATTGTGTTTAACACTTCTTTTTGAGATAAAATGCCTGTTGTCTATACTCTAATAGTACTAATTTCTGAGTTTGTAATATCTTTGTCCTGCTACTTTATTAGACATTGTGAAAGATGTGACCCTCTCTCTCACTATCTCTTCTTGATCTCTTGCTTTAGTTAATTGTAAAACAGCAATCTAGGGAAAGTGAAACTGGGTGTTTCAGAGAATAATGTGCATCCCTAGGACATAGAGAATAATAACATAATGTAATGGCGTGTACATAAGATGCTTTCTGCTGGTAGGCATGCATGGTTTGCAGTTTTGGCATGGCTGAACTCACCACTGACAAGTGCTTAAAGTTTGTTCTTTGTAGAAAAGATGCAATCATGCCTCTTAAAAAAAACTACAAAGAAAGCAAGACAGCTTTCTCTTAGGATAGCATACTTTGTAATGTATGCATTTTAATAGATAGTACCCATATACACATACAATATAACAGCTTCGAAGTTGCTTTTTCAAATAAGACTCCGTATACTATTTCTTTTTCTGTTTACCACCAAAAGCATGTATGGTAGTACTCATGTGGAGAGTGTCAAATCTTTAACATTGTTTCTTGATCTCACTACACTAGGTTTTGCTTATGAAGTAAATTTGGTTTGTATCTTGGTGTAATGAAAAAGAGAAACATGCATGAGGGACTACTTTGCATGCATGCCACTCAACCCCAAAAATTCCATGCTTTCCAGCCCTTCATCAACTCTAACCCATTATGTATGTCTTTAAATCTTATAATTTACATTTGTTTATGCACGTTAACTTAGAAAGATGTTGATTATAAAAGCTTAGGCTTAATATATTTATGAATTTACTTTATTAGGCTTCCTTTCTATGTTATCATTGAAGTATTCCTACTAACTTCCATCTTATTATTGTTGCTTCAATTAAGTTACAATCATTCCGATATAGATCTTCATCGATTCAATTAAACGTTTGTATAGAGAGAGGTTAACTTAGCCGCATAGGCTCAATTATATTCCAAAATTTTATTGTATTAGGCTTCCATTAATAGTCTTATGCTGAGATAAATCCACTATTTTATCGTTATCTTTGTTACTTCACTTAAGTTACAATTATTCCAACTAGGACCGTTGTAGTCAAATTATGACTGCATTCTTTCAAGTTTGTTCAACATGAGTTAAAAGCTAACGACCCCTAGAGCTTACTTGATCATGTCCTTCCATCTATATATAGATAGTATTGAATCAGAAAAGCTCTTTAGTCGCTTATTTCCTACGTGAACAAGTTCTTCATATGAATACCTAATAAGAAAAAATGTGTTATTGTAGAAAGTTATGAACTAATAACTTTCTTTGAAAATTGATTCATTCTGAACAGTCCAGAATTCGGAGTGTATAGTACTGATTGGTGAAGAACTGATAGCAGGGGATCTAATAATAACAAGGATACAGCATGGTAAGCCAGCCTACTTACTTATTTACACCTTCCAATGGAAGCATGAAGAATATATTTCACTTTCTGCAGGTAGACTACATTACGGTTCATCAATTTTATGGGACTCTGAAGTGCTCTGGGGTTTGAGGTGATGGTACATGGAGTTTGTTTGCATGATGGAGAATACATTTTAAGAATCTAATAATTTTGTGTAGTCTCGGTAAGAAAGAAAACATATAAAACAGAGCATACATGAGCAGTGCTGCAAAGCTACTATAGCACACTAGAGAAGCAATAGATCATGTAGGGCTGTACGTTTTTACTTGAAACAAGGTTAATTATCATATGCTAGGATATCTAACACTTTAGGACATTATTAAGATATAGGACATCTGCATCTTATGATTTCCCAGCTTGTTTCAAGTTACTCTTTTAATATTTTGAAGTGTTTCCAGTTTGATATATATGACATCTTTCAGTGATGAAGTATCCAACAATATCTGCAAAATATGATAAAACACTCTTTTTGCATAGACAATTTGTTAGGAACCTCTTTTAGGGACTTATGAGGGCTTAATCAAGTTGTAAGAAATTGCAGGAAGAATCCTGCATGGACGCAACATAAAATTTCACCTTTGCCTCTTTGAATCTTGGAACCACAAACAGAGTTTGGACCATATGTTTCTTGCTGCAATAATACTTAACGTCTATATGCATGTTGAATGTATCTTTACAGTGATTGCAAGTTAGTATGTTATTTCAATTAATTCGTTAAACTTGTCTTTTATAATTTTACCGGTGACATAGACACCGTTAGCAGAGCATTTGGATAGCATTTATTTCAACTTTTATTTTGATATTTTTAATAATTTATAATACTTTATATAATTTTTTTTAAAATAAAATAATAAAAATTATATATCATAAATTATTATTATTATTATTATTATTATTGCAGATAAAAAAATAAAATTTATGTTTAAAATTTTTTTTTATTTTATAGATATTTAATTTCTAAGTAATTTCAAACGTCCCTTAATATATCTTCGTCAGGTCCTAATATGAATCATAATAAAGTTAGGCAAGTTTCAGAAATAACACTAACGATCAACTTGCTCGCGGTAAAAGATTTTTTAAGCTCCGTTGATTGCACGGTAATGGGAATTTGGAAGCTAAGTGCTTTTGAAATAATTTTTTTTAAATATTTTTATTTTTAAAAATATATATTTTTTTAATCTTAAAATACTAACAAAAATAAATCATAACAAAATTTTATTATATAGAATTTTTAAAATTTTAAATAAAATTTTAAATATTTGTAAATATTAAATAATTTTTTATTTTTTAAATTTTTATAAATAATAATTTTAAAAACACTTTTTAATAAGTATTCGCAAACGTCACATAAGAACTCGTATGATTATCTGCATGGAAATCTTTGGTTTTGTATTTGTGTGCGGTAAGTGGGGCGGTGGCCCCACCAGAAACTGAACGCGCGTGCTTCATGGGCTCCTTTACATGGGCTCCCACCACCATAACAACACTCACTCTTTCTCTATCTCCCTTTTTGTTCTTCTCTAACTCCTTCACCAGTTCTTTTTGAATCCTTTCACATTATGTACTAAGTTAAATAACACAATTCATGCATGCGTCTTTTATTTCGTGCTTGTTCTTTTCAATCTCATCATATAGATTAGAAAAAGATCCCTTTCTTTTCTGCTCTATTCCACTTTGTGTTACTGAAGCCAATGTTTAAGCATTCTCGTTTGGCATGAAGTAACCTTTATGTATATATATGCATGCATGTTCAAAAAGGAGCATAAAGAATGGATGAACGAAAACAAAAGGTATGGTATACAATATGATTGCATGCCATGCGGAGGGCATAGTTCAAATTTTGATTACATATAATATATTTAAAAGTGTTTCATTTTCATGTGATAGCAGTGGCATCGTTCTTTTTGGGCTACTGCATAAGATTCTAAAGCTCATGCCAAAACTTTTTATGTGCTTCATAATAGTGACACTAACATCTTTATCACTTTCAAACTTGTTTTATTAGTACCAAGTGTTTCTTTTCAAGTTTTTTAACCAAGATCTGTGTGTGAACGTTCACCGCAGTGGATATGTGAAGCAGTTTTTTTGGCTTTGTTTGCCATAGAAAAAGATGCAATATGTGGACGCCATATGTATATAGGTACGTTGGAATTTTTCTATGTATAAACTTCTGCATGCTGTATAAACTAGCTAGACATGTATAGCTAAAGATTCTCTAATAAAGTCTTGCATGCATGGGGATGAATCCAAATTAATGGTCACTACATCTGTGATCCAGTGTGTTCATGAAAGACAAGAGACTCTTGTGTCTTGAACACAAAAGAACACTAGTGTTTTAGCTCTCATTTGGATACATAGGTTGTGTTATGCCAAAGAGGGTTTAGGTCTCATGAAACCTAAGTCTCAAACACTGAGCTAGCTTCTAACAGGTAACATACATAGGTCTGAATCAAACAGATACGTAAAAGAAAAAGAAGAAGAGAAAACAGAGGACATCATTTCTCATGTGATCATATGTATATATGTTGCTGTGACTTCTCATTTGATTGGATATGATAGAACAATCTCAAAGAAAAGACAAGAAGAAATAACATGGCATGCATGTTCTTCAACTGTGTGCAAGTGCATTCAGGAGTTTTTCTACCACTGTGTCATTTTAGGAGGTATTACATTGCGGGAAAAAACCTTCAAAACCATAGCAGTAGCTCATTGAGCTTACAGAACCACTTCGGAACAAGAAAAAATGTGGTCCACAGTATCTCCATGGCATGATAAATCATACTCAAGTATAGTGATCTGGAAGGAAATATGATCAACTGCTCTGACCTCAAACATCTTATCATCATGTTTCATTGCAATATGAATGATGATATCTGTCTTCCATCTCTCTCTAGAGATTCAAGACTCAAGAGAGCTAGGGAATGGTGGGTTATTGCAGAGCAGAGGCTTTGTGTTACTTGTATTTCATGTGGTGTCCACAAAATACTGACATGAAGTTTGTGAGGAAAGAAAGAAAAGGTTAAAAGACTTTTTTCTTGTTGGCGTTTCTTGGTGGGATGGAGAGGCTGTCTAGGTCTCAGTTTTTTTTAATTTTTTTTTATTTCATATTTTTTAATATATATTTTTAAAATATATAAAAAATTTATTTAAAAATTTAGAAAGTGTAGAAAAATTTTACAGAGTGAGATTTTTTTATTGCATATTTTTATTATTTTTCTAAAAATAAAAAAATAAAGTTTATTTTTTAAAAAAAATAAAAATACTTTCTATTTCAGAAAAACTTTATTTTATAAGCATTTCCAAACTGTTCCGGAATTAATGTGAGGCTTTGTCCAAGAAACATTGATATAAAAAAATATGTATGGGGCTGGTTATCTTCTAATGAAATGGTTAAAACTGACTGTCAATGAGTTAATTTAAAACTGGTGTTCAATGAGTTAACAAAAAGAGTTCTAAACACAGAGTCCATGTCATGTACTATTCTTAAAATAACACATAAATTAAATCTCAATTTTTTCACTCAATTAGTTCAAACTAATAGTAGTACATACTTTTTATTTGTAAATTATATTTATTTTAACCTCTATTTATATGTTTAGGAGACGTTTTGGAATGCTTAAAATTACAAATTTTTGAAAGAAATTTAATTTGAAACTTTAAAAAAAAAAACTCTTTTACTTCAAAAATAATAAAAATTATACATACAAAATTTTTTATATCATGTATTTTTAAATTTTTAAAAAAATTAAAGATTTGTATAAAGTCTATTAAAAACTAAATAAAATTTTGATAAACAATAATAAGCACAAAAAAATATATTCATCAAGAAAGTTCAACTCAGTTGTTTATATGAAAAACTACAAAAACGTTTGGTAATATTTAAAATAATAAGTTTTGAAAAAAACTTATTTTAAATTTTCTCAAAAATAAGCAAAACTTTTTATTTAATAATAAAAATATATAGATAATTTAATAATGTAGAAGAATATGTATATTTTAAATACATTTTTTACAATACTATAAAATATTTATCTAAAAATAAAACATAAATTTTTAGAAAATAGTAATAATTATTGTATCAGAAAAAGACATAGGACCTGTTGGTAGCCTGGTTCTTGTTTGTCATGGATGGACTCGTTCGTACGATAGAAAAAATTAGTAGTGGTGTTGGGAATTGAAATGGGCGTTTGGGGATTTCTGTGCCGTTCAGTTCTGTAAATAGTACATGAATGAAATCATGCATGCAAAATATTTTTTTTTAAGAAGAAGAAGAGGAACGTGGTGGGTAATCATCAATGAGCTACGAAACTCTATCATAATATATTTATAGAGAGTGCTTAGCTAGGTGACCTAGCTAGCTATGGTTTTTTTGTTTTTGTTTTCACTTTTTCTGTTCTGGCATTGAACAATCACTCATTGCGCAGTAAATAAAAATTCCTTGAATTTTGTCACCTCATTCCCTATAGGCATGAAATCAAGAAAATATCTATTAACTTAAAACAAATACTCCCAAAAACTAATTATAAGACTTGTCCCATCTCTAACCATTTGGACTTTGCTAAAGCTTCAAAACCTGCCATAATGAATGGAAAGGGCACTAAATGGAGCACCGAGAGGACTCCGGAGTTAGCGTTCTTCAAGTTGGCATTCTCTCTATAGAAAGGGTTTCATCTGCAAACTGCATTGCATGTTTTTATAATCATTAGCTCTTCTTTCTGAGTTTTCTATGAACAAGTAAAAAAGTGTGTGAAGAGAAAGGGTTAACCCTTTTTTCTTTCTTCTTGCTAGCTTCTTGATTCTACTATCTCCAATTCCCAATGCATCAGTCATTCAAACTCTGAACTTCTTTGGGCATGTAAAATAAGTAGTGTGGGTGCTCTCGTTGGTTTTTCCATGGAGGTACAAAGGAATGAATTGATGAATGAAAGAATCGAATTGAGTGAAAGAATAAAAGTTGGTTCCTTGCGTTTGGAATGCATTCACTTTTTGCACAACTTTTTCACCTATACTAGCTTGTAGAGCTAGATCCCATTTTGTTTACCCTGTTCTAATGAATGCTTATAAAAATTATCTGCCATTTTTTCGCTTGTTAGAATCACAAGAAAAGAATCCATTAAGTAGAAAGCAGCAGCAGCAAAGCATATAGAAGTGATGATGATGAATGAAAGGTTGGCCTTCCTAGTGGTGCAGTACTCTTCTGCTAACAATTGCAGGCTTTGATTTACCTTCTTCTTGTTTAATGCATAGGAACAGAAAAGAGAAAAAGACTTAAATATAGATGTTACTCTTTTTCAGTGTTCTTTGAAAGAAAGGGTAGTAGCCACTTAACAGTGCCATGTTCTTTAACTCCCCCAATCAATGTGAAAAAAAGTCGAGCTTTTGTAACGTTTGTAGTTATGGAAAATGCATGCATGCCTTTGGAGAACACAAAGAAAAACAGAAAACACATCATTGATGAGTATGAGAATGAGAATTATTTATTTTATAAAAATGTTTATAAATAAACTTTGTGTTATGTTTTACTCCATCCAATGCAAAAGAAGAAGGCCCATCATGATGACTGTGTTTTGTGGGCCCATATTTTGCTAAATTGGTAAAATAGGTTAAGGCCCATTCATGAGATTGGGAAGAGTTCCCCTTGCTGCTTTCCTGTTTCTGAGAAAAAAATAAAAATAATAATATTCAGATTGACTCAGAAGAGAAAGTGCAGTTTCGATTGGGATGTGCAAAACCAAATGCCATAAAAAAGCTAAAACTGTAAGAGATAAAAATAGCTTTTCTTCTTCAGCTTCCTTTTCCAAAGCCCTTTTTCAGCTTATAAAAGAAAAAAACCCAAAAAAAAAGAAAATTCAATTGTTGGACCACTATCTCTAATATTTTGTGAATTAAAATGCTCAAGAAAAAACAAAAAGAAAGTTAATTTTGATACGATGAACTCGATTATAAGTCGACTTTTTTTATACTTTTTTCATTGCGGGAAGGAAGTAAAGGCTAGAAAACCAGTGGGTGGATGGATGGGATCAGGTGAATATTTGACAACTTGAGGGGATATTTGATTCAGCTTTTTTGAATATTTTTTTTAATTTTTAATTTTATATTTTTTAATATATATTTATAAATATATAAAAAATTTATTTAAAAATATAAAAAAATTTACGAAATGAAATTTTTTTATTATATATTTTTATTATTATTTTTAAAAATAAAAAAAATATAATTTATTTTTTAAAAAAAATAAAAATATTTTTTATTTTAAAAAAATTTTATTTTATAAGTACTAATAAATAAAAAGAATGGACAACAACAACAAAATAATAAAAAAAATTTGAAATCATTTGATTGCATTGTTGAATTTAATGAAACAAAGAGAAATACACACTAAGATAGAGAGAGAATCTCGTGATGAAGAGAATAGAATAAGATTAGGGTAATTTTTTATCTAAAAACTGGTGAAGCTAGCTGACATAAACTTTCTCTGCAACACAAAAACAAAAACAAAGATAAAAAACATGCATGCATTCACAATCACAATGTATAAATAATTGGTTTTCTCTTTTCTTTTGGTTTGAAGGAAAAAAAAAACTCTATTAACTTTCTAGTTTCAAACGCAGACTCACATGCACACTGACAAACACTCATTCGCCCACATGGAATGGAACGGAACTATCCCCTCAGCAAAAAACATCAATCTATATATTTTTAATGTAATTTTCTAAGAAATCTTCTTTCTTCCAAATGTTTTCAAAGAGAAAAATAAAATATGTTTTCATTCTTCAAATCAACAATAACAGTATGAGCTTTCCAAGTCTTTCCATTATTATGTAAAGATTCAGACAAAAGGTGTCACCTTGTTTTCCAATCAGTCACTATATATATAAATTTTTATTTTTCATTAATCGTATATATAAATAACCTAAAAACTGATATAAAAATATCTATTAAATATGTGTTTAATTATATAACTTAAATTTAAATAATATTATAAATAATTTTGATAAAATTAAAAATTCAGAGTGATAATTAAAAAAATAAAGTAAAATATAAATTAAAATTTTAACGTAATTAGAATTTTGTATAAAAATAAATTTGAAAGGATAGTTAAAACGTAGAAAAAAATAAAAGTTGAAATTTGAAGAAAAAATAAAATTTCTTATAAAACATACTTTAAACTTCAGTCTTATATAAACTAAGTTAAATACACATCTCCTAAATATAATTAAGACACTCTAGCTAGCTAGTTGGTATAACGATTTTTTTCTTTTTTTCCCTCTTTTTGCGTGGTGAAGGTAGGGATCAATTGAACCCCACTACATACATATTTCTTTAAAAACTAATTAGTATATATAGACTTCAACTTAGTTAATTAACTATGCTATTAATTTTCATATATAGTACCATTTTAATGATCAAAACATTCTCCTTTGTGATAATCATTATATTAATCATGTAGTGTAGCATATATAGGATCATCATAATATGCTAATTTTATTTTAAAATTTTTTAATTTTCCTCCCAATTTGATCAAGCGTTGTGGGCATGTAATATGTAGCATAAATAGTACAAAGATAAAAACAAGCACAGCTTAGCATTTCAAGGGTATAATTACATTAGTTAATGTTATGATAAAGCTAGGTAGGTAATCACTATTCATGAACATGAATTTTAGTTTAAGAATTGTTATATAAGTAATTTAGTTTTGGCTTACTAATTAATTTAAGAATTAACATCCACAAAATAGAGAATAAAAGGGCTTTATATATAACACAGTTCCTCTCCAAACAAATTAAGAATTCATTTCACTTTATTTAAAATTTAAAAATATATAAAATATCCTAAACTTTTATTATTATTTATAATTATCATTATTTTAGATAAATAATTAAAATAAAAATATTTTTCAACTAAAAAACTTTTTTTTTAATAATATTTTTAACAACCCCTTAACTACATACGTGTTCGCCCTTAATTATATGGCCTCCCACTTCTTGCAATATACATACGTTTTATATCCATCTAAATACTATTCCCCTATGACTTGTTAATTTTCTTTTTTTCTTCCATGTTTGTATATGCAAATTTTATAGAGGGTAGGTGGTATATAGTATGTACGTAGCTGGTTCTGTTCCAGCTAGATTTTTGCTGGTTTGTTTTTTTATACAGAAAAAATAACATAGATGTTTTTTTTTTCCAGAAGCTTTTCACTGTTTTAATTGAAGTAACCAAATTGCATGCATGATTTAGATCTCTTTAGTTTATCTCCATGAACGAAAATGAAAGTTCATCTGAAAAAGAAAACCTTTAATCCTTATGTATCTTCATACTTGAGCACAAATCCTGCTAATTAAAGTAAAACAAAGCTTTTAATTAATGATATTACTTGTATCTATATATATGTAGATAGTTTTCATGACATTTCATCTTAGCTGGTGCAAAATCATTATCTTTTGAACAATTCATGATCAAATATAAATATTATATATCTCTCTATAGTTTAGTAATTAATTTATTAATACAAAAACATTATTAATTGCCATGAATGACTTCTGTGAATATAACCTATCTTTAGTTAGCTAGTCTTAGAGTTTAAGATTAGCTTAGCAATATTCATGAATAATACAATAATAATAAATAGAATAGAAAACATCATGTCAATATGTTTCTTGGTTGTACTTGTTAAAACAAAGAAATTAAATATTTGACCATGACCAAGTAGGAAGGTTTCTAAACAAATTTTATTTTAAAAATATTGTAATATTTTTAAATAAAATAATTTAATTCTTTTTATTTAAATATAAAAAATTATGTATAATTTTTATTTTCATATTTAAAAAATTAAAATTTAAATATTATTTTGAACTGAAAAATATTTAAAAAATAAATTCAAACATCCGTAATCAATTTGGATACAAAATTACAAACTGCCGTTTAATATGTAGCTTGCAATTACCTGTCTGCTTAACTTATAATTAAGATACCAATTAATGAAACGCACGCTGCTAAAAAATTAATTAAAAGTCTAATTAATGATTATGTAATCATATTATATAAATTTTTTTGTGATTTTCTTTCATGCAATTTTAAATATAACAACACAATAAATTATATTTGACGATTTCTAACCAAATAATAATAATAATCTTTTGGATGTTGGAAGCTTTTTTATAATAAACTTTTTGTACTTCACCGCTTTTTTACTCATTCATATCAATACGAAGAAGTTCAAACTTTGAAATTATTGATTTTCAGTGCCATGACCTTTAGTTCAAGTGAGTACCAGCTCCTTACAATTCACTATTAATCTTTCAAATTGGATAATATTTTGCAGAACAGCATAGAGAATTTAATAATAAAATGTTACCCTATTTTTCATAAGATATAGATTTCATATTTCAAATTTATTACATAAAAAATTTAACTGATCTGAAAATATGTATCTGGAAAAAAGAAGAAGAAGAAGAAGAAAAAGTAAGAAGCGGAGGAATGGGTGTTCGTATCGTGCCTCCAAGTCAGGGTCAGGGTCATGGCCAGCGCGGTCTTTTTTGGTGAATAACACAGCTTCAAATGGGCTTTCTTGTAATATACTATTCGCATTATATGGGTCCCACTCCAACTACAATGTACGTGTACCATGCTTACAGTATTCTCTAATATAACAAATAAATCCAAATAAATTCTTTCGTTTTACCAGCATATGCAATAATATAAAAACAAAAGCCAGATATTAATTATCATTGTTCATTTTCTATCTCCGATATTGAAAATACTAAACTTAATGTATATCGTGTATATAATATATGGAAGTTGTTAATTATACGAAATGTCTGACTGGCCACCACCTACATGAAATGGTCATTCATGTATGTTCTTTCTCTTTCCAGTTTTTTTTTTTTTCTTCTCTTCCTTTTCTCTATAGATAGATAGTTTGATAAAAACCTGAATCAAAAACAAAAAAGCTATTAAATATTTTCACATTCATGTCCACAAGCTATCTTCCAAACATAGAGAATTAACTCGCGAAAACATTTTAAAGCAAAGACATAAGAAGATTTTCTTCAGAAGATCCATACATAGATAGAGATAGACAGAGAGAGCGAGATCTCCTCTCCTCCTCTTCTGCTTGTCCTCTTCTTCTCCTCCTCCTCTTCGCTTCATCATCATACTTTACACTATCTATCTATCTATCTACCAGCAGATCAAACACTTCACCTTCTTCTCCTTGTTTCATGACCTGTTGTCGTAGTTAATTCTAATTCTTGCTTCTGGTGTAGCAGCAGCAGCAGTGTTAGCTGTTCTCCATCTTGTTTTTGATCGATTCTATATGGTTTTAATAAGGGTTTGAGGCAGTTTTGCAGTAGGAGGGGGAGAGGAGGCCGGTGGTGGTGGTACCGGTGTCATGGTGTGATAAAGAAAGACATGGTCCCGGCTCGGAACCTCCTTCGCCGGCACTACGACAACTATGGAGGACCTAATTATAATATCTTCTTCGGGGCCGCCAGCAACGAACCAATTTCACAACAACATGCTACTGATCATCATCATCAACAACAACAACGTGATATAGCAGCTTGCAGTAGCACCATGGCAGACGACGCTTCTCGGTCTGCTGCTGGAGATCGTAGTCATCATCAAGATCAAGAAGATCAAGAAGAAGAAGAAGAAGAAGAAGAAAGAAGAAGCACAAGAAGCCGGTCCTAGCTCTAAAGACGACGATGAACAACAACGCAGCAACTGGCTTCAACTTAGCCTAGGCGGAGGTTGTGTCGGTAGAGGTAGCAGCACTACCAGTTCCGCAACACCTCCACAACAACAACAGCCGCTGAGAGAACTCGAGTTATTTCCTTCGCAAAACCAAATAACAGTAACAACAACAGCAGCAACAGCAGCTTCTTTAACGCTTGCTGCCATACTACCTTCAGGAGCAGGAGCAGTAATGAGTCAGGCTGTGCCGTTTTTTCCTCCGCAGTTGCCACCGGGGATGGCGTTCCAAGCGCAGCAGTTGGGAACAGCGATAAGGATACCGCCTCCTCCGCTGCCGCAATCATTCATGTATAACTACGGCGGGTTTGTTTGTAATCCCTTGATAAGCCCAACTGCAGCGCATCTCGGCGAAGGGAGCAGTTCTTCTCGGGGAGGAGTAGCAGATGCGATGAGAGTTGTGAACCCTTCGCCGCGGTCTTGGGCCGGACTTTGGTTCATTCTTCGCGCCGTCGAGAACCAGTGAGTGGCCTCACCATCAAGATTACTTCTTCTTCTCTAATGGAATAATATTATTGCATTTTAATTGTTTGTTATAATCGATGGGTTAATGAAGTAAGAACAAGCAATTAATGTGGAAATCCAAGATTGCGTACAATATTTATGTATATTGATATACAAGATTTGTATATATAGATTCCTCTTTTATTGATGTTTCCTTGTTCTTCGATCTCTCTCTATAGGTTATGATAATGAGTGAAATGTGCTCCATTAATTAATTAAAGATTTGCTTGTTTACCAAAAACGTTGCAGAGAGAAGGAGCCAATTTTGCCTCAGATACCCAAGAGCTACTTAAGGATCAAGTACATCACCTTAACTACTTTCTTTCCTTTTCAAAAATTAATGTCGTCTCCATTTTCATTATTAATTCTTGAAGAAATTTCTTTACTATTAATGTTTCATGTCTATATACATAGGGATGGAAGGATAACAGTAAGGTTGCTGATGAAGTACTTGGTGAACAAGCTTGGCCTTGATAATGAATCAGAGGTACGTACTCGCTACTCTCTCGCTTGTTAATCTACTTCCAAGCCACTCAATAATATTCTTTTCTTTTTTCTTTCCTTTGCTTCACCATCTTGTTGCCATTTCCTTTTCTCGATGTCGATAGATCTTTATTCAGCATTAGTTTTTCATCTCTCTGCATGTTTTTTCAAGGTTAATTTAGTTTCATTCAACAGCAACAACAAACAACAAACACACTCATCTGCATGGTTTGTTCAACACTACTCGTTGTGTGTTTGATGGAATTAATATGTTGTTTCTTCATGGTTTGGATTTTAGGGTACAATGAAAGGAACTGCATAGCTAAAAGGAGAGATAAGAACTTAGTGTTGTAGGAGCTAAGCATTTTTTTCCCCCTTCTTTTCTTAGTTAATTTTAGGTGAGAGGCATTTATCTCACTTATATTACTCCCCAAGATATTATATATATATACATAATATTGCTAGTTATTAATTTGGTGTCCTTTGACAGTTTATGTAGTTAGTTAACACACAGTGTTCACTAGATTTCTTATTTAGTTTTCAACATTTATTTTGGCATAAGATTATTAACGTTAGGGGAATGAGTTTGTTGTGTTTTGGGTATGTGTGTACTTGGGAAGCTAGCTATGGTTCCTGTGATGATAATAACGTTAGCTAGCTAAATGTTATTAAGAAGAAAAAAGAAAATTAGCTATATATTTGATTCACCTACCTCTTCTGAAAGCTATGCTCTATCCTAAACATAATGACACCTATCTACATATATGTAAAAAGGTTCAACACATGTATACAGGAGTCCTTAACTTCAGACAAACATAAACGAAAGAAAATTTTGTTTAATCCATTTAATTTCACGCACTTTTACTTCTTTCCACATTTTGTTACATAGCGTACGTTTAGAGACGGTTTAAAAAATATAACTTTTGAATTTATTTCTTGAAAGGTCTTAGGAATTCTTTGACATTTTATTCTACAAAATTATTTATTAATATTTTAATAATTTTTTTATAATAACTTATAATATATAAAAATTTTTAAAATATAAAAGAAAATTTATTTATTAAGATCTTCTTACTATTTATTTTATTATTAGTTCTTAAATCGAAATAGTAAAACTTATTTATTAAAATAAAATAAAATATTATTTATTTTAGAAAAATTTATTTTATAAATATTTCTAAACAGTCCCTTAAACTGTTATATAAAAGTTGTAATGTCTGCAAATTAAAGTTGTCCGGAAATTTAGGTTTTCAAATAATATAAAGTTCTTTTTAAATAGGTTGAAAAACTTAACCCCAAGTGTTTCTTTGTTGAAATAGCAATTATTTCTTAGTGGAAAAATACCTAAAAGAAATGCTTACATATATCGTTAAGAAAAATCCTCTATTTTGCAAACTTAATCTTTTTTTATCTTCTATAAAAATGTGGCATTAACGATGAGAATTTAATACTATTTTTTTTCCGAGAGTATAACTATTTTGATATTATATATATAAGCATATATATACAAATAAATTATAGATACATATCAAAAGCGATCTGATTAATTATAATTAAATCAAGCGATCATAAATGCAGAGAGTAATTAAATTATTCGTTTTCTAGTATATAACTCTAGTAATAAACTGGATAATTAACGAATTACTAATTGATTGCATTATGTGATTGGCGAGTAGCTAGAAATGAAAATCACATACTGAACTTTGAATAATATTTTAGAATAATTTATATATATATTAGTGCATACCTCTCTCTAGTTATCTCTGACAGTTAATTATGCATGTCTAACATTTGTATATTTTTGTTATATAATTATTTAATTGTATATCCGTCGAGTTTTCTCTCCCTATATATACCATATATCATATTTTATATATTGCTATATATTAACGTTAAAAAATAGTAATTAAAGAAGCAACGCAGTACGTAATTTCAATCATCTTCAATTTTTTAATTAAAAATGAAAGTTTCAGCCGGCAGGCAATTAGCGTATATAATGAAAAAGATTTAAATCATAATAAATACGATTTGTTAGAGCGTGTTTCTAATAATGAATCGTAAGTGAGTTTTTGTAAAAATAAAAAAATAAAATATGAAGTTTTGTAAAAAATAAGTTAAAAATAAAGTTTAATTTTTACGTTTTAATTATTTTTTAAAATGAATTAAAAGTGAAGTTAATTTTTTGCTAAATGAGTTAAAAATGGATAATTTTGAAAATATAATTTTTAAAACAAGTATAACCGTTATAATCAATGATTGGCTGGCCTTTGCCATTATATAGTTTATCAATGTCTTGCATATATATATATATATATACACAAAATATATAGTTTTGGTTGTTTCCGAAGTCAACTTTAATCATAGAATTATGTGTTTAATTAATAATTTCTCTACCAACTTTTAGATTAAGACCATTTCTGATGAACGAATAATGAATGACTACTTACGTACACGGAATTAAAAGATTAGTTAGCATGTTGTTATAATTGCCTACTTGTACCCTTAATTACATATAACCTTATATATGCATGCATTATTCTCAAGTAATTACTTGTTCCTTGTTGAAACACTCACTTGACGTACATTATCCATCCATCATCATACAGTAATCATTTGAATATATTTTCTTTTCGTAGATCATGATCCACATACAGCTACATAGCTTCATATAAATATGCACTATAATATATATGTCATTGCGTATGAACCTAATTAAGATGAAGCAAATATATATATAGGTAGGAGGCTTTGAAATCCTTGATTAAATATTAAAGAGACTATGTATGTATGAAGTTTGTTGATAATTTTAGGCTACATCTGCAAGTCATGATCCATCAATGACGCCTCTTAGGATGTGTTTATTTTGAAGTTTAAAAATTAAATTTATAATTTAAAATATTTAATAAAAATAAATTTATATATTAATTTGTAATAATAATAATTTTTAAAATTGACTTTTGAGAAAAAAAATTGATATAAAAAGTTTATTTTAATTATTTATTTATTTTATTTAAAATTAAATTTAAAAAATTGAAGTTTGGATAGTCGATAAATACGCAGTTAAGTGCTGCACTTGTAGAGAATATTACAATCAGGACCGATGCATGCATCAACTTAATTATATAGGTGCAATTTTTTCAATATCCTACATATATAGAAGGTTGTTTGGCACTGCATTAGGCACTGTTTTTTACTTTAAAAAAGCTTTCATATTTTTTAATATAAAAGTAATTTACATTTTATAGTATAATTTTATTTTTTAGTTCAAAAAAATTAAATTTATTTTTAAAAACTTCAAAATAATTTTTTTTAAAAAAAATTAAGCATTTTAAAGATATCCCTACAGAAGAGAGAAAGAGAGTGAATAAGATAAGTACTTATATAAAGATGCATGGATGATAGCTAGATGTTTATAATTATGATGATCAAAGTTGTTGGTGATGATAGAGAAATGTAGCTAGATAGCATCAACCAAGGAACGAAGGAAGCAGCTTGACAAAGACATTAACTAAAGGAGCACTAACTAATTTGTATAAACTTTTCCCTATGAATTCAAAAAATTATATATATATATATATATATATGAGAGGAATAAGAGCAACACTTTTTTTTCGATTTATAATTGGAGTGATCTCCAAATTTAATTTCTATCGTTGAATATAAAAAATTATGAATTAAAAATATATTCATAACTTTCAGCTCAATCAACCATAAATTTATTTTTATCTGATCATTTGATAAAACGATAAAAATAATACAATATATATATTTTTAAATTTTTTTACTTTTTTCGTCTTGATTAAATGATTAGATTAAATTTGAAGGTTAATTCCGTCGATAAATCGAAAAAAAATACTCTTAAAAAAAATATTCTTATTTTTTCACATATATATATATACACAAGTATAATTAATTCACGCAAGAATAACAATCATGTACATGAGAGAGAGTGATAATTAATAATAGAAAAAGGAATGAAAATTAACACCCCACGAATAAACATGGTGCAAAGAAAAGATAGATTGCTTAGTTTATTATTAGTTATCCAGTAACCATCATCATGAATTCGTCATCAATTCGTCAACATAATTAATATTAATGGTCCCTTCTCTACTTCAAATTGAATGGCGTTATGTGATAAAAATGTTGGTATTGGTGGCGTAGAGAATATATTGATGACTTGGATTGATTGACTTGTACGTGAGGGAGACATGCATGCGATCTTGACTTTTAGTTTTCTTTTTTGTTCTTTTTTAATTTGGGTAGAGGTCGCGTTATGTTGTCGTTAGTTTCATTATAAAACAAAAGATAACAAAAAGTCACAAGCTTCATCGATCATGCACAAGGAAAAAAACACAAACAAAAAATTGTCCTGATTTATCGGCGTGCATTTTGGATCCGCCACCTTTCACTCTTTTTCTCCTTTCTTTTGTAAGTGTTTATTTAGAATTTACTTGTCATGCTTCTAAAAATATACAAAATTTATTTTAGATACTTTTTAATAACATATTTTTTAAAAAAAATTATATTTTTTAAAGTTATGTCAAAAAAATCTCATTTTCTGTATGTAATTTGATATTTCTTCTATTTTATCTAAATGTTTATATTTTTATTTTTAAATAAAACATATAAATAACTGTTATCTTATAAAATTTTTATTTGTAATATAAAAAGTTACTTTTAAAAACATTTCAAATAAACTTTATTTTTTTTTTAATTTTTAAGTACTTTTAAAAGATCTGTCTCGTTAAGAAGTAAAGAAGGAATATAGTGGTCACATCGATGTAGGCCTACATGTTTGTTTTCCTGCTTACTGTTTATTGATCTCTTGGGTTAAAGCTAAAGTTTTCGTGCCTAATGATACTAAAATCATCCACGTTTTAACTGTATCATTGAATAATTAGACTACGAGCTACTTGTTTATGTATGTATTAGCAAGTTATATAGTAATTTCACAATATTAGAATAGCAATAACTAGTTAATGATAATAAGTCATGATCACAACAATTGGAACTCACTAGCTTATAAAGAGAGTTATTGATTATTGTAGTACAATTTGGAGTTGGTAAGGCTACAGCAAAGTGGAGAGCACATTAAACTGGTGACTTTATTATTGTGGAAGAAATTGTTTTCTTTTGTTTTCTTTTCTTAAAAGGTCCCAAACATAGAAGAGAGATGCCTCTCAAAATTTTGAAACTTCCATGATGATAATCATGACAAAGCAAAATTATGCCATTTGAAGCTTTTTAGACTTCAATTATATTGAAATTAGAAGCACTAAACCTTGTTTCCGTCATGATTAACTCACTCTTGCGAACTATTTTTTTCTTCATTTTTATTACTGTAGCTTTTTTGACTACTGTCTCTTCATCACTAGTGTAAGACATCATTGCAAATAAATTCTTTATCATCATTTAACTTCAAATGAATTAACAAGATAGTGATTGTGTATCTGTAAAACCAACATATAACCTTTTCATGATTTTGAACATTATTGCGTTCTGCTTAGTTTATAAAATTCCTCCCTAGAAATATGAATTGGGTGATGTATTGGTATAAGCTGAATTTTCAGGTAGACATGACATGCAGAGGCCAACAACTTCAACCTTCATGGACGCTGCAACACGTCCGTGACAATATCTGGTTACCAAGGGAGGCTTTGAACTTGTTCCTCCCGGATCTACCCGCCGCCGATCATGTCATGACACTACACTACAGTAGAAGCTCATAGAGTTGATTTGTCCCTTCCCCACTTGTATAATTAATCGTCTTCGAAATTTTTTAATTTTTCTCAATCTCTTTTTTTTTTTATAAATTTCTTCCTTCTAACTTATTGCCCTTGTTTTTTGAATTTTTATGCTCACCTGATTCATTGAGAGGGTTGGCTTGGAAGCACCACAGAGCACAAAACAAAGAGTACAAGCAGAAGAGGTGAAGCAACTTCAGGCCAACCCTGGCTTGATATTTTGTTCACACCCAACGCTAATTTTCACTAATCTAATTTGTTAGTGATTGGAAAAACAAATTATTTGGTTGTAACTTCTAATCATTTCATGCTTACCTTCTTCTATGAGTACATACAGTATATACACAATGTCTAAATCAACAACAGAAAAGTTTTCGAATGTAAGATCACAACATTTGTGTGAACTACACATGCCATGAAATGGTAATCGAAGATTTGTCAAAGAAAAAAGTTCTACTTGTATAAACATTGATATCTCCAGGCTACCGAATTTTGGGATGCAAAGTCCTCCAACGGAATCGACTGATAACGATCTGTAACTTCAGAATTGCAGAAAAAACTAGACGAACTACATTGCCAACTAGCATAGAACCAAATATTGACAGACGCTTAAAAAGGCCGCAATGACGTAGGAATTTGAAAACATTCCACATACATGAACACCAATTCCTGCTGTGGTCACTACACAAACGGAAGACAGTTATGAACCAAATCTGTACATTTTTAAGAAACTAAACTGAATATGATAAGAAGATAAAAGAACCAGTACTTTAGGCTAAGGATAAATAGAGACCTATCTGCTGGCATACATTCCAACCAGTTGTTCAACCTTGTCATATCTTGTCTAATATAACAATCCATAACTCAGGCAAACAATGACCACCCCTCGAAGCAATAAGGTGAATCAAAAGCTCTTGAAATTGCTATATCTTCTGAAACAAAACATGTTAATTTTGATGACAATCAGATTGGAAATTTCCCATGTGTTTGATTCAAAACATCATATGAAAGAGAGAATGGAGCTTTCGAGAACTTCTCAAGCTTATTCAAAGAACAACGCGCATTAATCACTGTGAAATTTCTAAATAAATGAATATCAAGGATGAATGATATATAATAGATTCATATAAGATGAGCATTCAAATGCTTCTTAGACAAAGCAAAAAAAGTGAATCCAACGCCAATCCCATGGCTGGCACTTGTCATACTCATGATAAAAACTAAAACATGATAAAAACTAATAAACTCTAGTCCGGTAGTATAAGAAACGTAAAAAATGACTTGTGATGCTAAAAACACTACGAAGTCCCACCTTAGTGCAATCTTTCTTGAGCAATAGCGGTCAAAAAAATAATAAGAAAAACCAAGTACCTTGGAAGAAAATTGAACAAATTTGAATCACGCGATTCTTATTGAAGATTCTTAACCTTAGAGACGGTGAATAAGCTTTTATGAGCAACTTATGCTTCCTGACCAATGAGTTATTGAGGTTTGTTGCACTCTATTATTTGCATCCCTTCACACGGAAAATAATATTGATCTCGGGTTGACTGCAAGCAAGGACATGCAAGTCAACTCTTGGTATAATAGTGTCCCCTCACTGATTGCCTAAAAGTATTTATGAAAATGAACATCACTCTCAACGGTATTAACTTGATCAACTTCTGCACTCTCAAACATTTTACCAAACAACAAAGACTTTGTTTCTTAGCTAAACTCGTGCCTCTTCCAATTAACTTTTAGAGTTCTCATAAGTTTCACCTCTTTGCACTTCACTTTTCAAATATATGGAGTCTTTGGAGGATCATCAAATTATTGCACATCTAAAAGCTACCTAAGCATACTAACTAGACAGAGCAAAACTTGTGATTCCTCAAAGTTCCTATGTTTTCAGATGTACGAGTGATGAGCCGAGCTCTGTGATGATTGTTGGCTCCTTATAGATTCTCGATTGATATAACTAACAATCTGCTTCAATTGAGAGTAGTAGAAGTGGAAGAGAATCAATTACTTTTCATCATCTTGTTCAGCAAAAATTTTATAAGAACAATAGAGAGTAATAATTCTCTCCATTACTATTACATGGAGAGCAGTTTCTTACACTCCAATGTGCAATGTAAGGAAAAGTGAGTAATAATGTTTCTATTGAAAGCTTAGATTTTCAGGATTACCCTCTCCCATAAAATATATGGGCATGCTTACATATTATATGTAGTACATTATAGACATTTTACAAATATTCATCTTACTTACTCTTCACTTTACTCTCAGATGAGTACTTGGATGAACGTGAAAAGAGATAAATGAAAGTGAAAATAAATTACTATTTTGTTATCCAAACAGATCCTAAAGGACTAGAGCCAAAAACAAGAAACCAACATATGTAGATATATAAGGCATTTCGAGTTCATACAAGGCCTCATACTTAACCAAGCTACATTGTAAATCGATGAATCCTATATAACAGTCGATTAAGGGAGCACAAATTATACTGCAAATATTCAGCAACTTTGATTATTAGCAAACTTCCCAAATCCTACAAACAATTCATCCATGACTCAACATTCTTGGGCTCACTTATTGCATTATAGATCATAGCGCAAAGGACCCTCAAGAGAAGTCCCTCAGTACCAATGTAAGTTACTTTGTCCATCTTGTGGTCCTTGAACTTCTTGTCAAATCAATGAAGGTGTTGATGGTTTAGTCATCAATCTCCGATCCATTTGTTTTGTTGGTTCTCCATCCTTAATCATCTATTAATTACTCTTCCAGCAGGTATCGCTCCTTGATCTAGTGGCTTCTCCTTCATTTGGAATTTCTGCTTCGCCCCTCTAATCTTGTTCCCAACAAGTAGAAGTTTTTTCCATCACTTTCGAATTTTTTCAAAAGTAACACTAATTATCTGCACATTTGAAACGTGGTTCTAATTTGTAGGGTTATAGTAATTTATGAGACTTCTAAACCCTAGTTCAATAAATTATGGCAAATTTTGCTAGAAAAGTCAGTACCTAAAAATAAAGATCTTTCATGAAATTCCTTTTCAAAAAGATAAGCGTAAACAACCATGAAGTTAATTCTAATACTTGACGAAAGTGCTTATTTTTGCAAGTGTAAGTCTGTATTATTTCCTAGAAAAAGAAAAGTGCTTCATTTAAAGCTTTATTACAATGTAAATCTTAGAAAGTAGACACTTCACTTGTGTCAATCAACATTACATAATGAGGTGATTCGTCATATAATTAGCAACTTTGAAATTCATCGATATGCATTTTTAAATGTCATAGTAGCTCTACCAAACTCAAAATCCTCATGAACAACGATGCATGAAGAATTCCTAAAAAGAAATAGAAGCACATACTCCACAAACAACCAACTTTTCTTGAATTTGACTTCAAAACTAAAGAAGATCAAGTTTATACTGAATATTTTAGAGAAGATCGAGAGATCAATTTTTTATTTCATTTCATATACTGGCTAGGATCTCAAAAATAAGAGTTTGAAGTTTTGTGCTAAATTGGAAAGAAGAAGTGACAGCAAATGAGGGATTTCAATCTGTTGCTTCCTTTTATCAAGAAACGAAGAAGATTAAGTGCGCTTGCATATAAGTAACTTTTGCTATGAGTTTTCTGAATTTTGCTTAATGTCATATTAAATTCAAGATTTACAGAAACAAGGCATAGTAGCAAAAAATACCATGGGATACTTATACCATAAAATAGCTAACCAAACACTCGGCTTGGTATTTGAAATGCCACTGCACTGGTTTGCAATACAACACCCCCCAAATTCACCCTTAATCTCTATTGTGGACATGATATCACTAGTCTAGTCGAATTATAGACTGGATTGACCTAGGTTCACACTGTTAAGAGAAGGAAAACAACATTGAGTAGTAATCAAGCTCTATCACAACCTTTGCATCAACAGGGGGCAGCACAAGAATGCAATGGAAAACTCCATCTTAAAAGTGCAGTATACTTATCAGATATATACTATCTAGACAACTACAATATAACTTAATCAGGGAAAAAAAAACATAAAGCTGGATGGGCATGCTTAGTTCCTAAACTCTATACGAATCTGCAGATGCAACTTCAAAGCAAAGCAAATGAAGAAAGATTAGCATGTTCAGAGATTGAAAAAGGAATAAATTGCTTAACTAAAACTGCAAAATAGATGGTGTGAAAACTTCCACAAGCTTATTTGATAGGGAATCAAGAATGTATAATTTCAATGTCATGACCGGTATGATCATACAAAACACCCATCAGTGATACTAAAAAGTTATTCCGCATCACCAATACAAAGAAAAATCTCCACTGTAAGGTAAAATTCAATTAGGTTAGCATATTTCACAAGTACTTTATCCATAAATTTCCTACAAGTTCTGAAAACTGAAACCGAGATACTTGCCACATACTGCAATCTCCAAAACCGCTAACAAAGCAGTCACATAACTCACTAGACCCAATTCCCATTTATGTTGACAAAAAAGTACACTATATAATAACAAAGCCGAAAAGGAAAGAGTATAATCAACTGCCATCATGTAAAATAATAAACATAGAAACACCAACCGGTAATTTCCAGCAGCTGATCCTCGATTCTACCCGTCAAGCTCATACCTTAATGTATCTCCTGCCATGAGTAGCACTATCATTGATCAAGGCTAGCTCTTCCTAAGCTTCTGTATTGCATAAAACATCTTCCGCCTTGACCCAACAGCATTTATCCCCATATCCTTCAAATCCTCTAACGTGAGCAATGGTAGAACTTCCTCATCAACCTCATGTATCTCAAACACAGGAGCGTACCTTCCAAGACCAAGCCGGTTAAGCCATGACCTCACCCCACCAATTAACTCGTCATCATCATCTTCTTCTTCCTCTCCTTCTTCCTCATCTAACCGATCCAATGGATCCGGAACCTGCCTCGGCGATCGAATCCTCCCATTACCATGCAATTCCTCACCACCATTATTACTATCAAGTCCATTCCATTCAGAAATCAGCTGTTCTGCATCAGAATGTGGAGTGCTCGGCGATCTATTACTATCTTCATCAACAGGACGAGAAGATAAAGACCAATTAGATCGAGCACGCTTAGGTTTCTTCATCTTAGGATCACGAGGACCTCGACGGAAGGCTAGAGCGGCGAGAGGGTTGTTATCATCTGGAGAATTATTCCGGTCGAAATTGGTGATGTGGCGAGTTTTGTTAGATCGCCATGAAGAATTGGAGTGTGGTTTTAGAAGAGAGGAGAGAGTGGAAGCGGGTTGCTCGCCGGGATCACCGAGGCGAACGCTAGGGCGGCGTTGGCGTTTAGAGTGGTGGGGACCACCACCACCGCTACCGGAGTTAGTGATAGCGGCTTCGGAAGACGGAAGAGTTAGGGTTAGGGTTTCGGCAGCGGCGGTGGTAGCGGAGGAGTGAGAGCCATTGCCGGAAGACGGCGGCGGTGGGTCTGCCATGGTTAAGAGAGAGAAGATAGGGAACTGGTTTTAGTTAAAGGACTTGAGAGAAGAGAAGAGAGAGAAAGAGTTAACACTTAAAAAGTCGGTAGTGGCAGGGATAGTAAATATCTGAATCCCTTTTGTTGTTGACTTGAGTTAGGCACGTGTATGAAAGGAGAGGCCAAGTTTGCTATAAGAAAAGACTTGCTGGGCTTTCAGAAGCCTATTGGGCTTTATGTGGTACAAACTATGTATTAGATAAAGTGATCCGGTTGTTTCTTCATTTCTATTTAATTTTTTTAAAAGTTTTTATATATTTAAAAATTCAAAATTCAAAAATATAATTTATTTTGTATATTTAAATATGTAAATAAATTATATTTTATTATATTTTTATATTACTTTTAAAAATAAAAAATCAACTCGCTTTCAAAAAAAAAAAAACACAAAAATTAACTCAATTTATTTTATCAAAAATTTTACTTTCAAACTCAAATTTTAAAACTAAAAATTTTATTTTCAAACTCATTTTCAGTATCAAAATAAAAATAAAAACTTATTTTTTTACCGAGTTTACTTTCAAGTTTAAATTATTTTTACAAAATCACTTACAAAAAGTATGTTTAAATCTAAATAAATGCGTACTTCATATTTTGGTTGATACAATAAAAATAACAAAAATAGCTCGTTGAGTATCTCACTGTGTGCACTTTTAGTAATTTAAAATGAGAATAATGAAAATAAAAATTTTGAAAAAGATCGGAGAGGACAAAAATGAAAGAACTGAAAGACATTCAAAATGATGCAAAAGTATAAAAAAAATTGAATAATTACTAGAAAATATATAATACACTATGACATTTAGTTGATATGAATAATGAGGAAATACTAATGAAAAATATCTGATTAAGTTATGTTTTGCACTTTTTCATTACTAATTGATTGGATTGTAAAGCAAAAGATGAAAAGAAAAAAAATCTATATATGTACATAACTGAAAAAACAAAATGCAAAGACACTAACTACTCTATCTTATCCTCAAAAGAAAATTCAACTAATGTGGATTGAAACAAATTCCTCCAACATGTGGGGAACAGCCCATGCTTCCCATGTACAGAACTTTCAGACAGAAGAAATTAGATAGACATTCAATTAGCTTATTATTGTTCTTCTCTGCAACAGCAATCCATCTAACAAACAAACAGCATGTAAATAGCGTTCAAATGTTTCAAAGCAATTAACGCATAGAGCTCTCTGGAGCTGAGCACCAACCTGGGCACTGCCCATACCTTTCATTGGGCCCACATATGCGTTAATGGGCTTTCATAAGTTGAATTCGCACTTCAATTTTATCCGAAACTGTTAGGTTTAGCTTATCAAAAAATAATTTATTAATTTTTTTTATATATTTAAAAATTTTTATTTAAAAATTGTAAAAAATTCTACACAATAAATTTTTTTATTATATATTTTTATTTTTTTTGAGATAAAAAATACAGCTCGTTTTTAAAAAAATAAAAATAAATTTTATTTAAAAAAATTTCATTTTATCCACGTTTGAAAGAGCTTGTAAATAAAATGAAATTTAAAAAATTAATATAATTTATTAATTTCAAATAATAATAGCAAAAATTATAAATAGAGAGATATTATGATGTATATTTAAATCATATATAGCAAAAATCACAGAGATTTTGTGCCGGTTGCATCTTTGCATGCTGCTGTTGTTCTGCTGGAGAACCGATTGCCAATGGGGCCCTTCGGAAACAATGTGATGGCACATGATTGACCAATACCCAAGTCGGCGATTACATCTTGTTCTATGGGTTTTTTGCTCACTAATTAGTTGTTGGTGACCACAAGAAATGGCACCTAACCGCCATCATCAACATCAACACTGTAACTTCATTAGCGGGTCATTCAGTTTTATGTAACTTCATATATATATATATATATATATATATATATATATAATATAATATAAATATATATTATTTTTATAAACGGATGTGTCGGGTTGGTCCATCAATTTTAGATTGATTTATTTAATAATTGAATTAATTTTTTTAATCATAATTCAACTCATCAATTTATAAATATCAAAATTATCAAGTCAAACTCAACCTATTTAATAATTTGATCAAATTCAAATTGAACCATTTAATAATTAAAATTTTTTAATTTTTAATTGTATATTTTTAAGCTTGAATAGAATTATAAAATCAGTAAAATGAATGTACACGATATTTTTGATAAAGAAATATAATGAGTGCCTGTTAATATCTGTATTTTTTAATATCTTATTCGATTTTTATAATATTCTAAAAAAATTTTATTTTTATTTTTTAAAATATGTGGTGACAACTAAAATTTTATAATTATAAATATATAGTAATGCTTTCGATAAAAATTTTAATAAATATAGCTAGCTGACAATTTCGACAAAAATATTTCTACAAAATTCAAGTTAATCATTAAAAAAATATATCCACAATAATACTTTCAATAATATTATAATTTTTATATTTTACTAAAATACTATTTTACTATAATAAATTATTAATTATTAATATAATATAATTTAATAATTTATAAATTAGTATTATTGATCCTTTTTTTATTATTAAATTTTATTGTAAGGTAAAAAAAAAAAGGAAAGAATTATTACTTTTAAAAATAACAATTCGGATTGGTGGATCAATTTTAGATCGATACAGATCTATTTATTTAATAATCGGATCAAATTCGTTCAATTCTAACTCAATTCAGTACATTTGTACCTATAAACAAATAGGAAAGCAAAACTTGGGCCTAACATTCTTAAATAACTTGTTCATTAATTTCCACTAGAGTTTTACTTTCTCAAGAATCAAGATGGGGGGTTTCTACTTGTTGGCAGAGTAAACAACCAACACAATATAATTCTTGTCAGGAATTTCAACCGCGACAACCGTAATAGAAGATTACTAAAAGTATGTGAAGATCGTAACAAGGAACGCATAGAAAAGAAAGACAAACTCATGATCTAAATACAATGACATTCAATGATGAAATGTTTATTGAATAACAGTAGTTGAAGGATTCAAGCTAGCGACACTCTATACAATCTCAGTCAATGATTTACAGTCCAATGAAAGTCTAGCTAGCTTATAGCAAAGTTACAAACTTGATCAGAATCAGAACATGTTAAACGTACTTGATCATAGATAATTATTAACCTTATAGCAAAGAATTAACGATAGAATGCTCCCCACATATATCATTGTCAGAATAGCTATGAGTGTTATTATTGTTGTTGCTGATCAAACCATTACACAGCTGCATCTGGATGCTGTTGTTGTTAATCTGGTAGAAAAACAACAAGGTAGTAAAAAACTTTTATTTCCGAGTACTTGTTTGAAGTGTTTTCTTAAAGACAAGAAGAGAAATACAAACCTGAGAGAAAATAGTACTGGTCCCTTCACAATTGAGTGGAAGAGATGTTGATGTATCTATTACTGGATAGGTGTTTGCAGATAGCATCTGCTGCTGCTGTGGATTGTTGTCAGTTGATATCTGAAACTTGAGCAATCAATGAAAATTTTTATCTGGCTCACAGTACTGAATTGCAAAGAATAAGAAAAGTAACGGATGAAATTTTATTACCTGAGATTGGCTTATGAAGTCATCAAGATCAACTACGCCATAGTCACGCAGCAATGGGTTCGCTGATGCAAGCCTTATCGACAGAAACTGTTAAAAATGCATGGAAGAACGTTAATTAGTTATGTGAAAGTTTCCCGTAACCCGAAAATTGAATGTTTTAATTTGCATACCTCTACTTGGTTCTGCAAGGATTGAACATAGTTGATAATATTATCTAGCATGAGAGCCTTCCCCACAACCTTATCACATCCTGGAACAAGTCCTTGCAATACCTTCATCCTCATACTTATCTTTTCTCTTCTTACCTGTTAACACCAAGATATATAACATGTTGAAAAAAGAATTCAAGTTTCATCTTAATTTAAAACAGTTTAACAGTTAACAAGAAAAGTTATTCAAGTACCCTTTCTGCAAGACTATGGCTATCAGTTGCTTGCCCTCTTCTTGCTCTAACATGAATATACCCAGCAGGTGTTTCTTTAGCTGATTCTGATAACATTGTTTCCTTCTTCTTTCCTTCTTCATCTTTCCATTGCTTCTTTTTCTTCTCAGTCTCTTTCAATATCCCACCAATTTTTACTTGCTTTTCTCTCCTGCTTCTTGTCCTGTTCCCATTTGCATCCTGTGGATAAAAACCTTCAATGTCAAACTATGCACATCTCATTAGAGAAACAGGTAACAACGCCACAAACTTGTTTAATTGATTTACCTTGGAATTACGATCAAGGCCGTCTCCATCTTCGTTCTTTCTTTTCTCTTCAATGGAGGAATCTCTGCTGCTGTTGTTTTCAGGCATCGAAAATAAATAATTGTAATCAACTTTATTTGCTCCAGTATGGTTACTGTCAATAGAGATACTGCTCTCGTTAGTTCTTGCTGTTGTATCAGTTGTTGAACCATCAGTGACAGATTGATCAGTAGAAGGGAAGCAATAGTAAGGATTAGTAGTAAAGCAAGGTGAAACACTTGCTGTAGCTACGATCCTTCTGCCATTATCTTCTTGTGTTGAAACAAATAGCGTTTCCATGTCAAGAAAATAAGCAGCAGATTGCTCAAGGAGTATTGATGAAGTGTCCATGTTGTTGTGTTGTTTGTAGTAGAAACCTGCAGACGTTGTTGAGGATATGAATGAGAAAGAAGGAATGCGTTTCTAGGATTTGATCACAGCAAGGTTTAATAGCTTAGGTTTGGTTTATATAATGAAGAAATTCAAAAGACAATCACAAGAACGAGCGAGAGGGGCCGGGAAACAGAAAGAGAACATGTTCACTGGTATCATGAATGCTATTGCACAACTCCATTATCTTGCTTGTCTGCTATTCACTGCAAGGGAAACAGGTGGGGAAGCTGAGCCATGTAACCCCATTCAATGCTCAAATTGTCCATATCATATCCTTGTTTGTATTGCAACTCTATGATTATTTATCTATGTGAATGCTAACTCTATGTTATTATCATATATAAGAAGATTTGCTATTGGTATGAAGCTAAGCGACCAAGCATGCAACGTTGTAGCTTTTTATTTTTATTTTTTTCATCATCTTATCTTTACTACATTTTATAAGTCCGCTGAGACTAGAAAAGAACAAGAAGACATGTTCTTGCTCCCGTACCATTTGGAACTTCGTCTCTTTTACCGTTTACTTGGAATTTAATTTTGTAGACAAAAGTTTAAACGTTTTCTAGGATCGTGAAAGTTCTTCTTGAGATTCAAATTAATGAAAGGGCGCAAACCAGAACTTCAAAAGAGACTACCCAAATCATTATACTGCTCTCCGCCTATTTGCGGTAACTTTTTTATGATATCCGATGTGTTAGTGCCGGTACTCTATTCTGTTATGCCGTCAATGTTGTCCTGGGTACTCAACAGATAGTGATTTCACAGGCAGAAAATCAGTCGCAGTAGATCAGGAGATGTATAGTGTAGCCATGATAGGTCAATAATCAAAGATGGCCACAACCAATACCTGGCGCGTTTTACAACGCGTTCTAAAAAAATAATTTTTTAATTTATTTGTATAAATTTTATAAAATTTATTTAAAATTTTAATAAGATCTTATTGTTATTTTTAAAATAAAAAATAAAAACTCATTTTTAAAAATAAATAAAAATATTTTTATTTAAAAAAAAGTTTTTTGAAACACTTTCAAACATCTCGTGTATCTGACCGTATAAAGATATTCATATATATGATCAACAGAGTAAAAAGAAGGCCATAACATGTTTCATTCCAAGTGCTTTGCGGGATCGTTTTAGATTGCTTCAAAATTATAGCTTTTAAAAAATTTAGTTTTTATAGATTTTTTGAAAAAAATATGTTTGTTTCTTAGCCTAAAATAAATAAAAATTATATATATAATAATTATACAATGTATAGAAAAACTAGAATATTGTAGAATTTTTGTTTTTTAAAGATGTTAAGAGTGCGTTTAGAAAAACATTTTTCAAAGACTATTTTTTAATTTTTAATTTTATATATTTTAGTATATATTTATAAATATTTAAAAATTTTATTTAATATTTAAAAAATAAAAAAATTTCTACGTACTAAAATTTTTTTATTATATATTTTTATTATTTTTTAAAATAAAAAAATTTTATTTTTCCAAAAAGAAAATTCATTTCATAAATATTTTCGGACGCTCCTTAAAACGTAAGAAAAAACGCGCAGCTAAATAGTGCCAAAATTTCTTTCGCCAGAATATACATGCTGCTTACCATCTGAAAATTCTTCTGGATTTAAACCATTTAACTTTATTATATCTTCATAGATGAATTGGTTCCAAATCTTAATTCTTGGTTTAACAATCAGCAACAACACTGCATGAAAAACCACATATGTACATTGGATTCCTTGTAAAGGTCTCACAATCATGAGATAGAGAATTAGAAAAACCATTCCGTAAAAGTAAGACAATATAAAGAACGAAATTTCATGAGATAGTTTGTTTTGGGTATGTAAACGAAAAATCATTCATGGTGTTTGCGTGGACATATTAAGGAGAAACAAGGGCGTTAGAAACTATAACGATATGAATGGCACATTTTGATTTAGATTGGGAGTATGGTCAATATTTACTAAGCATTCAAAGGTAGTAAAGGATGTACTTGAATTGAAACGTTGTTCTATTATCATATTCGAACGTGGCAAAATTTTGTATTTTAAATTTGTCAGATATTGTATTGTGAAGTAACATTAATGGTTATATGCTTCATGCAAAAAAAAAAAACTACAATTCCTTTCCAATTTCACTTTTTTGATAACTTATTCTCAAATTCCAGAGCAAAATAATCACGCCCTTAATGTCCGGCAAGTAGCAATGGGAAACTATTAATTTGTATCTTTCCCGCTAGCGGAGGTCACTTGCGTTCTTTAATTTTTTGAAATGACACAAGACTATTTGAAAGTACTTATAAAATTTTTTTTGAAATTAAAATTTATTTTTATCCGATAAACAAATTATACTATTTTAATATAAAAAATAATAAAAATAAAACATCTACTATATAAATTTTTTCCATACTTTCTAGATTTTAAATAAATTTTATAAATTGATATAAAAAATTTATTAAAACTATAAAATAAAAATTAATAAATTACTTATCCAGAAGCGAAATCCATTCTTAGATTTATATGACAAGTGTAAGCAATGTAAGATTAAGGAAGTGCTGTCAATGTAACACGAACTAGTGTTGTGTTCTAGTCAGCCATTTGAAGGTACAAATTTACATGCTTCATTTTCTCATTAACTGCAACTCAGTAGAATGCAGATGGCTATTGGGTAAATTGGCAACATGAACATAGCCGTTCACGTAAGCTCAACATGTAACCGGGACTCATCGAACATAATCAAAATCGTTTTCATCTTGTATACATAACTTGTTAAGTATAATAAATTGTATATGCTAACTAAAATAATACATTTTACCTTGACGTATTAACAAAGAGGAAGAAACAAGAAAAAAAGACCGTATGCAACTTGGGGCAGAATGAATAAAATTAACATCTAACAGAAACCTGGTCTAAACCGTGTCAGGTGAATCTTCTACTCTATCTTCTTTGCAGTTTGAGGTTTCTCTGGTTCAATTGGGAAGTATTTGATGCCCACTAGGTCACCAACATTGCTAATGACCTTTAACACAAGATGAAAACCCGTTATTTAAGCATGATCCCTCTTGCATCTTACCACAACAAAGAGAGATGGTTGAAGAGATGTACCTCAAGTGCCTTGATCATATCTTCCCTGCTATGTGACGCTGAGATGCAGATTCGCGCCCTTGCTAAGAGAAGAGGTGTAGCTGGGAATGCAACAGTCACAATAGCAACCTGAAAAGTTTCCATTGAACTTCTGTTAGTAAGTTGACACAACTTGAAAAGAAATCTGAAGTCAGGCCACAGAGAAAAGCCATCCGTCAAACTCTTTCTTGATGGTAGAGATTGAAGTTAAAGCAATAATAGATTTAACCTACAACAACTAAATCGATAATAAGAGGTTTGCTAACCAAAATGTATCCACCACAAAAGAGTAACATGAAAAAAGAACTATCAATCTACAAAGACGTCCTGGTACTTGAAGCAATATATAGAAAGCTTACGTTCTGTCTAAGGCATTCCCTAGAAAATGCTGGAATCTTAGCCGGGTTGTAAAGCATTATTGGCATAACAGGGGAGTCATTGTCGCCAAGAACCTCAAATCCCATTTTCTGGAGCTCTGAGCGGAAAAAATTGCTATTCTCACGGATTTGTCTAAGCTTCTGAGCCCCTGGAAAAGCCGAAAGTCCCTCGTAAGAATCTATACACGCCTTATCAATAGAATGGAGAAATTTTGGTTAGTAGGATCAAGCCTTACCTCTGCTAGAGCCGTCTTCTCCAAGAATCACTTTGACTGCAGATATAACTTGCTGCACAGCAGGTGGTGACATTGATGTAGCATAGAGATGTGCCGGGCATGTATATTTCAGATATTGAATGATTTCCTGTCAAACAATGAGATTCCGGACAACTCTCCGTAAAATTAAAGGTCCAAAACTATAAAATATCCAGGAATGCCGATACCAAACCTTTGAAGCTGCTATATAGCCTCCACAGGAACCAAACGATTTTGTGAATGTTCCCATCATGATATCTACATCCGCTGGATCAACTCCTAGAAGCTCACACACTCCTCTTCCAGTTTTTCCAATAGCACCTATGCTGTGGGCCTCGTCCAGGTATGTGTATGCCTGTTTTTAATTAAAGAGGGAATTAGCTAGGAAGCACACTGCACATCCCTGATTCTAGCCCAAAATAAAGTCCAGATAGGCCATCATTCTAGCAGGCAGACGAAATGAAAAGCTAAAATATGCCACTACTTTAAGCCAAACATGTATAAACACACTGACTAGCAAAAAAATGTGACATATTGTTCACCTTATAGTTTTTGCAGACAGCTATTATCTCAGGAAGTTTGCATAGCTCGCCTTCCATACTGTAAATTCCCTCAACAATAACAATAATTTTCTTCCATGGCCTGTGTGTCCGAGGTTGCCCATCAGCTATTTGCTCTCTTAGAACTTCCTCAAGGTGAGATGGATCTTAAAAAGCAGTGTATCAACTGAATGTAACATGAAAACAAATTGCATTGAGTAAATAAAGAAATCATTTGCAGGACTTACTATTGTGCTGGAAAACACGGACAGTTGCACCAGAACCACGAGCACCATTGACAATGGAATTGTGATTTAAGGAATCACTGATTATCAGCCCTCCCTGAGTGATGATTACTACCGAGATTTAGTCAAAATTCAAGAGGAGTCTTACCTAGACAGTTTCAGTATAATCAATATACAAACCTTCCCAATGAGAACAGGAATGATTGCTGAGTTTGTCACATAACCCATCCCAAAAATGATTGCAGCAGGTTTTCCAACAAATTGTGCAACTAACTCCTCCAGTTCCGTATGCAGTTTAGTTGTGCCTGATATACTCAAGAAATTTAGCATTACGAAACTCTGCTAAGTTAAAATTGTTGCTGAATATGAAAGAAGGTAACCATACCAGCATCCACACGGACACTGCAGGTGCTAGGTGAATACTTTTTAAGAGTCTCGACCACACGAGGAGTACAGTACTCATCAGCAGCAGCAAAGCCCAAGTAGTTGTAAGATCCCAAGTTAAGGCATTTTGTGATATCCGATGTCCGACTACATGAATGATTGGTCACAAGGATATTAAACAACCATTAGTAACTAAGGGGTATTTTGGAGGTACCTAGAGTGGGAAGAAAACAAGCATGTCTTTAAGATAAAATGAATTACCAAAAAATACACATACCAAGGAATACTGCTCAAGAACTACTTTAAGAAGAGATTAAAATGATGAAGGACTTACTGCAAAGTCTTATTGTTGTCATTTGAATATCGCTCTAGCACATCAATCCAGGAATCTGGAGCACTGGCAATTGGTCGTCCAAAGCAATCCTGCGATTTTGAAAGGCGACATGGTAAGCATTGATTTTTTTAGTATATCTCCGAACAAGAATGGCGCAGTATCTTGAATATATAAAGAGAACAGTTCAGTCAGCATTGTCGATGTCATATAAATTCCCTCTTCCAGTACTTCACTTTAGGTATACCAATATTAATTTCAGTAGTAAATTAATTCTGTAAAACTTAAGGAAATCTCTCAAGCATGACCAGAGTAATTGATCTAATTTTCAGAAAGCTCTACTCTGTAAACGCAGTATTGAAGAATTAAAATTTCTGAAACAGCAAGCTAATCATTTAACTAACTTATATTTGCCAATACCTCATCGTGAGACCAGGGAATCGAGCAGCTTCAAATGAAAATTGATCTAAGTATTCTAATGAAAATAAATCAATCCATCAACCTAATAACAGATTCACTACATTCACAAACACAACCAATTCGAATAGCTGCAAAACCATACCTGAATCCGAAGATAGAGCCGACGGGTATAGAAATCCTCGAGCCCAAGGCAGATCGGCGCATACCCCTGCAACAAATTGCTCAAATTAATCAACACCAAACATCCAAGAAACCTAAGCTTTCAACAAAAAAAATCTAGAAAAAAAGCCCAGAATTCAAGAAATCAACATAATAGGACACCAAGAAAAGAAAACCTGTAGATTATTGGAATCGGACTTGAACGAATCAAAGATCCGGCGGAAGAAATCCCTCAGCTGCCCAAAAGCAAAGAGCAATCCGTAGCTGAACAGAGTTGTCAGAGCAGTCAGGTAAGGTAACCTCACCATTCTTCTCCTCTTCTTCTTTTCCAAAAACTAGATCACGCAAACGGGCCACGAGAATAAATTAAGAACAGATAAATGGAACCATGAATTGTGATCGATGTTGCAAGACAAGATAGTTTTTTTCTTGGGAAGATTGGATAAAGGAGAGACTTTTATCGACGGGAAAGACCAGGAGATGGATTTGGAGAGGAAAGATTGAAACTTTACAGGAAAAAGATGGAGACAGAAAAAGGTGAGATTTAAAAAAGAAGTAGATATTTGGATTGGATTCCTCTTCACCAAGAGGAATTGAGGTCTTGAAAGTTCAATGTTTTTTTGTCAATTTAATTATTTGAAGAATAGAAGAAGAAGAAGAAATGGAGGTCGGTGAAGTTGACGCCTGTGTACTGCAAGTGCCGGGGGACAAAAACAGTTGTGTTATTATTATTATTATTATTATTTAAAGCGTTTTATTTTATTATTAATGTTTTTAGTAAAATTTAACAATTTCTAAAGAAAAAATTGATGAAGAAATACATTGTCAAGAATTCGCTAATATTAGTTTCTATTTTCTTTATCGTAAAATAAAAAAATGAAACACTAATGTATACGATTTTGTGCATGTTTTTCATTTATAATTTCTATTTCGAGCACTCGTCATGAAAAAATATTTTATTAAAGCATTCTCTCTTATTCGGTAGTCTAAATCTGACGCTTTTATATATTTTTCACGAACAGCACGCGCTGTCAATTCTGTGAAATAAATTTTAAAATTTAAAGAGTTATATCATGATATAATTTAAAATATAGTTTTTATCAAAAATTATAAAATGTTTTTCAGAAGTTTTTTTAAATTTTTATTTTTTCAGTCGTTCAACGAGGCTTAAAATAGTAGTAATTTTTAGATTTCAAAGAACTATTGTCGATAGGATCAAACATATTGATCGCTAGAAAAAAACAGTTCACTATCCTCGTTAGCGACGGAATTTCGTCGCTAAAGAAACTTGGCACGAGAGAAACTAAACTATTTGTAAAAGGGTAAAAAAACCTAGAATGAAATGTTTTGCATGCAAGAGCAAAGTTAATTAGAACTGAAATGAACAACAATAATGACAAAAAGAAAAGGTTTTCAGTTTAATTGCCTCTCCTTGCGTTTCTGAAAAAACCTCTGCAGCGACTTCCTTCCAGCGACAGGCAAACCTGCTCCAACAAATCATCAAGCTTTGTAAAACCAGAATCGATTAATTAACCCGCGTTATGCGTTGAAAAAAACAATCAAACATATATATGATCTTAATTAAAGATATCATCACCTTCTTCAGTGTTGAAATTTTCCAGCAGCAGCGGCGGCATGCTGGACTCAGCAGTATTCCGGCTCCGGTTACTAAATTCTGCGGCTGTCTTGATTATCTCATCAGCCTTGACGTTGATCACAAGTTCAATATATATATATATATATATATATATATGATCATGTGATCAATTTTATTATTTTAATTTGAGAGTAAGGAACCTTATGTATATATATCTCTAAAAGCTAGCTAATATATATATTAATCACCATATGGGGAGGGAGATCGAAGACGTTAACGGTGCCGTTGTAGAAGATAGTAAGCGGCGAGGCAGGTGGAGTAGCTCTGGCCGGAGGAGGCCTATATGTGAACATCATGCATGCATTCAACCTTAACAAATTCTAAAATGAAGAAATTCTAAAACTTAATGGTTCAGGAGAAGACCTATAGTAATTGCTTGCATGAATTAATGATCAAGATCTAGATCGATCGATTCACCTGGATCCGTAGGTAAGACTGAGAACAGGAAGCGGCGCAAACCATGACCTCGCCGGCGTCCTATTTATTGCCGGCAATGCTGCAGTAGGTGAAGCGATAACGTTGTTGAGCATTGCTGGATTGGTTCTTGAGTGCATAGCTGCTGCCTGCTGGATTCCTGCACGCACTACGTATGTATGAATAATCTTTTATTTCACTCACCAGATTACTAAGAAAAATAATAAAATAAAAATGGAAAACGTTTTCCATCTTCGATTAGTTTAGTTACTTTGAATTTAACTACGAAGAAAAATATTTTAGCTGTTGATGTATGTCTTGATGATCTAAAAAAAGAACGGATCAATCATGCATCTTAAAAATGTTTCTTAGTTATATTCAAAAGAAATAAAAAAAGAAGCTAGGTTCGGGCTCTTTAGTTATGTTGCATGCAAGGTATTTATAACTTGCAGTGATCTAGAGGAGATAGAAGACCTTTGAAATAAAAAATGAAAGAAAATTTAGAAAGAAAAAATTGAAGAAAACTTTAGTTAGAAGGAGATTATAAGAGACCTCGGTGATGGTGGTGGTGGTTGGAGGAGGAGGAGGAGGAGGAGGAAGGCTGAGGAGTGCTACGGCTGTAGATGCCAAGGAAGTCGTGCTCGACGACAGTAGTGTGGTTGCTGTTGTTACTGCTCATGGTTGCCGGCGGCTTCACAAATCACAACTCTGTCTCTCTCTCTCTCTCAATAAGTACTACAAGTACTAGTGTACTACTATTATATCTTCAGATAGAAAGAAATAAAGAGAGAGATAAAAGAAAGAAAAATAAAAAACGCCTGTGTTTGGAAGTTTGAAGGCAACTCTCTCTCTCTCGCTTTCTCTTCTTTAGAAAAAGTTGAGAAGAATACCGAGAGACTCGTGAGAGCTACATCTGTCTTGGTACTCTCTTATAATTTTTAATTTAACATTCGAAGCAAAACACACGAGGGAAAACGAACAAACAAACACACTTCATTCTTCCTCCCCTTGCGTAGAATAGAAACACTTTAATTAGAAAAGACTGCAAAATTAACAGTGACAAGAAAACAAAAGTAAAACCTGAAAGGCATGTTTGAAATTTGGCCAAGATATGAGTTTTTATGAAAAAAATATATTTTTAATAATAAATTTTCAAATATTTTTTATTAAAAATTCTATATAATAGTGTTTTTAGTGATTTTTTAGAATACATAACGAAGCACCTTAACTATGTCCGAAGACTGCCGTAAGAAACAGTCCATGAAATTCGTCTTCCAAAATTTTTTAAACAGTGAGTAATAACAATCTCATTTGGTAATGATGTTAATTAATTTATGCAAAGAAAGAAGAAATTAGATGACATTATTATTACCGGAAGACTTTCATCTAATAATCAGTGCTATTTAAACTTTCATGACTATTATGGCCTTGCGCTTCATACAACTTGAGGAACGCAGACACGGTCACACATGCTGACCTTCAGGTGATGGTGGTTTGTGTAATTATTTAAGATTGTCAAGGTTAGTTAGTAAAAACTGCATGCTTAACATTAAATGGGTAAGTAAAGCTTTAAGTTTTCTCAAACCTGGTCATGTTTACTTGTTTGAAAAATAAATTTATGTAATTAAAACATAAATTTGTAAAAAGAGATAAACATGACTTTTAATTGTAAATTGTATGAAGTAAATATACTGAAAATTCCGAAAAGAAATGGACGAAGTTTACACGTGCCATGATCCGCAAACTTTCTGGTTTCTTAATCAAACGGTTGCATGGACTTCAGAAAGAAAGAAACGAATTTTCCACTTGGTATTATTATTGTTTGCTTTAATTTACTTTGACCGGCGAAAACTGTTGATGTATTTGATTAATGAAGTCATTATGTTTTAAAAGATCCATAAAAAGTTTTAAAACTAAATTTCATTTGGGAGTAATTATTATAAAACAATATTTTTTAAATAATTAAAAAATAAATGCTATATTTTTGACTAAAAAATAACATAAATAAATAGAATTTATTTTAAAAAATAATAAAATATAATAAAAAAATTTTACTATGTTAAATTTTTTTACATTTTTTAAAATTTTAAATAAATTATTAAATATTTATAAAATATGTATTAAAAATATAAATTAAAAAATTAATTTTTTAGTAAGCTAACCCAAACATTTCCATTATACATTTAGTTTCCTCACATATTTTATGCTCATTTATTTTCTTCAGACAAATAATTACATAGTTAGTACTAAAATATATAGGATCACATAAAATATTAGCTGATTTTTAAAAAATTATGTTTAGATAAAAAAGCATTTCCAATTATTTATTTATAATTCATGATTTAATCCTTAGTCCAAACATTAACTACCACCAAGCATTAATAAAAGCCGTTTTTGTTCTAACCAAACTTGCAGTGTTTCGGAGCTTTCCAAAATTTGTTAATTTTTAACTAAAGTAATTTAAAAAATGTTAAAGTAAATTTATCTTTTTAATAATTTATATATTATAATTTTATAAATTTTCAGATATTATAAAAGGTAGATAAAAGATGAGGAAGTTGAAATAGAGTTGGAAAAATATTCCAACCGCATAGAGCAAATTCGTAATTTTGTCAAAAAGAAACGACAAACTTACCGTGTTAGAGAGTACAGCCCAAGTAGCCCAGGTCCATATGTAACTAACCCATTAAATCTCTATTCCCTAGAGATTCGCACTCTCTCATATTCCTCTCAGACAACCAAGAACCCTAGATTCCAGATTCCGTTTGCTTCTGTCTTCTTCTCTACCGAACACCAAACCTGGCAAGGTTCTTCATGGCGGAATCTGACGAAGCCGAAAGTGAACCGGCGCCACCGCGGAAACTCACTCCGTCCAAGCGCAAGCCTTCTTCAGACAACTCTTCCGCTCTTCCTTCATCTTACACTCCTCCCAAACTCTCTAAACCCGAACCCGTTAACGGATCTAAACCCGTCAACGGAACCGAATCGGTCGACAAAACTGAATCGGAAGCTGAAGCGGAACGGTTAGCGGCGGTGGAGCGGGCGAGAGCGAAGGCAAAAGGGAAGATGGTTGTTGAAGAAGTAAGGGAAGAGGATGATAACGACAGTGATGATGACAGCATTGATGACGACAGCAGTGATCACGATGATGACGTCATCTCCGACGAAGCTGGTGGTGGGGGAGAGGAGAGCGATGGGTTTGAGGATGACCCGTTAGCGGAAGTGGATTTGGATAATATCTTGCCTTCGAGGACACGGCGGAAGCCGCCGCCGCCACCGGGAGCTTATTTGGTGAACGAGAATGAGATCGAGGAAGATGAGGATGATGATAGTGATGAGAGCGAGTAGACTATGCGGCGGATTGTAAAGAGGTAAGCTTTTTGTTGGAATGTTTTGAGATTTGGTTGAATTTTAGTGGTCTGCGATGAAGCATCAAAAATGTGAATGGCTGATGTTTTTAGAAATTCGCAATGTATGATGATTTTTGTCAACAAGGGTCTCCGGCTCTCCCTTTTTTTTTACCCTTAATTGTTGGATTTTCATACTCTTAATCTTGTGAAGTATTTAATGTTGTATACTTGTATGATTAAGTGGCTTGCTAATGTAGTATTAGAGCTTTTCAGAGATATGGAAATTATCATGCTTCAGGAAATTTCTGCATTGGGGATTATTCGTAGTACTTTTTTCATTTTCTTTCATCTTGGTTAGTTCTGGACTCTGGTGTGGATAAAGCTAGGGGTAGGGCAACTGTTTTTAATATGTAATCGAAGGTAGGTTGATTTAGTTGATGTTAATTACTAATTAACTCAGGTAGAGATAGTGTTATTCTGGGGCGTGGTCGGCAATTTTAATTATTTGAGTGCGTAGCTTTGGTCAGATTCCTGCTTAGTTTTGGAACTGCAAGAGATATTTAGTATCTGTCCAAAAGACATTAAGTAAAATTGTGTGTAGGCTGAAGTTGAGTTGGTTAATTGAGCGGTTATGTAGGTTAAAAAAAGTCTAGCAAGATCGAAAAATGTCTACCTCCTTCGGACACATTTTAGTTTGTTTGCGGTAGACGTGATTTGTTTTTTATACTAACGGGCAATGAGGATTCAAAGTATGGAGCAGTTGGCCATCGTTGATGTGAACTTTATTCAAGGCTGAACTAGTAGAAATGAATTAGATATGGAAAATTATTTGAAAATAATTGCATTGTATTTTTTTCCATGTCATGAAGAAATAAACATGGAGATCAGAAGGCCTGATAGAAAATATCATCATAGTTTTCTAATATTGAATGCATAAATGGTTGCAGCTCATTTAAATCATTGATCAGTGCAACCTTTAAAAGTTGCCTGTATATGTAGTTGAGCCTCTCTGGAAAACCTTGAGGAATGCTATTAAAGCTCACCCAGTGTATAGGATTTAATTTTTTTTTTAATTATTTGAAGTAATTGTTTGATTCATATATGTATATACTATAGGTATTTAGGTATATGTGATTGCATTTTCAGAAAGGTGTCTGTTTATATAATTGTTGTTGTTTGTAGGTTGAGATTACTCATAATTATAGTGGTCTTGTACATATCAAGGGCGGGATGTCTTATGTATTTACTATAAGATGTTTGGTAATACGGCTGCTTTGGAAAAAACTTTTGTTGCTGATAGTTATGGATACTATTTATCGTGCGCATGTGTTATTGCTAAAATGCTTTATATTATTTATTTTAGCCTAGAGTAAATTGAGGGTTGCTTCGTATATTCACTTTCTGGAGTGATGGTTAATTGTGTTTTCAACGTGCAAACTGTTGTTCTTTAATTAGCGCCTCTTATACTATATGAACGTGCTTGTAAGATGTGTTATGGTGTGATTCTTTTCAGCTATTTGCTATGTGTTTCATGTCTGAAGCATGGTAAGTATGTCTCAGGAAGAGTGCACGTTTTTTGGTCGGTGTGCTTTGATCTATTTCGGGTTTTCATCTATTGAATCACAGACTCGTTAGACGAGCACAAGGGTTTTAGGAAATGGGAAAGACATTCCCTTAAGCTAATCTTAGGTCTTATTTGTAAGGATCACCAAAATTTGCAGTTACTTTTGTGGCAAATGTGAAGAATTTCTCAAGAATTAAGTTCTGGTTAGCAAGTAATCTCACATGTACACATAAGATCTGTTTGATAAGTGATTATATATCTGGAACCACATTGCGGCATAAGTAACTCTATGTAAAATTTAAGTTAGTTCAATTTTCTGTGCCCATTTTTCCATAATTGATCTAAAACTAAGGACCTATATTACATTTATTGTGTCAGATGATTTCTATTTTGTCTTTGTTGTGAAATGTTCTTAAAAAATTACAGGAACAGCCTTTGGGCTCCTTTAGGTTTAATGATACGTATGATTCTACTGAATCATATTATCCATAGTCCTGAGTGTCTATGAGTTGTCTAGTTTATCTGAGATTTCATTGTGATATTGGTTGCTGAACTGCTTGCTTCAATCCATCATATGTCGCTGTCCTACTTTGTAATTATTGATAAACGCCTGCATTTTCATCCATTACTATTTTTGCATTGCTTAATTTAGCCTCATTTTTGCAGTTTTACTTTTATAAATCTTCTCTTTTTGTGGGGAAATCTATTTGGATTCACTTCATAATGAGGCGATGTAGACAAATCTGCAGATGTTTTTGACCTTTGATCAAGAGGGTGTTGCCCTATACCTTATGCAAATCTTACAACTTTACTAAGCTGTATGGAGTAGATAGAGATTCTAACCTGTCATTTTTTATAGGATCAATTGCCTGATATTGTAGTGTTATTTTCTGCATCTGCTGCTATGATTTCTTGGACTTAGGAGGTATTGATGTGCAGACTGGATGTATAGACCTAGGTTTTTATTCGTCTAATTTGCAACTGTGGTTGTTCTACAGAAGATATTGGAGTTATTCATGACTTGCTAGTTTCATTACACTGTTTCGGAAAGAAATTCGTTTCTTGTTTATAAGGTGAGATGGTATTGTTCTATATTTTAGTTAAGTTACCATGCCGGTCGTTTTAGTTTGGATAAAAGGTGCATGGATTAATGGAAGCAGTGGCTTTATAGAGTAAATTGGTTTACTGCTTATCTTCTTTCCCGGAAGCAATGCTAATGTTTAATAGACTGATCATGTACATTATATCTTAGGACGTATTTTAATTGCTGGAAGTGAGGTAGATGGAAGTACAGTTCGCAATGGTAATTGAAATATGTGACATAAAATTTAGAGATGGAAGTACAGTTCGCATTGGTAATTGAAATATGTGTCATAAAATTTAGAGTGAAATTTTAATAAAAATTGAGTTCGATATGAAAAGAGAAGTGTAGTTCAAAATAATAATTGAAATATGTGAATTAGAGTTTAGTGCAATTGAAATGTGTTTTTGTAGTTGATTCCTTTTTTAAGAGTGCCTTTGGTATTGCTTATAATAGCTTTTTAACAAGTGTTTATTATTTCGTATTTTTCAATACATTACTATTGTACAAACTTTATTTAAAAATTTAAAAAATATTTAAAAAGTTAGCATACTAAGATTTTAGTACTATTTCCTTTTACTATTATTTAAAAAAAAAGAAATCTTTTATCGAAGTATAATAAAAAAATCTTTTACGTTTTAGAAAAGATCGATCTCGTATAAACACATTTCTAGATAACTTGCGGTCTCTTTCAGCTCTTGAGAAATCTTCTTCAAAAACTCAAGTTAGTAGGTCACATTCTCAATAATGGAGATTGTTCGATTTGATCATTGGTTTTTGTTTTTTAGAATAAACGGCTACTAACTTTTGTACTAGTTGGTTCATACAATAAAATATGGCTGGCACTAACAAGTCATCATTATTGCTAATAGGGCAATTCATTCCTACATCAAAGTTTTTGCAGCAATTCTTTTGCCTATAGCTCGCACCAAAACTCAATCTGACATAGTTACTTTGCCAAGATCTTTTCTTTTTTAATAAAAAAAGCTGCTTGTTCCTTGAGTTAGGATACTATAAATATTGATAATTGGTAAATTTAGGACTCGCTTTGTGTTTGTTTTTATTTCACTAGATCAACAAAGGGAAAGGTAATACCAATATTAACCAAATTGATTAACCTGTTTTTTCTCTTTCTCTTACTACGACGATTATTGGTTGTTGTTGTATATAACTAATACAAGGGGACATATGAGCATGTTCATCTTCTTGTTAGTAAAGAAAGACAAAAGAGACAGCTCAATGAGCTCATGCAGTGCAACTCTTTCACAACTCCAAAGGCCATCCCACTGAATTTTGTTTTAATTACAAAAATTAATTCAATTGCTCTCCACAAAAACTAGTACCATGTTATTATTGTGGACCAAATCACATGGCAATTAATAAATAAAAAGGGTTAGTTTAGAACTAAAACTAATTGATCTGGACATTTTTATTAGTAAACACCAACAGAATATATGGTGTTATTAGGGGGGCATTTGGGATTAAGTTTTCAAACATTTTTTGTCAATTTTTTATATTATATTTTTTAATATATATTTTATAAATATTTAAAATATTTATATAAAAATGTAAAAATACAAAAAAAAATTTAAATAGTAAAAATTTTTTATTTCAGAAAATTTTATTTATAAATGCTTGAAATTAGTAATTTCTTTCTGATGTTACAAGCAGTAACAGTGCCAATTTAACCATGCCGGTCCTTACCAACTTCATTTTGGTCCCACAAATAGGCGAATCGTGGCCGTCCCTTCCGGTGGTTCTCCGACCGAGATATTTCAATGATTAAATGAGTCATTAGTAATAAACACAATGGCAATTTTGTGATTATAGGAAAAGACGCTGTCAGTTCATATCATCTATATGGTGGTGATTGTAATTTTAGTATCAATTCGAGGCTATTCTTTAAGATATTATCAGCACGCAACCGGTGGATAAGGACAATAGCTCAGGTTTAACCTAACGGCTCTGATTGAACATATGAAAGATGTTCACCGTTGGATGAAGTCCTTATGGTTAGATTAACTCAACCAATGGTTAAAGAATTCAGAGTTGATTAGAAGTAGAAGAAAAAGAAAAGTGGGCAGTAGAGGAGAGTGTGATTATTTTTCTCTTGTTGTTGGTTCTTTCCGGTTCTAATTTTGATTAAAATTCTCTTAAATCAAGCTCTGAGTTGATCTCTCTGATTTTGATCGAACACCAAATATTGTAATTTAGTTTTTTATTTTCGGATTGATTCGAGCTGTTTTTGTTCATATTTTCTATTCTTTGTTTATCTGTATTCAGAAAGCTTGTTTCTTCGGTTAGCTGAATTTTCTTTTAGTTTTATGTGATCGTTTCTTGATGATCATATTTCTTTAGTTTCTTGAACTGATCAGAGTCAGCAACTAGCTTGTTTGCTTGATGCTGAGGTCTTTCTTTTCTTCCCCCATTTCTGAAGCAATTCTGCAACAAATCAGCTCAAATTTTTTGTAGTGATTTTTCTTTCTGCAAGAATCAACGCTGAAATTTCTGAATTTGATCAAATAAAACAAACACTTCCTTCTTCATATTGTTTTTCTTCACTGTTGTTCTTGTCCCTCAGCAATCTTTATTTGAAGTTCTCTTCTGTAACAAAAAGAATCATCTCTACGTACATCTACCTTCTCCAACCCAAAAACGATCGAATATTTAGCTCACCTTCTGCGAACCAAAAAGATCATTCTTTACCGGAATTTGCCTTCTCATTACCAACACATCCAATCTTTAGCGGGGTTCTGCTTCGCAGGATAAAAGAGAGCCTATTTTAGCTGAGCTACTGCAGAACAAAGCATGACATATTTCCCTGAAGGTGTTGTAGAGCACATATTTAGCTTCCTTCATTCTCACCGTGATCGCAATGCTGTCTCTTTCGTCTGCAAGGCGTGGTACCGGATCGAACGGCTCAGCCGTCGACGCGTGTTTGTCGGGAACTGCTACGCCGTCTCTCCTGTTCATGTTGCAGCACGGTTCCCTTGCCTTCGGATATTGATCGTCAAGGGCAAGCCCCACTTTGCAGACTTCAACTTTGTTCCTCATGACTGGGGCGCGTTCGCTTTGTCGTGGGTTGAAGCTTGTGCTAACGGCTGCCGATGGCTTGAAGAGTTGAGGATGAAGAGGATGGTCGTTTCTGATGATTGCCTTGAGCTTTTAGCGCGGTCGTTTCCAAGACTCAAGGCTCTTGTGCTTGTCAGCTGCGAGGGGTTTTCCACCGACGGCCTTGCTACTGTCGCCCGGCATTGCGGGTAAGATTTCTTATCAAACTGTTGTCTTTTTTACTGTATTAAGTGTTACAAAATACCTGGTATTGTGGGTATATGGATAGTGAATTGGTTAGAAATGTGGTGACTTTGTCTATGTATGATGATTAGTAGTTTCTTTCATTCTATGATAACAGTATGATAGCATTTTGCTACAACCTAGTACGTTTCGCCAACTGTTTCATAGGATACTACCAACAATTATACGTAACGGTAGTTCACAGATTAGTTTAGGAATGCTCTTGAATTTACCGCATCTTGTTTCTATATCTTGTTTCTCTCTTGGTTTGCTCCCAACTAGTGAGACAATGCATTGTTGTAAAAGATTCAGGATGTTGCTCTATGAGATACCTCCTAAACTAGGAAGTTTCCTGCCCCTCACAAAGCTGGAATGATTAGTCAGCTGCTTTTGGGACATTCCGATGAATTTGCAACACTCCCATGTACTTATTTTTCAGATTTTATCCCACACTGCTTATGGAATTTGTAATAATAATGAGAAGGAAGATTTGAAGCAGCAGGTATTGATAGTAGAACTTGGTTTTACTCTTTCTGTTACTTGTCTTTCATCTCTTTATTTCTAAGTTTTACAAAATTGCTGAATATCTCATCAATTCATGATATCATCTTTTAGGTTATTCGTATTCTTAATCTAGTGCTTGGAATTCCTGTAATTCAGTATTTGTTCATCTTCTGCATTTGAATATCATTAGGGTTTTGAGAGAGCTGGACTTACAGGAAAATGATGTGGAGGACACAGGGGTTCAATGGCTTAGTTGCTTCCCAGACAGCTTGACATCACTTGTCTCCCTCAGTTTTGCCTGCCTCAAAGGAGACGTAAATACTGGAGTCTTGGAGAAACTTGTTGCAAGATGTCCAAACCTCAGGAGTTTGAGGCTTAATCGTTCAGTATCCCTGGAAACACTCTCAAAGATCCTTGTCCGAGCTCCCCAGTTGGTGGACCTTGGTACTGGGTCATCCAACTATCCCAATCATCCTGAGTTCTACATCCAATTTCTTCATGCTATTCGTAAATGCAAGTCCTTAAAGAGCTTCTCAGGCTTCTGGGATGCCTCCAGTTTATTCCTACACCTACTTTCTCCAGTCTGTCCAAACTTGACTGCACTTAATTTGAGTTATGCTCCAGGAATCCAGTGTGCTGACCTAATTAAGCTCGTTAGTCAGTGTCCGAGACTTCAACGACTTTGGGTGAGTTCCCAAACTCTTTTATTTTTCTTCTTCTTTTTTGTTTTTTCCCTTTTTTTTTAAGAGTTGGTTCAACATCTTACAGCAAAAATGGCTAATCATTCTTAAATCTGCTTGGTAAGGTGCTGGATGTCATTGGGGACAAGGGGCTAGGTGTTGTGGCCAAAACCTGCAAAGAGTTGCAAGAACTGAGGGTATTTCCTTCTGATGTCAGCATTGAAGGGACTTCTGATGTGACAGAGGAAGGACTGGTATTGATTTCTTCTGGGTGCCCGAGATTGAATTCTGTGCTGTACTTTTGCCAGCAGATGACAAACGCTGCACTAATAACCGTTGCAAAAAATTGTCCGCATTTTACACGCTTCAGACTCTGTACACTTGACCCAAAGAGGCCGGATCCTTTGTCCAATCAGCCACTGGATGAAGGCTTCGGGGCAATTGTTCAATCGTGTAAGAGTCTCAGGAGGTTGTCAATGTCTGGTCACCTCACAGATAAGGTCTTTTTCTATATTGGCATGTATGCTGAACGTCTTGAGATGCTTTCTGTTGCGTTTGCTGGTGATAGCGACAAAGGCATGATGTATGTTCTCAATGGATGCAAAAGCCTACGGAAATTGGAAATAAGGGATAGCCCATTTGGTGATGTTGCTCTCTTGGAGGAAGCAGGTAAGTTTGAAACAATGCGATCCCTTTGGATGTCTTCCTGTGATGTCACCTTAGGCGGTTGCAAGGCTCTAGCAGCAAAGATGCCAAGACTCAACGTAGAGATAATTAATGATAGGGATGACAAAGAAGCAATTGACAGTCCAAGCGATTTGCAGAAAGTAGAGAAGATGTATGTTTATCGGACTGTAGCTGGACCACGAAGTGATGCACCGGATTTCGTCTGGGTTTTATAGGGTTGCTTTGGCCAGATCACTCGAATTCCTAGGTAATCAGCATTATGCTCTCATTCATGGTGGTCATTGCACATTAAGACTAGTAATAGATCACTTCCAGATGTTTTTTCATTTCAGTTTCTTTGACAATTTGTTTGAGCTCTAAATTTGTTCTTCAACTTTTTAATGAAATAAGTAGATGGGCATCTTTGGTCCTCCATCCCCTTCCTTTTACGTATTTTAGAATCTGAAAAGAGCAAAAAGGATGGTTTATAGTGCACAGGGATTGTATTCAATAGATTGAATTTTTAGTCAATCATTAAACAAAAAGTTAATGGTTTAGCCAGTTTTTGGGAGGAATGATTAGGACCAGAATAGTGTTTCAGCAGTTCATCTATAAACTCAATTCTGCATTCTGGTGCTACATTTAATATTGAAACCAGAGAGAAACACTAATTATGTATCTTGAAAGTGCTAAAAGTTGAGACTATCTTGTGCTTTGGTGACATTTTTAAGTTGATGCCATTGTATCATTTCCCACACAACTTTCATTATTGTATTATATGCTTGCATCAGTCGTAAATTTTAATTTTGTTCGTTTAGTGGAAGTTCTATGCCTACCCTTTTTCCATTCTGTAGGAAGTGGGCTACCATTTCCTGAGTTCTTTTATCGACTTCTGTTTTTAGGCTTCTCCTTCCCATTGGTTGTCTTTTATAGCTTTATTTGCTTTATGCTGATAAGCTTGATCCTTACTAAGCAGTGGAGGATTCCAGAGGACTGTGGATAAGGTTGTGGTCAATGAGATTCTTTTCTTTAGTTCAAAGTCGAGTGGTGAATTTTATGGTACTTTTAGAAAGCGCATTCTCTATGTGGTCTATCCTTTGTCGTGCTTTTGAAGGTCTAAAGTGTGAAAACTTATGGTGCTTTTATAAAGTTCATTCTCTATTTGGTCTATCTTTTATCATGCAGTCCAAATCCACCAACTGACTTTCAGGATCTTCTTTGGTAGCGAGCAGCTGTATCTCCAGTAGCAAATTTACCAACGTTTGGTGGTTTCTGACTTTGCCCTGAGAAGATAGTCTGCACTGTGGCTTCTCAATAAAATTATTCTGTATACCCATCGCTGTAAGCATCAATCATAGAGTTCATCGTATAGAAGTTTTGTAAACTGTTTCTTAGTGTCAAACTTGGAAAAGTAGAGAAACCTAAATATTTAAATTTTGGAGTGAAACCAGATCAGAGTAACTACATTACTTGATACGACTATCCGAAGCAAGTAAAGCAGGTTGAATTTCAGACATCCACAAGTATTTTAAAAAGACTTGATTTTTCTGTTTTGTCAGCTTTTAATGTTAATAATAATTTCTTCATAGCTAAGTTAAGATAATAAATTTCATCCTGCACGTTGCCATACCAAGAATTCAAGATAGATATTATATTTTTTCTGTTTCTTTCTTTTACCCGCAAAACCGTGAAAGCAACACAACGGACACCACGGGCTTCCGACGAACAAGATTCCCAGTACGTTCTTGAACACGCGCCGGTGCAGAGATGCGGGCGGTCGTCCCATGGAGAGCATTCTTGGAGTCGTCGAGCCGAAACCATGGCTACCAACCAACATGTGGTATGCAACTTCAATGTAGCGTTCTGCAGCGACAGGCCGCTTTCGTTTAAAGCACCATCGGGACAAGAGTCGTGGAGTTACTATAAAGTGACGATCCGATTGTCGAAGCTTAGGAATGTGAATCCGGTGACAGTGAAGGGGACCCCGCCGGAGAAGTACTTAGAGATTGAAACTGTTGATGGCCATGAGTTTTGGTAGTTCGCGAATTTCGATAAGGCGGCAAAGTACTTGGGTGAAGCTATAATAAGGCAAGGTCAGCTTTCGCAGCATCCACATCCACAACAGAACTAGGGGTTGTTTGACAGTAATTTTGAACTAGAACTTTTAATCTAAAAATAATAATTATTATTATTAATAAAAAAATTATATATATAATTTTTTTATATTTCAAAATTTTAAATATTTTTTAAAAATTTATAAAAATATATAATTAAAATTTTAAAAATTAATTTTAAAAAAAAATAATACCAGACGCTTTCTAATATGCTGTTCAAACGCAGCACGACCACGGCATTAGCAGCAGAGTGGTGCTATTGCTTTCGGGAAGCACCTGCAACAGCGGCAGCCATCTGCCGCAGTATACAAACGTAGACAAATATGGATAGGCAGCATCGGCAACTGATCAGTAATGCATAATATAACAAAAAGCGCGTTTTATAGTGCTCTTATATAATTTTTATTTAGAATAAAAAATATTTTTATTATTTAAAAAACTTTATTTTTATCTAAAATAAAAATAAATAATTTTATTATATAAAGTTTTTTATATTTTTAAATTTTAAAATAAAATTTTTTTTTAAATATAAAATATAAAATTATTTTTGGAATCGCTTCGACAAACGGAAACGGCCCCCCCTATGCACCGATGTGGAAATTTGAATGCGTAAAATTTGTGCATATGAGTGCCGTGTAGAGTGGAACTTTTCTCTTTCTTTTTTTCTTTTTGGGTGCTGTGCCGTGTGAGAAAGAGCGAGTAATTCGTGTGCTTATTTGTATTTGCTTAATCCTTCACGTACCGAATTGATATATTTGTTATAGATTTATAGATGCATTTTATTAGGCTTCAATCATCAGTATGATCTTTCAATAATCAGTGTAGCTACTTGTCGTGTGCTTTTTATGTTCATAATTATTGTAACAGTTATTCTATAATCTATTCATGATTATTACATAATCAACATGGATTGGAATGGGCTCGTTAAGGTCATTTCATTTTTGGGCTTCAACTAATGGGCTTGCAGGTTGGTGGGCTATTAACTATCATATGCATGGATAATTAGATTCTAGTGAAGAACACAAGGTTTTATACAAGCAAACATTTATGTTACGAAATTGAAGTGTGAAGTCCCACATTTCTCCTTACAAAGTAGGAGTGGCAATTTCCGATCCGATCCGAAAATTTGATTCGAAACCGACCTAAAAATTCGGATTCAAATTAAGCCTTAATTGAATTCGGATCTATTTTGGGTCAATCCGATATGATTCGAAAATTTAAATAGATTCGGATCGAATTCGGATCAACCAAAAAATAGTCCATTTAATCCATATAATTATTTATATAATATATATTATTTAATAATTAGATAATAATAGTAAAAAATTGAATTTAATTTGTATATAGATATTTTTTAACTTATTTTAATTTAACTAAATTTTACTTAACTTATAAATTTTATCAAAATTAATATTTTTTAGATATAACATAATTAATAATTTATATATATTATTATTAGAAATTAATATTTGTAATTTTTATTTTAATAACTTTAATTATTAAATAGGTCGATCTGAATTTGATCCGATTATTAAATAAGTTGGATTAGGATTGATAATTTTGACTCATATAAATAAATAGATCAGGTTAGGTTGAATAAATTTGATCTGATTATCATATGGGTTGATTCAGAATCGATTCAGAAATTCGAATTGTCACTCTTATTATAAAACTGCTACACGAATCAATCATATAAAAAACATACTAAAGGTTCACATGAAAAATACCTATATTAGCATTTAGCACAACTAAAAGAAGAAACTCCCACATTTTTCTCAAAGCAAGAAACGCATATGTGCATAGCGTTCCTTCTCAGAAACATCCAACCATACAAGCATTTTTCTTGCTATCTTATAGATAACGATACTAGTGAAGGTTTTCTGATCTTTTATTGTGAGAATTATAGACTTTAACCAGTTTGGTGCAAGGACTTCTACCTAATTACAGTCCCATTCAAAAGGCAAAGCTATGTTAATGCCCAAACAAGAGACATGTGAATTAGGGCATGTTTTTAGTTAGATTACTTTCTTTGTTTTAATTATTACTCCTAATTTTATTTTTGCTTTCACATCAAATTCTATTTATAATAAAATTTAATTCTAAACTTTACTTAGTTACCATTCAAATTTTTATTTTTATCAAATTTTAATTTATAAAACTCGTATTTCTCTCACCTTTATATTACAAATTGCTATAATTGATAATAAGCTTCAGCGATAACTCAGTGACATCTAACATAGAGACAGTTGCAAAAAAACCTTGCCGTTTCATATATGACACAAGGTCATTTCAGGAAACATACAAAATATCCAACATGTTTTTCAGTTTTCACTAGTAAAACCACTGGCTTGTTCATTCAAATTACAACCGTTCGATTCCATAAAAGTTAAGATCGCACCACTACCATTGCCGTAACCACTTTCCCAAAACCAATTACCCTTTTCTCTCTCTCCACTTTTCTAAACCCTCCACTTCTCAAAACTACTCTTTTTCTCTCTCCGTTTCTTATATTTCTGTTGTTTATTCAAGTTCTTGATCGGCTATGCAGGCGTTCAACATCGACATGATTGCTGCAAAGCTTCAGAGCGTTTCTCTCGGCCGGCGCAGCGATAATCCAGTCGACACTGCAACAATAGTGGATCATCAGTCGCCGTCCGTGAAAGACGAGTTTTCTGGCGAGACCGACGGAGGAGTTGTCACCGTGGAGTTGAACTCTGATGTCCGTTTGCCTTACCCATGGGAACAGCTGTTAGATATCAGAGTATGCTTCTAATCTTTTTCTTCTTTGTGGCTTTGTTTTTAGTCTTTGTTCCGTGAATGCCCCTGTTGCTGTAGTTCTTCTCATTATTCTATCAATGATTGAGTCATTAATGGTTCGTGGATTCTGAACATGATCCGTATCTTTCATTCATTCTTCATGCACGATTCGTATTGTTGTTTGGGTTTGATTTAGTTTCTTAGGTTTTGGTTATGATGTATTTGTTTTGAGTTTCAATTTGTTTTCTTAATTATATACTATTCCAATGAATGATTCCTTCTGTGAAATTTGAAACTTCTTTTCCTATTTCTCACTCTTTCTTTTTCTAGTGAAGTTTCCATACCTTTATTTAATTAATCAATCTATACAGATTTGTAAATAAATGATCAACATTTGACTAACTTTAATTCTGTTAAAAGATAAGGTCTCTTTCCATCTCACAAGAAACTTCGATCTTTTCTTTAATAATCTATATACAACAACTAATCGATTTTGTTCCTCATTGATCTTTTTATTGTTTGATTAATAATATCGCAGACTGGCGAAATCTACTACAAGAACGTTACCAACGGTGCAAAAACAACAATGGATCCCCGGAAGTTCACTTCTTCTTCTGATTACTGCTACACATCACCAATCTGCTACTACACATCATCTGAAGATGACTGTAGCGAGGAAGAAGAAGAAGAAAGCGAAAGTGAAGTTAATTCGCTTGAAAACAAAAGCTGCAACGGCGATCAAGAAGAAGAAGAAGAAAAATCAGATCAGGATATCATAATCAGCAGTAGCATTACTGATGACACGAGCTGTTCTTCAGGCCTGTCCTATGTTTCTTCTTCTTCTTCTCCGACATCAACGACGTTGAGCACTGGCTGCAGCAGCGGTCCGACAAGCAGTAACAAACGGGAAGTTGCGACGCTCGTGATAGCGGGATGTAAGTCGTGTTTCATGTATCTCATGGTACCCAAGCATGCAGAGATTTGCCCTCGCTGCAACGGTGATCTTCTTCAGTTGGGCCGCAATGGTTGCGTTTGAAATATTATTAATTATAACTTACCGTAATGAATTAACGATTTCTTCTTTTTCTTTGTTTCTGTAAGTGTTTTAATGATCAGCAGATAGATCTAACTAGAAAGACAAGTGCCTTTTTTGAAATTTGCTTCGTTGATGATCTTCAAGTTTTAAACTTGTTTCTGAAAGGCACTAGCTTTCGATCTCTAATGATCTGTGTTTCTCTTTCTTTCTATTCCTAATTTGAAATATCTATCTATTATATGATCAGCGATAGAGTTTAACAGATTAAGATAAGCCTATTGCTCTTTAAATTAGCTGGATTTGTTTGGATTGGAATGCTTTGGTTTTACTTTGTCAGATATTATTCTCTCGTTCCTAATGACAGAGATGGATGTTTTATCTCAAATTTTTTAACGAGGAGCAGAACAGTTTGGTTTTTCAAGAAAGAAAACCAACTGGTTCTCTTTGTTGTTTTGCTAGATGCTTTTTTTTTACTTCGCAGTGTGTGTTGTTGTGTACTACATTTGTGAAGGGGGACTGTGGAGAGCGTGGGATTCTGATTCGTTTTACATCATAGCTGCAGCACCACGTAGGTAGAGAGATATATCTATTATATACTTGTTTGCTGCTTCACTGCACTGCAATGTAGTAGTAGTTGCACCTAGAATCAATTCGTAAGAGTCACTGCAGCAAAGGAATGCCACAATATATATAGATAAATATAGAGATCTTTTATACTTTTTTAATTCAGCCGTAGATTGCTCGACGGGACGATTGTATTAGAAGAGTGTGAGAGTTTGTATAATAAGCGGACAAGAGAGTGCCTGTATGTATTATATTATATTGTATACATTATGTATAAACAAGCTCTTAATTAAGACATAAATAAGATGGACATATATACAAAAGAAATATATATACTGAGAGTAAGTAGTAAAAGAAGAGGGATAATGAAGGGAAGGGAAGGGAAGAAAGATGAGAGTGAGAGATGGATCAAGGTTTGTGAAGAATGAGACAAAGGAACCTTTCTTCGGTTTGGCATCAGCAATGGAGAGGAAAGAATCTCTGGCTGCATGCAGTCCGTGCGGGAAAAGAACCACTCAGACCAGTACATTGCATATATTGCAGCAGATGAAGACACGGACTGACTGGATGGACTGCTGCTCTATCGATATATATGGACTACACTACACTTCGCATACACAGAGACACGCAGAGAGAAAGAGACTTCAATTTTATTCACTCACAAAACAAGAATGTAAGTAGTTCTGTGGAATAAATTTTTTTTAGATAAAAAGTATTATAAATTTTTTAAAGAATAAATTTTATTTTTATTAAAAAATACAAATACGTAATAATAAAATATTATAATATTAAAATTATTTTATACTTTTTAATATTAAAGTAATTTATAAATATTATAGATAATTTATTGTATAAAATAAAATTAAAATTGAAATAAAAAATTATCGAAAAGCACTGATGCCTTATTTTTTTCTGGAAGAGTAACACAAGAAGAGCATGCACTATTATTGAGTAGGTGAGATTATGAGAGGGAGAGAGAGAATCAACTAAAAATATTGTTCCTGACCCGCACCTTTGGACAGAGTCTTTAGGTCTTCTGAAGAGAACAACGAAAAGCAGCAGAAGTAGCAGCAGCTTTCCCCAGTTCCAATATTCCATTTCCATCCACAGCAAACGTATACAGATTGATGGGTAATTGATACAAGTCCACCTGACCAACCTTGGCACCGGATGCAGGAACCAGCACCTTGCTCCAGAGTGCACCAGCAGTAACCAGGCACCCAGGCTGGATCACCCAGATACCACCAGGGCGAGTATCGTGACCCCGGCCAAAGGCCGGCATTCCATCCAGACGAAACACAAGTATTTCCCTCAGGCAGCAATGGATCTTGGGGCTATTGCCAACCTAAAGAGAGCTTTAGAACACATCACATCACCTAAAATTGAAGGTAAGAATGCCCTGGGATTTTGTGGCACTACTGGGCACATCCTGCACCCGATAGGGCATCCATTCTTGTAGCAATTGTGGCAACGATAAATGATCTGCATTCACTAGGCCACTTACGAAACTGTCAAGTCTTGATGTTGGCATAGTTATACCCATCAGCATGCTGGTGGTACGCATGCCTTAATTTCAAATGTTTCCAAGAACGATTGGTAGAAGATTTTATAGTAGTTGTGTTAGGAGCTGCGTCTTCCTGTCTTGCCTATCAATATGTAACACCAGACATGGTGATGGGGATATAAAATCGTATTAACTTTTCTAGCATTTTCTTTTATCCTGTATTTCCTAGATGTCTACTCTGTTTTTCTGCTGCTTTTCCGCTATTCCGAAATGAATCACAACAGATATGGGGAGGAGCCGACTGCCCTTCGTCTCTAGGACCTAAACAGAGCACAGCAGTGCAGAGGCCGGGCAATGTTTGTGCCTATGAATGTGTTATCATATCATCATGCACTATTATAGAGTCAAATACAGCAGAGAATCTTTGATGACCATGATCATGATCACAATAATATTCATTCATTTTATTCTGATCGAACGAATAAAATCCTGATCAAATATATATACATTCTACGTTGAGAAGAATGCAAACATTGCAGTTGCAGAGTTTGATCAGTAGTTAGTCTTTTAGCTGTGTACTTACTGAAGACAAAAATAAAGAGTGTTACAACAATTCTAAGTTAGATATGTACATTATTAATTGATTATAACTTTTATTTTTCCATTTTTGTTCTAACTTTTAACTAGCATCAAATTATTTTTTTAGCCTTTCTAATAATTTGGTATGTTTATTTAATTCTTTGACTATATATGTCCTATTTAAAAACGCATATCTGTATGTGTTTCAATCCTCTAGCTCCTAAAAGGATTTTAAAATAGGGCCAATCTAGAAAAGAAGTAAATTATAATTCTAAAGGCGAGGGAGGGGTTGATTAAATAGTTAGCCCTCTAATTTTTTAGCATGACAATTGTGTTCTTTTCTCTTATAACCCACTTCCTTTCACTAAAGATTTACTTAATTCTGACTAACTTTTGGCTACACAAAAGAAATTAAAAAAATCACTTTTAATTTATTTCTTCCTACAAAAGATACAAAATATTAAATCACTTCCAATAACACTATCTAATAGCTTACTTCATAATAACTCACAAAAAAATATGAAGTATGTCATCCCACTAGACAACTGGTACTCGTATAAATATACACATGATATACTACCAATTAATCATACAATTACTTATAATCATAAATTACTCAGACTGCTTCCAAAGTCCAACTACTAAGGACCAAGGCCCATTTCAATTTTGAAGTTTTTACCATGATAAATCGTGCCTGCTGCAAGAAGCTTCCATGACATCGGTCCAAATCAAAACCGACTCGCTTTCAATTAATAAATGAAAAGCAAAACGAACCAGCAAAACCTTTCTTTCCATTTATCCTTCAACACAAAAATAAAATTCAACAAGTTATAACATGTTGGTAACTGCAATATATGTTATAACATGTTGGTAACAGCAATAATGCACTTGCTAAATGAAGAACATAATACACAAAATATCGTACTATAATAAAGTGTGCTTTCACCTGGTCGAGCTGAAATTCTTTGATTGGGCCAAGTTCACTGGAGCAAGGGAAGTAGTATCTGCCAATGGAAAGCAGTATCTGCCACCTAAGAGAGATGATATGCACACACAAAAGGCCATTCTTCATTATAGGGCTTCCACCCAAACATCTTCACAGTTGTGTTTACCATCACTCATAGGACTTTGTGTGGCTCTAGGGAATCCGCAATTTTTGTTGAAGCTGCAACTAGAAGTGGTCTAACAAATCATGACCTTCAGATCAAGCTCGAACCAAAAAAATATTTACACCTGATGAGTAAGATTCAGACTAACAGGAAGACCCCTTTTAAAAACTAGTGGAGAAAATACATGGAAACCAAAATCCAACCAAAGGAGCATCTTTTTGGTTGATATCTGCTGAAATGTGCAGTGATTTCATTCAAATTTCCATTCAGCATCTTATACACTCTGACGTTTGAAATAAGCAGTGACCGTTTTCAGCTTGCCATTAAGAAAATTTTTTTCAACCTGCAGTTAAGACCAAAGAGTATGAATCAATGTAACTAAAATAACTTTATAAGGAATCATACTCGAAGAAGATTGAAAGGATATTCTCAAACTTGTTTCAAGAAATTTAAAGAAGACGGCTTCACAAGTGCACGTAAGAATAATTCTCAATTTCATTTGTGCTATGAATACTCCAATATTACCAGCAGCGATGAAAGTAATGATTCAAATGAGCTTTAACAAGATCTACTCGTAAACATCAGCCAAAATGGCAAGGATGACCTTTTGCTACATCTCTACAAACTCCAATTTTTAGATGAATCCAAACTAGTGCAAAGACATAGGGCAGGCAATACCACCGATCAATCAAATGAAAAGTAACTTATAATATATATATATATATATATATATATATATATATATCTAGGGATAGGAGCACTCTCTCCCATAAGGGCACTCCCGCGTACTCCATAGTAATTTTTGGCCATAGAGACCTCTAAATCCAATCGTTACCGTTGGATATAAACAACTATGAGTAGGTAATCCGCTGACAAAATTTTAGCTCAATCAGATTATGAATCGACATTCATCCAGTCACTTGATCAATATAACGTAATAAAAAAATATATATTTTGTCAAGTTCTACTATTTGTGCCATCTTGATCAAGTGGACGGATAGAGACCGATCGTGGTCCAATTGAGCTGAAATATTGTCAGCATTCTTCCGACTCATAGTTTTTCATATCTAACGGTAGAAATTGAATTTAAAAATCTCTACTACCAAAAATGGCCATGAAGTGCACTGGAGTGCCTTTACAGAAAAAAGTGTCCCTATCCCTCCCATATATATATATAGGAAACTCATTTCATAAGAGCAACTTTATGTATTTCACAATTTACATTAGTTTTAGATATTAGCAATTAATAGCCAAGCTACTTTCATAACTATGGTACTTCTGATTCAATACCTTCCCTATGGAATCACAATTTGCACAAGAGATTTAAATCGTTCCTTCTTAATATGAGAAATTGTAAGGATTCTAATGCAGGGAGATACCAAAGAAAAGGTTCGGGATAGAATGATAGATCATTAACAAAATATACCAATGCTCATTTTAGCAAATGATGTAGCGCATACTATATTTAAATTTTACCACCAACGATTCTCAAATGTGTAAAGTGTACACCTGCTTCTGAGGCATTTGTTTAAAAATGAGTTTGTCACTCCAGTAAAATAATTTGGTACAAAATACTAACTAGAGAACAAACAACAAAGAACAAAATGCATTATGTTTACCTCCCTGTTACACATCACTCATCTGCACAACAATATAAACGAAACAAATGGTCAAGTTGTAAAAGGCATACCTCAACAGAGTACGGAGGATATGTTGATAGTGCAAGCTCTGCCAATTGATTCAGATCAACATTACGGGGAAGAAACATTACGACCATTGGAGCAATTTTTATTGCAATCTTGAAGAGGAAATACCTGATTTAGAGGGGGAAAAAAAGGGAAAAAAGAAAGAGGAATAAGATATCTTTGATCTGAAAGTTTTAGAATCTAGGTTAAGAAGGTCAGAGATAAACCCGTCACAAGGCCTAAGCATATCAAGCTTATAACTTTGCACTTTCAAGTAACCTGGTCCACCCCAAGGAGGTGAGAGGAATACAACATCTCCCTATATAGATTAGCAAGGCCATCAGACTAGTAGAACAAAGAAAAAAATTCAACAACATGAACAAGAGTCAACAAAGTAAGTACCTCAGCAGTTTGATTACATTCTTTAAAGAACCAAATACCAATCTTGAACATGAGATTTTAATCAATCCATTCATCTTGCTCAATTAATTTATTCAAGCTGTATAAGGAATCAATCATTTCTTTCCATCAGTCCTTTTGATAATTAAGCTAGTGAAGGCTAAAACATACTTTTACTGATAGCTTCAGCACTCATCAGCGGTCAATATCCATGAGAAAACTGCTGTTTACACTTTAAGTACGCATTTGTTATTTATTCTTACAAGTAACTGCGAATCAGTTAACATAAAGCCACTGTAGAGTATCGACATTCAGATAATGCCTCAGTGGTTTTGGCATATCTAGCCTTCAATTCATAATTGCTTACTAATATCGTATAGATTCAACTTCCTAACAGTAACTTACTGAATAGCAGACAAAAATCAATCCTTAAGGAAAACAAAAGAGAATCTAGATCCAAGAGCAAGTGAAAAAGCAAATACCTTCAGTTTTGGCGCAACTTCCAAACAATCTCCTATAAGAAAGTCAATCATGTTGTGGACTCCATATATACTTGCATTATGTCGTGCATAATCAATTTTCAATGGATCAATGTCAATAGCAATAACAAGATAGCCCCTGAAATAAAAAGCACCAACAATCAGAGAGGAATTACCTTCCAAACTTATTCAAAATCAAGGGTCACATGACAATGTCCCCCATGCTTGGAGAAAGTTATAAAGTAGGCTTAATAACAGAAAGCAGTTTGCGGTACTTCTTGAAGAGAAGTTCTTAAGCTATCCAATCCACCTATCATGTTATAGCTGAAGATAAGAATTTAAAAGATTCTTTTCACATTATTAAATTAACACTCAAAGAACGATAAAATTCATAAAACGAAAGGTTTAAAAAGAAGGTTGTCAAAGAATACGTACTTAAGTGCGAACTGTATCGCATTTCCACCAACTCCACAGAAGCAATCAATTATGATGCTGCCACCACAATGGCATGCATGATGATTTGCAATGACTTCTGGCGTCACAGAAAACCACCCTTCTTTATCCATCTTGATTCCGTCATCAAAACGGGAAAAGAGTAAGTACCTTTGATACCAGTATTTGGCAATACTTGGGGAAATACTGGTATCTTCTTGTTGTAATTCAAGCTCTGGGAAAAGCAGAAAGATACAGTTTGTAATGATATCCAATTTGTGACAGCAACTATAGCTATTGTAATACAGATCCAAGCTGCAACTTTTAACATGGTATTCAAGATTACATTTGACAAGCACCATCCTGAAGGATTCTGAACTAAGTAAACAACGCATTTGTTACAAATACTTTATGGAAACATCAACAACTTTACATCTACCCATCCAGCTTCAGATATTCATACTAACGAGAGTCTAAGCAACTAGTTATTTATATCTTCTGTTTACCAAGATGATTATCAGCATGTCTTTAAAATGAGACAACTGGTAAGGGGGAGGAGAAGAAAAGAAGAGGCACACCTAACAGTCTTCATTCTCCTTCTCCATGAACCCTCAGATACCTTTTAATTTGGTGCAGTTTTCAAAGCCCACCCAATAAGTTGAGGTAATGAGATTAAGTGTGGCCAGTTCACAAGACCAAGAAATCAGGTACTTTAACCTAGTACAACTGTACAAGATTCATTGGGATGGCTATATTCCGTGTCACCCAAAGAGCTACTGGCTTACCTAGGGTCAAGATAGGATGGGAACACTATGTTGCAGATATTAGAAATTTCCTAGGCTCTACTAATAGGAATATTCACCAATAATTCGAAGGCTATCGGTGCTGCTAGGACATCCCATTCCTATAGGCAGCATGCTCACTCATTTGCATCAGAAAATATTAGAAACAGATGGAATGATAAAGCACTTGCCTACTTTCTTAGGATATACTTATAATTGACTCAGTTGAGCTTGCTATACAAACCCAACCATGTAGGCTCTCTCTACAAGGCAGACAAAGAGAGGAAAACTTAAGCAACGCAGGCCTATGTCAATTTTGAGCAATTGGCCCATGGACAAGTTTAGAACGGCAGACTTAATTACTTTTGAAACTCTGATCGCTAGCAAAATTAGCCTACTACATATATGAATTCAATAGCATAGTCATTATCTGTTGTCGATTCTTCTCATTTACTGATTATGAAGATTAATATGAACATCAAACAAAACAAAGAAACAAGGAATTAGCCCAAACCTGTTCCATCATTCCTTATATCTTCATGCTGTAAGACTGTACCAATGCTGCAAGTTTCAGGTTTTGAGATGGAAGTGGCTGCATTCTCAAAAGCATATTGAGAAGTCTGGTCTTCTTTGTGATCAGCTCTATCATCTAAACAATTTGCATCTCCTCTAATATTGTTTTGCGGCTCAACATCAGGTCCTTCTACAGCTGCACCACCTGGGAATTCTGCTGAATACGCAAAGTTCTCCAATCCTGTAGGAGGATCCCATGTTGACTCTTCAGTAGAACTGTTGTAGAAGTAATATCTCTTGTAGAAAGCATCCCAGGCTACTTTCCAATCATCGATTTCATAACATACATAACCATCTGCATCTGAACTTTCAGGGTTGTTATTTACAGCATCAACTTTATGGCCTGATGCAGATAATATCCTAGAAGAACTAGCACCATCCTGATTGTTAGACAAGCTTCCCTCATGATAAACTTTAGAGTTAGCTTCATCAGGGTCAAGACAATGTGGCAATACAAGATTTTCACTTCTATTTTCTAAATCACTAACTGGAGATACAACCGTATAGCTGTCACAAGTAATTTGCTTCTTTGATATGTCATGATGGATGGAAACAACCATAGACATATCAGTCCCAACTTGGGTGCTACCACTGTCATGCACCTCCTGACTAAAATTATAGGAGGCATCCAGGCGAAACGGGTCAGGACACGTATATGTGTTTGTGCTATCACTAAGCACCCTAGATGAAGCAATACTTTCCAGGTCAGAGACTCTATTAACAGCTCTGTTTTTAGCATTATTACTAGCAGATTTTACCCAAGCTCCCTTCCTTTTCCCACTGGCACTCAAGTTCTTCTGTTATACGAAAATAACATAATGAAGAATATTAAAAAAAAGGAGTGAAATAACCAGAAATGTCGCTTAGCTACTTAGCTAAACTTAAGCGCGGGTCAAGAACTTGCCTCTTTAGTGGTGCTGAAGGACGTAGGGAGCCCCAATGCATCCATCTCTTTAACTAGTTCCAAGTCCTCATCTGATGTATAATCTAGCAAGCCAATACATAACAAAGTATTCCAGATTAATCACAGATTACCTGAGAAAGTATTGTTTACTGATGATGAATGATAATTGGACAAGAGTACTTAAAGACCACTGAAGCATGATTACACAGAAGAGAATTTTGTTTTACGGAAAGGTAACTTAAGGTGCTAGAAAATGATAAACACCCAATATACTGATCGCAATTGCACAGAATAAAACCAGTGCAAGCAGCATGATCTAGTCCATGTCTGTAACCATATAATTGATTTAGATGTCCAATAGAAGGATGTTCTTGTCATTAGTTTATATGGTAGGAGATGTTACCGCCTAAGTAAAGAGTCTACATGGTTAAATTTATAAAAAGAGTGGTGAATTTACTTCAAAACTATAGCCATTAAATTGCATTTTGCCCCCTACTTTGCTTTTATATGGTGAAGAAAAGTCTTTTCTTCAGAAGATCTCCTTTAGGAAACCTACTTAATGAAAATATAGTAACAAAGCCCTTTGTTTACGTTCTGAACAATGAGGATCTCCCACTAATCATTTTCACACCAGATGGTGGAAGATACATATTGTGTTGCATGTTGGGCATATAGATAGCAAAAGAAGATAAATCAATTTCCCCCTGCACTACGTTTGTCCCTCTCAGAGGGATATTCGGTGTGGTTAAGGGACCGGTTTCCCCCCTTGCACTTCGTTTGTCCCCCTTAGAGGGATGACCGCTAGCAGCACCGTACCAGAAGGACTTCTCCCCCCTAATTCCCCTTCGGTAGAGTTAGGGATACAAAGTCCTTCCAACAAAAGGGAAGTTAGTAGTTGTTAAATAGCTTCTAGAGTGCATCGGGGGATGGAACCCCTCGGGACCGCCCTTCCGGGAGTTGAAGGAGAGACTACTTCCGCTTGAAAAAGTTGTTCAAAATTGTATTGAAGATTAGAAGAAACAAAAAAGATACCGTCCATGGCCTCGGCAGTTGAGTCTACATCAAGAACACTGTGACCACTCTGCACGGTGCAGCAGTAATTAGATAAAAAGTAAAAGCAAACTTACCAAAATATAAAAATCGTAGGAATTTAATCTGTTACAAATGCATAACTGTAAGAATATTTTTGTTAAATAAACTGTAACATGCGTACTTCTCAATTTCTCATATTTTAACAGTAAACACCCCTTTAAGTTGGAGGGCAGTAAAAAAAAAAAAGGCTCCCAAAATTGTTCAGTTGCAGAGAAATTACTCAGACAATGTCAAATCATATGTTAAGTTTATTTTTGTGAAAGAAGGTGAAAATAGTTCCCTTATTAATTGTGAGTAAAATTTCAGAAGGACTTTCTTCCGTTGATAGAACAATCAACTCATAATAATAACAACATTCTGACAAGAAATTTCCAACATATAGTCGAAATTACTTCTTAGTAACCAAACAGCTTCTTCTAAGGGTTCAATATCACAGAATCTTCCCAGGATCCAAGGATTAGCAAGTTCAGTGAAGAAGGTTAACTTCATATGGAGCTCCCAATTTAATTTCAAGAAAAGCTAAACAAAGATAATTGTATTGGAAAAGTTGTCACCGCAAGTTTAATCTTCAATCATTTGGAATTACTTGTTACGAGAATAATTTCAGAAGTTGTTCACAGATCTTGTGAGAACACTTTCTTAGAGCAAAGGGGTAACATAGTTAGAACTCAACTTCCAAAAGCTCTGATCTAAGGAACTCCTCCCGGAATTAGTATATCTTACTATTCCCAATCACGAACCCTAGCAAGATGCCATGACCACAAACATTCTGAAGAAAGCAATCAATGAATCGACTAGATACTGATGGGGGAACAAGATTAATACAACAACCACTAAACCCACCAAGCACGGCATGGTTTTTCAATATATCCAATGAAATGGCATGATTTAAACTGATAAAACTAACACCAACAGAATGCCATAGCAAATTCCCGAAATGCAGACAAAAGACTTCGATCAAGTAGTTCGGGCAGCAAAATCACATACGAACCATACTAACATTACAATCAATTTTATTTAAAGAAACAAAGCAAGGGAATTTTGCGATCTTGAACTGGTACCTCAGAGCAGTAGACTTCCGCATCATCACTGCACCACGAAGAAAGAAGTTAAACAAAAAGGGAATGAAAATCCTTCAGAGAAAAGAAGAGGCTTCGGGTTCAAAGTTTTCACAAGAGGAACACTTCATTGATGCGAAATAGAGAATCGAGAGCGTCGATTGCCGGTGTCTCCTCCGCATCCGCCGTCGTCGCCCATCGGCCTCCGTGTTTCGACGGAGCCATCGTTGCTCAGCCGGAGAAGAGAGAGAGAGTGTGTGTGTGTGCGCGTGCGTGAGAGAGAGAGAGAGCAAGAGTGCAGGGAGATTTTAGTTGCTGGTTATTTAGTCGTCTATTCGTTTTTTATGCTGGGAGTAAAGAAAAAAAATGTTTTAAAACTTTTTCCAGCGAGTTTTTACAGAGGCAAACTTTGGCTAGACGGTTAGAATATTTTTAAAAAGATTTTTTGGAGAGTGTACTATTATCAAATTTTACTTGCTCCATTATGATGAATATTCATCTATTACCAGTAGCCTGAAAAATGTACTCTTAAAAATATGTAACTACGGAATTGCCACTTCTGTATGTACTCGGTACACAATTGTATATACTAATATTCATTTTATGTGCACAAAGCGGGGACCTGATAATGGCATAATGCACACCAGTCGTACAGTCTACAAATTAGAAATAACCATTTTCACTGAAGTATATCCTTCATATCAGTTTTTATACAAACTGGGTACTGGCTTTGAAGAAATACGGAGTACTAGAATTGATAAAGCAGAATTTCATGTGATAATTTACCTCCATAATTCACTTGTTTATGTAATGAGCCCATAGCCGGTCTAACTAAAATTTACACGTTAACAATGCGAGCAGGATAAAAAGGGTAACAAATGGCAGAAAAAGGTAATTCTCTTCTACAGCCCATTACTTGTGAAGTTTTTGTTACACGAACATGTTAAAGGCAGGGCAGGGAAAAAAAAGGGAACGGAGTACCGAGAAGGGAAGTAGAGAGCCTTCAATCCGCAACAGATACAAGGAGATAATTTGATTTGAAGAAACCGAGCAAGGAGTATTCCAGCCATTTCATCAACAATCGATATGAAGGACCGTAAAGCAAACGCTCAAGTTCCCACAGAGTCGACCTCTGAAACACAAGGATTTACGGGAAAATGAAAGTTCATAGTTACATACTGCTCATACCTGATGATTTACGAACAAAAGTAGACCTTCGTGTTAAGCTTGAACCTAAGCCATTTGGTCAAGGCAAAAGAAAATCTCATAGTATAAAACATCCTAACGTTTGAAAACACTCTGGCATATGATGAATCCAACCTAAGTTGACCTACAGCAAATATAGTTAAGCAAAGTAATCTAGACTTCCCATGGACTGTTGAATAAGAAGGGTATCAGAAAAGAACTGTTCCTTGGTTGACAATTGAAGACCAAAGAACGTGGTGGATGGGAAACATAACTACAGAGCCTATATCTTTAACTTTACACAAGATTTGGCTCCCATGTCTATATACAACTACCTCAGGACCTCGATGATTATGAAATTTGTAACCCCTCTCTCCACGCAACTCTTAAATCAGGACCTGTTAGCTTCCTCAAGCACCATCCACTTATCTGTTACCAGGGACCTGTTAGCGTCCTCCTTAGACATTGTCTCTTTGGGCCATATTGCTGATTCATCATCTCCAAAACCTGCTGATTTAAGGAAAAGAGAGAGGCAAAGCGAGTAAGCAACTTGCTCGCTCATTATCGAGTACTGAAATATTTCATGAGCATATTTAACAAATGGAGAGATATAAAACTAAAGAAGCAGAGAAACTATCAGATGCATTCTCATAGATCACCTTCTGAAGTTCAAAGTGCAATATGGGCTATGGTGTCTGGCTGAAATTGCAGCAAAAGTTTGGTTTCAGGAGGACTATACTTCTACAATTTCAGCCATAAACCTATTAAATGTACTATGCAGGGCCTAAGACTAAGAGATTACTGCATTTTGTCTACAATATTTCTATTTAAAGATTTTGCAATAAAAGAAGTCATGAACTCAAGCCTAAACGGAGAATAGTTCGCTGCAGTGAACTTTTAACATATTCTTGATCACCTATATTGTATCTTCCCAAACTCATTTCCGTAACTAAGAATATACACATAATCAGAAGACTATTGAGTAAAGAAACTTAGCTAGTATTGTTAAACGATACCCCTTCAACAAAAATATCCTGGTTCCATAATAATCACAACCTAAACTTAGATGCTTAATCTGGAACTCAACACTGTTCTATTTTCTCCCTTTGCTTATATGAAAAATCATCCTAAAAGTTGGTACGTTGACACAGGAATAGGATCTATCACATACCCTTCTTCGACAATTCGACCTGCTCCTTGAAAACAAGGAAGGTAATGAAGATGGCATAGAATGCATTGTTAGCACGAAGGAAACTGAAATATTATATTAAGCTATTACACCATGTGGGAGATAAATCTGAGGGTACAACCCGGCCATGGGGAGTGGCGAGTAGCATGGAGGCGTCTGACTGCACTAAATTAGGAAACTCCCGACATGCCAAAGTGCACCCAAGACAATTAGAAATTTCGTGATTTAAAAACTAATATGAACTGAATTCTTAAATGGTCAAATATGATTTGTTCAAAATGAAAGAATGGCGAACTGGACCTGGAATCCTGAATAGCTTTTTATAGAAGAATTGAGAGAGCAAACCCAATAGTTTACACAGTAAGGGAGGTCGAAGTATTTTCTGAAGAAGAGGGGATATTCTTAATACTCATGATGCCTGTGGAGAGTTGAGTCAAATCGACCTTAGATACTAGGTTGGGCATTTTCTGCTGTGGCATATGGTGACAAACTACAAGATGAGTACATGATATTAAGTAAAATAATAATAAGAGCAAATAATCTTGCTTAGCTCATAGTACCTGATTCTTTTGCATCTCCATAAGCTCCGTCTGAGAATTTCAAAGCATTGATCATTAAAGGCTCTCTGTGTAACCACAAAAGTTAGACGAAAATATAAGAAGGAAACTTACCTGCTTCTTCTGTAACTCTTGGTTTTGTTGCTTAAGTTTTGCTACTTCAGCTTCCAATTCCATAGTATAAGCCTGAAATGCATAGGTGAGAATAATTCTCAGTTAATAGATATTCTAGAAAATTGATCGATATGAATTTCAGTCAATAACAATTCCTGTCATGTCTCATCATGTTGATGAATTACAGATTTTCCTTTCTACTGGTAACAAAATGAGCTACGGGCAAGCTATTTGATGACTTGCTTCAGTTGAAATTATGGGGTTTAGTGCTTTCACTGAACTCCCTGCTTTTACTATTCCTATTTAACTGAAGTGCACACCATCAACCAAAAGTTTTATAATCCTAAGCTCAAGTAAGAATCAGCATCTGCTGAATTCTTTTCTTTTTATTCTTATATCAGTCGCTAGAAATTCTCCAAGAAACTTATCGTATCATAACTGGAGGCGTCGATCCACATTGACAGCGTTTGGAGTTCATGCACATATCAAAACATATTTAAGGGGCCAAGTAAGGCATCTAATGTACATTCACACACCCTGGATAAACATGAAATTTGAGGCACTTGCATATGCAACAAAATGAAAAGTTTGCATAGCAAATTTTAATCAAATAAACAATTGATAAATCATGTCAGTAATATAAGGAGGAATCTTAATTACTAAAGTTAAAATAATGATAAAAAAAATAACCTGTTTCCTCGCCCTTGACCTTGCAGCCGATTCCCTGTTCTTAATCATCCTCCTCTGCCGCCTCTCTACAACCTTCTCAAGCGCTGCGCCGGACCTCTTCCCTCTTATACCTCCATTAAACGGATAAGGAAGTGGTGAAACCGAAGACAAATCCCCGTTGCTCTTCCCAAGAACATCCGAACCCAGCTGATTAGCTGGTGAAGAACCCATAGCCGCCGCCACGGTGACCCCACCAGCTCCCAATCCAACAACTCCTGGCACCAGGCCGGTGTTCACAGTTGGATCCCCAACTCCAGCCATCACTGTGTTCCTAATTACAGGTGAATTTGCAATCGGCAATCCCATATTCCCGGCAGGGTTAACAGGTATTGTTGCAGGAACAATATTTCTATTCCCCTGCGCCATCTGTCCAAAACCTAGAGCAATATTACCAGTACTATTCGCGCTCGGAATTTCTCCCCAAAATCCTGCATTTGCCGGAGCTGCGACACTTGTACCCGCAGGCCGTGGCTGAGCGATCTCCTCTCTAACAACTCCGGCACGGAACAGGAATTCTTCAAGAGTCATCTCTCCAAGTGTCTGCTGGCGCTGCGGCTGCTGAATTCCAGCAGCAGCACCGGTAGCAGCAGCAGCAGCAGCAGCAGCACCGACACCAGCACCGGTAGCAGCAGCAGCAGCACCGCTAATACTACCTCCACCAGATATCAGATCTCGCCAGACTTCGTCAACAGTTTTCTGACTAAGAGTTCGAGGCAAAGTTAAGGAACCCTGCCGCTGAAGGTTAGTTCCAGAAGGGTCAGTAGGTGCAGCTGCTGCTGAAGCAAGAGCTTGGCTTTCTTCTGCAGACCAAATGCTTCGTAGTAGTTCATCCATGTTCATGGAACCGAAATCTTTCCCCAATGTTGATTGAAACTCATCAAACGTCAGCGAGTAAACTGACGACGGCTGCCGAGTCAGCGCCGCCGCCGCCGTCCCCGCCGCTGCCGCCGACAGCTGCTGTTGCTGTTGTTTCCCGTCCGTAGACGTTACTCCGCCGCCGGCCATGCTCTTGAAATTCATTTGATCCACAAAAACTCCTACAACAAACTCACCAAATCCAACAAACTGAAATAAAAAAAAATCAGTAGATTGAATTGGTCTGCTTCTTCTTCTCGTGATCGATCTCCTTCAATTCGTTCAATGGAAAACTTTCTTAGACAAAATTTTGAGTACGAAATAAAATTTTCAAAGAGAGAAAAGTTCTCCGTCGAGCTCCCGCTACAAAAGTGTGGTTGCTAGACAGCTGTCAGCAGCACCACCGTTCTTCGAACTCTGGAATTTAACGACACAGCCGAAATTTTTCACCCTCCTAGAAAACTAACCGAATATTATTCCGATTCGAATCATCTTAATGATTGGGCTTGGGTTTGTGCTCTATCTCGTTAAGACAATTGTGGTATTAGTCGGGTTGAAGAGTCGGGTTATATGGTCGGAGTGTTAAACTAAGTTCGTTGCAATCAACGAAGGGTCGTAACATCAATTAATAATTGAGAGCAACTATTTACGTGGCGGGCACGCAGAGGTGGGGTCTTTTAACGTGATGGACTACCACTGAGCGAGTGCTATCTGGGAGCATCTCAGCCGATTGATTAAATGGTTGTTGAACATTTTTTATGATGATAATGGATTTATTTAATGCTCCGTTATCCGGATTAAAGAGGTTTAATCACTTCTTTTAATCATTTCTTTACTAAAAATTATATTTCAATTTTTTTAAAAATAAAATAAATATTATTAATTTATTTTATGTCAAAATTATATTAAAATCTTATAAAATTAAAATATTACTTATAATATTAATAATAATTAAATATAAAAATAAATTCATCTCAAAATTATTTTTAATTAATGTACTAAACAATTCAGTTTAGAGATAAAAGAAACACACTCTAAATATGTGACGATTAGTTTACATTTAATTAATGTACTAAACAATTTTCTACATATAGTTTGTACCGAATGACTTTAATTATAGTAGCATTGCTTTTGCTTATTTAGACAGTTTTTTCTTTTATAATTCAATGCCCTTGACTTTCTATACATGCGAAGCGTAACAAAGAAAATCACACACATAAAATTGAATAACTATTCAAAATTATCGTTATTTTTTTTAGAATATGCTATTTCATATATTTTAAGAATTTAAACGTTATATCATCTTTATTAGAATTCATTTTCATCAATAACTCATATGAGTGTATATTTGTATATAAAACAAAAAATAACTATAATACTAATGAACTTTTATCTGAAATTATTTTTCTATTTGTTCTAGTTTTGAAAAAACTTCTAATATCAACTTAACCTGAACAAATAATAATAAAATATCAACTTAACCTGAACAATTTAATAAGAACATCATATTTTACATCCTAATAAGGTTCAACAAAGGTGGCTATTATATTTTAAAAGCTAATCTTCTAATATCTTGCAAATTTGAAGTAATATTCAATTTTGTATGGCTTCCAATTTTAATTTCGAAACATAAAATACATATGACAATGTTAATGTATATTATTATTGAGTTTTGGTGAATCACAAAGTTTAGATTTGTAGCATCGATGCACTCACCTATAAGGTAATAGACTAATAATATATGTTAAATTGATACTTACTAACTCATATACAATCTTAATTTACAAAATTACTATCATGACCAATTAAATATTGTATTCAAATTTATATAAGACAAAGACTATCATTATGAACTAAAAAGAACAAACGAGATATAAAGAGTTAGAGTCAGAACACTTTCTTATCTAATACAGAAATATTTTAGCAGTATTTTTGAGAAAAAATTTATAAAAAACAAGTTATAGTTTTATTTAAAAACTTCAAATAAATACTAACAAAAAATTATCATATAAATTATCATATGATTTTTTAAATATTTTTTAATTTAAAATTTTTTTATAAATATTATAAAAATTTATTTTAAAATGTAAAATAAAAAATGGATAAACATAACTCCTAGCACCACATAAATTTTTTCCAGTTCTTATCTAAAATTGCTTTCCTTTTATCTTTCCGAAATAATAAGGTGGAATATCTTTAGAACATCACTCGGTTACGCTTTACTCGAGTCCTTCGTGATAAATATATTTTTCGTACGTAATGTTAATATTATTATTGCTTTGCCTTCTGAAGTTTTGGCTTCTTTGTTTTCACTCAATTGGTTCCAAACTTGTAGTGATGCATTTGTGGAGCTTCAAGGTTGGAAGAATGTAATTTGGCAAAATCCTGAACATAAGAATCGATGGATAACTTCCAGACATCTTTAAAACTGTGTATACGTGTTGGGTTTAATAGCAACATCTCCAAATTCTGGTAGTGGAAGAATTCCTTGATCCAGCTTAGCTGGTGATTCCTCCAAGTCTAGAGCTTTCTGTTGTTCTTCGTACTATTTTGAATAGTACTTAGGTCTCGTTTAATATTATTTTATTAGAAAAATAGTTTTTAATTTTTTAATTTATACTTTATATAGAAAATTTATTTAAAAATATAAAAAATTATTAGTAAAAATTTTTAATTATATATTTTAATATTTAAAAAAACAAAATAAAATTTATTTTTAAAAAAAACATTTTTTATTTTATAAAGTTTTTTCATAAACACTTTTAAATGTTCACTTAACATACTTCCATTACAAACCTTTCTGATAGACACTTCATAGCGTTCGCGTTCCAATCTTCAGAACTAACTACAAACAGTAGTTCTAGTAGAGTTTTTGTTCTTGCTTCCATGATTCAATCATGATAGTTGACTGCTTTAGAGCTGAAATACCTATTTTATCTTATCGTGTTTTATTTATTTTTTGGGTAAGAATATGGGAAACATGTAATGAAGTGACAAGTGGTAGCAATATAACCTTACTTGCATGTTCTCTGAATAAACATATCACAACTAGAAGGATCAGTTTGGATAACAGCAGCTCTTTTATCGTATTAAAATATAAACATTCTATTATTCTAAGTGCGAGTCTTTAGGTGCAAATATTATAAAATATTATCATATTCTGTAAGTTAATACATCATTAAGTTCACATTTACAAGTAAGAAGTGTAATGAATCATACTAACATGGTCTATAGATTTGGATTACTTTATGAGAAATTGGGCCTGGCCTGCTACGCTTTAGGATTGGGCCTACATCGTTTACTGTGCTTTTACATTGGAAATACAAAAAGGTCTACTGGCTTCCGTGGAATTTTACCTTCCTGCCGGATTCCTTCCCGCCAGTTCCACAATGCAAAATACCAGCAGCAATAACAACCATCTTCCATGGATTCCCTTTTTCGACTTCTCCATTTCAACACCACAACCACCATCCTTCAAGCCCGCACTCTCCACGCTCTCCTCATCGTCTCCGGCCGCTTCTCGGAACCCGCTTTCTACGCTCGACTTCTTTCTCTCTACTCCTCTTTCGGTGATATCGCTTCCACCGCACTCTCCTTTGACGCAATCCCTCGTAAAACTTCGTTTTCCTTCAACTCCCTCTTATCTTGCTACACCTTTCATTACCTTTTTGATCTCGCCCTTCAATCCCTTCGCCAATTCTTTGCTTCGCCTGTTCGGCCTGATCGCTTTACCTTCCCAATTGCTCTCAAGTCTTCCCGGGTTATCTCTGATGCAGAACAACTGCATTCATGGATACTAAAACTGGGTTTTGATTCTAATCTGTACGTCTCGTCATCACTCATACACCTATATTCGAAGTTTGGGGATGTGCGGAGCGCGAGGGAAGTGTTTGATGGAATGCCGATGAGAGACAGTGGATCGTGGAATGCAGTGGTGTCTGGGCTTTGCCGTAACGGGAAGGCAGCTGAGGCAGTACGAGTGTTTGAGGAGATGGTGACGGCGGGGGTTGGTGTTGATAGAATCACGGTCACTAGTGTTTTGCCTGTCTGCGCTCCCTTGGATGACCTCTTGACTGGCGTGTGGTTGCATGTCTATTCTGTCAAGAAAGGACTGGATTCTGATGTTTTTGTGTCCAATGCATTAATAGACATGTATGCCAAGATGGGGTTTTTGGGAGAAGCACAGCTAGTGTTTGATGGGATGCAGGAGAGGGATCTGATTACATGGAATTCAATCATTTCTGCATATGAGCAAGCTGGTGACCCAGGCAAAGCCCTTGCATACTATGATGAGATGAAAGAAGGTAGGGTTCAACCTGATGCTTTGACTGTTGTGAACTTGGCATCTGCAATGTCTCAGTCTGGAGATGTTAGAAATGGTAAGTCGGTGCATGCTTATGTTGTTCGGAGGGGATGGGTCGTAGAAGATGTCTTTGTTGGCAATGCCATCACTGACATGTATGCTAAGTCTGGGAAGATAGCATTTGCAAGGCAGGCGTTTAATAGCATGACTTATAGAGATGGTATCACGTGGAATACTTTAATAGCAGGCTATTCTCAAAATGGTCTTGCAAGTGAGGCAATTGAGATTTTTGATGCTATGGTAAAGTTTGAGGGAGTAAAACCTGATCAAGGGACACTAGTTAATGTTCTGCCAGCATACTCTCATGTTGGAGCACTAAAACAAGGGATGAGAATTCATGGGCAATCCTTAAAAATTGGGCTCGAGTTGGACATCTATGTTGGTACTTCTATTGTAGATTTATACTCGAAGTGCGGAAGATTAGAAGATGCGATGTCTCTCTTTGGACAAGTGCCACGCAGGACTCCATGTCCTTGGAATGCTATAATTTATGGCCATGGTGTTCATGGGCATGGTGAGAAGGCGTTGGCGCTCTTTTATCAAATGCAGAAAGATGGCGTCAGTCCAGATAGTGTCACATTTGTTTCCTTACTTTCTGCTTGTAGTCATGCCAGGCTAGTTGATGAGGGAAAACAGTGCTTTCAAGCAATGCAGGCAACTTACCATATCGAACCTGTGGTTAGGCACTATGCATGTATGGTCGATTTGTTTGGTAGAGCTGGGCAGCTGGATGATGCCTTTGAATTTATCAAAGTGATGCCCATAAGGCCTGATGCTGGTGTATGGGGTGCTCTACTTGGAGCTTGTAGGATTTATGGAAATGTTGAGCTTGGTGTATTGGCTTCGAATTTCTTATTTGAAGTTGACCCTGAGAATGTAGGTTACTATGTGTTATTATCAAACATGTATGCCAAGGCCGGAAGGTGGGACAGAGTTGATGAAGTGAGATCCTTGGTTAAGCACCGACAACTGAGAAAGACACCTGGATGGAGTTCAATTGAGGTGAATAACAACGTTAATGTATTCTTCACCGGGGACAGTTCTCACCCACAATATGAGGACATTAGCAATGAATTGAGTGTTTTATCTTCTAAAATCAAGAGCCTTGGATATGCTCCGGATTTCAGCTTTGTGCTGCAGGATGTGGAAGAGGACGAGAAGGAATACATTTTGACTACTCATAGTGAAAGATTGGCTATAGCTTTTGGTATAGTAAGTACACCACCCAAGTCTCCTATAAAGATTTTCAAGAACTTGCGTGTTTGTGGTGATTGCCACAATGCTACGAAGTTCATCTCAATGGTTACAGAAAGAGAAATCATTTTGAGAGATTCTAACCGTTTCCATCATTTTCGACAAGGAAGTTGCTCTTGCGGAGACTATTGGTAACATTTTCCTAAGAGCTGCATCAAATCAGGTGGTATTATGTGAAAGAGTGAGCCACAGCAAAATCATGTCAAGGTGGCTTTTTTAACAGCCAAAGATGAAGATTGTTTCCATCAACACCTAGATTGTACGCAAAGCCGTATAATCGTTTAGGTAATGCTGATGTTTATGTTCTAATGGAGATGTGGACGTGGTATTCACTGTTTCATTTCTAAATCGATGGAATTACGAGTTGCTGTCTCTGCAACTGATCCTTGGTGCAAGTTACCAATGAAAACTTGAAGTTGTTAGTAATGGTCCTACCAGGCAAACCCTGCTGCACTCCAAATGAATCGTATGATTTTTGCACCTTGAAGTTATCGACCACCCTTGGAAGGATCTACCAACATTCTGAAGAATTTCAGGACCAGGTGAAAATCAAGTTTTTTTAAAGTTGGACAGTTGGTCCATTGGGGATAGTGCTGGGCGGAGTCGAAGCACATGAAATTTTGATCTCACAACTCTTAAGACAATTTCTTTCAGTATCAATGAGTTTACGCCTCATGAATACTTGACGCATATTCATGAGGCCGTTTCCTGGTTAAATATGAACCTTCCGTCAGAATGACACATCATTCTTTCCGGCCAAATCTTAAAACGACTTAGTGTGTGTTTTAATCGGTAGAAAGTGAGTTTGGTGAAATTGAGTTTAGAGGAACTAAGTTTGGTAAGAAGTGGATTAGAGGTGAGTTCGGGATGAACCAAAATACAAAAAGTGAATTCCTTGTAATGAGCTTACTATCCTAGTATTCCTTGGAGCTGCATTAGAAGAATTCAGATCCAAATGCAGCTACCATAGTTGTTATAGGTTCTTTGCATTTTTATTTGGTTCACCAATTGGTGCTTGTATTCTGTGAACCATGGTAAAGAGAAAGATTAGGAAGGAAACTGTAAATTAATTTTGGGATGTATACTTTATGCGTCATAATTAATGTGTTTCAAGTTTGATATTCCTTGTCACTTACGTACAAGGGTTGCTCATTTACTTTGAAAGATGCTTATTCTGGTTTATAGATAACTTTCCTGAACAGAGTTTCTCCATGTGGAAGCAAGAAGCACTTATTCTGAACTAGAAGCATAGTACATTGGTTTCTCCGGTCCTTGCGCATAAAACAATGAAGAGTTATATTTAGGATTTGTTTTAAATATTCGTAATTGATTTTTGTATAAGTAAAAAATAAAAAATAAAGTTTTTTTAAAAAATAAATTAGAGGTAAAGTTCAGTATTTGTGTTTCAATAAGTTTTAAAAGTAAGTTAAAATTGAAAAATAAAATTTTATTAAAAAATGTACAAATTAAAAAATTAAAACTGAAATTTCGTACGAAAAAATAGAGTTCTAAATTCTATATATAAATAAAATATATAAATTATTTAAAACTTTAAATGTGACGAAAAAATGTAAATTTACGTGCGCCCTTACATGATCCAAGACATTCCTAAGCAATTAAGTCAGATTCATGCTCGGAGCCCAATCGCGAGCATCCACTGTGCACTGCAACACACTTCTTAGATTACATCTTACAAAAGCTTCAAGATAGAGGACACAAAAAAGATTTTCTAGATTAAAAAAAAGAAGAATTATCTAGCTTCCACTTTGGGCGTGTTTACCAACATCCCAAATTTATTTTTTTTAAACTCACTTTTAATATAAAATATATATAAAAATTAAAATAAAATTTTTTTATTAATAAAATTTTTTTAAAATTTATTTTTAAAACTTACTATAAATATTATATTAATATATAATTTTATTTTTTATTAAATATTTTTAATTTTTAATTTAATTTTTTTAATTGACTTTTAAAAAACTTACTTCATCTACTTTTTTATCAAGATAAACACGCACTTTAGGATATATAAATTGCATGAAAATGAGTTTCACGAAAGTGAATTTTATAAAATTATGTGAAAATAAAGTTCGAGATGGTAACTGAAACACGTAAAGTAAATTTTAGAATAAAATTTTGATAAAGATAAAATTTAGTGTGAAAATAAAAATAAAATTTGAAGTAGCAATTGAGACATATGAAATGAGCTGAATTTAAAATCTGAAGAGAGTTGTGGAGTTCGGTGCCATTGAAACATGTCCTTTCTGTTGAAGCATTCATAGCGATCTTTGTGCTTCCAGAAGCTGCATCTGGTGCTCTGCGTGCTCTCTTTCGTATCGAGTGATCCCCAAGATGATATCAAGCATAGTGCCAGTAGTACCAAAGAGACAAGGGGAGCCAACGACTTTTTATGAATTCCCACAGGAATCGCAATCAAAGCCCCAGCAACAGAGAAGAACCATGTACCGAGTGCACTGCGTGAACATGAAAAAGATGGATTGTGCACATCTAGAACACTAACACAAGCAAAGCAAACAAAAGAAGTTGGTCCTGGCCAAAGCTCTGATGCATAAATTTGAATCATTGATAGGTATTAACCAAACTTAATTCCTGCGAGAAAGATCTCAGTTCTTGGTTAAAAGAATTAGGAACAACACGCGACAAATAAATACGTCAGTTCTTATAAGAAACAACAATCACATGAGACTCTACAAGAATAAGTTAAAATTCATAACATAAAACCGAAACTCAAACTAGACTGAATTCAATGTTTGCTCAGCTTAAAAGGGCAATGCATATGTTCTCCAATTCCTCAAGGAGCAAATGTTATCAAGATTTACAAAGTTTATGTATACTGACACTGATTCAAAATTTGTCGGTGTCCAGCTAAAAAGGGCAATGTATAATTTCCAATCCTCAAGGAGCAAAATTTATCAAGATTTTCAAAGTTTTCGCATAGTTACATAGATTCAAAACTTCTTCAATGAATATACAAGATTCGGTCTGTCCAGTCTTATACAAATGAACTTTATGAATTAACAACATCTAGAAGTTCATATAGGAAAACGTTCACTTGGATTTTTAGTGAACAAAGGAAACACAAACAGCTGAAGAGGAAGCTAAGCTACGATGGGCATCTAGCTAAGTAGGAGTGACAATATAGATTCATGGGTCGATTTCGGATCGACCCATATAATAACCGGATAAAAAATATTCAATCCTAATCTGACTCATTTATTTATATGGATCAAAATTGTCAACCCTAACCTAACCTATTTATAACCGAATCAAACTCGGATCGACCCATTTAATAATTAAATTATTTAATAATAATATATCAAAATTATTAATTATGATATATTTTAAAAAAATATTAATTTTGACAAATTTATAAATTAAATAAAAATTAGTTAAAATTAAGATAAATTAAAAACATATATATACAAATTAAATTCAAATTTTTTGCTATTTTTTTCTAATTATTAAGTAATATATACTATATAAATAATTAAACGGGTCATTTTCAGGTCAACTCGAATACAATCCGAACCTGTTTAAATTTTTCGAATCATTTTCGGATCGACCGAAATCAATCCAAATCCGCCTAAGGCTTGACCCGAATCCGACCTTTTCGGATAAATTTCGAATCGAATTTTCGGATCGGTCGAAATTTGCCACCCCTATAGCTAAGATCATGGCATAGCCGAATGCATACAATATATAGCAATGCTACTTGTCCAGATACCAGTTACTACCGCTAACAAAGAACAGGTAAGAATTATTTTAAATTTTTAAAAAATATAAAAACTTAATATAAACTGAACACAAGCATTTTTTAAAGAACTTTTTATTTTAAGCACTCCTAAAAGACCCCATAGACACAGAAAATCCACTTTTAAAATTCATTTTTAAGTATAACCAAAACCAAAACTGAATTCACTTTTATCAACTTACTTTTAAAAACTTACTTCCCAAGAATTAATTTTCAAACTTACTACTTGTTTGGCAAAAGAAGCGCCTCTTTTCCATTATTTTCGACAAGATCCATGCTTTAAACCAGTCACATTATTCTGTTACATTATCACAATGAACTGAAACGAAAAGAAATTAAGCAGTAATGCTCAATTACAGCATTTCAGTAACAATTTTGCGGCCGGTTTACATCCTAAGAGCTACGGAAGCTGGAAACAAAAAGAACCATAGTGTGAAGTTTTGGTTCTCTAAGAACTATCTTGAGCAGATATCCAGTCCTGCAAGAACACAAACATACCAGTTAAACATAAAGAAATGAATAACACTTCTAATTTGAAACAAGTGCTAGCATAAGAAAGCAATAGATGTTAATGCAATCATAATAAACTCTCTTAACCAGAAGATGATCGATTGGATAAAAAGAATGAAACTAGTCATGCAAGCCTTCTTTGGTAATAGATAAGAATTTTAAGCTTGGTTACAAAGAACTAATTTAAAAAATGACTAAACTGGGAGTTATAATACGAAAAATATATAAAAAATGTGGGTTTAATATATACTCACAAATTAACAGCTTGAAGACACTTCCAATCCTTGTACTATAACAAAAAATATTAGTCAGGACCAAATTCAATGTGGAATGACAAAGTTTGAAGAAAGTTCAAGAGAAGGATAGCTAAAAGGTTATCTTTGTCAAGTAGAACAAGAATGATGGACACGCTATTAGACATCAATAGAAAACTTCATGCCCGAGGAGTACCACCTTCTGTTAAACTGAAAGATTGCAGATAGTTTAAACATGGACGACTAAGTACATGTACAAACATCTTACCTTGCAAGTTCTTGGTGCATTGCTAAAGCTTTTGGAATGGCCTGAGTCCTGTGTGTCAGGTTTGAGCGAGTATGATAGTTTCGCTAATCAGTAATTCCAACACTCTGTCTAGACAAAAGGTCTTCTTCACTCTTCCAGAATCACCCCCTAGGAGATCTGGAAGGGACAACTTCAGTAGTGTTGTAGTAACACAGGCAAGACAATCTGATTTACTATAAGCTCATCTCTTCTAGCTTTTTGGATATTCAAAAACTAGGCCTTCTGCTACACTTCTTGTCCGTGCATGTCCAAATAACTTGTTAACAATAATCAATGCAAAATCTATCACAGTGCCAAGGCCCTTGCCAGTTATGATGCTTCCATCAATAACAACTTTGGAGTCATTATTAACTCGACCAATAAGTTTGCCAGCTACATCAGGATGAGCTGTTGCGACTTTCTCCTATTGATTAAAATGTTGGCAATAAGATTTCGAAGTACAATAGAATGCATTTTCCAAGTGTCAGCTTCATTACAAAGACCTTGTGCATCTTACCTTCAGTAAACCCTGCTTTTGAAGAGTAGCTGGAGATGAGCAAATTCCACCCAATATCCTTCCACATTGATGTTGTTCTCTAAGTAAACTCTTTAGAATTTTGGACTTGTGAAGGCGCATGGCTCCTGTAGCTCCTCCCTTTACAGGTTATTACAACAAAATGAATACAAGGTCCACTACTGACACTAATTCAAAAAAAAATATTTTAAATAGGTACATGTACTTCACCATGTAAAGATGGTTCTTAATAGCAAAGTGCAGTGAGCCAAAAATTATGCATACAAATTCTCATGAAAAAGGAAGTACCTACGAGTGCCAAAACTGCACTAACTTAAGCAAGATGCACTAGATATGTTTCTACAATTATAATTTCTAGAACACACTTAACTAGTTATCATTACATTTATAATTTCTAGAAACACACTTAACTATTATGTAGAAGTGTAGAATCACATCCAACGTTCAGTTATACCTGTGGTTATGTATGAGCCATAAAGTTATAGTATGCTACACATGTATTTATTTGAAAACACACCTGTTTTCAAAAGAAGAAGAAAGCTGACACTTACAGGAAGAATGATTAAATCATACTTCGATCCTGATGCATCATCTATGAACTTGTCAGCAACTATCTTTGTCTTTTGAGATGCCACAATCTCTATAGATTTTTCTACTGAAGCAACGGTAACATTTGCTTTAGCCCTCCTTAATATATCAATTAACATGACCAATTCCATCTCCTCTGTACCATTTGCAACTGGGACAAGGACCTGAGAAGTAAATAGTTAGGCAAGCTTTATCATATTCGCTACTTAAATTAAAAAAGAGTTAAAAAATAATAACAAATGTAAAAAGAAATACTGTATCTCAGATTTCACGCCTACATAGACAAAAAGGTGTTTGTAGAACGAAGATGCCGAAACCTCAGACCTACACTGTGACAATGTTGTGATGCAGTAAATAACAGAAATCATCAGCAAATTTATTGATATTTGGATGGATCAATGGACTACCAAAACTTTTAATGATATTCATACTCAGATGCTAGTAAGAGTTAGAAACTACTTTCAGAGTACTGAAAAGAGGTAGTATTACTCACATGAGGAGTATAATCAAAGGACCACTCAATCTTATTGAATTCCTGTAGATCAACACTATCCTTTCGCATTAACTGCATATATAAGAGGTAAACCATATTTAGAAAAGCAACGCACAACTTTTTTAAAGAATTCTCTATGAAAGACGGTATTGAAACAAGATCGTCAGGCTTATACAAATAAGAAACCCATTTCATTTTCAGAGTCGAAGTACTAGCAACAACACTCACCAATTTTTCTGCCATTTCCTGGGCCATCGGTTCACCATATAACTGCTCAATAAATGATAGAGCAAACTCAAAGGAAGTCCCAGGACCACGGCTTGTCGTCAGCTCACCAGAAACTTGGATGTTTGATTTGACGGCCCAGAAGGTGGGAAGCTTGTCCCAGAAGGCTGGGTGGCAAGTCATCTTACAGTTCAAACTGTATTTTGTGAGAATGCATTTCATCGTCTGCAATAATAAAAGATACAGTTTTGCCAAATAAGGATTCACAGGTCTCACCTGTTTTCTCTTCAATAGGCCCCAAGGCTTTAGAGTAACAGCAGGTGCAGCACATATAGCACCATATAATCTTTTCTCTTCAGCTTGCTTGCTTGTGATCTTTCGAAGAATATCACAGTCCCTTAACCGCGCAGCACCTGGCATTCCTCCCTAAAGGTTTAAATCAAAGAACATGAGCAGTCTTAAAGGCCCAAAAGTATGAAACCCAAGGACTAATCTGAGCCTCTGATACTACATGCAATTATTGATCAGGTTTTAAATCAATCCCCAACAACTAAACAATAAAAATCTTCAGTTGCCTGTACGAAAACTACACATCCAAATACAAAGAACTAAAATAATTTTGTCTACTATTTAGTAGATAATACAGTCAACGGGCTGACCAACCGGTAAGGCAACGAGATCGAAAATTTCGCCAGCGCACTCAGCGATAGGAGAATCAGCAACAATGCGGGTACCCGAGGAAGCCCGGACTTCAAGCCCTTGCTCTACAGAAGCAACTAGCACATCCGCTCCCGCTCGCCGAAGAACATCCACGAGTATCACCGCCTCCATCTCCTCCGTTCCTAATCCAACCGGAACCAAAACCTAAAAAGAAAACACCAGCAAGATAAATGAAGAAATATTGAAGGAAGGGGAGTTTGTATAGTTGTTGCAGTAGAGCATGGTAGGCATGCCTTCTTCTTCATGGGAACAGAAGGTGGCGGTGTGACTTTGGATCGCCGAGTTGTGGACGAAGCAGAGCACCTTATCGGCAGCGGAGAAGGACGGAGGAGAGCAACAGCCGACATTCTTAATTAATTTGTTGTTCTAAGAGAGCAGCACGCTTAGCTCTACTCTATCCGGAAGGACCGGAACTGTAGTGTTAGCAGAAATTAAAAACACTTCCTGTGCTGTTTTTGAATTTGGTCCCTCTAGTTTAGTGATTTTCTCCCGATTTCGCAAATGCTGTATTAATTGGTAAACTGGAAAACATTATACCATAACTTTACCAATATTATAAACCAGTAATCCAATGTTGCAAATATATTACTAAGGTGGTGTTTGGACTTTGGAAGTGATTTTATTCATTTTCATTCTAATTTTTAATTCACATTTAAATAAATTTTTCTTCAATATTTTATCAAAAATTTCTAAAAAGTTAAAAAATATTATTATTATTTCTTTATATTATTTTTAATAATAAATAAAATTTATTTTTTAAATGTCTAAAATATTTTTTATTTTAAAAAAAACTCATCTTTGCATAAACACTTCCAAATATGTCAAAAATAAACTGAATCGAAAAAACATTCCAGTGAACCTATTTTACCTAAACATGATGTTTGCTTCAATTAGCTACCTCTGTAGTTAGTTTTTCTTTTCCCTCTATAGTATTTGCTTCGATAATGTGACCTTTGTCAAAGGAATTGGATATATTGCAAACTTGCCAAATGCCCTTGCGGATTCTCTCTTCATACTTCATAAGTTCAGAACAAAAAGACTTGCTTCAGGCAAACAACATTAAAATCCCGGCAGCCCTTGCTAACCAAAAGAATGAAAATACATGCAAGATTCACTTACAAAGGTTGTTTAAGTTACTATATGTGTAGTAATAGGAAAACTTAGTTGAGAAATATGTCTGCTTCGAAGGGATCAGTCTGGAAGTGTATGGTTTGTGGAACTTCCTACTTAGCTAGTCAAGGTTCTTCTGCAGAAGCTCATTCATACATTTTCTGAAGCATCTTCGTGTAAAGTGCCTTCTGTGTTCCCAGCAGCCAACTGTTCAGTAGCTAATCTCTGTTCAAGTGCTCTTGCCCCTCGCTCTCTGCACATAGGCAAGGGCAGAAACATAATGTTAAAAGGATCATGATAAACAGATAATAACAGTTACCTTAGAAACCGACAGTTTTTAATGAAGACAGCTACCGGCAGAAGCTAAAAGTCATAATGATGATAAAAGTCATGGTATCTAAATAGTAATATCATCAACTGAACCATATCTGCTTGTTTCTTATAAAGGTTATATCTTCCGGAGATTTACTGTTGCAATTGAAACAAAAACCTATAATATCCAATACTCTATGATTGCTCGAAGGCCTCAGTTTGATTACTCTGTCCTGATAGCCTAGGTCCTTTGAACTGCAAAACTTAAATGCTTCTCATGCACGGAGCAGTACAGCAATAATAGTATCCAACAAGAGTATTTCTGGAGGATATTTTCATTATCTATGTTTTGTAAAAGATATGATTCTATACATTGAAACCCATTCAAAATGGGCTGAGAAAAACTATAGAATAATCATTTTCGAAAGGGGAAACATACCTTCTTCTTGATGCCTCAATAGGATCTGAGCCAGGCAAAGGAGCTTCCCCCAGTGTATAGCCTCTCGTTTCAGTAGATGTTTCAGCTCGTCCACAAAGAAGACGATGTAATAAGGAAGCAATAAGGTCAATTACGGGACTGCAAGTATCGGTAGGGAGAAACCAAATAAATACTAGTCATTTGCCAAACATCAAAAAATACTTTATCTAAAGAAAAAAACGATCACAGCAAAAATTCAGGGAAGAAACTTGCAAAGGAAAATTCTTCACTTGGATCTCCCTTAAGGCTTGTGTCTGGACTCTTTTGGAAATACCGCAGGTATATCCAACCAATATAGATGCCAAATAGAAGAGTTGGAAGGTAGGATACCGCGTCAGTTGTAAAAAAGCTTACAGCTATAGAGACCAATGCAACAAGAGATGGCACCCACTGGGAAAGAAGCAAACTAGGTGTTATAACTCTAACATCCTGAGCTAAACAAAATTGGAAGTAATGACTATAAAATAGTACCTTTGGTTTAACTTTTAAAAGACCCATTGCCTGATTTGGCATTATTTGTTTAATTCCTACGAGGAACCCTGCAAGAACTCCATGGAATCCACTAAAAGGTGTGTAACTGCAAACATAAGAGAACAAAAAGAGTGAATACAGGAACTATACCTAATGGAATACCTACGATGTAACATAGCAAAGAAACTTACAAGCAGCCTACATAAAGATTCTGAGATTGGATGGGGGAAAAAAAGGAAAGAAAAACAAAGAAATGAACTCCACATAATACAACAGTTGGGAAGTAATTCAGTTGCTGCCTTTATATTGCTCCAATATTCAATTAAGTCCAGCAGCCATACGTCTTGCTACATAAAAAGATCCTTTCAGATTTTCCATTTTATGAGAACCTGTTTTGCACTCCCATTATAAAAGCCATCAAAACAACCAGAACATTTTTGCTTATCTATTTGCAGGGTATTAGCCAACCCCACTTGGTGGGATAAGGCTAAGTAGTTGTTGTATTTGCTGGGTATTGGTCTAGGCACAAGTGCCAACATGAGCAATACAATGTTAAAGCCAAGCACATGTAACCATTAACCTTTTATCTTTAACTATGACAACTTTGTGCCAAACAAAAACATCCAGTTTTCATGGCCTATCTAAATTATACACGTGGATAAATGCATCCAATAAGTTCCACAACAGCTTCCAAAACTCTTGCCACATCACTCTATTTCAACCAAAAGTCAACTTCTAAAATGATTAAAGGTTGATCCTGAAAGTTAGAAGCAGGTTACTGCTCCTCAATCAGGAACTTTCAACCTACATCTGGAAGTGAGAGATCACAAGGTAAACAAGCCCCATTCAGAAAGTTAAACGAATAAATAGGCAACGAAACAGGATTTGAGAGAATCATATAATATAGGATAAACTACCGCTGCAGGATTTATTATATATGATCATGCTTCGAATTGAAAAGCATTAAGTACTTACAGGTAAGTTTCCTGCCTTGTTACGTAGTATAAGAAAATAGCGGTAACAAAGACGCATATTGATATAAAGAAGTTCACCAGAAAAATGAACTTCAAGAATTCTCTTGAGCCCCATAGTGGTTCAAGTAACTTCCCAAGGAACAGAAGACCAACGATGCTGATAATGACCTGCAGACGAGTATCGCAAACTGTAATTAAAGATGGAGATAAAAGATTCATGAAGGAAAATGAAAGAATATTGGTTAGGAGTCATGAGAAAAATTTGATGCGTGCAGGAAATAATTGCTGGGCAATGTCTAAATAAGAGTCAAATAAATACATATTTCACAGAGAAAATTGGAATGCAAATATACTATAGATTTAGTCAAAAGATGATTGGGATCTTGCCCAAGATAGGCAAAAAGAGAACTTATAAACAAGAACATTGCCTGAAGAAATAATCCATATGCAGAATAGATATTTCTGTTTCCAATAAAAACTCTGAAAAGTATTCTTTGAAAGTTGCCCTCTAACAACATCACATTCCACAGATGGCCTCTGATTTGGAAAGTCTACTTTGCCACACAAGCACATAAAATCAAATATCAATTCGGTTAGGTCTCAGAGTTGATGGCCAGATATTAATCTGTCAAAGGGAATGAAACATAAAGCAACTAAACTTGCACAAGAAACATTCAAATCTCTGGGAATCTCTTCTTACCCCAGGGATTGATTGCTCGATGTATCCAGAAGTAATAAGGTTCCATGCAAATGGGATTGTCCTATAACAACAAATGCATTAGTAACTAACAAGACGTAATAAGACTTGTGCTCAAAAGATTTTATAAGTATGCACAATGCAACATATGCTGCAAGCGGACAAAGCGTAAGACATGGGCATACAGTTTGAAGTAATGTGAAGCAGCATGACCATGATGTTGACGCATTATTGAAGTAGCCCGTCAAAGATTAATTAGTTGGAAACAACGACAATTGGTCCACTATGTAAGAAAGGTAACATGGATGCTAGGATCTCATTGTGCACTACTGGAGATCAATCTCAGTGAGATGATTAATTGACCTCATATGTCGATTGATTGATCTTAATTCCATATCGACCAGAATGTACCATTACGCCAGGGTACATTCCACTGCACCTTGTGTTGAAAGGTTTTGTAAGGACATCCACTACGTATTTTGAGCAATGGTAGTGCTCTACCAGCTTTTTCACGATGGACTACCTCAAAGTTATTTGTTTGCTTAAATGCCGGGTTCTAGTATAGGACTGACCCCCTTTCTACTTTTTGTTGTATGGAAATGCACAGTACACAAGCAAATCATCACAGACTGGCAAAAGGTCAAGTTTCATTAACTTCCGTTAATGGTCGATCATTTGGACAGCCACATTCACCAGTATATCTAGACTAACTATTTATTCTTCAAAAAATTGCACAATCTACTCAACACGTGATCACTTGTCATCTTATTAGCAGATTACATGTCAACATGCTAGCATCATTCTCGAAATATATACCACCCTTTCGTCTCGTATTACTAATCACGGTTTACTGCTCCATGGTGCGATTAGCAATATATAACTCATGTTCGGCAACTTTAAATTAATACAAACATATAGGCCAACAATGGACTTAAAAAGACAAGCAGCCATGCAGTAGCAAAGATACATGGGTTTTTACTTGTCTTTTGAATGATCCACCATACCTTGCAGGAATAAGTGCTAGAAAAGTGGTAGCAGGGGGGAGTATCTGGACCAAGGCATATCCACCAACAAGTACTACCAAGAGGCCTTTGCACAATCTGGTGAAACCAGAGAATGAGCTGCCGTCCTACAAAGTGAACAGCAGATTGAAGGAAGTTACATGTAGCTGTACAAGCATCGTAAAAATTTGAATCTATCACAACTCTGGAAGTATGAACGTTTAAACTGAAACTATTTAAAGTTTAAGATGCAAAATTGTTTGTGGAGAAATTTATTAGGCTAAGTGGGAGTATTAAGGAAAAAAGATTCCAACAGCAGATTGTAAAATGACAGCTAGGTTTGATTTGTAAGCCAACCGACTTCGAGCTCTAACTACAAGCCAGTTAAAGTTTGACTAAATGATAACACGATCAACAGACAAGTTCGCAAAAGCCAACGTAAAATTTACTCATGCAGTAATGGCTCACATGTTTCTTTGAGAGTTTGCAAGACTAACAAAGAAGCTACGGGCGTGTTTTAATTGCCTGAAAGTGACTTTGCAAAAGTGACTTTCGTAAAACTGGAGTTTGATCAGAAGTGAAGTTCGGTGGAAGTAGAGTTGAAGTGGTAACTAAAACGCGTGAAGTGGAGTTTAGAATAGAGTTTTGATGCAAGTGGAATTCATGTGGAAGTGAAAGTAAATTTCAGAGTGGCAATTGAAACATGTGAAGTGATCCACACTCAAAATCTAGAGGGAGGAAGTGGAGTTCGGTGACATTAAACACGACTTAAGTTCAAGTGTAACTTTCAAGCTCCATTACAGCTGTCTAGCAGCCTTAATTTATGTCCTCTTACGGCCAAGAAAAAAGATAGGCAAACCTCAATGCAGAGAAGAAAAAGAATACAGGAATATGCATGAGTGCGGGAAACAACAGCAAATAACAGAACTGTTAACAGATAGAGCCACGCAAGAAATTCAGAAGCAAAGTAAAGGAGAACAAGAATTCCAGGCAACTGATACAAAAATATGCAATACTATAAACAAAAATTAGAAACAAAAGGCAAAAGTATTAGGAGCCATTTACAGTAAGGGAGACATAACAAGAATGAAACAAATAGGCAGATACAATAGCATCATTGTTCGCTGGAGAAGTATCCTCCCATCCAAACAATAGAGAGATTTCTTTGAATAGTACCACTTATTGTCAGGATACAACACAGCAAACTAGCTACACAAAGGAGAACAAATTTCTGCAAAATTCAGACATGATCTACTTACCGGCATTGGATGACTTCACCAGCCAACAGAGATCCAATCTTGAAAACTTTTGATAATTACAATGTTTCTCCTTGATACTGAGAAATCTTACAATTAAGTCAATCCTTAAGTCATGAACCCAGTAAGAGAAATTTAGTTGATAATACTCTTCAGTATTCAAAAAAACATCAAAGACATTGAAGAAAAACATCCATATAATCAAATGAGTTACCGGCGATAAAGAAAGACCATCAAAATGAACTTAAATGATAATGAGCTAGAGATATGTTAAAAGCACTTAAATCTTAGTAGGTAATCATTTGAGGAAACACATCTCCTGCCTAGGACAAAAGCCAGCGAATGCAACTACCAGAGCATGGTGAGCTCAACACCCAGCAACTCAAATATAATCTAACTAGAGTATATACGATTCACCCATTTTTCTTCTACTTACCCAACTGCATGACATATATGGGTGTTCTTTTAGTAGCACTAGGATTTATTTTTGAAGTTTACCCAACTGTATGACTTATATGGATGTTCTTTTAGTAGCACTAGGATTTATATTTAAACTCTTAACTAACACATTTTTAACAAGTATCAACCATCTCCACGAACAAAGAGCTATATACACAAACACGAACATTGACAAATCCAAGAGACTCGAAACCCGAAAACACCTAACCATAGAGCTTAGAAGTTAGAACACTTTCACAAGTTATAGAACGAAAAATATTGATAAAACTATGAATTGAAATAAGGTCAGCAACCATCTCCATGCACAATGAGTTAATATAACAACAGCAGGAAATTGATCGACAATAACAAAAAAGGGCGAAAACACGAAACTACGAAGTTGATCTTAATTTGACAAATCCACAGAACAAAACAATAAGCGATCTAGATTCAAAACTGGGAAAAAAGAGAAACAAACCAGGTTCCAAATGTCCAGATCCAGACTTAGAAGAAGAGATTAAGCATTCATGATGTTGAAGAGAAGCAGCAGTTTGTAGAGAACTCAAAACTTAACGACCATCTGAACCAGACTATTCAGACTCGATTGGTTTTAGACTTTGAGGCAGTTCAGACTCTTCAGACCCAAATTTCCTGAAAGGGTCCGGACCTGAACCAGACTTAGAATTTTGTTTATTTATTTGACGAATGGATCCGGACCGGAACCAGATTCTTTTTAGATTCTTTTTTAGATGAAACAAAAGATGAAAAGAATGCAGTTTGAGTTTTTTGATTTTATCCAAAAAAACAGTTGCTGTTTGAGTGTTGATTATTTCTTTTTTTGTTTCTGATTAATTTTTTTTAAAGAAGATAATAGTCTTTTTTTTTTTCAGTTAGCTCATCTTTTATTAATTTTCAAGACACGTTGCTTGCTTTCTTCGTCACTGACCACTCACCAATCAATCCACAACTTCACTCACTCGCTCCTTTCCGCACGCAGCTAAGAACAATTATAACAAATTCAATTTTCAATACGACTACGTAACACTCTCTCCACCGGAGTATAAATTCACCCAATTCCAATTTCCGGCAAGAGATCAATGCTTAGATTTCTCTCTACACGATCATGGCGATCCTGCTCACCCGCTGCTGCATCACCGGCATCGACAGCGGTGCTCAGCACTGCTATTCTTCCCGGCGGCATTGATACGAATTCTGAAGATTTTTGTCGTAATGCTGTTGCCGCTCATGATCTCGTGTCTCATCTTCAATACACCATCCAGAAGGTTGTAACCATCAGCCGTGATCAAATCACACTTCTCATATGCCTTCGGAGATTGCTTTTGCTTTACTTTTGCTAATTGGAAATGTTGGATTTTTGTTGTTGCTTCTTTTATTTAGGTACTTGGTGGTGGTGGTGCGGAGGCAGTACAAAGGAGCCAGAGCCGAGGCAAGCTTTTGCCAAGGGAGCGGATCAATAGGCTGATTGATCCTGAATCGTCCTTCCTTGAGCTGTCTCAGGTTTGGAGGTTTAAATTTATGGTCCTTGGTGTTTCCATATTTTTCCTTTTTCCGGTGCGTTGTTGCGATTCTTTCATCATGGTACATTGAAGCACTTCCCTATGTGTTAGCAAAGGAAGCCAACTAGAGTTCTAACAACTGCAAATTCTAGTATGTAATATTCAAAGGTTGCAGCCATAAATAATTTGGGTATAGGCATGTTTATATGATTTGTTATTTATTTATTTGGTTTAAAATTTATGCTTAAAAGTTGGAATTAGTTTGAGAGAATCCAATACATATTGAACCCAAGAAATATCACATGCCCCACCCAGCGTCCTCTTTGATCTAGATCATGATAACAATATCTACTTCAAAATATTGATGCACCAGCCATTCTGTGGAGCGGGACACTTGATGGGATGCAAAAGATTACTGATGTCACTAATTAGGATGATGGTTTTTCTAGGTTTGACAATCCAATAACCATATTTCAATCCCTGCTAAGCATTGCTCACTTTGCTCGTCAATATCAATGTAGCTTTAGTAGGTCTTCCCAAAGATATGTGGTCTCTATTACTTCCCTAGTTCCTTAGGTGTTTCAGAAATTGGTGATCCTCAGAAGCTCTCATTTAGGTATGTCTGTTTATTCAGATGCTCTCACAACAACAATATGTAGCCCAACCAACTATTATGTGTTCTTGCTGAACTTTTTACTTTCTCTATGGATGACTTGCTTTTCTGCCTTGTAGTTTAAAAAAATCTTGTTCGTGGAATGATACTACCTCCCTTTCTTTAGTTACGCATCTTATTTCTAATAGTGCAACTTTATCTTGAAGCTTGCAGGTCATGAGCTCTACAGTGAGTCACTGCCATCTGGGGGAATTGTTACTGGAATAGGACCGGTGCATGGAAGACTCTGTATCTTTGTTGCTAATGATCCCACCGTGAAGGGTGGGACATACTATCCTATAACTGTAAAGAAACATTTAAGAGCACAAGAAATTGCAGCTCAATGCAAGTTACCATGCATATATCTTGTTGACAGTGGAGGTGCTAATCTTCCAAGGCAGGCTGATGTCTTTCCAGACCGAGACAATTTTGGTAGAATATTTTATAACCAAGCAACAATGTCTGCAGAGGGAATTCCACAGATTGCTTTGGTATTAGGTTCTTGCACTGCTGGTGGTGCTTATATACCTGCTATGGCTGATGAAAGTGTTATAGTGAAAGGCAATGGCACGATATTCCTTGCTGGACCCCCCCTTGTGAAGGTATCAATTTTGAAAAGGGATGTTCAGTATCTTTTGTCTAAGTAGTTTCCAATATCATATGTTCAGTAACTTTTTAAGAATGCTACCTCTTAAAATATAGGTAGATTCTGAAAAGCAGCAATTTTGATAGGCTGCTACAGGAGAAGAAATATCCGCTGAGGATTTGGGGGGTGCGTCATTGCATTGTAGGGTATCAGGAGTTTCAGATCATTTTGCAAATGGTACCATTACATCCTAATCAGTGCTCTAGAAATATTTCAAATTCTTCGCGGTATAGTCTGATTTATTTTTAAAGAAGCCCTGTAGTTGATTTGTTACAGTCACTTTCTTTGAAACCTATCTCAAATCTTTTTTGGAGGAATTTGATTGTAAAAGTATTTGTGAGTTATTCTAGTTGTAGTAGCCACATTTTATATGCTTTACATACAGTTAGAGCAATAATGATATAGTTAAAAGTGGCAGCAAATACATAGTGTGTCCAAATATGTAGTTGAAATTCTTTTGTTAGACTACAATTTAACAAATGCATTCTAGGAGTATTTACATACGCTTTATAATTGGGATTGTTTAACTCAATGATTTGTCTGTTATGATTTATGCTTTCATCTAAGCAAAATGATGACAAGCAGACCATCTCCTTACTAAGTGGAGAAGCTACAGTGATGTTTGCAAGGCATTTCTTTCTAGTTTTAACAAGGCCATCAAAGGAAATATCAGTCAAAACATTGTTTCATGTATCTTAAAGAAACCAATAGTAACTTCTGTGGTATGGCTTCTTATCTGCACTAATCTGCTTGGTTTAGATGAACTTCATGGCTTGGAAATTGGGAGGAGTATTGTTAAGAACCTGCACATGGCAGGGAAAGTTATAAATCGTTCTCCAAACAACTTTTCTGACTACAGAGAACCATTGTATGATGCAAAGGAACTCCGTGGCATTGCCCCAACTGACCAGAAGCAGTCATTTGATGTTCGATCAGTAATTGCTCGTATTATAGATGGTAGTGAATTCGATGAGTTTAAAAAGTTATATGGAACTGTAAGGGCTTGTGAATTACCAATTTCTTAATCTACAATTTGCTTGTTTATGTACGACAAATATCCTGATTCATTGTTCCCAACACTGCAGACACTTGTGACAGGTTTTGCAAGGATCTTCGGACAGTCAGTTGGGATAATAGGAAACAATGGGATATTATTTACAGAATCCGCTCTGAAGGGTGCACATTTTATCGAGTTATGTGCACAACGGAACATTCCTTTGATATTTCTTCAGAATATTACTGGATTTATGGTAGGTTTTCAAAGAAATGGAAGTAATGTTATGAAGTTATTTTGTCTTTGCATTGTAATTACTTCTCTTCCCATTTCCTACTGAAAGCAATTCTGCTCTAAGTTTGCAACATTTGAAATGGTTGAGAATGATTGTGAGGTGCTGTTGCAATATGTTATAAACTTCTTAAACAGTTAGAAATCATCACTCCCATTGAAACTTTAATCACAATTGTATTTGCAATTGTAATTCTCAAAGATCAAGCTGTAGTAACTTAAGGGTCATGGAAGTATATATCATTTCTAGATACTTTTTTGCTCGGCTTTCTGTTGCCTCGTTTAAATTCCTCACATGTGTTTCTAATGTTGTAGGGTTTTCACATGCTTCATGTACCTCTGTGCAATCTATGAAGCAGCAACACAAAATAATTTAGGTTATTGTTAAAAGTTAAAAATAAACAGTGCAATTAATTCTTATTTCCCAGTTTCTTTAATTAGAGATTCTGAACTTTTCGGAAATATTCAGTTTGTATTCATGGTTACTTAACACTTTATTTCAGGTCGGATCTAGATCTGAGGCTAGCGGTATTGCCAAGGCTGGAGCTAAAATGGTCATGGCGGTTGCATGTTCGAAGGTTATTCCTATTTTATATTCCCTTGTAGATGTTCTTACGGCTTCCTCAATCTACTGCATAATAATGCTTCCTCCTTTTCCTGTACCTACTGTCTCCCTTGGGATTGTGTTTATGGTTTCCTTTATAGTTCCCTGCCTCTATCCAGTTAATATGATCTATTGTTGCATTTTCCTCTTCTTAATTAATTTTCAGGTTCCCAAAATTACTGTCATTGTTGGTGGAAGCTTTGGTGCTGGAAACTATGGTATGTGTGGACGGGCATACAGTCCTAATTTCTTGTTTCTCTGGCCTACAGCAAAAATATCCGTGATGGGCGGTAGTCAGGTAAGCATCACTAATCCTATTTCTTGATAAAGGCTCATGAGTTGTGTGGACTAGTTCACTAAATAAAGTTTGTAGCCTTACTGAATATATTGTTTATGTTAGAGTTTGGATAGATGTAGCTGTCAACTCCATTTAGCTGGGGTAATAGGTTGGTTCATCTTGCTTTATGTGTATTGATTTGGTAAATATGAGTGATCACTGTTGGGGCTGTATTTTTAAAATTGGTCATTCGATTATTTGTTTCTTTCCTCAAGTAGCGACTCAGGTTTCATTTCATTTTCATTTTTAAAAAATTAGTTGGCTTTTTACTGCACTGTAATATTTACATATTAACTTTTCAATCATAAAAAGGTGACTTGGAAACTGCATTAAGTCTAAATTTTAACGTTGCTTTGTAGTAGGATTATTTTGGATTGTGGTGTTTTCAATACGTGTTATGCATGGGAAGGCATACCAAGATTTGTGTATATGTAAAGTCAAAAGAGAAGGACAGAAAAATACATTAATCTGGTGCTTTCAGAAAAAAAAAAAACATGTTACCCCTTATCGATTCATTGATCTAAATTTAAAGCATGCAACCCTCATAAGCATGGTCTTACATTTTCAGGCTGCCGGAGTCCTTGCACAAATAGAAAGGAGCAACAAGAAAAGGCTTGGTATCAAGGTAATACTTTTCTTATGAAAATCTTATTCAAGTTAGGATTGCATTCAAATGTGAATCAGACATATCCGTGCCTTCATGAAAAGCTTGTTCCAAGAGCAGTTTCCATGTATTTTGCAGTGGACTGAGGATGAGGAGGAAGCATTCAAGGCCAAGGTTGTCGAAGCTTATGAAAGGGAAGGCAGCCCGTATTATTCTACTGCAAGACTATGGGATGATGGCATCATAGACCCTGCAGACACTAGAAAAGTGCTAGGCCTTTGTTTGTCAGCTTCTATTAAGAGTACTCCAGAAGAAACCAAATACGGTGTCTTTAGGATGTAGTGAAAGAATGAATGCTTAGCACTGATGACTCCTTTGCTTATTCTCAATTGACCATTCATAAGGTAGGAAACTGTTTGAAACTGGTTGCCAAATTTACCTTTAATTTGATGGCTCATAGCCATGTGAAAGTTGACGACTTTATGATCTTTAGTTATGATTGCATTATCATGGCTAGGTGTAATTCTAAGAAAATAAGAATTTGTATGTAAATGTTGTACATTCAACAAGGAGATACAAGGTTTCTCTTGCTGTCTGTTATTACTAAAAAGTTCTCAAAAAACCCACCCTGGTACTTTATTTGGCAGGGTAGCCTGAGGCTTATTATCTCCAATCTTATTGTTATTGAAAGTATTGAAAGGCAATTCGTAGTCGACCTGCAGCAATGGAAAATTCGTATTTTTTTTTGCCTTTAACTTTTATAAATCAAACGATCTGATATCATTGCTAAATCATGGTCGAATTACTCTGAATTTGTAAGTACGTCGTAGCTGTTTATCGTTATTGCCTACATATTGGTCTTGCTAAACGTGATACGCCATACTACGGAACTGATGTTTCTGTGAGTTCCTTCCTAACTTTCGAATTTCTGGCGTTCATTCTCTCGACTACTTTCTTTACTAGCTGCTTATATATATAGCTCTAACGTTAACAGAATACTACACGTATTATCAAAAGATCGTGAGTTACTTCAGGATTTAATTAATTGGCATTTCAATCCCACGCTTGTTCCTATTGATACTTAGAGGTGTTTTCATCTTTTACTATCCTTGAAATTAGCAAAACGAAGCGACAGAACCCGTTGCTTACCAATCCTTTTTTTTTTTTTTTTGACTAGTAATTGTTTTGTGAGTGCGGATTTGGTCTCTAGATTGAAAAAAAGTGTCAAATTGATTTCCTACCTTTTGTAATGTCGAGTTGACCATATCATAATTTGGCCGCAAAAAAATGTCAAGGAACTTAAATCATGAGCATATGCCATTCATGAAATAGGTAACTTAATTAGGAGCATCCCTTTAAAGAGCAACCAGGTTAGTTGCTGCAGGACATGATATCTTCTCGGGCTACCACGTACCGGAATTAATGCGCAATCAATTGGTGACCACCTCAATGATCAACGTTAGTTTTATTCATAGGCTATATATTCTAAAGTGTTCACGCATGAGAGCAATCTAGCACAGTAAGAAATTTTCAATTTACTCAAAATGTTTTTAAGGCTCAGATTGAAACATCAAATTTCCCTGGCAGTTTTATTTTTGGGACTGCCGGAAAGGGCAGTAGTGAAACGAATGCACGGGGACCCCACCAAAGATGATTACTTAGCCGGCCGGAAACCTGCGTTTTTTCATCAGTACCACTCTCTGCCTGCAGCTTCTGACGACCATGACGAAAGAAGAAAAGACCGGAAGAACCGTGTGGACCTCCCCAGCCCGTCTTCTCCTTTGCCACGTGTCCACCTTTCTAACGAGGCCCACGCGTATTCATCATCGTCGTCGTCGTTTGTTGTTTGTTATTTTGCAATGTCTCCATCTCAAACATGCATGTACTGTTGAATGCAGTCTATCTTGGCTGCTGCTTTCGTTGTTGCTGCTGCAGTAGTGGGAGGTCGTCCCCTACACTCCCGGCTCGATCCAACGAGTTACATGTGATCGTGGGCCGGCTAAAGGATTCTCTTTATTTGGTTTGCATCTAGCTAGAATCCGATGCAAGCTCTTATATCGAACACCAACTTAATTACCAACACATGCATGCAGAGAGAGCAAATGTTTATAAAAGAAAATTTTTTAAATAAAAAATATTTTAAAAATATTTTGAAATATAAATTTTATTTTTTTATTCTAAAAAATTTTAAGATATATTAAAATTTTGTACTTTCTAAATTTTATATAAATTCTACAACATATTATAAAAAATTATTAAAAAATATAAAATAAGATGTTGAAATAATAAGCAGTTGAAAAGTAAAGCAAAACTTAATCAAATAAGTTGGTTTAGTCTGTTGGTGTCCATGTAAAGGACCACAACCAACCAACCAACCATACATCACCCACTCAATATGGGGACATTTGGGATTGCTTATGAAACGGAGTTTTTGTGAAATGAAGAATATTTTTATTCTTTTTGAAAAAATGAGCTCTATTTTTTTTACTTTTAAAAAAATAATAAAAATATGTAATAAAAAGATCTCACTCCGTAGAATTTTTCTACACTTTCTAAATTTTTAAATAAATTTTTTATATATTTATAAAATATGTATTGAAAAACGTGAAATGAAGAATTGAAAAATTGGGTTGGGGGAAAGCAAAGCCAAACACCCCCTATATCCATCATTAGAATGCACTAATCATATTCTTTAACTAACTACACATATTAAGAGATCATTGTATTTGAATTTTTAATTTAAACCTGTGAAAGTATAAAATTGATTAGCTGATTGAATATATGAAATCATCAAATAATTAAGCAGTGAAAGTGGATACTCTTTTCAGAACAAGAAAAAGTTAACTATAGAAATATTACAAGAAGAGTTATTTAAGATATGTTTGAAAATATTTTTAAAAAATAATTATCGTTGCCTGCATGGTCAAATCAAAATAGCGGGCTAGCTACTAGCTTTTAGTATTAGTTTCTAATTATAAGTACGTGATTCCATAGAAAAAGCAAAACTCAAATTACTTCTGTTTGCATGATAAGAGCAACTTATGCAGCTATCGTAAAGCAGAACGTAAGATCAACGAAAAGTTTTTATGAAAAAAAGCATGAAAAGAGAAAAAAAAGAATCACATCTACTTCTTTCACTTCTCAGTATTAAATGCATTGCACCAGTGTATAAATATCATTGTTTCAATTTTATATTCAGTAACCTCTCAATCGCTCCCTATATATATTCTTCTCCTTCCTCCGTGCTCTAAAGATTCAAATCACAAAAGAAAGAATAAGAAGAACCCTATAATCTCATCTTCCTTCTTTTTTCTATCTTCTTCTGAGATAGATATTATAAGTAAACAACTCAGAGGCCTAGCATGAACACGGAGAACTTCTCCAACTTTTCTCCTGAAACTGAGATGGATCTCATGGACATGTTGATGCAGATCGAGAAACTCGACGAGTTCTCGAAACTGCAAGAATCACAGTCTTCCTTTTCTCCGGCACCGCAATTATCAACAACGTTTCAGTTTCCACATTCATTCAGCTTAACTCTGTCAGCTACTCAAGAAGAAGCGTTGCTTCAACCAATGCAGCTTCCATTATTCTACGGAAGCGAGCTAACGGAAGCTAGCAGACGAGCATCAGTGGCAGCAATGAGAGAATTGGTGTTCAGAATTGCAGCGTTGCAGCCGATTCATATTGATCCGGAATCTGTTCGCCCGCCGAAGCGGCGTAACCTTCGGATATCCACTGACCCGCAGAGCGTTGCTGCACGGCACCGGCGTGAACGGATCAGTGAAAGGATAAGGATTCTGCAGCGGTTGGTCCCCGGCGGGACGAAGATGGACACTGCGTCGATGCTCGATGAAGCTATAAATTATGTCAAGTTTCTCAAAATCCAAGTGCAAACGCTTGAAGACGCCGCAGCTAACCACAGCATGGCCACAGATTACGGCGGCTACCAAACGATGTATAATATTGCAGCGACCATCGGAGAAAATTCTTCCGCACAGAGCAGCTATGAATGTCCTTATCAGCAAGCGTTTGCAAGCCCTAATAATAACAACATTTCAGGTAATTAAATTGCGACAAAGTATGCAATGTGTATTAATTAAAGGAGAGTTTGCAGTGAGAGGTTCCACCTTAATTCTCTCCCTCTCTCCGTTTGTGTATCAACTTGAGATCTCTGTGTGTTTAACTTTTTAACTAATGTTGATTTCTTGTTTAGTTAATATGGTTTACTCTCTTCTCTCGCCTTAATTGCTTTCTTCATCTGATAACAAGAATCATTTTTATTTAGTTTATCTTGAGTTTATGAAAGAAAACAGTGATTAATTGTTAGCTAGCAGAATCTCTTTAATGGCATATATGTATATGCTTTTGGATTTATACATTAATAATCATGATATAGAAGTAGTTGGATTATATATATATATTATTTGAAGGAGACAACCTTGTTGTGATGCATGCATGTAGAGGTGAATTTTAAATCCGATTCGGACCAACAGTCTGTTATATATATTTATTTTTTAAATAATAAATTTAAATAATATTTAAAAATATTATTAAATATAAAAAAATTGAAAATAATTTTAAAAATTATTATTAAATATAAAAAGCTTAAAAAATAACTTTAAAAATTATTATTAAATATAAAAAAAATTATTATAATTTGTAATATGTATATAATTATACATTTGAACTTGTATTTGGAATATTTTCATTTAAAAATAATTCAGAAAATTGTTCAGTCAGATCTTTATTGTGAGTTGTATGCTGCATTCGTTTGACTACAAGTTTCCAGTCTTTCAAACAAGTTAATACTTCAATCATCCCACTAGTAAGTTGTGTTCTGTGTTCTTCAATTATCCTTCCAGCTGTACTAAATGCCGATTCTAAAGACACCATTGAAACAGGAATAGTCAAAATATCACGTGCTAGTTGAGAGAGTACTGGATATCTTGTTGAATATGTCTTCCACCAGTTCAAAATATTAAAATTTTTTGGGTTTTCATCGTCTTCTACAATGACAGTATCACCTTCAAAATATTTGTTCAAGTCCGAAGAAGATTGCATGCTGCTTGAAGTTGAAGATGGTGTTGAACTTGAGCCGGACTTGATGGAGATCAAAGACCAATTGATCGTTTTTTTCTTCTTACTTTGATGAGTTTGTGCCGGTGCCACTTGTTGTTGTTGATTTCGCAAATTACCAAACCTAACTTTATAAAGATCATAAATTTCATACAGCTTGTTACGAGCGTTAGTTATTTGCAATTAAATATCGAAAATATCTAAATACATACCAATATATGTAAGAATATTAGTAAAATATACAAATTTAAATCTATGATCTAACATAAATACAAAATAATATAAAAGAGAAATATTAGACCAATATTTTTTTAATTTTTTAGTCATTATTGTAACTATAGGTTCAAGTAATTCATCTGTTATATGCGAATGTAGCATAGTAGCTATATTAAGAATTGAATGTAAAACTAATGGAGAAGTATGATAGTAAACACCAGATAATAAAACAGTAGCATCATAAAAAGTTTCTAAAAATTCTACAAGTTTTTCAGCAATAATCCAATGAGTTTCAGTAAATATATTGTTACCCATTCTTGTATTATAAAAAATCATAAGCACATTTTTATAATCTAAAGTACTTTTCAACATTAAATAAGTAGAATTTCATCTTACTGGCATATCAAGGTTAAACTTTCGAGGCTTAAGATGTTCTGCTATGCAATATCTTTTAAATTCAGCTAAACGTTGATTTGAACTAGTAATCCAAGAAATAGCAACGCGAATATCATTAATCTGATCACTTACCAACTGCATACCTGATTGTACGATTAAATTGATAATATGGCAAGCACAACGTTGATATAGTAAAATTCCTCCCATGTATGAGCTTAGTTCCATCTCAAGAAATCGAATTGATTTGGTATTTGCTGAAACATTATCTAGGGTGATGGAGACAATGCGGTTGCTTATGCCCCATTCTTTAACTACATTTATAATGCGCTCAGAAATATTTTTAACATCATGTGTGGAATCAATAAGTCTAAAACCAATAATTCTTTTTTGCATAATCCATTGTGAATCTAAATAATGAGCAACAATACTTAAATAATCTTATTTAGCTCTACCACTCCAAATATCAGATGTTAACGCAATAAAAAAATTAAAAAAAGTTAATTCATATTTTAATATAGTGCGCATTTTATTGTAATAAATAATAATATTGCTTCTAGTAGTTGTTCTACTAACTTTTTGAAATTGTGGATAATATGTTCTTTTAATATGTTATTCATAAAAAGATGACTCACCAAAATTAATAGGTAAATTCATAGCACAAATCATATGGGCAAGAGATTCCCTAGCTACATTAGAATCATAAGACCAAATACTTACCGAACCATCCGTGTTGAATTGAAGTTGAGTTTGTGAAGGTTCCCTTCCGATTTGTTTTTTGGAAGCACATTTTTTACCATGTGCTAGTAAATGTCGGGTACCTGCATTAGGATTAGCAGTTAAAAATTTATTGCAAAATTTACATTTCGCCATTTTTGATTGAGTACCATCACTTAGCACTGTATATTCTGCAGTGAAATAGTTTCAAGCTTCAGAAGTTGGGACTTTTGAACGTTTTGTTGTTGTCGATGTCGATCCTGAAGCCGAACTACTTCCAACACTTGGAATTGGAAGAATTTCGTTACATCTTTGATGAAAACTTCTTCTTGGAAGAATATCATCTCCTTTCTCCATACGGGTAACATCTATTTTCTCCAAATTTTGATCGTACATGCCATAGTCATCCAAATTAATGGCATGAAAATTTGGATCCATTTGAAATAACAACTAAAATTTTGATAATTAAAGAAATGTGAATTTAAAAAATAAAGTAAGAAATAATTTCTTTTATATTTTGTGTAAGATTGAGTAGAATGAAAATGAGATTTGAGAGAAATGTGTGAAAAATGAATGAGAATATGATGTATTTATAGGTGAAAAGTTGAATTTTACCGTTAGCTGGCTGCTACAATGGTCATGCTAACATCAGCATGACAGAAATAATTTAGGTTTTTTTGACATGGTCAACGGTCAACGTTGATCAGGTTAAAGTCAATGTTGACCGGTCATCGAGCAGCGCCGGACAAGCCAAAGACAATCGATCCCGTCTGTCATCCATCGCGGGACGACCGTCCGGCCCTCTGCCATCATCGTTCACCGAGCCGCAGGCCGGCCCATATTTGCATCTCTACATGCATAGTTCTTGCTTTCACTGATAGCTATAAATTGTCATCTCAGGCATGTTTTAAGTGCCTTTACTGTTTATTAAAATTTTATTTTAAATTTTTATTTTTTAATATATTTTGTATAGTATTTAAATTTTTTTAATTAAAAATATAAATAAATTATACATTATATATATATATATATATATATCTATATATATATTATTTTTTATAAGTTTTAATAATGTATTTAAAATTATAAATATAAAAAAATTTTAATATAATTCTTTTTATTACTTATTTTATTTTTTAAAATAAAAAAAATAAAATTGTTTTTAAAATAAATAAATATATCTTATATTTCAAAATTACTCTCAAAACTTCCTCTACTCCCAACAAATCTCTCGTTCCCCCATGTACAACCGTTTCCAATAATTTATAGAGATCATCTATCTAATAATTTTATATGATATAAGCGTGACGTAGATAAATTTATAAATTCGGAAGCAGCAGCTAAAGCCATCTGAAGTCATATACAGGAACAGTATTGCAATTCAATGATTTACGTTCATGTATTTGATTGTATGCTTTATAACTTCAAAGAGTTTTCTTTGAATACATGGTCTAATGCTCTTTTCTCTACCTGCCTCGATTAGTTAAGCTTTATTTCTAGCTTTGCTGCACTTGATAACCCTATAGATTGAATACTGGAGTAACTGAACACTCGATGTCTTCTGCAAGTGTATACATGGTTGCCTTTTCGTTTTTGTAGTGGCTGTTAACAAGTCACAACATACAGTCCATTTCCATGTATAGTGTTAGAATATTACATCAAAAAGACATACATATGAAGTCATTACGCAAGAGCCAACAGCTACGGTGCACCTAAGATGTATATGACAAATCTAATTCAAATTTAACATACTTTTAGTTCAATATTGGAGTATATATCCTAATTCAATAAATATATTGTCTAGATACATTTATAACCTAAAATGAACGAAAATACTCGAAACATAGCCCCTAAATTTGAGTCGCGAAATATAATTTAGATATGCATGCAGCCAAATCCTAAACCCAATAACTAGTGATCGTATTGGAATGGAATATGATCACATCTGAGAGGAACATATAGTCAATGGTTAAGACCTCAATATCTCTGAATACGTATGCGTACCTACACTCAAGCTCATCTAACGTGTCCAGACCAAATTCATGCCCACTTCCTCAATAGCAAAAACTTTTTGGTCCCTCTACCATAGTGCGTCAAAGATATTAACTCCACGTAGCCCACCTTATAAACACTGTTGGGGTTAAGATGCAATGAACTGAAACTCTTCATAAATACCTTGCTCTTGTTCAACCATATGAACTCAATCATTCGATCAAAATCCATGTGTTTTGTGGGGGATAAGTATACGTTTGCGTACCACATGGGTCGGTTATCTTGGGGAGTTGACCATTGTTTGCCCTTCGTTTGTTGCGGCTTCAAACTTCAAAGAATGATATGACTTCCTGAAATAAATTTTCAAATCATTTTCCAAAAACACCACGCCTTTATCCCTTGGAAACTGCACCTTCAGCTTACAGAAGTTACTACACCAACTTTCCTATACGATAAAACTGGAAACTTAATTCCATGTTTAGAATCAACCGTGCATTACTCTTCTATTTAAGGAGTTTTATGGCTCAAAAGTTCACATGCATGACTCGTATAATAACCACAGAATCTTCAGTGTTCAAGTTTGCTAAAGTAAGTTGAGTAAAATTGTAATGACCATAGAGAATAATATTTCCCCAATTAATAAATTATCATTTTTGCAGAAGGTAAACTTTGGCAATCAACAGGGCATGCTAGACCTTGTACATCATAAATAAATACAGTCAGTCTTTGGAAACCCCAAAAGGAGTTACGCAGACTCGGTTTGCTAATATCACTTCAAGTGCTGGCACTTAAAGACAGCATCTTAGTAGGGCCTGTACCTCCAATCCATCCTTGAGGATCTGCTACTGCTGCTGCTAGCTCCATAACCATACTGCCAAAGTAGAAAACATTTAAGATGGTCAAAGAACTGTAAGGATATGGTTACTTTTTGCCACCACCCCATACTAACTCGAGAAGAATAAACGTGAAACTATTAAACATGTGACCCTTCATACTAACTACAGAAGACAATATGTGAAACCGTGTGAACAATGTGACTTCCAAGCTATTTAATTAGCATGTGCAGAAGATGAAGTAACTAACCAATTAAGTTCAGCAGATCTATCTTAAGAGAAATATAAACTATAAGAGATCACATCAAATTTATTGAAAGTGAACTTACATCATCAAAATCCAAGCTACCATAAAGCCTGCCATAAGAACGAATAGGACCATAACCCCCATATGGTCCAGCAACTCCTACTGGATCCATGTAAGTTGCACTCCCTCCACCTGCATCATCAAGTGGTGTCGCTGAATCTATTGCAACCTGCAAATAAAGATATGAAGATTCAAACTATATTAGTAAGAATGGTAAGTAGGAGACCAAAAGTTCCAGTTTTTAAGTAAATGAATGTAACAGAAATGGCTCGCATATATTGCATATAAGCATCACCAAACATCACTCAGTTTTTGCAGTTTATTTTAGCAGAATAGCATAATGCAATGCCAGAGATATAATAGTCTTGACTCAAAAATTACTATCATGAGAATCAAGACAATGATGGACAATTTCCTAGATGCAGGTTACATTTGGTCTAGTGAAAAGAAAAGAAAATGAGGGTGAAAAAGAACCGAAAATAAAAGAAAGTAAATGAGGGTTTCTCTCACTTGCACTCTTTCCTGAAAGAAAATCCTAATAGCATGCACAGGAGAGGGAATCCTTTCTTTTCTCCTCCAATTTCTATCTCCAACCAAATAAGAATATAGAGAGAAAGGGTTTTCTTTTCCCACAATTCTCTCAAACCAAACAGAGCTAAATGGTTTTACCTGGCTACTTCCTCTTACATATACTTATGAAATGTATATCCGGTCCAAGGATTTCAAGTTCATTAGATGCTCAGAACATAAGTTGATTCTACATCTTTTAAATACTTTTGATCAAGTGCATGCAGCCTTCCCTGCTAATGCAGGCTACTTATTCATAATAGTGCCCTGAATTCAAAAAATGTATACACAAATTTATAGCAACAGCAATATATAAATTCTCTTCCAGTTCACTCAAAGAAGTTACTAAATTTTTAATATTTGTGTAAAGACCAACATATCCTAAGAAAACATGTCTATTAAGGTCAAATAAATGCATCTTACCTTAAGAATGCGATAATCAAACAAATCTAGTAAAAAAGTAATGACAAATTAACATAAAAATTACAATACTGTAAACTGAACAAGTTATGCCACTCTCTTTGTAATGAACAATCCAAACCACATACAATTGGCATATGAAAACACAACATTTGAAGACAACCAATAGCAACAACGAATGCACGTACCTCATGTCCTAAAATTTCATGTGTTCTGCGTGCCACACGATCAGCTACCCCATCCTCAGCAAATGTTACAAAACCAAAACCGCGGTGCCCCGTTCTCTTTGGATCCTGTATTTGACGGAAGTATCAGTAAGAGCAACAGTAAAGCTGATTCCCTTCAAGGCATTGGCGAACTCCTGTTTACCTTCAAGATATTTAAGATATTTAAGAAGCTGAAAGTATAATGTTTACCTTTGGAACGTAAACATCTACAATACGGCCAAACCTCCCAAAGTACTGCCGCAGATCATCAACCCCAGCCTCCTGGGGAAGTCTGCCGATAAATATCTTCTTGCCCATTCCTCGTGGAGGCTCAAAAATTCCTCCTGAACAATATGAAGAACATATTTTCAGAAGATATGCAATAAGTCTCAACATTGAGAAAACAAAAGATAAAAACTCACGCCCATAAGCTGGACCAGGGTGATCATATAGAGTTGGAGCACCTAGTGCAGCATACCGAGTTGCTGCTGTAATGTAGGCATTATATGCACCATACCCACCTGGTGCTACTCTTGGTGCATACCGTGCTTCCTCTTCCTGATTTCCAAAATTTTAAAAATGTATTATTCGCAGAAAAGTTCATGAAACTTGCAGAAAACTGGAAAGTAAAATAACATATTACTCAAGGGCCTTGTTTGGTCTATCATAAAACCGGCTTGAATTCCAGAAAAGTCAGATTTTCTGAGCATTTAGTTGGCAGAAAAGTTAAAAAGTATGTAAAATACTAGAGAGGAAGTTTGAGAACTTTGTTTCGCTCAAAGAAAAAGAGGGAAAATGAGGATCATGAGTTTTCCTGAAGGCACCATGTTTATGTTTAAGTTGTTCTGTCTTTTCCATCTTTCGTCCTCCTGTGTTCCAAAAACCACCACTGCGACTTCCTCCTCAATCACCATCTTTCTTGTTGACCATCATCATTCTTGCCATTTTGTTAGTGATCCCCTCCGTCACCATCTAGCATTTTTGCTGCATTCACATTGCTCAGGTATTGACAGTGGTAGTTATCAAAGAATCATGATCATGGTTGATCGGAAGGCTAGCAAGGTGGCGACAGGTAGTGGTGCAAGCAGAAGGTGGCAATGCTAGTTGTACGGCCAGTGACTGGAGAACGTGGAGGTGGTGGAACAGAATCTCAGTAGTAGCAGTAGACTAGCAGCAAGCCAGAAACTGAGTCAAATATCCAACTCATGGTAGATTTGATTGCCGATGCCTCTGGATGGAGTTGTTATCCAGGCAGGTATTGGTGATAGTGATGGGCGACAACGGAAAGAACAGAGATGATGGCAGTAGCGGATCTAGTGGTAGCAACAGCGGAAAGGTAATGAGCCAGAGTTTATGGCGGCAACTGGCATTGATAGAGGTTTCCGTGGTGGTTGTATTACACAAACACAAAATAAGAAGTTTCCATTTTTCATCTTGCAAGTATCATATACCAGATGAATTCATAGAAACTGGATCACAAGATCTTCTAGGATCTGTTATAGTAAATTTTCAAAATTCTCAAGGAACCAAACAGGGCATAAAACATATAGGATCTCCTTAGCCATATGAAACAAGAATTGATTCTTTATTCACACTACCTTTGGAGTTGCACGATCAACAACAAGATTGGAACCACCTAACTCGTGAGAGTCTCTCATCAAGGAATCCACTGAATCTGGTTGGAAACAAAAGAATATGCAAAGGAGTTGATATAGAGCTAAAAACATGCATAAAAAATAAAGCATCTAGAAACTATCTCATTTCCAGAAAGGGGGAAAAAGAAAGAAAAGGAACTTACCTGCACTCGCAAAAGTTATAAAACCAATTCCACGATGTCCTTTTGAGCCTTGGTCCTACAAGCATATAAATAACATCAACATTGAATATTCATCAGAAAATAGTGTACCTAAGGTCTCTAGAAATGAGCTTGTGAACATACATTCAGAACATATACTTTCAACAATACAAACTCAAGCTAGCATCTCAGCTTTCATATAGAAATCATTCAAAGACAATTGTAGTAAAATATGATCATAATTCTACAAATATTACAAGTGATTTTGATGTATTAACAATTCACAGACCTTCGCAAATCCATAATGATTAAGTTAGACTACAGTTGCCTTCCTCATATGTTTCCCCTATATTAAGGTACTTAGGTATAGGTAACATTTAAACAAAATTGAAGAGTAATACTATCGTACTTCCATAAATGCTCTTCGAGTTCACCTTTTTTCGTCTACAGTAAGGATGGGATGAGATACACCTCTACGGTATGAGTTCTTGAAGATGGCTAGTGAAATTAAAAGATGTCCACAAAGAGGCAGCCATAATTTTGTTCACAATTAAAGGTAAAAGGAAGCTAACCAAAACTATGCCTCTCAACAACCCTTTTCTTGCATGATCATGACCAAACATGCAACACATTAAACCACCATAACCACATGGATTGAAAAGCCACATGCACAGCCGTGCACAAGTGGAAGTATGCATGTGGAAGATATATACTAATTACTCATGCTCACACCTTCGGCATGTACAAATCTGTTATCTCGCCATATGTCTCGAAATATCTGCAGCAAAAGTTCTCAAAGAGGCTAAGTATACTCCTTGGCATGGAAAATCAACAAGCAAAAACAAGTGAAGTGTTAATTACTAATCAGGTAATACATACTCCCTGAACACAGATTCAGTAACAGAATGTGGTATCCTAGCTACAAATATTCGAGTAGCTTTTTTTGCGGGTCCTTTCATTTCTTCCTGCAATTAAAACCAAAATTATTCAAGAATCAGATTCAGCCACAGAACCAAGAACTTGCCCCCCCAAAAGAAATGCTGTAAATTTATATCACAAATTCAAGGAATGAAATAGGGAACTCTTTCAAAATTACCCTAGGTGTCGCAATCTTCACTTCAAGACTTCTATTCCCCAGAGTATGCTCACTCTCAAGTGCTTTCTGGACAGAACCAAGGCAGAGTAAGTTTTAAAAATGTGAAGACATCCAGAAACATAACGATTATTTGTTCACATATTATAACTGCAAGAAACAATGGCCAAAAAGTTGATGTAGCATCTTATAGAACATCCTACCAAATACTATCTAATCATATATTCAATATCATCTTTGGGGACATTGACAATAAAGGAATGTGTCCTTAATCCTAGAGCAACAGTAACAGTAGAAATCCTCCCAAAAATTGTCACACATATACAAAAAATAAGCAAGCACAGAATGCACGTTGGGAAAGCTTGTTATCCAAAATCATGCTAGCTGCAATTAACCTATAAACCTTTACCCAGATAACGAGACAATCCTTGATAAGTAAAGCATGAGTCTATCAGGGAACATGAGCATATATTCCATTCAATAATCTCCAGCTTCAAAGATTTCTAAAGTTTGGGGCTTCTAATTGAGTAGCTCCAGAAGGAATTAATTACATGAAATACAAAGAATATAGCCTTACATTGCCAACAAGAAAATAATGCCATATAACAATTTTATAGGAAAAGATAATGTAATGAGCATGAATTCCTTAAAATGGGTTGCAAAAAGCCAAAAGGCCAAATTGCATGCTGAAATATATGAAAGGTGTATGTGTTATGTCCACTGATTAACAAAATTAGCATTGAAACAAGAGTCACTAACATAAAGTTTTAATTGCCTGAACAAGCTTTAGAGAAGAGCTTCATCACCAAGCTTGTTGCATATTAGTGCACCTAAGGATCATCAAACTGCGTGCACTATCGTTTTGATTCTAGATAGTTTCAGAAAACTAAGGCAGTATGCATTTGGAACTTCCAGATGAAAATTCAGGATTATAGTTCTTAACTTCTTGTATTTTCTCAGTATCACGCTCATCCCTATAAGCAATTTGAATCTTAAAATAAGCACAGTTCAGAACATTTTATTTACAATGGATGCCATGCATTGTGTCCATTTGTTTGCTCAGCTACAGTTAAAGAGAAAGGAAAAGCAACAAGAAAGGACTTAATTGGAAGCATCATGACAGATCATGATCAAGCTTTTTTTATCACGTTCACAAAATTCAATGTCCAACACAAACACAATAAATCACCTACAAACCAAGAAATTCTACATCCTATGTAATATCTTTCATACCAGGGACATGCAACATGAAAGTTTAGCAGCTGAGACTCAGTTACATGAACTACAGTATACAAATACCATCTACACATACAATGCTTACATATAGTTTCTGACACACAGTAGGGCACATTATGTTTACCTTAGCATCATCTGCAGAAACAAAAGTGACATATCCAAACCCTCGTGATCGACCACTCGACCTTTCCTGAGATAAATAAGAATCACAAGTATCAGAAATATAAATATAGATTTGCATATTTCTCTTTTTATACGCAAGAATGTTAAGGCATAACGTCCCTCAGTTAGAAACTTAATCTTGTACCTAGTCACTGACTCCCCCTTCTCAACCACTAGTGCTTAACAGCATCACCTTCTATTGACAATGAGAATGGCTATTGAATTCAAATTAAATGAAAGGAACTAGCATGATTACAGAAGAAAGTACTAACAAGTATTGGTACCAACCCAGATTGCTCTTCCTGCATCCTTCCAACTAACCAAATGGAACATTTAAATATTTTAAAAAAAAAGTTAAAGGAAAAAGCAGAATATCTTCCTGCATCCTTCCAACTAACTGAATTAATTTATAAATGCAACCACCCTTGTAGACTCGACGCGAAAGTAAAGAAATCCAAGCTGATCTAAAGCTCAACAGTTGAAGAAGTTCTTTTGATATGAATTTAAAAATAAAGTTTAACACAAAACTACAAGAAAAAATCAAATTTGACTTGTCTTGCATGCTAGATCTTCAAGCTTGATCTAAGCAAGAAAGACTAACGGGGTAGCACCCACCAAGGGATGATTCTCCTTCATGCAGATAAAATAAACCAAAGGTTCACATTTTTAGTAAGTTTTAGAGGATCAAAAGAAGGAACAAGAAAACACCAACCTTCATGACAATGCAGTCCTCCAATTCACCAAACTTCCTCATGTACTCTCTTAGGCCACCAGATTCGATATCCCAGGGGATGCCAAGTACCTAAAACCATGCAATCCAAATTTTCATAAAATTCAAAACCCACTACTTAAATTAAACAACAGAAACGACGCAATTCAAACAGATACTCACCACAAGCTTGGTCGCCATGGGTGCAGAAGATGATATTCGAATTGAGAAAAAGGAAGCAATCCTGTTCTCTCACACACCACTCTTTCGCTCCTTTCTCTTCTCTCAAACCAAACAATTCTCTCTCCTCTTCTCTTCTCTTCTCTCAATCTCACTCGCTCGCTCTCTACTCGCCCTATAATATAACCACAGCAAGCTTCTCTTATTTACCATAGCTGTTAACATAGTAATTGCTAATACCGGGCGCATTAATAGAATCAATGGTAATTCTAAAGATCTTAACCCACCCATTAGGCGTTCTTAGAAATGCCGAAGAAGAAGAAACACAAGGAAATTTGATCTGTGATTGATTTTATTACACACATAGATACGCATACATACACGCTCGCTCTTACCTCGCTCGCTCACTCGCGCGTAGCGCGATTTGATTTCTCCTCGTTCGGCGGCAGATATCGACGGCTGATTGTTCCTGCGTTCGACGCCGTTCGAGTTCGAGTGGATTTAATTAATAATAACTTTAGGTCGCACAGAGAATGGAAGAGGAAATGAGTTAAGGTGTTTGGTCCAACTCATGAGAACACAGAAGTCCACCACTAAAAAAGGGTAAAAGTTTCTACAATCCGTGCAACTCTTTTCCTTCCTAAATTAAAATTTTTTTAAAACATTAAGTCCCATACCAGTTAACGCATGATATTTTTAAAATAGAATTTTGTGAAACAGTTAACGCATGATATTTTTATTCATTTTAAAAAATAAATTCTATGTTTTATAAAAATTAATAAAATAAATAATAAAAAATTCTTATTTTGTATAATTTTAAGTTTTAAATAAATTTTTTAGATGAATATAAAGTTATATTAAAAAGTATGAATAAAAAATAAAAAATTATTTTTCTTAAGAGACTAGTCAAACGCAACCTAAAAAGCTCGGACAAATATTATAATTTGTTGGATTTAGGTGATGTTTAAGATTACTTTTCAAATACTTTTAATTTCAATTTAATTTATATTTTAAATAATATTTATATAATTTATTAAAAATAAAATACATTTTAAAAATATTTTAAAATAGAAGAAGATCAAAGATATCAGAAATCATACAGTTAATACTAGTAACCATTATACTGGCATTGCCAGAAAATATCACACATGTAGCAGCAGAAATTTCTGAAATCCAGATAGAAGTAAATTTTCAAAAAAACTCACATGAGAAGAGCAGTAATTATCTGTTCAAGAATAGCTCAATTTATGACGTACAACAAATTTTTTCTTCAGACCAACTTACAAATTAACCCTTATTCAGGAACAACTCAAACCACAATTCACATATGTCACAAATGGAAGGGCGCAAGTGGTCAAGGGAGGAAAAATTCACTCACAGCAGACCCATATTCTCCATCAATCCAACTTCACTTCAAAACTTAAGAGTAGGATGAGCTACCTGTTCTCCTGCTACTTTATCTGCAGGACAGCCCAAGCTTTCTTCTTTTGTAGGATGAGCTACCTGTTCTCGTTTCTTCACAGACAATTTCCTTTAATAGTGTTAGCAATGCTTTCAGTAAAAAGATGCAAAAAGGCCTTAAGAGTAGAACAAAAGGGGAAAGAAAGGTAATATGACTTGCAATTAATGTCACTTCATTCAGGCAACTGCTTCCAGTTTAATAGTATAGACGTAGAACAAAGCTCGTGCTTTCATTCCTCCCTTTTTGAGTTACCATCTCGTGCTTTATTTCCTCCTTACTATATAGAATATACGAAAAAAAGGAAAAAGTAGGATTCACAAGTACAGAGATGATAACTCTGAAATAGCAACATGAAAAATATAATGACCTTTAAAAGTAGCAACTAACATCTGTCAGGGTTTCCAGTCATAGTTATATATCTTGCATCAATCCAAACTGTAACTCATTAATCAGAACGTGTAATTTGTAACTTCTTTCTAAACTAGGGCCATTGTATAATTTGTATTCATGGATTGAACATAAGTAGCTACAATCATTCCTGAAGTACTAAGTAGTAGATGCTAAAAGCCTACCAACTTATTTGTAACTACCAAACTAGAGATTCTTACATAAGTCCCTACTAGTAGTCACCTAACGGTTATCAAGAAATTTGCTATTCAACCCAAATGAATTAAAAGCATGTTAGGAGCAGCTTTACAAAATTTAGGAACTACAACCACTCAAAAGATGGAACTTTTGACACCAAAGATGATCTCTTTCTAGAGCATATGATGAATTCTTCTCATTGCTTTGAAATATTGGCCTACATATCTGAACGTACCTAGCCACCAAAATCTCTGTGAGTAGTTCTGGTCCTGTACTCCAAACAAAATACTTAGCTTAATTGCAGTCGAGTTCTTCTCTGGGCACCCATAGGTCATCACCATCTAAAGCTAATTCCAGCTTAATCATTATACCCCTAGTCCGAAATTAACTTTGAAACTATTAGGAGCAGCTGCGAAATGTGTATATCATGTGGTGGAGTTCGAAAATATACATTCTAAGAAATATAAAGGGAAGAACACTGGTTTCATGCCACATCTCAACAACAAAGATTAGGTCAGCATCTGTGCAATGAGAAAACAAGGGGGAAAACTATTTACCTAGACATGTGTAGCTACAAGGACAATGGCGTAACGACTTGATGAGTTCATTACAAGTTCGACATTCAAAATGAAGCACATAATTAAATCCACAACCACTTCATAAGACACATTTACTACCTTAAGTTTCATATCCTGAGCTCTTACGGTTAAAACAAGTGCATTTATCTTTAATGACCTCTGATTCACTTCCATATTCTTTAAATTGATACTCATCCTGCTTGTAAGCAGTAGGCACCTTCCCTTCACTATAGCAGCGATTGCATAAACTGAACCTGTGCTTCGTCTCCTTAAATCTAGAACCAACGATCGGATACCTGCAAATAGAACAAGTATGTCGACCATGGCGAACTCGATCTCCATTTTCAAGCTTGACCAGTGTAGCCAAGATGCCAAAGCCCCAGTCACGATCATCAAACATCTCAAGAAATTCACTATATGAGACCACTGAGGTATCTGATTGCCCATGCACTTCCATCATGTCACTAACGCCATGAGAAGGGATATAAATTGCACGCAACTGTTTTATATAGGTAACAGCATCATGTCTTCGAATTTGCTCTCCACCTTCACTATTAGGCCGCAATAAAAGGGCATCAAATGCTGCTCTTTTGCGTTTATCTGGTGGCCCTGAACAAATCGGAGCAAGAATTCCAAAGAACATACCCAAATCAACTCGGCCTGAACCGGAAGCATCAAGAACTGAAAGAATCCTCTCATTTATTACTTTCACTGCACCTTGAAAAGTCTCAGGCTTTAGAAAACGAAGCATCCGTCTCAAAATGACTTCCAGTGCAGCTTTTCGGATAGACTTCTCAGGAATTCCCCCTCCAGAGTATGACACAGGAACATCAGTCTCACTCATTTCCTTCTTCAGGAAATCCACATCACAACGATACAACCTTGTGACCCTCTGGAATGCCCTTATGTCCAACGCACTGGCCAACTCCTGCCGCACAGTGGTCTTCCTACCCACCCTCTTAAATCTCGATGAATCAACAACAAGAAAGCCCGCATCCTCTTCATCGCTCTTCTGTGATTTCTTCTTTTTCTGTAGCATCTTAAGATGGCCAATAGCATCATAGACCTCGACCCTCTTGGTCATCTTCAGCGCTTCCTTAAGCGACTTCTTGGCGTCCTCATGTTCCCTAGCACCAAGTAGAGCAACTGCCTTGTTGAGTTGCGCCTGCCAGTGATTTGGCCGCACGGATAAAACTCTAGTATACATCTCCGATGCTCTATGAAACCGCCCCAAATCCAAAAACAAACCCCCGAGGTTATACAATGCATCAATATGCCCGGGCTTCAGGTCTATCGCTTTCTGGAATTCTTGTATTGCCCGTTCATCCTCCCCCATTGCATGCAAAACTGAACCGAGATCACAATGTGCATCTGCATAATCAGGTTTTAGAAAAATAGCCTCTTCCAGAGCCTTCTCTGCTGCCCGGTACTCACCTACCCCAAACAAGGCACTGCCCAGCAGCTTCAAAGCACGATAATGTTTGGTCGAAAGGATTGCGGCTTCACGGTAATGCTCGCAAGCTCCAAGAACCATTCCTTCTGCTTCCATAGCTATCCCAAGATTAACATGAATCTGTGGTAAAAGGTGCGCCCACTGATTCCCACTAGCTTCCGCTGCCTCAAGTGCAAGCAAAAACTCTTCTTTAGCCTCTGCATGTCGTCCAAGCGCATAAAGCGAATTACCAGTACGGAAATGTGGTCGCACATCTGTCGGCTGGAGCTCACAAGCCCTCTTGAACGAAGCCAACGCTTCCCTAAACAGCCCTTGCTCGTAAAGCCCACGACCGAGCGCCATGTGCCCATCGAAAGCCTCTTCCCTCGTGCGTGCTCCATCAACCCTCGCTCGCAACCCTCCAAGCTCTCTAACAAAATTGGCATAATCCTGCGTTGTTTCGTCCCAATGCACCCGCGACAACGACGAAGATTCCATCTCCCTCGACCACCCAGCCTCAGAAAACGAATCAAAATTATTGTTATTGTTATTATTGTTACCCAAATTGTTCTTCTGAAGCTGTTTCGACCGGAGCCGTTTGATCAAGATCTCGAAATCGTCGAGAATCTGCACCGTCGAATCGAAGGCGACATCAGAGGTGGCGGCGGAAGAAGACCGAGGGTTTTTGACACCGCTGGATTGCGGAGGCGGCGGAGGAGGAGAAGAAGGAGGTTTAACCAAATTATCAGACAGCGGTGATTCGAGAGAGAGATTAAGAGCTTGGAAATCACGGTCAACATCACCGGCGCCGTCATCGTAAGTACGAAGGAGTCCGTCGAACGTTAAACCGCCGTTAGTTGGAGAAATGAAATCTGCGTAGGTACGGAAGACTTCGTCGAGAATAGCGTTGATCTGATCGTCGCTGAATTTGACCCGTGGATTAACAGCGACAACTAACGCAGCCATCTCTTCACGGTCGAGTGCGCCATCGCCGTTAATGTCGAACCTGTCGAAGATCCGCCGAACCTTCTCTGCACGTGCCGACGCCATCCACACACGTGACCGTCTCCTTCTCTTCCTGTCGTTTCTACTATCTCGAGAGAGAGAATGGTGAGGCTAGGCTGTGAGTGAGAGAAAAAAGAAAAAAAAAAGAGAAACGGTTGATAGTTGAGTTCCGAAAGTACCCTTGTAGAATGTTCTAAAGAGGAATGTGACAGCTGCAAAATTGACTTTGTAAACTTATATATAAATAGAATTTTAGTGCAGTAGAAAAAACATTTCTGCACAATCTTTTTTATTGGTTTTTCGTTGTATTCCGAATTTGGTAAACTGTATTTGAAAATGTTTTTGTAATTTTTTAAACCAAAAAAAAATTTTTAACCAAAATTTTTAGAATTTTTAAAGTAAAATCTAATTTTTATTAACATAATAAAAATAAATAATAAAAAATCTCATAATATATAATATTTTTATATATTCTAAATAAATTTATAAACTAGTATATCAAATTTTATTAAGAAATATTAAAATTAAAAAATTTATAAGCAATAAAGAGAGATAAATAAATTCAGGAAAACGAATCATTCAGAAAAGCAAGGATGGGGGTGCGTTTGTGGGGTTAATTATTTATAAAGAAGATAAAGGTTGTGAGCTAGCTGTGTCGATGGCGAGAGGAAAGGGAAAGGTCGCAACTTTCCAGCTTGTGCAAGTTTGAACTAGCCGCACAAAAAACCCTTTGGTTTCGGTGGCACTTGCACCTCTGTGACACAAAATCTTCAAAATACAGCGATTATCTGTTAAGCGCCGGCATCGACCATTGTCCATTGCTGGTTCTCTGTGGAACAGAAGCAAATTTTCTTATGCCAAGTAACAGTTACCAAATAGAAAGGAAAGCGGAAAAAAAATAGACGACAACGGAGTCAAAGGCTTCTCCACTTTCGATTCCGAAGTTCCAACTATGCGAACTGACCGTACTGGAAGTAAACAAGAGAAATACAAAGAAACCGCAATTCTCAATAGAGAAGAGAAAGAGGTCTCATGAAGGGTTACACAAATTGAGTTGTTAGCAATCATCATTCCACTTCAATGGCACATTCATTGCACATAACATAGTTTAGATATCAAAGTATCCATAAAGACTCCCTTCAGTCTTAACGATTGGCAAGTGATAACATCCACGAGAAGAATATAGAGCGAGAGTCTGCAACAACCCTCGAGGCAATATTACAACATTACAACATGTTTCAGTTTTTCCTTTTACATATATATCTCGGTACCAAACAACTTGGAAGACTGGCACAGAGGGCAGAAACTAAGCTTACTCTCACAATCCTTGCAAAGGCACACATGCCGGCAGGGTAAGAGAAGCATGCATACTTGATTCACTCTGCAAACCTTACAAGTCATGAGGTCCTTCATCTCCCTGTTCTCCTTATCTAATAGTTGGAAGTTCATACTGCCCCCATTGCAGCACGAGGCTGTGTCATCTACCTCACTATCACCACAGCCTTCCTTGTTGTTGTCTCTGTTCTGTGCATACAATTGCTGGAGGTTATATTTAAGGGCAGTAACCATGTTCTCATTGTACTTGGCCCGATGTTGCCATGCCGCAACATCAACAGTGAGCTGCTTCATTTGTTCTTCGAGTATGGCATTCTTCTGGTTGATATTCTGCACTTCTACCTCTTTGTCCCGAATCTTCTGAAGAATCTTCTCCTCCACTGAAGCCAAGGTCTGAAGTTGCCTAGCCTGAACTTTCTCCAATATCTGTTGCCTCAATCGCTCACCCTGTTAACATACAAGAATATCACACACTAATGTAGCCTTCTAACATGTCTCAATTTAAGCAGTTAGGAAACCAAATCCTAAAATCTTAGCAAATAAGAGATTCGTTACATTCAGGTAGGTGCAGCAAAACGACATCTCCAAGCTAATTTAACAGAACACTCTACATCTGAAATGGAACAAGCCACGAAGTGTAAGTTTCTTTATGTTTGTTTCCATGAAGAATTTCCTAGAAGAAACAAGTAGTTACTTCCAAAAGGTTTAAGAAACTCGGAAAATTTGCACTTTCAACATGCAAACATCAAAAGTTTAGTTACAACATCCAAGCCAAGGTCAACTATATCGACGCATGAACCAGAACATATCACTTGTGTTTGACTTCTATGGAACCCCTATACTAAAAAATTGTAACTTTTGAATCCTAGTTGTTAAACAAAATATGATACAGAATATCAGTTGAGTAATTTGAAACTTAAGAGCAGAGCAATATTAAGATATGGTACACATGCAAATTATCTTTATGAAACCTTACTAAAGAAAGCACACACAACTACTCAACAGATACATGGAGCATTATCAATCTCCTACTAGCTTAAAAGATATCACTAATCTCTGAACTCTGAAGCAATTATCAAATGTCCTTTATAATTGGCATTATAGTATCCACTATTTCCAAACCACAAAATGTTCGTGAACAAGACAATACAAGGGAAAATGCTATAGTCGATTAAATAAAGTGCTTAGAGATGACAAATACCCTCATGTAACCATAGAATAAGCTAACAATTTTAGGTGGTTAATGCTATAGTCAACTGAACAAGCAATATAAAGGAAACAATAGTTAACAAAATATCAAATTAGTAGGTATTAGTATTGATAAAAGTTTGCTCATTACCATGCAATTCTAACCATTTCATCTAACTTTGCATTAATATTAACTAAACTGATGTTCCTTTAGATAGGTGGCTTGTAATTGTTCCTAAAATTTACCTTGACAATGAACCATATGTTAAAAGTGCTTTCTCCAAATGTTCAATGTTCTTAAAGGAATCTGTCGACAAGTGCAAGTTCTAACCAAGATGCACCCTACGCTCAATCCCATGAGGAATCTTGAACATTCCATATCCTCACAAGTGGTGCCGCTAATGCATTCACTTAAATATGCAATATGAACCATGCTGATGTGTTCTCTTTCATTTCTGTCATAACTAGACTTACGGACTTTGTGTGAAAACCAGATGCAGAGCTATAAATAAGTCTAGCAGTAGATTATGGGCAGAACATGCTGCCATGAAAAAGCTGCTACTTGATCCGGGCAATCTCATGCATCATAAAAGTGTTTCTAGGATCAGACTACTGGATAAAGTGCACAGACTTACTATAATGATGAACTAAGTACTGAACCACTAATAGAAACAAAGCAAGATTCTTTGATAGGAGCGACTTGAATCTATTAAGGCAGCAAAACTCACTGCACCTTGACGTTATTTTGCTTTCATCTCATCCTAAGAAGTTTACTAGGGAAACATGATGTAACACCTGGATGCAGTTTGAAGTATACTATACACATGTAAATTGCAAAGTACATATAGCATTTGTAAAAACCAGTGTCAAGTCGGCAAAGTGCCAAAGGTGCACATGTGCACTGCTTTTAAGTTTTTTTAACAGATGCATCAGACAGATGGAATTCCCTAACATGACAAGCCCTTTACTCATGAAGGTTGTAAAACAGCTCAAAAGGAGATAATGTCAGACCATTTTCACTGGAATTGCTTTTCTTCTATCCAATTATTTGATTTAGAAATCATCTACTATGAAAGCAATGGAGAAGTTTTATTGCTTATTCTGGAAATGGGTAAAAAGCTTGAAGTTTCTCTTTCCATTCCTAGATGAACTATGGAATTCGATCAGCCAAAGATCATCTACATGCAGTCTTTGAGCCAGGAACTATGATAGCAGTAACTAGCAAGGGAGCTAGAAAACTGCACATTATCTAACCTCCATTTTGATGAAACGGTCCATTTCAGCATCTTGCCGTCGTATCTCCCGCTCAATATCATCATCCACCAGAAGGGATGATGCCTGTGCTGGCATAGCCAGTCCACCCAAGAATGGCCCAGAAGTGGCACCTGTGCCACTACTTCTGTCCTGCAGAGAGAGAGCAAGGCCCGTTGACACATCCACAGGCTGTGGTGCTGCTGTTGCAGCCTGCAGGAAATCAATTGAAGTAACCTGTGACGACCCCTCCAGCTGCTCAGGCTCCTGTGCCCGCTTCCTCATCCTCTCCTCCTCCAACCCCACCCCCATCACATTTACAACTTGAGACAAACCAAAATACAGAATCAGTCAGTTAAATAGTACACAAAGAGAATCACTATACAAACCTGTAAATTCACAACTGAAAAAGAAAAACCAAAAAACCATACACTTGTACAGCTTCCCATAAGCACAATAAAAACATTATAGATCGCGAAGCAGACAAAGACGACCTTACCAAGGAGCATCTGACAAAACTGTAACTACCAAGAGTGAAGTTAAAACAAAAGAACAGAAAGAGAGAAAAAATATTAACCATCAGGTTCTCAGCTTTCTACAACAGCACATATTAACTAGACAAATCACTCCCCTCACAGAAGAAACCGAAAAGATTCACCATTAATAAATCCGTAAACTTGAAACAGCAAGAACAGGAAAAGCAATCACTTTAACACATCATAATTAAAGCTTATCAGACAAAATCACATACCGACCACCAGCAAATCTTCCATTATTAATAAGAACTGAACTCAATTAAATTGGGTGAAATCGAGACAAAGAGAGAGACAGTTTTTACAGGATGGATTATGGTGGGGATCGAAGAGTGAAATCGGCGCAGCTAGCTGGTTCGCATCGACTGGAACAAAATTCCTGGGGAAAATCAAAGTAAATTTGCCGACTTAGTGAAAAACTGATAGCCATTTCGATGAAATTGGGGATAGAAAGTTAATAAATTGTTGAATCGACCGACGAAATTGTTGACTGATTTTACCTGAATTGAATTGTTTGGTGTGGATCGAGCTGGTAATGATGAGGGAATGAATCCATTGAAGAGAAACAGAGGGAAGCTTCGATCCTGTCGACGAAGAAGAGAGAGAGAGAGAAGAAAGACAACGACAGAGATAGAGAGAGATAGAGACCAGAGTGTGAACCGCGGAGCAGAATAAGATTAATTTGTCCAAATTGGCAAGGGCTTGGTTGGATTGGTTTCGGCCTTGTTTGCTGGTGCTGGTTAATACTTGGGTTAGGATCTGGTTGGTGCTGTGTAACTTGGATTTGTGGTTGGGTTAGACAACTAAGAACTTATTCCTTTTTTTCTTTTGTTCAAACAAACAAGCACAAAGAAAAACAAAGAAATTTCACTCGTCTACTAGCCCTTCGCACGCATAAATTTTACTCTAACTAGAGTTCTATGATTTTATTTTTTGATCATGAATAGAAATCGCATAGTTGGATATGATTTCATGGTTTAAAAAATGTTGAGGAAGGATAGCATTTTTTATTATAAGAATACGATCCACATTCAGTGCTGAAGCAACATATTTAGCACTCGGACGTGTTGAGAAGACAAGAAACACAACCATCACAGGTTCGTTGTTTAGAGATCGTTTGGAATTCAGGTTGGAATTCAGTACTCTTTAACTTGGTGCTCTAAGCATGTAGGCTGCTATAGTAGATAAATAGTTCGTATTAGCAAGTAGCTTCATAATTCCTGTTGTTGGCAATATATTTCACTGAGCGCTTGAAAAAGCACTTGTACTATCTGTATGTTCCATAAACCTTGCAATTTCCTGTCGTAGTTTTAGCGAATGACATATCACAGAACAAGAGCTTACGGCACATTACATTTGTATTTTCATATTGTAACATACAGGTATGACAGCAACCTGGCTTAAGAACAAGAATCATTTATTGAGTGTAGAACAAGTTCACCCTTCACTTGAAGACTGCAATTTGAGCTAAGCATCTAACCGCAACATGATCCACATGCAGGAAGGGAACCTAAATGTCGAAGCTTGGAGTCAGAATTCAGAAACAGCAAACGAAAACTGTAAGATGCAATAGTCTGCTATATTTAAGAACTCACTGTGGTCATTTGATCGCAGATCAGCCAGTGTGCGGGGACCGCGGGGGCCAGAGCCACCACCATAAGGACCTCTTCCCGAACCACCTCCAGGACCCCCACCTGGACCACCGTCCCATTTCTTACTCGACCCTGATCCTTTCTTGTATTCATTAGTCTTCTCCCTCTGGCAGTTGAATAAAGAAACTGTTACTATGCTCATCATTACAAAATACTAAGGCATGCAACAATATGATGCAATTGAGTTCTGCACTCATCAGTGACACCAGGCAGATATTGGAAAAAGGGAAAACCATTTCCTCATACCGAGAACATTGTTATGAAGAACACCCGAATCAAGTTGATGATCCCAAGAAAGAAATCAGTAATAGTACTTAACCTCCAAGCTGATCTCTTTGATTTCACAACACCTGCAGTAGACAAAACCAGAAAGGTTATAACTCTCCTTAAATATTTTCTACAACATAAAGGATGTAGAAAGTTGCAACAACTAAACGCCAGCGTTAAGGTACTCGAGAATAACCGGGGCATGGTGATGTTAGTTATTGAGGTCAGCTTTGTCATCAACAATGATAAGGTTATTATTCACATATAAGGGCATGTTTCAGATGCACATAACTAAGTTTCGCAAAACTAGATTTCGTAAAAGTAAAGTTTGGCGAGAAGTAAAGTTCGGTGAAAGCAGAGCCCGAAGTGATATTTAAAACAGATGAAGTGAAGTTTGAAATTTGATAAAAGTGGAGTTAAGTGAAAGTGAAATTCGAAGTGATAATTGAAATACGTGAAGTGGCCGAACTCAAAATCTGAATGGAGAAAGTAGAGTTCGATATTTGAAACAAACCCAAAGAGAAACCATTATTTAGGATCTAAATTCTTGCCGCGAGTTTGCAGTTAAGCTCATTGAGAACAACTTTACAATATATATTGGTCAATCAAAGTAGAGTAGCAGCTTGACATTGGCCAAAAATTCTTAATATAACAAATATTAAGTTAAGCTCGTATTACAGTTGTGCTGTGCACTTCCATAAGTATCATAATAACATTGGAAATATGTCGTAGACCTAGTAGACCTTATTGTACTGCAAAATCAAGCAAAGAATATGAACAACCTAAGTACACAACACACTGGAACCATCAAGTGTAACATCTGTGCCTTTGTACTGGGAAGATCTTGCTGAAATTGGCATCCTCATAAGTCACAAGTGCCACTGTCATCCAGAATGATAATAACTGATTCCACTCTATCACCGAATTACCTTAGCTAATTAGTATGTATCTCGTACTAAATTACAAAATGTTCCCAACCCAGAAACAATATTGCTCAAGCAAGGAAACAAAATGTTGACAAGAATCTTGTAATCTCATAGGGTTATCACAACTAGTCAAAGTGGATCCACTTTTTCGTAGAGAACTTACAGGATCACCTGCAAGCCACATCCAATTCAAACCAATCTTGCACCTCATTTGGTTGATCTAGTGCCTACACTTTCCACACTATACCTTTTAAATTGGCAGTACTTCTTATTGTCTTACGTAATGCCACATAATAGGTCAGATTAGCTTTTCATGAAGATCCTTATACAACATAGGTATAACTCAAGAAACCACCTGTATAAATACAATGTCCCTAAGGCCCCAAGTTGCATACCACCTAGAAGGAATAGTCCAGAATCCCTGCACCTATAGGTAGTCCTGTATCCTAGCTGTCATGAGACTTAAAAGGCATGGAATTGTGTATCTTAATAAAAGGCAAATGGAGTGGAATTCAATAAGAAGGTATTATCGTGAAGATATAATGTAAAACATATAACTCATATATCAATCGGAGAGTTCATGGTCATTCTTCTTTCCTACAGATTCAACTTCCTCTACTTAAACCAGAATTAAAGATAACCCTTTGCCCTATTTTGTATCCACCAAGATAACAGAAGCGATTCTTGACAATTACCTCCCAACATTTCACAACATAAGAAAAAAAAGGATTACAAGTGTCTGATATAACAAAAGGGTTGAGGAAACCACTCTTACAGATTTTGGCATCTGACATGGGTACCCCTGCTCGAAGAAATCATAGCAGAAAAGATTTTCTATTTTCAAAACTTTCTCATCGATTTTCAGTAATTTAACTGGTGCAAGCATAAACTATGAAAACTATGATGGTTTAAGCATACACACAACAGTCGAAGTAGTATACAAACACAAAGGTTTGTAGGAGATTGGCTCAACATCTCAAAAAGATACTTGGAAAGCATGCCTTCTTAGCAAACCACAAATTTGTTTCATTTTTCTAGGAGTTTTCAAAGTTGAAGTATTACATGATGGGGAAATGTATAACCACGAGTATGTATAGACTCTCCTTTTGGTTCTTCTTTACAAAACTGAGCACTCATACTTATTGGTATCAAAAGTACAAAGCACACTAACTTAACATGCTTTTTATTTCCCTTTCCACTATATTATAACTCCTCCTATGTAACAATTGGGGTTAGCTTGTAACAACCAGTAGAGCCTACACAAGCATTTCAGAAGGAAAACAACATGCCTAGCATTGTGACCAGGGTCTTCATAAACGCTAAAAAGCACAACTAGACAAAATTTAAGAAAGAAAAACTTGAGAGACATTGAGCTTCAAGCTTGTCTAATAATGAGGAAATCACATCAACATTAGGCAAGATCCACAAGCAAAAGCGGATTTCACAACAAAGTTGAAGGAACAAACACCATCTTGATTTTATCAATACGCTTCATAACAAATCGATAACAAGATCGAATCTGAAACACATCTCTGAATAATTAAATTTAAGTTCAAATCAGAGTTGAAACAACTCAAACAATTACAGCAACAAGCAGTATTATAGATTCACAGCAACTCCTTGTCAGAGTAAAATAATGAATAAAGCATCACTAATTGTAGCATAATAAACACCAAAAATTGCACAATTAAACTAGGTTTGTGAGGATACAAGCACACCAAACGAGAAAATCTAAAGAGCAGGCACTTTTTAAATCTCCCTAGAAAACCATAGCTAATCGTGATGATATTTAACATTAAAAAACTGAAAACAAGATCATAAAATTTCCCAAAGCAACCAATTAGACAGAAAATTTTCTAGTAATCACATAACGATGAATAATAACTTAGAGTGATCGATACCATTCTCAACGTATGCCATTTAGATCGATAGGAGAACTCGAAAGCGGAACGCTGAGATCGCTCTTCGCCGTGGACCGACCAGTTTATGTACCGGTAGGCGGTAGCTTCTCGAGAGACTTCGAACAGAGACCACGTACTTGGTCCACAACCTGTGACGTAGCTTTTCTGACGTGGTGCTTAACGATTGGCAGAAATAATTTAAGGTGATTTTCAAATAAAACTTTTAAAAAATTTTTAAACAATAAATTTAATTTGTATATAAAATACAAATTGTACGGTTATATGTAACTGCAGATTTTAAATTTTGAAAAATTTTATAAAATATAATAGAAATTTTATTTTTAAAAGTAAACATTTTAAAAAAATAATATATAAGTAATACCAAGTATTTTTATATTTAGTTATTTTAGGATATATTTTAATTTGTATAAAATAAATCTTATAAATTAAATTTTATATTACCAAGTTTAGTAAAAAGTGAATTAGAGATGAATTTGATAATCAAAACTATTTAGAGTGTGTTTTTATGATTTTGAAAGTAAATTTTTAAAAATTTTTTAGAAATGAATTGTTAAAAATAATATTTTTTTATATAAAAAATAAATTATAAATAATTTTTATATTTGTATAATAAAAAATAAATTAAAAATAAATTTTTAAGTAGAAAAGAAGTGATTTTTGTGGGTAAAAGAATGCACACCCTTAAAGGAGCAATAGTATGAAGGATGAGGCCCTAAAACCACCCTTCCTATATTCAAAATAATTGCATTACATTCTAAAAGAAATGCGGAAAATATTGTCAGGAATCTCAGTTCCTAAGATCTCTAAACTCCATTCTTTACAGTGTCAGCTTCGCAAGTACTGGAGCTGGAGCAGTGGCAGGAGCAACACCTCCTGTTGTTGGCCTGTGTAAATGATACAATATTATATGTTACATTCTTGCAGAAGCACATTGTCAAAGAGAACTTGCAGTAGGGAAAATACTCACAGTCCAACAAAGACTTTGAAAGCATCATAGATTCCCCACTGTGCACCTGTCAAAGTACCAATCATAACAATACGCAGTGGAAGACCACGGGTAAAGAGACCCCAGAGACCAAGATTCTTGACAGCCTGATCAAATAATAATATCAAATTACTAGAATTTATTAGTTTCAGTGTTTAAAAAGTTTAGAACTAGATTAAAGATGGCGACGAGATCGTCAGCTACAACTTACATCACCAACACTAGCACCTGTAGCATTGTTCAAGTATGAGACAAGGTTGTCAGCTGGGTGAGAGACAACAGCACAGAAAACACCAGCAATGTAACCACCAGCAACGCTAACACCAAGCTGGAGACTTTCGCTGCACTGATCTTTGGGTCTGGAAATGGCATGCTTGTAAACCAGCTCCACAATTGTCTCAAAAGATGTAAATTTCATCATCGTATCTGCAACAATACCATAAGTAGAGATATAGAGTTTCACAAGCTTATAAAACTATTTGAATACACTGCGAAAGTTCTAATTGGATTGATGCCCAAGTGCAGATTGAAACAACAAATTAAAGAACTCCTTTCCTTCCTATAGTTACCAGAAACAACATTTGATCTACCACATGAAGATTCTTGAAATTCAAACATCTACATGTAGCACTCTAAAATAAACATGTAGATGATTTTGGGACACCAAATAACGAGTGTCACTGATAAAGATCTAAACAAGCAAAATTTCTTTAGGCAAAACTGCAAAATTCAAATGATAAAAACAGAACCCAAGGGGGGCGGGAAGAAAAAGAATCTCTTGAAATTGAATTGCACCAAACTCATTCAACGGTGACTGAACAACCCTTGCTTGCTCAATATCATATGCTAAAATATAGGATGTCAAATTCAACACGAAACAAGAATGATATTCTTACATGGAATTTGACGCCCCCAAAGCGGAACAAGTCCTTTGTATAGTCTACAAGTTGTGGAGAAATGAGTCCGGATAAGCAAAGCTGTCTTCAACAATAGCGTAACAAAATATAATATATAAATATATACCAAGAAACGAAACAAGAAGCCTACCCTCCATAGCCTTCAGACTTGACAAACTTAGGGAACCCATCAGTCAAACCCCTGGCAAATCCTGGCTGTGTCTGCACCCGGACTTTAACAGCTTCCATTGGGCAAAGAGGCACATCAGCGATAACTTCAGCCGAAGCAGAGCCAGCGAGGTAGATTAAGGTCTTGTACTTGGCAGCGTACTCAGGCCCGACAATATCTGAATAATATTTCTTGAAGAACTCATAGAATCCATACTTGCAGGCCCCTTGAGCACTATAACCAAGCAAAGTCGGCACCCAGCCCCTGAAGAAGCCCTTGACTCCTTGCTCCTTGAGCAAAACCCCGAAACCAGATGAAACAGTCTTGTATTTTGCAGGATCAATCTGTAAGGTGAGGACCTCGTATTGACATCAGCACACGCAAGAAGTTCATTCTAAAAAACCTACAAACCTCAAAAGACTTTCAAAACACTCGTGTGGTATCCTAATTTCAAAACTGAAAAACAACAGAAACACTAATATTAAGAGCAAAACGAAAATAACAGTTGGATTATGGTTGAGCATCTTCTGTGTCGCGTCTAACCTAGCAGAAAAGGCAGGACTTCAATAGTCTCTCATTCTCTCTCACGACACAACACAAACATTAACAATTAAATTTGAACTAAAGAGCAGTTAACATATTACCAGAACAAAGCTAAAAAGGAAAAGGTCTAATTGAGCCATAGCTACTGATCTAAAGGAAAATTCGTGTAAAGATAAACGGGAACTTATTTAATACAAAAATGGCAAAATAATTCAAATTCAAAGCTAGAGTACACACATACACATATATATATATTTACATCACACAGCACGAGCAATCTACTGACTTGCATGTTACACTTGACCAAATCAAGCGGGGTAACAGCCGTATGCGTCAGCCCACAGCTGAGAATTCCACCAGCAGTGCATGCCGCATAAAACATCGGCGAGTATATCTCAATCTTCTTCGCCCGCTCTCTCGGCGCCCCCAACATCACCGGCGGTTTCGCTGGAGCCGCCGGAATCTCCGACGGCAAGCTAAAGCTCCTCGCCATCATCCTGTCGGTTCCAAAGCCTTTCATCGAGGAAGCTGTGTACAGAAAACTCGGGAGGAGAGCATGCTGACAGCTATCTGATAGATCCATGGCTATAGATCGATTGATTGAAATCAAATCTGTTAAGCAAAATGTTCTGAAAGCTAGTATTTAGAAGAAAAGAATTGAGAAGACAAATGAAATAGAGAAAACGGAAAAAGGTTGCGATCTGTTGTGTTGTTTGAATGATGGCGACACCGGAAGTTGTTGGACAATTTATAGGAAGAGGTAGAATTAAGTTACCTAGATGTTTAAAATTAATAAAGAATAAGTCACTGAAGAAGGTTCTTAGAGGGGCATTGCAGTCATTAAAGTTTCTGAACTTTTGATATGGTTGCCTACTCACCTTCGTTATTCTTTCTTACATCACATAAAAAACTTAAATAGGCCTTCTTTTGGATGATATTACAAAGAAGCCCAACACTGGTTATAACTGTTTAAAAATTTTTAGTTTTATTTTTTAATTTTCAGTAAATTTTTATAATATTTAAAATTATAAATACATACTATATATATAATTTTTATTTTCAAATAAAAATCAAATAAATTTTTATTTTTAAATTTAAATCAATTTTATGTCTTAAAATTTTTTTATTTGAAGTACTCTTAAATATTCACAAATTATATTTGTTAAAGGCAGTAATGCTACGTATTCTTTTGGTTCGGAGGGATATTCCAGTGTGGAAAGGATTGGCCGGATCTTTTCTTGAGAAGCACGATTAGGCTACACTGCATTATCAAATAAGAATATAACCTCCCTTTACTTCTGCATTAGATATAATTTAATAAAAATAAGTTATTAGACATATGTTATTATGAATAAAAATTAGTAAAGTTAAATTTAAATTTACGTTTTTTTAATATAAAATAATAAAAGTAATTTTATATTATTCTGTATAACTGAAAGTAATTAGTACTAATTTTAATAAAAAGATAAATATAGGGGTGAAAAAAATGTAATTGTATAACGTTGAGGGTGATTGACAATCATTCTAACATGTTTAGCATTTCATCCCGAAAAGTATTTTTAAAATTTTAAATTTATATTTTTAAAAAAATTTATTTAAAAAATTAAAATTATAAAAAAATTATGTGCCGTAAGATTTTATTATTTTTTTAAAATAAAAAAAAGACTTTTTAAAAAAATATGATAGAAATAATTTTTCAAAACATACTTTTCAAAAATATTTTGAAACGTCTCCTACAATTAGAGATGAATGTTTTTTCTAAATTAAAAAATTGTATTTTGTTTTCTCTAGCGTCGCATTTATCTAGATGCCAAATTTCTCTAGCGCGTAATGTTGTTTTTCATTTTTACGCGAAGACCATTTGCAAGAACACGCCAACGTGCTTTGTAGCATGCTATAACTCCAAAAGAAAAGTAGTAGTAGGAAGCTTTGGGCGTGTTAACCGATTTGATCTTAATTATATTTTCCTAAAAATTTGGCATGCAATTCATTTTCAAATTAAATCAAGCACAAAGTTAAACTCAATTTTTTTTAAAAAAATAATTTAAAAATTAAAGATTATTCTTTCAAATTCATAATGATAAGTTAATATAAAAATTAAATTCACTTTCAAAATTCATGTTTAACTAACTCATCTTAAAAATCAGTTTAGAGCAAAAAATACACACTCTTTATATTTTGTACAAGAATTTTTTTTGCAGTGATTATTAACTATCTTTTCAACTTTTTTTTGAAAAAATATAATATTTTTAGAATAAAAAACATAAATTTGTTTTTAAATAAAGTTCTCCTAAACGTGGCTTCTTAAAATAAAGTTTCTTTAGACAATTCCAAAATGACTCCTAAGGGAATGTTTCTTATTAGCATTTCTTATACGTTTGTTATAAAATGGAAGCATGACTTTGACCTGTTCTTTGTTAGCAGCAGACTAGATTCATCATTATGAATGTGGAACCCAAGACTCTTTCAGGATGCGTTTGGACGAGCTTTCTAAAAATATAGTTTTTTTAATTTTTTAATTTATATTTTTAATATAATTTTTTATAAATATTAGAAATTTTAAAATTTAAAAATATAAAAATTTTATGTAAAAAAAATTTTTATTACTTATTTTTATTATTTTTTATAACATAAATTTATGTTTTAAAATAAATTAAAATATCTTCCATTTTTTAAGTTTTATTTTAAAAATAATTTTAAACGCCTCAAAATATCTAATTCCAAATTTCTTCGCTCTGTCATTGTCGTGGCTTCGTAGAGAGTTCAGAGTTAAAAGTGTTAAACATTAACTTTCAGAAGATGAACAAGCGAGATTAATGCTGCACTAATCGAAGAACACTTCAATGATTATTTGGTAGAGAACTACTGAAAATTTTGTGAAGGAAAAAATGCCCTGTAAATACATGCACTCAGCAGAATACTTGAAATAGTCTTGAAATTAAAGCAAAGCATCATTTACATCTCTGCTCAGAAATGGAAAAAAATGGTTTTAGCAGTGGGCATTTGCTTCATTTACATCTCTGCTCCGAAGCTGAATGCAAATCTGGCACAACGCATAGATCAGTATACTTTCTGAAAGACGTTAAATATTTTATGCGTGTTTCAAATATTCATAATTTTATTTTTTAATTAATTTTTGAGTTATAAAAATTTATATATTTTAATTATATAAAAAATTTTAAAATTTATTTTTATATGCGAAATTTTAATTTCAATTTATTTATTTATACATTTTTCAATGCAAATATTTTTTAATTTTTAATATATTTTTAAAAATTATTAAAATATAAATATTAAACTTTATTTTTATTTTATTTTAAAAAAATTTTTATTTTAAATTTTATAAAATTTAATTACAAAAATTTAAAATACGCAATTTATGATTTTGGAGGTAGAGCCGTTTGAAAGATAACGCAGCCGCTTCGACCTCCACGTCTACCTAACCGCGTTTATGCCATGTACCGGAAACCTCGCCATGGTCAAGATTTGTCATTTTGGCTAGGTAGATTGGCATACGACTGGAAGTTGAGCACATTTGCAACAAATTCCCCGCACCCGCCGCCGGCCTTCCACCCCCACAGAGAACATTAAGAACGGGAAATTTAAAACATAATAATAATAAACAACAATAATAAAGAATTGAAGTACGTAACCAAGCTAGTGTGTATAAAAATCAAAGTGAAAAGAAGATGTTCCAAAACATGCCAAGTCAAACTTTACAAAACCATGATATTGTAAGACGCCCGGTCTATTATTATTACTTCACAATAAAAAACCTACGACAACCTTCAACCTTGAAACGTGTGCTATTCCCATCCACTGATCCTACCACCACTCGGTGCACTTAACAAAATTCTCACCTCAGTTAACATCTCCATCTCAGTCGTCTAAGTTCGTGATCGTCGCCGTTAAATTTCTTTCTTCTCCATCTTTTTCTTCTTTCTGTATACACCAGCATGGAAATCAAAGAATAAAACAAGCAACGAAGCATTGAACACAGCATTGAAAACCCAAGCATTAAATCCTTCACACCCTTCACCACCATTGGCGCCACCAAAATGAATCCATAAAAACACAACCGAAGCTAAGAAACTGAACACAAACTGGGCAATCTGTATCTCCGTTACCATTTTCTTCAACGGCGTAGGCCACCGGCACCCAAGACTAGAGCACAAGTAGTACGTATACATAACAACATGAACAGCGGCATTTGTTATCAATGCAATCGGCATCAACGATTGTTTAGCGTATAACCACATATACGCCATGATTGTTACGACAGCGTGGTGGTAGACATGGAGGAACGTCAGTCTCCGATTAGAACTACCAGATAACACAATTAATAACGTGTCGATGAACTCGTAGATCTTGGAGAGGTAATACAAATTAGCATAGAAGAACAATGGACCTCTTGATTCGGTTTTGTTTCTGGGAAAACAGAAGAGGGTCGAAGGGGGAGAGATGGAAGAAGAAGCGAGAGAGCAGCCGAAGGCCATGAACAAAGAGACAAGGAGAATTAAGAGGTTGTGGAGAGAAGAGAAGAAGCGGAGAAGAGAAGGGGAGAGAGGAGAGAGAGGGAGGAGATGGCGATGGACGGCGAGGGTTAGAGAGAGGTAAAGGAAGACGGCGGTGGAGAGGAAGGAGAGGGAAGAGAAGGGTGTTTGGTTTTGAATCCATTCGAAACCGGAGATCGACGGGTGGTCGATTAGATACCAACGGAGAGATTGACGAAGAAGCTCCATTGGAATTGCAGTGGATTGGAATATCGAATTGGAGGTAGGAAATTTTGTACGGCTCTCGGCTGTGCTGCTATTTATGCCTTTGGGTTAAAGCCTAAACAGATAATTTGGCCTACTTGGGGATTGGAGATTTGCTGCTGTTTAACAGAAACTTTTAATCTAGCTTAGTTTTATCAAAGGCGTGTTTACCGTAGAATAAACTTAAATTTTTAGAAATTAAAAATTAAAATATTTAATAAAAAATAGAATTTTATAATTATTTTTATTGTAAATAAATTTTTTAATAAAAATAATTTATTTTAATTTTTTAATTTATTTTGTATTAAAAGTAAAATTTTTAAAAATAAGTTTTAAATAATATGTAAACAAGCCCTAAGCGGCAGATATTAAGCTCTATAGTCTATAGTGTATAGCTCTTGCCAAGCTTACAAATGTAGTTGTTGAAGCTTTTGCGGGAATAGTGTAACGAAATGTTTGAGAGTTATATAAAAAGAAAATTTTGATTATTATATTTTAAAAAATATTTTATATTAAAAAAAATTATATAAATAAATAAATAAAATTTTAAAACGTAAAATTTTTATGTAATTTTAAACTTTTAAAAGAAATCTGTAAAATATTATATAAAAATTAAAGTTAAAAAATTGGCAAATATTTTTTCCATCCCAAGTGCGCCCTAAAATCCTATAACTTTATGAGACGTTTTGAAAGTACTTATAAAGTAAAATTTTTTGAAATAAAAAATATGTCAAAATTTTTTTGAAAACAAACTTATCTTTTTATCTTAAAAAATAAAAAATACATTTAAAATTTTTATTAATAATTTTTTATATTTTTAAATTTTTAAAAAATATATCATATATTTTTATTAAAATTTATATACAAAATTTATTAAAATACCTACTTGAAATAATAAACACTAAGAAAACAAAGCTAAACGTACCTTACATGTAGGACAAGATGTGTTTTCTCATTAACTTCACTTTGAACATGCATGCCTTGCCAAAATCAGTAGAGGTTGTTATGCTATTTCCTTGTGATGAATCAGTGCACAAATCTGATGGATTGCAACAACAATAAATCTTTAGCACAACATCATGTGGCATGGGAAACACCAAGTCAAACAATGTTAAACCTTCCAATGCCTCACAGGCTAGAGCTGTTTAATAAACTGATTACTTGAAGAACTCGAAGAACTTCATACAAGGAACTCTTGCAGAAAATATGATCCAGAAATCTTTATTACACCAGTGTTCCTAAGAATTAAAAAATGAATAATGGACGATATATGAGGATAATTTTCCATAGGAACAGAAAAATGCAAAGTTGAACTTCCTAAGGACGATAAGGAAAAGATGAAAGCAAGAGAAGCAGGTTGAGTCACCGGTTCAATATAATTACTGTCAACTGAGTACAAAAGCTTTTCTGGTCAAGATTGGAAGATGACGGTACATTAATGTACATGAAAGCAATTATTTATGGAACGACACACTTCTCAAACCTGCATGAAACCCTTCTGTATATGCTGCATTTTTAAGGCTCATCTGCAGGAGAATGATCAATTAGTCATAACAGCCATAACTGTTAAAGTCAACTCAACTTCAAAAGGACTCCGTCAAAACTCGATCATTTAAAGAATGGCAAATAAAGAGAAGAAACGATGCGAAGCTTACCGTTAGGCTTTCCAGATCAGATGCAACACGCTTCTTGACCTCCTCTACTATTGAATCAGCAACTTCACCCTCTTTAGCCCTTTGTTCCTTTTTGACCTGCAGGTTTAGTAAAGTGAAGTCAGAAAAGCATCATCTGGAAAAAGGCAACAAACAATCCTGTTCAACCAACCACCTCCAGTTGAACTGCTTGCGTTGTCTTATTTATAATCTCTTCCACAAATCTTTTGACATCCATAATTTCAGCAAGGGTACTTGAATTGCCCTTGGGTGCCTCAGTTTTGACTTTCCTGGAGCGGGCAAGAGCTATAGCTTCATCTGAATGGGTGAAAAAATTAGATCAATAGTTATAAACTCTACATGTACAATATGAGCGGTCCAGTTCATGCAATATCATTGACAAGGTATTAACACCAATTTAGCCAAACCTCATTCAAAACAATTCAAGTCTATTATATGTTACTTGAAAAGAACCAAGCAAGCAATTATAACGGAATGCAGCAAGCAGCCAGATATCGACAAACCAATTTTCAGGTAATAGCAGGTTTAATCACTATACAAGCTTGACAGATTAGAGCAGGTTGAAAGTACATAGAAAATGGACATCCTGATGCAAACAAGAAGGATATTTTCTAGAGTAACATGTTGCACAATGGCAAGTTCTGGAGGACTACCAAGCACTGTGAAAACCTTGCAATGTGCATAATACAGGGTATTCATAATGGCATTTTCTAGTAAACCAGCAATTTCTGCAAATAAATACTTCTGCAAACCTAACAGACAAAAAATTGAGATCAAATGCGTTGACTAGGTAATAGAACTACTTATCGAGTTCTACGAACCTTTTTTATTCTTCGAGTCCTCCTTTGGTGCATGAATTTCAGGAGGTGCTTGTACAGGTGTAGCCTTCTCAGTTACATCAGACGGAACAAGAGAAGCAAGATCAGGTGGGGTGTCTTTTCCTACAGCAGTGTTAGCCTGCATTCAACCATTGCTCAACACAAGTAACAGATAGACTATATTACAAAATACGAAGTGAACACACCACCCACCTCCAAGTCCACATATGATGGTTTTCTTCCGATTGACACAAGAAACTTGTCAAGACCACTGGCATGTAGAGCTGATGAAGTATTTGTTAGTGTGTATAAGACCAAACTTTAAATACATAAAGTAGCTATCAAGAATATTGAACTGTAGACTACTATGTCTTAATCCAGCTAGATGATAGCAAACTTAAGGAAAGCCACCAGATATGAGCTTAATAACTCAGAAATTACTTAAGTAATAGTTCTGAAACAGTAAGATAACTTATTACAAATAGATGCTGATTACTATAGACTGCAGAATGAGAATATGTTGATAACACCATATCAGATCTAGCAAGGAAAATTTTGACGATTCTTTTATTTTATTCCGTGGCCTCCTATTTGAACCAAATTAATTGCATCAACACTTAACAGAATTGTAGTCATACTATAGAGATTGCAAAGTAATAAAAGCAAAAGTATGAGATGCTCACAAATGGTCATGTCATTTGAAAGCGGATGGAAAAAACAGCGTTCCTGAGATCTGAATCCTTGATCTAGCAAAAGTGAAACAGACCTTCACAAAGAGAAACTCAAATTAAGTACTCAATGGAACAACAGAGTGCAGCAAGAACATTAAAGGTTGGACAGAGGAAAAGAACTGAGTATTAAGAATGCCATGACTTAACTAAAGCTTGTCTATCCGATAAATGAGGACACAAACAAGAGTGATCCGATGGTTATCAACCAAATAATTTACATATGCAAAGTAGGAGACTTAGCAGAGAAATCTGATGCAGGAATGTATAAATCAGAAGATACAACTTTAGGTGGACAAGTGAAGATAAGGCAAAATGAGTGGCAGAGTGAAGTCTCCTGAAAAAGAGCCAGGTTATGATATATAGAAATCAAGTAGTATGACCAAATGGTAGAAGACATAACAAAATAAGCAATTATTTAGTTAGTTCTGTGCTAAGATTATCAGATACAAGCCAATGAGAGTGATCCTAGAAGTCATAAGATTGTTTATGACTTCAAGTTCTTGGAGTTTTTAAATTTAAGAAAAAGGAAACCAAAGCATCTCATTGACCTTAAGCAATGACGATTGTATTCAAACATCCGTCTCTGGACACGCTCAACAATTGCTGAGTGAGACTGCAACTCCAATTTTGATAAAGGAGACAATTACAAAGAATGCTAACTTCGGATACGAAATCTCTTTGAACTCTTCTTTCTCCTCCTGCTTACTTGGTGTAAAGAGAGCATCAGTATCCTCCATCACATCCCTAGGTCTCTACCATCATTGTGAAGATAGTATCACTTCACACACATGAGATATTTTATTTCACTTAACTTATATTAATACGCAAAGCAACTTGCTTCTTTCAGTGAATCTAGTTGCTACTCTTGCTGATTCATGAGTTTTAGAACTTACACAAACTCAGCTAGTTGGTATGCACATTGCATCTTATGCACCAAGGCACTAGTCAAAAAAAAGGTATGGCCATACACCTCTCCATGGTAGAATAATGTACCTACCAGGAGCTGTCGCAAACTATAACACATAATCAATGACGATATGCCAAGCTATGTGTACAATGCACCTTGCCAGATATTTTGACTAATTCTATCGATAATATATAGGGAAACTGTTAGCCTGGCAACACGCAATAAAGATAGAAAGTCCATTCTCGAATTAATAGTGTTATAACACATACCTGGCAGAACCATTTGCTAGTGCGAATGGGGTAACACAACCCAATGGTACCTGAAAACAGAGAAAAAAGTGTCTTTAAGAACAGGATCAATACTATTGTAGAGTGCGTGTTAAGATCATGTTCAAATTTCATTAGCTAGAAACAGGTCCTATTTTGATTCTCACACTTATCATGAATAAGGGGATACTGTCCAATACCAAAAGTTTCTGCAAGGAAAATCACAACATGTAGCAGGTGGCATGCTTATAGAAGACATAACAGCAACTGAGGTTATAGAAGTACCAGCTAGATCGCCAACTGAACTGCTTCACTCAAAACCTTTCTAACAGATGAACTAGTTGAGTAATGATATGAAAACAAAACTTTTGACCCTCTTAACTGACAAACTAGCATCCTTCAAAGAGAGAGAGAGAGAATCAAAGAACATTTGATGCATGGGCATGAGTCTACATTGTTCAGTAATGAACATGGTCAAATTTTGACAAAAAGAGGAAATAACCGAAGTTCCTAAAACAATAGGCAGGAGCTTCCAACAGACAACAATGTTACCTGAAGCACTTCCTGCAGAGCTTCCTCAGGAGCCATACGTATACCTCCTTTACCCAATCCAAGTCTTTGTGCGAGAACTGCTTATTCAAAAGCAAGAGCCAATTGATACACAAAGGAAACTAAGGGCAACAAATTCTGGATAAACTAGCTAAAATATTGATATGCCCACAGTTAATGCTGACAACATTCTCTAGAAAGGCAACAAACAAATACCTTTTAAGTCCACTTTGGTGTCTGCTAAAGCAGAAACAATATAATATCTATGCTTTTTGTCCTAAAATCAGTCATGACCAAAACATTAGCTCAAGTGTTTACATAAGCAACTGAAGCTCGGAGGAAGAATTTGAATTATATTACCTTTAGAAATAGATTTTTACTTAATCCACCACCCAAATGCCCAACATACTTAGCCTGAGATAAAAGGAAAGCATCAACACTACACTTATATATTATTGGTTCATAGAAAAGAAAACAAATAAATCAATAAAATCACAGAGTATGAGAAAATTGCATTTTTTCACATACCTGCGCGTCAACTGTCAATACCACTGGATGATCATAGGAAGCAAAATCAATATCAAGATCCTGGAGATAAACCTAATGTTAGACATAAAATAATACAGCTGAAAAGATAAAAATTAAATATATGTAAGATATGGAGGCGGATAGACATATTAGAGTCATCTCATGACTTCTTTGCAGTTTATCAAACTTAAGAAAACCAAAACCTTCAACAAAACTTGCCCCACGTTTGGTAATTTTCTTACAAAGCAAGACAAACACGTATGCCTCACCTACAAATTTGTATATGTTACTGTATTAAGTACACAAAAAATAAACCTTCATAATCAGCCAAATAAGACAACTACACTTGTTTTTCATACTTACCAAGTTTGACAGAAGTCACTTTCAACAATCCAAAGATATATCTACCTCGTTCTTTTGTTGCACTAACTGTCAGGTGGTTCCCATACATAACAATCACTTGGCATGATTTCATTTCAAACCAAAAAGATCCATATGTACGGAAGCTGCGGTACATCTGATTAACCCAATTAACCCATCAACATTGGTCAATCGTTAAGAGAAACCAAACACTATTCAATTTGCCACTTTTAGTTTGCCCATTCAAAATTTACAAACTTCTGAAGCACTGGAGTGTTCTCCCATGTATTTATAGAATCACATACTTCCTCACAGCAATAGTATACAATTAATAAAAATATGACAACAAAAATATCAGCTATACACCTTTTGACAACTCTGAAGAGCAAAAATCCGCTACTCCCAATTCCCCTTTACCAAGCTACCGATGACAATTTAGATATTCTAGGACTAACACCACTAGATAAAACACCTCTTCCATCAAATACAAATATCAACGGGCCTATTAAGCTATATAATCCAAAAACAGAACCCAACAACAAGCAAAGAGAACTCATTACTGAATGAAGAACATGAATCGATTAAAGAAGAGTTGTTACCTTGAGGCGAGCGAGGAGTTGGTCTTTGGTGAATCCCATGGAAATATTATCGTTGTTTTCTCTCTGACGGAGAACTGCTGCAACGAGTGAAGAGCAGACGAGAGAGGGGGAGCAGCCGCCGGACGGATTTGAAAACGGCAGCTGCAAGCCTGCAGCAAGAACAAATTACAAAAGCGAATTTCGCAATATCAGACCCTGAAAATTACGTTTGCGCAAACAGCCTGGAATTGCAAAACCGAACTGATTACCAACACGAAGTTCGTAATATCACTCATTTAAAAGTTACTTTTTAAGAAAAGGCATGGGATAAATTTCTTTGGCGAATTAATTCACCAAGCCAAGCCCAATGTTCGATCTAAAACTAAAACCCCGCTCTATCTTGTTTTATTTTTAGCACCCGCGCGTCTTCCCGATTTCTCTGTCATGGCTCCAAGGACCGTCGCCTCCACCACCGCCGCTGCCGATCCAGAGACAAGTTCGGCGAAGAAGAAAACCAATGATAACAAGCCATCGAAGAAAGGTCAAGAGATTGATCAAATCTTCGCCAATGCTAAAGCGAAGAAGAAACAGAAGCAGCAACAAGAGAAGAAGTCTGAGAATAAGTTATTGAAACCTAAAGGGAAAAACATGAAGAAGGAGAAGGAGAAGAAGGTATGTATTGCTAGTTCTATAGAGGGAAAGGAGAAGAAGCGGCGGAAGACGGCGGATGGACTGACGATTTACTCAGCGGAGGATATCGGGTTTGGAAACCCTAACGCTGGTGGGACGCCTCTGTGTCCATTCGATTGTGACTGCTGCTTCTGATCGCCATACATCAGTGAGAACTTCAACTTGCTTCTATTGGTTACGTAACCGTAATTAGTTTTGTGGGTGTGAGTGTGGTTTTTGGGGATGTTGTAATGTTGGTAACTGGAACTAGATTTGGTTATGTCCTGGAACTTTGATAGAAATAGGTGTTATATAATTTAATCTGTACCTGTGATCAATTGCAAGTTTTTTGAGTGTTTCCTTGGGCTGTCATTGCTTCTTGTGATTGTCAATTTTCCATTTATCAGTGAGCATTTTATCTTTTTCTACTTTTTTTCAAGGTTTAGTGTTGGTTTCTTTTATATTAGCTTCATTGGGGTTAGATTGGAGTTGATGGGCATATTGTGTTGTTGGAGGCTGGAATTACATATTAAATATGTATTTGTATACCATAGTTTTGAGCTGAGACATGAAGTATGTGATCACCGTGTTATTTTGATTGAGTACTTTTTACCTCTGAATACAATGATTCTCTGTAAATTAACAATGATCTTTTATAACTGTTGGACCTGAAGTTGTGGAGGACATAATCTAACTTAGAGTCTAAGTCAATTGGAACTTTTTGCTAGTCGATATGAAGCTCTTACTTCACAACGAAAGCCCTCTGTAGACTCTCTTCGTATAATTAGAAAGCTTAAGCTAGAATATTTCCTATAAAAACTTTAGCTTTCTGATGTTAGGTCAATAGATTTCTATGGCGAAAAAGTACATTTCCCTAGAATGTTTGGAAGAAGGAAAACTAGAAAAGGAGAGCATTGTGCTGTTAGAAATGTGGATGGTCTGAAAAATGAAGTTTCCACTAGCTGAGACTCTTTAGGTCGATTTTCCTATGAAAGTGGTTTTAGGTTAGTAAACTTAGTATTTTGAACTTTCAAAAATGGTTCCCAACACACCGACGCGTATGTGGAACATGGATTGGGAAATGATGGGGTTTTACCCAATACTCCGTTGGACCTTTGTATCCAAACAGGTCCTATGATTATATTTGCAACGAGTTTATATTGTTCATTTATACATTCATCTATTACATGTCATGGATTGTATGGCTACATTTTGGGTTCTGTGGAATCAATTTCTATCTTATGTCAAATTTTCAGAAAGAAATTTCTATGTTGGTCTATATATCAACAACAATTTCTGCTATAACTTTGTTGAATTGCATAGGTAGTAGGAAAAGTAAAATAATCATATAATAAATTACATAAAGCATTTAAATTAGTTGCTAATGGGTTAAGTAAGCATGTTGGAGCTTGCTTTTCTAAATTTGATTTTCTTTCTAGGAAAGGCCTATATCTCATCTGCTTTTTAAGCAATTAGAAAGGAAACGCAGATAACAGCCTTGGCTGACATGTTGCTTCACCTTTCCAGTCTCCACGACACTGTGCGTCTTAGTTTCAATAAGCAAGAACATACATAATTGACTTTGGGGGAGTGGTAAAAGAGTGACTATTGTGAACGGTGAGTGGTGAAATTCTGATTGTTGGATCTGGTTAAGCTTTTCTCAGGAATCGAACTTATTGGCATCAATAGGGACACCAAGCATTTTAGTTGTCTATTATGTGAGTGGAGTCTAACTGCTTCCATTTGATAATGGTAACCTTTACCTTCGCTATTCCAGGACATACCGACATAGTTGGAGAAAGTAGTGCGTAGTAAGAAAGTTCGTGAGCTTCTCATGAAGAGATAGTTCAAACCGTTCAATAGTTTAAGGTGAAGACAGTCAATCTGCATTAGAAACTTAAATCCATATGGTGGACTCGTTTATATGGACCTATGCATATCAGGAGGATCATATGTCTCTTGGTTCTTGGCCACTCTGAGATGGCAATTAGCTTAAGATTATTCTCTATCTGCTATCTGATCGATATGTTGCTTTCCTTTCGATTATGAACGTATTTACTCGAAGGAGTATCTCAGCATCTTATTGTAGCTGGTTACATTCAATTTTTATCATGAAAGTACTTAGAAAGTTTGAAGTTTCTTATTAATAGTTATCTTCATGGTATATCTCTTGGTTGTCATTATCATAATTTATTTATCATGGAACTAAGGTTATTAGAGATACTCCTTCATAGTATATCTTATTTACTTTAGAAAGTTTTCATTTCGGTAGTATTGATTTCCCTATTAATTTCTGGGAGCTGGAACGAAGAAGGTGAAGGTGAAAAAAAAGTTATATATGTTGGTTTGGTAATAGTCAGAATTTAGGTGATAGAAATAAGGAAATTTTCGAAATATTATTAGCAATTTCCCATTTCTTAAATATGATCAAGGTTATCAAACTGGTTTTTTTCCAATCAGGAGCGATGGAGAGTCCATCAAATTAGATCGAGAGATCAAATTGTTAGATTTTATGAAGCATTAAAGATAAATTTTAAAATCACTGCATTTATGAAAGTTATTAAGAGTTGGATATTAAACTTCTATTTTCAACTCAGTATGATTTTGAGCATTGCTTTCAGGAGATCTTATACGCCAATTAGAGATGCAGAGATTGTCCCAAACGTAGATTATGTTTGCAAGGACCTTTTAGCTACTTCTTTTTTAAATTTTGCAAGTCTAAAAAGCTAATTTTCTAAATCTAAAAAGTGATGTGTAAAAAAATTTTCAAATTTTAAAAGCATGAAAAATTATATCTTATAAAATAATTGTATTTACATGCTTTTTTTTATAATTATAAAGGAATCTCTAATTTTTTTTAAATTTTTATCTTTTCAATTATTCCGTTATTCCAAATATGATCTTATTTTCTCGGAAGTGAACCCAACTAGTTCAATATAGAAACAAAAACAAATGAATCCAAAGACAAGTGAGAGGTAGGTTGTGATGCTTGCAGGGTTAGAGTTTCACGTTAGTTCGTGAAGCACTTTGTCGTATTTTTTGTAATTAAACCAATCTATTATTTTAAATAAGCTATCAAAAATATTTTAAACAATTCCTATGGACTTGAGGGAGGAAGAAAAGTACGAAGAACACTTAAAAAAGAGAGCTTGAAAAAACTCTCTATTAACACAAAGTTATTTAAAAAGTTTTCGCTTGATTGATCTAATTGAGGTTCTTTGTCTTCCTATTTATATACACTCCATCTCCTCATCATATAGATATTTTGATTGGATGGTGAAGAATATTTGATCAAAAAAATTCTTACATAATATTTCATACAAAAATTTTTACCTTTCCAAAATATCCAAACTATTTAAAGCATTTCTATACTATTCTAGATTTATGTCAAATATTTTAAATATTAAAGTATTCTACTAATATTTTAAACTTATTTTATATATAAAATATTTTATTTAGATAAAAATTTATTAAAATAATAAAAATTAAGAAAAAAGTCAAAATAGTTGTACCGCAACACGATTCATGTTGAGAGGTAGGTTGGTTGAACAGCGTACAAGTAGGAATTGGACGACACTGTTCTAAATCCACTCCTACCAACTCACTTGAATGATTATAGACATTAAGTTGGAAAAATTGCAATAGAATCAGGAGTCTAATATATTAATCTATTTGCAAGTTACATAAGATCTAGTGTGAACAATTGCACTAAAGAGAAGAATTATTGAAAGTAAAGTCCCCCATGTCATGTGACCAAAGTGCCTGTAACCTTTTGAACCCTTCCCAGCTTGTCTAGAAAAAGACTTAGAGATGCTTCCAGTACAACCACAATCTCATACTTGACCTCCTAATGTAGAATTAATTTTAATTCTTATGTCTAATTTAGAACTCTTCCCTAACCTAATTGACAATAAAAAGAATAAGATCAAATTTTTATAAATATTATTCAGAAATATTGATAAGTAATATATCAAACTATACTTTTTTAGCACATGTCCACCAGCAAAGTGGCTTTATTTTTTCTAAGTGAAGTGGGTTATATATTTGAAATAAAATAGACTACTTTGTCTGAAATGAAGAAATCACTATCTGAATGAAGGAGCTATTGTTATAAAATAAAGCTGACTATAAAAGTTTTGAAATAAAGCGGGAGATTTATTTTGAAATAAAATTGACCATTGAAGTTTTTAAATAAAATGGATCATAAAGGTCAATTTCGTCTAATTTGTTCTGTTATTATGTGATGAATTTAGAGTTTTTACCAAAACCAATCAAAAGAGATTTTGTAGTGCTTATAATTTTTTTATAGAATACTGTAGAAAATTTATTTGAGAAAAATGAAGTGTTTATTTAGAATGATAAGTACTTAAACACAATATCAAATGCTCTTCTTAGTAATGAAAAGAATGAACCTAAATTTCTATGAATAATTTTTCACTATTATTAATAAATAATGTAGGACTTAATCTTTTGGAGAGTTATATTATTCGGTAGATTGATATTCTAAGTTTGCAGTGCAACTCGAAGTAAAGAAAGATAATAAAGATGAAAATGTTTTATCCTTATTTGTTAATTGTATGCCAAACATGTTAACTGCAGGTGTTCTTTTAAGTTGTCGTTGATTAGATTACCAGAAAGTTATGGGGTAATTTTTTCGATGCTCCTATTCGTAATGTTGCCTCAGCAATTTGTTTCTCTTGCAAGTATTGAAGAAAATCATGCACCCAATGGGCAACAATTCTTTGTGATGAGCTGTAGCAAGAAACAGTTCTTAGTTATTGAAGTTTTTATTCTCAAACGCGGAAATTTTTTGAATTGAATCAAGGCAGTTGAGATTGCTTTCTCTCTGCTGTTATAATTAATTAAAACTTTACCTTCTTTTGTTGCTGATGCTTATGCTGAACTGGTGTTTGTGTGTGCAGTAGTAATTAACGTTATGTGTTTGCGTCACTGTAACGCGTTTTACAGAGCAACGACAGCTATATATGCACTGCACTGCACTGCAGTGCGTGGGATAATAAGTTGTTTTCGTTTCTGGCTTTATGGTTTTTGGATTCTCTGTCGTCTGCTTTTCAACGTTTTTTTACGTCGGCATGGTTTTTGTTGTTGTCCGGACCAAGGAAAATTAACAACTTTCTGCGAAACTGCTGCTTGTGCTTAAAAAAAACTTTGGAGTCCTACGTAATGCACTGTTTCTCCCAACTGCATGCAGCTGCCATGTTTTGTGTCTGTAGACTTTGAAGAACAGAACAGCTACATAGATAGATGCATAGTATCTTGTGTTCACATTACATATCTCAATTCTTTTACCCTATTTTTAGTTCTACAGGACGTAATTAGTAATCACAGCTACATAAAATATTACAGTGATAGTTTATGTTTAATAAACTTAGGAGGTGTTTACTATATATCATAACGTTTTTTTTTTATTTCAAATGTTATTTTTAATAAATTGTATATATTGTATAAAAAAATTTTAAATAAATTTTGTTTACATTTTTTTAATTTAAGTATTAGAACTATTTATTGCAAGCAATTAAGGTAAACTAGTGACTGCGTTTGTCTTATAATTTTTTCAAACGATATTTTCTTCAACCTCGTCGACAATGGCTAGCGATTGAGATAGTATTTAAAAGTACTTATCAAAAAAAATTTTTTTAAACAAAAATTTTTTTATTTTTTATCTTAAAAAAATAATAAAAATATACAATAAAAAATCTTACTATAGAATTTTTTTTATATATTCTAAATTTTTAAATAAGTTTATAAAATATATATCGAACAATATTAAGTTAAATATTAACTTCTTAATAGTAAAACATTACTTTTAAATATTTTTTCAATTATTTTTTTAAAGAACATACTCTTAGACTAGCTAATAGTTGACAAATACCACTTTCTTTAATGTCATTCATAAACTTGATTAAGCCTTAAGAACGCAGGTAATAATATCAAATGTAAACTTTGTCAAACCTAAAATAAATCTATTACTACTCCCAAAATGAGAATTCAGAAGAAAGTAATTACAGCTATGTTGACCAAGCTACAGTCTGGGTTTTTTAAATTTTTGTTAATCTTTTTATTATTACTAGTACGTTCCAGTATTAACAATATTGAGACGTTTGGTTAAGTCTCTATATTAAATAAAAATTTAGAAAATATAAAAAATATATATTGGAAATTATATATAATCTTTAATATTTTAAAATTAACAAAAAAATTTTATTTACAAATTTTATTTAATAAATATTCTCAAAATGTACTGTAGGCTTTCATGTGCGATTGATCGGTAATGCTTCATCACATGTAACATCATTTTTATTCAAAGTTAGTTTTACAAGATTTAATAACTTTAATATTAATTTGTATATGTAAATTTGTAAAAAATATGCATAATAAATTCATTGTTTAGATTATTTAGAGTATCGTTTTCTTTGCCTGCAACGCAATCTATCTTGAAAGATTTTGAGCTAACCAAGAAAGGGTCTACTGTTGAATTTGAAAGACTACAGTCTGAATGCTTTCTTTGTAGTGCTTGTTAAGAAAGAATGAGCAAAAATGTAAAAACCTTACCTCCGGATGCGTTTGGAAAATATTCTTTTAAAAACTGATTTTTATTTTTTTATTTTATATTTTCAATACATTTTTTTATAAATATATAAAAAATTTATTAAAAATTTAAAAATATATAAATAAAATTTTATATAGTAAAATGTTTTATTATTTATTTATTTTTTTTAAAATAAAATATAAAATTTATTTTAAAAAATAAATATATTTTTTATTTTAAAAAAATTTTATTTTATAAGTACTTTTAAATATTGCTGGAGTATTTGACTGATTATAATATTCTAAAAGAATTTATTTTTAAATAATTTTTTAAAAATTAGTTTATAAATTTAAATATATTGATGAATTATATAGTCACATAATTTTTATATTTATAATATTTATTTATTTTCTAAATTACAAAAATTAAATTTATTTTTAAAAAACTCTTCGATAAATTTTTTTACTTTATTAACAGGTTCAGAAAGAACTTTTTTTTTTCGGTTTTGTATAACATAGATGAATGCTATTATAATGTCCGGAAATTGAATTAATGGAAGAAATGTAACTTAACATAACTTGTTTATTAATGTTAGAGCAAAGTCAAATATATAAAGTTACCTTGAAATTCTACAACATTAAGGTGCGTAAGTAAAACACTCTTTTGATTAGCTAGCAATAAATACTTTGTCAACCCTTTAATTAGTTTTTTTCACTTCCCAAGCACAACAAAGCTAGTAGAAATTCTATACATCTCTCGAATTAATTTAATTGAATTTAATTTATAATGAGATCCTTCTTCTACACTCTTATAAATTCCTAAAACCTTCAGCCCTTCCTCATTCTTCCCTTCACACTCCATTCTTAGAAAGAAAAAAAAAAAAAGAAACTATCACCATCAAACAAAGCAATAAAGCAACCAGCAGCAATGGTGAAGAACAACAATAAAAACAAGGCTAGCATCAGCAACACTACTGCTCAACAGCAATTGAGAAAGAAGCAGTACAAAGGCGTGAGAATGAGGAGTTGGGGTTCATGGGTGTCTGAGATCAGGGCACCAAACCAGAAAACTCGAATATGGCTTGGTTCTTACACTACGCCGGAAGCCGCTGCTCGCGCTTACGACGCTGCGCTGATTTGCATCAAGGGTCTTTCTGCTGATCTCAACTTCCCAGAAGAACACAAGAATTCTGTAATCCCTTCTTCTGCAACACTCATGTCTCCAAAATCTATCCAACGTCTGGCTGCCGCTGCCGCTGCCAATGCGTCATCGACGAGCACTTCATTGCGGACTACTGAATCGTCTCCTTCGTCTTCCGTAACAACTGATGAATCGTCGTTGAGTTGTTCATCGATGTCGAGCGAAGAGAGTTCTCCAACCACATTGACGGCGACACCATGGATCGATTTCGAGGTGTTCGATTCGCCGAAATGCGTTATGGACAGTTTGCTTGCTGGCAACTGTACTGCTTTCTTCACGCCGTTTCAGGAAGTAGAATACTGCGTCGACGATATTGATGCCTCCGGCGATATCAGTCTCTGGAGTTTTTCTTGATTAATTATAGCGTCAGCTTTTAGATTAATTGCAATCAATTCAATTTGAATTGATTTAATGTATATCGTTCCAATCTGTTTCTGATGAAGAGTAAAAAAAGAATACCCGGGAATTTTTTTTATTCTTCTTTTTTTCCCGTAAGAGGAGTTTATTTCAGAGCTCAAGTTTTAAAAGCTAGCTCTTTGAGAGATCTCCAGTATCGTTGTAAGCAAATTATATGTTCTTCTATAAAAGATATGATTGTAAAATTTCATATATTATATTGAAACTGAATTTTAATTTCAATACTTTTATACAAGTAGAGCTAAATAATTTGTAACGAATGATGTATGAATTGATGATTATAATTTCTTTTTTTCTTTTTTCTTCTTTTTGATTGGAGATTGATGATTTTGTATGCTGTCTCTTTCAGCAGAAGCAAAGAGAGGGATGCTGCAGTACAGCAGATAATAAGCAATGTAAGTAGTTAGTGGATGATGTTGTTTATTGCAACCAAGACAAGAGTTCGGCTGTATTTTCAAGTATTTCATCTCTCTGACCGAGTCACATTTCAAAACGTTGTAGCTATAAAGAGAGATAAACCAAAGCATTAAGAACCGATTGGATGCCAATGATACGTGATGCCAGATTAAACTTTTTTAATTGGCACTCACCCTCAAAATTAAGGTATGTTAATTGAATTTATAGAACTGAATTTGGTAAATAATAGATTAGAAATGAATTCGGTAATTTTGGTGTAAACTGAAACATAAAAACAAATTTCACTCAAAATTTTAAAAAAACAAGTAAATTTATACAATTAAAATTAGATGTGTAAATTTTGATCCGACCCGAAACCAATCCGAAAAAATTGGGTTCGGATCAACTCTTAGTCGGATTTGAATAGATTTCGGATCGATCCGAAAATGATTCGAAATTTTTAAACGGATTCGGATCAGATTCAAGTTGACCCGAAATTGATCCGTTTAATTAATTATATAGTATATATTACTTAATAATTAAAAAATAATAACAAAAAATTCAAATTTAATTTGTATATATATTTTTAATTTATCTTAATTTAACTATTTTTATTTAATTTATAAATTTTGTCAAAATTAATAATTCTTTGAAATATATCATAATTAATAATTTATATATATTATTATTAAAAATTATTATTTATTATTTTTATTTTAATAATTTTAATTATTAATTAGGTCGATTCGAATTTGACTCGATTATAAATAGGTTGGATTATGATTGATAATTTTGACCTATATAAATAAATAGATCGAATTATGGTTGAACAATTTTGACTCGATTATTAGATGAATCGATCAAGAATCAATTTAAGAATTCAAATTGTCACCTCTAATTAAAATACACTACAGCTGAGAAAACTTTGCATTTATCAAAGATACCTGATAGCGATAACGGTCTATCCCGCACGCAGAGCAATGGTAAGCCGAATTCTAATACCATGTAATAAGTCATTGTGAGTTCACTCTAAAACGACATGGTTATAAAAAAGTTTGCCTCAATTTTTATACAGGTTCATATATCAAGACAAATAATGATCTATTTCAACTATCCGAAACTCTTAACTTTTTCTGTTAAATCTAGATTACAGTTCATATATTTTAAATATAAATTGAATTAAAAAATATATTTTAAAATTACTATATTTTATTTTTAATAAATAATTATAATAAAACAATTATAATTTATTTTTTAACTAATTTTTATTATTTTTTTTTATTTGTGTAAAATTTATGTATATGTATTTGAAATACGGTCTAAATGATGTGAAAGTAAAACTCAATCACTTCAATTTTTGTTTTTTGAGATTATATTTCTCTTATGGTTTCAGAGAAGTCCAACTACAGAGCCTGCATGGCATGGTTTTCTGTTCGGTATAATAATTAAGGCGTGGAAAATATCCTCGTCAACATGGCGTTGCTAACATAATAATAAGTTCTAGGTAATATCCGTACCAAAATCCATTGCAGAACTATAGAATCGCACGCTTCAATCACAACTGGAAACAAGTAGGGTAAATGGGCTGACAACAACAAAGCCCATAGGCTTTTTCTTGGATCTAGGATAAGCCCAGCCTTTCACACTAACTCATTGCAATTTTTATAATGAGCACAAGTACTACTTATTTACTTCTGAGATATTTGATCTCGGTAATAATTTCAATTAAATGCGTATTCTAAATACACTTAATTGAGTTTTATAAAATTAAGTTTTATAAAAGTAGAGTTCAGTAAAGAGTGAAGTTCGTTGGAAGCAGAATTGGAGTGATATTTGAAGTAAGTGAAATAAAATTTAAAATAAAATTTGATAAAAATAAAATTCGGTGTTGAATTAAAATTAAAGTTCGGAATGACAATTGATAAAATAGTCAAACTTAAAATCTGAAAAAAAATAAAATAAAATTTGGCGTATTCAAATAAGTCGTAAAACTCCAGAAATGCTTTCGTTTGCACCAACGCTCTCGTATTATTTGTAAAACAAATTATTAGCTAGTTGTGGTATATGTGCTCCGTTGCAAGAATATGCAAACCTGTTCATCTACTTATTTCGTTTTACCGGTACGTATATAACGTGTACGTACACTGAAGTTACTATGACATCTACATTAATTTTTGAACAATGATATACTCGTTTATTTTATTGCTTTGTTCTTGGTGATAATAGAAGAGACAGAAAAATGAACGATTTTAAAGGTTCACAATGATCAATATATAGTTACAAAATTATAAACTACAGAGTACTCGCTAGTCGGCGACTACACATTGATTATAGGCACTTGAAAGTAATTAATCACGAGACTAGCTAGCTCATGCAAAAAAACACATCACTATCATTATTATCTATATAAGCTAAAATTAGCACAACACGCAGCTTAACTAATTTTTGTCAGCAAATGTGTTACTATCAAGGCTGGTTTCTCGATGCTGGAAATTCCACAACTTTTTCACACCCACTGATAGTGGAGGTAGCAACTGGTAGTTTTAGTGCTTCTTGCTTCTCTTCTTCATAGTCTTTGCTCTTTGCCCATATGAGTGCATAGAGCCCAATCACTATGACTAGTGCACCAATCGCCCTGCCACGTCCATCGACAAAAAAACTTTTAATATTTTTCATATATGTAAATGATCATGTGTTTCCAGAAAATTAGATTGAGGAAATAGTTTACCTTCCAAGGGTGATTTGTTCAGCAAGAACGATAGAGCCAACCACAGCTACTATGATCATGCATAGAGGATTGAAAGCAGTAACAAAAACTGGGCCTCTCTCCTTCATTACTATCCCTTGAACATAGTATGCAATACCAGAGCACATCACTCCCTGCATTAATTCACACAACAAAGATTGGTCAAATATTAATCATAACAGAACCTTTGTTTTGTTTTTGCTTTTAGGATCTTTCTAATTAATTTTTACCGAGTAGACGGCGGTGAAGAGTCTCATGTCCCAGCCAATAGACCAAGGTTTTGAACCTCGTTCCATTGCAACAGCAACTGCACCGCTCTCAACCACACCCATAACGCATATCAATGTTGCCAAGGACATTTCCGCCGGATACGATTTGAGAACGTGAGACTGCAAATCGCTCATATTAAAAAATGTCTTTTACTGATTGATGGGCAGCTAGCTTAGTTGAGAGATTCATATATAATTACCTGCAGGACGAAGAAACCGGACCAACAAACGCAGCTCGCTAGGACAAGAAAAGTGCCCATGAGCCAGTGAGCCTGGCTCTGGCTGCTAGTTGCAATGTCACTGAGATGGCTCCGGCCTTTCGTCCAGAAGAATTCTACAACCGGGCCTTTGTAGAGCACCATGAGTACCGTTCCGGCCACGGTTATGATTGTTCCGACGATCTTAGCCTGGCTTCGCGCACTCTTGATGTTTATTTTCTCCATTCTGAACAATCAACATGCATATATGGAAAATAATTTCAATACATGCATGAATTAATTTCAAATAGTTGGTATCAATAATTAGTATCTGGTTGATATGTATACGTATGAACGTACCGGAGAAGAACGGCGAGCAGGAACGTTATAGAAGGCAGTGTGTTGATCAAGGCAGCTGCGAAACTTGCAGAAGTGTAGAGGTTTCCCATGTAGTAGAGGTTCTGATCAAGCACAGGCCTGCGTTAAAGTTAAAAAAAAAAGATTAACACAAAAATCTACTCTCTCTAAATTATTTATTATTAAATAATTATTTAATTATATGCTGATTTCAATATGTTTAATATATACATGGTTAAGACGTAAGAATTCATTAAGGAAAAAGAAAGAAGATGACGAACTTACTCTAGTAGTGCAAGAGCCATTATCTTGAGGAAGCAACGCAATGTCATCTTCGGTCTCACTTTCCTATACAAATTAAGATTACAGAAAAGAAAATGACATATGTAATTATTCAAGTGTTTAATAAAATAAAATAAAAACACTAGGCAGTTTTTCTTGAAATCTCAATATAAGGGTTATTTGTGGCTGCAACTCCTCACATATATATCACACGTTTTAGTAAGAAAACTCAAACACAGGTTTATTTTTGGCGGAACACTTTCAATTAATTGTATGCAAAAGCAAATGATCATTTGATGCAATATCTTAAATGGATGAAAAACCATATCATATAATTAACGTCCTAGTACTCCCACTTAATAAATTCTTCAGAAAATTCTTAAATAAATACTAACTCGTTTTGCTAAATGGTTGGCTTCTCAACTTCATCAATTATCAGCAAAAAAAATGATCAGTGCAACAGGTACTGCAACTTATTTCTTTTGTCTAGCCATGAAAACAAACCTGCGAAACAAATCCTGATTTGTAGCATTACATGTGCGCTAATTAATCTAGACACTAAAATTGGCCCCCAAAGTTTCAGAACTACTATTATATACATGCATGAAGCTGACTCTGCCTTATGCTTACGTTCATTATGCTAGCGTAGATAAGAAAAGGAAAAGTAAAATAATAAAACCTTTCAAACCAAAAAGCAAACGGAGCCAAGGCAACCGCCGCGGCAGCATTCCGGTACACAACAAGCACGTAATGGCTCATTCCACTCTTCAGTGACTTGAGTGCTATAACATACATTCCAGCAAACCCAAATTGTAAGAAAACCATTGCCAAATATGGCTTCACTCTCTTCAATTCTTCTCCTACAGACATCGTCGCTCTCTTCTAGCTAGCTAGCTAAACCTCTACTATGCTTATGCTTATGTGCTTGCAGTTATATGCTTGCTTAGCGCTGAAACAAACACTTGGGCACATTGAAGGTTATTTATACAGCGAGGAGGAAAGGAGGAAGACATTCTTGTCTTGACAACTCTATTATATTATTTACATTACCCTTAAAAACAACGATTTGCAGTATAGCTCACTGATTTGTGGATAAAAAATGAGATACATTAGAAGTCCATTGTGCGCTAATGAGGGGGAATTAAAGGTGCGTAAGAAAATATTCACTTATGTTAAATGCACGGTGGCATCATCCTTAGCTTTAAGCACTACGCCCGACTGAGTTACTTTGTCAAATCAATTCTTAAAATAACATTCTGGTTTAACAAATTTTTTTCTTGAAATATTCATTTGGAGCTTATTTCAAATGTCTAATATTTCAATTTCTCCTTCTAAAAATTAGACCTTCAAACGATTCATATATTTCAAATATATATTAAATTAGAAACTACACTTCTAAATTAATGTAGCAAATTTTTTTCAAATACTATGCTGATCTCTATTTCTTCAAATGAACTCCACTTTCACCGATTTCATAAAATAATTAAAATATAAAAATTAAATATTATTTTTAATTTATTTTTTAAAATATTTTAATTTTTTATTTTGAAAAATCTAGTTACATATATTTAAAACACGTTTTAGTGAACTCCTCCCGGAACTGTGGATGCTTCACGCCAAAGTGAACGAAGGTTTCCACTTTTTGGGTGCTGGTGACGGAGGTCAAAAAATAAAATTTGTATTGATTAAAAGCTTTTCCTTTCTTCGTTGATTCATCTTCAAATTGCATCCGTGCACGCCAGTAAAAAGCTAAGTTTATGGTACATTATCTATTAATAAATTATTTCCAAAAGAAAACCAATTGAGATCATCTATTGTACTTGAATTAATGGTAAACTAGCTTATTCTGTATATCATAATTATGACAAAAATCAAATCTTTTCACAGTTTTGCGCCATCTCATAATAGACTACAAAACAAAATTTGACATCTTTCGTCAGTGATATTTACGAAGAGATCATTCTTATATTCTGTCGCTATTAAGTATATATAATCAGCGCGCTCTATTCTATAACTTGTCGGCTCTCAATTGCATGAGAGTTAACATTTTCATCTTATATGATGGTTTGTCGAATTTGAATATAATAACATAATTTTACAGAATATACTCTCTTTTATATAATACAAAGACATAAGTCAATAATATTCGACATGTTACATTTGCATCGTTTTACTAACGTACTACAATTTCAAACGAAACCCAATAAATAATAAGATCAAAGCCAAAGAAGGCAATAAAGTATGAATTAGGCATTGTTTATTAATAATGAGGATTGTTTTCACTTTCTTTATTTATGTCATATATATATAGATTAGAAAAAAGGGAAAATCACTTTCATGGTAGTGCATTGATGATGCTTCCTTTAATTAGGTGAAGCCTTCCATGGTGGCAAGCAATAATGGTGCGCAGTGATGCATTGCATAGCCAGACATGAGAAGAAAGATAGAGAAAGAGAGTTTCTCTTTTGTTGTTGTTATTGTTTTTTGGTGGAATCATGTTTGGATGCCAAATGATATATAGGAACTTATCCATTCCACAAACTAAATGGAAAATTTTTGGTGATTCTTAATAATTACACTAACATTGTTTTTTCTACGAGTGATCTTGCGGCCATCCAATGCTGATTTTAAGTGTAGAAAAAGAAAAACCTATGTTGCACTTACGATAGATGTATGTACATACCCAATATAGAATGTACTTGGAGCTTTGAGAGCAATTGCATAACATATTGTATACATAAAAAAATATTATTCTCTAGCTAGTACCCTGCATTGATTAGAAACATCAGGATTTAAAAGTGTATTTTCATGATAAAAATTAAGTTTCGTGAATCGAATTCGGTGAAATTGAGTTTACTAAAACTGAATTAGAAATGAGTTGCATGAATTTTAAGTAAACTAAAATATAGAAAGTGAGTTTGAATTCAAATTTTGTTGAAAACAAGTGAGTTCCTTACAATAAAATACACCACCCTAAAAGTATTAATAAAAGATATACTAACAGTTAGAAATAGTAAATGTTAGAAATTGGTGATTTAATTCATTACTTATTTACTTGTATTATTGGGATGGACATCTAGAAGACTAAAGTGTAGAAATTCCAAATCTTTCTAGTAAACAGCGGCGAATCTGCACATTCTACAGAAACAATATTGTGGACTTCTCCTACGCAAAATATTCTAAACATTGTAGCAAGCGCAAGAACAGCAACAGCATTCTAGGAACAATTTGAGATGTTACAACACTTTTAAAAGTGAACTAATGCGCAGAACATAACATATTCACCAGAATTATCTATCCAAATGCAGAATCCTTTCTTTTGATATGTAAAATATGTAACACAGTCCAAATGAATCAACGGTTTTATCAGTGACAACAACACTAGGGAGACAACCAAATAGATGTCGATCTTGTTGGTGATCGTCAGGTCTGTTACATATAATATAACATCTTATAAGAGAATTGGAACATATTCTGTAATGTATAATATGAAACACTATAGATACCCAATTCTCAGAACAAGAGAATAAAACATACCTACTGTAACTGTAAATTGGCTAGCACACTAACACCACTCATGTCCTATTGTTGAAAATTTGCAGTAACTGTGTGATTCAAGAAGGTCCACATTTATCTTTTGTAGTCTTTTTTCTGACTCAGTAAGCAAAGTCCAATAGATTACTTAAATATTTGTTCGTTTCTTTAAGATAGTCACAAACATTATCCTATCAGATTATTAACATTGAACTCAAAGGAATGCATACTATAATCAACAGCAATTGTATATATATGCAGAATGCAGAGGGAGAATCAACAACACTTAAAATACCACTTTAATGATATTAGTGTTAGAAATAGTAAGTGTATTCGGTTGTCGATAGACGCAATGAAAATATAAATACACTAAAGGATCTTGCGTAAGCAATATGAGAATTGAGAAAAGAGCAAAACAAACACAAAGACAAGAGAATTACGTGGGGAAAAACGAAAAAAAATCTCACGAAAAGACAAACTAGCCTTCAAGGAAATCACTAATTCAAAATAATTACAAACTCTTGTATTACACTATAAGTGAAACTTCTAACTAGAATACTTTGCTTCTATCTCTCACACTTGATGTTGTGAATGGTGTGATTGATGCTTCTTACCCATATATATAGTGTGCCAAAAAGACTCTTGAATTTCCAAACCTTCCCATTAATTGAATCCTTTGGCTTTCTATGACGCTTCAACTTCTTTAACCTTTCAACTTTATCGGTGATGTTTTATCTTCCTTAATCATTTAGCATTCCAACATGAATACATATTTAATTTGTTAACCACTAATTTACATAGTGCTTTATAATGTCTAACAAATCTCCCGCTTAAAGATACTTTGTAAATTGCAATCTAAGAATAACAAGAAACCGATACGTAAGTGTCAAAATTCGATAACACTAAAAATAGATACGACTGAGAGGAGTAGGGGTAACACGCATGCTAGCTGACTTTCTTTACCTCATATCGTTGTCTATCTTCTCTCGGTTTCATTGCTATCTTGAAATGATTTTCTTTCGGCTTTCTTGTCACATCCAATGCTGTTCTCCATTGTGATTCCATACAGAGATCTACAAAATAAAAACTTGTCAAGAGTTACCACCCTAGTTAAGGCATCCGCAGGATTCCCTTTGGTAGAAATCATGAGCATATCAATGCTCCCATAGGAAACCACCTCCCGTACGTAATGATACTAAATATCTATGTGTTTTGTTCTGGAATAAAGTGCTGGGTTTTTTGCAAGATGCAATGCACTTAGGCTATCACAAAACAGAGATAGAGTCTCATGTTTTTGCCCAAATTCTTCCAACAGTCTCTTCATCCAGACCCCTTCATTACATGCATGTATTGCTGCCATATACTCAACTTTCGTTGTAGATAGAGCTACCACGGACTGTAATTTAGAACACCAAACTGACAGCACCACCTGCAAGAATAAACACATAACCAGAGGTAGATTTTCTCATATCCAAATCACCTACGTAGTCTGCATCAATAAACCCTTTGACAACAAAATCAGATCCTTTGTAACACAATGCAGTATTCAAGGTTCATTTCACAAACCGAAGGATCCTCTTTACCGTCTTCCAATGCTCAATGCCAGGACATGTCATGAATCTACTTACCACTCCCACTGCATGTGCAATGTCAGGCCGAGTGCAAATCATGGCATACATTAGGCTTCCTACTGCTGCTGGATATGGTATCTGAGACATCTCTATCCTCTCTTACTCCTGGTTAGGGGATAACAAAGAGGATAGTTTGAAACTAATAGAGAGTGGGGTAGACATCGGCTTACCACCATACATGTTGAACCGCTCCAACACTTTCCTCAGATAGCTAGCCTGAGACAGTCGAATCTCTCTATTGCCTCTATCTCGCTATATCTGCATCCCTAAGATTCTGTTTGCCGGCCCCAAGTCCTTGGTATCGAATTCACTAGCCAATTGAGCCTTCAATTATTGGATACGATCCATGTTTGGATCTGCTACAAGCATATCATCCACATACAGCAGCAAGATGACAAACTCACCTCCCTCAAATCTCTTGATGTACACACAAGAGTCTGAGACAAGCTTGCTGTATCCAAGGCTCCCGATACAAGAATCAAATCTCTTATACCAACACTGCGGTGCTTGTTAAGCCCCCCATAAAGAGATTTGGCCAACCGACAAACCAGATCCTCCCTGTCTTTAACGGCAAAGCCTTCTGGCTGGATCATATATATCTCCTTTTCGAGCTCTCCGTGCAAGAACGTCGTCTTCACATCGAGATGTTCAAGATGGAGATCCGATAATGCACACAGTGCTAAGACCACACAAATAATTGTTAAACGTACCACTAGAGAGAAGATCTCATCAAAGTCGATCCTTTCCTTCTGTGCGTAGCCTTTCACCACCAGCCGAGCACGATACCGTTCTATTTGATCATTGCTGCCTCGCTTGATCTTGTAGACCAATTTATTTCCAATAGCCTTACGGCCTTTGGGCAGAGGTACCAGCTCCAATGTCCTATTTTTATGAAGCGCCTCAAGCTATTCCTGCATAGCTTCCATCCACAGAGACGCATCTGAACTCTTCAGCGCTTTTTTGAGAGAAGATGGCTCTACTTTCTCTATAAATAAGCAATATACAGATTGAGGTAACTCCATAAAATAGTCCTCATACCTCTCAGGTGTTTTCTCTTACGAGTTGAACGCCTAAGGGACGTAGGCCTGTGAACTCCATCCTCTTCTATGTGCTCATCCGCTAGTATAGGCTCAGATTAGGATCGTTTTTTTCATCATTCTCCTCCAATACCGATGTGGTCATCACTGGGAGTGAGCCTCCTTCTCTCTTGCATCATCACTATAAGTCACTCTTTGCAGCTGGTCCTCCGCAAAGATGACATCCCTGCTGAAGATAACTTTATGGGCAGTGGGATCTCATAAACGATACCCCAAAATATCTTCATCATATCCTAAGAATAGGCATCTTCTGGACTTTGGATCCAACTTGGTTCTTTCCTTGGCATTATACATCACATACACCGGACAACCAAAAATATACAGACGAGAATAATCAACAGTGGCACCAGTCCACAATTCTATTGGAATTTTCAAATCAATGGCAGTAGAACGATTCAACACATAGCAAGCAGTCTTGACTGCTTCTGCTCAAAAATTATGTGACAGATCAGCCCCTTGTAGCATAGCACGTACCCGCTCAGCTAGTGTTCAATTGAATCGTTCAGCTACTTCATTCTGCTAAGGCGTGTAAGCCACCGTTGACTGTCTTTTTATCCCTTCTTATGGTAAGAGAGTAACAAACTCCGCACCGTTGTATTCTCCACCATTGTCCGATCTAAGGCACTTGATCCTGCTGCTGGAATCAAATTCCACCTGGACTTTGAAGAACTTGAACACCTCAAAGACTTCCGACTTCCTTCGGATTGGGAACACTCAACTTCTTCTGAAAAAATCATCAATAAATGAAACAAAATATTTAGCACCACCAAGAGATAGTTGCGGTGACTCCCACACATCCGAGTGAACCAAGTCAAGTTTGTCTGTGGCTCTGAAAACTGATCTCCCAAACTTTGCCCAATGCTGCTTACCGGTGACACATTCCTCGCAAAATGGTAACTTTACGTCGGATAATCTTGACAGAAGTTTCCGATCACTGAGGATCTTCAAACCACGTTCCGAGATATGTCCTAATTTCAGATTCCACACTCGCGTAATATCCTCAATGTTGCTTGATGCAACACAAACTTCTCCATGCATCAGTGTCACCCCACGCACCTTATATAGATTTGAGTCAATCTTTTTGGCTTCCAAGATCTTCTGCCCGTTTTTAATGACCTCCATAATCCCGCTTCCAACACGAGTCTTGCAGCCTAGGTCATCCAGTTGTCCTAAAGACAATAAATTATTTGTAAGACCAAGTACATGACGTACCTTATTGATGATGCATACATTTTCATCATTTGCTCTAAGCTTGATGGAACCGACTCCAGCAACTTCAAGGACTTGTCCATTTCCCATCCGCACGGCACCTCCAGAAATAACTTTATAGTGATGAAACAAATCTCTTGTAGAAGTCATGTGCCATAATGCTCCCAAGTCTAAGATCCAATCATCTGAGAGTTTGGACGCAACCACCGTCTCTCCCACTAGAGCCTCACCATCATCAGAGTTGTACGCCACACAAGCAAGGGACTTCGAGGAATCCGTACCTCCAACCTTATTTGTCATGGTCTTACATTCTCTTTTGAAATGTCCAAACTTTTCACAGGTATACCACTTCACCTGTCGCTTGTTTTTCTTCTGTCCAGAGCCGTTTTTGAATTTCCGTTTCTTACCCAAGCTATCTTGTGCAATCAATAAGGCTTCAGCTTGGTGCCCACCAGGTATAATCTCTTGTTTGCGTTTGCGGCGACCTTCTTCCTAAAAAACAGCTGCTGCTACCTCATCATAAATTAGAGAATCTATATCAGTCGTACTAGTGAGGTTGATCACTACCTGGTCATAGGAATCGGGAAGGCTTTGTAGAAGGATCAAGGTACGTTAATTGATCTCTATCTTCTTTCCTAACGTTATCAATTTAGAAAACAAAGTCTCCAATGAACCCAAGTGCTCTGAAGTAGAAGCTGAGTTCAACATGCGTAGAAAATATATCTTTCTCATTAAGAAAATGGCATGTTGCGGTGACTTCTTAGCATAAGTCTTTTCCAGCTTCTCCCATACCTCCTTTGCGGTCTTTTTTTTCAGTACACTCAGTAAGATATCATCGGCCAAGATAAGATGAATGTGTGCCAAAGCATTTCGCTCAATCTTCTGCCATCTTTCTTCTAGAAGATCACTTGGTCGATTCTCTAATGCTCCCAAACAGTTCTCCTTTACAAGAACCGCCAATAGTCTTGCTCTCCACAATATGTAGTTGCTCCCATTGAACTTCTCAATCTCGTATTTGCTAGCCATCGCAACAAACCAATGGCTCTAATGCCACTTGTTAGAAATAGCGAGTGTGTTTGGTTGTCGATATACACAGCGGAAATATAAACACACTAAAAGATCTTGCGTAAGCAATAAAAGAATTGAGAAAAAAGCAAAACAAACACAAACACAAGAGAATTACGTGAGAAAAAACGAGAAAAATTTCACAGAAAAGCAAACTAGCCTTCAAAAAAATCACTAATTCAAAGTAATTACAAACTCTTGTATTACACTATAAGTAAACCTTCTAACTAGAATACTTTACTTCTATCTCTCACACTTGATGTTGTGAATCGTATGATTGATGCTTCAAATAAGTACTTCTTATCTATATATATAGTGTGCCAAAAAGACTCTTGATTTTCCAAACTTTTCCATTAATTGAGTCATTTGATTTTCCATGATACTTCAACTTCTTTAACCTTCCAATTTCATGGGTGGTGTTTTATCTTCCTTAATTATTTAGCGTTCCAATATAAATACATATTTAATTTGTTAATCACTAATTTATATAGTGATTTATAATGTCTAACAATTAGGACAAACTACAAGATTTAATTTCCTTGCATACATTAAAAATTTTCCTAACTTTTGCATTTCATTCTAATTGCTTATTTAACACAAAGGACTACATGTTGGGGCATGCATATATACCCTTTGTTTATTATGCACTCATAAATTATAAAAGACGAGACAAGACAAATTTATAGAGGCTGTAGATTGAATAAATTGTTGAACTGCGGCTGTGTAGCAAGAAGAAGCAACAAAAGCAATTTTGCATTTGTCTCATAAAGTTAAAAGTTAACAAGCACTAACGAAGTATTTGTACTAGATGTCAAGATTAAACCTTGACATCTAGTACTAATATCACGTAAATTTTTTTTAAAAAATAATAATAAATACTAATATCACCTAAAATTTTTATATTTTTTAAATTAAACACTATAAATATTATAAAATTTTTATTAAAAAATTAAAATAAAAGAAGTTGAAAAATATTTTGAAACAATTCCTCAATTGTTTTTATATAGGTGACAATTTATGATCAGTACTAATAGTACGGAGAATTCTCTAGTGAACAGCTCAACTTCTCAATGCTTTTGCTATTTCTATTTCTTTCCTTATTTCTTTTTTTCTTTCGTTTTGGTTGATATAAACTATAAAGGACTACAGATTGTGCATTTCAACAAACACTAGAGTTGGACATAATGAGAATGTTCCACGATTAAGCAATTATATGGGCTCCAATGTCATGCCATTATATATAAAAATATAAACAGCATATCGTACCATCACCTAAAAGCACTAACCAAAAGTTAGGACCTAGTGCCAGATGAGGTCAATCAGGGGACACAAAACTAAGACATGACAATAGTCATGAAGTTGTGTTCCAAAGACTTGTGCTTCTTAAAGATTTGTGACGTAGTGCAAATCTTGGTAAATATTCTATCTCAAGTTCCATATTTTAGGAATAGCTTAGAATTACTTAAAAGTAAAGTTTTCTAAAAATGTTTTTAAATTTTTTGAAAAATAAACTTATATATGATTATTTAATCTGCAATTTATTGAAATTTTTTATTTTAAAATTTTTTTGAAGTACGGTAGAAGATTTTTTAAAAAATAAAAATTTGAAAGAATATAGAATAATTTGGTATAAACAATGTTTTTATATAGCCGCAAAAAGCAGTAATGTGTTTAGCATTGATTTTCACAAAAGCACTTTTCAATTTTTTAACTTCATATTTTTTCAATAAAATTTTTACAATATTTTACAAAATTTATTTTAAAAATAAAAAAATTACGACTTAAATTTTTATTATTATATATTTTTATTATTTATTTTATGTATAAAATATAGCTTAATTTTTTGAAATAAAATAAATTTTATCTCCGTTTCTAAAAAAAAAATTTTCATAAGTATTCCCAAACATTTCTAAGTTGGAAACATATAAACACACGACAAGAGTTTGAGAAGATCGTCTTGAGGATGCAAATGGTAGAAGCCGCAGAACTGAACTTAAATAGAGGTTTTCAGTTAGATCGCAGTAGCCCACAAGTCTAGTGCATAAGTGACTCTGTAATATCTTTCGAGATATGGAGGTTAGTTTAGTTTGAGTTTCAATATAATTAAAACAGTAGTTACAAGGTTACAGATTCAGAATTGCAAGTACCAAATATTCAATATAGGCACTCAGCAATACACAGATTAATAACAACAAGTATTACTTACTATTAACAGAAAAAACCAGTCCAACAAATTACTCTTACCAGAATCCTGATATTAATTATAATATCCTTATGCCATCTGGTACCGCACTCTCTGCTTTAGTTGCAATCATGCTCTGATCATCTCCATCTTGTTGACAATCAGATAAAAACCATTGATACTAATGCCTGAAAAATTGAGCACACTTCAGTAGAAGTAGCCAAATGAAGTGTTGACTTACCATCATCATCACAGAAAGATATGCTGTACTGAATAACGCATGAATAAAGGAAAAGCAAAACGTTGGCACAGCACTCTCTGTTTCTTTCAGACAGATCTCAATTTACTCCTTTCAATCGCTTATACTTCATTCCAGCTCAATCATTTAGTTATGGACAATCTCTTAATACGTAGACGATTCACACACACTGAAATCAACCACCCATTCACCACTGTGCCAGTTGCCCTTGAATTTTCATCAGCTCAAATTTCTACCAATAATAGTATTTTCATCCACATCACTACTAAGGAGATTGATATCCAGATAGAAAAGCTGGAACAGTGCGAGAACGTAATAAAACAACTGAAAATTCTTCCTGGACCTATTTTTTTCTTCACAATCATAAAATCTACGCCCAAAATAACGAAGCCATCGGCTCTATGCGTGCCTGCACCAGAACTTAAGTCACGGGTAATCCAGTTCAGCATGATGTTCACCATCATTATGATGGCTTTAAAATACTAGCACATCTGCAGTATCCAATCTAATGCAGTGAAAAAAGCAGCCAAATATCTTCCTTAAAAAAAATCGACCACTGTGGTTTAGCACGCTTTTAAAAGCATTGGCCTGATGCAATTCTTTTCCTTTGAACTGAAGATCCATGAGCTCAATGTCGAAACAATCTATCAAAGCTAGATATAACAAGAACCGCGAAGATTTTTATCATTAATTTATATAGCAAACTGCACACAGGAAATGACTTAAACAACGATACAGAGTATAATTATAATCTTCAAGTTCATTTTGACTACATGTCACAAATAGCTATTCTATTATAAACATTAGGAGGTGGGTGTCGCATCTCACAAAAGCCTCAATTATGAACTTCGTTGATGCATGAACGAACAGCAACTGCGGCAGCAGTACAAAGACTTTTATAGTGCAGATGACGCGATTTCAATGAGCACAACCTAAAATATTCATTTAAAACCTGCAATTACATAAGGTGGTCTTGTCCTTTCTCCATCTAACAAAAATCTTCTTTCCAGCTTGAAGATACTTGACACTTTGGGTTTTGGTGAGTTTGTTCTTCTAGGACGAAATAGTTAGAGAAGAAAATATATTCATTTCATTTATTCATACTGTTTGGAGGCACATGCATAGGACTACTACTGCTAACGGTTTACAAAAATCAATTGGTTACAGGAACAATTTAGTAGAAACATACTAAGCGGCTAACTCCCAACGATAGAAGCTGGAAGCGAAACAGCAGGAACTGCACGGCATTGTTTCTTCTCACTTCTATCAGAAAATTCTAGCTAAAGATTGAGCTTGAAGTGAAATGGAAAGGAGTGAACACTTAACTGAAAGGGCTTGAAAGGACCTTGGCTAGTAAAATAATATGCAGTTTATAATTATCAACACAAGAAGGCAGTAATGCTTGAAAATCGACCCTGAAACAAGCTCATCCCAAAAAATTACATACAATGACCATTATTTGTCTAGTCAAATAAATCACTACTTTCATTGTTGCATGAATAAATGGTCTCCTTTAAGATGAAAAGATGCACTGGTACTTTAAGATTCTTCTTGATTCATTCATCTCCTTAATTTCAAGTAGTGACGAAATAAAGACTCCTCCTAGTCTGCATAGCTTGACAAGGCTCAATTGGTGCGGGAAAAAGACAGGAAAATAACCAGAACTTAATCTAGCAATCCAATGATTATTGTTCTTTTGTCACAATGCTTCTCCTTTTATATTCTTAATTTTGGGAATAGTGTAAAAGTAAAACTCAGGATAAGATGCAGGCTTTTCTAGCAATAGGATCTATAAGAGTTTGATTATGGACTAATGATCTCATACCCCAAGCCTAATCAGACAATCACTATTATGACTATTATTTTGGGCAACATCAAGAGTACAATCACAGTTAAGAATAATGTCCGTGATGCTGGATCAAAATATATGCTAAACGTATATTCATAAATGCTGATAATGATCTAAAGCAGAAATTAGGGGCTCATAGTATATCTTCCATAAAGGCAAGCCAATGGATATACAATAGAACAAAGTTATATTTGGCATACATCTAATGAGCAATATTCGTAAAAGGACCATATCTAAATGTTTAATATGAGTGCAACTTTGATCTATAAGGTATTCAGAAGTTTTCGCTCAGCAGCTGGACTACCATTTCTTTGCACTAGCAATAGAGTGACCTTCAACCTTTAAGGAATTTATTGATTAAAATGGGTATGTATCGCATTTAAGAAAGATAATCAAACCTTCATCCCATCTATGATTCTTTGGTTACCAGATGAGATCTGAATTCTAGCATCTATCCAACAAAAGGAATATCTAAGACCTTGTTTCAACTTATAATCTACTAATCAAAGTTCAAACTCAAAACATGCAGGAAAAGTATTGCAAGTACCTAAATATCATAATCCAACATAAGATTTATCCGCAGGAAAACTACATATATCATTCAATTCAATAGTGGATGAAAAAGTTAATCTATAAAAGTGAATGTCAATGCAAATATAGGCAATAATTACAAAACAAAGACAGTATTGATAATTGATATTTACTTAGTGCTAAACAGGCATCCACTTAAGAGCATTAGCACAATTACACATTTCATGCCCTAACAAGCTCAAAAAGATTATTGCTCAGATTCCTAAGCCAAAATTAATACTTACAGAAAGAGTTTCACCCCCAAAATTTCCCCTAATGCAACCAAGATCAAATTTAGATGTTCACAAGGAGGGGACATTACCATTGTTCGTTCTTAAAGATTTCTAACATAAGTTCAAGATTATGCGGCTTTACATGCAAAAGTTAGAATTACAACTGTAGGAGGAATTTCAAATACTTTGGAAAGTTTAAAAACTTTACCACATCATGGTTACAAGGTTGAAATGTTTCACTTGTGCATCATATTGGTTATTCACTTCTCACAAAACTGGAGTATATATCACGAAAAGACCAAAAGGTTGATGGATATAACAACTTCCATGGACAAGGCAGTTGCTATTTATGAAAAAGCATTGGAGGATACATTTTTTAACACAAGGAAGAAGTTAGAAGATAAACTTCTTACTTTTCCTATTCCTCGTTATGAAAGCAGATAACATGCATTGCTTGCACTAGCATTTAATTTAGTAGTCGCATCACCAAGTAAACTTGAAGCTGACTGGACTGGGCGTCAAGCACGCAGGAGGAATCCTCTCAACTGATTTCTATGTATTCAGAATAATGACCGACGATTAAGAATGCTGGGATGCAGCAACCTGCAACTGGTTCAGTATAGCTTTGTCTCTAGTCAAGACTAGTATCCAATTTGCCATTAGTTCCTACTAAGGTCCATCCTTTTGAGAGAAGAAATTCTACACGGTTGAAGCATTTAGCACAATTGAAAATATAAGAATTCACACCACTTGCCTGTGGATAATCTGTATATATTGCTGCTATTAGAAGTCAGCCGCACTGCAGAAAAAAGCACCGATGTCCTGAATACAGCCAACCAATTCTGCAGCAAAAGCAATTCTCAAATCATGAGAAAATTTAAAATATTACATATCATAAACTCAATAAAGTAGTTGATGTTATGGCCAAATCAAGCTTCCAAAGTAGCAAACTCAATGTAGAGAAACATGATTGGAAGGCTACAAATAGTGCCCTCAGTTGTTTTGTTCTTAAAATAAGTGCTCTCAGCAGAGTCCAATAGTCATCAAACTTTCTTTTTGCATTTCCAGTTTTTCATCTAATTTCACCTAGGCATGAAGTTGTTTCACCATATCTGCTCTCAGGGATTGTGGATGTTACCTCATTATATTTGGTGACCCACTGAGCATGAAGCGTATGCTTGTAACAATTAATTATGACTCTAACCAATTTAGGATGACCACTAACCCACTATGTACTAGGAGTGAAATGCTCATGTAAATCAGTCCCCTATTGTGGTGTTCAATCATATTCCTTATACATTAAAATCTCCATGAATGTGTTCATAACTGCTTCAACTGAAACAAATTGGTGGCAGCTAAATGAATAACATATTTTTCCATTACATGCCTGAGCTGCATAACCTCTGAATTTATATAAAATTCATGAATCTTACATGAAATTTACCATACCACTAATGACTGTCCTAATTTATTAACTTGAAACGAGTAAGTTTGGAACCGCTCAGATATTATAGCTGTCATCGCCAGCATGGTTAAGGTTGTTTTTTGGTGATCACGACGACCGGCGGCGTAACATCAAGCGATTCCAACGGATCAGCAGCAGGACCGGAGGTTTCGTGCCTATTGAAAGCATGAAAGTCGCCCACATTATTACAAGAAGAAGGTTCTTCGGTTAATAGTTCGCTAATCATCTGACAGACATCTATTCCTGATATTGCTCCATGAAATCTTCGTTACCATCTTCAAAACTGTCTTTGTTGGATTGCATCGTCTGCGGCGCCAGCTTTGGAAAAGGCTGGCGATCTGCCGGAAGATTGAGCTTTGAGGAAAAACATGACACGGGCAGCTTTATCGTAGGCAAAAGCTAACTTCGTCGGCGGTGGAGAACGTTCCAGCCTGATTCCGAGCATCATCAGGTCCCTTGGTCTCAGCGACCAATTTGCCCAATAAGTCTGATGTAGAACGCTATGGTAGGTGCAGATGACATTCTCGGCTCCTCCCTTGCCGCGTATGCAACCCTTTCGAGAACCAGTTGACATCCGCCGTCGCTTCGCTGGTCTTTCATCAAGTTGTTATCGTTTATGCTTATCATCTCCGCCAACTCGTGGACGTAGCGGGGAGCGTTTCGCATCCGGCGAATTTGTTTCTTTTTCTCTGGTGAAGTCGACGTTGTACATTGTGTAGATCGATCAACTCAATAATTAAAATAGGATATGGAATTTTCTTTTTTTCTTTTTCCTAATAAACTGATGATTATGGTAGCTTCTATTTCTTTGTTAATATTCGTTAATTAATAATTTAATTAAGAGCTCGTAGTACTCGGTACTAGTACTAGTCCCCTTCAACATTTGTAATTGTACAAGAGCACCTACTACTCGGTTACGTGACTTGCGTCAAACCAATTCGCCGGCGTGTTCGTGTTTTGATCTCGCCGGCGTTCAAGATATCAATTGATTATAAGAAAATTCGAATGGACGACTGCTGGGTTTTGTGGAGCGTGATTGCTCCTGGTGTCGCCGGCGCGGTGTTCGGAGCTGGGTGGTGGTTCTGGGTCGACGCCGTCGTTTGTAGCTCCGCCTCTGTCCCCTTCCTCCACTATCTCCCAGGTAAATAGTATCATCATCGATTAGCAACTAATGGACTTCGATCTGTTAGAATTTGAAAGAGATATTAGAAATCCTCTAGGTTGAAATGAAACGAAAGTTGAATTGGGGGAATTGGGTTGTTTTGTCTTAGGGATATTTGCTACATTAGCAGCGCTCATGTTCAATTGCATCAAGAAAGAGGACCTACCTATGACTACTCACCCTACTATGGAGAGTCCGAGTGGAGGTAAACTTTCTCATATGCTTGTTTGCTTCTTTGTTTTTCCTTTCTCTTTCGATAATTGTTTGAATAATAAGCTCGACATCATCAAGCAGCGTTTTTGTTAAACGAAATTGTAACTTGATGGGATTCTAGAACGATATTTTGTTTGTGAAAAACTAATAGCAACTGCTCATTAATTCATTGTCTATCTTAGTTTCCACAAGATGTCTTCAATGAGTGCAATGATTGTATCTTTGTAACTGTCTCCTCTCCTCCCAATGCAATACACTCACTAGTCCAACTTCTAGAATCCCGTTTTGTAACACGATCAAATTAATCTTCTTCAAATATAACTAAGCCTGGCTATCAGCCTACCATCCCAAGAGTGATTTTCTGATTTTAGGCGAAGACATTCTACAGAATGTACGCACTACGGTAATTTTTCTCGGTGCAAATCTTGTAATCAGAATGCATGTTTTTTGGTTCATACCCATCAAAGATGAGGTGTATTATTAAGTTATGCTCATTTGAAGGGATGCTTGAAGTTTCTTGCAACCTGATTTAGGCTTATAACTGTAGTACTAAAAGTGAGATCTTGCAACCACAACAAAAGAGATTTCTTGGTTAAATGATCAACCTTGAGCAAATACTGTAGGATAATTCTTCAAGATCAGAACCAATTCTCGCTCTTAATGTGACAAAATTAGTCTGACAGTTTTTTTCAGCTTTCAAAGCAAGATCTTATTTTAATTGTAGATTATGATATATATCTCTTTTATAAGCACTGTTTCTTGGAAGGTGGCTAATAATTTTCTTTTCCCACATAACATAAGGTTGTTTTTTAATTTTAATATTTGTATTACCATGTGCATGTACTGCTATTGATGATGATACAGACATCCATATTGCCAAATCGTTATATACTAAATTATGGGAAGAGAGTGATGAATTCCTTTCTGTAAAGTAAAATTTTTTTGGAGATGGCTTGTAAATTAAGAGGATTTTAGGGCTCGCGATATGATTTGACTTGTGGGTTTGGATATCTAGGATAATAGGTGCAAAATGGTGCAGAAATGTTTGGTTTTAAGATACAGAGAGATGTATGCATGTGTCCATTACTTGTTTTGAAGTTCTCGATATGTGGATACAAATTGTCATTCAATCTATGATGGTGGTTTGAAAATCAAGTGCAATACTTGTCAGAGGAATGTCCAAAAGTAGTGTCCAATGTCTATCCAACACAAGCATTGCACTCTGTATTAGGTAAATGTATTTCCTAGTTTATGTGATTGGATTGATGCATTTTCTTTTTCCTGCATCTTGTTTGTACATGTTCCCAATGTTGAGGTTTCTTGGGGCCGAGTTAGCCGTGGTTTATATATAAGGTCAGAATCATGCGAACTCAGGCTCACTCATGAAATTAGCCTATAATGTGGCTGCCGCTTCTGTGATAAAGGTCATGCTGTATATAAGTTACTGAGAGGTGATTTGTTGCTTTATAGGTAGCATTTAGGTTTTATATGTTTAAGAGTTTTAGAGTTAGCATGGTCATAGTACTCACTGTCATGGACTTTGACAGTGATGCTTTGTATATAAGCTTAGGAATCTTATCAAACTAAGCTCCTGCATGAAATTGGACCTGAATTTCAAAAACCACTCAAGTAAAGGTGAGGTTGTACTATGTTAGATGCTTTAAAGAATGATAAGTAGGTTGTTGATGCAGAGTTACCACTAGGCTATGTTACATACTTTAATGATTATATAAGTAGGCAGCTCTTTCTTGATGCAGATTACCCTAGTTGTGAGCTCAAGAAATTATTAGGCGGCTCTTTGTCTCTGTGAATCTTTTCTTTTGTAAATTGTGATCAATTCTTAGTTGCTAATCCTGTTAAAGAGAAGACTAGTGTTTAATAGATGACTTTAAGAACAGATTTGTTCATAATCTTATCTTTTAAGTTTGCAGACTGAAGCTCTGGCTCTTTATTGTGTATGTCGTGTCTTTCGTGTCGCTAGCTGCTTCAGCGGGCTTTCTAGTACAGGATTCACTTACAGACAAGGGCCCGTCATCATGGACAGGCGTAGCTGGTGTGCTACAATGTGTGCTGATATTGCTTAGGTATGTCTGCTTTCACTTTTGAGTTTATGCATCTAATGTTATGAAACCCTCAGGGCTCTGCTCTGATTCATGTTGCAGTGGGCTGGTCTACTGGACATGCACCTCAGATGACAACTGAAGATTATTATCTCCAGAAGGAAAGTTGAAGTGGTATATACATGGTGTTTTGTTTTCTCTAATGTGAACTTAGCAATCTGTAAATGAAATTAACAGTGTGAAACTACTTGCGCCCAAGTGTGAGTATAGCATGATTGTGCTTTGCTTCCTGATTACTATAAAAGATGTTTTATTTGAATCACTGCCCCTTGTAACTTATTTATAAATGGTCCAGTTTCCTGAAAATTTCATTGTAGAGCTTTAGTGTAACTGTTTCATTTCCTTTGGGCATATGGTTTTTGTGCACCCATTTCACCTGTTTTACTTCCCTTGTATAACTGTTAATGTATGCATCGTTGTTTTTCTGGCTGATTGTCCTTTTTCTTACTCTCCTGAGAATATTTGGAGCATTCTGGCGGACCTTCCAAGCATTAAAATAAAATTTAGATGCATCACTAGTATATACATACTAGTTATTGTATTAAAACTTTCTGAGTGATTCAACAATGTCGTTCTTTGCTGTGGGGTACTGGTTGCAATTTGAACTCCCTCTGCCCAAGATTTTACCAGTATAATTGTTGTATAATTCTGTTGGGTGTTCTTTATTTGCTGAAAGATATGTTTTATAACATGACAAGGTATCTATCTAGGCATGAAACTGGGACATGATGTCCCGTGTTTAGAACAGGGTTTCTAAACACGACTCATTCCCTGGTAAAACAATAATCAGACAAGAATAAATTATTCGAGCCTTGTCGTACGTACTAGGGACATTTTTCTTCCTGCAATGGCATGCTTATTTATGCCCATGGACAAAAGCCAATCAACATTCAGATTCACAACGGGAAAAGAGAGAGAGAGAGAGAGATGTAGAGAAAAATGCCAAGACGTTCTTTGTCCTGAATGCTAATTAGCAGCTGTGATGCAGTTAACCATTTTCCATCTTCGTTTCACGTTGTCCCTACTACTGAATTATTCACTAAAAGCGTTTTCATAATTCATGCAAAATTTCTTGTATACGCTGATCTACCAACTGCTCTTACTCTAACCAAGTTGAAAGAGACAACCTATAGACAAGTTCTTCATCAATCCTAGAATTTAGTTTTTCACCCTTCTTGGACTTATTGAAAACCCTTTGTTTTCTTTAAAAAAATTATTTTTCAATCCTTTTCTTTTGGGTCGAAAAGTATTCAAAAGTGTGTTTTAAGATAATTATAAGTATGCTCTAGGTGGTGAAAAATACAACAAAATATTTGAGTAGTTAAAAAATAATTTAACCTGACCCAGTCATAAAAGATTATTCCACAAGAACTTTCTATGATCCTTATTTGACAAATCCTTACTTGTAGGACTTATTTTAGTTTCTTGAAAATGATTTTAGCAAAGGTGAATTTCGCTCAATAAAAATTAAAATATATAAAGTAAATTTTAAATAAAAATTAAGTAAGTAAAATTTAGTGCTAAAAGTAAAAATAAAATTAGAATGATGATTGAAAATGTTAAACTTATTTAAACTCAAAATCTGAAAAACTAATTAAAATTCGATTAAATAGGAGCATGATTTAAAAATTTTACCAACCTACAGTAAAAAGTTTATTTAGAATATCCAAATAAAAACACACGTGAAAGAGTGGAACCCACTGTGACTTAATAGAATTGAATGAAGCTGGGCACATGCATCATGCTCATCATTTGCGTTGCGGCACCATCTTTCAGCACGTGCGCCCCACGAGTGATAACCTAAACTAAAAGCATGCACCTCAAGTCTGCAAGTAGTCAGCACAGCAGTTGATAGATTATAACAAGACTGATGAAGGATTATTAAAGAAAGATAATACAAAAGCTCTCTCGCAAAAAGTTACTTTTAGGAAGAAATAAAAAAACCGAAACAGAGCATCTTTTTGGTTTGCACTTCAGCTTATAAATAGTTATCAACTATCAAAACCAGTTACAGCTTCTTACACATGGACACTATGTGTAAGCTCCTCTACATGAGCTAACATCAAATTAGTAGAGAAGTTACATTAATTCCTAAAATTTACCTTACCAAAACCTTTCTCCAGAAGAGAAACTACCAATTTGGTAATAAAACTTAAACAGGACACTTTCGGACATATATATACCATCCTTGGATTGCAGTGACATGCTCCAGTAAATGGGTATATTTTCTACAAAAGGAAACTGAACATAATCTATGAATCAAGAATGCTCCTGCCCTACTCTTGTGAGTTACCACTGGATACACTTAATCAAAAAGTGAGAAAAAATGGTAACTAAGTAATAGAATAGGAATTGCCAAACCAAATTCCTTAACAAAAAACTGTCTACCATAATTTTCTGTCTCCAAATTTTCTTTTTCTTTCGCTGTTAGACATTGAGGCCATCAACGCCACACTGCTTGTAGGTCAGAGACTGCCTCCTTGGACTGATCGCTATCGCACAGTCAACAGATACCTATCAAATTGACAATTGATTGATTAATCAGTTGTTGAATCACCAAGCAATTGATTCATTCACTTTTAATGTGTGAAAACTTGTTCGAAGTTTAAGGTACTTGCTAAGCAAGTTAGCAGATAAAACTAAATGAAATGATGCTGTTATTCATCATTTACTCCAGAAAATGCAGGTACACATTCTTCTAGCATAACTAAGTGCGTGAGTCTTATTTTAAGAAAGCTAGGAACAAATAAAATGCCCCTACAGTTAGTATTATTTTCCTCCGGTGTCCCTAATTGCCAGAACATGGATTTTGTTCAACAGATTCAGACACGAGAAAATTACAAAATTGCATTTCAGAGAAAAATCGGTCTCCAATAAATAATTTGCTATTCTCATCCATATAAAACAAATTCAACAACAGTTCATCTAAAAGTAGCAAATAAAAAACCAAGTTTGATGAGCTAATCAGTACTAATCTCTATCTGTTTTCTCTCCTATAAACACACAGAGGTCAAACCAAAGTATCACCTTATTTCTTAATGTATCTCTATTACCTCCCTACCACAGGGGCAATGATCGTTTCAAACAATCCTATACAAAGAGGGTATTCCGTAAAATTGTCAGACGAACAGATGCAACAGAGTTGTTTTTGCAATATAGAACTACTACACAGTCACCTTTCGATAATATCAGTCTATCTAATGTATCCCCTACATTCGTAAGTCTATCAACAAGTCTCCACGAATCCAGTTAACAAATGCTTCAGATGTTGTACACCATGCTCTTTAATCCTAATCTAACAGATACTTACAGATAAAACTACGGAAGGCATGTTGTTAGTGGGCCGCACCTCACGTCAAATAATTAGCAAAAGACAGAAAGAGGGAAAAAGAGAAGACTTTTTAGCTGCTACCTACTGCTTAAGTCAAGAAATCGGGCAGCAAATTCGGTTCAGAAAGTTCGGGCAATGAAAAATAGTACTGACCTGTACTCTTGGGGACGAGAAGCCGAGGAACCGAATCTTCGCCGCAACATCTCCGGTGATCCGTAGATCGACGCGATCGTTCTCGGTCGCGTCACGGACGAGCTGTAACGCATCTCCTTGCATCACGTCAACGCGATCAACGCTGAAATGGCTTTGAACCAACCGGCGGGAGTGAGCCGGTTGATCGAACCCTGGCACAACCGCCACTCCCAACGGTACACCTCTGTACATAACGTAGAAAACCGATTCACTGTACTTGATCCCGACCTTGTTCGGGTTGTCCGCCGTGAACAATAATGAAATGTTCAACGACAAGTACGCCGATGTCGTCGTTGTTGTTGGTGTTGTTGTTGTTGTTGTTGTTGTTGTTGCTGAAGTTGAAGAAGAGGGAGTAACGAGAAGGTATTGAACGGAAACTTGATTGAGATCGAAGTTGGGTTTTCGGGGACGTATAGCGAGAACGATAACGAGAGTGACGGCGACGGCAAGGAGAGCGAGGAATATTAGGAGAAGGAAGAGACAACAGCAGCAGCCCTTGAGTGAAGCTGAAGATGAAGAATAAGAAGAGCTTCCAATGTACTGATTACGGTGGTGGTGGTGGTTGCGTGGTGGAGGAGGAGGGACGTACGGCCTGTGCTGCTGCTGCTGCTGTTGATGTTGATTGTGGTGGCCGTTCGCCGGCGGTGGTTGTTGATTGGCTCTGGATGTCATCGCTGCTCCACCGCTGCTGGCCTCTGTTACCGGCGAGATTAACGCTCACTGTCTCTCTCACTCTCCGTCTCTGTGATTGTGTTTCGGAATTGTTGTTTCTGGGGAAGGATTGATTTGGAAATATTTAGATAGAATGAGCGAGAGAGGGAGAGGGAGAGGGAGAGAGAGAGACAGACAGAGAGAGTGGGGAGAGTGGGAAGAGTTGGCTTTAGCTTTCTAGGCTGAGGGAGGCTTTTCTAAAGTTTTATGATATGTATTTATGGCCTATTAAGTTTTTGCATTTATATTATTTCTATATATATCTGTATACTGGTGTATTTATACTACTGTCACTATGGAAGTCTTTAATTATAAATTTCTCAGCTAGTCAGCTAGCTTTATAAAATATTTGAAAGTGTTTATAAATAATGTTTAAAATAAAAATATTTAAAAACTGTTTAAAAATAAATTTAGTTTTTTATTTTAAAATAATAGTAATAAATAATAATTATTATTATTATATTAAAATTTTTTGTATTATCTAAATTTTACAAATATTATAAAATATTATATAAAATAGATGAAAGAAATTGAAATGCATCCACAGACATCACCTTAAACTTCTACATTTTTCAAACAAGCATTGGCGATGCTAAGGTTAATCATCATGAATTGGTTGCACAAAATTTACAACAAGTTGGATGATATAAGGCTAGGCCGTTCGATTGAAAGAATTACCTAACACTTTCACTTTTATATGTACATATCTACAGAATCAATTAAAGAACCTCTAGTAATATTCTCCAGATCCCAACTTCAGATCGTTTCAGGAAAAACTTTCTCCAGAAAACTTATGAATCTTGATGAATAAAGCTTTGGCTCAACAGCAGATATAGACATGGGATCAAACTTGAGAGATTTGCAAGCATGTTCGATTTTTTTGGTCATGTTGTATTCCTGCAGTATGTCTATGATTCCTAGGTAGAGGACAACGTCATAGACCTCAAAAACATCCACTTCAGCTGAATCAGGGGTTCCCTCGTGAAGCAGCTTTCGGTTTGCTTGAGCAGGCATATTTACTCCAAGTTGCACCCGCAACCTATAGAACAATTCAAGGAATTAATTTATAGTGTTAACTAATTCAAACCCATTAATTTCATTTCTAGTTGATGGAAAAAAATCATTATGTTGCTATAAGCCTCTAGAAGATAAGACATAATACTATCATTGCAAACTCTAAATGCATGTGAGATGGCCTCAGCATCATATAACAACATACCTGAGACTGCAAACTATAACTGAGCAGGTAATACAAATTATTCGACATCTATATTTCATGGCAACAATGATCAAATGTGCTGATCATATTCCAGCATAATGCTTACTCAAGGTCAGGCTAAGCATGCACCTTTGGGGAGACACTAGAGATAGGGACAAAAAAATAGTGTTGGTATTCCTAATTTTGTAACACCAATATTACAAAAAACAATGAAATGCATATCATTCCATAAGGAGGGATTCTTAAACCTTACAACTGGTGACATTATCCCTATTTCAAAATTATTGAATACAAATATACAATAGTATACTGACCTCTTTAATGAACCGTCCCTAGATCTTTTCCTATTATCTACTATTTCACAACCAGATATCGTAGAAGTAAATCACTAGGTTAAAACCGTATCTACTCCCATTTACTATTGTAATCAGGAAACTTCACTGGATAATATTTTTAAAATGTTTGCTGAATTTTCAGACACTAAGTGCCATAAGGACCTCTTTGAAGGATAGTGGAGGTCTCAGAATCATGTTCAACATGATCAACATAAAACAGAGAGTGGTAAATTACTTATTGCATCCAGTAATTACTCTACTCAACCAGGGCAGTACCTATATCAATTGTAATATTAATCAATCTTCATCATTATTGACAACCATCCACATTTCTAAAAAATGTTTAAGAAAATTTAGGTCTTATTCCATATTAATAACTAACCAAGCACAAATTCACTACCTTCCAGTGCCAGGCAAGAGAAGATCAACTTCCTCGTTACCAAAAGCTGCAGCTCTAAGTGTGCTGCCTCGAATATGAGAACCTGGTACATGACTCACAGAGGTTGGCTCATGGGTAACCAATAGTAGCCCTTTTGGAGGTACAACTGCTTCACTTGACAAAGGCACTGACAAGGAGTCAACTATCAGTACTGTATAAACTCTTCAACAAGCATGTTACATATTGGAGCATGTAATCATGCATGATAACAAGTTAGTTAACACAGCAGTTTAGAAACCAAAAGAAGTGAAAAAAGAATATGTTTATGTCCACAAAAGTAATGATCATTGGTAATCTATTACAACTGTCACTGCAAAAATCAAATTTCGATTTCAAGTGTTTCGCAGGAAGATTCAAAGAGAGACTTTTGGCAGAATTCCAATTAAGCTGGTTAAACAGTTATTATAGAGCTTATACTGCACATGGTAGCAGGAATAGATGAGGATTAAAAACATTTTCAAGTAGGATGCACAGCATGAGAAATACCATGAGAAAACTAGGCTTATATTCAATATGCACAACAGTCACAAAATCAATTTTAAGATAGTGTATATAGTCACAAGAGTTTTAACCTAATTCACATGTTGATCAGTATTAGCGTGTGAGTTTGCAGAACTAACAACAAAAAGCTAAACCAGATTTCTAAAACAACTCGAGTGCAGGTGCAAACATGTAACAAGAAGCAGCTTAACATTCCAGAAAACTAGAGAGATAATTCACAGAAGAATTAAGTTTACATTAATATTTGTAAAAACAAAATGTTGAAGTTAGGTATCTATGCAAGGTATGAAATACCTACAAGTGTTAGTCAGAGAACTTGCACAATCTCTCACTGTATCTTGAGATTCAAGCAGAGGCTTCAAATGTTCTGGAGCTCTAAAATGCAATCCTAAGAGCATGCTATAATCTATAATACTCTGTGACTGTAGAAACTTGCAGTCTAGAGAGATTTGTCTGCAAAAAGCCACAAACAATATTGAATAAGCAGAGACCAATTAACAACTTATTATTGTAAAAAATACGATGATAATGCAAACACTATAATATGAAACTAGGTTGCAGTGGTTTTACACCAACAATGGCCATAGTTTACTGACCGAAAAAGTGAATCCCTCCATGATTTCTCCAAATGAAAAACATAGGATAGGTCAAGATCTTTCAAAGTAGTGCTCTCTGTGACCTTATGCTTTTCAGTTGATCTTCCTTGAGAAGAACCTTTCAAGTCATATCTACAGTGGATTCGCAGCTCTGTCCAAAACATATTCCCCATCACAACAAAGCGGATCTGTATATCAGAGTGTTAAAAGAAAGGGAAACATGTATAACCAGAGTTAACATTAAAAATATCGGCAAACTCACTTTTCGTCCGCCTCTAACAGTTAACCTATGGAGACCAAAAAACTTGGTAATAAGGGTGTTGTCATAAGATCCAACATGATTGTAGTAGTTCGGAAGCATCTTCAGTAGTATCTGATGTTTATAGAGAGAAGCAAATATATTAGATTTCAACAGTGCCAATCGCTCTTATAAAGCTATAAGAAAGAATAGAATGACACCTGAATTTAAGTGTCCTGAACTTTCAAAAATAAAAGGTGAAATATACAACAGAAACTTAACTTCATACTTCAGTTTAGTGCCTTAGCCGACCCCACCTAGTGGGATAATGCTTAGGTATCTTCATATTGTACGCTTGACTTTAGTGACTTCTAATTTTAGACATGACCCAGATAATTTAATATTATGAAGAAAATTTATTCTTGAGATAGGATTTCTTCATATTACCAGGAGAATGGTCAATGCCTAGTAAGGGTAAGCATCTACAAGATTATCACTTTATTCTAAGCCAAAGAGTGTGTGCGCATCTACAACTCAAGAAAGGATTAGGTCTCAGAATGAAACCTTCAATTCATTTTTCCTGAGAGTCTTTATGACAAATCTCTCATCTTGCGAAAGGTAAAAAATGCTGCCACTTTTTCCAGGTGAAGAAAGCTCCTTTAGGCCATCGCCCCCACAAATAGACATCATATAATCAGCAGCATCTATCTTAAACATTTCTCGAAGATTTCTGAAATAAGTTAAAGTAATGAAGATCCATCAGAATGATTTTCCAGCAAAGATTAAGAACAGGAACGAACATGCCACAGATTTATAAGCTTCATCAGATGCCTAAAGGATAACCAACTACACCAACAACACAAAACAATTCTGCTTCTTTCATCTCTTATTTTCAATCCAACAAGCATGAATTTTCATCTCTTAGCGTGTATAACAGGAACTCTAGAGTTGGTAGTGTCTCTCCACATTAGATAGGAACTAAACATTCATTTCAAGCAAACAGTTGAGATATTTCAGGGAGTCTACTTTGGCGTACTTCTCTGCTGATAACTTAACCAGCTCCTACAATTCCAAGGAGAAGAAATTGGGGACAAAATTCTCACAATCTTAAGGTAGATGAATATTAATTCAGAAGCATGGAAAGTACCTGAAAACCATTGGACAGTAGTCCTTCCAATAAAAATCAATAGAGTTATGAGGAGGTGTTAGCTGGGAACCCTTGCTAGGGAAATGCATACGAATCCTAGCTCGGTGTCCAAAGTCTGAGGCACGAACTTCACGCATAGGGACAGGAGTAATTTTCCCAACAGTGTACCTACCCCAAAATAAGACTTCAGATCTTCTGTACTTTCCATACATGACACATAAATTCTAGTGTAGATTGAAAACAAGTGAAAAATACGGAAGAACAACTCTTGCAGCCTAACCCTAGTAGAGGGCAAGTGTTGGGAATTCAATTGGAACAACAGCATAACAGCAAATTACCTGATTCCAAGCTGCAAGTTTAGCATGAGATAATAGCTCCTGTGGCCTTTATAAATTGTCTCGCCTGGCCCCCTTCTTTGTCTGCTAAACATCTGCCATCTTCTCTTGCGTAATACACCAGCGCTGTAAGTCCTTTCTCTCTCCATCACTAACACTCCTTGCATATACTCCCTTTCATAAACCACAACAGTACTGGTTTCAAGCTCATCTTTGATTTCATCAGATGAACAAGACATTGTACGAGAACTGCCTCGAGAAGTACTTCTTTGTGAAGGGCTAAAAGAGCTATCATAGGAAGTTGAAGCTCGGTCAGAATCTCTAAAATTACCGTTTGTGCTCCATATCCTTAAGCTTCTACTTTTAAAGCTCGACTTTTTCTTCCTGGGTTCATCAGATTTCACTGATGAAGTAGAACGGAAGCTGTGAACCTTGTCATAATACCCTACTGGATCATGAAAATTTTGATTATAATGATGATTTGGTCCAACAGGACAAAATATTCCTCTCCCATCCTTCAGCCCTCTACTCCAAGTTCCAAAATAATATGCGCCATCAGGAAACTTGTAATAACCTGGGCCATGCTGTAATCCATCCAACCAAAAACCATCAAAAACATCTCCATTAGCCCATTTCATAACACCTCTGCCACTCATCTTACCAGCTTTCCAATTACCAATGTAAATATCACCATTGCTCCATGTGTATTTACCCACACCTTCTTGCAGCCCTTCTTTCCAGAAACCATCATAGACATCTGAATTATTATATGTCTTTGTTCCTAGTCCATGCTGTATGTTCATCCTCCAGCAGCCTTCATAAATGGAACCATCATGCCCATGAAAGGTGCCAAATCCATGCATGAAGCCTCCACAGAAGTCACCTTCATACGAAGCTCCCGATGGCCATAAAAGTCGCCCTCTCCCTATTATCTTGTTTTTCTCCCACTCACCATCATATAATGTTCCATCTGACCAAGTATATTTTCCCCTCCCATGAGGAAGTGAGCTATCATGCTCTCCCTCATAGATGTCCCCATTAGGAAGAGCTCTTTGACCAAGCCTACCACAGGAAACACAAATAAGTATAGAATATCTATATAGAAAAACAAATTTTGAGAATGGTGACCAGATATCTATATATAGAAAAGAGTGAAAAGTCACCTTTCAGGCTCACTGCAACTCATATCTCGGGCTTCCTCCCTAAGTTCTTACAATTACCGTTAACAAGCAGAGGCATGCATAACCATCTTCTTCCAGGTTTTTAGCTAAATATATTGTAAGAAAAATTTTCAGCAAAAAAAAAAAAAAATCATGTCTCAAGAGCATAGAGTGATGTGCGATTAACTAATCTTTCATCCAGGAAAGAATGAGCGCTTTAGAAATGCACGCATATACAATAATGAGTCTTATGCTGTATATACCCCAAACAAAGCATACATCCTTTACATCAATACTTAAAATTTGATTAAAGAATGGTACTATACATTAACGGAACTAATTGATTCCCATCCAACAGGAATGCAATAGTTAGCACAATGCTGGAGATGTCATACTTTGTATCTAGCATGACACAGAAGTAAAAGCATTTTATTCAAGGATTAGATCATGCCAAATTAGTTTACCCAACAAAGTGCCAGCCTTTCATCTCCCTCTAGATAAGATACAATTGTAGCAGTGCTTTCAGCACCTTACACCCATTGGACTCTGATTTCTCGTTCCTTCCAACACGCCTAAAATGGAGATCTATAGGAAACAATACCATACCTTATCAAATACATGTGTGTGGATGAATCGCATTGTTATGCTAGGCATTGACATCTAAGTGCGAGGGGCAAAAAAGCACTTTGCGACATGCGACGTTTATGATCTTCCTAACTGACTATTTACTTGTAGGACTATAGAGCAAGTAAAAGGAAGTGCCATCATCTAATTCTTGTCCACCTCAAAGTCAAAATGGTGTTTCTGATTCAACACAATTAACTTTCTGTGCCCCACTGCTTGTCCTTGGTAAATAATACAGAAACAGCATCACAGCTTTAACAAAACCCATCTCTTGCTGACCCAGCAGAAAGGCTCTAAAAGCAAATTATTATAATTCCTAGTGCAGACTGTCTATGAGACAAACCTTGCGCCTCTCCAAAACCATAAAGAAATTACTCCTGCTGTTCCCCTGAAAGCATCACCACCCCAAGATTGCACTTTCTCGAGAATCCAATAAACAATTTGCTCCAAAGCGAAAAAAGATGGTCAATAAGTTTCAAGCTTGTAGCTTTAGAATCAAAATCCAAGTTATGATCAACAAAAGACAAGCATCTAAACGATAACATGTACCATGTCTAAAGCAAGCACTATCTCAATCTGGCATTTCAGTGAACACATCCCGTGCAATTTATAGTCACCCTTTAGTATGAAATCTCAAAAAGCCGACAAAACAAAACCAACAATGAAGTAAATCAAACGACGAACGAAGACAAAGACCCAAAATTCATCTAGAAAACTCAGAAAACAGCAACCAATAAACTACAAAACCCACAAACATACCTGAGGTAATAGAACGCGAATTAAAACTGTTCAAATTTTAGTTTGAGGATTAAAAAGAGAAGAGGAGTTGGGTGTGGTATTGTTGGTTGTGAGCTACAGAAGAGATTGGTTTGCCTGAGAAAGAGGGAAGGTAAGAAGGGAAGGAAACAGAAGCACGTTCCTTTGTTGGAAGAGGGGCACCGACTTTGAATTAGGGACGAAACAAAACAAACGGATCAATGGATAGCGCGAGTAAAAATTATAGAGTAGATAGATAGATGATGTTCTCAATCAAAGGAAAAAAAGAAAAATCCTACTAATGTTCTTATCAGATATATCTGTTTTCTGAAGAAATGACAAAAACTTTAATCAACCCGTAATTACTATCTTCAAAATTAATGATTTACATGAGAGTTCGAGATTAATGCTAGTGGAGAATACCCTTTTATAATTAAGTGACTGAATAAAAAATTACCAAGTCAATAGATTTTATGCAGTTAGACAAGATCAACTTGGAAAAAAAACATAGTTCATAGTTGTTGACGCATGTTTAACAAAGATTAAGCTAATATATAATATTAATAAGACAAACATCATCCAAAGTTGTATAGCTAGATTAAATATTCATGTATATATCATGATATCATCATAGCCGCACCTATCTAATCTATTTTCTTAATGACTCAGTTTACAACTGAACCTGAAATCTCTACTTTATTTCTTAAACATTAATATAGCTAACTTCTTATTGCATAAAACAAAATGATATTGTTAATTCGAGACTAATCAATAGTGCCATGAAGATCCACGTATGATCGCATTAAGATAATTTTTCTAGATTCTTTTGTACCGGATTATCACTGATTTTGGTAATTAGTGCATTCTTTGGATTAGGACTATCATCGCATTTATAAAAAAAAAAAACAACCTAATCTGCCGCATCTTAAAAGATTGATTCGTAGAGGAAAACCATTACTAATTAATATTATCCGTGCAGACCTTTGCATCCTCAAAAGTTAATCGGTATATGAATGATACTTCCATATATTCGCCTTCGGACATATTATGTAAAAAAAAAGTATAACATAATTTTTTTTTAAAAATTCAATTTTATTTTTTAGTTGTATAAAAGTGAGTTTTTAAAAAAACTCTTATACTGCAACATATTTAAACTAAAATATAAGAATAATATTTTGTAAAAATTATTTTCTATTCAAACTAAACATGTCATTTTGTGTGGGAACCAAATATAAATAATCTGAAATAACTTGAAACAAATTTCCAAACTACCGTGGTCGTGTTTTAAAAATTTAACTTAACTTTTAAAATACTCATTTTCAAAAACTCAATTCAGAGTCTAATTAAACACTTACTGCATCTAATGAGAAGACATGCACATATGAACATAGTTTTAAAATTAGGCCCAGACCGGTCGGGTAAAAAATTGGCGATTTGGCACTAATTTCAGACTGAATTGATATAAAAGTGGATCACGCAAGCGATCCGATAAAATCTGGATCCCGAATCAACTCGGTAATTCAATTCAGCGAGTTGATCCGATTTTAATATTTATTAGAAAAATAATATGCTTATTTAAAATAGATCATCTTCATTAGCATCCTAAAATATGTACCGGATATTTTTCTGTTGTTAGTATATTTTCGTCATTTATTTTTTATTAAAAAGTAATAAATAAATAAAATATAGTGTAGATAGTATAAATAATTATAGAGTATATAATTTATTCTTTATAATGCATAAAATATAGAGATTTTATTATATATTAGGCATTTTGACTATTATCTTAAGTACTAAAAAAATATAAAAAATGTAATTTTAAAAACATATTCAATATTTTTTAAAATTTTGAATAGTTGCTACAAAATATACTATATAATGCATATACTTATTTTTATATGTTAATATTTATTTAATAAATTTTAATTTGACTCAGTAGGTCGATCTGGTGATCCATCCGGTTAATCGGTGATCCGATTATTTGTCCGGATCGTAGACTAGATTGGATTTTAAAACTATGCATATGAACTTCAGACTTATTTGGCATTGTTTATACTTTACTATCTATATTTTTTTAAAGATTTTTGTATTTCACAAAATTTCTTACTGTACTTAAAAAATTAAATTAAAAAATACAAACAAATTATATATCATTATATGTAAATTTTTTTAAAATCTAAAAAAAGCTTATTTCTTTGAAAAAACAAATTCTTTAGAAGTTTTTTTATGAGCAATCCCAAAACAATCCCTAAATGAGCTATACTTCAACGATATTCTGCACTCTTTCATCCACATTGTTTTGCTAGTTTCTAATTTTCTATAGTATTTATATGATAATTAAATTATTAAGAATCTATATAGATGATCGTTGGTTGTGGAGATGGTGACATACGCAGAAGGGACCAAAGGAGTGCAACTGTTTTGTTGCATGGTTTTCTAAGTGTGGTTTGGTACATATAGCTTTCATGCAGACTATATAAAGCGAGACGATCCTTTTTATGAAATGAAAATTTTAAAAATTAATAAAACTTTGGTTGCATACATAAGAACCTTCCAACGTGTCTAAAATCCACCGTGGCTACGTGTTTAATTATTCGCCCCCAAAAAAGTACATCTTATTGTATTTCTAAGTAGATATTTGAAAACACATTACGTCTCTTTTTCACTCAAATTTTAATATTTTATACTTTATAATAAATTCTAAAATTATTTTTTATTTTAAATATAAAAAATTAATGTATTATTGTTATTATTATTTAATAATTTTTTTAAATTTCAAAATATACTTTTTAATTTTTTTTAAAATAAACACTATTAAATATCTCTATATTACGATAAAATAAACTGCACAAAAAAACTTTGTTCATATATATATTTTACAGTGCTAAAAAGTGAAAATGAGGGCTTTTTAAGGATTAACCATTGTATAAAGGTCCTTCCCTGAAAGCTAAAAACATGAGGGGCTTTAATAAAACAATTATTACTGTATACTATTTCTCCGACGGGGCTGTTGTTAGCAGCGAGGCCACTACCGATGTCGTCGATCACCGCTGAGCTCCGCCGAAGTTTTACTCCGATGACGTCAGCCTCATTGCCGTCATACTCGACATCAAAACCTTCTGGTCCTCCGCCTCCGGGCTCAACCACCACTTGCACACTTTGCTTCTCCAACTTTTTTAACAAGTAATCGCTTATTCTTTTCTAACTGGTCCTAGTTGTTTCCCGGAACACTAGACCTAGAATTTCTGAAAATTTTAGTTCAATGTTTTTGAGTTTGTAAACTGGGCGGTGGTAGGTTATACCGTTCGTGAACTCGCTGCTGTTGCTGAACCAACTCAACAGGTTGTTCTGATCGCCACCGAATCACACACGTTTCGGTTACATCTACAACTCTGCTTCTGCTAGGGCAGGATCAACTTTGTAGGAAAGAATTCTTTCTTTTTTTAAGACTTGCATCTAGATAGAATACAAGAAGAAATTGCACACTATGGGACCTTATTTGTAGTAGTACGACATTACCCAACCTTCCATGTCCAGAAGGCAGAACATTAGATGGTATTGAATATACTTTAAATTGCATAGTTGATCAGATTCGAAATTTCTAAGTTTGTGTTCGATAGAAAGCCTTTTCCATTTCATTGCACTCACAGACTTCATTGTAATATTTGGATAAAAAGATGATTCAGAATATGATATTTAGTCTGTCAAACTTAATCATGGATGTCTTTGGATGTGAGAGTGGATCTTGTTGTGTGATCAAGGGCTATAATGATGATTTAATCAAAATTTCTCATCAGTAATTTTTTTTGAGTGAGTCTTATGGTATGTCTTACCTAATCTATTCAGTTATATAGACATCTCATAGATGCTGCAGATTCACCAAGTTTCCTCACGAGTATTGAATCTCTCAGTCAGGAGCCAACAATGAAAGAAACAAAATCTTCAACCAATGTAACAACTGAAGGTTCCATGATTGACTGCTGCCATTTCTTTTGCCATTCTTACGCTTTGCTGATGTTAACCACAAATTTATTTTATATATGCAAAAAGAGATGAGTACAATGGATAGTGGACCTCATCGTTGGGTGTGGGTGGCACCAGAGTACCCAGGAATTGTGGAGGAAACTTGTCAGATTGATAATGATAAGTATGTTAATGTCAAGGAAGAAGATTTAGTAGATGGAATTACTAGCTTTGTTGCTAAATGCATGGTTGCAAACCCTAAATCCAAGGTTCAAATTTATTAATGAGATGCAGTAATGATATACTTCTAATTTTCATTAGTTCTGTACGTGATTCTTCTGAATTACAAATTTTATCACCAGAGGAGCTGTAAAAAGTAAGTCTTTAACGCAGATGGCATCTTTATCAAGCTTATTAATTTAATGGTAGCACAGAAAAGCGTCTATCTGATAGTTAATGTGATTTGGATATTCTGAAGAGTCAATGTCATTACTGAATATGCAACATTTTCATTATTCACCTCCTGTATACTTTATTATTTGTAGTACATTAGTTCTTTTCTGCGTGTTTGATTTCTGCAACTTGAAGCAAATTGGATTTGTTAGGATGGCTAAGACAGGAAAACTTCTTTGTCTTGTATTATAAAATGAGCCTAATTATAAGTACATCAGGTATTGTTTTAACAGAATTTGCAAGGATGCCCATCCAATTTGTTTTTTGTAAGTTTAGGTATCTTTTTTAGTTGCAAACTTCCCATGAAGTCAGTTGTGCATATTGTTCCCATGGATCTGTATTTATACACTTGGTGTGGAGTCTTATTGGAGGTCACCTGGCAGATAGGGAGCCTGAACTAGTTCCTTGAAAGCTTTTTTTGGTGGCTGACCTGACAAAATTGTCTTCTCATTGTACATTTCCAAACTACCTAGTTACCAGGCTTTGAGTTCTTCGCAGTGCTGATAAGAGTGTTGAGCATGCAATGGTGAAGATGCATGGTAATGCACCCATGGATGATGCTTGGTACATGAGTTAGTCAATTTGGGCAAGGTAGTTATGGATTATTTAATTTGAAGCATTTTCTTTTTTTTTTTTGTCTTTTTTTTAACCATTTATCATGTTTGTGTTTATCCGGATATCTCACTTTCCTGGTATTTTGCCACAGTATGCTGCAGTTCTTTAGTTACAGGAAGAGTTTAGTTTTTGGGATGCAGGTGTATCAAAGGCTTTGGATGATGTTAGAATTCAGCATACATTGTCAAAATTGTGGACAGTTGGAAAGTCATTTGTGCCTTGTCTACATTGGGTGGTTTGCAGGGTCAATCGATGTTCTATTTGCTCTCCCTCCTACTCTTTCGATTTATTTTTTTTAGTTTTTATATTTTTTTAATTAGTTCTGGTGCCAGAATTGAATAAATGAATGTGGCAGTTTGAGAGTTGAAGTTTGATGGTAAAAGTGTCCATTTGAACACTTTAAGAGAAAAATGGGTAGACCAAAATTAACTTGGCATAGGGTGGTGGCGAAGGATTTAAGAGGAATTGGGTCTTTCGCTAGTTTGGTTTATAATCGAATGGGATGGAGAAAATGGATTCATGTAGCCGACCCTACGCAAGTGGGATAAAGACTTAGTTTGTTGTTGTTGTTGTTTGCTTTTTATTTAAATGGAGATAACATGATCTCAAGTTTTGACTGAAGAATTTTATCTATTGGCTACTTCTATGAGTAAAAAGCTTTTTGTAATTTGAAGCATTCTCCTAGTCAGAGCCCACCACCTCCACTCATATTTAAGTAAATTGTAGACTGGAATTTCTCTTGGAAGAAAATGAACCTTGTGATTCAGATTCATCTAGTCCGTTGCAGACAGGGTTTCTGATGTATATTATATAACAAATTGCTGATGAGTTTATAAATGATTTGATGGGATAGGACCTATAACATCACTTATATAACTTATATGCTAATTATTTAGCTGATTGCTTTACTAATAGTGACCCAAGTGGATCCTGGAAATTTGTATCTCATGCCGTTTGGTTTTTACCCATATTTGACGGAAGTAATTCATATTTGCTGTGATAATTTGAGGTTCAAACATGTTATACTCCAAGGAGTAAGTTACCTCAGTAGCATCCAATGAAAAATCATGCGAGAATTTTGTTTAATGGTCCTCGATTTCTAGTCTTTTGGAGTTGTCACTTTTGGAACGGTTTAAGGAGATGCATTTTTCCAAGCCTTTTAGTTTACCTTGAAAGTCTATGAATCATCTCTGCATTTGTTATCTCCAAGGCAGTTTTGATTCTGTGTAGATTATAAAAGTTTAGACCAACCTATTTTTGTATCATGTTGCAGGATATATAAGCACTGGAAAATTGTTAAAAGTTGCTGCAAACGGAGTTGGTGCCACTGGCAGACTAGTCTTGAAAGCTTTAGAATGAAATGGCTAGCTATATTGGTCTATCTACATTGGTTCTTTGTGAATATCCTTTTAATTGGTTTGTCCACTGTAGATATGTATAGTGCTTGAATATTGTTCAAAGCGTCTTCCCTATTGAAGACGTGGCACTGTTGAATGTGTAGTAATAGTTTATATTCTGCAACTTTTGTAACGTTAGTTTATTAGTTTCAAAGAGGTAAGTGTTGCCCCATTCATAATATCAATTGGCGTTTGCAGTGTTTGTGAAAGAATTCAGATCTGTGATAGAGTTGGAAAGTTTTACTTGGCACGATTTTGTCTGGATATCCTGGCATGATTTTGAATATCAGGTCGTAGGTACTGCTGAAGTTCGAAAGACAAAAAGGGCTCCAATTATGAACCAGAAAGATTGTTCAAAGCTGTATCCTATGGTTCTGCTCTTTTACTGGGAATCTTCTTTTCAGGATATAAACTAGTAGAGTTGTACAGAAAAGGCATGAACTAAAATGCATTTTTCAGGTTACATGAAAATTAAGAGCTAAAAACTAAGATCATATACTATACTAGCAAACGGATACTGGCATGTTTCTTAGAATCTAAAAACTCGGTTTACTCTCGGTTCTTATATTTTTAGTAGATTTGGTGTATTCTGCGGCTGAACCTGTTAATATATTTGTAGACTTTCTAAAAGAATTAGAAGTGAGGACATCGTTTTAATTAAAAGCATTTATATAGTAACTGTACTATTTGGCTAAGTTTTTCAATTCATATTTTTATTTCACTTTTTTGATAAACTTTTTATAATATTTTACAAATTTTTTTAATATTTAGAAAGTACAAAAAATCTATTTATTATGATATTATTATTACTTATTTTAAATATTTTTTTAGGTAAATGAAATAAAACTCATTTTTCAAAATTTTTAAAATATTTTTCTTTCTAAATATCTTCTATACAATGCATTCCAACGTGCGTTTGGAATTACTTAAAATAAATATTTGTACAAATTAATATTTGTAAATTTTTGAAAAACATATATTTACTTGAAAAACATATAAGTTTTTATAAAAACTTTTTAAAAAATATTTTAAAAAAATATGGAGTAAAAAGAAAGTCAAGTACAAAATTTCACAAATCATCACTCACTCGCACTTACGGTGACAATATATGATCTGATCCGAAAATTGAATCTAAGACTGATTTATTTAATTAAGATTAGAGTTAAAATATTTTGCCCACAAAGATTGAACGAATTTGATCCTATTATTAAATGAGTTAATCCGGATCAATCCAAAATTGATCCACCAATCTGAATTATTATATCTTGAAAATACAATTCTATCATAATTTTTTATGTATACTATAAATTTTAGCAATATAAAAAAATCGATAATAGTAATTTATAAATTATTAAATTATATTATATTTATAATCAGTAATTTACGTTCATATTTTTTTAAATAGTTTAAAATAAGAATTATAATATTATCGAAAGTATTACTATGTAGATATTTTTTTAATAACAAATTTGACTTGCGTATAAAGATTTTTATCAAAATTTTGTTAGTTAACTATTTTTATCTAAAGTATTACTACGTATTTATAATCATAAAATTTTAGTTATTACCATATATTTTAAAAAAATAAAAATAAAATATTTTTTTGAAATATTATAAAAATCGATAAAGAGACTAAAGAATACAAATTTTGATAGATGCTCACTATATCTTTTTAAAATATTATGCATATTTTTTTCGACTGATTTTATAATTTTAGTTAAGCTTAAAAGTGTAGAATTAAAAATAAAAAATTTAATTATAAAGTGGTCGATTCAAATTTAATTTAATTATTTAATAGATTAGAATTCATAATTTTGGTTCGTATTAATTTATAAATTAAATAAAAATTAAATAAATTTGATTATATTATTAATAGATACACGCGAAATCGACAAACTTGTCTAGCAACTCTCTCTATCTCTATCTACTCTCAGCACTTGATCACTAAGCTTGTCGTTAGCTTGCGAGCGCGCCAAAGAGGGACGAGGAGGAATTTTCCCGGCGATGTCGGATGCTGACTACGGCGGCGAGGCGGCGGCGCCGGCGCCGGAGACGGCTAAGGTGGAAGACGAGATCTCGCGCAGGGTTCAAGCTCTCGCCTCCGACTTCATAGCCAAAGCCGAGTAAACCCTACCTACTTCTCCATTCTCTCTCTCTCTCTCTCTTAATTTTACTTGTGAAAAGTTTCGCGGTTGAAAGTTGGTAATTGTCACTCGATTTATATCACGAATGACTGAATTGCTGAGAAAAAGATGGGTTTTTTATTTTACGCACAATAGGAAACTCTATAGGTAGTAAAACCAATAAATAAAACGTTGATGAAGTACACTAGGTTTTGAAAAAGTTCTTTTCGAAGTTTAGAAAGTTGAGCAAGTGGATCTTAAAAGAGCTTTTTGCGCTAGTACTACGTAGAGTTAAGTTTGCTGTATGTTTTTGAGCTCGTGCTGCCTGACCATGTACTCAAGTGGACGTATGTGATGGTTATTTACATATACCTACAGGTTATTGTTAAGGTCATTGAAGCCACATGCATAGGCCTTTGCCAAGATATAAAATTGGAAATTTTAAATGGTATATATAATTTTTTGAAGTTTCTTCCTTGTTTTGGTCCTTAACCTGAAGCGGTATTCATTCTCAAAACATTTATCCTATTTTTGTGAACTCCTTGGTATACATTGTCACAGCTTTATAGATATTTTTTCTACAAATGTTGTAGTGTAAGTACACCACTGTTTTCTTAAGCTGAACTAGAAGATGAAAAAAGCTATTATAGTGAAGTTGGCCTCCATCTTTGTAATGCAGAGTAAGGAGGTTTCCTCGGAAAAAAAGATATTGTAGTGAAGTTGGTCTCCATCTTTGGAATAGCTTTCTGGTCAAATGGATTTTTTAGCATGTAATATTATTTTAAATTCATGTCAGATGTTGGTAATTTTTGCAGTTCTTTGACTTTTGGAGGTGTCAGAAGGGCATTGGAAAAGGACATGGGATTGGAGGAATTTTCGCTAGACACTTATAAAAAGTTTATCAGAACATGTATACAGCAGGTATTGCAATTATCATCTTGGATACGCACTGTTTAGAGTGATATGTTTGTATGTTGCTTCTTGTTTTCTCTGTACACCATTCTCTGAGAATTAGGACCATATACTCTCTAGGGGCAAAGATATACCTGATTTAGAATCGATGAATGTAAGCTCTAGCATCTTCCCTTCGTATAGGTATGAGAGATAGGTATCTGTTCACCCTAGAAAGAGTATAACAACTGGATTCAGGTGGGTTGTGAATATTGTTGTGGTTTGTATTTGGTTCATTCTATATATAAATTAATACATGGTGAACAAGCACTGTTGATTTGTGTGCCAGCACCCTCCTGAACAAAGCACACATGCACATATGGTCTTGTGCTCGTGTCCATGCGCTTGCTCCCTGTGGATACATGTGCCTGCCGACTTGGAGAGCACACTTGGAACTGTACAAACATATGTCCAACATCATATTTATGTACAAAAGATATCGTGTGTTTGTCACGACCCATTGCTATAATTTTTATTTACAAAAATAAAAACAATAGATGTTAGCACATTTTGTTCTAACTCCTTCAGTAATGACATACAGGTCTCCACCATTTGAAGTTCAAAAATGTCAAATAATGAGCTTAAGAAATAAACCAACTAAAACATCATTAGATGTTTACCTTAAAACCAAAAATAATTCATCAAATAATTACAATGAAAACATAATTGCAAAATTATTTAAATACAATGGATTCACTAATCATCTTAACTAAATCACACAACTATTCAACAACCACATTTAACCACGTGCTAGGGTCCAAAAGCACATTTAACTGTTAGTACAGTGGATCCAAAAGCACTATTTACCTACCTGTGCTAGGGTGTCAAAGTTTCACAATACTCTAATCATGTTTGCTCTTGTTCATACTTGTCTGCATGAAATTCAGTTACATGAATCGTTTCGGCAAATGAAATAAAGGCAAATGAAATAATGCATCCATTTTATCGAAGTAAAACCCTAGATTGATGGTGTAGATGACTTCTGACCTTCTTTGTTCTCAACCTATGACTTAAGTACCTTCTTTCCCTGTGGCTCAGAATGCCCCCTCTCTCATGTCCCAAAACTCGTATTTTCGCCTCTTTATCTCTTTATATCTGGTAGAAACCTAATAAGTATGCTATTAATTTGTTCCCATTGATAAATTTCGTAGTTCCCTTACTAAGTTTATACCACAAATGACCACTAATAATACCCAAAGAACAGAAAGAAGTAAAAGTAAATGAATTATAAATAAATTAGCGTTTGTATGAGGGTTTCTATAAATCATTCAACGAAGCATATGATAGAGTAATATTTGGACTTCAAGTTGGATTATTTGAAACATACCTTTGTTTTAAAATTTTATTTACTAAAATACATTTATCTCCAACTTATTCCCAAATCTACAACTTTCCGAGATCTAAGAGATTCTTAAAATGTTAAAGCTGTAAGCCTGTAACGATTTTAAAGTCGTAACACTGTTGAGGATTTTGAAATTGTCAATTCAGAAACAACTCTGAAGTTAGTCTGATTTGGTCAAATTTAAAATTGTCAAAACCTTGATGAATTCTAAGTCAGATCTATATAGGTGATTTCAAAATCTCTAGTTGTCTTTAGAGTGATATATTTGGAATACGTTAGAGATGGAGATGGTGCATTTTAGTAAATAAACTTTTAAGAACACTTTGTCACAAAATGTCCTTCAAATTTCAATTACAGATATTCACGTATTTTACATGCAAAACTTTGGTTTTTGAGTAAAATCCAAAACCAAACCTTTAAGGATTTAGATCATAATATTTTTATCAATAACTTAAATGTTCCATTTATATCTGGTCATATGTCATGTATTCAGGTATTTGGACCTGTGTCCTAGATTCTATAGTGTATAAGTGACTGCCATTGTGCATATGATTGTTACAGTAGTTTCTATGTAAAATCTATTCGGCCAGGTAGCAGTAAAAGAAGTTGCTTGGTTTGGTGTATTGGCTGTTCCCTTGTGGTTTCAGATGCAAATGGTAAGAGTTTAGCAGCATTCATGGATATAGGTTCTACAGTTTGCAGACTGCCTATCTGCGTCTTTGTGTAAAGCCTGCTGACATTAATGGCATGCAGTACTCTGAAGCAAATTTGGTAGATTTAGCTAAGTGTTGCATTGCTCTTAGTAACTTATTGTAGTTAAACACCTAGAAGGTGTATGGCATGCAGTACTCTGAAGCAATTTTGATAGATTTAGCTAAGTGTTGCATTGCTCTTAGTAACTTATTGTAGTTAAACGCCTAGAAGGTTTCTCCAATTTTGTTTTGTGATGTTGGTTTTTCTGAACTTGTAACTGGTTGATGTGGTTTCTGCTGAATGACACCAGTTCATTTTGGGAGCCAATGACGGGGACAAGCCACATACAGCTGCTCCAGTGGAAGTTACCCCATCAGTGGATGTAGACAAGAACAATGAAGAGAATAATCATCAAAGACATGGTGGTTCTGATCGTAATGGGATAGAAGCTGATTCACCTACTTCTCTTAAAAAGCAACCATCAGAAAATAAGCACAAGAACAGCAATAATTTAGAAATGGATGATGTTCTAAGTGAAGATGCTATAAGGAAGACCATTAAGAAAAGAGCTTCTCATATTGAAGCTAATTCTGCGTAAGTAAGATCAAACTAATACACTTACTTCTATTGCAATATTTATCAGTTACATTAGATCAGTCTGTCTGCTGTCCCAGATATCCTAAAGCAGATGCATAGAACGATTAAAAAACTATGTCTACCTTTTGGTTATTACTATTATTGTTATTGAGTTGATCAACATATGATGTTCTTTTTGCTCAAAATTCAGGACAATTTCATTGAATGGAGTTCTTAAATTGTTGGCAGAAGATCTAAATGTTGAGAAAGATTCTTTGAGTACCTTCAAAGGTTTGATCAAGGAGGAAATAGAGGTCTAAAGTAATTTATGGTGCTATCTTACTTTTTCTATATGTTTTATTATAAAATTTCCTTATTTATTTTGGTTGACAGATACTCCTTTCATCAGAAGATAAAGATTCAGGCAGAGAAAGGAAGGATGTGAAAATGACCTCTCAGAAAGTGAGGGGGCAAATGAATAGACGTTTGAAAAAAGCCTCAAAGGATGCAGATTCCTTGGGTTCTGAGGATGATTTTGATGAGGATGATGCTTCTGAGGAAGGTGATAATGCTTCTGATGAGAAGGTAAAAGGATCAAGAAAGAGAGCTGCCCGAAAGAATAAAGAAAGTGCTGAACATATTAAAAAGCGAAGAAAACCGAATTCAGAGAAGGTAAGTATGTCTTCAACTTTCAGGACAAAGAAGTTGGTGGAAGTTGATATGGAGAAGAGTACTGTGACTGAGAGTGGAAATTCATCTGGTAGTGGACATGCTCTTTCATCTGATGAAGAGCAGCCAAAGGTTTTTCCTTTTCTCTGACTGTTGGAAGTTGTTCTTTTGTTGTTCTAGGCTATTAATTACCCTTCTACTGTGTGCACAGAAGAAAAGAGATAAGGCCAACCCCCAAGCTTATGGGAAGCAAGTGGAACGTCTCAAATCAATAATTAGATCCTGCGGGATGGGGTAAGCTGTTTTAAATCATTGCTTAATTAGCATCCCACCTTTTTTTTCTTTTGGTGCAGCAAATAAAGCTTAACGTGCGTGCCCCCCATTTTACAGTGTGCCTCCAGCAATTTACAAGAAGGTTAAGCAAGCTCCTGAAGAGAATCGGGAAGCCTTCTTGATAAAGGAGCTAGAAAAAATTCTTGAGAAGGAAGGATTATCAATGAACCCTTCTGAGAAAGGTAAGTGCTTGTAGACACTAACTATGATAGAATGAAATGTTTAGGGTAGTACAGAATCTTCTAATATCCCGAGAAACTTGGAGGATTATGCATACTAAACACTACCTAAATGCTTTCTGTGTCTTACTATACGTTGGGAAGGAACTGTTTACTGGTTTATTTGAGTCTGTTGTTTCTAGTTTATGATCGAAATAGATGGTAAAGCACATTCCTGCCAACCTGAAGTTTTTTAATTTTATTATAATAGTTATTGCTGCTATTTCATTTGAATAAAATAGAACAACACTTACTTGTGCTGTTGTCAGATATTAAAGCTGTCAAGAAGAGAAAGCAAACAGCAAAGGAGCTTGAGGGCATTGACTTGAGCAACATTGTGTCCAGTTCCCGTAGACGAAGCACATCCAGTTATTTACCTCCTCTGAAGCCTAAAGTAGAAGTTGACCCTGAAGAGGACCAGGATGATGAGAATGGTGAAGATGATGATGGGGAAGAAATAGATGATGTTGATGAGGAATCTGATGGTGGTGGAGATGCATCGGAAGCATCTGCTGATGGTTTGTCTTCGAACCCTTGCATAACAGTTTAATTGCTCATCCAGTTGCTAACAGCCACTTCATAACAACGCTTTGTCTCATGCCTCTCTTCTTCCAGTTTACACAAGCTTGGAATTGAAGGGGCGGTGTAAGACACAGACCTTTGTACTTGTAATTATTTTTTATGTCTCTTGTAGGTTGAATTAGATTCATTCGTCATACCACCTTTAAATGGCATTTTTAAGCTTAAGACTTGGCGCACTAAATTAAAATTCATTATTTCACATGGTTGTGAGTCAAATCCTATCTGGTTTGATCAGGCAATGATGGTTTTCGGTTCCTGTTGTGTTTGTAAGACCTAGTTAGATGCCCTCCTTTTGTTCTTACTCCTCTTGTTAGTTTGAATTTAAAATTGTGATATTTGATGTACTATTCCAACATAAAGTTCTCTGATGAAATCTTTCTTTGACTTGCCTCTGGTACATAATTTTGAAATTGCATTGCTGCCAAGCACCTAACTATCTTTTGAAGCATTTTCTGAGCAGAGACCTGTTAATTGTTACTATTTTCTCAAAGCCGTGAATTCTATTAATTGATATATGCAAATAAAATAGCTTCTGAAGTATGATTCATGTTTTGGCTCATTTTGGTTTTGGATGAAAGCTGGTTAAAAGCAAAGAAGTAAAGAACGTTGGTTGTAAGGAAAAATAACAGAAACTCCTTTTCCTCTTGTTTAAGCTAGTGAAATAGAGGGAATCCCCTTTATGTGCCATCCTTACGTCACTAGTCACCAACCAAAAGTATAAGTATTTCAGTTTCTTGACTCATTTCTTTTGTCTCTCACATACTTCCTTCACGTCATCTCAAAGGGATCTATATGTTGATTTTTCAGTGGATCTAAAAGTGGCAGCAATGGTTTTTTGATTTCTGCTTAATGTCTGCACTTTATTTGTTGATAGTTTGTGGGGAGAAATTAAATGTTTGTAATGACTTCATATTCTGCCTGCAGATGCTGGAGATGAGAGTGGATGATGTTAAAAAGGCAATATCCAAGTGATAAACTGGGACCGGATTATTAATTTGCAGTTCTTTAACCCCCAGACGTTAATTACTTTAACCCTGATAACAGGTACTCTGATGACAATCCTTGGAGAAGGTAGATAGTTCAACAATAGAGCACAGTGGCATTTGTAAATCTATGTACTCTTATGTTGTAGTGCCCCTTATTTGAAAGGAGATTTAGGTTAAATTGATTTCATGTTGTAGTTATTCCTAACCAAGTTCTGCTATTACTTTACTTTAGGGTTGTCGTAGGGTAGTCAAATTCTCAATACAGAGGAAGTAATCTTGTAGAATGTTAGTGGAGTATATTCTGTACCGCGCTTTAGTCTATGACTTATTTGTTTCCGTTCTTTAAAAATCGAACATTTGGTATTGTCTGTGGACTCCCTTACCTATGCCTAGCTTTGTTTTGAAGGCTGTGTATCTGACATGAGAGGTAACAAAATTATACCCGCCTTCAGTTTTCTGTCTGAATACACTAGGTATGAGGCGTTGATGGTCTGTCTTTATCCAGATACTGTATACTGTATATGAACCATTGTTGCTGGCAATACTATTGATATAGTTTGTTACTGTTAATCTTTGCTGGTGATAATAAGTTATTTACGTTAAGTTGTGTATGATCTTATTCATACTTTCCAGTTTTATGGTGGAATCCAATGAGCTCTATGCCGGCGTACTGTTTCACATGGAAAACCATGAACAATGCGGCGAGCTCATACGGCATTAGCTCCCCGCTTGGTCCGTTCTGTTTCGAAACCTTCTGTAGGCACTTACATTAGTTCATCCTTAAGCCTGATCTGTTGGACGCAGCACAGAGAATCATAAAGTTCTTCAAAAGTAAAACTGAAATTAAAGTTTTGTCACAACTTAGAATTAAACGCAAAAACTTGCTTGCTAATATGTTTGAGGTATGGAAATAAGCTAACAAAGTTCGACAGAATAATGTTGGGCTTCAATTACTGACTTATTTAAGCTTTTCTCTTCTGAAAGAAACTTGTGAGGTGGAACAGTTGCCATGCTGTTTTTATACATATTTATTACTGACTTACTTAAGTTTAATATTTACATATTTTAATTAGTATTTTTAAATTTATATTATTTTTATACCGAATTTTATTTTTTTATTTTTATACTTAATTTTACTTTCATTAAAATTTTACTTTAAATTCTGTTTTATATAATTTATATCAATCTTAATTCTATTTCTATATAATTCTAATTTTTAGTTTACTTTTTACTAAATTTATTATTGTGAAACTCAATTTTATGTGATTGAAATAAATTGTAATCTAAAAATGTGCAACAGCGAAGAATAGAAGATGCCATGTTAAACCTAAACCAAAGAGTTTCGAGTGTGCTCGCGCGTGGTCGATGCCTTTGATTACAAGCATTCGTAAGCTCTTTGTCGTTGTCCTCTGAAGCTCAATGTCAAACAAGAATATTAGTAAACGCAACAAGACACTACTCAAATTTATTATTTAACATTAAAAAACTGAATGTTCTACTTCCTTCTAGTGGTAATAATTTTTATTATTAAAGAAGAAAAAAGTAGTGATAATCTACGGTAATAAACTTAATAATAGTATCATCTAGCTAGCTACTTGATGCATGCCAAATTAATATACATATTTTATATATATATATATATATATAGCACCAAATTATTAATATTTTTAATTCTTAAGTAATAATAAGTTTAATTGTTTTAATTAGATATTGACAAAGAATTAAAAGTTACCATAATCAATAATTTATTAAAAGAAATTCGAATTCCCCCCACTTTCTCTCTATCCATCGGGTTACAGTTGTTCTTGCTGTTGGTGCTGCTGGTTGCTGTTGTTGTGGTTGCTGCTGCTGTTATATCAGAACCAAACACAGCAATGTCGACCACTTCAGAGAAGAAGAAACAAGTTCACCGGAAGCGAAACGATCCAAGTTACGTCGACTAGTTGGCGACTCTGTGGAATAGAAAGGATAACAACTTGGGAGAAAGTCTAGCGAAGCTTCCGGCAGAAGTCGACTGGTTATCGAAAGGGTTGCATGCCGCAGCAAGGGCGGAACCGAGAACGCCAACTGCAACTGCCGTGGCGTTCGACAGCGGACTTGGGGCAAGTGGGTCGCTGAGATCAGGGAACTCGACGTGCCCCGAATTGGCTCGGAACTTTCTCCACCGCCGAAGAAGCCGCTCTTGCCTACGATGAAGCTGCCCACGCCAAGTTCGGCGACTCGGCGAAGCTCAATCGCAGTCCAAGAAAGACAGTTTCGAATATGGTAACGAAGACTTTACTGTGCAGTATCAAGAAGTAGATGTCTGTGCGATGATTGGCGAACTGTTAACCGAAGAACGGCTTCCATGCTGCTGCTTTCAATACGCATGATATCTCCGGTGCTGCTGCTGATCGGTTCGAATCGCTTGATGTCTATCTTGATCACCAAGTAACACAGTTAACCATGCCGGCGATGGTATCTGTCATATCGGAGACGCAAGCAATAACACCGGTCGGGAACGATTAGTGCAAGAAACTCTGAAACACCCTGCAGCTTCTGAGTTCCAATTGAGCAATATCGCTATTGATGATTTCAAGCAATATCTAAGCTCAGTCGACGTCGAACATGGTAGCAGTGTTGTTTCACTATTTAGCGATCCGGTGAAGCAAATGGTAGTTGCCAGAATATTACATAGGAAGTAGTTGAAATATTTAAAAACGAAATACATCATGGCTGAGCATGTTTTCTTCTTCTCAGATATGAGAAGTGCATACTGTACATGCAACATTCGCTTACAAATCTGGTTCTCCTTACGATTGTTGGAGGCTTGCATCAAAGATTAATAAACAAGAACAAAAAAAAACCGAAAAGCAAAAAGTTAACTACAGAATTGACATGCAGAACTAATATACCTACATCTAGGTATAGCTAACATACATGTAGGTATACTCAAATCGTTAGAGCATTTCCATCCAATAGAAGAACAGCAGCAGCTTCCAAAAATTGTCTCCCCAACGGTGCTATGGATTTTAATCTCTTGGTAAAGACCGAAAATTTAGAAGGTTCTTGAGTACTTCTTTATTTCATATAATATGGAAGAGATGGAGACGAGGTCCTTGTTCAGAGCGGAACCTCCAGAAATCCTTTTCACACACTCTGAGAGTCTCGTGTAATACAAAAGCAGCTGAGTGAGTGCAGCCTTCAGGATTTCCATCCCACATAAGAAATTGCTGAAGGATGTTATAACATCCTTGTGCATGAGTTCTATTGCAGCTTTCCACCTGCTGGCGAAATCCTTTACCAACGGCTCAACATCAGACACTGTGGGTTTATCTGATATGGAACTTGCGTCTTCCGCTGACAAAAGGAATTAGGAAGTGAGTTCATTTACCCTCAAAATCAAATAAGTACAACACCACCGAAGAGTAGCCCCATCCACACGGACATTACCATAGAAAGGCTAAGGATGGCTATAGCTGTAGCAACAAAAAAGCATATTCGTTTTCTTTCTCATTCATTTGAATGTTCTTGTCAAGTTGCACAATAAATGGAAACGTGTAATTTTAGTCATTTGCATCACTGAGGTTTGGTATGCTCATTGAAAGTATTAACTACAGCTGCTATGATTTGAGATTCCTACTTACATGCTCGTGTTTTCACAAATTTAATCAAATCCCCGAAGTGCTCCAGAAGCAATTCTTCCTGCAAGCAAAAGATAGTCAGGTAAAGAGGGGAAAAGTTACAGCCAGTTGTCAGTTTTAACTCTTATCTGGAAACCATCACTTCACTCATACTATTGACTATTGCAGCCTTCATTTTGAACACTGAATATCAAAATATATACACGAAATCAAGTGAACAGAAGAAATTGATGTAGCAACAAGTGAATAAACCTGAACTAAGTTATACACAATACACTCCAATTTCCAAGTTGCGCTACAGGTGGTAAGACATATCATATGTGTCTGTGGAATTTATCTGTTTCTGTTTGATGTACGTTGTTTTCAAGCAATCATGACTTAGAACCCATCATACTCCTAGTTTTGTAGGTTCGATTTGTTTGAATCTTCATGAGCCTTATCATGGAGGTAGAAAGTAGAAACGTATAGAAAACCATCACATTCAGTCTCTAGATAGTTCTTTCTTAAATTTTGAGCCTAACCCAACAACTCAGGTTCTCCATCTGACACTTTCAAAACATAAAATCAGCTTGGTTGGATGAAGGTAGTGCAATCATAGTCTGCCTGGTTTCAAATATCATTTTATAGAGGAACCTTATTTAGCTACAGTTAAAACATATTCAACCTAATGATCAGTTGCTCTACTATTCAAGCTACAATTTGACAATAAACTTGTAATAGAAAAATTGTGTTCATTGGACAGTATATATATATCCTAAACAGAAGTCGTGCTTCTAAAGATACCATTAAGCTACTTATATATAGAGTAACTATATTCACAAATTTCATGAGAACTTGCCACATAAATAGCTATGTTGCTCTTCAAAAGTTCCTCAAAGTGCATCTGGGTTTTGCCACCTTCAGTACCAGCTTCCTGTGGAGAGAAATTTAATCCAAAATGCTATGCATATCAAAGGACATAACAACTGAACTAGCATTCTTTTGGTTATTATGACAAATTTGCATTTTTAATCTTACCTTCAGAATGGAAATTGTCATATCATAGTTGTTTATGAGAAAGACTGTCTGCAACTTAGATTTGGTAAATAATTTTGCCAATTTCACAAGCAGATCATCAACAGCCATTTGCAACCGTTCCAAATTCAAGTCAAGCTACAAAAGAGAAAATTTAAAATATGTAAAACAATTCAGCGGCTAACAACTATGTGATCCTTAGCAAACAGGGTAAGTATGAAAAATTAGTGGATCTCTACATTAGCTAAATTCTCCTTGCATACTTGCAAAAACTCTATAACTGGCTATTGGGCAGGCATTTGGATTCCCGTAGGAGAGAAGTTCCACGATCAAACCTGACTAACCTGTCCATCTCCATATTCAACATTGAGATGAATAAGGGATGCTGTAAACTCTGCATAGCGCCTCATCACATAGTGCGGATGAACATCATCTTCCCACAACGTTTTCACATTAGCATTGCGTAAACTGTTGAGATGCATGTCAAATACCATCTTGAACCGAGGCCATAAAGATATATTGACCTGCTCAATTGGGAAGTACAAGGGAACACGCCATCAGGGTAGTGTTCAACCTACCAAATCAAACATCCTGCAAATATTTTACAGAGTCTGGAGCAAGGATATTGATGAAACAACTCAATTTGCTACATTTTGTTCGGAAAAAGGTTCCTATAATCTTCTGTAGGTTGAGTTAAAAGTTCAACATCAACTAGGACTTCGAAAAAATTATAACATCCAATAAGACTTTTGTACGTTGAACTTACAAATAAGCTGATAAATAGGATTTAAGTCCTACATTTCCTCATCCTTTTTGAAAGAGAATGGAGGGTGCAAAAGGCCTATAATAGCAAGTGAGGGACAACCTCAAATTGTAAGACAACCCCAATTTGAGTTTGGATTTCCTAGAGAACTGATCTAAACTAAAATAAAGCAAAGGTGCACATCTGCAGTTTCACAAGTTTATCTTAGAGTTCTATGTTATAGCACCTTCCAAATTTCTCTGCAAAGCTTTTACTTCTTCTGCAACCCTATAAAGTATTTCTCAGGTTTGAAGTTTGTTTTTCAACTCCTGTCTTTGTATGAATTTTATAGATTTTGAAACTTATTCAGAAAGATCCTAACAGCAATCACATGCTATCATTTCCTCAGTACGCACCACGTAGAGATTATTCTCGCTGGAGTTCCCAGCTTCTGCATCATATTGCTCTTCCTATGATTTGTCTTTGAAATTTGTTTCAAAAACATACTATGAGCGATCTCCTCTTGTTCAGGAGACATGCTCAACAATGCATGCTAAATTTTAAGTTGCTCCATCTACTTGCTAACCATCTTTCATGCTAGCTGCGATAAGGCTCTCTTCCTAGTACAGTGATTTTTGGAACGCTAAAGAGCAATATTCTCTTCCTAATTTACAGAACTTGATTCCTTATAAGTGAAATTCAAATCCTCTCATGAAACTTTATAACAACATCAAAACTATCAAGAAAGTTTAACATTAACAACAACATCCTTCAGTCACCGAGACTTTAGAAATGAAAGCCCTTCAATGAGGCAAGCTAAAAGGACTTGCAAACATCATTAAATACTCAGAAACGAACCTTATCCAAGTATGAGTCCAAACATGGAATTCGTCTCTTGAACATTATCAACTGAAAAAGAATAACAGGACCAAGTCAAACAATACAAAGCAAATGAAAATGAATAAGTTATTTCAGGCAAAATTTATTTAACTACAAAATACAAAGTCAGAATACAAATGCATTTATGCCATTCGCAATAGATCCATGTTTCATTCAACTATTTGATTAGTTTATCAATTTAGTTTTTCCAAATGCACAATATTCAGAAATTTAAAATTGTGATTATTGTTCTCATGTAGTTCGCTAGAATATCTTGAATGAATTATTTACAAATCAAATGTCCAAGTCTTAAAACTACAAGAATTTCTTGGACCCGAAATCTGATTCGCACAAAAAAGAAGGTTAAAGTTAATTAACAATAAAATAATAATTTGGACTCCTACAAATTTGTGCTCCTCAAAAACCATCAAGCTTAAGGGCATGGGCTGACAAAGTGCCAATAGATTCAAGTCTATAGGCTCAGCAATCCAAAACGTCTGACCACCTTGCAATAGCAATTATAGAATAAGGACAACTGGCTATGTTGCGTCAACCTAGGACAGGCCATTTAATTTCAATGGCTCCAATTGCCTCCTCTCTAAATTAAATAGAAATAATGTCCTTTTGGAAACATCTACAGGCAACTAAAGTTTAATATCACATGATCATACCTGATGTTGGTGTATTATGCGGATCATGAGCATTAAGCCAATTGCATCATAAGAATTTGGAAGCACAGTACTAAAGTGTTCATCAATAACTGCAAAAGGCCCTGCAAATCAGAAAAGAAAACATGTTAGTTTCCTAGTTGCAGTCATAGAATGTCAGGAAGTTGAACTAAAAAACGTGTAATACAACAGCAAACATTTGCTATAAGCTAAACATATTCAGTAGCATAAAAATGCTAGTTAAGGGAAACAATGCCGTTATTTCTACCTTCATACTCGTTCCAAGTTTCATATTTTAAAGCTATTTACAATACTGATAGGAAGCCGAATGCATCTTAATGCCTATGGCACGCCTTCAACAAATTAAATACTGCTCTATGTTGATAACAAGAGCAAATCATTATTCGGAAGTTACAATCTAATATAACTGAATGGAATGCATAAATGGATACTGATGCACGAGTTTACTATGCACCAGTGACAAACTAGATCAGAGAAGTAACCAAACTGTAAAGACTGCAAAGTTATATATATCTAGGGGAGAGTATAACCACTAAAGATTTACCCACATTATGCCTGCTCCCATTCCAGACCGCTGATCAAATTAGATCCAAAGGTCAGGATAAGAAAAAGACTATTACGCCTTTATCAATTTAATTGCCCCTATGGATCCTGAATGTTAGATTTAGCTTAATCAACGGTCAGGATTAGAAGTGGGTAGAATGTGGGATATCTTGAGTGGTTATATCCCTCCTTGTGTGTGTGTGTGTGACAGATTTAGAATTACCTGCAAAGATATCATGAAATATAGATTCTTCTCCAAAGAATTCATCACAAAAAAGATATCTGAACATTATACAATTCGAACATTAGAAAAGCTAGCATACTGATGTAAGTTAGAGAAGCTAGCATATATTGGGAGGCCAGACAGAAGCATACTCTGAAGTAGCAGTGTCCATAAGAAGCTTATGCAAACTCCTAAACAAAACCTCATATGGATATTTCTGAGAGTTAGCTTCAGCTATATGTGGAATAAGTGCAGGTTGATCAATTTCCTGGAAGGAAATACAAAATGAAAACAAGATTTACAAATCACAAAAAGAAACTGTAAGTAATGCTACAAATAATAGATTTATGCTTCCAGAACTCTTTATATTCATATCCAGAGCGAAGAACCCTGATCAGTAAGAACCACAAGATGGCTTTTCAATCTTAAAAGCAAGCTCATGAAAGCCACAAGAGAAATACTAATAGTACACAGTCTATAGCCATCAGTAAGTTGTGATAAGTTTAAAAAAGAACTGCACAACAGCTCGTCCTCTATTCTTTTCCTAAGTGAATAATTCTTTAGCAATTATTGAACATTGAACAACATATGACCAAACAACAATATCCCGGAGATCTCTATAAATTCTCAAAGTAAGTATGAGCAATGATAACAAATAAGCTATTCTAGAAAAAAAGGACTATCATAGGAAAAAGATATTACGCTAGTAGCAAAAGGGAATTATGTATACTAATAGCGCTTTGAATTTTAATAATCTTTAGCATATAAGTGATGTCACTGTTCCTTCATGGATGTATCATATCAAAAGAACTCAATAATTTGGAAAGCCAGTATACGAAAACCTACAGGGTTAAGGTTTCATTAGTAAGCTAGAATTTAAGGATGCATAGATCAGACCAATACTTCTGTTTCAGAATTTGCCCTTCCATAACCACAGCACAACTATGCCCCTCAGTCCAATGTGTAAAATCATTATAGAGTAACTTGCTACATAAGACACATCTGTCCTGTGATGGATTCTAACATGGCATCTGGAGAGGTATAGGTCGTGTTAACTACAGAACTTAGAAGTGTATCAATAAGTCATCACATGAGGATCCAGGATAAGTGCAATTGATGTACACATGAATGCCTAGACATAAATGAAGTCTAGGGCATTCATGGAGAAAAGTGATGACTAATGCCACAAATTGATAGGACAGGCACACCAAAACACGTAATCACCACGGCTATAGTAAGCTAGGACATTAAAAATCTATTGCAAAAGTCTGAAATAGGCAGCAGGGAAGTACCTTCAAAATGTTTATTCTTTCACCTAAAGCAAAAACAGCAGAACGGTTCTTCAAAGGTTCTCTTCCCCGTAAGAAAAATCCAGTACTTCTTGTCTCAACCCCAATCAAATCAGTTGATGTTGCTATATCTAATTGCAATTTCTCTAAAGCTTGTATATATGCACGGAAATGTGCACTTAAGACCTGCAAAAGGAACAAACAAAGTGGTACTATTGTAAGAACATACAAACTAATGAAGCCGTGCTTAACTCGCTAGTGTTAGCAGAATATGCTCACGCGAGGAAATTCTATGAACCAAATATTTTTGTCATTAATATAAGAGGTATTTAAACTGGCAAGGCTTAAGTGATTATGAACCAGCTATTTACTTACTAACACGACACAACTACAGATACCCCTTTTAACTAGTTCTAGGTAACATAACTACATAAGCATTTGTCAACTGTTTCAAAAATTAGTGAAACCTACCAGCAAGAGACATATTATAATCAATATTTACTGAGCATAAAATAAAGCAAGGCATGCAGCTCCAAAGAGGCAGCTTCACACCTTATTCATCGTGTCAATATATGCTGCACGAACCTCGGAATATATTTCTCGACCATGCTCTTTAAGAAAACCAATTACATACCTATAACCAAATTAGATAAGTTCTTATTTGTGAGTATATACAAGAAGAAAAGTAGAAACTCCAACTATCACAAGTTTACAATGAAAGGAATTAACAGGCACATAGATTAGAAAATATACTAATTTGTGAAAACTATGACCACGCAGGCCGCCAAATAAGTAAATAACTAGAGCAGATGAATCAATCTGAAATTTCTTAAGCAAGACCCAAGTATCTCACAACAAGCCAACCAGAAAACCACTATTTATATTTTTCCTTCTACTTAAAATAAAAATGGAAACATAGAATATTGAGATAACTGATTCCTGATTTTATGATTTACTGAATTATTCCAGAAAGCCGAACATGTCCGACAATTCAAACATGCACTGCCACGATAACACCTAGAAATCAGATTTACAACAAGACTGATTATATAGTTGGTAATTCCACTGTATCATAGAAAAAAGTGATACAATAACCGTCCAGTTCCTTGATATCATATTAAACCCAAGATATAATCTATAACCACAAAGATGAATCACAGCCATATTTCCTGCAATCATGTCTGATCCTTTTAAGTACTGACTTCAAGTGCTACTTTCTTGATATCTGAATGTTTTTCTCCAGGTACAACACTCACAGACATGAATTGCATAACTTTGAGGAAAAAATAACTTAGCTGATACAAAAACATGAATTTTGCTAAACATACTTACATGAAGCAATAACTACCAGGAAAGTAGCATAAAGAATAAACTCTACATGAAGATAGTCAACATAGATGACAATCATAAGAGAGGAAATTATCATAATTTCAAATTACTAACTTACTTATACTTCAGAAGAACATTTTGTTGTAGGATTTGAATATTTGTTTTTGGCTTTCTCAAAGCATAAAGTTTCTGAATCATAAAGTCAAATACCTAGGACGAAAACAGAAACCAGAATTAAGTAATCATATCTATCACATGTACACCATTTCAGATGAGGCACAGGAAGCACAAACCATTTAATAAAAAAAGTAAGACCCTCATTTCTATTTGAACCCGAGTAAGCAGCAGGAGAAATCATCAACAGAGAACATTAACATCATGACAAGTTACAAACTGCATATCATAATAGTGCATACGGCTCAATACTGAAGTTTCAATTATGTTAAATATCATTTAAGAACTTTAAAACCAACCCCTCTTTTTCCGTTCTCATGACACCCCAAATTCTGCAACATAGAGATGGCCAATTGCCACTTTAGTCATCGTTATCAGGAGACCTAGGAAGTGGAAGTGATCTTCATTGAGCAACGCTTGACATGGTGCTTTGTCTTTGCACAAGCTAATTAAACAACTAGAAGCTTAATTATCATGATGGAAGTTCTTAAATAAACTCAAACCGACAATGCATAGGACTTTTTTATAGCAAAATATAGCCTATCTGACTCTGATTGAAACCACAGTGCAACCAGAATGATGATGGTGACAATCCAATTCACTGTGGTCCGAATAGGTAAAGCATAACTTCATAATCGATCATGGATTATTTGCTTCAAATATATACATGCCAGAAATTTAACAGTTAAACCACGAAAGAAAATCAATGATGTGTCATGTGAGAAGGATAGGTTTTCTGATGGAAGTGGACAGACGAAAAAAAGTATAATGTTGCTGAATGTAAGCCACACAACATTCCAGATACAAAGACTCAAGGCATCACATATCAGGTGAATTGTGTCAGGTAGTCAAAACATAATTTCCAATCTTAAGATCAATGGCGAGATTGCTTCGCCCATGTAACATGGCGTAAGCAAAGAGCAGCTTGCAATCTTATTGGTATGAACGATATGCTGGAAATTAAGAATTCATATTTACAAAAAGAAACGAGGAAAAAAAAAGGTTGTTAAGAGGAAGCAGACTTTTGATACAGCTTTCTGCCGAAGTCTTTCTAATTCCGGTCGGACATCTTTGAGAGCCTTAGATCCTTTCACCAGAGAATCAGCCTCTACAAGCTTCAGCTTTTTGCTTAGCATTTCTAGTGTTCTCAAATATTCATCATTTACCTGCAAAAAAGACTTGATAAACAAATAATAAAAAAAGGAATTATACAAACACCTGAAACTTATCAAGACATCTCAATGCAAGTACAATATGCACTAAAACAAGAACCAAGTAACTAGTATCATTATCACAATCAAGGAAAAAGAAATCAGTAAAAGCAAAAGAAAAGCATGTAAAACAGTCTTTCATTGCAAGAAACACTTGTATTTCCTAGGTTCCAAGAGAAGGCTTTCTTTTTGGTTGTTAGGAAACAGAAACCTCGTTACTAACGATCCATCATTTTTAATGGCTTGCTTATAACCCTGATTTCCCCTTCAGTGTTGAAAATACTTGCTTATAGAAACATGGCTTCTCAAATAACACAAAAAAGAAAAGAGCAATAAAACATTGGAGACAAGCCAATGGATATGGTAATAGCTAATGTTCACAACAGTGATTGTTCAGCAATCGAAAGGGACTGTATGCAAACAACACTTGCCCAGGTCGCAAAATGTCATAAACTATGCAGTAAAGCTAAAGTGGAGGTTGTATATGAAAATACCATCATAATAAGTAACAAAATAGTTGATCGAACAACTGCTTGTAAACAAAGTGCAAATAAGAACCACATTGCCACTAATAGGTAAACAGGCTTTTGCAATAAAGCAGCAGAAAGCAATTTTAGGCTTTTCCTTTAGAGAAAATATCAAGTGTTTCTGAGACTTGGTTAGAAAGAAAGATTTATATTGACCACTACCAATTCCAACATCCATAAGTATTATAAATATAGTCATATGACAGAACAACTGTCAGTCTGTACTTGGAAGAAATATTTTCTAAACTTCCTATGTTCAAAAAGGTACAATTTGTAAATCAGAAAAAATTGCAAAAAGCAGATTAGAAGGACACCTAGTACATTGATTTGGAGAAAAAAAGGCTTCCAGCATAATACATTACCTCTCCATCAACAATTACATCAATCATTCTTGGCGGCACAATGATATCCTCCACAAACTTCGTCAACTTTGATTCAGCTCCCTGTAACAAAAAAAAGTTATATAAATAGGGAGAAGGGAAAAACCAAATAAAGGGAAAGAAACAGACAGGAGCTCAAAATAGAACAAATCATCCCTAATGTTCCAACTTATTTGACTTTGGTCCAATTATATTTAAGAAGTTGTGTTTTTATTGCCTAGACTTTCTTCTCCTCAAATTTCTTTGCATTGACACACTGAAACAATAAAGCAAGAAAACCATGCTGTGAAGCTTTTGGAAGACTTCATTTTCCAATGTGCACTTCAATGATACCACTTGAAATTTAGATAACCAGACGTAAACCAGTAGTAAGTACAATTGACGTTATGATATTAATTTAAATAATAACTTACCAAATTCTGAAGAAAAAAAAAACTCTTCTGCAACTAAATGGACTTTAAACTGCAGGGACCAAAGAGGCCATCTCTGAAGATAGTGCCAGTACTCAAATGATCAACAATAGAACTTCAAGGGAAAGTGACTTATTTGGAGGTAAAGATGAAAGCTGAACAAAACAATACTACTACTTTTACTGTTTTATCACTTCACCTAGAGAAAATAAACAATACTCATAAGTCATCCTCAGTGAGTTTGAAAAGAATTAAGAATTGACAACAACATCATGTGTTGTCGAAATAAAGACTTCCCAGAAAACATGTGGATTCCACATCAATAAACTATAATCATATTTCTACTTAGTTAACTAAGTAAGGAGACAGGGATTAATACTATGAAATGGCATATCCAGAACCTTGCGATTTTTCAACTTCAAATCCATGTCCATGGATTTTTCTTGAATAGACTTAATTTCTGAACTAATAGAACCTATCTCAGCCTGCACAAGGAACATACAAGAAAAAAAGGTGGGGTCAATTGTGTTTTAGTTACATGGTAAACTCACAGTACAGAAGGAATCTTTAGATAATAAATCATCATGCAAGATTGAAAAAGTTAAGAAATAACCAATATAAATCCATCAAAGCTGTTGATAGTAAATATGTCAGAGCAAAGCAATCACAAAACAAATATTGAAACTGTTGCAAATTGTCCTTTCAGAGACTTCAATGATAGGAAAGAATAATTACACAAGGACTACAAACATGCTAGATAATTGTTATCATAAGATGTGTATTGGCATTTTAAGTCCTCATGTTATGCCCCAATATCCAATTAACTACAAGAAGTAGGTGCACACCTGAAATCCACTTAAAAGTGTTTCCATTTGTGACAAAATGGTGTCACAATCTCGAATCTGACCATGTAGCAAAACTAAGTTATCACTCTCTTTAATGTAATCCTGCAATAGAAAGGAGCAAGTTTAGTTGACATAAACGAAGATTATAAGAAATTTGCATAAGACTGTATTAGGAGACACCTACAAAGAAGAAAATCATTCTTCACTTCTTTCATTAGATTTTTACACATAATGAATTCCAAAATCTTAATATACCAAGAAGAGAACCACCAGAACAACAACTTATTGTAACACTTACAAAATCCAGCAATCTCAGATGGCATCATGATATCATGCTACCATCAAACATTTGGAAGAGTGTGATTTCATTATATAAGAAGAATACCAAAATTACTCCTCTTAAGATTGGTATTAGAGGATGTACAACAGCAACTTAGCAAGTATAACTTTGGAGAACATAGGTGCGAAGTACTAACTGATAGTGATTAAAACTAAAAGGCAAAGGCTACTAAAAAGTAAAATATAGGTTAAGAAAGCAAGATAGAAAGTAAATGATTTTTCCATTACATAACACATATTTCAACTTTTTTCAATGTATCAATATGTATATATGAAATAGTAACTCATGGTGCCATGAGGTTCAAATGTTTCTATCCTCCATACATTACTATCCAGCATGCTTAAGTGAATAAATTTCAGAGTGATACCGAAATGCACTAACCTGAATTGAGTCCAGTTCCACTTGCCGCACATTGTTTTCAACACCTTTCGTATACTCCCGTAATTTTGTGCCCTTCGCCAATATTTTTGCTACTTCCTACCAAATCAAAAAGCCTTTAGCCTTTTTGGAGCTTTGCAATTTAACTGGAAAATAAGCAGCAAAAAAGTTTTGTCGAGAACTATCTCAAGCGCATCGAATAAGAATATTTACAGAAACCTAACTGGTGTTAGTTTAACAATTATAAAAGGGACTGCCATGAAGAGTAACACATGTTAAGATATGCAACCTGATTATAATATGGCTTTCCTTGGAAGATAGACTAATTTAAAGGGATTCTTCTTGTTAACAAAATGCTTTTGTAAAGAGCTCGCACTACAGTTTTAGAATAACATACTAGTGAAGAGTATGACAAAAAGTTCTAATGAAGAGTATGACAAAATAGTTTTAGAGTAACCTACATTTTTTCCTATTACCTACTACTGAAGAATTAGACAAAGACTTACTTCATCATTCTTGCATTCTTCTAGCTCCTCCTGTAGTCCCTCAAGTGAAATATCATCACTGAAATAGAATCCAGTAGAGTTTCATATGCAAAAGTGTAGAGAAAATCTAACATCTCATACTTTCTCGGGTTTCCAAATTTATCAGCTGTAATCAACTTAAGGCTACTGCCACAGTATAAGGTTGGAATACGACATGATTTATAGCTAATTTTTCAAGTGGAAAGGGTTCCATCTGACCTAAAATATCAAATATAGAAATTCATCTAGCGAATACACGTAGTTATTTGAGTGGTTGGCGTATTAAAATAAAATTGGCAAGCAGAATTTAGCACCAAATTTTGAATATACATTGCCGTCGATAGAAATCAAGCTGAATTTGAAAGAAACAAACCTGCTTGCGTCTTCTTCTAAAGCTAAATCCCCAACAAACAAACCCAAATCGAATCCTTGCTGTTGCGAGTCTTGCATCTTGCTGCAGATTCATAAACCATTTGCGCTTCATCCAAGTTCCAACAGATAATAAGATTAACTAAAACTGAATTTTCGATTACCTGATCGAAGAAGAAGTAGATCGCTGAGACTGCGTAGATCTCACTGTAAGAAAAAAGGGGAAGAGAGTTTGCAAAATCCAAACTAGATGGTCTGGTTCTAAAGGTACGCTTGGATTTTGGGCACCTGCTGTTTCTTTAAAGCACAGTTAGATTTTAGGGTAGGACTTGTTTCGATACACCGAGAATCCAGTTGCTTTATGTAAATTTTGAGTTCGGCCAATCTTTTAGTTATTACTTTAAATTTTATTTTTATACTGAATTTTACTTCTATTAAAATTTAATTTTATTTATTTTAAATATTACATCAAACTCTGCTTCGCAATTTATTTTTATAAAATTTAATTTCATAAAATTCAGTATTTAAAAATTTTTTTGATAGAATTAAGTTGGATTTGGACTTACTAGCTGATTCTTTAGAACAGTTGCTTTTGGGCTGACCTGGCTGGTTTGTAAGTACAGTTCGATTTGGGCTGGACCGGCTAGTTGTAATAGCCACTTGGGTGGGCTACAACTGCTGGTTCTCAAAGAGCAGTGTTAAGGGTAAAGACTAAAGTGTTCAATTGTCCTTTTGTTGGTAATGTAGAGTGACTAGAGTCCAATAGGTACAGGATTTTAATTGAGTTGCTTAGTTTTTATTTTCTATTAACTTTGACGGTTATTTAAAAGTGAATAAGTAAAAATATCTTTAAAAATATTTAAGAAACTCTGCATCGCCCATGTGGCATAAGCAAATTTATCATCTAATTTGCAGAAAAAATAAAATTTTTACAATATAATTAAGAAGTTCAGATATAATTTCTTATTTAATCTGGTTGATTCATCAAAACAGTTGTCCGTAAATGCTTATACGTCTTCAGATCAAGGCAATGAGAGCGCATTTAAGGGATTATTTGGTATTGCTTTTTTCCGATCCTACTTTTTAATTTTTTATTTTATATTTTTTAATATATATTTTATAAATATATAAAAAGTTTATTTAAAAATTTAAAAAATATAAAAAATTTTTAGAAAAAAATCTTTTTATTATATATTTTTATTATTTTTTTAGAAATAAAAAAAATAAAATTTATTTTTTAAAAAAGATAAAAATATCTTTTATTTTAGAAAAACTCTATTTCATAATCACTACCAAATACTCCCTAAATCACATTTCCGACGCAACTTTTTAATTTTTTTCTATTTTATATTTTTTAATATATTTTTTATAAATATTTAAAAAATGTATCTACAAATTTAGATAATGTAAAAAAATTTTAAGTAATAAAACTTTTTTATTATATATTTTTATTATTTTTTAAAAAATATAAAATTATTTTTCATTTAAAAAAATTTCATTTCAAAAATAATTCCAAACGCATCCTCAGATTGCCTACTCACCCCTTTCTCTTTATTACTCGGAAGCGTTTAGCTAAAAAGTAATATTAAATATATTTTTATAAATATTTAGAAATTTTATTTAAACTTTAAAAAATATACATCTCTCGTTCTTTAACAAAAAAAGATCTTAAATTAAATCTCGAATCAATCAACTATCTACTAGTCTCCCTTATTTAAACCCACCCGATTAAATCAAACCATTCTTTTCTTTTTCTTCTTTCCTTCTTTCTCTGTGTGAATCGCCTGCACGAGCGGACCCCTTCTCTCTGTCCTCCGTCCGAAACAGAACCCAACAACCACTACCGCAATCAATTGAAGATCCACCGCACCCTAAACCTAGCTCCGCAGCCGGAAAAGATCTCTCCTAGGGCTGACGTCACTGCTTGCGTCACCATGTGAGGGTGAAGGGGGGAGCATGGCCGACGATCCGTATGAGCAGGCGCGCAAGGCGCTCTCATTGAGGGGACCGTTTGAAGAAGACGACTCTGCTTGCGCTGCTTCCGGACAACTGGGACCATCGCTGTCCAGGGATCCGACTTTGCCCGCGGCTCTCTCTTCTGTGCTTTTCCGGAAGTCGGATAGCCGCCGCAAGCACAAGAAGGCCGCTCCGCTCCCTGAGAACGCTCCTAGTCCTGTAGGGAAGAAGCATTCTGGACCCGGCCGGCCTCCGAAGCCTCCTGATATCTGGAAGATCACTGAGGACTTCTTCCGGCCCATTTCACTCGAGGATATTAACTCGTTGGCTTCCAGGAAAGATTATCTTGCCCATTTGTTGGTCGATACTTGCTTACAAATCCCCTCTTTTGTAGTTAGAGATAGAGATAGCAGCAAAGAATATTGTAGGGTTGATTTTAGAGTTAACATTGAGGTAGCAGTAGGTGATGATCGAGTTCCTGTAGTTGATACCGTTCAAGATATTGCAGTTGCTGGAACTCCAATAGCTGAGAGCTCAGTAGGACAGGATAGTTTAGAGAGCATAGCCACTCCTGCGCAGGATAAACAAGCTACTCCTGAGGAAGCAGAGGATGTGGCATTGAATTGGGTCTTGGGATCAAGACAGAGATGTGTCCTGACCTCAGAAAGACCGAACAAGAAAAGGAAGCTTCTTGGAGAGGATGCTGGATTACAGCGGTTGCTAAGGCTCCCTCGCTTGCAAGAAGATGTGGGTTCACCTGTTTGCGATGCTTGTTTCACTGATGCTAAGTCAAACAAGGTTTTGTCATGTTCTTCCTGCAAGGTTTTAGTGCATAAGAATTGTTGTGGTGTACATGGGGATGTGCAGGAGACCTGGCTATGCTCTTGGTGCAAGAATTTAGAGAAGTCCAGAGGTGAGGCTAGGGATGCTGCAGCTGCCTCTCATATACCTTGTGCATTATGTCCTAACAAAGGTGGAGCTATGAAACCTGTTGGAGATAGCACAAAGTTCGCGCACTTGTTCTGCAGTATATGGACACCTGAGGTGTACGTGGAGGATACAGCTGTGATGGAACCTGTATTGAATGTTGGAGGAGTGCCTGAAATGCGGACAAGACTAGTCTGTTTCTTGTGCAAAGTGAAGCATGGTGTATGTGTTCGGTGTAGCCATGGTACGCTTATGCCTTAAAGATTTTTTCTTCAACCATTCCATTTTGATGTAAAATTGACTGTAGGAAATTGTTAATAAAGTACCTGTCTCTACTCAATCAATGGATAAGCTTGTAGAATATATGCTGGAGATTGACTTTACTTCACTGTAACATGCATCCTGTTATGTTGAATGCTACATTCCAATGGAAGAATATACCCAAATAAAAAAGTAAACTCCTTGTCGCCTGTACTTATTTACAAGTTAAATCAGGGCAAACATGCATTAGCTTGGTTAACATGCCTATTCACCCGTGCACATAGATAGCTCCGTAGGCTTCTGCTGCAATGCTGCCGGAACAATGTAGTATCAATATATTTTGATCAACATACTGCTATCATTCAACGAGACATGCTTAAAGCATACGCATTTATGTAATCTTTTTGTAAGTTCAGAGGGTTGTGAAGCAAAATGGATAATATATAAGACATGCCTTTTATCAGTTAGAGATTATACGCTTAGATAACTTTGTATTTTCATGATGTATTGCTAAGTTTCTTTATAGTGGATGATGTCCAAATAACGATGAGTATTTTCTAGATTAACTCAGTATACTTGCTTGATAATTGGAAAATGAACTTCGATAATTACTGTATGCTGTTAAAATTGCATTCTCGTTTGATTTTGTTTACTTTACCTCGCTTATGTGATGCATGCAAACAGCTAGTGCTACTTTTGCCACTGCTTGAGTTAGTACTCAGTTATTTATATATAACATGCTCAGTGAAAAAAAAAGAACATTTTATGATGTGTTTCTCAGCATTCAGGATGGAATTTTTGTTTGCATAAGTACTACTGGAGATATTGCTATATTCGTAATGTTTATGAATTTGGAATATTGAAGAGACTGCCTGTTGGAGAATGGAATTATGGAAGTTCTAAGATAATAAATTGTGTGACTTGATTGTAAAGTATAAATATAGGCATGCATGTTAATTATAGCAGTAGGGTGGTGTTGGGTTGAAGTTTTATCTTCATCACTTGCTCAAGGCACAGCGTTAAATCGGTTATAGGATGGTTTTTAACCTAGGCACGCCTGATATAGTCCATTTGATGCTATTTACTCCTATGTTCTCTGAATATGAAGTGCTCTTGAACTCAAAGAGGCTTTCTTATTTAGGTACTCATTCGTGCTTCTTTGCCAACCATAAGGATCAAGAGTGAGATGCACCTAAATAAAGCTGCCTTCTTAGCTAGTAACTGAGGCTAGGCATCCAAGGCTCTTGCCTTGGCTACAATGACATTCTCCATTGTATGCATCTGTTAGGAAGCTTTCATACCTTTTGTTTCGGCCTTTTTGGTGGAAGCCTTGGTTATTTTCACTATTTTCCTATGAATTTAAACATCTTATGTATTAGGGTAGATGGAAGTGGATTGATTTGGTAAACTATCAATTCATAACTTTCATGAATCTGAATGCAAGGTTTGTGGTTACAGTAAGTAAATTATCTCCAAAGATTCAACAAAAAATTTGTACCCCAATTTGTATGTGCGTTTGTTATGCAAGTACGTGCATATGATATACATTTGAATTGGACGATAGTTGCTATGGAAATCAATACTTTTATATACTTCTCAATAATGAAGTTGGCTTTTGTAATCTGCTGTTCTTATCCTAAAATTAATATAAGTTGGTCTTTAATGACATCTGGTTAGACACAGTTATTTAGCATTCTTGCAATGTTCAGGCACATGCAGGACATCCTTTCATCCTCTATGCGCCAGGAATTCAAAACTACAGATGGAGATTTGGGGAAAGCCTGGTTGTGACAATGTGAGCAGTCTAGTTGTTTTAGTAGTTTTTCCATCTAGTTACTAAAAAAAATTAAGATGTAGTTCTAACTTTGATATCTTGTGCAGGTTGAGTTGCGGGCATTCTGTTCAAAGCATTCTACATCTGATGATAAGGATAATATTCAGGGAGGTAGCCATGTAAAAGCTACAGGTGATGGTTCACCTCGAGCAGTTTCCCCTTGTGTATCAGGCAACAACATTCTTCTCAAGTTGAAGCTCTGTCGTAACACCAAGGGCAATATTTTGAAGCAAGAGGGAACAGATTCTATCCTTGATAACAAGGAGAAGAATGTAATTCCTGACCAAAATGCTACAAAGAAAGCAAGTGGAGAAATACAGTCTATGGTGAGCAAACATGGAGGAGGCCCACATTTCCAACATGATGAAAATGATGTAGGTGTCTGCTCACAAACACCATCTATTCCAAATGAGAATAATGGAATCTTGACAGCGTGTAAGGCTTGTCCTCTCTCTGATGAGGTAGTTTCTAATGAAGAAGGCAAGGATGATGAAGAAAATGGTGAATGTCCAGTTATCCTCAATGAAGACGTAAAAGGAGATACAGTTGATGAAGCTTGTAACTCCAAGGAACTTCCAGAAATGGTAAGTTGTAGATCGTAATGATTCTAGCTGGAGTGCTTACTTTACACATTAATTACTTAAAGGAAAACCTGCTTATGCTCTTTGTGCAGTTTATTATAAATTGCCTTTAGATTGGGGCTCTATGAAAGTGTAAGTTAAAGAGATGACATCTTTATTACTAGTTGCAAGTAGCTGTATCAATCTTATTGGGTTGTATGGTGTGCTCAATGGCTAGTGAATATCACAGATTTCAAAATCTGTTGTGTCTTCTCTAAGGTTTGCTTAATGCATTTATATTTCAGTATTTCTATTGTTTTATCATAGTTATGTAAAGTTTGCTAAGTCAAGTTCGACGTCTAGTTAACTAAATGTGTCTATCAAAGAGTCTACTGTGAACATTTTTATGAACCAATTTTTCTAAGCATTTCAGTTGTGCTCGGTAGTATTTTGATTTCTTGGCTTGCTAGCACTAACATTGCTTGTGACCTCAAATTAATAATACCTTGGGCGCAACATGCGTCTTGGTGGAGATAGGTAGTGTATTATTTGCATGTTTATTATGCTGCTTATTTCTGCAGATCTTGGATGCATCTCTTCAAGGATCAAAAGTTGCTGAACCCAAAGGTATATCCTATCATTGTTCCTATGCATTGCAGTTGTTTATCACTTTCTTTGTCTAAGAGGCGTTTTTACTTAAATTGGTTAGGTAGCATTTAGGTGCACTTGTTTAGCTTATTACCTATACAATAATATGTAAAGTTTGGGTTTGTACAAATTAGTGGTTGCGGTTGCGCACAAGTCATGATCCATATTACCTGTCGATGGGGAAAAACTCTTAGTGACATTTATTTATTTATTATTTCTCTTTTTTGCCAGTCATTTTTTAGGTTGAGCTTGACTTGTCCTTGTGAGCTAGTGCCCTTCATTTTTTGTATTATTCATCTACCACGTGAACTGTGTAATGAAGTCTGTAACCTTTCTCTAGGCCCCTGAGTGAGACTAGTTTTCTGAGATATACAGTTTTTGGATCTTGTGTGCATGTAATTTCATGATGATAGCTGTTCTTCTAATATCTGGAGGAAGAAGTTTCTCTTTTGAACGATTGTTTTCTGTTATATATTTCGTTTCAGTATGCGATGTTACTGTTCATTACATGGACATCATCTATTAAGTACTACTTTACATATGCGTGTGCATTTGGAGATGTATGTTCATTTGTTTCAAGCCCATTAAGTTGACTTGGAATGGGGTTTTAGCGTTAATTCTGTTAGAAATTAGCTATTACAGTCTTTCATTTATGATAGAAGAGGTAGTTTCACGCACTTGTGGTTCATGGGTAATTTTGTTGTTGTCAGTTGTTGATAGCTTTTGGACTATTCACTTTTGGAATCTTCAAATAGTACTCAAAAGTAACTCAGCTAATTGATGTATGACTTGTCCACAGTAGACCAACATAATTAGAGCTTTGCTAGGTGACATGCTCCATCGTGTCCCTATCAGCATGAATAAAATTGCATATTTGTTTGGGTCCTTTCCCCTCTTTATGCTAGCTTCAGTCAGCTTTAGTTTTTTTTGGTTGCAATAACATAGTTTGTAATTGATCTTTGCACAGAGAATGTTTCTGAAAGAGGACACATTGGCTTGTCATTAGAGCCTCAGCTTGTCAGAGAGCCCAAACAATGTGTGCTTAATGAAACAGAATTTGGGACAGATGGTCGTACTGCAGAAAATAATAGCTCTAAAGAGAACTGCCTGTGTCATCCAGGTCTGGAGGTTGATAGGGCAGGAGTTGGACCTGATGTGGAGTAAGATTGCTTCAGAAAATAATTTTATGCACTTTATATTTTGAATATAGAAACTGCTATAACAAATTACACTCTAGTACTTAATTTATATATTTATGCAGATCGAATGAATCTTGTTCAACTTCCTATGTCCACCCATTCATAAAGAAGAGGTTGATTCAGTGCAATAGAAATTTGCATACCATGGAGGAGTGTTCTGAGTCAGAGTCTGGTGAGGCATTAATTTTTTTTTCCTGATTTTAATGTTAATTGTCTTACTGGCTAGTGTTTACCTTTTGACTAATGCCTTTTGAAGATGGTAGCATTGGGGAGAAAACCTCTTCTTCAGAAGCAGCTGTCCCAGGACATACAAACTCTACCCAGGAAGCAGAGAAAATGGATAGGTTTACTAGTATTCGAGGCACTGGAATCTCAGAGTTCTGCCCTGAAGATGAAATAGAAGGAGAGATGCTCTACTTACAAAATAAGCTCCTTGATAATGTTCTGGCAGTCAAGTGTACTTGTGGTCATACTTCTCTCTTTTCAAAATTTATGAGCCTTAATTCTTTATGTAGTTATGTATTTATTATTCCAAAGTGCCATTCCTTTAGTAGTGTGGTTTTACCTTTTTATGGTAACAATGATGCGGTGTGTATTATCGTTATATGGTTATTTATTCTTGGCTGCAGAAAATTTGATCGCTAGAATAATCAAAAGCCTTCCTGATGAAATAGATGGTATAAAGATGAGAAAATGGAATCAAGTACTTGTCACCCAATTCCTTTGTGAACTTAGAGAAGCTCAGAAAAGAGGACGGAAAGAGAGAAAGCACAAGGAAGCTCAAGCTGTACTTGCTGCTGCTACTGCTGCAGCAACTTCCACTAGGAGTTCATCCCTCCGAAAAGATACCAGTGAAGACATTGTGTCTGCTCATCAGGAGGTTCCGCATCAATTTCTCTACCTAATTACTTTTAGTGAATTCTTTTCTTGCAAGCATCCACATGTGTCTTCCTGATCTATATGCAGAATACTGTAAAAGCAAATACAACTTCTGGAAGAGCAAAGGACAGGACTTCTAGGTCGGTGCTTGTCAAGATCCCATCAGAGAAGCTTGCTGGAAGTTTCCAGATCCCTGATCTTTCCAAAGACAGTGGTTTGGTTTGCGACATTTGTAGGCGCGCTGAGACAGTTTTGAACCGAGTTTTTGTTTGTTCCAGCTGCAAGGTGAGAAAGTTATTGGGAATAGTTTCGTCTTACAGGCTTACAGTTCTTTGGATGTCTTTAATTTTAAACAACTTCGCCCTGTAGGTTGCTGTTCACTTGGATTGCTATAGGAAATTGAAGGATCCTATTACCTCCTGGAAGTGCGAGTTGTGTAAGGATGCATCTGTCCAATTGGCGAGCCTAAGCAATCAGGCGACTAATACTCTAGCTCATTGTGCACTTTGTGGAGGGACGTCTGGTGCTTTCAGGAAGTCTACAGATGGGCAATGGGTTCATGCCTTCTGTGCTGAGGTAGTTCTGTGCCATCTTTGCCTCCCACCTACCCTCTTTTAGACTGCAGTTTTGTGCGTGTTCTTCTGGTAACTTTCTTCTTATCTTCTCATTCAGTGGCTTTTGGAGTCGACATTCAATAGGGGACAGCATAATGTTGTGGACGGCCTGGTAATTTTCCTGAGTTGTGTTATTTGTGTAAGAGTTTTCTGTGAATTCTTTAGTCTTGTTCTTCCTTTAACATCATATATCAGGATCAGAACGCCTTTTGGTATTTTGCCAATGTTTATCTGTGTTTTTGTTTAAGATACTCAAACAGTTCTGTTGATTCCTTCATGTTTACAGGACACTATTTCCAAGGAGAAGGGCTCACTGTCTTGCAGTATCTGTAATCAGAAAGTTGGTGTTTGTTTGAAGGTTAGACTATCTCAGTCAGCCTGAAGATATAAAGGGTAGCTTTTGTGGGAAGTGTTCTTAAGGCATTATTTTCTGTCATTTCCTGCAGTGCAGCTTTGGAAATTGTCATGCCACTTTTCACCCATCTTGTGCAAGAAGTGCTGGCTTATACATGAATGTAAAATGCATTGGTGGCAGGTTAAATCACCGGGCTTATTGTGCTAGACACAGTTCAGATCAAAGAGAGGTACTTTGCTTTGTTTTATTTCCTTCACGGTTATGGCTGATTATCTGGATCTACAACTCTTTGCTGACGTATGTTTTGACTGTTATGATTGCATCAACCAGAAACTCAATTTCTTTGGGTTTATTCAACTGACTTTGTATTTTGTTACTATAAAGGCTGATATAAAGCAATATGGGGCTGAGGACCTTAAGAGCATGAAACAGATTCGGGTGGGTGTACTTTCATCATTTTTTATCGTCTTACTTATTTATCTTTTCTTATTGTGAAATATCTAATCTTCCTTGCATGCCATTTAGAATAGTGGTACATCTACAAGCGGAAGGCATCTTATTTGGTAGAATTAGAACATATATAGGTTTTGCACTATAGTAAACATATTGGAGAGGTCAATCATGTGAAATGCAAACTTAGGCGTGGCCAGGGTATTTCTAAAGTAATCTTTTGGGATTTAGGATAAGATAATACTGGTAAGTATGTCATAGTGTTTTATCATGTAAAACACAAACTGCAGTGTCACCTGAAAGTGCAAGAGATCATTGTTTCTGTTCAGCGTTAGATTATAACAGAAATCATCTCATTGTGCATTTTTTGTGTGTAGAATTCTTGAAAAATTGATGAATGATACTTTACAGAATTAATATTAGTGAGGATGCTTTGAATATTCTCTGCATATTACAACGAATCCTTACCATGTGAAATCCTTTGACATCTTAAATCCTTTTTTAAGTGCTTGGGGACTGGATTTTGGTGTATTTGATTTATGTTTAACAGACTGAGATCAAAAGTTGTGCAAAAAGGACAAGAAGCGTGGGAATTCTAAATGAAAATTACTTAAGCTCTGTATCTCATCACTTGAAACTGTTTATGAAACCATGCATTTTAATAATTGATTGATCTTGTGTCATCCTTACAGGTTGAGCTAGAAAAGCTGCGTCTTCTTTGTGAGCGAATAATTCGAAGGGAAAAGCTAAAGGTATATTCTTTCAGCCTTAGTCAAAGCACCATTCCCTCCAATTAATTATTATTATTATTATTTTTGTAACTGTGTAGTGTGTTGCCGTAGCCTTGTTAGAAAGTACCTTTTGAAGTTAGAAGAAAGTGCATATCTTGGCATGGGATGGTTGGGTTATATCTTTTACATGAAGTAGTCTTTTGTTATGGTAATTCTTTTGAAGTTTAGCACACAAATTCATAATTTGTAAGGTGGAAATGCATGGAATGATGCTATATTAGTATCATACTGAAGTGATTTCTCTCCTGTTTCACAAGAACTTTACTAACATAAAACCCACTTGGAGACTGGTATGTATATGTATAAAAATTTGTATGTATATATATATATATATATATATATATATATATATATATATATATATATATATATGGAAGGGATAGGGGCACTCCAACTCTTATGCACACTCCAGCCAACTCTTATGCACACTCCAGCGCACTCCACGACTGTTTGTAGCCGTGGAGACGTTCAAATCTAATCTCTACCGTTAGATATGAAGAACTACGAGTCGTTAACATACTGACAAAATTTCATCTCGATCGGACTACGAATAGACCTTCATCCGATCACTTGATAATGATGACACAAATAGTAAAAGTTAACAAAATATATATATCTCCTTTCTTAGTCATCATTATCAAGTGATCGGATGAAGGTCTATTCGTAGCCCAATCGAGATGAAATTTTGTCAGTATGTTAACGACTCATAGTTCTTCATATCTAACAGTAGAGATTGGATTTGAAGGTCTTCACGGCCACAAACGGCCGTGGAGTGCGCAGGAGTGTGCATAAGATTGGAGTGCCCCTATCCCTTTCCTATATATATATATATATACCATTAAGTTTTGTGCTGCCTGGATAGGGTGGATGCAAAAAATTATTTTGGGTAATATGGGTATGGGAGTATGATAGTAGGGTGTTATTGGAGTTAGGGCTGGGGCTAATTTACTATACTACCCTATAAAAAACCACATAATAAGAACAACTTAATAGAGTGCTTACATTTACACTTCTCTTGTGCTAGATATGAATATGACATGAGCAGATTTTATTCTAGACATCTAAATCTTTCCCTTTTGTTGGCATGCTTCTTTAAATAAAATGGTTTGTCTACTTGGATTTGAGAACTTAAAGGCATACTGCGTAACTTCTTGTATTTCAGAAATTTGATTGTAATTTTTTACAGATATTGATTCAGCTTACTAAGCTGCCTGTTTTTGTTGTTATTTGCCTATTCACTATGCATATTTAATTTTTAATTGTTCCTTGTTTAATTTTTAAAGTACTAACTTCAAATTCTTTATAAAGAGGGAGCTGGTTATCTGTTCACACGAGATTCATGCTTCAAGAAGGGATTGTGTAGCCTTCTCAGCACTTGTTCGTAGTTCGTTCTTTCCCCATGGAGGTAGCTCAGAATCTGCTACGACATCTGTAGATGACAAGTCCTACAGCGGCATTCAAAAATCTGATGAGATCACAGTGGACAGTGTTGTTTGTAGTAGCCGTAGACATAAATTTCCTGTACATATGGATTTTGGCAGAAGGACAGATGATTGCTCCGCTTCTCATCTCTCCACTAAAAGGAAGTTGGATGATAGGACTGTATATTCGGGAAAGCAACTCCCACAACGAGCAATGTTTGTTCCTTTCCACGATGTTTCTGATGCTAGTGAGAAGAAGACCAAGGTAATTTATTGAGTGTGTATCTTCAGTGTTAAAGTTGCTTTAGTTTGTGATTACACCGATGACATCTGCTAGTTGTATTTTTTTTTATGTGGGCAGCACACTGAAGCATTTCAGAAGGAGCTGGTTATGACCTCTCTCCAAGCATCAATCCAGAACCGACAACTTCCTAAAGGGTTTGTGTATGTTCCAGTCGGTTGTCTTTCAGAAGAAAAGCCTGTTACTTCTAATCCTGAACCTCGGGAGCCAAGAGAACCTGGTGGCTAGAAAAATACAGAAAAATGTCGGTGTTTTCATTTCAGTGTTTGGTGCCAGCCACACTCACTCAGAACACAGAACCTTGGCAATGGATGCCAAAATGGCCTTGGGGGGCAGATCGAAGGTGTCGGGGCTGGCGGGGATGACAATGTAAAAATGTTGGTATCCTGCTGACTATTTCAGTGTCAGCATCTATTTTTGAGCATAGTTGTACATATGGTGAGTGTTAAGAGTTTCACTAATTTGCGTAGTTGAGGGCCTTGACTATTTGGCGCTAGCCTGGATGCACAGTTAGGAGGCAGCACAGAAGCCCTTGCTTTTGCCCCATGTAATTGTAATGTTGATCTCAAAAATTGTGGTGTTGTGTTTTTTAAGTCCAATTTTTTATCTTGTCATGGGATCTTAGAACATGAGTCAGTTTTCGAAAACAATCATCCAGGTTAAAAATTGAAATTGAATGAGCGCAAGTGTACTGAAAATTTTAACTGCAGAGTATACTAAAATGATGGATGCGAAAGCTGGTGTTTTGGAACTTAATATTTGTGACCAGTTTAAATTTCAGTTAGCATTAAAAGTTACGTTGCATCAATCTGGTAGAAAGTTGCAATTCGTCCAGAATAAAATGTGATGGATTTTAATGTATGAGGTCCTTCGATAGTTTGAATCAACTCTAATGTGCTGTCGGCATGCATCTTCAATTTGTCTTCTCATATATCTACTGAGAACTCATCGTGTTTCTGATTCGTTTGCTGGTTAGTGATTCTGATTGCTAGTTCACGCTTATCAATTCTTTCATGCAATATTTTGGAAAGAACTCTGTTTATTTGTTAAGGTAAATTCCATCTTTTGCAGGTATATACACAATGTACCGACTGGAGCTAGCTGGTCTGAGTCTCGTGGCCTCACTGTGTATAGGTACCATTATTTCTTCCACTTGTTTAAATGGATTTGATGCGTGAAGTTGACTTTCAAAAGCGAGTATGTTACATGTTTAAATTCCATCTGCATGTATTATTATCAGTAATTAGATGCTTGAAGATGTAGCTCCCAGTTAATGCTCACTTGATAACATTTGACGCTTAGCTTTTATGTAAATTAGTGGGAAGGTTGCTGCTTAAGGCAAATCTTCTTCAGGGATCCTCCAGCACACCGCCTCTTCCACAGGCTCACAGGCTTCTTATCTTTTGCAGGCTGCTTCACTGCTGGCAGTGGCGGGTCTAGCTTTCTGATGTCAACCACTGCCATGCTTGGCCTCGCCCATGGTCTTCCTGATATGGCTCTTTTAATTCTGGAACACTTTTTGGGTGGATTTGATGCTGCAATACTGCCTTTTCCTGATGGTTTAATGAGCAGTGATGACTGCAATGAGGTCATTCCACCAACACGGCCATAGCAGCCCACTCTTGGTGAAGGAGGCTCAAAAGTGACTGAGGATAGTCCTCTGCAGCTATTCTTGTCAGACTTTGTTGATGCAGGACAAGATGAACATGATGAAGAAGAAGAAGCGGAAGATATAGTAGTAGGGTAGTAAGCTACAGCTTCTCGGATGCGTGGAGGTTTGATGCAGCATATATGCTTCGAGAAAAAGCTGAAAACATGTTTTGTTTTGTGTTGTTTCTTCATAATAAAGGACCGCAACTTCTTAGCAGAGCCAAGTTTCCTGCAAATATTGCTGGGAGCAGTTGAAACAGCTAAGCTATGGGTATTTCATGAAATGTTTGGAGCAGCAAAAGAGAAGCAAGAGAATTTAAAAATATTGGAGAGAAGTGGAGAAGGTCAAGAAGACTTGGTATTTTGTCGTAGTCAATGTCAATAGTGTTAGAAGCGTGTCTTCTGCGGTTCGTAGCATGATTTCATTGGCTGTAAGGCCCTTGAATTCTTCATGCTAACCGTTTTCTTGGTCTAATTTTGGACTGAGTAGTATTTTTCCAACTATTTGGAAAAATAGCAGTCGGCAGTGTCCTCAGCGTTCAGTTATTTCATAAACTGTGAATGCGGAACATTTGCATTCAGCAAGCACACTTTCTAGTGTAGTAAAAGTATTCGACTCTCTTAAAGGGCCTGTTCAGGTGCAAAGAAAATTAGTTAAACGTTTATTATCAACTTGTAGCTTAAGTTCTTTCAAGATATGAAAATGTGGTTCCTTTCTTATCTGTAGTATTTAGCTTCTTGCTACGTTGATTATATGATAAAAAAGTTATCAGTTATCGCTTTTTGACTGTAGCCTCTACTTGTTGGTCAAGCACGGCATAGCAAATTCCTGTAACTTGAATGATACGTGTATTAACAAGAAACGTATGTACGTATGCATGTGTGCTTGATTGATAATATACACAATTTTGATAACTAAGCTGAAAATAATTAAGAATATGAAGGGTTTCACTTGTTTGAGTGAGAGAAAAACTGTTCTTCAAGTTCTAATCAAACTTTACATATGCGTAAACATGGTTTTTTTTTAATACCAAAAAAATCAGCCTCCAATGTTGTCTGCTGGAGACGAGAACCTATATAATTTAATTATGAAAGGGAGGCATTGCACTACTATGCTACCTCGTGATTAGCAGGCTAGAGAGCTTATAGTTTACAAAATGAGTAAAATTTTTAATCAAATCTTCTGTCGACAAATCACTGAATCAGCACTGATGTAGTTATTTGTTTTGGTACAAAATAAAGGTGTTTGTAGTTGGGCACGTACGTGATTTATGCACTAATTCAATTTTTTTGCAGTTAAGCCCATAATTATCTTCATGGGCTTGAGCCACTCAGAGTTGCTCGTAACAACGCCACCGCAGCCCTCCCGCTTCTCGTGCTCTGTTCCGCTCAACGCCGGCGACGTCTGATCTCTGTCTGCTCTAACTTAACCCTACTTCCACTCAAAAAATCGAGATTCCATTTACTAGGTAGGGATCTCTCTCTTTCTCAAAATTTTTCGTGATGGATAGCCGCCGCCGCTACTTTGCGGTTTTCTGTACTGATGAAAGTAACAGCAGCGGCAACTTACGCCAAGTTCTAATTATAGAATAGTTTTTTTTGTTTGCTTAAAGCAGCAGCTCAGAAGTTATGGCGCTGGCTATGCACTACTTCCGGCGGTTCATTGCTGGTGGAAGTGTTGGAGCCAACCCGTGTATATCTCCTCTTAGGTTCTACCATAATCCCCAATATCTAGGTGATTAACTTGCTCTTCTTAGCGTTTATCGTGCCGTACCTCATCAATGATTGTTTAGGAGAGTATTTGTTCTAGATTTTTATGAGTTATGAGAGATTGTAGCTTTCTTGTTGTGTATATTTTTGGTTTGTCTATGCACTTTCTGTTTGGCATAGTAGTCGCTTGTGATCATAGTTTCCTCCTTGTACTAAGTGTTGTGTGATTGGTTAAATGGTTCCTCTGGTCCCATGGTGTTGCATTGATTCTCGTCACAATGATGTTGATTAAGTTTGTCTCATTGTTGATAGTATGATTGTGTTTTGCAGCTAAGGTAGGCATACCAGAGTTCCTGCAGGCAGTGGGAAAAGGTGTGGAAGCACATACAGGTAAGCTTGAGACGGAGATTGGGAATCTAGAGAGGCTTCTTGTTACCCGCACACTCTGCCTCAAGAAGCTTGGCATTCCTTGCAAACATGTATGAATTATTTCTTATTGGTTACATTTTTTGTTTCTCTTAATTGATTCTCAAATGTCTTTATAAGTTAAATCTTTTAATTTTGTATACCAAGATCATGCATTAGTAAAAACTAGAAAAAACTCATTGCTGGAGAACGATTTCTTATAAGTTATTAGAGGGCTCCTTATTGTTTTGTAGATTAGGAAGGCAACATGAAAAATTGTACCAATTTAGCTCAACGAATTATCAAAAGGCAACTGCTTCTGCATACTTGTAATTATCAGCTAACATTTGGTGCTCTGTCAGTTACTTGCTCCCCGCTCTGTTTTTCATAAACCAACCTAGTGATGCAATTTTGCCATTTATTCATCACATCCTATGTGTTTACGTTAGCACAGGCTGAAGGAAGACTTGGCTGATGTGTTTGTGTCAAATGAAATTCATTTATCAGCAACTGTTCATGAATGTAATAATCTCTATGTTATGGGAGATCAAAGATGTTTTGTAGACCATTATTTCCTTTCTTTCATGTAAGATACAAGGTAATATCAAATTACACGTAGTCCTTGCCACCTAGCCAAACGCATGAAATCTAATTGATATTCTTCTTCTTTTCCTTTATTGTATCATGAATTACTTTTTCGATGATGATGTTTATTACTCTGCTGTGAGCAGGAAGCTGTGACCAGAATGCATGCATTTGGAAGCATTAGCATAGAGCTAAACACATGCCATTTTGCTAGGACTATTTTTTTGTAGATGTTTTTGTTTTGTACAACGTTATTCTGGAGTCATTGTGTAGTTGGCATTTCAGCCATTTCTACTCAGAAAATTGATACATTTCTCAAGAAATTCTATGGAATATGCAGAGGAAGCTGATACTGAAGTACGCTCACAAGTACAGGTTGGGACTTTGGAGACCGCGAGCTGATCTTACGGTAGCCAACTGAGAAGCTAAAGGCATTTGACATGATGTTCCATTAAGTACGCAAAACATTGTCATTGCTCTATACAAATCCGCTAGATGGTGCCCCAGATAAATGCCAATGGATTTTGTGATTTCAGCATGTTGCTGGAGATTTTTTTTTGTTTTTTTTTTGGGCTTATGCTTGATATTTATGTTAGTGCTTTGAAAAGAATTACCAAGTTTCTGTTACTGGAAACTCCCATGTCAAACACATTCATGGAGTTATCATAATACTCTTATGCTATGCTATAATTTTAGATGTTAGAACAATTCAAACTTCCAGTGATGCTTGCCTCACTTTATTTGAATCTACACGCAAAGCTTGCAGTCGATAAACCTTTCGTTTCATGCAAAGAGATGTGTGTAGTGCGCCTTACAAAAGCTGTGATTGCTAGTGTTTGAAGGTATCAGTTTTAAATATTGTGATTTTGTAACAGGCATCTATGTTGCAAGATACATTTTCAAGAGATTGCTGCAAGCCTTTAAGTGTCAATTCTTTTAATGAGAACTTTGTTCTATTAGTTGTGCGATGCAAAGGCATCTATGTTGTCGTAATGTAGTGTACATATTAAAATGCAAGAGCTGTAGAGCATATTGCCTGGTGGCAAAAGCAACCTACATGAACAAGGTACTGCATTGATGTTAATTGGTAACTTATAAGCCTTGTAAACCCAGTCTTTGAGGAGGGGGAAAACAAAAGAATTTTTTAAATAACAAAAGTAGGAAGTTCATAGTTCATACACTTCTTGTCTATATCAACTAGTAGCAAAGCACATTACATGACTTTCTATACACATTTTACATCTGTCTACAAACAGCTGTAAGTGGTAAAGCGAACTGCTATAAACATGGAGGAAAACTTTGAGTACATACAATCATAAGGCTGTTCGGAGTTGGGTTCTCATAATGCATTCTAACTTTTTCAAACTAAAAAAAATTTCTTTGCAGCATTTAAAATTTTCTTTTAAATTTTAAAAGACGTGGATGAATTGTAAAACTGAACAAACTTGTTTTTTAAATATTAAAAAAGAAATTGTGGTCCAAAGTGTTGGGGTACAACTTTGGCAAGGAAATGCCAGGAGGAATTCAAAACACTTGGGTGGATTCATATGCATGCATTTCTTCAATCTTCATTTCACATTATTGAATATTCTTCTTTATTATATATATTCCTCCTTCTGGCAAGAAAAAGTAGCACTATCCACATCGACAGACTACTACATCTGTAGTGGGTTGTTAGTTTTCTGAAATTTCTTGCTACAAACAAAATGCAGAAGAATAAAAAATACATTTTTGACAAATAGCCAAATATATACATGTATGTAAAGAATAATTTTTTCTTTTTTCTAAATATGAAGCTGCATCAAATAATTAAGCGCTCCGTAGTCCAAAAGTGTTGAGAGGGGGTATTTGATAGTATTTATAAAATAAAATTTTCTAGAGTGAAAGATATTTTTATTTTTTTTTTAAAACGAGCTATATTTTTTTTATTTTTAAAAAAATAATAAAAATATGTAATAAAAAAAATTTTATTTCGTAAAATTTTTTTATATTTTTTAAATTTTTAAATAAATTTTTTATATATTTATAAAATATATATTAAAAAATTTTAAAAAAAATTTAAAAAAAACAATCCCAAACACCTCCGAGTCTAACAATTGGACCTACTTTGTTTCATGAGAAAACAACATTTTGCTTTTTATGAAAAATGCGAAGTTTCTAGCTGTTACCGTGTGATATGGTGCCTCAGTTTCTTGCCAAACCTTTCTATTTCTTTTGAAGTTTGAACTGTTTTTATTGATTTGCTTTTTCGGTTCGCGCCTAACTCTGCTTAGCACGGAAAAATCTTACCAAAACTCATAAGCATTATGAAGAAATCCCACGTCATCACACTAAATCCCCACTATTATCTATTGATAAATCAACGTTAATACTTTAATTATATAACTTTAGTATATAACTAAAAAATGCAATTTTGTCAATGTCTTAAGCTCGAATTAGATTAACACGTCAACCATAATAATATACAGTACAATTTTGTTTATTATTGTTAATGTGTGGAAATTACAACAACAACCTAATAATCTAACGGTACTGCGTGGGTGTTGTTTAGAAATACTTTTCATTTTATATTTTTAATAAATATTAATAAATATTTTAATAAAAAATTTAAATTTAATATATAAAAAAAAATTAGATCGTAAAATTTTATATTTATTTATTTATTTTTTTAAATAAAAATAATTTTTTAAATAAAATTTAAAATATATTTTTGTTTCAAAATTTTTGTATTCCAAAAATATTTCTAAATATCATAGTTTATATTAAAAAAATTGTATTTATATTCCAAAAATGTCGTTCAGCTGCATTGGAACGTAGCATCCAGGTTTATAATTAAAATATTCACAATAGCTTATTGTATTTATATTAAAAAAAAGAAAATCTTAAGATTGATCTCCTACTAAGTTCATTTTGCATAATCGAACCGCACAAAATGAAATTAACTACTGCGCTGTAAGTGAAATAAAACGAGGCATAGTAGCGCTAACTCCGATTACTAGAGGTTCTATATTGCAAATAAAGTTGTCATTAATCATCGTTCCTTAATTATTAGCATTAATCACCTGTATTTCTGTAGAATTATACTTTCCACCAAGCTCTGCTAAGTGCTAACTGCTACATGAAATAAAAAATTAAAATTAAAATTGAAACACAGATCTAATCGAAATCATCAATCAAAAACAAGTCCTTATTGTCTTCTTTTTTTTTGTTAGCTCAAGAAAAATTAATCAAAACAGCACTCCATCTTTCTCAATTTCAATCTTTACTTCTCCCTACAATATCTATTGTATTAATCCTCCCCATTCGTATTTCGTTCTGAATTGGTTCATACTCTCTCCGTCTTTGCTGTTCCTCTTCTCTTGTCTTGATCGCAACTCGCGAACTCTCTTTCTTCTCTGGCTCTCATTTCACTGTCTTATGAACTAATTGAATTAAATCGAGCGATAGTGAGATTATACAGTGGGAGTTTCTGTTCTTTGGTTTCTGATTCTTGGATTGAAGCCGGCGAGTTTGACCGACGTCATCGTCAATCCAAATAAAGTCGTCGTCGTCTTCTTTCTTCTGTCTTCAATCTTCACTCGTTTTTTTCGTTTTTCCTTTACCTCGTTTTTTTTTTCTTTCCCCAAGAAAGACTCGCCCTTTTTTTTCTCTTCTTCAATATTTCTTCTTTGCGTTTTGGGAAAATTTTGTTTTGATATCGATTCGATCAATCAAAAGTCTCGCTCTTTTTCTCCCTCTCTCTCTACTTTGCGGGAGTTCAAAAGGACTCCTCCTTTTAATCAACGCCAAGAAGACGAAATTTGAAAACGTTGAAGAATAAAAGAGCCGTGCTTGTGGTGGATAATAGTAGAAAGAAGTAGATGCGGGAGATGAGGGGAGCCAGAGGAGAGAAGAGATGGAGAACAAGATGGATTGTTGCTCTTTGTCTTGCGAGCTTCGGACTCGGCATGCTATTCACTAGCAGGTATAAATATTGTGTGTTTCTTTTCTAATTTTTTTTCGAATGATGTGATAGTTTTAGATCGATCTGTGGGAGAATCATGTTCTTCACTAACAGTTACCTTTATTAGTAAGTGCGGAAATAGGGATCTGGTTTGGGATTCTATTTTCTTGAGAGAATTTAACTCTCTTGTTTGCTCGATTGAGTTTTATACAGAAATTGGAGATCTGGGTTTTGTTAAAAATGTTATCTTGCTTGCAGGATATTGAGTTGTAGCATTTTGGGTACTTCCTCTCTTTTGGCTAATTTTGGTTTTAATTTGGCGAAAACTCACGATCTGGGCTGAGATTCTTCATTGGTTTAGCAGAAAAATTGGGATCTGGGGTCTGAGAGAAGGTCGAGTGCCGGTTCTTTTGTTTGAAAGGAACACAGCATCTACGTTGTTTACAAATAAATATCAGCTATCAGTCGTTCTTGTTTGACTGATTTGCGTTGTTTCTAGAGTTCAGTTTGGTGTTCAGAGGATTTAAGCTTTATTTATTCTTAAAAGACTGAGTATTCTGAAAGATCTCAGCTTTCTCATTCAAAACCTTACTTCTATAACATTTGCAGATTTTTTCTTCTCTGCTACTGCTCCATGGATCTTACGACTTGGTTTATTTAGTTTATCTGTCATCTGATAGTTCCCTTTTGTAACGTTCTATTCAAGTTTCTTTTTTGTAAAGAGTCTTTAATGAGTACTTTATATGTTGCATATTATGTTGGTTTGCCTTTATAGATTTTAGTTTGCAGTAATTTGTTAGTTGTGCATTAGTAATTAGTTTATCTCACTTCTAAGTTGCTTGTGAATGCAGATTCTGGACTGTCCCAGATCTAAATCACCAGATAATATCGACACAGGGACAGCAAAGAGAACTCCAGGTGGTTTCTGAAGACTGTACAACAAGTCGGGTAAGCCAAGTTACTTAGTGTGAGAAGTGGCGTCTGGTCTAAAACTTTTCCGTATTGCAACTTGTGTCCTTTTCCAGAAGCTTGGACAGAATAACAAAGACGTAATGGGGGTGGTGACTAAGACTCATGAAGGCATACAGTACGTAAACAAACTCTATTCATGTCCTAGTAAAAGCCTTAGCAATGTGCAAATTACGTTATGGATACATTATGTCTTTGGAGGAATAATGTCTAACATTTTTAATTGTTTAATTGTTGTTAGAGCTCTAGATAAGACAATATCAACACTTGTGATGGAGCTTGCTGCTACACGGAGCTCTCAGGAATTGGGCCTCAATAGTTCTCCTGTAAATGCTGTATCAACTCAGACAAGGAAGAAGGCCTTTGTTGTAATTGGGATTAACACAGCTTTCAGCAGCAGGAAGCGCAGAGACTCAGTGAGAGAAACCTGGATGCCTCAAGGTTTTTGTCAACCTTTTATTTGAGCGAATCTCTATTTGTATCGTATTGCATGAGCACTGGTGCTTTCATGTTAGGAATGTGACATGCCAGGCATTTATGACATGATTATATCTCGCATACTAGCTTAAACAAAATTCAAGTTATTGGCATACTCCTTGGAAATTAGAATGAGTCTATTCTTAATATTTCTCTATTTCACCAGGTGAGAAGCTTGAACAACTGGAGCGTGAGAAAGGAATTGTTGTCAGATTCATGATAGGACACAGGTAGGTCATAGATGTTAAACAATTAAAATTGCAGCTGCTGTTGCTTTCTTATTATTTTTTGTTTAAATGGATTACCTGTTTTACTTTATTAATTTTATTATCCTGAGTTTGTTTATTGATTTCATATTTTACCTTTCAAAGAATAATTGTTCAGTTCTTGTTTCATTTAGTAGTTCTTTATGACTCAATATGTTCTGCTGGACAAAGTTCAGTCCATCATTACTATAGAAGGAATTAGAGCTCTCTTCTTCAATGTTCAATTAAGTTCTCATGAACATCGCAGGTAATATTTAGTTGAATACACAGTTACAGTCATGCAAGTTTAATAAATTCTGAGTACTACAATGAGTCCCTCCACCATGTCTCCTTTTTTTGTGTTTAGCATACATTCGCTCGAGATGGGAATTGGGCATTGGGCATTGAAGATGAATGGTAGACTTAGAACTCTTAAAGGGATAGAAAGGATATCTCTAAGGCTATGTCTAGATGTGAAGCACTTTGAAACAATGAGCTTTTGCAAAAGAGGCTTTTATCATCAAAGGAGACATGCATGAGACAATATTTAACGCTTTCACACTGCCAGACCTTCTATTTAGATCCTAGATTGGTTCTATATCTCATTTGCGTTAGCTGCATTATAATGGGTTTCCTAGATTCTCTTAGATGAAATGGTATTCAACATGTGTACAGTATTTATCGTCTCCATTACTTTGTTGTCTCTGGTACACATTGCTCGCACTGACATCAGTTGCTTTTGAACAGTGCTACATCAAACAGCATACTTGATAGAGCAATTGATTCGGAGGAGCAGCAACACAAGGACTTTCTGAGGCTGGTTAGAAATCTGCTACTTATTTAGGTGACTGAGATATGTTGAGCCTTGATTTTGTCTCATAGTTCATTTACTATTCTCTCAGGGGCATGTAGAAGGATACCACGAACTGTCTGCCAAAACGAAGACTTTCTTTGCCACTGCTGTTTCAATATGGGATGCTGAATTTTATGTCAAAGTAGACGATGATGTCCATGTGAATTTGGGTACATCTCGATTGAAAGCCCATTTCATCCATATTTTCTGTAACAATTTAATGACAGTCTATAAGAATCTGTATGTTAACAGGAACACTAGCTGCAACTCTTGCAAGGCACAGATCAAAGCCGAGAGTGTATATAGGATGCATGAAGTCTGGTCCAGTTCTAGCACAGAAGTAACTCCTCTCTCTAACAAACACACACACACACACACAATAATGGCAGAACTTCTGGCACTCATTTCTTTACATGTGTAGGAATGTAAAGTATCATGAGCCAGAATATTGGAAATTTGGAGAGGAAGGGAACAAGTACTTCCGTCATGCAACTGGGCAGATATATGCTATCTCAAAGGATCTGGCAACATACATTTCTATTAATCAGTAAGCTCACGTAGTAGTTGCATTTAAAGGACTGGCATAACGGGTAGTCCTAATTAATATATATTTTTCCATGTAGGCCTATACTTCACAAGTATGCTAATGAAGATGTGTCTTTGGGTTCTTGGTTCATTGGTCTTGAAGTCGAACACATTGATGAAAGGAGCATGTGCTGTGGAACGCCGCCAGGTTTAGTAGTTTCCTATCACACATTTTGTTTTTCCCCGTTAAAATTTCATGTTTATGATATTATTGTACCTTCTCCCGTTTTAGATTGTGAATGGAAGGCCCAAGCCGGCAATGTTTGTGTAGCATCATTCGATTGGAGTTGCAGCGGCATCTGTAAATCAGTTGAAAAGATCAAGTATGTCCATGAGAAGTGTGGTGAAGGAACTGATGCTGTTTGGGGTTCGATGTTTTAACCTAGGAGGGCATGACTGATAGATAAGATAATGCATCCCTCGGCTTCTCTTTCTAGGCATCAGTAACTGATGGCCGTTGCATACTAAACTAGGATTGAGATGGATTAATTGTTTCATTATCGCCGTTGCATGCTGAACTAGGAGTGAGATGGATTAATTGTTTCATTTATCAAGTGATGTCCAAGAATCCACTATCTGATGATCCAAAATGGTGGATTTATATGAAGCTCGTCAAATGTGACACATAGCAAACACATGGTTGATGGTGCTTTGCAAATACCATCAAAGTGTTTGAGATTTAATACTTGTGGTCAAAGGGAGGTGTTGAAAGGGTGGGCTAATTTTCAGTAGACGTTAGAATATGTAGTGTGCATAGATCTCCCTTTCTCCAGGGTATATTTAACTTGAAAAACCTTATTTTCATATATAGGGAATTTTGTATGAAATTAGATATTGAAAAGTTGCTTTTGTAGTGACCTGGTTATTACATTAAATCTAAAAAAATTATCTGGTTATCTCTCTTATTTGTATGATGGCATTGAAGGCTTCCCATATTTCTGGTTCGATTGCTGAAAATTTTCTGATTGCAAATCTTTTTAATTAGATTGCGGAGTTACATCTGTGTGCAGCTTGCTTTCAAAATTCCTGAGCTTCTCTTCTTCAAGATTATAGAACAACCGCATGTTCTGCGGCATGAAGTTTACCTTTACTGATACCTGATCATCTGGCAAGATTATATCGCACACAGCGGACTGGATTCTGAATCGAGCAACAAGTAGTTATTCATGGGAATTCGACTTCACCTCCATCAAAGTGGAAAACTAGCTTCTGCAACTTCATTGAATCCAGAGAGGTGTTTGTTTTCTTGACGTCGAAGCAGATATATACCTCGGTAGTTGTCTCCTTCAAGTAGCTGCAACTTCATCAGAGACCTGAAATGCGTAACAGAGATTAAATTATCTAATTTTGCATTGGAACATTCATATAGCTATATGCATTTGTGAACCTGAAAGCGGCCGTGAATAGATACTACTCTCCAGTGAACTGAATGAAGTCCCTCTGTCAACGATCATGGCGTCGTTTGCCTAAAAGTTGTCAGAATCCTCCATTTCAGATAGAAGTTTCCACGGCCAAAGCTGAGTTATCCAGCCGGAGATGATACATCATTGTAATTCCATGAGTTATCAGCTATCAGTTGCGCAACCGAATGCATGCGGTACCGTTGAAAGAAGCATTGACGCCATCATTACGTCGTGGCCGGCTGTCGAGAACCGATTATCAACAATTTTTTCTATTTACTTTGTCATTGATTTCGTTATTCTTTTCATTTTAACTAAAGCTAACTAAAGCAAGGGAAAAAATTCCTCACATGAATAAATTAGGGGTATTTGAAATTATTTATGAAATAAAATTTTTCTGAAATAAAAATTTTTTATTTTTTTTGATAAATGAGTTTTATTTTTTTTATTTTAAAAATAAAATAATTTATAATAAAAAAATTTTATTATGTAAAACCTTTTTAATTTTTCAAAATTTTAAATAAAATTTTAAAAATATTTATAAAATATGTATTAAAAACGTAAAATAGATGCAATCTCAAACGAGCTATTAGTGATATGCGTTTTCTATATATAATATATATCTATGAATATATTATGTATATTTCGTGGAAAGAAAGAAACTCTTTATTCCGTACTGCCGCTGTAACTTTAATAAAACAACATTCCTATCTGCTACAAATCATTCCATATTCTTATATTATCTTCAAAAATATATTATAAGTTCATTTAGGGTTATTTAAAAATAAATTAAAAAATAATTATATAATTTATTTTTTCAATTATATAATAATAAAATTATATTATAACAATTTTTAATCTTTAATTTACTATTTTGTATATTTAAAATATTATTAATTTTAAAAATAAAAACTAATTAATGAGATATAATAATAAGCAAAATAAAGTAATATAAAACATCAATTATATATAGAGAAGGATAAATAGTATTTTTTTCTAAATGCACTCACCTACACTCCACGATTATTTTTTGCTATAGAGATTTTCAAATTTAACTTTTATTATTAGATATAAATAATTATAAATCGATAACACATTGATAAAATTTTAATTAAATCAGACCACAAATTTATCTTAATTCGATCACTTAATTAATATAATACAAAATATATATAATCTAAATTTACTATTTGTGTTATTTTAATTAAATAATTAAATAGAAATTAATTTGTGTTTCGATTGAATTAAAATTTTATCAACATACTATCGACTGATAATTTTTTATATTTAATAATAATTATTAAATTTAAATATTTTTACAATTAAAAATAATTGTAAAATATGCGAATGAATTTATAGGAGGGAGTGTTCATTCATTCCCACTTGTTAGGGCTACGCTGCAGGCATGAGCAATTAAAGCTACATTAACTTTAGAAAATAATAATATTAACGAAGAGACTACGAGTCAGTGGACTCAGTACACAACTTTGAAACCTTATCTCTTCGATCCTCGCAGTGCAACTGCAGTCGTAAGTTTGTAATTTGCTTTTGAACTTTCTATCTGGTACTTTTTTGTACCACCAAGTATAGCTGCACAGTTTCTGATTCATCACTGTTTGCACTTACATTATCCTGTAGAATATATGATATTATTTGAACATTATCTATTTATCGAAATTATTTAGAAACCTTTGCGTGTACTTATAAAATTAATTTTTTTAATAAAAAATATTTTAAAATATGAACTTATTTAAAAAAGAAAAAGCAACATTAGAATGCTTCCTCTTTTGAGTTTCTCTATAAGAATAACCAAGATTGTCAAAATCAGAATTTTAAGTGGGATCGTTTCACTTGAGTATAATCGTAAAATCGGAATTTTACAATAAGATCGTAAAATTTTATATACCGATAAATTTTATAAAAAAATTTTTCAATACCATTAAGAATCTTTTATAAAAGTTTTTCTAATATTTTTCTAAAAAATTTTTTAGTACTTTTAAAAGAATTTTAAAGTTCTTTTAAATTTTATTAAAAAATCTATATTTTATAGAAAATTTTTCAAAATTATACTTTTTCAGAAAACTTTCAAAACTTTATAGAAAACTCACTAAAATTTTATAAAAAAGTCTTTCAAATATAATTAATTACAAAAATTTCTTAAAAAATAAAATCGTATAAGATCGTAAAAAGATCGAGATCTTACCGATTGTAAAATTTAAATCGGGATCTAGGTGAAATTTTACTCATAAAAGATTTTACTTAAAAATCGGGATAGTTTGGGTGAAGTAAAATCGTAGGATTTTAACTTTTACATCTAAAAGTGATATTTTTTAAGCAAAAGTCACTTTTAAATAAAATTTATATAGTTTTCACAACAATTATTTTTCAAACCAACCAATTCATGATGTTTCTTACTTTTAATGTTTAATTAATATAAAATTGCATGAGAAAAAAGTTGAGGTACTAAAGTAGCTGCTGGACCCTTAGCCAACTTTACATTGTTGGCTCTTCATTTTACGAAGGGGCTACATGATATATACCTTACTAATCCCTTCCTCCTTAGCTTCCTACTATATAAATATATAAGTTTGCCCTCTACAAATTAAGAACTACAGCACGAAACTCTTCTTCCCAAATAATCTCTTACACAGAGATCTCCAATCATCTAAGTTTTGAAAAATGGGAGATGATCATAGTAAGAAGATGAAGGTGAAGAAGGGCTACTTAGCAGTCAGTGTTGGTATCAACAACGGCGACGTTGAGAGTAGTGGTAGTACTGCCGGAAAGTTTCAGAGGTTCGTGATACCGATATCTTATTTGTATCACCCACACTTCAAGAGGCTCCTTGAGCAATCTCAAGAGGTCTATGGCTTCAAATGCTCAGGGCCTTTGAAGCTTCACTGCTCCGTGGATGACTTCCATCGCCTGCAAAGACTCATCGGCCGGGACTCTCGTAATCCTCTGCAATCTTGCAGAGCAACGAACAGCAGCAAATCCTTCAACGGTGTCCCGTGGCCGTAACTAGATAGAAGTGCCCGAACCAGTTTTGTAATCCAGAAGAAACTATAACCTCCTCCGCTTTTTCCACCTTACGTACATACAACTAATATTATGTTTGCTACTAATGAAGATTGTTAGAAACTAAAGCATAGATCATCAAAAGAAGACATGAATTGGATTTCATGTATTCAGAGATGGGAAATTCAGGAAGAATTTCTTATATAAAGAACAGAAATTAATTAGTTCTTAAACTAATTTTTATGAGATATGAAGTTTTCATGATGAGGTAGAGGGTTATGGCCATATTTTACTGATATAATGCAAATGATCTATCTCACAGCTTAGCTGCATATTCAATGTATTCCGACATGTTGCTTTTATTTATGTTCTTAACTATATTATATGTTTAGGACTTAGGAGTGCTTTTAGAAAAAAAAATTAAAGTTAAAAAATTTTTTAAAATTTTTTGAAACGAATTTTATTTTTTATTTTAAAAAAGAAATAATAATAAGTTTTCATGCGCATTGCCTAATAGACAATATTGGTGAGAAAATAGTCCACAAGAGAAAATCAAACACCAACGAAAGCTTTCAATATCAGAATATTATGTATATATCAGTAACCATTAATCTAGACAACAAGTGAATTAAAAAAAAATCTATGGCTATCAAACGCTATATAAAACCGAATAATTTGATGAGTTTGAAATATACCAGCAAAAGTTATGTCATCACTAATTAAAAGAATAAATAGATCGTGTGGGTGGGTCACCTAATTTTGCTTTTCATATTCCAAAGACGATGCAGATCATGTAATAGTTATGTTGATTGCTGTACAAGGTCCTAAATAATGTTCTTGAAGTGCACAACTTGAGAACCTTTTTATCTTCTTCGATTAGTGACTATATCAGAATGTTCAACATATTATGCTCTAGGTTAATTTAAAAGTATTTTTAAAATAAATTTTTGTAAAATTTTTTTTTATAAAATAAGCTCTATTTGTTTGATTAAAAAATAATTAAAAAATTTTATTACGTAAAATTTTTTATATTTTCTAAATTTTAAAATAAAATTTCTAAATGTTTATAAAAAAATTAAAAAATAATTGTTTAAAAGATTTTGCCAAGCAGCCGCTCTGTCTTACCCGTGAAATCTTCCACCTGTGATAGCTTTGCTTTTGCTTTGTTTTTGGTTGGAAAAATTCTTTACGTTTCGTGTTTCCGCAGAGAGTGGCGCAACTGGCATTCAAACGAACGATATATCAATTTAAACATCAATTTGTATAAAAAATGATCTAGTTAATAACAGTAATTAACCATTTGACTCCTGTTTCAACTAATTATCAGCAAGAATGGGCAAGAAAATTCATAGGGCCGTTTATATATAGCATATTTACAACACTTGAACAGTTTTGTATGGTTGCCGTAATCGTAGCGGACTTGGAGATATCGACATGCCGAAAGTTATGGATTCGTTTCATGGCATGATTTTCTACGTCAGGTCATTTTCTTCTCCAGCCGGCCAACTATAGCTGCAACAGTGTATGCTATGATTAATTCTCCCTTCCCTACCTGTGATTGATGTTTATTTTATTTTTTTTTTCTTTCCTTGTACTCGCATACAGGATATTTAGGAGTGATTTAAAAAATATTTTTTTTATTAAAAAGTATTTTTATTTTAAAAAAATGAGCTTTACTTCTTATTTTTAAAAAAAAAAAATTTTATTTCATTATTTCGTGTAAGTGAGTAAATTGAAAAATTAAAAAATTATTTTTTTGGAAAGCGTTGTCAAACGCGCTATAGCGAATTTTATGTGAGTGAGTAATCTCTTCATATGTAATGTAAGTGAATTTTATGTTTTTCTTATCAGAGTGGACATATTCAAAATCTGCGTTAGCTTTACAAGGCATACATATAAAGGAACTTTATACGTTGACGAATACGTACATTGGCAAAGAAGTACAGCACTTTATTTTGCCACTACTAATTATTAACATATGGACCATATATGATCTAAGATAACATTATTAGTCACTTATGTACTTGGTGTACATAAAGGATATTATGTATTAGCAAAAGTGGAGAAGAGTCGATACACTATAAAAGACTAGCAAAACCCTAACTTTCTAACAAAATACGTAGTCCAAGATGCTGAAAATAACTTATACAAGACTTGAAAGTATACAGAAAAGTTTCATGATGCAATTATGCACTGAAGGTGCAAAGATGCAGCAATAATATATAAGGTTCCCAAGTTGTGGAGACATCCTTGTTGTATATTAACGTATATTTCTTTCAACATGCAGTAGGCCTATTAAGTAACTTCAGTTCTAGATGTAAGCATGAATATCATACAAATGTTCTACAGAAGTCACGAATCAAAGCAAAGCGCATATATAAGTTTCAATTTTTCCTCTACTCCTTCTGTTGTAAAATACTATATAAATTAGTAGTTAACAAATTAAATATGCATTCATGTTAGAATGCTAAAGGATTAAGAAAGATAAAATACCACCTATGAAGTTGAAAGGTTAAAGAAGTTGAAGTATCTAATGGAAGATGGAAAGCTAAAGGACTCAATCAATGAGAATATTTGAAAATTCAAGAGTCTTTTTGGTACACTATATATATGGGTAAGAAGTATTTGTTTGAAGCATCAATCACACTATTCACAACATCAAGTGTGAGAGATAGAAGAAAAGTATTCTAGTTAGAAGTTCCATTTAAAGTGTAATACAAGAGTTTGTAATTGTTTTGAGTTAGTGATTTCCTTAAATGCTAGTTTGCCTTTCCGTAAGATTTTTCTCATTTTTTTCTACGTAATTCTCTTGTCTTTGTGTTTGTTTTGCTCTTTTTTCAATTCTCATATTGCTTACGCAAGATTGTTTAGTGTGTTTATATTTTCGCTACGTCTATCGACAACCGAACACACTAGCTATTTCTAACAAGTGGTATCAGAGCTATTGGTTTGTTGCGATGGCTAGCAAGTACGAGATTGAGAAGTTCAATGGAAGCAACTACACACTGTGGAGAGCAAGGCTATTGGCGGTTCTTGCAAAGGAGAACTGTTTGGGAGCATTAGAGAATCGGCCAAGTGATCTTCCAGAGAAAAGATGGCAGAAGATTGAGCGAAATGTTTTGGCACACATTCATCTTACTTTGGCCGATGATATCTTACTGAGTGTACTAGAAAAGAAGACCGCAAAGAAGATATGGGAGAAGCTGGAAAAGACTTATGCTAAGAAGTCACCGCAACATGCCATTTTCTTAATGAAAAAGATGTATTCTTTACATATGTTGGACTCAGCTTCTGCTTCAGGGCACTTGGGTTCATTGGAGCTTTGTTTTCTTAATTGACAACGTTGGGAAAGAAGATAGAGACCAATAAACGTGCCTTGATCTTTCTACAAAGCCTTCCCGATTTCTATGACCAGGTAGTGATCAACCTCACTAGTACGACTGATATAGATTCTCTTATTTATGATGAGATAGCAGCAGTTGTTCTTGAGGAAGAAGGTCGCCGCAAACGCAAACAAGAAATTGTACCTGGTGGGCACCAAGCTGAAGCCTTATTGATTGCACAAGATAGCTTGGGTAAGAAACGGAAATTCAATAACGGCTCTGGACAGAAGAAAAACAAGCGACAGGTGAAGTGTTATGCCTGTGAAAAGCTTGGACATTTCAAAGAGAATGTAAGATTATGACAAATAAGGTTGGAGGTATGGACCCCTCGAAGTCCCTTGCTTGTGTGGCGTACAATTCTAATGATGGTGAGGCTCTAGTGGGAGAGACGGTGGTTGTGTCCAAACTCTCAGATGACTGGATTTTGGACTCGGGAGCATCCTGGCACATGACTTCTAGAAGAGATTTGTTTCATCACTATAAAGTTATTTCTGGAAGTACCGTGCGGATGGGAAATGGACAAGTCCTTGAAGTTGCTGGAGTCAGTTCCATCAAACTTAGAGCAAATGATGAAAATATATGCATCATCAGTAAGGTACGTCATGTACTTAGTCTTACAAAGAATTTATTGTCTTTAGGACAACTGGATGACCTAGGCTGCAAGACTCGTGTTGGAAGTAGGATTATGGAGGTCATTAAAAATGGGCAGAAGATCTTGGAAGCTGAAAAGATTGACTCAAACCTATATAAGGTGCGTGGGGTGACACTGACGCATGGAGAAGTTTGTGTTGCATCAAGCAATATTGAGGATATTACGCGAGTGTGGAATATGAAATTATGGCATATTTCGGAACGTGGTTTGAAGATCCTCAGTGATCGGAAGTTTTTGCCAGGATTATCCGACATAAAGTTACCATCCTGCGAGAAATGTGTCACCGGTAAGCAGCATCGGGCAAAGTTTGGAAGATCAGTTTTCAGAGCCAAAGACAAACTTAACTTGGTTCACTCGGATGTGTGGGAGTCACCGCAACTATCTCTTGGTGGTGCTAAATATTTTGTTTTATTTATTGATAATTTTTTCAGAAGAAGTTGGGTGTTCACAATCCGAAGAAAGTCGGAAGTCTTTAAGGTGTGCAAGTTCTTCAAAGTCCAGGTGGAACTTGATTCCAGCAGCAGGATCAAGTGCCTTAGATCGGACAATGGTGGAGAATACAACAGTGCGGAGTTTGTTACTCTCTTGGCACAAGAAAGGATAAAAAGACAGTCAACGGTGGCTTACACGCCTCAGCAGAATGAAGTAGCTGAACGGTTCAATCGAACACTAGCTGAGCGGGTACGTGCTATGCTACAAGGGCTGGTCTGCTACATAGTTTCTGGCATAAGCAGTCAAGACTGCTTGCTATGGGTTGAATCGTATTCCTTCTACTGCCATTGATTTGAAAATTCCAATAGAATTGTGAACTGGTGCCACTGTTGATTATTCTCGTCTGTATATTTTTGGTTTATATGATATTTAATGACCAGGAAAGAACCAAACTGGATTCAAAGTCCAGAAGATGTCTATTCTTAGGATATGCTGAAGATGTTTTGGGGTATCGTTTATAGGATCCCACTACCCATAAAGTTATCTTCAGCAGGGATGTCATCTTTGCGGAGGACTAGCTGCAAAGAGTGACTGATGGCGATGATGTAAGGGAGAAGAATGCATTATTCCTAGCGATGACCACATCGGTACTGGAGGAGAATGATGAAAAAGACGATCCTAATCTGGAGCCTATACTAGCGGATGAGCACATAGAAGAGGATGGAATTTCCAGGTCTACGTCCCTTAGGCGTTCAACTCACAAGAGAAAAACACCTGAGAGGTTTGAGAACTATTTTATGGAGTCACCTCAATCTGTATATTGCTTAATCACAGAGGAAGGAGAGCCATCTTCTCTAAAAGAAGCGCTAGAGAGTTCAGATGCGTCTCTGTGGATGGAAGCTATGCAGGAAGAGCTTGAGGCGCTTCATAAAATAGAACATGAGAGCTGGTACCTCTGCCCCAAAGCCGTAAGGCTATTGGAAATAAATGGGTCTACAAGATCAAACGAGGCAGCAATGATCAAATAGAACGGTATCGTGCTCGGCTGGTGGTGAAAGGTTATGCACAGAAGGAAGGGATCGAATTTGATGAGATCTTCTCTCCAGTGGTACGTTTAACAACTATTCGTGTGGTCTTAGCACTATGTGCATCATCGGATCTCCATCTTCAACAGCTCGATGTGAAGACGGCGTTCTTGTACGGAGAGCTCGAAAAGGAGATATATATGATCCAGCCAGAAGGCTTTGCCGTTAAAGGCACGGAGGATCTTGTTTGTCGGTTGGCCAAATCTCTTTATGGGCTTAAGCAAGCACCGCGGTGTTGGTATAAGAGATTTGATTCTTGTATCGGGAGCCTTGGATACAACAAGCTTGTCTCAGACTCTTATGTGTACATCAAGAGATTTGAGGGAGGTGAGTTTGTCATCTTGCTGCTGTATGTGGATGATATGCTTGTAGCAGGTCCAAGCACAGATCGTATCCAATAATTGAAAAGTCAACTGGCTAGTGAATTCGATACCAAGGACTTGGGGCCGGCAAACAGAATTCTAAGGATGCAGATATGGCGAGATAGAGACAATAGAGAGATTCGGCTGTCTCAGGCTAGATATCTGAAGAAAGTGTTGGGGCGGTTCAACATGTATGGTGGTAAGCCGATGTCTATCCCACTCTCTATTAGTCTCAAACTATCCTCTTTGTTATCCCCTAGCCAGGAGCAATAGAGGATAGAGATGTCTCGGGTACCATATGTATCAGCAATGAAAAGCCTAATGTATGCCATAATTTGCACTTGGCCTGACATTGCACATGCTGTGTGAGTGGTAAATAGATTCATTGCATGTCCTGGAATTGATCATTGAAAGACGGTAAAAAGAATCCTTGGGTATGTGAAAAGAACCTTAAATGCTGCATTGTATTTCAGAGGATCTGATTTTGTTGTTAAAGGGTTTGTTGATGTAAACTACACAGGTGATTTGGATAGGAAAAAATCCACCTCTGGTTATGTGTTTATTCTTGGAGGTGGTGCTGTCACTTGGTGTTCTAAACTACAGTCCGTGATAGCTCTATCTACAACGGAAGCTGAGCATATGGCAGCAACACAGGCATGCAAGGAAGGGTGTGGATGAAGAGATTGTTGAAAAAACTTGGGCAAAAATATGAAACTCTATCTCTGTTTTGTGATAGCCTAAGTGCATTGCATTTTGCAAGAAACCCAACACTTCATTTCAAAACAAAACATATAGATATTCATTATCATTATGTACGGAAGGTGGTTTTCAGTGGAAGTATTGATATGTTCAAAATTCCTACCAAAGGGAACCCTGCGGATGCCTTAACTAAGATGGTAACCCTTTACAAGTTTTTCTTTTATAGATCTCTGTATGGAATCATAATGAAAAACAATATTGGATGTGACAAGAAAACCAAAATAAAATCACTTCAAGATAGCAATGGAACCGAGGGAAGATAGATAACGGTATGAGATAAAGGAAGTCAACTAGCATGCGTGCTAGTCCTGCTCCTCTAGTCGAATTTATTTTCAGTGTCATCGAATTTTGACACTTACGTATCGATTTTTTGTTATTTTTGGATTGCAATTTACAAAGTATCTTTAAGTGGAAAATTTGTTAGACATTGTAAAGCACTATGTAAATTAGTGGTTAACAAATTAAATATGCATTCATATTGGAATGCTAAAAAATTAAGGAAAATAAAACACCACCCATGAAGTTGGAAGGTTAAAAAAGTTGAAGCATCTAATGGAAGATGGAAAGTCAAAGGACTATATTAATGGAAAATTTTGAAAATTTAAGAATCTTTTTGGCACACTATATATATGGGTAAGAAGTACTTATTTGAAACATCAATCACACCATTCACAACATCAAATGTGAGAGATAGAAGCAAAGTATTCTAGTTAGAAGTTCCACTTAAAGTGTAATACAAGAGTTTGTAATTGTTTTGAGTTAGTGATTTTTTTTTAGCTATTTTATTTTTCCGTGGAGTTTTTTTCGTTTTTCCCCACGTAATTCTCTTGTCTTTGTGTTTGTTTTGCTCTTTTTTTAATTCTCATATTGCTTACGTAAGATTATTTAGTGTGTTTATATTTTCGCTACGTCTATCAACAACCGAACACACTAGCTATTTCTAACACCTCCTTGAACATTTACATGAATGGCTTCATGCACAAAGGTCAGCTAACTTTTTTTTTAAACAACTCAAAGAAGCTCATTGTATACGGAAGACTTGGAAATATATAGAGACAATCCATTAATTAAGACTTCAAAGTATTTATCATGATGTTATCTTCCAACTGACACCCCTGTAATAGTTCATGAGCGAGTTTTTTGTTAAGGACACAAGTTTGTATAACAAGGTCTCGTTTGGGATTGCTCGAAAAACATAGGGTTTGTAGAAACAAATTTTTTGAAAATTGTTTTGAAAAAAAAGACTTCTTGTGTTTTTCATATTAAAACTAATACATATATAGTAATTCTATGATGTTTAATTTCATCCATGATTTCTAAATTAAAAAAAGAAGCAGGAATTTTTTGAACACTAAAAAATTTAGTTTGAAAAGTTTGACGTACAATTCACCCATTCTAAGACTTCAAATGAAATAAACCCAAACGAACTTTTTTTTTTCCTTTCCCACTAAAAGAAAAGAAGGTGAAGTGAATAACATGTAAATATGTAATCTAATTCACAACTCCTGAGATGGTATTCAAATAACAATATAACAAGATCAACTGAACACAATTTTAAGAGATTAGTTTTCACCGCCGATCGAGGAGCTGACTGTATAACGAGATCAACTGCACACAAGTTTAACAGACTAGTTTTCACTGCCGATCGAGGAGCTGGTGGAGAAGACGGAATTCATCAACGGAGCAATGCAGCTTCAGAGGGCCGGAGCAGTTGTAGCCATATACCTCCTTAGATTGCTCAAGGAGTTCCATAAATAGAGGGTGGTAGAGATGAGAGATTGGGATCACAAACCTCTCAGACGCATCTCCAAGACCGACGGTCACTGCTAAGTAGCCCTTCTTCATCTTTGTGTTCTTCGTTATTTGATCTCCAGCCATATCTAATGGAACAAGTTATTTAGTTAGGAGTTTCAAATGCATGCATTATTTCATGCCAGTGTTTGAACCACTAGAGGACCTCTTTTTATATTCATGTGAAGGCAACAGTGACTAAATTTAATTGGTGTGGCCGCCTTTGGTAATGCATTCCAAAGCAGCTTTTTAATTTTTTTTTTATTTTATATTTTTTAATATATATTTTATAAATATTTATAAAATTTATTTAAAATTTAGATAATATAAAAAAATTTAACGTAATAAAACTTTTTTATTATATATTTTTATTATTTTTTTAAAATTAAAAAATATATAATTTATTTTTTATAAAAAAAATATTTCTTATTTTAAAAAATTTTTATTTTATAAACAATTTCAAACGCACTCTGAAATTGGCTAATGAAACACTTTATATAGTTGAGAAAAGTATAATGAATTGATTGATTGTTGATATATATAGAGAGAGAATTGTATATATCATGCATATATATAATATATAATACTAAGTTATACATACAGTATTATAATAAATCTCTAATATAACGTGATGTTAGGGATTGCTTTTGATCTGTTTTTTATTTTAAAAACACTTTCAAATATTTTCTAAATACAAATTAGAATATAATCTAACAGCTAAAATAATAGAATTAATCGTCTGTTTTTATACGTGATGTATGTCCAAATGTTTCTGCAAATGATTAATTTCTCCTTTTTTTTTCGTTCTCCTCAGACAGTCATTCCATGAGAATTATTGATGCTATAAAATCTTGGCGCTAGCTAGTTTGTTTGGAAGTCCAAATTTCCAGAAGGTGAGACAAAAATTAAAGCAGTTGGTTTGCTCAAATTTCAATTTATCAAGATGACAAAATTTTCTTCAAAGTTCAAACATGCGTTCGTAGGTGGCGTGGAACTTCAGTTGTATAAGTTGAATGGATAAATATTCACCTTATAAGTCAATGGGAACTTTAAAAGTTTGTTTGTTTAATTGAAATTGAGCTATTAGAAAATAAATTATTAAGAAGGGACGTATTATAGTAGTATTGGTAGAAGTAAATTTTTTTTTTGGTAAGAAAAAATGAGTTAGAAGTAATTTTGTGTGTTATATTGTGTAGGATCGTGAAAGTTACGGCAAACTTATTACAGTATGTTTAGATTCATAGTTAAAAAATATAAATAAAAAAATAAATAGAAAAAATAATAAAAATACAGATAAAAATAAAAAAATAAAAAAAGGATAAAAAAATAATTATTTAATCTTACTATATATGGATATATAAAGATAACAAATTAATTATATTTGAATAAATAAATGAGTGATAGAAATAAATTTTTTATAAAAAACTTAATTATTTTTTTAATTTATAATAATCTTTCTTTTAAATTAATTTAATAAAATTAAAATTAAATCAATATCAAAATATTTGATTATATAGTTATATTATTTTTTCTACCAGTTAAAGTTAATTAAAATTAAATAAATATAACAATATAATTAATATAATAGAAAGTAACATAATTATTTTGAAAAATATTAAATGAAAGTATAAATTAAAAAATATATATAATATATTATTAAATTTTATTTTATAATATTAAATTAGATAAATTTTAAATAAAATTAAAAATTAAAAAGAAAAGCAAATTTTTTTTTATAACTATAATAGGTACATTTTTTATGATCTAATTTCATCTTTTTATTAATAAAATGAAACCAAATATAATAAAGATGGAGAAATAGATTATCTTTTCTTTCGCTCTCTATCTCTAATCATAATTCAGACAATGCCTTAGTAAGAGGAAGAAGATGAATGTGTGAAAACTGAAAAGAATACAACATTTAGTGAGGGAACATGTAGAAGTCATTTGAAATTGCTTAAAAAACAGAATTTTAAAAAGTCATTATTTTGATAAGGTTTTTAGAACATAAGTTTGCATTTTTAAATTTAAAAATAAAAATTATATCTATAATAATTTAATAATATATAATAGTTTTTACAATTTTGTAAATTCTTTTTATAGTACTACAAAAAAAATTTCAAAAAATAAAAAGAATTAATAAAGCGATTGAATAAGCAGAGCACTCGCAAGTTGCAACCATGCATCATAAGAACGGAAATTTTGGTTTCCCAAACAATCAAGGAGGTGTTTGGCACAGCTTACCGTAAGTTATTTATCAATTTTTTTTTATTTTATATTTTTTAATATATATTTTATAAATATATAAAAAATTTATTTAAAAATTTAAAAAATATAAAAAAATTCTATAAAATAAAATCTTTTTATAATATATTTTTATTATTTTTTAAAAATAAAAAAAATAAAAATTATTTTTCAAAAAAATAAAAAAATTTTTTATTTTAAAAAATTTTTATTTTATAAGCCATTTTAAAAGCCCGACGCCTGCAACTAGCGAAGAGTTGTGAATATAATTGAAGCACGCAATGAGGAAATTTGGAAGTCATTGACAATGAGGAACTGATCAAAGAGGACCTCATTGACAATGACTAGCACGTCACAAGTCGCACGCAATAGAGTTGAAATTTGGAACTTGAGGGCGTTTGATATTGATTTTTCCAAAATCAATTTTTTTATTTTATATTTTTTAATATATATTTTATAAATATTTTAAAAAGTACTTAAAATATTAGGAAATATAAAATAATTTTATATAGTACAAATTCTTTTATTATTTAATTTTATTAATTTTTAAAAAGAATAACATTTATTTTTTAAAAAATTAATTTTTATTTTAAAAATATTTTCAAACGCCACTTTGATTTTTAGGAGAAAGAAACAAATCTTTATATATTTGAATAACAACGAAAAATGTTCTTTATTTGCAGTTCATGAATTGAACCAAAACGAACTTCTTTTTTTCCCCTTATATACTTGTGAAAAGACAAACTTGAAAATGTCATCTTTTATTATTTGGCAACTTTTTGTTATAGTGGAAGTTTTGATTGAAGTAGTAACGCTGTATACTGGTACGGAACTGCGGTATATATGCATGCATTTCAGTGATTTCGAGCGCGTTTGGTTTAAATTTTTAAAAATTATTTTTTAATTTTATATATTTTATAAGTATATAAAAAATTTATTTAAAAATTTAAAAAGTATAAAAAAATTCTACAGAATAAAATATTTTATTATATATTTTATTATTTTTTAAAAATAAAAAAATAAAACTTATTTTTTAAAAAAATAAAAATAAATTTTATTTTAAAAATATTTTATTTTATAAGTACTCAAAAACGGCTCCCAAATTATTTACGTGCTTTTTGCGGTAAATACTTCGAGAGTGTGTTCTTTCTTTACAGAAGTAATATTTTTAAAAAAATTAACTTTACATAAATATTCTTATATTTTTATTATAATTTACTTTCAAAAATTAAAAATTCATTGTTTACAAAATTATTTTGATAATAAGAACACCCAAGAGGAGCGATTTAAAAATATTTATAAAATATTTCTTTTAAAATAAAAATACTGTAAATATATTTTAAAAATGATTTTTATTTTTATCCAAAAAATAAAATAAATAGGCCTACAATCGATATGCTTTGCTCAATTAAGGCCAAGGAGCTGTGACCAAGCTGGCTGTTATTGTAGTTGCAGTGGGGCCGTGTTTGGAATTATTTATAAAAGCGTTTCAAATTTTTTTTAATTTCATATTTTTTAAATATTTAATAAATTTATTTAAAATTTTAAAAAATATAATAAAAATTTATTATTATCATTATTATTTTAGATAAAAAATAAAACTTATTTTTAAAAAAATATTTTTTCTATGCACTCACAAAACTAAACTGATGATCTCCTTCAACAAGTTGGCGCATGCGATGGAATTCGTCCACTGAGCAAGGCAGCCTCAAAACCCCGTACACTTAAAGCCGAAAACCTCTTGAACCATTTGGAAATCGGAGTTCACCCAAGACAGTCTTCCACGGGTTCCAAGACTGGCAAGCAGAGCGCCGGGCCTTTTTTTCGCAAGTTTGATAGAGAGAGGAGGGCTTCGAGGCATTGGTATGGAAAACCTCTCAAACTTACCACCTCCCTTGATGATCATGCTCTTCGTTGGATCCAACACTCACCATTAAAAGTATCCCTTCTTCGCTTCCATCTTCATCAATTAATCTTCCTTGAATTTGAAATATGAAATGGTTCTACGCAATGGTTCAAGGGGAATCAATGTATACCTTGATATGGATGCAATCATTAAAATTTTGAAGTGCTCATATGGGTATATACAACATGTGGCAAAGTTTTATTAGACTTCGCCAATATTATCTCAATCCACTAACTAAGAGTTGGGCAAGAACAAAACGAGTCGGTTTGGTATAAAGATTCTATGTAACATTCTGCATTCTAATCATGCTGATATCGATCTATGTTTGGCTTCCATCAAATTTTTGCTGACTTTTGGATTAGGTTCGACGTGCATTAGATTAGGTTTGTCCGCTTCAGAAATGCACAAAGTACTAGTCAGAAGAGTATATATATATATATGAACGACGGACTCCTTTAATAAGCTTCATGAAAGTAGTCAAAAGAGAAACAGGTGATCAAAAGTTTTAAGGATCTGAACTGAATGATCTATCCATCATTAAAACTTCAATCGGTTTGAGTATAAAAAATAAGTTAGATAGTCAAGATGGTTCACACACTAAAAAGTTTCTAAACCTATTAGATTTAAGATTTTGAGTTGTATTGAGCATTCTAATCTATGGCCGAACTGTTGAGTAAAATCTTTGTTTTAGGTTGGTTCCTCCGGTATTATATCTCTCTCTCTCGCAACCATCAAATGTGTTTCATCTAAATAGTAAGAGCAAGAAGATGAAGTGCATACATAGGAACATAGCAATAAAAGGGTGATCAATATCAGTGCCTAACTAATTGTAGTAAGCATAGTCAGCGTATCAACAGGAGGACCTAAAAGTGTTGCAATAATTTTCTCTCCTTTTCCTTCTAACCTTACAAAGTGCAGCAGAGAGGTTGACTTGCCCAAAAGCAGAATACTCAAATTGCTACGAAGAAGAAATGCCATCAATGTATGTTGTTTGTAATAAACGCCTTCCATCTATGAAGCATTCTTAGAGTCAAAAGAGAGTCGAATTAATTTAGTGTCACATTGGATAGGGACTAGATGATCATTGAGAAAAATCATAGAGAAGCAATTATTTTCAAATTTACCGATTAATTGCAAAACTGTATTAAAGAGTCGGAATTAATTTGAAACTAATTTTGGAAAATTTAAGCTCAAGAAATACCAAAATTCCAAAAAAGTATTCACCGCCAGTGGCTAAGTCATCATATATGCATATGCACAAACTCAACTGTCAAATCTCCCACACTTAACTGTGTGTGCTTCAAAACAGTTAAAAAGCAAAAGAAAGATATAACACATAGTTGGTAGATTCTCCGTGTCGCCGCCTGCAGCCTATATATAAAACGTATTGATCTTATTCATTTGCATTTCATTGACAAGTACCAATGGAGGACAAGAGAAGGAAAGTGAAGAAGGGGTACTTGACAGTGAGCGTAGGTTTAGATAACGGGGAAGATGAAAACACAACGTTTGAAAGGTTTGTGGTGCCTATATCTTATCTGCATCATCCATTCTTCAACAAACTGCTTGAGAAAGCTCAGGAGATATATGGATTTGGATCATGTGATGGACCGATCAAGTTGCCCTGCTCTGTTGATGAGTTTCTTCGTGTCCAGCGGCTCATCGAGAACGATTTCCCGTGTCGCCGATCAAAGCCATGCTCTAGCAAAGGCAGAGGCGGTGCTGCTTTGATTTCTCCATGATAAGCTTTCTGTTGGTGATCATTCATCATATGTGCCTACGTTGCTTATGCATGCCGTATATGTAGAAGGGTGTCCAAGTATTAACACTAGTATGAATAAACTAGAAAATATATTGGTTAGGATTCTTACAGATTTTTGAACTTCGATTGCTAAGATATTAGCTGGGAATTGAATGACTGAAATATTTGCTTGAATGTAATCACTTCCCAACTTTGTGGCCTGATATTGCAAAAATAGGATATCTATCTGGGCCTATTTACTCGTCGGCGATCGCCGGAGATCGATGAGAACAACGCCGACGTTGCTGATTAGAAGAAGCTAATGAAGAAGCCATTTTCAGACAACAGAAATTTTCGCACAGACAGAGAAAACAAGCTGGTTCCGAATCAATGATCGGTTAATAATATAAACAAGGATCGTGTTTTTGTAGTAATCATTGTGCAGGCTTTTTATTGCAACTACTCGAATAGAAAACGATAAATATTATTAAATAAGGATCGGAGTATTTGGGAAAATGATTATAGGGGCCCATTTGTGAAAAATATTCTCGTAAAAAACTATTATGAAATATTACCAATTTACCTAAATATTTTTCTTGCACAAATCCGAATCGGGATCGGGGTTTTGGAGCTCTGTAAATACCTGAAACTTGTTCCCTTCATAATTGTTTTTGTGTTTCTTTAATTTCGGGGCTGGCTCACGCTCTCAGGTTTGTATTCAACTGACCAGATTTTCAATTTTTCTTCTTACTTTACATGTAAGGGTTGGTAATTACTGTAGTCGATTCGATCAAGTTTTCCTGATTCTTGGTGGTTGAATCTGGATTGAAACTGTTCTCGTTTGTTATTAGGAATTCCTTCCGGCTAGCTTTTTGGTAACTGTAGTTCATTGTCGTCGTTGATGTTAAATATCAATTGCTATTGATGTCTTGTGAGTTTTTTATTGGAAGAGATTAAAAATTTTGGGGTATGACAATTTTGTTTGATGTGTTTCAAGAGAATGTTGGAAATTGGGGTAAACTTCTAGTGCTTCGATTTAGCCTCGTCGTTTTTTAATCATCAGAAATAATCTTTGCACAGTTGACATGAACTTTTGTATCAAAGCAGTCACTGTTCCTTTTTGTCTAGAGTTTGGGGTAGGATCTTTGGCGCAGATTCTAGTCATAGCTTTTTATTTTGCAGATTGCTTCTTGCTTTCTAGTATTAGCTTCCATTATCTTTAGAACTTTCTTTAATTATTGTGTTCAATTTCAAAGAGCGAGCTAGCTTATCTGTTTTGAAATGATTTAAAAGGGCTGTAAGTTAGTCAAGTATAGTCCAATCTTATAAAACTTGCACCTAATTCTAAATCTTTCGGATATATAAAATTGGACTCGTACATAATGTATTTTTGCTTCAGGTTGGTTTGGACCTGACCTTTCTGAATCAGGTCTTAAAAAATAAGATGCTCAACCCATTTGATTTGGATTAGAGTCTAATATGGATCATCCTATAAAATTATATAAACAATTATATATTACAAAAAAGCATATTGATTTTATGAAAAGTAATGGGTCTTATTTGGTTCAGATTTTTTCACCAAAGGCCCAGACCTGATCCACAAAATGAATGGGTTCAGTTAGACCCAAACTTGACCTATTGGCTTATATTTTGTGGTCTGGTTCGGAGACGAGTAATGTTGGATCAGAGTTAGGTCTTGATTGACCCATCACTTGCAACCTTATTATTCAATGAAAGAATTTCAGTATCTGGGGGGTCTAATTCAAAACTAGTAAGGAACTTTAATGTTGCGGTTGCTGTCTTGACTTTTTGGTAGGAGGTACTATTATGACAGTTTTCAAGTTTATTAATTGACTTCTATGCTTGGGCATAGATAAGTTTTGCACTTCTACAATGTCTTAAGAATATCTTATCTTTTAATTAGAACAGCTTTGAAAATTAGTGCGTTGTAACAAATATATGTCCGTGTGAGCTACTCTTAGTGGTCGTTTCGGATTGCAGTTGGTGTGCTTTTCCATCTCCAATTCAACTTTTCATTTTCCAAGAAACCTTTTACAATATTTTAAAATATTAAAAACAATTTAGAAGAAATGGATGAATTATATTGTGAATTTATATATGTATAATTTTATTATTTTTTAAAATTAAAAAAAGATAAGTCTGTTCTTTTAAAAAACTTCAAAAAAGCTTCTTTCACAACAAAGCACCTTACTTTAAGTAACAACAAACTACCCCTTAAAAGGGGTAGAATATTTGAAACATCTTTGATTGTTATTGCTAGTTACCTTTTGGATTGTCCCTTGAAAAAGTACCGGAAGTTCATCTTTGGTCAAATCGCTTTTGGCATCCACTGAACTAAATCACTCATGTACCAATTGCAGTGGTGGTGATCAGCCAAGCATCACTAGCTGCATGCTCTCAGAACATTATTTACTCATGCCTGTAAGTTGAGGCAATTGATGAATCTAAGCCTAGATACTTTTGTTAAGCTAATAATGCTAGTGTTCTATTCCACAACAGCTTGTGGTAAGAAATTTTCTAAGCAGGATGTAACAGATGATTGCCTTCATTGATTCCTTCCTCTAATTTTTAAGCCTCTTTTGGTTTTTTGAGAATTGTGGTCTGTTTATTACATCAAGCTCTTGTTTTCTAGCTAAGGGCAAGACTTACAACTGCTGGCCGTTTGATATAGGGTGGCAAATTTAATTGGTCACAAAATATGACGATGCTGTTTAATAAGAATCGTCCCTTGCTATACACATATTTTGGACAATCGGTTAGTTGAGGCTCGTTCTTGGATTCGGTATAGTTCATGCTTTTGATAAGAAATTGAAGTATTTTACAACGCTGTCATTACTGTATTTATATGTCACATGAAGCAGTATCTTTCTTTATGTAGCATATGCAAGGGACTCCTATCTATATTTTGCTATGTTCTTTCTGAAGATATTATTTTATATAGCTTGTTTGTGTTAGTGATGGGGTTCTGTTTTGGATGTATGACTATAGGCTTCTCCTTGCCTGTTAGGTTTGTTTAATGATGGTACATAGTGTGATGATATTCGGGACTCTTTATGGTTTTTCAACTAATTAGTTGCCTGGCTTGAGGAATTTCCAGCAGGTGTAGGTATCACTGTTTCTAGTGAAATGTTTTCTGCATCACAACTTGCTTGAATATTTCTGTGATGAAGCCCTAGGATAATTGGCTGTACTCTGGTATTAACTTGCTTACATGTCCCAATCAAAGTTATATAAGATGGAGCGCTGCAGCTTTGTCTATAAGTCATTAGCTCAATTTCTGTGTTCAATTGTGGCAGCAGAATGTTTAAAGTTGCTATGCTGGCTAGCTAACTGATACAGTGTCGAACATATAAGAATTAGGGTTATGGCTGAAAGGTGATCTACCAATCTGATAAGAGTCTAATTAGTTAAAAGTCCTTTATTTGAGAGTTTTTGTCATGATAGATAGACTTTAGTATTTTATTTGAATTAAATTTTACTTAGAGTTTTAAGTTATAATTAGTAAAGTTCAGTTCTATATGACTCTTTAGGGTTATGAATTGTTTAAAGAATTGTAAGTTCTATTCTAATATCTAATAATCAATCGAGGAACGAATCATTGTTTTGGTTTTATCTTCGGTTTAGTTTGTTATTTTTTCAAGAGTGTTAAGACTTAAGACTGAAAACAACTAGAGGAATTGTTTTTCGTCTGTGTGTAATGCCCAGCTGGCAGATAGAATGTATGACGGTTCCTTTCCTTTTGTCTTCTCTTAGTTTTTCTTAACTATCCATAGTGCTTCTTGCTTACCACTGCTAAATTTTCATTTGTCTTCCTTAGGTAATTTACAGCTTGTTTCGTCATGGCTTATAGAAAAGAAACAGATCAAAACATGATATGGAAGATAAGCAAACTGATCAAGGAACTGGAATCTGCAAGTAGCAATGGCACAAGCATCATTTCTCCAGGCGCCCAACTTTCCTTCTTCACAAACTGCTAATGAGGAATATGGAACTGTTTCAAATATCAAAACCCAGGTTAGTTGCCGGTCTGTTCTTGCCACAATCATCTCAGCATAGCAGAGGCTGAGACTCTACAGCAGAGTTCCTTCCAATGGGCTTGTTTTGTATACCGGAACTATTATTGCTGAGAATGGAAAAGAGAAAAATGTTACCGTAGATTTTGAGCCTTTTAAACTATCATTCACTAAATATGTGTGATAAAAAGTTCCATGCTGAGCTAGTGAACGGGTTGTTGGAGTCTGATGTAAAGGTTGGCTTCATAGTTATGGATGGTAGAGCGGACTCCCTCTAGCACTTTAACTTGCAATACAAGGGAAATTCTTTGCAAGTGTACCGTTGATCTCCCGAAGAAACACAAGAAAGGAGGCCAGTTAGGGTTGCAACTTGGACGGCTTCATATGGAGAAGCGTTGTATGTACGGGAAACTAATAAAATTGCTACACAGTACTTTATAAACCCAGTTACCAGCCAGCCCAATGTTGCTGGACATGTTTTATCTGGTTCCTCTAACTTAACACAGAGCTGAGCCAACCAGGTAATTTTGAACCCCGCCTGCAAGCCATCATCATGAAAGTACTAGACATATTTTGGGACGCGAGTGGCTTTACTCAGGCCTTTGAGCTGTCAGCCGACGTTGTAGCTAAGGTGAAGTTCATGCAAGAGAAGAGTAGATTTTATTTTATTCTAGAAATATTTGATTTGGATTGATTTTAGAAAAATTAGATTTTATGAATATTTAACTTTTGGAAATTTTGAGTGTATATATATGTGCTCATATTAATAAAAAAAATAAGTTATTGAGTATAATTTTTTATTTGGTACCAGAGCCACTATTGCTCTAACGAGCTACATTTTTTCTTAAAATTTTTTTTCCTAATTCAGCAGTTTTTAAATACTATCAATGGCCACTATTTCTATATCATCTAGTAATTTTTCTATCATTATTCAAAATTTCAATCAACAATTGATTGCCATTAACGTTGCCGCTCAAACTCCATTAAAACTTAATGATACAAATTATATCTCCTGGAAGTTCCAATTCAATATTTTTTTTATTGATTTTGATCTCATTGGCTTCATTGATGGATCTAAACCGTGTTCACCACCCACTATTACTACAGATAGTTCAATAATTACCAATCCAGCTTATACTCACTGAAAACGTCAAGATCAGTTGATCCTCAATGCATTCATTGGATCTATCTCTCCAAACATTATTCCATTCATTGCCGGTGCTATTACCTCCAATGATGCTTGGCATATTCTTGCCAACACTTATGCCAAGCCAACACGCGGTCGCCGTCTACAAATTCGAAGTCATCTCAAAAGTTCTCAAAAGGGTTCTCATAGTGTTACTGAATACTTACGAAGAATTAAAGGGTATGCCGATGAACTTGCACTACTTGGTACCCCTATGGATGCCGAAGACCTACTTGAAAAAATTTTAGATGGTCTTGGCGATGAATTTCATGATCTTGTTGTTGCTCTCCAAGCTCGCGAGAACCCAATCTCACTTGAGGAACTACATGAAAAACTCATCACTCTTGAAGCCACTCATCGCAATATAATATCAAAGGTTCAACCAACACCAGCGACTGCTAATCCAGCATACCGAAATTCAAGGCCTCGTCTCTCTTTCAACTCTAATCACACAGGCTCTTCTCGTCCCACTATGTCTTCCAACACCGGCTCCTCCATGCCAACATCTAATGGTGATCGCCCTTCACCAAGACCATATCTTGGTCGTTGTCAAATATGTGGCACTCAAGGATACTCAGTTAAGCGGTGCCTATCTTTTGTCTAATATCGATCAATCAAGTGCCAACCAACTAAGTGCCAATCAACCGTGGATCCGGAACAAATCTCACCTCATGGCAGCCACGAGCTAATTTTGCAGCTAATATCGACGCAGAAACTCCCTCTTGGCTACTTGACAGTGGTGCCTCCCATCACGTTACTGGCGATCTGAACAATCTCTCGCTTCACTCTCTCTACAATGGTTCCGACGATATTATGATTGGAGATAGCACGGGTTTACCAATCACCCACACTGGTTTCACTTTTTTACCTTCTTCTACTTATAATTTTATACTCAATAATGTTTTTGTGTGCCAAGCATGAAAAAGAATTTAATCTCTATTTCTCAATTTTGCCTCACCAATAATGTTTCCGTTGAATTCTTACCACATTCTTTTCTTGTGAAGGACTTTCGTACGGGGGCACAACTTCTTCAAGGGCGAACTAAAGATGGCGTTTATGAGTGGCCAATCACACCAATTCAATCTTTACCATTACTTGCTCTATCAAGTGTCAAAATCTCTTCATCCGAATGGCATCATAGACTAGGGCATCCATCTTTTCAAATCTTCAAACATATCATATCTAATGGTCATAATTATCTACTTCTGTATCTACAACAATCTCTTGTAACGATTGTCATTGCAATAAAAGTCACAAGTTATCATTTTCCAAATCCAATCTTACTTCTTCTAAACATCTTGAAATAGTTTTCTCTGATGTTTGGACTTCACCTATTATATTTCATGATGGTTTCAAATATTATGTTATTTTCGTCGATCACTTCACCAAATATATATGGTTCTACCCACTCAAAATAAAATCTAATGTGCATGACATCTTTATTCACTTCAAAGCTCTTGTAGAAAATTATTTTTCCCATAAAATTATTACTCTTTATACCGATAATGGTGGAGAATATCAAAGTCTTGAAAACTTTTTCTCTATAAATAGTATTTCTCATCTCACCACCCCCCACATACTCCAGAACATAATGGATACTCTGAACGACGACACCGTCACATTGTTGAAACTGATCTCTCTCTTCTTTCTCATGCATCTCTCCCACTCACATATTGGTCTCATGCTTTCGTTACCGCCATCTATCTCATTAATCGTCTACCTACTCCAACACTTCAATTCACTTTTCCATTTGAAAAAATATTTTGCCATCCACCTAACTATTCCAAACTTCGAGTATTTGGTCGTTTATGCTATCCTTATCTTCGTCCTTATTCACCTCACAAACTTACCCCTCGATTCAAACCATGTATTTTTTTCGGCTACTCTCTTACACAAAGTGCATATCTATATCTTGACAATTCTACCTCCAAAATTTATGTGTCTTGTCACGTTGAATTTTTTGAATCTGTTTTTCCTTTTTCCTCTCTTCAATGCAATCTTTCTTGTCCTGAATCCACCACTGTTGACACATGAATTCCGTACTCTCCTCTTATTTTCACAATTCCAATTTCTACCTCCTCCTCAGTGCCACTCATAACACCATCTAACGTATCACCACCTCCGCACGAAAACCCCTCCAATAATCCAACTTTATCATCTACATCATTTGTGCCCCATTCTACCAATCATACTGAATCTTTCAGTGAACCCCATACTTCAACCAACAACAATCACCCCATGCAAACTAGATCCAAGAACAACATCCATAAGTCCATTCAAAAACTCAACTTGACAGCTCAACTATCCGCCTCTGATGACTTAGAACCAACAAATACGACCCAAGTCCTCAAAGATCCTACATGGCGTCGGGCCATATCCGAAGAGTTTGATGCGCTTGTTCAAAACTGCACTTGGGAACTTGTTCCATCTAACTCCTCACAAAATATTGTGGAATGTAAGTAGATTTTTCGCACTAAACGACTATCTGATGGCTCTATTGATAGGTACAAAGCGCGTCTGGTTGCTAAGGGATTTCATCAACGGCCCGGAGTGGACTATAATGATATATTTAGTCCAGTTATTAAACTAACAACTGGTCGTCTTGTTCTAAGTCTTGCCATCAGTAAGGGGTGGTCACTTCGCCAGCTTGATGTTAATAATGCATTTCTTCAAGGACACCTATCTGAAGACGTCTACATGGCTCAACCACCCGGATTCATTGATAAAGATTTTTCTACTCATGTTTGCAAACTTCGCAAAGCTATTTATGGTCTCAAACAAGCACCACGTGCTTGGTATCACGAGCTCAAAATATTTTTACTTGACTCTGGCTTTATCAACTCTCATGCGGACACCTTACTCTTTATTCTTAACACAGGTGGGCATTTCATTAACTTACTTATCTATGTTGATGATCTGATCATTACAGGAGACAGCCAGAATATGGTAAAACGATTTGTGGAGCTTCTAGCCCAACGATTCTCATTAAAAGATCTTGAACTATTATCATTTTTCCTTGGTGTTGAGGTTATTCCACACAATCATGGCATTTTTCTCTCTCAACAACGGTACATCACCGATCTTCTTGTCCGGACCAAAATGGTCGATGCCAATCCCGTCATAGACACTTCATGCCGGCCAGCTTTGTCTGATCCAATAGAATTTCGAACGGTAGTTGGGAGCCTTCAATATCTGTCTCTCACACGACCGGATATTACATTTGTAGTGAAAAAACTCTCTCAATTCATGCATCGGCCAACAAATGAGCATTGGACAGCCGTCAAATGCCTCCTTCGCTATCTATCTGGTACACTGAATCACGGATTACTCTTATATCGTGATTCACCTCTATCTTTGCATGCATTCTCGGATGCTGATTGGGCAGGTAACAAATATGACTCTACCTCTACTAGTGTCTATGTGGTGTACTTAGGCTGCATCCAATCTCCTGGAGTTCAAAGAAACAACGCACTGTTGCTCGTTCCTCTACGGAAGCTGAATATCGTTCTGTTGCCTCTATTGCTGCGGAACTCAGTTGGATTTGCTCTCTTCTATCTGAGCTTGGTGTTCAACTTCCAACCACTCCTGTCATATATTGTGATAATATTGGTGCTACACATTTGTGCTCAAATCCAGTTTTTCATTCTAGGATGAAACATGTTGCCATTGACTTTTACTTCATTAGAGACAAAGTTCAAAGTGGTGCTTTGCGCGTTACTCATGTTTCATCACAAGATCAACTGGCTGACGCACTTACCAAACCACTTTCTCGGATGCGCTTCCTTCTTTTTCGGTCCAAAATTGGAATCTCCGATCGGAGCTTCATCTTGCGGGGGCATGATAATGATATTTGATTCCTTTCTATATTTGGAGTGTTTAATTTAGAAAAATTTTATTTAGAAAGATTAGATTTTATTTTATTCTAGAAATATTTGATTTGGATTGATTTTAGAAAGATTAGATCTTATGAATATTTAACTTTTGGAAATTTTAAGTGTATATATGTGTGCTAATATCAATAAAGAAAAATAAGTCATTGAGTACAATTCTCTACGGATAGGAAAGTTTCTCAAGTAAATCAGCTTATAGAGCGCCAAGTATGTTTCGGTATTGAACGCTTTGGAAAATGGCTAAGTAAAAGACCTTGATAGCGTGGGAGAACTGTTAACAAACTTGTAAAGAAGAACAACGTCACTGGTGAGGCTATTGTTAAGTGTTTGAATAATTTTCTGGAATCAGATTCGAGTAGCTTCACCAATCCTCCTTCGGGCGCTGTCCTGCTAGTTTCTCGGAAAACATCTGTCAAGACTCAAAACTAGACCCTGACCGGCACTGAACTAAACCGAGTCTAGACAAGGCCCAAACTCGGCCTAACCCAGTAAGCCTGACCCAAAACATCATAAATGGTCCATCAAATATCTCCAAAAATAAATACATAAAATTTCTGCAAAACCTTCCCTATAATTTCAAGTGAAAATCTGTACCACAATAAATCACTTAATAACGACAAAACAAAACAAATAAACAAAATCATATAAATACTAAAACCAACAAAAATATCTATGGACTACCGGTAGCCACCGACACCTATTACAATCCAAAATAAATTCTATCGTAATACCAAATACAATAAAGTATAAGAAAAGTCAATACCCTTCGAGAATTACAGAGCTAACTACATGCCAAAAGATTTATCAAATACCCTCCGTACGCTCTCGGTCCAGCAATATCGAGTCTAATCAGCGCCCATTAGCTTCTGACCTATCTGGGGGAGGCCAAAGAAGAGAAAAGAGGGTGAGCCCAGTCTCAGTGAGGTAAAACAACAGAATGCCCAATTTAGATAATGCATTAAATAAGCATTATAGTACTATCTACATGAAGCAGATGCAACGATAGATCAGATCAGATCAGATTCTACTAAGTCCTAAATCTTCCCATACCGACTCAGTTCTTAGCAGAGATATACGATAATATGAAACAATGTTATGCGACACTCTAAAGACTATAATACATATACATATATATAGTGCACCCATGCAAGCAAATATATGTAATAATGTATACGGATGCATCAAGTGTCGTAATCATACAAAATAGGCGATCGAGTGAGATCACTTTTCCAATTCACATCATACTATCGGATATATCATACAAGCATACATACGTAATACGTTTATATATATCAAACCACAGGTAAGCTCGGTGCCCAATATGTCTTGGGACCCACCGGAAAGTAATATCATCATAGCTCGGTGCCCAGTATGTCCTGGGACCCACCGGCGATCCATATCTTATAACTCGATGCCCAGTATGTCCTGGGACCCATCGGCTATCCATATATTTCGGTGCTCAGTATATCCTGGGACCCACCGTATCAATATCTCATTCAATCATATATAATATAATAGGTTATGACAGTACATACCAATGCAATCCCTAACAAGTAAATGCAACATGATAAGTTTTCATTCAATGAATATGTTATGCTCAATGCCTTCAATGTTATCATGATTATACTTATGCATATATGAAAGGAAAAGTATTGACACGTATATAACAGATTCTCATAATTATGTCATTTAGTTTACAATATGCAACATGCTAGTAATAACTTTAAAAATGATGTGGAATAAATCTAAGCATGTACAGGCATATGTAGCATGAAGGATAAATCATAATACGTAACGAGAATGGCAAGTATGCGCGAGAATTTTCAAAGAAAATGCTACTGTGCCTAAAGCCTTAACGTTAATCTAGGAAGAAAAATATGGCATGGTAACCTCATCCGTAATCCAAGCAAGTATTTATATCAATGTCAACTCTAAGCCGCACCGTCCGAATTCAAGTCACTGTACTCACCTAACGTGCATACGGGCATATTCAATAATAAGCACGCTAAAGAAAGCTAAATCAAATACTTGTAATAAATATCTAACTAAGTTTGAATCCAAGGTTTAATAGCATATGGTGAACAATTATAGAATTTTATTCGTTCAACGGTTTATTCAAATTCCTAATCCACTACACAATAAGTACTAACTAACGAATCCAACAAACTTACCGACGATGTGAGACGATTGAATGCTAAAACGACTTGAATCGGCAACAACTAACGTATTTTCAATCCAACGATTTTCTAAAACGAAACGAATTAATAATTAATCTAACACTAATTACAAATACGCGATGCAAGTATTTTTAACTCATATAACTAGGTCACCGGAAAGTTCACCGGAAAAGTTCGCCGGATTCCGGAGAGTTAGGGTTCCGCCAAGCGCGTTCAAAAGTAGTAAAAATGAATCAACACTACTAGTAGAATCTAATGGAATGAACGACGAGTTTTGATTTTGTCGCCGGTGGTCGAATCGGCGAAATAACGTTTGGCGACGAACTCACGCGATATCAATCGCCGGAGCTGAAAATCAACGCAATTAAATGAGGGAAAAGACTTAGCAAGTTAAGGGGAACGTTTCTATCTACTTACCTTCGCCGGAACGCCGGCAAAATGACCAGACAAATTTTAAAAATTTGTTCCGCACGGCGTAGCTCGCCGGAATTGATAAAAACTACCGAAAATGAGAAGGAGGATGGCTTGAGAAGATTAAATGAAGTGAATATCGCGAAAAAGGGGTTGATTTCACGCCGGAGAGGAGCCGGAGCAGTGGCGGCTGATGGGTTAGGGCAGAAAAATGAGAAAGGAAGAAGAAGAAAAGAAAAGAAAACTCTAAGTAAGAGACATTGCATGTAAGGGCCACTATTTCTTACAATAGCTTTCTACAGCCCTTAAGGTTATAGTTATTACAATATAACCCTCTTATTTAAAAATTCGTCCTCGAATTTTCTAATAAAAGAAGAGAAGAACTTATACCTCAAGAAGTGAATAACCAAGGATATTTCGCTTCCATTTCAGCTTCTAACTCCCACGTTGCTTCCCTACGCGAATGGTTCTTCCAAAGTACCAAGACAAAAGGTAACTCTCGTCTCCGTAACCGACGTATCTGACGATCTAAAATAGCCTCTGGAAGTTCCTCATAAGTTAGATCTTCTCGTATCTGCCCAACAATTGGCTCGACCAAGTGAGACGGATCACGCAAGCACCTACGAAGCATCGATACATGAAACACCGGATGCACACTTGCTAGACTCGAGGGCAAGGCTAACCTATAAGCAACCTCCCCTATGCGTTCTATGATCTCAAAGGGGCCAATGAATCTAGGGCTGAGCTTTCCCTTCTTTCCAAATCGCAGAATACCTTTCATCGGGGAAACTCGCAAAAAAACCTCATCGCCAATAGAAAAGGATATAGCACGACGCTTAGGATCTGCATAGGCTTTCTGCCTACTCTGAGCTGCAGCCATTCGCTCTCTGACTAGCTTAATCTTCTCAGTAGTGTCACGAATAATATCTGGCGAAAGTTCATCGGCTTCTCGAGTTTCGAACCAACAAACTGGTGATCTGCACTTTCTACCGTACAAGGCCTCAAACGGTGCCATTTGAATACTAGCCTGAAAGCTGTTATTATAGGCAAACTCCACTAGTGACAAATGCTGATCCCAAGATTGTCCCAACTCGAGTGTACAAGAGCGTAACATGTCTTCTAAAGTCTGAATCGTACGCTCAGATTGCATGTCTGTCTGCGGATGAAAAGCTGTATTGTAGGTCAATTGGGTACCAAGTGCTCGCTGGACCTTACCCCAAAAACGAGAAGTGAACTGTGCCCCACGATCTGAAACAATCGTCAACGGAATACCATGCAACTTCACTATCTCCTTCACATATAACTCGGCATATCGAGTCGCATCGTAAGTGGTCCGAACGGGTAAGAAATGTGCACTCTTGGTCAATCGATCCACAATCACCCAAATAAAATCATAACCTTGCGAAGTTCGAGGTAGTCCTGTCACGAAATCCGTACAAATATGGTCCCACTTTCACTCGGGAATAGGTAAAGGCTGCAACAATCCTCCAAGCTTTCGATGTTCTGCCTTTACAGATTGACAAGTGAGGCAACGAGAGACATAATCGGCGACGTCTCTCTTCAAACCACTCCACCAATATAATTGCTTCAGATCATGATACATTTTAGTAGAACCCGGATGAACTGAATATGCAAACTTATGTGCCTCCTCTAAAATCTCACGACGCAGATCATCAACATCTAGAACACATAATCTGGAGCCACACCAAACAATACCATCAGCGTCAATAGAAAATTTATTGACAACACCCGCTTTGACTTGTTCGGCTAACTTGGCCAACTGCTGGTCCCGCTTCTGTCCAGCTATAATCCTATCCTTCAAAACAGAACGCACCGCCAAGTGGGCAAACCAAGCTCCAGGTCTAGCCTCCAATCTCAAGCCACTCATTTGAAGCCAATCTAAGTCATAAGTTAGAGGTCGAGGTACCGCCGTAAGATGGGCCAAACTTCCCGCGGACTTACGACTTAAAGCATCTGCCACCACGTTGGCTTTCCCCGGATGATAGAGAATCATGCAATCGTAATCTTTCAACAGTTCTAACCAATGCCTCTGCCTTAAATTCAGTTCTTTCTGATCAAAAATATATTTTAAACTCTTATGATCAGTATAAATCTCGCACGACTCACCATACAAGTAATGCCTCCAGATTTTAAGTGCAAATACAACAGCGGCTAATTCCAAATCATGCGTTGGATAATTTTGCTCATGCTTCTTAAGCTGTCGAGAGGCGTAAGCAATGACACGACCCTACTGCATTAACACACAACCCAAGCCAACTCCAGATGCATCACAATACACTTGAAAACCACCCCCGCTAACTGGTAGTACAAGGATTGGCGCTGAAGTCAAACATGCTTTTAATTTTTGAAAGCTCTCCTCACACTTATCGCTCCAAAGAAACTTTACTCCCTTGCGAGTCAAACTAGTCAAGGGTGTAGCTATTTTGGAAAAATCCTAAACAAATCTTCTATAATATCCGGCTAATCCAAGAAAACTACGAACCTCTGCGACATTCTTTGGTCTACCCCAGTTCTTTATAGCCTCTATCTTCTATGGGTCCACAGTAATTCCTGATCCGGAAACAACGTGTCCTAAAAAGATAACACGATCTAGCCAAAACTCACACTTAGATAGCTTGGCATATAATTCTTTTTCCTTCAATATTTGTAATACAATCCGCAAATGCTCAGCATGCTCCTCCTTACTCCTGGAGTAAACTAATACATCATCAATAAAAATAACCACGAACCTATCCAGGTATGGCTTGAACACCCTATTCATAAGGTCCATAAAAGCTGCAGGGGCATTAGTTAACCCGAAGGACATCACCAAAAATTCATAGTGTCCGTATCTAGTTCTAAAAGCTGTCTTTGGTACGTCTTCTCCCTTCACCTTCAACTGGTAGTACCCCGAACGAAGATCGATCTTCGAGAAGCAACATGCTCCCTCAAGCTGATCAAACAAATCGTCTATCCGGGGTAGAGGGTATCGGTTCCGAAACGTTACCTTATTTAGCTGTCTATAGTCAACGCATATTCTAAGGGATCCGTCTTTCTTCCGCACAAATAACACAGGTGCACCCCAAAGAGACACACTAGGACGAATAAAACCCTTCTCTAAAAGATCATCAAGTTGACTCTTCAATTCCTTCAACTCAGTAGGAGACATACGGTACGGAGGCATAGAGATTGGCTTTGCACCAGGCACTAAGTCAATACAAAACTCAACCTCCCTATCCGGTGGTAGTTTCTCAAGATCCTCAGGAAACACCTTTGGAAAATCTCGTACCACTGGGATTGCATTAATTTCACTTTCTGAACTACTGCGATCACAAATCCAAGCAAGATAAGAACTATACCCCTTCCTCAATAATCTACGGGCATCTAACCAAGAGATCAAGTTATTAGGAGGTGCAGGATGATCTCCTTGAAAGCTAAACTCAAACTCCCCGTCTATTCGGAACTCACAGATTTGTTAAAACAATCTACCGAAGCATGATAACGAAGCGAGCCAATCCATCCCAAGGAGCACATCAAAATCTATCATATCCAATAATATCAAATTGGCCGGCATCTCATGACCCTCAATCTTAACCACACAAGCGCTAAGCACCATATCCGCTCAGAACACATCATTTGTTGGCGTTGACACCATGAAAGGAGTCGCTAATGGTTCCAAATTAGCATTAATCTTAGAGGCGAATACACGTGACACATAAGAGTGCGTTGAACCAGAATCAAACAATGCGTTCGCTCTTTCACCAAGAATCATCACTATGCCTGAAACGTCAAAGTCACAAATTCCTAATACCTATAGCGTGATTTAAAATCTAATCCCTATGTTGACATAAAGCAAATAGAATCACATTTATGTATGCGATACAGAAAGAATAAACTTATAAAAAGAATAAGAATATACCAGTCATAATCGCATTCGATGCCTGAGCGTCCTGACGAGTCACAGCGCACAACGCAGCTACGGCAGGTGAAGTACTAGCAGGTGTACTAACAGATTGCGTTAAGATAGGTCCTCCTCTATAAGCTCCACGACCACCACGGATCTGATGACCTCGTCCAAACCCTCGGGCACGGCCGCCTCGCCCTCGTTCACCTCTATAAGGAGCACGCTGTCCTAAAGGCTGTGCAGCAATAGGCGCAGGTGCTGGAAGAGCCGGCTGGGTAAGGGTCCTCTATTATGTCCTGCTTGTACTGCAGCATAAGGGCACTCAGACTTATGATGGCCTTCCAAGCCACAGTTATAGCAACCAGTACGTGAGGGAGGACAAGGTGCAAAATAATGACGTCCACAATCTCTGCAATACGGCACTCTATGAACCTGCATCTGTCCTTGAACTTGTCTCTGGCTTTGTTTCTGTCCATGTCTCTGGCCCTGTCTTCCTCTCTTTGAAGTAGCACGACTAGGCTGCCCACCTATTCTCAACCTCTTAGGTTTCATTTCACCTCGAGCTATAAGTCCAGCCTCTGTCTTAACTGCAGCATCAAAAGTCTGTGCAACTGTCTCTAAAGAAGAGCCACAAAGAGCCAAAAATAATTCACGGTTCAAGCCCTTCATAAAACGACGAATCTTCTCCTTCTCTGTATTAAACAAATGAGAAGCATAAGGTATGCATCTGTTGAACTCCTGAATGTATTTCCAAACAGGCATGTCCAACTGTTGTATGCCCTCGGCATACTCAATCCTATTGTCCCTCAAACTGATGGGAAGGAACCTATCGAGAAACAACTCCTGAAACTCAGTCCATGTCATAGGACCCGCACTCACTGCTCTAGAACTCTTCACTGTCTCATACCAGGATTGGGCTAAGCCTTCCAATCGATACACAACAAATTCTAGCATCCTCTCAGGAGAGCAGTGTAGCACATCCTTGATTTTACGTAGTTTAGCGAGAAATATCTCAGGATCCTCGTAGTGTTCTCCATAAAACTCAGGCGGGTTCTGCTCCATAAACATCTTAATGGACATTTGATGAGGACCAGTGACTGAACCTCCCAAAACACCACGAGTATCACCTGAAACAGTCAACATCGCCGGAGTCTGCTGTTCCTGAACAACCGGCGCACTATTCTCGGCACGGAGGATCCGCAGTAAAGAGAAATCGAGGTCCATTAGGTTTATCACCTAAGGTTGTTGTCTGAGCCAAAGCTGCTGACACTGACTGCTGAACTACACGCATCATCTCCTCACAAAAAGCATCAATCTCAGCTCTCAAATCAGCTATAGAACCTCCACTACTACTCGCCTCGGGAGCTGTAGGTCTCACGGAAGGTACACGACGCGTAGGAGTGCGTCCTCTAGTCCGCGTAGTGGTTCCGGGACTTGTGGACGAACTTCCTCGTCTACGTTTAGGCGGCATCGTAAATCCCTATATAAAATTCTATCGTTAAACGAAATAATTAAATTATGCAAATGCAATTAACCTAAGCTCTGTAACCTCTTAAGATCGACTTGCTCTGATACCATATTGTCAAGACCTAAAACTAGGACTTGACCGGCACTGGACTAAACCGAATTTAGACAAGGCCCAAACTCGGCCCAACCCAGTAAGCCTGAGTTAAAAATATCATAAACAATTCGTCAAATATATTCAAAAATAAAATAAAATTTCAGTAAAACCTTCCCTATAATTTCAAGTGAAAATCAGACGTACAATAAATCACTTAATAACGACAAAATAAAACAAAATAAACAAAATCATATAAATACTAAAAACCAAAAAAATATCTATGGACTCTGGGTAGCCGTAACACCTATTACAATCCAAAATAAATACCATCGCAATACCACATACAATAAAGTACAAGAAAAGTCAATGCCCTTCGAGGATTACAGAGCTAACTAAAAGCCAAAAGTTTTATAAAATACCCTCCTTATACTCTCTACCCAAAGAATATCGAGTCTAATCGTGTCATTAGCTTCCGACCTATCCGGGGGAGGCCAAAGAAGAAGAAGAAAGAAGGTGAGCCCAGTCTCAGTGAGGTAAAACAGCAGAATGCCCAATTTAGATAATGCATTAGGTTAGGCATTATAGCACTATCTACATGAAGCAGATGCAACGATAGATCAGATCAGATTCTACTAAGTCCTGAATCGTCCTATACCGACTCGGTTCTTAGCGAGAGATATACGATAATATGAAACAATGTTATGCGACACTCTCAAGGCTATAATATATATACATATATATAAGGCACCCATACAAGCAAATATATGTAATAATGTATGCTGGATGCATCAAGTGTAATAATCATACAAAAAATAGCGATCGAGTGAGATCACTTTTCCAACTCACATCACGCTATCGGGTATATCATACAAGCATACATACGTAATACTTTTATATATCAAACCACAGGCAAGCTCGGTGCCCAGTATATTTTGGGACCCACCGGCAAGCAATATCATCATAGCTCGGTGCCCAATATATCCTGGGACCCACCGGCGATCCATATCTTATAACTCGATGCCCAGTATGTCTTGAGACCCATCGGCTATTCATATATTTCGGTGCCCAGTATATCCTAGGACCCACCGTATCAATATCTCATTCAATCATATATAATATAATAGGTTATGACAGTACATACCAATGCAATCCTTAACAAGTAAATGCAACATGATAAGTTTTCATTCAATGAATATGTTATGCTCAATGCCTTCAATGCTATCATGATTATACTTATGCATATATGAAAGGAAAAGTATTAACATGTATATAACATATTCTCATAATTATGTCATTTAGTTTACAATATGCAATATGCTAGTAATAACTATAAATATGATGTGGAATAAATCTAAGCATGTATGTACAGGCATATATATGTAGCATGAAGGATAAATCATAATACGTAACGAGAATGGCAAGGTACGCGAATTTTCAAAGAAAATGCTACCGTGCCGAAAGACTTAACGTTAATCTAGGAAAAAAAATATGGCACGGTAACCCTCACCGTAATCCAAGCAAGTATTTATATCAATTGTCAACTCTAAGCCGCACCGTCCGAGTTCAAGTCATTCGGACCACCTAACGTGCATACGGGCATATTCAATAATAAGCACGCTAAAGAAAGCTAAATCAAATACTTGTAATAAATATCTAACTAAGTTTGAATCCAAGATTTAATAGCATATGGTGAACAATTATAGAATTTTATTCGTTCAACGGTTTATTCAAATTCCTAATCCACTACACAATAAGTACTAACTAACGAATCCAAGAAGCTTACTCGGCGATGCAAGACGATTGGATGCTAAAACGACTTTAATCGGCAACAACTCACGTATTTTCAATCCAACGATTTCCTAAAACGAAACGAATTAATAATTCATCTAACAACAATCTCAAATACGCGATGCAAGTATTTTTAACTCACCTAACTAGGTCATCGGAAAAAGTTCGCGGATTCCGCGAGTTAGGGTTCCGCCAAATGCGTTCAAAAAGTAAAAATGAATAATACCGCTAGTAGAATCTAATGAAATGAACGACGAGTTTTGATTTTTTGTCGCCGTGAGTCGGAATCGACGAAATAACGTTCGGCGGCGAACTCACGCGATATCAATCGCCGGAGCTGAAAATTAATGCAATTAAATGAGGGAAAAGGCTTAGCAATTTGAGAGGAATATTTCTATCTACTTACCTTCGCCGAAACGCCGAAAAAATGGCTGAAAAAATTTTAAAAATTTGTCCTGCACGGCATAGCTCGCCGGAATTGATAAGAACTAGCGGAAATGAGAAGAAGGATGACTTGAGAAGATGAAATGGAGTGAATATCGCAGGAAAGGGGTTGATTTCACGCCGGAGAGGAGCCGGAGCAGTGGCGGCTGGGTTAGGGCAGAAAAATGAGGAAGGAAGGAAGAAGAAAGGAAAAAAAAAAAACCCTAAGCAAGAGACATTACATGTAAGGGCCACTATTTCTTTCAATAACTTCATGCAGCCCACAAGGTTATATTTATTACAACATCTCTGCTTGAGTATATATTGAGTTTGTAACTAGTAAATTTGATGACGTCTTCCAATTTTGCTAGTAGAATTGGTGGGCTTGTGCATATTATCAACTTGATATGAGTGTGTTTGATGAGCCTGTGAATACGTACTCTTGTCTTATTTGTATTCGATAAATATTAGCATTCGTAATTTTGGAGATATTTGAAAATGATTTTAGAAAGTAATTTTAAAAAAATATTCTAGAAATTTTTTTTAATATTTTTTATTTAAAAAAATAAATAATAAAAAAATTTCACTAACGAAAAAATTTTGTTAAATAAAAAATTTTAAAATTAAAATAAAAATTGAAAATTTTAACCAAATAGTATTTTTGTATACCTCCTTTAGATTTTACTTGGTAACTGTTAACTACTTGCCAATTAAAAAAATTTCCTTGCCAGGTTGTATCACTTGGATTGTAAAACTCTGGGACATCAAATATTCCTGGCTTTGTTTCCAACAATTCAATGGATAACCACCTGTCCTGGAAAGCTTAATCTTGCCACGTGGCACGTGCTAAACCAATCGAAACGAAAGATATCACCGCGTACCCTCCACGCATCTTCTGCTCGATGGATTCCATCAAGACATCAAACTCTCATTATTTCAATTAATAAATATTAAATCATCGTTTATGAATTAGTAAATTAATTTATTGGTTTTAATTAATATAATTAAATGGTCTGGGCTAATAAACTAGGGTTGTGTATAAAACGGGCAGCTCAACTGAAGGGCTGCAGAAGAAAACTTTGAGTTGTATTTCTTCGGCGCTCGCTCCTCTCTAGCTTTCGTTCCCAGGTTTGCACTCAATTGATCAAAATTGTCTATTATTTTCTTACATGTAAGGATCAATAATTAGTGTATTACGTTTCGATTTTGTTTTGCTTATTCCTGGTGGTGGGATCTGGATTGAAATTGATTTCATTTAGTGTTGGGATATTTTTGTAGCTCAATATTTTTTATTGTTAACACGGGTTTCTCTTTTTTTAATTATCATTATGTGGTCTCTGATAATGATGAATTGCGAGTTTTGTTGGTAGAGATTAAAACCAGAAGGTATGTGGATTTGATTGAGGCGAGTTTATTAGAATTTTACAAAATTGCAATTTATTGCTAGCGTAGATATCTTTGAAGAGCTGGCATGAACTTCTATCTGATCCGTCTACGAGCTTGGTGTAGGATCTATGGTGAAGATCCTATTTCACAACTTTGAGTTCTCGTTTGGAGAGTCTATCCTCTCTTAAGTTTGATCTATTTGGTTATTTCTTTAAGCTCTCGGCACTAAAAGGAAAATTTTGCAACTGAGGCTGTTTTGGTTGAGGTCACCAGATTTTATTTGGTCTTTAAGTAATGACAGTGCTGTTTGATTAGGATCAACTTTGTCATACGCTATACTCAAAATTTATACAATGGTTGCTTGAGGCTCTTTTGAGGATAAGGATTGTCATGCTTTTGTAATAAGTTTGATTTATTATGCTATTTTTCTTATTTAATATGTCACATGAAATTAGTCCTTTTTTATGCATAAATATGCTTGTGAATTGTGTCAACTCTATGCTTTGCTATGTTCTTTACAAAAGAAATTATTTCTTTTTCTATTGCTTGTGTGTTTAAGGCTACGGTTCATTTTTGGACAGATGGTCTTGTGTGTTTAATGTTTAATTTAACACAGATGGCATGTGTACTCCTGTTCTAAATGGGTGCACCCTCTCCAAATATAGATACGCATGTCACAGAATCTATCTCCAGAAAGGTCCAGATGGACTTGATATGTTGATTGAGGAATAGCCACCCTTGGGACCTATAAGCTCAAAAACGTGCCCATGAGGTCATCTGAAATTATGATTTCATGAGGTCTTGGCAAATAGGGGATAATGACTCACCAGCGTAGGGCTTTATTGATTCAAATGCAGCAGTCTGCCCCAAAAAAGCCTATATTATGACTACATTGCTATAAGTAGGTTAACCAGAATTATACTGATTATACTGATCGTCCTTCCACTTCTGTGTAGATTTGTTCTCCTCTAGGCTGTTACTAGTTTGAATTAACATACCTGTGTTCTGACCTAAAGTAGGCTGGTTTTCACCAAGATTCTATGGCCTAAGTAGCCAATTAAAGCTTTTGGAAGTTGTAGAAGCTGATATCAGTTAGGAAATCACTGAGCCTTGCTCCTATGTGATCTGCATGAAGTCTGTTCAATTCATCCAATTTTGATATCTTAAGGAAACTATAGTTGTAAGAAACTGTTTTACTAGTCATACCAAAGGATGTTGTTTCCTTAGAGGTACTTATAATAGTGTTTTTGAAACATTGTTGTTGCACATTTGCAGATATTTGCTACTTTTACATTTTCTGAAAATCATTTGAAGCAATATTGCTATGCATGTGAATACTCATGCATTTTTCTTTCTTAAGCATTATGGTATTATAATTGATCTTTGTTTGTGGGATGGAGAGCTCCTTGTGTGGATCAGTTTCTAAAGGAGCTTTTTGGTTTGATGTTACTTAGCAGCTGTATCAACTTCTCAGATCCTTTACGATCTATTGTCATGGCTGATACTAACGAAACAGATCAAAACATTGAGATTTGGAAAATTAAGAAGTTGATCAAGGGACTGGAATCTGCAAGAGGCAATGGGACAAGCATGATTTCGCTCATTATGCCTCCACGTGACCAGATTTCACGTGTTGCGAAGATGTTAGGTGATGAATATGGAACTGCTTCAAACATCAAAAGTCGGGTCAATCGCCAGTCTGTTCTTGCTGCAATAACCTCCGCGCAGCAGAGGCTAAAACTATATAGCAAGGTACCTCCAAATGGGCTGGTTTTATATACTGGAACTATTGTCACTGAGGATGGAAAAGAGAAGAAAGTCACTATAGATTTCGAGCCATTTAAGCCTATCAATGCATCACTCTATCTATGTGATAACAAGTTCCATACCGAGGCATTGAATGAGCTGTTAGAGTCTGATGCAAAGTTTGGCTTCATAGTTATGGATGGGAATGGTACCCTTTTTGGCACTTTAAGTGGCAATACGAGGGAAGTGCTTCACAAGTACACTGTCGATCTTCCAAAGAAGCACGGGAGAGGTGGTCAATCAGCACTGCGTTTCGCACGACTTCGGATGGAGAAGCGCCATAACTATGTACGTAAAACTGCTGAACTTGCTACTCAGTTCTTTATAAACCCTTCAACAAGTCAGCCGAATGTTGCTGGACTTATATTAGCTGGTTCTGCTGATTTTAAAACTGAACTTAGCCAGTCAGATATGTTTGATCCCCGACTGCAAGCTAAGATAATTAATATAGTTGATGTTTCTTATGGTGGAGAGAATGGGTTTAACCAGGCAATTGAGCTATCGTCAGACATCCTAGCCAATGTGAAGTTCATACAAGAGAAGAAGCTGATAGGGAAATATTTTGAAGAAATCAGTCAAGACAGTGGCAAGTATGTTTTTGGCATTGAGGACACATTAAAGGCTCTGGAAATGGGTGCTGTAGAGACGTTGATAGTGTGGGAGAATTTGGATATAAATAGGTATGTGCTAAAGAATAGTGTTACAGGCGAGACTGTCATCAAGTACTTGAACATTAAACAAGAGTCAGATTCGAGTAACTTTACTGATCCTGGTTCAAATGCTGACCTTGAGGTCGAAGACAAAACTTCTCTTTTGGAATGGTTTGCAAATGAGTACAAGAAGTTTGGATGCAATCTTGAATTTGTAACCAATAAATCTCAGGAAGGCTCACAGTTCTGCAGAGGCTTTGGTGGAATTGGTGGCATTCTGCGATACCAGCTTGACATGAGGGTATTTGATGAAGTCTCAGATGAGGGAGAAGTTTATGATGATTCTGAATAGCAATCAACCAACCATTTGGACCTCCGACTTGATGGGGCTGTCCAGGATACGCTTGGGCTGGCGGAGCCTCCTGGACAGATTGATCTCCAATATTCTTCCAATGCTACCAGAGGTATATCTTTGGTTCTTCAATTGTTCTTTTTCTTGGTTGTTAGTTATGCAGGTTAGTTGAACTATAAATTCAAGTTCTGCGGGTTGGCGAATAAGCTTTTGACTCATCCATTTATGTTTTTTTCTGGAACCTTAGGTATGTGCTCATTGTTGTATGTAATCATGTTTGATTTTAGGAGTTGGAGGCTATGCAGTGAAAGAGAAAGATCCTGTTAGCCAGATTGACGAACTGTTAAATATTGAATATGAAGACTTCAAAATACCAGCAACTTATGAACTACTTGTGGCTGAAATCTGCAAGTCTGTCAAGATTGTACCTACCATATTAAGGACCAAGATAACTCACGAACTTGAAGATCCTTCTGTTGGGTGTGAGGATGGGAGGCTTTATCTCATTGAACATCTGGAGTTCCTTAAGTTTCATGTTTGCTAGATGGTGGGCTGCTGAACATTTATCTAGTATATATTATGTATTTGTTAATGAGGTATTGTTATTGAGTTGCTTAAGTTTGAACTAATAGTTGGGGGTCTTGCTGAAGACTTGGTATATGCTGTTTGACAGATAATTAGTATGTGTGCTATAATCGAAGATTGTTCTCGATCCTATGAGAAACAGAAAAACTGGTGTATCGTTATTGTTACGTACGTGTCAGTAGTTTGTATTAACCTGATTTATATCTATGTTTGCTGGTTAATTTATTCCTAAATTTGTGGGTAGCAAGAGCGTAGTTTGAAGACTTTTATTATGGTAATTTCCGTTCTGCGGCTTTCCTGGATAGTACTTCAGGATTTTTCATCTTGAGAGGCTTTTTCCTTGTAGTTAAGAATCCTAGATCTCTTGGCTTGTATTTACTTATTTGGCACACAGCTGTGAAAATTACACTTTAGCTTTCTTTGATCTGCTGCTTATAACTTGCTACTTTCCAAAGCGAAATTGCTGATGATGTTTCTGATTAGAACTGCAATGGAAAATAAAAATAATCTACTTTCTTAGAGATAAAAGGATTTTTAGTACCCTTTGGTGTTTTTTTTAATTTATAAATATATATTTTTAGAGCTTCTTTTAAATACATTAAATTTTAATATTTTTTTATGTATTTTAATTATTATTTTAAATTTTAGTTTTTATTAAATTTTATTTGCATAAAATTTAATTTCGTAAAATTTACTTACGGGTACTTAGCAAGAGGATGTTGTGTAGGGTGATGTCCAGAAGTTGACTCCATCAATATTATCGTCAAAAAAGCAAAAATTTATTGGCTGACAAGTAAGTTTAGGATTTCTACGAATTATTGGGGTTTTTTTAGCGCAATAAAAATTTGTTTTTCCTTTCATAATAAGAACCCAAAATAAATAAAAAACATTTCCAACGCAAATAGAGAGCCTGTTCCTATCTGATAGGTTTCTTTCATAACAATGCACTTGCTCCCGTCTCCACGTAACATTCTCCCTTCCCCGAAGTCTCAAACAAATAAACAAATGTTTAAAATTTATCCATAATTACTAATTCACAAAAATGATACAATAATTAATAAAACAGTTACGAATCCAAACCCAGGCCATAATAATAAAGAACAAGCAGAGAAATTAGAAGAAAAAAAAAAAACAAAATCGAACGCTGCATAACAAGAGAACGAGAAAAGAAAATAGAACGAGAAAACCCTCGTACACAACACAATCTTCGACTGCGCCTCCTCTATTTTCTTCATCGCCGCTTCTCCAATTCGATCAAACAAAATCATAAATTCGATTTCTTCGATTTCGCTCTCTCTCTCTCTCTCTCTCTCTCCCCCCCCTCTAAACGGCTTTTTATTCTGGTTTTCCAATATTTCCCCTTTTTATTGATTGATTGATTGATATAAGAAGAACCGGAGACCCGCGGTTTTCTGATTATCAAAACCTTTGGAAAGTAGATTAATCTCTTTTCCCAATTCGAGTTTGAAAATTTCTAGAGAAAGGAAATCTAGAGTTATAATGAATACGAGCTGATTGATAGAGATTGGAAATTCTGTTTTCTTTTTGTGTTTTCTAAGCCGCCGAAGAGCGGGTTGAGATTCTGAATCCGGGATTCTAGGTTTAAGGGTTATCTCTAAATTGGGCTGGTGTTTGCGGCCAGGGCGGGAATTGATTTCGGTTCTAGGGTTGGTTTTCTGCTGTTCTTGAAATTGGATGTGGTTTTCTTGCTGATAATGGCTCACTGAAAGCGGCTTTGCGGCTGCTTTTATTGGTTCAGGTATCAATGGAGGCTTGAAGATTATTGGATTGGTGCCAGGGTTCGGAATTGTAACTGGATTGTTGTTTCGACGCTGCCATGGCTGGTGTAATGTTTGATCTAATCTCTGGGTTCTGAAATATCAAAGGAGTGATACAGTTACAGTGCGGCTGAGGGCTGCCTGTTGGCTTTTGTTGACATCCCTTACCAGCTCTAATTTTGTACAGAGGTAGAATTTTTTTTCTAATAGGAGTGAAGTAGTGTATTGACAAAGAAGCAGGGTGGATTTTTTGCCACTCTGTATAGATAATGGTCGGCAATAGTGATGGATAAGCATGAACCTACACTTGTGCCGGAGTGGTACAGAGCAAGCAGCAGCACCAATTCCAATCACCACTCTGGGTCCTTGTGTCATTTAGGTATATTCTCTATTGATTATACTCATGTATTCATAATCTGTTACAAATAATTGGTTAAAATGCTAGAATCCTGTTCTTCATGATATAAATTGAAGGTAATATTAAGAACATCTACTTCTCTTGTGTTAGTCAATCTAAGTTGTTTCATGATTTTTGGTTAACTTCAGATGAGCATGGTAGTGGAATTTCCACAAGGAAAAGATTGATACCGAGTTCTAGTGACCATGACACTCTGCGTTCCTTGTCTTTCACAGACAGAAGTTTGTCATCATCAAGCAGTAATGAATCACTGACTAACCATAAGGATCGAACACGTCCTTACAGTAGTTTTTGTAGAAGCCACCGTGATCGGGAACGGGATCGTGACCGTGATTGGGATAGGGACTATGACTGGCGTGATAGAAACAGGTCTGTTACAGTGGATAATGGTTTGTATGATAGTTTGGATTCATTGGCTGTTAATAGGGATGGAAAAGATGCTTTGAGACGCTCACACTCTATGATATCTGGTAATCATGGTGAGTCCTGGTCAAAGAGATCTGGGGATTCTATCAATGGCAGTATTTCAGGGGGAAGCTTGGTTTCTGGTATCAGCAAAATATCCTTTGAGAGAGATTTTCCTTCTCTTGGAGCTGAAGAGAAGCAAGGGCCTGTTGACACAGTTCCGGTTTCTTCTCCTGTTTTTAATGCTACTGTTCAGTCTCATCCAATTGGTGTACCTGTCAAACTTGGGGCAAACGGTTGGACTTCTGCTTTGGTAGTACCTGGCTCAGTTGGAAGCATGGGGCCAGCCATATCGACTGCCATGCTAACTGCTCCTGCAACTGTTCAATCCAATGCCTCAAGCTGTAGTACAAGCCTAAATATGGCTGAAGCATTGGCTCAGGGTCCCTCAAAAGTTCGTACAGAGCCTCAGGTAATCATTGATTTCCCCCCCCTCATTTCTCTCTATGCATTTTACATATCTGAAACGTCCTATAATATTATGCAGCTTTCTGAGGAACTGGTTCGTCGAAAGTGCGCTAAGCTAGTCCCTCTAACACCTTCTGCTCCCAAAGCCTTGGTATGCTCATCGACTTTCTTACTTTTATCACTATACTAGGTTCTCATATCATAGCATTCTAGGTGGACATTTATCTCTATTGGTTTTGTGTTGATGAATTTTGTCAAATCTGCTCAATTATTAGGAAATCTACACCTGTATTTGGTAAATCTCAAATTACCCTTTTTATCACTTTGAAAATCATTTTTGGTGCCTTTTATGTGTACACTTCAATTCTTTATTGTATTGCAATTGGTAATTGTCAATGCTTTATTGCGGGGTAGAGTCTGGGTGCTGGTTGAACTATGAAGTGTTGCAGTTAGAAAAGCGATTTGTTGAAAGTTTAGTAAGTAGTTCATGTTCAGGCGACTGTAGTTTGAATTACTTGAAGCAACTTAGTGCAGCAAGAAAATGATTGATCACAAGGGGCAGCTCATGTTGTGGTTAAAAATATTGGTTAGAGCACATTTAATTTTCAGTAAGGCGATAGTTATATTTGGAAGTTGAAGTTCTGAGTTACTTGCATCTGTCAATTGGTAAACGTATAGTGCTTTTGTGTAGGAAAGAGTTTTCTTGTTCAGTACACCATCAGTCAGCTTTATAATGTCCATCTATTAGCATGCCACATTATGATTTGTCCTCGTTCTTTAATCTTGATATTGGTAATTGTAGAGCCACATATGTCTTACTGCAGATTTTTTTCATAGTTCCCACATGGTGCAGTAGTCTAATGTTGTTCTCTTTTAATAAACATATAAATAACTGTCTTTTTTGTAAACATTCACCTCCAACCTATAGTCTGACATTGAAATATAAGTTTTGGTTATTCAGGGATGTCTTTTTAAATGAGTAAGGTGTTTTGTTGATTTGCTGGAGTTGGTGAAATATCTTTTTCTCAGTTACAGAAGTTGCACTAGCTTTAATTTGAGGCGCTCACTTTCTATGTTGTTTTATTCTCACCATTGTTGTTGCCTGCAATTTTCCTAGTGTGAATGACATTTTGCCATTAGTTATCAGACCATTGTGGAATTTTTTAATTTTTGCCATATCTGGTTGACCCTATTACTGATAGTGATTATTTTGTTACTTGATTGTGCAATATATAGAAAGATGTAAAATAGTCTTTGAAGAGTCACTTACACCATGTAATCTTGTACTATTTATTTCTTCCATCTTTAAAATATCTAGAATTATTATACATCTCTATTTAGGGCTTGTTTACCAACCCACAAAACTCCCTTTGTTTCAAATTCACTTTTAATACAAAATAAATAAAAATTTTAAATAAATTATTTCTATTAAAAATTTATTTTTCAAATTTCAATATTAAAATTCACTTTTAATACAATATAAATATAAAAATTTTATTTTTTATTAAATATTTGAATTTTTAATTTTATTTTTCAAATACACTTCCAAAAAAGTAAGTTTACCTCAAGGTAAACACGGCCTTAGTTCAACTGTAAGCAATGACCATTTAAAATAAATTATTTCTATATAAAAGTTTATTTTTCAAACTTCAATATTAAAATTTACCTTTAATACAAAATAAATATAAAATTTATTTTTTATTAAGTATTTTTAAATTTAAATTTTATTTTTCAAATTCCCTTTCAAAAATGTAAGCTTACCTCAAGGTAAACACGCCCTTAGTTCAACTGTACCATTTGTAGAAGTTTAATAACCATTTAGTTCTCATCATATATAAAAAATCCGTCTCAGTTGTTGAACCTGAGAGGAATTTAGGCGATGCCTCTACTTAGGAAGTGCTCTTAGTGAAAGCAAATCTATTATCCTGTTCTTGTAATGTCTTGTTTAAGATTATATTCTCGATAATCCGCTGCACTAGATGAATTATGATTATGTTTATCATGCACCACTGGAGCTCTTTTATGTATAGTTATGTCTGATATGGTTCTATTAGAATCAGATCTTCTAAGAATCTCTTTCTCTAAAACAAATCTAAGTTCTACTGCCAATGTTTCTTGCTCAAGTTTCAATATGGCGCTGTTATGTCCTGGTATTTTGTTTTTGTGAAATTCATGTGTATACGATAAAGCACTTGGAATTTAGATTCTGTAATTTATTGTAAATTTTATGTTCTTAGGGAGAAGTTATTTTCTTCTCATTTTTCTTTGTTTGGTATGAGATTGTTATTAAGTAAACTAGTAGCCACTTAATTGGAAATTGAGAACTTCTAATTGTTTCACTAACATAGCTGTTCCCTTGTAGAACTTTGAGGCAAAATTTCTATGCATTTAGTTGATATCTACTGTTTCTTCCCCCAAATGCAATAACTATTTTCATAAATCCATTCTGATGCATTCTTCATTATCTCTCTCTCTCTCTCTCTCTCTCTCTCCCTAGTGTCAAAGGATGTGATTATATCGTCTCATTTCTTGCATCTTTGCATTACTTCTGATATGTAGTTCTCACTCTATGAAATTCCAAATTATATTTGATTAGAGTGTTTTCCTTCTTTATTGAGATAAATCCACGTCTTCAGATAGTTGTGGAGTTAGTTTGTGGGCTTCGTCAGTTGCTCATCCTTTTCTTGATATTTCGTTCCATACATCCAAATGTCCTTCCTTTGTTGGCTTTAGATTGTTCTGAACGTAAGGTGTGTTCTTGCTTTTCAGGGCTCGGAGAAATCAAAGTCTAAAGGGACAAGAGCTCCTGATCCAGCTCCTATTTCAAAAGCTGGGCAGCAGTCATCTCAGCTTGTTCGTGCACCTGTGAAACCTGATAGTGTGAAGGCATCTTCTGCTGGGAATTTTCAAGTTCTCAACCGAGATATGAATGGCATATCTCCTAGAGCCACCACTAGTTCAGTAACTGGCAGGACCGCGAACTCCTTTTGTACGACTCCCTCTACTGTAAATGACCCTATGCAAGTTTTGGTGAATAATAAGAAGAAGGTTGATGGCAAGGGAGGTGGACTTGTCTCTACCCTGAATTCTATTGAGAAGAGGCCTCAATCTCAAGCTCAGAAACGAAATGAATTCTTTAATTCCCTTCGAAGGAAGTCTGTTGTTAACCATACAGATGCAACTCCTGAACCCATCCGACCATCAACGGGGGACAAGTCGGGTGACCAAAAGGTGGAGGTTGGTAACTCTGCCACTCTGGCGAAGGAGAATTTGGAATCGAAAGTGTTCTTAGAATATGCAGCAGTCAATGGAAATGGTCTACATGGAAATTTTGATAGCTGTGAGAGCCCAGATGCTGAAAATGAGGAGTCCTTACATTCAAATCCTTCTATCGACCCAGACAAGGAAGCTGCTCTTCTTCACACACTTGGGTGGGAGGAAGATGGAGCTGTTGAACCACTAACTGAAGAAGAAATAGTTGCCTTTGCTGAGAAGGTGAACAATCAGATTGATACCGATGTTTCACTTGCTAGCTACGCATTCAAATTTATTGAATTGCAGAAATATAACATTTTTTTGTTTGACAGTGTAAGCAGCTGAAGCCATCTTCAGATTCTGGGGATCGTGTGTCACGTGTTCTGCGGTTGTTAAGCTCTAACAGTGAATCAGAAGGTTGATTTTGCTTATAATTACTAAAAGAGAGAATTCATGGCACGAGAAGTTCTCTGTTTTGTGGCCAAGCGGTTTTTCCATTGACATCGAGAGGATTTGAAAGCCTATGTTGTTGAGTATAGATGCTAAAAAAATGAAGATAAGCTGTTTTTGTTGCGCTCATGCTTACTGAAAAGATGATTGGGCGAATAAGATATGGCTTCATCCTCAAACCCAACGTCGGCGTGCTGTCCTGGCGAAAAAGAAAAAAAAAGTTTATTAAGGGCCCTTTCATCCTCTTTCCATTGTTTTTGTTTTTTCTTTTGTTTCTTAAAATGGTAAAAATGGATTGGTTTTGAGGGATAAAAGGCAAGGAGCAAAAAAGAATAGGTATTCATAGTTTGGTATTTCAGCTTTTTCAATCTTTTTAAGGTCATCAATTTCTTACAAGCAATATTGTTTCTTTCCTGTTGTTGCAATTTCTCTTGCATTATCTAATCTACTATGCTAGATTGACTAACCAAATAAGCATATCTGGTACATAGGGAGAACTGATCCCTCTCAAACTAAGGAACTTTTTTTCTGATAAAATAAAGTTCATATGCATATACTGATATTTAGAAAGAGTTTTAGTTGAGATGGACGTGCGCAACGATGTTCTCGCCCTTACATGTTCTAGTGATTCCATATGTGCATGTCAGCATCGGCTTCAGTTTCTAATTGAATTGATTAGATAAATTTTTGTAACAGTCACTGAATTCCAGTATATAAACTTCTATTATTTAATGAAAGCATGAGAGAGGCATTCTGTAGTCTTTAATGCAGAAGCAAACAGTGGCATGCATCGTGCTGACAGTAATATCCCGGCATTACTAAGCAATCCTTCATGCACGATCCTACTTTGAATCAGTTAAAAAGCAAATCTTTCTATCAGACATTTACATTCATAAATAAAAATAAACTAAAACTGTTTACTTCCGAGACGTACGTGTACCATAATCACCATAACTGCGTGTCTTCTGCAGGAGCAAAAACTTCGAATGGAACTCACCTGCCTACGACGAACATGTTCACTTTGCTGATAGACTTTCATTACAAAGAGAGATTATTCAGCCGTCCGATAGAGATCGAACGGTAAGTAATGAAGATAAGGAAGCAAATGGGAGGGAGGGTGGAATTACGTGATGAGTAACCGAACGGTTTACGAGTATGCACTCTAGGCCACGAACGAAACACAACGCTCTGACGAACTCTGCATTAAATTCAATTGCCCATCTGTTAATTTTAGGCTACAAAACTCTGATGGAGACTAGAAGAAGATTATAATAGCCACAATAACAAGCGAAAGAAAAAGAAAAGAAAAAAACATATATTTTTGCAGTTATTTTTGTTTGGAGTACTACTATAATTGCACAGAAGCTAGATGTGATTTCTGGTAGTAAGACCGACTGCATCGTGGCATAGGGTACAACTAAACCATGAATAGGAAGGTGGGCGTATCTGTGTCGCCGGAAGTCGTGAAGATGATCGACGCTTCCCCGTTAGCAGTGGAGTTCAGGTTCCGAGAGCTTGATGAAGCCTTCTTGCAGGTGTACATACACAACTATATATTGCAACACTGTGTTAATCGTTCAACGTTACAAGTATTTAGCTGTTGTGAGAAGAAAATGAAGAATTTTGTTTCGTATATTATTTTCTGTTATTGAACAACTAGATATTCATGTTCTACTTCAAAGTTTCCATTCATAGAGAAGGATATGCTCTGTTTCTAGCTTTATACAGATCTCAAAACCATCTGTTTATAAACATAATTCGCTTTCTGAAGTTTGATTTCTCTCTTAGATGTCCTCACACTCATTTAACGTAAATACAATGTTTTAATCTCTTTTACTATGTGTGCTTCTCTTTAGAGTTAGAATATAACAATGGAGAAATTTGCATAAGGAAAATTTTTTCTTATTCTGCAGAAGCAAGCGAAAATATGGCTTGGAGAGGTGCTTCGATCGAGACTTGATGAGGAGATGCCTATTGCAGACCTACTAGCAGATGGAGAATTGCTGTATGCCTTACAGCTCGTTTGGCAGTGTTTAACTTTTCTTTTATATTCTAATTTTTATTTTATATTTTTAAATAAATTTTTTGATTTACAGAATTCTTTTAATTTAAAAAAATTAAAAAATTATACATTATAAAATCTTATTATTATTTATTAAGATAAAAAAATATAACTTATTTTTTATAAATTTTAAAATATTTTTTAAATAACTTTTTTTAAAAAAGCAATCCCAAATAAACCTTTAATCTTTTCAACTCTTTTATTTCAGTGTAACAAGCAAAACTATAGTCTAGGCTTCTGGGAAACTACCAAAACAACTTGTCCATAACATAAGAAAAGGACACCCTTTTGCTGCAGGTTTCAAGTATCAAAGGAAATATGGAAGATGCTCCTGAACAAATACCCTGACCTACAAAACTCACAAGTCTACATACACGGGCGGACTTCTCTCGGTAAAACGGAAGGAGGATACATGCCTTATCCCAAAGTCGATTCATTTTCAAAGGTACTACTCTAGCTAAGCATCTCTATCATTTTCCTCAGATTTTTAATTAGTTTGTGCAATAATTCAGTTTTGATGCATTGCAGGTCTGTAAAATCCTCGGCGTTCCTGCCATTGATATGTTTTCTTCATCCGACGTTGTCCAGAAAAGGAATACACGCAAAGTATGTATGTGCCTTCGATCTCTCTCAAAGAAGGCCAGGGTGAAGAACTTGAATGTGAGTAACCGTAGTTTGCTCAATGTGCTTGTTTACAGTATTTATACGTAACATTAATTGAATCGTTTCAAGCTAAAAGAGATTTTTCGCGCTTTTTTTTAACAGGTACCTGATTTTGATAATGTGGCTTATACGATTGTAATGCCAACTATTATCGTTGGTGGCATCCGCAGAAATCTAGAGTCGCAATGTTGCTCTTCAAGTTCAAGTGGATACAGCCCGAGCATAGATAACAAAGAGGTATGCAAAATGAGCAAGTCATTACATAACTCATTCTGAACTAATGATTTATCTAAACTGATTATCTTGTGTTTGATTTTAAAAAAGAGGAGCTCCAGCGGGCGCCATGGGCAACCAATTGATTTACTCTCTGACTGTGATGAGGCAGAAAGCTCTTTCAAAGAGCTTGCAGAAAATGAATTCACTGAGAAAGACTATGAGAATGTGCAGCTTGAATGCGATGCGCTTTCTGAGGAATCCTCAAGTAATGATTGCGAAAACCTGCACAAACCACTTAGCGTAGAGGATGTATGCAAGGATGCTGATAGGTTTGCGGACATTAAGCATCCGCGTACACTGGATGCAAACGATTGTGCTGGTGATACCGATCTAAGTTGTATCAATGCAATGGACAACAAGAATACTAAGGACAATGTAAGGGCTTCCGGTGACGTATCTAATCTAAATAGCATTCCTGTTGATTCAAATTCCTCAGGTATAAATGGGATTGATGACAAAGTACTCAATGAATTCCGAAATGCGGGAAATATCTCCTCGTATGAAGACATTCAAAACCAGAAGACTGATGAGGGTTATGAGATGCTTAGAAGTTCTGCCAATGACAACTTCTCCACAGGGCAGATTATGATGATTAATGTTGGCAAAGATGAAGATGCCAGTAAATTGAAAGTTAATCTAGACTTGAGAATTCTATCAAGTTCTCAAGATCACCGTGAAGTGTTTAGTAAAAGTAAACATAATGTGGAAGTAGTTGCTCTTGAACCTAATCATCTGCATATCGAAACTCCAGAGGTCATGAGGAACTTGGTTCATACGGCGCCAGATTCTGATCAGAAATTTCATGTTCATGAAGCGAACAGTTCCTTAACGTCCGCGCAGGAGATCAGTCATGGAATTGTTGCTGATGCTTCGAGCTCAGATGCTTCAAAAGAGCTGACGGCAAATATAGAAGAAACGAAAGAGGTGAGATTTCTAGAGTCTAATTTTAAAATTCAATATGTTTACCTTATATGCTAGTTTATGCTTTGAATTTGCTTAAAAAACTTATATCATTCAACTAGTGCCAGGGAAAGTTGCAAGAGAAGGTAACACCAACTACAGGTGGAATGAAAGGAGAGACTCGTAAGCCGAAGAACAAGGCAGTAGTGAGATCAGTTGCAGGTGGAATGACGCTTGTTGGTAGCGTACTTCTTTTCCTTCATCTCATTCTCAGGTAAATTCCAAGTATGACTTGAATGTATAAAGATACAAAATTGAAACTATCTGAAACTGCGACACTAACTGCTGGCACTGACTCTATTTACAGGCAAAAGAAACCAAGAGGAAACTTCAGATTACTTGGAGCATTCTGATTACCAAAGTGCTCACATCTTTTATTTTCATGTAACATGATGCATTTCTATTATCGTTTATGCCATAAATGTTCCATTATGAACAATACTGCAATATGAACTGTTTATGAGTGGTTGATAATGTAGCAATTTCCATCGTACATAGAGAGAACAGTTTTGTGCAATCCATTGAAGTCTTAGGAGGCTCGACATCTGTTTCAAATATTTCTTTGGACAAAACAGAACAGCGGCTCCCCAGCAGCAAGGTGGTATTAAAATAATCAGAATTTTCAATTAGATGGCAACATGTACACGTCGATTAGCACACAGCTTCTGATCCATAATTTGGAAAACACTCCTATCAAAAATCCTTTTCCCAACTCTTTTATGGTCCAGAATACATCTTCCTTTCTTTCCTGTCTCCTTATTACAATACAAGAGCTGGAAGCAACATCTCATCAGCAAACAGCAACACTGAACAGGAGAAAGGAAATCAAAGATTCCGTGTTAGGTTGTTAACCACTCTCCTAATTCACTGCCCATTCTACAGGTGATTAACAATGTGGCGGGGTATTCCGGGAATACCAGATATTAGTCTGAGTCTATGCTATCCTGAGTGACAGGCTTTAAAATTCACATGTACCTACTCCTGTCACCACCATGTGAGGAACCATTCGACCCTGAAGACGGCGATAGTCTACGGACAAATGGATGCTCTAATAGCTCAGCAGCAGTTGGACGATCATTGGGATTAACTTGGACGCATCTTAGAATGAAATCACGAGCATCTTTTGAGAGGGAATTAGGTATCCGAGGGGGTTCACCCCTGCCTATCCGGAACAAAGCTTGTTGCTGCACACAAAAAGGGAGGAGAACAGTTGTAAAATAGTGAGACCAACTCCTCATAATTATAGTTCACTCATCATAGAAGATTCAGAGTCACTCTACACGTGCTCCAAAAGGAACTGCCCCCAACACAAAACATAATTAAACTTGGTATAAGATGCATAAAGGGACAAATTTGCAGTTAAAATAACCCAGAAAGTTACCACTTACCCACTCATAATAATGATAGGGAACTCGATGAATTAACATCTCCAGAACGGTGCACCCAAGGCTCCATATATCAGCTGAAGGACCATAAGGCCTTGATTTGACAACCTGGAAAGGGAACAAAAAGGGTGTCACTAAATACATGTCGAATGAAATCAAGCTCATGCATCATGAAACCCCAAAGTCCGTAATGAAGGCATCATAGTATTTGGCAATGTTTAAAAGACGTTCAAAGTTTCTTACACTGAATTTCATTAAGCTTTAATAATTGCATTCCAAACAAGATATCTTTTAACTTAACCAAATAAATTAAAGAAAGTAGTTAAGACTATCTCTTTGAAATGGAAGTTTTGAGAGAATTAATGCTCAATTTCAGTACAAGCTTAAAATTAAACCACTGACAATATTCCTAATATGATTTATAAAGTCAAAAGAGTGTTCCTTAAAATACCATTGTTGAGTTCCATGGCTAATCAGCTTCATCTCACATTGAAGAGGAATAAAAAGAGAAAAATGGTTTATAACTAGAAGTGTGCGGTTCCAACCTGTGTACTTAAGATTTTGGGTTGGATTCCTAGGTTCTCTAATATATGATGGGTAGGGCAATTGAACGCGAGGTCTTCGGCTCTTTGCTCTGTGGTTCCTGGTATTAAACTCTTCAGCAAAAGGTATTTGATTATTAGGCTAGGATAGAATTACAACGAGCAACTTCGAGAAAACATTGAATGCCTAGCAGCTCTAGTGATGAATGGCTTAATTTGTGGTTGGTAGTCAGAACAAGGTAGGTGCTCGTCCTTGGGGAAGTATGTTCTAGTCCAAAGATTAATTGTTTAATACCATGATGAGGAAGGACAGGAAAGGACAAAGGCTGATTCACTAACTGTTGCATTCAACTATTTGAGTTGGGGCTTTTATGATGAATTGAAGGTTCTAACATACAAGTTGAGCCCTCAAGTGCAATCTCTTTTGTAGTTTGAGCCTCCATCCACCAATAACGGTTTATCTTCAATAATTGTGTATCGACCAGCCTAAGATATTCACTTGAAATAGGAAACATTGATAAAGTTGGAATGAATCACTGACCTCTGGAGCCATCCAATAGGCACTTCCCTTAGAAGACTTTAGCACATTTAGCTTGGTTATCTAAAGCATTTTGATAAGATAAAAAGAGTTAATACCTATTTTGAAAAGATCACAATAAACATCCGCAACACCAGAAGTAGCAACTAACCTCCTTTGCCAACCCAAAATCCGCAAGCTTGACATTGCCATTTGCATCAACCAATATATTTGCGCATTTGATATCTCTGGAATGAAGCAGAAAGGAAAATTAAGATTGCGATCACTATTAGTTGAAGAAAAATCAACATCAAGAAGACTACTGCAAAGCACCAATTTCGGAGGAGGATGATGTCCTACTGATGTATGATGTGGCATGAAGAGCTCTAAAACTTGTAGATTAGTGTTAAAAAGTTATTTCGTAAATCTAGCTTGTGTAGTGATGAACATAGTAGATTACAAGATATCCTCCATGTTGCATTCTAATCCTTTGTATGTCAGAAGTCAGAACTCCAATGGAATGCCAAGTCTATTCTTATGAGCTGGTAAATCCAAATATCATAAACACTCCACTGAAAAGCCTAGTTGGTTCTGTTTGGAAGAAGGATATGTATTATCACTTCAATGCTTCTATTTCCTAGCATCAAATCGACCCTTGTTAAATTCATTCAAGAAATTGTAGGGTGCTCTTAGTGTACCAAAAAGGGCATTTTCGAAGAGCACATTTCTTGATTCTTGGTCTATACAAGAAATGGAATGTGAACCTTTTTGAGAAAACAATCTTCTTTCAATCTGACATAATGCTATCGACTCCGATTGGTAGTACACTAAATCACTTTTCATAATGTTCTTTTTTCCCCCAAGTAAGTCATAGCTGCTGCCATCATGGTTCCTTTTGCTCCCACTGCAAAAACTTTGGAAAAGCAAAAGAAAGCATTTCCTGCTAGATTTTCCAAAATGATCAACAGGTTTGAAATTTCTCCATTTCCAGTCCAAACTTTTAACATTCAGCATTAGCTCTGCAGTATATCCTCTTGGGAATTATCACAGTTGTGAAGAAAAGACGAGCCTCTAACGAATTTAAACCAAACCGACAGGAAGAACTTACAAGATAGAAAGAACTACTAAATAGTGACGGAATACTCTATGTCTATGCTTATATAGAACTGCAGCGAAAAAAACAAAACAAAATACAAAAGATGCAGAATATGACATAGATATATTTGTACGGGTTCGAATTTAGTCAAAACGCAACAGGAGCATTCAAGTAGAAAACATACTCCTTCCAATTATGTCAGAAAAAAGATGGCAGCATCTCCAATTTAAGAATTTCACTATAAGGAAATTAGTTAAGAAGGTGTAAAAGTTGCTGCACCTGTGAACTACACTTCGTTCATGCAGATACTGCAAACCATTGAGAATTTGCCTGGTGTATGCTGAGACTTGTGAATCTCCAAGATGGTACTTTGAGTACAGAGATGCCAAAGAACCTTGCGTGACAAGTTCAAGAAAGATGTACAGTTTTGATTCTACCTGTAAAATATGTAAAATCTGATAACACATATATACAAATGATGCATATACAAACCCTAATTTAGTAGACATTGAGCATAAACAATCACATTACGAGAAGACCATAGATAAAAAAGTGACATCGTTAATAAAATTAAAGTACAAGCCAACAAAGATTACATATATAGATGATTTGGAACCTGTAGCAGGAAAGCTTGGTGCTTGGCCTTGGTGGTACAGATTGTGATGAGAAGGCATTCGGTAATTAAAAAGAGGAAGACAATGCAAAGGAACACATAATCCCTTCGAAAGAGCAGCCATAGCCCTAGTATCATTCCATAAAAGGGCAAATACAAGGAATAAATCTCGTAACAAAACCAACAAAAACCAATAATCTAATTCCTATTCCCAAAGTTAGAAGGCTTAGCAAGTGTCTGGAAAATGGAAGCAATTATTCAAGATCATTTTTGGTCAATTAATCACCAATCCTGAATTGACCACCTTATTTACTCTAACGCACAAGAAATACTCATAAGAATCAGCCTTGGGCCAATGAATAAGCGAACAACAACGCAATACACTTGAAGTCTAAGACTAAGAAAGAGCACACGTGAGAAATCTGTCAGTCCTCAGATGAGCACCCAAAGCCTTATTTATCATCAACTTATCAAATTCCAACATCCTACAACAATTACTACCACAGTTAGTTTTAAGGAACCTTAATGTGGACTTGCCTAAATGTTTGTTAACCCACATCTCAAATTAACAGAATTAAGCTTTATAAATTCTAAGCACATGTGACGAGCAAACATTGAGAAAGAGATACCAGCAACAAACAGATGAAATTGAGAGCCACATACCTTGTCTGTGCCTAAGTACTGAACAATGTTTTCGTGCTCAAATTGACTCAATAATGCGATCTCCTAAGAAAGTGAAAATTCTCATCAGAAGCATAAGAGCACAACAATACTGCCAAAGGAGATTGAGAAGATTTTAATCACCTAATCAACAAACTAATGAGGTGAAGACAGCAGTATAACCAATAGCAGCTCACCTGCTCTAGTTGAAGGATGCACTGTTTGGCATTGGCTCCTTGATCTAGCAATGATACTTCTTTTACAGCAAAGAAGAATCCATCACTGCAGATTATCAAATACCAAGTAATAATAACATATTAAATTGTGACCGCAATTTGGAAAATTAAAAGACTGGTAAAGGTTTAGATTAAACCAAATTGTCATCATGATCTATAGAAATTACAAGATAATCACTAGTGCTAACAGGAGTAGGCCAGCAACATGAAAAATAAAGTAGTGTAAATGCTAAAAGAATTCCCATACTTACCCACTGATCGCTTCATACACTGTCCCAAAAGAGCCACGTCCTAGCTCAGCACCACGGATCCATGACGTTATGTTCCTCTTGATTTTTCCATTTGGGGAGATAACAAGCGTCATTTCAGTCGTTGTACTGGATGAGTCATCATCGTTTGACATCGAGAAGGATGATACACCTGTGTCTCCCAGTAAGGTCTCTCCCAGTCTAATTACCTCCTCTTCCTCCCCTGGAACATCCACAACTTCCTCCTCCTCCTGGTAATGTTCATCATCATCCTCGGAATCAGAGTACTTCCATTTCCCTTTCTCCTCCTCATCCTCATCAGGTGCAAAGCTCTTCACTATTTCCCAAGCTGAGCCTTGCCCATCCAAAGCTGGCTCACAGTTCCCACCATTCCTAATCCCTGGTGGAGCAAGGACAAGGTTCTTTGATGGTACAACCTGCAACGGTGAAATCTTCGTTTCACCTAATCCTGCAACACTACTCATTCCATCACTAACTTCTACTGTAGCCTCATTCATTCTCCCTAACTCACGCGACTGCTCTTCTTTTAAGGAGGCCACAAGCTCCTTCGGCGGACTCAGTATCAACTTCCGCTGCTCTGTCACAATCTTAAGAACCTTTGGTGACCTTACCGATTTCCTTTCTTCTTTGACAACCAGCTTCTGCTCCTCAGCAAGTGCTGTATTTGACAAAGCCGAGCTATTTGGCAGTTCTGAACCTGTGGAAGCTTCCAAATGGAGCTGTCTTGTCCGTGGAAGAAGATCAGAAGAAGACCGAGCTTTGCTAGCCTCCCAAGCTGCTCTTGAGATGCTGAGATCCTCAAGATTTGATATCCCAATACTACGGCATATATTTTCTACCTGTCCATCAATCCCTTCAATCCGAAAACTCGTCTGTTCAGGCAAAAAGTCCAACGAACGGGTTCGTTTCCCCGGAGCCGGAGATTCATCAGAAGAAGTGGAAGCCCAAGAGAACCCTGAGGCCAACGCGGCGGTGTCATAATCGAAATTCTTCACGGCGTTCCGGCGATCAAGCCGTGGTCGCACCGCCAAATTCCCTCGCCGCGGTGACGGCGAAGGCGATGGCGACGACGAAGAATTCATCTTCTTGCCCTCCCCACTCCTCCCTCTCCTTGGAAACTTGCTAAACAGTGAAGACATCGCAGTTCCTTCGAATTCCACAAAATCCCATGGAAAATCAACAAGAACAATCACAAAATTTTCACTTTTTCGACAAAAAATCTATACCAGTAATTGATTCACTCAGTAACGATCTTTGAATGGAATAAATATGGGAAAAAATATCAAGAGAACAGAACTCGAGGAATCCTTTTCTTGTGCCGGGGTTCACTGAAAATACAAGCAAAAGAAACAATTTCTTTGCAAGCACTGGTGAATGGTGGTTGATTGAATTTTCACTGAAATTTCTTTTGAAAATTTTCGATATCAATCAAAGATTAATTGAGGAGAACACAAATCGATCGATTGATACCTAGCAGCTTTTGGTTCTGGAAACCAAATAAAATCGCTTTCCCTTTTTTTTTTTTTTTTGAGCCGTCTGGAATTCCTTTTTATTTCTGGTCAGATAGTGGGCGCGTACTTTGACCGACAGAAGAGCGCGAAGACTTCCGCTTAGAGATAAATAGTTAAATACGTTGAACGATTAAATGGTAAGCAATTATACATCAGTACAGTACTACGTTAGCACACCAAACACCAAATCTTCCCATAAAAACAGTTGAAATATCTGAACGTAGGACGATTCCAACATGACTGATGACGTGGCGTTGTCTTCTAATAAATATTACTTTCAACTTATTTTTAATTAAAACTTTTTAAAACTAAATTATTTTATTAAATATTTCATTTATAATAAACTATTTGTAAATAATTATTTGCGGTGAAAAGAACCGCATTTTAATGATGATGCTCAAAGAAGCAGAACCGAAATCCTGAAAGTACGTATTCACAACAGCGAAGTAACCAATAAAATATAACCAGCTAATGTAAGCAGGACGTTACATAATAGCTGACGTGGCGTTTGAGTATATGACTCTATTGATTGAGAGTTCCGGCGGGAAGAAGTTAGCACAACCTTTTGCAATGGCCGCCATTGAATTACAGTAGCTGGCTTACTCACTGGAAGCAAAATATACACCAAACACAAGTTTCATCCATGAAAAACAAGCGACTACCATTAATTAAGGACGTGGCATTATCTTATTTGATACATAAGTGCTAGGCTGACTGGAGCAGGTATATGCAAGTATATTAGATTAGTAGGTTCTAAACAATTAGAAATATTAGCGGAAGGTGGGTGGGTCCATGATTGTATTAATAGAGTACAGCTAATTATGTCTGGCATTAAAAAGCAAATCTGACAAGTGTATTTAGATGTCTCGGAGTATAGTTAAGTACAAATTATTAGTCCGCAAAAATTCAACTATCCCGACGATTTATACCGAAGCTTTCATGCCTACGTAAGAAGTTGACCAGACTTTAAATCCAAATCCTAGCAGTTACATGTAATTTAAATCGTTAGTATACGTTCTTAACTACTCCGTGAATATCTGTCATTTATTAGAATTAGTGTCAAATTGTTTTGACATATATATTGATGTAGTATAATATGCATATAAGAAAAAATCATAAATGTTATGTTTGTAACTCTCGTATAAAAGAATTTGTGCTTCGTTTCGTAATGCGAAATTGTGAACATATCAAAGTCGCTATGAAAAGGTAATATCAAAAGTTGTTGCTACAAGCTGCTACTGAAAATGTATTTGATAAATATATCGCAAAAAAATTACTAAAAAAATTATCATTCAATAAAACTTACAACTATAAATAAATTAAAAAATTTATTGTAATATTTCATTTTAATTAATTAGAAAAAAATTCGCAAGTATTATGTAAACAAAAGTATGTTTAATTACCGAATGCCAAAAATAATTACTACCACTTGACATTTCACCCTGTCTGATTGTTGACACTTCCTCCGAGCCTCCGAAGATTATCCACCAAATTGTTCGTATTTATTAAATCAAATTTAGAAATTAAAATTTTCATTTCTTGAGCTATCTCAGTAATTATTTTATTTAAATAAAGGAAGTGTAAATTGTCCTTTTTTTATTATGTAAGTAAATAAGTAAACGCTGATCTATAAAAAATAGAAACAATTTTACAAAATCAAAACGAACAAAAGGTGGATATTAGCACGCTCACCATGCGGTCGTTCTCATAGAACTTCAAATACTGTTTGCCCACTCTCCCCACCATCTTATTGGTTGGTTATAATTAGTTTTTTTAATCATTCCGTTTTTTATCTAAGGCATAACTGTGGGACCACGTTTTGTCCACGTGGCAACACTTTTCTTCAGTTTTCCTTCCTCTTTCTTTTCCCCTACGGTAGCGCTCTCTCCCCAACCATTCTTCTCCGTCTCACGAAACGAAATCGAGCGAGCGCGACTTCATGGAGGCCCGCACGATCTCCGGCATCCGATCCTTCAGGCGAGGTAAAGTTCGCTCTAGATTTGTGGTATATGATAACATTTTGAAGTAGTGATTGTTGTTTGGTTGTATGGGTTTCGATTAGAGTTAAAAATCGTGACTGTTTAAGCGATTTTGTGATTAAGTTCAATAGATGTAGGCTTATTTTGGGAAATTGGGTTGGAGGAATTGGTTTGACAGCTGGGGAAGTAATTAGAATCCTACAGTAGTTGAATTTTATAGGAGTATTCCGAAATTGATGGTGTTTCCTCGGGAACTGCTTTGAGTTGAGATATTTGAGAAGATAATTGATTGATATGCATGAAGGTAAAATTTTGTCACATATTGAATCTTTTAGGTATTTTCAGAGTTAATTTTTTGGTGCAAGATGCACTTCTTTGAAGTTTCAAGATTTATTTATGAATGAGTGGCAGATTAGTGTACACATTCCTGGAATGGGTGACTACACAAAGATGTATGGTAAAGTACTTTTTTGTAAACCTTTTCTTTTTCCTGTCATGGAATACACATTCAGATATGTTTTCAGTAAGCATGCTGGTGTTGTAGTTGAAGAAGCACTTAAGTTTGCTTCTCGAGACTTTTTGCTGGTGGTAGTTATCATCCACTGCAATCTGAATAGACCACTGAGTTACTTGTTTCTTCTTTTCTTCTAATCCCAAAATTTTAGTTTTGTTGCATAACGCTTAAAAGTTTCTATTGATGTTCTTGGGATTGATTTGGTAGTGGCTTTTGGGGATCGGAAATATGGTCATACATTCTGGGATGTTTGGTTGGCTCTTTAAGAGAGTATTTCTATAGTACCAAAGCAATAGCATGCATTCCCATATTTAGGGAGTATGTCTTCGTTCTCACTTTTGGGCAGCAATAAACTAGTGAATTATCATAGTATAGCATCATGGTGCTAGAAGTTCTTGACTCAATACGGTTGAAGAAAGGATTTAATAATGAGGAAAGAGGACTGAACTTAGTTTAAGAGGTACAAAACGCATTTCTGTGATCGTTCCTTATCTTTATCAAGGTTAATAATTTTCTTGGCCTCGTTTCCCTCCACACCAGTTAAGGCTTGGTTATTATTGTCTTGGTTTCATTTTTTGTTATCATTTACTTTATACCAGAAGTTGCACTTGCCAGATTTAGTTACTTGGTAGAGTAGTTGTCTTTTGCCAAGCTCGTCAAGATGTTCAATCTGTTCATCAGGGGATTCTACTATAGAATACTTCACATCTTCGAGACAACCTTTTGTAGCATGCCTCACTCCAGAGCCATAAGTGAGACAAGCTATAAAAATTTGATATCCTACTTTTTGGTGTACCAAATATGACCTATATGCTATATAAGAAGCTTTTTTGTGTTAAAGATTGTGTTTAAAGCTATAATGTATATGAGGGAAGAACACCAGCATATGTATAGCTGCGTACATGATTGTGAATGAATCAGGAAGCTGGAATTGTGATGATTATTATCATATGTGATACATTTCTTCATGCTTCGTACATGACTTTACAAGATGTAGCTTGACAATAGTATCTGGAGAGATGCTAATTCTGATTATAGTATATTCACCATAGATGTTTGAAAGTTCATTGTAGTGACATATGGTTTTTAGGAAGTTTAAGGAGTGTGTTGTGAGTTGCATTCTGAGAAGCATATCCGTTACTGAAAGAATCCTTCTGAAAGGTCTGAAACAATGTGAGAGCTTGTATGCTTTTATCAGCTGGAGGCTGTGTTCACTTTACTGAACTTATTATTTCTCTATATGAGAGGTTTCAATTTAATTTATTATATCACAGTGATTACATGAACGTATTTAACTAATATATGATGTAGGCATTGATCCTAATTCATGCGTGACTTCAGCTTCTTATCAAATTATAAAATATAAAGGCTTGGACATTTATATAGTCACCTATGATATAATTGTTTTTAAGAGATCTTTTTGCTAGTAGAAGAATTCGTTAAAGGTAACTGGATTCTTAGCCTTCTCAGCTTCTGCCGTGTTTCACGTGCTGTTAAGTGTAACATGGTTGAAAAGTATTTTAGAAAAAGTTGTGACTATGTGAATATTTAGTACATCTGCGCTGTGCTTTATTCTTTATTCTATGGTGGTACTCACAGCGACATCTTGTGTAATAGTTAGTGTTTATGTTAACGTGCAAGCAGAAATTTTCATCTGTATATTGCTTTTGTGTACCTATTAAAGTTTTGGGAGATTATAGGTGGAGCAGGTTCCATACCAAAGTAAAGCAGTCATGATTTATATCAAATAAGGATAAAGTCGACATTAGGTTCAACTTAATTTAGTGGTTTGCTTTTTCTATACACATCCTGACATTAGATCTCCACAAAGCATGGAATGCATCTTTCTTTAAATTTTTGCTCTTGAATTAGATTTCTTTCTGATATTACATGTGCTATCTGGCATTCTTTTCTTGCTTGCCTTAGTATCTAGTAGTTTCAGGATGGTACTTCTTGACAAAGTGTAATGCTTTAACTTTTATGTTGGGTTTCAGAATCCCCTATGGCAAAACGTTTTGGCGCATCTCGCAGGCTCTCATCACGTGATCTAAGATGGCATCCATATTCGATGAACCGAACTGAAATTCTTCAAGATAATTGCAAGAAAAGTATACTAACTTTAGAGAAAAAAGATTGGGAAGATGCAACATGCTCTGTCTGCCTAGAGTATCCACATAATGCTGTTCTCCTTCTCTGTTCTTCTCATGACAAGGGCTGCCGGCCCTACATGTGCGGGACAAGCTACCGTCAGTCCAATTGCCTAGCTGAGTTTAGAAAGGCTTATACAAAGGAGGTATGTCCCCATCAAGACTCCTCGTTGGGGTATCTGGGCCTGAGCTGGCCATCTTGCAAAAGTTCTGTGCTCGTGGAGTTGGCATGTCCTTTATGCCGTGGGCAAGTGAAGGGATTTACTGTGGTCGAACCGGCAAGACAATACCTCAATAAGAAGAAGAGAAGCTGCATGCATGTGAACTGCTCCTTCAAGGGGACTTATAAAAAACTGAGGAAGCATGTAAAGAGTATGCATCCTCGTGCAAAGCCTAGAAAAGTGGACCCTGTGCTAGAGCGGAAGTGGAAAATGCTTGAGCACCAAAGGGAGCAAGCTGATGTGATTAGCACAATCAGGTCATCTATGCCTGGGTCTGTAGTTTTAGGTGATTATGTGATAGATATGAACAGTAGTGACTCCGAAGAAGGGGATCGTAGCATCAATAGGAGAGTACTGAATTATATCCTTAGGGACGGTGCACTACTGCTTAGATTTCAGAGAAACAATACTGTGCCTGAGGATAGACAAGAGTTTGGCAGGCATTTTCCTGAAATGGATAATTCTGCATTTCACTCTTCGGATGAGGATGATTCTGATGATGACGATGATGACATGTTTGTTCAAAGTTTCAGGTCAGAGATACTACGTCATCGGCATCGACCAAACCAGAATCATGGATGATCTGCATCAGGAGCAAGATGAATGTTAATGAATTAGGAATATGGAAAGCTTTCTTTCTTTGTTTCTTTTCCCTGTAATTTAACCTCACCTGTGCATGGCTGCCTCTCTCGTGTAATTTTTTTAGTCATATTGTATCATCGCTCAACTTATTGAATATAATATTGAAGTTAGATTGTGTTATCAGAGATTTTATTCTTCAGTTAAGTTATTACCTTGAGGTTGAAATTAATAATATTTGCAATCTGGAAACACCTCTTAGTTGTTTATAGTGTTTGGTTCATTTGTCCACATTTTCTGCATACCTTTTAGTTGCTGCTCTGCCGTCTCCACTCGTGCTGATAGCAAGTGGTTTGCTTATGTTTATGGTTTAGCTGAATCTTAGGGGCAAAGCAGATGTCTATTTATGAACTAGATGTGCATATCTCATCTTCGAAACTTGAAAGAACAAGGAGAAGTTCCATTTCTGAACCCTATATATATGCTATCTATTCTAATCAAAAGTTGCACAATTTCTTTTGTGAGTTGAAGTTGAGAATCATTAAAAATGGGCTCAAGCGAGTTGCCTCCGATCCACGGACTAGTTACCTAGAGTAGTACTTGGAACAGATGAGTCGCATGATCTCTTGGGATCGTATCAGAATATGGAGAAGCCCAAATGTAGCCCAATTAAAAAGCAGCCCATGAAAGTTAGGCCATAAAAAACAAACACCAGCTACCTGTTGTACATTCGTGGAGACTAACTAGACAGAGAGAGAGGAGAGAGAGATCTTTTCCCTCTTCCGTTATATTTTTCCGCTCAGGAAGAACTTACCAAAGAAGAAATTTCTGATTCCTTCGATTATAACACAGTTCACATAGCAGGATTAATTTTGATTAGCTAATATTGGAGTTGATTGACCGTAATATTTCATTCGCCTGCTTCGGGAAATATGGCGGCGGCGGGAGAGACGGACGATGACTTGCTTCTCAAAAGCTTCTACGCTGAAGTCGGAGAAGTTGAACGCGATAACGAAGTAGTCAGGTTCCGATCCTCTCCCTCTACTCTGTGTTGACTATTTGTTATCGTTCGTGATTTTTGTTTGTTTTTTGCGGATTGGTGAACCGTTTTCGAGATCAGTGAGGGATTTGATTGTTTGAGTAACGGATGAAACATAAATGTGTTCTTGCAGCTTTGATTGTTGATTAGCTTTATACCTTGAAATTGCTGGAAGTTCAAGGCTGTAATAGATCGGAAAGACGATTGAGAAGCTGTGATTGAAGAGTTGCTTTATTAGGAATAATAAGTTAACTAAGTAATTTGAAGTATAAAATAAAGTCCGTGAAGTGAAATTATTCGTAGTAGTTTTCTAATTTTACTTATGGAAACAGTTAGGATTTGGAAATTTGCAGTTACATATATATAGCCACGTAATTTGGATTTTGGGAACTGTCTGAGTTTTTGGGAATTTGTATGAGGTACTTTTTAGATGTCAAGCATACATAGTTCCATTGCCCCATTTGTTGAATTGCTACAGAAGCTTGTTTGGGATAATTTGGAGTTCTGTAGACAAGGCCTATTTTCTATTGATTTTTCCTCATGGGTAACAATTTGAGTCTACTGCAGGATACTTGCGTGCTTCAAATTGAATCCATTTGAGCATCTTAACCTGTCTTTTGATTCATCGCCTGAAGATGTCAAGAGACAATACAGGAAAGTAAGTATAGATGTAATTGTAGGATATCTTTTACTTTCTCACCTTTGAAGCAATATCTATTTTCGTTTTCTCATAATCCTTCTGAAGACTGGGATAGCACAAACCTCCTTCAGATACAATATTATTTAACACAAGTATCTTGTATCTTATTAGTCTTGAGGTTGATTTATGTAGGAAATCACAAATGTCAATCTGTGTTTGTTATACACTTGCTGGGGCTCAATTGGTATCCTATCCTAATTGGTTTCTTGAAGTAATTGATTCTAATTTTGCCTTACTCATAGCAGTTTGCTTTCCTTTTTCTTTTAACATTACTTTTCTTATTCTAAGTTTTGCACTCTTGCAGTTATCGTTGCTGGTCCACCCTGATAAATGCAAGCATCCACAAGCAAAGGAGGCTTTTGGAGGTATCTCTCATATTATGCGGCCAGTGATTTTAATGGTTATTTTCCAGCTTTTGTAATCATTGTTTTTAAGTATTACTGGACCTTATTCCATGCACAAGTTAATCTGCAATTATACAATATGGAGGATCACAAACTGACATAAGTTGATAGCATGTCCAAATTTGTGATGTCTTAAATATGGTCTAATCTAAACACTGATGCAAGATTTTTCGGTCTTTTAGATTTCACAAAAGTATTTGAATGAGATTATTTTTGGAGTTTGGCCTAGAAAGGTCCCTACTTTCTGTAAGTAAGAAACAAGGAATTTCATTGTAAAAACTAGTAGCTGCTGAGAACCAAGTTCAAGGTCTTTGTTGATTGTTAAATACATTTCTATTCAAACAGTGTGCCTACGGACAAAAAGGTAACCTATACATGACTGTATGCAGACTACTTCCATTAGTCTTGAAATTCAATATGTTGTTAGGAATGTGTTTCGTCCACCTTCAAGATAAATGTTTTTTTTTTCTGTTAACAATAAGTGAATGATCAACTTTTTCATTCTTTCCTAAGCTCATGAAGCACCATGCCAATGCTCTCTGGAATATAAGCATAATTATTCTTTGCATCTTAGACAATCTGCTGTTCATTTTGGAACCTTAAAATCTTCCTTAATTTTTAGAATTCAAATTTATGATGTGATTGCAATGTTGTGTTTTTTTCTGTTGTATTTTTCATTTGATCTCTGTTGGAATCCTGAATTGGTTTCAAATTGTCTCTCTCATGACAGCGTTGGCAAAAGCCCAACAGTTATTGCTTGATCCAGAAGAAAGGGAGTACCTTCTTAATCAAATCAATTCTGCAAAAGGTGTGTTCATTACCGAAATTCTCTACAGGTCTAGTTAAAATATGACTCTTTGTTTATTTTCTGCTAAATTATTGCTCTTTGTAGTGATTTAATGGAAACATGCTGCTGTCTTTTGATCACTCTTGAGGTTGACCTAAGTAAAGAAGTAGATTAAGTTGATGGAGGGTTTATAATCCTTCTTTTTTTCCCTCACTTCCAAAGAATATTTTCGTATTAAACTTGCAATTGCATAACTACTCCAATGTTTGCATGAGGCACAAACATTAAGCAAGCCTTTTGATCATTCCTTCTCACTACCATTGAGACATACTTCTCAATAAGACACTTCTGAATGAGCCCTAGTGCAGATTAGCAGATCCACCACTTAGACCTTTGAACCTTTCTGACAATAACAAAATCGAATAGTATAAGATAGTAACTTCTTAGAAGCTTCCTGAGATCAGTTATATGCCGAAAGGAAGGAATTTTGTTTCACAACCTGAACGAGTAGCTTGTAATCTAGTCTTAGCATGATGTCATTTGTAATTTCATCATAGAAACCTATCTTATGTGAGAGTGGGTCAGGTGTTGGTGCAAACACCTTTGTGATACTTTTACAAGTCAGAAATAGTCGATATAATAACAATATGATTCCATCCTGCGGCACACACGCATGCAAAAAGCTCATCTATCTTAGTAGTTTGCATTTTTTTCTGTTTTCTTTTTGTCAAGCTTAGCTATGAAATCTTTGGTTTTTTGTACTAAATACTGATGCTGTTATCCTTTTTTCTGTATTTTGTATATGTTATTAGTTGATTTACTGCTTTATGATTGTCGGACAAGGATTGTTCTTTAGTAGGTTTGTCAAGTATTCACACTACTATGTTGGGATGGATACGTTATTATAATATTAGGTTTGATGAAAGTTTGGTTTGTTCATTCTCAGCTGACAAATTGTATGCAAACAGAAAGTCATATATGACTCAAGGAATAATTATAAGGTTGTCATCACTAGAAGTCAATGCCTCTTGTTTTTTTTTTTTCTTTTTGTTTCCTTGAAATCCTCTTATAATCGTCCTAGGTCTTCAATTGAAGTAGGTTTGACATTTTACTGTAAATTGCAGAGGAACTTAGGTTGAAGAGGAAGAAGCAATTAAAGAAGGACAATGCTACAAGGATAAAATCTTTGGTTGATGAGGTAAAGTAGGATCATCTAGTTTCCTCACTTATCGTATGTGAGTCCTCTCTTTCAAATTACTGATGCCTTTAAAAGCTTCTCTGAGTATCCTCACTATAGCTAAATTTACACCTCTGACATGCTAGTTAATCTTTACTAATTTATGTATGCTTTAATAGTATTTCAGACATTCCTCATAAGCATTACTAGTAGCTTTTTAGAAGGCGGTTCAAGAGTTAATGGCTATTTAATTCCTTTTGCTTTTGTGTTTCACTTGATTCTGAATTCATGTGGCGTTGGTTGCATATGTCATTTTCTGATGTCCTACAGCGCAGAATGGGATAATTTAACCAATTTAACTATGTGATATAACTAATATGCTGTCTTGTATGTATGTCATTTGACCTCTTACCTTATTGTAGTGATATCTTTAATACTTATACGAGCTGCTGTTGCTAAACAGGGGAAGTCTGAGGAACAGTATGAGCATTCTGAAGAGTTTCAGCAGCTGCTAAAGCAGAAAGTGAGAGAGATCTTAACCGAAAAAGAATGGCGGCGCAGGAAAATGCAAATGAGGGTATGCTGCAATACCTTATAGTAATCTTATCTTCAATACTTCAGTTGTTCTTTTTCTTCATAAGTGATTATAACATTTCCAATGATAAAGATATCAGAGGAGGAAGGCAGATTGAAAAAGGATGAAGAAGAAACCAAGGAGGTGTGGAAAAGGAAACGTGAGCATGAGGAAAAGTGGGAAGAAACTAGAGAACAACGGGTATGTCATAAGATTTCTACCTTTTCATCTGTAAGCGTAGGAGTAACATTTAAAAGTTTTCTAAGGCTTTGTGTTCTGAGAGGATTTTTTTGGTTGATCTTTTGGCTTTGTGTTGACGAGTTTTTTTTATAATTGCTTTCTTTCTGAAATAGCAAGCCCATTGTAATTGGTTTTATTTATCACGAAAAAATAATAATTTAAAAAGGAAGAAACTGAACTTGCTCGTCTTGGTTTCAGGTGTCAAGCTGGAGAGATTTTATGAAGACAGGGAAGAAGGTAAGAACAGCTACTGGGGTACATTGTCATGGTAGTAATTAGGACATACATTTTATTAGAGATTGTACGAAGCCATTGGTAGCATGATACGATAAACATTCAAGAACCAGCAATACATAAGATTGAACTGTGCAGATGCAAATATGAAGGACCCATGCACTAATTAGGGGACTTTTTAATGAAAAATAAATACAAGTAATCAATTTCCATCAAATTATTAAGTAGTCAGATGTTCCATCATTAGATTTATGATCATATGAACCTTATATGCAATGCTTCTATCTCGAACTTTGTAGAGCCTATCTCGATGTGCTATCCATTAATCCCCTGGTTCTTTTTGTGTTCTATATGTACTAATATAGAGTTATGCTCTGATTATTTTGAACAGGGTAAGAAAGGGGAGATAAGACCTCCTAAGCTTAAAACTGAAGATCCAAATAAATCCTATGTGCAGAGGCCTGTAAAGCGTGGATGACCCTTCTATCCTCACCAAAGCAATGAAGCTAATCGTTCAGTATTGCTGGCTACTAAATTTTCTGACCAAAAGTTTGGAAGCAGACTAACAGTATGAAGGGTACCACTAAAATCATGTGTTTTTCAGTTGACAAGTAATTTGTACAATATATGAATGATTGTACATCGTTGCCATGCAATTCAAGAACATTCACAAAATTCAGTGTGGTGTTACACTTCACACACATCCCCCCCTAATGATTCTTAAAGAGATTTCATAAGGTTAGATGAATCTTTTTAAGAATCCCGTATGGATGATTTTCAACTGTCGTTGTATAGACGCATCACTCCACGCGAATATGGCATTTCTTAAGGAGTCAGTAGACCGACTGCTTTTGCAGGCTGCTAACAGTTCAATCTGTACCTGTACCAGCCATACGAGGAGGTACTTCCATACTACAGTTGCATTGAAATCCGAGGTTCCTATCTGATTCAGGCTGCCATTGCTCAATCGAAGTGCACAGCCATTGCAGTTTTCCAGCGAAGTGCGTACCAAGTTGCAACCATAAAGCGGCATCAAATTCCCTGTTCACTCATATGTTTCCAGAGTGCTGAAAGAGCAATATCGACCACCGAAAGAAAAAAGAAAAGGTCCCCATTTTCCATGGACCTGTCTTAGCATATATACAAGAGTTTCCACTTGACCTTCTTAAGGCTACGTTGCTCTATTGCTACCTTGCACTTAAAGAACGGCGAAGTCACTATAGAGTGCCATATTGGATGTGTAGTACAGTCTAGACAGCAAAAGTGAGTATAACTTGGCGATGATGCTCTAGCAATGCTATAAATTGTTTTTGCAAGTGGTGTAAAATGACGTATACCACTTGGGAGTTAGGTATTATTTTTGCCTTCCCACTACATTAGTAGGACCACGGCTTGAAAGTACATTGATAGCTTCTAGGATGATAAATCTACGGAAAGTTGCAAACTTGGTTTGAGCACGTCGTGCCTTTTACGTTGCATTTTCTCTCGTGTTCATCACTAGTGTAGAGGGAAGTTAGTTCTTGGGGTATACTGTCTCATGATTACAACGTTGAAGTTCTTTTTTTTCGTTGAGGAGTACAAGGATTTTTTTCTTATCAAAATGTAGATTGTATGAGTGGCTAGTAGATCTTATCCAAGACATGGATGGAGGATTTCTCACAAACTTTTGTCATCCATTGATTCGCAATCATGACATGCTGCTGCTGCCATCTGCTGAAGATGATACATTTATAGCCAGCAAGCGGTATGGGTTAAAGAAAGCTTCACGTGTTGATTTCACAGTGTATGTTATTTGATCAAGATTGCGATTGATTAATAAACCGAACACGTACATATCTATTCCTTCCATTTCCATATTGATCACGCTGCAGAGTTGGAAAATTGCAATTCAATTTAGAGCTAAAAGCGACATGATAACGCTTTGTTTGCATCTTATGTATTCTCCTTCCTTCGCACATGGATTTGATTTGATCAATATTTCTACGCAGTGAAGCAAATTCCACAAGATGAATCTCAATAAAGGTACACAAAACGGCTTCAGGACCACATGCACTCCATCGATCGTTAGCTCCTGAGTGATCCATCTCAACAATGCATAGAGGCACTCAGGCGCAGAAACAAAAAACCTATGGATGCATCCTACCCGCAATTAATGCTCACATACCACACATAAAAATGATGTACATAACATGCCTTTGTATATGTAATATGCCCTGTGATTTTTTATTTTTTTTTAAGATACACAAAGAGTGTATTTATCTATCCTTACAACTCAAGTTAAAAAATAATTTTTAGCTCATTTTCAGTTATTAAATAAAAATACGATGAGTCACTTAACTCACTTTTTTCTAAAAAAAGATATTTACTAATTTATGTTTAGTCTAAAAGAACACGCACAAAGAAAAGATTCCATCATGTGCGCGTGCCTTCTCAGAAGGCCCGGAAACATTTTCCTGTTTCAAAGTTTTGGTTTCCGTTTACAAGACTCGTATACAAAAACTTTTGAATGATTTTAGTTCATTTTGGAGCAACTGCAATAACTACTTGTAAATCATAGAAGGGGCAAGACGACGCGCGCAATCTTGGAGCAATCTCGGGTTGGGTTGGATCCGAAGGGCTGGATCATGTTTCGCAAAAGCACCGCCCCTGCGGTGCGGGCCTTTTTGCCGGGCTCTAGCGCCGCATTCGAGCATTGAAGCAGGGCAGGCAGTAAGCCGACGAGCAGGTACGGGCTTTCCCAACGCATGCGGGTCCCTGTTGTCTCTCTTTGATGTTTGTTGGATCCGGAAAATTATCTTTACGCGGGCCGGGTCTACCTATTAGGCCTGCACCGGCGAATATGAAAACAGGATCATTGTATGTGGTATCGGGTTGATTACATTTCAGAAATCGTACGCAACTCTTTTTGTTTTTGCAAAACAAATTGCACGCATCACAAATCGGTACAAAACGAGTTGATGTTTGTTCATGACAACGATCTGTTTGGTTTGGTTTGGTTTAACATAGGAACCATAGATAATAAGAGAACCAAATTCCTTCCTTCGAGTGAGATATATTGAATTAATAAATGTCCCAACTCTTTTAATTCATTTCATTCTCTTATAAACAATCAATGTCCTCTTGTTACTTGTTTTGTTCTTATAGCAATGATGTTGAATTGTTGATGATAATAATCTATTGTAAAGATAGCTTTGCCTCACATCTGGCTAAAAGCAGCAAACAGGGACCTGTGGGGGATGTTTTCCAGTACTTATAAAATTATTTTTTATTTTTTATACTTATTTAATAAAAATTTTAATATTTAAAAAAATTTAGAATATAAATAATTATATATTTTATTTTTAGTAATATCAAATTTATCCTTATAAAACTTTAAACTAAACTCAATTTTAAAAATATTTTATTTTTTTAAGCAGTGCCAAAAGTCACTTTAATCACTTATTAGGTTTTTTTTCCCAATTGAGATTGATTTTTATATAATAGTAAGTGTGCGTTTGGTAATCCTTATAAAATAAATTTTGTTTAAATAAAAAATATTTTTATTTTTAAAAAAATAAATTTATTTTTTATTTTAAAAAAATAAAAATATATAATAAAAAAATTTTACTATGTAAAATTTTTTTATATTTTAAAAATTTTTAAATAAAATTTTTAAATATTTATAAAATATATAATTAAAAATTAACTGTCTGCTAACCAACTTCCCCTCTAATGTTCCATCTATAATATCTTATAAAACCAACTAGTAATTAATATAAATAGGTTGTAATTAATAGAATAAATAATGCATGATATAACATGGCTTCCTCTCTCCGTCCCATCTAATATAGTAATATATAGCTATTTATGAATAATAAATTGAGATGCGACAAATTTATTTCATGCATATATGTCCATATATCATATATGTTGAAGTTTCAGCTTCAAAAAAATTATTTATATTCGTTGCCGCAAAGCCTAATGGAATTGGAACCACCGTATATTTTTATACACGCTTTGAAAAACAACTTTTCATGAAAAAAAAATTTTAAATATATTATTTTATAAATATTTTAAAATTGAAAATTTATATGTATAATTTATAATTAATTTATATGTTTAATTTTTTAAAAAATTAAAGATTATATATAAATTTTTTGAAGTTGAAATTTGTTTTTTTTTTTAGGGTGATCCCAAACGTGATCTTTGTTCTATCTTTCTCGGTTTCTCACTTTTATTTCAAATAAGAGTTGGAGAACAAGAACAACTAGAAAAACTCAAACTTTGTGACGTACTAATGTTGTATTGCTTGCCAGCTAAAGTGAAACACATATATAAAGTGAGGAAAATGAAATGAAAAATAAGTTTAAAATTACTTAAAATAAAATATTTCTGTAAATAAATTGATGTTAAAACTTTTTATATATTTTATCCAACAAATAAATTTATATCATTCTATAATATATAATTATATCATTCTATAATAAATTAAGTAATAGTAATTGATGTCAAACATCACAGAAAGAAATGCTTTAGCTTTGATGATTGGATCTCTTCACTAGACTGTTTGGTTGTGCATTTTGAAGTATTTTTTATTTTTTAAATGAAAAAAATCTATGATATTCTGTAATTCTTTAAACAAATTAAATAAATAAATTTTCATAAAAAAAGTATTATATATTAATTTTTAGATACTTTTTTAATTAAATTTATTATATATTAATTGTACATAGTAATTACTGCTTTTGTATTTATCACAGAAAAGACAGTGATATAGATGTGCGATGTTTAAAATAACTATCACGAGATTCCAGATCCTTCGCTAAATTATTTAAAATAATTTATTTATACTATACTGATTCAATTACACAAAATTAAAGGGGCCATTTGGCTGAACGTTTTTCAAACATTTTTTTTAATTTTTAATTTTATATTTTTTAATATATATTTTATAAATATTTAGAATTTATTTAAAAATTTAAAAAGTCTAGAAATTTTTTTTTGCATAATAAAAATTTTTATTACATATTTTTATTATTTTTTGAGAAATAAAATTCGTTTTTTAAAAAATAAAAATACTTTTTTTATTTTAAAAATTTTATTTCATATAATGCTATACGCTCTCTAAATAAAATAATGAAAGTTACAAAAATAAATAAAGTTTCACTCTTTATGTATTTTAAGTTTTAGCTATTACATCTTAAATTAATAATAAATTTTAAAAATCGAATATACAAATATCACAATGTAATAATTAAAAAAATTAATGTATTGTATACGTACGCATTCAGCATTGCATGCAGTATGTAGTTTTTTTGTTTTGTTTTGTTCAACGTACGTTAGAAAAATTTTAGAAAAGGGCATATACAGGATGCGTTGGTCAACGATCATAAACATAAAACTATCTTTTATGCTATTCCATAGTGCATTTTATGCTATTTTATTGTTTTATTTTAATTCTATTTTTTATAATTTTAATTTTTTAGAAATTTGAAATTCTTTTACTATTTTTAAAATGTAAAAATATTTTTGAAACTCTAACTAAGTTTATTTTTAAAACTTAGTTTAAATAATCCAAATAATTCTTTAAAGGGAAGAAATAAAATTGCTTACTAGTGATCACTATAATTGTAGGTGCTATACGATAACAAATAGGATGTTTTTTTATCTTGTATTTAGAGAACGTTTGACTTAATTTTTAAGTACTTTCTATTTTAAAAATATTTTATATTACAATAAATTATTATAATAATTTAATACTAGAATATTTATAAAATTTTTATGTATATTCAATATTAAATATTAAAATATTTTTTATTTGAAAAACTTTTGATTCTCTTAAAAAATATATATTTATATTCTATAAATATATACTAAGATGAATCTTATAATGATATAAAAAACGTCGACAAATTACGATGACATATGAAAGAAAAAACTGTAGGCAACGCATGCATCGGGAATTGGAATTTGGAAGATTTCAAATATATATATATATATATAATTTTAAATAATGGAGAATAGTGATGAAAGCAAAGAATTAAAAAAAGCTTTTTGAGTTATTTTCTTTGAGTGATAAGTTTACGTAACTAATGGTTATAGAATATGGAATAACGTAAAAGCTAGCAAGACAGCTATCTTAAAAGCTAAAACCTGGAGGATATAAATTGAATATATATATTTTCTTGTAAGGTATGAGAATAATCTGAACGGTGAAAGCTAGCTGCTTAATGGAAGAAGAAGAAGAATAAGAGGGGAATAATAGTAATGAAAATGAAAGGAAAAGGAATGTGCATTGATGCAAGTGACTGAGAGACTAGAAGAGAACACATCATCTGCATACACACTGTTTCCCCAATTTGGTAATAAGAAGTTGACGTCTCTGTATTTTATTTGCATGAGAAAGGAATCAAACTACTTGCTTTTTTTTGTCTTTTTTAACATTTCAATTCAATTTTTGGTTGGTTTGTATCTTAATTTCTAAAAAATTTTTATTGAAGCAGAAACCAGTTGTTCTAGCTCCACAAAAAAAAAAGGTCTTTTTATTTTTTTAACAATGTCAAAGTTAAGTTTAATCTATGGATTGCATGCATGCAATAAGTTGGAACCATGGAGACATTTCAATTCACTTATTAAGTAAATTTCATTCTACAATTTTTTTATTTTTTTAATTTAAAAAATAATATATATATATATATAAATTGAACTTATTTTTTAAAATATTTTTTTATTAAAAAAACTCCTTGGCTGTGTAAATTTAAATATTTTATGTAGTATGTTTTTTAGTTTTTAATCATTAATCATGGACTTAGTTAAATAGGTATTAGGAATTAAGCATCATCGTCACCTTATCCACTGCCATCCTTTAAGCGGTACTTAAAATATTTGTACGTTACTTTAGTAGGAAAGGTTCCGAATTAATTCACCATTTAAAATTTTCAATTTGTGTTAGTAGCTAATTATTCTCTTTTGTTAGCTTTTGTTAAAAGCACCATCTTACTTCAGCAAAGCATTACATTTGTTTAATTGATATCATTATTAAACCTAATATAAAATTTTTAATTACATTTCCTTTTGATTTCTTTCATCATAGATGCTTATACTTTACATAATTAGCATATATACATATGACAACTTGTATACTTTAACTTTAGTTTGATATTATTTTGTAAATAAATATGCACCATCAATCAAGTGGTCAAACGACATAATTATTATATTATATGTACAAAAGTTTTTATGTATATATATAGCCCTAATATAGTTATGAACATTGCTTTAATTTCTCTAAATAATAAACATTTGCTTTAAGAATGCAAAGCACAAAAGTAAGATTCTTGGAAAGTTTAGAGACAAATTAAAAGTGAGTAACCACCGAAAGCCTAAAGTAAATTAGAAAAAAAATACATATGCATACGTTGGGTCGAGCATATGTATATAAAAAATATAGTTATAATTAATGATTATAACTCAAGGACTTTAGTTACTTAGCTAGCTAGCTTGCGTAATGACACTTTGGTTCATTTCAAATCAACGCCTTTAGAAGTAGTGAAATGTAATAGTTCATGACCTTCACAAATATATAATGAATGCATTAATTCTTCTTACGTAATTAAGTAGTGAGCAATATAATCAATCCCAATTTCATTAATTACCTTTAAACTATATGAATTTATTTATCGTAACCTCGATCATGCATGATTTATAAAGATTTTTCAGTGTCCATGATTCATTAGTTGTAACGTTCAAATATATATACATTGTTTGACTTATTGTAACATTTTAATTTACCTAATTTTGTTCAAGAACACAATAATTCCATATATTTGTCCGCCTTACAAAGGTTCCTTTTTATTTTAGATAATATATCTATATACATATATCAAAATAAAGAATATATTTACGGCACATCAAATACTGATCAGTTATATCAAACGAGAAGCAAAATAATGTGTTTGCTTTCTGGTCGTGCCGTTGTTGATTGCATTTTGATCGCGGAATTTAAGAATACTTATAAAAAAAAAATTTTTTTTTAATTTTTTTTTTGTTCTATTGTAAAAATAGTTTTTATTTTTTAATTTAAAAAAATAACAATAATAAATATAATAAATTTTATGAGGTAAATTTTTTTATATTTTCTAAAATTTTTAAATAAATTATAAAAATTTTAATAAAACATTTAAAATAATAAATATTTGTTAAAAGTCTCCGAGAAGCAATGCCAGATGTGGCCGTACTTTGAATACATTACATAGAAGGAAAAGATAGATGCACTCCGCTTCGTAGACACTCTCATATATTCTCTAATTGAAAAGAAAAATAATAAGAAAAATTTTCAGATATAATTTCCATAGCTCAAGATGAAGTATGTGTTAATCGAAATACATTTATCTTCATTTGATTTTTTGTTCAAAATGATATGAAGAAAAAAAAGTCTTTCTTCATTTAGATCGAGACATTTCATGGAATCAATTTGCGGTTTGATTAAATTAGAATTTTATTAACATATTTTTAATTTATATTTTATTATTTTGAAAAGTGGAAATTAAACTTCAATTTTTTTTTTCATTTTTTTTTAATTGGTGAGTGTATAGAGAGTGACTGAAACATTATTTGAATGATGAATAGATACGGAGAGGGAGTGAGAAATTTATTCATTTCACCATCTCTATTATGTTTGATTTTATTTAAATAATAGAAGCTAAGTAGAACAATTTCACATCTTTTTCCACACATTATAGATAAATATGTATTCATCATTTTAGTGGGTGCAATTGGTTACAAGAATAGAAGAATATTTGATTCTTCTTTTGTACTTATTTTTATTTTTAATTTAATATTATATAATTAAATTTAATATTATTGTTAATTATTTTTATTTAATTTCTATTTTAATTTAATATTTTAATATAATTATTGATAAATTATACGTGTTACTTTTATTATTATAATTATATTCTTATATTTATTTAATTTAAAAGAAAATAAAAATTAAATAATCAAATTTTTTTATTTAAAAGTTGATTAATTTTGTTAAATTATATCTAATATTAATTTTAAATTAAATTAATATAAAAAATAATCTAAAATTATATTAATAAAACTAGTTTAAAGTTATATTAATAAGAATGAGATTAATATAAAAAAAAAAAAATATTTTAATTTTTTATAAATATTTACTTTTTATTATTTCTTTAATAAATTTATTCAAACATAAATTAATTTATTATTTTTATTATATATTCAAGCATCGTAGTATAAATATTTAATTTTTTTCTATTCGCTTTTATTATTAATTATGCATCCAAATAAAAAGTGCTTCTATCTTCTCTTTCTAATATATATATATATATATATAATACTTTTTTAATATTTTGTAGCTGCATTATTATTTAGTATATATAAACGGTTGAATCTTCATACGTGAAACGGTGAAAGTACAATTATACGGTAATCGTTATTTCAATACATATGATTATGTGTACCGATCGAAGTCATAGCCATTTCTCTGTAGACCTTTTAAGATCACATACACAAAGAAACAAAAACAAAAAAGCTTTCTTTTAGTCGTATTATCTCGGTATATCTTCGTTGAATTTATCCTGCATTGACGGTCGTTACTTTGAGAAATTATTCACTATTATAATTTTCTAAAATTCTACATATGCAACTCACAAAAAAACAAACGCAGTGGTAGTTGGCTAAATTTTTTTAACTCTTTTTTATTTCATTGTTTTATTTATATGTTTTAATAATTTTTTTATAATTTAAAAAATTTAAAATATAAAGTTTTTTATGTAATAAATTATTATTATTATTATTAGTTTTGGTATAAAAATTTTGAATTTATTTTTTAAGAAAATTTATAATATATTTGTTCCAAATTTTGTTTTTTTCAAAAATATTTTCAAACATTTCCTGCGTAATGAAAATCATTGTTTCTTGCATATTTTAGATGCGGTATTATCCTTTGAAATTCATAAAAAAGGACATAATAAAAAGAAACAAACACCTCAAAATTGTTCCAAAAGAGACTTGCGATGTTTACTTCATTGTTTTACATAGCAAACAAACAATGACTTGCAAATGAATTACTGCCATTATTCCCTTTTAGAAAAAAGGTTAAGTTAGAAATTCTTTTAGGCACAAAGACAAGAATAGGATACACTTTGTGCATGTATATCTTTGTATAAGACAATATTCAATTTATAGAGAACAAAGTTAGCACCAACCAGCTGCTGAGTTAAAATTTTTCCTACAAATATCATTCAATCAATCAATGAGCTCCAGCACATTCTTCTTCTGCCAGAACAGAACCTGTTGGTCCTGTTCATCATCACCAACACTGGTGGAAATTTTTGAATCAATTCTTACCTTTTTTTCGTTCATTACAACTACATATAGATACATGACAATTGACATCACTCATGTTCTTTATATATTTAATATCTAAGAAAAACATAGTCTTAGATGCTTGGTTTTTATGGTACTTTATCTCCTAATCAATGTCATATTCTCTTAAACAACTCTTCATTATTAAGCAAAGCGGAAAGCCAAGAGATTTCTTTTTTTATTTTTTGAGGAATGTAAGTTGACAAACATTATTATGTAAAGAAAAAAGGTTGTAGTGAGTGGTAGTGGTGAAAATGGGACCCTAAGAAAAAAAAGAAAAAAAAGTTTTTATTTTTAATTTTATGGTTCCTTTGCCTATAAATGAGCCCCTCATCTCTTCATCTCTTCTAGGCCGACCACTTCCATTCAATTCAGAGCAACAGACTTCTTCTTCTTCTTCTTTTTTTACTTGGTAGTAGATCAATCAAGCCTCGATCACTACTTGTAATCACCGAGTTGTTTCTTGTTGTTGTTGTTGTCGTGTTGTTTTGAATCTTCATCACCATCATCGTCATCATCATCACCTGTGCTTTGCTCTGCTCTGCTGTGCACTGCTTCTGAACTAACTTCCTCCAACCATCTCACTTGGACTACTACTTGTGGGACTCACAGAATCCTCTAATTAATCAACCGAACAATCTCACTTTTTGCTTTCTGCAGTGATCAGCACTAGTTGCCATCTAGCAACAACAACTACCAAAACATAGCAAACATGTCGGAGGCCGTCTGTCGCAGTTCATTCGCGGACATTCTCATGCCGCCGGAATCTTCTTCTTCTTCATCGATGTGTTGGCTGTTACCTCCGCGACAGCCCCACGAAAATATACTATGTGAACCTTCTTTGTTGGAGAAGGAAGAAACAGATAGGCCTGGGCAATTGGAGATTTGGACTTCAATACAAGCACAGAAGGCTAAAGAAGCTGCGCAGCAACTCCCGCCGCCTTACGTTCGCCAGCATCTTGGTAGATCATCGAGCTTGTTGAGTGAGAAGAGCTACGAGTTTTGTACCGAAGGTTTGGGTTCCGAAACCGGCTCCGACGCCTTCTCTTCCTCCGACGAGAGCGAATTCCCTTTCTTTGCTAAACCAGAAAGCGATGAAGAACAAGACAGTGACGATGAGGAAGAATTTGAAGCTGATCTAGAGGTAGAGGAGAACGGAGGAGTGAAGAAGAGTAAAGATCTTGCCACGGTAAACTATCACTGTTCCATCGGCCGAAAATCTCCGTCGAGACAATTCCCTCCGCCGCTTCCTTCGATTTCTCGACGCGACGGTCCCTGTGTTAGCATGCGTCCTCATCGCCGCGACGGTCGCCTTGTTGTTGAGGCAGTGTCTGTCCCTTCTCAGAATTACTTGCACGCCGAACGCCAAGGCGGCCGTCTTCTTCTCTCCTTTATCAACACCTCCTCTTCGCCGGATTCCGGCATAACAACAAAACCTTCTATTGCTGCTGCTCACGACCTAACTGCCATAAGGCAAGAAGAAGCTTCAGAAGAAGAAGTTGTAGTAATGGAGGAAGAGGAGGAAGAGGAAGAAGAAGTTGAAGTGGTTGAAAGAGGAACTGTTGTTGAAGTTAAAGTAAGCACACAGCCTCAGCTCCAAAGCGGCGCTAAATTTCTCCGATCAACGGTGGTGATCAATAAATTCGTCGGAGCTACGCCTGTTGGAAACCAAGAGCGTTGGGCCGAGACCGTTGCCGAAGAAGACAAACACCAGCAGCATGTAAACAATCTTCACGAACAACAACGAGAAATGCCGATAGTGACCACTGATCATGATAATAATCATGAAGATGATTCCGAGCAGCAAAGTTTCATAAAAAAGACTGAAGAACCGGCAGGAGCAGCATCACCGCCGCCATTGCGGAGGATACCGAGCACGATATCAACAACAGCAGCAGCAGCGGCAGTGGCGGAAACGGCGCTGAGTGCTACAGGCAGTAGCAACGTTAGGGATTACGGTCGGCTTCCGAGGCTGGCAGCACAGCACACGGTGTTGCCGGACAATAAGGTTCTGTTCACATCAAAGCGGCGGAACAGAGAAGAACTGCTTCACAATATGCGAAGGTGCAGCCAGCTCCGGCGACCTTTGTTCATTTGGGAGGCTTACTGCATTGCAACATCTTCCTAGCTTGCTTGTTAGCATTACCATTGATGGATGATCATCGATCAGAACCTGATCAAGCTCCTTATCTTCAGCATAAAATTAAAACTGATTTATGAAAACTTAATCATTATGAGTTCCTAATTAATATGACTATTACTAGCTATTAGCTTAGCTAGCTAATAATGAATCAATCAGTCAAGTGCATGGAGTTGATTAATCAATCAGTAGTGTGTATTTGTTTTTGTTATGAGATTTTTCTTCTGTCAAGGGATTGACTAGAGGCTACAAAAATCTTTTGAGATGAAATTATGGATTTATCAATGATCAGTTTGTGAAAATTCTTTGGTTGTTAATTAGTAGGTAGTACACTAGAGAGAGTGATACCGCAAAGAAAAAAGTCAGCTGTTTTCTTAGTGAGCTTGACTTTATTATTAAATTAATTAACAAACGGTAGAAAGTGAAGAAAAAGAAACAAAGATACATTCATGTTTTATTTGTATGCATAGATGTTTGACTTTTGCCAAAAAATAAACCATAAAATCTAACAAAAATGGGGAATGTCGATGCAAGCCATACATGATCAAAGAGATGTTCGAGAGTTTTTATTAAAAATACGTTTTTACAAAATATATATATTTAAATTTTTTAAAATATATTTTTATTTTTTATTTTAAAAAAATAATATTATTAATAATACTATCAATAAATTAAATAAATAATTAAATATATAAATTAAATAAATAATTAATCAAAATATAATAAATTACGAATAATATATATATAAATATATAAATTTAATATTATTGTTTAGTTATTTATAATTATTAGATATTATTTAATATATAAAATATATTAATTTTGAATCAATTCGAATTCAATTTAAATTTATTTAATATTTTGAATTTATTTAAAATTGATCAAATTAACTAAGAATAAACACGAACTCATATATTATCACATCGTGGTACAAAATTTGGATTAGTCACAGGTATTACTTATCAAAGAATAGTTCCTTATTCTAAAACCGCACAACTAGGACAGAAGATATGTTATTTATGGATCACGGAGTTACAAATATTACATTGGTCTTTTTTTATAACTAAGGTCGTCTAAGTATATGGTCCTTATATAAGAAAGCTAAGAAATTAAGTTACCAATCTACAAGTGCATTCATAGAGGAAAAAAAACTCCAAACGAACATGGTTTCCCATGGAAGGAAACTTTTAGGAGCATGCAACTCATGATCATCAAAGCGACCTACGAATTCCTATTCCAATATTCAAACTAAAGATCCAAACTTTGATATTGTGCTCCTTTTTCTCTTAACACAAAGAAGAAGAAAAGAGGAGTTATTGCATTATTATTCTAGCTTTACATAAAGGGCCTTAAATTGGCCAACTCAATCTTTCTTCCCTTTGAATCATTCCTTCCTGCAATAACTTTACTTACTATTAGTAGCTAGTGCAGCAGGTTATGAACTGTTTTTGTTCATGCTCTTTATATTCTTTCTCAAAAGCAAACCAAGTGCAGATTTTGTTGTCGGAAAACTTTAACTTGTTCGTGGTGGTACGGACTGGCAACAGTTATACTGCATAGGATCAGGAGATCCTAAATATATTTTGAAGTGACTTTTGAAATAATTCTTCTCACAAAAAACTTTTCTTTGGTGAATTTTAATTTATTTTTTTGCATCCTATAATATATATTATTTATCCTTTCAATTTCTTTTCAAAAGTGGCAATTCTTGTTTTCGGAGAGAAAGAATCTCCATTAATTCTACTAGAAATCCTTAGAAATTTTCCGTATACCCAAAACAGCAACAGTGATTAACGGTATGGGCATTTGTCCATTGTTTTGTCGACTTTCATTGGTTAGGTGGTACCTTATGAAATGATCACGCACAAGTGTAGAAGATTAATAGTATTTTTTAAATATTTATAAAATATTTTTTTAAAGTTAAATGATAATTTAAAAATATTTTAATATTAGTTTTTTAATTTAAAACAGAATAAATAAAAAATATTTATAATAAGTAATATTTTTAATTTTTAAAATAATATTATAAATACTATTTAAAAATATAATATAAAAATTTTGAATAAAAAGTTTTCTAAAACTATTGTCAAGCGGTGATTAAGAGCGCGTTTTAAATATCCATAATTAAGTTTCGTGAAAGTGAAAAATAAAAAATAAAATTTTTTAAAAAATATAACGGAAGTAGAGTTCAATATTTGTATTTTAATAGCTTTTATAAATATATTGAAAAATAAAAGATATAATTATATTAAAAAGTATGCAAAAAGAAAATTAAAGCTAGAATTTCGTATATGAAAGTAGAGTTCTGAATTTTTTGTATAATTGAAATATATGTACTATTCGAAACTCAAAATTTTGCAAAAGAAAGTGAAGTTACGGATATTTGAAACATCCCTTTACAGCATAGGAATTGATTGGAAAATCAGAAAATTTGAAGAGGGGGCCACAGGTAAGTTTATATGTTAGTGGTTGTACAAGCAAATGTTTGTTGGAATGACCGATCAAAGTACCAATTGTTACATGTATTTGGACCTACAAATCTTTTATATGATCTATGTAAACATTATTTGAAGGGAAAAAGAAAATTTCTTCTTCCAATAATTAAAAATCATGTTTTGAATGTTTTATATGCTCCATCTGTTAATTAATTTCCTAATTATGATTAATCAGTTTCATATGCTTGAAATGATGTTGACCTAAATTCCACTAAGCTTTAGTCTATGCACAAAATTATATGGCTTTTTATTTAAGCTTTGAGGTTGGAGACTATGATGCTTCTCCAAAGAAATGCCAATATTGCTGTATGACACTATGATTCAAGCCTTACATCACTGCAATTGAAGTTTTGAATGCACCGAGGTGTGTTTTACTTTGTTATTAACTCATCTTTTTCAATTGAATTGTTAAAAATGAGTTTGAAGTTAAAATAAGTTTAGTAAAAAATAAATTTTTTATTAATATGTCGTATTAAAAGTGAGTTTAAAGTAAATTTTTTGTTTTAAAATTAAAAGTGAATTTTAAATAAAAAATTTATATATTTTGTATTTACTTTAGTTTAACAAAAGAGTTCAAATTGAAAGTGAGTTTGAAGTGCAGGTAAATAATTTTCAAGCTACAAATGAAGATGTACAATGACAAGTTCTTTAGGAAATAATGTAACTCCACTAAAATTTGAACCTTAAGGGTGATCGTTGGGTTTATTACCTTATAATATTACTATGACAAGCATATTTTCAAAATCTTAATTTTCATCAATTTGATTATTAGAAATACTGTATTACCACATTTGTTGGAATTTAACATTCCCGTCAATCTATCTAAAATTTACTAAAATATTCTTTATTTTATATAAATAATATAATATATTAATAATCAAATTAGATTTATACATTAATCTAAACTAAACTAATATAAAAATAAATGAAATGCAATAAAGTACTAAATAGTATAACCATCTTAGTGCTTCCGTTACAACATCAATACAAGAAGTAAGAAATAAAATAAAATGAAAAAAATGAAAAAAAATGAGAGAAAACAAGAAATAAAAAAGAAGGAAAAATTTGAGTAAGAGTAGTTTTTGGTATTTAAGAAAATATGATTTTCATAAACTAAGAAAATTCAAATTCTCACTTTATCCATAAACAATCACACCCTAAGATCTTTCATTTTTAAGAAACACTAAAAATAGCTGTTTAATTTATATTCGGATGGAATATCTTGATCACAACATTTTCAGTGGCTCATGTACATCAATATCAACTGAAGTGGCTTTTAGAAATGTTTCAAACTGTTTTTAAAATAATTAATAATAAGATTTTAAAATATAAATTTTTTTTATATTTTTTAAAATTTTAATAAAATATTATAACTATATATATATAATTAATAATTAAAATGAATAAAAAGTAAAAAAGGTAAAGTTAAATATGCTATGATCAATGCTACTGTGACTCATTAGCGATTGAAGATGTCTTTGCGCAGTGAAAGAGATACCCGGCCAACCAAACACTTTGACGTTCTGTGGCCTAAAAGTTGCAACCGTAGCAAAAACAACTATATATACTTGTGAAAATTCTGATCAGTAGAGGACTATCCAAATCTGGTAAGCTGTCTTTCGAGAATAATTGAAGAAATAAAAGTACTCTCTGGAGAAGGAACAGAAGATTTTCACGAGTCTTTTCAATAACAAATATGCTCGATATTTTTTGTCGGACCAAGACGAAACATTCTGTGCATAAGTATTCCAGCAGAATATCTGTAGGCTTAGTAGCCATGCGAATATTTCTAATGGCTGCAAAAGATCAATTATTCTATACTGAGCTGTTTCCTATTAAGTTTGAGTACGCACTTACGACAACATAAGAACTGTTTCTTAGCATCAAGAGAACATGCCTTCCTACAAAGATGCAGACCATAAGTTAGAGCTGCTTTGGAATCAAATACAGGCATGGTTATAACAAAACTATGAACAACCAAAAAAACAGAAAGAATCATTGGCGGAAACTTGTGGTAGCTGGTGCTCGTTGTAACGGACTGGCAAGATGGGCCAAAATTCATACCCAATTAGCTCACATAAAAAGGCCCAAAAATACTTGCATCTTAGAAAGTTTATGGACTTCTCTAAAATATCTTGAATATTTTGTGAAAGAGATTTTTATAAAGTTATTTCAAGAGAAGTCTCTAGAAAACCCCTCCACCGTTGGGGGTTAAAATAATTACCTCCGTCCATTAAGAAGATAAAATGCTATTAAATAGGGGACAATGCTGTCCATTGAGAAATGAAATGCTATAAATAGGAGTCAACATTCGTGGCTCCGAACCATCGGAAAAAGAATTATAATCATCAAGCTCTTTCGAGCTCTTTAAATAGTATTTAGGAGTATTTCTAATGGCCTCGAGGCTGCACTCTAGATTTCGAGAAACTCCGGCTTCTTTGTCTCTTGTACCGCCTGGGTGAAGGAGATCGACTTTTGCGACGCCTAGGAGTTATAGAACGGCTTTTGTGCCGTCTTGGGGACAAAGAAGAGCTTCTCCTCCTACTTAAATGGCATAAACAATGTTAGAGCAAATCGAGTAAAGAATAAGGACAACAACGAACCATGTAGCAGATATTTGTCATCATACTACCGCATTTGATTACATATAAAGGAAATTTAACGGATAGAATTACCTCTGACTGCTAAGAGTAATCATTTACGCTCCATCTTTAATCACAGGTACTTGAGTAAACCCAAAAGAAGCAACCAAACGACAAGCATGAGCACTCTTCACCTGTTTATTGTTTCTTGTTTATAGAACAAAGGGAAAGAAGTCGTCCTAAACACTGCACTTGATATTATCCTTCAACCTACAGAACTACTCTTTTATAAACTAATTGTACCTTCTGATAAAATCAGGTTATTTCCAATCAACTACTCACTTAAATGTTGCAAAACATTTAAATGGCTTGAACAATACAGAAAAGAATAAAAGTCCTTATACTGGTTTTAACTTTTCAAACACATATTATCATGTTACCAGTGATGAAAGTAAATGCACTTCAAATACTTCATAATCCTATTAAACTCTGCAGAAATCATGAAATTTTGCAATAAATGAATATATGCAGCAGTGCTCTCTTTTACTAGATATGAAAGGGAGAAAAGAACAATATGTAGAATCCCCAACATGTAGTAGCCCTTATATCATACTAGGGAAAATACATACTTCCAATTTATTCCAGTATGTTGTTGGATATCTTCCTGCTATGTATAAAAACCATCGAAACTTCTGTAAAATATCTCTGAAAGTAGTATAATAAATAGTAGCTGAATTCCTAGCTACTTTTGACTCAGAAATTCGAACAGCAACCTGAGAAATCACAATTGAATGCTATAGTGGAACTAAAAAAAAGGATCTTTGCCAAACATTTCAAAGAAAAAGACAATTTTCCACATGCTGCAGCCCAATAGCATATATACATCGTGGTTCCTCAGACAACAACGATCTATACCCAAATTGATTTCTGAACGGCAGATTTTTAGAACGGATAAAGGAATTGCACAAAGTTTCGATGGAAACGAGATCACCTATATGAATACGGAGACCTGCTTTGGTCCGTTGGACTCCTCTTGCTTCCCCCATACCTATAGCTCACTGGCGGTGGTGATCGCCGCCGCCTACAAGATGGCGGCAATTTTGATGGATTACTACTGTGGGATGAGAAGTGGTCGGGATTGACTCGATTTGATCGAAAAAGGGAGAGAATCGGCGGCGAAGTCTGAGAAATCGCGGCGGGGAGATATTGCTATTATTCAGTATATGATAATAATTAGAAGAGGAATTTCCGCTCCCTCCCACAAGCGTGTGAGATGGACCTTCTGACTACTGAACAAATTTTATTATGAATTAATTACTTCATACAAATTAGAAAGATTCGAAAAAAGAAAACAATAACAGAGAATTGGTGATCACTATTCGATAAAAAAAAATCTCCTACACACTAAATACTAACAACAACAACAATTTAAATAAAATTTACTTTTTAAATGAAATAAATTAGCCATTTTAAGACAAAATTATCTTAAATTCTTCCAAACTGTTGTTCGCCACTGTACGATTTTGGCAAGAAGAATTGCACGGATACGGGCAGTCAATTTTCTGGAACGAAGCTCGATCATAGTACCAATCCCCTACTGCCTCTGCAATCCGCTGAAAAACGAAATGCGCGTCCCAACAAAAACATAAAAGAAATTTACCAATGTAGGAATATGAATGTTGTAACAACTAAACTAACAACAACATTGGCGAAGTAAATATAACTCACAGTTTGGTCAAGCACCGGAGAATTTGGTCCGAACCAGGTCTCCTGCGTCTCAGACTGGCCGTGGACATAGCAGGAGTTTATGTATAGACCTCTAGACGAAGAGGCACCCAGTCCGGATATGGCGTTCAGGAATTCAGTCCTGAAATCTGAACATAATGAATTCCACCCGAGGGTTATGTATGCGTTCGAATAACCAAAAGCTAAGAGTATTGCTCCATATATGTTATGCGGTATTAGAGAAATTCCTACCTTGAATTATCTGAAGCTGACTGGAAGAGCACTGCTCGAGATCAAGCTTGCATTCGTGCCAAGTCCCATGAGGATCAGCTACACCTGGTGCCAAAATATTCCTTATCTGAAATGTATACACATTGGAGATGCACAACATTAGTATACCGCATTTTGCCGCACCAATGCAAATAGCTTCAAATTAGCATCATGCTATCGAATTGCGAAGTAGTCTAACCTGCCATGTATCGTATGCTGAATTTAATACAAACAGTGGTGTTTGAATTTCCTCTGCTATGTTTTGAGGGAAGAAACACTGCATTTCCAACAGCACGCAGAGGTTAGAAGATAAAATCCATCGCGTGAACGTAGAAAATTAGATTAACTTGTGACATTACTCACCATTCCTTGGTTCAATGTTGATGTGCATGAAGATGGCAAATTCTTTGCTGAACCCTGAAACGTTGTTAAGCTGTAAGCCAATTGCCAGAAGGAGCAACAGAATCATCCGCAAACAAATAAATCCACTGAAAGTTACAACACATGAAAGGATAAAGTTCGCCAAACTTTTGAGGTTAGAAAATGTCATACATGTGTAGTCACAACATCATTGTAAAAGGCCTTGATGTGCTCTGCTCCAGAAATATCTTTCCTGTTGCAAGACTCAACATTTGCTCGAGTTTAATGTAGAAGAAGTAGATAATAAATGAAAAGGATGTGCCCCATATTGCAATATCTTACGCATTGATAAAATAACCAGCATCCGCCAGGCACTTAACTCTGGCGTCTGCATTTAGAAGTGATTGGAATTTATCACAGTGTAGGATTGACGCTAGCCCACCTGCGGAAGTGCCAGAAAGAAGAGCCTGTGGCAAATTTATCATTACCTCATGCCATATATCAGTACCTATACCTACTATGTGTTGGAATAAAAAATCAAAACTTATGCATTCATTTTGGAGTTTCTCAAGACATTAATGAAAAAAAGTGAATAAGTAATGCTAGTAGTGGGCATTAGTTAATGTAATGCTGGGTTGCAATGCCTATATAAGAAGTCTTGTAGCATGTTGTTTTGAATCAAGTAAAAAAAAAGAGTATTCTAAAAAACAGTTCTCCTCCAAAGAAAGCTTTTCAATTTTTTTAGTGATAAAAGTTCTAAATTCGAACCAACACTATGAGGCTCTCTTAATAATATTAATACATACATTTTCTGCTTTGTTCATTCCCTTTGCAAGAAGATCTTTCATGACGGCAACCCAAACTCTAGCTCCTCTGTAGTATAGATTCGTATTCTATACACGTAGATGACGAGGATCAGATTTGTAATCAAGAAATAGTTAGGTGATCTCCTTCAAGGTACTCCATATTCAGAACTCGAAATTTCATGGTGTACTTGACTCACAGGATCTACTGATTCTACATCTCCAGTGAATGAAGAAACCGTCGCAGTACCGCACCTTGACCTTGTTCCAATTGTAGAAATCTAGATAACAGGTCAAATAAGATAATGTATCATCTCCTCAAAAGAAAAAGAACAGTGACAATGAGGAGTCAAATTATTTTGCAATTCTCGTTTATGTGCATCTAGCTTTTATCTTCCATTGATAACCTTTTATAGCAATTTAGCAAGAGTATGTCAGATGGTTAGAGACCATAGTAAAACTTGTAGTTCTGCATCTATACAGCTAGTATATATTTATTTCCAATCATATATACTAATGTAAATTTTGATATGGTTAAACTAAAGCATCAGAATGTTACCTGGATTCATTGCTTGTTCCTTGCTTAAAATCCCAGAAAAAAACACCTGCGCAACCATTTGTTTGGAAGAGCCTAAACGAGTGTCCCTACGTGCAAGACAACTTGCGATATCGTTGCACCAGCCTCCACCCTAATTGAGAAACAAAATTATCATACATCCACAGAAAGAAATTTCAAAACGAACCAGTGTTGATGATAGCAACAAGATAAACGATAATAGACAGAAGTAGTTCACATGCGTAGAATACAAAATATCTCTGCTAGTGTGCTGCAGGACCAGCGTGATATAGGCAAAGATTCCCTAGCAAGTAATGTCGTTTAAGGAATGAAGGTATAAAGAGAATGTAGTTGCTACTACATGTGAGCAAGATGTTAGATACAAAGGAGCGTTCTATGAAGATGACTGTAGAGCTAATTCTGCAAGAAATGCATAAAGAAAATTTTAACTGGAGTAAGCCCTTGGCATAATTTTCTCCACGAATATCTGTAATATATTTTTGTATGAATAGATTTACTAACCTCGAGATGAACTAACCAGTTATTCACTCCAGAACCAAATCCGGGAGATAAGTGGTAAGCCGGGGGACTCCCATCAAGGCAAACTCCAGAACATAATCAAATAAGCAACAAACAGCAGAATAACAGGTGAATTGGAGTACTTCGGAAAATTGAAGGAAAATGGAACATGGCATTTAATGATCAGAAGGCTGTACCTGCTCCTTCGGCAACAGCATCCTCTACATAAGTAATATTCACGAGGTCGCCCTTTGCTCTTAACAAAAGCAATCCATATACAAAGATAGAATCCACCTTAGCATCTTATCGTTCTCCATCCCTGAAAAACCAAACACTACAAAGTACAAAGTTAATGAATATATCGAAAAATATTTATTGTGATTGGAGATGCAGATACTCAAACAAGAAACAAAGTAGCTAATTAAAGAACTCAAACAGAAAACAGAAATGAATCTTTTGGTTAGAGCAATATTCACTCACGTATTCTCTAAAAATTTAATCAGAGAGAAACAGAAGAAAGAAAAACCTGCCTTTAAACAGTTGAACTCCTACCAATACAACTAAAAAACTCTCGTCTCTCACAGATATAAAATGTTCGGTCTTTTCTTTCTCTAATCTATCAATACAATATAGAGACAGTGAAAGATAAGGAGATGCACAATGGAGTCTCGTGATAAAGATGGAGCATCATACTATTATATACGCATAGAACACTGAAGAATGATTAATAAGTTAATAAAATCAAGAATATGAAAACTAGGTGGGTTCATGAGACAATGATTTTCCACCTTCAGATGTGAGCCTATCAACACTATCTATTTTTTTAATTAGTTTATACACTATATTGCTAATGACATTATGTTTATATATAGTAAATAATATGTAGTTTTCTTTGATCTTATTATTTATAACTTTGCGCTATTAATTATAGTAGTTAAATTCCATTAAGTAAATGGTGGATTATTTCTTGCCTTGATCACAATTCTTATTATGACATTCTTTTTGAGAGAGTTGACTTGCTTCGAGCTTTTCTAAGATTAGGTTTCCATTCAAACATAGTAATCACATTCCAATATAATGATAACAATTTGTGATCTCTAAAATTTCATTTAATTATTTAAGTTTTTGATAATTTGTTTCATCCAAAAAGATTAGATAGTTATGTCTTTATTCTTTACTTCTTTCAATCAGTCGAAATTTATATATAGTTTTCTTAAATATAATCTAAAACATCTAATACTACATTAAGGAAATCTATCAAGATATATTTAATTTTTTTAAATAAAAATGTATTTCTTTATTTTAAATCCAGGAACTAAAGCAGAACTTCTCTGAAAAATTTATAGAGGAACCAAGAAAATACACATTAGAGGATATGTTGGCTTTAATTCTTTAAGTGTTTATTTCATCTCCACTTTACTTTTTTATTTTCAAAAACTTTTAGAGTATTCTAAGATTTCTTTAATTTAAAAATTTTAAGTAAATTGTATACCACTAAAGTTATATTTTAAACTAAAATATAAATTTTATTTTTAAAAACGTATCTTATTCTAAGTAATTTCGACATACTTGATCGTTCAAAATAATAAAGTAACATAAGCAATTTATAGAATGTCGATATTGTTTATCAAAAGTATTTTTAGTGAAAAAATATTTTAAATTAGTATTAAAAAAATGACCTTATAATTTATTTATTAATTTTAATTTTAAATAATTTTTATAATATTATAAATATTTTTTAAAATAAAAATTAAAAAAAGAAGATGGAAATGAAGAGACAAGGTGTGCCAAACAGTCCATAGCCTGTATATATACTTCTCGGGACTTCTCTTACCCAGCTGGAGCCAGACTTGTTAAACCTTCTCCAGTCTAAAACCAAACCAAAAGACTTTCAACAACAAACAACAAACAACAAAATTTTACCAGATCTTCCAACCTGCATTTTCTCTTCTTCTCCGTTCCCTCCCAAACCGGTCCACACGTTTTCTTCCTCTCATTTATTCATACATAGTAACTAGTATTGATTAATCAGATCTAATAAATTAAACATCAAACAATAACAGAACTCCAGTATCTTTCTTTAAAAACCTTTTCCCTGAATTGAATTGATTCGAAATGGTAAACGAGATCTCGCTCACCTCCTTCACCAGATCATGAAGTAATAGAATCGATCGCCGGATTGTGGGAATTATCATCCCTGGTTGATCGGAGATGGCTCCGCCGCGGATCGCCGTGGTAGCTGATCGTGATGTAGAGAGTGGCGCTGTCGCGGCTGAAGGGGAAGATTCGCCCACTGCGAAGAAACATTCGCGGGTGCCGCTTACACGGTGGGAGATGGCCGCCGCTGTCTCTGTGTTTTTCCTATTTGTTCTTGGGTTGCTTTGTGTTGTCCTCACCATGCCCGAGAGCGAGTACAGAAGGGTATTGAGGTTGCCCCGCACCATTGCCGACATCCGCGTGCTCAAGTGAGTAATTTTGTTATACCTCTTTTATAGTGCAGCTAAATAGCTTGATGTCCTTCTGGTTCATGAATTTTCTCTACTGATAGTCGTATTCGTTATCGGCTTGTTGTTTGTTTTTCCCGTTTGTTTGAGTATAGATCTGCAAGGCTCGCAGGCACTTGTTGAGGTTACATGATACTGAGAAGCTGTTTCTCTTGAGTGTCTCTAGGTCTACTTCTAGTCTTACTGTAAGTATGTGGACCTTGTTTCAAGTTTTTGCGTTCTGGTAGCCACCTATGCTGGTCCGGTAGGTACAGTTAGGTTATTATGACTTAACTTGGCAATTAATTTGATGAATGAACTCCGGATAAACTGTCCTGTTGACCTCTTTTCGTAAAGAGGGAAATGTAAGCCATTGTCACTGCAAAAAGGGGGGAGCTGGCATTGGCGACGAGGAAGTGTCCAGAAGAGACACCTTAAGCTGAAAAATAATTGCAACCACTCTTAGGTATTGATCTAGCAACTCCCTGAGATTGTCTTCCTAGGCGATTGAAGAAATGTGGATCATGTTAGGGGTGTCAGTTTGGCAGGAAAGGGTGAAACAGCTGCACTGGGGAGAAGGGTGAATCTTTGAAATTGCAGCAAGGAGTATGAGAAACAAATTTTAGAATAAGACAAGCTGTAGGTCTTCTACTTGAAATTGACGTTTCAATTAGAAATGGCTGTTCGATTACAACTTGAGCATTCCAGATTTCAAGTTCGTGTCATTGATTACCAATTTACCATGTCACTCCAGTTTGCCTCCTGTTTGTCTTAACTGAAATCTGGAATGCTCAAGGATTAGATCATTTGAAATAGTAGAAAAGTGTTTTTGCTCGTCTTATTCATGAACTAGTCAGCATCACTTGATATTTTCTTGCAAAATATTTACTTAAATGACAAAGTGGGCATCTCTCATTTGGCGAAGGAAGTTCATCTGTAGACAACTTCTAGTTGAGCCCAAAAGGAGTTTTATTAAGGTTTTTGCGGATGTTTGATTGTTCTTGGATGTTTCAACTGACATGTAACTTTATTTTGTTTGTAGGAACCAATTAAAAAATGACCACATATGAGGCCATAAAATTCCCTTAGTTCTTCGAAGTTTGAATCTGTAACAACTGTTAACCAAATGGTGAACCAATTGGATGGTCGTTTTGTAATAATAGGTTAGCCAAATAGTGATCAAATATCGATATCGATCTCCATGGCAGAAAGTTTTCTATGCAGCAGTACTGGGGCATCGTTGAATTTCTTTTTCTTAGACATGTTTGATAGTCATAAATGATTTGAGAAATGATGCACTTTAGTTTTACTGATTGCTAAATTGAACCTACTTCAAGAATTTTAAAGCTTTGCTATTTATTTCTGCAGGGATGATCTTGCTGGATATGCAAGAGATCATCAAGCCAAGTTCATGGTAGGCTACTGTTCAGTATATATTTTCATGCAAACATTTATGATACCGGGTACCATCTTCATGTCCTTGCTGGCTGGAGCTCTTTTTGGTGTTTTCAAAGGTGTAATTTTGGTTGTATTTACTGCAACCTCTGGTGCATCATCATGTTATTTTCTTTCCAAATTAATTGGTAGGCCTTTGGCTACCTGGTTGTGGCCTGAAAAGTTAAGGTTCTTCCAGTCAGAGGTATTAACTTATCTTCTGCTTGTTAAGATCTCATTGATATACTCGCTTTTTGTAGTGCATTTATTTAACACACCATCTTATTGTGTTCTTCTGCAGATTGCGAAGCGCAAAGATAAGTTGTTAAACTACATGCTATTCTTGAGGATAACTCCATCATTGCCAAATACATTTATAAACGTGGCATCTCCAATTGTTGACATACCCTTTCACATTTTTTTTCTCGCTACACTGGTTGGTCTTGTTCCAGCATCTTATATCACTGTCAGAGTAAGTGGTTGTTTGTTGTCATGTTTTACTTTTGCACTTATTCTGTTCTTTTTTCCCTCTTTTTCTTTTTCAGTTTTTCTTACTGTGCCCCTTTTTGCATGTTACTATAGTTCTCTCGTTTTGCTTTCACTGACTTGAAACGGGGTACTTGATGCTTCTATACTATTTTCTTGAAGGGTCCAGTATATTGGTGGTGGATATTCCTTTTATTTTGTCATCTATAACTAGTACAAACCATTTATTTCTAGAGAGTGTTCAGACTTTAGTCGGCATTTGAGCACCATACTATCTGTCGATAAGAGTGCTAATGCAAAGATCTACGCTTTAGTCCGCCATAGTGTATAAACTTTTATCTATGAAGGAACCTATGAATTTGCATAAGTGACACAGTAACTGGACTGACAAACTGTGTCAAATGGCTCACATAATACAAAAAAGATGTTTAATCTTCCTACAAAAGAAAATTTTGCAGTAGGAAATGGAGCTGCAATGACAAGTTTCTGCATCTCTCACTAATCAAAATCGACATTTGGGAGTCTAGTTTTATTTAGGCATCAATACTACTAGTTGCACGACAGTTTGGAAGTACTGACACTATTTGCACTATGTCTTAGCTTTTTAGTATGTTGGTTTTCTTTCTACCTGGTAGAAGTAGATTTTATTGTTATTCTGTAGCTGATTTTATTCTATTATATATGATCAGGAAAGGTTGTTTCAGTTTAGAAGTTTGCTTAGTGTAGTTTTAGCAGCAGTTTTTTTTCTCCAAGTTTTGTTTCATTGTCGCTCTCTTTTTATGAGTGGAAGTAAAATAACATTTCTTTGTTAGGCTGGACTCGCACTGGGGGATTTGAAGTCGGTGAGAGATCTATATGACTTCAAGACATTGGTCATTCTGTTCCTAATAGGCTCTGTAACGATATTCCCCACTATCATGAAGAGGAAGCGGACATATGAGTAGGTTTTTCCCCATGGAAGTCATAACTAACTGTTTACTCAAATACATAAAGAAGAATAGCAGGGAGGTAACAGGTGCCCCTTGTTAAATTTTGTGAATGATAGCGTATAGCCAATGTATTATGGATATTGCAACTTCTTCTCGAAACATCTATGTATAAGGGGAAGCTTGTTAGAAATGTATAGGATCATTTGGAAGTCGAGGGACTTTCCCTTGCTTCTGTGATGAAAAATTTTAAGATATGCCTTGAAGCTGAAGAATCTTCTTCGGCATGTCATTTTTCAAAGTATTTATGTTATCTGGTAAATCATGCGTTATATCTATCCCCTGAGAAAGTATTTGCTGAATGGAATGTGAATGATTTTTGTTCAGTAGACGAACATATTTAGAATCCATGATTCTGATCATGGAACCTGGTTCAAGAACTGATTGATGCCAGGTGTTTTTCGAACCACTCATCAACAACTATCTGTCCCATGGATTTAAACAAGCCAGATCACTCCCGCGCAAGCCCTCTGCTTCCAAAGCGACAGAAAAAAGAAAATCATAAAATTCTTTCAATTTTAATTATTTATATTTAATATATTTTTATAAATATTAAAAATATTTATTTTAAAAATTTAAAAATTATTATGTAATAATTTTTTATTACAACTTATTATTATTTTAAATTAAAAAGTAAATTTATTTTTAGAAAAAAATAATTTTTATTTTAAAAATACTTTCAAACGCCCACATCTATTCGTCTTCTTTTTCTTCTTTATTTACAAATTGCAATCCCATTACACGCTTGCGATCTCGATCTCCGCCGCCGCAGAGAAAAAGATTTTTAGACAGCAATGAAGTTCACGAGCTAAGTACGTAGTGATGGAGCGAAGCTGAAATGGAGAGCAAAGGTTCCAATCTTCCCAGCGATATTTAAAGGGAAGAACAGCGAGAAAATCAAGGAGGAGTTGCTAGAAGCGATCACTTCGCTCGATCGCGGCGCTGCGGCCACACCGGAGGATAAGCAACGGTCGATCAGGTTGAAGATATTTTAATATTTTTGTTTACTTCATTTAATATCAATTGATTTTAGATTTTGCTTTGTTTTGCTTTGCTTTATGGTTATCTGATCACTATTTAGCTCAAAACAATGAATATTTATTTTAGATCTCAGATTTTTCTGTTGCGTTGCTTGATTCATTTCGGGCCAGCTAATCCATATGATGGATAGATATACTTAAAACTCTTGATAAGAATTTACATGTATCGATCTTAGAAATTTGCTTAAATCTAGTACTCATGGCCTACATTTGATCAGTTCTGGTTAACTTTAAGCACCCGCGCACATTGCATGATAAAGTAGAGTGGTCGTTAGAAGCTTTGGATTAAGACATTTGCTTCTTAATAAAAACTTTGAAGAAAATGTGTTTCGACATCTCTACAGTGATGCTATAAAATTTTAAAATTAGGGTCTTCAAGCAACAATTTCTTGCCAAAAGAAGCATTCGAAGATTTTGCATTGTATGAATGCTTTGTGGGCCTCAGGCAAAATGTGGAGCTTGGAACTTCCAGCAATCTTTTGTTATGTATATAGGTATAACAAATGTTCATATGACAGTTTTGAAGACTGTTATATATTATGTTATTCTTGTTCTTCAATAGCTGATAATGTAGCGCGCAAGTTGATGTCATGGATTTCTTGCATATCCTTGTCTTCAGCTAGTTTATTGAATACATGATTTGTTAAAAAAATGCTTTCAACTGGTAGGAATTTTGTGAAACTTGCTACTAAAATCACATATATCAGCCTCTTGGTGCTTCTGAAGAAAGAGTTTTTATTAAAAAAATGTTTATATAAAGTAGGTCACAATTTAAATGAAAAATTCACAAAACATGAAAACTAACACAAAAATATTTCACAATACCGAAAGTACTTCCATGAAATACTTTTGACAATGTTTTTTAGCTCAAAAAAGAAGCTAGAACAAACCAAGCCTAAATCCTATTTGCTTTAGTTACATGAGAGAAATACGAAACAACTTATATGGTAAGGAATACCAATAAAACATTGCAGTTTAGCACCATCCTCTCATTAGTGCTCATGCTTATTGACAATAGAAGGCAGAAATAGACACAAAGCATCCATTAAGGAATGGTTCGCTGATATAAGGGAAGAGCACCTAGAGCCTCCCTTTCTGCCCTCTCCTTTTTGACCTGGAACGAAGGAAAAATGAATGAAATTCCCAATACCTTGTAAGGTGTATAAATCAACTTCCAGATGGAATGAACAATATGACATCATCTAGTAGGAAAAGGGCCTTCCAGTAATACCACAAACCCAGATTTCTATAGCTCTTTGCCACAAAAACCCGAGATTTTATGATCCATGTAATAATGAGCAAGAAATAAGGGCCCACTTAACTTCTCCTTGAATTAATTTGAAGTAATCACCTAATTTGGAACAGAGAATTCACAAAAGAGAATTGGTCTACAAACTTTATTTTTAACAAGCCCATCTTACAACCAATTAAGAAGTTAGTGGATCTTGAAGAATTTCCTACATTAGTACTCCCAAAAAAAGAATTCTACTCAGCATGTATCTTCTATGACATTGTAATACCAAATGTACTATGCAACAACCTCCCAAGAAAAACCTGATAATCATGATGCTATCTATAGAAATGAATAAAAACAACGTGTTGCAAACGATTAGAGGACTTTTCTGGTCAGAATTTAACTGGAAGAACGACTCACAAGTGCCAGCATTTCTTGAAGGTAGCCTCTGAATGGCGTCTGCAGTGCCTGTAAAGGAGGAAATCAACCCAGTGTTTAGGGTATATATCGATGAATGAGTAGTAGTAGACATCTTAAGTGGCTGCTCACGAAATAAGATGCTCTTTTGACAAAAACTTACAAGAAACTGAACAGAGCAGTTTATTGCTTTAGACTAATGCATTTTGCGTACATTTTAAACTTTCTGACAAAATATAAAACCAAGGTTTGCATAAGAAATGCACATAACAAGAAGACACATGAAGTATAAAATTTGACCAAGTATAGGATTTACAAAATTCATAAATAAGAATTACAGCATCTGGAGAAAATAATTCCATAACCCAACACAACATTCCCAACACAACATTCCAAGGAACATAATTTTCTATCTCATAAACTTACATGTGATATAAGCTTATGCCAACAATGGGATAGAGAAAGATCAGTTCAATGCGCTACAAACTTCTTCTATGGCATTCAGCATGCCACAATATATGTTAATCTGACCCTCTAAAAATGCATTTGTAGCTAGCCTAGAAAGTAGGACCCTTAAATAGGACATGTGATTCTTATCTGATACATGCTACTCTTCTATTCAGAAATAGTCTTGTTAACTTCTAATTTAGGTAAACTATAATAATGAACTAGAGTAACATGGCAGCTCTATTCATACACTAAGAAAAATTTAACGAAAGGGAGGCAATGAGAAGCATACCTGGAGGTCATCAGGGAGATATTGATGCTTCATGGAGAGATCCATTGCACGCTTGAGGCGCTGGTGACGCGCATCAACAATCTCACGGGGCAACCGTGCCAAAGCTTCCTTGATGTCGAGATCATAGTAAGGATCGTACAGATCATCGTACCTCAGCCCTAGAATATTTCAATCAACAAAATTCACATCTCAACATTAAAAATATCTGACAACCAAAATGACGAGATAATTCGTTCGATTAGTGATACCACCTAGCACAAGGATTAAAAATTGAACCTAAACAAATCAGTTAAAAACCAGAAAGATATATGGCCAAATAGACGAAACATATACTGACATTGAAGCAAAAGCCGCAGCAATAATATGAAAGAGAAATGAGACTACCGTATTTTTTGAGGCGTTTGGAGATAGCCCTGCAATGCATACGGGCGAGAGGGTTCTTCAAAGGGCTAATGAATGATTGCATCAACGATTGAAACAGAGAAGGGGCCATTTAATATAGATAAACTCGAAGCTCGATTGAGATCGCCGGAAAACAAAGACCTCAGCAGCGGAGCCAAAATAATAAAATTTTAGAAGACATGCGAAAGATGAAGCATAGATAGCGTCATAGCAATGGAGAGAAATTCTGGAAAACTCGAATGAGGAAAATGAAGAGCAACGAGAGCCGTCCGATCATGCAGTCCGATAATGAGTATGTACGGTGAATTGAATGCCACGTGCTAATAGGCTAAAGAGAAGCCAGTTGCTAATCTGGCTGGGTTAGGGTGGGGTGACATAAACCTGAAAAGTAGACATGAAAGTTTTGGACGCGACTCAGACACGAATGATAGACATGTGTTTTAGGTTTCGTTTGAAATTACTTAAAATAATTAAATAGATCTTTTCAGAAAATTTAAAAGTTAAATTGTTTTGTAATTTATAATATTGAAATATATGAATTCTACAAACTTAAATTTAATAAAATTTTGAATTATAAAATATTTATTTAAAAATAAATTAAAATGGAGTGGGAAAGGTATTTCAACCGCAATACCAAACATAAGTTTAGGACGGGTTTAATTGCATGAAATTGAATTTATAAAAGTGAGTTTTATAAAAATAAAAATTGATAAATTGTAAAGTTTGATGAATATAAAATTCGAAGTGAGAATTAAAACATATAAAAATAAAATTTGAAATTAAATATGATAGAAGTAAATTTTAATATGAAAGTAAAATTTAAAATAATAGAACTCAAAATTTGAAAAAACTAAATTTTAAATGTGGCCTTAGTATATGGGACTAACTTTCGCATCTGAATAATATTTTGGGTAGTTACATTTGTCTCCGAAAAATTAAAGCATAAATTAACACAAATAATAAAGATATTATATAAATTTTTAAAAAGCTCTTTTTGTCACAGCTCATTCAAGTGAGCCCAAATAATGTGAAACCATTCACTCTTTAAGTATTGTTTTCGTACTAAAAATAAGTTATTCAAAAATAAGTTGAAATAATAAATTTATGTTATTAGAATTGAAAATTTACGCTGATTGTCAGCTTATCGTAAACCTCTTCTTTTATACGAACTTAGAACTGATTACTAAAAAAATATAGACAGAATTTCAAAAATAAATTATTGTAAGAAAATAAGTTATAGTAGTGAAAAAAAACCACACCCTGTTTCGGTTTTGTAATGAACCAACAGTCAATAATCAACATTGAGAACAATTAGAACACGCGTAACAATTAAAAAACAAGGGTATTACATATATCCCTAAGTTGTATACCAAAAAAAAAAGGCTTATTTCAATGAAGAATATCAAAACAACAATGGGCCGAAAAAACACATCAGCGTAAATTCTAATCAACAACATATCAATTCGTCTCTAAAAGTGGAGCTTTGATTGATGGAGGGCGATACATTCCAATAACTCGATCATTGAGCGCTTGTATAGGTCTTGCATTCATTTCGGATTCCTGCTTTATTTTTAATTCCATGAAAAAACGTTACCGATTTCTTTCAGAAAAGTTTTGAATCAGAAATTTTCGGTACTGAAATTTGATTGAAGTTCTGAAAACCAAAGTTTGAAAACTTTTATTACCTCATGCACAACTTCTCTAAGCAAATTGACTTGCTCCCTGGTCACGGTCCTCACCTGCCACAACCCAACATTTCAGAAACATTAAACTAAATCTCGGAACCAAACTCTTAATGTTCTTATTCACAAGCTCTTATAAAAAATATTTTTATTTTATTTAAAAATAAAAATAAAATATTTTAAAATATTTTTTTAGAAAGTAATACCAAATACGCACCCTCAGATCTTATATATCTACTATATAGTCCATGAAAATTTATATAACTAGCAAGCTACCTTCTTGATAATTGTCCAAATAACGCCTTCGGTGCAGGGTGGAGTTGTGAGAGATCCCAAGTATCTGAAATACTTTCTGCTGCCTCTCTTGATATGCCTAGGGTCAATTAAACCTACCTTCTCTTCTGCTTCCTTCTTATCTGAAATCATCTTCACGTAACCTTCCAGCTACAAGCATTGCGTTAATTAAAATTAGTAACAAAATACAATATGGAATAGCGAAGAAACTGTCCTCGGAGTCGTACGATTATAAGGAAATATGTTTATGATATATTTCAAGTACCCATAATTTCACTTTCTCTCGTTAGATTTTGAATTTTGAAAAATTCATATATTTCGATTATTCAAAAATTCAGAACTCTACTTCTACATATAGAATTTTAGTTTCAATTTTCTTATTTATATATTTTTCAATACAAATTATATTTTTTTAATTTTTAATATATTTTTAAAAATTATTAAAATATAAATATTAAATTTTATTTCTACTTTATTTTAAAAAATTTTATTTTTATTTCACGAAATTTAATTATAGGTATTTGAAATACCAGACTGGTACGAGCTAACACCGGCGTTTTGAGTTAGATTTTTTTTGGTCATAGTATCCTTTTAACACAAGTCTACCAAGAAGCAACTTTACGGCGGGCATGTTTTATTGGAATGGTAGTGATGTTTTTCTTAAATTAGTTTTTACTCAATTTTGTATATTTGATTCACGACTGACTTTTTGGATGAAGTGATTTCTGACCGAATAAAAGATTATTTCAAAAACTCATTTCTTAAAAAAATATAAATACTTTTCTTTTTATGAATAAGCAAATACAAAAGAAATTTTCACTTTGGAATTGACTTCTAAAAATAAATAATAATTACCTTCAATTTTTCACTTTTATGAATAACTAAATATAAAAATATTTTCAAATGCAATAAAACTATAGATATGAATTTATTTATAATAATTCACTTTTGAAAAACTTATTCTATACATAATTATTTCAACTCAACAGCATGAGCCATCCTTAATGTTGCATGTTCTCAAAAAAAAAAAAAATGGATGTGTTCTTTTCACGGTTACAACTCATTTTTTTACTAAGTAAGTCACTTTCTGTCTACTTTCATTTATATAAAATAACACAATAAATTACTTTTAATTTATTTAAAAAAATAAATCCATGTTTCAATTAGACCATTTATAGCAACTCACTTTTGATTAAAGAAAACACTCTTAATGTTGGTCGCTGCTAGTGTAAATTTGTTTTTTGTTTCTTTGTTTTTGTTTTCTGTTTTTGTTTCCCTTCTGAACGTTAATGTGAACGTCTGTTTCATTGATTAATTTTCAAATAAGATAACAAATAGACACAATATATAAATATATTTCATTGAAAGAGATTGTGAAATGTTACCTCTTTGAGGAATGAATCAGGGCGGCCGATGGTGTAAAGAATTCCAACAACAGCAATCTTTTTATCGGAGCTTTCATGAACCATGTGTAACTCCATTGAATACCTTTCATCATGCAAGTTTAATTGCAGACAGAGCATTTAACTCAAAATTTAAGGCACTATTGCTCCACAATTATTGAATGCCAAAAAAAAGCAAGAAGACAAAAAAAAAAAGAACATACCTGCGTCCGTTAATGGTGTGTTCAGATGGTGAGTGCCAGTGCAGCTGCTTCAAATCGTACTCCGTTCCGTTGATCCAGATAGACCCTGCGTCTTCTTCAAATTGCAGCTAAACACCCAAAAGAAAAAAAAAAACAAGAAAAGAAATCATAACAACAATCGATTTGTGAGAAACTTTCTCCACATTTTATTCGGTAAAACCTAAAAACCAAAATTTAGGAGAAGTACGGATGTGTACCATAACATCATGTCCTCTGTTTTTTAGCACAGCATTGGCAGATCTATAAGATCGTCGAAAGCGGCCGAGGTACGGCGTAATTTGGACCTTGAGATCTATTGGTGACTGCATCTCTCCCTTTCCACATGCACTCCACTCTGGGTGAATTTCTCCCCATCTTTCAGGCCCATTTTTGCTTCCTTCTTCGTAGCTGAACTCCCTTTCATCCTCTGCAACATCAACAACAACAGCCAATCTCAGTCATGATGAAGATAGATTGATTTCATTTCAGATTTAGTTAATACGTACCGAGTTCTTGAGATTTAGCTGCAGGGAATGAATGGAGTAGTACAAGTGTTAGAATGGAGACGAAGGATACAGTTGAATTGATCCTGATGCTGATAGTGGGTTTCATGGTTGCAAAACATTTGAAATGTTGATTTGTGAATGTTTAGGCGAGAGATGTTTGAATTTATAGAAGAAAGGAAATGAATGCTGTTTAAGTTTGGTTTTGTTTCCGACAAGCAAGAAAACAACGTACATATGTTTTTAATGAGGTATCTAAAATTTGGTGTTGAATATTCGTTCATCATCAGTAGACATTCACCTCTTTTTACTCGTTAGACAAACAGCACCTTAGAAATCTAGCATCAGCACGACAGATCCAAAATATTGAGGAAATCAAACGCTGTAGAAGCAAACTAAAGAGTTTTAGACGTCATGAAACTTTGGAAATGGGAACCTCTGGAACTTGTCTATGCTTTTGCCTTCTTGTAATAACTGATCAATGAGAATTTCATATTCATTAGCTTCTGTTGGTTTTGGCGGGAAAAAAAATACTGACAGAACCAATGAAACAAAAGGCCAAAGGTCAGAATAATACCCTCAAAGAAAGCAAACAAATTGCATTATAGCAACTTCGCAAGCAAAATAGATGTAAGGCCTGCACCAGGACATAACTTCTATTAGACATAAAAGCAAGTAAATTTTGCAAAATGGAAAATTTTATGAATCAACAAAATGACAAGCATAGAACTTCAACCTGCAAGCTTGCTTTCTGGATATATAAATAATTTCTGACGGTGTCAGGTTAAGTTTCCATTTCTGTTTGCATTCGGCTTTGTTCTAATCTGGTAACAACTTCACACAAGTCCGAGCATAATTTAGATACCTTGGGGTGATCCATATACATTTCAACCTTTTGCATTAAAAATTTATAGGAGTCCTCTTCAGAAGAAGGTAGCCCTCGTGGCACTGGAGGAACAAGAAATGGGTGCTGCAGCAACTGAGGTATCCGCCATCTGTCATTACGATCCCAAGCAAGGCATTTCTGCATGAGATCAATGAGACATGGGTTCGCAACTGTTTCATATACAATCTCATGACTCTTATCAGTGATCACTTTAAACTTAGACCAAAATGTCTTGTATTCGGCAAATGGTGTTCTACCATAGACCATTTGGTACAGAATGCAGCCAAGAGACCAGATATCTGAAGGACGACCACACTTTATAGTGTTCCCATTGGTGTCATGTTCATTCCACATAAATGCTTCCGGAGACATGTAATTTAGAGTTCCAACCTACATCACAAAACTGTTATTTCCCTTCACACAAAAACAAAATTTATTAAACAGCAAAGCACACATGATCTTGAATGAGAATAAGAGGGAGGCAGTACCTGTGCATCCCGCTGGATATTGGTTGTGTCACTCATTATAGCTTTTGCAATTCCAAAGTCAATTAGCTTCAATGATCCTCTAACAAGTAAAAAGTTTGCAGGTTTCAGGTCTGAATGAACAATTCGCTCCTCATGTATGGTATTAACAGCTTCAAGCATTTGCTGAAATAACGAACAAAGTTCACTTTACATGAAAAGAACTAAAGCACAGATTGAATGCCTAGGATCAAGCACACAGTAGAATAAGAAAGTGAACAATGTCTGTTCATAAGAACAAAAGTTGGGCGACGGTTAAGTACTACTAACTACAAATCCATATTACTAAACTTTCAAAGAGTATTTGAGAAAACCCTTTTTACTTTATCACTTGAAGAGAATTTCAATGTAATAGTTGAGTCAACATCACAAAGAAGCATATTGACATAGAATATGCACGTATACATCTGAAGAAAATAAAAGCAAAGACAAGCAGAAGTACCTGCCAGTAGAAACGGAGCCAATTCTCATCCAACTGATAATTGGAATCTTCCATTTCCTTCCACTTCTGTGAAAGCATGTGTGCCAGATCAATTTCTCCATACTCAAGCACCATGTAAATGTACTCATTATCTTTGATCTTCGTATCCTTAATATCATTGGAGTCCTTAACAACATCCTGGAGCAATGTTTTGTTTGTAACCTGCAAGAATAGCTAGTGATTATCAAAATACCACCAACAAAAAATCTCTGAGCAGAAGTCTCAAACCAAAGAGGAAACGGGACTGTATATATGACAATGAAGTAGAAAGCAACATATATCTTTAAGCCAATCAACTGCCAAGTGATATTCTTATTCAGCAAAGGGTGATATCAGTTCTTCAGCTATAACTGTAACTCCATAAATGATGTAAATTGCTGAAAGAGGGCAAGGATATAATCTAGCAGACATAAGAGACAAAAGGTTGATACATAAGAATATTTGGTGAAGTAACTATTACCTGATGATTTAAGTATAGTACTTTCCCAGCTAAATAGCCTTGTTTGCAAATCATCTATTATTAGTGTTTGAAAACATCTTTTATCATTATACAACCTATCAAGGATCCCACATGACGTCTTTCACTTACTATAAACCTGAAGCACCAAACCATGAACTGAACCAAAAACACCTTAAAACCTGAACAAAAAGTTGCGACATCTAGAAAGGCCAAGAAGAAATTGAACCATACTTCAAAACTCAAGGACCATTTTACTGATGCGGACAGGTGTTCTAATCTCTATAATTCTGTAATCTCGATCCATTCTGTAATCTCGTAATCCCACAATACTACTAACTTAATATGGTTAATTTCTATTTGACTGCAGATAGGAAACCTTATGTACATGAAAAGTTAGACAATGAAAGTTGAACCTTAGATCAATCATCAAAGTGCTTTTTCGGCAATCTTTTGGCAATCTAATTGAGAACCATTTATCATCAAACCATCAACAAAACAAAAGCAAGTTGGCAAGAATTAGAACAAAGACATAAAAGTTTCAAGGCAAAGTTGGTTGATTTAGACAATTTATGAATTTGCCATGCAGCTCAAAGCAAATTGCTATATCTAAAAGGAATATGATAGACCTAAGTTATCAAAAAATATTCTGAATTGAATCAAGTCAGATATACTATAAAAACCCAAATAGCCAGTGTATGGTCTAGATTAGTAATATCTTTTAATAATTAGAATAAGGTTTATCAGAAGAAGCACTTAATAGATTGTTGTCCATCTAAACATGAAGACATGATGTTTTAGCATAGTATCAGCAGCATAATTCTAAGAGGAAGACTGAAGATTTTTCTTTACTTTTTTTTTTTGTTATGATTATATCCGTTTATGTCCATCTGATGCTATAAAAATGAATACCAACCCCCATTAATCTGATTTACAATTTCCAAGGAAAAAACAGCAGACATTTGACAAAAGAAAAAGAACAAGAAAAAGGAACATGGAGCTTGACTATCAAACTTCAACTTGGAAAGAAAAACTACATCTAAAGTCTGTTCTAAAATAATGCCAAAGTAGGATTACTGCCATATGTGATGACATCATACCTCATAGTCAATCAGCTGAATAATATTCCTCTTTCCTTTCAATTTATTTAGATACTCAATCTCTTGACAAAACCCATATGCTGTTTGATAGTCACGGCCCTTAAGTTTGATCTTTTTTAGGGCGTATATCGTGCAATTGGATGTTATCACTTTGTAAACTTCACTGCTTCCACCACTACCTATCTGGCCAAGCTTTTGATAGAGCTTTCCATTAACTTTGAAAAATACATCTGGGTCATACTTCTTCTTACGGGAAGCCTTTTCTACCCTGCTTGTCTGTGAAGACTGGGAATCTAAATTTGAAGATTTATTGCTTGTAGGACAAGCCTGCACTTGCCCACTGCTCAAGTTGCTTGAAATTGCTTTTCCTTTATCACTTTCACCAACATTCGGCACATCTGGATGATTCTTAAGCCCAGAATGTTCATTGTATCCACCATTAACATTATCTTCCCCATGGGGTGAAACCTTTGAAGGCACTGATGTAGGAAAGGCAGCCTGTGCAGCCAAAAGTGCATGTGTGGACTGAAGTGTTGTGAATGAATGAGCAGACATATTAGTTACACATGAAGAACCAACAACTGAGCATCGAGTGGATGGCTCTGCATATTGGTGAACAGCATCAGGTTGATCCCTCTTTTCAAGGTTACTCCTACTATGGGCATATTCGTCACTCAGAGAATTCTGATGAGTACGCCCTTGACTGTTTGCTACAAAGTCCGCTGTGCAGCCTTCCACCTCTGTCAATGCAAGAGAACCCAGATAAGAAGAAATGTCTTCCATTCTAATCTCAGGTGTCTTTCGAACATGATCACCTGCATCAAAGGAATCTAATAGAAGCACATACGATTTGAACATGAACCACGCAGCCAGTATTACAAAGTCCAAAGAGGACACAAGCAAATATGAGAAGATTGTAAAAGTTTTAATGTCGGAAATTGGTCTTACTTGAAAATGTGGGGCCACTGGCAGCGATTTTCAACTCACTAGCATCAATCTTCTGTACAACAAAGTGATCCATTGGCGCCTTGTGCTCTGTAGTAGTCCCAGTCAAAAGAGTCAGAGGTTGTGCCTCCGGGGAACTCACTCCCAAATCCCGAAAACTTTCTTCCCTCTGATCAACCATAACATTTAACAACTTACCAGCTCCTGTATGTCCACTCTGATGTGATCTCTTGACATTGTTATCATGAGTTGGCATAGAAGTGGCTGCATTATCCTTGTTCGAATTACTCTGAGAAACTAAGATCCGGCTTGGTCGATATGCATCTGGTTGCATTGTACCTAAGAGTCCATCAACAGAAAAAGATCAATTAATTGAGCAATGATATTTTAGCTCCTATTTCTTACGTGCCTAAATGGGAAAGCCTGTCGGATAGAAAGAAATACAGAGGAAAGAAACAAAAAGGACAAATAGGCAAAATCACAAATATAGTTCCTAGACATCCCACTATTGTTTTTCGTCCCTGTACTTTCAAGTCAATCATTTTAATAATTTATTTGTTGAACTGTATAAATCCTCAATCATTCTTGAAGTATAACATCGGATTCCATCCAATTTCAAGTGTCATTCTAAATTTCTAACTACCTACTTCTTTGATATTAGTTCTCAAGCAAACTTCCATGAGATGCACTAGTATATCCTATTCTATCCTTTTTACATTTACCGAAAGAACTTATGAGGCTACATCAAAGGTCAATTTGAAGAGAAAACCCCATGGGCATACAAATTATGACCTCAAAGATTGTTTGGCAAATGCAAAGAAGGGGGGTAAAAGATGAAAATACCTGAGAGGACTTGATGATCTACAACAGCATAAATAGAACTTCACGTACTAGCTTTTCAGTCTAAAAAGTAGCAACTCGATAAAAAGTAAAGAGGAACTCTAGGGACAATTTGTGTTGTTTACCTGAAGCTGTAAGTGATAATAATCTAGTTCCTAAATGAAACACTAAGGAACAACTAGTAAGGTGTCAAAAGCTGCAAAAGCCTAGACCTTTCTGTCTTAAATTCTGGAATGCACATTAAGCCATTATTTTCAAAATCTTTTTCCCTTTTGCAATTTGTTCAAACCCAGCCATTCAAATACCAAGATAAAGAGAGAGTTAATGGACCTAGGGGTTTGTGGCGTTTGATTGCGGCCTGAACTTGTCGGAGGAAATCAGGAGGAGAGAATGTTCTAGAAGAAGAAGATGAACAAGACGAACTAGTAGTAGTAGAGGAGGTAAAGTTCGTCTCCCCGGCGGCGGTCCTACTCAACGGCCGTGGCTCTGCCTTCTCGGACGGAAGCTCACCTTCGACGGGATTCCTCTCCATCAGCAGCGGCGGCACCTACGATGGGACCCAACTGCATCTCTCTCCGTCCAACTCCTTCCGACAGCCGTAAAACCTCTCTACGAAGTCAGACGGAGAACCACTGCAGTCCAGTTCTCAGTAGTGGAGCGGACATTTTTGAAATGGTTTGAGAAGTTTGCAAGCCCAGTCCACTGAGATAACTTAATTTCAAAACCAGTCCCTTTTATTGGTTTTAAGCGAGATCAGGTACAGCTAAAGCAAAGCATTAGGAGAGTGTTTGGGATTGCTTTTTTTCAAACTCTTTTTCAATTTTTCATTTCATATTTTTTAATATATATTTTATAAATATATAAAAAATTTATTTAAAAATTTAAAAAATGTAAAAAAATTCTACGAAGTGAAATTTTTTTATTGCATATTTTTATTATTTTTTTAAAAATAAAAAAATATAACTCATTTTTTAAAAAAAGATAAAAGTACCCTTCATATTAGAAAAACTTTATTTTATAAGCACTACCAAACACCACTAGTTCTTTTTGTTCAAGATTGAAACATATGGATCTTTCTACTGCCAGTGCACTAAGTAGACATTTCAACGATTAACATTTTCAACGATTGTGAGCAATGTGTTCTTGGTTCTGAAGTGTCTGGAATCTCAGTAAAACAAATCAATAGATCATGATTGCAATTTATACAACCGTAAGGAAGTACAATCCTGAGAGCTGGATTTTTCACTCAGTATTTATAAAGCAAGAAGCTAGTTTCACCAAATTTTTCTGTTAAGAACAATTTGATTTCCTTTTCTATACCTAGAATCTTATAATAAATTCATTACAATGTACTTCAACAGGTACATAAACAATCAATCCTTCGTGTCTGAGTATACTATTTGCCTTCTAGAACAGCTTGCTTCTGTGCATCAGGCTCCTTTTCTGCTAGATATCTGAACATAAAGAGCAAATAAATCATCACTTGTTAGTTCGAATTCACATGTTACCCACCCACAATCTCACTCAGTGGTTTGTTATGCCAGACAAAAATAAAATATACTTTCAATAGGAATTCATGACATTCTTTCAGTGAAGTAGCATTTTCTAGTTTGTTTCTATGAATTTGAGGCGGTATATATAAACTACCAAAACTTCTCTTTCTTTGCGACTTGAAGTCATAATCAGTGCATGTAGATGAGCACTTTGAAACCAAATCTAACCAGGCATTGGCAAGCAAGATTGTAGCCCAAAATTACATCATTGGGTGTTATATTTTCTAGTGAGGACATTGAAAGCCAAAGAGCTACTAGGATAACATACTTCCCATGCTCAATAGAAAGGCTGATACATGTTTCAGTTTAAGAAATCAATTCATAGATCAACTATCACAATTGCATGTACTACATGATAAAAACTCCATGCATAAAACTGACAGAAAGACCAAAATTGTTACTATCGACGACACTGCAATGCTACAAACTTACAAATGTAAGCGGGTGTACAAGTTCCCTCTAGCTTTTCTAGGGAGTTCTTTTTTCTTGTAGACACATATGTAAGGAGACTCTGTTTTCATAGAAGGTTTATTCTCAACACCTCATTCTAAACTCATAAATGTCCTTCCTGTGCCATCAATAGTCAAATCCTCATGCAAGGTACCTTTATAGATGTAAAAGGATAGATCTTTCAATCAGAAATTCTCACCCTTGACCCTTTGCCCAACGAGATAGCTGATATAGCTGAACTGATTCATTTGAGGCATGACAAGCTAGAAGAAGATAATTTCGTGGTTGAACTACCCATGCAAACCTCATGAAAAGTGCAGAATAAATACACATGACTGCAAGAAAGATCAAAATTAGCACAAATATGGCGTTGTGCTTACAACATTAAACTCAAGATACACTTGTCTCTAACCAGTAGTCATTTTGCCAGATATCATTTCAGGAGGTTTCTTTGTATCCATCAATCCCTGAAAAGACCGATATTTCCAACAGGTCAGTAAATAAAAAAATATGTATAAATCATGTAGCCACTGTTAATTGCAGAATCAATTAACTTCAAACTCCATTATGTTCTAGAATGACCTTCTCACAAGATTTATCTCTGAAATTCATATGAACTTATTTGCCCTTTTTTTAATGAAAAGCAGATTTCATAACTATGGCGGATTACGAATTGTTGGGATTGGATACCTTTTGGGTAGTTAGAGTGTCTGAGTTATATAAGTGCTGGCGACTCTAACACACTCTATTCCCATTGATGTTATCGCATGATTTTTCCACAATTGTTGCAAGAAATCCAAAACAGAAAAGAAAAACAGTTACTTTATACTTTTGATTCTTCTATTCACTTACTAGTAATAAGCATATCAATATCAGATACCACAGGCACACACAGGAATGAAGCGATCCATCAAAAACAAAATCAATATCTGAATTAGAGCATCCACGACAATAATAATAAGCACTGAAACAAAATTATCGAACCTAAAAAGAACTGCAAGCTCAAACTACTCGTATACAAGAACTAATTAGAGAACGTAAACTGAAACAGAGAGAGAGAAGGGAGATGATTATTACAGCACCGATGAATCCCCAGTTTGCAACAGGTCCCCAGAAGTGAGTAGTCTTGGGGCCCATTGGGCTGTTCCAGAACTTTCTTAGCGGTGACATCAGCTATCGCTGCTGCTGGAATCGAAAAGTTTTTCCGGGAACTAGAGAGAAAGGTCGAGGAAATGATTGAAAGAAACAAAGAAATAAAGTAATTAATAATTTTTGTGGTTAGTTGGTAACGGTACTACTTATTTCGGCCAGGATTTCGGTGCTTACCCTTTCGGTTTGGTTCGATCAATGGAATACTGCAAAACGAACCCGATACACTTGCAAAAGTTACAAAAATTAAATTAACTTCTAATAATAGTATAATATTATTTACAGTAAGTTATTTGTTAACTATTTATTTTTATAAAAAACACACACTTAGTAAAATACTATAATATTTATAATTTTCATGTTTCATTATTTTGTTTTGAAAAACTTTTAAGAGAACTCCTCCCAAATAAGCCAAAAAAAAGAAGAAAACTATCGCTATATTTGGTTGTGCTGGTTGCACTTATTAAAATTTTATTTTAATTATTTATATCATAATAAATTATCAATATATTACAAAAATTAAAATATTTGAAATTATGGATAAATTATACGTCATAAAATTTTTTTGTATATAATTTTTTATTTTATTTTAGATAAAAAAATATTTACTAAAAATTTAAAATATATTTTTTAAAATTTTTTATTTAAACACTTTTAGTCTCCTTGTATATGTAGTTGTAAAAACTGAACCGACTCGCTCGGATTTATTCGAAAATCGTCAACTCGGAATATAAATAGGTCTGAGCTAATAATAAAATCGTTCATGCAACCATCAGGACTGATCCAGATCAATCTGGACCGTTTTCAGGTTGACCAATCGGTTCAGATGGACGAGTCAATCCGAATATTTATAATGAAAAATATGATTATTGCACTGTTATTGGTGCAATGCTGTTTGAATGCGAGCAGCTCGATGGGCAGCTTGGAAACTACTAGATGAGGCAGCTGGCAGCTGGTGATTACTAGAAGAAGATAGCTGTGGTGAAGCCTGCTTTACTGATGGGCTTGTTAATGGGCTTCAGATTACTGCCAGGACAGCTAGCAAAATTTTAAACATCTTTAAATTCCTGCATTTAAGAATCTTGCAAAAATTAGAACTATTCATTTATTTCTTTTCATAGTTATAGATTTTTATCTTCTTTCTAAATTATAGTTTTTAAATAGTTCAAGACTCTTAAGTTGTTTTCTATTTATAGGCTTGTAAACCTTTTTCAAAGAGGTATTGTATCTTGAAATTAGTTTGAGGATCATTTTTTCATTATTCTGTATTCTTGTAATCAACGAATATTGGAGTTCAATTTCTCTTGTTCTGACATCCATACGAATCAACAGGACAAAAGAGGGCGTGAAGGGACTACCTTACCGGCAAGCTTCGATTTGAGGTTCCTCTTCTTCAGTTTTGAAGATCCGCTGCATCAGTTTGGTATCAGTTTTGCCAGGTGATAAAATTTGCTATAATTTTCTTGCTGCATTAAAAAAAAAAAGGGTCACAACACTAGTAGAACAAGATGCCGCCGAGAACACGCAGCACTGTTGGTGATCATATAGCAGAAGATGAAGAGCATGATCGCATTACACAATTGCAACAACAAATCACATACCTTAGAGATCAAGTCACAGTACTCATGCGCAATCAAATTCGCCATCGCGGGAGCGATGGATCTGGTGTCGTTTCTGATGACAGCGATGGTGTTCATGATACAATTTCACCTAGGCAATTTGCTCACTCAGATAGGAATGGTAATTGACGATGGGAAGCAGGAATTCGTATAGAAATACCTGAATTTCATGGGGGACTTCAATCGGAAGACTTTCTTGATTGGATAGGCATTGTTGATGAAATCTTTGAATTTAAGAAAATCCATGCCCACAAAAAAGTGCCTCTACTAGCTACAAGGTTTCGCGGCAAAGCAGCAGCTTGGTAGCGCCAATTGAAGCTGTTAAGAAGTCGAGAGGGCAAAGCTAAAATTTCAGACTAGGAAAAGTTAAAAAGAAGTTAAGGACTAAATTCTTGCCTTATAATTTTCAGCGATTAATGTACACCAAATTGCAGAACCTGCACCAAGGTATAAAGACAGTAGATGAATACACAACTGAATTTTATCAACTACTAGTACGCAATGACATTCAAGAAACTGAAGATCAATTGGTGTCACGATATATTGGAGGCTCGCAAGTACAAATTCAAGAGGTTATCCTTTTGTTCGACCCCATCAATATATCTGCTGCACACCAAAGAGCCCTACAAGTGGAGAAACAACTAGGACGACGAGCACCTATATCTCAGTTTGGTTCCAGCAGCACTACCCGAATAGGTTCTGCTACCAACCGTCCATCTTCAAGTCTGCGTTGTTTTAACTGTGGTGAGTCTGGACACAAATTTTCAGATTGTAGAAATCCAAGAAAAAGAACTATGTTAGAAGAAATTGATGACTCCATAGAGGAAAGATTAGAGACTACCGAAGAATCGCAGTTTGATGACGAATTTGCTGAAGAATTCGTGGAAGGAGACATAGGCCCTCTATTGATGGTACGTACAATGTGCTTAACCCCCAGAACCAACGATGACGACTGGCAACGGAACAATATTTTTCAATATGCCTGCACTATTAACGGAAAGGTGTGCCGCTTTGTCATTGATGCTGGGAGCTGCGAAAATATTGTTTCAGCAGAAGCGGTTCAAAAATTAGGAGTCCAAACTGAAAAGCACCCCAATTCATACAAGTTAGCATGGCTCAAGAAGGGAGGTGAGGTTACCGTGTCACAACGTGCCCTCATTACCTTTTCTGTTGGTCCTCGGTATAAGGATGATGCATGGTGCGACATGGTGGCAATGGATGCATGTCACTTACTGCTGGGCAGATCTTGGCAATTCGACAGACGGGTGACACATGATGGGCATCGCAACACCTACATTTTTTTTTCAACAACACAAAAATAGTATTACTTCCCAGCAGAGAGGATGGTAAGTCAAAACTTTTGCGAGATAATACTAACCTCCTCTCTTTTGTAAGGTTTGGAGAAGAAATAGAGAACTCGGGCACAGTTTTTGTCCTACTGGATAAGGACATTCAGAAAAAGGCTGATGCTGACGTCAGTGTTCCCCCTGCAGTAACTGACCTTATAAATGAGTTTGCTGAAGTATTTCTAGATGAACTACCAAATGGTCTACCACTATTACATGATATTCAACATCAAATTGATCTAGCACCAGGAGTTACCTTACCCAATAGACCACATTACAGGATGAGTCCTAGTGAACATGAAGAGTTACGTAAACAAGTGGAAGACCTACTTACCAAAGGACATATTAGAGAAAGCCTCAGTCCATGTGTAGTTCCAGCTCTTCTAACACTAAAGAAAGATGAGTCTTGGCGTATGTGTGTCGATAGCTGTGCAATCAACAAAATCACAATAAAGTACCGTTTTTCTATTCCTCGCTTAGATGACCTGTTGGATCAAATCAGTGGCGCATCAATATTCTCTAAGCTAGACCTGAAAAGTGGATATCATCAAATTAGAATCAAACCTGGTGATGAATGGAAGACTGCATTCAAGACACGAGAAGGGTTATATGAATGGTTAGTTATACCATTTGGACTATCCAATGCACCAAGTACCTTTATGCGAGTTATGAACCAGGCCCTACGCCCATTCATTGGAAAGTTCGTTGTTATATATTTCGACGACATCTTGGTGTATAGTAAGAACGCCGCTATACATCTTCAGCATCTGCGTGATGTGTTAAATGTTTTGCGCACAGAACAATTATATGCTGCCAGACAGAAGTGTGTCTTCCTCACACCTAAGGTATTTTTTCTGGGGTATGAAGTGTCGGGTGATGTTACGGGTGGATGATTCCAAGATTGAGGCAGTGAAACAATGGCCGAGACCAAAGACTACTACTGAAACTCGTAGCTTTCATGGTTTGGCGTCATTCTACAGACGTTTTATCCCTCACTTCAGTAGCATTATGGCTCCTATAACTGACTGCATGAAAGCCACTCAATTTCACTGGACAGACAAAGCAGATAAAGCATTTCAACTCATAAAAGTTCGTTTGACTAGTGCCCCTACACTAATCTTACCTGACTTTTCCCAACCTTTTGAATTGCATAGTGATGCTTCTAAGGTAGGCATTGGAGCCGTCCTTAGCCAGGCTAATCGCCCAGTGGCATTTTTTAGTAAAAAACTGTCTCGTGCCAAAACAAGGTACAGTACCTATGATGTGGAGTTCTATGCTGTTGTACAAGCTGTGAAGCATTGGCGCCACTACCTCTTCCATCGTGAATTTATTCTGTATACCGACCATGATGTCTTGAAACACCTTCACACCCAGGATAAGATCTCTGCTCGCCATGCATCATGGGCTGCATACCTCCAGCAATTCACTTTTGTCCTGAAACATAAATCAGGTATTATCAATAAAGTCGTTGATGCTTTAAGCAGATGACGTTCCTTACTATCCACTATAACTATTAAGGTACCTGGCTTTGACTCCTTTCAACACTTGCTAGAATCTGACCCCTTCTTTTTTAATGTTCTGGTATCTGTTCGAGTTGGAGAAAAATATGATTTTTTATTACAAGATGGTTACCTTTTTCATGGCAACCAGCTTTGTATTCCAGATTGTAGCCTACGCACACAGATTATCAGCGAACTTCATGGAGAAGGACATGTGGGGCGAGATCGTACCTTACAGCTAGTTCGCTCCTCCTATTTCTGGCCATCAATTCGCAAAAACGTGGAACGATATGTGGAGCACTGCCGTGTATGCCAAGTCTCTAAGGGCACAGCTACAAATGCTGGATTGTATATGCCTTTACCTATCCCTACTCAACCATGGACTGACGTAAGCATGGACTTCATTTTGGGTCTTCAACGAACACAAAGGGGATATGATTCCATTTTTGTTGTGGTTGATCGATTTTTCAAAATGGCTCACTTCACACGCTGAAAAAAAACCATAGATGCAGTTAACATTACTCAATTATATTTTTGAGAAATATATCGCCTTCATGGGTTACCTTCATCTATTGTGTTTGATAGAGACACACATTTTCTCAGTCACTTTTGGCGCAGCCTATGGAGAATAGTGCAAACTAAACTAAACTTCAGTAGCGCCTACCATCCACAAACTGACGGACAAACTGAGGTGACGAACCGCACACTAGGGGACTTGCTACGGTGCCTGGTGGGTAAGCACATCAAGTCATGGGATCAAAAACTTTGCCAAGCAGAATTCGCACACAATCATGCTGTCAATAGGAGCTCCGGCTTTAGCCCATTTGAGGTAGTATACTCATTGGTTCCACGTGGACCGTTAGATCTCCTTCCCTTTCCTACTAGGACCAAACTCCATGGCAAGGTAGAAGATTTCCTACATAGCTTACACGACACCCACTTGGAAGTTCACCGCAACCTTATTGAATCTGCGGCTAAATACAAATCCAAAGCGGATGAGAAGCGTCGTCATGTGGACTTTGAGGTGGGTGATATTGTCTGGGCACTTCTTCCTAAAGATCGGTACTTCGCAGGTACACACAACAAGCTATCTGCTAGAAAGATCGGACCTCTCCAAATTATTGAGAAAATAAACCCAAATGCATATTGTCACGCCCCTATCTAGGGCATAACACCAAAATTGTCCCAACAAATTCAAAATGATAAGTACCAAAAATTTTCAAAATTTCGACAGCACTTTCCCTAAAATTCCAAGGGTGTAAACACAAAAATTTTAACATAAAACAACACACTATATGTATACCTTCTCATGCCACAAAAGAAAAACAACTTAATTACTAAACTACACACTATGACCAATGGCTACCGGTAGCCTACCGACTATATTACAAAATAAATACAACCCAAAATATACGACAATACATAATTAAGCAACAGAGTAGTACAGGCTTCTTGAGATCACAGAGTTATTTATATGCAAAATAAAGTATCAAGGTACATCGAAATACCCTCAATGTGTAGGCTTCGTCGATGATGCTAATTCAGATTCTCGCTTTACTACCTCTGAGCTATCTGGGAGAGGCCAAAGAAAAGAAAGAAATGAGCCCAGTCTCAATGAGGTTAAAAATAACAGATACACCATTTAAGTTTTCTAATGCATTATCATAATATTTACATACTAACTTTCTACATGTACAAAAATGCAGGGATTAGATCAAGATCATTATTACTAAGTTCTGAATCGTCCCATACCAACTCAGTCCTTAGAATAAAAGGTTCGGCTATATGCAATGCATATACTTCAAACAATAATCATACAATAAAAACAAGAAACTATGTTTTTCGCTATATAAGCATTTTGTATTATCCTTAAAAATATAAGCATAAACATTCCAATTTAATAAAAGAAATATTGAATAAAATTGAATTAACTATAGATAATTAGAATACAACATATTAAATAACAAATAATTATGTAGATAAATAAATTATAAAAATACCTAATGAATAGTAGTGAATGTCATATTAAAAGCCAAACAAATAAGTAAATTAAGAACTTATAACAATTAAATAATTATTGTCAAACATCAATTTATAACAATTTTACCAGCCAGGGAGTCAGGATAGATATCAAGGACCGAGCGAGACCGCGTCTCCAGTTCGTCCACATATCCATATATTTAACCCGGGTGTCGTGATATTATCGCCCCCATGCGCATGGGCCCACCTAATCTACAGACGAAAGAGAGAGGAGAGAGACGAAAATCCTCAACTCAACCCCTGACTATCGCCTGCCTTAATGCAGCGCGAATCTCCAAACATTTCAAACTCCACAAATATTTTAATAAATATTATTTAGATAAAACTCAATTTTATCGTCAAAACATAATCTATGGCTTATTAAATGAAAGCATAATAACATCATACGAAATCGTTTTCAAATCATTTAGAAAATCCATAAAATCATCGTCATAAATCATTTAACTCTTTAACTAAGCATAATAACACTTATCCAATCGTTCATAAACCATATAAATGTAACTCATCTTTCAAAATTTCCCTTAATACTCATTTGATACATTTATCCACATATTGTAAATCCAAGTTACTATTTATACTATTATAAACATTTATCATGTCAAGAAAACATATATCACATATAGCTATGCATTATGAAGGTAGAATCGTACAATGCAAGAAAATGGCAAGGTATGTCCGAGGATCAAAGTAATATTACCTGTGCCGAAATCCTAACGTTAGTCTAGGAAGAAAAAGATGGCACGGTAACTCTCACCTTAAATTCCTTCAATATTGGTTAAGCCGCCACAATTTCCTTAAAACACTATCTTCCTCTTTTCAAACCGCAGTAGCGAAATGAGAACGCCGGCGGCGATGATCCTTCGCCGCCAATGGTCGGAACAAGCGTCGGTTCGGAAAGCTACGGCAACGATTCGACGAGGGAGAGTAGAATTTGTTAGTAGAGCAGCGACAAGGAAGGTTCAAGGTGTAAATCCCGTCCTCCGGCGACCCAAATCCGACGATTTATGGTTCACCGGCGAAACCCGCCCCTATGGCCCGCGCTCGTTGCCGCTGCGGTTGAAGTTCTTAGGAAGAGACGACGGTGAGGGAGAAAATAAAATGAAAGAAGCTTCACGTGGGAGAAGGAAACGACGATCGTCGGCGAGCTTGGAGCGGCGGAGAGTTTACACTGCAAGGCTCGGGAGGGAGAGGTGAAAAAAAGCAAAACATTAGAGAAGGTAAGTAAGAAAAATAATGATTAAAGGGTTCTAGATAAGGACTTAATACACGGTGTTGGGTTTGGAGTCCACCGACAGACCCACTTACACACCCCAATTCATTTATGTTGACAAGACTACCCATTAAAAAATTTGAGATATTACACATATCGTCTAAGGCTGCCGGACAACGTCCGCACCTTCAATGTGTTTAATATCAATCACTTGTCACCGTTTCGTAGTGATCTGTCCGACAGTACAGCAGTCGGGTCGTCGTCTGTAGCTCTCGTCCAATCGGAGGTGGTTGGCGACACCGTCACTGGCCAATCACTGCTTTTAGCCCAAACTGAAGTGGTCGACGCCGGACTTGGGAATATTGCTGCAGCGTCCAGCTACGAGCAGCCACTTCCTCTCCATTTTACTGCATCTATCGCTGCATCGTCGACACATAGTGAACCCGCTACGCCGGTGAGTAATGATGTAACATCTGGGGCAGCAATGGATGTCAGAAATCGGATCGAAGTTGCGGAGCCACGTGAGCTACCATCTATGGCTGAACTTCCGAAGCTCAATTGTCAATAGTGTGGAAGGCTTGCTGCTGCGCGATGCTTGGATTTAGGGACAGTGTATCTCAGATCGGGATCGCAAACTGCTGTACTACGTCCACTCAGCGCTGTTGAGCAGAGAGAGGTAGTCGGAATGGCTGGCGTTCTGAAATTAAATTATCGCTACTGTGGAGGGTTTGAAAACGGATCGAATGTACGGGAGAGCTCTCTCAGGTTGGCAGCGATCAACATGGCTCTGCCGAACAGCTTTGGCATAGAGACAACGCTCGAAAATTCGTGGCCGAATTTTCGCTGGCGTGGGGAGAATGATGCAGTGCTGTTTGGATGCGAGCAGCTCGATGGGCAGCTTGGAAACTACTAGATGAGGCAGCTGGCAGCTGATGATTACTAGAGGAAGATAGCTGTGGTAAAGCCTGCTTCGCTGATGGGCTTGTTAATGGGCTTCAGATCACTGCCAGGACAGCTAGCAAAATTTTAAACATCTTTAAATTCCTGCATTTAAGAATTTTGCAAAAGTTAGAACTATTCATTTATGTCTTTCCATAGTTATAGATTTTTATCTTCTTTCTAAATTATAGTTTTTAAGTAGTTCAAGACTCTTAAGTTGTTTTCTATTTATAGGCTTGTAAACCTTTTTCAAAGAGGTATTGTATCTTGAAATTAATTTGAGGATCATCTTTCCATTATTCGGTATTCTTATAATCAACGAATATTGGAATTCAATTTCTCTTGTTCTGACATTCATACGAATCAACAGGACAAAAGAGGGCGTGAAGGGACTATCTTACCGGCGAGTTTCGATTTGAGGTTCCTCTTCCTCAGTTTTGAAGATCCGCCGCATCAGTTATAGTCAGGCTTAAGTGCTTAATATGTTTACATTTTAGTGTTCTACAGTGGCTCGACTCGAGCTGAAGGTATCTTATTGCTCTTTCTCTTTTCTTCTTCGGCCATTGCTTGATTTTCGTTGCTCCTAGCTCAGTTGCCACTGCTTCAAGCTATTTCGCCACTGCTACGCTAACTCCTATTCTCTGACCTCACACTGGTTTCTCTTTCATTTTTTTTTCTCGGCCGCTATTTGATCCTCGCTTCGTTCGAACTCGATCGCCGCTGCTACGTCGACTCCAGCCCTCCAACGTCACACTAATTCCTTTGCTCAAGTTTAATTGTAGCTTCACATCTCAATCTCCACGTATTTTGCTAAAATTTGTATACATTGATTCAAGATTCTTCAATATATTGATTTAAGGTTTAGTAAATTTTGTATTGTGGTTCAAATTTAGGTTGGGTCAACTCTGAATAAGCAAATGCTTGATGACAGAAGATCTCTAAAGATGTATCCATATTCAAAGATTGTTACAGATACTTCAAAATTTTCTTGGCTGCCAGATTGTTATAAACGTTTAAAATTCTTATAAAACTTATTTGCTATCGCTGCTCATGTAGTAGCACAAGGTGAGCAAGTGTTTCTGGGAATAAACGAGAAATAGGGAAAAAAGGCTTGGTTTACAGCCGAAGTCTTGAACGCGTTTAAGATGGACTTCAGGCAGGTCTTGATTGTTAGCAGTCTGAGCAAATCAACAAGAAGCTATATTATCTTCATTCCTATCAGTGATTTTTCTTCCCATTTTTATTGTCATTGGATGTAAGTAACGCTTCAAATTATTTCAATGTATATTCATTCAATTTTTTTCTTTTTTGATGCAGAACTTTTAGCTAACGATCAATTGGTTTCTTCTGTTGCAGTGTTTAGAATGAATATGGGAGGAAGTGAAACGTTTCATGCTTAAATATGATTGATGTTGATATATTTTTGATAAAATATTTTGCTATCTGAATTATATTTTTTTTTTAGCTAGTGTTGACAATTTTTTTTCTTGTTGTGTGTTGTGTGGAATCTAACATAACTACTGATTGATCCGTCGAGTCAATCTGTAATCTGTTAATTCGAATAGTAATTCAGATCGAGTTTGGTCAAATTTTTAAAACTATGATTGTACATAAAAAGACAAAGTTATGTGAACCTTTAAATAGTTCAACCACATTTTTTATTAATTTAATCATTTGTTTTCACAAGGGGTTAAGCTAAGTATGACAACTAATAATTAAACACTATTTTGTCAGAGCGGTTGCATAGTACCGGATTACAGTTTCAATTTAATCATTACCTTAGAGTCGAATGAAAGTACTTTCATTATATTGTTTAAAGAGCAGTTACAGTTAGTTGGCGTCTGATTATTCTTTGGTTTTAACTACAACACATCTATAAGTTCTGTTTATTTTGCATTGACAAATTAAGTAAACGTTGCATATTTGACTTTCTTTTATATTGTGGGCGTGCTCTACTCTTGTTGTACATAAGAAATTATATTATATTTTTAAATATAAAATTTAATTTATTTTAAAAATTTTCAAAATAACTTTTATTAAAAAAGCTGAATGTAGGTGAGTTTGGAAGAGTTTATAAAAAAATATTTATTAATTTTATTTATATTTTTAATAAATATTTTATAATATTTATAAAATTATTTAAAATTTCGAAAAATAAAATTTTATATCATATTATTATTTCTCTAAAAGAAAAAAATAAAAATTTTTTTAAATAAAAGAAAGATATTTTTGTTATAAATTTTTTTAAGCAATATTTCTGGCTCCACTGAATCTACCAGTCCCCAAAGTCCGGACCAATACCGAACCCAAATGTTGTCAACCTCGTACAAACCCGCATGTGGGCTTTACAAGGAACACGAAGAAGTGCATAGCACGCTCTAGCGATGACAGCAGTGTGCGTTTCCCAACTTTTTCGCTGCCGGCTGGCAGACCGTATCTTCCCGCGAGCGTTCCATGCGGGCCGGTCGCCAAATTGTAAATCAAAACAAAAGCCCACTTTGCAACCTAATTGATCAGAAATCGTCGGTTAGTGGTTTTTCTTCGGCTATCTTCTTTTCGAGATGCCTTCCTTAATACTCTAGTTAACAGCATGATAATAAGTATTGTGACTTTTACACCTGGCCGGCGTATGCGACGATGTCTCCAGATTGTGACGAGGCTTCACAGTTGGTGATCACCGAGGAAGATGAAGTGTTTTTATGGTATTTTATTCATCTGTGTCTACGTAGCTATAATATTATCCATGTGAATTAAAGCAAGCTCAGTGAATAGTAGTGCACAAGGAGTTCGTAGATCTGAAGCAATTTCGGCAATCTTCTTTTGTTTTAGCTTGACCGGAAAAATTAATTAAACCCCAGCTAGCCAAGTATTTTTTTATCTAATGCCGAAGAAATTAAATTTGTGGTGATTGCGAGTTGTTGGCGCGCATGTTCGGTCAGGATACGTGCGAGCACGTCAGCGAGTTTACGTTTGGGAGAAATCACCCCAGATAATAATATTCCACCGAACCGATTATCCGAAATTGTAACGGAAATACCCAACGTAATAAACAAATAACCAAAAACAAAATCAAATACAATTGTTAATTAAGTTTTTTATTAGGTAGAATGCATTTATTCAAAGTTTGGTTTGTTTAAAGAACAGGTGTTCAGTAATTGCAGTAGTTCTCTTCTTGTTTTTTTTGCAGCGGTAGACCAGGCAGTTGTCGGTCAACTTTCACCGGCGAAGCAACAACCGGCGTTGTTGGTCTTGTTTAGTAGCGGTCCTTGTTCTTCTCTGCTTACGCGTTTAAATCCATGTGATTCCAGTCGTTTTCTTTCTTCTCTTTCTTTTGGTCACGTTTCCAAGTCTCCCCTGCCATAAGCATCTCTTCCTTCTCTCCTTGTACTTCAGGGGAGTTTTTTCAATATGTAACAATTGAAAAAAAGAAGAAACGGAAGGAAACTACTAGTTTGTTTCTATTCTCAGACGCTTCTATCACAAGTCTTTCTCGTTCAGATTTGGCGTTAGATTTATATTCGATTTTTGATGGAGTGATTAGAGTAAAAGACTGATGAGGTGATTGTTGTTAAACTCCGAGATCGACGGTGGTCACACCCGCGTGATCTTTTAGCTCCTCCGACGGTTTCGGATCACCGTTGATTTTCTAATGCATCCATTCTGCTGCACCACTCCGGTGCCTGTCTCCCCCGTCTCCGCCGCGCCACATCTCCCTTCCTCCCCGATCTCCCCTGACGCCTCCGCAGACAACAACGACGATCTAGATCAATCTCCACCATTAATGTCACCGCCACCTCCGCCGCCGCCATTGGCGTTGACGCCGTCAGCTTCTGTTCCCGCTCGACGGAGCTCTGGTTCCGATAACAACGGATTGCATCGAAGGCCTCACCGCCCCCACGATTTGCTCCAGTCAACTTCTATACGCATCTGTTCGTCTTTCCATCATGATCCTGCGGATCATAGAGAGCTAAGGATTAATGACATCGTGGGGAATGGGATCTCGGGAATTCTGTATAAGTGGGTGAACTACGGCCGAGGTTGGCGCCCCCGGTGGTTCGTGCTTCAGGATGGTGTTCTGTCTTACTACAAAATCCATGGACCTAATCGAATTGCGCTCACCAAGGAAACCGAGAAAGGATCAAAAGTTATTGGCGAGGAATCTATGCGCCGGATCTCACGCCCACGCAACGGACATTCTCTTCTCCGGCATAGGCCTGTAGGTGAAGTCCACCTCAAGGTACACCAAATCTTGCCACTGCTGATTGGCATTGCTGTTTCTTTTTGTCGGATTTGTTTATGCTTAGTGTCTCTTTTGTTGATTTTGTGCTTGCTTTAGGATTTTTATATATCTGAAGATTTATTTTGGCATTAGGTGTCATCAATAAGGGAAAGTAGATCGGATGACAAAAGGTTCTCGATCTTCACTGGGACGAAGCGGCTCCACCTGAGGGCGGAGACGAGGGAGGACCGAGCAGCATGGGTGGAGGCACTCTTTGCTGTGAAGGATATGTTTCCGAGGGTTTCAAATAGTGAGCTCATGGCACCATTTGGTGGCTTCACAGTGTCAACTGAACGGCTACGTCAGCGGTTGAAGGATGAGGGAGTAAGTGAGACTGCCATTGCTGATAGCGAGCAGATCATGCGGTCAGAGTTTGCAGCAGTGCAGAACCACCTTATTGCCCTTCAGCAGAAGCATGCCCTCCTTATTGATACCCTCCGCCAATTAGAGGTTTGATAAGTCTTCTCATAGATGTTTTTTGGCTCAATAATCTTAGCTATTTATTTAATGTTTAATATCATATTGTGAAGGAAGGAGAGTTTCTTATTTGAGGCTCTTACATGAATCAAGTCTGCCTGATTTTGTGAAAGTTAAGTTCTGATCAAGAAAGTTTGTTTGAGATTACAGATGTTCTACACTCTCCTAGCTTGCCTGTTTTACCTTGTGGTTGGCCTTTGGGTTAAGATTGATCCTAAGTTCCTAACAATCTCCAAATTAACAAATTTATTGCAAAATTGACAACCCCTAATAACCGATTGAATTTCAATTAGACATGAGTGGTTAACACGCTATATTTTCAATTGCACGTTTTAGAGTGCCAGAGATTTTCCACTTCTTTCACTTTTGTTCTCATGCATATAGCCTGTCATTCTTTTTAAAGTGGACATAAGTTAGGTTATGTGTGACAGGGCAGGTAAAGTGCCGCAATATTGATAATGAATATAGCATTATATGAATCCTTTTAAAGGGATGTTATTTCACTGACCTTGTTTGTGTTTCTACAACCTATTGAGAGTGAAGAATATTATTTGTCCCTAACTTCGTTTACATTGATTTCTTGATCCTTCCTGCTACCACAAACCTTGTTCTCTTGGTTCAGAGGATTAGTTGTTCCAAAGGCTCCTGACTGGGGGGTGTTTGCTACAACATAGGAATCCGTATGGGTATAATAACAGGAATGTCCTGTAATTGGAATGGAAATGGTTAATTCCTTTCAACTGTTTGGCGATATATGGAATCTGAATGACATAAAAATTGCAATATTTAAAATAAATTTTTAATTACAAATAATATTAATAATCAACAATATAAATAAAAATAATTTAATATTCAAATATCATAGTATGCAGAATAAAATGAGAGAGAATGTGTAAGAAAATAAGTACTTGGTTCTAAGAGATAACTACGCAGAAATTAGAAGAAAATCTTAATAAAAATCAGGAATCAATTGCCTATAGATTTCGGGAATAGTAATAGGAATCAAAAGAGAATTTTCACTGATCAAACACTAGAAAAGGAATCACTTGTTCCCATTTCTTTTCCTGAAGTTAAAACTTGCCGGCCACACGTCCTAAATTTTCTTTTGAGATAATTTACAGGCATTTATTACAGCTCTTAGTCCTCTTCGCAATGAAAAGCTTTTTATTACTCTTATATATACATATATACATACGCACTCCAAGGAAATAACATGTTTCAAACATGATTATGTAGACAGAAAAGGTTGACTTAGAGAACACTGTTGTTGATGAGAGCCAGAGACGGTCAAAAGATTATGAATCTGCTTCTAGATTAAGACAGGAGAAGTTCAGTGGTGAGTCATATTCTTGTAACTGATTGTCGTACTTTTTTGTGCCTTATATGTATGAAATTTCCTTTTGCTTATATACTTTTGTGTTTTACTTTGACTGTTACCTTCTTACTGCCATAAAATGATTTTTTCTGTGATATATAAGAGTTGGTCATACTTCATATTAATTTAGACAAGCATGAGTGAAGGTGGAAAACAAAACATGATTTAGATGCACATTTGTTGGTGTAAGTATGTGAATCTAGGTCTTACTCAAACTTAACATTTTATCCATGTGACTGACTATCTTAGTTGGAGCTCTTTCCTAAGTATATCAGTTTTACTTAAACACTATGAAACAATGGCGTGGATGTGAAAATGCAACGTGACACAGTACACATGCCAAGCATTTATAGATAACTGAGTTATATCTAAAGAATGCGCAAACATTTGAATATTTCACCAACTATATGTAAAAGATGGACTCACTATTTAATTTTCCAAGTTGGTTTGAGGAATGCATACTTCAAACTGAGTTTCAAGATCACTTTGTTTCAAGTATGCTCGACCTGTCTGAGGAGTATATATTCATATTAATTTTTGATGTTTAGTGTTTTATTTTTCCTCAAGTCACCTTTTCCTTTCTCTTCAATGCCTCCTGAAATTACTTTATGAGAGGAACTTGTGTTACTCAGCACTTCACATCAATAAGATCTTTGTTTTAGCACCATTGTTGCATATTGTGGGCTTATTGTGGTAGCTTTTATTAGGATCTTATATCAGAGTTTCTTTAGTCCTCTTTTATGTGTTAGGATTATTTGAAGTTCTTTTAGAGTTTAGTCTTTAGTTTATGTTGTGATTGTCTGCTTGTTAGTTCATTTAAAATCCAGTAGACTATATTGTGATGTTTTTTAGCTTTTATTGTTACATTTTTTTAGTAAGGATTTGTGTGCATTCCTTCTTCTGTTTTAATATCTATATTTCTATGTGAGTTCTCATTGTTATGCCATTCTCTAGAAGGAAGTGCAAGTGAAACTGATGATGACAATGAAAGGCTTGATGCTGCTGAAGAAGAGACCGAGGATGAAGATAATACGTTTTTTGATACTCGGGATTTTCTCTCATCAAGTTCATTTAAAAGCAGTGCATCTGATATTCACAGACCTGAAATTGATACAGATGAGGAGGAGCCTTATGGCATTGATGCAGTTCATGGGTTTGATGCTTCCATGCGATCTGTGGGGTTTAACTACCCATATGTTAGGAGACGCAAAAAGTTGCCAGATCCTGTTGAAAAAGAGAAAGGAGTTAGTCTTTGGTCAATGATAAAGGATAATATTGGGAAGGATCTCACAAAAGTCTGTCTTCCTGTATTTTTCAATGAGCCCCTTTCATCTTTGCAGAAATGTTTTGAGGATCTGGAGTACTCCTACCTTCTTGATCGAGCTTATGAATATGGAAAAAAAGTAAGATTCAATCTGCGTGTAATTCTTTTCTATCTTACTATTGGTCTTAATCTACTCATAGATCATCTTCTACTACATTTTCTTTTCTGGAGGATAATTTATATTAATATTGTTGATCATTACTTTAGTAACATATTTGAAATAGACCAATATTGTTTTAGGATAGTGTGTTATACATTAAAATATTATAAGAATAAGGACCAGATATGCTTGGTTGCTGCATAAGTTTGGACTGTGAAATGGGATAATGAATCTGAACTTTGTGTTAGATATGGGGCCTGAATATATATGACCTTGGAGTTTCCGTTCTCCTTTGGAAACCAAGTGCAGTTATTATGAGGAGATGTTGTTCTTGAGACTCACACTACAGCACAAGCTGAATGAGGATAATGGTCTATTACTTGATATTTTGTGTCTTACCTTTTTGTTGGAATTATTGTTGTTGTTATTGCTTGTAGTGTCATAGTTGTTCTTATTTTCCTTGTTCCGTTTTGTAGGGTAATTCTCTTATGCGCATTCTTAATGTTGCTGCATTTGCTGTTTCTGGCTATGCTTCTACTGAGGGCAGAAACTGCAAGCCTTTTAATCCTCTTTTGGGGGAGACTTATGAGGCTGATTATCCAGACAAAGGCATCCGCTTCTTTTCAGAAAAGGTTCATAATCCAAGACTTGCATCTAATTCTGCATTTATTAATATTGAACACAATATAGCTTACTTTGCAACATCTTTCTTTTGCTGCTAATGTCATCTGCATGTTGTCCAAAAGTCTAAGACAGGTACTTCTAATTCATACAAGTTGGACTTTTACAATATATCTGTCATTCTTCATATGGAGATAGCTCATGAAAGTTCTGTGTCTAGGCCAATTGTTTCTAGAATTCAGAAAGTTTTCTTACACCATGTCGTAGTGTTTCTGTGGTTGCTTTTGAAATTTGTGGGCTTGCTGAACCTATTTTGTCTGCATAGGCTCTTTATCCTCTTCAATGGAATAAGATTTTAGGTATTAAAAATCCAATTGGTGTCCTTGTTGGACAGGTCAGTCATCACCCAATGATTGTTGCATGCCACTGTGAGGGTACAGGTTGGAGGTTTTGGGGCGACAGCAATCTGAAAAGTAAGTTTTGGGGACGTTCAATTCAGCTTGATCCTGTGGGTATATTAACTCTTGAGTTCGATGACGGTGAAGTTTTCCAGTGGAGCAAGGTAAAAAGTTAGTTAATAACATGTTGGTTTCATCCCCTCTTTCTTGTAATGCATGTAAAGATTTTGAAATGTTAATCAGGTAACAACTTCCATATACAACCTTATTTTGGGAAAACTATACTGTGATCATTATGGTACAATGCGCATTCAAGGAAACCGTGAATATTCATGTAAGCTGAAGTTCAAAGAGCAGTCCATAATAGACCGGAACCCCCACCAGGTAATTGTTTCATAACAGCTTTACATTTTCTTTTCTTTTATTTCCTGATCTTAATATGTGAACTCCCTTTGATGACAATGTTTTTATCTGGATATATATCATAGATCTGCTTCATATAGAACCTGTGTAGATAGGTTGTTGTTAAACATCCTAGGCGTGCCGAATTATGTCGAACTGTTACAGGGCCCTGGCAACTCAAAATTATCAGTATGGGCTCGATAGTAACAAAATTGTAATTGTAATGTACCTGACAAGACATGGTAGAATCGTATGGGTTGTTGTTGGTTTCCCCCCTTTCTATTTTCATGACACGGTTAGGTAAAGTTTTCTTTCAGATTGCTGTCTTGTTGTGTTTATAAGGCTTTTTCTTGATCTTATAACAGACTAGAAGCATGATGTTTATGATATGCAGAATCTCGAAAAATTGATCATAGAGATGCATTAAATATTGTTCTTTTGTCATGTGAGGGATGTCACAAAGCAGTTGATGTTTATTCCTTAGTTTAGTTCCTTGATTATACCTTGTAAGTTATTTTGTGATCATGTTTTGAGCTAGCTTTCACATATTCCAAGCTCTTGATATATAAAACCACACATTTTTGAAGTAACAATTATCTAACTCTTTAGACTGAGCATTGATGGCTTTTTTGCTCGAATCTTGTCCATAGTATACTTATCCTCAATACCATGTTCTTCACATCCTAGCTACCTTTTGCAAGTTTCAATACTGAATAGTTATCTTAGACCACATTCTTTGGATTTACCTACGGCACAAGCCAGTGTTATTGGGCTTAGTTGGATTTTTTAAACTATATCGCCTGCTTGTGAATAACACCTCATGTGTTGCACAATTTTGTTAGATAAACTAATTGCGTTTGAATAAGATTTTAAGAAACAGCAATAGCTTAATAAGTATTATTGGTCTATATTTGGAGATCTGACCACTAGAAAATATCACCTTGTGCTTAATGCGTAGTTCCAGTTGAAAACGTTCCTCGGTGTATGTTGATCAGGCTGTAAAAGAATCCCACTTTTTTATGCATTCTAGTATTGTCACTTCCTATGCTACATTGTGCGTCATTTGGATATCAAAACTATGACTTAAATGTATGCAGGTGCACGGCATAGTTCAAGATAGGAACAACAAGACTGTCGCCACACTAAGTGGAAAGTGGGATGACAGCATGCATTATGTCAATGGCTATATATCTGGAAAGGGCAAAGGATCCGAGTCATTGTCTGAGGCGCAATTGTTATGGAGACGTAGTAAACCTCCACAATTCCCAACTCGCTACAATCTGACCCGTTTTGCGATTACACTCAATGAGCTTACACCTGGACTTCAGGTAAAAGGGCACTGATTTACACTTGCAAGCTCATTAACTTATTAACATAGTTTTGCCTAATTGAATAGGAAAAGCTTCCTCCAACTGATTCGAGATTAAGACCTGATCAGAGAAGCTTAGAGAATGGAGAATATGAGATGGCAAACTCAGAGAAGTTAAGGCTAGAGCAGAGACAGCGCCAGGTGTGTGTTATTATATTGTGTGTTTGCTCGAGCACTTGCATAGGTGTACACATTCATATCTTCTTCTATGGCACCCATGTGCTACATGTGTGCGCTTGCTGGCTATATTTATAACACTCAATTGCGTCTGTATATATTATTCTTTATTGTATTTAGCAGTGCAGCTAGAAGTAGCTGAAACTGATGGTCTCGCTTGTTGCAATTTTGTGCAGGCTAGAAAGATGCAGGAGAGGGGTTGGAAACCTCGGTGGTTTGCAAAAGATAAAGCCACAGACACGTATCGCTATATTGGTGGCTACTGGGAGGCCCGGGAACAAGGAAGTTGGAACGGCTGCCCAGATATTTTTGGTCAAATACCAAGTGAGGAAATTATGGACTAACCAGTGTATATAGAAGGATAGGTAGGGTAACAATTCTTTTTACAGTTTCATTGCGTTTGGTTGTCTTGTCTATTTTGTCTTGCTCGCGATTTTCGAGCAGTTGATGATATCATGACATTCCAAGGATAGTAAAAAAGGGAAGCTTGTGCTTTCTAGATAGTTTTACAAAAATAAAGAATATTCTTTGTTGCTTTGTAATGGTTTTGATGAGTAGTTACTATAGGAAAGACGGGATAATTGGTGTGGTAATTAGATATCTGTTAAGAGGGAGTAGGCTATATTGTACTGGTGAGAAGTGTTAGGGCTAGAATATTTAAGCACATTTGTCTCTATACTGCTGTGAACTCTAGGCGGTCATCCCAACAGTTGTTGATTTGTATCCGTTGATGACTAGTGTTGGCTATATGTGTGTTGCACAATGAATATTGATGTGGATGTATGTTCAGTTCTGTTTAGACCATGAAATCTAGTGCCTTTCAGCTGCAGGGGAGAACTGGTAGAGCTTCTTCATTCCATGTTCTACGTTGCATAGTGAGTGTTGCTGCTAACAATTTCCCTGCAGGAAATGTACCACCAGATAATTCCACAACTATGATGGATGAAGTTTTTGGATGTACCGTTTGGTCGTTGTGCTTTTGGAGCAAAGCATGGTTGATGACTAGCGTCTGATCTCGATCATCTGGCAGTTACTGTTGTACTGAGGATAGGTGGTATGCGTCGAATCCTATCCTCACAAAGGTAGGTAGGTGTTCATGGTCTTTCCTGTATAAGATGGATTGCGTTTGAATTACTACTAATCTCTTTCCTTCTCTTCTCATCGACTACCTACATATATAACTTTCTTACCTTCCATTTTAAATGGGGGAAACTATATATGTCTACCTCTATGAAAGTAAATGTATCTAACATTGTGGTCGATCGCTCGCACAACTAACACACAAAACAACGACAAGAACAACGATAATAATAGCACAAAACATTAGTGTACACCAGTTGAGCCGTTAAAAATAATGCAAGTGACTCTGAAAGTCTACAGCATATGCTGCTGTAGACTTTAAGTCTCGCCAGATCTCTTTCCGATGCAAAACTTTTGAAAGGCGCGTTCAATTGTCCCACCAGTAAACAATTTTCTCATCATCAGAGTTAGCTAAAACTTCAACTAAAAAAATATATAATAAAAAATAAAATAAAATGATAGAGAGTAACGATGTGGACGCTTTACTCTGTCGATATATGATGGAGCGAGGCAAGTGAATGTCTCTGTCGAGCAGCAGCAGCAGCTGATCTGCTTGCTGCTGGTGGAGGAATTTGCTTCGAAGAAGAACTGGTGATGCATGGATCGACGTTGCCTTGTTCGGGTTTATGAATATTCATGCATGCATTCTGCTGTTGCCAGGCATATGATCTCATACATCAGCGCGCATTGATACATAAACTACAGGTGCCCCAGGAGGCCGGCCTTGCATGCAAAGGAACAGCATGTTGCTTCCCGGCGTTTGGTATTACTTACCTAAAAATAATTTTTTAATTTATATTTTAAATATATTTGTTGTAAATATTTTTATTTAAAAAATTTAAAAAAATTTACGTAATAAATTTTTTTTATATTTATATTTATTATTTTTTAAATTAAAAAATTAGATCTCGTTTTTAAAAAATTAAAAATATTTTATATTTAAAAATTTTATTTCAAAATTATTTTCAAACGTCTCATATAAATGTCTAGAGTCTAATCGCAGACCAGCGCAATTTTTTATATCGAGGCCTACTGTAAGTTAAAAACTACTCTATTATTATTATGCTTTTTTCAATATATCTTCAGAACTTTTATTACTAAAGGGTAGCATTCTATGATTGTATAGCCATCACAATTCACAAGTTTCTCTCTATTTACATTTAACACGGAAGTGGTTTCCTTCTCTCAAACCAAATGCTAAGATGTGTGACTATTTTATTTACCCTATGTAGTCTCAAAATGCTAAAACTGTTAAAATGATCCTATTATGAAATTTTAAATAATTGAAGCCTATTATGTAAAAATCCTTAATTAATTAACTGCCGCAAACCTCTGAAAAAATTAACAAAAGCAATAAAGCCACACACATAATCATAATATGATTAATATCTACTTGATTGCTTATTATCAAAGAATGATCAAAATCAAATCATATTTCTCAAGGTTTTATTTGCTCGCAGAATTCCAAGTAGTTGCAAAGCGTGTTTCTTCGCGATCGAGCTGTGTTCCGATGAGTGTGATTCTAGCAATGCCGACCGTCGCTCCGGCTTGTAACACTGCCGCTTGATCGCCGAAACTCTTGTGCGCAAAAACCATTAGAATGTATACAGCTTTCTCTTGTAACACAATAAATTAAGTTGGATAGACTCATTAGTGCTATCATCCATATCGCCGATAACATAAAACAACATACTCAGCTGATCCGCCGGCATCGAGCAGTGTCTGCTTGTTTGATGGTGAGATTTAGAAATTGGACGAGAGCAAAGAGTGCGTCTTGTTTTGGTGTGCAATGCGGTTTAGTTTCTTGAAAGATTGCAGCTAACAAGAATGGAATCAATCCTGAAGATCCAGTGATGGTTTCATTTGTTTGTACCAACGATCGCGACGGAGACGACTCCCCAAACAACCGTGATCCATTGACCTTAACAATTTTATGAACTGCTCCGGTAACAAGCAGACCGATTCAATTGAACTTAAAACCATTTTTCAGGAAAACAGAATTTCCAAAGATGTTATGGTGAAAATTGTTTTCATAAAAAATGCTATTGGAATAATTATTTTGAAAGCTAGTTTATGAGATGAGAGTCTTTATTAGTTCTTCTTTTACATGTTGAGATAGATTTTTCCCCCTTCCTTTAACCAGAAACAAAGCATTGTGGTCCATTATGGATTTTGGACTTATTCATTCATTGATGAATTTTTATTGCAACACTTTGCTTTGCCTGTTTTTGTAACACAACTCCTGCATTGGAAAAACTTTACTGTGACATTTTAAAGAAATCAGAAACAGGGGCAGACATTGCTGCAGACTGCAGTGCATCGCCAGATCATTAAAATGGTAATCTCTGTATATTAGTTTTACCATATCATCTCTTTCTTACATAAATTCACTGCTCTCATTAAATATATATAAATAGCTTAACTGGCTCACTACTACTAGTATAGTAGCTAGCTATTCCTGTTTGAAAGCCTCCTTTAGAAACTCACGAAAAATTTCTCTCCATTGAGAGTTACACGGATGAGTAATGAATGAATTTAATTCAATTTTTAATAAGAAGAAAGCTCCTCTAAACTTTTGCTAGATACCTAATATTAATGCTTGAAAGCTTCTTTTAAACTTAATCAACACAACATCTTTATACTAGAGAGTATTTAGATGCATAATTACGTAAAGATTATGCATAAATACACACGTTAAAGTCAAGTAAATATGAAATCTATGGATTCATAGGATTCAGAACTTGAATACCTTTATTTAAGATTCCTCCTATAGCAATATATATATGTTCTCTATTAAATGCCCAATCTTTTCTTTTTTGGAGAAACTATTGAATACTCAAATCTTGTGTTCCCTTCCCTAGTATTTCAATAGATCCTAATATTAATGCGGTCAAGCAACACTGTTGTTGAGAAAAAAGGCAAACAAAACCATTAAAAAACTGCTGCCCTTCACAGAAGGGATCCCCTGTTACTGCTACTATGGCACAGGAAGGCAGTAATAGTAACGGAACCGAGTCCATCGCTAAAAAGTAAAATTCCATGCGTTTGAAAGAAGATAACAACAGCAACCCCAACAGCGCGCTTCATTCATTTAATTGGATTGCTTCTTTTGAACAAACCAAGCAAAGCCACAGCAGTCATGGCATTGCCATGTTGCCATTAACATTGCAAGTCTGCTACAAGGCAAAAATTTTCCCCTTATCTTGCCTTAGTAATAGAGGCAAAGTTTGCCCATTACTTCCTTACTATTTATTGGAAAACAACATGACCTCTTCTAGCTATTAGTTATGATCATTAAATCAAATCCGCACAAGATATGAAGATAGATTTATTTACCCAATAATAATTTTTTGAAGTAATAACATTTCTACTACTGAATAAGAAAATTGATATCAAAAGTTTACCAAATCTTACAAATCTGTAAGATGAAATGTTAAAAAGAACGAGATCCTTAAGAACAGTTGGTATTGTACTATATTGCAAACAGCAAATTACGATTCAATGATCACAATAAATACAAATTTAACTCCATCCAGTAACAGCTTAAAGAGAGGGAAAAAATTATGCAGAGAACGAAAAGAGTGGTTAAGGCCTGCCATAGACTTTGACCCCATTAACTTTACCAGTCTCTCTCTCTCTAATCCAGAAAACAAAAATATCTGGAGAACATAAACAACAACAAGAACAGGCATGGCAACACATAGAGACATGCACGCTTGTCAAAGCAACCAACGTATTAGAGCGCGTTTGACTGAGCTTATTATATGCTATTTTTTAACTTTTTTTCGTTTTATATTTTTAATATATATTTTATTATAAGTATATAAAAATTTTATTTCAAAATTTAAAAAATATAAAAAAATTCTGTAGAGATTTTTTTATTATATATTTTTATTTTTTTTAAAATAAAAAAATAAAATTATTTTTTAAAAAAATATATAAAAATATTTTCTATTTTTTTTTATTTAAAAAAAATAAAAATATCTTTCCCCTTAATAAGTTTGTAAGCTCGGTAGCCCACGTTCTTTTTCTCGTTTCCATTATTGCCCCTTGGTTGTAAAAACAAAAACGAAGAAGAAAAAAATAACGAAAGTCACTGAGAACCAGGTTCAGAATCAAACCAGTCAAAAATCTAAGTTAAAAGAAAAAGCAAAAAGGTTTGGAGACGAAGATGATGAATGAATAAAAACTCTCTCTGGGATGGATGATCTACTGATTCTTTTGTTTTTCTCTGCTTTTGATGCCATCACCTTGCTGTTGTCTCAGATTCTTCTTTAATAATTCTAACAACAAACACCGAGTAATGAAGGTTCTGATAAAGCTAAATATAAACACTAGGAAAGAAGAAAAAGTGAGTAATAGTAATAATAATTAATAAACACAAAACAATAGTAGTAGTGTGATTTGAGATTTACAAAAGAGGGGGGAATAGAATTTCTCATTTCACCCATCACGGTCCAGCTCACAATCATCATGTCTATCCTCTCATAAATCTATACCTGTACAAAAAAAACTTATTCTAATTCTCACAATAACTTATATAGAATCCTTTCTTTTCAGGAAACAAAAAATAATCCTGTCCTACCTTGCCCTGTGTCTTTGAATCTTGGTTCCCTGAAATAGGAAAAAGAAAATCCAAAACAAGGTCCAAATGCCTGCAGCCAAAAAATCTTCAAGGGACAAGCATGTCCAGAAACACAATTCTCCAATCCACGGCTAAGCTCCAAAACTTCAGCTCCCGTCCACACCATCACCACCTTCATAGTATTTATCAACTGAAATTGCATGTGTTCATGTAGACAGTTTGTGGACCGGTTAAGCATCTCATGATCTAGATAAACTTTATATGCACCATGCCGTTTAGAAGGGGAAGTCCTACCCCAAAGATGTAAAGGTCAGGATGACTCCAATGTTGCTTTATTCTGTCAAGAATTCTGAAGTTATGCCTTTATCTTCATCAGTCTGTAGATGGATTACTTTGGCTTCCCTTACAAAAACTTGTACAGTTCAGATCTAGTCATCTTCCACTATAAAGATCCTTTGTATGAAGTCTCGGAATCTCCTAGAATACAGCTTGGGATCCACTGCTGAAATGGATGTGGGATCTACCTGTAAAGATTTGTACGCATGCTCCAGTTTCTTGCTTATGTCATAGTCCTGCAGTATGTCAATTACCCCAAAATAGAGGATCACGTCATAGATTTCTCCCCTTTGCCCAAGAGAGTATGGTTCAGACTCACTCCTCCTGAACACATGCTCTGCCCTGGCAGGTATGTTTGAACCTAGGTGAATGACTGGCTTCCTGTTTGCAGAGGTGCTTAATGAGAAATATGAAAGATGAAAAGTACAACTGGAGGTACCAAGCATCTACATGAGTAGCCTACTGTTCAGAACAGTAATCAGATATACTTAAGAAAATCTAATCCCCCAGAAAGACACAATCAAGAAATAATGCAGTCTTTTGTGAACAAAACACATAACGGACAAGGCTCAATCATGCAATACTTAATCCAGCTAACTAGGTTAAAAGCATCGCAGCTACATCATGATGTAGCTGTCTTACTATTCCACTTGAATATAATTAACAACTTGTAAGGCCATAAGACACCACCACCTCAAGTGTCTCGGGGACCACTTGATCCTCCATGAATGCAAAGTGGGTTCCGGGATACTCAGCAGTTGCATTAAGGAGCACTAACCAATCAACAAATGGCAAGGTGGAACTTATCCAAGTCTCTTAAGTATTCCATCACATGTGAAATCAGTCAGTCATATACACCTCCTCTCTCTTTTAACCTACTAGTCTATAGTCAATGCAAGCTATACATTCGCCTTTACTGTCGCATTTATAGTTTCACTATGATACTGTTTTTTCATCCTCGACTTAAGGGGTGCATATGCTTAAGGGAGTGCTAGCAAGGTCTTAAAAGCTCATTTGCATTTCGTGATAAGTAATTCACACGAGAGTTTACAATGTCTCCTATTACAATAACTGAAAAGGAAGATACATTTTCACTTTTCGAGATATCAAATGAAACCATACAGGAGAAGAAATTTATCTCTATTGCCAGAGAACTAGAAAATAGGTATTTAACCGTCCGAAGATTGTGGGTAGCAACTATCTTCACGGAAACAGAGAGTCAATGAGGTATAGCATTTGAACATGCTAAAATATATTGCACTATCAGCATGCCACCATAAATAGCAACTTGTGTATCTAATTTCATGTCAATTTCCTATGTAGCCAGATCAAGAGACCCATGCAATAATGGACACTGAAATAACGAGTTTGACGAAACATACCAGCCATCAAGAGTATGTTGTACATTTGACGCCAACTGATCAGGCGTGCCCACAGCACACTGAGATGTGCCATTTCTACCTGAAATTATGAAGGGCATTATAATATAGTAAATTAGGGAAAGCAACAAAGATAAAAGACCAGTAATATAAGTAATACAATGAACTCACTCAGTTCAAAGATATCTGATGATAAACCCATCCTTGAAGCTGAATTATCATCACAGAAATGAATCCCAACCAAAAGGCTATAATCCATGATCCCTTCAGCTTCCAGAAACTGACAATCTCTGTCAATTTGCCTGAGCAAACATGTTGATATATTAAGACCATAAAATACATAAAAATAATTTGGTAAAAGTGGCTGACATTGACCCATATCATCTACTACAAGAAGTAGGCTTACTCAAGAAGTTCTTGGAACCATGACTTTTGTAGGCGAAACACAAAATTAAGGTCAAGGTCTTTAAGTGTGGTGGTCTCGTCAATCTCCTCCTCAGGCATGTCAGTCGACCGACCATGTGAAGAACCCTTAAGGTCAAATCTTCTATGAATGCGATACTCAGAACAGAACAAGTTGCCCATTACAATAAACCGAACCTGATTAAAAATCCATGAGGAAAACATATAAGAGGGAATACAAAAAATGCATATAAACATTACATTAAGAGCAGGTATAAGACCAATTGCTTACCTTCTGACTGCCGATTGGTTTCACACAATGTACCCCATAAAATTTAGTCACCAGAGAACTCTTGTAGTGGCAAACATGTTCATAGTAACTGTGTAGCATCCTAATAAGCACCTGAAGCATAGTAAGGTAGTAAATTTTAGATATTTATACGAGAATAAATTTATATTCTCTGCATTGGTCACAAAGAACTGTTCATTCTAAACTAGCAAATTTGGTTGCCACACGATTGTATGTATAGATAGAAGTAATGACAAATACTTGGATATCATCTGAAGAGAAATTAACTATAAGAGCGACTCATAAAAATTACCAAAAAAAAAGGTCTCCACACAAAACAGCCCCAACTGTCTGTATGAAACACCTTTCAACATTATAGTTTTCTAGATCTTTGAAAGAAATATTAGTTACAAGTTGCTTTAAAGCATTAGATATTTCTCCAATACTCAAACAATAGAAGCCAAAAAACATGATCAAACTTGGGTTAATTTCCAAACAGGATTGAGAAGAGGTTTACAAATACCTTCACTTCAGATTTCTTCACTGTCTTTACCATGAAACGATCATCCTGGGTCAAGTAGAAGAAACTGCCACTCTTTCCAGGAGAAGAGAGTTCCCTTAGAGCATCATTCCCACAAATAGCCATCATATAATCTGCTGGGTCAACTTGAAACAACTTCCTAAGGTGTCTGGATGAAACAAATGTTTTCAAAGTTAGCTACTATAACACAACATTAAGAAAGAAAAAAGCAAAAGAAACTTTAAATCATCTAGAAGTGTACTTCAATACCCTGAAGCAAAATTAAAAATTCAACTAAATTAACTTAGACTTGACACAGCAGTTTCGTAATTCTTACCTGAAGACCATAGGACAATAATCTTTCCATCTGAACTCTGCTGTCTGATGTGGCGGTGTACTCTTTGATCCCTCAGGAGGAAACCTTGTCCAAAACTTCTCCCTGGCATCAAAATCTCCTGGCCTGAGTTCTCTCATCTGCTTTGCTGCTGAGTTCCCGACTGAGTATCTAATAAAGAAGCGAGATCATACATTTGCAAGAATGAAACACAATAAAACAGCAGTTGACAATATCCATAATCCCAGAAACAATCTACCTGATTCCCAATTGGAGATTGAGCATAAGCTCATAATTCTTATGCCCTTTCGATATCGCCTGCCCTGGTTTCTTTGCCTCACCAGACGATGCAAACCAACAGGGGCTCCGCCGCCAATGTGTCACAGAAAGAGCACTGGCAGCTCCCTGCTCTATCGAATTCCCATCCCGAAAGAGCATTGACGCTTCTAATGTGTCGATAATGTCGCAAGTAATATCCCCAGCATCACCATCAGACTCCCAGATACAGATCCTCGGAAATGCCTTATCAACCTCACTCGTCCGTCCTGCAATCACCGTTCCATCAACTGAAGACCGTTTCCTAGAAGCCGAAACAATCCCCTTCCTTCCAGGAAACACCATCACCGGAGCATTATTAATATTTGCAGCTGGGTAAAATGTACCGCTGAGCTGGTGAGGACCCGAGCTTTTTGAATCCTTACTCCAGCTTCCAACATAACAGCTCCCGTCCGGCCAAGTGAAAACCCCGCTGCCCTTTGGAATCCCGTTCTCCCAAACACCATCATACCTATTCCCATTCGCCCAGATCAAAACCCCACGGCCGTTAATCACCCCGTTACGCCATTCACCAACATATTGGTTCCCATTTTTCCAGACGTAACGGCCTTGCCCATCTTGAAGATTCCGGCGCCACCAGCCCTCATACAAACCTCCGTTAGCGTACCGTTTAGCTCCGTAACCGTGACGCCTGTCAGCGGACCAGGAACCACGGTATGTTCCGCCATCGGGACCTACAAAGGTCCCGAACCCTTCCATACGGCCAGAACGGAACTCGCCCTCGAACGTTGCGCCTGAAGGCCACGAGAACTTTCCCTTGCCCGCTGCTTTGCCGCGGCGCCATTCGCCCTCATACATACATCCATCTTGCCACAAGTACTTCCCGATCCCGTGCGGAGCGTTGCCGGAAAATCCTCCACGGTAAAGGTCTCCATTTGGCAAAAGTTTCTCCACCACCGCTACCGCTGCTGCTGTTCCTCCACCTGCTAAAGCACCGGTTCCAGAATCCGAAGGTGCCGGAGTTACACGGCGGCCACTGCAACCTTGAGAACGGCTTCGTGGCGGCGGAAGCTTGGAATCATGGTGGTGGTGTTGGTTGTCTTCGTCGTCGTCGTCGTCGGCGGCGGCGGTGGCAGCAGAGGAAGAGTTGTCGGAAGAGGAGGGGAAGGGTTGGTGGTGGCGCATTATAGCGCGCGAGAATGGATCTGGGCTAATGGAAACGGATCCAAGCAGCCATTATTACAGACCGAAGTTGGTGGATTATCAGAAGAAGAAGAAGATTGCAACAGTTAAGTTGCCTTGAAGAAGAAGGAGAACAACCAAAGCTTCTAAGCTTAGCTTGATGAAGAGAGAGACAGAAGAAAATTTTGAGAATAACAATACCAATGATAATAATAAATTAAAGACGGAGAAACAGAGAGAAGAAAAGAAAAGCTGAAGACAAAATGAAGAAAGAGTCGCTCTGTGTAGAATTGTTAGACAGGTTTATGTTTTGGGTTTGCTTTGCTTTATTGATGTTTCATGTTTGTAGTAATTTTGCAACATCAGTCCTATAATATATGTTTAATAATACTAGCTGCTATCTATTTTTCGTTTGAAACTTTGACTTATAGCTTATAGATCATTTCTGCAAAATTTATAATTATTTCAATACATACAGTAAATAGGGAGCTAAACTTGTATTGTTAAAATTATGTATTGAAAGCTGAAGTTGCAAATTAACTTGGTATTTCTTTTGGCCTATGGTAATGTTGCTTTGTGCTGGTGGGAGGATGGCCTAGGGAACGTTGCAGATGTTTGGAGGATGAAGAAAATATAGGCAGGGGGACCATTATATCCCTCCTTCCGGCAAATGACAAATTTACCCTTATTCGTATTCAAAATTTCTTCGGAGTCCAAAATACTACTAATGCAGTTAACTGCTTATTTAATATTAACTAATCTTATTATTATTAAATATTGGTTTCTTGGCTGTGGTTGCGAAATGGTGATGAATATAGATTTCAGAGATCGCGAATGAAATTCGATTCCAAGAGAATAGAGATAATAGTCAGCTGCAAGAGTGAGGGAGCGTTTGAAAATATTTATCAAATAAAATTTTTTTAAAATAAAAAATATTTTTTTTTTTAAAAATAAGTTTTATTTTTTTATTTTTAAAAAAATAATAAAAAAATTTATTAAAAAAATTTTATTATGTAAAATTTTTTTATATTTTTTAAATTTTTAAATAAAATTTTTAAATATTTATAAAATATATATTAAAAAATATATAATTAAAAATTAAAAAATTTTATTTAAAAAAAGTAATCCCAAACCGGACCTAAAGATGATCGGCTATGTCTGTAAACCGTTGAACCTGAAATTGAAAAGACAATAATCACCAAATGTAGAGAAACGCGTTTCTCGTTTTTAGAATAAGCGCTATCCTAATGCATGTATATAGTATTTTGTATTTTTAAATTAACTAGAACTTGTTTCACGTTGTTGGTGATCTTGCTACTACAGTGATTTCGACGGGACGGGGAAGATCGATATGAATAAGACAACTTTTAATGAAATTTATGAAGTTACTCTTTTAATCATGTATGATTAAGTTGGTGTGTTTAATTCATTTTTGCTGATTTGGATTTTAATACTAGAGAAGTTTGAAATAAACATATAATATATGTTTCGTCGTTGACATTTCACCCGATTAAGACTGGAATTTTTACCATAATGACTTAGTTTCATGTGGAGTAGGAAAGAGCGCTTAGAATAAAATATATTTTAAAAAAGTTTATCTTAAATTTTTTTAAAATAATTTTATTTTCTATTTTAAAAATAATAAAAATTCTCTATATAATAATTTTTTAATAAAATTATTTAATCACTACATATGGCTTGTTTAAGTTTTATAATTAACATCTTATTAAAAAAATCATACCAAACATGAGTTTAGTAGATATGCCTATTGAGATGCAATCACCATGAGATACATGCGTTAGTTTGACGTGGTAAGTTTCGACGCCAAATGCTATTTGAAGAAAGTTGCTTATATTTTACAACTTTTTTTTAAAAAATATATATATATTCAATTTCGCATAAGCAAAGCAGTTATATATAAAAGCAAATCATCAGATAGATCAAAACAGTACATATAAAATAATAGTTACTTGAATAGTTTTATATGTTGACACAATATACTCACGATGGTCGTTTTAAATATTTAAATAGTTACTTGAATTTGAATTAAAACATGTAATTATTTTGTAGTACATTTATCATGATTATTAGTCCCATGAGTAGATATAATTTCTTTTTTATTAATAAAGCAAAGAACTAGGTTCATATTATTATTCAGATACAGATGCTAGCCTAAATGGGTCAAGAGATGGCCCATTGTTAATAGGGTCCCTAATATAAGTAATGGGTCGCTTTTAGCTCCAGAGTTTGTTTTTGCTTCTCCGTCTCTTGCTGTGTAGCAACAAAATTCAGAAAGCGATGGGAGTTGCAGGAATTCTCACCGCCGAACAGCTCCAGTTCTTCAGATCTAAAGGTAATAGAAGCAATTGATTCATTCATTCGAGTGATCTCATCATCTGTTTTCGTGAATTTTGTTTTATTTATTCGTGTAGGTTATTTGGTGTTGGAGAACTTTGCTCACGCAGATGAGATTCAGGGCATGAGGGATCGAATGGAGAAGCTGTTGCACGAATTCGACTGCTCTACTTCTTCTATTTTCTCCACCAAAAATCAGGTTGTTCTTGTACTCTATTACGCTGTTTTCTGTTGTTTACTTGTAAAGATATGGCCTTGAATTTATGCTTCTAGGCACCTCTGTTGTGAAAGAACTTACGAAATGTCCTTATTTAGTTTCATTCAGAAAAATAGTTGTAGAAGGTATTCCTGCGTAAAAGAGCATGTATGAGTACGAGATTGATTCGCATTCGTTATGTAGAACATGTAAAGCTAATGTTCTAGGAATCTTTGCTTCAAAATGAAACATTATCATGTATAACAACATTCCTCCGCTGTATGCTTTTTGGTATAGTGGCTGATAACTGATACTATCTTGATCTTTGCGCAGCAGCAAAAGACAGATGATTACTTCTTTGAGAGTGCTGAGAAGATCTCTTTCTTCTTTGAAGGTCAGTTTTTCTTCATATTTTTTGTTGATTTCATCAACAATTCGTGTCAACTTACACAAGTAACTGAGTGATAGCTTAAAGGCGTTGGTTGTTTGCTACAAAAGCTTTTACTTTCTAAGTTCTAGCTCATGGTGTCACTCTTTCGGCTCTCTTTTCTCAATAATGGCCTATGTTTGATAGTATATTCTGAAAGTTAGATGGAATGTTGTTGAAAATGAAGAAAAGGGTGGTGGACTATTTGAAAGATGGCATGGAGAGATCCTCATTAGAGAAGGATAAGGCAATGAACCTTTGGACTTTAAGAAATAAGATTTGAGGATCGTGGCAGCTTCTAGCAGAGGGTGGAGGACTACTACTAATGCTCGAAAGTGGTATGACTTGTAAACTTAATGATGTCCTCTGAGCCTTGTTACTATAGGTCAAACACAAGAGTTGTAAGTCACAACATCAACTTTTAAGGATATTGGCAAATAGAAGAAAGAGAAAAGGAAACACCAAGCAGATATTAACAATAGCAACAACAACAACCAAGCCTGATCCCACTATCTTGGGCCAACTGTATGGATATTTTTACCATTGTGCTATTCTGTGAGTAGCGTCCTCAGTCAGGCCAACGGCAAGTAAAACACTTCTAGATGTTCATGTCCAAGTCTGCTTGGTCTTCCCCTACACCTTTCAAGGATCTTTCATCAATTGCATTTGAAATCATATACAGGAGGGAAAACTTTTGCACCCATTTTCTTCACTGAGAATAAATTATTTTGAAATAGTACACATGTCACAACCTACCCACAAGACCATGGCCCACACTAAGATTGGGTTAGGCCTAAAATCTCCTAATCTGCAAACCTAACTTGGCGTAATTTCTTTGTATTTCATACTTTTAGGTGAAGTTTCTTCCTACATGTTAGGGGGACAACTGTACTACATGCAATGACTATTATGTTGAACTCTTGTGTTTCCTACAGAGAAGGCCTTTGGGGAGGATGGAAGTTTGCAACAACCAAAGCAACTTTCAATTAACAAAGTTGGACATGGTTTGTTCTATTAATTGTCATAATTATCAAAATAATGATTCCTATAGTTTTTATGATATGTTTCTTTAATTGTTTCTCTTCATGAAAACTAAAATCTAATGACTATTTGCAGCATTACATGAAATTGATCCTATCTTCAAGAATTTCTCTTCTTCCGAGAATATCTCTGGTTTACTTTTCTCATTAGGTTATAAGAGGCCTGTTATCATTCAATCTATGTACATATTTAAGGTAAACTTCATTTGCCACCGACTTAATGCTGATTAAAAGTGATTTCTTTTGTTTAACGAAATCTTACCATATGGTTTATTGTACTATGAACGCTGTTATGTTATTGTTCAAAAGATCTCAAAAACTTTTTTGTTTGTTTTAATAATTTTGTTTCCTTGGATTCTAGTTTCTGTATAGAGCAGTTTTACTGCTCTTTCACAATGCATTGAAATTTCACACTAATATGAACTAGACTTCAGTTGCCTGTACACAGTGGCAATGACCGTCTCTCAGTGCAAGATAACTTTGGACTCCTGTCCCAAGAGGTTAAGGCTTTCTATGTAAATATGAAGGATGATTAGCACCACTAGATGCATGTAGTAAGCTTAATATATGCACCACGTCTTATTGACTCATCTAACTGGTTTGTAGCCTTTCCTGTTTCTGATGCATGGGAAGGGAATGGCTTCTGTTATTTCTGTGATGTCATTCAAGGAGTGTGCATACTTTTGGTGTGTGGTTGATAGTTTATTTAATGTAGAGTATCCCTGCAGCAACCTGGAATCGGGGGAGAAGTGGTGCCTCACCAGGACAATTCCTTTCTCTATACGGAACCTTCATCATGCACGGGATTCTGGTTGGCACTACAAGATGCTGATGTAACCAATGGTTGTCTCTGGGCCATCCCAGGCTCTCATAAGAGTAATAATTTTCTTACGCGATTAGTTTATCTTTCCATTCTAGTTTTGGAGTTTATTTTGTTTGAGAAAATTTGATTGCTTGTTCATGTGATAGATGGTCTTAAAAGGAGATTCATTCGAGATGAGAATGGTGTTCATTTTGATCATCCTTCACCATCTTATGATATCAAGGAATTTGTGCCGCTGGAAGTTAAAGCAGGATCACTGGTCGTTATAGATGGCGACCTTGTTCATCAAAGGTAGAACTTCTAAAGTCACTGTGAATGTAAGTTTATAATAGTAGAATCATATATCATCTAACTAGTACTTATTGCAGCTTTGAAAATCAGTCCCCGAATTCAAGGCATGCTTTTAGCTTGCATGCTGTGGATACAGGCGGTTGTACGTGGGCCAAAGACAATTGGTCAGAATGCATTTCCTTATTTTCTATAATCCAACACCGGTGATTCTTATAGTCAATAAAGACATGCCATTGCTTTTTCAGGATTAGAAGAAACACAGACCCAGAGCCACTTTACTCCAGATCATGAGAGTTTACAACATCATCAATTTGACAAGCTTCTTAATTGGTTTGCATCTAGAATGTTGTATGTATTAATGACGAAGCAGCCTCTGAGCATCGGCGTTGCTCGCCAACTTAGTTTCCCAACTTGAGAAAGAAAGTCTGTCAAGAATTAGATAGTAAATTTATGTGCTATATATGCACAATCATGTGGTTGCTAAATCCATGCTTCAGGTATTTCCTACACTGTTTGGTTTCCATAAAACCTGTGGAGACTATGTTGCTTCCTGTCTTGAGATATTTGTAGCATATACTTATAATGGTAGTTGATGTTGTTCTGCTGATACTAGATAGTATATTGTTCCTTTCGCTATTCTACCCATATAAACTGCTCGGGTGTGGCTGCCGTTTTTTAAACTTACAATATTTGTGAATTCTTTTAAAAATGAATTTTTCTGAAACGAATTTTTTTTTTAAAAATGAATTTTATTTTTTTCATTTAAAGAATATAATAAATTAATTAATAATAAGATTTTATGATATAATTTTTTTTATTTTTTAAATATTAAAATAATTTTTATAAAAAATTATTTTAAAATATAAAATAAAATAAAATTTTTAAAATAGAAAAACAAAGCTTCGTACGGGCTCTACTAGTTTATTACTTCATACGCCATGGTCTATGAAGCCAATGATTCCTACCATTTCACTTTGAAAGATGTCTGGGGACCGAATTAATCAGGTCAGTTTTAATTTGACAATTAGTGTTATATGCATCTGGCATTTCATTAGTAAAACTCGAGTTATGGTGCCCTGAGATTATTTGTTGATATCCCAAGAACTGGTAGCTCTTGTAACCTCTGTTCGATCTAGTAGTTTAACATGTAAACTTGCGTGTTATGATGTCTTCAGATATAATATTGCTTTTCCAGACACGTCCTACTTGCAATGCTCTTATGAACCAAAATCGAAGACAAAAAGAAAGTAAAACGAAGAAACACTGTTCTTCTCAGTACTGTACCTTAGTGTACTATTATTTGGATTCGTTTAACTAAACTTATACATGAATGCCACTGATATTCTCTAGTGTGTGTATACTCTATTGTGCTTGATATTCTTGAAAATGATTTAAGACGTGTTTGTAAATGCTTATTAAATAAATAAATTTTAAAACATAAAATATATATCTTATTTCAAAAATAAAATTTATTTTTTATCTAAAAATATAAAATAAATAATAATAAAATTTTATAATGTATAAATTTTAAAGTATTTTTAAATATCTTTAGCTTTGCATACCAGTTAAATAAAGTAGTTCGATAAAAAGCTTAGGGACGTTTCAAAACACTTATAAAATAATTTTTTTTTAAATAATTAACAATATTATATTGTATAGTTTAAAACAAATTTTTAGTATAATAAAAAATTATTAATAAATATAAAATAACAATTAATATAAAATATAATTCAAACGTACTGTCAGCGGTGTTTTAACTTATATGGTTAAGGAGGTGTTTGGGATTACTTTTTTTCGACACTTTTTTTTAATTTTCTATTTCACGTTTTCAATACATATTTTATAAATATATAAAAAATTTATGAAAAAATTTAGAAAGTATAAAAAAATTCTACGAAATGAAATCTTTTTATTGCATATTTTTATTATTTTTTTAGAAATAAAAAAAATATAATTCGTTTTTAAAAAAAATAAAAATATTTTTTATTTTAAAAAAACTTCATTTCATAAGCACTACCAAATATTTCCAAAGTTGGTAACATGTAAGTTTTATACGAGTGATTTTCCTTCCAATCTTAATGGGGCTATGGCCAAAATGGTCGACAGGAAAAATCGTTCCCACTGTTCGGAACCAAACGGGCTCTAAGCACCAAAAGATAAACAATAACACGATAATTATTATAGATGAAGCGGAACTCGAATTCGATACTTGCTACGCGCTAGGCAACACGAAACGAATTTTAAAAAAAAAGAAAATAGTAAGAAAAGAATTTCACTTGCGTGGATGGTGGTAAGCTAAGCGCCACAGATTTCAAGCCCTCTCACTCGTCAGTCAGACGACGCGTGCAAATTTGGGAACGAATCCACGAGCTTTACCAGAAAATTCTCCACAATCACTTACCATACGTCGACTATTTATTAAACAACAACGAACGCCATACAGTAGCATAAACATTTCAGCAAAACAAATTTTTTCAATCTGTTGATGGCTTCGTTTGATCCGAAAATGGCGAAGACGTTGGAGCTGTTCCCAACAAATTATGGCTACGTAGTTCTCGTTCTGGTTCTCTACTCACTTCAAAACACGTGGATGGGGATCCAAGTTGGGAAAGCCCGCAAGAAGTAATTATGCTACTACTTTCTTTTTTCCAACTCTAATTACAAGGACTTCTTTTTTCCAATTTTGCAGGTTTAGATGTCTTGAATTATAGTTTCTGATCTTAGGAAAAGTTACATTTTAGCATATTATTAAAAGAAAGGGAAACAAGATTGGGCTTGAAATTTTACACCTGTTGATTGATACTGTAGCCTTTTCTGAATGCAATTTGAGTATATTGCTTATTGTCAATAAAGTGATCCAACTGCTAGTTTTAGTTGACATCTCCGTTGTTACTCATTAGCTTGGATTAACATTGATTTGTTAAGGATTGAATAATTTTGGGACTTGCTGTTGTGTGTGTTAAAGAATTCCAATTAATGTGCTGTTTGTTAAACAAAATCATAGTATATGTTCCATAAATATGTGTTTTTGTGGAAGTTGCTATATACATAACTGTTCTGGCTAGCAATTTCCTATTCATTTTAGTCAGAAGCGAATTTCAGTCTTCACTCCTGTTTAATCTATCTTGTTCTTCAGGTACAAGGTGCTTTATCCTAACCTATATGCGATTGAATCAGAGAACAAGGATGCAAAGATGTTCAACTGTGTACAGGTTTACTACTTGTTCTTGTATGATATTAGAGGCTAGAGCAATCTGAAGTTCAAATAGGTGATTATATTGTTGTCTGTTCCATGGCAGAGGGGGCACCAGAACTCTATTGAATTAATGCCAGTCTTCTTCTCAACCCTCCTGGTTGGGGGAATCCAGCACCCATGCATAGCCGCTTGCCTAGGTCTCGCCTATACAATATTTCGCTTCTTCTACTTCAAGGGATATTCCACGGGAGTTCCAGAGAACCGGCTCAAGATTGGGTATGTGGTGTCTTCCCCTCATTGTATTTTAACCTTGCTATTTAAATATATTTCTCCAAAACGTGTTGTTTCTTGCTTTTTGTTAAGTATCTTTTGGCTGTGCTGTTATTTGTGTAGTCATTGCCTTTATCCTCAACACATGGTCTGGCTGATAGTTCAATCCTAATTTTACTAGTACTTGTTACATTCAGCAAGAGCAGTCATGTGATTTGCTTTTTCTTGTTTCCACAACTTCCAGTATATGATAGAATAAAAAAACTGTTGTTTGATATTGCATGTAATAAATATGCAGTACCATGGTGTAAAAATAGTAATTCTTGAGTGTAATTAAGCTTCAATAAATTTTAAACATCTACCAGGGAAAAAAGATCTACCTAGAAATATATATGCAAAGGTAGGAGTTTCGGCAAAAAGAGATGTCCAGTATAAGGAGTGAGTGAAATGGAAACATGGTGAGAGCTAGAACCTCCGCCTGTTCTTGTGTACGGTGTTATAGGTTTTTCTAGAAGCATGTGTAGGAGGTCGATAAAAAGAGAATCAAATATGAGGAGTGATTGCATTAGGAAAATGGTTTGGAGATAGAAGCTCCATGCTATTTTGCATATGATGATATTGGCATACCAGTAATTCCTTGCTTTTACACTAACGATCTTTTAGTGGTGGAGGAGAGAATGAAATCTTTTTGTTCCTTATAACGAATGAGGGTTAGCTATGGCTGTGTTTGAAGTTGTTGATATTGTGGTCACCTTCTTGACAGAGGTTCTGCACAAATCCTGGTCCCTATTTTTAGCTATGAAATTGTCGGTTATGAAATAGGTTTTAGTTTATTAGCATGGTTGATGTTTGAAACTAATTGGCTAGACTGTATAAGAAACAATGGCATCTTCCTATGGTTGGGCAGCCAATTAACAGTTTCCAGCGACTCACCGATGACGCACACAATCTTTAGATTTAGAATTTCTGCATGTAGCCCATTGATCCTATAGCATTGTTCTTTGTATCAAAAGTTTAAAAGAGAAGTAAAAAACTGATCTCCAACATATAACCTGAAGGTATTTTGGTCAGCATTGCAGGAGATATCTATAGGATTCAAACTCTAGGGGAATTGTGTACAAGTGTCCTTTAAATTTCTCTATGGTCGTAGACCTGTTCGAGTTTGGAGGATCTTGTAGCTGCTACAGGCGACAGAGGCCCACAACTATAGCCACTCCTTGAATACTAATGCTGCAATTGAGAATGTGTTATAGTAGCGGTTTATGGATTAGTACCTAAAGCAGGTGTTGGCGTTCTGTATGTTTATTGGTTCATTGTACGCATATGTAGCTAGCCTATCGTTTGAGCTAATTGATATTTTCTGGGTGTTAACAACTTCTGTACCCTACTTGTCTTGGCAGGGGATTAAACTTTGTGGCTCTCTTTGGGCTCATTATCTGCTCAGCATCCTTTGGCATCCATCTAGTGCTGCGACAAGTTATCTAAGATGTTCTCTGTATAGACCGGCTCTAAGATATTTACCTGAGAATGCATAATACTTCCTTGTATACATCTCTCTGCTTGTATCCGTCTCTTTTGTTGCTCATTTGCTGTGTTCTCCTTTTGTGTTCTAGTAAAAATGCGAATGGTAATACCGGACTACTCGTCACTCCATACTTGATATTATTCAGGGATATAAATTGGTGATTGTTTGTTATTTCAAACAATTAAGAGTTGTTCATGGTAATTTTCCAATGTTAGCATGAATTGGAGAAGTATCAGGGTGATTTTATGGCTTTCATAGATTTGAATTTAAAATCCGAGCACATCATTCGAAATTGTCAAGCGAATATATAACCTATAGTTTCGAGCAAAAGTAATTGATCATTCATTATTATCACGACATTAGAAATCGAAGAAACTAAGCCCGAATTGTACCGGTTATGGATTGGTGTTCCTAATTTTTACATTTCAACTTTAATTACTGATTCATAAATGCTAACGGATTGTTTCTCAGTCCATCAAATTAATTTTTTTATTATTATTTTATTTTAATACAAAATAATATAAAAATTTATTTTTATTAAATATTTTTATTTTTAATTTATTTATCAAATTTATTTGTAGAAAAGTGAGCTTATTTTAAAATAACACTTCTTATGTTTCATTTTGGGGGGCAATTTTGTTTGCCAAATAGGGGGCTACGTTTTTGGGTTGCAAGTGCAGCTGCAGCTGCAGCAAGCCTGCAACTGAAATTGCTTGCTGCAACTTGATTAGACTGTATTTGATATGAATTTTGGTTGGCTTCTAAATGTTTTAAGCAAAAAAAATTTATGCATAGTACAATAAATGTTTTCTTTCAAAAGTAAAAAAAAAAAGACATTATACGTTAAGATATAATTATGCATATAAATTTCTTATAAAATGTATAAAACATTTATATATATTTATTTCAAAAAGCTTTATATGTTTAGCTATTTCAAATATTTATTATAATACTTTCTAACTATTTTTTGCAAATATATTCACAATACGGTAAAATGATAAAGTAAAACGAAAAGCTTTTCCAAATGACTTCTTAAGCTGTAATATACTATAATTGTACATGCTTTGGATCATTTTCATTTTATCACTTTATTATTTCTGAGAAATATTAATGTGTCTACTTGAATTTAAAATTTATTATCGATTTAGTTACTTTCTTTAAATTTTACTTTAAATCTAATATGTAATTAGTTTGTTGTTTCTCAACAAAAAAAAAACCAAAAATGCTGATATAGCATTTACTGTTAAATCAACATTATTATGACCATTATATCAGTAAAAATAACGAATGGGTTAAATAATTATGTAGCCAAGTTATAGGTGATGTTAATATAGTTTAAAAAAAAGATTAAAGTTTTTATTACTATACATTACGAATAAAAATGCGCCACGTTTGCAAACTTGCTTCTGACTGTACTTGTTTCTCTGTTAAATAGATCTAATCACCTCTGTTCCTTTCTACTTTTTTTTTCTCGTTCTCGACTTACTCCAAATTTCTTCATTTTGTTTCTTTCACCACCCGCCATGCGTCGCCGGAATTTGTTTCTTCTTGTAGCCGGATTCCTGTTAACAGCCGCGCTAATTCCAATCTCTTTCTCCCTCCGTCCAATCTACTTTCTCATCTCCGACAACGAGCTCAAAGAAACCTCCACCTCCACCTCATCTGAATCCTCTTCTCTCTCCGCAGCCGGCGAAGACGAGCCTCCTGATTGGGAAGAATTTCCTGATTCCAACTCTCCCTCCGACGATGACCAACTTGATCCTGGATCATGGCTTCGGGTTCTAGAAGAAGACCAGCACAATTCTTCACTACCGGGAGGAAGACCAGATGCAACTGCCGAAGAAGAGTTGTATTACTCTGGTGTTAGGGGAATGATTTCTGCTGCAGTGTCTGGTGATACGACAGCCATGGAGACCGCTGCTGCGGAGATCGAAGCTGCGGCAGATGCTGGGCATCCGCACGCTCAGTCGGCTCTGGCGTTCCTCTTTTCGACTGGATCTGCTCGGCCTAAGAGCCGACAGAAGGCTTTCTTGTTCCACAACTTTGCTGCTGATGGAGGGAACATGCAGTCTAAGATGGTCCTTGCTTACACTTACTACCGACAGGAAGTAAGTATAAGCTTTTTCTTCGATTGAGGTTTTGTAGATGAAGTTCATTGGGTTTGATGATTGAAGTCTTAATGTCCTTGCTGATCAACAAAATTGCCAATATTAACTGATATGTTGTTTGCAATTGTTTGATTATGCTCAGAGTCTAGAGCGCTTTTGGTAGAATGATCTGCTCTTTTGATCTGCTGTTACGTTTGACTTGAAATGGGTCTTTGTATACCTCTGCCTTAACTTCCTGATTGATGATGTCTGTTTACACTTTCCAAATATGCAGCTATATGATAAAGCAGTCCAGCTGTATGCACAACTTGCAGAAGCAGCGATTGCGAGCTTCTTAATATCAAAGGAGCCTCCGGTAATCGAACCAGTTAGAATCCACAGTGGAACAGAAGAGAACAAGGAGGCGTTGAGAAAGTCTCGTGGGGAAGAGGGTGATGACTTTCAGATTATAGAGTACCAAGCACAAAGGGGAAATGCTGCAGCAATGTACCGTATTGGTCTGCTATACTACTATGGATTGAGAGGTCTTAGGCGTGACCATGGAAAGGCATTATATTGGTTTTCAAGGGCTGCAGATAAGGGTGAGGCTAGTGCCATGGTGCTTCTGGGAGAGATATATGCCAGGGGAGCGGCGGTTGAGAAGAATTACACGAAGGCCTTCGAATGGTTCACTCTTGCATCCAAGCAGCAGCATTACTCAGCATATAATGGCTTGGGCTATCTTTATGTCAAAGGGTATGGAGTAGAAAAGAGGAACTTCACCAAGGTGAGTATGCATATCTCCTTATTCTCTTACTAAGTTTCACCTTGAGCACTTAATACTTGGAGAATTTGTAACAATTATGGTACAAACTTTGATCATCATTTTCAAAGCATATAAAATGAAGCAAATTCTAAATGGTTCTACATCCAGTAAAATTTGAAGTTAAATAAACCATATTCTGAAATGTACATTAAAAGAAATCAGCAAGCATATTTTTCACATCTGGTTTTAAATGATGGCTTAGTTTACTATTAACACAAGGAAATGATACTGTTGTCTAGCTTCTTAAATTGATGCAACGTTATGCTGTTTGTATAGCAGTTCCATTCAGATATCAGTTTTCACTTCGCTTATTGCATTACAGAGGTTCCATCGTGTATAAGGAAAGTGATTAACTCCACCAACTTATATTCTTTGTAGCAGTATTGTAAAAGAATTAGGTCCTCTCAACCTCAACAATTGATTGCTCGAATTGGTTCTCCTAACATCCCTCAATTTCATAGTTCTCGTGATGATCATTTCTTCATGGTTTCAACTCAATCCCCATCTGCATTATGGAAGGTAATGGCTTGCATTAGTTTCCTTTGAATGGCGATTCACCTCCCAACATGGGAACAGAGTGAACTCGTTATTTGGTGCCTGCACAGTAGACTTTCTTTCCTCAGGATAGGCGTACGAGAGTTCTCTTCATCCCAGAAATCTGATGCTGTGTACTTAAGATGCTATCTGTTTGACATATATAACTTGGATTTTTCAGCATCTTATTTAGGGTATACCCTGAGAAAGCCATTTCTAGGTTCATATATAGAATGAGGGTCTCTCTTGTTCGAACATAGATTTTTGTTGTCCAGTCATATATATTTTCCGGTTTGTTCCTGATTGTGGTCATTTAAAATTACATATCACTAGAAACTCATCGTTCTTATCTTCCTAACTACTTACTAATTTAATTCTTTTGGACAGTACTAGACATAGAAATGAATCTCTGTTATCGCTAGTTTAATATGCCCTTGATTCATATGACGTGGTTTCAGTCTGCCATTATAAAGGATTTGTCCCACTTGGAGGTACTTAATCAAATATTTTCTTTCAGGCGAGAGAGTACTTTGAGATAGCTGCTGAAAATAAAGAACCTGGAGGGCATTATAATTTGGGTGTATTGTATCTCAAGGGAATTGGGGTGAAGAGGGACATAGTTAAAGCTTGCAAGCTTTTATTTTCTGCTGCTAATGCTGATCAGCCAAAGGCTATATATCAAGTAGCAAAGCTTTTCGAGAAGGGTTTAGGCCTCAAAAAAAATGTTCCAATGGTATGGACCTCTTTTTGTGTACTCTCTATCATTTAATTTGCTTCTTGTTTATTTCTTGCATTTCTTAGTCTCATGTTGTTGCAAAGGCAGTATGGTTGATATTGCCTAAGCTGGGCCATTATTTCCCTGGAAAATGGGGCTGCTGATATGATTCACATGTTAGAATTAAAAAGTCAAACAATAGGATTTAGGTTGAAGCATCTACAGTGTCTGCTACTGCAGGAGTATTATCTACTTTTTATAAGATGGGGTTTTTTGTGTCAACTATTACTCCTAATAGAATTCCCTTTAACACACTTGTTGTCCATTATTCATGTTGCCCGAGTAGGTTATGTTACTTGGACTCTTAAAAAATGAAGCTGTAGCCAGATGTTAGTATCCTCAGATAGGATATGGAATCCTTGTCCAACAATTCAATTTATTTAAATGTGAGTAAATACAAGATTGAACTTCTACTTTGGATTTTTTAGGAGTTTATTACTTGAATTTACTTTAGAATATGTGGTTTTTACTTGAAACTTGGAGTTGATTCTCAACTTCACAATGATTCTCAATTCTTTTTCATTAAAAGCCAAATTAGATTTTCCTGAAAAGCCATTTTGAGAATCGCTTATAAATGAATCCTTTTGATGCCCCTACCTCTAGGTTCCCTCTGATCAAACCTACCACCAAGCCTGGAGTTCTATTTTCCATGGCTTTGTCTTGCTTATAGCGTGTTCAAGGTATCACATTTTGTATAGTCTACTCATACTGGAGATCTTCTAAGTTCTAGTAAATGCTTCTCTTGTCGGGCCTCATTTTACTTCGACAGTGTTACTTGTTACTCTCTTCTTCTGCATCTATTGATACTATTGTCATGCTCCCACTGTGTGCTTTCCTCTGGAGGTTACACCCTCCTCATTTTCTCGCTTCCTGCTTCTCCTTAATCTTTTATTCTGGGCCTTAAAGTGCGATAGCATCAATGACATTCATGTTGCGTTGAACAATTTTTTCAAGTATGTCTATATTTTGTTCTGTCAAAAAATATGTGTCTAATGTGGTTAGCCTTGCAATAGTATAGCCTGTCAACTTCAATAGTATATCCCGTCTCTTATTTATGTGAGCAAGTCCATGTCTAAACACTTGTCTGTTCACTTTTGCAAATTTAAATTTAACATATATTTCAAGCATTCATTCCAGGTACTCTGGACTTCCTCAGGAAATTAAGGAGTCTCTTTTGCTTAGTGATTGCTGATGTACAAGGACATTTTTCAGATGTTGACCTATAACCTCATTTGCCTAAGTTCTCTCTTTTGCCTTCTATAAATTGTTGCTACAATTTCATGTATCATTCTACTGTTTTTGGACCGCATTGCCAACGAAGTGCTCCTAACAAGCACTTTAGGATAGTGTTATATTTGATGACATGTTCTCTTTGGTGTATTCTTCACTATTCTTAATCAATTTCATAATATCATTATTATTTGCTAAACATTTTTACAACCCTGTAAGGTATAGTCAACATCGGAGAGAAGTATCTTTTGGTAGTGTCTATACTAATTATTTAAACTTGATTAATTTAACAAGCTATATCTTTTTCCAAGGTCTCAAATTTTGTCTTGGTTCGAGTTTTACTATGATTACTAAGTGATAATGAAAGTTATTACCATGTGTTCTATTCAATAGTAGCATACCTATAATTCTTGTCTCTTTATGTCAGGCTGCACTTCTGTACAAGACCGTTGCAGAGAGAGGACCTTGGAACTCCTTATCAAGGTGGGCTTTGGAGGCTTACCTGAAAGGTGATGTTGGGAAAGCGCTCTTACTGTATTCTAGAATGGCAGAGCTTGGCTATGAGATAGCTCAGAGCAATGCTGCTTGGATACTTGATAAGTATGGCGAGCACAGTATATGCATAGGAGAATCTGGCTTTTGTACTGATTCTGAAAGGCATCTTCGCGCACATGCTTTATGGTGGCAGGCATCTGAGCAGGGCAATGAGCATGCTGCTTTACTAATTGGTGATGCTTATTACTATGGTCGGGTATGTGTACAGTTCCATTCCCCTTAGCATGAGTTGCACGGATTGAGGAATTAGTACATCTTTTACATTTTAGTGATGGTTTAATAATTCACATGACTGCACACCTTGATCTTGTTTTATTTAAGTGTTATGTGACTTCAAGATGTGAATTCCTATAGTGCTTTCTTTACGCATGATTGTTTGATTATCTAATATAGATAGGACATGATTAAGCAGGTCAAAAAGTTTGCAGTCAGCTTATTTGAAACTTGAAAGCATAAGTTGCCTTCTGGTGTAATGTAGGCAAGCAAGTTCTTTTCATTTTAAAGGGATGCATCTTCTCGGACATCATGTTCACAGAAATGCCAATGGTTTGATTAGCTTATGAAGTCAAAATGCGTTCAGTTATTCTTATAATTCTGACTTTCTTATACAAGTGCTGTGATTATCTTACATTGTTATTCTATCACATGAATCTTCTTTTACTCGTAGGGTACTGAGAGAGATTATGAGCGTGCTGCTGAAGCATACCTCCATGCACAATCACAAGCAAATGCTCAGGCCATGTTCAATCTTGGTTACATGCATGAGCATGGGCAAGGGCGCCCCTTGGATCTTCATCTGGCTAAAAGGTATTATGATCAGGCCCTTGAGAATGATCCACATGCAAAGTTGCCTGTCACCCTGGCCCTCATGAGCTTGTGGATCAGGAAGAATTACGCTGGCAGCTTTCTGGTAAGCCTTTTTTCTCGTTGCATCAATTCATCTATTCATAAACATTAATTTTAGGAGCTGAAGCATCTCTTACAGGGAAATGATTTGCATCAAACATGTTTTTGTATGTTAGTATGTCTGCCACTCCAAATGACTAAAAATTGCTGCACTATAGTGACCTCTGTCTAGAAAGCGCGTGTGTTTTTTAATGATCTTGCATGGGCTAGTTTCATTGCAGACATGGGGGGAAGAGATGATTTTGTGACATATGATACTTTTTTATCATATATACAAACTTTGAAAGATACGAGTAAAGTGATCGCTGTAATTCTAGTCAACCTTCTGATTATCGACATTTATCGAATGAAACATGTTTTCAAATTTGCTTATAGTAATTCAGGAACTTATGACTGGTAATATTTTCCACATTGAGATAAGAAGCATGCAATTGTTTCTCATGTTTGTCCACATAAAGGACGTGATTCCTTCTATTAGATATAATACCTTTTTAGGTAACTAGACGTGGTCTGGCTTTGCTATATGTATGTCTTGATACATCTTTGACTTTCAGCATTACTATCCTGCACTAACATAAGATTTATAATGCATTGGTTTCTCTTTTAGGTCAATTTGATTGATTCTCTTCCAGAAATATTTCCAAGAATTGAGGCATGGGTTGAGGAGGTGATCATGGATGAAGGCAATGCGACAATATTAACGCTTTTTGTCTGCCTTTTGACTGTGCTCTACCTCCGCGAACGGCAAAGACGAATTGCTGCTGCACATCCACAGCTGCCAGACGAAGTCCCTAACTAATTATTCTTAGCAGTTAGCAAGTGTTTATCTGTCATGCAGATAGAAATTGAATCAGACAACTAACTACAATCTAATGGCTTCACGAAAGAGTCTTTGTTCAACCTTGTAGAGTATTCTGGTGGATGATCTCTACAGCTATTGGAAATGAGCTTCTCTGAATCTGCAGATTCTCTTGCGCTGTGCCTAAATTCCACTAGGCATTTTGGAGTGGGGGAAGTTCACCAGACATACTGGAGGAGTTTTGGAGTCCTGTAATGATGTTGCATTGCGTAGCAAGCTGCTGTATATCCTTTTTTCGGTCTCTTTTGGAATCTGATGACCATCTCATTTTACGAATGTCAACAACCTTTGGTATAGTGGTAGAACACTACGCATAGCATTTTCCTGAGAGATTTTGGGTTCTGCCCCAACTGATATGATGTCTGTTATTAGCTATTGAATTATGTTCAAATTTACCCGAAGTTTTTAGTTCTTAATTACTATAAAATGAGACTGTTTGATTTGGTTATCCAAGAGATCAAGTAACTTAAAAGGTTAAGAAGAGCCGGACAAGAAAATCTCGTGTCATTTCGATCTCATTATCGAATGTTGCATTGCGATGGGTCGTTTATGGAATGTGATTGGGAATAGATAAGCTGCTGTGGGCAAATCATTCAACATGGAAGAAAATGGCATAGACAGATGTGTTATCCCTTTCGTACGCAAAGTGTTTGATTGTTGACCCACAGAGAACTCATATCCAAAATCAGAATCAGCATCTTGATGGTGCCATACCAATGCAGTCTCCTTCGATTCAATATAAGAACCATCAGTTGTCTCAGTATATGCTTTGCTAGTGATATGTTTGGAGAAGGATATACTGAGGAGGAGATGGAGGTAGAAGGTGCGGTGTAACAGTGAGAGGGTTCACGGGAAACCTGACTCCCTCAATTTATTCCTTCCCGCTTTCTCTTTCCAACGCCTCTTTCTAATAATAACAAGAGAGAGAACACTTTTTTTCTCCTTTCTTTCTAATGTTTCTTGTTTGGTTTGATCTTGGATTGATAATTTGTTTCTATCTCTTCTTTCTCTCTGGTGACCTGGTCCCTTGTTTGGTTATTAAATAACGCCTACTCAATGACCTCATCCGGCCGTTATGTCATGAATAAATTGACAACGCAATGCATTACTTAGATCCCACTCTCTTTTCTCTCTAGTTTTCTAATGGTCCTACTACTCCTACTGTGCTTTGCCCTTTTAACCGGGGAAACTATAAACATTTAGGTTGTTTGTTTCCATGAGACATTGAAGTTGTGAACTACAAATGAATCTGTAATATTAGCTTCTGAAGAAATAGAGCAGAAGCTTTTTGGCTTCTGAGGAATTAGTTTAGAAGTTGGTTTCTCTCTTTCTTTCTTCAGAAATAGATTTGCATCGTTGACTTAATTAGATGAATTAATATTCTAGTTTCTTGAAACAGGTGGGAAATTAAAACTTATTTTCACATTAAACACTACTTTGACATGTTTCTTTTGAAATAATAATATAAACCAACAAAAGGATGTTGGTAATTCGCGTGAACTGAGGTGTCCATAAAACAATTCTGCATGGAACGGTAGACGAAGATGAAGACGGCGGACAATTCTCAACATTTCTTGAAATTTGTTTACAGATTCCAAATTTACATATATAGCTAGTAATTCTATGCATATATACGAAAAAATAATACAAGCTTGATCGAAATTCATCAAAATTAACTGAAAATGAAAATTCAATTTCATGAATATGTCTTTAAATTTGGTACGTATCTGTTTTTTAGCATGCAACTAATCGAATGTTTGAGGAAGCAAGACTAGTAATTTCAGCATTTTGGTTCATTTGCATAAGAACAATCTAAGGAGATGCATGATATCTTTTAGACGTTTGCTAATTAATTTGAACTTTTCTTTGGACAGCTTTTACTCAAATGGACTACAAAATTTTGCTTGCCAAAAAAATTTACGATAACAATAAAGCATGTTAGTTAATTAATCAGAATCTATATATCTTTTGGCCTGTTGACCGGATCCAGATGGGAGAGGTCAGATATTTGAAAGTATTTATTAAAAAAAAGTTTTTAATAAAAAATATATTTTATATATTTTTTTAAAAATAAATTATATTTTTTGACTTAAAAAATAATAAAAATAATTAATAATAAGATTTTATGATGTAAATTTTTTTATTATATATTTTTTAATTTTTTTAAAAATTATATAATATTTTGAAAATTTTATTTAAAATTATAGTAAAAAGTAAATAATAAGCTTTCACAAATATTCACTATTTATCAACTTGTCGACTCTCAAAGCCCCACGAATAGAATTTCAGGGGTGAAAAAGTAGACATTTTCAAAGGTGGGAAAAGTTTACTATAGGGTTGTAAAATTAAAATTCTCAGAAGTATCAAAGGTTTGGTTTATCCATAACTCAAAAGTAAAGAGGAGCTCATAAATAATTTTAATGCTCAACAAAGGCATAATAAATAATTAACCTTTAATTGTTTTCCACATTTGTATTATAAGCAACATTATAAACTCTTTTCCCTATTCACCATTTTGGCATTCCATACAAATAAATAATCAAAATTGTACCAGCAGAGATCACTTTATTTATTATTTTTTTTGAAAAAAAATTGTATCAAAATTATATTTTTCCTGACAATTTTACGTATTCTTTTTTCTCTTCTTATTTAAAATTTATTATTATTCTTAACTTAATTATTTTGTTAATTTAATATTATTTAGTTAATTTAATTCTAGTTATCGATTAGATATTGATCAGTAATTGGTCGACTATCGATCAGTTACCGACTAGTTATTGATCAGTAGCTGGTCGATCAGTAACTGATCGATCAGTTATCGATCCGTTACTTATTAGTTAAATTATTATTAAATAACTGATCGATTATCTACCAGTCGATCAGTTACTATCTAGTTATTTATTAGTTATCAACTAGTTATCGATCAGTTGCTGTTTCGTAACTGATCGATTGTCGATCAGTAGCTGATCGATCAGTTATTGTTCAGTTACTTATTAGTTATAAAATAGTTACCAACCAATTATTAAGTAATTAGTCGATTGTTGACCAGTTATCTATCAGTTGCTTATTAGTTATCGTTAAATTACACCCAGTTACTATTCGGTAATTAGTCGATTATCGGTCGTAGTTGGTCGACTATCGATCAGTTACCGTCTAGTTATTTATTAGTTATCAACTATTTATCGACCAGTAATTGGTCGGTAAGATTGATAAACGACATATTACTGATTGACTATCGACAAGTTAATAATCGATAATTGAAGTTATATTACCTATATAAAATTAAATAATAAAAGAATTAAGTTAAAAATAATAAAAGGATTAAAATAAGAAAAAAAAAAAAAATAAATTGTCAGTAAAAATACAGTTTTGAGATAATTATTATTTTGGAGAGAAAAGATAATAAACAAAGTGATTTTTTTGATATAATTCTGAAGTATATTTATATAGAGTTACAGAGGGCTGAATAGTAAAGAGAGTGATTATAGCACACAGTTAGGATGCGTTTGTTAAAGCGTCTCAGTAAAATAATTTTTTAAGTTTTGAGTTCATATTTTTTAATTTATTTTTTATAAGTATTTCAAAAATTTATTTAAAAATTTAAAATATACAAAAAGATTATACGAGATGAAATCTTTTTATTATTTATTATTATTTTTTCAAATAAAAAATAAAACTCATTTAAAAAAATAAATATATTTTATATTTAAAAAAACTTGAGTTTAAAAACACTTCTTATTAAGCAATTCTAAATGGGCCCTTATAATATTTAGTTCATAATGACAAAATAGCTTCCTTATTAAGTTGCTATCAATTACTCCTTTAAGTTTCTTTTGTTTCCTTTATAATTAATGACAAGAAGATAACTGACCAATGATAGCACTATGCAAAGAGACAATGTTGAGCTACATGTCTTAACATGGAATGTTGCTAGCTTTTTCTCTTTTCTTTTTCTTCTTTCTTGCTTTCAAAAGCGTTGGTGTTGCAAAGTTTTAACTTCTGTCCGCAAAACAACAGAACCCAAAGCTGCCAGACTTTGCCCTATAAGAACAGAGACAGCTACGGAATAATTCCAAACCTAAGCATGTTGCAAGCAGTTAAACTTCTTCTCTGCAATTTTATAAAATAAAAGCTGAATGCTAGTTAAATTACTACATGTTTGTTCTTCTTCTGTATTCAATTCAATTCAAACACTGCTGCATGCATGGTGCCAAGAAACTACAGCAGCAACAGTGTTCCAGTATTGTTGCATGGTAGTACTTAGATGAGTAAAAGCTTTGCAGTAATTATCTGATATTTTCAGGCCATCATGATATTTTTGCAATCATGCAATGCAGCAAGGTAACAGTTTTGGATATTATAATATGTTCCAGTAAATTAATACACTTATGGACAAAAAACATATTTTTTTATCGTGTATATATATCAATTCACTCTACAATAGCATTTATGTACTTAGTAAACATTTAGCACAAGATAATGATCATTTTACCCATAATAAGTTTATAATTTTTTAAAAGATGCAAATAATATAGCAACTAATACATTCGATTAAATAAAAATACTCTTTTAAAATTCTCACCTCATGTCATAATACTAATTGCCAATTTGGCCAAAAGAAAAAGCTCATAATGTGTTCTCCGTAAAACAAAGAAAATTTCCAACTCATAGCAGTAGAAAACAAGAACAGCAGTTAAAAAAAAGGTTTTATTTAGCAAGCGGTGGATTTGATGTTCTATTGAGTGCCAATCAAAACAGAAAGGGGTATTTCTGTAATCGTCGATTTCCTTCTGCATCAACCGGCAATTTCTGAATACTGACAGGTTGCAGAACAGAAGAACAGAGACGATATTAATGTTCTTATATTAAACTACTACTACTACTCTTCTTCCCATCTCTCTCTCATTCTATCTGTGAAGCCCTTAACAACAACGTTCGTTCTCTCTCGCGCTGTCTCTGTAACGATGCTCTCAGGCTTGAACAGTGGGCGGTGGTTAGAAGAGACACCCACCGATTCTGACGCTGTCGGCGACGCAACAGCTCCGCCTTCTGTGGCGGCCGCGGCAGCGTCATGGCCTCGTTCCGTTATGCCTTCTCTCTCTGTTGATTCTTCTCACGACAAGGATTCGCTTGCAGGATTCAAGTCCGTGATTGATGTTGATGACTCATGGTTTCTTTCTTCTCACAATTCAAGCCAACCCTTTGATTCTCAAACCAGCTTTAATGAATCCCTTCTGCTTCCTCCACCAGCTCCAGTTGTTCCATCCATGGTTGATTCTTCCAACAACAGCAGCAGCAGTTATTTCTTTTCTTCCAACAACAGAGCCCCTCTCTCTTCACTTCTTTCCAACGTTTGCGCTTCTTCTTCTGGCTCTTGTTCTACTGCTGTTGGGAACCCTTTTGATCAACACAGCTTTGTTGTTGATGAATCTTTGTTTCATCAGCAAACTAACACTAGTAACCAGCTGAGTTGCTTGGATTTCAGTGGTGGAGGAGGAAACCTGCAGTTTTCTGGAGGGTTAACGGAATTGAACTACGAAGGATCTGATAATAATAACTCGATTAATCCATCTTTCATGAATTGGAACAGGTCGAAGCTTCTCAGGCCATTAGAGATATTCCCTGCTGTCGGAGCTCAGCCAACCCTGTTCCAGAAACGTGTTCTACGGCAGAATTCTGAAAAACCTGCAGTGCCTGTTTCGGCGGGCTTTCTGGGGATTCTGAATGGAGATGGAGGAAGAATTGGGAAGCAGAGGAGCGAGGAAGATGAGTTAGATGAAGCAAGCATAGATGGCTCTGGATTGAATTATGATTCTGATGATGCTGTGGCGGTGATCGACGGTGAGAACGTCAAAGAAGAGAGCGTCAAGGCTGGAGGGAATGGATCCAATGCGAATAGTACGGTGACCGCAGGAGGCACTGATGCTAAAGGAAAGAAGAAGAAGGGTTTGCCGGCGAAGAACCTAATGGCCGAGAGGCGTAGGAGGAAGAAGCTTAATGACAGGCTCTATATGCTCCGATCTGTGGTTCCCAAAATCAGTAAGGTGAAACAAAAAAAAATATTTCTGTTTTCTGTTTTCTGAGGAGCAAAGTTTGAATGAGTTTTGAAGAGTCTGAATTCCACGTAGTCGATATGACTTCTGTTAGATTTGCTTTCTTCAACTGTGATGCTTTTCTCTATGAAACATTTTCTGATCTTGTTCGTCGCTTTATTTTGTCTAATCCTGTATTGGTCTCTACTTTTGATTAGTTTATCGGGCAGTCTTTCTTTTTTCTTTTTTCTTCAAAATTTTTAAAAGATTCTTTGATTGTACTTCATTGGCTTTCTATTCGCCGATATGACTCTTTTATTTGTATTACTAATCTGTTTTGTTAATCTATGATACCCTTGAAAGCATTTCCAATTTATTTTTTAAGTTACTTTCGTTTTGGTTTAATCATGCAACGATTTCTGTTCCAAAGAAAGTATCGAGTAAATTTTATGTCTAGCAGACTGTTTCTTTGTGTGGGTCAGACCTTCATTTGTGTTGTTAGTAGCATCTTCACTGATGTTTGATTTATTGATCTGAAAGAGAATGACATGCAATCCTATTTTCTTTTTTCTTTTTTTGTGTGGACCTCCTACTCGAGAGTTTGAAATGTTTGTTGCTTCTCTTGGTCGAGCTAACATTTCTACGAAAAGAAGTTAACTGTTCAATCTTCTTTCTCCTGTCACTGTGAGTTTATCTCCCGTTAGAATTCCGAGTGTCTTCTGCCAATCAAGAGAGCACTATGCAAACACACGGACTTGATCGGGGTCGTTTGGGATTGTTTTAAAATAAAAAATTTTTAGTGAAAAAAAATGTTGATGAAGTTTTTTAAAAAATGATTTTATTTTTATAGTTTAAAAAATTTATTCCTATAATGATTTTATGACTGTATAATTCACATATGTTTTTTAAATTTTAAAATAAGTGTTTAAAGTACTGTGGAAGATTTTTTGGAAAATGAAAAATTGAAAAGGAAATAAAAAACACTCACAAACAATACCAAACGGGGCTGAATTCAGCTACTGAGATTCTCATACATCCTTGCATTTACATTTTGCGTGAGCATAGGTCAATTATTTTTTGGGCTCCTTTTTAAATTCTATATCAGGAAACAAAATAAAGCATGAGCTCTTGATTTTATTACACGAGGAACTACCAGGTTCCTTGCTCTTTATTTATACGAAATTTCTTGCTTGTTCTGAATGTATTTTCAGTAGCTGCGGCTACGTCATTTATAGGCAATCTACAGGTTTCTTCTGTGTCTATCCATTAACTTTCTTTTGTAAACTTGATTTTAGCAAACTTAAAGTGAGCAGAAGATTATGAAACATTGTCATGAAAGCATCTTCCAAATACCAATTCCGACTTTTCACATTATTTTCAGCAAACATCAACTTCTAATTTTTAGTTTTTTCTATAACAGTTGATAGTCTTAAAATCTAGGTTTCTGTTGCTGCTTTATTTAGTTCTATTTTAAAATTACCTCTGTTGGCACTTTTGCAAGTTTTGTAAGTGCTGGTAGTTATATTCCAATTAGTTTATCTCAGCTCCTGTCAATCCTGTCCTTGTACAATGTCATAGCCCTTCGTAGCTATATCTTGTAACTCAGCATTTGCAGTCCTTCCTTGATGTTTCTCTCTTGTTGCTCTTCATCTGCTACTTTTTCTGGAAGTAGTGAATATAACAATTTTTGCATTGACAACTTTGTAAATTCATATTGTGAATATTTGGTTTACTGCTTTTGTTCTGTTTTAAAGAGGATCCTGTAGGCTGACATATATTGGTGTTTCTTTTATGCATTTTATTTTCATTTTGTCATCTATATCCTTTTACAGACATACCATTTACCTGAGTTGTTTGCTAACAACAGATGGACAGAGCTTCAATTCTGGGTGATGCAATTGAGTATCTGAAGGAGCTTTTGCAAAGAATCAATGACCTGCATAATGAACTTGAGTCAACCCCCTCAAGCTTGTCAATGCCTAATGCTGCCACAACCAGTTTCCATCCGTTAACTCCAACACCTCCCACTTTGCCATGCCGCGTGAAGGAGGAGCTTTGCCCAAGCTCATTACCTAGCCCGAACAATCAACAAGCAAGGGTTTGTATATATCATTTGTAAAGATTTTTTGGAAGTTATGCCCTTTGTTTTATGGAGGTAATTTAAATACTTATGCATCTAAAAGCTAAAGAACTCATCCTGTCCATCAAAATGTATAACATGGGTTCACTAGTATATATTACCCCTAGAAGTTGCAAGCATATGAGAGCTGATGTAACAAAGGTTTTCCATAATAGACTACAGACATTTCCCCAGCACCTGATGCCTTTCGTTGCCTTGCCTGTTCCGCAGTTTGTCACTGGGGCTGTAGCTTGGTATTACTATAGATTTGTGTGCTCTATTTTTGTAGTCTAAAGATGAGCTGGGCAGTGAAGCTTCATTTTGCTTCATTTTATACAAAATCAGGTTAAACTTAGGTTTCTTGCATATGCTTTCTGTTGGACTGTGAGTACCTAAGCTCTGTTTTTGTATTTTGTACAGGTAGAAGTCAGAGTAAGAGAAGGAAGAGCAGTAAATATTCATATGTTCTGTGCCCGGAGGCCTGGTCTGCTGCTATCGACAATGAGGGCCATTGATGGCCTTGGCCTTGACATCCAACAGGCTGTCATTAGCTGCTTCAACGGGTTTGCACTTGATGTTTTCCGAGCAGAGGTGAGCTAGATTTCCCATTTTTCATATTTATTAGGATGTTATATCTACGTTTGTTCGGTTAGTCGTCAATATATGAGTTGGTCCTTTAGTACTCATAGGTACTTAACCTCGATTATTTCTTCATCAGCAATGCAAAGATGGGCCCGGAGTTTTGCCTGAGGAGATAAAAGCAGTACTCTTGCACTCTGCAGGCTTTCAAAATACAATGTAGAGTAGTCAGGTAGGCATTTGCCAAGGGGGACTACCCATAGCTGCTTGCTGATGAGTTCTAAGAATTGCATCTACGGTGACTCTTTTTATGTGGGAGAAAAATCCATTTATTAGTTTCAGCTTGTTAACAATAGAATGGCTAGGAACTTTGGATGATGCTTACTGTCCGTCTCTGATAAGCAGCCTTTGAAAGAAACAATAACTTGCAACTTCCTTTCCAAGCACTCAATAAAACTCTTGTAATTTGCATTTACTGCTGGCCATAAGTTTTTTTGTTTTTTCCCTGGAAGTTGGTTAGTGCCTTTGTTGGTGTACTCAATTTAGGTTTTTGGCCTCTTTCTATCTGTACATGTGTTTATGGTTGCCTATAGTTTCACGCTGTCTCATTTGGACAAGTTTTCTGTATGAATAAATCAACCTTAGCATGGAGTGAAACCATAGCAACATCATACATACACGCATGTGTAGACTGATGATTACGTAGGAGCATATAGGTTGAATATTTGGTCTCGTGTTGTCTACGTACGTTGAGAGCTTAATAAAAAAAAACATGAATATAATTTCTTATAGACAGGATCCAGAATCAATGAAGACAGGTGATGTTCATTTTATGATTTATTATTCAACATGATTATCCTTTTTTGGGGCCATCTGCGCAAATGTCATGAAATAGAAATGCTCTCTGTTATAGGATTAGCTTAATATGCGCATTCTATGCAAGCATTAATAGTCGTCTTCTGTTTGGCAGCTAGCATTGTCGTTAACCTGATACCATTACATAAATGAAGTCTTTCATTGCGTAAGCCATAAGTTCCTGAAGGAATTGTTAATACTTGGTCTCAGAAAATGCTAATCAGTGAACATTGAGTGACATTCAGTTTGTACTCTGTCTATTCAACAATTAATCTTTGCAGTTGCAGAAAGAATGAATTTAGGGCTCAACTCATTAATTTGGAAGGCTCTCAAATTAGCTGAAGTTAATGCCATAAAAGAAAGGGCACACATTTTCTACAGTGATACTGTAACATAACGGGTACTAAAACCTTGAGATATAACTTTTTGGAGACGGGTGTTTGAAGATGTAGCGGTTGGGTTCAAATAAATGTATATTGAGTGTATGGGACGCATGGTTTATGCATATCTATGCATGCCAATATTTTACTTTGGAATAGCATAATATTACGGTATAATTATTTTGACTTTTTTTTTCATCCGAATGATTTTAGTAAAATATTTTTTACCTAGATAAAATATTTTATACATAAGTTAAATTAAGAGTATGATAGAATACTCTAGATATAATATAGTTGGCATAAATTTAAAATATGATAGAGAATACTCTAAAATATGTAGAGATTTTTATAAGAAAAATTATTATGAAATTTTCGGAGCATATATTCTTCACCTTTCGATCAAATCAATCTTCATCATCCATTAAAAAAGTGGAGGAGCTATAAATAGGAGAACAATGCTTTTTTAATTTTGAATTATCAAGCAAATTAAATAAGAGTTGTAAACAAGAATAGTAGTATAAAGCTTTTTTTTCAAAAACTCTTTCTTGCAAATGTTCATATTTTATTTTAAATTTCTTTTGCCACAAAATTTTTAGATATTTTTGATAACTCATTTAAATAAAGACTTACTTAACTACAAAAGAGTGTGATTAAATGTCGCGGACCAATGCAAAATTTTAAGTCCGTAACAAGGCATGAGTAAAGCAAAATAGAGACTTAAAGTCGTGTTATTTTCAACTTTATACAAGTCACTTATTTTTACAAATTATTTTCAGCTACACAAAAATATAAAAATTACTTTCTAAGCTTACTTTTTATAAACAAATATAAAAATTAGATTCACTTTCAACAGAATTATTTATAATACTTTATTTTTTATTAATTTATTTTATGATAATTTACCTCATGCTAAAAAACACATCCTAAATAATCAGCATTTACTATTTATTTAATCACATCACATCAACGTACACTTTATGAGATTGCATAAGAGAGAAACAGCTTTGTAGCTGTTGCTATATAATAAAATTGGCCCAATTCATGGGTTGATCCAGTGGGCTATATCTGGGCTCAATTTTAAGTCTGTTCTGGGCCTTTTTTCTATTGTCGTACCAACAATCCTAATACGTAGTCGAAGAAGTGCAAAATATGATTTTTCGGTTCTTTCCTGATAGCTCAAAACTATCGATGACTTTGAAATTAATATCTTACAGAATAATTATTATTATCTACCAATTAAAAGTTGAGATACCAACAAAATTATACTTAATTTCATATTCCGAAAGCGACACGATATATATATCAGCCTAGCATGAACTGGTAAACAATTCTAATAAATAATATATTTCCAATTCAAAACGTTTTAGACTGTTTATTGGAAAAGATATTATCTTTGTAGAAGTATACATTATGTGATGAATAGTACGTAAAATAAATAAAATAGTCAAAATAGCTAATTCTTTTAGAATGAAAGAACTTATATTGGTAACTTTTTTTTGGGTTGAAAATGAAAGATTTATTACTCTAGAGCTTCTTGTATCAGTTTATTTATATGTTAATATCTCCACGTTTGGTTTTGCTAGTTCATCTGAGAGTTACCGGAGCTTACAGTTCTACTATCGTTCCTTTTCCCCACCATCAGCGTCGTTGCTTGTTCAAATCGCCGCACTTGATTAGTTGTTTCAGTTCATTCAGAATCCGGCAGCAGCTTAGATTTGAAGAATTGAATTGAGGTAGTTAGTAATCCTCTTGAACTATTTCTTAGGTAGTCCGATGTTTTGCATGAATTTATTTTTCTTCCCTTCTACTTACTGTTTTGATATTCATTTATAGGTTGTTTATGATCTAGTGTTGCTTTGATCGGTTGAATAATTGGGATTGCTGAGATTCAATTTCAGATTTGTTTGTTATTTTTTATTCAACGAATCAGCTAGCATTCCTCTGAATGAATCTCGTATTCTGCGCAGTTGGAGATGAATTTTCAATTGAATTTTAATAGTATGAGATGTTTTGGTTTCGATTAGGTGCAATCAAAAGTAGCCTCCATATCCAAGCATGGGTACTACGGATTATTTTATTTAAATGCCCAAAAGTCTTCTGTTCTAAACAAGGACTTCGCAAGCTCCATCAAAAAAGATATGTTCATGAATGCATAAGCAGAGTTTTGCAAAGAAGTCAAGATTTAGATTTGTCTTTTCATGGAATGGACAATTCTACAACAGGAAAAGAAGAAAATTTTCAATTTGTTGTGAGTGTCTGGAGGAAAGACAGGCTGCTGTTTTGGCAAAAAGTGAATTAAGGAAGCAATATGATGATGAGAATGCGCCACTGAAGTTGAGCATTGTGATGAAGTTTGGTGGTTCATTGATGGCATCTGCAGACAAGATGAAGGAGTCGCGAACTTAATTCTTAGCTTCCTTGAACAAAGGCCTCAGGCCTGTAATTGTTCTCTTTGCCATGGGGAAGACTACAGACAATCTTCTGAGGGAACGAACCTAATTAGCTAGTTTCACCTGTAGATATGCATATGAAAACTATGCACTTATGATTCGGCAGGGGAGAAAGCTGTCACCTGTTTGGTATGCAAGTCTCTGAAATTGAGGAGTTGTGCTCCATCAAAGAGTTGCATACTAGGTTAATAAAACTTTAAAATAAGTTTCGTAGTTTTTCTGTATGTTTACACACCTCTTTAATCCCGAGCTATTATCTTATATTAATTATGACCTTTCTTACATGTTCAGGGCGGTTCATGGATTAGGGTGAGTAATGATTGCAAACTGAGGTTGGGTTATCTATCAACAAGAATTACAATGTTAGCTTCAACATCACGCGAACTTAATTAGGACTAGCTTACATTCGAGATTAATTACAGAACTTCTGCTGTTATTTGACATCAAATTACATGAAACTGCTTTACGTGCATCTTATGTCATCAAAGCAGTATCTACTATAAACTAGAGTTTGACTAAAAGAAAAATCGTTCTCATTTTCAGACTTTGGTTTAGTATATTTGACAGAGTTCAATGGTTCGTGAATGACTAAGTTTGAACTAAAATTGCTGGTTTTGATCTTTTGAAAGCAATCTTTTGAAGGAAAAATTGTGTTTGTATTTGATTTAAAATTATTAAACATGCAAAATTGGAAATGGGGTAGCTCCTCTTTCTCTATGAGATACATTGAAAGAATGGAAAGAATTTCTGCATATTTACTTCAGCCAATTCATGTGGTTTAGACTAACAGTTTAGCCACAACTTTTTTGCCAGTTGTTGACTATTTGAACAAAGAATTAATCTTGATGCTTTCTTTAGGCTTGTTTGTTCATATTCATGAAATGCGTTGTTCTTGTTTATCACTTTTAACCGACTATCAACTGGGTCAACCTCCTGTGCTATGTCTTTCACAAAACCACAACAAAAACTTTACTAGGTAGACACTCTAGTTTCCTTGCCAAAATTGAAGATGAAATATGTTGCCTTCTAGTTTGAGTATGCGACTTGACCTAGTTAACTCCTCATAACCGATTTTTAATCCCTAAATAGACATGCTAGAAAAACTATACGATTGTCCTGAAGGTTATTAAGACTTATCAACAATGACCAAAAAAATATTTCCAAATTTTGTTTTGTTTTGTTTGTGTCTCTTTCTTTTATTGGGTGTGTTTTTTGGTAGTGTGTTGTTGTTTACTGATAAACGTCAAGTAGAGATTTTTGTTTCCTCCTTTTAGACAAGCTACCAAGACTTATGGCAGCCCAGTTTATATTTAGGTTAACAAATTTGCGAGATTATTGGATGAAATGGAGAAGCTTTTAAATGGCATAGTGATGGTGAAGGAGTTCGCACTTCATATTAGAGATTATTTGGTTTCGTTTGGAGAATGCATGTCTACAAAAATATTTGGGGGATACATTAATTCAATTGGTGTAAAAGCAACGCAGGTAAGCTGTAAGGCACATTGACAGGATTTTATTTTCTTATTTTATTTTTCTTCTTAGGGAGAATTTTTTTATTTTTCTTATTTAAGGAAAACACTTTGCAAACAAGTTCATGAATAAACCTAGAGGTAGGAAAGAAAAAAAAATCTATTTGTGACTTCATTCAGTGTCATGCTTGCTCCATTTTCCAGGAGATTATGTTCTTCACCTCCATTCTGCAATCCACTGTTTTGGATAAGTGCAACTGTTCATGACCATGACCTAGAACCAGATTACATGGCTTAGCGTAATGAACTGAACTGCTGGATCATAATATGGGACATATTATGCAGCATACTTAGTCTTGAATCTGATCAAACCTTCTAATCATACCATGGATATCATGCTTTTGGATTCAGATTTCAAGAGCCAAACTGTTGGAACTTGAGATGGTTCATAATGCAGCTTGAGTCGGATTGCTTAAGCGTATATGGGATAGAATAACAATACCGTTTCTCATATTAGCAAGTTGATGGCTTCACAAGTGAAAATTGATCAAATATGGATATGTTATGAGAAACATGCTTCATATTCCATCATTATTAAACTGAGTCCTTGAGAGCATGCTTTGATCTAGGAGGTGGTGGATACTCTTGACTCTTAATAATATTTCTGATGTGAGAGAAGTTCCTTTTTTAAAGTAGTCCGCATCGTTGTTCATAAGAATTTATACCTACTATCGTCATGCTGAATGAACTTCAACTAAGTTGATTTTGGCAAATCACTTTTGGCTAGGTTTATGTTTTTTACTTGTTCTGTTTCCTTTGCAGCTCTAAACATATCCAAGAGGTAATATTATGGAATTGAAATGGCATACTCTCCTCACCGGGATTTGCTGGGATCCTTATATTTCACTAGGATGTCAGCCATTATGTTTTTATTATTTATTTATTTTTCACTTCCTCCTTTACTTTGTAACTCAGATTGGAAGGCAACTGACCTTATTGTGTGCATATTTCCTTGCAGTATGATGCTTTTGATAGTGGTTTCATAACCACTGATGATCATAACAATGCAGAGATCCTGGAAGCAACCTATAAAGTTGTTGCAGAAAGGTTGACTGGATAAACGATCCTGCAATTCCTGTTCTGACAGGTTAACTTGGAAAGGTCATTTTACTTATGTGCATATATAGCATAGGACTAGAGCTAAATTTAACTTGTGAAGAGATAATGAAATTTATGTATGGTTTCTAAACTGCAGGGTAGGAAAGACATGCTATAACTACCTTTGGTAGGGGTGGTAGTGATTTGACAGACAACTATTGGTAAAGCCTTACACTCGAGAGAAATACAGGTAGATCGATGCCTACACTTGTACTTCTCAGTTATTTCGTCCTATATGATTAATCTATAGAAGGACATTCAAAGATTTATCACTTTTTGTTTTTTGTTTGTTTTTTTCCTTGTTTTTTCGGTTTTTTTTGTTTTTTTGGTTTTTGGTTTTTTTTTTTTGTTTTTTGTTTTTTTGCTGCACTTAACAATCATACAATCATAAAGTGCTCTTCCTTGTGTCAGTCAAAGATCTTTCAGAATGGTAACAGGTTTGGAAAGACGTTAATGGTGTGATGGCATGCGATCCTAATATTCATCCAAAAGCGAAGCCTGTGCCACATTTAACTCTTGATAGGCCGCTGAATTAGCATATTTTGGTGCAGAGGTACAAAATGGAGCACGTCAATCATATTATCATTTCGAAGATTGCTTCCATCTTGTTCTTACTTGACAGGGTTTTATGTTTTATATAATACTTTGTGATTTAGCTAGATATATATTGAACTTAAAATCTATAGGGAACGGAACAGTTCAGATGTCTATTGTTCTATTTACATTTATTATTTGTTTAAGTTGTTCAGAAATATATCTGAAGGTATATATAACTTGAAATAAGACCATTTATAGCTGTATGTAATCACAACACTTCATATTTGATTCAGTTTTGATGTAGTTAGGCATAGAAGTAGGACATACTGACTTTTGGATGCTTTTGTAGCAGTCCTGACAAGCTACAAATAACCTACGGACGTTGCCTTTATCACGGTCTTTCATTATAGGTGATGTACGTCATGGTCTATCATTATAAGTGACACTTGTTTCTATTATCGCATTAACTAAAATGTATTACTTTTTAACTGCAGATATTGCATTCTCTATCTATGAGACCAGCTAGTGAAAGCAAGATCCCAGTTAGGGTGAAGAATTTTTGCTGCCAAAAGCTCCAGGTACCCTCATCATTAAAGAAAGGGATCTGACCAAGGTTGTTGCAGCATAGTTCTTCCTCTTTCATGCTCTCAGCAATACTTTGACCTAGGAGTGGGGCTCACCTGACATCTTTATTGTAGTAAAATCCAGGCTGTGCAGACAAGCATGATATTGAAGTCAAATGTCACCTTGTTGGACATAGTAAGCACTCAAACGGTTGGTGAATTTGGTTTCTTAGCAAAGGTGAAATGATGTTGCAATCTCCACTTCTGCTGCAGTAATTTCTTTTTGCGAAGATTTGGAACTTCAAGTTTTTACCTTGTACCGCATGCAGGTCTGTTCCATTTTCTAGAAGTTGGGTATATCTGTTGACTGTATGGCTACAAGTGAAGTCAGTTTTTCAGTGACTCTAGATCCATCCAAAATTTGGAGCAGAGAACTAAACAAACCGGTAAACTGATCTGGCAAATTGTACATATTAAATTACATGGACTTCATTGGAAGTATTTGACCTTGTCAGCCTTCTTAAATTGTTAGGGAATATGTCTTAAGCGTGGTTGGAGCAGGTATAAGGACAGAGGTGGGAACTAAAGGAAATAAATCTGTTTTTCTTGATAACTACAGAATTGCCTCATAACTTTCTGCGATTGAGAATCTCAAATATTTGGCAGTATTTCCCTAGATGTTAATTATTAAGGAAACTTCAGGCATACTTTGATTATCTTCAATATACATTCAAGATTCTGGCACATCTAGAAAGAGTTGATTAGCGATCTAGAGGGACTGTAACCCAAAAGCCAGTCGAAGTTGGTGTTGTTGATGGAGAGGGAGACGAGGCTGCAATGCGTGAGGAGGTTATTGAGAAAGCATAATGGAGATAGGGCAGTGAAGAAAGGGACTCACTTTTACAACTCTGCTGACTGCTGTTACATGAACTGCTGAGGTGTGGCTTGGTAGTTGCTGGCTGTACCAATCATCTTTCCAATCTGATCTCAAAAGAACAGCAGTATCACATCAATGATAAAGAATTAAGATATTTGGTTCAGAAGAAATAATTGGGGGAGAGCCAGATTATATAAATTAATGGCAAATGAAAAAGAAAGAGAGTCATTCTCAATCTTAGCCACTTATCAGCACTAGATTTTGATGCCAAAATGTGAAGTTGGGAGGATTGACAGTGGGGATTAGCGGAGGGATTCATAGAGGCATATCTGTTTGTTCTACTTCTGATTTTTGGGTATTGCATTACCTTGTGTTATATGTAAGTAATGGTAAGCGTGTTTGCTTCAAAGAATGGTAATATTTAGTTACCAAGGAGTTACGCTCTGTGTACCAAGATATCTGATTACGTTTCTTTAAGATGTTTTTGCTTTCCTTATCATCAAAGTACTGGATGTTTTAACTATAGCAGCTGATGTCTGCAAAATTTGCGTCTGTTTGGTTGAAGTCACTGTGATATTTGTTCTCCATTAGTAAGTACTTAGAAGATATTACCTTGGCATTCTGGTAAAAGAATAAACTACATACCTACTAAATAAGGTCTAAACATAAATCTAGCTTACTGGAAATAAAATTTATTTCGGACTACATTGTCTTATTGCTTCTAAAATACCAAAGTAATGACTGCTGATGCAAAACCTGTTCTCTATAAAACATTTTGGAACCCTGCAAATAAGGGAGTTAGTAGATTTCTGTTCTTTATGCAGACAAATGCGTATACTTTAGGCTGTTCTGGAGAGGCTTTTCTTAAAGATGCTCAGCAATTTAATGAAAATGTTTCGAGACGTAACTAGTGCTTAGGTGCGGAAATGTCGTATCATATTAAATCGTATCTTGTGATATTGCAAAAGTTTGTGTAGGCTTTGACGAAGATGTCGGCTAATGTATAAGCATTATATTTCTACATCAAAAAAGTTGCTGACCGTCACGTGCATAAAGAAGATCATGACTTATGAAGAAAGGGTACTCTGCCGTTTGGTTGGCCCAGAATGGCCACCAAAAATATTAAGATATGGAGAAAAAAACACCAGCGATCGTTGACAACACAACGCCTAACTTTAGAGAGAAACCTTGTTACTTCAGATCTCAGTATACTTGTTCAACTGCTCCAGCGTCAGCAATGTAAAGCAACAGCACGAATATATGCAAGCGAATCAGAATGTCGAACATCAGACATCAATCCATGCCCGACAACAAGAACTGGGCCTATAGATCCCGTGTAAACACTGGGACCGTAAACAACCACTATCTATTATCACGTGAGTTTGTATCAAACATTGATAGCTATATGTCCGTCGTTGTCTATGTAAGACCAATGCTACCAGAACAAGATTTTGACATCATAAATAGAATTGAACCACCTTTGCTGTTACACTAAATAGAGTAATTCCACACATGCTGAAATATATTCAATTATTGCATTGTGATAATATAAATGTAGTTTTCCAAAGAGCCTCTACAAGCAGAGAACAAATACAAATCGGCCACGGTCACTATCATGACATATCATGACAAATCATTCAAGCAGATAAGAAAAAAATTGCTTGGTTGGGCGCTGTAAAACCAGGCCACAGCATAGACGGGACACTTAAACACAAATGTTGCGACTACCGTGATACTTCATACTTATATATATGATTGTGATGTTCTACTATGCCCCGTCCACCAAGCGAACAAAATGGCGAATAAGAGATTCATTTACAATGCTCTCACAGTCAGCAAAAGGTAAAAGACTACGTTATATATAAAGGTGAATACAACCCAACTAAAGAGATATTTACAAATGGTGGATGCCTCTAATTCTTCTAACTATTAAATACAGGGGCGCCGAGGAACTGGCTTTAACAAATTACATTGCAAAACCCTACTATAAAATATCATGCCTAGCCAGCAGGTCACAGCAGGCTGGCTTTCAGATTTTTGTCATAGTAAGGACCTCAGTAGAAAGAGTTCCAGTAACCTCTTCTCTTTTTAACTATTTTTCCCATTGAACCTACAAAAGCAAATCATAAAAATATATCAGTCTCTGGAGTACCCAAGACTTTAGTCTAAGATCACTTCCAATTTCTAAGGGCTTTTTTATGACACAAGAAATTTACAATAAGAACAGAGCAGCATTACTTTCTTCCATCTCATCTCATTAAAAATGTGGCAGAAACTTGTAAATGTAGTACACTTGTGGCAGTCTAAACTCGATGCATAACCAACTCAACAAGCAAAACTCTGAAAAGTTCTTAATGTATTTGCATAGCATATGCCGCATTTGCATCAAAAGTCTGCAGTGAAAGCTACTCACTCATTAAGCTCTAATTCCCAACAGCTTCCACTGTGCTGTCTGAATGTTCTACCCTTGGGACTACCGTCCTTGCATTCATTTTGTCTACTTCTTCCTTGGTGTAAATAAAGATTTTGCGAACCATTGTACAAAACTCTCTGCATTCAACAGACTAGTTAAGTAGCAATTCAATAACCTAGTCTTGGTAATATGGTAAAAATGGTATTGCTAGAAACTTTCAAAGCATGGTAATATAATTGGTAGCTTACTGCCAAGGATCATCACCGACAAGCATCATGTCACCCTCATTATCAGTAAATATAATTTTCCAGTTACTGTCAGGAGCCGTCAATTCACCAGCGAATTCAAAAATACGATCAAGCTCAGCATAAAGTTCATCATAGCCCTTAAACTTTGTCAAATCTACAGATCTCCCAAGAGCGACACCTTGCTTATGCACCTGAAAGCAACAAACCGTTCTCAAAACATGAGCACTGCAGTTAGGCCTATGTTTCCAAAGCTTCAACAAATTCTGGGAGCAATTTCTACTTCTACAAGCTTATTATTCCAATTCTTATAAGCCACCCAGCTGTCATTTATGCTTTTCAAGATGAAGAAGACTTAACTGCTGGAGAACTCTATGTATGTATAACAGAGAGAAATAACTGCTTAAGTGAGTCTTGTATCCTAGAAATATAGCAAGACTTGAAAAATAAAAAAAGTGATGCTTAAAGCTCTATAAAAGATTAAATATGGGAAAAAGTGCAATGGCATGGAAATCTAAAACAAAAAGAAAGAAAAACGACGAAACCTTGGTACAACTTCTTGCAGAGCCCCCATGAGGTCTATTCTGAACATCCTTCAACGCTTGAAGATCTTTCTCTTGCTCACTTACCGCGCAAGCAGTTTCGACCAACTTCATTTCCTTAGGAGAATCACCATGTCGATCTGTGTCCACGGCCTGTGCGTGCAACTCCTCAGAGGACAGGTTGTTCCGCAACACTGCTCGTTCACACACTGCAGGTTTGCTGTTAAGTTGAATTCCAAACAGCTTATAGCAACCGCTTCCACTGGGTCTGGCCAACTTTTCTTGGGATGGTAAACTGGGAATAGGTCTATAAACTTTGGGATGAGATGCACTTTGAAGCCAAGATGTAGGCAATGCATGAGACATCCAATTTTCAGAATGTTGCTCAACACCAAAACCAATAACAGAAGAATAGTCTCCTGAGCTGCCACAATGACCACTTCCACAATTCTGATAACATTGCTCAGAAGTTTGTAAAGGAACTTTGAAGCTCGACTCTTTCATGTTCAAGGAAGACCTCGAATGAATTGAGGGCCGAGGGCCAGAAACCAAGTTCACCTTACCGTCAGGATCTTGAAAAGGAACATTGCGCATATTTCTATCAGTAGAAGTTTGTTCGAAGAAAGGCGAAGAGAAAACCCATGAATCAGAACTGGTTCTAGACCCAGAAAGCATATCAGTGTAAGAAGATCCATGCCTTGGTTGGGTCCAACCCTCTAAACCTACTCTTTTCTGAGCAGAAAAATCACTTTTCTCTTCATCACATAAGGCAGTCCATGTAGAAGGTTTATAAGCAGCATCTGACTCGTTATTATCACCAATGTTGTTTCTCAAGGTCATCCCTTCTTGACCTTGCAAGACCATCTGCATTCTGTGTGATTGGCAAGGGTCCATGTTACTCTTAGCTGGAGCTGGAAGCACAGTTGTACATCTTGTTATAAAATAAAAGATGAATACAATGGAATTTGACTTCTAAGCTTCTGGACTACCATATTTTAAGATACCTTCTCTTGTGATAACCGAAGAATCTGCTGATGTCGGTGTCACATTTGGTCGAGGCCTTTTTGGCCGAGATACAGGAAATGTATTCAGAGCTGGAGATAAAGCAGGTTCTATTTTCCAAGGGGATACTCTTTCTGGACGAGGGACAGAAGATGTCTCGTCCCAACGAACCTAGATTTTAAACAACATCCAATCAAGCTAAGAAGTCATCCCAAGAGGAAAGTCATGTAATGTTACCTTCAGGCATCTCCATTTTGAGCCAGACCACCTAGCAGGATCAGCATCTCCTATTCCAACAATGGTTCCCGTGAACCTTAAGATGAAAAGATGCAGACATCAGACCAGGTGACTCATCATAGAATGAACCACTAGATAACATGGATTACATGCCAAAAGGCAAACGTTCCTTCAGTGATTGACAGTGACTAAAGAATTAGTATGTACCTCTGCTCTGGTGCTTCTTCCCCTTCGAATCTCATCTTGAACCTCATTCCTATGGAATGGTTAGCTTTAAGAGACTCCATAAACTGATCATATGGAATAATGAATTCTGATGGACTTGTCCTGTTGGAATGCAGTCCGGAATAAGGCAGAACAAAAATATGAAAACATATTCAATTCAAAGAGCAAGTTTTTCTCTAAAGTGCTGCGCACAGACTTATCACCTTGGTTTGTAATATACAGTGAATATTGTTCCAGTGGTTACAGCATGCCATGCAGTAGCAAGAACACCAAGGTGCATACTGTGACTGGATAAGACTGAAGAAGGAACGTTAGTCTGCTGTCTCATTGCCCGTCTTACACCTACCCTTAATTCTCCAGTTTCTCCTCTGCAACCCAATTTAAGTCTTCATGTTAGCATAAATTGAATTCGAAATTTCAGTAGTCAGAAGGTAAGATTAGAGCAAACCTAAGAAATATAAATGCATCACCCGCAACAAGCCTTTTGGAACTAACAAAGACACTCCAACCACTTTGAAGCAGATGCCTCCTTGGTTGACCTACAAGTTAAAAAGCATTATGCATCTTATGCTAACAAGAAATTTCAGATAAGTCTGAAGTGCAGTTTTTCTCAAGTTTAAACAACTCACTACGAAGAAGGATAGGGCAGTACAACAAAAACACAAAAAGAAAATAAAATATCAGTAGTTCAATGCTTAGTGACTAAACATTTTCAGGTGATCATCCAAAATTACCATAATGATCTAGATTTTTAATTTTTGGAATAAGAATTAGGGCCATTGCGAATGGCCCTAAAACACAGTGACACGTCCAGTTGAAATGACCATCCAATTACATCATTAACAATGAATCAGGAGAAAAAGGACCCATAAAAATGCAAATTTACCACGAAATATGTGCCGGAAGCGCCACTCATTTCCATGAAGGTCCTTCGCAACCAGCTCTTGAGTTGGAGGCTGCCTGTCCATGTCCTGAATATAAATGTGGAAATAGAACTATAATTAGTAAAAGAAGATACAAAAATAGAAAACGCAAACCAAGCATATGCACTTAACACAGGTAAATGCTCACCAGTGGTGGAAGACATTCATCTGCATGCCGCCTGAGAACAGAAAATCCGCCATGAGTACTGGTGTCTGACGCAGTTAAAGTCTTGCAGAAGGAGTGAACATGAGGCCTAGCAGATGGCGCGGGAAGATCCTCCTCAACTGCATTCTCATCTTGCTGGATCATATGAAATGTACGAATGAGCAACATTCAAGTCCCCAACCATCACATGGAGACCTACCACGATCCTCTATGGAAACAAGTAAGCAATGGTAAAGCATATAATCTATTACCTCTGACTCAGGTAGCAAGGTCACCTGAGCAAATACCTCATCTGTATCTGGCTCCGCCTATTCATGAAAGAAATGAGAACTCAACAACATAACCATAAGGTGGTCTTCGGAAAGAACAAAGTTGAGTACCTTGAGCTCAACATTGATCACACGGCATAGAATTTTCCAAGGAAGATTTTTATAAACTGGCATCTTCTGATCGGCTACTTGGTTTGTCGAAGCCTCCACCTAAAGCGCCAATAAAATGAGAAACGAAATGAACAACACTAAATTAATACGCTAAGCTAATTAACGAAATAATACTAGAAGGTAGACAAAGCAATCTAAGAAAATTAGTAGTAAAAGATGACGCCTAACACATAACAGCCAGAATTAAGGAACGGTTGCAAAGTCAGCTCAAACCAGCTTACTTGAACCCAGAGCATAGCATTAAGTTTCAAACGAAGAAAAAATTAATAAAATTAACCATTACACAAGCAGAGATGTAGACCTACTAGCAAATAATCATTTCAAGCTATACAGAAGTCACAGACATTAAGACATAAAAACATAGCCAACAAAAATTACAAATCAAAAGAACAAGGCAAGCACAATATTATAAATTAAAAACATTTGAATAATTGAAGAAAAATTGAGAAGAAATTCGGCATGCGAAAAGTAAAGCTTACTTGCTCTATGTGACCCTGAGGAAAATAGAAAACTCTTTCCCCTTTCCGCGGAACCGTTACCAGCGGCCCAGCACAGGCATGCCACAGCTCGTTGTACAGCAAATCCCCTGAATCTGAAAACCAACTTAAAACCTTAACAATCACTCCAAAAAACAACCAATTCAACAATAACAACGGCACAAAATAAAATCAATAGAACAACAAGAGAACTCATTACCGCTGGCCGGTGCTACGCCGTGGCCACCACCTTCCGGCAAACCGCCGCCGTTGTTAGCTACTCTAACCGGCATCTCGGGTCGCGTCATCATCAAATGATGTTATACTACTCCATATCTCACCAGTAATTTTATCTAAACTTCGAAGTAACCAAAAATTCAACCAGTAAACTTCCCAGCACCCATACAACAACTGACGCAGAAGACCGAACTCCTCAAAGCACAATCGCTCGAATGATTCTCTACTCCTCTCGATTCACGAGAACCTTCGACTTATCAGCAACCATTTGTATCTATCTTTTTCTCTCTCTAGAGCTTCGCAGCAGTTTTTCCGCAGTAGCAGAGGACAAGCTGCCGATCATTTCAACCCCAACCCCTGGCGATCATTTAAACCACAACCACGCCATCAGAATCCGACATGAGAATCCGATAAATTTATGCGAATAGAAACAATGGCATTTATGAAATTAAACGTAAACTCATAGGCTTTTAATTGATGTGTCTTGATGACAATTTAATTCGTATATTCACCGGCCACTTGAAAGACTTCTTTACTCAACCGTGGTCAATTCTACGGGTCCACTAACGCTACGCCGTTATCTCTTCCGTTAAACTTTAGAGGCCAGTAGAATGTGATTGACGTCCTAGATAACGGAGTCTAAAGTTGGACCCAGCACTGGAGTCCGTTTCGCGGCTTTTGTCCTGCTATCAAGAAGCAAGGCGAGCCCTCTTTTGTTTTAACCGGGGTTCAATAGCTTAACCCAAGTCTGGTCCGCCACCATCCACCATCACTGGTCCGTCGCCTTCCAGACAAAGGCACGCGTCCAATGTGTTGTGGCATACTTGTAGTCCCACATTGATCTATGGTCGTAGCTGGGCGAGCAAGTGCGGTCGCCGTGCATCTCCTATGGCGGAAACATGGAACTTATCCTTCCGTTGCATTACATGAAGTAGTGAGATAGCTGTAACTTCACCGAAGGTGAACACATTCTATTGCCGAAGCATTGATGACTACTTGCGGCAACGGTGCGTTTTAACCTTATGATTCATTTCTTTGGATAAAACTTTCTACCTCAGGAGATATTCCGGAATTCTTTTTTAATAATAATTTTTTAAACGAAAATACTTTAAAATAAATTTTCTATTATAATTAAATAATAAAAATATAAAATTTTAGAAACTTAAAATATACCGTCAAACGAACTCTTATATTTAATTATGAAAATATATAATAATTATTTTAAATTATTATAAATTAAATAATATTATTTGTATAATTTATTAAAGTAATTTTATAAATAAATTATTTTTAACTCAACAAAATACATCTAAAGTGTCAAGCGATAATGCATACCTAAAATTTGTTTGTTGTTGAAATCGGAGTAGTGGATCAAGATTTGGCATGCTCCTTGGCGGAGGGGTCGGCAGGGGAATGCTGCGGCACCACCACGACTGCATGAAGCACGTGGTCCAAGGCGTCACAACATCAGCAAAAGATTCAAAGCAAACCTCCGGACTGTTTGAAGTACTTATAAAATAAAATTTTTTTAAAAAAATAAATTTTATTTTTTTATTTTTAGAAAAATATAAAAATATATAATAAAAAATTTTCATTTTGTAAAATTTTTATATATTTTTTAAATTTTTATATATTTATAAAATATATATTAAAACATATAAAATAAAAAAATAATAAACCGTTCAAACAAACGCGCTCCTGTCCTGTATAAGAAAGATGTTATATGTTCCTTACAGGATCGGGATAAATGTTATCCTGTCTCGCGGAACAAGGTACAAGCGTGCTACAGGCAACCGCACTGACTAGTCCGTAACCGCACCAGCAGACGACAAACATTGAAGGAAAGAAAGGCGCAAGGACGGTATGCAGCGTCGCAGTCCCGTCCGTCTCTGTCCTAGCTATCGCTTCACCTGCCACGATCAATCTCAGCCGTCCATCTTCTAACATAGAAATCTGAAGAGTACTGGGCCAAGGTCTACTACAGGCCCAATATCTTTCAGCCCACGTAATGGGTCCACCGCCATAGGCCAGTAGATCGACTGCGAGATTGCCATGTGAAGTTGCTAGTGGTCCCCTGCTGCGTGATTGCAGTGATCGGACGGCTCTCGTCTGCTGGCCGTGGTACGCTGGGCACGACCACCAATATAATTTGCAGTGCAGTGGAGCAGCAGCAGAGATGCAGAAGCAAGAAAGACCATGGCGCGCTTTCTAGTTATCGCCCTACAGTCGGCCATGGCCATGCTGTGCTTTTACGGGGCGGGTGCAGCGGGCAGAACAAATTGGTACAGTAGTTATTGCTGTGAGCTGCTGCAGGGGTGCTGGTGATAATGGGGACCATAGAGACCCTAAAGGTGCACAGCCTTGGTCTAAGAGCTGCTGATCGCTAGCGTTCACAAGAGCTCCCATGTATAGATAGGTTCATGCGAGATTTGGGGTCACCGTAATTATGGTTTTGCATCGATGCTAATGTTTGTTCCACATTGGTACTATATGTAAATATGGTTTTATGAATCGGGTCATGCAATGACCAAACAAACAGGCTCATGGAGATGTGTGAAGTTTTGTTGGCTGGCTTTATTACTGTTGCATGCATATATGGAATTTTGCGGAGATATTGAGTTGATGGATGAGCTCTCCAATGTTTGCTTTTTCTAATTTGTACGAGAACTTTTATGGATTTCCACTTGTATGATTTTACTTCTCTGGATATTGGTGTATGCATTATTTCTCAATAGAAAGGATTCACAGACCGTGATTAATCGGATAAAGAGAGTAAAAATCTTCAAGCCATCTTGGTTATAAGTATATGGTCACATTTATTTGCTTAAAAATGATCCGATAATAGATTTTAAAAAATAATCTATAAAAGTTTTTTTTAATATCTGAAAATATATTATCTCACATTTTATAGAGTATAGTAATTATCAACAAATTGGGTTAACCTGATATGTAACATTTTATGTGGTTCAAAGAACAATAAGCATCACCAAAGCTTTTCTAGGGAACTTCTTGATTTTCAAGAGAAATCTCATCGAACTCTTATTAACCGAAAAATAATAACAATGCTATGCATATGCTCTTCTAATGTATCTTTCATGTATTAGTTTTTTAAAATTTATGATTAGATGGAACAAGATACACTAATAATGATGGAAAATACTTAAAAAAAGATGATGATAATGAGATATGAGGATTCCCATAATTGAATAAAAGAATGTATATATTCAATCACCTACCCCTTTGTGAGGGTGCTTTCCATATAAGTTATTACATGCCCAGATTGGAAAATCTCCAAAAACCCTAATTAGATCTTTCTCCTCCAATTAAACCACCTTCTGTTTCCCTCGGCGGCGGCGCGGTGGCGATGGCGTGCACTATCGATTTCCGTTTCCTCGACGAAGGACTCGGCGGCCAGAATAACAAACGCAAACGGCCAACTGACGGCGGAGATGGTGATTCCGTTACAGCAACCATGGACGTCGATCCATCTCCTTTGTCCAAACGCATCGCAGTCTCTTCCGAAACGGATCCTAACCGTCCAACTTATGTCGCCGTTGACCCTCCTACATACGACGGTATAATAGCCGGCAAGGTTTCTGGTCGCCGCTGGAAACAGCCACGTTTGCAGCGGGCTTCCGCAACGCGCGTGACTCGGAAGGGTCCTTCCTTCGAGCTAAGGAACAAGGAGAAAGAGATCAAGCGAGCTTTCAGAGAGCGAATGAATGAGTTGAAGGAAGAGATCAAGAAGAATAAAGAGGAAAAGAGGAAGATTAGAGAAGAGAGGGAGAAGAAGAAACAGGAGAATATTTTGAAGTTCGGAACTAAGCTGCAGAAGATTACCAACCCTAAAACTCTGCAGAAGATTGCTAAGTCGAAGCAAAAAAAGCTGCTTAAAGTTGTTCCTGAAGATTTTCTTGCCGGTGGGAAGAAGAAGAAGAAGGGTAGCATGGAAGTGTAGAAACTAAAAATCTTGAATTTCTTTGGGAAGGTAAAACAGTTTGGATTGGACACTTAATTGTAATGAGATTGTGATATTAATCAGTTCAACTTTTATGATTCTACTTGAGTTAAATCAAGAAAATTTAGGAATTTAGCAGAAGAAATTCTGCAAAATGGTTTGTTACAAAGTTGAGTTTACTATTCGGTTTCATTCACTAGCCGGAATTGTCACTTGAAAATTAACTGAATGAGCACCTGAGCCTTCATTCAGCTTCATGCGGTGGCTGCTTTTTTTTTTTTTTTTTTGAAAATGTGCGTTATGGATTTATCTGAGCTTATAGTAACTCGAGCATTGGTTGTAATTTAGATGTACAGTGCATATGCTTATGAAAGAATGTTCTTTGCCTGAAATGTCAAGACCTCTTTAAGAAACATAGCAGCTTCATTGGAACTGGAAATGTGATAACTTCAAAATTGAACCCATGTTTTCTTTCTTTTAGTAGTTGTAATGTGAGGATAACCCAGCTGGTTGCTTCATTCTATCTCTGTGAAAGCATAGCTCTAGTAAATAGCTACATATTAACAGAAGTTGCTTCATATATAATGGAATTTCACCTGTGTCTTTCAAAAGTTATTCCAAAACATTTGCAAATTGTAAGCTCCTCGCTAGAGCTTTCATGGAGATTTATATTGTATATATTGCATGTTGCCATCTCAAGATGGCAATTCATATTTGTACTTTGCAAGAGTGTAAATTATGCATTTATTTGCAGGTGATTGAAGGATATCTCCTGCAGGCCAATGCCAAATGTCCTTCTCATGAATATTGGAACAGGTTCCCTAGAAAGCATTATATGATTGATTAACACGCTCATCTCAATGGGATATTTTCCTTTCTTTGATTTGTGCTGGTAGTGGAAGATGCTTTTGAGTTTGCACCTGATCCGAATTACAATGATTGATTAGAAAATTATTGGGCTCACAGCCTCGTACTATACTACTTGATCGGAACACTACTTGTTCAAGTCTATAGTTGTAAACCAGTTCTGGTATTATTCTATATGCATAGACAAAAAGTCTGTGAAGATTTCTGTGTTTGTATGCTCAGTTGTTGTTATGCTTTCTCTATGCTATTAAGAGCAAATTGTTGGTGATTTTCAAGTTCTTATTTAAATGACTCTTTGTCTACGTACTTGGTTAATTTCTGATATATCTGGTGATATGTGGCAGTGTAATACGTCTGCAGATATCCTGCAATTGCTGAATCTCATCACAACTAGCTATTGAAAGCGTGGGGTTTATCTTTTTTAGTCCAATGCCAATTTGGGTTTCTCTTTATGCTTTTAGTCCACAGTTCAAGATAATTTTGACTGTTTAGAGGAACTTATATAAAATCCTGTACTTTGTCCGCAGGTTAGAAAATAATTTACACTGGCCGGAGAAATCTTCATAGGATGAGATGTGTTTAAGCATGCAGGTGTCCTGTTAATTGTTGCTTGCCCTCTTTCATCCTCCTTTTAGCCTGTTGTATACATTTCCCATGATCTGCATAGTTCCAGCTTTTACATCCACTACCTATTTCAGTATTTTGCCACACGGTTGTCGCTCTATGTATGTCACTATGCACTTATGGATACGTTTGAAATTAAAGTAGTGCAAAACATATATTGGGCATGTATGTTATGAATCAGTTACAATCACATAGGCAAACCTGGTTAATATCAGTCTTCATTACAACCTAGGATCAGTAACTAATGTAGCACAAAGCCTCAATTGTACACTACAAATGAAAAGCAGGCAATCTTCCCTCTTCCAGGAGGAAACAAATAGATCCTTCACCATGATATAAAATACAGAAAAAGGTTGGGTGTAAGGCTTAAACTAATCCTACTAAATTCACAAATCATGTTAAAACTTCTAACACCAAGCTGCAAACTCAGTGAGTCTACAGAACCTACTCATCTTAAATGAACATTATAAGTATTAGCAATTGATTAAAATTCGACCATAAAGCATCAGACAAAAACTTGCTTGTCTCATACATTGCCTATACATCACTATAACCACCTCAAAGTAAACCAGAGAGCATTCATCGAAGTTTATCTCAGCTATTGCAAGTTGTTCTGACATTAGGCCTATAATCATCATCCAATTAATTAGCAAAATACGTAAAATAATTTAAGAGATTAGCACCATCTCTATGGTCAGCTACTTATATGTATTTGCATAGAAGAATGTAGACACTAGCACAAGAATTTTGTTTGCAACAAATAGCTGAGCAAGACCCTATTTGTCAAATACTCAAGCCTACAAGAGAAATTGTAATGAGAATATGAGGCATTGTGCTAACAGCATATCCACTATTTAGTGTAAATGGTTGCATATAGCAATAGCAACAAGAATGTGGTATCTGGGTATGCAATACATAGGTACTTTTGGGCTTGCACCTAATAACTGAAAAGGCAACTTCCACCTTGTATTATGCAAGCTGTATTTGCTTGCAAGGAAGACACGTAGATTTAACATGTCCATTATCATCGTAGCAATTTATAAGATATGACATACAAAGCATGCATTCTAAAAGTCGACAGCTGCTATGCATCTAGCTTTTATCCAGTCAGGGCTCCTCGACTGATTAAGTATACATTTAAGTTTTGCTGTACACGTCCCGGTGCTTGGATTAGGTTACTACTAACCTTTTTGCAGTTCAGCTTCAAAATTCGTTCAGGGACGGGATAGGGTAACAAATTCCTTCAAACAACTTCAAAACCCTGCTAGGAGCGAGTCTTAAAATCCCCAATCTGCAGTTCGAGGAAAACTTAATGAACACTATAGTTTATAAATAATTTCTTGCAAAGGTCTTATTATTCCAAACTGGATTTCCACCTCAACCCAAACCGCAGTAGGAGCCTAACTAGTCTTTGAGCATACTGCCAAATATCACTTTATTGTTATTTCTAAGGCAGTGGCACTTCCTACCTCCTCCAATCTACACCTTTTTATTTTACACTACAAGGCATTGAACAACACTGGATACACATGGTATTTGATTATCAAAAGCATGAAAGTTGCACCAATGTATAGCAGAAAAGATTTCCAATCATAATGTCCTTCAAAAACAAGGCGTAAAATCTTCCCATATTTTGAATATCAAAAGCACATAAACGGTCACAAATACAAGGAGTAGAAACTACTATTTCATCATCTAACATTATTATGAATGAAAAGAGTAAGGAAATGTTGGCAACTATAATTCCAACTCTAAGTGAATATGCTTAGCAAATGAAAATCCCTTTTACTTCTAGCTTCCTGACTGACTACAAAAACAAGAAGCAAACTTTAACAACAAAAACCAAAGTGCTCGATTAAAACAAGATCGATCAATGCAATCAGAGATCCTTCACCACCTGAATTCCCATGGAATTAGCAGTCCCAATAATCGACTTGCACAGCGCCTGCACCGACAGGTGCTGACACGTTGAGTCGGACTGCTTAATCTTCGCAATCTCATGAACATGCTTAAGTGTGACCGCAGAAACATTGACATGACTCGGACGACCACTGCCGGAATCGATCCCAGCAGCTTTCTTCAAGAACCAAGTGACAGATGGAGATTTAACAATGAACTCGAACGTATTGTCTTTGAAAGCAGTGATGGTGACCGCCATGGGTGTATCGGGCTTGTACTTCTGCGTACGGGCGTTGAAGTCCTTGCAGAAAGCCATCAAATTGAGACGGTACTGACCCAAAGCCGGACCTACTGGTGGAGCAGGACGAGCGCCGCCTGCCGGAACTGTTAGACGAATAGTTGCCGCCACCGTGCGCAACGCCTTCGACATCGCCGCTGCCGCTGCTCTTTTGCGGTTTAGAAAGAAGAGAGCGAACGAAGAATGGTGTTGTTGGGGCTAAACCCTGATTGGGCTTTGAATAAATGGGGTTCGTGTTAATTCATTCTCCTACCATGTCTTTGGATTACGTAATATATTACGTAACATTTTCTTTTACTGTGGTTGTTACATGCCAACTCAGAGGTAATTGAAATCATAACTGAATAACATCTAGATATCAGTTTAAAATAAAATGAATTTGGGTATCCAACTTCGTCAAAAGAAACGAAACAATAAACTCGAAAAATCCACTTACATCTACCAACTTTAAAGCAGTGTTGGCTGATTTGGATGCCAGTCGGTTCAAAATTGTTGATCTGGACACAAATCGGTCTGTGTTTACGAGATAACTGGTCATGCAAATGATCTGGTTTGATCAGGTTTCGATCCGGACGGGTCCAGGTGAATAAAGCAGGCTAACGATGTCATGGAGAAGATGATCATGAGAGGCTTGAGACCACATGTTGTAATCTATGGTATCCTTTTATCACTGCTCTTTGTCGAGAAGGTAGGATCGATCAAGGAGTCGTCCAGTATTCTGGACAGGATGGCTGAGAATAATTTGCTTCCTGGTGCCTTTTCTTATAATTGGCCTATGCAAATTAGGGGAGTTGGAAGAAGCAAGAAGTTATTTCCTTAGAATATGATGAAAAAATAAAGGCCGATGGCCAAATAAGATCAAAAAATGAATCATAAAATGGAATTTGGGTTCGAACTCCATAGATAATATTGATGGTATTTTTTATACACAGCCTTTCAAAGAATGAAAATACAGGCTGCCATGGAGGTCCTTTTAATAATGAAGGAGCAAGGCTTCCTTTCTTATGCTTATAGCTCTCTCATACCTGGGTTTTCTAAAGTGGGTGATACAGACAAAGCTCTGAATCTGCATAGTGAGATGAGCAGCAATGGTGTAGAACCAAGTGTAGTTACAAATAATGGTCTGATGCATGTCAGGATCTGTAGACAGAAAGGTTTTTTCCAGTATTGTGTAGATAAGGGCGTTTTGCCAAACATTCCGACCTATACATCTTTGATAGGTGCTGCCAGTAAATTTGGAAGCATGACTGAAGCATTTGCCATATTTGATGAAATGTTGTGCAGGGGGGTTTTTCCTGATAGTTTCGAGTACAATGGTTAAGGCTTTAGATTCTCTACAGGAAATGTTGCAGATAGACTTCGCCATAGTACTTTCTTTCAATACTGTTATTGATGGTTTCTGCAAGCTTGGAAAGACACAAGAAGCTACTCCACTTCTGCATGTGATGATGGACAAGCAGATTTCTCCTAATAACATCACTTATGCCTCCTTGATAAATGGGCACAGCAGAGCTGGGAATATGGATGATGCATATCGGTTGTTTCTGGAGATGCAGGAATCTGCAGCAAATACTTCCACATACACCTCGATTATCAATGGGTACAGAAAGACAGGAAATACAAGGCATTTGCTTTGTTTCAAGAGATGTTAGAGAAAGGAATAATGCCTGACCAGGTCACCTACCATGTTATAGTTAGTGCACTCTGTGAACAAGGGGACTTATTACAGAAAGCCATTAAGCTTCAAGATGACATGATGCAGAAGGGTGTTCAGGTAACTACTGGCATATAATGTATCACTATTAGGTGGGTATGGCATGGCAGCTACTAAGTAATATGAAAGACCAAGGTATGAGGAATGACGATGATCACTGCAGGACGCTGATTTATTCCCTTCAGACATCAGGTTCGACGGATGCAGCTACAACCTTTTGGAAATGATGATTCAGAACAGTTGGATCCCTAAGGACATCACTTTAACCCATTTGTTAACTCGTGAGGGGGTTACCTCGTGTTGGGATTACTAGTTCATAAATTGGACCGAGTATATTCTAAATAGTTTGGAAGTGTCATGCCTCTATTATTGACAATACAGATTTCATCAATTGCCTGACACCTGCCCACCATTATTGCTTTTCTCCTGGTCTCGATATGGGTGCTGTTTGGAGATAAATTGCAATCACGGATGAAAGTTAACTGTCAGTTACCACAAAGATTGGTTTGCAGCAACAGTTCAGGCAGATCAATTTGGTGAAGAAGCTTCTTTACTCTGCTTGGCGCCGGTATAGTGGTCAATCTTGTAACTTGATTCTTCAGCAGCTGAAGTCTGCACTAATAGCTAAGCAGTTGACTTAGGGCGAATTGTGCTCCTGATTTGAAGCACAAGTCTGTGGAATAAATCATTTATGGACTTCAATACAGTAAGAAAGGTACCTAGAAATCTTGGTGACCTGTGATCGGACTCTATGATAACCTTGTCGTCACAAATTGTAACTAAGATGTAACTAAGATGTAGGTTCTTAAGGCAATATCACTCACCATCACCAAGAACCTGTTATAAAGCTTTAACGAGCTATCTTTTGCCTTTACTGTCTAGATAGCAATGTGTGGTTCACACAGATTAGATCATCTAACTTATTGCCGTCCATCTTGTATAGAGATACACCATTCATTTGTATAAAATGATCTTGTGCTTCCTTTCTTAGGCTCTCAAATGGTAAGACTTCCCATTTCTTGTAATTAGAGTTCTTGCGGATCTCCCCCATATCTGGAGACCCTGAAATAGGCCCATTCTCATTTGAACCTGCTGTACCCCATACTTTACAGCTACCAAATGGTTCGAAGGCTTCTGGACTGCTGGCTGGATTCCTCTTCAGTCGCATAGCAGCAGCATGAGCAGACCTTATGATTTCTCTGCTGGGTATATTTGACCAGTCTTCTTTCCTGAGTGCCCTCATAGGCGAATGGATCCTAATGACCTGCATAAATTTAAGAAAAAGCAACAGTCAGAAAACAATTTATCGTCAGAACATTTATGCAATTCATTAAACGCCCGCTGCTCTTACACCAAGGCATTCGAGGAGTTGATAATATGCCCTTCCTTGTAATGGATTGTGTCCTTTTTTTGGTTCTGAGAAATATCTAGTCCTGAAGCAAATCAACCAGTTCAAATGTGTTCAACAATAGCTAAGGCTGTAACTTGGAAAAATAAGAAAAACAAATGAATAGCCATAAAGCATATAGTGCTTTAAATGAAACAAAAGTGCTAATGTAACAGAAATGTCTTCTCGAATTTTCTTTTGTTATTTTATTATAAAAATCTTCTTCAAGCTATTAATCAACCACGAGATAAAACAAACACGAGATAAGACAAAAAGGCGTCTTTCCAGAAATCACTACTATTTGATGCCTGAGTTAGAGCTTGCTTATTAATTGGCCACAAAATAAACAAGGTGTCTTTCTGTAAATGCAAGCGTGAGTTAGAACTTGCTTATCCCGCAGCTTATAAATCAACAATTGATGATCATTTCAAAGACATAGCAACTAACCATTAATCAAAATGTAGCTAAAACTGTTCAATATAGCTGAACTAAACTCATATGACCAGTTCTAAATCCAGTCCAGATAGTGCAAATCAAATGACAGGGCCAAATCATCACACAAATCCAGATTATAGAACTCATCTAATTAGACTATTATCAAAAATTAATGTCATATTGCCTAATACTTATTAAATGTGGTTTAACATTACATTATCTGATAACTCCTGCACTGCAGTGAGGTTCATCAGACTGAAGGGTTAATAAGAGGGACACTAGAAGAACAATGCACAAGAGCAAGGAGGAAAAGCAATTGAATAAAATAGCAAAGATAAGACAAGCATCCTAGTCACCATTAATGAAATTAAAAAGATTTAAGCCAAGGAAAAAGAATTCTGGTGAGTGGTGTAAAGTATGGAAAGGCAAAAAGTTCACAATGGTAAAACTGACCATTCTGTGTAGTTGGGATCCACTGTGAAACCATATATGTCAACAATGTCACACATAGAAAGTGCTAACTCAACTGATTTCATTCCTGTCCCTTTTGCACCCCTTCTTAACACAATACCTTGAAAAAGATAAACAGGATTTGGGATGCCCTGCATGAGAAATCATGTTTCTTCTGTGAGGCGCTCAAACAAAAGTTTTTGATAAAATCAATGTTATCAAAGTGCAGCATGCAAAGTTTGTCACCAATGTGAATGTGTTGGTACAAAAACTAATGATGCCTGGCTGCACACAAAGAATATTTTCTATAGCACATTAACAGTTAAATGTAGTGAGATTACTGCTGCGTTACCTTAATCATCTTATTGAAGTCTCGGTGTGTCACGCTTTTAATTATAAGCACCTCATCAGCTGCAATCGAGATGACAAAATAGACAATCTCAACATATCACCAAATGATGGCTATGAACGTACAATGAAGAGGTTGTAAATGAAATGCAAAAAACGTAAAATGAAGAGGTTGTAAATAAAATATCCTAAGATCTTAAAACATGTGACAAAAACTACCTTATAACAGTGAAGGAGCACCTCTTCTTGACATGCTATAGAAGCTAAGGCTCATTTTATCTCTAGTTAGCAAGCTGATTCTGTATCATGACTAGAGATTTTCTTAACTTGATTACAACAGAGGCCCCCTTTGTTCTAAAGGCAATGTCACTCACCATCCCAAGTATCCGCAACATTAAATATGCTAACTACCATCCTGATGATTATAAATGACCATAATAACTAGACTGATTGCTGAACTATACTTGAAGATCAGTCGCCCTATCAAGTTCAAAAACGACGAGGATTGCAAACATTTCTTTAAGGAGTTACAATTAAGAAAAGATTGCACCTTTAAAAGACGCTCATTTTTCAAACAGATTCCTCCACAACCTAAGAGATCAGATCTGAGTAACGGAAATGTTAAGCAGTCAACTAAAACAGAAAACTCAAACTGTTGAGAGCCATATTTGGCTTTCGAAAATGATAAATTTGAGGCAGGTGGTATTCTCTCCTCCTCTTTTTGCTCCTGTGTATGAAAGCAGGACACCAGAGAAGGGAGATATACAAAAGCATTCTCCTAATTCTAGATTAAATAGGTTCTGTAGATAATGTCTAATATTCCTAATAATAAAAGATTACTAGTATTCTTATGCCACTACATTTGTTATCCTAAAATACATTTGCAGATTACAAAACATGCATCATGTTGTAGGCAACTACAAAAGAGATGGTAGATACCCATAGTAAAGGACATGTCAGTGTAAGTAACATATAATAAATAGTTGCATTTGAATCATGATTTTATAGAATCCCAAAAGAAATTATACTACAAGCATATCAGAACAATTTACAAGACGAGTTTGAGCTTACATGATCCTTTAAGAATTGCAACCATGTTTCGAGCAGCTCCTCTAACTACAAGACGGAAATCTCTCTTCAGACCAACATGTTTTGCATATTTCTGCAAACATAAAAGGCGCAGTATTGTACTTCACATTGTAAACTACACATTTACACTCTCATGAGTAGGTCATAGGATAATTACTAAGGGTGAAAAAAGGCTTACTGTAGGAAAATAAAGAAATAATGACATACAAGGATTGACAAAGATAACAAGCGTCCAGTCACAATGCATGCACTCAGGCATGGAGCATCACACAAGAAATATAAAAGAAAAAATTCAAGACACATCTCACCTTTCAGTAGTCAGACTCGATCCAACTACTACGATAATGGTATCACACACACTAAAATAAGTAATCACTCAGTTACCAATGCTTTTCAATAAACATGACATGCTAGAAGCAGTACAATGAAGTACATCTACCAAAAAAGGCTCAGTTGTCAGCTTTCTTTAAGTATTGGAGAAAGGATGTGATTATGGTTTAAAATAAGAAATGAAATGAGTTTTCACAGATAATAGCATAATGGGTTACCTCATTAACAGGCGCTTCATTGTCTCTGAAAACTGCATCATGTTCATCAATCTCTTTTCCAAATTCTGTCTTTAGAAGGTCCCCTGAGTTTCCAACCACTGCACATGTCCTAAATTGGCGTGGATGAAATGGAGGTTTTGAAGGCAATATCAAAATAAGATGCTCCTCACAAAGGGATCTATTGTAACATTTATCTGCACCTCTAATAATGTTGTATATTTCAATCAGAAAATATTCACTCCAGACTCACAAAGTATCATAAGAAAATACATTTCAAATTAACTTAGTTGAGAATCTTACAACTGTGCAATTCTTTTTGCAGCATATTCTTGCCATCCATCTGGTCGAGCATCAAGGTATTCCCTCGTCAGGACCGTAGTCATGTTACGGTACTGGCAGTTATAGAAATTTTAGTACATATGGTTAAATGAGCAATTATCAAGTTTCGTAGTAAAATTACCTGTTCCCAGAGTAATATAGCATCACAGACATCAAAATTGTACTCCAATGGCTCAAAAAACTTGAACTGTGCATTGTACTGTTAAAGCACACTGAATTTAGAAGTTACAGAAAAGGGTACTACAATAAGTGCATACAAACAAACAATGAATGATAGCATGGGAAGACAAAATAAATTACCCATGTGCTATTTGTGCCCTCTGGAAACTTCAGAACCAATCTACAGTGGTCAATAATATTTGCAATGAGCCCAAGTCCTCTGGTTGCCTAATATTTAAAAGACGGACCAGTTTAAGACGAAGTACACAGATATTAAAGCTAAACCAGTGCCCAACACATTTTCTTATCAGTTTGAGCAATAAAATGCATTCAAAATGATTATGCTTATGTCCAACTTCTTCTTTCGAATATCTACGGATAACAATGTATTCGTTATACCATAGCCTATCTTCTCTAATTTGTTATATTACTCAGATAGGGCTTAAGCCCCAATTTTGTTTCATGGCTAGAATGCTCATTCAAGTGATAAGCTGAGAAACCTGAAGAGCGAAAGTTCACATACAGTGAACCATTAAAATGTCTGAAAAGAACTAGAAATAATAACAAAGTGATCAGTAGAGAATCTAGTAAGTGTAGCATACGCCATAAGGAACACATAATACTGATATGGCATTGTGAAGCAGTAGCATCACTAATGAAAAACTTCGCTACAATTCCAACTCAACATTCTCTACCATTAATGCTAAACATGATAGAGGAAAAAATTATCAATAATCATAACAAAAAAACAGAAAATGAAAAAAAAAAACAGAATCAAAAGCGCTACATCTAGATCTACACGTACTACGCATTGCTCTACACGCGACTGGAAGTCCAAGAGCACCCGGATCTCCTCCTTGTTCCCATCTCCAACACTGCTTCCTGCAATTAACAAAAATAAGAACAAAACAAAACTTCTTCGAATCAGATCCACCAACGTTGTAACCTAGAGAGAAAAAAAAAAGAGAAAGAGAGAAACAGAACCGGTGGTGAAGTAAGAGGACTGGATGTAGATGAGAGAGACAGAGAAGAAAACGGCACCGGAGAGGAGGAAGATAAAGGTCGCCGGACGACCAGTGGCTGCCGGGGCTCCGCCGGTTCTCAACGGTCTCATGAGAGGAGAGCGTAAGCAGAGAGTGAGCAGAGCGGGACTGCAAAGCTTCGTTAATCAATCAAAGAAGAGAAAGCTTTATAACTAGGCCATCTTGTACATTAGTCCGAGTTTAGGCGTGTTTAACTTGAATATAAAGTGGGTGAAGTGAATGTTTTGAAAGTTAATTTAAAAAATTAAATTAAAAATTAAAAATATTTAATAAAAATAAAATTATATATTAATTTAATATTTATAGTAAGTTTTAAAATTAAATTTTTAAAATTTTTTTTAAAAGAATTAATTTTAATTTTTATATAAATTTTATATTAAAAATAAATTTAAAAAAAATAAATTTTGATGTGTTGGTAAACAGGACTCTTTATTAATTGAAGATTCCTCCCCGTCCATAAAATGAACAGGTGCGGCCCAATTTAAAAGTAATGTGCAGCCCAGTGGACCGAACGAGTTCGCAAGCAAATCAACTGATACTATTTCTTTTTATCTATTTTTATCTCTTTCGTTTCTGAAAAGCAATCATAGAACTCGTTCCACTTCTTACCTCGAACCATTTCAATGTTTTCTTCTTACGGACTAAAATTAACTATGTCATAACATTTTCAAACGGAGCAGAGCAGCTTATACATGAATCGAATTGACGTTCAACACCCTAATCCTATTGCAAAGGGAGACCCATATGAGTTCAAGTCTGCGTCAAGTTTTTCTAGTCATGATGACAAGTTCTCTTTGCTTAAATTTCCTCCGTTGTCTTTGAGAAGAAGATTTGGCAAACAGAAAAATCATTTGTGATGAACGAATAACTTTAAATTACGTTGTATATGCTTTGCAATATAGTCATTCCATTATTATAGAATCACATCCGCATTCTTCTTGATTCTTATTCAATTCTTGGTTAATGTTTACCCATTTTAAATGTTGTGTTACCTGGTGACTAAAACGTGCTTCAAGTTGGTAACAGAGCATAGTCTTCGGGCATGTCAGTGCATGTTCGCAAGTTGGCTACATAGTCATGCAGAGGTAAACTATGGATAAAACCCATGGTATTCAGAGAAAGGAAGGAAAGCGATATATTATATTAATATGCGTTATAGTTTAATGACTTCTTGGTCATGCGAGTGCTTGTTATATGAGTGCTTTCGTTAGTTTCCTATTGTTCTCCCAAGTCAAGTTAGTGTATGGTGCTGGTGCATGACTAATTTTTGGTTCTCATATTGGGGGAAAAGAATTTATTTAGGAAATTTTTATTCTTGTTCACTCAGCTGCATAACTGAATGCAAAATAGATAATAGTCTTCAGATGTATGTAGTTGTGGTCCTGTGGATGATCTAACAGTGGGTTCTACTAGCCTTCAACTTGCTACTTGAAAAACATACATCATATTAAAAATTTTTGCACAAGGATCCGAAGTTACAGCTGTGCTATTATTTGGGCTCTTCTGGTTTTCTGGGGTCCTTGGTTTCAATCAATCGAATAGTTCCGTCCCTGGTCTGTACTGCTACTTTACTACCGATGGTATTATCAGTATAATATGCAACATTTCTTCTCTTCTAAAAAACATCTCTCGTCTCTCCCACGAGATTCTCATTTCCGATCGAATCGGAGTTCAGTATTCCTCCCAACTAAACCAAGCCCTAACAACTCGTCTTCTTCTTCTTTTGAACATTTCCATTTCTCCATCCATTGGGTAGGATCCAGCTGAGCAGTTCTTATTTGATTGATTCTGATAGTTTTTGTCAATGATCTTTTGGATATTCATTTCTTTTGATGATTGAGAGTCTTCTAAGTTAAATGTGGTAGACTAATTAGTTGTTTGACCTGAAATGGATTTATGTCAGATTTAAGTACATTGGGGTATAATATAAACATAGGGAGCTCTTTTTTTTTATTCCGTCTCAAATTTCAAAATCAGCGGTTGCTTTGATCATGAAAGTGTTCGTTCGATTGCGCTTTACTTGATTTGGTCTAGCTCTAGCTTGATGACAGGTTTTGAACTTGTTATTACTGATATTTCGGCTTGTTACTAATTTTTTTTTTTAAACTCATCTGAGTCTAAGTTTTCTTCTCTCTTAAAATGTTCTTAAATTGATTGAATCAGATTTCCGTCTCGAACTGTCATAAGAACTTGCCTGAAATGTTTTGTATCTAAGCGATCTAAGATCAGTTCTCTACTACATTGCTTTATTTCTGTTTTGTATTTTTCCCGAGATGTTTCATTTTGATTTTTTTTAGTGAGCTCATTTTCATCGAATCCCACTATAACACTATAACACCTAAAATATATATATATATCATTTTTGCTCAGTCATATTTAGCATTTTTCTTAGATTAAGTCCTACTTTATCTGGTTCCATGTCTTTGTGATTGCTTCTTGACTCATGCAAAAGTTTATGGCAGCCATGGATATCAAAGAGAACAAGTTCTTTGCTGCTGGGATGCTTTTCTTGGCAACAGTGATGTTCTTAAAGCTTATCACTTCTCTGCTATCATCAAGATCCAACAAGCGTCTACCTCCTACAGTGAAGGCCATACCTCTCATTGGTGGGCTTCTACGATTTATGAAGGGCCCAATCCCAATGATCAAGGAGGAGTACAGCAAGCTCGGGAGTGTGTTCACTTTGAATATTCTGAATAGAAAGATTACGTTTTTCATTGGCCCGGAGGTTTCTGCCCACTTCTTTAAGGCCCCTGAGGCTGACCTTAGCCAACAGGAAGTCTACCAGTTTAATGTGCCGACCTTTGGCCCAGGTGTTGTGTTTGATGTCGATTACTCAGTACGACAGGAGCAATTCAGGTTTTTCACTGAGGCACTGAGGGTGACTAAACTGCGGAGTTATGTGGACCAAATGGTTGTAGAGGCTGAGGTGAATCCTTTCTGCCTATTGCTGTGATTTTTGTTTTTAATAATACTGTGTTAATTTCAGATCTTGGTGATTATTAAAAGAATCAGCTGCAGAAATAAGAAATACTTTCCCGAAACAGTGTTGATTTTGTCTTGGCATCTCTTTGCTTTCATCATCTTCCATGTTGAATAATTTCTATGAGGACGATTGGCATTGTAATACTTCACTATTTCCTTTTATCATCCGGAGTCAATAATTGAACTTCAGTATGCTTAAGTTCAAAAGTTTTAAATGGATGATTTGAGCATAAGTACTCATAGGACAAGTGGCAGTTCTGGTAAATGATTTTGTTGTTTTAAACTGAGGATATTATTGGCAAATTGATGATAAACTTTTATATGTAGAATAATGGGCATTTTACCTCCAACATCAACTACTTTTGATTCCACCCTTTTTTTGAGGTAGGGCAGGCGCTTGAAAGTGTTATATTTTAATAGTTTTATGAGTATCAATCTAGCCTTAGGATAGATGCGTATCCTTGGGATGTTTTTCATGTCCATGAAGTTGAGATTTCTACTTATTTCTCCTATATTTTCTTTTCTCTTCTCTCATGGAATTATATCGATGTTCTAGCTCTGAATAAACTCTAAACTATATAGGGTGCAAGGATCTTTTTTTTGGTGTGCGGGCATGCGTGTGGGTGTGTATGTCTTTCTGTAGTTCTAGCAACTTCCACTCTGCACTCAGTAGTGCAGAATCTATGTCACTGTTATTTCCAACAACTTATGCTATTACGCCCAAGCGCCGATAATACTAGATATTTGACAGTTAAATGTGATCCAAGTGTTTTCGTCTCTTAAATACTCAAGCTACAAGATACTTGGTTATCTTTTTATTATGGATGAGATGTGGTCCTTCTGTTACGTCTAGAATTAGCATATGGTAATTTCCTGACTAATATATTGTTTCACCTACACCTTCAGGACTACTTTTCGAAGTGGGGAGATAGTGGCATAAAGGATCTGAAATATGAGCTTGAGCACCTTATCATACTAACAGCTAGTAGATGCCTTCTTGGTAGGGAAGTGAGGGATAAGCTCTTTGATGATGTCTCTGCACTTTTCCATGATCTTGATAATGGGATGCGTCCTATTAGCGTGATATTTCCCTACCTCCCAATTCCTGCCCATCGCCGTCGTGATCGTGCTCGTGCTAGGATTGCCGAGATTTTCTCTACTATCATAAAATCCCGTAAATTATCTGGCTGCTCTGAGGATGATATGCTTCAGTGCTTTATTGAGTCCAAATACAGGGATGGACGCCCAACCACTGAAAGTAAGATTTCTATTTTACCTTTAATTCCATAGAGTCAAAATTGTTTCTCTTTTAACTGCTGGTACTAAATGTAGAGTTCCATTGACAATTTCTGGATATGCGTTAGCATAGTCTTTTTACTTTATGCCACTATTTGTACAGCATATAGGTTTGCCATGTATCTTGTTTGGTACTTTGATTAGGGTTAATATTCCAAATTAATTAGTTAAAACTTTCATTTGTCAATGGCAAGCTTTGAAGTATATTTGATGCAAATCTCTTACCAAATGTATCAGCCCTTCCCAAGGGTGCTTCACCGTTAATCACTTGAAAGAATCATTTATTTGGTCTTAAGAGCTATTGCCACTGAGCATGTTCTTTGTCTCTTGTAAAGGTGAGGTCACTGGACTGCTTATTGCTGCACTCTTTGCGGGACAACACACGAGCTCAATTACATCTACATGGACTGGTGCCTATCTTCTCTGCTTTAAGCAATACCTTGCTGCAGCTGTGGAAGAACAGAAACAGCTGATGAAGAAGCATGGTGAGAAGATCGACCATGACATCTTGGCAGTTATGGATGTGCTCTACCTCTGCATCAAGGAGGCTTTGAGGCTCCACCCCCCTCTAATTATGCTGCTTCGGTACTCTCATAGCAACTTCTCTGTGAAGACACAGGATGGCAAAGAATATGACATCCCTAAAGGCCATATAGTTGCTACTTCTCCAGCTTTTGCGAACCGGCTTCCATATATATACAAGGATCCTGATACATACGATCCTGACAGGTTCACACCTGGCAGAGAAGAAGACAAGGCTGCTGGGGCATTCTCATACATATCATTCGGTGGTGGTAGGCATGGTTGTCTTGGTGAGCCGTTTGCATACCTGCAAATCAAGGCAATTTGGAGCCATCTGCTTAGGAATTTTGAGTTGGAACTGGTGTCACCTTTCCCGGAGAATGATTGGAATGCTATGGTTGTTGGTGTGAAGGGGGAAGTGCTGGTTAAGTACAAGAGGAGGAAGCTTGCAGCTGATGGCTAATTTCCATAGAGAGCGGCTGAACTATTCCTTTAATAATGGGTGGTTTTTTATTTCTTCTCTTTTTCTGTTTATCCCTCGATGAAGATTGTATTCAGATGTTCCAGAAATCTAGTTTAGACCATGTTTTCAGCGTTGTAGCAGCGACTGTGTTCTTTTACTTGTTGACATTTGTATGCCTCAGCTAGCTGTGCCAATGAATCTTTCTTATAATCTCGTCATGTTTGGCAAAAGGGACGTTAGGCATTGATTTTGAAGTACTTATATTTCAACTAAAACATTCATATTTTTCAAATTTTGTATAATAATTTATTATTTTATTAAAATTTAAAAAATATACACAAAATTATATATTGTAAAATTTATATTAATAATTTCTATATTTTGTAGTTAAAAATTTTGTTTATTTTTTAAAAAATTTGTTTGAACTCCTAACGTCCTTCAGTAGATAGACAGTTTTGGTGTCCACTTAAGGGGCATTTGGGAGTGCTTATGAAATAGAATTTTTTTAAAATAGAAGGTATTTTTATCTTTTTTAAAAAATAAGTTTTATTTTTTTTTATTTTTAAAAAAATAATAAAAATATACAATAAAAAGATTTCACTTCGTAAAATTTTTCTACACTTTCTAAATTTTTAAATAAATTTTTTATATACTTTAATAATATATATTAAAAAATATAAAATAAAGAAAAGTTGAGAAAAACTGATAAGCAGTTTTTCAAACGCACAAACAAACAGCCCCTTATCTTTTCACAGAGAAAGGAAATGCGTGTTATCCAGTTATGTTTCAGTCCTATGAATGGGTCACCATTCATATTGCAAGACAGAGAAGCAGAGACACGAAACAATGACACCATGTTGTTACTTCATCTAACTACACAAATTCATGAACCCAAAGGTGCGTTTGGGAAAACGTTTCACATGATTTTAAATTTTCTATTTTATATTTTTAATACATATTTTATAAATATTTTAAAATTTTATTTAAAAATTTAAAAAATATAGAAAAATTTTACGTAGTAAAATTTTTTTATTATATATTATTATTATTTTTTAAATAAAAAAATAAAATTTATTTTTAAAAAAATATCTTTTATTATAGAAAAATTTAATTTTATAAGCAATATCAAATGTCCGGTGAGGCTAATAAAATTGGATGGTGAGATGAAGCAGTAATATGCATAGTTGTAAGAATCGGACCAGACATCGAACCAGAAAATTATTCGGATCACGATTTTCGAACCGTCGGATCAATAATATTAAAATATTTTTAAATAATAATAACATTAATTACAGTAAGAAATTTACTGCCATCATGGTACTATCAACAATAATAGCAGCAGCAATTATAGCAAAAAATTAAAGTATTTTTATTATGTCATTACTATCAACAACAACAGTAGTAACAATTACAGCGAAAATTGAAGTATTGCCACCATGGCATTACCACTACCAACAACAATAATAACAACGAAAATTTATGATGAGAAATATTTAAATAAAATAGGAGATTAGAAAAAAATAAAACTATAAAATAGATAAATCATAAAAGAGACATAACTAATTTTTTTAGGTATACATATTTGAGTCTAAATATTTTAAAATATAAAAATTTAAAAATCACTAATAATTGATATTTACAAATAAAATATAATCAATTATATTTTTGTATTATTACATCCAAATGTAAAATCTAAACTACATATCATTTTTCAACATACGGCTACTAATAATTATTTTTATATTAAATATATTATCAATTTAAATTTTTTTAAATTATTTTTAAAAATTTTTTATTCAATCCGGTTTGATTCGGACGGGCAGGTCGACCAAATTGAAGCGGATCAAATCGGGTCGAAACGATCGATTGCATAAACGATTGTTTTGCAAATTCGGACCGATTTACCGTCCGAATCGATACGGACGGTTCGGTCCGGATCTGACAACTATGATAATATGATATCACTTCGTGAGATACCATCTCTATATATGCTGTAAATATCCGTTCTGTGCCCCACATGTATTATTAATGTATATTATCTTTTTATGTGCTAGGATCTAAAATTCAAAATCCATGCTGTTGGATGTGATCTCAAACAAAAACCAACCTGCATATAAAGTCTATCATTCTGATACATCTAGCCTTGCTATGTGACCTCAAATTACATACAATGTGCTTGTTTTATTTTTGTTGTATTATTTAGCTCTCTCTAATCAACTAAAAACCTTAAAAGTTTAATGGATTGTTACACCACAGCTAAGGATGAAAATTTCCAACCTTTTCTTTAACAAGATGACACAGATCACTGAGTTGTAAGAAAAATAAAGAACTTAATGCTTGCATGCAGTTACATGTAAACCAATAATTATATTGTCGATGCTTATGTTGACGTTATTAGAATGGATGATAAGCTAATTCCACTGCAGCTGATTACTGGATTTCGAACATCATAGCTTGTGAGTTTTTTCCTCTCTGTCTGGTAAAAGTAAAGCTGGCTGTTCTTACTGAATACTGATCATGGACATGAAAAATCCCATGTAAACCTATTCATCTCTCCTACAGCTGGGTGCAAAGGTAACACACTAATCAAGCTCTATAGTCTATACTCTTCTCCATTTATCATTCAATGTGATCAAGGTGAACATTCTTATTTTGATTTTTATTTGTACTCTGTTGCTTCTTTCTGGTAGAGAATTTTTTGATTCATAGTTTGCTGGGCAGATCTTATATTTGCTGAGTTCCTATCTCATCTTCTTGCGCTCATTTTGTGGTCGTTTTTTGGCTCATTCATAAGTTCATGGCAGCCGTGGATATGAAGAGAGCAAGTTTTTCTCGGCAGGGCTGCTTTTCTTAGCGACATTGGTGTTCCTGAAGTTTGTCACTTCTTTGCTATTGCCGAGATCCAACGTGCGCCTCCCCCTACACCGAAGGCCATGCCTCTCATTAGTGGGCTTCTCCGATTCATGAAGTCCGCAATTCCAATGATCAAGGAGTGCGTTCACTGTGAACGTCTGAGCAGAAATATTTACATTTTTTATTGCCCCAGAGGTCTCTGCTCACTTCTTTATAGCCTCTGAGGCTGATCTCAGCCAAAAGGAGGTGTGCCAGTTCAACGTGCCGGCAGTGGCCGGTGTTGTGTTTGACGTCGATTACTTCAGTGGCTCAGTGGGACAGTAGCAATTTCAGGTTTTTCCGGAGGCAATTGAGATGACTAGGCTAAGGGATCATGTGGACCAAATGGTTATAGAGGCTGAGGTGCGTCCTTTCAGCCTACTAATCAGTCAGTCTAGTCATCATTGTTCTGGATTATTGCAAGATCGGGTCTTAGAAATCATAGTTTATTAAGTTACAACCATTCAAAGCACTATATAAGATCGGGTCTTAATAATCTAGTTTATTAAGTTACAACCATTCAAAGCACTTTTGCAATCAAGTAGTATCTGAAGTTCACTTAAAACAACTTCAGATTCTTTGGACAACTTGTTAGAGTTCATAACCCTTACCCCCTCTTGACAGAAATAGAACAAAATCCTACTCATCATATTTCCATCTCATCATATTTGCATAACAAGTCATAACTTTCTCGTCTAATGCTTCCACAGCAACTCAATGATTCTCAGAACAATGAACTCTGAACAAACATGTTTTACAAAAAAAGCTAACTGAACTACTGATCATTGTATATGAACCATAAACTTTACACTGACCGGCTGATCTCCTAACCCCTTACTGATGCTTGAGGCACGGGGGAGATAAACCTAATTCATCCTCCACCTGTAGTCACACACGGTGTAAATAACTTACAAGTTATAACAAGAGCAGGATGTGGTGGATAATAAAAATAGTGAAGCACACCACCTGATTCCAGAAGATGGTGCACAAAAAAAAATCATAACTATTGAGACGATTTTCCTAATGGAAATATCAAAGATGTGTAAATAACTGCATGCTTTGCAAAATCAGCAGCAACACTTATTCCAATCAGGATTTAGGAGTACAAAACAGCACCTCACCATGAAAATTACTTTCCAAGAATTGTGCCTTTACCCAGGTAGGAACATAACTGATACCTTTTTGAAAACGACGTTTAACGCTATGTAATGCTTATTCCAAAAACACTTTTTGAAATAAATAATAGATAAGCTTGACTTGGAAAAGTTCTCGGATGAACCTCCAAAAGCGATCATATTCAGGAAATAGCATTAGGAATTTTACTAATTTACAACTAAGACTTCACCAAATTCAATTTCACACATCAACTGCACTCATTCCAGTAATTTGAATGCTACTTACACTGATGCAGTAATTAGATTGTTTTGGTTAAAATTCCAGGCTGCTTATCATAGTAGCACATAAACGAGAAAGATGACAAAGCACAACATCAGAACCAAAGCAAAACAAAACCACCATGGAAATGACGTCACATGATACCTATAAATTATAAGGAAAAAGTTCTATTTCTTTTTATAGTTCATATAGTTTAGAAAAGCTATAATTCTTAGCATCTAAATGATGGGAGCAGGGAAGCAACAGCACACTTAAGACTCTTCCAGAGAAGTCTCACCTCTAAAAAGGAACAAGAGTGACTAATGGAAAGATTGGATGCAAGGAGACTGCATCTACTTTTGGGATGTGGATAAGGCATGCAAACGGGTAACTATGGAACCACATAAGAGAACGCAGAACTGTCATACTCAGTTCATTAATTCTTCCCAGAAAGGAGCTGTTAGGTATCAGAATTGCCATTCAGAATATTACCTGTGCGGTCTGTCTGTTTGCTGCATCCCCTGTGGGAGCTTCAGACAAGTTGATCTCCGAATATAAATCTGATTCTCAATCTGGTTGTAGATAAGATGGCATGAGATTCTGTCTCAGCTCCCATGTCTGCTTCCAAAGCATCGAGCTCTACAAGTATCATAAGACAAGAGCATGCTCACCAAGAAGCTAAGATTGCAGTAGACATCAAGCAGAGCGTACACAGAGAACAATAAGCATGCCAATCAATGAACCGATATTATAATCCTCGGGCATACCACCCATAAGTTCATCCTCGTCGACGTCATCAGGTACATTGTAGCTTCTCCCAAGAGTTTCTTGTATCTCTGTACTAACATCCATCAGATACATCATCTGCATGCTCTGCACAATTCGGTAATATTAATATAGAAATCACCTACAGGCAAATCAAAGAGCGAAAACAAAAGCTGAAATTCCTGAACTAAGATTGAATAAGTGGCAATACATACATCAACATCTTGAATCTTTACAGTTTGCATCATTCCTTTAAGTTCTTTGTTTGCAGACTTCAGTACTGACATCTGGAAAGCCAAATTGAATAACAGGTTAATGGAAAAGCTAACACACAGTAGTACAATCAGAAGATACTGGCTAGACATACAGTTTGCTGAGCATCTTTCAAGCCATCTGCAGAAAAAGCAACCTGGTCAAGGTTAAATGTCTGATTATAAAGCATATCACGCTGTCCTTCATACCTGGTCAAAACATACAACTGAGCTAAAGGATCACTTACTACAAGAGTATATTCTGCTTCAGAATAAAGGAGAATTGACCAATTTTGGAACAGTTAAATTAGCTCAATCATGCTTACTGTTAATGAATCAAAATAAATTCAAACACTTGCAAAAAGTTGTCCAAAGACACCGTTCAATTCAAGTGTCCGACAAATTCATAATTAAAGTTTAGAAAAAGTTTAGCAAACCAACCCTCTGAAGCTATATCTTAAAAAACCTTATTATGCTACATTAACATAACAATAGGAAGTTTTGGGCATAGTTACACTACTAATTGCAAAGAGATGCTTGACAAAAGAACAGCCTCAAACAATATGCAAGCGAGCAACTTACAGATATGCTTCACCTAATGCAGCAAATAAACACTCAGAAGGTTTTGGGACATGAATTACATAACTACATATGTCTATGGGATAGGGAAAGTATTTTAGAAAGTACAAATAGGCTCATAAGATCAGATGAATAGAACATGACTGACTAACCGACTGCAAACAGCAGAACAGAATATTACTTCATCGTTTATTCAACTTGTATAACAGAAGGCCATTTCTAACTTATAAGAAAAGACTATGTGTTATATGCAACAAAATGTTTCTACCCACTTGATTAAAATCATTCAATACAGATAACCACATGAAGCACATAAAGTTATCATCGAGTCATAAACAGACATGACAGACCATTTCAATGACTTCACTAGAAAAAAAAACAGAGTACTAAATATCAAATAACTCCTTACTCTTCTTTTAAAAATACTAAAAGGCAGAAACATAAAATCAATGAGATAACCTACATCTCTTTTGCTTTAGTACAAACTGCTTCTTGGGCAGGGCCAGGTCGTGTCTTTTTTAGTTGCTCTTTGTATTTAGCCAGCTCAGTATCAAGCTTCTTGATCTTTTCGTCTACTGTTTCTCCTAGTTTGTTTATCTGATGCCCACATCGACACAAGAAGGGAAGAAACGAGAGCAGATATTAGTTGATAATGTGAAACTAATGTTCAAATCTGTGAAGGAAGTCAGTAAACCATCAAACGAAACGCCAGTATAAATCAAAACACTAAATCATGTAGATGGAACATATAAGCTTCTCCACAAATCGATCAAACAAACGAAAAAGGGGAGGATTTTTTTGTCAAAAACCATAAGGCTATCATTCACATAATCTAGCATCATTCATATAAAGGTAATGCATCATAATAGACCAGAATTTTTGAGCAATTTGAAAACTGATTGAACAAACAATTATGGTACTCATAAATAACCGAATGAAAGAAATAATCATAAGGATAACAAAAATCCGTTACCTGCTGAACTGCATTGGCAATAACTAGCAAAAAATGAAACAATGAACCAAGCAGGCACTGGTAACACGATCTCATACCTCTATAATAGGAACATATATGACATAAGAATTTGAGGAAGAATTTCTTGTGAAGCATTTAAGATGGCCAATCGTATCCAAAATCTAAACGAAATGTACCTTCATCCTTCTGCATCTAAGCTGTATATGAAAGTGTGAATCTAGTTTGCATTACATCATCACAGAAAAATTTAACCCCTTTTGGCAATTAAGTAAAGTAATAGTTACGACCTCGATTAACAAAAAAAAAAAAAAGACAGCATTTGCAAGCAGGCGCACTGAAATTTTCAACAGTAGAGAACAATCAGTAAGAAACTAAACTAATTCATGCATGCTTACCCGATTGGAAGCGTCCTGGATGGTCGACGGTGGATCCTTGTTCTTCTTGACTCCGAAAACCTTCTTCATCTTCCGCTTCAAATCCTTCTTCGTGTTGTTCTCCGATTCTCTCTTCCCTTCTCCGACTTTATCCAGAGAATCGAATCTGATTATTTGAATCGAGATCGAGAACGAGAGAAAAAGACAGAGACACTGAAATGTATTAAGATTTCTGTTCTTACAAAACAAAACAAAAACAAAAACAAAAACAAAAACAAAAAAAAAACAAAAAAATCTAAAATTGGAAGGCTTGCGGAATGAAGCAACAGGAAAATAACTTCCACGCGCTTCTGTTCAACAGAGGGGGGCTGGTCTGGTCTCCTAAAAGAGCACACGTGACTACTCACGTTATTAAGCTGTGAAGTGCTAATTATACTTTGTCCGGTAAGAGTGTTCTTGAATAAAATTTTTTTAAAATAAAAAATATTTTATTTTAAAAATAATAAATAATAATAATTTAGTATACATTTTTTAATATTTAAATTTTTAAATAATTTTTTTAAATATTTATAAGATATATATTTAAAAGAATAAAAATAAAATTATAAAAGTATTTTAAGATAAACAACGCCGAAACACCTTCTTTCGCGAGTCGGTTCACCCGCTCGCGGTTTAAAACCAACAACCAAAATTAAAATTGCGCGAAAATCAACCAATCAACCAAAACCCTAACATAGTTTTGATCGATTCGATCGATTCAATTTGTTAGAACTACTCAATTCTTCTTCTTGTTCTTCTTCTTCCTTCGATTAATTAATCAGAGTAGCTAGTGACCGATCTACCGATAGATTTTCATGGCGGAGGAGAGCTTCGAAGTCCGAGTGAAGCGATTGTTCGGGTCCAACCTGTTCTCTTCCGTCCCGGATAATTCGTTCCCTTCTTCTTCATGGTCGGTTGCCGGCGGCGAAGTTGAACGCCAGCAGTGGAACAGAGACGGTGGCGCCGGACCTGATCGCTCTTATGACCCCTGCGCTTCAGCGTTTGATGATAAAGATGCTTGCTTTAACAACAGGAGTCGGCCTTCTTCTAGTGCTGCTGCTTCTGGTAGCAGTAAGAAAGAGTTCGAGAAGGATTTAGGTGATGATGAAGGGGATGGTGAAGATGAAGCTAAGGAGATTAGGTCATTCATTGGCCTTGATCCCACACTCGATCGTGAGGTACATTTGCAATCTATTCTTCTGTTTCTTCTCTATCTTTAACTGCCGGCGATTATGTTCATTTGATTTTCCTTTAAATTGGCTACTGAGATTTATTGAATTGAATTCTATGTTGGATAAATTAAGTTTATCTTACAATGCATCTTCAATGGAATTATTGCAGTATCATCTTGGAAAACTCTTACTTTATTGCTGTTACAAGTCGTAGTACTGAAATTAGTTCAGTACTAGTAGGTGTTCTTACAACAATTGGGTTTATTTGAATTACGAAATAACTCACTCCCTACGAGCAATGTAATTGAGCTTGATATTAGCAATTTTCTATCATTTCAATTACAAATTCGCATCCAATATCTTCTTCTAGTAGGAGTAACTAAGATTCTGTTCTAAAAAAATAAACTATGAGACAGACTAGACAGACAAATATATTTTCCCGAACTAGGGCACTGAGAATAAAAAATGCATGTTTTAGAAGATGAATCTCATCTTAAAAGAAACTATGACCACTGAATGCTTGATGCTTCCATTACTAGAAAGGTAGAAGCGAACCATGGCGGAAAGTAGGCATCTACAGAATTACAACAAGACATAATTAGTGTCTCACTGAAAGTTTATAATTGCAATTTGATCCTTAAGTGTTTGGTATCCTTGATGTTATACTTTCTGGACAGTTACTTTTCTCTTACTGATTGCATGTATTCAAATTTCTATTTCCTAGGATCATGTCATCTGTATGAAGCCCTACTACTTGGCTATCTTTCTCAAAGGTGTCAATTTTGTCCTACTCATTTTAATTCATTTCAGGAGGAGGAGGATGAATATGATAGAGCTGCCTTTCACAAAGAAAAGGCTGGAGACCGTGTCTACATGAGAGATATCAATGATGTTGGTCCCTATATAGGTTGCCACACTGTGCTTGAGGATCCAGAAGATAATACGATAGAGGAAATACACTGTCAGCCGAGGGATCCACGTGCTGACCATTTTGCTGCAAGTGTACGGTTAAAAGAAGATACAAGAGCTGCTGGAAGTTGTTATCCTACTTCAACACATAGTGCCAGAGATACTGATACAATACAAAGAAAATTTTCCAACTCTGATGCCAACTTAAAGCCCATTCTGAAAAAGAGGGAGGAAGCTCAGCATGATCCAAAGACCAGAAAGCGTGTAAGATTTGATGCGGGATTCAAGGAAGAGAATGAAGAAGGTGTGCACGAGGCAATCCAAGATTCCCATATGATACCTCAGTCTGAAGAATCGAATGTGACTGCCCAAGAATCTAATGCCCAACAACATCTTCCGAAGCCTGAAGAATCTTGCAGTGTTCCTGATTATATAAGGAACCCGTCAAAGTATACATGTAACACTTTCGACTCCTCAGATAATGATGATGAGGCCAACAATAAATGTGCTTTCGAGGACTTCCAGAAGCTGGTGAGAAAATCAAACCCTCGGCAGCAGCTTCTTGATGCTAGAGTGGAACTACCTAAATTTGTGACTTTTACCCCAAGAAGGAAGGCAGGTGATGCAATGTCGATGGATGACAATATGGGCGAGGATAAGCAGTTATCAGATAGTGCTACAAGAATCGCAGCAGGAGAAATGTGTGATAATGAAGCAGATGAGATGGAGGAAGATGAAGTTTCCCCTATAGAAACAAGAATAAGCTCAAGAAAAGAGGTTCGCCAATATCGGTCAAAGTCATCCTCATCAGATGCGACATAATATCTTCAGTTTCATACACCGTTGTCACATGATAATTCGTTTTTAGATCATTACAAGGTACAATCATTCTGACTGCTCTGTTGTACTTTAGTATATAGTATTTCTTGTCACAGTGCTTTTCGTTCCTTGCAACTTCTCTCTTTCCTTCAGTAAGCTCCTTCCTACAATATGGTGTTGAATGGGATAATACTCTTGAGTCTCTGTTCAGAATAAACTTGCTCATTATGAGATGTTACTCATCTATCATACTATAACATGTCAACACAAGCATTATCTCCTGACCACGTAAGTACACCCTATTAGGGGACGTTTGAAACTGTTTATTAAATAAACTTTTTTTTTTAAATAAAGAGTATTCTGGAAATATTTTGAAAAATAAGTTTTACTTTTGTTATTAAAAAGATCGATAATAATAAAATTTTACGATATATAATTTTTTTATTTTTTATAATTTTAAATAAAATTTGTGGAATATTATAAAAAATTTAGGAAAACTGTAAAATAAAAAGTTGAATAAAGTAGAGTTTAAATGTACTGTGGTGCCCTAGTCTTGAGCCAATCCTCTTACTGAAAAGATTGGATAAAATTAATTTAAACAAAAAAAACTATTCAAACTAGTGATAACGATTCGTACCAGTGATAACAAGTGAAACAATCAAATTTTTTGAATGAATGCTTGTTCATATCAACTCCTATTTCCTACATGCTATCTTATGCCTATACCTTCAACAACACGCAATCATCCTTCTTGGAATCAATCGTCTGTACACTAATACCTTCGTATAACAAACTGTACCAAGAACTCCACTTCTTTCTTAGATCATTCAGAGCTTCTCAGCTATTCTACCGAGTGCATCCGCAAGCTTGCCAAGACTGTTAAGTATGCCTTCTGCTTGCTCCTTTCTCTGGTCCCTATCGAGCTGGCAATTCAGGTTCTGTACTTCTAGTTGTGCGGCAATCAGTCTGCTGTTACTCTCCAAAACTTGAATCAGTTGCTGCTGCACGCTGCTGCAGTCGCCTGAGTAATGTTCGTCTGTTGCCCGAGGCGGCTTCTGCGAATGTTGGCCGTCTTGGTTGGAGAATGACTCCTTCTCGGGGTTTCCTGTAGCAAATTGTTTCCTACTTGCCATGCCTGCATGAACCCAAAGCAATCTGATAAGTAATTGGTTGTATACCATCTGTCATGCATACACAGATAGAAACTTTTGAAAGAAAAACTTCATTGCTTTCTTCTCCTTTCCGTAGTTTGATCTTTGTCCTAGCTAAGCGCGCTCTTGTTTATCTCAGTTGGTAAAGTTGCTGAATTTACCATGCATATAGCAACAGCTTCTATTTCTCATATTATTTGAAAAACCAGCACCATGACAGCTATACTTTCACCTAGTTTAATAAGCATAACGATTATCACCAGTAACGAATATATGTCGAATTTCAAGGTTCTAATTTCATCCAGCACTTATATCCTAAAAGACTTGGAATCTATACAACGTTATTCAGCACAACAATGGTCAAAAATTAATGAACTTGCATGTGTATTTGTTCAATATCAGCTAGCAATAAAATTACCAAAAGATGGTTGAAGTAAAACAAAAGAACAATCTGTATGTGGTACCTGGATCAGCAGTAGCAGCGGAAGTTTCGTGCTGAAAAGGCTCATACTTCTTTTCTGCACCCAAAACTTTCACATTTTAAAAGAACTTACTAAAATTTTTTACCAGAAATCTGAAAGCTAAAAGAAACAGAGAGTCCTTGATTTGGATTAATCAGACGTTACAACTTTGATCTTCAACAGCAGGCATCCAAAAGCAGAACAAGAAAGAAACAGAGGTCTAATTTCCTCAATTTCTTTTTCTTATTTTCTTTGTATCATTCAAAGCTAGAAATCTACAAACAATTCAAGAAATAATAGAAACTTCCCAACAAAAGCATTAAGAAATCAATAAAACAAAAACAAACAACAGAAAGCTCATACGGTTTCCATTCATATCTAATATGTTAAAATTTAAGAAACCAAGTCAACTCACCTGAAATCGGCACCACAACAACCGGCTGAGATTGTACTGCCGCCGCCGAAGCTTCAGTACTCCGAACAACAACTGAAGCAGGCAACGACGGCAGGCGATCATCCTCTGTAGCCTCATCATCCTCCTCTGGATCCTTCTCCTCTTCCCCGTCAGAAAACAATCCGTCTTCAGTCGCAGTTCTTCCGCTATCAAACACAACCGTCGTATCCTCTTCATCTTCATCCCTCACTATCACAGGCACCATCGGCGGTAAGGTAGCAACGCCATCTAGAATATCATAGACCTCTTTATAGAAAAACCCCGGAAGTTTTCTCTCTCGTCGGAGATCGTTTCGCATAGCCCAGAACGACTCTTTCCCTCCGCCGTGTTCCTTCTCCCACTCTTTGATCTTCTTAAAATCTCCGGCAAGATTGCTCCAACGTTTCCGACACTGCACTGCTCCACGTTCAACACCGTGTCTAAGACAGTAAGCAGAAACAGCAGCCCACTTTGGTTCTAAAGCACCCGTCGTTGTCGTAGAAGATTCCGGCGTTCCTGAAACCGTTGAATTAACCTTCGTACGCCGGCGACCTCTGCCTTCGATGACTCTTTTGCCTTGTATCAGAACAAGTATTTCTTGCCTTGTCCATCGAGGTAACCTCGGCGCACGACTGATGCTACCGCCGCCGGGTTCGTAACCGTTAGAAGTGACGGCGTTAGCCATGTTAGTCGATAGAAGCTCTTTGTTGTTATGCAAAAAAGTAACGGTTCGTTAGTTAGTCGGTATTGCCGTTAGAAAGTGGAGGGAAGGACGAAGGGAAGGGAAGAAGGGGTTGTGTTTTGCTTGTGGGGATAAGAAAGAAAACAAAAGAAAAGAAAGAGAGGTAATGGGGATTGTGGACTAAGGAAAGAAAGAAACAAAAAGGGAGAGGGTGAGAAAGGGATTATAAAATAAATTAGGGCTTAATTTCTCTGTCTTGAGTATGTGCAGTTAGGATCATGACTCGTTGAGTGTGGTGCGGTGGCATTAGATTAATGGATTAATCTAAGATAATCTTTTGATTAAGAGATTCAGCGTTATTCTTTTAAATCAATAACAAAAAACTTATTAATCTAAGTAGAGGATGTATTAAATAAATGGGGAAAGGTAAGGGGGATGGATATCTCTTTCCTTCCATGGGGATTGAAAGGGCACCGCTACCTTACCTTCCTTTCCTGTCTATCGATTTATTACTCCGGTTTGATGTGTTCTCTTTCTTGTTTGGGATGTTCTACATCATCAAACTGAAAAACAGCTTATAAAAAAAAAAAAAACTGTCTTTTAATTTTTAATTTTATGTTTTTTCATATATATTTTAGAAGTATTTAAAATTTTAGAAATATAAAAAAAATTTATATAATAAATTTTTTTATTATTTTTTTAAATATAAAATAAATAAAATTTATTCTTTAAAAAAATATTTTTTATTTTAGACACTCCAAATAAAGAAAAGAGCGAGAGATTACACAATTGCATATTTTGTTGTTGTTTGTGCTAGTTCACATAGCTAAAAATTTTTGAACTTTTCATCTTTTAGTTTCAGTGGTGTTTTAAAGTTATCATAAAATAAAAATTTTTAAAATAAAATTATTTTTATTTTATTTTAAAAAAATATAATAATTATAATAAGATTTTATAATGTAAATTTTTATTATATTTTTAGAAATTTAAATAAATTTTGTTAATATTATAGAAAATTTATTGAAAAATATGAATTGAAATGAAATAAAAACGCAGCCTAAGGTGAGACACTTTTTATTTTGACTATAGAAAAAGTTTCAAATTCATTTACATTAGATTGTGTAGAGAGGATTTGGTGGTGAATCTTTCCATTGATGAGTGTTGGATTAGCATGAGTCCATCTTCAATCTATGATTAAGGAAATCTTTAAGCAATATCTTTATTTGGACAATAGTTCTGAATTCCTATTTACTCCTTGCAATTAAGGAAAAATATATGCGTCTGATTAATTCACTACTTAAATTTAATACCAATATTTCATGACCAGCCAACCAGGAGCATTAAAAATATAATTAATGGTAACCTTTAGACACAAGGGATGTTTAAATCATCAATTATTAGCTAATTAATTTAAGTGGAAGCTGTAATACTTTTTCAATATTTAATTCTATTCTGCACAAAGAAATAAAGTAATTTTGACAAAACAGTATCCTAGTACGGTGCAGATCAAAAGATCTTGGAAAACCTATGAGCACCAAAGGAATACTTCGTTAGTCACCTCACATGCATATCTACAGATCAATGTAGAGATTGACAATTATATGTCTTAAGTACTTCCTGCAACAATTTTGTAAAAATAACACAATGGCTTTCTTCTTCAACAACAGAGCTAAGAGCAACTTGGTAGCTTTCTTATTCCTGGTTGTGTTTGTTTCAGTGACTAGCGCACAATATCCGAAGGCACCAAACTGCATACAGGGTCGTTCATTACCTGGAAGAATTTGAGTTCAGGAGCTATGACAAACTTCAATGGATGTCTTCTCCGTCTACCAATTCCAGCACTTGTGAAGGTGATATAATGGATTCAAGATGAAAGCATCTCACCTTGCATCCCACTCTGCATCCCAACCGTACTGTTCTCTTTCTCTTACACTGATCTTCAATAATTTTCTTCTTCGCATAGGCTTTTCTTGTACATTGTCGGAAACAATAACCAAACATCTAAGATTCCCATGAGCTCCAGCGCTTGTCGATGGTTACCCATCTACAAGACCCTTCTGCAACTCATCTGTTCTCTCACACTTCTACCTTTCACAGAAGTACCAGAAGAATACTCCCAGACCAAGTTCACCCTGAGATGTGGCTGATGAAGAAGTTCGCTGCCGTCTGCAGCTTCGGAGGTTTCGTTAATAAAACTAACGTTGTTGAGAAGTTGCAGAGTTAAGTAAAACCCTGAAGGGCACAATGTGGGGAAAAAGTACCCCTGTGGGATACAGAGTCGCTGGTTATAACTCTCCATTTGAGTACCAAAATTGTGTTAATGAAGTGATGATAGTTTTTTATATGTGAACTAGCACACAGTGAAACCTTGAAGGCGAATCTAAAGATGTACCTTTTAGGTGGTTGTACTTATAACCAGTGTGAGATTCGCACAAACTGTTTTCTGAACAAAATTTTGAGTCCTACATATACTGCCTTTGATGGAAAGAGAAAAGTTTGATGTGAATAACAAACAAGTTGACAGAAAAGAACAAACCTCACTAGTTATATTGATAAGAAACTATTTTCCTCTCTACTAATACTTCTTGGAGAAGAGGGAATACTTCTTGGAGAAGTGGGTGTACACCATGCCAATAAGTTGTTAATCATAACTGCAGAAATTATAGACCAGATTTTCTACTTGCCAACCTGTACGACCAGCTTACCTTCAGCGAACTCGCAATACTGAATGGAGGTACCCAGTGGCCTATGAAGTTTTCTCACAATGAACGTCTCAAGTTCCTTGCATATTGTGACTACCGTACCCTTGCAACAAAGCCAACCTGTACGACCAGCACGATGAGCATAATGCATAGAGTCTGTTGGCAACTCCAAGTTCACCACTAGATCACACTCAGGCACATCCAATCCTCTTGCAGATAATTCATTGGTCACTAGTACTCGCAGTTCTCCATTGTTGAATTGCTTCAATATTGTTGATCTAGTAAGTTTGCCTAGATTTCATTGTAGTTCAGCGGCTTGATTCCACAAGCTTCAAGCCTAAAAGCCACATCTTTATTTGGTTTGGTTGGTTTATAGAAACGATACTTGACCTTGCATCAATTGCGTGCACACATCTCCTTAGGGTATCAACCTAGTGTTGCAACTTGGAAAAGCAGTAGAAATGTCGCAAGGAAGGAGGCAACCTGCCACCAGCTCCTTGAGTTACTGAAGCAGACATGGAGGGGCTGCTAGAATCTGAAACTGAAAGGTTTTCGCAAGGAACACTAGCAGAATGAAGAGTGACCACAATCTTGACCCTAACAAGAAGGGGACCATGTTCCCAGCTCTTGCTGCTCTTATTATAACTGCAGAAGGTACTGTTGCTGATACCAAGATGGTCTGACGTTCTCCTGGCAAGTGGACCAAGCATGTCGCTTGGCTATGTACCAGACCTACATGCTCAAGTCTTCTATCCATATCTTCTCTATAGTTAAAGACAGCAGTCGGTCAACTTCATCTACCAGCAGGAAGCTTCAGCCATGTGTATACAGTTTTCCAGCTGCAGAAATCTCAGCAATTCTGCACCAACAACAATCACTGGCTGGTTCTTTTTCAGAGCTTCTTCTTGCCTTGACAGGTTAGCCACCAACAAGTTGCTGCATAAACTTCTAGTTGTTTGGACCCAAAAGTTTCCCTCCTTACAATCAAGCATTCCCAATTCCCGTGAAGGAGCAACAATGACTGCCTCTATAAGATTTTGTGGAGACTCACTGCTCTTCGGGTTTCTTGAGAGGTCTAGGTCCTACAGTGGATAGTATGGGAAGAAGGTAGGCGAGTGTCTTACCAGATCCTGTATAAGATTGAATCACGACATCTTGATTTTGTAAAATTGTTGGAATTGCAGCACACTGATTATCTTGTAGAGGATGTCAACCCACTTTTTCTGACCTATACCTGGAAAGCTTTTCCTTTTGGAATGGAACTATTTGCCTTTTGTTGATTCCGCAACGGTAAGTGAACCATCTCCACAATTAGCTTGATTACTATTGATTCTTACTACTTCTGAAGCTGAAGGTTTCCTCAAGGAACGATAGCCTCTTAGGAAGATGTAGGATTTGGAATATAACATCACATTCCGTTGAGCTTGCATTCCTACCAGTCCCATCGACTGTTTACAAACATTAAGCGAAGTCGAATTCTTCTTGAGTCCAAATTAATAATGAAAATCACAGATTAGCACCAATTGCATACATAGAAGCCAATGTCATAAGGGATGAAATTTTGCGAATAGACATACAAACAAAAGGTCTTTTTACAAAATTATTCCTAAAACATCTACATTTAAGAAATGTTTGTCTCAATAGCACACAAATCCATCGACATTCAAGAAATGACACTCAAGAAATGAATAATTATTACGATTCGTAATCACACGAACCACAAAACTATTCTAATGCTAAATGACTAAGGAACTAAAGATAAAATTAGAATAAAATAACTAATTCAATTCTTCTTCCATATTTAATGAATATAAGCACTCTTATTTATAGCTAAAACTCATAACCAAAGTTCTAACTCTACTACAACTCTACTAAGATTAGGACTTCAACATAATATGGACACTTAACACTAATCTCTTACCATGCGAAATAGTGTCTTTTTTTATAAGAATTCATCTCTACATCGAATTCTTAATACATAAGCAAATACTAATTTTTTACTAAAACTCAAATACTTCTAATAAAATTCAAACTCTTAACTCTTTTAGATAAAATACGGGCCTTAGATAGCTTCTAACTCATGGTATACATTCCCTCCCTCCAGAAAACCAACCTTGCTTTCAAAGTTGACGAAAATTAGTGCTTCAGAAGTTTGAATTCGGCCAGACCAAACAAATATTTGGAGATTATTAGCAAGCATGGTAGGATAATCAACATAAGTTGAGATTCCTTCATTATGCGGTCCAATCAAAATATAGTAGAATTAATCATAAGAGAAAATATCCATTCAAAATAATCAATTTCGATAAAATCGATATGGTTCACCTTAACCAGTGGCTCATCATTATAATTCTTAGCAACCTGTGATGGATTTTGAAAAGTAAAATTTTATACCTGTGATTGAATTGGGTGTGACAGTTAAGGTGTTATTGATTGGTATGGATATTGCGGCATAGAGTATGCTTGTTGTAAGTGTCCAATATCAAAGACATTTTTCAATCATTTTTTGAAGTCATGCGGCATTGTCTCGTAACTCTTTTAAACACACGTATATCGAGGGTCTGATAATTGATTAAGCACATCAATGTTACCTTGAGAGTGACACGTGGCATAATGTTGTATGCTTTCATATTCTTGCTGAGTAGAAATTCGTGCACAGAGTTGATAAAATTGCTACAAATATTGCTTGTGTTGCTGATAGTATCGTTGATAAGGTTCATAGTGGCAATACTTCAATATGACTCATAGTGATGATAGTATTGCAGATAAGAATCATGACCATAACACTGTTGATAATTTTGTTGATAGTGAAATGGTTACTGGTACCACGTAAACATTGTAGTAGGCAACAATAGCGAGATTCCGATCGATCTCTCTGATACAAATTGTTATGATTTGTGATCACACGAAACACGAAACTATTCAATGCTAGATGACTAAGGAACTAAAGATAAAACTATAATAAAAATAACTAATTTAATTCTTCTCCATAAACTTTAATGAATATAAACACTCCTATTTATAGCTAAAACTCATAACCAAAATTTTAGTTCTACTATAACTCAAAAACGATTAGGACTTCAACATAATCTAGACACTTAACACTAATCTCTTACTATGCAAGGTGGAGTCTTCTTTAATTAGAAGTGTTTGAGTTTTAGTAGAAAATTAGTATTTGCTTATGTAGTTAAAACTTTTATGTATAGATGAATTCTTAATTCTTCTAGAAAAATACGGCTCTTAAATAGCTTGAAGCCCATGGTGTAACAATAATCCCCACAAAAAAGAAAAAAGCTAAAACGCAATCCTTAGACCTAGCTTCTCAGAACAAGATAACTCTATTTAAAACTAGAAAGAAAAGAAATTAGGAAAATGAATGTTTCAATTCGAACAATAAACGAAAACAGAGGAAATTTAATGCTTAATATTTTTTATCTCCTTACCTTTGAATTGAATTCGACTGAAGAAGAAGAGCACGTTTAGAAGCAGCAGCAGCAGAGAAAACAAGGAAAGAGAGGGATCGTGTTTTGGACCTCTTGGTGTGTGATAGATAAATCCATACGGCCGTACCGTTAATTCTTTTTATAAGAATTATAAAGAGCCTCATTTCTATTGGGCTTTTAACTTGTGGCTCCTTTATTAATAAGAGACTAACGGACTATATACTTGGGCCACCATCAATTTAATTATGGGATAATTCTTCACAAATTGTTAATCTTAGAAGGAATTAAAAGTCATTAATGGGAGAGAATTTTTCTTAGAAGGAATTAAAGTTGATAAAAATAATTATATGTATAGGAATAGTAATTGAAGCTGCTACCTGCTAGCTAGAAGAAAGGAAAAGAAGGAAAATGGTGCACGAGCTTACGAGGACGGTGACAATTAATTCATGAAGGCATGGAAGTGATTAACTACTAGAAATCTTTAGATCTCGCGCTTTGTTTATTTTCTTCTCGCCTGGATCCACAAGCCTCCTAGCGGCCAGACGGTTGTCAAACATTACCGAAATGCCCTTGTTTCCTTACGTTCGCCCGCTCTTTGCAGGCGCCGGCGCCACCGTGTTGCTACTCTTCGCCGCCGCTTCTTTGCTCCTTTCCCCTTCCCGGACCTCTTTCTCCCGGTAACTTTTTCTTTCTAGATCTATTTATTTTGTAATTGAGATGTTTATGTTATTACTTTGTTTTCTGTATCAGTTCGTTGTTTCCAGAGGAGAGATCGGAGATCTGGTCGGCGAAGCGGGCCCTGACGTGGCGGCCGTGTCCGTGGTGGACTGATGAGCCGTTGGCGCGTAAGTGTTATATTCTGTTATAGCAAATTAGAAGCCAGAGAAATTTATACGGTTACTATCATCATTTTAGATGAATTATGTCAAGCAAGAGAAATTTAAGCAACTATCCTCGATTAGGATTTTATATTGTTCGAGGTTTGGTCGTGTTATTTTCTGGAAATTTTTTGCAACGACAATGGAATCTATTGCTTTGCTTTTGAGAATCTATTGGAGGAAGCACTCGTCGTATCTACCAAATCTTTAATTTTCTGTGACCTTAGTATATCGGCTGCTACTTACTCATAGAGAAATAAGTCTTGGTGGTTCTTAGTTCGAATTTCAAAATGAATGAAAACTTGCTACTGCTGCGGTTCTGCAAATGAGATTGTAACTGTTGCCATTGGCATTCTGCAGCTCTGCCGGATAGAAGCAATGGCTACATTAGAGTGGACTGCTATGGTGGATTGAATCAGTTGAGGCGTGATGTAAGTTGAAGCCTAAGATCTTTATTTAAGGTGTCTATAGTTGAATTTAGTTGTGGTTAGAGAATTGAATTGGTTATCACATCATTGTCACTAGATCTTGTTCTGCCAGTTTTGACATTTTCATCCATCTTAGGATTGCATAGATGTTGGGCCAAATGGCGCTATCAAAACCGTAATTGATTTTATTCTGTTCCCAGTTCTGAAGTTTTTCCATATTTCATTCCTTTAATCTTTAACATAGTGATATGGTGTTCCGATTATGGAAGACTTACGATTATGGAAGACTTATCAATGATTAAATCTTTAGAAGTGTAGTTTTGTGATGGAGTTGGGATTGCACGGCTATTGAATGCCAGCTTATTGTTGCCGAAGTTTGAGGCTGCTGCATATTGGAATGAATCAAGGTAACAATTGTAGAAACTTTAATATTCCTTTCTTGTTTACAACTGCATAAGAATTTGCCTCATAAGTGTTTCACATTAGTGGATTTGCAGATGTGTTTGACGTGGACTATTTTATTGAAAAAACCAAGGGGTTTGTACAAGTTGTGAGAGAGTTGCCAGAGGAGATTGCATCAAGGGAGCCATATAGAGTGGATTGTAGCAAGCGCAAAGGATTGTTTGATTATGTTGAAAGTGTGCTTCCTGCTCTTCTTGAACATCGTTACATTTCAATCACACCAGCAATGAGCCAAAGAAGAGACAGGTATTTCTTGAGCTAATTTCATACCAAGCTGTTAGTACGCATAGTTATGTTGCAGGCTACCCATACATTTTCCTCCTGGCGATTTTTTCTCATTTGAAGATTGTTCTTTTACTGGTTCTCTGTGTTTTTCAAAATGAACTCACACCTGATTTGTGGATTGCTAACAAATAGTAGGGTTCTTGTCATCTCGAGTGAGGCAATTAATTTAAATTTTAGCAGTTGTTTGTTGGTTTTGGGCTTTATTTGTGTTGACTATTTAGAAATTGTGGTTCTCTATGCAATTTATTATGGATTGGGATAAAGAAGGACGCCTTTTTGTACAGGCGGTAATTGATAACTAGATTTTTTGTTAAGCTCATGAGTTGACATAAACTGCAGTTGTTTCTTTGATCAACTGCTAGTAAGAAGATTGACTTTGTTTTGGTCATCACTGGTTTGTTACCAATTATAGCAGTCGCTTTAGTATGCGTAGGATACATACGATATACACCTTGTGAAAGTATGCACATTTTCATCTAATCCCTGTTCATACATGGTTAATTGGAGCTACCACAAACTGTAACATAATTTTTTGAAATTTATGATCCTGATTAAATCCTTTGGGCTCAGTGATATCGTGCTAAGTGTTGCTAACATCGTCGACATGCACATCCTACTTCACTTTTATCTTTTGTTGACAGAATGTAGATGATTGTATTATTTTAACATATTTATGATGGCTCTAACAGGTATCCTTATTTTGCAAAAGAAGCGCTTTGCCAAGCGTGTTACAAAGCTCTTCGCCTTAATAAGGCCTTGCTGACCAAAGGGTTCGAGCTTTTAAGTTCCATACCAAAACCTTTTTTGTCCCTTCATCTCAGGTTCGAACCAGACATGGTGGCCTACAGCCAGTGTCAATATCCAGGGCTCTCTTCCAAGTCCTTAAGTGCTATTGATGCAGTATGCGGAGATAGAAAACCATTTACTGGGGAGGCTGCACTTGTGTGGAGAAACCGTGGGAAGTGTCCTCTCATGCCCAATGAGACAGCATTTATCCTCCAAGCCCTTTCCATCCCAACTAACACAAATATCTACCTTGCAGCAGGGGATGGGATTATGGAAGTTGAAGGATTTACTTCTGTTTACACAAATGTTTACACCAAAGCTTCTCTTCTTAACAGTAAAGATTTGGCTAGTATGCATGGGAACACAAAGGCTGCACTTGACTACTATGTCTCCGTAAACAGTGATGCTTATATAGCTACATATTTTGGAAACATGGACAAAATGGTCTCATCGATTAGAGCATTAAACGGAAAGTATAAAACTCTGGTCCTAAGCAGAAGGGACTTTGCAAACTATACCTCCATGGGGTTGAGCAGAGAAGACTTGGCAGGCGCCTTACGGAAGTCCCACAGGGAAGATTTTGTAATGGGTAGAGGTACTGCTCTACCTGATTGCTTTTGTGAATACACGTTATGATCAAGCTATTGTTTCTTGCTTTCTTCAGTACTCATTTTGTAATTGCTGGAATTTATTAGATCAGAAGCTAGCACTTTCATACTACAGCAAAGCTCTCCTTAATTTGTTTATATATATAGAGTGAAATCAGGAGGTATTTTTATGCTCAGGGCGTGTTTTGCGAAAATAAAAAATAAGAACCGGAGTTTTTTAAAAGAATAAATTGAAAGTGGATTCAATATTTTTAAATTATTTTTTCAAATGGATTGAATGAAGTTTAAATTTTATTTTTTAGAGCGAGTTGAAAGTAAAATATAATTCTGAATTTAATTTTTATTTGAAAAACGTGTGAACTATGTGAAATTTTAATTTTTGCAGAAGAAATTAGTTTTCGGCATTTGAAATTAGTCATCAACGCTTTAGACATTGCATCATCTCGGGAAAGTGATTCCCAACCACCGGTAAAAGCTTATTTTCAAACTTTCTCACCAACTCCTTATGAACAGGGAGTTAAAAAATGAATACCAATTTTGTGGGCTTATTGATTGTTAGCGTATTTGAAGGTTGTTAAGGTGTAATACCTGGCGTAATGTATTTAGAATATTTTTTCCCTGTTTCTTTATCCTTTGTTTCCTTCCTCGAAGAAAAATGTTCTTGAAATTTCATTTTCAAGTAGAAGTTCTGTGTATATTCAAAGCAAGTGTTGACACAAGCGAGAATTCAGAAGTTATTTATACGTTTCAATCTAATATTTGTCAGTTGTATTGTATGTTATTACAAAGTAGTTCACTGCAAGAAGATGAATTCAGAACGAATAACAAGTAGTTTCTAAATGTTTGATTCAATGTTGAGATCGAAATAGCTATTGCCTCAATTTTAAATGAACCTTTTACACATTGTGTACTAGTAGCACGTTTGGCGACAGCATTTCAAAAAAATATTTTTAATTTTTTAAATTATATTTTTTAATAAATTTCAGAGAATATTTAAAATAAATTTATTTAAATTTTAAAAACTATAAAAAAAATTTCTTTAATAATATTTTTTATTATTTAGTTTTATTTTTTAAAATAAAAATATTAAAACTCATTTATTTATATAGAATAAAAATATTTTTTAAAAAGTACTTCTAAACACAACCTTAACTACTATTTTATTCATATTCCATAATATCTATAAACCACTTCCGTCGAAACATTATAGGGGACATTTGAAATGTTTAAAATTAATTTATTTAGATAAAGTTTATTTGTGAAATTTTCATAAAATAAGCTTAGCTTTTTTACCAAAATAATAAAATTTATACATATAAAATTATATAATATATATTTTATCTGTAATTTTTAAATTAGAAAAATAAAAAAATAATATTTATTAAGAAACATAAAAAAAACTTTAAAATAAAAATTAGTACTATAAATCTGCCAAATACCAATATATATAAACCAAATTACCAAAACACCGAGAGGACGTTTGGCTTTACATTTCAATTGATTTTTATTTTTAGTTTTTATTTCATATTTTAAATAAATTTTCTACAATAAAATTATATATATTGCAAGATTTTATTATTATTTATTATTATTATATTTTAGATAAAAATAAAACTTATTTTAAAAAATATTTTCAAAATATTTTTTGTTTTCAAAAAATTTTATTTGATAATCACTTCCAAACATCCTTAAAAAAACGTTTAATACCAAAGCTTGGGGGCAGGCTTCATAAGTTGCTTCCTTCTCGCATAACAATACCAAAGCAACACAATTAGAGGCGCAATACAAACTACAATACATCATTAGCGGCACAATACGAGTAGAAACTTTAATGTTCTATCATTTGTAAGGGCAGAAAATGAAGTTACACAATTACAAGCCAAAGTTTTAAGACATCTATTGAAATGAGTTTTTAAAAATGAATTGTTCTGTTTGGTTATATTTGGAAGCGTCTTTGGCGAAAAAAAGTGAGTTCCTAGAAAAAACAGATATGCACCCTTTTTACACAAACTGGAGCTGCATAGTAAGAATAAAAGTTTTTCACTTGGGGCTAGGATCCTTTAATATCAAACGGAAGCAAATAAGCCTAGCCATCATAGAAACCACATAAATATTTCAACTACAGGGACTACAACAAAGACTTCTTTTAAAAGTTACATGTGGATGCTTAACTGAATACTGCATGGAAAAATGAACAATTGCTCAATAATTTCAGAAAGTTGTGTCGCTGTAAACACTCCATTTGGAAGCATAAACCTCCATTTGGAAGCATAAACCGTTGTAAAGGCACTGTAGTACAGCACAACAATTAACGAGCTCTGCTTGGCATGCCAGAACAAACACTTAATATGAATTTGCAACACTTATTTGTCTCTTAAGGTTTTACATCATATGTAAGCTGAAGAATCTTCTAGATGATAGTTCTTTGTGCAATCAACCTCATTCTCTCGCAACATCAGCATCATGGGATCAGGGCGGGGAAACAAGAGCTTCAGGCGGAAAGCATCCACTCCGTTCAAATAGTAGCGGAACAACCTCTTAGCTCTTATGAACCCTAGACGACCATAGAGGGCAAGAGCTCCCTTGTTTGTTACTTCAGCTTCAAGTGTCACCTATGCAAAAGGCAAGTAATTTACCAAAGTTGGAAAGAACCAACTCTAGCAGAGAAGACTGAAGCTAATTTTAAAATTCGACTCAAAAGAAAGTTTGATCGGCTTGAGGAAACACTCATACAGGCTATACCAAGGTACACCTCAGAGCTTTTAGGAGAGGAGGAATCTACAATGTGTTGTGGCATTCTCTATTCCCAAAAGAGAAGCTAGCATATATTTGCATTAACAGTTGAAGGTTATACATTTTTCCTTAAGGAAATTGAATGGAGTTCGATTGATCCCAAGTTTACTGTGTCCAAGACTGTTCGAACAGAATCATTGTGAGGTTACTATTGCCTAGACTATTGCATTCTAGTATTACCGAGAGTTACAGCTGAGGAAGGCACTTATTATGTGAATTAGACAAGCATTAGGAAAATGTGACGTCAAATACAAATAAGAACTGAGGAATCACATCATTGTAAAGATATTTAATTTCCATTATGATTTGACTGGCGTTACCAAATAGAATCTTGACTACTTCACGGTTAATCATGTTATCTTCAAAAGCATTCAGATATTCATATATCAGAACTACCCTTACAAGACGAAAAAGTGAGTAAAGATAGGGCAAATTAGAATATGGTATCTCTTGAATATGAAGGCCACAATGACGAGCAAGAAAACGTCTTCTCACACAAAATTGAACCTCCAAGAACTATAATCCAAAAGTTTGTATCAACTTGGGTAGTAAGGAATAGGAGGAGATCAGCACAAATCTAACAAAATAATGGACCAAATCACAATAAATAACCAATATCAACAAAGTTCTCAAAAGTGAAGCTTTATTCATACACTGAGCCTAGCAGGTAACTTAGTAATGTACCTCTTCGCAACCAGACTCCATCATCACCTGAATAGCTCTACTAACCAGTTCTGTAGCTGCAATATCACAGTAACAAAAGAAAGTACATGTATGAACAAGATGTAATCTGATCGTAGATTAAATGAATAGTAAAGCTACATATTATAGATAACAAGTTTCTTTCTTTCTTTGTTTACTGTGTAGATTTTTGCTTACTCTTAGCAACTAAAGATCATCAACTAAGGAACTATGAACAACTGAAACAAAGAAACAAAAGTGAAAATTCAATGTTACCGATTCCTCTCCCTCTGTATTGCTTGATGACAACAAGCATTGCAATGTAACCCCGAAAACTCCCTCTGTGATCTCCCATCTTGCAAACAACTGTTCCCACACACTTGTCCTTATGAAACGCCTACAGTAACAGAAAAATTCAATAAATTCAACCAAACACATCAACAAAACCCCAATACCAACCATTCAATCACACAACATGAAAATCACCAAAAAATTTCAACTTTTCCAAAAAAGATATTCAAAAAAGAAGAACTAGTTTACGAGAAAGCAGAGGTGAGGCCATTGGTAGACGAAGTAACGGTAGGTGAAGATAGAGTAGGGTTCGCTTAGTTCTGCATCGACCAAACTCATCACCAGAGACAGATGGTGCTCGCCGCTGTAGCTGACGTAGCCAATCTCTTCCTTCTCCGCCTTCTCCAGCGCATCGCTGCCATCGACCTCCGCCTCCATCGCCGGCCACCGAACTCGGCTGTTGTTTTCTTTATTGGAATTCTTGCAAATAACACCCTTCTTCTCAGGAGCTATACTCTATGTATTCTAAGGGGTTTTGTTATGGGCCCTTATTACAAATCCATAACATCCTACCTTTTTCCATTTGTGTTTGTATTTGTATGTTTCTAGATACGTATATAAGAAAATTACTTTTCATGATCTTTTTATTTCTCCTAGCCATGTTTTAAATTTCAACTTTTATTTAGAATGATACTTAATTCTCTATTTAGAATAGAATCCTTAACTATTGTTGGCAGAACTGAACCGGATATTAATTTGAAAAATTATTCGGATCAACGGATTAATCATCAGGTTAACAGCACCGACTCTTATTCCGACTGGCCATGAATGCATCTGTCACTGCTATTTTCGGCAGTGAATGGCGAGTTAAACAAAACCTGCTTCGAGATCAGCTTGGTCTTCGCCGTGCGGGTTAAACAAACAACACCATTAAAAGAACCTAAAAAGAAATCAACAGTTGAGTTGTGGTGCTCATTCATTCTATTTCCTAGATCCCTCCAAATCCTTCTCAATTCTTTCCCCATTCAATAATTACATCCTCGATCCTTTTTCAATCTTCATCTTCTTCAGTTTTTCTACCATCTTCATTAATTACTTCGAAAATCAGTAAACTGCAATACTAAGAAAATCCTAAGTTGACGTGCCCAGTAATCAGACACCAGTACTCATGGCCATTAGGCGAAGATGATGAGGCACCATGGCAAGAGGGTTTGGTAGCAATGATAAGTTCTTTGGGATGCTAGAAGATATCAATTTTGATGAACTGTTTATGCGTTTAGATGATGGAAATATTATGCCTGACTTGGAAGTAGAACCTATTGAGTTTTTTGGTGAATTCAATGTACCGGAGAAGATTCCAATAGTAGCTCAGTTTCTCTACAACGACAATAATAGCTTGATGCCAACTTAGTAGCAGTATTATCAGAGCCAGCGACTATAGTGGTAGAGATCAATGAGGAACCAAAGAAGAAAAAAAAACTTCATTATTTTTTTCTCTTAGCGATGGTCGATCCAGACGGGCGGTTCAGTAGTTCTTTACTTAATCCGAACATATCAATCCGAGTCGAATGGTAAGTAGAATTTTAAATTAATTTGCGCACACAAACTAATTTGTGTTCAAAATTGATGATTTTTGAATCGATTTGAATAGTTCAATCTGAATTTGCCAACTATATCCTTAGCTAATAGTTTTACATTTAATAAAACTCGGAGATACTAAGAATTTTAGTACACCGTGCACATGGAGAGCACTAAAATGTATTAATTTATATTAAACAAAAAACACGTGAATCTTCTTCTTTTGATTTTCAATGCTTTCTGTCACAGCTAGGAGGTTTACCTTAGTTAAGTACGGCACTTAATCCTACGTCCTGATAACTAAGTTAACACTTCTTCCAATTTAGCTATCTAAGATAGCTAAAAATTTTATAACAAAATGAGAATTAAGAAGAGAAGCAACACTAAAAAAGAGAGCTTTTTAAAAAAAACTTTATAATACTTGATTTGGTTATAACTCTTACTTGATACTTCTAAATAATAGCTCATTCCTTGTATATATAACTTTTGCATCTAGTTAAAGTACGATGAAAATTGCTTTGATCATATAATGAAAAATACATAATTTAAAAAATTCCTACATAATATCTACATAAAATATCTCTATATTTATAATATCTTACTTAGTACAAAAATATCTCATTTATCTTGAATAATCTAAGCTACTTTAGAATAACCTACATAGGACCCACCTTGCTAAAGCAAAAGGGGGTGAGAAAAAATACCATAAAGAAATGTACCGTAACATTTCATATGGAGCGCATGAATATAACTATGGTTTCTAAAAAATAAAAGAGTTAAATGTGTCTAAAAGCTGTACATAATCTTTTTCGCTCAGATTTGAAGTTCAAATTTGTTTTTTATTTGACTTTATCTTAAACATTTTGAATTTATTTCTAATTTATTTTTTATTGAATTTAATTTTATCAAACTCAGTTTTGGGCTTATTTACAACCTACCAAACTCACCTTTTTTAAAACTTAATTTTAATATAAAATAAATAAAATATTAAATAGAATTATTTATGAAAAATTTATTTTTCAAAGTTTAATTTTAAAATTCATTTTTAATATAAAATAAATATAAAAATATATTTTAAAAATATATTAAATTTATTGTTTAAAAAATTTATCTTTAAAAAAATAAACTTATTTTAAAATAAATACGTTTTTTACGAAACTCACTTCGTACTAATTAAAATAAAATCTCACAATTTAAGAATTTATAAACTTAAGCTAGAAGCTCGTCTATCCTATTTTACAAGTGCCTAATAAGTTAATAGCCGAAGGCTCTATGGTTGTGAAAAATCTATACTAGCATAGACTTTTCCGGGTGCGTTCTTTTACACTCCGGGACCGGGAGTAATTTATTTCTGCACTGTAATAATATCTTTTTAAAAAGTTACTTTTAGGAAGTTATTTCTTGTTAAAATAACACACCCAAATTTTCAACAAGATTTCTTCTTAGGACTAATAGTAGATGGGCTTAATAAGGCCATCCTTAATGGGCTTTGGTATATTTTGTATCGAGTTTTTTGCTTTTGCTCTGAACGAGTTTCCGATATATACAGGACATGTTTGGAATTGCTTCTCAATCCTAAAAAATTTCGTTTAATTTAAAAAAATTATGTATAAATTTTTTAATTTAAAAAATACAGATAAATATAAATTATATATATATATATATATTTTAAAAAATTTTATAAAATAATATATCTAAAAATTTAAATTTTTTTTTTTTTTAATAAACACTATCAGATATTTCCCAAGTTGTCAAAAATGAGCCATTTAAAATGTGAAGTTCAAAATTGAGTTCAGTTGCATTAAAAATGAGTTAGGATCTAAAATCTTTTGTTTTAAAATTGAATTTGGGAAACTTTTGATGAGAAAATTTGAGTTTAGTTTTTTTATTTTGTGTGATTGATTTGAGATTGAATTGGAAGTAGAATTTTTTGGAAAAAGAAATTAGTTAAAAGTATTGATAAAGTCGTGCACTAACCATTACTATGTTTCTTCAAAATAAATAGTAACATCTAGGTGTTCTAATTGGAGAGTTTCATGTGCAGACTATATCAACAATATTTAAAATATAGTAATAATATAATCCAAGGAAACATTATACCATGTTAGGTTTAGTTTACTGCTAACAAATGCATTTCCAAATGGAGTGTTCTAATTTACTTAGAGAAACTTTACCAACTGTTTCAAATACTTATCAGTCCAAATTATCATTTGATGTTTCTTACTAAATTTTTTACAGAATTTTATATAATTGTTTAAAATTAAAAAAAATTGTACATCATAAAATTTTTTATTTCTATATTTGTATATTATTTACTTTAAAAAAATTAGTTATAATCACTTTAACAGTGGTTTTGAATATGTACGAAGGTTTGAAGGACAACCATCGTCAACGACCAATTCCTACAAGTCTGCTACCAATAATGAATAAATACAGGGAAGATAAACTCTATAATTTGGCTGTCTGCATAACTATTAAACTATATATATATAAGATTCGATGGAATTAAAATTTGTATTAAAAGAGTAATAAGAGGAAAAAGAGAACGTGTCAACATTTGCAACCTTAGTTAGGGTGGCAAAAATTAACTTTGCATATGGTACAAGTCATGATGCATTAGTGACGTACTGACTCCGGAAACCTAACACAACATAATGGCAGGTTATGACAAATTTGGTAACCTTATTATAATATTATTTATAATAACTTAATTTATACAATAATTTATTTTTTAATAACTCACTTAGATTACACCTTCACCGTAAATAGACATGTATATTTTCAAAGGAGATCAAAGAGAACATCCCATACATATTGCATCTGTAAGTAAAAGATATGCAAAGAAATGCAATGGCATATCATCCTGTTATTGTAATTAAATAAAATTTGCGGTGCAATGTGTTCAATGAAAGTTTTTCCTTCTCATTTCACTTCTTTCTTCTGACCTTTGCTCGCCTTTGCCCGTGGAACAAGGAAGACCATGTCGTATTAGCTAATCAATTCCACTTAGAGTTTGAATAAAATCCTTTCATGTTTTTCTAGTGCATAAATTTCTCATCAGGAGTTTATTGATACAAGCAGAGAAGTGTTTGGAATATTGTTATATAATGTGTCTATGAAAAACAAATTTTGGTGACATGACAAATTCTCAAAGTTCATCTGTAGTTTATTTTTACCTGCAAGAAAATTTATACCTGAGAGAGATTCTTTGATCTGTTTACTCCATTAATTCTTGCTTTTCTGTAGTATTTATTTTAAGTGAAGCTATTATAGCTAGTAGGAAAACGAAGATAAACAAGATACCAAAACCCTGAAAGAAGTAAACTAAATTAATTAAGGCAATGAATTTGAAAAGAAAATTACGAGTAAATAAAAAGCGTGTAGCTGAAGTCATGGAGTTGATTTCATTAATTTGAACATGTCATTGCTTTGAATCAACCCTTTTAATTTCTTATTTCATACCAATTAATATAGGGTGTATCAAGAAAGGAAATTTGCAAAATTCAACTCACACTAAAGGGGGAAAAAACAAATGATAAGAAAAAGAAATAAAGTTCAAATAAGGAATTAGTGAACATTTAACATGATCATGATCTTATTAGTGTTGATAATGATCTTTATTTATTTATTTATTTATTTTATTGACTTTATTAGAGATTGAATTCTACATACTTTTGATTCAAGTGATTGAAGTTTGATTTTTGCATAATGTATGGAAGAAGAAATCTCTTTTATATGAATATTTGGATTATTTGCTTTGGACCATTTCAATTCAAATTGACTAGAACACCTTAGATTAACCACATATTTCCTAGCTAGCTACATCCTTCTTCATTCCTATCCAAAAATTTTGTCCATCTTAATTAGGCATACCGTTACAAGTCCGCCTCAGATTATTAAAACGAGGAATTAATTTTTCGTGCCAAAATTTTTCCTTTAACATTACTTCAAACGAGTTTCAGACGAAAAGAACTCCTACGTTAGTTCCAAAATCTTTAGTCAAACATATATAGAAGTTGTTCATAATTTCTTACAATCTTATATCAGGCTCATTGATTTTGTTACGTGAATACTCAAAATTTTGAATTTTTGATAGTCAGCTACTTTTGGACCAATCTTTAAGAAATCAATATGAAATTAAGAGAATATTTGGGAGTACTTTTGTAAAGAACTTTTTTAAAATAAAAAAATATTAAAAAATAAGTTTTATTTTTTCTATCTAAAATATAAAAATAAGTAATAGTAAAATCATACGACGTAAAATTTTTTTTACTCAAAACTTTTTAAAAAAATTATAAAATATTTTATAAAATTTATTGAAAAATATAAAATAAAAAGTTAGTTTAAAAATGAGTGAAAAATTTAGCTAAACAGCACCTAATTGTTAAAGAAACGTAAAGTAGCTAGGAGTGCCATTTTACACACCATTTTAATTATCCAATCTAAATAACAAATATTCAGTATAACTATTTCACATTTCCTAAATTAATAAGACAATTTTTATATACTTCATATAAATGAAAAATTAATAATTATTGATTATTTTATATTATTTATTTGTCAAATTAGATAGTTATTTATATAGATTTTGGTAATCATATTTTTTAAGATAACTTTTGAAGTTGAGTTTTACTAGATCAATCTCACATGATATTAGAGCGAGCGGCATATAAAATTGGCTTTATAAAAGATTGTACTTGGCCCTACAAAGATATGATAATATATGACCCGATTCGCGATTTCCGTACGAAACTAATCCATTTAAATCGAATTTGAATTTGATCTTAGTTTAATTTGGGTCAATTTTATATCAATCTGAAATTGACACAAAACTTTAAACGAGTTCAAATCGGATTTAGATTGATCCAAAATCGATTTATTTAATTCATATAATTATTTATGTAGCATATATTATTTAATAAATAAAAAAATTTGAACAATAATATTGAATTTTAATTTAATTTATATATATATATATATATATAGCTTATTATATTCTAATTAATGTCTAATTGATAAATTTTATCAAAATTAATATACTTCTTTTGAATATATGATACCTAACAATTTTTACTTATTAGTATTAGAAATTAATTAATAATTTTTATTTTAATAATTTTGCTTATTAAATAAGTCGACTCAAATTTTTTCAATTATTAAGTGGGTTGAGATAGTGTTGATAATTTTGACCGATACAAATATATAAATCGAATTAGAATTGAGTAATTTTGATTCGATTATTATATATGTCGATTTTAATCTAATATGTTAATCTAATAGTGCCACCTCTAGTCCAGCATGCTATGGATGAGGATATGTCTTAAATTATCTCATATTATTTATATTGTTGAGTTGGATGACTATTTATATTAATTTAGATATCATCATCTCATGTGCACTAGTTTTTTGTGTTGGATTGTATACAAAACGCTCTAACAATTATAACATAAAGTATAAAATGTGAAGAAGGACAAAGCAGAACTCAAAAAGAGGTAGGAGAGGTAGAAAAAAAGAACTCTTATCATCTATGGTTCTTATCATCACTCTCACTCTTTTTCCCTTTTTAATTTCTACACTCCTCTACTATAACTTCGTCTCTCCATTTCATTCCCTTTTTATTCAAATATATAGATATATATATTCACCAACAACACAAGCATATATTCCTTTCTTCTTCTTGGTTAATTTTTCTCTCACCATCACAAACTAAACACGCACAGCATGAAATACAGATCGACTGATCACTAGTTATACAACTTTTTCTGATAGAGTCGATCGAGGAGTAGTTGATCATCAGCGAAAGTGGATCCAAGGCATGGGAAGAGACCTCACGACGAGGGTCAGCCGCCGGAGGAAAAGGAAGAAGAAGATGTCCAACGGCATCATCATCAGAACCCTTACAATTACAACCAGTTTCCGATGATTACGGCAGCTAGAGTTGATCAAGATGCGTCTGCGGCCATGGTTTCTGCCCTCGCTCGTGTGATCAGCAGTAGCCCTAATTACGTAGGAGAAACCTCTTCCTCCACTGCTGTGCCTGTAGTTGGCGGTGTTTCTAGTTCGAATTTCCGCTCTGTTCCTTCTGGTTCTGTTGTTGCTACAGATAGAGATCCCTCTCAACATTCCGACGAACAAGGTTATATACTCTTACTGTTATCTGTTTTTATTTATTACTCTTTTTCATTAAATATAATTCTGTAGTTCAATTTAATTAGCGTTTTTTGTCAAAATTGAATACCTGGCTTGTTCAATGTTGATTAAGATTTTAATTCTAGACAAAAAAAATTTTTAAATGAAAAAACAAATTTGTCTATCGTTCTTTACACCTTGCTACAAATACGTACGTAAGAAGAACACATGTTAAACGAGCCTTACTAAAACCCTAAAATTTGTCTTTAATACTTGACAAATCAAACGAATTAATGCAATTATTATTTCGTGATACTAACACTAACAAGAAAATTAAACTTCTGCAATTAACATAAGTAATAATGTTGTTGAAGGGAATGTGAGGAGAAGGCACTATAGGGGAGTAAGACAAAGGCCGTGGGGAAAATGGGCGGCGGAGATCCGTGACCCGAATAAAGCAGCAAGAGTATGGTTAGGAACGTTCGACACTGCCGAAGGCGCTGCAATCGCATACGACGAAGCTGCGTTGCGATTCAAAGGAGCAAAAGCTAAGCTCAACTTCCCTGAAAGAGTTCAAGGCCGGACCAATCTTGGGTTCCTCGTTAGCCGAGGAATACCCACAACTCAAGGGCAGCAGCAGCAACAACAAGAACAGCAGATGCAGCAGGCATTGCAAGAACTTCATAAAGCTCCGCAGCCTCCACAGACAACGTACCCTGATTTAGTACACTATGCGCAGCTGCTACAGAGCAGTAGAGATGAAGATATCACGAACGTGGCATCAGGGTTGTTTTATACAACATCTTCATTCTCTGGATCTTCTTCGTCCCAAGAGTTTACGGAGTTCTCTTCTCCGCGGTTTGGGAGTTCTTCTTCGACACCGTCTTGGCCGCGTGGAGGAGAACATAGCAAGGATAAAGATGATAATGAAAAAAACAACCAATGACAAAGGATGAATTACTTTGTATGATTGCATTGATTGATCTTTATGAATTATTTCAAATTCCAGTTTCTGACTTTCTTCTGTGTGTTTAGTTTAGTGCATTGAGAAAAGTTGAAGTAGAGAGTTGTTGAGAGAGGGGAGAGTGTTTTTGAGCGAGTTGTTTGTGTACGTTTTTTGGATATATATCATCAGTGGATTTATCTCTTGTAGGGTTTTGAAGTAAATCTCTTTTATTCATTTCTTACAGAATTTGAGAAATGAGCAAAATGTATGTCTTTGAACAAGGTAGAACTTGTTTATTTATTTATTAGTTTTTGTTTCTCAACAAAAAAATAAAAAAGGTAAGAAAAGAAAATTTCTTGTTTACCTCTTGTACTACTATTTAATAATCTGCGTGCACGTGTTAAGTTTATTTCAAAATAATTAAAATTCAGTTTTTGATTCTTTGAAGAGTTTTTTAAGTTGAAGTTGTCTGCATGCGGGTGAAATGTCCAGCACTGAAAGAAACTTTTCATTGATTGACAAACATTGCGTACATATATAAATAATTAACCAGCACATTAACTTCCTTTCTTTTTATTTATTGTTTCATTATGTCTATATTAAAGATACTGTATTTAAAATTTATGTGATATTGTTTTATTATGCAATTGAGGTGAATAGTAAATTTGAAAAAGAAAACAATATACACAAGGAGATACTTGATTAGTGCAAAAACCTTTATATACTAAAAACGGAAAAGGGATCTTTGTGTTGGCAGTTAAGTTTCTAAGAGAACTTAGGATGTGATAGTTTTAGGAAACTTTAAAGCATTTTAATGAGTTAATAAATAATTCTTATATATATGGTAGCTTATTATTAATTATTTTGTAAATAGAGTAGTGCTATTCCTATTCATCACAATCATTTTGATCCTAGTACAAATTATAATTAATAAAAATACATAATTTGACAAAACTACTAATAATTTTTAAAAATATTAAATTTTATACCATAATTTTAGAGAATTGCTAGAATATTTAATAATCACATCAAACACCTTCTTTTATATACTATCGTGGTGTGAAAATATGATAATATTTATAAATTATCATGATATTCTAATTGATAAGTATTGTAAAAATTTTTAAAATATTTAGAAGTGTTTATAAAATATAAAATTAAAAATTAAATAAAAAATTAATAAAAATACTGTCAGCACGGTGTCTAAAAATTACTGCAAAGAGGTAGGTTTGATGTTTGAAGTTTTTCAACTGAGAATTCAAGTCTAAATTTTGAAGAATTGACGTTAATTATATGTTCACAATCTAAACGAAGTTGTTGCTTTCTGCTTTTCGTCAAACCTACAAATGCAGACGTTGAATTGCATGTGAATGTACTTTTTGCTGTAATGGTTTACAATGAACAGAAGAAGAAAGCAACAGATTTTTTTATGTTATGTGGTGCTGTTGTTTCCTACAGATTTATTAGACAGAAGAAAAGAAGCTTTAAAAAAGTCAACAAGTCGGCAGCTGCAGGGGCTTTCAGGCACTTGTAGCCATTTGAAGTTTGAAAATTTGTTCTGCATTTCCTTTTCATGCCTACCCAGTGCATGCTCTCTTTTTACTTTATTATGGCCGAACAGGTTTTAACTGTTAAGGGTTGCGTCCGAAGTGTTTTTAAAATAAAATTTTTTAAATAAAAGATATTTTTATTTTTTTAAATAAATTATATTTTTTATTTTAAGACAATAATAAATAATTATTTATTTAGTTGTATTATTTAATTACTTAATGCTCTACCATTTTCTTTTTTATTGAGCTTATTTGGAAGTATTTAAAATATCTCATGCTGTTTAATTGTATTTATAAAAATTAATAATATATATAATTTATATAAACTCAAATATAAAAATTAATATTATAGTAACATTTATTAAAAAAATAACAAAATGATGAATGAAATAAAATAAAATAAATTGATAAACTTGCCCGAACTCAATTCTACACGCAGGATGCGATGTTTTTTTTTTCTGTTTTCAGACAGACAGATCGATGAAGCGTTAACCTTGATACTTGTGCCACGAAATTTCAGCTAGACCAGAAGCAGTAGGAGCAGCTTTTGCACTGCTTTATTATAACAAACGTAATTCAAACTTTGCGACTACAAAACCAAAAAACAGGACATGAACATTCATCCGATCCGGACCCGATACGGAAACCTTGATGATAAATCCATTCAAATTTACAAAAAAATTATTTATGTAATCGATTCGTTTTGACACGCTTCAATCCGATCGATCTGCCCATCCGAATCAAAGCAGATGGAAAAATTTTTATAAAAAATAATTAAAAAATTTTAAATTGATGATATATTTAATGTAAAAATAATTATTAATAGTTTTATGTTGAAAAATAATATGTAGTTTAAATTAATATTTAGATATGATAATAAAAAAAATATAATTAATTATTTTTTATTTTTAAATATTATTAGTGATTTTTAAATTTTTTATATTATAAAATATTTAGACTTAAATATGTATACCTAAAAAAGTTAGTTATATCTTTTTTATAATTTATCTATTTTATGGTTTTATTTTTTTTTTAATTTCCTAATTTATTTAAAAATTTTAGTTGTTATTATTATTATTGGTGGTGGCAATTATGGTGGTAATATTTTAATTTTTGTTGTGATTATTATTACTGTTATTGTTAATAGTAATGACATAATAAAATACTCTAATTTTTTGTTATGATTGATATAGCTATTATTATTAGTAATATTATTATCAGTAAATTTGTTATTATAATTATTATTATTAGTTAAAAATATTTTAATATTATTGATCCGACGATTCAATCTGAAAATTATGATCCGGACAGTTTTTCGGTTCGATGTCCGGTATGATTTTTATAACTATGCATTTATCCCGTAGCTCCAAAAGATTGCTCTTGACTGCTAGAATTAGGGAATGTTTGATAGTAATTTTTTTTAAAAGAATTTTTTAAAATAAAAAAATTTAATTTTTTTAAAAGTATGATTTTTTTAAATTTTAAAATAATAATAATAAATTTTTACAGTATTAATTTTTTATATTTTTAATTTTAAAAAATAAATAAAATAATACAGAAAAAATATTTTAAAATATAAAATAAAAATTAGAATAAAAAAAAAAGATAAGTATTGTTCGAACGAGCGCTTATTTGTTGTTGCTAATAACAATCGTTGTAGTACAAGACATCGGAGGACCGTTCAAACACTGGCATTGAAGTTTGGTTAAGCTTATAATTTTCTTTAATTTTAATTTTAATTTTATTTTTCGATAAAATTTATAAATATTTTTAAAATTTTAAAAAATATAAAAAATTTACGTCGTAAAATTTTATTATTACTAATTTTATAAATAAAATTAATAAAAATTATTTAAAAATTTTTTAAATATATTTTTTTAAATATTCATTTTAAATAAACACTCTCACTCATACAAATTCCTTTGGATAAAATGGCAAATTTAGGGTTTCCTCTTTTTTGGTCAATGGCAACAATTTCATGGGCACTGATGCTGATGCATTTATAAGGGATCATATCTATGTGGAATTTTTTAAAATGCTCATATGTATATAATGATTTTAGATAATACTTTAACCCTAGTTTGTACTTTATAATACTATATATTTCACATAAATTCATAAACAGCATATAATTCAATATACGGCCATAATTAAATTAATTGAAATTAATTAAGTGAATACGCTATTTTAGATAGTACATTCTAAAAAGCATCTTTAATACTAAAAAGCGGCGCAAAACTTATAAGACTCTTATATAATAACATGTAATTGATTCAAAAAGTGAATCAAGATTTATTTAAAATAATATTGAAATTTTAAGAGAATATGTGAGAGTATTTATAAAATAAAAATTTTTAATTATGTAGAAGACTAGTTTTAAATTTTTACTTCAAAATAATAAAATAAAACAATAAAAATCTTACGATATATAATTTTATTATATTTTTTAAATTATAAAATTAATTTTTTAAAAATATACAAAAATTTATTAAAACTATGAATTAAAAAATTAGAATGAAAGTTTAAAAAACGTAATACCGAACCAGCTCTAAATAAATTGAAAGTTTAGATTACAAGCAAATTAGAATTATATATTAAACAAAGTTATTTAAATATATAAATTTCATATCTGAAAAATTATAATACACTATCTACCGATAATTTAGCGTCATCGTGTTGCCCAAAAAAAAAAATCACTTGCAGGCTCTCAGCGAGATCCCAACAACACGCCACGAAAAAATTTTTTAAAAAAGTTGTAAAGCCGATTCAGGGGCTAGCAAAAATGGTAAAAGGCCAAATTTTTGCCTGCCTTCAGAAACCTTTTGGTAACTGGGCCAAAACTGTTAGCTAGGCCAACTTTAAGCTTAACACCAATTGACATCTTTCAAATGATTGACCAAAATTCCCAACGGTGTTCAAATTAGATACAGCATATAACAAATCACAAAATACAGTCTAAATATGTTCTTAAACCAGTTTACATGTATCTCAAGCATCACTCACTTGCACAGTTCTCCATGCTGAAACTAAACTACACATCTTATACTTACCAACAAATTTATCTACGTTTATCCCTACAGATTATTCTAAACAACATCAGAATGAGGACTTTTTATTCCCAACTAAAATTTTTTCATCAACGGAGTAAAATTTTTTGTTTTCTGCGCATGCGTGAGTATGCATTTATATAGAGATACTGTTTGGAATTCCTCGGCCGGTGACTCCTTGGTCTGAAGTTGGAAGCAGAAGTTCATAGGGAGGAATACCTGCTCCGCACCTGTTCTTGAGTCTGGAATCCTTGTTCCTCATGTTTATGGTCTCCTCAATCTTAGCCAATCTCTTTGAAAACTTTTCAAACATATCTAGGACCAGTTGATCGTCAGTCCAGTTCTTGCGTGCCTCACTACCCAGATATTCCTCATCTTGAGAATGCGTTGACAGCGTGTCTTGTACTGCCATTACTTGAGTCGCTTGTAGTTGTGATGGCAAAGACGAAAGGAAGACACGCTCAGGATGCAAGATGAAGTCTTCGTATTCCGGTTCATCTTCTTGTGGGATCAGTTTCTTCATCAGTGTCGGACGGTTTGGCATGTACCCTCCAAACGGATACTGCCCGAAGTTAATTGCTGCGTGCTGTCCTGAAGCGGTCCAAATCATCGTGGTTAGGATTCCGATGAGATCTTGTCTCGTGTTCAGTTTAGGCCACCACGGTTCATCCTTCTTGTCTTCGTGACCTTTGTTCTTGATTTCGTCCCACCATGCCTGGAGCTCTAAGTCCGAAGTGACGCTGTTGGAGTCTGCATAGAAATGGTTAATGTACTTGTGAACCCATTCTTGTATGGCTTCCCAAACCAGGAGACTGTCAGCTGCGTACGGGTAGTCCTCTATGATTAGTTTTACGCCGCAAGGCATTGAAGGATCTTCTACGGCCATGCCTCTGAAATCAAAGCATTACGAAATCAATATAAGATAATAAATATCAGTTGACAGAACAAACAACCATTACGCAGATTGAGCAGTAGAATTTACCTTCGGACAAGGTCAGCTGGTAAAGCTTCCGTATCGAATCTCCACATGCTCTTATATGCCGCCGCACTCAGCTCCATCGAGTACTTTCCAGGAGTGAAACAACTCTCTATGATACCACCTCCGTTGATCAAGCTCTGCCGTGCCAGAGCATTGATTTCCATTGTGTATCGCATGTGTGGATGCAGCAGCTTAAAGACAGGGTGCATCACGCTGAGCTGCCTATGAGCAGCTATGATGTATGGCTCCATGCAAGCGTGAGTCCTCAACCTAAGAAAATAAATCGCAGTCAGCGGAATGGAATTCTGGGAAAGATATAACAGTACCACCATACCTACATACTTACACAGAATTCAAAAACATTTAACAGTATCTTGAAAGTATGATCTACCTTTATGAATTAAAACTTCTCCGCCATGATAAAATACATGGACACTATCATACAGCCTAAATGTCGATGCAAGCAAAAGTTAATATACAAGAACTGTCCTTACCAGTGATTTACCAGCTGGTGAACTCCGGCATCAATTGAGCAGACATGTGCTTTTGCCCATTTCCAGATCCAATGGGTCGTTGCATCATGGCCATATGTGTACACCCTTTTTCTGTAAGGATCGCAAGCACTAAGTGGCTGGCTAAGCTCAATAGCAATTGGTTTGAGTATACCAGCATTGGTAAGGAAGATGATTGTTCTTGAAGCGTAAACTCTCCTTCCTTCCAATTTGTTGATCTTTTTGACGAAAGGCAAAACAAGATCGTGATAGTCGAGTATAAACAGTCTGTTATTTTGCATCGCCTGCAATGCGAGAATACTTACTAGTCAGAAAATGAAGAGTCAGTTTGGTGACGCAACTGGTTTTAGCAAATGAGATGGTTACCTCTTCAAGGCTCATTCCATTCAATTCATGCTCGATAACTTCTTTAGTCAATGCGGACTCTGGAGGACCGTAAAGTTCAGTGTCTAACTTGCTCATAATGGGAAATTCCTGCAACAATAAGATTAACTTTCAGAATCATACACTGAGATACAGAAGGTTAGATGTGCCGCATTGTGGAAGAACAAGAGCTTGTTATTATACCCTTAATCTCTCAATGCTAACTGGATTGACACCAGCAAGTGTTTGACGGGCGAACTCGTTGTCACGCAACCATGAAAACCTATCCCCTGCAGCAATCATGACAAACAAATTGTGTGAAAAATTGTTGGGAAGGCAATAAGGAGGTGCATGCAATGAGAAAGCACTAACTTGAAATAATCAATGGAATGTCATATTTTAGTTTTGCTCCCATGCTCATAATGCCCCTCATCATTGCACCAAGGTCCAACTTAATTGAACGTTTGCCTTCACCATGTTTCACCAAAACCTGTTCTCTGTATAGTTCGTCAATATCAGAAAAATATTGGAACTGGTTATCAGATCTTGATAGTGCAGCCTTTATAAGCGGAATGAGATTGTGAAGAAGAGCTTTTAGCCTTCCAGAGTTAAAATCGATCTGCTTGAATTCTTCAAAGGTTTCATCCCGCGGAACATACATGCTATCGGGATTCTCTACCATCCTTTCTGCTTTTGAGTTATCTGTTTGCAACAACCGTTCAGAAAATGTGACTGGACAAAGATAGCTTTACCTAAACTTTGGCAAGAAATTCAAAGGGAAAGTCTACGGTAAATTGAATCATTTCAACATTGCGGTGAGGACAGAACTTCAAGAACCTTCGGAAAGATGGATATTAGATTTTGCAGAGCATCATTTAGAAAACCAGAGGATGTACTCATAATAAGCACAAAAATCCAAACTTATTATAGTGCCATGTCACATAACATTGTAGGGAGTTTTTTGCATCGTTCTAAGAAACACAGGTGGTTTCTCTTTTTATAGGAAAGGGTAGACAAAATTCTACAAAACGAACATGCATTCTTAAGTTAAGCCTTCATAACGTAAGCTTCCTAAGTGTGAGAGATGTTACCACATTAGCGGAAGCATACCTGGCCCAGTTAGTGGACGACCTGTACGGCATCGTCTAGGATATGATCTTCCCATGCCAACCAGTTCGGGTCGAACAAGCTCTTCTACATCAGGATTACCTAAATCGTTGTAGGTGGCATAGTCATAGATTCTCTCAAACTTCTTCCTCTTGCCTTCCCCATTCCCGCGGAGACTGATCAAGTCATCTTGTCGAAGGTCCTTCATACCTTCAGGTGTTTGAGATGGCAAGTATGCCTGTTTATGGCCATCGATCCATATAAGCATTCATCATGAAAGACAACAACTAATACTTCCTTAAGTCATCACATAAAGGAAGTTTCAGAACAAAGAGGGGTTCAGCTCTCACATGATTGCTGAAGAGAATTCTCTTCTCTGGGTTATCCTTTTCGGAATGGATCCAAGTATTCGCAGTAAAGAAAATAGAGCCTCCTGGGAAATCGTGTATAGCAATATCCATCAGGTAAATTTCCTCGGAATGATGATTCTTGATGATGATGGCTCCAGGACGTCCGAACCCAGATGGGAGAGTAAATTGTGCTTCAAAGTTCTCGATGTCATGTTCTTTTGAGGGCCTAGGCAACCAACCTCTTGGAGCTACCCACCCGGTCCTCTTCCCAGATTTTGTAACTGGACAAGAAAAACTGAAAGTGAAAATCTCTAAGGAAAAACAGTACTAATTTCCAGGATACAACTTCACAGGGAAAGAACTATCAAGAAAAACTTTGAAACCACTCGAAAAGAAACTATAACAAAAACAGTGAACAAGAGTAAAATGAAGGAGAAACAAAATGATGTTAATTACCAGGATCAACCTCTTCACTGACAAGCTGAATACTAATCCCTTGCCCAATTTTGTTCATGAAAGATCTCCATGTCTCCCCCACCTTCTCCAGCAATTTCTCTTTATCCTTATTCCTTATAGTTACAACTACCTTCACTTCCAGCCCAGTCTTGCCCCCGTACTTCGGCAACTTCGGACTACCTGGCAACATTACCACTGAGGCTGTGCCGACACTCTTGTCATCTTTGCTAATCGTTGCACGGACGCTGGAAACATGTCTCTGGTGACATAACCCTTTCTTGATTGTGGTACAACTCCGTTGCTGTCTTCTTGATGTTTGAATGAAGATAGGTGTTTGTTTGTTCAGAAGGGTCGACTTTGTTGACAGCATGCTGCTGTATTTACTGCATGAAAAATAAAGCCAATCAACTTAAGGGATGTCCAGTAGATGAAACTACTTCTGATGAACAGCCAATTAAGGGGACAAGAACTAGCTAGCTAGTGATCGATGAGTTGAGCTGAGAGTAATAGGGAGGGATCTTTGCAAAACAAGCTTACGGGTAGTTCATCAACATTGGCCAGCAGCTAGCTTAAGATTTTGGATTGAATGAATGGTTTCTAGAATCAAAAAAAGAACATACTTAGATGGATCTTTAGATTGAGTTGATTTATTGATACTAAAAGAAAGAGTATGCTACATATTATGAGATAAAAAATCAAGATCAAACAGGAGGGGTGTGCAGAAAAATACCTAAGATCTATTATTAGCTAAGCATAGATTGAATGCTCGTCTAGATCTTGCTTCACAAAGAAAGAGAGCAGTCTGTAATAAGCAGTGTGCGTTTTAAATGAACGGAATAAAACCAAGAGGGAGACAGAAGGTAGAAGAAGAGAGTTTGTTTTGTTGACCGTTCTAATTTTTCTTTCTTAATATGTAGTTACAAGAACAATGTTGCTAAAATAAAAGAAGAACAGCTATCATGTGGCTGCTAACATGTTTCCAAATTATATATGATAAAAAGAGAGAACTGGTAAGTTGATCATGTTATATATAAATTCATAAATCATAGTTAAGCTTTTGGTATCAATTTCTGTTTCTTTTGTTTGTATCCTTTTTCTTTTCTTTTTTCACTTGATCTTATGGTTTTGGTTTTGCTCTCCTCTGGCCCTTGTAGCTATCTATCACTATAGTTACAGAATCTCCCGGGGAGCAAAAAATTAATAAATCTTGATAAATTATTAATAGGGTAGATGCAAGCGATGGCCTACCATGTTATGTTGTTTGGCAAGTGATTTAATCTGTAAAAGGTAAGCTTCGTGAAACTTTATAAAATTGAATTTAGTAAAATTTAAAGAAATGAATTTTGGTGAGTTAGAGATGAACTGAAATAAAGAAAGTAAATTTGAAATCAAAATTCTGTAGAAGAAAATGAATCCTATGTAATTAAAATATACTCTTTGAGTAATTAGCTAGCACAGCATAAGAGTACATAAAGAATGTTGATTAATTTAGTCTTAGCTGGTTTTCTTCAAGTAAAGCAACGTGCTTTCCTGCTCCGTTGTTAGTTTATTGAAGTTTTGACACACTCGTGTTCCTCATGCTTAATTAATGCTGGTTTAGATCATTAATTATTAGCTGTAGTGGTCTTTATCTTAATAGGTACCTACATTACCTTCAATTATTGAATTATTTTTTCAAAGGTTATGAAATTTACTCTCATGGAAAGAAGTTTTAACACCTTCATGTCTCTCCAATATGAATGAAGAATTATAAAACTGCTACTTTCGTCAGCTTAGGAGATTTTCAATAATGATTATAAAATAGATTTTTTTCTAAATAAAAAATATTTTAAATAAATTTCTTTTTACAACATAAAATTTGTTTAACATTTTAAAATTTAAATTTTAAAAAAATTATATAAAAATATTAAATTAAAAATTAAAAATAAAAATTATTAAAAAGCAAAGCCAAACAGTGTCTTAAAGAATGAGCAAAACAATTGATTGACTCGTAAATATAAAGTTGGTAGTGACCTGCACAATGTGTTATTCATGAATCATGATAGAGTTCACAACTACCAAAATTGATAGATCAAAGCACAAATAAATTTGAAAATTACATTATAAAATAATAATTGTAGCTGCTGACTTTGGATTTATTGGTTCAATTAAAAATTATATCATAGGTAGCCTACATCATTAGAATGAAATATAAAAAAATACTATTTAATCAATTGTGATACAGACACAGTTCTAAAATCAGATAATTACCAAGTTGCTTCCTTCCAGCTATGTATCACATAATTAAGCATCAACAAGAAAAAATGAAGAAGAAATTGAACTGAAAAATATTGTGCTGCTGAGTGAAACCAATAAACTGAGTGCAGATAGTCTGTGCTGAAGCAGTAACCTTTCTAAGCATTGCACTGACATGATTGATCAATTGCAATTATTTTAGCAAGCCTCCACAATAGAGAAGTAGCTGACATAAAAGTATTAAATCCATAAGATCTTCAATCCCTGGCCATTCTTTATCCAGGTTGATTCATCAACCAGAAGCAGCTCTAAGCTCTAGGCTCTTTATTTTCCTTATTGTCTACAAATTTTGAAGAATTGATTCATCAACCACAGGCAGCTCTAGGCTCTTTATTTTGCTTTTTGTCTACAAATTTGAAGAATTGATTCAACAACCAGAACCACCTGTGAATTAGAAAAAGAAGTAGTTCCGCGTTAGGGGAACTGAATTTGCTGGTCTGCATTGCAGAACTTCTCCATTGGCAGTCACTGTATAGGTCTCAGGATCCACTTCGATTGATGGAAGGGCATCGTTTAGTTTCATATCCAGCTTTGTTAGGAGACGTGTATTACCAACAGCCTCAACCCTCTTTTTGAGTCCATACTCCTTTGCGATACCGCCGTCTTTTGCAGCCTGACAAGTTTACAATAGTTTGAGCAAATTTATTAAATGTGTGATTAGCTTTTAGATATTAAAAAATAGTAACACTATTTGAAGTCCAAGTCCTTTGCAATACCAACTTCTTTTGCAGCCTGTCATGGTCTCCCATAGTTTGGGCTAGCTTAATGAATGTTTAATAGCTTAAGTTTAAAAAACTAGCAAAGTTCTGAAAGTTCTTCAACAAAAGGCTCAAGTGGCTTCCCATGCCAACAAATTCAGCCAAGATCAGATGCCTCCCTGTTTAACCCAAGACTCATTTGAAAGAATAATGCATTGCATCTATATGCCTACTTTGTTGGTAACTGAAAACTTACCTTGCTCACAAAAGCTATAGAGTTAGAGCTCCCTGCTTTTCCAAATGCACCAAACATGGGCCTCATCATTACCTATTCAAGAGTATACAATTAACAAGGATTCACAAAAGCACTGAAAAAAGATTTAGAAAGGTGTACAAGTTTGTACTAGGAAAGAAACAGGAAATATTGGAGCCATGTTCATATATTAACAATTTACTGGAGCCAAGTATGCATCAGCATACTAACATGACACTTTTTCATGACCATCTGCTAGGATGCTAACAGTTTATTTATATGGTACTTGCGAGTGAAGAGGTTATATCATAACAGAGCTAGGAAAAATCTATACCGGTTCGGGTGTGGGGATACTGGCATTTGGGTCTCCCATGTTAGCCCATGCAATAACACCACCTTTAATAACCATCTCTGGTTTTGCACCAAAAAATGAAGGCTTCCATATGACAAGATCAGCAAGCTTCCCAACCTGTTGGGAAACATTTTATTAGAGAGAAAACAAAAGATCATAAAAAAAATTTTTTTAAAATCAAAATCTGAATTTGAAAAGAAAACAGGTTTGGAAAGTTTTCCTTAGAATTTGACTACTATAGTGAAATAGGTAGAACCATCCCAATTGGAACCTACAGAAACAATAGGTAGTCTAACAGATAGTCTTCTATACAAGGGATAGTAGCCTTTGCAACAATTCGAATCAGAACATGTGAACTATCGAAATCCCTTGTTCCAATAAATGATAATTTAATATAAACACAGTCCTAAAGTTTGATTTGTAATCAACAAGCAGAACTGGCGAACATACAGGATTTGAAAAGTTAATGAAAGTATCTAAACTCCGAAAGACTATATATTGCTTAACATTCTCACAATCTCAAAACAAATACCTCAACGGAACCAATGTACTTTGAAATGCCATTAGCTATTGCAGGGTTGATAGTATATTTCGCAATGTATCTCTTGATCCGAAAATTGTCATTGTCAGATCCAGCAGGCTCAATAGACCTTCCTCTCTGCAATTTCATCTTGTGAGCAGTTTGCCATGTCCGAGTAATAACCTGCACAAAAAAAAGGACTTGCATGATCAGAAAGAACCAGAATATGCATTAGACGCCTCCATATATTAGAAAGTACAGGGAGCCAATAACAAGAATATAAATATAAGAATAGAGTAAGCACAATCTGTGGCTCTTCCATTGGTAAAATGTGAAAATTTAGTGGTCAAATAGGCCAGGACAACTACTCAGCATGAATAATTTACAAGTTTTAGTATGTATTCATTGGTGTAAAAGGAACTGGTATAATTCAATAAGCCACTGCCAGGAGATAGACATTGAATTGTGATCATAACTAATATGTATTCATTGAGTTGGTCATCTTGACCTCTCCAATACGACCCATAGCCTGTGAATCAGAAGATATTATACTGATGGCACCGATATCATGCAAAATGTCTTCTGCAGCAATTGTCTCTGCGCGTATTCGAGATTCAGCAAATGCTACATCTTCCGCAATATCTTTATCAAGGTGATGACACACCAACTGCAATAATTTGAGTATGATTTAGAAATTGCATCACTGTAGAAGTGGATAACTACGTTAAATCTCTTTCTATACCAGCATGTCAAGGTGCTCATCAACAGTGTTTGATGTAAAAGGTCGAGTTGGGTTTGTTGATGAGGGCAAAACATTTTTAACACCACATACTTTTATGATATCAGGAGCATGGCCTCCACCTGCACCTTCACTGTAGAATATGATATGAGTCCAGACTTTAGGAGTCTGAAAGTGACAATCTCTAACATCTAAAGGTGCATACAAACAAATACCACTAAGCTTGTCACTGTAAGGAGATGAATGAACATTCAGATCTTAAGAAAGAAACTTTGACATAGGCTTTTAGTAAGGATGCTAGGTTAAGAATAGGATCATCTAAATGTTATGAACAAGTGAAACTATGATGCTAAGTTAAGAATAGGATCATCTAAATGTTAATGAACAAGTGAAACTATGTTAAGCATTCAATTGCCACTCTTCAATAATGTAAAATAATTATAGCAATATGCCTTTGTGAAAAAAAAAAACTGCAGGGCAGAATGTATATGGTGGAATTATTACATCTCAAATATACTACAGAATTCAACACGGGGAATTTTGTTATAGGACCTTTTTGAATGAAGGCTGCCATATTCCCAAGTTTTGTTTCTAGTTACTTAATTAACTAAATCATGTTGGTCAGGCTTCTTTGAAGACATGAAGCACAGAAAAATTAAATAAAATAAAAATCAAGCAGTTTTGACTGAAATAAGCTTCCGGAGAATTCATTGCTTTGAATATCAATAAATAGCTCATGTCTTCGAAGAAGCCTGACCAACACAATTTAGTTAATGAGGTAATGACCTGCAACTAATTGGGAATTTGTCCATTAAACAAAACTATGTATCTACCTTTCAAATGGGACCCAAGGCTCCGCTGCTACAGTTATCAGTACAATTTTGACTCCCCAAAGCAGAAACATGACTCACCTATGGTAAGCATGTATCGTTCTATTTTTGAATGCAGCTATAGTATGTTCCACGCATCCTGACTCATTCAAGGTGTCTGTGTGAATATTAACCTGCAATGGCGTTGAAGATTCAATGAAAGTCACGATGTACTCATTCTTCTCAAGAAAGAGAAGCAACTTCACCTGTATGTCAAAAGCTTCAGCGACGGTCAAGCAGTTGTCTATTGCAGCAGGAGTGCTTCCCCAGTCCTCATGCAACTTCAGGCCCATAGCTCCAGACTTAATTATTTCGGTAAGCCCATCTGGTTTGGCACTATTGCCCTAGTATAATATGCAAGAACAGGAAACTAATCATGCATAAAAAAGAAGCAGACCGAAGAACCATACAGACAATAGGAGCTATCATGAGCATTCTATATGTCTACAACAGCAATTGATTGAAAAACATAGAGATAAAAGTCTAAACATCATTGAAATGATATTATCCAAAGGGAATTATATTTAAAGCAATGTATCAAATAAGAGATATAGTGGGATATACCTTTCCAGTGAACCCCATGTTAATCGGCAACTCGTCAGTTGATTGCAGCATCAATTGCATTTGAACTGGTGCTGGTGTACAGGTTGTCGCACAAGTACCAGTTGCTGGTCCAGTGCCACCACCTACCAGTGTTGTGATACCTATCCACCAGCCAGAAAAGGAAATACAAGAAAGAGAATTACACCTTTCTGGAAATAGTAACTCTGAGAATGAAGATGGCAACTAAATGCAGGTATTTACATAGACCTATTCTTATATATTTTATACCACCATTCTAGGTTAATGGTCTTGAATGTGCTGAGGGTAAGAAAGTCAGACGTATAGTACATAGTTTGATTAATATCTGGAAGTCTATTTTAAGTCTACTTTTCAGTTCCAAGTATAACATAGTCAGCTAAGCGCATTAAGCCAAATTATAGCTGGTGAACTTCAAACACATTAAGCCTTTCCCATCTAGCCATTGCTTCTCCACTTGTCATTGCCACACTAGCTAAGCACTACTATCTACACCCATTAAAGGAGATTCTTGAAAACCTACTTAAAATGCAATCATTTTTATTTTACAAAATGAAGGAGAAAATTTATTTAAAGAAACAAGTACCAAATCCATTCTAACAAATACAAGCCATAGAGATGTTAGATAATATTAGAGACACCAGTAAAAGTAAAAGCAACTCGATTTCATGTGTTGTATTTGTGGCGCACAGGGTATATAAACGCTTAATATTCAAACATTTGGGGCCATTTTTATCTAATCCAGTTCCATAAAACAGGTTACCTTCTACTAAGGACTAAGACTCAGTCCGTTTGTGCTGGAGAAATAAGGGAAATTTTTTAAATACCACTACATATCAAGTATTTACAGAAGACACTAGATCTAACAATGCATACAACATTGAGTTACTGACGCATGTTGGTGTGAGAGCCTGACCACTTGATATCGCCTCCTGTGCCAACTGGGGACATATGAAATGAACATGGCAATCTATACCCCCTGCAGTGACTATCATGCCTTCCCCTGCAATGGCTTCGGTGCTGGCCTGCATCAAGAATATATTGATGTCTTTCTAGCTGTTCCCTGGCAGATACTAACTTTCTAATTAACAGTGAAATCTTACCCCGACAATCATGTTAGAATTTACTCCGTCCATAATATCAGGATTACCAGCCTTACCAATAGAAACAATAATTCCCCCTTTGACACCAATATCAGCCTTATATATCCCAGAGTAGTCAATGACTACTGCATTTGTGATGACAGTATCCAAGCACTGAGAAGGTGTGTAGCCTGTTGCCTGTCCCATTCCATCACGTAAAACTTTTCCACCTCCAAACACACATTCATCTCCATACACTGCAAAGTCCTTTTCAATTTCTGCATATAACTCAGTGTCACCAAGTCGTATCTTATCCCCAGCAGTAGGACCATAAAGATTTGCATATGCTTCTCTTGGAATATGTGCAGTGAAGTTAGAGTCTCCTGTGATAACACCTTCACTGCAATATAAGACTTGTACATTAAGGTGCCTATCTATAGAGAGAAGTATCAAGATTCGATTTCTCGCATTTCTTGCAACTGCTGTTTGAATTTATATGGTATGAATTTTAGAACTACTTTTAGTCCATAAAAAAGAGATACTATTTATTAGAGATATCACTTATTGGATCATTCCCAATATATGCATATGTCTTTTGCACAATGCAAATACGTACTTCATCTATCCATATGTTCATTACCTTGCATCGGTTTGTTCTTCATGCCCAAATCCCTTAGCATTTATCTCATCCATCACCTTATTAAGCAAGGTTTGATCAACAGGACCATCTGCAATGCCATTCCCTCCTTTAATAATTTGATGGCCTCCAATGTTGATAAGGGTGACATACTTGCAATCCCCTGGCTAGTTAAAGTAGATCAGATCTCAATATACACCAACTTGGTGTACAAATATTAAATAGAACATTACATTTCTAATAAGAAGCTTCCAATGTAAATAGTTCTCGATAACTGCCAACTTAGAACAAGCATATATCATACTCTGAAAGTCTTGTAAGCGATTTATGCAAGAGAATTAAGATTGTGACTTTTGCGTGAATGGTGCTCTTCATTATGCACCAATGCACATGCTGACGAATATTTTGCATCGGTTATGACAAATTACACAGTTCTCTACTGCACAGACCTTTGTATACTTGGCAATGTTTAAATTATGAGATATAATTTCAACAATATTTGAATTATGAAATATAATTTGAACAATGTTTAAATTATGTATATAAGTTATGTACTTGACATGTATATACTGCACAGACCTTTATATACTTGACAATGTTTAGATTATGAGATATAATTTGAACAATGACATTCCATCTTAGCTCCTAAACAGTTACTGACTAAGCTGTAGTCTCCTTTTAGAACATAATATCATAGACCTTACATCCAATTTGTTCTAAACTGAATAAACTAGCAACACAAAGTTTGTTTGAGCAAGAAAAACTTAAATGCCATTAGCATTCTACTCCTTATATCTGCAAAGCGAGTTTTAATGAAAACTACAACTCTGGCATGTGATTAATTTCCCTGTCAGCAATTAAAAGTTCATTTAAACAATTTCCAATTACAAGCATTCCAGTGTTGCTATTTAGGTGACAAACAAATTGCATGGAAAGAAAGACCAAAGAATAGCTAGGGTCAATCTTTATATTGGCAGCACAAGCATTTAATTCCATCCATTTCTTACTTGCAGTAGAAACAGACATGGTGGGAAAGCAACCATCATTGGCACGCCACCACTACTAATTTGGGAGACAATGTCAGTGATGCTTTTACTAATTTGTAAAAGCAGCATAAAGTAGTTCATCTGTAGAATAAGTGCGAAGGTGATCTTGCATAACAGTATGAAGGTTTTGAAATGAGCAGCTGTACCTCAAATCTTATAGCCGTCCCAGCAAGTATATTTAAACGCATTCCATAAGCTTTTCTTCTGTCAAAGACCAAGTAAGGGTTCACTTCAATAAAGTGATAATGGCTGCCAATCTGCGAAGGAACACTCAGATCAATAAATCTAATTAGCTATTAAATATGCACTGTCAGAGAAGACATAAGACAGTCAGCTATCACGTAGTTTACTTAGTTTCATTATATATAAGAAAAACATTTTTTGCTCGTACACTACGTTCTTAAGAAGAAAATAGAAGAGTTATAAAAAATTTGAAGTTAGGGTATAATAAAGTACCTGAACAGGCCTATCAGCTTTATTGATGACTTTAAGTTTGATAGTTTTCCTCCCCACATTGATAACAATATCCCCAGACCCGAATATCACTTCACCAGGAACCATGTTACTTCCATCTTCATGGAACTTTTCAAGTGGCGGAACTGCAAAAGTTTTAGCAATATCCACAAAATCCAGCATCAAACTGCTTTTGTTCTTTGCTTCCATTTCAAAGACGTATAAAAAAATATAGTTTTCCAAGAGGTTCCTTCAGCCCATTTTGATTCTTTTGGAACAAGTGAAGGAAAGTTGCTTACAGCATAGAAAGCAGCAGCCTAATTCCCGTAGTTTATCTCAATAAGATGGATCCACTATAGCAAAGCGGACAAGTACAACATAGGGCTTGACTTGTGGTTATAATGTGCAGGCTTTATTACAAGAAGGAAACTCTAAACAGCTATTACAGTGGCAAGCTGGACCACACTAAGACAACCATAAATTAGGTTTTTGTTGAAGTTTCCACTGTCGGCTACTGATATAATGCTAAAGATCACTTACCACTAAATTATTATATCCAACGCTACATGATTTTTAGTAGAAGCTACCATTCTATAAATGATTTTTCAGTTCCCCTTACCTGGAAGAAAGGAACCATGCAGTGCCAACTCCAAATTGCCATCATCAGATGCAATAGGGTCATGTATCGTGATCAGTTTTGTTCCATCCTTGAAAGTCCCTTCAACCTGAAGGGGTATGTAATATCAATATAGATGTAAACAAAACGGATGCTTAATTACAAGTACAAATTTCATGTACCACCAAAGAAGATCACTCAGCAGAATGAATGACTATTTCATAACAATGTTGTTAAAGAAAGACTAGTCCTACATTGCTTATCAATGATTCTGAGATGATATTCATAAAGACTTGGGTTCACTTTTCTCATTGCCAATTGATTTTTAAAAAAATCCTAAATTCGTCACATAGTATCAAAGCGGGTTGGACGGAATCGGCTCAAGATGTGGGCTAAATCTAACTTATTATCTATATCTATTCAGGATCTTCATGGTTCAATTTATTTTAGGGCAAAAATAGCCCGATTCATTTCAGGGGAGGTCGCCCACTTTATCCAATTAATTACAGAGCACGTAGCTCACATCAGTTCAATTTACCAAAAAAAAGAACGCTCCGGTAGGAGGCAGGTGTTAAAGAAAGATTAGTCCTACATTGCTTATCAATGACCTTAAGATGATATTTATAAAAACTTAATCTTCTCATTGCCAATTGGTCTTGAGAAAAACCTTAACTTCGTCACAAATGTAACATTATTATAAGTTACCATTCACAGGTAACTACTTATAACTAAAAACTACAAAAAAATTAATAACCAAATAAATGAAAATTTCAAAAGGAACCTCAATTCGAATTTAAATGATGTTTGATTGTTTTCCAGTACTACCCTGTTTGAGAAACGTACTACCTGCACAGTCTCTAAGATATATGGAACAGCTGGAAGAACTTGCTGCCTAAGTGAAACATGAGGAAACAAAAAACAGTTAATTCAAAATCACAACTGTACAAAACTAAGCATTAAAGGTGTTGGATATAAAAAACCCCACTAGCAATATACTATATATATATATTAAGGATAAGCAACAAGATTTCTATTGTGATATATCTGACAATAGATGTATATCATTGACATAGGAGTATTTTTATTTCATAGTTCTGAAATGTGCAAAATGTCAACAATAGATGTGTTGATGCACAAATTTCCTATCGCAACACCTGAACACTACATTGGAATTGTACTTTCACTGTATTGTATTCTGCCCTAGACATAGTTAGTAGATGGTCTAGTTAAGAAGTTACTTTTAGTTCAAATCTTTAAGTGCACGATGCACCTAAAGGCTATCGTATTTTTATGCAAAGTTACGAACACATCAACATTACCTATTATTGATACAGAATAATATCACATGAAAGACACACACCTCCCAAGAAGTTGTTTTCCAATATCCATCAAGTCCGCAACACTCTTGTCTCCATCCCGTACAAATTCCAGAGTCTATACTAAATAGTAAAAATTCATTACCCATTCACACATGAAGAAGAAAATTCATAATTTATGGAACTAATTTCTACGACCATATAGCACCAAACTTGCACTGATTATTGAAACCAGATTTATTACTTTCTTCATAGCATTTACAATTATCGACAACAATTTCTACAGTAAATTTATTTTATCATCACGGAGTTTAGTAGGAAATATTATACTTCACATAACTGTATTCAGCACATCTGTGTATATACACACATACATGTATACAACGATTACTAAACTAGCAAGGATCGAAAAATCACCAGTGAGCATTCCCAAAAATGCCAGCAGCAAGACATAGAGAAACATTTACTGAAAACTAATCTGGGAGAAAATGGGGCATTGACCTGAGTTGCAATTAGAGCAACAGCCTCGGTATAATTAAGCCGGAGTCCACGAGCCAATCGCTTCTGTGCAAGAAACCCGGCTTGGTGTAGAACCAATTTATCCAATTCCCTCGGCACCAATTTCATCTTTCAATCTTCTACAACCAACGAATTTACACTGGAAAAAAATGAAAAAAAAAAAAGAAATGAAGATACAATTCCATGTAATCTTTATCAGTTTACCATTTGAAATTTAAATTCAATGACAGAAATCGGTGTGTTACCTCCGCTGCTGCGATCAAGGGCAGTGAACGCTTTCTGCTGTGTTTAGTTCACTATGGATGAAGAAGAACTCAAGATCAAATCTAGTAGAACGAGGGGAATCTGATAAGGGAGAATTGGTAATTTCACAGCAACAGTGGTGAGCGTTCGTTTATGTTAGCCGTTGGATACCGATCGGAAGGTGATCGGAGTATCCCCAGATACCAGAAAGTCAACGGAGTTCAACTTGTTAGTATCTTTGATTCTTATTTGCTTCTGTAAACCTTTTTTTTTTATAAATGATTTCTCTCAATTGACCTTGGAATTATTTTTTTCAAGAAAAGTACACAGCTGATAATCTCAGACGTAATCATCTAGCTAAGATTTATGATGTACACTATTATAAGAAAATAATAATTTCAAAAATTAATAAGACTTTGTTCTTTTTCTCAAAAGATATTATACAATTTAAACGAGTAGCCATCGGTAGCAGAAAAAAATTTCTTCATGGGTGCTGATGTAGTAGGCGTGCATTTTCTTCACCTAACTACTTCATAAAAGATGCGGTTACTTTTCCGCAGCCGGCCGGACGGAGAAAAACAGAGCTTTTCATAAAACGGCACCTTCCTTTTTCAAATAAAACAACTCCCGTCCATTCAAACAGTCGCCTTATTTATTCTCGTTCAACTTCAAAGGTCACAGCATTACTTGCAAACTCTTATAACACAGAGTAACAACACCACCGAATTAAATCTACCGTGCGAAAAACAGAAGATAACTACTCGAAATCCATCTCTCTTTCATTAAAATGTGTTTTCATCGTAGATTCAGTACTGTTTCTGCGGTGGTGTTTATCACGCTACTGTCTCTGTTCATGATCATGAATTACCACGTTGTTTCTGCTGCTCGTCCGCTGCCATTGTTGGAGATAGCACAAGCTTTACCCAAGGGACAAATAACGCCATCTGGACCGTCGATGTGTTGTCACTTCATCATATGCAACGGAGTCCGTCTTTGCCCGGTGAAGATGAACACCAAAAATATTACTGGCTCTTCTGCTACCGAATCCAAGCAGCATCACCCGACACCTTGATTGATCCTCATATGTGTGATTTAATTCTATTTTCATTTTCTTACACGATTAATGTTGTTTCGTTACAAATTCTTTCTCTGTTCAAAAACTCTTACAGCAAGGAAGAGCATGTACTATGTATTCATGATTTCATTCATATGCACGCAGGCGCAGCTAATTATTGTACTCCTTAAGCTCAAAGCTTGGCATGTATTGCAAAATATTAATTTCATCTTTTTGCCTTTTTCTAATTTTAATGTTGTGTGAATATATATATCTTCAGAGAGGAATTTAAGTTTGTAATCTATGTCTTAGGATTTAACTAGCTAGCTAGCAAGTGGCAGCTTGCGTGCCGGAGACTTAAAAGGACCTCTTTTAATTATACGAAAATAATTTTTGATAAAATAAAACTTTAATGTAAATTGAATTCAAAATTATAATTAAATATGTGAAATAAATTCAAATAAAAACTAAGTGTGAAATAATTTCAATAAAACTAGAGTTAGATTTAGAAGTAAAAATAAATTTTAAAATATTAACCGAATAGAATAAAATAATTAAATCTAAAATTTGAAAGAAAATAAAATTTTCTTACAAATTAAAGTTTGAAACACACACTTAGTTTTCTGTTGCAATGAAATGTATCAAACAAGCAAGAAAACCGATTTACAAATCAAACTAAACGTGGTCATTATATTTGATTCATTTCATTGCCTACATAGAAGATCATGGACTCCAATATATCTCAAGATACTAGTTATGTATGTATATATGTTGCTGAAGCTTATTAAAGACGGAGGCAAAAATATGACCATATAATAATCTAGAAACGAAACCATTCATCCAGGTCGTCGACTGTTTTTGACCGTTAAAGTAGCCACCGCCACCACCACCACCGCCATCTTTTTTACAGATATTTAAAAATACTATAAAATAATTTTTTTCTATTAATATTTTTAAAAATTAAAATAAATTTTATTTTTTATTTAAAAATTAATATATATATATATAACGTAGAATTGTTATTTTTAAATTTTAAAAATTATAAAATATTAAAAATTATCTTATGAAATGTTAAAATATATTTCCAAACACCACGTAAGTTAGTAAATTTTAAGGTGAACGATGGATGTGTACATGGAAGATAGTAGAGAAATATCTATAGTTTTATTTTTTATAATAATTTTTCTCTATGATTGATATAAAAATTAAAAATAAAACAAAAAAAGAAGCTGAAGTTAACAGTGGCCTGTTTAAAGCCCAGCCCGTTTAATATTGCGTTTGGGCCCCTTTTTTCCCTCTGCCACAAGCCTGTACATCTCCAACTTCGTTGCTTCTCTCGGGCACTCCCATTGAGAGCTATTCTGCTTCTATTCTATCGCTATTTCCTCTTTCGCAGATTTGCAAACGAAGGCAATTATTCTCTAGCGATCGCATGTCCACAATGTCGAAGGTGACAGTTGATTCTGTCGCTAGCGACCTGATCGATTTCCTCAATTCGTCACCGACAGCTTTCCACGCCGTCGCCGAGGCTAAGAGACGGCTAACCGTCGCAGAATTCCGCCACGTATCCGAACGCGATGATTGGGAATTCAAATGCGGAGCTAAGTATTTCTTCACCCGCAACCATTCTACCATCATCGCTTTCGCCATCGGCAAAAAGTAATCACCCGCTCGCTTTCTCTCTTTCATTGGCTTTTTGAAAAAAAAAAAATCAATTTAAAAAAAAAATTGTACAAATTTTATTTTTGACTGTTTTCGAGTGACGATCACTACATTCGGATTTGTTAGAACCTTGGGATTATTTTTTTATTTCCTTTATCGTGTAATGTGGCTGATTTGTTTTGGCTTGTTGTTGTTGCTTAGGTTTGTTGCTGGGAATGGATTTCATATCATTGGTGCACACACCGATAGCCCATGCCTTAAAGTGAAGCCTGTTTCCAAGGTAATTGTTAAAAATTCAAGCTTTATCCTTATGCTGTTTGATCTATGTAAGATCTGTTTTGTCTACAAAGAGATTGTTTAGTTACTTTTGATTGCAGCCTTGGGTTGTAATGATATGATTTTGTATCAAGTGCAATTGTTTTTTGCGAGGTGGTCATTATGTCGATAAGCACTTCACGCATCTCTCTTTGTGTGAATTCATTACTTAAATGATAGTTTGCTGTCTTAAACTTTGAGTAGAGCCAGTGGGATGCAGGATTATGGTATTTGAAATCACCTAGTAGGATAGCTTTTGTTTTGTTGGCTACTGGGGTAACTGTATGTCTTGCTATTGGCCTTCGTTTGTGTGCATAAAATTATCCCTTAACCACTATTTGTCATACTTCCTGAGATAAAACCTGTTTGTGATTTAGAGGAAATGAGTGATATAATTATTTTTTGTTAAGGTAGTGAAAGGTGGATACCTTGAGGTAGGTGTGCAGACATATGGTGGTGGATTGTGGCACACTTGGTTTGATCGTGACCTGACCATTGCTGGTAGGGTAATGGTGAAGGAAACAAAGGATGGTTCTGTATCTTACTCGCATAAACTTGTAAGGATAAATGAACCGATCATGAGGATACCAACATTGGCAATTCACCTGGACAGGTTAGCATCACTCTCACAAACTCTGACCACTTAGTTGTATATTTCAAAGAAACAGATTGTGCTGCTTCAAACTTCTCCTCTATCTGAAATGCTCAACCCTCTGCCTTTCAGCAGCTAGTACTGTTTTTGTTCTTATTTTGGAAGATATCTTTCATTACTAGTATTACGTGTCAGCATCTCGAAGACCCATTTACAGCGATATTGTTCCTGCTTTATGCATAAGTTTCCTAACAACGACGTGCATCAATCTTGACTCTTTTGATTCATCTTTCAACAGGGGTGTTTCAGAAGGCTTCAAAGTTAACACTCAAAGCCACCTTATTCCTGTGCTGGCTACATCAGTTAAGGTATTAACAAACTGAGATTGCTTTGTCAAAGATTTTGATGGTTTTATTTTATGGGATCCCGCTTTGTTTTATTTATGTTTTAATTTTTAAGAAGGAATCTTCTTGAAATTTTAAGAGGCCCAACTGTGTGGTCAGTGACATTAGAGTCGACATAGGGACCCGCTAATCCATAAATATTGACAAAATATGCAATTAATTTTTGGAATATCACTACACTACTGAAAGTCCATAAGAATTACTTTTGAGAAAGCAAATTAAATATGCCTTCAAATTTATAAAATCAGTAAGTAATGTATTGGTTCCATGGACCATAGTGGTAAGAGTATTTGCAATTCGTTTGTATCTGGATGTTTGGTGTGCCGTGTTATTTCTAATTTCGTTTTTGTTTATGCTACTTCTCATTAAGTATATTTCACAGGCCGAGCTCCAAAAATTGGTGGGTGAGAATTCTCGACCTGACTCAAAAGTTACTAGTGATGGAAAACAAACAAACGAGACAAAGAATTCTGATAGCAAAATTCATCACTCCATCCTGCTGGAGGTATTAATCTTTTATGGCAACTTCTCTTTGAAGGTTTCAGTAATTTAATAGGTAGTGCATTACTGCAAAAATCAGTATGCTTTGGATCTTAGGAATACTTTTTTGGAGGATAATGAATGGAAAATTTAAGCAAGTCTCTTCGATGCTATTACTACAAAACATTTGCTTTGTTTGTTATGAGCTTATATTCTCCTATTTCTGGAGATGTAAGCTACCTGATGTAACTCTCTCCATGGAGGACATTTCCTTCTTACTGCTAGTAATTCTTCTAAAGCACACACAACCTCTCAAAAGCTTTTTATTTTCCAGGATAAAAACATATTGGTTCTAGTGTTCATATTTTAATTTTTACTTTGACAATTTTACAGCTTATTGCTGAAAGTGCTTCGTGCAAACCTGATGAAATATGTGATTTTGAGCTGCAACTTTGTGACACTCAGCCAAGTATAGTTGGCGGCGCTAAAAAGGAGTTTGTGTTCTCAGGGAGACTTGACAACCTCTGCATGTCATTTTGCTCTTTAAAGGTATTATATTCTATGAATGCAATACTTGGGATTTTAAGTTAGAAAGATATCCATGAATCTCAAACTTTCTCGAGTCCCGTCAACTGTCTACACATAATTTTGCAACAGTTTCAACTGATTGTTTAGATTCATGCAAATTTCAAGATTCCGGTGCTGGCGGTCAAATAATTTTGTGTGCATGCTATTTGTTCACTATCTTGGTTTTGAGAACCTGGTGTTTTAATAAATCTGAATATAGAATCTATTAAGCCTCGCTATGGCTTTTGGAAGAAATATTTTAATACTTCTGCAATATGTAGCAAAACCTTTTGAACGGTTAGTGCGTGAATGTTCTAGGTCACTGATAGAAATTGCGCAGTTGTAGCCTGCATGTGAAAGCTTTGGAGAGCACGTGCGATCAGAGAAGTTTCAGGGATCATCATAAATGGAAGGGGGATCCCTTGTAGTTACATACTTTTGAGTTTTTGCTATTCCCCCAAGCTGCTACTTTATTTAAACATGTGTCTGGGTATTTTTCCTCTGAGATAATAATTCTTTGGATTTAATTTCAGAGTTTGATAGACTCCACGAGTTCACAAAATTCTCTTGATGATGAATATGGTGTAAGGATGATTGCACTATTCGATCATGAGGAGGTCGGATCTAATTCGGCCCAAGGGGCTGGATCTCCTGCCATGTTGGACGCTCTGTCAAGGATTACAAAATCATTCTCTTCAGATAACAAGGTAATGATTTGCTTTCACTTGTTTCTTAGCAAGAGTATGATGGTCTAATCTGGATGTAGTCATAAATCTTTTTTATAAAAGGCTTTGTTTAAGTTTTAGTAATTACGAAAAGCACTGCCTACCTCCATGAACAAAGTGTGGACTTTAGTGATTTTATCAATAGCTGCTGCTTTTTCTCCGTCCTTCATTTTTATTTAGCATATGTATGCTTGATTGGAGGTTCTGGATTGACCCCATGACAAGAGTCATTGGGCTTTAATATAAGATCGTTGAACATGAAGCAACTGCAATAGGTTCCATGCTGTTGAAAACTTGCAGATATCGCTGATAGATGGGCTTGTATTGTGCACCTTACATTGACAAGGTTATGCTGATGGAATTTCATCTTCAGCTGTGTATTGCCAAACTTTCACCTTTAGAAGTCTTCATACTACTTTGTTTTCACAAACTTGATGAGTTAATACCTTCTCAGGAACATCTTGTTTCAACATTTATAGAAAGCAAAATTTGAAACTTACTTCTAAGTCTGAGTTTGAGCTGTGGCATATGGACGTATGTCCTGCGTAGTGATATGGTCTTGTTGTATGCCCACTATTGGAGTTTTGAGCTGCCCTTCCTACAGATATATGTCCTATATAGTGATTATAGCCTTCTAGTATGTCAATTATTGGGCTTATTTTTCTGTCTACAGTTAATTGAGAAGGCAATTCAAAGGAGCTTCCTTGTGTCCGCAGACATGGCTCATGCCTTACATCCAAACTATATGGTCTGTGAAGGGCCTGCAAATAAACTTCAACACTTGAATCATTTATTCATTTGTTAGCCATGATTATTCCTTAAATTTATCATTCGCAGGATAAACATGAGGAGAATCATCAACCAAAAATGCATAGTGGGCTTGTTATTAAACACAATGCTAACCAACGCTATGCTACAAATGCTGTCACTTCATTCATATTCCGTGAGATTGCAGAAAGGCACCAAATACCAGTTCAGGTCAGACTTTTTATCTTGCTGTCATATAGGTGGATGGTTCTAGTTGCTTCTTGCAAGAATTTTCCTTCTAGGTTGACTGGTTAGACTATCATAAACTGTCATGTTCTCATTGAGCCCTTGAGCAAGGCAGTAGGAAATGAAATTCACAGGAACTATCATAGCTGGAACAGAGAAGTTGCAATCTCTAATTAGTTGAAAAAGTACATTACTGAAACCTGTAGCAGATAACTCTAGCCTAGGTTACTCAAAGGGATTCAGGGAAGGAGGAAGAAAATATCTAGCTCCACATTGAAGATTACTTGAAGTACTTTATATTTGAATACACCTGCGAAGAGTCTAGAGATCTAGGTAGAATGCACTCGATAAAGATATACCAGTTGGACTTGGTGCTGAACCTTTGAAGAGGCACCAACCAGGACTCGATACTCTACTTTCCAAAGCTTTTAACTTATACAAGATCTTTCAATTAGAGGTGTAGTGTCGGCAGTATGAGAATCTATGTGAGATCCTTTTACACATTGAAGACTATTGAAGTTGTTTTTAGCTGTTGGTGTTAATGTTTCTTGAAAATAAATTGTCTGTTATAGGCTAATGGCTATGTTTGATTAACCTAATAGTATTATTCCCTTCTGCAGGATTTTGTGGTTCGCAATGATATGCCGTGTGGTTCGACCATCGGTCCAATACTTGCAAGTGGTGTTGGCATTAGAACTGTCGATGTGGGTGCTCCTCAATTATCAATGCACAGCATTAGAGAAATGTGTGCTGTTGATGATATTCAACACTCATATGAGCATTTCAAGGCTTATTTTGAGGAGTTCACTGAGCTTGATGCAAAAATAGCTGTGGATGTATAGTCAGATTTGAACTTGTGCAGTCTGGCTAAAGCACAAGTCTGCCCGAGTTAAATTCTCGGCTATGGCTTGTTAGGTTGTTTAATTGGCGAGTCAAGAAGGCACCGAAATAGCTTGTTGGAGAGTTTAGTCATAACAAAACAATAAATAAATAAAATTCCCCCCCAGGAAATCCATCTCTTTTGCTGCTGGTTTACTGTAAATTATATATGGAAGCAGCCAACAACTTCTTACCGGAGATTCTAAATTTTCTGGACCAAAAATAAATGAACAAAGTGAAAAGTAGACTTAGAAAAAAACAGTGAAAAAAGTAGAAAGTTGTTTTGACGAAAAAAAGAGAACGAACTCTGCCACCAATCCAGCAAAGCAGAAACCCCAAAACCCGAAAAACATTGCCAGCGCGCGAGAAATGAAAAGTATATCCTACACAGTTTTTTAACATTTCAGATCATTCTGGTTAGAGGATTCAGATATGCTAAAAGTTTTATCAGGTGGAGCAGCACCACTTGAATGAATTGCAGAACAAGAACTGCATTTGTTCAGATGAAGCAGATCAAAATTACGCATCGTCACTTCAAGCGAAAGCATTCACCTGTTTGCAAGTGAAAACACATACAGATATCTCAAATTGCGAAAACGAAACGGAAATTTGTCTAGATGGTAACCAACTGTATATAAAAGCATTCATGACAAGAACAAAGTAAGTTTTGAAAATGTTGCATTTTCATGATTACTACAACATCCCTCAACTCAGTGAATCAAAAATTATTCCGGTATAAAATTGTTTAACTCTCCAGCTTGCAAGGCCGACAACGAGTATTAACTAATAACAGTAAAATGACAGTGAATGAACACTGTGAGACCTTAACTCTAGGAAATTAACTAGTGGTACAGTTGTGAATAACAAAAACCCTATTGGGTTAGTCATGTTAGTTCACAAAAAATAGTGGATATTTCAAACTCATTGAAGAACCTTCTGAACCTCCGTGGTTACTTCCTTCGGTGGCTTTTCAGCATGAAGGTTGGCCACCAGACCCTTCTTTGAATAGTAGTCAATAACCTGCAGTACAAAAAATTAAAACCTTTCAATTTATATCTCTAGTATTTGATTGCGATGTATCAATCGTCCACAAGAGTTTCGCAAAACTTCTTCACTGATCATTATACCATAACATAGTTCAGGATGAAATAAGCATCATCCGAAAACTAAACATATCTAAAATATCACAGCGTAACAAGACCTCAAGAATTCTACAATCTCAATCTCCAAAGGTAGCGGAGATGACCAATAGAAACCAGGCATGACATACCACATTTATCTTCTCCCAAAAATGGCAATGACCAATTTAAGTCGTGCTTTTACGAAAAAGCCAACAGATTGTGAACCTTCATAAATATAATGAATAGTCCTGAAGTAAAACTAGACACTATTTACAAATTGTAAAGGAGAAAAGTGACTTACAGGTTCAGTTTGCCTGTGGAAAGCATCCAGCCTGGACCTAAGGACGTCAGCAGTGTCATCCTTCCTCTGAATCAAAGGTTCTCCTGTGACCTTAAAAGGGAAAAGATTGATTGGAACACATAAGCTTCATAACACGTTTTCATATAGCCACGAAAATGAAAACATACCACAAAACACAGAATACAAATATGTGTAACTAATTTAAACATGCACATGGGCAGCCACATTTACGTACACAAAAAAGAGCTGCAAAAACATGCACATTAAACCTACATCTTGATACATATTCGACAGTAAGCACACGTAATAAATGCAACTGAGTCAGGCACAACCAGCACAATCCATGGCAAAATGTAAAAAGCAGCATTACTAGACTTAAGATGGCAACGTACAAAATAAAATTTAACGGGCAATTTTTGCATTTGTTTCTGTATACAAAGAATAAATAAAGGAAAGCCCACCAATGTGCTCGAAAATGTCATAACTGTATGCATGAAACTATTATAGTGCTATGTTAACTTCTACAAACTATCTAGAAGTATAATCATAAAGCATCAATCAGCCCAGCAGTCTTTAATCCATTTAATACCAACTCGGGTATCTACTCTAAAAGCAACAACATGCACATATACAATTTGGTTTAACCTTAGCTTTCTATCCATTGCATGCAACTTTTGCGAATATTGGAGCAACAGGATGTAGTAACTCAATGCATAAGTTAACAAGGAAAATTTGAGGCTAGCATGCACTCATACTAATAAGATTATGCAAAGAACTGGACTCATGATAAAATAGTTAGTAATAGTTAGTAACATTACATCATCTTTCCCTGGGACTTTAGGGGGCTGAAACTTAGAATGGTAAGTCCTCCCACTAGCAGGATGGATCCAACGACCTGTTATTCTCTCTTCCAAAATGGCATCATCAACTGCAAAGTTCAGCACCTTATCTACCTTTGTTCCCTGCTTCGCTAGCATCTCATCAAGCTGTAATCAGGGAAAAATAAGAAAATAATTACAATTATGTATATAATAAGCAAAACTAGTAACAAACTTTGATATCCTTTTTAGCAGATGAGATTTCGGCTATTAAAAGAAACTACAAAAATATACATTATAAAAAAAACCTTCTGTGCTTGAACAACTGTCCTTGGAAACCCATCAAGAATAAAGCCTTTCTTGCATGATGGCTTCTTCATTGCTTCATCAATTATTCCAACTACCAGATCATCAGATACAAGCTCTCCCTGGGAGGCATAAGATTAAAGCAATGTTTAGACCATTTTTATAAAACATACAGGCTGAAGGACTTCGCATAAGAAATTGAGAACCTTATCCATAGATTCTTTAGCTTTAACTCCCAGGGGCGTCCTAGCAGCAACAGCAGCTCTCAGCATATCACCAGTGGCCAAATGACATAAGCAATATTCTTCCTTAATAATGGGTGACTGTGTACCCTTTCCAGATCCAGGAGGACCTGCTCAATGTAGTCGAGATTAGCATACCAGGAACACAAGCGAAAATTGTTCAAGCAGTAGAAACTAGAACCTCAAAGACAGCATTTAAAATAGAAACAAACTACTGAAGTAACAAACGAAATGCAAGGTGTCGATGAGCCTTATCAGAATAGATCTATTGATCTTAGAATAGGAAATCCTACTTCCTATCACAACACACACACTCTCATCTTTCCTCTCAAAGTCTTCCTATGGTTTACTAGAATTCTTGTATAAGGCCTGGTCAAACGGTCATTATACAATCCGCATTAGTTAAAAAGGATGAGCCACTTAAATTATTATATTGATATAGCTTGTAATATAATCCATATGCAAGGCCTCAGATCCAGCAAACATTACAAATCTATGCAGTGCACCATACACAGAATCACAGTAAAAACACACATTTGTTCTGTACATAACGAATAGAAACTAAGGAAGTTCTCCAATGTTTTTGCTCAAAATTGCCAAAATTTTAGTAGTAGAAGAAGAAGAAGAAGAAGAAAAAGAAGAAGAAGAGAAGGATGTTGCTGTCAACTACGCCAAAAAAAAAAGACAAGAAACAAGTAAAGCTCCAACCTTTCTATTCAGAATTACCAAACTTTTAACAGAAAATCGTATCTTACGAATTCCTCCATCAACTAATCAAGGACTGAACTAGAAGAAAACCTGCAACCCAAATTCACGGATCCACAAACACTTCAACCAAAAAAAAAAGGAAAAAGAGAATCAAAGACCAAAATTCCAAATCCAAGCAAGAGAACAATAAATATAGACAGATCTGGTGTGGTATTGATATCTCACCGATGAGAATGACTCTCTTGTCAGGCTTGGTGCTGCACTTGAACCTGCGGAGCAATTCGGTCATGAGATCCATGTCAGGAACGTTCTCCAGATCTACAGAACTCGCCGCCGCCGCCGCCATTGCTATCGGTTGCTAGAAGCAGAAGCAGAAACCAAGAATCAATTATTTTGTCGGAAGCACTGCACAGCAGCAGTGAAGAAGGAGAAGTTTTAATAAGGAAAAGAAAAGAAACGAAAAAAATTCGATTTTTTCTTGAGAAGGCCGCACCTCAAAGCGGACCACTGACTCATCTACTCAACAACCCTCCCTCGCTCTGCCTACTCAAGTATAAAATGAGCTCGCGGAACTCCTTAGCTAACCTACTCTCCCTTTTTTTTTTTAATATCAGAACAAAATAAAAATAGATATATTTCCAGCTTATGAAGATAAAATATTTTTAGGAAATCCATAATTAACTACCAAAACTTTGAATAAGAAATCCATATTTGACTACCAACAGATTATTACTCCGTATAGAGGGGACGTTTGGGATCGTCTTAATAAGAAACTTTTTATAAAAGAAATTTCTTTAAAATATTTTAAAACTAAATTTACTTTTTTATCTTAAAAATTTTGAAAAAATTATAAATACAAAATTTTATGACATACAATTTAATTATATTTTTTTAATTAAAATTTTTAAATATTATAAAGAATTTATTAAAAACTAAGATGCATTTTAAAATAAAGAAGTACTTTAGTTGCAAGGTGTTATAAAAAATGCTCAAATATACTCTAAAGTTTGTTCACATACAAAACTTTACTCCATGGTTATGTACATCAACCTGTATCCATAAAATTAAGATCATCCTTACAAAATGACTCGCCTAACTACCTAGCTTAAATCTGACTCCAAATATTCTTTTGATCTCACTTCTGAGAGCTTATTATCTTGTCAGAAAGTGATTTCGGAAGCAAGTTTACACTTGCTTTCATAATTTTACTCTTATAAATATCACTTCCTAGTAAATCATCTTTTTAAATTCTAGAAACTCATTTACAAGCCACTTCTTTATAAGTATACAAGTCCTAAATCTACATCCCATTAACCAATCTCCTATATATGAGCCATTGAGAGTGCAGTTTGACTGCCTAACAGTCAGAAATTTAACCCGCTACACAACAAAGAAAATCTTGAGCACATAATAACTAACCTTCTTAAATGACTGCAGACAAGATCATCAAAAGCAATCTCACTATACTACACAGTGACTATATCATATAAAAGTAAGTCTTAAAATACTCTGCATAATTTTCTTAATGTCAATATTGGAAGAAGTACATATTGAAGAATGGACATATTGAACTACTGAACCTTGGTATAGGGGCTTTGACATATAGCATCTCTTGTGACTAACAGGGGAGCTTAGCTTGCTCAATGCAAATATCAATTTTCCGTAACTTGTAGAAAAGGTTTCTTAAAGTTGTCTGGAAGAGAAGACAGCAAGAGTATGGCTACCCATGCTACTAAATGTTACAGCTTTACATACAGGAGTAAGCATGCAGTATGTTAGTGTATGCAGATTGATCCGAATTTAATATGATAGAAAATGGATTGCACTGAGATTGACAATTTAATATATATATATATTAAATTAAAATTAAATAATCTCGATCTGAATACTATATGTTTTTATCAAAGCTCAACTTGTTAAATGTTAACCAATGTTCACTTCTACCCAAACTACATCTCACTACTTCTTATTTTATTTAAGCTTTTATATTTTCTAATAAATTTTTTATAATATTTAAATTTTTTTTAAATATAGATACATTGTATGTTCAGATAATAATATAATTTTTATTTTTAATAAAAACAAAAGCTCCTTTATCAAATTAAATTTTTTTTAAAAATTATTTTTAAACATTCCGAAAGTCCCCTAAATCATAATGACATGTATAGATGTTCTACTTGTGATATTTTAATCGTGTATGACATTTTGGAAGAGGAATTAACTTGGCGGCATTCATGTCAAACATATGTAGTTTGAGTTTCGATTAGAGGATACTTATTGTTTATGAATTTTTTTCTGCAAGCATTTGCATGGAAATCTTGTCAAAAGTAGTGAAACGATCGGATAATGTTTGCGTCCTTTCAACAACAATCTGCTAAAAAGCATCCCGGGTTAGTTAGACACGGACAAGTTGGAATCTGAGTGTAAGACAAATGCTTGAAATGTCTTTTGAGTGTACTGCATCTGGTTTCTCAACTGGTTTCAATTTGTAAGGCTTTTGCGTTTGGAGTAGCTGTGGCTACTTTTCCTGCCCATGTCCTACAACCTACCAACAGATAACTATTTTCAACAACATTTTCGTTCTACCCTTCAAAACTGTACAACAGGGAAAGATTAAACAGGAAAGAAATAGAAATAGAAAAAGAAAATTGGACAGCTGAAGTCCTTAATTTCACGCTTCCCTGCTCCCTCCCCCTAGCTTTCACAGCTCAAGATTCCATTTGCAAGATGCAAACATATGAACTGTAAACACGCATCAACAAACTGGCAAACCTTCTCACCTAGCTGGCGACCTTACCGGCAACGGTCCTTGTCAATGACCTGATCCCTCTCACCCACATCTCAGCTTCCTCATCTCCGCCTTGGCAAACAAAATGTACTTCTCTTCCCTTGGTAGTCAATACCCGAAACAGCCCAGCCTCATAGGCATCACCCTTCTTCCTTCGGTTCTGTTGGAACGCAGAGCTTCCACCGATCTCTGCCACACTGCATACCACATTCCTCCGGCTCGAGCTGCCCCAGTGTAGAATTCCTGCCGCTGCAAGCATCCTTAGTTCCTTATCATGTGGTGATCCCTTGCCGCACTTGGTGTGCTTCTTCACCTTTCCGCCCTTAAGCACAAGCTGTCGTCCCAACTCATCCAATATCACCCTTTCTGCTTCGCTACCAAACACCTTGTTTGACCGTGCCATAGACAGAGCAGTTTCGCCTCTAGGCGTGATGATATCACACTTTGCGCCACAAGAAATCAGGATCTCGCAGACCTTGCTATGCCCTTCTCTAGCGGCAAGCATCAACGGTGTGCATCCATCCTCATTGATGATGTTGACATTGTAACCCTGATTGGTGAGAAGACGAACAGCAGCAAGGTCTCCGCGGCGAGCTGCGCAATGGAGTGCTTGGAACCCACCGGCGTTGCCCTTCTTGAGAGCAAACTCCAGCATCACTTGCTCGAAAAGATCCCTGTTTTCACTTGACTGCGAGAGCTCGATAGCAGTCTTCCCTACATTGTTTGCAAGCTTGACATTTGCACCAGAAAAGACTAAGAACCGGAAAGCATCCACGTGACCTTCCTTAGCAGCAACCATGATTGGAGAAAACCCGTTTTCATCTTGCTCGTCTATATCAATCTGAGGGTGCAAAAGCAACGCATCAATGGCAGCAACATCACCACAGCTCGCTGCAAACATAATCGGGGAGAAGATTGATTGATTGCTCGAGCAAGGGATTTTTCCGGCAAGGATCACATCGAGAATGGCGCACTCAAAGCGAGTGCTCCAGCAGTTTGCGGCTGCCATCAAAGTCGCAGAAACCCCATCAGCAGAAACGAGCGCAAGATCAGCACCGCCCATCAGGAGCACTTTCACGCATTCGACATGCTTGTACTTTGCCGCCAGCATCAAAGCTGTTTCGCCGTTTTCTGTTCTCGAATTAATCTCGCAACCGTATTTTATCAAGCTCTGCAAAACGCTGTGGTGGCCAAGGTGTGCAGCCATATGAATAGGCCGGAATTCACGTTTACCACTAGTGGTTTTTACTGCAATCTCACGGTCAGCTCCAAAATTCAATAAAACTTCGAGGGCACGAGCGTTGCCGCAAAGGACAGCATGATGAAGCAAAGTCCTACCACAGTGGAACGAATTGAGAACTTGGTGTTGCAGAAGCATCCTTAGGATGGTTCCGGTGGACTCGAAGTATTCAACGGCGCACCAGGCCATGCTGTATGGCTCCGCAAGACCGGCTCCAACACGAAGCTCCTCGCCTGTTGCTGTATCCCATGACCATGCACCTAACCGCACCTTCGTGTCCCTGTTTACGCCACCTTGTAAGAGTTGACGGACGGCGGTGGCCTGCCTGCTCACGATTGCGGCAGCTAGAGGGGTGCAGTCCACATTAGTGTGTAGAGAAGGTTTTAAGGACTGGAGCAGAACACGGTCGGTGGCATTAGCGTCGACACCACACTGCAGTAAAAGAGGAGGAGATGATAAGCAAAAACAAAATGATCCAAAAAAAATTGGTAAGATCCGCCGAAGCGGAGAGCCTTAACCATGTGTGGTAACAGAAAAGCCCGAAGGCTGTTCCCGTCCCTGTCAGGGGAGATGCCAACCGTCTCTCCTTTGAACGAACACGATTAAATTGATTATCTAAAACCTTATATAGAGCAGGCTATCCACCAAACTCGCAATGTGGGATTAAAAACACCACAACAACCTAGCAAGTAATTACGTCTTTGCCCTTGTTTGCCAGCTAGATCAAATCTGAATGAATACCTTGATGAGCGAATCAACGACGTTGACGAATCCACGAGAGCTGGCAGAGACGAGGCCATGAACTGCTACGTTGGAACGGATGAGATCCGATGACATGATCATCTCAGCAAGCTTGGCACGGCCATGGCAGCAAGCTTCAACGAAAGCCTCTTCACAGGCCGGCTGTGATGCTCCGGCCTTGAGGAGCGATTCCAAAATATCCGCACGGCCCTGCCGTACTGCAGCTGTTGTTGCGTAGCCACGGAAGAGTTTCTGGTTCACATCTGCTCCGACACTCTGTTCCAGTAAAAGTTGAGATTAATCAGTGAATCACATACACCATAGTGCAACAAAGTTACTACACTGGTACTGATGCTGCAGCATTCGTAAGGAATCATTCATTGAGTGAAAAATGGAGTACAGGAAACAAAGAAGCATGGATTGGAGAAAAAGCACAAAACATTTTTGTCAGATAGCTTCAAGAGGTGGCATTCGGAAATTTTATTTTATAGAAATTCGGTACCATCTAACAGAAAATCTACAGTGGGGTCTCTGTTTCCATGTTCTGTTTCGGAGCAGTAGCACCTCAACTGATACCTCCATGACTGAGTCCACCAGCCCAAACAGTACAAGAAATCAAAACTTTTGCTCGCCGACACCAACAAATAATGCTTTTTTTCTTAATTAATTAGCACAAAATAGCAAACAAAAAGGATTTCAAACTGTTGCAAATCTTTCAAAATCAAAACCATAACAGAAGCTGTCCAATTAGATCGAAATGAATTGGCTGAATGGATATATGATCCGTTTGTCACGATCAAAGTTAATGCAATCTCAGATGGCTGGCTTTAGGGAGGGAGCCTTATGCATTGATGAAGAGAATGAATATGTGTACGTGTAGTACCGTATTGATAGCAACCCCACCACATTCCAGTGGATCCACTTCACGTGAGAGTAAAGATTTATGCCATGCACGCAACAACGACCGAACGATTGGGAATGGACGGCAAGGAAGATGGCGACAGATTGCCGTACGGGGTAATGAACACGGAGGGAGGAGCAGTAGTGGTGCAGAGACAGCTGGAGACAGCACGGTGGGAGAAAGGTGCAGCAGACCAGAATAAAAACTAAAATAAAAAAACACAAAACCAAAACACTTCATCCTTGGATGAGTGTCCCACCATGAAAGATCAAGACTACTAGCAGATAATCGCGCTATTAACGTGGCATGGGAAAATATTCCAAAGCATGATATTAAATGAGAATTTATAGGCAAAGAAAGCGTTTAATTAGGCTAATTCAACTCTTCTCCAAAAATTTTTGAATAAAACGGGCCCTATAAAGTTGTTGTCACATTAACGGAGAAATTTAATGAATTGTCACATTACGGAAATTTTGATGGAATGTGTCTGTACTAAATTGTTTAAAAAGACAATAATGATCTAACATAACATGGTTCAAAGGACTACTTAAGTAGAGCTAGCTCACTATCACCGTGAATAAAGTTGGTTTTCATGATCAATGTAGTACTCGTATTCCGACAGCGACATACATTGCTGTGCTCTCAGGTGTCGTGCAGAGAGCAGAGTTCTTGACTCGTCAACGCTGAAGGAGCGAAACTGTAAACTTTTACAAGCAATAACTGCCACTACTTCCCAAGTTCTTCTTTTTGTATTTTTATTCCCGAGAGTTAGTGAGTGATGATGAGTACAGAAATGGTTGAAGAAAGAAGAAGAAAAACAAACCAAACTCAGTCTGGGTCGTCTGAAATTGTTTAAAAAGAAATTGGTTTTCGATAAAATAATGTTTGATAATTTTTAAATTTTAATTCATCTCTAAGTTTAAAACTAAAATTTAGAAATTTAATCAATAACTTATTTAACTTTTACAGTCTTAAAAATTTTGAAGTACTATTAAAAATTTCTTAAAATTAAAAAGAATTGGCATAAGCACGCAAACGTTCGTTCCTTAAGAGAAAATTTTCTCAATACAAATAGTAACGAAGATGAGTTCAGAGAGAAGAGGAAGAGAAAATTAATTAGCAGCACTGAAAAGTTTTCTTCTTCTATTTGCTGAGAGATTGATAGATTTTGAATTGCAACCAGGCAGCCCAGAGAAGAAATAGATAACTCAAAAGAATGGAAAAAAATGTTGACAGAAACCAAATGCGTCAATAGAAATCAAACAAAATCTACACGAACAGAACAGACAATGATTCGATGTCCATTAGAAATCTCAACACCAGCTTTTGAAATTTCAAAATCTCAGAAGTTGAATTTCAAAAAGGAAAAAGCAAGCTCAAACTCAGAAGAAATTCCGTAAAAGGGAAAAACAAAGAACAGCAGCAAATTTGAAGAGTTGAAGAGATGATGAGTAGTACCAGAAGCTTGCGAACTAATGGAAGACAGCCGGCATGAGCAGCAAGAAACAATGGCGAAGCTTCAGTTCTGATCTCTTCAATATCAAACTTAACTTCATCGGCTTCCTCTTCCCTCAACTCAACCACCGCTCTTCTCGACCGAAGCCAAACAGCACCGACATAGTTCACATCAACATACCTAAATTCATCACCGCCGCCGCCGGAGAGACACTCTACCGCCAATCGGAGATCTCCACGGTGCGCCGCATCAATCAATCTCTCCTCTATAACTGATTCTTCGTAGCAGCTATCTATCACAGGGTACACTTTCACCGCCGTAACTCCGCCGCCGCTCACCGCCGGCGATTGCACGAACACCACCATTGCTTTCACTTTTTTGTTTTTTTGTGTGTTATCGCGGGGAACTTGAAAGAAGAGAGCGCCAGACTGAAGAAGGGGGGGGTAGCGGGTTTATATAGTGAGGAGAAGAAATTATATATTAGCAGCGGTCAAAACAAGGCGGAGAGAAATTACTGGGAGGTAACCGGAGTCAAACTAGAAGACAAAACAGAGAGAAGCAGAGAGTGACGAACTGTTTTGGGTTTTGGATTTGGCGAAGTGGATAAATACAATCACCGACCCGTTATGAAACTGTAGTCAACTATAAGTTGAACTCTGACTAAATTAACAACTAATCGATTATGATTTTGAGAAAATCGATGCATGGAATACTGAATAGGAGATAGTTATCTTATTGATTATTTTGTACAAATTGTAAACTAACTTTGATTGCATCACTGTTTAAAGTTTCAAAACTAATCATTAATTTTAAAACTGTAACTACCGATATAAAATTGTCCGAAGTTTTCTTTCGTTGAAACAAATATTTTCAAAGTTAGTTGGCTAAATTAAGCGCTTCTCTGGTTCAAAATTTCGTTGTGATGGTTGGATTTTGTTTGTAAACGTCTCACCAGCAATGCAACTGATGTCTTTTTACTTTGAGCAAAAGTAATGAAGCGTGTTCTTTTGAGTAAATTAGACAGTATTGTTTTAGATTATAATTGCGCTATTAAAATATAAATTATTATAAATAGTATTATTAAAATATTTTATATTTTAAAAAAATATAATAATTTTTGTTTGTAATTTTTGTATAGTTAAAGATGAACAACAAATAATCTCTTAATAAAAATAAGTGAATTGTGACCATGAAAAAGATAATGTACTATTGTGCAATCAAGAATGTTTTAGCCATAATTATCAAATCCGAAATAAACCGTTCGATCGATCTAAAAACTATCAATTAAGACAGTAAATCAGTGCTAATCTGAAAAAAATTATACATCTGATTCGTTTTGATTCCAACTAATTCAGTATTAGTCGGACGGTCCCAAGTGATCCTTCGGTCCGGGTCAACTCTAGATGAATTTTAAAATTAATAAACTTGGCTGAATGGTTCGGGTACTCGGGTGCGCACACATTCGACTTGGACCTCTTCTCCTCTAGATTTTCTCCTTCTCCAATCTTTTATCTATAGTTCTCCGGCGAGATTTTCTTTATCGGCTTTTTTATTTCGTTAATGACTTTGTTTCCAAAGTGTTAACTCCTACGAAAGAAAAAACAAAGAGAATCATAGCTAGTGAAGCAGTTGGAGCACACCTATAGCAGTCGTGGACCATATGTTCCCAATGATCAACAGTGCGAAGCTCTTCGTTGAATGTGGCTCAAACGGAACTATCATCGGAACTGCCACGCTATGGCCATCCGCAAAGCAATCGGCTGGTCCGACATCTCTGTCGTCATTCTCCCTTCCCTTCCGTCCATTACGGCTATCCGAAGGCAGCGAGAAACTCTCTTCATGCTACACTACGGAGTAAACCTTATCCTTCTTCAAAGCCTGCGACGGGTTCAAAGACTCGTCGAGGCTCATCTCCGTAAACATTCAACAGAGCTTCTAATTGCCGATGAGCTCTTAATTCTATTCGAGCTCCAAAACGAACATCATAGCAAGTTCTTGATCGATATTTAAAATTTGTTGTTTGAAATTTCTTGCATGAGCAATTTTCTTACCTGAAATTTAAAATTTGTTGTTTATTATAAATCATATGTTAAATTTTCTGAAGTTGTTGAAAGTTTTGTGATCTTTGAATAGAACAGTTGCCTGTGAGATCACCTGCTAGTTGTGATTTTCTACCAGATCTTTGGATAGGATTGGCTGAGTTTTTGCAAAATCTTTGGATAGATTGGCTATAACACTACCTACCATAAGGTTACTCGGCGGCTTCTGCCCGGCCTAGAGAACACCTATCGGATCAAACAGTTGATCCATCAGATTAACCCATAATCTGTCCATCTGAATAATTTTGTAGATCTTTGATTCGATTTTTACAACTACAATTTTGGCGCGTATGTTCAAATGTTTGCATCATTATCAGTTGCAAATTATGGAACTAACTAAAATCATTGAACTCAGTTAACCACTCTCCATATTATGTCAATTCCTTGCAATCTCTAGATTTTAGAGTGTACGTTAGTTTGTTGATAATTAATAGCAATTAATTAATCAACTCCAGAACAGAACACCACCCAGCGTCTTCGGTTGGCAGCGTAGTAAAAAAAGCTACCGACATATGGTCCTGAGTGTCATTCACAAATAATATATATACATTACTTTAAAAATTAATGATTAATTTTGTCTAGTTATATCTGATGTATATAATTAGTGAAAAAGAAAGGAAATAAAGCCAAACAACTGTAAATATATACAGAAGTAATACTTGGCTTTATGTTGATTTTGTCATGTGCTTTGCCTTCTAGTTTGCGTTCTAGCTGCGTTGTTACTGCATTTTTCATGAGCATTATAATTTAGAATGAGAGGTGGGGGTAATTAAATTACACGCTTAAGTCTCGGTTGACTTTCATAAGCCAAAAGCTAGGTTTTGGAACGATTGATTAATTACTTAAAACACTGTTAGTTTCAACATTAATTTATTAATAATAGCTCTTAGGAAAGTGTAGTGGTTTAGAGCGTGTCTCAATTATTTGAAATTCTAATTTTTTTATAGAATTGTAATCCAAAAAATTTATACATTTTATTTTTAAAAAAATGAAAATTCTAGTTTTCCGTACAAAATTTTAATTTTAATTTTTTTATTTATAATTTTTTAATATAACTTTTTTAATTTTTAATTTATTTTTAAAAATATTTATAATATAAAAATTAAATTTTATTTTCATTCTATTTTATTTTTTTTATACAAACTCAATTACGAATTTTTAAAATACATTTCTACTATTTATTGAAGTGTGCACACTTCTCTCTTGATCAAAATGCAACTTTTCTTTTTCAGGAGTAGTTGTGACTTTTTAAAAAAAAAATAAAAAATATTTTCAAATACTTTTTATATTTAAAAACTATTTGAAAATTTTAACTCATTTTTTTTAATATTTGCTTTTAAAGAATTGTGTTTTCTAAAGCACACATTGAAAAACGTTTGAAAGTACTTTTAAAATAAATTTTTTTAAAATAAAAAATAATTTTATTTTTTTAAAAAATAAGTTTTACTTTTGTTACCTAAAAAATAATAAAAATAAATAATAAAAAAATTCACTTTATAAATTTTATTTATATTTTTTAAATTTAAAAAAATATTTAAACTTATAAAAAATATATTTAAAATGTAAAATAAAAATTAAAAAATTATTTTCTAGAAAAGCAATGCCTCTAAATCTATAGAAAATAAGATCACTAGGCGGCATGAATTTGAGATACATATCTTCTATTAATCTACTAATCATGGTTGGTCCATGCATGTTGATGCAAAATAGTAATAAAAAAATTAATTCTTAGATTTTCTGGAAGTCATTAGGGGCTGTTTGGTTCAGCTTTTTTTTAACAAAATTTTTCAATTCTTCATTTCACGTTTTTTAATATATATTTTATAAGTATATAAAAAATTTATTTAAAAATTTAGAAAGTGTAAAAAAATTCTACGAAATGAGATCTTTTTATTACATATTTTTATTATTTTTTTAAAAATAAAAAAAATAAAGCTCGTTCAAAATATATAAAAATATTTTTTATTTTACAAAAATTTTATTTCATAAGCAATCCCAAACGATCACTAAGCTCATAAATGTGCCCCATTGCCCATCCCCAATAATTTCTTCAAACTCAGCAGATCAAGATGTGTGCCGCATCCTATTAACAGTTGCACCTACGTTATTAAGTGGTGTTTTTTTTTTCTAAACTAAATTTTATTATTATTTAATTTTTTATAAAATAAAACTATTTTTTGAAATAAAATAAAATAATTTATATTAATAAAATTTTATTTATAAATATTTTCAAACACCCACATAACATATATAAGTTTTTGCTGGATTCGTGGAATCCAATGTAACGAAGAAGTGTTTCTTCCTTTTTGGAAAACTTTGGATACCTTTATAACATGATAAACATGCTTGACGTGATATGAACCATCTATCTATGGTCTCGTTTGAGATAGCTAAACAAATAAAAAATATAAAAAGAAATTTTTCTAAGCACAAATTTATCTATTTATATCACAAAAGTTAGTTTTATATTGACACATTAATTTTAAAAATAACACAAATAATGATGCTTAGTAAAATTGTTTTAGCTTCTATTATATATGGACCACTAGCATCAACTACAATTTCATTTAAAGTTTTGGTTCATTAACTTTTATAAAAATATTAACGCGAGTAATTCTGTTGGTTTAACTCCGTTAACCCAGAGAAGTAGAAAAGAGGGACTTCATTGGAGTTAGCCTACAGCAAGTAAATCGTTGGCATTATTTTTCCATTATTGTTTATTCTATAAAAATATTTTATAGATTTTATTATATTTTATAATTTTTTAAACTCTATAAAATTATTATTTTATTAAAAAATATAAAATTTTACGTAATAAAAATTTATTTTTTATATTTTTTTATCAAAACTTTGCTTATTTATTATTTCTCATATATTACAAACTCTTGCTTTTTATATACAGCTGCATTCATTATTTTAGCATCAATCAATTATCAATAGTTGAAGAAAAAAATAAAACGTTTCATATTTATTATATTGTGAAAGAGTTTGCCGCCGCCGGCGCAAGCCATCCGGTAGCAATGTCGCCTGAATTTTTAACTTGTCTTTCTTTATTATTTTAACAGTAGAATCCTAAAGAATTTTTAACTTGTCTTTGTTTATTATTTTAACAGTAGAATCCTAAATCTGAAGATATTATAGGGGCATTTGAAAAACACTAATTTTAATTTCTCATTTTATATTTTGTAATGTATATTTTATAAATATTTAGAAAATTTATTTAAAATTTTAGAAAGTGTAAAAAAATTCTATATAGTGAGATTTTTTTACTCTATATTTTTATTATTTTTTTAGAAATAAAAATAATTTTATTTTAAAAAAAAAGTAACATACTTTTTATTAAAAAAAACTTTATTTTATAATTTTTTTCAAACATTTTTACATGAACAAAACCTATAATCATAATTACAATAGCTAGGTTGGGCTTTTGGTTAACCAATGAAAATCTCTCTGACAATGTTAAGTTTGGTACTAGCATCTGAATCGATCAACCGCAGAATAAAAAAGAAAGACAAAACATTTTACGGAAATTTTTTTTCCACCGACCATGGAATTGAGATAACTGGCACTTGACTGAAAGTTAAAAGTACAAGTTTTTGTATGTAATGCATGTGAATTGAAAGTTATGGTCCCAGGCAAAACTAGTTATAATATTTGCTGCAGTCAAAATTTTATTACATGTAGTTTATTTATATTTTATGATTAAGTTTTACCATAAATGGATGGCTTATTCAATAGCTGTTGCACTACAACAGCACGAGAAACTTTGGAGTTCAATCATCTAACATTATGATATATTTATTTGTGTACAAAATCAATCTTTGAAAAATTAGTTTGTAAAACATAAATTACTAATAATAAAATTTAATTATTTTATGTATTTAAGTATATTTTAAATTTTATAATTTGTATTTGAACTGTATTTTTATTAAAATTATCTTAAAATTTTTTAATATATTTTACAAAAAACTCACATTTATACAATTATAACACAAACATGAACTTGCATAAATTAAAGTAACTTAGCGTCCGAATACATTAATTTCTGACGAGCTTATATATACAAGTACTTTACATTGATTATAAGTTAACCATAATCAGAGGGTCTTTGCCTGCTTTATATAGAGCAGAGCAGAGTTTGTTGCTCCTCTAATTAAGAAGAAGAGAGCAGACAAGTATTATATTGCATGCAACACGTTGCCTCCTCTCTATATATTCCGTTCTTCAATCTCCATTAAATAGACATTATTAATATTTCTACTGTTCAGTCTCAGAATCATCGAACTCCTGTATTATATATAACCATTAACACACAAGAAATTGTATAAAAAATAACCCTTGCATTTGTTGGTGTTAGTAGTTTAAGAAGAGGGAAGTCAAATGATCATACCATGTGCACTTGATTCCAAGCGTTATTATATATATATTGTTATGTTCCGATAAATTCTGTTCTGACTAATTAGATAAATTCTGTTCTGAACTAAAATTCAAATAAAGAAAAAACCTATGGACTATGGTAGGTATTTTATTATGTGGAAATTTTATTTCAAAATGTAAAGAAGAACATGGATTAATAGTTGAAAGACTGTTTGGGCAAGTTATATCTAATCTTAGTATTTGTTTGATATTAGAGCCATTCAACTCTAGGTCTCTGAAAGAATAATATAAGTCATAAATAAAGAAGAATATGTCAAACTTGAAAGGGCGCCCTCCAGAAAACAGCTGCTTTCATTCAACCAAACGATACTCTAAGTAATTGTTTGGAAATATTTATAAAAAATGTTTTTGTAAAAATCTTACTTTATAGATTTTTTTATATTTTTTAAATTTAAAATAAATTCTGTAAAATAGTCTTTTTGCTATCCTCCTCGCTTTTCTTTTCAGTATAAATTAAGTTATAAAGAATTTATTAAAACTATAAAAAAATAAAAAAATGAAAAGTATTCTTCTTAAAAAAATTTTTTGTACGTAATGCCAAATGCAACACCAGCACAAGTTACCAACTAAAAAATAAAAACGCCAGAAGCACTTATATCAATACAGATGTGATCTTCTCTAAACCGATATTTGAGAGTTATTATAATAAATAAATTTGATAAATAAACTTAATTTTTTTATCTAAAAATAATAATTATATATATATATATATATATATATATATATGGATAGGATATAGCACATGTCATCTTAAAGACACATGTGTATACATGTCGGTCAAAAGTGACCGGTGAGCTCTTCAAATCCAATCTCCACCGTGGGATATGAAGAACCATGAGTTGAGAATATATTGATAAAATTTCAGCTCAATCGGAATACAAACAGACCTCCATCGGAACTCTTGATCAAAGTGACATAAAAACAAAATATATATCTTTTGTCAAATTTAATTTTTTATGTTATTTTGATCAAGAGTTCCGATGGAGGTCGATTTGTAGTCCGATTGAGCTGAAATTTTATCAACATGTTCTCAACTCATGGTTCTTCATATCCAACGGTGGAGATTGGATTTGGAGAGCTCACCGGTCACTTTTGGCCGGCATGTGTACACATGTGCATTTAAAATAATATGTGCCTATATTCTATCCATATATATATATATATTGTAAGATACATGTTTATTTTTATATTTTAATTTTAAAAAAATAAAGTATTGTAAAAAAATTATTAAAACATATGATTATTTTAAAATAATAAATATCGTCATAATTACTGTTAAACACTCCCTAAATCTGGCCGTACCGTAACAAAACGAACGGAAGTATGAAGTGTTGGAGAGTTCTTTTACATAAAGCATTCCGTCAGTCTCACAAATTCTTGTGTTTTGAATGTGTAATGTTGCATATGTGTTAATTTGCTGGCACTCAGGAATTTAGGCGAGGATAGAAGGTTAGAAACTGCTCAAAGCAAGCCCTTGCCCAACTAAGAAACATGTCGTAAGATAGTGTAAGAAAACCATGTGTTTCAATTTGTTTCCACCTCTATTTTGATCTTTGAATTTTGTCTTCATGCATCTTAAAATTTATAATATAACCCTGTCTGTCCAGACATGTTATCATAGCAAAGTTGTATCACAATTCATAATGTTTTATGAATCTCTTTTCTTTCTTTTTTTCTTCGTGATTGCTCATTTTAAGGTTTTGCACCCAGTGAAACTGTGGCTTTGGATGATGATCTATATTGTTGGACCAGAACTAAATGGAAAAGAAGCATATTTTGTAAGAAGATGTAGCATTGGAAACTAAACTTAGCTCGCCAGTTAGCATATTAGTTCACGATCGCAAATGAAAGTTTGAAAGCTTTGAATACCAAAATTGCTGCATGGACAATTTTCGTAAGCAAGCAAGAGAGGCATGCATGGATGACTTGAGCAATTAATCTAGAGTCTGGATATATAAAGATTGATGAGAGAAATGTGACAGATGTCATATTTGTGATGAGACAGTTTCTGTTGATCTAATTATTACTGCACATGTAGCTTGCCTGTTGTAAAAACTCGAATCTTTTTTCCCGACTTCTGATGTTTAGATTACTTCACGATCATAGTAGATGTAGCCGTCTTAGCTCAGTGGTAGAGCGCGTGGCTTTTAACCACGTGGTCGTGGGTTCGATCCCCACAGACGGCGATGGATGTTGTATTTATTCACAAGGCATTTTTTCGTAGAAGAAACTTATTTATGATTTTCTTGTTTCCAAAACATGCCTTACCAATACTAATTTCAGCCTAAAATAAAGTAAAGGGATACCAATGAACCACTTATTATATGCATAAAAGTTCGTTCAAGAGAAAGTAACTACTTTTTTTCATGGTAATAAACGGCACCACAATTGACGGACGTATTCTTTGCTTATCAATACCAAAACCTTCATTGCCTCACCGCCCTCTCAAAAAGAATTTTATAAAGTTTAATTACTGAAGTGAGTAATAATCAGTGCTTATTACGTATGTTCTAGATACCGATGTTGACTTGCTATATGAGAAAGATCATGAAGATGACAGAGTTGATGTAGCAGACACTTTAAAAATCTTTACATCTTCTAAATGCATTCAGTGATCTTCTCATGCTTCCGAAGGATATGCTTCTTAACAGCTCTATTCGGAAAGAGGTTTGGCCTTTGCACGTGTCTGATTCTGAAAACTTACTGGGGAAATTTCAACCTGATTAAGCAGATCCTTGAGAGATTTCAACCTGATGAGTTCTGCCCAGATACGGTGTTTGAGGGATCGGAGTCTTAGTGTTTGTCCGCAAATTCATTCTTTTTCCTATAACTTCCATGTTGGGAACAGTGTAGTTGTTGGGTTGTTTAAATATTTGATAAATTTTTTAACAAGACGTCAAAAATCAGAGATAGCATCAGTGACTAATAAAAGTTTCCTGTAAAGCCTCTCTCTCTATCTGGTTGGTATGTTGCAGCAGGACGCAACAGAAAGAACTGATGAAGTAGGTACCCTGCAGCGCATTTCCAATTGTCTATATTCGTCCTACTGTTGTTGCGGTCCAGAAAATCATAGAAGATGTCCCCCTGGATCTTCAATAAGAATGAGCCAATCTTCAGTGGTTTATTCTTCATTTCGTTTGGGTGCTTATATTTTTTAAAGGAAACGAGTTCGTGATGTGAATGCTTTTTGTCCTACAGGAGTTGCATAAAAAAGCATTAATGCTGTTGCTGCACATAATGTTATAGATGAAGTGCTGAAAGATGGTTTTCTAATTTGTGTAATAAGTTGGAAATGTTCTGGCCTCCTTATTTTTTGAGGAAAAAATTGTGGAAGTCCCTATCACCACAAAGCTCTTTTTCTGATGTATGAAATGTGTTAGAGCTCTGTTGTTCATCAGAAAGAAACGTTGAGCAGCTTCACTAATTTGAAGTTAGAAACTAAAAATTAAATCTGCATACTAGCTTTTAAGCAGTTTCCCAAAACGAACTACAAGGATGAACAAAGTGCATCCAGCTGCATGGGCAGCAAGTCTAGAGAGTGACAGTTGATATCAACCTATGACAACTTTCATTCTTTATTCAGACAACTGCATCCAGAACAAAATTACTTTATACACAATCTCATACATGAAGTGCACAATCAGTAGCTGCCAGAAAGAAGCTGCAGAATACCTCTCGCTGCTCTGCAGCGCTTACAAGAATTCACAAAATTTGCTTACACTTGATACAATCAAGGTCAAAACTTTCGGACCCACACGAGTAATTGAGGGGCAGATTCGAGTAGCTCCACTACAGCCTAAAGAGAGCACAATAGTATTCACATCTCATGCCATCAGTTTGCGTGGTGTGGTCGGATTTGTGTGCTGAAGATGCAAAGCTGCTAACAATCCCTGCAGTGTCTCCCCTGTCCCACCAGCCACTTGAAAGTCTAAGAGTTTTCGTTGTTCTCTATAGTAATCCTCAAGAAGTTTGATCTGGGAATTCACATATGCAACAATAGATACTCAGTAATCCTAATCCAAATATTCCACAAGTTCTATTTGTTTTTCCAAGAAAATAATCACTGTTCAAAACTTAAATTAAAGACATTGGTATGTCATCATCAGAAACAATGGTGAGTTATACTGCTCAAATAGGTAATAAAAGGAGGTAATAAGCAATAGAAGGTGCCTGTTCAGAGTATATGCAGAATTTCTCAGCATGTGCTCGTTCCACATCCACTCCAGGAGTGTATTTCAGCAGTGCATGACGAGTCCGCATTGCCAAGCATGGATTGAGATCAGTAGCTTCCGGACTACTCATGTTAAAAGGCTTTCCGCAATGTAAGCAGATGTTGTTGACCATGTCCTTCACTGAGCTGTCCTCCATGCATTTAAAGTTCACCACCAGATCAATATCAGCAATTTGATCAAGGATTTCCTGCAATCACCAATCTCAATGAGACCAGTCTCACAATTATTGGATTTTTTACGAACCTAGACCTTTCGCATGCTGTTTCTGCTTCAGCTATGTTTGTGGAACCCCAATAGTAGTTAATTCAGAAACTGAAGTATGCTAAACAGATCTTCCCAGTAAAAGTAGTATGAAAATGGTTGAGTTTTAATGAGATAACTATCCCAAGCACCAAATGTCATCTTTTATCCAGAATCCTCTACAAGATAAAACAAGCAATACACATATGCATCTTGGACTTACAGCTTGAATACGAGTTCTTGGAATCCCATCCAGGATAAAACCAGTTTCACCATTTTTATATCCATCTTCGAGCCTCTTGGATAAAAGCCCAAATATAATGTCTTCAGGTACAAGCTTGCCTTCATTCATAGCACTCGCAATCTGAAACAGGAAATATATATACATTAACAATGCGTACTTATATAAGGTTTCTAAAATTCGAAAGGTAGCAGCACCCTTAGCAATAAAGAATAGACAAATCTTCTTCAGTCCATAAAGACATACAAAGAGTGGTAGCACTAGGTTATAGTAATACGTGTGCCAGTAGTTACTTTATAGTTTGTTATCCACTCATTAAGATTACGGTTGCCATTTTGTCCCTGTTTATTGAAGAGCTTGTGTCAAAATTTCCAAAATATTAATAACCTCTGAACTCTAAGGAATTGAAGTAGACTTCAGAGAAGAATATCTTGAAAGCTGACAATAGACCTGAAAGAAAATTTTAAAGCCGTCAACTTCAGTTCGCATGTGAATCGAACTAGTAGAAGCCCTAACCTTAGTTAAAGTTTCCTGAAATACCCTGCAGTTATGGTGTCCCCATGCATTTCATGTGACGACTTGCATAGGACCATCTTGCCCCTTATAACAATCAGGAAGAATATGCCAACATTGTCATAGTTTCTCCATCATCACAGGGGAAAGAAGGCATACCAACAAAACAGGCAGAAAAATTCCAAAACTTTTTCTCTGATAAATGGTTTATTAAAACTTACTAACAGCTAGAAGATTCCAGAACCACAACTCTTTAGAGAAGTGAGCTTACAGTTAATTTTGAAAGGATACGCAAAAATTACATCCAAACTCCGCTCAAGGTTGGAACAAATTATAGGAATTGAATATTATGGGTGAACTAAGTAAAATACGATCCTTAGAGATATAATTAAAAGGAATGAGATAAGACACAAACCGAATCTTGGAATAAACTACTATTCAAAAACAGGGGCTTGCAAAAATTTCAGATTACAATGCTATTTACATCTCTTCAGAATCATGAAAAGTGAAGGGCTAACATTTAAAACTAAAGGCTACTAAATGGCAACTGCTCTAATGAATAATAACTCAACAGAAGTAGAAACAAAGAATATAATCAACAAGAGAGTGAGAAAGATTTTAATGAAACCTTCTTGTAGAGATCTGATTGCGGATGTAGCTCCTGGCGAACGAGCGTACCCATAGATATGTACGGAACACGCAGGATCTCAGCGACACGTGCGGCATAGAACCGTTTCTGAGATGAGCCCATAAACACCCACTGAACCCCGCGTCCTTCTTCATCTCCACAGGATTGCAACACCGGTACCGGCGAGTAGAACCTATTCTTCTCTGCACTGTTGAACTCTTCTTCCCAGTCGCGGTAGTGATCAAGCTCGAATGCAGCCGCCGAGCAGCTTAATTGTCTTTGCTGGGTAGAGATTCCGCTGCAACGAAAAGAGAGCATCGCCGTGCAGACACGACGGAGAACGGCGGACATTTCCGGCACTGGTGAGATTGAGTGATCGATTGATTTGATTGAGAAGGTAGGTAAATTTTGGGAGCGGCAGGAGTGAAAGGGGAAGGAAGGGTTTAAGAAGGGGAACAGAGATGAAAGACAGAAAAAGGGGATGGAAGTTTCGAGAATTACGAGAATGGCATCCATGGCATAATAGAAGTATAGAACTAGTGAACCTGGACCAGGATTTGAATTGTGGCTCTTGTTTGTTTTGAGCCAGATCATAATTTCAGACCTAGCTCAGCTAGACCACACGCGTTTGGAAATACGTTTGAAATAAAATTTTTCTAAAAGTAAAATATTTTTATTGATCTAAAAAATAATAATAATAATATATAATAAAAAAAATTATTACATAAAATTTTTTATATTTTCTAAATTTTTTAAAATTTTTTTAATATTTTATAAAAAATATATTAATAAACGTAAAATTAAAAATTAAAAATTATTTTTGAAATAAGAATACCAATGTATCTTTTGATGATTTAAATGATCATACTTCTCTTGCTTTATTATTATTAATTAATTAATTGTATTCTTTAAAAGTGTGCTTGGGAATATACAGTGATCAGTTCAATAGAATAACGAATACCATGGCAGTACAGATTCTTCTGAACCACACTATCATTTTTTCAGGGACAACCAGAAGTACAGCAAGACCCGAAGAGCTTTGCTGCATGATGCAGGTAGTCAGTTAGTTTCCTTTTTCCAACAACTTGGAGTTGTAAGGATATCGGCATACTCAAGATGCCTGAAGAACAAAGGAAGCGTATGCAGGTAGGTGGTTATTTATAATATTTTGCACCACCAAAATAATACATTTCCATAAATATAACCACAAAGTCTACTCCCCAGTTTCATTGGAACGTCTAATATGAATCTTCTTATATACCAATATTCACCATTCTCTACAGAGAATGATATCTCGAAGACTCCAATAAAGTAATGCTACAATTCCCGGGTGAAAAAAACTCATTGCAGTATTACATCATAATTTCCTAAAGGAAATGAGAATGAATATCAGCATAAACATAGTTGATTTTCCTAAAGCAAAATCTTGAGAAGAATTAACCATCTAACATGATACAAGTGTGACACTTTTGAACCTTGGGTCTTGTTCAAAGCAAGATGATGTTAAACAGCAGCCTAATCTCAGCAAGACCCGACTATTTCTAAAACCAAACAAGCAGAAACTCCAATCTGGCTAACACACCATCACGCTGTGAGTAAATAAAAAATCATAATTCAGCAGCGTGTATCCAAGAATTCAATATGATCATTCCATCAAGCAGACAACTTCAGTGTGTTATTACACACTTGTGCTCTACACAGATTGCGGGATCTTAAACCATGCCAACCCAGGTTGCAAACACTGTCTTGACAGTGGCACTGGAACAATGGGTCCCAAAAAAATACGCCACAAATCAAGTATTATGGTTACCAGCATCGCGGCACCCAAGGCATCAACAGCTGCTCTAGGAATTTCCCATTTTTCACTGGTTTTCTCATCCATTCTGTCCATCATCAAAGTACAGTACGAGTTATTAAGTACACAGAAGGATAATAATATTTTCAATATACATTATCCTGGGGATGTTTCAACAAGCAACTTTCTTACCTCAAAAACATTGGGAAGCTCACAATGAAATATATTGCATAGAAAAGTGATCCTACTTTGTACATGGATTCCCGATCTACAAAATCGTAATATGGAAACTGCAAAGATGGCACACAGCCAATGTTAGATAGACCAAACTAGATAGATCAGATATAATTAATTGCACGGTGATATAGCACTCAAATAAATTCATGCAGATTAGGTAGTATGCACTTAAGCAGCAACAACACGAGCCAGCTAAAACAGGGGAGGTAGCTAAAACAGGGAGGTTTTCCATATCAAAGGAAGTGCCAGAAAGACTTGAAATTGGAATAGTACTGAAGTTCTTAAGGTTAGTCAAAACATACAGACACTAAGACGAAAGGAATAAGAATACAAAAAAGACCAAGTATTATGCTTTACATTCCTCTAATACCATGCAGGAACGTAGCATCAGTCTATATCTTGCAACCTCAAAAATATATGACACAGAAAAATTAACTCAGCATTAGATTCTGCAGATAAAGACAGCAAAACGAGGTAGTTGTTCATAAAAACTACATCTAAATTGTCAGCTATAGTGCTTCCGTTCAAGGTGGTTAATGTATAAACATCACTTAAGGATCTTTGGCTCGTTAAATCAAAGTTAAAGAGGAAAAGACATATATGAACAATCACACCATCCATCCATCTGCTTCTCTATAAAGGTTATGTCCGGATGTCTGTGAGAAACAGGCAACCAAAGACGGAAGTACAAAGCAAACTAAGGTAAAGTGTTAGCACATACATTTGAAATAGCTACTGTTTCCAGATATGCTATGAAATAAGACAGAGCCAAAATCCATGAAGCTTCGAAGAACAACCGAACATTATGAGGTAAACCAGTAAGGGAATGGCGCAGCCGACGTAATGTCATGTTTGACGCAACATGGTAGAAAAGAAAGCAAACATGTGTTAGAAGAAATGTTGTATGAGGTACCTGCAAAAGATTAATAAAACGATCAGCTAATAAATGGCCAAGCTAATCCAATAACTCTACCCTATGACTATGTTTCAAAGTTTCAACGATCAACACCAATCGTAATTCAAACCAAACTATCATGGAGGAGAGATTTAAGCTAATAATAAAAGATGAGATCTAGCTGAATGTTAGCATTAAGCATTGATTATCTGCTACTGCTCTACTTTAGATATGTGCAAAAGGATGTTGCAAACTTAGACCTATGAGAACCTTGAAATTGGCATCAATCAAGTGTTACGAAAGATAACATAGTAATAGAACAATAACATGATAAGGCTTGAAAGGACAGAAGCGTGTTTAATTTCTAAAGCACAGACTTTCCTATAAATGTCTAGATTGTACCATATCGTGAATTTAGTAAAATCAACCATTTCTTTTAACCGAATGCAAATGCAACCAAAAACAGTGTACAGGCAATTAAATGGAGAAGGAATGTTGCTCTACTAAAAGCATATATACACATACTCAGAGATTCATCTTTGCAAAAAGGAAGAGGAAATGAATACATTCTTCACAAATTCACATAATTGAAAGCATTTCCTACGTTATTCATCCTCCATGATGGGAAAGTGTATGAAGCTCCGAGTACTGTGAAGAAGTAGTGGGTCCAGAAATAGTTTCCAACATAGCTGAAAAGTACGATCCATACATTTGCCTGAAAATAAGGTGAGAAATAAGTTAATCAGCATAAATTTAATGAAAGAAATGAAACTAATATTTTAAAATACTTTAAGACCCCAAGATTTATGTAAGGGCACCTCTCGATAAAGGTATGAGGCTTGTATGCCACCATGTAGTCTACTGATATTCATCCATCCCATGTTTTTTCACTTCATTACAAGTTACATCCAACAGTAGACACACACCCTAATTTTGTTCCAAAGCTGGAAATGTGAAGTGCAGATTCTTTGTTAGTTGGTGAAGTGCACTAGATAGTAATGGCATACCCTTTATCAGACATAACTCCATCTTTTATAAAAGAATTAGTAACATATATCAGGCACATATTCTAGGAGATTCCTATACTGCAGTGGTCCTATATGATGCCTCATATAGCAAAGCAACAAACTACATTGATAATTTAACTGCAGCACTCTTAATCTCTAACATCAATCTTAATTAACTACTACATGAGTTTATTATAGTGGAGAAATAAACTACCTTGACCCAGTACCGATCCTTCAGGGGTCTTCCTCTGTCTGCCTGCATCAAAATCCAACTCATGAAATAAAAACATAAATTGGTCACTGATCCTGAATGGAAGAAGAAAATGGGCAACATTTAGCTTGATTCGGATTTGCAGTAATTTATATATATAGCACAGGTCGCTGTTTACAAGATCAGATAATCACCTCTCCAACAAACACTAGCGGTACCAAGAACGCAGGTAATACCGAGACCAACCCGACGATCAAGTACTCCAGCTCAGTGAAACTCTGATTCCATTAACCCAAATCTCACCATCAGAATTATTACCAACTACGTCAATCAAACTACAAAACCAAATTGAATGGTAAAACTTTGATGTAAGACCTCGTAGAGTTTGTATGGCACGACAACACCGAGGCAGAGTGTAAGCCAGAATGGAGTGTAGCACAAGAAGAATAGCTCGCCCCATCTCTTGCTGGGATCCTCTGCAAGCCACAAGCTTCTATTGTCGCCGTTAACTGTCGATATCTTGGATTTATCATTGCAGCCGCTGTTGTTAGTTTCATTATTCAACTTGGAATCTGAGAGTAATAGAGGACGAAAGCCAAGTGAGATAATCGGACCAATTGAATGGCCCATTGTTTGTTGGTGAAGTTGTAGAGAAAGATAGAGATCTGAACTGAAGCTAAATGTTCTAGAGAGGGAAGGTAAAGTTACCAGGCATGGCCGTTAGAATCGGTAAAGCGAAAAGAGCGAGTGCGCAGGCGAAAAGTAGGGAGTTACAACGGCCTCCGCTGCCGCCCGTACTAATCGCCGTCTGCAATTTGGACTGAGATCAGAGCAGACCAGCAGATAGGTTTATTGGTATCGGTTGATCGATGACGACAGCTACATATTACACAACAGAAAGGATTTAGCAAAGTCTAGTCCCTCAACACTTGTCTGTTGATTCTGTGACTTCAAGTTTCAAGTTATTTTGCATGTGTAGCTCCTCTTTAATAAGAAAAGCTATTTTTTTGTGTCCATTTTCCCTACGAACAAAATGGCGCACGATATCTATTGACATCTATTATTATTATTATAATCACCAGCAAGTTCATCATACAATTAAAATAAGTATAGGAGTAAAATTTTTACCTGTTATTTTTTACAGCAAGAATTGTAAAGAGCCAAAGTTCCAACTTCCCGGACCCTTCAATATCTCCTCCTTTTGAAGAATGGAATTCAGAAACTGTAGGAGAGATTCAACAAATCCATTTGACCAGCTTCCTTATCCAGCACAAATATTAAAAGGCTGCGAGCTTTTGAAAATTTCAAACATATCTATTTCACTGACGCAAGCGGAACTGTCTCCTGAATTGCATATAGCTTTCCGTCGGAGCTTCTCTTAGACAGCACTAGGTTCTGAAGGTTATAGCATTCTCCAAACTGCATGTATCACTACTACAGACCTGGAAGCTGTACCTTCACCAGATGACCTAGCTACACTCAAATCACTACTTCCTACAATCACTTATTCTTTAGAATGGTGATGATATTTGCATCCAGATGGTTCTTCAGGAAGGGGTATTAGCAGCATTGATGATGTTGTATTGGGTCAGTTAAGAGTGTATTTTAATTTGTAGGATGCGAGTTTTTTAAAACTGAGTGAAACTGAACTCGGTAAGAAGTGAATTAGAGGTGAGTTCGATGAGAGTCCAGAAAAAACTGAAATATTGAAAGTGAGTTTTAATTCAAACTTTGACTTCCGTACGATTGAAATAAGTCTACAGTGAAAGATAAAGAACATAAGTTTCTAAAGCTGTTTCGTCAACAATATGATCGCTCTTCTGTACAGATGCATCAGCAGCAACTGAAGCAGCCACAGGGAGCAATCCTGACTGCGATGGATGCTTACAATTCTTGGTGGTGACACAATTTTAGAACCACAGCCTCTGTGAACATCTAGAACGAAAAAACACTTGCGCGGTGAAATTAGCAGTTTCTGGAAGCACAGGAGTACTAGCTCAGCTTCTTTCACCAAAACCTAAAAGCAATCTGCGGCACTGTAAGATTCTGGTCAGTTCTCATTCTGTTTTTGAAACTTCACTTTGGAGGGGCATTTCAACTTAGGTATTTTTCGGTTGTCTCCCATAGGATGCCAAAAGGAGCTAGAGTGTGCAGGCGTATATCTTTGTAAAGTTACTGATTCTTCAAAAGTTTCTATCATGTAAATTGCAAATATATCTTCTCTGATTGCCGTTCAGTATTTCACTGTCAAAAGCTAGAAAGGAAAAGTATTACCTGAATGCAACGATGGATCGATTGCATCCATATACATATAAGTATTCAGAATTTCTAGTTTCTCAAGTGCCTGTTATTCTGATTCCAGCTCACTGAATCTCTTTGAATCTACTACTTATCATCAGGCATGCTATAAAATTTGGAGTTCTTTACTTCACATCACAAATTGGAAAAGTACAGATTCTTTTGGCTCACAACTGTTTGCTTTCTGTGTTTGCGAGTTGCCATGTACGCGTCTTATATACAAAATTAAGTTATTAGTTTTCCTTTCTCTCATAAAAAGGTTATCAGTTTTGCTATAGTTGTTCTTCTCGAAAGCAAATATTTAGCTGAAGGAAATTGTTAGAATAAGGAAATTAAAGAAAAGATGAAGCTTGGTTATAACACAATCTTTTTTCCTATATAATTCCACCATGAGTCTGTCACACAGAACCATTAGCAAAGTCAAAATTTGAGTGCCATCATGAAGTTTTGGTCACAAGGACGCCAACTTAATTACATAGAACGCCAAGTTCTACATGTAATTCGAAACATGCAGGAAGCAAACTGCTAAGATGCTTGCATACATGTTCTAACCTAGTACAACGAGCACACTATACATCTTTCCTTCAGGCTTCAAATGCCACCCCAACCTTCTTCAAAGAGCTCCAGAATTGAGCCCTGAGCTTTCTCCTGAGGCTGCACCAATGATGCATCACCTTCGGAAGTAGCTGCTCGCACTGTACTACCTTCTTCAGTTGCCTTTTCCCCAACGGCTCTGTTGACGTGTTCGCGAGTGTTATCAACTTCCCTTATGTCATCCTCAGCACTGCAAGAGCACGCCTCTCCACCATCCACATCTAAGTTCTCTGCAGTAGACAGCTTCTGTTCGCTATACTTCTTTACAGGTACTGTTATATTAGACCTTTCATCACATTTTATATCTACCGTCATCATACTAGAATTCTTGAGGGTTGAGCTGAAGTATGATAGAGTAGCAATTAAAAATGTCAGCACAAGGATCAGCTTCTCCAGGGCCCAATCAAAAAGCGGTAACTGGTGCAAAAGACTAGGAGCATTGTCAATGGTTTCCTCGAGAACTCTTGGGAATCTCTCAATATGGTAGAGGCAAGACTGTCTATCTTGTTGAAGATTTGTTCTGATGGAGGGAAGATGAACATGATTAAGTCCTCCATAAGTTGTAATTGATCATCCATGAATGAGAGCACTGACAAACATTGGCCTTGTAACGGACGAATGACAGGACTTGCAATTGATGCTAGAGTGCAGGATAAAGAGCCCAGTGGGGCGCCTAACTTCTCTGCTTGCTTGTAGGCAAATTTTGCTGCAGATAGAAAGGAAGCTCCGCAGATGGACAGCAGGGGCGGCCTGCATTGTTTTCCCATGGGTGGCTTTTGATAACACTGTCAAGTGTCGATTATATTAAGTCAACCATTAGCTTCGGGAAGGATAAAGTTAGGTCATCAGTATCACTACTTCAAAACCTTACAAGTAATATGAGCATTATGACAGTAATAAAACGTGGTTTTCATCACTACAATCCTTCCTGCTTAAACTGAAAATCAGACCCTGAAACTCAGAACAAAATGAACAAGTAAATATGAAAAACATTACGATCCACCAATTGAAGAATTTATACTTGTTCTAGTAGATACTTTAAGATCGAAATAATGTACTGCTTCTCTTTGCAAAGGGTTCTTTTTTAAATAGCTACTCGCATGTATCCATACCTATTTGAATAACCAGAACTGTAATGAGTTCATTTTTCTATGTACAACAAAAGACTTCAAAGAGTAAACCATATTAGTTGTTGCTTTTAACATACGTTGAGTATATTAAACGTCTAAAACTATCTTATTCTGAAGTTACAAGTCACTGATTAAGGAGAAGGAGCCTAGTATTACCTAATGCAATAAAGGTTGCGCGTCCTGAACACCAATGACTACTACCTTCAAAATTGAGGAAAACAGTTTACTTTCAATGAATCTTCTTTCTTAAAAAACATCTGTATGCAGGAAGTTCATGAAATATATATATATATTTCATTGGAGAGAAACATAATTAAGCTAATTATAAAGGGAGTCTTTTGTAGTTTTATATGGAGGTTCGGAAATGACTTTATTCATGTGAAAGGAAATTGCTCTACCAAATTGATCCGAATTCAGGAAATGTAATCGAATATGAAGCTTTAAAAAAACCTAAGTATTTCAAAGTCAATCAACAAAGTCTAATGTATTACATACAGGTTCAAGGAGTCCTGTTCCCTTCTGAAAGTTTCAAATTTTGATATAAGATAAATATCTTCCTTTTTCCGTCTGAAGAAACAAATTCTTCCTGACAATTTTATCTTTTGGGAGCAAATATTAACTAGTAAACAGAACGCCATCTAATCAGAAATGCAAAGAGCATTCATCAGCAAAGCTGAAGATTTCCAATCGAATAATAAGAACTTATAAAAAAAATAATTGCTAGATTCAGGGAGAATATGAAACTTTTACCAGGAATTCCCTCTCGTACACAGATTCCATTGATTAATTTATGACGCAAATCTTGCTGAGGGAAGAGGAAGCGAAGGGTTGGAGAAACCAAAGAGCTTCTTCAATTCAATGCCGACGAAAAGAGAAGAGAATGGTTTTTGCTTAATTCAAGGGAAACAAACGGAAACGGTCACAAACTAATGGGCCGGGGTCATCTGGATCTAAGTCGCATACCACGACCCATAAAATTTACTTCAATTCCAACAATACCCCTATAATTTTCCTAGTCTTCTTCTTCTTTCTTTGTCCCCAAGCCTTTTTAGTGCTATAGTAACTCACCCTCGCCATTGTGCACACTCCAGGCTTCAATTCTTTCGAATCTCTTCGTAAATTTCTCAGCTTCTTTGGAGCAATATCCACCAGCAGTGAGTAATTCAATCCAGCGATCAACTTTCGGTAATTGATTTCTAGGGTCTTACTAATCCCTAATTGATTTGATCCGATCAAATTCAGATATACCATCATGTTGAAGCTGGACACCAGCGGTCTTGAATCTTTCGTTCCAATCTCTATCACCGCCGATGATCTCCATGCTGACCTCACTGCTCCATCTTCGTTTCAACTGCCAGCCTGCTCTGATGTTGGTTTTGTGACGATTAATTCCGTGTTGTTGCGTTCAATAGTTGGATTTTCATATAATTTTGCTTAAATTCTTTATTTTTTTTGGTTTTGCTAGTTCGATGGATTCCAGAAGCAGGCAATACAGATGGTGAAGCCGGCAAAGGGAACAACTACTCTTGCCTTTATCTTCAAGGAAGGTGTCATGGTTGCTGCTGATTCAAGGGCCAGTATGGGTGGATATATCTGTAAGTGTTGTATTGTTTCTGAGATGAACTGTCTTGTAGTTTACTTGATTAGAGATTAACGATTGAATTATGGTTGGTCAATGTTTGGGATTCTTGCATCTTATTTGGAAGCTCCTTGAGGATTGCTCATTGTATGAATTTAGATGAGCTTGTGTCTAGCTAACCAGTTATGTTTACCATAGTGATGATGGTGGTGCCAACACGAGTTGCAAGATAGGGATGTGATTTGGAAATTTAAAGAGAAATGTGCTATGGTTTGGACTTTGTAATCTAATAGTACAAATAATGTTCTGAACAGACAGCTAATGTTAATAAATTCCAATGAGCAACTATTCGTTGTTTGTACTGCCTTCTTTATTACTGTCTGTGCTGATTATTAGGAATGAGTGGGGATTAAAATCAAGAATAGACATTTCTATAGTCTAAATCTAGTACTATTTTCCAAGGCTTGTTGCTTGATAGTAAACAGCATCAACATCCTGGAAAGGTTAGGAAGTTTGTCTTTGTTTTTAGAATAATATATTTTTTTAAAGAAAAAGATTCCAATACTAGAAATTTAGAATTCAATATAATGCACGAGTAACAACAAAAATTGAAAGCAAGTGCATGGAAGAATTTTGCACTAACACATCACTTTATGACTCCTTGCACTAAGTTATGGGAAACATAACATGCTGTCATCCCTTCCTTCAATGGTCTTCCTGGACTTGGTAAGCCACTAGCTTTTGCTAGGTTCCTCAAAATGATCTTTTGACCCATTTCCTTTTCAAATTTAAAAAAGGTTCGAAACGTTGGAATCTGAATTTTAAGACTCCTTTTGGATTCTGTTATGTCTTTTGTGTCTGAGACGGTGACCTGAACTAGATGTAGGTTGACCATGAAGTAAGGTATAACAAGGTTGTAATACTTTCTTGGGTGGATCTTTGGGAGCCATTTATTGTTGTGATAGACATGTATTGCCGCATAGACAGCTTGAATTAGTAAGTCCACTCACATAAACCAGCCTAACAAAGCTGGGTAGTGACATCTATTTCACTCTCAAACTACTAGTGACTATCTAATTGAATGTGACTGAGAGGGTAGCATAAGTTGCTGTTATGGTTAGAGTAGAACTTAAAGAAGCATCAATCTTCTAATCATTTAAGTCAGTCATCTGATGGTTTTGCTGCAGCATTGCTTTTGAAATTCTTACCTAGTTTTTTGAAATACTTACTGCTTGTCCAGCAGTGTCAACATATACTAAGTCTCTCCCTCTTTGCAGCATCTCAAACTGTTAAGAAAATTATTGAAATTAATCCGTACATGCTTGGAACAATGGCTGGTGGAGCAGCTGATTGTCAGTTCTGGCACAGAAATTTGGGCATCAAGGTATCATATACACTGTCTTTTTCTGTGTTAAATAGAAATATGCACTTGGTATTTTTTATTTTTCCTGAACTTCATAATTAAAGAATTTAGTTGGCAATGGCATTCTGTTAAACTTCTTGTTTTGTAGTGCCGCCTACATGAGCTTGCAAACAAAAGAAGGATTTCGGTTACAGGAGCATCAAAATTATTGGCGAATATTCTCTATTCGTATCGTGGAATGGGTCTTTCAATTGGAACAATGATTGCTGGATGGGATGAAACGGTGCTTCCTCTTTGCATAACTCTTCTTTGGATTCAGCAGTCGTAACATAGATCTATCTTCTTTCTGTTTTAGGGCCCAGGCCTTTACTATGTTGACAGTGAAGGAGGAAGACTGAAAGGAACAAGATTCTCTGTTGGATCTGGATCGCTATATGCTTATGGAGTGCTGGATGACAGGTACATGAGTGGCAAACTCTTTTCTTACTGAAAGAAAGTTTGCTTAAGTTTATGGTACTAATATTCCTTATTTTAATGTTCCACTAGATATCGTTATGACATGACCATTGAGGAAGCTGCTGAGCTGGCCCGTCGAGCTATTTACCATGCAACATTTAGAGATGGAGCGAGTGGTGGTGTTGCCAGTGGTATGCTACTTTCTTCCTGCAAAATGAAATAAACTTTTCAAGTTGGTTTTCGTTTCCTCTTTATATGTTACGTTTATTTACCATTTTAAACACATCACTATATTAGCACCGGAACTGATACTATATTCTCATTTTAGAGGTTACTTTTAACTTGAACATAATAGTATGATGAGGGGTTCTATCATGTTATTTTATTGTGGCTCAAAGGAATATCAGGTCATAAGGTCCTTCTACTTCCTTGCGGTAAGAGATGATAACCTGTGTAGTCCCATGATACTAGCAGGACTTGTGCTGAGACTCAGTTTGTGCCCATCATACAAACTAATTGTTTTAAACCTAGTGATTTGTTGGTTGATGATGAGGGGAGAGTGACAAGCTTAGCCTGGGATGAAAGCTCAAGATCCCAACAGGATTTTGTAGTTAATTTGGGACTTTGAACAAGAGATACGCCTGTTCAACTTGACAGTTGAAGGTGAAGATAATTTTCTTGGCCCCTCCAATTTGACCTGCTGTAAGACCTGAAGGTAGATAATCAGACTTTCGTTTCCGGATCCTAAACTAGATGTAGATTAGATCATGATAATATCTTGCTAACTCTACAGTTTCCATCAGTGAGGATTAATGTTGTCAATACCTGTACACTCAACTCATATTTCTTTAATCGTCTTGTTATTGGGTACTATCTAGTTAGTTTGAGGAGCTTTAGGGTACATTTGGCTTTGCTTTTCTACTCCTTTTCATTCCAACTTTTCATTTCCCGTTTCCTAATAAATCTTCTACAACATTCTACAGAATTTATGTAATAATTTGGAAAATATAGAAAAATTCTACGTCGTAAGATCTTGTTTTTGGTTATTTTTATTATTTTTTTAGGTAAAAAAATTAGAGCTTGTTTTCCAAAAAAGGACGAAAATATCTTTTGTTCTAAAGAAAGCTCTTTTTAATTACCACTCCCTAATGTCCCCTTTTAGATCTGACGATTTAGTTCAATTCAATTACATACATTGTTCATCCTAGTGATGATGGGCTGAACCGATTCTGGTCTTTGTATCAGTTTATTATGTGGGACCTAATGGCTGGAAGAAGCTATCTGGAGATGATGTTGGTGAGCTGCACTACAAGTACTACCCTGTTGAAGGAGCTCCGGCTGAGCAGGAGATGGCTGAAGCTACTTCATCATGAGGGCTTGGCTGGCTCTTCATTGATAGTTTTACTGGTCTTCTGTTTTAAGATTCTCTTTGTAACTTTCACATGCAAGTAATGACCAAGATGTTAGTCTGAGTTTCTTCTGGAGGTTTACTTTTAGTTGGTTGTGAGACTCACATGCCCTAGTTATAATTAGCTAGAGCTTATTATCTTTCTGAATACTTGCAAAGATGAAAGCTAATGGTAAAATGTTTATAGATATCTGGAAAGTGCTGCTAAATGATTTTATGCAATGAATATTGAAGTGGTGAGAGAAAATCAGCTAGCCTGTTTGCTTGCTACCTGAAATTTTAGGTACTGATCTTTTCTATTGCAATATTTGGTACATCTTAGGTTTAATCTTTGGATTCAAGAGTTAATTCATGTGTTCTTATTTACTATAAATCAATTATAGATGGATGGTTTTTGAGCTTCTTCCGTGGTGAATGGTAAAGAAAAGTGAATGTGCTTTTGTTTTGTGGATTGCCAGACTTTTAGGTGTTTATGTATTCAACTTTAGATAGTGACTCTTACTATTTATCCGCTATGCTCTAACCATTGCACCTTTTTTGAGCAGTAACGTTTATGTCAATATTTTACTTGAAAGAGTTTCAGAAAACTTGAAAACTTGTGGTTCTTTTCATATCAACTTTGTCATATTGCAGTTTTTCTCTTTCCGGAATACGCAACTCTGATGAGCTATACAGGTCCTCTTTCCTCATTCTGTAATTGTAGTTTACTGCTACATGTTGTGTTATATTTCTGAATGTTTACATCATGAGATACCTTATTTTCATTGCCTGGAAAGGCAGATTTTCATAGGCTAGAGAAGATTATATTTTCTGCCTGAGAAAAATTTAAGAATTAAGCCGCGTCTGCTGCCATGCTGGGTGGCGAGGGTAGTGGCCATTATAGATGTAGGCGTAAACAATGAGATAATGAATCCCAACTCACACTCACGTAGTAAAAGAACCCAACCGTCCTTATAATATCAAATTGTTTTCCATTTGCACCAATCATTGCGGGTTTGTTTTAAAGAATTTGAAGTGAAATGAAACGGAGTGAAAAAAAGCGCTACATAACCGTTGCCAAATGCAGCCTGCGTTTGATTGACCTCTTCTGCTCATCTGCCGCAGTCAGTTTCACTTGATAAGTTGATATGCTACAAGTTTTGCTTCAAGCTCTTAGGTTTTACAAGTTTTTTCTGCATTTATTTACAATGCAATATAGAAACGCTACAGAAAATACTCTTCAGTACGTAACTACGTACGTATTTGGCACCAGAAGCGTTAAAAGACATTCCTCAACAAACTTAAAACACTCGAAGTTAAAGATTTGGTACTGAGAAACTCAACCTAGGTAGGCACATCATATTTGAATCATCACAATTCAGATAAAGCACACTAATCTTTAATGTTACGTAACATACATACATACATACTTATATTTGTAAATACCCAAGTACAATAGCCAATGATTGTCACACAACACAAGCATAATAGTGTCTGCCTGTTGCATCCATCCAACCAAAAGCATCTGCATTTACGGATTGTTGTTATCTACCTCTGCTAAGTGCATGATAACAGTGTTATCTTATGAAATCCAGTACTAACAGGTACTACATGAGGATTATTATTGTCATTATCTTATGTTTATTAGGTAAATATTCCAGCATTCAATAACTAGGGACATTATATAATTTAGTAGGTAGACCAGATCAAAATGTTTTCTTTCAGACAAGGCAAGACAACAGTTTGAGGGGGGAATCTATCTAGTATTAATGTATCAACCAAATTAAAATCACTAATTCGAACGTGTACGTGCCATGACTCGCCTACAGTCGTCAGAGGACTTAAATTTAATTCGTAATATTAATGTGACAACAAATAATTGGGTTAAGTAATGTAGGTTACCCAATTAGGCTCTATTCCTTGTTGAGTTGAAATTGCAGAACCAAATCAAGGAAAAAGTTAATTGCAATTTAAAAAAGAAATCACTGGAACATAAAAATCTTCACTTTCCTTTTGCTTAAAGCTTATACCAGTGCAATCTAAAGAGAAGAAGCAAATCTCAAAACACTTTCTTCCCACTTTCCCTTCTATCTCTTTTCTTAATATATATAAACATACAAAACAAGCAGAGAAAAACACTCATGATTCCACTAGCCACTCACTTGTAACTCCCCTTGCTTCCTTTCTACTCTCTTCTACTTCAAGTCTTGTTCTTTAAAATCAAATAAAATCCATTCGTTCTTGTTGCTTCCTCTTCACTGTATCTCACTCACTTCCTTCATTACTAATCAAAACATGCACTAATGACAAACACTTACGGGATGTTTGATAGTAATTAGTACTTCTTTTATATTTTCCAAATTTCTCACATTTTCTAATAAATATTTTATAATAATTTATAAAAAATTTTAATCTATAAATTATTATATAATTTTTTAGGTATACTTGGTATTTTAAAAATAAAAAGTAAAATAATTCTTAAAAAGATTAAAATAGTGTTTATTTTAAAATTTTTTTATCATGTGTATTTTGTTGTATACAAATTTTCTCAGAGAATACTATTACTATCTTATTTTTTAACACTCTTTTTTAAATCCTTAGATTCATGAACACTACTTGACCACATTTCATTTTCTCTCTTAAATAAATAAATACTTACAAAACTCCTCTTCAAACCTCTTCACTTCACTACTGATAAAACCAACCAAACCAAACAGTTTTAGAAACAGAAAGACAAAAGAAGAACATTAAAATATGAAGAAGCTTTCCTTGCTACCATTTTTATTCAAGGCAGTAGCAAAAGTACTGGTGTTAATTCTATCATGTGAAGCAATACTCAATTGCTCGGCGGCAATGTCGCCGGACGGTTTATCTTTGCTTGCATTCAAGGCTGCCGTCTCTGGCGATCCTTCGTCGTCTCTAGCAAGCTGGGATGAAACAGATACAGATCCTTGCCGGTGGTCCGGTGTGACATGTGCAAATGTAACCGGCGACACGTCGCCACGTGTCGTCAGCATTGCTGTCTCCAGCAAGAATCTTACCGGCTACATTCCGTCAGAGCTTGGCTCCTTGATTTATCTCCGTCGACTTAATCTGCATGGAAATCTTCTCTCCGGCGCCATTCCTACGCAGCTCTTCAACGCTACGTCGTTACATTCGATATTTTTGTACGACAACAATCTCTCCGGCGGAATCCCTCCTTCCATATGCAACCTTCAGCACTTGCAGAATCTTGATTTGTCCGGAAACATTCTTTCCGGCTCGATACCGCCGTACCTGCGCAGATGTAGGCAACTCCAGAGACTTATTCTAGCTAGAAATAATCTCTCCGGCGAAATACCTGCCGGAGTATGGCCGCAGTTACAAGGACTCATGCTGCTAGATCTTTCGTCAAACAAACTCAGTGGTGAAATTCCGGCAGAGTTAGGCAGTCTTGGCTCTCTCGGCGGCACGCTGAATTTATCGCGAAACCATCTCACCGGCGAGATACCAAGTTCATTAGGCCGGCTTCCGGCTGCTGTTAGTCTCGATCTCCGGTTCAACAATCTCTCAGGCGAGATACCGCAGGCGGGTTCCTTAGCAAACCAAGGCCCAACTGCGTTCTTAAACAACCCGGGTCTCTGCGGGTTTCCTTTGCAAAACTCATGTACACCACCAAGCCCGGTAACCCCCTCTTCCCGCCGGTTTCCACCGACGGCAGTCGTCGACTCGCCGGAGAAGAAAGGCTTAAAGCCCAACATGATAGTACTGATATCCATAGCTGACGCAGCAGGTGTTGCGCTTATCGGGTTAGTTCTAGTTTACGCGTACTGGAAGTTGAAAGACAACGGCAAAGGTTCGTGCAGCTGCACCGGAACGAAAAGGCTCGGTGGCAACGAAAGAGACGGAAAAGATCACGTATTTTGCACGTGCTGGCGACGTGGCAGCGGCGGCGTTGCGTCAGAAGAAGGCGAAGAAGAGGAAGAAGAAGAAGGTGATGGGAAGCATACTGGTAATGGTAGTGAAGGGAATGAAGGGGAGTTGGTGGCTTTAGACAAAGGGTTCAGTTTTGAGTTGGATGAGTTGTTTAGGGCTTCAGCTTATGTTTTAGGGAAGAGTGGAACAGGGATTGTTTATAAGGTAGTGTTAGGGAGTGGAATTCCGGTAGCAGTCCGGCGACTAGGTGGCGGTAGTGGTGGAGGGCAGAGGTATAAAGAGTTCTTGGCGGAGGCGCAGGCTATCGGACGGGTTAAACATCCCAATGTGGTGCGGCTGAGGGCTTACTATTGGGCGCAGGATGAGAAGCTGTTAATCTCCGATTTCGTCTCCAATGGAAACCTTGCCACTGCTCTCCGAGGTAACTTCTTCAATTGCCCCTAGTTTCACTTCTTGAGTTTGATCTACTAGTTAAAAGATGAATCTATTATGAATCAATAGCATATAAATAGTTTTAATATGGACAGTACAATTTTCATATAAATTGATGATAACCGAATTATTAGAACCAAAAGGTGAAATAAGAGACCCATAACTTTTAACCTTCATGTTTTCATGACCAATCCAAGCTCTACCATAATAACAGAAACCTTGCATGTGGCTGTGGATCAACGCCTTGGGGTTTGTGCCACTAGCAGTATGTTGTTGTTGTTGTTGTTGTTGTTGTTTATGTCAGTAGAAAGAAAATGAATGAAATTGAAGCAAATGTGTTGGGATTGGAGATAAAAACAAACATTCAGTCTTTTGTAAATAGTAGTTCCATTCTGTTCTGCAACTTTCAGAGGAAGCAAAACACTTAGTGGTTGTTCCTTTGTATGTAGTTCAATGTTATTAGCTACAGGGTTAAGCAAATTCTCAGGAAGAAACAGAGATGTATTTGGTTTTGTATAGAGAGAAAACAAAAATAAAGAATCAACGAGAGAGAGAGAGAGTGTGTGTGTGCATAAGAAGCTAGGTATAGCCATGGAAGAAGAAGCAGGAGATGATGAGATTGACAGGCTTTTTGCAGAAAGCCTGAATGTCTGTCTGGTTGCTGATTAGCATGCTTGTCCTTTTCACAAATTAGACATTACATTACATAGGGATGGTCCATGTTCTACACGAGCTTTACCAAGGGGATCTCTTGATTTGGACTTAAATTGTTGTCGTAGAGTATAGTATTAGTACCAAAGTATAAGAGTTGGTGAAACTGAATTTTATGGATCGAAGAGTACCTAAACCAATCGTACCACGTGCATCAGTCGGACTCTTGTCTCATATAATTTCTTGTCATCAAATCCATTGTTTTCAATATTTCTATGCATTTTATGGTATGCTGTTTATAATTTCATTTTCTGTTCTAATGATCAGGTAGATCGGGCCAAACAACTCTTTCATGGGCTCTAAGATTGAAAATTGCAAAAGGATCAGCCCGTGGGTTGGCTCATATACATGAATGTAGCCCAAGAAAATACGTCCATGGAGAAATCAAGCCCACTAACATCCTTCTCGACTCCGACTACAATCCTTTCATCTCTGACTTCGGTCTCCTCCGCCTCATCACCGTCGCCGGCGCCGACATCTCCGCCGCCTCGGGCAGTGGTCTCGGCTATCTAGGCGCTTCAACCCCTTCCTCCGCCACCGCCAACGCAATCGCAACCGATAAACACGACTTCTACAAACCTCCGGAATCACGAATGCTACAGAACGCAAAACCAACGCAGAAATGGGACGTTTACTCCTTCGGTGTAGTGTTGTTGGAACTACTTACCGGGAAAACGCCGGAGTTTTCTTCGCCGAGTTCGAGCTCGACAGTGGTCAAGGGTTCGCCGCCGGCGGCGATGGAGTTGGTGAGTTGGGTTAACAAAGGGTTTGAAGACGTACGGCCGTTGTCGGAGATGATCGATGTCGTGCTGCTCAGAGAAGCGCAGGCGAAGAAGGAAATGATTTCTGTCTTCCATGTCGCGCTCGCTTGCACGGAAACGGATCCGGAGGCACGGCCGAGAATGAAGACCATCGTTGAGATCCTTGATAGAGTTGGACGGTGAATTAAATTGAATTGGTTTTTCTTTTCTCAAAGCAGTGCTGAGAAGGTAGGAATATTTATTCTCTGTTCAGTGGGCGATTTTCGAGTGGTGCTGTTCTTCTTTTCTTTTCTTTCCTAAATTTAGTTCAGTATAAGATTTTCAATGCAAATATGTTTAAAGAAAAATTCTCTTTACTGTTTCTACTAGAATATCTTTTTTGGGTTAATATATTATTATTTGAAACAATTTCTGATGTATAGATTGTTTATGAGAAGAAACACAATCTGTTACATTTTGCATTCCTGCAGACAGAGCGTCCTAAGAGTTTTCAAGCTTAACAACTCGTTCTCATAGTTCATTAGCTTGATTATTTACTTTCTCTATCAAAAGAAAACCTTTATTGCTTACTTTATCGATTCAAATCCTATGCATAAAAAATCCAAAGCACGAAAAACATAGAACGGATAACTGTGTCTGCAACAAGTTACAGCTTGATAGATTTTAAAGCACAACGCTACAGCCTTACAGGAATTCTCAGAAGAAGTTTTACTGTAATATTGTTGGACCTTATGTTTTCTTGACATCCAAATAGTATACTGGAACAGTTACACAGCTAGCAAGTTCATTTGATATCTCATACGCTAGAATGAACAAAATTTGTATTAGAAGCCATTACGAGGTGAAATCAAACGACACTCTTAAATACATAGGAGTACTCACAACAAATTTTCATGATGTACACATGCAGACACAAATCAGCATAGAAACGATTCTTTGCCCCCTTCTGTTGGGTAACAATTACATAGTAGAAATTGCTTGACCTGTAGTCGGGCCATCGCTTCAGTTGTTATCCCATGATTTCCAGAGCTCAGGATTTAGTTTCATGACAAGCAGGGATGAGAAGCGACAGACCTTCAAAAATCCCCTTTTGATAATTTAAGGCGCAATAGAAATACAAACATGATCCAAGACATTGCTCCATGGATCCAAACTAGAAGAGAGAATAATACAGTTGGAGATTTTCTCTTCCGGGTTTGCATGGGCAGATTTGCTGCAAATGTAGCTTCCAATCTTGAAATAATTATGGCTAATAATCCATCTTAACAGTGCAAAAAGTTTCTTTCTGCAGCTAATCATCTTTTACTTGCTTCACATGTGCACTTTGCTTGCTCTTCATTAAGCTTCTGAAAAACCAAAACAGGGAGCCAATTATTGAGCATATAAGTTAATTGGGCAGCTATATAAAGCCTGACTGAATCTGGTATAAAGAGATTTTGGGTACCAGGTGTAATGCACTGCAAGGGTTTTGTCTAAGTTTGTCAAATAGAACTTCAGTGGAAATTAAACTAGATATCCATTCTCTATTACTCTTTCCAGAAGACTAGCCCTTCCAGATATTCCCATAAATTACAATAGTTAGTAAATTTTCTACAGAGTTCATTTGGGATTGATTTTCATCTAATTTTCATTCCAACTTTTCATTTTATATTTTTCAATAAACTTTCTACAATATTCTACAGAATTTTTTTTGTAAATTTAGAAAGTACAGAAACGTCATAAAATCTTGTTATTATTTATTTTTATTACTATGTTTAGATAACGAAATAAGGCTTGTTTTCTAAAAATGCCTAAAATATTCTTCGTTCAGAAAAGCTCATTTTCAAAAGTACTTCCAAACATCCCATGAAGCACTAGAAATTCTAGAGTATTGGCATGTCACCGAAGTTTGAAGTCTATCTTCATACGCACCTGAACCTGGCTCCTCAGCCCTTTAATATGTTGAGCAGCCAATTCCAGCATGTCAGCTGTGTTCGTTTGCTGTAAATTAGTAAACAGAAGGACCATGGATATGGTTACATTGTGATATTGTGTAAATATGAAACTACCAACTCATCCTCTGTCAGAAATTTGCATGAACTGACAAAGAAATCTAAATATGAATCTTCTTACCTTATCCATATTGGGTACAAGTTCTTGTAACTTTCTCAACTTCTCACTAATCCTTGTTCTCCTCTCCTAATAGTGAAGGTAGTTTTAATTAAGAGAACAATAGGAAAAGATGCACAGTTACGTAGACTTATTGATACAAGTCAATTGCACAGATGGAAAAGTGAAAACAAAGGAAAACAGAACAAGGAGGGAAAAGGTTGAATAGAATTTCAGTTCAATATCTATTTCTTGCAAGTTTCTGTTCAGGTGCAGAGATTCCATCATATTCCCCTCCCCCCCCCGGAAGAAGGTTTCTCTATCCACCGGAAAGGTTGCAAGCAAAAACACGTGTTTGCTCAATCCGCACTTCACTATGGATAATCTTCATCACGAAGAACAGAAAGAACTAACAAGTAAATTTTCCATTATCCAAAAAATCTGAATATTCCTAGAATTCTGAGATTGTTAATCTATTCATGAAAATTAAACAAAAAATCAACCATGTATTCAAATGCTAGAACAAACTGACACAATAAAAGAGGATCCAGCATACAACAATATGACTAACCCTTTCTGCAATGCTCCTCGGATGCGTTGCAAAACCACGCTTAGCTCGAATTTTGAAAGGCACAGCATCTTGGTGCATCTGGTACAACTTCTCCATCTTTGACAAGTCATACTAAAAGGAGAACAAGCACGAGGGTGAAGATCAAGATATATGGAATCTAATGTGTTATGTTGATAAAAGCATGAAGAGAGTTATGCATCTAGCTTCATCATCCAAATGAGGGCAGAACAATAATAAATTTCTCAGCCTATTGACTTCTCTGCCTTTATATGGAAGCCTTCTATGCAAATGAAGCGGTTATTACCACATTTTGGTCTATATACTTCCCTAAGCTTATGAAATCAGAGACGTATACAAGGAATGCAATGATCACCTGAGAGTCAATGCTAGCAAAGCCGGCACTAATGTCACCATTGTTATCTTTAGCTCGCTTGGTAGGAGAAGTAGCAAACATCATAGAATTTGCATCATCCCAAGAACTATACTGAAATTCATTTGAGATGTAGGACTGTCCAGTCATATCAAGAGAGCCCTTACCACTTGCTATGGTTTCACCAACCTCCGGAATGCTAATTTCAGAAATTTGAGACAGAGAGCCTTGCTTCGAGAAGCTCAACTGTGAGTTCAGTCTTCTGTTTGCCATTGTCTGGAAGCCATCAGCTGATTGCGGGTAGTACTTAAATCCCTTAGCAGCAGAATACCCTGTAAGTAAGAATAGAACATTATTAGCATAACTCAGCAATGAAATCACTCTGCTCAGGCTTTCTCCACATTCACATATCTTCTTGATGTTAAGCAACAAAGAAATTTGACAAATAAAGATCATAGAGAGAAAATGAAGATAGGATCAACAGCAAGGGAAAGTCACATTTGTATTCATGATTTTAACTTTCAAACTATTCTAACTTAGAAAAGGATCAATTTCTATCTTGAGAGATGCTACTTAACTCCGGCAGTGCCGTTTAATGAATAAGATATGCTGTTGAACTATAGATATGGAATGAAGCAACAAGCAGTGATACTAGTCATAGTCTTGTATTGAGAGAAATTTTCTTTCTTTTTCAGATTTCACTGGCTCATCCTCTCGCCCCATCTATTCCCAATATAAAACTGATGTTGCACAAGGTACCAAAATGGAAGTCAAATAAGCACTCTGCTTAGTACTTCCAGTAAGAAGTATCACGTGCATGTTATACAAGTCCTATAAATGATACTCCAAGGAGTTTTTATTTTTGTATGAGCATTTAACCTGATAATCAAATTTGTTGGAGGGGATGTATTGAGTTCGTAAGTACTCGGACCTCTTGCCAGCACAATTCACACTAGCTAACCTAGTCGTCTATCCACCTTGTTTCTGCTATCCATTTTTGGGAAAGCCTTAATAAAATACTCTTGTGGCTATCTTTTTTTGTTTTTGTCATTTTTTAGGGTACCGGTATGCAGTATAAGCATATTACTTCTTCAGTAACATCAACCGTCTCATCATCCATTATGCCTTCAACAAATGAGAACTTAAAGCACAAGTGAATCATCAAACCAATTTTGACTGCATGCATCAAGAGTTTAATCTATTAAAACTGCTTAATCAACTAGATAAGCATGTGTATAGGAACATACAGACTTATGACTTAAGATTCAATTGCGGCAAAAGCAACAAACAAGTATTTCAACCGACAGAAAACCTCATCCACTAAACCCTTCTATATATAGTATTATATAGACACGAGAGACAGTGACGGAACAATCGGGCACCCATTGATAACATGAACGTAGACACTGATTTAAACTTTGTGGCCCCTTTTCTTTATAAGGGAAAAAAAGAAATCACATAAAATAAGAAAACAATGCACAGGAAACACCTTAGGTGGGTTGTTCGGACAACTAGAAAGCAGCGGTCAATCCCATTCATTGCAATTCATCTACGAAGCCGATCTAATTTTTACTAAATACTAAACAGACCAATCTCGTACATTTTGAAAATTCATCTAATAGAATTTTTTAAAGATAGACCTATACTTAACCAAATTATTGGCGCGTCAACCAAGCATCATCAACGCGACTTGCACTAAAATAATCATTGTCCTCTAATCCCCACCACTCCAATTCAATTCAATCCGAAGAAAGAAAATATTAACAAAATAACATGGAATTGGAGGCCATTTTTGTCATTAAACCAAAAATCTCGTGGGTCAAAAACCTTAGTAGCTCTTCCATATCCGAAACCAAAACCTAAAACCAGCAGTCCACAGTTTTCCAATACAGCCTTCCAATGTCTTTCCTTTAGAACGATTCGTACCAAAGCATTTTATATTGTTTTCTCTTGAAGTCCGAATCGTTTCCCATGTTCTCTTTCTTTGTTCTGAACTAAATCAGAAAACTTGAAAATACACCATTACTCTATCATAACCAAAACCAGCTTTCAAATTCCTTAATCAGAACACTAACTAAAATCTCAATCTAGTTGCAGGAAGTATAAAATCCGAAATCAAATTTCAGATGCTCGATTTCAATGTGAATGACTTGCTATTTTTCAGACACCAACCAGTCCATATCAAAATCAATAGGCTGCTGTTATTACTCCACATAGAAGTAAATAAACATGAACTTAAAAACAAATCACTGATTCCGGAAGATAACAAGATAGGATTGAAGGCAAAGAAGAACACACAAAAAAAAGAAAAAAAGAAAAACTCACCATCATCGCCGTTAACCATAAGATTAGAGAAGAATCCAGCAGGAGAGCTGCTATGCCTCGTCAGATTCTGTTGACCACACTCTCCCTTACTCGATCCGGTGAACTCTTTCCCATGCGGAAACAGCTCGAGATCCGAAGACAATGGCTGCGCCACCACCGTAGTAGTAGTAGCAGTAACCGGAGATGACGATTTATTGCAGCTCGACTCTCCCGTAAGACAAGATGGTTCCTGTGCTGCAGTAAAAAAACGGCTCATCGTCATTGATGCTGATGTTGATGAAGAATGGTCACTATCAACAACTGAATCAGCAATCCCAGCGAGGAAGTTTCCAGGCGCCGAGCCGTACCTAGACAACACCGCCCTTGCTGCCGCCGTCGCCGGCGAGCTTCTCTCCAGCTGCTGCTGCTGCCGCCGCATTGCTGAAAGTTTGCTAACTATTTTCCGACGAAGGAGATGGATGACAGATTGCTCCCTTACTGATGTATATATAAGAGAAGAAAAGAAAGAAAAGAAAAGAGCGCGGGAGGGAGGAGAGAGATGGGTGAATGGGAAAGGTGCGCTCGATCAGGTTCAGGCCCCCTCGTCGGTGCGGTGGGACCTACAGATTGTGGGTCGCACTAGCTGGAGCTGCTTCTGCGGCTACAGTTTTTGTGCTTATTCGTTGCTTAAAAAAAAAAATCTCATCAGTCAAGTCAACTGTTCTTGGACCGGATCCGGCGCTTGTTTGGTCCGACTAGAAATCCTTTCGAATTAATTGAAAATTTTTGGCCTCGAAAGAAGAAAGAAGATCAGCTTTGGCATATCCTACTTCTGTTTTCGTTGTGGAATCACAACGTTCTTTACTTGCAGAGACAGTTGTTAGTCTAGTTCAGAGTTGCGAGGTACGGCTCGTTCAACTGCAGACGGTAGGTCGATTTATGGACGTACGTTTTGATGCTGAGCTCCGAGCAGCAGCAACCTTCGAACTGAAGGGGGTAAAGATTAGCTGTCAAGGAAGTACGTGCAAAATGAAGATGAGATTTCATTGATCATGGTTAATTCATCCATGGCTACGAGCTCACAATCAGACACGCGCATAATCAGCTCGGCGAAAATTTTTTCTTTTTGAAATAGACCGCCTTACGCTGAACTCGCACTATTTTTTGCAGACCTTCAGATCAAGGATTAGCAAAAATATTTACAACGTCTTTCTGCAAGGATGCTGTAAAACCACGCCATGCTCAAGTTTGGAGGGAAAGAACTTACATGCCTGAACAACTTGACAACAAACAGAACGACTACAGTAAATTCATACTTGACAAAAAAGGCTTTGTTAGGTGAATTTAAAAAAATTTACTTATTAAAATAAAAAGCTTGTATACGAAATATTTGATTAAGCGTGGCCGAATTAAGAAAAACTTATTTTTTCAACAAACTTTTTAGAATATTAAAGATAATTTCGTCCAAAATTTAAAAATAATATTGCTTTTAAAATTGTCAAAGACAAAAGATAATTTAAACATCGTGCAACTATAAACGGTGTATTTTAATAAGTAAAAGTTGGCATTACTCTTTAATAAGCACGATATATAATTTACAAACACTTCACCAGACATCAGGTTTCACTGTATAGATCTTATTTGAGCTTATAGATCCCAGACAAGGACAAAATAAATCACTGTTATCTAACCATTATATGAAAACAATATGCTACAACTATTTCAGCTTTTACGATGGGGTACGTTCATTGGAGGGGATGAATAAGAAACAGGAAACAAGAGGCGCGACAACATAAGGCCCATAAAAAGGAGGCCTTCTCTCATCTCTCCTTAAATTACATTTGCAACATGAACTCATGTTGAAGATGCAACTTGCTCATCCAGCCAGCAATGATGGCACAACCGGATGTTGCTGTGAAAAGTTACAAGTTGACCACCCAATGAATGTGACCCTAGTACACATTGGACACTGCTATGAAAATGACACCGACGGCAACATGGGAATGGTCATCTACTTTTCCAAGCCATCCCACCTCAGTTTTACTGCTAGGAGGTCCTCGCAGGTCTGAAGCAACTTGATGAAACACTTACAGAACTTGCCTTCTGGCTTGAGACAAGTGCTTCGAAAGCAGCTGCATTATATAGTCAGCACATGGTTCAGAGAAACCAAGTTATGCTCTATACAAGTGAGAAGATATTGTGCGCAGGTAGAACGTGTTCTAACCAATCAATGTTAGGGTCATTGTTTTCTCCTCTTTTGCTTCTGGGAAATGAAACGGACTCTATGCTTCAAAAGATCTAACGTTCTGGACTTTCCATCATCAAGACAGACCAGTAGGGAAGCCTTCCCGTCAAGGACATCATTGACCACCCCTTGACTCCTATAACGCAGACAAAATATATAGCAACACTTAAGAATATGGGCTCCATAATTGGACCAAATTTCTACAGTCATGGAAAGTACAAAACTACTGACATAAATGAAACTTACATTTCTAGTGCGAAACTGCTAATGGCATGTATGCGGACGCTATGTTGACTTGCAATGAAGCACCAATAGGTACATCATAATCAGCAAATACCGTTTATCAGTCACACATTCTACATGCTATGCAGATTATGGTGATTATCAGTGACACATTCTTCTTTGATGTGTCTAATATGGATAAACAATTAGATGTATAGCTCGACCCAGGTGTGTGGTTCAGGAACATGATAATTATAAAAAGGATAATAGTTTGACAGAATGTCCGAAGACTTGTTTGCTGAACTTAGAGGCTCATACATCTTCTTGGCTACTTATGTTCACTCTCATGACATGCAATTATTGTTTCACATGTGCTCTACAACTAGTGAGAAACTTCAAATACGGTAAAGTAGTCAAAAGCAAAAGACTAATCTAGAAATAAAAAATTACCATGAATTGTTTGATGGTTGATGAACTTCAACCCTCTTGCCAATTGCATCTTTGCCGAGCTTCTGCAGTATCCAATTTGCATTAACATCTTCATCTATTGGGTTACCTTGGTATTCTTTTACATAGCTTTCATCATCCAAGGAACCCACCTTCTCCATCGAGGATGGTCGTTTTCTCTTTGACCTCTGGCCCTTAACAGAATTCTTCTCTTCCATTCCTTGAGAAGCCCAACTGCTCTTCTGTTCGAAATACGGATTTTTGAACTTAAGCTTCAGCAATGGTTTCGAATCATCAGTAAAATTCTGTAAGCTCTTCGCTTCTGGCTCATCTTGAGCTTCAAGTTCAAAACAACTTGCTCTGTCCCCTGCTCGTTTTCTTGGTGGGTGTTCATCATTCTTTTGTTTCATTTCAGCCCTATCTTCTACTTTAAGGCATGGGTCTATATTCCCTTTACCAATTCGAGAAGTTTTACCTGCATAAAGAAAATTTGCTATAATTCTGAACACAAGCTTCATATTCAATCCTCTCTGCAATTTACAGCCTTCAAAAGTAGACTCCAAATAGTTGAGCACCTTGCTAGTTTAATTAACTTCTCTTAGGTGACCCCTAACTTTGTCCATATTAGTAGCTCGCTCTAAGAGAAGTTAGCAGATGACATATAATTTTGCCAAGTCTGTTCGACATGAATCCCTTTGGAAGCACATTACAGTTAATTTATCATTTATTTGGAAGAAACCAACTAACGAAGAAGGTGGACCCAACATCATCAACTTGATGACAATATCATATGCTCCCAACTATACGATTATCCCTTGTCTTTGATAACTTTGTCTAGAGCCTCCACCGAATGATATAGGAAACTAAGCAAAAATACATGATGAAAGTTCCTGCATCCTATATTTAACTGACCTGCTCAATTTATTGCTGTCTTTAACTAGAAAATATCTTCTTTGTATTCTGTTATTGGTTTCTGTTATAACTTTTGCTACTTGCTACTTTTACTAACTGGAACATGGTCTAGAACTGGAAGAAGATGCATAAAAATTACTTGTCAAGAAAAAAGTGGCATTTCACATAACCCCAATGATAGTGAACCTAATGTTAATATGCAGACTTGATTTCAGATAGCATATAACTACAGTATCACTAATATCTTTTAGAAACATTAAAGCAGAGATTCCTATATTTAAATGACTGCTACATGGCAAAATGTGAATAACCTAGCAATAAATGCACATACCAGTATAGGGTGCAGAATCTTGATCTTTGCGGTAACTTGAAGCTTCAGAGTTTGGAGAAGTGGTTGAATTTCTAGTTTTGGAGCCTAGATGTATGACTAACTTTGTTCCCTTAGTTCCCTCACTCTTATCTGTATTTCGCACAGCATCGTCTTTAACATGCATCGTTTGGGTTCTACTGCCCTTTATTTTGACTTTGGACACCTTCTGTACATTGCTTGCCACAGGTTCGTTGGTCACATGGTGATTACTACTTGGTTTAGGGTAGATATGGGAGTCATCATCTGCTTCCATTTTCTTCGTGGAGAAGTTTTGGTACCCATCATCTGCATAATCAGTCCTCTGATCCATCAAGCCACTTTCCAACGGTGCTGCTTCATGGTCATCAAAATTTTGATTTGCCTCATCTGTTCTGAAGGCTAATGGAGCCGGATATCCCTTCTTGGAGGACTTCTTTTTTGGAGATAAACTCTTCATGACACTTTTAGCGTATTCCTTAGCATTATTGGATTTAGTGTTCAATCCATTCACAGCAAACTTCAGTGTCCTTGCATGATCATTTTTCAACATAATTGAGCCACTTTCTTCATCGTCCGATAAAGGACATAATGAAACTACATCTTCCTCTGCTGGCAAACCAGCAGCGGCTCTCAGCCTTAGGATAAGATCGCGATCAACTTTATCTCTTCTCCTCCAAAGCTCTTTAATAGCGTCATCTATATCCTTAACCTAGAAATTACATCAAATTATAGAAATCATGAATACACATGATGTCATAAACACCAAATATGCGCATGAGTTCCAGAGGATGATTCAAGAATAGAAAATAGCACCTGATGACAATCTCCACGGCATGCAGCACATTTGTAATACAAATTGCCATCTCTCTGAAACTGCTGGTATTTCTCATCACTGCAAAATAACTGATTTAAGATAAAAGCAAACAAGTTTATAGTACAGGATCACGAATCATTTGCTTAATGATCAGCAAGTGAAAATGCTAATGGTGAATGCCTATAAATTTGTCAAATAGCTACTAACTGGAAGTTCATTCACTATGTATAGTAAAACCCAATATAGAAGTGAAAATGGACACTTTTCCATTTTGGCCCACCATGATGTAATCCCACACTTGAAAGTCCAGTACTGAACCGCTCGTTGTGATAAAATTAGAACACATTTATCAAACATCTTCTTGGGGATGTGAACAAACCTGATGCCATCGCACATACAATGTACCCACTGTTGGCAAACATCGCAGCAGACCATGGGTGTGGTTTCGGAATCTCTGTAAACCTACAATAAGCATGTACATGAGTTAGTTTCTTGATTTAAGTGAACCTTCAAAGGATGCACATCCTTCAAACAAACAAGATACAAATAAATAAATAAATAAATGAATATGTTAATGGTAGCTGATAACTTAAACAATGTAGCTCTAGCAATATGCCAACTATGAGCCCCAAACTTCATGATTGAATCAAATCAGAAAAGAATTGCACAGAAACACTTTTCAAACTACAAAAACTTTCTTTACCTTCAAACAAATGGGGCAGTAGTTTCCTTTAACGAATAGTCTTCCGCAGGCATCGCAGCATGTATAACCTAAAAACCATCTGCACCCACAGCATGCAAGCTACAATAAGCCTACAGGAATACCAAGATAGAAATATCTATACTTTTGCCAAAACACACTAAACCAACCTGGTGCTAAGGCCATTTCCAGGGACTGTAGATCCACAGCTGTGACACCTGGTGTGCTTTGGACACACGTATGGCCCATGTGTGACATTCTGCAAATTCACATTTCAGCAGAAAGAAAATATCTGAACAGCTACAGATGGCATCCTGTGAAAGGACAAATTACCTTGTGGGGGGGTTGCTGACAATAGCAATGGTAAGCAGCATCGCACCTCTTACAAAACATAAGCTTGGTGGGGTCGCCAGTCCTACTGCATTGCTAAAACATAATAAAAAGACAAGAAAAGGGACAAGCTACTCAGCACCAGGAATATACAGGTATCAGTATCAATCCTCAGGTTTACACAAGAAACACCTAATAGTTCACCCAAATGGTGTATTCTATAATTCCAATTCAAAATACAGACTCGTGAATACAAAGTACAAAAAGGGGACTACAAAATAAGGACAACAACAAAATAAACAAATTTATTTCAGATGAAAGACTGATACAGAAAGATTTCATGAAGAAACCATAAAGAAAGCAGAATACCAAACAGTAACTTTACTTTTTAACCCATCTAATTTGAAAATTTTCACATGTTTCAGCGGCAGTCAAGGCATTTTGGTCCTAAACAATGTATTGGGCTTTCATGCTCCTATCTGAAGTCTAGTGTGCCTTAAAAGATATACGAAGAGCATACAAAAGGGACTGGTGCCAGGTTTACCGATCTTGCTCTAGTTAAATGCAGCAATAAACGTTATTCAAATAGATCAATCTACAAAAAGAAAAGAATCTACAAATTACCTATGGAAAAACATAGGAAGCTTAAGATTTGGGGTGCAGCGCATATACTATGTCAATCAGTTCCAAAAAGAACTTTTTGGTAACATTGCCAGTTATACATTTGAACGTTTGGTGTCTATATCTCTTCCAAACACTTAATTTTAAACTTGAAACTATAACCTTAATTCTTATCCAATTTTATTCTAGAATCATACAGATTAGCCATATTTAGTAATCATATAGTACTCAAAAACTACTCCTGTATGTAACTAGTCAATTTTAGCAAGTCCTGTTTTCACCAATTCTTCCTGTGCTAGTACTGTTTCTATATGCCACCTGCCATCCATCACTGCTATTCAGAATCCAGATCATCCTCATTTTAGTTTGCATCTCCTTGTTCCTACCTCCTACCATATGGTTACCTCTAAATCTGGAACAAATGTCTGTCATCCTTCTCTAGCATCTAAAACCCTAAACCTGAAATTAGCTAATCACCGAGCAACTCTTAGTTGTGTCTTCTCATTCCTACCTCCCATCATATAATTACCTCAAATTATCCATCAAAGCCTGCAAGTCTTGTACGGCATTTAAAATCGTTAAACAGCAACATCCTTTTTTGCTGACTATGGTGAATGAAACTTCTAAACTACTTCGTATGATTTACAACCTACATGTATCAAGATATCATATAACTGCAAATTTCCCAGTCAAGGTTGCAACGAACAAACCTCACAAATACGGCAAGAAGCACAAACCCATGAACTCCAATGAAACAAATCTGCAAATAGAAAACATATAAGTGCAAAATAACCTACACATAAAACTATCTCAAACATTTGACAAAAATAAAGGAACCTCTATTTTCAGCCCAGATCTTTAAACAGCTCCTGTGATACTTCTTGTTGCACTTTCTACATGATAGCATCTTTCTTGCATGCTCACTGCCTTCATTCTCACCCGAAAAGCAGATCCGACATATAATTTTGGCAGCTGAAGAACCTTGTTCTTCTCTAATAGAATTACCAGTTGCTTCTCCTGACACATCCTGATATTGAAGGAGCACCCAGATTAGCTATTCCAACAAAATAAACAACTATCTCAACAAAGAAAGGAAAATCACTGAACTAGGTTTTTCTTGAACCAATGTCAAATCTTATTAAACACAAATTAGTTCACAATTGAGTGCTACAGTGCTAAACTACCCAGAAGGATATTTATCTTGAGCGAAACTATTATGATTGATGTGTTGTAACATTAGTTTTTTTTACGAATTCAAATCTAATCAACCAATTTAAAATTTAAACACCGACCAATTCTTATGTGCCACCTCAGCCATGATTTGCATCATATGCTAGCATCATGTGCACCACTGCTCTAAACTACCTCTTCCCCTATTTTATACACACATTACATCCTATGAATTTGGATACAAACAATTCGTAGATAGTGAAAAGGAAAAAAGAAGCGACTCAATGGTAGAAAAATATGATTTCAGGACTTCTGTTTCCAGTCCAAATATACAATCCAGCGACAAGAGGGAAAAAGATAAAATAAATTATGAAGATAAGTCTATCCATCTACTTCGTCAATAGGAAACTACTGGTACCAAGTAAAATGTCGCGCAAAGAAAAGTTCAATTTAGGATTAGTTATTTATGGAATTACATAATTAATTCCAGCCATTAGAACAACTAGCAACCAAGTAAAATCTGCATTAATGTAAGAAAGAAATCATCCATGTATCAATTTAGAGGCTGGAATCAATTCCAAGTTTTATGATTTGAAAAATATGCCTAAAATTATCAATGCCTAAAATTTAAAGAATATACTGTAAGTACTTAAAGTGCTTAAGTACAATTAATTAAGGAAAGTGCAATGTCCTGGTAAATAAAGGCATGTCATACAATCAAGTTTCATGAAATCATAAGTATTATTTAACAAAGAGAAAGAAGAAAGGAATTTGACGATAGTCTAAGCTACGCGGATGGTTATAAATATCCACACCACCAACAACAACAATAAAAACAGACCCTTTCCCTGTAACTGCATTCTATATAACAATCACATTCCACCTTCTCTAGTGAATGCATATCTTCAGTAAGATCCATGTATTACAAGTTCTAAAGGAGAAGAATTAACATGCAACAATGGATACTGTCAGCTAAACATCACCAACTGACCACACAATCAGAATCCTTATATGGTCAAAAGGGGATGAAACCAGAACATGAAATTTCTCCCTTCATTCTTACAAAGAAGATCAAAGTTTATTTAAATTTAACAATTCTCAATTCTCCTAACCAAAAGACATTTGATGAATTAATACCATAACTCTCAGACAGTCATTGCAAACGGAGACAAAAACTATAAAGAAATGAAATTCTGTTTCTCAAAAGCATGATCAGATCTTTAAAAGCACAACTAACCAAAATAATTTTAGCTACTTCTTCCACCAAACTACCCCTCAGGCCACAATTCAGGAAGCATAGAATTCAGAAATAAAACCCATACCACAGCACTGCCTGCTTCCAGGCGTCGAACATAATCCTCAGCAGCAATAGAAGCAGCAAGAGCCTGTCTCTGCAAAGCAGCTCTCTTCGCTTGAACCGACGTAGGCATCGTTGCTGGTGCTGCCACAGTCGCCACCGCGTCTTCCCTCTCTCCACCACCACCGCCGCCATCATCAACTGGTAAAGCCGTCCGAGGTTGAGGAATAACACGGGGCACAAGGATCTGAACTGTAGCAACTGCTTTGGCGGCTGCCGCTGGTCGAACTGTCCATGGATCCCGAAGGAATTGTTGAACCCTAGAAATTTCCTGGACGAAGGAGTTCTTCTCTCGTGCTCCGTCAGTAAACCCAAGCTCACAGTCGCAAATTCTTCTACTGCAATCACCATGAATCCACACACACGTTAGCGAGAAAGAAAGAAAGAAACCAGAGAGCGAGAGAGAGAGATAGACTTTTAGATAGAGGGAAAAGGAACGAACCAAGTGAGAGGACAAGAAATATGAAACGCCATGGTTATTGTTGTTGTGGAATTTGAAGAAAGAAGGCGGGGGATCGATAGACGAGTTAGTGATTTACTGAATGTTTTTTGATTTGGTAGTGATCGATCGCGAATTCAAGGAGATTAGAGAGAGTGAACGACCGAGAGAAAGATTAAAAAAAAAGAAAAGAAGGCGATTTATGTTTTCTTTTCGCTCGGTTCTGTTCTGTTTAGGTTGAACCGAACCAACGTAGATATAATTCAAACCCAACCCAAACCCATATACCAGGGCCAGACAGATCAGGTGTGTAGATGGATAACGATTCTAGTGTTGAAACAGGTTTAGACTAATTTTAAGTTTTCTAACTAAGCTAGTAAACTTCATTTTTGCTTTACCCAAATGCGGTAAACGTTTAATCATTTAACTTAGTTCGTGTTTTAAACGTCTGTAATTTTACTTTTTTCTGCCAAATTTTAAGTTTCGAATAATTTATATGCTTCAATTACACAAAAATTTAAAACTCTATTTTTATATGCAAAACTTCAATTTAAATTTTTTTATTTGTATATTTTCTAATACATACATTTAGAATTACTTATAAAATAGAATTTTTTTAAAATAGAGAATATTTTTATTTTTTTAAAAAAAATTAGCTCTAATTTTTTTACTTTCAAAAAAAAAATAAAAATATACAATAAAAAAATCTCATTACGTAAAATTTTTCTATACTATCTAAATTTTTTAAATAATTTTTTTAAATATTTATAAAATATATATTAAAAAATATAAAAGCGTTTGGAATACAATTTCAAACGCATATTTTTTTAATTTTTAACACATTTTTAAAATCTATTGAATCACAAATACTGAACTCTATTTCTACTTTATTTTTCAAAAATTTTATTTTCTATTTTTTATTTTTATAAAATTTAATTATGGGTATTTGAAATATGCTCTTAAATCATACAGATTTTTTTTTCACTAGAATTAAGGTTCCGTTTGACATTATTTATTTATAATTTTTTAAATATTTATAAAAAAGTTTTCTAAAAATTCTTTTAAAAAACAATTCTTTTTTCGGCTATCCTGAACACGGTCTTTAGTTCAGCCCTTTTGAGGATGTCGGTGGTCCGATGGTTACTGTTGAATTTGTCGATGTACAAGCTTTCCGCCGAGATACCGGCGGAGATCATGGAGTTGAGGAACTTGCGGCAAGGAGGGTTGTTTTTGGGTGGAAAGTTGGCTTATCTTCAAGCTCTTGATTTGACCGTTAATTTATTGTCTGGACAGATTCCAGTCAGCCTCGCCGGTTGTTTCAAAAGTTCAACCTTGCTCGGGTTCTTGATATCTTCAGGAACAGGATTTCTGGCGAGGTTCCGCTACCCCTTGCGTTGCAAGTCACTTGAAGTTGTCAACCTCATGATTATTTGCTCGCCGGAGAGCTCAGTGATGCCATACTGCGGTTGCCTAACCTTCGATTGCTCTTTCTTGCGCGTAACCAGCTCTCCGGTACCATGCGTGATTGGGTCTTCTCTTTCTCCTCACTTCAATTCCTTGTCTCTCTGGCAACAACGTCTCAGGCTTTATCCGAGACACTCATTTCAATGTCCGCTCTGAGTTGAAAGGCGATTCCGGTGACGAACAACATTGCAGCGATGGTCCAATTCTACAGGTGAGCGTGTCAGCAAAATGCGATTGGAAACAGGCTGCTGGAGTTCGGCCACGAGCTCCAGTCAACAAGTAGGGATCGATTCGTCAAACAAATGCACTTTAAGGCCAGATACCGGAGGATTTGATTGGGCTACAGGGGTCGGAGTATCTCCATCTACCTTCTCATTTGCCGGATTCCAAGTAGACTTGCAAAGATCGAAAAGCTGAGAAGGCTTGATCATTCGCATGATTCATTGTCTGGTAAGGTCCCTGAGGGCATATCTTGGCTTTGGGACCTTGAGGCATGGAACTTGTCTTACAGTCTCTCAATTGTGTGATGTCGCAAGTCAAGGAAAGGGATTGCAGAAGTTCCCAGGGCATTTGTGGGCCAACCCGGGACTCTGCATTGATGGTCAGCAGTGTGAAATATGGATTTCCAGATGGAAAACCACCGAGAGGGCAGCCAAGATGGCAGAGGAGACGCAAGGTTGGATTTTCTTCAAGGCAGTTGGAGTTAGTGCTGTGGTGAGCTTCTATACATCAGTCGTTGGCTTGCTTTGTGGTGGTAGTTGTTAAGTGCACTGAAGTAGGAGTTCTAATTTCATAACCACAGATAGTATCTGAAGAGATCTAGCGATTCAATAGGTTGAGATGTTTCCTTACGAGTGTGGCCAGGCAGTTGTGCTGCTAATGTAGTGAGAAGCACAACACATTGTTCTGTATATAACTGTTTGAGCAACTAAAATTAAGAAAAATTGGGCGGTTTAATTTCCTCATCTGCAGAAGGAGGTATACTTGGTGTTATAAAATGTAATAAGATAATGTGCACATTTGGTTCGAGTAATTGCACCAAAAAAGTTACACTAGATACTTTTAAATAGCATTCCATACAGTTTAACATTCTTAAAGTAATGAAATGTAGAACTGAAATAAGTTGAATTACATCAGTGACCTAGCATCCTGATAGATTTGGTGTAAAGAATAATGAGCACCGAGAGCAATGAGCAAAACCAGTGAGCAAATTGTATTTCAGTAGCATGAAATATAAACACATGCATCTGTTTTTCGGTATTACAAGAGGAAAGGCAGCAAGAAAACAGGCATTTCTTCTCAGAGTTGGTTCTTCCTCAACCATTTGAAGTTCACGAGTTCTCTTGGACAACTAGTCCAATGCCATGTAGAGACAAATCTTTTCTAAGGGAATCTGCATCTTTAAAATGTATTCCTATCATACCTGCAGCTTGAGCTGCCTCAATGTTTACAGTCCTGAAACCAATAGAGAAGTTAGTATCTCTCAAGATCAGAAATATTCATTGCGTGTAGGCTAAAAGCAGCATAAGAAGAAATATTTTAAAGACCAATGGCAAAATGGATCAGTAGAATTTAAGAGCTAATGTTGCAGATGAGTTTAGAGACATGTTTTGGTTTGAGGTTCTATATCATTAAGGCACGCTGCACACAAAAAAAAAAGCAAAAGAAAAAAGAAGCTGGTCACAACTTACAAATGTCAAGTGAATTCAGTACAGTGATAGAACAATAAAACAGTTGGTTTCAAACATCACATGAAGGTTCATTTTCACCAATCATAAGGCATTTCAACTACATGGGCTATCCAAATTAAATTTGCCTATGGCAGTCAATACCTAAGTTATAGAATATTTTCTTGTAAATCTGTTACAAGTATGATACCTATGCATCACAGAAGACTCAGATGTTTGAACAAAAATACGAAATGACCTTATTATCTGATGATAATAATAATTCTATCATGCAAATATAATTTTATGTCAATATGACCTAAAGCTGGGGCATCACATTTAAATTAAACACTAAAAGTTTACCCATTAAGTCATTATAATGTTATCTGGCACTTGCAGACGGATACTCTCACCTATCAAGCCTTGACAACATAGGACTATCACCAATAGAGGTGGCAATATTTGACCCGACACGCTGATCCAATCCGACATTTATCTATTTAAATCATATTCGGATTTGACCTTAGCCGGATTCGGTCAATTTTGGATTGCTCCGAATTTGACCCAAAAAAATTAAATGGTTCGGATTGATCCTAAAATGATCCATTTAGCTCGTATAACTATATTTGTATTATATATTACATAACAATTAAACAATACTTGAACAATGACATTAATTTAATTTATTTTTTTTTTTTCTTAACTTATCATATTTTAATTAATTTCTTACTTAATTTATAAATTTTCTCAAAATTAATATTTTTTTAGATATATATAATTAATAATTTTCACCTATTACTATTAGAATTAATTTTTATAATTTTATTTTAATAATTTTATTATTAAATAGGTCGATCCGAATTTAACCTGGTTATTAAATAGGTGAGTTAGGGTTGACAAATTTGACCCATATAAATACATATATTAAATTAGAGTTGAACAATTTTAATCCGGTTACTTTATAGGTCGACATGAAACCGATCTGTTAACTCATATTGCCACCCCTAATAACCAATCATAAATTATCCAAAAGATAAGAAGCTATCTCTGAGTTACTTGAGACCACAAAATGACTTTGTGTGCAACAAAAATTACCTGTCATCAACAAAGACACAGTTTTCAGGGCTAACGCCAAGACGATGCAGAACTTCCATATAGGAATCTGATGCAGGCTTTCGCTTCCCTGTGCATGATACAGAGATCCTTTGATTCAAGCCTACAACTAAAACTGCCTTTCAGCAGTAATAGTCGGAAATGAAGCCATGTTCTTTTTGAATGTGCTGTTCTTCTTGTTTTTGAACCAACCCTTGTCCTATCAAGTGGGGTACGCTATATGGATTATTCAGCAAAGAAGCCGTGTCATGAAGTTTCAACATGCTGTCATTTCAATTAAATGATTGAACTGCAATAGATTGCTCCACCAGTAAAAAAGAGGCAACAATTGTTGCTTAGCTATACTTTTGAGTATCCATTTAAGGAACTAATAGGGAACAAGGAAAGTCTTATATAAGTTATGCACCATGCAGGAGCCACACTAGTGGCTGCCCCTTTTCAAATACTTTCGAGCTCCCCGATCACAAGTGGACTATTCACAGCTTGGAGACAGCTCAAAACAGTGGTTTCATACATGGGCCAATACACTGGTATTTGTCCTTATCCTGTAGGTGATACACATACCTGTATTTGTCCTTATCTTGGATCCTCTTATCTTCATTTCTTTTATGCTATTCAGCATGTCTTTCTTGTGAAAAAATTAACTAGTCAACCTAATCTAGCCCTCAAGATTACATGCAAGCTTAATAGAAAAATCATATAGGAATAGCTTTTATCTGTAGCAATTGTTTAATACTGCGTCATCCAAGTAATAGTGAGTACCATTTAGAGTTTAGCCATTACCAGTTATGCACGAGCAAAATGTCCAAGACAAATATCTAGAGAGGCCTAACTTCTCTTCAATCATCATATACCTAGCAGTAAAAATTACAAATGATAAGAGCCATAAAAATTCAGAAAACAAAGAATGTTGAATAATGATCATGGAAAATTACCATATTGGATAGTTTGTAAATGCATGTATTTCATACTTATTATGCTTCAAAGCACCAAGAAGATTCTCAATACCATCTATGTAGCAGTACCCTCTTGTCATACATTCTTTGAGACCTGCAATGTGATCTAAACTTGTTGGCCATGTGACTGACATTTTAGACCAAAGCTAACAAAAGAATCCAAAAGCAGCAATTAATAGCAAATAATGCTTTAAAGGTTTGCATTAGATTAGAGGACAAACAGCTTGTACTCTAGAAACATAACAGAGTGACTTTTGTCCAGTTATCTATGAAGGAGAGTTATATGGAGAGGGGATACAGAGGTTGAAATCAGAGCAAGGAAACAGACGTTTTAACTATCATCTGCACCAGCAAATAATCTGATGGTCTTATATCAGCAGATGTTTTACCTGACCTTTCATATCAAATGGTGTTCCATCTTTGAAGAATTTCTTAGCTAGTTCCATCTGATTCTGGAGGATTTGAGCTTGTCAGAGTCAATCAAGGAACGAAAATCTAATCAATATCCATGATAGATCATTTTCAAATTCAATAAATGCTTGTCATTTGTAGTCAGAGAACAGAGGTAGAAGAAGATAAAAGAACAAATTTGCACTGAAGTTGGAAGAAAGTCGACATTACTTTGGTTTCAGTACTAAAAGTTCACTGATCTTTAAGCACAAAATTGCAAATTGCAAAAGCGAAAACAAGATCAACTGAAACATACCTCACTAATCAAACCTTTCTCAAATTCAATCCAAGCAGTTGGGTGTTTTCTTTCTAACAGTTCTTTCATAGACATTCTACATACAAACAAAACAAACAATACCAATCTCCAAACATCAATCAATCAAAATCAATTCAAACACATGAATCAAAACTGAGCAAATTAAAAAGAAGTAATTACTTGAAGAAAGCAGGGACATCTTCATAGAATGGATCACGGACTATTGTATCCATAACATCAAACAACAGTACCGGCAACCGCCGCTTTTCTCCGCCAAACGCTGGCAGTGTCACTGCTGCTGTCTGTGGCCATGATGGAGCACGTTCGTGGCTTCGGTGGTAAGCAGAGGAAAGCAATGTGGCGGAGCGACAAGGCCATGCCACGGCGGAGAAAGATCACAGCGGCGAAGGAATGCCCGTGATAAATCAGTAGATAACAAAACAGGAGAGAGATTACATGACGACATTCGAAAGCCTTAAGTGGGCTTCCGACAAATATCTTGGCCCAATTTAATATGAGTAAGGTGTTGTTATTTGAGAGCGATGTTTTCTGTGCTTCTTCTCGAACGGTTCATCTTAAATATAGGGAAAAAGAATAAAAAAAAGTTTAATTTAATTTCAAATTTAAATTTTAAAAAATTAATTTACTATAGCCAATCGAGTTCTAAGCTACAGAAAACTAACATTTTTGTTGATTGCGGCGCGCGTTCGCTCAATAAGTCAACTGCAAAATCGCCGCCCATGCGACGATATCTGGATCAAATATTCAAAAGATTCAAGGTCGTACATGCTGCTTATGATAGAGAAAGACGAACTACGACGGAAAAAGGATGCAAAAAAAGTTGGGCAGCTGCATGACCCATATGATTAGAGAATCATTGATAATCAGTAATGAACGTTTCATGTGCGTGAATTAAACTTACACTAATACCACAAGTAGATAGCTTAGATAAATTTTATTCTTTTATATTTCTACTTTATTTAGAATTTAACAAATTTGTTTAGTTTTTAATGAACTTGAAACTAACTTTATATAAATTTGTGACCAACTTAAAATTTTTTCAAAAAATAATTGGATATAAAAATAGTGAGTCTAAATATTTATTAATATCATCATAAAATTATTGATAAAAAATATATGATTAAATTTTTTATTAACACATGCACTTTAAGAAAGTATTTTTTAATTTTTTAAATAAACTGATACGGGCTGTTTATTCTAAATTAATTTAAATAGAATGAGCTATTTGTAATGAAATGAGCTTTTTTTTTTTTTGCAATGAAGCGAACAAGTGTCATTGAATCAAACGAAATACCTATTCTTAAATGAAGCAGGCCAAATAAATTAGACTATGAAGGTTTTGAATAAGTTAGATAAAAATTAAATTTAGTTTATGTTTGAATCGATTCGATCTAACCAAATCTGATATAATGTGACGAATTTATACTTCTTTTCAAAATTAATTACGTATGAAAAAAATGAGCATAAATTTTTAAAAATACTTTTTTCGTACAATCAATAAATAATATGGGACTAAATATTTATTAACAAAATTAAAAGAGGCTCTCATGTTAAAGTTAATACACAAATTAAGCACCACATACTCTTTCTTTAAAAGTAGAAATAATATAAAGGAGAAGCGAGCATCGACGATGAAGTTCTTCGAAAGTCTCAAAATTTTACCTTTCTTGAATACTCTATCCAGTTATATCCAAATGAACTCTTCAAAATTTAAGTGCCATCACGGAGAGATGAGGCAGTTCCATTAGTAGATGTTGTTAATTAATTAATCAAGCAACTGTGCTGTCAGTGCTAAAATTCCTACAGAATCCATGCATCAGGCTAACTACATTACTCGCTTGAACTTGCCATGGCAATTCTGATACTCTTCTAATATTGTCTAAAACTAAGTTGATCAAGAGACCTCTTCCCATGCTAATGAGATCGATTCCGTCCTTCTTCATCTGCTGCACCATTTTCGGACATTTTAGTAGACCAATATAAGTATCTAAATCGTGAACTCCGATCGGGTTCTCCATCTCGAAGAATTCGAGAGCTAGTTCGACTCCGACGTGAGCGTAGCACGAGCACGAGCTCCATTGCAGCCCGTACTTCGCTACCAGAGACCTGAAGCTGTCGTTGAGAAATACACCGGGCATCTTCGTTACCGGATCGTTCACGTTAACGATCCGCAACACCTTGACTCCAAGCTCTTCGCATCGTTGCTTGAACGCCATGTTCCCAACCCTCGGTCCTGCGAAAGAGTAGACCGTGATAGGTATTCTATCATCGCCGTCATCATTGGCTGTACATTTGATAGAATTGTTCGAGTTGAGACCGAGCTCCGCGACGTCGTATGCGAGCAAGAGAGCGAGGGAGCTCCCCATGCTGTGCCCGGCGAGAGTGATACTCAAATCTTCTCCTTTGTATCTGTTGAGAAGCTTCGACAATTCAAACAAAAGTTGCTGTCTGCAGCTGCCGTGGCTGAACTTGCTGCAGGTTGTATCTTCAGAAGTGTACAGGCTCAGAAAACCGGATTCCACTTTAATTTCCCGTCTTGGATCGTAAGGATCGAGCCCTGCCGGAGTCAAAGAGCTCATGAAGTTCGCGACCCATTCCGCTTGAGTCACAGTTCCACGGAACGACACAAGAATATCTCTCCTCCCGATCCTCTTCGCTTCTTCGTCCGATGCAACCGCAACGTAACCGATCCAACGACTGCAACAGGTTGATGATAGGGGGAAGCTAGTCTTCGGCGGCGTCGCGTAGATGTATCTAGTTACATTGTAGCCGGAAGAAAGCAAACCCACGTCCTCGAGCATGCTTCTCTTCCCGTACTTGCAATTCAGGTACCGTCTCGATGCAGGGTGCAGATCGAACGCCTTGTAGCAAGCTGCAACAAACTCGCCGTACCTGATTATCTCATCTCTTAGGATAGGATTCAGAGGTTGAATAAGATCCTCCCAGTCATCGCAACCTTGGATTTCTCTCCAAACGCTCGCGAGCTTCGGCGGCGATCTTCTTTCAATCGCACCCGTAGTAGGTGCCAACGGTTTCAGTGCTACCACCGGAGTTGTTACGACAGTCTTCTGCGGCACCGCAACACTGGTTGTCGATGAAGATCTTGTACTACTACGGATTCTCTTTGTAGATTTCTGGGTTAGAAGAGATGAGTTTGCAACTGAAATGCTCGAAGCCATTATTAGTTAATTAATGGCAACGATCGATAAGTAATGAAGATCCACAAGCTTTAACTGTTTCTGACGATGCCAAACTGTTTGTGCTACTCTGTTGTATTATATAGTGTTGATTATTGAAATATGAACCGTGATTCATGTTTAACGCTGGAAATTGAAACGAAGGAGTTTGACTGAAAGATTTTCTTTGGCTGGTCGGTGACGGCGACAGTTTTGCCATCTTCGTGATTTTGAGTTGCTTCTTTTTTACACGGTTTCGGAGAACTCCGAGTAACTTAGAAAAGAAAAACACAAGTCAGATTAAAATATTGGTGGTTGTTGACTTAGAAAAATATTATCAGTTAAGCTAGACGTTGACAATACACATATCATATATGTCTAATAATAATTTATTATTAGTAGAGAGCATACTAGTTGATTAATTAATCAATGAACTAAATAATGATTATTACAAGAATATGCACGTAGAAATTAATTAAGCATGAGGGCGTGTCTGCGAGATGGCGTGTGTAGTTATTGTTTGGATTTTATTTGAATACACAGAATTACAGAAGTACCACGACACAGTATCTATATATGTTTATTTATATTACATATTATGTGTAGTGTACTTTAAACGAAAGCAAGTCAACACAATGATTCAGGAGTTATTTGGACTGAAAAACTATTTTTTTTTAATATGCTAAATTTTTTTTTATAAAAACCAATTGTTTTTTATATTTTCAAAGTAAATAAACTATATTTACACTTTTTTAAGTTTAAAAATTAAAGTATAAATTTTTTTTTGTGAAACTGTTGTGTTTTAAGATAGGGTAAAACTTAACCCCAAATATGCACTTATGCATTTCTTTAAATTTTTAAATTCCGTTATTTTATTATTTATCATTTAAATTTTATTTCTATGGTTATATAAAATTTTATTTTTATAAAAATTTAACTCTAAATTTTACATATTTTAATTACTATTTTAAACTTTACTTCATGAAAACTTCACTTCTTACAAAATTTATGTTAAATTCATTTTTATTTTTAAAACAAGCTTTTAATATATATATGGTTATAGCACGTCAAACGTTCCCGTTTGGTGGATTATACGTACGTTCTATATAAATAACACAAAATATTAATATATACAATAACGCCGTCAGAAAACAAGCTTCGTAATAAAGTAATTTTCCCGTTTCGTTAAGTTTTTGCCAGCTTTCCAAAAATATTTTTTTTATAATATTTATTTAAAATTTTTTAAGATATTAATAATTTATGTTATAAAATTTTATTATTATTTATTTCTATATTATTTTGAAATAAAAAAATATAATTCATTTTCTAAATAAAATAAAAATATATGTTGTTTCAAAAAAAAAATTATAAATACTTTCAAACCCCCACAATAAATAAATCATAAAGTCAAAATTCTCATTGGTGAGAACAACGACCATCTAATTTATTGTCTACTTTTTATATGTTTTGGTTATATTTTATAACAGTAACATATTAAGGATCACGTTTGAAAGTACTTATTAATAAAATTTACTTTTTAAAAAATAATATTAAAAAATTTCTTTAAACAAAGTTGACTTTTTTAACTAAAAAAATAAAATTATACATATAAAAATTAACATACATATAACTTTTATATTTTTTTAATTTTAAAAAATATAAATATTAATTAAAAAATAATAAATTAATTATGTATAATAATAGTCACTTAAAATGCTCTCACAAAACTCCAAATGGACCAAACGTCTCATAAATCTCGTTCCTATTACGGGAACGTTTGAGAATGTGTATGTAATAGATTTTTATAAATAATAAAAAATTTATAATGTAAAAATTTTATATATTTTTTAAAGTTTTTAAAATAAATTTTATAAAATATTATATAAATTCTATTAAAAAATATAATAATTATTTTTTTAATTCAGTGTAACGGAATGTCAAACGGGCTGTATTTATATCAAAATGGAATTAACAATTGCTCTCGGCTAGTCAACTCATGTTCATCCATTATCTTTATATGTATTATTGTAAAAGAATCATATACAATTAGAACAGTTAGAAGTTTGAGATCGCGTTGACATCGAACGTTAAGCTCTGCTAAAATTGGAGAACTTCTACATTGCCTTCGAAATACTCTTTCTAAATGACTAGTTTATATTTTCAACTAACTTTTTATGACATTTATAAAAAAAATTTAAAATTTTAAAAAAGTACAAAAATTATATAGCATAAAATTATACATATATTTTAAAAATTTTTATGAAAATTAACTTAATTCTTTTAAAATATTTTATTTTAAAAAAATTAGTTTATAAACAATCACAAGCGTCCACTTAATTAGTTTTAGATAATTAATATTACATGTTGACTAAAATTAAATCGTGTAATCAACCAATTGCAATTAGTAAGCCTCTCGTGCATGCAGTTGGGAGACGTACCAACCTGATTCCATGAATAAATCTTCCCTCATGTTTACTATAATTTATGAAATAGATAACTCTATATATATAAACTTGCTACCCTTACAATTCAATTCTTTATATAAAAAGTCAACTCAACTCACTTTTAATTACACAAATAAATACAAACAATCATTTCAAACTTATTTCTTATTATAAAAAATATTATAAATAGACTTATTTATAATATTATTATTCATACTAATTCATTTTTTAATAATTTAATTCTAGCTTTAAAAAAAAAAGCACACTCTTACCGATACGTGTCTACTGTGTAATTTGGATTCACTAATCATGTACTTTGGACTTCATTAGACCGAGGAGGCTCACGCTATATTAAGGTTTTTTATTTGTTTAATAATTAAAAATTATTCGGAGAGAAGTCTCGTACACATTTCGACGTAGTACGTGATATGCAGTTGCATGCAAATCAAATTAATCTCGTACTTTTCAAGCATATAATTAATTATTAATTTCATATATATGATTATTTAGAGTGCGTTTAGTTTAGCTTTTTAAAAGTTATTTTTTTTTTATTTTATATTTTTTAATATATATTTTATAAGTATATAAAAAATTTATTTAAAAATATAAAAAAATTTTACCACAGTAAAATTTTTTTATTATATATTTTTTTTATTTTTTTAAAAATAAAAAAAAATAAAAAAACTTTCTATTTAAAAAAAAATTTATTCTATAAATACTCATAAAAACCCCTTAATCTTCACTATTTGTTTATAAGCAAATTATTATTTGCAACTCCTTTCGTTCCTGCGTGTACAAATAATTAAGTTATATACTTCAGGCATGTTTGATTCTGTTATAACATATAACACCCAATTCTATAATCTTTCTTAAAATTTTTATATATCATAAGCAAAAATTTGTCATTTTTCTCATGCAAATATTGTGGTCAACCAATAGCAGAGTAAAAACAAAAACACAAATTTTGCTGTGCTGTTCCAAATTAAAGTGATCAACGTTTTCATGATATTAATTAAACGAGAATCACTACGCACGCTCCGAATCGCCGCGGGATTGAATCATTGAATTCAATTTTTTGACTTTAATAAGGAAACAGAACAGTTTATAATAAATTTCTTCAAAAAGTCAAGGTCAAACTTCTTAAGCTTTGATGAGCTTTAATTTAAATATGTTTTAGGGGAAAAAAAACCAAAAACTTTAGACGCGCTATGTATAGTTAAATTAAAAGAGACATATTAAGGAAGTTTTAATTTTTATAAAAGAGTTTATATTAACAAATGGTATCTATTATATAGTTAAACTTAACACGTGCTGGTCTAATTTTCTGAGGTTCACTCTTTAATGAAAAACATTTCGATTCTTTGAAATTGCCACGTAAAAGTGAGGTTCTTATAATGGAGTAGAGATCATGAGTAATTTTTTTTTTTGACTTTTCTATAAACTACATTATGAATCTTAGAACTAAGGCGCTTTTTAACAGTGCTTACTATCTAGTTTAGTTTTAATTATATATTTTAAATAATTTTTATAATATTTATATAATATTAAAAATTAAAAAAAATTTTACCTCATAAAATTTTATTATTATATTATATAAATTAAAAATTATTTTCTGTCAATTATACTTATATAAGTGATCATAAATTTCTTATTGCTATTTAAACATATATTCTTAACGCATACTGAATTTTTTTCTCGATAATTTTGTCATTTAAGCAATCTCTAAATGAGTATTTCTTTGATATTTTTTGAGTACGGTCTTTTAAAATCACATCACAATAAATTTATCGCAGAATCTTATAAATATTGTAAATTTTTCTAAAATTTGACTTACAAATATTGTACTTTTATGTATTAATTAAAATGCTAGATTTGTCAAAAAAAACCAAGTAGAAATACTTAAACGACTTCAAATGTCAAAAGTAATAGATACTTCTGTTTTGCAAGATAACGGAATCCATTAGTGTACACACTTGATTGCCAAGTACTGTTAGCTAAAATTTGCAATTCTTTTTATTATAATAAATTTTTAATAATATTTTGTAAAAATTTAAAAATTTTATAATATAAATAAATTTAACTTAAAACAATTTATTATTATTTATTTTATTTTAGTAAAAACTAATAGTTAGTTTTAAAATTTTAAAAATATTTTTATTTAAAAAAAACTTTATTTTAAAAATACTTTTAAATATCTCTTTATAATGTAACGACCAAGATGGTTCTATCTGTATAGATTACCAACTTTTTCGTTAATGATACAAGTACCCATCATGCTTTTGATTCATTTGATCGCCGTCAGTTTAATTTGTTCATATTGATTCGCTAGCTAATTTAACGTAAATGTCAAAGAAAAAACTTCAATCTTTATTTTATATACTCGAAGTAATGCTGAAATTCAAGATTCTGTATTGAATTTGAGATGTATTTTGGTAGCTGATTAGTCGTGCTCATAAGAAACCCATAACGAAGAAAAAATAAATGCTTTGAGGCTTCAGTTCCAATCTGCAGAGAGAAGATTTGACACTTTACTTAGGGTATGTTTATTTTAAAATAAATTTAAAATTTGAAAATTAAATTAAAATTAAAAATATTTAATAAAAATAAATTTTTATATTAATTTTGTATTATAGTAAGTTTTAAAATTAAATTAAAAAAATTTGATAAAAAATTTGTTTTATATATTTTATCTATTTTATATTAAAAATAAATTTAAAAAATTTATAGTGTAAAAAAAATATGCTAAGCTCCGTACGATTGATAGATAAAGATGGTTATTAACTTATCGAACGTGTAAAACGGTTACAGCGACTAGAAGATTTATAGCTAACTACGTCAGCGATGATGCATGCATCCGGCGCTTCTGTGATTTGTACGACTGCATGCAAAATGAACAGTGGTAGTTAAACCATGAGACCGCATCCAAATTCAAACATGATCTAATTCATTCAAATAAAAGTTTTGCGGTTTACAGTTTAGCAAACTTATCTTACCAATAAAAGAAAGGAAAAAAAACTTGAAGAACAATTAAGTTAAATTCTAGTTAAAAATGATTTAAAATGACTGACGATGGAGAGCCAGAATAATTTTGATGTCAAATTCGAAGTCAGTCAAAATTTATTAATTAAAATTATTGTTCGTACTAAACCAATTTTCATTAACACAAATTCATTAACGACCTTAACTAATAAGACAATAGTCCTACATTTATAATTAAACAACTCAATTAATTCGTAATCAACCCTTTGATAAAGCGCCATTAAGCAGAATGTGAAAGTGCTTATGCCCCACAACTTTGGTAAAATATTGAAGCAATTGTTTAAGGTCAAACTCAAGACTTTTCTTTATATCAGTCAGTTTCACTAATCATGCAATCCACGCTTAGAAATTAAATAAAACTATGAAAACCCTAAGAACTTCATCTTCTCAAGAAACCCAAATCTTCAATCGTAGCAGTACTACCGCAAAATTAAAACCAAAGAAAGTAAATACTCTTGATTTAACTCCATCTTTCTGAAGTTGTTTTGATCATGGCTTCTTTCATTTCTCCGGCAATGCTATCTTTGGCTTCGCAAACGAGAGCACTATTATCTTCTTCTTTAGTCATAATGCCTAGTAATCCTGCAGTATCGCCGAAGACCAGAATAACAAGTCCGGTAACATCAGTGAGACCCCTAGCTCCTACGGAGGCTGCAATCGGAGGAAGATCGCAGGGGATACTTGCAAGCATTTGGAGAGAAATTCAAGGTTGCGAGGACTGGGAAGATCTTGTGCAGCCTTTAAACCCTATTCTAAGAGAAGAGATTATCAGGTACGGTGAGTTCGTTGCAGCTTGCTACAAGGCGTTCGACCTGGACCCTGCATCGAAACGGTACCTGAATTGCAAGTATGCGAAGAGAAGCATGCTGGAGGACGTGGGTTTGGGTTCTTCAGGCTATAATGTAACTAGATACATCTACGCGACGCCGCCGGAGACTAGCTTCCCTCTATCATCAACCTGTTGCAGCCGTTGGATCGGTTACGTTGCGGTTGCATCGGACGAAGAAGCGAAGAGGATCGGGCGGAGAGATATTCTTGTTTCGTTCCGTGGAACTGTGACTCAAGCGGAATGGGTCGCGAACTTCATGAGCTCTTTGACTCCGGCAGGGCTCGATCCTCACGATCCAAGACAGGAAATTAAAGTGGAATCCGGTTTTCTGAGCTTGTATACTTCTGAAGATACAACCAGCAGCAAGTTCAGCCGTGGCAGCTGCAGACAGCAACTTCTGTCGGAGTTGTCAAAGCTTCTCAACAGATACAAAGGAGAAGATTTGAGTATCACTGTCGCAGGACACAGCATGGGGAGCTCCCTGGCTCTCTTGCTCGCATACGACATCGCCGAGCTCGGCATTAATTCAAAGAATTCTACTAATGCACATATCGACGGTGATGCCGATGATAGAATACCAATCACTGTCTATTCTTTCGCCGGACCGAGGGTTGGCAACACGGCGTTCAAGCAAAGGTGCGAGGAGCTCGGCGTGAAGGTGTTGCGGATCGTTAACGTGAACGACCCAATAACGAAGATGCCTGGCGTGTTTCTAAACGATAGCTTCAGGTCTCTGGCGGCGAAGTACGGGCTACGACGGTGGAGCTGGTGCTCGTGCTACACTCACGTCGGAGTCGAGCTCGCTCTGGATTTCTTCCAAATGGAGAACCCGATTGGAGTTCACGATCTAGAAACTTATATTGGTCTACTTAAGTGTCCCGAAATGGTAGAGCAGATGAAGAAAGACGGAGTTGATGTTATTGGAATGGTGAGGGAAATTCTTGTTGATCTAATTCTACACAAGTTTACAAGATCAGTATCATCATTGTGTTGGCTAGTTCATGTAATAAACTTGCTGCACAAATTCTATAAAGATTTACGCACTGACACTGTTTCTTAATAATTGTAATATCTTCTATTCTATTCATTTATCTTTAATAATTTACTTCCTGTTAAAAAAGGACACCCATGATGTGAGACAAAGACGTCTCGTTCATGCAAGCAAAGAATCTTTTACTTTTCGTTCGTTAATTATTGAAGTCTGCAACTGGATCAGTTGTCACTACGAAATGCACAATTTATGTTATTATTTATTTATATAGATTGCAAGGTTTTTGCTAGGTTTTCTATCATCAGCTGCTCATACAATTTTCTACTTTACGTTCGTTCGCTGGCGATATTCCAGTTTGTTAAAATTTAAATTTGATCTGAAGTTTAGGTTAATTAATTTAACTGTAAACTATTCCCTTCTTCTTCGTCGTCGTTGTTGTTATGCTTCGGTTTATGTTCAACGGTTTGAGAAGAAACAGAGCGGTTTCGGATTGTTGGAGCTCCGGTAGCAGTGCTACTTGTTTAAGCCTTAAGGTCGGTTGTGATATTCAAGCGGAAAATGCTTTCGCTATTTGTTTGTTGGTCATTCGAGTGATTGATTCGAAACAAAAGTTTTGTGCTTCTCAAATACTTTTTTTCTTTCTTTTTTGGTTTTTTCTTTGTCAAGTTTATAGCTAAGGATGTACTTAGAACAGTCTTTAGTATTTAAGATGAACCGTTCGAGAAGAAGCACAGAAAACATGTAGGGTTAAAAGAAGTACTTAACTTAAAAGCAGGAACTGCAACGTGGCATCTTCTTCTTCAATGGTTGCATCTTCAAGTTCCTTGCTTTTGGGGAAAATGGTTTCCTCTCACAACTCTTTTCCCCTCTTGTTCATGTTTTTAAAAAAAATTTTGGTTGTTAACTTCTATGTGGATAGCATTATTCGTTGATCTTCTTGAGTCTGTAACAGATGGATTTGGGCACTTGCCAGCATTCTTCGATTATTATTGATGTACATAGATATAAGAAGCTGGCTTTGAGTAGAACCCTTGCTGTTATGACACCAACAAGATCTCATGCTTCCAGCGACTATGGTTCGGTTGGTGTCATCTCTGTCATTCTGATTTTTCTGTTAGAAAATTTTGTATCCTGTTCTTGCAGTGTTCAGGTCAAGCATGGGATGACTATGACTGAGAAGATTCTAACTAGAGCATCTGAGAAAGCACACTTAGAACCTGATGGTAATGTTAGGTGAATGTTGATGTATTAATTACTCATGATATCAGAAAGAATTTGGTGAGATTGCAAAGGTACCTGCTGTCTGGTTATGTTGGAAAGTTACATTGAAGTGTCTTCAAGTTTTCCTAAGATTGTTTAAGATGTCTTCTCAAACATTTTTGTACAGATTACTGCTCTTGTGGCTTCTCTAGGATCTCGTCTTAGACAGAACCATTTTGTAATCAGCCCATCTTTTTCTTATGAATATTTTCTGTGGAGAGGGGAATCATGGTTGTCTGAGATTAACTTGTTGCTGTTACATTTTTGGTTTAGAATCTCTTCATCATGTTCCTGCATAGGTTTTTAAGCTGGTAAGCTTAAATTGTCGGTGGTTATAGAGTGTGAGTGTATTGACGGGAAAAGTTGTCGGTGGTTATAGCGTGTGAGCGTATTGACTGGGGAAAAGTTGTAATCAATAAGTTTCATATCTCCACCAACAGGGATACAGTTCTAGTTTTGTTCTGTTATACTTTTTCTTTGAGTTCTAAGTATAATCATTTCAAGCTACCAGAGCACATGTTTCTATGCAATAACTAGGAACAAATTTATGGCTAACTCTCATTTGACTTGGATCCATAGACATCCTCTTAATCGTGATTTGCGTGGCTTTCATGGGGTTTTTTTTTTCATCACTAACTCCATGATGTCCTTTTAGGTGTGGGACAATCAGAAGATTGTTATCATACCAGATCACTACAATTTTTAGTGATGAAACGTGCTAATCTGAATGTTTACATCTTAAGACAATTTTCCAACTAACAGGACATTAGATACTTCCATGACATCAAGAATCTGAGTAATTTCAGGATAGGAGTTTCTTGTGGAAATTGGTACTGAAATTTCACACTGATTTGCTTATAGTTTGTGTTAACTTAAAAATAACAATTTGTACTTCGACTTTTGCAGGCTAATCCAATTACAAGGGTGTTTGCCGCATTGCCCTTGCTCAAGAAGGTCACTGCAGACCTGGAGAGGTTTGTACTTCTATTTGAAACAATCTTCCGTCTTAAAATAATGAGTAGGCATTTTTTTGTTCACAGCTATGCTTCTTTCTAACAACTTTGTACTTGTATGCAGGTTATGCTTGGTACTGATTCACACACTTGTAAGCTGGAGCTTTTGGTCAGTTTGCAACTGGAATTGGCAACACTGATGCAGGCTTTGTTATGGGCACTGGCAAGATTCTACTCAAGGTTTTGTAAATCACATATGTTTGTACTTATGCTAGAATGATGCTTCACCAGAGTAAGGATGAAGGGTACCATTCTTGGTTCTCACTGGAAGTTGAAAACTACCATACCATTTGCTCTTGTTGATCAGGATTTTTAAAATCGTTTTTCGCCATTACATGGTTATCTTTTTCTATTTAGTTGCTTCTTCTCACTCTTACTGTCCCTTAAAATCTCTACTGAATTGGTCGACAAAATGATAACTTTAGCTCTATTAGTTGTTTCATCCTCGCCACTCCAAAAAACAGTAATTCATTCCTTTAAAATTATAGTTTCCTTTTTAAGATTGTTTTATTTGAAATATTTTCTTAGTTTGTCTTTATGGAGATTGGAGAGCTGGGACTTCCCCTCATTTTCTTTTTGACTCGTCTTTATTACTGTTAAGCATTGTAATTCGTAAATGTATTATGGCAATTGTATATATTATCTGCCGTCTTGTAAACTGCAGATACCTCCTACTTTGCGGTCATATTGGACAGAGAAATGCCTCATTACTTGCTTGCCAAGGACTTGATTTTGCAGGCTAGTTGCATCCTCTCGTTGGTTTGCTAGTCAATAGAATCTTTGTTTAATGTCTATGTGTCTTCCTCTGTGTCAAAATTTTGAGATATCTTCTTTGTCCAATTTAAACCTCAAGTTATCATGTGAGTTCGTAAGTTCAATAGCCTGTGATGTTTAACTTTTCAGAACACATTTGCTGGAACAATTATATGCGGTCTTTAATGTTTTTCTAAATTAGATTGTGAGGAAGTGAAGTGAAATCTGCTCCACTTATTTAGTAAATACAGATCTTAAATGTACTTTATGTTTCTTTTGTAGTTTTTATCTTATTCGTGGTGTTGAATAGGATGTCAACGCTATCTCAAAAGCTAATATTATGCAACATTGTGTTTTCTATCTAAAACTAAAGTGTTGGATCAGTCTTATTTTTGTCTGGACAGGATTTTGGCTGTTGGTATTAAATTATTTAAGAGAGCCACCACATGCTAAGCTACCCCCATTTATTCGATAGTCATATTATATTGTACAATGAGTGTCTTGTGGTGTTGAAATCAGAAATCTTAATTACCCTACTCTCACCCTGTTATCTCACGCAGATTGTTGGTGAAAGATGGAAGAGAGGATGACATTATGCAACATGGTTGTGGAAGCTGGGGGTAAGAATTGGGTTGTGCGTGCTGATAAAACTACATATAGGTAGCTAGAGGTAAGTCTTGTTGCATTCAAACACTTCTCCAGTTTTTTTACTTGATGTGTTGGAAGAATGTAACTTACAATATTATATGGATGCCATAATTTCTTACACCACTTGTGGTGACAGAATAACTGTATGCCTACAGTATTGCTGTTGAGCCTGGACTCCTATGTGCTTCTGTAGGACAAAACATCAGTGCCTTATGAACCTGTATACAGTGGTGGAAATGCAAGGTAAAGGTCAGCTTTGGTTTAGTTCATGAAACTTGACCTTGTCACTTAATCCGCCTGATGTGATGGTAATGCATGTATGGAGTTATTTGCTAATTAAATGATCTTAGGCTAGATACTGACATGGAAGAAGAATATACAATTATTGGTGTAAATTTTAATATAATGAAGAGGCTAACCTAAGGACATGCTGGCAGAGAGTGCAGTTTGCCTGCTATAGTGGTTGATGTAAAGTTTAATATAGTGAAGACGCTAACCTAAGGACGTGATGTAGGAGACTGCAGTATGCCTGCTTGACTGTGATTGAAAGGTTTCATACTGTGAGAAACTTTGTTGTACACTGGCTGTCAATTTTTGTTCAAATCCTTGACAAAGGGCATATCTTTGTATAAGTATATAAAGTATGCACTTACCTACTTGGTCATTGTGGGTTATAACAACTGGGTGACCTTTATTATAATAATAGAGATGGAAGGTTACGGAATACGATGTCCTACTTTAGAGCAACTGAAGGTTATGGATGAATAGGGTCCTTTGACATAACTAAGACAAATACTCGTGAAGAGACATGGAGAACTGCAGAGTAAATTAATGGGGGTGGTCCTTGAATGAGGCCTTGTTACACTTCAGGTATAAATTTGAAGCAGCTTTTGTGTTATAGAAGCATTGGATTGAGAGCCCGAACATAATCATTCATTTTGCATTTCAAAAGTATGCAAGCTCTCTTTATGCTGAACTTCTGACTTAATCTAGATATGATTGTCTTATTGGTGAAACTTCTCAGATTTCTTCGTGACTACAAATTTGATGTTTCCAAGTTAGAACCAGTCGTTGCTAAGGTAAGAACACCAGCATGATAAGCTCTACCATCTTTTGGCTTTTCTGATTTTTAGGCTGGGAGATGGTGTTGTATGTGGTAAATGCTTCCTTGCTAATCCAGTTAAAATTTTACAGCCTCATTCTCCTGATAATCGCGCACTTGCAATGAATGCAAAGATGTGAAAATAGATAGGGTGTACATTGGCTCTTGTACTGGTGGAAAGATGGAAGACTTCATGGCTGGAGCAAAACTATTTCTAGCATCAGTGAGCAATTTTAGTTCTTGCTTATTGGCATGTTGCATTTAGTTGTTGTCTTGCTGTAGAACTTCATTGCATTTTCAAACTCATGTTAGGTGGTGGTGTTATCTTTAAATCTACATTATGGGAGGTATTGATTCGGATTCGAAACCTGAACAATGCATGTTCTTTTACTGTAATTTGCGTTCCTTCTGGTTCTAGTTTTGACTGATGCGTGCCTTTTGTAAGCTTTCATAGAATATTTGTTTGTAGCGGTAGCTGTTACAAAAGAGGAATTCGATTTACCCAAAACTTGGTCATCAGTTCTCTGGACAAGTAAAAAATTATATAGTGTTACAATAAATGATTACCACTAACTACTTAATTACTTAAACATCCCTCCTGAAATCACGTTGCAGCTTGAAGCATCGAGAGTTTGCCAATAAAAAAATGAAATGCTGAATAGTGTGTGACTTTGTAAAGAAGTCCACAATTTGAACGGATGAGGACACAAAAGGTAAGCTAATACTCTCATTCTAACTATGATGTCGTGTCAAGTGACGGTCAATATCGATGTGCTTGGTCCGTTGATGAAAGACTGAATTGTGAACAATATGGATTGGCTCTTCTTGTCCCAATGAAGGGTGTATGAGTAATAAGGGTAGTAACCATATGTTAAAAACCGTCACAACCATACAATCTCAGTAGTGCTAGTTGCCATTTCATGGTACTCAGTTCTGTGGAGGATCTAGATATAGCCAGCTTCTTACTCTTCCGGGCCATAAGAGAGTCGCCAGGAAAGATGCAAAACCATAGTGACTTTCGATCAACAGAATCCTAGCCCAATTAACATCAGGGTAAGCAAAAAAATTCACAGAGAAAGTCAATGAAAATTTATACGTCTCCATTGCGTTATCTTTCTTGATCATATTATTTCCTACTAGTTCTGATTAAAAAATTCGATTTGCCAAAAACTTGGTTTGCCGTTCTCTTTACAAGTGTGTATAGTCTGCATAGTCTTTGGTTCGGATGACAGAACTTGTTCGCAGATATTTGAGGAAGCTGGCTGCGATCCTCCTGCAAGTCCTAGCTGTGGAGCTTGTTTAGGCGGACCCAAAGACATTTATGCTAGAATAAATGAACTGATGATATGCCTGCAGAATTTCCGCCTTCTACTATTGGTGCTGAATTTCTCATCCTTGTTTCTATTCTGCAGGTCTGCATGTCTACACGAACAGGAATTGCCCTGGCAGGATGGGTCACAAAGAAGGCCAGATTTATCTCGCATCACGTTGTACAGCAACAGCTTCAGCATTAACCGGATAGGTTACAGACCCAGATAGTTTCTCTAGAATGCCCAACGATAATCTTATTTGTCAATGTGATTGTTCGGAATGCGGTCATCTTGATTGAGAGTTATCAGATTAGTGCATCACTGCCATGTCTTTTATATATGAAACGTTATAGTTTGAGGACTGTTGCTATTATTGTACAGGAAACCTTAATGTACAATTGTGCGCTAAAACGATTTCTGTTGTGGATCCTTACTTCAACTTGGAAGATCATCTGAACATATGTGTGTTGTCTAAGCCAGACTCTCTTGGTTTCGTTTTCAAATTTCTTTTTCGCGAATGTAATGTATATTGTCTATAAAGCTAGTAAACTAAAGTAAAGAATACAAACACTAGTTTCCAGAACATTTTGATAAATTCTTGAAATACCCAATGATCTATTATTGTCTATAAAATCCTTCACTTGATTCAGGGAAGAATTAAATTTGATTCTTCTAACATTATCGCTCCTTGCAATTCCGCAATCCATCGAAATCCTCCAGTTCCCTTTTTCATCTTTGTTCTCTTCTTCTTTTGATGAATAATTTTCGAAGAAAACAGAAATTGCCAGTCTATCTCAAGTCTACCGACAGCAACCGATTCAAAAATCTTTCTACTTCTCGTTCAATGGAAGAGGAATCCTCCTCTTCTTCTTCTGCTCCTCTGCTCAAAGGCGGCGGTCGTGGACCAAATTCGAATCAAATAGAAAAGGGAGCTGTCGAATTATTACTTCTGCGTAGAGTTCGGCGAGCGGCGATGATAGTTGGCGCGCTCAACTTGGTTATAGCCTGCGGGGGGGTTATCCTGCTTACTGCTGTGCTCCGCGAATGCAATCCGGCGGATAAAATTGCAGTCGTCATGGTCTCTGCTGCGGCGGCGATCAGAGTAGGTACCATGATCGGCGCCGGAATTGCTCAGAGAGAAGTCGCCGCCGCCGTCGCTGGTTGGTCCGCCGCCGGGAGTCGTCCTCGACAAGAAACAAAGGTACCTGTAATTAGCTGTATTTTTTCTTACGCTTGCTATAAAATGCATTGCAAAATTGAACCTTCGAAATTTTGTGTGGCAAAATATGTCCCTTATATGCTTTGTTTGTTTATAAGTCTTTTATTATTGTTACCGTGAAATGTTTTTAATCTTCTTTATTTAGAAGAAATTGATTGATTGAAGACCTACATATTACCTTACTTGCAATTGTGCGTTTTTAATCTTGAGACTATTTCCGGATTCTGGAAAAAGAAAAAGTAGCTGGTAAAGAAATCACAAGGTTGTCATAGTCTGTCTTCTTCCACCCAATCAAAACTTCTAATTTGCTCAGTTGTGCTCCACACGAGACTCAAACACCATTCCCCTCCCTCTCTGTTTTCCAGTCTAACGAGCCATGGTGGCAGGATCCCTATTTCAATGACTAAAATGCCCCTGTACAGATCTTGATTTCTCATTGAATCCTTTCCCCCCGCCGGAAGCAATGTCGGCGGAGGAAGGCTTCCCTGAGGAGCGGATCACATTGGTGGCACGACTACGGAGGTTACGGTGCGCCTCTCTGGTCCTTGGGATTGGTAATCTTGCTGTGATCCTCTATGGCGCTTACATCGTTGCCATTGTGGTCCCTGGTTGTCCCTCCGGTACCAAACTCCCATTCCTCATCTCTTGGGCCACAGCAGCTGCAAGGATTTTGTGTATGCTGGGAACTGCTAAGGCTCAACAAGCAACTGCCAAGACAATTGTTGGCTGTCAACCAGCTACTGCTGATGTGGCTACTATCCGCCATGAAAGAAGGGTGATTGCACTTTCAATTTCCCTCTCTCCTTTTGACAACTTTTCACAGTGTGGAATTATTGAAAATATCTTTGGGGTCTCGTGGTGTTTCACAACTGAATATGGAATCATTTAAATTGCTATCTTGTACTGCAATGCAGACAACTTGTGATGTGATTATCTATATTTTGTGGTTGAATTTAGCTTGTTGTTTTGGTTTTGTTGAATTCCTTACCTTCAAAGTATAGCTCTGAATTTCAGTGTGTTTGATGAAAATGCAGTAGTTGTTATGTTAATGTTATTCGAAATTGTTCAACTTGTTGAATATTTAATTTAAAAATAGTTCTGACTTTCAGCTTCCGTATAAGTCCAGCATTTAGCTTTATGTTAATATCAAATGCAGCAGTTTTAACAGGTGACATATTTAATGTTTGAAATTGTCTGTTTTTGTGTGTGTGTGTGTGTGTGTGTGTGAAGGTTGCAGCACTTGGCCCTTCTCTTTGTGGTAATTGAAACTTTGATGGTTAATTGCTACAAATTTTTTTAACTGAACTTGGAACATGCTTTTAGGTGTAATAAAGTGTCTCCATGTTTTTGGAGTTTGTTAAACAACTTTGGAAAGCACCTTTTCTAACTTTCTGCAGCTTCCAAAGAAGTTCCGTACATATGGAAGCTAAATGTATCATCAATCTTGAAACAAGCTTCTGACAGCCTTACTTCCAATCTTGAAATAGCCCAAGTGCATTTGCTTTAGCTCCGTCTGTCCCTTCTTGTTTACAGAAGCTATTTTATAATTTCTAGGAACTTGAATGTGATACTTCTGGCCCATAATGATCCCCCTGATAGGCGTCGTCTTGTTTCTATGCTTGGTCTGGTAATCAGTCCTATAACTGACATCCTTTTGTTGATATTGGTCTGAAAGGAAGTTGGAAGATTGTTGGAAATGTTGATATTAACATATGAATAAGAGAACTTTTTAGTCCCATCCCTCAACTTCAATTAAACGAGGAATTATACTTCTGAAAATAGCTGACTGTGTGTTCCTTTCTTCTTAGATCTGTTAGCCATTTGTTTGCAGATGGAGCCATAATAAGCATCTTTCAGCAAGTTTTACGCTTAACTAGTTTCCTTTGCTTTTGATTGATGGACAGATGAGGTACAAAAGATGGCTATGGTGGACCAGAATCGGGACGGCAGTGACTATATTGCAGTTTTTAGGGGCACTTTATTTAATGCTAATTGTTGCAACTGATTTTTCTAGTTACAAGGTCTCAAAGGAGTGCTTTATAGGTAAGCCCATATCTTTTGAACTTTCTTATTTCTGCGGTAAATTTCCAAACCTAACAAATGACATTTCAAGCTCATAATTGAAGTGCTCAGCAAAGGAAGATGTTTCGTGCCCTAAATATAACATCATCAACGCCTTCATCCAATTAGGCTCTGCTCCATTATGTACCTCTGAACAAGCTGTCAGTTTCTGACAGGCTTGGCAGATTGATTTATAAACCAACCTAACTGTTGGTATCTTATTGTGAAATTCAACTTGTCTAAGAAATTAAGATTTCACGGGGGTGCATGTTCACCATCTACTCACACCTGTTTTCATATAAACAGGAGAAATTTATGATTAATAATCCAATTCCTGCAAGAATTGATGTTTGCTTTGGTGTTTTTGGTCATTTGGACTATCTCTGAAGTCTGAACAAATATATACCAAGGTGCTGGATAATGTTGTGCACTTAGTTATGTGTGGTTATAATTCAAGACAGCAAATAAAAATCGTAACTCATGCTATAGGAGCATTTAGTAGTAGACTCACCTAAGATATTTCTTTCTTTTTTTCTTTTTTTAAAGAAGAAAGAATACTCTTTTTGCTAAGGTATCACTAAACTTATAATATAAAAAAAACCAACTAAGTGTTACTGGTTTCCTAAATTGTTAATGCCATGTTGCTTCCGCTGAATTTAACCTCTCATTTCTCTAGTGCTCTAGTTTTCATGTGCATTTAGGCATTTACTCTTTAGTTTGTGTTTTCCAACTGTTGGCTCCAAAGTAGTTTTGTTTAGTTCCACAGTACTACTATGATGAAAGTGGTTTTCGTCTCTTGCTGACACTATTCGCAACTTGAGGTTCTTATTCTCAACATTCTACCTTGTCTCTAGTTTATGACTTATGTTCTCTATAGGTTTACATCTTCGTTATAGTTCTTTCAGTTGAAACCTAACTTCTTATCGTTCGGCTGGTGTTTAGGGCAGGATGCAACTACTAGGGCATGGAAACAAAGTTTAATAGTCTCTTTTCTGGTGCTCGTATGGCTGGTTGTGATTATTCAGTGCTTTACTGGGTCTGATATACTGAGATGGAGGTCATTTTATGCAACACATGATTCAGCATGGAGAGCTCATTATCAGGAGGTATTTGATCATGGAATTCGAGAGGCTTTATGCTGTCTGGGGCGTATGAAATACCTGTAGGATTCTTCTTCCTCTTCTTCTTCTTCTTCTCTCTCTCTCTCTCTCTCTCTCTCTCTCTCTCTCTCTTCTTTTTTTTTTTTTTTTTTTTTTTGGTGACAGACTAGTCTAAACTTTTCAATGCGCTCGTAGATATTTGATCCTTCTATCTTTCATATTGTAGGAGTGTTTTAGAAGAAGATGAGGTTTACTCTGTAGCAAGACTTTTAGGCGATCTGGTGGCATATCGCGCATCTGGCACAGGACACTTGGAATTCTTGGCAGGTTCTTCTTCTTTAGTCTTGGGATAGATATTGAGTTATTTATCATCATAACTTCGAGGATGCTGAATCATGTACAGTTAATTAAAATTTTTATCTGTTTATGCGAAGCTATGAATTTTCTTTTACAAATCTATACTAATATTTTCTCTATCTTACGATCATAATATACAAGAAAGTGGGATTCTTGTTTTTTGGAAATTGACATAGTTTCTATAAAATATCAAGATACACTAAAGTTCTGTTTTCAGATTAATTTATAAGTGCACATTCATTGTAGCGGTACGGTTGAAGGTGTAAGCGCAGTTCTAGAAAGCTCACTCCAGAGTTTAACTTGTTAAGGGCTTTGTCATTAGAAAAGTCCAGTTTTCATGTAGATTAACTGGGTACATTTAAATTCCCAATGTTTGCAATGAGATTTTGGGTCAACTGTTATCTTGAATTAGTAGCAATTTGGTGGAGTTACCTTTTCGCTTACATGTGGATTGTGCAAGAGCATGTTGATAAAAGTTTTTACAAAATATTTGTCCAGGGCTTGCTCTATTACAGAGGCAAAGGCAACCCACAAATTTGTGCATTGAAATTGGTCAGGCTCCTGAAGAGAGAATTCGAGAGGCAACAAATTTCCACCCATTTGCTGAAGCTGCATACACGGTCCTTCTTAGATTCTTAAGAAGTTCCATTCATTTCAAGTCAGTTAGATATGGTCTTTGCTAATTATTGCTCTTATGCAGGGACCCCTTCTGGACTTTGGAAGAAATCCCGTGCTGTTTCCATGTGCATGGTTGTACAGGCAAGGTGTTTTGACGCCGTGGTCTCGTGGCAGGTTTGTAACACAGTTATGATCTATAACATCATGGTAGGTATATGATAATGCAGTAACACCAACGCCATATAGTTGCATTATTTCGCAAGTCCTACCTAGTCACACCAAGCTCTCCCAATGGTTTTTTAAAAAAAAAAATTGTGAGAGATTCAATGCTGTACTTATCTAGCATTGGTACCTAATCTGCTTAACTGAATTTTTATAGCACTGTTTCAAGCTTCTAAGTCCTTTTTAATTACTATAAAAAAATGGGTTTGAACCTTTAGCCATAAGTTTGCAGTTGCTTTCTTGGGAGGAGCTCTTGCTCTAGGCTTTTGAGCTTATTGCATTTCTCCAGCCTGTAGTTGCTTTGAACCATCAATGGTCAAGATATTCATAAGATAAATGTAGAAAAAATGAGGATGTTAAGATGGATGTGTGGGTATACAATGAACAAAATACGAAATGAGAATATACGTTAACAAGCAGCGGCCGTGTCAATCGAGGATAAGTTAAGGAAAGGTAGACTTAGGAGGTTTGGACATGTCTTGCACAAACCTAAAGCTACTGCAGCAAATAAAAGTGATGCGATTCTATTAGAACACTTTAGGAGAAAAATAGGTAAATCAAAATTAACTTTGCTTTGGCTGGTGGCAAAGGATTTAGAGGAATTAGCTCTTCACTGAATTTGATCTATAATTGGACGGAATGGAAACAAGTGATTCATTTAGCCGACCCGGCCCAAGTGGGATAAAGACTTAGTTTGTTGTTGTTATTGTTGTTGCTAATGTTATATTTGAACAGGCAGTGACAACTGATCTAAATAGACACTGGGTTCATTGCTATAATTTGCAGAAGTTAGTTAAAGATTGTGAATTTGCTCTTTAGGATTCCCTTATCATCATTTCTTGATGCAATATTGTTTCAACATTATCTGGACATTTTGCAGGCGTCCTGCTCTTGAAGGTGATAACTGGTGGCGTGGTCATGCAGCAGCCTTCCTGCGATGCATTAATTTACCGCCTGAAGCCCTTCGACATGGGCGTGTTTGTCAAGTAAGGTTCTAGTAGTTTTGTATTGCTCCTCATTCTCAGAATGCATTGTATCTTGATCTTTGTTGATACTGTTCACAAGTTCCACGAGCTACTAAAATGAAGGTTAGCACAAAATTCGAACTACTCAATTTGTCAGACAAGAATGCATAATCATTGGATACTGTGAAGAAGAGATGCATAGACACTAAATAACACTGTGCATGTTATCTACTAAGTAATTTCAATGATATTGCATAATTATCTTGGTAAAGAAAAGAAAAGAACTTTGACCAAAAGTTATGAAATCAGGGAAAATGTATGCTCTGAACATTTACTTGCACATTTTCACATTCTCAGTACATGGTGAAAATGTATGCATCTGAAGCTCACCAATTTTTCAATAATCTGGTTATGGTAACCAAAGCTTGGTGAGTTAAACGTCTGATTGTTCTTTTGATGTGTTTGATTTAAATATATGCCATGTAGTGTCATATATTGGTTCTGAGTAATAGCTCTTAAAAGATCAGTATTGAGACTTAATGCTAAGAACTTGTTTCCTTATGCCCTTAGCTTGCAAATTCTACTGTTTAATGTATTTGATTCAAAATTGTGAGTGTCTTTATCCTCCAGACAAGGCGTGAGGCTGCTTATTTTGTTGTTGTCCTACATGAAGTGAAGTCCGTTGTCATTGCTGTCCGTGGCACTGAAACTCCTGAGGACCTCTTAACTGATGGTTTGTGTAGGGACTGCTCTCTTTCAATGGAAGACTTGGACGGCTTGATCAAGAAAGACTCTCTCTCTCTCTCTCTCTCTCTCTCTCTCTCTCTCTCTTAATACGACTATGATTATGGTGTTTATTTCCTTTGTCACCACTTATAGTCTACTTGTACAATGCCATTTAGACCCCATGCATACATCTTCCTCAAGATGATTTTATTTTTTAATCTTTTTTTGGTAACTTCGCCCAAAAAGTTTTCTTATAAAAGTCCACTAAGGATTGAGGTTGAAACATGGTTTAAAAAATTTGCTTGTCGGCAGAGGGATTTTACAATCTAGTTTTGGGAAATGTTTTCCCCTAACCTCGATCTCCTAAATGTGTTTTAAGGTCCTTTTGTAGAATCTATTTTCTGAACCTCAATTCAACAAGGAGTCTTAAGGATATTCTTCAAACCTTTAGACAAAGTTGGAATTTTTAAGATAGTTAGAAGGATTTGCATTTCTGAATATACTTTTTGCCATAATGTTTTCTCCATGAAGCACGAAGCATTTTGCAACCTGCTACTGTTGTGTCAGTGAATCATTCATCTTTGACAACAAGATTTACATCTGTTAAATATCAACCATTCTCACAATTTATATGCTAGATCACGTAAAAAAAACCTGAATGGTATAGAATCTGTTAATTTCACTAGCATGTTGTGAATGTGCGAATGCTCATAATTTTAGATTGGAATTAAATCAGAATATCTAATCTTATTTAATGATAGATGCACTTGTGGATGTTTCAGCTGTGTACTAAGATCTAGTCCATTTCATGAAGAAGGTCATCTGTTCTGATGTTAACTGATTTTCTTTTGCAGTAGTGACCATTTATCTTCAAGCGTAAGAGAAAGGGTTTTCTCATCTTTCCCACACTTTGGGCATTCAGGTATTGTTGAATCTGCTCGAGAATTATTTATGCAGGTTGATGGACCCCCAGCAGAGAGAGGTTAGAATGCTACTATCCTTTAAATCTTGTGAGAAATTTCATGTTATGTTTTATTGTTGGCATTCTCTATTTGATATCTTTGTGTCGGTAAGGTTCATGGCTTGTCATGTCAAGGCAACTATCTTTTTCTACCAAAGGTTGGCAACTCCACAACTGGATGCGGCAATTTCTACCTTTGTCTATTTTCTTGATTTTGTAGTAAACTTCATGCTGTTGAACCAGTTTCCTGTTTGTCATGATCTTGCTTTCATTAAATGTTAAACTTTTTTTTCTTTTTTCTTTGTTGTGTTTTTTAAATATTTGGCTTTGGTGAGTAGAGAGAGAGAGAGAGAGAGAGGAAAGTAAAAATGAGTCTGTAAAGGGTGAGATAACGTGTATCTTATTTTTGTTTTTCTCCTCATCCATACTCTGCTTGCTTTTTAAGTGAGTGTAGAAGGATGGGCTACCATAATGGATGGAAGTATTTAAGATAGTATACGCAGTTATAGGTTGATAGGGATGTAAGCATTATTAGACCCTTGACTTATTGAAGAGTCTTCATCTCCAATAGAATCTAGGATATATACAGAGTTCGGAACCACAGATGTCGTCTGAATAACACAATACTTCATTGAACATTACTTGGTGATTGTTTCAAGCCATGCAATCCTTTAAAACTTGTAAGCCTACTATAGGTTCCTAATACAAGTAACTTCCAGAATACCTAATTAGGAAAGTACTTAACATTAAAGGCATCCTAATATCAGTGTGCTTCTTGAGAGAGCAAAGTGGAGAGCAAGATCTAGTTTAATTCAAACTCCTACACCAGTTAGGTCTGTTAAATCCAACTCCATAATCTCTGTTACATAATAATACATTATATAATTCTTAACTAAGTGGGTTCTTATCTAACTTCCCCCATTTTAAACTAGTATTGATTACTCCAACAGTACGTTAGCTCCAGATCCAGTCACTATCACAGTCATATGCACAATTACCTAGAATGCATATGCCTAATGTATTCATTGCGTGAATGTTTTTGTTTGAAATAACAATTTTACTAAATTATAAGTACATTTATATTAAAAAAGTTGTAAACAAATTGAAATCCAAGATCTGCACATGATGTGGGTCATGGAATACACATGAAGTTTATTGATAGGTAAAAATGTTGGATGGTCAAGCAATAGGCTGAGTAATGGAACCAGCCTGCTAGGTATCCATTTGACTATATTTTATGCTTGTTAGTTTTGCTCTGTCTTGTTTGCATGTATGGTTAATAAAAGCCTTACAAACTCTGGTGGATTATCTCATAAGACTTGAGAATATGAAGTTCTTTCTGTTTATATATATTTTCATATTTCAGCATACCCACTAATGGTGGTAGCATTGTTGTATCATTATTACCTTCAATTTTATGCATTCTTCTGGAAATATGATTCCACTGATTGGAGACATTATTTTACTCATTCTTCTGTCTATAAATCATCAGATGCAAATGGACTTCTATCCTCATTATTGGGACCTGGATGTGAATGTTATGGATACAAAGTTGTTATTGTGGGCCATTCCTTGGGAGGTTCTGTTGCTACACTATTAGGCTTAAGGGTAAGCATGCACATCAAGCATCAAGCTATGCTCTTGTTCTTGGTCTTTCGTAATATTTTTTCAGGAGCAGTTGGTCTTTGATTTTTATATAAACATGGCCACTGTTGATGTTAGGATTTTTTTATTAGCAATGTTATACACTTGTTGTGCAAATTTATGCATACTTTGAATTTTGAGACATAAATTCGGGGCGGGGGTCTTTTGAAGAACAAGCATACTTCAAAAAGGTGTCTAATACTAACTTTGAAGTTGAGGAGCATTGTGCGTGTTTGTTAAAGTTGATGAGGTTTTGTTTCTGTAGCCATAAGGGACTATATCATCACTTTTTTGAATTTTGCAGCATTTTGTATGCATGTATGAGAATTTCGTTTAGGAGTATTTAAATTGGAACAATTTTCGGGTTTATGTTTGTTGTACAAGTATCTAAAAGTTTATAAATGTTTATAAGATTCATTGCCAGAATAACATACCAGGCGGCATTAACTTTCTTCTCATTTTTGCTTAATTTTCAGCTGTACCGGAGATACCCCAACTTGCATGTCTATGCTTATGGACCACTTCCTTGTCTAGATAAAGTAGTAGCTGAAGCATGTGAAGATTTTGTAACTAGGTGGGTTCAGATATGATTTCTTTATATCTGGCAACAAGGTTGATTGTCTGAGTTCTAACTAATGTGTTAAACATTGTTTTATACAGCATTGTCTACAATGATGAATTTTCTGCACGCCTTTCAGTCAACTCAATCCTCAGACTACGTGCTGCTGCAGTAGCTGCTCTTGCTGATGTTTCTTCAGCAAATTCTGCAATGTTGTCCAAACTTGCACGTAAAGTTCTTCAGTTTAATAAATGTCTTGAGAATGGAGAAAGCAAGAATGTGTGTGATACATCTTCCCGACTAGGCACCATGAAAGTTAAAAGCGACCCTATTCATAAAAGTAGGATGAGACATACTGCTATAGGTAAGGCTTTCTTACATAGTAATGTAAATTATTGTATGATGAATGTCTATGGATGCACTTCCACAGATATTGCAATAGTCTCTCAAGGTTTATATCAGTATTTACGGCTTTTCTGATTAGCAGTATCACACTGCAGGAAACTGTCAATTCGATCAAGGGCTTCATCAGGAGGATGCTCTATTTGATGAGGAAATTAACAATGGTATTATGTCCAATGCCATAGATGAAGATAGCAGCTATAATGTCCTTGGGAGTGATGGGTTTGGAAGTAACAGTGAATTATCTGGCCTTGGTAGTACTAATGATCTCTTACATGAAGAAGTGTCTTCTTATTTGAATGATTGTGCTTCTTCAATGGAAATCTCTTTGGGTGAGACCACACAGATGTTTCTAGCAGGACTTATAATACATATAGTACCTGAAAAGAGGAGCACTTTTTCGTTATGGAAAAGCTTGAAGGTTAGTGATAAAGAATCTCTTCTCAAGGCTTTTGTGGCAGACAGGGAGGCATTCAAAGATATCATTGTAACACCTTATATGTTCCTTGACCACCTTCCCTGGAGGTATTTTTTAGCCGAAGTCCTTATTTACATTTTTATTCCAGTTCTTCCTATTTTGTTGAAATTGTTAAGCTGTTGTGTATATATTACGAATTTGTCTACTTTAGGTTACTGCCTTAGGCCCATTAATTGCAGTTGAGATATCGGTTACCCAGCTGTTTTTCTTTGAAAATTGAGTGATCTTTTTGCATGTTTCCTCTGCTCGGAAGGTGTAATTTGTGGAATCTTCAAGAGTTTAGCATCATCAGTTATACCTTTTCTTTGGAACTGGCATTTATTTGGGAATGACTTACCAGTAGTTTATTCTGTGGGATACCTTTTATTTGATTTTAGAAACCTTCCAGTTCTGGCAGCAACAAGAAATTAATATGATTTTCTTGACACTTCCCAATCAAGAAGAGAAATCTTCAGATTAGGCTCAATGTTGTGCTGACACTGTCTATTCTGTTTCTGTTCAGGTGTCAATCTGCACTGGAAAAGGTTCTAAAAACTAGGAAGACTGCAATACAATCGAATGCGGGTGTTTTTGATGAAGCAGTTTGAAGTATGATCCTTGTTCTTTTCTTCCTATATGACAACTCCTACATTGGTGGTATTGAATGTCTGAGATTTTGAGATAAGCTGACGATGAGGTTCTATCTTAGCAGTTGAGTCTCTAGCAAACCTTTTATTGAAAGCCTGTTTTCTGACGGGAATTGATTCGGCAGTTCTTGCAAGTTGGATGCGAGGTAACTACCCTTTGTGTGTCAATAGCCGGTGTTTCTATCATGCCCTGCAGAATATGTCTACGGATGAGGAGTTTTCATTCCTAAATTATACTTGCCCTTGAGGCAATGAGCATACCGAAGCAAGTCAGGTACCTTTTCTTCTGACCAAATGATTCCCTTCACTCTGAATTTCTTGGTTAAGTAGTCATTCTTTCCAAAATCTTTGTTGTATATACATATGTCGTTTCGTTGTTGTGCCCATTAAGTTACTAAGTACTTCTCATCTTTGTGAAGTTACATGGACCTGTTCCGGATGTGGTTTTGTGTTCATTTGTATAGCATGTATACTTCGTTTGTTGATAGTAAAATGGAAAAGAACACAATCATGCCTACTGTAATTCCTTTTTCGGTTCTTGTTCTTCAGTTCTGAGAATCTGTATTGGATCGTTAAGATTTCATTCGTCTTTTTGCCCTCTTCCTTAGGTGTTATAAGAACTTTGGTATTGAAATGTTGCAGGTTTGATAGTGCAAAGTATGATATTGTATGAACGAAGAAATGTTTCAGAGACCAACTGCTTAATTAAAATTGTAAATGATTGAATGCTGCATGATCGAGTAGGTAGTTGTGTTTCTCTATCTTTTCCAAAATACTACCAAACAAACTTGCAAAGTGCATCTATACTCGTATCATGTTAAACCACGACAATTTACTTTACTACAAGATTTGTTGTTTACTTTTCAAGTGGCATTCATTAAAAGTTTTATCGAGACTTTGTGAAGTGGTAATGTTCATGACTCTCTTATTTTTTATTTTCATGTTGTTTCTAATTAATATAATTTTTGCTCTCTTAATATTCTATTTTAAATGTTCCTGTCTAAATTTTCCAATAAAAAAAACCAAAATTGTTGTTGGCTACATTTTCTGTTCTTGATTTCCCTGTCTTGGTTCGGTTAGACTACTGCACACACCTGTTCCAAAATTATTTAGTTGACCTTAGTTTCATGTTTTAACAAAAAAATTAATGGTGTAATCGAATTGAGAGTACATAAAAATAGAAGAGAGTAAAAATTAATTTTTATGTTTTTAGTAATTCTTTATAAAAATAATATAGAATTTTTTTTTTCATATACTTCTATATTTTGTAGATTAAAAAAAGATACATTTAAGTGTAATCAAATATCTTCTTACTGTAAAGAATAGCTGAAGTATACAAACTAATTTTGAAGTTCTGCCCTTAAGGTTTTTTATTTTATCAATGAGTTTCTTATCCATTTTTTTTTCATGAACTTTGCATTTGAATATTTGATCAGATTAATTCAATAAACTCATTCAAGGAGGGAAAGCCTATGACTATGAGCAATTAATTGTTGCACCCTCAAAAAAATACAACAACAGCCATCTATACAGCTCAACCAGTTTAGAGATAAAATTATTTGTCCAAGTCAGAGAATGTATTTTAACCATCCAAATATAAGTAGTTTAATTTCTTATAAGAGGACAGTTCCAACAATTTTTTTTTCAAAACAATCTTCACTTTATTATAACAGTTATAATAAACTATTTTGGTAATATTGAAAATTGCAATACCTAAGTATAACAAGCATATAGACTAGTTTTCAGTAGCTCTTGCTTACCAATAACCAAACTGCAGATTTGCATTATTATCCATCCATAAATCTCATTTCTTTAATATTTTTTTCCTTTTTATCAGAAAAGTTTTTTATGATAGTTTTAATTATGAATAATATCAAATGTCTGAAACTATTACTCTATAGTGAAATTATATTGTTAAGAAAAGCGTATATTATGTCTGTATTCTTTTATCATATTATCTATTGAAACATCAATTTCATTATCCTGTAAAGCATCTTCTTTTTTCTGAACTGACAATAATTATTTTTCTCCATAAATTGATGATGATAGTAAATAACAAAATACAAATAAAATATTCAATTATTTATAATTATAAATTAATGAATTGATTGCCTCTTTTCTGTCTCCACCACCTCCCAGAGTTCTTTCCTTTCCCTTGCTTTCCTCTTCTCACCAAATTCAACCCAACCACCTCCCCCTATCTTTCTTCATTTTCTTCTCGATCTGAACGATCGATTGATCGAGATCTCTGCTTTAGTCTCTCTGCTTCTTCGATCCGTCTTCTTTTCTTGCAGCAATTTGCAGAAATTGATTCTTTTTTTGAGCTGGTTATTGCTGAGCCTTTACAGCTGGTTTCATGTTCCATTGAATTGAATTTCTTTGGTTGTAAGTTTCTTAGTTCGAAAATTGTTTCTGGGTTTTTTTTCTTTTCCTAATTTCCTGTAGAAATATTCATTCTCTTTTTCTTCTGCTTTAGTTTTTCATTTTACCAGCTTGTGATGAGATACTGTTAGATCTTTGTAAAATTACTCAATTGTTTTAAGCATAATTTTTCATTCGAAAATTTTCGATTTAAAAAGCTAAAAGAAATGGCAAGAGAAAGCTGTAATTTTGATAAAGACGAAGCTGAGATTCTGAAACCAACTTCATCACCTTCACCAGCTTCATCACCACCACCACCACCACCACCTCCTTCACCTTTATTCATCAAACCTTCCCAAGAATTTCCAGCTCCTGAATCTCCGGCAAATTCCTCTGTATCCGAGCTAAACAACGACGTCAAGCCGGCTGAACCCGTACCCGATACTGAAGCTCCGGCAGCTGCAGAACAACAGTATGTGAACAGGTGTAGCAGCTGCAGGAAGAGGGTAGGACTTACCGGATTCCGGTGTCGTTGCGGGCACCTATTTTGTCCTCGCCATCGTTATTCGGACACACATGATTGTTCATTCGACTACAAGACTTTTGGCAGGGCGGAGATTGCTAAAGCCAACCCTGTCATTAGAGCAGCTAAGATCATTAAGATCTGAGATCCATGTTCGATTTCAGTTTGCTGTGATTTTATTCTGAATTATGATGTTATTGAGTATGGATGGTTAGTTGTGTTCTGCTATAATAGAATCTTATTGTTGGGTACACAAATGAATTATGAAATGAATTGTAATGCTTGATTTTACTTAGTGGTTGATGTCGTTGTTTGTTGTGGTTTATGTGGGAATGTAATTAAGTGTAAGGTTTTACTGATGCATTTCTGTTTTGGGATGAAAATGGCATGTCTCAGTTACACGGAATTTTACTAGCACTTTTATATTAAGGGCGTTTTTTAGTTCTTCCGAAAATTCATTTTCTTCCGTGATAAGTAAAATTTTGAATAGGTTATATATTTTATTTGTATAAAAAATTAAAACTTTTAGTTTTATATATAAAATTTTTAGTTTCAATTTTTCTAATTTTACACTTTCTAATACAATTTTATGTTTCAATTTTTAATTTATTTTAAAAAATAATTAAAATATAAAATTAAATATTATTTTTAATTTATTTGTTATAAAATTTAATTGCGAATATTTAAAACATATTTTATTTTTCATAAAATTTTATTTTATATATTTTAATTACTAATTTTAATTTTACTACTACTATCAAATTTTACTCCTCATGGAATCTCATATGTGAAATTTACTTGCGAAAACAAAGGTAGGCCATTTCATACTTCTACAAGGATAGTCGCAAGCTCGTCGTACACAAAGGTAGGCCATGTTCGCAAGATGTGTGTTTGTGTGTAATCTCTACAGATAATTTTGAAGTTCTATTTCACTCTTTTAAGTCATATTTCAATTATTACTGAATTTTACTTTCTTAATCTAAAATTTAAGTTTGTAAATTTACGTATTATTTTAATTACTATTTTATTTATTATTTTTATTTTATATGAAATTTTACTTTCACTTAATTTTATTCAATTTCTATTTTATATATTTTAATTATTATTTTAAAATTTATTTTTAATAAATTATATTTTTTATCGAATTTTATTTTTATTAAATTTATTTTTGTGAAATTTATTTTGATGCGATTAAAACACAGTTTTTTTTATACGACAACAAAAACCGTTTGCTTGTTTTGTTTTGTTTTTAGGTTACCTTACCAACAAAGAAACAAAGTAATTGATCAGGCTATCTGCATTGCGCACTTTCCGCAAGTATTCAAGTGCTTGCGTTTCATGGAAAAAATTCGCAGCATTGTTCTCTTGAAAGAAGAAAGTGAAATTGATTCCAAAGTTGGCATTTACTTTGGACAAACTTTTGCATTTGAGATACATTCTTTTTACCATTATAATTCATTTCTTTCACTAAAAATTTATTTTTATATCACTTTTTATTATAAGAATATACAATAAATTATTTCTAATTTATTTTAAAAAAAACTTCAAAATTAAACTAAATTTTAATAATATTTTTTATTGTAACTCATTCTTAATGACTTATTTCTAACCCAATGTTTCAGAGTTTGCTCGCTGACAAACAACAAGAGAGCTCCGACGACATTATAAAGTTTGAAATTTAACTAAAATTTGAGCAAATTATCTAAATTATCATTTAAAAGTCGTCTTGTTACATATATAAAAGAGAACATTTGGAAATACTCTTATAAAAGAAATTTTAAAATAAAAAATATTTGAAAAATAAATTTAATTTTTTTACCTAAAAGAATAATGCTAATAATATATATTGTACGATATTTAATTCATCTATATTTTTAAAATTTAAAAATATATTATAAAATATCATAAAACATTTATTGAAAGTCTGTAAAATTTTTTAAGAATGAAAAAAAAGTTCATAAACACCGTCAAGTATTTCTTAAATATTGTTTCAATTAATTACCAATCCTAAAATCAAACCCCTAAAAATAAATCAAAATAAAATGTAAAAGAAAGGGTGATGTTTGAAATATTTTTTATTTCTAAAACTGAACAATTTGATAAATTATTATCAGTAAAATTATAGAAAGCCAAAATGAAAGATTCAAATAATAGCAAGTCCATAACTAAGGTTGTACTATTATATTAAATTAAAGCGCGGGTGTCATGTGTTTTTTTCATAGCCCACCATTTTTGACGGCGAGCGTTTTTTGTGAAAAATTTGCTTTCTCGCCAAACTATGATAGTGACTCTCTGCAATTACACCTGCTAATAAACAATAACTTCATATTATTCAGCATAAATTATTTGACAGACACCTGCTAATAAATTTTTTCTAAAATAAAAAAGTATTTTATTTTTTTATGTAATTATAAAATATATATTAAAAATATATAATAAAAATAATTTTTTTGATAAATAATACCAACGAGCTTAATATATTAAAAATTACTTTATAATAATTCTTTAAAAAATAAATATAAAATTTAGTTTTTATAAAATATTGTATTTTAAATAACCATATTTTAATTTTCTGTTGATTAAAAATTATGTCTATGCTACTAATTTTTTCTGTCAAAAAAAAATCTTCTATATATATTTATTTATTTCAGCATAAATAATCTGATTATTTGGGTTCCCAATTTCTGAGCTAGACCTAATTTTTTTTTCTTATTGGGTCTCAATTCAACCAACCGTTCATCAGTCAGTGCTCATGCTTCTCTTGTTTTCTTTATTAAGTATTTCGTTAAATTTGTTTGAACGTGGTCAACTGTTCAATTCTTCTGTTTCTTTCTTTCAACTATGCATTAAATTATATCTTATAATATTTTCTTCCATTCTTTCACCTATATATTAAATTATACCATTAACTTCCATCTCCCTGCTTGTCAAGAAATTGCATAATGACTAAGATTTTGTTATGTTCTTCTGCATGAATCTTCTACATTAAGTTCTTCTACATGAATCTCTTTTCTTTTTTTGAATTTTCTAACATAGATCATGTCATAATTTGCAAAATGCTTGCAAGTTTGAATTCCTCTAGAATAAATTATCTAACTATTAGGGTGGTTTTCTCTAGAAATTCCGAATTTCTGGGCTCGTTGCCCTACGTCAAAAGCCCACAAAACAAAACAAAGAGACGGTTTGGATGTGCGTTCAAAAATAATATTTATTTAATTTTTCAATAAAATTAAATAAAAATATTTTTTATTTTAAAACTATATTTGTTATACGTACTCTCAAATGCCCCTAAGCTAGCAATATACATAAATCTAATTCTTCAAAAAATAAAAAAACAGAAAACAAAGTCTAGTTTTCTAGAAATAAGAAAAGGAAATATACACAAACTCGTGTTTCGGAAACAAAGGAATAAAAGAGAGGCGCACACGAATATTCAGAAAAAAACTATTCATGTCATCTTACTAGAAAACTCGGGTAAAATATTTTATTTCAACCTATTCCTGTTTTGAAACAATTTTAATGCGTCACAGCTTTTAATATTACTTACATGGCACACGCACCACAAACCAACTTCCTTGTTCATCTTTTCTTTAATAATTCTTTGTTCTTTCTTTACTTCGTTGCACGCAGCCTCCGCCTTCCTGGCTCTTTCTCTCTCAAATCCTTCGTCTCCAAGAAACTTGCAAGTTTCGAACTTTTCTTTAAAAGTTTTATTTTCGTTCATTCATCAAACTCTCGCCCATCAACTCAAAGCTTTTTCTAAGTTTAATTAACGTTGTCATGGTCGTCGACGACAGCCACCATGATCAACAGCAACAGCAAGAGCTGCTTCTAGACTTGAAGCAACTCACAGCAGTCTCAGTTCTCGGCCGGGGAGCTAAAGGTGTTGTTTTCCTCGTAAAACAACCACAGGAAAACAACAAGGCCGCCTCCGTTGCTGTTGAGTCTTTGTTTGCGCTCAAAGCAATTTCTAGATCTTCTATAGAAAAGAAAAACAACAACAACCTTGCAGGTAGAGGTAATGTCGAGGAAAAGGAAAAGAAGAGCAGCAGAAGCAGTGCTGGATCAGCTTACCGGAGGATTTGGTTAGAGCGAGACGTTCTACTTACGCTCCGCCACCCTCTGCTTCCGTCTCTCCGCGGCGTTGTTTCTACAGACAAGATAGTTGGTTTTGTAATCGATCGGTGCTCCGGCGGCGATCTAAGTTCACTCCGCCGCCGTCAGACTGAAAAAATGTTCTCCGACGACATTATCCGGTATGCATTATTAAGCGATCAAAATCAATTTCCATCATGTGTATGTAACCAATTTGTTGAATTAATCAACTGCAGATTCTACGCGGCGGAGTTGGTATTGGCGCTGGAGTATCTCCACGGACTTGGGATTGTTTATAGAGATTTGAAGCCGGAGAACATAATGATTCAGGATTCAGGCCATATAATGCTTGTCGATTTCGATCTATCAACAAAACTGATATCTCCTTCCCTTGTTCTTCATCTCGGAGACAAAATTACCGAAACACAAAACCAGAGACCATACCGTACTCAAAAGCAGAAGCAGAAACCAAAGCAGAAGCGGTTTTTAAACTGCTTCAGCTTCTCACCAGCAGAGATTTCTCCGGCTAGTGTTACCGATGGAAACAGTACTGCTGGCGGCAGCGGTGGAGAGAAGAGAAATCGAACGAGTTCAGGAACGAAATCCAACTCGTTCGTTGGAACAGAAGATTATGTGGCACCGGAAATGATCAGATCGGATGGTCACGATTTCGCGGTGGATTGGTGGAGTCTAGGGATTGTGATGTACGAGATGCTCTACGGCAGAACTCCGTTCCGTGGGATCAACAGAAAGGAAACCTTCTACAAGATCTTAACGGCGAATCCGGAACTTGCCGGAGAACAAACGCCGTTAAGAGACTTGATCGCGAAGCTTTTGGAAAAGGATCCTAACCGCCGGATGAAGTTAACGGAGATTAAACGGCATCCTTTTTTTAAAGGAGTTCATTGGGACTCGATCATTTATATCACGAGACCGCCTTACATACCTGAAACGGAGATAGACGGAATTGATGTAACGGAGATAGACGGAATTGATGTGGAGAAAACGGTACATGAAATTTTTGAGTCACGTGAGAAGGAGAAAGTTTCCACCACTACAGATAGCGGTGTATTTAAAGAGTTCTAAATGTATAGATAATTTTTCTTTTAGCATTAATTTTTTTTGTCTGATAATAATAATAATTATTATTATATTCTATATTCATAAGAGAATGGGGACAAAATTAAAATAGGCAACTTAAAATGTTTATAAAAAGTATTTTTTAATAAAATATTTTGTTTTATTTTTAAAAATGAATTTTATTTGATTAAAATAATAATCTATAATTATACATCTAATATAATTTTTTTTAAAATAAATAATATATAAATATATAAAAAATTTATTAAAATAAAAGTTAAAAAATATTTTTCAGAATGCATTCTCAAACTCAACGTGAAATGATAATTTTATGCAAGCTAGTCTCTTTATAGAATCATTTTTGGAGTCGTAGATGTTGCTAAAAAATAAAATATTTTTATTATAAAACCATTTAATAAAGTTTTTAAATATTAAAATTTTTTAATATAGGTAAAACATAGCCCTAATGTCCACTTTGTTTGTTGAAGTAAAATTTGTAATGATGATTTTGGGTCTACTTTTTTCAGAATTGATATGATAATGGATTTACAGAAGCATTCGTATGTCGCTGCAATTTCTTTTATTATCACTTGCGTTTCATTTTATTCGAACCACGGTGTGTATATTGCGGTTCCTTATTGGTAGTAATTTCAAAATTTCTTCACGAGTCTCTTCACCTTGAAGATATCTACTTTTCTATTCGGTTGAAATTGAAACTATGTGGGTCAATGGATTTAACTAAAGCGGCAAAGAGCCAAAGAGTAAGCAAAATACTCGTTATTGAGATAGAATTATAATTAACATTATTGGTCGCATTGTCGCAAAAAAGGAAAACATATTAGCTTCTTAATGCTTCGAATACGTAAGCCCTTATGTCATCCACCACAGAATTTAATTGAAAATAGAGATCTTTGAATCCAATTAAGTTTGAGTAATGACATTTAATTATTATTATTATTAGCAAAGGATAGTGGTGATATCAACAGTAGGCATATTTTGTTTGTTGATTTGAATGAATGAATTCCACAAATAAGAAGGAACCTAAAATCGAACAGAGGACCGATTCATTCACAGCTGCCCCTTCTTAACTTCAATGCCAATAAAATCATCATATAAGTTGGTTATATGTCATTTGAGAATACTCAAACCGATCCCATTTGTTTTGGTATGCATTGAATGCCTATTTTAAGACATGGACCCGATCCAACTTTCCTACAACTTCTAGTATTGCTTTTAAACTTGTTGGATCAATATCAAGTCTAGCTTGATATAGGTTTTGCTCAATGCAAAATTTAGGCAACAGTCATTAAATACATGTGTTTTGAAATGTGTGGAGACCATCTAATCCAATTTAATAACTTCGTCAGTATAAAAATGTACTCCTTTCACAATTGAAGTTTCCCAATAGTAACAATTTTCTTTTGTCAAAAGATCATGATGTAGGCGTGGACCTTTCGAACATAACTTTTTGCAACGATAAAAACAAAAATGTAAATATGGATCGTATTAAACAGATCAGCCCACGATCTGATCAAATATCTTAAAAAATGTCTGCTTAGTTCATAAATAGTGATAAAATTGGGCCAATTTTAGAACTAATAATATCAACCCATCTGTCATGGCACTGTATATATTTGACTGATCAAATATTGATCGATTAAATTTTAAAAATTATTTTTAAATTTTATTCTTTTTTTATTATATAATATAAAAAATAAAATGAAAAGAATTGAGTAAAAAAATTGATTTGATCTAGATGACTCAGCTCAAGTGTAAGAATCGGTTTGGATTAGCCCAACAAGTGCAACTTATTTAACCGAATCGGCTCAGCGGTCCATACTTACATCTCTAGATGAAAATAACAAAATTGTTAGCCCGAGTAATGATTAACATCATTCGTAATTAATTTAAAGAAAATTAATTTTATAAATAGTTATCATTTGAGGAAAAAGCATAGTAATATCATGAGAAAACACACCTATATACCTATCTATGCAAGCTATTTGATATTGTAATCTCTATAATAAAGCGCCAGCATTTGCGAGTAGAATATGACTCCATGAATAATCGATGTACTTCGTCTATACAGTATATAAAAACTAAAAATAAAATATGACCGAAGTAGTCCAACGATCATATAAGAAACAAACAGAAATGTTACGTAGCATGTGCCTACTACTACTAGCGCAGCACCATGGTGTTGCTTCTAAACATAGTTATCAAAATTGGACCAAACATTCAACCAAAAAACTATTAGAATGACGGTTCTCATATTGATCCGTTGAATCAACTGTATTGAACCGTCAGGTTAATAATATTAAAATATTTTTAATCAATAATAATAATAATCACAGTGAAAAATATACTGTCATTATCGTACTAGCAATAATAATAGTAGCAGTAATCACAGAAAAAATAAAAGTATTTTTACTATAGTATTACTATCAATAATAATAGTAATAATAATCACAATAAAAATTAAAATATTGGCACTATGATATTACCACCGCCAACAATAATAATAACAGCAAAATTTTATAATAAAAAATATTTAAATAAATTAGGAGATTAGAAAAAAATAAAATTATAAAATAGATAAATCATAAAAGAGATATAACTAATTTTTTTAGTATACATATTTGAGTCTGAATATTTTACAATATAAAATTTTAAAAATTATTAATAATTGATATTTATAAATAAGATATAATCAATTATATTTTTGCATTATCACATCCAAATATAAAATCTAAACTACATATTATTTTTCAACATAAAATTATTAATAATTATTTTTATATTAAATATATCATCAATTAAAAATTTTTTAATTATTTTCTTAAATTTTATTTAACCCAATTTGATTCGGACGAGCGGATCGATCGGATCAAAACGGATTGAAACTGGTCAAAATTGATCAATTACACAGATAGTTTTTTTTTTAAACCCGTCGATTTACCGTGCTAATCGACAGTTTTCGGATCGATCCGGACGGTCCAGGTCTGACAACAATGCTTCCAAATGGACCACTCCAATTATGTGAGAATTTTTTGTATTACTTATTTCAAAAATATATTTTTAATTATTAATTATATATTTTAAATATATTTTTTATAATTATATAAAAAATTTATTTTAAATTTTTTTAAAATATAAATTTTATATAATAAAATTTTTTTATTATATATTTTTATTTTTTTTAAATAAAAAACAATATTCATTTTTTTAAATAAAAAACAATATTCATTTTTTAAAAATAAAAAATAATGAGTAGGAACAATGAACTCCCTCTATGATTTCAAGTGCGTAAGACGTTGTTGATAGTAGTCCAAGTCCTAATAAGTTTCAAACAGAAAAATTGTATCAAAACCGAAGCTAAATATTGAAGATGCACACAAATTTATGGACAGATTTCTTTTAACTTGTATCAAAAGCATGACTGATAACAAATTAATACTAGCCAAAACAAGGCAGTGGATGTTACTAGGAAATAAAAAAAAAACCCATCATGATCAATATATACCTAGCTAACGGATTTTACGTGACACTTGAGAAGAGACTGAGTCTGTTTTATGCATGTATAGTGGTTCCAAGATTTCTAAGAAGAATTAGAACCTTGTGGAGGTACGCAATGAAGTTGGAAATGTGTGTTTAGGAATCTAAGCTAGTAGTAGTGCGTGTTGGCAATAAGCATCTACTATTGAATATTTAATTGGCCTCTACGTACTTGAGATCATTCATGTTCGAGCATGAAAGACGAGAGAAAGATATACATACTTATTTTAATAAGTATCTTTTCCATGGTCCCAGAGTTTGATGCAAACTGCAGTGAATTTCTGAGTTGTGTTTGCTGATAAACCAACTTACTTGTAGTTGACAAACAACAGCTGCAGATTGTTTTTGGATTTAGCTACAGCATTGTCAAATAGGTCATGTTCTTCCTTCCATAGCTAGGTTAAGGGCGTGTTATAATTATATAAAAATAAGTTTCACGAGAGTTAATTTTGTGAAAGTAAAATTTGATAAAAAGTAAAGTTCGACGGAATAATTCGGAACCGTAATTGAAACATATGAAATAAATTTTGGAGTTAAGTTTTAATAGAAACAAAATTTGGTGTGGATGTAAAATTAAATTCGAAGTGATAATTGAGTCACATGAAATTATGAAACTCAATTTTAGATAAAAGAAGAGAGTAAAAATTGAGTCTAAAATATTATAAATAGGACGGTGCTTTATTGATGCCCCTAAAATTAGGAGTGCCTTGTCAGTTAAACTATAACTTAAAAGGGTTTAATTGTACAGATTCTTCTACAAAGAGTTATATTAATTATGAACTACACTTGAAATTAATTTTGGCGACAATTTTATACGAAGAGTAAGCAGTTACGAGAAAAGTGGGTCAAAGTTATCATTCCAACGAGTTTCATGGGCTGAAAAACTATAAGGGCTATGTTGAACACATACAATGTCAAGCCCATTCAGGATTTGGGACATTTTAAGCCGACTGTTGGTTGTGATAAGAAAAAACAACTGCAAGCCTGCAACGTGGAAGACACGTGGCAATACATAAGCGCCACATGGAATCTTCTATTTGCTGCTTCCTTGCTTTAGGACTTCGATTGGATTTGATTTGACTAGCTCTCTATTTGAACCCCATTCAAACATTGTCCTCTCCATAAAAACAACTCAATCCATTGAAAATTGGATAACTAGTCGATTAAAAAAAAAACCAAACAAATAGATTACACATAGATTTCGATGATAATCTCTCATTCAACTAACACATTATCATCAACACCAAAAATCACTCAGATGGAGATTGCAATTCTCGCTGTTCTTTCTTTGAATTGAATTGATCCAAATGGAGCAGCAGCAGCAGCAGCGCAGGCTCGCAGTCATCTGCTCTCACCTCCGCCCATCACCGCCGGCAAAGGCGGCTCTATCTCCTGCAGGTGCCCTGTCACCGTCAAGCTGCAGTGGGTCCCACGAAGCGGAAGCGGAGAAGGAAGGGAGTGGAGAGAGAGGTTGCGTGTTTTGCGCTATTGTTAGGGGCAAGTTGCCTGCTTTCAAGGTAATCCCAGTAGTCTTTCTATGGACCAGTTTGATCTATAGTTGAGCTCTTTTTAGTGATTTTGAGCAGATTGCTAGTTTCAGGCAATCCATGTTGCAAATAATTAATCATGAGTAATGAAAGGAATGTCAATTTGGGTGTGATGACCTGAAAAGCGAACATGATTGGAAATCATTACTCTAGCAGAGGTAGTGGGGAGTCATGGAAGACTAGGATTGTTCGGATTTCGGAATGTAAAGAGTTATTATTATTGAAGCTTGAGTATACAGTATAGTGTTTGCGGAGTTTGCAGAAGATTTGAAGCTGCTGGAGTTGTTTTAATCTTAAATCCTGATATAGAAAGTTTAATTACAGGCTCAAATGCTAATAATGTTTAGTTTCCATGAGGCAAAGTAGGAGGCTACCCAATTGGTTATGTGAATTGGTCTCTTATATCTTACATTCAGATCTTTGTATTGGTTTCTGCAGAAATTCAAAATTAGTCTCTTCTAGTTATGTGCTATTGCTAATTGTATTCCTTATAACTAAGAATAGTATTGATCTATTTCATCTTGATTTTTTTTTCAGCTCTACGAAGATGATACATGTGTATGCATTCTGGATTCCAATCCATTAAGCTATGGGTAAGGTGCTTTCCCTTGATCGACCATTTTATCTTTCTCGAAGAGAATAACAGTTAATTGGTCTTATTAGGTATAAAATGGATGATTCATGATACTTTACTTAAATATTTATCTATAACAAAAAGATTGATTTTTCTTGAAAGCTAAATGTCTTATTCGGCCATCAGGGTGAAATTTGTGATGGACTTTCCTATCTTTGTCGAAGGAATTACAGTGAAGGCTCTGATTAATTAGTATGTAACGTTCTTGTAGAGGCTGGTTGCAAGTTTGGCTTGAGAATGTTGCATCCGTTCTTCTGGTCTGCATGCATATATGTTGATTTGAAGTTAGATGCTCTGTTCTTTGTACTTACTGGCATTATATCTCAATCTCTTTTTGCAGGCATTCTCTTGTCATTCCTAAGTTACATTATCCTTCCTTAGCCGTAACTCCTCCTTCTGTAAGTTATACGCTATCCAGCTAGAATGTTCTATGGTTTTATTTTATAATGGTTGTCCATAAGGACTGTCCATATTTATCAAGGAAGGTTCTAGCTAGAGTTACTTGTTACTGGGGTGACTATATGAGATGGATGACTATGCCATCTCTAAATCACAATTACCGAACCATGCTCAAGTAAATACTAGAAAAGAAAAAGAAACTACTGAATGCTATCCCTTTCAGATTATTTTCTGGGAATATTCACTCGTCTAATGTGTGAGTTTGTCTAGCCTTTATCACCATTGTGCATCATTGGGCATGCCATTTTCTGTCAGGCTGGTAGCAGATAAGATCATATTTGATGGTAGAAGATAAGATCAACTATTCCGCTAGCCCTCTTGATAGGAGATTTCATCAACTTATGTGTTCAAAGTGGCGCATCTCCTATAAGGATGAATTGTGTGTTTAGTATCTCAGAGTGACATAAGAAATTCTTATGAGATCAAGTTTTGATGCATCTTTTTACATCTTAAATTTATCCTTGAACTTAACTATGATGTAGTTCTAATTAACTGACCAACTTATTTAATGAAAAAATATTGGGTTCAGAATACTAAAGAAGAAAATGTGATTATTTATTTAATTTGTCGCCTCTTCGTAAGAATTGTAAGTGGATAACTTGAATTGATGGGATTTAGTTGTGTGATGAGACGCTTATACTATGTTCTTGCCAATGCTTAAAGGTTGTCTGCTGAGTTGGTCATATACTACCATGGCAATTGAATACAATGGTATTTGGGAATGATGGGGATGGAAAAATGGAAAGCGGTGAGAAAGACTTAAATTAAGAAATAACAGGAAATAGTCATGGTTACGTTTCAAACATTATGGACCATTATGGTATTTGATATGGAATTAGAACACACATCCCCTCCATTTGTGTTTGCCGTGTAATGGTTTACTATAGATGGCACTCTCCAAACAACGGTATTGATAATATGGTCCTTCGTGGTGTACCATGCTTGCAAAATGGGCACTTAGAAAACGTTCTATTCCCTCTAGAATCATAGTACTCTAGTTTGCAACATAGGAATTGTTGATAGTGCTGTAGCTGATAAAGCGTACTAGCAATTTCCTTAGCATTTTCCGTTGTTCTGCTCTCTTCTTTCAGTTTTTCTTCTCTGCTTTGAATGCTCTACTTACTATGATGCATTTTACTTCGCTGTGGAAGTCTTTGATCTTCATTAACCTCATGCATGTTCACATTGACAAGAAGAGGTCATGAAATAATAATCCAAGTAGATCTAGCATTAATATAGATTGCTCATAGTACAAAAATATTTACGTCTAGATCCACCAGGATCACAGGACAAAATTCTTTTGTCTGCCTTACTTCAAGGCACTAGGTTTAGTAAGTTTCTGCGCAAGAACATGTAACTAACCAAACTATCATCAAAGAACCTAATTAGAGCTACTTCGAAACTCGATGCATATCATTGAAGTTGGTACTGATGTCAAGTTATGGCAGGTTGTTGCTGCAATGTGCTCCAAGATACCTTTCTTGAGCAATGCAGTTATGAAGGCTACTGAATGTGGTAGGTTGCCGTAACAAATCAAACTCATTGTTAATGAATTTTATGGTTAATACTTCTATCATTCCTGTTTGATTTGGAAAGATTTGAGAGTAATTTGCATTATTAGAGTTGTACATGATGTTTTTCATTGAACCTCATTTGATTGATGGTACTGAATAGAGAAACATTTATCTACCTTCTGACTTTGTAGTAGGGAAAGAGGAACTTTAGGAGTCTCCTTGCTCAGCTTGTTTTTAGTAGCTGATTGAATTATCTACCTTTTGACTGTTTTTCAGCTTGCTCTGTTACAGATACTTCAATTAGCTCTTGTGTGCCTTCACGTATCAAGTTAAAAGAACTTGTACGTGCAGAAACATGTTGGAATATATAATATAATAATATAACAAATTCGTATCCTGTCTATAGTTTTTTTTGGTTCAACTGATGTGTTCATCAAAATTAGGGAGTGTTTGGCAGTCCTTATGGCACTGCTTTTCATTGCAAAAAAGCTTTTAAGTTTTCCAATAAACTTTCTACATTATTTTCAATTGTTTAAAAAGAAATCTAGAAAGCACATGATAATTGTATGTCGAACAATCTTAATATGTATAATTTTCATTATTTTTTAGGTCAAAAAAGTCAAGCTCGTTTACGAAAAGTTTCAAAATAAGCTCCATTCTAGAAAAGCTTTTTATTGTAAGGCTTTAAGCACTCTCAAATGTCCACTAAAATCTTTGGTTTGTTTGAATGGAAATGAAGTCTTTGGTTGCCGTTCTTCTCCACTCTTCTCCCCTCATACATGAGTTGCATTGAATGCATTTGTAACATAACAATAAAACCATTTGCAGAGTCTTTCAACTTGTTGGTCAACAATGGAGCAGCTGCAGGACAAGTAGTATTTCATGTGAGTCTCTTTCATAATTGCCAAGTGAGCAGATTATAGTTTTGGTTGAAGAATCAATACATAGTGACTTTATTTTATTCTGGACTTTGCAGACTCATTTTCACATAATTCCACGTAAGCCTAGTGACCGGTTATGGCATCATGGGGTAAGTCTTTTCAAGTACGTTAAAATTCTTCTGTATATTTAAATTTTGATTAGTTAATATCTGTAACAGAACTTCCTAAGGCAGCCCTTGAGGAGAGATCATGAAGCTTTGGTTCTGACAAATTGCATTAAAGAATTTCTCTCTTGTTCAAATGAGGATTCCAAATGCCTACACGATATAATCTCAAAGGAAGCAGATCATTAGCTTTACACAAGTTGTATTTTACTTATACTATCCTAGTGCGTGTGTATCTGTATGTATGTTGAAGTGTATGCAAGTCAGAGCTGGTGTTAGAACATGAATTCACCTGGTGAAATTCATCAGGGAAGTGTCTATAAGTCATATAGCAATGCATTTATTGGCAAAACTTAGTTTGTTAGAGTTTATGAACTTGGGTAATTCCGTATAAGTTCTTTGTTTCTTGTTGGCGCTACAAATTTTTAACCTAACGTTGTAACCGTGAGCTTTTTGTTTACGTCAGAAGAAGTATGGAAACGTAGGTATCTATTTTGTGGCACCTGCCTTCGTCCGGCAAATCTATGGGACAGGCGGTGTGGTTAAGGAAATGTTCGGAAGTGATTTTTGAAAAAAAAATTATGAGACAAAAAATATTTTAAAATAAGTTTTAGTTTTGCATCTTAAAAGATAATTTTAGTAATAAATTTTTATGTAAATATTTTGTAAAATATTTTAAAATAAAAATGTGAAACAAAAGATAGGGTACATTCGCTTTGTTCCGCATGGCGAAGGAAGCAGCTCAGGCGCCATACGTGCAGCCACCGCACCAGTAATCAAATTGTAATCAATTAAGATAATAATAGCAAATTAATAAACTACTCTCTGATCATAGAGCAACAACATAATTCTTTCACAAATTTAAAAATTACTTGCAATATTAATGGCAAACTTCGGTCTTAAACAATCAATTACGTATTGATCAAATATTTGTAATAACATCATTATAACGATGTGTTCCATAAAATCCTACACATACTGATTACAAAAAAAACCAAAAAAATTACTAACGTGTTTCGGTTCATCGCACGTGTGGGCGGCATGATACATGATGTACATGGATGGGAGTACTGGAAGATCAACATAGGTCAGCGGATTCAAGAATTTATAAAACTTATATACTTATTATAAAGGAGTGTCTCAATTTATGAAAATTTTAATTTTTTTCAATCAAATTTAAAATTTTAATAAATTCATATATTTTAATATTATAAAAGAATTTAGAGTTGCAGTTTCATGCAAATCTCAATTTCCGATTGAGTTGTACCCTTTAATTTTTACGCTCTACGAAATAAAATTTCTTCTCTTCACTTTCAACTAATTTTAAAAATAATTAAAACATGTAATATGAACACCACTTTAATTTACTTAAAAAAATAATTAAAATATAAAAATTAAACTTTATTTTTAATTTATTTTTAAAAAATTATTTTTAATTTTTGTAAAATTTATTTATGAATATTTAAAATACAATATATATATAAAATAGGATAGAAGCACACGGTATTTTTATAGACATATTGGTGCGCATGCCAGCCAAAAGTGGGCGGTGAGATCTTTAAATCTAATTTATATTGTTGGATATGAAGAACCATGAGTTGTAAATATGTTATTAAATTTTCAGCTCAATCGGAATACGAATCGATCTCCATCTGGACTCTTGATCAAAATAATAAAAAAATAAAATTTGACAAAAATATATATTTTTATGTTTGTGTTATTTTGATCAAAAGATCTGATACAAGTCGATTCGTATCCGTTTGAGTTAAAATTTTAATAACATATTTGTAACTCATGGTTCTCCATATCTAACGGTAAAGATTAAAATTGGAGATCTCGTCTGCCACTTTTGATCGACATATGTACTAATATATCTATAAAAATACTATGTACTTTTATATATATATATATATATTATTAAGAAATTAATGAATCTCACTTCCCAGAATCATTACATATTTTAGTTCCTCCTGATCACTAGCTAGCTAGTTACGCAATTCTTAATTTTTTTCTCTTCCATCGATCATTAGTCAATATATATCTTCTTCTACTTCTTCTCGATGGGTAGTTGTTCTTATTTTATATGTTAATTAGCTAGCTAGTGTTGGGTGTCGATAGAATAAATAATGAGCATGTTGAGGTCTTCCAGGTCAAAAAAGGGACTGAATCCAAAACCCTAAATTCAAAGCTTAATTATAATATTGATTGTATATTAGTATAATATAGTAAATGTAAGGAAACCCATTTTGGAAGAAATGATAAAATGTAAACTAATGGCTAACGAGTATTCCTAGGGTTGAGCTGGATTCAATAGGAAAAATAGAAAGTGTTCATGAATTATATAAGTAGTTCTTAATTTTACTACCTCCTGATGAGTTAGCTAATTTAAGATCAAGTAGTCTGTACATTTATAACTTAGGGGCTCTTTTTGGAATTATTTATGAAATACAATTTTTTTAAAATAGAAAATAATTTTATTATATTTTGTAAAATATAAATAATAATAAAATTTTATAACGTAATTTTTTTTTATATTTTATAAATATTTAAATAAATTCTGCAAAAAAATATAAAAATTTATTAAAAAATTTGAAATCAAAGAAATTTTTGAAATGGAGTGAAAACTGGCTCTTAATCCTCTTATACATCATGCATATTATGTTATACATAAATATTAAATGAAGATTATATATTATTAATTTATTCTTAATTAATTAGGAATTGGTGGGATTAATGATGAGCAAATCCCTATAATTAATTGCCGCAGCGAAGCGAATGGTGTACAATCATGCATATAGCTATATCTAAGTGTCCTTGTATATAGACTAATAAGGATATGTTTAATTGCTAAAAACTCTATTATTTTCTCTTACCAGATTTTGATTAAGATCACTTCATATATTTCAGTATTATTTTAAACTCTATTTTACTTTCACACACTTTTAATTTACTAATATTATTTTAAATTAGTGAAATTGAGTTCTAATGAAGCGAGTTTTAAAAATTAGAATTATTTGAAAAGTAGGAGAAAATGAGTTTAATTTTTATATTTTAATTTTATTGAGATGGGTTGAAAATAAAATAATAAAGTTTTAAAAATTAAAATGATAAGTTCCTAAATAATAAAATAAAAATAGAGTTCTCTGTTCGATAAATAACTGAAATACGTGTATTTTTTAGAACTCTAAATTTGATAAAAATGAAGTTTTGATATTTTAAACGGCCTTAAATTTAAACTCTACTTCATATATTTAATTATTATTTTAAAATTTATTTTTATAGAATTTTATTTGTCATCGAAGTTAATTTTTAAAAACTTATTTTTACATAATTATTTTAGTTGTAATAAAAAGACGCACTAATACAAAACCAAATTTGCAGTACATATAATTTGTCTCTTCATTTTTACACACGAAAATTACTTTTCCTTTATTAAAAAGTCACTTCTTATTTATTTTTTATTACAAAAAAATATAAAAAATTATTTCTAACTCATTTTTAATATAAAAAAATATATCATTTTCAATAACACTATTTCTAATAACTTATTTTTAATAACTCGTTTTTAAAAAAATTCATTTTTAAAGCCAAAAAAATGCACACTTTGTTGTTGTAATCCTACAACAATCACACATATATTTAGGTAGCTGCATAATAATTGTAGTTTTGATTTTCTATGAGAGTAGGGAAAAATGCTCCAGAACAAATCCCTATCAACATAACTAAATGCTAGCTATAGCTAAACTACATAAACAGCTACCTAATTAAAATGAATCAGTGCAAGTAAATCACAAATATAAATAATAAGGTAGAGATATTATTTAGGTAGGCGTGCATAATATAATAAAGTTTTAAAAAACTATTAATATGGAATATGGTGTCCGAGGAGGCACGGGCGCTCCGCCGATTTCTCCAAGGACGTCCTTCGTGTTCATGCATTTTGCATGCCGCACACAAGATGTTCAGTGATTTTCATTTTAAAAAAACTATTCTATATTTTTTATAGAAATACTTTTAAATATTTATCGGAAAAACTATTTTCACTTTCAATTCTGAATAAATAATTTATTTATTTTTTATTTATATTTAATAATTTTTTATAATTTATAGATTTTATTATTATTTTTTGAAGTTAAAATATTAAAATAAAATAATTTTTTATTATATATATATTTTTAAATAGCTACTAAATAACTACTTAGATTAATATAATATAATTAAGAGTTATTAGAAGAATTTTCCTAGTTTATCTGTTGGCAATCATGCATGCATGGTTACTTGGGGTAGAAATTATGTTCTGGTTAATTATTTCTTAGTCAGTTATGTTTATGTAAATAAATATCATCGTAGGCATGTTATTTGAATGGCAACATTGTTATTGGATCAATGTTGGGTTGCTTACTTTCTACTACTCTCGCTCGTGAAATTTTTCTTTAATAGCGTGTTTTAAATATATATAATTGAATTTTATAAAATTAAAAATTAAAAAATAGAGTTTATTAAATATAAAGTGAAAGTAGAGATTAGTATTTATGTATTAATAGTTTTTAAAAATATGTTAAAAATTAAAAAATAAAATTATAGTAGGAAGTATGTAAATAAAAAAATCAGAACTAAAATTTTATACGTGAAAATAAAATTTTGAATGTAATTAAAATATATAAACTGTTCGAATTTTAAAATTTAACAGAAAAACATAAAATTACGATTATTTCAAACACGTCCTAAATATTTCAAGAATTTACGAGAACTCTTGGAATAAATAAAAATAAAAATAAAAAAGAAACTCAATCGGTAAAGAAAGTTGTAACAAGTAAATAAATAAAAGAAAGACAAAAATAAATAGTTAACTCAGTAAAAAAGTATTTAGATATATTAAAATGAAAAAAAGAAATAATAATAATAAAGAACAGAAAATTAAACCATATGCGTTTTAAAGAAATCATAAAGGTTGACCGAAAAAGAAGAGTTTGAAAAGTTAAACTCTGTAGTTTTGAAAATAATCTGTAGTATTTTAAATTTCAAAATGGCTTATATAGAGGCTTATAGCATTGATTATTAATTACTATTATGATTAATTATAATTAATTTGCTTGGATTACCAAGGGGTGAATTTTAATCTTTTACCGGTCGCTGGAAACAGGCAGGCTTTCTTACTTTTTTGTATATTAATTATAATATAAACATGTTATTAGTGATTCCTTGCTTCACGGTCAAACTTTCACCATTGCGACCACCGAGATAAAAACCCACTCACTCAACTTCAAAATTTTTTTTATCTTCCACCTCCTTTATTAATATTCTATTCTTCCTCCGTACATGCACCAAATACATTAGTAACTCATTTTTAATTTTACAATAAATAAAAGTACATAAAAATTACTTCGAACTAAAAAATGTATACTCTTAATTTATGCTTAAATGATAATATTTATTTATGATGATTGAAAGTTTTATACATATATTTGTATTAAAAGAGGAAAAAAGATTTGGCAAAAGGAAAATTTAACGCCGTAAGACAAGGGGTTGTGTCCTCATGTGTGGGCGCAGGTAACCCTGTTATGTAATCTCTTCTGATCTTTTTTGCATACTACTTTTCTTTTCTTTTCTTCTCAAAGAAAGTAAACCATGCATTTTTATTGGAACTGTTAACTTAATTATTCTTAATTTCGTTTTCTTTCAACTACATTTTTGGAAATCATAAGGCTGGTCTAATTAGTTAGATTATGGTGAATTCTTTGATCAGTGTTAAGAAGAAGGAGAAGAAGAAGTGGTATACTGCAGACAAGAATTCCACCTGGGGTTGAATAAATGGGTGTGGAAGAGAGAGGTAGGCTTTGTTGTCTTCGAACCTTTTTGGTCTGCAGACATTTTTCACCAACTTCTTCTGGCCATTTTGAAATTTTCAGTTTTGTAATATATACACACTTGCAAATTCTATCCACATGCACACAAACATAAACAATATTATACAAGTACACTCCTTCATTATCTATATAACAATATCATATATACAACAAGCTATCTAGCCATGAAGTAGAAAGAGACAAGAGCTGAAAAAAATGGACCAAAGTAGTCTGCTTTACTCTATTGTACTCTTTCTTTATGTTATTTTATATATAGAATGGTAGATATAGATATAGAAATTGGTGTTTAATAATGACTGTCTTCTTCTTATAGTAGTTTATATTGTGTTTGAAATGAAATGTTATTGTTTTACATTCATCTTCTTTGATCAAACCTAAAACTCTTCATCTTTCATTTTCTCTGTCTTCTTCTTCACTTTCCAAACCCAGTGCAGCGCTTTGCTGCCTCTCCCTGTCATTGTAGCAGCAGCAGCACTGCACCATCACCACTTTTTGATCATAAAACGACGACAACCACCGTCTCCAACCACCAATCTCTCCCTTCTCTCTTTCTCTCTGCTGCAGGGAACAGATATAAAGCTCCATCTGTAGTCTGATTTAGGTTCAATGAACAACTGGCTAGGTTTCACTCTCTCTGGCCACCATCACCAAGACTCATCATCTTCTCATGAAACCCACCACCATCACAATCCCTCCGCTGCTGCTGCTGCTCGGCTTATCTCCGGCGAGCGAGATTACTACGGCTCTCTTTCCTTCGCAGCCGACACAACTTCCCTGAGACCTGATGGCTCTTTTGGTCTTCTAGAAGCACCACAAGGTTATATGACTTCAGTATCATTGCATGAATATATGAAATTACCTATGCTTGATGAAAAAAGTTTTACGAAGGATGTAAATTTTGTGATGTTGTTATTTTTTGTAGAGTGGAGCATCCAAAGCTTGGATTACAACAGAGGGAATGACAACTCTTCTGATCTATCAATGGTAGTGGGAACTACAAACTTAAGCAACCAGTCTGCAGTAGCAGGAATGGACGAACATAACGAGCCGAAGCTTGAAGACTTCCTCGGTGGCCGGAGCAGTTCTATCGCTGAAGATTTCATCTACTCTAATTGCTCCGTTGCTTCAATCTCCGGCGAAGGCGGCGGGGACGTGAATGCGAACAACGGAAGCACTAGTAACAACAACAACAATAGCATCGGCATATCGATGATTAAAACATGGTTGCGAAACCAGCAGACTCATCATGCGGTGCAGCAAATGGAAATAAATGGCGGGGACAGTGAAATGGTCCCGGTGGGAAGCTCAACGGCGCAGAGCTTGTCACTGTCAATGAGCACGGGATCACAGTGCAGTACTCAGTTGCCGATCGTGACGAGCGGCGTTGGTGGAGTAGGAGGAAGGGAAAGTTCGACAGTAGATGAGAAGCAGAAGGGTAGCTCGAGTTGCAGCGGGCTTGACACACAGACAGGAGCTATCGAGGCCGTGCCGAGGAAATCTATCGATACTTTTGGACAGAGAACTTCGATTTACCGTGGCGTTACAAGGTCCGCAAATGCATTTCATTCATATATATGGCTTGGTATAGTGAATGTTATATATAATGTTCCACAAGCGTTTGTGATTGCATGCAATACAATATTTATCAGGAATTTCAGTTTATCCGATCCATTATTGTCTGAGTATAATTAATTGTTACACTTTATTTGATTAGGATTTGTTACCGAGTTCGCATGAGTTCTTTGCATAGAGGTTTATGCTGGCTTTAAAGAAATGTTGAAAATTGTGTGAAAGAAATTGAGGAAAATCGATTTCTAATATATGCTTGTGCTCTTCGGAGATTGCAGGCATCGGTGGACAGGAAGGTATGAAGCACATCTCTGGGATAATAGCTGCAGGAGAGAAGGACAGACTCGTAAAGGGAGACAAGGTAAGAGAAATTGTTATCTCACAAAATGGCTTGGTCTGAAGTTTGAAAACTTATTTGGTTTTTCCACTTATTTAAACTGATACAATTAAATTTTTTGCCTTATTTTTGGAAATGGCTTCTCCATCAATGATGCATGCAGTTTATTTAGGTACGGAGTAAATATCTTCGACTCCAAATTATTGTAAAATTTAGTAGTTCTTAATTCTTTGATTGAAGAAATAATCTTCTGCTGTGTCTCTATAGGTGGTTATGACAAAGAAGAGAAAGCAGCTAGAGCTTATGATTTAGCTGCTCTCAAGTATTGGGGTCCTACTACTACAACCAATTTTCCTGTATATGTTCTTTGATTTATAGTCCATTTTTTAACTACATTATATCTTTATATTTTCTGTTTCCTGATTAAATATGGATAGAGCTCAATTCATTAAAGTGTTCTTCAAATAATTCAGGTAAGTAACTATGAGAAAGAATTGGAAGAGATGAAGCACATGACTAGGCAAGAGTTTATTGCATCACTTAGAAGGTCCGTACATAATTTCAGTTCCTGATTGTGAAATGATTTTATGTTGATTTTCATCTATAATTTTGCGATTAAATAGTTTATAATCTGTTGTTAATTAAGGTTGTTTATTCACATAATTATCTACTAATTTGCAGAAAGAGCAGTGGATTCTCTCGTGGTGCTTCTATCTATCGTGGAGTCACAAGGTACTTCTATCTATGGTTTCTGATTTACATAGCCTAACTTGTTGGAACGCTTCTAAAAGGCACTCTATATTAATTCTTTCTTTTTGCTAAGTAAAATTTGGACTGTGTTACTTATGGTGAGATTCTTAATTATATAACGTTAAAAGCAGCTTACTGTGTTTTCCATGACATTGACAGACATCACCAACATGGAAGGTGGCAAGCAAGAATAGGAAGAGTTGCAGGAAACAAGGATCTTTACCTTGGAACCTTCAGTAAGCTTCTGATGATAATCTAGATAGTTCACCTTTCTAAGTACACATACATGTCAACTATTCATTGCGTTCCATGAATTATTATAACTCGAGCAATTAATTTCTGCTTGCTTTGTTTCATCATTGCATGATCACAGTTCTTTAATGATTTTCATATTACATTTACGATTTGATAAATTTACCTATAAAAATCCTCTCCCTTCTTACTTGGTTTCAGGTACCCAAGAAGAAGCAGCAGAAGCTTATGACATTGCAGCAATCAAATTCCGTGGACTCAATGCCGTCACAAACTTTGACATGAACCGCTATGACGTCAAGGCCATCCTTGAAAGCAGCGCACTTCCGATTGGTGGTGCTGCAAAACGCCTTAAGGAAGCTTCCGACCATGCAGAGTCCAGCATTGATGGACGGAGAATTAGTGATGAATCAATTGCTTCTCATCTCAATGATGGTCTCACCGGCTATGGGTCCAGTTCACACGGTTGGCCCACCATTGCCTTCCAACAAGCACAACCGTTGAACTATCAATACCCTTATGGATCACAACCCCGTGGATGGTGCAAGCCTGAGGACGGAATCACAGTTACCCAAAGCCTTCAAGATCTTCAACAGCTTCAGCTTGGCAGTAGCCGCCACAACTTCTTTCAACCATCTGCTGTCATGCAGAACAACATGATGAACTTGGATTCCTCGTCAATGGAGCACAGCACGGGTTCCAACTCAGTTATTTACAATGGTAGTGGTACCGGTGGAGCATACCGTGGGTACATGGGGGGAAGCGGAGTCTATGCAATGCCGTTAAGTACGGTCGTCGTTGATCAGAGTGCTCATAATAACCAAGGAAGTAGTGGTTATGGAGACAGTGGAGGGTTGTTTGGAACTAATGATCCTTATGGGGCAAGAACTAATGCTTACTATCTAACACAGCAATCTTCTGATAGTGTTGCAAATGAGCAAACATGGATGCAAGGTTTAACTCAGGGTACGGAACCAAGGTCTAGCAATATGCAAGGTAACAATGGAGCACCTTTATTTAATTTCGGTGTGGAGTGATGCATAGGTTAATTCTAATATCGATGCTTCTTGTTCACAAGAGCATCGTGGAATTTTGTCAGGAGGGATTAATACCAGATAGGAAAGGCTTATTAGACTCGGTTGGTGATTCTTTTCTCTAGTCGTGATAGCCTAGAATTAATTCTAACCATGGATTAATTGCTGATCTTTTCTAACTTCAGGAGATATATACTTCTGTAAAGTTAGTTTATTAGCTTAGCTAGCTGATTACAACATTTGATATCGATGTAATCATTTATCTCATTTTCTAGCTAATTTTGAATGGCTTCTGTAAATCCTTTTAAAGGATTAATTTAAGCTATTAGTTGAATGCTGCATGCAGTTGATCATGTTTGATGAATTTAATTCAAAAATATTATAACTGTCCTAAATTTTCTCAGTTACTTTGCCATGCATGGTATACGATATCAGTCTCTTCTTTTGCAATGTGAAAGTTGGGATTCTTTAATATATTCCAGGTGAGGAAACAGAAGTAGGAACTCTGCAAGTTGAAAGTTTTCAATTGCTCTTTAAATCAAAAGAATGTTCAATAAATTCTTTAAGTGAACGTGTACTTACATACAACATGAATGTGTAGTACATGAATTCTTTAAACTTTTTTCTCAATATTTTATCCAAAATCATTTATAAACAAAGAATGAGTTCAAATAATCTGTCAACACTTTGCTATATATATAGGCTTCAAACTCTAGGGGTGCTATATATGTAAGTTTGCAGAAAAAGTTTGTTGCTTTTCAGGAGTTATCAGATGAGATATATGAATCACACCTTCATCTTCTCTACATCTTTATTCACTCTTTATACGAACTCTAATCTACTTCGATCATAAGGTTTTCAAGTTAATATATATGGTTTCCTTAAATATCTTTATATCGTTTCAAATTTAATTTCAATTTTGAGGTGACTCGATTTTTGTAATGCAATCTGTGTGCTCTCATCTGAGCATATTATGTTAGAAATTATAAAACCACTACGTAAGTTAGTAATTAATTAGAATAAAATAAGTTAAATATGTATTCATATTGGAATACCAAAAATCATAAAAGACGAACTATCGTTCAAAAAGTTGGAAAGCCAACTGTTAAGGATTTTGAATCATCTCTTGAAAAATGGAAAGCCAAAGTACTTGAATAATTAATAGGAAGATGAAAGGATAACTGATTGGAAGTTCAATAGTCTGCTTGAGGTATTATATATATAAATGAGAGGTTTTTGTTTGGAAAATAGCATATAAAAAAAAGAATCATTCTCACATAAAGTGTGATAGATAAAAACAAAAGCATTTTAATGAAAGTTCTTACTTAAAGTATAACACAAGAGTTTATAATTGCTTTGGTTGAGTGATTTTCTTGAAGGCTAGTTTGCCTTTTCGTGAAATTTTTTTCATTTTTTTTACGTAAATCTTTTATCTTTGTAATTGTGTTGCTCTTGTCTCAATTCTTATTTTTTTTACGCAAAATTTTTAAGTGTGTTTTATATTTCCGCTTCGCTTATCGACAACCGAACACATTCGGTATTTCTTATATATTATTAGAAAATATTTGAGTGTTTTGAAAAAAAACCTTTTCTAAAATTAGTATATTTTGAAAAATTTTTAAAAATAAAATTTATTTATAAAAAATAATACTAAAATATAAATTTCTATAATATAAAATTTTCTATAATTTTTTAAAATTATAAAAAAATTATAAAATATATGAAATAAAAAATTGAACGATCAAAACAGCACTGAAAGTGGAGCACTGTATTCTTTTCCACGGAGTTTAGAAAAGTGAAGAAACAAAAGACGGGAACAAAAAGAAAAAGAGTGTAGCCTAAGCCTTTACTTCTATGACACAAAACTTACCCGCCATATTTCAAACGCTCACAATGCTACCGCATTCACTTGATCGGCCTCTCTCTCTCTCTCTCTCTCTCTACATTTCCCTCTTCAATGCCACCACCCTTCTCTCCGCCGTCTCTCCTCCGCCGCTGCTGTGGGAGCTTTCGACTCTCTACTTATCACCTTCAAAAACCCAAGTGGAACACAAACCTCAACCTCGTTGTTACTCACCCTCTCCTCTCCCTCATGGAATCCTGTTCTTCACTTGCCGATCTCAACAAAATCCAAGCTCTTCTTACCGTTGCTGGATTAATGTCCCAACGTTTCCCTGCTAGTCGTGTTATCGCTTTCTGCGCTCTATCTGATCCCCCACACATGTCTCGTGCCGCTCGCGTTTTAGCTACACTTCCAACACCTCCTAATACTTATACTCTAAACACAATGATTCGCGGATACGTTAGAGATAACTCGCATATACTTGCTTTCAATCTTTTCCATGATATGATTCGATCTGCTCTCCGGTCGTTGATTGATGCCCGTACGTTGGTTTTCGCACTTAAGGCTTCTGAGCATCTGTGTGATTCTTTTGCTGGAGAATCTATCCAATGCACGATTTACAAACTGGGTTTTGCTAAGGAGTTATTGGTTAGGAATGGGTTGTTGCATTTCTATGTGAAGGTTGGGAGTTTCTGTTGCGCCCAGAAGTTGTTCGATGAAATGTGCGAGAGAGATGTAGTTTCGTGGACGACCTTGATTGATGGTTGTGCACAGTTGGGTCTTCCTGATGAGGCGATTAGGGCTTTTTCCCAGATGATGGCAACAGATACTGTACCAAATGACGTGACCATGGTAGCAGTGCTGTCAGCATGTTCTCGATTAGATAGTTTGAGGTTGGGAAAGTTGGTTCATGGGTACATACTGAAGAATGATGTTCTCGGTACTATCAGTTTGTTGAATGCTTTGGTTGATATGTATGGGAAATGTGGATGTGTAGGCTCAGCTAAGGAAATTTTTTATAGCATAGAGATTAAGGATGTCGTCTCTTGGACTAGCTTGTTGAATGCCTATGCCAAATGTGGCTGTTTGGAACTTGCTAGGCAGGTATTTAATCAGATGCCAGAGAAAAATGTAATATCTTGGAGCAGTATGATTGCCGCATATTCTCATGCTGATCTTCCGAATGAAGCATTGAAGATGTTCTCTGAGATGATTGCCACAGGTGTACAACCCATTGACGGTACTCTTGTAAGCGTGCTATCAGCTTGTGCTCAATCTGGTTCCTTCCATATTGGTAACTGGATTTATGAACATTATATTGTTAAAGAAAAAACTAAACTTAGTTTGAATTTAATCAATGCATTTGTAGAGATGTATGCCAAATGTGGAGCTATTGAGGCAGCAATAAAGTTATTTGATAACATGCAGGAAAGGAACATAGTATCTTGGAACACAATGATCATGGCTTATGCTGTTCATGGCTTTGCAGATGATGCCCTTAGGCTCTTTGAGGAACTCAAGAGTATGAAGGTGATGCCTGATGATATCACATTTGTTGGTGTCCTATCTGCATGTACTCATGGTGGACTTGTTGCAGAAGGCCGAAAGCACTTTAGAGACATGAATGCTATATTTGGCATTGAACCAAAGATAGAGCATTATGCCTGTCTGATTGATTTGCTAAGCAGAGTTGGGCTATTAGAAGATGCTTATGAGTTGGTGACAACCATGCCATTGCAGTTGGATAAAGCGGGATGGGGTTCTCTCCTTAGTGCATGCAAGATGCATGGCAATGCAGATTTGGGCAAGTTTGTAGGTGATAAGCTTCTAGGTTTAGACTCTGGTGATAGCGGCATCTATGCTCTCTTGGCTAATATCTATGCTGCTAGAAACAAATGGGATGAGGTAAAGAGTATTAGGAGCATGATGAGAATCAAAGGAATAAAGAAGACTCCTGGCTGCAGCACTATTGAGTTGGATGGTAAATTCCATCAATTCCTTAGTGCAGACAAATCTCATATCCAATCTAAGGAAATATATATGGTGTTAGATGAAATATACTTCCATTTGAGAAAGAAAGGGTGATTTTGGGAAGAAGACCATTATTATAGGATGTTTGTGCATGAAATCTAGAATGCTACAAGTATCTAAAACAACAGGCAGCGTCTCTGTTAATGCATGTTTCTTTAAGCCAAAAATTAACAACTGCCTAGACTGTAGGTGGCATGCCTAGGCATTGCATGGGGCAACTGAGGTATTAATTTGGGTGACATACATCCAATAGATTCTAATGGTGCCCCAAGAAAATAACAATTGGAAGATTGCCCTCCTTTTTTCTGTCAGAGGAATCTCCATATCGGCCAAAGATTACAGTTTTGGATGTTGTCTTCAAGTGATATACAAAACTATACAAAAACAAGATATTGTGGATTGTTTTAGTCAATGTGGTCTTCAAGTACAAAGGACCAATCTCGCAAGGACCTCATATTGTTCGTGACAGCCAATTCATAGGATGATACTGATCGCTGTGTTTATGAAGCTAACACAGCCAAAATGTCTCCATGCAGAAAGTTTACATGACAATGGTAGCTAACAGCCAAATATCTCCATGTCTATTTCTGGCACTATATCTTTCATTTAGACAGTAGTAATTCTCATTCATCATCTTTTTCAAATTGAAGAAAGCAACAGCCTTCAAGCAGTGTTATTTTTTTGGTTCAGGACTGGGGATTTGATAGGAAATAGGAACGTACTGTCGGAAGTTGCTTACAAGTTCAGGTACCTCTCATTTTATGCAGTTACGATAGAAAAAAGTAGCATCACATGATAGCTTTTACAATCCCCTGAGTTTTGGTTGGACAAGACAGTTCTTTTCAATTTATCTCTATTTTCCGTTCCAGCTAATTGAGGTTCACTACTCCTCTACTAGAATAGGCTGTGACCAGGCAGAAAGATAATGGAATGATAATCAGGCTTGATTTCTTGGAGAGGAGTAGAAGAATTACAGGTACTTTGTTTCCTGTTAAAAATGGAAGTAGCCACTAGGTTTATTTTATAGCAGACAATAAGGATGACATAGAGAGTACATGAAAGCCAAAAACAAAATACTAAAGCTGCGCATTTTGATGGCAGCTGCAACTTGAAACTAATACTAAATAATACTCTTCAATTACTATGATACTGTTACATAACATGGGTTTCTTGTGACTTCAGGATCATGCTGATCGAGGTGGATAGAAACTGAGAAAGCTGTTAAGATGAACAGGTGCACCTGAGTTCTCCTGACCCCATTATTTTTTTTTTTTATCTGCTAGTGTTCCTTCTTGGACCTCTTTAACAGACTTTTCTCTATCTGTTTCCTTATGAGCAGAATTTTTGGTGTGCTCTTCTGCGTGAACAGTAACTTTTTTCCTAAGTGCATCAACTGATTGTCCTGCCGAACTGCTCCCCAGATAGCTGATTACTAGGAGGAAGAATCCTTGGGGTCTGCCCAAAAAAGGCAGTTCCTTTTGTCTTTTATACTCTACATGGAGCATATCTTCAGCTTATATGATCATATCCTAGAGATCAAAATCTGGTAGAACTCTTTTAAGCCTAAGTTTACCCTAAAATCTTAGGTTTATTTCCCATCCAAAGTACTGACCGCATGGAGTTATCGAAGTAAAGTTGAAATCATAGCTTGTATGGAACATAGCGCTGCGAACTTTACAATCTATTCAACAACTTCACATAGTTTAATCAGTTATCAAATGTAGCAGGAACCTCAACTAATACTAATCATGTCTCCAATTGGATATTTTAGATATCTAAGGAGAAGTCTAATATAACCTTTGCATTTGCGTAGTTCGACAATCATAGCCTTTAGATTTATTTGCAGCCAATATTCAGAAATTTGTCAGATACAGATTTCTTTCTTTTAAACTAGGACATTTCCCCTGGTCCCACCAATCCACAAATTCATGTGGCACGGTTACTGAGGCAGATATTAAATGATGTGAGCAAGTCTGAGAAGCCCATGCATCAATCAGTTTGTTTAGGGAAGTCCACCATGCTCACACCCTTGGGCATCAGCATGGAAAGCTGTTCCTTTAGCACTGGAAGGAGAGTTCTATCAATCTAACCTGGGATCTTTCCATCTTATGAACAACACTGACTCCAATTTCCATCACAACCAAAAAGTATTTTAATTGTCAGCATAGCCTCTTATGTAATGAGATGAGGAGACAAGGAATAAAAGAGGTATGAGGGTGAGGTGGGCAGTCCTTTCCATTTTACTTAGCTGTTCTTATTTAATAATCGAGTTTAGATGGTAGCTAGTTAAAGTTATTTATGGCCCTGTGACTCATCGAGATGATAAAACTAGTTCTCTCTCTCTCTCTCTCTAAACATATCTGATTGGCAGGAGCAAGTGCCACAATAAGAATTTTATACCCTGGAGCTTTCCTTACACTGTCCTTTTCCTACATAGACTTTACCAGATGAAGGTCTAACTTCTCCTAGAACTAGAACTATATGGTGCCCATTATATTGACAGACACTTCACCTTCATACTTAGGATCACCCAACATACTTTATGAAATATTTGAGCTAGTCTTTCTCTAGTCTGTTTCACATGCTAATTCAAGAGGCTTAGAGTTTCCAAGGGCTTTGTTGCTTCCATCTTGTGAGGCTGTTCCATCTGTGGTTTTGTTGCAAGTGGATGTATGTACTTGCAATTCGGGCAGGATGGTGAGGACCTGCAGAGCATAACCAAGAGGTGGCAGTTGAAGCATGCCACTGCAACCATGTTGTTTGCACACGATTTACTGGTGTGCTTCATCAAATCATCTTGAAGTAAGGTTGTAGTTGTCTTCTGCTTTGGTGGGCTGAATGGTGTTGCAATATTTAGTTCCAAGTCAAGCTTTTGTTCATGATCTCTTGGTCTGCTCCAACTCTTCCTCAGGGTTTTCCTATTCAAGTAGTACATCCTTCCAGACTGCAAATAGTCAAAAGCATGTGCGTCTGGTAAACTTATGCAACAAGAAAGTAACCAGATTTTGAGATTGATTTGCATCTTTATCATAACGTTGGACAGTCTGCACTGCAATCATCAGATGGTTTTTTTAACTCCTACCCTTTTTTAGGGGCTTCTATAACTTTTCTCAGTAAGATTAGCATATTTTTTCCCTATTCTTCTAGTAGTTACATGTTCATGCATGTAGGAACGAAATATTACATGTAGATGTATATATGAAAGAGAGAGAGAGAGAGAGAGAGAGAGATTTACTTGTAGGTCTAAGCACTGCTCCCAGTCCAAGGGCAAGGGATCATTGAGTTGTAGGTCGACACTAGCTTGTGCGAAGAGCTGATCATCCCATGAGTGTTTCCTCTTCCTACAACCGCTTCCATCAGACTGTTCGGACGATGAACTGTTTCCGCTGCTGGTGACATAGGTTGACAGAGAGGGACCCAGAGATAGCTCTTGATTGTCCATTGACCTTAAAGCTAGACTCTTCATCACCTTGGTCTGCTTATCTCCTATGTGGTACTGATCTCTCTTTGGCTGTAGGAATTCCATATTCATACACTTCGCTTGAGACTTAGGAGAAGCTTGCTTAGAGATGAAGTGAGGGACTACACCTTCTGTTCTCACCCTTTTGATATGATAAGGTCATGCAGGAGGAGCATGGATACTAAAGAGGGTTATTAAATAGCCTTCATCAAACCTATTAAAAGGAGGGCAGGTCTAGCATTAAAAGTGACAAGTAGAGTGAACTTTAATGCTTACAATTCCTCCTCTTCACACTATTCAAAACTCCTCATAAGTGAATAGACTATGCAGTATTTATATCAATATTTATATCACCTTGCTCCTGAACCAACATCCACCCATATGATAATATATCTTCTTCCTTCTCACTCTCATACTCAACCTCCCATTTTCCACAAGTTTAATTTTGATTATCTATTCGTAAAGATTATTGAGACTTGTTTATCATCAACTCAATGACATAAAAAAGAAGCATTCTTTTCATAGACTTGGGAAAGTTCGAACTATGTCCTGAACCATAACATTATTTTCTTGCAGATCCAATGATCGTCGTACGTCGATAGCATGTGACCATAAGATATCCTTGTACATGGAACAGAACCATTAACTGCCATCAAATCATGAAGAGTTTGTTGTGGTTGGGTATTCATGAGCGTGCCCTTACCCTAATTGTTCATAAAGAACGAAGGAAGGAAGGAGAAGGCAATAGAGGGAGAGTCGTGAAGGGAAGAAGCTATAGCAAAGGGGAGTTGATGGTGTTAATGCTTATAGCAACCTTCAGTCGCCAACACCAACTCAAGCATGCAGTAAATATTTTTGCAAATGCAATGAGAGAAGGAAGAAATAAATATGGCGTGTTGGGAGCTACTTCATGCATACACCAGCACCAACTGCACCAATAAATTGAGGCGCCTCTCTTGGTTGTTGGGGCATGAAACTCATTAATGTTTAAATGCCAACATTGCGCTTTGTATTTCTACGCAAATTGTTAGTTCATAAGCAGACGAACTATACAGGGTTTAGCTTTCAATTGGTTTTGAATTTCAGAGCTTTGTAACTTAACTGCCAGAAGATTTGCCTTGTAGGTTTCAATTCTTTGCTAGTTTTATGGAAGATATGGCAAATAACTGGTAAGGATACATATAACCCTCCCTACTTGTAGGATGGAAAATTTTTTGTTCTCCTTTTTGTTATCCGCAAGTGAATAGTTCGGTTCACTTGTATACGCATCGTTCTGATTCCGGACTATTAGACTGCGGTCGTTTGTGCACCTGTTGTTCTGAAGTATTTGAATAGCCTGATGGCCATGGAAAAGAAATCCTTCACAAATTAGATCAGCATTCTTGTTGTTCATAAACCTTACGTTAAATGCAAAAGCACTTTTTCGCTTAGCTATTACACTCTACTACTCAGGGCGTTTTTTTTTTTTTTTTTTTGCTATAAAATGAGTTATCAAAAATGAGTTTGTAAAAATAAATCATTTAAAAGTAAAATTTATAATTAGTTATATTCTTGTATCTATTTTTATTAAAATTGAATTCGGAAAAGTTTTTAGTTTCAAATTTTGATTTTTTAAAGTAATATTTTTATTCGAGAAAATTTAAGTTTAAATTTAAATTTAATTTCCCTTTAACGTAAATTATGAATAGAATTTTGGCTGAAAATATGAGTATAAAGGACATGTAAATAAGCCCTTAACTGCAAAATCATTCTCTTTAAGCCATTTTTGCTATTGCTCATTTACAACTCAACCGTTGGCTTTCAAGCTACATCACAAAAAAAAAATGGAAGGAGTCTCCAGCAGTGATGACAATTTCTAAACCAATATGCAAATTCGATTCAAAATTGACTGAAAAAAATTAAATTCGGATCAGATATATCGACTCCAAATTTACTCGAAAATTCAAATGAATTCGAATTGAATATTATTGTATTACAAGAGCCAAGACAATTGGAAAAAAAAAAATGATCATTAACAGTTTGAATTTTAATGCTCAACAGCGAGTGTTGTTTCTGTCTGTGTGGCCTGAATGATATCTAACATTTTAGCTGTGCTCCAAATTTAAAAACGCTAACCTTTGCCCCTTGCCGTCGACAGAACAGTAACGGCGTCAAATACTTGATATAATATATTAACTAAGTTAATATAGTTAATATCAATCTTATGATGTAGTTAGAATATGGTTTTGTAGGTGAGAGGGCTTTTCAAAAGTGAAGTAGCAAAATCACTACTACCCTTCTGCAACCGTTGATTCAGGAATGTTTGGAACTACTTATTGAAAAAAAAAATTCCAAAAAAAAAAATATTTTAGAAATTTTATGATGTAGTTAATATAGTTAATATCAATCTTATGTGTAGTTAGTTATCATTAATTATTTTTGGTATCTCTTTCTTTTTGACGGCCGTGGAAGATAATTATTGCCGCTCGATGAAGACCAGCAGTCAATGAAAACGACGACAACGATTACCACCAGTCAGACGCATTGGTCATGAAAGATAACAACGGCCTTTTAATCGGACAGCGGCGGCGCCCACATCATGCCCGCCGTAACAACAACGGCGAGCAGCAGTTTACTCGCACGAACGTTCGCATCAGAGATCTAGATAATTCGAGAAGTTGGCCAAGATCGTGAAGCGTCTGCCATTGAGGATCACTGAAACGCAACAAAATATCACGGGTTCTCCTGTCGCCGCTGCGAAAGCACCTCAGCCAGAAAGCGCCCCCATTCCAACACGCTCCTTTAGAACCATATCAGAACCCTCCTTGGATGATCTCATCCCAAAGCAGAAGATGGAGTATAGAATTATTAATTTGAAGGTGAAGAAATTGCAGCAACAGTATGAACTATGAAACATCATAATCTACATGCCAGTAAGTAAAATGAACAAAAAAATATTGTAAAACTTACGAGCAGGAGAACAAAAATCCTATGCAAGTCTTGCATAAATTCATAATCTGGTAACACAACAAGAGAAAAAGAAATGAAAAAAATTGAGAAGCAGGAATGCATCAGCATTTGCTTTTTAACCTAATAGAATTACTCGTAATCAGGAATCTTACATAAGAAAAGATGAATAAATATTCTTGTTTTATCATACTGCATGCATCAATTATACCATGCATCAAGTTCCATACTTACGATCAGTTTTAGATTTATGATTCACAGTATACCCTATACTACTGCAAATTTAATGACAGAACTCGAGAACAACTATGGTCTAGTTTTAATTGCATGAAATTGAATTTCACTAAAGTGAATTTCATAAAAATAAAATTTGATAAAAGATAAAATTCGGTAAAAATAGAATTCAAAATAATAACTAAAACATGTGAAAGTAAACTTTACAGTGAAGTTTTAATAAAAATAAAATTTAACGTAAAACTAAAAATAAAATTTAAAATAATAATTAAAATATGTGAAGTAATCTGAACTCAAGAGTGAGAAAGGAGTCCAGTTACACGAAAACACACACTAAAATGTCAAAAACTGAGTGCTTTCATTTAAAAGGAATTACCTAACAACAATGAAGCGATGTTTGGCATCGCTTAAAGTGTTTTTTTAGCTTTTTCAGCCACCCAAAAAAAAATGATGCAGTGTTGTTAAAAGTTTTTCTTAAATTTTGAAAATATAAATAAATATAATTTCCCGTGCAAACTTTTTTTTTTTCCAAAATTTTTAGAAAAATTCTTAGAAGCTCTTGTTGGTGCAAAAACCTTTACTTTTTTAGGTATCCCAAACAAAACCTGACGCAGAATTTTTTTTGCCCTTGAGTGTTAAATTACCAGGAAAAACGGATAGTGTTTTCAAATTTTACTGCATCATTGGCCAACATCAAAGTTGCTGAGCTACCAGCTGAGAGGAGCAGTGTATTGAAAAGTTACCTAACAGCAGATCTACTTCTGCATTCATTCATACCATTGTGTTGCATTCACTACTTGAGAACTCACCTTGTTTGCCGCTGTCCTCTCTTGGCACTGTTCTATTCTGGCTTCCCTTCTTGACCTGTTTCTATTTTGGATTCCTATACTCATCGGCTTCCACTACAAGGAGCAATCAAAACATATTAGATTTTCAAACCAATAATGAAGAAGTGCATATAAATGCAGCATTGATAGTTTTTCATACCACCGTAGTTTGTATCAGCATGGGTCAGCTTCCATAATCAATTCTCACCAACATAAATCACATGTGCAGAAAGTGCTTTTAAAGAATCTGCCACTTCAAATGAAAATCAATTTGTGAAGTAATTTGCCAACTAAGTTAGCTGCATTTAACCACACCACCAAGCCTCCATTGCACATCTTTATTCCGCACTAAATTTTCAATGCATTGCGGATAAAGAAAAGCAATAGCTTTTGAATTTGACATAAATTCTTTGAACCTCTCGGAACCGTGACATACGGGTCCATCGGAAGTCGATCTCTGTACAAGGACTTTTCTTCAGAAATACGTCTGCCAACGTCTCCATACACAGTAACCTTTATCAGTTGAAACCCACAGCAGAATTAAGTGACTTATCCGCAGCTTCACTAAACTGTGCATACCATATTAAACTTGTAATTCTGTTCACAAACTTGCTCAGATGAGGATACATTCGAGCTTGATAAGTATCTGCAAGTTGCTCCATAGAAGACACTTCCTTGGAGAACAGGCTTAGAAAGTACAAGACAAGTATCTTGATGATCAACTGAAACCTTAACTCTATCTAGTATGCCGACGAACCCATATTCATTAGGACTCATATTCACCCATATTCATTAGGATCTCAAGAATTTCAAAAGCAAGCATGGTTGTGTTTGCATCATGTCTAAAATCTATAAGATGAGTAAAAAGAAGCAGGTGAGTTATTCAAGTCAGATATGGAATGAATAAGGTGGTTAAGTGATGCTGAAGTGAAGTGGGAGAAGAGTACGGTCCATAATAAATGGTACAACTGCACTGAGAAGTTAGCAATTGATTCCTGGAGAGGACCAACAGTGCATTCAAGGCATAAGTACTTCCTGTCAGCAAGCTAAATAACAATCTCAATGAACAGTTTGTGGGCGATGTATGCACTGTCCCAGCATGCACTGCAATTGTGATGCAACTAGATTCAGGACCATCTGGACTAGTGGACCGAACTTTCCAAACCCATTTTTTTACAGTTATAAGGATACGCGAAGAAAACAAACACCAACAAGTGTACTTCCATTTTATTGAATAAGTAGTATCAAGGGTTCATGGAAGAGAGACAATAATGCGTCCAGAGTTTAGATAGACCACAATATACAGTAGCTGTATTCCAGATTATAAATGACAATTACCCTTAGGTAATTATTCTACAGAAAATCAACACATATCGTCTTGGAGTACTGAACAAAAAATCACAAAATAGAAAAAGAAAAAATGAAACATAAGCAGGACTGTACTCTTACATGTCAAAGACCCATTTGCTGCATAACAAGGAAATTTGTATGGAACTCATGCAAGAAAAACACCCTCTTGGTTTTCTCATTATATGTTGCTACTTGAATAGAAAGAAAAAAAAAGAGAAAAGTATCAAGTATCTTCTGCTAAAATCTACAGCGTTTCACATACCATATTCAAGTATTTTTGCAAATTTTCATGTCTTACAAGGAAGAAAAGTAAATATACTACTTATCTTCTCAAGATATTTAACTCTTCAAACAACTACTTAGCCTGTGAAGTGTAGTTTTAAATAGAGTGAACAGACAATAAATCATCAGCAAAATCTCAACTCAAAAACTAGTATTTCAATAGTTACATTTACTAGATTCCAAGTAAGTGAAACAACTTGGTTCGAACTCTAGTTCAAGACTTACATATAAGAATTACAGAAGGATATTTTCGATTCTAACATAGCAGTCAATTCTAACGTAGCAGTCACCAGAAGGGCTTTTCCATTTTAATTTTGGCTACTGATTCAGAAATACAAGTGAAAAGAACACAGGCGTCAATCAACAGATCCATCTCATTCCAAAACTGGGAATTTAAAACAGCACAAACACATACATTACTACCAATCACCAAAAAATAAAATAAAAAATCTTCATCAAATACAAAAACATGTTTTTCTAACATTGATATGGATAGTAAAGTAACTTGTTCTGAATCATTCCAAGAAAGGCTTGTATTCCCTTCAGCAAACTAAAGCGGCAAACAAACATAAGTTTAGGTTCCAGATTTATCAATAGACACCAACCTAAAAGTACAAAGATTTTACAGGTAAGCTGGCATTCCTCAAGGTTTGCAAAGCCTTTACCTTATAGTCTAGACCATTGACTATAAATATATATCTTTACAAAGTGTTCAGCCATAGGTTGTGTAAACTACGTTGGCTTCACATAACTGCAGGCACAGAGAAAAACTAATCAATTGAAAAAGGAAGGACTAAATACTCCAGATCCAATACAGGTTAAACAGTGCCTAAGAATACTTAGTTAAAACTGTGTAACATGAAAGTATTACATTCACATAATTAATTTAAGAAAGAAGTTCTACAGCCACACAAACAAGGCAGTGAAGAAAACAAACACGTTATACTATCTCCAAATCTCCCTCAAAGCATTATTTCTTAATCTTCTAATTTAAAGTGTAGAAAATATGACACGCTTTCAATCAAAAAATAATATTTCTGTGAACTATATAAACACTACTTACAGAGGTAGTTAGCCAAAAATCCTATGTACGCGATCCATGAACTGTAAAAAAATTGCCAAAAATACATGAGAAACCACATTATGGGAGTATTTAAAAGAAAAAAAAAAAGAAGCAAGTTGTTGATTGAATATATTTAATAAAGCAGCTTACCAGTCCAGGATATCGTAAAAGCCATCCTATGATTGGAATGTTATAAAAGAAAGCCTTGAGAGAAGGTCCAAAGCCACTGCATTTATGCTGAAAAGTTAGAAATCCCATTATGAAGTCAAAACTTAAGTAATCACTTTAGAAAAAACCAGCAACCTGAAAAGCACAATGGCACCATAGAGTTCCAAGATGATACCAACTATGGGCCAGCGAACAAATATGAGAAATAGGCCAACTACAAAGGAGAAAGATCCCTGCGACAGATAAGAGTATCCTGTACTTAGTATCTCAGATATCTTCTGAGCAACAAGTATTTCAGCAACATTACATTAGCTGTTCAGTTAAGTCCAGTTTAGACAGGGAAGGGCAGATCTAAACTGTCTCCAATGGGGACTAACGATACCATTATTTAAAGAACCATGCTGGAGAAACTTAACTAGATAAGGCTGGTTACCCTCCAAATGCATGTTATAAACTCAAGGCTCATAGCACTCTAAAAGCTCACTGCCTCCCTCTCTGCTTGGGGTCCCAACTAGTCCTACCATTTGCATTTTTTGCACCACCAACTCTCTCTTTCTAGTACATAGTGTCTTGCGTTATCCTATAAATTTTGGTTGTTCTTCTTCCTCTTACAGAAGGGAATAAAGCTTGTTTCTTCTCAGTAGCGTTTTCATGTCAGTCAATTTAAGTCAATCTATATTACTTGCTTCTGTATCAAAGAGACTTTCATACAACACTCATTTGATTCAATCTTAGTCGTCGCTACTGTGAATCATCTAATAACACGAGTGCCAATAGTTTTGGAGCTATCTTTTGAGTTTTGACAAGATTAGCACACAATGTGCATGTATTTATGCACACAGAGATATATTTGCAAAGTGTTTCTATGTAAAAATCTACAAACTTTGAAGTCTTGATAAAGTATATTCCATGGACAATAAGTTGTTCTCCAATTAATTTTTTTCTCCATTAAAATATCCTATAAAGGTAGAATTCCTCTTCTAAGCACATGTTGCAAACAGTTACAAAACATTAAATTCCACTATATTATTCACTGAGCCCAATTCACTAAATTCTGGCTCTTAGTTATAGAAGTAGGAAATCTACAATTATTAACATATGCAAACAATGATAATCAAAATTTTAACTCATTACAAATGCACTAGTCTAGAGCTTCTGAGCAATGCAATATATCTAATTATCTCGATGAACATATAGACATATCACATAGAAATCTTTGATACTATCTGACTTTATAATTTGAAGATATGATAGCAGTTTACCATGTAATTTCCTTTATTTGTAAATAGCCGCCATGTGGACCGCCAACCAAGAAGGATGGTTACTCCGCACAAGAAGAAAATCTACCTAAGGAAATGAGAAACGATAAGACGTTACTGTTCTCCTAATTTATCTTAAAAAAGGGACACCAAATCACATCTTACATTCCCCAAAGCCAGTAAACCACGGTCAAGGAATAGAATGACACCCAGAAATGTGAAGAAAATGCCACATCCTATTAAGCCGATGCCAACCTCTGCAAGGTTTCACCTTACATAATATTATTTGTGAACTGACACACGACCACAGCAAACTATGCAAGATTCAAAAGTAGAGCATGAAGCTTTCTCAAACAAAGTAAATTAGCATGTCTTAGCTATAATAAATGTCATCATTTTTACACTTTTTTAGAATAAACATTGGAAGAAGTTGACAGAAAATGTGAGAGTGGAACTGTAACAATGGTGGAGTACAGCACTCCTATCACTATGATAATATCAGCAGGACATGGTTGTAAATATGAATTTAAGTGGAGAAGTATACTTTGTACTTCATTCATCTCGTAGGCCATTGTTTTGCCAACCACAGCAGCCCAACAAAATTGAAAATAAGTACCTAAATCTGCAGCATACCAAATCCAGATGTTAATTTTCATTGTAGATAACCTGAAAAACTGATGAAATTCAATTTCTAGATAAGCTACAGAGAACTACTATTGAAATGCACGATCTACTCTATTAATATTAGAGGATCATTCTGGTGATGAATTGCCTCCATAGAGATGAAAGCCGTTTTCTGCGTCCAAACTATGTGAAGTGTATAACCCTGCCCACCTAAATCCTAGAACCAAAATCTTAGCACCTATAGACAGTAGATTCTGCGCATTATGTGGCATATTTTTATCCTGAAAACAGGCAACAGAAATATACAAACCAATTTTTGTCAGACCAGAAATTCTGTATGATTTCAAAGCAAACAGAACTAAAAATCTTCCCTTTTTCCCAGGTAGTCCCTAACTGCAGGTGTCGACAAGCTCAAATAGGCAGTCCCTACTTTCACTAAAATTAGAATCCCTGTAAATACCTAACCGTTTCTAGTTCCGTTTCTTCAAAAAATAATCAATATTAAACAGCAAAAATAAAATTAAAAAAAAAAAAGAAAAAAAGCAAAAGCATTACAGATGACATGATATAGAAGAACTAAAAATTAAGACGAAATGAAACAAAAAAAAAAAAGCGAGAGAATAAAATTTATTCACCTCGGATTTTCTTATGACGTAGGAGTTTCAGATTTTCGCTTCCAGATTTCGATTGGGAAGAGGACTTCAGTGAAGTGCTTTCTTCTTTTATCGAGAATCCGCGGCAGCAGGTCCTCCGGGCCAGGCCATACAAATAACGGAGGCCTTTAAAGCTTATTAGTAGGAATATATTGAGCCCATTCTTCTTCTAAAGCCCTTTCGGTTTCTCACTATATTTTATTTCAAAGAAAATTTCATAATTTTAATAATAAAAATAAACTATTGTTATATATATATATATATATGTATATAATTTTCACTTAAAATAATTTTAAGAAATTTTTTATTTAAACATTATGAAATATTACCACGATTAATATTTTAAAATGTTTATAAAATTTTTTTTAAAAATTTAAAATAAATTCTATTATGATAATAATAATAATAATATCGTATAATATAATTTTTTTTAAATTTTAAAATATTATATAAAATCTTAAAAACAATTATTCAAAAATATAAAATAAAAATAAAAAGCAACTTGAAAATCATACCCAAACATCACCTTCGATCAAATATGGAACGCACTCCAGATACATAATTAGAGCTGTGTTTCAAATATCGGTAAATAAAAATAAAAAATAAGAAATAAAATTTTTAAAAAATAAAGTGAAAGTAAAATTTAGTATTTATATTAAAATATGTTTAAAATTAAAAAATAAATTTATATTAATAAATATTTAATAAAAAAATTAAAATAAATCTTAAAATTAAAATTAAAGTTTCATATAAATAAAATTTTAAATTTTTTATATAATTAAAATATATAAATTATTTGAACCAGAAAAAGTTGGAGTTACCGACGGTTGAAACTTCACGAAGCAGCATTCTCGTAGCAGGTACGGATCGAACATGTACATCATAATTGGTGTGTTTAACATTGCGTTTTATATTCTATATTTCTCAATTTCATATTTTATAAATATTTAAAAAATTTATTTAAAAATTTAAAAAATAAAAAAAATTTATATAGAAAAATATTTATTTTCTATTTTTATTTTTTAAAAAATAAAAATAAAATATTTTTTTAATTTAAAAAAAAATTATTTTATAAATACTTCTAAAACGCTCCATGGTAGCAAAGTTTTTAACTTAGTAGATAAAGACCGTGTTTATTATAAAATAAATTACTTTTTTTAAAATGAATTTGAAAAAAGAATTAAAAATAAAATATTTATAAAAATAAAATTTATATTACAAATAAATTTAAAAATTATAAATATTTAATAGAAATCCAAAACTAGCGTTCTAAGCACTATGGTAAAATCAATAAAAATATACCGTACGCCGTGTTTAAAAAGGAACTGTCGAAAGCAGAGTTGACTTGACGAACAGCTAGATGTAGAAGCAGCGTGCATTAGGCTCTACCTAAGCAAATTTTTTAACACAGATATAAAAGAAAAAAACTTATATCTATTAATTTGATTGGTTTAATAATGACTGAAGGCGTTAACGGTAGGTAGAGATTAGGTAAAACACAATGCCAAAAATTGTTGCTCTATGAACTAAGCAGCCGGACTAAGTCGGTAAATGTTTTCGTCATGCAAAGATTGTTTCTGTAAGGAAAAGGTCCTACAAATTCGGCAAAGATTGTTCCTTTTTTTAATTTAGCTACTGCAAGTGGATCTTATACATAATTAGTCAGTAGCAATTGGTTTCAATGCTGATTGTATATTGGTAGAGTTGTTGGTTGTTTAATTATATGAAGTAATTCTGACTGAAATGATCAACAAATTCATTATATAAATATTAGTCAGGTCATTCTAGATTTTCTTGTTTTTCTAATTAATAATAAATGACGAAGTTTTGTTTGATTTGTTTCGGCAAATTAAAATTTTCTTACCTCCCAATTAAATTAAGCATAGCTCACTGAAAAGTCTAATCCAATTAACTTGGATTAATGCACGCATTGCAAGTTCTACCAGACATCCCATTTTCAAACAAGCAAGCTAGTTTAACTTGCTACTTTATCAGTACTCTAATTCTAATCATTAAAATTATGCATTAAGTAAAATTTGAATAAAATTTTGATATAAATAATATTAGTTATAAAAGTAAAGTTTGAATTCATACTTTAAATAGTGAAGTATCGAATTTAAATTTTAAAGAAAAGAACCGGTGTTTGATGGTAAGTAAAATATGCCCTTAAATGACCAGTTCTTCTCCCATAGTCCACATTGATGATGCAAATTATAGCGTAATTGAGAAGGCGTTGTAAACTAAATCAAATTCCCCGCAAAAAAAATTTTAAAAATACTTATAAAATAAAATTTTTTTAAAATAAAAAATATTTTTATTTTTTTTAGAAACGAATTAAATGTTTTTTACTTCTAAAAAATATAAAAATATGTAATAAGAAAATTTCACTGCGTAAAATTTTTCTACACTTTTTAAATTTTTTAATAAATTTTTTATATACTTATAAAAAATATATTAAAAAATGTGAAATAAAAAAAATTAAAAAATAATTTTTGAAATGCTAACAGTTGAGCGTTTAGCAGAATTTATTAAATAAATTTTTTTAAAATAACAAATATTTTTCTTTTTTCTAAAAGAGTTTTATTTATTTTATTTTTAAAAAAATAATAAAAATATATATTAAAAAAATCTTATAAAAGTTTTTTATATTTTCTAAATTTTTAAATAAATTTTCTATATATTTATAAAATTATATCTAAAAATTAAAAATTAAAAATTACGTTTCTCAATGCCAAACGGGCTTTAAATTAATTAATATTCAGTGCTACTCTTCATGGCATCATATCTTTGCAATTAACTGTCTCACTATCGAGCGCACGCTATAAATACCTGAACCATTTGGAAGTGGTAAGGCATATCTCAAACATTTTCAGCCCCTCTATCTCCGGCGATCCCTCAACCAAATGGCGATCACTAAGAGCGACAAGGGGCAGATGGGTCGCCTCTGGCCAACACTTGGAGTAGTACTCATTGCTGTACTTTTTGCATTCGGTAACGTCGAAGTTGTTACTGCTGATCAATCTCCTCACACATCACTTTACTATTACAAGTCCCCGCCGCCACCCTCACCTTATTATTACGCATCTCCACCTCCTCCGCCCTACTACTACAAGTCCCCGCCGCCACCCTCACCGTATTATTACGCATCTCCACCTCCTCCGCCATACTACTACAAGTCCCCGCCTCCGCCTTCTCCCTACTACTACGCATCTCCACCTCCTCCGCCATACTACTAAGTCCCCAGTACAATCTTCACCAAACTACGACACTTCACCGCCTGTCTCCTACGCATCTCCTCCCCCACCGCCGTCTCCTGTCTACTACAAACCTCCTACGTCCTATGCTTCTCCACCACCACCACCCCTGTGTTCTAGACTGTGACCTTATTCTATGCATGCATGCCTTGTCTTGAATAATTGTTATTCTTCTCGTCTGATTTATGTGGCTACATGCTTGTATACAGCAATATTATAATAAAGCTTGTTATCATCCAGACAAATATTGGCTTTTATTTACCTTTATCCACGACAATACCTAATAAACAAACCTATCTCAAAGTACGTACGTAGGTGATGAATAAAGTAGATCACCACCTTCTGCAAGTCTGATCAGTACCACAATACGTTGCCAAAGGTTGCTACCGTTGAGAATACGATAGTGTGCACGAACGAAAAATAGCACAATAAAATATATAGCATATATTAGAATTTTGCAATATAAATTGATATTGTTAAAGATAAATAAAGTAATCACACAACACCAAAATATACAGTGAGGAAAAATGAAAAAAATTCCACAGTGATATAGTCACACTAAAAGAAATATCACTATAACATAAGATTACAATATATACTTACAACTTTACTTTCTTGCTTGCATTCTTTCTTTTTATATTTTTTTTAATGCTACTTTCAAATTCTACACATTTAGGACATATATATAAGATGCAAGAAAATTCTTTGATAGCTAGTCTATTAAATAACTAATTCTACAAAATCACTCTTTGAAATTAGTTCGTTGGTATAACTTCTTTATGGTAGTTAGATGAATCTGGACATAACTTCTTTATGAATAAATCTGAACATAACTATCATAAGAACTATATTGGACTATCAATAGCTATTTGTGGATTGCTTAATTAGAAGTTTATCAAAATGTTTTTATATCCAACGGCTACTAACAAACTAAACCATGCGCTCAAGTATTCTCGTCAAACAAATATCAAGTGTAATTTATCATACAAGGGCAGCATCTATGTAGCGCGCATATTGAGCTAAAATGTGTTGCAAGAAATATGTCAATGCCAATAATAAATAAATTTTTCCATAGTAGAGAGGTGAAATAATTAAATTTTTTCCCAACTTTAGAGCTTTCTCTTCCCAAATTTTAAATATGGAAATACAGCGGAACGTAGATATTCTTCTGCGACTTAATAATTACAAATTTTAATAATCTCAAAAGTCACTGTCTATAATAAGTAACTTATCAGACAAGCTCATTACCATGCCTTTTCAAGCTTTCGCGATCAATCAAACTCTCCTAAAACTTTGGAAGGAGGGAGAGATAATGTTTGTAACATTGGTAAAAATGTCTCTACACGATTCCAACGTCACATGATACTGTTCATTCAACAACATCCATAATGAGCGAAGCACTACGAAAAGAACTGCGGCTATTATTTTATAAATGTTCATATTAGCCATTGCATTTGCATTTGCTTCCCAACTCTTGCTACGACTGCACAGTTAAGCTCCAAAATAAAACAATATTATCTGTTCTAATCTCTTCACTAGCTTGCTAGTTATACTTTCATTTCCATCACCATTAAGTACTCCTAAAAAGCTAACATGCACCAATCTCCTAACTCTAACATCAGTACTAACTAGCAAAATTAACTTTTAAGAGAACAGTTTTAAAGCCATGTGATATGCGAAATGATGAAAAAAAAAAAAACAAAAAACAAAAAATAAGAACGTACGTATGACTCTAAGCAACTTCTAGATAAACAAAAGAAACTGAGCAAAGTCAGTTTTTAAAAGGACGATCTGTTTGATCTTTTATAACATATAAAGCCAGATATGAAATTTTGTACTATGATCAAATGAACATTTTTGTTTCTGTAAATCATAATTAAACATTCATGTGACCCTTACAACAATTGATTACGGATTTATTCGTGGTTATTCTCACAGCTAACATATATATTAATATAGGCAATATCTTTTAATAGTGGACGTTTTCAGACATAAGGAGGTAATAATATCTGTAAAATCCTATCTCTAGTGATTTCTTACAATCGTGTACAAATAAAAGAAACAAGAGGAAACTGAATAACAACAGAATAATCCATATGCAACCATACAAACCACAGTATTCAATTATTCATCAGGTTGAATTCTTGTTTTCTCGTTGAGGCATTTCGTCGAACATCTTCACTGCAGGTACCGCCTAACAACTTCTTGTGGCATAATTGAAGCGATAATCGGCAATGGCCAATATTTGTTTTCTGCAAGAAGCATAATCAAACAGTTCTAATAAGTCAGCCGCCGACGACACCGGCTATCGTGATCACTGGTTAAGAAAGTCTCCGATGGCCAGAGAGTAACCTGAGTTTCCTCCACCACCATATTATGTACAAGTCTCCTCCACCACCTTCCGTCATCACCATCTCCTCCATCACCATGCAGAACCATCTAGCTTGACAAACAGCTACGAGGGACAATTCAACAAGTTCATACCTGGTATGCTACAAGTGAATATTTGAGACAAGAAATGAATCCTAATTTTCAGATTGACTTCTTTGAATTAAAGCTAGTTAATCTGGTTTTGCATGGAATCATTTTAGTTTTTCGTTATACTGTTGGTGTCTAGCTTTTTCGTGTTGTTATACTGGAAGCATAATGGTCATCATTACCTTTTTGTTACTTTCCTATGCGTGATAAAGTGAAGGTTTGGAAATGCTTATAAAATCGCAATTTTTGAACAAAAAATATTAAGTTCTCCCTTTTGTCTAAAAAATTATAAAAATAAATAATAATAAAATTTTATAACATAAAATTATTTTAATTTCAAATTTTAAATAAAATTTATAAATATTATAGAATATTTTTTTAAATATAAAATAAAAATGAATTTTTTAAATACAGCTAAATATTCTGCTAAATATACACAAAGGGATCTATATAAAGTGTTTTACCAATTCCACATTTTACACCAAAGAGAGGGAGAATTTGATATCATCAAACCCCAAAATAGATGATTATGATTTATTTAAGTTATGTAGCATTTTCTATTTGTTTCTCTTGTTGCATCTGTCTCTCTCTTTCGTTTTTCTTTATCTCAGCCGTAGAGAAGGTTTTCAATAAAAGAAAAAAATTGTTCAATAAAAATTAGGAATATGTTTTAATTACAAGAAATTCATAGGTTTATTTTTTCAGATTTTGAATTCAAACTCACTTTTTGTATTTTAGTTTAGATAAACTCACGAACTCCTTTTCAATCTATTTCTCACCAAACTCAGTCTTATTAAATTTAAATTTACGAAACTTATTTTTGTATCAACTAAAATATTTTTAAAGTGCGTTATTTTGATTTTAAAAATGAGTTATTTAAAATTGAATTCTTAGAAATAAATTGCTAGAAATAGTATTGTTGAAATTGATGTGTTCTTTTTTAATTAAAAAATGAGTTGAAGTAATTTTTTGTATTTTTTTGTAATAAAAAAAAGTGATTTGAAGAGAAGTGATGCCACTCTAAGCATATCACCTAATTGGTAACTCAACTCTCACCAAATTTGAGCTAACTCTAGAATAACAAAAACACACCCATTAAGGCCGACCCGTAATAATGGGCTGTTTGAAGTTATATTTACTTGTGGGAAGGCCCATTATATGTAGCCTGCTTTACATAACCGCCCTCCGCAAGAATCGCTGATTAACTTTTCCCGCACACTTTCTTTCCAACTCTTTCCACTCCCTTGCTCTGCTCTACTACTTAAACATACCAAACCACACAAACTCCATTTCCTTCTTTTTCATTCACTCGTCAATCAATCATCGATCGCTCTCGTTCACTCCCACATCAGAGAAAAGAATTTTCTTCAATCTTCGAAATCAAACAGGTAATGAACCTATCCATCTTTAGAAATCGATCCAGCTTAATCCTTCTCTTTTGTTTCTGTTACTATAACTAATTAATCAATCACTCGAAACTCGTGTTGTTGTTGTTGTTGGTGGTGGTGGTGGTGGTGGTGGTGGTGGTGGTGGTGGTGCACGAGTTTGAACTATGTAATTGAACTCGAACCAGAGCGAACAAGCAAAACGACGCATAGGTCCTTAAGTAATAATCGGGACTTTGAAATTTGGTTTGGTTTGTTTGTTGCAGCGATGGAATATGGTGGTGCGAGTTCGAGCAATGGCGCCGGTGGCGAAGACGGTGGAAATAATTCCAATGTGCCGAACGACTTGGTCCCATTGCTGCCTACGGATGAAGAGCTCATGAAGTTTGTCCTCTATAAGACTTGTGGTGTTACTCCGGAGCAGACGGCCGGTCGTGTCTTCGATTTGGAAGATATCTATGTCTACGTTCCTGAGAACATTCCTTCAATCCCCCGTAAGTTGTTTATCTTTGTTATTAGTTGTATTTTTTTGTTTTCACACTTTTTCATAGATTTGTTAGTTAGCTAGTTGGTAAAGTAGAAACCAGAATGTTGTAAGTTAGTTTTTCAATTGCTGAGTAGTTTCTAGTTCTTTGTGAAGAAATTAGTTTAATGGATTTGTTTCTGTAGAGTTTGAGCTAGTAGTTTACCTGAACTGATCAATGATAAAATTTCTGTTACGTTCCTTTCTTTTGTTTCCGATTCCTTAGTTTCTGGGAAATTACGATGAACTAGTTCTTTGTCAAGAATTTGATTAGTGGCTTTCTGCACAGTTTGAACTAATACTCTAATAGGACTGATATTTGATGAAATTTCCTTTTACGTTCGCTTTGTTCTGTTTTGTAGATATGTTTCTGGTCAGGCTTTTTATGTATGTATGTATGCATCCACATGACTCAAAACCTAGCTGATATGCTTTTGTTAATTCATAGGCTTCAGTTTTTCGGTAGATGATTTTTCTTCAAAAGACAGATGAATTTTCTACAAGAATACCAGTTTAGGAATGAAAAGTACTTCAATGATCTTGAATGAAATTTTGATCTCGTTTTGCATGTTTGGCAATCATGATTCATGGAGTGCCCAACTCATATATATATGGAGACCATATGTGCATGATTAGAATTTCTATCTATAGCTGTGTTTCTTATCCGTTTTGCTGCTGTCAGATCATTTTAAATTATAAAAACACTATCGTTTGACTTAATTTCTCTGCTAGTAGAAATAAGAATGCTGGATGCAATATTCAGCATTACAAAATCTACAGCATTTTCCAGCTGAAGCGTTTATATATATATATAGCACTTACAGGAAGATAAACTAACTGTATTTGATAATATTCTCTCATATTGATCTTCATTTCTATCTGCAGAGAATGTTATACACGGTGCTAAAGAAGAATACTTCTTCGTATACATGCAGCCTAATCTGGGATCAATTTACGATGCAATGCACCCAACAGCTTGCGGTTTGGGCTACTGGAAGGTTAATGGAGGACATATACCAATAGTGGTTGACAATGAGATCATGGGTTTCAAGCAGCAGTATGCTTACTACCATGGGCTGTTCCCCGGTGGCGTAAAAACAGATTGGAGGGTTATTGAGTATAGATTGAACACGGGCCTGGTGAAATACTACAATCTCGTCTTGGAAATGGTGAGTGACTTTATCAACTCATGTATCGAAATTCCTTAAAATTACAATGTTGGCTTGTTAGATTTTGTGATTGCAACTCATGTACGTATATACTCTGCAGATTAAAAAATTAACTAAGTCTATCAAATGCAGTGATAGCATTGGACTTACTTCATGTCACCTTCCTGCTTAGTTAAGTTTGCAGTAACCTTTCTAGGCAGCCCCTATTCCAGTCTGAATTGGCCTCCCAAATTGACTAGGGGCATCATACTATTTTTTGAAGCTACCTTGCAACACTTTAGTTGCAAAAGTAATGGAATGATAAGGTTTCCTTCACGGTAAAAGCTTCATATTTCAAAAGAGAGAAGATTACACTGTGCAAGATCTTTATATGATGTGAAGTAGATCTCTTCTTGAAAAAACAAGTTATATCTGCACAAGTATGAACTAAGCTTCGAAAATCTTGTGTGCTTTCTTTTCTTTTCTTTGTTGAAATACAGTTGATATTTCATTAGAAAATCCACAATAGTTTTTCTCTCTATGATAGATGTAAAAGATTCTGGCATGCATTCTGATTGAATTTCTATATCTTTGAACGTTCATCACTTTCCTGTAATTGCCTTATATATGCTCTGATGATAAAACAATCTGTTTCAGTCCTTACTTTTTGTATCTCACTTGCAACAGGGGCAAAATTACATCATTTGTAGAGCATACAGGTACAAAGCTCAGTACGAAGAAGCTCTTCTCAGCTGAAGGACTGAAACATCAAGACTTCTGCAACTAATTGATACATCAGAGCTCCAAAATTTTAATCTGGGGATCTCTTTTTTTTCACTCCAATAATTTGCACAATTTTGATTGCATTACTTTTCTACCATATACATGTATTACTTCTGTGAATTGGTTAGTTGAAACTTCATGACTTGTTGATTTATTTTAGCAAGTTTTTCAAGGAGCTTAACTGCATTGCACTCTCAGTTACATCTCCTGTTATTTCCAGTTGCATCAATCATAAGTAAACAAGTCATACAAAAACTTTTCCTATTTCAAGGAGAAAGGCATTGTACCTTATTCTTTTGGTTTACTGGTTGCTTATTGTTGTTGATAGAATCACTATTATGTGCAACTTATATGTTTGTTGAATGGAAACTCAGCTACTTTTGGAAGCAATAGAGTTGCTGCGTGTTTTCTAGCTTCCGTTGTGATTTTGTAGATTTTGTTCAAATTGGTGCCTCCCCCACTTGCAATCTTGCAAATTATTAGTCGTTTTTTGAGAACTCCAAGCTGAAAATTTGAAAACAACACTGTCTGAATATGCAAAATATTTACAAAGGAGATCCGAATTTAAGAAAACAATAACTGGTGGTTCACAAATTGCAAAATACCTTTAAGTTAAGAAGCCAACAATTTTCTAACATTTTTATATTCCTTCTCTCTGTAAAAGGCGTTCTCTCGAATCAATCGGTCGTCTTCTCTTCGAATTCCAGGTATAATCATGTACATTTCAGTATTTTGCTGTCTATTAATTTTTCTTTTGGTAATTCAGTTGTTCCTATTCTGATCGTTGCTTCTGTTTCTTTTTCTGACTTGAATCTGGAATTTCGTTCATTTCGATAATTAGAGTTGTCAATTGAATTATCAGGTTAGGTAATACATTTAATCAAATAACAATTCGTGATAGATTGAATGGAGAATCCATTATGTTAATTTCCCTCAGTTTTCTTTATTTTTCAATCTTTTTTCCTTTTTATTACAGGTTTCTGCAAATTATATCCACATTGATCCAAGACAAATATGTTTAACCTTTTTTTTTAGATATTTGTTTGGCTTAATCATTTGTTTGGTGTTAGAATATTTTCCTTGATTTGTTATCCTAGTCATGGAACTGACTGTTATTCTTTCTCTTCGGGTTATTATGTAGAGAGTTATCCACACTTTTAATGAGCAATTCTTCCATATGAAGCATATACTAAAGATAACGGCTTTGCTAGTGGTTATTTCTGCCCTTTGGATTGGACTCTTGGGATCATCAGTTGTTCCCAGTAGCTATACTTGGTTGGTGAGTTTCAACAACACTAGCATATGTGGCCATTATTTTCCATTTTGGTTGAAAATTTTGGTTGGGTTATAATTTATTATGTTTGGGTTTACTTTTAGCTTCCAATATACTCGGTGGTTGCACTAGGATGCTATGGCTTGTTGATGGTTGGAGTTGGCTTAATGTTCTTTCCAACTTGCCCCCAAGAAGCTGAGTTATTGCAAAAGGTTGTGTTGCCTAATCTCTTCTATGTTTTTTACAATCTTTTACAGGTGAACGTATTACAAAACGTTGAATATTGCTAGAAATTCAAAGCTTGTATTTTAGGAACTTTTGTGTTTGATGTACGACCTATCTTACGATCTGCACAATCAATTCAGCAACACAAAAGAATTTTGTTCTACCATGTGTTTGTTAATTAATCCTACCCGTAACTGGAGTTGACTGTTTTATTTAGAATCTTTGCTTACTATAAACAACTTAACTGGTAAGCTACTAGTAGCTAGGCAGAAATTAGTTGCGGAAAAAAATATAGAGTGGGCAACTCTTTTGTGAATGGGACTCATGTACTTGCAAAAGATTCTGTTGGCGTTTCTCTTATGCTCTTTTCTTCTTGTGGTACCTCTTTTCACAAAATTTTGGTTCAAAAGCTTTTTAACTTTCATTGGAAACAAGTGCAACTACAGGAGGATTGCTAGCAGGAGGTTTATAGGGTTGTTATTTGGGCCAACAAATACACGTATCTCATTTTGGGATAACCTTGTAATCAAATTAAGCAGTCAATGTATCCCTGGCTTTTTCTTGTCGATTGAGATTTAAGACATGAACTGTAACTCCACATCTGAAGTGAGATTTCTTATTGATGCAGGATATCGTGGAGGCCACAAAATTCTTGCGGAAAAGGGGTGTAGATGTAGGACCTGACTAGGTAGAGAAGAATATACACGCTTGATGATTTTGTGACATATCTCATGTTTTAATTATGCGGGAGTAACTAAGGAGGTTTTTTGTAACTATGAGGGAGTAACTCAAAGGAGTCCTCATTTTTCCAGGGATAATATAGCTACACTTCCATTCATGTAATGTTGAGTACTACCCTTGATAGTTTGCTTTTTTCATGACTACTACTGTTAGTGAATGGCATGTAGCGTCCAACTTTTAAGCAGCATCTTGTTGATCATGGATTTCCAAGTCGTATCTTGTTGATCATGGATTTCCAAGTTGTGAATTTACGCCCATCTTGGGTACAAAATAGAACATGGAAGCTGCTTTATGATTGCTTAAAGTGGTTTTCTATGCAGAAAATGTAAATTTTCTGTTTTCTAATGTATTATATCATGAAAACTGGTGAGGACAGGATGTTGATGAATTAGAAGACTATTAAGTCTATTATATTGAAGCAATTGCTGTAATTGGTACAAGTAATTGCTACAAGAAACTGGGCCAAAAAATTGCTAGGTAGGAAATCACTAGTTGAAATATGGACAGAGTGCAGCTACAGAGTGTACCCCTTTCCAGAATCATTTACCACTTCCGAGCTGTTGAAAATATTCTTCATGTCATAATTAAAATTTGTTTGCGTTCTGGTCCAGTCTCCTTCAATCTTGTGAAGGTAGCAGATGCTCCTCAACTACATAAATAGAATTCCGGGATGCTCTCCAACTACTCTTTCAGCACAGTATCTGAAGTAGAAGGGATATCTTTACCATCTTCAGTCATCTGTAGTGTTTTTGATGTCTCAACTGCATTCTCTTCATCTCTTTCCTGGAGTTGTGCTTTACCATCCTCCGCTTGGGTTCTGTCTAGATCTTCTTTCCCTCTGTTAATTATCCCTTGAAAAATGTGAACAACCTTCTTTTTGGAATGACTAACTCTCAAGCATAGATGTGAATACGTACCCTGAATAAACAACGAGGCCAACGGCTACAGCAGCAAAAGCTACAAAGTACATCCAGTCAACCTGCAACATAACATGGAAAGAAACAGGTTGATTGTTCTACCAACCAGCAAAGCAAGGTAGATGTCCAAATATTAGGGGGAAGGAAAGAGAACTATCTTGGCCACCTTTTCATGATAGGCAAAAATGCGAATCAGGACAGCCCACATATCAGAGGTTAGCAATGAAAGATTCAGCATCGCTGAACCACTTATCTGTGTAAAAAATAAAAAATTAATATGCATAAACAAAAGTCGAATCGCAATAAAAATCACAACACACATCACACATATTCATGCTAATAGTAAAGTACATAAAGATATGCTCTGTCCCTGGGCTTCTAAAAGATCCACTGAATGCATATTTTTGTGAAATCCAGACTGCTGAAATGTCGTGCTTTCTATATATGACACAAAGCTAATAACTTAAACTTAGGGAACCTGCAGCTTTCCAAAAGAAACCACTCCATAAGAGCATATGATATCAAACAGAATTACTGAATTAGACTAGAATGAACTCAAGGTTGGTGACCCCAAATTTATATCTCATGAGATATGTTCTTAACAAACCAATAGAAGAGGACTTAACCACTGCTAAGATGGGGAGTGCATCCACAAAAGTAAGCCATTAGGCAAGACATTAACTTCAGAGACATGTTATAAGTGCTCAGAGTCTCTAACAATCGTCATGTATATTATGATTACAGATTATCCAAAAACCATATCATACCCTCCGATATTGTTTACCAAATTTAAGAAAGCCATGCTTGGAGGTAAACATAATCCAAGATAGATACAGCAAGCATTAATCAAGCCATCAAGCATGCAAAAGTGTCTCCTTATTTTGTTCCCATAAGTTGAATCCTTCATAAAACTAAAAAAAATTATTAAAGTAACTCTTCATTAATTTGGTGCACTACAGCAATATTTACTAACAAACTGAAAGATTCTTTCATATTTCTTCAACCAAAAGCACCTTTTATGTTTTCCTTTTTTTGTGCCTCCTTATGCCTTTTAAGCAGGACACAATTTTGAGTAACTTCAGCAATGAAAGAGACTAGATCAATTATCATGGAGTGAAGATGAACTTACCTTAAGAACAATTGGCACTGTGGAGTAAAACAAGAACATTGCTAGTGCAAATCCAAGAAATGGTAGTGCCTGAAAAATCAACCATTCAAACATGTAAAAACATATAGGAAGTGAAGCTTTTCAATTAAGTGGTAAAAGTGGCTGGAGAAGATGCTATTGTGCAAATACATTCGCACTGGGTATAAGCAGAATTACAACATGCTAATAAAGGTAGAGCTTTTCGAAGAAACAAAATAAAAGGGGTTAGAGGCTAGAGCACATGGGTAACAGAACTTACTGCACCAGCTGTCCAGTGTATAGATTTTAGCTCGCTGCGCTCCAGTATGCTTCTGAAGAAATAATAATTAAGGGAATGCCAATATAGATGAATAGTTGCATAAGAAAGTTCATGAACAGTAATCTATGGTGTGCTTGGGTTGACTAATAAGTGAAAAAGCCAGATCATAACTAGCAGCAGAAGGTGGAAGGTGAAAAACAAAGGAAGAAGAACAGAGAATAAGTAAGCTATACATGAGTAGGGTACACAGGATATACTAAGGAAGTACATAAGTAAATATGACTCCAACATGATACATTTGTCTACTAGCAAGATAGAAGTAAATCTTTAGGCATGAGAGGCATTTAAACACATGATGTTTAAACTTACAAATGCCTGCAATACAGTAGCTCTTTCACCACGAATAAAACCTGCAATTGTACTTGCATAATTCCTGTTAACTAACCTAACACTCTTATATCAATGCCATTTTGCAAAATTTGCTTCATGTACATTATTTCACCAGCCACCACCATCAACTTCAAATTACCATGAGGAGGCCTAAACAGAAAACTAACAAATAATTCGAACTAGATGCACAATCATGCTGCAATTAAGAATTAGGATATTTCATCTGATCGTACTCTGAACATTGTAACTACTTATCAAACTCCTTCCTTCATATGAAAATTTGCTGGCTAATATATGAGTTTTAGATTGTACAGAAGTAACAGAACTCAGGTCTAAACAATCATAAACACTGAAACAGAATCATGTCATTAGTGTAGCTGTAACACAAAGAATCATTCTCCTGTTATACCAAATTGTAGGATACATTTGACAGGCACTAACAATGGCCCCAAATAAACCAAGCATTGCCATCAGCTCAACTCTATCAGCCTCTTTCACCAAGAACTCCTGAAGAAGGAATCTAATAATGCTCTATACTTTTCAAAGATATTAACAAAACAGCAGTCATTCTACTTAAAGCATAATGATAAAAATGAACAACCAGAAAGAACTTCTGCACATCCTGATATGCAGACACATAAGCAGAAAGAAAACTAGATTTCTGCAGAACTTACTATGGTAAAGAAAGTATTCATTCAGATAACATCATGACTATTGACAAGCTTTCCCTAAAAGGTATCTGGAAAGTGTATAGTTACACCAACTATACACCTTCAAAGGTTGATATAAACACAGTAAAACTTACTAGCAATCCAGCCTATACATGTACATCGAGATTAAACAAATCATATAACACTTGGCAAAATACTTGATATCGTTAACTCAAAGTAAATTAGTGGTTATGGCCATACTTTCATAACAAGACTACAACCCATTTTCTTCAAAAGGCATATATAACTTTAATTAATTAATTATATTTATTATTGCAAATAAAGTAAACAAATGATTTTACCTCGCTGACGTTGCTGACCGCGTAAAGCATGGACCCACAAATAACGAGTATATCTCCTTTCAGAGGGTTTTTGCCAGCTACAGAATGCAACCATCAGTAAGTTCCTAAAATGCATCATATGACCAGCCTGATAGGATATTCAAAAAATGAAACACAATGCAAGCTACAAGTATTGCAAGCTACACCTGTTTACCTGCTCTATCACCTGCATGGACATCAGAAAACACAACCAAGACAAGGCCAGCAACACAGATAGCTACACCAAGAAACTTCCTGAATCTGTATTTTGTCTTCAGAAACATCCAAGTAAGGAATATGACAGATGGAATAGTCCAGCAATCCAGGAGCATAACACTTGTCAAAGATGTGTACTGGTAAGCCTTCACCACTACAATGAAAAATCAACATTCAACAGTTAACTTTGCTATGAAAATCATGAGTGTAAGAAAGAAGGAATCTGTTTAATGCATATGCTCAAAGAAAAGTAGAACTTAATGTGCACGAGAGATAACCACCATTCAGTCAACTAACAGCAACACACCAAGATTTGTCACCTCACATCTTCACGACAACTTTGAGTTCACAATAGTTTGCATATGAACAGTGAAAAGCAAACCTATAGTTGTTGATTTTATATAATCATAAAGTCACATTGCTAAAAAGAAGCGTTATGATTTAATGGATGAGCTAGAATCACGAATAATGAGTCTCTACTTGTTACGTAAACACAAATAACAATTGTAAATATAAGGAGATGAAAGCAAATGAATCCTAGATCTCTTAAAAAGTGTACCGGTAATCATTATTTTGGTAGATCAACAAAGCTAAGGTAAATTTATAGAACCAAAACTTAATTCACGATACACACATACCCCTAATAGTTTCCACATGCAGCAAGAGGAAAATTCTATAATTGCTGTAACGCTGTTTAAACTAAGTTTATCCATAAACGCAAGGCATGCAATGTCTAAATCTTCATCACATCCTCAAAAGGCAAATGATTTCAGTAAACTGGCTAACAAGTTCTAGAAACTTACCAATGAAATTGCCCTCCACATCCACAAAAGACAACAACAAATAATAGTACCATTTCATCTACAAAAAGAAATGCAACTTTCTGTCAAGTCATGCGAACACAAAATACTTCAATAGCCAATATTGGCTGAGGAGAAAAAAAAAGCTATAAGAGCTGATCTAATGAAATATTTTGGCACAGAACCAAAAAAGTTGATATACACAAGTGGTCTCGTTTTAGAAATTTTCTTCCAATTAGGTATTTGGCAAAAAGTAAGCCACAAGATTAAACCATCAATGTCAACATTTAATCAGTACGGCGCCCTTAAAATTGTCCCGTTACCAATATTTTCAAACATGCTCTCAAACCCAATAGCATGATCAGCACACTTCTTTACCAAGGTTAAGAGAGACTAAGCTCTGATATATCTACTTAACAAGAAGGAGTACTAAAACACACAATTCATCTACATATCATACTATCATCTAAACTTTCCTTTTTATAATTGCTAACGGCAACATTGGATTTAAGCATTGAACAAACAAGCATGCACTGATGCAAACCTTCAAAGATTTCCTCTGATAAATCATCACGCCTCCATACACCAATGCCAGCAATACATAATTCAAGAACGACTGCGACGTTGGCACATCTATCCCTGAATCAAACGAAACAAAACACAAATGTTATTTGAAAAACAATACTTTATAAAGAGATACAAAAATGCAGGTAAACCAGTTAAAGAATTAGGTACCTCTTCGCGATAATTCTGAAGAAGAGAATCCAGTAGAAGTGATAAGCAATGAGACAAACTGACCTAAACACAACCCAATCACCGTCTTGTTTTTCCAAAGTTTCTTGAACCTCTCCATTCCTTTCCTTCTCTTCTCCCCAGCACTAAACAATCCGTGATCAACACGAATCAATTAATACAGAGCAATTCAATCTATAACATCCTGCTGAATTGAATTGTAGAGACGTGACTGAACTGTGAAGAATTATATATTGATTCGATTGATTGATGATGAAGCGTGTGAATTATGGGTGGTGAAGCGATCGGAAGGGGCACGTTGAGTTTGGGATTGAAAAGCAGCGATCGGAAAGCCGGGGATCTAGGGGATGTTTGGACTGTTTATTGAAAATAAATAAATAAATAAATAAAATATTGTAAGTTTTTTAAATAAACTTATTTTCTTGCATAAAAAATTAGTAAATATTTATAAAATATTTTAAAATTTATTAATATATAAAATAAAATATTAGAGTCAAAAAATAATAAACTCTTCAAATATCTACCTATTCATTTCGGCTTGAATGATTTTATTATTATTGGTTTGCGCGGTGGCGTCTTTGAACTCTATAGCGGGACCATTTATTTAGGGCGTGTTTACCAACACCTCTAAACTCCACTTCCTTTAAACTCAAGTTTTACATAAATACTTATAAAAATTAAAATAAATTTTTTTATCAATAAAATTTTTTTAAAAATTCAAATTTAAAACTTACTAAAAATATATAATTAATATAAAATTTTATTTTTTATTAAATATTTTTTATTTTTTATTTTATTTTTTAAATTTATTTCCTAAAAACTCTACTTCCCTCAAAACTCCACTTCCACCCCCTAGGTAAACACGCCCTTAAGAGATAAGCATTTGTCCCCTTAATCATTTGAGTGGTCAAACTCGCAACTATATAGCTTGTATTTTTGTTCGAATTCGTTTCTTAATATTGTTTAAAACCAATAACTAGAACTACAAATATTTTAAAATCACTTTATATATATATATATATATTTAAATATAAAATTTTATTTATTTTTAAAAGCTTATTTTAGTAGAGAACGTTTGGTATTATTTTCTCTAAAAATAATTTTTTAATTTTTAATTAGGTTTTAATATATTTTTTAATAAGTATCTGAAAATTTTATTTAAAATTTTTTAAATATAGAACAATTTTAAATAATGAAATTTTTTAATATTTATTAGTTTTTTAAATAAAAAATAAATTTTATTATTTTAAAAAAATAAAAATATTTTTATTTAAAAAAATTATTTAAAAAATACTTCCAAACTCTTCCCTTGAAAACTGAATCAAAGACGATCCCTTTTTGAGTTCGAATAAAAATCTACATTCTGGATTAAGGAATTACTTAGTAGTGCTTATGAAATAATTTTTTAAAAATAAGAAATAGTTTTATTTTATTTCGATAAACAAACTTTATTATTTTGATCAAAAAATAATAAAAATAAATAATAAAAAAATTTAATATATAATTTTTTTATATTTTAAATAAATTTTATAGATTATTATAATATTAAAAATATAAACTGAAAATTTGATAAGGGTTGTGGAATGGAAGCCAAACGGCCTCTAACAAAGGATACCATCAAATTAGATACTCAAAAAATATATAAATATAATATATATATTTTTAGATAAATTTTTTTGCTTAACACTTAAGCTTTTTTTTTTAAATTTAAAAAGTACATAAAAAAATTTATTTTTTGAAATCTTACTATTACTTATTTTTATTATTTTTGAAATAAACAATAAAATTTATTTTTCAAAAATTTTAGAAACACTTTTCGTTCCAAAAAATATTTCTTTTCAAAAGCACTCAAATATCCTCATGAGCTTTCTGAAAGTGCATTTTAAAAAAAGCTTTTGTCGAATAAAAAATATTTTAAAATTTTTAGAAAATAATTTTTTATTTTATAATAAATAATAATAATAATTAATAAAAAATTTTTATGAAATATCTGTATTTTCAAAATTTTGTAAAATATTATAGAATATCTATTAAAAAATATGAGAGAAAAAATTTTAAAAAAAATTTATAAGGGGTCCAAATAGGCATAAAAGTGATGAAGATAAAAATATTATATATCTAAACAAAAGATTCTGTAAATCATTACTTTTTGCGTTATATGACTCTAATTTTTGTTATTTTTATTACTATTATCTAGGGGTGTGGTAAATTTCGACCCGATCCGAAAATTCAGATTAAGTTTTATTAGAATTTGGATTAATTTCGGATCGATTCAAAATTGATCCGTTTAACCCGTATAACTATTTATATAATATATATTACTTAATATTAAAAAATAGCAAAAAATTGAATTTAATTTGTATATATATATTTTAATTTATGTTAATTTTAACTAATTTTTATTAAATTTATAAATTTTATCAAATTAATATTTTTTTAAATATATTATAATTAATAATATATATTATTAGTATTATTAAAAAATTAATTTTTATAATTTTTATTAATAATTTAATTATTAAATATGTCGATCTGAATTTGATCTAATTATAAATAGGTTGGATTAGAATTTAACAATTTTGACTCATATAAATAAATAGGTCGAATTAAAATTAAATAATTTTGATCCGATTATTATATAAATTGATTCAAAATCGATCCATTAATTCATAATTACCACCACTACTGTTATCCGAACATATTCTTGGAATTAATTAAACATCGTCATTGACCTTGTTGACTCAGACGAGTCATAGCATAGTCCACAGTCTCCACAGCACTAATAAAAAGTCTCCAAATAAACTACATTCTCCTTCTCCTCACTCTCAACAGCAATGCTACTACTGAACTTCCTGAAGAACCCATTTCGCCGGACCCCGGCGTCTTTCCTTCTCCTCTGCTCTCTCTTTCTCTTCTTCTATCTCTCCGGCTTACGCCCTAACCTTCTCCCTAACTCCCCCAACACTACTTATCTTCTTCTCCCAAACTCCACCGCTTGTCAACCTTCTTCTTCTGCTTCTCCTTCATCAGAGCCGGAGCTTGATTTCTTCATTCATCACTCAGCAGAATCTACATTTCCAAAGCTACCCATCCAAAACCTTCTTCCATTCCCATTCTGCCCTTCAAACTTCTCTGACTTCACTCCATGCTACGATCCAAAGGCATTCCTTCGGTTCCCAACAACAGACAATGTGCATAAAGAACGGCATTGTCCTAATCAACCTCTTGGGTGCAGAATACCTTCGCCGAAAGGATACCGGCGGAGTTTACCTTGGCCGAAGAGTCGAGACCGGGCTTGGTTTGCCAATGTTCCATCGAAGAGGTTGAGCGAGTTGAAGGAAGATCAGAATTGGGTGAGAATTGAGGGGAATCAGTTAGTGTTCCCTGGAGGTGGTTCTTTGTTCAAGCTTGGAGTGAAAGGTTATGTGGGGAACTTGGCAAAGTTGGTTCCGCTCCGGAACGGAGAGATACGAACTGTGTTGGATGTAGGGTGCGGGGTGAGCTCTTCTTAAAACTTGTTTTCTGATAGATAGAAACAGATAATTGGTTCGATAATGTTGTTGCTAGCAGTGGTATTTAAAATTGGTTTTCTTTGAGTTGGTAATGGGGGATAGAGATTGATGAATGCGCCTGAATTTGAATTGGAGCTCTCCACCTTCAGTATGAGAAATTTTAGTTAATTTTATTACATCGTTGTTAATAATCTTGATTCTTGCATTATTTATGAGTTTCCTATCAAAGGTAGCAAGCTTTGGTGGACATCTTCTGGACTATAATATTCTGACGATATCAATTGCTCCAAGAGATATACATGAAGCTCAAGTGCAGTTTGCATTAGAACGTGGACTACCGGCTATGATTGGGGTACTAAGTACTCACAGGTTACCATTCCCAGCAAGGGCCTTCGATATGGCTCATTGCTCAAGATGTCTAGTTCCTTGGACTGCTTATGGTAATTCAACCAACTCAAACATCTATTTTTTCTTACCTGTAATTCTTTGCAAATTACTTGACCTTGACCCTCTTAACTGTAATTTCAATCTTTGTCTTCACCTTGTTGAGTATTCGATTGATAGTTCAAACTTTAAAGTAGAGAATATTAGTAAGTGTTTCAAAGACTCGGCCACAGTGACTATTTTTAGAACCATATGTTAAAGAATTTTTTCCCATATGCTTTTAGCTATAAAGTGGATATGTTTAGTAACAAGCAACTGCAAACTCTTGCCTGAATCACAGATCACATAATTAACAGTAACCTGGACAAGTTGGTCATTTTAATTCACTTGCCATATGTTCCAACCTTCACAGAGCAGGCACATACTTACCAGCCACTGTTCTTATCTACAAGAAGGACACATGTAACTTGCTGATAAAACGTTGGTTCTAGACAAACAGCAAAAAGATTAACAAGCTACCCTCTCATGATGAGGATTGATGACTTAGATTTGTTCTCCCACCAGCTTGTATCAGAGAAGATTAGTCTTTGACATTTGAACACAGTGCTCAAATTTGTCATATTCTGACAAGCATGGTCTAGTTGCTCATGAACTCTAATCTGCCTAGTTACTTCAGGTGATGATCTTAGGCAAATTGTTAGCTTTGCCACTGAGGGCCAACTTAATAAGTGGCACTTGAATAGGTCATAATTATGAAATTTGATCACACAGTTCTACTCGAAAAAGTTAGAATGGAAATCAGTTGCTATCTGACGGACCAAAAGTGCAGCTTGGCTATTGTTTCCTTTCGCATTTTCGCCAAGAGTACAGGTGGTTCGAGGATATTGGTATATCTAATATATCTCTATTTTGTTTTTACTTTCTAATGCTTTTCTTATAAAGAAGTTGAGTGTTAGGAATTGTGAATGGCCTACTGCGTTGTAAATTCTGTTTAGTTGGGTTTAGGTGGACTCTATTTGTTGGAAATCGATCGGCTACTCATCCCTGGTGGGTATTGGGTTTTTTCTGGCCCACCTATCAACTGGAGAAACACACGTGGTGGTTGGGGAAGGACAGCGCAAGATCTAGAAGCGGAACAGAATTCCATAGAGGAGATAGCTAGCAAGCTATGTTGGAAGAAAGTAGCAGAAAAGGGTCCCATTGTTGTGTGGAGAAAGCCCTCAAATCATGCGCATTGTATCAAAAAATCAAGAGTTTTGAAATCCCCAGCATTCTGTCAAGGAACTAATGCAGATTGTGCTTGGTAAATTTGACTTTCAGCATGTTACCGTTTTATGCTGCATGACTTCAGGGGATTATATAATTTCTTGGAAGCATGTCACAGATTGCGATTAGCAGATTGTTTTATGCTGCTGCTGCTAACTATATGTGCCCATTGATAGGTATGAGAAAACACGAAATTGTATAACTCCTCTTCCAGAGGTTAAATCACTAAAGGAGATAGCTGGAGGTGTTGTTGAGAAGTGGCCTAGAAGACTAACAGCCAAACCACCGAGGATAAAAAGTGGGATAGTAGAAGGAATTACTTTCGAGATTTTTTATCACGACTATACTTTGTGGAATCGAAGAGTTTCACAGTATGGCAAACACCTGCCTCTCTTTTCAGAAGGTAAATACAGGAATATCATGGACATGAATGCTGGTGTGGGAAGCTTTGCAGCTACATTGTCTAAGAGGCCAGTTTGGGTTATGAATGTGGTTCCAGTGAAAAAACGACTGATACACTTGGTGTCATTTATGAGAGGGGTCTTATTGGGACCTATATGGACTGGTACTTTCCCTTCCTTTTAACATTTAAAACCTTCTGATTCTGCTGTATTTTTGTGACCTTACATTAGGAAAATTGTTCTCTTAGCTGCCAAATAAAACTGATGACTATACAATGCCCTTCAAAAAACAACAGTTATTACCACAGTGAATAACACGTCCCTGTTGTAGCCATTGGATTAATCTCATTTTGAATTCTGAATTATTATTCTGCTTTTTTTAATTCTTGTATACTTATTAACAGAATTCTGAATGCTTCAGAATTCTGTATACTTATTAACAAAATAATATATAAAGTGCCTCAGTTCTATCATATGAAACTAGTTAAGAGGCTTCATCTTCCCCCCAGCAGACAACAAACAGGACCTGGATAACATCGATTGAAGAGCTCATCCATGAAGTCCTTAGGAAGACAGGAGCTCTAACATATAACATACTTACTGGCCAACTTGATTTTCTCCTACAAGCTTGTCTGATAAGATAGTCGTATCCTATATCTGTAGGTAGATTCTGTCCTCCTCAAAAGAAAAAAAAAGTACTTTTTGATGGCTTATGCTGCTGAAGTCTGAAGATGTCTAAATTTGTCTTATTTGCCTCAAAGCTTGCAGCCTGTGCCCTTGTGTTTTCTAGCTGTAATAATTGATACACTTATTTATCGCATACTTCCTTCTCCTGCATATAATAAATGTCTTTACTCATCGTTATTTAAAGATTTTGTTTGTGTTTATGCATTTGCTGTCTGGTTATAGATCTAGTTCAAATGTTTCTTAATAGAGCGTAATTCTTTGCTGGAATTCTTTTAAATGGTTTATATGTTAAATACTGTCTTGGTTGTGGTTGTCATTGTACATAGAGTTCATATGTATAAACAATTGAGTTGATCCTGGCGTTCGTTTTTGCAGGTGCGAAGCCTTCCCTACTTACCCGCGCACATATGATTTGCTTCATGCCAATGGGATCTTCACCATGTACAATGACAAGTGAGTTTTTATACCTTGTATGCTTGTGATGTGTGACATAATTGAGATCATGTAAAAATTTAGTGACTGTATGGCTAATCTACAAAGGTACTGCAGCTTTAGATTACTCTAAACGGTGCTGAGCCTGCTGTAGGTATCTTGACCTGGGCAAAAACCTTCTTTTCTTTTTTAAGAAGCTATGACCGGTCTCTGTTGGCTGTTGGCACCTACCAGATAAAAAAGGAATGGGCAATTGACAACCTTTAGGTTCCTACTGTTTCAGTGAGTAGTAGTTACATACGGCAGATTATACTTATAGCCTGTGCCATATAAATAGAGGACTTGCCTGATAGCAAATAATTAATAGCTTGCAATAACTTTGCTTGTTGAAGAATTTGTATGAATAGTATGAGGCTTTTATAATTAGTTTCTAGAACATGTTAGCAAACAAGAATTCTAAAAGATGAGTAAGCTACACATGCTCTGAAAGAGGCATGCATGTGCTAATGAAAACTTCATGCAGGTGTGACAGTATTGACATATTACTGGAAATGGACCGAATTCTTCGCCCTTGGGGTGCAGTCATTATCAGAGACAATGTAGATGTCATTATAAAAGTGAAGGAAGTAGCTGATCGGTTGAAATGGCAAAGCAGGATTGTTCACAGTGAGAAAGGCCCTTTCGATCAAGAGAAGCTACTCATAGTTGAGAATTATCCAGCAATAGTTTAAGTTGTTTCCTGGCAAATATTATTCGCAGATGCAAACACGACATTGGTTTGGAAGCTAAACTGTTGTTGCAAAGTAAATTTTTTGACTCTTCTGCCTTGCAGCCTCCTTCGAGTCATAGACGCATTGGACATTCAACAGGATCGCAATGAAAATGTACCTTGTGAGCTGTTCAGAGAGTATTCAGACAAATTCAGACAGAGTACTGAGATCTTGTAGCAGTAAACTTTGGGCGTAGTCCTCCTCAGCAGTGTATGTTGGAGTTAAAACACTCCATCCATAAAAATTGGGCAGTGTATTTCAGTCGTCTCTAGTTCCTATATACTGTTTTGTGTATATTATCAAATAAAACTACTTCCATCGAAATCAGGTTCAACATGAGCACGAAATATTTAGCTTGTCCATGCGAGCTTCAGCTTAAGCAAAGAAAAGCTTTGAATTAAATGAATGTTGCAAAACATATATTTGCCATGAATAATATTCATGAATGGCGCTACAAGCATGCAAAAACTGCTCCAAGCTTTACTACTAGATACTGATCTATTATGTGTGCGACTCTTTTGCAACACCGACTGCACTGCTCCACATTCCTGACCCTCCTTCGCCGCCGTCCCTCCACCGCCGCGGCTCTCTTCCGTTTCCTCGCTCCCCTTCTAACCTCTGCTGCCGCCCACCATCACTTCTCCGTTGCCGCCGAGCTCCCTCTTTACCTCTCCGCCGCTATCGATAGCCCTTCTGCTTCGTACCAAACACTTAAACAACTCCACCACTCCAACTACAACAATTCCCGTTCATTCCCTTTCCTCTTCAACACGCTCATCTCTGGCTATGCCAGGTCACGCAATCCTCGCCATGCTTTTGCTGTTTATAAATATATGTTCGTCGATGGCTTTTCGCCAGATAAATACACGTTCTCGGTTCTACTCAAGTCTTGCAAGGAATTTTCCGGGCTTGAAGAAGCCAGACAGATCCATTCTGCTGCTGTAAAACTTGGTTTTGAGTATCATTTGCATTTGCAGAATGCTTTAGTGCATTTGTATGGTATGTGTTGTAGCAGTGGTGACGCCTGGAAGATGCTTGAAGAAATGTCTGAGAGAGATGTTGTGTCATGGACTGGGTTGATTTCTGGGTTTATTAAGGCTGGGGAGTTTTTAAAGGCGATGGCTGCTTTCAGATCGATGGACGTAGCACCAAATATGGCAACGTTGGTCAGCTTGCTTGTAGCTTGTGGGAAGTTGGGGGATGTGAGAATGGGGAGAATTGTTCATGGTTTGATTGCGAAGTGCAGAACTGAGAGAGAGTTGCTTGTTGGGAATGCCCTTATTGATATGTATGTCAAGTGTGAGCGCTTGGATGAGGCTAAGAAAGTGTTTGATGAACTTCTGGAAAAGGATGTCGTGTCTTGGACTAGTCTAATAAGCGGGTTGGTGCAATGTAAGAGACCTATGGATGCTATGGAGTTCTTTCATGAAATGCAGGCAACAACAGGTTTGGAGCCTGACAAGATGGTGCTGTCTACTGTGCTATCTGCTTGCGCGAGCTTAGGAGCACTGGATTCAGGGAGGTGGGTGCATGAATACATTGAGAGAAAGGGAATTGAGTGGGATGTCCACATTGGAACTTCTATGGTAGACATGTATGCTAAATGTGGATGCTTAGAGATGGCGCGCCATACGTTTAACAAGATGGTACACAAGAATGTCTCATCATGGAATGCGCTGCTTGGGGGCCTGGCCTTGCATGGATTTGGTGAAGAGGCACTCTTATGCTTTGATGAAATGATTACAAGTGGTTTTATCCCTAATGAGGTTACTTTTGTGGCCATCCTTAGTGCATGTTCGCATGCAGGATTGGTGGAAGAAGGCAGATCGGTTTTCAAATCCATGCAATGCTACAAACTTATGCCATGGATAGAACACTATGGCTGCATGATTGACTTGCTGTGTAGAGCTGGATTGTTAATTGAAGCGCATCAGCTTATTAAGGATATGCCAATGAAAGCTGATGTCCGAATTTGGGGTGCCATGTTGAGTGCATGCAAGCCTAATGTGAATCTTGAGCGTTCTGAAGAAATCTTAGATCACCTTCTTGAGCTTGAGTCCAGCGATTGTGGTGTTTATGTCCTCTTGTCCAACATATTTGCTACGATGAAAAGGTGGACAGATGTGGCAAATTTGAGGAGAATAATGAGGAAGAAGAATATAAAAAAGGAACCAGGCTCTAGTGTTATAGAGGTGGACGGGAAGGCTCACGAGTTTGTTGTAGGAGAGTGTAACCACCCAGAAAAGGAAGATATTTGGCTGATCTCTTACATCCTAGCAAGACAAGTACATGTTGATTGGGGATAACTGGTAATCTCTTCCTTTGTGCTCATTGTTTTATTATTATTGTGATATTACATTATTAATCAATTTTATTTTTACATTGGCGAAATTCTCCATAAAATGAGGAATAGATAATCTTGATACCTTCTTTTGCATGTTGCTTGTAAAATTTTCTTTGCCTTGTCATAGAAATACTTTCCACAATAATTCTTAGAATATAAAATAACTTTTATTCAGGATGAGCAATATATGTGGCTAGCCACCAACTTATGCATGAAGTCAGGTTTGGAGTACTATGCTCTATTAGCCAATGGATAACACAAATATTGATTGATCTGGATCTATTTTGATCAGGTACTCAAGTTAAATTAACTACTCTGAATTAATAATTTTTTTTTGAAAAGTCCACTGCAGTGTTAAGTCTTATTTTGGATAAAAATGTCCAGTCCTATACTTCCATCAGTCTGAGAATTTGTTGTTGCAACCCCAAAAGCTGAATATCACTGTTTTCAGTTTTTATGCCTATGCCCAGACATAGTACATTGGTCCAATTATATGCTGTTGGATATTAAGACGTGTTGTCATATAATATAGCCAAAATATGGAAAATTTTATTACAGGTTTCTGACATTTTTCTAGCATGTTTCAGGAGGCTAGAAAGAGCACACTTGACCTAGGGTAAGTCCACAATAGAGGTAAACATGGAACAACAAATATATTCATTTGCCCCTATTACTGCAACTAAGATACTATTCGTATACTCGACAATATGTCTGAAATTTAACGGTCGCACCCAGCCACTTTCTTAAGCTGAGAATTATTCTTAATCATCAATCTTTCCAAGAAGATCAACTCCACCCACTTGCAGCTACGTACCTATACACACACAAAAAAAAGTTATCGTCTTCCCTTTAACAGCAGGTATATTTGATGAAGTCACAAAGATGCACTTTGATGGAGAGCATATCACATTCAATTTGAAGGATAGAATGTCAAGGCCTCTTTTCTTTTGCTTTTTGTTTTGTTCGCTTTTTTCATGTGTTACAGCCCGTTATCTCCTCTCTTTTTTTTTTGAAGATCATCAATTGGCTGTAAAAGTTCAGAAGTGATCCATTTAAACCTGGCTTTGATTCATTATGGAGATATGTTGATCAACCTAACTTTAAAGAGAGTCCAATCCCCATACGGTAGCATTAGGCTATTTTAGTTGATCCTGATGCATGAATTCATAAACGATAAGTCGGTACCAGAAAAAGTAAAGAATTAAATGAGGAATTAGATTTTGGTGGAAACTGAGCTATGGCATTTTAAGATAAATGTTTTGAAATCTATTGATAGCACTCACAACTTGATGTTTTCAGATCTTTGATTTCCTGTTGCAGTTTAAAAAGTAAGTGCTTCCTTTTCTAGTTTAATGTTTTTCAGCCACTATATACATCTCACATAGGTTACGCCAGTGGTACTGTACTGCTGTACAGCCATATATACAGTATAGTGGAGATATACATCTAATAACCTGTTATCAGTGACCATGGCTGAATTGGTGTTCTGACTAAAGCACGATGTTTATTGTGTTCATCCTCTCTCTTGAGATTTTTATGCTACCTGAATTAGTCGAAACAAATGATTTTGTCCGGAAAGGTATTCCTTTCTATGTTGTCAATTGGTGTATAGTATTGATCTGATTCTATTCGGTTGATCTGTATACTACTTTTACCTCTCACACTAAGTGACTGTATAGGTTTAAGAAATAGTCCTAAAGTATGGTTTACTTGGATTACCGCAAAGGATTTTGTTCTTTTTAGCTCTATATACTAAATGCCATTTTTGCTAAGATGAACTACTTTTTTCATTCCAGTTCAGTATCTTGTATCTTTAGGAGACCCTAGGCTTTCTTATCAGATCATGGTTTTAACTGATGTGAGAAAGAACAGTTGTATGCTTTTGATATAAAAAACTGCAAGTTGAACAAAGTGTTTACTTAGTTAGGAACCTCATAATTGATGGCAAGATATGTAATCATATAAGCTGAACATTTATTAATCCAAACTGTATTTTTTTTTCTAAGAAATAGGACGCATTCTTTCTTTTTGTAAAAAGAGGAATCTTGTATGAGGGACTGGCACTGCCTACCTCATATTTCTTGTAAATGATGAACCAAATGCCTGCCTAGACTATGAAAAGGTGAAGATGCTGGTTGTGAAATTGCCATGACAGATTTTTCTATAATCGTAATGATGCTTTTCCTAGTAAAATGGCTCCCCTATTTCAATCAGTTGTGTCCTTTACACATACTAAAGAGTAGAGGTGGCAGTATAAGATTTAGGTGGGGTGAGTTTCTAGTAAATTGATTAGTTTTTAAGTTTGATACCATGGTCATTCTATATGTATTTCATCATCTCTTAGTAATTGTTACTATTTATTAATTTATTTTTGAGAAAACAATATCTCATCTTGTTTATGTCCTCTTGAACCTCATTAATTTTCAAGTGTACTACCATATCTTAAACACATTCTGTATTGCATTTTCCATGGTTGGAAAAACATTAAAAAGCATCTTGGGACTTGAAGTTTTCTCTTTGCTACTGTTATTGTAGCTATTAAGTGGTTTAGCAGCAAAGGTAAGTAATAGACTTTAACCTTGCAGAATAAGCTTGATGATGAATGCAGAGCCTAAGGTCTGTAGGAACAAATTAGCCTTGAAGAAGTAATAAGCGAGAAGCTTAAAACAAGTTGGATTTTGATTGTTTACCTTCTACCACCACAACCACTCTCTCTCTGGCAGTTGAAGTAAAGGGCGGCCACAGGGGTGCCAAGGTTGTAAAGGTCTGCAAAGTCCCTGGTATTAAAGTTTTGGCGCCATCCAGGTGCGTAAATTACTTGCCTGATATCTTGCCTGAATAGAATAAATACAAAGCGGTGGATCCCTGCCGTTGGCTGCGGTTTCTCATAGCAGACCACTTCATGTCCTGCAAGACAATAGATGAAATGCTTCAATACTCGCAGACTTGGGAGAAAACTGTGTTCTGCTCAGGTAGGAGGTCCGTTCAAGTATTCAACTATCAGCAGCAACTGTCAATATAGAAGGTACTCACCGTAACTTATATCAACAGATTCTGGAATGTCAGTCACCAACCTACAAGATACAATTGCAATATCAGAAACGTCTAACAATCAACTGTGCCTTAGATAATACGAAATGTGATTCATTAAAATTGATGGAACTAAACTGGAATTCTTAGTATAAATGCCTGCTAGTCTTATAGAGTTTCAAGTGAGTAATATTATGAGTTTCAATGCTTCTGCGCTGCATATCTTTTGTATGAAATAAACTGTGATGAGAAAAGTTTTCCTTTGAGAAAGATTTTTAAATGGTTCTTATGGTTAAACATAGTCTTGAAAGAAACTAGGGACTATGAAACTTGTACATAAATTTATTAGAAAGCGTAAGTACTTTAGACCTATAAAAGTTGGAATCTAACAAATGGCTGATGGACATATGACTAGGAAGAAACAAACTAGTAGGAAGATGCTTGCAAGCTAATGATATCTTTTTATGATCTTAAAAGGCAGTGTTCTTCCCATCATGATGTGCTCTTGCCATTAAGAGCAAAGATGTAAGCATTTATTTATGTTAGTTTCTTTTGCATCCAATTCCGTATGATTTTTTTAGCATGAGCAAACAAATTCACTTTCTTTGTATGCAAATCTAGGTTAGTTGTAAAAAATTTAGGATTTATGAGGATGAGCTACTTTTAATAATGAGAAAAGGGAAGTGTTTATATACCAATGAAGGTACTCCCTTTGAGTAGGATTGCTTGGACTAGGTGCATCTGGATCCACCATGACCTAGCAGAAAAAGAGCTAATCAATCATTGCTGATGATAAAATGAAGCTAGCATTTATAAGCCGGTATGAGGAAATTTTAGGAAAAATATTTGATGACAAGATTGCATATCAAAAGTGAAGAAGTCTTAAGTCTTGATGTTTTGTGTAAAACCAAATAGCTCTTCGCATTGTCCAACATACATGAAAAGTCCTGAAGAAATACTTGCCAGTCAGATTTGAATGCATGGATGTTAATTATCATCTTAAACTTTGTATAGTTTGAATTTTCATGCGATATCTGTCACAATGATATGGGAGAACCCATTTGCAGTGCACATGCAGGCCATGGAATCCATCTTTAGATAGAGGACCACAAAAAAGTGTGCGCCTTGGGTCATAGATAATAAGAATAAGTGTCAACGAAGTGCTTATATCCAGTAGGCAAATCTCTTATTGGACCAAAAAGTGATCCTACACCAATCCAAAATTAGGTGAGTGCTAAGAATCTAGTCCCTTGGTGTTTAGCTGTGGTTAGTTATAATATTCACAGATATAGTTTATTGACTACGACCTAAGTGTATATGTCTTTACATTTTGATGATTAACTGTACTCCTTGGTTTTAGCCCCTTCAGTCATATGTTTACATTACATTTTCCATGCTTAGAGCACTCAAGTATGGTAGAGGCTCCTTAGTAGTTCTTCTATAACATGAGTGAGCCTCTCGGTTATTAGCAAGAGCATGCAGTCCACTTCTACTTATGACTATGAAAAGTGGCAGTAAGAAACCTTAGTTTGCACCATTCATGTATATGTTAGTTTGGTATAAAACTCGAATATTGAACAGGTTTGTAAGAGTAAAGATTTTCTCTTGGTCTGAGAAATGAATTTTAACAAAAGGAACGCATATGCATGCTCTAAAATCTAATATAGCAGCTTTATAGTTATCGGTGAGTAGTTGGATAAGGATCATTCCTGAATAATGTGCATTAATGCACAAGAAAAGATACGGAGTTCAAGGTTTTGACTTCTAGAAACCTAAAACTCTTCTGGACTTTGTCTGACAGTATGCCATTTACTAGGAAATACTACTATTTCCTGCAAGGATACCAAGCACAACATTAGAGTCGATACTAAGGGCATTGGTCTGATGTCCTGCAGCCTGAAGTCGAGGGCATTATACTAAAGATGAAAGACGTAGGATAACAAACTTACGAGAGTGTAAAGCTTCGTCATGTCACGGCCTTGGATCTCAATCCTAGGTTGGCAAGCCACCATGGATGGTTTCAACTCAGACCCATTTGTTACCTCCTTGTTATTATAAATCACCCTCAAATTAGCTGACTTCACAAATGGCTCAATAACATCTCCCACAACACCACCAACAACGAGAGGATCTCTCTCTCTGTCCCTCCACATCTTCACCTACACTGTATATGAACTAATGCAATATTCTAAAGAATAAAAAGAAGAAGAGAATGATTTGTTCTACTTGATTGTATGAAGTGATTGAAGTGATTTGTTTTGAAAGGTGGAAGAGTTGGAGGGGTTTATATAGAGGGGGACTTGGAAAAAGAACATGTTTTCGTATCAGAATCGCTTTAAACATATGTAGAATGTTAAGAGTAGCTTTTATTAGAAATCTGGAGAGCTATTCTTTTTCTTTCTTTTTTTCTTTTTCCTTTTATTGGCTAGTTTCTTTCTGCACCACCCCTTAGACTCATAATGGCTAGTTGCAGTTGAAGTGAATCAAATCTTAGAAGAAGAAGCCTGTGTTATTCTCTGTGATCTTTGAATCTCTATCTTTCTCTCTCTCTCTCTCTCTGTGATATTTGGATCATGATAGATATATTACAACGAAGAAAGTGGAATGCCTTTTTGACCTGAAGAACCCTTGTGGGCATGTGCAGCTTCAGTATTCTCCTAGACTCTATACATATTTCTTCCTTCATATGAAATATTTATTGATTCGTGTAGTATTATAACTGAATGCACCATTGATCATGAAGAACGTATAGCTTTTGGTTCATCAATTTTGGGATTTTTAGTATAACCAGCTAACAATTTGCAGTAATCATTATGGTGTTATCAGTGCTATGGGACGTAAAACTACTTGGGAAATGCATATACTCTTCTTGCATGGCGCCTTAACATGTCTACAAAATCATGGTTTAACTTTTTGCTCTTTCCCTAGGAAACTTCGCAATTATTGCTACTATGTTGGGACATCAGCAGCAATAGTACAGTTATGATCTTCTATAGATTATATTCGAATCTGAAGTTGTGAACTGATCAAACTCCTTGAGTTTGATAGAAATATTTGCTGTCAAAACATTCTCTGGCTCAAAGCCTTAGGCTCTCAACCATATCGTAATTGGAAAAAGGCGGCCGTGACAATTGGAGAGTAGTACTAATCTGCGTCCTCTATATGATGACCAAATTATTTGAAGACCCACTGAAGTCGGCTAGTGACAAATTCTCACCCCCATCACCGGGTCCAACTCAATTCGAATCCCGCCTCAATTTAGAGCTTTAAACAACCCTACCATTTTGATCTGGATCGTCATCAAATCAGAAGCGTGACGAAGATTGGAGCACGACAAATTCCATGCCTTCTCTCATTCCTGTGTTCAGTACATGATGATGAAAGAAAAAAAAGCATCAGGTACTCCCTTTGGACTTCGCTTTAATTTAGGCTTATTTGAAATGCGCAATAAATTTTTAAAAAATAAACTGAAAATGAGTCTAAAATTTTTTATTTTAATTTTATTTAAAAATAAATTATAAGTAAGAAATGAAATTTATAAAATAAAATAATAAGTCACTAAATAATAAATAACTATACAATTTTTAATTTAATAAATAATTAAAATATATGAAATTTTTGAATTGAAAATCTGATCAAATAAATTATTACTGTGTTTGTTCTGTTGTAGGCTGTAATGCGCATTCAATAGTAGGCAGATGTTTTTCTGACGTCAACGAAAATGTTCTGTTATCTAACTTTCGTACGACTGAGAATCTTTACACAAGATTGAAACTTATCAGTTTTATCAACACTTAACAGTGATATAGCCGCAATGCATTGATGAAGTTGATGAACATAGAGAATGTGGGACTCTTCTAGAAGGACTATTTTATTTAATCAGTAGACATCTTCAAAGTCCAAAAATTATATAAATGGTAATAATGACAAACTATAGCAGGTTGCAAATTGAGGTTAGAAAATATATATTTACCGGCGAATGAGCATTGTCTTTATATTACTTTAATTGAAGTTTTCTTTTACCGTATTTTAATCGGTAGAAAATAAGTTTCATGAACTAAGTTCCGTAAAAAAAAATTTAGAAATAAGTTTGGTGAGCTCCGCATAAACTGAAATAAAAAAGTTGATTTGAAAATTTTACGAAAGAAATATATTATTTGTAACTAAAACACACCTTTTGAAAAATTTGTTAATGAAGCATAGAAAATGAAGGCAATTAGTAAATAGAATTGCATTTCCCTAGTAGTTTAATTTTATACTAAGGTTGCCACAGGAAACATAGTTCATTTTTTATCTCTTTGAATTTGAACTTGTTTCTGTGTATCAACTTCATAGAATTTTGAAGGGGCCGTTTTGGAGTATTTTTAGATATTTATTTGATTTTTTTTTCAATTTTTTGTTTCTCAAAAAAATTTCTAGAATATCTTATATTTTTTAATTTAAAAAATTACAGATAAATTTACTTCACAAAAGTAATATATAGATATATAAATATATTTATTTATTTATATACTAAAATAAGTTCATTTTTGAAAAAAATTTTTTATCAAAAACTTATTTTTTCATCAAAAGTATATTGTCATAAGCAATCATAAATGACCTCAAATCTATGATGTCGTACCGTGCTATCTGATCCAGAAATCGTTAATTCGAATTTCGATCCGTAAAAAATCAGTTAAGCAGTTGATCAGTCATAACATAGGTTGACGCAGATGATTTTCATGTCAACTTGCTGAACTGAGCTGAAAAAAATAACAAAAATGCGCGACTTGTTATGTAATTTTGCATCAAAGAGTGAAAAAACTTGCGTTCACTATTAGACTTAACTAGCTATTTTCTTCTTTTATGTGTTTAGTTTATACTCCTATCTTCAACCGCTCTGTGTTCGGTTCGGCTCTATCAATTTCATCGCTTCTTTATCTAGGTTTTATTTTGCGCTCTTCAGTCCTCACTTATTGTTTCCTTCGGCTTCGTCGAATTTGTCGCTCCGTGTAGTCGATTTTATCGGTTCGGCATCGCCTTCGTCGAATTTTTCTTCTCTGCTTCTATCTTTTGGTCTAAAATCATTCTAGATATATTTTTATATATACTTTACTAATTTATTTTTACAATTTTATTTTTAGTAATTTATATTTTAAATATTTATTTTAGAAATTGATTCTTGGATCACTTTATCATGCGTAAGCAAGTCTAAATCTGTCAAAGTTAATGTTAGTGAATATTGAAATTAATGTCATAAAAATTTTAGAAATGAATTTAATAAGGAAGACCTTTACATATGATGAATAATTCTTAGGAAATATTTGACATTACTTTTCAACTGTTTATCATTCTAAATATTAAATTATATTTTTAAATAAATTTTATATATTATTTTATAAAATTTATTTAAAATTTTAAAAAAAATAAAAAATTATATATTATAAGATTTCCTTTTTATTTTTTAAATAAAAATAAAACTTCTTTCCAAAATAAAAATATTTTAAAAATATTTTATTTAAAAAAATTTTAATTCATAAATATTTCTGAAATATCCTTTGTTCATTTTGACGCATTATAGTCTTTCCCCTGCATGCATACATTATTATCTCTAAAACCTTGAAACTTTTTTTAAAGAAGAAGTCCCCTTGATTGAATCTGCTTTTTGACTAGATCACGCCAACCATAAGCTAACAAAAGCCAGCTTATCTTTGTAACGAAACTTTGCAAAAGAAAATTATATAACCGCTCAACCGTTGTAAAGTAGCTAACCCACTCCTTTTATGTTTTAAATCTCTTAATTTGCTTAATTATGAGATAGTTTGCCTGATAAGCCCTTGAAAAGCGGTTTAGAACTTGAGGTCCTAATTCTCTAATTTTATGAAAAAAAAACCGAGATTTTTCGAAACATATAAAAAGTTTAATAAACTCGATTCATTTAAAAGATTTTTATTCACAATAAGAAAGAGATTGTTTTAATGATGACGAGATTATTTCAAAGAACTTAATTAGAATATCGTCAGTTATTGAGTACTAGTACTTAGTTCAAAAGTTGACTCAAAAGTCAAAGGTGATTTTTGACTTAAGGTGTTTTTTCTTTTTGTCAAAGATAAGGTGTTTTTACATTTTGACTACTAAGTTAAGATACTTAACAATTTTTTTCTAAATAGCAACAGATTTACTAACCTTAGAAAAACTAAATTTGAGGAACTTCTATGGAAATTCTTTTGGATGGTAATTACTTTCATTTTCAAATAAATATTAGATATTAGAGAAATTAAAACCGTTATGATAAAATATATAATAGTGACTCTTATTATTATAATTTTTCATTTCATTAAGTGCGCGCTCCGCTGGCCTTGGTTTGATATCTCTCTCTCTTCATTTCCACACGCGTTCTTTCTCTTTTTCCCTTTTTCTTCCCCCCTTCTTCGATTCGATTTCTCTTCTCCAGAAACCCTAATTTCAAGCCTTAATCTGATTCCAGGTACGTTCCTTTCCTCAATTCCATCTTTGTTTTATCGAATTTCTGTTTTTCGTTTTTTAATCAAGCAATTTAGCCGGGATTTGAAGGATTTCCAAACATTCTGTTGTTTGATTGGGTATGATAGGATCGTGATCTAGGATTCGGAGAAGCTTCCGTTTATAATTTGATATTCTATACGAGAATCAGGTTTGTGGAAAAGTTTGGATTGGGTTGGGTTTGAATTTCTAGGCCTACGCCCATTGTTTACCTTTCTTATGGCGGGCTTATGATTTGGTGGTGAGTCGATTCGAATTCTACGTGTTTGTGTGAGAATATTTCTGGGAATCGTGATGGAGAATAAAGTTGGGGTTTATGTTAATTAATTATGCATTATAGATGTTAGGTTAGGTTTTATTCTTTGTTAATATTGCTACTATTGCCTCCGGGGATCGTGGCTTTTTCTTTGTGGAGGTAGTTTAGCTGAAACATTTGGCTATAGAATGGTAATCATTTGAAAAATACTTTTCTCATGGTATGAATTGTGCACTTAACAGAATTATTTGGCGAGGATTAGAGAATTTAATCATATTAAATTCGCTTATCATTGTGGTTTGAATTGTCTGCTTCTGTAAGGAATTTTATGGGAATTCCTTCCTTGCATGAGTTAAATTGCTAATTCTTGATTCGACTTGGAAGAAGTAAATAATTGTAGAAGAAATGGTGGCCAAAAAGGGTTTGGTAAAAGCAACTGATTGAGATTCCTCTAGAATGATTTTTAGTTTTCTTGTGTATCTAATGATTTTGTACTTCAGTTAAAGCTTGGATATGGTCTTATCCATTCCTATTGGTACTTCACAATCTTTCTGTTTAGGGAAATGGTTCATCATAGTCATCTGGCGCTGACAGATGGGCATAGGATTGGTGTTACAGTGTAGGCTGTAAATTGGATAATTATCAGGAATTGGTTATAATTGGAAATTACTCGTTGTTTGGAACTGTGGTAAAGTTACAAGATCTTTTGCGTAATAGTGTTGAGTCTGGAAACTATTTTGCTTAAACTTTAGTTCGTATTTATTTTGTGCTCACATTATTGACAGGTTGTTTAATTGCTTACGCTATGTTGTTTGTCCTTTGAATTTTGACAAATTAACTTGTAGGCACTAGGTTTCAAGCCATTTCTCTTGTGGTTGAGTCCTGTCTGCATTATGGAGTACTTATGTCATTAATAAAAAATAATGATATGCCTCTTCTTTCTGTGTTATAGGAGCAACGAGAACTGCACGCTTTCTCCTGCTAGTTTCTTTCTTTGGAGCACATACGCTTGATATATAAAAGAAATATAAAGAAGAATAAGATGCGTTGCCTCTTTTGCTGCATCCGTCCTGATGATGGAGACAGGACCAATGAGAGAGAATCTCCGCTGGCCGCAAAATCCAATCTAGATGGTATGTTTTCTCTCCCTTTTGTCCATATACGCTCATGTTACTTGAATTTGTATATATCCATTGGAAACTATGTGGAGTTTCTTAGTCAGCAATGTTATAGATTTATGACCATGACAGATGTCATATTATCATTGCATAGGTCTGGGCCACTGGCTATAATTAATGAGTTATTGGAAGAAAGCAAATAACATGATGCTATGACCTAAAAACTGTGCTTAGAACTTGTATTGCCTTAGTTCTAGGCTTGCACCAGTTGCAGTGCTCATCTCATCCAATATTTGCATATTTCATCAAGTATATTTGGAAATTCTTTCATGTCTCTCTTTAATATATCGTGGGTAAATATCCTTTAAAGAATTGCGGTGTAGGAACCATTAGCATAGTACAGCAAATTAGAGGGTTATAAATTCTTAAACTGGATTTCAAGATGTATGAAGCGAACAGCCCATAAGAGACCTATATTTAGTTGCTCTTTGATAAATGCGGGATCGTTGTTGTTTTATCATATGGCTTGGGTTATTATAAGCATACGTAACTAAACTATTTTTTTGGTTATGTTTGTGAATAGGTTTTACTTAAAATATTTGCTTTCTTGTTCCTATTAAGGTATTCATTTATCATCTCTAACTAGAACATAGTGTGATGACTCCAAACATTTAGAATTTTACAAGTTGTAGTAGAGTTTCAATATTAGTGCTCCTTTCTGACTTTGAAGATAATGCCTTAAAATTTTGAGAATATAAGCATCAATCGCTTTACATATAGACATATGTATTAGGAAGCAACTGCTGTAACAATATGTTGGTGCCATTTAGGTAATGCCGTTCCCCCTTTAAATGGTGAGAGAGACAATATTATTGAAATCGTAACCATGGAAGCCCATGCAACTAGTTATATTTGTTTAGAAGTTATTGTTGAGCTTGCGAATGACAACTGTTCAAAGTTTTTTGAAATAGCATATAACTTCAATATTGAAAGTTGAGCTATACAGTTTAGATATGTTATATATATATAGGGAGGAACATGGGCACTCCCTCTTTAGGGGCACCTCCCAGACACTCCCTTTCCGATTTATGGTCGGGGTGATCTCTAAGTCTAATCTTCACCGTTGGATATGAAGAACTATGAGTTAGAAACATACGCATAAAATTTCAGCTCAATCGGATTACGAATTCATGTCCATCCGGTCACTTGATCAAAATGACAGAAACGATACAATATATATATTTTTAAGTTTTCTTACTTTCTTTGTTGTATTATTTTAAATAATACAACACAGAAATGATACAAAATGATAGAAATGATACAATATACAATATATAATATATAATATAACCTCGATCTTTGTACTTGCTTCTTATTAGGATGTGTTTATTCAAGCTCTGAATTGAATTTTTGAATGTGACCACATATATATGTGTATGTGTTTGTGTATGTTATATTACATGTTATACATATTACATGTTAGGCCAGATTGTTGGCATAGCCTAGTTCTTAGGAAACTGCTTTTGAATAGATTTAGTTTATGTGTTTCTAGTACTGCTGCTCCTTTTCAGCAAAATGATCTAAGGATTACAGAGAGTTATTGCTCTTGTTTTCTTTACAACCTATTATTCAGCTTGTGTAAGAGATTGCTGATATGTATGCAAAATGATATAACTTAGATATACTGAAAATTAAGCTAACAGCCTAGACATGTTATCATATCTACATGTACACCATTATCTTATATGTATTGCTGTTATATTTTGTTATATTAATTATATATATGTATGTGTTTTTAGTTATATGTATTTGGTCAGATTGTTTGGCATAACCTAGTTCTTAGGAAACAACTTTAGAATTGGTTTGCTTTTTATGCCACTAATATTATTGCTCCTTTGAGAGCGAAATGATCTATGGAGTTCAGAAAGCTATTGTTCTTGTTTCTTTGCAACGTATTATTGGGCTTGTGTAAGAGATTGTTGATTATGAATGCAAATGATATAAGTTAGATGCTGATAATCAAACCACAGGACCGAGAACTATTCTTGTAAATACATGTGTGCCTTAATAGTACATTATATTTCTTTGCAATTTATTATCGACTTAGTTATGCTTAATTAATATACCAGGCAAGATAGCACAACATAACCCAAGTTATAGGTTGCTGTAGTTAATTATGTTCTCTTGTCCTTTCTTCTCACATAGTTTTTTGGTTGATTCAGGAATACGGAAGGGTTCCAAGCTTTCTGCAGTGCCAAAAAGTGAAACTGAAAGGACATCTCCTCCAATTGAAGTTCCGGAATTGTCTTTAGATGAACTAAAAGAGAAGACTGACAACTTTGGATCAAAGTCTTTAGTTGGAGAAGGATCGTATGGTAGGGTGTACTACGCTGTCCTGAATAATGAGAAGCAAGTAGCTCTAAAGAAGCTTGATGCAGCATCGGAGCCTGACCCCAGTGCTGAGTTTCTTACCCAGGTCATCACTTCCTTCTAACATGAACTTTACTTTTTTGTGTTTCAAAAGGAAATATGCAGCAATTATGTAGTTCTGTAGGATCTGGTTTTTTGACATTTTAAACTAAACATGTTGTTTGGATATATCAGGTAGCCATGGTATCAAGATTGAAGCATGACAATTTTGTTCAGCTACTTGGATATTGTGTTCAAGGTGATCTCCGGCTGTTGGCATATGAATTCGCAACTATGGGTTCTTTGCATGATGTATTGCATGGTAAGCTTTGGTGTTACCTGCTCTTGTATAGATAGCTTATATTTTGTGTTTTGTCATATTTGGGAACTATATGCTAAAAAATAACATATTGTCTAAACTTCAGGTAGAAAGGGAGTCCAAGGTGCAAAACCTGGTCCTGTGCTTAGCTGGCAACAACGAGTAAGGATTGCTATTGATGCAGCTAAGGGTTTGGAGTATCTTCATGAAAAGGTTCAACCTTCTATAATTCACCGTGATATCAGATCAAGTAATGTTCTTTTGTTTGAGGATTTTAAAGCAAAAATTGCGGATTTCAATCTTTCAAATCAAGCTCCTGATATGGCTGCAAGGCTCCATTCTACCCGTGTTTTGGGAACATTTGGTTACCATGCACCAGAGTGAGTATAGAAAACTTCGAAGGTTCATAGGCTCAAATTCTCTTATAGGTTATTCTTAATATGTTACAGTTTTTTCAAGTGTTCTGTACTTGTGTATTCCATGAGTTCTGCTTTTTCGTTTCTGAGCTACTGCTTGATTCCTTATCATATCGGTTACTAGTGTCAAAAGAAATTTCCACTAGAATACACTCCATCGTAGTCTACCATTATGGTGTTAGTATTACTTATACTTCTGTTCTTTAGATGAGCTTATCATTATTTGCTTCTGATAGATACTTGGGCATCAATTTTTGTACGCTGATGCTAGAGATCCAAAAATAAAATTAAGTTACGCTACATGTCGTAATGCCAGCATATGTTGATGACATTTCAGATTTACTGCTATCTTCGCTGGAAATATATTAGGACTTGCAACCTAGATATGGTTGTGTATTGTATGTCGGAATTGTAGTCCTTCATTGATCAGTTGTCTACTTCACAAGATATCTCACAAGCTTTCTCAGCATGCTATGTCTATGTATACTGGTGTTTGTTAGTCTTGTTTTCTATCAGAGCTTGGTAAATTACGCAAGTTTGTAGGAATTTTGTAATGAATATAATGATTTTGGCATGAACTTTTTTTAGATTATTATTCATAATTTATTTGAAAAAATGGAGGGTTTCTGATGGATATGTTGAAACTTAATATGTCAGGTATGCTATGACTGGGCAGCTGACTCAGAAAAGTGATGTATATAGCTTTGGTGTTGTTCTTTTGGAGCTTTTGACAGGGAGGAAACCCGTTGATCACACAATGCCTAGAGGGCAGCAGAGTCTGGTTACTTGGGTAAGCCTTTTCTGATTTCTAACCTGATTGTGGTCTCTTAGTATTAATATGTGTTCTTTTTAGCTGTGTATCTTACTTTGCTTATTGTGTTGTCGCAAGCACTTCAGTAAAATTTGTTTCATGTCATATGCAACTGATCCATGATAATGGCTGCTTTAAAATTTTACAGCATTGCTATGCGTCCCAGCTAGTGTCTAACTCCATGTTCCACCTAGATCAACAAAACAGATCATAGTTCCGACATAAGCAGGTCATAGTTAAGTACAAAGCAGGTCATAAATCATTCAAAGTAGTAAGGTGGACACTGGTTGTGCCTAACGTAAAATTCAATCGCTTCTTAGAGTGAACGTCAGTTCTCAAGTTTTGGTTGACTGACTGAATATTTTTGTCCTACGTGGTAACCTAGATGCGGAAAATTTTCTCTTTATATTGGTTGGGGGTTCAGATGAGAGGTATTTTTGTTGTCCCTTTGTAAACCTGGAAACGGAAATAAAGAAGAGTAAATTTTGTCACATATGGAGTATAAATAGAGTGAATTAGTCAGATGTTTTAGAATGTGAACTGGTGTCAATATTGCTTTATTGTTATGTTATATTCTAGTGAATTGAGGAAGCTCCTAAACTTTGTTCATATTTTCCCCTTTGTAGGCAACTCCAAGACTAAGTGAAGATAAGGTAAAGCAATGTGTAGATCCAAAGCTAGGTGGAGATTACCCGCCTAAAGGAGTCGCTAAGGTATTTTTCCTTCTTTATCATCTTATTCGGCGGGTGTTTGTTTTGTTTTTCTTGGTACTGAAGATAGTTCACTTCCTGCAGCTCGCAGCAGTCGCAGCACTTTGTGTCCAATATGAGGCCGAGTTTAGACCAAATATGAGCATTGTGGTAAAGGCATTGACACCGCTGCTTTCTCAGCCAAAGCAGGCTCCTGGGCCTCCTGCTGATGTTGCTCCTACTCCTGAAACTTAGGAAAAGAAGTCTCAAGACATTCAACTCATCCATATCTTGCGTGGGGTTTTGAGGAGCTGATCTCATTCTTTTTGTTCGTCTAAATTGGCCTATTTGAAAAATAATTGCAGAACATAGTTCCTATAGGCCCCTTATTTCTGTCTTGCAGGAGTGGTGATTTACATCAATGATTGTTAAGCTGCTCAGAATAGGAGATGATGAGTTATGGTACATGAGATGGTTTTGTGAATTCTGTGAACTGCGACTTGTATTATGTTGTTCAACGGAATATTGGTACTGTGGCACTGCTGTTCACTGATATCATGAATTTAGAGCTGTAAAGTAATGTTTGTACTTTGGCGGAGCTTTTATCTACAGATTGTTTCTGCTGGCGAGCCTTTCAGCTCAATTCTTGTGTTTATAATTAACTTTTTTCTAATGTTCAGTACTTCAGATTCTTGGCCAGCTGACTTGAGCGAGACACAGAAAAGTGCTTCTAGGAAAACTGACGGCATGCCGCTTGAGGAAGACATGAAATTAGCATAAACTTACAGATGGCTTTGTGGATTTGTAATCATAGTCGGTCAGTCTTCTTCATTCTTATATATTTTATATGCAACATATGTTCGTTCATCAAATCATACAATGATGATGCCAAGTTAACACTAACAAATACATACGTGCATCTCACGGGCAAGAAGCTAGTGTATTCAAAAGGGGGACTACAAAGTATAAGCCTGCTATAATATTAAACGAAAAGCTGCTCGTCAAGCATCAAGTAGGACATTTGTCAAAAAAAAATTTATAGAAAAAAATACATGGATATTTCATACGTTTGGATTTGATTTTCAATTACCTTTTATATCAATTTTTATTTTATATCTTTTAATAAAATTTCTATAATGATTTATAAAATTATTTAATAATTTAAAAAGTATGAAGGCATTTCCAATATTCGCAAGTCCAAACCCATACAATTGTACCCCCGTGTTGCTTGCCGTGATGGTTTGATCGGCCAGAAAAAAGAAACTCTAGGATAGAAGAAGAGTGAGAATATGAAGAGGTTGATGATCGAATGATGATGCAGATAAAAGTTTAATAAGATCGAATGAATGATTTAGAGAGGTTTGATGTAATAAAATGATGAAGATGAGAACGAATGATCTCTTTGCCTTTGGAAGTCCCCGGCTACTACTCATGGAAATATTGGAAATTTGTAAATAAAACTTTTTCCATGTAGCTACTCAATTGGCTGAAAAGGACCAGAAGAAGAAGCTTTCATTTTGCCGCAAATTTTAGGAGAGTGACGTCAGGCTTATAGCAGCTGCTGCAGACAAATATAAAGAAACCAAGGCAACAGAAGATATAAAGGGCAAGCTTGAAAACCGCCATTGCTTCTCTCCCTTTGGATAGTGAAGACTGCTGCGAATAAATGGGACTATGAGTGAAGATAACAACCATATAAATGATAAACTTTCATGTGATTTTGTTTCTTAAAATACTTATTAACATGGGCAGAATAGAAGTAGGTAATAGTTGCACATAAAGGATAACAATATTCATCCCGTTTTAATCCTTCAATGATTTTGTTTCCTCCAAATATCAGAAACGAAACACAACGCAAATAACGTTCACAGGAGTATTCCAGTAAAGCCTAATCCTTTATTTACCAGCATGTATAAGAAGAGATTCAGTATTTACTGATCATCATAACTATGTAAGACACGTCAATGCAATATTTGGTTTAGTTCCAACATAGCAAACCCGAATACTAAGAACTCCAACCAGTGAAACTGTTTGAATAGAGTAGAAATAGTTGTATAATGCATACTATGAACCAGGGAAAGTTGCATAGTAATAATTTGTCATTCCAACGGTGCTACATTTTTGTCAGCTCAGCTCAAACGTGTAATACCACAATTATAAAAGTGGATACATGAATGATAGATTTGAAGTACAAAAGATAATCTTAAAGAAAAAAGAAGAAAAAAAGAATAATTCTGATGATTTGCAACATCAATAGACGGAAGATTACTTCGATCCAATTTAATATTTACGCAGCAGGACCTTTGGATTCAGAGGTGTTCACCTACAAAGAAATAAAATGAATCGACTTTGAACATTTGATATGGTTTCAATACAATAATCGCATCTAGATAGGTACCGACAATTATGCTAAGTTACCAGTTGTGCTGTAAGTCAACAGCTATCATAAAATTGAACTACTTAATACATGTGCTTTGAAGTCATGGACAACCAGGACTTCTCAGTTTGATCTAGTACAGTACGAGGTCACTTTTTTGAAGCAAGCCTTAATTCCACAGATAATTGATGCATTGGGTATGAATAAAAGAAATAAAACTGATTGAGATCATACTAGAAAATTAATTTATGGCAAAAGTCATTTGCTTACAAGGCCAAGTGCCTCTGCTGCAGCTCTCTGGCCTTCAGAACCACAAACCAACCGCAATAAAGTTAACAGGTGTTTCCTTTGTTCAACCACTAAACTCTTGCTAAGGTTGCTAGCCACCATCTCCATTTCAGCCTGTAAAGCTCAGCATCAAGTTAATTCTGAAGATCTACAGTAAGGCCACATACATTTCACTGTAAGCTTAACATTTCCAATATCTACCCCCAAACAGATCCTTAATTTAAAATCAAACATTTCCACCAAAGAAAAATTAGTACTTACCATATGGCATGGACTTGCAAAAAATACTAGTTAGGAAATTTGGGATATCTACAATCTGTTTATTTACCAAACATGACCAGTCAGCTGTTGACTATAACATTTCATGGTAGACAAAGCAGAAACCACCCATAGAACTATCAGTCATGATGATCAGGACTCACCACAGAGTGAAGACGAGTAAACAGTAACAAAGAAACTATAGGGAGAAAGAGAAACAATGATTTGCGATTGCCAGAAGACCATATTCATAAAATATGCAGTTCAATCTCATGTATTTTTGGCAGCAAATGCAAGCTCCAGTAAAGCTTCAAGCAGGACTTGACATCGACTGAATCATCAAGTTTAAGACCATCCTAAATCAGCCAGTTAGTCTGCAATATCATAACACAACTATAAATTTAGCTAGCTGCCAATTCCATGAAAGTTGATAACAAGACCTACTTGACTGAGAGGCTTGATGCATTATTCTATTGCTTGACAAATTAACTATCTTGAATGGCAATGATTGAGCAAATCTCCATATCAGTTATTACTCTTGTGAGAGATCTAATATCATAAAATTTGAAAAGTAAAAGCGAAAAGATAACCCATATTTCCATTTATAATGTATGTGGCTTCTGTAAGCCAATAGGTACACACATCAACCAGAAATTCCAAACACATTCAATAACATAGATCTGAAAGTCAACTACTAGCCTAAGATTCTTTGCAGCTATTTCTAAAGTTCCTTGATGATAGTTCCACTAGCATAAGAATGCCAACATGACATGAGTCACGTCATCTAAACAAAGAAAGATACAAACATGTAGTTGCTGAGGGAATGGACTAAAAGCAAAGGGAAAATGCAACATCAGTAATCAATAAACACATACTGAGCCATTTCCAGGAGGGAACAACTGATGGATTTGACAGATCTTAGCTAGCTCCTTTAATCCTTCAGCTCTTCTCCCTTGGGCTTCGAATGCCTGAACAAAAGAAAAGGTTTACCAGCTCAGTTCAGCATACAAAAATCAGCATTCATAGAATTGTAACTATATAGTGATCAATTACTACCCACGACTGTAAGAACAATGAACGTGTTCTTGCTGCGACAGCTGCCTTTACAAGTCTAGCTGCACGAAAATTATCAAGGCCAATATTATCAGCGAGTCCTGCAATGAATTGTTTGGCGTCCTCACCATCAACTTGAACAGCTGGCTGCATTACACTGAAGAGCTTGAAGAAAACATGGACGAAAGGAAATAATTTAGAAAATATGAAGTCATATTATAAAGTATACACACCAATTTGAAAGACAAAAGCAGTAAGTAGGCCAGTACAAATAATTCCTTTAGAAAAGTATAAATTAGAAAGTCACACCTGCAACACTGGTTAACTACATATTCTATAGCTGCCCGGTAAAACGAGTCACGTGCATTGGCAGTTTCAAATGAGACCCTTGCGCCTGAGCTCTTGCATATCTCACGAAGCTGCTTTCCAACAGAAAGAGTAAGAAAGATTGCGCCGAATATTGCATGAAGAACAACATCAAAGGATAAAATACTTGTAGAAACTAAACACAGCAATGAAACATGTAAAGTACTTCTACGAACATCATGTGCATATTGAAATGTACAAACTGATAGAGGAAAGAACTTTGCAAGATGAACTCGGATTGTTATCGAACTTAAAAGTCCAAGCATAAACATGACCAAGCCAATAGCATGTTTATCTGCAGTAACTAAAACGAAAAATTTACTAGTTGAAGACTCGAAGTTTTCATCACTATACATTTACTAAGTTGTAGTTGGTGCTAAATATAGGGTTATCATATAATTAACACTAATAACAATGCATATGATGTCCGGAGACCATAAAGATCACAAAAGCACTGACTTGAATTATATCATCACCCTTATAATCCCCTCCGCTCATTCTGCTATCCATGATCGCTGGAAATTAAACAATTGTACTAGTGAAGTTGAGGAAGAAAGCGCAAGTTAACAACTGCAAAGTTAAATCTGCTTAGGAAGTTACCTGCAGCAAAACGAATATATGAGCTCTAGAAACTCGAAGATAAAACTTAAGTATCCTACCCAAACAACAAGAATAAAAGCATTGATTTGAAATTTTGCTTAGGAACTCTAACCTCTAACTAATCTGTTAGCTTCCCTCTGTAACTCTTCCTTCCCAGAGGAGCCCACTGGTTTCTTAACAATCTCCGGCCACCAATCGGGCAAGTCATCACCTATCTTCACTGCTCTTCTCTCGAAATTATCCCTTCCAAATCCTTCATAAGCTGAATAAAAGTGATTATTTAATCTTTTGTCAAAATTAGAACTCCCTTCACTCACTTTTTCGTTTCTACTACTACTTTCATTTCTCCTCCCAACAACAACTTCTTTTCCACCAAGGCTTCGATCCCTCTTCACCACCACCTGATCTCCACCAAACCACAACCACCATCGCCGTCTCCACCATGTGAAACCAACCGCTCTGAAAACGAAAACAACCACGAAGATCCAGACAAGAAAGTTCCTGAAGTAGAGAAGCGAAGACTTCCGGAAGGAAAAGATAACACGCCCACCGTCGTCAACTTTAACGGCGGTGCGGAGATCTTCGAATGCGTTCTCACCGTCAGAGACGAATTTTCGGAAACGCGACTCATAGCAAGAAGCTAAACGGGAAACGGAATGGGAATCGAGAGAGTGGCTCTGGTGGTGGGTAGACGGCGGAATTGGTTTGAGTTGTTTGCGTGTTCGCCGGAGGCGCCTGCGGCTGGGAAAGATGGAAGCGAATGAGATATTGAGATCAGTGTTAGGGTAAGGGTTTCGGTAGAGGTGAAGAGAGATAGAGAGTGAGGCAGTGGAGAAGACAGCGGTCATCGCCGTGATCGCGGTAGAAGAAAACGGAAGACCACTCGCGGAAAGCAGAGAAGTACAATAAATATCTTCGTAACATTTGCAATATGGGTCTACTAAAAGTCATATTTCGCAATTATCGTCCGGTTGGTTACTTGGTTTTCATCTTGTGTGCGCGTTTTTATTGATCAAGTTCCAACTTACATCTTTTCTGCTAACAGGCAGCAGAAGGACGCTTTCATGATTGCGTTTGAGCTTATTTTTTTCATCACAAATTTATATTTTCAAATATTTTTTATTATAATTTTAAAACTTATTATTAATATAAAATTAATATAATAAAAAATTTATTAAATATTTTGAGTTTTTAATTTAATTTTGTAAACTTTTTTTCAAACTTAAGTTTATCAAAAGTAAATCTTTATTCTTTGTTTACAATGGAGTGACTTTCGACCGAAGTAGCCGGAAGGGATTTTCGGTCCACTTTCGTCGAGTTCTTTCTTTTTTCTCTCCCGGCAAGCCCGTCTCTCCCTCTCACTATCGCACGCACGATCCCCGCCGTTTGGTCGCCGATCTTGTTCGCTTCTCCCTCACCTCCTTCTCTTCCAGTCCCCTGTGCCGCTCGCGTTTTCCAATCCATCCGACCTTCTTCTAAAATCTCTAATCCCTCACTCAAATCAAGGTCGTCATAGAGTGTAATTTGATTAATTTCCCTTTATTTTCAGCTCTGTTCAACTTTTGGTTCTCTTTTTGAATCTCTGGAGTTCAACGGTAGGAGTGCTTAGGATAACTCTTGGTTGTTTTTCGTTCTTGTTGATTTTGGGTTAATTGATAGATCTGATTCAACTTGGTACTACAATACTTTTTTATGTAATCTTGTAATCTGAATTTTTAGTTTCAAGTTGTTGTTAGGATTACTTTTTTTCCCTTTTGTTTTCTTTGTGAATTTTGATTGATATCGATGAGAAACTTGTTCTGGTTGTGTTGTTATTGTTTATGTGATTGTTGCGGTTGTTGTTATGCGGATTATAATCATCTGGATGGTTGTTTTTGTTTACTTTTTTGTTTTGAGGTTTTACAGTTGAATCTTACTGCTTTTTCCAGGTTGGATCAGCTCTAGCTTGGAGGGAAGTCCAAAAGCTGCTCAAGATTTCTGGTTTAAAGAAAGCTGGTAATGAAGTCTTTTCTTATTGTATATTGTTAGCTCATGAACTTTCTTTGTTGATTTTAGTTTGATAAGCTTGATTGAGCTATCTTGATTATAAGCTTAAATCTTTGCAGTCAAGTTAAACCTTAAAACTTTACAGCTGAATATAGGAAGGATAAGTGTATACACTTGCAATCATGTATCAGTAAGTTTTGCGATGTCCTTTGCTGTTAAAGAGGAAGGATAAAGCCAATAATTAGTTTTTCTTTTAGCAGATACTTTCTCACTTTAATTACCAAGTGCTGGTAAGACAAGAGTAAAGTATCATATTACTTCTTTAACTTTTTATTGAGTTATCTTATGGCATAGAGAAGCGTTTAGGATTTACAAAATTTTCTAGGTTTTAAGAAAATATCTTTCTTATTTGCATTTTGCAGGTTCTACCTGCTAATGCTGATCCTTAAACCCTGATGACCGGATCCTTCAACTTACCAGTGATGTTCAATGCATGGCTTCCACAATACTGTCAGAGCTTCAACGTATTTGGCCATTCTCATTAAGAAAGCCTGATGATCTCAAATTTTCAAACAAATTAGTGCGTAGACTTCCAATCCCAGAAAACACAAAAGAGTTTGTGTTTGCATTCCAGGAACCTGATTCTCATTCTGTGGTATATGTCTTAGCTGCACAAAACCTCTCAGAACAATCTGCTTTGGATGCAGAATGTCTGATCAAGGTAGTGCAGCCCAAAGCTGTTCTGGCGCAAGTTGCATCATCAGTATTGGCTGATATCCAGTCTGAAGAGAAGAGGGCAAAAGATGACCGAGGAAAGAATGTGCCAACTTCGTCTGTTGGAGTGCTTAAAGGATGCTTCCTTGATAAGCTTAATAAGCAGGAATATGAAACATTAGCTAGCAGCCAAATTTTGCAAGAGATATTTGGAGTTGGGTTCTATGGTCACTTTTTGGCTGCCAAGACAGCTGCTGAGGAGGTTGATTCAAAGTTTATATTTATCGAGTCTCCTTATGATAATGTTTGCCCCACGCAGCCAGAGACAAAAAATGAGAGCAGAGAACAAAGCTTAGCCTTACATTTAGAGCCTGTTTGTTTGCTTCCAGGGAAATCTCATTTAAATGTGTACTCGAGTCCCAGGACGTTTTGCATCACTGGGAAAATTCATGTGGACACAGTGAAGTCATTGATTCCTTGCATTGAAGTGTCAATGTTAAATGGAGGCTTATCTACTGCTGATGCAGATAGACAGACGGAGAAATGCCAGCCTGGATTGGATTACCAGGTGCCTTCATTTGCACAATCTATATATCCTTTGCTGACAGACTTGTATAACATTTTTTTTGAGCTTCCAGCTATTGCAAAAGCTCTGAGCTCTGCCCAGAACATGCTTCTCAGGGTTAGTGAAGGGAAACCAGTTGATCCGCAACTTTTATCGGAGGTTCAAAACTTCAGAATTGCAGCTGAAGGTCTGAGAATAGCATTGAATGATTTTGCCAGGTGTCCTTTGAAGAAATTGGGTAGTGGGAGAAAGCAATTAAACTTGGAGTTTGCTGAACTTTCTTCTGAAGAGAAATGTCATGCTCTTTCTGCATACATGCTTAGGAGCCAGGCAAGGAAGTTTGGCTCTGTTGTGGCAATAGTTGATGCAAGTAGCCTGGCTGGTATTAGGAGGCATTGGAATACATCAATTCCAAATGAGATTGCTGACTTAGCTAGTGAGTGCTTCCTGCATTATTCAAGCAACAATGTCACTGTCAATGAAGAACATGTTGCAGAAAATTTGAAAAGAAAGAGGCTGTTGGCAGATAAACCAGTGGTGGCAGTTAGTGCAGGAGCTTCAGCAATTATCGGGGCTTCATCTTTGTCAAAAGTTTTCCCTGCATCCACTCTCATAAAGATTGCATCATATAAGGTTCCTGTTTATTTAAAGCTTATGTTGGCTCAATTCCAGAGAACAGCTGCGATTGGATTGGCTAAGATTCTTGGTCCGTCGAAACTTATCGCCCCAAGTGTAGCCAACGCAGGAACCCATACATCGACTTTGAAGTTGACCTTTTCGGCTGAGAAAATTCGTACTGTCACTCATACTATTATAGCCTCTGTTGAGAGGACTAGTTTGTTGGCTATGAGGACTTCATTTTATGAGATAATGCGACGTAGACGTGTAAGATCATTTCGATTTGCTCCATGGGCTGCATTTGGATGTAGTGTAGGTCTATGCTCCGGGTTGCTGCTCTATGGTGATGGAATTGAATGTGCGGCTGAGGCTATCCCCTCCATTCCTGTGATAACAAACTTGGGACGTGGGCTTCAAAACTTACAACAAGTATCTCAGGAGGTAAGGCAGTCCAACAGTGTCAAAATAAAGGAAGCTTTACAGTCATTGATGTACAATCTCAAGAAACTCAAAGTACAGTGATGAGGACTGTCATTGCAGTTCAACTTCTACTGCATATGAAACCAAGTTTCATCAGGGGTAGAGAAATTTTAATTTTGACCACCAGCACATTGCGGTTGCAGTGTGTCTATCAAAGATCGCAAGCAGAATGATAGCAATAATGCTTTTGGGTATCTACGTTGTTCTCTTTGTAAAGATACGAAGCAAAGCTCTATCTGGGCCCTTTTACTTTATGATTATTACTAGGTCTCTAGCCTTGACCACATAGGAACCGATGCAGATAATTTTAAGTGCGTTACAGAAATTTTTGTTTAGAATGAAACTTGTGATGAATGGTTTGGGAACAAGAAATATTGTATGTGATGAGTTATATTCTTCCTCATCTGTTGTGGTTTATATACTTTTCATCTGTTATGGTTCAAATAAGTGGATTACATCCTTTCCTTAGTACCAGTTTTTGTATATTTTTTCTTATTCTTCTATGTTATGTTCGCAACCACTGATGAGATATGTAGTCGTTGGATGAATTTTTAAAAGTTATCTGAAGGAAATTGTATTTTGCCGAAAAGGCAAGCTTCAGTGCCAGAATATTCCGGAGAGCGTATCCATTATTTAACAGCACTTTGCCAAGGAAATTTGGTGCTTAGTAGATTTATCATATCACATAAAAAGCATAGAATATAGAAACATTTTTTATTGAAAGTAAGCAAAAGGCATACTGGTGTCAGAATTTGAATTTCTCCTTTTATTTCTCCCAAGTGAAGTACTTCACAGCTATAGCTTTGCTATATGTCAATTTATGTTGATCAGTCAATGGGGCTTGAAATACATTAATCCTCTGGAACAAAAAGCAGCTTTTGCAATGAAACTGAAAAACAGAATATATATGCTTCTTGAATCTTGAGAGCAAAGAATGGAGCGGAAGTCCTGTATATGTTAGGTATACACGAAACGCGTCATACAGTTGCAGCTTTTACAGTAAGAAAATCTGACACCTTATTGGTGTAGAAATCTGGCCGTATGGTGTTCTTGGGGTTTTGAAGGGTTTGCAGAGATGTCACACCTACAAGAAAAGAAAAACATATTAGGTAATGGTTTCATTTTTTCCCTTTAGGTAAACCCAAAAAAAAAAGAAAAAAAGAAAAGAAATTAGCGGCATCTGTTGTAGAGTTAACTTGGACTTGAATTATTACCAGAAGAACAAGAAGAGTTTCCAGCCACCGTTTTGACCAAAGAGGATTTGTATCCAAGCGGTCTCCAACCATGCATATTTGAGATTTGAGAATACCAAACCTGTAGGCATCATTCGTATTCATTTAGAAGCATTGGCTACAATGTGACAGCTAAAAGGTCAGGAGGTTAACATAGTACCAACCACTACTATTCCTCGCATCTATATTGACTCCTTATGCACTATATTTGTGAAAGGTAAAATTAAGAAAAGATTTCTCACTTGTTTGATAAGTAATCCATCATAAAAAATATATGGCTTTCCTAAACTCCCGGTTCTCTTTGAGTGGAGCCGCACAATGTACCAACCATGGAGCCACCGCCTGAAATAGATGAATCAAGTATCCAAATGCCACATAAGTTTCAGTAATAAAATGGCAAGCATTCAATTGGTACAAGTTTTGACAATTCTGTTTCTTCGTACTAGCTGTGAGACACATTTCTTCCATACTTACAAACACTTCTATAGAAGACCCATAATCGAACTTCTAAATCTCCAAAATATGAATCATACCTGCCCTTCTTGAGCATCTATTAGATGAGTTACTGCATCACTGTTTGTAGCAAGAAACAAACAGCCTGGATTTTCCCAAATCAAGTTGTCCTATACCCTCAAATTGGAAAGAAGGGAGTATGTAAGAAAACAAGATTTTAAGAAACAGAGGATTCCAGGATACTTTCAAGGACAGTCTACTGAAAAGAAATTGGAAAAGGAGCGACTATATAAAAAAAGGTATCATAAATGCAAACTGCCACAAAACTTGAGACTGAAGAACCAAACTTTTATTTGGACATTATTAACATATTTATACTACCCAATAACACCGAAAAATCATCAAACTATAGAAATTTACTGGACTTTGTAGTAATTGAAGTAACGATCAAAACCAACGATAACAGCTTCAACCTGAACGTAATACATTTACATGTGTTATATAAAGGTTTACAGAAGAACATTTTTTGTGTTGTTAGAAGAACTTTACATAAATAAGAAAAAGAGATACTTAGACATATAGAAGGACCTGTTCAAGGGATATACATTCTCATCATGTTCAATCAAGAAACAAGGTTGAGTTCTATTCTTTTATCTCTATCTTCCTGCAAAATTGGAGTATATAATATTACAAAAGTTTTGGAATTGTAGACATCATACAATAAAAATGAAGTTAAGATATCAAACTATGAAACTATTCAGAAGCAAACGTACAGGATCTCCAAGATACTGGAAAACCAGCAAGCTCTAACTCCTTCAGAATTCCGTCTTCACCTATAACATATACCTGAATTTCAAAAATACTTTAGACAAGGGAAACACGATTAACAGTTGAGATGGCTCTTATAGATAAATAAGAGACATTGTGAAAATCTACCTTTGCATTGCACTAGGTCATAAACATGGCTGGAAAATACAAAAATTGATAGATCTTGCCAGCGGGATGCATTGAAAGTAGAGAATGCTTGTAGTATGCTCATAGTAAACTACAGAAATGCTACTTAAGCTGATAAACAATACTTCCTTATTAACAAATGGCATATGTGTTCATCGTAACTTGATGCAGCTGAAGCTTATATCTTAATCTCTAAGACATATACAGCTTGTTTTACAATATAACACAGAGTGTAGTTCAAAAATTCACTGATTGATTTGATCCTAATGGATAAAAAATGATCGAGGAGATGTTGACAAGATAACTTATGTAGGTGATGATACGATCACAAAAATGCAAAAGCATTATATCAACCATAGACTTCTTATCTTGGAGAAAGTTAATGGACTTTATGTAAGCAGCTGCAGCAAATGAAGAAGCAAAGATCGCTTCCAGAAAGTTACAATAAACGGAAAGTATATTCTAAGACGGAACAGTGGTTGCTGACTTCGTATATTTTTTCAACAGTTATAACAAAACAAGAAATCTGCTCACAAAATCTAACCTCGCTAACATTGAGACTCAGTCTCGGATTTCTTTCCATATTGCTTCCTTGACTTCGTAGAGTTGTTTTCTACAAAGACCAACCATTTCCCCTGTATCATTCATAATCAACATCATTTGACATTCAAGTCCAACTTTACAATTGCAAGAACCAGTCATGATGTGATACTAAATGGCCTTATCACATTCAAGTTTGAAAAAGTATGTATAAAAGATAAGGGAAGAAACCTTGGACCGCAACATATTCAATGTCTCAGGCACACCGTCAATGAGCTTGTCCCCCTTCCAAATACCTCCTGCAATCCAATGACACCAAAAGAAAAGAAATTTCAAACCAAATTTAACTAAACAACAACGCATTTTAAACTTAGTCTGTAACTCGGTCACTAATATAGTTTCATTATAACCAAATCTTCTTATCAATAATTAAATCATACCAATATCCATGCTAACTCAATGAAAAATCCATTCAATTGCTAAGAATTGCGAAAGGAAAGTGGACCACCATCACAATCCAATATGAAGGCTCAACAGAATCATTAAGTTCATCAGGGTTAACAAGCTTCTGCGCAGAAGCAACAACAGAGAATCTTGCAGAAGACATCCCCCGAACAATACTTGCGATGCCGTATTCGACAACAGGCGATTGAGGAGAAAGCAAGAGAATATTGGGACTCACCGGTGAAATAGACGAAGGAGAGGTCAAACAGTGAATGAGCCGTCACTCCTCCCGCCAGCATCACCGTCGTTGATCGCTTTGTTTTCTTCTCTGTATCTCGCCAGTAGTTAGTTCAATAGAGTTCGTTTCAAATCAGAAGATCGATTTCGTTAGAAGGATGGCATGGTTCCAACAATATGTTTCAAAATTCTGGTTTCAGATTGAAGAAATTTGATTTCGTGGATAATGAATGCATAATAAGTGCATTTTGTGGTTTCCGTATGAAGGTTGTGTTTTGCAGGCGCAGTAGCCGGCAGGACAATTTTCTTTTCAAAGAATCAACTAGTGTTTCTTTTGTTTAACAAGATCAAATTTAAGTTTAACTTAAAAGTAACTGTACCAGAAATTACTTATACTATGTTACTTTTTCTAGCAATGCCATCTCAATCAGAAAAACTATACCAGAAACTGCAATAAGATTACACTTCTGCGTATATTATGAAACAGTTCCAGACCTTAGTGATGGTCAGGAAACTGACTACAATAATTTAACTAACTTTTAACTACACATAACATGCAGCATGGAACAGTTTCTAACTTACAGTGGAGAATTTATAACTCCAAATGCAGACCTTCTAAATCTGGATACTCGGTTCAACTTGGCAGCCATGTGGACAAACGTGTGAAGCAAACGTGCCCTAATCCTAGAAGTGCTGACTGGTTAGGGGGAAAGTTTCTTTACAAGAGTAAAAACTGGAGATCCATTATTATGCACAGCTTAAAACTACCATCTGGTGCTTTTCAACTGCAGTTTGCTCGGCCACTTGTAGAAACTATAGTGGGACTTCTTTTAAAAAATTTTCAGGTTTATAAATAGACAGACCAGATGAAACCAAGAACCATTACATCCATCTGTATCAGAGAGCTTGGCCAGCAGAACTCTTTGTCATCACCCTGCTATCAAGGGGCAAAAATACACAGACATCAGAATAACAGGTAACAAACAAAATAGATTCACATTGCACATACTAGATTACCAGTCACAACAAAAACAAAGACCACATACTATCAGCTGACCGTCACTTTGAACAAAAAATGACAAATGTTGGGTTATTAGCAGGAATGAATTCTAAGGAACATTTACGGTGCTCAGGACTTTCCAGCTAGTGCAGCATCATTCTTTCACATAGTACTCAAATGGGATGGTAGTCTCTAAGAAACTGCATGTAGTGCAAAAGTAGTTGAAGCACTTTCAAGCAAACATTTCAAGAACTGAGTTAAAAGGCTATCCAGAAATCAGGACAACATTTTTAGGGATATAGGTTACCACTCAATTCCATCTATCAGGGCGCAAAAGCTATTTCCAGAACCTTAATGTATTGCGATAAGTATAACGCAGAAGTATTTAGAACATAAATAAGAAAGTTTTTTATTGAGGAATATAACTAAAACAGTTGACCAAAATAGCTAGAAGGAAAAATATGGTAACAACATACCTTGCACACCATTGCAAAACCCACCAGCACACCCATCAGATTCAAATCCAAACAAGTAGCAGCAAGTCCAAGCCCACCTTAGTGGCTATCATCTCATCACCAGTTCAATGGTGTGCGCATCACCAAATCAGCTGTCCCAAATAAATCAGACTGCTTGAGTCAAGATGACTATGGTCACAATCATAGCCTGTGGTCACGCATCAGAACCAGTATAAGTCAGCAAACCTTTTCATCCTTTATAGAAACTTTTCAGAGTCGTCCTTATTTACGAATTTTGTAGATCCAGTATGTAGCCTTCTTCTCTTAGCTTGAATTTGGTTCACGTATTCAGAAACTATTGGACTAAATTTTGGTGGAGCTTTGGTTGAGGGTATATTAAGACCAGCCTTCTTCAAAGCTAGTGAGATGGTCTTCTGAGTTTTCTGAAGGTGCACAGGACAAAGAGAAGGGACTGCAGTTCTGAGAATTGGCCTCTGGCAGCTGATAGCATTTGAACTGGCAAGACATACACAATAACTAACTGAAGGAAGCGCTAACAAAATCACAGTTACAGTAAGTCTTAGTAAGAGATAGGAGGTAGAAGTAAGAGACAAAAGCTATAGGGTGCATGTTGGCATAGATTGAGACAAAAAAAGGACAAATATGGTTTCATCATTTAGAAAACATCAAGAAGTGAGACACAAATATAACATCGATTTACGGGAAGATCTAGAGAAAAAACATGTGACTAAATTCTTAATGAACAACACATATAATGCAAAGAAGAAAATCTACATGATCGTCTATTTATATATATTACTTACTACTATAAATCGAAAACATCACAATAAACATTGGAATTCCATCATATCAAGAGTCATTTGAAGTACTAAATATGGAAAATAACAATTAAAATAACTACTATAAATTTCAGCTCTAGACTCATATATTTAGGAACCTTTCAAATTAACCACTACAGCTGATGCTTTCATTTTAATTACTCAAGTTTAACATCTCTTCCACTGTAACTTTCATCTTGTGAGCCGTTCACCTAAAGACAATTCACCAAATCACTTTGGTGCAGTTTATCCTGATCGCTACAAGCCTTCTACATAAATGCTAAACAAGATAACCAAAGTACACTACATATATGTCTGGTTAATGTCATATTACCAAGAACTGTCGTAATTTGTATAACTACAAAAAGAAAAAACAAAAATGCGTCTCGACACGAGCAAAACTTATTTTTTAATCTATCCTTGAAAAGAAAAACCTCCATCTTTTATCACAGAAAGTCAATACGAATCATTACAATGTTTGTGTGCTAAAAGTTACTGGTTAACCAAAAAAATGCAATTTTGAAAAACCATAACGTCAACACTAAAGCTTGACAGGCATACCAATCAAAGACACATCACACATCCAAACACAAAATCACCGAAACAGCTATCAAAAAGCACCCACAACCAGGTTGAGTTGAATCCTGAACAGAGAGGAAGAAACAACCTACCCTACAAGCCACTGCATCTTGATCAATACATTAACACACGAAAAACAAACAATTTCATATCTATAAAACTCACGAAGCACCACAAAAACACACTAAGTAATTCAGAAGGTAAAGGAAAAATTACTTTTTGTTCATGTGTTTGCAACCCTTGTACAGAGTCTGCTCCGTATCTGACAGGATATGGGCATGGCAATACTTTGTCAAAGGCATAGCCTTTGATTTGCAACCTGGGAATGCACACTTACACCTGTCCCCAACAATCTTCTCCTTTCCCCCAAACCCTATCCCAAATTTCTGCTCCCCACCTTCCGTTCCCAATCCGACCACCGCTCCCGTTCCCGCCACCAGCGACAGAATACCACCACCATCGACCCCATTGATTTCGTTCTTCGATTCACCATCCCCTTCTTCGATTTCATCTTCGAAAGGGCTCAATCCATATTCCCAATAATAATCCCTATGTTTGATCTTGACTTCTTCCATCAACGCCCAATACTCGTTTCTGTAGTAACTCGCTAACATCTCAGCATGCCTTCTTCTCCGGCGGAGCACCGTTTCTCTCCGCAATACAACCGCATCCTCATTATCCTCTTCATCTTCCACCTCCGCCATTTCCGCCGCAACCACCGCCGAAATAACCGGCTCTTGCTCATGCTCCTCCGCCGGTACCGCCTCTGGTTCGCCTGACATCGGTTGATTGTTCTCGCCAGCAGAACCCATCTCCTTCTTTCTTTGTTTCTTTGTTGTACTACAGTTCAACTTCTTCCCAATTTCTGTCTCTTTTTCTAAAGTTTAAAATCGATGTCAGTAAGCACGTTGATTCGTGAAGTCTTAAAGATTCGGAAATATTAAGATTGAACGGCTGAGATTAATTTGAGGCACCGTGTATTATGGTCTTCGGAGTTAATGATGTCCGGCGAGATTTCACAAATATTCCAATCAATACTCAATAGCTAGGCTCGTGTCTGTCTCTATAGATTCGTGGGATTTATCTAAAGGTAGATTTTTTGTTTGCTGTTTATCTTACTGATGCAAGTTTTAACTCCGGTACGATTGTCAATTGAATTCGGATAGAGGTAGAGGTTTAAGATAAATAAGAACCGAACTAATAAATCGGCAGGAACAATGGCAGGGCAGGTAATTATTTAATTTCGGAACAGTTTTAGGAAAGAAAACAAATTTTTTTTCTGAAAGCGGTTGCGACTTGCGCATGCCAAGGAAGACTTCAAAATTTTTGAGTTGCCGCGTGTCAAAGTTTCATTTGGTATCGTTGGATTTTACGGAATAAAAAAAGAGAGGATTTGGAGAAGCAATACAATCCAACGTACAGCTTCTTAAAAGGAGAAAGTTCTGTTGTATCAAATCAAAGTTCCTAACTATTTGAAAAAGGAGCTTATTAGAATGGGGAAATTTTAAATGAATTTAGTTTTTCATTTAAAAAATAAAATTATATAAAAAAAGTTATAATCTTTTATATTTTAAATTTAAAAATTTTAATATTATGAACTTTTATTAAAAATAATAAAATAAAATAAAATTTTGATAAGAAGTAATAAATACTATCAAACACTACTTAATAATTTAATTAACAAATATTACAAAATTATTAGTTAATGATTACAAAGAAATATATTAATTTGTCATAGGGCTCTTCTGATTCGGATATTGTTGAATTTTCTGAAAGATTAACTTAAGAGGGGAGTGGTGAATTGAGTTAATAAATAAAAATTTTCATGAAGCTTAATTATCTTTCGGACAGCAAGCTTACAGCCGGCTGAAATTAGTTATGTAACCTGCAGATAGAAAGTGTTAGAGTATTTAATGACTTAGGTAAAACAGATAGTACTCAGAGTATTTAACGTGGTTCGATAAAATTTTTTTGCCTACATTTACGAATGCTCTATCATAAGAGCCAAAGTTTCACTAAACTTTTAATAAGCTACATATACACCAAGAGTAAAGTGCTTCACCAAGCACACTTATTTTTACAGGGTTTCTTCATCAAGACAACCCCTCACAGCCTACTGGACACTACTGTCTCTCTGGCTAATATGCTAGCTCTATTACAAGGTTTAAGAACTTTCACCAAGCTCCAACCGAGTTTCTTTACTTGGTGCCTTGAGCACTCTATCACAGAACAGTATGAAGTTATAAGAAAATAATAAATATTGAGCAAAGGATCTATCTTATGATGATTGAGTGTTCTTGGAGTTTTTCTGATGAGATGATCAAAATAGTTGCTGAGAGAGATGTCTTCAGTGTGATCAGCAATAAGATTTCAATTGCTTGAATGATTTTTACGTTGTAGAGCTTGTTTAAGTTTTTATAACTCTTTGTTCGTTGATTGCTATCTTCTCTGTTGCTATGCCTCCCTTTTTATAGAATTCCATATCTATGTAGGATGATTCTTCCCGTTGAAGAAGATAGCCGTTGGCGTCCTTTTGCGTTGGTAGACCTTCAAGGCAGAGAGAGAGCAGTTTGTTCAGCGGTTAATCAACCGCTTTCACGATCACTTTCTGCTATTTTGGTGCAATATCTTCATGGCATTAAATGCAATATGAAAAAATTTGAATTTACCCGCCAGTGATTGTGAACTTGATTCAGCTAAATTGTTGTTTGAAATATAATAGCTGAGTTGGCTTGACCAAATTAAATGCATTTCAGGTTGTCTGCTTTGGATTTGTTTGACTTTGCCAGTCTTGACTTGATTACTCAAATTTAGTTGTATAATTTTTTTTTTCTTGATCATTAAGCTTTCCCTTTTTGTGAAGAGGACTTGTATCATCTGATTTGTTTCAGTGAGTTGTAAGTCCAGAAAATTTTAAAATGAAGAGCTTGAGCTGGAGTTTTGTTGTTGAACCCAATATTCTGTTTTAAGTGTTACAGAAAAGTCTTCGTATGCTGCTTGATTAATGGTAATAAAGCAGCTGGCTATTTAATGACTGTTATAAAATAAATTTGATTAATCTAATCCTGCAAAACTTAATTTTAAATTATTAGTTTAATATAAATCATAATTTTTAATTCATTATTATCATCAAAATTAACTTGAGAGTTCCAACAGATATAAATCATAGTTTAAATGACATTACATATGTAAATTGAAATTATTAATTCAAGCAGTAATATTCTTTTATTATATAAGTTAATTATTTATTAAGACGAATTTATTGAGAAGGTGGATGAAGCAATTCGTTTAAAAACTTAATTATAGACGCAGAGCACTTTGGTTGACGTAATGGTAATATTAATAGTAATCTTCATAACAACAAAATTAACGTGTTTGACTTGTTTTTTGACCAATCTGTATGGTTGTTTTTTTTTCTCACGTACTAAATTCTTGGAGTTGTATTTAGGGAATGTTCGCTAATACTTTTTATCATAAAAAACTTTAAATAAAAAATATTTTAAAAATATTTAGAAAACAAATTACAATTTATAATTAAACATAAACAAAATTTTAGTAATACTTACACTTTTATAATTTTTAAATAAAAATAAAAAATTATTTAAAAATTTTTAAATACTTAAACTGGCAGCCAGTGTTGTTTTCATATTGTGAATTATAAAAAAGCGTTGATATTACGGCACTACAATTTCCAAGAAGGCAAGAACGCGAGGAAGAAGTTTTTCAGCCAAAACTCAAATCTTCTAGAAGATTCATCTGATCTTTTGATTGGATCAGGAAAAACTTCTTCTAATATTTGTTTGATGCTGGATACGTTTGTTGCGGTTAATCTTGTTTATAAAGAAAGCCAGAAAAGTTTGGCATCTAGGGCTGATTTACTAAGTATCCTTCAAACTCACTTTTTTTAAACTCATTTATATTATAAAATAAATTACAAAATTAAAATAAATTATTTTTATTAAAAATTTATTTTTTAAATTTTAATTTTAAAACTTATTTATAATATAAAATAATTATAAATTTTTTTAATTAAATATTTTTAATTTTTAATTTTATTTTTTAAACTCACATTCGAAAAAATAAATTCACCTTATAGTAAACAATCTCCAGCCATTTTTCTCTCTATTCACGTTGGTAAATTGATTTATTGTCATTAATGTTCTATAACTGATTAATAATTTACTCTTAATTATAGTTGTTTTATTAATTTAAATAGTTTGAAATAGTAGATGAAAATAATATTGTTCATACACAATTTTTGTCATTTTGGGTTTTTGGATATCTATGTTAAGATATAGGTATTGGAAAGAAGAAAAACTCCAGATGAGCACTGCTCTTGGCTAGAATTAATTTTGGGGCTTTGTTTAATAGATGATTTTTTTAATTTTGTGTTGTGGGTTATGTAACTACGAACTTAATTTCTCCACTTTCTCTTTTCTTCAACTTAAATTCTTGCTTTTAAATGTTTGACAGGATATCAATGGAATTGATATCCATTGATATCATTCCAGTGGGAAGGTTTCTTCTTGTTCTCAACGTTCATCACGATATTGGGCTTCACTCTAAATATCTCACTATAAACAGCCGGTTCTTATACTATGTTAAACAAATTAAGTAAATTCTATACTTTAAAAACTAGCTATTCAGATAATAATATCCAATTTATATACCCCCACTATTTCAATCCAAAATTTATAATGTAACTATTTGTACAGTTTCATGATGCTTTAGTTTATAGGTTACGTTTAAGATTGCTTATTAAATAAAATTTTTTAAAAAATAGAAATTTTTTTTTTTACTTCAAAAAATAATTAAAATATATAATAAAAATTTTTATTACATAAAATTTTTTTACATTTTTTAAATTTTTAAATAAATTTTTTAAATATTTATAAAATATATATTAAAAATAGAAAATTAAAAAATTTTGTTGAAAAAATAAAAGCCAAACGCACACAATAGTTCCATGAAATCTCGTCCTCTCTATTACAGATGCAACGCATAATGCAGGTGAATAGACATAAAACCAACACCGAACCATTGCGACTAAGTTATACCAGTTGGGTTGTCCAGTGATTCTTCTAGCAAACGGAACAGTTAATCTGTCATAGACTACTAGCATTACCATCTGGAAGACTACTGGAATTACAGACAGGGTTGCAGCAGAAATATGAATTCTTCCAATCTTGGTATCCATCATTTCATGCTGCCCCGCTGCACAGTGAAAGTGCGTAGACGAACGGGTATATATGTTTGCAAGCACATAGCTCAGAATGATAGGTAACATGCGAAGAACGATCTTTGCTTCTTCCACTTATGTGACCGTGCATAGAGACACTTTTTCCAATATTACCATGAAGTATAGCTGGTTTATCGAGGAATCTAGTAAAGTAAAAAAGGAATTACTAAGGTATTCATCATATCTGATATCGGACTTCAGGGTAGCTATCAGGTTTAAACGTTGCTGGTTGTCAGATGTATATATGCAGAAGCATTTCAATGTCAGATGAGTCCCCCTTTTGTAGATTCTTGATGCAATTCTTCTGAATTTTCAGGCAACGCTAGCTTTCTTTTCTTAATTGCAGCCACAAACACCTGAGTGAAAATGTCTTTTATGAAAAAGAAACATATTCATTATTGATATATATGTATATATCTTTCAGATCATTATGACTCTGATGAAATGAGATTCAAGACAGACCTGGGCGATTCTTATTAGAAGACTTCCAGTAGGCTTCTGATTGCGGTACTAGAAAAAATCAGCTTGCAACAACTATAATGCCTGGCAGAACAGCAACGGCACAGATACACTACCACGATACCGTCCCTTGTTGTTCTCAGTCCATACTAGAGAGTTACACCAATGAATGATCCCAATGAAATTCAATACGTGAACCAGATGAATGTCTATACTTTGAAGTAAACAAATCTGGCCACTGAATGTTGTCATTGCTCATTTGATGTTTTAGGGAGAAGTAGAGTAAATTTTCTGATTGTGTTTATAGGAGCTAGAATGTCGTCCCTGCTCAACCATTGCCTATGATCTTTTAATTTCAAGCTAAGCAAATCTTTGTATGAAAATTCTAGGATTGTTCTTTACAAATATTTCATACTTGGCAGCCATTGCTAAGCTTATATAAATTTTAGACTCACATTGAGGTGGTGAATGTCTCTGATTTGTGATTACAAATTTGATCTGAACACTCCTAATACATGCTACATTGTTTATAGTTTGTTTTGGAAAGCAACTAGAAACAAATAGAAAGACTTGGGTACGTTCTTTTGATTTTAAAAGTGAATTTTTTGAAAGTGAGTTATTAAAAATAATATTATTGAAAGTAATGTATTCGTTTTGTATTAAAAAATAAATTGAGTGATTTTTTATATTTTTTTATAATAAAAAATAAATTAAAAATAATTTTTTAGTAGAAAAGAAGTAACTTCGGTGGGCAAAAAAATGCACCCTTGGTGGAGAGGAACCTTTGTTACCAGGGTTGCAAAAACTCCACTTGACAAACTTCTCTATGCGTTTTGCTGCGGTTCCTGCTTCAGGTGTTGTTGCTCATTCAAGAATTTCTGGCTCATGGAATAAAAAAGTTCGAGCGCCGGCGAATTGCTGCGAAGAAACGGTATGTTATCGTAAGTGAACCCGAAACCAAGATCAAGACGACCGACCTCACATCAGCTCTAAGTCATCATCCGTCAGTTTCTTCATCCTTTTTTGTCGCAGCGGCAACTACTCTCATCACACAGTAGCTGTTACAGTATTCATGCACCGATGACAGTTTGGCCGAGTGGTCTAAGGCGCCAGATTTAGGCTCTGGTCCGAAAGGGCGTGGGTTCAAATCCCACAGCTGTCATTACTTTTTCCTTCCTTATATTAGCTTAGAAAAACAGTTATAGCGCCGTCGTAACTAATGAGAGTTTATTAACCAACAATGAAATTCCTCTTAATTTGGCTGCGTTATCAACTTTTTAATTTTTTAATTTTATATTTTTTAATATATATTTTATATTTTATAAATATTTAAAAAATTTATTTAAAATTTTAGATAGTATAAAAAAATTTTACGTAATGAAATTTTTATATTACATATTTTTATTATTTAAAAAAAATTATTTTTTAAAAAAAATAAAAAAATTTTCTATTTAAAAAAATCTTATTTTATAAACAATTTCAGACGCAACCTTTTGTGCTTTACCACAATCTTCATTCTTGATACATTCTGTCCTTATTCATCTTTTAAATTTTAATGCTAATATTTTTCCAAATAATGAATGGTGCAGGCATTAGAGGCACCTTCAAAGAATTTCGAATGAAGCTTATCAAAGCGTTGTAGATAATTTCAAGGCCAATTTTGATTTTGATACAACATGGAGATAACTCTGATGTTAATAATGACAGAGACGAAAGCAAAATTAATTCGACAAATACGTAAGGTTTGCTTGCGGAGTCGACTATGAACACATTCGCATCCTTAATTCTTTCTCGTCTTCAAGCTAGTTGATTTTAACAGGCCCAGTCCAGCCCAAATCCAAACAGAAACTCTTAAAACGAGATTTAATTATATAAAAATAAATTTTCATAAATAAATTCTATATAAAATAAAATTTAATTAAATTTTGATATAAAACAAAATTTTTAATTTAAATTAACAATACAAATATATAAAATAAGGATTAAAATTTGAAGGATGTAAGTAAAATTGTTTACAATTAAAGCATGTCCTAATTATAAACAAAACCAAACTCAATAGGCAAAACAAAATCCTAGCTCTGAGCTGGTGCTTCCAGAACGAGCGAATGCTCGCGACAACCAGTTCCACAACCTCTGCTCTTCTCAGACGCCAACAATTTCTTCTTCGATCTCTCGGCATTGCTCCCCTTCACTGCAGCAACAGCAGCAAGCAGAATTATTTTTCACGGAATCAAGATCATTCGCGGTCTCATCAGCTTCGATTTCAACCTGGTATCATGGATGGAGAAGTAGGGATGAAGGTGATTGCGACGAACGAGGCTGATGCTGATGAAGTGGTTCGTCGGATCACTCCTGTCATGGATCCTACTCGCCATAAGGGCCAAGCAGGTTGGTAGAATATCTTTGTTCTTCTTGTTGGTGGCGATTGGTTTCAGTTTTCTTATTATTAGAGATTCTTATATTTATTTTTTTATTAAATATTTAGTTTTACACATTAATCTACTGCATGACAATTTGATTGTAGCTCAATTTGTTCTTGCCCATTGCTCGAGATCACTCTCACATACTACTTCTATATTTTGTAGAGAATTGTATTCAATGTCTTGCTTTTCTTTATTGATATGTAGCACATATATACACTCAGAGTTTTCCAAATTTTAAATATTTCTAAAATCAAATCTTTCTAAAATCAAGCCACATTAAATCTTTCTAAAATAAAATAAAATCTAATCTTTCTAAATTAAATCTTCCTAATTTAAGCACTCCAAATATAGGAAGGGATCAAGTATCCTTATCATATTTATCTCTAGATATCTGATAGTACCTGTTCAAATAGATATAAAATTTGATAACACAATGTTATACTGGCTAGCGTTACTAAAAGGTCCTCCAATTAATAGTTGATGGTGAGTAAAAATTTTTTCAAGGACGACAGGACGTGTCCGTATCTCTTTCAATTTTTTCCTGTTTCTCTTTCCCTAATGTTTTCTATTTCATACTTAGAATGATGATATGTAGGATTTCTCTTTTAGAGTATATACAATTTTCTAATGTGTGAATTACTGATGAAGGTAATCTGAGGAAGTGCCTAAAGTTTAACATCATCGTTGCTGCTAGATATTAGAGACACATTTATTGCCTTCATTATTGTCATATCCACATGTTTACATATTGACCTCTGGAGTTATTTGCATTTAAATTGTGTTTTTGTTTGTCACTTTCTTCCCAATTAAGTAGGATAGAGATATTGGATTGATGTTAACCATTTCAAATATTTATTTCAGGTAAGGTTGCTGTTATCGGGGGATGTCGCGAATATACTGGTGCACCGTATTTTGCTGCTATATCAGCACTAAAGCTTGTTAGTATCTCTTGCACATTCAAAAAGTTGTTGCTTTAAGTGCAAAATGCCAATTTTCTTCGATAGCTGCACATTTCAAGCATGTAGGAAGTGTAAAGGCTAAGCATGTAATACTTGTTACATAGGGTGCGGATCTTTCACATGTTTTCTGTACAAAGGAAGCTGCTACAGTGATCAAGAGCTATAGCCCTGACTTAATTGTTCATCCTTTGCTGGAGGAATCATATACTTTAAGGTAGCTTGAGGTATTTATTTGCACTTAAGTTGTTCAAAATTAGGCTAACGGTTTTCAGATTTCTTCTATAGAGATGATGAAAAAAAATCAGTTGCAGCCAAAATCCTTTCTGAGGTCACAAAGTGGATGGGAAGATTTGATTGCCTGGTTGTTGGTCCTGGACTTGGAAGAGATCCCTTTCTTCTGGTATGTCATATTTACATAGTTCAAGTTATGGGACCTCTAGTGAAGAGTAGAACTCAGTAGAGCATCTCCCATTGAATGTTGCTCAAATTCAAAGGCATTCAAACGCTAAGTTTGCTTTCATTGTTCATGATTTACATATAAAATTCTCTTCTGTTTGAATGCAGAAGAAATTTAAGAGCATATAGTTTCTGATTTAAGTTGTGCTAACTATCTATAATCTGCACTTGAAGATGTCAGTTCAGCTACTGGCTAGCCTTTGAGTTTAATACCTAGTTTTACATTTTAAGTGTGGAATACTGCTCCATGTTGGCTTTATCTTGGGTGCTATGACATGTGTGCTTCTCTTTTGCAGGACTGTGTGGGTAATATCATAGAGCATGCCAAGCAATCAAATATTCCAATTGTTATAGATGGGGTATGTATTTTACAATTAAGATTGGACAAATTATGAGAACATGGTTAGATTGTACAAATCTTTGCAAGTACTTTAATATCATAGGGGACCTGCTTCAGGATGGACTTTTTCTTGTCACCAACAACCCTGATCTTATAAAAGGTTACTCTCTAGCTGTTTTAACACCAAATGTAAACGAGTACAAGCGTCTTGTAGAGAAGGTTTTGAATTGTGATGTCAATGAGCAAGAAGCATCCAAGCAATTGGTATCACTTGCAAAAAAGTATGTTACATTCAAACTGTCTATTATCATTAGTGATATTTATGCAATAATGTATAACATCCATCATTTCCCATCCCAGCATTGGAGGAGTAACCATCTTAAGAAAAGGAAAGTCAGATATTATAAGTGATGGTGAAACAGGTAGGAGATGAGTATACAAGGACTGGCTTACTAATTGCAAGATCCCTCTCCGTGTTTGCTATTCTGATGGCTGTTTCTATGCAGTCAATGAGGTTAACATTTTTGGATCTCCTCGGCGTTGTGGTGGCCAGGGTGATATCCTTTCTGGAAGGTATTCTTTGATGGATGGAGCAGTTCAACTTCCATTTGCATCTGATTTTTGCAGCTATATTGCAGAAATTCGTGTCCATGTAACTCACCCATTTGTGTTGCATATGTTATAGCTAGAAAACTTACAAAACTTACATCTACTAAGCATGCTGGATTCAATATTATGGATAAAGGAAAGACCAGCCTTAAAGGAAAATCTTCTCTCCTTGAGAAAATACTTATCTTTAGACTGCCAGTTTTCAAGGAGAATAACCTTTTCTTCGCTTATGCTTTGTCAACATTCTTTACCAAGCATCATGAACTTCTTGTTATCAGTGTTGCAGTATTTTCATCCTGGGCACGTCAATATATATCGTCTGAGGAGAGAATTGGTAACAGGTGACCAAGTTGGCCTTTTCTCTTACCGTATTGTTTGGGGTATTGCTTGCCTGCATACAAGGCTAACCCCCCATGTTGTCATCTCTGATCTTGCCTCACTATAATGTGCTAGATCGATAAACCCGATGGTTCTGGGTAGCATTGCTGGGTCTGCACTGCTCCGGAAAGCTGCATCACTTGCTTTCACAAGAAGGAAACGTGCGATGCTGACCGCTGATATCATTGAGCACTTGGGAGAGAGGTAATATCAACTCCCATGAAGTTCTTTCACATGATGAAAATACAGGTTCTCATTGTAACATGTCACTGTCCTTGCAGTTTGGAGCGTATAAGCCCTGCTGTGTGATACAATACCATGTCTTGCATATATCATCATTTGCAGCTATAGGGTCAACCAAGACATATATGTACAACTTTTTCACATATATTCAATATGTGGTTTAACAGACAGTTATTTAGTTGTTCTCTATATATGTGTATTTAGATCAGCCATGTCCAATGTATATCTCCAGATGCATTACCTTGTCATAAAAATGAAGAACTATGTTCCTTTAGTTGTGCTCTATATATGTGCATTTAGATGAGAGCACGTATACCTTGTCATAAAAATGAACTACGGAAGCATCTGTTTCAGTGTCACGACCAGAAAGCATGACATCATTAGTAAAAACATGGTTGAATAATATGAAACTGGCTACTTATGCTTACCGAAATCAACTAAACAAACACACACATTACAGTAAAAACTTTCGAAAATTAAGAATTGGATCAGGGGCCGCGCGAACGCGAACCCCCGGCTGCCACAAATTATGACGTCCAGTCACCCAACTTGGGGTGATGGTAGACCAGCGCACCGACGATGTGCAATGTCGACCGCTGATCTAGGCCACGAGCCTTCTTGATCGCCCGAAGACCCCGTCCAGGTAAGTATGGACTCTCGTTCTACTTCCTCTCTCTTTATATCTATTCCACCCTGCTGATGTTGCCCTCATCACCAATGTGGGATTTATAAATTAGCACCGTAGCTAGATTTTGCTATTAGAGACTAACAAATGGGCCTAATCTACTTGTTTTTTCAGCTTTTGGTCTCAACGCTAAGGCCCACATTGTGATATTGGACTTTTATTATCAATGAAATAATCTTCGCCCGTGTATTGCATGGAAGTTTTAATAATAATCTATCTATCATAGGCTGCTCAGAAATTGTACATAGTAATTTTATAAGAAAAAAACATTTTGACAACTTTTCATAATTTTCCCGTTATAATAATTTCAGGATCTCCTGAATGTATGAAACACCGCTGCTAAGATATGTCACGATAGAAAGGGTGCATATGTTGTAGCAGTACTGCCTGTTTTGCCTGCACTAAACATAAGATAATTTGACTACAAATAAAATCTCCATTTCTTACAATAAAACTTAGGATTGCGTTCGGTTCATTCCAATACGAAGAGATTTTTGCTTGGCTATAAGCTTGGCAATGCAAACTGTAGAACATGCACCAGTTATAAAACTAATGGGTTAATTTTGTCTTTAAACTATCACCCAGGTACACTGTACACGAAGCTACACTTCAAAATACCAAGGTAGCCTTCACAAGAGCCAAACACATCCTCAAAATCAGGCCAAGTCTCCCTCAAGAAGGCTTTCCTGACTATCTCCTTTCCCCCAAGCCCTTTCCCTCCATACCCTCTCCACCTGGTCGAAAGACATTCCTTTCGTTTCTGGTACGAATGTTAAGACGAAAACAAACGCTAGCACGGCTATGCCTGTAATGATCAAGAATGTCACAGTAGTTCCTAGCAATGACACGATAGAAAGAAAAGTTTGTGCCACTATCAGGTTAGATAACCAGTTCACCGTGGCTGACATTCCACTGCATATGCCACGGTACGCTTGGGGATAGATTTCTGAGTTCACAGCCCATGGAACAGGACCCATTCCTGGTGCGAAGAAGGCTATGTACAAAGCAAGCCCCAACACAGCAAACCACCCTAGGTTTGTTCTGCAGGAATGGAGAGCCTGAATGCTGCAAAGGCCGGAATTCAAATTAGATGATTGCACATAGAATGCCCCTGAGAGAATAAGGAGTGCAATGATAACTCCTGATAAACTTGTCAGAGCCAAGCGTCTCCTGCCGTATCGGTCTATAAGGAAAATGCCGGCAACAGTTCCAGATGCATTTACAGCTGCCATGATCATCGAAAGAAGCAAAGCTAACTGCTTAGAAGTGAAACCAGCCATCTGTACAATTGTTGGGCTATAGTACATGACAGTGTTGATTCCTGTAAACTGTTGAAATGCCTGCAAGGATTTGGTTTCATATAGGTCAGTCCGACATCCTGTAGGTAAAGAGCTTGTAATATACCTTACAGTTTAAGCACCAGACCTTATTATTGTACATATACGAGTAGCATGAAATCGATACAAATGCTCGAATATTCCCTTAAAAGAATGACACAAATATTTAATATCAAAGTCACCTGTAGAATCTCACCTGAAGACCTGCTCCTGCAAAAAATGCAAGCCTCATTTCCTTAGATTTGAAAACATCCATGTAGCTGACAGATTTGCTGCCGTCCACTTCTTCATGAGAAGCAACAGCTAGTAGATCTATCTCTTGCTCTAGACGGTAAGGGTCATAAATTTTAGAGAGAACGATGATAGCTTCTGACTTGTTCTTCTGAATACATTGAAAAAATATTAATCAACTGCTCCTACTCAAGAAAGCAAATTATTCAGGCAGATAGTATTACAGGCATCTTATTACCTTGAGGTAAAGCCAACGAGGAGACTCAGGCAAAGCTAGCATCAAAAAGAACTGTAACATAGCAGGCAGAGCAGAAAACCCCAGCATCCAGCGCCAAGTACCAGCCACCTACATATGTTGACAAGTTATATGAGATACCTATGCAATTCAGGTTCCAACAGACCAGTCAGAAACTATTAGCAGCAGTAACAAATTGAATTTATTTATAAAGATGGTAAGAGTTATAAAGGTATCTGGTTGGTATATATTCAATGGTCTATGCAGAAATGTCTGAGAACCTAGCAATAACGAGAAAAAGGCACCTGGAAGTATTTTGTTTTTGGGATTTATGTGAGTAACAGCTAAAACATGAGAACCTAGTTTGCATAGTCATCTAGCAGCGCATTCCTTAGTCTTTGGCCTCACTCTCAACACATCTCCTACAATGCCTAATAATAAGGTGCACAACTGCATACAGCCATAAACACATGTTTGTGCCAGGTCCAACTTCTAAGTTCAAGTGGTCAATTGAATTTAAAAGGAAAACAATTTAAAGCTGATATAGTAATCAGCTAACAACAGAATAAAGAAACGCTAAGTACAAGTACTTACTGCAGCAGGTTCACTAGAAAGGAAGGAAAAGAAAAAGTAAAACACCTAGATATCAACTTCGTATAATGCACTTTCTCAAAAGCTTTTATTATCTAGGAAGTGGATAAAATATTCTAGATTTCAAAGCATACTAGGACAAACAAAAAAAAGCTACTAAGCATAATAACATAACAAGAATCTAGTAGTGGACAGACCGTGGGAGGCCCCAGACACCCTCCAGTTGGTTAAAGTGCACTGAACATCCATAACTGCAGCGACAAGAGGACGACCAAAACTCCTTCACGACATCAATTTAACTGGTATAAAACAATGCTAGAACTAGCACAATGAGTGAAGTCTGTGCAAATTCAACTCTGCTTTGTTCCACAAAGTGCAACAATGAAATCAATATGCATTAGAAATATCAATTTTTTTCCTTTTCGAGTTAAATGGGCAGTTGGTAGCCAACATAGCAGCCGTTCGCATTGTTACATTGCTAATACATCATGTTTGAACCAGAAATGCAGTCCGCAAAACCATTAGTGCCTAATGCTGCTTCAAATTCAAGCAATCAAGGAAATCTTCACAAACTTTAGTTTGATGATGATGGAATAGTGAGAAAAAAGCTTAAAAAGCTTACTTCTACTGAGTACTATAACATACAGGTGTAGTTTGAAACACAGAAATCAATAGAGGAATCTCAGCATCTACCTCAACGTTTTGAAGTTCATAGAATGAATAGCATGTAAATCTATAAGCAGCTCGTAATCAGATATTATGTTCCTTTAGTAACAAAATCAATCATGTACACAAACAAGGCAAAAGTATCAGTAGAAGGCTGAAGACTGTTTACTGACAAAGAAACTACAGAGATTAACAAGTCATAAGTAATAACACATGGCATGACTCATTAATTTATTGATTTTAAAAAAGATTATCGTCGGAACTATCTTAATTAGCTTAACAAATTTACATGGCACAACACATGAAAGTAAAAGGTGATACTCCACCACAGACGACTTTTGAACTAGAATTAAAATGGAAGAAATACCAAAAGTAAATCAAATACAAATCAAAGAGAGAAGGTAAAGTGATGGGAAACCTGACCTCGGTGAAACCAAGATTCACAAGGTATGAGAGGAATTGTCCACCAGTTATCATAAGCACATTAGTGGCCACTAGCCCACCCCTTATTTCTGAAGGAGATGCTTCTGCGATATAAAGAGGAGCAGTTACAGAAGCTACTCCGACTCCCAAGCCAACAAAGAATCTTCCTAATATCAGGACATATGGATCAGGTGCTGCAGACATCACAAGAGATCCCAGTGTAAAGACCACATCAGCAAGAAGGGTAGCTTTCTTGCGTCCATATGCATCATTGACCCAACCCCCTGCTGAAGCCCCAGCCATAGCTCCTACAAGTGTCATGCTTACAATTGTTTCCTAGTAAAGCAAACACGCATCATGAGCAAAATCAATGACACAGGAAAAAAAGTTAATCAAGAAGATGAAGCGGTCAGCATTTGGAAGAAGGACCACCAAATTGCACCTGTAAAAACTGGCTTTCCCTTACAGTTGCAAAATCATCGCGAATATACAAAAGGGCCCCTGAAATAACACCTGAAAGTCCAAACAGCCATTAGGAATTGTCCAAATAGACAACAATTTCCATGCACAACTAGCAGTTCAAACTAGTGTGTCCCAAGGGCGATCCTAGCTATACATTAGCTCTTAAATGCGTTCATCCAGCTACAATAGCTACGTATGCGCTCCTGACTATGTCATCTGGTACTTTCCATAGTTGGAAGACCAGGCACACACTCACAGCAGAGACGGCTCGTAATCCCTCAACTCAAGCAAGTTCTTGTACAAGTGTTAGCACTAAGCAAATAAGGATCACAAATAGCCAACTTATTCAAACTCAATAAAACAGATATGTACCATCTCAAAATTTTCTCCGACTAGATAATTGAATGGCGAAAAATACCAACACCTAGATACAATCACCAGACAGATATCACGTATTCAAAACCAGTAGCTTTTCGGACCAACTTCAAAACATTTCTTCTTAAATGATTGAATGACACATACAGCAATTTAAAATAGAAATCAAGATTTAAAAAAATAAGAAATTAAGGGAGCATCTCTAGGTATTAGTCATCAAATTTAACAACGAGAGAGATGAAAGACAGAGAGCACAAACCCACCGGTGTCGTAGCCGAACAAGAGTCCACCGATACCGGCGGTGAAAGTGAGAGCGAGAACATAAGGACTACTGAAATAGGAGATCTCGTTGCCTTCTTGTAAGAGCCCGGAGCTCTCTGGCATCGATCCTATCGTCATCTTCTCCGATCAATCAATTAATCAACCCACAAAAACAAAAAGATAAAGTTCCACCAACTTCTCTTAAATCACACAATCTTAATCACAAAAAAAGAAAACCCTAAAACATAGAAAAATCAATCGCCCAATTCTTTCTCTCTCTCTCTCTCTCTCTGCTTTCTGTCAATCACAACAAACCTCCCTAAGTAGAGGAAATAAAACTAAAACTCTAAATTTTTAGAGAGAGAATGAGCGCATGAGAAATGAGAGATGAGTTGTGAAGGTGTTCATAGAGAGAAGCTTGCGAAGTAGAAGACTTTCGATTTTAATTAATAATTTTCAATTTTATTATTTTGCTTTTCGCTTCGAAGTTTGAGAGGGAAGAAGGAACAAGCAGACCTCCTACATTTTTCTTTTATATTTTTAAAACTAAATCTATTATTATTACCTTTAAGTTTTTGGTTTTCTAGTTTTTCTTTTTCTTCGCGAGTTTTGTGTGGCAGTTTTCACGGCACCCTCTCACAGAAACGAACAAGATTTGTATTTTGAACGTAGAATGCGACGATATCTAAACTGTTGAATAAATGTGTTGCTCACAATGGACGGTGAAGATCTTCGCGTATGGCGCGGGTATTTTAGTTGATGATCTGATGTGATCTTCGCACCGTTAAGATGATTTGTGTAGGAGGCCAAACAACACTCGTAAAAGTTCGTGTGTTAGTTTTCTGCGGTGATGATTATGCCACGTCACATTTGTTTGAACTCTTGTAAAGTTGTGTGAGACTTGCAATTAGATTTTTTGGCGGTGTGGGTTGTGCCACGTCACATTTTGTTGGAAGTCTTGTAAAAGGCGTGTTTCAATCGCAACAAATATCTTTTTTTTTTTTTCAGATTTTAAATTCTGATTTGTTAATATTTTAATTATACAAAAAATTTAGAATTTTATGTTTTATATACAAAATTTTATAATTTTTTTTTATATACTTTCTAATATAACTATATTTTTTAATTTTTAACATACTTAAAACCTATTAAAATATAAATATTTAATTCTATTTCTATTTTATTTTTAAAAAAATTCTATTTTTTATTTTTTATTTTCACAAAATTTAATTATTTACACTTGAAACACACCCAAAAATTGTCTGAGAGCTACTACTGCTTTATTTTGCCATTTATATTTTGCCACTAAAATAATATAAGTGCATAGATCTTGTAAAACTTGTTTGGAGTTGTTCAGTCAAAGAATATGTTTAAAATACATCAAAATTTTATTTTTTTAATTTTAAATATGGTTATTTTTACATATTTTAATTATTATTAGAAATTCTAATTCTGCTTTAATATTAAATTCTAATTTAAAAAAATATTCCAAGTTTTATTTAACATATTTTAATTACTATTTCAAAATTTATTTTTATCAAATTTAATTTTTATAAAAATTTATTTTTACAAAACTTATTTTTATATAATTAAAATACGCTCTAATAAACTTCAACTAGTAAGTATGGATAACTGAGATGAGCAGCTTATAATAAACTATTTAGGGGGTGTTTGGCTTTGCTTTTCTCCAACCCAACTTTTCAATTTTCCATTTCACGTTTTTCAATACATATTTTATAAATATATAAAAAATTTATTTAAAAATTTAGAAAGTGTAGAAAAATTCTACGGAGTGAGATCTTTTTATTGCATATTTTTATTATTTTTTTAAAAGTAAAAAAAATAGAGCTCGTTTTTCAAAAAGGATAAAAATACCCTTCATTTCATAAAAGCTACATTTCATAAGCAATCCCAAACACCCCCTTAGTTTAGATGCGCCAAGATTTTGTTCTTTTATGTCAAATTAAAGGCATATTTCAATTACATCAAATTTTATTTTTTCTATTCAAATTATAAATTTGATTATTTTACGTGTTTAAGTTATCATTTTGAGCTCTATTTTTTTTTCTGCATCAAACTCTACTCCACAAAATTTTTTATTATAAACTACATTTCACATATTTCAATTACTATTCTTAACTCTATTCTTATTTAACTTTATTTCTCACCGGATTTTATGTTTATAAAATTCTTTTGCAAAATTTACTATCATATAATTGAAACACACTTTAAAATGAAACTACGAATTGGATAATCGACAGTTTACACGAAACTCACAAAAATTATCTCTAACCCACTACTTATTCTTTTTTAATTGTGTAAATTCGAACACGCAATCTAATTGTGTAAATTCGAGAGCATACTCTTCTTGTGTTCTTATCCTTTTTTAGATCAACACTACTTATTTAGAGGTCACTTAAAAACACTTACAAAATAAGAAATTTAAAATAAAATATATTTTTATTATATTTTAAAAAATAAATGTTTATTTTTATCTAAAAAATAAAAATAAATAATAATAAAATTTTATAAAAATAAAAAATTTAATATTTCTTAAATATTATAAAAAATTATTAAACAAATATGAAATAAAATTGAAGAACATAAGCACCCCATAAATAATGCCACACTGTGGGTGCCTTCGACATTACTTACGAAATTGAATTTTTTTGAAATAAAAATATTTTTATTTTTTTTATTTTTAAAAAAATAATAAAAATATGTAATAAAAAAATCTCATTAAGAAAAATATTTTTATATTTTTTAAAATTTTAAATAAATTTCTAAAATACTTATAAAATATATATTAAAAAATTAAAATAAAAAATTCGTTGGGAAAATGAAAAGCCAAATGCAAAGCCCCTTATTTAGCGTCGTTGACGTGTTTGTTATTTCGTAGTGATCTTTGATGCCGTAGAAGAGAGCTCTTGTTTTGAGTAGTTCGGATCGCAAGTAATTCTCGAACGCACAAGTATTCTGAGATTCTAATAGGTTGTGCTCTTTTGTCACGGAAACTATTATTAAAAAGTGTAACAAAGTTATTTAAAAAAATATTTGAGAGTACTTTATAAAAAAATTTCTGATTTTTTTATTTTAGAAAAAGAGGTTTTCTTAACTCAAAAAATAATAATAAGACTCATTTTATATTTTGTAAATTTTAAAAATTTTTAGAATATTATAAAAGTTTATTAGAAAATATAAAATTAAAAACTTATAAATAATGATAAATATGCACTTAATTAATTTTGATAAAAAATATTTTTTTGAATATAAAAAACATCCATACTGCTGAAATGTTTTTGTTTTATTTTTTAAATCAAAATTATAGAACTTGTTATCGAAACAAATTATAAGTATTCTAAAATACCCTTCTAGAACAAGATTATTTAGATAAACAATTTTAAAAAAAATAAATTTTATACGTAAAATATAAAAATCTCCATCGTCAATGGAGTCGTCGTCATTATGTAAAACGCTTGATCATGCACGTAATCCTACGGCTCGGATCCAGTATTACCAAACAACAACAGTACCGACAAATCAGCACATTAATTTAAAGGGGAGTTTTTTAGAATATTTTTGAAATAAAGTTTTTTAGAAAAAAAATATTTATGTTTTTTAGAAGTGAAATTTTTTATTTTTAGAAATAATAAAAAATTTGTATATAAATTTTTTATATTTTTAAATAAATTTTTTTAATACTTATAAAATATATAGTAAAAATAAAAAAATAAAAAAAAATTATTTTTTTGATAATTTAAGTGAAACCGCGCTGAAATCCCCTACTGAAACGGGATTTGTTAACGGTGGGTGGTCAGTTTCCACGAGTCCTATTGATTAAGATTCACGAATTTGCAATATCAAGCCGCTATGTATAGTTTAGCTATTATGAAGGCCTGGTCATTAGTTGGTGTGCTCTCTTTTAATCAAGTTTTGTTTGACGTCTTCTAGAACTAATAATTTACTTATTGTACTACACAGAAATCAACCGGTCCAAAATGCGGTATGTTTTTGACAAAAAGTAGACTGCTTCTTATGAAAATTTTGTTGTTAAAAGTTTTGAAAATTTCGTTCGCGTTTTTTATGTACAATTTTCTCCTACAAAATCAAAACATAACACTGATATTTTTAGTAGATAATAACATAATTATTATTTAAAATTTGTTTTTAAATATAATCAAATATGCCTAGAGTCTTTCTAGAATATAAGAGGACTCTTCAACGACAGTCACTATTAGATTCTTCTTCTTTGAAAGCAACGTATTCGTCGACGAAGTTATGACTGCACTGTAAATTACGGGAAAAAATTGCACCTTTTGATTCTAGAAGTGCCTTGACTATTGAAACTAGAGAGAGCATATTAGAACTCGTTTTCATATTCAGCACTTTGGAGCTTTATTTATTTGGTGACAAACTTTTATGTTAATATATTAACGTTTTAAAAATATATTATGTTTTTTAAATACAGATATACTTTCTTGCACTTTTAAATTTAATAAAAAATAGCTCTATAGGTGATAATATATGACCTGATTCAAAAATATAACTCAAAATTAATCCATTTAATTCAAATTACAGTTAAAAAATTTGATCCGTATAAATATATGAGTTAGATTATTTTGAATAAATTTGAATCGATTATTAAATAGGTCAATCCGAATCGATCAAAAATTAAACTATAAATCTGAATTTTCATATCCTGAAAGAACAACTCTTTCCTAATTTTTCTTTACCATATAATAAATTTTGATAATAAAATAATAATTATTATTATAATTATTATTTATATTATATTTATAATTAATTAATTATTTTTATGTCTTATTAAAATAGTGCAAGATTAATTATTTATTATCGAAAATATTATTATGTATTTATAATCATCAAAATTTAGTTGTCACCATATATTTTCAAAAACTAAAGATAATTTTTTTTAATATCTAAGGACTGATGAGATACTAAATAATGCACATTTTGATAAACACTGACCATATCTCTTCATCAAAAATATCGTACACATTTTTTCCAACTAATTTTATAATTTCACTCAAATTTAAAAATATAGAATTAAAAATTAATAAATTTAATTATTAAATAGATATATTCGAATTTGATCCGGTTATTAATTATATTAGATTAAGGTTGACAATTTTAATCCGTATAAATTCATACATTTAGTTAGGATTGAGCGAAATTGTGATTATTAAATAGATCGATCCGAAATTGACCTACTAATCAAAATTGCTACTCCTAGTTCTGAGATTATGAAATGATCAACAAACCGTATCAAGCTACTCCTTTCATTAACTATTCTATCAGAATGCATGGAGAGGAAATATTTGGAAGTACTTTTTTAAAATGAGTTTTATTTAGAACAAAAATGTGAAATTTTTTATCAAAAACGCTTTTTTTAATCTTATAAAAATAAAAAAATAAATAATAATAAGATATTATAATGTATAATACTTTCTAAAATATTAAAAAAATGATTAAATAAATATAAATTATAAATTATAAATAACTCTAAACAACACTTTTAAGTTGGTCACTTGCTGTGCAATGTTTAAACAAATGCGAATTTGCCCTCGCTTAACTTCACATTGTTTGTCTTTTTTTTTTTTCCCAAAAATTCGAAATCTTGTCGTACCTACTGAAGAGAAAAATAGAATCCAACATAAAAGGGAACATAAGAACTACAAACAAAGTATAAATGGCCGTTTAAAAGTACTTATAAAATATAATTTTTCTGAAATGATGATTGAAATGAGGGTATTTTGTTCTATTTTAAAAATTAAACTTTACTTTCTTTTATGTAGGATGGATCCACACATTTAAAGGATTAGCTAACTTTTTAAAAATTAATATTTCTATCTATAAACACATATTTATTTCAATATTTAATTAATAGAATTATTAAAAAGCGTTGACGGTTAAGCTCATCAAATCATGTTTCACTTGCTAAAACTTTTTTATAAGATCTCACAATGTATAATTTTTTATACTTGCTAAAATTTTTAATAAAATCTATAAAATACTGTAAAAAATTTATTAAAAAATATGAATAAAATGGAAGCGAAAAGCTACACCAAGCAATCCCTAAAATGGCCATAAATTGGGGAATTTGAAATCACAAAAAAATTCAATAATAATTTCTCTGAGTAATAATATCATTTATTTAGAAAATACTTTTTATAAGCAGTATCAAACACTCTCTTAGACTTTGTGGCTCATTTCATCGCTTTGAAAATTCGGGATGTCTTTTATAATTAAAATAAAAAAAGAAATTCTAGTGCATACAACGGAAAAAATATTAAATTGGTATCTGATTTGGACGATAATTGTAAGAAGCTACCACTAAAGTCTTATAGGCTTATACAAAAATAGTATATATGCGAAATCTGTAATTAAGGCAGAGTATTATTAACAAAATTAAGTCGAAACTATGCTTCCACCAAAGAGTTTCATATAGGTCCATTGTTGTAAAACATTCTTAACCGACATTAGTTTCGGTCAAGAAAATTAGGAAATTGTGTTAGGTTAGAGAAGTAAAATAAAAGAAAGTTCAGGATCGTTAAAATGTTTCTGTGTTAAACAATATATTCGGACATGTTTGTCGGCAAACATGTTAATTACTAATTAAAACTATAAGTTCTTCAAATTTCGACTCTCTCCTTTTCCGCTTTCTTCCGCCCAGGTGGACTACGTAAAAATTTCGTTGCTCAGTCTATTTTTCTCTTTTCCTTCAATTGATTCCATTGTAAATCTACTACCAACTCTTATCATTCCCGCAATCCCCATTTTCTCGATTTTTTCCTCCTAAATCTCGCGCGACCGACTTCGATTTATTCACCAATCGGTTTGTAATCCGACTGCGATTGCTAGGTCGTCGGTGATTCTGTTGCAGAGATATCTAGGGTTCCGACGATATTCATCGCCGATCGTGTCGCTGCTGAGGCGGGGAGAGATTAGTAGATTAGGAAGATGGATTATTCGGATGATGGTACGCACGATGCTGATGATGTCGAGTCTATAGATGATTTCTATAGCGAGGATTCAGGTATGGGGAGCGATGATGGCGATATCGATTACGATCTCGGTGATAATGATTCGGATGATTCGGAAGTTATCGTTTCTCTCCGGCAGCAGGTGTATAATGCAGAAAATTGAGTTTTTGGCGTTTTGAGTTTGATTGTACTGGATTTTCGAAAAAATGTTTAAGAAAATCTTAATTGTTTGTGTCTCAAGTTAATTGTTGTGCAATTCTATGATTTTGTTCTTTTGAGATGCTTAGTCGTTCCTTGAAATGTGGTTAATTTGACTGGTGACATGATGGCCTAAATATTCAAAGGAAATGAAAGATTTTACTCTAGCAGGTTTTCCATTGTTTGAATACTCTTATCTGTAGAGGTTCTATGGAGTGTGTTTTATTGTTGATGTTTGGGTTGGTCATTTTTGGATTTGAGTTCGTTTTTGTTACCTGTAGTATGAGGAAGAGATGAATATGCTTCTGTTGCTTTATTAATGCAAGGTTCATGCTATTGTAAAACACTTTGGTTGATGACTTCCCATGAATCTAGAGCTAGTTATGCTAGCAGTTGGTGGTATGATAGTACTACGGCCACTTTTTTAGTTCATCACTATGTGCCTGGTTTGAGTAATAGTGGACTGTAGCATCTCAAGTGAGATGCATCCTGAGCACCTTCTTTTCCTAATATTTTATTTATTTTGTAACAGTGGAGTGTTAGTACACATGCATAGAAGTAAGAGTAGAAAGTCTGGATGGCTAATGCAGATTTTTTGGTGCAATGATGTTAAGTATATCATTTGTTCAAGATGATCAATGTTGAAAAAACTTGGGACATTGAGGAGAGAAGCCTAATTACTTCATCAAGAAGCCTCGGACTCTTAGCGGTGGTCGAATGGTATTAGTTGATCATGCTGTATTATATGAGGATCACTTGTTTCTATCCCGGAACTCTTATGCATTGTTTTTTAAGTGTTTGTCTACTATGTAGTAGTTAGAGCAATCCTATGAGCTACTTGGTGATACTTTTGTTTCTTTAATAATGTTGAAGTTTACCTTTTACATCTTCTGTGCAGAACTATACAGTTTTAAATGAGTTAGATATCGCACGATGTCAGGAGGAAGATATAACTAGAGTATCAACTGTGCTTTCTGTGTCAAAAGGTGCAGCAGCTATACTTCTTCGACATTATCACTGGTATGACTACTCCCATAAGCAAGAGCTTAGTTGATCACTTCTCCACACTTTATTTGCAACTAATTGAGTTAATTTGGTTTGGTTGTTTTTCCCCCCCTTGAATATGAGATCTGTTGTTCTCAATTTTTCCATAGTTACATGCACCATCTTCTCAAAGATTTTTATAGGATTTACTCTGGAAATACACCTCATAAACACAAAAGAACTGGAGAGACATCTAAGAAGGAGTTTTCCTTCTTTCTTCTGTCTTTGAGTTCTAGATATTGTGTATCAAGGGATTGCTTTGACCATGTATTCTTTTGCGTGATGAGACCTTTCAAACTTTCTATAGCTTATGTTTTACTCTTTTAAATTATTTTATACTTTGAGTCTATTCCGTTACCATATGTAACCCTTGCATGACTTGCCAAATACTTTTTTTTGCTGGTGTGATTATGGACTGTATTAGCACGACAGTGTCATTTGTAATAAATAATATGATTAAATGTAGAATTATTCCACTACGAAAGTGAAGTAGGACCATGAGGTTGACATAAGAGTTAGGTTTTCTGGTAAGATTAGTTCATTACATGATGCTCAATATCGTTGAAGCCCATACTGCTTGGTAAGCTCTCTATTATTGTTTTCTTTAAGCTTGATTGTTAACTTTTAGGTGGCATGTGCTGATTCCCTATTGTCCTCATCTGCAGGAGTGTAAGTAAAGTGCACGATGAATGGTTTGCAGATGAAGAAAAAGTCAGGACGGTTGTAGGCTTGTTGGAAAAGCCAATTGAGATGCCAAACTCTTGGGAGGTATGTACGTGATGCACGAGTATGTAATACTTGTATGTATATAGATTACATATGTTTGATTTCATGATTTTGTTGACTTTAGCATATATTAATTGGGTTTGCTGACTTAGCTCTGGGTAATTGGCAGCTGACTTGTGGAATTTGCTTTGAAAGCTACCCACGCAGTGAGATGAGTGCTGCTGCGTGCGGACATTCTTTCTGCCGTGCATGCTGGAGAGGTTAGGTTGTGCATATGTGAACATTTATGTGTTTCCTTTTTATGTACAAAACCCTCTTCCTGTGATTGTATTGTATATAACATGAATTATAAGCAACTCTCCCTTTTTGGGTGCCTGTAGGAATTGTTGCATCATGTTTTCCTTTCATGTTGTGCATATCTATATTGGACCTCAATCAACTTTGTCGAGCCCACTAGTTTAATTAATTCTTGATAGGCATTGGTGTAGGAGTCCTTTTAGCAGAATGTTTGAGCTGCTCCGGGAGCTGCTTCATACTTCCCTTTGGTATTTTTAGCTGTATATGCGTCGATGTACAGTAATTTTTACTTTAATTTTTATTCTAAAAAACAAACGCCTGCCGCTGTTTCAATGGTCATAGGTTGAGGATGGGGTTGATTGTTGTCCCGTTTTAATTACATAGTTCTTTTCTTCTTAGAAAAAGGAGAAACATTTTAGGTGTTAGGGCATTTTGCCTTTCTGGTACCACTTTGTACCTTGATATATCTGCATATTAGCATGCTCAACATGCGTCAATTGTATTTCAAATGTGATGGCAGAAGTGATTTTTGTTGCATTCATGCAATTTATCAAGTTTTGTTTGAAATGGTTGTGAAGTGTGTTGGTCTAAAAATGCTTGGTCAGCTACCTTAAAAAATGACTTGTCAGTGGCTTGACGAAGGATATTGTTTATAATATAGCAAAATGCACATGAAAAGTTCCATGTATCCTACCCCACTTGTGGAGTAAGGCTTAATTGTTGTTGTTGTTGTTGTTATTGTTGGTTGTGGAGTGTTATCTGCTTTATTTCGCTGATGTATGTAAATCTTCTCTGCTAAACTGTCTTTTGGTGGTGCTTTTGTTGGTTTAATCAGTACTACAATATCGTTGGACCTTGGCAATTTGAAGCTACTATTTCTTGAAAACTAATATAATGATTTTCTTGTTCTTGGGCAGAGTATAGAATAGTATTGCTATTATGTGAAATATCAGCTTTACTTTTTCCTCATGGAGTATAATCTTACTGTACCTGCTTTACTTTTCCAGCTTATATTAGCACTGCTATCAATGATGGCCCTGGATGTCTGATGCTGCGGTGTCCTGATCCATCATGTGGTGCTGCAGTTGGCCTAGACATGATAAATAAATTGGCCAAAAATGAAGACAAGGAGAAGTATTCACGATACCTGTTAAGATCTTATGTGGAGGACAACAGAAAGGTCTGCCTTTATATCATGAATACAATTTGGGTCTCTTACTAATATAATGAAATGTCTCTTAACAGTATTACTATTTGATATGCTGCAGGCCAAATGGTGTCCTGCTCCTGGCTGTGAGTATGCAGTTGGTTTTGTTATAGGCAGTGGGAATTATGATGTTTCCTGCAATTGTTCCTATGGCTTTTGCTGGAATGTGAGTAATCACTTCTAGAAATTAAGCTTTTAGATGGGCACCTACTTTTTTTTTTGTGGAATTTACTGATAATCTGCTCTTAGTGTACTGGGGAAGCGCACAGACCAGTGGATTGTGTCACAGTCTCAAAGTGGATATTGAAAAACAGTGCCGAATCTGAGAATATGAATTGGTGGGTTACTTGAATTGCTTTTAATTTTCCCTTCCTTCTTGCTTCAGATGTTGTTGGGGTGAATCCTCAGTCTGAACTTCCATTTTCAGTTTATAGTTTGAATCAGCCTTAGAAATATTGAGTTCATTTGCATGCTTTTGAGTTTTCATCTCCTTTTGGTTTCTGTGCTGAATTTTGTGTAATGAAGGCATCCCTTTTTGAACTTAGTTCTCAAGTACATTTTATGTGATATTTTTTCTTGGCATTTTTTTTAGAATTTAGTAAACATACATAATTTCATCTGGCTTCAGGATATTAGCAAACTCAAAACCATGCCCGAAGTGCAAGAGGCCAATTGAGAAAAACCAGGGCTGTATGCATATGACATGCACACCACCATGTAAATTTGAATTTTGCTGGTAAGATTTACTTACAGTTTTATTGTGCTTGTTGATTTGGAGATAATGTTTTTGGTTCAACAGTTTATAACTGTACGAGTAATCTTTTAAGGCTGTGTCTGGGAGCATGGTCAGAGCATGGGGAAAGGACTGGTGGTTTCTATGCTTGTAATCGTTATGAAGCTGCTAAACAAGAGGGTTTGGTATGTAATTTGGCTTTCTAGAATTTGCGGCAACAGTTGATTATGTTGATAATTGGATATAATCTCATATATCATCTTTACTTTCAGTATGATGAAGCAGAGAGGAGGAGAGAAATGGCTAAGAATTCGCTCGAGCGGTATACTCATTATTATGAGAGATGGGCATCCAATCAATCGGTAACTGTTCTTGTTCTCGAGTATCCATCCTTAAGCTATCTCCAACTGTTACATTGAAACTGCTATTGTGTTTTGAGCTGTTGAAATTGTTGAAACAATTCTTTTATTTTTGTTGCATATGTTGGGCTTGATAAGGTGTAGCAGTGTAGGACGGATGCAGCATTCACCTTTCTAGCTGTGTTGGAGTTCTTTAGGCTATCCAATCACCCCCAGTTATCATTAAACTAGAAACTGCTTATGCAAATAACCGACTGTAAACGAAGTCTTGCATAATAATGTTACTTGTTATTCCTTTTACTCTGGTAATTCATTTAGGTTCATTTTTCTGCATAAAGTTGGTTTGCTTTTCGATACATCTTACAGTTATTAATGTTAAGTGTTCGCTATCTGATGCTTACAATCTGTTGCCAACTTTTTTTTTATATTGCTAAATTTACCACTTCTCTAGTTAACTCGAATTTCTTGTCTTTTGTTGGCAGTCAAGGCAGAAAGCAATTGCAGATCTGCAAAGCATGCAGAGTGACAAGGTAGGACTCATTTTGTAGTTAATTTCTAATACTTCAAATTGTGGATTGTGCTGGAAGCCTCAAAGACATATTTTTATTCCTGCCAAACGGTTTTTGTTCATGTATAATGATGTTAAAACAACAACATAAGTCTTATCCACTAGGTGGCACAGCTAATGTATGATGATGCTATACTTTTTCTTTTGGTCTCTTCTTTCTAAGAATTTTTGGAGTGAATCAAGGTTTAATATATTGCAGCATTACAAAGTCGTTGTAATGGTGATGCATTAGAAAGTTGCAAAGCTACCACCTATAAGAGAGTGTGATAATTGTAATGAAAATGAACAAGTGGTTGGCACCTTTAAGCACCATGGTGTTTGTTTCCGCACCATATTCATCGCAACCTTTTGCTGCTGCCTTTTTTTGCTAAAAATGATGCGCAACAAGTACACCATAGGTGCTACTGATGAAATCTACCTTCAAGTCTTTTATATAGATAGCTGCAACTGTGATAGTTACTTATTTAATATTTACACAGTGGTTATAGAAGTCATCACTTTCTTTTTTTAGCAATAGTTAGCAATAGTTACAATATTTGATATCAATAACATGTTTTACTAGGGTTTATGTGTGTGTGTGTGTGTGTGTGTGTGTATATATATACATATACATACACATACACACACACACACACACACACATATATATATATATATATATATATATATATATATAGACATAGATATATTAACACATGTACATACACACACATATCGTGTGTGTATGTGGAGGGATAATGACACTCTCTCTTTGGGGGCACTTTCGTGCAGTCCCTCTCCGATTTATGGTTAGAGTGACTTCCAAATCTAATCTCCACCGTTGCATACAAAGAAGAATGAAATAAAAAAACATGCTCATAAAATTTCAGTTCAATCGGATTACAAATCGACATCTATTCGACTACTTGATGAAAATAACATATACATATATATATACATATATATACACCTGTATATACATATATATACACATATGTACATATATGTATGTATGTATATATGTATGTACATATATGTATGTATGTATATATGTATGTACATATATATATATATATATATATATATAATCTATCTTTTTTTTTTTTTTGTATGCAACGGTGGAGATTGAATTTGGAGATCATCCCGGTCATAAACCGAAGAGAGTGCCCCTATCCCTTCCGTATGTATGTATACATATATACATATATGTATATGTGTATTTCGGTATGCTGTATTGACTTTAAGTTTCTTGATGTCATAACTGGACTTAACTTTTCAGATTCTTGTGTGTCATAAAGAAATATTAGAAAGAGTAGCATCTATGAGGGACCTGCAAACATGATTAAGACATGCTAATGTCCTATTTGCTTTTTCAGCTGGAGAGACTTAGTGATATACAAAGTCAACCAGAGTCCCAGCTCAAGTTTATAATTGAAGCCTGGTCTCAGGTATTTAACATGTAGCACAAACTTTGGTACTGATAATGTTATATCTCTATATTCCAATGATTCGCAATTTCTGTTTTACTATGCAAATTTGTATCTTGCACGCAGATAGTAGAGTGTCGGCGTGTGTTGAAATGGACGTATGCGTATGGTTATTATCTTCCAGAGAATGATCTTGCTAAGCGGCACTTTTTCGAGTATTTGCAAGGTTGGTGATTTCCTAATGTTTAGATATTTAATGATGTTCTCCCATATTGAGAGGTCGTGTTTTTAGGTGAAGCTGAATCAGGATTGGAGCGGCTTCATCAATGTGCCGAGAAGGAGCTTCAGTCTTATCTTGCTGCAGACTCTCCATCTAAGGACTTCAATGGTTTCCGTACAAAACTGGCTGGATTGACCAGGTATTCTCATCTTTAGCACAAATGTTTATGTTTTTCATGAAATTCAAAAGTAACATGTATAAGAAATTTTGTCAAATTTAATGACAAAGATTCATAGTATAGTTAATGCTTTTCTTGGGCTTTACTGGACTTCCTGTATTTATTGGGTGAAGAGAGAACAAACTGGAAGGTACTCGAGTAAGGGCATGTTTTGGCTAGGGTAATTTGCAAGAAATTATGAAATCTCTTTAATACGTGACATACCATATGGTTGGTTCAAGAGAAGTACCTAGTCTTGGAATTTTATAGATCTTGTAGTGAGAATAACCGGTAGTTAAGTTTTGGCTAACTGTAAATTTTTTTAAAAAAATTGCTTCTTTAGTTCTAAATTAACAAAAATGGTTTGGACTCCTAACAATTTCTTGTGTAATTAGGAGTTGCAGAAATGCTTGCTGCTCACTTGTTGTTTACTGTGTTACAATATTGCTGAAATTTGTTTAATTTGGTTTAGGGGAATGTGTATGTCCCATGACTCTTAAGTAATCTGTTTAATGCAGTGTGACTCGCAATTACTTCGAAAACCTTGTCAGAGCACTGGAATCTGGTCTTGAGGATGTGGGCAATGCAGTTCAACAGGCTATGAACAGTAAGACCACGAGCTCAAAAAGCACTGGCAACAAGGGCAAAAGTGGCAAGGTAAAAGCATTTGGAGCAAGTTCTAGAGCTGGTGACCCTGGTATGCTTGGATGACTCTACTCTGTGGTCTTGTGAGCAGTGCACTTATGCTAGCAACCCAAAGACCTCTTGTACATGCCAGATGTGTCATCAGAGCCGTCCGTCATAGATAAGCTTTCTCTTTGTTATGCCCCCAGATAGGCAAAATGTCGGCGATACATAAGCTCGCACTAAGAAATGCGACTTACCGGCATAGTTGGAGGAAAGGGGAAATAAGAATTTCGTGTATACATGATTGTAGGAAGGAACTGGTGTTGTTATAGGTTTGTATATAATTTATGTGCGAGCATAAGTTCGATTGAATTAAACCAGCCACATGCAGTGTTGCCCCCTGAATTGCAGAACCAGCTGCAGTGTTGTGTGGCCTTCAGGGAATTTGAAAAAATGCATGAAAGGCAACTGTTGGCTGCTATATTAGTTGGATTGCTGGGTGTGTGAGTTGTTTATAGTAGTTAGCTTATTACAATAGGAAAGGGCTTCACTCAAGGAATGTTTGGGAATGCTTAATTATAAGGAGAATGTTTGGGAGTGTTTTTTCCAAACGCTTTCTGCTGCCCCATATTCAAAACTTTTTCGTTTTGATGTTTAAAATTATTTTTTTATTAATTTAGTCTACAGATGAATTGCAAGTCAATTTATATATATATAAATTTTATTACTTTTGGTAAAAGAAGGTCTACTTTTGAAAAGTTTCAAATAAGTTTTATTTTCAGAATTCTTTTTTATTTTAAGCAATCTCATTTCTGAAAAAAATTAATTTTTTAAAAATAAAATTAATTTTTTTTCTAAAAATAATAAAATTTATACATAAATTTGATAATGTATAATTATTATGTGATCTAAATTAAAAATAATTAATTCTTTTTTTGGAAATATAGGGACAATTGAAGACTTGGAGTGCGTTTGAAAAACCGTGGGACACCCTCAAGCTAGTGGAGCCATCTTCTTTGAAGTGACGATCACTTCTACGTGGTGAAAATCCTGCTCTGAAGTTACTGTTCCTAAGCGAAGCTTGGTAACAAAAGCAGGTAATCTGAATTGAAAAAAAGAAAAAAGAAATGTTAAAGAAATAACTCAAAATAAGTGGTAGATTAACTATGTACTCCCATTATAAAGTTGCAAAAGAAATCTTTAACTGCGAGGGTGGGGAAACTATGCAGAGATTAGAAAAGAAAAGTTCAATAGAAATCAGTACACTGATGAGCCTTATCTGAAAGTCGCTCGACTGTCTTTGGACTGCTTTGCTACGGCAACAGAGTTCATGATACCATCGACCATCCAAGGCGACACTTTTCATAATCCTAGCTCCTCGGCCTTTTACTGCATGCAACCCTATGTGGAGCAGCAGTTCTTGTAGAGCTGGTCATCACAAACTATAACGTTCAACTTGGTTGCAGCATAATTGGTTTGCGTTGTAGAGTATCATCAACACGGAGCCGATAGTTGTTTTGGAAGACATGCCTGAGCATGGTCTGGGAAAAGGATCCTCTCTAAAGGTTAGGAATTAGAGTTACAACTTGCATCAACTTTCTTCTTCAGTTATTAGAAACTTAAAAACTTTTTGTTAGTACCCTTCATCGCTTAGTAAATACAGCATAATGCAAAAGTAGCAAATATTTGCAAGGACATGTGAAGTAGATTGTTTATGTACCACAAGAATATTTGAATGATGCCTTGCAACAACTGAGTGCCAGTCCAAAACCTTTGCATAAGTAGAACAGCTATCTATCTCTATTTCTACAAGCCTTGTCTGAACCAGATGCAGAAGTAAAGTTCAAGTCAGAAAAATTCCTCCCCTTTTTGAAACCATCCTGACCAAAGCAAGGAAGAAGCAGATATTCCCAGTTTTCTTCAACCACAAGCATTCCGTTCCCTCTTATATAAACTGTGCTCCAGGATCCTGAGTATTAGATTTTAACTTGAGGATCCAACAATGAGGGAGGACTGCTGCACAAAGCTCCACGAACTCCTGACTACTGGCCGGTTTAAACTCGGTCAACACCTTAACTTGTCATCATTTGCCGATCTACCTAAAACAGTAAAGGGAATTGTTGTCATCTCACAAGAGTTCGCACATTCTAATCCAGGAAGACATACCACAATCAAGCTGTACAGCCGCACTGAAGTTGACAATAGTAAGTAGTTCCATGTACTACTTTCTTGTTTACATTATTTCCATCTGCAAAATCCAACAACTCCCTACTTAAGAAAGTAGATACAAGTTAGCAGCAGATAACCAAGTTCCTCTCTCTTCTCTGTTTATTAATAGACACAGGCAGGGGAAAGCTAAGTGAGGAGGCTGGCCTTCGAAACGGAAAGAATACGAAACACGGAGGGAAGGATACCTTAACTTTCAGCATCTGGTTTTCGATTGGACCAGAGTTTGGAATTCCAGGAGCTATTGCAGTAGAGAATGGCGAGGAGCACCAGTTCTTCCTGAGATTTGTGACTCTAGAGATGCCTGGTGGCCAGAGTATCCACTTTGATTGCAACTCATGGGTATATCCTTTAGGAAAGACCAATGCAGACCGCTTGTTCTTTGCAAATACAGTAAGCTTTTGTCCTTTTCTTTCATTATTTTGCAAAACGTTATCCGCCATGGTCATGAGGCTGCAATGAAATCTCTACTTAATGCAACTAAAAAAATGATCTCTCAAGTATTCAAGGCAGTGATCTTGGAATTTGTACATTACCTAAATCAAATAGACATTGTTAGATTTACTATGAATCTTGATCAGCACCAGTTTCATGTGAATAAATGTGCCATTTAATTTTACAAGATAAAGGAAGACTAGAACTTTACAAATAAAGGAAGACTAGTCTGAGGGGTGCTTTCATCAGCTTGTAATCGTGTAAATACACCTATATCTACTTTGTACTGTTGTAAACAACCCAAAAGTATTTGCTTGCATAACAAAACATTGTTTCCATGGACCAAAACCCTGAGGCTGACATATCACAACTTAGGTCTATAGACAAAACCATTGATATTCTAACACTTGAGATAGACACTAGATACACTTGCTCATGCATAGAATAGACAAATTCAGCCACTTGATTATGATGGAACTGAATACGATACATGTATATGGCCATGATATAGCTCTTAAATCCTAGTTCCAGTGCTGATGCTCACGTGGTGTTAAATACTCTGCAGAGTTATCTACCAAGTCAGACCCCAGAAGCACTACGAACATTACGTCACGAAGAGCTTGTAAATTTGAGAGGAGATGGAAGAGGGGAAAGGAAAGACTGGGAGCATATATATGACTATGATTACTACAATGATCTTGCTAAGCCAGAGAAAGGGCGTGACTACATCAGACCCGTGCTTGGTGGATCAAAGGCATATCCCTACCCGCGTAGAGTCAGAACTGGGAGACCTCTTAGTGCTGGTAATAAAATCAACATCATATACATTACTTTGTTTTAGGCTTTTCATAGGGAATGTTCTGCTAGCAGATTCAACCTACAATAGCATCTTACATGGCCAGTACCAAAATGCTCCATTACCTAGCTAAATGAATAATTTAGAGAAGAACTAACTAATAAATGATGTATGTGCCTTGTGTAGTGAAGGACTAGCTCCAAATTATATGAATTGTAACCATCCAAACCATGTTGAAATTAGAAGGGAAACTAAATTCGCATCAGAATGCAGTAGTTATAACTCCCAATAGTTCATTGATAGGCAAGAATAATCTTTTTTGTGTTTACAAATTTTTTTTTTAATTACAGATAAGATAATTCACTGCTTCATTCGACAACATGGCAAAAAAGAGTTGGTATGAAATAAATTACACAAAATTATATTTAGTTAGTGCATGAATCATTTTACATGCCCCTTTGGCAAGACAGATACTATATTCTTTCCTTTCGATACAAAATCTAAGGAAATCATTTCTATATTTCTTGAACGCATGTGACGTATCTATAAATCATCAAGCTAAGATGGGAAGACTGAGATGCGACCTGGCATTGCCAATTTGAATTTCTATGTCCCTCCTGATGAGAGGTTCAGCCCAAACAAGCTAACAGAGTTCATATCCCATTCAATTCAAGCAATCATGCACTTTGTAATCCCAGAGGTGAAATCTTTGCTTGAAGGCAATCCTGCCAACTTCGAATCATTTGAACAGATGATGAAAGACCTCTACTTTGGGGAACATGCCCGTGCTGTCGAGGCTCTTGTGATGCAGAAGCTAAAAGAGCTTCTCCCAGAAGAGACACTTAGGCAAGCCATGAATGCCACCAAGAAGTACCCAGTCAAGTTTCCTATGCCCCAAATCATAGCTGGTAAGCTGCTCATTTATTCTTATTAAGAGTTTCAAGCTCTTACTCAATTACTGCAAGGTCCAAACATTGGATTTTTTTGGTAAATGTTAGAGCTTTCTGTTTATCCTCCTTTGTCAACGAAAATTGTCAAGCCCACTGCACCACCTTCTTGTTGATTTTAACTTTACAGCTGACAAGTTCGCTTGGAGAAATGACGAAGAATTTGCAAGGGAAATGCTAGCAGGCCTTAACCCTGTTGTTATTAAACTTTTAAAGGTGTGAAACAAAGGCTTTTGTTTCCAATTTATCTTTTGAGAAGGTAATGGAAGCCGTTCTGTGGCAGGCATTTCCAATTGTGGGAAGGGGAGGAAAGAAGAGCTCAATATCTGTCTTCCATGTAGAGAAAATTCTTGGTGGTCTAAGTCTTCAACAGGTATTTAGTTTTCATTTCTGCTACTCACTCTTAAATATCTAAACGCAAGTCATCTTTAGTAATTCACTCATATAGCTCCGGTTAACACCAATGTTAAACCACTCTAAGTTGTATGCTAAAATATCTCTTCCAAGAAATTACCTATGTATTCCAAAAATTATTCAATCTGTGAAACCATGAAAATAGCATAAACTTAATGGCTGAAACCATGATAAATAGGATTTACTTTCTTAAAAAGTTCAAGTAAATCTGATCAAGTCCAGCTAGACACTAAAATCAATAAATGTAGTGAAATGTCTTAGATCTCTATTATCTTAAACAAGATAACAATCACTTATCAGAAATTGTTTACTTGGAATGGTGTCTAAAAGGTTTTTCAGATAACCAAAACCACTCACCAGTTAATTTGATCTCAGGAATTTTCTAATAAAGCTCTTTCAAAAGCGCAGGTTTACAAAACATCACTAACATACCAACATTTCACAAATTGCATAAACATTTATATCTGGTCTCTACTCTCTAGTATCTACCTGAGTGGTTAAGATTAATATACAATCCTATTAGAGAAATACTAAGATTAAGTTTTTCAATTATTCCATTAGGACTTCATATTCATTAGATAAAGCAACAAAAAGACTTTGTAAGAGAAATTGAAATCCTGTGCTAGGAGATCAAATAACAAATGACGTCAGTAGTCATGTCAGCGCTCCTTCTAAATGGTAGGAAATAGACTTTGTAGGAGAAATTGAAATCCTGTGCTAGGAGATTAAATAACAAATGACGTCAGTAGTCATGTCAGCGCTCCTTCTAAATGCTTTCTAAAACTGCATAGGCTATGGACCAGCGGAGAATCTTCATTCTAGATCATCACGACTATCTAATGCCATATCTAAGAAGGATCAACACACAAGCATCTGTATATGCATCCCGTACTTTGCTATTCCTACAGGATAACGAAACTCTCAAGCCATTGGTTATTGAGCTAAGTTTACCAGGAGATGGGAGAGGAGAGGAGGTCAGTAGGATCTTCCTCCCTGCAAGTCAAGGTACTGAAGCAGCATTATGGCAGCTCGCTAAGACGCATGTTGTGGTAAATGACTCGGGCTATCACCAGCTTATTAGTCATTGGTAAGTACATAAATAACCATCGATAATCACCACTGTCACCCTGCTTAAGAATGTGGACTAAAAGTGCTTAACACATAGAGAGCAACTTTAACTTTTGCTTTCAAAGTAAATGAAGAACTTTTGAGACATATCTATAACTGCCTGAATGTAGGGGAGCAACTAACAGTTCCGAGGGATATCTTAGCTGCTTGACAATCTTTAAAGGCTAACCTATTCTGATAACATTCTTTTGGCAACAATCAACCTCATATGTCAAAAAGTTGCTATACAACATTGGCTTAGTTTGAAGGTTAACCCATCTTAATACTAACTATACTTAAAGAATCCAACATTTGTGCTTGCCCTATTTTTGCCAACTCTCTCAGAACCAATTTTCTCATGATGCCTCAATGCACTACATAATTACAGTAGGCTAGACCAGCATCAAATATACCAACTCCAGATTACACCAGTCTTACAGCATCAGTAAGAAGTATTCAATTAATTCTCGCTTTAGTGTGTCTATGTGCGTCCATATTGTCAAATTAGTATGAGTTAATAATGCTCAATCTTTTCTTATTTCTTTTGTTTAAGTGTACATATCGAGTTCTATAACAAAATTTACTCTGCTCTTTCACCTTGAAGTTTAGTTATTATTTATATTATTTAAAGGCTACATACTCATGCTGCAATCGAGCCCTTCATCATAGCTACACGAAGGCAATTAAGCAAGATGCATCCAATTCACAAACTACTCGAACCACATTTCAAGGACACTATGCACATAAATTCTCTTGCCAGAAGCATATTACTAAACGCCGGCGGCCTTATTGAGAAGACAATGTTTCCTGGCAAATTCTGCCAGGAGTTAGCTTCAAAATTCTATGAAGACTGGAACTTTACTGAGCAAGCTCTTCCTGCAGACCTTCTAAAAAGGTGTAGATTCTGTTTACTATGAGTTAATTTGTCAATAATATGGAGAAAATCAGATAAGAAAACCAAAGTTACCAGAAACTCGTTGAACCTAATACATTTGAAAAAGTAACATGTCTAAAATTCAATCCTTTTAGTTACTACTATCTCAGCGACCAAAGTATCTTTTTTCCACTTACTTCTCAATGCAGAGGACTAGCAGTGAAAGACCCGAGCCAGCCAGCCGGAGTTCGACTACTCATCACCGACTACCCTTACGGCGCCGACGGTCTCGAAATCTGGACAGCGATCAAAACCTGGGTCACGAATTTCTGCAACCATTTCTATGCCTCCGACTCGTCGGTACGTTTCGACTCGGAAATCCAAGCATGGTGGTCAGAAATCCGGAATGTAGGACACGGCGACAAGCGCGACGAGCCGTGGTGGTATGAACTCGATTCGGTAGTCAATCTGTCCGAAGCCGTCTCTACGATTATTTGGATCGCGTCTGCGTTGCACGCTTCGATCAATTTCGGACAGTTTGGGTACGCCGGGTTGCCTGCAAACCGACCCACACGGTGCCGCAAGTTTGTGCCGATTGAAGGCACTCCTGAGTTTGCCGAGTTCATTAGAGATCCTGACAACTACTTCCTTCATATGCTTACTGATAGGTAATTAAATTCAAACAAATTTATTTAAGTTTTATAGAATAAATATTGTTCTCGAGCCGTTCAATAAATTCGTTATATCGAAACATTGATTTCAAATTACTAACTAGATAACTTGCTTGTGTTGGATATAGGTTCACTGCAACACTGGGGATAGCATTGATTGAAGTGCTCTCAGGGCATATCGGAGATGAAATCTACATTGGCCAAAGATCGTCGGAGAAATGGACTGATGACCAAGAGGTGCTCCGGTTATTTACAGAGTTTGGGGAAATTTTAAGGGAAGTCGAGAACAAGATTCAGGAACGGAACCAAAATCCGAAGCTAAAGAACAGGAGAGGGCCGGCGAAGATACCGTACACGTTGATGTACCCGGACACTTCAAATTCAGGTACCGAGAAAGGGATCACCGGCCGTGGAATACCAAATAGTGTCTCTATATAGTAGCTGATATATCACAGAGATTTGATGAATTTAAGATGCCATATTTTATGTGTTATGAAACAGTGATACAATAATTATTCTGTTAATTAACAAAATTTATATGTTGCTTCTGGTTATGCCATGAATAAAAAACAATCTTAAGCTTCTCAACTGATCATTGACATATTCATTTCTTCATGGCAGAGAAAAGAAAAAACGAAACAAACTTGATCCCCTAATCTCTGGGCATATAAAGAAAACAACTAAAAGAAGAGGAAAAGTAAATAATTCATCCGCCAAATAAAGCATCACAGCAATATTATTAATCATCTCCATGAGAAATCACTCGTGCCACCGACCCGCTCGTCTTTGTGAAAGATCAACTACTTCTAAGGAACATGGGAAACAGCGGTCTTGCTCGGAGATCACCAGCAGCGAACGATATCCATCATTTCCAAGCGCTTCCATTGCTATCACCGCAACGTAAAGCAGTCCAACGGCGGCAATCCCTATTACCAAACTCAACTGACTTTTTTTTTTAATAACTTAACTTTGAACTCAGAAAAACATACACCTAGTGTGGTACATATGAACTGTGAGATATTACTTTTATTTAATTGGTTGTGAAATATTTATTTATCTTTAAAATGATCTTATTATTTGAGGTAACATATGTTTTGTATTGCCCATGTTGGAGATGCATCGTGCATTTATATCCTGTAGCCCATTAAATTAGCTGTTGGTCCACACTAACTCTTAACTAATCAACAATCTTGATGAAGTCCCAACTTTCTTTTAAATTTTCTAAAACTTTTTTAAATCTGTTTAAACATTACTTATGAATGCTTTTTTCATCTTTCTTTTATTTTCAGTTATAAAATTTTCACAATTGTTTAATATTTTAAAATAAAAAAAGATAGAAGTAGCATAAATGATAAAATTATCGTATTAAGTTTTTTTTTGTAATAATATTATATAAAATGTTTTTTACCATAATATTTTATTTAATCCCCAAAAAGCTCTTTTGGGCCGTGTTTTGGCGGGTTTTTTCTTTTAGGGCCCGATTAGTTTCGCGGGATTTTCTGGAGGTAGGGTTTTCTTATTTTTTACCCCGTTCTTAATTCAAAACCTCTCCGATCTCAACCGGAATCGAAAGCCTCTCACATGTATCGACGATGAGCAGCTGGTGCAATCACTGCAACGATTTCTGTCCAACAATTAGGGACCCCGATAAGGGCTTCTTGTAAGAATTTTCACCTTCAATCTTCTTTCAGACTTTAAACTGCTATATTTTTATTTTTGGTTTTGATTTGATGTTAAAAAAATTCAAGTTCAAGGATAATCTTTGTATGGTCGACTGATCAGGTGTTGTGCGGAGTGCGGGAAGCTTCTCGATGAAGATATCTATTTCAACGGGCCCGAATTCGAGAAAACCAGCAACGGCCATGTTCGTATTAGCATCGACTGCAATGATTTTCTGTTTCTGTTGTTATTTTCCTTAGTCTTCATCATGCATGATTCGTTAATTGTTTTTCCACCGCAGGCACGACTTCTGGGAACTATTGTTGACCATCGTCGCGAGAATGCGGACTTTTCCCGGGAGAGATCTATACATAGAGGTAAAAGTGATGAGGTGATTCATTTATGTGACTTGTTTATAACCACATTTTTCCCTAGTAAATGTTAAGCAGGTATCTTGAAGTAATACTCTAGTTAACAGAAGATTTTGGTCTCTACTGTTTGTATGAGTAATTCTATCATCCCTTAGTTAAACAAACCACAGATTTTGTATCGTTGTCATCACAGCTCGTGAATTTCGTTGTCCCGTTGGCATGTTGATCTTCCCTGAGTGTCTTTGGCTTCTAACTCATAACTGACGATGCCTATAGTTTAAAGGTTGATGCACCACAAACAAGTCAATCCTTTCTCCTACAGAAACTCAAAATTGATACTTAAATAAGTGGTTAGTGTAAAAACCCGAAATACTGCATCAAGCAAACAGATAGACAATGGAGAGCTTTAGAATAACTTACTCGAATTTCTTAGTCAGATGTAAATAAATACAACTTTTTTATGTATTTTTCACATCAATTTCTTCGCATGCATGCTTCTTTTGTCCATCTGTAGCTTGCTAGAGCATGCACCTCTATCACTTAAACATATTGCTTATATTCAGGGGAAAGCGAAATACGAGATATAAGAGATCGTCTATCCATGAGCGAGGAAATAGGAGAAGCAGCCATTCGCTTGTATAAGGTAATATTTAACTTGAATTATGCTTCGTCTAACTGGATCTGTTCTTTTGATCTGCTTTTGCAATTGAAGATCGCATTTGAGAAGGGTTTTACAAGAGGTCGCCGGTTATCACATGTTGCTGCTGCCTGCCTCTACATTGCTTGCAGGTAACATTAAGATACTTTCCACATACTTATTCCACGTAATATTACCTGTATTTCTAAACTTAATTTGTATGTATCCTCTATGTGCTTTAGGTTCTATCTTGATGAAGTAGAGATTTTGATACTGGTTTTTAATCTATTACTTTACATTGTCCTAAAAATTAGTAGTATTGACAAACATTGAATGGATGGCATTTGAGATGATGAAAAATCATATTTTGCTAAATTTACTTCAAATGAGATGGATTTCTCTTTGCTCTTCATAACAAAAGGACATAGACAACAGACATTGATAGCTTCAAATGCCAAATGCTGCTGAGACACATGGCCATTTAGTATTCAGCTCTTTGTTCTTGTCTTTAATTTCATATTATTCTTTATCTTCCTACATTTAGTTTCCACGTTGCTGTTTGAACTGTTCTAATTTTGCATAACCATAAATTGTGCGTATCTCATATCGTGTATTATAAGGAGTACGCCGTTCTTACGTTCTAAATCATGAAGTCATTGTTGACTTTGATCAATCCTAAAATATATAAAATTCAACTGCAGCCCACTTTTGATTCTTGTCTAAAATGAGGAATCCTACTTAATAATGTTTGTCCCGGTAGACAACCTTACACCCGTATTTATTCTCCATTCTAGTGGATTTGGCCTTGAACACTCAGGTGGTTTTAAATTGCTCCTTATAGAGCCCAACTTGGATATTCGAATTTAATGATGAGGACACAAGAGGCTGTCTAATCAAGTTTAAGAAGCAACTCCCCATGCCGCTAGGAATTTGAAATATATTCAAGAGATGGCACATGTTAGTAGAAATTTAGGCATCTGATATTAGAATGGTTAGTTGCTTTCCTCTTTTGTTATGTATTCTTCCAGTAATACTTTGTGGTTTTGTCTGTTATTTTCTACCTTCTAATGCTCAAGGTGTTAAAATATTGGCTAACTAAATCTGATCATTTAAAATGTATCAATTAATGGAGAAAAAATGACTCTGTTTTAGTGCTACTCTAGGGCACCAGACAAAAAGGCAGAACCTTATCTTTTGATCGACTTTTCAGATGCTTTGCAAACAAATGTGTAAGTTGTTTTCTTATTCTTTTGTTTTCAATTCTTGCAATACTTTGTAATATGTCTCCATATCTTTGCTGGTTGTGCTCTTCATATCCTTATCTTTAAAAACTTCATTACATTTAACATTTAACTTTGTAATAGTCACGGGCTTTTTTTATTTGTGCTAATTTTGTTTGCTATAAACTATGCTTATTCGGCAACCTTCAGTTTGCTATGGATTTTTTGTTCCATTTTTAACACATCTTATACGTTTTAAAGTAGTGCGTAAGCTACCTTTCAGCCATGTCAATAGTAGGATTTAGGCCTTATTACATCTCTGCCTCGTCAATGGAAATATCAAACTTCATTCTTTGAATGCAGTTTGATATTTCTAGGTGTAGACTCTCTGACGAGTCGATAGGTGTGATAGGGCATAATATCTACCAGTCACACCCTACTTAAACATCAGTAGATGGCAGTTAACGCGGCAGCATAATCCATTTGATCAAAGGCATTCAATCATGAGGATTATGCATCAGTAATTTGAGCTCAATGCAATCAATTATAACGAAGAATAAAAGGCTTTTATCCTTATATATAAATACTGTAATCGAAGGCAACATACCTCAGCTTTCCTTATCACTATAAGTCAAAGGTAGCGTGTGTCCCTCTACTAAGTTCTAAGTTCATTTATTGCTTAGTATAAAAAAGAAAGATAGATAGTGAAATTCACTTTGTGCACGTTATTTTTGGGGTATTGTCACTTTACCTCACTTTTGAAAAGTATTACTTAACCCACCTCGTTTTTCACCATCTATGACCATTACCCACCTTCAGCTCCCATCTCCATTATTTAGTTATACAATCCCACATGACCTTCTCTTAACTCCTACACTTCAAAACACTGATTCACAATTTTCATAGAACAAGTTTGGAGGATAAAGGCACTAAAGTAGAAATAGTGTGTGGCGATGACAAGTCCCATTGATCCTTGCCTCTAGAGCAAAAGTGGGACAATAGGAGAAAGTAATTCATGAATTTTCGGATTCTTTAATGCTAGAGGACAAAAAAATTTCTTTGTTTGTGGTGAGAAATTAAACTTCTAAAGAATGTTCTGAAGACAGACTATACTTTGAAGAAAAGCACAAAGGAGGGAAGGTTAGAGAGGGATTTTCCTGCTGCCAGGGCAGCAAGAATTCTACCGTCATGTGGCAGCAGGAACTTCATATCCCCTATATTCAATTTTCCTCTTTTTTCCTATCTCTTTTGGTTTTATTTTGAACTTTCCTTTATTCAATGTGAATTCTATTTTCTTAAATATTCAGGTCAAATTTATTGTTAAAGTTTGTACTAATGAACCACTTTCTCTATAAATTAATTTGGAGAATGTACATGATGTTTAAATTACAGAGTATAAAATACTAATCAATATTTGTTATTTGATAATTTCCATTAATGCTTGCAACATTGTGAAGCCAAAAACCTGTTTTGAAGAACAGTAAAAAGTAACAAGTAGAAATGAAAAAGAATATCTGAAAAATTAAAAAGGGATATGGAACACCGTTATGCTGCCACTAGTGCACAGCAAGAAATTGCCTGCTGCATGGCTGCAGGAACTTATTATCTGGTTGGAGGGGTGAGGAGAGGAACCTTTGAGTTTGCTTGTTCGCAATCAGAGACATGGTTGAGGAATGAGGATTAAAGAGCATAGCGTTGTACTCTTAGCATGGTCTAGTAAACATTGATAAGAACAACATACTGGATTTCTCTCATAAAAGAACAATTTCTATATTTGAAAAGGAAAATTCTTAGAATTTTAACATGCTTATATTAGTAGCTTTAGAGAGAGAGAGAGAGAGAGAGAGAGAGAGAGAGAGAGAGAGTCTTAACCTGGAACTTTAACTTTTTTATTTCTAACTTAGTGCAACATAGTGATTTGTTCAATGTTGTCCTAATCTCTTGACCTTGTGTTGCAGTTATGTTTTAGGTGCTGTATTCTTGCAGCTATGCAAGACGCTTTCATTGTTGGGACATCCTATAGTTCATCACATCCTGGATCCCAGCCTATTCATTGACGGGTTTAAGCAGAGTAATATCCTTCATCTTTCTGTTTCAAAATTGAATGCGTATCCTTTTCCATAGGATTACAAATTACTTTTACCAAAAACCCTTTGTTTGTTTCTCAAACTTCTCTTCATCTGATTTCAACTGGTTTGACTTTTTATAATCTTTCATATACCCTGTGCCTCCATCTGTAACCCTAGAATGAGCGCATGGATTAGCTGGGTACATGCGCATGTACCTGGTATTCCCTAAAGCTTTTCATATAGTCAGCTTGGGTGCAAAACGGTGTATATGTCTTCAGTTGATTGAATTTGGTTGAAATCTTTCCAAATGGTTTTTGAAATTTAAACTTTAAATTTTAAGGCTTGTAGAGTTGAATGCGATAAAATTAGAAGTGAACATTATGTTGGTTTATTTGTCATAACTAAGTAATATTTATTGGGAAGTCAAGCCAAAATGGCCTTGACAAAGCAAAGGTTTCTGTGGCTTTTAGCCACACAGTTCATTCTACCACTAAAAATGCCATTTGAAAAATTGGAAGTTCATAAATTGCTCTTTTTATTCTATCTGTTTTACTTGTTTAAGATATTTTCTGTTTTTGTTTTTCCCCTTTTCTTATCATCCCTACTATCAAATACCAATAACTAATATTAACAATAATTAAATAAACAACTTTCTTTCGTCTTAAACCATGAAACAGAAAGACATAAACGTATTTAGATTGAAAAATCTCTTAAAGTTCATGACAAAATAGATGGGCATATTAGAGAAATACTCAATCTTGGTCAGGTGAAGGCTGAAAATGACATTGACGTATAGTGTTTCTCATATTTATTTGTCTGAAACGATGATTTATATTGCAAGTTTTTATTTTTTATTTTTTCCTGTGGAGAGTAAAAAAGTGCTTATCCAATCCGGTTGTTTTGTCTCAAATATTGGAATTAGGAATCATAGGCATTGATCTCACTGCCATTTTTGTACAATGAGGGTATTATACACTAGTGTATTAAAACCTGGATTGGATAGTGAATTGGTCGCTTCCTCATTCTGAGGGATGGCCAGTTTAATGGTAAGATGGTACTAGTTTGGTCAAAGTTAATTTGCATTTGGTTAGCTGTTTTAATATCCCTTCTTAAAACAAGTTGTTAAGATATTCAGACAAGTTATGTGTTGTTAATTCTTGGTTTCGTTAGACGGTTACGATGCCTTATTTGGTGCTGCAACAGGTTCGTATTATAGGTGTTGTACTGATTTTCTTTCACATTACATCATAGTAATGGACCTGGACCATATCTGTGCTTTCCTGTTTTATATAAGTTGGTTTTAATGATTGTGAAACTTTTTCAACTTTGGTCTGAACTGAACTGGGCTTTGGTCCAGTTCCTGGTTAAACTGGCTGAAACAGCCACTTCGTCCACTTTTTTGGTAAAAAACTGCTACACTCCAATAACTGGGGAGCAGCTTCTATTATTTTAGCATCAACTGCTACACTCCAATACTGCTCAACCCTGTTATACTGAAAAAAATCCATATTATGCTTTTCATTTATTTTATTTATTTATTTTTATGTGAGGCTTGATTTCAAAATGAGGAAGAAAGGAGATGCGAGTATCCAAGGAACCAAATAAATATGACCAAGTTAAGGATTAATAACTCAATCAAGGAGTCAAACAAGATTACCCAGATCGGATTAGTAATCTGGGAGACACATGCCTATGAACCTTAAATACATGTAGGATATTTCTATGTATATTGTAGTCACAGTATCGCTGGAGGAGTCCTTGATTTTGTAAATATTCCTTTTTCTTTATGTGTCGCACCTTGAGTTTGAAAACTAAATTTTATGATGTACAGGCCTGTTGGGTAACAGATACCCTGAAGTTTCGACTACAGCTCTCCAGATTGTTGCTAGCATGAAGCGAGATTGGATGCAAGTAAATTTTCTTTCTTAAATCATTAATTAATATTGCAGCAAATTTTGGCTTTTGAAGTTGGGAGAGAGTTTCTTCTTTGGAGTTAATGTTGGCTTGCAATTATCATATAGACTGGCAGAAAGCCTAGTGGCCTATGTGGAGCGGCATTGTATATTGCTGCACTTTCTCATGGACTTAACTGTTCGAAGTCTGATATCGTAAGTTCTCTTCAAGGCATTTTCATGATCTTGCTTCCTCATTTTATTTTTATCAATTTGGTTAGTTGAAGAATTGCTGTGCATGACGGCAATGGCTCCATAGTATGTTGGTCTTCTACTGCTCCTTGGTATTGTCTCAACTTCATCTTGGGTAATGTTTCACCTAGATCCAGTCCATTTGAGATCTTCAGTTGGGCAATCAATATGCTGTTCACTAATCTTATGTTGTCAATAATGTGAGATAGTGGCTTGATGAACTGAAATTGCTAGGAGATTATCCTTATCACTTTTTGAGTGATTGAAGCGGATAATGAATTGATGCTACTAAGCTTCACATTGAAATTCTAGTAACGTCGATCAAAGTTGATTGAAGGAAATTTAAGATGCTTGATTTAGGTCGATTAATGAATCAATAGGTTGATTGACATGTTGAATTTTTCGTGTGGCCGCTGCCAGAGTGCTAGAGTTCATTGGTGCGGCACTGAGATGAAAAAACAAAAACTTTAGATAATAATAACTTATTTAGTAAGTAATTAAATTGATAATTATCTTAGTTATACTTATGTTGAGTTTAAAGAGATGAACTACACAATCAGAAGACTTAAAAATTAAAAGATAATGCATAACGCCTTACATATACATTGTTAAAAATAAGAGGCAAAAGTGGATAACAAAATGAGTATTTTGAAACTATAAAGGCAAGAGCAAACATTTTATTTAGTAGAGGTAGATAAAATAGCATTATATGATAATGCATTATATGTTTTAGTATTAAGCTTTTAGTATACATTATATTTTGGAGCTCATATTTCTCAGTCTATCTGCTTAAATTTTTAGCGGAAGGGATTTGCTACTATGGTGTCAAAGCACTCCAATAAATAAGGTTTTTACAAAACATGATATGCGTGATCCTTTGGCTAATATCATGTAGTAACCTTTATCTTAAAAAATTAAGAAATAGATGACTACAAAAGTTATATATAATATTCTGACAGAGGTCAATATCTTTTCCCCTGTCTTATGTAATATACTGAAAATTGTTTGCATCTAGCTTGATAGGGCCTTTCAAATGCATACTTTAGAGTTTCATTATGTTTTCTTTAGATAATCCTACTGACATTTGTTCAAATTTTATCAGGTTGCCGTTGTTCATGTTTGTGAAGCAACTTTGACGAAGAGATTGATGGAGTTTGAAAATACTGATTCAGGCGGCTTGACGGTAGTCTTCTAGTTCAAAACATATTATCTTTGACTAGTTCTGCAGAAGAAATGATGTACTTCTATGCTCTTTGAGGGCAATGCTATGAATTATAAGTCTTTAGCCTTGTGATTTCATTCCACGTTAATTCAGAAGAGTCGGGGTGACCATCGAAATTCATGTCATAAACTCCAAATGAAAAGTGATGATGACATTATGATGCATGTCATTTGTTGCATTTTCCACTTTGATGCGTCATCTTTTTCAGACTTTAGCTTCAGTTTAATATTATTTTCTTTGCGATTCTAGTATTTGAAGTATGTCTATAATTGGTTACAAGCAGCAGTAACAAGCTTGAGTAATTAGACTTAGTTTATAACTTGTAACGAATGACGTCAGTAGCTTATTCCTTTCTAAATATATATTTCCTTGTAAGTAGGGGATGATAACCCTAATCAGCTGGCTTATTTGCAATTACTTTTGGCTATAGTTGATGAAGAAAGAAGATTTAAAATATCGTTGAAGTTATAGGAGTTCTAGTTTTGTTATTTCAGTAGAGAGTTTTAGATGTTCTGAAGTTTTTTTGTAGTTGAAAACTCTGTTTGTGAAGAGTTCTTAGACGTACTCATTTAGTAACAGTTATCAGTTGAGATCTGTCAGTATTTACTAACTGCTTGTGACGGAGTTCAAATTTTCTATTGTTGAATAATAGAGTTATTACTTGGCTTATAAGTTGACTTTGTGGTGTTTTTCCATCTCTTTTTTCTGGGTGAATAAAGAGTTAATTACTTGGCTTATAAGTTGACTTTGTGGTGTTTTCCATCTCTTTTTTCTGGTTTCTCCTTGGTTCTTCCTGTCACTTGATTTCCTCTATCCTTGTTCTGCATTAGGTGTATAACATGTTTTGGTGATTGTATTTATTCGCTGGTTTCGGTTATGCATGCCTAATTCGAAATAGTCTATTTTACACATTTAGTAAATTTTCTCTTGGTTGTGATTTTTTGTAGTCAGTCCTCTTTTTCTGGTATAGAAACCCTGATTTAATACTAATGTTACTTTCTTGCATTTTCAGGTCGATGAGCTCCTGTCGAAGGCCAGTGAGTTTGGCAATATGGATAAAGATAGAGATATTAGAAAACCATGTAAAACTCAGTGTGGACACCCTAATCGAGATATTGATTTTGAAAAGTATAGCTATTGCAAGGAATGCTTTGAAGAGGTAGCAACTGTATCCACTTTAGTTGTTACATAAATTGTTGCTATTTTCTTGAGCTATTGATTGTGCAGTTCATGAAATTCATTGGCGGACTTGAAGAAGGACTTGAACCTCCTGCATTTCAGCATGCTGAAAGGTGCAGAATGGAACTGGCAAAGGCAGAAGAAAGGATGAGAAAATCTAGACCTAATTCTCAATCTAATCCACAGGAGCCGAGTTCTAGAAGTGTGAGTTATACTTCATAAGTCATATACTGGTTTTGCAGTATTTTGGTGTAGTTCCTTTTTACTCCATATGTGTGATTCATTTACATTATCATTCTGCCTCAATCATTACTATGAGTAGTGAGTACCCATCTGCATCTCTTTTCCTTGCATTTTATGTATCTCATAAACCTTCAATGAGCAAAGTGTCATGAATTCTGTTTACCAACCTCATTTTATCATGTGTAAGTCACGTGCCCAATTATAGTGTTCTCTATTCACTTGTCTGAACAAACTATCTTAATCTGAATAACAACCATTAGGTGAATGTGAAACCGCTTAGATTTACCGGGGATAATTAAATTTAAATGTTGTCTTATTGATTTAGTATGCTGTGCACTTATACATTGAGATCTAGCTGGTATTCATATTATTAAAGACGATGCTCTCTCATTATTGCCCTGTAGATCATACTATATAGCTCCAGCCCTTGACACTGATTACCTCCAGTTGGTCCCGTGGATTAGATCCAAAGATAGTTTCAACTGACATCCGGGCAGGATATGAAAGGAACAAACAATGATGGTTTTGCAACCTCTAAATATACTTTTCTGCTGTTGATAAGCACTGAGGAAATTCTAAGACTTCTGTATCTAGCAGAATCCTTTTAGCTAATTTTATATACTATAAAGCTTCTAAATATGTTTCACTACTGTAAAGGATCCTCACATAGTATACTCGGAACTACAGTTATATTAATGTGGGAAATTAGGCAGTAGTGAAGTTGAACAAGGAAAACAATCTGCTAGAAATTCCTTTCTGTAGCTACCAGAACTGCTGCTGCTAGCTGCTTATACAATAAAACTTCTGGATTTGTTTCCATAGTAAAGGATCCTGGTAGGCTTTTGATGCTATGGTTCGTAAGAAGAATATTTTTCTGAACATGCAAGTGTTTCTTTAATTCTACGAAGAATTTTTTATCGAACATGCAAGGGTTTTTTAATTGATTAATTCTAGGAACATATATCAAAAATCTGTTTTGTAGTTCAAAAATTATGACAATTAGAAATATTTTTTTTTATTCTCTCCTTCTCAGTTGCTTATGTCGGTGTGGCGAGGTTAAAATACAATGTGGAAGGTGAAGTCTTTTAATGTTTGTTATCAATTATATTTTATCTTGTCCCAGGATGGAACAAATGGAGAGCTTTTTACCAAAAATAGTTGTGATACTTATTCGACACTTTCAAATGGTGAGGGTCGTGAGACACATATTTTTAGTTTAACCTTGGTCCTTAAGCTAAAGGGCCACTCTTTACTGAATCTGATTATTATCTTAACTTCTTCAGGAAATTGGGAAGCTGCTAAATCAACTTTTTGTGGCTCAAAGAGTTCCAGTTACAAGGCAGCTGGTGAATCAGAAAATTTTTCGGATATTGACGATACTGAGGTTTTGTAAGCTGTCATAGTTTTTGTATAAAGTGCTAGTGCTTAGCAGTTTTCTTTCTCCAAAGTACCTCAGTTATGTATGCTCATGTTACAAATGGACTATATTTGCTTTTCGTATTTATGTTGGAGACATTAGTGTGGGCTATGTTCCACCTTCAGTATGCCTACATACCTCTACTTTGTTTTCGTTTCAATCCTTCATAATATAACTGATCTCTGTGACCACATGCTGCTTGATGTTTGTCAGGTTGATATCTACATCCTTGCTGATGAGACAGAGAAACAATATAAAAAGGCTATATGGGAAAAAATGAACAAAGAATATCTTGAGGTAATCTGTGGTGTCGTCTTAGTTATATGATTACTGTTAGTTAATTAGTAATTCATTCTATATATTTATGCATATACATGTGCCAGGAACAAGCAGCCAAAGAAGCTGCAGAAGCAGCAGAAATGGAGGCCCAGCAGAACTGCTCAGATGATGTTCGTGCAGCCCAAGAACTTGCTGCTGCAACTGCTGCTGCTTTAGCCAAGTCCAGAAAGGTAAACCAAAAATATCACTACTTAGGCTACCTGGATATACAACTTTATAAGTGGCTTGGCCTGGCAAACCTTAGACTGGCTTTTATTCTTGTGAATGAATACAGGATAGGAGGCAAAAGCGTCAAGAAGAAGATAAGAACAGAGTTCCTGCTGATTCTGCTCTTGAAGCAACCCGTCAAATGCTTAAGCGCAAGGTAAAGCTCTAGAAGTGGTTTATTTAAAGTCTAGTGGAAATTTATGTTGCGAGTTCAGTAATTCTGCTATCTTAATGATGACACTGAAATAACTTATAGTTGAGGCTTGCTTTTTGGCCTGCTGTTGCTCTTATGGGATAACTAAATCTCTGTCACTTTATTGCACATGGATTGATTGCAGGCCTTCAGTTCAAGAGTGAACCAAGAAGCATTAAGTCAACTATATACTGTATGTCTACTCTTATCTTTACTGTGCTGCTTTCCCTTCAATCAAACAGATTATTCTATGAACTCTAATGTATCTTAAACTAATCTGTTAAAGGCATCAAAATTTTATCACCACACTGATGATAACAGAACATATGCTATTTTGGTTCATAGTATACTCGTATGCTATTAGATTTATAAGTTGGTTTCTTTTGCTCCCTAAAATTATGAGTTGTCAGTCCCTTCGGATCTACTATGGATTTTGAGTTGCATATTCATTACTCAATTTTTTGTTTGTGCAACTTTTAGTTTTGCTTCAGCTTTCCCTGGTAAAAGGAAGAGCAAATAGGTGAACTACAAATTAACGTTTAGTAAGTGATAGGCCTTTGCCACTCTTCTCTACCTTTGAAACGCTGAGCTAAATTTATATTCAAACATGAGTATAGATATACCAAATATTTGAATAAGGCTTCAAAGCAAAACTAATATAGAATTAATGCCACTAAGTTGTACTTTGTTCAAAATCCATCATAATTGTAAAACTGGATAGTTCAGTAGAAAGGTACATTTTTTGTAATTCATTTGTGAGAGTGATGAGTTTCAATATAGTGTATCGTCCTTGCAACTTTAGTGGTAGCTGATAACCTGAATAAAGACGGCTTCTACTTGTAATCCATCTGGAACATGTAATAAGCTCTAGCACTTCTCCAATTTTCTTGAACCCTTTAACTAAAATCATGTTGTGAAGTTATTATGTACAACTGAAATTATGAGGAAATTGCAAGTTCTATTATCAAGTCCCTTGAATAGAAAGGAAAATATTTCCTTCTTTCAACTTATATATGCCTTAATATGATCTCTTGTTGAGCTGAATGTGATGCATACTTCACAGTCAAAAGTTGATAACAAGAAACAGCGGACCAAGTCTGACACAGGTGATGCTGAAGCCAACCATGAAGTAAATGAAAATGCCCATGAATTTGATACGCAAGAGGTAGATGAAGAAGACAATTTTGGTACATTCAATGACAATGACGGGTCTGGGGAATATAAGTATGATGATTATTACCGAGATGGGGTTGAGGACTATACAAATGAAGATGAGTTCGTTTTGTGAGGAATAGTGCAAGAACTTCATGTCTGCATTACCTTGTACATATGTTTGTACACATAAACTTTTGTTTTACGGATAGGTGTACCTAGGAGCTCATGCTGTAATTAATTATCTTCCCATTTTCCTTGTTCATTAATATCTGGAAATCTTGACAGGACATATGTGTAATATGGTTACGTACCGAGTTGGGTATCTGGACGTTGGCGTGCTTGGTTTTGTACTATTGAAACAAAGAATTCTTTGAAGCTATTTATTCAACAAGTATGTTCTGGTTGAAATTTTTTGCTAAATAGATTTTCAGCGTTTTATTCGACAAATATTTTCACTTTGAAGGGGGTGTTATAGTAGGTTTGCGATCAGTTCGTACTTCTTGGCTATAAATTTTATCAAATTCTTAACTCGGATCTGCTGTTTTAAGTTTTCCAGTCTTTGTACTTCAAAGCATGGATAACAATTCAATAATCATAAATTGATTTGAGGTACTACAAGAACAATAAGGGTGGCAATTCACATGTTCAGTTTCTAAACTATTGCCTAGACAACATATAAGGCAGTAAAAGGTTATCTGCACAGAGCCAAAACAGATGCCTATTTTTTCTGCTTCCCAGAAGCTTAGAGAAAGCAAATATCTACAACAGCCTGAGGTGACCATCCACTGAATTCGATGGAAGATAGTTTCTCTTGACGTAGAGGATACAGCTCTACACGACCTGAAAACAGCTTGCAGAAGAAATGAGTTAGATTAACTATAAAAGCTGATGCCAATCTAGAAACGGCAGCAACAATTTTTTTGAAAAGCTGATGCCAATCTAGAAACGGCAGCGACAATTTTTTTGAAAAACAAAATGAAACGCTTGCAATTTCCCTGACCGAAACGATACATAGTATGCAGATCTATCAGTTTTGATTCAAATATACATATTGTGTGAGAGCAAATTGTGTGCATGATTTGCATGTGCAACTTGCTTGGGTGCGTCCACAAAAGAGAGAGAGAGAGGGACCTGAATGGAAGGTCCAACATCAATGACTGTTGAGGCTGGTATCCTCTTTCAGTTTTAGCTCACAGCTTTTATCCGCATGAAGAAAGTCTTCATCCAAAGTTTGGAAGGGGTCATCCAACTTGTTTTTAGCTAAGATAAAAATTTACAAGTAACCAACATGTCAAAAATAAAAATCTGAGAGAAGCAAGCTACGATTAAAAAAAAAAACAGTAGTCACAGATTATGTCTTCGTCCATGGACACGGTTATAGATATAAGGAAAAAATAATACCTGTAATAGCTGACCGTAAGCTGAACATGGGAGTAGCCACTTCTATCTCTAATTCCAGCTTCTGCATGCCACCAGCACCATCCATAATCTTCTGAACAAATTAATGTTGTACTTAATCAGAAAGAGCAAGATTAGATGAACTAATAAAATGTACCTCTCAAAGGACATGAATAAATGATGAAGGAAACTACATTTAATGCAAATAGAGCTGCAACACAAGTTGAACAGACTAGAAAACACAAAGGCAAAAGCCTGAAACCAGAAAAAAAACACTCAAAAAACCAGCATAAAAGAGAATCGATGGCTATCACATTCTAGACTAGACGCAAAGCTGCAAGCTTATCTGGATAACCAAAAACCAAGAAAAGCATCAAAGAATTGTAAAGGTCATTGAGCAACCACTGAAGCTTGCCAGAAGATACATATGACCACAGAGAAGTTTGAACCGCCAAATCCAGTTCAGATAGTATTAAATGAAGAACCTAAACCCCTGCAGTCAGCTGAGGACATATAGTTACTGCTATGCTAGGCCCTATAAGATGGTGAAACTTATGCGTTACCATACATTAGGACTGAAGATGCCTGAATTACACCATATTCAGATGCTCATGTACTACATCCAACATAGAGATTTTACATAGAGCAAGAAGTTGCAAGAGCCCATTACATACCTTCAGGGGAGTTTTCTGATCATAGATAACATCTGACAACTCATTCAGTGCAGATATCGCCTTCTCAAATTTCTTCCTGACGCCTAATTAAAAATAATAGGCACAAATTTATTTTCAAGATCACGACAAGGTAAAAAGTAACAGGTAAGAAGCAGATAATGTAAAAAACAAAGTAGGATACTTACGTTGTTCTACCATATCTCTTTGGAGTCTCTGTAAATCATTTCCAGTATAGTTGATGTGCTCAATTCCCTCTTTAGCCCATTCTCGGCATTTCTTCATTTCCTCATCAGTTAAGAGGCTGCCTTTTCTGGTGGTCCTAGAAGTGACTTTAGAAAGAGCAGGTTCCTCTTTCAAGGTAGAGCCCTTTGCTAGAGCAGAAGTTGGAGGTTTTGGAGCATTTGAGAGGTCCCTCAGAGCCTTCCTCTCTTGACGTGCAGTTTTCCCTTGCTTTGGCAAGGCGGACTTTCCGCTGTCAGTGGTTTTCCCTGAGAATGAACTTCTCAAGTTCGACGTTATATTTCTACCACAAATTTAAGATTCCAATGGACATCAAATACAGTGCAATCAAGATAGAAGAAAATTATTTTACCTCTGTGAGTAGTAAAATTCTCATCACGGAAAATGATAGGGGACAGAGACGCCATTGGTAACCTATGAATCTACCTGAGGAAAAAGAAAAATTATCATTTTATTGGTCAGCCACTGTAGGCAGAATATATACCATGGTCTTATAATTCAACCATAGAACAATTCCTAGAGGTTGAACTCAGTTGTCACAGCATTATGAACTTCAGATCTATATAAGGAAAATTAGTTGAACTTTATTAGATGCTCTTTTCAGTCACTTAATTATAAACAGATTGTAAAATTGAGAATTTTATTTTAAATGCAAAACTTGAAGCTAGATAAATCAAGTAAGAGCTCCACTAACTTATTTCTAAGCAACTTTTCAAGAACAATAGCAAGAATCTCTTCCAATTAGCAACCTAACAATCACAAGGTTACTTAGTTCGTTCACAAACCATTGCTCAAGATAAAAAAAAGAAGTTTCTTTTAGAAACTAAAACCCCTCCAAAGAAAGAATTAAAGAAACATTAAAAAAATCCAAAGTAGAGGACCTAACCCTAATCTATAAAGCACGGGCTCACGAAATCAAAACTACAAATGAAAATAAAAAATATTAACGAATCATGCTCAAAACCTTCAAACGTCAGATATTAGATTGGAAAAAAGGAACACTTCCATCTAATAAACAGTAAAAACAAGGAGAATGCACTACAGGTTACCTGATGACGAAACATAAAACAGAACAAAAACAAAGAACAACAAAACCCTCGATTTAGAGCAATCCATTCAAACAAATAGAATCGAGAACATGGATTGAAATCAGGTGTTGGGGTTACCCAATATCAACAGATCAGAGAAACTCTAGCACGAATTCCCAAGCAGAATGAAGGCAGTGATCTTTCTTCTAGTCGTAAAGAAAGAAAGAAAGAAAGAAAGCGGTGGAAAAGAATTATACAACGGTCGAAAACAGAAAGGAAAAGGGTGACGAATTATTTACTTATCTAAAATTAGCCTAATTCAGGCCCAATAAGTGCTTTAGGCCTGGTTCATTTTAACTTGTTTAAGGGTTTCGATAAATAGTCGGCCCAGTTAAAAGCAATAACCTCGAACCTTGTTCCAAGATTAGGGGTTGTTCATTTCATTGCAAGTGATTGAACATAATTTTTTTAAAAAAAATCACTTCTAAACTATTTTTTATATTTAGTTTTATAATTTTGATAAATCTATTTTTAAAAAATTATTTTTAAAAAAAAGTTATTTTTGAGAACATGTATTGTATCACATTCCTCAACTCCTTGTCTATTAGTTCACATTTTAGAATTGGTTGCATTGTAATTTTTCAATCAACAATGTCAAACTATCTTAGTAGATATTTAGAAATAGTTATAAAAAAATAATTTATGAAACAAAAAATACTTTAAAATTTTTTTAAAAACAATTTTTAAAAAAATAATAAATAAAATTGATGTTAATTTTTTATATTTTTAAATATATAAAAGATTATATAAAATATTTGAAAATAAAATAAAAAATTATAATAGTAAAGAGTTAAAAAGTACTTAAATACCAACTAAATTGAGTTTTATTATTCGCGTTTTGCTCGCAGTAAACGCCTCTACCTCATACAAATAAATTGCATTTTGTAAAAACATTCGAAGATAGAAATATTCTGTTTCAAAAAAGTTGAAGATTTTAAAACAAGAAGAATTCAAGTAGTTGCATTGCACTACTTGAACATTTAAATTAAAAAAATTGAAGAATTCAGTTAAAAAAGGGTCTCTTAAAGGCAGGCACGACAAACATGTACGTAGTTCTATTAATATTACTATTTTTAGCTATTTTTATCTCTTTTTTTTTCTGAAGGAGTCAAATTTAAAAAAGCAGACAAAAATCAGTTGAAAAATTGTTAGCAAAACAAAAGAACGGACCGCAAAACTTCGAACGCCTTTGCTTCCAACTCTGAAGCATAAGTTTTCTTCCTCCCTCTTTTCTCTTTCTCTTCTTTTTTCGGAGCTTCATCTTAAACACTTCAAGTGAAAATAGAAATAGGAAGGTTTTGTTGCGAAGTTTTAAAGGTACTTCTTTTTTCCCTAATTTTCTTTCTTTCACAAATGTTATAGTTTGATTATGTGTTTGTTGATTGCTGATGTTTACATGTTTATTTGATTTTGGTTTTCGTTTGCAAAGTTGCAAGGAATTGATGTTAATTTTATCTAATTTAGCAACTTCGCACTATCTGTGAATGCAAGCATGATGATGTATGCTAATGAGAAGATGTTGTGATTCAAAATTATGCTTGAAATTTCTTAGAATTCCAGCGCTTCTAAATTAAAAAATAAAGATTGCAGTTATAAACCAAGTTCCCTAATTTCTTAAGTTCTAGTTTTAATTTCATATATTTTCAGTAAGTTTCCCCTTTTTTGGGTTAAAATTAAACAATCTGTTACGTTGGGATTTTGTTTCTGTTTGCTTCTAGGATTCTGTGGGAAACTCAGGCAATGGCTTGATTGCATTATCGTGACTTTTCAATTAACGTTTTCATCGTGTTTGCCAATTGAGGAAGATAATAAAATCCTACTGCAGTTGATGCATAAATGGCATGCAATTACTTGTTACTTAATTTCTTTTTTGATACTTATTAATGGCTTCGCTACAGCTGTCTGCGATGGCTGTCTGAGAAGTAGAATGCATGAATGCCAACCTAAGTGTTAGCAATTTTAGTGAATGTTTTATGGCATGTAAATAATTGAAAGTGCTAATTAAATGTCTTAAATCAATGCCTTGTCGGTTTCTCCCAAGTTTTCACTATCCGGATCAAAGAGTATATCTACTATCTACAATTATTCTAAACTACTGCTCTCACAGTTTTATAGTCATTGTTGTTTATCATCACTTGCAATTCCATCCATTTCCATTCCAAAGTTCCAAAGACATAATCTTGCAGGTTGGTCTTTTCTGTGAGCAGATTTTAATTCATGTATGTTCAATTTGGTCTTCGTGCTAGTAAAAGAGTTGTTTCTCCTGTACTTTGGTCTCTTTGAGGTCATTAAGACTTCATTAGTCATTAGCTTCTTGTTTTAGAGGGCAATTGTTAGTGATAGCAAATAGTAAAATTAACATCTCACTAAAAATAAGCTTCTGGAAATGTAGTCATTACAAGTTTTCGTTTTTGCTTTTAGTTTTATCTGTTCTTTTTACTGTAGTAAGTTTATGCATAAGCAACTAGGAAAGAAGCTTGAATAGCAGCCATGGCAATAGGAAAAATGACTTGCAACTCATTAATTATTTTTTTGGCACGCAAATTTGAAGAGCAACAAATCACTTGCAGCTTCTGGTATATGGGAAATTATTGAAATAATAACCTATGATATCATTTAAGGTATCTTATTTTATTTAAACTGACCTGGTAATGCGATGTTGCCCATTCCTTGAAAAGATCTTGTGCATACGACCGTTGCAATTTACTAATTCATTCAATTTTTTTGTTTCTAGATTGTGATAGTCATCGAGCTGGCTTTCAATATATTCTAAACTGAAATATCACGTCTGGTTTTTTTATTCTTTGTTTATTATGATGTGGAAGAGCATAATCCAAATGGTTCCTAAGCGCTTATACTTCTCTTTCCCTTCAAATTTTGTGGTCGTATTTGTGCTTTGGTAAACTGTAACAATTTCTTGTAGTTTCTGCATAGCTTTCCTGGAAGTATTCTTACAATTGCTTATAATGTCTAGGTAATTGAATATTCAGATTGTCAGGCTGCTGTATCTGTTGGATGGGCTTCACTACACCTACTGGACTTTGTCAAACTCCAAGGAGAAATTCGTTCAGAAATGGGTTTGAATCCAGAAGCCATAAGCCAAGGGACCATAAAGTTCCTCGGAGGAAGGCTTTCTCGGTTTCTTCATTACCCAGAATTGGTGACATAGATTTCGAAAAGCAGTTGAGCTCTGTGGTCGGGTTATCCAATGAGAGTGACTGTAATTGGCTATCTTCGGATAGCAAGTCGTCTTCTTTCTTCAGCTCTGATGACTCGCTTGATGCATTAGAGCTTGACAGCTTGGACCTGCATCTGCAAGAGAATTTGTTATCAATGTTATCATCCTCCAAGCTCTGCCACATGAACCAAAGTGCTCCTGTGCTTGATGTTTCTACAAAAGAGTCTGCAGAAGAGTTATCTGTGGCAGCTGATGGCATGAAAAAGGACTCCCATATGGATGAACTAAAGGATAGTATTCCTTATTGCGTCGAAAGTTATGATTCTTCTAATGAAAGGTCCTTGTCTGGTTACTCATCAAGTTGCGGTAGTTCTCAAATTCAAGACAATGAAGACATATTGATTGCCTCTTTTGATCTCATAGGGGAGGATTCCAAGTTTGATGAAAGGCGACGGTTATACTTCCCAAACTCAGACTTTTCCACTCCACCATTTAGTGCTAAAAGAAGTCTGCAAATGTGTTCTCCCCATTCGGGCTATATAAGTTCTTGTCAGGGATTGACAAGCTCTAGTGAATCAGTTGATTCTGAATCTAATGAGCCTATCTTCTGGCCGTTTGAACAAAGTTCCTATTGGCGCCCTGAGCTGAATGACTTCTTTTGCATTTCTCCGCGAAAGGCTGTAACAGATTGTGAGGCTGCGGAAGCTGATGGAACTAAATTGCGACAGTTGAAAATCAATCAACCGAAAAGGTCTCAACCAAGAAAGACAATATCAGATGGATGCAGAAGAAAGCTAGTGTTCAAGTCACCACCACCACTACCAACTACAGAAAATAAAACTCTGACCACAAGCAGAAGTATTCCGAAAATTAGTCCAGCAACTTCAAGGCGCCATATCTCAAGTCCAGTTTCCCCCTTGGAAAAGAAACCAAGCAAAACCATCATAGGAAGAAAGACTCGGCAGTTGAAAGAAGACAAAAGAAAACACAGTGACGATCAGCATCTATCAAAACCTTTGCTGGATTTTGAATCAAAAGAAATTCAGAATTTTGTTGCGGCGAAAAACTCTATAGAGAAGCGAGTTGGTCTAGATGAATTCAATGGTCATGAAGGAGTTGGCGTAGGATCAGATGAAGAACTTTGTTTCCTATCAGCCAGCAATCTTATAGAAGCGATAGAGATGGATAGGCCAATAGATAGCAGTCTTTCAAGCTGCATGCATCACGGATAGCCTCGCGGTACCCTTGCAGTAGTTCTCAATTTTAAGTACAGCAAAGCATTTTTGTGGAGGCAAAGCGATTCTCCGCTGTAGAAGGTAGGGATGGGCATTTTGAATAACTAGCCAAGTAATACTTCTTTGAGAGGTGAAGTTAGTTTCTCTTTCCGTCACCGCAGTTTGAAGAAATGAGTTTTATATTACTGAGAACTGTTTTTGTTATCAACTGTCAAGTATAGAGTTCTTGCGATTCAAAGCACCTTCGAAGGTTTGGCTTGGAAATATGATATATTTTCATATGATAACTTTTTATTTTCTTCCCCAAAAAAGAAACCTACACCAAACCAAATGTAGTCAAAAGAGAATGAAATATATAGCAAGTAATAATTATCTTTTTCCCAGTCTTCATTCTTGCTTATTGAAACACAAGATGAGCTAATAATAATAACAAAAAGCACTTTTTCTTTTGTTTGTCAACATGCATGGGAGTATACCAGTTGTAATAAAATGAGCTTTTTAAAAAACTAAATTTTTTGAGAAATAAGTTTAAAGGAATAATTGTTGCTGTATTTGATTATAATTGATAGTGAATTTTAAAATAATTTTTTATATTTAACTATATTTAATAAATTTTTTAAAAAAGTTTTAGTTAAAGATAAATTTTAATCAAATTTGTAAACGTCTTATATGAACATAGTTAATTTAAGTGACTTTTTTTTGTCAATGACTTTGCAAAACTTTCTTATTGAGATTTTTTTGTGTTGTGTTTCATATTTATAAATGTTTGGCAAAAAATCTCCATAATCTTCTCCTTCTAAGTGTTTTAATTGATAGAAAGCATATTTTATAAAATTAAGTTTGGTAAGTTGAATTTAACTTAAATTCAATAATTTGGAATAAATTAAAACACAAAAAAATATTTAGAATTCAAAATGAGTTCTGCATAATAAAACACATCCTAAATTTACTCCACCAACTCATTCTAGATGGTCTTCTTTTCCCTTTTCTTTTGTTTTTCAATTTTCATTTGTCTTATATAACCGCAGGCTCAATTATGTGGCAAACCTTTTTTTTCTTATGTAATTTGGATAACCGCCAACCGGCCAATTATGTAAAAAATTAGATAAACGCCAAGAATTGCTGACTGTTATAACCTACTACACAATCACGCGTTTGAATACATTTTTGTGTATATCTAATTGCAGATTAATACAATATGATATCTTCTATCATTACAAGAGTTGAGAAATTTGAGCTCTGGCATTTGTCAATGAATGTTAAATTAAGATCTATCGTTTTGATTAAAAAAAAAAAAAGTTCAATACAAATCGAATAAAAATTTTTATATACATATTTATTTGTGCGAATTCTTCATTCCATTTTTACAGTGAACGAATGAGAGAAATTTATATATTTTCTTTTCTGTATTCTATCCCACTACCTAACCTACTGCTGCAGTAGTGCGGGTCCGTGCCCCGACGTGTGGCTAAATTACTAGATAGAAATCCTACTTATGTAATACCTGTTTCTTATAGGGGTAATATTGTCATTCAGACAGCAGGTAGCGGTTGTTGCTGCGAAGAAGCTTCTTCTTAAGTCGCTGAAGCTTTGCTTGACCGTGGACGGCTCATGGCGGCCTCAATAAATTAGAGAAGAAGACTTCAAAGGTTTATAAAAGCAAAATCAACTTGTTTTAGTTTATGTTGGTAGAAATTCAAAGGTTTTTTTGGGGTTTCTTCTCTGAAGTTGCGCGTTTGACGCATGTGCTGCTGTTAAATTGGAGATCTCTTCTTCTAATTAAGTGGAATCAGTATCGATTTCTTCGAGAGCAAGAACAACGGTTCCTTCTCAGATCTCTTCATCTTGTTAGGATTTTTTTCTCCAACTTCAAAATCTCTGTTGAATTGAGCTAGGTGTGTTTTCCAATTCATGGGCGGATTTATTTTTATGAGTTGATTGAGTTAGAATATTGGAGTTTTGAGGGTGGCTTTCTAGCTTTAATTCCTTTGTTTTATTTTTATCTTGGTACTTTGTATTGAAGTATTGTTTGAGAAAAATTGCATTTGATGGTTGGCGAACTTCTAAGCTCTACGATTTTGTTAATGATATTTGTGGTTGTGAAATGAGCATTATGGGAGCTGTAATTTTGCTCGTCTTTTTGAATGAATCAATAGTTTCTTATAAATCCAGGAAATATACTCTTATTTATGTTAGAATTGTGAAAATTATCTGATTAATTGATTTAGATTTGCTCATGATATGATATTTTGGTGCATGCAGGTTTAATCTCGGACCATATTGCCGTTTGTTAAAAGGTGTAGACAATGAGAGCACCATCACTTCTCGCACAGTGTTTACCAGGACTGCTACCCCATGACAAGACGGGTCATGGCATCTCCATTGTCCCGGAGAGAGATCTCCAGCTTCCATCTCCTGCTGTGGAGATTGTTCCTTCAAAGGTTTGCCATTTGTCTTAAAATGATAAGAAATTGTTCTTTTCCTGAGATTCTCTAAGTAAACCCTATCTGTATCCAATTGCAGAATGCTCATCCATACAAGTATGCTGGAGAGAATGTTGACTTGCAAGGCCTAAATGTTTTCAAGGTATATTTAAATCCATAGCCTTAATCTTCAAACGAGAAGGGTAGCAACTGAATTGACTTGGTGAATGTCTTGCGTCTTTCCTAGTATATGGACCATGATAGAGAACCTAAGTTATCCAAGATAGAATGATTTAGAGTTGCCTACCTTGCATATTTTTTTGCCAACCTTCTTGTAATGAGCTAAAAAGCTTACCATATATTCGTTTTGTCTTCAGGGAAGAGTTAGTGTGGCAGATCTGATAGGTGTCTCCAGTATGGACTCTACATCTTCAAAATCTGATGGTATATTAACAGCCACATTTGCCCCTTTGAAAGTGAGACCTAGTAACTTTAAATTTTATAACTTGTATAAGACTCATATATACTTTTTTTGTGGTTTTTAGGGTGTTCTAAATCATGGGACATTGCAATGGACCTTGTTAATGTTCTCAAGCATGAAATTCGTGATGGTCAACTAAGCTTTAGAGGCAAACGGATCCTTGAGGTAATTCTATCACAGTATTTGTGCCTTGTGTTTATTTGTTTGGTCTTCTTATTGGAGCATTGCAATTTTTACTTGATGTTCTCCGCGGTAAAGAGATGGCAGGCTAGTTTAAATGTGGAGATCTTTCCAGAGGTAGTAGACCATTCCATACAGCAGATAGGAGAGAGCAAGTTTAATCGGATCCACCTATTGCCCAGAGAATAGTGGTAGCTTCAAGTAGACCATTTCATACAGCAGATAGGAGAAAGCAAGTTTAATCGGATCCACCTATAGCCCAGAGAATAGTGGTAGCGTCAACCTTAATCAGCCATTAACAAGAAAGTAATTGGTAATTTCGACCTTTTCGAATGACGATGGGATCTTTAAGCAGCTTTAGATACTATCAGGTTCAATCATAGTAGTGTGTCATGAAGGTTGGTTTTGAATTCATGGGTGTATTTGTTTTCATATTGAAAACTTTTGAGTTAGGTTTATTAGGAATTAGGAGGATACTTCCTATACAGCACTTAATTGACAAATTTTTCTCTGACTATTTACTTTCTCTGTATAGTTAAAGTTACCTCTTTAAAATCTTCATTAATATTCATATTAGTAGTATCTTCATCAACCGCCACTTTCCTAAATTCATTACTCGCTTATATGTATAACGGAAATGAATGATGTATACAGGAAGGCACAAAATGACGAAAAATTATGTAATATAAATCCTAATATCATGTGAATGTTAAAGTTAATCTATATACTATTTGGTTCTCTGTCCAATGGTCTTGGAAATTGTTCTTTTGGAGATTTTAGATTACTGTAAATGTGTCTTTTTCTAGTAAATTCTATTCAAGTTATAGACTTTTAATGCTCTTGCGGATGGTACTGCAGCTTGGTTGCAACTACGGGCTTCCTGGAATTTTTGCTTGCTTAAAGGTTTGTAAAGTTTTCTGCCTTCTTTTGTTCCCTCTATGGCTTCTTCCACACTATCATCTCAAGCCGTTAATTCCAATGCAGGGTGCCTCAACTGTGCACTTCCAGGACCCAAGTGCAGAAACTATCAGATGCACAACAATACCGAATGTCCTAGCAAATCTTGAGCAAGCTCGGGATAGGCAGATGCGCCAACCAGAGAGTCCTCTCACCCCATCTAGGCAGCAGCTAGCTCCAGATGTCCATTTTTATGCTGGTGAGTGGGACGAGCTCCACACTGTCCTTTCAGTAATACAGAGGGATGAGCTTGCACCAGGGACAAGGCTGAGTTTTTCCGAGGATGATTTCATGGACGGTTGTAGCAGCCAGGATGGTAGCGTGATTGGCCAGGAGATTCCTTCAAGAAGGTCTAGAATGCTATCTGGAAGCCGTGCATGGGAGAGGGGAAGTGAGGCAGATCTGGCTGATGGTGGCTATGATATTATCGTGATTGCAGAGATCCCGTATTCAGTTAGTTCTCTAAGAAAGCTATATATTCTTATTAAGAAGGTTAGTAGAAAAATCTTTCCTTTCCAGCTCCATTCTTTTGATCTTTATTAGTTTGATTGGAATACTGGGCTTTTTACACTGAAGCTTAACTGTTCTCCGCGTAAGGAAGCAGATAGTGCGAGAGGATAAATTACTTAATGAATGCATGCACTTAAAATATGTTCTGAGCAGACTGAATAAACTGTGCAATTCTAATATTTCATAAATGGCAAAAAGTTACAAGGAACTGTTACATGATCCATACTAGGACTAAATCATGATAGGAGGATGAAAGTAGATGGATTACTTGACTAATAGATGAAATACTTAGTAGTGCTTCAGATTTTCCATGTAATGGCCTTCTGAGAAACTTAGTGGATTTACCTGTGCAGTGCCTGCGCCCACCTTATGGAGTGGTATACTTGGCTGCAAAAAAGAGTTACGTGGGCTCGAATAGCAGTGCAAGACAGCTTAAGGCGCTAGTTGATGAAGAGGGCATATATGGTGCCCATGTGGTCACAGAACTGGCAGATAAGGAGATTTGGAAATTCTTTTACAAGTGAGGGACGAAGATTGAAAGTCTCTCTCATCATTTAACAATTCTTTGGTTCTACCTCTCATGTGTATATATACCTAGTTTCTTTTATTTTTTAAAGTGACATCCTAAATCGCACATTTATTAGCTTTGCTAAAATGTCGCAATGCTATAAGTTCGTAGATTTTCAAACGTTTTTGTTCCCAAAAGAAGTGTTTAAGCAATAAATATGAGTTGGTTTAAAGATTTTTTCTAATTCTCGTATCTTGTGCATCTATTGTGTTTTTAAATTTCCAGGTAACTGTTGTTCTCTGAATGTTGAAGCAAATGATGTAGTCGGACTCAACATTCTTCAGGAATATAAGATTGGATATCAAGCTTAATTCTTGCTATATGGAAGGTAACTGTATGGTAATATAAACCAATTACTGGGAATCCCATTGTTGCAATTATTTATCAGAGCCATGCAGCTTCAAGTGAAATGTCCACAACTTGTTCAATTAATTCATCTCTTTGAGCATGTAATACACCGTGTATATTCCCTTTAGGCCTCAGCAACGCTATGCATCTCCTGCACAACGTCTCACTAGATAAAAAATTTCTAGTACATAGTTCGAAGCAAAACCAAAAACCATAGAACAATAGAAGTACTACAAGAGGGATGCAAGAGCTATAAAGTTATAAGCAAGAAAGTCCCATGGACCACAGATGTTCACAGCTGAGATATCATTCCATTCCAAAGAACTCTCAGTTCTCTTTTCATGAAGCAGCAGTAAACAACAGCTGAAGCCTTTACATAAATGCCCGCACAACATTGTTAGTACAAAATTCTTCTCCTCTTACTGCTTTTTCTAACATGTTGTAATTGCTAATCATCAGCTGTTTCCCTTCTATGCTCAGTTAATCTTTTCCAAACCACTTGCCAACAACATTGCCATGTTAGAGCAGCTATGAAACAGAGAAGAGGGGCGCAACTGTATAGCCACCTGGTGCTAGATTAATTAGTGTCTGCAATAAACAGAAACTTATAGATTTTAGTCCCATTTTTAAGTAACAAAATAATGGTAGCTTGACACCCTATACATTCTATATCTTTTTTTGTTTTTTAACTCAAAACTAAGAGTCATCCTGTACAGACAACTGGACGGGTCTGGTAAGTTGCAGTCTCCAGCCAAGTTTATATTTTAGAAATGCACTCACAGAGCCCATTGTGGTGAAGATTATTTGATAGGATATAGAAAAGAAACAAGTTGTTCCTCAATCTGTACCAATAAAAATAGAGATCTAGCTCTTAAAATCTAGCATTTCAAGCTAGTTTCTGGATGATAGTCAAGGACTTGGCCCAACTATGAGAATTACGGAATAGAATGTAAGATATTAACATAGAAATTCTTGATATCTGCAGGATTCTAGCCACAAAATGCAGTATGCACTTTACCAAAAATGAATCAGGATAACTGTTATGTCCTTACCTAGATGGAAGCTATCAAATGGATGCATGGAACACAAATTTTGACTCTTCTTTCCCTTCAGCATACCCATTGAAAGCAATGACCACTGAGAAAGTATGGATGATCAGAAATCCAAGTGAAACAATTGCTGTTACACAAACAAAGTAATCTGGTCATCAAATGACATTGCACTAACAAATGTAATGGGCATGAATATATCCACTCTCAAGAAGTTGAGGATGGTGTCCGAAATGTCAGTTATCAAAGTTGTGATGGGCTTTGCAAGTGCCACTTACCAGTTCACATGCCACTTATTGCAAGTTAAAGTCAAGTTATTGCATGCTACTTTTGGTAGTTTCCTAATGCATTCATTTGAAAAAAGTTTGATTGCGCTTTGGCGCATATTCTTAAACTCATGATAATTTATTGGGAGAAAATGATGTGCGTGTGAGTGCGCTTTCGACTGGCCTCATCCATCGATTGTGTGGCTTATTCATTTGAGTGGAATAGAGACACAACTTTCAAATCAGATGTTTCCACCTCTATTGGGTATAAAGTAAGAATGCATCCAACACAATGTTAACAAAAGTATACAATGAGAACAGGGGCTGAAAACAGTAACGCATTAAAATTAAAGATGCTTTCAAGTTTATGCAAGCCACAATTCAACTCATGACAAGTGTCTATCTTGTGGAATGAAGGATTGCTGTAATTTAGTGGATTAAATATAAAACTAAAATATCAGGATGCTGAGCAAATCAGAAAGAATAATAGATAAAGATGGAGGTGACAATCATCATGGATGGTGTTTAAGGCCTCTGACAATAATTGTCCTCACTTCTATGTCAACTCAGTCAAATCCCTCAACTATGTCCATGATTTCTTCAACACTCAATCATGTGCTCAGACTTGCTGTTCTGGCATTCTTGCCCCTTGGTTTTGAAGCCATATGATAAATGCAATTAAACATTTAGTAAAACAAGTATTTAAAAAGTTCTGCACCTTAGGGACAGAGGTTGAAGCATACCAGAAACAAGAAAACATGGTAAGTGGGAGCACCGATCTACATAAAAAGTTGCAGGACCAAATGCAGGAGTTAAGAGGCTAAGACAGAAAAAGACAGCATGAGCCACCCCATGGCCTAGACCTCCAGCTGTATGTTATTAAAGTTACTTAGGATGCCTGTCCATGGAAGTATGTCAAAAAATACAATATAGCAATGAAAACACTTTTCATATCATGAATATATGTCAATCGTTTGAAGTACAAATGCAGAACACCTGCCAGCTCTGATTTTCATCACACAACACAAGATTTATTCTAGGGAAAATCCTACAATCTTCTCTGCTTATGTTAAAAATGCTATTTATAGAATTATAACAATTCTTTGACCAACTCCTTAGCTTACATAACAATTCTTTCCAAGCATAGGACATCTCTGCATTTACTTTTATGCTATGATGCAAGAATAAATAAAATATGGAAAAGTTCTCCCTTACAAAGTTACAAGTTGACAATGAGTAACTATATGATACTAGCCAAGAATTCCTAAGGCTTGAAAGGACAAGATTTCACCAAGGGCAATTTGCATCTTATCTGTCAAAAGAGAAGCGGTTTAAAAACCCTGTCAGCATCTCTCTCAACCTCCTAACAAGAACTTATTTGATTCAAAGACCAGACAAACTGAACTCATTTTGTTTCACCAAAACTAAGTGAGTTCACACATCCAAAGCACTTCTAGAATTGGAATAGCGAAGTGTTGAACAACTTTCTACTTACTTATACAGCTCCCAGAAAAAAGATCTACTGCCTTCTTGAAAAGCCACAGAAGTGAGAATTAGAATGGCGTATGGCCATCATGCTGTGGATTTTATTGGAAGAAAGCCTCTCCATGCTCCAGATAAAATAATTAAAAGTAATAAGCCAAAATAATGTGGTGCATATTTGGATCAAATAAAAAAAGGATCAGTGTTGTTTCTTTATGGATTAAGCAAAACCCAAAGATACAACAGCCATCACGTACTTAAGCAACATCTATATTTCTTGCAAAAACTACATTCAGTTCTTCCTAGAAGTTCCTTCTCCAATAAAATTTTTCAAATTGGTCGAATAAACTCAAACTGAATTTTGTTGCGCTTGAACATGTATCGAGCATTTTACTTTCAAACACTTGATTAAGTATTATTATTATCATCACTCACTTGGCAGAAACAAGAGTAATCGGAAACAAAGAAACAAGGATTAACTGATAAAGAGAAAGAGAAGGATATAGTGAGAATGATAACTCTCCTCCAAACACAACAAGCTCAACCAATTCCTGTTTTTCTTATCCATATCGAACGAATCACTAAAAGATTCAATTGATTACTCGACGGATTCAGATCTGAGAGAGAGAGAGAGAGAGAGAGAGAGTAGAACCTGGAGAGGAGAGTGAGAATAAGGAAAGGTTTAGGGGCAATGACAGAGACGAAGATAGAGAGCGCTATCAGCGCGTAACCAATTCCAGCAGCCTCCGTCATCCCTCACTCACAACCTACGCCACCGCCGTCACTAGTGTTGCATCTGCTTTCCCTTCACCCCCGCCGGGCTAGCTTGTTGATCAGCTGAAATGAAATAGATGAGAATGAACTGACCATGACCAGTGCTGGGTTTAAATAACTCTACATATTTTAATTGCTCTCTCTTATATATATATATTAGTAGCTAAGCGTTGTAACTATATAATTAATTAATCAACTTTATTGAAGAAATTTTTTTATTGTTCAGGATTTTCGGTAATTAGTTTATTTATTGAAAATTTATTTTGTAATTAATTGGTTTGGATAAGCTAAAGTTTTGTAAATTTAAAAACGATAACTCCCATCTGCTATCACTAGATCAAGAAAAATTGTAAACAGTTCAAACTTCAGTTTCGTGTACTAACCAAAAATTTGCAAGCAAAATTTATAAACAATACACTTGTAGTTACATCTTTCCTTAGTCCGCCCTTGTGTACAATACAAGAGCTGCGAAAGTAGCAGCGAACATTTTCCTAATGCAAAGATCTCGGATTCAAATGTGAGATCCACTTAACAGGATACAGTACGCTGAACGTGATTACAAAAATTCACAAAACTTTGGCAAATGATCGTGCTGATGATGGATGCTTGCATATATTCACATATATAACATCTCACTTCCTATATACTAACCAAACTGCCAACAGTTTGATGTACCAAAACATGATTTGTTGATGATGGGACTAGTCGCGAAACCAAATGATAAGTCAGAAGAGGCTATGTTTCTCCTTTGCTTGGCCTCGATTTCTTGGCTTTAGAAGAAGGGCTTGCAGCTTCTATGAAAGCGGAGGGGCAAAGATTGTTTATGCTGCAGCTATGACACCGAGGCCTGAGAGGTGTGCATACCATCTGCCCAAACCCAACCTGTATTAAAGTAGATATTGTTGCTTGTTCATGTCAAATTTATGAAATAGGGAAAGAAGTGAGCAACTGCAAGCATTGTTATGAGCTAAAATAGCATGGAAATCAAAGGCTGAACCTAAATGCATACAAGTAATAGCACCACGCTTACAAGTAGTGGATTGATGGAAAACCATTCATCCTTTGGTAACCATGTTTCCAAAGATGTTCTCGTTTCCTCTGGAGATAATGTTTCCTTGCAAACAGCAGAAAAGAAAATTAGTCATTATGCCTTCTAGTTTTAAACCGGAACATTTTATGTCTAAATCATAGAAAGATCATACTACTGGACAACTAAATCTGAAATCTTCATATGAAACCAGAATACCTTTCTAGTTGCACCTGGCTTAGACACCCATCCAAGACGATTGCAAATGCGGTGTACATGAGTGTCAACACATATCCCTTGAATATCACTCCATGCAACATTCATAACCTATTTAATTGGACACAAAATATAAGAAAAGTTGATATTTCACATTTGGACTGGGAGGCAAAGTTAATACCAGATAAGCCATCTTAGGGCCTACTCCTGGAAGAGCGAGCAGATCGTTCAGAGAGCTTGGTACGTCTCCTCCATGCTTTTCAAGACAGATTTTAGCAACTTTCTTCATATAATTGGCCTTTCTTGAGTAAAAACCAACCTACATAACAACAGTTTTACTCACTCCAATGGCTTTTTCATGGAAATGGTAGGAACACCTTAAGCTACAGACTATTATATGAATGCAAAATTCTGAATATTTGACCCTCAGCATGTGAGAGAACCCTCACAAATAGAAGTGATACTTATCCGACAGTTCTGAAAGTTTTTGCTATGTTCTCTCAAGTACGTTATCATATAGAAACAAACCTTTTGTTCTCCAAATCTTTATTTGCTAGCAAGGAGATGGTTTCTAGCCAGGTAAGAGTTGCCAACACCTATGATAGCTAGTTAAGAAAAGGTATCTACAAGCTTAATATTTTCTTAAGCAGAAGTTAAGAATAAGTACCGGGTAAATCAGGTTTGCAATAGTTGCTTCATCAGTTCTAGCAATAGCCTCAGGTTCCAACAAGTCATTCTGCAACAAACGTTGCACAGCACCTGGACTCCTAATTTAAGTTAGCATAAGAAACATCACATGCATGTCCATAGTAATAGTCAGATGCAAAAAATTCATAACTTACAAACGAATAAATAGAAATTGTGCAATTAGCCTTAACAAATGTTTAGAAATGAATCAAGAGAAGTTTTAAGCTCAAACTTGCCATGCGTGACCGGGTCTTTTGTCTGGCTGGACAGAAGAGCTGATATCAAAACTGCAAACCTTCGTTCCTGATATTAGAGCAAAGAATGCCAGATCACCAAGACAATACATGTCGTTTGTAATTCATAGCTAATACCATCAAAAGAATTAGAAACTCAATAATGAAACTATAGATAGAGAAATTAACATTAAGTTTTCTCCCCGCATGCCAAGCCTTCGGCATAACTAATAGGATCATGAATCCTTGTATTTGTGTACCAGACGAAATGCAAAGTAAAATTTGTAAAAACCACCAAGAAAAGAAAATAAAATAAAGACAATGTTGCACTAATTTTGTCTTCAAGGTCATTGTTACCTTGGGTGGAAGGCTAATGCCTGCCTTTTCACACCCCATGGAGTCCACAGGAGCATCTTCAGAAGATCTCATTTTTTTAATGCCTTCAAGGACGAGTTGCCAATTTGCTGGAAGAAGCTCTGGAATAATTGAGGTGAAATATATTAGGTCTCCAAGTAACTTAGGAAACAAACCTAGGTACCATGTTAAAACCCACAAGAAAATAACACTTTAATAGCATAGGCATTAAGCATATAGCTCGCTGACACAGTTTTGCATTACACAAACATATATTTAATTTAGTAGCTACTTCTGTGCCTCATCGTTCTACCAGTGGGCCTGACTAAATCGCTATCCTCTCTCCTTGAGACAGCCATTGCAGCAGTCATGAGCTTTGGTTCATCTGCAAAATCGAAACTGCTCAAGCAAATAATGCAGAAATGCGAATCTGAGAAGTTAAACTTGACCTTAGACAGAAAAAATCCTTTTGTAAATGGGAAAAAATAATAGATTCAAGTGGAAAAGAAATTCACAAATAATATCATAGGTAAATAATATATAAACAATTGAGAAGTGTCTATGCACCTGATAACTTAGATGTCTTGGGTCTATTGTATGCGAATTCTTCTATGTCAGGCAGATTATGACCCTGCATAACACAAGTCCCTTTGACTAGTTAAATGAGCTTCACATACATTAAGATTATTGTCCGAGCAGTGACACAGCATCGAATATAACAGAACATACAAAAACAATCAACATGACGTTATGCAAAAGTTTTGATGGATAAAAAGGGAAATCAGATTTACTAGAAGATTTTTGTTTTATTTGTACAGCATGCCGCAATACAAGCTCGAATTACATCATGCCCAACAAAATAACATCAATTATGACAAATAAGAATGAAATGTGATAGTTGTATCACTACAGCAAACCTGATATGTGTGTGTTGATTAATGCTTCAGCACAGAATAACTACTTTAAAATTTAGTGTCAATTTTCATTGACTAAGGAGCAACTACTTGTAAAAGACAACGAACCAACTTCAAGCATGCTTGGATTGCATCTACATGATATCTATGCTAAATAGCGCAACTCTAACTAAAATGTGATTCTAAGCACCAAAGAGAACAATCTAAGCCATAAAACATCTGCACAACTCGAGGTCAATGCTTTTTTCCTTAGAAATTGCAATCAGTGATTCAAATACCTTGTTTTGACTACTGCTTTTATTCAAAACCGTAGTTTCCGTGATCTCTTCTTCAAATTTGGCCACTGTTTCCAATTTCTTCCTCTTCCCCTCACGAATCTCAGGCTCAGTTCCACCACCGTCGAGCTCGCCATCTGCTAACAGCAGCAATATCAATAGCAACAGTAACAAGTCTTCTCTTAAAAGAATACATGAAACAAAACTAATTTTTCAACACCAATTTCATAATTTTACCAAATGTTTTACCTGCTCGTAAATCAGACATGGTTTTAGATGATAAGGATCTGGCGGCCAGTCTGGTGAGAGGCATTGTTCTTCTTATTCGCAAACTTCCGACCGGAAGAATGAATGGAAGGAAAGGCGTTCGACAAAAGTCCCAAGAGAAGCTGAAGAACATTTGGTGTTGGGGCTTTGGAGGGAGAAGGGACAGAAACTTAATTTAGTTAATTAACTTATGGAGTAAACTTTCCTAATATTACCGGTTGTTCTCCTGTACATTGAACTTTTATGTAGTTGTAAAATATAAACTTTTAGTCTTTTAGATGTGATTGTTACGTCAAATAAAACATGTTTGAATGTAAATATCAAAACTTTTAACCATTACTTAGATTTTTTTTGTTTTCATTGTCCTGACTGACAACACTGCAGTATTGCTTAAAAGCATGAAAGTCTCCAGCTAACCCCCTCTACTGAAACAAGACTCGATAGCGAGCATTCAATATGTAGAAGATAAGTTGACATAAAAAACCAACAGGAGAACGTCTAAAATGATGCATTAGCTTTCAATATTTAGTCATGTGTACATAATGGAGTTGGTGCAATGATCCATATAAACATCTGTACAGGAAGAAACAAAGCGTAAAATAGCCAACACAAACGTGTCCAAAAGTTTTAGTTTTCTTAGTTACTTTGACTTGGCGTATTGGCTTTAGAAGACGTGCTCGTTGCTTTCTTAAAAGCAGAGGGGCAAAAGGTCATTTATTCCGCAACGAGGCCTCAGAGGTGTACATATTGTCTGACCGAACCATACCTGCACAAAGCAAAAATGAACTCAGATGCTGTTGATGTTAGCAGCATTGCCTACATCATCACATTGTTAACACAGTAAGCAACATATTCTAGGTCATTTTCCAAAGGAAAAAAATCATATGCTTCATGAAGCCTTTGCATGATACTACTCTTCATGTGTAGAAAGATAAGCCATAGAGCCATGGCTTAAAATTTGCAAGTGGACATCTTCCATCTCACAGTTGCTTGAGCTACCACCTAAGATAGCATATCACTGCTTAAACTAATACAGGAGCAGCAGTGCCTTAGATCTCTCTTGGGTCCTTCCACCAGACCCTACTCCCATAGGTCCAGGGTACCACGAAATAAACAGACCCCATCAAGGCGGTTCTTGAAGATGTGTGGGACTTTAAAAAAGGAGGATAAGTCAAGAGACTAAATTTATTCATATCACAGAGATAACCAAAGATCATTAACTTCTTTGGTACTTGCACCTAAGATTGCTAGCACTTGCTTAAATAATTATCAAAATGGTATAACCATAAACCATTATATACCATCAACTATGAGGAATTAGAATGCCACGATGATGAAATCCTTAAACACAAGAAGGCATCAAGCTTACTAGCAGTAGATTAATCGCAAACCATTCGTCCTTTGGCAGCCATTTTTCTCGAGACACTCTTGTTTCCACAGGAGTCATCGTTTTCTTGCAACATTTTAAGATAAATAATGAAATTGGCAACTGTTATTCTTCTGATAGCATAGATATCCGAATATGCAAAAGGATTACACATGCAGCATGTTCTTAATCAGAATTTTGCAAGAACATTTTATACCCTTCTAATAGTCCATGCCGAGATACCCATCCTAAACGATTGCAAATTCCGTGTACATGAGTGTCAACACATATACCTTGAACATCTTTCCATGCTAGCTGCATAACCTATTTAACAAACACAAACTAAGAATTTGAAGATTTCATATTTCAGACTGAAAGATTAGAATGATACCACGTGTGCTATTTTTGGGCATACTCCTGGAAGCGCGAGTAGACCTGCTAAAGAATTTGGTATATTTCCTCCATACTTCTTGATACAGATCTAAGCAACCTTCTTCATATTATGGGCCTTTCTTGTGTAAAATCCAACCTGAACTTTTAAAACAAACAGCAAGTGATTTTCAGAGCCAATAACATATTATTGAAGGAAGGTATAGTTTAAGGAAAGAAATTCTTCACATGAATTTCAAAGAAGCAGTGATCTCCCACAAGCTGCTTAATTCAAAAACCCCACTTTTAAAAGTCAGGCACTTTAGCTGACCTTTCTATAGATTTGAGATAAACAAGTAGTAGCAAACAAGGCACGCATTACATTCTAATATGCACACTATGCAAATATCTAGAAGTAACGTGGGGTATGAATATTAATTAAGGCATGAAATGGACAAAAAGAAAATTGAATAATATTATATGCGAAAAGATGCTAGGCATGAAGTCCAGTAGAGAGTAATCTAAATCTATGACATAGGACAAGTAATACCGGATAAATCAGTTTGCAATCGTTGCTTCATTAGTTCTAGCAATTGCACTGGCTTCCAGTAGGCCTTTCTCTAACAGGCGTTGAGGAACTCCTATCTGAAAGGAAAATAGGAAACAACAACACTGTATGTAAAGGCAGATGAAAAGATCCCAAGATTTCCAAGAAGAAAAGCAAACTGCAAGTAATGATCAAAACTAGTCTAATAGATACATTAAGATTTAGGACAAGGTTTTGCTCAAACTTGCCTAGTGTAACAGAGGACTTCGTTCGGCTTGACAATAGATAGATATCAGAATTGCTAACCTTCTTTCCTGATATGGAGAAAAATAAGTCATGCTTACCACAAGAAATTTTAATATTTTCTTTAGTTATATCATCCAAGAGCAGAAACTGATGACAGAGTTATTAAAACTGAAAGAAATATTAAAAAAAAGGTTGTGCTGAGTTTCTTAGTAACTGTTCTCTACCAAATTAACTTCCACTTTCATATTTCAACTACCAATTAGAAGAATTGTGATCAAGTGGACCTAACATTGTTTATAGAAAAAAGCGCACATTGCACTACAATACACAAGCCTAAGAGATTGGTTTTAGAAGCCATTATTACCTTAGGAGGCAGACTGCTGTCTGCAATTTCAAATCCCTTCAGAAAATCTCATTTTTCTAGTCCCTTCAAGAACTAATCCCCAATTAACTGGCAGCTTCTCTGTGATAAAGTTAAAATAAGAAGAAGTTATATTCCCTTTTATTTAGAGGATAAGAAGCATTGACCCCAATGTACCTTCTAACTACAATAAATAAGCCTCTCAGAGGAAGAAGATGTTACTGAAATTACAACAATCAGCCAGTTCCAAACGCACAAAACCAATTCAAAGAGAAGCTAGAGGACACCGAAATCATATGGTTTAGCAGCCTTTCTGAAAAAATTAATTTTTCTACTTGCTTACACAGATTTACAGCCCATTTAAAGCATTTTGCAAAAAATATGTTAAGTGCATGTAATTTTTCTTCGACTGATTCAAATGTATATTTACTTTATAATGGTATAGGTTAGAGTCATTTTGTCCCAGACTAACTCATAGTCCCTGTGAAGTGCTAGAGTACAAGATGTTGATAAATAGAAACATTATATAGTACCATTAGTATATTTTATGAGTAGGCTCGTGCTACCATAGGCAACAGGCCTTGTCATCAATCTAGTCTAGAATTAAAAAGCAAAAGCAAAGTGGTTATGTATAGCAATAACCTAATAATGAAAATAACTTAATAACCAGCCATGATATTGACTGTAAACAGGAGTTTGCAAAGGTTTGATTCCCGTTGCACAGTTCAAGTTAATGTCTAGATCAACAATCAGTCATGTTCTGCGAAAAGAACAAAATGTGACTAACTAATAATTCCAAAGTTGAATATTTTGACAAGCTCAACTCAAGATTCAAATGCCAAAGCCAACAAAACTCCAACAATGAATTGAAAAAAAGTGTGAAGTAAACTCCAAAGAAATTAGACTCACAAAACTCCATAGACGATCGCACCTTACTTTGAACAGAATCTTCTATGTCCGGTAGATCATGAACCTTAAAAGATCCTTAGTTTTTTCTTCCAAAAACTAAAAAATAGAGTTTACCATTTTGCTACGCATTGTGTTCAACAGGGTTCTTCTTATTTCCTAATCCTTAAACAAGTTGGCAAGATACTTACATTCTGGCACAAAATCTCACTATCTCTATTCTCTTCTTCAAATTTGACGACTTCTTTCGCCTTCTCTCCTCTTTCCAACACGAAGCTCTGCCTCCGAAGCATCTAAAAGATAACCACAGAAGTATGTACTTTGAAAATTTTGCCAACTTCTGTACAGGAAATTTCTTTGCAATAAAAGGAAACAAATTACTGAAAATTACCTGGGAGTAGCTTCGATTAACGGGAGGTTGAACTGGAGACGAGAGAGATAGAGTAGCAAATATGGTGAAGGGCATCCTTTTATTTTGAGAATTCGAACGGAAGAAACTGATAACGGATTTAAAACGAGACAGAATCGCATTGGAGTTCAGAGAGAAACAACCGCAGTAAAATTCAACTCTAGTAGTGGAGATGGCGGCAGTAGTTCGCTTTTTGGTTCGGTTTTGTTGTAGAAATTCTTTTTTGAGGAAATTCTGATTTGTTACCGTGGGCTAGATTGATGCGATACTGTAGAGAACAAAATGAGTGTGTAGTTGTGGAACGTATTTATATCAATGCATTTTGCAAAATTGCACCACAAAGTGGCTGTTTGACATTATATTTCACTCTGCTTTTTATTTATTTAAATTATATCTTTGTTAATAAAAGTTTTACAGTATTTAAAAAATTTAAAATTTACAAAATATAGATAAATTATATATCATTATAATTATATAATTTCTAACATCTTTTATGAATAAAAATTTTAGACTCTTTTTTTGAAAAAAATTACAATAAACTATGTTTTAAAAAAGATTATTTGAAGTACTTGTAAGCCACATGCTAGATGAAACACGTGTTTCAAATGTCCTTAAAAGAGTTTCGTGAAAATGAAAAATAAAAAGTGTAATTTTTTGAAAAATAAATTGAAAGTAGAGTTTAATTTTTATGTTTCAATTGATTCTTAAAATGGGTTGGAAGTGTGTTAAGAGTGTATTCTTTTCACCCAAAAAGTCATTTCTTTTTATTTTTAACAACTCACTTCTAAATACAAAAGAATACAAGAACTCACCTTCAACTTACTTTTACTTAAAAAAAAAACATACAAATTCAATCCACTTTCAGTAACACTATTTTTAACAACTCATTTTTAAAAATATTTTCAAAAAACTCACTTCTAAAGCCAAAAGAACACACCATAAGAAAGAAAAATGCAGTGGAATTTAAGTTCTATTTGTGCATAACTGAGAATTCAAGTTCCCGATTTTGTTTGTAATTAAAATATAAAAATTGATGAAATTCTAATTTTGACGGAAAAAATTGGAGTTCCACCAACTTGAACTACGCCCGAAGCACTTCCAGTTTCTTTTGGCAGTATTAAGTTCAACGCATAAGCTTCACATATACATATTTTAGGGCTTGTTTGGAAAAACTTTTCTTCCTCAATAAACTCTTTTTTAATTTCAAAAAATTTATGCATGATTTTCTATAAAATTTTTTAAAATTTTGAAAAGTATAGATATAATATAGATTATAATAATTATATATATAATTTTTATTTTTAAAAATATTTATGAAATAAAGAATCCAAATTTTTTTTTCAAAATTTCTTTTTAATAAATACTTCCAAACGTTCTCCTAGTTGCTTCTGGTCAGGAACTTAGGTGGAAGCCTAAAGTATGGACTGATTGAGACAATGTGACATGCTGTATGTCACAGTATACTTAATTTGGCATTCCTCCTTGCTAATTTTTTCTTTTGGTTGTATACATTAGGTAGACTATTTTGGAGATGTATGGAATATTCTAAATAGCCACAATATTTAATGCATCTACATAGATACATTCGACGCATAAATTTATATGCCGAAATATTTATATATAAAAAAATTAAGAATACTTTAAAAAGATGTTCTAGAAAAGTATTCTTCATCATCTGATCAAAGTCATCTACAAATTCATTAAAACAGTCATAAAAATATAACCAAGCCAAGCATAAATATGCCTCATTTGGGATATAAATATGCTCCTCTTTTCCTTAAATCTCTTTAGCCAACAAATCCTTGAGCTGTCTATTTAGAAGTAAGAATGACTTAGTAATGTGACTAAATGTCACAAGAATTCAAAATGCCCGTAGCAACTCTATCTTGAGAACTACATATAAGCGATTGAATATTTTGCGAATAACTAATATTAATCTGGCACTTATATGTAGTTTAGACATTACAAGTTCTTCAGCATCCATACAGAAATTATAAGAAACTAATCGAGCTCGATATGTAACCATACAGGCATGGGTATTCCTTGACACTAAAGAGGCAAGATTGTCTATGGAACATGGTCATATGGTTTTTTATTTATCAAAACCTCTCTTCTTTAAACTCAACATATACACAGCCCTTTTGTAAGTGGAAAAAGAATGAAGGATTTTCAGATACTAGTTACAGTAAAAATACACCCGTTACACGCTAGTGCCTGCATGCAACAAATACTTCCCTATACCTACATACTTTACAAGTTGCTTTTGGAAGGGCACGCTGTGTATCCTCCTTCAACAACCAGCAGCTTTTAAGAACTTGTCATAGGGACTTGAAGGAGGAAGTCTGAAGGAGTGATCATATTCATTAGATAATGTGTCAAATCCTTCATCACCATCTTCTTTAGTTAGTTCTGCAACTGCTGCAGAGGGCAGCAGTACCTACTTAGAAGTTCCCGCCATCATAAAGTTAGAGAGCGGAAATTAGTATAGGAAGTATGTCATATATCAAGGAAAAGAAATATTCATCTTTACCCTAAAGAACTAACCTTCTGGTGAAGAACCAAAGCCATTCTGTTTGCCTCGGGCGAGCCATCTTCTGAGCCTTCCTCTTGTCTTTTCAAGCTCAGAAGCACGGACATTTTCTGCTGCTTTTCCATCACGAGGGCCTCACACTGTGACTTAATTTCATCATAAGGCACTTCAGAGTTCGTCGATGTTGGCAAAATAGCTTCTTTTTTTGCAGTCTCAAGAACCTAGAAGCAATTTTAACTCGGTAAGCAATAAGCTGTTTCCACTATAATATACCAAGGTGCATATAAACAAATACATAAGGATACAGCCAAAGATACTTAAACATAATATCTCTGTAAGAAACTGTACTGGAGCTTTTTGAGAAGACAACATAGACAGAAGACATCATGCGATACTTTAAAACTGAAAAACATAATAGATGATCAAAGAATTTGAGCTCCCTTTCGAGCACACACAATGAAATTATAAGTTTTCAGCAGTTCTCCTATATTCATTATTTAGAACGTCCATTTTTATTAGTCTGCATTAATCAGTTAGAAATTTTGAACGGAACAATCTTGGCAAAATCCATTTGGCAAAATCCATGATGGCTTTGCAACGTGAGGGTAATTATGATTGTAGGGTAATTATGAGGCAAGTTTCACGTACTGATTCTATTAACTGATTGGCGCTTAAAACGTCAAGCCCATTAACAGATTCTGACGCCTTGCGGTCTGAATGACTTCCAAATGCTTCAGAGAAAGGATCATCCTCTTCAAAAATATCTGGAGCCATGAGCTGTAGGAATTAAAGAACTCAGCTTGTACTGAAACATATCCACTTTCTTCAAAAATAAACTTTGAAAGTGAAGGGTCAAACCTCATCAGAAGGCTGGTGTTCCTGTTCTTTAAGAGGTGAACATGCAGTTGGTGTTTCCATGACTAATGGTGCACCAACTAAAAAGGCATCATCAGGAGAAAATTCTTGCAATAGTTGATCTCTTAACAAATGCAATTCTTCCTGTTATAATTTTTACATAAATCAAATGCTACTAAAAGTAACATGTTGGAAAAGAGTGAGCAACTTATCTTAAAACAGTACAATTGGCAGACAAAAAGAACAAAAGACTATGACAAAACATACGTCTGGTAAAGTCGAAAACTTATCCAATAGTTTGGACAGCAATTGCTCCTTTAGGAGCACATCATCTCTCTCGACTAAATCCAGAAATTTCACGGCAGCCTCTTCATCCTCCTCAGATCCATAACACACCTTTGAATTGGAAGATGCTTCATATGAAGCACACAAACGCCTATCTTCAACCAGATGAAGATATGGATCAGCCTGCCAAAGCATCTACTTATTTTAACAAGACAAAGATTGTATAACTAGGGACAACAAGAGTCGTAAAATTAAATAATGCATTAATTCTGTATTTCCATTATTTCATATAAAGAGGTAAGAAAATAAGCAACTGACCATGTTTCCCTTGCCCAACTTCTTCACAGAGGGTATTAATTCAGGAAGGTCAACTGCCTTCATTGATAAAATGAGCATAGATGAAGCCAGGGTGAACAAGGATCTTCTGCGAGATGGATGCAAGCAACCTTCACATAAGAAAAAATGGAGAAATTAAGTCAGAGAGAAGTTGGTATTGTATAAACAAGCTTAAGTGACAAACTAAAGAGAAAGACAAAATGTGAACTATACTCTAGATGCTGCTTGCTTGTGGGACAGTTATAAATTCGGACAGTTACAGATTTGGACAGTTATAGATTCAGAAGTCAATATTTTGCTTATGCCACTTAGAAAACCTGATATATATGTTATTAGCGAGTTGGGCACCGCCGCATACTTACATTGATGTAGTTAGCTTAATATGGTGCCACATCAACAACCATGTGATCATGCAAATTATTAAAATAAGCTTACATCTAAAAATCACAAGAAGTAAGTAAATTTTAAACTGTAAGTAGCTTAAATTTTAGCAACTGCCACTAATAACATGAGTTACCTAAGGTCAATTCGCATTAAAAGAGCTACATGAGCATTTCCAGATCAAGATAACGAGAAAATCTCAAAAGTCATACTCCACAATGTTTGACTGATGAACTTCATTGCAAAGAATAGAAGAAGAGTGAGAGATGATGAGACTTGATATTAACAGAAACTTGAGCAAATATATGCTACTGGAGTATGGTTGTGGGTGGGGTTATGACTTCATTGTACATATTACTGTAACACTTACCATCATGTTCAAGGGAGATTCTCCTTAAAGTAAATGCTAACTGAAAGCAATGAACTAGAGCCACGTGGCTAGAAGCCTGAGATGAAAAAGCAAACCCCATTAATCTTTTTATTTTAAAACAAAAGCCTATAGTATGGGGAACTAGCAAAAGAGTAAAAAGAAATTCACAAGGTTTGAACATGACATAATAAATAGTGAAATTAATGCAGACATAGATAAGGAGACAGATAATATAGTAAAGAACTATCTGCTACAAAATCATTCCTAAAATAAAAATAAATAAATAAAAACCTCTTTGCTTAAATCGTATGCAAAATCTACTTGATGATGTAACCAAGTTTCAAGCAGCACAAATGGTGAACATTATGCAGTTCTTGTTAGGTTTTGCTGACCAAAAATCCATTTTCAGCTATTAGTACCTTTGAGATTATGTTAGGGTAATGAAATATGCTGGATATGCTAACATGTCTCAGATCTCAAAAAATTTATATTTATGAAAAGAACTGCACAAAACTTCTTCATAAACTGAGGAGAGCTTTATACAGTCCTGAAGAACACAATAAATGCATTCGAAATACCACCTGATGTGCTTAACAACATGAATTATTTTGATCATGAAGGTAACTGCTGCAAAAATCAGTCATGGCCGATGTGTCAAATCAGAATCATAGTATCGATCTTGAACTAGGGCATATCAGTCAAAATTTAAGGCAACCAACTTAGGGTGCAGTAATATTGTCCATGGTACAGTAACATGGTTGTCAAAGACATGAGAACTAAAGAAAAACTAAATTGAAAATAGCACTGTTTCGTTCCCCAGCACAATCCAGGTAGAAAAGGCAACCACTCTTTAACTTAAAGAGAGTTAAAAATTCAACAAACTTTCATACTTGCAACGCCAATCAGCATTAACATTTGAGTTGCAAATCAGTAAATAACATGGCGAAAGCTGCAACTGAACTTATCATACGTAATTTATGCTAGAAAAGACTTAGTATACAAAACAACATAAGCTACATTTGAACTTACTTTTGCTAGAGAAAACAAAAGGATAAGGTTGAATGTGTGAGCCATAGCCTCATAATTTAAAGGAGTATTCTCTCGAGATGCAGCTTGAACCCAAATTGACGAAAGCAGAAGAATGATTTGATAGCTGCTTAATCGAAGAGATGCCATCCCCTGTAGCATGAAAATGGCCCATCAATCAATTTAACTATTATAAAAGGAGAAATAAATCAAATTGCAGATTCAAAATACAAGTTATCAGGCCATACTTCTGTACTAGTTTCTTTGTCAGATTGTTCTTCTATATAGCTATGTAATTGACCATCAGATTGGCGTTCCATACACTGCTTTTGGTCTGTAATCACATGTTTGTGTTCCACCTCTCTCATGCCATCTGCTTCTGCATCTAGTTGCTGGTGCTTTCGAGATAATCTAGTAGTAACTCTCTTCTCCACCTCCAGAATTGCTCTTGAGGAGGAGAAACCTGACAGAGCTACAGCAAGTGCTCCTTGAGGGTCATCTCCAGTCTTTGAAATTGGGATGACATACTCAGACCAAGGAGAACCCATCGAGGGGATGAGTACTGCAGCAAGGATACGATGGGACCCAATTCTTGTCTCATGGTCTGGATGGGCCATGGCCAACAGAAGCTGATGAAACAAGGCTTCTGGAAAAGCCTATGTGTATTTAAAAAATAGAATTTATACACAAAATATTTAGCAAATGGTGGAAATTCAGTAGATGATATTAGAGTTATCACCTTCTGATAATAAGATACGTTTGGGATAAAAGCTGCTATTTGTGCAGTGCGATACACAGCAGAAATCGTCGCTTTAGCAACGATATTATTAGTCGAGATATTTTCCAAGATGACAGCCATAGTATCAAGAATACGGCCAACATCTCCAACCTGTCCATTCATTATGTCAAATTTATATTTGCGTGGAAATCTCCAAACTTGTTTGATTTTGTTGTTATTTACCTTTAGAACTTACGAAACAGGTAACAAAGAGGCAATTTATTTTACTCAACATATCTGATAGACATGAAAATTGAATGGATAAATGCTAGGATCATGACTTATATCAATATTAACTCAGATTTTACGTGCATTTAAAGATGAACCATATACAAGACACCTGAAATGTAAAAAGGAAAGGATAATGGAAGAAGAGCCTAGTTCCACATTGTACCTTAGCTGAGATCTCATATAGGCACTTCTCTAACGCAAAATGAAGAACAGAATTAATTTTGACAGAGGCATCCTCCATATCAACCACTTCGATGGAAAATTGCATGCATTTACGCAAATGTCTAATCAAATCACTTATTCCCGTCATGATGGCAATGGAACACTGAACACCTGCTTGATGTGCAAGGTGCGTTATGATGTCGAGAATTTTTATCTGCATCTCAGGCTGCTTGGCGACATTCTTGTGGTCTAAGTGCTTGACTAAGAGAGACAACAGCTTGTGACTGTTTTGACCTGAAAACAGAACATCTATCAAGTTTCTCAAAGATTTGTGTACTTTTTTCATTGGAGCAATCTACATTGATGAGAAAATTAAAAAATCAACCGACCTGACTTCTCCATGAAGACCTGCATTTCAGACAGTATGTACCAAGCAATTCCATGCCCAAGCGACCAATGATCTCCACTATCAAAGTAACAGAAAAGGGGCTCAAAAACACGCCGCATCGTTGTCGCCTCTTTTGTTAAATTAGCCATATTTTGCAAGCAAACTCTTGACCAATAGTTAGGATCTTTAGACAAATCTCTGTGGAAATATAAAACTGTTACTATGATGAGAACGATAGCATGGAAGCAATAGAAAATAAACAAATACAACAATGAAGAAAGAGGAAGCTCACTCTATGGAATGAATGTCTTCTTTGGAGTTATAAGAGCGCAAAGAAGGAACCTTCTTCAAGGATTGCTTGAATGATGAAACCTGGTCCTCCTTTCTGAGCACTTGCTGCATGAAAGAATTTTGCCGCAAATTGTACTGCAAATCTTGTTTCCCATTTCTGTGATCAGCTCCATAATTATCCAAAGTCACATTGACGATCTACATACAGTAAACGAAGATGACAAGGATGAATCCCATAAAATCTTCGTTGTTGAGTTCCTCAGAAGGGAACTCATACAAGAAAACAAATACAATAGCGAAGAGAGACAGGGATGTTTTCTATTTAGACTGGCAAAGGAGGAGAACTTAAACACAAAAATCTTAATATACGGAAATAAAATTTAAACCTAAATCGTCTATCATCACTTAGATGCTGAACAATGATGCCACTTTTGCCAACGTATAGTTCCTCTATTCAAGCTTCCAGTATTAGAACCCTCATATATATCCATAAAACATGTTCACGACTAACAGGAGTAAAGCCATGAAACGCTACTGCAAGTCATGAACACAAAAATGTATAAAGACAATTATCTATAGGGATTTGCAACAAGTCTTAAGAAGGATCACTAAGTAAGTATGCATATTGAATTAATACCCATCACTGTAAACAATGCTTAAAATTGAGAATTAAATAAGGATGAGCAAATTACCTAAAGTCCTTTTTGTACAAGTTTGCAGTTTCCCTTCCTTGTACAGGAACCAAACTAACTTAGATCAATGTTCCGAGACAATTTTATAATCTACAGTTATCTGGTCTCAACCTGCCTAAATTGAAACATATGAAACCGAGTTTTAAGGTACCACATGTCAGGTCAAAGGTAACTACTGGAGACATACAGAGTGATCAGAGGCTAGAAGGTAGCAATTTAGTTTTAAAAGAACACCAGAAAATCAGAAATGGATTACAAGCACAAGTGAAAAAGGTAGCTGACTGTATCCTTCTTACTTTAATTTGCCTATTAAAGTAATTCAAGTTAATTTTCAGGATAAGTTTTTACATAGCTGCAAATGCAATACAGTGAATGCATCACAAATGCAAAACAATGAATGCATCACCTGGTCTAGCATAAGGTCAAACCAGAGTAGTAATTGATTATTTCCAAGCATGACTCGTTAGATGATTTCATCCGCCGATCATGTAGCAATTTATATTCCATCATCATGTGATAGTTACATCAAGTTAAAACCAGAAGATGTATGGATCAGCCTTATGACTATATCAACATCGAGCAAATATTTCTTTAGTGGACAGCAATAACAAGTTTTTAAAGTACCACAGCTTACTTTGTCAAATTCTGCTGAGACATGGGAATCAGCCATGAATTTCACCTGAAGAAAAACATGTAGAGTTGTGAAAATAACAATATAGATAAACATAACATGGCAGAGTCCATGTAAACTAGCAAAAATACTACCATGGAAGCAAGAGCTTGCAATGCAGCTGAACGCAAACGAGTGCCTCTCTCATCACCTCCTAGTTCGTTGCCAAGATGGCATAGTTTTGGTATAAGACCTTCGAGGTTGAACATGTATGTGCTGTCAATCTATTTCAAAGACATTCATCAACAATCCTCAGATGCAGCATTCTTCAAAATCCATCTAATATCCCTAATGCAGATAGCACTGTCATGTACGACCTAGCACACAAGCTTATACATGTCATAGACTAAATTACCTGGTTGTTTAGAAAGTCAACAAGTAAGTGGCAACCCAAAATGCACATATCATCTTCACGAGTCTGATCAAGAAGAGTCCTTATAGTGCTCAATATGCTAGTAGCAAATAATGGCCTGCAATAAACGTGGTAGAGATATAGCTGAAATGATTAAAAACTACAAGAGGATTTCTGCAGCTTATGAATTATTGAACTTTGATCGCACTTTCACGCAGATATTTTGCCAAACCACCAAGTAAGATTTTTGAAACAGTAATAGCATGATATTTTGCATGCCAAAAGGTGCTCTTTCACAGATGACAGCAAGAGATGCATAAAACTTGAAGATGAAGTGGGATAAAAGTGAACAACGAATATACTAACAGGTCTTTATATCATACTTTGAGATCTTACAAAGTGAAATAGCAAGATGAACTTACATCTGCTGCTTACATGAAGCTAACAGTTTTCTGTATATGCAAGCAACAACTTTTGCCTGAACGAAGTGTTCATTGCGTAGTTCTTTGTAGAATCGCTGCTCCAGGTATTGAGTGATCTGCAAACAGTACAATAAAAGAGTAACACTTGAAGACTTGATATACATGCATTTTTCTTCATCTAGAGCTGCTAACAAAAGGAAAGCCATCAACTAACAGCAAATTATACAACATTGTTTAAGGAAGACCAGTTCATTTAAAACTCAAGATATCCAATCCTCAATATGCTAACTGGCTACTGTTGAGCAATATTGTCAAAAGTCAAACTATTCATGTCAAAGACACAGCGTTCTAAACTATCTCCTCCAAAATTTTCCAGGATGAGCTAGTGATAAAGCATAGCACCACTACCATTGCAGTAATCATAGCATTGCTACAGATAATTGTTCTTTTTTATTGTGCTTATCTTATCATTATTGCACAAAATGTCAATTAGACAACTAATGACCACAATGGCCAGAAGCCATGTAAGAAATGGAATTAGAAAAATATCCTTCCTTAATTGATAGTTGTTTACGTAACATCTAACTAGAGAAAATCCATCAAGTTTAGTATAGCCAAGTTCAAATACACATTAGAAAAAGCTCATATATCCAAAGGATGACAAGATATAAACTCATTGCAGAGGCCAAGGGAGACAGTGGTGAAGCTCGTGTGCTTTAACAAACTGAAATCTTGACTTCCAATTCCTAAATAAATCCAAGGCTATGCTACAATCATTAGTAAATAATTGCTACAAGAGGAGGTGATTTTCAAAGCAAAGGAGATGTAAGAAAGACCTTTGGAATGCGCAAAGGATTCTTTGACGCATAATCACCGAGTTTACTTATCATTCTGTCATTTGGCTGTCCATCCTGTAAAGTGTAAAATGTATATGCAAACGATCAGCAAGAGTTGCAGACGTAGCTTACAAGCAAGCTTCATATTAACTCTTTCGCTACATGAAGTAGATATGTCAAGAGACCAAGGGACCTGGTTGCACTGATAGCTACCATAGTTTGAAATTTTAGTAACTAAATTTACAAAGTCTTAAGAATCACAAAAATACATAATAATCCATTACAGTAGTAACTAGAAGTTAAGCAAAAATTACCACAATAAACCACTCAACATTGCAGAACTTACACTTGTTTTCAGGAATATATCTGCAAGGAGCTTCTTATATCTTTTAACTGGCTGACGTGACCTTGCTCGCAGTGATGGGCAGAAAAAGCAAAGGTTTCCGCATGCCGGAAGCACGCGCCTTGACACTACCCCCATTTTATAATCCCAAGTGAAACCCAAATCAGGGTACAACAAACTAGCAATTGAAATATTGTGTCCTGGAATTTTTGTTCACAAAAAAGATGACCCAGTAATCCAATATGCTCCCAACATAATCAACTAAACCCTTATGTAATTCGATGTCTGAGTCACTATCTCCTACTGCTAGTACTACTTTCCTTTCCAATGAGCTTGGTACAAGCCTCCGGCAATTTAATCTACTAAGACTGTTTTGAAACTTTTCTCTCTCAACACAATCAATTCAAGACTGTTACTACCCAGATGAAATCAGCTCAAGCATTAGATCCTCTCTCCACGCAATGGCCTCAACTCTGTCATTAGGAGCAAAATTTTTGCCTATGAATAAAACATTAATAAAAATATCGCTCGATCTCTTCTTCCTTCTAGTCGATCCAGCTATCGGGGACCAGCCTGAAACGAGAAACGTTTGAGAAATTCGTCATTACAAAAGCATGAAACTACGAAAATCGTGTGAAGCAACAAAACCTAAGAATCAATTCCAGAAGCTTCAAAGAAATAGAAGCAAAAGAGAAAATCGATATCACCTACATGCGTGTTGTTGTCTCCTCGGGAGACGGTGGCTGCAGATCCCCTCAGCGGGTTTGTTTCTCTTTTCCTTTTCTCGTTGATGTTGTTGGTGTTTCGCTTCGCTGTCGTCAATCAATGCGCGCGTGGGGTAATTATATTTATATAAAGGCGTCAAATGAGAAAATATCAAAACACAAAGATAATAATTTTAGAAACTTTGTGTTTCCAACCACAAAACACAAAAGTTTGGGTTTCGCAATTTTATTCCATCAATATTCTTTTTGTTATGTTGTGGTCCTTATGTTTCTCAAAGTTATGTACAATATGTGTGGAGGCTTTTTGTTCTGGGAGATTTATGAATGATGTGGAGCCCTCAATCTGATATTATGGACTAGCTTAATGATTCTTGGGGCTTATTTGATAGAGTTATCATAATAAACAAATTAGAAGTTTATACAGTTTCAAACTGATCATAATGTTTTTGACTTTTAATTAAAGTGCTCTTTAAAATTCTAACTCACTTAAAAGGTGCATCTTTAGATTCTGCGTAGTATTAGCTATATTGAAAGGAACTTTGAACGTTCCCCTAAAAATTGAAGTAGAGTTAATAAAATAGTTTGAAAATTCTGAAACTTAGAACTCTTTTTATATTAATGGATGAAGTTTTCATATCACTAATTTGGTCTTATTCTTATTAATAAGAAATGTCTCTTGGTAGAAATGGACTAACAAAATCTCATTCTTAATTTGCATGCATGAAAAAAGTTGCCTAAGACGCATTGAAGCATCACTGAATAAGTACTCGATTTTTCACATTACCTTAATCTAAAAATACATCCTCTGGCCTAAATGATATAATTTCTTTTCGCCAATGTTGTCGTGCATTATGAAATACAATATAGATGTATGCATAAGAAATCAGCAGGGAAAGCTCAACAACTGGAAAAAAGCTTTGGGGCCTTGTACTGCGAAAGATATTTATAGGAGGATCTACTGTATTATACCTTCCATGTAAGAATATGCCATTTCGAAAAGTCAATGGTTACCCGAAAGCGAGACTACGAAATTGCCACTTTGGGGCTCGTCCGACGAATGCCCAGGCCCAATCGCACTGTTCTTCTCTCCTAGAGATAAAAAAGAAAGGGAAGATTTTCGAAAATTGCGAAAGCTTAAGCAGCGAAACGGAGAATCTCGCTCAAGCTTAGAGATCGCGTGGGTGCTTCTAGTTCTTTTTAAATCTTACAGTGATCTTTCTAGGATAGTCTTCACGAATCTCGACTATCTCATGGAATTGCTGCATTCTAAAATTCCTTGTTTGTTTATATTTTTTTATCATGTCGAAGCTTTTGGTAGTGCTAGTTTTTTAAATGCTCGACTTTTTAGGCACATTTTCTTTAATTCACCTGGTAAATGCACTTTGAAAATTTTGTTTATATTTGAAAATGAACTTCTGCATGACCTAATTATCGGTGGCTTCTTAGAGCAAATGATATGAGCTTGAGAGCGTGAAGGGAAACCTGACAAGATGTTCTGCAGGTAGATGAACACAATCAGGGATAGTTTTGAGTTTTATAAAGTTAAACTAATTGTCGAAATTGTACAAATTCAGATGTTTTCTTATGAATTGGATAGAAAAAATTAGTTGAACTTGAGGTACGTAAGGGATGATATGAACAAAACCTTTTGCTAAGTTCATAGCACCGCAACTGCAAAATTTGGATAGTGCGACACTAACACTACTTTCCTAGCAACTTTTTAAATTTTGCCTAACCTACCACCTGGAAAAGATTGGAAGGCTAAGTGAGGTTTATTGTACTTGAAATTTCAGTATTAAGTTATGGTCAATATGATCAGTTCTTACAGGTGCTATTGTTCCGTTGTAAATCTTCTCTACAATTTTCTGGTGGTCTTAGACTTCATATGCACTCTGCAGTTTGTGTATGCCATCAAAAGCATTAAAAGTATGATATAAACTTGAACAGAAAACTTCTTTTTTGGTTATGCAATTACAATAACATTCTCGGTTTTTATTAAGCCTACCATGACTTGCATTTTGTAGATCTTTTACAATCCAGTTGTAATAGCGATCAATACAATGAACTACTTTAGCTCACTTGCACTAGAATATATACCCGTACTCAATTTGAGGCATCTATAGGTACAATAAGTTGTTATACTCGTTAATTATAACTGTTTACACATTCTACTCTTCTTGAGATGTTGGTGTTCTGGAGAAGCATATATGTACGAATACTGTCCAAGAAGGTATTTGTTGTCAGATGATAACGGTGTTTCACTCTTGTATTTGCAATTTTGCTCTTTGCTCCTCGTTATTATTTCAAACTGTTGTATCTTTATAAAAGGTCTATTTCAGTCCGAAAGTTCTTTTATGTTGCTTACAATTTAGACAACAAAAAAGTCACTCGAATCCCATTTCTGAACTTAGGCAAACCTGACATGCTTGTCAAACCAATTGCTTTTTTTCATAGTTAGTGAAATGTAACTTAGTAACTGAAGCTGGTATCAGTAAAGTGGTTTAGATGAACCATACAACAAATGGTTGAGTCTCTTTCAAATTTTAGTTGGCCATTCAGTGTTGCTGCTTTGAGCAGATTGTTCGCTTTGATTGGCATGTTCCAGGTCTGTCCATATAAAAAGTCTTAACTGTTTCTTACTGATTATGAATGATATGTATGCACTGTCCTATTGGTCAATTCTTTGTCCTACTGCTGTCCAAAAGTTGGGGAGGGATTTTCTTGTACTAGGTTCCCCTTTCTGAACATTCGTGTAGTTTGGGTTAGACTAATATACTCATTGCGGACCTTGTCTGTGCAGGGGATGCAAGTATACAACCTTGTCTGCAAGTGCTGTAGGTCATACGAATATTGTGTTTCATGCTGCTTGAATCCATCTAGGGTATATCTCAAACTGTAACTTCTAACTTCTTATGAAGTTGGAACTGTTTTAACTTGCTTATTTTGGGCTCTTTGGTAGACGCAGAAGACCTTGCAACAAAGATAAAGATAGCAAAGCCAATAATTGCAGGTAACAAACTTACTGTTGTTTGTAACAAGCTGTAAGGCTTCATGTTTGGCCAGTGCTGGAGCAGATCAACCTGCTGAAGTCACAGGTGATGCCCCTAAGGATTTGGTTTGTATATGTTGGATATTTGTAGTTTAGAATCCTGGTGCATGCTACTCTATGGTCTTTCGGGCGATTCTTTCTTAAGATTTATGAGAAGTCTGACGGCTCTTTGCTGCTTCAACAAGAAAATGCAAATTATTGTACAGCATCAATCAACAGCAATTTCAATTTTACCAAGGTGCGTGTTGCTGGCATAAGCATGTCTGTAAAATGCATCTTCTACAAAGATCGTCCATCAATTGTTTTCTTAGCGAAGTGAAAGAAAACAACCAGATAGCGAAGTTCTACGTAAGCCTCGGTAGTTGAGGAATTTCTTTCTCAGCAAAATTAAAATCTTTCAACGGGTCTTGCTGGCCACGGAACAAAACTAGATACAAATCAATCCTTACAGAGTACACAAAGTACATGCATTACCTCATAGCACCATCTTTGATCTTCCCCATGTAACAAACTAAACTTGTTTCTTACAACTAGCTTGATCACTGCTAAATTGTTGTTTGTTGTTGTTGTTTTTTTCCTCTCTGTCCAATATCACTGAAACAAAATCAATCAGAACGAGTAATCAGGTTTAAGGCTTTTAAGAAGCCTAGACTTCTCTCTCCCTCTCTTTTCTCGTCCTTTCTCTCCATTTGATTCGTCACCATTTGTTCCATTTTCTCTATTTTCTTCTCTCTTCTTCTTTGAAGCTTTCTTCAAAAGCAGGATGCGTTAAAATGCACTGCAACAGCTGCGTTCCTCTGAGCGCGTTGGTAAGTGGCAGATGTCCGTCAGGCAGGCCGGAATCCATCTCCCACATAAAGTCATCAGGAAAAGCTCTGTAGTTGTATTGTTCCACTTCTGTATCTAGCTTCTTCAACCAACACGGATGAAGAATCGCGTAAAGTCACGGCGACACTTCTCCCAAACTCTTCTCTGCAAGCTGTACCCGTACTTCCCTCCACCGTGCTGCTTCCAAAGTCTGTCGATAGCACGGAGATCGTCCGAGGAAATGAACTGCACTTCAGAGAAAAAAACGTATCCCTCTTCTGTGCTGCTTCACCTGCTAACTCTATTAGAAGCCTACGCGTTTCTTCGTCCCCTTCGCGAAAGTCACCAGCAGAGAGGTGCTCTGCTAGTTTGTCGAACGTGGTAGTTGCGGAACTGTCATTTATCGCAGCTGAGCTCGATGTCGTTGTTTGCGTTATTGCAGAGACTGCAGTTATAGCAGAGTTGTATGATGAAAGAGAGAGGTTTGAAAATGGTTTTGTAGATATTGATGAACGCGAGAATATTACACATGAATCGGAAGTGAAAGCGAACGACGAGTGATGTTGTCGACGGTAATGGTGAAGAGATGACTTGAGGGAACTGGTAGCCATGACAGAAGAGAAGGAAATTAAGAGTGAGGAGTGTGTAGCGTTAAGTTCACGGGGAGGAGGGAGAGGATGGGGTTATACATCTAAAGAAAAGGGAGGGAGAAGTGTATGTGATTGGTGGAGTTAAGGATGAGGCTGGATACGGTCATGTGATAGATGGATTGATTCAGGTTGCGGTGAATTGGAACATTTGGTTGCCATGAAATTGGCTAAATCTGAGATTATTTATAAAATAGAATTTTTTTAAAATAAAAATATTTTTATTTTTTTAAATAAATTTTATTTTTTTTATTTTTAAAAACATAATAAAAATATTTTTGTAATAAAAATATGTAAAATTTTTCTACACTCTCTGAATTTTTAAATAAAATTTTTAAATATTTATAAAGTATATATTAAAAATTATGAAATGAAAAAAATTAAAAAATTGTATTTGAAATGCAATTCTAAACGCACCAAGAATCCAAGCTGGGTTAGATTCAGATTGTTGATTGATCTATTAGAGTTGACTTCAGGTTGGGCAAAATAGTGCTTAGCTTGTCGATTTTAATATATAATTTAGTTTTTAAAATTGAATTTTGCAAAAAATAAATTTTATAAAAATAGAGTTTGATGAAAAATAAAGTTTATTAAAAGTAAAATTTAGAGTGAAAACTGAAACAAATGAAACAGAGTTTTGATAAATAGAGTTTGTATGAAAATGAAAATAGAATTCTAAATTGTAACGAAAATATGTAAAATTGTCCAAATTTAAAATCTAGAAAAGAAATTTTTGAGTTCGGAAATTGAGAAATACCCTCCGGTCTCATTCATTAGCTTTTTTTTCCTTTTTTTTTTGTCATTTGATTTCTCGGTCACCCTTGCATTGAATTTATTAGAATTTGGATACTAGCTTTGTTAGAATTTGAAGGATTATTTGTTAATACATAATCAATGTTGTATAAATAGCTATTTGATTTATAATGTAGTATAAGTATCTTTGATATTTGGCTTATTTATAATTTAATCAAACAATATAAATTAAATAAAGCAAAAACTTGACTTTGACTTCAAAGCCTCGTAGTTATAGGCCATACTTATCCAATATAGTCATATCTGAACCAGACCGGCAGAGTTGAATAAAAAATCGATGATCCGATTGTCATTCTGATCTGAGTCACTTACTGAATCATGGTAGCAAGCCGATGCTCATCATCGCTATTTAGATCATTATCACTAATCGAAATATTTTGATCGGAGCATTGCCTAAAGCAAAAACAATTTTATACATAATCATAACTACACAAATCAAAACCAAAAAACACAAATCTCATTCTTTTGTTATCCTTTTTCTCCTCTCCTGATCCCTTTTTCATCTCCCTTAATGACAAGCATTCTTCAACTAAACTCTTCTTCTCCGTCCACGACGAAGCTTACCATCACCGTCGTGCTCCACACTAACTCAAGGAAAGATTCATGAGATTTTTATGCCTGCATTGAGTTCCACATTAACTGAATGGAAGATCTTTCACAGACGAAGTCTGTAGGAACAAACTTTCCAAGTGCGAGTTTGTTGTTGTGTTGAGTTTGATAAGGTTGATATGAAAGTTGAGACTTTCTATGATGGATTTCTTGCGGCGATTGTTGTTCTTGAAGGTGAAACTGCTCCAGTGAGACATGCGATCACACTACTTGTCGAATCGTAAGATGAAATTCCACTAGCTAGGTCAAAATTGTTGGAGAATTCTTTGGCTTTGGTAACATTGCCGATTGAAAATGACATCTAAAGCACCTAAATTTGAGTCTGATAAATCAAGAATGTGCTCTATTATCGCCATCGATAAAATGACACAGTGGATCGATCCAATGATGCGATAATTCGACAATTTATTTGAGTTGATATTCGAATTAGGTTTGACTAAAGTGTACTTATCTACACTTTAAATTCAATATTTTTAGCCAAAAATTTTAAAATTTAACTCATTTTAAATAAAAGGTAAACAAAAAACTCTTTTCACTTTTAAATTTCACTTTCAACAACTATATTTAAATTAAAAGCTCTACTTTCAAACTCAATTTTGATAAAAAATAAATACAAAAATAAATTTATTTTTAAGAATCGTTTTCTAAGTAAATCATTTTTCGAAAGTCACTTTCAAGCAAAATAAATATGCCCGTAGTGTGAAAAAGTATTTATTAGAGATCTGCATATTCAGCGCATGTTGGAATAGCTAAATAAAAAATATCTGTCAGGACATTTTAATAATTTTTTGAAAAAAGATTTATATGTATAATAATTTTATGACACAATTTAACTATATTTTCAAATTTTTAAAATTTTTTTGAATTACTGTGATGTACGTTTTTGTATTAAAAACTTAAAAACATATATCTAAAAGGTGATCCGATATATGTTTTAAGTTTGGTAGCTTTTTTCTGTCGAATCTAGTAAGATTTTTACCATTAGATGTGGTATGTAATAGTAATTGTTTGAGATTAAATTCGAAATAACCAGATCATGATAACTATAGTTCGATAAAGTTAAAGTAATACAGTAGGAAATTTTGTGAGAAATTAATCAATTAAACAAAAAAATATGACGAAATCTTTTTCTAACATATAGTTTATTGTCTTTTTACGTACGATAATAGTCAAAATATACTTATCTTTCTACATAATAAAATCTTTATTATATATTTTTATTATTTTTTAAAAAATAAAAATATTTTATTTCAGAAAATTTTGATTTTAAAAAAATTTCCGCACGCCCCCGAAATAAAGTTTGATTTGCAATAAAAAAGCTCTAAAACAAGGACTTGAAATTGGAAAACTTTATAATATTAGCTCCTGGATGTTACCGATCTTCTGAGCTGGATGCGAATCTGATCGACCTTTGAGTCAAGGTTCATCCCAATCCCCGTCCCATATAAAATCCCAACCATCTCTCCGCGCCATCGTTCGTCTGAGCAGGCTTCCATGAAGTTTTCTTTCTTTCCAACTCTTCAGTTTCCTTCTCTCGTGCAATTCTCGTTCGGTTCAATCCGCTTGTGAGAAAATTCCTTCGTTGCAATTATTGTTCTTTTCGATTGACCGATTGATCGCTTGTTGTTGAAGACATCTGATTGGTAGAGTAAAATCTCAGGCGATAGGTAGTCGATTCGAGTGATGGTTTGAATTGTGTATGAAATTTGTATGCGATAGTACATTAAATTGGAGTCATGGGTCAGAAGAAGAAGAAGAAACACAGCGGGAGTGGCCGGAAGGTGAAAGGGAGGGCTCAGTCGAAGGATCCTTCATCTCAAGCTTTTAATGATCAAGATTTTCTAGCTGAAGAACTCACCGCCTTGTAAGTTTTGGGCTCTTTCCTTTTTTTTCTATGGTTTCTCTGAAGTTGTGCAAGATCATGTATTCGGATGTAGTAATGCTCTTGCTGTTGTATGGTTTGACGAGAATTGTATAGCATGATTTAATTGGCATTGCGTAAGCATCAATGGGTTGGTTGATGTTTAAGTTATAGCTTTTTATTTGAATGGCATGAGCTTGGTTTATGTGTGAAAGTTAGATGAATGCTGATGGTATTTCTTAGCTTATGATTTGTTGTTATTATCCTCTTGTGTTAGGGAAGCGATTTTTCAAGACGACATCAAAATTGTTTCTGGTTCCACTCACACTCAGTGTGTGATAAAGCTAAGGTACTGAAAAGCTGATGGCTCTACTTTTCAAAAAATTCCAAGAGATACTATTCTGGTGTTTTCTACTTACAACTTATTAATTTTGTAGGCCATATGTATATGAGACAGGCTTGGATGGTGATGATGTTTCTGCTCTTCTCTTAGTAAGGTAAGTAATCCAGTGGGCTTTAGTTGGTTCTGTTTTACATTTTGACATTGCATTTCCATTTAAGTAAGTTTTCTCTCGATCTTAGATGCTTACCTGGATATCCTCACAAGTCCCCTAAACTACAGATAATACCAGAGAAAGGTCTGTCCAAAGAATATTCTGAGCAGCTCGTTTCTCTTCTCGTTGATCAGGTACAGGGTTGGGCATTATTTGCATACCAACGTTTGATATATGCTTTCTGTTTCAGATGATTTGAAAAATTCCATGGCTGGCCTTTTGTATATTTGAGATTGAAATAGTTTATGGTTTGAAATATGAAAAAGTTCGAAATTTCATTGATGTCCTCTTTACTTGGACAATTCTTGGGGCATATTTGATTATCTTTTTGATTTGAGGAGAACAAAACGCATGTAGCATACATGACTATCGTGCTTCATAACTAATTGCTTCACAGTTCACAATACTGCATCATACTTCATATATAGATATATGATTTCTTAAAATACTTGATAAGGTTGCCAAGTGTTACAAACATTATAGATTCTGCTTATCCTTCATAAAGTTTTTGATACAGCTGTATTCTTGTACTTGTTTCTGTTTCTTCTTCATTTTGAGTAAACTTTACTTAAACCCTGATACAAGATGCCATCCATTTGATACGTGTTTGAGCTTTGAAGTCATGTATCCCCATTGTCTAATTTGCTCCTCCTTTATATCTTCTGAGAGTTATTAGCTTTTGCTTGGATGAATTTTTATACAGATTGGTTTTTTAACTTCCTCTAAATTATTTGATATATATGTAGTTCCTGGGCATTTCTTGATATGTAGCTGCTTTTCATCAGGCAAATATCAATTCTCGCAATGGACGTGTTATGATCTTTAATTTGGTGGAGGCTGCTCAGGAGTTTCTATCCAGAAGAGTTCCAGTTGCACGATCACATGAATATGTATGTTTTTCTGACATTAATGATTATCATGTTAGGTTATATGCAGCTGAAGTTACATAATTGAATGGTTCGTTCTGCATCTTCTCTTTTTCAATCTCTTCAAGCCGAGTGCTACCCCGTAATCCTCATCAGGATTTATAGAAATTTTATGTTGAAATTTCTTTTCTTGCAAACGTGTCAAGCAATCTAAACAGGTACTCTTTTGTGTTCAAACAAAAACTCTTGCAGGAGCCAGAAGGCCATTCTGAAAGAAGCACAAATCATGAAGGCCCTTTTGTTAGTGGCACAGTTGATTTATTCTATGATTTATGCGGTGGGGATGATGGCTCGTGGCGTACTCATGGAGCAGAAGTTGTGAGCAGCCAATTTAATCTGACGTGCAAGGGACAAAGCTTGTTCGGTGGTAGGAATATCAAATTTTTATCAGTCAATACATATTTTTGTGAAAACTTAAATGTAGATTCTTACAATTTTTTCTTTGAAGACAATAAGACTGAGAATTCAAATGCTAAAAAGCATGACGTCTCATCAATACCTATTGTTAAGTTGGATATGGTCGAAGAGGAACATGAGGATAACGATGGCAAATCTTCACAAGATTTTGAGAATAATTTAGTGACAGGTTCAGTGAGCCTGGGATCCAGCATCATGGGTCATGAGGTATGGTACTTGTTTTAGTAATAATTGTATCTGCTTAATTTTATTTTATATAAAGAATTAAACAAAAAATTCCTTTTATTGAACTGCATGGATTTTTTTTCCCGGAATGGTAATAATGCTGTCTGGAGGTATAGTGTATATCTCAACTTAAACTTGCTTTGTGGTTAGATAACATAGATTATCTGTGAAAGAAAAAGTGGTATTGTGAAACTCAATGTATAGCTTAGAAGATAGTCTGTACTATGATTTACCCATTTAAGAATGAGGATAAGAAAAAGACAGTAGAATATTTCAGAAGTACCACATATCTTATTTTTGGTGGCTAGAAGGATCAGATCATGTGGAATATGCAAAACCTTAGGGCTGTGTGATTCTTTTTCTTTCAAGTAGGAGCATACAGATGCCCTTCAAATTTAGTAATTCCTGCCGATAACTTTGTCCTCTTTCTTCTGCTTCTTTTGTTGTTACTGTTTAGTATTTTTTTTTTCCTAGGATATAGGGAGTTTTAACTGAGCCTTTTGTAGAAAAAGGTGTAGCATCTAAACTTCTTCACAGATGCAATGAGATGTGCATTCTTATATCATAGGATGAACCACCCGGGGAGGAAAATGAACAAGTTGATGACTATGATTCTGAGAAAGGTTCTTGCTCTGCTTCATCCTTCCTGTCAGTATACGACGAAGACACCAAGAGCAAGAAGAAAGATCTACTCATGGTGGCGTGCATTTTAAATTTCGTTCCACTTTCAATTCAGTTTGCGTTGATGTTCTCCCTAACTTGTATGCCTATTTTGTGGTTAGGTACATTTACTTCACCTTGCTTGTGCTTCCCATGCATCACTCGCACAAGCTTTGCCAGAAATATCATCAGAATTGTACAACTTAGGGGTATGTATTTCAGATGAGGCTTTGAGGTCTGAGAGTCTAATTACTTAATGTATATAGATTTACATTCACGATCTTTCATTTTTATTATTAGATGCTTTCTGGACAAGCTCAGAAGTTGGCTACTGAACCTCCATCAGTTTTTGGAAAAATTTTTAAACATGCATTTGAGCAATATATGGTTAGTGACTTAGTGTGGGATCATTTTGTTTTTTCCTGTCCTTTGGAGTCTTTTTGGAAGAATGGTGTAAGATTATGCTGATTAGAGTTACTTTGCTTATGCATCTCGTCCTTTTCCTGATTAACTTTTTATTTTGTGCTCAATAGAGTTCTTCCAGGCTTGCTCAGTTCATGAAAGCGGCTGTCCACTATAGTGGCGATAATGCCTCTTTTCCAAATTCGCGGTATTTGAATGATTTCGAGGAAGTTCGTTCACTTGGTGAGATTCGGTATAGAGCTCCTACTTGTAATTTACCTTGCTCATACCTAGAAGGAATATCCCTTCTTAAATGCTGCTTGCTCTGTTGTCCTGCAGATCTTTTATATTTGGTGTACATGCGCACCTTATATGGCTGATGAATCTTTAGATGTACTACAATTTACTTTTACCTTATATGAAAAATGTATGTGATAGACCTAGGTCTACTTTTCAGTTTGCATGTTCTAAGGATTGACAGGGAAATTGGTAGCCAGTTCGTAATATGTATTTTCATTAAGATTTGGTATTCTTATTTATGCTAAAAAAATTGATGTCATGGCTATTTGGGAGTTTTATGTTAAACCAGGGATAATAGAGACAAAATGTAAAATTAATCTTTGGTGATTTTAATTCGTTTGTCCTGAACATCATTTCGAGTTTGTGATCCTCCCATAAAGTGAACTCAGATAAGATTCTCAAAACTTGGGGAGCTTGACTCATCCTCAAATTCTTTTGTAAAAGAAAATCGTGCTTATGATATTCAATAGCAATCTTTTGGAGTTTTATGTTTGTTTGGGAGGAACTAGTTTCAAGAATGAGTTAAATTTGGCTGGCTGATGTTCTAAAAACCTGTAGTACATAATCAAAGATGTATTTTCAAACTATGAATACTGACAATGAGTTTTCTTTTTCCTTTTCTTTTCTCTTTTTCATTTCTTATCTATTATTTATGTGGTTAGCACCGGAATCCTCGAGCTTTATAAGTCTACTCCAGGCAGATAGTCTGACCTATACTCATCCTTTTAAGGGTTCTTTTCTTTCTTCTATCTCTTACTCTTCTGTTGGAAGGAATAGATTCTTCTTATATGATACATCTACATGTGTATCTGTGTGAACTGTTACATTGCTTCTAGGATTTCTTTTTCTCCTATGAGTTATTTGACCTTTCTATTTGGCATGTTTCAATTATTGGGTAGGTGTCAGCAGATGTCCTTTTGGAGTTCAGAACACTTACAACATGTCCTGCAAAGGAAGCGTCTACACAGGGCACAAAGTCTTATTTTTTAAGTGAAGTCACATTTGTATTTGCTCGAATGGGATAACATCTTATGTGGCAGATAGTTATTTTCGTAGTAGGAGCTTATGTGGTTGTTCACTGTTGATGTGCTTACTGGGAAGAGGTTTACTTTATCTGTTAGAGTTCTCAATTGTCATGTGATTCTAGTCTGTGTTCTCAAATTTAGGATTCGACTTATTTTCCTTATTGATTTTGTGAATTTATTGTTATCACTGAAACATCAAATGGTTATAGGTCATGGAGGCTTCGGTCATGTTGTATTATGCAAAAACAAGTTGGATGGAAGGCTATATGCAGTTAAAAAAATTCGTCTGAAGGATGAAAACCTGCATGTCAATGACAAGATTCTGAGGTACACTCTTCTCTTTAGAAATTCAGCCAGATTGATAGTGCTCTAGCTCTGTAATTTCTATACTTCATTTGGAGGTGAACTCCAAAGATTTAGTTTTTCTGTTGTTGCAGCATGATATCTATAGTCTATTATGTTAGTTTAGGAGATTTAGTTCTCCTTCAAGACTAAATTTAGTGGAGCTTTGATAATTATTTATCCTGCTTCCTTTTGTTACTTTACTTCTATTAGCTGAAGCTTCAGCTACATGTATAAGGTAATTCCAGTTCCAACTTTTTGTGGTGAGAAAGGCTCAACTGATACTGTCACATACATCCGAAAGTTCTTAGTAGGAGCTGTGTCGAAAACACCTTGCACCACTCAGTGCCTTTTGAGGATATTAACGGAAATATTGAAACCAAGATTACCTTTTATTAGAGTTATTCAATGATCAGGGGAAGTATTTGCTACTCCATTGGGTTATATTTTGGGAGTGCTTATTGAAAAGGAGTGTATTATGGAATTTTTTGAAAAAACGAACCCTACTTTTCTTACCTAAAAAAAAAGTAATAATAAGATCTCATGACATAGAAATTTTCTGTACTTAATAAAATTAAAAAAAATTGTGTAAAATATTCTAGAAACTTTATTGGGAAACATGAAATGAAAAGTTGGAGTGAAAAGAAGATTATCAACTTAGCCAACGTTCACTTTATTTGTACTTCTTCATTACTCTATGATTCTAGTTAATTATGTGTTTCTCATGTCTTTCATTATGCTTTATGAATTGATTGCAAACTCGTGAAAATCTAATGTGTACATGTTGATTGTGAGGTCAAATAGGGATACTTTTATTAACTGTAACTTTGGTTAGTCTCACTATATGTATGCTTGCAAAGTTCTCAGGGAGGTAGCCACTCTCTCACGCTTGCAGCATCAACATGTTGTTCGATACTATCAGGTGAAAATTTTCATTGGTTACTTATATTTGTTTTTGATTACTAAACTTTTAGGTGATAGTTATAGTGCTGAAATTCTTTCTTATGTATTGCGCTCAACTCACTGTGTGCATGCTTGGAGATTCGTAGAAGTTAGTTAACCTGCTGTTTTTTCGTAAAGACCTATCAAAGCCTAGTAGGAAGATAATTAGAACTCATAAGCATCTTGGTCCCATTGATTTCCATGTAATAGTCAGAGCTTGGAACATAATACAAGCTCTTTGCCACACTAGTCTTCCCATCACTTCCCTAAATCCTCTCATACAAGTGTTAGACCTTTGATAGAATGTTTTGCTTTCAAAGGTGCCTACTTTTATTTTCTTCTTATGTCAACTCACTAATCATACTGTATTATCTTGTAGTTTCTACTGTCTTTACCAACTCTCTATTTAACTGCATTCATATTCTCTCTCATTCATAAAGTTAAACCTTACATGTCAAAGTGAAAAATATCATCAGTAGGTTTTGTAGCTATATCGTACTACTTACAGTCCAGTTTCAATGTTAGATTGACATATTATGCATGTTGGATATAACCAATTTGATCTCTAAATGTTAGATTGGAGAATGGTGGAAATGAGGATGAATAATTCAATGATGTATGTGATACAAAAGGTTTAACTCAAGAAAGGGAAGGGGACCAAAGTACCTTTTAAAACATTTTAAGTTCTTTAAAGTGCTGGTGGTACTTGAAGTTACCCTTAAGAGTAAATTCATGCCCCTGAACCTTTTTCTATAGTTTATTCTCTATTTCTATTGAACACTTCAAGCCCCACAGTTTATATTCTTTTTCCTTTTGTTATACTTCGGGCTTGTTTACCAACCCACCAAACTCACTTTCAAATTAAAATAAATATAAAAATTTAAAATAATTTCTTTCATAAGAAATTATTTTCAAAATTTAATTTTAAAACTCACCTTTTAATACTAAATACATGTAAAAATTTATTTTTTAAATACTTTTAATTTTATTTCATTTTTATAAACTCACTTTCGAAAAGTGAGTTTAACATCAAAGTAAACACCCCTTCACATCCCTGAAAGGGGTTAGGGACTTACATTCAGGACTTTGCTAGGTAGAAGTATTAATATCAGGAGCCTGAAGTGGAAACAGAATTATAGGAACGTGAACTAACCAAGTAAAACATCATTTAACATTTTTCCCAAAGTAAAGGGATGGCAGGCTTAAAATTTCTGGGCTTGTTAATGTTTCTCTAGCGACTGGATCCATTTTTTAATTTCCTTACCTTTTAAGTTAAATTTACTTCACACTAGATCTTTCAAGAAGAATAATGTAAACAGCTCTTGGTAGCTTAATGTTTTGAGGTTGATAGTTTTATACAATTAGAGGGCCTTGTGGCTCAGAAGACGAGTAATCTCTTGAATCCTAGGATGTTTTGATACGGCAGATACATGTTTAAGGTTTTATATGCTTCAATTCTTTTTTTTTTCTTGCTTTTTATTGATCTCTGACCTCATAGCTAGAAAATGAGAATCATTGTCATTATTCCTAACAAATGTCATTCCTTTACTGTGATAAGTTACTTCGAGTTAGTATCATGAATAACAATGATTTCTAGTGTATATCTAATATATGGCAATTATAGGCATGGTTTGAGATTCAATACGGTAATAACTTTGGGGAGAATGCTTTGGGTTCCTTCAATGCTGAGAGTACCAGTTATAGCTACATCCATACAAGTTTAACAAGTGCTTCTGAGCCTACAAAGAGCCAAGAATCAACCTACTTGTACATACAAATGGAATATTGTCCCCAGTAAGCATATGCAATCCTTCCTTTTTATTGTTATTTATTACAAAATCAAGTCTTCATAGATGTTCATAGTTTGTTTATAAATATCGATGCCCTCTTGAATAGCAAAGCCATTAGTTTGTCAGTTGCCATCAACTTCATTGTGGATTATATGATTTGACCTTTTAGGTGCATATAGAGTTTGTAGGCTAGGCTCCTTTTCATTAAACTACATGTGACTGCACATCATGAAATTTCATCTAAATTGAGAAATGATTGAGAAATGTATCTTCATAATATTTTCTATATTTGGACTTGACTTTTGACCTTTAGCTACCTATACAGTAAGTGTTGCTTCTGTAGAACACAGTGGTACACAAGTATCAATGTAGCCAGCTTGACCTAGCTAGGCAGGCTCAGTTGTCTTTGTTTATTTCATCATTGTTTGTTCATGATGTTTGCTTTGGACTAATCAGTTTTCTCTATTCAATTTTGTTTTCAAGGACCCTACGTCAAGAACTTGAGTCAAGTGCTGCTCCTGTTGATAAGGAATATGTATGGAATTTATTCCGTCAAATTGTTGAAGGTCTAGCTCATATACATGGGCAAGGCATCATACATCGTGATTTGACTCCTAGTAACATATTCTTTGACATTCGCAATGATATCAAAATTGGAGATTTTGGACTTGGTATGTGTGCACCATCTCTTAAAACTAATTTTTCAGTTATAGTGCTGTAATGACAGCGAAATTGTTAATGCATGCTATATGTACACATCATTATAGCTTGTATGATTCTATAGGTAACATTTTCCTGATATCCATGCTATTCTTTTGGGATTAGATCGTAGCAACTCTCCTTTTATCAAAGTGAAGGTAGTCCCTTCCTGTGTGTGGGTTGCGGTTCAACTTGAAGTGAACCTGCTCTTGGCTAATTCAACCAAGTTAAGAGCTTGTACTTCCCTGGAGAGCATTTAGATCGAACCAGTGTAGTTATAACAAAGCGTAGAAGCTGCTTCACTTTATTTTTTTTTATGTATTTCTTTTCTTCATGTAAACTTGTCTAAGGTTAATATTACCTAGTCTTAGACAATAACTCTGTCGAAAATATGATTTGCTTACTGGGACACATGAAGGTATCCACTGAACTTTACTAATAGTTAAAAGGTTATGTATAAAAGCTTATTTGCTTTCACTTTCTCCAACGGCATTCCTTGCTCTTGCAGATATTTTCCAAATGTTCTTGAAGACAACAATCATTTTATAAGGAAAAGCTCAATGGGCATTTGAGTTTTCTTGTAAATGAACTATATGAAAGGGTTTTTGTTGCTAGGAAGCCAATTTAATTATTTCTCCCATGTTCAATTTTAGATGTTAAATAAATTGACCAAAACCCATTGTTTGGTTCAGCTAAATTCTTGAAGTTGGAACAGCTGGAGCCAGAGCAAAATTTTCCAGCGGAAGGAATTGGTACATCTGTGGATGGAACTGGTCAAGTTGGTACCTATTTCTATACAGCACCTGAGATCGAACAGAGATGGCCACAAATTAATGAAAAGGTTGATAAAGCAAGTTGCTTTGTGAAGTTTTTTATTTCTAGTATTTTATGTAAATCGTTATAGATGTATCATGTTTCTTCTTTGCTACTAATGATTGTAGTTGTTGTTTCAACGTAAGATGATAACACATGCATAGCTTGCTCTTCTCATTGTACAGGTTGATATGTATAGCTTAGGGGTTGTATTTTTTGAGCTGTGGCATCCATTCGGGACAGCAATGGAAAGGCATATCGTTCTTTCAGATTTGAAGATAAAAGGGTTTCTTCCTTCTTCATGGGTTGAGGAATTTCCTGATCAAGCTACACTATTGCGGCGTCTGATGTCTGCGAGCCCATCTGACCGTCCATCTGCTCTTGAAGTATTGCAAACTGCTTTGCCTCCAAGAATGGAAGATGAATGGCTGAATGGTAATGGCTGTTTTGAAATAGTATGTTGTTGCAATATATTGATGAAGTTGTTGTCATGATATCAAACACTATACCTTGATTCTTGATGCTGTTCATGTAAGGGCTTGCTTCCTGTTTCTCTAGGCAATTCTTCTTCATCATTGCTCCAGAAGGTAAGGTGTGCCGTATGCTGAAAGGCTTTAACTTGCCATTGCCAATATAAGCTTAAAGTCTCTGTCTGTTAGACTTCATTCATGAAGGATTTTGTACGACATCCAAAGTACTTGATGCAGCTTTTTCATTTGTCTTTAGATTCATGAAACCCATCATTTGGCTTGATAATAATAATTGGTGTCTAACTTAACCAAGGAAAGTGAGGTTTTTATCTCTATCTAAGAAACTTGCTCCTATTGCAGCAAGTGCATTACTGCATTTTTTTGAGCTGTGCCTAATGAACTGCTTTCTAGACTAAATTACGACCATGTATAAAAATTCTGATTGCACAAATTGTCTCAGGAATTCTGCGAATGATGCATACAATGGAGGACACCTATGTATATGATCGAGTTGTCTCCACCATTTTTGATGAAGATAGATTAGTTATGAGAGCTCAGCGTCAAAATGGTGGAGGCGTCAAAATGGCTGGAGAGCAGTCTACATATATCACAAGTTCAGAGGTAGTTACTGAATCAAGGGACAATATTATTGAAGTTGCTAAAGAAGTTTTTAAGCTACACGGTGCAAAGAGATTGGAGTTTTCAGCAATGCAAGCTCTGGACGAAAATAAGTGTAACAGGTTTGTTCAGTGTATGCTCTTACCATTTGATACCTTCTGGAAGCTATGCAAAAACTAAATGCATCTGTAACAGGAAGTCTGTCAAGCTTTTAACTCGAGGAGGGAACATGCTTGAACTTTGTTATGACTTGCGTTCTCCCTTTGTTGAGTGGGCTGTTTCCGACCAGGTAACTAAGAGTTTAAGCTCATTCAGTAGTGTTAAGTTTTACATGTTGTTGTAGCTTTAATCTATAGCTGCATAGTTTTACACCATTCATGCACACTAGTGCACCAATCTGATCGAATGGTTGTGAGCCAGTCTTTTAATCATCGTACTTCGTGGCACCAGTATACTTGTTAGTGCTTGACCTGCTGTTCTTTAATTTATAAACTTATGGTCTACATTCCTTTGTTACTGAAGCTTTTACAGAAAGCAAGATATTTCACTTTGAATTGGTGCAAGTGTTTGATAAACATAAGCATTGTAAACATAAGCATTAATACATAGCTAATTTACTGAGAAGAGTGCTGCATAATGTCTAGTTGCAGGGAAAGCACAGAGAGTTCATTGGTCATACTAAATGCACAACAGCTGTAGTTTGTTTGGACAGTCATTATTTCATTTTCTTGCATCAATCGTCACGTTCATACTAGTTTTTCTCGATTATCAAGGGGATTGGTAACAGCCCCTCCTAGCTTTATATCTACATGTACTCGAGTTGGTTGATGATCTGAAAATAAGTAAATAAGTGGATTGCTATCTTGGTGTCATGGTTGGATAGGTCAAATGGCAATTTACCAAACAAAGTTCAGTCTTTTTACCTCAGAAAAGTTGAACTGAAGCATGCTGGAGTAATGTTCATCCAATGTGGTGCCCAATTGAATAGTGCGATAAAGAGTTGTCAATTATAGTGCAACAGACTTTGCATGAGAACTCAGCCACCTTGTGAAATATCATTTATCATTATTCTAGTTATCAGTATTGGGGTCAATTTCAAAATCCGTGATCTTTATGCTCTGTTAGTTATTAAAACAAGTGTTTTTCTTATTTTCAATTTTCTTGCAAATTTTGCTACCAGTTCTCAAAAAAATATTGAAACCATACAAATGACGGCAATTTCAGTAGTTAAGATAACAATCACTTCATTTTTGAAAGCGGCGGTATCTAAGAATTTGGTTTTGATTGTCGAGATAACTTGAGAACTTGACATTCCCAACAAGCAACAGCAAATTAGTATTTATGTCTGGAATTGCAGCTCATTCTAGTATCCAGCCAATCTGAGAACTGTACCTGTTATAGTTACTGCCATGTCAAATCAAATTTTTCTTCTTCTTCAACCACCCCTTAGCCCACTAAGTGGGGTTGGCTAGATGAATCTTTTCCCACAAAGAATCCATTCAACGAATATTTGGCAAGTTTTGAAAGGTGGCTTCCAACCTCGCCCCTACCCCCTATTACCTAAGCTTGGGTGTGGAAAAAAACTCCTCACAGGCAGAGCTAGTACTCCTATGCGTTTATTTTGTTAACAATAACTTGTATATCTTCAGAGAACTTTTGATTGCCTATTATGGCCTATGATCACCATTGTCACATGCTTTTTAAGAAAACGGTATCCACAGCTCTGATTTCTATTGCCTTACTAGCTCATCTAGAAGTAGAATTTACTCAAGAGCAAACAAGAAGTTGTTTGATTATTAAATGAAACATCTTCTATTCTTTGAAGTATGTCCCCTAAATAGCATATGCATCTATCATTTGGAAATTTTCCTTCTTGCATGCAGAGAAGTTCTTTGAAAAGTTATCAGATATCATGGGTATATAGGAGGACAGTAGGCAATTCTTTGCCAAACAATTTCCTGCAGGTTTGTACTTCACTAAAATCAATGTTAGTTTAAAATCAATGTTAAAATCAATTTCGTATAGGAGGACACTTCTGTATGCATGTTTGAACTAAGCATATATACTACAGGGTGATTTTGACATTGTTGGAGGTGAGTCTCCTCTAACCGAAGCTGAGGCAATCAAGGTACTCTTTAGCTGATTACAGTTATTTGTCTGTAAGAGCTTTTATCTTTTATTATTTTCTTGTGACACTCTTTGATATTTTTGTTGAGAAAATTCAAATATATGCTATTCTTTCTTAACATAGCTATTAGTGTCAAGTCTAACACGCAATCGTATAGTAAAATATTGGATATGGATATCGTAGCATTTGTCGGAAAACTTAACATACATGATACATGTTTTGATCTCCAAATGGTCTTTCTTAAGGGGATAGTTGCATCTTCCTTTAAGGATAAGTTGAATTTCTGATTTTTTAATATACTTTTGAATCCATATGTCTGTTGTATAAGCCAGCATGTCATGTGGATTTCATTTTACTGAGTAATTGCTATTTAAGGTAAAGTTTCATCTGGCATAGTTGGAATGAATGATCTAATTAGCTAGTGTACTTGTTTCCAAACATCCCTGATGGTCTTGGTTGCATCTGCAATTCAGACAAAACTATAAAGTCACTTTTTATCTCAGAAAATAATTAAGCAAAACCTTAATGGATATGTGGTTGCATTGATGACTTAAATAGTATTAGAGTTAGTGTGGTTAATGGTACAGATAAAACTTGAAACTATACTTGGGGTTTCCCCTAGGCGTTGCCCTTTGTTAGTATAACTTGATCATTTCTGTGATTTTTAGCCAGTGCTTGTCTGATGCTACCTGTGCATTTGAGAGCAATGGACAAATATAATCAATTTTTTAATGGTATTAGATTCATTCATTTCTCTGGTCAAATTGCAATGCTCTTGTTTAGGCTTGTTTACTTCACCAGAAATGACCCAAACCTGCCAAAAAATCATTTCCGGGTGACTTCCTATGTTTACTTGCATAAATTTACTCTCACAAACTCACTTCCTACCCCAGAAACTCACTTCCTAACAAGTAACACAGGCCCTTAATTTTAAAAGGATAACTTGTGTTTTAGGTCAGTGTGACTAATTATTATCTTTGTAATACATATCCAGTAAGGCATGTCTGAATGGTGAATTATAGGTAGCAATGGATATTACATCTCGATTCTATCATACCAATTCCATCAACATTCACCTTAGTCATGGTCAACTTTTGGAAGCTGTTTGGTCCTGGGTAGGAGTTGAAGGTGGTGAACTCAGGCAAAGTGTAGCTGAGGTATGTTGCAGCTGGAGACTTGAACATATCATGCTTACTTAAGTATAACGATTCTAACTATTTTTTCTTAAAATCTTTTTGGAATTGTTAAGCTCCTATCTCTGGTCAGTTCATCTTGTCCTCAGTCAACCAGTCGTAAAACCAATTGGGTGTTTGTTCGCCGGCAGCTTCTGCAGGTAAGAGCAATGGGCAAATTGTTCGGTATTAGTTTATTTAGTATGATAATCTTGATAGCGCTAAACTTGGTCTTAGTAAAAACAATACAAATATTAAGGTTGCCTTTGTAGTGTTTTTTGTATAGCTTCTGATTGTTATTTTTCTCCAAAGGGAGTCATTAGTGTTTGGCAATCAACTTACTATCTGACTATAGCTGTTTTTATGCTTGTTCCTTCTTTCAGGATCTTCGCCTTTCTGCAGCTGCTGTAGATAAGTTACAAACTGCTGACTTGAGGTTTTGTGGACCTGCAGATCAAGCTCTTGCCAGACTGAGAGGGGTACTTTCACCGAGTATGTTTATTTTAAGATAAGTTTCTATGGAGTGTCTATCTAATACAATGACTTTTGTATGTTTTATAACACTCAAGATGTGCAGGTAAACTCACTAACAAGGCTTTGGAGGACTTGTCAGTTCTTCTAAGCTATCTCAGAGTTTGGGGGATTGAAAACCATGTTTCTGTTGATGTACTTATGCCTCCTGTTGAGAGCTATTACAGAGGGCTCTTTTTTCAGGTATAATATCTATGCTGCTTCTATAATTTCTTGCATCTTCTGAAGAAGTTGTTCAGCTGCAGAATCATTTCTTAAATCAAGTTGATTGAGAAACAGATCCATTTGTGTGCATTGCAATGTTTTCATTGCTTTACCTGTTATAGAACTATATTTTGGTGGCTAAGCATGGAGAAATATCGAGTGAGCAGCATGTCTACTGTTTAGCCGCATATATCACAGAAGAGTTCATTACCTCTAATACCAAGAGACAACCTGACAACGTGATCATGTTTAATTAAAAAAAAGCATCTTGAACATGAATCAACCAACAGCACCATGAAGCACAAGATAGTCACGCGTAACCAAAAAAGGCATCTTCTTTCTGTTCATTGGCAGTACACTTAATCTCTAATAGTTCTAAACCATGCTTATGTATGACTTGTTAATGTTATCTGCTTGTTCAATGACTATTGTATTGATTTCATCAGTTATATGTCAAGGAGAATAGTTCCGGAGCTGTATGCGAGCCAGTTTTACTTGCTATAGGTGGTCGTTATGACCATCTAATGTATCAGAAATGGGAGCATAAGTATGTAAGTGCTACTCAACTTTCAATTGTTTTATAATAAATTTGAAAGATATACTTTATAAACAAATGATTATTACAATCCCCTTCATGTCATGTGGCCACCCAAAGTTTTCTCTATGTAATTTTTATTTCAGATGATATACTTCTTTGGATTTGCTTAATGCTATCAAATAATATATTGAATGCTTTTGATAATTTTAATCTCAGCCTTATTTGGATTCAGAATATTAACAGGCACTTTTTCGAATAGTTGTCATGTGTTGTCAAGCATAAGGTAAATTAAATTATCTGGAAAAATGACCTGTGCAATGAACTGGCTAATTGCTAGTACAATAACAACAACAGTAAAGCCTTGCTCATTAGGTGGAGTTCGCTTTGTGGATCCTTTCATTGTCCATTCACTTTTTCCTCCTTTCAGAGATCAAGCCCTCCAGGTGCTGTTGGAATAAGCTTTGCATTGGAGAAGATCCTTATTAACTCGTCAATAGATGCCAAACCATCCAGGTGCATTAGTACTTTCTTGTTGTTTTGTCAGGTTGACAGTTGAAACCACATACAGCTCTAAGGTTAATCACCTATGATTTATTTTAAACATCTTTCATGTTTTGCACATGAACAGAAATGAACTTGGCATGAATGTGCTTGTATGTGCAAGAGGTGGCGGTGGTTTGTTAAAGGAGAGGATGGATCTTGTTTCAGAGTTATGGCAATCTAACATCAAGGTCTGTTATCTAATTTAAGGTTGAGGATCAAGGAATTTCAGTAGTTGTGTGTTCCAATGATGTCGATTTGATTATTGAGTAATTTTATCTTTCTATAGGCAGAGTTTGTTGCTGTTTCTGATCCAAGTCTGACGGAGCAGTATGAATATGCGACTGAGCATGATATCAAATGGCTCGTTATCATAACTGAAGCTGGTCTATCTCAAACAGGTCTTGTTAAGGTATTGCTTTCACTCATCATTTGGACATCAATTTGGAATTTAAATGGTGCTACTTCATTCTTTCCAGTTTGTATATTTTCATCTCTCTTGTTTTAAGCAGTTCTCCCTATAGAACCAGTTGAAAAAACCTTTTAAGCGAAGTATTTTAGATTTGCTATTTGGAGACAGTTTATTTAGGATTGTCGTTAGTGCCAGATTTAAATCTATTTATGCTTGTTGGCTAGAGTATTCCCTCTACGAGGAAGTTGAGAGTTCAAAACCACTGCCTGTACTGGTTTATCTCAAAAATAAGTAAATGAATAAAACAAAATCATCCGGTCTCTGTTTAAGTGGCCATTACCTTTTCCTCCTCTTGAGCACTGTACTTTCCTTTCTTGGTTGAAGCCCACCAAACTTTTGTAAGATATAGTTGATATTTAATTGCCTTTTCTGATTGCAGAATGAAACTAGTCATCATATCTTAGCATGCTTTTTTAGTGGCACTTTACTTACCACTTAACTATAGTTATCTCCATCCTTTCTTCTTGATCCAGGTCCGCCATTTAGAGCTTAAAAAGGAGAAGGAGGTCAAAAGACAAGAACTTGTGAAATTTTTAACAGATGCAATGTCCACACAATTCAGGAATTATGCATTTTGGAGTTGATTATTTTTGGTTAGAATTTCAGGTTACTTTCTTGCCCTTCAGTTTCTTCGTCTTCTTCTTCTTCTTTTGGGACATCAGGGTGGGTACATGATCTTACATAAGACTAGTTACTGTAATGATGGTAGTAATGCTATAATAAGGGGCATAAGTTAGGACACCACTGACGTTGCTCAAGTTGATAGTGCTCAATTTGAACTCAGCTTAATCAGCTAGCTTTCAAATTCAGCTGTGAGATGTTCAATTGTTTTGAGAAAAAGTTTTGACTTGTGCATGTGTTATCTCACACCTAGAGTCATGGAGTAAAACATCATTCTAGTGATAAGAATATCTCTACACCCCATGTAATGGGACAGTATATGTGGCACGGTTCCAACATCAGTGTTACACTAGCATAGTTGGTTAGTTTAATCTGAAACTGGTATATACATCCTTAGATGGTGCTCACTATCATCAAACTGTAGCATTCCTTTTGAAACCTTGCTGCTTGCATGAGCTCGTCATCAAGCAGGATTACTTAGTTTTGTGTAGTTTTCCTCGGCTTTCTGTTTATGCTTCTAACAATGGTTTGGCAGTTGTGTTTCTGCTCTATGCTTTCTGCATCTTCAACACCTGTTGCTCAGTTGCTACTATGCTGGCCTTTCTTTTAAAATACTCGGAACTTCTTGGCTCGGTGAAACTACATAGGTCTTGTGTGTAAATAACATTTTAGGCGTCTCTCTAATAAAAAATTTTGAGGAAACTGCATGCATGTTACTTCTCTTTATTTCATTTGTTACTGTGACATTCCTTTCGGTATGAACTTAAATGTTACTTATACAATGAACAATTGTTTTTAGGTTTCCCTCTTAATAATTTGAACTGTCGGATGTTCTAGTTGAGTAATTGTATTTGTTCAATTTGAAGCCTGCAGCTATGTTGACTACAAAAGCTAACCAGATTACAATAGCTCGAATTGAACTTAAAGAAAATTAAATAGTATGTAGTTTACTGTATACTTCCACTTTGAATTTTTCTTCTTTTCGAATTACTTAATATGTGAATTTTCGCTCGGTGTCTCCAAATTTCTTTTTTGTAACAGGTACCAAAGGAGACTATCGCATTATTCTCTAGCCAGGAACTTTTATGTATTTGGGGTTGGAATTTCAAATTTTCTTTCATGGTTTCAACCCAAGGGAAGTGTGTGGAGAATAACATGCGGAAGAGTTTTGCAGTGTGCTTCTGCTGGACGAAAGAAAGTGAAGTAAACATGTTACCTATGTCAAACATCATCAGCTTGATATATCATGCCTTGAAGTGTGAAATAACTAAGCTTGAAGTTTGGATCATTGTGTGCGGCAGCATGGCCTTTTCTGTAGCCTTTGGCTGTTACATTTTCAGGTAAAAGTAGCAGAAGGTTCATAAATACAATTCCTTTTCCTTCGCTGTAATGATGTAAATCAGTAGTTAGGGTATTAGTAGTTCCGTTTCTCTTCCCCCCCCCATAATTGTTGGTCTTAGCTTGAATAGCTTTATACAGTCATGTACAACAATTGAGGAAATACAGTATTAGCATTTGCTTCCTTGTCACGAGTTTTGCCGGAAGGATTTTTTTCCCCCTACTAACATATGCTGCACATATATTTTGTCAAATGGTAAGTTGATACGAAAATTTTGAGGATACATGACACACTCCAAAAGACAAATTAAAGTTTTTAGCTATGCTGTATAATTAATCATTTGATTTAATCGCTCTTATCATTTCATAGGTTTTGTTGCATGTTTTGTAGCTAACAGTTACGTATATCACGAGTCTATCGTTTAGTCGTTAGTGTTATTCCTCTCACAAGAACGAACCTTGTACCTCAATGGTAGAGCGTCAGTCTTGTAAACTAAAGGTCCGTAATTCGATCCTGCGTGAGGGCATATGTTGTTCGCTGTAATTTTGTTTTGAGAAGAGAACGAAAAATGACAACTATTTTTTTACCGGTCTCACACAGAATTATTGCTTTACGAAACCTATGAACTCCTCCATTACGATATGCAGCCTATAACATACATTAAAGAAGTGATTGTTCGTATTCTCTTCGATGCACGCAAACCTAGGACTTGCATTGAATTTTAAATTCCTTACACAATTTCTTTCTGAATATTTCTCTCTTGTTTCATCAAAAATTATGCTGCAAGAACAAGTCCTCCTGTGGAGATGCAGGACCGATCTCTTCTTCCAAACTTCTCAATCCATCTCCTCCATTATTTTCAACGATCCTTCCTTCCAAATTCTTCGAATCCAAATCAGCTTCTGAAGCGGATGACTTCCTTCTCTGCGATGAAGTCACGCTCGGAAACGTTATCCATGAAGGAGCTCTGAACTCAAACCTCTGGTCTTCAGTCTCGTTCCCATCGTTCTCTGAACAGGAAGGATTCGACGATCGCTGTGATGATTTCTTATGCAACCTGCTGCTGCCTAGCACTACTTCCGTAGGCAAGATTGGTTGCTCGTTGCAGGGACTTCCCATCAATAGAGCTAGCGCCCTTTCTAATGCGGTTGTAACTTTATCCATTGACGGTCGGTCTTTTCCTCTCATCCGCACACATTTGCATGCAATGGCCGCAATCTTTTTTAATGCTTCAATGTTTTCAGCAGGCTTCAGCACTGGGTCTAAGATTGCGGATATGTTTCCGGCCTTGATCAGCGGGACAGCCCATTCGACAATGTTGCCTTCCTCAAATTGCATATCGATTGCCTTTCGCCCACTTAAAATCTCTAATAGAAGAACCCCGAAGCTATAAACATCAGATTTTGTTGTTAGATAGTGTAGCCTGTAATACTCAGGATCGAGATAACCAAGCGTTCCAGCAGGAAGTTCTGACAAGGGCGAGCTACTATCAGCAGGACCTAATAACGACAGGCCAAAATCAGCAACTCTGGCATTCTGTTCCGCATCAATTAGTATGTTTGATGACTTGATATCTCTGTGGATTACAGGAGGGCAAGCATACCCATGTAGGTACTCAATACCTCTTGCTGCCTGCACAGCAATGGTGACTCTTCTGACCCAATCCAGTTTCTCCTTCATCAAAGGATTCTTTCCATGGAGGTGTTGGTATAATGAACCATGCGCCATGAACTCGTAAACCAAAAGCCTTTCTCCGCCTTCTTCGCAATAACCAAGCAAATTGAGCAAATGGGCATGATTCAATCGGGATAACAAATCAAGCTCTGTGTGGAATTCTTTTGAATTCTTCTTCACGCCAGAGGCAATAATAGCCTTTTTAACGGCAACCACTGTGCCATCTTTCAAAACACCTTTGAATACACAAGAGAAACTTCCCTTGCCCACTTGTGATTCTTCCTTGAAACCCCCTGTAGCTCTCTCAAGCTCTTCATAGGTGAACATCTTTGGTTGCTGGATTTTCAACTCCTGCAATTCCGGCCCGACTTTCATTGATTCCTTATGGAACGATGAAGAACTCCTACTTCTAGACCTTACCGGATGATTAACAGAACACTTGCAATTGTGCAATCTGTGTCGAACATATAACAGAGCAACAAGTGAGACAGAAATCACCAAAACAACAGCGAAAACCAGCTCTGCAACAAAAATAGGCATCTCTAATGTCAAGAACTTCTTCGCTTTAGACCGGTTGTGCTCCTCAGAGCAGAACGTAGAACACTCCAGCGACGCACAGCTAGAGCAATTAAAATCACACCGGAGATCAGAATTCTGGCTACATGCTGCGGACTCAAAAGTTCCATCAGGGCAACTGCTATGGCAGGGTACACAAACCCGGGAATCTTGGGGTTTGCAAAGGCGTGTTTTCGTATCGCTAGAGTTATGCCTAAACTCATAGTAGCCCTTACCGCAAGGAATTGAAACACAAACACCAGGTGAAACAGCCATGGGAATGGACCAAGGTCCAGAAGAACCCCAACAAACAGGTCTAAGACTTCGTTGAGCAAGAACGGCACAGGTGAAGTAATCTCCGGCAACAATTTGGTAAACATTCACCTTCTCCGGTGGTGGCAAGCTTCCGTTCACGCTGTAACCCCAACAAACAACTTCCCTGTCTTCACTCTTTATTCCACACGCATGAAACCTTCCTCCGACAACTGCTACCATTGCTGCCATTGGAGCAACAACAACGCTACCTTTAACAACTGCAACCAGAGACTGTTGCATTGAAACAAAACTGTTTCCCCAACAGAAAACCTGCGAGTTTTCAAGAATGCCACAAACATGAAAACCGCCGGCGGATATTGAACGGAACCGGAGACCAGTAGGAGAAGTTTTCATCACGCCGCTCGCCGTATCGTCTCCCCAACAGAATGGTGAACGCAACCTGTCGAGCAGGGCACAGTTGAACGCAGAACCACCAGATAACATTGTTGCTCTTCCAGGGAGATCTATTGTTGTTGTCATGTTGTATCCCCAGCAATCAACAACAGCTGGGTTGTCGGAACGAATGGCACATAGATGCTGGTCTCCGGCGGAGATACCGGAGTAGGTTGAAGAAGGGAGCATTGGCTGAGGAACACCAAGACTGATGTACATGTTTGAACCCCAACAGTAAGGTTGGTGAGTGTTAAGAAGAAGGCCGCAGACAAAGCCGTCGCCGGCTGTGAGACCGAGGAATTGATGATGAAATGGAGCACCGTACACGATTGCATCGTCACCACCAAAGCAGCTAACGTGGTGAGAGCCGTCTGAGATCAGACCGCAGAAGACAGGGCCTCCGGCGCCGTAGGAAGCTGCAATGGATGACATTGACCCTAAGGAATTGACATGGTGCACTAGTAATGCAACTACACAAGTGATCAAGAATAAGGAGAATGGTGGCTTGGCAATTATGATCATCGATAAAATTTGATGAAAAACTGGTTGAGAATTCTGGATGAAAATAAAAGGAGAGGAGATCAGTTGCTTTTGTTGTTACATGGAAAGGTTGATAGAAATTTATTAGTTGGTGCTGTACTAGAGTGCAAGAAAAGAGATGCCAAGGAAAACAGAGTGAATTTATAGCGAAAATCTAAGTAAAGACGTAATCTTCCTCTGTATAAATGCAACTGGAGCTCAACAGGTAGAAGTAGAGACTGAAAAAGATTGAATCTTTAAAGGGAAATGTAAGTACAGATTGAATCCTTCTCACAAACAGGTAGAAGATTGAACCCTTCAGAGAAAATGTGGGTAAAGATTGAATCTTTTTTCTGTTCGAAGACAAAAGAAACACTGATCCAGTGGTAATTGAAAAGGGAAGAAGATGGATTAACTTAAAATTGCTCACTACTTATACAGGGAAATGATGAGAACAATTTAGCCTTGGAACTTGGGATCAGACAAGAGAAACAGAGAGGATTTTAAGGGAAAGAAGAAGCTAATGCTATGTTTATCATCATGACCTAAAAAAGAGAATGAAAATCGATAAGATTCTTTATTAATTCTTCAAAAGACAAAAAAAAGAACTCAGAAACACGAACTTGGGTTGTTATACGAATTCATGAAAGATCATAGAACAAACACCATATATTAACACAAGACCTGAATCATGAATGACTGAGATTGAATAAGAATCGAGGTTTTTCCTTTCATTTTAGAGAGAGGGAGATACAATGGACAGAATTCTATCTAGAGAGAGAAATAGAAACAGTGTGAGAGTGAGGAAGGTGGCATTGAATATGGGCATTGAATTGTTGTTCATGGTTGTAGGTGGGAATTGTTAATGAGGATTTTAATGCAATCCTGTCTTTATGCACTGCTATCTCTGCACACTTGTCCATCAATTCTTTTCCCTCTTTTTTCTTTTTTTCTCTTTTGTTCTACTTCCCTTCTTTTCTTCTTTCCTTGTTTGCTTCTCTGCTGCAATAACCTGCAAGTTCAACTATACATAACTTTTTCATTACCTTTTTCTTGCCACATTCTTGTAACTTCTGAAAATTTTGTTGATATCCTAGCTACTAATTTTATGCTAATCACTACTGTTAAGTGATAATGTGCTTGGAGAAAGAAGAAAGAATGCTATCGTTTATTTGGAGTTATATTCTTGATCAAATACAAATAAAGGAATTGTCATCTTCTTCAAAGGTTTTTGAGAAATTTAATAGTCATCTTTGTTTTTCAAAGCACTCTAATATCAAGAAGCTTATATAGGGAATCATTGGAAGTTTGTCCTCACTAGCAGACGCTAAACATAGGCTCTTCAATTGAAGAAGAAAAGTTTAAGACTCTATATTATAAAACTATTAATAATAAAGTTTCTTTTCATTAACTCCAAGATATATAATAGAAAAAAAAACAAAAGCTGATGAACGCTTTAAAGAATAATTAGAAGATCATGTCAATAGCTCTTAGCAATTACAAACTTCTATACAATTAACAGTCAAAATTATATATTGAACATTAAGTTATAGAAAAACCCAATTAATTTACAGTAAAGTTTTAATGTTCATGGCATTATTTATGTACTCAAAACTGTTCTTTCTTTCTTCTTCGATGAATTAACGGAAGGACTAAACAAACAGTTAAACAAACAAACAACCACAGGTGCAGGCTCCGCTTCTTCTTCTACTGATTCTTTGCTTGTTTAAATTTCGTGGTCAATCAACTCAACAACCTTCTGATTTGTCAGAGGAGAACTAATTTTATAAAGAGATACTTGGTTAAAAAATTACTTTTCAAATTCCTTGTGTTAGTGTTAGATTAGTTTATATGGCTTAACATGATTGTCTAACTTTAATTAAATCTTCTCGTTTCTCACACTTCAGTAAGAGAGAAAACTTAAAACTATTCATGGGCTGGATATGTTACTTTAGTATTACATGGGCTTAATATAAATGCTTAAGACCCGGTCCATATAACAGCAATACAAACTCCACCCTCTGTCCACGATAATTACCAAGATACCCTTTCAGTCCTTCAAATTCAAACTGACCCCAATCTGATTCCCCCAATCAAAACCAACAAATCCTTAGAAGTAAAATTTTCTCCGGCGATCGATCAATGGCGCTGGTCCTCTCTGCCGCCGACTTCCATCTCTCATCCTCCCAACCTTCTCCCGTCTCACCTCCACCACAAGTGCTACCACCAACAACACATCAGCCAAGGTTTCCGACCGCATCGTGCGGCTATTTGCGATCGATCCCGAAGGAAACAAGCGGGAAGTGGTAGGGTTATCAGGCACACACTCCTCCGCGCTCTTTCAAACGCAGGACTGATTGATCCTGCTTCGCGTAGGCTTGAAGAGATTGATGCGTGCTCGGCGGAGTGTGAAGTCAACATTGCTCAGGAATGGCTCGATCGACTGCCACCGCCGTCGTATGATGAGAAGTATGTGCTTACTCGTGCTTCGAGGAATCGTGTTCTGAACATGCATTCGAGACTTGGTGTCAGGTTGTTCTCTCGCATGAACTTCAAGATATGGTTGTTGCTGTTCCTGAACCAAAGCCCTGGCACACTCCGTAAAAGAGGCGTTGTGATAAGGTTTACTTCTTTTCCGAACTTTTGGATTTCGCTAGATGTAATTAGATGATGACTACACCAAAAACCATGTTGGTTACAAACTTGAAATTTATGATTTTGATGTAACTTGTGTATTTGTTTATTTGGATACTCGGGAAAGAGCTTTCATATATTTAATGGAAATTAAAGCATGCGCTTTGTCAAGATTTTTTTGGTTGTTTGGAAGCTGTAATTTGTTATTATGTGCTTTTGCTTCTAAAAAAGTGACTGTAGATATACAATCATGCTTGCAATGATAGATGATGTAACTTTTCCTGGATATTTGAAGGTAAATATCTTTCCTTTATAGACCGTAGATTTTGAAGAGAATAATAGCTTTTGACATCATGAAATAAGAATTCTATCAAAGTTGATAATGTACAGTTTATGGTGTTGGTAGCAGTATACATGTTGAACGAAATTATCCTGTCATTTTGTGTTTCTGTTGTCTTAGTTGAAAGTGGTGTTTACTTTTCTGTGATTAACTGAATGTTAACATGTTTAATCGTAGAAATTATACTTGAAGTTGGATGGATTCTTTTTCGAGCTCCTGTTGTATAGTCATCGTCATCTTAAAAAGTGATGATAATACAGCTCTAATTTCACAAGTTAGGGATGGAAATCTTTTTTTGTAAATTAGCAGGTTGCACTAAATACTTTTGAAATACCTGTGGCTTTTCCATTAGGGAAGTGAGTTTTGAATAAAACAAAATTCACACTGCTTGGTGTAAATTATATAGACACCCTAATAGTAACGGCAGCAAGACTTTGTGTTGATTCATAGACATGACATGATTTCGTTTTTGTTTTTATAGTGGAAGACATGAAAAGACGTTCGTAGTAAGTTTTGCAAAAGATTGAAAGTCTTTTTTTATTTGGAGGAAATTAATAGGCATTGAGTTGTTCTTAGTTTTCAGAATTTGTTGTTTGCTCATGTTCTTAGGTAGTCAATAGTCTTCATCAGTTCATCCAACTTGGTTATAGCAATTATTTAACTACAAAGTGAGTTTTCAGAGGTGGGGTTATAGAGCGATGCTAAGGAAAATTATTTCTATAACTTGCTAATGTGGCAAGTAATTTTGGATTCGTTTGGAAGTGGATCGCACTATCGTAAGTCAGAGAGTTTACTATCTTTTAGCATTAAAATTATGATCATAAGCTTCTGTCAAGTGCTCAAATCAGTTGTTCTACTTGGAGATTGTTTTAAGCATCCTACTGAGAGAAAGTTCTACTCAGGTTCATTTAACAGATCTCAAGAGGAATGCATTTATTCCCCAGTGCTGTGTTGTCCTTCACAGACTGAGAATACTCTGATTGTAGTGGAGGGCTCCAAACCCATTTGTATACAGTCCACGAGCAATTTCACAAGAACTATGATTTGTCTAATTGTTACTACACAGTTTTCAGTGCAAGGTTCGTCATGAAGTGATCGCATGAATGCTCTGTGGCAAGGATGATTCTCTGTTCATTTTGCTCAATGATAACCTATGTGATCAAGAAGGGAATTAGCTCTCTGGTGTGCTTGGGATTGAAGAAGGAAAATGCAAACCACAGTACTCGCTCAAAGTAAGGAGCAAGCTGAAGAGTTCGGTCCAGCTTGAGTTGCATAACTATGAGTTTGAGTATTGTAGGAAGTATTGTAAGAGTTGGAATTTTGCCGAGACTTTCTGGAGGTTTTTATGTTGATTCCTTTCGGGTTTGGTGGACCTGCTATAAGGAAAGTACAAGTTGATGTTACAATTTAGACGAGCAGCTGCTCTTTTGTGCTTGAGTTGTTTTGGACACGTCGCCAAAGATTCAAGGAACCGAAGACTTGCTTGTTTTCGTCACGTAATACTTTAAGTCCGGACTTGGTTCAAAATAAAGACTTGGATGGCTAAAGTTGATCTACTAGTCTTGGGAACGTTAACAACTTGGCTTGTAAACGTGACCAAAGACGAAACTCTTTGAATGCATTTGGCAAAGCGTTTTTAAAAAATAATTTTTTAATTTTTAATTTTTATATTTTTTTATAAATATTTAGAAATTTTATTTAAAAATTTAAAAAATAAAAAAATTTTACGTAATATTTTTTTATTTCTTATTTTAATATTTTTTAGATAAAAAGATAAATCTTATTTAAAAAAATACTTTTCGTTATAAAAAAAATTTATTTGAAAAATACTTTCAAATACGTACTAAAAACTCTTACGAAATTAGGATTGGTTTGGCCTGCCTTTCAGGTGTTGAATGGAGCGGTTTGTATTTTGTTAGAGCTGTTCCAGGTAGAAAAAGCTGAAAGCTTTACAGAAAGCTTTACGAAGAGCCATTAATTGCGGGGTGAAGATAGAACATAGAAGTTGGTGCTCTTGGAAAAATTTATTTAACTAGCCTATTAGAAAAAATAAAATCATTAGTGTACCGGAATTGCAAATTTTGCAAAACCCTAGCTCTCCCGTTCGCTATAAAATGTTCGCCCTAATCTAATAAGCCGCCGAACGCTTCTGCTGCTTCTCTCTGCCGTTTTTGAGTGTGCTTGTTACTTTTTGTTGAAGACATCAGAATTTTTGTCTCAGTTACTTCTCAATTCGATTCGAGTTGCGTTTTATTTATTTATTTTTCTTTTTGAAGCAAGATCAGCTTCCTTTGTCTGGATCTCGAGATTTCAATCGATCCGGGCAATTATTTTAATTCTCTTGCGACAATAAAATTGTTCTCCAGCTTAACTCGCCTGGATCTGATCGGCTCCGGCCATGATTTTTCAGGCCTTTCATGCTGGTACAATCTTTCTTCTTATTATTATCTCCAATAATTGATTTTTTTGGCCTTTGGTGTTTGATTCTGTTGACTTTGGTTTAGAAAGCAAACGCACTCTGTCCCAAAACTTTGGTTGTGTTTTGAGGCAATTTCTTCGTTTGCGAGATGGATTTGATTAACTGATCCAACGATACTCGTCCAATGTTGAGTTGATTAAATTTGTGATACTGCGGGAGGGATGGTTGGATTATATCTAATTTCTTTCTATTTACATTGAAGAAAAAAAATTGCGAAATGTTTTCCCGTGTCAGACTATAAGAGTTTTTTCTAATTCTGTTTTTGAAGATCGGTTATTGCCAGAATTATATATGAAGTTTTGTTCTTCACTTTTAATGATTCTCTAGCAGAGAGTGTATTGAATTATTAGTCTCATAATTACACGCAATGAACTCATTGAACTGGAAAACAAGCATTATAATCTTGATTTTACATATAATAATTCTGCGAGTTTGAGTTGGTGGAGCTAACATTATTTGTCCGAACAATGTGAACAGAATGCAGATTATAAATGAATGGCATTGCAATGTCGAAGTGATTCATCTGTGCAATAGAATTTGTTCTCTAACACATTCAAACATAAGATTCTCCTTTCCTCGCAACGTTTTCAGATGACTTTTAATTTCTATTCTGAAATAACTGTGCAGCTCTTCCAAATGAAAATTTCTTAGTATCGGGAGCATTTATTATTCTACAGTATTCTAAGATCGGTAACTATAGGTGTGTTTCGGAATGATTTTAAATAATTTTTTAAAACGAAATTTTTTTTGATATTTTTAATAATAAAAAATTTATCAAGTTAAATTTTTTTAATTTTTTGTATTTTTGAAATGAATTTTTAGAAATTTGTAAACTAAAGTTTAAATTTTTTATAAAATGTATATTAAAAATATAAATTAAAAAATATTTTTTTAGAATGAAAGCGTTAAAAAAACGTTAATTTTTATTTTTATTTTAGTACGTATATAAAAAAATTATTTAAAAAATTTGAAAATACAAAAAGATTTAAATTTATTTAATTTATTTTATTTTTTAAATAAAAAAATAAAAATAATTTTTATTTCAGAAAAGGATAAGAATTTTCAAACGCCCTATACCCGGTTCTAAACTGTAACATATAAGAAATAGCAGTTGATAGAAAGATCTGAGGTTACAGATTTTAATTTTAGATAGGCGTCGAATGTTTTAGCAGCCAATAGTTTTGGAATATATCTTTTCTCAAAAATTCTCAATATTGCAAGATTTATCAATGTATGAAGCATCTGTGTCTTTTTTCTTCATTTAAACACTTCATCAAACATAATCTACAACCATTAAAAACAGATTTAAAAAATAATAATCAAAGAAAATAAAGATTTAACTCGTGAAAAGAGAACCAGAATGAAATCCTTTTTTCTTTCCCTCTGAACACCCAACCACAAACCTCACCATGCATGCATGCAGATTAACAAGAAGGAATAAAACTCATCAACATCCGATTAAACCTCCTAAAATTCTCAAAATTTCTCCGGTGAAACAATCAAGTGAGCGCTGCAAAGCCGCCGCCGCGCATCATATGCTTGAACTCTTTAAAATTCACCATCCCATCACCGTCAACATCAACCTTGCAAATCATTCTCCTGCAATCCTCAACAGTTCTTCCCTGCTTGAGCCCAAGCGAAGCCAGCACCGATCGAAGCTCTTCGACAGTGATAAACCCATCGCCATTCTGATCGAACACGTTGAACGCTTCCCTCATGTCTTCCTCTTCATCGTCCTCGCCCTGCTGTCCTTCCATGATCGTTTGATACAGCTCGCTGAACTCGTCAATGTCGACGCACCCGTCACCGTTTGCGTCGATCTTTTCGATCATTGCTTTGAGGTCTTCGTCGAGAATGTGAATGCCAAGGTTGCGTAGCGAGTCGCTGAGTTCTTTTCTTGTGATGCTTCCGTCACCGTTGCGGTCAAACATTTGGAAAACTCTTTTCAGCTCAGATGGATCGACGCCCTTCGACGCCATTCTTGTTAATATATATCAATTAATCGATTATTCTCCTTGAGAAATAGAAAGAAGAAAAATCCGTTTAATATAATTATAAATTGAAAAGAATAATCGATGAAGAATTGGTGCAGATGAGAATGGGCCGGGGAAGGAAAATAACAGTTCCAGAGCTTGGTAGAATGATTGAAGAAGGTTGAATGAATGACTGAATTGAAGATGAAGATGAAGAAATGAGAGTGAAGGAATGAATGGAATGCACGAAGAAGAAGGGGTTGGTTGGTTTATGAGTGGAGGGTAAAGAAGGGAAATGGAGACTTAAAGGAGAGATTGGTGCCGGAGATCTGGGAGAGACAACTGCCGCTTTGCTATATCTGGGTTGGAAAACACCCTCTCACGTTGGTAAGTTCTGTTTGGGATTGCTCCACTTTTCTATTATTTCACAAAATACAATACCAAAAACATCTAGGGAAAAATATCCATATACGTAGTTTACAGTGCCTAGTATATAGAATACTTTATTTGTAAGAAAGTTACTAAGTAAGATTTGGATTTTTTTTAAGAATTAAAATTTTCAAAGTTAATGATTCTCAATATGTTAACACCTAAGTTTAATTTATTTCATTAATAATATTATTTTTTATTTAAAATATTGCTATTTATTTTTTAACACAAATAACATATGTTTTTATAAAATGACTATATAATATTTTTTAATTTGCTGTAAAACTTTTTATTTATATACTAAAAATAATATTATAAACATCTATATAATAAAAAAATATTAACTATTTTAAATATATAAAATAAAAAATATTTATTTATTTCATTTGTTGCATTTATAATTTTAAATAGAACCAGGTACATAGTGTACTGAAAAAGTTATGCGTGGTCTCACGATCACTCATTCTTTTTTCCAAATTTTCTCTTTTGGAAAATTATATAGTCAATTGCCATTATAATGGGCTTTCAGTTGGGCCAATTGAATTGTTAAACCCAATTTCTAAATTTCCGAAATCTGTGGATTCATTGGAGTTGTTGTTCGAAATCTTCACTGAAAAACATTTAAAGAAAAAGGAAACCTTTCCTGAAAAACGAACCGCTCTTTCTCTGCTTCACTCATATGGGAAGCCCTTTGAATCTCATTAAGAGATTAAGGATAGCTTATTGCTCTCTTCTCCTACAGGATTCTTTGGTTTCGCATTCGTCTTTTGATTGTTACGCCAGGTGATTATTCGTTTTACTTTATTCATCTCGACTTTGTGATTACCGTTAACTTGTTTTAGCAATTTCTGACTGAGATTATAATTCGTTTTCTGCAGGTAGTTGTGTGAACTGTAGGAAATTAAGTCGGCTTAGTTCAGTGTGCATTTCTATGTGACTGTAATGCATCATGGGTAGCGCACATAAGCTGTTTGTTGAAATGTATCACCGAGGGTCATGTCAATGTGCGAATAATTCGAAAAAACGTGTTTGATCTCTTTGAGTCCTTACTCAGATATGTGTATATAATATGTATAATGTCCATAATATTTATGTAATTTAGGAAAATAGTCAGACTTATGTGCTGAAGGATATGTTTATGCATGCTACCAAGAATTAGGAACGTCTCTAGTCATTTGCCAACACAAGAGATTATTCAGGTGCGCTCTTGGTTAAATTGAGTTTCTATCAATTAACTTGATAGTTTTAAAAACTTTGAGGCCCATTGCAGTAGATATAGAGGCACCTGTTCATTGAATCCTATGACAATCCTTTGAATTTGTCTAATTGCACTTTAGGTGGTTGTGAAGTAGTAGTATGTTCTTTTCTCACAAAACTGTTGAGATAAAATGTTACGCTCTGTGTTGTTTATGTACTAGCATATGTAAAATTATAACCTTCACGGTCATAAGTAGCAGTTTTTGTGGCCACATTAGTCCACAGGTTTGCATGAAGTAACATTGGGTATTCTTTAGCACTTTATACTTAATGACTAAATCAAGTAATAACTGCTACTTATTTTTGTATCTGAGTTTCTTTGATCTGGGTAGTTCCTTATGCTGTTCCTTCTCTAACCAAGATTCCATTCCTCAGTGTTTCATCTGGTTTCACCAACATTTCTAAACAGAGGATATACAGACATTTCAATGGAAGCTATAGCTCTAAATTTAACTGTTGCCGTGGTTTTCATGCAAGTCAGCAGTTTTATAATGCAGAACATGATGTCGCTCAGTCTGTGGAGGAGGTCAACTCAACAGCTACTGATGACTGTGGTAAGCCTAAGGTAAAAAGAAAAAAATTGAAAGGAAAGAGAGCAGTAGTAAGGTGGTTGAAGCACTTCCGATGGAAGAAGAAGAAGGAATTTGAAAGAATGACTTCAGAAGAGAAGATCTTGTTCAAACTGAGGAAGGTACACTCGAGCGTCAACAACATGCACATGTAAAGATGTATTTGCATGTTGATTTCGTGTGCAAATATGTACTTAATATTGGGGTCTTAAAGCATTAAAAGATGGGAATGAATGAGTACAAAACACTTCATATTCTAAGTTCTTTTTTTTTTTAATGATTGCAATAGGCTCAAAGAAAGGAAGAAAGACTTGTTGCAGCACTGAAGAAGATTGAACCTTCAGATTCTTCAGAAACAACCCATGATCCAGAAGTACTTACTCCAGAAGAGCACTTTTACTTGCTTAAGATGGGTCACAAATGCAAGAATTATGTGCCTGTTGGCAGACGTGGAATTTTTCAGGGTGTTATATTAAACATGCATCTACATTGGAAGAAGCACCCGACATTGAAGGTTATTGTGAAAACATTCACACCAGAAGAGGTTAGAGAGATTGCTGCAGAGTTGGCAAGATTAAGTGGCGGTATTGTTCTCGACATTGTTGAAGACAACATTATAATTATGTTTCGAGGGAAGAACTATTCGCAGCCGCCAACTGAAATAATGTCACCCAAAGTTACCTTATCCAGGAAAAAGGTACCTGCCTTTGCCTCTATAAAGCCATCAAAGTGAACCATCTACTGCTATGCTGGTCAAAAGTTATAATACCATCTCATCAGTTGTCTATGAGGTGCTATAGAGAAACAATCTTACTTGCAAGAGAGAAAACCAAGCAAATTTCTCTTTGATGCACTTGAGTTTGGTATGGTGTCAACATCCGGTTCCATCGCTAAGAATGAGCTTTCCCATTCTGGCTTGACTCCAAATCTTTGCATATAAAATAAAGTAATAAAAACTAATGGATATTGTTCCTTTCTTACAAACATGGGTAAATATCTAGGAAGGAACATGTGGAACTTGATTTTATTTCTTATCACAACATTTTTTATAAATTTCCCCATTAAAAATTGTTTTTTTTTAAGAACAAGGAATATCAGGTTTGAAGTGTTGAAGGAGGTTGTGTTTTTATAGAATTTTTGGTTTATACATCCCTGCATATTTAGGCACTACCTGTGAGAATAAAAGTTCGAGCAGACAGTATCAGGGGATATACAGCAGCAACTTATACATATGAACATAAGCCAAACAGCATATACTCCATGTATAAAAGTGCTTAGTTAACCCTTAACTGTGACTTGTCTCTTTCCTCGTTGGATTTGGATGCTTATATTTTGTTGCTAACCTCTTGCTTTTATCTTTTAAAGTCAGTGTAGTGTATACCATATTGTAATCCCATGAAATTGGTCCTAGCTATTTTTTTTTTTTGTGTATCTCTTATTGAAGATGTTGCAGTTAAAAGCTTTCAATGAATTGCTTTCAGGCTTTGGACAAATCCAAGTACAGAGATGCACTTCGAGCAGTCAGGAGGTATATCCCAAGGCTCCAACAAGAACTTGAAGATTTCCACATTCAGATGAAGAATGCCAGAGAACATAAAACCATGAGAATAGCTGAAGGTCCTACTGTGACGATAAAGGACAAACTTGACAATACTGATGTCAGAACAATGTCCTCTGATCAATTTGATAGTTATGGTGAACCTATAGAATCCGAAGCTGATGTCATTCAACCATATGATGATGAATCTGGTTCATCACTTGATGCACCTTCTCTGTCAGAATCTGAAGGTTTATCTGACATTTTCGAGACTGATTCTGATAAAGACATGAAGGATGAGCAGCCTCTGTATTTAAATGAACTGGAGAAGTTATTACCGAAGGATGACGAACAACCGGAGGACTTTGAAGAGCATCTGAGAAATATTGCTGCACTCTCAAAAAGGGATTATTTACCTGAAAAGGAGATAACTACAGCAGATTTGGATGAAATTGACAAGATATTCCTACAAGCTGGTTCTTTATTGAAGAAAAGAAGAAAATGATTTGCTATGAAGAAGTCCAAGATGCTTCTTCGTTGAGGCCTGTGTTTCCAGGAAGCTTGGATTAAAAAAATCTTCATCCAGTATCTCCTCATGGTGGAGAAGAAGAAGTAAGTTTTCACAAGATCCACTCATATTGAATGACAAGAATAGATAAGCTTCTCCAAATGTAGGTCAATGAAGAACATCTATAGAGGCGTATCTAGGAATCGATACATGAGTATGGAAAAATGCAAAGGATACAAAATGCTGTTGGTTTCAAAGAAAGATGTTGGAAGATAAACGTTGAAAAATAAATTATTGTGGTGGATTTGATTAAGGAGAAGAAATGGGTTGTTTGTAAGGTTTGTCTTGTCAAAGCTGGAAAAGGTAAAATGAACTTGCACAGCAGTTTTTCCAACTCCTGAGCTATTACCTGCCAGACTGAACCAGAGAAAGAAATCAGTTTTCCATTTGTGATACTCTTATGCCATGTTAATAATGCCCTTCTTGTTTTTGATTCTTTAACCCACAAAATTCTCTTTTTGATTGCTATCTAGCAAAGTTTACAAATTTCATTGTTATATTTCTTCTTGTTGCTAGTTGCTGTGGAAATGTCTGGTTTTGTTCCTGTGTTATTGGTAAACGATGCACGTCTCCTGCTAGGTTAAATCCCAAAAGCTTTGCCTCCATCTGTATCTGGTTAAAATTTTTTAGGACATAAAACTTCAATTTCTCTCCAGGTCAGCCAGCAGCCTCCCTTGCAGATAGCCTCTATTAACAGGTACACTGTTCTTTCCTTTCCTTTTCTTTTTACATTATTTTCACTGTTTAATGAATTGTAGGAGACATGCAGAAACGGATCCTAATGTAAAAACGATATACATGCTCTTATGCAAAAAGCTATAAACAAATAACAAAATATGTACATTCTGCTATATATCGGAACCTTCTTAGGACATTCTTATCAGTCTTTCCATGGTTTTGCAGGTGGAGATTGTTACCGGGTGCTCTGATCCATAAATAACTTCTCTGATGCTCAAAGATGATCTGCACAGCTGCTCCGCAATGTCATAGGCACCACCTCTCATCAAGAACTTTGCTCTAGTCTCCAGTAATGTTGCTCTCAAGTTGGCAAACTCTTTATATACTTGTGGATCAATGCTAAGTTCGGATGCTTTTATACTAATAGAACAACTGAAACCAGAAGACTTATTGTTAGATGCACTACCTAAATCTGTTAGCGAGTTGTTTTCTGCTTGTTCTAGTGCTTCTGTTGCTGAACAAAGGAGTTCTAAGGCTGCAGTGCACAATGACAGGTCTCTGAAACAATGGATCGCCAGCGGTAATGTAAGTCGCTGAACAAAATTCATCAGATCAATAACGTTAAGCTTCACAGATGCAGATTCTTCGTTCCCAAATCTGAACAACAAAAGACAAGCTGCTGTAATGTGACTGGCATGAAAGAGAACGAGTCCATCTTTCATGATCACCTGAACAACAGCTTCTGCATCTCTGGTATTTTGCTTCATGCCAGCATAGATCTTCGCTAGATCATGAATTTGGATACATCCCATTTTAGGAACAATCTTGGCCAGCCGAAACCTTACAAGCATCATCAATGCCTCCGCTTCTATGAGCATATCTGATTCTGAAGTTGTGGTGCACAGGTGCGACATGACACGTTGAAGGTTTCTCCAGACACGGCCATGAGAAGTGGTATGCTGGGAGCTTACCTGAGCAGCCAGGGCTAACATGGATGTGGGTATCGGTGAAGCCCCGAACCATTTACTAATTGCAACCATTCTTGCTGCCAGTTTTGCGGACTTGTTGCTTTGACAGATAACCGAGAACAACACATCATGCAGTCGAATGATAAACGGGTTCCATCTCAGCACCTTTCCTTCCTTTTCATTCCAATCAAAGCTAGATCTGTCATCAACTTGTTCAATCATCTGTAAAAGTTTCCAGGGATCTAAAGAAAGCTCTGTAAGAATTGAACCAACTACGGCAAGTGAAAATGGAAGCCGGCCTAGTTTCTCCTCTATCCTTTTGAATGCATTGACATCTTCACCAGCAACGTCCCTTGAACTCATCAACATTAAGGCCTCGGCGGCAGACAAGAACGGCAGCCTCAACGGTCGGATGTTTGCGACGTGGTCTAATCGAGTGGAGATCAGTACATGTGTCTTGCAGCTTCTGCCTTCGGAAAACGGTAACAGCTCCATAATGCTCCGGCCTGTCCACCAATCCTTCTCCGACTCTAAGTTGTCGATGATCAACAAGAAAGGGATGTTCCTACTCAGCTCACTTCTAACTTTCCCGACCGCCACTGCCTCGATATCCTTGAATTTTCTTGTTTTGTGCTTTCTGTCGAAAACTTCATTTCCAGTGGCTGGATCAACTCCCAGAAAAGGCAGCAGTTTCATGTAGTTCCGCTGGATATGTTTAGCTTCGCCACCGATCCATAGAACCATCTTGTATCTCTGTGCAAACCTGTAGGCGAACTCGAGTAGAAGCTCAGTCTTGCCTATGCCGGAATCGCCGCTCACACAAGCAATTCCGTCACCATACAACAACTCCAACAAGCTCTTCTTCTTCGTTTGTCTGACAGAATTACGCCTTTGAGGACTGATAATTGCTTTCATTCTCGTCTCTTCCAGATCTTCTCCTACTACTGCCTTCCCCTTGCGCAACCTTTCCTGGATCTCTTTAGCCAGTCTTTGGCCCACTGCGCCGCTAGTGCTTCTCCTGTTTGTACTACTCTTGGAGACACCAGAGTCCTTATCTCGGAATCCGATTCCTAAATGTTTTTGGTCATTATCTTTGACGTCTCCAAATAGAAGCATCTCAAGCTCAACCAGTTCTTCCTCCCTGCCGACGAAGTAAGTGCTCCTCGGAAACGGAAACTCCTCTGCTGCCGCCATTTCCTTCCACCTTTTGACGGATTCCATAATCCGTCTCTTCCCCAGCTTCTTCCCTAATAGAACAAGAGTCTCCAACACTGAATCCCTCATGTTCGTTACATTTGCTTCAACCATGGGCTCAGCTTGCGAGAGCCGTTCTACAGTTTCCCGCCAGTCTTCTTCTAAACCTCCGTAGTTCTTCCACAGCAGGCCGCCGTGCTTCTCCCAAGCTTGTCCTCTCTGTTCTATAACATCTCTAACGCAGCACTGAGCCTGCGTCAACCCAAAAAACACCGGCACGAGCTTTCCGGTTTCAGAAAACTCCTGCAACTCCTCCATAGAGTAAGGATTACCGAAAGATTTCTCAGAGATGATAACGATTCCTACCAATGCTCTATCCATGGCGGTACGTGCAATACAATGCGAAAGATCGCTATTACACTTTCTACGGTCCGATAAGTAGCAGTAAATACCTTGGGTCTCGAGTTCGGCGCAGAGCCATTTCACAAAACGGTAACGGAGAGCATCTGATTGTCGGCGAGGAGAAAAGCAATGGCCGATGAACACATGGCAGCTACGTACGTGAGGAGAGATTGAAAGATCACTGGAAGAAGACATGGTCATCGCCGGCACCAACCGACGCCTGCAGTGAAGAAGAACAAGAACAAGAAGAGATTGATTGAATGTGTTTGGAAAGAAAAAGGAAGATCGAAATTTTGTGGAAGAATTTAATTCTTCCTATACTCAGTGTTTGGAATAGAGGGAAAGATTAGAATGCGCGGGAAAAATGATTTTCATCCAACTATTAAACAACTAAGCAAGTCAAATAAATAACACATTTTTAAAAAAAAAAGTTTAACTCGTCAGGCAATCGTGACGAAGAGAGCGAGAGGTATAAAGTACAGAAGGATCCATGAATCCGATCCTCTACCTTCATCCAATATTGATATATTCAGATTAATTAAAAATTTTGATCTATTTAATTTTTCAATCTAAAATTTAATTATTTTATGTATAATAAATTTATACCTTTTGCAGCGGAACTTCTTCGGCGGCTGTCACACTATCCACTGTTGGTCGGCCTTGAAGGAAACCACTTTGTGAAGCATCCACCAAATCATCTATAACAGAACCTTAGCCTGTTCGTGAGCACCTTGGAGAAAATTTTAGAGATTACAATCCGTAATAAATTCTATGAGAGAACGAGAAGCTTTAAGTTATCTGCTTAACCTTTTATGTTATTAAGTCTTATATTTATATTGCACTGGTTGATTTTTTTTTTTCCATCGCATAAGAAGTTAATTAAAAACATGCTGCCATGTAATCAATATTTCTTTATGCTTCTGTCATGTGATGTCTAATAGTTATATAAGGTTGTATGCAAAAATGTTGATCTGAAAGCTGATGCACAAATTAGTCTCACACATGAAGATTACAAAATCTATCGATATAGATTGAGTTATTCTCTTAAGCTTTAACACCAAGTGCTATCGATACACATGGAATTAACCTTTTAGGCAATATTTTGCTTAAGCTTCATACGATGAGGCGTTTGAAATTGATTTTAAAATCAAACTTTTCTAGAACGAAAAGTAATTTTTTTTTTTATTTAAAATGAGCTTCATATTTTTTGAATAGGCATTTCGGTCTGTTTGATTTTTCCTTTTTCTAGGTTTTGTAATTTGAACAAATATTTATAGAAATACGTATGTCGTCCTTGCATATGATTTTTTCTTTTACATCTGCTTCATTCTCACACCATGCATTACTAGAAAGCAACACTAGGCATTACACATACATATCTTGGTGTTGATTTCAACAGAACATAGAATGCAGCTTCCATAACTGCAGGATGAAACTGCAGCAGCTATGTCCCTTCTTCTTGTTCATAGCTTATTATTTAGTAAATATTTCTAGTAACAGCAAGGAAGAGAAGGCTAGAGCTACATGTACATCCTTCTTATCCAAGGTCAGGGACTGTGAAGAACTCATCATCATCATCATCATCATCATCATCACAAGAAGCTTCGATCCTTCTCTTCTTCGTTAGCATGCCTGACTTGTTCATTTTGTAGGCTACAGAGTGATTTCCGCCGTTCTTTGGAAGCTCTGGAACTTCAGCCACCGCTGTTATCATTGCTTCTTTAGGATTAGGAACTTGTTCATTGAACAACCCTATATCAGCATACCAATCCAGATCTCCGAACCCAATGGGCGATCCCTTCTGCGGTAAAAAAACAATTCATTTTGATTGAAGTTTTAAGCAATCACATACAGAAAAGAAAATTGAATCAGAAGTTGTTTTTTTCTTAACCTTGTAACCGGATTCGTTATCTGAGAGTTGCAGGAACTCTTCGACAGCCCAAGCAGATGGAGCGAAAGCTGAAGAAGCTGCTTCTAGTGTTGCAGCACTTGCAGGAACATTGGATGAAATCGTTGTCGAGAAATTGTTTGGTGGATCAGGGAAAACCTTTGTTGGATTATTCTTATTGTTGCATGGAGAAGAAGCATGAGTGAATCCTCCAACATGGATATCGGTTGCCAGAAACCGCTGGTGATTACCAGAAGGAGTTCCTGTTACATGAATTGGCCTGTCGCATTCAGGACAGAACAGAGCTCTATCTTCCACGCAGAAAATAAAAGCTGCCTTCTCCTGTAGAAAGAACTCAGAACTTTAGCCGGTTTAGATGAAACAGAGAAGCACAAGAAAACACACAGAAGCATTCATTACTTGGCAGATATCACAACGAGGGAGCTTGTTGTTGGAGAAGGAGTTGAGGAGGATTCTCTGATGCTTGCTTGCAAGCTTGTTAGCTGCATGAATCTGCACGTCGCAGCTTGCGCAGAGGGCCGCCTCATCGGCGCCGCATATGACGGAAGCCGGCGCCTTCTCGCATACATCACACTGGATCTTCATGGCTGAAAAATTTCCTTGATCCCTTGTTTCTCCACTTCAAATGTATTGATCCTTTCAAAGTTCTGTAACTACCACACTTCAACATGTATCGCCGAACCCATAGAATTAAAACAAGTTGGTCTTTTTGCTTTTTTCATTCAAGTGGTTTATATTTCTTGATCGCTAGTAGAAACAACAGAAGAGATCATAAAGAGTGTATTCGTGGTTTGCATGCCAAGTGGAAATTTTTAAAGAAAAAATCAGATGAAAAAAATTGTTTTTGTTTTACAAGATTTCTTATGAACAGCTCGAAGAGGGAATGATTTGTTTGGGGATTTTTGGTAGCTGGGTTGAATCAAATTGATAGCTTGATTTTATGAATGGTGGGGGCTTTGTAGTAAGGTCTGTGGCTGAAAGTTGGTTTCTGAACTTGTGGTTTATAAAAAGTGAATGAATGAATCAGCTTAAGATATATCTGCTACCTACCTAAGAAACCATCTTGCATTCTTCAAAATAGAAACAACATTGGCTTGAAAAATACTGTAATGTTTGTGTTATATTACTCTATCATTTAATGAACGATTTTGAGTTAGGCTTGTGGGTCCAATTGAACGCCTTTGTCAAAAAATAACGGGCCAGCCCATTTTAGTATAGCCTAAAAGATTTAAAGGCATGTTTGGGAGTCCGTTTCCAGAAACTCACTCTTACAATTTTGATATAAGTTTAGCCATTTTTATTTGCAAATTTGGATCAGATAGATTTTGTAGGTGTATAACTCTTTGTAATCTGACAAATAACAATTTATTTTAAAAAAAAGTTTTTAAAATACAATTTTTTTAAATCTATTTTTTTCAGCAACGTTAAACGAGTCTAAACTTTGTAAATAATATTGGGCGCTAATTAGGATGCGGCCCATTTTGTGTCCGTGGAATTCCGATGAAGCCCATTGCTATGATCTCCTGCGCGGAGCCGCAGAAGGGAGACCTAACGCCACTTCACATCCTTAGATCACCAATTTGATCTTTTCTCTTTTATTTCTTTTTGAAAATTATATCATCGGTCGTTCATACATATCGGGAAATTTTTGGTGCAGATATTGAGTTTGTATCGATCAGTTCAAATTCTTTCTCCCGATTCTCGAAATGAACCAGCAGCCAAAGCTCGAGATTTTGGGTATTTTTGTTTTATTTTTCTTCACAATTCAGCTTTTATCATGTTTGATTGAATTGAATCTTATTAGTCTACCCAATGCAAAAATATCACGAAGGACTGATGTGAGTAATTTCAAAACATATTGATAAGAATTTGTACACAATATGATTATTATGAATAGTAATCTTCATGCAGACCGGTTGCAGTCGATAATTTTATGAATTCTAGAATTGAAGCTATGAAATTACTACTAAAACTATCAGGTATTTATTTGTTGGCACCAATGTCTACTTAATTTTCCAGTTCGTGAGCCTGATGGATTTTCAATCGTGGCCGGACCACCTTTTGCTAACGGGGAGCTGCAGACTAACCTTCAGAAGCTTCCATGCAGTTCTGCTAGATTCAGTGATGATGGTGCTGTGCTCATGGCCACTAAAGATGGTTCTTTTGTAACAATCTATGATAGCAGCAATGGTTTTGCTGAAATCCGAACATTTGAGATTCCTTCACTTCTTGCTGCATCTGTTTCACCGCATGGGACGTACCTGCAGACGTTCCAGAAGGCCTCATCACCTCAAGAGAAGAATGTTGTATTGTGGAGTATTAAGTCCGGTGCTGTGGTTTACCAACTATTCCAGAAGAACATGTTGAAGACCACATGGTAGGTTTGCACTAGTATGTAGTGAATGTGTTGATCTCTTAACATAACATTTTTAGTGTTTGTTGAATGCCCAAGTTGTTTGATTTTTTTTCATTCTTGTCAGGCCATCCATTCAGTTTAGTTCAGACGAAACTGTTGCATGCCGATTGGCGACGAATGAGATACAGTTTTTTGATGTTAATGATTTTTCAAAGGGAATTAGTTGTAGGTTGAGAGTGCCCAACATTGCTGCCATGGAGGTCTCCAAGGCCCCTGGGTCTCACATTGCCGCATTTGTGCCAGAATCTAAGGTTGGGGGATTATGGTTTGTATTGGAATTGAATGTAGTTAATGCAGGCTCTGATGTTGATTACCTCTTTGTTCAGGGCATTCCGGCTAGTGTGCAGATCTTCTCGTGCAACAAGGATGCACAGGCTCAGCCAGTTGCTCGTCGGAGCTTCTTTCGCTGCTCTACTGTGCAATTGCATTGGAATAATGGGTCAACAGGGCTTTTGGTGGTTTCATATTCTGATGTAGACAAGACCAATCAGAGCTATTATGGTGAATCTAAGCTGAACTACTTGACAACTGATGCAAGTCATGAAGGACTTGTTCCTTTGCGTAAGATTTATTCCCCCAGATAAGTTATTCTACCTGTCTTTAGTTTGGTTGCATCTGAAGAATACATCATATGATGTACAGGTAAAGAGGGGCCAATTCATGATGCTCAGTGGTCAGCTTCAGGTTCAGAATTTGCTGTCGTATATGGATGTACGTTCTTTACCTTTTAGTTTCAGTTTTGCAGAATGCAACTTCCCTTTATGGAATTACGATCATTTTCTTTTGAGTTTTGACGTTGCTCTATATCAATCTTAACTCCTTTTCTTGGCACAGTTATGCCTGCTAAGGCAACAGTATTTGACAAGAAATGCAATCCTCTACTGGATCTTGGCACTGGCCCGTATAACACAATCAGATGGAACCCAAAAGGAAAGTGTATCCTCATAGAAAATCAGAAAGTTGTCGATTGAAATTTGAAACTTACGCTGGCTTATATGATTTTATTGTATTCTTGTATCCTTAACTTCTCCTATACAGTCTTGTGCTTGGCAGGTTTTGGAAACTTACCCGGTGATATGGTATCTTAATCTCCTATACAAATTGACTTTATTTGTTTGGTTAAGTGTTTATTTTCATTGATTATACAAGTTGCATTCTCAAAGTGAGTTGCTTTTCTCTTAGTGTAAAGGAACTAAACCTCAGCTCTATGAGAATAGATATATGCATGTAACGTGCAAGTTCCGAAACTGAAAGATTCTTGGTATCAATACACAGAAACACATATGTAAAAGGGTCTTTATATAAATTTTGTTGTCAGTCTTTATTACTTCATCTATACCGAGTTTGTCAAATTTTCGTAGTTGAAGAATTATTTTCACTGTAGTGATATTATATCTGGAAAGTTGGTGAGCTGTGAGTTTTTGAGTAGTTAGAACAAAATCTGCAATCATATCTACGCATATATCATAGTAAGCTTAACTGTTGGGTACTAAATTCTTTTCCTGCATTAATTTACTGCTTTTCTTGTAAAGGCATTTTGGGATTATTCAGAGAAGAAATTGCTTGGAAACACAAAGGCAGAATGCTCTGTGACAAGTGAGTGGTCTCCAGATGGGCTCTACTTAATGACAGCTACAACTGCGCCAAGGCTTCAAATTGATAATGGGTGTGTTTTTTGCATTTTACCCTTGCCGTAATGACCACCTCCTTTTGTTAAGTGTCTTTCATTGAATATCCTCTTGCAGGATAAAAGTTTTCCACCATAATGGTTCCTTGACTTTCAAGAAAATGTTTGACAAGCTGTATCAGGTTAGTTGATATAGTCCCTCTTTGATTGCTGAAGGCCATGCATTAGCCCTGAATGTAATTGATTACTACTAGGCTGACTGGAAGCCAGAAGCTCCTGAGCGATTTGGCAATATTGATGATCTTGTTAAATCTGTCAATATTTTGAAGATTGATGACACCAAAAAACAAGGTTTAAGTTTGATGCATCTTGTTGATATATATGCAAGTTAATGTATGGCTTTCATGAATTACATATTACTCTTTCAGGTCCAGATCCTAAGTCATCACAAGCATTCTCAAAGAGTCCAGCACCTTCTACGCAAAAACCTGCACCATATCGCCCACCGAGTGTCAAGGCTACTGCCGCAGTTCAGGCAGATGTATGACTTTTTTTGTGTTACATAGTATTTCATAAGTTTCACCTAGATACATCAAAATTAGGACAAATTGCAGTCCTTAGCAGTTATTTTAATAATTAATGTCTAAGCTAATTCTGACTATAGAGTCCTGTATTGGCATTTTTAAGCAAGCACACTAGTGGTGATTCATGTCTTTCATTTTTTTGTCAATGCCATACTTGTTATTATGTGCATCATGGTTTCTAGGGAGACTTGCATCAAGTTAGAAAGATTCCAATTAAGTAAAAAGTACAAGCTACACTACGTGATGTTTTCTACAGTTTTAACATTAGGAAGCACTCCTTACTAATTAATTATACCCTTCAACTTCTGTTTTGTGAGAATGGTAAACTGATTTATGTGATATTTTTGTTTCCTCAAGCCTAGATTTAGACCTAAGAGATAGGTTCTTAATAACTGGCCAATCAATTAGAAGGAATAAACTAGGGACATTGCATAATAAATGCAAGTCACAGACTCTTAAAACAAAAGCAAGAAAAGCCTGAACAATCCTTTTATCTATTTTTTGTTGGTTTAGGGGTTAGGGGTATAGGGTTTATGGTTTAGGGTTTAGTACACATGCAAGGAGGAAAGTGATATTTAAGTCAGTTTTCTACTATACTTTTTGTATGTCAACATAAAGTTATTCATTGAAACATTCAGCAACATTACTGATCCAAATTTTGTCTTGAATCGGAATGGCAGCTTCTTGGAGAAACAATGAAACCTACAGAGTGAGTCCATATGTTTTCTTAAAGTAATTTCTGGAAATATTTACTTCAGTTGTAACATATTACTCTCTGCAGAGAGATGAGTAAAAATGCTCTAAGGAACAAGAAGAGACGAGAAAAACAGAAAGAGAAAAAGGCGATGGAGGCTGCTGGTGCTGGTGATAGTTGATTTAGATGTACACATCATCGTACTGATCCAGACATGGTTTTACCAGTTTTACTTGTTTTGGTTTCTGAAACCTAGAGCAATACTGGAAAGAATTATTAACACAACAAGCTGTCCCTATGGCCTAAAAGATGCTGACACCAGCGCCTAAAAGATGCTGACATTGGCGGCACATATCAAGAAAAAGTTCGCTGATTACATGATCTTCCAGGGTGTCTTCCCGGGTAGTAGCTTGAACTTGGAGTGAAGGGCAGTTAAAAACCAGCCCTCTTTTTGATTGGGAAATTTGCGAAGTATACCCTGCATGATCAGGGAGAATTTTATTGTTGATTGCTACTAGCTAGAAGCTGGAGTGAAATATGTTCTCGTAGGAGTTTGTAAATTGCTGGAGAGGTGACTTCTAGATATCAGCATCGTTCTGAATGAATTGTGCTTTCATATTGTTTGAGCTTCAAAAACATGAATTTCCTGTACCTTAAATGACAGCTCTTGCTTCACTTTGTTATTTTGTCCAAATACCGTCTACGTAAATCAAAGTCCATCATTATATACCTTCAATTTTCGCTTCATAGAGATGATAGAAATTATTGCTTTTCTGGTTAGTAAATCTTTAGAAAATGACGCACTCAAGAATCATGCTGTAAAAAGAGAAACTGGAAGGTAACAATATTCCATCACATACTGGTGTTCTTGCATACGTATATCAGGTTTGCTAAAAATCTAGAACTGCCAATGTACTCATTCTGCTAATGAAAGTGCTTCATATATAAGCCAACTGCGACACTTGCAGATTGTTTGCATAGCAATAACTCTAATTTTGAATCAACATTTGACGAACTACAACCAGTCCTTGTCAATCAGGGCTTTTCTATTATTTGCTAAATAAACATGACGAAGAAATGATACCAACACGAGAAGCGTGATCAATACTGATCAAGGACGGCAGCGATTTGAAGGAAGGAACCAAAAGAAGGAGTAGAGGAAATAACCTGAGCAGCTAGAGAAACTCTCACTTCACTAGTTTCTTTCTTAGTCATTTATTTATTTATTTCTTCTTCGAGTTAGCAGGCTCTCAGCAAATAGGCTCGGCTTAGTTGTAAGAACAGAGTCAGACCCGGAAGGTCCAATAGGTCCGGTCCCAAATTTATATTCACCTCAAACTCTTTCTTATTATTATTCAATCATTTATGATGCAATTGCCCAATAAAGAAATGATTATATCAATGGATTCTTTACTGCTACTACAGTATCAAAGTTTTGCAATTTGCGATTGCAGAAGCTTCAATCAGGTATTGCCAAAAATGTTCACACTTCGTAGCTTCCATTTGCTTTCCAGAGAATAGTAGGACTTCCATCAAGGTACATAGCTCATCAAAACATATTTGACATTGCAGTAAAGCTTAGTGGATTTAAATGCGAGGAAAATCTTTAAGCAACTAATCCTCATCAGTACAACTGAATTTGGCATGAACACAACGTTTCTGTAACAAGAAGTGAATCTACTTTATGTATCAATATCGAAGCAGTCAGCCAAGAACTTCCATCGGCCAAAAAGATCAGGAAATCAGTCACGGCTGTTCATATCAAATAGTCATCTGAGTTTGAGTCATTATCCAGGCTTCCCAGCGTAGGTTCATCATCAAGCAAATCACCCTTTCTCCAGCCTATTCCTTGACAGAATCTGATCCACTTCTCTGATGCACGTCTTAATCTTGCAGTTTTCCGAGCACCAGAAAGGTATCTTACATAGTCAATACCAAGTCGCATCAATTCCTCGCCTCTTACTATGCAGATGTACTGTGGGACAGAAAGACCAATATCAGTGACAGGATAATTTCAAATCAACAGTTCAAACATAAACTGGTCAACTAAATTATGTCAAATAAGTAATATGAATTGCTTTGACCTACACTAGAGTAACAGCCAGTGAAAATTATGACACAGAGACATAGCTTGAGTTTCTTTAGGCTTTATTTTCCACATTTAGCTTAATGGGAACTGGAAATTACCAAATGAGGCGAGCATAAGCTGCTACTCTAGAACAAAACTTCAAAAGCTGTGGAAAACTTAAATTCATGTTATGTAACTTCACTGCGTACAAAAACAAATGTTCCGCATGAAAACTTACACCTGTAAGGTAATGTCAAACCATGACCTATTGCATGGACTAGCTTCTCGAGAATAAATTCCTAATATATGTGGGACAAACAAATATTACCAACGCATATAGAAGTTAAGCTTTTATGTCAGTAAATTGGAACCTGATGCAGACCATTGGACATGTGGTATACTCATCCTATAAAACTAACTAACTACTAGTAACGTGTCCAGTCACAATCTCTAGAGAGCTATGATACAGGTTCTATTCTAAACCCTAAAGATGGCCTGTCCAGTTAGATATACAAGTTTATGGAAATGAAAATCAATAGGAAATGAGGAGCATAACAAGACATAGCAATTGTCCATCCAAGCAACAGAGTTTAGGGTTTCTTTCTCTATTCTGGAATCAGACCAGAAAGTCATGTAGGGGTCAAATTTAGGTAGCAATATGCAATCATACGATATACAAAACATCCTAGGCAGAAGCTACAGCTATAATTTTCTCATAGCTGCAACTCTTTACTACAGGAACATCTACGTGTTAAAACATGTTTGCACTATGCAAGCATAGGTTTCACTAAAACAGGAGTTCTTTACACATTATGAAAAGAGTCCTAGGCAGAAGCTACAATCTTCTGGCAGTTGAAACTCTTTTAACTCACATGAATATCATCATAACAAAAATGTTATGGCTGATGATCAGTACGAAAATAAACAGAGAGCCATATGCTGTTGCAGAAAAAACTGTTTATTCAACTTTTTAAACAGCTGCAATAGACACATACGTGAAGTAATAAATGCTAAAGGTGCAAAGTTCTTAGAACAAACTTTCATATAGTAAGGTATAATCACAAAGCACCTTGGTAGCAGCCGCCCATTTCACAAGCATTAATGACACAGACACTGGAAAGAAACAGAAATAGCAGGCACTAGAAAAGAGGACGAAGGTACCATGAATATAAAGCCAATTGTAGCCAAAATAACTTGTTGTAGTTCATCCAAGTATTTGCGAAATTCACCATTGTCTGAACTGAAAAAACCGCCACCGCCACCACCACTGCCACCACCACCCGATGGAGGTTTTACAATACCACCATCACCACTCCATAGATTTTTTATACCACCTAGGAGTCCATTAAACCTCCTCTCTTGCACATGCTTCCAGAACGCCTCACTGGATAGCTCGTTTCCCAAATCTTTCATTCGGCTATTCTGCATCTCCAAAGGAAAATACTGCACAAATACAAAAAGATTATAAGGCACAATCAGAATCTTTTATATATGATATCCACATCTGTTTTAAATTTATCTAGCATATTCCAAAATTTATTTGCTATTATAATATTCTTGCATTAGCACTTGCCCTTAATCAAAATTTTATAATAACATAATCTAGAAGCAATCCAGAAAGAAATCATGATCAATTCAGTGAAGCTACTTATCATAATCCATAGTTGCAGAGATAGCTAGCATAAAATTTGAGAGCATGAACTAAATTTGAGAATAGGTCAAAAGAAATAGCACGAAATCAACTTGAAACCCAACTAATTACCTCACTACCATCTCCCCACTTAGCAGGACTTGTTGAAGCACAAAGAGGATCAAATCCTCTGTTCTTCAATGAATTAGTAACAAGTCTCGGGAAAGCCTTGCGATTACTACCCGTGCGATTCAGGAACGAACGCGCCGATCGAATCACTGGAACACTACAATATCTAGGTTTCCAATTTCGCGAATTCACATTGATTTTCGAATTGGCAAAACCTGTTATGGATTGCGAGCAACTCATTTCTGCAATCAAACAACCAATCACTTATCTGCAAATCAATAAATTCTTTTGATTTCCGGATTCAGTTCTTGCTTTCTAATCTGAATAATAACCTCCTCGATAACATAGAGAGAAGAAAAGAGAAATGAACACATCAGAAAGATAGCAAAAAGCTCGGGTTTGCCCAGAGCCCAAGAAACATAGGCGGTAAATTTCCCTCATTTTTATCTATTTTATGAAATTACCAGGCTGTTATAGGCATGGACGGATATATACATATAAAATTATGGCAATTCCTTATTAAAAATATAAGATATAGAAGGACTGATTTTGCAAAGTAGCTATTCGGTAGAAGCTTGTTCGTGACTCCATGCTTCCCACAGCCGGCCGTTTTCCATTTCCCAGCCGCCGCCATTCGACGGAAAAGAGGCTTGGCTTCAATTTTCGATATTCCTCTCACGGCGTAGTTCATTCAATCTCGAGGATTCAGTCGTATTGCTCTCCAGGTCTCTCTCTCTATCTCTCTTTCTCGCTCTCTCTCTTTGTGAGTGGAAGTTCCCGTGTGGAATTTTTGAAACCGAGTTCTAGTTCTGATTATTGTTGTTACTGCTGTTGTTGGATTGGTTTAATTCCCCCTATGGGTTGTAGAGAAGGACTCGCCTGCGGTGGCTCTGGCGCTGGGGCGGAGCTTGGCAGTAGTATATGGGTTTACGATGGCGGACGCACCGTACGAGAGCTGCTGTGGTGATGAAATGCTGCTTCACATGCTACTGCTCAGTGTGTGATTCGGCCGCGCCTGTAATGAGCCCGTAAGTATCCAATCTTCGAGAAAGATTAAAATTTTATGTATACCTCAATTAATCTTGTCCTTCAAAAATCTTCTTTTAGTCTTGATTGATTTAATATATTCTCGAGTTTAAGTCTAAGTTTTATATTCCTTCTCAACCAAGATGGAATATTGTGGCTTTTTCAGTCTCCTCTAGCCAGTTTGTTCAAAGGATCCTGCTACTTTTGGCCTCAAATGATATAATTACTAACTTCTTTTTTGTATAGGGATGATCATGTTTAGGACCTTTAGGTCATGTCTTGATTGCATGCAGAGGATTGTATGTTTTCATTAATTTAATTGAATTGAAGCACTTCGAATTTGCCAACTCATGGATGAAACTAAATCCGGCATGAAGAAATAAACTCGAAAAATGGAGAGTAGCTTTAGAAGGAATTTCAAATTTAAGTAAATCCAAAATAGAGTATATGGAATGCAAGTTCAGAATGTTCATAAGTGAAAAGAATGTGATAGTAAGACCTTGGGGAGCAAAAGTTATGAAGAAGTGAGCATTTCAAACATCTTAATCTATTATGCAAGAGGATAGAGAACTAGATAGGAATGTCTCATATAGAATACAGGAAGGGAAAAATTGCCAAGATCCTTTTGGTGTTCTATACAATCGAAGGATAACTATGAAACTAAAGGAAAATTTGTATAGAGCAGCGGTGAGATTCGGCAATGCTTTATGGAATAGAGTGGTGGCAATAAAATCTCAGCATGTTAAAGTTAAAGTGTTGCAGAGATGTGTATATTGCGCTCAACTAGCAGATACACATTCAAAGATTTGATAAAAAAAATACAACTATCTGAGAAAGAGTTGAAGTGACCCAATTGAAAGTAAAATGAGAGATACCTGTTAAAATGGTTTGGCCAAAGAGTTATCAAATCAACATTATAATTTCCGTATATTATGACGCCTATTGGGCTGATTGTTATCAAATCAAACTTCAAAAGTTTAGACACAACACCTCAAATTGTAGTTTTATAAAGGTTTGAGTCATTCATGGCACATTATTTTTCTGCAACATCTATTGTGCATATTTTGGTTGTTTTCTGTACTTCATTCATATCATATGTAGCTTGAATTGCTACTAATCATAGGAATTGATGTTCAGCAGATAGTGTAAGAGAATCCGCAGAGGATTCCGTTGCTTTGGCAGAGATGACAAAGAAGGCCCGAAACTGAATTCCGTCCTATATAAGGTGAGGTTGAGTACGCGACCGAGCTTTTGGCTGCTCGATCTTATCAGATCGATGCCAGAGTGTGAGAATGCTAACCCTGAATCTTATATCATATGCAGGATAAGCAGAGCCACTGGATACAAACATGAGAAAAGCAGGCATTCATAAATGTCCAATTGTGTGAATTTATAAAGTACTGCTGCAGTTTGTTGCCTTACCCTTTTTCAGTTAGGAGGAGAGTCTAGAGACCTCAACAAGAAAACAGTGTCGTTAAAAAGCTCAGCTGGCTTTTCTATAGATGACAAGAAAAGATGAAAACATTGTATACCAAGCAGGTACTCAAATCAAAAAATTCCCCTTTTCAAAGGAGTATTCTCTCTGCAGATTTTCGGAATGGCTAGTGGAGCTCGGCACTACCCCCTCCATCTTCAGGACTTATGAGTGTTATGAAGGGTTAAATTGTTTCGGTTTGTATTATATTAGCTAACAGAACTTTCATATTTATGGAAGTAGCAAAATTTTTTCTTGTTTTACCATAGTCGTGGACTCTAGTTATAATTTTTAAGCGAACGAACTACTTGTGTCTGACGGTGATGATCTTTTGTTCCAGATTTTGATATACAATCTAAAAGCATGAGGATTGTGATGATTTGGGTTCAGTTTGTACCAATTTTCTCTACTTCTAGATGGTAACCATCTAAGGCATCTTCAAATAGACAAAAAGAGTGATGTGAACTTTTAAACTATTTAAGCAGTATTTCATTCTTTGTTATAATTGTTATTTATCATAATTGTTTTAGGACTTCCTATGTTTACTTTATTATCCACATTGTCGGCGCGAACAAGTCTAATTCTAGAAAATTGCGTAGACCTTTTGCTAGGCTAGCAAGTCATCTGAAGAAAATCCAACGCTGACTTTTCTTGATCACAAGAGAAGCAATATTCAAAACATTGACTTCTTCAGTTTTTGCTTAAACTATAAATCCCTGCGTTCATTTCTCAAACCAAACACATATTCAACTCTGGCAACTATTCTTTACCAATCAAACTACACGTTAATCATGACTTCCTTTACTAGGATCATCAACGTAGCATTCGTTGCGTTCCTTGCTTTGTTCATCGCCGGCGATCTCGTCGCTGCGCAAAACTGCGGTTGCCCAGATGAGCAATGCTGCAGCAAGTGGGGATACTGCGGCACCACAATAGACTACTGCGGCGACGGATGTCAGTCAGGACCATGCAACCCTCCGCCGAGTTCAAATGACGTCACGGTCGCCGACATCGTGACTCCATCTTTCTTCGATGGTATTGAAGGGCAAGCAAATGCCGGATGTGAAGGCAAAGGGTTCTACACACGCGACGCCTTCCTCACAGCCGCAGGCTCGTACTCTCTCTTTGGTAGGGAAGGCTCTGCAGATGACTCCAAGCGTGAGATTGCTGCTTTCTTCGCCCATGCTACGCATGAGACTGGACGTAAGTTAGCAATATCTGTCTCGACATTTGGATCATGCAATATTTCGAAAATTCGAACTGTTAAGAATGATTAATTGTTTCGATTACATTGCAGACTTCTGCTACATCAACGAGATCAACGGCACATCAAGGAACTACTGCGACTCAAGCAACACAGAATGGCCATGCGTCACCGGAAAAAGCTACCACGGTCGAGGCCCAATACAACTGTCATGGAACTTCAACTACGGTCCGGCAGGAAAAAGTATCGGTTTCGACGGATTGAACGCGCCGGAAACAGTCGGCAACGATATGGTCGTATCGTTTAAAACGGCGTTATGGTACTGGATGAACTACTGCCACAGAGCTATCGTCACCGGCGAAGGCTTCGGCGCGACGATAAGAGCTATTAATGGAGCTCTTGAATGTGATGGGAAGAATCCGGCGACCATGAATTCCCGTGTTCGCTATTATAAGGAGTACTGCGACCAGCTTGATGTTGCAACTGGAGATAATCTAACTTGCTAGCTATTAAATCATATACATGAAAGCGAGAGATGTAATTCATTTTACTGCACGGGAAATTTTGCTGCTTATTTTCAGCAATATAGATGAATAAATAATTCCTAATATTTTAGCAAATCTACAGAAAAAGATTAGCTATATTTCTACTTCACAGTTTCACTAATTTAAAAAATAAATAAAATTATTCATATAATAATTTATAATATATAATTTATTATATTTTTAATTTTAAAAAATTCAAATATTGTAAGAAAGTTTATTGAAAACAAAAGGCTGAAAAAGTTTTTAAAAGCACACATAAGTAATTACTAAACGGAGCTTCAGTCTGATTTCTATTAACTTTGCGGGTGTATGTTTACATTAACTGGGATCAACCAAAAAATTGCAAAAGCATAAATGTTTTTAAAAATTATTACTGTCAAAGTTAAAGAAAGAAAACAAACAATTAATAGAAAAGTACTATTTACAATAATAAGAAAAAATCTAAAAATTAATCTTTATCATGATCGTATATAATTATCGTACAATTTTTGAATAAAAAAATCATTAGAAAGAGTAATAAAAGTTAAATTGTAAAGAAAAAAAAAGATGGGTGTCCCATTAAGGGTCGCCTACCGGGCACAGCGGGCGGAAAGCACACAAGCACGTTATCCATCCACCGTTGAGAGCGAGAGGTATTCGCTGCTCTGTGAAACCAGCCTGACGCATTCCCCTCTGCTCTAAGGGCAGCTCAATCAAAGCCTTCGCCTTATATCGTTCAGCCCAACTCCCAACTTGGATTGGGCGCGCCATTTCAACGTGCTCAAATTCTCCCAACCCGATAAAGGCTCGCCGATGGTTCAAACCCCATCAGTAGCCCCTGCTAAGGTTACAAGCTAGTGCTACCAAGCTCGGCGATTTGTTTTGACGTAAGAAACTTAATTAACTGTTTGGATTAATTTGCGTAATCCAATGTGGGATTACACATTGGTTATTTGAATGCTGATCGAAATGCTCGTGTAAGATTAGTGAATAGGAACCGTTGGATTTTATCGATAATGAGATTGTCGAAACGGATACTTAAACTCAGGTTTTTCATTAATTTTCAACTATCAGCTTCCGGTCAAAATAAGTATGAAAGTTAAAGAATGATTAGTATGCAACTTAGTGCGTTTTCACTTTGTTGGAATTCATATTTTTCTTTTGCCAAAGTTGAGTTCCACTAAATTCTCATGTTTACATTACACTAAAAATTCAACAATCATTTTTTAAACACAAAAACTTAATTTGATATTCACAACAAAAAATAAACTAAACTTATTTCTAACAACTATTTTTAACTAGTGTCAAAAACTTAATATACTCTTTTCATTCTTATAACTTATTTTAACTCATTTTTTAAAAATAAGTTCAATTCATTTCTAACTGTATTATTTATAATAATATATTTTTTGATAATTTACTTTCAACAACAGATTGTAACTAGTTTGAAATAAAATAGTAAACAAGTTCAAACTTATCAACACCCATACTTATTATCCACGTCTCCATCTCTCGATTAATCTACACGCATGCAAATATCACAAAGAATTGCTTCTTTTGTTGTGTAAAATAGTCTTGTTGATGTTCTGGTCTTTGTTAAGCAGCCATGAATTTGTTTGCATATACATATGATGAACTTATTCTTTTTATTTCTTTCTGCAAGAAGTTGATGATTCATTTGCCTGATAAATCAGGGAATAGCAACAGCACGGCTCCAATGAATCAACGGAGACCGACCCACTTGCTTCAGATATATATCTTTAAGAAAGCAAAGTCTGAATTTTTAAACATGTTATGCAATCTTCTTCCATCCATTAGCTTGACCTACTGAAGGAATACCATGCTAGTAATATGGCGCGTGTTTCTTTGACTGAAAATAAGTTATCATAATAAATTATTATAAATAATATTATTAATAATTGTTTTATATTTTTTTAGAAAAGTAAAAGTAATTTATTATGTTCTTTTTGTATAAGAAATTGAGTTAGAAGTTCTTTTTAATTAAAAAAGTTAATTATATGAATGAAAAGAATAATATGGCACGTGTTTCTTTAGACTGGAAATAGTTATTTGAAAAGTGAGTTAGAACGGAGAAAGCGAAGTTTGAATTTTGTACAAATTATCGTAATCTTCTTCCATTTAGACGTGTTTTATTTTGTACAAATTATCTATTTTATTTTGTAAATAGAAAATTTTTTTTAAAAATTTTATTTCACATACATTCTTAAACTATTAAAGAATGAACTAGAAAAACGTGTTTTTGCTTGATCAAAATCTTCAAACAAGACTGAAATTTTTTCCTCAAGAAGTAGTCTAAGGAAAACTGGACCGCGTTACACCTATATAAACCCATGCACACCTTAATCTTTTTCTTCACTACAAAAAGAAAATGGCTACCATTGCCAAAACAACTATATCTTTAGCGGTATTAGTATTAGCTACGATCGCCGTTACCGAATATGCAGCAGCCCAGAACTGCGGTTGTGCTGCAGGGCTATGCTGCAGCAAGTTCGGATACTGCGGAACCGGTACCCCTTACTGTGGCGACGGATGCCAGCAAGGTCCGTGCTATTCATCAGGTAGTACTCCTAGCGGTCCCGGTGCCGGTCCGGTAGGTAATATCGTGACTCAGGCGTTTTTCGACAGCATAGCGAATAAGGCAGGTGGTGGTTGTGCCGGAAAGGGATTTTACACTCGTAATGCGTTTCTTAACGCCGTCGGATCTTATCCAAAATTCGGCCGAGAGGGTTCTGCTGATGTCGTCAAGCGCGAGATCGCCGCCTTCTTCGCTCATGCTACTCATGAAACCGGAAGTAAGCTTCAATTAATTAATCTCTAACGCAATGACCGCCGGTTAATTTAATACTGTAAGCCAATTTCGTCACGGAGTTTCACTTATTATTCAAAACATTTAAACTGTACAGGCTTCTGCTACATCGATGAGATCAACGGAGCGTCGAGCTCTTATTGCGATCCCACCAACACGCAGTGGCGGTGCGTTCAAGGAAAGAGTTACCACGGCCGCGGGCCGCTGCAGCTCTCATGGAACTACAACTACGGTCCGGCAGGGAAAGCTATCGGGTTCGACGGACTGAATTCGCCTGAAACTGTTGGAAGAGACAACGTGATATCGTTCAAGTCAGCGTTATGGTTCTGGATGAACAACTGTCACCAGTTGATAACCTCCGGCCAGGGTTTCGGCGCAACGATCAGAGCTATCAACGGAGATCTCGAGTGTAATGGGAAAAACCAAGGTCAAATGAATGCTAGGATTAACTACTACACTAGTTACTGCAGGCAGCTTGGTGTCTCGCCGGGGAACAATCTCAGCTGCTAAGTTAATTTCTGATGATGAGTGATTGTTGCTACCTGGTATAATAATAATAATCTTAGTTTAAATAAAACTGCAGAATGCCCTTTTGCTTCCTTATCTTGTGGGAAGTAAATAATATGAAATAATTATATGGGCAAATCTGTGTTTATGAATAAATTGTGAGTTTTTCTTTCGTCCATTGTGCTACTATTAGTTTATGAGGAATTTTTACTTATGTATTAATATAATTTTATTTCAAATAAGTATTTACTCTTTTAAAAAATATAAATAATTTATGCTTACTTCAGTGAATCTGCATATAAATTAACCTACAGGAAGTTATTCAGATTAAAAAGAACAATATCATGAGAAGTTTATACAAAATTTGAATAGTTAGTGGTTACATAATTATTTCTAATCCAGTGAAATAATTATTTTTCTCACTACACGCAAAAGTATTTTCGTTCTTTCCTCTTGCTTTTTTTTTTCTTTCTTCCTTTCCCCCTTTTATATCTACTTTCTTTTCAGGTTGAAGAATTTTTAATATTCTAACGGTAGAATCAGCCGGTCTATTGTCTCCTCCTTGTGAGCTACAGTGCTTATCACTCACTCACTTAAGGAGCGTTTAGCATTAATTATTCTAAAAATAATTTTTTAAGTTTTAATTTTATGTTTTCTAATATATTTTTTATAATATTTAGAAATTCTTTTTTAAAATTTAGAAAATATAAAAAAATTCTACAAATTTTTTTATTATATATTTTTATTTTTTAATAAAAAAATAACATTCGTTTCTTAAAAAAAAATAAAAATTTTTAATTATTGTTATTATCAAAGCAACTTCCGAGCTTTTTTCATTACCTATAAAACTAATTAACCAGTTAGCTTGACCAGCACGGTCCGTAAATAGTACAGAATCGGATTAATTCGATCCAATATGTAGTATCTGGCCGATATTATCGGCCCGCATCGCTCAATCACTATGCGCATTAATTAGTCAATAATGATTCATTAATTTAGTCAATATTAATAGTTGACTAAATCAACTTCTAATAAAAAATATTTTTTTACTAATAAAAAATTTATTATTTTATCTTAATAATATTTGTAAAAACTATTTTTAAATAATTATTAATTGATTTATAAAATAAAAAAAAGTAACTAATACTCAAGCTATAATATAATCGGACCGGAACAGCCCAGACTTGGCCAGATGTGGGAGCGCGCTGAGTCACTCCGACAAGCTCATTTGGCCTGGCCGTATCGTTCATATTTGCTACTCTACTATTGAGAACTCAACTCTAAAGACATGGTCAACAATTTGTGTAGTCTTTTGCTACTACAAAACAACCAATTTGTTGAAAAAACACACTACCCAAGCACAGAACAAAAAAAGATCTTCTCATCATGCATGAAAGTTAGTGCCGGTTATCAGAAGGCAAGATTATGAGAAAGTACCAAGCATTTAATTAATTGAACAAAAATAATGTTGTATTTTCTTTTCATGTTTCCCCAAGAAAGAGGAAAGAAAAAAGTTCGATTTAAACGCAAGAATAATTACAAAACAAAAAAAGAACAAACAAATTTTCTCCTAACACGAATTAAATCTACAAACCGGCTTTGTTCTTTCTATCTAGTGCAAGGCAAGGAGATCACTAATGGCCAGGTCCGCGAGGACTAGGGCCAGAAGGCAACCTTGCCATCCAGCAAGACATCGTCAATCTCGCCTTCTCGTAAACGTTCAAATTCATCGACGAAGATAAAGAGCTACCATTACTGCAATCAAAACCTTCGCTTGCCTTTTCTATAATCTTTATTTCTCCATCAGCAGTTTTCTTGTAGTCTTCAGGCATCAACCTAGCCGCACTAACAGTGCATGTGCTCGTCAGCATAGTTCCGGCGATCACAAGTACTAGCAACAACACCTTCGTTGAACTTCGACTGAATCCCATAGCTTATAAATTAATCAATCAAAGCTTTGAGCGGAGAGTTGATTTTTGATGAGTTTGTTGTTCTGATATGAAAATGAATTCTGAAATGAAGGTTATATAGAAGTAATGAGAAACAAGGGTCGAATCATTCTTCTACGCATAGTCACGGAGTTTGACTTCTGTTAATCTTTTAGTTTTTTCTGCAACGAACGAATTGGAATGAGTAAAGAAAAACAATTTCTGGTGAGATTTCGTGTTGACCAAGATCGATTTAGATGAAGTTGAGAGTTGGAAATGGTCGATTCAACTGAAGAACGCGGGAAACACAACATGTCAATGTTGGAATTTTTTAATCTGTAGACTTAGTTATTCATATTGACAAAAAAAAAAAAAAACATTGAGTACAAGAAAAAGAAACGTGACTAGTCTGCATGGATGTTTGGCATAATGTTCTCGTCTGGTTTTCTATTTCATTTAATTTTTTAATAATTCTTTTTAATATTTAAAAATTTTTAAATAGACATAAATTGTAAGTCAAAAAAATTAATATGTATAATTTTATTATTTTTTAAATAAAAATTATTTTGTTTTCTTAAAAATTAGAATACTTTTTTTTTAAAAATTATTTTACATAATCCTAAATGACCTTTACGTGTAGCTAGACTCACTTTTTTTAAAATTATATTTACCATTTAATTCACTTTTAAATTAAACTAAACACAAATTTTAAATAAAATTATTTTTAATATAAAATACATATAAAATTTTATTTTTTATTAAAATTACTTTTAATTCTATATTTTTTTATAAACTCATTTCAAAAAATTATTTTAATACCAAAATAAGCAAGCCCATACCAAACTTTACGGAGAAGCACCGATCAAACACTAGTCTATTAGTATGACATCGTCCTTCCTTACTAGTTGCAAGCTGCAATAAAAAATTATCAATTCAAATTCCAACACTGTAACGCTATCTCTTGTTCTGATATAAATACCCAAAATTTATAAAAAAAAACGAAAGAAAAAAGCACAGCTTCTACCCTTTGAAATATGAACCAAAACTGGTGTGGAGCATGAAGCTGAGCAGTAACCAGACTCCAGGTATCTAAAGGACTGTTTGGTATTATTTATGTCTTCTTTTTTATTTTTTTAGCTTTTTATTTTTCAAAAGTTTTTGTACAATATTAAATTTTAAAAAAATTAAAATATAAATAAATTATACAATATAAGTTTATTATATCTATACTTTTGTCTTTATTTTAAGTTAAAAACATAACTTTGTTTTGAAAAGAATTTACTAAAACTAATCTTTTAACGAAACTAATTTTATAAACAATCTCAAACGACTACTAAGACCAAACCAAAGTCTTGATTATTGACAAAAGCGTACATTTTATAGCTTTGCCGTACGGAATGTTGACTTCATTACACAAACCAGCAAAAACAATAACCATGTAAGGATTCAGTCGTAGCTGTGGTGTCTGAAAAAATCTCAACTTCAGCGGTTACTCAATTTTGTGCAACGGCAGAAACAGACCTTCTTGGCTTCTTCATTCTTTTTTTCAGGTTAAGAAAAGAACGACAGTTCCAGCTTGATCCAAAAACAGCTTACATTAACCTGTTAGATCAATCTGAACCCTCAAGGGCAAGTCAAGCATTTGTCAAAACTGTTGACAAACGAACAGGTGGTCGGTCACGCAGAAAAATGCATAATGCACGAAAACAGAAAGCAGGACTCTTGCCTGCCTCTTCAACAGGGAGATTCTCAAGAGTCTCAACCATAGAGGTGTTGAAAACCTGAAGTTGGACAGTAACAAGGTTCTTGTCCCAGCAAAAGTGACAAGAAAAAGAACAAATAAACAAAACCAAAGCTCGAACTCATAACTACTTGAGCACTAACAAGAGCAGCAGGATGATTTTCAGCTTATATTGAACCGTCACATCTTGTAAAGTATATTTTGCAGTATAATGTATAGATGCAATAAAAGAAATTTTGGATACCAAATGCTTTAGTGTATGAGACAAGACGGCACATTTCAAGAAACAAAGTACAGGACATAAAACAGATGACATCTGTCGAGGACAAAGCAACACTAAAACATTAAAAGTTGAAGCTACAATCAGGTGAGTACAACTGACGTTCAGGCAAACCATACTTCAAAGAATAGATCAATTAACTATTGTATCTAACAAATAAGGATCAGGAGTTCATATAATTATGGAGTTGCAAATAAAGCCAAATACCAATGAAATAGTAAGTCACTTTTAACTCTTTGTTGAACACTAGAAAGTATCAGTCAGCCAACTTGAAAGCCAGAAGCCAATGCCTACTCTAATCTATCTTTCAGGAAACACAATCTGCATTACTTGTCTAGTGTTGACTATGCATAAGATTGTTCAAGCGTTCAAAGACATAACCCTCTTTCAAAAAGGAGAGTAGCAACTGAGCCAAAGAATTAAAGAAACAACAACCACATACTTTAGCTCTCAAAATACCCTCATCTTGGAAGCTAGTAACATGCTTTGAGTTTCTGTCAGGAATAACACTGAAAAACTCAACATCCAGCAGTCAATTGTGAGCATCGAGCAAAGTTCAGAAGCTACAAGAAAGTAAGCAGCTGTTTCTGTAAACTTTCTCCCACTCTGCTACTTTATATTGACTTCAAAATGACATAGACTTCTGAACAGTATAATAAATCTTCTCCCTTGAATATATCTACAGTCGTCACACACTCACACTTGTTAATGTAGCTAGAAAGGTCATAAACTGGGAAAACTCAACAGGACAACCAGAGAAACAAGGCCCAAATATTTACCACTGTTAAGCCCCTTCTACTAAAAGTACTGTCCGGAAATACTCTAGTCTGACCTCCCATCCAAATAACATTCAGACTGGCTCATAATCATCAACCTTTAGTATCTCCACTTGGAAGCACCTTCGCCTCAGAGAAGTTTAGTGAACAAGCAGCTAAGAACCCCAAAAATGGAACACTAATGCCATATAATGATGAGTCCACTAGTTGCTGCTTTTTACCTGTGTATGAATTGTTACTGCTAAATGATTTTTCTCAATCCCACTAATGCGATAGTCATCACACCTATTGTAAGATGCCATTTTGTTACAATGCTGTTACACCTTTTGAGTTTTGACTACCCAGATTTGTCAAATATTGTTATGAAGTGTACTTCAACATTCAGACTCCTAGTATGGCAGCAAACTCAGAACAATCAGACTCCTCTTAAAACTACACAATCCATATCACCTGATTTTAATATTAAGAGTAAAAGAGGACAAGCTTCATCACCAGTTGCTGTTGAGTCATAGTATGGCGTCCTGTCAACTATATATGGCTATTCGACCTATACAAAACAGCCCAGCGCTTTAGCATAGCACCATTCTTATTTTCTGTAGCACTTTGAACTCGCTTCCTCTGGAAACATAGGATCATCAAAAAGTACTACACTAAAGAAACACTGCACAAGTACTACACTAACTACAAGCTACATTCAAACAACAAGGTAGAGATTACACCAGCTCAAAATTCCAAGAGCAGATTCTCAGGTACAAACTTCTTCGAATCTAAATAAAACATTTTGGTCATCTTCAAAAACCCATAAAATCTACCAAAAGACAAACATTTACCTTTCACAGTTGCCGGTCCGCTGCTGCAGCAACCACCGGTATATACGGTGTCCGTCCAACAACACAACTAACGACTCCATACACAAAACAGCCCGCAACAAACAAAAACATCCCTCCATACCCATACTCAAGCAACTTCAACCCAATTCCTCGCGATGGCATTCCAAGCACCCGAAGCGCAAGCGCAGGGAGAGCAAGCAACACATCAAGCACCACCGCCTGCATCGCGTTGAATCGGGAGAATCGAGAAAGAGAAGGGTTTCGTGCGACAGCGAGGTAGAGAGCGAAGAAAGCAACGAACGCGGCGTATGGAATTGAACGGTATGCGGCAGCGAGTGGAAGAATTGGTTCGATTAGGGTAGCAAGCTGTGGAGCTTGCGCGAATAAGAACCGGCCGTAGTGGAGAGAGTTGAGTAGAGGGAGAGTGTACGATATTGCTGAGATCAACCGGTCCGTTGCTGGAACTGGTGGGCGGTAAGAAGCTCGAACCGGACCGAACCTGAATGGCCCGGGCCGGGACGGTCGGAGAGGGAGACTGTAGGGAGATTGAGACGGGCGCAACCGGGAAGGACGGGACCGGGCCGCCCGGAGATGGAGAGTGCTTGGCGGCGAGAGAGTGAGTAGAGCGAGGGATGACATTTTTCCTTTTTTATTTTTTGGAAATGGTGAATTGGCGTAGGATTGCTGTTATCTAAGAACTATTTTATTGTAAAGGACAAGTACGTTTGCGTTTAGCAGTACAAAGTCTTAAAGAATAAAATAAAAGAGTCAAATAGGGGCTAATATAGCATAAATGTTTAATAAAGTGATCATTTATACAAACAGCTGATAAGCGGGGACCTCTATTTTCTTGGATCTTTTGTAATTAATTACCGGTAGATTTTGCTCCACGAGAGGAAAGACTGCGTCTTTCATCTCTCTACCGCACGATTTCGAAGATCGATCAAATCCAACACGTCGAATCACTAGATTTCTTGATTAACAATTCATCCACTCTCTATCTTCTCTTCTCCCTCAAGAAGTTCGATTACAAAGCCAGTTTCTTAGAAACTGATACTTAAACTTGAGTTCAGGATTTCAATTTTTCAATTTTTTTTCTTTTGGTAGTATTTTGGAGAAGTTTGATAATTAGTTGGGAGAAATGGCGATGAAGGCGCCAACAAGTGGATTGAGTTTGGCGCCACAGTTGGGAGCTCCGTCGAAGAAAGTTGTCGCCGTTAGCCGGGTCGCTCTCCGAACATCATTCTTCAACGGCGGGGGTAAGAAATTTTTGGACTCAGTTGTTTTTAGTTCGGAATTGTGGATGGTTTTTTTCTAGTCGAATTATGGAAGCTTAGGTATACTGCTTTTACTGTGGATACATTGAGTTCTGTCATTCTGCAAGTGAACATGTAGTTCGATTAATTAGCTTCGCAAACTTGTTTCAGCTTTGCTAGTCATATTTGAAAGTTCAGAATTGTTGGCTTTTTTACTTTGGAGTGTTCATTGAGTAAATTTCACTGGAAATTTTGTTATAGCGTCAAGTCATTGGATGCTTGTTGAGGAGCTTTTGCTGGCCATCATATATTATAAGGTTTGCTTTTATTAGCATGTATGTAGATGATTAGGGTCTTACTTATAAATGCTTGTTGAGAAGATTTCTATAGGTTGAGTCTTACTTATAAATGCATTCTTAAATTTGGGTCCACCTTTTTGTGTATTATGCATTTGTCATAGAAGATTGCTTGAGCAGTGTTAAAGTGTTTTCAAATGTGTCTGTCAACTTATATGCATGGCGACATGTTTTTTAGTTTATATTCTTTTATATGTGAATTCTGTATCTGCATTTTGAATCCTGAAAAATTTCCCAATATACATGATTCTCAGTGGATTCTCTAAGACCTAGGAGTTTACAAATATCCAATCCCAACCGGTCAAAATGTGGTGCACAGCGTGGAGGTGCTCTTGGCGCACAGATGAATCTATTTGACCGGCTAGCTAGAGTAATTAAGGTAGATTTGTAAACTTGAAACGACAAACATTTATATCATGTTGTTGCGACTTTGATACTTACTAATGATGTGCATTATATCTTAGTCATACGCAAGTGCTATTTTGAGTACTATGGAAGATCCAGAAAAAATACTTGAGCAAGCAGTGCTTGAGATGAATGATGATCTGACAAGGATGCGTCAGGCAACAGCCCAGGTGTGCTCCATCAGTCTAGAAATTCTTTATGCTCTCAAGTTGCATATTGACACCAAGCATCCAAGTTACTGGGTTGTTATCAGGTCTTGACGCTAATAAATACAGATTCTCCTATGCTAAAAGATTCTTCTTTCTCTTGTTACATCTTTAAGGTTTTAGCTTCTCAGAAGAGGTTGGAAAACAAATATAGATCTACTCAACAGGCTTCTGATGATTGGTAATTTCATAAGTGAGATGTTCTGCTTTAACTTTTGAACTAATTCCTCTTCCTTCTAATATAGTTTCTCCTGATTCAGGTACCGTAAGGCACAGCTTGCTCTTCAAAAGGGCGATGAGGATCTTGCTCGTGAGGCTTTGAAAAGGCGGAAATCTTATGCTGTAGGTATCTCTCTAAAATTGATGGTATAGTGAGGGCTTGATTATTCTCATTCTCTAACACGTCATTGAGGGATTTTATTACCTTGACATTAGGCTAGCTCAATTATGATCTCTTACTTCTAGACATATGACTGTTAAATTTTGTAATTAGGAGTATGTCCAGATTCAAATTTATGTAAGATAGACATTTGTCGTAAAATTATAGAAAAGATTGGTGAAAATTGAACATCTGTGTTTTCTCCATATTTGTTGTTATGAGGCTTCACTTCTTCAAACTAGGCAGTGAGTTTGTGCTACCATGTTTTTAAGTGAAGATTTTGAGCTTTTGTTTTGTTTTAGGATAATGCAAGCTCATTGAAAGCTCAGCTTGATCAGCAAAAAGGTGTGGTGGACAATCTTGTCTCAAATACTCGAGTAAGTTGGCTCTACCAAAAAGTTGGAAATACTCAGTGTACTTTTCAATGGCATATGCTTCAGATGCTGTGTTTCTATCTTAGAAAGTATCTGGTGGATTTTCTAAATGTGAAAAGGTGGCATGCTTCATCAAATTAATTCATGGTGCAATAGGTGTCCTTTTCTGTTACTTGTGCCAGAACCTGATGATTTCTGATTCATGTTGTGCCGAATGGTGCATCCTTCTGCCATTACCATTTTGCTTTTTAAGTTATACTAATACTTCATAGAACTACATCCTGTATGTTTCTAGATTTACTTTCTATTTTTACTTGGTCTATCACCTGTTCATGCTTTTACTTCTTTGCAGATGCATATGTGTATGGCCTCTTTGAGGCCAGTGTAACATAGATTTCTGTGTTACTAATCTCCAAAATCTGTTGCTTTTGCAAAGCTTATATATAGTGTTTCTCTTGCCAAATCTGAAACCAAATGCTGGATGATTATTAAAATTTTACACCTCTAACAGATGCAGTGATGCATTTTACAAACTCTTGATTGACCATGTGGTTGGCCTTTATGTAGCTTTTGGAGAGCAAGATTCAAGAAGCTAAGTCAAAGAAAGATACCCTGAAAGCCCGTGCACAATCTGCAAAGTCTGTCAACTACTCCTTATGATGTTGATGCATTTTAGAAAATTATCTGACCGGGAGATTCTTGTTGTTGTTTGCTAGAACTGCGACAAAAGTAAGCGAAATGTTGGGGAATGTCAATACAAGTAGCGCTCTTTCAGCTTTCGAGAAGATGGAGGAGAAAGGTAGCATTAATTATCTATAGTGCATTAGTGATCTTTTGACATATCCGTCGTTTCCAACTATATGAATATCTCTAGTGCATTAATGATCTTTTTTAAGAATTTGATTGCCTATATGGTTGTTAATTATAATTTAAGATCCTCTATAAAGTGGCTTGTACAAGGAGCAAAATCCAAACTGTATATTTGTCTCCCTCAACTGTAGTAGTTACAGCATTTAATGCTTTTGAAGATTAATCCCGCTGTTCTTTCTCAATAGTTTTGACTATGGAGTCCCAAGCAGATGCCCTCAATCAGCTAACAACAGATGATCTTGAAGGAAAGGTAATCTTTACTTTTCATCCATCCTGTAGTGGTTTTTTAAATGTATGTAATTTTATGCTCTCTTAGTTCTTTGTTTCCCTCTTTTCTCTTGTGCAGTTTGCGTTACTCGAAAACTCATCAGTTGATGATGACCTTGCAAAGTTGAAGAAAGAACTAGGACCGGTACTTTCCGTCCCGCATTCGTATATTTTGCATTTGTTATTTTGGAACAAGCACACTAAGACTTTTACAATTTGGTGTGCTGTTGTACCATAGCATGAAGCATTGACACATCTTTGTGATTTTATTCATAGTTATATTCTTTTATTGCAATTACCACAGTCCTTGGATATTAGGCCCGAGCTTGTCTGGAGTTGGTTAGATAGATCCTTTGGAGGCACATAAAATGTTTGGTCAGAAGATAGTGCAAAAGTCATTTCACTTTTATTGAATGCAAGCATCAATCTTTTTCCAGTTGCACAAGTTTTATCAGAAAGTAATTAGCTGTGCAGGCAGTTTGCTGAATAACTAACTTTGGAGACGGAGCTTTTAGTAACCCAAACTTATGTGCACTTGAACATGCATCTATTACTGATTCTCAATCATCTCAAGATGATGATGATCTTCTAACTAGAGCCACTACACTTTATCAGATGGTGTGTTCATCTATGTTACCACCATAAACCAGTTTTGTCATGCAGGTTAGGGTACTGTTCCTTAATGGCCCCTTTTTTTTCCCTTGCCTTCCCCAGCAGCTCTTTGGTTAGGTCGAACTTAAGGTCTAACTTAGTTTCAAGGGGAGTTCTTATTGATAAGATAGTGTGATTTGATTAGGTTCTGTCCATTATATCTGGATGGTCAAAATGTATTTAGTACTGCACAGCATGGTCTAATGGTCAAAATGTATCTTCGATGATGAATATCATCGAGATACTCTGTCAAAGTATGTACTCTGTTGTTGCCAGACTTTTGCCTTATTTCTTACGATTCTATAGGAAATAACTTATGGTATTGCACAGCATGGTCTAATGGTCAAACTGAATATTCTATGATGAACAATCTTTCACTTTTCTGTTTTATTAGTCCTATCCATCAGAATTGCTCTCGGTTTGTGTTCATCACTGCAAATAATTCAGTATACCTTGTTGTATCAAATATGCTTTAGTTGAACGTGATTAAACTTTTTTCCTGTTCCGGATGTGTAGAAAGGAGAGCTTCCTCCTGGTAGATCTACGGTTAGCACTAGCAGCTCAAGTCAAGCATATCCATTCAAGGACATCGAGGTTGAAAGAGAACTTAATGAGCTAAGGAGAAGAGTTAACGACTATTAAAATTTTTCCCGACTCCATTGCTTACAAGACGAGCTCGACACTCTTGGCTGCGTGAGAATTTATTATATAACTCATGATGAAAATGATAGTGCTGATTAGCATGAGATTGTGGCGTCTATTGCAGTGTTCACTGGGCAATGGATACGATACAGAAAACCTATGTAAAGGAGCATAATGACATTAATCGATGTAAAAATTTGTTGAATATCATTTTGTGCTACTTATTAAGTTTGTTTCAGTTAGATATCTAAACTGTAATTTATATGAAGGACATAACCAAAAACCCACCTTGCCTGTTTTTTCTTTATTATTTCTAAATAATTTTCTTATTTCAAAGACATTATTGCTCACTGCAATTCCTTAAGTGCTAAACTTGTTTGGTGAAGCTGGAAGAAAAACTTATGATTGTGGGGCAATTTAGCTATTCAATTGTTAAGTGAAATAATAGCTCGGTAGTATTTCAAGTAAAGTTGTATATTATGCTTCTATGGTAGGGTTTATTACTAAATAATCAATGTAAAAATTACAATCTATAAAATCTAGAAACATGTGTTTCTACCTTGCACAATGTAATAAATTTAATATCCTTCTTGCTTTAGGAGATGCAACAAAAAAAAATCATATTAAAAATTTTAATATATTTTTAATAAATAATTATGAACTTAATCCTTCTGCTCACCAACCTGCTTTCTCTTATCTCACATTAGAACTTTGGCAAATGGAATTCCTTTCGTGTTGGCCCTACATTATTTTTAGTTGCAAATATAGCTAGTTAACTGGGACTGTCATATCTATTAGAGAACTCTCCTGCCATTCACATGTTAATGCATGCAACCAGTTTAATTGTGTGATGAAAACATTTGATATGCGTTTAGTTTGTATTGTTTTCCGTGCTTTCTATTGTCCTCTTATGATGGATTTGAGTTTCCGTTGCCACTGTTTTGCTTTTGCCTTTGGTATTTGATGACTCATCATGAAACTAACGTGTTTGCCTTTTCTTATCCAAAATAAACAAAATAAAAAGCTTATTTCAATTTTGATACATCTAAATTTTTTATTTTCTAGTATCTATTTTCTTGAAACAAATCCTACTAATAATGTTTATGAAAATACAGATATATGCTTACTGTTCCTTGCATTTCACCTACCTCTCATGTCAACTATAAAAGCTTGTAACTCTTGATTCAAGTTTCCAAGTCAAACATTTCTTTAAGAAAACAAATAAAAAGATCATGAAGAGCTCTCTCATCAATTTCAACATGAACAACATTTTCAAAGTTTTTTGCTTTGTAATGATCTTAATATTTTCTGACTACGTACTTGTGCTATCCTGCAAGTTATTCTGATCAGCAACAAACTACTACGACCAGATTCATTCAGCACTAATCTTACTTCAGAAGTTGCCAATCTCATTACCTTCCAACACTTTCTTTAACTCAAATAGTCTCCCTGCTGGGAGCTCTCAAGGCTTTCTTCTAAGGGTACTAAAATCTTCACCTGAAAAATTAGTTCCATTTTTAAGTTCTTCTAAATTAATAATCATTGGGTGATTTCAGTTTGGGAAGAGTGGAGAATACATATGATCAGCACCAAGCACAAACTCTCCTACATCTCAATAAGTTTCTCATCCAAAAGAAAGATGGTCGGAACCAGTACGGTAGCCGGTTAGATCTCCAGCACCGGCACTGGTTTCGCGAAGCAGTACTACACAGTCCCAGAAGAACAAAGATTATAATCTCACGAATGTCTACAGGACCAAGGCGATCTCAATCTTGTGCAGAAAAAAACTCTGATCATATCTCAGTCCACCTTTCCTCTCGATCGTACGTACTTAGCTAGCTTAATTTCCAGCTCAACACTTCGCAGCAGCCAGAGAAGCACTTGCACTATGCCGTTGGTGATCTTTTATAACAGACTTCCGTCTGAAATTAATATACTTCGTATTATCTTTTCTATCACCGGAGCAAGGCCGCTGCCTCCATCAACAATGTCACCGGTACTGAGTACATCCTTCACTTGGTCAGTTTAATTTGTCGACTTTACGTCTACACATAATTAAGTATGCTGGCGCATTGACTGGATGAGTGTAGGAGTGAAATCAGATGCTACTTAGTGGATCAGGAATAACTAACGCCGGAGAGAACACGCGATTGGGGAATCAATACTCATATGCGAGGTACTTCAAACACTGGGATCCTCAGTGGTTCTGAGTACTTATTAGTGTGGAAAAAACAGTTTTTGACAATTTTCTCAAACTCATGAAAGCCCTAGATAAACACTTTCTATGAACATCTTTTTAATTAATCACTCTCTTACACGTGCTTTGTACTCAGATCTCAATTTAATCCCACATTGGGTTACGCAAATTAATCCAAACAGTTAATTAACTTTCTTACGTCAGAACAACTCGCCGAGCTTGGTAGCGCTAGCTTGTAACCTTAGCAGGGGCATACAGATGGGCTTCGAACCATCAGCGAGCCTTATTGGGTTGGGCGGATTTGAGCACGTTGAAATGGCGCGCCCAATCCAAGTTGGGAGTTGGGCTGAACGATATTAAGGCGAAGGCTTTGATTGAGCTGCCCTTAGAGCAGAGGGGAATGCGTCAGGCTGGTTTCACAGAGCAGCGAATACCTCTCGCTCTCAACGGTGGATGGATAACGTGCTTGTGTGCTTTCCGCCCGGTAGGCGACCCTTAATGGGACACCCACCTTTGTTTTTTCTCAAAAATATATATAATAGGGACAAAAATTAATAAAACTTTTCTAAAATAAAAATATATAATAAAAAAATCTCATTTTATAAATTTTTTTTATATTTTCTAAATTTTTAAATAAATTTTTTATATACTTATATGTATTAAAAAACGTAAAATTTTAAAAAGTTAAAAAATAGTTTTTGAAAAGCAGCTCTCAATCTCTGTAAAGAGACACAAATTGGTAGGTTTAACATCTCGCTTGCAGAAAGCATGAATGGCTCCATTAAAAAAAACGTATAATTGAATTCAAACAAACAAAATGGTGCAAGAGAACAGATGTTCTTAAAACAAACACAAACGAGCATGATTGTATCATACAGTTTGTTTAAAAGGCTACTCGTACATCACTTCCAGATCTGCATGCCTTTTTCTCTGGCAAGTAACATCAACGGAGAAAACATGTGTACTAATGATCTACATCCACAACGTACATGCCTTCTCCTGTGTAGAAATGGTATCTACAGCAAGCATCTCAAAGTGAATGCCTTTAGGACTAAATGTCTCCATAACAGGAGGAACATCCAACACCGTATCGACATTCTATGTCCAAAGTGAAAGAGCTCCTCAGCGGCGGTCATCACGTCTGCAATTTCATGACGTTAGAAAAAAGCATTCAAAAATTTTATATTTGAATTTTGGACAAAAACATCTCAACTTAAAAAGGTATGCGTACTTATACGTCAGGATTGAATTTACCTATGGCGATCCCTTGAACGAGACCTTGACCTATGTTTGCTTCTTGAACCAGAACCACGGGACCTATCTGATTCTCTATCACGATGATGGTCATACCTGCGCTCCTTGTCATAGTGGTGATCACGATCTCTACTTCGGCTATCATACTCCCTTCCTCTTTCACAACTACCATGTCGGCTGTCCCTATCATGATTACGGTCCCTTTTTATCGACACTTGGTCCCGGTTTCTTTCTCTAGACCTATATCAATACCCATACCCAGGATCAGTAGGTTGTGGAACAAATTATGCCACTAATGTTACTCTTAAGCTCGTGAACTAGAAGGAAAATAAAGCAACACACACCTTTCATCTTCAGATGGCTCCCTCCTGTGACACTTGTTTCTCGCTTCCTGAAAACATCAGTTAAATAATAAAACATATCTCAAAAGGATATGATAATCCACAAAACCATGTTCCTGTGTGCATCTCAATTCGCTTGTTGCAAAAAGAAGAGTTAGAGAATTTAAGTCAACATGAGCTCCTAAGGCGCACCTAGACAAGTGCCTCAGGAACTGCAATGACATTCGTGCCTTGAACAAGTCCATGCCTAATAAGTAACATCAAGCAATACCAAATGTATAAACAAAATAATGAGAAACATTTGCCAATTATTAAACGTACAGCTATGCCATTAACTTCTTCCACTGTCATTGTAATAGCGATGTCGACGAGAAAACTGTCAACCGAATTCTTTCCTTCCAGGATAACGCTATAATACTCCACAATCCAAATTCAAACAGAATGATAGAAGAATAAAATATAACATCAGGGCCCATCTATTTGGTTCAGAAACTCACTGATGCCATAAATAATTGAAACTCTTTAGAGCAGAATCAACATTATAGCAGCACCTGAGCAAGATACCCAAAAATTTGAACTTCAAGATAAGCGACAAAATTCACGCTATAATACATGATTCTTGCAGTAAGACATGCAGATTAGTCAGTATTAAAAGCTAAGGAAAAAAGTTTAATTATGAGCAATATGATCACAAGCAGAGTAGTATAATAGTTAATTATAAACTTGAATACCAATGAATTTAAAAAGCATATATAATAGCTAGAGTATCAAACCTGAAGTTCCAATAACTTTTCCCGAATTTGTATATAACCCATGTGAAGCTTCCCTCCAAAATGATCAGCTAAACGACGATCACTGTGAACCACATTATTACAGAATCAGATACTCACTGTACAAGAAATCCATTAAGTATTATACAGACCAGATGGCACTAACTTTATCATTTGAGACAATCAACAAAACGGGGGAATAACCAATAGCGTGAACTAATAATTAAGCAACCCAAAAGCCTGTTCTTCAAACACGGTACCATGCAGGAGTTGAGTGTCACTCACAGGTGAAGATCACAATTATTGTGCAACACAAGAATAACAAACATTTACCTGTCATAAACACTCAAGAATGCTCCACATACATCACACAAACGTAACTTTTGATCAGTCTGCAGAGTAAAAGCAATGTGTAATCCCTTCAGAATTAATAACCTTTAGGACTAAAATGCCAATCAATAAATAATTAAACACCAAATTCTGGAAAAGTACACCAAAGGTACCAAAATAAAGGAAGAACAAATGTAACTCACAATTTTAACATCAGCACTGTACTTTGAAGAGTCTGCATTTGGTGGCTCCTGGCGCGTGCTCAACTGTCAGATAGATAAACAATATATGATGTCAATGGTATGTCCCAACATACCATAAAGTAAATGATTTTCTCAAAAGTTGCCAGCATATAACCTTCTTTAAAGCTTCAGCCTCGTCCAAAGCATTTTGAGCCTCGTCTATCATTCCATTTTCACCTGTCCATTCAAGAAAATGACAGCTTAACAGGAATTCAGTCTGCTACATATTTATGAAATTTTAAGTTTAGCCATCTAAAACATTGATTTTTAGAGAAAGCTATGAAATAATAACTTGAGAATCAGGATCATTTGACACTTGACAATATTACGAAGGGACAATCCCATAATGAGATACGTGCTATAATCAGATAAACCTACAAATAAACAATAAAAGGACAAAAATGAACAAATAGAAACAAGGCTGATGCAACCGATGCTGAAAGTTTCATCATCTCATCAAAAAGAAGACAAAAAATTACACTAGTTAAATTGCTTAAAAGAGCATAGGCTTACCAAGTTCTTCTGCCTTCTTCAGTTTCTCATTTATCATTTGCTGTGTATGAGGATCTGGTGGAGGTAAAGGTAGAACAGGCATTGGTGTTGATTTTGTTGGATTCTGAAGTGGTTGAGGTAACAAAACTCTTTCTTTGTTAAATACATCAAGTAGAAGCATAGCCTTCGATACAAATTTGTAAAAATACCAATCATTAGAGAAAGGCACATAATAATGATATAATTTGATACAATGAAATTGCCTATGTTACACATTTGCAACAATTGATATACCTGTTTATCAGCTCTCTTGGTTCTAAGCTCTTCCAGTGCTTCAAGAGCCTGGAGTTTGTTGCCAATATCTCCATTTAAATCTGTATTGGAAATAAATAAAGAAGCTTCCCCTTAATTCTTAGGTCCAAAGTTTAGCACAAAAAAGCACCAATTGCTAGATTAATATTGCCCCATAGTTTGGATGTGATTCACAAGATATAATTTACAAGAATCACTCAGTAAAATCAGAAAGCTAATTCAGTTGGAAGTTGGAACAAATGTAAGCTGCTTACTGCACAAAAGAATAAGAGCCAAATAGCTAAATACATGTTAGAACAAAATGTAATGCTAAATCTTTTACAATTTACAAATATAATCATTTTATGTTTAAACAACTTATGCTACACCCTAAACCAGAAAAAGATGGTAAAAATGAACTGATATTATATGCAAAGAGATGAGCTTACCAAAAGTATCAACTTCTTTAAGCTTCTCCTTTATCTGTTTAGACAACTCCAAGACCTCAGGTGTCTGCATTTAGAGAAAGGAAAACAACATCCAGGAACAAAGGTTGTAAGGATATGCAATATCAATTTAGAGTAAATGGCATAAAGCAAAGAGCAGCAATTACCTGAGTGACTTCAGTCACAGATATTGCAACAGCAGCTTTGGCATCCTCACTTTCCAAGCGCTTAAGAGCTCTCTGAATTTTCCTCTCGCACTCAGTGATAAGCTTATCTATCATGTCCTCCAAATCTCTGTCAAAGTTATGCATACCTTTTGCTTTGGCTTCTTCATATCTATAAATTGCTCAAGGCAAACAAAAGAGGGAAACAACCTCTGTGGAGACAGCATAGCCAATCATCTTGCAATACAGCTCCATCGTGTTGTCTCTATCGCATAGCTTTCCATAAGTCAGCTAGAAACCAATTGCCTCATCACATTGTTATACACAAATGGTGGTGAAGAACTCCATCAAATATAAAGGTCACGATTTACAATAAAGCATCATGCGAACTGAGTCAGTTCAAATTCTAATTTACCCTATACTGTGCACATTAATTTTCTTGGCTAAGTACCTTGCAGATTACTTTTTTCCTTTTGATTAACATACTCTTCCTAGGGAAGTCCGTAAAGGCATCCATAGCGTAGCGTGGAATAATTAATAAAGAAGATGAATGGGAAAGTATAAAGTAATTAAATTTTTTTTTAAAAAAAGACAGAAAAATAAAAATCATCTAGGGTTTGAATTAGTAGTTGGACTTTCTGCACAGAGTGTGCCTAAAAAATCTGAAACTTGGCAACTATAACTACCAACTACACAAAGCACATTCACTTCTATGATAGTGAAAGAGGATACTCTTTTCTGAGCTGCAGTGAGTGCACCTTAGGACAAGGTCCTAAATCCATTTTCTGAAATAAGAAAATATATCAACAAACATGTAGTAGTATGAGAAATAGTTACGATTAAGGAATAAACCTATGTTGGCAATCTTGCTTACATCTCTGAGTACACCTTGAAGACTGAACTACATATTGGTAGGTTGTACTCACGAGATATGCAAGAGGATATGAACAGTATTACTGGATGCTTAGTCAGAGTTCATAAACAAATCGTCAAAGTGGAAAACTTCAACATCAAAATGCAGAAGAGATGATAGGATAAGACGAATTTAGAAAGATGTACATCTACGTCATACCAAAATCTAATGCTTGCCTAACTACTATTCTTCAAGTCCTTGATGTTAAAAATGTTGTGTCCACTCTACTAAATGAAGGTGGTAGGTTAAGCTGGTCATTTGCTAATACAAATCATTAGCAAATGAATTTATGGCAGTATCAAAAGCTCCTCATCCTTTTCTGAAAATTTTAACTAAATAGCCACAAGTGGCTAAGTAGTGTAAAACATCCTAAAATGTGGGGTGTATTTTGATGCCATTGACAATTACTGAATGCCATGGATTCACTTTTAGCTGTATTATAAGCACAACACCACTTTCTAACTTCTAAAACTTCATGATTTTCTTTTTAGAATTCCTTTCTACTTCTATGGAACTACATTTGAGTATCTTTATATGCTGCAAGCTTTTTCAGAAAATTACACAAATAAATACACACAAAGAAGCTACCAATAACCACACCAATCATTATTCTGATGAGATAACAAAATCACAAACACTCCATTGGAATTTTCTGAAACTGAATACAGTTGTAATTTTCTTCAGGTCAGTACTATATTTCATTTCGAATTATAATCAAACAAACCAACTGCAAACATCCTATAATTTCAACATAAATTGAAAACAAAACTGACAGAAAATGAGGATGGAAGAATTACTGTAAGCTGAAATAGGTCGTGAGGGCAAAGCCCGGCGAGGTAGAGCCGGCAAACGTCTCGATCGTAGTACTTGCGGTTCAGCTCCGCGACGTCACCGTTCCTGTTCGCGCCCATCAACTGGTCCAGCTGTTTCCTGATTGAATCCATAGATCAATTGTAGGGTTAGGGTTTCTGCTCTTGCCCCTTCGGATCAACTGATTTCGAATTTCTCAGATGAACGTTCGTGACTGAGAGAGAACAAGAGGGTTTTTAGACTTTAGAGAACGGTATGCCCGGACCAGCGACTGCCAACCCGTTGGGCCGGGTTAGGCCTTCCGTAAATCCGTATTGGATCTGTCCTGTGCGATGTTTATTATCAACCTAAATTTTATTTTTTTTAAATTCAAAATAAATAAACATTTTAAATAAATCTTTTCTATCAAAAAAATTTAATTTAATTCTAAAATTTATTATTAATATAAAATTTTTTTCTTAAAAATATTTTTAAATTGTGGGCCGGGCTAGTTTAGAGGATTCTTAGAAGGGGTCTAATAATTTAAATAGTTTCGAAGTTTCATACTAATACAAGAAGACATCTCTACAAAAAATGTCTGAAGAGAAAAAATTTTATCAGAACCCAATTAAGTCATCAGATGATTAAAACAACACAACCTACCTAAACGTTAGATAACAACTTCATAAATACCATCAACATAACCAATATACACATGCATGGAAACTACGGATGTTTTGTAAATACTATTATGTGCTGGCTAAGTACTTCATTTCATTGAAGTGCTACTGCTGCTGCTCTGATCTTGAGCCTGAGAGACGGATACTTTGTTTTTTTGATTGTTAGATTGTTGGTTCATCTGACTTTGTGCATGAGACTGCTGGTTCTGCTGGGAATGGAGTTGCAGTTGCTGAAGCTGGTGAGCAGTTAACACTGACTGCATCGTGTGATTGTAGTTGTAGTATTGCTCGCTGGATCCGAACAGGGAGGCCCTGAAGTTTGTTGTTTGACCACTACTTTGAACTGCTGTACCCGTTGCAATCCTCAGTCTCTGCACTTCCTCTCTGAGTGCATCATTCAATGCTACATCAAGAAAAGTGCATCTAATAAGGTCATAAAAGAGAAGCGACTATTACAAGAGTAGAGTATTCCAAATATTCCGTTTCAGCAATCTTAATGCAGTGTGCATGGCTCAAAATATAACATCTATCACATAAGCACACCCACACACACTCATCAATGAACGTAAAATGAGCCATGCAAACTAGATCCAATCAATGGAACTAAGAAACCATATTCCCAGCTCAGGATTGAATGCATGGTGAGGATGAAACAAAAGAATGCAACTCATATTCTAATGCTTAGAGAATGATTGCCGAGAATAATTACTAGGATATGGCAATGGAGCCATGGAGGAATGTTGTGATTACCATTTTGGAGGTTTGTTTGTTGCTCCATTGTCTGCAAACGAAGCCTCAGTTCACTGTTTTCAGCAGTTAGACTTGTGGTATCTCTCTGTACCAAATACGCAACATAAAACATCTTTAGCATGCCAATCTTCTTGGTCTATCCAAAACTGCTATCATTTTAAAGTACAGGCACGAATAAATATGGTAGATTGCTTCGGCACAAAAGAGCACTTCTACAGTTACCAATCAGCAACATGGAAGCAATTTAGGAGAGCCGGTTCCAAGGGAAGAAAGCTTCCAACATCATATTTGTGGAAGAAAATCCCAAGCTAAGTACTTTAAAATGTAAAGATGACAAGACAGCACAGCTTTCATGTGCACGTGAAACTCATTGAAAAGCCAAATCACTTGATCCTGAACTTCTGACTTTGACAATCCAAAACAAATTATTTACCTGTAACATTGCTAATTGAGCTGATAGAGTGGTTGCTTCTTTTTGCAGTGCCTGCACTCTTTTCTCAAGCTCCGCAATATAACGCATTTTTCTTTCCTTTGACCGAGCAGCTGACTGCCTATTTGCCCAGATTCTATCGTATACATTTCACAAAAGATTAAAACAACAGATTAGGATGAAATGCAAAAGATACAGAATGGAAAAACCGGAGCTGGCATGTGAACAGAATTGCATTAGAAAGCAGAGTGGCAGAATTTCAATCAGACTATCCTTAATCACTCAGAAACAGGTTAATCCTCATGAGTTATCCTTTGCTCTTGATTTCAAAACAAAGTGCAATGGTTACTGCAAAATTATCTACTACTAAAAGGTGCTTTCGTTGAAGCAGTGATGCTTTTCGATCAGCCTTTCCAAATTACAGAATAGTAAACTAGCAGATGGCACAGATACATAAAACAAAAAGAAAAAAGAAAAGACATATGGAATGAAGTGAAGAAAGGTTTTTAATGCTTACTTTCAAAATGGTGTCCTCTTTCTCAATAGAAGGTATCAGTCCAGCAACTTGCTACTTTGAGAAGCACATTACAAGCATAAGTTCATAATGACTCAATTGCTATAAGCCTCCCATTTGGCTTAGAGTGGTACGCTTGCTTTTAGATACCTAATTGTCTGGTGTGTTTTCTAAAGTTTGAAACCTATGGCCTTTTACTAGTGCAGGCAACAAAAAAGATTAACATAACAATAAAGTATGTATGTTAGACTAACCCACGATAGTTTAATCAATTTTATAAATAAAAAAAAAACACAATGCAGACTTAAGAAAATGGCACTGGACCAACTCTAAGAATCTTATCCAACATGGTTCTAGGTCAATGATGATTCGGACACGAGCTATAAGACTGCTTGAGAGCTGCGGGCCACTTCTGCAGCTATACTTGATGAGGTTGCTGGCCAAAAAAACATGCTACATGGTTGCTGAAATAACACAGTAAAACCTCCAACAGCATGAAAATTACTCTAACAGCAAACCTGTATATCAAGGGAAAACTTCAATTATGAGTAGTGACCTTCTAGTAAGCTTTGAATTGGTATGCAACAAATCAAGGTACACTAAAACAACCTTCCACCTTTAATTATTAAGTAACATCTTCCACCACATTAAGAATCCTAAGCTATGTTTCATTAAGTACAACGAAATCAAGTCTCCAATTTCGCAATATAAGGTATAGTCTAAATTGCAAATACTAGTATTCGAAATTCTCTGAAACAACATCAATCTCTTGCATTGGAAACGAGTTAGCATTGCAGTAACGATCTTTAGCAATTAAAATGCAAAACCTCTTTGCTCGCTTCGGATCGACAAGAGCCAGATCAGCAAGCTTCTGTGCGGACAAAGCCTTCTTTGCTTCAGAAGGCAGCAATCCTTCAAAGTTCAAGTTTCCCAGCATCTCCGGTTTGACCGAAGTCGACCCATCCATGGACTGACTATGCTGGTGCCTAGCTCTAGGCCGTGAACTGTTACTTTCCCCTTGAACAACAGAGGCAGAAACTGGTGTCTCATCCTCCGGCAAAGCTGATCCAGAGTTCGTCGAGCAAGAACCAAACTTTTCCATATCAATGTACATAGAAATCACATCTTCTTCAGTTTCATCAGAAAGAACAGAACTGTTACTAGAACCAACAATGCCCAGGTCACTATCAAAGGTGATATCATCAGGAAGGCCAACAATTTCTGAGTGAGCTCGCCGGTGACCGGTGCTTCTCGGTGGGCATTCCGGCATGCGGCTTATGTCTTGACTGACATGAACACTGTTACTACTACTACCACCAACACCACTCTCAGCTGCTGGTGAATTCTTTTTGTTCTCCTTCTCCATTGAGTTTGAAAACAGAAAAAGAAGTTGGGATTTCCAGAAAATGGGTAGATTTCTTTTTTGTTCTTGACAGAAAAATTGAAACCCTAGAGAAATATTGAAGCAAAACAAACTGAAAAAGAGATGTTTTTCTTCTAAAAACACATGATTCAGGAATCGATTTTGTTCTTCATTGAGTAATCTAAAGAACAACAGATCAGTAAGTTGGTGTGAAAATTATATCAATGAGAATCTTTACGAGCAAGGAAGAGAGAACGAATAATGATTTTGTTGGTAGGAATTTAAAACTGATGTAGATTTTTTTGGAAAGAGAATCAGAAAACATAAAGTAAGAAATTTATTGTTTTTTGTTGAGTAATAAATAGAAGTTTTTTTGTCTACTGGTTTAGTATGAGTTTTTTAATTCTTCTCTGGATTTTGGTTGACTGAAGTCGAAATATAGTTACATTATTAAAAATGTATTTTCTTCTCAGAAACTTTATTACAAGATTATGAAAATGAAATGAGAGAACATCACTTCACTGTAGTAGGGCCCACTAAGATGGATACTCTTTGTTGGCCGTTTCGGCTCAAAACTCAACTCTTACTAAGGTGATGTATGGATAAAAAAATTTTCAACCCTTTTGTCTTTTAATTTCTTATTTTATTTTTTAATATATATACTTATATTTTTTAAATATAAAAAATTTTAAATATAAAAAAATTTTACATAATAAAATTATATTTTTATTTATTTTTTACATAAAAATATTTTTATGTTTAGAAAATTTTATTTCAAACCAAATATTCCGTAAGGATCCAATTTCTCCGAATGTGTGTTCTTTCTACCTTATGGTTTACTTCTTTCCAATAATAAAAATTACTTCTAATTACTTTTATCTAAAAAGATATACAAAATCATTCTATTTATTTATTAAAATATATATAAAATAAACTCTATCCCAACAATACTATTTATAATAATCTATTTTTTAATATTAACTTTCTAATAACTAATTTCAGCGTAAAAAACACACAGGCCGAGTCCAAGTGCTCCCAAGAGTAAAAAGGACAATTTGGACATTTCCCTCAAAAGTTAAACTTTCTAACATTATAAAAGACAAAGTTAAGATAGTTGTACACATATTACAAAAAAAAGGTATATAAATTCTAAACAAAATTGAAATACCAAATTGCAAATTGTAATAGTATGTTATTAAGCATTGAGGTACTAGTCGTTCAGTGCCTGTATGTATGGCAATACGCAGGTATCGTTAAACATATCACTTGAGAGTTTATTAACATTACCATGTTCTGCACTTTCCTCGCAAATTGATCCTTTGCTAATTCCAACATCGGGTAACCCATAAACCCTTTTCATCCATAAGCTTACAACCTCATAGTTTAACCCTTGAATAGAACACAAAAGCATTTCTCAGCACACATCCGTAGTTGCTTCTAAAATTTAGCGTACAATAGAGATCAACACGACTAAAAATGTGTTGATTGCAGTCAGAGTTTGCGAAACTGAAAATTATATTACAGACATTACAGAGATTTGGATTCTCTCCATTGTAGGGAAAATGGAGTACTCTCAAGTTACATCCAAGAGTTGAGATGAGAAAGATCAAAGAAATCAGATCTCAGATGACTTACTTCTAACGAGTAGGATGCATCCCATCAGTTAGCAACTCTTGAATCCATTTGAAACAAGCTGTTGAAACAACATCCATGCACATCCAAATGAGTAAATAAAGAATACTCAGTCGATCCAACATGGAGAGAATCGAAAACCTTTACAGACAGCGAAGAACTTGGCTGGAATGATAGCTCAATGCCAGGATCAGAAGATAAACTCTGGTACTTCCAGAAGAAATCGTGCAACTTCAACTTCAAATTGCCTGCCTTCAGGCTTCCTCAACCTGAACCAACAGTAAACAAGGCATGATTTCTTTAAAAAAGAGCAGCCAGAGGGGGCCAAAAAAATCTTCAACAAGACCTGTCTACCTGATTATTTGCCAAGATTAAACTGTATGTCAATCACATGAGAAAAGGTCGGCATACAAGTACCTTCCAGGAACAAATGTAAAGGAGCCTTCAATAGATCCACGGTTAGATGGTAAAGGCGAGCAGCTTTCATAAACAAATTCTTCTTTATTTGGAAAAAGATGAGGGAACTGCATTCACAGCAAAATATACGCATATCATCAGATGATGGCTTTCTAACACAAAAAAAGATTTCGACTTGTTGATAATTAGTTCTCGTTTATCTTGTTATTATTATGTGAAACATTTTTTGCTTACTGCCATAGACGTTAAGAACTTGATGCATTCATCTGAAACTTAATATAAGTATCACAATAAATTGTCTAGTACTGCAAGAGAAAGATATAGTGACAACACACCTTTCCTACTACAGCTTCTCCACGCATATCTGTGAGAACAACTTCATCAGATTTAATAATCCAATGTCTTGAAAGAAGCTGGCAAGAGCCATAATAAGTGCCATCTAAAATGCATCCTTCAGGACGGAGAGACATCCGAATCGAATACGAAAACAAGTACTTTTCTTGTTCGTCACTGTTAGGGTCTGACATTTCGGGAACAAAAACAGCAGAAGCACGAACCTTCATTGATGAACACTCTGATTAATTAATTGCCGAACCATAGCAGTTGTGCAATGACCAAATGCACATGAAACTATAGAATATGCTGCAGCAAGTAGCAACATAAGGTGCTAACCACTTGTTTGTAAAGAGCATTTTTCCATGGGATTTAAGATTGTCAAATATGTATGACCACACAAAAATATCAAGCTTTGAGCCATCAACCCCATCCTCACTAGTCTAAAATGTAAGCAAAATATCCAAACAGATAAGAAGTTACTTGAAACATCTTCCTTCCTATTAACAATAGGTAGGTGACAAGAAGGATTCTAGGCCAGGACATTTACTAAAAAGGGATATCTTAATCTTAACTTTTATACTACATGTATGAAAACATGGGGTTAGAATACTAGATTGGGACAATTGATGATACAGATGAAATGTATTGCACATAACTTACTAATCCCAGCATTTGTACAAAAAGCAATCACCATAGATAATAACACTGATGTAAGGCCTGAGACTGTTCAAGAATGTAACGTACAGTACCTGAACACCATTAGTAACTGCAGTTGAGCAGAGAGGATATGCTTCTGGAAACAAATTAATCATCTTCAGAGATTTACCTATGATGCGTGTGCTGATCATACCACTTTGTAGGCGTCTACAATGCTCCTCTAGCCACAACAACAACCCGTCTTGGAGCAAGCCATCACTCACATCACTCTCAGGCTTCAAGAGAGCTTGTGAAACACATGGCAACATTGGGAAGAGATTCTTGGTCCCAACATAGAGTTGCCCGTTTGTGCAATTCAGGAAAAACAGTTTCTCGGAAAAGTTGGAAGCTGCCACAATAACATGATTGGGCCCCAGAGAGGAATCTAACTCCCTTGAGACGACTTTATGTTCCATGACAATCACGTTAAGAGGGAACAAGTGAACGTTAACAAAATGATCATAGAAGCAATAACCCCCTATAATACCCAGATGAGATTTATGCTCATCTGAAGCGGTAGCCTGACCATTGCAAAACCGAAACAAAATCCTTGCAGCAACTGGAAATTTGACACCTAAGTTCTCCTCTGCCTGTGTAATTTCATCTTCTGATGCCCCCTTTTCCAGCGTCTCCATGGCTTCAGGAAAATTCACTGCTAACCAACCTCTAATTGATTCCCAGCACTTTTTGGCTCTCCTCACAAGAGGGAAAGGGTACATGCGAAAAGATTCATACCATACTTGGTATCCGACCTGCATAAAGTTTCACCAGGGATAACTCTAATAGAGCTAAGTAGCTTCTAGCACAGCAATAATTTGCAACATGAATGCAAGTCATATCAGTCCTAGTTCACGCACTTCAGTTCCATGCTAAGGAATATTAAAAACAAATAATAGGAACCTCGTAATCAATCACAGTGAATAATTAAATTGCTCGATAGTGTGGGAGCAAAAGGCCATGAATCCATAAATGATTAACTACTACCATGCCACTGTCACATCTTTCAGTAGTGACTGTAGTGTATGAGCATGGTCCTATGAAGGCTAGGCTAGTAGCAGATGCGAGATGCTCCCTAAACTTTGCAACAAAGAATTTCCAGCCATGAGCTTTCTTTATTGCTAGCAAGATCTTTAGTTACAGATTTCAACTCCTATTTTGAGCTAAGTCATCTTTCATAAAATTTACATTCGTCATAATCAGTACAAATTCGGACCAATTCACCCCCATTGTATACAATTTCTCAAAGTTTCAACCTTTTTTCAATAATATACGGAGTTATAATTTGGAAATAGCCAGACTTGGCTTTTCATCATTGATGGAAGTTGGCAGAATAGAAATGCTCAATTCCAAAAAGCTAGTTTTCAATTGCAATCCCTACAATTTACAAAAATTTCAAACCCCAAACAAAAAAATAATTTGAGCATGGTAAGGCCAGGGGATAAACAAAAACTCACAATTCACGATTTCGTTTAGCAAAAAACTGAAAACAACAAACTGATCGAATTTTGGTGGGTGACCTTGAAGGAAGGACATGGTTGAGAACTAGGCCCGGTGGGAGCATTCAGATCAAAATCGCGAGCGCAGAAATAGCGCCAGAGAGATTCATCGGAGGCGCGGGAACGGAGACGTGTGCTGACGCAAGCAACAGCGGCGACGTCAACAGCGGGAAGCTTGCGTAGTATAGTTTCCAACTCCAAGCCTTCGAAGCTCTCCAATGTCAATGATACCATTTTCGATTTCACGATCTCTCTCCTGATCTCGAGATTTGTCTCGAACATAAAAGTTGTCTGCCTGCTGGAGAACCGAAGACAAAAGAAGAATATAATAGATCACCGCATTCTTTTTTTGTGTGTATACTTACAGAAAAAACCCCCAACTTAGGAACAATTTATCCTTGAAACAAACTTCTGCAATATCTTAGAGTTCAAAATAACAATGTTCCAAAAAAATAAATAGAAATTGAATATGATTCATTACTTTAGGATTTAAATAAATGTTGGCCAAAACATTTATAAAAATACTTTATATTTATAACCAAAACTTCATTTTAGAAGTTATTATAAAATAGTTTTTTTTTAAATAATAAATTTCAATTTTTTGTAGAAAAAAATGAGTTTATCGTTAGTGCTATAGTTTATGGACCGATAGAAGTATCAATGTTAAAGTAGGTTTCTCTAAACCGATGTTGGAAGAACCGAACCTGTCGATCCGGAAATCTCTCCGGTTCGACGGATCATGGTCCTACCGTCTGAGTTAGCCGTCGGACCGCGGATCGATCTGCCAAGAAAAAATTTCGATAAATATATCAAATTTAAGCAAAAAAAAAGGCAACAATGAGGAGAACAAACAATGTTCACAAACAAAATATAGAGATGTAATCAAAATTGAAAAAATATCAATTAACCCTTGTTCATAATCGCATAATCGGTAACTAAATCTCAGCTTTCACTTTCAGATGCATAACAGTGAAACGCATCTTTTTATCATCAGAAATTTAATGAATTCTGAAATAACTTTTGCACCTGCGAATCCAAAGAAAATGATCACTAGTACTTCGAACAGGAAGAATTATATATTTATATTAAATGAAGAACGAAAATGGTAATTGTTCCCGTTGATTGAGAATTGCTGCAATAGCTGCTCGTACAACTATTGAATTTCATCGGCTCTATTGGTCAGTTAGATTTCTAACCTTTCAGTTAGATTTCTAACTTCTTTACTCATTGCTCCATATCTTCGGTTGAGTTAGCATCCGTCATGGCGTTAATCTTCATCACACGATCGTAAAAAGTAAGAAAATGAAACAAAATGACAATTTTTTGCTTTTGAGATTGAAGCTCTGGTGTACGATGTAACGACTGAACAAAAAAAAGGAAAGTAAATATTAGGAAATTTCCCTCCAAACCTTCATTAGGAAACGAAATTGAGAGATGTAAACAAAATTGAAAAATCTCGGGCATAGGTTAGGGTTTCGCCTTTTATGGTTCGTTGGGGTCAATCTACTTGCCGAAGTGACGACAACATGGAGGAGAAGGACACAGGAGAGAGAAGGAAGAAAAAGTCAAACTCATAGGGGGTGATCGTCGACTGTAGGAAAAAACGCGCAGACCAATTGAAAGGGGTCGAATCTGTAAGAAGAAGAATAGAAGTAATAAAAATTAAAATTAGGGAGCATTTGCTCGGTAATGAAATTAAAAACGAATAATAAATTTTTTTTTAAATAGCTCAATCGATCCGAACGAGTTAACGAGTCAACCCACGATTTGAGTTGAACCCAATTAGATTAGATTGTTTGTACGATCGATTATTTTACGGATTTGAACTGAATTTTTAATCGATCTAAATAGTCCGATCCGAATCTGTCAATATTACTCTTTTAATTCTTTTAGTCTTCTTGTATTGTGATTGCTCGGCGTTGGTTGAAAAATAGCCTTACCTTTGCTTACCCTTTCTGCAGTGCAGCCTATAAGTGTGTACCACACTACTTATCGCTAATTATTAAATTTTGATTTAATTTTAATTTTAAATTTTTTATAATAGTTTTCAAGTTATATAAAAATATCGTCATAAAATTAACTATATATAATTGTTATTTGTCTGAAATAATAAATTAAATTTATTTTAAAATTTAAAATAAATTAAAAAAATTTTTTTAAGCAAGTGAGTAATATACTTGGTGCAATACATGCCAACACCCTACTGGTGGACAAAGAAGGGCGTACTTGGTTTTCACAAACTTTTTAAAAAACTAATCTGATTACTTTTGAACATTAGCAGAAACATAGCTCGACCACTTCCTCGTTAGATCTTTAGCAGTTAGAGTTTCTTTATCTATATTTCAAACTCATTTTTTTAAATTCAATTTTTCAAACATTTTATATTTTCAACTCATATTTAAATTAAAATAAATATAAAATTTAAACTAAATTTTTTTCTTATTTTCAAAATTTTAATCCAGGCCGGCCCAAGAGGACTTCTAAACTTCCAACCAAGCTTAATCATTATGTCTTGTCACTTAAACCTAAAATTAAATTTTCGTTTTCAAATTAGTACAAATCAATTTTTTTTTCAGCTTTAAATTTATTTTTTAGAAATTTATTTTGAAAAATTGAGTTTTATACTAAAGTAAATACGTCCTTAATGATCAAATGCACCCTTCTTAATTGAAAATCGGCATCTTACCGGTTTCATCTTTTTTATGTTATTCGTTGCATTGGGTTGGCAACATCCGGGTAATTGGAAACTATATTATTGCAAAATTTTTTGTCCATAATTTTACTTTGACAGATTTTGAATTTTAAATAATTCACATATTTTAATTACACTAAAAATTTAAAATTTTATTTTTACATACGGAATTTTAATTTTAACTTTTTTATTTATACACTTTCTAATATAATTATATTTTTTAATTTTTAACATACTTTTAAAAATTAGTAAAATATAAATACTAAGCTCTATTTATATTTTATTTTTAAAAAAATTCTATATTTCATTTTTTATCTTCACAAAATTTAATTATATGTATTTGAAATACGCTCCTAACGTTTGAAATCTTTGTGTTATGTGAGAAAATGAGCATGCTTTTCTTAATCCCCAGTAAAATATTTTGATATTAAAGTTTAATTCAGTCTCAATAAATTTATTTTTTCATCGTATTTGAATTCAAAATTAATTTCTATATTTAGATTTTTTATTAAGGGCGTATTTCAAATGCCCGTAATGTGAAAGTGAAAAATAGAAAGTGAAGTTTTTTAAAAAATAAATTGAAAGTGAAGTTTAGTTTTTATGTTTTAATTGATTGTTGAAATGGGTTGAAAATAAATTTAAAAAAAAATATAGTGAAATTTGAGTTCTACTTATATAGAACTAGGAACTCGAGTTCTCAGTTCTATTTATAATTGAAACAAAAAAAATGAGTAAAATTTTAATTTTGGCGGAGAAAATGAAATTTCACTCATTTGAAACACGCACTAAGTCACATTTATTAAACAGTTTCATCAAAATTAATTTAAAAAATTTTAATTAATAAAGTAAAACGCTCTTAACCTCTAAGTTTAGCCCATAAGATCTTGATAAAAATAAACGGTCAGATTAAAATACACGCACCATGCAATTAAAATTAGAGCTTTGGAAACTACGCTTTACGTTTATCCAGACCACGTGTCCTCAGTGTTTTTAGTTTCCAGAAACAAAAGAAAAAATATCCACAAAATATTATCAACTCCTTTAACTGTCAGGAATGAGTTACGAGAAAACGAACGAGAAAAACGATGTTGTTGTTCATCCTGAGCTCTATCGTCATCGCCGGAGCCTGCTTTCTTCTGACTGTATATGCTTCGGCTGATGGTTAGCTCTGCAATAAGGAAACCCAGTTATTTTGTTTGTTTACGGATTGAAAAGATTTAGTCTTGCTGAATCTTTTTTTTTTCAATCGTCTTTCTTAGGGGATCTTATATTGATGTCGAAGGGCCCTGCAAAGCGAGAAGAAGTGGAAGGCAAGGTTGGAATTAATTTTTTTCTTTTCTTGTTTGATATTTTTGAAGTGTTTGTTTGTAGTAAATTAGTAGCTGATCTTCCCTTGTTGGTTAGGTGGTATGGATCACTGGTGCCAGTCGCGGAATTGGTAAGAAGTTTAGACAAATTTAGATTTTGATGCGTTGTAGACTTTTTCGCTAACAGTAGATTATTGCTATTATTATGAATGTGTTGAAGTTGGTTCCTAATTTGGTGATGTTGTATTGGCAGTAATAGTTACTATGCGATGATTGAAAGACAGACAAAGTTTCATATGATATTTGGTTTTCGGTTTGTAGATATTATTAAGCGTTTGATGAAGGTTTTTGATAATACTGGCATTGGCGGAAATGTAACATGAAGTTGATGCATAAATCATGTCTGATCTCCTTAAATATGAAGCAGCTTAAAAAAATGTTATGAAAACTGCAACACATTTAACATGGGTAGGAGTAATGATATTGTAGAAAATCTGTTAAGGATTTTTCACTTATTGTTTATGCCCCTAAAGTGTATTATGAGTTTAGCAGTTCTAACTTTCCAGGGGAGGCTCTCGCGAGACAGTTTGCAGCTTTAGGAGCAAACTTAATACTTTCTGCTCGGAATGTAGCTGAGCTCGAACGAGTGAAAAAACAAATAACAGGTGAGTACCCTCATCATTTAAGCCTTATATAGGTGATAAGGTTCTGAAGAAATTTTAGTCAATACTTAGAAATGTTTCTGTTTTCCAAGCTTAAAACGTTACATGTTTGGATTTCTTCTAAATAGCTAGAGATTTATCTGGAGGAGTTGAGATCCTGCCTTTAGATCTATCATCTAGTGAAGAATCCCTGCGAGAAGCAGTTCAGAAGGCGGATTCATTTTTCTCTAGTGCTGGTGTAGATATTATGGTCCACAATGCAGCATTTGAACGTCCAGTGAGTATTACCTTCAGTCGCGTGAATTCCTTTTGTTAGTAAGTGTAATATTTTCAAATATCGGCCTTCCAAAATCTTGGCGGTGAAGATATGATAGAGACAGTGACTGCACTTATTACTAAGGTCTGTTATCTGTTTGCTTTCACAGAAGAGAAAAGCGCTGGAAGAAACTGGAGAGGGTATTGAGGTACTAATTGTCATCTGTACTTTTCATACCAATCTTCCCTAGAAATTGACTGACCCTGTTTCATCTCTTGTACAAGGCTACCTTCAAAGTAAATGTCCTTGGGACAATAAACTTGACACGTGCTGTAGCACCTTTCATGCTGAAAAGAGGGAGAGGCCAGTTTGTTGTGGTGTGTTAAGAATAGTTTCTATCTTTGTTGTCAGCATGATTCTTTGTGTGTAGGCTGGTGTTGCTAACTTATTCTACATGTAGATGAGTAGTGCTGCAGGAAAGTGTCCCGCACCGGGTCAAGCTGTATATTCTGCTTCTAAGCATGCTTTGAATGGATACTTCCATACCCTGCGTTCTGAGGTATTATCTTGCATATTACTTCACTTGAGCTCTATCTTAAAATCTTATTTTGGAAATTCTTAGAAAATTCCATTTGTCTATATGCAAACCCAGTGTCAAGCCTTGACTTCACAGGCGAAATAATTTTTGCTTCTTAATGACTTGTTTCTTGAAAGACTTGCCTTGAGCTTCCAGAAATTTGTTTGCTATCACAGTTGTACCAGAAAGGCATCAAGGTTACTGTTGTCTGTCCTGGGCCAATTGACACATCCACTCTTCCTGGAGCAAGCTGTTCTGGGGAGAGTCATCGCACTGAGGTTCGTTCCTGGAAAAGTGCAAACCTTGTTTAAGTGAGACAGCAATACAATATCCCTATATAAAAAGCTATTACATATATGTTTTTTTTTCTTTTAAAAAATGAAGGCTCTCTCTTGATAAATTAGCAATTATATACCAAAGAAACTGGTAAATCTTTATAACTCAAGTATACCCAAAGGATTAGTTTGTAAGTATCAGTGAGATACTACATATATGAATTGAATAGTATAATGAACTTTGAAATATGAAAGCATATGAAAGTGACCATAGCTTTTGTGATTTTCAAGTTTGTTCCTTTTGTATTTCCACCTTCTGCAGAGACGTGTATCAGCAGAAAGATGTGCAGAGCTAACTATTGTTGCAGCCTCCCATGGGATAAAGGAAGCTTGGATATCAAATCAGGTAATTTGTGATTGCTTGTTCGGATCAATAAAAGTTTCAACAATTGGACGAATGTTCAGCAATTAGAAGTAATTTTTATGATCTAGATTCTGTTGGTTGATCGGTAACAGCTTTTACTTGCTCTAAATCAAATGGTTAAGCTGAAAGAAATAATTAGGTTTTTTTTCCTGCTTAAAGGAACATTACCTTGATGTTCATCTTTCTTGACTTTTATGTACATTGATTAACTTGACAAGCTGTTTTGCAGCCTGTATTGCTGGTTATGTACTTAGTCCAGTATGTTCCACCTGTTGGCTATTGGCTCATGGATAAGGTACGGTCTTTCGTTTCTCAACATGTCTAAATTAAAAAACTTCTTAGCTTCTATGTTGATACTGTTGTTAAACTGAAAATGGGAGATAATGAATGATAAACGAAGTTCATTCCCCCACACTAGCTTTGGATAACAATTAATCAAAAATGATATTTTTCATGATTTTTTCCCCAGTTAGCAGGGTTCCCCTTGTCAATAGGATGTCAGTTGGTTTTGACTCGGTTCAGATACCATTAAATATCACATTCCACTTTCCTCATCATCCAGAATATAGTCCAGCTATTTGGCTTGCGTTCTGAACAATTTTCTGAATCGTTATCAGTTTTGATCCTTTGTGCTTATTTTGTTGCTTGGTCTTGAACTAGGTTGGCGCAAACCGGTTGGAAGCTGCAGCGAGGAAAAGTAGCACATACAGCTGGAAACTGTTATACTCGCAAAAGAAAGATTCATAGTAACTTTGGCATAGCTATGCAGATGCACATAACCAATCTACATATTGCGATTGCAGCATCCGCTTGTGAAGACTGATTTCTCTACAGCCAGAACTCCATCAAGGGCTTGAAGTTTGTGGTTGAAGAACACCTCACCGCAATATATCTGTTTACATACATGTCTTCATTTGATTGTAGAGAAAAACGTATGTATTTCCATACTGCACTGTGTGCTTCGTTGCATGATACGGGTAATAGCAACCGAAATGTGATTGTAAGAAATCAATCTACCGTTGGATATGAAAAATTATGAATTGTTAATATATTGATAAAATTTTATCTCGATCGGACTACGAATAAATTTTTATCCGGTTATTTGTTAATGATAACATAAATAGTAAAAATTAATAAAAAATATATATTTTTTTAGTCATGTTGATCAAGTGGTCGGATAGAGATCGATTTGTATTCTGATTCAGATAAAATTTTGGCAACATGTTAGTAACTCGTAAATTTTTATATTCAACGGTAAAGATTGAATTTGAAGGTCTCTACGGTCACGAACGATCATGGAATACGCTGGAATGTGTTAGAGTGCTTTTATTTTTATATATCTATATATATAAATTTATTTTTTAAAAACTCATTTTCGACCGACTGAAACAGGTTTAAAAGCAAACCATGTATCCTCTAAAAGTATGCCTTCATAACCAGCACACCAGATGAAACATGCAGACTCAGATTTCAAACAACGTAAACAGATGACTGATCACACTAAAAGACAACTCTCATGAATGTATGAAATACCTGCAAAAGTTTATGTATCAAATAAATGACCAAACTGAACTTGAAGTTTATGATTCTAAATGTACGTTTTAATTTTAAGAAATTTTACTTTCTTTCTTAAAATTTTGAGCTCTGTTATTTTATATATTTAGTTATCATTTTGATTTTTTTATACCAGATTTTATTTCTATCAAAATATTATTTTAAATTATATTTTACGTATTTTAATTATTTTTATAATTTTATTTTTTATTAAATTTTATTTTGTGAAATTTATTTTGGCGAAAGTAATTTTTATATAAATAAAACACATCTTAAACCTATGCTAAAATAGAAAATTACTTTATGAATTTAATCCAGATTGAACTAGTAAAATCAATTAAGATAAAACTGGACCACTTTCTGTAGACAAGAGATCATCAAAGTCGATGACAAAATCTAAAAAGAAAAACTCAAAAGGTGCAGAAGAACAAATTCATCGAAAACAACTTGAAACTAACAGTACTATGATGAATATGAAACTTGAAAAGGGTGAAAAGGAAGTAACTGCCATTTTTAGCTTGTGATATTTACGGCGACGATCGGCGGCGGGTTATCTCTGCGTTTTCCGGAACAAGACACTTTGGTTGCTATATCGCTGCAGGGTTTTTAAAGACAAGTGGAAACAAGTAACCTAAGAATAATTTTTTCACAACACAGCAATTTTTAACCTCTGTGTTCTTCTTTCATAACTACAGCAATTTTTTAATCCAAAAAAATATTTTTGAATAATTTCTTATAATAATTTATCTTTTAAAACTTATTTTCAGTTTAATTTTGTTCTTTTACACGTGAATGTGATTCTTTTCCCAAAAATAATCATTTTGAGATAAATTTTTTTCCCAAAAAAACAAACTTGCATATTTCATAAACTGTGTAATCAAGATTGCATTTTTACAGCAGAAGTTTGTTCTAAATAATTACAGTGAGGTAAATATATCAGCTTTTACCAATTCTCACCAGTAACCACCACAAGAACACGATCCATTCTTAAAATGATGGAAACGACTAGAATCCCTAAGTATAATTTCGTGAGCAACAATCCTAGAGATATACGTAATGGCGCTATGACAATCATCACAAACACGAAGGTTTTTCGTGATCCGAATGGGCATTCCTGGAGATGTTGTGAGGACGCCATAAGAAAGTGCAAGTTTCTCACTATGCTCTGAAAGTAGGGAGCTCTTCTCCTCGTCATCAACATCATGCAAGGCGCATGATGTCTGGGGCACATATCCCATAGCTCTGATGCGTTCAATTAGGTCTGCGAGGAGAGTATAAATTTGTTCAGATTGTGGATGTGTTCTATCTCCCACAAAGAATGATGTTGTTCCCTTTTTACTCTGAATCCAACTGCATCCTGGCCTCTTTCTTATTCCTGACTTTCTCATCAAAGATCTGATCCTGGCAACATCTCTCCAGCGCTTGGCATTGGCATATATGTTAGAGAGTAGCGTGTATGAGCCATCATTCTCAGATTCCAATTTCAGTAACTGCTGTGAAGCATACTCACCAAGCTCCACATTATTATGAATTCTACAGGCACTCAACAATGATACCCAGACAACAGAAGTTGGTTCCATAGGCATGTTATCTATCTTTTCTTGGGCCTCATTGAGACGTCCAGCACGACCCAAGAGGTCAATAAGGCAGGCATAATGTTCTGCACCAGGAGCAACACCATAATCCTTCTCCATATTGTAGAAATACTCGAGTCCCGCATCAATCATACCTGAATGACTGCAGGCATATAACACCACAAGGAAGGTGATGCCATCTGGCACAAAGCCAGCCTTCTGCATATCTTTGAAAACCTGGATAGCATTTGAACCACGGCCATGCATGCCATACCCTGTCATTAAGGATGTCCAAGAAACTCCGTTCTTTTCTCTCATAATGTCAAAAGTCCTCTGTGCCGCATCAATGTCGCCACATTTAGAATACATGTCAATGAGACAATTGGCTACAAACAAGATTGCTGCTTCGTATCGGTTACGAATAACGTATGTGTGTATCTGTTTTCCACAACGAAGGGCAGATAGACGAGCACAGGCCATCAACACACACGAAATAGTGAAAGCATTAGGATAAGCCAAACCACCTTGCAATAACATTTGGGAAAAGAGCTCCAGGGCAGCATTAGCATCTCCATGTTGAGAATACCCTCCAATCATAACAGTCCAGGTGACTACAGTCCTCAAGGTAAGGGGAACAGAGTCAAAAATTTTACGAGCTTTATCAAAATTCTTGCATTTGCAATACATATCTATTAGTGCATTATGTACCATCAAATCTTCCGCCTCTCCATCATCATCATTACATACCATAAGCCACCTTTTTAGTGCATAGGCATGTGTTTCCATCCCTGGCAATAGTGCACCTACTGAAGCACATGCAGAAAGGAGTGATATCATGGTTACTGCATTAGGCTCAGATCCTGAGTGCTGCATTTGTCGAAAGACTTCAAGGGCATCATGACCATGACCACGCTGAGCATATCCTGCAATCACAGCACTCCATGTCACAACATTCAATGCAATATCCTCCTTGCTCATCTTGATGAAAATCTTCAAGGCATTGTCAAAGTCGCCATTTTGTGAAAAGCCAGTAACCATCGCATTCCAAGTGACCACATCTTTAAGCTTCATTCCCTCAAAAACCAAGACAGCATCATCCATCATCCCACACTTGGCATAAACATCAATGACAGCATTTCCAACAAAGAGATCAGAGAGCAAATTGGTTTTGGTAGCATAGCAATGAATCTGCTTGGCCTGAGAGGACGCCTGAAGGGATGCACATGCTGGAAGAACGTTTACAAGACTTATGACATCTGATCTCTGCGGGCTTCCACTAGTACTCCGAGCATTCATCATTTGAGAAAACAAACCTAATGCAAGGTGTGGATAGCCACTCTTCACATGGGCAGCCACCATTGAATTCCATGAGATCACGTCGTCTATCCCCCTAAAAGTGATCTCCTGAAATACATGTTCAGCTTCCTCGTAAGCACAACAGCGAGCATACATGGCTACCAGGGCATTGCACACATAAACATTGGACTCAAAGCCACTAGTGCAGATTATGGCATGAATAGAAGTCCCCCTGCGGAAGGAAGGGAGCTCGCCACATGCCTTAAGGACAAAAGGAAAAGTGAAATGATCAGGTCTTACACCTATGCGCTGCATTTGTCGACAATGTCGAAATGCATGATTAAGGTGGCCTAGTTTCACATCTTCTTGTATGAGCATATTCCAGTAGAGGACAGGGGATGGAGAGAGCCGCTCCAAGAGAGAAAGTGCATCTGAAGGAGAGCCACAAGCAAGGTACGCCCCTATGATGCTTGTTCCTAATGGTGGATTTGTCATAGAAATTGCAGTAGTTGAAGATCCAGTATGAAAATTGAGAAGGCCCCTTTTGATAATCTGCTGGTGTAGACATCTTGCATCGACTAAGGATTTGCATTTCTTCAACAAAGACGCACACGATGGTGCTGCCTCTGAGGAATGCGAAGAAATTGGTCGAGTAGAGAAAAGCCTTGATTTGCTTCTTGTTATTGTACTTAGCAAGTTAAGAAGCATTTACAAGCTATCATCATGCAAATGTGGACTACGAAATTATAAGTATCCCTGCACAGATTCAAATATCAGCAACAAAAGGAAATCAGGAGCCGAATAATACTTGTTCTTTAAAGAAAAATTATAATTTTGAACAGCAAATCAACTGTTCATCAGTTATCGAAATCAAACTGGTATTTGGTTACAGTTCCTTTTTAAATTTGTTAATCATCAATGAAATAGTTAGAGAACCAAATTGAGAAAAAAAAACAACTCATATAGAAAATAAAAAAGAAGAAAGATGCTTTCTTACTTCATTACTGCGGTGAAGCAACTACAAATATGAAAGCAAGAAGGGGAAAAAAACGAAGAAATCAAGAGAGAAATTTGATTTTCAAATGCTTTTATAACTTCTGAAAGGGAGTTTGGCAAACTAAGCAAACAACCGAAAAAGAGAGACTCTTTAGCGCTAAAGTAAGAGGGATGGAGAGAGAGTTTACCAGACGGCGGCGATGGTGGCGGCGCGGCTGCGGGAGTGATAGAAAGCGAGTCGGGGCAGAGGAACCGAGGAAGGCGAGCAAGTAAGGAGTTATAAACACGTCAATTTTCAAAAAAAAAAAAAAAAAATTGCGAAGGCCCACTTAAGTAAAATGGGCTATCTATACTTCAATAGGACCTTCCACTAAAGAAGATGACATCAATTACACCAAGTAACAATAATGAAAAGGAGTAAATAATCTTGTCGAGCAGAAATAGCACGATGCAGTGCTGCGCAAACTGGTTGCGGAGGAGGAAAGACCCAGTTTTAAATAGAACAGCTATGCATTTCTTTATAGAACAAAATTTGTCGAGATCACAGAAACATAGTAGTATGGAATGGACGACAGAGACATTACATCGAGCAATTGGCATGCATTACTGAAATGCATGAACAAGTTTCAGGTTTAACCAGCTATCAAGAAGCAACGAGGGAAGGCATGAGCATAGTAGGAACAACACCGTTGAGTGGGAGACCGAGCTATACAGCTTGCCGGATAACAGATTGATCATGGGATAATGAACGGTGGAGGATGACAACTGAGAGGAAGAAGGCTTGCCAGAAGAGAGAAGCAACGCTCATCGTGGTGATGCTGCTCGTAGATTGAAGAAGAGGGAAGGAAGAGAGATTATTAGTGATGATAGGCGGGAGCTGTTCATTCTATTTCGAGCGCAGGAAGTAGCCTCCTAATTTTGTTTTAGTAGATTGAGGTACTTATATTTTGTATTTCACAATATGAAGTCCCTATAATTTACAGAAAGTAAATATAAGGTCCTTCATCTAAGATTCCAAACTCATCCAAAGCATCAGACATGCCGAGCCAAATATAGCTCAGTAAAAGTCAGTTTGAATATGAGAATAATAATTTTAAAAAATAAGAATAATTAAAACGAAAATAATAGATAGTAGGATAAGTAATTACTCTAATATTATTTAAATATATTAGTAAGAGCAATAAAAAATAAGGATTATTTTTGTATAGTTAGAAGAACAAAGCGAAGATTAAATAAGATAATTATTTGTAAAAGTCAAAATATTCTTAGTTGGTCTTGAAAGATTAGAGTAGAGTGAAAAGGAGAGATAATTTTTAATATTTTTGTTAATTAAATTTGGTTGGATTGTTAGAAAAATAAACTGAAAAAAATTATTTGATGTCAAAATAAAAGTTACTGTATGCTGATCTAAATTTTTTGTATCATAAATTTCTTGTACGTTTATTTGCTTAAAGATTACAGAAAATTGGTGCGTAAACAATACATGTAAATGGATGCGAAAGTCGAATGACAAACGAAGATTAACAAAAATAATGTATTAGATAATAAAAGTCATTGAGAATATTATGAGAAATCTAAAATTTTTAAAATATAAAATTCCTCTTGATTACACACCACATTATATTGTAACCAATTATCTAAATACTTACTCTTCATTAATTGAGAGTAATTAATTTTCTTACTCTTTATTACTCTTATATGTTGTGCTCTCAATCCAAACATAGAGTAAGAACACCAAATTTGTTCAGAGAACAATTACAGACAGGAGAAGTATATATCTCAACTTCAAATACCTAAAAAATGGGGAAAACATGGCATCCTTTCATCTTAGTCACAGGTAAATCATCACAATCTTTGGGATAAAAGGCACGCTAGAATGAAATAAATGCTAAATAATCCTCTCTACATCTAAATTCTAGTGTCTCCACCCTCTTGAATGGCCTTCCTTTGTATACGGCTCCAGAAATCCAATAAACTGAAAGAAGTGGCATAACGGAGATGAAATTAGAATGAGGTCATAAGTAGATCCACCAATTGCAATGAGAAAATAATTAACAGCATGAATGGAACAGGCAATAGCAGGATTGAAGCAGGAAAAGAATTAGTAACATAAACCTAATCTGCTATTTAAACAACCACAGTTTATGGTGTATTCATGCGCTATAAGGTAATAGTCTTTAGAAAATAAGCATGATGACGGAAGGGCAAGAGTCCCATTAGCAACCTCAGAACCATCTCTAGACCATCGAGCGCCATAACCTTCAGGAACTCGTATCTCAAACACACAGCCGTATGGTTCTATTGCATGAATATTCATCCAGCAGCAGAAACTTAACAAGCGATTGATGACGTCTGATGCTAGCCTGTTTTTATTAGAATCTGAAAAATTAGAGACCAACAATCACATCACTGCAACAAAATTAACTAAGAAGGAAGTGCTGATATAATGGGAACTAGAAATCACTGCAAAACAAATAATTTGCATGCCAATACCATCCCCTGAAATGTCACCCCACCATCCTTTACTAGTCCTGTTTACATGTTTGGCTAATGCTCTCGCAGCAGCAGTCAAGGTGACACCTTTAACCTCCAAGAAAGATGCATGGTTAGAAATCATGGAGTAACTAAAGCATCAAACAAAATTGCTGCAGAAAATGTAACTGTATCGACTCATTACATGATAAACAGCCACAAGTTAGCTGGAGAAGTAAATAAATGTGAAACAAAACAGGAACCCAAAACCTGAATATTTTGACCCAAACAATATCGTTAATCCAATAAAGCATCATAAGAATGGGTAATTCAGAGAAGAAAACCACAGAAAGAAGCCTGTCTGTTGGGCTTAATCTTTCTGGAGGAGAAAATTAATGTATTATAAAGTAATAAGCAGAATGACTAATAGACAATTAGCTAAAGGTATGAAAATTGATTTAATTTTTTCACATCTCACATTTGGCTGATAAGGCTTTGCAGCTGATGATAAAAGAGTTGATCGTGTTGGAGGAAGTGCATCTGTTATGGTTCCATATGTGCGTGCGACACCAATAAGATAACCCAAGCCGTCATAATTCAATCCCTGCTTAAAGCATTACCCAGAATGAGAAATTTCGAATCCTGTCTGTAAATGGCACACAAGGACAAAAGGACATTTGAAATCCATACTGCATTTAGCACATGTTTGGAGAACCTTATTTGTTAAAGAACATACAGTGCCTGTGTAATAGGAAAACATTGAAAATACCTAAAACAATGATGTGATAAGACAAACGGCGTTGCTATTAATGTTGTACATAATGTTGTCAGTTATTATCACTTAACTAGCCCTCATCTATAACGGAACTCGGAGGTGCAGAATGTCAGAGCATGGCACCTTCATGAAGCATACAATGAAAACAACCAAACTAATCACTGAAAGCCCATGTAAAAGAATGCACAATGACCACTTCCTTTTTTAAACAGGAGGACCTGCTTGATTTCTACTATAATATAAGATGACTATCACAACAAAATAAAGAGTTCAGTTGAAACTCAACCAAGGCTGTTAAGATATTTCATAATTCTTGCTCATAATAACTATTAGAAACTTAAGAAGAAATAATATCTACTACAGTTGGCTGTCAGAAGTTGGTGAACATGGTTATGCCATGCAATTGATGACACCTAAGCATCTAAAATATGCACCTATAAGAATCAGACCTAATTTGGAGGTTGACAGTGAAGATTACAGAAAAAACAAACATCCATAGGAATTGTCCAACAAAGATCAGCACTAAAGAGATATACTCAAACCTTAAGGATAGCTGCCATTAAAACGTATGGCTGAGAAGCTGGTTTTGAAACAGAAATTGCTAAAACACCATTTAACTTTTCCTTCTCCTCAGTATAGAACTTTCTGTAGACTTCCACACCTAAAGAAAAGGCGAAGAAAGAATATTTTAATAGAAAAAACATAACTCCTTACCAATCGACTTAAGAAAAATAAGGACGTAGCAATTATTTAATGCTAATAAGAGCACACACTCTATAACAGTAACTATCACAAGAAACCTGATCTGCTTGGAGAGCCTGCCCGTAAACAGAAATTATAAGGGCTAGGCTATACTGGTCTTAGTGATCACAAGAGTAAAATTCAATTGTAAAAGGAGGCATGCAGCATTAGGATTTTAATGTGAAGCACATCACATACTATTAACTTCAGGAGGCAGATGACCACATTGTCCAGACATAAGTATCCTGTCAGCAGAACTTCAAACATATTTGGAACAATATGAGAAAGGGATTGAAAGTACCACTTGAGCATATTTAAATCTCTCATGTTAAATATCTTTGATTAACATGCCTACCGTCCTTTCTTTTAGTTTCCCATTTCACATGCACAAACCATACGACTCACCGACAGTAAGATTTCTGACCTTTTTCAATTGTTTCTATTCCTGGGAGGACCTTTGCTAGAGTCTCCATTTGAAGCATCTCAGAAAAGGAGCTATACCAGTTAACATGCTGCAAAACATCTTGAAACATGCCCATCCATCAAGAACAAGTTACTTCCAAAATATACTAGCACTGTCTACAGAATGCGTATAACACTAATACCTTTAGACACTAAGGTCCTGTATTTTATTGGTTAAGATGATGTAATGTAATTTTCAAAGGCAGAGTTGCAGAGGAACTTTTCCTTATTAACAACTTCTCTCAAAAGGCAATATATGACTAATTGATATAATTCTCCTAAAACTTGGCATGGTCATTCTCAGCTTGTAGAATGGAAAACTAATACACAATGGCGTGTAGGTGTAATATCTTTAACATAAGGATAAATTGCAGCCTCTCAGCCAAGTTTCAGGAAGAAGAAAGCCTGGCATTGTCATTACGAAGGAGATGCAAAGAAACACCAGTAGCAGAACAAAAAGGGGGAAATATGCATAAATTGCAGCACAGTGCTCCATCAACTGTATCAAATCATCCTTAGTATAAATGTCTTCCGATAGCAAAATGCAATTGGCCTGTATCAAATCATCCTAAGTATAAATGTTGCGAGATAGCAAAATACAATTGCCCTGTGCACATGAAGTTAGCCTTATCAGAAAAGTTATGCTTCTAGCTTCATGAACTAGTTGACCAAATTAGCCCTCTTATGAAGAACGTGTTCAACAACCTACAGAGGATACTGTATACAAGTCCGGCCTTTATGGAAAATATTGCAAAATATATTGCATAATCATGACATCTAACAAAGAAATTGGAACCACTTCCACGTACAAATGTTGTAAAGAATACAATCTTCTATATTAAGATGGAAGATAGAATTCAAAGATTAACAAAAATTCACCTGCACCTCAAGCAAAAGACACTTGTTAAAGAGAAGCAGAGAACCAGGTGAAATTCTGCATTAGCATTAAAAAAAGAATCATAGAAATGACCCTGTTAGATGATTAATAAATAATGTAATCTATACTAAAGTTTAAGAAACTCAAATGTCATCCAGAAATTGGTGCCCTCCAACTTAATCACCCTACAAAATTGAAACCACATAAAAAGCTCAGGCACCTTTTAAGCTACACGAGTAGGTGTTGATCCTGCTACGCCTTTTAGTAGTTTTATTCACACTCCCCTGCAGTCCCCTTCTCCTATATATGAGTGTACGCGCGTGTGCGTGTGCGTGCATCTGTTCATACCATAATCATTAAAATGCACCTGTGACTTTTCAACAGTCTACCCATACCCAGATGCTGCCGAACAAATTATCCAGGTATTCCCATGTGCTCAACTAAAATCAAGTAGTTCATGCCATGCACAACCATACTACCAAATTTGTTTTTGAAAGGAATGTGTTGACTGTTGTTATTGATAGAAAATGCAGAAAATTGGAAAAAATGATGAGAATAACATAAATATGATAAAACAGAAGAAAATTTCAACTCATACCGAAGAAAGATTGTGTGGTCTAACCTCTTGTAATCACCTATAGCACACCTCCCTTCAACTTTCTTCAGGCCAACTGCAATTATAACAGGGTATGCACAGATAGCTTAACACAAAAATCCTAAGTTGAACACTTAAAGAAAATTCCTAAGAGTAAGCATGGTAAATAATGCCAGGTTGCTATACGCAAAATTCATTATTATCTCTGAAGCAGCATACTTCAAAAGGAAGAGATCTGAAACTTATCAAGTCATAGCTGGAGTTGTTCAAAGTTATGCAGAAAAGGCATTAAGTCAACTGTGGTCCAAAATTCAATTGATAAAAATATGCCAAAGACAAGTAAAATAACATGTAATAGTGCTGTTCTACAGGATTTTTCTGCCAAAAAGTACTTAGGAAGCATTATATTGTCAACTTAACTATCACACCTAGAGGTATATCAATGATAAGAGCATAGCGGTAAAAGAAGAAAACTACCTCTTAGCTGACAAAGGTATGGCTCTTGAACATGAAGTTCGAAGTCCACGGTATTCAATATCTGAGAAGTTGTAATATGAGGAAACACAAAAACAAAACAAACTCAAGGAGGAAAATGGCCATGGAGCTCACTTTCACCATCTCTGATCCCTTATCCACAATTAAGTTGGTCCACTCAATTTCCTTCAAATCCAAAGTCTTCGACTGAGGAATTTCAGCAATGGTTTCTGGCACTCTTTGGATTGTTCCAGAGCATATGCACTTCTCCAAGACATGAGCCAAATGCTTGTATAAAGGATGAGTAGGGACTCCCTCAGAGATGCCTACAACATTTAAGAAGACGCACAATTTTCATAAATCAAATAGCACAAATTGATTCCAAAGTATACAACATTGTTTCATCCTAAGGTACAAATACACCACAAGCAACGTGACATGTCCAGTTGATATGAGTAACAGGCACCACACCTAAGTAGGATGCTCTTGCGTTAAATGGAGATTTAATTGTGCGTCCAAGTACACTTTCAAAACAATTTTAATCCATATACACAGAAAATTCCTATAACTTAAGCAACATACTTACAAATACATTAACATACACAAAAGACTGCAGTCATTGGTTACATCTATAATCTAGTTATTGTTTGTCATTTTAATCTGTCTCTGCTATGTCTAGTTCCTGTAAATATAGTTGCTGCACGTGGTACAATGCAGGCACAGACATACACATATCTGTATATGTGTGAGCTCGTAGAAATTAATGTGTATATGAATGTACATAGGCATTCAGACATTACCATATTATATGTCCTATTAAGACCACAACCTTGATTCTTTAACCTTGTTGTTTTTATTCTTCATAGCTTCAATTCCATAGTTCCTCATGAACTTGAGCACACCGTCGTAGCAAAAATTATAATCACTGATTCCTTTCATGTTCCTTAGATATACAAAAATGAACGACGCTTAGGACTACTCGTCTTGAGTTATGAACAGTCGCATGATCTGATTCCTTGAAAGAGATTCTTTCAAATCTTCATCAAATGATTTTTAAGTCTTAACTAGATTTATTAAATTTTGAATCAAAATACCAGTGGTTGATAGATGGGAATCAGAAGAGAGAGGGAAGGGCTCGTCACGGAGGAGCTGGGCGCAGTAGTCGCTGGAGATCCCAACATCGATGTCATCGCCACCAGCTGCTGAAGAGAGAGTGAAGTGAAGAAGCTCTTTTATGCAATCCGAGAGACGAAGTGGGCCCACTCCAGGAGACGGAGGCGGCGATCGCCGAGAAGTCTCGCCGAAAACCGGCGGAAGGTTTGCCTCTTCCATTCAATCGCGACTTTATCTGTACTGCCAGATGCAAAATTGTAAATTTAACGACCCATCAACTACACACTCTAAATTTGCCAATATTTTATGAAGGTAGTCAGGTACTAACCGGAAAAATTATTATATTGTGATTTAGGTCCTAAATCGCCAGAAAAGTTCTCTCTTCTCATTTTGTTCAAAAAACTCTTTTGAGCGTATTTTAAATATTTATAATTAAGTTTCATGAAAATAAACAGTAAAAAGTAAAAATTTTTAAAAAATAAAATAAAAGTGAAGTTCAATATTTATATTTCAATTGATTTTAAAAATATGTTAAAAATTAAAAGATATATTTATATTAGAAAGTATGCAAATAAAAAAATTAGAATTAGAGTCTCATATGTGAAAATAAAATTCTGAATTTTTTATATTATTAAAATATATGAAACTCTTCAAACTCAAAATCTAATTGAAGAAAGTGAAGTTATGTCCGTTTGAAACACGACATTTATATTTCATTCAAAATTTCAAATTTGTTATTTCGTAGTTGACCCTTTTTTTTGTGCGTCTTCGTTAAAGATGAAGGACAGTTCAAAAGATTAGTAGTAGTTTTGGAATTTAAAAAAAAACTTTTTATTAACATAATAATAAAAATAATAAATAATAAACTTATATAAGAATTATAGTTTAAATTTTAAATTATAAAGTATTAACTATTTTTTATTAAAAATGTAAAATAAAAATTAAAATTGGTGTTGTTAAAGCTCTGCGCACACATTTAATTTAGAGTGTATTTATTTTGAAATAAATTTAATTTTTAATAAATAATAAAAAATTTTAAATTTTTTGATAATTTATTATTAAAATTTTTATTATTTAAATTATAAATAAATTTTAAAAATTAAAGTTTGAGGAGTTGATAAATACACCTAGCACGAATTTTTGAACTCGCTTTTTCCAGAAATTTCCGGATCGGGAATTGGAACCTAATCGGATCCGTCACCCGTTTCGCATGCTTTTCCCCTCTCCCCGCGGCGCCGCCGTGCAACTCCTGTCCTCCTGCCGCACATCTCCTCCCTCTCAATACCTCTTGTTCTTCTCCATCTCCACCGCCGCCACTTCCCTTTCCTTCTTCTTTTCTCTCCTCAACAACTCCTCTTCTATGGAATCTTCCTCATCCACTCTTCAATCTCCTTCTCCACTACCAAAACCAAAGCAACAGGAACTGTTCTTCTCTTCTCCTGAATCACTCTCTAATTGGCTTTCTTCTCGCTTACCAGCAGGGTCTCTTTCCCTCTGGGGCTCGCTCCCTGGCTCCAAACCCCTACATAACCTCTGGCTCGAGCTCAACTGCGGGGAATCCTCAATCCTAGATGCAGAACAGCTTATCAGAACCGTCCACGTGACGACAATTAAGATCCGCAACTCTCATGGTGCCCGCCTCATCGAATCCGGCCAGCTACTCTCCAATGGCGCCATCAGGTCTCGAGACCGCCCGCTGTCGGAGAAGATGAAGCCTGGGGAATCTGTCGATGAAGCTGTTACACGCGCTGTTGCGGAAGAGCTTGGCCCCGATGTGGAAGTACAAGTGATCCCTGGAACTTACAGTGTTAGAGTGGAAGATAGAAGGTCATCGGCATCGTACCCAGGGCTTTCTGCAAGGTACGTGCTTCATGCAGTGGAAGCTAGAGTTGTGCGTGGTGTACCAGATGAGGGGGAGTTTGAGACGGAGGAGACAGGAGAGGTCATGGAAGCTGGCGAGAAGGATGCAGTTGTTGTGAAGCGGCATTTCTGGAGGTGGGTTAATGATGATGATCATGACAATGTAAAAGATGGTGAAGGAAATGCTTCTGCTCTAAGTGACAGACCTTGATTGGTCTCATATTCGTTATGTATGGACTTTGTTACAATGTAGCTGGACTAAGCCCAATGCATCCAAGAGTGCCCGAGTGTGATTGCTGCCATTATTGGGAAGTGAGTTTTGCTATTCTTTCTTGATTTAATTTATTTCTAAAAGGCTGTATACTTTGAGAGAATTATGTTACTTTTTAGGCTATTACTTTTAGAGGTGATTAACACAATCACAATTTTGATATTCGTCTTTGTTTTCTGGTCACTTAACACAACCTCTAGGTGAACTGCCACATGCAAGATTTGAAATTTGTCGTAGTTCTTGAATGCTATGCTTCTTGAGACGCTGTATATCATGTTTTGAAGTGTTTAATGAGCAGAAATGGTTCCAAATTCATTTTGCAGTAGGAATGAAGTTTAATTGTCAAACATGAGGTAAAACTAGCAAATTTAAGGTTGCATATGAATTTGGGACCAAGTTGGCCACTACAGTGCAAGGTACTAACACTTAAACGAACATTACTTAGTTGACTTTCATGTGAAAATGCAGACAGTAGACAATGTAATTTTCAAATTTGCATGAGGTTCCATTTGAATAAAGAAAAGTGTCCTTTTCTCGACTTTAAAAGGGATGGCAAATGTTGTATTCTTAAGCATGCATGCCTTATGATAAGATTCCTAGCTGAATAAATGATTTGTTGAATATGTTCTAATTTTATGTGCTGAATAAGGTTTCATCAACATTCAATACGAGGGCTACTACTATCACACAGATGAATTGAGCTTGTGATCGTGCCTGTGCGCATTGCATTTAAAATGAAACACTAGATTCTGTCGATTTGTAGGTGATCCTTACTGTTGGGTGGCCCAGGGTGTATATGTATATTTTGAGTTGTAATAGCTGCTACCAATAGCTAGTAGTGGTAATATATGCTTATTTAGTGGTTTGATGTCTTTGATTATTTCCTTTGGTATCTATTGTGGTTAGTATTGTTGGTATATATAATTGTATATGTTTTTTTTTTTGAATTTACAAAACAAGTTTTGCCAAAACTTTTCAAAATTTTGGCACATACTGCTTTGGAGTTGTTTTGAGTAATGCTTACTGAGCTATGCTGAATTTGGGTCTTACCTATATTTGATTTAGTTTAGTGCTGGTCATAGCTAACGATTGGGGTGTGACACTATCAGAGCTTCTAACCCATATCGCCTGAGGAAGCCATTAGAGGATGTTTTCATCCTCTAATTGGACTGTTACTTGCTGTTATGGAGAGCGTGAAAAAAGCTTTTGTTTAGGTTTGATGTAAGCCCTGTTTGGCTGTGTTAAAATTTTTAAAATTTTGAAATAAAGCTGTTTTATGGTACTTTAAGGACCTGTGAAGCTTTTGCTAAGAAAGCAATGAAAAAATATTTCGATAAAATTTTACTGTATTGTGTTATTTGATGCTTAAAGTTGAAATAAATATTTGGTTAAATACATAAATTTGTGCTTATTTCTTAAAAAAGTGTATATAATAACTAGATTCCCATCAGCTATATAATATATTGATATATTATTAAATTTTTGAATTTTTTATATATTTTTAATATCTTGATTTTAATATTTTTATATATAATAAAATTTATTATATTTATTGATATTTATAAAATTTATAGTAGATGTATTATTGTTGTTTTATTCAATCAATGATTAACTTGAATAATATTTCTTATAACATTATTAATAGAAAATTATTAATTTAAATATTTTTATAATTATTAATATATATTATATATAATATTTATAATTTTAGTACTAAATAAATAATAATTTATTATAATTCATTATTAATTTGATCGTTATTAATTTCTATAAATTACATAAATATTTTATTATTATGATCTAGAATTTCACTTCCAAATCAAAATCAAATCTGAAGGAAAGAAAAAAAATTCTCCTTTTATCCGACTCCCAGGTCTAGCGGTGAAGAATTTATTTGAAGAGGAAAATTTGAAGAATCTTTTGTGTAGAAGATGAGCCAAATAAATCTGCTCCAAAGATATTCAGTCACCGCAACAATTGGGTGTAAACAGTTACGAAGACTTCTAAAGGTTTTTCGAAGAGAAAAACAAAAAAAGAACGGGCCCGCGCACGAGTGGAGTTGTATAGACATTTTTAATAAGTTGATTCGGTTTGAATGTTCACGCGAGATGCTTAGCTTAGCATGCTCATCATAATCTTTTGATGTTAATAATAATTTTGTGTTGATAATTCTTTTGAGGTTGGGCTTGCTTGATTGACAACAAGTCCCAACATTTCTTTTCGTGCTTGCATTTCTTTGCTTGTTTTTAGGGGTGACAATTTGGATTCATGGGTTAATTTCGGATCGATTCATTTAATAATCGGATCAAATTCGTTCAACTTTAATTCAACTCATAAATTTATACGGATCAAAATTGTTTAATCTTAACCCAACTTATTGATAACCGAATCAAATTCGGATCGACCTATTTAATAATTAAAATTATTAATTATTAATTATATATTTTTAAAATTTAGTGAAATTATAAGATCAGTTGTAATAAAAGTGTACGATGTTATTAATGACAAGATATAATAAATGCCCGTCAAAATATGTATTTTTTAGTATTTTTATCGGTCCTTAAAATATTTAAAAAATTTATTTTTATTTTTTGAAAATATGTGTTGATAGCTGAAATTTTATAATTATAAATATATACTAATAATTTTGATAAACATAACTATCTAATAAAATTTTGTTAAAAATTTTTATACGAAATTCAGATTCGTCATTACAGAAACACCTACATAGTAATACTTTCGATAATATTATAATTTTCATCTTACACTATTTTACTAAGATATAAAAATAATAATTAAGTATAAATATTATATAATTTAATAATTTATAAATTACTATTATCGATTATTTTTATTGTCAGTATTTTAATATACGGAAAGAAAAACTTAAATATTATTTCTTCAAGATATAAAAGATAATTCGGATTAGTAGGTCAATTTCGGATTAATTCGGGTCAATAATCGGGTCCAATTTGTTCAATCCTAATCCAATCCATATATTTATACGTGTCAAAATTTTTAACCTTAACTCTGATTAAGTGGGTCAATTTCGAGTCGTATTTTCGGATCGGGTCATATATTGCCATCCCTACTTGTTTCTCACCTATTATTCACATAAACAATATAATTTCACTTAGTTACATGAATATCAATATTCAACTATAACAAAAAGATACTTAAAAAAGATATACACAATTATAATCTTATCAAGCTCTACAAAACTAATACAGCTTCACATCATGTTTTGTGCTCTTTGTGGGTTTGTCATCCAGTAAAATCGACTTCTGATGTCTCTAATGGTGTTAATTGGGGTCTCACAGAGCCATCGGAGATACGGTGTGTCACATCATGATGAGCTTCTACCATTCGGATTAGAACGAGGACTACCATTATTATTGACGAAACTAACAATGAGGCCCATGTAATGTGGACGTATTTCTTTAATGGTGTGCATTGTTCAAAAAAAATTTTAGAGAATGCGTCCTTTACTATTTGGCAATCAACCAATTTCTCCATGTTGGGATAAGCATTTAGGATGTTCTGGACCGAGTTTGTGTAAACTATAACTCTGTTGTAATCTGCAGGTGATATGAATTCTCCAGGTTGGCAGGATCCATCATTACTTCCTAAACAAGCATATCTTTTCAGAACCTGCAAAAACAAAGTCATTGTGCTACATACATCAAATAATTCTTTTACCAGAGAAATATTTGACAGGGAAAGAAATGAAAACAAGTGCAATCTCTTTTTAGACTAGAAAATGCATGGAAGCCTTTCTCTTCTTGCATGACTACTATACTCTTAGTATTAGTTACTTGATGAAAACCAAGAATGCGCATGGGGTGCTAGATTCCTCGTTGAGAATTCAAAGTTAATCTTAGATGAGTTAGAGAAAGAGATCTCACCTGAGGAATATCCCCTATTTGAATTGTCTTGGATGAACAATTCTCTGGCCGGTAATTGTAGTCAGGAGGTCCTGAGAAAGGATTGCAGACGTATTCCAGGTCTGAAATGTAGGACTGTCCTTTTATGTTTAAGTTCACCTGCAAATTTGCAGATTTATCAATGAGAAATAAGATTAGTGATTCTAGATAGTAAAGTGATATTGCTACAAAGTGATTGTTTAAGGACTAACTGAGCACGCAACATGGAATTAAGGTAGATTGCAGAACAAATGCTATCGTTTATAGCAGCAGGTGAGTCTTCCAAATTGTAATATGCGAAGTATAGCACATTGTTTCTGAGTTAGTATGCATTTGAATATGAGATAAGCACCTTGTCAATTATGTCATATATCCCTGCTCCAGTTTCTACTAAAATAGACTTGGCTGAATTGTGGTCGTTGCATGGAATGATTGAACCCAAGCTGCTGCTACGTGGATCTTGACGATAGTCATTCAGTGCTGTACATGTGTCGCCTGAAAACCTGGAAAGCGGCAAGTTAACAGTTTCTTTCTTCGACTTTGCTGTACAGAAAATATGGGTCTCTGTTTGTAAGTCAGTGCAGTTCCTTACTTGCTTAGAGAGAAGTACAACCCTAAGTATAGCCAGAGTAGGAACGTCAAAAGCCAACAGAAAACATTAAGCCTGGAACAGTTTTTAATTGTTAGATGTTTTAAAGTGGCATCTTCCATCTTACAAATATGCATATGAGCACGGAAATCACATATAATACTCACAGATGAAAGACTCGATGGAACTTTAGAGGCTGTGTTGCTGCAAAAGTAAAGCGTGTAATTCAGTTATCTCAATAAAATGAGTGACTTTTTAAAGTCGCTAATATCAAGTGAACTAACTTACCAGGCAAAGCAAGTATTACTGCTAGGTTTAACACGATAGTTACAACTGTCATGAATTTCCTGCACAGTATATAATGTGTCAATTAGGGACTTAATATGGAAAGTTTCATGTTTGCTTCGAGATGTTTCTTACAATACTTCGAGACCCTTGTTGCCTAGATTCATATTTTTCTCAGCCTTTCTCCGTATGCTATCTGCATCATCATCAAGCTTGGTAGATGTAAAATTCAGGCTGCTGGAAACTTCAAGGTCACTAGACAGACCTCTATCTTGCTGCATAGCTCTAACAGCTCCTGTGACGTTGTGGATGGTGCCCGATGCCTCTTGCACTGTTTCTACGACGATATCCTTGATTTTGGTTGCCCTTGAATGAAATCTGGAGCTGCCACCGAGAGCTACTCCCGAAGAAATTCTGCAAGAACATTAGATTACAAGATTTTAGTCAACTAATTCTGGATTACTAGTGTTGGGAGTTGGCTAACTCACATGGCAAGAAATGTGAGAGAACTTTCTAAAAGAATGGGCCGAGAATGACATTTCTTTGAGCAGGAAGGCTTCTTACTCTCCCCTTTGACCTTCTTCGTTTTGATAAGTAAAATGGTGATGCATACGAGGCCTCCGACAAGCCACAGTAGTCCAATGCTATATCCATATTTCCCAGCAAATATAACAGACTGAAAAAAACAGAGCAAAAAATAGAAAGGTAAACTTGTTTCTCTATTCTATTCTTTCTTATTCATTTAACTGCGGTCATATCTTAATAGGTTTTGGTTTTTAGATTCTGTGCTATCTGTGATTTAGCAATTGTTGCATCTTAGGATTGAGCAACTTTGTGAATATTGTGAGCAATAACAAACAACTGGGACATGTGAGCATGCCTATCCCTGAAACAATATAAACTCTTTGCAGGTGATGCTTCTTTGAGAAATTCCATCACTACTTGATAAATTGAAATTGGAGCTCACCAGACTGCATACGGTATGCAGGGTTTAGTGCGGGTAAAAACCTGTGTGTGTTTGGCATTTCTATTTGCAAATGATTGCTTTCAAGTTTATATACTAACTACGACTTTTGCTTTTGGTTTTGGTGTGATGCATACAGATAGTATTCGATAAATGCTTACACTCCAATAATGCTTGTTCGTGATGTTATCGCCACCTTCATATTTGTGGAAATCATCTAGTGGATCAATCCGTTCTGTCCTTGCAGATAACGCATTCATCGTTTCTGAACTAGTGCTTTTGCCTTCTGCAAGCTTTCTGCCTGCAAATTTTTGTTAGCAAGAAGAAACTTGAGGAACTTTTTCATCACAATTTTCTTTCAGATTTGTGTAACAGCTTCTTTGTCGGTATTTGAAGCTTCAACTTTTAGTTAATCATCAAATGAGACGAGTTAAAATTTCATGTGTTTTTAGAGTCACCTGAAAGCAAGCTTTGTGGCGTAACGACTTCTGTGGAGTGAGCAACAGGTTGCCGGAGCAAGACTGCAAGCAACACATAAAGCAGTCCAACGCTTCTGCTGCTCATCCTTGTACTATTATTACTCATCTGAATCAAAACCTGTTCAATATTCACATAACAGTAATCAAATATATTGAGAAAAATTTATCTTAAATACAAGTACTGAAGAAAGATCCAGATATACCAGAAAGAACAAAACTGTAGTAGAAGGAAGTTCATCTCTTCTCAAACTCCCATCAATCGGTATCCAGATTTATAAAATATTAAGCTCTGAAAGTTCACGAAAACGAGTAGCTAGTTCTTTTCAGCTCAAAATTCTTAAACTATAAACTCAAATCAATCCAATGAAAACTCTTCAGAGTCTCTTCTTCAAACTCTGAAAAAAAACCTTCGATCAACGACTAAAAGTTCCAGAACCCGTAACTTTCAACCCTCTGCTTGGTAGCTAAAGCAAGAAGCGAAACAGAACCGTGTCAAAACATAAGAACAGAGGAGTGTAGAACTAGTAGAACAAGAGCATGAACCTTTTTGCTCATGCTCAGCAGTGACTTCAACACATGCACAAATTAATGCAGGCTTTCCTTGGAGAGTTGGTAAACGTATCTCAATTGATCAATAGCAGAATACTAAACCCTGTGATCTAAGTAAAGGAGCAAGGAAAAGAAAACAACTACAAATAACGACAAAGAAAAGAATCACAGTTTGAGACTTTTGTAGGTTTTTGTGTTTAAGCTAGATGGAACATGTGAAACCTTCGAGAAAAAGAGAATTGGAAATACAAAGAGAGAGAAAAAATAACGACGCTGCATGCAAAGAGAGAGAGTTTTTGTTGAAAATAAACTGAAGAGAGACATTTGAATAAAGAGTCGCAAAAAGAAAACATTATTTTTGGCTGGTTGTTAACATACGAGCGAAGGACTCGTCCAAGTTTTGCATGGAGTGTGTTTTAAAAATATCTGAAATTTTAGTTTATTTCGCTAGAATATAGTCGCACGATTTTAATATGTTATAAAAAAATTTAAAAATTTTACTTCAGTATTGTATAGAACTACGAATAAAATTAAAATATAAAAATTAATTTTCACTTTAATCTATTTCAAAATATAATTAATATAAAAATTTTATTTTATTTTACTTTATTTTTTATTTTATAATTTTATAAAATTATTTTAAAGTAATAGACTTTTTTCGGAAAAATCTTCTACATATATGCTTTCAAATGAATCTTTTAGAAAGACGCATTTATTTAGTTTGGCGATACTTATGATATCTCCCACTTGCATTGAAAAAGTTAATCCCACTATCCCTATCTCTCTAATCCCAAAATGTTATCATGTCTCTTTATTATCATTACATATTATTAATATTGTATCTAATTAAATTAACGTGTATGTCGTATAAACTTTGTTATTTTTAAAAGAATTCATTCATGCTTAACTCCAAGATCACTTTCACTACCAGCAAAACAAATCAAGTTACGAAACAAATTTATATTTTTCTGACTTTTTCTTATGACCAGCGTTTTAAGAGACAAAGATAGCAAACAATAGCTAAGAAATATTTAAAAATATTTATAAAATAAAATATTTTATAAAAAATATTATATATTTTTATTTAAAAATAATAATAATAAAATTTAACGTTTAAGCTCTCCAACGGTCAGCCATATATGACCTAAGTATTTCATATTAAAAAAAACCTATCAGTGGAAACAAATTTGCTGAATTAAATTGATAGCATTATTACTTTAGGTATCCCTTTTATACTTTGGAGTGAAGTTGTGTTCATTAAAGCATCAGCTAATATTTGGTTCTTTTTAAAAAAAATAAAATTTCTTAGCAATACTACCTTAACAGAGAGTAAATTGAGGAATTAATGTGACCCACTTAAGTGGGCAACTTTGACTCTCTTGAGAGCTGGCAAAGATTAAAAGAAAAAAAGAAAAACTCTCAACAGTCTTGGACTCATTTTAAAACTCAACTGTTACCGAGGGGTAGTTAACAAAATTTTTATTTTATCTTACTATTTTATTTCAATTTTTCGTTTTTTAATATACTTACTATAATATTTAAAAAGTGTTTTTAACAATTTAAAAGTTATAATAAATTATACATTATATATTTATATATATTTTTTGTTTATTATTTGAATTAAAAATAAATTTGTTTTAAGAGAAACCTCAAAATAATTTTTTTTAGAAATTTTTTTTATTTTAAGAACTCCAAAATAAAACATTTAATTGGACTGAAATGAGAACTTGGAAAATTTGGACATTGAATATCATGAAATGTACTTGTTATTTTCTTACTAATAAGGTAATAAAGACTATAAAGTTACGTCCCCCTTGAAGGACAACGCTACTATCATCCCTTAACACCTACTATGATTAGATAATATTTACAACACCTAAGTGTAGAAGAAAGAAACACATTCTACAAATGACAGAACAAAAATACTACAGCTGAACTTGTAAATAGAAACAATATAGAAGCTGCAAGATTCTAGTCTGCAAACTTTAACGCGCACGGATGTTGCCTGCCTCTTGCATGCTGTATCAGTCGGCAGCTTATGATTGCATAGGCATGGATGGCATAGGAGGTCTGAGGAGTATCGAGTTCACCAGATCCTCGTTCATACTTACGGGGAGAGGTGGCATCTGCTTCATTACTACTGGCAAATCGTTCATCCTGGACAAAACAGAAGGTTAAATTGTATCAGCAAACCTACCACACTTGAGGGAAGACAAGAAAAAAAGAAATACATGTATACACAAATTTTCAGACCAGAAAACTTCCAGCTTTCACTGCTTCTGCATGCATGGATAGAGCTATACAAAAAATATGAAGGTGAAAAGTTTAAATTCACAAAAGCAAATACCGCCAGATCAGCAAGTATACATGCATGCAGCAGTATGCTTGTTCTCTCGTAAGAATAATTAAGAATAAGACGTACTCGTTCAAAATTGTAACTATGTTATCCCGTGCTTTGCAGAAGAGGCTGAAATTATCATTCAACTGCATACACAGAAAACATAACCAATTGTGAGATTCAATAAACTAAACTACTTCAAGTATTGGAACTCCTTCATGTATAGCATATAGAGTTGATACAGGTATGATATGTACTACCAGCAGATAAACTACCTGATAGTTCGCAAGATTTGCATGTATCTGAGTGAAATACTGGGTATTCTCCTCAAGAAGTTGCCCCGTGTGACCACCAATCGCTGCACATATAAAGAAGTACATATTAGCGAGCACAGTCCATTTCACCAATTTCTTTCTATGTTTTGTGCTATGTATACCCATTTCTGAGCACTTAGTACACAAACATTTTATTAAAATTTTGCCAACTGAGCAAAATCTGTGACAAAGCACACCAGATTCTGCAACTCACAAAACCAGTCATCAAATGGATATGGCATATCAAGCAACAAAGTTGTGTGGATATCAGCGCCAACTTATGTCATATTACAAAAACACATTAAGGGGTGAAATTGCACATAAGTGAATATTACAGTCAACCATGCAAAACTATTTTTTAACTATGCACTGATAGCTGATTTGAACACAAAATCTCCTAGGTATGACAAAAGATCGTACATGCCAAGAGCACATTTTGAGATCTAAAAATAATTAAACTTGATTTAAAGGACACCAACTTGCTTTTTCCCTAATTATTTCATTAAAAACAGACAGCAGTACAGGCCATATGGATAAGGATATAGCTTACAAATAACATAAATCCTTAATAAAGTTTCTGGCAAAAAGGTAAAATATGATATGGTCAGAAGATTTTAAAAACAAAAAGGTAGCAGGACTTTGAAATTCTACTGCAAACATATCCACATGCACATAAGCATTCCAGCATACCTTTAAGGGAAATTTCATCATCATTTTCTATTGGTAACATAGGAAGAGTATAGGAAGCCAGACCAGGCTTTGCAGCCAAATGAGCTGCAGGTTTAGCAGCAGAATCTGTGACCCTCTCCTGAAAATGGATTGGTAGTACTTGTCAATATTTTGTAATACATGACACAAAAACAAATGAGTACCACTAGAAATTCAACTTCCAGTCAAAACTTCAAACTGAATGCAATTGCATGTGCAGTTTCAAGCATTGCAGCTAATGCTTTCTAAATCTTGTGCTAAGTTGAACATGAAAAGCAAAAATTTAGCATAGGCAGTTCAAATTTAGCTACCGTGCTACGTATATTTGGAAACTAGTTAGATAAAAGTTAGAAAAAGAGCTCGGAAATGCAACATTTTTTACATAAACATTGAGGAGAAATGAGCCAACCAACATGCCAATGCCACACTCATCCTGACCTAATTCTATTATACTCAGCAGGCGGGTAGCTATCTTATTCGTAACAAACCAATTAACCTTTATCACAATTATCAAATCTAAGGATAAAAAAATATGCATGTGTTTCATGTCATATATGTGCCACACTATATATCGTAAACGGAGACCCTCACCTTTTTCTCCTTGCTTTTCTTCGACAAGTTATCTTCCTTCCTTCTCTTTCCGCTTTCCTTTTTCTGCATGCCACAGCAATCCAACTTAAGTGGTTTAAGTAAGATCTAAGAATAAGCTTGATCTTGCAACTAACTTTCTTCCACAAATACATCAGACTGATTAAATTTCTCAATATAGAAAAATAAATGTAAGTTGTATACGAAAAACGAGCAGAAAGACTATGATGTAATTTTAGAAGAAAAGGGTAGCAATTCAAAGAACAATCGATGGAACGTAAGAGGAAAAGGTCTTCAAAAGCACATTTAGATCCAGGCTTTTATCACAGAAATTTACCTTGAGCATACTCAAGAGCGAGTCCTAGTTAAGAGTTTTGTCGAGTTTAACCCATCAACTATTACAGATTCAACATTTGCAGCGTTGAAATACTGACAGCAAAGTCAAGCCAATTTTAAAAGAAGTGACAAGAACCAGTCAGGTGATCATACACGAATTAATGTCAATTAGAAATGTTTACTATGCAGAAAGCAGTATCAATAGTCACAATCATTGACTACTTGTTCAGCCATAGTAATGGATCTCCACGGAAGCAGAAGGCAAAAGAGGAAAGGAAATTGACAAACAAATCATCGATTTCAAGGTGCTGGAGAAAGAATAAGTCATTCAGACTAACTAATCCATTCAAAGACTGAAATAGCAGATTAGACATGACGAAGCAAGATAATCAACTTATAATAATTAACGTGGCATGCGGCATATGAACCGGTAAAATTTGTGACAGCAACACTCAAGTAGTTCGCAGAGGAAAGAAAAGGAACTTACAGACATCCATCTGCAGCGAAGTGCCACATCACGAACTGTCTTTCCTGGCAACTGCAATGCAATTTTGGCATATTTCATCACATTTGAGGCAGATGCATATCTGCAGGTAATGTATAAAGTGAATCAGATGAACGGATGGAAAAGGTCAATCTGCGAATGGAAGTGTCGACTACTGACAATTACTCGGATGACAACAAATAATAACCTCAGCAAGAATCCCAAATCAAAAACACATACTCAAAATCACCCCAGATAACAATTCTCAGTCCAGCAAATTCCAAAAACTGCAGCCTAATCAAATCACATTCAGAAATGGAACAAAGATTTAAGAAAGATATAAATGTTTATTAGATGAAATAGAGCATCAAGCTACAATAAATTTCACATAAAAAATTATAAGACAAAAGGTACTTGAAGCATACAAATCCATGAATTCCAATCACAAAAATAAATAAATAAATAAACAAAACAAAATAAAATAAAATTACTCACTGTGAGAGCCCCTCTTCCAAAACTGTTTGATCCTCGTTAGACCATTCTACCGATAAACCCGGGTTGTTCTTCAAACCATGCCCCGGCGCTGCAGCCACAGCACCGTTGTTAGGGTTTTCACCTCCGCCGCAGCCAGCGGTCGCTGCCGTAGAGGCGGACTCATCTTGGGCCCCACTCAGATTCGCGCTTGCCGCCATTCAACAACAAAGTCCCCCACAAATACTAAAGAAAAAAATCAATACAAATCAAAACGTTCAGTTGTTATTCTTTCTTCCCGCCACCGAAGCCGGAAGGAAAAAGATTTTTATATTGAAGTATAATGAATGACGAAGAAACGAGGGAGCGTTAAATTTCTGTTGTTGATTCAAAAGGAAGGCTGAAACTTTTTTTTCCAATCTGAGAAAAAATTGAGAAGAGAATTTGGAAGTGTAGACGAAAAAAGGATCTGGATTTCTAGAAACAGGGCTTCTCTGGAAAATTGAATTGTTTGGAATTTTGTTATTTGTTATTACTATTACCTTTCTCCAATCCAATAATTATAGTTTGTTCTTTTTATTAATTTTTAATTATTGGAGTATGATGATAATAATATGTTGAGTTCATTAATCAGTTACTCGCTTGAAGTGGACTTGAAGTTTTTATTTCAGGTAGTAAACTCTTACTAGAAAAACTATTTTTTTAATTTATTTTTCTATAGAATGTTTCATTCTGATGCTTAACTTTCAAGATTAAAACAATCAAAATTAACATGCCCAAGCATTTTATTAATTTTAGTTTGTTACATATCTTTTTACTTTTTATTAAAAGTGTTCAAAAGATCGCCCATAAATTTAGAAAAAAAAAATACAAAATAAGAACACAAAAAAGTATCAGCAGATGGAAATGAATTACTGTATACCATGAATGAGGTACTAAACACAATGTTTATTTGTTTAATACTAAAAACTAAATTAAAAATACATTAATAAAATTTGATTTCTAAGTAAATATAAATGATCACACAAAAGTAACATTTTTGAAAAAAAATCACTTTCGATTTCACTTACGGTGAAGTGGATATTTGGAATAACTTAAAACCTTATTTTCAATTCAATTTTTTTATTTTATATTTTTCAATAAAATTTATAAAATATAAAAAAAAATCTACAATCATAAAATTTTATTTTTATTATTTTTTAAATTAAAGAAATAAAGCTTAATTTTTAAAAAAATTTAAAATACACTTATTTTTATAAAAACTTTTTTCAATAAACACTCTCAAATATTTCCAAGTAAATAACACCTAAACCTGTAAAAGACACGATATTGAAATTGATGTAATTTGTTTCGTCATTTATTTCATATATACACAACTGTAGCTAATTGCAATACTCAACAGAGCGTGCCTGTAGGCACCGCCTTGCTATATACGGCCAGCTGAAAAATAAACTGTCCAGAATACAGAAAGAAGCTTATTTATTTACCTATCATCACCATCTTGAAGTTTTTCTGCTTATGGATTATATACCAGATGCATGCAGAACCCTGCTAGAAATTGCATCACCAAAGTATGAATTGTAACTTGTTCTTACATGGCATACATAAAACTGCAACGCTAGCTTCTACTTCGTAAATTAACGACAGGCGAAAAGAAAATGCATCCTGAAGTTAAATGATAGCAGCAAACATGTCAGGAAACAATGTGTTTAGAAATTTTCTTTTTCTTCGGAGAATACTATATACACATATAGAGAAGTCACACATCAACCTCCCTCAGTCCTCTGATGAAATTACTTGAAGTACAAACAAAAATAACTGAAAAATGTACCTCATAGAACTCGCTAAGACTTGGAATCAGCCCAGAGGATGGCCTCTGGTTTGCTTCGACTGCCAGAGCTTGTTCAATGTATCAATGAATTTGAAGTTTCTGTACAGTAATCCCTGAAATGTCAACAAAGATTTGTGTGTCCATGTTAGGGATGGCTAATGTTATTCAAACAAAAAGTTGAGCATAGAAGCAGAAGAAAAATGCTCACCGAAACAAAAAGATGGCTAATGTTCCAAAGCAAGATTATGTATGTTCTGTACACTTCTCAAAGTTGCCTATGCCAGTTCGGTTTACCAGCTGCATAAGAACATAAAAAATATTTATTCAATAAGATTATCTCAACACATCCCCGTTGCGTTGACTAAAGAAAATTAAGTTAAAAGCATCTCTTGGAACAACAACGGACTCTACATCAAGCAGCTGGTAAGACGAGACAAAAGACACAAGTACCATGTGTCTGTACTTCTTCCTTAGTTTGATTGCCAGGCGTAAGCACCTTTTAACATTTATCTTCAACATATTGTCATTGAACATCTGCTCAACTAAATAAGATAATTAAATACCACGCCTTCATAAACAAACATCACTTCCTCTGTTGTCAAGAGTGTAGACAAAGCCATAAATATGTTCCAAGACTTTGTCCAATCAGTCCACTAAGTGCTTGAACTATCCAATAACATAATCATACAACAACAAGAAGGATATTGCAGCTTGGTGCCTTAAATATAATATACACAGTACTTTTTCACTTTTTATCATAGGCATTTGGAAACTTCCACTTCCTGCCAATTAGAGTTATTCTTACATTAAACATTTGCAGAAATTCCTAGTGAACCTACAAATTAGTCTCAATATTTAATAAAGGACCAGATAGGTGAAATAAGGCTTTTTATGCAATATTAAAAGGATACGATCCGAAAAAAGTTAAATGGAAAAAGACCTGCCTTGATCATATCATCAAATGAATGTGCTTGTCTCATGATTTTCTGGCGATTGCAAATAAGGATAGCTGCAACACAGAATACAGATATTTCCATCTCCTTTCCTTGATGAGCTCAATTCACGACCACCCTGCAACTTCTTTATCTCTCGGCCAAAAATTCACTCTTCCCAAGCCACATAATGGACAACTTGCAACAGATTTTAGCCCATTACTGTGAGACATGTCGCTCTCATCTTTCACATGTTGATATTCTGGACTCTTAAATGATGCTTTGCCATTCCCATTACTTTCCTCTTTAACTTCAGCATTTGATGTATCCGGAATATGTAACACCAATCCTTCCAGGCAATCTTCCTCTAACTGCTTGGTTATGCCTTCAACAAGATCAGCAGCCCACATCATCTGAAGCAAACAAGAGGTGATTGAAATTTGACAACGACAAAAATATGAAATGGCCAACAGAAACTGTAAATAAAATTTACTATAGAAAGCATCTAATCGATATGGTTGAACAGCAATTCTAATTGGTGACTTCTATTATAAAACAAACCTCCACATGCATAACGCCCCAATGAAGGAAAGTTCCTGACGAAAAAGCACTAATAGCATGCGAAAAGCAAAGTGTAGGCTCTCGGCTCCAATGCCTGCGAGATGATCATATATTTCAGAATCTGTTAGCTCCAAGATCTTCCAAAGAGCTTGCAGCTGCTTCATGACTCTAGTAGGTCCTTCCAACTTGAAATTCTCGTGCTGCAGTATATCCAAAAGTAAGGTGAAGAATGAACAAAAGATGATCCAAAAATGAAATCATAAAGTATTGACAGTGCTACTACCATCCTTCTTAGAAGCATCCCGAAGCACCAAAAAGCATCAGCATTATCCTCATAAAGCACAACAAATGGTGAAAGTAGATCACTCATTCCTACAATCAAAAAGCAAAAAGCTTTAATTAATTTGACAAAGAGTTACTCGGATGGAAAGTTCTCCTCCTTATCATTATTCACTTAATGATCATTACTTGGTCGCATAATTTTGTTTCAAAAGTTATATGCTTTGATAAAATGTCGAAGCAAAAGTTCAGCACTTCTAGCCTACATCTGTTCATCACGTAAAAGCCTTTCAAAATTATAAACGAGTGCAACTTTGCTCACTTGGCTTTACTTGGCATTGTGTTTCTGTTTCAAAAAATTATTTACTTCGCTAAATCCATCAGGCAAGAGTTCAACACTTCTAACCTACCATCTCTACCTCATCACTTCACTGAAAGATAGAAAACGAAAAATTAGAAAAAAATGCGACTTTACTTGAAGCGCAAACGATGGGAATCACTTGACTTTACTTGTCCACAGATACCAACTCACCTTCGCCGGCGAGCGGTGTAAGCAGGGTTACCTTATATCTCTGACGATTGAGCTGACACGGTGCAGGTCCACCTTGTGCAGACTCACTACCACTCCACAGCCACACATCCAGCGTGTATCCTCTCCGTCCGGCGACATCCCAACCATAAAAGCCCCACAAAAATCTCAACAAATCAGTCAATAATCTAAAAATTGCCCAACGAAATGATCATCAGAGACAAAAGCCACACGATCAATCCGATCCAATTGACAACAAATGGTACAAAGATCTTGATTTGGGAACAAATGCCAAATCGAGTAGCGGTATATTTGATTTGATGTAAGAATGTAACGCCATTGAAGATCGTTTTGGGTTTGAATTTTCGAGTGAGTAACTAGATTAATTGGGGAAAGAATTGGGGAGAAAGGTCGAAATTGTAATTACTGAGAAATGAGGAGTAAATTTGGAGAAGTTGGTAGTAGCCGGCGAGCATTGTCGCCATCCGATCAGAGAGAGTGTTACTGTGGAGATGTTACGGTTTTCCTTCCCGCCTCCGCAGCGCCCCTCAATAACATTACGAATGTGCAGAAACAGACCGAATTTTTGTTGTTTTGAAATATAATCCCTGCAACTTATAAGGTTAGATTTTTATAATAAAAAACATAGGAGTTTGACTTTGTATAACACAATAACATGTCATAAAAGTATCGTAAAAACAAGTTAACATTTTGCCTTTTAAGACCACTTTTCGGTGCATTAAAATTTTCGTGCAAGGAAGACAGCAGCAACCCGTGCGGGTGGGCCCAGAAAGAGTTGATGGAGTTAGTTGGGTTGGGCATTGCTGGTGGGTCAGTTGGTTATTACCTAAACGTGAACTCACTAGTAAATTCCCGGCCCAGTTAAGCTGTGATTATGGCCTATTTAATCAAATAACAGGACAGATAGTGATTGATTTATTAAAGACGTGTTTACCGACACCCCCAATTTATTTTTTTTAAACTCATCTTCAATATAAAATACATACAAAAATTAAAATAAAATTTTTTTATTAATAAATTTTTTTTTTTAAAACTTACTATAAATATTACATTAATATATAATTTTATTTTTTATTAAATATTTTTAAATTTTAATTTGATTTTTTCAATTTACTTTCAAAAAACTTATTTCATCTATATTTTTTATCAAAATAAACACGCCCTAAACAAAACTAACTCAAACTTTGAATCAGGTACAACTTTTTTGTACTTGCATTCTAGCCACATCATGCAAGAATAAAGTGATTTCTATTTTACCATGAAATGTTTCCTTCATTTCTTTTCAACAAGAAACAATTTCATGTCATCAATGACCTATAAAACATTTTCTTATAAGTTCAATATATACAATTATAACTAAAATACAACATCGTGCGATCTAGTGTGATCATATTATTAATAGAATTAATATAAAACCATCCAATATTTTTGATCAGTAGCAAAGATCACACCAAGTCACAATTTATAATATTTAAAACATTTTGATAATAATTATCTCTTGGAATCCAATTTAGGTTTTTTCAATAAAATAACACTGTCCCTAAAATCATATTATGATATTTTTAAAGAAATTTTAAAATGTATTATTAATTAAAATTATGCGATCTTTTGAAATTTTATATTAGTTTTTAAAGAATTTTGTTTAAATAATTGATTTTTACAATGTCAAAATATCATTAGTGCTAATATTTACAAGATAAACGAATATTTATATTATTTTTGAATCAACATTTGTCCAAAAAGTTTTACAATACATAGAATCATGCTGTAATATTATAGAGAGAATTCATACAAAAAAAGAAAATATGTTGATATTTTCATCAAATATGACTAGAAAATAATTTGACAAAATGGCAAAAAAAAACAAATGAGTTGGATGTGCTTATTTAGTAGAATATCCAATAAAAAATAAAAGTCAAATAACATGAAGATGGTGATATGAAAAAGAAAATAAAACTCTTCTCTAATAAACGCAAGCTTTGAATTCAAGTACAATTTTGTCCTTGCATTATATTCTAGTAACTATATTAAGAGCGTGTTTCATCATCTAAAATTTTAACTTTTTTTTGTCAAAATTAGAGTTTCTAAAATTTATATATTCTATTTACATCAAAAACTGAAAACTTTAGTTTTACATATAAAATTTGAGTTCTAATTTTTATATTTATATATTTCTTAATACAGTTTTATTTTTTAATTTTTAATTTATTTTTAAAAATAATTAAAATATCAAAATTAAATTCTAATTTTAAGTTATCTTCAAAGGACAAGTGTTAAAAAAACGCTGCGATCGAATGCAAAGTGTTAAGAAAAATTTAATTTCATATTAATTATCAAGATTTTGTGATGATTTTAATAAAAATTTGGATTTTTTTTTCACATAGCATCCGTCACACCAATAAAAAAATAAAAGTCAAATAACACGAAGACGGTGATCGATTTATTAAAAAAACTGAAAAAGAAAATAAAACTTTTTTCCAATAAACGCAAGCTTTGAAATTCAAGTACATTTTTGTGCTTGGATTCTATTATAGCAACATCATGCAAGATTAATGTTATTTAATAAGTTTTTCTTTCCAACAACAAACAATTGAACTAAAATAAGTTTTTTTATTAATAAGCAACACCATGTCATGAATGGCTACTTTATACTTGAACTAAAATGTTTATTATACAAAAATGAAGTAGTAAAATATTTGAAAGAACCTTTTTAGTAAAAGCGAAGGATGATGCAATTTTTTGCTTTATTTAACTTTTACAAAAGAAAAGATAATGGAGTAGCTTTATTTACAGATGAAGTTAATTACTTAACGTAAATAACTATGCAACCATAGAAGTTAAATTTCTAGAATAAAATAAAATTTAGACATATTTTAAAATAAGCTTAATTTTGACTTAAAAATATATCATAATAATAAATAAATAATAAAATTTATGATTTGTAATAAGTTTTAAAATAAATTTGATAGAAATTTTATTAAGAAATAAATTTAAAAATTAAAATAAATTAAAATCCAAACGTTCTACTAAACTATACCTAATTATACAAAGACTCATAATATTGTGGTTATCACTTATGAATAATTTTGGCTAATTATGTTTCAAGATTATTAATCAAGGACTAACATTCTCTTAAATCTTAACAAAATTTCATTACTTAAACAAATACAAAGAGAAATTATAACAAAATTATTTATTTCATTAAATCTCTTAAATCTAATTACGCCCACTTGGATTAGCAAAATAAATAGTTCTTAAGAAAAGAATAATATTCAACTATTGCACAATTCAAATTTGTCTATTTTAATTAACGCAAAGCACAGCTTTACTTGAATTATTTATTTACAACAACAACAACAATAAATTAAAATTTTATTCCAATTGAGTGGAATCAGCCTTACTTTAATTAATTAATTACTATTTATTTATTTGCGTTATTTAACTAATTAATACTTTATTTAATTAAAATTTAGGATTATTAAAATGTTAACCAAGGGATGCAGATCTCAAAATTAATAGTAATTAAAAAATTAGGCGTTGTTTCAGATACTTCCTTTGCTTTCCTGTTAAGAGACTTGTTTTGTTTGATAGGTTTAATTTATTTCTAAGAGGATTAATTAATCTTGTTTTCTTTTTTGCAGAAAGTATTTTTTTATTTAATGAGCAAGCAAAACTAATTTATTTATTATCTTAATTTAGTAGTATATATAAAGTAGATAATTAACAAATATATATTATTATATTACTTAGTATTTTAAGTCAGTAGTAATGTCTATGTAATTTATTTAACATATCCAAAATCAACTCAAATAGAAAAGAAAACCTTTAATATATCAATTTTATAATATTGAAAACAAATAATAACCTTAAAAATCAATAAGTTTTAAGCAATTTCTAAACTCGAGAAACCCATCATCAAGATGCTCTATGCTAATTTACTGTTATATTTTAAAGAACTTTTTTTAAAATTTCTATTCTAATTTTTTATTTTATATTTTAAAATAAAATTTATATTATATTTTATAATTTTTTTAGATTTAAAGTATACGATAAAATTTTATGTCAGAAGTTTTATTATTATTTTTAAAAAAGAAAACTTATTTAAAAATTTTAAATATTTTATTTCAATTATTTTCAATAAATGCTTTAGATATATATTGAAATCTGTGAATAAAATTTGAGATAAATAAAAATTTTTTGTTTAATAAGACGCTATTAACAAGAAATCTTTCAGTCGGCGCCGAAATGCCGAATAACGTTCGAAATGTAGATTCCGGCTGTGCCTTCTCTGAGCGACACGTGGATGAATCTCGTCCGTTGTACATCACCTTCTTGTTTCTTGTTCTAGAGAAAGGTTTCGTTTTTTTATTGCTATTTCTCACAAAACTACCACTTTGCCCTTGCAACTTCTAGTTTTTTAATTAATTAACTTTTTTATTTTTATTTATTTAATAGTGAGAAATGTACCGAAGAGCTTTCTATTGAATATGTGAAAGCGTTTATAAAAATCAAAACTTGTTTAAGATAACAAATATCTAGAAAATTTTGTAATAAGTTTAATTTTTTATTAAAAAAATAATAATATATTATAAAGTAATTTTTTTAATTTAAAAAATTATATAGAACTTTTTTAATTTAAAAAATTATATAGAACTTTTTTAATATAAAATAAAAAATTAATTAAAATGCACCGTTAAAATGGTGCTTATCTTTGAATTTTTCTCTAGCTAATTATCAAAAACTTTAATGGGTCAATAATTGTAAGTATTATTTTTCTACTCATATATAGAGATAATAATTTTCGACCCAATTTGCTCACTCTATCGGAAAAAGTTAGGTCCGGGTCAAATTTTAGTCGAGCCTGGATCATTAAAGTGTTCGTATCGAGTTCGGATTGATTCAAAATTGACCCGTTTAATCTGTTCAATTATTTATATAATATTTATTATTTAATAATTAAAAATAATAGTAAAAAAATTAAATTTAATTTGTATATTAGTATTCTGAACTATCTTAATTTAACTAATTTTTACTTAATTTATAAATTTTATCAAAATCAATATTTTTTAGATATATCATAATTAATAATATATAAATTATTATTAGAAATTAATATTTATAATTTTATTTAATATTTTAATTATTAAATAAGTCGATCTGAATTTAACTCGGTTATTATATAGTTTGGATTAGGACTGACAATTTTGATTCATATAAATAAATAAGTTGAGTTAGAATTTAATAATTTTGATTCGGTTATAATATGAGTTGTTCGGAAACGATCCAAGAATCAATCGTCATTCCTACTCATATCTGAATATTTTTGGACAACATTGATCAAGAAGTTTGTGATTTGATTATTCACATCATTCGTGCTAACTAACATAAATATATCAATAATTCTTGGTAACAAGTGTGTGAATTTTTGTTGATTTTGCATTAGCAAGTGTTAGATTGTCAGCAAAGGTAGGCTGAGACTAATCCTTCATGTTATTTGTTTATAAAAAACAAAGCATCTTGTACTGCTAGAAAAAATTCGAGTGTTTAGTAATTATTCAAGTTTATTAGTTTTGCAATTGTCTAAATAAGATGTTTTCGAATTGGTAAATTTTTAGTAAAATTTTAAAAATGAGAAAAAAACACAAATTTGAAAAATAACTATCCCATAATTAACTAATAAGAAATAGATAGTTTATAGGAATAATGTAGGGGTAAATTAGTAAATAGGACCTTTACCGCCGCAATCTTGTAGTCTGGAATCTTGATGTCTGTCTGTCTATAAAATCTAATAGTCTTGAGTTTCACCTTACTCTGGGGTTGTTCAGTTGAAGTTCAAAAGAGAACGAGAATCAAACTTTTTCTTCCGAAAGGAAAAATGTTTTTCTGATTTTGAGTGATTGATTTGTCACAGAAAGTACAAAGCCAGGAAAAAGAAGAAGAAAAAAGGGAAAAAAGAAGAATCTAACCACGAACAACAACAGCAGCAGCAGCAAGAACAACAATCAACTCCCCTTTCTTTACTATCTCTTTTGTCTTTCTTGATTTCTTGGAACTCTTTTTTTCTCTTCTTTGATCTGTCAAAATATCTTTTTTCTTACGAAAGTCGATTATTTTTGGTTCTCTGTATCTTTTCTTTCAGAGGGTAAGTTGGGTTTCTGATTTGATCAGAATTTCTGGTGATCTCATCTGAAATTCTGTTAAAAATGTCGTCTTTTTGCTGAAAATGGTACTGGGTATTGCTTGCCGGTTGAGAAATGGGCGTGCTAAGATGGGAGTGATCTCTGATTTTTAACCCTTTATTAGTTTCTCCATCTCAATTGTGTTTTATTCTTTTTGATCAATTTGCTGTCAAATCAGGGGTAAGAAAAAATGGGAATTTTTGTTTTACTGTAAACAGTAGATATAATGGCAAGATTTGAACTTTGAGTTTCAATAGAACAGGAGTTGAATAGTGTATGGAACTCGGTGAATCTTCTTCCATGGATGTTTTCGGCAACGGAGGCGGTAGCCCAGCTTCTGATGATCCTTTTATTCTTTCTGCAATTCTCGATAACTATGGTGATTTCTCCAGTGCCGCCGATCAAGCTTTCTCTCCGTTTGGTTCTCCGCTGACTCCCGGAACTTGGGCTTTCTTGGCTCAAGCTATCAGTGAGATTCCCCCGAGCTCAGAAGCTTCAATTCCTTTCTCTGCAACAAAACAGGCCAATCAAAGAGGTAGTTCCAATTCAGGTTTTGCACCCGATTCAACCGACGTTGAGAATTTGATGCCTGTATCAAGTGTTTCTGTTCCTACACCATTTGGAGAGATTCCTCTACCAGAAAGAATGCTCAAGGCTCTCTCACTGCTAAAGGAATCGTCAGGAGGTGGAATTCTTGCCCAAGTTTGGTTGCCGGTGAAGCTCGGGGATGATTACATGTTGAGTACATCAGACCAACCGTACTTGTTGGATCAGATGCTTGCAGGGTACCGGGATATATCAAGGACCTTTTCTTTTGCTACAAAGGAAGCACCAGGGAAGCTCCCCGGTTTACCTGGTAGAGTGTTCATATCTAGGATGCCTGAGTGGACATCTAATGTTGTGTACTATACCAAGTTCGAGTACTTGAGGTTTGACCATGCTATATATCATAAGGTCCGTGGGTCTCTGGCTCTACCAATCTTGAACCCCTCTGATAATTCATGCGTTGGAGTTTTGGAGCTTGTCACCACAAGGGAGAAGCTTGATTTTGATGAAGAGATTGATATTGTCTCAAATGCTCTTCAGGTAATATTTCACTCGGAAACTGGTACATTCTTGTGATCGTAAGTTCAAATATTATGAATTTTCGGGATTTCTTTTCTTTCATTATAAATCTATATTGTTTGAGCTGTAAATTAGATGGTATTGTCGCTGTTTTCCATTTTTGAAATTTAAAGTATTGGTAGATTTGTACCTTGGATTGTCTCGCTAATTAAATAGCATAGCCTGTTAACAGGAACTATGAAATGGCAGAATCATTCCCAAAGCTTATTTTAGCCGATATTGAATATGTTGGTTGCCACATCTAATTGATGTTTTATGTTATTACCGTTTGAGTAATCTTTGACGTTTTAAACGTTTTCATGGACAACTTTTTAGGCTGTCGATTTAAGGACTGTCAAACCCTGTGCTCGCCAACAGGTAACACTGAGTGATCATTTGTTGAAGAAGAATCTTATTTGTCTATCCTTTTAAATCAGTTTTAGTATACCCTTGCTGTTGCTTTCGTATGCAGACAATTCCAGAGAATAAGAAATCCGCTCTAGCAGAGATATTGGGTGTTCTGAGAGCTGTTTGTCACGCACATATGTTACCACTGGCACTTACTTGGATCCCCTGTTCCTATGATGACGAAAAACGCAATAAAGGCTTGGGTGGGATGCTTCAGGAGTGCAACTTCATTTTGGGGAAAAAAAATGTTCTCTGCATTGAGTCATCAGCTTGCTATGTTAATGATGCACGGGTGCAAGGTTTCTTGCATGCTTGTGTTGAACACTGCCTTGAAAAAGGACAGGGAATTGCTGGAAAAGCAGTCCAATCTAATCACCCTTTTTTCTCTCCTGATGTAAAGCAGCACGATATACGTGAATATCCACTCGCTCATCATGCCAGGAAATATGGTTTGCAAGCTGCAGTTGCAATTAGGTTAAGAAGCACCTACACCAGCGATGATGACTATATACTAGAGTTTTTCCTTCCTTTCAATTGTAAGGGAACCGCAGAGCAACAACACTTGCTAAATAATCTGTCCAGTACAATGCAGAGAATATGTAGAACTCTTATAACTGCTTCAGATGGCGAAGCTAGAACTGATGCTGACAAAGATGGAACAGATTTACCCAGGAATAATTCTGAAGAAATAGATGCGGTTCTTGATTTAATGGAGAATGCAGATTCTGATAACCTGGAAGGACTTAATCATAGGGAACAGGTACAGCAAGTACACCTCATCTTTAGAATATTTCTATGTTGATTACCTTTGCCTTTAGGTGTTTGTTTACTGTTTTATTTCTTCTGCATATTTTTCATTGTTTGATCTTGATAGGGGGTAATGAGAGAACTTCTCATGAAAAATATATGTAAAGATTTGTGGAAATTTGCTTAGAGGGGATATCTTTTTACTATTTTTTTAAAAATATTATTGTAGGATTGGGTCCCACTCTAAAAGGATTAGCCAACTTCTTAAGGGTAAGTATTTCTACTTATAAGCACATATTCCAGCATACAATCAATGTGTGAGTATTAAGGAGAATGTGATGTTAAGCATACAAAGTTAGGGTACGCTTGGGCAAATCCAAATCGAGTTGCTGGTTTCAAATTTGCTAGCATGTTTTTTACTTGGGCACCATTCCAAAGCTCTATGCTACTAATCCAGCTATAATCTATCAAGCTAGTCCGTTTTTCACTCGAGTCTACTAAGTCGTATACGATATTAATTCGGATCTAGTCTAATTTGAAGGTCCAATAATCTCCCGCTGTAACACACCGGGTGACTCAATCCTACTGGGCTTCGATTTCAATAGTAGGATCAAATTTCTATACTAAAAGGATTGACCAATCTTTTAGGGATAAATACTTTTTACTTGTAAGCACATAGTCATTCCAACACCTAGGTAATGTGGGAATATTAAAAGGTGTGCGTCTGGACTGTTTACCCCAACAAATCAGGGTTAGATCAACCCAAAGCGAGTTGCTGGTCTAGTTTCAAATTAGCTAATCTGTTTTTTTACTTAGGCACTTTCTCATACCTCTCCGTTATTAATTCGGTCCTAATTCACCAATCTACTTCGTCTTTCACTCGGATCCATCAATTCCTTCACGCTACTAACGCGGATCTAGCCTAACTTGGAGGCTCGATATTTATTTTTATTGATGAAACTTCGCTAGGTTTTTTGTTCAACTTATCTTTGTATGAAGATGCCAATTAACTTCCTCGTTGATTGACTGGCTGGTTGACAAGGAGAACCTTATAGTAGCTATGATGGTAATGGCTTTTAAACTTAGTAGAGCAATAGTGACGATATTGTTAGAGAGTCTCAGATCTTGGTTCCTTGGACATGGAAAACTGATAGGCACAGATGCTCAAAGCTAGTACAGGTCAAGCAAACCTGAATAGGATGTATATTAAACCACAGAAGTTGACATCCAAGACACTTTAAGTAGAAAACAAATATCTTGATTCCGGCTGCTGCTGTTGATATTTTTCAGTCGGATTCGCCCCAATGGGGATGTAAGCAGCGTTAATTCATATTTAAGTAGGTCATCTCATAAGCTGAAATTTTCTTTGTATGATGTCAGCCGACCAGCCTTATTTATCTTCGTTGATGACGATGCTATTTGCTGACAACATATAATCTTTTGGTCTTCGCTAATTATGGTGGTCTCACTTATGCAGCATTCACTAGCGTACAATGGTAAGCAAGCATCATTATAGCCTATCCTAGCTAGGATGTTAAGGCTTGTTAGTGGTTGCTTTTTCTCTAATAAAAACTGAAGTGATGTATGCGTAGCAGGGAGCTCTCAAATATGATGGCCAGTTAGATGAAGGAATGGAAAGCCTTTCTATTCATATAATTAAGATGGTTTATTGTCCCTCATGCTTCAGATGAATACAATGTGAATTTGCTGATTGATGTTCGTCGTTGCTTAATTATGTACACGTCATTATTATCTGGAACCTTAACTGTTGTTCTTTGTGGCAGATGAAACCTGGTTTAATGAGATCTCTAGAAAGAAAACGCAGTACAGCAGAGAAAAATGTTAGCCTGAGTGTTCTGCAGAAGTATTTCTCGGGGAGTCTCAAGGATGCTGCAAAAGCAATTGGCGGTACGTGCTTTTTTTTTTTCCTTGTGTTTGTGTGAGTCATTGTTATTTACCTTGGTACTTCTTGGGAGAGATTTGCAATTGATGCGATCTTTTGTAGATGCTTTTGAAATCAAATGACATAAACTTTCCTGATCGAGTATGCCTTGCATGGTTGTTTTGTTGCAGTTTGCCCTACTACGCTGAAAAGAATATGCAGGCAGCATGGCATCACAAGATGGCCATCTCGAAAGATAAATAAGGTCAATCGTTCACTTAAGAAGATTCAGACTGTGATGGACTCTGTAGGAGTGGAGGGGTCGATTAAGTATGATCCTGCTACTCGCAATCTTGTTGCTGAGGTCACATCCTCTGAAAAACCGAAAATTATCACCATAGATTCTGCAATTGGCAATGTAAACCCCAACTACTGTTCCCAACACTTACAAGCTAATAGTTATGTTGGAGAACTGCAAGCTATTGATTCTGAATTTGACAAACAGCTAAGTTTCCAGCAGAGATTTCCTGATATGCTCAAGTGCGCAGCAGACAAAGGATCCATTGACAATGGACATAAGACCTCTTCCTTTGGTAGCTTACCGCAGCAGGTTAATGGTAGGAGCACGAAATCATGGCCATTGTCTTCTAGTGAAGCTTTGCATTCGTTGAAAGTGAAGTACAACCAAGGTGCTTCTGGTGGTGATAACAAATTCAAAAGAAGCTTCCTCTCTTTGGCTGCTCCAGATGACATCAAGAAAAAGATGGACACTGATGGCGGAACAAGGGAGCCAAGCCATCATTCTTCGTCAGAAATGACGGACTGCTCAAGTGGAAGCGCTTCCAGTTTCCCAACATTCAGAAAATCCTTTGCAGGCAACAGGCAAACAGTCACTTTTAAAGCTAATTATAAGGGTGATGCAGTACGATTCAAGTTCTCACGAACTGCTAGTTGCCACCAATTGCACGAGGAAATTGGGTCAAGATTTAAATTGCTTACGGGGATGTTCCAGCTCAACTACATGGACGACGAGAAAGAGTGGGTAATGCTGTCTAGTGACTCAGATTTGCAGGAGTGCCTTGAGATATCAGACTCCATGAGATCCAACAGCATAAAAGTTTTAGTCCGGGACGTAACCTGTTGTCCCACGGGCAGCTCAGCTAGTAGTAATTGTTTGCTGTTAGAAACTTCGAGTCCGTCAAGATAACAAAACGTTTTGTTTTCGATGTGGCAGCGATCTTGGAATTTTGATTGTATGGATATTGTATAGTAGAAGTAAGGAGCTTATGAGTAACATGGTATACGAAATGATCATCAGCCGTGTTATTTCGAAAAGTTCAATGGATGTCAAACTTCCGGTATTTTCAATTGCTTTTTGTTGCATGCATGTAGTTGAGTTTGTTGTTCAATGGTGAATTCAGTTGATGTTTTCGTCTCGTTGATAGATTGTAAGACGACTTAATTAGTTGATTTCATATTTTCAGGCATATATCATGTTTTTTTTTTTTTGTGGAAAGGTTTTCCAAGTTCGTATGATGCTATTGCTGCAGTACAAGTTTGTGTGCTGGAATCAGCTTCTACATATTGAGCTATAAAAAAAAATTTTCAAAAAGTTCTCATTGTGGTTTGTATTGATTTAGGAATCCTTCCCCTGTACTTATTAATATTTTATTTCAAATTATTGTGTCAGCATTTCTTCTCTGAAATGTTAAGAAAATCGAATGTCTTATGCGATCACTGAAACCAGCAGAAGCAACTTCCAAGGTTAGGAAAATCGGCATCACTGAAAATCGGAACTTCGTTGAAGCACATATGCTTATGCGCTCCGATTTCTTCACACGGCGAAGTTTTCCGATCTGAGAAGCAACACTACCCAAGATCAAAGTCATCATTCAAGGCTACTTGTGATCGAATTTCTTCTGCTACTGGAGCTGCTTGTATTGTTGCAACGGCAACGCCCCAAGGAGGTCACTGGATTATGGGAGTGGCAGGAGAGTCGTTGCCTGACGATCTATAGATGCGAGGATTTGTGATAGCAGAAGAAGCAATGTTTCAGATGAGGAGGAAGAATAACCAGATCGAGTTTGTGAAGAGAAGGAATTCAATGAGATAATTAAAAGATCTTTTTTTTTGGTTGGTTATTTGTTAATGTTGTTTGTTTCGTGTTTTGGTAATCAAGCTTTATTATTATTTTGAAATCCTGCCTGTTGTGTTTTCCAAGGCATAATATGAAGGAGAGGGATTGTAACTTGTAAGCTCTGCTGAAAAGGAAATTGCTTAGCTACTAAACTAATATGAGTGCTTGGTGTTCTCAAGTATGGCTTCGATGTAGGCATGATTAGGGCGTGTTTATTTTACTGTAAATTTACTTTTTAAAAAATGAATTAAAAAAATTAAATTAAAAATTAAAAATATTTAATAAAAATAAAATTTATAATTATTTTATAGTATAAATAAGTTTTAAAATTAATTTTTAATAAAATAATTTATTTTAATTTTATAATATATATTGTAATGTAAGTGAGTTTAAAAAAATAAGTTTAAAGGGGTACGTAAATAAACCCTTAATAGCATGCAAGTAATGGTAATTTTCTTGAATTTTAGATATTAGAATGATAAACAGTACTCAAATGTTGTCTATCAGTTTAATATTTTATAAATCTAGTAGCTTGTTCATATGTTGTTATAGTCAAATCTTCTGAGCCCAAACTCTTGTTCCTGTTTATTTGAAAAGAAATATAAATACAAAAAGATCCTGTGATTTGATGCCATTTAAAGCGAGTGTTTTAGTTGTCCTAAATTTAGTTTCTAAGAAGTGAGTAAATATTAAAGATGAGTTTAGTGAGTTATGAGCAATTGACGTACAGAAGATGGCTCAAGTTTAAAGTCTAATGCAATAATAAAATTTAGAGTAACTAAAAATAATGCCGTTGAAAATAAATTAAATTTTTTATAAGCTCTAAATAATTTTTGTAATTTTTATACAGTTAAAATAATTAGAAGTAATGTTTTATTAAAAAATAAATTATAAAGATAAAAAAAACACACCTTTTACACGGCCTTGTCAGAAATCCATATCTCGACCGATTAAGGCGTGCTTACAAAAAAGGCCTTACTTTTAAGGCTCCTTTCTCTGAAATACATACATGTTTTTTAAGCTTACAAGACATAATAACTTATAGTGCGTATTTCAAAAATTATTAATTGAATTTTATAAAAGTAAAAAATAAAAAATAAAATTTTTTTAAAAATAAAATGAAAGTAGAATTTAGTATTTATATTTTAATAAAATTTAGAAATATATTAAAAATTAAAAAATATAATTATATTAAAAAATATATAAATAAAAAAATTAGAATTAAAGTTTTGTACATAAAAATAAAATTTTGAATTTTTTATATAATTAAAATATATAAATTATTCAAAACTTAAATCAAAAAATTAAAATTATAAGCGTTAAAATACGCACATAATGTATCTACATAAGAACCGTAACAAATTTGTAATTTAGGTAATTACAAAAGAATGTCACGCACCACACAGTTAATCAAAATTTTTTCAATAAGCAAGCTGTAGTTTATGAGAACAGGTGTCTCATGGACGGTAATTTTATTTTTTTAACCATTTGACTTTTGTGCTAATTAATTAGTAACTACTAGATTTAGATGGAGTAATTGTCACAGCACTGTTCTGAGTCCATATGAAAAGTACCACATGTTTTTCACGATGACCATGAAATGTGCCACGGCGCGGTAGGTTTCAACCAGGTTCTTTCTAGATCATGGATATCTGTATGCACAAACTACGACAACGTCAGTGCTTAGTTTGCATTTTATTTTCTACTTCATCGATGTTCGAGTACTTTAAATAATTATCTATCACGATGTTGTTGTTTTCCCGAAGGATACAAACCTTTTGAATGGTTTTGCCAAACGAATCTTTCGGTAATATCTCATTTTTTTTTTCTACGCACCTGTTTCAGGATGAGTTTTTTCTGAATCGCAAGCAAACACGTAGTAGACACGTCGAGTGTTTTCTACTACTTTATCTAAAAAAAGCTTCACTCTCACTGCGCTGGTGAATTTTTCGTTCATCTTTCCTAACAACTCTACTTCGCGCTCACTTTTTGGTGATAATTGCAATTGGGTGCGTTCTGCTTGAGAAGTTTTACATGGCGAAGAAAATGTTCAGCAGCAGCTTGGCCCTGATTTCAATCATCGCCATAACCTTGGCCATGATCGTGAAGACTTCATCGGCGCAGTCTAGTTCGTGCAAGTCGCCGGAGTACGATATGTCGCCGTGTACGGATTACGTCAAAGGAGATGCATTAGCTCCGTCGGACGCTTGCTGCGCTCGGTTTGCGAAAATAGTTGCTGATGCGCCGGAGTGTCTTTGCCCTGTGAAGTCGGAGAAGGGTGATCGTGCTAGCAAGCTTCCGGAGTTCTGTAAAGTTTCCATGGCCCCTACTGAAGTCATCTGCAATCGTGAGTACTAATTACTTGAAATTTAAAACTCCAGCTTTCGATTTAGATCTGTTTTTGCTCAAAATAGCTTGGATATGTGTTTTCGTATGATGTGCAGCTGGAAAGAAGCCTTATGATTATCCGGCGCCGCCTGGCTTACCTCTTCCGCCACCGTTTTTACCGCACCCTCCGCCTGTACTGCCTCACCACCCACCACCTGCTCCAGAAGTTCTACCGCCGTTTTTACCGCACCCTCCACCTGTACTGCCTCACCCACCACCTGCTCCAGAAGTTCTACCGCCGTTTTTACCGCATCCTCCACCTGTACTGCCTCACCCACCACCTGCTCCCGAAGTTCTACCGCCGCCTTTTTTGCCGCATCCTCCACCTGTACTGCCTCACCCACCACCTGCTCCAGAAGTTCTACCGCCGTTTTTACCACATCCTCCACCTGTGCTGCCTCACCCACCACCGCCTGGTTTACCTCTGCCGCCGCCATTTTTACCGCATCCTCCACCTGCACTGCCTCACCCACCACCTGCTCCAGAAGTTCTACCGCCGCCACCTTGTTTACCTGTACCGCCACCGTTTTTACCGCATCCTCCACCGCCATTACCTCCACCACCTGCTCCAGAAGCTCAACCCCCGCCGCCCCCTCCACCACCACCACCTACTCCAGATGTTCAACCGCCGCCGCCTCCACCACCACCTGCTCCAGGAGTTCAACCCCCGCCTCCTCCTTCACCACCTTCCCCTTCAGGTTAGTGTACAATCAGATACACATACACACACATTCCAATTTAATTTCAACTAATCACTTGAAATTAGTTCCCTTATATTACATACATGTATATTATTTTGAACAATGGCTAGGAGCCTAAATTTATTGACAATCTATTATTTACAACACAGGTTCCCCCCTAAGGATTACATCATTCACCACTTGGATCATTTTTCTCTTCTCGCCGGTGGCCATTTCTTTGGCTTATTGTTGATGACTTCGTATTCTAGTATGCCATGGTGCTTGGAACTTTTGTTAAGTTTCTTTGTTCATCCTTCTTTTTTTCTAAAAAAACTTGAACAATTATTGATGGAATTTTGTATTAGTCAGTTGTTGTTGGTTACGAGAACTTATGATTCGTAGTAAGCTAAGCCCAATTGTTGGAGTATCAGACCTGAGTTTGATATCCAATGTGGCTCTTGAATATGTAAGAGTTATTTACCTAATGGTTGTAATGTGAAGTATCTGGTAATCAGTTTGGTTAATTATTACCATACTTTATTTTGATGCGTTTCTAATTTTTTTGCAGAATAAAGTAACCTTGTTCAAATATAAAATTAAAACTACAAAATATATAAATCAATCCGTGGAGGATCGTATTAAACACTGAAAATGAAAATCTTGAAATCCCTATGGATTTTACAGGAGCAATCCAAATTGATCATCTCTCAGCAGGACGGCAGAGTGAAAACAAAAATACCGAAAGTCCTTGTTAACAAAATTATTTATAAACAGTTTCAAACATCCCCGAATTCTTCAACAAGTGTATCAAAAACATATCAACAACAAAACTGTCGTACCCACTACAAACAAGACATGAAAACCTAATGGTTAAGAAGAAAGAAAAGGAAGTTCAATTTTGACCCGGGAAGGAACTAAAAAAACTCCAGCTCTCCATGTGTCCACATGAACCCTGTCACTTCCAAAAGTTTCATTCTTCAAAATTGTCTTTGAATTCAACTGGATTTTCTTCAACGATCATACTGAAGTTCAAAACACAAGGACTAGCTAATGAAAGCGATTGAAGTGTCTAATTTTTATTAATGTTTTCACTATATAATCTATAAGTGCTTCTACAATCACTTAGCAGCAAACCAAACCAAAGAGTCGCAAGCAAAATGGCAAACAAGATTAATAAGCTTATGATTGTGAGCTTGTTGTGCGTAGCTATGTTATGCGTGACCACCTCGTCGGCGCAATCAACCTCAAACACATGTACATCATCGGAGTTTGATTTGATGTCGTGCACAGACTACGTCAAAGGCGATGCAACGACTCCGTCGAGCACATGTTGTTCACAGTTCTCGAAAATAGTCTCATCTGTTCCAGACTGTCTTTGCACTGTGAAGCCTAGTAACGGAGGGCCGGGCGAAGTTTTAGCAATCAATACAGACCGAGCTAGTAAGTTGCCGGAGCTTTGCAACGTAAAGATGCCGTCAACCGTCAGTTGCAACCGTTAGTACATACAAATCATCAAACATTTTATTTTTCACTGAAACTGCGACGTTATATATGTAGCTAGCTAGTTCTAAGACTACACAAAATGACTAGCTTGAATTTTTGCATTTGAGCAACCGCCCTGTGGTCTACGGGTTCATCGCCGCCGTCGCCTACGACACCGGCAGGTGATTATTGAATCAATCTGTTAGTTAGCGTCGTCTCAATAGTTTTATATCTACAGGCATGTGTAATGTGAAATACAAATTGTATGTGCAGGTGGTGCATGGAGAACTACATCTTCTATCACTTGGATTATCTCAGTTATTTTCGCTATCATATTCCAAGTTATGTAAATGATTATAGATAGTTTTTGTATTTAGAAGAAATTAGCGTTATGTATTTTGTTATTATGTTTCTTTGATAGTTCATGTACTGATTAAGATCCCTTGTATTTATTACATACTAACAAGATTGTTAGCCTTGCTATTACTTGCATAACAAAGATGCTCTTTTAATTAAACTCTGATACAGCCACCCAAGAAATAGCTCCATTCCAACAATTCCATTCCACTAACAATTGAGAATACCATAATTGCATCAAGACTACAAGAAAGTTGAATTTCGATTCTTTCTATTGATAGTAAATCAATCACCTATTTCAATTGTCCCTATTGGTGCTACCTGTAACGAATAAAAGAAGAACCTGATTGATTGAAAAACATCACCCCTATGCCTTTGCTTTCATTTCCTTCAGTCCTGCAGTTTCTCTAACAAGCATTGCCAGCCCTTCATCTCTAAGCGCCAACTGCTGCTTCCTCCATCTGTACAGTGGGTATGCAGTCAGCACCCTTACTTCACCACCACCAGTTATCTCAAGCACCTCAGGCAATCCATCGGTACAACCCTTCGATAATCCAACATCAATCCTTATGGCACGATCCTCGCATACACCATTAATCCCCGCCTTCTGTATGGTATGCCCCATCACCATCCTCCTAGCCCCAGGTATCATTTCCAGGATACCAGAGAGGTCTTGGCAATCACAACTCTTTCCATCTGAGAACCGCCGCAACCACACCAAGGAGTCCCTTGTCCTCATGTATCGTGGTGAGATCTTCCCCCTCAGGCCAAGAATCCACTCCCTCACCTCCTTGTTGATCTTTTCAAGCCCATATTCAATGTGCTCTTTAATAAGCCCCCCATGAACAAACACTGATTCGCCTATAACGAGTACGGTCTGGTTGTCAGCGAGAAACCGTCGTGATATAGGTCCGTTAGGACGAAGTGCGGCAATGCGGGCATGGATGCCCTCCCAATACTCTTTCTTGATGCCAGAAAATGATTTGGGGATGCCTTTGAAAGGGTCAGGTGAGGGGTGGTCCAGGCCACTACAGAGGTGCTTCATGGACAAGCCTGCTTTATACCTGTATCAAGCAATTATCACACTTCAATTCCTACTGTCCGCTTAACAGTTGGAGTTTGAAGCTTCTGCATTCATTTGTCCTCACCGAAGTTCAAATTCTTTGAAATGGTAAACATACGATGTTGATGACCATATATAAAAGTCAAGCATTTCAATACTTGGTTATTGTAGAATTTAAATTACAGGAGAGATGGTAAAGATCGAGCTTTGGGTCACATACTTTATTTAGAATGCAATAAGAAAGATCATAGAGGACAATTGCCACTCTCTTAAAATATCAAGGTTTTGTCTAAAGCGATTTCAAGGAAACAAACAACAACAAAAATTGAAAGAGCAATGAAGAACGAACTTTAAGGAAAGAAAGATCAAGAAATACCAATTTGCCCAGCTAGCAAATTCTTGTAATCCAGCAGCAGTAACAAATCGAAAATCTCCATCAACATTCATAACCTCATGATTCCCAAGAATAGTCAGCAACGCACCACCATCCTTTTCTGCTTGAATTCTGAGCCGCCGAAGCAAATACAGAATCCGAATTTCATCGCCGCCACGATCGAGCACATCTCCAACCTGTACAGCAACAGTAGACCCACCAGTCCATGTGGCAGTTTTTAAATCGACGAGACCTGCGACGGAGAGTGCAGCGAGGGTTTTAGGTAGATCGCCGTGGAGATCGCCGACGGCAACGAGCCGGGAAGGTGATGGAAGCCGTGTCGGAGGGGTTGATTCGGAATTTTGAGCAGGGGTTGAATGGAAAGAATTCGAAGGTAAGAAGAAACCTCCCACGGAGAAATCAACGAAGGTGTCGACGAATGAAGATAGAAGAGATGGTACGTTTCTGCACAATGCATCATCCATTGTTGTTGAAAAGAAACCAAAAAATTTAGAATTCTTCAGAAAAAAATATTCTGCGCTGCAAATTTTTGTTTGTTCCAATCAACTAGAAGAAAAGAACAAAAATTTTCACAGAGAGTGTTTGAATCTATGAACTTGTTTCCTAATCCTGTAAGATAATTGTAAGTTTGCGTTATTAGTGGAAGGAATTTTAATGATTGGTTTAATCTTTGCCTGAACCTATTAAGAGAAAGTTTGGCGGCGACATATATTTTGCAATACCAGGCTAGTATAAATGTGATTCGTAAAGTACCATTATCGCATTGTTGATTATTTTAAAAAACGGTAATTATTATGTGAATTGGTAATTGTGATTTTAATTAATGATTCTGATTGCATAAACCCTAAAACATCTTCCCCTTTTCTTCTTTGGTGAAGGAGAGAGAGATGGATCAGATAGCAGCGATGGAAGAGCAAATGGTGTCGGAGAGAATGAGGAGAAAGCTCGATGAAGTTAACACTGCTGCGAAAGAACGGCTCGCACCAATTCAGGACCATGTTAATTTTACACTTCAGGTGATCAAAAAATTCTGAAGTTTGCTCTTGTTTAATATGATTTTTCAGTTTTGAAAGTACGGTGTGATTTATTTCTTAAAAGCTTTCGAATTCACATGGTTTTTATGTCAAGTTTCAAGTTGGATGCTACCGAATGCGATTTCTTGGTTATCAGTTACTTGTTCAGGTTGCTATCTTTATAGTTCTCGGGCAATGTTTGTAATGTGTTGTTTCATGGCCAATTCGAATGAGTTATAAGATTGTTATTTCTCATTCTGTGATAGTTGTTTTGGGTTTTAGTTTGTTTTAGGTCTGATGTGGTTAATCTTGCAGCAAGCCTACTTCAAATGCGCGTATGAATGCTTTGACAGGAGAAGGAAGCAAGAGGAGATTGGCAATTGTGTTGAACACTGCAGTGTGCCAGTTCTGACTGCGCAGAATCAAGTGGAAGATGAGATGGCTAAGTTTCAAGTATGTTGACGCACATTTTTCCCTCTGCTGTGAGCTCATTTCTGTTCAGAGTGCCTATACTCACAGTTTATTTAACTGATGTGTCCTGCACTTCGTTAAGCTTATTTTTGCTAATTGTATGATCTTCCTAGTTTAACCGAGGAGCAATTTTCATAAGATTACTGTTGTTTTTAGAATGGATATCGAAAATAATCTAGAATGTCTTTAACTTTGGGTAAACGGCATTATTTTCGTGCCACTAAGGAAACAAAAACATCGTTGCAAGCGTACCAATATAACGTACCGAGCATAGGTCCAAATGGATACAAGTTACCAAGATGATAGCAGATTATAGGCCGGGTCATACTTTTGCCTATGTATGTACACCTCTGCTAGCCAAAGGAATTCTCAAAATGTTGTGGAGGAACAGCTTGGCATACTAACGTCAAAGATTGTCGAGTTTCAATATCAGTAGGGTTTAAGGATTTTAAAGTACTTAGTATTTGTAAAGCAGGTAAAAGAATATTACTTACTGGTACTTTGTAAAGTGTTTCAACTTCAGATTCGGAAAGATCTCTTGCATTGGTGAATGTACATGAACTATGGAATCTGATTGTTGTTTTTCAAACTATAACCGATTCTAAAGGCTAGGGTTAACTGGAGACTGAATCACAATCAAGTAAGCATCCTAGATAATGGGTTTGTATCTGGTAATTTACATTGTTTGCTGAACCTATGACATACTTCTTGGATACCTACTTTACTTTCTGTATTTTTTTGTTCTAGGAGAACAGTGTTACATTAGCTGGAGCTAATCTAGTGACCAATAAGAATCAGGAAATTGAACGCAGATGACTTGTTTACATGCTTCATGTCAAAATATGCATAATTGCTTATTTGCATATGCTTAAAAGTCTCTTTCGGTGTCTAATGAATTATTGATCTTGTTTCTTTTTTCTCGCAGGAGAGGATGAACAGGTCACTAATGGTATGCCAGGACAAGTTTGAGGCAGCAAAGCTCCAGCAGATCAAGACTGGTGCCATCAATGAGCTAGAGTCCTGTGTCAATCAGGCTATTGATGACAGTATAAAGGTTCTCCCTCACATCGTTGATCGCTTGAAGTCCAATTTCCGAATCACCTGAGAGCGGAATGCTGTGTTTCTGTAATCATATCATTTGGGATAGTTACAAAGAGACTGAGTTTTTTTAGTAATTGTGGTCATTCTGTATTCTGCCTTTGGCGAGCATACTTTCTGAATATGAAAATTGATCACTACAAAGAATTGTGCAATTATGCAACGAATTGGACATGTAACAGTGATCAATGAAATTCGAAAATGGTTCCCCGATTTTTCAGGAAGATGTTCCTGCTATGTGCTGAGTCATTACACAGATTATGTAGCCTATATGTTCTTCAGTGGAAGTCGATGAATATTTCATCTGTAGTACTCTCTTGCTGAGATTGTTTTATACTTTCTTTGAGAATAATCTGGAAATGATCACTCAATCAGAATCAGAAAAGAGCATATTGAAGTGACATGGTTAACTATGCTTTCTTTGACAGCAAGCTGAAGATACTATTCATAATATCCAAATATGTTATGATCTGAAAGTTTTCAGGGTTCTAAAGCCAGGTTACTGATGCCGTGCCAACATAACTAAAATCACATTGAATCACTCAGCAATCTGCATACGATCTGTAGGTGCATTCCTTCCTGTACAGCAAAGGCAGTTATTACAACTATAAGAATACTCACGAAAGATCTGACTGCAGTAACATTCAGATCAAATTTGTATGGAGCTATTTTTTCGTACTTGTTCAACCAGTACAGCAAGTAACCAAAAGAGAATGCTCATCTTATCCTTTCATAGTTAAGAATAAATACCAAATAAAAGCTAAACAAGGTACACTCATTTTGCTGTAAGAGAGTTCAAGCATGCATAATCTTGCACTCTTGCTGTCTCAAAGGAGAAGTACTGGTAAAATGTATAATATCTGAGTAGCCACTTTTACTCACAAACAAAGGTTAACTTTTATTCAGCTATTGAAGTTCTATCATAAGGCCAAAACATGGGACCTACTCTAAAGGACAACTGAATGCATCTATCCTCAAACGCTTTACAGAACAATATCTTAAACAGTTTAAAAAGTAGAACGGCAACCAGCACCAGAAAGCAATTATTAGGACCGTGAAGTTGCAGTAGATACGTCAGCATCTTTCTTTTTCATTTCCTCGAACTTGTCAATAGCAACCTGCAGCTCATCGGTTCCTCCAACAGCTCTCATCGTGTAGTAGTACACCCCAACAACAAAGCTTGTCAAACCTCCAGCAACAATCACATTCTTGGTCTTGGGTGCCAGGCTGCTAAATCGGGTGGAGAAAGAAGACATACTTGCTCTTGGCACAGATCCAGCACAAATTAGATAAGGCTTGTAAATTAACACACATAATACAGCAGTAGATTTAGAATTTCAGATGCTAATAAAAAAGATATTAATTGCAGAACCACTACTGACAACGAAAAAGAAGAAAAACATACTCCTCCCTGTAAAAATATACTAATGTTGAAAAGAGACCAGTGTATACCACTAACCACCCTCACATTACTGACGACAGCTGAGCAACTTGATATACATATACCATCAGATACTTGTGACAGGTCTATTCTATCTGCAAAACAGTCTCTTATACACACGTACCTCTTAAATTCACCCCCTTCCTAACTCGAAATCTAAGCATCCTTAGTTCCATTGACAGCTACTTTCTAAATGTAAAAGCCCAAGTCTGCATACTGCTACATTGCTCTCAAAAGATTTATTCATTCCAGATACAAGATTTAGACCTTTTGGCACTTGAAAAAGACTATCTTTACAAATCTCCTTTCAATAGATCAAACCTTTTTACTTCTTAACATAAATTACTCAAACACGACATATTAAAAATGTCGACCACCTCAAAGACAACGCATTAGTAGAATACCCCAGAATTTTTAGGAAGTCAAGATAGCAGAAAATACACATACTAATAGTATATTGAACTTCAAGTGATTATTCCAGCTTTCTAGGGTCATCAAAATATGAGGATGCTGGAAATACAACCATTTTACTTCAAACCAGAACCATAAACATCAGTCTCCTACAAGAAACTCCTACTACCCTAGTGAGGCTATTGAAAGATACTACATGATAAATCTAACCATGTCTAGTAATTCATGTCAATGACATGCCTGTCCTAGTGGCACAAGTGAAGGTATCAATAAAAAGTATCACGCGGCCCATAGCACAAGCACATGACAGATGAACTAGAACAAGATATGCTAGTGTTTATGACTGGAACAAGATATGCTAGTGTTATGACTAGAACAAGATATGCTAGTGTTTTCAAGTAGTTTCATAGTAGGAAAAAAACTAATACCCGGACTTCAATTTTGGAAATCAATCACACAGGATTGGACGTTAGTTTATATTATGCCCTAAAAAATCATTTCATACACATCATGTTTACCAGAAGAAACATATTTGGTAACCAAAAAAAGTAACAAAAACATAACAATAATAATAATAGTGGTAGAAGTCTAAAGAAGAAACTGAGTACCAAATAATAAAGACCGATAACATCAAATTTCACCGGATGGGCAATCAAAACAAAACCAATCTTTTGAAACATCTAATGTTTACTATATGCATGAAAATTATCATTTCAATCACGCTTTATTTCCATAAATTATCGAGCGTTCAACCCAAAATCCCTCAAAATCTGATTAAGTTCATCGAAAAATTAAACAAATTACAACTAGAAGTGAAAATTGTTAAGCACTGGTCGAACTGATCCAGGGAAAAAAAAAATTCCAATTATCAGCAAAAGGAATCGAAACTAAGAAAACTAAAACATAAGAGACGAAAATTCTCACCTTAAACGAAAATCGCTCCGCTGTGAAGAAGAATCTGGTGAAGTTCCGTAGGAAAACGGAATTAGATTCAGTGAGCTGCAAAAGAGAAAACCAGCTTCTCTGTAGAAAGCGATGACGATGGTCGTGCCTCTTAAATGGGCCGGGTTAGAGTTGAGTAGGGCTCTTAAGCTGCACGGCCTTTCAAATTATGTGGGCCTTTATATTCCAGCCTATTTCCAATCATTCATTGATAGACTAGGGCTTAAAATAAAATTTTTTTTGAAAGACTAGTTCAAATTTTTTACTTAAAAAATAAAAATTGTATAGATAAAAATTTTAGAACTTACATGTTCTTTCCAAACCTTTGAATTTTATAAATATTGTAGAAATTTTATTAAAAAATAAAATTTTTTTTTATAAACATTTATAAGTAATGCCCAAACATGGCACAACGAATCGTCCAACTAAAATTGCACGCTAGATTACATACAGATTACGTGATTATTAATTAATAATGATTACATATAAATCTCTTAAAAAAGTAACACTACAGAAAATGGACTATGCATGCTTCCAACGGAGCTCTAATATATAGCTTGTTCATGCTGTAAACCTATCATGAATAAAAAAACATGTATGTTTTTATAATCTAGAGAAACATTGCACAGACTGATCAGTTGAGCACTTGAAGAATTTTCCAGTAGGCAAGACATGAGGAGGGAGCAAAAGAAGCTTCACAGCCGCCGCAGCGGCTTCCTCAGCCGTCCGACACCCTTTCCCGCTTGTCATCGACGTCTTAGTGAATCCAGGGCAGTAGCAATTGAAGCTCAATTTCTTATCTTTGTAGATCCGTGCCTGAACTCGCGTGTACGCGTTCAGAGCAATCTTGGATACAGAGTAATCTGTCCAAACCTTCGGCCACCCTTCTGTTTCCCATGTTCCTTTCTTAACGTCTCCCAGAAATTTCTCTACTATTTGGTCTATGATTTCCTCAGTTAGTTTTTCTTCGTCTTCCAGAAGTCTTCTGATTTTAGGGTTCTGCAACTTCTGCATGAACCCGTAACAATTAATTATTAAGAAACTTGTGTATTTCGTGCAATAATGTTAATTTTTATGTTTTGTGTACTTACGTTGAGAAGACCAAGTTGAGAGCTGACATTGAGTACCCGCGAAATGTTGTTGTCAGATCGCCGGAAAAGCGGCAAAAGCGCTTCTGTTAGCAGCTTGGGTCCTAAGTAGTTCGTTCTGATCACCGTCTCGGCGTGCTCGACAGAGTTGTTACCGATCTCATTGAACGAAACTCCGGCATTGTTCACCTGTATACATACGCAGCATAACCATTAATGATATATAGTTCATTCCTTCATTAGCAGTTCGTAATGCAGCATGGAGTGAAAACTTTTACTTACGAGAATATCTAACCCTCCGTGTTTACTCTTCAGCCATGATGTAAAGTTAGATATTGACACAGGATCTGAGACGTCCAACTGACAGAGATCGACGGCAAGACCTTGAGTTTTAATAGACTCAACTGCTGCTAAACCTTTGTTTTTATCTCTTGAAGTAAGAACAACTTTGAGTCCTAGCTTCGCAAGCTGCTGAGCAAGCGCTAAACCAATCCCTTTGTTTGATCCAGTGACAACCGCCACAGTTTTCTCCGACCACCACCTGCAGTGACATCGATTCAGCAATGATCAGTTTAACGGTTCGATCTTCTCATTTTGCAATAGGAAGAGTCTAATGGTGTTGATAATCAAGTAATGTGTATGAGAGTTTACTTGCTCTTCTTGGTTGATGAAAAGCTTGGTGAAATTGTAGTGCGAGAATCCATGGAAGCAAAGGAAAAACAAGTTAATTAAGGAATGTTAAGTTGTAGTAAGTAGTGAAACAAAAGAGAAGAGTAATCGAATTGAATGAGGAAAGAGAGGGAGAAGAGAGCCACAATATATAGAAGAAAGAAGTTGATGTTCAGCAAAGTTTGACGTTAAAAAAATTCTTAATAAGTGTTTGTGGTCAACCTACTATTTTTGAATGGTTAAAAAAGACTATTATGGACGTGCATGTCGCACATGATCAACCTGCAGGGAGTTAATAAACTAAGTGGACGTCTTAAGATTTCCAAAACAAAAAAAATTTTATGAATTTTTTTAAAAAAAATTAATTTATTTAATTTCAAATATATATAATAATTATTACAAAATTTTTTGAAATAAAATAATACAGCAAACTACTGTGATACATGCTCATATTTGCTACATAACTCAAATTATAAATGAAATTATAATGCAAGCATAATGCCAAACTACATTTAAATTTGTTTTACTATGCGTAGGCTTACATTGACGGAACAATTAAATGTTTCTATGGATAACGCGTCAACTTTTTATTTATAAAATATTAGCTAAAAATAATAATAACTAGCAACATATAAGTATACATCTAAGAATATATATAGGAAGAAAACATGGAAATGACTTTAATAATGTAAATTTACTATAGAAAGAAAACAAAATGATTACGTATGTACGTATTAGATTAATGGACTTTGGTGAACTTGCTTTTAACAACACGCGTAACATGTAACAGTTAAACGTGAACAATTTTTCCTACGAATATTTATATATTAGAGTTTGGGACTTAGTGTGTGCTTTTAACTAGTTATTAAAAAGTGAACTATTACTAATATTATTATTCAAAGTTAATATTATTTTAAACAGTTAAAAATAAGATAAAAAGAAATTTTAAAAATTAATAAATTATAAAGGTAAACAGAATACACTGATTAGTGACCCGCTGGATTATTTAAACTCTTGTAGGAAGCCAAAAGAAGTGTTTGGTTTTCTTTCTCTTCCGCTACTAACAACTTGGAAACTAAAATTTTCATTCATGAGAAAGTGATCTAAGATTATGTAAACCAGCAGATAGAGTAAAAGATAACCAGCACTCTAAAAACCTAACACTCAAGAACAAATTATTTCAAGCAACATTTCATAATCCTACTTTTATTAAGAACTTCCACTTCATATATATAACCCAACACAGGATTATACATAACCAACATCTCAATTAACTGATCAATAAAACATGCATAAATGAACAAATATAATAATTATAATACCCATATATAACAACAATACAACAATGAAATGAATTCCCAATATTCTTTTTACCACGCTGTAAAATGCCATGGATAGTCCTTAATTTACTTGCTTAGACCTGGAAAGGCCATGGATAGTCCTTCATCTCCTGGTCACACTGAACCTTAGCACTCCTCCTTGCTGTACTACTCCCAACTGAATCCCCTTCCACATAAGCGTAGTACTTCAGCGCGAACGCCAACGCCAAAACAATCCACTCAAGGCAAAATATAGCGATGCAGAGCCCCCCAGCCATGCGTAGAATCACGGCGGCATCAACCTGCTGGACATAGGATCTCAACTCATACAAGAAATCGTCAGTCCTTGTGAAGATCAGAACTGAAACTGCTCCTTGGAATATTGCAGCGAGCACGGTGGAGACCATGTGAACATCATGACGGCGAGCAGTGGGTGCTGATTGGGCGATGGAATGAGCACCGTAGATTGCGCCGAAGATGGTGAGAATGTGGAGGAGGATGAGAAGCAGACCGCAAGCCGAAGGGATCAAACGGAGTGATAGAGTTAGGAAGATGCAGCTGGAAGCTGCGCCGAGGAGCAAGTAGTTGCAGAGAAGGAATGCTTTGTGCGTGTGGTAGTGGGAACGGGTCATCATCGATTCTGTCGATTGTGTTATTGCCATTGTTGAGAGACCCATTTGGTCGATCGATCTTTCGACGCTTCCAAAGCAATGATCTGTGAAAGTTTTGAGAGAAATTTGAGAGAAGAGAGAGGTGAGAATTGAGTTTTGTTGTTGTCGAAGAGAGTGGGGAACTGGTGAAAGTGTTTTATAAGCAGCAGAGAAGAAAACATGACCGTTGGGGAAAAGAGGTGATAATAGAAGAAGAAGAGCAGTAACGGCTAGTTTGATTTTTGTGTTTGACAACTGGTAACGTTAACGGAGCTATTTCTTAATAGGTAATATTGAGGGTGTTACACGAAGTGAGCGCGTAACTTTATGGGGTTGTTTGTCAATACACATTGTCTAAGGTGTTTAATGAAAATATAGCCATTGGATCCTCTCAGCTGGTTTTTTAATTAGAGGTGTGTTTCCATTTTCACTGAAATTAAGTTATTAAAAAATAATTTGATATAAATAATATTGTTATAAATAAATTCAAATCTTATTTTAAAAAAAAATTAGACGTACTTTATGAAAAGAAATGAGCTGCTTTTTATTATTGTGTAGTTTTTGGTCATTTTTTCTGTAAGAGCTATAGTTGTAAGAATTGAATTGGACATCGAATCGGAAAACTGTTCGGATCACGGTTTTCGGGTTGAACCGCCAGATCAACTGGTCGAATCGTTGGATCAATAATATTAAAATATTTTTAACTAATAATAATAATTATAGTAAGAAATTTACTGCTAATGACACAATTATAACAAAAAATTAAAGTATTTTTATTATGTCATTACTATCAACAACAACAGCAATAATAATCACAGCAAGAATTAAAGTATTGCCACAATAATTGCCATCACTAATAATAATAAAAAAAATTAAAATTTATAAATAGAAAATTTTAAATAAATTAGGAGATTAGAAAAAAATAAAACCATAAAATAGATAAATCATAAAAAAGATATAATTAACTTTTTTAGGTATACATATTTGAGTCTAAATATTTTACAATATAAAAAATTTAAAAATTACTAATAATTGATATTTACAAATAAAAAATAATCAATTATATTTTTTGCATTATCACATCCAAATGCTAAATCTAAATTACATATCATTTTTCAACATAGAACTATTAATAATTATTTTTGTATTAAATATATCATCAATTTAAAATTTTTAATTAAATTTTTATAAATTTTTTCAATCCGGTTTGATCCGGACGGGCGGTCGATCGGGTTGAAGCGGGTCAGAACGGATCAAATTGGATAAAAATGGATCGATTGTATAAACAATCTTTTTGTAAATTCGGACCGATCTACCGTCTGGATCGACGATTTCCGGATCGATCTGGACAAGTCAGTCCGGATCTGACAACTATGATAAGAGAATGTTTCAAATGTTCATAACTGAGTTTCGTAAAAGTAAAAATTAGAAAATAGAATTAGTAGAGTTCAGTATTTGTATTTCAATAATTTTTTAAAATATATTAAAAATTAAAAAATATAATAAAAATGTGTGTAAATAAGAAAGTTAAAATTGAAGTTTCACATATAAAACTAAAATTCTAAATTTTTGTATAATTAAAATATATAAACTATTTAAAATTTAAAATCTGATCCAAAAAAAAAAAAATTATTGACATTTAAAATACGCACCGACGAAACCTGCGGAAGTGGTCATTGGATTTCAGGCTGTGTTTATTGGACTCCAGCTAGCTGTTGACTTTTGTTTCAGATTTACCAATAATACAGTTATATGAATTTTAGTGTTTAATATTCAATCCCCAATATCTATTTTCTTATTTAAACAGAACTCCTAGATGAGCATAAGTTACCACGCTATCTTAAATATATCCGTCGTAATTGTTTTGATCCAAATAAATATATTTAAAATTAAGTTTGTCAACAATATGGAGTGACCAAGAAAATACATATAGGCTAAGGCACGTTTGTTTTAGTGTATACAGGCTGCGATTTGGCACTACTTATCATAAATATTTTTTTTAATTTTTTTATTTCATATTTTTTAATACATATTTTATAAGTATTTAAAAAATTTATTTAAAAATTTTGATAGTGTAAAAAAATTTTACGAAATGAGATCCTTTTATTATATATTTTTATTATTTTTTGAAGTAAAAAAAATAAAAATTTATTTTTCAAAAAAAATAAAAATATTTTCTATTTCAAAAAAATTTCATTTCATAAATATCCCACACTGAACTACTATAATATTCAGTTACAGTAATTAGAACTTTTCATGTTTGTGTTGACGTAAATAAGTTCAGTTATTGTAAATTAAATTACATGAGGGATTCCATCTGCGTTAAAAATTTAATTAAATGAATTGAGGTAAATCAAATTAGAGTAATTGATCTTCCAACTTAAACCTTGAAATCAACTTGAAATATGTTATAATGAAACAACTTTGTATCGCATTTGGTAAAATAATTTCTTCAAAAACACATTTCACATAATATTTTTTTATATAAAATTTCATGTAATACTTTATTTATAAGCTCTATTTCAAAATAGCTTATTATTTATTTGGTAATAATTTATGTAAAATTATTTCACATATCAATATATATATATAGGAAATGAATAGAAATACTTTTTTTTTTGGAGCACTTTCGAGTACTCTTTTTTCGATTTATGACCGAAATAATTTCTAAATTTAATCTTCATCGTTGAATATAAAAAATTATAATTTAAAAAATTATTTATAAAATTTTAGCTCAATCAAATTACGAATTTATTCTTATTATATTTTTGACCTATTAGCTTTGTCTGCCATTTTGGACTTCCTGCATATGTGCCTCTTTGCTGATACCTTACTTACTAGACATGACTTATTTGTTTGTTGGAATTCCATGGTGGTATGCATTGCTGTTTACAGAACTTACAAAAGTAAAGTATTTGCTTCAATAAACAAGGTAAAGAATGATGGGGTCCTAGAGCAAGCAATATTTTCTGTACTGAATATTAAAAGAAAACTATCCAACTCTTTTTTTTTACTCATCAAAATTAGTCTGCGTTTGGTAGTCCATATCAAAAACAATTTTTTATTTTATTTTATTTTATATATTTTAATATATACTAGAAAATTTATTTAAAAATTAGTGTAGAAAAATTTTATGTAATAAGATCTTTTATTTATATATTTTTATTATTTTTTTATAAATAAAAATATAAAATTATTTTTCAAAAAAAATAAAAATATTTTTTATTTAAAAAAAATTCTATTTTATAAATAATTCCAAACGCACTCTCAAATAATACAGCTGCCTTTTGATTTTTATAATGATAATACTTTCAGGTATATAAATCTCTGTACACAAAGTTTATACTCAGCAACAAGCCGACAATATGGTTGTAGACATTCCTCATTCTACCAAGGAGGTTTATCAGTGTACAAACTTTTTTTTTCTGTAGGCAGCTAATTCGTTGTGTATGTATTTATACAGAACAGAACAGTTCAATTCCTTTGTGCAATAAAAAAGAAATGAGGATAAATTTTTATAAATATAATCTCAAAATTATAGACGTTGTTATAGTTACTAATAATTTGAGAATTATGCACGATTACTTTGGTTAATTGCCGTAATAATTGCTTAGAATGTGCCAGATCAAGCAATTGCTGCTAAATTTTTGGTTTATGTAACAGTCTGATTACTTCAACTTCCATAGTAACAGCGGAAGGAGACCTAATTCAGAAATTTCATGAGATAAAACCAACGTAAACATGCTGCTGCAAGAACTAAACAAAAATAACCCAGATATGTAGAAACACTTATTTGACTCCAGAAATAAAACACAAACACTTAATCATGGAACCACTGAAGCAAACAAAACCAATCTTTAAATCACCAAAATAGTCTAAAAAACAGCCAAAAAAAAAAAAAAAACAATCTTTGGATGGAGTTGCTGAGGGAATTGGTTTCTGCAAGGCTTTCGGTAAGAAACTGGTCACGTTTTCGGTCTACCAATAATCAAAGTAAAAACTCTTCAATCCCGCCCCCAAAACTCTTACCAAACGGTGACGTGCCACTCTTGGTCCCTTGTTGTGGTCACCTTCCTCTTTCTCCTCACCTTCACGTTCTCCTTCTCCATTTCTACTCTCCCCCAAAATTCGACCACCCGATTCCACTCCCGTTATGCCCGATTCAACTCGTCGCAGCATCCCCGATTCAATCGAGGTCATTTCTAACCTTCTATTTTCTTTAATTTTACTTCTCCTGCCATTCACCATTTCTGACGCTTCTCTTCTTCTCAGGAGAACAACGAAGATGGTGAGTTCTTCACCGATGGAGGAGGAGGAGCAGAAGAAGATGTTCAGGGGCATTTCGGTCAATCACCAGAAGTCGGCATGCTGTTTTCCGACCACATACAGTTTATATCATTCTACAAATCCTACGCTCGCCGTCTCGGCTTCTCCGTGTCCGTCAGGCGTTCTTCTTTCACCGACGACGAAGAAATTAACGGTGTTAATAAACGGCGTTGTCTTTACATGGAGCTTATGTGTTCTAAAGGCGGTCGTCGACGTCAGGAACCCAAGTACCGTCACCGTTCCGTTACTTCCACCGGTTGTCTTGCTCGTGTTCGATCTAAGCTTTGGTCTGACGGGTTTCTCCATCTCGAGCTCGCCGTGATTGATCACAACCACCTTCTCTCTCCTTCCCTCGCCTCTGCCGTTGACAGTGGGCCCCATCAAACTCCTTCGGTGGGACCCGCATTCGATCCATTCTCTGGTCTCGCCGAAGTTCTCTTCTCGGGTAATTGTAGCAGTAGAAGTAGTAGTAATAGTAGCAGTAATTGCTTAAAGCTCGGCGAAGAAGATGCGAATTGCATTCGTGTTTTTCTAACTAGAATGCAAGCTAGTAACTCTAATTTCTTCCATTGTGTGGATTTGAGTTCTGATGGAAGGGTTAGGAATTTGTTCTGGGCCGATGCGCAGTCCCGGGCCGCTTACGAGTACTTCTCTGATGTAGTTTTGCTTGATTCTTTTTGTGTTTCAAGCAATTATGATTGCTCAGTAGCTGCATTTGTAGGAAGCAATAATCACGGGCAGATGGTGCTGCTTGGTTGTGCTTTACTTGCTGATGAGAGCGAGGAGACGTATTCTTGGCTGATCAAGGCGTGGCTTGCTTGTGGTTATGGAAAGTTGCCTAATGCTTTTATTAGTGATCAGTGTAGAGGATTGCAGATTGCTGTTGGTGAAGTGATGCCTGCTGTCAGACATCGTTTGTGCCTGTTTCAGATAATGAGAAGGGTTCCTGAGAAGCTAGGTGGCTTGGGGGAGTACAGGGCTATCAGTAAGCAGATGCAGAAGGCGGTCTATGATTCTTTGAGGCCAGAGGAATTTGAGGAAGAGTGGAGGAAGATGATTGACGTTCATGGACTTCAGGGCAACGAGTGGTTGATATCATTGTACCACTGTCGCTTTATGTGGGTGCCGGTTTATTTGAAAGATGCATTTTGGGCAGGTCTGTCTACTCTTGCTAGGAATGAGGCAGTGAATCCTTTTTTTGAAGGATATCTGGACTCAAAGGCTTCAATTAAGCAGTTTTTGGGTAACTATGAGATGGCGCTGCGGAGTAGGTATGAAAAGGAGGTTCAAGCAGATTTTGAGACATTCCATAAGAGGCGTCCGGCTGTTTCCAAGTTTATTATGGAAGAACAGCTCTCAAAGGTGTACACCCTTAATATTTTTAAGAAATTCCAAGATGAGATTGAGTCAATTATGTATTGTCACCCCTCATTAGTCAAAATGGAAGGGTTGATCTCCACATTTGATGTCAAGGAATGTATGTTTCTTGATGATGGTAAGAAAACTATGAGTAAACATTACGAAGTGATTTTCAATGATGAAAACAAGAATGTTCAGTGTTTATGTGGATCTTTCCAGTTCAGAGGTATTTTGTGTAGGCATGCGCTTACTGTTTTTAAGATGCAAAAAGTGCATGAGATCCCATCACAGTTCATCCTTGATCGGTGGAAGAAAGATTTTAAGCGTTTGCATTTTATGGGCTGTGATTTGAGTGATGTGGTTGCTGCCAATCGAATGGAGCGTTATGATTATCTATCAAAGCGTTGTCTCCTGCTAGCAGAGGTAGGAGTCATAACAGATAAATACCAACTTGCTTTAAAGTTGATAAAAGAGGCACAGGAGTTTCTCTTAAGTGACAGTACTTATGAAGATACGCTGCCCAGAATAGTGACTCGTGTACCTAAAATGAATAAATTGGATAACAATAACAATCAAAGTGGGGAAAGAAATGCCTCTGCACCTTTTGAGAAGAACTTGGTTAAAATTCCTAAGCAGCAGGGTACTCGTTCAGAACAAAAGGAAACGCAGGTAGCCCATTGCACTTTGCTTCTTGGAAGAGTAGCCCTCCCAATCACTTCTACTAGTCATTAAGGAATTTATTTTAGTTACAACATCCTTTCATTTCTTTTACGGCAGATTTCTGTAAATACTCAAAAGGTTGAGAATCTTGGTTATGCATTCCAAACTGCTCCAACTGTACAAAAACTTCTGCCACGTCTTCTTCACAGAGTATTTACTATGATTTTCATATATACAACCAGAACTTCTATTCAGTCACCATAACTCATATGCATTTTCCCATAACTGCTCACCTTATTATGTTTCAGGATAGTGCAAACCCTCAGTTTTTGCCATTTGTTGGTCAGGGCAGGTTGCTCTCGGGCCACCCACATGATGTTGGGGATCAAGCAGGATCTCAGCCCCCTGGCATTTTTTATATGTTTCCGGTTAGTAAGACTGAAAGTTCTTTATTTAATGCTTCCATTAAAATTTTCGTGCCAAACATATATGAATAAATGAAAGGATTTTTGAGGGATTAGATGTTATCTGTTTTCTTACCTGGAATTGTTATGCCATCTGTATGATGTACTTCATCCTAATCTTTTGTTGACTGCTGCAAATGTCGCAGAGTGGTGGTGATGGACAAGTACTTGGTAATGCTACAACGATGCCCTGGATATACCAGCAAAGGCTTCAGGTGTTTCACTCGGTCCTTATCGTTCTTCTCACTTCTTCGTCTAATTCTTGTATAGCAGCAGGGTCTTCTCTGTGTTCCATCTCGTTATATGTTTGAATGTAGGCTGGTCAGCCACCAACTGCAGCTCTGGATTTAAGACGTGGAAATGCCCCTAAGCGACAAAAGGTTCGATATGCTTTAAAGCCTAGCGAGTCTCTTCAGAACACAGACGTGTCTCCAACTTCTACTGCTAGTACTGCTCCTGGTTAGATCGCATATACCACCTGTTTGTAATTGGAAACTTGAGGTATACCTGTCTTCTCTTAATGATTGATCTGTTTGCTGATATGCTACTAATTGACTTAATGGATTTTTTCAATGCATTTAGGAATTTCCTCAATTATATTAATCATGCTGCATGTCTCAGATAGTTGGTGTGTATTTCCTGTAATAAAAATTTAAAAAATGGTAGCACGATTAAACAAAGCATTTGAAGCTTTCCTAGGATGATAGGTTATTAAGTAACTGAATGTTTCTTAGGCTTTACGTAAGCTCATGAAATGGATAGACTTTAAGAGTTAGTAGTAAACCTTTTCTAAAATCCTGGTTTTGGTCCAGCTTTGATTATATGTGGTTATTGGGAATTCTAATGGATCAATGGTACAGTATGCAATTTCTCTCAGGCTGTTGGTTTATGAGATTAGAAGGGTTTATTAACTTTCTGATCTGGGACTTGCAACTATCTCACACTTTCTGGCATACTACTTGTGTATCAACTTCGTAATTTATTTAGAGTTGGTGCTTCCACTTGGAAAAAGTTGCATGATGAGTAGGTGTTGTCTTGCAGGTAGTAAGACAGTTGTAAGGTTAGATATTGTTCAAGGGAAGATACCTTCTTGTTATTGCCAGGGACTATCAGAGCTCATGACATGAATAGAATTCCAAAACCTTGCTCATGTACAGCTGTCTCGTGTGCTCTGTATTAAGATGAGTGACACTTCAGAAGCTAAGGTTTTTCTCAACTTGTTGACGATAAATAACTATGTTGATCAAGGAAGACAACTTTCGGAAGCAGCTGGATTGAAATGGTGCATGTTGAGTTCCTGTTATGCATTGATGTGCAAAATGTCCTTTCAGCGATCCTTCTTTCACTACTGGACGTCTTGGAGCTGTTACAAGTTGAAACAATTGCTGCAACTCCTTTGCAAGGAAGTCTAATGGCGATATTAATGTGTCATAGTTTTGGGGGTGAATTTTGAGAAAATCTGTGAAAAATCTGACAGTATCCTCTAGGTTTTTAACTGGTCTGCAAGTATTACTTTCTCGTTATGGTCTTGCTTTCCAAGACAGCTTGGAGTAGTTCCAACCTGCAATTCCTCTTATCAGGAAGTGTATTGCGATGATTCTGTATATTGTAAATTACGGAAACTTTCAGAATATCTACGAGGATTTAAGAAAAAGGATTGGCAGTGTCCTTTATGCTCAAGTACTTTGTTTTGGAAGTTCCCAATTCCTTTTATCTCTTCATCTCTCGTGTGGGAAAGTTTGTGACAACAAAACTTTGCGTTCAAACTGAAGGTATAATACTGTTGTTCTACTAGTAGTATTTATTTGCACTGGGATAGTCACGACTCATGAGTCTACTTTACATTATCTTTTCCACTATTTCCAGATACTTTCCAGCTCTAGATAGTTATACGTTGAAATTAAAAACACCAAATCGCCGTTGGTGTTCTTGCTCAAAGGTTCGGTTTTCTTCTCTCCGTTGAAGTTGAAAGAAGAAAAACTAACCAAGCTTTTCTTTTCATGGAAACCGAAAGTTTGAATCTTTTTCCAGAAAAAATTCAAACTTCTACACTTCCATCTAAAGAAGAACATCAACCTTGAACCATCTCTTCTTCTTCTTCTTGACCTGTTCAAAGTTCTTTGATGTTTCACTAGCAATGGTGATCGTAAGAAGTAGCAGCAGAAGACTTTCTACATGGGCCATTCTTCCCAACACCTTCCACAGCAATCTCTTACTCACCAACAGAAACACCAACAACACAACCATTCCCAAACTAACCCTTCTCTTTACTCCCATTCACCACTACTACTGCAACTCCTTCACTTCCATTCTTCCCAACCTACCCTTCTCCGCCACCACCTTCTCAACAAACATTCCCTGCAAATATTTCTTCAATCACTCTCCCCTCTCCTGCTTCTTCAACAACTTATCGGCATCGCCGCGATAACCATCTTCTTCTTGTTGTTCTACTACCCATCTGCCTCCATTATTCTTCTCTTTGCTGCAGTTTCTTGCTGGTTTTATTTCTCCGCCGACGGCGATGGAAAGAAAGCCCAAGATCAGATAGTCTCAGATTATTTACGCCGTACACTACAACTTCTGATGGCGGCAGCGGTGGAGCTAAGCATTCCTCTGCTGCGCCGCCACCGCCGGCCGCTGACTTTCTCTGTCTCGGCACTCTAGTGAACCACGTTGAAGTCAAGAACCTAGTTCTAGCTCAGCCATCGCGGCTGCAGGTCATCTCCTTATCGTAAGCTTGGGTCGCCGGAACTCCGTCCGCTTCCACCATTAACAAAAACAAAACCAACAAGGAGAAAAACAGCTTGAAAACGGAAATGAAGATGAAATCGTGATGTTCTTCAAAGAGCTTAACGGTATCCATCGCGCTATTTAACAGTTGCTCTACGATTGATCAGAGCTAGATGGACTGCTTCGCAAACAATGATAATGTAAAGCACGTGCCTTTTCGTCCTCCGCCTCCTCCGTCGCCTTCTTTCTTTTTTTTATAAATTACATTGGAACACCTTCTTTCTTTTAGTTCTTTTTTACTGCGAGTTATGCAATATAGCAGAAGCATCCCACTAAGCAATCGCTTTTAGGATAAACAGCTGTTTTCTGGATACCTCAAATTTCTTATACTGCTCCTGAAAATGAGACGTGTTCTACCAGAAGGACACAATTTCCATTGCTTTTAAACAAAGTAATACAACCAAGCCAAACTATAAGCACTTGCGCATTAAGAAACTGAATACATCCATAACGAATGGTTGATATGTAGAACAAATAAACAATCGCTTGCCATGCAGTCAAATAAATGGCCAGATGGGGAACTACAAACTACTATCAATTACATAGCCCGAAACAAACAGGTTATTAGTATTTAGACATCAGGGATTCCAGTAATTACAAAGATTATTCATGAACTTCAGAGTACAGACACTAGTATGGGTACATTTCCTCTACTTCTGTACCTGTTGCACAGGACACAAGGAACTTTTGGATCTGAAATATGAAAACTTGGGCTTACCTAACTCATAAAAAGGACATTGTAACACCATTTATTGTAAGACACTGAACAATTTTTACAATTATAGATTGAAATTGTAAATGTCCAAAGGAGCACCAGTACTCTTACTTGAAAACTTACTAGAACCGTATGAGCCTGATAAGGTTTTCAGTAATCTTCAACGGCTCTCTATACTTTCAAGTCTTCAGCTTCTCTCTATAGATTGGCTGCACTAGCAAAGAAGCATCTGGCGCAACCTACTGCGCACTGTTACTGTGCACTGTTACTTCCTGCAAGCACCAATGGTATTGTTATAAATAACTAACCAAGTAGATTGTTTAGTTCAAAATAAAGTGATTTCAATTGGTTAAAATATTTGTAAAATATGCTTTATCTATTCTAGTTTGCAAACCATAAGAGTATTTTTGCAAGGAATGCAAGGTGATTGCAAACGGAAGTGGTTCAAAGGCTTCTGGCATGTCAAACTAGAGTATAATGACAACTCCTACTAGAAGCTCCTCTTCTCTGAGGAGAGTAAAATGCTGTTCAAGGTCATCGATTTGATTACCACATCATTTTATCCCCAGGAGCAACAGAAAATGAAAGGGTTTCACAAAATTAAAGAATGACTATTCAATCCTGCTCAAAAACCAACAAAGCCTTTCCCCTCCTGACCCAAAGCAGCTACTAATTGCTTTCTCATGGGAGCACCGAATTTGAAACTTTTTCCTTTCAATTACACCTCTGATTGATCGCAGCATCCTACCCGATGTATACATCTTCCATACATGTCGGCACTTGATTACTAAACAATCTGCCTCCAACTAGCATTGTAAATCTAATCGTAGCCCTACAGCAATTTTACTAGATGTTAGAAGTAGAAATTCTCTTATAATACCCCAAATGTCATCATTTAAACAATGCACTCTGAGGGACATTAATCCACTTGCAGTTTGCATAATAGTGCAACCAACTAAAGAGGAAAATTTTGCAATTGAAAACAGTTCTCCAAGAAAGTCACAACCTTGTTCATGCTGATAACTTTAAATGACAGTATCTTGCTTGTTATATGCATTTAATTTTACTGCTATGAAGAATATATCAGAAAGTACATAGGACATGGTTATATACCAAGGAAGCTTAAAAGTGTCTTTCCACCGTCCTTGCCTGGCATAATTGGCATATACCTTCTCCAGTCTTACTATAATATCCAAAAAAGTTGGTCTTGATGCAGTTGATGCATCCCAACATTCTTCAATCAACCTGCATCAAAAGCTTCTCCAATTTTATCACCACAAATATAAGCTGCTAAAAGCAACATGATTTATAATTATTGAACGAATTATACACAACGGATTCAACATGAAGCAGTGGAAGTTCAGAAATATGTACTTTTCCACTGTGAACTATGCATCACAAATTTAGCTAGGATTTTCAGAGGATGTGAGGTTCTAGAAACTGAGATTGAAGGAATGACTAAATATAGTAATTTCCACCAGATATTTGGATCACTCAAAGTTTTGCAAAATCCATATACAATAATATTTTAGAACTTAACAGTTCTTGAGAAATGTGTGAGAACTTGTTGCCAGGTTGAACTGCCGCTATTCTACAGCATATATCTAGCTATTAAGGGAGGTTGTCCAAAATTTCAGAGAACTTTCACTGAACTAAGAATTTATGTTGGACGAATTATACACTGACACATTCTCTAAATATATAGGAAAAACTATGTGCTACTGATCACATTTGGTATAATGTAGTTTAGGAAGCTATAAACACAAGAAGAGAGCTCCATAGCAACTTACTCTTTGAGATCAGTAGGATATCTTGATTTACTTTTCAACTGGGGCCTTTTTCCATCCAAGAAGATCATTTTAGCAGCCTCATCATGTGTCTTTGGGTAAAAGGCTGGTGCTCCTTCAATCATCTGAACCCCGAACCAAAGGAAAATGAATGAAGTGACTGAATCTAGAATACTTCTGTTAAGAACAGTACTCAAGCACAAAGTTGCCAAGTTAAATGACATTGATTTTTCATATATAAGTACATGAGAGATGTGTTTGCTTTATTGATCATATCAATTCTGATATATCCCATATGCCATAATATTGGAAGAAAGTTCCTTTAAAGCCAGTGATAGTTTGGACTCAACCCAAGATTCCAAGAAAAAATTAACTAAAAAATTTATAAACAGCTTTGACCAAATTAGGCTATTATGAAGTCATGTGGACAAACTCCACCAAGTTCGCCTCTTGGTTACTGAAACATGATTGCATTATTTAAATGAATTTTTATATCCCAAGAGTTAGCCTTGGAGTAACTTCCTGTCAAGAGGTCAATATTTTGGACTCAGCTTGAGGTTCCATGTAATACAAACACCAAACTGGACCATGACTCTGTAAAGAAGCAGTACTTTAATGACTTTAGGAAGTGCAGGCAACAGCTGCAGCAGCTTATGAAGGTGCACCTACCATTAGCTTGCACATGGAAAAGCAAACATATACCAGGAAATCTCCCCTCAACACAAGAGGTGTGTGGTATAAGCATAAAGGCAGCCCAGTTTTATATGCAGTTACAAATGCTACCGTAGTCATGGATACAAACCTACTATAGCCATAGATAGAAATGCTACTATTGTCACAGATCATATGCAGCACTCTTTGGAAAAGAGAGAATTTGAACTCAGTCAACGTGGTTACAGTGCAGCATTGTCCAAACAAGATCAAATCTCAAAGGCCTCTTCAGAGTTGGCATCTAATCAACAATTCACAAACCCAATTGAATACCTTATTGCTTATGCAAGTCATACATCAGAATAGTTAATCTATAGATCAACACCACATGTAAGAACTCATTGTCAACAATTTTGAGTGATGAGTGAGAACCAGCTCCAGGAGAATAGCACAAACGGTCAATTCAATTATAACAGAAACATTAAGCATCACTCTTGCAGGCAATCACTGCAACATGTATTCTAATTGCAATAATAAAATATTTGTAAAGTCCTGTTGGCACCAGATTTGTCCTGATAGCTTATTAATGCTTCAATTATGAGATAGAATACTACTGCTCTTTCTCAAAATAATTAATTTATTCCAACATAAAATAGGATAAGTGCTCTTATGATCAAACATGTTTGTATAAAACCTAGGTGATTGCTACATTTGGCAGTGATTCTTTAACAAGAATTGCATGTTTGCTTGCTTGTATTCTTCTATGATAGATCGATGAAATTAGAAAGACAAATCAAGTAACCTATAACTTGCAGACAGATAAGTTCTAAAGCAAGTGAAGTCCGAACCTCATAAAGGATTAGACCAAATGAGAATGTGTCAACGCCTTTATCAAATATTTCATCTTTGTAAATCTCAGGTGCCATATATACACCTAGCATAAAAAAGAGAAGTCAATGCTATCTTTTGAGAAAATGAAGTTTCAAAGTTTTCAAAATCAAAGAAACACAAATTTGTAACTTGACAACATTATAGGTCTAACAAGATAAAACTACTAGCAAGAACAATGCAATTACTTAGAAATCTCTTTCTTTAACCTGAAAATTTTGTTTTGTGCTGTAATTCATGCATAATTACTAATACTATCAACATTTTTCCTGCTTACAAATTTGTACATCATGTGAACACAAGGAAGTATTCCTATTAGCTATCACCATCTCTCATCACTGAAGATGAAGATCGCATAGAGATGATAAAGAAACGGCACAGTTCTGACAAACAACGTCCTTTTTGTTTACGAACTTCTTATATAACTTACTTGGACTATCAATTGGATGAGCTAACTTCACTTTGTCTGGAGACATTTTTGATAACTTTATCAAGCCACATCCAGCTATCTTCAGTTGGCCACCATTGTCCAGCAAAATATTTCTGGCACCTTGCCAAAACAATATAGTATAAATACAGTACATAACTCAATGAGTACCACAATTTTTCGAGAATTGTGCAAATTAGCTAATTTTACCATTTCATCATCTTACTTTGGCTTTAGATCAGAATGAATAATAGGATCAGGCTTGCACTCATGAAGATAATTCAAGCCCCTGATAAACAACAAAACAATGCTTCAAAAACAAGTTGCACGACTAACGAGTAACATTTCTTTCAATCTTAGCTTCAAGGGATAGGGATCATGCCATTAAATACTATAGGAAGGCATAAGAACGTGACCACCATTTTTTGACCAGAGAGACTGTCTAATAGGAAAAGAAAGAGAAGTGCCTAACATGACATCAAGTTTTATGAAAAGTATATTGCTCTTTCTTATGCTGGATAAAAAGAAACATAAAACTAATTACTTTTTTTGCTACTTTGCTAGTTTGACTGTTGCTTCTAGCCCTTTTTTAGTCTATATTGAGACAATGAAGATTCTAAGTGAGGTCATATATCCACACTATCCAAAATGTTCTTCAAGAATCTACGCAGCTGCTTATTATTACTTGGACCTGCAACACTAAGTTCTAACTAACAGTAAGCATCTATAGAAATGAACTTTTAGTTGCCTTGGATGTGAACTACTATTAAATATAACCTGCCTGGCAATGTCAAGGGCAAATCTTAGAGCTTTCTGCATCTGCAAACGCCCCTTTCTTTGAAGATAGCTTGCCAAATCACCCTAGATTGTCAAAGAAAGAAAAGAAACAGTAGAGGTCATACAAGTACAATTTGTTATCCAAGTGATTGGTTCTGAAAGAAATACCAGGTAAAAACAAATTTATAAAACGTATTTGGAACAAAAATAAAAGTCTAGGAGTGGAACACTTACATAACTTTTTCACCATATTACAATGAATACTACAGTAAAATCTACGTAGCCACTCATCTCTAAATGATTTAAAGCTCTACTTACAAGTTTCTCCAAGACTTACTTTTGGAAGGTATTCCACAACTAGCATCATAGGAATGTTTTGGGTAACGGCACCAACAAATTGAACCACATTTGGATGTCGAACCTTTTGCAACAAGGTTAACTCCTCCTTAAATGTGTTTCTGGGTGAATAAAAACAGTTCCCAGGCAGATGAATCAAACCAAGTCATATCAAGTGTCAGGAGTATTTAAAGGGGCAGGAAACATATTAAGGACATAAGGACACAAACTGACTAGAATTTGAAGAGGAAGAAACTATTTAAAGCTTGAAAAACATAGAAGCTATAGGGTAAGAATGTCCCGCAAGCATGATAAACACAGACTAGACAATGATCATGGGCTAAAGATCTGTAATCAACTCCAAAATATCCTAGGAAAAAGCATGAAGATGTCAGAATATCCAAAAACAAATTTCACAACACAATCAAAATAGAAATTTATATTATTAATACTCATAGAGAAGCTTAAAACTTAAGCTGGCATCATAAGAAATTACCTTAAAACTTGAATTAACATCATGATCATATTCTTTCAAACCTCAAGGACATAGGAGAAAAGTTGCATGTTGGTTCAATAAATGGACTCAAAGCAGAATTTATTGTGAGATAGTGATATTAGAATTAAAAAAGTGGGAGTTCAACTAATTACATGCTCTCTGGATCTGCGTAGCTATCTTTGTCAAGAATTTTGACTGAAACTTTTGTCCCATTCCACTTGGCAACCTGATATGCACCCTACCAATTGAAGGAAACAAATGAATAAAACAAAAAATTATTTAAAATGAAGCATTGGTAATGAAATGCAGCAAGTGCAGCAAAAAAGGCCATTTGATAGAGAGAAAAGGGTGTAGCACCTAGACACCAAAGATCCCAGATATATGGAAGTCACCCGGATCATCATAATTTGTGTTTATGAACGAGGTTAGATAGCAAAGGAAGAGAGAATATAAACCACAAGTTTATGCTTTGGAGAATAGACATAGGATTTTGATCTTGTAGTATCTAAAGCATTAAACAAAGTTGGCTACGTAATTTATTTATTTATTCAAATAGTACCTTTAGAATCTCCTCTCCTCGACGAAACTGCAGCTCCATTGGATTCAGCTCATATTCTGGAATTTCTCGAGGATTTGAAACTACCATTGGGGTTTTTTTGGTTTTCTGAGAAAGAAAATATCCAGACCAATTACATATATATACATAAGGCCTGTTGAACTTATTCTTCCTCTATCCAGACAGATATGTCAAATCTTACTGGAATCTTTGCTCCTCGAGCTTTTAAAATGTTGTAAACTTCCATATTACCATAGTACTTGGCATCAGCAGTAGCCTAGAAAAATAATCAGGAATTAATACTGGTGGAAAAAGAAGTAAATTAGTTCCACAAAGACAAAATAAAAAGGTTATTATCTGCTACCTCTGAAGTCTGGAGACTAATTCTACAGCAGTCTTGACAAGTACAGCAAATAAAACCACACATCCAATCACGATTGCATACAAATAAATAAATATGTAAAATAATAATAATAATTTTCCAAGCATTCTTAAGCAGAGAGAGGTGAACAAGTTACTTGTCGAAACTTAAATCTCCAAAAAACATAGATCAACATTAAAAAAACAAATTCCCGCATAATTTGACATAAGACAACAGAATCCGTTCTAGTCACTAACTCCATTAAACAAAAACCAAAACAAAACAAAACAAAACAAAAAATTCAAAATAAAACAAAAAAAGATAAATCAATTACCGTGCTTCCCCACCGATCTCTAGCGTCGATATTAGCTCGGTACCGCAACAACAGGTTAACAACCTGAACTTGCCCCTCACAGGAAGCAATATGCAGAGCGGTCCTTCCATCAAGATCAATACTATTAACATCAACGCCGTCCTTCAACAACTCTTCAACGCAATTAACATCACCACGGCAAGCCAAAAACAACAACTGCATAGTCGAATCGAGATTCTCCGGCACAGCTAAGGCCTCATCTGGCAATTGTTGTGGGCTTCGACGGTTAGGATCGAGAGATGATTGGCGACCAAATGCGAACCGACGAGTTAGCCGTGGTTCAAGTGATGTTTGCCGACGGAAGCTTCCGAGTTTAGCTGCTACGCTCCGGCGAATCGAACCGAGAGAAAATTGCCGGGAAATAACACGTGTCAGATGCGACGCCGCCGACAGCGTCGCCGATGAATCCATCTCCGCCGTAGAAATCGACCGTTTGATGTAATGGTAGAGTAATAGAGGGAAGAATTTAGATTGATTTACATATTTGAATCGAGAGAGAATGGAGGAGAAGGAAAGCTTTTTCAGAACAGCGAGGGAAAAAAGATGGTTATGCTCGATGATTTATATACTAATACGCGTTGCATAGCTTACGGTGAATTGCAGTAACAGTCTTCTAAATAATAGTTTAGCATAAATATCTCAATGTCAGTCACTGAAAGTGTCACAATAAAAATAGTATGGGCAGATATTGAAAATAATTCTTGGTGCCGTTGAGTTGTAGCTAACGTTTATTAATGCAGAAATCAATATAAAATTTTGTAGTGGCCATTGCATTTATTTGTAACAAGTAGTATAGAAAATTTATAGAATATTAAAAAAACTATGTTTATCATGGGCAATTCGTTTTGTTTAAAGTTTTATGAATCTCGAAGCAAAGTGGACACTTTAACGCGTTGCGATTTATATTTATTCTTAAATAGATAACACATCATGTTACACGAAACTTTAATACTATTTGACATATTTGTCAGATTCGGACCAATCCGTCCGAATCGATCCAGAAATCATCGACTCGAACGATCAATCGGTTCGAGTTTGCAAAAGAACCGTTTCAGCACACATCACTTTAAATAGTTGACGATTGCCGATGAATCTTTATTATTTAAAATAATAATAATAATATGTAAAATATATTGTATCATTTCTACTATCTTAATTAAGTGATCGGATAGAGTTGAATTCGTGGTCCGATTGAGCTGAAATTTTATGAGTAAGTTTTTAACTCATAGTTCTTCATATCTAACGGTGGAGATTGAATTTGAAAGTTACTTCAGTCATAAATCGGAAAGAAAATACCCGAAAACACTCTTAAAAAAAAAATAATCTTATCTTTCTCTCTCTCTATATATATATATCATCATTTGGACTAAGAAAGAGGGGCTAATCTAGCCACCTAAGAATTAAGGGAAAGTTGTTGGAAAAACCGTAGCTGAAATTACCATGATATAATGCGATAATAGAAGAAGCATCTATGCTGCTGGCTGTTTCTTTTCTCCTTCGCATTACAAATCTCTCGTCAAAATTATAAAATATAACACATTAATAGCACATAAAGGAAAATTATTTGTTATGCTCAAAGTTAAAACAAGAAGCAATGCAAATGCAAGAGAAGTTTGTAGTGGATTTAGCAATGGTAAAGAACCATTACTCGCGTGCAACAGCAACCAACTGCTTGCCAACATTGCGTCCTTGGAAGATTCCTATGAGAGCAGCAGGGGCTTTCTCAATTCCTTCAGCTATATCTTCAACATAAGTGATTTTGCCCTCTCTTATCAAGGGAACAACAGTCTCTACAAGCTTTGGATATAGATGGATGTAATCAAATACAGTAAAGCCTTCCATCCGGATGCGCTTTATTACCGCGAGGAACAAGTTGTGGACACCCTCGGGTTTTTCAAGGTTGTACTGTGAAATCATTCCACATATGCAAACACGGCCGTGCATCCTCATGTTGAGAAGAACAGCATCAAGCATTGCACCACCAACATTCTCAAAGTAAATATCGATACCTTCAGGGAAACACCTATTGAAACATTGTTCTTTTAGATAGAATTTATATGAACTTTTAAAAGATGGAATATTGCTGGAACCATTTAGAAGCAAGCATTATCTTTTTGTCCAATTTATATATCTGAAGCCCAAACTCCAGCTATTTATCTATCATCGTGCCATTCTTATCTTAGAGTGCCTACTTATGTTGGCCTGTAATTATGCCTGGTTTTATCATCTTACTCGAGAAAAGACATTAGAGGGCTTGTTTATTGACCTGGCTAATAATGCTAACAGACGGTTTGGTCATATCACAGCCACATAACAAATAGCTCTCAAGGAAACCAGGCAACAACTTTCAGGGAATGATTTAATATCATGAAGCTAAATTACAAGAGGTGAGCAGAAAGTTCATGAACTTATGTGAAGTACCCGGATGCAGCAGTTGTTAATAGTGCACCAAACAGAAAGATGGTGAACAAACAAATTACAGGAGTTGAGAAACAAAAGTAGATTACAAAAGAATAAACTATCACAGAAGAGCTAAGCTTCTGTCACTATGTGACGCTCAAGAACAGACGAAATTTTACAAGCTTCTGTCATTCTCAGCAGCTTAATTATTGCTACTTTTATTCCAGTGCATTAATGTCTAATGCTTTTCTAGTTAACTGCATTTTGCTTCCTGATATTTTAAAGTGGGATTTTCTTTCTAACAGATGGGATCAAAGTCCCAGAAGTCTTATCCACCTTACAGGGGGGAACTCCTAGAGGCTTCTGAAGGATTGTCAAAAATTGAAGTACTCATATTGATGTCAAAGTGGATGTCACTCAGGTTTATCCTGGTTCATACATATAGCAGGTTTCTTAATGAAACCAGACCAGAAGAGCTGGGAGTTCGCCGTTAAACCGGTCAAACCGGCAGTCTGATATGGGTTTCAAAACATTGGCATTTACTCTCTTTTTTTTCTCATATGTAGGAAGCTAATTGCAATACCACAATTACTATGCTAGATGAGATCAGGTTGGACACAATCTTAGAACCCTATCCTAGTACTAGACAACATTTTCAAAGCAGCTCCCTATTTCACAGACCCCCTCGATGTTCAACAGCAATGATCGTAGGAAGAAATATTACTAAGTAGCTATAGTTACTTGCTTTTTATAGCGTTCTTTCGGTTAAGTAAGCGCACACCTTTTCAAAACTGCACTAAGGTCTTTCTCTTTCTTATAGTTAAATGCATCATCAAACCCAAACTTGCTCTTCAAAAGCTCAACCTGCAAAACAAAACAGGGCGACAGGAAAGTTGGAAATTCAAAAAAACTGTGGTAGCTTAGTGAGAAGAATCTTTGAATCCAACTGCCTGAGATTATCCTCATCAAATTTTTTTTTCACATGTAAATGCACTTGCTATAGATTATCTTCTTAAAAAGAATAATGAGAGATGTTTTATTATTAATTTGGCATCTTCTTCAATTACAGGTGAAGATTTCTGTATACCTTTTCATCGGAGCCTGCACTCCCAACGACATAACAACCCATTAGTTTAGCAAATTGGCCTACAAGCTGACCAACGGCACCTGAAGCTGCAGATATGAATACATATTCTCCTTTCTTTGGTGAGCCAATCTCATAAAATCCAGCATAGGCTGTTAATCCTGGCATGCCTGAAGGCATAGAGACAAACGCACTCTTTAGTGTCAAGTAAAGATGCACTGAAAGATTTATCATAGAAGATTTTGCTCCCTGCATATTTAGGGAAGGAATCTTGCTGCCCTTGACAAGAGTTCTGCTAAATTGTTGGCTACTGGTGTTTGTATCTTAGGACATGTTTCAATCACATAATTTTTGAACGTAAATTTTGTAAAAATAAAATTTGGTGATAAATAAAGTTCAGTAAAAATAAAGTTCCGAATAATAATAGAAACACGTAAAATAAAATTTAAAGTAAAATTTTGATTGAAGCAGAATTTCATATGAATGAAAAAATAGAGTTCGGAATAATAATTTAAATACATAAAATATCGAACTTAAAATCTGAAAAAAAGAAATGAAATTCAGGGGCAATTGAAACATACTCTTATCCTATTCCAAGAGAGTGTATATCATAGAAGATTTTGCTAGTACATATAAGCTCGCACATTAAGCAAAAATATAATGGTAAAGGATTTTAGCTCCTTCAAAAATGATTATGTACTATTCATACAAGCTCATCGAATGAGAAAGATCCCAAAGTCCACACGAAGTCTGTTGCAATTCATTTAAGCGCATAAATTCGTTACTTCAATTACTTATTTTGCTGAAGAAACTTCTGGTGGTGGAATTAGAAGTGTCCACATAGAAGGTATTCCAATTCAAAACTCACCGAGGATGCCAGTGTAGTATGAAAGGGGAAGATCAGTGTGTTTGATTTTAATTAGGCTCTCTGGTTCCGGTACAAGGCTGTACTCTTCCCATCCAGTCACTCCCCAGACATACTCGCCTGTTTTGAAATCTGGATGCCCGGAGTCTATGACTTTACCAACTCCTGTACCAGTAATGACCTGAAAATTTCTGAAGTTAATTTATGTGCGTATTTCAAACGTTCGTAACTCTACTTTTTTTCATTAAATTTTGAGTTTCGAATAATTCATATATTTCGATTACATAAAAAATTCAGAATTTCACTTCTACGTACTTGAAAACTTCTAAAGTTAATCTATATGGTCAAGTGAAAACTTATGAATACTCTGTGGTAGAAAAAACTATAGAAAGGGCGTGTTTATCGACACTTCAAACTCCACTATTTTAAAATTTATTTTTAACATAAAATAGATATAAAAATTAAAATAATTTTTTATTAATAAATTTTTTTAAAATTTTAAATTTTAAATTTATTATAAATATATAATTAATATAAAACTTTATTTTTATTAAATATGTTTAATTTTTAATTTTATTTTTCAAATTCAATTACTAAAAACTTCACTTTATTTAAAAACTTCACTTTATCCAACAAAATAAACACTCCCAAAATAAAACTAAGGCTAAAAAAAGTCCACAGTTTTACATGGTACTCGATAAATAGAGGAGTGACAAAGTAAAATTAGACAAATTGAGAGTTCGATTAATTTTGTCATTGGTGATCATGAAAGAACATCAGAATTACAAATACCTTCAATAAAGTACTTCTTGATGCTTCTTCTTTTCAATAAAATTTAATATGAAAAGCTTACAATATAGCCAGTTTTTTTATTCATAAATAATAATTCTAAAAACCCTTTCATTTACCAAAAGAAAATACAAAAGAATATTTTAATTTTTTTATAAAAATTATCTTATTTACTAGTAATTATCAAATAAAATAATTATTTATTTTTTATTTTTACTAATATATTCAAACAATATGAAGATAAACTATTAATTATACTTTCATCTCATTTTTAGTATTTTATTTTTGTTAATTTTTTTGAACTGTGATTATGAAATGAATTTTTGGGAATTGCGAATATTTTTGTTCTATTTTGATAAACAATTTTTATTATTTTGATCTCTACAATAAGAAAATCCTACTACTTAAATTTTTTTATATTTTCTAAATTTTTAAATAAATTTATAAATTATTATAAGAAAATTATATAAAAATATAAAATAAAAATTTGATTATGAGCTTTTATAGAATAAATGCCAAAACAGCCCCTAATAGGCTAGGAGGGAACGCGGGATACCTCTCCAGGAATGAAATCAGGCATGTCGGATGGCTCGTCGTGCTTGGTCATCCTCTGTCGCATGTAAGGATCACATGAAAGATATAAGTTCTTTAGGAGAACTGCTCTGGATCCTTTCGGCACTTGAAGCTTGACAGTTTTGCCGCTGACGACCTCCATGTCACTTTCCTTTGGGAACCCATTCACATAGTTCTTTAAGATAACCTTCTTGTTCTTCACCTCCTCCACCGTACCCATATATATTTCAGTTTCTTTCAAACTTTTCTTTCTTTTCCAGGATTTGTCTACAATCTTTCAGAATTTTCTTAGAAGCAATTTTAGCTCATTGAGGTTCAGTTTCTGTGAGTGCATTTATATAGAAGGCTCTCTTGAGTTATGCAGTTCAATGAGCTATGGCTGCTGTACACAGAATAGGCGTAAATGCTTTTTAAAATCATGGTTTGGTAGCCGCCTAGGATACACTAAGTCAACTAAGGATATATATATCGCGGTAGTGCTTTTCTCAAATAAACTAATTGCAAGTGGTAGTGAAGAAAAGGACGGAGAATAGAAGGAGATGGAAGACTCATGGGTAACCAATTGCAGTATGTGACATTTTCTATTTTTCAGTCTTTTTTCTTCACATGGTTGTTTTTGCGGACAGATTCATGATGTTTCTGTGTGAACTGGAGTTCAAGGTTTTTGTCATACATATTGATGGTAGGCTCTTTTCTTTTCATTGCTATTCTTTCTTTCTTTCTTTTTGTTTTTTTTCCTGTCAATGCAGACTTGGCGTTGGAGTCATTGATTACGTAAAATAAGCGTCCAAGAAGCTCAGCAAAACCAAATCCAAAACGCAAGCAATGATTTCATTGGAGTGTTTGCTGAGAGCTATGCATTCATTGTGAATCCTCCAGTATCCATTGTGTTTTGGTTCAATACGCTTTGTATAGTCTTGACATAAAGATATTTGACGCATGGAATCTGCAAACTGTAGTTCACTGTGGAACGATGAAGCGTAGAAGAACCTACTGCATAGGTTTCATCCCTACTTTAGAAGGATACAGAGTTGCGGGGCTTGTAGGTTGTATATCTTGTTCCCTATATAATGGAAGCTAACTGCAACATAGGCAATTCTTATGATAAATATAGAACTACTTGGGAAATAGAACTACATTCTCCGTAGATTTACTTCCAGTTACAATAATAAAGACAAACTAGCAAAAATTTCTACATTTGCATGTCAGCAAAGGTACACCTTTTTAATGCAGCAGTAAGGTGTTGTTCTTTATTATAGTGAAATGCATCATCAAATCCAAACTCGCTCTTGAGAAGCTCGACCTAGCAAGCAAAATAAAAAATGGGAAACGATGGGAAGACGAGTACTACTTAAAAGAGAGAAGAAAAAAATATATTAGTATGTTGGTATTAACACTTTCATGCCTCTGTTCTTCACCCTGTTTCTTTGAGTAGGCCTGAGAAAAAATTTAAGTTTGATCTTGAAGCTCTATACATCCGCCAGCTTCAGCTGGTCGCTAGTTATATAAACCCCAACTTAACACCACTGAATCTTTCCCTGATGCATAAACTAAGTCTGGAATTTGCAAGTAGAAAGAGCAACTCTTGGAATTCCATTACATTAGTAGTTACATTCATCATACATGATGCGTGCTTGAAAACATTAAGATAATTGCAGAAAGGATTTATATTATATGGTCAAAATTTACAGGTGATAATGCAAATAAAGGCAATCTACTAGCATGCCTAAGCAGTAAAATGTCCTCATTGATGTTTGTGGTACTTAAGAAAACTTGGATCACAAAGAAGATAAACTAAGTAATCCTGACACAAATTGCTACCGACTGACAACACCTGCAGCAACTATGACTGTTGCACTTGCACTAAAAGGGAGAGCTTTCTCCTACTGTGCCACAATCAATTCATCCAAGTAATTTGCATTACTGCTTTCAGTTGGAAACAATATCTCATCATCATTTGTGAAATGGTATTTCTCCCCAATAGCTCTTAACAGCTGGTACACTTCAAACATGGTAGGTCTTTCCTTTGGAGTAGGCAAAACACAAGAGCATGCGACCTTCATTACTTGGAGAAGCTCACTGTCATAGTCCTTTCCGACCAATGACTTATCAACTGCGTTTTGAAGAATGGAGTTGTTGGAAAGATAAGTGATCCATTCTACCAAATTCCCCTTGAAACTTTCTGGAGCGTTAGCAACCTGAGTAGGTTTCTCTCTGGTCACAAGCTCAAGGAGTACCACCCCGAAGCTGTAAACATCGCCCTTTGGTGTTGCAACCAATGTGCGGGTATACTCTGGAGCCACATAACCTATGTCACCAAATTCTCCATTTACAAAGGTGCTCAGATGAGTGTCGATCGGGTTCATAAGCCTTGCAAGTCCAAAATCAGATATCTTTGGCTCGAAATCTTCATCCAACAATATACACTTTGAGCTAATGTTCCGATGAAGAATTCGAGGATTGCAGCTATGGTGAAGCCATGCTAGCCCCTTTGCTGCTCCGATACTGATTCTTAACCTTAATGGCCATTCCATGGCATCACCAGTACCAGTATGGTGTAACTGATTGTAGAGACTCCCATTGGGCATATGTTTGTATACCAACAACCTCTCCTTCTTGGCCACACAGAAGCCCAGTAGAGGAACCAAGTTGTGATGCCTCACGCTTCCTAGCGTCAGCATTTCAGAACCAAACTGCTTTTCTGGATGTTGTGTGTCCTGAAGTTTCTTCACAGCAAGAAAAGATCCATCAGGAAGTGTTGCCTTATAGGTTGTGCCTGTTCGTCCTATGCCAATGATGTTCTGTTTGCTGAAATCATTGGTTGCCTTCATAAGATCACTCAAGTTCATTTTTGAAACTGGCTCGAACATTGAAACCTGAAATTAGTTGTTTCAGAAATTAAGGAAAACCAATCCAGGAGTTGTTTCACTAGAAAGTTCTAGTTTTACACCTAAAAGCAAACTGTTTTACAAAAAGGAGGCTTAACTTACCTTGGCACCTTTGACTGCCTTGAGGTTCTTCGCCCATTTATTTTCTTCTATATCCTTTTCCTTCTTTTTGACAGGCAATCTATGCTGACAAACGTATAGTGCTGTTCCAACGACTAATATTGTCAAGGCAATACCACCACTAGCTGAACCTATTACAACTCCAGTATTGCTTTTGCCTGGAGGCGCACTGCAAGGGCCCAATGGTGGTCCACAGAGTCCTGGATTATTTGCGTAATTACCAGTCACATTACTACTGAATGAGGGAATTGGCCCCGACAGCAGGTTATCAGCAACATTGATTGACGTTAGACGACTTAGACGAGTAAGCTGCCCAGGGATTTGATTGCTCAGTTGATTGTCTTGAAGATTAAGGATATTCAGAAAAGAACATTCAGACAAGTTAACTGGAATTTCTCCTGAAAAATGGTTGAAGGAGAGATCCAATGATGTCACAAAAGGTATTCTGTTTGAGATATCCTGAGGGATTGGCCCAGAAAAGTTGTTGTTTGAGAGATCAAGTCCAGTCAGGCTTCCACACTTCTCCAGTCCAGATGGAAATTGACCCTGAAGGCCCATGTTGGAAAGCCGCAGGTTGAGAACCTTGTTTTCATCAGGGTGCCAGCATTCAACTCCACTGAATTTGCAAATGAACCCTTGTGATGTGTCATTGAACTTCCATGAATATGTCAGACTATTTTGAGGGTCGATTACTGATTGTCGTAGTGCCATCAAACATTGTATGTCTCTCTCGGAAGCCTGACATATGTAGCTCAATAGAATCCAGAAGAGAGCATGCAGAAGATTAACTTGACACCTATAACCCATTCTACAAAGTAAACAGCATCCACTTAAATGAGTAACTAAGACATCACGTCAGCTCCACAGTGTTTTCTCATAATGCTTTTACATGAGTCAAAGTAACAATGAAGCATAGTCAGCTATGGAATGCATTAAAAACAATAGGCTTTATTAGTAAAAATAGACATTAATGAGGAAGAAGATAGTATGATTAATGCATGTTATCTGTTTGCATTTACCCTCATTTGAGAACAATATCATCAAATCAAGTAAGAATTAAAATAAGGATAAAGAAGATCACCCTACAGAAAAAGATGATAAACAAACCTAATATGCAAAGACATAGAACCATGATAAAAGGTGACACCATCTTATCCAGTCAATAACCAATTTTGACAAGATGAAAATCTGGTACAACTGCGGCTTGCCTAAAATTTGATATGATTACACCCAATAGAAAGTATAGTTCATTAGAGAGTCCAATTATCAAGCTCACTGCAAAGGACTAACCGGTAAGTCCATATATTGTTAACCCTTACAAAAGAAAAACCGACGAATTTGTTAATAGCATCAACCTCTTGTCCATTCATCACTTACTATCGAAAACAAAGACTGAGAAAATCACTAGAACCCAGTACATTTATTCCTAGTAAACAAGTGCTACTGGATTATCTGAGTATATAATACTTGCATAATTTCAGGGGCCACAGCTAGGTCTATACAAATTCCAAAAAATATATATATTAACTTAAATCAAAAAAATACAAAAATAATTTGATCCACCAAAGATCAAAGGCAAAATGATAGAGAAAATTAAAGCTGCATACTTTTCAATGAAAATTTTGAAAAACTCAAAACAAGGAATTACACAGCATTTCTCTATTTGATATAATATCTCCAAATCCCTTAAAACAAATGGTACTAGTTAATATTTTCCAAAATAGTAAAAATTTTATGGATAATCTGCACACTTCCAAGCTCACAAAGCTTACCGGTCTTCAAGATCGAACAGTCAAGCTATAAAAATTTCTAAATTTATACAAAACTATATCAAAGATAGCAATCAACATTCAGAAAAAAGCTATAAGAAAAGCGAACTAAAAACAGTAAAGTAACAAACAATAGCCGAACCTAAACTTCTCATAGCTTTTTTAAAACCATAAACAGTCCTTCAAAACTATCTTCGTTCACCAAGATCCAACCAACAATAAGATGCAAAACAATACCAAAACCAGGAAAAATACCAAAATTTTCAAAATTTTCTTTTCCAAGGAAAAAAATCAGAATATGTCCACTAAAAAGCAGTTGTGATATACCAACGGAAACAACCAAAAAATTTCAGGAAAAAAATAGAACTTAAAAAAAAAATCAGTTCTTTGAACACTCACCAGCAACAAGGTAGAGGATTTTCAAGTACTCTTCTTGAAACAACCTATACCCAGAAACATAAACGATTAAACTTAAAAAAAAAGAGAGATTTTTTGAACGCGTAAATGAACTAAAGACCATAAAAAGAGAAGAAGAAACAACAAAGCAAGAAGAAAAGTGAGTGATTGTGAAAAGCGAAGACTTTCCCCTGAGACTGAGTGTAGTCTACACTCCCTCACAAATATCCAACACATTCAAGTTCTTCAATCAATAACTACGACGTCAGCAAACCGAGAGTCGAACCCACTAAGGGCTGTCTACGTGCTTTCTTCTCATTTGTTATTTTGAATGTTTGATATTAGTGGTAACGTAGGTGAAACAGTTGGCGCTCTATCCCGTAACTAACAGTGACTGAATCTAATGACAATGTATATAAAATTATAATGCTCTGAACGATGCAAGCAATGGAGATTAATCTTTTTTTGTTAATGTCAGTTTTCTAAGCGGTGATCACTGTGAGTTGTGAGTTTACTTATTTGTTATGGCTACTAAGTACTTACTGTTGGAGGTTTTGGGTTTTTGGAAAAAAATTTATTTTATAAGAGTGTTGATCGATGGGTCTTGGTCAAACTTGTGTAGGCCCACCAAGTCGGGGAAAGAGGTGTTCTTCATTTCTTTGAATTGGAGTTTCAGGACGAAACGTGATTGGCGTTGGTGTGCGTTTGACGATGGGCATCTTCAGAATTGAGATCGATTACGGTACATTCTAAAGTATGAATTTTTCTTTATCGATTAATAAATAATATGACAAGAAAAAAAAACCAGTCGATTTTTTGTGTGACTCGCTATAAAAGCGATCAATCCTGCAATAGTTCTATGATATAAAAACGTCATTACATTTCGTCCTGGTCGGCTGGTCCGGCTTGAGTTAATACTTGAGCAGACCTATAAACATTGGAGAAGCAAAAGAAGAAAACCGAAAAACAAGAACTTCCTAAAACAGAGTGAAATCAACAGACTACCTGATGTGAAGGAAAAACTAGTGTTCATACTTGAGACTTTATTGATGCATCCTTAAAACATGACTTCAAACTCATTGAACTCTCGCGTAGTATTCTAAAAAAATTTCTAAAAATTTAAAAAACATGAATGAATTATACATCACCAAATAAATTTTTTTTTAAATTTTTGTTCAGCAATCCAAACATATATGTCGTCAAAATATAAGTGTTTGTAGCAGATGGGAGAAAAAGGCCTACAAAACTATTTATATAATGAAAAAAAGGAAAGAGAAACTTCGTCTAATTAACAACTTTCCCATTTCACATTGAGTCTTTTCTGAACTGTGACAAGTTTGCAATTGACATGAATTATTAATAAGCTATTCATCTGTATAACAAAAATATTTATGCGTGCAAAGTGAAAAACTGTACTGAGAAGTCTTGGACATGATACTTCCGTAAAGAATATATACAAGATTATCAGATGAAAATAAATTCTCGGCAATCAGAATTGTCCTCTATCTGGCATTCTCATAAACTCGCTAGAGAAGTTGAGATTACAGCAACAGAAACAGGGGTCCAATTTATTACAGAAGCCCATATAACATTTCAGTTTCGTAGTTACTTATTTTGCTGCTAACAAGTGCATTACAGATGCTTATTGCAATACACAACAAGTAAATTACATATCTGATGATAGTGCTGCTAGTCGTGGGCAACAAGGACAGCCTGCTTACCGACGTTGTGTCCTGCAAAAAGGCCAACGAGTGCAGATGGAGCATTCTCAATGCCTTCAACAATGTCCTCAACATACACCAGCTTCTTCTCCCTGATGTACTGAATAACCTTCTCCAAGAACTCTGGATAGAGGTGCTTGTAGTCAGGCTCAATGAAACCCTGCATCCGGATGCGTTTGCTCACGACACAAAACAAGTTGTGTACAGGATCGTGTTGGGTGAGGTTGTACTGAGAGATCAGCCCGCAGACAGCAATACGCCCATGAACTTTCATGTTCAGCAGAACTGCATCAAGCATTTTACCACCGACATTCTCAAAGTAGATATCTATTCCCTCCGGGAAATACCTAGTTCAATCAACTTGTGAGACCATAAAGTTGCAAAATTCACTCTTCCAACATAAAGAAGGAATAAAATGAAGCCTGATATTGTAATATGACTTGAAACGATCAGAAGTTTAATTGCATATGATACCTGTTGGAATGAGGATCAAAGTGATCGCCCCTTCACATTTGAATGCAACAATATTGAAGGATATTCAGTGTACTAACTGGAATACTAATGCTAAATAAATGACCCAGGTGAAGTCGAATAAAGTCTATTACATGTTGATAAGCTGCAAATATAGGAAACACCACAGGCACAAATACACCTTACTTAGCTTTTGAATTTTGAGAAACCTGTTGAACATTTCCTAAATACTGAATCTAGCATCTGATACCAGAGTGTGCTATGGCGTCGAAGATGTAATCGACCACCTTTAAAGCCACGTTTTCACTTTAAGATTATTGCAGACTGCAGTAGGATTTAGAAACACCACAAATAAGTTTTAGAGGTTTCCATAAGCTAGTCATTCCCCATGACCACATTTCTGTGCATCAAAATCAAGCCCTTCAACCATACATCCATCCAGCAAGGAAAGAAACTTGAGGTGACTTGTGTCTAATGTCAATGCTCCGGCCAAGGTACAAAAGCATGTGCATCTAGTATCTTCTTTTATGCATTTGTGTACTTCTATACCATATAAATAGGGACAAATACAGACTATATAGAAGACAACTACACTTACCTTTTTAAAGCAACTGTAAGATCTTGCTCTTCTTTGTAGTTAAATGCATCATCAAACCCAAACTTGTTTGTCAGAAGATCAACCTAAGTAAATAACAAGCAGCAAGCAAGAAGCATTACATAAACATTCACACAGCTCTTCAAGTAATTAACAAGACTAAAATTATGATACCTTCTCCTTACTGCCAGCACAGCCAACAACATAACATCCCACCAGCTTAGCAAACTGGCCAACAAGTTGGCCAACTGCACCAGAAGCTGCTGAGACAAAAACAGTTTCTCCTTTTTTAGGAGAACATATTTCATGAAATCCAACATATGCTGTAAGTCCAGGCATCCCTAAAAACAAGAGACACATTCATGAAGCTTGTAAGATATACTCAATCATCAGAAATGACATAAAATTGGTTTAAAACCAACATTGGTCATTAAGCAAAGACATCAAATAATCCATGAGATTTGTGAATTTACATAGATGGAAAAAGGGCAGCATCTTTAACTAAGCAAGCTAAAAAGTTAAACGTGTTCCATGTCCATTTACTGCCCTACTGAAATTATTAAATTATACCAAGAGTATCCTGTATAGAATACCTGATTACATAGAAAGGATGAACTGAGGCTTTAATGAAAGTACGTACATCATATGCTTTTTCATTACAAAGATGAAAGATAAGGAAGTACAATCTAGAGAAACTGGCAATAAATTCAAAACATATATATTAACAATCAGAGTTTATAGACTTTGAAAGTTAGTAAGAGGAAGAGTACCTAGGATTCCTAGGTAATAAGTTAAAGGTACATCAGTATACTTGATCTTTCTCAGCTGCTCAGGATTTGTTATCAGACTATATTCCTCCCATCCAGTTATTCCAGAAACCAGATCTCCAGCCTTGAAATCTGGATGTCCTGAGTCCACAACTTTAGATACACCATACCCATAGATGACCTAACCAAAGGAAAGTATGAGATTCTCTTTCGACAATAAATCCCATCGTTGCTCATGAAAGTGCAAATTATTTAGAATCATATACAATTCTAAGCACAATCATATACAAATCGGACAGTTAAGGTGATTACTATAGTCCATAACGTGCACAATCAAAAGTCGAACATTAGCCAGCAGCTTTTGTATTAATAGTGCAACAATTATATAAGTCAGCATTAAGTCAAAATGAAAGTTATATAAGTCATCAAAACTTTTAACACAAAGAATCACTGTATCTACAAAATGGTATATTCAATGTCAAACAACAATCAACTATCGCAAAACAAAATCAGGTAGTTGTCCGCAATTAAAATTAAAAATCAACACCAGGACACGTAGCTTCCAAGTTCCAATAACAACTTAACCAACAACAAGACCATACTAAACAGAAACTACCACCAAACATTAAAAAAACCGTGAATCACCAAAATATCAAGGCAAAGAAAAAGTTAAGTCCACCAAAATGAGATACATAGCTAATTCGAAATTACCGATCCTGGGGTGAAGGATTGAGCGTAGTGCTGTTGGATCGGTTTGGACATGCGTGATCTCATGTAAGGATCACAAGAAAGGTACAGATTCTTCACTAGCACAGCCGTTGATGCTTCAGGAACTTTCAATCTAACGGTAGACGATGCATCTAAGACCATGTCTTCTTCTTTCGGGTACCCAACCACATAGTCCTTTAGTAGAATTCTCTTGTTGCTAATCAATCCCTCAGCCATTTTTCTGTTCCAATTTTTTTCTTCTGTTTTCTTCGCAGGATTTTTTTATCTTCTTTTCTTGTTTTGTGGCATTTGATAGATCAGTTCTTCAGAGACGCAGACGATTCAACTACTACAAGAGTGAGAGTGGTATGGTCACCTACGAGTAAGAGTAAGATTGCCGTGACAGTCTGTATTTATAGGGAAGCCCAATTAGATAACTGGGCTAATGGACTTATTTCCTAAGCAGAATACTGCAAATTAATTTCTAGTAACGTATGCGTTCGTGTTGAGAGGAGAGAGAGGGCGCCGAGTTGCATGAGCTTGGGGGCCTGGGGCACCCTACCGAATCAAATCAAATTGATTCTGAATTAGTTATTATCTGACGTTCCATTTTATTTTATTTTATTATAGAATTTTATTTTCTAATAAAATCTGATGATAATTTTTAAAATTTTTAAATATTTTAAAAATATTTAATAATTTTGTAAAAAAGTGTATATGTCTAATCTTTGTAAGCACTCTCAAATAACTTGGTAAGTTTTGTGCCATCAAGAATGTAGCCTTAGTCACATTTTATTCTAAATTATGAAAGTTTAAATAACCAGTCAATGAAGAAGAAAAAACAAAAGCTTCCTTTGCATCAAAACAAATTTAGTCACAATTGATCACATATAAATTTTAGTTCTTGTAATAAATTTAAAATTTTTTAAAACTAATTAACTACGAGAGAAATAAATCTAAATTTTTATTAATATTATATCAAAATTATTGATAAGTAATATAAAATTAAATTTTTTTTAACATCCGCTTTTCAGCAGAATACTTTTTTATGAAGTTAATTGACGCAGACTATTTATCTGTAATGAAGTTACTATCACCGGGAAGCACCATCAAAACAGGGGACGATTGCGTCTCCATGGGCGAAGGCACTACTAATGTATGGATTGAGCATATCAATTGCGGCCCTGGCCATGGCATTAGGTGAGTACCTGAACGTTTTCTTCGTAAATACACATACATCGATAGATTAAACTTCTCGTTCCAGTTCTATAGAATTAATATTCACATTTTTAATGCAGCATTGGGAGCTTGGGAGTACACAGGGGGAAGCTGGAGTGCAGAACATTACGGCAACCAATGTGGTTTTCACCGGGAGACAAAACGGTCTGCGCATCAAGACATGGGGAAAAACCTATACCGGCTATGTCAAAGATGTTACATTCGATCATGCCATTATGCAGAATGTCCAAAACCCGATCGTCATCGACCAGTAAACTGTCCTAGACAAGAATCTATCCATAAATCCAACCAACAATCACATAGACTGCGCAAACAAAACAAAAAGTTATTTATTTTAACGGTGTTGCAGAGTTCAGGAGTACGGATCACCGGGGTGACGTATACAGACATCCAAGGATCGTCGGCGACGCAAGTAGCTATGAAGTTTGATTGTAGCGAGAGTAACCCGTGCAGTGGGATCGATCTGCAGGATATAAAACTGACTTACCAGAACCAACAAGCGGAGTCCTCCTGCAGGAATGCGCACGGTAGCATCTCTGGCTATGTCATCCCCAAGATTTGTGTATAAAGTTTTTCTTTTTGGAATTGAAATGTTTGGTGATTGTCGATAAGGGCCTTATCTACCTGCTAGCCTACCGCCGGCTTATTCTAGTCGGCGGTAACGAGCATCGGCCGAATTTAGATGAGAGACAGCTGATTAATAAAATTTTCAAAGATCAATTCACTATTGATTAAACTGTTGCTGAAGTTTTCTAGTTTCGTATATCTTCTGACTGCAAGTTAAACTACTCAAATACCTTTACTGAGAAGAACAAGTATTTGAAGTACTAAAATGGAAGAACCAAATTTGATCAAATCATGAACCAAATAAAATCTCAGAGAGATCAATTCAATAACTTCTGGCCTGCAAATTAAGCAAACAGTGGTAAATTACTAATTGGTAAGATCTCTCTTTCACTTTGCTAATAATTGTAGTAGGTTTGAATTTTAGAACTGTGATAGCTGCCGATTAAAATATATAATTTAACTAAACAGAAAAAGGATAAATATTCTAAATTATCATCAAAGTTTAAAGTTTAAAGTAAAGCATTGCTATTCCTTTTTGTGGCTATTTGGTGATTCCATTCATGTAGCAAAAAGAATTGAAACTCCCGCAAACTCTTTGAATTGAAATGAATTAGGCCAACTTTTGCATTACTTATCACTATTTTTTAAAATTTTATTTCAAATTCTCAATTTAAATAAATCTTCTATATTATTTTATTTTTTTAATTTATAAAATATAATAAATTATACATTGTAAAATTTTTATATGTATTTTTTTTAAGCAAAAACTTCAAACTTATTTTTAAAATTTTTTAAAATAAACTAATTTTTTTAAAAAAATTATTTAAATATTTTTAAACATTCCATTAGTAATTTTCAGTACTCTCATTGCTATCCAATTTTTCCGTACATGTCATCTTTTTCTTAGGTATTATATACTCACCATAAGTGATTCAAAAACAATTTTTTGGCATTAATTTCAGTTAATTATATATATTTATTTATATAAATTTATGTCTTATTTGGCATCTCATTTTATGAATATTTTAAATATTTTCAATCCAAAAATACATACAGTGCAATAAAAAAAATTTCAAATTTAAAGAATATAAATAAATTGTACAACATAGAATAATCTTACTTACAAATTCTTTTTTTCAAAACCTATAAATTTTTTTTTAATTCAAAAAGTTCGATAATTGTAGATATCATGAAATCTTCACTTCTCTCCTCTTCAGCAACTGGATGATTCAATGTCAGTGTTCATCTTTCTTTTTTTTTTTTTTTTTTTTTTTGTTTTCTTCCTTTGGAGTAATCGAAGTTTGTATAAGGATACATGACTATAGATACACTATGTTTTGCTGCTCCCTTTTTTTTCTTGAGTTAAATGTTTTTCCCATTAATCAGTGTTGAAGATCGGTCAACTTCTAAATTAATGGAAATCTAAACAATTAATTAAATCTCTAATTTCAAAGATTCAAGTTCAAGAGTTCAATTCATTCAACCATAGAAGACCTTTTTCCTTGATGGTTTTCAGTCAAAATTAATCATGATTTTGCTCAAAGCATGAAAAAAGAAACGGTCTAAGGATTTTTTCATCTAGCAAATTAAAGCAAAATTAAATCCACTTTCTTCCAAGAAAAAATTAATTTTCAGTTTTGATAATTTAAGAATTTCTTCAAAATAATCTTCCTCTTGGTAATTTTTGATAATCCTGCTTTTTTTAGTAAATAAAAAACAGACTGACAAACATTTTCCTATTGCCAACTTTATTCTTTTCTTCCTCGTTTTTTAATAGCTCCATCGAAAGCACTAATAACTACAGTTAAATTACTTCACCTCCAAAAAAAAAGTCAAAAGTAGCACTAATTATACCGTAAAAACTCTTCTTCATTTAGCTACACATTTTTTTTTCAGTTGACTCTCAATCAATTAACTTGGAAAAACTGTTGCCAAGTCATTGTTTTCTAAATCCTTTCACATTATTGGCCTTTCTCATTCATTCTTATTTTCTCCTAAAAGAAAATCCATAAAATGAGCCTATAAATACCGTCCGTAAACTTCCGAAAGTTCCATCAAGCAAACACAAAACAAAAAACATAAAAGAACCTCCTCTTGTAGACTTGTAGTCATCTTCGAATGGCCAAGTCCATGTCCATCTACACTCTCTTCCTGCTACTCATTACGACTACTACTTCACTTGCAACGTACAACATTTTAGACTACGGTGCAAGACCAGACGGCCAGACCGATTCCGCAGAGGCGCTGCTGGGAGCTTGGGCAGACGCCTGCAGGTCACCAGGACCTGCTTCAGTGACCGTTCCTGCAGGAACGTTCTTCGTTAGCCAGGCATCTCTTATCGGCCCTTGCAACAACAACTACATAAGAGTCTTCATTGATGGCGACCTCATAGCTCCATACGGCTACACAATGCAGACTGGTTGGTTGGAATTCAGGTACGTTGACGGTGTCTATATCTCCGGTGGCACTCTTAACGGCAATGGCCAACGCTTCTGGAATTGCAAGTTGGCTGGTAACGGCAGATGCCCACAAGGCGCCACGGTAAGTATATATATGTTATATATACATGTCTTGTATGTTGAATGGATTTCCATTGACATTGTTAGTGACAATTCAAAGCTTTTTATGCAGTCACTAAGAATCAACATGTCGAAGAACGTGTTCATCAGCGGGATGACATTGCTGAACAGCGAGAACTTCCACATGGTTGTTTTCGGAAGCAACGGAGTGACAGTGCAAGGTACAAGGATTATGGCGCCAAGCAACAGCCCAAACACAGATGGAATTCACATTCAGAGGTCAACTGGTGTCACCATCACCGGAAGCACGATCGGAACAGGGGACGATTGTGTATCCCTTGGCGAAGGCGCAAGCAATGTGTGGATTGATCGCGTCAACTGCGGCCCTGGTCACGGCATTAGGTATGCAATTAGCTAGCTATGCATGCATTCATTCTAACACCAACAGAACATCTACTGAACATTCTCGTAATGCAGCATCGGGAGCTTAGGCGGAAACCCTGGGGAGGCCGGAGTAAAGAACATCACGGTGACGAACGTTGTTTTCTCCGGAACAGAAAACGGAGTCCGAATCAAGACATGGGGAAAGGGCTACTCAGGGTACGTCGGAGGCGTTACATTTGAGCATGTCATCATGCAGAATGTTCAGAACCCGATCGTCATCGATCAGAACTACTGTCCAGGCTGATCCATCAATTGCCCTGGCCAAGTAAGAGTTATATGAACAAAAATCACACCATTATATTCGCATAGACATTCAGAATTTGCATGCAGTTTTAATTTTCATTTAATTGGTGTTGCATGCATGCAGAACTCTGGTGTACAGATCGTCGGAGTGAACTACAACGACATCAAAGGATCGTCGGCCACGCAAGTAGCAATGAGGTTCGACTGTAGCCCGAGCAATCCGTGCAGCGGGATCGGTCTGCAGGATATAAAACTGACTTATCAGAACCTAGAATCCGAGTCGTTCTGCAAGAACGCGCATGGAAGAAGCTCTGGCTATGTCTCTCCGAAAGCCTGCATTTTATAAATCATGGAGAAATAATTTTAGTGATTTCTCAAAATGAGAGAAAGAAGATTTAAACTTTTGAGTTTTAGTTGATTTATTGCTTGATAATTTTTCGGGTGAGGCGCGTAGTCTCCGGTCTGGAGATCGAAAACCGGATTTCTGAGAGAGCATAAAGCCGAGCCGTTGTTTCGTTTAATTGCGTATAACAAAATTGAGAAGAATGACTAAATCTACTTTTGATCTAATTGCATTTCTAGTACATTACGTTTAAGTTACATCTTCATGCGCATGGAATTTTGTTCAAATAAGTGTTAATTAAAATGGGTGAAATTAATTAAGTACTGTTAGACAATTCTTACAGTGCTGTATCTATATTTATATTCTTACATAAATTTTATAAGTTTTTTGTTGTCATTTTATATTCTGTTTCTAATGGCTAGCTAGTTAATATATGTTTGGATTGTAATGACTACATAAAGCAGGTTTAGATTCTTGTTTACAATACAGAGAGAAAAAAGAGATTGAAGAAACTTTGGTCGTGAAAACTATCCTCCAAAGAAAACTTGTGTCTTCACTAGTGATAAAGTTATAAGTCCGTAAATTTAAAACTACCTTAATTTACAGATAAGAAACTTTAAGATTGAAAGATGCAATTGCATATGATTTTATAAAAAGTAAGAGAAACATTCAAAGTACTGTCAATTAAGTGCCCGTTTGGCATTGTTTATAAAATTGTTGAGGACTAATTCGACATTGCTTCAAAGCGTAGTAAAAGGACTAATGTAATATGCAAAAGATAAAAGAAAAACTGAAAGAATAATAAGATTGTTCATATCTTTTTGAGGTACAGAAATCTCTTATGTAATAACTATAACTTCGTGGGCTGCAGAAAGCTATTGTAAGAAATAATGACCCTAATATTCAATCTCTCTTGTTTTTATTTATTTATTTTTTTCTTTCTTCTTCCTTCCTTCCTCACTGTTTTGCCCTAACCCATCAGCCGCCATTGCTCCGGCTTCTCTCCGGCGTGAAATCAACCCCTTTCCTGCGATATTTACTTCATTTTATCTTCTCAAGCCATCCTCCTTCTCATTTTCGGTAGTGCTTATCAATTCCGGCAAGCTACGCCGTCCGGGACAAATTTTCAAAATTTGTCCGGCCATTTTGCCGGCGTTCCGGCAAAGGTAAGTAGATAGAAACGTTCCCCTTAACTTGCTAAATCTTTTCCCTCATTTATTTGCGTTGATTTTCAGCTCCGTTAGTTGATTTCGTGTGAGTTCGCCGGACGTTATTTCGTCGATTCCGGTCGCCGACGATAAAATTGAAGCTCGTCGTTTATTTCATTGGATTCTACTAGCAGTGTTGGTCATTTTTACTACTTCGAACGCACCTTGCCGGAACCCTTGCTTGCCGGAATCCGGCGAACTTTTCTGTGACTTGGTTATGTGAGTTAAAAATACTTGCTTCGCGTATTTGTAATTATTGTTAGATGAATTATTAATTCGTTTCGATTTAGAGAATCGTTGGATTGAAAATACGCGACTTGTTGCCGATTCAAGTTGTTTTAGCATTCGATCGTCTCACCTCGTCGGTAAGCTTTTTGGATTCGTTAGTTAGTACTTATTGTGTAGTGGATTAGGAATTTGAATAAACCGTTGAACGAATGAAATTGTATAATGGTTCACCGTATACTATTAAACCTTGGACTCAAACTTAGTTAGATATTTATTACAAATATTTGATTTAGCTTTCATTAGCGTGCTTATTATTGAATATGCCCGTATGCACGTTAGGTGATACAAGTGACTTGAATTCGGACGGTGCGGTTTAGAGTTGACAGTTGATATAAATACTTGTTTGGACTACAGGTGAGGGTTACCGTACCACCTTTTCTTCCTAGATTAACGTTAGGTTTTCGGCACATGTAGCATTCAATTTGGAAATTATGGCCTACTTTGCCATTTTCGTTATATATTATGATTTATCCTTCATGCTACATATGCCTGTACATGTTTAGATTTATTTCACATCATGTTTATAGTTAGTACAAGCATGCTTGCATATTGTAGACTATGTGGCATAATTATGAGAATATGCTATATACATGTCAATATTTTCTTTTCATATGTGCATAAGTATAATCACGATAGCATTGAAGGCTTTGCGCATAGCATATTCATTGAGTGAAAACCTATTATGTTGCATCTACTTGTTAGGGACTGCATTGGTATGGGACAATGCAGAACCTAACAGGTACTGTTATAACTTATTATATTATGTATGTTTGAATGATATATTGATACGGTGGGTCTCAGAAAATACTGGGCACTGAAATATATGGATAGCCGATGGGTCCCAGGATATACTGGACATCGAGTTATAAGTTACGGATTGTCAGTGGGTCCCAAGATATACTGGGCACCGAGCTGTGATGATATTGTTTGCCGTGGGTCCCAGAATATACTGTGCACCGAGCTTGTCTGTGATTTGATATATATAAAAGTATTACGTATGTATGCTTATATGATATATCCGATAGCGTGATGTGAGTTGGAGATGTAATCTCACTCGATCGCCTATTTTGTTTGATTGTTACACTTGATGCATCCGCATACTTCATTACATATATTGCTTGCATGGGTGCACTATATATATGTATATATATTATAGCCTTGAGAATGTCGCACAATATTGTTTCATATTATCGTATATCTCTGCTAAGAACTGAGTCGGTATGGGACGATTCAAGACTTAGTAGAACATGATTTGATCTATCGTTGCATCTGCTTCATGTAGATAGTACTATAATGCCTATTTAATGCATTATCTAAATTAGGCATTCTGCTGTTTTACCTCACTGAGACTGGGCTCATCCTTTTTTTTCTTCTTTAGCCTCCTCAGATAGGTCAGAAACTAGCGGGCGGTGATTAGACTCGATATTGCTGGACCGAGAGCGTACGGAGGGTACTTCATAAAACTTTTAGCATGTAGTTAGCTCTGTAATTCTCGAAAGACATTGACTTTTCTTGTACTTTATTGTATGTGGTATTGCGATGGTATTTATTTTGGATTGTAATAGGTGTTACGGCTACCGGTAGCCACTAGTGATATTTTGTTTGTAAAAAATGATTTTTATGCTGTTCGTTTTTCTTATTTTAGATTTTTGATGATAAGTATAATTATTATTACTTGTACAGGTTCTCCCTATTAAATTTTTAGGGAAGATTATGTCGAAATTTTTCGAATATTGATAAGTTAGTTTTATTGAGTTTTGGGTCAGACTTACTAGATTAGGCTGAGTTTGGGCTTTGTCTAGATTCGGTTTAGTCCAGTGCCGGTCAGGGTCTAATTTTGAGTCTTGACATCTTATTTATAGCTTAAACTCCTAGTTTACTTACCAGTAAGTTCCTAAGCTCATCAAACTCTTCTAAAACTAGAACACTTGCTTAACATTCGAAGCTAAACATTGGATTCATAGTAAAACTATAACTAATATAACTACTTATAGCTGGATTGCTTGCGGCTTCTCATCCACCTGCATCCCCTGAGCGATCCACCTTCCCACTGCCAATGCACGTACCCTCCTACGTCTGCTTGGCCTGAGTGCAACCTGCTCGATCGTGGCTGCCTATCATCTGCACAGGCTCTCAGTCGACATCGATCCCTGATAGAGTAACATGCGACAGCCGAGGTGGCTGAGGGGTACTGAAGAACAGGGAGATGGAGGAGAAAATATTCCGCCGCCTCCTTCATTAGCAGCGTCTGCTTTCTTCTCGTTCTGCGCGACGAAATACCATGCAACCAAAACAGCTGCAATTCAAAAGTAGATACAATTAGTCCTTTCAACCCCATTGCTTAATAACTAGATCTTCTGAGATTATTATAACTTGTTGGAGAGATCAAGTTGGTGATATTGTTGATGGAGAAATTTATATACATAAAATTTATTGTTGATTACCATAGGAAGAAGAGTTAATTAGAAGAAAGAAAATCTTGTATCTAGTTATTTGGTAAGTAGATATTATAATATCTTAAAATGGGCTTACGAATTCTGTAAAAGATATTATGATTCCATCAATTTGTATCCCGCTCTTATGTCTCTATGTTATAGTTATTTAGGCTCAACGTTAAACAAGCCCATTCATTATTCTATGTGATTTTTGGGTGAGGAGCAAATAGATACAGAGTTTGCTTGGCTTCTGGCTCTTAGTTGTATGATTACTATTGTTATTTTTATTTTAGAAATTCGTAAAGAATATATGGTGGACTCCAATATTTTTCCAATATTGTGTTAATTTCAAGTTTTCAAATATCATAAAAGCTTTCTTCAAAGTTCTGGTTTGAGCGGCTGTTAACCAATACGTTTCACATTATTGTATTTTATTTAATATTTTATGTTTTAAATAATTATTTTATAGTATTGTAAAAGAATTTAAATAAAATAGGATAAATATATATAAGCTAAAAATTAAACTTGTTTTTTGAAAAATTTTAAAATAAATTTAAAAGATCTTTTTATTCCAAACAATTCTAGGACATGTTTGGAATTGCTAATCAATTTCAATAAACTCTTTTTTAACTTCAAAATTATGCATAAATTTATAAAAAATTTTAATATTAAAAAATACGAATAAAATAGAAATTATAGAATAATTATATATAAATTTTATATTTAAAAAAATTTATTAAATAATAAAACTTTTTTAGTAAGCACTCTCAAATATTTTCTGAACTTATTTTTAATGACCCTTTATGTTCTTAGGCAAATATTAACTTTCAGACTTAAATTTCAATTCAATCGTCAACATTCCATGCCTAATTATCAAAACCTTCACAAAGATACGGTATTATTTGATACTTTGCTTTCCAAATTTGACCAAACTTTAGTAAAACTTTGACTTTTTTATAATTATAGAAGCTTGACATTTTTAGGATTATGTTTATTTCATTAGATGAACTACAGAGTTTATAAAACTGAAATCATTAGAAAGAGTTTTTCTACAAGCACACAATCCATTCACGCACCAATCCAAAAGGTGGACTAGCCACTTGTTTCATGCGTTTTGTTTACTCCAATTTCTTTTGGATTCTACTGCAATCATTGACCCCACCACTCTCTCATCACAAAAAAAAATCTCAAGAAAGAAGCAGAATGGCAAAGAAATATTTATCTCAGCCGCCTCCTTTAAGCTGCGCACTATAGCAACGCAGAAAAAGAAAATAAAAAACAACAAAATAAAAACATCTGTTTTGTATTTAAAAAATATTCATTTATTTCTAGAATTGAGTTGTTATCCCAAAGACTGAGAAGAAGGTAAAAAGATTTGGTGGTAAAACTGTTAGCTTGTTAGCTATGTGGCTTTCTAAAACTAAGTAAAGAAAGCTAGCTTCTGTCGGCTTGCTAAAGTTTTCTTCTCTTGCTTTGGGAATAAGAGTTGAGTGGTTTTGTTGATTTTAATCGATTGATGATACAAGTTATCTTTTGGGTATTTGGAATCTTGGATTTTGAAGCTAAGAGGAATTGGTGGTGTGGTGGTGGTGTTGGTTGTTGTTTGTTGAGGTGATTGCTTTTTTCCAGAAATGTTTTTCTGTGGGCAGAATTCTTGGGTATGATAGATTCTTTTCTGAGATTGTTTGAATTCATTTCAAGTTGGTATATCCAAGTTTGGATTTTTGATTGATTGGGAGCAACAAATGATCAGTTTGTTTCAGGGATCAGCCAGTGGTTGGTGATTGAATTGGTTCGTTGAGTTATCAGATAGAGTTCAGATTTTTTTGGTTTCAATCAGTGGATTGTTTTGAGAAAAAGTGTCTGATCCAACTGTTCTTGGTACTTTCTGGAAATTGTATCTAGTTTTAGAAACCTGAGTTGTTTTGAAATGTTTTGCAACATTTTGTGATTGAAAGAAGAGAAGAGGGTAATGGAGAAACGAATGGAGAAGCAGCAGAGTTTCGGGGTGGCGGCGCTTGAGAGACTGCAAAGCTTCCGGCTAGGGGCCTTGGATAAGCAGAAAAGCTTCAAGATGGAGAAGCAGCAGAGCTTTAGGAACGCGGCCGTGGAGAAGCAGCAGAGCTTTGTACAGAGAAGGTCTAAAGAGAGCCCAGGGAAGAAGGGGGACACTCCGCTTCACCTCGCTGCTAGGGCTGGCAATCTGGTTCATGTTGAGAAGATTTTGATGGACTCTGATGATGACCAGGTGAAGGATTTGATTGCTAAGCAGAATCAAGATGGCGAGACTGCGTTGTATGTGGCTGCGGAGAAGGGGTATGTTGATGTTGTTAGTGAAATTCTCAAGGTTTCAAACGAACAATCGGCTGCAATCAAGGCACACAATAGTTTTGATGCATTTCATATTGCTGTTAGACAAGGGCATGTAGGTGAGGATCACCTTTTACCTTTTTAAATTTTCTTACTGACAAGAAATATGTTGAATTGTATCGCATGTGGAATGTTTATTCTGACCCCGAAAGAGACTTGCAAAATTCAGGAACTGGTATTCTTCTTTCGGTCTGGGTATGAGAACTGTGCATGCTGCTAGTTTTTCTAACTTGTTACATGTAACTAGATGTTGCTCAAGTAAACCAATTACTAAAGTTGATGGGTCCGATGCTCTCTTTTACCGTCTTGTCCACCAAAAGAAAAGCTTATAAATTTGAAGTCATTGGGTATACTAAAGTTAGAGTCTTCTCTCACAAATTTTATTGCGACCATCTCCAAACTGAGTGAAGATGTTATGATTGCGGTACCACTTGCAAGTGACTTCCACAAGCATTTTGTTTCTACCTCCACCTTCTTCAAAGATTGATTATGACCAAACTTATGTATTTCTCCCCTTTCCCGAGAAGAAAAAGAAAACTTGTTGGCAGATTTTTGTTGTGTGATAACTTGGAAAGCATAAAAGATACATGTCACTATTGTTTATCACATATTCTGCTGTAAATTTTATTGCAGCGGTGTTGGAAGTACTTTTGAGCCATTTCCCAGCACTGGCCATGACAGCGAACTCATCAAACTCTACAGCTTTGGATACTGCTGCAACCAAGGGCCATATAGATGTTGTTAATCTTCTGCTCGAAACAGGTGCGGGCCTTGCCAAGATTGCCCGTAGGAATGGCAAAACGGCATTGCATATGGCAGCAAGGTTAGGTCATGATGAAGTAGTTAAAGCCCTTCTTTCTAAAGATCCAAGCATTTCTTTGAGGACTGATAGTAAAGGACAGACGGCACTTCACATGGCAGTCAAAGCCAACAATATTGAGATCGCAACGGAACTGCTTGTAGCAGGCCCCTCTGTTATAAATTTGGGAGATAACAAGGGAAACACACCACTTCATATTGCAGTTCAGAAAGGTCGCCCCAAGGTTTGTCATCTCTTTTCTTCTCAATAAATATCTTTACTATTTAGTAACATTTATGCTGCACTCATTTTTTTGTTTTAATTTTTTTGGTGTTTCTAGTTTTTGTTTTATTAGTCTCTTTTTAATCTATGAGAGTTTATTGTGTGCTTATGGACATTCATGAGTCATGAACTTGTCTGTTAAGTATTCTGGTGTTCCTCACCTTTGAACGACTCATTTCAAGGACACTGAAAATCTTTTATGTCTGCAAGTCAGAATACGATGTCTGCTGTTTTTTACCTAAAATCTAGTCAAAATCACCCACTTTCCCCAATTTCTAAACCTTTTCATCTGCTTTGAAACTGCTCTTCTTGTAGAAGAACCTTGTACCAGATTGAAGTACATTGCGAATAAGTGAATGCTGTTGTTTACATTGCTTATTTGGAAGAGAGTGAAGATTATGAACCAACCTTGCATTTAGATAACTACTTTGACTTTGGATTGTGAGAATTGATTCTTGCCATTCCATGCAAGCCTTGATTGCACTTAGTCATCTGCTGTTTTTTTACATGCTAATTTTTTAACTCACAACTCTATGCATCGGATATGTATATTTCTATGATCGGATAAGAGAACACACAGTCTCTCTGTGATCTGTATATTACTAGTATCTTATGCTATATAAACTGTAAGCGCTACTAGTAAAGGATTTCTACACTATGTTAATGATCTAGTAGAATTCGTCTCTTTGGTAATACAGGTACTACAGACACTGTTATCTGTTGAGGGAATCGACATCAATGCAGTTAATAAAGCAGGTGATACTCCGCTTGGGACAGCGGAGAAAACTTGCAAGGATGAAATAGCAGGCATCCTTAGAGAAGCTGGTGCCTTAGCTGCAAAGGAAGGCATGAAACCTCCAAATGCTGCTTTGAAGCAGACAGTTAGTGATATAAAGCATGATGTAGAGTCTCAACTTGTGCAAACACGCCAAACCCAAAAGCGGGTTCAAAGCATCAAGAAAAGGCTCCGGAAGTTGCACATAGGTGGGTTGAACAATGCCATCAACTCCAACACTGTCGTGGCTGTGCTTATTGCTACCGTGGCCTTCGCTGCAATATTCACAGTGCCTGGTCAGTACGTGGAAACTCCAACAGATGGGTTCACGCCTGGGCAAGCATACATAGCAAGGAATGCTGCATTCATCATCTTCTTGGTCTTTGATTCATTGGCCCTGTTCATCTCTCTTGCTGTTGTTGTCGTCCAAACATCCTTGATTGTGACAGAACAGAAGGCAAAGAAGCAGATGATTTTTGTGATGAACAAGCTGATGTGGCTGGCATGCCTCTTCATATCTGTTTCCTTCATCTCTCTCACATATGTGGTTGTTGGACATCACGACTGGTGGCTGGCATGTGCAACTACAGTCATTGGATCATTGATAATGCTCGTAACCATGGGATCTATGTGTTACTGCATTATAATGCATAGAATCGAAGAGAAGACCTTGAGGAATATCAAGAGGACCTCAACTAGCCGTTCCCATTCGTGGGCTGTGTCAGCAGCATCAGATTCAGAGCTACTAAATAGTGAATATAAGAAGATTTATGCACTCTAATTAGCTGGAATTAATACTGTTGTAGTGCGAGTAAATATTCATTATGCCAGTTCACAGGTAGTAGTTATTTGAGGAGCACCACATACATATAAGGCATGCTCCTGTTTCAGACCCCTTATCGGAAGGGTTGATAATGACGATATTTTGTCAATTAACTTTTCTACTATTGTGTATTACTGTAGCTGAGAGGATAGAGAGAACCCCAACAGGTTTTGGGTGTTACTTCATGAATGTAATTTCGTATGTAATTCAGAAGAATTTGTTTAAAGAATAGCAAGCATGTTTATGTGATTTCTAATTGGAAGCGTTGTTGCTGTTATCACATACACAAGTTTGCTGAGTTAAGCGGTTTGCATCACTGTTTTCATTGCTGTTGCTGCAAGCTGGATTAGTTCATTGCAGTTGTACCAACAATGTCAGATGTACTCCTCCTTGCATGTGTTATGTTTAACCTTTCCCGGTTTCATGCACGGGTGCTTTGATTGCTTAAAAGTGAATTTTTTATAAAAATAATTTTAAAAAATAAAGTTGATAGAAAAAAGAATGTAAAAATAAATTTAATATTTGTATATAAGTTGTATCTAGAAATACTCTGAAAGTCTTTTCTGAGTGAGAAAGTGAATTTAGAAATTGTTGAAAATAAATTTAAAAATGTGTTAACTTTTGACAAAATTAAAAATAAAAATGATTCCAAACTCATTTTTTGGTGAAAAAATTAAAATATGAGCAATTGAAACATCAAATACTTCTTCAATCTTTTTCCTTTTTCATAATAGTTAAAAATTCATTAATCATAAACAGCTTTTCTTTGTTAAATAACTTATTTGTAAAGTAAAGTTAATATGTTATTGCATAAATAAATAGCTACCAAGAAAGCCCAGGGCAAAAGAAAAGATAAAAGTCCTAATGGCAAAGTTGAAGTTATCCTAAACTATATAAAACTAACTAATTATTCCCGCCATCATCTGATCATCCTCACCGTAAATACTTGATCAACGGCAGTGATTCATCTAAACACGAAAGGTAGTTGGTCCGAACAACTTAACTACTTTCCCTTTCTAGACCTTTCTCTCTCTCTCTCTCTCAAGTATCGATCTCTTGTGTTTTCACTCGCTCTCGTACTCCTGGTCGTTTGATGATGTCGTCGATCGGCTTGCCACCACCGCGTTTCTCTTGATTCGGCAGTCCTCCTTTCTCTAACTCTCGGTGAGTTTGTAGTTGTTTCTTCCTGTTTAATGTGGGATTGTTTTGAAGCTAGTTTTTGTTCGATTTGGGTATTTCTTGCTAGATTTGTTGATTGAACTTCGAAATTGAGAGATTTTAAGAGATAAAGGTCAGCTGATTCGTTAATTTGGTTTGGGATTGTTGGTTGTTTCGATTTCACTGTTAGGGTTTTTGTTATTTCCAGCTTTTTGTGTGGATCTCGGTTGAACTGAAAAGTTTATTTTGGTTGAACTGATTTTAGGGTTCGTTCACCTTTTGTTTTTCTTGTTGAAATTTTTTATAGAACGTGAGATGTGTCATAAAATGGATCTTTAAAAACTACTTGGGGTTATAATACGTGATTTCTTAATTGAATGTCAGAGGATAGGAGTGTACAACTAGGTGGGAAATGAAATGACTCTCTCACTAGGGTTAAGAAATGAAATTAATGAACTGGACTTCCCGTCATTGCATTTACTTTGTCTTAATTACTTTCTATTCTAATTACTTTCTGTGTAGAAGGTATATTCTTCAGAAAATTTCCTTTTAGATTGTTGCAAGACTGCAAATTTTTCTCCTTAAGTGTCATTATACCTTCTTTTGTTCTAGTAAACAACTTGGTGCTCTATGTATCATTTTGAAATGCACATCACAGTGTACAATGGTAGTGTAACTTGCTTTCTTCTTTTGTCAGGATCTTCCGGCATGGCTGATGCAAATTCAGTAGCTACGTTGTTCGATTCCACAACCTCAAAAATACAAAAACTTCAGCTAGTATTTGCAGAACTTGAAAGTCATAATGCTACTTTGTTGAACTTGAAATGGAAAGAACTTGAAGAACATTTTCATGGTCTTGAGAAGTCATTGAAGAAAAGATTTAATGACTTGGAGGATCAGGATAGGGAGTATGACACCAAGGTATCAGAGACCCAGGTGTTGTTGGAGAAACAAGAGGCCGTAGTTGTTGCCAAAGAACAAACATCATTGAATAGGCTACAAGAAAATAGAGACGCTGCGTTATCTGCCATTGGTTATGCATTCGGTAAGTCTGGGAGTCGTCACATGGAATCTGTTACCAATAAGGTGAGCAATGGTGTTGATGATTCTGCTGAGTATAAGTTGGGTGCCGTTCCTGTGAAATCAGACTTGAAATGTGTGAATCCTGCCAAAGATGGAAATATAGATGCTGATCCTCCATCAGAACTGGTCAAAATATGTAGGAAAATGGATGCGAAAGGTCTTCATAACTATATTTCAGACAACCGCAAGAACCTGGCCTCCATTCGTGAGGAGATTCCAGTTGCATTACAAAGTGCTACTGACCCTTTTGGTTTGGTATTGGAGTCACTAAAAGACTTTTACTCTGGTGAAATTCTGGGATCAGATGGGAAAAAGGATCCAGGCGTTTTGGGCCTCCGTAGGACTTGTCTCATGCTGATGGAATCACTTGGCTCAGAGAAGGTTCTCCTTGATTCACGTATTAGAAAGCAAGCTAAGGCAATTGCTAATGAATGGAAGCCAAAGTTGAGTGATCTTGATCTTGATGTTTGCAATGGTAACTCATTGGAAGCTCATGCATTCCTTCAGCTCCTGGCTACTTTTGGGCTTGTTTGTGAATTTGATCAAGATGAGATATGCAAATTGATCCCGTTTGTCTGTAGACGTCGTCAGACAGCTGATTTGTGTCGATCTCTTGGGATATCTGAGAAATTACCAGGTTGGTTTTGCCTTAAGCTTAAGCACATGCATGTGGCACGTCCTTTTTTGACCTAGTACATTATGTTTCTGACAACATACTTGATTGTTGTGCACTCACTCAGTACCTACTCATTTTAACTCTAAGTTAATGTTATTTCTTTTTAGTTTTGACGGTAAAACTTGAAAAGCTTAATCTTCAGGTAGGGGATATGAATTACATACTTAAAACATTCGCTAAAATATGCATCGTATGTCTTTCTGTATCTGTATAGTTCTACGCCTGATTTGGCCTAGTTATCGATTATTTTGTAATACTCTTAGTATGTTAGGGAAGCTTTCCTACAGCTTTTTGGTGATTTGTTCTTTTAAATTGTCTTTTTTGGCTATGTTAGTGCTGCTTTGGTTTTCAGTAGTCACTTTTTCCAACTCTTAATTCAGTTGACTCTGAACAAGGCCCTTGTTCATATTTTCCAATTTTCCTTTAGCATATTACCTAATGTCATCTGGATGTATAGATGTTGAACCACGTTCATGTCATTGGATTTTCATCGGCAATGAGAATATGTATAAGCTGCAGCATGCTAGGTCCTCTACTCTTTATATAAGTTTGTAGTTCAGTCTATGTGGTTGCAATTTCAGAGGCAATTTTCTATTGAGTAATGGGCCGATTAGTTATTTGAGCATAGTCTGGTAAGTTCTGTTCTCTAACCGGGAAAGCATTGCAAGCTCTTCAATTAAGAGCTTTTCCATTACATAAGTATTTAATATAGGTAACTTAGAAAATTAGAATACTGCAGAATTCATGTAGAGTTAGCAAATGCATATGTGGCCTTTTATTGAACCACTGTTTCCCTCTTCGAACTAACTTGTTGATTTTGTAGGGGTCATTCAACTATTACATCACAGTGGAAGACAGATAGAGGCGATTAACTTAGCATATGCCTTTGATCTGACTGAGCAGTTTGCTCCTGTGACATTGTTGAAAGCATACTTGAAGGAAGCAAGAAAGGGTTTACTAGGAAAGAGCGGAAATGCATCTCCTGGTGCACAGGTGTGTTTATTATAGTTAAAGTGGAGCATCTTCTTAGATTGTCCATTTATAAGAATATGCTATCTACTTTAGTTGGAAGCAGGCTGCTTTATTAAAGAGACTTATTTGGATGTTAGAAACTTTCCTAGATTTCAGTGTGAGTCTTATCTCTTAGCTTAATAGGATAGTATATCTTGATCATAGATTGTTTTTTCTTATTTTAGGCTGAGGATCTTACTTGTAGGTTTTGATACAAAAGTTTGAGGAGAATGCAGTTACTCAGAAAGTAGTTAAAACACAATGTTGTCTCATTCATCGGCAAAGCAATTCGAATATAGTTATTATAAATATAATTTATGTACACATTTTTTTAAAATTTAATTTCTGGTATCTTTCGTTGCTTTAGATATAAAACATACTGGCAACAACTATCATGTGGATTATCCGGTATGTCTAATAGTTTAAATTTGTTTTCTCTAGAATGAAGTGGACGAACGTGAATTATCTGCTCTTAAGGTTGCAATCAAGTGCATTGAGGACCACAAGCTTGAAGAGCAGTACCCTGTTGAATCACTTCAGAAACGGATTAACCAACTTGAGAAGGCCAAAGCTGACAAGAGAAGAGCCGCCGAAGCTGCAAAACCACAATCGAAGAGGCCCCGTGCTAATGGCACTATCCATGCTCCCCGTGTGGCTAATATCCCAGAGAAGAGCTTCTACCGAACACCTGAGAGATATCCATACCCATATGAGAGACAGTTTGTTTATCCAGCTGAAACACATCCACACCCCATGATGGCACCTCCGTCCTACACTTACTCTCCTATTCATGGCACTTACTATGGAAATGGCTACCAGGTCCAGGTCAAGTATCAGGCCCCTTACATACACTAAATCAGGGATGCTCTTCTGGTAGTTATCAACTATCTAACTAGTAGTTTTCTTTAACTCACCCGAACAGTTTTCAGCTTGGTGGGTCTTCCACTGTATTAAAAAACTAAATTTGTGTAGTTTACTAGCAGTCAGACTATGTTTTAGAAGTGTTATTACTTTGTATCAGATTGTCTATGCATGTGGGTAATCTTTATGAAATAAATATATATTTGCTAATGTTTTGCAACTCCTAGTCTAAGTTTCAGTTCAGCATACTAAAAATGTCTGTAAAAAGGTGAGCATCTTCAATTCAGTAACAATCATACGACTAATGAATGCAAGTTTAAATATAATATATTCACGACCAATAACATAATTGTATTTGAGATGGTTTGCCACTTGTTACTCAATAATGGGTTTCACGTAAAAGGCCAGAACCCGACATGGATAGAAAGGTTTGTGTTCGTCTCCCATTTTACTCAGAACAAAACAGAATTGGATAGCCGTTTTTCTACACGCACCAGTCTCTCTCTCTCTCTCTCTTCTCTCTCTCTCTCCTCTCCAGAAAGGCAAGAGAAAGCAAGACTGAAGAGAAACAAAAGAAAGACGCACCTTTCCTCTCTTCTCCTTTCTTCGAGATCTCAGAAAATTAGAAAAGAAAAACAAAGAGAGCATTGAGAAAAAGGTTCTTTTTTTCAATTTTGCTGTTGTTTACCTATAAAAAGTCTATCGTAATTTTTCCAGGGAAAAATGGTTTCCCCTTATCTGGGGTTTATCGTTCTACCTCTGAATCCAGGAACTTATCTTTCCCTCTTCCCAAACCGTAGCTTCAAATCCTCATGGCCATCTGCTGCTACTGCCTCTTCTTCTTCATTATCTTGTTTTCATTCTTTCAATGGAGGATGTATTGGATACAGGTTTTCTAGGCACTCAAATAAATGTGTTTCTGGAAAGCAGAAGGTAATTCCTTTCTCTCAATCCTCTGAAATTATTATATTGTAGATGGTAATTAGTTGTAATTTGGTATCTTCGTGTTCTCTGTGGCATATGAATTCCTTAGTATTTATTACCTATGTACTTGAGGAAGTAATTTGGGAAGTTTCCACGAGATGTGTGTGAAAGCAAGTTTAAGTGTTGGTTGGCATTGCATTTAAAATCTTTGAATTAGAAATTTAGAGAAAGAATCTACTGAACTGGGATAATCTAGAACGATGAGTCTCAAACTTAGTCAGAAGTAGCTCTTCATCAGAGTTTTTAACAATCAGAAGTTGAGGGCCGAAAAGTAAGGTGCTATTGTTATATTAGATGTCTTATTTGTGTATGGATACTAGGCAATGCAACAAGTGGTGAAAGAAAAAACAAGGAATCATGGCAGTAGTAGTACTACTGCAATATTTACTGCCATGTCCTATGGTGTCATACGAATGCAATTGTATTGCATTATGCAAGCTGTCTTTCTTCTGGTTCTTGCTTATCAAGCTAAATTGGTGACATGAATAGTTGGTATTCTTCGATGACCATCAGAAACACTGTTGCTTTCACCAAGCTAGTATAGGTTTCGGTCTTTTAATCTGTTTGGTCAGCTTTGAATTAACAAATTCACTGTGATGGTCCTATAGCTGATCATGTAGACATCATTCTGAGAACTGCCAGAAGTCTTTTACCTTTACCAGGTTTGTCCAAGTTGTTAACTTTTTCCCTTAATGGATGGGTCTACGAGCTCCACTCCTACAAGGTTTTCGAGTTCAAGTCAAGACAGAAAGTCTACATGGATTCACTTTCCTCTTTGTCATACCAATTGTTTCTCCATATACAGCTATGTTTGACCAGAGCAAATTGTCTTTGTAGAATTTCAAATTTGATTTGGCTATAATGATAGCAGAAGAAAGAGCTCAGTTTCATTACATTGGTATTTAGGAGCTTGTGATATCTGGTTTTTGCTGGTGATTTATACCCAGGGAATGTTTTTGTACTTGTATAGTGGATTTGTGGACTTGAGAGACAAATCAAGAGTACAAGTAGTTTAGAGGCGGAAGGCAGGAATAGCGCTTTTTTGCTTGGGTCTGAGGAGGGTACTGGTAGTCAAGTTCCTACTCAAGCACAATCATTAGTTGAAGGTTCAGGTACGGTGCTGATGGCAGAATTCAAGCAAATCCCTGATCTTGATTATCTTCAGGTAAACACCTTCACAATTTTGAACATGTCTTGTAATGCACCATGTTCATGTATGCAGTTCATGTTTGCTTATGAATCTGTAATTCTGTTTTATCTGACATCTCATGTTTCAGGAGTTATTGGCCATTCAACAGCTGGGACCGAGGGCCATTGGATTCTTCGGGACACGCAATATGGGCTTCATGCATCAACAGCTTATTGAAATTCTGAGTTATGCTATGGTGATAACGGTATCATTCTCATACTGGCACTGTTTCAGTTTGGAGATTAAATTGTTCCATGCAGGTACCTTAAATTTCAGATTTATGATGCCATTTCAGAAGAACCATATTTTCACATCTGGAGCAGCAGGGACAAATGCTGCTGTCATAAGAGGCGCACTGAGAGCAGAGAAGCCTGAGCTACTTACTGTCATACTGCCACAGAGTTTGAAAAAACAGCCACCCGAGAGCCAAGAACTCTTGTCTAATGTAAAAGTTCTCTATCTTTGGATCCATAACGTATTAAATCTGAATTCTTGGAATCGTACCTTTATATATCCCATCTAACTCGTACAGTTTTATCCTTCTGTGCTTATTTAATTACATATTATGTACTTTCATTAAGGACGTCAATAACTGGAGAACATTATTTCCTCTGATGTCCTATAATCTGGCCATAGTTGAGATGAGTGGATATTGAACGGGCAAGGAGTGGTTCTAAAGACTAGAAAGAACTGGAAAGACTTTCTCCGTCGTGAAGCTTGTCATAAATAACGTCTTCTGTTGTAAATCTATAGGTATATCAAATGATTAAATGGTGTATTTAAACAATATAATAGGTTGGATTGGATCAGCTCTTAATTGCTGGTGGCCAATAAAAAGCATATATCTTACATCAGGACTTATCAGAGTGCAAGTTCATGTGGACGTGTCTGCTGCAGTGAGGGCAGTTGGATACGCCATATTTTGCTTGTTGAGATGCCCTTTTATTGCTTTGTCCAACCATTCATGTTTCAAGTTGAATATCTTCTAAAGTTGTTTAAACTTTGGCTGTTATCTCGTTAATTTTCATGTTAATTGCAGGTACAAAAACTTATTGAGAAACCCCAAAACGACCATTTACCGTTGATCGAAGCTAGCAGGTAACTGTATTGCATTATCTAGTCGTGTTTAAACATTTATGAAGTGTATGTATGAAGTTATTGTGTATTTCCAGCTATAATCTCTAATTAAGAATTAGTTTTCCTACTCAGAAAGCCAATTATCATACTTTCTCTATTAACATATAACTCAAACATTTCATGAATTTTAAACAGAGTATATGTATTGACCTCAATAACTTCCTCTGGTCTTCAACAGGTTATGCAACATGGACATCCTTTCACACGTGCAACAAGTTATCTGTTTCGCATTCCATGATAGCACATTGCTGATGGAAACTTGCCAGGAAGCAAAAAATCTCAGAAAGATTGTTACTCTTTTCTATTTGGATTGATAGGGAAGGTCGATGACAAGTTCTTCACAAATTTTGCACTGGCACCTGGTGGGAAGGCTTTTTATAATAACACTCATCTTGGATGGCAGCTTTTGTTTCTGCTCATATTTGTAACTACCGAAAGAGGTTTTAGATATGTGTATAATAGAGAGAATTCAGGGTTTGTTTCTTCCTCAAGTTGGTGATAGAAATATTGATAACTCGACGAAAATCATGTCTACAATTTTTATTACCCAAGATTTACTCCTCTGTGGGAAAAGTATTCATTTACTTCACAGTTGTTTCTAAATTTTCATTACGTCAGCTTTTAACGTTCAACAGAATGCTTTCAAGTTGTTTAGTTTCCAAATAGCTTTCTACTAGTTATGGGGGCCTGATATTGCTAATATCATCGATAGTGGTCTGCTTTTACAAATTTTGTTTCGCAGGCCTTTTGTTAAAGCACATAATGTAGGTCCATTTACGTTTCTTGAGGAGAAGGGCAGTCCAGTTCCAGTCGTGTGCTTCTATAAATATCAAAGCTCTTGATCGAGCTTTCAATTTTCATCGCCTGCTCTCGATCGCTTGCAGTGATCTCACGAGCAAACCAAATCATGGATGTAAACTCATTTCTTTCGCCTTCCATTTTTCTGTCGATTGATTCTTTTCTCTCGGTTTGAAATTTCTCTTCTAACTTTCCAACTAAATGAGGTGAATTTCTTTTGTTCGATTTCAGGCACTCGCCGTTCCTTTCGCCGATGGACCGGCTCCGGTTGCCGGAAACTTCGTTGAATCCGAGAGGACACTGTAATTCCTTCCCATAAAACTTAAAACTTTCCGCTTCATTTTTTTCGATTCCGCAATAATTTTGGGTAAACGCAGCTGATTAGGCTTGTAAGTTGTTTAATCTTCTTGGATTTTGGTTTACTTACTTGTATAGTTATTATGTGGATATTTATTTTATGCAACTTCTTGGGTTTATTTGCCTTATTGAGTTTAGAACCATTAATATATTGCCAATAATGCTTTCTTTTGTGCGGTGTAAAGATGTTATCTTTGATTTAGATTGATGGAATATAATTTTGTTTGACTTTTTAAAGTTGTTTAGATAAGTAGCAGTTTTGAATATTTGTCACTGTTTAGCACAATGCCATTGGAACTAAGGTCTATTGTTTGAAATTTCGGAGCTTCTATCTAGGTACCCATATGTTACTGGCTCAGCAGTTTTGGCAATGAAGTATAAGGATGGAATTGTAGTGGCTTCTGATACTGAAGGTAGACTTCTATTACTGTAAATATGTGACTGCAATTATCTTTTGTTATCTCAATCTTCCATCGAGGGTACTAATGTAAGTAAAATATCAAGGAGTTATTTTGCACTTGCTAGCATGAAGACTGCAACCTTAGATCTCTAACAGTTTCGATTGCTAACTACTTACTGGATACCTGTAAAGTTTTTCATGAGTTCTAGATTTGAAAATATGTGCATTCAAATGGATTAGCAATAATATAAATGGCACACTATACTAGACTTAATAGCATTTCAGCCAGATCTCTAAATTTGCTTACTTGGAATTAAGGTCAAAGTAGAGGGAATGACAAGATAAGAGTGTTTGACTGGGGACACATGTTACTAGGAGATGAGGATGAGAGGACCAAAATAATAATACTTGCACGTTTGTTAAACAGTAAAAGAAAAAGTAGAATCATATATTACAAGCAGATTTAATGAATAGAAGTAGGTGTTAAAAATGGATTAGTCCTAATTTAAGGGCTACATCCTGTTGGGATTCGAGTAAAATGAGTTGGCATGATGTAATGGCAACATTGGTTGAAATCAGTTGATTAGCAACGCCTTGCACTTAGTGCACCAAATATTGGCTACACTAGTTATTCGTGCATATCTGGTAAGCCTGGAAAAATAGAGATATCCTACATGGATGTATTGGAAAAGAAATGATGAAATACAAGGACATATTCTGCAATTCAAAATTAGGTAAATTGTTGATTTCTCTATAGTTTTTTGAAGTCCTAAAATGGAATTACTGAGGAATTTTCTAGTTAATGCAAAATAGCAAAATCATAATGTGTGATAAGTGATGTGGATGACAAGAAAATCATATATATCATTATATGCTTATTTAATCTGTGGTATGGTTGTTTGACTAAGGAAAGTATGAAAGAACTGGCTCCATCTTCCAAGTTATTGAAGTAGGAATCATGCAGAGGTGGATCTGTCTTATTTGTTGTATGCCTTACAGTCATCTGAATTTTGTAGAATTTGCTTTCTTTTCTATCCAGCAATAGCCTTTAACCTTCTTTAGCTTAATCTTTTCTTATTCTATAATCGCAGGTTCTTATGGATCTACCATAAGGTACAAAAGTGTCGAGCGTATCAAGCCTGTTGGTAAACATACCATCATTAGTGGAAGTGGAGAAATTAGTGACTTTCAGGAGATCATGAAGTATCTTGATGAGCTTATGTAAGCATTCCAGGCAATAACCTATAGTTGATAGATAATTCTAAATTTGACTATTTTGAACTTACATAATTGTTTGACATTCTTTCTCTTCATGCTTCTGGTAAAATTGCGTATCTTTGTTTTTTACCTTGATCGTTTTATATAGTAGCTATTGTCAAAATTTCTGACTTCTTCTTTTCTTTTTTCTTCTTTACTTTTAGTTTGTATGATAACATGTGGGATGACGTTAACTCGTTGGGTCCATAGGAGGTTCACAATTATCTGAACCGTGTCATGTTTAATAGGCGCAACAAGTTTAATCCTCTCTGGAATACCCTTGTACTTGGGGGAGTAAAGAATAGTCAGAAGTATCTTGGCATGGTAAGCATTTCGAAAACTATTTTGCTCTGAGACCTTTCTACCTTTATTGATATTCAGCTACTGATATCCAGCTACTCGTTCAGGTATATCTCTTTGCTATATGCGCTTTTGGCAAATTGTCTTTTGACCCTAGACCTGTAGATGATATTTTTCTTATATAATTTTGTTATTTCAAAGCTTTCTTGAGCTACTTTTTTGGAGGCTGTTGGAGTGCTGTAACTTACATATATGTATTTGTATGTTATAGTCACTAAAACTGCTCATGCTTTGTTCTTCAGTGTTATCTTCCTCTAGAAGCTACCTCCTCTTTAAAGTTTACGTCCTTTCTTTAAACTTTACCTCCTATTTTAGGTTTACCTCTAAAGCTACCTCCTCTTAAAGTTTACCTCTTTATAGTGTCATAGTTTGTTGATGAAATTGGGAATTGCCCATGTAAAGCCTTCTAAGGCTCTTTAATCACTTTTAGTAGGAGGAAGATTTCCAGTGGCCATCTTGTGATTTAGTTCTAATTTTGATCATATAAGTATAAATCACGTCTGATATGTATGTATTGATTGAAGTGTTTGAGTTCTGTAGGTGTAGGTTATAGGAGTTTTTTATTACTCTATGCATGTCTTCGCAGTTCTTTTGTAGAATAATTATGTAGGAATCTTATTGCTACTTTTGATAGACATGCTTCATATCCAGCACGCAACTTGAGTTTGCTGGTTGTATAAATTTACTTTTTACTGCATGTTTGATTTTAACAAACTTCTTTGGTTTTTATACAGATCGCCAATATAACTGAAGAGGGAGCAACTATATATCAACCATATTCTTTGAAGACATTTTAGGGGTACAATGCCTTCAAGAATCCGAGCAATGGTGCTGAAGGAACTTGGTAATCTCACTGCATCGTATTGCGAAATCTTATTAAAATGTGCATCGGAAGACAGTGTTTCGCGTGTTTCGTATTGAACAGAAATGCTAGCTGGAAATGGTTGAAGACCTGAATCTTGATGGTGTTCCTTGTCAGGAATTGCTATCCACTCGTTAGTTACAAATCATGCTTGACCATACCTATGTGTTTATCTGTGTCTTGGACAATTTATTCAGGATTTATAAGGTGCAGAAAACAGACCACAAGTATATGTTCTTCATTTGTGAATGCAGTCTCTTACCCCGTGGGGTTGAAATTTTTGCATGATGAGTTTACTTTCAATGGCAAGAGTCCGATAACGTTAAATCTCGAGAGGATCAAAGAAGAGGAGAAAAGAAAAATTTTCTTTTACTTCTGACAGTGCATGTAATATACATGTTTTACGACTTGTGCAACTATTTGGGGAAATAATTAACATCTACTTGCGTAAATCGAATACATTTGTAAACCTTTGAATAAGAATACGCATTAGCATTCTCTCTGCAGCTGCTACGTATGTTTTCATTGCAGCAAGAACCATGTACAAACAAGTAACTCAAATGAGACTCAGGGCTTCCAGGGTGCTGGTGGTGGTGGTGTGCCTGGGTACAACGGTGGCACAGAGGAGAATATGGTGTTCTTATCAATGCCACTGCCTCCGGTGGCCGTTATTGACACAAGAGCTGCTACCAGAGCAGCATTCCCAGTCAGCGTCGGCTCAGTGTGGCCATATTCTTTACGAGAGTCTTTGAACCCGTCGAACTTATCAGGTCCCCCAACCATGGCGCCAACGATTATGTTGGGATTCGGGGCTTTGCGGTCTCTCCATTTCCACCCTGCAGTGCAGGAGTACTTCACGCCATTGTGAGGGATAGAAGCTCCTCTGTGGTGAACTTGCTTTGGGTAGTTCTTACCGTAGCCTACAACATAGCTCATCTTTCTTGGGTTGTCCCCTAGGATGTAATTCACCTAGTACAATTCAGCAGAAAAATAATCAAAGTTTAACGAGCGCACTTCCGACCAAATTCACTTGGGAAATCAAAGCTCAACTTTTGCATTCGAAGTACCTGAGAAGAGGCGATATTGCGGAGGACCTCAGAGGAGAAGTAGTTAGGGCCACAGTACCAACCGGGGATGTTGCTAGCGTCAAGGTAATCCGCATACAGAGATGCCAAAAATGCATTGCCCATGGCATACTGCAGCGCCTGTGGCCGCCCATGGTTCAACTGTATAAGTCCTCCTAGATTTTTTTCAAAAACAGAAAAAGCATCAGAAACAAGTCAAAAGCCTAAAGTTTTCCCCTGAATGTGTTCAAGAATCAAAGATAGACAGGCACCTTTGGTGAAGTTGAAGATGTTGAAGTGCTTGAGATCAGAGCACAGGTTGAGGTTTGTGGAGTTATGATACCCCCTAAGTGATTCTTCATAAGGGTATCCAGGGTTCAAGAAGATCCGAAACCTTGTCAGCAGAAGCTGTGCAGCAGGCAACTTGTTGTCCCAGCTCAGAAAGCTCAAATCTGGTATCTGCAGAAACGCCTTGGCATTCTTTGGAAGCCTAGGATCAGTGGCAAATCTGACATAGCTCATGTTGCCTGAAGCATAAAACATCCACGCAGCACTCCACATGAACTCATCCCAGTAACCAGTCGAGTTGTAGAAGGGCTCTACCATAGGGTTCCCCCTTGAGTAAGTTGCCCGGTGACCAGATTCCCTTGCAAACTTGTAGACTGTCGCTGCAGCTTTCAGAAGCTTACGAGAATATGCAGTGTCATCTTTGAAGGCTATGGAAGCTGATGCTAGTGCTGCAGCTACTTCTGCGCCGAGGTCTGATGCACTTGTTGTGGACAGAACTGGTCTAGGATAGTCCATGTCTTCCGGTCGTGTCCAGCAGTAGTGGTCATCCGGCGTAGTTGAGACATTTCGCGCCCCGCCAACCTAAAAAAAAAAAGAGTTACTGCACTTTGAACTCAATACTTGTGTTCAATCAAAATGACAGTAACAGATTTTAGCTATCTTGAAACAGAGTATACATTGAATTTCAGATTTCTATGACAAATTGAATTACCTGAATGTAGATCTTGTCGATTGTTGTTGCTGAAGAATTGAAGGTTTTGAGAAGATAGTCAGTGCCCCATTTGATGATATCTCTAACATGATCATATTCACCGATAGCTTTATACTTGTGGCTATACTCAATAACAGACCAGCTGAGAAGGCTCATAGAGAATGCCATAGGAAAATGGAACTTTATGTTATCTCCTGCATCATAGTATCCTCCTACAAGCCCTCCTTTCAGTGTAGTCTCACTCATTCCATCTTGCAAACCCGAATTTCCTCGCCACGGTATTCCGTTGTTCTTGGGCAATTTACCAGCTGTTTCATTGCAGAACATTAACCAAAAAAATCATGCATATAACTTAAAAGAAAAAAAAAGAAAAAGGAGGGCTTACATCTCTGAGCATTGAAGAAGAGAAGGGCCTTATGCAGAGCATTTGCATACTGATCAGGCGGCGGAGGTTTAGGATGGTGCTTAGGCAAAGACTTAACGATGATCACCGGAATACCGATAATAATAAACGCGGCAACGGCAGTCCACATAATCCATTTCAGAACCTTCCTCTTACACACAACACAACCAAGATCGACGTACTTGTCCTTCTTTGGTTTCATGTCAGTAGGCCCAAGTAACCAGCTCTGTTGTGTCTCATCAAGATGTTGGTTCCTTGACAACGCTGCTCTATCAAGCTCGATATTGCGGCTCTGCTCATCGTCGGTGTTGATCTCAAATGAACCTCCCCACTGGTTGCCTGTATGCATCTTTCTTCGCTGCAACAGTTGATCTCAGATTCTCTAAATTCAATGAAGAACAATCACAATATACTTGTTTCAGAGTGATAGAATGGATTGATTCATGCACGCATGAATGTTCCGTTCTTCTTTTTGCCTAAAAGCTTCTTCATAGCATAAATAATTAATCATTGATGGTGAAGAGATTTTATATAACCCAAAAAAAAAAGAATTAAATAAACATTTATTGTTTTATTGCGTTATTGGGAAGGTAGAGAGGGTTTGACTTGAGGGAATGAGAGTGATAGGGAGGTGGTGGCCGTTGGGTTTATTTGTTATTTTTTCCATGGTTGAGATATTAGATGAAATTTTATTCTTTCTTTGCTTGATTGTTATTTGAGTTTGGCGTTACAATTTCTTTTAACAAAAAAAATTTATAAGTTAGAGAGAAGAAACGAGTGTAGCTGGCTTTACACAATTGACTTTGAAATGTTTATAGAGAGATGGTGCATGCATTCTTTAGAATAATGCTTAACGAGGAAAGGGGAAATGTGAACATAATTGAATAGGATTCATGAAGTGATTTGATGTATTTTACTCTATAGGATTTTCTGCATTAAATTGATTTACCGTAATGTTATTAGTACGTACATGCATCAGAGGTAAAATAAAAAAATGCTATTTTCATTGTGGTTTCAATTATTTGCGTCCGGTATGGTTAGAAAGAGTAAATACTTCCATAATTTAGTTTCTAATGATATATCAATTTGGAGTTAATTTATAAGCAAAACGATCATAACAAACAGACAATACTAAAAAAAATTAGTCTATAAAGATATCAGAAATTCTTTTTATTGAACTATAATTAGATTCTCCTAGTAAATTCTTAAGTTTTGAGTAGTAAAAAAAAGGCTAAATTTCGATTTTAAAATTTGAAGTTCTTAATTCTCAAATCTACTATAGAATAATTTGAGAATGACTAGCTATCTTCTTTAGAAGTTAACCTACAGCTTTCAGCAATATGACTAGAATCCCGAAGCATAAGAGCACTTGGCTACAATAAATATCATGACTTAATTAATAGCAAACTAGGATTAATAATAGGTATGAGCATGTGAGACACTCATAATTAAAACCATTTTTCAAAGTCCAACTAGTGTTGGTGGAGGTTTTGTAGCCGTTTCTTGCGGTGCTTGTAGTTCATCAGTTCATCTTCAGCAGCTGTCCCTGTTCCTTTTTTTTTTTTTTGCCTGATTCAGTCAAAAATGAGAAAGCAGCCTGCTGGCTTGCTTTTTCTACGAACAGCAAACAGTTCAGCCACGGCTGGCAAAGACTATGACACTCGACCAAAGACAAAAGTGTTGTATTTAACTACGTAATACAAACCAATCCTAGACTTTATTTCTTTGTATTACGAATTCAATCGCAAAAGTTCAATCATAAACTTATTCTTTTTTTTGTTAAAGCTCAATTAGCACAGTACAGGTTATTCAACTATCGTGAAATGCGTCAAACTTTGTGGTAAAATTGGAGAAACAAGCAGATGCAAAATGCATTTTTCAAAACAACTAATCATCAGTACTCCCAATTACTATACACTTCACCAGCATCAAAAACTCGCTTGTAAATGATCTGTAATTCGAAGAAAAACAAATAATTAAAACAACAATAGCTATACACGGAAGAGGAGCTAACTTATGACCAGCGCATTGCAGATGTGATCAAACCATATGAAATAATCAGTTACGTTTTTTAAAACTGGGATTACTGCAAATCATCTATTAGAAAAAACAGCAGCACTTTGGGGAATTATTTAGCCTTCAGTAGAACAATAAGACGCTATTCAGGAACTGATAGTATAGATCGAGATCGACATATAGTAGCAATGAGCAATGACTTGAAATGTTTCTATAGCACATGTTATAGCAATAATTCTGAATTCCTAAGAAACCTTGCTTCCCCACCCATCTAAAACATTTTATATTGAAGATGAAAGAAGAAAGCGAATACTTTGTTCCAGAACAAGCCTGGCATTTGATAATTCTATTGTTTTGACTTCATTTAAAGCAGGATTATTCCAACAACCATTTCATTCAAATGCGTCACTCCATTGAATAACTATACCCAGTACTTGATCAATGGGGTCCTAAAAGTCATAAAAATAAAACAGAAGAAATATTCATAATGCAACAATTATTTGACCTGATGCAACTCAAGGAGCCAAGATGGGTGACATTGCACCCAAAGGTAGATCCATAACTAATTGCAGCAACAAATTCCTTCACCCTTTTGTGGATGCCAATGACTAAGATAGCAGGTGAAGGAACGAAGTGGTGATTATTTTGCCTACACAGTACACAAGCATAGCATCATCCATGCTTAAAACTTATAGGAAGATTTAAATGATGTGCCTGTAAGGAAACATATTACATTAAACATCGAAACAGTTGCATGTGGTTCCATCGAGGAAGCAAACCAACAACTGTGGTTGCCTTTATAGCTAGTGTCATGTCAAATGTGTCCTTCTCATTGCTTATAGAAAGATAGATTTCTATTCATTCTACAAAATATGAACTCAACTTGACATATTGAAGGTAATATAGTTTCAAGGCCACATTTCTCTCTCTCTCTCTCTCTCTCTCTCTCTCTTTCTGCCACAAAATTCCAAAAGGACATGTTTTTTTCTTTAAATGGATGAGATAAAGTAAGTACAAACTAGTCAGCCTTCAGTAAAGTATCATATAGTCTCCAGTGATACCAGAACACAATAAATGCAAAGAATCCAGGTCCCCCTAGTGGCGTAACTTCAACAATGAGACAAAGAGGGTTAAAAATCCCACCTCTTCTTAACTCTGAACAGTATGACAGATTTTCCAATATCATCCTGAGGGACTTGCAGCATAAATTGAAGTTTCATTTTAAAGGGGGCAGTCTTCACCTTACCATCCTCTTCTCCAACCTAGTCAAAGAGAAGTGCAAGCATATCCATCAAAATTGAGGAAAATCTGGTATTATGTGGATCGCGCCTTCCAGGTTGCGTAAGTCAAAGATCAAGAAAGAAAATACCATGTAATATACAACTTCAAAAAGGTTAACAATGGCCACATAACAGATATTAATGCACTTAAAACCAGCCAGGAAGAAACTAGTTGTCTACATAACTTTCATTATGCACGTTACTTACCCAAAATGATGCCCAGCCAAGTCGAACTGCCGAATCATAACCAGCTTTAAATTTGAGATCCTTATTGATGTTACGTTTATAAACTGTGCTCCACTCACTTGAGTCAAAATGATACCAATAACTGGAAAAAATCATGATATGGAACTCAATCAAGATTTGCAAAGATATTAAAGATGACTTTAATGACCTGAAGGTACACAGAAAACTTATCTGCATAAAGGGAGACAATTAAATACATAACTAAAATAATGAAACATATTTTAAAGTAAGAATATAAAAGTTAATATGCAAAAATAAAATTGTGAAAACTGAATCTTACATATGGAGGATTAATATGTCTGCAGTTAAGTAGTTTTTCTGAATTACTCCCATGCTAACTCCCTATGACAAGCACATACAGTACCAACTAGAAACTAATCCCTAACATAGATGAGAAATGGCTTGACATATCTTTCTCAGATTGAAGATTAACAAGGATCGAGAAAATCCACATGGAGCTATGTATGAATCGTGAGCCTGGTATTCAATCAGTATCACCAAAATACAACTGCATTAAAAAACATAAGTAAGATTGGAACATATCCCAACCTCAATTTATCTAAGAGACTGAACCGGCGCTTGAAAGCAAAAGATAATGCATTAGATGGCAGTGAGATGCTTGGAATGAATGACATTTCCTGATCCTGCCATGATTATAACCAAAAAAATCCAATAAATGAGACTAGTAACAAGGAGCTAACATCAATGAGAATTAGAAATAACCAGTCACCTTGAAACAGTATCTCAGATTCAGATCATTCTCCTTGTAAAGAGCAGTGCCAACTCCATTCAGGACATTTGCCTTCACAATTCCACTTACAGATAGAACTCTCTTCATCTCATCACTTTCTTTCTCTTCGACTGATACTTGACCATAGGGAAACAAAAGGCTTGCTCTTGGCTGCAAAATTGAATTAACTATTTCTTTGTATTCAAATATGTTTTGCTAAACAACAATTGGTTTAACTACATTTACCCTGAACCTAAAGACATAATCCTGCATAACAGATATTAAGGTCAGATCCCAATGCTATTGATGATGGAGGTTATTTTGGGTTGTATAAAGTTAATCAAACTGAAAACACAAAGTGCAACGTCAAGAAAGTCTGGCTGTTTGAATATTTAAACTACAAACATATACCCATTGACTGTGTTTCTCTAGCATAACATTACAAATCTACTTAGCAGCATAACCTCTGTACTTTCTTGGCTCAATGCTGGAACAGTGAAGATCGTAATTCAACGAACAAATGCCATACATCTTGTGGTTCTACTAGCCTGATCATTCTTTTTAATGGCGAACAAGTTTAAAGTTATGAGGAGAAGACATAGGGGACAGGTGTTTGGAACTTGGTTTGCAAAAATATTAAAAAAAGGATGAAAGTCTCAATTCAATCGACCCCACCTAGTGAGATGAAGCTTAGATGTTGAATAAGAAGTCTCAAACAATACTACCAAATTTATAAAAGGCCTGCAATTTCACTCACCAATCCAATTCTAGGGAATGAAGATGATACTTCAAGTTTATAGCAAGGATCCAACTTCGCAGCTATTGTGACTTCTCCCTGTTTTTCCTGAAGAAAAGCAAATTTAAATAAACATGTAATAGCAGTAAGTAATAGTCTGCAAGACAACAGATTGGATGCCATGGCAACACCACTTTATCCTTAAAAATAATATTAACAAAAAAAGAGATGCCACTTTAATCACTGCCAAAAATATACTGATGTTTTCCATAATGTTCTACAGTTGCTTTGCATAAAGCCAGAAGAACATAAGGTTCACTTTCTACAGCCAACGTGTACCTGCTAGATATAACATTGAACTAGAAGATCTTTATAGCACTAATCAGTGCCCAAGGATGCTAACAGTGAAGACAATATACGAGCAGCTGACTACTTCATAATATTCATGACAACCCATTAAAACTAAAGGTTCCAGCCTTTGTGAAGTTAAGACTATAATCAGCACAACGACAATTATTAAATAAAGAACTTATAGAAGCAAGACTGCAAGTTGGGAGACTGTTCTTCAGTGTTCATCTCTACAACAAAGGCATAGGAAGGTACTATGAACAGCATAGCACGCACCTTCCTATAGTGATGTTTCAACAGGAAGATACTGGCGAAATTCATGGAGGTTACAAGTGACTTGTCATTTCTGTAATTGCAGGACATAGATAAAGACTTTGTTGAACAGCCTAGATGAATATTATCTGGTTCAGCAATCTGAAAATGGCCTGTTTCAGATAAATAATTGAATAGTACCCTTAGTCTAGCTCTATAGAGACACGATACGTAACAAGTTGCTAACATCATCATGCATAATAAGGAGAACATGAAAAATTGGACTCTTACTATACATTGTTCTGGATAACCCTAGCTTTATCACTTCAATCACCATATGAAAACACCAATTCTTCGGTCATGCAACCATAACCAACAAAATGCAAAAATGGTTGGAAAACAATGGTCACCTTAAAAGTTTTCAGAAATTTCTTAGTATATATGGTTAATCCGCAAACAAAAATGCTCAGGACGCAATATAGTTTAATCGTATCCAACAAAATTTAACCTTAGTGACTGCGAAATTAAGAAATTTCCGGTCACTCCTATATTAAAAGTTTCAGCCATTCCCAAATAAATGAAACCCGAACCCATCATCAATCGAGAAGAAGAACAAGGGGAAAAAATTACCTTGAGGTCGTGGGTGACGCGGAGAAGTAGAGAATCAGCGACGGGAACGTTCGCGGACAGAAGCGAGTCTCGAGTTTGAAGGTCGTAGAGGAACGACAGGTTCGGAGAAACCAAGGCAAGCCGTGGAGCAACGACGTTGCATCGGGCATCGTGCTGGAAAGAGAACTTGAGTTTGGCGAGCTGCCCTAACACGCGGCACGATGCCTTGTGGAGGAAAGCAGCCGTGCCGCTGTCGAACTCTGAAGTCAGACGGATCGGGGGACGAGGCAGTGACGTCAGCTTTTGCTTGGTTTGGGTTGCAGCGGTAGAGATGATGACGTCGACGTTGGCGCCCAGGTCTTGCAACGGCAGCGGCAGCGGCAGCGGCGGCGGAGATGGTGGTGGAGTTTCAGAAGAAACGGGATCAGCCATGGAGGTGTTTGAGTTAGTTCACTGTCTATCTTCTTTGTTTTCCAATGTGATGAGGTGAAGAAATTGAAACGAAAAGAAATACACGTGCGTTTCATCCAAGTTCACGGTGTATTATCTCTCCCGTTTGGACCGAGGCCCATAGGCCCATACACCAAAGCCGTCGCCTGGAATTATAAGCAATTGAGTGAGTTTTAGGGTTTTGAAATAAAATTTTTTTATAATAAAAAAATATTTTTTTAAAAAATAAGTTTTCTATTTTTATTTTTAAAAAATAATAAAAATAAGTGATGTAAAATTTTGTTATAGTATTTTTTATATTTTTAAAATTTATAAATATTTATAAAATATATAACAAAATATAAAAATTAAAAAATTATTTTTTAGACGCCTTCCTAAACGCCACTCTACACGTATACTCAAGTAAGACTCATTCTTTGGAGATCTAAAACAAGGGATGTTGGAAAGTATTTAGAAATAGAATAATTGAGATAAAAGACATTTTGAAAATATTTTAGAAATAAATTTTATTTTTTAAATAATAATAACAAGAATTAACAACAATAATATCTTACTGTAATAATTTTTTATATTTTTAAATTAATAAATAAATTTAATAAAATATTATAGAAACTATTAGAAAATATAAAATAAAAAGTTCGAATGATATGAAGTTCAAACGGACTGTCAAACCGTGACTAGTCAAAATTGTTCAATCTTAATCCAACCTATTTATTTATATTGGTCAAAAGTATCAACCCTAATCCAACTATTATAATAATTGGGTCAAAATCTTATCGACCTATTTAATAATTCAAATTATCAAAATAAATTTATAAATATTAATTTTTAGTAATAATATATAAAAATTATTAATTATGATATATTTAAGAAGAAAAAATATTAATTTTGATAAAGTTTATAAATTAAGTTAAATTAGGATCAATTAAAATATATATATATGTAAATTAAATTCAAATTCTATAATATTATTTTTTAATTATTAAATAATATATATTATATAAATATTTATACAGATTAAACGGATCAATTTTGGATCAATCCGAACCAATACGAACTGATCCGAATCTATTTAATTTTCGGGCCAATTTCGGTCAACTTGAAATCGGTCCAAATTCGATTAAAATTTGATCCGAATTCGACTTTTACGGATCAGTTTCGAATCGATTTTTCGGGTTGGGTCTAAATTTGCCGCCTCTAATGTCTAGTACTACATCAAAAAAGAATTTTCAACTAATAAACTGTTTAATTGAACAACTACTCAATTAGTTATGTTTCATTAACTAGATGCAAAATTAACTGCTAAATCATTTTAGTGACTCCTAAGCTTTCATGTTTAGTTTTAGCACCTAAAATTTACGTAGTTTTGTTTAACTTCTAAATTTTAGATAATTTTGGTGTTGGAACCCAACGTTAATTTTGATGATAATAATAATTAAAAATATAATATATTAATTTAGAGGGACTAATTGAAATAAGTTATGCATATTTTTATAAGAAAGATTCATCATATACATAGCAGATGAATAGCTAGCTACATATATTTTTCGTCAAAAATAAGGCTGCTAAATTGACCAAATATGGAGGCATTGCGAGCAAGTTTAACTGAGCGTGAAAACATAGCATTGAGTGGCAAACCGAAAAAACAGAGTACTTGATAGCCGGCTATTTTACTGCTACTCGTTAAATACAGAAGAATCAGAAAGATCGTAATTATCATTCACTTTCAAATATGCTTTTAAAGATACTGTAGATCTTATTTGAACCAAATTTCTTAACAGAGTTAGAGCAATATGCACTTTCAAGATTGATCTAATATCTCATCAAATCACGATCAATACAAGTTTAGAAAATTCATTGAAGGATAGAAGAAAATCACGATCAACAGTAAGTTACAGAATTCAGACATTGCTGGAATCATTTTTTTAGATGAGGTTTGATCACAAAATTTTTATCCATTTGAACCCCAATTGTGAAGGATCACTGATGAACATATTAGCTACAAATTCACATTAATAATCATGAAAAATCATAACAAAAGAAGACAGCGAATACGATGCAAAGTAGCTATCAAAATCACGCTCCCTGACAATGCAAAAATAATTTTAACATTCAAATTTAATTGTTTTAAAAAAGAAATTACAAATTTAATCATATTAAAAATATCATACAAGTAACCATTAAACTACATTGATTAACAAATTCAAGCAAACACAAAATTGCACCACGAAATTGAACTACATTGACCCACACACCATTGAAGGATAAGTTCAACTTGTAGATTGACATATGGTCAAGCAAACTCAAACTTCATGTTAGCTCCACCAGCACACGGGAATAACACCAAGCCGATCAACAAATTCATAGCAGAAAATTTGAATTCAACTCAACCTTAAGTAGAAAAAGTGAAAAACTAGGATTAATCACTAGGGCTCATACTAGAAGAAGTTTCTTTTTTTTTTTTGCCACAGCAAGGGGGTAGATGAATGAGCATGAGATTCAAAATTCACACTCAGAGCATCAATGCTAATGGAAAGCATAATCTCACTCTAGCTGAGTAAAATTAAATAGAAGCAAATGACCTAACTAAATTTCTATAAGCAGTCGCCACCTCAATCAAAAAGGCTCTCAAAATAAGATACAGTGCAGAAAGGAAAAAAAGGAATAAGAATAAAACTGTAGCAGTCGAGTAAGTACCAACGGAAGAATTTCAAACAGCTGAAATCCAAATTGCAAGACAAGCAAGCAGGAAACATATAAGTAGAAAAAAGGTCCAGAAAACATAAGATGATGAGAGCAAGAGAAAAATAGTGAAAAGAAAGCATAGACATACATCTACCGAGAAATTTAAAAAGCCAATACTCTCTCATCAACAAAGTTGATGAACTCACATGAGAACTACCTTTTTTAGCAGTTTTCATTTGATCTACTCTCCTTACTTTAATTGAAATTAACATTCATTGTGAGATAGATCCTATGTTTAAATATGCAATTGTAATATTCACATTAACTTTATTTAGGTGCTTGTTGCACTTGGTGATAAGGCTTGGTTAAACCCGTCTTGAATCACTATCTTATAAGTGAGCTACTGAAGTTCAGCCGGAGAAATTTGGTAAAGCTTAGGAGACTGCTTTGGTTCGTCTGGAAGAGAGAACTTATTGAGCAAAAGTGTTTGGCTTGGCTAAGTATATTACCTTTATAATTGTAGCTTTTTAAAAATTAATAAATTTTTACTTTTAACGAAAAATGATCGTGAATATATGCAAAAAAATTTACCGAACCACGTAAATTTTTGTGTGCTTATATTGTGAAAGTTACATAGTATTTTGTTTAGTTTTAAATTGGATTAGACTCTGACCCTTTTTTGTTTTTGTGCAAGATACAATCTAAACTTAGCCTACTACATTAATGCTACATGTAAAAAAATTTCATAATCGAAATCATTTTTTATATCAATACAATTCATCTCTCTCTTTTTGAGTTGATTCTGCAGTCTTGCCTAATATTTAATGTTAAAAATTTATTAAATTCATCAAATTTGTAATTTATATATATTTGTAAATATAATTTGAAAGAAATCCTTCGAATGTGATGTTAAGGGTTCTTTGGTATGAATAACAAACTATAAAAAGGTTTTTCAATATTATTATTAAAAATATATATCTTAAATGACATATTTAATATAATAAATTTCAAATATAAAAGTTAGAAGTAAAACTATTCATCCTAGAAGCAAGTACTGTTTAGCTAAGCTCTTCAACACATTTTCATTCTAATTGCTTATTTCATATTTTCTAATAAACAGTCTGCAATATTTTATAAAATTTTAAAATTAAATAGAAGAAAACAATTTTACATAATAAAATTTTATTTTTATTTATTTTTATTTTTTGAACTAAAAAATTAATAATCATTTAAAAAAATCTCTAAAATATTTCTTATTTTATAAAAATTATTTTTTGAAAGCACTCCCGAATATATTCTACGAATATCTCCCTAAGACAAACTATTGTACTCTAAGACAAAAAGTAAGAAATTAAACGTCTTTGGACAAGGACAAAGGTTTAGCACAAAATCAACTAATGCATTTCTACTGCATGCAGAACCTTGACAAGGTAGTGTGAATTCCTCTTTCCATATCCAGACAAAAATGTCAAACAGGATAATCGTAGACAACTACATCGTGAAGTGAATTCAAGGCTACCACATCACTAGACAAAAAAGACAGCCGCTCAGGAGAGAACCAAAAATATATTTCCCCATAAACGTGATAATATAATGGCATTTAACTCACACTTCTCCATGTACATAGCCACATTTATCTATCCTTCCCTTTACATCAAACACTGTCGGATCATGGAAACGGTAAAGAAATACACCATCAAAACATCTAAAGAAGAGGTAAGCCATGGCATCTGAAACTTCCTTCTGAGAAATTAAAATACTTCGAAAGGGTGGCATACTCTTCAGCTAAAACATACATCGAGCCACAGTTGTTTTGTGAAAATACCGACCCAGTCAACAACTTGCAACAACACACTTCAGAATCTATAAACGACTACAGTGGAACTCATCAATACACACTAGCAGAGGAAAGGGGCTTTCCCCGACCGAAGGTGAAACCCCTAGTGCCATCAGGCATTCGAGGACCGGGAGGTGGCTTAGCCACTGGCAGCTGCTCAGCATGCATGTGGTGGTTTGATGCTGGAGTTCCAATTGGGAGACCTGCACTGTGATTATTACTGCGATGACTATTACCATGATTCTGCCCACGTACTCTCCCTTTGCCTCCACGACCACGTCCTCTTCCTCTCCGTCCTCCACCCTCCCTTTCATAATGGACTTCCTCACCCTGCCAAGACAAGTAGCTGAAATTACATTTTCAAAACCAATTAATCAAACAGGGAGAAGAAGTCAGAAAGCAACATTCCAATGGGAAAAAAACAACTGGAATAAGAAGATTAAAGGTCAGGACCAACGTTAGAGCCTATAGATACTTGAAAGCTATCTTACCGCATGCTCACTAGAAGCTTCAGCAAGTTGAGAAAAAACTTCTACTTGCTTATCATCAGGCTGGTCAGATATAGAGGGATCACCCTCCTCCCCGCTAGCTTCATCTTCATGTGCTCCCTTCCTACCTTTACCTGTTCCGTTCCTCGTCTGAATTAAGATGAGAAAAATTATATTATTAAAGAGTTCCCTCCCAAGGGTCTCTCAGACGAAGTTTAGAATCAGGAACAAGAACTATAGCAGGAGTTAATTAGAAAGAATGCCTTTAACTGATGAAGCAGCAACTTGCTACATCATTCGAATTACTATCACTGTAAACTAGAAAGGCTAGTAAGTAATTCATTCTTCTCCTTTTGAAGAACAACAACAGACGCTCTTTCTATTACACTGAAAAGTCCAACAAATGCCCACTTTTCCCAACAAAAAAAAAAAGTAAGAGCGTTGTCAAGATGTTTGATGTTATCTTACCATGCATTTATGTAGTAAACGGAGTCTTAACCCACTCCTCCAATTCCTCTCATCATTGAGCTCAGAAATCTGTTCAAGGAACCAAATACATAAAAATTACACAAGCGCTTCTCAGATTAGACGAGAAATAACTATAAGGAAGTTTTGAACAATGCAACTCACTGCTTTCTGGGCATCCTCATTGGTCTCATACTCCACAAAAGCGTGTAACTGCAAAGAATAGCAGCCTAATCAGACATACTGTCATGTTAATATGGAATCAGACGCATTACATGGCAACAATGCATAAAGAAGCTTTCTAGATTGATGTTCATTAGATCCAATCAAAAGACGGTATTTTTTAACTTAAGAGAAGGTAAATATATCTCGAGAGTATAAAATGATAACAGAAATAGCAAGAAGCAGGAAGTACAATAATTTCTAAGTTCTCTTATCTCTTGACAAAAGAACACAGATTCTTTACTTTCCAAGAGAAACATTCCATACAAGACTACTCCAGAAAGCTTATGTTGCACATAAAGGGATTGTTACAAATCGCACAACAAGATATAGATGTAAGCTAATGCTATCAAAGTTATCATCAAGTTTGTTAAAAAATCTTTTACACGAAAAAGGCACAGGGCTTATGAAAGGACCATTACCAGCATAGGAAAGTACAACAGCATGTATCAGTTACATTTAGCAGTTCTTTTCAAAGGTCATAGACATATTCAATACTACAAAAATCTTGAAAACACATTTAAACAGATGCAGTAAAATTGATCAAAATGAACTTCTACCACGCAACAAAATGCACAACGCAAAGCTGTTCATGAGAAGATACAAACACAATAAGCCAATGACCAATATTGATTGCCAAGGTTTAGTATGGGCTAGTTTTGATCAACCAAAATCCAGAGGTTGAGTAAACTAAGAAATTATCTTAATATCACATGCTCAAAAGAATTTCAAACAGCATGCCCTCCTAAACGACAGGATGAGTGAAAAAAAAAAGATCAAAATTCTAGAACTCACATATAAGATACGCTCCAATGAACATCTCCAAAGGTTCAGTAAAATAAGAAATGATATTTATCACCCCCAAAGAATTTCAAACAGCATGCACTACCAAACGACAGGATGAGTGATAAAAAGGTCAAAAATCTAGAGCTCAGATATAAGTTCCTTCTAATGAACTTCTCCATAGGCGTTATAGGTCGTCTTTCCTAACCATGTATAAACTACAAATCCACAAAAGAGCACTCTATAACAAGAGCGTAACTGATGATTTGCAATACCCTGTTTCCAAAGAGCATGTCCATTTTTGCTGATCTATTAGTTGGAGGAGTAGCGCCATTGGGAGGCTGCGGATAGCAAGTCCTTATTGTCTTCACACTGCAAAAGCATATTTCATCAGGCAATTAGAAGCACATTACAGATAGTTGCTCGAAATACAGGCCTAGATCCAATACCTCCCAACAGCTGAGAATATCTTCATGAGGTTTTGGTAGCAATGGTCATCAGGTAGGTTTTCAGCCACAACAATACGTGACTGCAGCAAAGAAGAATAGGCACAATGCACTAACACTCAGATGATAAACCACTACCAACAAAGAAACTCCAATAAGGAAGCGCAATAACCTGCAATTCTTCAACATCACCCTCAGTAATTGGCAGTTCACGTCTAACTTTCTTCCCATCATCACTGACAACCTGCCAATCAGTCATCACATTCAAATATTTAGAACTTCCTAAAAGCAACAATGAAAAGAATCCAAAGAGAACTTGCAAACTGAAGTTACAAATGAAAGAAACAAGATGGCCAGAAAGGTTTTAAACAGATCCATGAGGACAACAAACATGCTGAAACTTACAAGCTTTTGTGATGTCCGGAGAGCATTTCCAAGTTGCGAACTGTTATGGACCAGGGCTTTGATCTTCCTGAATGATGCAATAACTGATATAGGCACTGCACAAAGAACTCGCAGTGAAGCCTCCTCCAAAATAAGTTAGAAGTATCACAAATCTTCTGTGCAAAAATAAGTATGCAACTTGCTTCCATCAAAACTGATATATATAAACAAAGTTCACGAGAAGCACCAGCAGCTACCGACAAAGTAGGGTGGCCCAAAGGAAGCACAGCTTGACAAGACTAGCGATCCAACATCAACAAGAATGCTAATGAGCCCACGGTCTCCAGTGCAAAAACCAACCAAAGCTCACGTGGTAATTAAGGAACAAACCTCCCTAACACGTTTCAGAAGCTCTACCATGCCCATTAAGTTCCACAGCATTTAAAGCTTGCCTTAACTAGCATTAGTTTTCAGAATCTAGCCTGTTGCTTTTAGGTTTGCAACTAACTATTTCCAGGACAGTTGATTATTTTGATTATGATATGTTACCCTAACTAGCGACATTGGAAGTCAAACTATTCTATTGACTAGCGGTTTGATTATCTTTCTCCTCTACTTCATAAAAGTCAAACATCTGTCTCTCTTCCAAGCTGTCATAAAATCTGTAACAGAAGTTGTAACTATTGAGCGAAATGTGTTATTACATACACAGATGGGTATGACTCATAATCAGTACTGTCCAAGAAGATATACGAGTTACATGCTCCTTGAACAGTAGCAACACCACCAAATTTGTCTCGGTAATAAATGACACCGAAGGAGTTACTATAATGACATGTGCATGGTATCCCATCAACAGCAGCCATCTCCGAAAGGTAATCAGATTTTCAGACGATTAGCTACATAACAGTCTCTAAAATGTGGAAGGGTGCTGAAAAGTGAAAACTAAACGTTAAGCATTTTGTTGTTGAAGAAGGAACGTTGTTAAAAAAGGACACCAGTGAAAATTAACAAACTGGGAATGTATGTTGAACTAGCAGTGCATCTTTAGCCACATACTTTTTACTATTTCATCAAATGGTTGGAACCAATCGTCTTTCTATCTTTCGCCACATGCCTACATGGGTAGTATACCTTAACCTGGAATCTCATGATTCTCCAATACTGTTACAGATTGCAAACACATTCCCATTGCTCTACTCAATTTTAAACTCGGTTCCATACTTCTTACGTAGTTCATAAACTGCTCAAATCTAGAGGAAGTTTGCTTGAAAGAAGGCATCAGTGACAGAAAACATTAAAACCTACATATGAATTTAGAGCATATATAGGCCCTTTGGCGTCCAACAAGACACTCCTGAAGGCAATGCATGGGTGAAAATTCATGTTAACAATTCCCCAGTATGAACTTAGTTTATGCCGCTTGACCAATCCAATCAAACAGTGGCCAAAGCCAGATGACAATTTTAAAAACAAGAAAACACATAAATAGCCAGTAATCAGTAAGAACAAGGCTTTATGTATGAATACCAAAACCCTCTGGGTCCTTACTGATGAACCTCATCAAGTGCTCCGTTGTAGCCAGATTGGCATCGCTGAAGTAATATTCGACCTGCCATATTTCAAAGTGGTTACAATAACTCAAACGAAGATAAGCATGCTTGATTTGCATCAAGCGATTCACTTCAGATTGCAAACTCCGGAAACTATAAACCTATGACGAATTTTCTTCTTGGCAAGGTTTATTTATCGAATGAGCATCGGGAAGCAGTAGGCAGAAGAACACCAAGTATGTATACTACATTTAGCTACAAAACCAACAAAAGTATAATAAAATAAAATAAAGACAAGCGCAAGGGAAACATAAAATGGGGTCCCAAACAAAACCACATAAGCCATTACTAATTGCCCCGCCACACAAAACGGGCCATTTGTATTGAAGCTTTCCTGATGAACAGCAAGTAAAAACGTGCATCACCTAGATTAAAAAAACAGCTCCTCCCATGAGAACTTCTAAGGATTCCATCAATAAATCACTTTGAAGAGAAGCACACAAATGACAAATACCATAAAGCAACAATAGCCAAGCTTAAGCAACTTGTCAAATGTTGCGGTGGGAACTTATACAGAAATGATAAACAACATATATTACATCCAACTTTTGCCTCCATGAAATCATGTCTGAGTCTCCAAAATCAATTATTTTAGTTATGACGATTTAGATTGAATACGCAATGAAAACAAAAACGAAACATGGTTCTTGTAATTTCAACTATCAACATACTACTTATACTGGCAGAAACAGTTAAAAGCTTGAGCAGAGATTACAGAAAAGAAAATCCAAACAACAGCTAAGATGGTAATCAATGGCTTATGTATATTCATCATAAAGAAATTCTAGTATAGCATCACAGTCACTTCCTACAGTGCCCAACACAGAAATTGCTAAAGTAATATGCAGCAGAGCACAGAAACTAATAACAAGCTATAAGAGCAATCACGAACCAACCTGCTTTGTTATCTTCTGAACAACATCATCAGAGAGCCCTTCCCTAGTCGGTGGAGTAGGATCAGTTTCGAGTGGCTCCTGAGAGACTTCATGGTCGATGAATGCTCCAGTTCCATAATACTCGTAAGCGGCGGCAGAGGTAGTAGGTGTAGAAATGAACGCCGCCGAGGAAGGTGGCGCAGGCGGCGGGTGGAAAACATGCATCATCGATGGGGATGGCCGGTGGTGGTGATGATGGGACCCATGGTAGTGCTGGTGATGAATCTTCACCGTCCGTTGCTGTTGCTGCTGCGGTCGGGGAACAAATTCCGGAGCGCCGGCGTTTAACCGACTAAAGGAACCTGTCCGGTTGAGCTCCGGTGTAGGCGACAATCTAACATCAGGGATCTCCATCTCCACGCTTTGATCTTCGATTTCTTCTGCCATTACAAACAAATTTCTTCTTCGATTATTGATGGATCGATTTAAATAATAAGAATCAAGGATCTAATTTGAAAATTTTTAAGAATTTAGTTAGGGTTTTGGAGTAAAGGGAAGTGAGCGACTTGGGGATAACAGTTTTCTCAGAAGCCCGATTTTGGGCAGAGAACATCGGAGAAAGAAATTTTCTCGGGAGAAAATGTTAAAGCGAAGGTATTTATAGTGTTGACCCAAACAAAACGAGAGTCGCCAACTTCTAGAGTTCTAGTTCTACTTCTGGATGGTAGCGGTAAGAAAGAGAACGAAACCCTTAACAAAATTTAACTTTGTTAATTAAAGTACATTGCACTCTTAACAAAGGTTTTATTAGATTGGACACGTGGTAGTATAATAGCAGCACGTAAGCACAGTAGTACGAAATAATGAAGGCCATGTTACTTTATGTGGACCGTTTAATAAGGCCTAAATTGTTTCGATTGGGCTAAGAAAGGCGTTTGGTCAAATGGGCCACAGTCCAATGTTCTAAGAAGCCCCAACAAATAAAATCTGACAACTCACTTGCACAATGTACACAAGCTACATTTCTTTCTTTTGCCGGTAGTCTTCCTTGTTTATCTTCAGCAATATACTTGTGCTTACATGTTGACGCATGTGTTTTATTTACAACTTCACATTTTACTTCTAATTTTATACTAAACTTTAAATTTATTAAAATTTTATTTTAAATCTTGTTTTATTTATTTTAATTATCATATCTATTATATTGAACTTTATTTTTATTAAATATTATAGGTAGAATTGAAAGTTAAAGATATTTATATATGTGTGTGCATTAAATACGGAGTCATCATGGGATGATACAGGTCATGACCATCATTGCAAATTTTGGCATTGCATGTCAGTGTTGACCAAGTCTCTCTAAAACCCAATACCGTAACACTCTGAAGCCAACCAAATCAAACCAAAAACAGAATCGTAAAAAGAACAACAGTAAGAGCAGCAGATAAAGGGTAGTCATAGCATTTACAGCTCTCTCCTCTTATGTTTTCTTCAGCAATACAGAGCGAAGGATTGGATCTGTGCTAGAAGTGATCATATTAGTAGTAGTGAAATGAATGCTGTTGCCATATGTAGCTAGCTAGCTAGGTCTCTGTGATTAAAACTACTTTAATTGTTCTTAATATGATGCAGTAGTACTGAAGGGTAAGGTATTTTAGGGAAGGTTTGATGTCACCTTTAGAACTCGGCTCTCTTTCCCTTCTGTAGGTTTGATTTCTGACCAGACCTTAATTTCTCTTCCCAGTCCCTTTCGGTTTGTCTACTTTCTTTGTCTTCTACTGCAATATCCCTAGCTCCCACTCTCTGTCTAGCCATGCTTATTACTTCATTTCTTCTTCTTCTTCTTCTTTCATTTCATTCAATTCCCAAAAACCCATAACTCATTCATGAATCAGTGAGAGATATAAGGAAAGAACGAAGAAAGGGAGGGAGACAGCTTTTGCATCGCTTCACTGAGATGATGAAAGAGAGAAGAAAAGGAAGATCAATGTCGTTTCAGATTGGCTATAAGATTTGTGGAACTGGCTAGAAAAATTAATTAAAGAGGAAAGAGTTCGTGGAAGCTTTGAATTATAGGCTCAATTACGTATATATATGATCATGACATGCTAAGGGCATCTTTATCTTTAATTTAAACTTCATTTTTTTCAGTCAAAACTTTCAACTTTAATTTATTTTCAACAAAAGTAAACATAAATACTAAAAGTGATCTTTAAACTTTTAACAACTATATTTTAAACCTGAAAACTCCAACATTAATTAAACTCATTTTTAATAAAAAAGAGAAAAAAATTAAACTTAATTTCTTAAGTAATTCATTTTTCAGAACTTGTTTTTGAGAACTCCACTTCTATACAAAGTAAACATGCTCTCAATATTTAAAAAGGAAATTGAAGAAAACGACAGAGCTTGAGATGTCTACTTAGCTACAAGTAAACTTCTATATGTTTATATATGGCTAGCTAGAGCTCGTATAGAACCTGGTGATCATAGCCTAGCTATGAAAATGGAGATACTACTGAAAGTGTTTGTAGAACTCATTACTTAACTTACTAATGCATGAAATCTAGCTAGCTACTCTAAGAAACAGTAAAGTTGTATGCCTCTTTCTAATGTCTCATGAACTCATGCCATATCCGTAGCAAATAAAAAACACAAAGTTAGACCATAACTGTTGTCCATTCATAGCTGATCATAATCAACAACTGTTTATACGTAGCAATAAAATAGTGCATGCAAATTATGAAATGAACTTAAGCCTTGAATATAATGAAGGGGACAGATATTGATTATGTCAATATTGAAACTATATGAAGAGATACATCTAGCAAATGCCCTATGCATGTTCGACATCAACAATTAATATATAAGAGAACCAAATTTAACAATTTTTCATATGTAAAAGCATCCAGATAGAAAACAACGCTAATCAGTTCATCAGTTTTCATTTTATATGAGAGAAACCCTTGTCTTTAACTTTGTTCATCTCAATTTCTCTTGCATCAACACACACTCCCAACTTCTTGGTTCTTGATGATCACCTGCAGATACATATAAGCAATGCAATTAATTAGAAATTAGCATTACTATTATTGAGTTTCTCATTAATTTACTTCACTAGCTATTAGGAGAAATCATGATAAGCTATATATAGACATTATACAATCTGTGCAGCTAGTTCATGGAAGTTCTTCATTATAGGTTGAAGATGATTAACAAGGGAATATATTTTCTACTTACCTAGATAATCAATGAAGCGAAGCCTTTAGATCGATCATTCAAAGGAAGTATATATATAGATATATTCGACAAGACAATTAAGAGTAAGAGAAATATGAACTGGATATACACTATCTTCTCATGATGATAACTAAATATAACCACTATATATATTGCTAGGAACGAATTTATGAAACCGTATATGCATAGTATACATATAATGAAAATATCCGTTACTTCAAGTTAAAATTTTCAAAACTGTCTTCTTAATTAAGAACTAAATATAAAGTATATATCATGAACTCGATTAATAAAAGCACTCAATGTAAAATTGTAGATTAATTAGATATTGTATACAAGCTTCAATCCATGATGATCATTCATTTCCAATGAATCCCTTAGTTTGTTTTAGATTTTTTCAACAATAAAGTTGAAATTATTTTCCTTCTATATAATTAATTTGTCATTTTTTTTCCAGGAATTATGTGTAAGATGACAGCATCTAGTATTCTCAATTAGGAGAGATCTTTCTCCAAAGTACCGTAACTTGCTGAAAACTTTTCTTTAAAAAGAAAACGCTCAAATTAAGAACTGAAAAGAAATCAACTACGTAACCTGTTAATTAACTACCAATCAGCAGAATAACTAATTTAAACTCTCAGGCTGGCTTGATCATACCATGACGTTGTTCTCCGGCAGCAGCAGCAGCGGCGCTATGTTTGAACAACTGTCCAGCAGCTCCAACTCCAACACCATGATGAAACCCACCAAAAAAACCAACAGATTCATAAGCTGCTCCGTTAGTACTTCCGAACCTTCCCATCAACATATGATCAGCAGCTTCTCCACCATGCATCGGAATCATCTGCAACTGCTGCTGCTGCTGTTGTTGCGGCTGCTGTTGATCTCTAGTTCCACTAGCCATACAGAAAACTGCAGCAGCTGGTTCTCTTCCAAACCCTACGCCAGCAGCTTCAGCTTGGAATTTCGCAAGCTGAGCGCGTACGGCGACTAGCTCCGTCTGAAGTTGTCTTAGTCTATGCTGTAGAAGAGAAATGATCCCAACGCAGCCGTAAACCGGATCTCGAACTCGCATCTCAGCTTCGTATGCGAGAGAATTAACGGCGTCTTCGCGTTGAAACGGGGGAAGATCGTTGAGAAGTTTAGTTACGTTACTTGCGCCGAAGATCCGGTGGACTTGTGCGAACTTTGTCATGTTGTCGGGAGGAAAGTAGGGAGCGAATACGCAATCTGGCTGACACTTCCGTCGGAGAAGCTTGCAGCCGGCGCACGGGGAGCTTGTTGATGTTGCCGTTGCAGATCCCCCTGCACCTGTTCCTATACCTGCCATTGATGCTGTAGACACCATTGTTGACGATGATACAGATGTCATCGGCGTTGATGATGAATTTGCCATTGATAATTAATCTTGTCCTCTGTAAACACAAACACAAATACTAGAGAAAAATAGATTAATAGCGTAGGTTTTGTATAAATGGGATTAGTGAAGATTGATCATATATATTATATAATCTTTAGATATATAAATATATACCTTCTATTTTTGCTTTCAGTAGTGCTTTTAAAATATGAAATTATAAATCTGAGTTGATTCTTGAATGTCTGGAAATATATCAATCAAAAAACATTATATTTCTGCAGAGCAAACATAAAGATCAGATATGATCTATTAATAAAACTATATTGGTTATAAATAGAAGAAAATAGCTAGACTGGATAGAGTAGATCAAAGTAACAGGATTTCACTTATATAGTCTGATATATATGTATATATTATTTTGTAAAGGTTGTATATGAATACTAAAAATCTAGTTAAAGTCCGAAATGGTGATGGGTTCGAGTTCTTTGAAGAAAACTAGTAAACAAATATTTTATCAGTTTATAATTATAGTATACGATAGTTGTAGTGTTCAAATCTTAGAGATAAAGAATAAAAATTAAAAAGAAGTTTGAAGAAGAATTAAGAAGAAGAATGGTCGGTCACCGGATCCAAGACGAAATTAAAAAATATATATATATTCAATCGAATCGCCCACCTTCTTCAAATTTCTTCCTCTTCTTGTTCTTCAAGGTAGCTAGGTAAGGTTGTCCTTCTTCTTATCTTTTAATAACAAAAGAAAAATTGCTATCTTGCAGAAGAGGAGAGCAGAGTAGAGTAGAGTGAAGTGAAGAAGAAGGAAATGCAGAGAAAGGTGAAAAACAAGTGCACCCGAAGAAAACGGGGTTTTCTTGCAGCGAGACAAAGAGAGAGATATAGAAAGGTTTGAAGCAGCAAAAGATGGTGATCTCTATTTGAATTGAGTCAAGACAGATGGATGGATGGAAATGGTTTCTCTTTTCTACAGAACCAAATAGTAATATATATCTCCATATATATGCAGCTAGGCCTAGGCAGACAAACATCAAATATAGGGTGCGTTTGGTTCACTTTATCATAAAAATAATTTTTAATTCATTTTTTAATATATATTTTATATATATTTAAAAATTTTGTTTCAAAATTTAGAAAATATAAAAAAAATTATATAGTAAATTTATTTTATTATATATTTTTATTATTTTAAAAATAAAAAATAAAATTCATTTATTAAAATATAAAAAATATTTTTTATTTAAAAAAATTTTATTTAAAAAGTACTCTCAAACGTTTCTATAATCAAATAATAAGACTAGTTATAAATAATAATGAACGATTTTAACTTATTTGAAACTCAAATTTGTTAAATCAATTTATGTAATTAAAAAAAATCATCATACAAATAAATGAACTAAAATTTTCATTTTACAAATAATGTGTTTCTTCACTGTGCTATCGTAACATTATTTAGAAATATTTGAAATTGCTTAAAAATATTATAGAAATTTTTAGATATGAGGCTTTTATTTAAAAATTAATAAAACTTGATGACATAAAACTTTTTTTTAAATATAAATTATTATAAAGAATTTAAACTATGAAATAAAAAATAAATAAAATTATTGAAACTTAATGCAGACGGTGCTTGAACACTCGAGGTATTTACCAACATTTTAAATTCACTTTTTTTAAATTTACTTTCAATATAAATACATACAAAATTAAAATAAAATTTTTTATTAATAAAATTTTTTAAAAAATTAATTTTAAAACTTACTATAAATATAAAATTAATATATTTTATATTTATTAAATATTTTTTATTTTTATTTAATTTTTTAAATTAACTTTCAAAAAACTTACTTCATTCATTTTTTTATCAAGATAAACACATTCTTAGTGAAGTTTAATTTGTAAGAGTTTATTTATTTCATTTCGCAAGTAATTATATTTTTAAAATAATTAAATAATTTTATATTATGTCTTACAAACTCTTTGTTAGAAATTATTGTTTCAATAACTTATATTTTAAAAAGAGTTAACTTCAAATAAATTCTTTTTTGAATTGTTTTCTGACGTACAAATCAACTCGAAGGATCTCTAAATCAAGTTTAAGTAATTAAAAAAGTTTTGAAGAATATTGAATTTGGTGAGGGAGGCAAAGAGAGAGAAGATGATGTGATGTGTGGGAAGAAATGAATGAGGATACGATGGGTGTCCCAAGAGAGTTGGGAGCGTAGTCATTCATTCCTTCATTCGTATATCATCAAAATAATAAGAGAAGAAGAATAAGCATGTTGTGATTTGACTTACCAAAATATCCTTGCATTCCCTTCTCATTTTCATCATCTTCAATTGCTTCCCTTTATGATTTTTGGTTTTCTGGGCCATTTTATTCACCACCTACATCTACTTCATCATCGTCTCTTCATTCCCAAAAAATTTAATAAAATCAATGAATGAAGCCGAAGACCCACTTCAATACTCAACCGAAATAGGAGGAACATATATTAGGGTATTTACTTCAATGCTTCAAAGCGCAGGAATTAAAGAAAGAAAAAGGAATTGAACTTATTGCATGCATCAATTGCAAGACCACAACTTCATTCAATGCCTCGATAGAGACACTACTCTTCTTAATTTCCTCTTCTCGGTATAAATTCTTTCTGCTTCTAACAGCACTAATTGGTAAATTTTTTATTGAATAATCAACGTGTGCACAAGAAGGTCTTACAGTAGTTCTAAGATCATTTCTACTAGCAGCTTTTTAATTTGCTCTGAAGAGGGTAGCAATTAATTTTAGTAAACTTGCATTTTCCCATAAGCTTGCATGCTAAGGTAACATGTTATAATATATTAACATCACCGATCTACTGAGAAGAAAATTTTTCTCTAGCTGGCGATTGAATCATTAGCATTTTTGCAGTAACATGTATAGGCAAAGCAGCAAGGGCCTGCTTGTTCTTTTCAGCATTTATTGACATTAATGTGTTTAATGCTGGGTTCTTGGTTCAATTTAATTAAGCATTATGAAGGTATATGCATAAATGTGTCATACAAGATTTGATGTAGCATATCTTTCAAGAGCAAGATGTTTAAACGAAAACAATAAATTTTTGACAAGAAAGATACTGTAGTTCTCATCAGTGTACCCACCCATGCAGGTGATCGTCAGCCTTTTTTTAAATTTTGTTTTGGGTTAACCACGGGAAAGCAAGCTTCTTGAAGAAATTAAACAAGTGATGATAAATATAGCTATAGAAGGTAGGTTGAAGTTTGAACTCGGGAAATGCTACAGTTGATCATGAGAACACACTGCTGTACTGCATGTATGTAACGCCGCCGTAGAGCTAACCAGCAGGCCATCATGTTCATGCATGCTCATAGAAATAGAATAAAAATCAAGCCTAGCTAGCTAGCATGATCCATAGGAATCGTTTGAAAATACTTATTAAATAATTTTTTTATAAATAAAAAATATTTTAAAATATTTATGAAAATAATTATTATTTTATTAAAAAAATAAATAATAAAATTTATAATATATAATTTTTAAACTTTGTAAAATATTAAATAAAATTTAAAATAATTTAAAATTTTTATTAAATAAATAATTTAAATAATACCAAATCGTCCGCACTATATATACGTACCATCTCTACCAAGCATGGCTTTGACTGTGAACTTCGAATAGAATTATTACAACCATACTTGTATATATGATATATCAAATATAGCTACACCTACACGTGTAGCTAGATCGATGGGTTTCGCCCTGAAATGATCAGTATCAGGAAGAAGAGCAACTTAATTCACCACGAACTTCATATCCAGTTGCATTATCTTCCTTTCCAAGTTCAAACAGTACGTAGCCAGCCATGGCTAAGAGCTACCGTGAACACCATCGTATCACCCAGTTATCCAAGTGCTTAATAAATCTTCAACTGGTCAGCTATCTTAGGTTAATTTGTTGCGTTTGTTTCTGCTTGAGACAAGAACAAGCAACTGATCATCGTCTAAGCAAAACATAACAGTAAAACTGCAAGAAGATCTGAGTCTCACTGCAGCATGCTCGATCTCTGATATGCATATCATAAAGTGGCATAGATATACATATAGAAGTTGACAGATCGATCACGAGAGCGAGCGCGCGTTCGTGGGGCGACACACGCATACACCGGTTGACTTGAATTGATCGCTCGGTCTCTTGCTTACGTGCTGACCCATCTGCATCAAAGACAACATACTTCAGACCTTTGCTGTAGCTAGCAACATTAAGGGACTAGTCTAAGCAGCAGGTAGCCAGTTAACTGTTTAATTTTGTTCTTCCTTTTTTTCTTTTTGGGAATCGCTCAGGGCCATCTACCATTTCAAGTATGCCTGTTCAATAGAGCCGTAAAACAAGTATTATAATCTACAAATAGCTTTTGCTTCTTTTTATCTTTTTAAGCTTGTTTTCTTCGCTAGAGAAGCTTTGATTTTCAAAGACATTTATATTAGACTATGTTGATTGCATCAGCTGACTTAAACTCTCATCTCTCCCAAAAAAAATGTGGGTTTAAAAATAAGTAATTAATTTAAACGTAATGGATATAATTATAATAATATAAACAATCCTAAAATCTGATTAGGCTACCCCGGCATTTTGACCCAAAAACAGAAGCTAAATATTGTTTTAAATTATTATCTTTTAGGAAATGCAAGATTATTCTTCTTTTGCTTAAATAATTTTGAAACATGAAAAAGAAAACCTAATGTCAATAAGCAGCTTTGCTGAATAGAAAATATGTATAATTTTTTTTGAGATGAAATAGAGAATATGAATTTATTCTCTCTCTGAAACAAACAGGACAAAACAGGGGGGGACAAAACGGAAGGAAGGAGAAAAGGTAGAAAAAGAGAGACAGAGAGAATACAACCTGTCAAATTTGACTACTGAAGCCTTCCCATGAACCATCCCATCAATCCTCCCATTTTTACTTTCAGTTCATCAGTTGTTCCTAGTAATCCCAAATGCTAAATGCCAAGAGCATTAACAAAAGGAATAGGACCCCTTTCTCTGGTCTCTGCTGCCTTTTCCCCTCCCTGACAACAAACAACAACAATTAATACCATCAACAAACAACCATATAATGCTCTTGTTCTCATTAAAACAGAATGCTTTAGGTTATACCTGAGACTTTCTTTTGTTCTGCCTCTCTACTGTTCCTTTTACTGGATATCTCATAAAGAAATGTAACTAACTAAAAATGACAGTAGTTAACACCGTCTGCATTTCATTACCATAAATAATGTTTACTGCTGGGTTTTGTCTCTAAAGAAGCAAAGTTGTAACAACTACATTGAGGAGATGCGTTGAACTTGACTGTGGCCTCAACGATATTATACAACTGAATGTTTGTGTGTATATATATAGGATGAAGAGCACTTAACACTCTTTAGAGTGACGGTTAATATTTTGCCACTCCTATTCGTAGGCAGCCTTTAATTAAAAGAATATTATGTTCTGCTTCTAGAAGTTCAAGACGTCTGCCCCATCTGCTGTTCCTCAACTTATAAATGGGCTTCCATTTTATTGCACAAGTTATTCTTGAGCGGCATCACCTATGAGTTCATGAGCCTTTCCAGGACCAGCTTAAGCACAGCTGGAGCATCAACCGTAACAGCCACCTTCACTGTGGGCTTGTTAGACCATTCTGTTAACTCATCAAACCTGCATAGCACCAGAAAGTTAGGTGATAAGAGAAAGCAACAACATAAATTTAGAATCATGGAACATCCTTAACATGATGATTTGTTCAATTAAAAACTCATTACAAGAATATGACAAAATCTTAATAATCTAGTCAACAGGAGAAAGACTAAATTTTGTAGTTATTCCTCTTATCATCAATTCACAGCCAAAAGAGCATATATGTCACAAAAAAAAAGCTAAGAGAAGTATCACCAAAGAGTGAAAATATAGTACCAGCCTAGCCACACCGTTTACTAATACTGGCTAGCAAGTAAAGAGGTTTGGAGCAGGAAACAAAGAAGAAAAATAATCTGCTAATTATACAAATGGAAATTGTTTCAGGTGGCTTCCCTTATCATTTCCTTTATGACTAGAGAGTTTAACATGTAACTCATAGTTCAAAATCACTCATCTATTTTCATGGAATCTCAACTTACTGATACTTTAGTTGCATATAATTGCATAGACACAGATGGAAGTTCTTTTGGTTACTCAAGTTCATTTTACTGTCTATCCTACAACAAGCGAATACCTTTTATAAGAAACTACAAATATTTCCCTTACCCACTAGCCAATATTAGAGCTCTTCAATCACCGTCGATCCCCTGAGCGTTCCTCCTGTACTGGTCCTTTATTTCTAAAACAATCTGCTCTCTGGTATGTTAGGGTCCAGTGAATGGCAAACATAGATATTTCTATCCTTTCACTTCAGAACCTTGACCTTCACAAGTGTTCTCCTAGCCTCACATTATAAGCTAAATTAGCCAAATAGGACAAATGCCTCAGAAAGACTGACCACTAGTGCAGACTGAACCCTGCTTTATAATGACTTCAAGTGCATTATGAAATCTATTTCCCAATAATGTTCTCTGCAATGTGCCTGTAGTTATTAGGAATCATATGATAGAACCAGTAATCTGTAAATGCAGAAGTTGGCAGTCCAGGTGGACCAGCAGAGCCACAACCAAGAGAACCCATCCAGAGCAGATAAAATTGACCGATTAACTCGAATTTATTGGTAGGATTGGTTCGTTTGAGATCTTGATAGACAAAACATAATTCCAATTACAAATTACCCTGAAGCGACCATGAGCGAACATTTTTAGATAAACCGGCACTATGGGGATTCGAACCTCCAACCTCTCCTTCGAGGATAGGCACCCCATCTAAGTGTTTGGAGACCTGAGCAAACTATGGTGCGAACTTTCCATAAGATGAGTAGAGAGGAAGCAGGAAACAATCATGAGTTACAAATTTTTTATTATAATTCCTAAATCAGACAGCCACTTGAATTCTCACACAAGATGAATTTGTCAGGTATTTCATCAAGAAAATTGTTTACTAAAACAAGATTAACACCTAAATCAGATTCAAGTGGGCAAAGCTAAACATTTATCCAAAAATCTTAGTAGAAACAATTACCATGCACATCAAAGTAGTCATACATAACCCAACCAACTATCTGAAGAAACAAATTTTAAGGATGAACAAAGATCTGACCTTTTCTTAGTGTTATCAAATACCGTAAGCCCCCTCATGATACCACATGTTTGAACGCGTACTACGCCTTCAGTATAAGTCAACAGTGATGGATTTATAGCAGCAAGAAGAGCAGTTGGGTCATGAAGATAAACACCTGCAAGTGCGTGACTAGTAAGCAAGCAGAATATGCTTATACGTTGGGCGGGTATATTTCAAGAAATTTTAGTTTTGTACCTTTAGTAGCATATGCCTCATGGTGATAATTGAAGTAAATTCCAAGGATTTTGGATATGTACTGAGCAAATTTTCCATTGGATTGTTCAAGCTTGCTGCGGTCAGCATCTACACCACAGTAAAGAATTGTTATAAGTTTCCAAAAGCAAACTAAATAGTCTACAAAAAAGTGCAATTGGGAAGTAATGAGGTTATGGAAGTTATGACAGGACAGGACATTAGAAGTAATTCCTTCATTACAGGTAAAGAGAAGATACCTACACAAACCAACTTTGGCATGTATGCAACACTCACCATCATCACCTACTAAAACCTCAGAAATCCATCGAAAAGATTTAACTTCTATGAGTTTCCCTGTCCTAATACGACTTCACTGTAATACTACAAGAGTACGATTCACTCAAGTATTACTAATGTGTGATCCTACCATCCTACTTGAATATGGACTTTGCCAGAAATTCAGACAGATAATATGCAGAGAAAGTCCTGTAGTGGCAGGAACTAAGCTCTCTGTTGGCAATTGAATCAGAATATATGTTATACCTGTCATAATAACTTGATGGGTGACGTTAATTCCTACAGCCAAGATATCAGCCCCACTTGTGAAAACTATGTCAGCAGATTCTGGATCACCAAAAATCTGTTTATCAATTAGAGAAGAGAAACCATCAAGATCCTATATATCTTTAACAGAATTAAAGTTAGAGAAAGAAGGCAGTTTGTTAAGAGAAGCACCTTTAGAAAAATCATAAACGTCCATGTAAGACATATTAAGTGATACCAGATGACACACACGTAAACACAAACTTCAAACAAAAACCAGTTTACAAATGAGTAGCACACGACATTGAAAAAAATAAATAAATAAATTCAGTGGAACTAGTATATAATAAACTCTTGATCGTGTAAGACTGCTGCAGATGACAGGTTTTACTTAACCCACACCAACCTCACAAAAAGTAAAGAGGTAGCATGTAATTTACGCAACACGTCAAATTACACATGTACTTATTTCAAAATAATATTAGTGTAGGAAACGTAACAAAAAAAATAAAGTTTTATAGTTTCTTTATTTTGATTGGTAGAAATGCTGAAGTATCATCTGTATTGAAAGTCCAATAAGAAATACTATGAGGTTACATTGCATGCCAAAAGCAACCAACCAAGTAGATATACAACTAGAGACAAGATTGTCTGGCTAGCTCTTCTCATAAAGTAAACAATTTCAAATTTCTCCCAAGAAATGCCATATTTTTCGCAACAAATACCAGCAACAAACAATCAAGTAGGTTAAACTAATCAGTTGAAGGGATCGAAGTGAATGCAAAAAATGATAAACACACAACTAACTGATATGAGCTTAAGAAAGAGAAGACAAGCATACATTGGCTTCAGCAGCAGGATTAACATTTCCATTGACTGAAAAAGCACCGCCAAGAATAACAATTTGTGCTATCTTTTTTGGGAAATCAGGATCAAGTTCAATTGCCTGTTTCAGTATAAAGGTCAAACTGCAACTGTAGAATAATGTATTCAGAGTAAAAGTATGACTCCAGCAAAAACTTACTAACGCGATATTGGTTAGAGGGCCAAGTGCAACCACCGTGATTTCATGGGGAACAGATTAGCTTGCTCAACTAAATACGTCGCCGCTTGCTGTTCAATTGGCTTTCCGTTAGGTGGAGGGAAGTTAAGATTTCCAAGCCCATCCGCACCATGAACAAAGTCAGCTATCCGGAGTTTTGTGCCTTTCTTTCAAAGATAGCAGCAAAACTAGTAAGCAGCATTGCAAAAACCAGTAATGAATCAACTTAATACATTAGAACAGAAATTGCAACTGCATTCTGTTATATAACAGGCTTGCATGGGGATGTAGCTGTTGAATATCTCCCAGCCATTTCTCATACTTAGCGACTCAGACTTGGATCATTCAAATTTAGAATACCTTCATGGTTGATCTACCAAGAGGATCATAAAGAGAATAAAGGGAAAGTACATTCCTTTCAAACTCATTCTACACAACTTTAAACATACCGTTATGGTAACATGAGAACCCTCAATCACAGGAATATCACTCCTTTCTGCAACCTCCAACTAAAAACAAAAAATGAAGCAACAAGTTAAAATATGGTGGTTATGTTCTTATACAAATTTGAAGCCATCGATGTCTAAAGTATTTCATATTTCAGCATGAGGAAAGCAAACACAGAGGGCAAAGTTATTGACATAAAACACTGAATAAAAATGAAAATTTCAAGGATGTAACACATATAGGCAGGTTCCACGTATTCCCATCAAATTTTTAGTTTATCTCATTAAAGTGAAAAGAGCATGAACACCAATTTGAGTTTCATGGAAGGAAGATATAGCATAAATAGGATCCACGAAGGATCAGAATAGTACATACTGTTATTTATGGCAAAAGGATAAGTTCAAATAGGAAAAAGGCAAGGAGACTCATTGAAGAATTTAATTACTGTTACTTGGTCAGAGGGGTTGGTTTGAAATGGAATTATACTCCACCGGCAAACTACTTGGGCGAATTGTTGATCACTTGCACAAGTAGCAAGAAGTTCTAATCCCATCCACAAATGTCCCAAGACCCAGTAATTAGTGCCTGATTGTCAAAAAGTTGTATTTATTTGTCTACAGTATTATAATAATGGGAATACACAATTTCTTTCTATTTAGAGATAGAGACATATAACTATATAGTTCAAGCTTAAAGAATCCTGGTAAAGGAATAACTTTTACAAGAAAGAATTCGAGAAATCTCATAAACTCAACATACACTCATAAATCTGTAGGTAATGAACTCCAAATCTAACTTCCACCTTCTAAATGAAGAATCACTAGTCATGAATATGCTGACAAAGTTTCCTATTGGATTATGAATCGATATTTAGCTAGCTTCTTGCAAAGCTGGACACTTTCACAGGAGAGAGGAATAAATTGAATTTCTGCCGCATTCTGTATATATTCAGTTGAATATTGATAGAGATTGTTTTATCCCATAAGAATTACATCAGTGCCATATTAGAAAAAAATAAAAAAAGATAGTTGAGAAGATGCTCAGCTCTATCGAGAAGTGTATATAGACCATACTCAATACCTACAATCATATGCTTCTTGCAATCACTGGCAGAACAAGTCCCAAATGCCAATTGCAGTTTTTCTAGATGCGAAGTAAGTGAACTAGAGCATTTATTGAAGTCCTCAGGAGCTGCCTTAGTTGAGATCAGTCAATAAAATCATACTAACAGTTTCTTCCATTGTTAAGCATATTTACACCAATAATCCTTCATATCCACAATATAGATAAGACAGTGTAGTTATATCTTTATTATAATCGAGGAAGATTCCAGAAATTCATACATATGAAAAAATTTAGAAGCACGAATTTCAGAAACCGAGACGAAGAAAGAAGCAATCCACAAACCAGATGTAACGCATTCCTTGTGGCAAGTGTAGTGTAAACGTTGCCGTATATCGTTGTTAAACCAACCACTTCCGCCTCAGGTGAATTCAGAGCAACGAAAATCGCCATGGCATCATCTGTCCAACCAAAAAACAAAGGAAAGAGAAAACAAAAAAATCAACAGAAATTCAACAAAATTGAACAAACAAATCAGAATTCATCCGTTGATAGTTACCGATTCCGGGATCGGTGTCGATTATGATCTTTTTCTTCTCGATTTCTCCCATGGCGAATTATACTGAAAGAAATTTGAGAACGAGCCCAACAACTTTGCTCACTTGCTCCCGGTACGATCTTAAGAAATGATAGAGAGAAACATTTTAAAAGAGATACTGCAAGATCGGACTTTAAAGTAGATATATGTTTTGCAATATGAGACATATATTCTTACTTTGCATTTTTACAGGCCCCCACATTTATCCTGAGGAGATAATTATTCAAAAAACGTAACATTACTTACATCGCTTTGTTTAAGGAGCCAATCTGCTTGAGATTATGTATAGGGTCGCAGAGAATTAATTAAAATAAAATATAAAAAACAATTTTTTAAAAATAAATTTATATTTTAGTTTTAGAAAATAATAATAATATCTATGATACGTAAATTTATTTTTAGATTAAAAAAGTCTAAAGTGCAAATTGAAAGTTTTCTTAAAAACAAAAACTTATAATAAAGATGAAATAAATTTCTAAAAGCACCGGCGAAATATGTCCTTAATAGCAGCAAGATAGCGCCGCTTCATTCATACCTGAATTCCTGAAAGGAAATCTCATGCCAATGCTCACATGGGCCGGCTTGTAGATATCAACCTGAAACTTTACTTCATAATTAAATGTTAGATTGGACCAAATTCGAATTAGAAGTTTAGAACTAAAAAAAAACTGTAGCTAATAAAGAAAGACCGTAAAATAAAATTGTAAATAACATCGAAGATAAGAGTTAAAAAAAATAAAGATTTGATTTTTTCTCTTTTATAATAGCTACACATCACTTTTACTTATAACTTAACTCTTACCATGTTGGTAAAATTTCTAAACCAGTAAGACTCTATAGCAACTAGAACTCCTGCTTGAGTTCCAACTATATTGTTTTTCTATGAAACACAATCTCCTAATAACTAGAAATCCTGGTAAATTACAACTACATTGTTTTCCTAATCAAAACACTGATGAAAAAATTGTTTCAATCTTATTCTAATAGTTCAATACAAGCCATATATATAGACTTTTTATAATACTAAATAAGAAGAGTTCTATAACAATAAAAAAATATCTAATTTTAAGAAAAGATATCTAAAATAATTAAAAAATATATATAATATAATAATATGTATTGACTCACGCCAACACTTTCCCTCAAGTTGATGTAAAAATATCATCGATGTCCAACTTGCTCAGTGAGTTATAAAAAATTCTACTCGAGATACCCTTTATCAATATGTCTGCTAGCTGTGCTTCGGAGTTCACAAAAAATAACTCAATTAATTTTGAATCCAGTTTCTCTTTGATGAAGTGTCGATCCACCTCAACATGCTTGGTGTGATTATACTGTACTAGATTATGAGCAATATTTATTGCAGCATTATTATCACAAAATAACTTTATAGAACTCCTTGGAAGAAAAATCAAGCTTTGTCAATAATATTCAAAGCCATAAAAATTCACAAACTCCATGTGCCATTCCTCTATATTCAGCTTCAGCAGAAGATCGAGCAACAACTTTCTGTTTCTTACTCCTCCATGTGATTAGATTACTCCAACAAATGTAAATAGCCAGATGTAGAGCGTCTATCTGTCTTATCTCCTGCCCAGTCTGCATCAGTATATTCATCTATATTCAGATGATTATGTTTTCTAAATAATAATCCTCTGTCTGGTGCAGATTTCAAGTATCTCAGAATTTTGTTTACAGCTTTTATATGATCAACACTTGGAGAATGCATAAACTGGCTGACAATGCTCACAGCATGTGATATATCAGGACGAGTATGTAATAAATAAATTAACCTATTAACTAATAGTTGATATTTTTTTTTAGCTGCTGGCACTTGATTAGGGGCTCTGCTAAGCTATAATTCTCAATGATAGGTGTGTCGACAGGTTTGCAATCCGACATTCCTGTCTCAGATAATAAGTTAAGGACATATTTTCTTTGTGATAGAAAAATATTTTTCTTAGATCTTGCCACTTCAATATCCAAAAAATATTTCAACTCTCCAAGTTCCTTCATTTCGAATTCAGAGGCTAGATATGTCTTCAATTTCTGAATTTTTTCATGATCATTACCTATAACAATCATATCATCAACATAGATTATCAAAGCAGTTACCTTATCATTTTGGTTCTTCAAAAATAATGTATAATCAGCATTACTCTGTCAGTAACCATATCTGCTTAAGGCTTGACTAAATCTACCAGACCATGCTTTTGGAGATTGTTTCAGCCCGTATAAAGCCTTTTTTAGCCTACAAACATAATCAGTTCTTCCTGATACATCATAACTAGGTGGAAGTTCCATATACACTTTTTCTTCTAATTCACCATGAAGAAATGCATTATTTACATCAAATTACTGCAAGGGCCAATCAAGATTTGCTGCGAGAGACAGCAATACTCTGATGGTATTAATTTTTGCAAATGGAGCAAATGTCTCGTGATAATCCATTCCATAAGTCTGTGAATATCCCTTGGCCACTAACCTTGCCTTATACCTCTCTATCGTTCCATCTGCTTTGTGTTTGATAGTGTACACCCATTTACAGTCAACTGCTTTCTTCTCTTCTAGTAGTAGCACTATCTCCCAAGTCAAATTTTTCTGAAGAGCATCCATCTCTTCATTCATAGCTTTAGTCCATTTAGGATCGGATAAGGCTTCTCTAGTGCTAGAAGGAAGAGTCACAGCTGCTACCTGATTAATAAAAGCTATATATGAAGAAGACAGTCTGTGAGAAGATACATGATTAGCAATAGGATATCTAGAGACTTTTCCTTCTAGTGAATATCTCTCAAGAGGTTTTTCACGATATTTTCTGTGTGGAAACTGATAACTCATGGTGACAATGTTAGATTTATTCACAACAGTATTTTGAGTTTCGGTGCTTATCTCAAAAATATTCTCAGTAGTTTGAAAAGATACTAAAGGATGCGAGTGAGACATTTCTCCCATAATTTCAGCTCCTTCTACATCTTCTATTTCGTTTAATTCATGTTCAGTAGTTCTATTCTTTTTTAGACCTGAGTCATAACTCATACATTGTCTCTGACCTTCCTCAATATGTGTTCTGAGTTCAATGGTAAGTCAATTCAGATCTTCTGTAGATTCTATCTCCAATTGAAGGTCTGAATGTGATATCGATCTAACAAAGTACATTTCTGACTCTAGAAATGTCACATCTATTCACAAAAGTACGGCATGTTGGAGGATGATAACAGCGATAACCTTTCTGCTGAGAACCATAACAAAGTAAAACGCACCTCAAAGCACATGGATCTAATTTATTCCTCTGAGTCATCTGCAAATGTACTAATGCAACATATTCAAAAATCCGAGGTGGAAGTGAGAGAACAAAAAATATAGTGACAAATGTAGCTAAAACCTCAAGTGGTGTCCGAAAATTTAGCACTCTAAAAGGCATGCGGTTAATCAAATAAACTGCAGACTGAACTGCATCTATCCAATAACGCTTTGGAATATGAGCTCCAAATAATAAAGCACGGGCGGTCTCTAAAATATGTCGATTTTTTCATTCAACCACTCCATTTTGTTGTGGTGTGTGCGGACAGGAAGTTTCATGAATAATACCATGCTGATTAAGATAAGAGCTCAAATATGTATTAACATACTCTCCTCCATTATCAGAGCGAAAGACTCGAATAGGAAAAGAAAACTGAGTCTGCACTATTTTGTGAAACCGCACAAATATATCTACTACATCATTTTTACTTTTCAAAGTATATAACCATATCATACTTGTGCAATCATCCACAAATATCACAAATCACCTAATACTAGTAAGTGTCATAATGGGAGAGGATCCCCAAACATCCGAATGTACTAATTCAAACGGAGTTGATCGTTTACTCATAATAGAAGAATAAGACACTCAGTGACTCTTAGCAAGAATGCAAGTTTCACACTAAAACTTAGACTCTTTGAGGCGAGAAAATAAAGAGAGCAATAAATGACGTAAATAGGCAAAAGAAACATAACATAGTCGTCGATGCCAAAGCCAAACTTTATTCTTCTTGTAAATATCAGATCCACAAACACTATGAATTCTTCCGGAACTGATATCATCCAAATAATTTAGGCCTCCTCTTTTAGTACCACACCCAATAATCTCATGTGTCTAGATATCCTTAAATAAACAAAAATATGGGTACAATAGAATAATACAATTCAATTGTTAATAGACAATAGGTTATTTGATAAAAAAGAAATAAGTAAGCAATTTTGTAGAGACAAAGATGGTGTCAATATTACTGTCCCAGCACCTGTTATTGGATAAGTGTCTCCATTAGCATATGTCATATTATGTCTAATTGGAGTAGTCGTGCTATGAAAGTTTTTCGAATCAAATGTCATGTGATCCGTGGCTCCAGAGTCTAGAATCCAGCTCGTATCTTTGTTAGAATCTGAAATGGTATTTAAAGCACAAGTTTCGTTATTTGAATTTGAAAAAAACTGAACCAACCTGTGCTTCTCTAAGGAGCTTTCTTTTTTTCTCAATTATTTCCACCAATTTGGATATCCAATTAATTTGAAACATGACTCTTTATTGTGGCCAAACTTATCACAATAAATACATGTCTCCATTCAGCTCAGATCTGAGTTTGAATCAAGGGCGATCGGCGGTAAAAATTTCAGTTGAGCGGTCTGGCGGCAGCTTCGGCAGAGCAACGGATCTGGCTGTTTGGAGGCAGTGACAATAAGCGGCGGCGGCGGAAGTGTCGACGACAGATAGGTTTGATGATGTTTTTTTTTTCTTCTGTAGATCTAATCCGGTTAAAACGTCGGATTTATCTTGATCGAAATTTTTAACTGTTGTAATCGTATCTCCACGATCACAACGGATAGTCTAATCGAAGTTTGACCGTAGCAGTCGTTATCTCAACAACAGCGGCGGACAATAAGATTTTTGCTTTAGTATCATGATAAAAAAACTGTTTCAATCTTATTCCAATAGTTCAATATAAGTATATATATAGACTCATTATAATACTAAATAAGGAGAATTTTTGAATAATAAAAAAGTATCTAATTTTAAAAAATATTTAAAATAATTAAAAAAAATATCTAAAATAATTAAATGTTGACTTACGCTAACAAACACAAGCTCTTATTGATTGCTTCTAGATGGGCAATCGCTCTCTTGTATCACTTCGTATCATTAAACAATACAGTCAAACTTAAAATTCTTTTTTTTATATATAAATCAAGTCAAATACAACATATAGACCGATGAGCTGGGTTCATGTCATGTTTTAGAAGTACAGCACATGTGAGTCGGAATGCAGAAGCCTATACTGCTACGCATATAGGAACGTTTAAGAGTATTTATAAAATAAAAATTTTAAAATAAAATATTTTTTTAAAATAAATTTTATTTTTTTATTTAAAAAATAATAAAAATATATAATAAAAAATTTTTATTATGTAAAATCCTTTTATATTTTTTAAATTTTTAAATAAAGTTTTTAAATATTTATAAAATATGTATTAGAAAATATAAAATTAAAAATTAACGTACGGGGATTACACTTTCGCGTTGTAACGGAATTAAAAAAATAAAAGTTAAAAAGAACGAAAGCTCAGTGCTTGTAATATAACAGTCAACTGTAAGGATGCATGGAAACATTATCACGGCCTCCATAAACAAAAATGCTGATTGACGCTGTTTTATCAACGTATTTCATTCTAATTTTTAAGAAATATTTTTAATTATATTTATAAAATTTATTAAAAATATAAAAATTTTATATAGTAAAATTTTATTATTATATATTATTATTTTTTAAAATAAAAAAATAAAGCTCATTTTGTAAAAAATTTAAAAAATTTTTATTATAGAAAAATTTATTTTCAAAAGTATTGTCAAATATCTCCTACACTGAAGTTCAAAAAATTTAGGTATAAATGATCTACTTGCTCTGGTATTTCAAGTTGACGATAGCAAAATCTTTCATTTGATCGAACTTCCATCTTATGATTTATTATTGTCCTGATTCTGTTCCTTATAAGTCACTCTTTAACTTTTTACCTTGAATATTAATTAATATCTCATATTTATAAATATATATTTTTCAAAATCTAACTAATGTAAAAGTATTAAAAAATGTGTACTATTAAGTTTATAAAAATAGAATTCATGTGGTTCAACTCAAGACAAACTACTGACCTATTTTTAAATTAGCTAATTTATTTTTTACTTAAACATCATCTTAAATTTTATATTATTAATTCGATCATAGTTCATCAAATTAGTTTATTTTTTATTCGAACCAACCAAGTTCTATACGTTATTAACTACTGTCTAGCATAATTTGAAAACTCAATAAATATTAATAGTTTACTAGTTTCTTTTCTTTTGCTGTTTTTTATTTTGTGAATGACTAAGGATTTATTTAGGAGTGCTTTTAGTTTTAGCTCCCTATTTCATTTTTTTTATTTTGTATTTTTCAAACAAAATTTTTGTGGTACTTTTCTTAAAATTTTGAAAGGTCTCATTTAAATCCATATTACAGAATTTATATATATATAGAATATTTCAATTTAATCTCCATCATTTTTTAATATAAACTAAATAAAAATTTTAAATAATCTTTTAGCAATTTTTAAAAATTTAATTTTAATCTATAAATCTATTTTTATTAAATATTTTTTAATTTAGATTTATTTTTAAAATTTTAAGTTTAGTTTAAGTTACACCCTGAAGATCAGTGATCACGTCGTTTTCACGCTTAAAAAGCACAATTTCAATATTTTGCCAACACGTAATAAGAGAAAATTTTTCATGAAAAGAACAGGTTGGAATTTGTTATATATATAATTAATTAATAATTTAATTTGCAGATTCGATCGTTCGTCCAATCGGTCGCGGTGATTCTATTTCGCTCTTCTTCTTCTTTTTGTTTTTCGTTTCCCTCCGTCGGAGAACGACCGACAGAGTCCAAAACCAAAACCGAATACCGCGTCTTCGTTTCCTTCTCGACACGACGACGGGGGTGAAAAGAAAAGCTTGAGAGAGAAGATCTGCTTTTGGCTTTCTGCTTATTGTTATTCTATTCTAAAAGCGTGTATTACCTTCTCCCAGATTTCGCTTTTCGCTATTTCGATCGCTTTGATAATACGATAGAAAGGGGTGGAAGCTTAGGATCGAAGTCTGAAGCGAAATCTCTGATCGTCGTTCAACCGTGACTCTTCTTCTTCTTCGAAGGTTTGGCGATCTCTGGTTTCCGCTTTGTATTTTATTTGTATGAGATCCGTTTGTTATTGTGTTGAAGAATCTGGTGATACTGATTCTGTGAGATGATTTTAGTGGTGGGTTTTTCTCCGAAAACGTTTGCTCGTTAATAACTTTCTCTGGAAACGACTGCTCGTTAAATTTGAGAGTTAGTGGTGGTTATGTTTTCGTTAAATGAGGTTTTCATCTCGATTTGCAGAACAATGATCTGCGATTACTTTGCTTCTTAAGGTTTGTGGTGCTAATGAGATGATTCTGCTCCCTATGGTTTGATGCATGAGCGTATTTTTTGGTGTGGAATTTTGACAAGCTTCAATTAGGTAATAGTTTTTTGAAGTTTTGGTAGATCTCCAATTGAATTGCTTTGGGGTGTCAATTACTTGACATTTGATGTTGAGAGATCCCTTAGAGCTTGCTTTATCTGTACGGCAAGGATTTTGGAACTTTCTTCTCCATGCATAGACAAGTAAGGACGTTCAGGTTGGTTAACGCTGGTATTGTCTGGATTTCTAATTGGATTTCTAGGCTAGGCAATTTCCTTCCTTTGTTTATTGTAATTGGCTGATTCGAGGCTTTCTTATAACTTGATTTGTGTTTTTCTTTACTTTTTGCTAGCACTATCTTCTCACTAAATCTTATTTTTGTTACTCTTGTTATAGTTGCATGCTTTGCAATTGTTTAATTACAGTTGGTGTCTGCTTTATGCTAATAGTCAAATCCCCTAATTGCTTTTTTGTATCTTGATATCAATATCTCAGTAACTTATTTGTTGCAGACTTACTTTAAAGTCCCTTGCTGCAAATTTCTGGCTATATGCTACCATGGAAGTGGGTTCCTCAGTTTTCGAAGTTGCTACTAAGTTTGAATTTTCTCTTCCTCTGATACTTGGATGGCTTGTCGCTGGCTCATTGGGATTGCTAGCAATTATTTTTGCATTCCTCAAATTACAGAGACAGACATCATTGAACTGGGTGAGATCTGCTGCCAAAGCTAAGAAAAAGTTATTGAAGAATCTAAAGCTTCCCATTTCACGTCATATATGGGTTGAAGATCGTAGCTATGCTGGACGTCCCTCGACATGCTGTGTGTGCTTAAGTTCTTTGCTATCACCACAAAGTCTTGGTGCAAAGAGCGAAAACAGTTTCCCTGTCCTTCTCTGCTCTGTATGCGGTGTAGCAGCTCATGCTAATTGTTTTCCTTATGCCTCAAGAGATTGCAAGTGCGTGGCACAAGCTGGTGCAACTGTTCTGCTTCATCATTGGTCAGAACGATGGATTGAAGTGGATGAGAACCCTGAGCTATCATCATTTTGTTATTACTGTGATGAACCATGTGGTATTCCTTTTCTTGGTGCTTCCCCAATATGGCGGTGCCTGTGGTGTCAGCGCCTTATACACGTGAGTTGCCATAATAAATTTTCAAAGGAGACTGGTAATGTTTGTGATATGGGCCCGCTTAGAAGACTTGTACTCCCTCCTCTCTCTTTGAAAGAAATTAATGAAGCAGCAAACAGCAGATCATTTAACTCCATTAAACAAGAATTGGCTTTGTCGGTTAAGGGTCATATAAAGAGGCGTAGAAACCGAAATAAGAGCGGAAGCTACCATACTGTTTTCTCTGCGCTAATGCCATATGAGAAGCCATATAATGGAAAGACAAAAGAAATCTATCTAAAGCAGGATGGCTCCCTTGCAAATCTCAAATGTGGCAAAAGGTCATTCAATAACAATGTAGAATCTTTCAAAATGCTTGCTGTGCAAAAGAAGTATGAGTTGTTGGACTTGCCACATGATTCTAGGCCATTACTTGTGTTTATAAACGCTAAGAGTGGAGGTCAGGCAGGGCCCTCTTTAAGGAGGAGATTAAACATGTTATTGAATCCTGTGCAGGTATGGTTCATCTTCCCATTAAGCAAGCTCCAGATCTACTTAGATATTGTTCTCTTTGGTCTACAACTTCACTGCTATGTTGCCAAATTAAGATGATTTATTTAATTTAATCATGTTTGGTGATGGTACTTTTGGATGACTGCATATGTTGAACATGCCAATTTGTGTCTGGTCAAGTTTTGACATTCATGATTTACTCTCTCTATCTCCCTTTTACCTTGTTTTATACATGCAGTAGCCTAGTCCTTAGGTAATTTCTGCTTTTTCATTCATATTGCGGTAGACTTCCTACTATAAATAAATTGAGTCAGTTGATAACCGCGTCATTTGCAAGGGATTCAGAAGTCCCTTCTTAACATTATTCAGTGTATGTCGGACTTAAAGCTGTGTAAGCACCTCTTTGACTTCGCACTGGAGAATCTATAAATCAAAATTGGATATCTTTTTTTTGGAAGGGAGTCGAGGTTTACTGACATAGGTTTCACTTCACTCATTATGACTTGTTGTTGTGGTGTCAAGAGAATCATTCGCTGGCAGTAAGGGCAATACCTCTCCCATCAGATTGGGTTCTGTTATTATATATTTCATTGAGATTCTTTTAATGTGATTCTGACAAAAGCATAGGGTCCGACATAGTTCTTGTTAGATAGGCTTCGAAAGTTCAATTATTTGTTTTATGTGTGACGCACATTTCCTCAATAATGTTTGAATATTATTCGACAGTTATAATGTTATTAATGTAAATTTGAAGGTTTGAGAATCTTTGATGAAATTCTTTGATTTATAATAGGTCTTTGAGCTTGGTGCATCTCAAGGACCTGAGGTTGGATTGGAGTTGTTCCGGAAAGTGCAATATTTTAGGGTTCTTGTCTGTGGTGGAGATGGTACTGTAGCTTGGGTCCTTGACACTATTGAAAAGGCAAATTTTGAGTCTCCTCCCCCAGTTGCTATCCTTCCTCTTGGAACAGGAAATGACCTGTCCAGGGTTTTGAGGTGGGGAGGAGGTTTGTCTTCTGTGGAAGGACAAGGTGGCCTTGGTGCTCGTTTGCATGATATTGACCATGCAGCAGTAACTATGCTAGATCGTTGGAATGTTGTCATCAAAGGGAATGATACACAATCTTCTCAAGATAAAAGTCAGATGAAGTTCATGACAAACTATTTAGGTGCGTTGCTTTGTTAAATTCTTGTGATATTATTATTTCTAAACTTGATTCTTTAAGTTGCTTATTCTCATTTTAATTTCTGTGAAGGCGTTGGATGTGATGCTAAGGTTGCATATGATTTTCACATGATTCGGGAAGAAAGGCCTGACAAGTTTAAGAGCCAGGTTTGCATCTCATACCTGTGTTTATTTTAAATTTATTGATCTTTACTATAAGTAAGCAGATATATTCTACCTCACTCACACCTATGGGTCATACCTGATACGACACTTCAACTAACTGATTCCTATATCTCTATTCATCCATGCTGAACAATAACGAACTGTTAATGAACCTATCTGACAATTGAACAAAGAACTTTAAACTTTCTGCCAGCAACCAGTTAAGCGGACAAGTTTAAAGTATACTTTCCGTCATCTTTGTTCAACATAATCGTGATGTATGATGGAAGCTGTATACTTATTTAACACATAAAGCATGATGTGTATATCCTACCCTAATGTAGTTGTAGATCAGGATGAATCATGTTAGCTTCCATTAAAGGGAGTGCTTAGGCTGTTTTGTCCTGGACTTGTGCATCTTTGCTATCCTCTTTGATTGGATAAAGAAATATTTCTGACATTGTGAATATTCTTTTTAATATTTTTAATTTATTTTTAACGGGGTAAGCACAGTGATATGATTTTTGTGGCCCCTGCATCTTATCAGTGGGCTGTAGAGGATATACTTTAGGCAGTTTTCATGACATTGATCTTATCACAAGTTCACAACAGACAAGTTACAAGATAATTTTCATTTTACCATCACCACAGAAATTATCCTTTGTATAGTGAACATGGTTTTTCTTTTTAATCCAGTTTGTTAACAAGCTACGATATGCTAAAGAAGGTGCTAAAGGCATGGTGGACAGAGCATGTGCTGACTTACCGTGGCAAGTGAGGTTGGAAGTTGACAGTGTCGATATTGAAATACCCAAGGTTAGAAGAATACTTTCTTTGTTTATCTCTTGACAGTGGAGATTCTGTATATGCTTTATGGATGTATGCATAGTGGATACATGTAGTTGCTTCTGCTGTATGTTTTCTGCGTACTGTCTTACATGACTTACATGAGGATATGATAAAAAAACACCTATACTGTGCTTTATGTCTATGTCAAGAATTTCTTTATGTCTATGTCCCGAGAGTACATATAATTTGCTTGTTTAGTTATAACTTAGTTTTTCTTTATTAGGATACACAAGGTGTACTTGTGCTTAATATTGGCAGCTACATGGGAGGAGTAGACCTCTGGCAGAATGACTATGAGCACAATGATGATTTTGGCCTACAAACAATGCATGACAAAATGCTTGAAGTTGTGTGCATATCTGGGACGTGGCAGCTTGGGAAGCTTCAGGTATGGTATTGTTTAATTTTCTTGTGTATATGCTGAATGAAAAGGAAGACAGTTTGACATGCAAATGCAATACACACAGGAATAGCTATTTTTATACATGACTCTGTTAGCTAATCCTTTTTAAGGATGACGTCTAATTTTTGCTGGTGTAATCTCAATGATGGGAACCGAATTTGACAAATGAAATACTTACATCTTTTCACACGCATGGATACACGAACAGAATAAATCATCTTTACTATCTGTTGTACCTTATGGTCGTAAAGATTGTGATCTTGATCCATATTTACATCTAAAAAGAATTTTAAAAATTATGATCATACCTAGTATCAATATTCATTGCTTCACAGAAATGTTAGTGAATTTATCTTTTGTCCTGGTTTTCTTTAACTGGACAAGTACGAAATAAGGATGCCGATCATAGTTATTCTTTCGGATATTCTAATCACAAAATGATGACTAATAGTATAGTGAACACAGGTAGGGCTTTCTCAAGCGCGGAGGTTGGCCCAAGGGAAAATGATACGGGTACATATTCACAGCCCCTTTCCTGTCCAGATTGATGGAGAACCATGGATCCAACAACCTGGCTGTCTCGAAATTACTCATCATGGCCAGGTATTATTCTGTTGCCCGACATGTAATTGCCTGCTTTTGGCTCTTGTATGAAGCTGTTTCCGGCAACATGTTAGCAAATATGCTCGAACTTTAGCACCATCTAAAGGTTTTGTTTACAAGAGATCTTGCCTAGTGTATTTATGGTTTGTATAGAGCATGATACTGACTGTTTTAACTGCTAGGAGTTCAGTCCTCTTCCACATCAAGTTTTTATGAGGAGTATCATAATTGCACTAGTGCTGTATGTCAATGAATCATGTTCTTCATACTTGATAGTGTGTCCGTTAGGATATAAGGAGAAAAGGTTTTAGAGAATTGCATCAGAACTGCACCAATTTTTTTGTAGGTAATGAAAGTACTGTACCAATAACTGTGCCAAATGCTTGTCTATCCTTCAGTATGCAGAACGTGACCTTCTCGTTTTCAGTTAGTGGTCATCTTGCATCCTTTCAAAGCCAACAGACAATGGCTGAATAAGTTACGAAGTTCATGTAATATCGTAAATATTAATTTTATCAAATGCATCATCCATGTGATCTCCACACTTGTTATAAAAATCTCGCAGTTGGTCTATAGTGACGGGATACTGAATGAGATATATGAACGGTGCAGGTGTTTATGCTAAGAAGGACATCGGAGGAGCCTACCGGGCATGCTGCTGCCATAATGACAGAGGTTCTTGTCAATGCCGAGTGCAATGGTGTTATTAATGCTTCTCAAAAGAAGCTTCTTCTTCAACAAATGGCTCTCCGATTGTCTTAAGTCTCAACCTAACATGGCGGGCATCCATATTTTTTGTGTCACTTTGTAGTGTAGGCAGTAAAGACTTCTGATCTTGCGTGTGCAGTTTTAGAGTAGAAGAGGTGTTTTCTTCTTCATACGTCCTGTACAGGGCGGCAATTTTTGTCTCTCTTTAGCCATCTCATTTCCAGTGGGTTGATGCAGACAATGAGGCGTATCCAGATATGTAGCGGAAGCTTGTAACATCAAAGCAATGTACATAGCTAACACTCATCCAAAACGTATATTGAAAGACGTACCTGACCATATGAAGCTTTGTTGATTTGTGCTGTTTTGTTTTCTGTTCAGTGTTTTGATTGCTTTGGACTACTTTTACCAATCTTTTAGGGAAATCATTGCTATTATTTTCTGGCATTTTCTTCCTCTACCGAACATTATCATTTATGTTTCTGCAAGTAATCCGACTCAGGGCTTCGGACTGGCAATATAAAAGAATCCACACAGATTTGAGTTACTACTACCAATACTATGATTTTCTAGTGCGTCGTTAACTGATCAAGATTGAAACCCTCATTGTCGACAAAATGACATTGACTTGCAAGGAAAATGTCACAAATATTTTAGGCAAATGGAACATGGTGCGTTTGGGATTGCATCCCAAACGCTCCTTTTTATTTTTTTTTTATTTTATGTTTTTTAATATATATTTTATAAGTATTTAAAAATTTATTTAAATATTTAATTAATATAAAAAATTTACGTAATAAAAATTTTTATTATATATTTTTATTTTTTAAAAGTAAAAAAATAAAAATATTTTTTAAAAAAATTTATTTCATAAATAATTCCAAACGTACCCGTAATATCTGTGGCTCACTGTACAGACAGCGTAATTTCTTAATAATGCTAAATAAATTGAAGAAGCCTTATATTGCAAAAAGCAGGTTGTTCTAGCAAATCGTTATTTCTGATCTCCCGTCTCCGCTCTCTCAATCGACGCCTGTTCGCTCGAGCTGCAATCTTACGGTAACGGGATTCATTTATTATTATTATTATTACTATCTAAAAATTTATTTAAATCTATTTGATGATTAATTCTTTTGCATCGTCTCGCTACTTGATTGGAGATTGCTGTTGATCTTATGCATTTTTAGCTATGTCGATTTATTCGTTTTGTTTTCTTTCATTCTCGTTGCAATTATTTGCGACTTATATCACTTGTATAGAGCAGGCTGAGAAATTAGAGATGGTGGTTATACATGTGAAAGATTTTTGAAATTATTGGAGTGTAATGATTTGATTCGTATTGATTCTTGGAGCCTGTTTGGGATTCTGGGATTGAGGTGCTTTTTGATGTAGCTAAAATTGTGCTTGCAGTGTTTTTGCATTTGGCGTTTGCTACTGTGGTTCAACAAATTTGAGAAGTAATTCAATGTATCTTTGCTTACAATAATCTTCTCATCATAAATACGTATGCTCACCTGAAATCTCCATAGCGCGCTGGATTTCTGAATGAGGTTTTATTGTTTTGTATTGAATTATAAGGGTGTTTAGTAGCATAGATTGGTAACTTTCTGCAACTTCCTTCTTATCCTTAAGGTTGGTTTTTTTGACTAGCAACGAAGTGTTAATGAAACTTTTTTTAGAATAGGAAAGATGAGCTGGCCTTTGATAGTTTTGACTAGTGACAAATGTAGTGCATTTTGCACTAAACTACTTGAATTTTAACTCTTTTTAATGCATGTTCCATTATAAATCAGTGTAATAACACTAGAGCTTGAATTAGCTTAACAACAACGAGCAATAAGCGATATAGCTTCTTACTGAGAGAAGTGAGCTTCATGTTATTTCTCCAGAATGCTCATTCTTGTGGTTGTTTTATATGAGAGTTCACATTGGTGGAGTTTAAAGGACAATGTCAAAGTGACCTCTTAGTCCTTGTTGCCAAATATCTACATGTTTACTTATTTTGATTAGAGTTAGGTCGGGCAGTGTCTGGAACTACAAAAGGATGTGATCTGAACCTTGAATGGAATAATGCGGGCTGTTTCTAGACACGTAAAGGTTGGTTTCACGTTTTCTCTCATCAAACCAATTGAGAAAATGGGCTGATCCTGCTGAATGTCATTTAGCCTGACTTATAAAGATGTTATCTGTCTAAACTGGGAATTAGCTTGAAAATTATATTCCTTAACCATGCCCATTCTGTTTGGTCAGGTTAAACTTAAAAAAAGGGGTCACGTATGGATCTAACTTTTCAAACAATCAACTGTACAGTTTTTCCTATTTTGACCTAATCATATGCCCCATGCATGGTCTTCACGAATTTCGTGCTGCCAAACTGAATTGCTACCCGTAACAAAAGGGTCATAAGGCCTATCTATTGCTATCTAGTTATGGACTTGATCCTTAGGCAATGAGACTTATTATATAGCTCGAAGTACTTTTTAACATATTCTGTCTTTCATGTGGTTAACCAATCAAGAAGGCTGGAAACTAGTACTATGCAAGAAAATGACCTCGCTTGCAAGAGAAATTAGATGGTGAAATTGTTGTCTGAATGGCTTGTAAATTTTCTTATATTATCTGCTTATGAAAGTCAAATGTCTTTCATGTGGTTAACCAATCAAGAAGGCTGGAAAGTACTATGCAAGAAAATGACCTTGCTTGCAAGAGAAATTAGATGGTGAAATTGTTGTCTGAATGGCCTGTTAATTTTCTTATATTATCTGCTTATGAAAGTCAAATGTAGGGCGGCATTGACGCTTAACTCAGACAGACAGCTAGATAGATAGATAGAAGTGACCACATCTAGAAGTAAGGAGGATAGAGACTTCTCATTCTACCACAGAAATGATAGTAGATGTTTGCTATTTCTTACTAGCTGTCATAAAAAGTTCTTTAAGCTGGTTTTTATTCTTAGTCATTGGTTGCTACCTTATCTGGCAACTCATGAAGCTGCATCTGATTTTTCTGCAGGAAGAAACAAATGGCTGGACATAAGATAGGTCACGCTACACTGAAAGGACCTAGTGTCATCAAGGAGATCTGTATCGGGCTCACACTGGGATTGATAGCTGGTGGCATGTGGAAGATGCATCACTGGAATGAGCAAAGAAGGGCCAGGACCTTCTATGACTTGCTGATGGGCGAGATCAGTGTTGTCCTTCATGAAGTATAGAATGTTTTCTTAAACTGTAAGGTTTTGTTTTTTATTTTTTTGGGGCGTGTCCTTTTACTCTACTAGACCATGTTAACAATGACTCGACTACGTCAAGCATTGCAAATTTCCCAGCTAGCCATGCTCGATACAGCTTTTGTGTTTGCATTTTCATTCGTTTGTCATGTTGAATATCATCGATGGATGTTTCAGAATTGTTTGAATGACATCTGCAAAACAGAATGACGCTGAACTACCTGAGTTATTTTTTGACTTCTGCTTCAACTTCTTCATGGTATATGCCTTTAATTGTTCTTGATCAATACCATGAGTCGAAACACAGTGATGAGATACAGTTGTTCCATGGCTGGTATAAGAGTTTTCAGTTAAGAACAAGGAAAGAATTTGGGTTCATGTCGGAAGCCTATCATGAGTAGCTCTTGGAATAGCAGTTGAAAACAAATTGGTACAGTTGAGATTGGCTCCTACCGAACTTAAATTCCATCTATTTCTTCTTGCTCTAGGTAACTTAACCCATCCGGAGTTGAAGAAAATAGTGTCAGAAGAAAATAGAATGTCTTGTAAACACTTAAGCAAAACCAATTTAAGTAATTATATATGCTATAATAACCAAAAACCCCCAAACACCACTATCATTCTAATCAAACTATCTTTACACTTTGCATAGAAAATTTCCATTACTTATATCTCAATACATACTTTTTTTAAACATAGAATAAAAAACAAAAAGGTAGACTATCAAAGAGCTGCGCTCTAAGGCTTCATTTAAACCAACAGATGGAACCAAAACGTAAATACCCAAAGAAACAAAATACATACTTCAGCATATATGTAATCAATACCGTGATCTGTTCTTCTGTTAAGCTCCACGACCAATACTTGCCAGCAACCTTTGACTCCTCATGCCAAAATCCTTCGCTAGACTAGTCCCTGGTCTTCCAGCGCTTCTCGCAGGTAAAAGAAACTCTTGAAGCGACAACTGCCTCTGGTGATGATGACCTTTGTTTTCTTCCCTGAGACCTCTCAATTTCTTCTCCGGTGGAGGTGTCATTAATACCAGCGGCACACTATCCTTGTATTCATCGGTCGTTTCTTCTGTTGTTGAAGTAAAGCTGTATGAACTTTTCAGTGTCTTTTTCTTCAGAGCTCTCAAGACTAGTGGAATCAAACCTTCCATCTCCATGCAAATGGAAAGGTATAACAAACAGAAACCCCCTCCAAGTATGTTAACCATGTTTTGTGTATGACTTGCTCAAATCTCAACTTTTTGCGAATTTGACTTTCTTTTTTGTAATAATTTAAAATTTGGTTTTGTAGAAGAATGGACATGTTCGATTTATGGCTAAGTCAAGGGATAAGGAGGTTTGTATATGGATTTGGTGAAGGTGATTTCTCGTCACTGTTATTATTAGTTAAGAAATGCCAATTGACTTTCTCAGGGAGACAGGGTTAGATACAGAGTTGTTAAAAGATGTTAGTTACGTGAAGGCGACAGTTAAATTTGAAGCTTCCAATAATGCGAGAGACACTATTTGGTAGCTCCGTAGAAAAGAATAGCTTAAAAGCAAAATCAGCTTATGAATTAAATAAAAAAATGAGCTTATTATAAGCCTATTATAAGCTGTAATGCAGTATACATTTGAAAGCAAAACTTGGAAGAAAGAAATGATGTCGACCAAAATTTCATCTGTATCAGATAATGAACGACAATGCAACTGGCAAGAAAAAGCCAAGCACAAATTCAATAAACAAAAATCTACCTCTACCTGATAAAACCGGAAAGCAAGAAGGAAAACAAGAAAACGAAAATTATACCCAATGGCTCGTTACGCTGCACAAGTGGAAGTCTACTAAGAAATATTTGGGTTGCTTCTGTTTTCCTAAGTTCATTTTCAACTCTAAAAAAACACATCATATATAGTGTTCCAGAAATTTCTAATTTTTTTTTAAAAGTATAAATAAACTATACGCCCACGAAATAATTTGACATAATTTTGTTTTTAAAAAAATCTATATAAACTTTTTTTGAAAAGATATAAAAAAATTTTTCAAAGAAGTTTTTAAGTTTTAGCAACCCAAACATGCCCATAGGGGAAACAGTACATTCCATCTTTTAGGCTTTTCAAAGGAGAAACAGTGCAAAAGTCTCGTATCAGGTTAGTGGCACAACAACCAAGTTAGGTGCCTAGCGAAAGTCTTCTACTGCAAGTGCTCAAGGTGACACCAATACAGTAGAAATGGAGTCAATCTCATTCATCCTTTCATTCATGAATCTTATATGTTCAATCTTGATCAGATGAATATTACCAAATATGAGTATTCATCAAAGCTTTACTTTGAGATGGAACCTCAACTTCACAGCAAAAAGAGAAGAACATACAAGGAAACCTTATACCATTATAACATAACTCACTTAAATCACTTGAAATAGTATGGTAGATAGTTACAATTAAGAGAGGAAAGGATATGTAACAATTAAATCACTTAAATCAATTGTGTTCATTAAAATTAAAATATCTTGCTCTCATCCAGTAACAAAAATTCCTTTATGATACTCTGTAATGTAGAATAAGAAACCACAAGAAACAATCACCAAAATCCAGAACACGCCATCATTCAGCCTTGTTGTGAAAGGTGAGAAAATACCAAGCTCCAACAGCTACCAAAAGGATGAGTAGAGGAGCAATGTAGTCAAATAAGCTGAAATTTCCCTGCTGCTGCTGGTTCCTGTCTTGCATTGCTTTGTTGGAAGAAGCAGCTCCACCGCTGGCATTACGATCGGAGGTGGTGCCATTGAAGCCCTCAGCATAACCAATAAAGTACCCCTCGAGCATGCTGGTTGCAGTGGTGCTGTGACCCACATCCTCAAAAGCCTCAGTAGCATCACCAGACCCTTCCACGGAACAAAGAACAGATCAATCGTCAGAATTTTTGTTCATGTTACTCTTAAGTTTTCTCAAATTGCTAAGCTTGCACTGGTTTGTCCAATTAGAGAACTAACAAATGCACTGGTCACAAGTTGCTAGAAGCAGAAATTCAACCAGACTCGGATTACATCACTTATGAATGCAGTGCATGGCCTATGGCTTTTCTTATTAGTTCAGAGAAATTCTGAAACTGTCAGGCTTTTATAATGGGTAGTGGAGATATCAAAGTTTCAAGTTTAAGACAAGAAAGAATAGATATCACAGAGTGCTCACATCAAACCCAAGATTTTAGAAACAAAAATTCCCTCTTTTAAAGACTTGTAGCAAGTAAATGCCACAAATAAGATTGCTTTAGAAAGTTTCCTTCTAGCAAGATTTGATAAAATATAAGATGGCTGCACATGATATCTACTTAAGTGTGCTTGAATGAAAATCACGACAAGTAGCTACCAAGAACTTCATTCCGAAGATTTAATACTGGTGTAAAGTGTAAACTATGAAATACAGAAGGAAGACAAAATCTACTTATCAGGACTTTTTGGATTACAGATATCACTCACAACATCCAATTTTCCCAATTTAGCATGCAAAGACTTCAAATAAAAAATTGATGATAACAGGCTATGTCAGAAGGCAACTCATCAAAATTCAATTTTTTTAAACAATTGTCACGGATGCAATGGTCTAACAGAAAGAGATTGCTACTTTATTCTTTCCTAAGATTTTGAAAAGAAAATGGTTTAAAGTACCTGCTTGCTGAAGTAGAACATCCTCTCCTCCAGGATGATCTTCCAAGAAGCTTGTCACATCATAAACCTAAAACACAAGACCCATTTCAACCTAGAACCAAAATCTTGAACTTTCATTGCATCACAACTATAAACAACAAAGCAAGAGGGGAGGAAAAAACGAAGAACAGAAATTGGTGCGTAGACCTTGCCATGGATGACCAGCCAGCAATCCTTCTTTGAGGTGTGAAGAGAGATCTCATCAGGACTAAACTTCTTCGAACTCCCCATTCTTGAGATTTTGTTCTTGAGCAAGAAACAGATCCAGATTTAATGGGAAAAACTAGTAGTTATTAGAAGAAAAAAAACAAGTTGAATTAAAGATATTGTGATAGGCGAAGGCGATAGCTTGGTGGGCTGTTCTGCTGTTTTCTAACTGACTTTAAACCAAACCGCAAATAGTTTATAAAATTGGACTTCAATAATAATATTTAGCAACATTGGACTTATATAACGAATACCATGTATGTGGTATTGAATTGTAAATTCGTTTCTGGTATCCGGGTGAATACTAGAAATGGATTCATGGAAAGATAACGCGAAGAAAAAATTCTAACTCAGTGATGGGGTTGAGTTTTCCAATCTCGCGGTATTCACTTAACGCTCTGTTCTCCAATCCCTTGAATTCAACAATCAAACGCCGGTTTAATTTCAATCGTATGGTTTATTTGCCTCTTCTTCTTGTTTGTCTTCTCATATGTTATCATTGCTTGTAAAGTTATTCTCAAATTCATGTTTTTGGTTGCTTCTTTACTGAGTTGCTACTGGTTTTCTTTATTATTTTTGCGGAAATTGGTTTAATTTTACTTTGTTGGGAGTACTTTCGAACTACTGACTGAATTTCATTTGTTTTAACCTCATTTGTTTTCGCAGATATCATTTATCATATATTTAAGTTTTCACAGAAAATGATATTTGTTTGAGTTTATCTCTAGGCACTTGTGGCACTGGTCAAGTGGATCGGTATTTTGCTTCTGCAACTGCAAGGCCTGATAGAATTCAGTTACAAAAGAAGTAAGTTTCTTTCTTGCTGCGTTGAATTGTATGGACATTGCTGCAAGGATTTTGTTCATCTGATTATTGTGGTTCATTTAATGATCTCAGTATTTCCTTAGTTTGCTCGACCTTATTATTGTCTTTATACTTTTAATGTTGTTGATATATGCATATCCAGGAAGAGGAGGTTGGATGAGGTTTGTCTTGAGAGGTTCCAGCAATACAGCAGAACCTTCATTCAGTCGTGGATCCTGCAAGGTCAGTTTCATGCTTGACACGTACTTTCTTCCATGCCCTAACACAATTCCACGTGAAAGGAGTAAAATGTTGTTCTTAATCATTTTTTCTTTGAAAAATGTATCTAAACTGTTAAGTTCTGTTGATAATATTTGCAAAAAGTAGAATCAGAACCATATATATGGATACAAGCTTTGGAAGTATGGAAGAAGGGCAGCTAACATGGGTTAAAAGAAAAAGGTAGATGCCTTTTAACCCAATCTGAAGGATTTGCTATTATTTATCAAACTGAGACTTCCGATTATCCCTAATTCATCCCACAAACTAAAAGACATACTCAACACCACTGCAGAACGTAGTTGACTGGAGGAAATACTTGATAACGAGAAATTGTATTAGTAGGAAACTCTACGCACAGTGCTAATGCCCCCCCTGTATCTATATATGTAATTAAATATTCAAGAATGTCTTTTATAAAATGGCTTCCACTTTGGCTCATGGTTTTATGTGTAGACACGGTATGAGCGCAAACATTATTGTTTGCGTTAAGAACTGTTAAAGGTACAAAACAGCCATAGTTATCTCACTTAGACATCATCTCAATAGTTTGACTTTGAGCTGTTGTAGTACTTTGGTCTCGTAACTTCTCATATTTTACAGGCAAAGTCCTTGTGGATGGAAAAGTAGTAAGCAAAGCTGGAACACCTGTATCTGATAAATCAATTGTTGAGATAAAGGCTGAAGTTCCAAAATATGTATGTAGGTGATTATTCCATTATCAGCAACTCAACTTTCTGCTCGTCTCTTCAAAAGGTAGGAGTAATCGTCCGTTGCAGTATACGCTGAGAGAACTTTACCTTTGTCCAGAGCAGGATACAAGCTAGAGGCTGCTATAGAAGAACTTGGCGTTGATGTTGAAGGGAAAGTAGCTCTTGACTCAGGGCTTTCAACTGGAGGATTTACTGATTGTTTGCTCCAGCATGGCGCGTCATTTGTTTATGGTGTAGATGTTGGATATGGACAGGTTATAATTCTTATGAAGAAATTATCCTCAATTAAAGTTCTTAATTCTTCAGATAATTTGACTCTTTGAATGCTCAAGTTCCGCCATGGTCTTAATAAACATAAGGAATGCACTATTACGGAATTATTCAGGTAGAGCTAGAACTTAATATTAAGCAAACAACGGAAATTGATCTGTGAATCACCCAAAGTTGGGTGTTAAGAGATCAAATGCATAAGTATTGATGTCCTGCCATCTCCTTTATGTTGGAGTTTTCATAAGTAGCTTTGAACTGTGATTCATGTTGGTGTAACTTGCATCATGTTGAGCGTGATGGCTACAAGATAACATTGTACCATGTGTATAAGTTTGTTTTAGTTATATAACTCTTATGAATATGTGTTTAACTGCCTTTATGCCCACTGATAGGTCTAACTTAATATGAAAGAACTGTATCCTGAACATACTATGATCAATATGTGTTCACGTTTAAAGGGGTTAAGAGAGATGACACAGAATGCCATTCATGTGGTTCCATTCTTGTAGTACTTTGAAAGTGCTTTATTTACTGGATTAACTAGTATCTTATAGCAGTATCTGCTGGAAGATAACTTTCTTTGTGATTCTGACAGCTTCCTGGTTGTTCAGGTCGCTGACAAAATTCGACAAGATGAACGTGTCTGTGTGATAGAACGGACAAATTTAAGATATCTTTCTGGTCTCCCCCAACAAGTTGACATTGTGACTCTAGACTTGTCATTCATATCCATTCTCCTGGTATGAAAGTTACTGGATTCTCTAGCTATAATCTTTCAACATATCGGGTCAGTTATGGTTGCATTTAGTTATTTGTTGTGTCTAATTCTTACCGTAAAGGTTATTTAGTTATTAGTTGTTTGGTGCCCAATTGCTGTTGCGCCATTGTCTATTATGTCCCCATGTATAATTAATTTCAGTATGGCATTTCTAAGATCAATGACATTTCCTCTTTGATTACAGGTGATACCAGCTATACTTGGTGTTATGAAGTCAGAGTCTACATTGGTAACTCTGGTTAAACCCCAGTTTGAAGCTCGTAGATCTCAGGTTGTTCTCCAATTTCCCTGAACCCTTATTATCTTTAGAAGGTTGACAAGCTATAGTAGTATTTGGAAATGTTTCATTTGATTAGGGCATTCAAATATGGCTAAGTATGGATGCCTTATATTACGGTAAAAGGAAGTGTAACGTAATTTAGTATATATATATAAAGGGCAAGTACTTGTTACCTTTATTGGATACATAACTAGTTCTCTTTCAGTTTGAGGATTTTGCTGGTGAAGTTGATCTGAAACTTTTTGGAGTTTGGATTAAATTTCTGCGGTTCACTCTTAGCAGTAATTTGCTACTGAAATGTACATATTTTGAATGTGTTTCATGCTTGATTATGTTGTACAGGTTGGAGGAGGCGGTATAGTAAGAGATCCTCAAGTTCATCAGGAGGTAATTAAGCTGTAACTGATTATATTCTGCTTTAGCCCCAAATTGTGTTTCTGTCTTTGTAAATAGAAGTTGTAGGCATTGCGTAAGACGTTTATTCAGTAGATGAAAATGTGTGTACTTTCCTTAAAAATCCTTAATTATAAAATATTGTTCAATGTATTTCTTAACATTATCCTAAACCTTGAAAAAAAAACTTAACGACAATCTTAACCTTACAGTTTTTCGTGACAAACTGCAAACTTTGAACCTAGTCACTGTTGTTCTGTTAGTTTGCGCCTTAAATGAAATGAATCGAGTTGAGTTTAGATGCTTGAACGAAATGAGCTTGTAGTTTTTGATTGAGAATGAAGATCAGACTCCTTGTGCTTGATACTGCATGACCACTTCACTTGATTGCATTTCATTTCAGGTCATTGACAAGATAATTGAAGGTGTAGAAGATTATGGCTTCTGCAGCAGAGGGTGGATAGAGTCTCCTATAAAAGGTGCAGAAGGAAACAAGGAGTTTCTGGTCTGCTTCGATAGAAGCTCTGCCTCAGCATCATGATACAGTGGCTACAAGATCTTTCATCAGAATTTCATCTGTAAAGCAGTAGGGAGCTGCTCGTAGTCCTCCGGCCCAATCTGTTCCTGGCAGTGATCATCATTTGAAGCGCTACTCACTGCCAGCCAGGCAGTGAGGTATTTGCCAGTGCCCTCCACCTTATTGCTCAATGTTGTAAAATTGTTGCTTTGCGTATTAGAATATCGAGCTGCTTGAGCACTCTTAAAGTCCTTGCAAATATTCTTCAAAATTTGAAGTTGTGGATAAACTTGCCAATTATAGTCGACATATAGCGTTTCGTTATTTTTACCGCGAGAATTGCTGCTATTGTTCTTATCATTGTATGCGAAAGCATGAAATTTAAAGTGTCAATATAGGTTGGACTGAATGTCGAATATAACTATTCTAACTACATAATGCAATCATAAGAAAAAAAATTTCAATAAGGTTAGCCGAAATTCTTTGTTGTTTGATTAATTAATATTTGTTCACCTAGCAAACAAAATCTTCACAGTTCTTCAGCTAGACCCCTGAGCACTTGTTCAGACAGATCTCAACCAACCTGCGAGCGATCAATCAATAAACCGGCTATGGCCTTCTCCTCTGCCGCAGCCAGGGGCCGGCGGTGACAGAACTCTCTCGCTTTCTTCCGCTTGCAACAACAATCGCCGCGAGCTCACGGTCTCTCTTATTCTGCAATTTCTTCACGCACTCGGCAACTTCCCTTTCTTTCTCTTCATTCTTTCCAGGTAGTTAGCACTCAGCAGTAATATTTCAGTAAATTTATCTAACTTTTTTCTTTACCATTTTTTATAACGTTTTGGCTAATTTAACTCCGTTGACTTGTTCAGCTCCGTCGTTGATCGGCAAAAGGCTGTCACTGTCGCCAGTGGCCGCAGGTAGATGAAATCTGATGAATGGCAAAGGCCTGTGGTACGCAGTGGTAAAATTTTTGTTTTTATTTTTATCTTTTTATGTTTTTCGTTTTCTCCTCCCTGTTAACTCGATCTCTTACCGTGCAATCAGTTCGAATCATAATGCGGTCGATTTAGTTTAAAAATTCGAACGTGATACTGATTTTTATAAATGTATACATTCTTATTTTTTCTTTTGATTTACCTAATTTATTTGGTACATATTTTGTTATAGCTTTGTTATGGCTTGGATGACCCTATTAGAAGTGTTTGTGTTGTCATGAGTCTGTACTTTCATTACTTGGAGGTGCAGGTTGTTGCACGCCTTAATGAAGTTGTGACTAACTTGCTTCTAGAAGGTACTTTAGGAACGTTCAGGCAGTACAATGTCAAGGATGAAGAAGTCACAGTAAGTAAAAAAGTTTTGTAGTTAAGCTTTTGCTTTCTTTTGTTGTGGTAAATCTTGTTTCTGTTAAGTGGTCATAATAATCTCTTCCCAGATCTTGGGCGTTTTTACTATTTATTAATGAAGTTGTCATGAAGACTCTTTTATCGTCATTGAAGAGGATAGAAAAGGATGATGATAAAGGACTGTAAAGTATAGCTAAAAAGGAATGCATCTATTTACTACTGCCTACCAATTAAACATACTTAAAAATGCCGAGTTCTTTTTTCAGTCTGCAAACATTTACTAGAGTACCTATTCTAGAGTACCTATTTTGATGGTTCTGATACTTTTTTCTGAGAATAATGATGGTTGTGATGCTGACAGTCACTACTTATGTTTTACAGGTTGCAAGGTCCCAGGATGTTTTGAAATTCCAGTTGTTGCTCAACAACTTGGGAAATCTGGATCATGCTATTTTGTGTATTGGAGCAATGGTAATGTTGATAGTCTACCTCACCTATTTTTCAATGACTTTTATGTGCTCGTCAATATGCGATTGAGTAAACTCTGATATTGTTAGATTGACTTCTTCACTCTTAAAATTAATAACGCTCTCTGTACCCATAGAAAACAGAAAACTACATTTTAGTATCCACGTTTGCTTTCGGAATCAGTTTCTCATTCTCTATCCTGTGCAGACATAGGTTTAGTATTATATAATGTAAGGATGCCAGTTTTACTCGAAGTGCATATGAGGTTGCGCAGATTAATTTGCTGATTATTGTTAATTTGCTGTAGGGCTCAGTTCTATTTATAGATCTGCTTAGTATACATGCATGGTTATTTCTCAACCAATTTATGCATATTTATTTTTGATTGAATGTTGGCCTCTGCCTAGGCTCTTCCTGGTATTTAATTTTCTGCAAGTAGATAAGAGGCGGTACTACACACTATGATGCTGTTGCTAATCAGCTACTTCTGGAGTGCTCTCAGCAAGGGATAAATTCTGGTACCTTCAATATGAACTTGCTTTATCCATTTTTATACTCAGGTTATTTATCTATTTTTCTGTACCTTTAAATATTAACTGTTATTTCAGACTTTAAAAGTATCATGTTGCACTGCTACTTCTAATTGTGCCTGATTTCTGTGTCTAATGCTTATCCACGTAAAATCATAGTCCTAGGTGGCCTCTCTGTGGAATTAATTCAGGATTCCTGTCTTTGTTGATTTGGATGGAAATATGTTATACTAAACCAATAATTAAAGCCTGTTAGTCACTTGAAGTAGTTAAGGGAAGTTCTTTAACTGTCTTATCTGACACTGATAGCTTCTGTTGGTGCATTAAAATAAACATCTCCTTGTTGCTCTAATGGATTTCTTGTTTCTTGGATGTTTCAAAGACTTATAATTTATTGGAGAGAGTTATAGCTTTGTCATGTGCTAGAAAATTTCATATCATATAGGTACGATTAGATAGTTTTAGAGCGATCCCTCTTACTTTCAGGTCCTTTTTGTTGGTTTGATTATCATAATATTTTAAAAACCTGTCTGCAATTTCTAACTTATCACATCCTTCGTATGATTGTAGCATGTGATGGATTACATTTGAAGGCTTTTTCCTCTGACTAATATCGACATTACTGCAGGAGTACCATGCATCTTTGGGTTTTAACATGTGAGGACATGGACCAGGTAATTTGTCTATTCGAGATGCTATTTGAGGTGATTTTTAAACCCCTTCATTGTTGAACAACTAAAATCATGAAATTAAGCTGTTGTTTCTTTCAGCTTTGCCTTTTCTTCCCTCCGTCTTCTTACTTCCTCCCTCTCTTTCTGCCCTCGGAGCAAAAAAAAGTAGAAAAAGGAGTGATTGAGAACACAAAATATGGTGCAAAAGCCTCCCCTCTATATGCTTCATGCATGTAAAAAGCTTGCCTATGTTTCCCATTTCCGTAAATTCGAGTTATTCAAAGGCCGTCGACAGGGAAAACAACTACTAGGGGTTCAATTATAATAGATAGAGGTTTACACGTTTAATCCTGTCTGGATACTCAAGGATCTGGATCAAATGGTAGTTCTCGTGCAGTTTGTTTGTCCAGCTCCAATAGACATCCTCGGTGAGTTCTGCTAGGCTCTCCCGCCATCTTAATTTCCATTTCTGCTGCTTTTGCTAAAACCTGAAGTATGAAAAGTTGTGTACTATAAACAGGCCCTTAATCGGACTGGTGGAAAGTATGGCAACAACGGTGCTGAAGCTGCTTTGTCGGCCGTAAGCTTCTCAAATATTTGGCTGTATGTATGTATGAAATAAACCTCAAATGTCCGAAAACTAAAGACTGTATTTACCTTCCCAATGTAGATTGAGATGGCATCGTTTTTGCCACCATCTGAAGTAAAAGGTCTCCTACAAACTACACATTCTGCAGCATGCAGCATGGCGTCTTTCGGCAGAGAGTATTCATCGGAGAGGGCAATGTCAATCTTTGTAGTGATCTGTAGTCTTCCTAAAAGCGGTTTATTCTGCTACTCTTCAGTCGGCAGAGCTATAACTTAGGAAAGCTTGGTCCTCGTCCACTGAAATTTTCTCGTTTTGAATTTTTTTCTCTCTTTTTGAATTTTGATTATGATCATGTATTTGCTGTATTAACTTGTATCACTTGGAACTGTAGTTCTTAGCACATTGTTAAATCCAATTTTGTTTTGGTGTAACGTTGTAATTCAAGTGGGTCTTTTCAGAAAATTTTAGCCATATCCTTGGTGACGCCAAATCCCGAAGTCCAGAAATGACCACTGTTTGTTTTAATCCATTTCGCCAGCCAAAGGAAATCTTCTTTTTTCAAATTCAAATTCAAATTCAAACCCAGCCATGCCTCCAACTCTCCGCCCCAGACGGCCGCCATCATCCCAATCCCAAGCCGTCCAACAACACAATAACAGCAGCAAGAGAACCATCACATTGCCGGATATCGAGGACTTCTCTCCGACAGAGGCAGTCAAAATCCGGTATTCTCTTCTGCAGTGGTACGATGCTAACTGTCGAGACCTGCCTTGGCGTCACCAGAACAAACCAGGAGAGAACTATAGCGAGGAATTTCAAGAACAAAGGGCTTATGCAGTCTGGGTTTCTGAGGTCATGCTGCAGCAGACGAGGGTTGCTGCCGTGGTAGGTTATTTCGATCGGTGGATGGCTCGATGGCCCACAATCAAACACCTTGCTGAAGCGTCCCAAGAGGTCTCTCTTTCTCTAACTGTGAGTTCTCCGTAATGGATTCTTTTCTTGGTTGTTAGCCAATGTCTAATCTTGTTTGCAGGAGGTAAATGAGGTGTGGGCAGGACTTGGGTACTACAGAAGAGCTAAATATTTACTTGAGGTATGGTAGATATCGTAAGTCTAAGTAGGGAGAATTGATTTTGATATGAGACAGAACGGTCGATTCCTGCTGTCGAATCTAAGAGAAAAATTAGTGGACTTTGAGTGGTAAAAAGTGTCCGCCATCTGTTCTGAGTTTTCTCCTAAGAGAAGTAGAAATGTTATTATTGCCCTATAAACTTTGCTGAGAGCCTGAGACCTTGAAATTTGATTGGTGGGTTTAGGGTGCAAAGTCCATAGCCCAGGAAGGCAGCTTTCCAAGAACAGCTGCTGCTCTTCGACGACTCCCGGGAATCGGAGAGTACACAGCAGGTGCAATTGCCTCCATAGCTTTCAGTGAGGTGGCACTATCAGAATTTAATTTTGTTTTCTCTGATGTTTGCTGTTCTTGCTTACTTGGTTCTCAAAGTATTGTACTTTGAAAGCTGAAGCAATTTGGTTTTCTTGGTGCAGATGGTTCCTGTTGTAGATGGAAATGTAGTCAGGGTAATCAGCAGACTGAAGGCCACATCTGCCAATCCTAAAGAAGCAGCAACTGTCAAAAGCTTCTGGTAAGCATAGGGAAGTAACTGATGCTTGTTTCTTGTTCTTGACTGGGTAATGTTTCTCATGCTTGGAGTCTAGAAATGATAGAACTCTTTAGGGACTTCAGAAGATGTCTCGTTAATTTGGAGTGTAAGATGTCTAGAACAAGTACTTCATCTGCCCATGATAGAAGAAACACTCCTCAGTAGTTTTTCGAAAAAAGGTTGGCTGATAAGAATGGGAGTCACTCTTCTTGATGTTATCTGATATGCTAACATCCATACTATATGTTTAGATTGTATCCAGATCCAGTTAGACCAATGTGTCCTCAATCCTGATGTTATTTTAGTCTAATGCACCCTGTCTTTTAGGAAGTTAGCAGGGCAGTTAGTTGATCCTGATAGGCCTGGGGATTTCAACCAAGCGATAATGGAACTTGGGGCTCTGCTGTGCACCCAAAGCAGCCCTAGTTGTTCTGTGTGCCCTGTTTCCGAGCAATGCAGTGCTCTAAAGCTCTCCAAAAATGGTGAAAAGGTGAAAGTCACAGATTATCCGGCAAAGGTCATCAAAACGAAGCAGAGGAATGATTTTGCAGCAGTTTGTGTTGTTGAGGTAGCAGGAGATCCAGATTTGAGAGATGAGAAGCATGCATTTCTTCTGGTGAAAAGGCCAGAAGAAGGTCTGCTTGCTGGACTTTGGGAATTTCCATCTGTTTTATTGGAAGACGGAAAAGAAGACCAAGTAGTAAGGCAGAAAGCCATTGACAAGTACCTTAAGAAAGCCTTCAAACTCGATGTAGGAAACTGCAGAGTGAACTTGCGGCAAGATGTTGGAGAATATGTTCATATTTTCTCTCACATTCGACTCCATATGTACATTGAGCTTTTAGTTTTGTCTCCAAAGAGTGAGTAGTTCAATCTATCTTCTTATGTTTTCCTGCATTTATATATTTTCATAGTATATATGGTGGTATTTCTTTTTTGAGAGAAAATAAAATGTATATCTTGATATGTTTACCTGGTTGCTTTGACTTATGTAGATGCATTAGATCTCATACATAACGAGGAAAATGGTCTTGCCAGATACAAGCTTGTTGATCAAAGTTTGATGCTAAGTTTGGGGTTGTCATCTGGAGTTAGAAAGGTATGTTCATCATATATCGCATAATAGATTCAATGCAGTTTCATGTGCTCCTTAATGCTCTTCAAAGAATATGCACTATCAACTCTACAGTTCATAAAACTCACTGCTTCTTACTCATTGTTTCTGTGATTAAAACTCTTTAGCAGGTATACAAAATGGTTCAGGAATTTAAGCAGAATAGGTCAATACAGCTTCTGAAAAGAGCACGAACGAGAAGATGAAAGATAGCCCTCAGCTGCAGTACTTATCTACCGGCAGCCTGTGTGAAGATGTTCTGTGTGTTAATTACCTGGCAAGCTGTATCAACGGTATTTATGTTGTGCCCATCTATCTCTCAATGGTCATGTAATAGTACTGATACGGCAACTGGTGCCAAGTTTTGTTACATTTTTGTCCAAAATGTAAATAAAATTCACAAGACCCCATTTTTTCTGTATGATGATCTAATGGCTGGACATTGCATCTCTGTATGAAAAATATCATGAGATCTTCAGTGCAAATTTTGCTCTATTTCATGACTCATTCAAACTGAAGGGAGTACAAACCATTTCATTTTCTAAATGATGAAAAAGATTTATTGAATAATAATAGCTGGCATCAAATCCTACAATTTTGTTCAATATATTCCTACCTCAGATATTATGCTCAATCTAACTAAAAGGTGTAACTGCCAAGCTCATTGGTGAATCTGCACATCGATCTTCTGGAAGGTAATGCGTTGATATCAGCAGGGAGTAAGATCGATCTTGAATGGTTTTCTTCCCTTGCTGACCCCCTTCAATATCATAGATATTGATATTAGCAACAAAATTGTTTGTTTTCCGTAAATCATAGATAATAGTTAGGAACTTACAGCTATTGCAATGAGCTCTTCTAACAGTTCCTCCAAATGACGCAAAGGCTATAGTAGGAGGAAGAGAATTAGTTAAATCTGTCGGTTGGATAACACTGCATAATGGGACAGTATATATTCTCTGTTTATGCATGTATGGAGCTTACCCATTGTGTTGGTCCATCAACCGGAGCATTAAGAGGATCATCGTGGACCTATCATATACCCAAAAATTCAGAAATTTCAACCTACTAGTCCAAAGAAAGCGAAGCCTAAAAGAAAGCAAGTGAAGATATTGATATTACCTCCATAAATATCCCATCCACGCCAACTGCGACAGCCGTTCTTGCAATACAAGGTATCAACTCTCGCAGGCCTCCACTAGCAACACCTCCCCCATCCAGCTAAGAAGTGCAACAGTTATGCAAAGTTAGGTGGACAGGCGCATGCTCTATATTTCATAAAGACCAAGAAGATACAGAATACATTCTAAAAATGTCATGAAATGAATGGATTGAATTAAGACCAAAAGTGCATCATGTATGGCATGGCATAAACGCTAAGAAAGTACATGAGTTGAATTTATAAATTTTCTAACCTTTCTTCCAGCCGGTTGTTGCAGTGCATGTGTGACATCTGCTACCTGTTTAAGAGAAAAATCTTCATTGCTAACAGCAACAATGGAAACAAAAATAAGAACGAGTTACCCGGTGAAAGACAAAATCTACTTACAACAGGACAATTTGCGTCCCTCAACCACTCAAAATTGCGAGGGTCAACAATCAAATCGTCTAGAAACAACAAGAATCAAGTAACAATAAAAAGTCAGGCTAACATTTTGGAGCAGACAATACGTAGTGTATAATAAACTCTTGTAATAGCAAAATAGAGAGGACAGTATAAACAATAAACGTGCCACAGCTGTTACCATTTTCATTAAATCTGGGAAATTGCATTATACACCTTATGACGTTCATTAAAATCATGGGTCTAGACTGTTAAGCCGACAATGTATCCAAAGTAAAAATATTATGCTCCACTGAGACAGTACTTAGTGAAACATCGACATCCACACCTTATTTTATAAATTGATCAGTAAAATTTTAAACTTTCTAAGATCTGAGTAACTTACTATAGCCAAACATGGATCCACGCTCACAAACCATGACATTCTGGTTTCCAGCAAGTCTAACTTTCTCCGCAGAATTGACCATAACCTGCCACATTGAAGACCAGTTATGATAATCCCTGAAGGAATGCACTAGGAATAGCTCAAAGAACGTAATTAATTACTATCACACTAATGCTTGAAAAAGAAGAGTCAATCCAAGTCACTTGCATTTTTTTATCAAACCAACTTTTACATCAAGTAAATTGTCCAAACGTCAACAACTGATGCTTGATTCATGGTTCTGAGGAAAGCTGCAACAAAACAATTCCTTAGGGAAGTAGCAACAATACATTTCCTTCATTGTTTTTGAGGGTCAGTACTTTTTTGGGATCTTCCCAATGCAGTAAAAAATTCTTGTGCACTACCTGTGGCGGTGTATATGAAGGGAAATATGGGGCAATTGCGAAATATGCTAAAACAGCTGAATCCAGGCTCAGAGTGTAATTGGCAAACAACGGTTAGAGACCACTCATTATCAATCTTACCCATTCTGATAGTAATGAGTAAAACATTTCCTTTCAGGTATTCCATCAGCTATGGACCAATAGCCTTGAGACAGTTTAGTAATGCAGTAAACAAGATCTAAAATTGATTTCTTCATGCGAAAATGAAAAAAACATAATAAATCAGAATCCACTTTGCAATCATCATAGTCTGGTGAACATTGCAAACGCATAGAAGGACGAGAAAAACTAGGACCAGTAGGCTACTTACAGAAGAAGCACAAAATTGCCCTTTCTTAATATTTATTATTCTCCCAGTCTTAGCAGCAGCAACAAGCAGATCAGTCTGGTGCAGCAGAATGCATAAATTTAGAGGCGAAAACAAGTAGTAATAGCTTATAGAAACGAAATGTGCACAAAATTTCCAGTTGTACTTGTATTCACTTCTGTGGAAGCAGAGAAAAACAAGAAAAAAAGGCATTTCTACCTGTCTGCAAAGGAAAGCCGGAATTTGAATGATATCAGCTACTCTTCCAACAGCTTCACACTGGCAAACATGAAGTTATAAAGGTAAGACAGGCCTCGAATACTCAAACCTAGAAGCTTTTGCAGTTGCAATTAGCCTTTGCAATAAGTAGCTCAAGAATGGCCTCATAATTTCTTGATGATAAAATAGGACCAATACTAAGCTCTAAGGCTCCACTGAAATCAAGTAAGAATCTTAGGTGAGTAGTAAGTAGCAAAGTGGCTAGGTTTTTGGCTCTTTAAAAAGCCTTGGGACTCACACAATTGCATTATCAGACTGACAAACTATTTTGAAAGCTGGCCAAACATACGATAATTTTGTAAAAGCAAATTAATGAATCTCAAACACAGAGCCTACCTGATAACTCTCATGTACATCAGTTACTATGGGAACATCACATGCCACTTTGACCTTCTCAAGAATCTACATTTCATGAGCAAAACAAAATTATTAACTTTGACGTACTGCATGAAGAAGGTGCAAAATTGAGAACGGATTACAAAAAGAAAACATTGATACAACAAAAAGGGTTTGCTGGGCCTATATCAGATATTACGAAATCCTAAGCCTCCAAAAATAAGTTGTAATACTTTCCAAGTATTACATATCTGATAAAGCAATTTCTCTAATATAGTTGGAAAAACTGACATAAGCTGACACTTACAGGTGCCTTGTTAGCATTTGTTCATGTTGATGGATAAAGTTAGCCCTAGTTAATCTGCACAGTGATGGTGGTGAGACTATCACTTCTGCATAATTCATTATGTCTTAATGTTATACAACTGCAATCTTGATGGTGGACATCTGTGTGCATAGCCAGTAAACTTAGATATGGGTAGTACGCACGAAGAGTAGAACCTCAAAGATGCATATATACTGTCGTTGTTATTCATTATTGTCTATATAGTGTACGCTACTATCTATAAGCAGCAGTTACCGTACTGAATTTAGTTGCAAATGTACCTTCAATCCTTCTTCCAGCCCAGGACCACGAAATGACTTTGAGGAAGTGCGATTAGCTTTATCAAAGCTTGACTTAAAAATCAAAGGCAATCCTAGCCTGGCGAAGGAAAATTTGGCAATAGGAAGTCAAACACAAGAGAATTTGAGAAAGGCGACTATGTGATGCATGCAAAGTAAGCTTAAATTGGTCTTACTTTGTTGCTATGCTTTTTATGTTCCTGGCCATTTTAAGAACATGCTCCTCAGATTCAATGACATTGGGACCAGCTAGGAGGAAAAATGGCTGTGCACCCTGCCAAAAGCCGGAAATAATTAGCGCCCTAAAATAACATGACTGATCTCCAAAAGAGCACTTAAGTGCAATAGCTGAAGTAGATGATAAAGTAATTATATAATATGATGTCTAATACTACTCTAACCACAACAAAATCAGATAATCAACTTAAATACAGCTTTGTGAACAAATTCTAAAGAGGCTCTTAATACTGCTTATTTTCAGTAATCCTGAGCTATATCAAGCAAATCAAAGATACCGCAAGCAAAATATCAAGCAGAAATATGAACCTCCAATCAGTGCCCTAGAAAGCTAGTATGTGCAGGATCATTACGACAAGAAAAATTAATATCAGACCTCTCTTGCAATTAACTAGTTCTCGAGTGTTTGTTCTCTATTGGTGTCACCCACTGTATATAACGCGACATCAACTTGAATCCAAGGAATGCTGGTTGTCAACAATTTCGTTTTCTTTTGAAATTAAGCTAATCATTAGTTGCTCTGATTAGATTTCAAGTAATATTGAAAGGAATCGATCCAAATGATTAAACAAATTCACTAAGACAAGAACAAAAAGAACATTATTTTCTTCTAAGCGCATTATATTCCCACTGTAACAACTCAAGAAAACATAACGGACTGCATTTCAAACCTTAAGCTGATTGAAGAGAGCGGTGGAGGAATCCATTTATCTAAGATCTCTGTGGCGCAATTCGACAAACAGGTAGTAGCGCTCAATTTCTTGAATCAATCAAAACCAATACCCGATTTCCAGAACCGATAAACTAAATCCAATCCACGGTTAGAAGATTTGGATCTAGAGCTCATGCAGTGTCTGGGATTTCACTGAAAGAGTGAGAATTGGAATGATTCGAAACACGTGATTTGTTTTCTTTTCATTTCTTTTTCTTTATTACACTTCTTTCTACAAAGAAACCAGAGCTGTTTGCCATATCGACCCTTATGTTTTATATATTCAATATTGGCCCTTAAAATGTTTTGTTAATGTCTGCCTTTATCCAGAACTTGGTTTCAGTTCAGATAATTATGGCAGGGAAAAAGGTTTTCTTTATACATGTTCTTCCCCAGAGATAGTAGCTCTGTAAATGGGTATGTTTTTCTACTATTTTTTGGCAGCTGGAAATTCTGAATTGGTTCATTTTTTTGTGAAATTTGGAGTATTATAATGGAAGCAAGTTTGAGCGCTCTTCTTTCTCAAAGATGCTCGCCATCACTCAGTTTTTCCTTTAGTCCGACTCAAATCTCTCCATATACAAAAGCCCTAACTGGGTTTCATATTTTGAAGCTGAATTCATACTTTCCCAATAGAAAAATCCAATCTTTTAGAGTACAATGTTCATCTGTAGATGTTGAAGAGGTTGAGAATAAAAATGTTGGAAACCAACAATGGGAACTGGAATTTTTGGGTGAGATAAAGTCTTCTAATTCGATTCCTACTAAGAAAAAACCCCATGAAAAATCCAGATTGCTTCAAAAGACTGATAGCATGGATTGGTGTGTTCGAGCTCGTAGAGTTGCATTGAAGACAATTGAAGCTAGGGGTTTGAGCGGTACCATGGAGAGAATTATAACATCCAAGAACAGGAAAAAGAAGAGTAAAGTCAAAGGTAGCAAGAAGGAGAAGGTCAGTAAGAAAGTTAAGAATTTAGAAGATTTTGAAGGAGAGGAAGGTGAAGAAGTGGACCTTGATGAGTTGGATTTGGAATTGGAAGGCAGTGATGCAGTTGTTGAGCTCAAAAGCAGGTTAAGGGTATTAGCAGATGGGATGTTCGAAGAAAGGAAAGAAAGATCTAAAGAAGCTTTTATCCAAAAGTTGTCTCAGTTCTCTGGCCCGTCTGATAGGAAGAAAGAGTTCAATCTCAATAGAGCAATTATCGATGCACAAACTGCAGAAGAAGTACTAGAGATAGCGGCTGAAACAATATCAGCAGTAGCTAAAGGCTTGAGCCCTTCACCTCTGACCCCACTGAACATAGCCACGACCCTCCACCGCATAGCTAAGAACATGGAAAGGGTATCAATGTTGAAGACCCGGAGACTAGCATTTGCACGCCAAAGAGAGATGTGTATGCTTGTGGGAATGGCTATGGCTGCATTGCCTGAGTGTTCTGCTCAGGGGGTTTCTAATGTAGCTTGGGCACTGTCGAAGATTGGTGGTGAGCTCCTTTATATGTCGGAGATGGATAGAATTGCTGAAGTGGCAATAACCAAGATTGGGGAGTTCAATGCACAGAATGTTGCTAATGTCGCTGGTGCATTTGCATCAATGCAACATTCTGCACCGGATCTTTTCTTAAAATTGTCAAAGAGGGCAGCAGAATTAGTCAGTACTTTCCACGAGCAAGAACTTGCTCAGACATTGTGGGCGTTCTCTTCTCTAAATGAATGTGTTGACCCATTGCTTGATGCACTGGATGATGCTTTCAAGAATGCTGGCAGTTTAACATGTGTGGGAGAAGCAGGTTTGAATGAGCCTAACAATTTTTTTCCAGAGACCAACAATGCCACAGGTATTGATGGCATTGGAGATAATGAAGTTGAAGAACAATTGGAAATGCCTATACTTAGGTTTACTAGAGACCAAATTGGTAATATGGCTTGGTCATATACTGTTCTTGGTAGGATGGATCGACCTTTCTTCTCACATTTATGGACTACCTTGAGGCAGTTTGAGGAACAAAGGCTATCTGAACAATATAGGGAGGATATAATATTTGCATCACAGATTTATTTGGCAAACCAGTGCTTAAATCTCGAGTACCCTCATCTTGGTCTATCTCTTGGAACCAAGCTTGAAGAGAAAGTTTCACATGCAGGGAAGAGCAAACGCTTCAATCAGAAAACTACTTCCTCTTTTCAGAAGGATATATTGCGTCTTCTAGTTAGCACAGGCCTCAAGTGGATTAAAGAATACTCAGTTGATGGATATAGCTTGGATGCTGTGGTGGTTGATAGGAAGCTTGCTTTTGAAATCGATGGACCTACACACTTCTCGAGGAATTCAGGTAACTTATTCTTGATGATACCACTCTGCATATACAATCTATAGATGCTAATGATATTCAGATAACTGAAAATCTCAACGCGTTCATCTCCAGGGTCTCCTTTGGGCCACACAATGTTAAAAAGGCGGTATATTGCAGCTGCTGGTTGGAAGCTAGTCTCACTTTCTCATCAAGAGGTTAGTTATTTATGCTTTCATCATTATGAAATGGAATTGAAGGGGATAAGACCATTTGAATTTCTTCTTTTTACACTTAAAGATGATTACTAAGTACTTCAGTTAGTTGTTTCTTGGGGAAAAAGAGTCTGCTCTTAATTTCACGAAGCTTTCAGATGGTAAATCAGTGTGATTCTACCAAAGAAATTGCACTTCTACGGTTTATTTAAAGCTTCATGCCTTAGCTATGTAGTTAGCTGTAGAACATTGATGTGCAGGCCTACATTTTTCTGTTCATACTTTGCATTCTATTTACTGTCCGTTCCTCTTTTGCTTGCTCTAAGTTGTTTGTTTAATTAACCTGCATACATGTAACCAGGGAATTCTGCTTTGAAATGCAGTTTGTTTTCATTTAAGAAAAGAAGCTCTATGTCTATACGTATTATTTAAGTCGATCATTGTCATTGCAGTGGGAAGAGCTGCGAGGGGGCTTTGAACAGCTGGAGTATTTGCGGAAAATCCTTGGTCTTTATTCAGACACTCCTCAAGAATAGCCGCTTGAAAATACGTTGGATACCAAGTTATCTGTTACTGAAGAAGTTAGATGTCTTAATACTTCTAGGTCATATTTTGAAGTTATGGTATCCCATTCCTGCCATGCTTGAGCTGTAGCTTCTATTGTGACAGAATCTCCACCTAAGAGCTTGCTGGGAACTTCTTGCATCAAGAAATGTTGTCTGAGTTTGTATATAGAACTAGAACACATTCTGTTTCTAATAGTAACTTTGCATATTCAAGCAAACCTTGTTAGTCATCGATGGAGCCGAAGTTTTGGCAGAAACCCAAGGATACAGAAATACTATCATTAAATGTGAGCCGTAACAGCAGGGCACCAAATGGTTTATGAAAGACAAGAGCTATAATGGTTAATAGTTTTAATCGACTCACAACATCGCTCTGCCAATAACTTGACTACACATTCCAGCAGTCGTGTTAAAGTGCGATAATGCACAAAACTCAGACATCGTCAACTACATAACAACGACATCAGTTCTTAGAACTTATAAAACAATTAGTTATAACGTCAGTCACTGATGATTCAGTAGCGATTTCCAGCATTAGACACCGTGTTTGATGAGGCATTCTGAATCGAATGTCGAAGTTCCACCTGAAAATCCATCTGCAGAGTTACCAGAGTTCGGTTAATTGGTGCCAAACAACGAATCAATATATCGCAGGTAAAGGCTGAAATTTTACTTCACCTGGTGAGCAACTTTCACGTGCCCCCATGATGAGCCACTAACTCCAGAGTACAGTACTGGTCTTTCTGGTGGAGAAGAAAATTGGTAGGATCAGAAAACAAATTGCAAGATAGGCCTCTATCACAGACTGTCTACAAATTTAGGCATTTAGAACTCAGATTACTCCAAAAATTTTAAGCAAGAACAAGAACGTGTCCTATATACACAAGGTAGACTGGAATGAATTGTTAAGAAATGAACATATGCATCAATTCACTGAGAAGGAAAATTGCTTATCCTTCCTTGGGTTACTTCAGACCTCTGTATATACCTTCAATTTTATCTTAAAACTACATAACAATCAGATAAGGACTGTTTTATAAACATTTACCATTGATAACATTCAGGTTTTAGCAAACAATAAGATAAACTGAGGAAACATAAGCTGACACGATTATGGCCCCTTACTGCTCTACCTACCAGCTATATCAACAGAAGGGTCATTGCACGATTGCGTTGCAGCTCTCCAACCTGCAAAATGAATTATCGATACTTTAAGTTTAATTCATTATAGAAGTAAAAATCCTAGATAAAAAAAATGAAATAAGTTGCCTCAACTTCAAAATACCAATAACACAATGCAATGAGCATGGCACGCTGTGCTACTATACCTGAAACAAGTAAACCTTCCTGAACGACATGTCTGCAACCTCAACAAGTCAAACTTAGTATTTATCTTAGAGACCAAAAATATATCCCTTCATGCCGAAATTTCATCTAAATGTGGTTGAAACTCTGATTTAAAAGGTTTTTTCGAAAAGTTGTCTTCGCTAAATGATCATAAATAAGCCATGGTTTGCTATGCTACTTGCAGAAAACAAAACGAGAAGAAATTAAGAAAAGATTGACAAAAAAGTTATATGCAGAAAATTATAAATGTTAATGAGATTGATAGGTTCTCCTCAAAAAGAACATCATAAGGAACAAAGGTATGATAATCCAAAAAATGCAGAGTCAACCATCTAAGCTAAAGCAATAGAAAGGACTACTTCATCTAGTTGCCTTTAGGTCCTTCATGAGCTCAAAATCTGAAGCTCCAATTAGGCATGACACAATCACAATACATACTAGCCTCAGCTCGAGAACATATTTAATACCCTCAGTCAAGGAGTGGTTAGTAATAGTTGAGGACTTCAGTTGTACTAAAGAAATACTAACAAATAAATTCTCATATGAAACATGTAAGCATACATACGATTACTTAGGAGATGAGCAGCCTCACTACTGCAGCATCCATCCATAGGAATCAATCTGGGATGGATGTTTTCATTTTGAACATTGTTGTTGCCATTCTCTGCATAATCCACAGTATGAAAGGTTCTAGAAGGAGGTGGTTGAATCTTCTCTCCTTCGTTGCCAACAGAGAAGTTAACCTTCTCAAACTTATCTGCAAGGTTAATGTGATTTTATCAGAAACCTTATTACTAGCTTACCAAAAATATTTCCAAGTCTATAAGAAGCTTCCTCAACTTGAGTACATCTTTGTGATAATATGTTAGTCTTGCCAACTCGAAAACACAATTATTGATATAAAAATGTGATGAGGGCAACTGTAACAGGTCAACAGATAAGCATGTTACTTGCACATACGTAATTACAGGAACATGCCATACGCAATCTCGAAAAGTTTATAGTGACTAGAAAGTATGTACAGGATCAAATATAAATCTAGGGGTTAGGAAATTGTCCACAGTACCTAGGTTCAGGATAAATTGGTCCTGAAGAGTAACAATATACTTCTGTGAGACTGTGAAAGCTCTTACCTTCTATTCTATGTTATTCAGTCAAAGCAAAGCATGTATGTTAGTGCCAATGGTGATTACACAATACCTAACACCACTCTTCAGTATCACTAATTAAAAACCATAGAGCAGAAAAATTGCCAAATGTCATAAAGAGTTACAAACATCAAACCACTTAAGTTCACAGTGAGCTTGTAGAACAAATTAAATCCTACTGCACAACCAATTAATCACATGCAAAATACTGTACAAACAAAGGTAATACTGACAAGTCATGATCAAACATTCATGGGTTAGTAAATAAAATGCAACATTTCAGAGTGCTTATGATAAGAAGCTTTTCTAGAATAAAGAGTATTTTGGGAATTTTTTTGAGATCGAGCTTGAATTTTTTGACCTCAAAACAAATAATAAAAAGTATACATATAAGATTGTACGACACATAATTCACCTGTGCTTTCCAAATTTAAAATAAAAACTACAAAAAACTATAGAAGGTTCAATGAGAAACATGAGAGCTTTGGGGAATGAAAAGCAGTGCACTAAGCACTCCAAACATCCCAATATTTGTTCTTTTTGGGGTCAAACGCTGATGAAAGTAATCTTCCTATGTCAACGACCACTTGCGTATAACACCAAAAGCACCACTTGCAAACTAGATTTACGATGCATGTATGAGAATAAACTTAATAATGCAATTGCGTATCTGATTCCAAACTGCTAATTTCATCCTTCTATAACTATACTTTAATCAAGTGTTATTCTCACTAGAAATATATTGGACAATGCTAGTCAAAATCAATCATAAGTATATAATGAGTTTTGAATTCAGTAGCTGCCATTCATCAAAGAAGGTATCACTCACCACCAGATTTACGTCGGTTTAGCGAACGGTTCCTGAACAAGATAGCAGATTCAAAAGCTAAGTAAACAGAAACCATGCAATGAGGTAACTTTAAAAAAAGAAAGGAAAAGGCAAACTATAAACATTAATAATAGAAGTAGTGCAACAATCAAAGAGTAAGAGTTTAACATCACTAACGAATCAACAAAGGAGCAAAACTCAGAAAGACTGAACAAGCTAGTTCTTTCCCCTCACAACCCTCAAAGTCGAGGAACTAGATATATAATTATTTGACACTGTTTAAGTCCACAATAAATCAATGACAAGAGTAATCCAGTCACAGAAAGCTCAATTCTTCAGGAGATGGTTAGCACAAGCCTGCAGCGCTTCCCTTCCGGGAAACCCAACAAAAATATCACCTATAACCTGACTATGAAAGTGAATCAAGCAAGAATTAAGTTTGCAATGATATTGAGGAACCATCACCAAGCTCAATCATTCCCTTTCATCCTTCCAATCAAGTAACTGAAAAAATACACAACTCAAGACAAACAAACATCACCAGAATCACTGGAAAAAGTAAGCAACAGCTCCACCTAGCTCAATTATCCTTCTCCGTTCCTCATAACCAAGCAACCAAGCAATTCTACCTCTCAATCCAACCAAAACTAAACAAAATCACAAAAGCTACAGCGAGCTTCCTTCCTTTCTTTCCAATCATCTAAAACCGTGGGCTCAGTACAAAATATCGCTAAACAATCACTAAAATGAACAATCAAGCTCCGGAAAACAAAATTCTACCACCGAATCTAATCCCAATAACAAAAGAAGAAGAAGAAGAAGAAGAAGAAGAAGAAAAAAGTTCTAATATCAAAGACATAAGCAGAAGGAGAATTATTACCTCTGCGGTGGTGGAGTGTATCGCCTGGATTGGTCCGCATTGGTTTCCAGCATTGTTAACGGATCGTCCGATGAAATGCCCCACAGAAGAAAAAAAAGCATAAAAAAGGAAACGAATTGGCCGAAGAAGAAAGGCAGCAGGTTATCGTGCTCTCCGGGTAAGTTCACCGCTCTCTTAATAACCGGACAACAAACGACCGCGGGGGGAAAAATTAAATAAAATAAAATAAACGGTTTGGAGAGAAACGTCGTCGTTGGTCTCGTTCTCTCGGTTTGTTGTCCGACTCAAAACGACCGAATTCGATTTGACAAAATGTCGTAGCTTGGCCCCTTCCTCTCTGCTCTAACAACAGATCACTGAAACAGTTGTAGACTTTGAAGAATTTTGGATTTAAAGCGATTTTTAGAAGATAGCAATCTCCTTGAGATTATTCACAGGAGTTTTCTGCTACTCTCACTCGATTGATTGTTATTTTGTTGTTTGAATTTTGTTTGTTTACTTAGATCATCTCTTGGCTTGTAAAGTATGAAGCTTTTGATACAAGTGGATCTGGTTAGTATTTATTATCTTGTGGGATTTGGGGTTTCTGTAATGGTTAAAAAAGATATCTGTTTAAATAATATTTTTGTGACGAATTTAGAATTTTTTTCAAAATCAATTGGCGATGAAAAAAATGAGCCCAAATTTTTATGAATATTATATCAGAACTATTGATAAGTAATATGAGACTAAATTTTTTTTTAATATCTGTCTTTCAGCGGAGCGTTTTTTTTTTATATAAATTGAATTGATGCAGATTACGTATCATGTAATGAATTGGAAAACGAGTGATCTGTTCTGAAATAAAAATAGACTATTTGTCCTAAAATATAGCGGATAATTATTTTTTGAATGAAACAGACTACCTGTTTTGAAATGAAGCGAGCTATTTTGCTCTAAAATAAAGCAGACCATAAAGATTCTGATAGATATAAATAATAAAGTTAAATTTAGCCCACATTTTGAATTAATCTGACGTAACTTGTTTTGATACTATGTGGCAAATTTAAAATTTTTTTAAAACTAATTGGCGATGAGAAAATTGAGTTCAAATTTTTATAAATATTATTTTAAAACTATTGATAAGTAATGTGAGATTAAATTTTTATTTAATAGATTTTGAAGAAGTAACATAGTCGTGGAATTTTCTTGTTGCCAAGAAACTCCAAGTTGGAGATGATTCCTGCCATTTTACTCTAGAGTTTTTGTAAAGATAATATAGCTGCATTTCATGCGAAATGAACATTTGTCTTGACTGTGGCTCGATTAGTTCTTGTTTGAGATTTTCTTTGGTCGACATTGTGTTGGAGTGAACTGCTAGAGAAATAAGCTTGAAAATAATATGTTTTTGCACTCTCTGTATAAGTGGATCTTAGTTACCTTTTGATACTATGGTATCCTAATGTTTTTAGGTGGGAGAGAATGAAAGTAACCAGTTGAAAGATAAGGACTTTGAATTAGATATGATCTTGCACTTTCTGTTAAAATTAGATATGTACTTGTGCAGTTTGACTTTAGTCATTGTTGGATTTTCACAAGTTTATGTGCAGTTTGACTTTAGTCATTGTTGGATCTTCACAAGTTTAAGTGAAACTTCTGATGTTTAATATATATTGTGATAACTATGTGGAATTGAAAATTTAAAGCAGATTAAAGAACGGACAGAGCAGATGTATGTAAAAAACTGCTTTATATTATATTTGCAGATTGTGCTGATTGTTCTTTTATTTTTTTTCTTACTTATCTTTTAGATTCTGAAAAAACAATTAGTGGAAAGTAGATAGATTTGATTTTCCTGCTTCAGTTCTTAGGCACAGCATCCTCTGAGAACAAAAATCATGGAAGAGAAGCAAAAGAGAAAAAGGACAAGGATGATGAATAATAGCTTTGTTGAAAAGGTCAAAGACTTTATCCATGACAATGAGGAGAAGATTGAGGGGGCAATCGTGTTTGGGAAGACATCAGCTGATGTCAAGGCCATTCATCTGAAGAGGCTGAGATTGTTGTTGAGATTGAGATCTCAAATCCAAATCCTGTTCCATCCCTCTTTGCGACATCAACTACTTGATAGAAAGTGCAGAAAGCTTCTTTCTGGCTTAATCCCTGACGCAGGGACAGTTTGTGCACATGGTGCTGAAGTAGTGAAGAAAACACTGACCTTGATCTGTGATGACATCAAATTTACTTATGATGATACCCATGAAGGCAGCATTATTCCTTACAGAAGCAAGATGGATCTCATAGTTGGCGTCCCTGTCCTTCAAAGGCTCATAATTCCTTTAAAGAAGACGAGTCCTATCCCATATAAGCAAGACAGTGACCTCAAAAAAAATTTTTTTGAGAAGTTCTCCTTTGAAGAGATTGTGGCCATCCTCCATCTGATGAAATTAAACAACATAAATGACTTCGATTTAGGAGTCAGTCATTTGGACTATGAAGTCTGGCTTTCTGGTGTAAGCAATGGTTCTGTTGGTGAATCGGCAAAGGTTGAAAAGCATTTAGGCCCTAGGACTTTGGATCTGCAGTTTGGGACATGAACAGGGGAAGAGGAACTCGTCATTCCATGAAAGGAAATGTTGACATTGATACTCCATTTGGTCCAATGAAGCTGCCTATTCAGAAGGAAGCTGGAAGACCCGTCCCAAAAAAAATGGCAATGATGATGATGATAGTGACTGGGTATGTCTTAAGCCATATGTTATGTAGTTATTATGTACTTCCGCTGATATTGTGATCAGTTATATCCTTGAATCCATGCGTAAATTATTTCAGTTAAAGACATTGCATAGACTGCTTCCATCCTTTTTCTTCTTGCCTTCTTCTTGCCAAACTTTTTAATCATGTTTTTCAACAGCTACTTTCTGTGCATAATGGGTAGAATTGTACATGGTCTCATTATTTTTTTGGAAATTAGTATATTAAAATAGGCAAGCTGCTGTTTTCTAACATATAATGAACTGTTGCTTGTGTTATAGATCTTAATTATGAAAAGATATTGTATTTAATCCATTCCATGTTTTATTTAAAAGATGATAGAGCAGGTGATGCATATTCATTAATGTGAATCTACTCCATAGCAACAGAAAAGTTGCATTAACCTGACTGTACTAATAAGCATGTTTCTGTTTAATGACAGAATACAGAAGTGCGAAATTGCTAGGCTAGCTTTTTCTATTTAATGCATGTTTTGGGTTGGGCTTAAGAAGAATATGCTTCTCTAGAGTTGAATTAATTGTAAATTACACCATGGCCATGGCTCTTGTGATGACTGTCCATAAAGCTATATCTCTGTCTTCTTGAAATGGTCTTTAAAAATGAAGTTACTTTCTGTTTAGGATCATGGACTGTTCTACTAATGTGCAACTTCAGAAGTTAATAGCTGATAGGGAACTAAGATACTACTGGATAATTGCAAGACCTTCTAGTTCTTGAGATATGGATTAGGCGAGTCAGTGTAGAGCGTTGCTGATGGAACTGGTTAATGTGATGAAGGACCCGGCACACATTGGCTTAAATCCAGGGAGGGTTCAGATATGAAGAAACAAATTTAAATGTAGTTCTTGAATTTCCTTGTAGCCGAAGATGATTTGACTGATAGTGCTGTTTTCACCTGTGTCCATACTATGAATTGTGAGCACACCAGAGTAATCTTGGTCAGAGAATTGTAAATCATCCTATACATAACATTATTAGTAGGTTCAGCATGCAATTTAATCATGTTAATACTGCCATTATGAGATACAACCTGATGAGATTGAACTATTCTTAATCCTGTAGGGCTTCTTCCCACATTTAGGATAGTGATTCATGTAGTCATCTCCTTGAATGATGTATTCTGGCTTCTAAAAGCTGCTTATGGATATTTTACTTTCAAAACCATGCTTCTTATAAATGTTATGGAGCCGTACAAGTAGGACATGGTGTAAAAGATTAGTAAGACTTTTGAGATTATTGCAGTATTTTCTACCATGAGCAACATGAATAATGGTAAACCGCAAGCTCTTTTGCTTTTGCTGACTCTGCCAGTTGAATATAGGCAAAGGTGTTCTTAACTCTACCTTACCTGGATTACCTGTTAACATGTCCTAGAGTATATTCTGCCAAGAAATTTTGATGGATTGTTACTACGTGTTAAATTTCCGTATCAGTGCTTTTAATAAGTTCATCTGCCATTTATTTTCACATGAATGTGATTTTGTCTGCCTTTAAATTCAAGGTTATCTCATGCTCTTCATTCTCTTCAAAAATTCTCAAGTCCTCACTTTAATCATTTGTGCAGCAGGACTAGGGAGACAATAAGGTGAACAATGTTGGCTGCTAGTCTGGTAAGGTTTCTTGACTCAATCTTGTATGGTTACTTGAGTATGATATTTTATCGTATGAAATTGTAAAACCAGTGAAGTTTTTGATGGAGAACTTCCATATACTGAATTTGACACACTAGTTTGCTCTACCCTGAATTGTCTGTGCAGCTTGCTTTTGTATCTTTACCTGATTGTTCATAGCATGAGTTGATTGTTTTGTGATTTAGGCTACAAGTTCAGTCAATAGCCAAATGTGCCAGTTGGGGCAGGTGTTTGTATTAGTTGTCTATTGATCAAATATCTGTTGTTTTTCTTTTCTCATTTTCTGCAGTGACGGTGAAATGAATAAAATCTTGGCAAATTGATAGGCAAATTTCGATTGGGAACTTCTATACAAGAAAAAAAAAAGGTTGTTGTTCTCTTCTTTTAAGCTCCACCATTTTCCTTTGGAAGCATTTCAGACCAGTAGCTATGCTATTTTATGTACTGTCAAAAGTTGTATTGGTCTTATGAGATTGTTTATGAAAATGTGATTTTTGATAAAAATGAACTTTTAGCGTGAATTTTTTAAAAACAAGTTTGTATTTTTTAGCTTAGAATAATAAAAATTATATATAATATTTTATAATGTATAACTTATTTATATTGTTTAAATTAAAAAAATTTAGAGCACTGTACAAAAAAATTTTGAAAAAACAGAAGTTGAAAAGGAGGTGAAATAGGGAGCTAAAAGCACACTCGAGCACCTCTCTAGAGACGTTTGACTTTCTATTTTTTAATAATATTTTTTAATTTTAATATATATTTTAGAAATAAATTTATTTAAAATATTATTAAAAAAATTTACATAATAATATTTTTTAATTATATATTTTAACTATTTTTTAAAAGAATAAAATTTATTTTTTAAAAAATATTTTTTATTTAAAAAAAACTTTATTTTATAAATAATTCTAAACGCACTCTTTATTAGGGAATATCGAAGTGTTTATAAACTAGAAAATTTTATTTTATACGCTTCCAAACAGCCGCTGAAATCTGTGGCTGAGTTTTTAATTAAACCCACGGTTTTGTACCAAACCAAGAAATCTTAGTCCTCCATTTTTTTAAATTTTGGAAAGCGAAACAATTAGCAACTTGCTTTTTACGTTTAATCATACATTGATTGATCTTCATTTTTTTCTTCAAAAGATCTCATAAATTTCATTAAACAAACACCAATTTGGAGGAGATTTAGTAGGAAATCGAAGAAGAGGAGATTTAGTAGGAAATAAGAGCAAAAGACTTTGATTAAAACATAACTAGTGGGTTTAACTTTATAAAGGAAAGCAAGACTAGGGATGATTAAGTGGCCCTAGTGTCACATCTATAAATTGCATATGTAGTTTAATTAATGGAGTTGTTATTAAATTAATGGTACCATGAATCTAGGGAGGCTTAGTACCAAATTTCATATTAATAAAATACATCATGATGTTTTCCCTTGACTTTACTTCCTTCGTACATGAACGACAGTTTTTATAGACTCTTGGATCCTTCTTTATTCTAAGCCATCTATATGTTTCTAACCAAAATATGAGAATTTTATAGTTATTATCTTTCTTGGTGAATGATTATTTTTAATTTACTTTCATTTATATACAAAAAATAATAATTTATTTTTTAATAATATTTTTTATAATAATTTATTTTTATAGTCATTTATTTTAGTAAATTATTTAATGTAAAAAAATTTTGGTATTATTTTTCAAATAATGAAATGTCCAACCAATACAATAAAAAATTCATTAGGATCCAAGGAAAAATAGCTAACGAGCGTTCGTTTTGTCTCCTATCTCTCTCTTCATCTTCTTTCTATCCACGGAAATTGATGAACGTCCACCGCTCCACTGATCTCCTGCAACATTTGGTCTTCTTCTTCCGCCGTCTTCGTTGATCCTCCTCCTCGCCGTCTCCGGTCAACGATTCCGTCGATCCAACGATATCCAACAATATTCGTTGGTATTCTCGTTGTTCTTCTTCTCCAATTAGTGAGACTGTGACAGTTTAGTTTAGAATTCTTTTTCTTGAGAAAATTTGAATCTCTTTCTTTGAGGATGTCGAGCTATTGTTGAGAGAGAAAAAAATTCACAATGTTAATAATGTTGCTCAAGACAATAAAGAAGATTTCAGATGAATTCACCGAGGAAGACAAGCAACATTTTGTACATTTAAGGAATTATATAGAATTGGCTTATATCCAAATACATGTTTCTGTTACTGAGTTCACAGAAATAGAAGTGCGTAACTTTCGGTTTGAAGACTGGAAAACAAAAATTTGTTGTTTTTTTATTCCGAGCAGGGTCTCAATGTAAGAGAAGTTCGCTTGTGAAAAGTTTAACGAGTGTATGAATTATAAATTTCATATGTATATGATCGAACCAAATAATTTATTTCAGAAACTTGAAAATTTTAGCACGTATCACAAAAATTTGTAAAATATGCTATATAATAAAAATCATTAACATTTTAAATTTAGTAAATTAATCACTAATAATAGTATGATAGCCATATATCTATATTATACAACAATGTTCCATATACGACGCAAGGATAAATTTCGTTCGGTCGTAACCACTCTAAAGTTTTCAAATTTGGAATCAACATACAGAGCAACTTGATAGATATCTTCATGCAAATGATATAATTTGAGATAAAATGAAGTTGAAAAGCACTTACAAATATCTTCTATTTTGTACATTTTCTATCAACCACAATACTTTTTTTTTCCCCCCAAAGCCTAACCTTTTTGAATATCGAAGCATATCCCTTGAGATTTTTCATTAGTAGCACTTAGGAGCGTTTAAGAGTAATTATAAAATAAAATAATTTTATAATAAAAAATATAAACTTTTTTATATTATTTAAATTTTAAAATTTTTTTAAATATTTATAAAATATATATTAAAAATTAAAAAATACCGTCTGAAAATGCTTCCCAAACGCACTCTTAATATTGTCCCACATTTGATTAGCTTCTTTATATTAGTCTAGGTTTCCCCTCTTTTGCATCATGTTTTTTTTTTAAAGTTCAACCGTTTAGTTTGAATGTATTTGAACTATCGTATCCCTTCATTTATCTATATGTACATCAACAACCATTTATTTTGGACTAGATTCTTTATCTATCCATTTTCATGGGAAAACTCTTACCCATTTAGCACAACACCTGTATGACTTTTAACTGCATTCAGAAAATACAGTGAGTCGCTTCCAAAGAACGCCCTAACACGAGCACCAATTACATAAAGAATTCATATCATGGTGTCTTAGAAGTGGCAACCAATCTAACTCGAACTCTAGACTTGGAACCAGTATTATGGTATTAGGTCCACAAAATAGGAGTTTAGGCAAAAACCAGTGCCAATGCAAGAATAATAAGATGAGGGAAGGTAAGGGGAAGACTGTGTTTTGAAGTTTTTGACTGGAAAGGGACAGCAGGAGGAGGCTGATGGATGGAAGTATTGGCCAGGGGAGAAGAACCTTGAAACATTAAAACACACAACTTGCTCTTCTCATCATCAAGTGAAAGAAAAAAAAATGAAAGAAATTAAAGGAAAGACAAGGAATTAGTAGAGCACCTGCCCACTTGCTCTTTTCCTTTCTTTTTTTTTTTCTTCTTTGTTCTTTTATTTTTCTTTTTAAATTTTTGCTTGCATTGATTCTTGTCTGTGGTGCCAACTTTCTTCTTCTTATTAATCTTAATAGCACAAGGAAGGAAAGATGCATTGTATCCAACTCCTGTTTTCTCATATATATCCTTTCACTCTCTTCTCTTCTTTCTATAGACAGATGCACTGATAAAACACACAGACCAAAAAACCAGTTCCAAAACTTTGAAAATTGACCACAACAACAATTTTAAACTTATAATAACAATGCTTTCACTATCACATCCTCATTCCCTTTCTTAACATCATCCCTCTCTTCTTCTTCTGCTTCTTCTGTTCATAGAATTTCATTGGCATGGGCATGGCAATCGCCATGCTTCTGAGAAGACGATCAACATAGTGGAATTTTGCAGATAAACAGAGGTACTACTACTTCTACTACTACTGCTGCATGGTGTCTCTTTACTTAATTTTTGATCTTGTGAAAAATTGAAGATTGTTTAGAACTTATACTTTAGGTGCACTACCTTCGGTATATGTTTGAGATATATGCTTTTAATTAGTTGATATATATATCTTTTATTGGCCAAGTTGGTCATCGCATGTTCATGCATCTGCTGCAATTAAAAACAAGATTCAGTAAATGATTATCATTTCAAGATTTTTTGTTTCCTCATGATATTCTTATTGTATAGCTGATTAATTATGATATATTTTTCGTAATCGTCTGCAGATCTGTTACATTCAATCAAGAAGAATCCGAATACAACAGCTAGCCAACAAATTAATATCGACATTGTTCGAGGGAAAATCAAACTTCTATTATAAACATTAAAACCCCGAAAATCGATCGATTTTGTTACCATTTTAGATGAGCTTTTATGTACTGCGTTCAGATATAATCATCCAACGAGCTCCCCTCTTGTGAACCAATGGATTCCAAGGCCCAAGCTAATTCAAGGCAAGGGATGGACTACTATAACAACAAGAACAGGATCTATCATGATCTTAGAGCACAACAACAACAACAACAACAACTGCCGCAACAAAACAACAACAACAACAACAGAAGAAGTTTTTCATCAAACCACTTCAACCTGCAATCAGTTATAACGCTTATTTGTGTGACAGTATCGCTACTTGTTCTTCCATTGATCTTGCCGCCATTGCCGCCGCCGCCGTTGCTGCTGCTTCTTGTCCCGATAGGGATCATGGTAGTTCTTCTAGTTCTAGCATTCATGGCTTCAGACGTAAAAGGAGTTGCTTCTTCTTATTTGTAGAGAAATATTAATTCATGGATTTATTTCTTCTTCTTATTATTTTCTTCAAATGAGATGAGTGCGAAAATTTGAGGTTTTTCCAGTTTTGTGAATTGTTTTTCGTTAGTTCACCTTGATCATGTTCATGTTTTTTTTCATATATGGATATATATTAATTTGTTTTGAAAAGTTAAATAAACAAAAAATTATTTCATGTACTTTTCTTGACATGAAATTTTCATGATTCATCTGTTTCTAACTTTTGTGAATGCACTTGAAATTGGCCGGCAAGAAAAAAGAAAATATTCGTTTGCATTGTTTGTGTGTGATCAGAATGGTTGAGTACGCTTTAAAAAATTTTGTTTGCTGAGAGATTGAACTATTTATAACAGAACTTATTAATAACATGGAAAATAGCAGCTACTACCAATCTCAAGTAACATAGATGTTGATAGAGCTGGAAAAAAAATTCCCTTGTCATTCATTGGGCTATTTAGAAATTAATTTGGTACTAATTGAAACATGCGTGTGCAAAAATCCATAGCCCAACAACTAAATTTATAACAGAAAATAATATTTATGATTACCCTATCTACTATAATCGATTAATACGATGTATGTTATTACATCATTAATTGTATCGAATTCAATATTGCAAAATTTGAATATTCCAGTAATATGTTTCATGCTATTATACCATTGGTTGTGTTTGAAAATTATAATATTTATTCAATTATATTCTAGATCATGGCGGTTATAGAGGTGTTATATATAATTGCTCAATTCGCATGGCCCAATGGAGACGCACGATCTTTATTTTTTCATTAGAAGATAAAGCAATCTCAGTGATCTTGAAGCCACTCAGACATATGAAACCATCACCACACGCCATTTTGATGCTCTTGAAAAGCAACACTTTCAGATGCATCCCAAGAACCTACAGAATGCCACGAGAAAGACATTTGGTATGGAAGTGCTGGGAACTGTCCACCAAGAAGAAAATATCTGAAAAGTGAAGAACAATAACAGTCATAGACTTGCAAAACATTGAGACACTCTGCACGCATATGGTAGACTAGATTGTCACAGCTGTTGGAAAATCTTACTTCCCAACAACCATGAATCATCAACCAGAAAGTACAGACTAAACTGGGATATTGCATCTAGTATGAATCATCCATGAACCATGAATCATTCAGTAACCAAAAGAGCAACAAAAGATACTTCGAGTCTGATAGATTTCATCCGCAACAGTATAGTACATGCAGCTATGCTCTCAAATCACTAGTATCATATCATACTTACCCCCCATTAGACAATGGCCATGACATTAATCCTCCTATAAGTAATTCTTCACTATCACTGTTTCACAACCCCCAATCATAAAAAGCAGTATAAAAGATGCGGAAAGGGCAAAAAGCATAAAATTAATAGACTACCTCACCGCGAAACTTGTCTAGGAGGACTGCAATGAAAAGGAAGGCAACTGGTGCTCCAAAACTGCAAGGAGTTCTCTCCCCTGGCTTCCCTTATCCAGCTGCCACCCACCAACCCTACTTGCTGCTTCTATCAACTGCCCTCTTAATTTCTGTGGTAGAATCAGCCCGCCTGCCTTTGAAGACTCCCTGTAAAGTGGTCCGTAGGCAATGGCTGCCACCAAGGGAGATGGTAACTCCCTGAGTTGAATTGGCGACTCACCCCTCTTGAATATTTTGACAAGGTTCACATAATGGTCTTCACCGGATTTCAGCCCCTCAGTGAAAGCCTCCTCCGACCAATGCTCTTTTAGGAAGTATTTTAGCTCTGGCGCCACGCTTTCGTTGTCAGATTTTGCAATGCTGTCTGCAACTGCGTAAGTGGCAGCTGCATCCCCAAGAAAATTGGAGCTGAGAAGAAAGGCTACTCCATCAAGAGACCCGCCGCTCCGCTCACCAGCTGCTTTAAGAATTTCGATGCTGAGAGCCGCAAGCACATGCTGTGGAACATGGGGGAGGACATAGGATGCAATCTCAATTTGGCTGCTGGAGGTAGCAGCAGTTAGAGCGAGGCAGAGCTCCATATCACGGCAGCCACGCTTGACAAACCACTGTACTACCTGCATGCATCCCCTCTCAGCAGCTCGCATCAGGGGTCCCAGGAAAGCAATCGCATGGCCCTCCTCAACGAGGTACTCCATGGTTCCTAGCTTGCTGTAGTGAGAGGCAAAACCAAGGGCGAGATCTACATCCACATCCAAGCTGTTCCTTTGAGCAATCTACATGAAGTTGCATTAGAAATCCATCTCGTGCTGGAGATCTTGATATGAAGAAGCAAATACAAGTAGTTTGAGGTGATTACTTCACTTAAAAAACTCATGCTAACTATTTCTGTTTGAAGCTCCCAAAAAGGAAATAGGCAGGGGGAAAATCTCATACTTTGCTTTCTAAATACAGCTTGGTAAGCTAGTAAAAGATAGGCTGAAATCGAAGCAAAGAGTCAACTAGGATTTTCCATTGAAACAGTTTAAGCTAGGTTTTCTGAAATAATTCCAGAATGAATTCATTCATCTACACGATCAATCAGCCGACGTCTCCAGAATTATGCAAAATTGGGCAAAAGTTCTTGATGCACAGGAAACTTGATCAACAGACTCCTGCATACAGAGCACAGGTTGGGGCTTGAAAACCAAAAGTAAAGGTCTATTCAGTTTCCACAAAATATCTTCCCCTAACATTAAAATCTACATTGAAGCTGTTTAAGACTCGTACGCGAAGGGAATTGCTTCTTGCAATGACAACCTTCACTTCCATAACGGAAGGATCAGTTGAATGTCATTAATCAGCAGTAATATCATTAAATCGGCAAGCACAAGTAAAACCGTGACGTCGGACATCCATGTCGCTTCCCAATGTATAAAGAGGGGGTGTTGATTGGACCCACTCGTAAGTTACAAGAACCACAGTTACAATGGAGACTCAAAGGATTATAGCTGCATTTGAGAGATGAATTGAGAGTGTAATGTTAAGTGTGCCATAGAAACCTCAATCATACGTTTACAGGACTATCATAACACCTGAAATGCTTTTTTTAGGATAGAATTTAGGCAGTCATTATCAGTTTATCGAATCACTATTGTAGAAGAGTAACACGCTAACCTGTATATTCCAAAGTTAGAGAAGAATAAGATTTAAAATGATCACATCCTGAAGCTATCAGGGCATCTAGGTAATCATTGAAATCTACAACAGAATAGCATTGCATGAAAATCCATCTGTATAACATTACAACGCATGCAAACAAAATAAAGCGGCAGCGATCAGTTACCTGCAGCAAAATGCGGACAAGTTCGGTGCTCCCAAAACGTGAGGCTTCAAGAAAGCATTGGTTTACATTGTCAGCACCACCCTCCACCAACATTCCCAATAGCCCTTGAACTGTATTAGCAGATGTTCCTGATGCCCACTGAGGATCAAAGGAGCTAGAGAAGAGGGTAAGCGGGAAACACGCTGCATCAAAAGCCTCTGAGAAATCCTTTCCTGTGAGATTATTGCCCGCAAGATCAAGAAAGGTCTTGAATGCTGATAGCTGAAGTTGGATGTCTGACATTGTGAAATTAACACCTTTTCCTCCACCATGGTGGCTCCGAGAATGTATACTGATACATTTCAGCGCCCATTCTGTGAACTTCTGGACTTTGGCACCTGCTTCTGCCTTTAAATTTTCATCTCCATTACATTCCTTGAGCCGCTCATGCAACCTGTTAAAGTAGCTAATTTAGAGCATCCATCATTCCCCACGACAAAATGACAAACACTCACCAAAATTCATCTTTGACCAAAAGTGAAACATATCGATGCTTTAGAGGTATGCAAATCAACTCCTCTTGCCAACAAAATAAAATCTTTCATCCCTAAAACTTTCAAACCTTGCATGCAGACACAATAACTGAAATCAATCAAACAATTACCTCTTGGCCATGATATTGACGGTGTCCGCCAAGCACACGGTCCTGTTCTGGCAAGCAGAGACGCACGAAGCAAGGAAAGAAGTCCTGAGGGCTGCCCTGGTGAAATCATTGGCGCCGGTGGCAACAATCTTCTTTAAGAGTCTGGTAATTCCATCCAGCTCCGTACGGGTGGAGAGAAACCAAATCGAATCCAGCGATATGCAAAGCGCATCGTTGAGCGCTGTAGCATCAGCGATCGAGATCAAGCCCTCGGCGAGTTCCCAGTCAAAAGAACTCACCGCTCCCTGAAACATCCGGCCAAGTTCCATTCTTTCATGCCTGCTAAGCTTCCGAACAGTCTCGCGGTCCTTCTCGAACCAGCGGTCATCGACCTCCACTGAATCGGGTAAAGAAGCCCTTGATTGAGGTCTCCGACCACCACCGCTGCAGAGATTCGACAATTTGGAATCTTTGAGAGGAGATTCTCCAGCGAAGGCACTCGCTTCTCCATAGCTTCCATTAATTTCGAATTCAGATTCTTGGTAACTCATTGCTGAAGAATTTGAAATTAACTGCTACCTCCGTCTCACCAATACCATAGACTTCGAATCATCAACGATTGACTACCCAACAATTTCCATCAGAAATAGAGAAAAAAAATCCCAAAATATTAAGTGAAGTATTTGAGAACTGATGCCTCCATGTTGAAATCAATCGCTCAATCCGCTATAAAACTGATCGATTAGAACAAAACCAAGGACGATCAACAGAGAAGAAGAAAGCCCTAAATAGTAGCAAAAAGGGGAAAACCGTTAAAAATAGGGTCTCAATAGCAGAAAAAACTGATACTTTCAACGACCCAGAACGGGAAACGAAAAGGAGAACAGGAGATCGGCGAGGATAGAGGGATTGATCACCGTGAGGGAGTGAGCTTCGATGAAATAATAATGATTGCAAAAGAGGGAATAATTTTCAAAAAAAAAAAAGAAAGTTAGAATCTTGGGAAAGGAGAGAGCGGAGCTGTAGCAGAAAATAACAGCAGCGAAAAGGAGAAGGAGAGGTTGGTACGAATATATGAAACATGAAAAACTATTAATAAATAAATAACATTTATGTTGCAAATACTTTAATTCTTATTATGAAACTATTTTTCAGGACTGAACTATCCATAATAATGAAAATTTGAGCATTCAGCAATGAGTGACTATAAACTGTTCAATGTCTAATTACAAAATCCCACAGGATAGTAAGCCGAGTCCTGCCCCTGGTGCCAAAGCTCTAATATAAGCCTCCTGCAGGTATGAAATTTCATTGCCCATTGCTGCAAGTATAAGAAGTTATAGTATGGCTAGTTTGTAATGCTTAAAATAGAAAGAATTTCACTATATTTCGGATCTTTTGACTATTATTTGGAAAACTTTGTTGCTTCAGAAATATGAAAAATATAACTTCAAAAATATATTCAATATTTAAGTTGTATATAATCATATTTTTAAAAATAATTTGAATAATTGCTAAGATATATATTATATTTGAATATATTTGACAAAAAAGATTTGACTCAATAGATAAGTTCGATGACCCGCTAATTTTTGACCGGTGATTCAATAATTTTTTTGAATCGAGATCCGAATTGAATTTTAAAATATTGCTGTATATACGAAAATAGACATTAATGATCATTTTTTAGAGTGCATTTGATTGTGCTTTAGGAAAAACATTTTTTATTTTTTAACTCACTTTTAATAAATTTTTATATTATAATATTTTTTAGTTACTTATTTTTATTAATTTTTTTAATTAAAAAATATAATTTATTTCTCATAATAAAATAAAAAATATTTTGTATAAGAATTTCAAACACCCCTTAATTAGATAAAACCGAGTGAGGGTTCAGCGCAGCACAACACAAAAAAAGTCCCTAACAGAGCCAAACAGAACACATCTTACCCTTTCATTGCTGGAGCCCACCACTTAATGATTACTCTAATATCTGCCCACAAATTTATTTATTATTAAAAAAAAGCACAATTTGCGAAGAGGAAGTACCTATATCAGAAAATATCAATATTAGATATTTAAAATACTTATTAAAAAAAGCTTTCCTAAAAAATTTTTAATATATTATTTAATAATTTTTAAACATAAAAATATTTATATATAATTATTTTATAATTTATATTTTATCTAAAATTTAAAAAAATTTTAAGTTTATACATAACTTTTTTTAGAATTGACAAAAAAATTATTAAAATTGATAAGCAATTTCAAAATGTCCTAAAATACTACATATGTAAGTGATATGCAGTATATCACTTTAGAAAAATAATATATTAAATTTATCTAGAATGATAGCGAACGATTTAAAAAATTTATATTTTCATTGTGAATGTAGTATATAATCAACAAAATAAAATAATAAATTCGATTTCACTTAAACTAGATAAAAACTAATTGTCCTTGTTGTTCCAATATATAAAATTTAGATTTTACAAATCAAATATCGCCATACTTATTTTAGCATTTCTAATCATCTTTATATTTATATTTATAAGTTAATAATTTTGTTTTGGCTCCCTTGTAAGAAACGGACAAGTTTTTTATCAAAAAAATGTAAATTGAAATGTACATAGAACTATTTCTACATTTCTATCGCTGTTCTTTATCGGAGGTTTTACATAATTTGCTAAAGATGTACAACAGTGTTAGAATTGAAAAATAATCGTAAGGTGGTCCAGAATAGCAAAGTTCCATTTTGGTCATTTAAATTTAGTTTTGTAGACACTAGACAGCATCAAGCTTATTGTAATGGTCATCAAGTGATTATAAAGAGAAGCTTACAATTGCATAGTGGTGAAAGCATAACATAAAATAATATAACATATTCAAAGGTAATTTGGGTGCTGAGGCATGTCAGCAAAGTATTTTATTAAGTTGATTATTTTATTTTAAGTTTTTATTTCTAAAAAAATTTTAAGATTTTTTTATTTAGAGTACACAAATAAACTACATGTCATAAAATTCTTATATATAATTTTTTATTATCCTTTAGATTAAAAAAGTCAAATATGTTTCTGAAAATAATTTTTAAGCACTCTCAATATTTTCTAAGATGCTTACAACTTAGGGTTAAAGAATTTTCTTTTCTCTATTTGGAAAAAGGAAAGAAGGTTATAGAAATAGAATAGAACAGAATTATCAGGATGATTATTCCTTTACTTTTTTTTTCAACTTTGGATGTAGAATCCTGATTTAAAAAGTAAAACCAAAAAAGGTTAAAAAGTAAAATCCCAAAAACAAATCTCAAATTGTTCTTAGATTTTGTTTGTTCAACTTTAAATATGTAACGATTTTAAAATTTTTTCAAAATTAATTGAAGATAAAAAGTATGAGTTCAAAATTTTATAAATATCATCCTATTACTATTGATAAGCAATACAAAATTAAACTTTGCTTAATACATATCTTTTGCAGAGTAATTCTTTTTTAAAGTGAAGTGATACAGATTATTTATTATGTAATGAATTTAAATAAATTAGATTATTTGTTCTAAAATAAAATGAGCTATTTGTTCTAAAATAAAAACGAACAATTATTTTTTAATGAATTGAGTTATCTGCATTAAAAAAAAAGGGGCTATTTATTTTAGAATAAAGTGAACCATAATAACCTAAATATAGTGCAGTAATAAAATTAAATTTAGTCCATATTCGAATCTATCGAGCTCTGTCTGCTCTGAAGCCATGTAAAAAGTTTATAATTTTTTTTAAACTAATTAGCGATAAAAATAGTTAAGCTAAATTTTTATGAATATTATAATAAAATTATTAATAAGCAATATGAGACTATCTTTTTTAACAAAGCATCCGAGCATCATGTTTTAATAAAACATTATAAACAAATTTGAATTGAAATCCCTTTATTTTACCTAAGGGCGTGTTATCTAGAGAGTAAACTTAAAATTTTCAAAAGTCAATTAAAAAAATTAAATAAAAATAAAAATATTTTTAAAATAAATTTTTATATTTAAATATTATATTAATAGGAAATTTTAAAATTATTTTTTTTAATTTTTAATAAAAATATATTATAAAATTTTTATTTATTTTATATTAAAAATAAATTTAAAAAAAATAAAATTTGGGGCGACAGTAAACACTCGCTAAACCATGATTCCTATTTCTTTCCTAATTGTTGTAATAGATTCTAATATTGATGAATTTAATAATAATTGAATTCACCTAATTCTACAATGAGAAGACATAAATAAGGAGCAATTTTTATTTTGTGGTTTGAAAAGTTATATAGTTAGTTGTACTCAAAAAGAAGCTGATAGGTGTGAAATGTATGTACATGAATCAGTTGTTTTTTTCATGCAGTGTTCATATATACAAATGAAGCTTCTCAAAAAGTGCTTTATGTTTTGGGACCAAAACGTGCATTACTATTTTCAACATTTATTCTATTAAGTACAGTTTATTTTATGTAATTTATAAACCTAACACTAATGTTCTCAACATTTTATTTTCTTTTCAATCTTGGTAAAATCGTCAAACGCAAAAACAAAAACCTAACTATGTTTTTCTTTTTATTAGAACCATCTCAGATGTATTTATAATCACATTCTAAAACAACAGAGGGTGAGATGTCTTGAAGATAATTTACTTCTAACTACACAAATAAAAAAATAATTACTAAAATGAGTTACTAAATAAATCACTTATATTAGTTTTAATTACACAAAAAATATTTTTATTTTTTATATTAACTTAAACTTACTGTTTAATATTATCTATAATTATTTTTATAAGTTATATTTTAATAATTTAGTTTGCGTGCATACGTGCGTGATACGCTAGCTTCTGGTTAATTTGGCAGCAGAGTTGTCGGGAATGTTTGGGATTATTTATGAAATAGAGTTTTTTAAAATAAAAAATATTTTTATTTTTTTTTAAATAAGTTTTATTTTTTTTATTTTAAAAAAAATAATAAAAATATATAATAAAAAGATCTTATTTCGTAGAATTTTTTTACACTTTCTAAATTTTTAAATAAATTTTTTATATATTTATAAAATATATATTAAAAAATATAAAATAAAAAATTAAAAAAGAGGGTTGGAGTTAAGCAATCCCAAACACCCCTCCAGTAAATTGAGGTGATACGAAAGCCACGTGGTATCTAAAAAGTAGGGACCCACCCTACAAGTAACTTATATTCTAAAAAATAAATTTTGAACCGAAAAAATTTATATCGAACATGTTACATCCGGATCGGCTAACTCGGATGGGATCGCGATCCAGAGTCGGACGAAATTGGTTTCTCTGATTTCTAGGATGTATTTCTTTCCGTCTTCACTTATTCATTGGCCACAATTACTTTCAGTTAGCTGCGAAAAAATATAAAAATTACTTACAATTATTTTTATAAACATATAAAACTTAAATTTATTTTTAATAATAATTTTTATAATAATGGTCAGCCGGAATGTGCTGATTGATACTTGCCAAACTTAACATAATTTCCATTTCCGACAAGTTCCAACAACGAAAAGAAAAAAAAAGTTACATTAATAACTTGTAAGGCTCATCATCAGACTTACCGCTCTTTAAACTTTAAAGGCTCACTAAATCATGTTACACTTCTTCAATTTGGTTTGGTTTCAAGTTTGCACCTGGATGTGTTCACGACGTCAACTTCATGGGGAGTTTTTCACGCAGTATAGACAACAGAAAGTTTTTACAGGTAGTTACTCTCAAACCACCTCAGCTTACCATGAAAGTCAACTTAAAATTTAAAACATACCTTTTGTATTTCTTAGTTAACAATTAGACATGATTACAATAGATTGAACGTTGGAGAGCTTAACAGTTTAACGTTTAAACAAACAAAAATTGTTATCCGGAAATGGGAAACAAGAAGATACATACCCATGTTTCCTGAACTGCTCAATTATCTTAACAGCAGAGTTGATAGGTACAGCAAGCTCAAGCCATCAGCTGCAGCAAGTTTCATAATATTTATGCCAGCAATTCCCCATCATGGTTGACAAGAGGCCCACCAGATTTCCCCTAAAATTCAAATCCGAACTTGTTTAGTTCAGATTAGTTACGTGAAGTTGGACGTTGGTCGGAGCCGGAGCACAGTGAAGGCGCCACCGAATAAGCGGAGGCGAAGAGGACAGTCGCGGAGGAGTTCCGCCGGTGAGAAAAGAGGAGTCGGAGCATGAGAACGGAGTTCGGAATGGAAGGAGAGAGGGTAGTGCGGGCATCTGCTTTTTCCTTCAGAAACAAGTTACTGGGCCTAGTTTTAGCCCAGTAATGTTACTTAATTAAAGTAGTAGGCCAACGTTTTAGTCCCATAAAGGCATTTTCATATTACGATTTTTAGTTTCCGCTTTGCCTTGCCATAGTGTTTACTAATACTCTAAATTTCACTTCTTTTAAATTCACTTTTAATATAAAATAAATAAATAATTTAAAATAAAATTTTCTATTAATTTTTTTAAAAAATTCAATTTAAATTTTATATTAATATAAACTAATATAAAAATTTATTTCTTTATTAAATTTTTTTAATATTAATTTAATTTAATTTTTTAATTTTTTAATTTGACTTTATAAAAACTCAAGTTTACTTTAGGTAAACGCGCACATAGACTTTCTACCCAACAAAGTTTCCAAGTGTTTTAAATTGTTTCATTTGTAAGATGATGAAAATTGCGTTTCAACCAGTTCCTATTCACAGCAAAATTGCAAAATCTTCACCGCACGACCACCTCTCTAATTTTCGTAAACGAAAATAAGAAAATGAAAACCATCTACAAGGAACTTTCATGGCATATAACATAAATCCTTTTACACAGCCAGCAAAGCTAAATAGAATTTTCATTTCTTCCACAAAAGTACAGAATATTGAAATTGAGTTTGTGCCTTTCATGAACCGCAAACAAAACTTTACCAGCTGCTCTTTAAAGCCTGACTTAGGCGCCATCTTGTTGTTGCTTACGAACTTTTTGCAAGAGTAGTCGGGAGCTGCCTTCTTCCACCGTCGGATCATCGTCACGATGAATTTCTTGCATCTGAATTCCTCCCGGGGACGAAGACATATTTACTGATGCTTCCTTGTTGTTGTTACTTGCAGTCTCACCGTTGCTCATCTTCTTCCTCCTCTTTGCCTGTTGAGCCCATCCAGTGAGCCCTGCTTGTACATGCTCATCGAATATAGCTTTCTTGAACGAGCTTCCCATCTTTAACAGTCAAATTTCAGAAGATAGAAATCAGCATTTTGTGCAGGCATAAAATAAGTTTGACCCATTTTTTGATAGGTACCTGTGTGACGATGGCATATAACGGTAGGGTACTGTAGCTACATGTGAGAGGAACAATTATGCTAGCATCAGGAAAAAAATTGCAAAATATTAGCGAAGTCAGCAGATAATGTCTTCGGTGTATGGCTTTAATACGTACTCACAAAGTGTTCAAACTTCTACTTACCTGATAACTACCCTGGGGATGATGTATCCAACTCTATCCATAATGCATGATTTAAAACCATAGGATGTCTGGTCAGAAAAGAAACCAAGTCATTTTACTCCAACGACTACTTCAGTTATTGCATTGCCAAATCTTATATCCACTACATCCAAGTAAACAGCTAATGAAGTTCAATTGAGGAGCAGCAGTTTAGGGTGATAAAAAGTCAAGAAAATGATTGGTCATGTTTGGTAGCTTACCAGTAGCCAGAAGAAAATTGCAACCTCAAAGGCGGATTGGAAAAGGATGAAGTGGATCAGGTAGAGGATGAGACGAGGGCGGTGAAACCAGAAGTGATCATCAGATGGCTTGATTACCAAATCACCTTCAATAGCTGTATGCTTTTCAGCAACCTCATGAGCTAACTGAGTAATGACATGCTCTAACTTTGTGCCAACCGCAAGTAGAAGCTAATTCGCATACAGACAAGTTTAGATAAGAGAAAGATATCCTTTCGAAACACACTAATGGCTAGGAAAGTTTACAGAAATGAAATTAAACATGTATAAGAAGATGCATTCATCAAGTGAAACTAGGTGTACTTACAAGTGCTGGCAAAAAGGATATCCAGAAATATGCATGCCATCCTGGCCAAGAAAAAGAAATTTTATTATGTTGATGAAGATAAGAGATCAATTCCAAAAACTAAGTATACTGCTATTCTTAGTAGGATACTACATCTAAGGATCAATCTGATGATTTCCGTCCGAAGAAGTAATGGATGGGTAGTGTGGTACAAAATCTGTTGTTCAATTGACAATGAGAGTTTTGACAAACATGATGTTTCACTGTTTGGCAGGTCATCTGCTTCAATGAATTAAGGATTTGCTAGTATCATAATACCTTAAGATGACAGAAACATGAAGTTTATTGACACATGAGCAAGTACGAGATGCAAGAAATAACAAACATGTCTTTGTAATGGTTTCTTCAAAATGAGCTTGATGATAGAGTTTTATCCTAAATCATTTTTGGTGGAATACTAAGCTTACCATTAACGTTTAGCAACAAGAAGACCACCACAAATATCCAAAGGTACCAACTGCAAGAAAAAAAATTAACAGGAACTTAGAGCTATATCCACCTTACATAATGACAATAGAAGGTAATCCTGATAGTTTTAGTAATTATCCAAAAGCTATCCTATTTATCAAATAGTTCAGGTAATACTTACGTTATACCAACAACCTTCTTATAATCACTCTCAAGAGCTCGTACCATATACTTATGAAAATTAAACTTTGGGTTGCTCTTGGTATGTGTCTGTCGAATGTATAGGAGATTAAAAGAATGATACTTAGTCATTGAAAAAGAGAGCGGACAAACAAGTGGCACTAAATAAGCAGATATTTAAAGTGCCAGTCACTTACTGTTATGAACCCAAGTCTCATTGTGCGATAGTCTGACTTGGTGACAGATCCATAGAATTGTTTAAAAAATGAATTCTGAAAGATGACAAAAGTGGATAGCACATTGTCAAATAACATAGCAAAAAAAAAAAAAAAATACCAAGCTAGATGAGTAAGATAGTATCCATGTATATTATGAAATAAAGAGATGGCACCAATGTCCACACTTGAAATCACATGAAACAATCGTTAAGATAAATTGATTAAGCCCTATACATGGGTGATACTTCTTAAGCTCCGAGCACCCAAAAAAATTGAGAAATCTGTACTATTAAGATTCGGTTAGCTTTTTTATTATATCAATAATTAAATAAAAGAATATCAAGAAAACGAGGTGTACCACGATCATGTAGGGGCGTTTGTTTCAGCTTTTCCCCAACACTCCTTTTCAATTTTCCATTTCACGTTTTTCAATACATATTTTATAAGTATCTAAAAAATTTATTTAAAATTTTAGAAAGTGTAGAAAAATTCTACGTAATGAGATCTTTTTATTGCATATTTTTATTATTTTTTTGAAAGTAAAAAAAATAGAGCTCGTTTTTCAAAAAGGATAAAAATACTCTCCGATTCAGAAAAGCTCTATCTCATAAGCAATCTCAAACGCACCATATTCTGTTACCAAAATTTAAACAGTAATACTAGGGTCCCTCCTATGCACCCTCTTTTCTACCTTTTTCTCCAAATGCACCATCCATCCTTGTACACTCATCTCAAGGCATGTATCTTATTTCATCCCAACTGTACAATAAAGAAAGTGCTAGAAAGGGAGGTACACAAGAAGGTCAAATCATAGTATTCCTCAATTTTGAAAGGGAAGCCCACTGCCAAAAACTCAAGTGAAGGGATCTATATAAAGAATGGGGATAGTAAGTGATAAGTCACATACGTTAAGAACATAAACCTTGTAGCAGTTTGAAAGATAAATATCATAGCAAAGTACTAGACATGTTTCACTATCACTTTGCCTAGGCAATTCATGCATGCCTACTCATTGATTTTTGTAAAAGTATCACCCGTATTTAACTCACCAGCCAGCTCACTATTTTGGAGTCCCCGTCAAATCCCTTAAAACGATCTTTGACAAAGTCAAAGTGCGAGATATGAGTGATCTTCGTAGGTTCTGCATGTAATGATTTCAAATCCAATTAGAAAATCATAGAACCATCCCAACAACTTCAATTGAAATATTGGTTTTATTTCAAATATTGAACTAAGATTTTCTGCTCAGATACATGCCATAAAAATCACAGAAAGAAAGGTTTGACAGCTAGTGAACACTGACTTGTTCCTGTGATATCTTTCTGGATGGAGTCTTCCCAATGCTTCCAGCGGCGTATCTGGAATTAGGTGAAAGTTACACTTGATTAAGCACAAAGGTAGATTGCTTAGAAGAATCTAGCTGATGCCAGTTAATTCTACCTTCAAACTGGCTAAAGCCATAGTAGCAGCACTAAAGATCAGATGGGTAACAGCTAGAACAAAGATGAAGATGTGTAACTGATGTATCGCTTCCAGAGACATTAAGGGGACCTTTCCCTGGAATATGAAAATTGAATTAAAATACAAATTGAGTTCAGATAGATGATTTCGAGCACAGATCCTACAATGAAGATAAAGGTCTTAAATTGCTGAATTGCTCTAATATTAAGGGCAGCTCACCTGAAATATGGAAAAATAATGCCACCACAAGATTGCTTAAAAAGGATGAAATCAAATGGAGGTTCTGTGCATAACCCAAAGTCTCAATTGAGTAAGGTTAAACAGTATCTTGAAGAAAGGTTTTCCTAAGTCTTGCAAACGGGAGATGAATTTTTACTGATTCTAGAACAACAAACTTCAGTTGTTTTTGTGCAAGTGGCTTCAGCATCCATAAAAATGTGTTTGAATAGCACAACCCAATCAGTTTAAGCATCCCCAATGAAACAGGATCAGCAGGAGAATTTAGAAAACCGTCAAAATTTTACCTTATTCGCACAATGATTTGCAGTAGCTCCACCTTCAGCAAGGAGTCGCCGCCCACTACCTAGAATACCAGGAAAGAAATCAGAGCGATAATGAGCTGTTCCTGCGGGACTCTCTTCTTGCTTGCATGGGAGCATGTGGCGGTATAAGCTTGGGGCAACACATATCTTCTGAATGGTTCCTTGGAATACTGTCAATAGCAGTGATATGAACCCCAACAGCATCAACTCTAAACAAACCAACACAAATCAATCAACCAACAATTGCCAACAAAGTCAATACTCAACAGCCAGACATATAGCTTGAGTTCCATTGCCAAAATTCTAAAATGGAACCTTCTTTAAGTTTCTGCAGGGCCTCAAAGAGGGGTTTCTGGTTCTTCCTCTTGAAAAGCTGTGGAAAAGAATGAAAACAAGAATTTGATGAGAGCACTTGGTAATTGAATCCGCAGAACCATAACACAGTAACGCCAAATGAATCCAAATCCGCAGAACAAAATTACGACTTTTAGTTTTCATACATAAACTACCATGGAGTCTCAGAAAATATCATGGAGAACTTCACGACTAGCATCTCAAAAGTGTTTGATATTGAGTTCAAATACATTCACTAGCATATTATATGGATTATTTACAAGCATTTCAACAATATGGATACCTCTAGAAACATGTAAGAAGCACTCCTAGACCATGTGAATCACAAAAGACAGAAAATTTGTATGATGTGAGAAGCAATCGAAAAGAGGTACTTCAGATTAAACTTCAAGAACTCTTCAGCAATTTACTAAAGCTCCAAATAATCTAACACTTTTGATTTTGTGAACACCTAAAGATGAAATGATTGAATCCTTACCTTTCCAAGGGCATGAAGAAATCTTTCGGCAAACAGCGAGATTGTAACAATAATGGAGCAAACGACGGCAACGATCCAGGTCGGTGTGTGTTCAAGGTATATTGCTTCTTCTCCGCCGGCCATGGTTGGATGAATTCCTCAAAGAATCAGTCTTTCATCAACAAAGTTTTCAACTTTATCTACTCCACAGCTCTATCAGCTCTTGGGCTTCTTATTTCTAGAAATCAAAATCACAAAAATCAAGAAAACAAGAAGTATAAAAAGGAGAAAATTGGTCTTTCAGAATTCAGGATTTTTTCTTTTCTTTTTTTGACTGATTTAAGTAATTCTAGAAGTAAATGAACAGTTAAGAGAAGAAGAAGAGATGACGCGGCTTTCTTTTCGCTTTCATGTAAAAGAAAAAAGAAAACCAAACAAAATCTTTGCTTTCTTTCTTTCTCTCTTCAAGAAAAACTTCCGTCGACTTTTTGTTGTTTAATTTAATTAATTTCTAACTACATTCTAAGAACTCTATTAATCAATAATTCACTGAATGTTTACAATCATATTCCTTCTTACCAAAGAGGAAAAAACAATCTGAAGCAAAATCTGGACACAAAAGATTTTAATCCAAAATTCCAAACTAAAAAGGTAATTAATATAATTCGATCAAAAAAAAAAAAAAAGTCAGTATTCATACAAAGTTATTACTATAAATAAAAGTTTTACTGTCATTTTCACTCTGTTTCTTTTTTTTAATCTTTTACACACTCCGGTTCTTCAGTTCTACGTTGAACTTGCATGAAATGAAAACATTTAGCAGTGTGTTTTCTCAAAAACAACAAGAGAACGAGATTTTCGGCAACAATTTCGGCAAAACAGCAAAGTTAATTCAATAATGTACTGGATATCATAAGTAATCAATGGAAAACATTAAAAAAGTATAATATAATATTGTAAGTAACAAATAAAAGAAAACACTCATTGGTTCTTCATCCAATTATTTTCTTAAAAATAACTTGTACACAAAAGAACATAAACATTTTTTTATTTGTATTCAACTGGTTCAGGTGGTGGAGTTGCCTTCTAGTGTAATGTGAAGAAACCATGACATGGGCCATGAAGAACAGAAAAAACTTTTGTTTTGAAGAATAAAACCATGCGTGTTTACTGAGGGAGTGAAAATTCATACCTTGCATTTAAAACTGAGTTGAATAATAAATCTTACATCAATCGTCAAGAAAATTTTCATCATAATCATTTAACCATATCACTTGATAACCGTATTTAAGTTGTTTTCTTAAACGAAACATTTTATTTCTAAAATTTAGATACTACATTACTGAAACCGTATGACAATTCCTAGAATAAACGCTTATCGTAGAAGCGAAACGAAATGATTTAGGTACTCTTTACCGGTATTTTTTATTAAATTTTAAATTTATATTTTTTGATAAACTTTTATAAAATTTAAAAATTAAAAATATTATTTCATAAATTTTATATTACTATTTTTTATATTTTATAAAAATAAAAGTTTATTTTAAAATATTTTTAAATTTAAAATAATTTAGTTATAAACATTACAAAAATTCCGCATGTCTTACGACTATGGTTTGGTTACAATTGTCTCACAGCCAATGAAACGTGCAGAAGACTTGGCTGAGAAAGCATAACTTCACCGGTAGTCGTTAAACTACTCCAATCAAGTCGAAATCAGTAAACCTTATTTATCGGAAAAATCGGTAGCATCGTTGCGTCAATGATACATGATGTCTGGAAATTTATATACCTTCCCATTACAAAAACCAAAATTTATTACTTTCAATTTGTTGCGGAAGGTGCGGGGGTGTTTGACATTTTATTTTAAAAAACAATTTTTTAATATTTTTTTACTATATTTTTTATATTATTTATGAAAAATTTAAAAATTTACTACATTCGAGTTTTCTTTTGAAACTTTTTTTGTTAGAACGAAACCAAATCAAATTATTAGATGGACCTTTTTATGGATATATTAGCTATCTATGAAGCCCATCAAACTAGCAGTGTATTACAAATGAATAATCCATGAAGAGAATTTCCATTAACTATCAACAGCCCAATCGAGGCCCAACCCAAAATCAATCAATCACTATAAAAAATATTTGTGAGTATTTATTGAACAAAAAAATTTCTAAAAAAGTTTTTAAAAATAAATCTTACTTTTTATTTAAAATATAAAATAATTAATAATAATATTTTATTAATTAAAATTTTTTATATTTTTAAATTTAAATATTCTAAAAGTTTTATTAAACATATAAAATAAAAAATTAGAATAAAAAAAAACTTTTCCCAACATCATTAAAACCTGTCGACTGTTCATTGATCAACAACGTCTGCACAGTGACAAACATTTCACTCCAAACAAACCAAAAGATAAATAAATAAAGCTAATCGCAATATAGGTCTTGTATGAGTTGGATTCGCAAATTTAGCTCCAAATTTGTCTTTAGAAGCCGAGATCTAATTCACTGGACTTGTTATTTATAAAACGTTATTAGTAGGTTGGATTGTACGAAACTTTCTGAATGAAATCAATAGCAGTGAAGCGCTCATCAGGCCTTCCACAGAAGAGGGAGTGTACAAAATTTGCTTAAAGGAAAAAGAAAAAATATCGCGAGAGAAAGAAGAAAGAAATCTGATTGCTAGTGATCGTCAGAGATGGAAGTTGGGTTCTTGGGATTGGGAATCATGGGGAAGGCAATGGCTTTACGTCTTCTCCAACACGGGTTCAGGGTTACTGTCTGGAACCGAACTCTCTCCAAGGTCCTCTTTTTCTCTCCTTTTTCTTTTCTTAATTTTTGTGAAATTTTAATTGTTTATTGATTTCGCACCACCCATGTTGTGATCTTTGATTTCATGTGATAAAATGGTAGAAAATCCCAATCTTTGTTTAGATTACTGACTCAATTAAGATTTGTGGATGTGAAGAAGACTGTTGAGTTCTTCTGAAGTTAGGAACTAAAAGTGATTTTCATAATATATAGCAGTTGTACGTTGTTGGTGAATGGGTAATCAGGCTTGTTTCACTATCTATTTGATGACTTGAATGCGATACTTATAATTCAATGCATCAATGTTTGCTCCTTGTGATTGTTATAATTGCAGCAACACTAGTATGGGCTGAAAGGAACTCCTTAAACCCTTCATTGTATATGTTTTCATCTTGTGTGCAGTGTGATGAGTTAGTAGAGAAAGGTGCTTCAGTTGGAGAAACACCATCAGCTGTCGTAAAGAAGTCCAAGCATGTCATAGCAATGCTCTCCGATCCAAAAGCTGCTCAGTCGGTTAGATTAGATAACCTGTCGGAATAGGACTAATTTTAATCTTCAATGTAGCTATCGCTTTAGAGATTAGACATCTCACTTTTTTATTGTTCAGGTTGTTTTTGACAAAGATGGGGTGCTTGAGCAAATCTGCCAAGGAAAAAGCTACATTGACATGTCAACAGTAGATGTTGATACTTCATCAAGGATTAGTGAGGTCTAAATATTTTTTATTCCTTATGCTTTCATGCTGGTTTTTTTCCCCTCAAACATTCCAGTTAATCTATATCTGTGAGAAACCTGCAAATGAAACTTAATGCCACTAAAACATACTTTTGAACGTTAACTAATCAATGCAACATTGATGTTGACGTGTTGACACATATTCTGATTGTAACCTTTAGTCCTAACTTTTCCTTTTGGCATGTTGAGTAGTTCTGGCTACACTTTTAGTCTGTGTTCTTATCCATTTGATTTTGTTTGTAGTTTCTTCTCATTAAAATAAACCCTGTGCTTGATGAGGTTTGTTGATTGATCGAAGCTCATATGCGGGGATGGGATATTGTATTTCTCTATAGCTCCATTGTGCTTTGAAAAGAAATTGCTTAATGAGATTTCTTGTTCTTCATGTATTAAGTTGCTACTTTATGTTTTGTTTCAGCACTCTCTCTTTAGTCTTTTACATAATTTTTGCCTCAGGCTGTCACCAGCAGAGGTGGATGTTTTCTTGAAGCTCCAGTGTCTGGCAGCAAGAAGCCTGCTGAAGATGGTCAGCTGATTATTCTTGCTGCTGGGGACAAGGTAAGGAATTGTTTTAATTGATGTTAAGCCTATTGGGCATCAAAATGGCAGCTAATGTAATATGTTTTGTTAAAGAAGACATTTTAAAATGTTAAGCTAATATTTGCATTGAGGATTCCAGCTGTTCGAGTGGTGTTGTCCCTCCCCCTTAGGCACGATTATCAAACACTATAACTTAATTCCTTCATATCCCTAACCTTTATGCCTTTCCAGAATAGTTTATCTTTCCTCTGTAGCTATCTTGTAACTGCAACTTAATAGCAACATATCTTACATTTTTGTGACTGTGTCTTCTGTTTTTGGATGCAGAAGTTGTACGAGGAAGCAATTCCTCTATTCGATGTACTAGGAAAGAAGTCTTTTTACTTGGGAGATGTTGGAAATGGAGCAAGGATGAAGCTTGTCGTCAACATGATTATGGGAAGGTAAAGCTTTCCTCATGTTGTTAGTGTGCTGCTTTCAGGGAAGATGTCTAAAGAAGCATATATTCATTTGCATACTTGTCCTGAGTATTAAAATTGAGCTTGACCTTTCTTTGTATCCTTTAATTTAGCATGGTAGAAGACATATTGATTTGGCAGCAGATGTTATTTCAATCCTTATGATGTAGTTTGTTCTTCATATAGTTAGCTAGGTTCTGTGAAAAGTGTCCTCTTTAAGTTTTAATTTAATAGCTGACAGGCACCATGCAGACGTTGTTTCATATGCTTAAGCGCAATGCTCATGAAGGCATCACTTACTACAGTTTCTAATTTCATTTAACGTACCTCACACTTGTTCAAAGAAATGGAAGTCTTCTTTGTGCTTTTGTGGGCATGCCTTTGTGCGTTCTAAATTCTTCAAAAGAGATGCTGACCTCTTCATCTATGTCTCAAACCTGTTTTTGGTAAATGCATGTGTTTTCCAAATATACAAGATCGATTAAGAGCATCCTTCTTTTCAAATGTTCTTTATATGTCTCTTCATATATTTGCATCCTCATAGTTTCTTTTTAAATAACATGCTTTTAAATCATTACACTAAGTGCATGCATATTCTGTCTGATACTAAAAACATGATGTATGTGTTTACATATTCTGTGTCATACTCTGCTTCTACCTGTTTATGTTTCACTTTCACTTGAAAGATCTGAATGGGATCTCCTTTTTAGCTTTGTGTTTCGCCTTTGTCCTAATATTGACTGGAGTCAACAACAATACTTACTTAAACTTGAAGTTGTCAAATTGTATGTCACATCAATGCATTTAACAGTAAAGATAGTTCCTTAATTTACCAGATGAACGTACTATGCAAAGTTGCATAAAAATTGTGTCAGTATAAGATCGTCTTAATAGGGAATTCTGCATGTCTTCTAGTTTCAACCTAAACGACAACTGCCTTCATGAGTTGAAATTCTGCATCTCTCTGGCTGTAGCAGACAAAAGAAAATGAAGGATGTAGGTGGAAGTTCTTCAGTAAGATACTTTATGTAGCTTATAGTTTATGCTCTCTATGGACGTAAACTTTTTTGCATATCAGTGTCTACGTAGAATTAAATCATGCTTTAGTTCCAGAATATGCAACCAAATAAGAATCTTACTGTATATTGAGGTATGTTGCATTGTACGCATATACATTCCTTGTTACTGGATCCATGACAATTAAAAATACAGTTATTATCACTGTTCTAAGTTCATTCTCAGTCACTAGTTTGCTAAGTGGATTCTATTACTTGAGTATGGTTGCCATGTCGAGAGTGGAAGTTTGAGAGGAATTGAGGCTTATTTGTAATTTTGTGTTAGTCCAATTTGAAATCCAAGTTTACTCGACATCCTAAGTATGGTTTCCATGTCAAACTTGATCTTTAAAGTTTCATGTTGCGGACCATTATACACTTTCCATTATCTTTGTTAATTTCAAACATATGCTTTGTTTGTCTTCAGTTGACACCTGGATCATGGCGTTTATTCATTACTTTGGACCTGAATTTTGCTTACCTCTTTTTTTCACTCAGCATGATGAATGCATTATCTGAAGGCCTCTGTCTGGCTGACCAGAGTGGCCTGGACCAGCAAACGCTACTTGACGTTCTTGTATGTGGTGTTCGTGATTGTCTTGTAATAGCGTGCTTGTGTTTTATACATTCTCCAAATCTGTCTGAAAACTGTATTGATATCTCACAGGACCTGGGTGCCATAGCCAACCCCATGTTCAAGCTTAAAGGCCCCTCGATGCTAAATAGCAGTTACCCTCCTGCCTTTCCACTCAAGCATCAACAAAAGGATATGCGATTAGCCCTTGCTCTTGGAGACGAGCATGCAGTGTCAATGCCTATTGCTGCGGCAGCTAATGAGGTTGGACTTTTAATCCCTTAACTGATTTCAAATCTTCAGTGTATCAGTATCAATCTGGTTTCTTCATTTGTTCTGCTTGCCATTTACAGGCATTCAAGAAGGCAAGGAGTATGGGCCTCGGTAACTTAGATTTCTCAGCTGTGTTTGAGGCAGTGAAAGGAGCAGGAAGCACGAGCAACATAAAATAAGCAATAATCTCAACAATTGCAACAATGATGTTGAATAATTAACAAAAACTGGTTATTGTTAGCGTTGCTTCACAAGTGCTGCTGGTATTAGCTATTCTTCAACTTGCATGGGATATTGAGTTGTATCATTTTGGTACTAAGGGAAACATGACCACAGTATAGAATGCTTCTAACGATTGCGTTCTCCTGTCATCTGCTTGTGTTAAATAGACAGCAGCGGACGTTCCAGAGTGCTTAAAGTAAAGAATTTATTTTGAGATTTTTTTGAAATAATTTTATTTTTTTAAATAAATAAATATATATATATATATATATATACTTTATACAATATAAATTATTTATATTTTTTAAATTTTAAATATTAAAATATTATCAAAAATATATCCAAAAATGTGAGTTTTTTTAAATGAAAAGCATTTCGCACTACAATTTTTTGACGGGAGACCAATTTGAACTTGTTTGCGCCAAATCTCGAATTTCCTTTTTCTGATTCTGTGTCTGGTTACATGGCAGTTCTTTTTTGAATCTTTGCCTTCACAATGAAATCTCATCCCAAGTCCAAATGGCATGCCATGTTAAAACAATGGCAGCAAGAGCAAGTGAGCCTTAATTCCATGAAGAGGTTCATGGATTTGTTCATGCCATCACGTTCTGTTTATGAATAATAGTTTCAGTAAGACGAACAGCAACAGAATCTAACGCAATCATAGATTTCTAAACCTTGAAATTAAAAAACCTCGTCGCTGTCAAAAGTCGGCAGAAGTCTGTTGGGTTTCAGATATTACAAAAATCAGCATGAACTAATTTATTACTACTAAATTCAAAGTAGAATCTAACTCGTTCATGAACCATTCCTTACGGAGGCGAGTTTTTCTATATGCCGTTAGAGATCCCAAGAAATATTTAAAGCAAGAAGTCGGCGACGATAATGGTTCACAACAACAGGTTCAAGACAAGTAAACCAAGTTAGGAAAAATAAAGATGTAGGAGTCGTTTGGAAGTGTTTATGAAATAAAATTTTTTTGAAATAAAAATATTTTTATTTTTTTTGAAAAATAAGTTATATTTTTTTTATTTCTAAAAAAATAATAATAATATGTAATAAAAAGATCTCATTCCGTAGAATTTTTTTACACTTTCTAAATTTGTATATAAATTTTTTATATACTTATAAAATATGTATTAAAAAATATAAAATAAGAAAAAATTAAAAAGTAGTTTTTTATAAGTATTACCAAACGCACCCGTACTCAACTTGACTCAGGGGCGTTTGGTAGTGTTTATGAAATGAAATTTTTTTGAAATTAAAAATATTTTTATCTTTTTTAAAAAACGAGCTTTATTTTTTTTATTTTTAAAAAAATAATAAAAATATATAATAAAAAGATCTCACTTCGTAAAATTTTTCTATACTATCTAAATTTTTAAATAAATTTTTTAAATACTTATAAAATATGTATTAAAAAATATAAAATAAAAAAAAATAAAAAAATTATTTTTGATAAGTAGTGCCAAATGCAGCCTGAGTTTCAGACTTTCATTAACGAATATTCTTCTTAAACAAGGACAATGCAAAATCCATTATTTTTTTAACTTAACAATATGATTTCGTGCATGGCTAAGCAAGACTTTAAGGAATATTATTTTGTCATTTAAGACAAATGGGAAGAAGGTATCTTAATAAACTAATGGGTTCATCTTTCCAGTGCAGTTGTTTTCATTAGTAGAAGGATAGATATTATTTTAAAAAAATTTAAATAAATACTTAGAAAATAATACATAATTTTTAGAATTAAAAAGAAATTTTTTGAGAGCGATACATTTCCTTAAACGATGTTTTTAACTGGAGTAAAATAAGAACAATATCTGAATTTCAGAAGGAAACAAAATAAAGGATTGTGCATGAAATGAAAACTCATGAACCTTTACTTCACCACGCGTATACATGCATCAATGATCAAGTAGTAAGACAAAAAAAATAAAAAAGACACAGATACAAAATTAAAGCAGTGAGACTCATATATTTAGGCAAATTTTAATTCATGGATTACATCACAGTCCATTTCTCCCAAACTATATGATATATATACTATAATCTTGTTTTGCTTTTTTTTTTTGGGTATATATGTAGTGTAAGGTTGAGGGCAACCATCATCATCATCCATGCACAACGGTAGCCATTAATGGGACCAAGAGAAACAGTGCAGCATGCACTAAAGGCATGTTTTTTTTTTAAATTTATTTATTTAAATTAAAATTTAAAAATAAATTACTTAAACGGAAGGTTAGAAATGAATTTGATTTTTCATGTTACTTGTCGTTAAAAATAAGTTTGGATGTAAAAATTTTAATTAAAAATTTTAATTTTAGAATAAAATTTGTCAAAAAATTAAATTAAATTTTTATATTTAATTTTAATTTGAAAGCGAGTTTGAAATAAAATTACAAAAAAAAAATGAATTACGAATATTATCTCATAGAATAGGTGAATTTATAATATTTGAAAGTTTCTTCTTTAAAATTTAGAAAACATATGAATTGTTGGTATAAATCAATATGTATATAATTTTTATGTTTTAAAATAAAAAAAGTTTGTTTTCTAAAAGTTCTCACTAAATTTTTTTTATCAAAAACATTTTCAGAAATTCCAAACGTCCTTCTATACTTTAAAAGAAAAAAAAAAGTTTCTTTTAACTAAATTTCCATTACTCATTATTGCAATACAATATTTCGGTTAGCGCACACCACAATTTGGGATGGTCATAGTTTTAGAGAAAACCCATAAATTTATTCAGGAACTATGCGGTTTAAATGGTTCGCTTCTATTATTTCACAGGCAGGCAAAAATCTCATATTCCCTATCAGTTGCATATCTGAAAATAACATTTAGATTCATTCAGAAGTGGAATAAGATATCAGAAAATAAAAACAAACTGACAAAAGCATTTCAATTCTTACAAGTTAGGAACAAAATTATAATGAAACAGAGAAGATCAATTCAAACTCAACACCATCTCTCTAGCAAATGCATTACAATAGCTGCTTCACATCCACCAATAGTATCACTACTGATGTTAATAATTTATTCGGTCATCTGAACTTATTCAGATAATTGACATGAAAACATAAACAAACAAGAAGGCCATTAATTTTGCTTGAAATAGATCAGATAGAGAAAGGTGGGCTTCTATTCTTGAAAGTTTCAAATCTAATGGTTCACTAGAAACCACTCAGCAGTAAAATCTTGAATAATCTTGAAGGTGTTTGTTCATCAACAGGCAATTTAATTGTTAAAGAAACAAATATAGTAATACCAACAAAGGATTTGAAGTTCAAAAGCCAACGATTGCATGTTCTACTGAAGCATAACAACATAAAAAATGCACAATTGTATGTTGAGTTTAAGCTACTCATACGTAATGCTCAATAATCATGCGAACGTGCTTGCATTCCTTTAAAAAAAAAAAGTAGAAAAGAAAGCCAATGATCTGGTTCTAGAATGGGAATATCTACAAATCATCAGTTGCTAAGAAATGTAGAGAATTTAAAAGCCATTGAATATTAGACCCACTAACATACTTTCAAATTTTAACAAAAGAGAGAACATGTCTTCCATTGACCTGATCGGGACAGGTCTTCGCTGCACAACTCTTTCTTCCATTTCTGCTTCAACTCTGATTAAAATGCTTGTAGCTTAGTAGTGGTCTCCATGTTGCTTTCATGCTTCCCAATCAAGACTTATTAGACTCGTCTGCATACGTTAGCAAGGTGTCCAAACCTTGAACCTAATTAATAATTTTAAAGAAGGAAAAGCACACCCAAATCTACACCATCTGCAGTAAAAATCGGACCCAATTAAGAGTCAATCGTGCCGACTTGTTCATGTCTAACAAAGGCTCTTTCTATGTTAACTAATGTTTTCAGCTCCTATTTTCTATCGAAACATGCAAAATATCAGATGAGAAATCAACGTCCCACTTGAGTTTCTCTACTAACGGAGCAGGCTGAACCTGTTACATTTTTCAAAGATGACAAGACAACTATATCTTTCCTGGTTCAATTTCTATGCTTGAAACAAAATTTCGTGTTTACTTTTCATGATTAAAATGTTTCCAGTTTGCAAATGTTGTCATGCAACTCCTAGCAATGCACTTTGGACCTCTAAATGAAAATGTGAAGGGAACCAGCAGTGATCCACAGAAGCCTCAATAGTGACTTCTTACAACTGCATATTTAGTGCAAAATGATTGCAGTTCATGACAGCACCAAAAAAAAAACAAAAACCTCCTGTTGGCATCCGTAGACTCCGTTAAAAGCTGTCAATGGTGGAAGAACACCGGGTCATTGATTGCCTGTAGATCATATTTCCTATGTGCACTTCTTTACAAACTGTATTTTGGGGAAGCTGAAATATCTGCATGGCTTTTTGTTGGCATTGGAGAAAATGATAACCATCATCAATCATCAGTCATGACCATGGGGCCACCCATTTAGAGCTTCTACTTTTTTTTTGCTTGAAAATAAATTTTTTGTTTTAAAACATGATCATTGAAAGTAAAATTTAAAATAAATTAAAAAAATAATTAAAAATAAATATAAAAATTCTTTAAAATATAAATTTTGATCGAAAAAATTGAAATATAAATATTAACATATATATCTTTAAATAGGCACTAAGAGATAAAAAAAAACTGGTTGCTGAAAAGAGTATGTATGGTCTCCAGTTCCTTGCTTTATCGTTTTTATTGTCTCATGGTCCGCCATTTCTAGAGGCATATCTATCCAAAAGGTGAAAGACGGTCAATTAAATCAGTGCCATCCACAAATTCATTAGCAAAGGATGGTTCATGTGATTTGCTCTTATCTTTTCCAAAGATTTTTATGTCCATTAGACAATGAAATGAGCTATAGCATTCATAAGCAATACTTTTTTATTTCTATTTTACGTTTGAGAAACAACAACATTTATGTTTCACAACATTCTAATACATACGTCGCCTAGAACGGAAAATTAGTACCTTTAAGTTGAGTACTGTGAAAATAAACTTGAAAAAATGGTATAAAAATCTTCCTGGCGTCCCATATATTACAAAAGACAAAAATCTTAAAAAAAATAAACCAATAAAGAGGACATAAACCTGAATCAAATGCATATTTAATAGAAAATCTTGAACAGAGACTCCCAATAATTCTAAAATGGTGTCTTTCTACATACCATCACTGGGACGACTATCAAGTTTTTCCTTGAAATATTATTACTAATCTATCCTTCTTTAATTAGACACGCTAATTTGATTAATTTAAGTAACTAGTGTCCTCAGTAATCAGTTGTCCTGGTTTTATGAGCCTTCGCCGCATGGCACTAGTTGCAATGTCTTTTTCTCTAATAAATTCGCGTCTTTTAGGGGTGCTGATGTTGCTTTCAAGTTGCTAATCAGGACTAGACTAATTACATGACGTGCTCTCCCAACCTTAACTCATAGCAACAATTAAGACAATATAACCAAAAATCTACATGTTCTGCAAATTTTGGACCAATGTATTCTGCTAGGCAGCCACTCCATCAGTTTTAACCATGCTTCTTTTCATCTACTACTAGTGACTATTCTCGGTTCTCTGAAGCTTATAAAGAAACTTTTCAAATTTCTGTATTCAGTACTGTATTTTGAATCGACTTGAAATATCAGAGTTGCAAGTGCTATTATATTAGCAGCTTTTGACGCAGACTAGAGAACTTGCAAATAGATCAATCCAAAATAATTAGTTATGTAACTAAAGGAAACTGAACCTCACATGTTCTTCAACTTCAAATCTTGAATGCTTATGCTTGACTTTTTTGCATATTTCGATCAGTAGATGATGGCTTTTATACTTTGTTTCAACTGTTTGATTGTGGAGATATCTCTTTCAACCTGTTTTCATACTTCTCAAGAACTAAACGGGCACCTAATAATTTAAATCAAATAAGAAAGGACCTCAATTACAGAGAAGCGCTAATATGCAACTCAGTAGCAAGTGACAAATTACAATTTTTCCAGCTCACTTCCACTGTCATGATGAAATGAAACCTGAATTTAAGTGATCAACAGGATACAGATGATCTATGAAGTATGATATGCTGACTGATTCCTAACATGTTTCTTCATTGAAAGCAACATTTACCTCTATCTAACGTCAATCAAGGTGATGAATCAACTAGCAGGGATAATTAATGTTAGGGCAGATAAAAATCACTAATTTTTGTCGCCTTTCATAAATTTTTACCCTTACAAGTAATTGGCAAAAGCTCAGCACTAGGTAACTATAGAGATGGAAGTTACATGACAATAAGATGACAAGATAACTCAAAGATTTACTTTACCCTCAGTAAAATAGAAAGCATTCAGTGGCATTAGATTTGGATGGTAGGCACAAAGGTTACATCCTTTTTCCCATCCAGAAATGGTCCCAAATATGCTATAGAGTAGAAGAAAAAACAATGTATTCATGAAATAATGGTGTCCTTGTTATATAGAAGCTGTGGATAAAGTAGCATTATAGGAGTGGGCCAATTCATGTCCGCACCAGAGAATCAGCCAGCACTCATCATACTACTATTGCTTCTAGAAGGTAAGAAGGCATTACATCTCCACGTCCCACACAATGGCCAATCACTGAACTGCCATGGAGACTGTACGGAAAAGATTTCCTCTGCAGAATCTAAATTTGGTGTCTAATACCAAATGAAAATGGCCTCAATATGCTGGGGCGTACTTCATTTTTCTAAAGAATTGATGCAGGTATTCGTGTAGGATGTTTTAGCTTTGAAATGTCATGATATGTCTGATATATCTGAAAACAACAGATATCTAAGGGCAGAACTTTATGGATGCCCCTTATATTCAATACCATAACAGAGTTTGATAAAGAAGAAGAGCAAGGGACAAACCAGTAACATAACATTCTTGATTTAATTCTTACACTTGTATTTAATTATATAACATTTTAAAATGCTAGAGGCACTCGGTCTCAGTTATAGGCAGAGTAAGAGAAGAAATGAAAAAACTGTGAACTTCTAGCAGAATTGATTTAGAACCTCAATGGTTCAGACGCAACGACATGGACACACACATCTCTGAATAATGCAAAGAATCTCTATAGGTAAGGAATGAATGACATCAGACAGATTATAACTTTGTACATTTTGGGTACCCAGTTCAAGATTCACATATTGCTAGTAATCAACAAAAAGGGAACCATCAATTACCGTCATCATCTTTAAGATCATTCTGCAAAGGGAAAAAAGAAAAGATCAGGCTTCCAATTTAGACTAGCACAAGTAACACAATCAGCTCCAGCCTATTGCAATCCAAAACCACAAGCGATGAGAGGAGCCCAGTGATGGTGGTGATGGAATTGTGATGAATGCCAACAGCTGAGGGCTATTAATCAAAAGCGATTCTAGAAGCACTTAGGTATGTTTTTATATAAAAAAACAGCTTTTCTTCACTCCTTCCTTCCTCTTTACTCAAATCAATGATCAACCACATGCTCCAATCATTATCAACTCATATTGTGGGTCGATTCCTGAAGCAAAGCCCACATGCAAGAACCCAAAATAAACTACACAGCACAAAATTATTAACAATTTTCTTCTCTATTAATAAACAAACATGACCTAGAAAGAAATCAAGCACGGTACCGTCCAAAAAACTCCTATGCTGAGTCTCTATTATGAAGTTTCCCTTCCAAATTTTCTATTGCATTCCAAACACTCTTATCGAGGGGTGCGTTTGTTTTTATTTTTTTTCAACAAAATTTTTTAATTTTTTATTTCATATTTTATAATATATATTTTATAAATATTTAAAAATTTATTTAAAAATATAAAAAAATTTATATAATAAAATTTTTTATTATATATTTTTACTTTTAAAAATAAAAAAATAAAAATATTTTTTATTTCATAAAAATTTTATTTTATAAGGAATCCGAAAAACAAATGATCTCTTCTTCTTCAACTTTCTACTTAAACCCCATCCCCATGTCTTTGAAGCTTCTCAATTCTCATTCATTGCATCCTCATTACTCTCTAACCATACACACAAGAATCTCAACTTAGTTCACTCCGCTATATTTCATCTGTATAAATATTGCAAAAAATCTATTCATCGTATAAACATATGACAAGATTGCAGTACTGTATTGGCTAAGGATTGACAAAAACAAGAAAGCAGAGTTCAAGTCTTCAAGTAATATGGAGCAAGAATTGATACCTGGTTTGCCAGATGATATAGCAATTGATTGCATAGCACGCGTTCCTCTCCGTCACCACGCCGGAATTCGGCCGGTATCCCGTCGTTGGAGAGACCTTATAGCTTCTCCTTTTCTTCGCCGGCATCGTTGCCGCATCTCTGCAGCTGAGGATCTTTTCTTCCTTGTTCAAGCTGATTCCATCACTCTTTTACCACCAACATCTCAAACCCAAGTAGAAGAATCCAAAGATGTTACCTTTGAAGGAGGGGAAGATGGTGATGTCAGCAAGAGATCAGACGGTTCTCCGCGGACGCCGGGGTACGGACTGACAGTGTACAACGTCACACTTGGCGAGTGGAGAAGAGCTACGCCTCCGCCAGTGGCGGTCCCCATGTTCGCTCAGTGCGCTGCCGGAGAAAGCAAGATCGTTCTCGCCGGCGGGTGGGACCCAACCACCTTCGAACCAGTTGCCAGAGTCCACGTTCTCGATCCAATGACCGGGGCGTGCCGCAGAGGGAAAGATTCCCCTGCTGCTAGATCGTTTTCCGCGGCTGCTTCAATCTCTGGGGGAAACAAGATACTGATTGCCGGTGGACACGATTCCCAGAAGAACGCTCTGAAATCCGCTGACATGTACGATCCTGATCTCGACACGTGGCAAAATCTACCTGAAATGGCGGAGGAACGCGACGAGTGCCGTGGGCTCACTGCATGCGATGGGAAGTTCATCGCCATAAGCGGGTACGGTACTGAAAACCAAGGGAGATTCAATTTCTCAGCCGAGTTGTTCGATTTTGAAACCAATCAATGGATCAAAGAAGAAAATTTCTGGGGCGAAGAACAGCAGCAAGGCAGCGGCGGGGCCGTCGCTTGTTTCTCGGTAGAAGGAAAAATCTACTACATCGATTGCTCTTCTTCTGAATCAGGAAGAGGTGTTAGAGAATGGGATAACAATGGAGTATGGAAGAATTTCGCTGCGGTGCCGGAAGGAATGAAGACCGGAGCTAGAGCTGCAGCAGTGATCGGAGATAAAGTTTTCGTCACGACTGCGGATGTTAGTGGTTACGCAGCTTGGATATTTGAGTTGAAAAAGAAGAAATGGACAAAGATTGAAACACCGCCGGCGTTCTCTGGTTTCGTTTACTCCGCCTCCGCACTTCGGCTGTGAGTTGTATTGAATTGAATTCTCAATTTCGAAACTTCAGAATCCAACCTGCTTCAATTTCGAAATAACTAAGCCACCAGGTATGCAATGTTAAAAAAAGAATCTCAAAAAAAAAAAAAAAAAAAAACAGCAAGCTTTTCATAATTTAGTCTATGATGTTGTTTTCCTTTTGGAAACTATATGTGTGTTATAGTTAAGAAAGAGCCGCTGAGTTTGAAGCTGTGCTCCCTCTGTTTCCTTGTACAAAATTTTGGTTGTGTAATATCATAGTATCAAGATTAGCAAAGCAAAAGCATGGTTAATGGCTTTGTCTTATATTGAATTGAACTTTTTTTTGTTTTAAATAGAAGCACGGCAAAAGCAACGCATGGCGAGTTTAATGGCTTTGCTTCACACTGCTCTCTGTTACAAGCGTTGAGATTTACTTTCGAATGAAAAGGATGAATATGAATTGAGCAGGTGTTTTGTGTTGCATTCTGCTGCTTCTCACTGTATGGTATGTGGGTTGTGATGTGTTGTTGTTTTCATGTTTGATGAATTGGACAAAAGCGATAAATGTTCATTCATTGTGTACTGTGACAGACATTTCTACGTATATTCTACTCTGTCCATTTCATATGTTTGGAGGCTTTAATTTATTTCAACAATTTAAAAAAGAATAATATCATAAAAAATCAGGAGTTTACTATTCGATATATATCAAGCAAGTCCTTAGCGTTATGTTTAGGCATTTTTTTGTTGAATTTAGAGTAACGTGATGCAGCAGCCGTGGACTTAGGAGACAGTCATTATAAAATAAAATTTTTTATAATAAAAAATATTTTTATTTTTTTTATGAATAAATTTTATTTTTTTTAGTTTCAAAAAAATAATAAAAATATATAATAAAAAATTTTATTATGTAAATTTTTTTATATTTTTAAAATTTTAAATAATTTTTTAAATATTTATAAAATATATATTAAATATATAAAATTAAAAATTAAAAAATACTATTGACGAAACGCTTAAGCCAAATGAGTTCTGACTTATTAGGTTACGATTTGGTATCAAATAGAATATTTAAAAATAAAATTTATCTAAAATAATTTAATAAATAGATTTATTTTTTATTAAAAAATAAATAAAATAACATAATATAATATTATAATTAAGAAAATATGAATGCTTTTCAAAATGTACGGTCTAAAAAGCTCTTAATATCTGAATACAAATTACTAACAAAGTAAATTTGATTGATTAAAGATTTTTGGATTGTTTGCTCTTTCTAATTTCTAGGAGGTTCAGTTTATCAAAAAACTTTTTGAGAAGGCCTGGTCACGAAAAAAGAAATCGAGTCTGGACAAATAAGCAAGAGAATGTTTTGGAATGTCTAAAATAACTTTTGGAAATGTTATTTTGAAGTTTTTAAAACTAAATTTAATTTTCTAAATAATTAATGTTTATATATTTACTTATAATTTTTATAATTTTTCAAATTTTAAGGTACTATAAACTTTTATAAAAATAACAAATTACAATAAATTGTTTAGATAATAATAAATATTGTGGAATATATCCTAACACTAGCATGTTATTATCCAAAAGTCCCGGGCACGTCACGCATAATAAGGGAACTACATGTCATGTTTAGGCTCCTCATATATAAAAATTACTTAGAACCTGAAAAAAGCAAACAATCTAGAATGATATCAGGATAACAGAATAAACTTTTTTAAAATTAAAATAAAATTATGAAGCGTTTAAAAATATTTATTAAATATTTTTAAAATAAAATGTTTTTATTTTATATCGATAAATATGTTCTGTTATTTTGATTTTAAAAATATAATAATAAGTAGTAAAATTTCTAGATAAGCATTACAAAATGGTTTTCCTGCCAAATTCAAGGCACTATACATGTTTCAATACAGCAATAATTGAAGTGCTTGCAGCAATACAAAGACCCTTACAATATCTCTTGCTGCTGGAATATCGAGTATATTTACTTGTAGCAAAACTGTATGGAAACAGCCATCAATAGCAACCAGCTTCTACAAACAACTTCTAACTTGAGAAGTAGAAACTGTAAACCTTGCAGGTGTCAGCACACCAAAGGCAAATAGGCAATACACTCTTGACAATTCTAACCTTGTTTAGGAATAAAATATAAAAAGCCATCAATAAAGAATAAACAGATCCCCTGACGTTACATGGACATTATTATTTTTATAAAATAATAATTTTATAAAATAAAATTTTTTAAAATAGAAAATATTATTATTTTTTAAAAATAAATTTTTTTTTTTATTTTTAAAAAAATAATAATAATATGCAATAAAAAAATTTTATTATGTAGAATTTTTTAAATTTTCTAAATTTTTAAATATTTATAAAATACATATTAAAAATATAAAATTAAAAATTAAAAAATATTATCGACAAAATGCAATCTTAAACGGGCTCAGCAGGAACCAATGCAAGAACCGTGAAAAGCATGTGATAAATAAGAACAACAGAGTTAAGAACTTTGTGTATCTACTTTTGAATTTTTAAAAAGAAAACAGAAATAAGAACAGCAGAGTTAGGAACGCATGAAACAACAAAGATGGAGACGTATCTATCACTAAGAACAAACATTCACATGTCACCAAAAAAAAAAAATTAATAGATGAGAAAGTAGTTATAACTTCAGCAATAGTATCATCAATGATATCCTTGAACCGATGGGAATCCATCTTTGGATCAGAGCAAAAAGCATTGAACAGAATAGCCTGAAATAAAACCAAAGCTAAATGCATAGTTGTAAGAACCTGGATCGGACATCGAACCGAAAAATTATTCTGGTCATAATTTTTGAATCAAACCGTCGGATCAATAATATTAAAATATTTTTAATTAATAATAATAATAATTACAGTGAAAAATCTATTGCCAATGATATTACCAATAATAATAGCAATAGTAATCATAGCAAAAAATTAAAATAATTTTATTATAGTATTACTATCAACAACAACAGCAATAATAATCACAGCAAAAATTAAAATATTATTACCACCAATAACAATAATAACAACTAAAATTTATAATAATAAATATTTAAATAAATTAGGAGATTAGAAAAAAATAAAATCATAAAATAGAGAAATCATAAAAGAGATATAACAAATTTTTTTAGGTATACATATTTGATTCTAAATATTTTACAATATAAAAATTTAAAAATCACTAATAATTGATATTTATAAATAAGACATAAGTAATTATATTTTTGCATTATCACATCCAAATACAAAATTTAAACTACATATCATTTTTCAACATAGGACTATTAATAATTATTTTTGTATTAAATATATCATCAATTTAAAATTTTTTAATTAATTTTTTTAAAAAAATTAATCCGATTTGATCCGGGCGGACGGATCGAACGGGTTGAAACGGGTCCAAATGGATCGATTGCATAAACGATTTTTTTGCAAATTCGGACCAATTTATCGTCCGGATCGACGGTTTTCGGGTCGGTCCGGATCTGCCGACTATGGCCAAATGACAATTGATCCTAATGAGAATGCAGGCTTTGGCTTGGTTTTTAGATATAAGAGTGTGCTTCCATTAATTGGCAGGAAAAGCGAGATGAATAATGTCCTTTGGAAATGCTGATGATTTCATAGGCAAAAAACAGGAGGTTACCCTCTCATAGAGCGACTTGAAAAACTCTTTCAGATTGTCAGCAACCAAGTCCTGGAAGATAACAATGAAACAATACAGAATTGCTCAAAACAAAAAAAAGGTAAAATTAAACCACTTACAATATCATTACATTAGAGAGATACCCAAAATCAGGCCCATATATTAGAAAGTTGATAAAACAGAAAAGCTTAAATTAATAGGTCTAAAACATTTTTAATATATGAGACATTTTTTATCTTATTATTATTATTATTCATTGGGAGTAATCCAACTCATTCTTTATAGTTAACATATCAGCACAACTAGTTTGATCATAAACTGCCCTCTCTTCCTCATCACGAAAATAGAAATCACCTTCTGCAGAAGCTGAAATTTCTCCTTTGCTTCCTAAATAAACATTGAACTGAGACTACAACACTATCATGCAGTCAACAACAACAAAATGCTTAGTAATCTAAAGTAATCAGCACTATCCTACCACATCATGGGAATTTTTGTCTGGGTGAAGACGCAAAGCCAATTTTTAGTAGCCTTCTTTTATTTCCTGCTGAGATGCTGACTTCTCCACACCAATAATCTATGAGGTAAAAGAAAATGCAAGCTGATAATCAGTAGCTTAGCAAAAGTTGAGAAACAACAATAGAAGGTTAACAATAATTTTGGATACAAGTGAAATTTAAAGGTAACTCCCCATAAATAAGCTCAAAACATATCCAAATGCCACCTAATTTTCTGTTGAAAAAAATTTAATTCCATATTACTTATTAAATAATATTAATAAAACTTTAGGTTCAATCTTCTGCACTTAGTGGTCGCTTGTCTCTCCATTCCAACTCCATTTTTGTTTCCATTTTAATTTTCTTTTCGAAAAATCTTCTAGAGTACTTTTTAAAATGTTTATTAAAATTTTAAAAAATAAAATGGAATTGTACGTCATTGTATAAATTTTATATTATTCTTTAGCGAAAAAAGTAAATTTATTTTCTAAAAAACTAAGAAAACCTAAGCAGAGAACTTCGGATTTTCCTTCATGCTCAATGAAGACATCTACATATGAATTGAGGTTATTACTGAATGTTTATATTTTGCTATCATTCCACAGGAGTGCAAAAGACATTATTAACTGGTATCAAACTGCGAAGTATAGGCAGCAACAATTTCATTGCCATAATATATGCTCGATTTAGTAACTATTTTCATAATTAACATTTTCCACAAGGAGAATAACTTCGCTTGCATAAAAAAATTACATATACACTTTGCCTATGATAACAAAGACAAAGGAAACAACAGCGCAATCTATGAGAACCTGTGTCTCTGAATTGCCCTAAAACTTCCAGAACTTGAAGCTAAACCCCTGTGGGATTCACGTCTCTTTCTCTTGGGCTTTCTACCTCTGCGCTTACCTGTGTAAGCTGGCTTGGCAGCTGGTTGTTGCTGTGGCGGCAAATAAACTTTCTCCGATCTCAGGCCTGTTTTACGTACCGGGAACTTAGGGGCAGGCTTGTCATCCTCAAAGGAGGAGTCGACCACTTCCTTTGCAACTTCCTGTGGTTTCACAACTACATGGCCAACATTCTCAAAAGTCTTCAGCCTCTCTTCAGCAACCTGATTACTGATTAGAACATCATCAGCATTCTGCAAGTACAAACAAAAAACAGGCCGCTCAATATGGAAGTAGTATTTGAGAAAACAAACTTTGAAAGGTTGTTAAGAAGCACAGCTTGTGGTAATTTACTTCATCATCACCTCACTAGCAGGTAGACATCAATGGACATTCAATAACATTTAATTATTTGCTATTTCAAGACCACCAATATTGACTCTCATTTTCTGTTAATATGATGTCAGTCATCAGTTAAACTTCAGTAGACAACAGGAACACGTGGAAACAGGAAAGAATTCTGTTAGGACCTATTCAAGGCCATAACCTTGCTGTAAGCTTGGTTACTTGGACATAATATGATGTTCATGTCTGGCACTAGGTATCTTTCTATCTAGCATTTAAGAAAGCTAGCTCTAGGAAACTAAGAGGTCATCACATTGACTCTCTAAATCAGACAACGAGAACAACGAAAGAGATGCTTGTTGCTAAAGCTTTGATCAGAAAATATTGTTCAAGGAACTAAAGTATTCAAAGCATTTGAAGTATCTAATAATGGATTATTGACAAATCACTGTTTTGTACCACTTCTTACTGGCAGCCTATGTCCACGAAAATGCAAAACTTTAACAAATAAGATACTAAAATAAATACCAGTACCAGACATCTAAATCTGCGACCAAACAACATAAGATTGACCTAGCTTGTGACACAAAGTCGTAGGTTATTAAAATCTAGTCTTTCAACATATTGATTGCCGATGTCAATAGATAGTGCAAATAGCAATTTAAAGCAATAGGAAAGTTAATTGAAAAGGAAACCGTAAACTAGTCCAGTAAGCTAGTATAGAGACTTACATCTTTAGAGAAGGCTCCTAGAGCATGTTGGTTGGGATGGCCATCAGCAGTTGACAGCAAGCCTATTGTGCTTTCCACAATATCCACCTTGGCAGCATCTCCATATGAGACAGTACTACCAGCCATGACAGGATCTCCCAACTCAAACTCAGAAAGCATATTCAGAGGAGAAGAAGCATTTGGTGGTCCAAGATGCATTGCTTCTCCATTAGTGCCTCGTGAGCAACTAGGACTCAAAGGAACACTAGGGAGTGGATCATTCGGCAGAACATAGTGTTGCATAGAAGAGATATCCTTGGCATTCTTGGTCATCACATTGTTGAGCTGGCTCTTTATCTTGCCAACTCGTGCTTGAACATTTTCAATTGTTAACAAAATATGCTCTAAAGAGCTTTCAGTATCTCTTGTACCAAGAATAGGCCACTCTGAATTAACTCCAAGATCATCGGTGCCTTTATTGTTGATGCTTGCTGCAATAAGTTGTACAGGACGAACTAAATAAGTACGAGAAGTAGAAAGTAAGTGTTGCTCACTTTATCATAATGATGCTTCTGTAAATGATAAATCCAGTATTAGTAACATTGCACTTTGAGACTTAGGAGCCAAGACTAGAGTTAACTTGCTGCTTATTGAAACACGCTTGCGCAAACACGAGTTGAATAACAATTCACCTATATAAAAAGGTAATCTATTCTTCCTAGATTTGGAACATTCACGATTAACAGCAAAACACAATACCTTGATGATCATCACGGTCATCAACAGAGAGACCATCCACTTCAGATCTCTTATTATCTGCAACAAATTCATAAGAGAAAGCTTACTTCAATATATATAATACATGATAGGGACACAGAAAAGAAACAACAGGTAGGAGACGCTCATACCATAATAAGAGAATATACTGTGGATGGACATATAAGCTGGTATGTCAACTGCATCTTCTTTTCTTCTTCGCTTTCTTCTCTTCATGAAACGTATAGTTTGGGACGGGCAACCAATTCTCTCTAACTCAGCTGTCTCAGATGATATCTGCTTCTCCCGCATGCACTTTGCAATTTCCTTGTCGTACATGAGAGCCTGGGACTGCAACTCCTTCATCTTTAACTCTATCCAATGGCACCTCCACATCAGAGGTCGGATAAATTTTCTCCAATGTTCCGTTAACCTTTTCTTCCTACAAAGTAATTCTGGAATTAACTATAGCGAATGATGTACATGAAACATCTGCATGACATAGATAACACTCAGTGTGCACACTATGCAACAAGGATATAGGGTGAACTATCCTTTGACCATTGATGTCTCCGAGCTAGACTTATGCCCTGGTTCAGTTAACATGATAACAGAATATCATCCTCAGAAAAGATAATTAAACAGCAATAAGGCAAACAAGTGCCACGCTATGCATTTGTTTATAGACAATCATTGACGTTTTCCACATGTTAGCTATTCATGAGTGTAACATATAATATAGAGGGAAAAGAAACCTTCATGCCTCGCGCAAAGAAATTAAAGAAATTATGTACTTAGTTTATGCAATAGGTACCTGAAAACTCTAGCATATCTGTCATCCTTATTGTCAATAGTCATTTGTGACTCAACTTCTACATCACTTAAATTCAGTCTGTCTGTTTCAGAGCCAGAGAACGTGTCCCCAAATGAGCTGGAGTATTCTGTGGCGTCCGGATCATCAGATTGACTTGGCTTACTTAGGTTGCATTCGTTCGTTGTAACAGCACCATCTGGAGCATCCATCTGGTCACATGCTTTGGAATCATTGTTCAAGCCTGCCAAAGGATCGTTTACCTTGGCATCACCATCCACCTCCTTGGCTTCGTGTTTTATGGCGATTTCAGGCTTTACTTCTACTACAACGCCTTCCACAAATTGATTGGGTACCATCTAGTTTCGACAAAAGTTTCAATCTTCTCTCAACTTTTATGAACAAAAAAGATCCAGACCTACAAGAGTGCGACACAATTAGCTAAGCGCAAGAATGTATGTAGATTAAAAAGGGTGGGGGAGGGGGAACGTGGGGGTTGGTAATTCTGCTTATATAAAGCAATCAATCAACCAAAGGATGAAAAGAAAAGCACATTCTTTTCCAAAATGATTACATACAGCATTGTTTTCAGGAATTTTCAATCTTTTTTCTCAGGTTTTTATGACCTAAAACAGAAAACACACGATCAATAAATACCTAGTCTCAGACTCTCAGGCAATAAGAACCAAAATTAAAAGCATTCACATTTAACAGTGACATAACACACAAGCTTTATTACAATCATGTTTTCAAGTAGAAACGAAAAAGATCGAAAATTTACGTGAGAAAACTGTAGTGAAAAAACAAAAAATCCACTATATAATATGAAAAAAAATCCAATCAAAAGAAACAAACAGAAGACGACCAAAGAGGAATTCGATCGACAAAACCCTAAACCCTGAAAAAACTTTGCGAGATTGAAGAGATCTTACTACTATTCCATGAGAAGGAAACACGAAAAAGATTTGAACTTTATTTCTTGGGCACGGAAGCGAATACTACGAATCAGAGAATTCGAGAAATCTCGAGGACAGCGGCAGCGGAAATCGTTGAACTACTAATTTTTCCCAGTCGACTTGGCGACACCAAGAAGTTTAGTTTGGCATATTTTACAAACTCCGTCCTCCAATATATAATTAGACTTTAGAAAGGACCTTGTATATTTGGGTTAGCCGTATCGAATCCTCAGAACGTTATTTGACCGACGGGCCAGTGGGCCAAACGGGCCATTCAATCTTTGAATATCTAGAGATGAGATCACCGTGAACCGGACTTGCTATTCAAAAATCTATCCTGAAACTTTTTGAAGGGGTATTAGAGTGAAACAAGAAACAACTGAGAGAAGGCACTAGCTAGGCTCTTTCATCTTCTTCCGGCAACTTTTTAAGCCTTCCTCTATATAGAATGAATCAAACAAACAAACACAATGCTTCACTTGGTTAGTCCATCATATCATCTTCAATTCACGTTCAGTTCTCTATATTATATGTAGCAGCCATATATGTATACATGAGAAGTTATTCCTGTATATACGTGATCAGTAACATTAATAATTAAATAAAGTATCAGCAATTAATTTTGGAACGATTAAATTGGAAGTGGTTACCAGAACAACGCGACGGTGGCTCCATAGGGGCTTAATTTTGGCGATGCCTCGAAGCATGTTTTCAAGAACAGGGAATTCATTGTTTATGAACGCCGGGTAACAGTGTCTGACGGGACCTTGGTAATGAGTCTGAAAATTTTAAAATGTAACATTTCTTTTGAAATATTCATGTTTGCTATTTTTGGTTGTATGAAAAATCAATCAGGTTTGGTGCTGTGGCTTCACTGCAGAAGGAAATTGCTGCAGGTCTTCGACCAAAACAGAGCAATGCAATCAGAGGTCTTTTGCTGCAGTCTGGATTGGGCCGTCGAAAAGCTCGACGATGATTCATGCGTCGACACTTACGTCATTCAGGTAGAGAAATTTAAAAACTTTAATACGTTGAAGTTCGTATGTCGTACACGGTGTAAGCTTTTGTTGGTTTTTTATAGTAGTTCTTTCCAAACATATAGCAACTTATTTTTCTCATTGCTGCTGCTAATTTGTTTTTGAAATTGGTTCCGGCAGGATGGTTGCCGAGTTGTTTTGGGAACAAGCTGAACACGTTTCACGTACGCTTGATTGCTTTAGGATCATGTGAAATTGTGTGATGCCCGATTTTGTGCTTTAAGAATCTGAAGATTTTGTAGTAGATAATCGACTGCGGCAGAAACAAGAGCTCATTTGAAGCCATCAATGAAGCACTAGGATCCAGCAACAGAAGAAAAGAAAACTAAAAGGAAATAAAATATGTTAAAACTGTTTGGAAAGTTTTCTTAATGCTAGCTAGCTAGTATAGTACATTACCTCTGATCATGTGCGAATATAACGCCTTAGTAAGTTAGAATCAAAGAAATAACAAAAGTAACCATTGACCTGCAAAGGGCATGCTTTAAATTAAAATTTCAGGGAAATGGTTCTTTTACTTTTCAAGGAAAGTCTCACTAAGATATATTGAACTCTAAACAATAACAGAACTATTCATTTTGTTGAGTTCAGGGCGTGTTTAACTTTTAGATAAAGAGGTAAAGTAAGTTTTTTGAAGTCAATATAAAAAATTAAATTAAAAATTAAAAAAATTTAATAAAAAATAAAATTATATATTAATTTATTATTTATAGTAAGTTTTAAAATTAAATTATTTTTAAAAATTTATTAATAAAAAATTTATTTAATTTATATATATATTTATATTAAAAATGAGTTTAAAAAAAAAGAAGATTGTAATGTCGATAAACACCTCCCTTAAGGAAAGGTGTTTCTACTTTTAAAATTTTAGTCACCAACCACCTTTAAACTTTTGATGAGTACTAATTCAGGCAACACAATGTCACGAACACTTCGATTCATAAATAACTTTCTGTTAGTCTGTAGATAATGAAGTACCATATTAACACATTAACCTATCTAAAAGATTTAAACTGACAGAAAAATACGAGATATCATCTGCAATTTGTGACTAAAGGAAGCAACCATACTTTAGATAATGTTTGGCTAAAATTTTCATCTACTTTAAATTTTAAATTTACATTTTTTAATAAATTATCTGCAATATTTACAAATTAAAAAAATAAAAAAATTTTATATTGTAAGATCTTAATATTATTTATATATTTTAATTATTTTTAAAATAAAAAAAATTATTTTAAAAGTACTTCAAAATATTTATTCGGACTCTTATCAAAAAGCAATTAGTGCATGTTTGGCATGGCATGTAGAGTGTTTTTCAACTCTATTTTAATTTTTAGTTTTCTAATAAAATTTTTATAATAGTCTAAATTTTTTTTTGAAACTATATGTAATTTTTATGTTATAAGATTTTTATATGTAATATTGTGAGTTAAAAAAAACTGGTCTCAAAAAAGCTTCAAAATAACTTTTTAAAAAAATATTTTAGTTTAAGCAACTCCAAATGACTCTTTGAAGAAAAATTGTTCGGACCAAAATTATATATGAATGTTTAAGCAAGTAGGATTCAAGGATCATGCTTGCATGATCTAAAAATTGAAGAAATTTGTGATGTACTTGCGTATTTCTTTAACAACGGGCATAGTTCCAACCCATTTTGTTAATAAACAAGCAGCCTGTGTTTCAATGAACCTAGAAATTCAAGATCAGATAGAAAATGAAAGCCATCTAACTTCGATTGACTTAAAAAATTAGTTATTCCTCCATCACTTGGAAATGGAATCAATCAATTCAAAAGTTTTTCTTTTTCAAGTTAGGCAATAGCTGGTGTAAGAAAACTAACAAAATTCTTAATTTTTTCATCAATGTACCAGATTCATAATGACTCAATATCATACAAACTACATAAATTTCAGTCTACAAGGTTGTAAGTACCATTTGACTCTGCTTGGCATTCCATTTTAGGAACACTATTAAACTTTTGAAGTTCAATAGAATCATACATAGTATTTTAACTTTTTTAAAAAAAAAATTTATAAATATGAATATATTATAAGAATTATGCGTATATTTTTAAAAAATAAATATATTAAAAAAATATTTAAGAAGTTTTTTTAAGTTCAAAATGTTCAGATATCAGTCTTATTCAAAATTTGAAATTAGTATCTACTTTTGATATTTTGGTTAGAAGCTAAAAGTATATGTTCTGTTTTGACGTTTTGTTTTTGCATCATTCAACTTTGATGTTTCTTTTTCAGGGAGAAGTGAAAGCGTGGCTAGAAGAACAAAACTTTGATCTCTCACAAGCTTAAATTTTGCTTTCCCCTACTATTTTTTCTTTTCTATGAAAGCAAATCTTGGTACTATTGCTTTCTCTTTGACGCACCCACCGGCTACATCAAGAGAGTTGCTACCCGTTTGACCCTCCGTCACCAACTAATCTCTGTGTATCGATCGAATTGACCGCCGCGTTACACTCCACGACGAACCCACCACCAACTATTAAACAAAAATACAAACAAAGTACCGAGAAAACTTTTGATCTATTCCAAAACAAAAAATCCAACCATTCTCTTAGTACATATACTTTCATAATAAGGAGAAAAAAAATATCATGCCAGGAAGGAAGCAACTCAATGGAAACTTCCTACTTGTTCATAGTGCGTTAGGCCTATGTGAATCGAAGGACTCGCACCCCTTTATCTATATAAAACAAGTCCATGTACTAGTATCGGAAGTTTATTCTTCTTTCTTTCACTAACAAGACCTTCTCAAACCTCTCCTCGATTTTCTTCTCTTTGTACCAAAAAATCATGGCTACATCCATGTAGAGATTCGTTCGTTCTCCATATTTTCTTCTCCTGAAGGTTTTTGTTCCGAAGACGAAATCGTTTGATCAACAGCAGTCATGGGTAGTATGGATGACTACGGCAAGAAAGCAAACCAACAGCAGAGCTCTGTGGCATGGAGCAAGCTCAAGATCTTGCTACTAGTACTTACAACCAATATCTTCACTATCTACTTCGTCTCTAACACGTCCGTCGGCGCACGTCTCGCCGCTGACTACACTCCTCGCGTCCATCTCTGGGACTCTGAAGCACTTCTCCGAGAACTCAACTCGACTCGTTCCCAACTTTTAGCCGGCAGACAACAACTCTCCGATTTCCAGCGCCGTCTTGATATCTCCAGCACTCTGTTAGAAACCCTCTTACAAGAACTCGGCAAATCCCACGGCGACAAACCTTTGCCGGAAGAAGTTGACGGGTGGCGTGACGAGCTTTTTGGCGAGCTTAAACTCGCCGTGGGACCGCATAAGCTTCCGTTGGGGTACACTGCGCAGCTCGGGACCGATGAGTCGTTCCCTGCATTAGGGTCAGCTTGTAGGAGGTTTCAAGAAGAGCTTGTGCAGTACATGAGTTATGAAGCAGGAGGTGAGTGCCCGTCCGACGAAGTTTTTGCGCAGCGGCTGATGTTGAAAGGATGCGAGCCGTTGCCGAGGAGGAGGTGTAAGCCCAAGTCTCCGAAAGGATACCAAGGTCCGGTGCCGTTCCCGGAAAGCATGTGGACGATTCCGTCGGATACTAGCATTGTTTGGGATGCCTATACTTGTAAGAACTACAGCTGTCTTGTTAACCGGATGAAAATGCCCGGGTCTTACGATTGCAAGGATTGCTTCGATCTCTCCGGTCGCGAAAAGGTCAGTTTCATTTTCCGGCAATCTATACTTAAATAAAAAATGCTTGATCGTCAAGCTTAAGCTGATTTATTTAACGTATGGTAACATTGATTAAAACAGGGGAGATGGCTGAGAGACAACGGCGTGCTCGACTATGGTATCGACCAAGTGCTTGCAATAAAGCCGAAAGGAACGATCCGTATTGGTCTCGACATCGGTGGAGGCAGTGGAACATTCGCTGCCAGAATGCGCGAACGTAACGTAACCATCGTTACAACCAGCATGAACTTCGACGGACCGTTCAACAGCTTCATAGCTTCCCGAGGACTGATCTCAATGCACGTAAGTGTCGCCCACCGTCTTCCGTTCTTCGACGGAACACTAGATATTATTCACTCCATGCACGTCCTGAGTAACTGGATCCCTGATGTAGTGCTAGAGTTTGCACTTTACGACATTTATCGGGTTCTTCGACCTGGAGGATTGTTCTGGGTCGATCATTTCTTCTGCCTCGGCGATCAGCTGAACGCGACGTACGTGCCGATGTTCAATAGGATCGGGTTTAAGAAGGTCCGGTGGAATACCGGCCGGAAACTTGATAGAGGGATTGAGAAGAATGAGTGGTACCTCTCTGCACTACTTGAGAAACCAATGACTTGAACGGATATCTTCAATCAGTCATCATCGAATTTGTAGCTAAATTAAATTAATTTTCTTCAATCATCCGAAATTGTTAGTTTTGAGATTTTGTTTTTATTTTTATTTTTATTTTTTGGGGTTATACGAAGAAGATGGAAGAGTTGCCGAATGATAAATTATAATTGTTGTTAGTTGATTTGATTACGATGACGATCACAATCGATGAATTTTACTGATGCTTGCACTTTGCTAAATTCTAATGTAATACTTCTCTCGCTTTTTCTCTGTGTTTTTGTGATCCGCAATATATACGATCAATATTATTTATTTTCTATTCAAATTTTTGTTTTTTTCTTTCTTAATTAGAAAAAAACAGAGTTTTACCAATAGAAACTTCTGCATGATAAAATTGATATAAAAGTTTCTTAGCAAAGCCAATTCGTAGTACACAGCTTAGAAAAATGTATTCTCTATTTACATAGTGATCTATCTCAACATCAATCCTTTTTCCTTCTTCTCTAAAGACAAACGAAGCAAAAAAAGAGAGAAAAAAAAAAAAAAAAAAACATTCTGCTTTTTCCGGCAAAGGAACTGGATGCAGCAGCTTTATCTTGGGTAGGTAAACTCCCCTGTGTAAGTAGACAAAGCTTCATTGCTGTAGGGATTCCTACGCGCTCGACCTTCTACATTAAAGCTTGCAGAAGGAGTTCCAGAGTCCAAATTCAGATTGATACCAGCAAGCTGTGAAATTCTCTCGATCTCCTTTACAACTTCAGTCATCGTAGGACGATCATCACCAGATTCCTGCACGCATCTGAACGCCAAATCTACAAAATCGTCAAACCCGCTCAATGTGGAAGCTGGTCCGAGGCTTGGATCTACATACTTTTCAAGACCGTAGGAGTCTTTGTTTTTATCCATAGACATCTTGAGATGTCGCACTATGTATTTTCCTCGTTCGATGGGTTTCTTTGAAGTTATGAGCTCCAGCATCACAACTCCAAAGCTATAGACGTCGCTCTTTGCAGTAAATTGTTGCGTCATGTAGTATTCAGGATCTAAATAACCCTGCCACAAAAAAAGGTTCATTTTGAATTAATACGCATACTATATATATATATATTTGTATATTCTCAAGTGCAACATATCTGTTTTTGTTATTATTGTCTAAGAACTCACCACGGTGCCCTTGACCTGGGAGGTAATATGGCCTGCTCTGTCATTGCCAAGTAGCTTTGATAGACCAAAATCGGCAACTTTAGCATTCAACAGATGGTCAAGAAGTATGTTGCTCGATTTGATATCTCTATGAATTATCGGGGGATCACAAAGTTCATGCAGGTAAGCTACACCGCGAGCTGCGCCAAGTGCAACTTGTAGTCTCCTTGCCCAATCTAAGTGTACCCCTGAATGCCCTGCAATTGAGAACCAAACGAAATGACAAACGATATAATACGCACAACCCAAGATAAAAAGCAAGTACGCACCTAGGAAAAGAAGAGCAAATACAAATCAAATTATCTGAATTCCAAACGGGGGAAGCAGATCACTCGAGTGAGTTTATCAGATTAATATACATGCATGCCAAGAAAATGCTGATCTTGGAGAAGTCCAGATACAAACCCCATGAAAGAACTTAATACTAGCTAGTGATCACTGATGACTATCCAGATTCCAGTTTATACTTTGAGGTTTGTTTTGATTATTAGCATCGAAGATTTACAAGGGTCCATTATTCTACAAGGCATTCTTGGAAATGATTATTACTACATTAAACACATCAATAAGTTTAATTATTTGAGATTCCTCGCCATTTTATCTGAGATGTTCTATTAATGCTATACGCAAGTACCAGACAAAGTACCTGAGAGGCTTTCCCTTAATGATCTGTTTGGATGAAATTCATAAACCAACATCTGTTCGCCTTGATCAGAGCAGAATCCAACAAGACTAACAAGGTTCTTATGATGGATTCTTGAGAGCAATCCGATCTCGGTCTTGAATTCATGGCCACCTTGCAATGATGATTGTTCAGCCCTTTTAACAGCCACCAATTGACCATCTGGAAGGGTTCCCTTGTACACCTATAAGGAAGCACCATGGAGATCATATTTTCATCTACTGCTAGCAGAATCTGTAGTTTGTCTTTTTTAAGACCAGGGCATATAGGTTCATGTTAAATGAAGGGTTCAAAGTGGAAAGTTTAGTCCAAAAAATATAGTAGATTTCCTACTTGTAGACATCATTCTTAACAATCTACTAGATTGCCTACTGACAAAATTCTTAACAGAACAACATAATTTCTTAAAGTAAATATCTTATCACCAATATTTTTCATTAAATGTTAAATGTTAGAGAGTTTTGCTGCTATTGTTGCCCTTGCCTTAATAATTGTATCTTGAATGGTAATGGCTTCATCATATGCAATGTTAGAATTAGATGCTGGAGATAGCGAAACACCTGCTTCTGAATCTTCTCTTTTCTATATAAAACAGTGCTATATATATGTTTAAAGATTCAATTATATCTTAGTTTCCTAGACCGTAGAGGAATACATTCCTAGCCACTAAATGAAATTTGCTAATGGAAACTCTTTTCAAAGGATCACACCTGTACTAAACTTAGAGTAGAACATGGTGGAAGAATTCATGATGAGAAAGTTAGGAAGAGAAGTTACCGTTCCGTAGCCACCAGATCCAATGCCATCAGAGAAGTTATTAGTGCATTTCTTTAGCTCTTCAAATGAAAACCATCTTGGACCTGTAAACTGGGGGAAGCTTCCACTAGTCTTTGTTGGATCCCAGGGCCCTGTCAATATACAAAGGTAAGACATAACTTTACAAAAAGATGGGAAGCATATAGATACCAGTTGGCGCTCTCTTCAGCATGCATACCTTGAGGATTGCTCTTCTGTAGAACTTTTGCCAGTTTTTTCTTTTGTCGGCTCACGATAATTAGCACAGCAACAAGAATCGCCAGTAAAGAAACGCCACCAGCTACTACTCCAATAATAACACCCTTGTTCAAAGATCTTCCACCTGATTCTATACAAAATGTCACATAGTTATTAGTCAATTGCTCCATCGCATGTCATCAATGTCTGATTTGGAGGTACAATGAAAATTATAGACTTCAACCCACTTACTCTGCAGAAAAGGGTACTCTTTAGCAATGAAATAATATGGTCCGAGAAAGGATGGGCCCTTGAAAGTCTGGGTACTGAACACATTTCCTATGTTTAGGACTTCTTTGATATCAAACCGGGTCTTGTTTAACGGGAAAAAGGCTAGACTAATATGCAAGTAGTTTTGAGAATTTTGAAATGGGTTTTTCAGAGTCACTGATTCCACAGGGAGTTGCTTATCTTTAAATGCTGCCATGAGATTAGTTTCAATTTCTCTGAAGTATGTCTCATTTGTCAGGTCTGAGATTTCTTGTAGCCTAAAATATATGTCACCCTTGAATGGATAACCACATTCACAGCTGGGACTTAGTTCCTGATCAGAAGGGCAATTTTTTGGACAATTTGTAATAGGAGTAGAATAAGGAGGAGAATTTTGGTCCGCGGTTTTACAAATCGCGTCACCCAACCCATTCTGACTACAAACTGGATTCCCTCCAAGCCTGCAAAGGAGAAAAAAAATTCTCAGAACATGAAACAGCAGATAAAATTCAGAATAATGCAGACACTTATTTATGATTAAAACTCGTATCAGGGTTCCATAATCTATCATCAACCAGGATAACTAAAAGCTGGAACGATTAGTGGCTTACAGTATCTGAGGGTGTAGTGCGTTGTTGTTTAAATTGCTAATCTTATTGTACTGCAAGTCAATGAGCTTGAGTTGATCGCTGGATTTCAAGCCTATCCAAAGAGTACCATTAAGCTGGTTGTTTCTTAGCCTCCTGTATGAAACACGTAAAAATAGCACATTTGTAAGAAGAATAAGTGTCGTACTACAAGTTGCAGCGGAAGCAATAGTTACACTGTCTGTAGTGGGGAGAAGCTAAAAAGTTCTGAAGGTATCTGCCCTGCAATCGTTCCGTATTCCAATATTCTGCATTTTGAACAGGAGAATTTTCAGCTCACAATGAGATCCAAAGAGTCTGGAATATGGAGCTTAAAATGTATGGTATGCAGCAATATGTTAAGTATAAAGAATAAGTTACATTAGTGGCAGGAGAACAGGAGATGCGGAGGGGTTCTTACAATGTCGTCAGGTTAGGCAAGGTCGAAAACCATGCTGGGACTGGTGAAGCAGAATCAAATGAATTGTTGCTCAAGTCCCTAAATACAAATTGGCATAATTAGTTGGAAGTTATAAAAGACCATCTCTGTAAAGGCCAAATTCAGAAAACACTTAAAGAGTTATCGCGCATATAAAAATGTCATATAAATCTTGTTTGTTGAGGTTGGTTACTATATATAAGTTTTAACTTTATATATATTTCTTTTGAGATGATCATTCGATAGATATTAACAGTTCTAATAGTTGTTTCATACTTACACATAAGTAAGAGAGTTCATTCCTGTAAGGTTGGGCAGTGCACCATTTAGGTTGTTGTTGGATAGGAGCCTAAGATAGAAAATATAATTAGTGGAAGCAGATTTGGAGCATTCAAAACTCATAAGATCTTGAAAGAAAGATGTTTTACTAACAGTTCAGACATGCCGGTAAGATTGTTGAGGTTGGAAGGAATAACACCCGACAAATTATTCCAATCAAGGCGCCTGCATGCATTTGAATATCGCAATCATTACAATGAAAACAGAAATCACCCAATGACCAGATAGGTTTTTCAGCATCCACTCACACAGCTGCGATAGTTGTCACTAGTCCAAGTGTTGAAGGGATCTTTCCTGAGAAGTTGTTATTATCAAAGAGCCTGTAATAGGTAACTTTTATTAGCATGTTTCATATGACCATGGAATTTTCCATTCTTCATGGCCCTAAACTGTACAAATCTTGTCTAATACTAGTTCCTCAATGAAATCAAGAATAACAGTTTTTGCTTTGCATCAGACACTTACACATGTACTATTTTCATTTTCGAGTGGAACATCTTAGCTGGAAGCTCACCGGAGAGTCTGTTTTTCCCAAAGTGGCTGCAGTTGATGAAATTAAATCAATTGTGCTACTTGAGCAAGTTCAAGATTGCAGGACTTTGATGTAGAGGACTTACAAGTGCTTGGTGCTCGTTAGCATATCCAGACCAGGGTTAGTGCCATCTGAGACTGGAAGAGGTCCAGAAATCTGATTATCAGTTATGTCAAACCAAAAAAGATTTGACAGTTTACCGAGGGAAGCAGGTATCTGCCCACTAAATTTATTGGAAGTTAGTCCCCTGCAGGAGAGGAAAGTCAATTAGAAAGTATGAAGCAGTGAAATACAGGTCTGCTGCATAGCGGCTACATATAAGATAAGGACATGTACACAAATTGAAACTTCAGCTTCAAAAGCATAATATCATGATGGACCACACAAGGATATGATAAAGCTTACTTCTTAAAAGTTATTTTCATGATATCTAGTATCAGACGTATCCGTATGTTATTGATATGGAAAAGACATGGCAGTTTAGTTAGATACATGTTAAGGTTTAACCTCTCTTGCTTATTAAACTGCTTTTAGCCAAGACATAATAAGTGAATCCAAGCTATACGTATGAGAAACGCAGAAAAGAGAAACCAGCAAGGACATCTAGATCTTACAGAAAGATAAGGCTTTCCATATTTCCTATTTCAGGAGGAATTTGTCCAGAAAAACTGCAGCCGACGACGATCCTACATGCACAAACAAAAGCCGTAACTAGAAAGACATAAAGTGCTATTCTAATTCCTAAAACCATGTAAAGAAATTTCAGATACCAAATCAATTATCAGATATTAGCTTACAAGTGTCTCAGCTTTTTTAAAGCACCAAGTGCTGATGGAAGTTGTCCACTTAAACCTGGATTGTAAGACAGGTCCCTGCATAGTCTATGCTTAGATACTGAAGAACAAGTAAGGAAAACAAAAGACTTGCAGGCACAAAAACACTAAAATAGCCAGGCTCTCATCTGTACATAAACTACACATCATGTTTTAGCAAACAAACGCAAGTTGGAATTAGATTGGAAAATTCCAGTTGGTTTGCATTACTAGAAATGCACAACTTACAAAACCACCAGTTCGACCAGACTCTGAACGTCTCCAGAAAGAGTTCCCTTAAGTCCATAGTTTGACAATATTCTGCAATAACAAATGAATACCGTCAAACTTTTAGTTTGTTCAATTCTTGGCTATTCTTGCTTCCTTTAATTATCTAGATAATAACGTAGGAGAACCACGTTTGGCTTACGTGGAGTTGATGTGAGAATTGTTGCAGCCGACCCCAATCCAGTTGCTTCCGCAAGGGTCTGAACCTACCCAATTTTGAGGACGAGTTTCCCACTGACTGGCTACGGACATAATTGCAGCAGCTACGGCAAACACAGAAGATCATGAAATATATGTGAGACTGCAGTCCACCCTCCTATTTCTTAACTAATACAATAGCTTTTCTAGATAAATGGCTGACACTGTAGAAGAATATGCAAGCACAAATATATATTTGAAGCAGTTACTGAAAAGAAAAAAACAGTTTCCATTAGTTTCTGTATCAGTTTATAGGTTCATTTTTGAGCTATAAGTCCTAATATAGGTCGAAGCCATGTCCTTACTTACATAGTAAATAACAAGCTTTTAACTATCAAAAGTTATTTACTCATCAAACAATTGCAAGTCCATCAAACAACATTGAAGTAGCAGGAACTATAATTAAGGTATCATCACAGCACGTACAAGCACCTAGTTCTTACATGTGAATATGTATCTTGGCATATTTCCAAACAAGAAACCAGATTAAAGAAATTCTGACAGAAGGTAGGAAGTCGGGGGACATGGAAAGTACCTTCTTGTGAATTGGTTTCTGCGGACACTGTTGCTGCTCGTATTACAAGGATTAGCAAGTAAATCCAACATTGCTTCATGGTTATGCCCAAAGTGCCAAGCTAAAGGACAGAAAAAAGTGAAAAGCAAACACTAGCAACGAAGGTTTCCACTCTTATAGTCTGGATGACAAACTGATGCTTGGATTAAATGAATCCTTGGATTGGTTTAACAAAGATGTAACACGATTTGTTTAATTACTATTAATACAGGTCAACATCCTTGATGCAAATTGTTAATTGCAAAAGTCTTCAACTCAATTTTTGAAATGCCTAAAAATTTCTCAACCCTAACGTCCAGAGAAAGAGGTAAACCACCCCCCATCAAAAAATTATAGAATAACTAACTACAACTAACATTGATATTTAATTTAATATCTTGAATCAGCTGTCGTCTGGGATGCATGAAAGCAGAAGGATTCAGTCCTCAACAGCTTAACTTGGACATAAATTGGCTCAAGTTAAAATATGTAAGTCCATTGACCTCCAACCAGATCGATTTTGTTTATTCGCATAAGTTAACATTTCTCGCCTCCGGAGATGTCTGGAAAATACTTTTCAACTCTATTTTATTTTATTTTTTTAATTTTTTAAATAATATTACAAATATTATTTAAAATTTTAAAAAATATAAAAACATTTATATTATAATTTTATTATTATTTATATTTTATAATCAAAAAATAAAATTCATTTTTTATTTTAAAATTTTTTTTAATTTATAAACGTTTTAAGACATCTCCTTGTACACTTCGGACATTAACCATATTAAGAATATAAAACTATAAGATGAATGTTTCTGCATTTCGTAAACTTATCTTGTGAAAAGAAATAAAACTTAAAAAAAGCCTAAACGTACCTGTAACTTGAAACTTTTACTAACAAAATATTTAAGTGCCTAAAGCATAAAAAGACCAATTCTTTGAAAGAAGAGTCAACATGGTAATATAAGTATGAGCTATGCGCAAGTAAGTCTACGGGTGCGTTTGGCGCAGATTACAAAAAATTATTTTTTAATTTTTTAATTTTATATTTTTTAATATATATTTTATAAATATATAAAATATATAAAATATTTATTGAAAAATTTATAAAAAAATATTAAGATATGAAATTTTTTATTACATATTTTATTATTTTTTTAAAAATAAAAAAATAAAATTCGTTTTTTAAAAAAATAAAATATTTTTTATTTTAAAATAATTTTATTTCATAAATAATTTTAAATATCCTCTATATGAGTTAATATTAAAAAATTTAAACAGTAAAATCTAAATAGTTAATTCTATGCATGGAAATACGCTACAAGTACCCTATCGAACTCTCTATCAGAAAAACGTAGTTTATCTACAGAAACTCACTGTTTAATTTTCCATTCATATGTTATCGAGAGCAAAGAAAAGGTTAACCTTATCTGTTTTAAGATACACCATCCTGGATGTATAACTTAATTGATAATGATGTCAACGGAAAAAAGATCCAGGCATTTTAACTGTCTAAATATTTGATCCAAAATTGAATCTCACAAAACCAAGATTTCTAATGATTATCATCTACGAAATATTCTTTTAAATTGGTGATTGTTCTAAGTTCCAATTAAAATACTGTAAAAAAACTTGAAATAAATAAAAAATTAAGTAAGACGTGCCCTAAAACCAAAACAGTGTCAACCTTCAGAAGTGGACTGCTCCAAAAGGTACAATTATTTATGGTACCGTACGGGCAATACCTAGTTTTGGACAAATTCTGTACAACATAAACAAAGAGAAAGATGAATAAATTAACATACGGCATCAACTCACTGTCAAAAGATTGACCTTGTTAGCTCGATCACATCTTCTACAGCTATGGGAGAAAGCTCCTTCATTATATTTCTGAAATTTAAAATACTTGACTTACAGACGGATGCAAATTTATCTAAAAATCCTAGATTTCAACTTGTGTTCTGAAAGGCACATTTCAGCTGACCAGACCAGCTACTGGTATTTTAAGTGATGACTACGCTTCTTATTATTTTAAAGCTTGCAAGTGTAAGTATCAATTGCGTCACATCTTTTATATGAATTTGTCAATTGGGTAGCTGAATGTTTGAAGATTTCTTACTGACGTATCTTAACAATTTGTTAAATTATCTGTATTACAAATTGTCATCAATAAACATAAGCTACCACAAATGCCTAAAGTCTCTGTTTCAGTTATCTCAAATTTGTTTTGTCAAATTTATATTTCAGAATATATTTTATAATATCTTATAAAATATTTTAAAAATATAAAAATTGTATGTAATAAAAAAATTTTATTTGTTAACCTTAGGAAGGCTACACGTCAAATTACCAACTTCACCCTTCATCCGCAAGAATAATATAAAGATCACATAATTGATAATACAATAATTCAGACTCTTTCTAAAATATTTTATCATATTATTTTATGAGTTAGAATAGCTAAATAAAGTTACTAAGGTCAAAGAACCTGCATCCAACTGAAAGCTAAGTAATCTATCAAATATACAACTACATACAGACAAAGGTGCGGAGAAGGCTTATATTTGAATTTCCCAACAATAAGTTTTAGGAAAGATCTCTGAGAATTTGGAAAATATTGTAAGTATATTTGAAACATTAGTCGCAGATGCCAACATGGGTTTAAGAAAAGATCTATGAGAATCTGAGAAAATATTCAAATATTCGAATTATGCAAGACATAAGTTTAACAAAGATCTACGAGAATCTGAGAAAATATTGAAGTATATTGGAAGCTTTAGTTGACCCATAATCCACCCAAAGTTTATTCCACTATAAAATAGCAACACTTTTCTCAAATTTTCTTCACATATTCGGCACTTTTCTTTTCTTTGTGCGATACATGATTTAGCTCTGATTTCACGATGAATTTTCTTCCATGTATGTAGGTCTATTTGTGCTACAAAAGTTTTCGAAATCTTGGCTCGAACCTGTCGGAATCGTACTCAGGAAACTTTGGTTAAAGACTGACTTGCTGTATAGCTATTTGAAATGTTTTCTGTAGATAATTCTTTTTTACTATGGGCAATTTTTTCTGATGAATACTGTATGGTTTATCTTTAATTTCTTGATGAATTTCTTTTATGTATCTCGGAGAACAGCTAATACAAATACCTTCTAAAACTGTCAGCAAGCAGGTGTAGCAATTTTTTGGTATTTTCGGCATATGTTTTTCATAAGTTACATGATTTTTCCTGCTGAAATATTAAACGATATTATCTTGATTAGTTTCATCCTCATAAATCAAAGTGTTTTTTTTAATGTTTTTTTGCAAATTCCATCTGAATCACATTCAAACTCGCTTTTGAATATACCTTCCAGAACTGGATTGCAGTGCGAATTTCTACAAAATTTTTCTATGTATTTTTATCAATTTTTTAGTGCATTTCTATTGACTGAACTGTGTGATATTCACTTTTTTCCCGATACGTATACAAGCATCTGGAGTATTTTTCAGATTCAAAACTTGATTGAAATTCACACAGACGCGCTCCAATTCGGTCTCACAAAGAAATGTTATTTAAAATAAGGGTAACAAAGAAATAAACTAGTTCTTTAATAAAAAAAATCACCCTCAAAATTATCATGATACAGACCACATATTCATGTAGCTTACATAATAACTATATGCATGTCATAAATGGAGGGCAAATAAAGATTATTATGACTAAAAGATCAAACATTTTCTATCCTCACAGAAAATAGCAAGCAGAAATAGATTATGTTTTTACATAAATTTCGGAGTTGTTAAACATATATTGATCGAAACTACATCCATGCAAGCCAAATATTTACACATCATAGTTTTTTTTCCTCTTTTTTTTTCTGGATTGGGAAAGATATACCCGGAGAAGCAGAGTAATCAAATGTGAATATTCAGCTTACTTTGGTTCGATTTTGCCTGAAGGTAGACCTCCACTGTACTCAAACAAGGATTCCTTATCGTAAGGATGCTGAGATTGCCCACTGCTTGTTTCTGCCCCGCTTACTGATGCTGATCTTGATGATTCAGCATTCACTTTCACACCAGCAAACTGCATGATGCTCTGTAGCTCCTTCACCACCTCAGTCATTGAAGGACGGCACAAGGCAGATTCCTCAACACACCTCATTGCCAAGTCAACATACTTCTGAAATCCAGGAAGGCCTGTCCCTATCTCGAGTGCAGGATCAAGAAGCTGATGAAGGCCATAGAAATCTTCCGTAGGGTCCATTGCAGTTCTCACCTCTCTCACAATATATCGCCCTCGCTCTATTGGTTTTCTTGCAGTTATTAGCTCCAGCATCACAATACCAAAGCTGTAAACATCACTCTTTATTGTCAGCTGTTGTGTCATGTAGTATTCAGGATCCAAATATCCCTGAAATAACAGAAAAAGCCAAAGATGCATTTAATGTTTCAGGTGTGTTTGTTTTCCAATTCAAACATGAGGAGGACATATTCATGTATCATTACTAACTAGTTACCATTGTTCCTTTGACCTGAGTTGTAACATAGCCGTTTCTATCCTGCTGGCCCATTGGCTTGCAGAGGCCAAAATCAGAAACTTTTGCATTCAAATTGTCATCAAGAAGAATGTTGCTGGGTTTGATATCCCTGTGAACTATAGGAGGATCAGCAAATTCATGGAGATAAGCAAGACCACTCGCTGCATTAATGGCAACTCGAAGTCTTCTTTTCCAGTCTAAATGCACACCAGATTTTCCTGCGAAGATCATTAACACATCAGGTTATCACATAGCTAACAACAAAATGAATTATACAAACTTGTCATAAACGAGATGCACAACATTTCTGTGGATGCAGGGATCACTGCAAAGATCGTTCCACAAGCAAGTCACAGGGCTTTTTCAAAGATTTAATATCATGAGTGCCTCTCATCATGTTAACGCATTGAACAAAGACCTCCGTGAAGGAGAACCACTGCTCTTGGTGTCTTCTAATAATAATGTTCTCTAGACATTTTTAACACTACTTACGTAAACATAAGTACATGTAAATATGAGAAGAACTACCTGATAGACTTTCTTTCAGACTTCCATTTGGTACGTACTCGTACACTAGCATTTGTTCACCTTGATCAAAGCAAAAGCCAATAAGAGCAACAAGGTTTCTGTGGTGGACCCTGCTCAGCATTTCTATCTCGGTTTTAAACTCGAGCCCACCTTGCATAGACCCCTGGTCAGCTCTCTTAATAGCAAGAAGTTGACCATTGCTCAGACTTCCTCTATAAACCTGAAAATCTTTTTACACTAGTTTAGTTTTGTTTCAACATTTGGCAAAATATTTGAAGCTTGAGTTCTTAGAAGTTACAAATAGATAAATCTTTCCAAAAACAGAAAAAATCATGAAGTCCATTGGAGTGGCTTTAAGAAAAACCCACTCAAGTGAGTTTGAATTTTGAACTTCACATATTATCAGAAAACAAGACTTGGATTTAAACCGTCCACACCACTTGGAAACTAAACATATAGTCTAATCTCTTTGTTTCTTTTTTAATCTCCCGCATAAGATATCATCACATGGTTGATACCTAAAGATTTTACCTGAAAACCGAAAAATAAGAATAGCATTGCATATCCAACCAAACACACTAATTCTTTCTTAATTTTTTGCTTTTGAAAATTGAATCTTTGTAACAAGCAAACTTATGAAAATAAATTGCCCGCTAAATTTCTCGTTAAATTTAATGTATATGTTTTTTATCAGAAGGTACTGGCAACCACTAATACCTGCAAATCTTATGTTTGACTACAATCTCTAGGATCATGAAGCAAATATAGACATGGAGCAGTGTGAGTTATCCACCTATAAATGATAGCTCAGTTACGTTCATGTTATCGTTCTCATTGTCAGTTGCAGATAGAATTATTTGAGTTTTTTTGGCACTCTACTGAATAACTATAGTTATGGAACAAGATGATAATAACGTTTTTAAAATCAATATACACCTGAATTCTTTTGTTTTGATTAGCTTCAAATATAACCATAGAGGTTAAATCCAGTTACAAATAAGTTTTGAGTAACTTCTTTCATTTATAAAACAAGGTAGAATATGGACCTTCCCATAGCCGCCAGATCCCACAATGTTTGCTTCTGAGAAGTTATTAGTGCATTTTCTTAATTCATCAAAAGAAAACCACCTAGCTCCTTTTAGTTGTGGGGAGCTAGCACTAGTATTTGAGAGGCCCCACGAACCTGAAAATAAAAAGAGATTTTTAAATATTAAGGTTGAAACATAAGAAACTGAATAATTAGACAACACATAATAGGTAAGAATCCATGGTACCAAAAGACTGGCTTTTTTGTTGCATCTTTGAAGTCTTCTTCTTCCTACGAATTACAAAGATGGCAAATCCAATAAGTAGCAAACAAACAACTGCAGCCGCAATGGATGGTCCAATGATAACAGGCAGATTTGTACTTGAAGTTCCTCTTGCTCCTATGACATTTAAAAATGCAGAAATTACACAAGGATTTTCTTCAAAAAGATAGATGGTTGCTAAGCTAATTGTAAAGAGGAAATGTTAATTGAATCAAAACTACCTTGGGAGAAATGGTACTCCTGTGCCAGAAAATAGTAGGGCCCAAATATGGCTGGAGGTTTATACGTCTGATTGCTAAGAACAAAACCAAGGTTAGAAATGTCTGACTGATCAAATTCAACTTTGCCAGTTGGGAAGATCGCCAAAGATATTTGCAGGTAGTTCCATTGTGTTGTAAATGGATCATGAAGAGAAACTGAATCAACTGGAACCTCATATTTATGCAATTTATTAAGAAGATCAACCTCTAGAATATGGTAATATGAGGTATTTGTTAGGTCTGAAAAGGTAGGAGCCCTGAACCTTAAAGTGCCACTATATGGAACTGCACATTTGCAATTTGTACTAAGACTCTGATCAGTAGGACAAGGTACAGGCAGACAATTATTCAGTGGTGTTGAGTATGGAGGAGGAGCTGGGTTTTGAGAAAGTGTGCAGTATGCAATATTTGCTCCATCTTGATTGCAAATTGGATTTCCTGTAAGTCTGCAAGCAATGAACATGAAGATGAACAGATGAGTTAAACCTAAATGTACAGAAACAGAAAGATCCGGATACAATTAGGAAAATGAAAGACAAATCTTCACTATATCTTACATCAGTTGCTTATTGTAACCTCCTCCTACAGTGACTGCTGCAATTTTGTTGTACTGCAGATCAACAAGATCAAGTTGAGGGCTAAAATCAGTGCCAATATCAAGTGTGCCATTGAAACTGTTATTCCGCAGTTTTCTGCATTCAGTATATCAATTAGTGTAAAATAAGTTCTGAAAACAATCTGAAGATAAGCAGTCAAACTAAAAACATAATCAGTATGGAGAAGAGAGTGAACTAACATTCCACATTATATTATCTTTGAAGGACGACTTCAAACACTCAAACATTCTATGAGTAGTCAAATATAAAATGTTATCATGCAGAAGAAACTTAAGAAAAGCTTGAGTTTCCTTAAATGCCATTAATATATTCTAAGCAGTTTCTCAATTTCCATTCTGATTCATCCATTCCAAGCTAATGGTTGCAAGTTGCAACGGGTATCATTGATACAATGTTTCATATGTTCAAGTCAGGACCTGCATGCCTTCACATAGAGAGCGTGGTAAGGGAAGATGTTAAACTCACAATGTCTGTAAAGGTGAAGAGCTGAATAAATTAGATGGAATTTCTCCTTCAATTCCCAAATACTCAAGATACCTGTAGTTGAAAAGAGCACAACATGTCAACCTGAACTAGCAATGCAGGTTTTTTCAACAATTTTTGCTGGAAACAGGCCCATGTGACTATATGGACACTAGAGCATAATCAAGACTCAGTAAGAGGTCTATAAACACACAGCTTCAATAACATTGGATGAGTGTAATGAGGGGAAGTCTACAGTCATTAATGAATCATGCATGAGCATCAGAACGTAGGAAGGAGTTGCCGTACATTGTAGTCAAAGATGGCAAGGTCGAGAACCATTGAGGTATACCCGATGCATCAAAGAGGTTGTTGCTCAGATCCCTGCAAGAAAAAAATACCTGACAAGAGATGAGTTGGCAATTAATGCATTCCACAGATACAAGTAATGTGGTGCATCCTTGGACTTCACACAAAGTCCAAAATGCTTTTTGGAAAGAGTAGTGATCTTGTTTGCTTTTTTACTTTGTAGTAGTAAGCAAGAGTAACAGACATTTACTTGAAAGAGGACGAAATGATTAACTTACACGTAGCTGAGTGCATTCATTCCAGTTAAATTTGGTAAAGGGCCAACAAATTTGTTGTTTTCTAAATGCCTGAGACAAGAATATCATCAATTCATACACTAAGACAAACTTACAAGTCTCTTTAATGTTAAACATGAAGAAATTATGCTGGTTGTTTATACTCACAGCTCAATAGTATTAGTGAGGTTGTTGATGTTCGAAGGAACAGACCCTGTAAATGAGTTTCTATCGAGGCGACTGTTTAAAAGTCAAGCAGCCAAGAGCAGCTTAAGACCCAACAATTTCGGAAGATGTAGATCAAAGAATGATACTAAGGCCTATCCCACCAAAAAATAAAAAAGGAACGATGTGAAGGTACTTACACAGCTTCTAAGGATTGCACAAGTCCCAAAGTTGGTGGAAGACTACCCGAAAGGTTATTGTTGTCAAACAATCTGAAAATTTGAAATGTCACTGACAAGAGAGCGCAAATGAACTTTAAAAGTGAAAGAAAAAATAGATAAGTAAAGAGATACTATAATAATTTGGGGTGAAGGATATTACAAATGTATCAATTTCATGTTTGAGCTGAAAAGCTTGCTTGGAATAGTACCAGAGAGCTGATTCATGCCAAAGTGACTGGAGTATTAAAAACAAAAATCAATTAATTTTTCATGACATGTTTTTTTGGTTCAAGCACACTCGGAGTTGACTAGACATACAAATGCCAGGTGTGAGTTAACATATCTAATCCAGGATTTGTTCCATCAGAGACTGGAATAGTCCCGGTAAGCCTGTTATCAGCCAAATCTAGCCAATAAAGTTTCCTGAGGTTGCCAATGGTTGCAGGTATACTTCCAGTGAACCTATTGAAATTCAAAGACCTGCAGTCACATTTGAGAGGAATTTTATGAAATAGATGATTAGCATCAGCCACCAAGATTCACGAATAATAACATCCTAACATCAAAGAAACTAAACTTTATTCATTAAAGAAGTTACACTAGAGGGGCACAACTCTCTGTAATTGTCATGTTAGAATTATTAATCAAGGATAACAGCATTTAGAGCTAGTACTGATCTCTCCAAAGATCATAACTTAGAACGAAGCAGTAGACATCTTCTTTGCAAAGAAATGAACTTTCGAACATGAGAATCTATGTTTCTCCAAATAAAGATGCCCTTTCTTCATAACTAGCGTAGACCTAATATGTAGTATATTTTGAAGGCAAGATTACCAAACCATTCACGTATTTAAGCATAAGGCTTAATACTCTCAGGCCCATTGGTTTTGGTTTAAGCCCAGTCCTTCTTGAGCACCTTTTTGTGCTCTTCTTAATGACTTATTTTGACATTACCCACTTGATTGATGCACATTAAAGCAAATTAAAAGCAAATCAGAAGAACGATTATCATTTCTTAAAACTCTAACATGAAATAGGTAGCAGGCCTGCAAAGTTAACCATCTCCTAAAGAAAATATGTAACAATTAGCATAAAAAAACTATACATTTATCACAGTTTTTCCAATTATTGGAGAATTAGATACTACAACATATTTCTTCCAATGGATCGGTGCTTTTGAATTCTAAAGATACTCTTATATCTTGAAATGTAATGGCAAAGGAAATTCTGTTGCATTTTCTCTAGGAGCTAGTTAACTCTGCATCAGATGATTATCATTTCTCAAAATTTCTAGCTTACATGTACATGTCTAGCTCTATTTCAAATCAAGAGAAGCAACAGTAGCTTAACATGAGCAATTGTGTTGGAGAAGTAGGGGAACTTTCAAGTCTTACAGAAAAATAAGACTCTGCAAAGATCCAATTTCCATGGGAATTTCACCAGAAAAACTGCAACCCGCAAGAATCCTGGAAAGAAAATAACCAAGATTATCAGTAAAGGTGCTTCACCAGTAACCTTGTGCAGGTTATAATTGAATCCATTCAGAAGCATATCTCACAGGTTTACAAGCTTAGTCAAGCTCCTGATTGATGGTGGAAGATTCCCAGTCAAACCTTTATTGTAAGAAAGATCACTGCGTAGATTAAGTTATAACTTGTACTATGAAATCGCTATGATGAATGAAGAGTAATAGGGGTGAAAAGATTTAGCCACTTGAATACATCCTATAATATTGTACAACATATAAGGTCATGAACTTACAGAATGCGCAGTTCTGTCAAGGACTGAATATCACCAGAAAGTGTTCCAACCAGTCCCAAACTCGACAAATGTCTACAAATCATAATTGGATTTGAGTTTTTAACTTGTGGGTTATATATCAAGTAATGAACTGAAAAACCAGATCCTGGAGAGGAACTTTCGCCACATACATGGATGTTACACGTGAATTGTTACATCTGATGCCAATCCAGCTGTCATCACAGGGATCTCCAACGCTCCAATTTGATGGTGCATTTTGAAACTCGCTTGCCAAGCCTTTCAAAGCAGCAACTGCAGCAACAAACAACTATTACAGTAAATTGTTTTATGTACAAACCTAAAAGATCGCTAACTGCTTGTCTGCTGGGCATTTGATTATAGAGGATATCTAAAGATTTATTCTGCTAAAATTTAAAAATACCATCTGTAGGGTCTGTCTGTGCCGAGATGACCCTGAAGTGAAGGACAAAACCAAGCAGATACATGCAGGTTACTCCACTCATCACTCTAGATTTCCATTCCAGCAGCCAGTAAGCTTCAGATCCCATAGCATGCTACCAAAACTAACCCTAGAAACTACTAAGATTTTCAAAAAGTCAAAGCAGGCTTGGGAAAATCGAGGTTATCACTTAGCTTGCTTGAATCCTCCATAATCGCTTCAAAAATCCCATGTTCAGAAGCAATGCAAAAAAACTTTTTATTTAATGTAGCAAGAGGAGCGAACTCTCTGATGCCAATGCATGATAATTTAATGAGAGTCTACTTACAGACTCCTTATTATAAACTTTTTCTCCTCTAACTCCTTCAGAGTTTATCAACATATGAGCTAAGGAAGCCAGCCATCATTTTCCCCTAATAATAAATGTTGACATCTGATACTTCCAAGTATGCCCTTAGTTCTTATCAGCATGCCTAAAATTTTGCCAGAGACGCCTTCAACTAGACAAGAGTTTTATATTCTTTTTCCAATATAGCTACAAACAAGATTTTTTTTTATTTTTTATTTTTTGCTTCAACTTGTGCGTGTTATGTATTCAACAATCATAAACAATTTGAAGGAGAAATTGGTTTCTCCTAATTCGCAAGTCATAAGGCAAGGAAATGGGGAATATTACTACAATTTACAAAGTTATCATCCAACAAAATAATATATGCAGGGCAGTTTCAAATTTGGGTATTTTAGCTTCTATGACTAATAGGCTATCAGACTTGGTGATAGAAGCCTTAGTGTATTACTAGCTCTTATCCTAACAGCCTAAAATCTCCAGAACTGGTCTCTACTTATAGAAAAACTTGTGTTTTTATATGTGACCAGAAAATCTAACAAATAGAGTAGGCAGAGAAGCCATTTCTGCAAACTCAATCTGATATGCTCCTTGAAGTTTCATATTCACAATGCTAACTGAAGCAAAGCAACCAACATAGGAAAAAAGGTCAGATCTGGCTTTCCACACAATCATTTTAATCAAATTAAATTGTGTATCACTAGATGTTCCGTTCAAAGAGGTCAGAAGAATTTACCGATTAACATGAAAATACCATGGAGAAGGTTACAATAGATCTCAAATAATAATAATAGAAAAAGAAATATATACAACATCGTATGCAAAGGTGTTATTCCCCATATTCCAAATCATGAAAATAGCACAAAAATATAAAATAGGATGCTTACATGCAACAATTTATAGTGACTGACTACCATAATAAGACAGAAAAATCTAAATAATAGCAACTTCTAAAATTACCTTCGCCAATGAATGACATAGGAATTTAAAAAATTATACAATACATAATCAATGCATCCATTTAATGTAAATCATAGACTGAGTTCGCTCTACAAATTTTAAGCATCAGAATAGCAAAAACATAAATCCCTAATTTATCTTGAGAGTCAAACTCAACACCCAATGATCCAACAAGTAATCAAACAATCAAAATCAGATGACAAGGAATTGAAAGAGTTGAAGATGAAAATATGAAAAGGAAATGAAATAGGTAATGAAAAAACATTGACCGACTTCTGAGAGGGTTCATAATGCTGAGATATTTTTCTTGCTGGCGAACCATCGAGCTTTGAAAAATTTTATAAAGAAGAACGAAAAGTTTTTTAAAAAAAATCAACGGTTTCGCTTTCTCAAAACAAAAATTAAATATTAAAGAGGGAAAACGAAGTATCTCTTTTCTTAATCTTCATTCATACGTCATTATAAATTAACTGTTAAATTACCATCTCGCTGCTGTATGTTTATCTCTTAACATCTATCTGTTTGCTTTTCTTTATTATTATAATAATAATTATATATATATATATATATATATATATATATATATATATATATATATTATTTTATTTTATTTTTATTTTATTATTATTTTTTTTTTTTTTTTGTGGAGAAATCAGGCACTTTTGCTTGCAACGTAGAATGCTAGATACTCTTTTTTTTCCCTCTTGTTTTCAATATTTAAACACTTCCAATGATAGAGGGATAAGAATGGAACACTTTCAGAAAGACAGTAATGTACTTCTAAACCTTCGGAAATGTCAATCAACAGTCTTTCTGCAGACCTCACTACATGTACTATAACGGAGATCAACAACGAAACTAAATCAAAGTTCATATAGAGTTGAGATAACGCTGATAAGATCTTGGTAATGTGCCTTGAACTATACAACTGTATAAAAGCCTCCTGTTCACCATCCGGATAAACAGAGGAAGCTACAGATTTTCTCAGTGCAGAATGCAACCAATTTAATAAAGAAAGAAAAAAATTTAACATGTTGACTTTCGATAATAAGAGCACTTGATTCAGGTAACTGCAAATTAGCAAGCCTTCCTCGTTCTGCATGTACATTTACTTAACCCAATCTTGGAAGCCCATCCGATGCCCTTTAAGGTGTGCTTGAACAGCTCCCTTGATTGCAAGGTCCGCCACCAAGTGATGTTGACCTAAGGGCTCACGAGTGATGGGACCAAACTTACCCCAACTGCTCACAGAAGCTTATAAGTCAGCCTATAAATGGGACTGCGTTTAGAGGTAATACACTGCTGGAAGAACAATACCTACCTTCTGAATATGCTCGAGTAGGACTCCTTTCATACGTGACACCACTTGGGGAGGTCTGTCAAGTGTAAGTTTGCAATAAAGGTAATCAGGCACCTATTGCAACAGCAAACACGTCATCAATACATTCAACAAAGACCTTGCTGCCTTAAAACAGGTTAAAGACCTTACTTCTGTTGGTTTACAGCACGTGAAGCCTCATCAAAAACCTCAGTTAGGTATTCAACTGCTCCAAGTGGTCCTTACTATCTTCTGAATCTTCAGCTTCAGAGGCATCATGGACACGCTTCTCTGCCAGAGCTGCTTCACCTTTTCCCCTAGAAATAAACATGCATGGATACTAAGAAAATCCTTGCTCGTGTAAATCGGTCTTAATCAACTGAGTAATGCAATAATTGTATCACCTACTTCAACCTCTGCGACTTTTTTGCTCTTATGGGTGATGACTGCTCCCACTCCATGTACTTCCCTTGGCAGGTACCTGCCAAATCTCCACCATGTAACCTATGGAGAGAAGTTCTATAACAAAAATCATCATCTTGGCATATGGCCAGTAATATAACCTGAGGTGAAAGCTAAAGATGAAGGCAAAGGCTCATCAACAAGATCACCAGCTAACATCTATCAGTTAGCAATTTAACACACAAGTTTACATTTTTACTAGCAAGCAGTGTATTATGTACCAAGCTTCATTCATACAACTAACTTACACACACCATAGGTACTCATTACTTAACAAAAAACAACAAAAAAAAGGGAAAGATTCTAATAGCCATAGATCAGAATAACCATTAGGAGAACCTAGTACATTATAACATAATCAGATGATCAATTTATTAATCAGAATAACATTAGCTTATTGAAAAAGAAAATAAATGATAAGAACAAAACAATACCAAAAGTACTAGAAAACTTTATTAATGAGTTTAACTGGTCTGAAGTCTCAACCTCTCTGAAATATCTTACCACTTGCGACTGCAGAGTTCAGCTTTGGCTACATGCACTATCGTTTATGCCTTTAGAAGCTTATAATTAACTGTGTCTCAAATTTGTATAGGCATAAGAGCAATGTTTCAGAGGATAAACAAAGAAGCTTGCAAAGCATAATTCAAACAAAGAAGTATCTTAAGGACGTCAACGTCATTATAAAATTATTAAAAAGAAAAGAGACAGGCTTTTAAATTCCTCAATGTCCTCATCTTATCTGCAAAGTACCCTTCCTAATGTGAACTTATGTTTGTGCTAGTATGATGAGCAAGAGCTTTTGAGACTTGCATCCACAATTTTGACTGCATTCTGGAAGTGCATTGTTGGTGTTCAGTTAGTGCTAAGCTTGACCTCAGTGGTAGTGAGCAATGTTAGCATTAGCAAAACATGTAAAACTATGTTTGTGCTCCCATGAAATGGGTTTTCATGGTTAGTCATGCTTATGTGCAATTGTATTACCACGATGTCTGTAAAGATTAACGACTCGATGGTGAAGATTGACAGCTTAAGGGTCAAAATAGATCTGGATCCTAGAAATGCTACCTAAAATTTCTTATACCTCAAACGAATCATGACTCATGGTTACTCCATCAAGCAGCAAAAAAAATTAGGTCAGAGAAAGCAGTCTCAACATACAGCGTAGCATACTTTGTAATTCTTAGAAGCTTCAGTCACTTGTTTCACATGCACAGAGTACTAACCTTTTCCAACTCCTTGGCACCTCAGAATATTCTTGCCTTTCTAACAAATCCAGACATAATATCTAATGTCCCTGCAAGTAGAAAATGCCACGACAGCTTACTTACAATTGAAATGCATTGACATGAGAAAAAAGCTCGTGGAAGCTCTAATAACTCAAAGTAATGGCTGGCTGTAGTCAAAGCAGTGTACATCAGTACCACAGTGGGTGTAAAAAACATGAAATTGAGGCAGATCGAAAACATAGAATAGAATGGAAAAAATGACATTTTTGAAGGTGCATCGCTGTTAGTTTATTGATGGTGTCAAGTTCTTGAAATTTTCTTGAAACCATAACGATGTCCAAAACCATAACAACTTTTTCTCTACAAAGCACAACTAGATAACAAGCAAGAGCATTAAGTGCTCACCATAATCAACAACATACCACAATGATAACATGAATTATAATCAGTGAAGCATTCCATAAAAAAATGTTGAGTTGACAATGACTACCTTATTCAAATTTAGAATAAGTTGATTACGCATGCTCACCATAATCAACAACATACCACAATGATAACATGAATTATAACCAGTGAAACATTCCATAAAAGAATGTTGAGTTGACATGACTACCTTATTCAAATTTAGAAATTTTTTGTAAGTTGATTAATCTCTTGTTACGTCAATTACTAGTTCAATATTAGTATATTTGGATCATAATTTGGCTTAACCTAAACTATGTGGAAGCGGTTCCACTTAAATTCAAACATTACGGACCACCTCCCTTCTAAGAACACCAACACCCAGTAAGGGAGTGAACCGACCTGAGGAAGGAAACGACCGATACACAAAAAATTTTGTCCAAAGTAGATTTGATTGTATAAAACAAAATCTGTCACAACATTATAGTTTACAGTATACAAATCAAATAAAGAAATGAGTATTTGCATGTAATAAACAGGCCTCATTCAGCCAGCACGCAAACTATTCCTGCAATGTACTATATATTTGAAACTATGATCTTAAGCGCATACAACATTCATAAGTTTGCAGAAAACTAGCAGAACTTGCAGTAGATAAGCATAAACATGCAGAAATGTCTGGTTCGAATCAAAATAGTCGTTTTCTGAACTGGTGCTCATGGACATTATAGGTACTGTTGCAAGCATACTGTAAAACGAAATATGGTTTTCAGTAAGGTAAATGCATCTAATGGTAGTTAAAAAAGGAAAATCATAGCAACCATGCTTAGTAGGAATTAAAACTTAGTGAATGTCTCAAACCTGCAACATCACTCAAGAGAACATGAACTACTTTTTAATACTAAAAGAGAGACAGGTAAATGAAACAGTTGAGCTGATAGAATAATATGAAAGCAAAGGAGACCTACCTAACCTAATTGTGGTCCAGCTCTATCAGTTGCATCTATTAGACAAACTTAAATTCAAAATAAAGGATTTGATGTATACGAACTTCCGCTACCGATAGCAAAATGCTCGATTTGTCCGTACACCGCAACATCTTGGCACAGGCAATTGCCTACAATTTCCAACTGATAAGATCAATCAACAACAAGACTGTCAACTTAAAACATGAAACCTTACAAAACATGCGGAGAAGAATCAATTGTCATCACCTAAAACATAAAACCATGAGTCTACAAACACGCCGCGATCCGAGGAAAAAATAAAGAAGAAGAAGAAAGAGAAACAAATTAAGGCCTACAATAGTTTGCGATGGAATGCAGAAATAATCAAGTATCACAACTCCCTGACACAAGAAAACTAAAGACCCAGAAAAGTTCAGCACATAAAAAAATTGATTGACTCATATGCAATGAGCAACACTGTGTCGAGAAAACGCAAAGTCCCAAACATCTCAAGCATAAAATTAGAGACGAAGGAAAGAAGCCAGAACAATTTAGCAGAACAAAAATAACAGCCAAGAGAAATGCAAATATTGAAGAGAAGAAAGAATGAGAAAGACCTCAAGTGCATGCATCGATTGCAGCACCAATCCCGTCCTTGTTGAAGAAATTGTTACCATCTAGACGCAATTGCTCCTCTTGCTTCGCTACACTCGCTGACACTGACGCCATTGCCGAAAACTAACAACTTTTTTCCTACTTCCTCTCTATTCCAAATCAATTCAATTCAATGAATGCAAATGAAAGAAAACAAAACCTACTAGTAGATTGGATCAGAAATCCTACCATCCGTTGGTCCCTTTCAATTCTGGTTAAAAAGAATTATTTATACAATTTAATAACATTTAATGAAATTGATTGAAAGAGATGAAAGTTTTTGCTTGGTAGTCTCTTGAAATTCAATATTTGCAAGATCAGTTTTCCATTATGCAGTTTTTAAGAGATTCGTGAGTGCTTAAATAAGGATATTTTCTAAAGTAGAACTTATTTTATAATTTTTCTAAAAGTGATTTTGACTTTTTTATCTAAAAGTATTATACATATATAAATTTATGATATATAATTTATCTATACTTTATAAAATTTATAAAAATTTTATATTTTATAAGATTTACTAAAAAATATGAAAGTTTTTTTGAATAAAAAACAGTAGCATAAGCAATGCCAAACATTCCTTGAATTGGAGCCAAGAAGCCTTTCTGGTAATTGGATGTTTGCAGACTGCTCCTGTACAGTTTGAATTCAGCAAATATGGATTAGTTTATAGAAGCTTATCTGCTTCATATGTTGACAAATTTTCCAAAATCTGTTTTTGGTATTCAAGGGTTTATAACATAACAATCACAGAAATTTTACAGATAGATAACTAATAGACCATAAAGATTCTGCAAGCAAATAGCAGAACCATTTTATTCTTCACAGCTTTGAGTTTTTGACAAACATACACTCGCTAAAACTTGGGGAAACACACTACATTATTACAAGCAATAGAATTTATAAAGCAGCTACAGGAGGTTGCATCAAGCTTGGATCTGTTCTTATAAAAGGTGGTGTTATTTTGAGGGAGCATCAGGTTGGACTTCACGAAGACTAGCTTGAAATGTGGGGAGTTCCATGTATGATTCAAAAAGTCTCGATAATATTGGAAATCCAGACTGCAAAAGAGCGACCAAAAACATCATCTCCCCAGGAACTTAAACAAAGAACAAAAGCAATTCAGCGTGAGACATTTTCTGTTCCCCACGAAGTTAAAAAATAGCCTAACGTTTAGCGAATTTGTCAAATGTTATGAAAAAACTCCTTTACCATGTCGAGTTGAAATCTTTTAGCTCCTGCATAGATTTGAGGTGCCAAGAATATATCAGCCTAAAAACAAAAACCAAACTCCAGTCAACCTCCACCGGCATTAGTTGGTGGCAACTTTGTTTGTGGTATATGATAATAAACAATACCGATGCATGCAAGTCTAGCCACAACAAAAAACATAGACCACAGACCCTCTTTAGTGAAGTAATTTCAAACACCTAGTTCAGAGGTGGAATGAGAGTATGAATCTTATGTTAATCAGAAGGTAAGCAACTATCATTAACTTTTAAGGATGAGCGCATCAAACATTATATGAATTCACCATGAATGGGAAGTAACTTATGTTAATAGTTTGATTTGGTCCTCCATAAGTGGCTTTCAAAAGATTATGAAAAATGTGATTTACTACTAAATCAAACAGCTCATTACTTTGTTCGAAAAATATAGCGAACAAAGTAAGAGGTAGGCTGACAAACCAGTTGGACCTCATCACCCAAAGCAAATTTTCCAGCTACACCATCTAGCAGCTTCTCAATGGCTGAGCACAATATTAGAAAGTAAGGCCAAAGAAACAGATCAAACCAGAGAACAAACATGCATATAACAGCAGACAACTTAGTTCCAGAGAAGTGATGCATCATGATTCAACAACAAACATTAACCTCTAGCTTTATTGTGAAGTTATGTCCAAATCAGTTAGTGATAACAGATAACAACCTTTGAAGCCTTTGCTAGTATGATCATGTAGCCATTCAATACTCTCCTTGGCAACAGGCTTCACATATTTCTGTTACATGGGTGATATCAATGATTCTGTTATCAATAATCCGTATGAGCTGAGATGCAGTCAATAAATTTACCTGGTAAATAAGCTGCATTGGCTGGATGCTTGAGCCAACAATACTTGCAATCTGCAAAATAGGACACCATAAGCGCACCTAAGTCAATTGTTCACAAGAACACATTCTCCTCATCATCTTTACAGCACAAGTTGAAATTTGATCTTTTTTGCATTCACGTAAGCATATACAAGATTTTAATCTAACGGTCATTACCTGCAGATTAAGAGCTTTTTGTTTCAGATCTTTGGGAAGTAAAGGACTTTGAGGATATTTTTCGTCCAAATACTATCAAAACAAACAACCAGAGGTTACAAAGCACAAGATAAAAAGAGCAAAATATTCCTAGTTCACAAAAATCTTATAAGTTTGAATCTTAGATTCTCAAAATAACACAGACAATATGCACTAACCAGTAAGATTGCAAGTGAGTCAGAAACAACAAACTCCTCATCCACCAGTGCTGGAACAAACTTTACAGGATTCACCTTCTCATACTCTCCAATTACAGAGCAAGAAAAGCATATAAGATTAAAACGTTTTTTCTTAATTCTAATTAACATTCTAATCACTAGAAAAGATTATCAGACGATTTCAGAGTTCGTACCCAGACTATGTTGCTCGCCTTTCCAAAGGTCCACAGCCTTGTACTCATAATCCAACCCTGCTCAGCAACATCCAGTAACTATTTTGCGTCAATGAAGCACGCAACATTGAACACTTAAACGATGATTTCTTAAGCAAGAAACAAACTTTTTGACAGTGAACAACGTAGTAAATTGTCAGAAAGTCTTACCAATGTATAAAATGACCTTGTAATAACCTTCCAAAAATTCTTACCCGGAAAATATGCAACAAAAACTAAAAATAAACGCTGACAACAAACAGGAAAAAGAAAACAAACCTTTGAGATTTAGAGCGAAGCGAACTCGATGGGCACAAGAGCTGTTCCAGAATGAGTAGAGCTGCAGCTTCTGATTAACCAAAAAAAAATAAAAAAGCAACTTCAACGAATGAAACCAAAACAGAGTTGGAAATAAATTTAAAATTAAAAACAGAGTTGGAAATTTGGTTTTCTGCTTTGGTGTTTTGCTTGCCTTGTGATCAGACGACATGGAGGTGCGTAAATCAATCAAGAATTTCAAATTTTTTAACAAATTAAGAAAGAAAGATACAAAAATACGATATAAAAAAAAAGTTCAGACAAACGTCAGCAGTTTGCTACTTCTAAAAGTAAATGAACATGAGTGGGCTTTTCATGGGCCTAATGAAGCCCATAAATATTTGTTTAGCGTCAGGACAATTCTTTCCTTGTAGAAATAAACTTCCAACTTTGAAATTCACACAAAAAAAAAAAAAAAAGATTCTCGATACAAAAGATAAGAAGCCAAAATCTCTTTAGCTAACGGCAAACTTACAGAACAATTTCATTGTCAAAATTCTATTGAATTTCGAGCAGCTAAAAAATGTCCCTTTTTTATCAATGGAAGTTTTTTAATAAATTATTTTATTATATGGTACCAGAAATAATTCTTAATTCTTAATTTTATGTATCCTATTTGTTTAATTCGACTCTTATAAATAAAACTCCTGTGTGCATCAAAAACTAAAATAATTTATAATTGTGACAAGGTACTTACGTATTTGCAAATTTTTGAAGTGCTTTTCTAAATTTGTAGAAATATTTAGGAGCCTATTGCAATTAGCTGGTTTATATAAAAGTGAGCTTGAAAATAATAACTTTAAAATATAGATTATTTCTTAATATACATTTTAATTTCTTTATTATACATTAAAATCTGCTGAACTTCATTCTGTATTTGGATTTTTATTTTTACAATTATACATATGTTTTGTCATTTACTAGCATTATACGTTTACAATATTGTATTTTTCAATACATAACCAACTAATACAGATTTTATTTCTAAATTCTATAAGTATAAAATATCTATATGAGCTTTGTAATTAAATTTGAACATTTATAAACTTTCCTATTAATAATTACAACTAAATATGCATTTAACAGAACTATCTATTTATAATTGTTAACGTTAAGAATTATCTTCAAATTTTATTTTAACATTCAAATTCAAAACCATGAATGTGTAATTGGAAAAAAAAATAATTTTTTAATATTCCTCACAAATTCTTAACCATAAATTCTTGGGCACAATTTTTCTTACATGTTTGTATATATAAAATTCTTCTTTGTCAATTCTAGTATGGATTTTGAGACTGTTTCAAAATCTTCCTAGTATCCCAATTTTTTCCAATCAACAAATATTGAAATTTTTGGTTCCATAAATAATACATGTTTTTTTTTCTTTCTGATAACATAAATTCATGCAAGAGAAAAAAATATATGTAAAACTGTAGTACAGCACAACATAGCCGTATGCTGCTAAGCACGAGAGTCTATTTCAATGTCTCTATCTTTCTCGTATCATGATAAAAAATAATAATAACAATAAGTTTTGTTAAATAAACTTCAGTACACGCTGACATCAATTCATTTTCTCTAATTGATTCAGTTTCTTTTAGCTATTGATTCAGTTGGGGTTGGCAAAATTGTCACAAAATTAGAACTTGTGGTCTTTCTTTGTCCTTCAAAAAATATGTGGTATTTCTCATTGTTTGTTTATCAATGGCAAAGGATCAAGTTACACAAGTAGTTAGATTTAAGTTTTTATTTAAACTACACAGAGCTTATTTTTTTTACCAAATTTTAATTTTGAACTCCCGTTCCATATTTTAGTTTTATTCGAACTCACCAAACAAATAATTTATTTATTTTTTACTGAGTTCAATTTTACAAAACTCAAAAACTCACTTTTAGAATTTTACTGAACTCACCTAAATTTATCTCCCCTCATTTTTATATTTCAATATGTGGATCAAATTGTTATCCTTGTCTACGTTTAATATACGGTGTCTCTCTCTTTGCAACAAGTATAGAAGCGCTAATTGTATTATTCTTGAAGAAGTTAAAGTCACTGTTAGTTCCTGCAGAAGATCTGAATCCCAGTCGTCGATAAGATGGGAATTGAAGCCATAAGTTGCAAGGCACTTGTATGGTCTCTGTCCTTGGCACTGTTTAACTTGTAATCTTTGTTCTTGCTATTGTTCAGTTGTTAAGATGAAATAAAAAGAGATGTTGATTGTTCTTAATTTTTTGTAATTATCATTTTCTTTTTGTCTAATGAGCAAAGAAATGATACTTGTTAAGAAAATATGCTGTTCAAATGCGTTAATCTGACAGTTATTCTAAACAAATATGCATTCGTATTTGCAATCTTTTTGGGTTTTTATCAAATTATATACATGCATCCATAAATTCAAAATGGTGACTGATTTGTTTGCGTATTAATTTGTAGAAGGGATGTCAGCATCAAAGAACATTGCTTAAAATTGTTGTGTTCCAGTTTAATTAGAAAAGAAGGAATCTTTGATGTCCGTCCACAAGTTCAGGGAAGAATTTGCACCTTACTCTTTTCTTCAAGCTCTATTTCATAAGCTCATCTCTCTCTGTTCAGGAATTTGCCGTTCATGTAACTGAGTTTCAACATTAAAGTTTTGCTCTAGATACGATGCCGCCTATTGCTCAGGGAATTATCTTTTTTTATATATGTTTTTTTTCACTTTATCGCATTTTCTGTTGGTTGATTATGTGAAATATATTTTCAGTATTTTTACCAGAAATTGCTAATCTCATATGGAGAGAAGCCTGTCTGCTAGCAATGTAGTTGCTCCCCTTTGGCTTTGTGTGGATTATTGCTCAGCGCATCACATCAACTAGCTCGAATTGTCTAGAGTTTTTCTTTCTCTTTTCTTTAAAATTTTTATGGCGTCCATAGTGCCAGATGACTGTTAGATTCCTTTACATTCAAGGTATAAATTCAGAAAAATTGGTGCCTTTTTTGAGATGGAATACTAAGTTCCAGGAATCCAGGGGATCAGCGGACTGAGGCCTCTGTGCCATAGTTCTTCAATGGCTGAAACTTCAGCTCATCAACCTCTCATCTCTAATGGGGAGATCGAGCATGTCTACTCAAAGAGCTCGGCTCCTTTGGTATCAGTCTTGAGATTGGGACTCAAGTGTCTCATGTGGGTGATTCTCATAATTTGGATTGCTATAATTTTCTTCCTCCCAACTCAATTTGTGCAGTATGTGTACGGCAATCTCGCTCGTATGACCCGGGACACCGTGTATGGATTCCTAGGTAAGCTCCAAATCTTTGTTTGTCTAGACCCCCAGAAAATTTGGTAATTGATAATTCAATTAACTTGATTCGATTTATGTTTGAAATCTGCAGGGAGCATCCTCCTTATTTTCAGTGGTCCGATTCTCATCATTGCACTGCTTTCGTATCTGTACATCATCTTCTTCTCAAGCAACTATTTCGTGTATGTTCAATACATGGTTTCTCTGTTACTGTTTGCAAGTTTTATTACCATTCCTAGATTGAAGTGGGTTTTAATAATTATCTCCCATTTTGCAGGAAGAAGAGCCAGAAATTTCCTCGTTTTCAACTGTGGACATTTCCTGTCCTTGTAAATGGACCTTTTGGTGTCGTCTGTGCTGGTGAACTTGTTGGGATAGTTCTTTTCATAGCATTTGTTCTGTGGACAACAATTGATTATGCAGTAGGAGGTCTCAACTATGTTTCAGGGTTGTCTTTGCCAACAAAATTGCTATGGTATGTTAAATTATGCTTTTAATATTTTATTGTTGTTCTCTTTGAACCATGTTATATCCTATATATTCTTAAACAAATTGTAAAACTTCATTCTTTTCAACAAAATAATGAATCAACTAGGACACGAAGTTTCTCATGGAAGTTTTAGTGCTCAATCACTGCAGATTTAGCCGTGACAGATGTTTCAGTTATTCTTATTACGCACTAGTTCACTTTTAGAAAGTTTTCCAAACAAGTATATAATCAAATATCATAAGTGCTCTGTTCTTGATTCATGACAATGGCAAAACCTAAAGTATGAACAGCTCTCATAAAGAAAAGCCCCATGCATGTGCTTCCTTCACTAGACAGTCCGGTAGCAACTTCACAGCAATTAAGATTTGCTGGGATTGTCTCGACTACTGCTGGTACTATAGCAGTACTTTCGTAAAATAGTATTCAATTTACTTATTCATATGTTCTACTGACTCCATTTGATTTTCCTTACCGAAATTACTTTTCTGCTGATTTACTTGTTGTAGCCTGTATGATCTCGATACTAAGCAATTTAAGAGTAATACTGATAAAGAAAGCATGGTGCATCTGGAAGTTCTCCCTCTCAAAGAATAGGTGGACCTAATATCTTAGGTTTATTAAAATTGCAGGAGTGAGATGTTGAAATTTATGGGGATTCGGTTTGGCTCAATTGGACTCTATTGCATTGTGTTTTTATTCTTGCCAGTAGCAAGGGGGTCAGTGCTTCTTCATATGATAGACATTCCTTTTGAGCATGCTACAAGATACCATGTCTGGCTTGGACATCTTACCATGGCTATCTTCACAGTACATGGAATTTGTTACATGATCGCTTGGATTCTTGAAGGACACTTGGTGAAAGAAGTGAGTGACTTGCAGACTCTATTATTTCTGTTCATGCTAAAAACAATATAGGAATGTACTAGGGGGGCAGAATCATACTCCATAGTGGGTCTTAGGAGAGCGGATCAACAACTGTCCTACGAGAACTAATTTATACTTCATAATGGGTCCTAGACTCTTTAAGTCATTGCTTCTGTATTTGCAAGAGCTTTTTAATGTAGAACGCAAAATGGAACTTAAACACATGTATCCTCACTTGTTAGTTGTTAATCACAAAATGAAAGACTCCCTTAATTAGCCGTCTTACCTTTGAACTGTCCTTAGGTTTGATACTGGCATTTCATCTGATACTTTTTTAAATTGAAGCTGGAAAATCAAACTAAGCCGTTAAAAGACAATGATTCTGGGCACTATTGGCTTCCACTCTTGCATAGTTTTCTGAATAAGAGTCTGTACAACATCTGTTAAGAATGCTATTGATTACCTTGGTGTTGGAAATCTAAAATGAAATCGAGTATAATATAATTCAAATACTTGCGTTGCATACTAATAGATTTCGGAATATACCTAATAACAAAATTTCTATGATATAAGCAGTCCACAAACTCATTCTTTGGGATAACCCCTTGGATTACCACTGAGCCTAAATGTTTTGTTGCCGTAAAAATATTCAACACTTAGATAATTATTGTATTTCTGAGGCGTCAAGAAGTAGGTCAAATACTGATTGCTAGACAATGTTACTTGCATGTAGATAATACAGAACCTGGTTCTTGTTCTTAATGTCTTTGCAGATGCTTGCATGGGAAAATTTTACTGTTGCAAATCTTCCTGGAGTAATTAGTCTGCTTGCTGGGCTCTGCATGTGGGTTACTTCACTGCATCCTGTCCGGAAGAACAATTTTGAGCTCTTCTTTTACACCCATCAATTATATGTGGTTTTCATTGTGTTCCTAGCCATGCATGTTGGAGATACTATCTTCAGTATAGCCGCTGGAGCTTTGTTCCTTTTCATCCTCGATCGCTTCCTCAGATTCTGTCAGTCACAAACCAAGGTTGATATAATCTCAGCATCCTGTCGTCCTTGTGGAACAATTGAATTAACCTTCTCTAAGCCCGCAAGTAAGAACTTCACCAAAGTATTGTAGAAGCTTCTTAACTTTCCTGCAACATTTTTGGAATTGTAAATGAGATGCCACGAAATATTAAATACAAAATAATAAAGTCTTTTAGAATGATTTGTCACAAATCTTGAACTGATATATGCAGGTCTTCAGTACAATGCTCTGAGCTTCATCTTTGTTCAAGTGCGAGAGCTTTCATGGCTACAATGGCATCCTTTTAGTGTTTCTTCTAGTCCTATGGAGGGTAAGAACCATATATCCGTCCTTATAAAGGTGCTCGGAGAGTGGACAGAAAAGCTACAGGATGTTATCAAAAAAGCTCAAAAGCAGCCCTTAGGTTCTCGGTCTTATAAGCTAACAGCTTCTGTTGAAGGACCATATGGGCATGAGATAACCTACCACATGAAGTAAGAATCTGCTTCTGAATTAACTAGTTGGCAATGCATTTTGGTATATTAAAAAGTAAAATATACATATTTTCTTGTAGTATTACTTTATACTTATATGCATGCTTAATGGGCTGAATTTCTTGATATAACTAGTTTACATATAGTAGTAATATGCGGTAACGTATTTCTATTCATTGTCTTTTCATCTGACATGACCATTTGTTATTTGCTTTTATATGATGTCGGATATATTGGATGTTTTAACCTTTTGCTTTCTCTCAGATATGAAAATCTAATTCTGGTAGCCGGAGGAATTGGAATTTCACCTTTTCTGGCCATATTGAGTGACATACTCCACCGCTCCAGACAGAACAAACCATGTTTGCCAAAGAATGTTCTAGTAATTTGGGCCGTTAAGAAATCAAAAGAACTTTCCCTTCTTGAAGTGGTCGATTCTCGATCCATCTACCCAAATTTCCTTGATAAGTTGAAGCTTGACATCCAAGCCTATGTAACTCAAGAGTGTGAACCTTCAATAGTAAGTTGATAAGAATCACCCCTGTTTGTAATTGTCATCTCTTCTGCAACCCGGTAATTAATGTTTTCTGTGTATTTTTGGAGTTTCCAGGAAGAAGGTAAGCTTTTTGAAGACGAAAAAACTTTCTCCTTTTCGGTAAACAATGGAGGTAACATGTCATGTTTGGTCGGCACAGGAGATAACATTTGGTCTGGGCTTTACTATATTGTTTCACTTTTTGGCTTTATGATAATCCTTGGACTGCTGAAGGCACTCTATATAAATCCATACAGTATTCGTTCTTGGTGGTATCAAGGTCTCTTATTCATACTATGCATGGTTGCAAGTGTTGTGGTATTTGGAGGCATCGTTATTTTGTTATGGCATTTCTGGGAAAAAAGAAATCCGATGAATGCATCAGAGCTTCTTGATGAAAAGGCTAAGCTTGTACAGTCTAATGAAACGCTAGATGGAGAGAGCAATGGAGCTAGTCTTGCTAGCAGGATGACAGTCGCATATGGGAGCAGGCCTGATTTTAGAGGTAAATCCGTTCTTTTGCAAATATTTGATCTTTTCAACTGTCAGTATAATGTAGTGATTGCTATGTTCATTCACTAAAGATGCATCAGAATGTTTTGGGTCTTTATTCTTTTCTAGTGTCTGCTCTATTCCTCTTTGCTATGCTTCTTGCTGCTGCTTATGAATGAGAAAGCAGGCTTAGCAACCCTTGACTAAGATACACAACTTCAATATGCATTTAGCACATTGTGACTTTGAGCACACTGTTGAGGTGTTACCTGTTGCTTCTTCTTGCAGAAATTTTCACTTCATTTGCAAAGCTCACAGGCCAGGTGGATGTTGGTGTCATTGTCTGCGGTCCTCCTGGACTTCAATGCAGTGTCGCAAACGAGTGCAGGACGCAGAACGTCAGAGGCCAATGGGACGAACCAGTATTTCATTTCCATAGTCACAGCTTCGATCTCTAAGAGCACCTTCAACTAATAACTATGTAAAGCGTCTAACCTGCTTCCAAGTATAGTCAAATTTAAGGATCTAAACTGTTCATATGTACATGTCATAGCAGCTTGCTGCAATGTATATCCAAAGTTACCTACTTCTGTTATGCTTTTTGTTTGAGTACAGACGGCACTTACACTGCTGCATGGAAGCTGTAGGTTCTATAGATGGATAGAATGCTGCTGGTTATCTGTTATTTCTTTTGTTAGTGATTTTTGTGTCAAAATGTTCTTGAGTCAGTGAAGAGGTTGAGTTGCAATTGCGAGTATAAAGATGAATAGACAATGCATGTGATTTTGTTTTTGTTTTAGTGGGAAAAGAAATGAGTTAAGTCTAACAATATAATATTGCTGATGTAAGTAGTACATATTGATTGATTTTTCTGCAGTCTTTTGTTAAAAACATTCATAAATTAATACTGATTGTTTAGTTTTGTTGCCGGAAGAAAGATGGCAGTTTATTGTGCTGCCCCAAGTTTACTCTTTTTAGGGTACTTTTTTTGTAAGCATGTCACTTACTAAAAAATAACTTATTATAAAATAAATTATTTTAAATTATGTTGTTAAAAATAAGTTTAATTTATAATTAGAAGTAATTTTTTGTATCCGTTTGTGTAGTTGAAAGTGATTTTTAAGAAAAACAAGTAAATTATGAGGTAAAAACATGCGTCCTTAATTTTTAAGCAAAATGAGTTCTTAAAAAATAAAATTTTTTAAAATAGTTAAAAAATAAGTAAAATTTTGAGTATTGTTAAAAATGAGTTTGAAAATAATTTTTTATATTTAGTTGTACTTAGTAATGAGTCTGGAAGTGAATTTCATCCAAATTGATACGCAACTTTGGTGTTTGTTTGTGCTTGAAAAGTCTTTTTATGTTTATAATTACGTTTTTCAAACTTTTTTTTAAAAAATAAATACTTAGAAAATTTATTTAAAAATTTAAAAAATATAAAAAAATTTTACGTAATAAAATTTTTTATTACTTATTTTTATTTTTTAAAATAAAAAAATTAAAATTTTATTTTTTATAAAAATAAAAATATATTTCATTTTATAAATATTTTCAAACAAACCTATAATTCTTTCGACCATTAAAATTTTGTCACTCCCTTCGTTACGTACAATCATCGTCCGACGAGTCCAGGAGAAAGTATTACAAACATCCGTGTACATATAGTTGGTTGAATTTTCTGAAATCTATATTCCATATTTTCGCTAAATTTTCATGGTGCGTAGATGACTGATAGATTCCTTTAAAATCGAGCCATAGAAGTCGTCAACAAAGAAGTTCAGCCGACTAGTGCAAAGAGTTTTTGGACAAAAGGAATTTTTAAAAAAACGTTTATGAAAACTTTTTGAAGAAAAGATTTGTACTTATAATCGTTTAATAACATACAATTCATCTGTTTTTCTATAAAAATTTTTCAAAAAATTTTATAGCATTGTGCGAGAATTTTTTGAGCTAAAAAAGCTAATGCTCTTTCAATAAGCTACCGACAAAAAATGAGTTTTTTTTTTTTCACTGGACCTGTTGCTCAATTTGTTCTTGCATGGCGGAAACTTGAGCTCATCAACCTCTGATCTCCATCGGCTTTTTAGGATAGGGACTCGAGTTTCTCATTTGGACAATTTTATTAATTTGGATTGCCCACCGCTAAACAAACTTTTAATAGTCTATGCTTGATAATTATATATTATAGGGCTAATAGTGCCAAACTTTTTCCGCGCGAATATACATCTCCAGTTCTCCGCCGGCCCTCGATTACACATTCCTTTCTCCGCCGGCTCACCTGCTTTAGGGTTTTCCCGAAAAAAGTTTCCCCAAAAAATTTGAATCACCCCAAAAAATCTAACCTTTCTTCTTGAGAAAACGAAAAAAATCTCAAAAAATTCGAACCTTTCCCATTCAAATGGACACAATCGCGACCTTGTCTTCTCCAATCTCGTTTGATGAAGCGTTCGATCTCCTTCCTTCTACCTCTACCGCACGAGGAGAGGAACAACAACACAATCAACAACAAGAACAAGAACGACAGCAGCAGCAGCAGCAGCAGCAGAGCGACTTATCAGGAGATGAACCAGCATTGGGGATGGAATTCGATTCGGCCGAATCAGCTCGGTCTTTCTACTGTGCTTACGCTGACCGGGTTGGGTTTCGAATTCGAAATTCGAAATCGTTCACCTCGCGAGTTGATGACTCTATAATCATGCGCAGATTTGTTTGTTCTCGCCAAGGCAGACCAACGAAGAAGGACCCATTTGATCTTTCCAAGAAGCGCCGGAATCGATTGTCAACTCGCCAGGGTTGTCCTGCAATGCTTCAGGTTAACCGTCTTCCTAGCGGTAGTAATGATAGTGGTAATTACAGGTGGTCGGTTTCTCGCCTTGTTCTTGAACATTCTCACCCACTTGGTGCTCTTCCTGAATCTAATTCGTCCAAGAAATCGTCAAAAAAACCGTGGGAATTATTACTATGTGATGCTACGCAGCAGCCGATTCCACAGCTGGTTCATCATGGTCTTGGCCCGGGTGGGGGTGTAGCACAGAGCTTGCTTGAGTATTTTAAGAAAATGCAAGCTGATAACCCAGCATTTTTTTATGCTGTTCAACTTGATAGCGATAATTGCTTGGCTAATGTGTTCTGGGCTGATGCTCGTGCTAGAATGACTTATAGCCATTTTGGTGACGCTGTCACTTTAGATTTTACTTGTAAGAGGAATAAGAGGGCGGTTCCATTTGGTGCGTTTACGGGAGTTAATCACCACAGAGAGTTTGTTGTTTTCGGTTGCGCATTTGTGACAGATGAGACTCTGGATTCATTCCTTTGGTTGTTTGAGACTTGGCTAATGGCGATGGGTGGACAGAGACCGGTTTCTATCACAATACCATATGATGAGGTTGTGGAGTCGGCTGCTTGTAGTGTCTTGCCAGATGTTAGGAGGAGGTTTTGTAAGAAGGATGTTTTTGGGAAGTGTAAGGAGAAGCTTGCTCAGGTTTATGTGGCAAATGCAGGCTTTAAGGCCGAGTTGAAGAAATGTGTGAATGAGCCTGTTAATGTTGATGAATTTGAGGTAAGATGGAAGAATTTAATCCAAAGGTATGATCTTGTGGACAGTGTGTGGTTGCAGTCTTTGTATCATGTTCGTGAAAAATGGATTCCTGTGTACCTCCGAAGCTACTTCTTTGCTGAGTTGCCATGGGCACTGAAGTTAGAAAATATGCACAAATTCTTCCAGAGAAATTCTATCACGACGACCACTCTGCGGGATTTGGTTTCCCAGTTCGATAAGGCTATGGCAGGGATTTATGAGAAAGAAGCGCAAGCGGATATTGCTATGATCAATGCAAGACCTGTTCTGAAGACACCTTCTCCAATGGAGAAGCAAGCGTCTGAAATATATACAAGAGAAATATTCGATTTGTTCCAGGAGGAACTTGTCGAATCATCAAGTTTTATGTTGGATAAACTGGAAGATGATGGCATCATCAGCACATTTCGTGTTACTAAAGCTGAGGATCGAACCAGATCTGATGTGGTGACATATAATGCACATGAGAAGGCTATAAGGTGCACTTGTTGCATGTTTGAGCATTCTGGCATATTATGTAGACATGCTTTCAGAGTGTTTCTTGTAGTTGGTATTGTTAACCTTCCAGAAGAATATGTTTTGAGAAGATGGGCGAGAAATGCCAAGAGTAATACATTAAGTATTGAAAATGGCAGTTTTTTTCAGAATGATTTCTTAAAGCCTATGACTCGCTGCAACGACCTTTGTCGGGATGCTATTAGATATGCAGCGGAAGGGGCTACATCTGCTGCAATTAATAATGTTGCAAAAAGTGCACTGCAAAAGGCTTTTGCAGAAGTTTTTACTGCAAAAAGAGGCCCTTTTTGAAGCATTAAGGTATCTTGCTGATTTTTTCAGAAGCAAGCTTTGGCTCTTCATTTGAAGTACCACTAGCATGCCAAATTACTGACATGATATTCATTTTGATGAGTCCTCATAATATTTGGTATGTGGAAATGCTTCTATATCTGCCCCCTAATAGTTTATGAGCCCCCCTTGATGTTTGATTGCAGGTATTGTAAGTAAAGTGACTGATTAATTCTTTGCTTTGACACTGTATTATTTGGTTGTGCTTTTACGAATAAAGCCACAACGGCTAGCGGATACCTCTTACTGATGTGGTGATAAGCCTCTAGAAGGAAGACTATTTGATTGGGATTCTGCTTCTCTGCATCACACATGCAGCCGCTTACTGGACCATTCTAAGGTAGACGATATTTTCACTTGTTTACAGTATTGTGATGGAGGTTTTGTATGTTTTAGCGTTTGAATTCTCTGTTACTATTTTCCACCTTTTCTTGATGTTACTGCTTACTGGTGTTGAAGTTAGTATCTTTAAGTCTAGAAATGTAGTAATACCTTTAGGCATGTAGTAATAGTTTGATTGTGGAAGAGCTACAGACAATATGACCTGGTGTTTGAGCCTTTTATATTCTGGTAAAAAACATACTTCACCGCAAGTCTCTTCGCTGCTTTATGAACTCATGTCACACATTACCTAAACATAAAAAAAATTTTAACACTGGCTATTCCTGCGCCTTACTTGCAAGTCTATCAATTAATCCACTTTGGTTGGACTATTGAGTTATACTAGCTACAACTCGATAATTCAGTCATGAAATTGATTTTCCTATTATCGAAGTTTATAAGGTTGAAACTTCTTCAACTGTCCCTTCACAAAATATTAACTTTTGGAAAATACTGTGCTTTAAAAGGGTCGACCACCAAAAATTTCGAAATGTACTCTTAATACATTTTTTAAGAATATGCTTCATACATAATTATTCTAAAGAGCAAAGAGATAAAATCTGAGGTGCTTATTTGTAGCCGGGGCCTTATCAACCCGATTTCAAACTTTTTCGCATGAAAAAAAAGATGTTTTAGTTTGACTGTACTTCACTTCCTTCTTCGAAATTTTAATTTTAAAGATTTATTTTACATAGTTCAATATTAGTTTGAATTCTATTTTCGTGCATAATTTAGTTCCACCAAAATTTTTAAATTTTATACGTGTTTTAGTTATTATTTCAAACTGTATTTATTGAATTTTATATTTTAAAAAATTTTATTTTTGCGAAATTCATATTTAAAAAAATTAAAAGATACCTAAATCGAATTACAGTATGTTGCCAAATTTGAGTGTTGGGTAGGTATATGAAAAGCCAAAGTTTGGGAAGTTGTAAAATATGTTATCGATTTCATATTCATGTCTCAATTTGTACAGGAGGGCGTTTGAAAGTGTTTTTTTAGAGCGAAATATATTTTTATTTTATTTGATAAATTAAATTTTATTTTGATATAAAAATAATAAAAATAAATAATAATAGAATATTATTGTGTAAATTTTTTTATATTTTTTAAAATTTTAAATAAGTTTTATAAATAATTATAAAAAAAATTATTAAGAATCGTGAATTGAAAAAATTGGAAAGTGTTTTTTCATAATGCAATTCCAAACGGTATAACTATCTTATATTTCATGAACAATAAGAAGACATTTCTATCTTTTATGCTGATTTTTTACTAGAAATAAACCTTCATATATGTTTTATGTTGCTTTCTATGTACAGGATGAATGGTTGAACATACTAAGAGGAGGTTTGCAATTACTTATGTAGTAAAATTTTTTTAAAATAAAAAATATTTTAAAAATATTTTACAAATGAGCTCTATTTATTTGATTTAAAATTTTAAAAATAATCAAGAATAAATTTTGGGCATACAATTTTTTGTATTTTTTAAAATTTTAAATAAAATTCATAAATATTATAAAAAGATTATTAAAAAATATTATATGAAAAGTTAGAATAAAATGGAGTCTAAGTATACTACCAAAAGCTCCTTAGATCTAACAGGTAGTTGGCAATGGCTTATGAAAAAATATTTTTGACTAAAAAAAGGTGATTCGTTTAAAACAATAAGCTTATTTTTTTTAATTTAAAAATAAAAAGTTATACATATATTAATTCATGACATATAGTTTATTCTTGTATATCGAATTCCTTTTCAAAAAATTTTACACAGCACTAAAAAATTTTTGAAAAATAAAAAGCTGAAAAGAAGATAAAAATAAGAAACTATTAAAATCAATCCTAAATAGCCCAAACTTTTTTTCATGCATCACCAGCTTTTGGTGCAGTTGCCGTTGGCACAGTAAGGTAAGATTAGTTGTTAAGTTAACAGAATGTACATTAACCTACAAGAAGTGGGACTTAGAAAGCGTTTGAAATATTTTTGAAATATAATTTTTTAAAATAAAAAATATTTTTATTTTTCTAAAAAAAATTATTTTTAATTTTAAATAATAATAAAAATATATAATAAAAAAATTTATTATATATTTATAAAATTTTTAAATACCTATAAAATATATAGAATTAAAAGTTAAAAAATTATTTTCGTAATAAGCTATGTCAAACACACCTAAATCTAGTCTATATTTGATTTTTGGAGCTATTAGTTATCATAGTGTGCGTTTACTATGAGATAAATTTATTTTTTCAAAAGTAAATTTAAAAAATAAAATTAAAAATTATATATTTAATAAAAATAATATTTTATAATTATTTTATATTATAAATAAATTTTAAATTAAATTTAATAAATATATTTTAATTTTTTAAATTATTTTTTATTAAAAATAAGTTTAAAAGAAGTGAGTTTGGAGGGGTTACCTAAACACGCCCTTTACTAAAACTCAGATGAGATACGAAACAAATTTTTTATAAATTTTATTTTTGTCAAGAAGCACACTACTTGATAGGGTTGACTTTTTATGAAGAAGTGAATTGTGGACCTAACTAAAACCCATCCGTGCAGGCAGTCTGGCATTCAAGCAGCATCCCTATTCTTACTCTTTAAAGACCAAAAACAAATAATAATAACAAACATGTCCAATTAAAAGTATAGATAGAACCAAGACAGAACAAAACCCCCTCCTTTATTTTGTTTTTGTTTATATTTTATCTCTAAGCCATTTTCTCACCTTTTGCCTTCTCTTCTCTCTAGCCCCCCTGAGCTCGCCGGAGAAACTAACTCATCAAAATTTGAACCACACCGTCGATAATCTGAAACCCTAGCGATTTGTCGCTCTATTGTTCTCTCTATTTCTTTCTCTCGCTAGCTTTGACGAACAGGTGGGTGAATGGAAAGTGGAACTTATAATGCTCGAACCGCCGAGGAAGTCTTCCGCGATTTCCGCGGACGCCGTGCCGGCATGATCAAAGCACTCACGACAGGTACTGGTTTCTACTATTACCTCTTTCTAATTTGTTAATTTTGTATGTGCTTGTGATTCTGTTTTAGTTTTAATTGGTGGTTGGTTTTGTTGAATTATGGTGCAGATGTCGACAAGTTCTATCAGCTTTGTGACCCAGGTCAGTTAATTTTCATTCGATCGCCTCCCGTCTGTTGACTCTCTCGCTGACTTTCTACAATATTCTTTTAATGAGGTTTCTAAGCTGTATTCAGGAGCTTCTGCTTTAATATGTTTGAATATTGGTTGGAATCTTTGGTATTTGTATTGATTAAACCAGTTGTTTTTCTGGTTCTATGCTCGAACTGTTTGGTTCATTAGCAAATAATTGGTTAGTGTTTTTAGTAGTTTAGGTGATTGGAGCTATTTATTTACTTGAATTTAGTGTGCAACTATGACTTGGACTATCTGTTATGTTAGAAGCAATCTAGCCAGAAAGTTTGACTAAGTCAAAATTTGGTACTCAATTCAAGTTGAAGAAGTGTTATGTTGATGTGTGGTTCTTATATACGAGTGAATAGTCAACCCTTTTCTTCTCTTGCCTCTTGAACCTTTGAGAATTGGATTCTGTTTGCAGAGAAGGAAAATCTGTGCTTGTATGGACTGCCGAATGAAACTTGGGAAGTAAACTTGCCTGCTGAAGAAGTACCACCAGAGCTTCCTGAGCCAGCTTTAGGGATTAACTTTGCAAGGGATGGTATGGATGAAAAAGATTGGCTGGCACTTGTTGCGGTCCACAGTGATGCATGGTTATTGGCAGTGGCATTTTATTTTGGGGCACGCTTTGGTTTTGACAAAGAAGCCAGGTCAGATTTATATTAAAGTTATGTTTGTATGTCGCAAACTCAATCTTTCCTTTCAATGCTTGTTGTCTATAGAAAATTTGTGCTCATCCTCTTTCAGTTCATTCGGAAAAGTAAGATGATCTAGTAAGGCCGTGTGGACTAAAGTTGTTTGCCATTTGGTCAAGTTCTATTTGATTGAAACTTTCAATTCCAGCCAAGTTTCTTTGATGCTGATTGTTGTAATTGAACTAGAAGTGCTTCTGCATGACATTGCATTTGAGTGTCTTTTTGTTCTTTAGATCTTTTTCTAGATGAATCTGAGATGATGCAGCTGCTTAGCTATTGTTCTCGTAGAGTTTAAGATCCCATGGCATGCTAGACTTTTGAATAAGATAGATCATAAGTTGTAGAGAAATAAATTTAGTAAAATTTCAGTATAGAGCAACTCTTATCATTTCTTTTGTAAGATAAGTGCATCCTCTGTTATGGCAATGGTGAATTCCTTTGTTCTTGGATTAATAGCCTAAGAACTGTGGCTTTGATGCCAAAGTTCAAGAAGTTCCCTCTTCATAGTAAGTTCTCCCGTATACTAGAGTATTCTCCTGAAGAAGTTGTATCACTTTTCAATAGGTCGGATTGGCTTTCTAATTGTTGTTATCATTGTCTTTTTTAGCTTCTTCCTCTCCATATATGTTGTGCTGCAAATACATGATTATGTTGGAATTATGAATCAACCAAGTTCCACTGTTTTTTTCCACTGTTTTTTATCTTAGTTTCATGGAACCACAAGTCATTTGGTCCTGCTAGGCCATTAGCTACTAGTTTCAAGAGAATAGTTGAGTGTTGGCACCTCGACAGAGTTGCAAAATCTCAGCTTGTTAAGCTGTGTTTGAGGTCAAAACTAGATGATGAGACCATGCACAGAAATTTTAGCGTTGGCTCTGAAATTATTCTCAATGCAAGATTGGAAAGGATCATGATACTTTCTCAGCATTGTAACTGAGTGCATCTATCAGCGAAAGTATAAGGCTTCTATTTCTGGCACTTAGTAAGTAGTAGAAGTTATGTTGGTAAATAACGAAGGCAATATTAGATTGCAAGTGCTTCATGTGGAACTACTAAATTGACAGAGGTGAGGAAAAGAAATGCTTAAGAAATTTTCTTAGTTTTTACCTTGTTATGTTGTAACAGTATTTGTTATAACTTATGTTTACATGTTAACATCTTATGTCTGTTATTAAGGTTCTTTATGTTGTTTTCTAGATTTATTTTTTAACATATTTATGTCATGATGTAGTGGTATACATTACATCTTTGTTGTAATGGTACATGTTATAACTTATGTTTACAAGCTCACATCTTAATGTGTATTATTAAGATTCTTTATGTTGCTTTCTAGATTTATTGTTAAACATATTTATATCATGATGTTAAAATTTTAGTAAAATCAGTTCGTCATTGGTCATTACTCTCTTATGACATATGTGTGCCATCAATACTTTTCGGATCCTAAAGAACTCATCATGAGGATGAATTTTTTGCTGAGTCACAGAATGTAAATTTATATTGTATACACCTACATACACATTATGCCGCCTCTAGCAGCTCAAATTGGCTGCACGAGGATATGTCAATACATATTAAATAAGTTCCTCGTGTGCATGACGTAGGGTGCCTTTATTTGCTTAGAAAGAGCTTTTCTTCAATAAAGGGTACCTAGCTTGATCACTTTTATATAGAGAACTAAAATATTTGGCACTTTATATTCAAATAGATACCTGGCTGTTGAGACATTGTTGAATACTGACTAAATGATATTATAAAGTATAATACTTGGTTTGTCAAATAGTTCTGGGCTTGTCTGTAAGATAGGTCAAAGGACTGTTAACCTGCAATCCCAATTGTTAACATTCTTTTTGTTCAATTTGTTTTAAGTTAGGACAATTTTTTGGATAAAACTTTTAGAATAGACATTGCACTATATACTTCCTACTACAATCTTATATATGTTAAACAAATTATGCAATATAGAGAGAAAACAACTTTTTGAATGAAGATGTGTTCCTACATTGCCTGTATCTTTCATATGCACCTTATTTCTCATGCTGTGTCATTCATCTAACTTAGACACGTCTTCTATGTAATGATAGATGGAGGGACTGCCTTAGTAGTACTGTTGCTTATCATATTACTAATTTATCTCTTATAAAATAACAGGAGACGTCTCTTCCACATGATCAATGGTCTCCCTACTATATTTGAGGTTGTGACAGGAAGCAACAGGAAACAAGCGAAAGAGAAAACTCCAAATAGTAGCAGCAAAAGCACTAAGTCTAACTCAAAGATGGTAAGTTTATTTGCTTGTGGGCTAGGCAATGCTGCCTGTCTTGTTTTGTTTGTGTTGGCTTCTGAACATGCTTAGATTTTCTATAGTCTAGACGTTCCTCACCTTCTGTGGTTTCTTCGAAGCAGACTCGACTGCCAGAGTCTCATACGAAAGCTTCAAAGTTACCCCCGCCTAAAGAGGAAGATGATAGTGAAGGAGAGGATGAAGAGGACGATGACGAGCATGGCAACACACTTTGTGGCGCATGTGGGGACAACTACGCACATGATGAGTTTTGGATTTGCTGTGATATGTGCGAGAGGTGGTTCCATGGCAAGTGCGTGAAGATCACTCCTGCAAAGGCTGAGCACATAAAACAGTACAAGTGCCCAGCTTGCAGCAGCAAGAGGCCACGAGTATGATAGAGAAGCAACTGATTAAGCTAGTTAGGACCTCTGATACCTGGGAATTTCCGTTTTACTGAGGTGAAAGCAATAGATTCATGACATGGTCAGTCAGGTTCTCTGTTCTGACTAATTTGGTGCTTTCAATTTTTGTTGTTGTGTTCTATTGTGTTCAACTGGAAAACCCACTGTGAGTTGGTGTTTTATTGTGTTAAAATATTTCTTGGCTTTTTTCTTGTGTGATGCTTCCTTGTACATTTCCGTCTGTATGTTGAAGAGCTGCTTTGTACGACAACTTCTGCATGGATGGAGTTCATTATACATGTATGTGTATTTTGGATCTCACTGGCTCTCTAATCTTTTGATAACACGCGCCAAGAGTCTTTACAAAGTAGAATCTTAGTTCATTTTTCTCTAAGGACTTGGTCGCTTAACTAAAGAACAGGTTAGTCGCTACTCGCTAGCGCCTACCAACTAAAGGTTTTCTAAGTTGCAACTTTCAGCATGTAGTAATTGTCTTGCATTCAATTATTGTGGTAAATTTAAACATAGCCATAAGTCACTGGACCGCATGCTACCTGTGGACTGTATTGAAACACGTTCTGGCGTCGTCTTCTTGACCTTAAAAAAACTAAACAAGCTGCAAGGAAACAAGTTTTGTTTTAATTTAAAATCATGTTACAATCTAAAAACTAGATATTGAGGCTAGTACGTATACTCGCTAGCGCCTGCCTCGGCCTGGCCTTATTAGCGACTAACCTTTGTGCTCTAATAGCGACTCCCCAAATTTCATTTTGTGCAATCAATCAGTGAACATCTTCGTCCTTCGCTGGCTTTCGATCTTCTAAACTTGAATAATTCGAGCAACAATGGCTGGAGTTCTATTGAGATGCATTCTCTTGCGAACATCATTATCCTTATTGCCTTCTCCGTCTCTCCGACACTGTCACCGTTTCCCCATGCTAGCTTTCTCCATGACCACCGGCCATGGCGGCAATGGTGGAACCAATTATGCTGCGTTGAGCGATGGCGAGTTGATGGCGCAGTGCCAGATGGACACCTTTAAGGCTTCTGGTCCAGGCGGACAACACAGGAACAAGCGCGAGACAGCTGTTCGACTTAAACATCTCCCCACCGGAATCATCGCACAGGTTTGTTCTTCTGCATCGATTGAATGAATCACAATTGGATCCAAATTAAATGGGTGTTCTTGTCGGTTGCTGTTTTCCAGCTAGTATATGTAGTAACCTAGTGCTGTTTTCTGGTCCAGGCAGTTGAGGATAGGTCACAACACAATAACCGTTCATTGGCGCTGGCTCGTCTACGCACTCTCATCGCGCTTAAAGGTGTAACCTTGACTGAGTTTGGTTAAATCTTCAATAGCTTTACATCATGTTTTAATCTTATTTTGAAGAGAGAAAAGAAATGAAAACAATCTGAACCTTTTAGTGTTAAAGTACACAATTTCATGCTTTTCTAGCATTTATTTGATAGAGCATATCCATGGCAACTGTATTTATGTTCATAAGGCCCTTTTGGTTTCTCTAAGAAGTTTTCTATTTTCAAAGTTTTAAAATGTTCGCAGAGTGTGGACGTAGAACTTCTGCATGTGCTTTTGTGTGCTAGTCTTTAAATAGAAAAAAACAAGCTTAGTTACACAAGTATGGATGAGGATTCTGTTAGAAGAAGTGAAATTACTCGTCTACTTACAGATGTTTCATATATGCGTTCATCGTTGGTGTCAAGTATGTGTTGTTGTTTGCATTTAATTTGTCATGGTAAGTCTTTTTGTTCTAACCCACATCAACATTGTCAGCACTTTTGTAGGGCTTCAAGGGAACTTTTTTTGTCTCAAAAAATTTATCATGCTCTACCATACTTAAGTTCTAGATTTATGTTCCTTGAGAGTTTTACTTCCTCATACATACCAGTCCCTTGCATTTAGTAATTACTTTTGGATTTTTACTTTTAAATCCTTCTTATTGTAAAACCACCTTATTAAGGATAAAAATAATCATTTGGTTCTTTTCTGAACTAGTCAGGACGGCAGTAGACTTGGATAATTATGAACCTCCACAAGAACTTCTTCAGATTTTGCCGGCAAAGTCAACAATCAGGCCAACCGAATCTGGCCCGCAAATTGGACCAAACAACCCAAAATATGTTCCTGTAAGAATTATCTGTCTTAACTCTTTATTAAGAGGAATGCCTGTGTTTGAAATATTAAACCTCCTTGGTGTCAGCATTATCAGTGTGAATCTTCACTTTGTAGGGAATGCAAGCATTATTGGATTTAATTTTTGCTGTTGAAGGATCTGTTTCAGTGGCAGCAAAAATATTGGGGTACGTGTTTTTTCTTTAATGATTAGTCTTTGCTCTTGAGACATGGCCATTCACATGTATACATTTTTCTGCTCAACTTTTTTTTGGTCCAACACATAACCTAAAATAAGAAAGGATTAAACAACAAGAGCAAAACAGGTATATCTAATTATTCGAGAAAATAATGCACTGCCTTTTTTTCAAAGTCTGTTCTTCTTTTGAATTGTTTGGCAATTAGTACCCCCTATTTGTGGGTGGAACTAATCGTCCTTATGCTGCATCGTGCAATTCAATGTAATTGCATTACCAGTTTTTGGCACATCTAGTTTCTTATGAGCCTAAATCTTTTTCTTTTGATTTTTATCAAAGGTGATTATCCATTATCTCATAAACTCATTTATCTTACTGACAAAGATAGCATTATCTTCTTTACTGCATTCCCACTGAAACAATCTACAGTCTTTGCTTCGTTATGGATGAAAGGACTGTATATTACTCTTGAAATTAGTGGTGTAGTAACTTTATTCATTCAAAGTCATTCAAGTTTAGTTTGTAGAATACTCAATCAACCTTCCAAATTCTGTAGTTACCTTAATATTAAATTAGCATGTACCAAGTTGGTTGTGAAGTAAATCATCAATCATATAGGTTTTAGGTTACTGGAATTTGGATATTGAGATAGGTTGCATAGGAATCTTCAATTACTGTATCAAGTCTAGTGCAGCATGTTAATACACGGAGAGTACTTGCTCTTTGCAGGCTGAGCACGGGTGCTTTATCAAGATTAATATTATCTGACGATTCACTTCGGGCAGCAGTAAATGAGCTGAGGACATCCAAGGTGTGTTGCTTCTCGACTAGCATGACTTGTAAATTTAGACATTGATCTAAGCTGCATTACAACTCATAATTTTATTTCTTTTTGTCAAATAACAAAAGGTACATTATATTTGTTTTTTTTTTTTTTTGTAGAGGATGCTTATTTAAATCAAACAATGCTAATTTATCTAATGGTTTATTCTCTACTGGTAGTGGACGCCTTTAGGCAAGAACTTATGTTTGGTTTGTTGATTGTCATGTCATACTTTCAACCCCAGCTCTATAAAATTTTTTGTATCCTTTGCATCAACATGTTTGCTGTTCCTCTTTTCCTTCGTTGTTCACCAAATTATGTGAGGTAGGTGTTGTCTGTAGAAGAATAAACGAACCAGCACAATGTAGGATGCAAATTAAGCATGTCAAACAAAAGAATATAATGCTCCCTTTCGTAGGAATCACTTTAAGTTTTTTAATTGTGTAATGGATTTCAGATATTTGAGCAATTCTTTTATTAGATATGTTTGGTTAAACGCATTATACATCTCAAAATAATGCAGTGTAATGTAGACTTGAAGGAGGTTTAGTAAACAGTAATGTCAATTAAACAGCAAGAGTTGATTGATTGCAAGGGTATAATATGCAAACAAGTGTTAAGCTTATGTTTAAATTGGTTACCTTTTATCTCAATGCTTATGACTGTGCAATCTCAGATGGAGGTGAACTTCTGCGCTCTTAAGACTCATAAAATTCAGAAAGAGATGCTACTGGGCTCTTTTGTACCATTTGGCGATTCACAATTTTGATCTTAGAACTCTGGATTAGCTACAAACAAAGATTGACCTCTCTATGTACTCTCACAGCATTAAAACTCCCATGCCTTGGAAAACTTTCTACATATTCGCATAATTTTAAATATATACAAGTCATTGTATAAGGTTCTAGAACGTCTAGATCGCATAAACAAAAACCTATTTACCAGAATATCAGTATATCGGCAAGTTGCATATTTCTGATTCGAAACTTGCTACCAGTTCAGCTCAACTTTTATAACATGAGAAAACTACATGTTTGACTATTTGGGACTTGAATATATGCAAGACTCCATAAAGCTATCATGTAAAGATCTATGTTATATGAATCATGCTGCATGTGTTCATACCATTTAGCTTTAGCATTTAACTTTATTCTTTCTTTCTTTCTTTCTCTTCACATATCAAATGATCCACCTGGGCAGAAAAAAGATTCCTTATTGCTACAATTTGTGCAGGGCATGAGGCCTCTCAGATGAAGTCCCTTGAAGCTTCTGCTTTTAAATACTCAAAGGTTAAATCTGCCTCTTCTTGCTGTGGCAATGTTTGGTGCAAAAAATGCGATGTTCAGTAAGTGGGTTTAAGCTACCAGTCCGCTACCAACTAAAGGTTTTCTAAGTTGCAACTTTCAGAATGTAGTAATTGTCTTGCATTCAATTGTTGTGGTAAGTGTAGTTATGCAAAGATGATGAGATGAACAATAGATGTCTTTAGATTTTCCTATATGACAGCATTTAGAATATCAAAGGACATGATCAACTTTGCTTCAGTTGTATCAAAATTTAACAAATGAAAGGGAAGAACTAAAGTTTAATTTGTTATCTCGTTGGCTCTATGATGTTGCTTAAGCATAGACCTCCCAATTGTGGTTGCTTTATAAGAAAGTTGATATGATGTGACTTGTATTAAGCTCCAATCATCAGATAATTTATATTGTTTGTAAAGACATCACATGGTGTGGCACTGACAAATAACTGGACAGAGATGCTACTTATGGACTGTAGTGAACAGTATTACATGTATCTTGCATTGTCTTTTTTACCTTAAAAACTAAGAAGCTACAAGGATACAGTTCTTTTCTTTTAATCATTTTAAAATCTAAAACTATATATTGTTGATATTGGAACTTTATGGATGACTTTGCCATAGGCTTATAAATAGTTCTAATCACGACTTAATTTTGGACATCTTCAATGTGAGTAAAGGTTTTAAGATACTCCTGATACAATCTTTACATGATGTCAAGGGGGACAGTAAAAATCTGACTTGTAGGTAGGTTTGTTTACAAAGATACGGTTTAGCAGTTTCCAGGATTATTCTCTTTTGTAGCATCTTTTACAGTTAGCAGCATTTGGTGGGTATACTAGGAAACATATACAGAACACCCCCTAGGTTACATGCTTTCTGATGCCTTCTTAAACATTTCCGTGAGAGGATGTAGATGCAAAACTTTGTGACCAGATGATTGTCACAGATAATAGAATTCAAGACATGAGTGTTAGCTGAAGTAGCAGATATAAAATTTGGCAAAATTTTAGAAACTTGTTAGCCGAAGTAGCAGATATGGGAAGCATCTTATGTTTTGGACAATATCTGATGTACATATTATATCCTTTTGGAGTATTGTCTATACAATCACTACAAAATTCAAGACATGAGTGTGTAATTTTATATACTAAAGATATGAAGACAAAATAAATCCCTAGTGCCATTTTGATTTTGTAAAATGCCATACACTAAAATGGAGGACGCAGTGCAGGAGAAGAAACGGTGACAGGAGAAGTAAAATAAAATTTGAAAACAGCAATTCATATCTGTCATGAAGCTTTTAGGATTTTTGTAAAATATATAGACAAATCGATTTGAAAAGGGTGTCTAGTATTGATAGGTTTCATGACTAAATCCATACATATAACAAAACTTTTACATGGTTGGAAGCAATGAATTGAGTGAATATTTATGAAGTTACAGTCTTGAAGATTTCAAAGAAAAAGAAAAAATAAAGAACATAAAAAAACCTGACAGGAAGTTAAAAAACTTGCCACAATCCAAACCAGGATAGCAGAAGGTATTACGTATACAGAAGATACATAGAGCATCCCGTAAATATCTGTCGCTCCTCTCATTACAGAAGCACACACGCAGCAATGATCACAAAAGCTGCATCATTTAATGCTGAGCTTTCCTGCTCTGTCAGAAGATCTCCAGCTAAGGAATCATCAATCTCGCTGATGGCAAGTTTGAGAATCCTCTTTGAATTCGACCTAGATGATGCTTATGGTTGTCTCTAACTTCGAAGGATATAGAGCAGGTAAACTCTCATCTTCCTTAGAACTGCATATTTGAGATAATTCATTTACCCAGCTGTGAATATCATGATCTATGCTTTCTTCTATCTGTGCCCTTTCTTTTTGTCACATCACTGTTCCATAGCTGAAACCTCAGCTGCTGAGATGATCTGAAGTGACGGATATTCAAAGCTTGTATTGCCCAACAGTCATCTGCATTCCCCATAGAATTCTTGGAAACTGGGAGTTTGCACACAGGCTTTCTTCAAGATGTCAAGGGCTAGAACTTTTGCAGGCTTGTTAATGTCAAAGAAATAAGTAGGTACCATTTCAAGGCCCTCACGGAGCTGGAACTCTGAAGCTCTCCTTCAGAGATATGCTCATTGCCAACTGAAGCACAGGACTGGAGAACTGGCTGGCTTGAGCAAGCAGTTGATTATCTGATCCAGAAAGGTTTGGCATCTAGACAACTTATGTAGCATCAACGCAACAAGTTTGTCTCCTGAAGATTGAAACTCCACCTGTAACCATAACTGGCTCTAAGTTACCAGCTTGGTTCATCAACCACTCCATCCTATCCCTGAGGAATATGGTATAGTTGAATGTGAACAGGCCCAAGTGATCACAAATCACAGCAATCTGATGAAAATCCATTTGCTCACCTGCAAACCACAGGTTGCGAAGGTCCTGCTCAAAGAACCCGTCCCCACCTCGTAGAAGACGGTGCACTAGCATGAGGGTCTTGAGAATCAGTATCGGGTTGCTAGTACTTTCAAGACATGCTGATATCCTTCTTGCTAGGAAACTGATCAAACCAGGAGCAATTGAGACAGGAAAGAGAATCTCATGAACAGACTTCTCGTCAGATGGCACATTCGCTGCTGACAGTGCTGCATAGAATAGCGGCTTCTATGCTAGTGAGAATGTTCCAGCCAGCTAATGAGGCTGTACTGATACTGGCCTTATCCTTCAGAGGACTCATGGCTTCCCTGAACTTAGTCATTAGCTTAATCTCTATCTTTTTCAGTCGCCAGCAGGTGGACAGATGCTGCATGGATTCTATACATACAAAAACCTATAAAGAGATGGCAGAAAGAGAGGCCTTCAGAGTCATTAGGCCTATGATCTCTAGGGAGTAGAGAAAGAAAGGACTGGAAAGGGGTACTATTTGTTAACAAGCACTGTTGAGGCATGCAGATGCCATCTTGACTCTATACAGTTCAATAAAAAGTGCTCCAACTCTCATTTTGGGTATTAAACACAGATCATTTAAATCTTATAGGCAGTAGTGGATGTATGGAAAGATAAAGAAAAGCTTCCACTTGGAGACATCTATTAATTGAGCATGGTTCGAGAATACTTCGCTTTAACAAAAGAGGGTTCTCATGCTTCAAAATCTTGGCCTATTGAAACGTCAGTATAGGTTTGACTCATTGTTTTGTGGAATGCATGGCAAATTCCAACATAATATAAAAAGTTTCTTTATTTTTATTTTCTTCATTTTCTTGGAGTATGTCCGCAAAAGTGAATTTGAAATGACGGAATTATATCACTGCTAGTCGTAAGAAGAGAAGGGAGAAGGCTCATTCTGTTTGAAAATCGTACATTTTATAAATGAAAAGGAAACCTGCTATTGAGCTCAGAGTGATATCCTCCTTCAGCTGGCTTTACTTAACTAGCTTTATCCTGAAATCCTGCGTGTATACTTAGGTGGTCTTCAAATAAGTAGGTGTTTTGTAACTGCTGAGAGTTTGACATTGGTTAACACAGGAGCCATCTTCTTGTCATTGTTTTATACTTCTTGAGCAAATTTCTGCTATAGCTAATCTTTCTGGTGGTCTATGATACACCATACAATCACTTGCTTTGCTCGAACTGTTTATGTGCATGACCTACGGGAGAAAAAATTAGGAGATAAAGGTTTCAGATTTTGATTTAATGAGAAGTGTTGGCAGTGCAAGTGTTGTCAAATTTCTGGCAAGATTGCTGCAGAATTGCCAAATGAAAATCCACAAGTGAAAGGTATGATTTGGTCTTCTTTCCTTTTTTTCTCGTTCTGGAACAATGCGTACACTTTCACAATATTATTTGTCGCTGAGAGATATTATTAATGATGGAAACAACACTTCAAAATGTTAAAAACTTGTTTACCATTCCACCAAATTTATTTTTTTAAAATTCATATTTAATATAAAATAAATAAAAATTTCAAATAAATTTATATTAAAAATTTATTTTTTTAAATTTTTTTGAGAACTAGATGCCTTCTGACATGGTAGTCTAGTTTGTGCATGTGCTTCTCATTACTATGATTTTTTAAGGAAGTAGTTGCAAAGACGTGGAGTTCCATTCCATCTCAAAATCGTTATCATTAAGTAAGTTACCAAAGTCTCTATCAAGAATATTTATTTAAGGCCTTTCTGGTTAATTATAAATCTTGATAAGATATGTATAGGTTTTAAGGTACAGGTATTACCCTACGATGTGGACACTTCTGTGCGCTCTCATACTTCAGCGGTCCGATCAAGTGATCGGAATGCTATAAATCAAACGTTTACGAACGGTGGATAGTAAATATATCATTTTGTTTTTTTTTAAAGAATAAATTCTAGCTGTTAAATTAAAAAGAATACAGAAATACGTATTAAAATGAGTGTTTATATCTCTCTCATTATTTATAGAAATTGAATACTATTTTTTATTAAGAATATTGAAAAATATTCGCAGCTAAGTTAAACGTTAAATAATTCTTTTCAATAATGAAATGCCACAAGAAAAATGAATTTGAATAAACGTTGTGACGAAAAGATAAAACTTCCACATGAATGTGGAGCTCTTAGTGCATAGCCAATTATTATTAATTATAAGATAACAGTAATGGATCTAAACTGTTTCTTGTAGGACTAGGAGGTGGTGCATGTGCGTTGTTAATTGTAGGATTTTATTGCATATGCTCACATGAACTGTAATGGAATCTTTTCTAGATTACATATTAATTAGATAATAAATATTTTAGATATATTCATAAATATGAATCAGTTATTTATATGAACAGTAAGATAAACGGTGCGTTCAACACAACAATTTTATTAAGGAAGATTTGGGGTGTTTGGAAGTGATAATTTTTTTAAATAAAAATATTTTTATTTTTTTAGAAATAAGTTTTATTTTTTATTTTAAAAAATAATTAAAATATGTAATTTTATTACGTAAAATTTTTTCTATATTTTTTAAAATTTTAAATAATTATAAAATACATATTAAAAATATAAAATAAAAAATTAAAATATTATTTTTATGATAAACTAAGTCAAACAGCATCTTGGTTATGTTTTTTCATGGATTAACGGAAAAGATTAAAACTTTCAAAATGCACGAGAACGAAACTTTTTATATGTACGAGTGATTCACGCATGCTCATGTGAAGTTAAATGAAAACATTCAGATGAATGATGACATAAGATATATCTCCCGCCCTATTATAACACACTCACGGTCATTTGTAAAGTCTGAAACATCCAAATTTAATCTAAATAATTAAATATAAAAAATATAAATAAATATTATTAGAACGTTTGATTAATATAATATAAATAATAAAAATTAATAAATTATATTTTGTGTTATTTGATCAAATAATTAAAATTAATTTATGTTTGATCGATCTAAATTTTTAGTAATATATTTTTAATTTTTAATTATGAGTGTGGATACTCTATCACTAAGAATGATTGTGTCTAACTTTTAATAAAATAGTCTAATGAAAGTGATTGAAAAACACTGAAGGAGCGCTCACAGTTGGATCAATTAAAAATCAGTCTTCGGTAGACTTTGGGGACCATATTGTTTCTTTTATTTTCATAACTCAATCAAATCTTTATTATTATTTTCCTTTTTTACAATGTCCATCGACAGAATTTCTTTGCTTTTTATGTTTTAATGATTAACTGCAAACATTTTTCTAGTTTTGAAATCAACTAACTATAACGAAACAAGCTAAAACGCCGTTAGCATGTTGCCAAAAATTTTCTACTGAAGAGTAGCTAGAACGTTTTATTTTGAAAAAAATTACAGCAAGATCCAAGTCATACTGTTTAAAAAATGGCAAATGTTGATTTAAATAAAGAAGAAAGAAATAATTTCAAAAAATTTACTGCTGCAATCATTAGAACAGCTTTTACCTTACCTTAATTAAGACTTATCAAGATTGCATATTTTAGAATAAAACAGCAAGCACTTTGCACAAAAGAAAACACACAAACAGAATATAGTAGTGTAGATTATGAAACTCAAGTAGTAGCAGAGACTAGAGTCAGTAGACTCTAGAGAGCTTGTTTGATTCTTTTGATCTGTTTTTAATTTAAAAGACAACCACATCCCAAAGGTGCGTGGGAATTTGATTGTTCACATTGTCTCCTTTGATTGAGGCGCGCAACTTGCAACCCTAGCAGATCTCTTTTCTTCAGATTAATTTCTGCATATTCTCAAGATATTCAGAGATTTCTCGCTTTATAGTTTCAATATTTGAATTCATTACACTGGTTTTCCAATCTGCTACTCGTATTCTTGAGGTAGTGCTAAGTTCTTCAAAGTAAGCTCTTTGATTTGTTGATTGATTGCTTTTTGGCTTGAATGTTTGGAACCCAGATGGTGTTATTTGTTGTTTCTTGAGAAAATGTTGCGCTTTTCTGTGAATGCTGTTGAGATTGAAGTTCTTTATATTAAGTTTTATCTTTCAGTGTTGAAGTTGTTTGAGCTACATTTGAGATCCAACACACATTTTATGTTTCTATTTGAGTAAAAGACTCGAGCTTGATAACCTGGGTTGATTTTTCTCACAAAAGATAAAGATAGGTGTTTGAGCTACATTAGCCACGATCCAATTTGCTAATTTTATGCTGCCTCTTGATGGCGGATATTAGTGAAGATTGCTGGAAATTTGCACAGGAGAAAATGGGAAACAGTGGTGACTCTCTCTCTCTCTCTCTTTTTGTATATACATTATGCTAACGTCTTAAAATGAAGTGATTCTGCCTAGGAGTAGAGCACTGTCGAGAACGGCGTTGTTGCTTTCTGGTAGAGTTTAGTCTTAGTTCTTCTTTTGTTGTATATTGCCTTTGGTTGAGTGGATGATTGCTATTTTATATTTAACATCGTTGTAGTAATTTCTTCCCCCGTTATTCCTTCTGATTCATGCACAGGGTTCCCTATATCTAGTTTAAGTTTTTTGCCTCTTTCAATTGAAGGTGAATTACTGATCTTGTCAAAAGCAATCATTCTGTTATTTTCATTTTCTTGTTTTTCTGTCATCCAGGGAATTTATTTATATCTTTTGATGATTAATTAGCTATTCTTGGCACACTAGTTGCTCCAATTTGGAGCTTTGACTTTTCATGCTGCAAGCATTTTCGTCCAAATTCTAACTTCTCTATATTTCACACTTGGAAATTTATTACTGCTAGAATGTAAGATGCTTTTTTGTTGGTTGTAGGCTGCAGAAATTACATATCTAGGAGACGAAGAGAGGCTTGAGATAATCTTGCAATATTTCTCTCATTCGGTTTCTACATTTGTACACTATATATATGGTCTCAAGGAAGCTTTTCTATCTGTGAGCCAAAATGGTTGAGAATCTTGTCAGTCCAAGTGAACTACACTTGAAAAAGGAGCTAACAGTGTTGCAGAAGGCACGATGTCTGCGTGATCCTGAAACTTGTTCATCATGGAGGTCCCCATTGAGTTCAAGATCAGTTGCAGCTGCTTCTATTTTAAATTGTGAAAATGGGCGAGGAACTTCAGATGCTGTATGCCACGATGCTCGATTGCCTGAATTACCATCAAGAAGTGACAACAAAGAGAAGAAAGTTTATCTCTATAACTGGAAGAATCATTCAAGTAAATCCAGTGACAATGGAGCAAAATTAGAAGAGGGAAAAAGAGAATCAGCTAAAGGAAGCCCTACTAAAATCTTGAGCAATCTTCTTACAGAAAGTATTCTTCCTGAGGTTTGTATGAAGGGACATAGTATAAAGGCAAACAAACCAGATAACTCATTCAGAAGAGCAGTTAGAAGGCCTAGAAGAAACCTCGTATCAAGGAGAAGAACAACTAAGAATTTTGCTTTATCGAAGCTACACCACAAGCAATCTACTCTGTTAGCTAATCCTGTGGAACAGTCCGATGATAGTGAATACTGTGATTCTGAGAGGTTACAACAGCCAACTAATAGGATTTCTTTGAAAGATGGTTATCATTCTCTGTCGGTGTCACCTTTATTCTCCAGATCTGGTTGTGGTACCTGGTCTTGTTCCTCAAGGATGTGGAACTTCAAAAGGGAAGATTCTTCTCACTCCTATACTCCCGCATCAACTAGCTCTTACAATAGATATGGAACTTACAATCCTAGTGCCGTTGAATCATGGGATGGAACGACAGCCTCTCTTGATGAGGAGGAACTTGATCAGCTAGATCTACCTGCGCGACAAGGATGTGGCATCTCTTGCTATTGGTCAAAAAGAGCAAAAGATAGAGCGCTAGGATGTTGTTCTTCTCCTTCACTCTCAGATAGTCTCAAAAGAAGGGGAAGTAGCATGCTTTGTGGAAGTCAAACCTTGCACCATAAGAAGAGAACGCTAAATTCCTATAAGCAAAAATACCTTTCCAAATCTTCGCAAGGTATACCATTGTTGACTAATAGCTGTGAGGGAGGTGGTTCATCACCAGAAGCAGCAAGCAATGACCTGCCAAGTACATTTGGAGAGCTTGACTTGGAGGCATTAAGTCGACTAGATGGAAGGAGATGGTCAAGCTGTAAAAGCCGGGAAGGTATAGAATTAGCTTTACCAAGAAATGCTGATACAGAGGAATTGGATAATAGAAGCCTGAGTCAGAAATATCGGCCAAGGTCATTCAGTGACGTAGTGGGCCAATCAATTGTTGTTCAATCACTTCGAAATTCTGTCTTAAGGGGAAGGGTTGCCCCTGCTTATCTGTTTCAAGGTCCTCGTGGAACCGGAAAGACATCAGTTGCTAGGCTCTTTGCAGCAGCTTTAAATTGCCTCTCAGCTGAAGAAACCAGGCCATGTGGCCTCTGTAGGGAATGTGATGAATCTTTTAAGGGTAATGGGATGAATTTAATGGAAGTTGATGCTGCCAATCAGAAGGGTATTGATAAAATTAGGTATCTGCTGAAAATTGTGACTTCTGGTTCCACGCTCTCACGATACAGAGTATTCATCATTGATGAATCCCACCTGTTATCCATTAAAATGTGGTCCTCGTTCATGAAATATATGGAGGAGCCGTCTCCATGCCTTGTATTCATATTCCTTACTATAGATCCTGATAATTTGCCCCGTTCTGTTATATCACGGTGTCAAAAGTATGTCTTTCCAAAAATAAAAGATGGGGACATTGTGCACCGTTTGAGAATGATTTCTGCCAAAGAGAACCTAGATGTTGATTCGGATGCTTTGGATTTGATAGCTTTGAATTCTGATGGTTCACTACGAGATGCAGAAACCATGTTAGACCAATTGAGCTTGCTGGGTAAAAGAATTACTACTTCTCTCGTAAATGATCTTGTGAGTAGCACATTCTTTTGGTCCCTTTTCATATATGATCTTTGACGTAGTGTCTATCCTTGCTGCTGAACTTATTCCTCTATGTAAAGATTTTCTTTCTTAGGTTCTTTCTTGAACTTGCTTAATAAACTGTTAGGAAAGCAGGATTGTTTCTTAAGAAACTCCTGATACGCATTTATGAAAATTTGGCACTACCAAGAATAGTAAATACTCGTATTCGTATCACTCACTGTGTCATACCATGTTGAAATGTTTTCAGTCCTTTCCGCTGTTGGAAATATCTTGTTCTTTCATTTTATGCTGCTTTACTTTAACGTTAGAGAATGCTGCTTAGGCAGAAATTCTGTACAACATCTTCATGTTCATATGAGCAGCATGGTTGTTTAAGATGGCATTTCCTTCCTTAATTAAACCAGGGTGAAATAATTTGTCTTCAAAGTTTTGCTGTTTAAAGTGCTGGTTGTGACCATAAAACCTATGGTTTTATCATTATAATTTGTCTGTAATTAAGCCTTTTGTCTGCATAATTTGGTATTGAAAGTAAGCTTTGTACTGCAATTTCTTCAGGTTGGGTTTGTCTCAGATGAAAAACTGCTGTCTCTTCTAGAAATAGCCATGTCTTCAGATACTGCTGAAACAGTTAAGAGGTCCAGAGAGTTACTGGATTCTGGAGTGGATCCGATGGCATTGATGTATCAATTAGCTGGGCTAATAATGGACATTATTGCTGGAACATATCGGAGGGCCCACTCACAATCTAGTGGTACAGTTCTTGGTGGCCAGCGTTGTGAGTATTACATCTTTCTATGCTTTAATGAGAGAATTTGGGTGTTGAACTGTAAGGAAATGATCTACATTTGCAATTTTCATTTGTGTCTTGTTAATATCGTACTGTTGAAATCTTATTCTTTCTAGTCGATCTTGATCTTTATCTTCTTGGTTAATAGAGCTTATCCTTTTATGACATAATTTTAATTTCTTGCAATAACTCTTTCTTGAATTTGTAGGGATTTTATGTATCTTGATAATCAACAGAATAACAATTGAACCTTTCTTTGATTTGATTGTGCAGTAACAGATGTTGAGTTGGAGAGATTGCAGCAAGCACTGAAAATCCTATCTGATGCGCAGAAGCAGCTTAGAGTTTCATGCGAGCGCTCAACATGGTTCATTGCAGCTCTGCTGCAGCTTAGTAGTGGTCCTTATTTGGAACCTAATAGGTCAAGTAGCAGTAGCAAGCAAAGCGTCGGCAAACTGAATGATGGAGCTTCTGATAGGGTGAAGGAAACCCCATATGGTGTCAATGATCCCCCTTTGTACCAAAACCGCATGAAGCAAACTTCAAACTTCATGCCTGGAGTAGCTAGCAGAAATTCAAGTCCTAATGGTGGCCGATCCCTGCATCTTAGACCAATGGGTGAGCACATGACTTCAGACATATTGCTCAGCAGCAATATAAAGCAATCTTCTGAGAAAGCCTTGAGTGGCACTCTGAAAGATGACAGTGATGGTAGAAGGCATTTTAGTGACTTTTGCCTAAACGACTTGAATGAGATATGGCAAAGATGCATTGACTCATGCCACTCGAAGACATTAAGGCAATTGCTCCATGCACATGGAAAGCTAGTCTCAATCAGAGAGACCAAAGGTAAGTTGCAATTTGCTTTTAAATGGGGTTTCTTAAGCTGCTTTTATACAATAATTGGTGTATTGCTATCTAAGTTTATTCTGTTACTTTTATTGGGATGTGGTAGCTGCTCTGATAAGTAAGAAGACTTTCTCTTCCCTTTGTATCTGTCTGGTATCTTGAGATTGGACAAGGAACAACCATAAGGGCAACTAAACTGTCACATCCATTGTAGGTGGACTCATTCTGTCTGCATATATTTATTATTAGAAAAACCGAATACTAGCTTTATTGGGGGATCAAGTATACTAGTCTACAGCTAAATTTGCTATTAAGTATAAGAAAGGAGATTATTTTCTGAATGTAATGTTCGTGTACTGGATATCCTTGTTACCTGTGGTTAGTCAAGAAGAGTAAGATTGTGACCTTGGTCATTAAAAGCCATCTCAGCAAATTGCATCAGATGTTCTCTGACCAAGATGCCCAGACTGTTTGGACCAGATTCTTTTTTTCAGTTACAGAAGCAAAATGTATCTCAAAGCAATTTAGCAATTAGGCCTAGGGAGAAGCAATACTATTAGGCGATTGTATAACTATATGATATAAAGTGGAGTGCTATGACTGATGATGTATCTATTCTGGTGTTGTTTATATCTTATCAATTTCAAGTCATCGTATGATGACTTGTGCATACCTCCGTGCCAAGCATCATCTTGAAATATTTATCTACAACTTAATCTCATATTCTCTTTGGTCTTAACATTACAGGGGGCAAGTTGTAGCATTATTTAAACAGTCATGATGAGATTGCTTACTTATTGCCATTAATTTCTCATTTTGAATCTCTCTCTTCTTTTTTTTTTTTTTATAATTTAATTTCACTGGTTTATAATGTGGTGATATTTGTGTGAAGATCTTATGCATGACTTGAAGTTGATGCCCTATTCTGCAGGATTATGTGTTGCTTTCTTAGCTTTCTCTGATGCTAATATCAAATCAAGAGCTGAGAGATTCTTAAGCAGCATAACAAATTCCTTTGAGATAGTGATGCAGAGAAATGTGGAGGTCAGAATCGGTTTCCTTACCCAAATTCAAATGGAAGCAAGCTCCATCTCCCCAAATAACAAGCATAGAGAAGTGGAAAGGAAAGTGAATTGTGGTGACTTGGATGCTTCTTCACACAAGGATGGACACAAAATAGCATCTACCTTACCGAGGAAGAGTTTAGATTACTCTTATGCCCAAAGATTAAAACAGAATTGTAGCATCTCAATGGTGGTAGATCAACGATTTCAGGTGTCGAGCAATCCGATGTTCACAGAAGGGGTAAACCCTGGATTAAATGCCAATTGTCTTAATGAGGCCATTCCATTGCAGCAGCATGCTGCACCTACCGATGAACAAAGGCTGGAAAGTGCTTGGCTCCAAGCATTGGAAAGGAGTACATCTAGCTCAGTGAACCACTTCAAACCCGAGAAAAACCAAATATGGCCACACAATGGTGTTAGTTTCCATAACCAAAATGTATCATTTAAGGAGTCCAATAAATTATTTAAAGATTGGGAGACCAAACTGAATTATGGCGTCAGCAATCTAGAAATTAGTGATGGTCAGAGTCACGAGACCAATCAACAAGGAGGGAGGCTAGATCATCTTGCAATTTCTCCCAGTTTGTTGCACAGAAACAGTTTTTCAGCCAATTTTGACAAAGACAACATGTAAGTGCTTTTTTACATTCTTTTTTGGCAGCACCACGTCTGTTTATCTCTTCCATGAACTCCTAAGAAGCTGTCTAGAAGCACTAATTCTTACTAAGTTGACTTTTGCTGCATTTCCAAACTGCTAGTAGACAAGTACTTACAGTGAGACGTAAGCATCAGTAGTTATTAAGATGGTTTTGTGCTTTACATAGAGTTATTAAGTGATTTGTAGCTCATCTTTGTGCCTTATCTTCTTGGTTCTTGAGTTTAGGATAAAGTTCTTTTATATATTTAAATTCAAATGAATAGTGCTATATTCTTGTTCTGTTTTTACTTGATCTCGGATGGTCTGGAAAATCCACTCATAAAGTAGCCATATCTTACCCAATTTTATGTTGTTAGTTCTATCTTCTGTGTTACCTTATAGGTACCTTATGGTTCTGTTTTTTCTATCTTCTGTGAACTTTCCCCCTTTAGCTTTTCTAAACTGAGGCGATTTTCAAGTTATTTTTAAAATATAATATAGTGGCATGCAAGTTTCTACATAGTTGATCAACTCTGCTACATAACTTTTGGTGGTGGTAATTAGATCATGGCAATGACTTTTTCATGTCTTTGCATAGTTTATTGACCAAGTAACCACCTGGTTGATTTTCTTTCGTATTGGACCTGCACTAGTATATTTTTATGCCATATTTGAACATCCTTTATTGTGTTGTATGCAGGGGATATGAATCAGGACCTGGCTGCAATGGGCTGTTTTGTTGGAATACAGGGAAGCCGTACAGCGGAAAGGTAGATGTTGGATCTGTGTTTGGTTATTATTCATATGCTTCAATAATCAAGATTAACATGACAGATGTCCTTACAATCTTCATCATTTAGTGAGTGTATATTATAATGGCCTAATATTTGTGACTCTCCATTATATTTCAGTAAATAGGTGTTTCTTATTTCCATGGTATGAAGGATGCTTTAATCTGATAAGATACCCTTTTACTATAACCATGTCATAATTTGGAGAGATTAGTGATTTGAACATTTGAATGACCACCTTATTGATATGAATATCTGGAGTTTGAAGATTTAGCAATTATCGTATGTGTTATGATTGGCTTTGAAAATGTTATTGTTCTTAAGAGTAAGCCTACTTTTACACCAGGTTTTATTTTACCTAATCTTGCATGTTATTATTACTGTTAGAATGTAGAACAATAATTCAGCAGTCAATTTAACAGTTCTGCATATTGTAATAGGTAAAGAAAGGATCGCGAAGAGCGTACCGGACGACTAATCCACTTTCATTGTTTGGGGAATGTGGTAGATTGAGGCCATCTAAAAGCAGACTAGGGAAGTGATAGTTGGAACATCTAGTGCAGTTTTATTCCTTCTCCCTTGTTAATATATTATCCCATCTTTCAACATCCATGCAAAGGTACTGCTACAGTCTCATTGGACCTATTTGTTATCGAATCAATTCTTTACCAAGATGAGAGTAACCAACTGAAATTAGTTGTCAGTTCATTCTGAATATGTTTCTATGTAAAGCTGGTTAATGAGAGCCAGTAACTATAAAATTGCAAAGTCATCAATTAAAATTTTCCAGACATGCCTTTGGCATCTGCTTTAGTTATGTAGGAGTCTTTTTCTCCTTTTTGTTAGTCTTATTGTGTCTGGACTTCAGTTGTTTGCTAGAAGGAAAATTTCGACACGTTGAACAACAGTATTGAAGCATGATTAGTGAGTCGTTGGACACTGTTCTTGTGGGATATAGACATTCTCCTTCTATTAGATTGAGAATTAAGATCATTCTTCTATTCTCAGACTCATGGTTTCCTTTGGAAACAAACTGTATCGAAGACATTCTCCTTCATATACCCTGAAAATGTCGAGATTGAAAATGAAAAAAGATTTATTTGACGACATTCTACTGGCGCACTTGATTGTTCTTTACTTGCTCTGGCGTCTTTAACAATGGTTGGCGCCTCCAATAAGAAAGCTTATATAAGTGAAAGTCAAGAATCCTATTTTGTTTAGGTTTTTACTTTTTTGTTCGAGTAATTAAAGGTTTTAGTTTTGGGGATAGTCGGATGTGGGTCATTTTATGAATAAGAAACATTACAACTCCAAATTTAAGAATTTTAGTTGGTATTCTGTATAAATTTCTGGATTTTTTAACTTCAAATATTACCTTCTGCAAGTGCGCTAATCGTGCAATAGCCGATCTCAAATTTTTAGCAACTCTTGGGAGAAGTTACATAGCCTGTCTTTTGGAGAGAACGTCTTCCACCTAACTGGTTCAAGACATTGCCCAAAAGATGCAAACCTTCTGAAACTGCTAGATGGAGTGGTGTTCTATGGTCACATTTCTTCCAGTTGGATCAACTCCATTTTCAAGCAAGCGTCTCGCTATCCAACACTACCTTGCATGTATAGCTGCCAGCATCTTCTGAATCCAAGATTGCTCAATTGTTAACTAGTAGAACTGCAACTTTATCATACCTCCTTGCACTGCTTCTAGCAGTGGTGAACCCCAAACTTGTCTACTCCACAGAAGAGTAAATGATTCACCAAAGAACAAAGGATTCAATGAGGAAATCATTGATTAGTATAAAGATAAACAAAGATTCATTCTTCCATAGTTGTTCCTGGTCTGCCAATGCAACTGACTTTTGTTCCTTGTTGTTCCTGTTCTACCTATGCCATTGTATGTAAAAACCGCACAATGTCTTCGAATCTTTTGGAGCAGCCGTATGCTTAATAAGGAGAAAATAGCGTTTGGAGTCATTACTGCTGCGAGTTTCTAGACAATTATAGGTATGATAATTTGATCTTACTGTGTGCAATCTAATATAAGAAATTTTTGAAAAGCAACCTTTTTTATTTTCTGAAGTTTCTAAAGATTAGACGTTCTATTTGAGAATGGGGATTTACAGGTGGAGTCCTTCCATCATACTCAGTTATGCTTGGTTCAGTTCCTGCATTGATCAACTCTTTGAGGTGATACAAGGCAGTATGATGTATGCACTGTTCACTCCTAGTGCTAGCTCGGCTTCTTGCTTTCCAATTAGATAATGTGAAGATATCTGATTCTAGTTGACGTTGAGAGCAAAGAAAAAATTTTAACAGCATACAAATTAGATTGAAGGAACAGTTTTATATAAAGTCTTTAGTTGATGATTTGAGTAATGCATTTGTGGCGGCAATCCTTGAAGCAAAGCTGCAGATTCCTGCAAAAGTTTGCTTTTCTATTCGTAGAAGCCTGCACAGTTTGCACACAGGAAAAGTATACGGTTGCGGAATATTGCATAACACAGCAGTTTCACCAAATAATGTTTTATGGCAAAAGCTCTTGTATGAATTCTTCTGTTCCAGCTTTCTCCAATAAACCACTTCTTCCTGAAAATTGGGAAAAAATTTAATCAAATACGTCGTATTCCGAAGGCAAAAGAGATGTGTGCTAGTTATGTTCCTTTCTATTGTGTCATATGATGTGAAGATCTTGTTCTACATATGTGTAATCTTTCTCACATATTACGTTAATTGCCCGAAAGTATCCAAATTTGAGTTTCTAATAAGTACATTTTTAGAAAGTGAATTATTAAAAAAATGAGTCTATAAGAGTACAAGTCGAGCAATTTCTGAAGCATTTGTGATAAGCCTAGTAATTTTCTTTTGAAAAATTTGGCCCACAATAGTTGTTGGGTTTGAGATAGGGGCATAATGTGTCATTGAACCTATCTCTGTTCTATTACTTTTTCTTTTTGCAATCTTATGGGAGTTTTGGAAGTTTTTTACTTGGAAAATAGGAAGCGATGGTTTGGTAATGATGCATTTGTGCTTATTTCAACTCTGCACTGGGTTTGTTACGAATGCAATCCTAAACCGTTCTCATCGAGTGCGTATGCAATTAGGATCGAGGCTTGAAAATTGCGTCTATGTAGTGGCATTAGCTGAGGCTGCACTAGGCGCCCATTAGCAACGGCTACTTCCAAAGGCTTTGGAAGAGTCTAAGGAGCTGAAGTTGCTTAGTAAGAAAGCGTTTAAAAGTATTTATAAAATAAATTTTTTTTAAAATAATAAATATTTTTATTTTTTTAAAAAATAAATTATATTTTTTATTTCTAAAAAATAGTAAATATTTATAATAAAAAAATTTTATTACGAAAATTTTTTTTTATATTTTTTAAATTTTTAAAATATTTATAAAATATATATTAAAAAATATATAATTAAAAATTAAAAAATGAGTTGAGAAAAACGATCAGCCAAACGCGCACTGAATTTGACACCTCATGAGTAGTTAGGAGTAGTAGAGTTCTAGTTAAACTCTTTAGCTATGAGTGATCAAGAGTCAAGTTGGAGCTCTGCATCATTGTAGTTTATTTAAGCTATGCAGGTGTGAAGGATCGAGAATTATAATCTATTATCTTCTCTTATTCTTCTAATTTCACATCTTGTTCTTTATTATCTTGTCTTCTTCTTTATTATCTTTCGAATTTTAGTTTTATCAAACTTTGGACGTATTTATTTACCATCCAAAATCTATTTTTATAAACTCATTTTAAGAAAATAAACAAAAAAATTTCAATAAATTTTTTCTATTTAATTTTAAATCTTACTTTTAATATAAAATTAAAAAAATTAGTTTTTATAAATATTTTAAATTTAATTTTTTAAATTTACTTTTAAAAAATTAAGTTCACCTCAAAAATAAACACACTCTTTATCAAACTTTATTTTCATAAAAATATTTTTACGTAGCTCACATAACTCAATTTAAATACGAATTTAAATTAAAAGCAAAATTGGTTGGTTATTATCTTTTAAGGAACTAAAACTTTTTTTAACTACGTCAGATAAAAGCTCAGCTAGACCTTGTCTTCTCTGTCTATAAAACAAATCAGCCATATTTCTTACACAACAAATGATAAAAGTGCAGCTAGACACGTGTCGTCTTTATGTATGACTCAAATCACATACCAATTGTATTGCCTTGAAATTATCCACCCTTTTGTTTTCCTTTTTAAGAAAAAATAAAAGTTTGCATTATTTTTGCCTCTTCCCTGCTTCTCTTTTTATCCCCCCTCTTTCTAAAACTCTCCGACAACAACAACAACAGCAGCAGCGACGATGGCTGCTGCTTCTATGCAACTAATCAACCTTCAAGTATCTTTCTACACTCTATTAATCCTTCAATCAATTTCATCTTCAGCACAATGCGATTTTCCAGCGATCATAAATCTGGGAGACTCAAACTCTGATACAGGTGGATTGTCAGCTACATTTGTTCCTATCAAGTCACCTTACGGTGAAACTTTCTTTAAATTCCCTGCCGGAAGATTCTACGATGGCCGTCTTATAATCGACTTCATAGGTAACTAATTAATCAGTTATCCAAAAAAATAAAAGAAATTTGTTTAATTATTTTCATAAGTTTTAATTCCCTTAAAAATGTGCAGCTGAGAGTTTTGGTTTGCCATACATCAGTGCATACCTAGATTCACTCGGGACAAACTTCAGCCACGGCGCCAACTTCGCAACGTCTGCATCAACTATTTTACCGCAGAACTTGTCGTTGTCGGTCGGCGGATACAGTCCTTTTTCTTTAGACATACAACTGGAACAACTGCTGCAGTTCAAATCCAGGTCTCAGTTGATCATATCCATGAAAGGTGAATAAAAGCTCGCTAGCTTATATCAACCAATATACATGTCTAATAATTTACATAAGCTATAAACCACTGATTGCAATACACGTATGTATGTATGTATGTATGTATAGAGGAGGAATGTTCAAGCAGTTGATGCGGATGGACGAATATTTCTCTAGAGCACTCTACACAATTGACATTGGACAGAATGATCTGACTCAGGGTTTGGACGCAAACAAGTCCATACAAGATTTTGTTCCTGATGCTTTATACCAGTTCAGCAACGTCGTTAAGGTAAGGGATACTGATAACATACTACATGGAAAGTTCAACTTTAGGGCGAGCGAGCTGAAGTTGATACATATGTATAATTTGAACAGAGGATATATGAAATGGGAGGGAGGTCTTTTTGGATCGACAACACAGGGCCTTTAGGTTGTCTCCCCTACGTGTTTCTCCGAACGACACTTGCCAACGATCAGAAAGATTCCGCCGGTTGCGGCATTATGTACAATGAGTTTGCTCTGCAGTTCAACAAGTTGCTGAATGAAACGGTAGTAAAGCTAAGAGAAGAGCTACCTCTTTCTTCCATCACTTACGTCGATGTCTACTCTGCTAAGTATTCCCTCATCAGCCATGCCGCAGAACACGGTAGTTTTTTTATGGCACTTAAAAACCGAAAACCTACGTTTAGTTGAGTTGCGCTTGCGCTAACTTCGATCTCTATTAATCTCTATTTCTAAGTTGTAGCTATTGCCAAGAAGAGGAAATTTTTATTATTGATTCTGATTGAGAACATGTACATGAACCAGGATTTGAGCGCCTGTTGACGACATGTTGTGGCTACGGCGGGGGAGAATTCAACTTCAACTACAACGTGCGGTGCGGGAACACGGCTACGGTGAATGGCAGTGAGGTTCTGTTAGGGAAGTCTTGCCCTGAGCCAGAAAAAAACATCATTTGGGATGGAGTGCATTACACCGAGGCTGCTAACAAATGGGTATTTGATCGGATCTCCACCGGTGGGCACTATAATGTTTCAGTAGTTACTTATATCCAGGTAAGGGATAGGATAAGATTAGATACGATTAGCTTAGCTAGCTAGTTAGTAGAAGTAATGACCAATAATATTGTTGGTCCTTTTTTATATATATATATATATATATATATATATATATATATATGATCGTATATGGAGTTATAATCAAGTCTCTATCAAGCATATATTGGTTTGAGCACTGAAATGAGCTGAGCATTAATCAAAGCACTAGAAGAAACATTTATAGAAAATTTTTTGCAAAAGTTAGTTAAGCTACAAAAGGCAAGCAGAAAGAGGTATATATCAAGAAAAAATATATATCTCAAATGGTTAGTAAGCAATTAGCTGATATTCTACTTAATTTTGCTCTGGTGGTTTTTTTATGAGAAAGTTTTGCTCTTCAAGCTGTTCATTGATGGAAATTGGAGAAGTAAAACATGTATTGACTATTGAGATATTGTTATATAGACTTACGTTCGTATTACGTTTACTTTATAAGTAACCATCAATTCCACTTACATCAATGAAGTTTTTTTTATTTAAAGCTACTTTTTCATTTGAAAAATTAGTTCCTAAGTTTTTGTTAAACGACAAGAGCTATACAAGAACCCTTGCAGGAGATGTGATCTTTTATCTTTTACTATGTACTTTCTTACAAATAAAATTTCTATTCTTTTTATATCACTATAAATTATAGAGGTAGGAGTATTGGCTAAGCACATCGTGTTGTGTTCTGATCGATCAACATAATAATTAATCAAATTTATTTAATTATAATCTCATTCATATATTTATGTGAATTAGTTTATTAGTTTGAATTTAATTTAAAATATAATAATTAAATTAAATTTAAATTGATCTATTTAATAATAAAAATTATTAAAAAAATTAATTTTTAGCTATAATAGAAGAAAATTATTAGGTATTATATAATTAAAATACGAGTTTATTAATTTCAATAAAATTTAATATATTAAAGATGAGTTTTAAAATAAAATTTTGAAATAAATTTTCGACAAAAAAATTTATTCTATATTTTAAATTTACTTTAATTTAAAATAAAATTAAAAAAACTAAGTTTGATTGACCGTAAAGAAGCTTTTAGAAAATCTTTGATAGTACTTTTAAAATAAATTTTCTATAAAATAATAATATTTTATATTTTTAAAAATAAATTTTATTTGTAAATTTTTTTATATTTATAAATTTTTAAATAAATTTATAAATATTTATAATAAAAATATAAATTAAAAAATTATTTTTAAAATAAGCAATATCAGACGCTTTCTTAATCATCCAAACCACCGTGTCGGTTTCCTACACTAATGAACTCCAACTATTCAAAATTTAGACACCGACAGACACTCGTTCACTTTTCTATCGTAATTTTTTTATTATTATTTATTTTATAATTAAAAATAAAATTTATTTTTTTAAATAAAATAAAAATATTGTTTTAAAAAAAATTGAAAATGTGGGAAAGTGTTTATTCAAAAAAATTATAGATACATATCATTTTATAAATTTTTTAAAATATAAAAATTATATATATAATTATTTTATAATTTATAATTTATCTATATTTTTTAAATTAAAAAACATTTTAAACAAATTAGATATATATTTTTTGGAATTGAAAAAATTTTATTGAAATCGATAAGCAATCCAAACATGACCTTCAAAATCACTCCAAAATGCCAACCCTCATACGCTTCTGTCAAAGCCCATAATAGCTTCTCTCGCGCGCGCGCGCCCCCGGTTGCGATTTCATCGTTTCCGGCGAAGCTTGTGCACGCGTCTGCGTGAGTGCCGTGCCGGATATGCTCCCCTGCATGACCAAATCTTCTCAGTCACCAAACCTGCACGGATATGTGATACCAATTGATAAGGAGCAAGTAGGGAACAAGACAGGAGTAGAAGAACAAGGCAAGAAACATATGATTGAATTAGTAAATGGAAAGCAAAATTCTTCCTGATAAACTCAGGGTGCCTACAGCAAAATATAGGCTCTGCCACTTTACAAAGCAAGAAGAATCCTCCTGCAATCAACTAGTTCTCTGGAACATAGAAATCTAATGGAACATCAAACTTAGTAACTTGAGCACAAATAACTCTTTAAGTAAATTGCAATTCCAGAACTCTTGAGCCTCTGTGATTTCATGTAGCATGCTTGATCCAGATGCCAAGTTCGCCACACCTGCTACCTGAAAATATCAATCCATCTACGAAGCAGCAGTTTCCCGTTGTTCCAATCGTCATAGCTCGCTCGATCGTACCGGATCCGATCGTCACCCTCTCTGGCTGGAGCTGCTGGTTCGCTAATGAGCTTCACTACTAGTGGGCTAGCTCGCTAGGCCGAGACCGGCCCAACTCGAGTTGGGCTCCTAGACTTATTATTATTAGCTGCAATTTAATATCTGTGTTTATGTGTTGTACCTTAATATAATAATATTGTATTGAGCCACTTTACATACTCAATAAAGTTGACATACATAATGCTATCAAATGGCGTTGACTACCCTTTCTCCATTGACGTTCAGTTACGGCAGTTTTTTGCAGCTCCAAGTCTAGGTCACGACATGTCTCGTCGAGAGGCAGTAGCTAGTTGAACATTTCTATCGTGGATCAACTTTTTTTATTAAACTTCAATGGTGTTCTTTTATATGTTCAAGCTTTTCTTGTGGTGCATTGCGATTGTATGACAACGACAGAAAATTTTTTGGATCAACAATACCGGTGGAATCCATATTTTACACTGAAGCCCTGAATAAATGTGTTTTTTGATAGAATTTATTCAGGGGACTCCGATCCGCCATTGATTGATTTATCAGGTATAACTTGTCATACGAAATATAATAAAATAGTGAAGCTACTTTTACATAAATTTTTATGTAATTTAAGCACAACATCAATAAAAAAATGGTGATACAAGTGAAAGCACAAATTTGTTATTTTGGTAAATTATAATAATAGTGCAATAAATTTATATAATACTATAAAAATTTATTTTAGAAAAGTGAAGTAATTATTTAAAGTGATAAGTAAGTAATTCAAATGTAATATCAAGTGCTACTAAACAGTACTGTATTATTTCACCAAAAAAAATCAAAAGACAGTGATATAAGTAGTGTTATAATACACCAACAGAAAATGTCAATTTCCAATTTTCCATAATCTACAAGGCTTTAAAATGAAAAGAAACCAAGTATGGTCCAGGCGTTTTTATAGGTCCAATCCAATAAAGAGCCCTCAAGTCAGCCCAATGCAACGAAACCAGCTTCTTGAAGAATCGCAGGAGTTCAGAACCTGAGCTTTCTTCGTTTAGTCGAATTTCGATTACCCCAGAGAGACAGAGAGAGATGACAACGGCGAAGCCTTTGGGCCCCACCGGAGAGTTTTTCCGGCGACGAGATGAGTGGCGTAAGCACCCAATGGTAGGGAACCAGCTCCGCCACGCAACGCCGGGTCTTGGAATCGCTCTCGTTGCTTTCGGGATCTACCTCGTCGGTGAATTCGCTTACGATCGGTTCTACAAACCCTCTTCGTCATCGCACTCGCCATCGACTTCAAACCATCACTAGACTAGATTTCAGATGGTATTGATTCTCTCTCCTGCTATTTGCTTGATTGGCTGTTTGTTTCTGTTTGACGTTTGTGATTTGAGTTAATGATGTGAGAGGGATTGAACCGACTGTATTATTTTTAGGTGATTCTTGTTCGTTTGGGTTTAGAATACAGTTATTGTTTTGTTATAGGATTGAGATGTTAGGCAATTCGTTACCGTTTGTCAAATGCATAGCTTCGAAACTTGCCTTGAGTGCTGTGTGAAACAAAGGGCTTAATGTGTTTGTTCTCTAAGTCAAAACCTTTTAATGGATTTTATCTTTGCTAGACAATTTTGAGAAGCACTGTACAGCTTGCCAAAAGGTAAAAAATTGCTTCGATTAAATGGTTGGAGAGGCAACTCAAGATGCTTCCTCAACTTATAAGCACTCTTTGGAAATGGATATTCTTTTCTCTTTTTTCCTTTTTCCTGGATGGACTTCAATAAGAAGTCATGTTCATATTTTAAAACTGTGTGCCATGTAATTATGAGACGCTTGTACCTAGATTTTGAAGCTGAACTACTTGGCATACTTGAGTTTCTGGACCTTTTAGGAGAATTTTACTCATCTGTTACTACCTGTTGGTAACTAGAAGATTCGTTTCTGTTTGGGAGCGGTACCATGAATTATCCAATATAATTCATATTGACTTTTAGATTTCATCATGAATTGAGACTCCTAGTTGCATCTTTGTTCTGTTCTTTGGAAAGTGGATATGGAGTCCGGGAGTTGGATCTTAGACTTTATTAGTTTACAAGCCCATCTCTTGGCTGTCCTCTACTTTCTTTGAACCATGGGAGTCCTTGAAATCTTGTTTCAGCTAGCGTATCAAATCTTTTGAGTTCTCACTAATGTGGATTCAGAAATGTTGTCTTGTGCATATGGTTAAGATGTTGAACGACGGGGGTCCTTGAAATCTCATTTAGCAAGCATAGCAACTCTTTCGCTTCTCATCTAATATTTGGAAATGTTGTTTCTCAATATGATTAAGGTATTAATACTTTTCCAATTGCTCATTAGCCTAGAGATTAGCTTGTGCATATACCAGGCTACCTTTTGACTCTCGACTCTCTCTCTCTCTCTCTCTCTTGTTTGTTAATGAATCTTCATTTGGTAGTTTTGGTCTTCTGGCAATTTTGTTATATAGGTGCAAACTAGTTGACTTAAGATGATCTTTCCTTTGCATGTGATGTATCTTCCATATGATAAATAAGATAATTATCTTTGTTCACAAGTATTCTTCTCTCATCATTTTTTGCCAATAATCATTCTACTGTAATTAGTCTAGTAATGCAATATAACAATGCTTCTAGATTGAGATTCTAGACTTTTAGTTCTTTTAACTAATGTTTAGTGCTAAGCACCAATTGTTTTAGGATCCTGAAGTATCATACTTGATTTCAATTGTGCTAGTTCAAGGATGAGAAATGCAGTTAATTTACAAAGATGATAGCATTCTTGAGTGAGAAAAAGAGCACGATAGGACTAAAAGGATAGGAGCATGAGCATACTATTAATTACATGTTTCCATGCATCTATTTGGTGTTTTGAAGTTCCTTTAAACTTGCTAGACAAGGGAGCCGTTGTAGGCTGTTTAGAACTGCATTCTCTAAGTGAGTACAGAAGATCGTAACTACAAACTATTCATTTGATCATTTCCATTTGACCATATTAGAATGTTGTTTATCACTATTAACCCCATATATATAAGATATCTAGTACGAGTTTGTTGTGGCTTGCCTGCTATATTGGTTTCAATCTTCATGCAGGTAACCATTTTTTCGATTTACTTATCCCCATTTGTGTCCTCCACACCGTTCTTAAGAAAGCTGTAAAACATGTAAGACTGCATTTTTTAGCACATTAAATCAAATCATGAACAGCTATAGGTACGATGTATTGCTGTTGAGTAGGAATGTGGTTATTGATTTTCAAGAATATTTAACATCCATAGGGGTGAGATATTGTTGCTTCAATTTTGTATCTTAGTCTAGACATACACCATTACTGATGCCATTTCATCAACTAATTATTTCATGTGTTGGTTCCTAGTGTGTATCAGAACAAAGGTTTCTATTTATCCTCTCAACGCTACTCGATGTTCCTATGCTGACTCACTGAGTAGGGTGCTAAAATCTTCTCTACTTTTGCTGCCACTCCTTTCACATGGATTTGTTGATGATCGTCAACTTCTACTTGTAAAATCTGCTTTGTTTTGAAGCCTATCTTATCTCAGCTTGTTTTGTTTGTCAAAGTCTTGTTGAAATATTTCACTAGAAATATTTTCTATTGTATAAGCAAAGCTCCTGGAAATGATTTAATAATAATAAAAAAATGAGTTGTCTTTGTTGCTTTGGCGACTAGGTCATTCACTTTATGTCAATTGGATACTGTTTGATTCGCTTCTTTTGGCATTGTATTGCAGGTTGGTGGCAGCTGAAGTTTCAAATATGCTATATGTTTCTCGCTCTCCAGCTGTTGCGATGCAAGCAGGAGGGAACCTTGCTAAAACTGTGCTTCTTCTATGTGGAACGATTTGATAATTTGCATCTAGGTCTTTGTGAAATATGTATGGCTGCTTCAACAGTATCAATTTGATGTTTGAAATAAAACAATTCAGACTACATTGTGCTGGTCTTTTACTACCAAAAGTAACCGGTCATATGAGTTGCCGAATTCAGTGCTTCCGTCTCTGATATCCTCGTCGTGTCATCATATATTTTGACCACCAGAAGGGCTTTTCTTTTTTTTGCTATTAGTAGGGGATATTTGAAAGTATTTTTCAGCTTTTATGAAAGAAAAAATATTTTAAAAATTTTTAAAAACAAGATTATATTGTTATATAAAAAACTAAATAATAATAAAATATTATGATATAGAAAATTTGTTATATTTATTATATTTTAGAAAATTTTCTAAAATATTATAAAATATTTATAGTATAATTTAAAATTTAGAATTACAATGAAAAGTAATTCTAAATAGCACCCTAATTTTTATACATTTTTTTTTTCCTTTTAAGAAGCTCTTGGAACTTTTTTATTTTATTTTTTTGCAAACTTACCACATTCTTCTAATACTAATCTACGGGCTTGTTTCATTGCATATTTATAGAGAATTTCTTTTTTTTTACTTGCAAACATTAGGACCTAACTTATGTGAATACAGGTAAATATATTTGCAAATTTAGTGAGAGTTTTCCTTCTGTGAAAATAAAACAGGTATACATCCTTTTCTCACCTTTCTACAGTGGTTCATGCACTGTCACCTGCAAATGCACCTGACCGTGGGAATTGAAATAGTGTTCATAGTAAAGGAAAGGATCCGCATAGATCATACGGTGCTGCCGGAACCGGAAGCAGGCGTGTTAGTTAAGAATAAGAAAAGTTTGTGCTAGACCCGACGTTAATTAGTCAAATGAATAAAACTGCAGGTATGGATTTCTCTTTTACTAAAGACTTTGTTTAATTTGAATTAGGGATTTGTGTACTAAGACTTCCTTAGCAAACATGTCAATTGTATTTTGTCCAAAGAAAGACTAAGGTTTTGTTTAATTTGAATTAGAGATTTGTGTACTGAGGCTTCCTTACCAACCATGTCAATTGTATTTTGTCCAAAGAAAGACTAATGTTTTGTTTAATTTGAATTAGAGATTTGTTTACTAAGGCTTACTTTCCAACCATGTGAATTATATTTTGTCTAAAACAAGACTAAGGCTTTATTTATTGAATCGGAGATTTGTGTACCAAGGCGTGCGTGCGAGCTTTAGTTAAACAACAACTTTGTAATACTACGTATTCACTTGGATCATGACACTGTTAATTAGCTTCATGTAAAAAACCCCCCCGTATAGTTGAACTAGTTATTACTGAAGAAGATTACAGCAACCTTGCGTGCTAACTAGTCGTAGTTTTAAACTAGTTCCTTAACATATGAGAGTTTCGGGATCTGCTTAGATAATTGGAAACTTATATTAAAAATAAAAAGAAAGAAATCGCATTTTCGTTTTTGGGTAACCTTTTTTCTAATTCGAAATTGAAGGACAGCTCGGCCCACTCTAAAAATGGAATGCTTCATTTATAAAATAACATGGACTGGACCACTATTTAGTACAAGACCATCCATTCGTGCGCCGGCGCAATTTCGACACGGAGGCCCACTTTCAGATTCACATGATCCCGTTCTTTGTTGTTTTTCTCCAAATTCCGAGATTAAAAAAAGTTGTCTTTCTGGAGTGCGTATCAGTGCAAATTTGGCAAATCACTACCGGAGAAATTATTTGGCAAAACATACGTGTGCCTACTTTGAGGTGCTGGGGTTACTACTAAGGTGTAGTTTGCAGAGTTTATTGGATACTTTTTCCTTCAAAAGCATCTTATTATTTTCAATAAAAGTTTTACAATATTTTATAAAAAATTTTTAAATATTTGCTAAATTAAAAATTATTTATCGTACATATTATAGTTGTCAAATTCGAATCGGAATGTTCGAATCGATTAAAAATTATCGACTCGAATGCCAAATCAGTTCGATCTGTAAAAGATCGGATATGTAACTGACACGATATAATCCAGATTGATACGAGCAGGCTCTGGACTGACCAGGCCACCCACCCGCCCCGATCAATTTGAGCCACTGAAATAAAAAAAATAATCTATTTTTGGTAAGCTGCTAGGACGGACGTAAACCTTCGAACGTCATCTTCATCGAATCGTCTCCCCGCTCTCGTCCTCAAGCTCTAGGGTTTCTCCTCTGATCCGTCGTCTCCCGTTCTCCGATAGAAGCTTCGCATTCGGAAGAGAAGAATCTAGCACCGATAAGTTTTCTCTTGCAGTGGTCCGACGAAAATGCCAATCTGATAACACAAACCCCGCACTAGGAGGTAACAGTGTTCAAGACATCGGCAAAGAACATGGTAACAACTCCCTAACCAATCAAAAATCTATCCGGGTTTGAGATAATACGCCGAACAAAGCTTGCTATCAACTAAACAAATAAAGAACAGATCAGAGAAGAACACGAAGAAGATGCATCGTTGGTTGACAAGACAAAAGATTTCGTTGCTGAGAAGATCACTCACTACCGAAGACAGAAGCAACGGTGAAAGACGTCTCAAAGGCATTAGTTGTAACGGTGCCAGGTTCAACGCAGAGGTCTCTGTTAATAACCCTTATTGCACTCGTCTTTCTATCTCTGAGGTCCATTACACTCTAACAAGTGCCGACATATTTTGATTGGTTGAAATTATACTAATTCATAGAAAAGTATGTAATAAATTTCGTCGGTTGATTGATTGACTTTCAAGGTTATGGAGTCAGGGACAATACCAGATCCAGGATAGATCAAGACAAGTGAAACAAATCTCAACATTCCATTCATGATGCCATATGATTTCTTAATCAGTATCGTGAGAGATGTTAGGAGAGACTGAGAGATTGATGCTGAGGTAGCCATGTTTAAATAATATTATCACTGGAGAAAAGAACGGAGTGAAGCAGAGTGAGAGCTTCACGTAAATTTTCATCCATTCGGATAGCGATTCGTCAATTCAGAAAGATTTCCAGATCAATGTGCGAATCTATTCTGCCGACTTTGGTACATACTTTACATATATATTTTTTATTTAAATTTTTTTTTATGTAAGCACTCCCAAACTTGCCCTGAGAGTACATGAAAGACAAATTTAAGATACAAATGCGAATATTTTGTTTAGATGCCCAATTTGCAAAAACAATCTAAACTTTCTGCACTTTGGCTATTTCCATTACATATATATATGAATCATCTCTGACCTTGTACACAATTTCCCCGCAACTCCGGAGTGAGACCACCACTCACTGACTAAAAAACGAAAGAGATCGAAAACCAAAAACAGGCAAAGCCATTGAAGAAGAACCAAACACAAATAAATAAATAAATAACCAATCAATCAAGCAATCAATCAATCACAGAAGAGAACAAACGGAGAGATCTGTGATGGCGATGGAGATGGAAGATTTCCTGGATTGCTGTAGTCGGTCCGGTGATGCGGCGTATGGCGCTCTGAAGACATTGCTGGAACGGCTTGAGGATTCTTCTACCAGATCTGCCGCACGCGTGTTTCTAGCTGATGTCCAGCGACGGTTCTCCACCGATAAAGAAGCTGATGAATGTTTCCGTCAGTATCATTTCCGAATTCGCGATCTGCTTCTCTCTGGTCTTCAAGGTCTCCTTCTCTCTCTCCTAGATTTCGGTTATATAGTTTACTTGGGACAAACAGTATCAACGCTACTTGTTTATTGATGCTTTTTCATTTCCTTTGTTTTCTCCTTCTTTTTCTATTTGGATCTTTTTCTTTTGGTTTATTGTTTTATCGCGATATTGATCGAGAGTGGATATAGCGATGCTGTAATTTCGTTGCGGAAGTTTACGTATCATTGCGCTAGCTCGTTCCGGAGTTTGTTCAATTGAATCGTTGGTGTTGTTTGATAACTGGTGAACATAGATCTCAAGATCAGTTAATTTCATTTCTCATGTTTACGTTTTTGCACTTTGCTCACTTATTTCTCTTCTAATGAATACAAAGAGAAATGTAGAACGTCTAGGATCAGTATTTAGGACAATTTGGTAGTAAACATTGTGCATTATCCCAGGTTCATGTTGTTTTGGATCTTTGCTTAGACTCTGCCATCCTCTCTTTTCTTCTTCTTACTCACATTTTGGTGATTTGTTTTGGTTCTTTCTGAATTTTCGCTGCATCTACAGTTTCAGCACTGTCCTCACTGGAGCTCCATTTTGAGTATGTATGCTTTATATTTTACAACTAAACAGAAGACAGCGTTCAATATAAGCATTCCATTTGACAAATTTCCTAGTCAAATAAAATTAGTGTGCACCTTGCGCGCTGTTACTAATTTCTCTGTTCTTCCTTACTTAGATTTGTACCATTTGAAGTGAACATCTACTATTTTGGCCTCTCCAGTTTGTGTGGTGATTATTTTGAACAGACTTAGTTAAATGTGCCCTTCCATTCAGTATGAGCCGCAAAAGAGTTTGTCTTGGCAACGCAGTTATCTCAATACTAGGTTACTTAGCATGTTAATTGAAACAGAAAGTTCATACCAAATTGGTTAGAGCATTATCTTTAAGATTAGTATTTGGGCTATCTTTCTGTTAGAAACTATTTGTCTGCCAATTACGTGTTCATCGATTTCAGGATACCAAAGCAGGAAAAAAATGAGTATGATGGAAATCCCTAGCATCTTCATTCCAGAAGATTGGTCATTTACTTTCTATGAAGGGATAAACCGTCATCCTGACTCAATTTTTCGGGACAAGACTGTTGCTGAGCTTGGTTGTGGAAATGGATGGATATCAATTGCTCTTGCTGATAAGTGGTCTCCTCTGAAGGTATAATTTTTGCAGCTCCACACTAAAGTTTTAGATTTTCTAAGCTGTAGTTTCCACTATTAGAGCTGTGTATACATGTGTATGAGTGTGCTAATCTTGCTCAAATTTACACTATGACTTATTGGTAGAAATACTTAACAGCACCATGCTTCATTCTCCTGGAGTCGCAAGCTCCTATTGTCTTAAAATTGATCTCTAAACTAGATATGATGTCTGACAGGTATATGGCCTTGACATTAATCCAAGAGCTATAAAAGTTGCTCGAATTAATTTATTCTTAAATGCATTGGACGGAGATGGGGCCCCTATATATGATGACCAAGGGAAGACTTTGCTTGATAGGGTGGACTTTCATGAATCTGATCTTCTAGCTTACTGTAGAGATAATAACATACAGCTTGAGCGTATTATTGGTTGCATACCACAGGTACTTCAGCTCCTAAATTCTATTGTTTATTAAATATTTTCTGTCTAATAGTACTCTACACCACATGGATATGATCTTTAATAACTATTTGGCTACGCTTTTCAGATTCTTAATCCAAATCCAGAGGCCATGTCGAAGATGATTACTGAAAATGCGAGTGAGGAGTTCTTATACTCCTTAAGCAACTACTGTGCTCTTCAGGTGAAAAAGTGAAGCTTTGTAATTAAATGTTATGCAATCTGTTGTTCTCGGCAAAGTGCAAGTTTTACCCATTCCTTATAAATTTCCTAAGATATAAAAGTCTTGCAGTTGTCTCTATAAAGAATCCATCCCAATTGTTAGTTCTAGCATTAATCATTAACTAATAAGCAGAAATTGGGCTCTGGGAGGTCAGACTTGCTCCTGTTGCTAGATTTATTCCTTAGAAACTACAAAAACTCTTATAAAAATATATGTCCTTAGATGGAAGTCTTGTCTATTTCTTAAGTGAATGTTGTTCCCCTCTTGTTTTTGTCCAGGGCTTTGTTGAGGACCAGTTTGGATTGGGACTTATTGCTAGGGCTGTGGAAGAAGGAATTGCAGTTATAAAACCTATGGGCATCATGGTTTTCAATATGGGAGGCCGTCCAGGGCAAGGAGTTTGCGAACGCTTGTTCAAGCGTCGTGGTTTTCAAATCTCCAGGCTTTGGCAAACAAAAGTGATGCAGGTATTTTGTATGACAAGTTACAAGCATACCTGCAGAATAACTACTTGTATTCTATGGCTTTGTCTTGACTTCTCCTGGATATCCTTCTTTTATTAATTTTTCTGTATGCAAGATGTGAAGTTTTTAAGCCTTTTCATCAACATTACTTGCTTCATACTACAGGCTGCAGATACTGATATCTCAGCATTGGTGGAAATTGAGAAAAACAGCCGACATCGGTTTGAATTCTTTATGGGGCTTGTAAGTGATCAACCTATCTGTGCACGTACTGCAATGGCATATGTGAAGTCTGGTGGTCGTATTTCTCATGCTTTGTCTGTCTATAGTTGTCAGCTTCGTCAACCGAGTCAGGTATCTGTAACTTTTTTTGTTTTTAATGGCCAATCACAAATTTGTTTCTAATACGTCGAGCTGTCAATGACATATATTGACAGGTAAAACTAATATTTGATTTTCTGAGAAGCGGTTTCCAAGAAGTTGGCAGCTCCTTGGATTTATCATTTGAAGACGATGCTGTTGCTGATGAGAAGATACCATTCTTAGCATATCTTGCAAGTGTTTTGAAAGAGAACTTATTTCTGCCTTATGAGCTTCCTTCTGGAAGTATACGTTTTCGCAAACTTATTGCTGGATTTATGAAGATGTATCATCATATTCCACTTACTGCTGACGTAAGATCTCTTCTAATTTTCTGTTTCTATTGATCAGCTTCCTGTTCAGTGAATATTCAGGTTAAGGTAGGGGATAACTAGTCTAACCTTCATCATCAATTTGTGGGTCTTTGCAGAAAGATCCATTTAGCTACCCCCACTTAGTGGGATATGGTTTCATTGAAGGTTTAGAGACAATCAACTGGATATTGAATTCCTTTTCTAAGATGCACTTGCTACTTGAAAAAACAAATTTCGTCATAGTTAGATTTTTTTTTCCCTAAACACATTATAATTAGAAGCCATTTCTTCAGAGAGCACGATTCTTCCAAAACTTCAATTAACAATTCAATAAAGCTTGTCTGGATAGTAAGTGGACTTTGTTGAGCATTGTAGTCTGCAAAAGATATCTACAGCAGCCATCAAATTGCCTGAGGTGGTCAACTTCTGTTGTTTTTGTATCTCTGAGAAAATCAACTGACTTTGTCTTGATTGTCATGGTAGGATCACAGTGGCACTTGATTGAAAACTTTTGGCAACTCATATGCAGCTTCATTGAAATAGTTAGTGTATGCTTATATAAACGGTTGCTTGCTAACTTGGTCTTGTGTCCCAGAATGTTGTAGTATACCCTTCAAGGGCTGTTGCAATAGAGAATGCTCTGCGATTATTCTCTCCAAGGCTAGCTATTGTTGATGAGCATTTGACAAGACACCTACCAAAACAATGGCTTACTTCTTTAGCGCTTCAGGTAACAGAAAATTTTTCTACCTCAAAACTTCCTCAAATCCGCAAATTACACCTATGCACCACACCTCTATCTCCTTTGTTCTTTACCCATCATCTTTCTAACTTTAACGCTTCATTTGCACATTTGACCATATAACTAATGTAGAAAGCATCTGTCCGATTAAGTGATGCAACCATGATTGCCTGCAGTAACTGCAGCTAGTTTTTCAACAAACTGAACATTTCTTTTTTAGGAACTGAACCATGACTGATAATTTCATATTACAGGATTGTTCAGATGGTGAAAGTTCAAAAGGTGTCCTAACTGTAGTCGAGGCTCCACGACAATCTGATTTGATGACAGAATTAATAAAAAAGCTAAAGCCACAAGTTGTCGTTACTGGAATGGCTGATTTTGAGGCTATCACAAGCTCTGCCTTCGAAAACTTGTTAGTTACAACAAGAGATGTTGGTTCTCGTCTTTTTTTAGACATATCTGAACATCTTGAGCTCTCTAGTCTTCCTGGAACCAATGGTGTTTTAAAGCATCTTGCTGGGAAGACATTGCCCTCTCATGCAGCCATTATGTGTGGTTTAGTGAAGAACAAGGTAAACAAGCTGTGCTGGAAGTATATTAATGAATCTTGAGTAGGACGTTATCCTTTAAACTTGTCTAAGCTGTCTTTCATCTCAAACTTCTGATCTGATTTACAAATTTTGAATTTTGAAAATCCTGGTAATTGTATTTCCTAAAGCTATACTTTACTCCAATTGCTGGCCATTTAGATGGAATATCAAGGAAAGACTTGATTATTAGATAGAACAAACGGCAAATATCCATTGGCGTGCTATGCAGACTTGGACTGCATTCTATAAATTAGAAACAATGTGCTTGCACTGAGAACAACGCAAACAATTTATATCTGAAAATAGGGATCTACTTTTCCCAGTGAAATTTTCCGGTAATCTTATTCAGTTTATTGGTTTGTTTCTTGTACAGCACAAACAATACAAACACAAAAGTAAATCTGCTTTGTGTATGAAGTTACTTATGTTGCAGTTTTGGAGCCCATAAATTATTATTGTTGTAGACATTGTGCAAGGATAACATTGCCATACTTCTTCAGGTATATTCGGATTTGGAAGTGGCCTTTGTCATTTCTGAAGATGAGACAATTTATAAGGCGTTATCAAAAACTGTGGAGTTATTAGAAGGGCATACAGCTTTATTCAGCCAGTATTATTATGGCTGCCTCTTCCATGAACTATTGGCATTCCAGATTGCTGGTCGGCATCCACCAGCTGAGGTCCGTATGAGCGCCTTCCTTACCTTATTCCTCAAATTATATAAAGAAATCTACTTGTCTTTCAGCTAAACATCCTTGAAGTACCATTATATGTGCCGTACGGCTTTCCGTTTCATGTTTTACTTGAGGATCATTGTTTGAATCCAAAAAGTCCTGAATTTAAAGCCTATTGTGCTAAACCTTCTTATGATGGACAGGTAAACAAGATAATAAAATGTACTAGTTTTGCGACAAAGGCTGAAGTTCATATGTACAATATCACATAGGATGATAATTTATCTACATCTGCCTAATTGTATGATCCTTATCAGCAGATGATCTTAGACAAACAAAATAATTCTCTTTTTATTTTTACCTAACTCTAGTTTCTGGAAAACTTGTATGTCTAAGTATATATACTATCATTTTAACATGTCTTATCTGTCCTTTGTTTTTGGAAAATAAAAGTGAATCTAGATTCTCCATCAATCTGAGGTTGAAATAAGTGGAACCAGTATTTTTTATTCGTCAATTGTCACTTTTCGTGAGCTGGTTTCTGATTTTTTTGTAGAGGGAATGCTCGAATATGAATCCTGCATCATTGGTAGGGTTCACACGTTCTGCCATATCTGCTCTAAGTAGTTCTGAGCTGTCAATCTCTGAGATGAAAAACTCCTCTGTGATTCATATGGATGTGGACCAGAGCTTCTTGCCAATACCATCTGTTGTTAAAGCTTCTATTTTCGAAAGCTTTGCTAGACAGAATATGGTAGAGTCTGAGACTGATATCTCTGCCGGAATCCAGCAGCTGGTGAAGGATATTTATGGGTTTCCTACTGACAGCTCTTCAGAGTTCATTTATGCAAATTGTCCTCTTGCCCTCTTCAGCAAGCTTGTTCTTTGTTGTGTTCAAGAAAATGGCACCTTTGTTTTCCCATCTGGCACTAACGGGAATTATGTATCTGCTGCTAAGTTCTTGAACGCAGAAACTGTGACCACCCAAACTAAGTCGGAAGAAGCATTTAAGCTTGACCCTAAGGCCCTTGCAAGTTTACTTCAGACAATACAGAAACCATGGTTGTATATTTCAGGTCCTACTGTTAATCCAACAGGCGCTCTGTATAGCAATGAAGAGATACAGAAAATACTTTCAGTCTGTGCTGAGTGTGGAGCAAGGGTGGTAATTGACGCCTCCTTTTCAGGCTTGGAGTTTAGGACCGAAAGTTGGAATGCCTGGGACATACACACCAGTATAACTAAGGTTGGACATTCTAGCCCATCATTTTGTGTGTCTCTACTTGGTGGATTGTCTTTCCAAATGCTCACTGGTGGACTTCAGTTTGGGTTCTTGGTATTAAATGAACCAGTTCTCGTTGATGCATTTCATAGTTTCCCAAGCTTGAGTAGGCCCCACAGCACTGTCAAATATGCTGTTAGAAAATTGCTGAACCTTCAAGAGCAGAAAGCCCCACATTTCATGGAGGCAATTGAGAAACAGAAAGAAACTCTAAAGAGTCGGTCTGGCCGTTTAGCAGAGGTGGGCTTTCTATATGTTTTTCTCAATTATTGAGCGCCACATGGTTCATGCTTTTCTTTTCCTTTTCTTGTTTTCCTTGTAGATCTAAGCTCGTTTGGTGCATGTGCTGCAGGTTCTCAAGGGTGCTGGGTGGGATGTTGTACCCTGCTATGGAGGGGTTTCTCTTGTGGCAAAACCGACTTTATATTTAGGCAAAATGCTGAAAATGGAAGGGTTTGAATCCAAGCTCGAAGACTCATGTTTCAGAGAGGCCATTCTTCAGGCAACAGGCTTGTGCATTAACAGTGGGTTATGGACTGGTATTCCTGATTATTGTCGTTTCACAACTGCCCTTGAGGATTCTGAATTTGAACGTGCCTTGGAGTGCATTAGCATGTTCAAGAAGTTGGTGCTTGGAGATTAGACTGCAATCATTTATCTGACATGGTGGGAGCTTAGTGAATCACAGTAACTGGATTCATGGATTTCGTGGCAGATTACTGGTTGTTCTTTTATTCTTTCTTTCTACTTCATTAACCTGCTTTGATTATTTCATTAACCATATCCTTTCATTGATCAATTAATGTGATGCTTGGAAGTGCTTTTAAAAAAAAAATTTCTGAAATAGAAAGTATTAAAAAAATTTTTAAATACTTTCTATTTTTTTTACTTCAAAATAATAATAATAATAATAAATAATAATATTATTTTATTACATAATTTTTTTAATTTTTAAGAAAATATTATAAAATATTTATTAAAAAATATAAAATTAATAGTTAAAATGAAAAGGAATTGAAAAGTCCAGCAAAATATCACCTAAATCCAATCATGAATAATAGCGACTATAAATTAGGGGTGGCAACTTGAATGTTGGGTTGGTTTCGTCACAGGCCTATGTGGACAATGATAGATTTGGTCTTGATCTGTTGGACAATACTCGACACAGTTACCACAAAATATACAGACACCAAAATCAATACTATAATTAAGCAATTGTTTCTTTTTAATATCTCTTTCAAATCTCCCATATCTCTCTACTCTTCAAGAGAATTCAGATTTCTTGGCGAAAAGACGAAGAAATAGATTTATCATCCCATTACAATATGATCAAGAACGAGAAAAGGAACTAATATCTTGTTTTGGTATTTCGATGGAAATATATAATTGGTAAGGGTTTTCACTGAGTCCTTCTGCGTCTAACTATCTCGACGAAACAAGGGTGATACCTGCAGCTGAGTTTAAACGAAGTGAAGTAGGAGAGAAGGACTGACTTGATCAAAGAGAGAGTCAGGGTCGGACAAGAGACTGAATAAGCACTGTCCTAGTTCTACCGTATCTTTTGTTTCATTTCTCCTGGAACAATCACAAAAAATTTTTGGATTATGGATTTACTATCAGAAATTCAATGCGTAATCTCAGCATTCAATGTGTATTCCTGAATAATCTCATTTTTCAATTATTCAACCATTTCATTTTACCAAGTTCAACCTTAGCTAGATTAATCAACATTTATCTGTTTCGATGCAACAACAAGATCTTATTTGTAACAACTAGTTTTGTTCGTTGGTTAATTGGTCACATTTTATTCATGAAATGGGTTGGATTGAGTCAAGGTAACCCTTCTTTGAAACACTTTGGTATTGCTCCTAGATCAAAATACAAGGACCTAATAAGTAACGTTCAACAAATTGGGATTACAGGATTTCCAATCCTAGCAGGAAAAGAAAAGGAGGAAAACGGATACTCAATTTAAAGTGAGTAAACAGAATTCCATACTCGATCTCATAGATACATATAGAATTCTGTGGGAAGCCGTATTCGATGAAAGTCGTATGTAAGGCTTGGAGGGAGATCTTTCATATCTTTCGATATCCACCCTCCTTGCTTCTCTCATGGTATAACCCTCTTCCCGCCAAGCCCTCTTTCTCCTCGGTCCACAGAACAAAGACAAAATAAAATGTAGGACTGGTGCCAACAATTCTTTCTTCCGTGACGAACTGTTGGCACCAGTCCTACATTTTATTTTGTCTCTGTTCTGTGGACCGAGGAGAAAGGGGGCTCGGCGGGAAGAGGGTTGTACCATGAGAGAAGCAAGGAAGTCAACCTGCTTCAAATATACAACACGAATTCTGGCGCGTTGAGAAAGGGGAGATGTATAGAACCTTTCAAGGGAATAGTGCTTTTGCAAATCTCATTGGCGTGCATCCAGCATGAATTAAACCTACGAATTCGCCAATTATGAGTTGGGCGCTTTAACCATTCAGCCATGGATGCTTAACAGGGATCATCATACATCGGCCAAAATAACCATGAGCGGCTACGATATTATAAGTTTCTTCCTCTTGCCCGAATCTGTAACCTTCATTAGCAGATTCGTTTTCTGTGGTTTCCCTGATCAAACTAGAGGTTACCATACTTGGTGTATTGATTTATTTTGAAAAGGGAGTGTGTGCGAGTTGTGTATTTCAAGAATAGGTTGGATCCAACCAACTGCACTTTATTTATTTTATCTTCTTTCTATTTTTTTAATGGGATAAGTAGGAAAAAAGTGTACAATCTCGACGAATTACTTCTAAAGAAATTAAGAAAAAAGTTAATTTAATTGTAATAAGATCCATCTAGGAAGCTTCTCGAGTTTTTGAGAACCGTTTGAACAAACGGTTCTCAAAAACTTGCGTCCTTGGATTGCTATTGCATATTCAGCTCCTGTTGCTACTGCTATTTTCTTGATCTATCCTATCGGTCAAGGAAGTTTTTCTGATCCGCAAGGACCATGATTGGGAATTGTTTGATCGTCTTTCTCCAAGGAATGCTTTGGAAGAAGCTTGTACAGTTTGGGAAGGGTCGAATAAAGAAAGGGGGCGAGACCCAATTACAATTAAAATTGCAAGTGTCAGAATCATGAAAATTTGAACGTTTACGCGTCTTTCTTTCGTCATTCTTAATTCTTGGGTTCAAGAATTCTTGAATATATCAACTATTTCTTTATTTTCCGATCGCCTGGAAGGGACAAAAGAAACATCTTCTATACGGATGATCCGATCTGCAAGGACCATGATTGGGAATTGTTTGATCGTCTTTCTCCGAGGAAGAAGCGAAACATAATCAACTTGAATTCGGGACAGCTATTCGAAATCTTAGGGATTTTTTATTTGGGAGAGCTTAGAGAAAAAGAAGGATTTTTGACCTGGCTTTTTCGTTGGACCAAGTCGTACAAGAAATACTCGTCCATGCGGATCCAGGAAGGTTCATTACTCAGGCGCATCAGTTTCCCATTTTTGAGCTCTGGGTGGAGCAAGCTATTTTATGCGCAGCTTCGAGATAGTCGAACTTATGGTCTTCCCTGGCGCGTAGTATTCGCCACAAAAAAAAGCCCCTAGGCCGACAAAACTTATTGCAAAACTTGCGAGCGAAACGAGCGGGGCGTGCTTTGGATGAAGCGATCTATTATCGGACAAGGCTACGAGACATTTCGAAACCGAGAAATCTTGACAGGAGCAGGTGCTATCAGAGAATAATTAGCGGATTCGGATTTACGAATTATTATAAATAATTCATTGATAGAATGGAAGGAATTGGGAGACGAGGGGTCCACTGGAAATGAATGGGAAGATAGACTATAGACCGATGTTGAAGTTTACAGAAACATAAGAGAGCTTGCCTGCGATAAACGAATGCTTTCGGGAAAGGTGTAGGCTTCATTCTATGGTATGCTTGATGATAGTCTAACACGCAATATTAGTTTCGAATGGAACTATTTAAAATCAAATTAATTTTGTTATATTCTAACTCCACCCATCATTTTTTACGAATTAAAATTATCAATCCAGATTTAAGCTATTTAATATGTCAAATTCGGATTGACATATTTATAATTAAGATTACTAATTTTTAATTCTGTATTTTTAAGTTTGAATTAAATTATAAAATCAGTTGGAATGAATGTGCACGATTTTTACGTAAAGAGATATGATGAATGTTCGTCTAATATACATTCTTTAGTATTTTCATCAGTGTTTATAATATTCCAAATTTTTATTTTTTAAAATATGTGATAACAACTAAAATTTTATGATTATAAATATATAGTAATACTTTTGATAAAAATTTGATAAACATAGCTAGCTGATAAAATTTTAATAAAAATTTGTACAAAATTCAAATTCGTCATTAGAAAATAACTATATAGTAATATTTTTTATAATATTATAATTTTTATTATGCACTATTTTACTAAAACGTAAAAGTAAACGATTAATTATAAATATAATATAATTTAATAATTTATAAATTATTATTATCATTTTTTTATTGCCAAAATTTGATATATAGTAAACAAACTTAGAAAAGAATTATTCATTCAAAAAATGGCAATTCAGACTGGTAGATAAATTTCGGATCAACCACTTTAATAACTAATTAAATTCGTTCAATCCTAACTCAACTCATATATTTATACAAGTCAAATTTTTTAACCTTATTTCGAATTAAATCTATCGATTTCGGTTTGAATTTTTAGGTTGGTCATATATATTGGAAATACCAAGTGTGTCGGATTGTTGATAGATTGAATGAAAATATAAAATAAATTAAGGATCTTACCTAAGCAATACGAGAATTGAGATAAGAACAAATCAAACACAAATATAAGAGATTTATGTGGAGAAAAATAAAAAAGTTTCCAAAAAAAGTCAAGTTAGCCTCAATAAAATTACCAAATCAAAGTAATTATAAATTTATGTTTACATTTTAAGTAGAGACCTTACTAAAATATTTTATTTCTATCTCTCACACTTGATATTGTGAGTGATGAGTTTGTTCTTGCTATATTTCGAATGAATATATCTTATTTATATATATAGTGTTTCTAAGGAAATTTTTGAACTTTCAAACCGTTCTCATTCTATTTTTTCATTAATTGTCTAAGTTTTTGGCATTCCATTTTTCAAGATATGATTCAAAATCTTTAACGGGTTGGCTTCTTGAATTTTTTTGATGATGATTTATCTTTTTTGACTTTCGATATTTTATCATCAATATATATTTAACTAATTGTATTTTAATAAATTACTAATTTATATATTGACTTTATAATATCTAATAATATATTGGCACCCCTGCTATACATCATGTGCATGCAAGTGAAAAGCATGAATAAAAACACTAGATCAACCTTTGTCTTCTCTTCAGGCAACGCAAGCTTCTCACCCACCCACAGCATCCACACAAAGGACGCACGGATCATTATTGTTCGCAGAGCAGCGAGCGTTCCAGATATTTTCAGGTTGTTGTCTCCGGCTTTCGCTGGTTTACTGCAGCAAGCCAGCTACTGATGCATTGAATTTAATTGGGTTGTGTTTTATTCGGGCTTCATAAGCCCACAACTGAGGCGTAGCATTAAAGTGAGCTCTGTTAATTTCCGGCCTTATTGTAGGGGCCCAAAATTTAGTTTGTCTAGAATGAAAGAAGAGTTTTTAAGTGAATTGTCCAGAACATGGAAGAACCGCCTACTCTGATCTCGTTTAAAAATCTTTCACTGGTTATAAACAACTTTCTTCAACCTTCAATAATTTTCAGATCTTCCCAGAACCATCCAGACTGCAAAAACAACATTCAAATTTCGAAAAGTAGACCGCTATATAAAATCAGATCTCCTTCAGAAACAAAAATCGCGAAAACAGAAGGCACGCATCTCCGATTAAACGAAACTTTGCTAATTTCTCGGCGCAACTGAAAGGTTTTTTTTAAGTCCTGAAATGAGGGCAAAGTTCTCCATAGTGTTGGTTCTCCTGCTGTGCCTAGTGGCTTCACCAGCAATGGGCCTGGTGCCCTACAGCAGGAGTTCCATTTGGGACATGATGCTTCCATCCGAAGACCCATTTAGAATTTTAGAGCAGGTTCCAGTCACCATTCCAAGGTCATTGGAAGATGTTTCCCTTGCTCGAGCCGACTGGAAAGAAACTCCGCAGGCTCACATTATCACCCTCGATGTTCCAGGTACGTAAAGGATCATTTCATCTAAAGGTTTAAACTAATAGATCAGAGGCAAACACATTCATATGTGTGGTGTATGTAGGAGTTAAGAGAGAAGAGATTACGATAGAAGTGGAGGATAGCCGAGTGTTGCGGATCTCCGGCGAGAGGAAGTCAGAGGATGGAGCAGAAAGCGATAAGTGGCACCGAGCAGAACGAACATCTGGCAAGTTTTGGAGACAGTTTCGTTTGCCGGTGAGCGTCGACATGGAGAAGGTCAAGGCTCATCTTGAGGATGGAGTGCTGAAGATCACAGTGCCGAAGTTGCCTGAAGAGAAGCGGCAGCCTAGAGTGATTGACATTGCTGAGGATGCTAGTAAGAAAGGTCAAGATATTAAGGCCACCAAGCAGAAGATGTGAATAAAAGAAAAGAAAAAAAAGAAGTGAAATGTCTTGTACGCAATAATCTTGAACGTGTTGCAATATGTACCCATTCCTTATGTACATGTTACTCGTATGTGTAATGCATGAGTAATGCCTGCAACGGTATGAGCAGTTTCCATTCAATTTTCTGATGGATGTTTCCGTCTTGTTTAAACAAGGCACTTTAACGGCTTTCTTCAAGCCAGGAGTCCGGACTTGCTGCGCGCAAAAGATGTACAGAATGAACCTGCAATATTGTGAAAACAAATCATCCAGCTGGTTCTTTGCAGTGGTATAAGGTTGTGGTTGCTCCTTTGCAGTATTGTACTGTAATGTCATGACGTAGTACCTCTGTGATTATCTAATACCAGTTTAAATAGTAATAGTAGTTCTAAACAAACAAAAGGGTCTTATAGTGACAAAAATTACTAGCGTGGGTTTTCTGTATTGGACAATGGTTATGTTCTCTTCTTCTCTCATCCCTCTCTGGGTCTAAGAAATGACAATAACATTAGCCCATACTGTTCTCTTTTCTCCGATGCCTCCCTAGCAATTATATTAATATTATGGTTTAAAAATAAAAACATGACTGTTCTGACTAGTGCACGCAAAGCAAACAAAAGCTTCTAAAAAACCATCTTGATCTTTGTTCCACATATATAAATAAATCCATATTGATATTTACTGATAAGTAATTTCAACCTTGGCCGCAAAGTGTATCTTTCTTGTCGTGAAGAAAAAGAACTTCCAATTCCAGCAAGCAGCACGAACAACAATACTACTTTCCCAAATACTCCCATTACAGAAGTTCACAGCAACTACAGGAAATGTTTTGCAATGAAGTACAAGGAGTGGCGGAAGAACCATGCAGCATTTTCGGAGGGAACGTGATCGACGAGTTCATGCCTAGTGGTGAGGATAAGGCACCATTCCAGCAAAGTTATATAATTCATAAGAACTGATACATTAATTGGTTTCAAATAAACCTTTACCCAAGTATCAAGATTTTCATGAATCTATAAAGGGAAGTGACGAGTTACAATCAGTATAAAATTTGACTAAAATCCTACAGTAGTGCAACTCAAGACCACCCCTGCGAAGTTGAAGTATCCGGCGGCAGCAGTGGCGGCGGCTCTGGGACGTTGTCGAACATGTCTACAGGAAATTCGTCGAAGAAATTATCAGGCATCGTCGCTGTTGTATTGATTTGATCAGGTTTCATTTCAAAATGTTGCTCTCCAGTGGGTACGCTGAAATAGGGGAAGTCTTCGTAAAAATTCATGCATTGTGACTGCTCTTCCTCCCTAGGAAAATCCTCTTGAAATAACCCGAGTTCGTCGAGACTATTACTTATTTCCGAGCATTCTTGGAATAATGGGAGCTCTAGATTTGGTTGCAAAGCTATCTGACTCAAAGGCCACGGCTGCTGCATTGCTGCTGGCAAGACGTTCGCCGGATGCCCAGGGAATGGAAATGTTGGCATTACTTCTATGTTGCTCACCATGTTTAGGTTTTCCGGCATTTTCTCTGCTTTTAAGGAGCCTCCGGGAATGCACTGGTTGCCTTTGCAGTAGGAATGAATATTGTTGTTCATGTTTGTATCCTGCTCAAACAAGTGAAGAATTAATTAGTAATCAATCAAACTATTAGGATATGAGGATGCATAAATCAAGGAGAAAGATCAGAAGCAATTGAAATTTAAACTTCAGCGTATCAGAAATGATAAGAGTGTTCATACAGGATGAATCCGCATCTGAGGCATGGTACTATACATAGGAGCATTGCCAATGTTGTTGTTGTTGCTGCTACTGTTGTTCTTGTGAGACGAAGAAGAAGCTGACCTCGGCAAAGGGTGTTGCAAAAGCCTTGCAAGCCGCTTCTGCCTAGTACTCCAGAAATTCTTGACATCGTTATCAGTCCGGCCGGGTAAGTACGTCGCAATCCTCGCCCATTTGTTTCCGAACCTTGCCTGCAAATCAATGACTATTCTCTCCTCCTCCGCCGTGAACTTGCACCCACTTCACCATTCATTCATTAAAATGCAATCATTCGCTACATGAGATATTATTAATCTTATATATAAAGCAAAATATATCATAGATGGTCGATTGGAGTACTTACGTTTTCAAGTCTGGTTTCAGTTTGTTGACCCAACGGAGACGGCAAGATTTTCCAGTGCGAGGGAGTAAACCTTTGGATCGAATGGAGCTCCAGTCTCTGGGACCATGCTTTCTCACGTACTCCATTAGTATCTCGTCTTCTTCAGCCATCCACGGACCTTTCCTTACCGGAGCACCGTTGCCGCTGCTACTACTACTCCCGCCAGCGGTTGGCATTGACCAAAATGCAAGCAACAAAGTGAACTTCAGTTGGTGTTCTTAGGAACAAAACTTCGAACAGTTGAAGTGCTTTCCTGTGTTTTGGTTTTGAGTATTTTCGTGTCTCCTTGTTCAATGGAGTAGAAGAAGAACGTGCCGTATGAAGAGTCGTGGGAGGAACTTCACTTGTTTCTTTTGTTTTGTTTTTATTATTTTTTTCTTTGTAAAAGTTTTGGAGTCCACCTGGATAACTAACTAACCCACTTTCCCACTTTCCTCGTCACCCACAATCTCATCTTTTCGCTACAGACCATTCAAAATCTGCCACTTGTCATTTTGTTTTTGAAATTTGTATCTAAAAAGAATCAGAAATTTCCCCCTCTTTGCTGCATAAAGATGGAATGACGATCTAAGTAAAACGACCACGTTAATGTTACAAAATAATATCACATTAATTCTGATACTTTTTTAACGGAACTTGAATATTTAAGACCATGTAAAGAAGCTTAAGCTACCATATGTACACAGTTTTTTTTTTTGTTTGAGAAAACAGTCGTATATAAAATTATAAACACAACTTGCACATTGTCTGAAAAACGCAGTTGGTGAATGGTGAGAATAAATAGAGAGGCAACAACTCTATATAAAAACCTACATCTCTCGATAAGAAGGTAACTACATATCTACATGAATTTATAGTTGCTAGTTCCTCAGTCAACTGGAGGTACTGTGGAGCCTTTAGGATGAAAAGATCCTCGCGAAAACACGGACCAACTGCAGTACGCCAGACGGCCAACTGCTTGAAATCAGAACCAGGACCTCCTTGTGACAACCAACAGCCAATGCTTAATAAGTCCAGATAATCTCCCTCCTATTTGCAAGGTCTATCGCAGCGGAAGTATAAGAACCATAAAGATTAATCAGTTCTTCTAAAATGTTTCACTGGAGCAAATTGAGAATCTCCTTCTGAGGACCTAAAGACTACGTATGAGTATGTAAGGTGCGTTTAGCTTTGTTTTCCAGAAAGATTACAATTTCTAACTTTTCAACTTCACATTTTTAATAGATCTTTTACAATATCTTACAAAATTTATTTAAAATTTTAAAAATATAAAAAAATCTACATCATAGAATCTTATTATTATAAATTTTTATTATTTTTTAAATTAACAAAATAAATCTCGTTTTTCGAAATAAAACAAAAGTTTTTTTTTTAAATTATATTTCATAAACAATCTCAATTACACCCTTAAACTCCTTGTCATAACTAGTATGATACATTTGATATTAGTATACCTATACAGATTGAGATAAATGATGATATTCATGAGCTATCATCAGTATCATATATTTCAATAGAGATAACACTAGAGATTCCACTCAGAAAATCTAATAGAGAATGATAGTTTTCTCAATAGTATTCTGTTGATTGATTGTTTTATTGACTGATGGGGAGAGTCTAAATATTATGCAGAGATCATAAAAAATAAATACAAATATAATAATAATAATAATAATAATAATAGTAATAATAGTAATAATAATTTGAGGCTATATAAGATAAGATAAAGTCTTTATATTACAATAATAGTTTTTATCTGATAAAATTATTAAAAAAAAGAGCTTTAGAGGACATGTGAGTGTATAGAGTGAAGCAAAAGAATAATTTTTTCAATCACGTTATAAAGCGAGACTAGTTGTCAAGTGATTAAGACAAAAGAGGTATTAATTTTGATAAAATCTTTTTTCTCGTTAAAATGTCATATATTCATGATTTTAGATTTAGCAGTTAGTTTTGATTTGAAGATTGAAAAAATAGATATAAATACTACTTTTTTGCATGACAACTTAGATACAAAAATTTATATACAACAAATAGAGAGTTAAAAAAAAAAGATGTTATGTACGCAAGTTGAATAAAAGTTTTTATACACTGAAACAATACACCACACAGTGGAATAAGAAATTTGAGTTAGTTATGTGAGAGCAAGGCTATTGAAAAATAACTTCTAATCATTATGTTTTTGTTAGAAATTCTCTAATGATAATTTTATTATATTATTGCCTTATGTTGATGACATGTTGATTGTTGATAGGATCGCTTTTAAAATTGAAAAATTGAATAAGCAATTGAGTAAATCCTTTCTTATGAATGATTTAGAGCCAACAAAATAAATTATTGTTATTTGGTTGATCGATATAAAGTAACCAAAACTTATATATGTCATAAAAATAATGTTGAGAAGGTGTTTGAAAGATTTAATATAGACCAAATTAAAGTAGTTAGCTCTAGTCTTGCTATCACTTTAAGTTAAGCGCGGGAAAGTACCCTCTACGTATCAGGAGAAGGAAGATATAGGAAGAGTTCTATATTCTTCAGCAATAGAAAGTTTCATATATGTAATGGTATGCATGAGATCAGAGATTACTTATGTTGTTGATATTGTTGGCTGCTTTCTATCAAATTCAGGAACAGAACATTAGGATGTAGTGAAGTAGAATATCAGATATCTACGTGGCACTATTGATTTGAAAATCACTTTTTGTGGTAAAAAATCAGTGCTTGTTTGCTACACTGACTCGGATATTACTGAAAATGTTAATTTTCAAAAGTCTAATTCGAATTATTTGATTGTATTTTCAGATGAAGTTGTATCTTGGCAATCGAGACTATAAAAGTGTGTTATACTTTTTACGATTGAGGCAAATATTGTAGTAACTGAAGCTGATAAAGAGTTGCTGTGGATGGAAAAGTTTATTTAGAGATTCGGTTTCAAGTAAGAACGTTATATGTTATTTTATGATAATCAAAACACAATTTATCTTGGTAAGAATTATATTTTTCATGTAAAAATGAAAGCATATTGATATGAGATATTATTGGTTAAAAGATTTTTTCAATGACAACTTGTTTGGACTTGAGAAGTCAAACCGATTTCAGTAGTTCTGATATGTTGACAAAAATATTATAATAAAAACTTGAAATCTATTGTTTGATCGCCGGGATGATAACTTTCTCCACATAGTCCAAAATGCTAGGCATTTTTATCCTTTGTGGATGTGACCTAAAGCTACATGGGTAAGCCCATGTGAAGAGATAAAGATATTATCATTCTTTCAACTTCTAAATAAATTTTTAGGATTTTTTATAACTCTATTCTACTAGCTTATTAGAAGGAAAAAAGAGGAGCAGAGTTTATCTTGTTGTCCAAATTGATCAAAGTAGCGGATAAAAATTGATTTTATGTCCGATTGGACTAAAGTTTGTTAACGTGTTCTCGACAGATAGCTCTTCATTTTGAATGGTGAAAATTTTATTTGAAATTTTCTATACACAGATCATTGTATATTCGTGAAGTTATTAATTTGATGAGATCTATACAATTTTTTTTTATAATTTATTAAGATTATGAATTTTGAAATATACAATTGTATGTCTCTAGTTTTAATTAGTGAGAATTAAAATTTTCTATTATTGTAATAATAGAGACTTGTTGATTGCCGTAATTTTTACTTTTCGCATTGAAAAAATTTTTTGCATAAATTTTTTGTGTTTATATATTTGCGATTGTATTCATTTTCGTACCTTGAATATATGTCGAAGTACTCTATTCCGTAATTTCTTATTAGATTTAAAAAAAAGAGGAATAATTTTTATTCTGTATGTTTTATATATTGCGTTGAATATTAGTAGAGACTATTGTATTATATCACTTCTCACATAAAAATATTTTTTTAATGAAATTACATATACAACTCCTCATCCAACGCATTGTCCAGTCAAAAGAGGACTTGCCAAATTGGATCCAATTCACCAAATATGGTCTCCTAATTCTCAACCAATCCACTCCAACCGGCCCAATTATCTAATCCAAACAAGCGCCCACCCTTTTCTTCTTTCTCATATTCTTCTCCAATTTATTTCACGCACCGTAATTAACACCTCCCCCCTCGTCGCACACATTTTCTGCACGATGAATAGGTGACTCTTCACGCCTTGAGCCATTCTCATAGTCACGCCATACGACCAGACGCATTATGCGCTTGTCTTTTTCTACAAGAAATCGCAAAAACAAAATTCAATAAACATAAATTTTAGAAAAGATAGTATATAAAATAAAATTTAAATACATTTTTTAATAAAAATAAAATTTAAAATTCATAATAATTGAAACGTTACCGAACCGAAAAAAGAAATTGAAGATTCCCCTATTAAAACACGTCCTATTTCAGTGTAGTAACTGAAAGTATTATATGTCTACGGGTGTACCTCGAGGCATGACCATGAGCAACGAAAGTTACAAAATTACTTATCCAATATTCCTACAAGACAAAAACTGAAAGAGACCTTACCAGATCCCAACCATTTTTATACTCCATCGCACGTTATCTTCGCTCTTTTCCTCATCGTCCCACTTTCTTCTCTGCTTCTCTCCTCTCCAAAAAATTTTATGTAGACTTCAAACTTCCATCGATCCATTTCCCAATTCTCCTTCAATCAAATTCAATTCAATCCAATCATTGCTTCTTCTCTATTTTCGATCATGCCGCGAGGAGTTCTGCGATGGAGAAGGCTTTGTTCAGCTGCACTACAACGAACACGGGACACCAATTTCATCCAATCGCAGCAGCGTTACAAGTGGGAGAGCAGCGGCAGCATCGGCGGGGGCGGTGGTGGTGGGCCCGATGAGTTCCATACTCGCAAGATCCGTGCTGAAGCCAACTGCCCTCGCTGCACTAAACACATGGAACTCCTCTTCTCGAATCGCAACCCTCCCCTGCCCTCCACCAGCGCTAACGTTAATAACGGTAATAGTGGTGGTTATCAAGCTCTCAATCTTTGCCCAAGCTGTAAGACTGCTTTCTATTTCCGGCCGCACAAGTTGGTTCCTTTACAGGGAACGTTTGTGGAGATCGGAAGGCTTCGTGGTCGAGATCCGGAAAAGGAAATCCAGATTTCTGACGATGATGGCGAAAAATCAAACGGATCCAGAAGGTCGTTATGGGAAGCTTTACGTGCTTCGTACTCCGGCGATCAGCCTCCGCCACCGGAGAATTGGCCTCCAATTCCTGGCCCACCGCAGAAGGATGGCGGGAATGGGATTGCTGTGCACACACCACCTGGGCCCCCATTCCCTCCTGGTACAAATTTTGCAAGGCTTGCAGGGCCTGGCAGCGGTGGTGGAGGGCAAGTGCCTACTGGTGGTGGTAGTGGGAAGGATGGTTGGGGTGGTGCTAATCTCGGAAAGGATTTTCCCACTCCAAAGGAGATTGTTGAGGGACTTGATAAATTTGTTGTCGGACAAGAAAGAGCGAAAAAGGTATTATTTTTAAGGTTTTGTTGCTGAATTGTGCAAGTCTTTCTGTTTTTGGGGAGTAGGAGTTAGTTCACTTGTTTCAAATTTAGTTCATTTTTATGTAGTTGATTGAAAGGAGAGTTTTTTTCCTGCCTGTTGGCATCTATCCTCACAAGTGAGCTCTTATGAGTATCTGGTAAAAACTAATGAGTACACTATCAATTCTACATGTAACTTTGGAAATGGATACTTCCTTGTGAGTGCAGAATGCTGTAGGCATTCCTTGTAAGAGTGCTCTATTCATCAGAAACATGCTGAAGGAATTGATGTTACTGGTTGGTGCACGTTGGAAGTTGGACTCATGCAAATGCTCATATATTGGATAGTTCTACTTAGTTATGTTGTATCCTGTTGGCATGTTCTTGTAGTTGTTGGTTCTCTCGATCGCTTTGTCATCTGATTTGGATGTTCACGAACTTCTGTTCACACAGTCTGGATTGGAATTATGCTCCTTTTGCTGTAGTTAAAGTTCATACTTGCAGGAGATTGTGGCTTAGTTTACATGTCACGCTTTTTGCAATTTCAGGTGCTATCTGTTGCAGTATACAATCATTATAAAAGAATTTATCATGCATCCAAACAGAAAAGGTTAGCTCCTTTTGAATTTCAAAAACTCTTGGGACTTGTTTGTGGAAAATCCATTATGTTCTTATTATGCAATACATAAAGAATTTATGCATGCTTGTGTAGCATTACATTATGTTGCTAACTCCTTCATAGGCTCTTGGTGTGTCTGAACCTGCTGATTTCATATCTAGTTCTGGAGCTGATTCTGGCAACTCTGAGGCTGAAGTCGATGATAGTGATGCTGTGGAGCTAGATAAAAGCAATGTACTTCTGATGGGCCCAACTGGCTCTGGTAGGAAAACTTCCTTTTTGTCGTCCTTCTTTGTTTGCCTGTGAAAGTGATTCAAATTAATTTGTCCTATTTGTTTCGAGGATCTGACTTCATCATTCAATGATGTTATGGAAGGACAGGGAAGACACTACTTGCAAAGACATTGGCTCGTTTAGTGAATGTACCTTTTGTAATTGCAGATGCAACAACATTGACACAGGTAGGTCTTAAATTCCTTGTTGTAATGTGTTTGACCTCATCACTCTACTACAACTATGAGAACATCTTTAAGTTGCATTTCAGGCAGTAATGTTTCATTTTGCATCAGAGTTTTGTCTTTGTCTTTGGACATAATTTGACAAATGGTATTCCAGGCAGGCTATGTTGGAGAAGATGTGGAATCCATATTGTACAAATTACTTACGGTACAGTACTAGAATTATTATGTTGTTTATTGCATTTATCTATGGATTTTCTAATTCACTTGCTTTAAGACTGGGTTTGCACCAGCTTTTGATTGTGTACTTGTATACACAAACATCCTTGAACTTTTATGCAACTATTGTTGTCCTTTTAACCCTTTTAATCATATATACCTGCATCATGTATCCCCAGCAACAGGCTGCTTGAATTGTTTCTGATGCTGTGTCTATGAGTTTATGAGATAATTGAGGCTTATATTACTTAACTTGTTAGGTTGCAGAATTCAATGTCCAAGCAGCTCAGCAAGGCATGGTTTATATTGATGAAGTTGATAAGATTACCAAGAAGGTCTGAAAATATTTACACCTACATAAGGAATCCACTTCTAGTTTGGGTACTAATGAGACCTACTTGCACAGGCTGAGAGTCTGAACATTAGTAGAGATGTGTCAGGTGAAGGTGTTCAGCAGGCACTCCTGAAAATGCTAGAAGGAACCGTGAGTCATATTGTAAATTATTTTGTGCTCCTTTTTAGTAATTTTCTTTCTATGCATCTAGCTATAAGCATGGTATAGGAGATTGCTTTGTGTTTGGCCTACTACCCTCCTTGAAAGAAACAAATGAAAGTATGGTACTCCACCAACTATAGTAAACCAAAGGGAGAAACAATTGGCAATGTCATTAATAGTTGTCATGTCATTTGTAAGTCCTCAATTAAAAAGGATCTCTACATGTGCACAACAAACTTCAATAAGGAAGAGTACTGATTGACAGTCATTTTTTTGTCATATGTATGTTTGCTCCATCATTGATGTTCTTTGAGACGGCCTTCAGATTGATTTACTTGGTGAGGTGATAGCATGACACTGCTAGCCTTTGCTAAGACCTTGTTTTGGCTAAACAAGCTTTCTAGTCTGTAGTTGTGTGGCCTAGGAGGAAGGAATAATACAAGATAGCCCATGAATCCATCGATATCGCATAAACAGAAATGACTGACAAATATCATAATCTTCAACCATGTATTAGTTTATTTCCTAAGCTGCGGTATATATGTTATATTCTCTGATTGTATGTAGCTTGTGATTCATAATTTGAGTGGCCCTTCACAGAACATGTCTGGCTAAGGAAGTTTTGTAGTATGGACGTTCATCAGAAACAGTATGTTAGGTTTAAGAAAAAGGATAGCTTAGGTCTTCTTTATTATGTAGTTGTTGCTTAAATTTTTTGGTTTTTAATCTTGTGTTCAATATGCAAATTGTAAGTGGAACTGTGATTAAATTTAGTATAACTTTTCTGTATAGCCCTACATTGTGGTGCTTCTCTCTAGGACGCAACTCTGCATAGGCAATGTTGAGATCAAGGCCTGACATGCCTGTTTCTGCAATCCAACTAGAAAGTCCTTTTTCTTTTTATCAGGATGGTTTAAGTTATATTTACCAAACTACTCGTGTGACATCTTTTACACTTAGTTGCCAAAATTGAGTAGGAAATATACAAAGATTTGTATAGATTTGATAACTCAATGTCTTATGTTTTTTATCCCTTTATGTTTCATCTGCAGATTGTTAATGTTCCTGAGAAGGGAGCTCGAAAACATCCACGAGGAGATAATATACAGGTAGAGATAGTTTTAGTAACAACTTCTTGAAGATCGTCTTGGATGCTTAGTATGAACAGTTACATGTCAATAGGACTGATATATGCTAATGGGGACTACATTGAGCTGAGAAGTGACCACTATACAGCCTATTCCTTTTTAAAGAAGCATATTCATTGCTGCTTTGCTAAACTTTTAAGTAAGCATGCATTAGTTTATTTTAGAATGTTTTGTGGATGTCCATGTTGCTTTATTTCATAATGATGATAGAAGTCACCTGTATGCTACCTGTGCATTTGTTCCTAAACTGTTCATATATGAAGGTAGATGTCTGTATCTCATTAACACTCTGCTTTAGTAGCCACTGTTATAGCATAATATATTTTTCAGCTTACGCCTCAGTTATCTCCATTTGCAGATAGATACAAAAGATATACTTTTCATTTGTGGTGGTGCTTTTGTCGACTTAGAGAAGACAATTTCTGAAAGGTAAGGTGATTAAGCTGATAATACTTTTGTCTTTTCTTTTCTTTTTCCGGACCATCTGATTGTAATGCGCATATGAGCATCACCATTTATATTCCTTCACAGACGACAAGATTCTTCTATAGGATTTGGTGCACCAGTCCGTGCAAACATGAGAACTGGTGGAGTAATCAATGCAGTTGTGACTTCATCCTTGCTGGAAACAGTAAGTATAACAAATCAATTGGTCATGCTTATGTTCTCGCTTTTTGCTTTTGAACATAGAGATCACCAAATCATGTTGGATAAAGTTTTGTGGTTGTCTTGATGCCTGCATGTAGGATGAATTATTCTATGTTACTTTTGTAGGTTGAAAGTGGTGATCTGATAGCATACGGTCTCATTCCAGAATTTGTTGGGCGTTTCCCAATATTGGTCAGTTTGTCAGCCCTGAATGAGGATCAACTTGTTGAGGTAAGTTTAGATTATTGTTTTTGTTTTCTATTTATTGATATGCATCCACTAAAAGTGAAAGGGTAAAGGCTAGTAGAGATAATTATGGTTTGACATTTGAATCATGTGGGACCAATAGTTTCTGCGTCTCCCATAGAGAAGCCTTACATGATTTCTCCATGAGTTTCTAAGAAAGATTTCTTTATGAAACTGGGAAGCTAATGTGTGTTTTTGTGGTTGTCCCAACAACTGAACAATATAGAAAATATTTTTAGGTTAGTGTTCATGAAAGGATGCATGTAGCCGATGCCATCTAGTGGGATAAGGCTTTGTTGTTGTCCATGAAAAGTTTGTGTCTAGCTCGTTGAACTTTCTAGCTTGCTGATTCTGGATCATTAACTGTGGAAGTCTTTGTCAGCTTACTTGTACTATGGATATCTTTCAGGTTTTAACTGAGCCGAAAAATGCTCTTGGTAAACAATACAAGAAACTGCTGAGCATGAACAACGTAAGACCATCTAAGCATATAATGTTTTGCCGTTATTTAGCCATTGCTAATGTGTAGTCCTTGTTTCAAAAATTTTGATCCCCTAAATTCAGGTGAAGCTACACTTCACAGATGCTGCACTTAGATCGATTGCAAAGAAGGCCATGGCAAAAAATACCGGGGCACGAGGTCTAAGAGCTATCTTGGAGAGCTTACTGACTGATGCCATGTATGAGGTATGAGTGTGAAAAAGTTAACTTTTCTCTTTCATGATAGTTCTTGCCGATTCAGTTAACATTGGAGCAGCTAGTCCTTATACTTGTTGGTACAAATTAGATACGTATGAACTGGCAATAGGGCTTGCGTCTATATTCGAGTTATGTAACTTTAGCAATTTTTTTCTTTGAAACTAATATGTTCCTTATTTGTGATCTTAAATACGATGATGTCTAATTTATTGATCTAAGTGTGGTCCTGTCATAGGTGATGCTCACAGTTCATTTTGGTATACGGGAAGAAAGTTTTTTTTTTTCATAACATAGTTTTTAAATGGCGTGTGACATGTTATTGCAAATGATTGCGAGGTAACTTTTTTTGTTATGCATGCGTTTTGACATCAGATTCCAGATGTAAAAACAGGAGATGATCGAGTAGATGCAGTTCTAGTGGATGAGGAGGCTGTTGGTTCCATAGATGGACCGGGGCCTGGGGCTAAACTTCTTCGAGGTGATGGTGCATTGGATCGGTACCTCTCCAAAATTAAAGTCAAGGAGCCACTGGTATCAATGGCGTCATTTCATGATTCTTTATTTAAGGTTGTGTGGTATTTCAGTGACCTAAGATCCAATTTTTATTCACTGTTTAATCAAATTGCAGGTTACAGTTGATGTGTCTGAGGGTGAAGTTGATGCTGAATCGGAGCTCCCTTCCAGAGCAGCAATAAGCTTGTAATTAGACTTCATTAGGTGTTGAGACTAAGCCTCGATAGCAAGGCTTGTAATTCTACAGCCTCACAAGAATGCAATCCCCATAGCTTTTGGATTGACGTAATTATCGTCATTGTGTCGAGGTCCATAAGACTTGTTCTGATTAATTCATGCAATCAATGTAACATTTGTTCATAAATAATTTGACATATCTCATGTTATTATCAGGATAAACTACCAAATATTCTCATTTCTTTATAAAAGTCAAATCATTGGAACAAGATTTTCTCTTCCAGTTGATTTCTCAGATAGTCCTTATTATAAAAACGGAGAGCAAGCCGTGCTCCCCAGTTCCATTGTCATTGCTCATGAATCGGGAACCAAAGGATGAGCTTGTTGCAGTGTCTAACGATCATAAAATGCAGAATAGCAGTTTTACCTCGTAAGAAAACAACTTTGTATTAGAAGCTAGCAAACGATTGAAAAAGTTACATCTAGACTGATGGTCCATCAAAATGTTCTGGCTCAGTTCTAGAATTCTTTAAAGATAGATGGAATACATATGTTGGAGTTACTAGTGCAATTTGATTCTCTTCCGTTGAAGAAGCTACTCGAAGTTGTAATGCTTGTCCACAGCAACTGAGACATCCCAGGTGCAGCTCATGCCCTTTGGGAACACAACAAGATCGCCTGCTTGGATCTCCACGAACTCATCACTGCGACCGTCAGGGAAGACTTTAACCTTGCCTTCTAGCAAGTAACAAGTCTCTTTTGCTGTGTATTTCCAGGGAAACTTGCTGGGAGGACAGCCCCATCTGTTAAGACCAAAAAAGAAATCATACCAGCAAGCCTGATTGAAACTTTAATTGCTCCTGGAATAGCTACATATCCAACCTACATGACAGAAGGATACAGAGATGCACATCTAATCCTTCAAAATTTGTTAGAAGTTTGAATTATGAAAATTCACAACTATTCCATGACAGTGGCTTGCAAGATAGAGGTATTAGAAGAGAAAATCCATGTCTAGTATAACAATATTCACAAAGGTGATCAGCATCTATGATATGCACAAAATGAGAAGATATTTGGACATGAACAATATATATATGGTCAAAATCCTCAGAAAGGGTTGAGTTATAGGTTCATACCAATACAAAATGTACAACAACATTATGCATCCCATTTAGTGTTCACTCAATCTCTCGCTTAGAACAACAAAGCAGGTCGTAGGTCAATTCAAGCAAATTTTATTTCAGTATAGAGCAGGCTACAGGTCAACTCAAAGAATTATTTCTAAAATGTACCGGGACATGAGGTGTGCCACAAAGTATTATTCTAAATGTACCATAGAGTTTATGTTTTGCTAGTGGAGTATACAAGCTATGTGTGTATGACACAATGGGCTACATGGTTGATTCTGAAACCAGGATGCTATATGAGCACTAATTGCCTGAAGGAACATATACCGTATTGACACACGACATGTGAATCTCTGCCATAAGCCAAGGTATCTGGTGGTTTTAATATCATGATGACGTAACCCAGGATCACATCTTTGCTTCATCGATACTCATTTGACATAATCTACTTGTTAGACACACCCGTGACAAGCGTTATTTACAAGAAATAACAGAACTACAGACTATTAGGATAATAAGATTCCCAAGTTTTTGGTTTAAGTGGTAATTTGTAGAAGGACATACGACCACCGCTTGGGGAATACATAGCTTGAAAAGGATCACCACATAAATGTTACAAACATACAAGCAATTAGTTGCTTGCAACATGGTGATACATTTGTGAGATTGATTTGAAGAAATTGTTCCAAAATCAAATACAGAGAAATGTGTTCTCTTGAATTTTAGTTTAATCAAAACAATGAAAGCACTAAAAAACATATGATTTACCTTTTAACAACCTAAATCAGCATTCCAAAAACTAAAGATCAGTCCTTTCCAATCTCACACACACAAACATCAAAAATTCATGTAAAGATGAAACTTTTAGATTACTTGGGCCAAGAGCGGATGCCAAGTTCGACAAGCTTTGATTCAGGAGGATTGCCCTCGACTTTAATTCCAAGCTTCTCCGTTGCCATCGTTTCAGCTCTGATCCCAAGGCAACACCTACCCCGTTGCCGCTGCTGTAGCAGATGGAGTGAAATTGAAGGTGAAAAACTGGTGAAGAAGAAGCCTGTTGTTCTTGTTGTTGGGGTCCTTCTAACAGAAACTACTGGGCTCGCCATTGAGCTAGCTTCTTCTTTCCTGGACCAAGTTTGTTCAAAATTTTCGACCTTTATTTTTTATTTTCCTTTATCTTTTTTTCTAAAGGTGTTATGTTCACTATTTTCGTAATCTGTAGAACCATTCACTTCTTATCCTTTGTCTTTTGGACATATATATAGAGGAAATTTGAATGTTAGCAATTTTAACTTTTATCACCTTTATTGTTACATTTTCTAAAAGGAATTTATATGAATTTTTCATTATTATAAAGATTGCTTTTGAAATAGCTGATTCTGTAGCTTATAAATAAACTAGCCAAGAAAGTATTTATCTCATACGCGGAAAATCAAGATTTCTTTCAACAGAATGAACAGATATTCTTGAAAAAAGAATCAGAATTTTAACATTCCAAGTTCGTTCTGTGAAACTTCAAATTGTTACAAGAATCAATCCCACTCCTCGCCTGCAACATAGAACACGCACGCAATGCACTTGTAAGTCTTCTCAGAAGAAGCACTTCAAGAAATACTTGAAGTATCAATCCAAACATATCAACAATGTAATGTCATTAAATTTGAATCCATTAAACGTACATGTAACTAGCAATCAACTTAAGGATAAAGGAAGGTACAGAATGTATGTTTAAGAGATTTACCTCAATCAATGACTTCTATGTTGAACTGCATACCAACACTGCTCTCAGTCTGCACAAAACCATGAAAAGTACTAATATCTACTTGCTAGTAATAGGTTATTTACTCACTGTGTTGAAATTATCGAGTATCTTGATCCCATTCTAATATCCAGTAACGGACTTATTGTTTAGAAGAAAGAATAAGTCCACTGGGTTTATGTAATGAATAAAGCTGGAGATTTACCTGACAGGCACTACGGTTTGCCTGTGCAGAGGGCCAACAAAATGGCTAGCATTCCCTTATTCTAAGGCAAAATAGTATATTCCATATGAAAATTTTCCAAACTATAACTCCTGCAATCCCATGCATACAAGAACTTGCAGGATGCTTAATACGAAACCAACATTAGAAATATGTAAGACTCAAGAAGGGAAAAACTCCTGCAATCCCTTTTCTGGCTGTCTGGTTCAGGCTTCATTATCTCCTAGAGAGTTAAAGGGCAAACCTATAAGGGAACATTATCTAGTGCTTCCCTTGCTCCATTTCCTCCATATATTCTCGACAGAAGAGTTATTTGATGTCAACTAAACAAACGACTGAGCTAGTGTAATGGTATTTTCTAAAATGAAGCAGGAAAAGGAAAGATAACCAAACAAAATGTAGCATAGCCAATTCTGCGAATAACTTGTTACTACTCGCAATTGTTTTCACTCTTCTATGTTATTTGAGCAGACCCAATATAAACACAAGATATGATTTCCTCTAAAAGAAAGAACACCATTCTATATGAAACATTTGTTCTTGGTGCTAAGAACCATAGGAAGGGCTGCCAATTAACTTGGCTTTATGAGTGGATTGCCTTGAGAAATCGCAATGTGAATAATTATCTTGGTGTCCTCATAGGTAAGGAATTTGTAGTATGAAGATTGTTGATCATCATGATTAATGTGGAAAATAACTATTATGATCATATGAGCAGCAATAATTTGCATGATTATGTGTTTCTCTTTTTTGCGTATAAACTGAACTAAACATCAGCTCGCTGATAATAGATCAGTACGTACCTTAAATTTTGTCTTTTTTTTTCCTTCTCCAGTCTTCCAGATAATTTTTTCTCACACCAAAGAATTCTTAAAGAGAATTCCTACAAGGTTTTAGAATCGATTGAATCAGAAACCATGAAAAGCAGAAATTAGATTTCTGAAACTAAGAATGATATCTCCCCCAAGCTTTGATAACAAAGGGAGATAACACAAGGGAAAAACTTTGGCAACTGAGAATTAAAAAAGAACGAAAATCACAACTCCAAAATAACTAACCTGGGCAGAAGAATATGAGAATTGACTCGCTCTTTAGCTCGAAAGAGAAAATTATTAAGAAAATATTTTAAAATACTAAAAATGAAAATTAAACACTTGGGGTTTATATTTTTATTTTTTAAAAGTTGTCTTATCATATTTAAAAACAACAAAATATAAATACTTTTTTAATTATATGTATGATAGTTATCTATTAAATCAATAAAAACTAAATTCATTTATTCAAAAAAAAATTTTCAAAAATTGTTTTACAAGCAATCCTAAATAATCCCTTAAACTCCAATAAATTTAGTCCAAATTTTAACCCAACAATATGGGCCGAAGCATGGGCCTTCAATACATCAACATCCCTTCACTGTTTCTGTCTGCATTCAAGCAAGAGAAGGCGCCAGCTGGCAGAAACCAATCACCATCTCTGAGAAACGTTTGAACATTGCTTTACTATTACTACTTGTCTTCTTCGGTTTGCTACTTCTTCTGGATCGATAGACGTAGCAGGGAAGAACAGAGTTCTATTCAGAGTTTCATTCATCGATTGATAGATCGATCGATTGATTTGAATTGAAATCAAGAGAAGAAATGAAGGAACCTTCAAAGGTGAGTGTGCGAGGAGACAAGGGTTTGTTGTGGAAGCTTCCAGTGTTGAAAACGACTAAGCTTGGCCGGCTCGGTCCGGGATTCGGATTCGGCGGTGGTTGTGGGTTCGGCGTCGGTATTGGAGTACTCGGAGGTGAACTCTTTGATTCTACAGTGAACTGGATTGCATTGACTGTTGAATTGCTAGGGATGTTTATTTTCTGTTTGTTTTATGGAGTCGAAGATTTGTGAATGTTTCTTGTTTTAATGGTTGTTGGTTTGATGGGATTCTTTCCTTTAATGCTTGAGTGATGCAAGGAAGTATAATTTTTTTTATGTGTAAGATGTTTTTTTTTTTTTCTTTTTGGGCAGTATTAACATTTGAGTTGAACACACGAGTTTTATTTATCTCAAGGATACCTTTTGAGAGAATTATATGCAATCTTTAATGCTTGAGTGATGCAAGGAAGTATAATAAAGCCCTGCCTCTGCACTATGTTCTGATGTATCATGAGAGAACCCGGTTCTTTCTGAGTATTCGTTGTTATCCTATTTCATGGTGGAAGGTTTTGGAGAAAGTAAGTTCTTTCTACTGAAGAATGATCAAAATTGTTGCTGAAACGCCTAGGTGAACTTACTTTGTTTTATGAGTATTTTCTTTTTTCTTTCTTTCTTTTTTTTCTGAAAAATGCTTCACCTCGGGTCCTCGAATGTTGATGTTGTAGACCCTGTGCTTGTGCTTCATTAAAGCACAACATGTAATACATAGAAGATTATATCTGCAACAATTACTTGCTTATGTTGATTGGTAGTATGATACACTTGTACTGTGATCTCATTATTCTTGGTTTACTTGTACTCAACAGGTGTTGGCTTTGGACCTGGAATTCCTGGTTTCCAATTGGGCTTTGGTCTTGGTGCTGGCTGTGGGATAGGTTTGGGTTTTGGCTATGGTGTTGGAAAAGGAATTGCTTATGATGACAACCGGAAGTACACAAATTTAGGAAAGCTTTCATCCCGGTAAGTAAAAGTTTTGAATGCTTCTAGTGAAGTGCCATTTTTTAAATGCAGTGGTTTACCTTGTCCATTGTTGTTGACATTTCTTTTCATATCTAAGTTGGCTAGTTAGAGCCTGAACTAGTAATTTATCAAGTTTCGGTAGCTAACAGAGAGGAGTTTTGTTGCCTTTTGCTGAATTGTTTATGGCATTGCATTTGTTGAGGAATCTTGAGTGGACTTACTAATGCAAGAAACCGGCTGTCTTAGCCTTGACTAGTTCTTGATGGAATTTTCCTATAAAAGGCTCTTATGTGGATTTGAGAGCTGTTTGCTGAAGGAAGTTTCAGAAGAGTTCTTGAATGTTTGCTTTATAGTGTACTATCATAGAAGCTATTCCAGATATTTGCCTATCTGAGTAGCAGACACAAAATGAGCTTGAATACAGGGGTTTATGGTGATAATTGCTTAGGTTCTATTATTTTTCCGTACTTGCATTTTTGTGCGTGTGTAAAACTTGCAGAGAATATATCCTTTGTAGTTGATGTTGTATACTCCTGTAACTTTTACTTCTTCAATTTCTATCACACATCGAGTTAATTATTCCTTTGTGGTGAAGTGTGAGATATCTTGGAAGTTGAATTAAAACTTTTGTCTTGGTAGGTGATAATTTGATCTAGCTGAAGACTTTAAATACGAAAACTTTAAAGAAGTCAGATATAAGACCAAAAACATTTTATGAATTACTTCACTGAGTGTTTTATCCCTTCAAATTTTGATTCAATATGTTTTCCAGCTTATGCCTGACTGCCCTGAAAAACTGGGAGTAGTTGGGCTAACAAGTAATGACTAACTCCAAGGTAATTTACTGTTCTGCTAACTTATGGAGTTGAATGCTACTCATTTAAAGTGATGAAACAGATGTATGACATTATACTATTTATTCAATGTTTATGTTCTTGGGTTACCTTTGCTGAGAGCTGCTAGCAGCATGAATGAGACAAACAGAAGAATGGATTATATTTCCTCTAATGAGCTTTTGATTGTGTGACCATTATTTATTTACTGCTGCCATCCCCTCGTTCTTGAGTTTTACTTGTGCATTATTTTTACTGTGCTGTTTTCAGTGATGCCATCGATGAATTGGTTGATGAGCTTGTGGTCAACACTAAAAAGCTGATGCAAGAAGCTTCAAAAGAGATCGAAAGATGGAGGCGGAAGGATGTTTAAGATGGTAAACACTTCCACCTGATGGATACTGTTCTCATCTTGGTGGACATCTCAAACAACTTACATTTATAAGTATGAGAAGGATTGATTATTATGTCACTTTGTATTTCATTTTAGAGTAGTTTTATTGCACTCAGATGCATGACCATCTCAAGCTCAGACTTCTTTACATGGTCTATGTTATTGTCTGGTGCCTATATGTTGCATACACTGACTACTCAAATTTATCCATCATGTCCCAATCAATTGACTTAATATAAAGCGACTCGCTTGCAAAGTCTGTACACAAAATTATCTGAACTTAATTATGTAGTTTTGTTCAATATTCAGAACGGACCTGCATCTACAACACAAGAAATACCTTACCAAGCCATTCTCTTCATTTTCAACTGTGTAATCTGAACAACCAGATCACTTCAAACTAAATACCAAGATTATGGTCTTGTAGTCAATATTACTCATTTCTTTGCGGAATGGTCAAATAGGGAACTTCATTTTACGGTTACTTCTCCGTAAAGCTTTAGGTACTGTCCCAACTTTAACAAACTTTTTTACATCTTAAAATTACTCTTTTTAATTTACATAAATAAATTAGACGTAGAATATATATTTTTTATTTTGTTGAGATCAAAAAATTTTAATTTATTTTAAGTTTTTCAAACGTCCCCTTACTACTGGAGGTGGAGGACTCTGAAGTTCCAGACAAACAGAAATCTTAAATTTTCTGTACAAGTACAGCACTAGAGAAACCTTAGCAACAGCAGTTGCTCTTGTAATCTCTCCCTTTCTTCTGTACAACCTATCTATCAAAGAAAGAAAAACTGAGGCAAACCAAGCTGCCAACTCAGAACCATAATCTGCCACGTCATCATCATAACACCAACCAAATCATGATGTCAGATTACATCCTGCATCTCACCAACCAATCAAATCTCCTGAACTGAACCAAATCCATTGTGGCGCCATTCCATCCACCAACAACGCCATTTAACTCTCCCTTTCACCTTCCCTTCCTAACACTCGATCATTCACTCGGCAAGCAATCAACAAGAAGCAAACCTTCACGGCCAGCCGGAGTGAGTAAGCCAGCCATGGCTTCCATTGGTGCTGTAGCCGCCACAGCCTCCCTTGGTGTTTCTGAGATGCTAGGAACCCCACTCAACTTCAACAACTCAGCTCTCTCTGCTCAGGCTCCTGCAGCTGCTGCTTCATCATCCAAGATTGTTGCTCTCTTCCAGAAGAAGCCTGCACCCGCTCCAGCTAAAGCGAAGCCTGCTTCAGTGTCTGTGGCAAACGAGGAGCTCGCCAAGTGGTACGGTAAGTAAAACAAGAAGAGCGGCAACTTCTTCTTCCCAGCTTTTCCCTTTAACAAATTTCTTCAGTTGAGATGGTGATGCATTTCAGGACCTGACAGGAGGATTTTCTTGCCGGAAGGTTTATTGGACCGATCTGAAATTCCAGCTTACCTCAATGGAGAGGTCCCCGGAGAGTAAGCTTCATGCAACTTCAGTATCTTCTTCAAAATAAAAATCCTCTGAACAAGTTTAACAGGATAAATGTAAATTATTCCGAGTTTAACAACTAATTATTCAATTCTTCTTGCAGCTATGGGTATGACCCATTCGGTTTGAGCAAGAAGCCTGAAGACTTCTCCAAGTGAGTGAACAAGACCTTCAGGGATTCTCTTGTTTGCTTTCAAATTCTAAACAACAGGGAAATTTTCTCATGAATAAATCCTACGAACCTTTGTATGCAGGTACCAAGCTTATGAACTCATTCACGCAAGATGGGCAATGCTCGGAGCTGCAGGGTTCATCATCCCTGAGGCTTTCAACAAATTTGGTGCCAACTGTGGTCCTGAAGCTGTTTGGTTCAAGGTATATACAGATATTTGCATTTTCTCACAATTTTTCAAGCTAAAACTTAAATAGCAATTACTTATCAGTTCTTCATTTTCACACCTTTAGACTGGAGCTCTTCTGCTTGATGGCAATACCTTGAACTACTTCGGCAAGAGCATCCCCATCAACCTCATTCTCGCAGTTGTTGCTGAGATCGTTCTCGTTGGAGGTGCTGAGTACTACAGAATCATCAATGGACTGGTACAAAATAAAATCTATTTACACTTCAATACATATATTTATATGAATGCAAAATTAGCACTTCTGTTGATGTTTTTGCAGAATTTGGAGGACAAGCTTCACCCGGGTGGTCCATTTGATCCCTTGGGCTTGGCCAGTGACCCTGATCAGGCTGCATTGCTGAAGGTGAAGGAGATCAAGAATGGAAGGTTGGCGATGTTCTCAATGCTCGGTTTCTTCCTGCAAGCCTACATCACAGGAGAGGGTCCAGTCGAGAACCTTACCAAGCACCTGAGTGACCCATTTGGAAACAACCTCCTCACTGTCATTGCTGGTTCAGTCGAAAGAGCTCCAACCCTGTAACTTTTAAGTTTCAGTTCTTCAAAAGAAATCCGAGCACAAATTACTTCGTAAATTTCAAGAGATGGTGGCTGCTCTCGTATGTTATTCTCATCGTATCCCATAGAAAGATTTGGTTTTGTGAAGAGCAATCCAAGAAACTTGCAGATGCAAATTTTAAATTTATTTGATACTTCAGAAAGTTGTCCTCACTTCCATTTTCTTTTTGCTCGTTTATAGAAGAGACACAACCCTGAAAAAAATATAACACAAAGTCGTGAGAACAGGGTGCGTTTGGGATTGATTATGCAATAAAGATTTTTTTAAATTAAAATATTTTTATTTTTTTATTTTTAAAAAAATAATAAAAATATATAATAAAAAATTTTATTACGTAAAAATTTTTTATATTATCTAAATTTTAAATAAATTTTTTAAATACTTATAAAATATGTATTAAAAAATTATAAAATAAAAAAAAATTAAAAAATAGTATTTGATAGCCTCTAAACCTGTTGCACTACAGTATTTTTTTTGCAGGCAATATACACACCTTCTGATGCACTCGACCAGATACATCAGGAAGAATTCAACAGTTTCGGCAATTCTGACCTGATTACAAAAAGAACTTTGGAAATATTGCAGGTTGAGGTAAATTAAGACATCATATCTTGCCCGGTGGAAACTTCAAATTAATAGATTTAATAATATTCTCAGGAATTCTGAACACAATTGTGAAGCTCTAGAAAAAAGATAAGCAGAAGCCCAAATGCATGTTAGGTGCTTCTGTATCTTTGGCAGACGCACAAGTTTTCTCAAAACTTCAGCAGTGCTAGATATATGCCAGTTACTGAAGAACTGAAGAAGCCATTGTCAAATGTTTGTCAGAGACATGGCAGTTTGTAAACAATAAAACAGCTGCTCACACGAGATTTTAGCCCGCGGTCAGTAAGATCAGAGGTGCTAGTCTGTTTCTTGTAGTCTCCATGAAAATGTAAATAGCTTTGATGAAAAGTTTCGGTTGGAATCACCATAATTACGATCTTATATACAATAACCCAGGTAACAGAGTAGATTAAGGAGTACAGTAATCCCTAAGGATTTGCCGTGCAAGGTCGACAGCCCCACTTCTCATGTAAATTAGGTGCAGGTTATAAGCTGCTTCCCTTTTCAGGCTACAGTATCCTGGTTTCAGCTCTTCTGCAACACCAGAACCTTCATATGGTTGCCTTGGAATAGGATGGTCCTTCACTCGCAATGTGAGGATCTTCTCATAAAATTTAGCTGCCAGAGTGTCAAGGCCAACTTGATGAAATGCCCGTGCTATGTTATATATGGCCTCCTGAAAACACCAAGAAATTACCTCAGCAAAAGTTGATCTCTCAAGATTTCTAAACAGGATTTCTTTCCCAATCACAACAAACCTGAGAATCAGGTGATAACCGCAAACACTCAAAGAGGAATGCAAGACCTTGGACCACTGTCCTGTGCTTCTCTTGAAGCCTATGGCCAAGAGCTAGGTTAATCAATGAAGTGCCTGGAATAGGGAACAGACAATAAGGAACTTCAGTTCTAAGCAGGGGAAGAAGTATAGGGCATCAAAACACATAGTAGTTGTCTTTCATACCAATGCAAAGGTTTATGAGATAATTTTCAGGTTGCCGTTTGTATGCTTTCAAATACTCTTTTGTAGCTGCCTGATGCTGGCTTAGCATGGTAAAATGATTACCATGAACAATCATCGCATATACACAATCTGGATGAGCCGCCTGAATGCGATTCAACAACTTAAGATGCTTCTTTGGAGCCTCTTCCGCAAACCTATTCAGATGTTTAAGTAAAAGATATCCTCACTCAACACCCATAACAAAAAAATATAGCGCAACTTACATGACAAATATATCTGATACAATTAAATCCTTTTTTCTGTTGTTGCATGTCTAAAAGGAGTTTCTGTAATGGTCAAACATGTATTAACTGAATGTAGATATAGGATTACGTTCTAAAATTAACAACATATGCCTCCAAACTATTGAAGTATGATTTGAGTTATATTAACCCGAGCTAACAGTGTATTTCATCAGCTAAGTGCCATTCATCACTTTCAAGTCCTTACCACTTCACACTTCAGGTTTTGGGGCCAGAAAATCAATAACATAATTCATGTCTACCTCATGTCCAAGAAAAGGAAAAAACAAAACTCATGTCTGCCACAAAGACATTCAATTATTTGTTCTTAGTGTAGCATGATCACTTTCGTCTGCATTTAAATGTACCAATTACATTAGGTAAATGCTTCGATAGAAACCACACGACTTTGTATGGCTAATAACCCAGAAAGTCACTAATTACCAGACCACCAGTTTAAAATTATAGTACTGAGATGATTGGCCAACTCTTTCAGTAGGAATTACAAATACGAAGTTCTTATGTCATACCTTAAGCTGCTCTCATATTTTACAATTTATATGATAATATAGATGACCAAAGCAAGAGATGGTCTTGATAAGACATGCTTCTGATAACCAACTAAATGCCACAGGTTCAATTTGGATAATTATTAAATTTGGAGGCAATACCAGCCAGATACATTTTCAGACTGCTACTTCCCTACATAGCTGTGCAGGCACGATGGGGGCCTATATGCATACAATAAGATGCCAAATGAACCTCCAGAAAATAACTACAATTCACAAAAAATTATGAGGTACTGTGGTAGAAACCAAAATCACGTCATCCAAATAGAATCTAGCAACAAAATTTCTGTCTGCACTCTGCAACTATCGACATTGACAAAATTCAATGAGAAATGGTTTCTTATTGTATTTTTAAATAGAGAGCTTCAGTAAAGTCAACTACAGCATGACATGAACGTAAATCTGAATCATGATTAGATTAATAATAAATGTGAAACAAGCTCTCCACCAAAGGAAGCTTAATGCCAAACTGTTGCAAACTTCAAGTAGAATAACTCATTATTTCGTTACGTTTTGACAAGTTAAAAGCATGCATCTGAAATTAGTATAAGATATTAAAGTATAAGGTATTAAATTCTTCCAAAAACATCAAAGGGTAACTCTTTTCGGAGATAACTTCGTTTTTCACCAGCAGTCCTAATCTTTAGACAAAGACCCTATATGTCCTTCCTTCACATAATTCACTAAATGCAATATAACTGATGCTAAGGAAAACTATCATATTTGATAAACCTCAGCAAATAACTCAAATTACCTGGTAATGATCTTGTAATAGAAATTCCAAGCAGCAATACTGTTTGTATTGTTCTGAACTATGTACCTTGCAATATCATACCCATCATTTGGATCTCTAGTATTGTATGCTATTTCTGAGTATGAAACCAGGTGTCACCATAAATTTGACTATAGCAATAGTCCAAGTAAATGTACTCCTAGCAGATTCATATGCAATTGCAAAGAAAAATTTGGAAATTCATCAGTTAAAAAGTTGAAGTTCAAAGAAAAGCAAAACAGATAAGCTTACGAGCACATAAAGATCGAAGATCTTCCTTCTTGTCTGGAGATAGTGGAGCTTTCAGAGCAAGACGAATAATACCTAGAGCTTTTAAATATTCCCTCATGGCCACCAATTCCATGCAGAGCTGTATATGAATAGATGAAAACTGATACCTTAATTAACCTACACAAAAGACTTGTGCCAAAAGAACAAAAACTGGTACATCAATTAAGACTGCAGCCTGTAATAAGTTTTCAGCCACACATCAGGTAAGTCCCCAAAATTGTAAGTTGATTCAAATCAATATCAAGCAACAACAATCTCCGTGTTCAGTATCACCTCTTCTTTCTTTCTTGTTGGCCGTCTAATAACATCACCTTTCCTGTTCTATTGTACAGAAATCCAAAAGTAAATTTTGGTTCATAGTTGCCCTGCTTCTCCCTTACCCTTCTACATGGCATACTGATGCTAACCAAGTAACTTTTCTATATATGGACCAAGCTGAGCAGGTACTTGCAAGTTCATAGTTGCCCTGCTTCTCCCTTACCCTTCTACATGGCATACTGATGCTAACCAAGTAACTTTTCTATGTATGGAACAAGCTGAGCAGGTACTTGCAAGATCATGAGGTATGCCTGGTCTAGCAACATATTGTTCTAATAGAAGCAGAAACAGTATAGACCACATACATTGCCACATCTCTCATCTTTTCTCTTTTTTACTAGGTAAAAGTTGTTCACATAAATGAACTGTGAAGCTAATTTGGGTGATTTTTACTCAGCATATACAGTTCAACATCACCTGTGTGGATTACTTCGTGTCCAGTTCCAAGGCTAGATAAAGGAGAAGGCTTGGTTTTAGATTGGCATGCACCTCTGACGTACCATCAAAATTTTGATGATTGGTTTTTGACAGATAGATCCTTGTAGCTGGTTCCACTTACTTAAATAAGGCTTGATTGAAAAGGAGGATTAGTATTATACATTTCAACTTTCAGGATGCTCACTTTTCAGTTAAACAGCCATGACCTGGCTCCCATTAAAACTCGATAAATTCAAGATTCGAAAAGACAGCACAAATGAAAGCCAATCTAAATATATATATTAAGAATATAAGTGTTAAAGAGCCCGCTGGGATACCGACATTTATAATTAGTTGGTAATCTTCTTCATGCTCCAAGAAAGCATGCAGAGGAGGTTCAGGTATTACTTTCTGTGAAAAAAAGTGGATCCTGATAAGAAACTTCAATTTTGAAGGAAAGCTAAAGAACTCCAAAGCAGGACAAATTACCAGATCCTCATTTTCAGAATCATCACTATGCCAATCAAGTCCAGCTGCTAATGCTGCTGCTTTCTTTTTCTTCCTTAAATCTTCTCTCTGTTGAAGCGCTTTCTTCGCTCTTTGTGCCTTCATTCTGTAGGCATGACATAGCATGAACATGGTAACAATTTTTAGAAAGATTCTAATCCAAAACGAAGTCAAGATTGAAAATTATGTTCACTGATTCAAAAGGTGCATATGGAGGGAAGGATATAAGGTTTATTAACCCATAAGCTGTATAAGGACGTAAACAGATCTAGTTGTTAAATTGTGGTCAGATCAAAAGCATAATCATATCAATTCTGCCAGGATCCAAAGTAGTATTAACGACGATCTCTTTATTGTCTAATTTGAGGCCTAACCGCCTATCAGATGATAATCCCTCTATCAGAGAAATGATGAATAGCTGATATATCCCTCTAACCAAACTATCACTATGTTTCAAAAGAATCCTGTATCTGCTGACTGCTTTGTCACTATAATCCCCAAAGTGATATATACACTCGAGCATGCAGTACTCACTATGCCACCACTATGCCTAAACATCTAAATGCTCCCTTTACACGGTAACACATTGGAAAATTTCCAGCCAGAGGTAGAAGTGTTGCAAGAACAGAAAAAAGGGCAAGGTAGACAAAGAGTCAGCAAGAAATGAGGAAGAGAAGTAAACTCTACAAAACTACAAGGAAGAAAGAAGAAGGAAAATGGTACAAGAGCAGTTGCTTTCCAGATGTATACAATCATACCATGACATGTGCATACCGCTGTGCCAACCAAAGAGAATATCAGTAACAAAATTAAAATTTGGCGCGAGTAATGGAGGGTTTATGAGGCAAAATGACACAAATTGAAGTAAAGTGAAACTAATATAAAACTAAGATGGCAGGTGAAGCAACCAACAATAACTAGCTGACAGTAGCTTATCAAGTGTCCAGATACATGATTATTTAGAGGAGTGTGGTTGGAGTCGGCTAACTAATAGATGATCACAGACAAAAGAAAACATGAACAAGATCACAGTCACTCACATTTCCGATGGTTTTGCAATGGGTTTAAATTTATGGAATACACTGCTACCTTCCTGATCATCTAACAATTTTGCTCTCTGAGATAGCACGCTTGTTGAGAGCTTCTTCTTCCCTCGCTTCTTTTTACTCTAAGAACACATGGAAGATGAACAAAGTTATGATACACCTAAAGAAACTTGCACAATTAATTGAGTTTGAGAAAGGTAAATTAGATGCTACAACTAGAGGAAGGAGACAAAAGAGAAAGAAAGCAATTCATTTAATAAAACTCAAAGATGCAAGCAGGTACTTATCCATTTTTCTGAAGTAGGATAAGCTCATTAAGGTTCAGCATGATCTATATATAAGGGTAAGTCCAGATCACATTTTTGTCCTCTTTCCAAGCTGATCAGGCTAACCTTGTAGATATTATAGATTTCCTTTAAACTTCAAAACCATTACAATCCTTGATTAGAGATTAAAATGGAATATAAAAAGAAAAGAAAAAAATAAGACTTTGTGGACAAAAATTTCCAAATGCCGGTCTCAAGTCTAGATAAAGATGGATTGGTATTAGATTAGCCATCACCATAAACACACCAGACCTCTATTACATATCTTCTCTATATATGATTATTCTCATGGTAAGGCGTTTTCTATAGGCAACGGATTGTATAGTCCCAATTAAGTGAGAAGTTGGAGAGAGTTGCTGTGAACCGAGGGATACTCCTGTTGTCAAGAGGAGTAGAGAAAGGCTAAGAAGACCCAATCACCCATTTTTTTAAAGGATTTGTTTGCTAGTGGTGTGATTGGAGATATTGCTAACGATGAAGCACGAAGGCATGAAAGGATTATAGCAAACCCACGTAGTAAATATGAGGCTTAGTTGATGTTTTTGTTGTATGAGGATTAAATGTATCTTTAATGCGTGTTTAAATTAGTAATAAACTAATGATACAATGAGGATCGAATTAAAAGGAGTTTTTGTCCAAGTTACTTTTAAGGCAAATTAACACCGTGCACACAGCAACAAATTGAAAGGTGACTTCCAACAATGTCCAAGTAATACAATAAAATTTCAAGGACAAAATACAACAATACGGTTGATATTTATTGTAGTCAAGAAGAATGTTCTCATGTTGATTGCAGGTCCTTTAACATTAGCTGAATCAAATTTACAACCTTTCTCAAATAGGGACAGAGCTCGGGTTTTGGATGACAGGCAATCGCCTCAATCTAATAAGATCATCACTTCTTTCAGTATGTATGATGCAACATCATCAAGCTTTTTCCATATATTGCAGCAAGAACTGAAGCAATTAATAACTAAAACAGACCAGACTAAACTGAACCATATATGTGATGTACAAGATTGATGAATAAACTGACCCAGTAATATATTAAATGTTTTCAATTTTACTCCTATCTAGAGTCCAATAAAGCTTTGAATTTGTCTTTACCGTAGAAATTTCACCATTAAAAATCTTGGCATTCTGTAGGCGCATTAGATGTGAGTAACATCCACTTACCAGAAATCAGAGTAAGCTATGGCAAACTCTTTGCAGTAAACACAATTGCCGCTGCCTTACTATGGGAGACAACTAGAATAGATGTGAAATGATCTAGTACAGATATGGTGAGACTCCAGCCATGATACCCAATCATCATGTTGAGTGGATGTATATCAAAAATTAAAAGTTTTTTTTTTTTTTGGTTATATGAGTAAGCAAAAACTTGACCATAACAAATGGTGAGTGCCAAACATAAAACAGTTTATTAACAGAATAAAAATAAATTGACAGAAATCTAGGGAGAAGGATTCCATGCCAATTAATAAATAAGAATATTGCAGAATTCAACTGTATTACCTTTTGATAAATAAAATCAAGCGTCTCTTTAATATATGGAAAGATTGCATCAACAAAGTCCTCATGCATTCCCTTAGCATGATAGATTTTAGCAAGCTGAATTTTGACCTTTCCATTAGACCACCAAGGCTTGGACTGCATAGAGTGCAAGTCAGGGTTCTCCTCTGCAAAAAAAAAAAAAAAAAAAAAAAAAAAAAAGAAATAAAAAATTCACAGTTATAAATAACACAGCTCCTTAGGATGCTATTGTCTACATCACATTAATAAAGGAAAATGCATCGAAATAAATTATAATAGTGTTTTCAAGTCGTATCCAGAAGTAATTTAAACAGAGCTAGTAAAATAAACATGACACTTCAACTGAACGACTACTGTGATTGTGGGAGCAAAATAAGAATTGTACATGGTTTTACATTCAGCACAAGCGGTCGGAGCATGTTTGCCATAGACATTTCTAAAAGCTGCTTCATAGCTTGATTTTTTTTATTAAAAATATTCATAACATAAAAATGCAGAATACATAGAACACTTGAAATGCTCAATAGGGTAAGTCAACACAGATGCTTATCTCAAAATAAAAAGGTTGCAACAGATGCAAGTAGAATGCAGGAGAAATACAATATGGATTATGCACCTACCATGATGTGAGCAAATGTAGTTTAAGCAACAGTCTACAATAGGATTTTCGGGATAAAGAAAAACAAGGGTTCTGCTCAATTGAGTTGTGAGTAAAACTTTTATAAGCTACCTGACTGGTTAGGAGGAGACAGCAGATTAATGGCTTCACCATGTTTTCCTTCTTCAACCAAAAGATCAGACAGAGTTAAACGAGCATCAATGTTATCTTCCATTCTACTTAAAGCTGAAAGGCAAAGTTCATCCGATTAGTTTCTAAGCTCAACTAGCTAGTCTCTATTTCATTACACAATCATGAACTCCTAAAAGCAGTAAGAATCATGGACTGAAATAGCTCTTGCAAAACCTTTGTAAAAGAACTCAATAGCTTTTCCTCTCACATTGATGGCTACGAAGCATTGAGCAATTTTTAAATGCAAAGTCTCCCTGCATAAAATCAAGTGAATAATTTACAGAAATTAAAGGATGAAGTAGCAAACATGAAAAGAATGCGCACAACCGGGATGCGGACCATAGAAGGGTAAACAAAAATATCAGTAAACGACAAGAACAGCTTTTGATTCCTAAAGTTGGATTCAGCTTAAAAGATATTGTATCTTCAAGAAAAATAATCTTAAAGAGTGACTAGGTTAACCAATTCCCAGATAAGCAGTATTAAAAAAAAATTGCTAATGAAATATTTTACACAATCTCAAGACTCTCAACTTGTGTAATTCAAATCAACATGCACTAAGCATGATTTAGCCACAAGGTCAAAGTAAAAGAACATTGAAGTAGTTGAAATGTATGTGTCTTTGTGATTAATCTGCAACTATTTTCATGTAGAGAACATACGTGCAAGCTTGCTGCAAAAGCAAAGTGAAAGATTCGTAATGGGTAAGCAGGACACCGTACCTTAGTACGTCAAAATCAGTTACATCTTCTAACATAAAGTAGTATCTTAGAGCATCACCGTGCCGTTTCATATCAGCAAACATGTCAGCAACTTCAACAAAAACATCCTTGTAATGTTTAGCATCTTCTGGCTGAAAATTTTTAAGGATAGCCTAGAAAATATCAAGTAGCTTTAATAAAGCCTTTGAATTACAATAAGAGGTGGAAAGTAATTATTTACGTGAAAGGTACATGAATATCAACTTTCACCAGAATGCCAAACATATATAGGGAAAAGGTAAACACAATGATAACAAATTGTCAAAAAGGTTGGGTAACTATAGCCTGTTTTAAGAATGACCCCAGGAATTTATTTACCAGCCAGTTAATGGTTTCTACTAGTAGTAAGAAGGAATGGGAAAACATGTCTCACATATAATCACACTAATGAATCTGCTCCCACAAAAATATACTCTGCACAAAAAACAGGATTGCCTAGATTACCAAATGTTACAGCTTTCTTGTTATTCACCTAGGCGTGAAATAACTGGAAATACTAACAGCTTGAACTAACTGCATTCTATTTATTGCATGATCCAAAAAAGAGATACAGTTATCCTCCATATTGTCAAAAATAATAAATTACTGGTCATAAGTTATACAGGGATAATTTTCTCTGGAACTGTCATTTATCGGGTAATTAGATGCAGAGACTACAGATGTATACAGACCTCTGCATCTTCCATGTTCCCCAATTTTGCATAACATATTGCTGACTTCAACTTCAAGTACTTCAACAGTTCCTTGTCAGAGAAGTGGATTCTTCCAGCAAGTTCTATACATGTAATTGCTTTGCCATGTTCACTATTCTTCATTAGTAGATCAATTAGTAATTTTATGATGGTCATATTGGCTTCAGAAGGGTAGCGATCGACATAGTCCTCAAGGATATTAGCAGCCTTGCCAGTTTGGCCACAACATTCATATATCTGAGAAAGAAAACTAGAACTATAAGATAAAGAACACAAGGTACCTAAATTCTGTATATCTAGCATGCCAACAGAAATTACATTTGGCATCCAAATGCAATAATAATTTATTGGGATATCTACAAATTTCTATCAATTATAAGGAGAAATAGTTTTCATGGTGTAGAAGTATGTGATATAGTATTTTATCATGGAAACCAACCAAAGAGAAAGTCCTCCAGTGCACTACGTGTGTCTCCAACATGACTGATCCTAAATGCGTCCAATAAGCTCAACAGCTACATCTGTAATATATAATTGTTCGACTCTAAATCTAAGTCGAGAATTACCTTCCATATACAACTAGAACTGATTGAGATATTTACCGCCCACACACAAAATAATAATAATAATAATAATAATAATAATAATAATAAACAAAAAAGATTCAAGGCCACCACCAAAGAATTAAATTAAACAGTTACACTAAATTTAAACAAGTGGCTTTGATATGGATACATAGTTGAGCGAAAGAAGAATAAATAGAGTAAAATGCACTCAAAGCAGTAAGCAATTCAGAAACAGATTGGCAGCTGTCATATCACCATGATCAAAACAATTAGTAAATCAAAACATTTAAATATGTAATCAACTATATATTATCAACCTTGGCAGCCAATCTGCGTGCTTCTATATTAGCAGGATAGAGCAAGATGACTTGTTCATATGATTCTGCAGCTTTCAGATGCTCCCCCATTTCATAATATAAAGCAGCACGGCTAAACCGAAGGCCCAAATCTTTTGGATCTGCAGCTATGGCCTTTGAAAGACAATACCTAACTTGCCCAGTGTTTTTTTGCTCACTGAACAGAAGAATTGGCTTCAAATGAGAAGTTCTAGCTCAAATAAGCATACAAATACCTACCAAGACGCAAAGTGTCTAACACAAAAATATTTGCATTGTCAAACTATTGCAATGATGGTATTGGTAATGGACTAGTTGTCTATAGATTCTTTTATTTTAAAATGATGATTTGCATTGAAGCTACTCCAGATTTCCCAGCTTATGCAGCCTTGCCACTGGCAGACAACAGTTCATCCATTATTTGACAGTAAGATACAGCATTATCCCCGAAATGACTTCTACATGCATATGCACACTCACAATCAATTTGATGCTTGTAAGGAACATGTGCGCATAAGAGAACCCTCAATCTCAGGCTCAAGCATGCATACTACATGCAATTGTTTTGATAGACAAGTGAAGAATATTGCAAGTGTTATGAGTTATGCCGCTCAGAAAATGTAAGTGAAATCTAGTCCTCAAAATTAAACAGAAGCATACTACACTTTTATCCCACCTTCAAAAGAGAAAGGTTACTTTAAGACAAAGAGAATATAAAACAAAAGATGATCAATCCATCTAAGGCAGAACTTTGTTTATATAGCAGGCAAAAAGTATTTCAAAAGAAAGGCTTACACTCAAAGATATCTCACATGGACCATGTTATGAGCTTTCTCCACAGATATGAGTCCTTGGGGTTCAGATGCGCAGCAAACATGTAAAAGTTCATTGCCTTTTTTGTGTTCCCAATAGATTCATAGATAAGACCAAGCGTATGGTATGCATCAGGTAGATTTGGTGCAAGCTGCACAACCTCTTCCAATAAGGGGATTGCCTGTGTTATGGAAGGAAAACATGAAGTTAACTTTGTTTAGTTTGCATTGCAATGCAGTAGAAGAAGTTTTATACGGCAATTTTGTCATCCATATGCAGCAGAATTTTAACAGTGACTTCTATCACATTCAGGACTTATCTCTATCTTGGCACACATATAAAAGCATATGATGGCATAATCAAAAAAGAACTGATGAAGTTTAACTCTATCTTTACTGATAAGCATTATCACAAACTATTTACAAATAATGTTTTGAGTTCAGCGTATGCAAGTCATGCCATGTTCATGGGTACCGGCAATTATTAGTTAACTATAAAGACAGCTATCAAGATTAACTGGAAATGAGGATGAGTATATTCCAACAGGTCATGCTGCGTTGTAGAAGGAAATTGCGTACTGCATGACTTTGTTTCATGATGTGGTACTCTTTATTCATGTGTTACTTAATTGATTGTATCAGTTCCTCTCAGGACAAAGAAATATACTTAAAGAAAAAAATCTTAACTGCACCAAATAAAATCTACTCTAAGGGAAATTTGTAATCGCCAAATCTATGAAAATCGTGTCATCCGCCAATCAATGTATATGTTATTCTTTTCAAGAAATTTACGTTGACAGCCAGGAAGCATGTCCCATCAAAAGTCTCCTATATTTTACTATCACAAACATCACATATAAGGAAATGCATAATACAACACCAATAAAGCAGTATTAAGTTTTTCAACAAGAGTCAGCTACAACCTTCTTAGTTGACTATAAGAAAAGCAAAATCAACAAACAAAAATGGCTAATGATACGAGCACAGAACCTTACTTCTTCAAAATTTCCAGATGCATATCTAAGAGTGGCCTCACCAAGTTTTAAGGAGACTTCAGGATTATGCATATGTTTCGATCCGCATCGTTTTCCTCTTTTCTTATGCTGCATAAAAAATAAACCAAACTTCAATCACTTTCACACCAAATAGAACTTACCATATAGCATTTCTGATCAAAACACATGTAGTCATGCCAAACAATTCATCAATCCCAAACACATTAACCAAAACAAATCACTTACAACTCTTGATCTTTTTCGCGATCGAGCACCACTAAAGTCCAGGAGCTCATTTATCTCATCAATGGTAGCTCCGACAGGGAACTCCCCCTCCTTCCTTGCCTTTTTATCCGTCGCTGGCTTCTCACTATAAGCAACGGCACAACAACGCAATCACTAAAAGAAATCTTAGGGGGAAAACGTTATAAGCAACTGCCGTGATAATTAATCAGTGTTACCAACTCCCATCGCGCTTGCGCTGAGCGAGTGCCTCGTACTCAAGCCTCTCAAACTGCTGGTACAACTCTCTACCGCTGCACGATCCACTGCTTCCGCCGTCTTCATCAGCAACGAGGTCAAGCGGATTAGTGCCTTCTTCGAACGCGAGAGAGTACTCGTACTCGAGTTCCTCACCCTCCTCCTCTTCCTCTAGTACTTCTTCGTCCGCCGGCGGAAGACTCTCCGGATTCGCGTTTTCATCCATCGGACTTATTAGTATATGGAAGTTTTCTTATTTGAATGAAAGTGAAACAAATCAATCACCAGAAACAAGAAGTGAATGGATTCGTTGGACTAAACCATTGAATTGGGCCGTCTCCAACAATTATCCAAAGCCCAATTAACCAACTTCATTTAATTGTAATGAAGAACACATGGGGATTCAAGAGAGTTTGTGCAAGTTTGCATAGTCATGTATAATTTATATATGCTTTGACGTTTTTGATAGTTGACCTCTTTTATGTATATGTATAGTATAATAATTAATAGGATAAATTTAATTTAAAGTTAAGTGATAAAAAGTCTTCTTGTTCCTTTCGCAACTCTAGGTATGTATTCGCGCATGCCCTGGGTCAACCAACACACGAGCGTTTCCACACACTAGCGAACTCTTATATATTCACCTAAATAATCCATTTTATTTGGATCGAACGAATTGTAGGTGATCAATCTCTAGAACTGAAGAATTCAGGAAATGTAAAGAACTGCAATATATATATGGATCAAAGAAGCATGATCAAACCTTTGCAGCATTCTAAAGCAAAACAAACATAACCATATACAAATTATGACAAAGTCAATCTGATATTAAGCATACTTTTCTTACGAGTTCGTACATATACATACTTCGACTGTGAGTGTCATTAGTGCATGCAAGGAATAGGTACTGCTGGATTAATTCAATAATTAGACGTACAAATTCATCCATGCAGGTTAATGTAAAGCTTAGTTTTACGTTCTTCAATCATTTGCTCTAGTACGTTTTGCATATTTATCTGAAGATTAGTGAACAAATACGCCTAGTATATATGTTGGAGAATCGACAACTCTGTGTGCGTGCAGTAGTAAAAAGAAATGCCCGCTCTTTTCTTTGTTTTTATTTATTTATTTATTTATTATTATTATTATTTTTTTTCTTGCTTAGCGAAGACGTAAGACGTTGTCATGCATGCATGTATCAAATAGCTAGAATGATTGAAGATCAATCTTTGAATAACATATAAATGAATTCCGTGGAAATAACTTTGATTTCGTGGAAATCTGCAGCTAGCTAGCTAGCACATGATCATGCAAAATTAATGGCGATTGCGCTTCAGCACGCGGCAGCCGCTATCTGTCTCCTCCTTGAATATAGCTGGCTACTTATATATTTCAAACGTCTGCTAATTTTATTTTTTTTATAAGATTTTAAATTTTAAATAATTTATATATTTCAATTATATAAAAAATTTAAAATTTTATTTCTATATATAATTTCAATTTTAAGTTTTTTATTTATATATTTTTTAATTTTTAATACACTTTCACTAACTATTGAAATACAAATTTCTTTTTATTTTATTTTTTAAAAAATTTTATTTTTTACTTTTTATTTTCATAAATTTTAGTTACGAATACTTAAAATACACATTTAGTTCACCAGATTTGCAATCATGACTATCTAATATGTAAATCTTTAAATTTAGATTCGTTTGATATTATTTATAAAATAGAATTTTTTTGAAATAAATAATATTTTTATTTTTTTTAAAATAAGCTTTATTTTTTTATTTTCAAAAATTAATAAAAGTATATAATAAAAAAAAATTTTTACGTAAAATTTTTTTATACTTTCTAAATTTTTAAATAAATTTTTAAATAATTATAAAATATATATTAAAAAATTAAAATGATAGTTTGAAAAATGTAATCCGAAACGCCAAACGCGGTTAATTTTTTTCTCAATCTCAAACGTCGCGGCTTATCTTATTGTACTTGTATTTTTAGATGCTTATTTTATTTTAATCTTAATTTTTTATGTTTAAAATAAATTTAAATTTTTAAGTAATATAACTAAATTATATGTCTGGAATTTTAATATACCTTTTATCTTTTTTTAAGCTAAAAAATAACTATATTTTAAAATAGTTTAATATACTTTTTAACGCAATTCTAGACGACCCACCCCGTAAACTTGATGCATATGTACTGTTATCATCAATTCCTCAAGTTAGATTAATATTTTTTTCTTTTCATGCAGTTAAGTACTGTTATCAACCTGGCGCTAGCTAGGTTGAAAAAAATTGATGAATCATAAAAATTTATGTACGGACGTTTTGAGTACTTATTACATAAAAAAAAATTTTGAAATAAAAAATATTTTTATTATTTTTAAAAAATAAGTTTTATGTTTTATTTTTAAAAAAATAATAAAAATATATAATAAAAAATATTATTACGTAAATTTTTTTATATTTTTTAAATTTTTAAATAAATTTTTTAATATTTATAAAATATTATTAAATAATATAAAATTAAAAATTAAAAAATATCGTTGAAAAAATGTAATTCCAAAAAGTCTATTAGATTTTATGTACGGTAACTGGTAGATGCATGAAGATCTTCTTCTACCTACTCTCTATATTAACACAGATGAAAGATAATTACTTTGAAGTTGGTAAATTAGTTTGCGTTGATGTTGCTTAATTGATAAACTTCACCATAAATTTCAAGCTTCTAAGAATGTTTAGACTACGTACTTAATTAGCTTCTCCTATAAACCTGCTAAGTAGAATTGCTTCATTTTATTATGCGTGCGTCAATGATGCCTTATGTTTTACAGCAGATACTACAACCAATAGTATCTGTAAGTAATGTTCAAGCACAAGCTGCAGTAAGATATCATCCTAGGGAAAAATAATTAACAAAAGCAGTAGTAGTTAGTACTACTGTTTTTGAATTTCTCGAACTCTACTATTCGCTCTTCAACATCAAAGTTAACTAGATTGATTACGTTAACCATTCATTCACTGGTCATGAAATTTCTTGAGATTGAAAATCCCGAAGCGATAAATTAAATCAGCTGCTCTTAATTTGATCAACTCATGACTTGCTTTGGGAACAATCAAATTAATATCCTTAATTACAAATTCCATATATTCAATTCCTCGGGATCGTTTATTTCTTATTTTAATGAAAATTTTCAAACTAAAATAACACTGACGCTCATGGTCATGGCTTCAACTTTACGGAATCATCCTTTAATCCCTTCCCTCCGGCGTAGCCTCCGGCGTCAACTTTTTGAAACTTATATATGTGCTCATCGCATACATACACAAATCTTATACCATCTTCCACACGTAAGAAATTGTTCCTTAAAGAGAGCTATAGATAGCTAGAGGTAATTAATCAGGTTTTGATTGAATATGTAATCGATTCGATTGATGGCGTCTTCATCATCATCGTCGGCTGCCGGAGTTCCGCCGGGGTTCCGTTTCCATCCAACGGATGAAGAGCTGCTTCTGTATTACCTCAAGAAGAAGGTTTCGTTCGAGAAGTTTGATTTGGAAGTGATAAGAGATGTGGACCTGAATAAGATTGAGCCGTGGGACTTGCAAGGTAACCATATATATTTTACATGACTGAGTAAATACATCTGCATGCAGTTTCGTTAATTAGTTCGCATATTTGTGTGATTTGTGTAAATGTGCAAGGATTGAAAAAAAAAAAGTTTCCTCCTCTTGAAGTACAGAGTCAAAATTCTTTCTCGCCACTTTTTCTTATTTTTTGGCGGATTGTTTTAATTACTATTTTGAATACTAGATCAATTAATGGTATGTAGACAAAACAATATCATCTAATAACTTTAGCCTTAATGATTATTATTTTTAAAGCCTGTCATTTTTTCTACTGAAGGAAGAATTTACTGTAATTTTAATCTGTCAAATCTTTTTTGTTCCTTTACTTTAATATATTAGTCTATACATAATTACATATGTCTTAATACAGCATGCTCAATATCATTTGTGGTACCTTTAATATCATGAAATTTTAGCGTCTTCAGCTAGTCGTTAATTACTATATATTTACTCTCTCTGCGAAGAATATAAAATGTTTAAACACAGATGCCGCATATATTAGAGTAAATCCTTTTACTCGTTTATGACAATATCATTCTTGAGTTTGCTTTTAATTTCTTTTACTCCCGATAATAATAAGTAAGATTGAATTGATCACTTAATTATGAGCATGTATATGCAAATTTATTACACATATGAAATTAATCAACATGATAGACATCAATTTCATGAATCAAATGAGTAGTTAATTAAACATGATTCAGTCATCATATATAAACCGTCACCACTTTGAATGAATATTGAATGCAGAGAAGTGCAGGATCGGCGCCGCGCCGACGAACGAGTGGTACTTCTTCAGTCACAAGGACCGGAAATACCCGACAGGGTCGAGAACCAACCGCGCAACCAACGCCGGATTCTGGAAGGCGACAGGAAGGGACAAGTGTATCAGGACTACGTACAAGAAGATCGGCATGCGAAAGACCCTCGTCTTCTACCGTGGCCGCGCTCCTCACGGCCAAAAGACTGACTGGATCATGCACGAGTACCGACTCGAAGACTCCGACGATCCTCCTACAAGCAATGTAAGCAACTTTAAATGAACTTTTCTATCGAGAATTGAATTAATTTGCAGCAATTAATTAAGTATATATGCAGGAGGATGGGTGGGTAATTTGCAGGGTGTTCAAGAAGAGATGTTTCTTCAAGCCTGGGAGTACATCAACAGATTCGTCAAGCTTAGCAATTCAAGCAATGTCAGACGACAACCACTGCAACGAACCGTTACCGTTACTCGATTCCCAGCAACACGCATACAATATTAATAACATGCACCACCACCACCACTTCGCCAGCGCTCCTTCTTCATTCTACGACCTCCACTACCATTCACAACCTCCGCCGCCGCCGCAGCAGCTGTCGTACTCGCAATTTCAAGTTCAAGATTTACTGCAGGCTCATAGTCATCATCATAGGCCATCTTACGACTTCTCGGTTTTTCCTAGCGATGGTTCAGCAGGTACTGGTTCAACTGCTGGCGATCAGCAGAATTCGACCGAGTGGACTGCGACGCAGATGATCGACGGCATTGATCAAGGAAGGTTTAGTGCTGTAGCAGGTAGCTCAGCAGTGCTGCAACAGATGAATCATCAGATTTCTGCAGCTTCATGCGGCAAAGAGATGGAGTTATGGGGGTACGGTAAACAATAGTAATAGACTACGCGATGAGCATTACATCCCTGCATGAGTATTGAAGAAAGAGTTCGAATGCCACTTAGAGTTGGAGCCATGTTTTCTTAATTAGTAATTGAAGTAGTACATCTCTGGTGTATCATATAATTTCTTGTATTCATGCTTAATTATATACATACCTGGATGTGTGAATATACATTTGCTGCTGTGGGTTTTTTTAATTTTATTCAAAATGAAAATAAATTATATAAAAAAATGATTACCAGAAATGAGTTCAATTTATCTATTTTTAGAATTGAAAGTGTAGTTTTCAATTTTAAGATATGATATTGGAAGTGGAATTTGAAAATGAGTTATCAGAAGTATATTTTTTAGGCGTGTTTTAAATGCACAAAAATGAATTCTGCAGAAGTAAGTTTTGTAAAAGTAAATTTTTTTTAAAATAAATTGAAAGCAAGTATAGTTATTGTATTTTAATTTTATTTGAAAGTGGATTAGAAATAAAAATTGAATTTTTTTCTGAATAGTAAATAGAAATAAAAATTTGGTTTAATGTATATATGTAATATGTGGATTTCTCAGAACTCTAAAATTTTTTAGAGCTCCAAATTCGCTAATATTGCAGGTAATTACGAATCAAGACATTATTTAGAGTATTTAAAAATGCTTATAATAAAAAGTATGTTTATCTTATAATAATAAAATTAAGTAATAATAAAATTTTATAATACAGAATATTTTTATATTTTCCAAAATTTTAAATAAATTTTATAAAATATTATAAAAAAATTTATTAAAAAATATATAGTTAAAATAATTGATGAGTATTTTTTTATAGGCTCTACTAAACGCACCTCCTTAGACACTCCATATTTTCCTAGTTAATGTTGCTACCCATTTCAGATCCTACCGCATCTTTATCTCGTTGAAGCACGTCTTCAACAGATACAGCAAACAACTCAATTTAAAAATCAGGTACCAGATATTAATTCATAACTAATCAGTACCAGAAAAACCTCTCTATTTATAAATCATAGCATCTCCATTGATTTAATCAAATCCTGATCGGAAGAAAGCTCCTATTCTGAAGCTGATGATGAACTTTTATGTGAAAATTTTCTTCAGTGGACCTTAAAATTCTACGAAGAATATTCAAAAAATTGAGATATTTTTTAACAAGATAACAGGGTTGTGAAATTTACAGCACCATAATCTGTCTGACCCAACATTGATTTAAATGTTCTCTGTAGTTGAAAATATTATCACTAAGGTTATTCTTAGCTGTTAGGAATATGAATTAAAGTAGTTAAATATTCATACACCAAACGCATTGCTTTAATCATAAACCCTCCGGTATAGTAGTTGGTCCCATGTCTTCATCGATCAATCAATCAATCCCACCAACTCCTTTCCTGCATCTTCAAGTAATCCCCAAATATTTCTCATCGCCAAAACTCCAAACCTTCTCTCGTCTTATTCTTCTTCTCTACTCAACATTCAACCTCCCTCCTTTGATTGTATCATAACCATATATATAACATTTCAATCAAACATTTCACCAGGCTATCCATCTATCGAAGTTTCAACAATGAGACCCAAAGTTCAAGCACCATCGATCAACCTTAAGCTTGTTATTGTAGTTTTCTTCACACTCTTTCTAGTACTAGCATTTCTTCGGTCAAGCTTCTCGACGTCTTCGTCTACGGTCAAAGCAACAGCTCCGTCGTCACAAGAAATCAACCAATCATGTTCTAAGATTCCGCCGTCATTGGCAAATGCACTAATCCATTACGCTACATCTAATGTCACTCCACAGCAAACATACAGTGAAATTTCCGTAACTGCACGAGTGCTTGAACGGCGATCGCCCTGCAATTTTCTCGTCTTTGGTCTTGGCCATGATAGTCCGATGTGGAGTTCGCTGAACCACGGCGGCCGGACTGTTTTCCTCGAGGAAGACGCTTCCTGGATCGAACACGTCCTTGCGAAGTTTCCTTCCCTTGAGGCATACCATGTGGAATATGACACCAAGGTACGACAAATAATTAGTTACTGTTCGATCTTAAACGTTGTAAATTGACAGATCGAAATGTTAATAGTAACTATATGGTTTGGATTTCTTGCTACTAGGTGAGGCATGCAGATGATCTAATGGAGATGGGAAGGAAGCCAGACTGTAGGGACGCAAGCGGAGGTGATGTCAGGCGATCGCAATGCCGATTGGCTTTGAAAAGTTTGCCGGATTTGGTATACGACAATGAATGGGACTTGATCATGGTGGACGCTCCAACTGGGTGGATCTTAGATGCACCTGGAAGAATGGGAGCAATTTACACTGCCGGAATGGCAGCAAGGGGACGGAAGTCGGAAGGCGAGACTGATGTTTTCGTCCACGATGTTGATCGGACGGTGGAGAATACATTTTCTAAAGAGTTTCTCTGTGAAGGTTATATGAGAGAACAGGAGGGGAGAATAAGGCACTTCACAATACCAAGTCACAGAAGTGGTGGAAGGCCTTTTTGTCCTTAAAATTAGGGGTTAAATTTTATGTTTTTGAGTTTTTTTAAACCACCACAACTTTTGTGGGTATATGATATAATATGAGGCACGGTCAATCTTTATTATAAAGAGGAGACTAGTTGAGTGTTTTGTGTTTTACTTCTTTTTTCATAGACCCTATACTTTTGAGAAAGGAAATCTTGACTTTCAATTGAATGATTGATATGTACTACAGTACTACTGGAAGGAGCTTCAGTTAAGAAAAATAGAATAATACACAAAAATTTGAGACATATATGGGGTTCAACTTAAACTAATTAGTAATAAACTAAGTAAGTTGAAGTCTTATGAATATTATTTTTCAACTATTGGTAATTAGTAATATGACAGTAAAACTCTTTCAAATTAATAACTCTTTACCCCAAAAATAAAGTGGACTATAAAAGTATGTTTAAATCTTTTAATTCTATCCGAAAGCAAAATTGGCCATAAAAATGAATGTAGTTTATATTTTGGTTTAATATATTATGATACTATATGATAAATTAGATTTTATCCAAATTATATTGGCAATTAAAAAAGTGATCAAGACAATTAATGAGTACTAGGATACTAAATTTTTTAGCAAATATGATACAAAATTAAACAAAAGCTTGACACATGCATGCATTGTTGTCTTTTTCTGAATTCCATTAATAGCTGCTGTAGTTCTTCTGCGATGTTATGTTTATGTAAGCATGTTATGTTGATGTTGGATACTTGGATTCGTTTGAAAGGGACTGGAAGGAAAAACATTTGCGTGGAAGTGTATCCTTTATTTTACAAATAATGAGATAGAAAAACAAAAGCACTGAACACCACACGTATAATATTGGTACATAAATAACATTGTTTTTCCAAAAACAAAAATGAAGTAAACTCTCCAAAATTTTGGGAATGCTAGATCCTCCAAAACTTTGTGTATTCTAGGTTTATGCAAAATATTTAGGGTGTATTATTTGAGATAAAAATAAGTTATTCAAAATGTGTTACTATAAATAATTTAATTAAAAATAAATTTATCTTTTTATATTTTCTATAAAAAAGAAAATAAAAATAATTTTGTATTTAATTGTACAGTTAAAAATGAGTTAAAAATAACTTTTTATAAACGTAATTTGTAAAAAATTAAAAAAAAACTTAATGAAGTTGTTTTTAAGTTCTATGTTTTTTGGGAGGTAGTGATATATTGATGTGCTCTGGTATGTTAGGGAACTGGCGTGCGAGCAATCTTGAACTTAAAATAAAACTAGATATAGCAATCAATTTAATGTTTTCTCCTCAACAAGATCGCATAAACAGTGTGACATCACATGATCTACTCTAAGGATAAAACAAAAAGTTAAAAGAACATCAAAAAACACAAAAATGGTCCCGGCGAGGCTCGAACTCGCGACCTCCGGCTCATAAGACCAGCGCTCTAACCAACTGAGCTACGGGACCAGTTGTGCAAAAGTTTTTAAAGTTGCCTAATTTTACGAGCGCTTCCTTTCCCTTTTCAAATTTCCCAAACTGCGGGGCCCTACTTCTCCCCGGATTGCATTCTCAGTTTAGATTCTTAATTGAAGATGAGCAGCGAATAGTAAGATCGAATTATAACCCCTTCCCTATGTTGATGTTGATTCCTTCAGTTTTTACTATTTTTGTGATTTTTGGTTCCTTATTTAATCCGAATTGGCTTGTTGTCGTCGTTTGAAGCGATTACCTCTTCAAGCTGCTCTTGATTGGTGATTCATCCTTCGGGAAGTCTTGCCTTCTTCTCAGATTCGCGGTGATCCTCTGCTCTAAACAGATCGTTCTAGTCAAGTTATTTAATGTTTTTACTTCTTCATGAATGTTATTGGAGCTTATATAGTTATAAATTTGTTTTGTTTTCTTATATAAATTCAGTTAATTAAATGATTTTCAACTTGTTTGTAGGATGATTCTTACGTGGATAGCTATATCAGTACTATCGGTGTGGATTTCGTAAGTTCATATGCAATTCTCTTAATAATGTACTTAATTTGATTGCTGAACCGAAGCATCACTCTCGCTGCTCTTTTTTTTTCTCTCTCTCTCTCTCTCTCTCTCTTTTAGAAAATCAGAACTATTGAGCTGGAAGGGAAAACAATCAAGCTGCAGATTGTAAGTTGTTTTAGTCCTGCTAATATTTATTGCAGCTGTTATGGTAACTTCAGTTGCTTGCTTGTATGAGAGGCAATTCTTGTTTTGGTTGATAGTTTTGGTATTTGTCATAAGGTTATTCATTAGAATTCGACAAATATAAGGTGGTTGGCTAAATGAGACTAGATTTTGATAATGGCTTTATATCTTGGGGTTTAATGTGGTTCCAGTTGTTGATGAAATTGTAGAGAATGCCATTTCAACTTCATTAAAATCATTACTCATTTCTGCATGTCTTGGGTTTCCTTTGATTTTCCTACTTGAGCGAATTGTTTAAAAGTGCAAAGAACATGCACACATGGTTGTATGCAGTGACTCGACAACCTCAAAAAGTGAGTTACATGTGGCGGAGAATTACAGTATGCATGCATGCTGAGAGCATTGTGAAGCTCGTATAGTTGTTAAATTAAAGAGCATCCTGATTATGCTTCTGAACTCCTGTAGTCTAATTTACTGCTAAAATTTTAGATTATATCCAATTGTTCCTTAATTTTCTAATGTGTGATAGCAGTAAAAGTTTTTAGTCAGTACACCGTACATGCATTTTTTGGACTTTGGACCGTTAGTTAGTAGTATCACTTATGTTTAAGTAGCTTGGGTTAAATCTTTTTAATTTATGTAGATAGTGAAATGAGATGTAATCATGACAGTGAGTTATGGTTAACTGAAAAGCACAATTAATGCAGCCATCTGAGGCCCTTATTTTGTTTACATACAGTTTGTTGTTAGTTATTATACCTGCAAGGTCATGTATATAGTATGTGAAAGATAAGTATAAATCTAGTGTTCTCAATGCTAACAGTTTCTGATTTGTTTCTTTAGTGGGATACTGCTGGGCAGGAGCGATTCAGGACCATAACAAGTAGTTACTACCGAGGTGCACATGGCATCATTGTAAAATCCCACTCCTGGTTACATGCATGTTGATGAGATGGCATTATCTGTAACTAACTATTGTCAGAATTTTGTCTGGCATTGATTTCGATGGACCTGATTGCCGTCCTCATGCAACATGGTTATTGTTATGTTAATGCTTTTCTCTTATTTGCTCTTTGGTTTGAACTATACAGAACAATGACTTAGCACATAGTTCAGCTGTGATCTACATGAATTTTGAAATTTTCTCACAAGAAAGTATTTGATATTATGTATGTGATATGGGTTATTTAGGAATTGCATTCTGTATATATTTTCCCAGTGATTCATATTCTTGATTGTATTGTAAGGTAGGAAGCTGGGAGTAGGATGGATTTTAAATTTTGAGGTGTTTTGTAAGATTACTTTAAAGACTTCCGCACCTCATAGCACCCATATCTAAGTGAAGTAATTTCCTTTGGTGATGTTTGGGTGTGTACAACTTATAATGTCCTTTTAATGCCTAACAATCAGAAACAATTAACATAAATATTTCTTTCGTTATTGCAGATTGTCTATGATGTTACGGAGATGGAAAGCTTCAACAATGTCAAGCAGTGGCTAAGTGACATTGATAGGTATGCTAGCGACAATGTTCGCAAGCTTCTTGTTGAGAACAAGTGTGATCTAGTTGACAAAAAAGTTGTTGATACCGAGAAGGCAAAGGTAATTTGGTGTTCTACTCTGCAGCCTGCTTGCTAACTCCTCATTAGTTCATTTCTGGTCCATGATCAATTGGGTAGCTATCAGATCAATGATTTGCCTGCCAAAACATTCTAGGCGCGTTGGTACAGTATACTCCATTCAAAATGAAAAGGCCCCATTGGTGTTGGCATATTTTATAAATGTTTGCATATGCTGTCTCTCTAGGTCTAAGAACTCGTGACCCTGATGCAATTTGTTTCTAACATAGTTAATGAGTAAAGTTGCATCTAAGCGTGTTTTGATACTCGACATTCTACATTTAAGGCTTTTGCAGATGAGCTAGGTATTCCTTTCCTTGAGACCAGTGCAAAGGATGCAATCAATGTAGAACAAGCTTTCCTAACGATGTCCTCTGAAATCAAGAAGAGGTAAAAGCTTACTGCAATAACTAATTCTTTAGTGCAATGGCAACATTATCTTTAAATCTGAACTTTTGTGCAATGCAAATGCTGTTGAAAATTGTAGGAGTAGATAAGCTCACCATATTTGATTTTGTGCAGGATGGGTAATCATCCAGTCACAAACCGTAAACCTGCACACACTGTGCAGAGGAAAGGACAGTCAATTCAGCAAAATAGCTCTTGCTGTAGCAGCTAATTCATCTTTGGGAATGGCCCGATGTGACTGAAGTTTGGACAGCTAACTGCGCTGTGCTCTCATCTGTTGTCTGTTATGAATCTTCCGAAGCGATCATGTCTGTTGTAACGCAAGATTCTTATGAAGTAGTGACATTTGACACTAGTGCTCGTTACCATCTCCTTGTTTGGTTGCAACTCTAATGTGTTCTACTTTATCCCATGCCTCTGGGAATCCTACTACTTGATGACGTGGAGCAAAATAAAATCAGAAGATGAACTTCAGCAATTGGTTGGTGGTTGCTTGTTAGTTAGGCCTGAGTGAGCTGCAACATGGTTTCCTTCCTGATCCCCGTCTCAGCTGCCAGTGAGTTGTCTGGATTCTCACGTTCTTTAGCGCAGATAAAGATGCATTGTGCAAGCCACTTTAATTGTATTCCAAATCTTCTGCGGTTGGTTGTTGCAAAATTGTCCTAACGCCAGCTTAATTCCAGCTAAGATGATTTCGACCTGAAGTCCTGTCAGCCTGCTGCAAGCCTTGACCTGTGTTGTTTACAAGCAATTTGGAAGTTATGCTGGTTTTGACCATTACTTTGGTAAAATCCGCACAATTGCTAAAATTTCACTTTCATGTTACAATTCCATCGTGCAACTCTTCTCAGTAGCTCACACGCTGAATCAGGATCTGAACTCATCGGGTTCCATGCTCTGCAGAGATATTATTACTTGCGATCAGCCACCGAAAGTATAGGCAGATATCAACTTCCATCCTCATGACAAAAGAACTAGGATCTGTCTTCGGTACCTCTCTACCGACTTTCCGAGTATTTGTTACTAGCGCACCCAAAAAACAAAAACAAGTCCAAACCACTGACACAACCTTCAAAACTCGAGAGAGAAAAATAAAAGATTTTAACTGCATATCATTCTTTTCTAACAGAACCGAAAAGGGTAAATATTTCCAACACAGTTTTGAATTACACTTTGCTAACAGACGCAACCAAAGTGGTTGCTCTTCTGTCTGTAAAAATTTACCAAGGAGGATATATGATCTTTGCATGTAAGTCTAAATCTGAGGTGCAAAACTCTTCTGTAACTATGTATTAGGGACTAGGGACAAAATGACATCATCCTCATAATCTGGTTTCATGAGGAATGACGATAAACCATCAACAGACCAATTATCTGAAGGCAAAATCCAGCTGAAATTTTCTAAAATGCATTCAAGAGAGGTAAACCTTTACCTCTATGTTGAGCAGCACTGCTTTAAAAGCACTAGCGGTATCTGGTACCGCCACATTGATGGTTTTCCCTTTCTTGATAGCTGTTTCAGGCCCTTGTCCAGGTTCCGCTGCAGATGATAAATTCTTCTTACTGATGATCCTATATATCTCTGCAAGAATCATTTGGAAGGCTTCTCAACATTTGTTGCTTCCAATGCGGATGTTTCAATGAATGACAGCCTTTCTCTCTCAGCAACCTCTGGGCATCCCTCTGAGGCGACTGCTTTGAGGTGCTTAAGGTCAGTCTTGTTGCCAATAAGCATTATCACAATGTTGCAGTCAGCATGGTCACGGAGCTCCTTAAGCCACCTACTTACATTCTCAAAGGTCATGGACTTGGTCATATCGTACACAAGGAGAGCACCCAGAGCTCCACGATAGTATGCACTAGTTATAGCCCTATATCTCTCTTGTCCTGCAGTATCCCAAATCTGTGCTTTGACTGTCCTGTCTTCAACCTGCACAGTTCTATCGAACTAAGGAGAGCCATAAAATCTAAACGAATAGGATTTTCACTACTACATCTAATTCAAATAGGACTTCATAATTCCTCAATTCATGAGCAAAGCATCACCAATGTGGTTAAGCTAACAGTAATGCAGTATCAGAATAACCACAAAAACGCATCAGATTCGGCTCTAATTAAGCTATACCCCAGTGATTACTTCTCATTCTTCAGTTGTAAAGCATCATGGCTGGTGATGCTCGCACAGGGATGCAACCAGCTTCAAAATATACAAGTTTCTCCTCTCCAGCTATGCTAATTGAAGTCCTTACAAGTGAAAGTGCATATATGCAAAAATCAAAATAGCAACTCAGGCTGTTTTCCACGTGACTCTAGTGAGGGCACTAAGGTTATTTGCTTAATTTGAATGCGCTTTTTTATGAAAAGAAAAAATAGTCCTTAAGCCTGCAATATATTACGTCTGCTCAATGGAAGACTAAAAATTATCTTTCTACAGATGAAAAGGGCAAACATATAGTTTTAGCATTTGAGTTCTGATCCATCATCCGAAGCAAACTTTGTGATCATGTTGAGCCATGTATAAGCATGTCCCCAACAATGGCATCCAAGAACAGCAGCGCATCATACAATTTTTTATATTTTTTAAAATTTTAAATAAATTTGATAAAAAATTATAAAAAATTAATTTTTTGGAGCGTAATACTAAACAGTCCCCAAGAATTCATCCTTTTGCACCATATACCTACTAAGATGACTGAGATTCTTCCGTGGCCTTCTTACGTGATCTTACGATCCCTACTGAAATTAGGGATATTGCCAAGGAATCTCGCAATTGTTATTCATTACATTTCTTAGATTTTATGCATTTATATTGTCAAATGGTGCCGGTATCATAAATATTAAAGAATATAGGACCGAAAACAGAGGCCAGCATAGTTGGTTTCATTTCCAAAGACACCTACTTTAGAAATGGGTAAAAATGTTTTCTGATTTTAACAAGTACAATTTTGTGCGTGTTTGTTTAGGTTAAACTCATTTTTTAAAAATAAATTTATAATAAATAAATTTAATAAAAAATAAAAATTTATATTTATTTTACATTAAATATAAATTTTGGAAAAAATTTCCTTTTAAAAATTTATATTTATTTAATTTAAAAATAAATTTTGAAAAAGTGAGTTAAGTGTGTTAGTAAATAAGTTCTTCGTATAATTTTTTTGTCAATCATATATTAGTAAAAGTTTGGAAGTGCATAAAGTTAAAAAATTATTTTAAATTGGAACTTATTATTTGTGTAAGTAAAAGTAATAAAAAATAAATTATAAAAGTGAGAAGAAGGCGCTTTAAAAACTAAACACTGATTCACATTTAGGGCGTGTTTCAAATGTCCGTAATAAAGTTTCGTGAAAGTGAAAAGTAGGAAGTAGAGTTTTTTGAAAAATAACTGAAAGTGGAGTTCAGTATTTTGTTTCAATAGGTTTTGAAAGTGTGTTGAAAATTGAAAGATATAATTGTATTAAGAAGTGTATAAATAAGAAAATTGAAATCGGAGTTCCGCATGTGGAAGTAGAATTCTGAGTTTTTTGTGTAATTGAAACATAGGAACTGTTCGGAACTCAAAATCTGACGAGAAAAAGTAAAGTTACGGGCATTTGAAATACGCCCTTATTACAGCAGACCCAGTGAGAAGACAAGAGGGAAGAAACAGCTTCGATGCAGGAAAGTTAATTAAGTCATATAATAGTCATAGCTAATACTCGATAGTAATAGAGGCATCAGAAATTTGGATTTTTTTTCCTTTTCCTTTTCTTTTTCCTATTTATTTATGAAGGATGATTTCTTCTTGTTTCAAGTGAATTCATGAAAGAAGAACTGGAATTCAATTCACAATTAAGAGTATTTATTGGCTTCGAACAAAAACATTACATTAAGAGTTAAGTGGTTATTTATTGTAGAGTCAGATAATAAGTATTACAGAATACAACTAGGAAAATGAAGAAGACAATCTCAAAGAGTTCAACAGAAAACTACAAACAACAACATCAGTACTGCAAATCAGTCGCTGAGTACTACTACAAACTCTTCACAATTCAAATCCTTCAAATCCCAGCACTGGATTTATTGAGACAGGTTGCTAGCTAAAATTGATAAATCTCATTCTGTATTGTTAGTGGATTAGTCTGTACGGGAATAAGTGGGTTAGAGTTAGTCTCTATTGCTAGTGGGTAAGGAATGATGCTTCCATACATTGGGCTGATATTGTCATACATCCCATTCTGCTCCACTATCTGTACCTACACAATGAAACAAATAAAATGCATAGAAGAATTTTTATGCAATTAATTAGAAAGTACCATATTTATAGCTTGCATTTTTCACGAATGCACTCTTAGTATTAAAAGTTGAAAATTTCCGGTGTCAAATCTTGAACCTAAGTTGAATGCAGCTTGAGGTCAATACACTTTTCCTCTTCTTTTGTCTTTGTTGAGATAAAATTTCATTACCACAATTGGGAAAGAAGTCGAGCAGATATTATCCATATTTTGGTTGTCAATGAAATTAAGAACGCTCGTCGAGATTTCAAAGTGTTTTGTTACCTTCTCTTGCAGGATTTCGTTGGTAGCCTTTAGTATGCCTTCCTGCAGAAGGAAAGAGGCAATTATTTAGCTACGAACCTTCGACAGAACCGTATCAGCAGTTTTTTCTTTTCACCTAATCTCTGTATTTAGTCATATAAACTACGTATTACATTGTGCGTACAGCAAAATAAAGTGGCTCAAAAATTTCTGTATATCTCCTTACTTTGTTTTTCAGCACTTGAATCTCCTGGAACATAATCTGCATCTGGTCAACATCCTCCAATTATCAGTATTTCTTTTGTCTCAGAAGACATGTCTGCATTTCGAAGATAAAGATTTAGGACTATTTACCTTTGCGGAACGAATTTGACAGGTCCAGGTCTCAAGATATCTTTCTAAGGCAAGTAGCTCTTCCAGTGTCATTTCTCCTACAACTCCATCTCCAAGCATGAACCTGATCATATTATATATATGCATTAGTGACTTAGATAAATTCAAACTACAATAAATGAAATATTTTCAAGTACAATATTGCTTGTCAGCAACAGCGGGTAATATGATCTTTTCTCTTCGTTGATTCTTTCTTTAAATTGGTTGGCTGTTAGGTGCGTAATACAATCGTACCATAAACTCATGGTTTACAGGGCACAAAATGCTATTAAATGAGCATCGAAAAAAACTAAATCATGACGCATTGAATTGTACTGCAAAATTCCCAGCACTAAGTTGTGTGGCAAACATTAATCGAATTAAACATTTATCAGAGTCCACCAATCAAATCCTATCATTTTTACATGCGTTTATGGTTTTTTGTATCACATTTACCATCACAAATGCTTACCAGAAACATATGCCTTATAGTATATGAAAAACATATTCCTTTTACTCTTGTTCAAAATGGTACCTCAGGCCCTTCTGCAGCAATCCAATCTCTTTCCTCAACATCGACACCTCTTGCTCAGATTCCTGTCAGCAGTAAAAAAAAGACCAGCATAAACTCTTCCAGTCACCAGTAAGGCTTTTGCTACTATAATAAGCTTGTTTAAGTAGGTCATAAACGTGTTCTCCAAGGTTTAAGTATAAACCCGGATGTTGCAGATTGTTACTTCAAAAGAACAGACATAGAACGTAAAATACATGATATAATTGATCAGAGGAGAACAAGAATAAACTAATGACAGCAGATGAAGGTGAAAGCAATTAGCTTGAAAACCCTATTCAGAATCCTTGAAATCTTTCTGATTGAATCCTAGAAATTCCTTATTATTGTTTCAATGATGTAGCACGGGATTTTTATCATAGTTCAATGTACTAATAGAAGAATTAGCAACGGAAGTGGTGGAATTACCGACTAGATTGCTTCAGTCGGTAAAAATCCAGTTTGTAGTAGTGAGTTAAGTACTGTAGGACTTCAATCATAATTCATAAAAGCAAATGGTGATCCAAGGCTAGTCTTATCTTCACAAATTTATTTTTTTCAAAAAAGACGCAAAAAATCCAATAAATTGAAATCTTAAAGTTTCTGAAATAAGCTGTGAAAATAGTGCATTAGGCTGAAGGAAGGGAGATGCACAAGGCTTCAAAAGCTTGTGTTTCAGTACTGAGTATGTTACACGTGAAATATATATATACATATATGTATGTATATATATATAGAACTGAAACTAGTTATCTATTGTTTTCTAAAAGTCAAAGACTAATACATATAAATACAACACATTTGTTGCTATTTGAGTTATCTATTTCCAAGCAAAACTAGTTTGCTATTTGAAGCAATCCAAAAGAAGTTATCACGTACCTGAATCTGAGTCACTTCGCTGCCCTCCCCTTGGGACTCCGAGCACATACTCATGTACTTGTCAATCACACCTTGCATCGTGCTTTAATTTCAATGAAAAGGAAGTCACTTTCATCACCATCGCTAAAAATTAATCGAGAATGTCTATGTTACATATCGACAACATGTAACATGCGTACCCTTTGGTGGCAAGGTCGTAGAGCTTGCCATGAGCCGAGAAGATAATGATTCCAATCTCAGCATCACACAACACTGATAACTCCTTCGCCTTCTTGAGCAACCCAGCACGGCGCTTGCAGAAGGTCACTTGACGGTGAACCGGGTTTTCGATCCTTCTCATCTGCACCTTTCCTCTTGCCATGATCTCTCTATGCAAGCAAGCAAACAACCTCCCACTAGTTTGGACTAGCTTCGAGGTTGCTGCTGTTCAACACGGTTTCACCCTTTCTTGGAGGACTCTTTAAGTTTCAATTATGATCAGAATGTTATTATGTCTTTATATTGTAGATAGAAAGGAATCAACCTAGCTTTACACACCACTAGCTACTCTACAGGTGGTTTTGTACCTTGATCATGTAGTACTAGTAGTAGACTTTACCTCAAACACACCGCCAACATGTTTAGCTTCTCTTGAATTAGGCTATAATTTATCATGCATACCGATGTGTTCTTTTTTATTTTATTTTTGTTTTTCCAGTTGGAAACACATGATTATATTCATATGTGTTTGCCAAGATGGAGAGTGCGGTCATTTGTTTATTTCTTGTTGCTATATAAGGGATGGAGCATCTTGTTCAAATATAGCAAGTGGAATCATTGTTCATATATATGTTTGATTACTTAGGCTCTCTCTCTCTCTCTCTCTCTCTCTCTCTATATATATATATAATATAGCTGATGTGTGTAAAACCGATCTTGATTTCTGTGGACAAAAACTAGTTTAAGTGGGCACTTAAATCGAGTAACACCAGAATCAAGTTACTAGGAGGCAACAACTATGGATGGATATACCAATTGCAGTAGTTTGATATAACCTTACATTGTTAACGCAGCTAGCTGCAACGGAATTTTACAAAAGGATTTACATACATGCATATTTTTTGTAGCTGTTGTGTAGCATATGCAAGACTTGCATACTTTCAATATGGATAAAGTTCAGTGTTGGTATTATGGCAACGCCGCACAAAGTGCTATAGAACTAGCAATTAACAGTGTAGCAGAAGAAGTAATAACTCGTTATGCTCTTTAATTTGACATATATTCCTTCATTTATCTTGAAAAAACCAATCAACTCCTGCAGTTTTTTATGCTTCTACAAGCTTGTATGAATGTTCTTATCTTTTAAGAGCTACATAGTTCCATGTCTTTCTAGTGATTTTGACTACTAGTTTGGTACTTAGGTTTTTTATTTTCTCTTCTTCTTCTTCTTCATTAAGCATTAAAAGTGCACTAGTCTAAAAGCAAGGCTTTGCTTTCAGGCAAGAATCTTGTCAAATCACAGGTTCGAATCCCTTTCCCGGCCCACCATGCACAATTCTCTACTTGATCTTTTAGCTGGCAAAAAAAGAACCACTTTCATGAGTTTCATCTAAAAACTTTAAACTGATTTAACTTTGTTGCCGCAAAAACACATTAAAAAAGTACTCGATCTAAAAACTTCAGAGCATATATTACAATCTTTCATTTAGTGGAGAAATGCCTTGTGGGCAACTACGTGGATGATGGTGGTAAGTGATTAAAGGCAAGAGTAAGATTCTACAACTTTGGTTTATTTTATGCATTCATTCATATATAAGTCATAAAGAGATCAAGAAGATTTAAAGTTGATTGGACATTGTCAATAGAAAAACACCTAGATGGCTAGGTTCACTGGCTAAGTTTTAAAGTTGCAAAGAATCGATTGCACTAACTGGAGCTGAAAGATTATATAAATATATATGAACTAACATTAATAAGAATACAACACCAATCAGTAGTCTTCTGAAAGATTTGCAAAAGCAAATTACATGATAATGAAATACTTTTAACAACTTGTGCAATGCAGAATCTTCATACAAAGCTGTTTACAAATATAAAGCAACACAAATAAACAAACGTTTATCTTCACAAAAAATTAAATAAATAAAAAAAATAAAAGCAGAAAAACAAGTATGAAGTATCTTAAATTCTGAGTAAACTGTCACCGACATGTACGAAAAGTGCGAATAATCAACTTGATAGACGGCCTGAAATGGTGCACAATCTAAAGCCTACACTAGGAACTTATTTTTCTCGCATGAAACTAACCTTCACCATCCTAACACATAGAACCAGGACCATCCAACACTGAATCTCCATGCAACTTTCACTTCCAGGAACAAAAAACAAAAAGAATAATGCTAATGAACCAATTGAAGCTCTGATTTGAAGAAGATGTATTGGACAGCCCTCGCATTTTGCACCAAATCTGAACGAATGCATTCATTGGTTTGATCATTCTGAAAGTAGTCTGAAAGTAGAGAACATATTAATTCTTATCGCACATTATTCTCCAACATTCGTCCATCTGCTTCCAAAAGGGACAGAACAATATATTCTTTATAATCTCAGCAGTTGATGGTTTTGACTGGTTAATAGAGCTTACACACCAAGAATATCGACGGTGCGTAGTAAGAACGGCAGTGTCATGTTAGGACGTATGAGAGTTTCTTGGAATTCAACTAGATAGTGTCATCTAATAATAAGTTTCAACAAAAAGAAACGTAGACAAGTCATAAAAGTTTTACATATATGTTAAGACATGAAGCTACTCCATGCACACTGACTTTGTTCTCGTCTCCGAGCTAACGTGGTTGCTTTAATTTCTTGGCTCTAAACTCTTAAAATACACAATAAACAACGCAAACAGGGAAAAACGATTGGTACGTTGCTTACATAGTTCTTTCCTGCGTGTAAATACTCCAAATTTTATCGAGTACTGAAAGAGGTCCTACTGATGATGACTGTATATTTTGGCAATTACGTACGTTATGATACAGGTAACTAAATGAACTGCGACCAGGAGCACAACTAAAAGTTTACGCTTTGTTGCATATATGACTGCATCCGTAAAGCTAATTCTCGTGTTAATATTCTGTTCTTCTCCACATACAAAGGAAGAGAAGCTACTAAATTAATATGACCGTATAGGTAGTACTACAGCAGTGATGTGGTCCAACAAAATCCCACAGTGACTGTTTTTTTAAGGGCGCAGAAAACATCTTATTTAATTAATTACAGGGAGAAGTCTTTAAGAAATGAGATACGAAGCATTTCGGGATTGCAACGATATATCGCATAATCGGAACTCAATAAACAACCATGTACAGTAATTTAAAAGGAACTTCTCGAATTCCCAAAACCACTTAAGACTCTTCCTATACACTTCTACCACCAGCGAAAAGAATTTCTTAATCTTACTTAAACCTCAAAAGCATAAGCATGTCTTGGTGGTGACCATGTGAAGCTTTATATGTTTACGATGCAAAGGGGTCTCACATGGCGCACCAATGAATGCACGATTTGCGCAATCATTAAACGATGACTTGCTTTTCTTTTTGGTGCAAAAATGGATTTTTCTTTATATGAACGAGACAGTGTGTATTCGTCCTGAGGGCACAAGAGAGCAAAAGTTAGAAGTATTCATACACATTACCATTGCACGTAGCAGGAAGTAGGTGTAAGAATGATTTCTGGGCAACACCGTAGTGCTCTTAAAAGTGCTTCTCTGGTGGAGTTTCAAAAAGCTTCAAACTAATAAAAGCTGTTAAAGATACTCATTGTCTGGAAAGAAAAGCAGTCTTTTGCTTTTGGTTAAGTGCTGCATGAAAAAGATAGGAATGGAACAAATCTAGAAACTAAGGCAGGTAATAACAATCTATATTCTTAGTAGTCTTATATCAGTCAGGTGCTAAAAAATATATATACTTGCATATAGAAAATGCTAATCTTTAATTAGTTAGTCAATTATTTTGATATAGGAAAATAACTCGACATTTAGTATCAAAGGTCGGTAATGTGAAGCCATTCTGCTTATTGTTTGAGAAGATGTGAAAGAGATTATTGGAATTTCAAATTAGGATATTTTTGAATAGCAGAGGTGAGTGCTGAAAATAATACATTTATATACGAAAGATGCTAACCGATTAAGTGAATGTACTCTTTCGAAATGAGAAAGGAGCAATTGGATGAAGGGTATTGAAAGTAGGTAAAATCAGTGCTGCATATATAACTTGGCATGAAAGAAGGAATTCAGAGTTGATATCCAGTACCCTATCAAACAATATAAGCATATAGATTTTTAACTTATTAATACATGTTCGCTCCTGTTCACTTGCAGCAATGCTAGCTGCAGATTTGCATGCAAAGTCAGAATTTTGTAATCACTAAATGGCAACCATGCCAAACGCGCTTTTAAATCCGAAACGTGTAATCAGTGAGTACTGCAATAGAATTTCTCTCACTTATGCAATTACCATCTTATAAGCGACAATAGCTGAAGGGTTCAGCAGTCAAATAGCAAAAACTAAGTATGTGACATAATGCACAGAACGGAGATTTTGATAGAGAACTACTAAAGGCAAATATCATACTAAAGTGCGACAAGCAAAGGGGCAGCAGGGTGTTTGGGATTGCTTTTCCACAGCACTTATTTTCAATTTTTCATTTTACATTTTTTAATATATATTTTATAAATATATGAAAAATTTATTTAAAAATTTAGAAAGTGTAGAAAAATTCTACGAAGTGAGATCTTTTTATTACATATTTTTATTATTTTTTTGAAAGTAAAAAAAATATAGCTTGTTTTTTAAAAAAGATAAAAATATCTTTCATTCTAAAAAAGTTTTATTTCATAAGCACTATTAAACACCTTCTAAATGTTGACATAACCTTTTCTTTCGGAAGAAATGACCTAAAGTTGTTATTGTAGATTATGTCAGTTGCTGTTTTGTAGTCTGACGAATAATAAGGGATGTCTGCTTAAAACAAAATATTTTTAGTAAAAGGAACTTTTAATAAAGTTTTTAAGAAACAAACTTATCTTTTTATATTTAAAAAAAGTAACAAGAATTATACATATAATGATTCATATAACGATTCTATTATAACGTTTAATTTTTTCATGCTTTCAAAATTTTAAAAGAAATTTCTAGGTTATTGTAAAAGAAGTTTTAAAAATGAAAAGCTGAAAAGAATGAGACAAATTAGCATAAGCAATGTTAAATCTCCTAAATTAATCAACAAATTAAAGTTTCCTTCTGCCTAAAGTGTTCACTTAACATCCTACCCATAAATAAACTTATTGGTTAATTAAGTGCAAACCATTTAAGATTACTAACTCTTTTGTTTTTCTGGAGGATTATTATGCTTCTTGCTTGGCAGTTTGTCCTTTACTTTGGAGTTTGGCTTTGTAACTCTTATAAGCACCTTTTCAAGTCTTCTCCATTAGTCCATCTATGAACAACCTAAAGCTACTTGTCCTTTTGTAAGCCCTATATACCTATTAAAAGATTTTGAAACAAACACTTCACACAGGAAAATTGTGTTATGTACAAAACCACTCCTTCTAACTATCTAATAGCTGTTATTCCATCAACGTATTACATGAGTTTCTTTCGTTAGAGTTAAAAATTCTAAATAGTTCAAATATTTCAAAGTAAGCTGAACTCAAAATTATATTTGAAATTATTATATTTTATTTTTAATTTATTTTAAAAAATACAAATTAAAATTCATTTCTAACTCATTTACAAAATAATTAAAATATAAAAATTAAAATTTATTTTTCACCTAAATTTAAAAAATTCTACTTTTTAATATTTACTTCATAAAACTCCGTTTCATTTCATGCATTTGAAACATGGCTTAATAGATGTTCCTTAAAGATTTTTGTCATGGTAAAATAACAATGTTCGTAAAGATTAGCGGCTTAAATTATTGTCTGTGTAAACATCAGTCGTTACACTATGATTAGTATCATACAACAGCTGCTTCTTCTGTTAAGGACGTGTTTACCAAGATTCTGAATTCGAGTTTCGAAAATTTGGAAAGTAATTAAAAAAATTAAATTCAAAAATTTAAAATATTTAATAAATAATTTTTTATATTAATTTTATATTAATAATAAATTTTAAAATTAAAATTGTTTAAAAATTTTTTTGATAAAAAAATTTATTTTAAATTATCTATTTATTTTATACTAAAAATAAATTTAAAAAAATAAAGTTTGAAGTGTCAGTAAACACAGGCTGAGCAAGGTTTATGTTCTCGTATGGTTCTCCGTAATGCCTTAGAGCATTTTAGTAGGCAGCCGTTTAGAGCAATGACGAGATTTTACCAACATAAAGCTTCCATGTTGTCAACAAAATACACTGCACAAACTTGGCTTGAAAGTTTAGGTAGATAAATCACAAGATCACTTTGTTTAACTACAACAGTAATAGCTTGGGCCAAATTTGTTTAGAAACTTTTCCGTCACATAAGCGCAATCTCCGGAAAGAGTGCAATCTTTTCTTTTTTGTTCTGCTTGGAACATAACATATGGAAGACTCGTATGCGTTATAGATGAAATGCATTCCAATAAAGACTAAAAAGATAAAGCTTGTTGAACAGCAACAAGGTACCTTAAGAGATTTCTTAGCAGATGCTAAGGAGTATGTGTTATATCTCGAATGTGAAAGAGCTCACACCTGAGATTCAGCAGAATAGCAATAGAGGCAACAATATCCGCACATCAAAGGCACGGATTGAAAGTAAACTCCTATGATATATGTTTGGTCCAAGAGCATACCAAGCAAACCATGTGCTCAGCCAGAGAAAGGCTCTTCATAATCAGTTGGAAAGAAAAGGATAATCTGTGTATCCTACAACTGGATCAGGAATGTAGAATGTGCTTCTATCATACTTGTTGAGGGGAGCATTCAACAAAAATCTTCTAGGTAGATCTGGATTAGCCAAGAATATCCGGCCATATGCAACCAAATCTGCATAACCATCAGCAACGACTTTATTACCTTCTTCTCTGTCATAGCCACCAGCTACCATAAATGTTCCTCTGAATGCCTTCCTCATTGGAAGAAGGTTATGAGGTACCTCGACCCTCTCTCCCACTTTGATCATCCTGGGTTCCACCATGTGACAGTATAGAATTCCAAACTTGTTCAAAGCATTGGCCATATAGAGGCCAAGTGCATGTGGGTCTGAATCTCCTGCCCCAGAGTAGTTAGCATAGGGAGAGAGTCGTATACCAACCCTGTCTGCTCCAATTTCATTACAAACTGCCTCAACTACTTCAAGTGCGAAGCGGCAGCGATTCTCAAGAATTCCTCCATACTTATCTGTGCGATCATTGACTTGGTCTTTCAAGAACTGATCAATTAGGTAACCATGGGCCCCATGGATCTCAACACCATCAAAACCTATGCAACCAGAGTATCATAAATAAAATTCATGTACTATTCATGGAAATGCATTTTCATATACAATTTTTATCGCTGATCCTGCTTAAGGATTCACCGTAGTCTTCTGGTCAGAATTTAATTAGTACTCAGTTTTGTGCCTGATTCTCAACACTGAGACCAAACTTAAAGGCCAGCTGAACCCATTTGATAAGGTTGTAGACGCCCATATGAACAAGTTGCATTTTTATCCATCGAGGTCCGAATCTGGAGGTAATATTAACTAACTACCTGTTCTCTTCTTTATCCCCATTTCCAGTCATGTCAAGAAGACAAGAATGCGTTTGTAGAAGTTGTTTAAAGAGTATGAAAGACTTCATGTAGAGGTGTCCCATATGTAAGATAGGCATAGATGCTTACCGGCATCAATAGCATTTTTTGCAGCAAGTCTGAAGTCATTGACTACCAAAGGGATCTCGTCTGTTGATAAGCGCCTCGGAGCGGAAAATTCTGATACATCTATGCCATTAGAACGTACTTGCGGATTGAGCTGCTTGTCTGTGGATGAGATTGGTGCTTGTCCGTTAGGCTGATAACCTGTTAATCATTAACAAAGGAGATATAAGAAATTATGCATCATTGCCTCTAAGCTAGAGCATTTGCATAACTAACAACTGGATTCAGTAATGATATTATCTATTTGTAGATAAAAATGAATAATGAAACACATGCATCTGCTTGCGAGAACCAAATTGTACATTGAGCATGGAGTACGGATTCTACATGCTCTCTTGGAATAACATTGTATTACTAGAGAGGGGCTTAAATTGACGAAAACTAGAAGGAGAACTTACTATACTTTGAGACTCTTCCAACATGCCAAATCTGACAGAAGAAGATGCCCCCCTTCTCATGAACTGCTTGCACAATTGGCTTCCATGCTTCAACTTGTTCCTTTGTCCAAATTCCAGGAGTGTTTGGATACCTAAAGAAAAAGCATTCAGGCCATAAATTTCTGCCTCATTGTATTTAGTCAAAGTATTAAAAAAAGCATGAAGTAAAAACATAACAAACTTTGTGAAATTATTTGCTAAAAGTACCCTTGCGCGGTATCTGAAATTCCAGTGGCCTCTGCTATGAGAAGCCCGCCTTTAGATGTCCTTTGGGAGTAGTATAGGATCGCGTGTTGCTGAGGAATATTGCCAAATGATCTCTGCCTTGTCAATGGCGCAAGAACAACTCTGACAGTGAAGTTAAAAACATTAGAAGTTGGAGATTCTAAGTGAAACTACATAACCAAATTTGGACACTTTTTCAGGTCAACCTCAAGAATGCCAGTTAGGTTCAGCATTTTATTTCATGTCCTTTATTTTCAAATAGTAATTAATTTGGGGATGGTGAATCATATACTACCCTTCTCCAGTCTGAATTTTAAACTAAAACTTGATTTATAGCACCACATAAGAAAGAATATTATCACTTGGACCGCAATGCCTGGTAACTCTTAACGACCAAAAAGGGCTTAAAATTTCTACAAAATTACAAAAGTTTCTCGAGAAGACTCCTCATAAACAGTTGGAAATTTGATTTCTCTACACATCAGAAAATTGAATAAAACAGGAACAGTTCAAACACAATTTCTTTTTCTTAGAACTACATAAGAATGGGGAAGTGCGACAATAGACAAGTTATAAACTCAACAGAAGTTTTGCAATATGATGAATTTGATCACGGTAAATCGTTGATCGGCTTTCTCAATCAAACAACAAAATTACTAGATAATGTACAATAAATCCTATGAGTTCTGAGGAAGAGAAATTCATTGGGAGGCTTACCTGTGAGAAAGATGGAATCTTCCCATCTGGTAGGGAGTGATCAGAGGGACTTCAGCCATCTCTAAAAACCAACTCCCTCTATCTTTTTCTCTCTCTCTCTCTCTCTTATCGGCGTCTCCAACTAACGAATATATAATTTTGAGCAGCCAAAGAACCGTGTCGAAGAAGGAAGCAATATAGTGGCCTCAGCAATTTTGCCCACGTTCTGTTCGATGAAATCCACCGCATGGTAAGTAAGACCTACTTCCTTTCAAATTGATTGGATCTGGCGCACGTTTGCAGTGACGCAAACAACATTTTAGTTGTTCTTAGCTTATGTACTTGGTTACGAACTCGACCAAATTCAAAATGAACAATTTCTCTTGATTGTTGATTTTTTATTTTTTGTTTTCCTCTTAGCCAACCTCACACTTCTAGGGATGGTGACCCATCTTCACGTTAGTTTAGAGTGGATGAATGAGGGATGTTTGGAATTAATTTTTCCCAATATTTTTTTTTCAATTTTTAATTTTATATTTTTTAATATATATTTTATAAATATATAAAAAATTTATTTAAAAATTTAGAAAGTGTAAAAAAATTCTACGAAGTAAGATATTTTTATTGCATATTTTTTATTATTTTTTTGAAAGTAAAAAAATATAGCTCGTTTTTCAAAAAAAACAAAAATATTTTTCATTTTAAAAAAATTTTATTTCATAAGTACTACTAAAAAAATTCTATTTTATAAATACTATCAAATACTTGATGAGTTTCAGTAGTTCACATGCAAATAAACTTATAATTTAACACTACATAACCAAGCCTAGCTAAGGGATGTGTAATAGTGCTTTAAAAAAAAAATTTTTTTAAATAAAAAATATATAATAAAACAATTTTATTACAGAAATTTTTTTTACACTTTCTAAATTTTTTAAATAAATATTTTAAATACTTATAAAATATGTATTAAAAAATATAAAATTAAAAATTAAAAAAGCTGTTTTTACTTTATCAAAAGAATAGTTAATAATCTTTCACCAACAAAAGACATTCAAGACTTTTCAATATACCAACCGAACCTTATATGAGCAGCATACACATGATCCATAGTAATTGGAAATTTTGTTACAACGAAAGCTAATATACCGTAATACCACTGTAAATCTTACAGCTAGATAGGAAATGCATCAACTAAGGAACAAGAAGTATATGGTGTAAATTTTGGTGAAACTTAATTACCAGAATCAAGAAACGGATAATCTGTATATCCAACAATAGGGTCAGTACGTAATAAAATGTGACCTACCATATCTTGTTGAGAGCATTTAGTTGCCACAAGATCAGTGTACCATTATGCTATTGCTTTGTTGCCTTCCTCTCTATCATACCCACCATTTGCCATTAAAAGCTTTCTTCATGGGAAGCAGCTGTGCAGTATTTGATATCTTCCCTCCACAACCCACATTCGAGGTTCAACTACGTAGCAGTAGAGAATTCCGCGCTCGTTCAATTTTTCAACCATGTGGAGACCAAGAGTATCTGGATTTGAATCACAGCATTCCACGTAATCTGAGTAAGCGGAAAGCCTAAAGCCACTTATCTGCACCAATCTCACTAATGATGGCCTCAACCACTTCCAATGCAAAGCTGCAGTGGTTCTCTAGGCTCCATACTATCTGAGTGATCATTGGAATTATCTTGAAGGTACTGTTCTACCAAGTAGCTATTGCTTCATGTATCTCCACTCTGTCAAAACCTATGAACAAACTCTGAGATCATGAGATGCTTTCCATTACATATATCTACGGCCTAATGAATGTTATAACAGTGTAACAGGGAAGAACTCCTTAAGAGACGAGTACGACATTCCCATACTCCAAGATCCAAATTATTAAGTATTAAAACCGGAAAATTTATTACACTTACTACAAACTAATAATGGCCAATTAAAAAAAAATGATAAGAGTAAATAATTAGTCTCTTCCTTGGCATAATACCTACCAGCTTCAATTGCAATCCTTGCAGCAAATCTGAACTCATTAACGTTGGGCCATCTGTTCTCAAGCAATATGGCTTAGAGAATTTGATTAAATTACCATCATGTAAATTTTGAGGGGAAATTTGTTTGGTGCTGTCCCATTGGGTTGGTATCCTATCAAAACAGAAGTATAAGAGATTCATATAGTTTAACAAGGACAAGAAACAATTTCTGTAGATGAGAATACCATAATCAGAAGCTCTCCCAGCACGCTAGAGTTGGGAGAAGAACATGCACAGTTTCGACGATGGGTTTCCAAGCTTCCACTTGCTCCTTTGACCATACACCAGGAGTTCTTGGAAATATATTTCAAAGAAATCTTAACAACTATGTCAGGATATGATTTATTAGTATACGTATTCATACAACCATGACTTCATTCATTTCAAGGAAAAAAAAATACAACTATGATCTTATGAATTACAAACTTCAAAGTCATACTCCAAAGCTGTATCTGAAACTGGAGCAGTCTCAGAAAATAAGAACCCTCCTTTTGTAGTCCTCTGAGAGTAATACAAGATAGCATATGGCTGTTACCTAGTTCTGGTGCCACAACTACCCTGAACTAAAGAAAATTAGGTTTATAGAAGACCGATCATCAGACTTAAGCATCATAGCTACCATTTAGTCAAATTCTAATTCAAAGGAATTTTTCAAAGCATCCGATAAAATCAACCATTACAATCTTAATTACAAGTAAGCCTATCTCAGCCAATGCCTGAATTTCGCCAGAATTGAATCTAGATTCCAAGAATCCTAGATTTGCTTCTCATACCTCATAATAAGATAGAAAGATATTTGGATAGCTCTGTAAGATTGACTTGCCACACTGATCGAAATCAAGGATCTCTCCTTTATGATAACTTCTTCTCTTTACAGAAAAAATGTAACTGTTAGACCAGACAGTGGAACAACTATTGAATTGTAGAGGTTGCATCCTGTTAACAGTCATCTAGTTTTCTCGGTTTTCCTTTACAATAAGAAAAGTGAAAAAGAAAATGAGTGAAACTCATTCTTCTCCAACTCCAGTTCGAACTTAAAGGACACACACTTTCAAGAACACTCTAAATTACCCCGTAGAAAGGACTTCTGTTCTCAAGGATGAAACTCTCCTCATAAGGATGCTGCTGCTAAAAAGAAGGGCATAAAAAAGAAAGAAAAGGGAGATATACAAGGTAGATTTTCACCTGTGACAAAGAATGAGTTTACCCATCTTATACGGGTTGCGAAGGTGGGACTTCCATCTGATCTGCTGAAATGATGAGTATTGCTAAACAAAGAAACAAGGGAAATACTGCTACATACTCTCCTTGATTTTTTTGCCTTTCACTTGCCTGGCCCTGTAGTTCATAACCTGCTTGTGATGTACCTAATAAAACCAAGCTAAAGGACTCCGCTAGAACTCTCAAGAACAAAAGAAAATTCCACTGAAACTTATTCTCAGCTTTGCTTAATGTTGAAACCTGCTGAATTTTATCAGGTTATATGGAAAGTTCAGCTCACCTTCATCAGCTGCAACATATAATAAACCGGTCCCACAAGAAAGGTCTCGTGCAACTAGTAGTGCCAGAGTCCCAAAACCAGGGTCTGCAGTCACTCAGTGCCTCATCTAACACAAGAAAACATTGCGAAGTTCAAAGCAATCCTTTAAAATAATGTTAACATAATAATTAAAAAAAGAGAGTAACAGACTGTAACCAGTTAGTTATCTAAATTCTCCACTAATTTGAGCTAGACTACCCACAATTATTCTTCTACAAGGAAAACTTCTGCATTCTCTGTTCTCAAAAAGAATTGACTAACATCAGCAAGCAAGCTCATTTACAAACTCCTTTGTTCTTAAAGAAAATTTTATATACAGATTATAAAAACCATATAAGCAAGAGTGATAAGAGGCCAAGGATAAGATTAAAACGAAAAAACATCCCCTGAAGAAATCATGAATACTTTCAAAAGGCAGCCATAAGTAGCTCGAAAGGAGAGAAGAAAAGCAAAAAAAGAAGTTGAGAACCTTCATATAATGAAAAATGTGATCACAACCAAGCATCTTTGTATGATGTAAAGGAAAAAAAAAGGAATATTACACAAGAAAAAAAAATTACTATAGCTGCCTTGTATGGATATACAACTATAGGTGCAGCAGCATATCGTTACATTAGCTTGAGGGGGACATCATGTATGCAGGGACATCTAATGAAAAAGGTATCAGATAAATACTCTGTGCATGCCATAAGACTAGAGCTACAAAAGTCAGTTTAAATAATAAAACAGGTGTACCTACTAGCTGTTATTGCATTCCTTCCAGCAGACCTAAAGTTACTCATAAGTTGAGGTATTTCCTCTTTTCCAGACAATATGGCGCAGAGAATTTCATGATAGTTCTATCAAGCAACTTTTGAGGAGACAACAGTCAACAGCTCGTCTGTGCAGGATATGGCAGCTTGCATTGGGTTGAAAATCTGGCATCCTTAATATTACTTTCTCAGTCTTCATTCAGGGAAATAGAGCATTCTTACATTGAGATTCCCATAATTAGAAGCTCGTCCTACATGAGAAAGTTGGCAGAAGAAGATGCCGCCTTTATCATAAACTGCCATGAAAATCGGCTTCAAAGCTTCCACTTGCTTCGCAGACCGTATACCAGGCACACAAGGAAACCTATTGAAGTGACAAACTTTAGCCATCACAATCATGCAATCAAAGTTTCTCCTTATACACTATAGCAGTCGTTGAGATAGGACAGATTTCACACACAAAAAGTTCTCCTTTTGTAGACCTTTAAGAGTAGCACAAGGTGGTATGAGGTTGAGCAATGTAGTCGTAGGACCTTGATATTGTTAATGGAGCCAAATCAATCCTACAAAGCTTGAACTATATGTAATACCAAAGCAATTAAACGAAACAACTCCAAATATATTGTATGCCATCCGTGTTTCTGCTTTATACGTGTATACAAGTTAAGCCATATATTCTCCCAAAAGATAAAACTACGAGCCATACAAGCTTTAATCTTTTCTTTTAAATTAGAGTAATCAAACAAATTAAGAAGCACAAAATGGTTATCTAGATAAACTGCATATAAATTAGTAAACTGCTTTTTTTCTTTTTTCCCCCCCTTGATATATCAACTTAGCTGCTATTATTATGTAAATCTTTTGATAGCCATTCTCATAAATTCATAGGAAAGAAAAACAAAAAACTTCGAGCAAATACAAATGAGAAGTGGAATTAATTTAATCAAAATCTAGAGCTCATCTCAGGATTATGCTCTTGCGTGCAATTAATTTAATCGATTAAACAAAAAACACGCATTATCATGTAGCTATTTTGGTGAAAACCCTTATAATTCTCCAAATAATCAACCAAAACACGCAAAAACATACATAAACAAAATAATAGAACAACACAGGCACATCCTTCAATCGCTACTGATAAAAACTCCTTATAGCTACTCAAAAATAAATCGTCATCAGAAAATTCAAACTACAGTCAGAAAATATGGATTTAGTGATCTTGTTACCTGTGAGAAAGCTCTGATTCCCCATCTTCTATGTGTTATGAATGGAGTTTTTTCCATTGAATTGAAAGCGAAATCAGCCATACTATCTTCGCGCGCTAATCTTCTATTTTTCTAGTTTTTATTTTTAATATTCAAATTTTGTGGACATGCTCTAACCTGGTGTAGTTTCAGGAACCTTTCGCTTAATTATACTGGGCCAAATTTGGCGAATGGAATAGTCTGAATTCATATGGGCCGAAGTGGGCCATACAGGAACGAGTTAACCAATACCACTAGGATGTTTGTTATTTACGATAATGCCACCACGAGATCAAATCCGAGTCGGCTATTGAGTTCTGGCTATTTACAGTTGGTCCCAATTCTCTTTGGCCCCACGTTAATTGGCGCCAGCGTCTTTTTGTCGACGTAAAATCGCATACATAAGCCGACTGAAGAAAACGTACTCGTTGAACCTCCGCCTTTTAAAAATTTCGTAAAGGTTTTCCTATCGGTATAAACATTCGGTCGTTTAGTTCGAACTAATGTTTTCCTACAGATTTGATGTGGTCCCCACATGAGATCTCTTTCCATTTTTCCGTCTCTTAACTGGATCGCATCATCGCAGGAAATCACAGCTAAGGAAAAAAACAAAGAAGAAGAACTGCTCGGGGTGGCCCGATGTCATCGCACTTCTCTGCCGTTGCCGGATTTCTTTCTCGACGACGTTAATTCTAGGTTTTCGGAGAATATACCATGTCTCGCCAAGCCGCTACCGCTTCCCACTTCCACAAATCGAAAACTCTCGATAACAAATACGTGAGCATTTCTTTTTTCCTGTCTTCGTCCCCATTGCTCAAATTTTGTTTGGATTTAGGTTTTGGAGTTCTATTTTGTGTTGATTTGTTGTTAATGCGATGTTTAGATGCTTGGTGATGAAATCGGGAAAGGAGCTTATGGTAGGGTGTATAAAGGTTTGGACCTTGAGAATGGGGATTTTGTGGCAATTAAGCAGGTTTCTTTGGAGAATATCCCACAGGAAGATCTCAACATTATCATGGTAAGTGTGCGTTTATTAACCATATGTGTTTATTGTAGACAGCTGTCTTTGATTACGTTTTTGTTATTTGCAATTCTCTGGCTCCACATTGTACTTGGTTTAGTTAGAATGGGTTGTTTGGTGGCTTCTATAGTTGTGATCTTTATAGCATAGTTTCTCTGAGTGTTCCTGACGTGGGGGAAAGTGTTGGATAATGTAATTAGAGTTGCTAGGCCTTTGCTTCAATGAAAAGTACTAGTTGCAGATATATGATGGTATAGTGACCAGACTTCAGCTCTCCGAATGATAATGTGAACATGAAGATATGCCTCATTTATTGGAACTTACAAACGTTACAAGAGGAGCATTGATAACTTTTTTGAACTGAGTTCTTTCTTCTTTGTTAAAGTTAAAACTCTATTAGAGAGCTATACTGATAGTTTTTAAAATCTTTAAATAAATGCTTATAAACTTTATCTGAGAATCATATGTATGATAGATGCATGATCTTTGATTAACTTCTTAGGGACTTTATAAAATGTCTAACTATACTCAGATGCAGACCTCTTCAAAGACTTGGAAATTAGCTGGTAAGATTGAAACCAGTGTGCTACGAGTTGGCACTGGTTTTTTAACTGACATGGTTCGTACAACAGTAAGAAATACGAAGATAGAAGAGAATATCCAGCCAAGGCTTTCTGGTAGTTCTGTTTGAATCATTTAAAGTTTGTCTTTTTATTTATTCATGTGTGCCTAGTCTCTTTTTGAAGTTTAGTTCATTCTCCTTTGGAAAGACTCAGCACCATTTGTTCAATTAGGAATTTACCTCATTGGATAAATTTAAACGTTGTCGGACATGATCATTTGTAAATCTCCTTTTCTTAATCCTTTCTGTTTAGTTTGCATAAACTCACCATTTTGTTTTGGTTCCCTTTTGCAACGGCGAAATTGTGACCATCACACCGCAATTTGATACCAGCAAGAGATCGATTTACTAAAGGTACCTTTATTTATTACTTTCCATTGAATATGTATTTGTAAATCTTTATTGTCTTTTGCTATAATTTACGCACGAATTGATTCTGATGCTTAGGATGGCTACTCTTTGTGAACAATGTTGGAATTGGTCCTTGAATTTTTCTGTAGACATTGAAACTGATGATGTAATTGTTTCATTTTGCAGAATTTAAATCATAAAAACATTGTGAAGTACCTTGGTTCGTTAAAGACAAAGACTCATCTCCATATCATTCTGGAGTAATAACCTTCAAAATTTAGCTCTTTTTTAATTAATTTTGTATTTATTATCTTTTTATCCTCAATTTTAAACTGTAGTAGAAGAGATTTAAACTTTTTCATAATTTGAACGATGCCTTAATAAAGTGCACTCCTTTTATTTGTGATTGGATTCTGTAGGTATGTGGAGAATGGATCACTAGCTAATATTATCAAGCCCAACAAATTTGGTCCTTTCCCAGAGTCCTTGGTGGCTGTATATATTGCCCAGGTATGTGGACAGGGTTAATTTTGATATATTTTTTTATGTTGGTGTAATGTTTGCAGTCTCAACCTACAGGTTTTAGAAGGTTTGGTTTATCTGCATGAACAAGGTGTCATCCATAGAGATATCAAGGGTGCAAATATTTTGACTACAAAAGAGGTAAACCAAAAGTTATACTGTTTTCTTGTTTCAAGAGCTGCATACTTGTGTTGATATTCAGACTTGTTCTTTTTTTATGCACTCGCACTCCTGCACACTTGCTCTTATCTTAGTGGAGTTAATGTTTTCATACTGTAATTTTGTTGGAAAGTGACCATACACATGCAGTTGTGGCCAACTTAAGTCTTGCATGCATGCAATTAAGTATTCTAGGCATGGAGTTATTGCTTCCATAAGGGTTTATCTTTGGATGGTTACTGGACGACTGTCTATAGACATATTTTTTATTGTTCTTCTTGTATTTAGTTTCTTTGTTGAAAACTCTCAACTCAGGGGCTTGTGAAGCTTGCGGACTTTGGAGTTGCAACAAAATTAAATGAGGCGGATCTTAACACACATTCAGTTGTTGGAACACCTTATTGGATGGCTCCTGAGGTATTTTCTTTGAAACTGCATTAGTCATTTCTTTATGCATGCTGCATTTGGCACATACTAGTGGTCCTATGAGTATCTATAATCTCTTGTTATTTTTATATCCCAGGTAATTGAAATGTCGGGTGTTTGTGCTGCATCAGACATCTGGAGTGTTGGCTGCACTGTGATCGAGTTGTTGACTTGTGTTCCTCCATACTATGATCTACAGCCAATGCCTGCGCTTTTTCGAATAGTTCAGGTTGGTAATCTTAGCCACTGGACTAACTTTGTTGTTGTAATTTCTGAATTTAAATGTACGTGCTTGAAAGTTATTACAGCTATTATTATTTTGTAATGAATCGAATTTAGGAACTCTTAGGTTTGCCCATTTCTTCTATGTTTGCGGTTGCATGCCATATGGATTTCACTTTATATTAGTTGACGAAGTGCTCATATGACTAGGATTATAGATTGTCTAGATAAGGTGAATTTCTTCTTGTTTTAGCAGTTATGTTTCTATCATTAGATACACAATAGGAAAAGTTACTAAACTTGGACTAGTACAAACTTTCATGATAGCATAATATGCTGAAGAAGGGTGCAGGTGCAGAACATCCTGCAATGGGTATTTGCATTGTAGATCTTAAGAGGCTATACCTGCCAAAGTGTGTTGCACTAAGGGAGCTATAATTTAAGCTGAGCTGTCTAATCTTGGCCTTCATTTTGCCAAAAAGCAAACAGTTGTTCTTCCATTAACATGTTCCTATCTTTGATTTTCTCCCCTCAAATTATTCTTTACAGGCCTTTTCAGGCTCCATACTGAGACACGTGTTTCATTTTTCCGTTTGCAAGTGAAAAGAACTTGGGTATATTGAGATGAATGTGATATACTACCCATCTTTTGGTGTTTTATGGATGTCAGTTAGTAGCCTTTGTCAATAATTTGGATGCTGCTTAGCATCTAATGAAGTTGTTATTTTCAATTTGTTTCATTAATTAATTATTCTTGCAACACTTGGTTTCGTTGGAAGCTATAACATGTAACCTTTATTTCGTTCTGTAAGAATTTCTGCTGTGTGACTGCAACTTCTGTTTTATTTGTGCACGATGCTTTGGGAAAATTTGCCGTTTGCTTTCGTGATATATAGGAAAGATGACATCCTAATTTGGATGGATAGTCCACATTTGATTGGGGTGGCTCGTAGACTGTTCCTATAATTCCATGTTTTTTTGTGCACTTATTCAACAATGAGTTATGGTGCTGGATTTTAGGATCCACATCCCCCGTTACCTGATGGCATATCGCCTGATGTTACAGACTTCTTGAAGCTATGTTTCAAAAAGGTACTCCGTCCAGCTATTTTGTTTTAATTATCTCTAAACTTTTATCTATGACATTTAGCTACTTAATTAATACAAGGAGATCATCAGGATGCAATGCAGAGACCAGATGCAAAGACATTGTTGCAGCACCCTTGGATCCAAAACTCAAGGCGTGCTTTACAATCTTCACTTCGGCAAACTGGTGGATCAATAAGGTAGTGGTTCTCATCAAATTCAGAAAAGAAGTCATCTGTTGCTCCCAAATAAAGAAATCTCAGATTCGATTCTTGTGCAATGTTATATTTCTTTTGCACCTTAGTCTACTGTTACTCTGCCAAGCATCCACGTAGCTGTGGTCGTTCATAATGATTTATGTATAGTATGTCTTTCGAGTATATATTTTCCCATTTCCTCATAGGCGATAAAACTAGAAGTTGTGATAAGGCATTTTCGTGCTATGGGAAGTCTCTGATAGCAGAAAAGAAGATGAACATGCATGTTAAACAAATACTGCTGCTGTAGAAATTTGCAATTTTATTTCTGCACTCGTGTTATCAAAACAGAATTGCCAATGTGAGTGAATATAGAGGGAAAACAACAACTTTAGTGCCAATTTTTTAAATGACCTTTGTCATGAATAGTCGAGTTTGATATACTTTTAACTCCTAGTTTTAGTTTTCTGACACCTCCTTGCTTTCAAAGAAAGTATTGGGTAATTTAAGTCCCTTGAATAAGTCTTCTATTTAATGGTTCTTTCATGATATCTTTGTTAATTAGTATACAGTTCTCAAATATATATTTCATCAGGAGCATTGACGAAGATGCTGTTGTGGGTGATGAAAATTCTGTAGAGAAGGAGCATGGCGGTGGTGAAATTAGCACAAAGAATAGTTCACCTAACATCGAGCAGGTAGGAGGGCATGCTCACGCACTAGCCTTTCTCTTAGTCTTTAGATAATTGCTATTATCAAAATTGAAGTACAGTAAGACCGAGGACAGTGTGCATTTATTTTTTAGGAGGATGATGCTAATATGTGATTTTAACCTTTGTATGCTAGGTATACTCTAAGAAAGAGTCATTAGCTTCTGCTTCCATGGAAAGAAACGGCTCAGATGAGGATCACATTCTAAACAAAAGTGCCTCTCCAGATTCTTCCTTCAGGAATTTTGATAATTCCAAAGATGACCCTCCTTTTGCTAAAGATCCTACTCTGTTTTTACATGAAAAGCCATATCTAAGATCTTCTGAGAGAGAAACAACTCACAGCAGTCCAATAGCAAACAGTGTGCCTCTTGATAAAATCATAGCAAGTCATGGTTTGCATGCGACAAAATCTGGAAAAGATAGTACAGGTGATGGAGCGAATATATCAGTGAATGGCGACAAATTTTCTTTCGGATCAAGACTGGATAACATTAATTCTCAAAATGTGAGTTTTTAATCCCTGTACTTTCATCGCCATGTTGAAATTGCCAAATTCGTATGTATTATCTTTTAATTAAAACCGTACAAGCTGATGCGATGCTCACATGCTGAATTTGGGATCTTGATGACATATGCCATGATTCTTTTTGTTTATTTTTGTGCAATTTTGTTATAGTGGTTAATGTAGCACCTGAAATGATTTCGATTTTTTGTTTTTCCGTCTTTGAGCTCTCTTCTATTTATGGTTCCTAATGAGTGTAGCATTGAGCAGTGTAATTGCAGTTTTAGTGCATACTTCTTTCTCCTTTTGAAAATTCCCTTAATGAATGATACTCTTTCAATGATTCTTCTAGGTTTTAAAGCCCTCAGGTGTAGCCATAGGTAATGTTCTCAGTAGGTTTAGTGACCCACCAGGAGATGCTTCCTTCGATGATTTATTTCAACCACTGGATAGGGTTCAACGGGACCAAGTGTCTGAGGCATCAAGCTCTGGTATTGGCCAAGGAAATGGAGTTATATATGCGAATGGCAATGGTAACTTGGCAAAGGCTCTCAAAGCATCTTTGACCCAGAAACAGATGGAAAGCGAATCTGGTCAAAGAAAAGGTGGAAAGCTCCTTGAGATTATGATGGATGTTTTAAGGAAGGATGTTATTGATGTTGATGGCTCGGTATGTCTGCTACATGTAATTTCTGAGTTGATAGCTAGGTGATTTAGACTTGCCGTGTGCTTTTCCTCTTGATGCCTGTTTAATGTCTTTTCTATATGTTCCCTTTTTTTTACAGGTTTTTGATGAAAATTTGCCTCCAGATAATCTTTTTCCTCTGCAGGTATGTATACTTGTACATAGTACAAAGAAGAATGATGTTCCTAAATACAAAACTTCAATCCTGTTATTGCTTCTTTGACTCGGTTTGGTTTTGGTGATTTGTGCTTTGTTTCCTTGTGTTGATTGGGTCATCGGCTGTTTCCTGGTGTGTTTTCAGTTGCTCATACAGTTAAATGAACTGCATAGTCCAACCGTCCTTTTTTCTTCTTTCGTGAACCTATTGTAGCATCAGTTTTTGTTTACAAACATGCAGACAAATCAGATAAGTATTGCCAAACTATTAAATGAGCATCACCACAAGCTTGCCTCATACGTTGAGATTTGTGTTTAGATTTAGCAGCTGCGATGAGACTACCAAGTGTTGGTCCTGAAGTAAGCTAACTTCATAATTAGGTTGAAGTGTTAAAGTTCAGCTTTCTACAAAAGATAGGAGGAAGAAAAAAAGACAAATTTGAAAAGAAAAATAGTTACAGTATCTGCTGTTCTTTCTTTGTCTCATTCTGTCACCCTTGTCAAGCTTGGTGCTGCACGTACATTCGATGCTACTCATCACAAGTTCTTCCAGTCATGCTGTTATGACAAGTCCCACCTTTTCATCCATTTTTACATAGAAGGGTGATTTCATTATTACTATAATTTATGCAAACAGTTTGGTGAGGGGATTGTAATGCATCTGCTGAGCATTTTCTGTATTTACAATGTACTAGCTTAGCTGAGATCTACGCTTTGGTGATATGCGCATCTGGCTGTTAACCAATTTAGACCTTTTTCTGTCTCTATTTATGGAACTGTTAACTCTCTACAGGTCTGATTAATGTCAATGAAAGTCGAAGTTCCATTTACTGCCTATTTCCTGATCATGCCAAGTAATTTACATTCTATTTGAATGCTTTTAAGTGATATTGTAGTTCGTTCTAATTTGCAATTTTTCAGGCTCTGATAATTTTTCATTTGTCACAATGCCTAATATGTGATTTGACTTTTTTAAAGATATATTTTTCTAGCCGCCTTTTATCATGAAAAAAAAAAAAATACTTTTGTATCTTGCAGTCTGTGGAATTTAGCAAAGTTGTTGGACAGCTAAAGCCAGAGGAGCCTGAAGATGTGATCTTGTCTGCATGTCAGAAGCTTGTTACCTTTTTCACGCAACGCCCAGAGCAAAAACATATTTATATGTCTCAGCATGGTCTTCTGCCACTTATAGAGCTTCTTGAAGTACCCAAAACTCGTGTATGCTCTTAGTTGCTTATTTTGAGTTTTCTCTCCTCGTTTCCTATTTTTGGCTTTTCACTCCTTTTCTGCTACCTTTGTTTATTCACAGATAATGTGAACCCTGATAGTCAAATCAAACCTTGAACTTTTTAATTGTTCACTAAGTCCATGTTTAGTATTGTATAGCTACAGGCCTTTATATAAAGGTGATTACTTAATTTTAAGAGTGTCGGTGGCTTGTGGTCACACGCTGCCAGAATCTTAAACAAGTTTAATGTGATTTGACTTGAGTTTACCCTTTATAGAAGCCAAAAGTCCCAATTTAAGCAATTGTAATTCTGGACCCATGTCAATATTGCGTGGTGATTGTGAAGTGGAGTTACAACCTTCTTTCAGCACATCGGGTTTACTTACACTAACATGCGGAGGATGTTTTTTCCTTACTTTGCAGGTTATATGCTCTACACTGCAAATCATCAATGAACTAGTGAAGGATAATATTAGCTTTCAGGAGAATGCTTGCCTCGTTGGCCTTGTAAGATTATAGTATTTGTTCCTTTATGTTGATTTTTTGACTTCAGATGGGGATACTAAATCTCCAATTACTGTAAATGTCAGATACCTGTTGTAATGGGCTTTGCGGTGCCTGATCGTACTCGGGAAATTCGAATGCAAGCTGCCTTTTTCATTCAGCAACTGTGCCAGTCCAGGTATTCATCCTTACAGTTAAAAGTTACTGATTGTTTCCATTAACTGCTCAAAATAGGTGTGGGTAATGATTTTCTTGATCCATGCAGCACCTTGACCTTGCAAATGTTCATTGCATGTCGTGGTATTCCTGTACTAGTGGGATTTCTTGAACCAGACTATGCTAAATACAGGTTTTCATCACTTGATTGGTGCACTATGATAACCACTATATACTTTCAGCTAGCTGATGCTTTGTTTTACATTTCAGGGAAATGGTCCATCTTGCCATAGATGGTATGTGGCAGGTGTTTAAACTTCAGCATGCAACTCCAAGAAATGACTTCTGCCGTATAGCTGCAAAAAATGGTATACTCATCAGGCTTGTGAACACTCTTCATAGTTTGAATGAGGCGACTCGACTGGCATCTACGTCCAGCACTGGCAGTTCTCTTCCACAGAACCTGCGACCCAGATCTGGTCCACTGGACCGTCTCGCTTCCATGCAACCTGATACACAGCATTCTTCGACTGCTGGAAATGTAGATGTAGTTTCTTCTTCCAATTCAAATTCTCAAAGACCAGATCCTAGTCATTTGGATTCCAGACATTCTTCTGGAGATGTAGGTAAGATCCATTTAACCCATGGGACTTTGGAGCCTCCACTGTCCTCCAAGTTTTTAGATGCTGCAACTGAGAATATTGCACAATTAATTAATCGAGTGACCGCAGCACCCACTTCAAAGGACCATGAACATTTTAACTCTCAGAAGGGGGATCATCACAGACCTGCAATTTCTGCTGCCAGAAATTCTTTTGATAAACCTCAGAAAAATGTTGAGATGACTTCAAATGGTTCTGCTTTTGCTTCTCATAATGATCAAATAAGACCACTTCTGAGTTTGTTGGAAAAGGAACCGCCTTCTCGTAATGTCTCAGGACAACTAGATTATGTTCGTCATATTTCAGCATTGGAAAGGCATGAGAGTATACTACCTCTTTTACATGCTTCTACAGAACGGAAAACCAATGGTGAACTTGATTTTCTGATGGCAGAATTTAAAGGTAATGATCTGCTTCATTTACTTAATCCATTTCTTAGACATAATCAAAGCCCTTTCCTTTAAATCCTCTGTACATTTATTTACTTTCAGATATTGTATGTGTTTAGCCAAGCACCTACTGGACATGGCTTGTTAACTGTTGTATTTTATGTGCGTTGGGTTTCTTGCACCTTTGATATTGGCATAGAATATTCTTTGAGTGCAATTACCGAACAGGCACAACTGCTTATATATACGTATGAAAGTATGAAGAGTTAACCCATTGACTTGGAAAAAGACCATAATCATACAAGAAACATAGTTTTATGTGTTTTCATTGGTGAAAATTTATGTGATGTTATAGGAAAGCATGCATAATGGTGTAATGAGATTATAGTGTTGTTTATATCCTCTTTTGCCCATTATATTACTAATACTGAAACTTTATTCTCTTTCAAATGGGATATCAGATTCAATTGCTAGAGGTTTGACATGATCGACCTCATGTTCATAACACTGTTGGGTCCTTTTAAAAGATACTTCCCTAGAGAAATAGTAATAGCTAACTACTTCTAGGTCAATGGTAGGACTTGGGATAGTACTTTGTGGATGCACTACTGTTTGGCATATAAATATGCTATGAGTGTTTAAATCTTTTACTGTATTTAATATGGGGAATACTTGGTAAAAGATTCTGTGCACATCAATTCATTAGTACATCGGTTTGATATGCTTGGTAAACTTATGATTCATATGGATTTGACTATATAAGGTAGTTGACTAACATACTCATCTAAGATTTGCTCTATGGTTAGGATATGTTATGGTAACCTCCTCTTAGGAAACTGTCTCATCTGGCAATGACTTTTGTCTGGCAGTATTTATGCCATGTGTTTGCATCTCTATGTTATTATAAACGTGTTTGTAACTTTTTCGCAGAGGCTACTCGACATGGAAGAGAAATCGCAAATCTGGATTCAAATGTGAAAATTTCAATTAGAGCTCCAAGTAAGAAGACAGCACAGTCTTTGCTATCCTCAAATCAGAACGAAGGAGCGTCTACGTCTGGAGTGGCATCCCAAACAGCATCAGGTGTATTGTCTGGATCTGGTGTCTTGAATCAAAGGCCAGGGAGTACAACATCATCTGGAATATTATCACAAATGGTATCAGCATGGAGTGCTGATGTAGCAAGAGAATATCTTGAGAAGGTTGCTGATCTTCTTTTAGAGTTTTCACAAGCTGACAGTACAGTCAAATCCTATATGTGTAGTCAAAGTTTGCTCAGCCGGCTATTCCAGATGTTCAACAAGATAGAACCACCAGTTCTTCTCAAGGTCAGTGCGATTAGTGTGATGTAATGCTAGTTACAGTTTGATCTCAATAATGTCATTTTTGTAACCTTTTCGCATCTTACAGATTCTGAAGTGCATCAATAATTTGTCAACTGATCCAAACTGTTTAGAGAGTCTCCAGCGTGCAGATGCGATTAAACATTTGATACCAAATCTTGAACTCCATGATGGGCCTTTGATCTCACAAATACACAATGAGGCAAGTATCATAACTTAGAATTAATTTGCAAAAGATGTGTTTTTCATGATTGATTGAATCTGTTGCATAGATTGCTTTGCAATTGTACAGTGAGTTTATGCTTTGTGTGTATTTCGCACATAGCTTTCCTTCTTGTGCGTTTTGGCTGAAGTGGTGCAACAATTCACTGCTGGTATTTGATTTCATGATAGGAAGCTGGGACCCCTGTCTGCATCTCCTTTTAACCTTCTTAAAACTTTTGTTTAATTTGATAGTTAAACTGTAGAACGAGCTAATATGATTGATTTTTAACTTAGAATGTGGTTTCTACGAGGGCAGTTGGTTAGCTTGTCGTTATTAAGTTAACATATGTTTGTACTTGTTTATTTTGGTAAACTAGGAGGGTGCCTTTGCTTTATCATTCAATTAAGGCTGCATTTCCTTTTGTGTTATGGCAAGAAGCTTGTGTTGTATTGTTTCTATTTTCTTAAAGTTTTTTTTTGTTTTCCTGTGTCAACAATAAAGATGATCTAAGTCTTGCCGACTATAATGCGTAGGTCCTCAATGCACTTTTCAATCTCTGCAAGATAAACAAAAGGAGACAGGAGCAAGCGGCTGAAAATGGAGTTATACCACATCTTATGAATTTTATCCAGTCAGACTCGCCACTAAAGCAATATGCACTTCCTTTGTTATGTGATATGGCCCATGCTTCTCGCAACTCAAGGGAGCAATTGCGTGCTCATGGAGGTTTGGATGTGTACTTGAATCTTTTGGAAGATGAAGCTTGGGCAGGAACAGCATTGGATTCAATTGCTGTGTGCTTGGCTCATGACAACGACCACAAGAAAGTAGAACAGGCTTTACTGAAGAAGGAAGCGATCCAAAAACTAGTGAAGTATTTCCAGAACTGCCCAGAACAGTATTTCGTCAATATACTAGAGCCGTTCATGAAAATTATCACGTAAGATATCTCCCTGATAACTTTTCCCTTGTGTTCTGATGCTTTTATTGGTCTCTTATAGTATAATTCTTATCCAGGAAATCTTCACGAATAAATACTGCAATGGCAACAAACGGCCTTACAACATTGCTTATTGCAAGGCTTGACCATCAAGATGCTATAGCTCGTCTTAATCTGCTAAAGTTGATTAAGGTAGTTTGTGTTTTAATTAATGCCTTTGTGAATTCGAACTTATAGAAACCTTTGTTGAAGATGCAGGATGGTGTTCAGTCTAATTTATTTCTGGAATATTTAATTGCAGGCTGTGTATGAGCACCATCCACGGCCAAAGCAACTTATTGTAGAAAATGACCTGCCTCAGAAGCTCCAGAACTTGATTGAAGAAAGAAGAGATGGTCAACGTTCTGGAGGTCAAGTCTTGGTGAAGCAGATGGCGACTGCATTACTAAAAGCACTTCACATCAATACGGTCTTGTAAATACTTATAGTTAAATTAGTATTGTATACTAGGTTTGTATTGTTCCATTCTTCCTTAATTGTAATTATATTTTTGGCCTAATTGTAGTTAGAATTTTTGACACCAAACATGTTTATTTCTGTAATCTCTCTTCAATTTTGCCTGTTCATCAATTGCTGAAGACTGTCTTAGCATTGTTTTTCTGCTTCACCTTTTATATTTTAAACTAAGGGCGCGGTTCAGTTTCATAGAATGTACATTCTGCTACCAAAATTTCACTAGAATTTCTTTTTTTTTTTGTTTTTTTTATTGTTTCAGTTTGTTTCAAACTAGATATAAATTCACCGGAACTTGTTCTTTAAGACATTCTTTGAAACTAGAATACGCTCCGAGGTGGATGCTCTATAGTGGACTCCCAGGCTCTACAATTTTGTGAATTATACTAAGGCTATATTTCTTTGGGCATTTTTTTAGTATAATTTCTTTATCGAAAACTATTTAATGAAAAGGACTTTCGTTTAAATATGAGTGGTGTTATTAAGGATACGCTTGGAATTATTTATTAAATAAAATTTTAAAATAACGAATAGTTTAAAGATATTTCAAAAAATAAATTTTATTGTTTATTTAAAAATCATAATATTAAAATTTACGTTTTAAAATATTTTTTTAAATTTTTAAAAAATATAATATTATACAAATTTTCAGAGTCCAGACGCACTGCCGTACCTAAGGCTTTTAAAATATTTAGATCGATAAATTTTATACAAAGTATAGCTAAAGATAGCGTTGGTTTACAAATCAAATTTTATCTCATCTAGATTTTTGGCATGTATTTTCTGAAATACGTTGGCATGTAATATCAAAATGAGGAATTTGAAATAGATCATTGCAAACAAGGAATTCCTGTAGTGAAGAAGCAATTCGTAAATGGAGTAGCAGAGGTGGTTCTCACTTGGTATCGATTCAAGTCAGAACTTGTATTCCTTTGGAAATTTGGAAAGCATGTATCCATAAATCCATGCTGATATCAAGCCTCCACGCCTGAATAAATATATAGACCAAAACCCTCAGCAGGAGTCCCAACAAATCACTCTGGACCTCTGGTTGCGCAAAAGGCTCACAGGGCAATACAGAAGTTGTCGGGCGGGAATCGCACAAGCTTGAACGATGCGGTTCGTGGTCACGCGCGCTTGCGGCGGTGCCGGTGGCGGAAGTGCCCGCGCGGGATTGCTGAACGCCAACGGAGCAACGGTGGTGGAGACCCCGGCGCTGCTTATAGGAACGCGCAAGGGTTTGCCTGCTTTCCTCTCCCGCGATATGATGGCTTCTCTTCATTATCCTGACTCTCTGCTCCTCCACACCAGCCCGCTCCACTTGTAATAGTCCAACAAAACCTTCTTATGATTGTTTAATTTCACTTGTCAACAGTGTGCTTGCTTTCTAGTCTAATTAGTTTGTAATCGTAAGTTGTTATTGGTTTCAATTCTCTCAATTTGTTCGATGAATATGCCTTGTAGTTCTAGATCATGTTGGTTAGTGAGCTGTAAGTGCAAGCGATTTTAGATTTTTTGCTATGTGAAGTTGTCAATTTCTAGTCTAATTAGTTTGTCATCGTAAGGTTGTTATTGGTTTCAATGCTCTCAATTTGTTCGATGAATGTGCCTTGTAGTTCTAAAATCATCTTGGTTAGTGAGCTGTAAGTGCAAGCGATTTTGGATTTTTTGCTATGTGAAGTTGTCAACCATCTAAGGATAGTATAGTCAGGCTCAATTATGCTAAACAGTTAATAGTTTATTGATTTTTTTTTTAATGTTTCATTGCAGTATAGACTGCCCTTCTTCAAAGAATATTTCAAATATCGGAGGTCTGCATCGCATGGTTGGTTTGCATGAACATATTTTCATAGCTGCACCAAGAGATTCCATTGAGTGTCTTCCTGCGATTGAAGGTGTTAACAAATTTGGAGCCTCTTTTGAAACACCATCAGGCCGCCGACTGGTACATTTCCTCTTCAGTCTCTAAATTAACTTTTCTGTTATTGTCAATTTGTCTTACTCATTGCCATGTTCCCTAATCATTAACCAGGTAAAACCAGCTGCATATATGCAAATGATAACTTCGTTGAAGCCGAACTTATGGGCTAGTTTGGCGGACGAGGTTCCTGCCTGGGTTTCAGAGAAAAGGAACAGGTCTTCTGTGGAAAGGACTCTTCGTTGGCTGGATGATTGTCTTGCTTTAGACCCGGTTAGTCTAAGGACATAGTTTCTGCAGTACTTTGCTTGGGTTAATTGACCTTGTGGTACGATTAGCTTTATGATTGTTCATTTCTTTTTCATGAAGCTATATTATCACAGATTTTAAATATTTGTCAAGAATCAAGATGGTGTTCATCCATAATTGTTCTTAGTCCATTGTGGTTGTGCCATGATCACTAAAAACACATAATTTCTTCCAATTCTTACTCAGGAGCTTCTGCCATGTTACTTCTCAGCATAATATCTTGTCCTCATTTAGCATTACAGGATGGAGGGTCATGTATCTTGGGAGCTGTTGTTGGAGGATCTAGCATAAAGGAGCGAAAACTTTGTGCTACTGAAGTGGCAAAACGGAATGTAGCAGGTCAGTTGATTCGTATGTAGTATTCAAGTCAGTTTGAGTACATTGATGCTATTTGTGATTCTTGAAATTCTTGGCTTGCTAGTTCATTTAGTCCCACTTTTTTTAGTTAATTACAACTTATGGAACTATTCTATTTCATCATTATCAATGTAGGATAGATGCATGTTGCCAAAATTTTGTTTAAGCCATGTAGACAGTCGTATTACTGAAACCATTTCTGTATCTTCCTGATAGAAAAAGCAAAGAATACAAGAGTGAAAAGATTAACAGCTTTATTTCAGCACCAGTTTTGGGAATTTTTTGGATTACTTCACAAATCCGATAGCTTTAGGACTAGGAAATTCTCTTGAAATTTGGAGCGTTAGATTTCTTCTCAATCTCAATGCTTATGTTGGACAGGCTACGAGCTGCAAGAAGGCATATAATCAGTATTGCATTGCGTAGATGTGCTATAGGATATATGATCTTCAACTTGTCTTAATTAGAGTTCCATTTGCAATAATTTAGGTGATTGTTGTTGTTTATCAATTACTGAAACTTTTGGCAGGTAATGCTTGATTAGGTTTCTGGATTGGTGGTTTTGGGTTTGGAGATAGCATAGAAGAGCGTACTGCTTTGCTTAAAGTTGTTATGGTATGTCAATTTTTTGTAACTTTTTGTGACTGTATATCTTAGAATGTCTGTGGCTTGTCCTTATGGACATGTCCAGGCAAGTTGAAAATTCTGTTATTAAAAATTTTCTTTTAGTATTTTATTTTAAATATTTGTTATAATTTTTTCAGGATATTTTACCAGGGGAAAAGGTCCGATTTGTATCTGGACTCGGTCTTCCAGGTAACCAATAGATTATAAATGTAAACACATCATAGTAGAGCACAATAAAAGTGTTTTTATTTCTGTCTGTCTGTCAATTTAGTTCAAGGGCTCATCTGCAGAGGAAAAAAAGAAAAAAAGAAAGAAAGGAACACGTGCAATGTTTTTCTTTTACTGTTCTTCTCTTTTCTTTTCTTTTCAGAATGATTTGCAGTTGTCTTTCTGGCATATCACAATCATGACATGGTAGGGGACATATTTATGGAACATAGTGAATATAAGATATTTTGCAAATTTTGCTTTTGACTTGTACTAAAAGGTTAGAGCAGGAAGTGTTCTGATTGCATGTCTCACCAAGAATTAGAAAAGATGTTTTTTTCTTATGCAACTTTGTCATGGAAATAAATGCTAACTAAAGACCGAATTTGCTGCATAAAGCTCTTTCTTACATCTACATGTATCTAGTTTGCAATGTACACGCTTGTGTTTGTTGTTTACAATGCAAGATGAAGCGTCTGCTTTTACAGATTGCTTGTAGCATTTTGGAATTCAAGTAGTAATACTTAGCATACTGTAAATTATTCACTTCAAGAAACTATTAAAGTATGGAGAAGTTCTGGATGATATTTTCTTTTTTAATCTTTTCCCTTCTTCTTTTTTAGAGGAGGTTTTGCAGGGTGTGGCTGCTGGCGTAGACCTCTTTGATTCTACGTATGTGGCTTATTCATGGTTCTTACTTGTCATCTGCTGATTCTTTTACTCTTCCTAACAATGTGGAATGATTCAGGTATATTTACCATTTAACTCTCGGTGGCTATGCTCTAGTCTTTCCTTTTGGTAGTGATGAGCAGGTCATCATGGACTCAATACAAAATGATATAGGAAGTGATTTCACAAAGATAAACCTAAGGGCCACAATTTACAGGTCGGTAACCTGTAATTGGTGTTCAATTAGAAAATGGTCCCATCTTGAAATTTCAAAGAGATCTGAGAGATGTGGATTTTGCTGTGCAGGAAGGACACATCACCAATACTTGACAGCTGCAGATGCTTCACCTGCAAGAATCACACTCGAGCCTATATCAATCACTTGCTCAACGTGCATGAAATGTTGGCTCAAATCCTACTAGAGATGTAAGTTTTTTGCCCAACTATGCAACTATATTTTCTGATTTCTTCTACATTTAAACTTTAGGTCTAATCTATTACATGTTGATATATCCAGACACAACACTCATCATTACCTGGGGTTTTTCAACTCAATAAGAGAGGCCATAAAGTCCGGAAATTTTGACTTGTTTCATAAGAAGTTTATCCAACGCAGGCGTGCTCATTTGGTTTCTGCTGTGTTATCTTCACAAACTGAGTCTTCTGTTGCAGAAGTTGCTTGTTAAAAACAAAAAGAGTGACATGATCTACACATTGAGTTCCTCATTTTTTTCGCCTATTTTGTCGCGTGCTGTTAGAGGAACTTCTTTATGTCTCAAGATCACGCAAGCGTTTGGAGGTGACAGCTGTTGTATCCTATCTTCTCTCATAATTAATCGTCTAAGATATTTGATCACCATTATACAAGGCTTTGACTTGAGGGAATAATTAGTAAATATTTAAATCTGAGAAATTGGTTTCCTGGGAAAGTTGCAAGATTTTTTTCAGTCATCAAATTTTACATCTGTAGAGTACACAAGGCTTACAGAAACCAAGTTCTGAATTCATGAGGCGTCTTTTTTTCTTTTTCTTGAGGATGTTCCTTCCTGTGAATTTAGCTGTTCCCCATCAACGGATAATGGAATACGTTAAAGGTTTGTATTCATTTATTTTGATAACAAGACATTTCATAAGAAATTATGACCGAGACGTTATAGTCTTGCTTCGGGATGATTGATATACACAGGATTAAACGTATGTAAACCGAGATGTTGGTGGTAAGTACTTGAATATTGAGTGCAGGCTGTCGAGTGCTTACAGCTGTACAAAGAATTGCTTTCAAAATCTTTATACAATTATATTCATGGACGGAAGGGATGCATGAACTACTTCTAACGCCAAAGTAAGCCAAAGGTAAGCTAATTGCTGTTAGAAGATGACTGGAATAAGTATCATAACATGTAAGTATCCCTGTGTTGGGATCAAAAAGGTATGGCGCCTGCAAAACAAAAAGCAAGGACATGAAAATGTGAAGATCAAAGTCTGTTCGTAGTGATCATCAAGCCTCAAGGTGCTTTCTTCCTTTGTTCTGGAACAAGTATTTAACGATATCACCTGCACACATAGAGATAAAAACATTAGAGGTACTGAATATACCAGAAAGAACCACAATCCTATTTTAAAAGGATAAGCAATAGCTTCTGTATGAATGTTTTGGAGTAGGATCTTGAGTGACAATCTTGGAAGAGATCACAAGATATTCTCTCTTGTTAAGTAAAATAGGGGGACTTCACTTTATTTTCTTATAGTCTTAATTCTGTGTCCATTCCAATCACCATATTGAAAAGTTACTTGTGGTGAAGAAAAAAATCAATTATATTTGATGGAATATCTCCTGGAATGCCAGTGCCTGGGATATATTTCAAATGCTACTAAAACTAAAGTTAAACATGATAAGACACTAGGACAAGCAAAACATGTCTGCATGCTCTCGATGAAGCCTCATGGAGAAAATTCTCAAGCCAACTAAGAATAAGATGCAAGACAGCAGCAGCACTAAATGATGATAGTTACCACTCTCAAACATCGACAACACCACTGTTGCTCAAGCGAATAAGGAAAGGGATCCTGCAAGAGAAATTAAAAAAATTAAACGGTGCAGCTTCTTATATGATCTTACGAAAGAATTGTTATTATGTCATGAAAAGAAACATTATGGGCAGAACTTTTGTAGTATGTAAATAAAAGCAGCCTTAATGTAGCAAAATTTTCCTGAAAATTAAACACCAACGGTCATGAGGAAGTAGTACATGATAACTTACTGCTCTTTCCTACATATTTCTTGGACAATTGATCCGCATCTCAGTGATCCTTTGGGCAAGGGTACATCTGCATAATGTCCCATACAAGCCTCATTATTAAAACTTAAAGCCAAACATAAGTCTTGAGAACTCAACTGGTCTATTGGTAATAATTATGCACTTCCAACTTTTTGAATACAAGTTGAATAGTAACCAACTAGCTAAAAACTAGAAAGCAAGCACCTTAAAGAAGTAACAAGTCAATATATCCGGACTTCAAACAAATTCCAAATACTGCAAGTACAGGATAACATCACTCATCTCTGCAGACATCCAGCTGAAATGGCTTCCTTTACTCTTCTGCAAAAACGGGCATGCCCCTGTCAACAGATGATATCAGGATATCCTGATTGAACAACAATAATTGCTAAAACATAGAGGCATTAGTGAAGACTGATGAATGCAGGAGGGAAAAGTGAAGGATGAAGTTTCAAGGTGGTGAACATGTGCAAGGTTGTTTTCCAGTGATAGGTCCTTAATCGGCTGCAATGCTTTTAGTTACAGTTCAAAAGAATTTCACAAAGTTGCCAGCAAAGTGTCCGTGGCTTTAAGCAGAACATAATTGCAACTTATATTTTCAGGGGAGATAAAAGGAAACTTAGCAAATTCATACAGTTCTAGACATGGATTCGAAGTTGCAAATTTGGGTTAGATGTTGTCTTAATCAATGATTTGGATCCCCCAAGGAGGTCTAGCTAGAGTAGAGAGGATGATGTTGTAACCTGCTCAATGAGAGGAAGTAGCTATATAACGTCATATAATTTTGAGGACTGCGCATACCTCAATGAAACAATCTCTCTCTTGAGAGGGATCTCCCACCCTGATAGTAGAGAAGAAAGTAAAGTAGAAATCATCAACTTTATTCACAATAATTTCCAAAACCTAAAATATATTTCAAGGCTGAGACAAATGTGGAGACCTAATAAATCATTACCAATGCAGCATGTTGCGCAAACTTGTAGCAAGTCCTTGAAACTACAGATCAAAAACTTGAAACAATGTCAATATACAAGCATCAAGATTAGAATATTTGAGCGCAAAAAGTTATACTTCACTCATATACAACATTATATACAGGAAAAGATATATATACAAAAACCTGAACTAGCATGTTAAGAACAAAATAAATCAATCAATACGTTAAAGATACTTGAAAATTCATATATTAGGAAATTTAGAGCTTACAATCACCTATCACAGTTCACATCAACTAATGGTTAACCTAGATCACATAAAATCACCCCCCTTTTTGTTATAAGCAGCTTGTTTTCTTTAAATGTGTAGGGTGCAGGAGGTATGATTCACCCAAAAAAAAGAGCACAATTTATCAACACCAGTGAGGTTGGAAAGTAATTGCAACATTTAGAGAAATTCTAAAAAAAGCAAATGAAGTACTTACACCAAAAAACTTGAGGACAGGGCACAATCAGATAATGTTAGCTGCGGTCATCGATAGTGCCTCGAAGATTTGAGAGCTTGGTTTTCGGTTTTGCATCAATCTCTTTCCCTTCAGAAGACTACAATGAATCTGGTGGCCTTGTCGAGAACCAGATTCCCAGTTCTTGAAATCTCAACCCATTTGGGGATTGAAGAATCTTAGAACGCTGAATTGGATTCTTGTTATTGAGATTCAGAAATATGACAAGTGGAGGCAACCGGTTTTGTTGATAGAGATAACATGCTTTGCTTGTTTGCTACTTCGAAAATTTTTGTTCTTTTGTTTCTGTTCCCCTATTGGTATTGTTGATAGTTTGGTCTAGTAACAGAAAAAAGAATCCTTATGGTTCTCTCTGAAAATTTTGTCCAAACTCTTTTGCTTCATGTTGTTGAGGAGAGCAGATGGTAAACGACCGATTTTGTGTGTAAATCCAATTCTGATAAACAATTTATGCCAATCTCCGAATCAGTTGAGCTGGAGAAAGTAGTGCTAGCAGCGTTATGGAGTTCACCAACTGGTAATATTAACTCGTAACCATTTCAAGTGTTTTAACTAATACGCAAAGTAAATCATCTCAATTTTCTAATTACCAACCTCGAGAATATCGTGCAAACTTCTAAAATTCACAGCAATCAACAATCAGACAGCAATAATTTGTGGCTGCTCCTTATGCAAAACCCATGCACGAAACACGCCACAACAATATAACGCTCAACGTTTCTCTTTCTTAAACTAATAAATCAAACCTCTACATTGTTCTACTTCATTCCACACCGTCGACTGATCGATCAATGGCGAACGCCAGCTTCCAAGTTCTAATGCAAAGATGTCTCTATATTCTGGTCGTTTTAATGGTCCTAGTTTTAGAACAGGTTGATGCAGAGGTTCATGAACAAGTAGTGCTGAAGATGATCAGCAGCAATGCAACAATGAGCAGTTTTAGTTCTGGTTCAAAGTGGCACAGAGAGGCGCAATTGCAGCAAGTGAAGCGAGGTGGTTGCCGTTGGCGGCCGTGGGTTTGCTGGCAAGGCTGCCAGAAACGGTATTGCTGCCATAACCGTTGCGTTAACGTGCATAACGATCTGAACAACTGCGGGGTCTGCGGAATCCGGTGCCCGTTCCGGTGGCAGTGCTGTGGAGGATTCTGCATCAACGTCATGATCAATAAGTTTCACTGCGGTTCCTGCGCTCATCGATGTCCCTTTGGTTCGCTATGTCTCTTCGGACTTTGCGGGTACGCCGCCTCTACGGAGCTTCCCTTGAGTCATTCGGCAGCCTGAAATGATTACAAGTCATGAGGAGGTGGTGCAAAATGTGTCCATCTTTGATGTGGTTGTAGTTGTTTTCTGTTATGTTCAAGTCTTTAGGCAATGTTGACATGTTGTTGTATTAGTGTTATATAGACTTAACTGATTCAAGAACTAATGATATTGTTGTATCTAGAGGTGTTGGATCTTAACCACTTATCTGTTATTTGATATAAAGGACAATCATCATCTTGTAATGTTATTCTTTAAGGGAAAAAATTTAGTGTTGTGTTATAAATGGGTCAATAAAATCAAGACCTATTAGAATTAGATGCCCAGTTATAAATGGGACAAGAGGCCTAGCCCAAGTTTCTGAAATTAACTTTTCACTTAATTGTTGTTTGTTTGTTTGAATTGAATTGATATGATAAGAAAGTTGAAAGACAAAGATGCAAATGCATCTGATAACAAGCTTGAAACTTTGTGTGGTTGTTGGAGATGAGGAGTTCCTTCAACTTAAGGAAAGGTCTGTTTACATTTTGGCCTCTGATAATGGACTACCAGGTGCAAAATAGTCATATGTTTGGAGCTGAAGATGATACAGATCCAGCTACATTTCAGGTAAACTAGCAATTGAAGAACTGCATAGGTCTACTTTTTTTTTTTGTTGTTGTCAAATATGCAAAAGCAAACTATTTCATGTTATCATGGTTGAAGGTAACTACATGATGTGATGGAGAGATCATCCTTCTTAACAGAAAGCAAAGAAGAAGAGGGGTTCTCCCATTGTATCGTTCAAGGATATCCAGAAGCATTTTGGTAGTAGTAGCTAACTACTGCCTTCATAGCAGCGTTGATATCTTCACCTTGAAGCTCTCTCTCAGATCTACGGTTGTCAGAGTATGAACTTTCAAGAAACTGAACAACATCGCAAGCATCTTACGAACTCAGTGGGCAACTGAAGTCTGGACACAGGATTTTCTGCTGTAGATCATTAATTTACTTAAATTTATTTGTATAGTATTCGTCAAATTTCTTTCTTCATGTTCTAATCAATGAAACACTCTGTAACACTATAAAAAATGCATCCCGAATGCAAGAGTGTACATATGCATTTTATGAACTGTTGCCAATAAAATTATTTTGCATTACGTCCTTTATGGAATTCAATCAAGTAGTAACAAGTTCAGAATGCATGTACTTTATTTAGACCACGAGTTGAGGCATTTGCAAGGAGGTTACAGTTTTTCTCCTGATTGTTATTTCTCCTTCCAAACTAACACCAAGCTTTTGGCAGGAATAAGTAACAACTAACAAGTTTGAATTCATAGGGATTGAAAATCCTTCCTAAATCCTAAGAGCTCAAAAGCTACTAACAATGACGGCAAACTTACTGCTGCACATTGCATCTTCCTAAACCTGATTCAACTAACTGCACAGGAAAAGGGAAACTAAACTACACTCCACTACATAAAACACTGCACTGCATCTAAACTCAAACAAAATTTAGGCTGGTACTTTTAGTCTTCTGAAAAAGAGACCAAACAAGATCCGGGCATGGATTGGCAGTAATGTGGAAGCTGGAAATGGATAGTGATAGACCTCTGAAGCCTAAGAGAAAAGCTTGTATGTGCTTGCATCATGAATTATTTGTTTCAGGCCTCCAACAGGAGTTAGAACCATTAGTGCAACTCCAAGAATTATGGATACCTGACAAAACAAAAGAATGGAAAAGAAAAAAAAATTTAGAATCAGTTCATTAAAACATTGTTCTGCAACTTTTAGCTTTTATCCCATCTTACCCAAGAAGCGAGCCAGTGAAAGCTAAATAACTTCGGCTTGCGTAGAATGAGCCACATGATACAAGGGAGCTGAAAGTAACACAGCCATTGTTACAAATGCTGAATTATATGCTACTCAAAAAGATTAGCTAAAGAAGATGATGCATGGTTACTTACAAAGTAAGAGGTTGGAGCAAAAACTAGACCGACGAAAAACCCCAATAATTCACCAAAAAATGGAACACAAACCGCAACTGCACATATGATGACTGCAAAAGATACCCTTCTGATTACTTGGGATTGCATATAATCAGCAAAACAAAGAGACAACTTGGCCGAATAAATATATTTACCAACATAGAGGCTTCTTGCTACAAACCGAAGAGTGTATCCTGGACTCATTTTCATATTCTTGACAAGAAATGATTCCATCATATCACAACACAGGCATAGCAAACACCTGAAATGTTTTTATTCAAAATTTGTAATAAATAATAAATAAATAATCAAATAAATGTTGCATCTTAATTGATGAGAAAATTTTTACCACTCCTAATTACCTGGTAACTCCCAATAACATGTAGGCTAACCATGAAGTTTGCTGCAACAATCAGCCACTTGGGATTTTCTAGAGACACAAGCACATCATCTTGTACCAAATTGCCGAATGCCCAGTATCCACAAATCGAAACTGGGAAATAACACAATGCGACAACAACGTAAGCAACCAACACTCCTGACATCATAGGTTTAGCAGAAGGTTTCTCAGGTGTAGAAGGAATAGTGCAACGTTATGCCCTGGAAACGCAAACCCTATTGTGCCTAGGGCATTGCACACATCAAAGAAAACCTGTGCTGGAGTATTTCCTTTGCTGGTATAGACTGGAGCTTCTTGTCTTCCCTTTAAGATGGAGCCAAAAAATGCAATGAAGGAGTAGCTGCAAAAATTAATCCAATGTCAGTAACCAGTGTTTTACCTAAATTTAATTAGCAATACCATTCATGTTGTAATTAAGCTGGTACCAGAAAGACATGCAGCCTGCAAGCAAAGATATTCCCTTTAGTGAATTGAAATTTGGAATTTGGGATACAAAGATCTGAAGGCCTCCGAAGAACAAGATGTAGTAAGTCTGTCTGATGGATGTCATCGATGGAACAAGCATATCAAAGAACTTCTTGAGTGATTTCGCACCAGTGACATTATAGACAATATCTGAAGAGATCATTACTAGAAGTTGCTGAGGAACGATAAGCCACATGCCAAGTTTAGGACCAAATGAGTGTTGCCCGAGCTCATGATAACGATCAAAACGCTTTCCAGGGACTGCCTCATGCAGCATGACTAATTGCCATAAAGAGTATAAGGTGACCAGCCATGATATTATCAGTACTGAAACTCCAGCTGTCCTAAAATTACATCACCAAAAAAATAAATCATAGACTCAGAAATCTATATGTGAATATCGTGGCTACTAAGAACAGAATAGGCAGCCAAATATTTGCATACCATCCAAGTTGAGACATTGCAAAGGGAAGACCGAGGACTCCAGCGCCAACTATGACAGTGACGTTGTGGAAGGTTGAGTACCACCATTTGGCATTACGGTCGGCTGTCACCGGCAACCAGTTTTCCAACTTGCTATCTCTTTCGTTCTTCTCTTGATCAAACTGTTTCGAGATAGATGGAAATAATGCATTATTTCATCAAACATATGTAGCATCAATCAATCAAATAAAATCAATATACGGAGGTCGAGATCTAACAGATGCAAGTAAAAATTTAAACTTTCTAAACAAAATTGCATCGACTTCATGCACGCATACCGCAATTGTATCCGCTGTCATGGTGATTCTCTTGATCTACCTTCTTAGTTTCTTCCTGCTCTGCTTAACATAAAATAACAACAGCAAAAGAAAAACAATGCAGAATTACTGAGGTGAAAAGAAAGGTAATTGAGATCATAGAATCATTGGTAGAGGCGACAGATTACCTTGAATTTTTTATCCTGAGAGATGCAATCAACAGAAGAGATTCTTGAGTGTGTATATATATATATATAAGAATAAGATACCTAGAACTATTAAACTACCTTTTGAAAAGTTTTTAAAAAAGTGGATAACTAATGCATATCCCTGTCTCTAAAGAAAAAGGAAAAACTTGGTAAGCTGATAAAGAAGCGGAGAAGAATTAGGAGACTGAAAAACAAACAGATCGAAGTGGAGCAAAAGGTATAGAGATCCAAACTGTTTGGGAAACTTGCTTGACCCAGTATTTCTAATTTATTTATTTTATTTTATATTTAATGAAAAGAATAAAGAAAATTACTTTGTAACCGATGTAGTCTTTGCATTGAGTGTTTTACTACTAATTAACTACATAATAATGCAATATGCATGAGTGTTTTACTACTACTTGAACTATTGGATCAATAAAATTATAAAATAAAGAAAACAGAAGCCGGAAAGTTTTATTTCTGAATATATTATAAAATTAAACGGAATATTGAACCAGGTTAGCTATAACCGGTTTTATTTAGGGACTATCTTCTATCTTTTTATTATATGAGAATGTTTTAGAGTTTTTTTGAAACAAAATTTTTCTTAAATAAAAAGTTAAATTTTTTTACAATAAGTTTAATTTTTATTTTATAAAACATAATAAATAATACTAAATTTTATGATATAAAATTTTATAAATTTATTAAAAACTATAAAATAAAAATATAGATGAATCCTACACAGCACGTTAGACTGAAGGCTACCCTAGTCGGCAAATAATTATTGATAAATTTGACTCGTGCTCAAAAACGAAAAAACAATAAATTAGAAAGGCTTGGCCCATTTTCAGTCCAAATTACATCCGCGATCCCAAATTTGTGCGGACGCGGTGAGTCCAATCCAGAGCTGATTGAGTTAACTCGGACCCAAAGTAGGCTCACTCGAATATGCTTTTCTAATCATCCACTCCGGTCACGTCACCTCCTTCATATCTCTCTCATCCAATTTAAACCCTTAAAATTTAATCCAACGGTTTCTATACGCAAATGCACCGGACGAAGCTGACTTAATCTCACCTTCAGTTTTCTGACTCACTCACTCATTTATAACAGCCATTAACTAAACGCCCTTATAAATAGTTCTTAGTAGAATTCAATTTCTTGTATTTCGAACTCATTGAAAAAGTTTCCGTCTTTTTTGTTCTTTTTGCTTCCTTTCCCATTCTGGTTGTTTTTTACAGTTGTAGATTAGATAAATTGAAGACGATGAGGGTGTGGGCAATCGAGCTCAACGGTAACGGTTGTAATGGGACCACGTTATGGACCCCACAACGACGGAGAATCATGAAAGGTTCACCGGCGGCTGTGAGAATCTTCCCCGCCGGTGACGACGAGTTCGCCGGTGTAGGAGGTGGAGGTATTGGAATTAGTTTTTTGAGGCGGAACGGAACGAGGTCGTGGGCTTTGCAGGCGAGGGCGAAGAAGAGTGGTAATTGGCTTTGGTTCTTCTAGATTGTTCTTTTCTTTTTTCTCCCCTCTTAAAGAGAATTGATTTCAGGTGTTTGTGGTGGTTTCATGGGAGGATAGTGCATCACTTTGCTATTAACATTTGAATTATTAGATTAGATAACATTCTTAGTAGTAATAACTGAAATTACTTTTGTATAATGCCAGAACGAAACGCTGTCGTGTATATGTTTACCATTCATGACCAATTTTGTTATGGGAAAGGCAGTCTATAAATTGTCGGGGGAATAGGGTAGGCTGTGAAGCCTTATTTGAGGGTTACATGAAAGACTAATTCAAAATTTGTTCGAGCACTGACTTTACCACAAAAGTTTTATTCAAATTTAAAGATGGCATTGTGCAGTTCAAGTAATTATTTGTTAGAGCTTTCATCTTAAATATGAATTTTATCAATCGTTATCATTCTTAAATATGATCAAAGTACTTGTTGTCACAGTATACAATTTATGTGCTTTTGTTTGTGAATAGCCAAGTGATAATTTCTATGTGATAGGTCATTTGATTTGTGTAATCAACATATTCTGTTTCTAGGAAAGAACGGTCCATCAGATGCTGAAGGAGATGATCTAAATGATAAGGCAGAAAAAAAGGATGCAGCTGACAAATCATACAAATTGCATGATTGGCGTGACTTCAGAGCTGATCTTGTTTCTAGAGAGCAGGTTACTTTAAACTTTAAAACTGATGGCAAAATCTTATATGTATGCATTGTCCTATTCCACCTCCAATAGTTCTTTTTATTCTTTTGGTGGCCAACCTCCTTGCATGCGAGAATTGGGCACTCTAGACATTAAGGTTTCCCACCATTTGATGAACATTATCAGTCAGCTATCAGATTTTCTTGTTATACCTCTGCTGTGAGGTTCTTTGTCTTAGGAGATTTCACATTGTCTTTCTTTGTAAGAACTAGTTTCTTTGTCGGGTTCTGTTAACTTTGACAATGCTGAGAACCAAGATCAAGTTTCTGGACTTCCCATTAGTGCATTTGTGTTTTTTGGTTATTATTTTCTGTCCATGGTTGATTCCTTAATCCTTTCTGGTGCCATTTGTCTTAGTTCTCATTTTATGTCATCAGTTCCTATATTGTGCTTTCCTCTTATATCTTCTTTCATGTCATCAGGTGCTGCTGGTAGATTCCAGTTCTTCATCAGACCTCACAAACTTACATGAGCCAAAACCTAGACTTGGTCAAAGATGGGCACATCCTATACCCATGCCAGAGACTGGGTGTGTTTTAGTTGCCACCGAAAAGCTTGATGGTGTCCGCAGCTTTGAGAGGAGTGTGGTGTTTCTCCTGAGACTGGGAACAAGAGATCCAAGAGAGGGACCCTTCGGAATAATCATAAACAGGCCCCTAAATAAGAAGATTAAAAACATGAAGCAAAGAAACTATGACCTTGAAACTACCTTTGGCGATTGTTCTTTGCATTATGGGGGCCCCCTTGATGCCAGCATGTTTTTACTTAACATGGGTGAAAAACAACGCAGTCGGAGTTTTGAAAAAGTAGTTCCAGGCATTTGCTTTGGAGTTAAGCATGACCTAGATGTGGCTGCAGATCTGCTAAAGAAGGGTGTGGTTAGGTCAGAGGACTTCAGATTCTTCTTTGGGTATGCTGGATGGCAGTTGGACCAGCTGATGGAAGAGATTGAGTCTGATTACTGGGTTGTTGCAGCTTGTAGCTCGCACTTAATTGCCAGAACATCATCAGAATCCTCAAATTTGTGGGAGGAGATTTTGCAACTTATGGGTGGACAATATCTGGAACTGAGCAGGAAGCCAAAGCAAGACAATTTCTGAAGGCTTGTTCAAGGCTTAAAGTATAATATAGATTAATTGTACAGATGATATAAATCATTTTATTGTTTTATAGCTTTTCTTTCCTTTTTTTGTTTGATTCATATGTTTGTTGTAAATGTATGTTCAAGAAATGCCTCTCTGCGGCATATACTCTTACAATATCCACCAGCTTTGTGCGGATGATGTGTTTGAAATTGTTGTATGTAGATTTAATGCAATCATTGGACTCTGTATTATTATTATGTTGCTGCTTTTAGTCCTAAACTTTTATAATATTAGTTTTAATCTTAATACTATCTAAAGTATTTCTCGCTTATAGTATAGAGATTAAAAGCGACATTATGAAAATTTGGGACCAAAAGTGACAAAACCTAATTAGTATAGGGACCAATATTGGTATTAAAAACCTTGTACGTAGTATCGTTCTTTCGTTATTTGATGGCATATACATGGACGGTCTCTGGAGTATATCTTTATCAAAATGCAAAGGGCAAAACCTTAGGATTGACTGTACAAAACCTTAATATATATACACAATACCATCAGTTGTAAACAAAGAATCAGCCATTCTATTATATAACGAACACATAATTATATTAAAAAAGAATTGGCTACACAAACCCTTCCCAATCAGTTGTCCTGATATACCAGTAACCAAGGGGCTTTGTGCAGCCTGACTAACACTACATGTCAAAGTGCATAAAGTATTCGCTTCCAGGAGCTCTAAAAGATATACACTTGGCTCCTCAGTTTTTAACAAGCATTGCAGCAAACGCTGGTAGCAGCAGCTGTGATCATCACAAACCACAACAACTCTTCAGAAGAATCCTTCGAGAGATTGCTTCAAAGGCGGAGTTCATCTAAGGAAGCTCCAGAACAAATGCCCAAGTACGCTACAAAGTCAGCTAAAAACTCCAATGTATCCAATCTCATGCTATGTATCTACAGTGCTATTTCTACTAGGGAAGAGTAAGGCTTCAAACTGACCCCTCTCTCCATAAGGTTTCTTGGTCTTGGTTCTATCAACATGGGCCTTGCGTACGGCTTGTTGAACTTGCTTCTCATGCTCCCTGAGCATCTCTTCGATGTTACCTCCCGGAGGCATCAATGGTCCAGAATAGTGAATCCTACTCCTTTTAGCAACATAAGCCTGGATTCAACCGAAAGAATGTTAATTGTTAGCATAAGAACCTGAAACGCATTACTTGATCAATATGCAACACAGTTTTGTTTATGTGGCAATCTTACTGGTGCAACCTCTTTGCCTCCCCTTCTGTCATCTTCCTTATGTGAGGAGGATGGCCTATCCAGCAATTTCTCTGAGTGCTCAGGAATTTCAAGACGTCCATATCTGGAGTTTGCACTACTTCTTGCAGCCACCAACCCTGAACGGTTTGACAAGTCTGCACCCCCTCCATGAGCTGCATATGATCTTTGTGTTCTTGATTGCAGGTCATTCGATGCCCTCCTAGTATTGGATGAACTGCTATAAAGCAGCCGTGGTTCATCTCCCTGTGCTTTCTTGTCCCATGAGTTTCCAATGACACCATGATGATGCAAAGGTGGTGCATAACGAGAAAGACCATTTGCTGCTCCACCCTTGGAAGGGTCAATTGGAAAACCAGACCCGCCATCATCTTGCGAGGTATACTTCTCACTAATGCTCTTGGGATTTGCCAGAGCATGGCGCTTCTGCACAACATTGATTAAGCACAAGAGAAATTTATACAACTAATTCCAATTCAAACGGTAAGAGGAAATACTCCTAACAGCACTCTGTTGGTTCATTTGTATAGTGTGGGTCCTACTAAAAAGACTCAAACTACTGCAACCTTGTATCGGCATCAGTTTCTCACAACTAAATTCTAGGAACATGCAGCAGCTCTTAACAACTACAGAATTTAAAACAGATTACACCAGATAAAGTCTAATATGTTAGTCATATATCTTGAATATTAGCAGCCTTAAAAATGTGAAGGGGTAATACAAACAGAAGCCTCTCAGGTAGATTGTTAGTGAAAATTTCTAGCTGTTAAGAAAGAAAATTAAGAGCACAAAACATGAGAAAAACAACTGCATGGTTACATGCATTAATTACACTGAGATAATAGTATTGTGAATAAGAGCACTACAAAGTCTCATATTCAAACTAGTATCCATGCTCCTAAGAAACACATTGGAATAAGCGCAATGTGGCCTGCACTCCATTCATGTCATGTTGAATTGATAATATATTTAAGAAGGAAAAAAACCCAATTGTGTTTTTTTTTCTTTTTTGTTTCCTGTCTACACTTTAAGCTTCTATATGAGCTCAAATCATGTCTAATATGTTTTGTCTAAATGCATGAAAAATATTCAAGGAAAGATGTCCAAAGTCCTTTGTGAAGATCGCTACGCAAACCTTCATACAGTGGCTTTCTTGTAGATCATTTATCTTATTATTATGGCAGTAAGTATTGCACTCTCTACAAAAGGTAGAAGTTTACCTGCAGTGAGACCTGCATTTCTGCATTTGCATCTGGCACAGGTAGTGCTTTGGATTCTCTGGGATTCTGTCTACCAGATTGTGATCCACGCCCTTTGATAGCAGCTGCTCTTTGCCTGTTGATAGTACCAAAAAGTGGCAACTTTGACTGTAGTTCATATCGAAGGGGAGAGGAGAGCAAAAGAAAGGGACACAATGAAGGCATGCACTAAAATGTTCTTGTCCCTACTCCTAGAAGAAGAACTCTTATATACGAAAAAAGATAAAAGACTACCTCCTAGCTTCCTCATCACGAAGTTTCGCATCAAGCTCCTTGCTTGGTGGATACTTAGGCAGGCTCGAAGGATCGCATGCGAGTGGTTTTGATGAGAAGTACTGGAAAACAGAGATTGAAGAAGCACTTAAAAGAAGAAATGGAAGTAGTACAGCAACTGTTAAAATAATATATTAATCAAACAAAAAACCCAAAAAATAATATAAAAGTTGTACAATAAGTTAAACCATTAATAACCGATACCATTACTGTCCTAAAGTATTTCATAAGAGTTTATGTTTCTTTATTTAAACTGTATAATGAAAAACGCGACAGAAATATGCTAATTCAGGAGACGTCTTTCCATATAATGAACCAAACCTTATCCAACTAAGCAGGGACAGCTATTGATCCTCTTCAAAGAATCCAGGTCAGAAAATTTTGACATGATTCTATGGGTGGCTCCCAACTTAATCCAACCAAACCTCAAAATATGTATTGTTTTTAAAAAATGGACATCAATTTTATTGTGCACCGCAACTTCAAAAATAAATAAAATTAAGAAATGAAGAAAATACCAGTATGTATAGGTATATAAAACTTCTAAAGAACTTTATAGATGGAAGAAAATGCAATACTGTTTGCTAAAACACTAATTTGTCAAAAAATTTCTTCAGAAAGGTAAAAATTGGAACACCCATCCAACTAATCCATCACTCGAAAAAGAAAATGCAATTTGGTCTAAATGAGAAAAACTAGTTCTTACTTCGCTCTCAAGGGAAGAAGCTGCTGTTCCTCGGGCTTCAGGCTCAATTGCCAACAGAGAGTCCAAAAGAGCTAAAGCAGCAGGAGAAAAATCCCTGTATGTTTCATTAAAACAACGTCTATAGGGGTGCTGAGGCTTGAAAATAGTTGCATGTGGCAGCTTTGATTTCCTCCAGTACTCCTCAGATGGAGAGCCACAAAGCTTGAATATTTTGTGCAGCTGCTCTACCTATAACATATAGCATCAAGAACATAAGTAACAAAAAGAAAAAAAATAGAAAAGTAAGAAAGCTGATTGCACTAATCTTCATTATCCTCTATAAGTCATATCTACTCAAGTTCAAGAATTTTAACTTCCAAACCAAAAAGAATCTCCTGGGACCTAAAGGAGTCAACTATTGGCCCATTAGCTCCACAAAAGAAGACTTTGGACATATCCAACATTAATTGGTCAAATCGTGTGGCTTTGTATAACAAACACGAGGTATACTCTTATACAACTCTATGGCCTTGATAAAGCTGACTGAGCCGCACTTAGTTATATGCTCATCACCCTAGAAATAACCAGTCCTGCACCAATTCCATCTAGCCGTCCATCAATGCTCTTGATTACTATATGATGCTACATACCTCAGTGCGTCCTGGCATGATGGGCTTCCCAGCAAGCATCTCTGCAAGAATGCACCCAGCACTCCAAAGATCCACGGCAACACCATACTCTGTAGCACCCAGCAATAGTTCAGGAGGACGATACCACAGTGTTACCACGCGACTTGTTAATGGTTGTTTCTGATTGGGATTGAAAAAAGTAGCCAGCCCAAAATCTGCAATTCTTAGAATCCCATGATTGTCTATCAGAAGGTTGGAACCCTTGATATCCCGATGCAGAACACCACGACTATGGCAATGATCAAGACCACGAAGCAATTGAAGCATATAACACTTCACCTGAATAGAGAAAAACAAATCGCTTGTATCAAATTCACAAAAAGATCCTCAAATTAGCCATAAAGAGCAAGGTCCAGGAAGGACAAAAACCTGGGGCTCTGTGAACTTGATACCAGGAGTTGCTGCAAGTCCAGCAAGATCATGCTCCATATACTCAAACACAAGATACAAACAGCTAGACATTCGTGATGTGACTAAACCTTCAAGCTTCACAACATTTGGGTGATCAAGCTTCCGAAGAATGTGAATCTCCCTTGCCATAAAGCGCACACTTTCAGGATCCATATTTACAAATCGGACTTTCTTAAGAGCAACAATCTTTCCATTTAAAAGATCACGGGCTCTATAAACATTGCTATAAGTTCCTTGTCCTATCTGCAATAGAATTGAAAAAGTCAAGAAATATACGAAGCAACTAGAGTTTAAAGTAAAATTTTCTTAAACTAATTAAACTAGAGAGTATTCATATCCACCAACATAGCCATCCATCTAAACTCAGTTCATCTTAACACATAAACTGTTCTGAACTGTATAAATCAGAAGCGAAGCAAAAACAAAATCTTACAGATAGGGCAAGATCTCCAATCTCATCTAAACTCAGTTCATGATAAGAGATAATAAAGTGCTCTTAACTGCACAGTTCCAAAGAGAAGAAAAAACCAAAATCTTATAGATAGAACAAGATACAAATCTCCAAATTGTAATTAATTCTCATGTATTCACACACTAACACAGAAAGTTCACAAGACTCAACACCGTACTGTACAACAACAAACTACAATGCAAAACAAGGAGTTGTAGTCACAACAGATAGAGATAAGTCAATCTGTACTAAAAGCATATGACGCATTACAAGCATACTATGCATACTCAGAAATACACCTAACAATTGTATTTCTAAGTCAATAAAGTACTTATAAAGATGCTTGAAAGAACTTTCAAGAAGCAACCTTAAAAAAATATAGTACTTTTGATTTAGCCAAGTTAATTGGCTGTCTCCTTCCACAGACTTTGCCCTTCAGAAATCCATAATTTTTTCCAACTTTGACAGTAGATATAACAGAAAGTTCTTTCAGTTTAGAAATCATATAAATAACGTCTATGCCTCATTCAAAATCATAGAATGAATCATTGAAGCATCAAGAGGCCTTCATGTTACAACTGATTTTATGTGTAGTGCCATACCCACTTACCTTTGGTTACTACTATCACACAACAGGCATTCCCCAATAGTTTTGCTCTGGAAGTTAATCTCGTATATAATTATACAGTCAATTAGAAATTACTTTTACTAATACCAGAATATTACCTTATTACATCACCCTTGAATCAACAACTATTATTTCAAAATTCTAAGAATAGAGAAATAAAAAATAGTCAACACTGGGCCAAAGTCCTCATCACTGATCAACAAGATAGAGTGAAGAAAGAGTGAGAAGATTGTGCATACTAACAGTAATTCAAGCACTCAGTATGAAAAGTATACACAGTAAGTTCCCAGCAACAACAAGGAAACAATACTCTGGTTGACATGTCTGATGAGATTGTCAAAAGATGAAATGCACAGGACAAAGGAAAACATAATGACTGCAAAGTCCAGCTTACCTTATCTAATTTCTCAAAAGAATCCGCTCTCCGAGGCAGCCATCCTTTGATTGCCTCCCCTGCCACGCTTGTAAGCCAAGAGGGCCAGCCAGCAGCCAGCTGCTCCGCCTCAAATCCATTTGGCACAGTGGAAATTCTGAACTGTTCCTCTGTGTCCTTCACTGATAGAGACTTCATACTGAAGTCAAGTCCATTAACCCCAACATCTCCCCAACCCACGCGCCCATGTCCTGATGACTTCCGGGCCCTATCAACAGCCGGGACCACTCTCCTCTCTCCTTGTGCTGACGACTGTAATGGTGGAGACACCACATGATCTTGACCCTCGGATATGAGCCTTGCTCTACTTCCATCATTCTCAGGAATCACATCAGAGTCTAATACAACTATCTCATCTCTACGTGAAGATGTAATGAACCGCCTCGAAGAACGGCTTGATCTTTTGTCCTTTTCCGCTGCAGTATACTCATTCTTGTTGATTCTCTTAGATGAAATGCAGCCCATAAGCACTCAATCAACTATCAACTACTAAAATAGGTAATTCACTACCACACACACTCCCTCCCTTCTTCAAATTCCAAAGAGTCGATAGCAACAAAGAACTCGTTGCTCGCATGGGTACGACTTCATTTTCACTTTTCTTCAGTCAATTCCAAAATTTCCTCTTAAATGTGAGAAACAGAAGATTCAAGCAAATTATACCCTCAAAACTAGTTGAACATTAATCATCGCCACTTGCACAGAGAGCTTAAACTTCAAAAACCATATTAGCGATAAAATAAGACTGTGCCCTAATTTCACGAATTACCAATCCAACAAGCAAGCATTATTCCTTACATACACTCAAACTCCAATTCAGAAACCATGACAAGGTCAATCATTGTTTTGGTGGTGCGCTCCGAAGCAGCAGCAGTAAATCACCGACGGGTCAAACTGAAACCAAGAAAGGGTTCTGAATTTTAGCACAATGAAATTCTCAACTGAAAATTGATTGAATAATTTGATTTGCGGATGATTTCACTCAGGAATGGCTATGGAAATTCTAAATAACTGAGATTAAGGATTGAAGCAAATTTGTAATAGATTGCACTAAAAATGTAACCTTTTCTTTTCTGATGATTTGAAATTGAGAATCGCTTCTGGCTCGCTTGCTTCTATCTCTCTCTCTCTCCTCACTACTTTCCTGGAACAAAAAATTGAAACAGAATAAATTTATTGCGAAACTATTAAAAATGGAAATTAATAAACTAGAAGCTTGTATTTTGTGAAATAGTACTCCATTTATTGGATATCTATTAATACATGAATTATCTATTGCGTTTAGCACTTTTAGTACCAACATTGACCCATCTTTTTCTTTAATTAAGAGAACAAGTCTTCCTACGTAAACCAAGTTTTTCTTTTGTACATTTATGTCTCTGAAAAATTCGTCTGTGTTCTTCAAAGATTAATTACAAATAAATTTTAAATAATAACAAAATCTTATTTCAATAAAGAGATTGATTATATGAATTATTTCACGCGTGTTATCTTCTATTGTGAGGTAAATTTTTTATCATATTAATTAATAGAGTAGATTAATGTCAATTGATAGATATAGATCCAAACATTAATTATAACAAAGAAAGAAAAAGAATTGAGGCTCGTTACTTCCAAATGAAGTTATCATGGCCCTAAATTAAGAAAGACAACTCACGAAAACGTAATATCAAGAACTTACTAAAATAAACACAGCTAGAGAAATATATATCAAAGAACATCATAAATGAAAACATTCTTAGCCGTCCGATTGAATAATCTTGATTTAAACCAGACGTTGCATTTTCTAGGTAAAAATGCGTATTGGTTAAAACTGGGATTGAACGCGTTTCCCATTACAAAAAAAAAACGAATCCCTCACGTCAGCGCAACGTTTGTTACAGGAAACGCGAGCAAGAGAAAGAAGACCTGTTCAGGGAAACGCATTTAAAGAACTGATGTGTCTCTCTCTTGCGGGTCCTACCAGCTTTGAACAATTCAGACAAAGCAACGTGTCATGCTTAAGAGGTCCCCGTTCAACGAATGCGTCTTACCAAAACTCATTAAGGCCGTGTTTAGCTATCGTTAAATTTAATTTTTGAAAATAGATTTTACAAAAAAATTTTTAAATTATAAACTATATTTATTTTAAATTAGAATGAGTTTTTAAATAAAATTTTTAATTTAAATTTTAACAGTAAAATTTTCTGACGAAATAACTAAATTTAATTTATTTTTATTTTAAAATGAGTTTAAAATAATATTTTTTAGAAAAATAAATTTATATAGTAGATAAATATGTCTTAAAGCCACGGCAACTGAACAAGAAAAACCAATGAAGCAAAGGACTTTGTTAGATTTTACTAAACAAGCCTGAAGGAAAAAAGGTAAACAACCAGTTCTTATCTCGAGTAATGATTTTTGAATGCATATGATTAAAATCCTAAATGTCACAAATAATGGTACCGTTTGTTTCGTTACAGTAAAGTAATTTTTTAATATTTAAATTTTCAAAAAGTAAGTTTAAAAAATGAATTAAGTTTTCATTTAATTATATTTGTAGTGAGTTTAGAATCGACTTTTGTATTAAATTGTATTTCAAAATAAGTCCGAAATAAATCTACAATGGGGAAATAGGGGCAGTTGCCCCCGTTAAGATTTCAGCCCAAAATAAGCGAGTATAATTAGGTCTTAACATTTATAAGATGTTGGGACTATTATTCCCTGATCCAATAATTTTATCATAGCTGTAGAAACAGTAACTGAACTTTCTTGACTGCATTGTTTTTTCATATAAATAGATTGTTTATGTTTTTTCAATTCTCTAGAAAACATATTCAAAAGGTTTGATAAAATACATAACGGGGATGTTCTAATTTGCACCTAATTGTAATGAGACAGTGAGACTTCTCCAAATCTTAATTAGACTTCTACAACTCTTAACTAAACTACTAATCAAACGATTCAGTAAATTGGTGAGGTTACCGACCTCATTGATACAGACGCAAGGCCTGTTTCAAGTTTCCTCCAGCATTGATTCATTCATACCAACTTTCAACATCCACCAGCAATAAAAAATTTGTAGAAGGATCTGAAGTGAACACTAACCAAAACTGCCAACTAGTGTAAAATGAAAAACTGTTATCTTTTGCAGATTTCTATTTGCATATCTAGCTGAAGGTGAAGCAAACAAGGTTTGCCATTTGGAATCCCCAAAGAGGATCTCATACAATGCAACAAATATGTGTGCGCGTTTGGGCTGTCATAAAATTCTCTTTTAATCAAGACTCAAGCAGTAACATCAAGGAGTTGACATGTCAATTTCATAAATCTGAATGAATATTCAAGAATGTGAACCGTCTCCAATGATGGAGATCCAAACTGCGTGTGTACTTCAGTACCAACAACTATCAAAATAAAGTGAAATATCTATGTTGTTCATCATAAAGATATTTGACTTGTCGAATGGTAAATGAAACAGATAGCCAAATTAGTTGACTAGCAAAAAAAAAAAAAAAGAACAGAAAAGCACTCTACAGTTTGTCCCTCTCAGGTTGGTGCCTGTGCTGACATTGAATAGAAATTCCCTAGTTAAATGCAAAAACAGAATTTTTGACATTCTCACCCAATGCAAAGGAACAAGGTCCCCTCCATCGAGCCTACATATGTCGATTTAATTAAAACAAAGCTCAGCTATCCCAAGATAAACATGTTAGACTGATATGAACAGCTAGAATGCATTTAGAATTTGTTACCTTGTATAATACCATAATAATTGTTACTAAATTTTTCTCAATGGCAGAGGGTGGAGGTATGCATTATACGCACAAAGTCATCATACACTCTGTACAGTGTACATTTATTGAAGTTAAGGGCTTCAGATTAGTCTCTGAAATGCTCAAAGGGAAGTACATGTAGGATAAAGTTAATGCATTGACGAAGAAGTCAACAGAAAAGGCTTACAATACTTTTGTTAAAAACCACTTCCTATAGTTGTCATCTTATTAAAGAGAACGTAATCTATAAGTAGCTACAATTCAAGCTTCTCTTTTTGTTTTTACAAAAGCTTCCATGAGATGAGACAGGATGACATCTACATAATACACCGAAATGCTCAAGATACGGAAGTACCAAACAAAGAATTTTACCTTTCTGGAGTACTTAGACATGTCATCTTTCATACCATCATGGAAATTGCTATCTACAAAGAACTGAGAGCCCTAGAAGCTGAATAAATGAAGTCCAAGAAGCCTGTTCCCTTAAGAAGGCCTTTACCAGTTAAAAGCTCAAAATCTATCAATAACAAGAAGCCAATTATAGCTGCTTTTCCATTGATCAGTTCATTTGTTCTCGAGAACCCAAAGCCTTCAAGATCCTCATCAACCACCATTCTAACCTGGAAGAAGTCAACAGAAAAGGTCGAGCAGGATAGTCAGGGAGAATTGCAGAAAATCATTAGCATCTTTCTTTCCCACTGTTTTTTATGAAGGTACATGAAGTCCATAATCAAATGTATGAAACCGATGCAAACAAATCCAATACAGCAACAAGTAAGCTTGCCTCATTTGAACGAGAAAAAACAAATATTCCTCATGCCAAAAAAGGTCACAATGGTCTTAAGATGAACTACATTTAGTCTGAGATCGCATATAAGGGACACACAAGAACAAATATTTCAACTAATTCAGTTGAAGTTACCAACTAAGACTTTGAACATGAACTAGACTGGCAATGAATAAGTATGCACTGGAAGTATCAATTAGCAGAACATCATACATCATTATCAGTGAAAAGTAAAAATAGGCACATGAAGAGAGATGCGATGAGTTATAGCATGATAATAGGGGGCACAAAGCAATGAAGGGCTCAAAAGGAGAGTGCAATCATCAGTTAATCTTTTAAATCACACTTCTACTAAAAGGCGCGGTCACCTTGATTTTTTTTTTTTTAACCTATGCATATCTGCAGATACATGCATGCTGATACGAAAAAAAGCACTTTCAGATATGTACATTGAAGAGTTCAAGTCTCAGTGCCTATGCATTATGTATGTATATTGGAGAGAGAGATTACCTCGTCCACATTAACATCAGATGCCGTTACACCAGGTTGGGCTCTTCCACTAAAGACGATCTCTGCTGAACCTCCAGACGAGGTACTACCCATGCTGATATAGATATTTTCTGCATCTATCTTCACAGGATACACATAGAGCTTCCTTAATGGAGGTGTGAGGGCCCTAAGAACTGGATTTTTTGGATACCAATCTTTAATTTCACCAGTGCGAAGATCAAAAGTGCTGTCTGTTGTAGGGCAAACAATGCAACCATCCTAGCAAAAAAACACCGAACAAAATTAGCATATCCTCATGCAGTGTCACAGAGCATCAGCAATTTGTAAACATACAACATTGAACTACTAGGAATCAACTATCAACGACTACAACTTAGAAAAGAACTAGTAGCTACACAATTGCCAATACAAATATCCCCACATTTAACCTTATGTATCTCAAACTATAAGCATCTAATTTATGCCCAGCTGGCTAATTGTAGGTAAACAAGAGAAAGACTAAACATGATCAGAAAGAGAACACAAAACCTGAGTAAGCCTAGCATTCAGCAGTCCCTCACTGTAAGCGCCCTCGGCTGGGGACCGATTCTCGATTGCAAATACCTGATCTTTGTACCACAGCAGCAAAATCGTTTCATTATCCTGAATTATAACCCGTCTCTCTCCTTTTGGCAGTGCCGCTAAAGGTACCACCGGAACCCAGTTCCTTCCATCACTTCCCCCGTTTCCCATATTGTTCTCCACTCCAGCCGCCGTCGATGAAGATGAAGAAGAAGATGAAGTGATTTCTGTGGCCTTGCAATAAATACGTCCACGTATCCGTTGGGGAGATGGAAGAGGAGAAACGGCAGTGAAGTAACGGTGCCGGCGAGGTGGCCCGCAGGAGAAGATAACGCCGGAGGAGGCTGTAGATATCTTGGTTGCCATAAGGCAGAGAAATTGAAGAGAAGAATAGAAAGAGTGGACAAAATAAATTGGGAGGGAAATACAATGAAGCGAGAGGAAGGGAAATAATAATACGATGGAGCGGGAGTATTGTGGCGGACATGAGACGAGAGGGTGGTGGAATGAAGATGATAACGTGGGCTTTGAGCCAACCACATTTATACCCTCTGGTCTTAAATAATCAACTGGGCCTGATTATGATAATTTAGCAGGCCTCAAACAGCCCAAAGCCTATCAGAATATTTCCAGTTAAAATATTCATAATTTGCAGTTTAAAATAAAATTATAATAATAGAAAAGTCCTTTGAACTACTGGCTGAGAGCCTTTTGGAATGAGTATTCCCCGGAAGCGTTTGGAAGAGCATTTTCTAAAAATTACTTACTAAATTTTTATTTTATATTTTTAATAAATTTTTTATAATATTATTTTTTTAAATAAAAATAAATTTTATTTTTAAATAAAATAAGATAATTTTGTTTTATAAAAATATTTTTTATAAGCACGTACAAACTAATTCCTAAATAAATGATCCAGCCATTTTGTTATTTTTTAACAGTGCTAGCTATGGCTTCTGGGAAAAGATGCGGTGCTCTTTTTGTTCTTCACAGCAACCACAATCAATCCCAATAAATATTTTAAAACATGTATAGAAACCTAACTCTCAAATATTTTAAAACATGTATAGAAACCTAACTCTCATTAAGGATATGGACCGAAAGGGCAAAGATGTAACTGATCATACACTTAACTGCAACCTCAGCAATCATAATTAACAACCGCATGGAAGGACTAATAACTGGCATGCTTATTCAAGGAGCATACAAATATTTTGTATGAGACAATGGAAAATACCGACACACAAATAAATCTAGTTAACACTATATACAATTAGATGAAGGTTTACAGGATTCCAATTATCTACCAGCTTGAATGCCCCTCGTGATAGAAAACCGAAGAATGATAACTAAAGTATGCGACATATCCAAATAATTGTATGAGAAATATATTCAAGTTACCGCAGACCATAAAAAAGGGTATGTAAATTGTAGGTAAACCGCAAAAAGAACTTGAAAAACTTATTTGAGGTTCCTATGGGAGCACCTGTAGAAACATAAGAGCTCTTCCTTTGAGAGAAGGCTAAATTGTACTGTTTAAGAAAAATACTAAAAATGAAAGGAGAAATATGAAATTGTCATCAGACCAATGGTAGATTAGGCATAGCCCATGAAGATTTTCCATTTTCTCAATATGCTAGACTCCTTAAATTAATTAACCGAGCTTTGTAGAAAAACAAGGTCAGCATGAAGCAGGCAGAAAAGATATTACAAAGGCAAATAGTTTATCATATTATTATAATCATAAAATGCAGCAATGAAAAATCAGGAAATAATCAAAAGGAACTGCATTTACTTTTTTGAGGTTCCTAACCTCCTCCTACTTAAGTAGCTAGGTAGGCTTTCTCCTTCCAATATGTTGTTGCAAATACAATAAAAAAAAAGGGAGGAGGGGGCGTTGCGAGAATCGAACTCGCGACCTCTCGCACCCAAAGCGAGAATCATACCACTAGACCAAACGCCCAACCCTGAAATTCTTCCATAGGGCATACAATTTATACATATGTGAAACTATGTCTAGTATTTTCAATCCAAATATCCATACACAAGTGGATGCAGCCTTATATAACTGGCAGTTTCCAAATTTCGCATAATACTCAGATTCTGATGGCACATGTCATCATAGTCGATCCACCAAGCTTGGAAATCGTTGCAATATCCAAGTCACAGCCCTGATTATAACCTGTCACCCTATGGATATTCAGCTTAAAAGCATGGATGTTCAAAAAGATCCACTATAGTAGATCATTTTTACGGATAACTAAAAATGACAGGATATTTCCTAGACAACCTTAACTGAAAAGTCTAAGAAACAGGAGCTTAACTTGCCTTATTTAGTTAACATGTGCAATGTTGAGACATGTGTCTCTAAATATGAAATATAATGAATTATAATATTAAGTTATAGGTATAATGAATTTATAGTGCAAAGGGCATGTGAAGAATTCTGTTACCAATGCCATTTCCCCTAGCTTCATAGCAGGTTCCACACAATCTCGCCCATATCTACATTTACATAAAGCAAGAAAAGTTACAGTATTAAGTTTGTTGCTTAGCAACCTAACTAATGATGGAGTCACTACTAAATTATGACAATTATTCAAAATTGCAATAGAATACCATAGTAGGAAGGTAAAAGTCACTAAAGTTTGACAAAAGTTAAACCTTTTATAAAAGGACATCTTAGTAATATTCAATTATATGGGCAACCATTATTTATTAAATCACAGTTACAACCTCCCTACATGCAAATATAGCACTACAAGTATTTCTTGATCAGGTACACATAGCATTTATTTGAAGCTTAATGTCCATGCATACACAGAATACCATTTACTGCTAGGAACTTGAAGCATCTTATAACTCGTGCATTTTTCTTGTTCAAACATTGTGTGGACCTTAGTGTCCATGTGTACAAAGGATATCATTAACTCCTAATAACTCGTAGTTTCCTATTTCAAACATTGAACATTCGCAGTTCAGAGAATGCACCAGAGAAGGATTTCTTACATTAGCTGCCTCTTGCCATTCAAAACCTCCAAGCGATAAAAGCTACATCCTTTGCTAAAGGGAAATGGTCTGCCCTGCCACTCTTTTTGTGCCCAAAATGATAAGAAACTCTCAGATTAGAGAGAAATGGGTATGCTTTTTACTTATAATTGACTTAAGAACTGAAAATGTTGAATAGCATACCCAAGTGCCACATAACACCAACTGCTGAGGGATCGTCGTTAGATATGTCATCAATGACAAAATAAAGGTCTTTGCTAATAGATCCTGTGAATTTCTTAAAAAATTCAAGAATAGCCTGTAAAAGAGCAGAATTCAAGATTGGGTACAACACCATAATTATGAACCTTGGAAACTATCGAACTTTTGGGGACATGGAACTAGTCATAAGAATAAATCTTTTACTAAGAACCTTGAAGCTCAGAAACAGTTCACATCAATAGAAGCTTACCCAGATAGAAAAGAAAAAACAATAGTTTTTTGGAGATGATGTAAGAGGCAGATTTTGAGATAAGCAATAAAATTTGCTCTTTAACAATACCCATTCTCCCTACTCCCAAGCAGAGGCATAATTCTATCCCAAATTAAACAAACAATATTGGGCTTTCCAAATTTAGTCCTAACTACTGTGTTGAATGAACAAGCTCTTAACATTAGAATTTAGTCGAATAGGCCTTTGACATATTTTGGTTGATTAATTCTTTACGTGAAAAACTACCAGCACTTGATGAACTCAGAGCCTAAGTCATATATCCACAAAATAGCAGGCTTCGATTATAGTTTGTGTGGGCATCACAAAAATCAGAGAAATTGCTTCTACCTGGCTTTTCTTTATGGCATACCAAATCTCAAAAACAGATTTCACCAGATTCAAACAAGATAATTTCAAGAATTCATATCATCGAAGAAGCCTGCAGATGAACTAGCAGCCTAGAAAGCTACCAAAAGACAACAAACCTTTCGCCCCACAAAGGGTTTCGAGAAAACAAGGTCCTCGTACATACACTTTTCCCCAATTAATGGCTCAACAGAGTCCAAGTCACGGCGATTGATCCCTTCATAGAAAGCCCTAACAACATCCGCACCGGTCGAAGTTTCAGGATCGACAACCTCCTGCTCCGCCATGGCTTCCGGCGAGCTTTTTATAATCAAACAACGACTTTGAAGAGCTTCAGTTTGGTGCGACAAGGACAAACATCGCCATAAATTGAGCTTGGAAACCCTAGACAAGGTTTTGCTACGTTCTCTTGGAGTGATTGAGTGGACAAGAAGAGTAGTTGTGGAAGAACTAGTCATCTTTGGTTTTCGCGCGGGGAAAGATAAACAGGTAATAGGAATGTTTTTCAGTTAACGAACAAAAATAGATTAAAAAATAAGGGATACACGTTTGTATGATGGGCCGTCCTAGTATGAGCCAGTACCCAAAACGTCAATGGATCGAGCCCATAATTAATTAAATCGTAACCGTACGATTTGCCTCAAGTCAATGCTTGGAAATTAGTTACGAGTTTGACTACAAGTTTTAATCTGACAAAATCGATCCGGGTGTCCGTAGCCCAGACTCCAGAGATCGATCATCGATGCATTTCGATTTCCAGCTCAGTTGAATCCTGCTACGTAATCGATTTGTTCTGTTTTCTTATTTATATAATTTGATTTGATTTGATTGATTGTAGTAGTTTGGTTGATAATGGATTGATGAATTAATTCAGTGATTTGAATGTGGAGCTCGCCGCATTGATTTTGGGTGTTTGGCCTTTGACAATGATTTTGTTTGGTTCTAGTTTTTGTTGGAATTTTGATAATTTTGAATTGTTCGATGAGGTAGTCCTGTAATTTGGCATTTTGATCTTTGTAGCTGCTTCAGTTGAGCTGGACCCGAGATCCGCGAGGTTATTTTATTTGAATTTTATCGAATTTCACTTAATTCTTTCTGCTCTAATGAAGTGTAACAATTTCCGGAGTGAATTTTCTTTGTCATTGATATGTTGACACTCGAATCAATTTTTCTGCTGAATGAACTTTTGCAAGGATTCTTAGCAACATTTATTAGTTTGTATTTTTTTTGAAAATTTTTTTTATGCAAATTACTGCAACGATGGTATACTAATCTTAATCTGTGGCTTTCACCAAAAGAGTTATTCTTAAAATTTTCATAAAAATTTTAATCTGTGTTCTTATAGATATCAACAGTACCCAGTTATGGAGACTCAACAAGCTGAAGCACCACCAGCACCACAGCCTCGGGCTGAAGCAGAAGTGGAGCCTGCTCCTTCTCCAGCTCCTCCTTCAGATTCAGCTTCTGCTCCAACTAGAGTCGAAACTGCTTCAGGAGAGCCACAATCTCTGCTATCAGTTTCCGGTATATCTTCATGGGCGAAGAATCTCAAGATTCCACAGACATCGTCATTGCTTGACGACAATGAGCAGACTGGTGGTTCTGCTAAGTCAACATTTGCACGGTTAACCAGTGGATTTAATTTGCGCGTCTCCCCCAAATCTCCTGTAGAAGAGGATGCACCTGATGGAAAACCACCGTCTGTAAAGACCGGTGTCTTTGGAACTATAACTAAGGGCTTTGTTGATTCTTCCAAGAATGCTGTGAAGGCTGTTCAAGTCAAGGCACGCCACGTTGTTTCTCAGAATAAGAGGAGATACCAGGTAGAGCTAATGGTAGTATTTGGTAGGAGCAAATGCAGACATGTTAAACCGTTAACTGTAGAAATTATGTTTCTCCCTAGACTACACACATTCTTATTTGAAATGAATTATGCTCTGAAAGGCAGTTGTTTCATTAGATATTCTTTCAACTCATTCCTGGATGTGGGTAGGCGCAGCTTTGTCCTGAGAAATCAATATCATTGATATAGAAAATACCTCTACTTAATTTAAGATATTTGGAGAATGGGCAAATTTTAAAATACTAATACCTAGTTTTCTTCTGACTAAGAGCTTGCATTTTCAAGATTAGTGTCTCACCAGACGTAAGCTTTGCTTGAAAGCATACTGGTTTTGTGCTATATCTTTATCTTGTCAAGGTGATCATGTTTCTTCTATCAGATGCTCTTCAGATATGCCCTACTTATCACACACTTCTGTTTTTATTTCGGTACTTCTCAGTCCTCAAACATAAGATTGACCACTGTGGGAGTTGTTAGTTTTACGATCACAAGTTTCATGCCTTCTTTTCTTGTGGCTTTTTGCTCATTGTTAGAAATTGATTTATATAATGACTGTTAGCATTTGATGTTATTGACTGAAATACAAATTACTCCATGATAAAAGATCTGTCTTCCTGAGAAGAGAAATACTGCTTCTATACATTGCAGGAAGGTGGATTTGATTTGGATATGACTTACATCACAGAGAATATTATTGCCATGGGTTTTCCTGCAGGTGATATGAGTTCCGGACTCTTTGGGTACTTTGAGGTAGTCGACAATTACCTTTTCTGCATAAGGTCGTGAATTTCTTGGTGAGATCATAACCAGTAACGCACCTATTTATCTAGGGATTTTATCGGAACCACATGGAGGAAGTGATCAAATTCTTTGAAACTAATCATAAGGTGTGAGCCTACTTTACTCTTATACCTGATTTAGCATTACATGGACTAGAAGTTATTGTTAGGCTTATCAGTGTAAATCAGAATATGGTAGGAACCTTTGCTAAATATTAATCAATAATGTATACCTGGGTAAGTAGAGATAAATCGGACATATGGGTAATGTCTGCTGTATGAGAAAGTTAGGTGCTAGCAAAAGGATTATCTTTCTTTAAAAATTGTTACTCCTGAATGTTCTTCCTTGCAAGCTTTTTTTCCTCCATAATTAAGCCTTTGGCTTCCTTGAATAAATTGTCTCCCTTTTGTCTTTGTTCAAATTGTCAGGCTTTCGGAGTGTAATCAACATAAACTTAACAACTGCTGCCAAGTGCTCTCTCAACTATAAAGATAAAGTTCTTAATAAATAATCTCATTATCAGGGACCTGACAGAAGAAGTCCTGGTTTTACAACAACATAGTACATGGTTTCTGATCACTATTTAAATTACTTATGTGGCATTTGTGTATTCATGACCAACCAACTCTCTCTGGTACTCAGCAGCTTCTTCCTAGTGCTTATAGAATGATCTGGATATCACTAATACCTTTTATCACTAACCTTGGTAATCATCTTTTATTTCCCTTTTCTAAAATACTTGTTGTAGTCTTTTTTTGTTGCATATGGCTGATCACAGGTTTCTGTCCAGCTTTCCAAGTATTTGTTCTTTGTACTCTGTACTGCACATGCATAGTCTTTTAACTTGGATATTTTTTTCAATCCTGTCATAAGCCTCCTTTCCTCTTATATTGTGTTTTGGTATGTCTTGTGGAATGAGAGGTTGCTGTCTCTAGTTTCTGTTTTGTCACCTCAAAATAGATTTTCTCCATTTCTGCAGGGTAAGTACAAAGTCTATAATCTTTGCTCTGAGAGGCTTTATGATGCATCACTGTTGGAGGGAAAGGTATATTTCTAAATTTCATTATCATTTTGATTGCTTCATTTTGATGTTAACACCCCCAAGTCCTCCTGATTCATCCTAGTTCTGTTTTCAGTCTTCTCCCTTTCTTCCCTAGAAGCGACTACATAAGCGACCTATAACCCTTCCATCCTGTTATATTTGATGTTTTTAATGACTATGAAGTCTTGAAATTGGGAATCAAGGTAACTGTTGAGAAACTAGATGAAAGCCCTGTGTTAGAAAGTTAAGACAAAAATTTTTGTCGTTACAATTGCCTATGATTGTGTATTTTAAGGAGCTATTATTTTGTTGGTATTTTGACATCTTTTAAAAAACTCAGGTGGCAAGTTTTCCATTTGATGACCACAATTGCCCTCCACTAGAACTTGTTGTATCTTTCTGTCAAAGCGCATACTCATGGCTGAAGGAGGATATTGAGAATGTAGTTGCTGTCCACTGTAAAGCTGGTACGGCTAGGACTGGTCTAATGATTTCTAGCCTTCTCCTTTACCTAAAGGTGAGTTTACATCTTAACCTTTTTTTTTTAATAATGCAGTTTCTCTTCTTAGATGGAACTTCCTCTTTTATTGATATATTTCTTGCATGCAGTTTTTTCCAACCGCTGAGGAGTCCATTGATTACTATAACCAGAAAAGATGTGTTGATGGAAAGGGGCTTATTCTCCCAAGTCAGATTGTCAGTTCTTTCTTTGCTGTTGTGCATATTATTATTCTTATCCAAATAGTATAGAATTTATATTTAGCTTCTTTTTATTTTTTAATGTTGTAGAGGTACGTGAAGTACTTTGAGCGTGTCTTAACATACTTCAACGGGGAAGTTCAGCCATCGCGGAGGTAAAGCAGCATAGTTGACTTTATCACATTATATTTGATTTTATCACATCATATTTGCCAGTTTTTTGTATGATCTTCATACAGGTGCATGCTGAGAGGCTTCCGTCTTCACAGATGCCCGTATTGGCTCCGACCATCAATTACTGTCTCTAACCACAATGGTAGTATGCTCTTCTGATGTTTTCTCTTTCGTGATATGCCTTACAGGTTTAGGAGAAATCAGACTTTATTGAAATTTAAATAGATATCAGTTGATAATGTGTAATGAAGTAGCTGGTATTGTTGGCAAATACTTTTACATGCTTTCTAAATATAATTCATATAGTTCAGACATTTCTTTCATGTGAAAGCATCCTGTCCAACTTCTGCATGCAACTGAGGGTATGACAAAATTTCTGAGCTTTGTAGAGGTCTTTAACAAATTTTCAGAATGTCATAAGAAATTGTGTGGCTTCTTCAATTAGTTTGGTGATTGTATATGAACTTGCGCAGAATAGTTGTTACATTACTTTTATGGGTTTTACGGATCGAGCGACTCCTACAAAATTTGCCTCTCTATATGGACTATGATGATCAAGAGTTGATTTCCCACCAAAGAGGTGTCATGATCTAGGAAGTCACAGAGGAACACATTGGCATATGAATCATAAGTCACTTTGTGCAATTACTCGTCCCCTTTATGCCTTCTGTTGAACTGCCAATGATACATGAAGTGAACTGATTCCTTCTTATTTTGTTCACTAGATGTCCTGTTTTCTACTAAAAACCATCCTCGGACTAAAGATCTAATGGTAAGTGCTCCTGCATTTTCTTAATCCTCTTTCCAGTGAAAGCGTACGAAAGATGCCTATGTTTTATATGAATGTTATATTGGTCTGGTAAAAGCTTGTTTTGGTACCTGCCCTAGTTATATAATGTTTTTCTCTGTATCTTAATAGAAAATTTGGCATTATGTGCTGCTAGACATCTCTATAGGACCGTATCACATAAAAGTTTAATGTCTTTGTAACTTCTGTCTAGAATTATTCCTTCTGTACCTTTTTTTTAATGTGGAACATATGTTATAGTTTGTTTCTGGTATGTGTTATGATTTCCATAGTGTTGGAAATTTGAACACATGCTTGTAGCCTTCTAGAAAGCAGCTTGTATAAAATAATTGCTAGTCTTTCTTTTCATTGATGATTCATATAATTGTACTGCAAGTAACTATTTAGTTCTGCATTTAACGGTAGCTAATGCAAGGGCTATAAAAGCTTGTGACTGTTGGGAATATACTCATTTTATAAATTAAAAAAAAAAAAGAAGCTAATCATTGTGTGGGGTCTGTAATTCCTTTGCACATTTAGCTCTCTCTTTCTTCCAGAAGTAAAATCTTCAATTTGTGGTGATGCTTTTCCAGCCAGAAGATTTCTGGTTCAGTGCGCCAAAGAAAGGCATTATGGTATTTGCTTTACCAGGGGAGCCTGGACTAACTGAGGTGGCTGGTGACTTCAAAATTCATTTTCATGATCGGCAGGGGGATTTCTACTGGTATGCACTTGGGTCCTGTCTTTTGATGAATTGTCGTAATACTGCATAGGTTTGCTCTTTTAGCTTGTGGAGCAGCAACAAACATAGTAGGATATGCTTGATTATTTTCCATTTTGTTGTTCTCATAATTCTGTGTGAATTTCTATGCTTCATTTCAGTTGGTTGAACACAACAATGATAGAGAATCGGAAGATCTTGAATACTTCTGATCTTGATGGTTTTGATAAGGTAATACCATTACCATTAATCCTGCACTTTCAAATGCTTTTATATGACTGAAGTCCCACATACCAAAACTCTTGTTGTGCAGAGAAAGCTACCATCTCCAGGGTTCCAAGTTGAAGTTGTTCTTGTGGACTACGATGGCACAAACCCTCCAAAACCTACAGGTGCCAAGCAGGAATCTTATGGCAGCACTACTGTTGTAGCCACAAGTGAAACAAGTTCACCACCTCCTGCCCCAAGTAAGGACTCAGGAAGTCAAGACAAGGATGACGTCTTCTCGGATAGTGAAGCAGAGGAATCTGGTTCAAACAGGGGTAGACGTCCCCACGTGGCTAAAGTTGCTGAGAAGTCGATCTCCACTGCTGATGCATCAGAGAGTAGAGTCTCACAGATTGAAGCAGCAAATGTTGCTCATGGTGTTGAACAAATTTCGATCCAGAGCGAAGGGGATGCAAAAGCTTCAAATACTTACGATGCCAAGAGTGATGAGACTAACAAGGACACATCATCGTCATCAGCTCCAAAAGTAGAATCATCTAGTGTGAGTGAATTCAGAGCAATTGCTGCTGATGCTTCAGTCTTCTCCTTTGGTGATGAAGATGAATACGAGAGTGAATAACCAAAGCCCGCTGAAATTGGGTATGCTGTAGATAAAAGTTTTTTACTTTCTTAAAGGGCAGGTTGAATTTAAAATTAGCATATTCTTTCATTTTTTAGGAGTGTTTTTGAAAAATATTTTAAAGTATCTTATTTCGATAAATAAGTTTTCTATTTTGATTTTAAAAAATAAAAATAAAAAATTTTATTATGTAAAATTTATTTATATTTTTAAAATTTAAACTAATTTTGTATCATATTGTAAAAATTTTATTAAAAAATATGAAATAAAAAATTTAAAAGTTGCTATTTTTTGAAAAGAATTGCCAAAACGCCTCGGCTCATATTCGGGAAAGGTAAACTAATTACCTATGAAGTGTATACCTCCGTTAAGATTACACAAACTAATGCACTTGGTATGCGGAGTTTATCGTATAACTCTTTAGTAGCAATGCGTCTTTTGAACTTGTTTATTTCCTTAATTTGTATATGATCTTTAGCACAATTTTACATTAGCTTCGCATGTACTGGTAGAAGAGATGAGGATATTATTGTCTCTAGGTGCTGATAACATTTCCAAAGAAGAGTTTCTTTCAGTAAAGTTAGGAAGAATATAATATAAAGCAAAAATATGACATTGTACAGAAACTTGAGGATTTAACTAAAAAACAATCATTTACATACCAAAAGTGATAGATTGAATATGTAAGAAATGCCTGCCAAAAGCGCATCTGGTGTAGTGGTATCATAGTACCCTCCCACGGTACTGACCGGGGTTCGATTCCCCGGATGCGCAGTTGTTTTCCTTTTAAATTCTTCTTTTAATTTTTTTGGCAAAATTATCCATAATATTCGGAACAACATCTGACAATCGTGTGCTATAACCATCCATCTTCTCCATTTCTTTCCCGCTCAATCTCCAAAATTTTTCCCTCAATTCTGCAAAAATGCAAATGAACCTCACCACAGCAACAGCAGCAGCACCTTACCACCATCTTCTTCCTTCCTCCACCACACTTCCTTTCCTTTCCACCTCTTCCTTCTCCAAACCTCTCAACAACAACAACAACAATCTCTTCTCTCCTACACATCCACAAGCAGTACCAGCTAAATCATCCTCTTCCCCTCCATTATCTCTTCCCCTCCACTCTAAGAACCCACACATCATCGCCCGCGACATTGCTCGCCTCGCACGTCTCGGCAAACTCAAACAATCACTCACAATCCTTGACTATGCAGAGCATGCTGGAATCCCCATCCCCGCTACCGCTTTCTCCGCTCTCATTTCCGCCTGCGGTCGTGCTCGTTCGCTTTCTTTTCTCCGCCACGCCCACGCGCATCTTCGTGTTCACTCTCTTACGTCCAACCCTTTTCTTTCTTCCAAGCTTGCTGAAGCTTATTCTGCTTGCTCTGCTTTCTCTCTCGCTCGCTCTGTTATTAATGAATTATCTTGTGATACTTGTGTTGATGCTTTTCAATGGAATTCTATTATCAAAGGATCTCTCACTGCTGGGAATCGGCGTGGTTTGGAAGAAGAACATAATAGTCCGGTTTTTATATTCAATGAAATGCGGGAACGATGTGTTTCTCCCAACGAGTACACATTCTCGTGTGTCATCAAGAGCATTGCAGGATCACGTAACCTAGTTGAGGGTGAAAAGATGCATGCTTTGGTGATTAAGAGTGGAATCAGTGAGTCGTCGGCGCTGATTAAGACGGGACTCGTTGATATGTATTTCAAGTTTGGGAAGGTTAGGTTGGCCTTGAAGGTGTTCGATGAATTGCCTGAGAGAGATGTGGTTGCTTGGGGGACAGTAATTGCCGGCTTTGCTCATAAGAGTTTGAGGAAGGAAGCGGTGGAATGCGTGCGGCGGTTGGCAACGGAGGGAATTGAGATAAACTCTGTCGTAGTTACATCGGTTTTGCCAGTGATCGGAGAACTTAAGCATTACAACATAGGCAGAGAAATTCATGCTTATGTGCTCAAAAAGTTTAGGGATTTCTCAGGTCTAGCCTCGGTGCGGTCAGGACTGGTGGATATGTATTGCAAATGTGGCGACATGGTTTCTGGAAGGCATGTTTTCTATGGATCGAAGAAGAGGAATATAGTTCTCTGGACTGCCCTTATGTCAGGTTATGCGTCAAATGGCAGGCTTGAGCAAGCATTACGGTCGATGATCTGGATGCAGCAGGAAGGCATCAAGCCTGATGCTGTTGCCATTGCCACCGTGCTCCCGGTTTCTGCAAAATTGAAGGCACTAAAGCAAGGCAAGGAGATTCATGCTTATGCTCTAAAGAGTTGGTTCTTGCCCAATATCTCCATATCGACTTCATTGATGACAATGTATGCGGCATGTGGTTTTTTGAATACTTCCTGTAAAGTTTTTGATGCAATGACGAAGAAAAATGTCATCGCATGGACAGCGCTGATTGAGTCATACTTGGTGAACAAACATCTATATGGTGCCTTGGATGTGTTCAGGTCAATGCATTCAGCTGATTACAGGACAGACGCAGTTGCAATTGGAAGAGTTCTAAGCATTGCTGGTGCGCTGAAGTCAATCAAGCTCGGCAAGGAGATACAAGGGCAAATTCTCAAGAAGAAACTGGCATCGATTCCTTTTGTTACTACAGAGGTGATCACTATGTATGGAAAATGTGGAGACATAAAAAAGGCACAAGCTGTGTTTGACAGTGTACAATCTAAAGGTTCCTTGACCTGGACTGCTATCATTCAAGCTTATGGGTTCAATGGTCGATATGGGGAAGCACTTCATCTGTTTGATCTCATGTTATCTAGTGGTTACATTCCTAATCACTTCACGTTCGATGCTGTCTTAAACGTTTGTCTTCTGGCAGGATGGCCTGATATTGCTCTAAGAATATTCGATTCCATGGTCATAGAACACAACCTGATAGCATTTGAAGAACATTATAACAGCATTATTAGCTTGCTTTATCAAGTGGGACGCGTAGAAGAAGCGCAGAGGTTTGTGCAATTGAAGTCTGCAGTCGTTTTGCAGTGAAGCCATCAAGTTATTCAGACGCTTATTGTCATTATTCACAACATTTTTAAGGTACGTCTTCCATAATTCAAGTTCATAAAACTGGAGGAGCTTCCTTCAGATAATAATGTTAACAACTCTTACGTATAAATAACTCTGTACAAAATCTCCATACTCACAATTACTTTCATGGATAAATGCATTATATACCAATTGCAAGAAACCTTACCTACTACATAAAGAAACATTCTAGAGAGAAAAACAAAATCATTAAATAGAAAAGCTCTCTTAAGAGCACAAACAAATTTCAGCCGTCCGTTAAATGTAACTACCCAACCTGTCATCCTCTTCTCTGCATGGTGTTTGGTAGTTGGATTGCTCATAAAGAAGTGAATCATATCCTCTCCACACCATTCATCTCGCATGAAATTTGCCTCTTGAAGAATTAAATGTACAAAATTTCACCAAACCATAATCTTAGCTCTCTTGTTCTCTATAAATAACTCATAATCTCATCTCCACCATCGCCATTGTTTTTATATTGATCCTATCATTTTCTCAAATACTAGAGTTTTGAAAAACAGATTGAACAGCAAGATAAAAAATGGAGGTTGAAAGAGTTCAGGCGATAGCAATGTTGGCAGCAGGGCACAACTCAATACCACCGGAATTCATCCGTTCAGAGAAGGAACAACCAGGCGTGACAACGTATCGTGGGCCTGTTCCTGACATTCCAGTTGTTGATCTCAGGGCAGGAAACAAAGAAGACATTGTAAATGCAGTAGTGAAAGCTAGCGAAGAGTGGGGCATATTTCAAGTTGTGAATAACGGGATTCCAGCTGATGTAATCGCAGAGCTTCAGAGGGTAGGAAAGGAATTCTTCGAGTTGCCACAGGAGGAGAAGGAGAAGTATGCGACAAAGCCAGGGAGCTTTGAAGGGTACGGAACCAAATTGCAGAAGGAGCTTGAAGGAAAGAAGGGTTGGGTGGACTACTTCTTCCATAATGTTTGGCCACCGGCTGCTGTCAACCACAGCATCTGGCCTGCCAACCCGCCAGAGTACAGGTATGCATTCAAATTGACGAAATTATGATTCTTCTTGAATCAGAAATTGTGTATGAAATTCATTAAAGAAGAGAAATTTCAGAATCATATAAGCCTTGTGGTGGATTTTCCACGTACATTATATACCAAAGAATTGCGAGTCTCTCAAAGAAGTTGATGCATCTTTTAATTTGCAGTTGGAAAAAGATAAAATCTTAAACAATTTCCAGGAAAGATCAAAGTCAGAAATTAAGCTGAGAACTTTTACATTGGTTTGTTTTTACTTGTATCGTCATTTTGGCTTTTTAAAATTCATATAAATGTGTAATTTTTGTAAACTCTCAAAAGTAGCACTTATGGAGTAGTTCTTGCGAAAATCATGTACAAACTAAACATGCCTAAAACATTCATATGTTGAGTATATATTGGCATTTTAGTTACTGTAATGTTAGTATTCTCTTGGACAGGAGAGCTAATGAAGAGTATACGAAGCACTTGATAGGAGTTGTGGATCAACTTCTCGCGTGCCTCTCATTAGGATTGGGATTGGATGAGAACAAACTGAAGGAAGCAGTTGGTGGAGAGGAGTTGGAGTACTTGCTGAAGATCAACTACTACCCTCCTTGCCCTCGGCCGGACTTAGCTCTTGGAGTTGTTGCCCATACCGACATGTCAGCCCTGACAATGCTCATTCCTAATGAAGTACCTGGACTCCAAGTCTTCAAGGATGAGCATTGGATTGATGCCAAATATATCCGGAATGCTATCATTGTCCACATCGGCGACCAAGTTGAGGTAGTTTTTACTCAATTTTTCTGTTGACATATTTTGCTAGTCAGTAATTGGTTCTTAATATATCAACAATAATAAATTGTCATCTTTCTAGATTGAAAACCTACAAAGCAAAATGCTTGTTTTGCTTGTTACTAGGTTATGCCACTATTTTGGCATAATTTAGCTCTATGTTTCTGGCTTTTACATTTCCTCTAAGATTTGTTTCCTCTTTTTGTTTGAGCATTGTATAGATCTTGAGCAATGGTAAGTACAAGAGCGTACTGCACAGGACAACGGTGAACAAGGACCGGACACGGATGTCATGGCCAGTCTTCTGCTCTCCGCCACCGGAAATGGTCGTCGGTCCTTTGCCAGAACTTGTCAGCAATGAGAACCCACCCAAGTTCAAGACCAAGAAGTACAAGGACTACGCTCACTGCAAGATCAACAAGCTCCCTCAATAAACGAAATTCATACGAAAAGCTCAAAGTTATTTGTAATCGTTGATGCCTTCATAGCATGCATTTCTTTTTTATAAGCCTTTCCTGAAGATGCAAGTGTTTTTAGTAAATCTTTTCCAGGTTTGCTGTTAACAGCAAAACCTAATCTACTATTGTAATGATGGAATTGAGTTTTTCAGTATAAATATGTAATCAACGAAAGAAACGTGAAGGCTAAGGTTTTATTTAGCAATGGATTCTTCGGTTCGGATCTTCTAAGATAAAATTATGGGGTTTACGATTGCTTATAGAAATAACTCTAAAACAATTAAAAAACAAATTTTATGAAATTTGAAAAATATATCTGTTTTTAAAATTTTAAAATAAATTTAAATTTTTTATTTAAGCATTTTCAAATATCTTTTAAATCGTTTAAATTGAGAAAGATTTTGTAGTCAGTGAGCAAGATAATAAGAAATCAAATATAACGCAAATGGCTTCTTTTAAAAATTTCAAGAATAAAACTAAATATTTGATAGATTCTTGACCCAATCAGGTGAGTTATGCATGTGTCCAGATCCTTGCTCTCAGAAAAATAAAAGTACCACAATAATTAGTAAAATAGTAAGCTCAAGGATTGAAATGGAAAATAGTAAGCATCTCATCGAAAGAAAAAAATCATTAATCAAGAAATTGCCGGAACGAAATCTCGAGAGGAAAATTAAGATTAAAAAATGCACTATCGAAGAAGAATAAAATCGTAAACAAATTAAAATAATTCTGTAATTAAACAGTAATAACTGAAACTTAATTATTATAATATGCAATTGGATTATTAGGTTAATAAATTACTCTCGCTCCCCACGTCTTGAAGGCCCATTATTTCCGGCAGACCACTTCACGTGTCAAAGTACGGCCCATTCCGTTGACGGCCTGATAGCATCAGCTATCTGTTTGACTGTTTCTCATCGTGATACTCACGTACCTGTACTACGTGGTGGGCACCACCATTCAGACCTTGAAACATTTTGATCGATCAAATTCCTGTTGTACCCCTATACGTAAATACATTAATTTTAAGCTTTCTCAGAACCAAAAATAGTAGTCATTTAGTGCAATAATTATTTTAAAAAAGTTTGGCCTAAAATAATTTTTTTTTTTTTTCTATTTTGGGTTCCAATAAATAACTCGGTTCATAGGTCGACTTCATAAATCATAATACTAGTCTTAAGTTTGAAAATACAGCAGAGTTTGGATACGTTTGGTTGAACGTTTTTTTATATATTATTTTAATTTTTAATTTTATATTTTAAATATATATTTTATAATTATATAAAAAATTAATTTAAAATTTAAAAAGTATAAAAAACTTTTATATAATAAAATTTTTTATTATATATTTTTATTTTTTAAAAAATAAAAAAATAAAAGTTATTTTTGAAAAAATAAAAATATTTTTATTTAAAGAAACTTTATTTCATAATTAATTTAAAACGGACCCATTTATAGAGTGAATAGAAAAAAGCTGACTCAAGATAGAAAGCTAAAAAGCTGCCGCAGCAAAAGAAGAGAAGATTAGCAGGTTACCCATGTTGATCTGAGACAGATTTTACAGATTTGGTATGCGGCTTTCTCTTTCTGTCTCTTTGCCTGCTTCCTCATTGCACCACCAGCACAACCGGCTCTTCTAACTTCTCACGGTGCATTTGGTATTGTTTTTAAAAATACATTTTTTAACTTTTTAATTTACAGTCTTTACCAAAATTAAATTTTGTACAAATTAAAAGGTATAAAAATTCTGACGAAGGGCAAAAAAGTCATAATCTTGTACCAAAGCCAATCAAACCGAGACTGGCGACAGCTTTATACAGCCTGTCAGCAACCTACCAACGGCTCCCTCACTACTTCTGCTATCTCTGTTTCTCTATTTTCTTCCTTCTCTATTTTCTCTCTCTACGCCTTGTGCTGTCTATTTGTTGTTGGAGTTTTTATTTCTTTTGTTGTTGATCAGTGTTTTCTGTCTCTGGAGCTTTGTTTCAAGACCGGTATCAAGTTGTTTGGTGCTCTCTGGTTGAAGATCGGTGTCCTCCGTTGAAAACAGAATTTTCAAGGTTTTTTTTTCCCTTCTGTATTTTTGCTTAGTTTTTATGTTTCTGTGCTGTAGATTGTTGTTGATAAGAGCAGAAGTTTTCTTATTTTTGTATTTGGATGAACATAACTATTGGTGGTCGTTGTAGGATGGCGTGATTATGTTTGTGCTTGTTTGATCAGGTTTTTGTCTGGAAATAGACTTAATGGTTATTGTATATAAAATTAATTCATTGCGGTTTTTTATTTGTTGTTGGTCCTTGTACGAACTTAGTTTTTGGTTATGCTGTGAACGAAGAGTTTGGGTTTGGTGATTGACACTATAAAGGTTGAATGCTTTAGAGAACATATCAATTTTTCAATGCGGCTTAGCTGCTAGCTCTCCAGGAGTTCTATCCTATCCTTTTACAGTATTTGTTAGTGCTGGAATTAATTTCTATTGATTTAATAATATCTGATTTGTTTTAATTTGGTTAAATGTGTTTTTATGCGTATGGTGTTATAAATTTGGGCTGATGTCTCAGAAAATTGATCCCCTGGTCATATTATACATTAATTTGTCATCGGCATAAGATGTCTCTTTGAACTTTTGTGCAGTTTATTCTACTTGTTATTTTGTTAGTTGAAACTTTACTTTGCGTTAGAACTAGTTGTCTTACATATGCAGTATTTGATGTGCTATCAAGCTTACCTTAACAGGTACGGTGTTTTCTACATCTCTCTCCCCTGTATGATGGTGCTAAGCTTGAGATGATGGCTTTCTATGTTTTGGAATTGTAAAGTAGAGAGCTTGTTGGAGATAGTGGTTCTCCACTCTGGCTGTTGGGGTGTAGATGATAGCAGAGAGCATGCGTGGCATTTGTGGTTCGGGTGATGCACCTGACCAGACTTGCTGCCGATGCATTCGGTGCAGCTACCATCTCATTTGTCTCTCTGACCACTATTCTGGAGCTTTTTTGCATCTATAGCATTGTCTACTTCCAGTTGCAGATCCGAAGAAGTGGCCTTCTCCAGCTCAGCTATTTCAATGGGCCTTGGATCACCCGGATTGCATTAATTCTTGTTTCAATCTGGTGGGGTGTCGGGGAGATTGCAAGGTTAAGTTTCTTAAGAGGAAAGGGGAAGCTGTTCTCTGACTTAGCATGGCAAAAGAATGCTTGCAAGTTCTACATCCTCTCAAATCTAGGGTTTGCAGAGCCAAGTATTTTTCTTATGCTTGTCTCCCTTCTACATGCTTCACTGCAGAGGAGGGAGTCAGGAACTCTCAGTCCTCGTTGGAATTGCAAGACTGTGACTCATGTCCTCCTCTTCTGCATTCCTGTTTTCATGATGCAACTCACACTTCTTATAGTTGGACCTCGTTTGGAGAGCAAGGCATGGGGTGAAAAGAGGACTAGAATGGTGAAATTCTTCATGAGCAGCTGGTCTTTAACAGGGGAAACAAGTGTGTGCACTTATCCCCTTCTGAGTATCATAATTCTCGGGCTTTTTTATGCCCTCTTGATCAGTTATGTCTCATATGTCGGAACCCGAGTGCTTTTGCTAGTGATCAATAAGGGGTTGAGACTTAGAGTTTATCTTCTAACATTTTCTGTTATGATCTTCTTGCCTATGAGGGCACTACTCCTAGGATCCTCCGTCCTTCCACTTCCAGGAAGTTTGCTATACGAGGCTATTGTGTTCTTAGCTTTCCTGATGCTGCACTTTTGCACCATCGTGGGTATCTGCATGCTAGTATACTTTCCTGTGGCTGATTCATTGGCAGTTGGTGACACTGGGCAGGTATTACTTGAAGAATTACCCTATGATGATTATTACCATGGCAGTGGTTCCCTCATTAGTCATAATCATCAAGAGGTAGCTGGAAGGAATTCTGATTTATCCACTAAATGTAACTCGATATCTTTCCGTACTATGATCACAGATATGCCCTCAACATCAGGTTCACGGGATGTTGCTACCTTGTTTTCTCCCAACTCTTTGCAAATTGGGTCACCCTCCAGATATTCCCAACAACGGAGCAGGCATTTAATTCCTTTCTAGAGAAGTTCATCCATACCAAGATCAAGATGCAATTTTTCTTGCCCCTGTTTTTCTTTGTACTTTTGCCTTTTCGTTACTCTCTACCCTTTTTGTTAAATGATGCATTTTTTGAGGTAAAGGAAAAGCTTCCTGTAAAGTATTTTGAAAATAGCTGCATTTGCTGGTTCATACAAAATTTTGCATTACTTGCGTTATGATTGTTGAGAGGTGAAGATTTACTAGTATGGGAGTATGATGACTAGATAGACAGTGATAGAAGACATTTGGGAAAGCACATTCTGAGCTGTAAGTTAGGAATGGATTCTATTTTGTAGAATGAATTTCAATTGGTTGCAAATGGGAATAACAGGAATTTGGTTTCTTCATCTGTATGATTTGAATTTCTTTTATGCAAAGGTCTAAATTAAAGTTTCCTTTTTCAGTTGTAAGGAAGAAGCATTGCAATCTTACAGAAGTTCTACAAAACCAGGTATGGTTATTTAGTCTCTGTGAAAGTTGGTGTTATACAGCAAAGAAATTGCTTGTACAGATTTGGTTTTGTATGATGCTTCAAATGCAAAACTTTTAGAATATAATCCAAATCCTTTCCTGTTATTGGGGCCAATCTCAATCCTCAAGTTCTTCCTGTACATTTCTGCTGCTTTGCTTTTGAGGCAAAACAATCCGCCAAATGCAAAGAGTCCTGAAATTGTCGACTAGAATAGTGAAGTTGATTTGACGTGGCTCATAATAACATGGCTCTTTATTGAACTTAACAACTGAAAGGATTTGTTCTGCACGTGAACCTTGACCCAAATTGTACTCCGTGCCACTGCACTTGTATTAGTTGCAATCACGTGAGAAGCACGCGCCTCCTTAGCACCGCACTCGACGAGTGGCAAATCTCCCACCCACTTTCGCACAAGGTTTGACGATCTTTCAAAATTACTCCACTTATTTCAACAAAATGAGTATTGACACCGAATCAAAACCAACCTGTCACAAGGGTACTTTACGTATATCTCACCGCCGATCGACCTTAACGAAGAACCATTGAGATGCTTGGGGCGCAAGGTTCTCGAGCACCGGCTTCGCTGTTATTTAATTTTTTTTTCCATGGAGGCGAAGGACAATAATTTGTTTCAGGAATCAAAGACAATTCCACAAAGTCCTAAAATAAGCACCTATTCAGAATTTTTTTTTTTATTTTAAACAATCCCAAATGTCCTTTGTATTTCCGAATTTAGGGATGTAGTTTTGTTAGGGATTGATACAGTTGAAGAAAAATAACGTGAAACAAATCAATATTTTTGTGAATGCTATTTTGGTTGCCTCGTGTTTTAATGAAATTAAAATAACTATAGACGGAGTGACTCCATCACTGTGCTGCTGTTTTTAGATGCTGAGTGAATGAAATCAAATGCCCTGTATTTTGGAGGAGCTGCTTAAGTTTGGGTATCATGCCATGTATTTTGAAGAAAACTATATTGTGAGATCGCAACTTTGTGCAGTCACTGTAGGCTAAAAAATAGGTGTAGTTATAGTTTATGCCAATAATAGTAAGTCACATTGCATATGTGATTAAATGAGTCCTTGTATCTACTCTATATTCCTTGCTCTGCAATTATTATTTACTGTATGGTCTGTGGTTGTAACTGTGATTGTAACATCATGCCAGATGGTTATTTCTTCATACGAAATAAATAACTGAATTTATATTGCTATATGCTCTTATAGGCCCTAACCTGAACGACCTTTTCGGGAGACTACTCCTACTCTGCTGCTAACAAGAATATGACTGTGAAATGGGAGGAGACAACATTGTATGACTATCTGCTTAATCCCAAAAAGGTATGCAAATGATCATAGTTAGAAGGTGTGTTAGATTATATTGTTTAAACATATACATATTCTTTGATTTTAGTTCTGTTTAGATTTTGTAGTATTCAATTATTAATCAAAACCATTAGTCATAACAATGTCTTTATAGGAGGTTGTGGTTCTCTTCCTATTGTGTTTAGTAAGGTGATATCGTAATTGTTAACGTCATATAATCATATATGAATGGCGTGAATGGATTCGTAGAGAACTTCTGAAAAGTACTTGTGTAGTTTTAGCTGTAGACTAAAAACGAATGCCTGTATGCCATTTCTTGCCAATTTGTCTTTCCATATCGAATAAGATGATCAAATCCCTCTTTTGCCAAACTTTTTGCTAAAGACTTCTTGGATTGTTCGCTATTGATTGTAATTTAAGTATGATGTATCGGTGTAGAGATAGCAAATTTGGTTGGTGGGTTGGTTTTAATCGACACACTTAATAATCGGATCAAATTTATTCAATTATAATTCAATTTATAAATTTATATCGGTCAAAATTATCAATTCTAATTCAATTTATTTGATAATAGAATTAAATTTGGATCGACACATTTAATAATTAAATTATTAATTTATATTTTTAAGCTTAAATAAAAATTATAAAATCAGTTGGAATGAATATTGTACAGTGTTCTTGGTGAAAAAATCTAGTGATTGTTCGTCAAATGAGCATTTCTTAATATCATTTATTGGTTTTTAGAATGTTCCAAAATTTTTTATTTTATTTTTATTTATAAAATATATGTGACAGTTGAAAATTTATAATTATAAACGTATAGTAATACTTTCAAAAAAATTTAATAAACATAACTAGCTGACAAAATTTGATCAAAATTTTTATATAAAATTCAAATTCATCATTAAAAAACACATACATAATAATATTTTTAATAATATTATAATTTTTATATTGTACTATTTTATGAATATAATATAATTATAATATAATTATAAAAATAAATAATTAATTATATATATAATATAATATAATTATAATAATTCATAACTATAATTTTTTTTTGTCAAATTTATTATACTATAAAAAAAAATCAAGAACGATCATTTAATAATCATATTAAATTTATTTAATTCTAATCTAATATATAAATTTATATAGATTAAAGTATCAATACTAATCTAGATTAAATGATCAATTTTGAATTAAATTTTTGGATAAGATTCTATATTGTTATCTCTAATTTGTTCCTGTGGTACTTGTTTCATTGTAGGTTTGTTTGTATAATGCAACACATTTTAGAAAACCAGCTTATAGTCACAGTTCTCAAAATGATTTGATGTGGCTATATGAGATCCTTTTTTTTGGTTAAAAAAAGGTCAATCATCCTGATGATAATGCATCAGAGCTGTTCTTCCTGTGAGCTATAGGACATGATATAAGGTTGATGTGAACAGGAAAAGATGTACTTTTTTGTGAGGTAGACACTTAATTCCATAGTAGCCTGTCAATCTGGTAGCGGTAGGTGGAGGTTTTCCACAGCTGCTGGCATGTGACGTTGTATTTGGCTTTAGAGATTTTCGGTCTTTTGGTCTCTTAGGTGGTTGTTAGTATCTATCTGGCTTTGACCGTTTCTTACACAGAAGAATCAAAAACCTATTCATAAAGTTTTGGGCATCTTAAGATTGACAGGATTGTCTTACATATTTTGGTATGTTTGTGGTCATTGAATGACTGAGCTTTTCCATTTCTGCTTGAGCAGTACATCCCTGGAACAAAGATGGTTTTCCCTGGTTTGAAGAAGCCACAGGAGCTGTCTGATCTCATTGCATATCTCAAGGAAGCAACAGATCCCTAATTATCAATTTTAGTAATTTTACAGTTTTTTTCATGATTCACGGAGTCATATTTTAAATGATCGTAATTAAATTTTATAAAATAAAAAATAGAATATTTTAAAAAATAAGTTAAAAATTGAATTTAATTTTAATATATATTAAATTTTAAAAATGAATTAAAAATTAAAAATAAAATTATATTAGAAAGTGTGCAAATAAAAAAATATAAAAAATTTTTTTTTATATAAAAATAAAATGTTAAATTTTTTATATAAATAAAATATATAGATTATTTAAACTTTTAAATGTTATGAGAGAAAATAAAATTTACGGACTTTTGAAATATGCGTCTAAAATTCTTTCCGTAATAAGTCTGTGTGGACTATCATCAAAAGAAGATCATGCAGTCCTGGCAGCTTTCCCAAAATTTGGACGGAAAGCTTGTAGTTAAGATTTTATGTCAAGCTTGTCAGTGGCATATTCTAGGTTTTGGGTGAAAGAATTTGGCGTGGTCGGCGGTGCTTATCAATTACTATTTTAAAATTTAAAATTTATATAAATTTTTAAAAAAGTTTAGTCTATAAATTTTATTTTATTATTGTTTTAATAAAAATATAAAATTTTTTTAAAATATTATAAATATTTTCAAACATCAGATGTTTGGTATTCATTTCTTTTTCCTGTCATCTCAATGTTTCTACTCAGATTGCCGCCATGCTTTCACATGCTTGAAAATGTTTCTTTATGAAAATAAATGAAAAGAAATCAATTGCAAGTGTCCCATGCAGCAGCTGATTCTAATACGTGCAGCTCATTACGGTGCCAGCCTTATCTTCTCAACTCGAGTTCTCGCTTCAAATAGCATGCAAGGAAGCTTTGGAAAATTTGCTCGAACATGGCAATACGCCTGTACTGTTATTATTCTGAGACTGATTATACCAATTTCAGTACAGAAGAAAGACTTCACTCTACCTCATACGTTATACTTGACAATTTTAAGGACCTCAATACTGGTTGAGGTTCTGGCAGCTGTAAAAAGCCAAGTTGTAACCTGAGCAGCTCAAGATCAAAGTCTGAATCAATTTCTGAGGTCAAGTTGAGGATGTTAGCTCTGCTGTTGAAGTCGTCTCAAAAGCTCAGGAATCTGCCGCATGTAAAGGTAATTGTCTTCTTCTGCATCGAACAATTAAATGTTTCTATTAGAGATCCATAGCTTCGAGTCTTTTCCTTGATACGTAAAAGAAAGCCTGCACGGCTATAAGATGCTGAGGACTGATATTCTCTCCAAACACTGTAAAATATACTAAACATACCGAACATACCAATAATTTTCTAACTCGAAAAAGAAAGTTACAGCAGCAAATCAACGATAAAAAACAGCAGCACGGTTGTTTAAGCTCCACAAAACACATATCAGATAGAAAGAAAGAAGAAACACGGAAGATTACTGTGAAGCACGGCGTTCTCGGGGGTATACATCTCGGTGAGAAAACTGAAGAGGAATTCAGGAACTTTTCAAATGCTCGTCTTCTTCTTCTTCGGCAACGCTGCTGCTTTCTTCTTTGGGCAGAGTCGATAGATCAGTGTGCTCCATTTTCATTCGAATTCTTCTCGGATTCTTCTGAAAACGATCACTGTTGAAGCTTTCTATTCAACTGTTTGATCGAGAGCCAGCACAAACAACGAACAAAGACGCGCTTTTTTGGGCTTATTTATTTAGTAGCTTGTTTACAGTAAACTTCATCAGACGGTTGAGAAATCTCAGTAACCGATCAACTTCCCTCTACAAGGCCATGCTTCCCGCCAAGTTAAGAACATCTTAGAAATATCACTGGTGGAAAATCTAAGCCGTCCAAGTATATGTAATCTTAACCACGTCATTACCGGTGGACTGACAACAATGTAGGGAGCCGCGAGTTGTAAATAAACTCGGCGAGCTTCCTAAAACTAAGCTATTTAATTTTAATCCTACATTCTTTCGGTCTTCGATTGTTTGTTTTTCTTTTCCCTAAATTCTTGTTTCTCATATTTTTTTGATCAGTGGAATCTCTCAGGTGCAGATTTTAGTAGTTTTTTGCCCTCCCTCTCTTTTCGTTGATATTTTAATTGCTTTATGTCTCTTCTTTGCTCGATTGGAGGATCAGTGGTTTTCGTATTTTGTATGCTTCCGCAAAGAAGGCATGTGCGGAATGGTCCTGTTTCATGTGGTGAGACTAGTCATTTGAATTATTGTGGTGAGACTAGTGCGGAATGGTCCTGTTTTTCCCATTAATTTCTAGTTTAATAACGAAAATGTAGACTTCAGTAGTTTCATGTTATTTGTTTTACCATTATGCAGCTGCAACACCAGTGTTTCGATTATACAAAATTTACCAGAGTTTTTTTTCTTCTTCTTCTTCTTGGAAATAAAAATTGCTTAGTCCTATCACTTTGTCTGTTGAATCTTTTTGAAAAATTCTAAAATAAGCTTTATTAAAAAAAATTTATTTATTGAAGTACTTCTGAAAAATTCCCTTAGAATTTAAGTGACTAAAAAAAATAGTACCCATGGTATTAGGGATATTTCGTCTTCCGAAATTAGATGTATCGTTCCTGACATTGGACTTGAAGGAAGAAATAGGCGGTCCCTAGATGCAGTTTGAACTTGTCATTTGAATTTCTTCATAAAAGCTCCTAATGCGGGACTTTCTTTTCATTACAGTTATGCTTTTCAGATACCAGAAGCTTGAGACGAACATGACAAATAACTGCATAGAAGCGCGACCTCTGGCTATACGGTCAATGCAGTTGGCACTCCCTCCCTCACCCGAAACTGCACAGAGTAGTAGAAGCAGACAATGATGACCTAGAAGAACTGTGGTTTGCAAAAGTTGCCAAACTTCTGGAGTTAGCAAAAGCAACTTTTAAAAGCATTGTCCACTGCTGCATCTTCGATATTATTTGCAGAGCAATGCTAAGATCCTGAAACCTGTCTAAGGCGCTAAACTTCAAGGATGTCAGAAGATGGAAGTCTCCATTCTCTTTCAAAGGAAGACTTTCTAAACCGGTGTTTTTTCTAGAAGCTGACAATTAGAAAAGCTCTAATTTGTCAGTTTTTAATGGGTGGGTAGTAAAAGAAATATCAAAATACTCATGACATCATATAGATAGAAAGTTCTGTAATGCATAATTTGTTCATAATGAACTCATCACCACTTACGTAATCTTCTGATATTAGAATTATGAACCAGAATAAAAAATTTCATTCTATTTTGTCTACCAAATGAACAAGTCAATTAATAATTTCAATATTTTAATTCACATAATGGATTCGTCTACCTAATGACTTATATATACTAATACCAAAAATAGAATTTGGAGGCGATTCATGCAAATATTAAATGAATTAAAAATTGGTCTCACCAATCAAACGATGATAATTCAAACTGCGTGCGCGGGCGCATGCTGACCGTTCGATCGACCATGGCATTTAATCTGTGCCCTCTAACAAAGTCAACCCTATTTAATTTGTCGTTTTTCTCATTCTGGGTCCCACTTTATCAAACTGTCAGATGGATCGCATCCATCTCGTCTCTGTTCACTTCTTCTCCTTCGTTCTCTCGATTCACGATCTTCGGGATCTCTGCAGGTAAAGCTCTCGCGCTATCTATCATTTGATTTCAATTTTATGTTCTTGTTTCTCGGTGACTGGTTTTATTTTCTATTGCAAATGTTAAGAATTGTAACGTAATACGATGCTATTTTTTCTTGTGTTTGGATTACGCGTAATTGATTTCTTCAATGATGTCTTGTTCATGTTTTGGTGATTAATTGTCGAATTATTGCTAGTAATTGATCGACATTAGTTAACTGATCATTCACACAAGTTTCTTCCTTTCATTGTTGCTACTGATTGATTTTTATTCTTTTTCTTTTCCTTGGTTAGGAAAAAAAATGAGATCTTGGAAAATGGCACAGGGTATTTGGGAGCATTTAGTTCTTTATATTCGAAATGGTAGAAAGTGAATTTTAGCACTGTTTTAGGGGACGTTTTGGGAGAGCTTTCCAAGTTCTTATCATTCCAAATAAGCACTTTTTGTATCTCAATAAACTTTCCAAGTATTCTATCTTATTTTTCAAATTTAGAAAGTACTGAAAAATTATGTCGTATAATCTTTACATATATAATTTGTATTACTTTTTTAAATAAAATAAGTTAATCTCGTTTTTCAAAAGATTTCCAAAATATCTTTTATTCCAAATAAGCTATATATATCATAAGCACTCCCAAAGAGTCTAGTTATTAGTTGTAATATAATGCGTTGATGTAAATATACGCAGTTTCTACTTTGATGCAGGAGTGGCATTGTCAAATCCAATGCTGCAAGTTTGTTTAAATTTTGGTGTTTGGATACGTCGGCACAGAAAATAAACTAGGAAGTACTATTCTTGACATCTAAATCATTGTGTTGAATATATGGGCATGACTTTGTTATTTTTATTGTATCTCTTTAGAAACTTATGGCTGTGAATTTTAATTATGGCTGTGAATTTTAATTTTATTGTTTGTTGGGAGGTGTTAGGAAACGTATCCGATGTCTATCCTTATTGCATTGAGAAGTGTAATTTGTAATTCTGTGGCCTTGTACTAATATTTTGAAGTTGGTAGGGCATTACTAGGCCTACTTCCCTAAAATGCTTGAGAACAGGTCCCAGAATGGAGCTGAAGTAGATGGGCATCTGGTAAGTTTTTCAGGAAAAGCTGGCTTTTGACTGCACATGTCTTATGCACAAAAATATAAATAGACCTGACAGGAAAGATCAGTAGCACTGAAAAGATTCAAAAACTAAATCACTATGTGTTGGATTCATTAGTCCATATAAAAGCAATGAAAGTGGCAGGATGTTAGTAGGCTCAGTATCCCTAGAATGGTGGTTATATAGATCTGTTTTTCATAGTAGTTTTTTAAAAGTTCAATGTTGGTTATCTTTGATTGCAGTTAAACCTGGATCCAGCAAAACCTTCTCAGCTAACATGGAATCGGAAATTAAGTGGCAACGGACACAAGTTGTCAGAGTTCACTCTTACCATGAGAGAGTCCCTACAGATGGTATGTATCTAAAGGTGCATGGTATTATTTTCATTTTTTAGTATGTTTGATACTTAATGCTTGTCCTGAATTGTTTGAGGTAAGTTCAAGCACTGTATAGTTATATAGAACTCTGATTACTGGAGCTAAATATAAATTGCACCTTTTGATATTTCAGGCACATATTGCTGTTCGACTTGGGCGTCACATCTTAGAGGAAGCGGCAAAAGGAAAAGTGAGTTACAAACTGGATACTTTCTTTAGTCATTGACCCACATTATCCAAGCTAATTGAAATCTCATGGTTTATTGTTTGATTTATACTATTTTGTTAGGGTGTAGTTATTGATCCCATGAAAAAGCGGCTCCACACATCATGTCATGGTGTTCCTCTAGGCGGCATTGGGTAAACATTTATTTTCAACAAGTTCTGCATAAAAATCTCTATACAGAGTAATCTAAAATCTTCATTACTGACTTACATAGAAAATTGAAAGGTCTACAATCAGTATCCGGATCTTAACAATAAGCATCATAATTTTAATTGATGCAGCTCTTTAATGCACTCAGTATATGTATATGCATAAGGATAATATTTCCTAGAAGGCTTACCATTGGATGCTTTCTGGTTTTATTTTAGTTCAGTTTGAACTTTGAAATGGTTTGACAATATCATCCATAATTATAACTGGAAACTTCTTGTATATTTTGGGAGGTTTAGTTTTCTTTGTTTTGTTTTGTTTTTAACTTTAATGTTTTTTTAATTAAAAGAGGTTTAATTTTCTTTGTGGAAAGAAGTTGCTTACTAGCTGAAAAAGAGGCTTGGTTATTTGTATGCAAGCAAAGAATTATAGCTTGTGGAATGGCTATTCTGGAGTTGACTACTGATAGCATTTGTTATTTTATTGCGTCTTTGTTCTCTTCCAATTGTATAGGCTAACATATCTGAGCTAACTGTCTTTTTGTTTTTCCAATTTATTTACAAGTCTTTTGTTGTAGCCGATTTATTTCTTTTCTTTCTTTCTATCCTTACTTCATATGATGTTTTGCCTCTCTCAACTCCAAGAAATGGAACAATTAGCACTAATTGCTGCAAACATCTTGGTGTTGGTTAGATTAATTAGGGGATTGATACTGCTTAACTTGGTGTAGGTTTCTCTAGCCATATTCGTGAACCAATCAGTTCTGCCATGGTCTGTTGCTATCTGAAGATATCTCCTTTCTTTTTCTTTTTCTCTTTTTAATCCATGCTTCATTTGGATTTGTTTGGTGTGGCTTTTGGTTTTGATTTGTCAATGCGTTGTATCTTATATTGGACGTATATTTATACAGTGCTGGAAGTATAGGAAGGAGCTACAAAGGCAATTTTCAGAGATGGCACCTGTTTCCTGGAAAATGTGAGGAGGAATCTATCCTAGAAAACCAATTTTCTGTAAGTCGGATATATAGCATGTGTAATCTACACAGGACTTTCTGGTTGTCATAATGGTTCTTTCCCTCTTCTGAGCATACTTCTCTTGCTGCCATGATGTGTTGTGAGAATTACAATTATAATGGTACAGATTTATTGATTAAGAAATTTATTCATTGGAAATGTGCTGTTCATTTGGTTAGGTGTTTATCTCACGTAAAGATGGTAAAAGGTTCTCTAGTGTACTTTCTCAAAGGAATCCAGAAATACTCAGGTGAGTATCAAATATCTTTTGTTAGGTTCGATCCATCATATCTCGCCTAAAGCTATAGTTTTCAGAGCCTTAGGAAGTTTCAGATGTTGGGGACATCTAAGGTATTACATAATATTTGAAGTTGTGATATGCAGAGAAACTGGCATGTCAGGAATTGGTTCTTGGGACTGGAATATTGAGGGGAACAATTCTACTTATCATGCTTTGTATCCAAGGGCCTGGACCATTTATGATGGTAAAATTAGAACTTAGTTGGAGGCTTATTCTAGGCCCTCATACCTTACAGTTCTCACTAAGTGCTTCTTTTTGTTAATGAAGGTGAACCTGATCCAGAACTTAAGATAGTATGCCGGCAGATCTCACCATTTATTCCCCATAATTATAGAGAGAGCAGCCTCCCTGTTGCTGTCTTTACCTTTTCTGTAATGAAAGCATCTTTCTGTTCAATGTGTTTTTTGTTTAACAAATCAAGTGCTCTTTTCTCTGAAATGCTTCTTCTTGGTCTACCCAGTTATTGAATTCCGGAAGCAGTCCTGCGGATGTAACCCTGCTATTTACATGGGCTGTAAGTTCAATTTAGATTTTGACTACTACATACACAAAATGTACTTGGTCCTACGCTCTCTCTTTCCTTTTTTACTTGCTTGCTACAACCTTTACTTTAATGATTGGTCTTCCCAATGATGCAGAATTCTATAGGAGGAAAATCTGGGTTTTCAGGAGATCATTCTAACCATAATATGGAAGAAAACAGGTAATTCTGCAGTCTGATCCTTTTTTCCTACCATTCTTTTCTTGCATGCAGCTGTTAAGGGAACTCAATTTTTTTCATTTAACCACAGTATAACTTGCTTTCATCATCTTCAGAGAAAAGAATGGTGTGCGCGGTGTACTTCTCCATCATAGGTGAGGTGGATACAGTGACCCTTGGATATATAAATGCATGCTCACACTCTTTAACAAGAAAACTCAGTTTAACAACCCTTCACCCCCCCTGCCCCCCCTTTTTAAATAATATAATGTTTGGGTCCATCTCAATATATGTCCAGATCTGCGAATGGGCAATCACCAGTGACTTACGCAATTGCATCACAAGAGACGGGTGAAGTTCATGTCTCAAAATGTCCATGTTTTGTAACATCTGGAAATCCTGGAACTTTCACTGCAAAAGACATGTGGTATGAGATAAAAGAGGTACGTATTTATCAAGGTTTGTCAACGTAGCTAACTAACAGATAATTATATTTTCAAAGTGGTACATGAATTTTCATTTTCTATGTTTTTGTTATATTGAATTATCATTGATGACTCATTTGTTTGTGTAAAACAGCATGGATCATTTGACCACCTTGGTTCCAGCAAAATCCCTTCCCACTCAGAACCAGGCTCATCTATTGGAGCAGCTATTGCTGCAACTGTTACTGTTCCTTCTCAATCATCTCGAACAGTCACATTTTCTGTGGCATGGGCTAGTCCAGAAGTGAAATTCCCCAGTGGAAAAGTTTATCAGAGGTACTAAAGATAACTTTAAATTGATTGACCTCAGAAATGTTGAAAGGCATAAGTTCTGCTTTATGTACAGGCGCTACACCAAGTTTTATGGCACCAATTTAGATGCAGCAGCAAGCCTCGCTCATGACGCAATTGTGGGTAATGCTTGATTCAGAATAAGATTTTATTTTCATTTAGTATCACTTTGATTGCTACCTACTTAGAAGAGTTTCTTCGTATATTTTAATACTTCCTTAAATAAAATCGATGTTAACAGCTTACAAGTATTTGATGCAGGCTTTTATCTATATTTTCTGAACAAAACAGTAGACTGGTGTCGAATATTTAATTCCTCGCCTTTTCTCTAATCGTGATTTGAGATATAAGGAGAGAGTTAGAATGAATGATTAAATGTGACAGTTCGTTCTAGCATCCTATTGTCATTGAAGTTTGGTGAGGCTAATGAATATTAGGTAGGCATTTTCCATGTTCCCCTTTGATTGCATTAGCTGGGGTGTTCAGGGGGATGTTTGTGGAGTTGAAAGATTTTGAAGAAAATCGAAAGCATTATTAAAAAGTGCATGGATATTTCTAGGCAAAGTTTGCACAGAAGAGAAAATTAGTGCCCAAAAGTATAGAAATATTAGGTTTCTGGAAATAGCGATATCTCTAAATATTATTACCTGCATCATCTTTCCTTTACTGTACATTTCATTAAACTTATGTTTCACTAAGATTAGAATTTCATGAAGGTGCAGCATGTGTGAAGTTTGTGATTGGAGGTACTTAATTGTAATCTACCCATGTCAAACACCCTATCCTCCTCAAGAAACGCCACCTACCTACTCAAAAGAATTAAAATGTGGATGCCGTTATATGGCCTACCAAATCAACTGCAGGCGTTTTAATTGGTCTTTGCTAGATTAGTGCAATCTTTATACCACGTATGTGAAAAAAATTTTGTTCATTTCTTGGGACTTCTTGTTGGAAGAATGTGTAGGAGAGACAAGGGTGAGTAATATTGAATTGCCTATTCATGACTAGATGGCAGTAGTTGATTTCAGTTTCATTTGATTTTAAAGTGTTTGATTTAATTTATGTGTCGTTTTTGTAGGACATAAGTTTTGGGAGTACGAAATTGAGGAATGGCAAAGACCTGTTCTGGAAGATAAGAGATTCCCGGAATGGTATGCTGTAAGTAGGATAATGACAACTGTATAGATAAGTTGCAAGCAAGTTTACAGTGGGTTTCATGCAGGTACCCTGTCACTCTATTCAATGAGCTGTATTATCTAAATGCTGGAGGAACAATTTGGACTGGTATCATTACATTATAAAAAAATTATGGCTTTTTTGTTTTGCATAAACAGTTGGTGTAAGACACCACCTTCCTTCTGCAGATGGATCTCCACCAATGCAGAGTCTGGCAGCAATTGAAGAAACAAAATTCTCGCTAGGGATGCCATCATCAGATGAAAACATGTCTGGCAATCTTTCTGAAAGCAACACCCCTGCTGATATTCTCAACAGGATGTCATCAGTACTTGAGAAGATACACATACCTGTCACATCAAATTCTGCTTTCGGCAAACCTTTACTCAAAGGAAAAGAAAATATTGGCCAGTTTCTATATCTTGAAGGCATTGAGTATTACATGTGGAATACCTATGATGTCCATTTTTATTCATCTTTTGCTCTTCTTATGCTGTTTCCGGAGCTTGAACTCAGCATTCAGAGAGACTTTGCTGCGGCAGTTATGATGCATGATCCTGAGAAGCACAAAATAATAAATACTGGCAAGTGGGTGTCATGCAAAGTTCTAGGTGCAGTTCCTCATGATCTTGGACTAAATGATCCGTGGGTTAAAGTAAATGCTTATACTCTGCATGACACTAATAGGTGGAAAGACTTGAACCCCAAATTTGTTTTACAAGTTTACAGAGATGTTGTAGCAACTGGTGACAAGTCATTCGCTAGAGCTGTTTGGCCTTCAGTGTATACCGCAATAGCTTATATGGATCAGTTTGATAAAGATAGAGACGGAATGATAGAAAATGAAGGTCCTGATCAGACATATGATGTGTGGTCAGTTACTGGTGTGAGTGCATATTGTGGGGGGCTCTGGGTGGCGGCTCTACAGGCTGCTTCAGCCTTGGCACGTGAAGTCGGAGATGTGGGTTCTGAAAAGCTTTTTTTAAACAAATACAAAAAAGCTAAATCTATCTACACGAAGTTGTGGAATGGCTCTTACTTCAATTATGATAGCAGCGATAGCAAGACAAGCACTTCAATCCAAGCTGATCAGTTGGCTGGACAATGGTAATTTTCATCAAATTTCATTAAATTCTTTATTTCCAGATCACAGCTGCATACTGTACCTTTTTTTGTGACTATCGAGTTTTCTTGGTCCAGGTACGCTAGAGCGTGTGGTCTTGAGCCAATCGTTGATGAGGAGAAAGCGCATAGCGCTCTTGAGAAGGTTTACCATTTCAATGTCATGAAGTTTAAGGATGGAAAACGTGGTGCTGTAAATGGAATGAGACCTGATGGCACTGTCGATACATCAGGAATGCAATCTAGAGAGGTATGGCCTGGGGTAACATATTTACTTAGTGCGACCATGATCCAAGAAGGGATGGAAGATGTTGCCTTTAAAACTGCCCAAGGAATCTATGATGCTGCATGGTCTGAAGGCGGACTTGGGTAAGTAAAGTTATCAATTATCACATTCACATCTTGTGACACTTATATTTGCTTTCGGAGCAAGTTGTTAGTTCTAGGTAGGTAGTATTGCTAGTGACAAACGGCCACCATTCTGACTTCTGATAATTTTACGTATCAACTTATATGATATTGGTGTATGTCGCTAACCATTTTAAGCTAACTGTATTCACAAAAAGCTGGAAGATGTTAATAAGATAAGTTCTGCCCTTGACAGGTACTCATTCCAAACCCCAGAAGCATGGAACACAAATGATGAGTACCGATCAATGTGCTACATGCGTCCTCTGGCTATATGGGCGATGCATTGGGCACTATCGCGGCCAAAACTACACAAGGAGCAGGGAATAGAGACTGAAGAAATCGACCTCGTAATGCAAGATATGGCATTCTTGAAAGTTGCCAAGTTCTTAAAGTTACCAGAAGAAACTTCTAAAAGCATTTTTCGTGTGATTTATGAAATTATTTGTAGCAGGCTAAGATCCTGACTGTATAGCAAAGACTCAGCAATAAAAATTTTCTTCTTTCAAACAACTTTCCGATTTTAGAGCAAACTTATCAAACATTATATGAACAATAAATGTTTCCATTCTACTTCCCATTGTACTGCTTTATTTGTTGAGTTCGAGAAATAGTATTACTTTTTTTCATGCGTTTTTGTGTAATTTGTTATGAATAATTTTACCTAAAAACTAAATTCTAATTTAAATATTTACCAAATCATCCCTAAATATTCCTTTTGCATTACTATATCATTATATCATTTCCTTTAGCAGTATTGATTCTGTCGTCTATCGTTGAATTTCAACCTGTAGAGCAATGCGGAAACGGATCCGGCACTGTTGAGGGTCGGCAACGGGTTCATGGATCCGGCAAACCCAGCCGAGCTGGCACGGTTAGGTACGTGGGCCACAACGGCGATGGGTCGGTGTCAACTACGACAACGATGCCGAATGCAAACATAGGGTTAGAATTACTCTTCTATCCAAAAGAATTAGCAGTACATCACGAGTTGCATGGATGCAGGCAAGCTGTTTGAAGAAATGCTTGAACTGCAGGTTAGATTATAGTTGCTCGTATGAGTTCTACCTAGTCTCTCTGCTATCTGTGATTGAACAGCTTGGAGGCCATGGTTTAGAATTTGATCAAACTGCATGCTCTTTGAATTCGTGTGTTGCAAGTTTTTCTTAATTAATTAAGCGCATAATTAAGTGTAGGAAAACTAGAGCTAATACTCAAAAGATCCATGAAAAAATTCTTACAGTTGTCACTGAAAAACAATATCATTGTCACAGTATGTAAGTCTAAAGCTCTTCTTTACAAATTAATGCAGGAAGGCTTGTTCTGAACAAGCTAACGTCCATCACTGAAGTTAGAGCTAAGGAATGATGGACAGTAATGTCACATGTAGTGCAGTTGGATACATTTAGCTCTATCGATGATTCTAGCCTACAGTTAACTCTCTGTCAAAACAAAGGATGTAAATCAAAAGGATGAGCAATGGTGTTGATACTCGTTATTCTGGATGGTTTCTTTATGGTATTGGTGCACCAGAACTGTTGCGAAGATTATCTGACTTAGGATTGTTGTCAATTCCAGCATTTGCAGCCCTTTCCTGGCATCCACTGTACGCATTGCTCGCTGTTGATTCCTCATAGAACAGTTGGTAATCTGTTGGTTGTGTGGCTCCTGATGATCCATAAGAGTGTGTGATGTCAGGCAGAGGGACACCTCCATACCCTAGGTCTTTGTATCTTGCTTGTAGCATGTTCTTCCAGTGTCCATACTCAGTATAGCTTAATGGTGAATTCGGGAAATACATCTGATTAACTGTGTGTGTGGCCTCTGACGGTCCCTGAAAATGTCTCTGTCGTCTCATGTCCTGATGAAGGGTGCCTCCTTCATTCTGTGGAGCTCCAAGAATTTGTTGTTGTTGATCAATATAGCATGCTTGTGGCACCATCATGCATTGGCCGTGAAGACCTCCATCATAATTGACTGCTTGCTGACCATACATCCGCTGATCTGTTTTTGGACATATGTTCATCAGGTCATTGGACCCCTGACCAGAGATGTGATGCATTGCAGCTGGATGTGCATAGGTTAATGAACCTCCGTATCCAGGTGCGAATGGTGGATGGTAGCTAAACCCCCTATCTTGAACTGTCCCTTGGAAAGTTCTTTGACCAGACCATGTGCTACTTGAAGTTGGTGATGGCTGTTCCCTATGACTAGCACTTTGTGGATTTAAGCTGGTGCACATCTGCATGATTGCGTTGAATTCATTGTGCTTGTCCTGGCTGACTGACCACCGTTTTGCAAGGATATTGATATGTGATTGTGATCCAATAGCTGGAGACTTTCCCTTGTCATGCAGGGTAGCTTGGTTTGGTCGTTGCAGTAATTCAGGTCTTGGGGATATATTTTTGCCCTTGATAAGATACTTATCTCTCAGCAACTGTACTTCCTCACATAGAGGTTTTTCCATATCAGTCAGAGATTTGCAACGTCTTGGCTGTGGTTCAGTACTTGGAGATATTCTCTTTTCCCTTAGCTTTCCCATGCGCATGCTTCTACTTCGCTATTAACAGAGCCACCATATTAAGTTTCAGGTATGGATACATTATAGTGAATTGGATTGTCAGTTTTTTTAGATAGGATTTCTGTAATACTATACATGATTCTGAGAGTTTCTTTAACTGAAGAAGGCAAGAGAGCATGATCAAACTAGCACTAGCTATGAAGATTCAGCACTATATGAAGATTCAGTTAAGTGTTATAGCTGGATGTGCATGCAAAGATATTCTACAATGCCATGGGAAAAAACAGGAGAAAATTTTTCTTTCAGGCAACCTCAGAATGTGAGAACAATGAGTATGCCCATATATAATGTGCGAAGAATCAATTACATGGCCACCTACCTGTGCCTCCTTTACTGGCTGGTCAGATAGGTTGGGTGCTGCTGGTAGCTGCTGATAGTTACTTGGCTGGACTTTGAACGGTGCAGGTCCATAAATGGGGATACCACCATATCCATGAAGTTCAAAAGAGTTGAATCCTCTCAAGTCGGGTATGGCAATGGGATCAGGAGCTTCCAGTAATTGGTCCAACATCTGCCAGTGGACTGGGGCCAAAGGTTGCCCAAATGCGTGTTCATTACTGCAGAAGAAGTGTTCATTCTCATTCCCAACCTGCAAAAATTCATTACGTACTATGTTATACAAGATGCACAGCAATCTGTAAATATTTTAAGTTCTATACGGATTGAATGTGCTCAGTGATGAATGACCATGCCTGTAATAATGCTGACTGAACAGGGTATGCGGATGTATTAGTCTTTGGTGCTGGTTGTTGGTATCCAGATTGATAAAATGCTGCTGATTGCTGGTACATGGGTTGTGACAGAATAAAATCCTGAACATGACCAATGCTGCTCTGTTGCTGGTACTGCTGCATTTGAGAGTAATGTTATTGTGGATTGTCAATGAACAGGATTTCTCTAATACACTACATGATTCTTAGTGTTTGTCACTGAAGAAGGCAGTTGAGCATGCTTCAATCTAGCTATTAAGACTCAGCGCTGAAGTGTGTCAGCTGGCTGTGCATGCTAAATGATAGTGTATAAGCTATGGAGACAAAAGAAGGAAATCTTCTTTCAGTGAATTAGAAAATGTGAGGACAAATGTGCCCCTGCATAGAGTAAATTATATGGCGATATACCTGTATTTCCTTTGATGATAAAGAAGGGATTTGAATCAGCTGCTGATAGCGTCCTCCTGACTGGCTTGTGATTGTAGCGGGTGCAACATTATCATGTCTGGTGATCATAGGATTAGTGCCATATCCCTGAAGATTATCAGACTGGAATCCTTTCAGATTGGACACATTGGCGAGGGCAAGAGCTTGCAGCTTGTGCTGATTCAAGATCTGTGTTCTAATGAAGTCCGAATTTGCTAACGTGTCTTCAGTACTAGGCATATAATTCCTAACCTGCGAAGTTCATTTTGCACTATGTTATCCAAGATGCACAGCAATTCTGTAAACTCTTTTACGATTACAAACAGAATAAAAAATACTCGATGAACAACGACCATACCTGTGGTATTGCTGGCTGATCAATGTGTGCAGATGTATTATAGTTTGTCGTTGTTGATTGTTGATATCCAGAGACAAGGTTTGATGCCATTGCTGATTGCTGGTAACCCTGGTGTGTCGGGTCCAGGGAAACATGACCGGTGTAGCATTGCTGCTCATCTGCTGATCCTTCTAGAGTGTTACTGTAGTTGGAATTAGATGGTATATGATCATTGTAGTCACTTGAATCTGTACAACTACTTGAAGGTTGCTGTAGATTACGTAGTTGATTCTGTGAGGTTGCAAAGAATTAGTTAACAGATAAAGTTATATAACAGGTTTGTCCTAAAACAACAAGGCTTGCTTCCTTTAGAAAAAAATAAATATCTAGCACTAACTTCTGAAATATACCGCAAAAGAATTATAGGGAATGCATAGAAATTGGTTAACAGATACTTTCAGGATTAATTTTAATCTGAAAGATATTTAAGGAAGAGCAACAATGTGGAATTTTGAAACAGAATTTAATAAGCTGTTTAGTAAGAATTTAAAGACGTTGTCTGGCAAATAAATAAATAATAACAAAATTGAAGAAATAAAACTACAAACATGTAGAACAAATTAAACAACTTACAGCAATTCAATTCTCTCGAAAATTTTTAAATAATTAACAAGCACAAGAGAACACAAGAAATTGATTATAACTAGACAAAACGAAATCAATTTACGGGTAAACAAGGAACAGCAGCAGCAGCAGCAACAACAACAAAAAAGAAAGAAAGCTAAGAACGATGTAATGGAAGCATTCAATCAAGAACAAGAACTAAGAATGCAACATCTAGGAATCAATTTTCCATGGTTCAAGCAAATAAAATTGAATGTTTTTTTTCTGAAGAAAAGAAAACGAAGGAAGAATTCATGATTAATTCTTACCAACCAAAATTTCTCCAACATCTCTTGATCTGCATTAGCAGAGAACATTCCGCCCCGCTGTGCATACCGAATCCAGATTTCTTCCTTCTTCTTTTCGACCCATTCCCTCCAATCTTCACTGCCGGAAACCGTGGAAGCTTCTTGGAGCAGCTGCTCTGCTCCGGTGCTCTGTTTCTTCTTCTTCTTCTCTTCAGACGTTTTTTCACTGTCATTGGACAGTAACCAGTCAGAAATCTCACTGTCAGAAAGCTCATCAAGATATCCGATCGATGGATTCTCCATTTTTTATTCAACTAGATACAGAGAGGTAGAGAATGCTTGGAGAAATTCAAAATGAATGAATTCTTCGAAGCAGTGGCGGCAAAGTGAAGAAGATCTCCGTAGAAGTGATGTTCAGGATTATTTGCAATGTCAGGTGAGCATAATCGTAAGTTACATTTAGGCTCTGTATATCTGGAGATCATCAAAAGAAATAGGGAGATTTTTGGAATTTGTATACTGTTAAATAGATATTCCGTACTTAGATGGCGGAATTTGCAAAATACTGAAGATTTAGAAGAAAAGAACACAACGGCTGGTTGTTAATTTGTTCAGAGAACCAGTTATAACGGTTTTATTGTTAACCTTCCCTCTCGGTCTGTTCACATTCTTTCATTTCTTTTCCTTTATTATTTTAACTATAAACATTAAATAAAATAAAATGAAATTATTGTAATAGAAGTCTTATGAAAGAGCTAAGGGAAAACTACTAAAATATAGATTCATTTAGTGCATTATGATTGCTACAGATACTAGTAATACTTAATCTAAATTTCAGTCATTCAAAATTTGAAAGAAAAACATAGTAAAAAATTACTAACAACATCAATATTAAACTCCAGATACAGAAGAAAAATAATTTTTACAATATGAACCTTAATTAAATCAATTTACCTATATCCTCAGTAATCAGTAATACTAAAATTATTCAGTAAATGAGGCCAAGTGAATGATGAAAGAAAGAAAGCTACGTCGATCAAAACAGTCATGCATAAAAATTTCCTCAAATTTTGGTAGATTTTTATTTTATTTTATATGCAGCATGTTTTAAACCAATAAAAACAACAAAAATTAATTTCAGTCAATCCTGAGCTGGAAAAAAAGAGCGAGAGCAAACTTTTCTTGCTGGCCATTGAATTCAAGAAACGAACAAGAACATAATCCAAGTTCAATTATACAAGGGAAGCATATTTTACAATAAGCATCCTTCAATAATCTCTTATGATATGCCTGGGCCCTCACTTGTGTTAGTATTCTATATAAAACTCCATAGGTATCTCAATGTGCTAAAATGCGAATATCAGGGACTTTTTTTTGCTAAATAAATATATAAATTGTAGGGGAAGCAACCGTTGTCACCATCGCTTACGCCACCTGTTCCTTTCTCCTTCTCGTGTCATCTTCTTTCCCTCGATCAAAAAACAAAAACAGAGAACTTTTTAGAAAAATTTACAAAAAATTATATCTTTGGAGAAAAAATTCATAAAATTTTCCCTTCTTATCTTCTTTATCTGATATGTAAATGAACTAGTTCTAATCTGTTGTTTGTGTTGTGTGAATTTTGATTCTTGATTTCAGTTTTCAGCAGTGAAGTAGACATGGAAGAAGACTGGGAGCTCCTTCACGCTGCTGACATGGCTATCCTCTCTGGAAGCCCTAGCACTGTTTCCCTTGTCGCCGGCGACCTGTTCGAAGATGAAGAAGACCACCCTTGTGATCCCGGAGCAATCAAGACTGATTACTTTGCCTTGGCAGCTGCTGACCCAAGCTGGAGTTTGGGTTCTGGAGAGATTGATTCTGGTATGACAAACGCGAATTGTGCTGGGAATTTTAGTGGGGGTTTGTCGGATGGATCGATTGAGACTGGAAAAGTTGGAATTGGGGGAAACAGTTTGCTTTCTCCTGGGGATTTTAGTGGATTATGGTCGGAGGGATCCTCGGGTAATTATGAAATTAGACCGGAAATGGAGGTAATTGGAGAGAAAGGAGTGGCTTTGTGTTCGATGGATAGTGAAAGTCTGATTCTTGATGAAAAAATTGGTAACGGTACTGTTGATTCTCAGAAGTCTGAAATTGGGAAAGAAAACTCTCCCAAAATTGTGGAAATGGTTGAAAAGGAAGAATCTTCGGCTGTTAGCAGCGCTGGAGATCAATCGGTGGATCGGAATTTTGGGGAGATTGGTTCCGCTGAAGCTGGAGATGATGTTGGAATCAGAGGACAGGTTGAGGCAAGTGAGAACAAGGATTCAGTCGAGATGGAAGAAAGGGTTGGAAGAAATGGGGGTTCAGAGATTGTACCGACGGGAAGAGAGAAGAAAGAAGTGGTATGGTTTAAGCTGCCACTGGAGTTACTAAAGTTGTGTGCTTCTAGAGTTAGGCCAATATGGTCTATTCCAATTGCTGCTGCGATCCTTGGGGTCATGATGTTGGGTAGGAGACTGTACAGGATGAAGCGCAGGAGCCCGACCATACCCCTCAAGATTGCTCTTGACGATAAGGTGTGCTTCTCTCTCAGTCCTTTCGATGTTTCCTTACTTTATGTTGCGAGTTGTAGGACTCTGGTCCTATCGGTTGTACCTATCTGTAGGTAGTACAACGAAATGTGCTGAGATTGGAATGGCCCTCAGGTGAATTTGTTGTGATATAAATGGCTCCGTTTCTGTTTGGTCCAACATATTAAGTGGGATAGAAAGAAGTGTCTGCATTAACCAAAGAGTCTAACTCGATATGTCCATGCAGACAGGAATTTAAATAAAAGTTTAGAATGGATAGGAATGAAATACAAATTGCAACTTGTTTCTTTGTGTTTGTTCTTATTTAATTCTTTGCATTATCTATGCATTGAGTTGTATCCTTTTCTTGCTTTATTATTTGCACAATTTGTATTTTGTCAGCAAATTGAAATGTTGGCGCAGAAATAGGTTGGTTTCTTTAAGGTCTTTCTTGTACAACTTCTAATGATGCTAATATAGACAGTTACCGGTATTGACTTAGTTGCCCTCCAGTTCTAACTAACTTGTTGTTGCAGCTTAGTTCTAGAGCTATGCATAGGCAGGCGAAATTTCTCTTAGTACCTTTAACATCTATGCATCTGTAAAACCAAGATTGCTGGTATGTCAGTTTGTGTTGTTTTGATGTGTTTAATTTATGATCGTTATCATTTTCTTTTTTTTTGGTGTGAAAGAGAGAGATCTATATCATGTTTTTGGAACATTAAGTTTTAGATTTTCTTTGGTTGAAGAAACCAATCTCCACCTTGGGGGAGCTCCTAGTCTAGTCTTTGTTTTCATTCATCACGATGGTGTGCAGTTCTGTACGGCAGCCCGTGCTGCCAGTGAAGTCCATGGCATTTATATAATTCTATTGAAGTATACTAATTAAAAATTAGTTCAATGAAATAAGTGCATTTGCACTATTCTTATCTGTAAGCTTACCTATTGTTAAAGAAAATATTATATGTTGCAATACCGATGAACCTGGTGTTGAGATTCTAAAGTATCGTGTTTCAAGTTAGTCTACATTTTCTTTGAAGGTCTTATACATTAAAAACATTAAACAAAGTGGACTCTGTTAATAGGCTATGTGTATGTCTAATATGTCCAAAAATTTGCATCGCCAGTGAGAATCATGGTGTCAAACTTGTAGCAAACTGTTCATTGTCTCCTGCCCCCTGCTTAATGGTATGTTGTTGAAATTCTGCAGAAAGCATCACAACTGATGGTCCGAGCAGCGAAGCTCAATGAAGCATTCTCAGTTGTGAAGCGTGTTCCAGTCATAAGATCATCTATCCCAGTTGGAGGTTCGGCAGCATGGCCTATGCTTCCATTGAAGTAAGCTCTTGCTGATATGCTGCATCTTTGTATGGGTAAGCATACATTTCTTTTCATCCTGACATTTACACAAGAGGATTTTCCTTGACCATAGAAAATGCAGAGAGGTTTAGGAAGTTCATGAACACAGTGAGAGCACATTTACTGGCACATAACTGTCATTGACGTGAATGCGATAAGCAGATTAACTCTTTCTGCCCCTAATTGTTTCTTTTCTCCGACAAGGTGTTACATTCTGCAACTTGGTGGAACGAGAAGGCCTTCATACTCTCTGTGTGGGAATGTTGTGTTCATTTATCAAATTTGAGATGCCGGATCTTGTATCTATCTCCTTACGGCACTAGGTTATTTTACAACATAGTGTACATGCATATAGACGTTGTTTCAGTTTGTATTATAATGTCACTAGAGTGAATGGTGGTGCTGCAGACATTACAACTAGTTTAGATTATCTTGTGATCATTTGGAAATCATTGGCTATTAGAATTGGATAGTCGTTACATTTTCATTGCCAGACTTTTCTTATCATTGTGGGTCTGATATTATTCAGGCCAAAACAGAAAAAATGATGAAAGAAAGCTTGAGATAGTTGATGATAATTTTCAATTATCCAAATTCTGATGAAAATGGTGTGATGTGCAAATGATAGTGAAACATAGTTATTGCAATAATATGCATTTACTCCGAGAGAGATTTTTCAGCTCGAAATCAAAAGCATGAATCATCAATTGTGTGAGACGTTCATAGTGTTTTAAACAAGCAACCTTGAGCCTGGCATCTGATTGTCAGCCAGAAGTTTTCTCAAACACTCTCCGGCCTTGCTCTCCGGCGGCAATTCCAAACTTGTTTCACTCACTCCTGTTAGGCCGCGAGCTCTAGCAAAGAACAAAACTTCGATCTTGATTGAAAGACACTTGTTCTTCATTTTGTCATCTTTGTGATTGGTGGGTCTTTTGGGGTTCACTCAAATTGCTGCTTTCCTCCATGGAATTGGAATCTGATTTCACAGAAGAAAGAGCGTGTATGATTTCCCTTCAATTCATATATATAGCAAAGTCGATGGAAAAGATCTGCTGGGAATTTGGAACGTGGGAGAATTCGGAGGGTGTAGAAACATAGATAAATGATTTAATAAATGTGGAAGCAAAGATTACTTGTAAAATGCTTATAAAAAATATTTTTAAAATAAAAAGTACTTGTAATTTATTTTAAAAAATAAGTTACATTTTCTTATCTAAAAAATAAGTATTAAAAAAATTTAAACATAATATTTTTATATTTTAAAATAAAATTTATAAATTATTGTAAAAAATTTATTGAAATATATAAAATTAAAAATTAATAAATAATATTCTGAAATAAGCGGGAGTAATTCCGTGATTTGGTAACAACGTAAAAAGTCTTGCCACAAAGAGTGGACGTGCCGGAGTGGTTATCGGGCATGACTAGAAATCATGTGGGCTCTGCCCGCGCAGGTTCGAATCCTGCCGTCCACGGTTAGAAGGCTTGCTTTAGTTCTCTCTTTTCTCTTTTTAATTTAGTTTTTCAGGGTGAATAAATTTCTCTTCAGCGTATTCTCGTTCCCTCGGTAAAGCGAACGACAATGCCTCTCATCAGGAAAAATAGATTTTTTGAATCTTTTACTGAATTTTTTTTCAAGTATCAAAACTTGCCAACAAATGTAAAAATCAATGACAACGATAACGATAAACATTTCAAAACAGCTAACCCAACTCTTAAAGTGCATAGCAGTACTGTCGTGCTACACCACCGCTGCATTCCCACGCTCCCTATGCATAATCATTCCAGAAAGTATTACATTATTATTGTTTCCTTCTCTACTCACTGAACAATTTAGCATGGAAGGAGGAGACATTATCTTGTATGTCGAGCTATAATAAGCAAAAATACCAATCAAGTAATTGATTCCTATCATAATCTGCAGCAGAATATGTTGTTCATAAAATGTTATTCATGAGATATTTATGAGTGCTTTTAAAATAAAATTTTTTTAAAATAAAAAATATTTATTATTTTTAAAAAATGAATTTTATTTTTTTAATTTAAAAAAATAATAAAATATACAATTAAAAAATTTTATTACGTAAATTTTTTTTATACTTTTAAATTTTTAAATAAAATTTTTAAATATTTATAAAAAATATATTAAAAAATGTAAAATAAAAAATTATAAAACTGTTTTTGGAATAAGCAATGCCAAATGCCCACAAAGTATTTGGTGCAGTTGCTCAACAAAATCAGTAGCTCCCACGGCCATGATCGCTGGATCATCTCTGTAGACAATCTTTGTAACAGTGTTGAATCTACTTAAAATTAATGCCGGAAGAATCGTTTAATTTTGTTACCCTATAATATATACCTGGACATGCATGGTTCTTGTAATAACACTTCCCAACTGCGTTCGTGTAGAAATCATCTTGGCTACTAATTGGCATCCCAGCACTGTGAGCCAACTGCACGTACTGCGGTCTGCCACCATAATTATTGAAGTAGTTTGCAAGACTTGATACTCAAGCTAATATCAAACTTATTTCCGTGCCTTTGATCTATGTGAAAGAATCCAATGCCTGCAGAATAACATAGTTGATAGAATATTAACATTATCAAGTTGCAGTTCTGATAACTTTCGTCAGTTATTACTACAACGAACATTGACTTTCATTGTATGCCAGGGGATATCAGCGGTGCCCTGTCACCACCATCAGCAAAATGCCCAGGTCCTGCAAACTTGAGCCGAAGCAGAGCGCGTTCGGTTGATCTTATCAAACGTTGTTTTTTATATTTTTTTTATTTTATATTTTTCAATATATATTTTATAAGTATATAAAAAATTTATTTAAAAATTTAGAAAATATAAAAAAATTCTACAGAATGAGATCTTTTTATTACATATTTTTATTATTTTTTTAAAAATAAAAAAATAAAATCTCATTTTTTAAAAAAAATAAAAATATTTTTTATTTCAAAAAATTCTATTTTATAATTACTCCAAAACGCCGCGAGGGTCCAATGCAAGCATGCATCATCCAATGAGAATTGAAACCATTGAAAAAGAAAGCTGAGCAATTGATGTAAGGACAAGCTGTGTCCCCTTTACTAACTTTCATAAGCACAACGTCTTCAGTTCAAAACAGTTAAAACTTCTGTATATTGTTACAAGAGATCCATGTTTTTACTAAAAAGTGATCTCTTGCATCCCTGATCAAAATTCTATACCAAATCATGATATTGCCAAAACGGAGGCTTGATAGCTGATAATAGATAAAAAGTAGAAGCGGACAAGGGTACAACTCTTATCAGATTGGTTGGGAACACAGCGCCGACGGAGCTCAGTTTCAGACAACTTGCAGTTAGACAGTTTCTTATTTGTTTCAACCAAATGAATTTGGACATGGACCTTTATGAATCATGAGTGTGGACTTAAAGTCACTAAACTATTAGATGAACCTTGGGTAGAACTCGATCTCAAAAGCTAGCTCAAAAATAAGGGTGCTTAGATCTATATAGACAGCCACTCAACTTGGCAACAAGGAACGTGAGACAATTCAACATAAACTACAAATTGACGCAGCTGAGCAAAAGGCATAGAACAAAACTCTAGCTAAAGTTAGCGGACTCATGGAGCAAGACGATTTAGTTTTGAAGTTAGGATTTTTTTGGGATAGCTTATAAGTGCTTATTTCATCTTCTTTTCAGCTTTCCGCTTACCAAAAACAAAATTTGAAGTACTTTTAAAATTGTTATAAGTATTTAGAAATGATGGATTAATTACAATCATTATATGTATAATTTTTAATTTTTTTTAAACCAAGAAGGGCAAATTCGTTTTCTAAAAAACTCTACCAACAATTTTTTCTATAGCAAAAGCGCCTTCTTTTAAACAATCTCAAACGACCACTTTATCTGTATGGACCTTTCAAGCTGAAAAAAATGTAAATCTGCAGATAATGAACTAGCCGGGCTTATGCTGCCCTCTAATAATTAATATCATGATCTAATTGAAGCTACTCTTGATAAGCCCTACAGCTAACCAAATCCTTCTGTAGTTAATTAGTTTTTTGTTCGTCAAACACTTAGGCAGTACTTTAGGCTTTTTGGTTAAAAGAGTAAGAAGAAATCCATCTCTATCAACGTTGATTCAATCAAATTTCATATACAATATACAACTTGATTTTGAAATTTAATCAATAATAAGTAGATCATAATAATATATTGATATGTGGTGTATATCTTGAATACGATAGATAATAAAACTTGTTTTGCTTTAAAGATACTATTGGACCGTTTGACATTCCATTACAAAAGCACTACTTTATTTCAAAATTTTTAATATTTTTTATAATTTTTATAAAATTTATTTAAAAATTAAAAAATATAAAAAAATATATGTAACAAGATTTTATTATTACTTATTTTTTATTTTTTTGAAATACAAAAATATACTCCAAAACACTTCCTACGCCTGCAACCAGTAGAGAGGCAAGTAGACCGTACCTTTACCTGCAAATGAAGGGATTAGAGAAGAAAATAATAATAATAAAGTTTAGGAAGTAAAGACCATATAATAAGAACACTTGCTTTGAACTGTTACAAATATAAGGAACATGTCTATCGAAAAGAATTCAAATCTGGGAGTTACTTGATAAAAGGAAATCATATAGAATGTTTGAGCTAAAGAATTGCAGGTAAGTTAATTGCACCTTCAATCGTTTGTACTTATGATGAGCTAAAGAATTGTCAAAAGTCTTTGCCCAAGATTTTATATTTTTCATATCGCATACCAGATCTACTATCTTCTTCTGTAAGGAATATATTTTCAAGAAACAACAAATAAATAAAATAAAAATAAAAAAACTGCACATGCTAGTTGCTTTAGCATCATGTTTGCTTGAAAGTGGAGTTTTGGAGAAGTGAATTTTGAAATATAAATTATTTAAAAAAAAAGATTCATAAACATAAGTTTAAATTTTATATTTATATTTTATTAAAAGTGAGTTTAGAAGTAAAATTTTTAGTATTAAAATACCGTTGTTAGATGTGGAGTTTAAAGTGAGTCTAATTTTTGTTTCTCCATTTTATTAAAAATGAGTTAGAAATAAAATTTTTTGGCAGAAAAATTGAGTTTGAAGTGTAAGCAAATATGCCCAATATAGAAGAACTCCGGTGCAAACTGAACTTATCCGAGGCACATTCCACAACCTGTAGAGAGACTCGATCTCTAAAATAATCTCCGTACATAAATTAACCCCAACTGCATAGTCAAAGACAATAGTATATGCCCGAAAAACTTTGATATGCTCATCAAAATGTAGGTGGAGGAAAGTTTTCTTGAGAAACAACAACAGATGAAGTTGCCAAGTTGAAAATAAAGAAACAAGAGATGAGTTCTCTCAAGAAAGCCTCTATATAAATAAGCTCTACTTGCTCATTAATGGCAGTTCCTGTAGTAGGCAGAGGTCGACGACGATGGCATCACAGAAGTTTCCAACACTTCTTTTCATTATCACTTTTGTCTTTGGAGTTGATTTTGTTTCAGGGAGTCTCAACTATGGTGATGCATTAGCAAAATCCATTTTATTCTTCCAGGGCCAAAGGTCTGGAAGGCTTCAACCAGACCAGAAGATCACTTGGAGAGGCAATTCTGGACTGACAGATGGTTCAGGGGCAAATGTATGTCGTTCTAAGCAATGACTAGCTAGTAAATGTTCAGAAATACTAAACCAATTCTTCTGCCCTTAGCTATTCTCTATGCTGGCTCTCTTGAATGCAACAACTCTTGAGAGCCAAGGAAAAGACCTATGTATATCCCAGATAGTTTTTAATGAATGCGACAACTCCAAAATCATGTAATTTCAGTAACTACATTTATGATGCTTCTGATGAAATGCAACTAGAAAGGAAAACTTGCAATATGGTGCTTTTGATGCATGTAATGCTGATTGGTTACCTGAATTATGTGTTTCAGGTGGACTTGACTGGTGGCTACTATGATGCTGGTGATAATGTCAAGTTTGGGTTCCCAATGGCCTTCACCATCACAATGCTCTCATGGAGTGTCCTAGAGTATGCCAAGCGCATGGGCTCTCAGCTCGACAATGCACGCTTAGCGATCCGCTGGGGAACTGACTACCTCCTCAAGGCTGCAACACAGACCCCAGGCCGGCTTTATGTAGGAGTTGGTGACCCTAATGCCGACCATCAGTGCTGGGAACGGCCGGAGGATATGGACACTCCCCGGAATGTGTACTGGGTGTCACTGACTAGCCCTGGCTCTGACGTTGCAGCTGAGACTGCAGCTGCATTAGCTGCCGCATCTGTTGTTTTCCGAAAAGCTGACCCCAGGTACTCAAGACGGTTGCTTGATACGGCAAAGATGTTAATGAATTTTGCAGTTAAGTATCAAGGAAGCTACAGTGACAGGCTTGGGGGTGTTGTCTGCCCTTTCTACTGCTCCTACTCAGGATTCAAGGTACTTGAAAAGGCAGATTTTACAGCTTACAAAAGCTCTAACTGATTTACGTTATAATGAACACAAGTAGAAGGAATGTCTTACTTATCTTCTCCGTATCTCAAACAACGAATGGACTAAATAATACTTAATCTGATATATGGACAGCTTACTAATTATTAAACACTACTCACTGCTGAAATAACTGAAGAGATGCATGATTATGAGAATAAAGGCAAAGTATGAAATGCTTAATTGGTTGATAGGATGAACTATTATGGGGAGCTGCATGGCTGCTGAGAGCCACAAACAATGCCTCTTATGCAAACTATCTCAGATCTCTGGGTGCAAATGATGCTACTGATATCTTCAGCTGGGACAACAAATTTGCAGGTGCAAGAGTTCTCCTAGCTAGGGTAAGTTTATAGTCAAAAGAAGCATTCATGAAAAGAAAAAACAGTCTTTTTTAGTACCTTCAGAAATATAGTTACCTCTACAAGAAAGCCAAAGCATATGATCTTCTCTTTCATCTTCTCCTGCAGAAAACTTTGGTTGACAAAGATGCATCTTTTGATAGCTTTAGGGTGCAAGCTGAGGACTTCATATGTAAAATTCTACCCAATTCTCCTTTCTCAACAACTCAATACACACCAGGTAAGATTACCTCATTCAACTTCTAAAACCAGAATCATGAAGAATACATCGACTAGTTTAGTTTCCTCAAAAGCATTACCTTCGTTGACGTATTCCATTTAATGCAGGGGGACTTATATTCAAGTTGAGTTCTGGCAATCTTCAGTATGCAACATCAATAAGTTTCTTGCTTACCACTTATGCGAAGTATATGACAACCTCCAAGCATAACTTCAAATGTGGCAATATCTTGGTGAAATCAGGCGCACTGAAAACACTAGCAAAGAAGCAGGTTAAAGAAATTTCTTTGATATCAAAATAATAGGAGTTCATGCAATTTTGGATGTTGAAAGTTGCTCCAATAAAATTATGCACTACCAACCATAGAGTCCTTAATTTGATTTGAAGTTCTAAGGCATCAATCCGAACTTGTTTTCAGGTGGACTACATCCTTGGAGTGAATCCGAATAAGATGTCCTACATGGTAGGCTTCGGCACAAGATTTCCACGCAGAATACACCACAGAGGTTCTTCTTTGCCCTCTATAGCCAACCATCGAAGTCACATTGGCTGCCAAGAGGGTTTCCAGTACTTCACAAGCAACAGCCCTAACCCCAACATCTTGACTGGTGCAGTGGTTGGTGGTCCTGATCAACATGATGCCTACCCAGATATACGCATGGACTTCAGCCATGCTGAGCCAGCAACATACATCAATGCTCCCCTTGTCGGGGCCCTTTCCTACTTTGTTGGCAGCTAAAGTTTGTGATCTTTGAGGAAGTTGAAAATAAAGGAACCGGGATTTGAGTTAGCAGCTTACTTCAGTATTGGGTTCCCTCCATAACTTCTTTCTTTGTTTTTTGTTTCTGCAATGTAATTATTTTTCAGTAACCAGCTACAAGATTCTTGCAAGAAACAAGTATCCTTCTTGAACTATGTTTAGGAAAACTAGGATAATCACTAATTAGTGCATCTGCAACAACAAAAAGTATGCTTAATTGAACAGACAAAGAAAAGAAGATAGATTATTGCAAAGATTAATTTCCATACGGTAATTCACCTTGTACTTGATAAAAAAATATAATTGCAGAACAATAAGGACAGATTAAATTTAGAAAGAAAAAGAAATTTTTTTCTACTATTCTTTTCATCAATTAAATTGTTTTTATATAGGCATTACAACCAACAAATAGATTCATAAATCAAGGTCACTACTCAACGTGCAAAACAACTATTGACTAATAACCACTCTCCCACTAACTCCTAAAAGATAGGACAATCACTAACAGCAAAAACTATTTATCAGGACAACTATGACTTGTTCAATAACTAACTATACTGCCAACAAACCCTCCCTTAAACTGATGTTTGCTAACGTTCAGTTTAATACCTTGGCTGAGTCTAGTGTACAAACACCTAGTAACTTTCTGAGCCTCACGAACAACTCCCTCTTGAGAGCCTTTGTTAATATATCAGCAACCTGCTTCTCACTCTTGCAGTACTCCAGATTAATAGTTCTATCTTTGCAAAGATCTCTCAAAAAGTAAAACTTCACATCAATATGCTTGCTTCTTCCGTGTAGCACTGGATTCTTCGACAATTTGATTGTTGAACTATTGTCACAGAAGATTGTAGTAGCTTCCGGTTGCTTGAACTTCAGCTCCTCAAGGATTCTTCTCAGCCATATGGATTGACAAGCACAAGCTGTAGCTGCAACAAATTCAGCTTCCGTACTTGACAAAGTGACAATTGGTTGCTTCTTAGATGACCATGAAATGGCACCTGTTTCAAGTATAAACACATAACCAGAGGTGCTCCTTCTATCATCTAGATCTCCTGCATAATCACTGTCAGTAAAACCAATCAAGTTAGATTTTTCCCCATTCTTGTAGTATAGCCCAAAATCTCTAGTTCCCTGCAAATAACGAAGAATTCTTTTGGCAGCTAACAAATGCAACTCCGTGGGATTTTCCATGTATCTGCTGATTAGACTTACAGAATACATTATATCTGGTCTTATTGCAGTTAGATACATCAAACTGCCTACAATTTGCTTGTATAATGAGCTATCAACTTTCTTTTCGTCACTCTTTGTGTAGCTTCATGCCACACTCCACTGGAGTACTTACAGAATTACAATCCTTCATTTGATACCTATTCAGAATTTCTCCTACATACTTCTTTTGAGAGAGAAAAATTCCATAATCTGATTGCATCACTTTTATGCCAAGAAAATAATGCATAAAACCAAGATCGGACATCTCAAATTCATTCATCATGGACTTCTTGAATTCACCAAAAATTGTAGCACAATTTTTAGTAAATATGAGGTCATCAACATACAAGCAGGCAATGAGTATTTTTTCATTATACGAATCTTAACAAACATCGTATGCTCATAAGGACATTTCACAAAATCAGTTTTAATGAAGTAAGCCTCAATGCGACTATACCAAGCCCTCGGGGCTTGCTTTAATCCATAAAGGGCTTTCTTCAATTTATAAACTTTATTTTCATTTCCTAACTTAATATAACCAGGAGGTTGCTCGATAAATACCTGTTACTCTAGATACTATGCAAAAATAATGATTTGACATCTAACTGGAAAATAGGCCAAAAATTCTGAACAGCTAATGCAACCACTAACCTGATTGTGTCATGTCTTGCAACTGGAGAAGAAACTTCAGTATAATCAATCCCATATTGTTGCTTGTATCCTTTGGCTATACATAGGCTATACATCCAAAAATTCTGAAGTGATCTACAGCTGGTCTTCTTCCACTCCATGTCTCTCAGGGTGGTTTATTTTGAACAACAAAAGTTGGACTTCTATTCAAAATATAAACATTCCAATTTACTGCTTCCGGCCAAAAAGTCTTTGGAACTTTTCCTTTGGATAATAAGCTTCTCACCATATTAAGAATATTTCTATTTTTTCTCTCCGAAACACCATTTTGTTGTGGTGTATATGCGGCTGTGAGCTCTCTTTGAATCCCATGCTCCATACAAAACTCTTCAAACTCCTTTGAGCAATACTCGCCACCACGATCTGTTCGAAAAGACTTAATAGATTTGCCTGCTTCATTTTCTACAATAGCTTTGAAGTTTTTAAATATGGTAAAAGCTTCTGATTTTTCCTGTAAAAAATAAACCCATATTTTTCTGGAGAAGTCATCAATGAAAGTGATTAAGTATATTTTATCTCCATTAGATGATGGGTTTATTGGGCCACATATATCTGAATGCACTAACTCCAATACATCATTTGCTCTCCATGACTTCCCTTTAAGAAACGGAGAACGATGTTATTTGTCAACAACACATTCTTCACAAACTTGAGAGGAAATGTTAATTTGTAGAAGACCTGTCACCATATTTTTCTGTTGGAGAGTCTTTAATCCACTAAAACTCAAATGACCATAACGGAAGTGCCACAACCAAGAAAGATCCTCTATTTCAGCCATCAAACAAGAGTGAATGCTTTCAATCTTCAAGGGAAACAACCTGTTAGAACTCATTTGGATAATTGCAATAACACCTCTAACAGGATCATAAATTTCACAAGCACCTTTCTTAATTGTGATAACATATCCCTTTTCTTGTAATTGACCAGCACTCAATAAATTGTTCTTCAAGACAGGAACATACAACACATTAGAGATTGTTTCCACAAGACCACTCTTGGTTTTTATCTCAATATCGCATTTTCCCATTACTTTCACGGTAGAAAAATCACCAAAGCTAACAATAGAACGAAAATCTTCATTTAGATTTGAAAAAGAAGACTTACTTCCACTCATGTAGTTGCTGCAGCCTGTATCCACATACCAAATGTCTGACTTGGTATTTCCTTCTTGAACAGCCATTAACAAAGTTTCTGCTTCTTCCTTGTCTTCTACGAAGTTTGAATTTTTCCCTTTTGCTTTATCATATAGGCAGCTTGGTATAACATTCAGATGCATAATGACCATACTTATGACATTTATAGCACTCTACTTTAGATTTGTCATGATTTCGACCTCTACTTCTTCTTCTAGAATTGTTGGAATGAGTATTGGTAGAAGCTTTCGAAGCTTGTTCCTCTGTTGTTGAACTTCGGTTCATCTTCTGTTCATGGACCAGCAAAGAGCTCTGCAATTCATCAAGAGAGAGTACATCTATGTCTTTTGACTCTTCAATTGAGCAAATAATATAATTAAACTCCCGCGTCATAGAACGCAGAATTTTCTCTACTATCGTGACATCTTTAATTGTTTCGCCATAGCATCACATCTTATTTGCAATCTCCATAGTTCTTCCAAAATAATTCGTAATAGATTCACCATCCTTCATCTGCAGAACTTCAAAATCCCTTCTCAAGGCTTGAAGCTGTGCACGCTTCACTCTAGAAGAGCCTTGATATTTTTTCTTCATTGAATCCCAGATATCCTTGGAAGTATCTTTACAAAGAATAATTTCCAGGATGGGACGATCAATAGCTGAAAGAGATAATTTTTTGCTTTCAGATCTTTGAGCTTTCTAGCTTCAAAATTTGCTCTCTGTGTATTTGTTACAACTACGCCTGCCGACGGCTCTTGAATTTCAGATTCAATAATTGTCCAGTACTCTTTTGACCGTAAAAAAATTTCCATGAGCATGCTCCAATGCCCATAATGACCATCAAAGTGTGGGATGGCTGCTTGCACAAAACTAGAATCATTTGCCATAAGATAAGGTATGTGGAAGACTTATGGCTGCCTATGTGTGTCACTCAAAGAAAGGTCTCAAGATACAAGGCTCGGATACCACTGATAAAAAAATATAATTGCAGAACAATTAGGACAGATTGAATTTAGGAAGAAAAAGAAATTTTTTTCTGCTATTCTTTTCATCAACTAAGTTGCCTTTATATAGACATTACAACAAACAAATAGATTCATAAATCAAGGCCACTACTCAACGTGCAAAACAACTATTGACTAATAACCACTCTCCCACTAACTCTTAAAAGATAGGACAATCACTAACAATAAAAACTATTTAATAGGACAACTATGACTTGTTCAATAACTAACTATACTGCCAACCGTACTAAAAGCCCCCTCGTAATTTTGAAACTTAAAAGCCAAACTTTGTGCTGCGCCTATTCCATATCTTAGTATTCACAATTACAATAATCAAATACAGAAGTAAAAAAGAAAGTAAACATGGCTTAATAGTCGAACAAGGACTTCTGCACTGATACACTCACAAATTTATATGCCAACATAAACCTTTTCAACCATGAGGCAGAGAACCATGAAGTATGCAGTGTATGGTATAAGGTCTTTATGTCTCCTCAGTCAACGTAACTATCCAAACAAAATTTCCCAAGCCCTTTACCGAGGCAGGTGGCTTCAAAACTTATTCTAGCTACAGAAGCAGACGATATATATAGTCTGTATACATGAAGACTGTTTTCCTCAAGTTTCGAGATCCCAACAGAGATATCAAATGATATGCAGATAACTAACAACGTCAACATTATGGCACCAGTAGGGGCACATGAGTCTTAGATTACTACAGATATAAAGAAAGCTAAATATTGCAAACGCAACCCTGAATACCTCAAAATTCTGTATCAGGACTGAATAGACCAGAGTTACAACATTATATCATGAACTAGAATCTCAAGTCGCAGGAACCACCCACTGATAACAATTTATGCTAGAAGAATAGTACAGCAAATCAGTTATGCACTTATACTCATCTTTAATCAAAATAGTTTTGTGCTACAAATGAGTATTTCATTTCTTCAACCGTGTTTTCTCAAATCGAAAAGATCAAGTCGTAGAGTAAACTCTCTGGATTAGGCTGCAACTCTTTGGGCCTGAGGATCAAAATCTTGGGATTGAGAAGCATTCTGTTGAGCCTGAGATTGAAATTCTTGAGCTGGATGAGTTAATTGTTGAACTTGCTGTGATTTTGGAGGGTACAGCTGCAGATGAGTAGTACTCTGTTGACCTTGTGCGTAAAATTGTTTTTGGGGAAAATGAGAAAACTGTCCAGCTTGCTGCAAAAAGGCAGGGTTCTGCTGCCATTGAGGATTGCTCTGTTGTCCTTGTGTGGAATATTGTTGTTGGGTAGATGGAACAAACTGTTGGGATTGAGCAGGAGCCTGCTGTGATTGCAAAGGAAAATGGGAGGCTTGAGTTGCAAATTGATGTGGTTGGAAAGCAGTCTGTTGTGCTTGAGGAGGGAATGGTTGACCATGATGCGCACCCACCACCGTCTCTGTTACAGAAGAAAATAGCTCAACAGCTTGTGGTGGACCACTCTGCCGATCTTGTGGAGAAAATTGCTGAGCTTGCCGGGTAAACTGTTGTGCTTGGGGAGTAAACCTTTGACCCTGAGGTGGGATTTGCTGTATATAGGGGGGAGCAGTACTTGCAGTAAACATTTTCTCCACCTCTTCAGACCGTCCTACTTCAGAGAAAGCATCCGAGACTGCCTTGCGGAACACTGAAGTGGCAATCACACGGTTCTTTACCATGTCTTCAAGCAAATCTTTAGCCTGATCAAAGTTCCTTTCTCTGCACAGCCCCTTCACCAAAATCTCATAACAAAGCGCATTCGGGTGCAGCCCTCTCTCTCCCATTTTCCCAAAAATCTCAACCCCCTTACTGGTCATTCCTGACTTCACCAACCCTTCGAACACTCTATTATGGAACCTGACATCTGGCTTCGGCCCACTCTCTGTGCTCCCAGCAAACTTCTCAAAGTACCTCAGCGCATCCTCCGCCTTCCCTTCCTTGAAGAAGTAATCAATAAATGATCCATATGATGTCCAATCCGGGATTACAGACTTGCTAGGCATTTCCTCAAATATTTTCTCTGCCTGCTCAACTTGCCCTTTCTCAATGAGCTTAGTAATTATGTTATTGAAGCATCCTACATCCATCATGATGGGCTTTGTCCCCGTATGGTGGAACATCTCAATGGCCTCCTCAAACTTTCCACAGCTGATTCTGTCACTCACCATAACATTGTAAGTGTCCGTATTGAGACCAGTAAAACTTGGCGGCTTATGCGAATAAAGCATACTTTCGAAAAGCTGCTCAGCCTCATCAATCTTATCATGCTTCAGCAAAGTCTCTAACAACACATTCCCAGTTGCCGGTGCCATAGGAAATTTTAGGTCAAGATAGCTCTGGTAACTCTCCATGGCCTCCATATCCTTCCCCTCTTTCCAATACCCTTCCATTATAGTCGCGTTAACAGCGCCATCATAAACAGCACACCGTCCCTTGAGCTCATCAAAAAGCTCAAATGCCTTATCCCACTTTCCAATATCAATAAACCCTTTAATCAAATTGTTGTAAACTAGTGAATCAGCACCCTGTCCTCGGTGGAGCATTTCATGCAGTAATTCAACACCTTCCTGAATCCTTCCTGAATCAACAAGCCCCTTAGTCAAATGCCTATAAGTAACATGAGAAGGTGAGAATGGGGCATGCTCAATTATACGCCGATAAACCTCAAGGGCCTCATCAACTCTTCCAGCATCGCAATGCGTGTTAATCAGAATGTTATAAGAAACAACATTAGGTACTAAATTAGATTGCTGAAAGAAGAATCTGAAAAGGGCAACAGAATCATCAAAACGGTTGTTACGAAGCATTGCCGCAGATATAGCGTTGCAGGTGAAAACAGTTGGCCGGACGGAAGAGAACACCGCATGGCGAGCAACGGAAGAAGCCGAGTCCAGGTCGCCAGAACGAATCAAGGATTGAACGCGGTTGTGAAGACTGAGACGCGGACCGACTAGAGCTGAAGTAGAATCAGGGAGGCGGGGAGCGTTGGGATCGCGAGGGGGAGGGCGGTAGTTTGGATCGCGGCGAAGAGCGTGGAGCGGGGGTTCGATACGAAGCCGGCGCTTGCGGCGGCGGCGTTCAGCGGCCGCTTCTTCCGCAGAGCTGAAAGCGAAGGAACGGGATTGAGTTTGGAAAACGGGTGATGACGGAGGTGGCGGCGAAGGAGAAAAGAGTGCAGCGGCGGCGGAGGCGGAACGGTGAGAGGAGCGGCGGAGAAGGAGGCGGAGGACTGACATGATTGACCGTAGATACGATTAAAGTAAATTGATTGAATTCAATTGTTTGCGGGAGAGAAATGGAGGAGAGCAGGGAAATGGAGGACAGCAGGATAAACCCTACCTTGGAAGGGAGGAAGAAAAACTAAACAGTAAAACCTCCAAAACATATTTTTGAAAGTATCCTGGGATAGAGTAATGATTTAGAGGTTTTTGGAAAGGTTTTTAAAATATTTTTAAAATGAATAATATTTTTTAAAAAACTTATAATAAAATTTTTAAAATGATTTTTATTATAAAAATTTTAGAATTTTTATATTTTCTTATTTTTAAAAAAATTCATAAAATGTTACAAAACATTTATAAAAAAAATATAATTATAAATTGAAATTAAAAAAATAAAAAGCATTTCCAAATATTTTTTTGGTTTGCAAATTAGTTTTCTATTTTTATTGTGGAAATCTTTTTGTAATAAGGATATTTTTGAAAAAAAGTACAGCTAGTTGATTGATTTTATTTTTTGTTTTATAATCTCTTCGCTTTGAACGGGTTCGTTTTTTAGAACTTCCAAGAAGTGGACTTTTTGTTCTATCTTTATAAATAAATAGTGGAATTTGTCTCTCTTCTTCCGTGAACATAGATCGTTTTGAAGCCAAATCATGTAAAAATCCTCGTCTTTATTTGGTTCGTGTTGTGTTTGTTATTAGTTATGTTTATACTTTCTGAGACTGATCTGATTTGATCATGAGAGTTTGAACAATGAATATTTTTATATGTGGTAGATCTGTGAGTTATCTACTTTTATGTATGGTAGATCTGTTCATCCTGGAATGCTTTGCATGTGTGGAGGAAAGGAGGAATTAAAGATGTAGTTGGATTTCCTTATTGCTATTATGACAGAGTCGGGAAGCCAAGAGTTGGGACTCGAGGAAAGGTTTGGTGTGCAGAGGCTCCCAACCATAGTTGAGCTGTGTATTCTAGCAGGTTTTGATATTAATGGTTCCAACAAAAAGAAATTAACAAAACCTGAGCAACAAAATGCAGTAGTAGACAAGGTTTCCACAATAGAGCGTCCAATAGTTCCTGATTTACTGATGATATGAACTGGTCTGAGATGAGATTGGAGCAATGAAGATTATGAAGAAGTATACTGTGATCACTTGTGGATATTGCCTGCCCTGAGGTCCAAGTTGGACATAGACATAGGTGAGGATGTGCAATGCTGCAAAGCGTCAGTTTTGAGATGGTCAGCACGCTTGGCAGGAGGCCACGATTGATGGTCTAATCAGGCCAAGCTATGTCTGTCGTGTAAGGGACCAAACGGTCCTCGGGCCCTCTGGCTAATGAGTTGAAGAGATACTATGTGAAGGCACCAACAATTGTTCAGTTTCCAAGGTTTCCTCACTACTCTTTTACTACTATTGAGAGCATATATATTTGAATCATCTGATGATTAGGGGGAAGAATCATAGATTTGGATGGCGGCTTGACACCATGCTCTTAAGTCTCGGCAAGTTGATGAATAATTGGTTCGTATAAGTGCTTCATAGTTTTTTTTATATACTTCAAGTTAGAGCTGGAGAACTTCCAAGTTCCAGCATCAGCTGAGAAAAGAATTCATCCCAGATCTCAGCAACTGGATCAACTTGATGATATTACTACAAATATCGATTATCACAAAGACTAACCTTTGGTACATCTGAAGAAAAAAACAATGACTGGGCAGATGCTTTATCAAATTTACAGGACATGCTCACAAATGCTGCACAATCTTACAAATCTGAGACAAAGACATGGGCACAGTTAAATCCACACCTGCACTGTGGACACTCATCAAAGTTGGTAGTAGGAAATCCTGCAGAGAGCAGGCCGACGAAGAACTTCAAGTCGCTGCCATCAACAACAACATCAGTAATGCCCAGCCACACAAAAAGAACCTTCACATTCACTCCCTCCAACTCTCTCAAAGCCCCTGGTGCCATTCTTCCTGATACAACCTTGTCATACTTGAGCCAGTACTTGTTCTGCACCTTGAACTCGCATTCTTTAGGGGAAAACACCTTGAAACTGCCATCTGCCTGCAGTGAATAGCTCTGCACTCCTTCTGGAAGAATGCCTTTTGGGAAGCTATACTTCTCCAGTAACTCGTAGGCAGTCAGGTTTCCATACTCTTGACTAGCTCCAATTCTCGAGCAGAAGGATGAGAAGAAGAACAAACATGGAATGAATTTGTAGGTTTGCATCTTCACCTGTTGAATTCAAGATTAGAGGAACAAATAATCTTGATTTTGTTTCTGGTGAGAAGAAGAGAAGAACGAGTTGGTTGCGTAGATGCTGAAGTTAATGATTGAGAGAACTTAAGATATTCTTAGTACCTAGAAAAAGATGCCCTTTCTTGATGTCACCAGAGATTACTTTATTGAATGCGTACTTCAATTGTTAGCTTGAGAGTTATATAGGTATAAACTTCAGAGAATTTTCTGTAACGGAACGTCACTCCAAACTAAATGCAGCGGAACATCTGAAAATTTTGACAGTTGCAAGTTAAATTATCCTTCTATTCCAGTTAAAATCATTCATATGTAACTTAGCGCAGTTTATGATAAACTGTTTATCAACTTTTTTTCATTTTACGTTTTTTAATATATATTTTATAAATATATAAAAAATTTATTTAAAAATTTAAAAAATATAAAAAAATTCTACGGAGTGAGATTTTTTTATTATATATTTTTATTATTTTTTAGAAGTAAAAAAAATAGAATTCGTTTTTAAAAAAAATAAAAATATTTTTATTTTAAAAAAACTCTATTTCATAAACACTACCAAACGCTCTGAGTTCACTGAGAGAAATAGTTCTGACTACAAAATAGAGTGAGACGCTAAAATGCTCATCCAACTGTTCCGACAATCTGAAACCTTCATTCTGTTTACATGTAGTGCGTAGCATCCTCTAAAAGTTGCTAAAGAATGGACTATATAGCCATCTATTTACAAAAGAAGATTACAAGTAGAATCTCTGGCATCCTCTTAAATTACAAAAAGCCGTGCTGCCAAAAATGGGTTACTGTAAGATAAATACAACAATATACCAACTTAAGCATCCTGCGTCCTTCCCAATAACTCTGACAAGGTGAAATCCATCAGCAAATGGAGGTCAATCAATATCCTAACTTTTGGGTCAAATTTAGAGAAGGCAACTATGTAGTGTGCTGAAAGAGTTCAAGTCCTACATGATATTCAGGGATTAAGTGAGTCAAATGGGGCCAAGGGAGCAACAGAAAAGAACGGTGCAGAGAATCAAAATTTCATAACTGACAGTGAGATGTTCAGTAGAGGTTCTAAAGCACTGGGAGCAAATTTTCTTGCAAAAAGGAAGCAATCGGAAGTCGGCCTTGAGTTATATGTACAGATGGTTCCATTGTTCCTGATAAACTGGATGAAGTCAGCGGTAATATTTTCACAACCATAAGTTGCTGGATGCGGCCCTCCTGGAGACCAGTTAACCCACGTGACAGTCCGATTTGAGTTCAATTTGCCATAAAACATGTGCAAGTAGGTAGGTATATAGTGCTCATCAGGATAGCAAGAGGGCCTACAATACTTCCTGAAAATCTTGTAGAACTTGTACTCTGCAACTATTTCCACAGCCAACTCCCGGTTGAGTTCAAACCACTCAGACCCTTTCCTCCACTGAGGAAGCTTGATATCAGGGTACATATGACGGCTGTAGCGCCCGCGACCACGTGGTGAGTCCTCGTCATAAGACTCAACAAAGGTGTGCTCTGAATTTATCAGATATTTGTAGACAGTGGGGAAATCGAAGACAGGAATGCAGCTCTCTGAGAGCAAAACAAAGCGCTCATTGGAGAAATCCAACAAGGCATTAGCCATAAGACGTTTCTCAGCATCCACCAATGATATTGACCCCCATGAAACCCTCTGCGTGATAGAATAAGAAAATAGTTCATATTACGAGACATCAATTAAAGCTGGAATAGATAGGAAAGCTTCATGTACTATAATCCTAGAATTAGCTTAAGATGCTGCAGTCCAACTAATAGCAAATCTCTTGCCCAACTGCAATACTGAAGCATGTTACTCAATGCACGCCTAACTTTAAGCTAACTCTAGTTAGGAGACGTAAATGCTGCTGCTTAGATGACACAGTTAGATTAAATCCAATCTTGCTCAACTCCTGACAGGGCAAGTAAATTTATAAAGGACAAGACTTAGTAGTATGTTTTAATTCAATAGGAACCAACCATATTGTGGCATTCAGGTTAGAGGAAACTTTGCCATCTATACCCCCAAAGATAACTCACAAAATGAGAATGCTGGATACATTTCCAAGCAGCACATATAGTTGTCACGTGGCCATCTTTGACAACCTTGTTGCTGCCATGGAAGGTAAGAGCTAAATTGCAAGCACGAACTTTCTATCTTATCTTTTCTACGAATTCCTACTTAGTGATCAATAAGTTCTCGTCAAGGTAAGGATATGTCTTGTCCTAAGAAAATCTAGAACACTTAAAAAAGACATCAACGCCATGGTTCAGCGTCCTAACATAAACCTGAGAAAGTTCTTCAACCAAAGCCATCGGCAAGCATCCATAGAATATTAAGAGAAAGGACACCTGAAACCACAGCTTCATATCTACAGTTATTGGAGATTGTAGAACCACCAAAGTCTAATCAGATAGGCCAATTTGCCCAGAACAACCTCGTCCCTAGTTAGTTCACAGGTCAAAGAAACTACTCTTGTATGAATCTTTGCATATTGTCCTTTATGACCTTGGAAGCCAGTAATTTCTATAATGATGAAGTCAATAATCCCCCACCAAGGTCCAACACTGAATTTCTTCATGTAAGACCAAACATGCAAGTTCTGAACAACTAATTCTCCGACTTCAAGCCACTCTATCTCCTCCGACATTCTAAAGTGTATCACATATACTTTTCCTGCCTTACAATCTCAACATTCAACTAAAGCATGTCATCATCAAATAGAAAACAACATAACCATTAACAAACAAAGAGTTGGATATACCACGCTAGGAATTTGTCTGCCGTAGAACACAGACGTATTTGACATACTGAATCTGTACTCGGGCGGCGCATTCAAGTAAATCGAGTACAACCTATCATGTCCCTTAAAAAATCTCTCCCACAGCGGCGCAAGTGGCAAGGGCCCTCTAGTTAAAAACATGAACGCAACCTTGGGAACACGGTAGAAAGGGTAATCTTCTTTCCGCGGAACCACCGAAGCTCTCCAGAACAGTTCATCATCGTTCATCCGGTGATCGAGATGATTCGGTCTGACGAAATTCTTCATGTCGAGACAATCCCGATCGCAATTGGAAGTGTGGAGCTTGGACGGGAAGAATCGTTCTGTTGGTGAAGTGAAGTAGCTTCTGGTGAAATTTGCGCTCAGAGATAGACCGAGGACTACTCCGGCCATGAAGATCACCATTGCTGATACCACCTTAATCACACGGATCGACAAATCTTTTCCTGGCGATGGCGGCATGTAACCCATTTCCTTCATTCCAGATCACACTAAAACAATAACAAAACCCAAAAAAATCAGGAAAAAAATTCTGAATCGGAAATCGACGTGGCGTGTAGGTTGGGTCGATCGACAATGTAGGAAATCTACGAATCAGGAAATTGAGTTGATCTAAAGGTATGAGAGATGAATTAAGAGAAAAAAAATCTAAAGGAAAAGAGAGAGAGAGAGAGAGAGAGATTGTTGTTTTGTTGATTGATGTATTGATAGGATTAATGGATTGAAATGAAAGAGGGAGGAGAAAGATAGCGACGAGAGTTCACAAGAGAGCGCGCGCTGGCTGAGAGTTTTGTGCCGGCGACTACAATGCAGTATGTTCTCTTAATTTTTAAATTTTTCGAAACGAGAAAATAAAAATTGTGAAAAATCAATGAAAAAGAAAAATCAAGACCTTTTTTTTGTGTGTTTAGAATGGCTTCAGAGTTTCTTCTGTGAAGAGAAACCATTTTTCATTTCAGTGAAGAGAAACAATATTGATGTATGGTTTGGAATGGCTTCAGAGTTCGTGATATTTTTCATTTCAGTTTACTGATGAATCTCAGAAAGAAAAAGGTATAACGGAATAATGATGATAATTTTTGCATCATCGTCTCAATTAATAAAGTAAGCAATTTCAAGTCTTACATAAACTAAGCAATTTCGCATTATATTCTAAATAAATATTTATATTTTTATATTTTTAAATAATTTTTATAATATTTATAATTTAAAATTTTAAATTATTTAAAAAAATTAAATTATAAAATTAAATTATTATTTATTATTAGTATTTTTAAAAAATAAAATTTATTTTTTTAAAATAAAATAAAAATATTTACTATTCTGAAAACGTATTTTTATAACTATTCCAAAACAGCTTCATATGTGGTTAGAATTTTTCAACAAGTAATTTTTATTTTTATTTTTTAATAAACTTTATAATATTTTATAAAATTTAAATTTTTAAAAAATATAAAACAATTTTATATCGTAAAATATAATTATAATTATTTTTATTTTTATTTTTTAAAAGAAATTCCTATTTTAAAAAAAAATATATTTCATAACATTATCAATCACCCCCATAAACAAGTCACGGAACTGGCGGAAGTTGTTACCATGTTGCACCTAATTATGGAAACTCAAACATATGAGGATTAAATAATATTTCTGAATAAAAAGTCTTAAAGGTCACATTATGCAATAATATCTATCTATCTCAAAGTTAGTGGTCCGCAGGCTTACGTAATTGTCGCCGGCCAAAATGCATCGTAGCAATCAATTCATTTATTTATTTATTTTTGGTATTCATTCGTTATTTCGTTTATAACACGAGAATGTTCGTTGTGTTATTATTGCTTACGTTAACATTATGCTTCTTTTTATTTTTATGCGCCTTTAACATTTTGTGCTTGCATTCTTCCTCACCATAATACCAAAATTGTTCAGATTATCTTCATTGGTTGGTTTACAGAGCGTTTGGTATTGTTTATTTCAAAATTAATTTTTTAATTTTTAATTTTATATTTTTAATATATTTTTTATAAATATTTAGAAAATTATTAAAAATTTAAATATATAAAAAAATTCTACATAGTAAAATATTTTTATTATATATTTTTATTATTTTTTCAAAAAAATAAAAATATTTTTTATTCTAAAAAAATTTTATTTTAAAAGTATTTTCAAATACTCCCTAAATATGTTGAAACACCCTAGCACAACAATACCTACCCATCTTTTATTATTCTCTTATTCTTTCCTACAGTTACTTTAATTTAGGACTCATTTTAATTTTAATAAGTAATTTTTAAAAATAAATTTTTCAAATTGAACACAATTTTTCTCTCTTTCTCCAAAATTTTGGGAAAGAAAAGGAAAAAGAAAAAAATAAATTTTGATCCAGATGGGATTATCGCACATGTGATGTAATTTTGGATCTCAACAAATAATAAATAATAGACTTGATCCACCTTGATATCATTTTCTTTAAGTACGTGTTTCAAATACCCGTAATTAAGTTACGTGAAAATAAAAAATAGAAAGTAGAGTTTCTTAAAAAATAAGTTGAAAGTAGAGCTTAGTTTTTATGTTTTAATTAATTATTGAAGTGGGTTGAAAATGAATTGAAAAAAAGAAATATAGTGAAACTTGAGTTTCACTTATATAGAATTGAAAATTCGAATTCCCAGTTCTATTTGCAATTGAAACAAAGAAAGTGAGTGGAACTCTAATTCTGACAGGAGAAAGTGGAGTTCCACTCACTTGAAACACGCTTAATAGATTGCTAGGTAGAAGTTGCAAATAATCTGTAGGGAAGTAAGCATGATATCCTGCGTAGCTTATGGGTCATATTACCAACAGTTACAGCACTCTTGTGTTCTTGACGGTGTGTAGTTGCTACTATTTCAACATGTTTCACTATGTCACTGATTTCATTTATGCTTGCACTAACATGTAGTCCTAAATCAATTTTGTCCTTAAAAGGGTTCATCTCAACCTTTATAAACAAACTCTTCACGACTTTAATGCCTATAATTTATGAAAATGGAATTTTCTCCTCTAGTCACACAAATTTACTACTGGAAACATAAATATTTTGATCTCTAAGGACCTCAGAGGTCAAAGCTACGTATATGTTTCTGTGATAGCAGAATATTTGTTTCCTATAGTTTGATAGCAGATATTTGTTAGCTGTAGTCTACGACAGTTTCGATGCCTCTCCTTGTTAATGGCTATTTGCGATTCGTGCAATTTCTTCAAATTCTCTCATAATGTGATTTCAAGTACAACAGCTAAGGTTTTGATTAGCGGGATAAGATCAGAAAACTTGTTGTCCTTCCTTTGTATCCACAATTCTCGAAATCAACAAGTGGAAGTGAACTTCAGTTGTTAGAAAGTATATTCACGTAGTATATCTAGAGTTCTTGTAATAACCATGTATTAGCTGCTCCGACCAGGTTTTGACATGTGGTGCTTGTTAACATGCTGCATATAGTTTATTCATTCATGGTACCAGAGAGAAGGATATATCAAAGCCATGCAAACCTAACTGAAATGGAGCTAAATTTGAAAACCAGGGGAAGGTAGAGAACACTGGAACATAAGGGATTTTCTTCGGCGATCTATTGTTTTATAATGATTGCTTGATGTAATGTTCTTTCGTAAGCTTTTGGAGCTGGTATTATTCCCTCTTCGTTAGCTTAATTTCCTTCCTGAAAGCACTACCTTGCTGGGATTTCTTTTGGTAATGAGTTCTTCAGTGATCATGGAGTGCCGCTGGCATATGTTGAAGAAAATGGGATCCGTACTAAGCGGAAGATGTAGGGTGCCTATTTCTAATCTGATCCAAATTCGGTCTGAAACTAATCTAAAAATCAAGCTAAGATCAAATCTTAGTAAAATCCGAATCAATTTCGGATCGATGAAAAATTATCAAAAATTTAAACAGATTTAGATCAAATTCGAATTGATAAAAAATTTATCCATCTAATCTATATAATCATTATATAATATATATTTCTTAATAATTAAAAAATAATATCATAAATTTTGAATTTAATATATATATATATATTTAATTTATTCTAATTTAATTAATTTTTATTTAATTTATAAATTTTATCAAAATTAATATTTTTTTCTTTAGATATATCATAATTAATAATATATATTATTAAAAATTAATATTTATAATTTTTATTTTAATAATTTTAATTATTAAATAGCTCGATTAGAATTTTTGATTGGGTTATTAAATATATTAAGTTAAAATTGATAATTTTGATCTATATAAATAAATAAATAAATAAAATTAAAATTAAAATTAAAATTAATAATTTTGATCTAATTATTATACAAATTTATTCAAAACTGATTCAGAAATCTAAATTGCCATTCACGAAGATGGAAGGAAGTGTGGATTTGATAATGGAAGAGCTAGAGAAAAAGGGAATTACTAATGCCTATACACCAGCTTAAATACCAGGTGCTGTTATTGGTTACTGCTATCCACAAATGAGTTTTAGTACATATGACTGTAGCTGCAAATGTCAATGTGCCACTTAGATCTTAATTTTCACTGTTGTAGAATGAGCATTTGCATGAGAAAAGGATTGCGAACGAATACTGCACTATGTTTCTAATGGGAATGTTTGGTAGTTCTTTTAAATTCTATTTCATTACAAATTTTATTTTATGTTTCTTATTTAATCTTTTAAAAACTATATATATATATATTTTAAAATTTAAAAGTTATAAAAAAATACATCGTAAAATTTTATTATTATTTATTATTATTATTTTGAATAAAAAAACTCATATTTTAAAATTTTTAAAAATATTCTTTATTTTAAAAAATAATTTATCATAAACATTTTAAAATATTCTCTATAATAGACCTGGGCAGAACGAAAGCCTTCTGGCAGTTCCCATTAGGTACATGCTTTCTCTTTATGCAAGTGAAAGTAATTAGTTTTTTCAGTGAGCTCAATAAATATTTCTTAATTCTAATACATACATGAAATCTTCTTAGACCACCACATTATATTTATGTGGTTTCTGTTATTGCAGTCACTTGTCCCACTTGGCACAGCTGGCTAGCCCGTTTGGCACAGCTTATGATAAACTACTTATTAATTTTTTTCTATTTTATATTTTTTAATATATATTTTATAAATATATAAAAAATTTATTTAAAAATTTAGAAGTGTAAAAAAATTCTACGAAGTGAGATTTTTTTATTGCATATTTTTATTATTTTTTTAAAAATAAAAAAAAATAGCTTGTTTTTATAAAAAACAAAAATATTCTTTATTTTAGAAAAGCTCTATTTTATAAGCACTACTAAACGCCCCCTTGATAGTGTGGAATGGGGCTGGACTAAATGTGCTGAGACTTGGAATGGAAGAAGGGCCATGCTTGCTGTTCTCGGTTTGCTTGTATTAGAGGTAACAGCAGGAGAAGAATTCTTGCATCAGTTGGCATCCACCCTTATTCCAGTAAAATGAACCAAAACAAAGGAGGGAGAAAACATTCCACAAGTCCTTCTATGAGTTAGATTCTTCGTTAGAAAATTGAAGATGTAAGCAAGAGCTGCCTGTGATGTTATATGCATAGATCAATCAGTGATCAGTTGGTTGCATATTATACATCAACAAAAATAAAATATCTTTGAGGCCGTATCCTACTAATTAAACTAGTATTCTCTTGCAAATAACAACTTTGTGACTCAACTTTGCAAATTTCTGATTCGGGCCCCATAGTAAGACCGGATGCACGATCAGACGGTATATATTGAGCGGTATCTGAAATTTTCTCCTGCCTTTTTTCTTCCGAAATCTTTCTCCCGCCACTTCTTTCTTTCGTTTTCTCGCTCGTACGAAGTTTCTCTTTTTTCTCTCTCTCGTCGCTGTCCTTTCCCGAGTTCCCCGTTCTATTCACGGATTAGAATCTCGAGAGATAGATCAAATTCGATAGATTGATCTGTTGAAGTGGTTCGCATTCGGATCGAGATCGATTTATTAATTGCTACGGGCCTGCAGAGCTTTGCGAAACCTTTCAGTTTGATCTGAAACCGAGAGTTCTCTGTGGATCCCAGGTATTCATCTGATCTCACCTTCTGGTATCTTGAAACTTGTTGTCTGTAAATTTGTCTAGCTTAAGTCTTCGTTTCTGATTGTTTAATTTAGGTTGTTGTTCAGGCGATCTTTTGAGTTCATCATGATTCGCTATTTTTGGTTCAGTTGATTGCTGATTAGTGAATAATGGAGAGGCATGGTAACTGTTTTCGATTGTAATCTCGTGATTAATCGCTTGAGAAAATTTTTGTTGCTTATTTGTTGCGAGCAGAATTTTGATAAATAAAACTCCAACACTAGCTCTGTTACCTACCATCAGTGTTTATCGATTCGATTTTTAAGTCTTAAATTTCACTTTTTAAATTCAAATGTTTTCCCTAATCTCCTAAAATAATTACTGTTAAGAAAGAAGACGCAGGGAACAATTCTAGTTAGATAGACTGTGATTGGTTTAATAAAATTTTGAGAAGAAAGAATACGAAGATATAATTCGACTGATTGAGTTCCGGAAAAAACAGGAAGTACTGAAGAAGGGAGATGAGAAAACTCTCCGACTAACGCGTGCTGACTGTAGTAGCGAGTTTAGGAGTCCCAGCTTTATGTGGCTACAGTTTACCTGCTCTTTAGGCTCAAGTTTCCCACCTAGTGCCACTTTGTGCAATCTAGTTATTGCTAACTAATTATTTATGACATATGAGATCAAATAATTATATCATTACACCTTTATTAAAAAAAATATTACTTTTGTTAGTAATTATTAATGACTAATAAAAGAAGTCATAAATGGCGTCCAATCGTGTGAAGAAGTTAACTGTAGTACATCTACCGTGACTGTTTATTATTCATATTTTTCAATAAGATTACACCAATTTCAATGTAGAAAGATGTTCGACTTTTGATGTACAAGTATAGATAAAGATACGGTCCAGGTCAAACGGACCACACCGCAATTTAAACCATCCAGTCCGATTATACAAATATTATTAGATAGCCTATTAAACGGCCTATTCGTCCGTCCGATTACTATTACTGTTGACCGATCATAGTATATCAATTTAGTTAATATTAATAGTTACATAAATTAATTTTTAATTAAAAATATTTTTAAATATTAAAAAATATTTAATATCTATTTTTATCTAATAATAATTTTAAAAACTTATTTTTAATTAATTTATTTATTTATTATATAAAATAAAAAATAAATTGAATGAACAGATCAGAATGGACTATAAAAATTGAAATCGGGCTAAGGACCGAATAGCCCTGCTCAATTTATTCGATCTGTCTATATTTGTATCTCTATATACAAGTACTTTTTAATAGGATTTCGGAATCTTGTACTAACTAATGTGGAAAATTCTCAGGCAGTAAGGTTTTGTTTTATCAACCCATCAAATTTACTTTTTAAATTCAATTTTACTTACAATACAAATGAATATAAGTTTTTTATTAAATATTTTAATTTTATTTTTCAAACATACTTTAAAAATATAAATTTATTTCAAAATTAATACGGAAATCTCGACACCAATTCACTTGAGTTGTTTGAGGCGACTAATGACTCTGGATTCTAGCTTAAATCACACCCATTTTGAGGACGTGCAAGCAACAAGATCACTCGTTCTCAACTTTAGGCTGCTAACGCTAGTGGCATAGTAAGCACAATAGGTTCAGACATCAATAAGAACAAAAATTTTGTTATTTTTGTCGTTTCATTACTTAAAGAACTCACGTCAAGTAATTTATAGATTCAACTTAGTGCTTGATGACGATGAAGTTGGCTGAAAATTTTCTCTTTTTCTTTTTGTTGCATTTATAATGGTTATAGGAATAATTAATCATACGGTTCGTTACTTCGTTACGTCTTTTTCGACTTCATTAATTGATTTGGGACTGTGTTGGTATAGTTGTAAGAACCGGATCGGATATTGAATCGGAAAACTGTTCAGGTCACAATTTTTGAGTTTAACTGTCGGGTCAACCGATCGAACCGTCGGGTCAATAATATTAAAATATTTTTAACTAATAATAATAATTATAGTAAGAAATTTACTGCTAATGATACTACCAATAATAATAGCTATAGCAATCATAACAAAAAATTAAAGTATTTTTATTATGTCATTACTATCAACAACAACCGTAATAATAATTATAGTAAAAATTAAAGTATTACCACCATAATTGCCGTCACCAATAATAATAACAACTAAAATTTTTAAATAAAAATTTTTAAATAAATTAGAAGATTAGAAAAAAATAAAACCATAAAATAGATAAATCATAAAAGAGATATAACTAATTTTTTTAGGTATACATATTTGAGTCTAAATATTTTACAATATAAAAAATTTTAAAATCCCTAATAATTGATATTTACAAATAAAAAATAATCAATTATTTTTTGTATTATCACATCCAAATGCTAAATCTAAACTACATATTATTTTTCAATATGGGACTATTAATAATTATTTTTGTATTAAATATATTATCAATTTAAAATTTTTAAATTAATTTTTTTAAATATTTTTTCAACCCGGTTTGACCCTGGCGGACGGATCGACCGGGTTGAAACGGATTCGAACGGTTCAAATCGGATCGAAATGGGTCGATTGTATAAACGGTCTTTTTGTAAATTCAGACCGGTTTATCGTCCGGATCGACGATTTTCGGGTCGATCCGGACGGGTCTGACAACTATATGTGTTGGTCGTTTCCGTGAAGTAATTATCGTTACATACGAGTGTATTAAAAATATTTGAAGCTGCTTAAAGATATATTTGGAAAACTTTTTTTTCAATTTTTTTATTTTATGTTTTCTAATAAAGTCTTTAAAATATTTTATAAAATTTTAAAGTACGAAAAAATTTTATATCGTGAAATTTTTTTATTAATTATTTTTATTATTATTTTTTAAGTAAAAAAATAAATCTTATTTTTCAAATATTTTTAAATATTCTTCGTTTTCGAAAAGTATTTTTTCAATAAGCACTTCCAAATATCTCGGCGGTTGAAATTGCTTTTGAAATAAATTTTTTTGAAATAAGCAATAAAAATGAAATCTATTTCTTTGTTTTTTTTAAAATAAAATCTATTTTTTATTTTAAAAAATATAAAGAATAATAAAAAAATCTTATTATATATTTTTTTTATATTTTGAAATTTTAAATAAATTTTAAAAATATTTATAAAAAATATGAATTGAAAAATTAAAAAATAAGTTTGTGAACGGAATACCAAACGCTTTCATATATAGAAATCGTGTTCACGATAGGTACGATGTTTATTTTGAAGTAAATTTAGTTTTATAAAATAAATTTAAAAACTAAATTAAAAATTAAAAATATTTATTAAAAATAAAAGTATATATATTTTTGTAATTTATTGAATTTTAAGAAATTGAAAAGTAAATTTTTGGTTAAAACTTTATTTTAAAAAATTGTTTATTTTGTATTAAAAATATAAATTTCGTAGGTTGATACAAAAATCTTTAGTAAATGTTTGAAGAGCTTATTTTCTTCTTTTTATTTAATTTTTTTATATTTTTTAATAAAATTTTTAGAATATTCTACAAATTTCTTTTTAAAAAATTTTTTAAATCCAAAAATTTAACAAAATAAAATTTTGGTATTAATTATTTTCTTAAAATTAAAAAGCTCATTTTAAAAAATTTAAAAAATATCTTTCTTTTTAAAAACTTTTTTGATAAGCACACCAAAAATCCTGTAGCAGTAGAAGAACAACTTCCTATGTTCATAACTCTAGCAGCTCATGATCATTAGGCACATGTCCAGATTCTCTCCGATAATTCAGCAAATTGGTCTAATTAACGAACCACGTTGTGATAGGAGTAAAATAAGTGAGCATCGATACTGAAATATGTGGGGACCACGAGCCGTACTTACTACTTACACACTTGCCTGCTTCATTTCTGCCTTCAAAATTAATCCAAAATGTTCGTTATTTTAAATGCTTCATTTCTGCCCTGATGGTTAAATGTTTTATAAGTAAATTATAAAAATTGAATTATTAAAAAATTAATATATTAAATAAAAGTAATATTAGTTTTATATTTTTTAAGAATAAGTTAGTTGAGATGTAATTTTTATATCTTTTTGTATAACTAAGAATAACTTAGGAGTAATTTTTAATAAAAAAAATAAATTACAAGTGTAAAGGAATACACTTTAATTGAGACACCGGGGACTAAATAGAAATAAAGAAATTGCAGCGTAAATTCTAATAATAGAAAAATGGAAACTTGTACAACTAAATCACGTAACGTAATTAGATTCTTAATAATTGACTATGGATGTTTATGCCGTTATCTTCCTTTGCAAACTCTGCTTTTGCATTATGGTTGAATTGTTCTCTGCAATGTTATTATATTTTTTCTTTTTAAATCCAAAAGATAACAGCGAACTGGTATAATTTTGATATGTAAACAATTTCACTAACTGTTTAATCAGCCATTCGTAACTAGAACCACAAAAGCGTGTTTACTTTAAAATAAACTTATTTTTTTAAAGTAAACTAAAAAATTTAATTAAAAATTAAAAATATTTAATAAAAATAAACTTTATATAAATTTGTATTAATAGTAAATTTTTAAATGAATTTAAAAATATTGATAGAAAATTTTATTTTAAAAATTTATTGATTTTATATTAAAAATAAGTTTAAAAAAATAAAATTTAAGGGATTCATAAATAGAGCCCAAAATAATACCAGATTCAATTTAAGTCAAAATTACACGGCTCATATTTTATTTTCTTACCTGTGTTTATCTACATCTCAAAACTCGGAAACATATAAATATTTCATTAATTAATTGCTAACTTAAATTTCTTGATATATTTTAGCTGTGAATGAGTTGATGAATTAAAAAAGAAAAATTGGGGACGTAATCCAACACAATTCTCTTACACATTTTCTCACGCTTCAGTTTTCCTTGCTGGCGTTCTCCTTCTCTTCCCTTGCTCGTCAGCGCTGTTCCTGCTCTTCTTCTTCTTTTTTCAGTGAATTTTTTTTCTTTTCTTAATTCTGAAATATTGAAGAAGAATTTCTTTTCCTGTTTTTCAACAAAAAAGTTGTGAGTTTTTCTTTTTTTGAGTGCAGAAAAGTTTTTTTTTTCCGCTGAAGTTCTGGAGAAGAATTCAAAGGATGGATTACAACGAAGGGAATGTAGACATAGAGAGCAACGAGCACCAAAACGGTCCTCGTATGGAGAGGAATGCCTCAGGATTCACGCGGGAGGACGACAAGCATGATCATCAAGGAAGCGGCATGCTCAGAGAGCCACTGCTGCTTCGGAAGAGAACTATCAACACAACCTCACAGATTGCTGTAGTTGGTGCCAATATTTGCGCCATTGAAAGCCTTGATTACGAGTAAGCTTTTCTTTCCCCCTGTTTCTGTTACTCTCTCCTTTTTTTTTGAATTGTTGCCCTTTATTTTCAGTTTACATGGAAGCATACGTTTTAGACAGTCTTGGACAAATTGGTGCTTTACTATGATGAGATTAAGTTCTGCTTTAGCTTTTTATCCTGATTTTAATATGCTCAATGAATTTTTCTTGTGAAATTTTGTGGTTCAACTGAATTCCAGTTGTTTTTGCTTATATCCTAGGATAGGATGAGGACTATATTCACTGACAATGGGTTGATTATTTCCCCAAAATGACAAAATTTGCTGACTAAGAATCAGAAATATTTTATAGATAAAAGAATAAGATAAAGCAAAACAAATTAATATTTATGATTTTCTAGGTGTGCTGGTCATGAAAGGCAGTATAAATGCAAGATTTCAAAATTTGCTCTTTATGTACCATATTCGTCATGCATTGCTTGGTAAAATGGCGAATCATTAATTTTTAAGCTGCAAAGATACTGGTTCGAACATTGGTGGAGTTGTTAAATATATCTCAACAGTAGTATGATCATCAACTCCTGCATACATAGCTTAAGAGCATGCTTTAAAGAAAGAGTGTTCTGTAATTTTGGCGTGCTTGTCCAAAATGGCAAATTTGTAGCTATTCTCTGTTCTTGTCTTTTGCAGGATAGTGGAGAATGATTTGTTCAAGCAAGATTGGAGGTCAAGGAAAAAGGTTCAGATTTTTCAGTATATAATCCTTAAGTGGGCTCTTGCACTTCTGATCGGCTTGGCTACAGGCCTTGTAGGCTTCTTTAACAACCTTGCTGTTGAGAATATTGCTGGCTTTAAGCTTCTGCTGACAAGTGATCTCATGCGCAAGGGCAGGTGAAAGTGAACCTTTAAGATAAATTTCTTTTATTTTTTATGAACCTCTAAGATAAATTTCTTTTATTTTTAATTCTTTTTAACTTTCCACATTATTAGTGTGTAAAGGAATCCTGTTGAAATCAAGTAACTTTTTGTAATGGCTTCTCCGGCGCAGGTTCTTTCAGGCGTTTGGTGCATATGCTGGATGTAATATGATATTGGCTACTGCTGCTGCAGCTCTTTGTGCTTATGTTGCACCTGCTGCCGCTGGGTCTGGAATACCTGAAGTGAAAGCTTACCTTAATGGCGTTGATGCTCCTTCTATATTGGCTCCTAGCACTCTCTTTGTGAAGGTCGTCACTATTCTTCATGTTTCATGATTTAGACATTCTTTTATCTTCAAATCTCATACTTGATCCCTACATGATACATTGCCATTATTCATAACATGTAGCACGGACGATATGGACTCATTCTTCATTCTCTAAACAGATATTTGGTTCAATTGGCGGGGTATCTGCTGGATTCGTACTTGGTAAAGAGGGACCTATGGTACACACTGGGGCTTGTATTGCCAATTTACTGGGTCAGGGTGGTTCTCGCAAGTACCATCTCACTTGGACATGGCTCAGATACTTCAAAAATGATCATGATCGACGAGATCTCATCACATGTGGTGCAGCCGCAGGTGTCGCAGCTGCATTCCGTGCTCCAGTTGGTGGGGTTCTCTTCGCACTTGAAGAAGCAGCATCTTGGTATGGTACTTGCTCTATCATGTCGCTTATGTGTCTAAGAATATTAGCAGCAGAACTCTTTCAAGCTAATCAATACTTGTCAAGATGGATATTTCCTAGAGATTTTTAGTTCTTATCTTTGATCTTCTGTATGGCATCTCATCATGCGCAGAGGCAGGACATACCATCTCTATTCAAGAATTTCCTCCTGTCAAAAGGAATCTTTATGGTGTCTGTAATTATTATTTGAATTTTACTTAGTAGTTTATACTCGTTTCAGGTGGCGAAGTGCCCTTCTCTGGAGAACATTTTTCACAACTGCAGTAGTTGCTGTAGTACTGAGAGCTTTTATGGATTATTGTCGTGGGGGTAAATGTGGACTCTTTGGTGAAGGAGGACTCATAATGTTTGATCTTAGTTCTAGTATCACAACTTATACCTCAGCAGATCTCATTTCAGTAATAGTTCTTGGAGTTATTGGGGGTGTCTTGGGAAGCCTTTACAACTTTCTGTTGGACAAGATTCTTCGAGCTTACAGCTTTGTTAATGAGTATGTGTCAAGTTGCCTTCATTTCCATATATTATTATTTTCCAATGTTTTTCAGGAAACTATTTGAATTTTTAAGGTGGAAGATGGCAGCTTTTAACCAGTTGACATATGCATTACAGGAAAGGTGCTCTATTCAAAATCCTTCTCACTGTAAGCATTTCTCTTTTGACGTCGTGTTGCTCATTTGGGCTCCCTTTCCTTGCCAATTGTACACCATGTCCAACAAATATACAAGAACCTTGCCCCACAGTTGGCCGCTCAGGCAACTTCAAGAATTTTCGGTGTCCCCCAGGCAACTACAATGATCTCGCATCTCTCTTTCTTAAAACAAATGATGATGCCATCCGAAAGCTTTTCAGTGCTGCAACTTATAATAAGTTCTACATCTCCACTCTTTTAACCTTTTTTACTGCAGTTTACTTCCTCGGACTCTTGACATATGGCATTGCTGTTCCTTCTGGTCTTTTTATTCCTGTTATACTTGCTGGTGCATCCTATGGCCGCATTGTGGGGACTCTCTTAAGCCCTATATCTACTCTACATCCAGGGCTTTTTGCTCTTCTTGGCGCTGCTTCATTTCTGGGTGGGACTATGAGAATGACCGTCTCAGTTTGTGTTATTCTTCTTGAACTAACAAATGATCTCCTTATGCTTCCCTTGGTCATGCTTGTGCTCCTAATATCCAAAACAGTAGCTGATAATTTTAATAAGGGTATTTATGACCAGATTGTTAAGATGAAAGGGCTTCCTTATATGGAGGCTCATGCTGAGCCCTACATGAGGCATTTGGTAGCTGGGGATGTGGTGTCAGGACCGCTTATTGCATTTTCTGGTATAGAGAAAGTGGGAACTATAATGCAAGCATTAAGGTTAACAGGACATAATGCATTTCCTGTGATTGATGGACCACCCTTTGCTGATGTGCCAGAGTTATGCGGGCTTGTCTTGAAATCACATCTGCTTGTGCTGCTAAAAGGGAAGAGGTTCACAAAGGAGCGCGAAAGGCTTGGATTAGTGGATGTTTTGAGAAGGTTTGGTGCTTTTGAATTTGCCAAGCCTGGATCAGGAAAAGGCTTGAAATTTGAAGATTTGGACATAACAGAAGAGGAAATGGAAATGTATGTGGATCTCCACCCAATTACAAACACATCTCCCTATACTGTGGTTGAAACTATGTCATTAGCTAAAGCAGCAGTTCTTTTCCGCGAGCTGGGACTAAGGCATCTGTGTGTAGTGCCAAAGACTCCAGGGGTAAGAAATCTCTCTTTTTCTTTTCTTAAACTATTTATCTACCTCTGGAGACTAACACCATACTCATAAAGCTTTAGCTAAAGTGTTCTATAGTTAGATATAGGTATTCGTAGGCCTTTTTACTGACTTGAGAATTAAATGGCATCTCAAAAAGGTTCCTTCAGCACATTTTAAAACATTTATACACAACACTGCATAGTTTCTTCTTATAATAAACTTTTGCAGAATAGCTAAAATGAGTACTTAGGCATTGTTCCTTCATATGGTCTAGAAAATTGAAATTTATCCAATATTCAGTTAGTCATTCGAATCTCATAAGTGGGTCACTCATCTTCATGCCAACAGTTTTCTTTTTATGGTAAGTGGATACCAAAATCTAAATGGGAAAAAGGAATATATATTTTATCTTGAAATATATTTATCTAGGGAAGTTATTTGTGTTATATTAGAATCATTTACTAATCTGTCAGCATATCTATGAGCAATCAGTTTATGCACTACTTTGCATGCATCTTTAAGAGTAGTGTGTATTCGCTAGCTTAATTCGTCTTTTGTAATGCAGAGGCCTCCTGTCATTGGGATTCTGACGCGGCATGACTTCATGCCTGAGCACATAGTTAACTTGTTTCCTCATATCAAACCAAAGAAAAAGAGGTAGCATCAATTTGATTTCTCCTCTGACTCCGTCACAGATATCTCCATCACTGTTTTTTCTTTTAATATTTGACTTTTGCGCTCGAGCATTGCTGGAGGGCATACAGTTTACGGCCTCCATTGAAAGAGGAACCAGAAAAATGAGTGATAATTATAGGGCTGTTTATATTCGTTGTCTGTTATTTATTATGTTTGGCTTCTTATCTCTCACAATGATGCTTGGTGCAGGAAAAGGTTTATTTATGTTTTTATTGTAGAGAAATTAGGAAGACTTAGTTTTGGAGAAATGAAAATATGTTGAATTTTCAAATGATCAATCTATCAGACACTCTTCTAGAAGTTCAGTCAAATCCATGGTATCATTGATTTTGATCAATTTCATTAGCTCTGAAGCATATATATTATGGAGGTTATAGCATTAATTGATGCCAGCTTGGGTACAACACGTTGCTTTGTAGTGGTATGTTACGGAAGCGATTCTAATTAGGTACTCTGCTGGTTGATGAACTCAAGAAGGGAAAATGAAACGTCGCTGGATTGATGTTTATTAATTTTCCAGGCATGGAAATCTATGAAATAGTGTATTGGTTTGCCAAAGTGGAGTGATAGCTACTGTGACAACGTTAGAGCTAAGATCAATGGAGGAGCATTTGTCTGAGGTGGTGTTAGAGACTCTTTTAGAGCTTTTGTAGGGTTTAGGAGGGGAGGAGTCCTTGATGGGCTAAGCTCAGTAGGACAAACAGAAGGAAGCTGAAGGTTTGGAGGAAAAACAAAAGCTAAGCTCAGTAGATTCATCAGATGGTATTTCATGGTCTGAGTTCATGGCCGAAAGTCAGTAAAGTGTGAACCACTGGTATCGATCCTTGTTCTGTAGTCGTGGCATACTTATGCATCCTGGTCGAGAAGGTCGCTGGCTTGGTGGATCCTGAGGACTCCGCGTTGGCTGACATTTTTGGATCAGTTATCTTTTTGCTAGTTGATACTCGTGTTGCGAGATTGAAGCAGCTGAGTTTGAGGTCTTTTCAGTTGGTTCGGTGGGCTTCTTAACATCTAGAGACAGGAAATGCGACAAACTAGTGTGCTCTTTGGTTGGAGCTTCGCTTTTTCTAGCTTGCTGTAAATGCCACATTAGTTCGCAGCAAAAGCAGCAGCTGGAGATGTTAATACCTTTCACCAAAGGCTTGTAAAAAGGAAAAGAAGAATTCTTATCTTAAACATTTTCAAACGTCCCTCTTCTGGAACACAGGTTATTTCTAACATACTGGAGACGTCTCGAAAGTTTAATCTTTGCTAGCGGGACTTGGCCAACCCGACCAAAATAAAAGTCATAGGTGCTTGATGATATGATCATCACTATACTTCCTTTTTGCTTGTTTATGATTGATGATAAATTTGTTAACTATATTTTAGCATACATTTTTGTCCAATGTCTTTTGTTATTATAATTGTTTTACTGTTTGGGAGTCAAAATAACCTTAACCTACAATTAAAGCAAACACTCTCCTCTTAGTGAAGCTCTAATCTATGTATTTATTAAAACTTTTGTCATGATTCTCTTGTCCAAAATCAAAGACTGTAATTTCATACTATTTAAGAATTATTTCTCAATTTGCATTTAATTATCTATATCTATATATGTAGCGAGAGTAAGAATAAAATCACATTTGCACCACAGTATATCAAAATTTGATCACCGAATCAAAAAAATCTAACTGTAAGAACTCAGTTAGAGAATAAAAGAAACAAAACAACGTGTTTGCTTTCGAACTAAATTATTTCTGATTGAATCTAATCGTCCAATTGCTTGATCAGGCTTTGATGTGTCGTGGATGTAAGCACTCTTCTATATTAATTATCCCATCAAGCAATTAAATAGTCATAATTTATTATCTCTTATTTTGTAGATAAAAATAATGTGTTTGTTCTCCAAATCCGTAATCAAGTATATAACTAATATATACTTGATTTATTTGATGTGTTTGCACTCCGTATATCTATAGAGCTATAAAGTTTATTATAATTAAAACCAACCAGATGTAGATGCGATGTCTACAATACAACATTACGTGTGACAGTTGTATAAGATTTTTGATAAAACGATTTATTACCGAACGAAGGTTAGTGCCATTATGAATTGTATGCTTGCTTAATGCTTGATGTGAGGAATTTCAAAGCTTCAAATTTTTCTAGGTACTCATATTGACTAAGTAGATGTTTAAAAAAGCTTATTTTTATATTCTACTTTTTTATTTTAAAATATTTAATTTTTTTTAATTTTAGAAAATATAAAACATTCTATATTATAAAATCTTATTATTAATTATTTTATTATTTTTTAAATTAATAAAACAAAGTTTGTTTTTTAAAATATTTTTTAATGTTTTTTTTCAATAAGCACTCCAACATCTCTTTAATCAGATTAATCACGCTACGACTATGGTGCTTTATTACTTTACAAATATATGTCTTTATTTAGATTTATATGTTAAGTTGAATTAAGAAATCTAAATTGTAGCTAATTAACTTTTTTATGTGTGAAGTTAAAAATTTTCAAATCGCTTTTTGGTTTACTAACGATGAAACATTTGCCTCTCCTTTTAAAATTGTCTTATCAAAATTGTTAATTTTTCTCCAATCACATAAAATTTTGTTGCTCGAATGAATTTCAGCTTCAAAAACAGTGAGGAAAATATTTTCATGCCATTTCTTCAAGTTTTCCAACTTCTTGATATTTTTGGTCCTATTCAAAGTCTCAAACAAATAGAAGAGTTGTCAATGGCAATTGAAGAAGAATGGTGGCCCAGATCCCCGTGTGTGGAAGAAGAAAGATTCCAAAACCCGACAACCAAATCTATGAAAAGTTTTCTCAAAACAACTGGTTTCAACCAGGAGTCTCCCTCTCCTTCTTCTCTTCTCAACTCTTCTTCTTCTCTGCTTTCATTCTTACTCACTCCAGTACTTACTATCAGTGCCCGCTAAGGAAGGAGTGGTTTGGGAGATCGAGTAATGGAGGAGGCGAAGGAAAGAGGAGGAGAGGAGGAAGAAGAAGAGGTGATCAAGGGAGTAGTAGGAGATGTTGGTGATGGTGAAGTAATCAGAGTTCTCGTGGTTGATGATTCACCAGTTGATCGTAAGATGGTTGAGATATTGCTTAAGAGAAGTTGTTGCAATTTCGAAGGTAAAAGAATCTGTAACCTTTATCTTTATGTTCTTGATAAAAGTTTTCATCTTTTTGGAAGTTGTAGTTGTTGATGTTTGTATGCTGAGGTTTGGTTAATTTTGATTTGTTGTTGTTGTTTGTTGTTGTTGTTGTGCTGTGTTAGTGAAAATGATTCTTTATGTGATTGGTGTTAATCTTGGGTTTCTACTCCTCAAGAAGGTAAAAAGATGTTCTTTTAAGTTCTTTTTAAAGTTGTATGTGTTGCCTTTTGGTTCTTTTGCTGGTTATCTTAGATAGGTAATGTTGCTTTGCTGTTTTTAAGAGGAGTTGATGCCTGTTTCTCAAGACAAGCAGACAACTACTTGGAAGTAAGCACATGTATTTCCTGAAATAAGTACGGCAGACTGCGAGTATTATTCTTCTTCTGAAGTTTGCCTTTGATGATTACCGCCACTGGTTTTGGAAAAGGGATAGGCCCTAGTTATGCTCCATGGAAGTAGATTTGTTTCTGAAGAACGACATTTCTCAGAATTTTTCTTATCAATTAGATGATTACTGAAAAAAAGGTTTGTAGTATGTTATCCATTTCACACTTCGTTTCTGCCTTAATTTGTTTAGCTTTGTTTCAGTTGTTGTTGCTGATAGTGGCAAGAGTGCGCTGGAAGTTCTTGGGTATAGCCAAGAGAATGCAGAGTCTCCTCTTGTTGATGTAAGCTAGATGTTTCTGGAATATGCGCCTTTGATGTTTTCCAGTTTGCTCTAGTATGTTTTAGTCTGGATGGTCATGAAATCACATGTTTGTATGTTTTCTTCTTGACGTATGTCTGATGAAGCCATGAAACTAGTTCATGCATCTCATGCCAAAATCCTCAAGTTAGCAACACTAGGCTCTCGTCACTTTGCATTTTTATCACAAAAAGATGAGTAGATGACGGATAAGTGGAACTTCTCTTAGCAGTTTTGACTTTCATCTAAAAACTATAAAGCAGGATTATTTATCTGCAAACGCCAAAAAAAAGTTGAATTTTTTGAGAATGTGAAAGAAGGCATAATCTAACTAATCTTGTGTATTCGAGGATTTAGATATTCCAGTACAGTCTTGGCTTGTTCTAATTAAAAAACAATGCCTGACTTACCGAAAGGCTATGCAAATATATATATATATATATACCTGATTTCGAATAACAGAAGTAGTCCAACCAGAAAAGTGAGGAAAAGACTCCATTTTAATAATTTCCTCTTATTTGTTGCATTGTAATGCAGACTTCGGTTGCTTTGCTGCTGTAATTGAAGTTCAATCAATTCCAAGCTAATCTAAAGCTATAACGAAGAAGTTATTTGCTGCAGGAGCAGAAGATTGACATTATTCTTACCAATTATTTCATGCCAGAAATGACTGGCTATGACCTTCTCATTAGTGTCAAGGTGTTCCAGTGTTCTCGATGTTTCCACGTTCATTCTATCTCAATTCTGACAAAATATTGGTATACAATATACTTATTAACTAACACCATCATGTCATTTCATTTTACTTTCACCGGTTTCAGGAGCACACCTCTATAAAATCTATACCTGTAGTGATAATGTCATCAGAGAACGACTTGCTGAGAATCAACAGGTACTTTGTTTGGAGTTATCACTAAGCACGTTTCCAACAATATTTACTTCATCAGGAATTACAGAACTCTCACAGATGCATAGAACCATTGTGAAAGATTTCTATATCTTAAAACTCCTGACACTTACAAGTAAAATTACAGATGCAAAGCAGCTGGCGCTGAAGATTTCATTCTGAAGCCTCTTCATATAAAGACATGCAGCAAATAAGAACTTATGTGAGACCAACTCTAACATCAATGCCAAAGTCTGGCACCAAGAGAAAGATTGCAGGGGATGTGATGGCAGAAAATAACAGTACAGAAAGAGAAAGGCGACCGCACCTCACTGGAGTTGCTGTAGCATGATTGTAGTTCTGCCTTAGTATCGTTAAAATTGTTCAAGTGAGATCATTTTTCTCACATCCAGGTCAAAAGGGCTAGATTCTTTTCATTGTTATCTCAACTCTCTTTGGATAGTGTTGGATTTTCCAATATGTATAATGTGTTGTTTCACACTGTTAGAGAAACAAGAATGTATGTGATGTGTATGATTTCAAAAGCTTAATAAGTTTTATGCTCATTGTTGAATGATAAAATTCCTTGTTGTTTCCAAATATATTTGCTCTGTTTTATGCTATCCAAATTCAAAGAATGCCTGTTTTCTATGTCTCAAGAAGTCTTGCAAAATTTTTAGGCAGGTGTTTTCTTTGATATTAAAACTTGTGATTCTTGATCTCTGTTTTGTTAGTTCTCTTCTCTATACATGCTTCTGGAAACAAAGGGGAACACACTTTGAATGGGCCTGAGGTAGCTAGGCTATTGGGCTTTGTTCGGGCCTCCACGAATTGCCCGTATGTCTGTTCTTCTTTTCGAGTTAAAGCAGCAAGCTCTCGTTCTCTCCACAAAAGTTATTTTCTTTTCCCCAGTTCTGAAGAAAGTTTCGATCTTTACCTAGTGGGATCAGTGCAAGCGGTGATCTTTCATTGCCCGCGATTCTCCTTGTAGTCGTTCAATTGAGAATTCCGGTATAATAAAAATTGCGTTTTTCTGTTTCTTTGTCAATGGTGCGAGTTTTCTGGGAACGTTGGGTTTTCTTTAATCTGTTCTTGGTTTTTTTTTTTGGGGGGTTGTTGATTTTATTGTTTTCAACTGATTATGCGTAAAACAGATTTTGTGTAGAGCTAAATAGGTTTATATTTGAACATTTATGTTTCAAACATTTATCGAAACATATGTATGTATATATACTTCCATCATTGCTCAACATTTCTTTAAAATTCCTCAATCCTCAAAATTCCTTAAATATTCAAGTGAAAAAGTACGGAACATTGACATATTCAAGTGCAGTTTTGGTTATGAGCAATGTTGAAACAAGAATCACTGAGCCAGACGTGGAGATTGAGCAAGAAACATTGAATGATGATGAGATGGGTGACAAAGAATTGGAGATTGCGACAGTTGATAATGGGATTGGTAGAGAAAACGTAGGGATGGAAAAATGAGCGAGACATGCAGAGATTTGGTGAGACAGGGGATAAACAAGTGATGGTGGCTAGAGTAGCTAGTGACATTGTGAGACTCCGAAGCCAGGGATGGCGTCTGATTAAGATGGCCTTGTTGAGTTCTATTCAAGGTATGGCTTACAAGAAAGTTTTGGGGTCATTAAGAAGACAATGTCTACCTCAACTGCTGAAAATTGTAGGCATGCCACGATTGCTTTTTCTCGAGTAGGTAAAAGTAATGTCCTTAGACCTCATTGCGTTACCAAAAGCGGGTGCAAGGCTAGGGTTAATGTTACAATTTTTGAAAATGGAGCTTTTAAAGTCAATTCAGTTGTTCTTGAACATAATCATGGTTTGTATCCAGTCAAAGCACCACATTTTGTTTATGCAATCAGGTGTTTAGTGAAGTAGCCCAAAATAATCTTGACGTGAATGGAACTTCGGAAAATGGTGCTATAAGTAAATCTAAGCCTGCCGATGCTGAATCTAAAATTTTTGAAGAGAATCTCACGTATAGAGAAGGGTTCTAGAAATAAACGAAAAAGGGAACAAAGCTGAAATGGGTTCTCACAGATTCCCAAGGACTTTATTGTTATTTTGCACAAAGCAAGCCACAAGTATAGGGCGTTTACTTTGCAATTGATACAGATGAGAAATCTCGAATTAAGAATGTATTTTGGGCTGATGCTAGAAGCAGTGCAGCTTACAAGGAGTTTGGTGATGTTATAATGTTTGACACAACATACATTTCCAAAGAGTATGATACACGGCTTGCCCTTTTTCTAGGGGTAAATCACCATGGTCAGTCAGTCTTACTTGGGTGCAGTTTTTTGTCAGATATGAGATTGAAACATTTACATGGCATTTAAAGAATTTTCTCTCATGCATGTCTGGATGTGCTCCAGAGGCGATGATTACCAGAGAATGTGAAGCTGTACAGTAGCAGTTCATACTGTATTACCAAAAATCAGGCAGTGCTGGTTTTTGTGGGACATACTCAAGAAAATACCACAGAAATTGGGAACTCCTATCCTAATTTATATGGACCAGTCCAAGAGGCTGTTCAAAGGATTGTTACCCTTTCTCCAAAGAAGAATTTAAAGAAAGGTGGAGAATATTTGTTGGAAAGTTCATTTGGATAATAATGCTTGGTTCTCTTCTTTGTACTACGACCGACAAATTTGGGCCCCTAGTTTTGTCAATGATACTTTTTGGGCTGGAATATCCACCATACAATCTTATAAAACTATCACTGAAATTTTCATGGTCGTGTGTTCTCCAGAACTTCTCTGAAACAATTTTCTCAAACTATATGACATGGCCTTAAAGATTAACATTGAAAAGGAGCGCAAGCTGATTCAGTCATTTCATTCATGTATTCCATGAATTACAAAATATCAGATAGAGCAACAGTTCCAACAGATTTACACAATTGAAAAGTTTAAAGAGTTCCAATTTGGAGTTGATAGCAAAGATCTACTCTGATGTGTCACTCCTTAGAAATCGTGGTACATTGTCTGAGTATGATGTTTGCAAGGATGTATTTATTGGGGAAGGTAAAGAGCAATGCCAAAAGGAAGTCCATTTTATAGTTTATTTGAATGAAGATAACAGTCGAGCTCAATGTTCGTGTTGCCTATTTGAATTTAAGGGAATCTTATGCAAGCATATCGTCTCAGTTCTTAGCAAGAAGAGAGTGTCTAATGTCCCTCAAGACTATATCTTGCAGTGCTGGAGAAAGTATCTGAAAAGGCACTACACAAGTCACCAGTTAGCTATTTCGGCTGCCATTGCAATCTTGAGTTGCAGCGTTATGATTATTAACAAAAGAAATTTGATGAGGCTACAAGCTTAGCAGTAATATCTGATGATAACTGTGAAATGTTGTGGGACTGCATGAATCAGACAGAATTTGAGAGTAGGTGACATATCTTAGTGGTAGGAGTAGAATTCTTACGGAAAATTAATGAGACAAAGCAGGGGCGTTGCTGGAAAGCAGAGAGATGGAGAGGTAGGTGGGATATACTAACTCAAAAATTTGCGTAGGAGTGCACATGGTAAACCTATTCAGGATCTGGGCTTGTGAAATTTACATGCAATGGTAGTTAACTTTTTGCATCTTATTCAGTCCTTGTTTCATGCGCTATCAACTAAAAAAATGAACTAGGCTTACTATATTTTAATAGGATTAAATATATGATGTCCTCTTAGGCAGATTTTCTTTGTTCTTAAAGCTTCTGTCTGGTCCAACATTCGAAGATCTGTATATTGGTCTTGGCTAGTGCTTAGGCTTATTCAATTCTGTTGATTTTGATGATTCCTCAAGTAAGACTACTTAGTGCTGCAGAAAAATATAGCACTGTTATACATATCTGGAATCTTGATGTCAATTGATGGCAATGCTTAGGATTTACACCAGTTTGAAGTGTGCTTGAATACCACTTTTTTATGGTAGACTGCAGATGGAAGTACTAATTTGGAAGTAGTTAATGTTTTTCCCCCCTTTTTTTCTGAATTCGGACTACAAATACCCTCCCATGTTTCAAAATTTTTGACTGATTAAATTGAAACAGAAATGGCAAGTGTTTCCTAATGAGTCCTTAAGTGATTCAGATGTATTAAATTATATGCAAAATTGAGTCATGCAAACTCATGTTTATGGTTATAAGTTTGCCAGTTCACTGTCCCGGAGCTTCACAGTGGCAAGAACTTTTTGTGAGGTCTAAACGCAGTGATATAGTGATTTATTATTATCTGCGTGCGTGTCTTAAGTTTTAGTAACTTTGATCTTGAAGGATTTGTTTGGGATCAAAAGCACAGCAGACATTTTAGCATTCTGATTCTGAGATTAGATTCTCTTTTACATATTCAGCAGAATGAAGACCCTTTACATCTGCTCTTAAAACTAAAACGTTGATACAGCTTCTAGTGTTTGTTTCTACACATTTCCACGACCATCAATGATTTTATTCAGTTTACATCAGATAATTTTCATGCTTCTTCAAGATCTCATGGTTGCTTTTCTTTCAAATGAAAGAATCATATTGCAATTTACTTAAAGAAGCTTGTGACGAGAGTTTTCAACAACTTGGCAGTGATGCTGTGAAGGTAACTTTAGATTCTTAGCTACTAATGGTGAAGATGTCGAAGCAAACAGTCTTTGTTGATTACAGACAACAAAGTTTGTGTAGTGAGACCTTGAACATGCATTATTATAAAACACCTTTGAGCAGCAGATAACAAATAGCTCCTGAGGAAAGAAGTGGTTTGTCATTGCAATGATTATATGTAATGTAATACAGAACTGTTGTGTGAAACGAATATTATTTACAAATTCGATCTATAGACAAATCTTATGTACAATGATATTTTATTTACAATTTTGGGTGGTGTATGACTGTTTCAGCTTCTACAGCAATCCTTCCTTGAAGGGTCCAGAATCATGCAGCAATTGTATTACATGTTTTACCTGCAAAATGATTGAAATTACCAAATCAAGGGAAGTGCACTCTGCAGCACAATTATCTTGTACCTCATGGAATTCTGGGAAGAAGATAAGACTAGTAACCCCATAATGTTCCACATTTCAGTAAAATGAGCTAAGTGGAGAAGTCAGACATTGTCATGAATATATATTCTCTGGTCATGACCTTCTACATACACTTTTAATGTTCAAAAGTGAGACTTAGCGAGTATGAAATCTGAATGATGCATACCTAAGGATCTTGCCTAAGAATCTAATTTCTGTGATTGGTATCAAGAAAAAGGTACACTACAAAAATAAATTACCTGATAAGTCTCGTGTAAAAGAAAATCTTGTATGGCTTGCCTAAATTCATCATCCAAAATGTAGTGGCAGCTATATGTTGTTACAGGGAGATAGCCCCGTTGAATTTTATGCTCTCCTTGGGCTCCTGCTTCTACCTTGTTCAAGTTTAACTCAATGGCTGCTTCTATTGCCTGGACAAAGTACATGCTATGTTTAAAACAATAGTAATCGGTATCAGATATGAGAGCTTGAATTTTTATCATGTTCCTTTACACAAACTTTATTTCACTACTTGTTTCCAGCTTCCACCAATACTTTGTCACAGAAAACAGCTTCTATTTGTAAATAAATTACCTGGTAGTAACAAGCTTCAAAGTGCAAAAATGGATAGTAAGCACGAGGAAGGCAGCCCCATAAGCGTCCAAACAAAGTATCACCTCCAATAAGGTTAAGAGCTCCAGCAACAAGTTCATCCCCTTCTTCAGCAACCACTAAAAGGACGTGGTCTCCCAGCTTCGATCCAATATTGTGAAAGAAGTCCCTTGTTAGAAAAGTCCGACCCCACCTGCGAAGAGATGGATGCTCAAAATGACAGCCGGGTACCATAACTCGTCCAGGCTATAATTGGACAAAGATAATTCTAATAAAAACACTAATTTCCAAGCTTAAATGGCACAGAATGAAATATATCTTGCATGCAGATGAGCACAGTTTTTTAGGTTATATGTATATTTACCATTATCAAGCTGTTTTTTAATTTTCTAATCCATGTTCTCATTAAATCAAGATGCAAATTTGAAGGAGATTCATTTGTAAATAACAAAAAGGAATTGTGCAGAGCAGTCAATATGACGTTATAGAAGAATAGAAATATTGATCTCCTCTCCAATGCAAAATAACAAGGCAAAATGTGAACATAGAACTACATTTTTTCAAGGGTGTTTACAACGGTTATGAAAAATGATCTATGTGAGGATCTCAGACAAAAAGAAGAGCTCCATATGTTAAAAGGAAATAGTTCTCTCGGTCAATTGAAAAAACTAATGTTCTAAGGAACAGGAAAAAAACTTCTCTTAGCACTACATGTAGTGTAATACAAAGCTACATAAGAATTTCAATGAGTTGAAGAAGGTTGGCAATAATTTTGAGGCATGGTTCCTGCTAGTACCAATCAACATGTCACATTACCTAATAAGTAATTTCTAAGGTGAAAAGGAAAGGGACCAAACTTGTTATCAGTGGTGTTGCGATAAAACTTGTAGAATAAGTCCCAGTGTTCAGCCTGCAAAAGTAGCATTTTATAAGCACCAGAGGTCTAAACATATAACTTAATGGTACAGATGGGCACCACATGTTTGACAAACAGGACTATCCAATTATTACCTTTATTTCATCACCACGAAGACGTTTCATTTTCAGACTTTGGGCAGAAATCTGCAAGGCATAGTTCTTATATAAATAAGCTGGCTTAACCAGAGATCCTCAAAGTGATCAATATGTAACTAGAGGAACACTCTTTGAAGGACTGCTGCATCAGTCAGATGGCATAATATGAACAACAGCAACACACAGGGCAGGTAGTAGATTTTATGGTGTCAAGATAGAATAATCAATGCCCTTGGTGCTGGGGCAGAGTGGCAGCCTTCCAAAAGAATCATGTTAATATACTGATAGAGGCTAGATGGATGGCTAAGATACCTTGTAAGGTCAAGATCACAAGCAGCCTTTTAATCCTAGAGAAGTCATAGTTCACTCAAGATATTAAATTGATCTGTCAAGTCAAGATATTATTAAAGTTCAAGCACCATTAAGATCGTCTTATTGATGATAAACTTGCTGGTCATGCAACATGGGAAGGTATAAGTAACTATAAACAATTTGGCAAACATTTCAAGCAAACTAACCTTCTTACGTTCTTGTCGGATATTTTTCCTTTTACTTTGTTTAAGATCCAACAAGAATTCATCAAAACTGCGGGGAAAAAAAAAACAAAAAATTGCCTGTCAGCTTTTACTTGAATCGCAAAAACAGATTCAAAAGCCACAAACTCAGTAAGAAACACAAATAAGCTTAATCGATCAATTTCCAGGTGCCCAAAGCTAATGTCTACAGAAAGTCATATCATGATTAGCATATTAAGAATTACTTAAGAATGAGTCTTCATCCAATAAACATGCCGATGAATATAACAAATCATAAGGCATACATAGGTTTTAACTAACAAAGTGGAAAGAAAAGGGAACATAATAAGCATCATGACTGAGAATGTGTAAATGATATTATAATATATTTCCTACAGATGGAAAAAAATGCTATGCATCACTGACTTACTTCTTATAGTTCCGGTTTTTCCAGTGATACTGCATCCCTATTCTCTGTAAGAATCCACTACTTTTCATTTTTTGCCATTCGTTTTCAGATGAAAAGGTAACATGTAATGATGAGACCTGAAACTGTTGGAAAGAGTGAAAAAAACTGTGTTACAGTTCCATTTGAGTATCATAATTCTGGAACTTGTTGCAACTTGCAAATAAAAATCTCTATTAGGCAAAAGAACTTTGAGTGCTAATAGAATCTAGAAAATAACAAAAGTTACTGGATTCTATGTAACCGCATTAATGGTAACTACTTATACATTATGGATTACCTTCATTGTCATGTCCTTCAATGCTTTGACTAAAGCATCAAACACCTGATCTTTATACCAAGTGTTACGAACCAAAATCCTCTGTCCTGTTACAGGTGTGAATGGTACGCATGATTGCAGCTTTGGATAGTACTCAAGACCATATCGGTAATAAGCATCAGCCCAGGAATGGTCAAAAACAAATTCTCCATAGGAATGACTGCGGTTACACATTGCTTATCTAAGTTTAAGCATACAAGTGAAACAAAAAGCACATACTCTGAATGTTGAAGGGTAAACTTGCTGATACAATAAGGATCTTGTAGTATAACAAACCTTTTGAGATAAAGGGGAACTACACCTATAATGCTTTGGCGTTCATCCCTAGCTACAATATGCTGAGGCAACCATCCAGTTTCCTGCAATAATAAGTTTTGAGTCAATTATCAGAAGCCAGAGATTTATAGGTGGAAAAAGTAGCTGATTAAAACGAAGAACTTCGGTGAATCACTATCTTCCTTAACCTGGTTAAAAAGACCATACACATGACAAATTAGTCATGTCTATATAATATGTTGAAAGATGAAATTTGTCACATGTAAACTTAATTTTCACATGTAAACTTAAATTAGTTATCTAGATTCCTGAATGCATCATCACTTTATAATGCCAATAGCTAAAAATTTTATGGAAGTATGTAAACCTCAGAAGATTGTGAGATCCAAGAGAGTAAAAGCATCTTGATATGGAGTACCAAATAATACCAATTTGAAGATAAGAAGTTCATAAAGAGAGCACATGAGAGCCCAAAATTTGACCAATTCCCGCACAAGAATTGTCACAAAAAACTAATAAAAGCAATATTTATAAAGATTCCTAAAAGCAAATTATAGGCACCATGAAAAAATTTAGGTTACATTAACAAACAACAAAGAGAAAATCATGCCAGGTCATAGTATCACCTGACTTAAGCCACTGCCTTACAATTTTGGAATTGTATATCTAATAGGTCTTGGTGAAACATTCTTCAAAAATACGATTTACAATATCTGACGCACACATATATCAGACAAGAAAGAATTTAACAAGCTTGGCCAATGTGTTAAACCATAAAGTAAATAAAGTGCACCAGAGTAGAAAGAAACAACAGCTTTTACACCAAAATAAAAAAACAAGTGATGTCAATATGTATCATAAATAGTTAAAAATACCTTCACTGCACAACCCGACTCCTCTAAGCATGAAAAGAAACCATGAGTTAGGAAAGGGTTGAGTTTCTCCGGTCCAGTCGCATCCAATGCGCACGCATCCCACTCCTCTGCTGGAATATCAAGAATAGATGGAACAACTGACATGGAAATCTTCTGTGATTCTGTTTGATCGTCTGGGAAATCCTGCAGACAAGAATTGGTAGCTCAATCGCAGTTAGCATGATACGGTTCCATCTACATACACAGAAAATTATAGAACTAATCAAGCAACACCTTTGGAGCTGTTAGAGTGAATTCACCAAGAGAAGGATTCAAAATCCGTGTTTGGGTTGTTTCCCGAGAACCCCAAAAAAGTGCACTGATCTTATACATAGAAAATTTCCGACGGTACGCTGAGCATTCCTGCAAACGAGAAACCTACATATAATCGAAGAAACTCAAATTTGCATGTAATCTACTTCAATTTTTATAGAAAAGAATTTTGAAGAAAAAAACAACTGACAAACAAGTCTTCTCCTGGTTTCTATCACTAGCCAGCCATTCATCTACAACTAAAGAATGAAAGTAAAAAACTGAGTAGATAAAAGCTTAAATCGGGAGTTTTACGCGGTAAAATCGTGAATGTGAACCGAGAAATGGAGATGAACGATGAGTAGTTGTAGAAGCGTAGCAGTAACTCAGCGACGCCATGGAAAGAGTTCTTCCAACAACTTAGAAAGAAATCCGGAGAGATTGAATTTGATAAATTGATCAACTGGGAATTACCGGTCACCGTTGGAGCAGTTTGACACGTGGCAGGCCCTTGATCTTAGGAACACGAGAAAGAAAGAGGCCCAGCTTTTAGACCCACCATAGGCTTCAGAATAGCATTATGCGCATGGGCTACTCTGGGCCTCCGTCTATGACTAATGAATTTTGTTTAATGAGATACATTTACCACCTGGTACCAACAAGCTAACGATGACCTGCCATTCATGCCCATGCATAACAGCTCCAGACTTGCTCATACATCCAAGAGGAAGTTTAATCAAATCACATGAGTATAGAGTTTCGAATTTACATGACGCGAGAAAAAGAGTACTTGGAAAGAATGTGTCAATTTCAAAAACTGAGCAAAGGAAAAAGGGAGAAAGAAGGCAGTTAATCTAGGTAGTAGAATAGGTCGAGCGTTTTCATTTTAGGTGCCATCACACGGTCAGTGATGCGCCATTATCGTCGGCGGTAAGAGCAAGTATCATGTCAGCTGCTTTAGGAGCCCTGAAATGGTTCAGAAAGACAGGAAATAGTGTTAAAAGAGATGCAGCTTCATGACAACTTCAGGTGAAAATGAAATCACGCGACAGGCGATCAAATCATGCTAAGAACATGACATGTGTATTCACTAAAAGCTGTGCTTGAATAAGAGTAGATACGTAAAACTGGGAGATCATAGAAGCTAGCATATTACTTAAAAATAAAAATCTAACATGTACCGCAAAAGATACAGGACTCAAAAAGGAAATCTAGCAAGCAGCAAAGTTTTTCCAGTTAATCATATAGGTTTTTTTAAGCTTAAATTTATCAGGAGATCTTGAGATTGCTAGAATTTTTAGCTAGATAGTGCTGGTTAATCTATAGAAGCCGCAAGTATCTCACTACACTCATCAAGTAGTCTAGAATATGCCCTCTAAAGTTTTTGGTGCCAGGTAAATAATATCAAGCTGAATGTAGTCACAGGAAGTTTCTGATAGGAGCACTGAAGTTAATGTATAACAATATCTGAAATTAGAGGTCAGATGTTATTGCTTATATTTTTGTATATTCAGACAACCTGTCTTTCCATCATTCACACCTTGCTGCACAAGAAACTTAATGCCGCAAAAAATATTTTTCAAAGATATTCGATTTGAGGATGCTATTTGGTTAATAATACCTCAACTAGATCGATGTCTTTAGCCAGGGTAATTTCAATCTTTTAAGGGCATAAAAAGTTAATATCTTTCCGACAACAGCTATAATACTATGCATGACACGTTTCTCTAGCTAATACCCAAATACTTCAAAATAAAAGCAGAGAAAGAATAGTACCATGACTCAGGCGATTGGTACAAGGAGGCAGAAGATCCAAAGCAAGAGGCAAGCAAGTCAGTGTTTATCACCCCAGGACTGAGAGCAACAATTGCTAATCCTGGAGGAAGTTCTTTCGCTACAGACTTTGACAGACCCTCAATTGCCCATTTGGAAGCACAATAAGGGGCTACCTGGTTTAAACAAGCACAATTAGACATTCTGCTGTCTAGAAAACCATCAACAGTGTGCACATTTTTAACAGTGCATGCCTAACATAAATAGGAATTAGGTACCTGCGCAGCCGCAGATCTACCCCAACCTGACGATATGTTGATAACAATCCCATGTTTCTTCTCAATCATTAGTGGTAAGAAATGACGAAGTACATTTGCTATTCCCTTGATGTTTGTATCTATGACCATATCAAATTCTTCAGCTGGTACCTCCCATATTTTGTTATTCCTATTTATAGCGCCAGCATTGTTAACTGAAAACAGACAATTTTATCATATTAGAGATTTGACAGTCGGTGAAAGAGAAAACATAGCTCAAATAAGTAACAACATGAGGAAAGAGGTGATAACCAACAAAAGTATCAAAACAGGTCAAGAGAATGGCTGAGAAGCTAGACGTTGAATCGAAGGACAAAAAAAAAAAGATTCTAATTAAATCAATGAACTACTAGACACTAAGTTCATATATACTAAGGTATACCACAATGATGGAAGATCTTCCCAACTTGTCACCTTATTCATATTAAACTTCAAACCAAGAAGAAGCTTACGAACTGGCAATATATTAGCAGTTTGTTAGCTCACCTATTATATCAGGAACCTTTTTTTGCTCTATGACAAGCCTGGCCAACTCCTGAACAGCACCATCCAATCTCTGCAATACCAGGTAAACCACACATGCTTCAAACATGCACATTCACAATACGGACAAAATATAAAATATCTTGCAAAGTCTCCAGCGTTGCATTGCACAAGTTGCAAGACCTAAAGAATCACAATCATAGCTTTAGAATTTACATAACAAGTTAGCAGGATACTCATATTTCATTAGAATCTTCTTTACTTCCAAGGCAATTCAGAAGTTAACAGTATTGGGTTCTTCGCACTTCAAGGTAAAATAAGCATCATGAAGTAAGAGATTTATAAGCTGCTGCATAGAAGAAGTACGAAACAGGTTCGTAGAAAGAATGAAAGCTATAACAATCTTGAACTTCCAGATAAAACCACCCCTCAAAGAGTAAGCAACCATTTTATAATCCATCTCAAATTGCAATAGATATCAAGAAGAATTTAACAGAAAATTAACTTACAATGAAATAAAAATGTTGAGAAAAAATATCAATCTAGAAGTCTAACAAATCCCTTCAGGCCTTCACTGAAACAAATCAGAATCTCATTATGTTTATTTGAAAAGTAAAGTGACAATAAGATAAGAATGCATACAACATCAACGGCGGAGAGAAGATGTTTGTCAGGGGACTGGAGTTCAGATTTTAAAGATTGAATCTTGTCTTGGGAACGGGAGCAGCCCAGCACGGTATGCCCGCGCCGAGCAATCTCCAACGCCAGAGCGCGTCCGAGTCCACGGCTCACGCCCGTTATGAATACCGTCTTCGGCGCTCCGCCGCCGCCACGGGACTTAAACATCCTTTCGCCGTTGCCGGTGGTCGGATTCCTCTCTGCGCTCCACTCGATTTTTGAACTGGTTACTGTAATTAGAAGATGACCCGGCCCATAAGGACCTGGGCCCTAATGTTGTACCCGTTCACGCAAATCCGAAGGCCTTCCGATTTTGGAGTGTGTTCTTTTATTTAAAAATAAATTCTTATAAATAATATTGTTGAAAAATTTTAATATTATAGTTAAAAAATTGTTTTTCTTTATATTGCATATAATGAAATAGATTTTGACTTACCAGAGTATAGTAATAAGTTGCGTGACAGTAATTATAATATTCATTACTATTTACATATAGTATCATTTCTATTTTAATTTATCTTTAACTCATTTTCTCTTGCCAAAGATAAATTTCAAATAAATTTTAACTTATTTTATAAACTTATTCACATAACTTATTTAAAAAAAATTAATTGCAAGAAGAAATCCACGAAGTTTAGAATAAATGGAATACACAAGTACTGGCTCAAGAACAAATAAAGAATTATGTATATTTCTAAGTTTCTTGTAAGAACTAACATTGTTCAATTAGCTAACCCTCAATAGAGAAACTTCGGCTTCGCAGCAATAACACCATGCTTTGATTTTTTTATCAACCGATACCCTGCGTAAACGTGACATAAACATGAATATCAGTACATGCTTGTAGGTATATTCTTCTTGCAACTTATTATTGGCATGAGAAATTTAATAAAAGAATATTTGGAAAGTCCATGTATATACCCCTTGTCAATGAGGAAGCTTTTTGTAAGATCAAATCTCCAAAATTAATATAAATAGTCATTCGCTTAGAGATAGCATTTTCGATATATAAGCGTATAGTTATTTCAACACTCAATCAATTTGAAACTATTAAAAAGTGTAAATTATTAAGTTCACTAAAATCGAATCCACTTGGGCCAGATTAAGATGAGTTGCTGAACTATTTTAAATTAGTTAGCTTATTTTTTACTTTAATATAATCACATGCCTTTCACACTACTAATTCAAATCCAGCTTAATTTGGAAGCCCAATAATTTTTTCTCCCCCCAGTAACACGACGGGTAGCTCTATCTCACCGGATTCTGTACAATTGTACGATCGAATTTTCAAACTAAAATAATTACTCAATCACTTAAAAATTAGCATCTCAAATATATAAACACATGCACATTTGAACACAGCTAATATGAAACTACTAAAGAATATCGGTATTAAGCCCACTAAGTTAGAACCTATTTTCACTACTTTAAGATAAATTGTTGTATCACTTTCAAATTAACTAGCTATTTTTTTATTTGAACGTCATTTAAGATCTCTATGTTACTAATCCAAGTGCTTCTCATAAGTAAAAACATCATGGAACATACTCTTTGTGAAAACTTCTCTCTAGTTTCTATGACTTTTAACATGTGAAGACCATGAAATAGTGACTTTTATCTAAACTGACACCAAGACTTTGATTAATATGCATTGTTTCATTCTTACAAACTTGTTCATGGCAAGCAACATCACATGCGATCCAACTTTTCATATTTTATACACATGAAATTAGGTATGGATATGAAAAGGCAATTGTTTGGGGTGATTTAAGTATGCGAAGTCTCAACATCTTTAATGCATCTTTGCGTTAACTTAAGTATATATCATCTTCTTCCCACTCTAGTTCTATGGGCAATAAGAACAACTGCACTGATGTAAATACTTTGAGATCCCCATCTAACTAAAACGAATTTAGAATTCTTTTTAAATTTAATTGACAATGACAGTGAGTCCAAATCTTTATGAATATTATTTTATAATCATCGATAAGCAATGTGTGACTTAATAATTTTCTAACACCCATCTTTCAACAAAGTGATTTTTTCAAGTGAATTGATGCAAACTATTTGTCTTATAATGAACTTAAATATAGCGAACTATCTATTCTAAAAACCAGCTACTTGCATTAAAATAAAGCGAACTATGATGATCTTGAATAAAGTGGATAATGAAGTTATATTTAGCTCACATCTTAAGCCGATATAATTAGCATGCTCTAATACTTGTAACAGATTTAAAATTTTTTTTAAAACCAATTGTCAATAAAAAGAGTGAGTCCAAATTTTTATAAATATCATATCAATATTATTGATAAAGCAATGTTGAAATAAATAATTTCTTAATACTAACTATCTTTGATCTTAGGTTTGAATGTTACTCTCTCAGCTCATTTCCTTGAATAATTGGGAGCATTTGAAAATGCCTATAAAATAAAGCTTCTGAAATATAAAATATTTTTATCTTTTTTGAAAAATAAATTTTATTTTTTTTACTTTCAAAAAAATAATAAAAATATATAATAAAAAAATTTTACTACGTAGAATATTTTTACACTTTCAAAATATTTAATAAATTTTCTAAATATTTATAAAATATATATTAAAAAATAAATAATAAAAAATGAGCGTTTCAGAAACGCAATTTCAAACGCCAACTAAAACTATCAGTATTCAACTTCACTGTTGAAGAGCTAGTTTCTTCGGTCACTGAAATTATCTGAAATCATTCCTTTCGGTAGATCCAAAGCTTGTTGCTCATCAATATGCGCTATTAAATATCTTAGAGTAGGTTCACATCAGCCCATTGATTGGCGACCTTTAACCTTTGATGGAAGATCTACTCATTCAAATAATTGACATCATGATTTCAATCTTGGGCGACAGAATCAAGTTGGTAGCCCGAAGAACGGAGGGCTATTGAAGTGAAGTATTTCCCACTTTTGTTAAACAAGTCTTCATCTTCGTGCCTTACATAATTATACAACAAAATGTATCAAAAATAATAACACGATCAAATTGTTTACCTGCGCTTTAAATTATGCACAAAAAATAAAAATAATGAATATTAAAATCATAATATCTAAAAGAATTTTTTTTTTGTTTTCCTTCTAAACTTTACACCAAAATATTTTCGATAATTGAACTTTTTATTCAATTATCAATAGTAATTCCAAAAAAACGAATTTTTTAAAAGTAAAATAGAGGAAGATTCTAATCATGCCTTAGATCATTATTTGCGAATCCCTCTCCAAAGCTCTAGAATTAAACCAGGGCGTTGGCGCTAGTAGAGCGGCTAAGGAGATATAGGCGTGCTTGGAACCTGCGTGGAAGTGATCAGAGAAAGGTTGAATGCTTGTTCATGGACTCAATCCATGCTAGATGCTACACATTAAAATGTTGACAAGAAGAAAAAGAAGCTAAGGAGATAGTACTGGTGTGCACGGCTTGTGTATATACTTGAGAGTAAAGACATGAAGAAGACAAACTCAATAAATTGGTGCTACAAATTTCGTTACCTGGTCGTAATCTTTAAAAAATTTTGTTAATAGACGAACATGAAGAGTTGCAATAAGTCAATAGCTCAAATTCCGCAATCCCTCCGTGCCCTGATTAATGCCCTATGAGAATCTGTCCAAAGCATGCATGCAACGGATACCTGTGCAATACAGGACCCCAACTATCATTAATTATTGATTAATCAGTATTACAATTCGTGTACATATCCAAATTTTGCTTTGGGTCTTCTTCTTTGGTGATCACATATATATTAAGTATACAAAGAATGGTTTTGGCTTGTGGTATTAACAGGTTGTGAATAAAGTGATCATAGGAACATGGCCAACGGGGTTCAAGAACCAGAAACTAAACATTTTGCAACTTTGCTGCCTTGTGATGTGTAGATAGGAATGCTGCTACGTTGCTTCCCTGCACACCAACATTGCATGGCAGCAGAGAGCAGAGAAGGATCTTGAATAACAACTTGATTATAAGAAAGATGGTTCCAGCAAATTCTGGCAGCAATACCTCATCTCATCATGAATTTGAATGCAGACAGTTACCAGACAAGTAATGAATGATAACAAAAATAGACAAGAGCAGCTGGAGAGAATTCTAACCACATGCACTATCAGCATATGATCATGGCTGTGTACAAACAAAAAATGTCCATCTGAGCCTTTGCTTTGGCATCTCAGGAGCGGCGTAATGTTGGCCTCGATCAAGCAGCCATTCAGAATAAAAGATAGTTAAGTATTCCGTACTGGACAAATTCTGAATGTGTTCTTTACTAGAAAAGAATCTACCCTCACTGAACACAATTAACAGCAGCAAAACAAACAAATACGACCATCATTAGTCAAAGAGAAATAAAAAAACGTTACACACTTGGCAAAACTAATGCAAAGGATCTAAAATATTAAATTTTCGTGGAATCTAATTTATAATTAAACGGAATAAAAAAAAAAATTCATCACACTCGAACGTGATAAAAGTTTAGTTTGTTGTTATTGTACGTTATATGATTTCCCAAATTCATAAAACCTGCAATTTATACAACCAAGTATATCATGCTATAACTCATTGCTACAGCACTTGATTGTATAGACTGTATATGTACTGTAGAAATTCAGCGCTTCAAAAACCCAACCACCGTATAATACTATCGTAGAACTTAACTGGCTGACAAAAGAGTATATTACAGTCTCCCACTTCTTTGATATTGTAAAATTTAAATTCCAGGTAAAAATCAAGGCTTCCTGAGTTCCAATTCTGACAGTCCACCGTGGTAGCTCATAAAAGGATCACCTCCATTTTACTTCTTAGTTTTGTCCAGCACTTCAATATACCTTTTCGGTACACCATAATGATCAACGAGGTGTCTTGCTAACTCATCAATAACTCCACCTTGAACCAGAACTTCATACTGATCTCTCTTACCTGAAAAGTGGAAGAAGATTCAGTAACAACAAAGAAATTGGAATTTTCTTAAGCTACCTGACATACTAATAAAACTCTCCAAGGCCACACTATTCTAGTATTGCTCCTAAAAATCACCACATTGAACTACTTTTGAACTCAACTCAAAATTTTATGTTATTCAAAGTTAGGCCATTCTTCTATATCCTCCAACCAATATTTTATGTAACTCCTTGAGGTGCTAAACCGCTTGGAAACGTAACTTTACTACCTTAAACCAGTCTAAACTTATCAAATGATCTGGAAAGGTATTCATGTATGGGAAAACAATGCTTTGTAAGGAATCAACCAACTAATCTACAGATCGTAAGGAATAACAATAATGCAAATGCATGTACAGAATTGCTCATACAAAGAGCTATCAGCAGATCTATGAGGGTACAAAAGCTAACAACTATGTCAGTACGAAAGAAAGATTTCAACATCACACGTACTAATGTGTTGAACATTCCACACCCCCCACCCCCAAAAAAAGGACCAACCTGGAAGTTCTGCCACAGATGTGCTACAAGCAAATTTCTTTTGTAACTCTGATGCCAAAGATTCAGCATCCAACAAGAAGGACTCCACACCTGAAACTCTCGTCACCTTCTTATTACCTTGTCGCCTTTCAGCCATTATTTGGATAGGCTTAATTGATCCCTTTCGTACATCAACCTCATTTCCTCTAGATACTCTGTGATGAACTTGCATCCGGCTTAAAAATGTCGCACCTAGATCCTTTTTGTGGATTTCCGTAGGGTAAGTTGAGCCCTTCTTAATTGTCCCTTTGTACAAGGCATCACAAAGTATGGCATCCAAAACAATGGTTGCTTTGTCTGTTGGCTTGACCAAATGCTCCTTGTCAACATATCTGCAAAAAGTTTAAAATGAAATTAATGAATATTCCAAAGAGTCTTCAATGAAAAGTGAGCAAAAGTATACAACATGAAACTAATTGTTCCAGATATCAAAATAAATGATTTTACAACCTCAGTGAACTTGAGGATATAACCAACTTAAGCTATCAAACAAGAGCATCAAAGGTTTAAATATCTGACAACTCCTAACTAGGAAAGCTCTGCTGAAGCATTACAATGCGTCAGCATAACAGCTACTTCAATAAACACATTCAAGAGGCATACCCAAAAACAACATCTGACGCCTCATTTGCACTATAGAATTTCCGTATATCAGCTCCAATAGCAGTGAATATTGGATTGACGTGTGTGCTTGGTTTGTAGATCTCAACTACGTCAAGCTGAGGTCTAACTTGACGAGTTTCATTCATTGGTAGATCATGCTTCTGATCAGAATTCCCTGGTAGTCGTTTTTCTGGTTTAAAGGACCTGTAGTCTCGGTGAGCACGATTAACAGTTAAGATAACTGTCTCTTTCTTGTACTTGTCCTCCTTCGCAGAAATCTGCCAAAGAACACGCCTTCAGATATCCTCTACATTAGTATCAAAGCAGCGAATTCAAAAAAATGTTCATCCAGAAAGATTCACTACTTTGACAATAAATATTCTTGTTCAAATGATGCTTCAGGCCTCAGAAGTAAAAACTTCTGATTGAAATATCTGACCAACATAAGGGCACTATCTTAGATAATTAGAGAACTCCCGATGGAATTTATCAGCATCCTCATACAAAATGCTCTTAAACTAGGCTATATAAACAGGCTAGGGACACATGAGTTTGCAGGCTGCTTTACCTGCTGATATGAAGGATGAGAGAAGACAAGAAAAGATTGTGGAAGGAACATTACATACAGGCAGAATGTGCAAGCTAGGACATAAAATAGAGTCCTTTTTGTAATTCCCAGCAGGATTGAAAAGAAGTATGCTACATATTAGTTTGTGTATTTTAATTTCAGTACGCTATACCCAAGCTTACCAGCCCACCAGAGGATTTTGCCTGTAACCATTTTGAGAGTTTCTTGAATGAAGATTTTTTTATGTCCAATGTGATCCTAGAAGGTCTGCAAGGTAACACATGGTTTGACCTGTACGCAATGGATAGATCATTCTGCATTAGAAAACCTTTTGGCATTAAAAAGGATGTTGAAGTGTACATAGAGATTATATCAAGTCCAAGTGTTTTAGTATGAACCATAAGAGACTATTATAGTTGGATAACTTATTTGGTCCTCCAAGCTAATCAGCCCAAGTCTCAAATGCAAAGGAATGAATAAAGCACCTTGGAACATACCGAATCAACTGCTTCAATTTGGATAACCACAATAGTATATATTTTGGAAAAAATCTATTCAAGTTTTGTGCATCTGTTTCAACGAATTAGGAGCTATCAATTACTTAACTTCTCAAGGATGTATAAGCTTGCAAGAATCTTGTTTATTAAAATCAACAATACACATCCAATCTCCATAAAGCATATATGCTTATTGTTGAGGAATAACAACCCTAATAAAATGCTAATAAACTCTAGCTAACGGGACTCCTGTTTAGGAAATTTGATAAGGAAAACAACTTCTCTCAATGCTTCAATTAGATAGTAAAAGATTTGTGTCACCTTCGCTTCTCCAGCTATTACTTCCATTAAATTGATGTTTCAACCTAGAAAAATGAATTCTCGACATAGAGCGACAGATGCTATACATCATAAGCTGCTTATAAATGAAATCATCAAGTGCCAGAAACGAAATCAATATAGTGTTACGATATCATACCAGCTCCAATAAATAATCGCCATCAATGATATCAAAGTTGTAAATTTTTCGCATTTTCAGTAACCAACTAAGAAGAAGCAGGACGCATACCATAAAGTACTTCCAGGCATTGGAAGGTCTTTGTCTTTGACAGTTGTATGAAGTGCTTGCAAGAGACATTTGTCTAAAAGATTGTCAACTTCTTCAGTAGACAGAGTCACATTCTCCTTCTCAAGACTTGTTTCTTCAGCAGAAACACTATCTGAAATACTTAAAGCATTTACATTAGCAGGTAACTCTTCTGAAAGTTCACCAGAGACGGGAACATGCTCAGCAATGTTGCATTCATCAGCAGCAATATCTGGAGTTTCATTAGAGTCTTTTCCTTCCTTAAGTGGAATAGCATCATGTGAATCAGCTGAGGCTTTTTCAAGATCATCCGGAACAGGAGAACCACTTGTCGCAGCGTCTTCAACCACAATGTCCTCCAAAAATCCTGCATTTGGAATATAATGGTCTTCGACAGATTCCCTGTCAGAAAAATTGAAGGAACACATATCAATCCTTTCAAGCATGATCCAGAGTGTGATTAGGAAAAATTCATTCTGAGTGCTTTACTTACCACAATGAGTCACGATAAGAATGGGCTATACGCAAGGCCTTGCCACGCAAGCCAGCCTTCAGAGCTTCCAAACTGCTCATAGTGGTGGTTCCCACCTGCAAGGGTTAATTATTTTTTTCATGAATTATTTCCCCATCAGTAAACTTGTTGGAAAGAAGAAGTGACGAGGTCCAAGTTTTTAGCTTACTGCAATCGGTGCAGGATTGCCAGGGACCTTCACTGCCCAAGGTTGCCCAGCAGAAAATGATGGCAACCCCTCTGGAGGTATGCTAATACCTGGAAACATTAAATCAGCTCCACCAAGAATGTAGCGTGAAACTTCACCTCCTTTGAGCTCGAAAGCAGGCAACAAATCAGGAGCCTTCCACAATGCATAAACTGCAAAAGCAGAAGTAACGAATAATGCCATATGTCCTTCAACAAACTTCGAGTTATGCTATTACTACCAAAGACCTGAGATAGAAGTAAGTAACAACCCAGTTCGTAATAACAAGGTGAGCAAATGCCAAGTACCAAGAAACAAAATCATTCAATTCAACATTTTGACAATGCACGAGATTTGAGAGAAAGTTATTCCAAAACAGCATCTTTAAGTTCACTAACACTGACGAACATTCACCAACTTACTACCAACATCTGTAGTTTTTAGTACAGAAATTCGAATAACATACATATTTTATATTCAAGATAGAAATCAACAAAACCCAAAACTAGTAGTAAGTAAGATTCTGGTCCTTGCATGCTCCATATCTGGACGTTCAGCAAAGAATGCACTGCAAATGTATCTTTTACAAAATAGCACAAACACCAAAAAATGGATTTATCATCCTTCCTGTTCGGAACAAATTTAACAAGAGAAGAGGCACTTCTGGACCTAATTGCAATATTTTAATCGAACTACGACTACAAAACAGGTCTCAGTGTTTGTGAGTTATTATCTTTTGACTCCCAAAACCCATTTCAGGTTTGACTTTGTGTAAAATTAAAGATCTCTCATAAAAAATCTCAATGTCTTGACAAAAGCTAAGTTCCAAACATATAAAAATGGCAAAAGAAAACACCTATGGTCTGCTAATAATTTCAAGGTCAGTCTTGATGTCAATAACATTACCGTAAAGCGATTATACTAGACACTGGTAGCATAATGCATATTACAGGCGGAACTCACAAGAATTGCACAAGGACTAATGAAAGATAATAACAAATAATATGCTAAGCATGGAAGGACCTGTTGGAAATAATTCATGCCCTCGTCCATCAACATCAAAAAGCATAGGAACCTCGCCCTCTATAGCATAAACATAGGCTCGATTTGGAAGCTTGGCAACTGTTATCTCTGCCTGACAAAGCATACAAGCTACTTTACTAAACCTTTTGAACCTCAGGCTTAAATCAAAATGTCAGATGCATAAATGAGATGCTTGTGAGAAAAATATGAATTATTAGTCAAAAGCAAACAACTCTCCACTTGCAAATACAAGAAACTAGGATGGAGCACCCACACATGTAGCAACCACGGAAACAATAGTTATCCAGAGATATTGCATTAAGTAAAGAATGCATAGGTAATATGCCTGCCAATAACTCAATCCATAATACTGTGTATATTGTTGAGCAAAACATACAAAGGTCAACAATAAGCATGCTTAGCTAAGAAGTAATCAGGATCACATTCAATGAACCCATTTGTACACTGTAGCTAAAACAAGAACAGGGTTTTACCTTAGGAGGGAGGATGGCATCTATATCAGCATCAGAAGCTTGTGGGAACCTTTCCTTTACTGTCCTCCTAAGTTTTTTCTTATCAGCTCCAGATAACCTTTGCAATGCCTTAGCTTCAACTGGTTTCTTAAACATGATAACAAATTTCAACAATGAAGCTAAACCAATTCGACTTTCTCAAAACCAAACACTTCTGCATGAAGAAAAAACATTCATCAACAGCTAGTTTATCACAATTTTGCCAGAGGACTACTTGTTTGCAAGCGAAGCAAATAATAGAAACCAAACAAGCAAATTAATCCCTGAAACAAATTACACGAGCATTATATTTTTCCGAAATTTCATCAAAAGCAAAATATTTAGTGCAACCATCACAAATCAATAACTAAAAACTTATGATTTGCTTAATCTAACAAATGAAATTAAATCTATGAAAATAATTACCAGGTAGGCGAAAGCAATCACAAAAATTTGTTTGAGTTCGATCGAGCACAGTGGAAGAAGAAAAGCCAGTGAAGAGAGAACGTTCTGGAAGGGAGGAAACGGCTGGTTTTGGCATTGATGTCGCGGGTAAAGAAAGCGGTTGTGATTGCTTAACAGGTCTATATCGGGCCGCGTGTTGTTAAACTAACTGGGCCAGTTGCAATGGGCTACTATTGAAGTATAGGTAATAGGTGTGGTAAATTGGTAAATTTTTTGACCCGCTTCAGCCCTTCGGTGATCGGACCAAGATCACCCGAGCCGTTTTTTGTTTAAACCCCTTCCAAAACCCTGGCTGAATTTTTTTCTTTTCTCTTCCGCCGCCGAGCTTCTCCCGCTCCCCTCTCCAATTCAACACAAATAATAAACCCGCAAATTCTCCTCTCAATTCAATTCAGAACTTGTAAATTTAATGAAACCTAGATCTAGAAACAAGCCGAAGAAGAATGCCCAGCGTTCATCCGGCGAGGACCCATTCTTTGAATCAAAAGACACCAGGAAGCGCCGACGACGAAACAATACCAGTGATAATTTGTTAGAGGAAATCGAAAGTAGTGAAGAAGATGATGAGTTAATCAACGGTGGTGATGGAGGAGGGGAACAAGAAGGTAAGGAAGAAGAAACGGCGGCTGAGAAGAGGCTTCGGTTAGCTAAGGAACACTTGGAGAGAATCAGAGCTGCTGCAGGAAAGAAGGCAGCAGAGATCGATGAGGATTATGAGGATGACGAAGGGGACGAAGATGGACGGAGGGATTCGGTTGTTGCGGCAGTATTGCAGAAAGCTCAGCTTGAAGAGAGCGGAAGGGCACGGCGGTCTATTTCGTCAAGGTAAATGGACAGGTTTTTTTCTTTTGATAATTTGTAAGCTGGATGTCGATTAAATGTGGCTTAACTATGACGGAATGGAGCAAAGATGTGATATTTTTATTCCTTTGTCGATGAGGTTCTATTGTTCTAGTCTTTTCTCTCATCTTGACTACATCGTTATTAACTCCTCTTAAAGCTGTAGAATTTAAAATGATTCACACATATTGTCAAGTAAAAAAACATTCAAATGCATGCAACTATTGCTTAAATGTTTTATCTGGATTTTGGTGTTTTAAATCTTTAGGTTCTGAAAATTATGTTCTTGAAACTATTCTTTTGTTAGTAGAGCTGGTCATGTCATGGTTGAGTAGGTTCTTTTCATGATCAAGCTCTTACAGCTTGCAGGAATCTCATGTAAACAAGTTTGCACAGTAGCTGGCTTCCTAATGTTGGATCCGTCTCTTCCTAATGTTGGTGTTTATATATTCCTGGTTGATAAATGTATGTTGTTAAGCTCATTTCTCGTACTTGCAAGACAGAGTTCAGAAGCCGGAACCGTCAGATAAGTTTCAGATCTTGGTGAAGCATCGGCGTTCTGTTACCGCTGTTACTCTGGCAGAGGATGACCAAAAGGGATTTTCAGCTTCCAAAGACGGGATTATTATGCATTGGGATGTGGAAAGTGGGAAACATGAGAAGTATGCGTGGCCCAGCGAGGATGTTTTGATATCGCACTTTGCAAAAGCTCCTCAGGGTCCAAATAAAAATAGGAGCAAACAAGTACTAGCACTCGCAGTCAGCTCTGATGGGAGGTATTTGGCTTCTGGTGGAATGGATCGGCACATCCATCTATGGGACACTCGTACAAGAGAGCATATTCAGGTAGCTTTGTTACTATTTATGTTCAACTTATTTGTTACTGTCAACCCTTTGACAATGTCTTGTGTACTTCATTTTTGCTACCTATATTCGAAATTTTTCACACATTTGGAAATTTTGAAGTGTATCCTGTTCATGCTCCAAATGATTAACAATGCTTTTAATCCAGGCATTTCATGGTCACAGAGGGCCTGTTTCTTGTCTCACTTTTAGGCGAGGCACATTTCAACTTTTTTCTGGATCTTACGATCGAACAATCAAGCTATGGAATGTAGAAGATAGAACTTTCATGGACAGTCTATTTGGCCACCAAAGTGAAGTGTTAACAATTGATGCTCTACAAAAGGAGCGCATTTTGACAGTTGGTCGTGACCGCACAATGAGATTGTTCAAGGTAACTTTAGTTCTTGCATTACTAGATGGATTTTTCTGAGGCAGTTATTTTAATTTGCATCGTTACAATCACAATGGAGCATTTCCATAAGCTAACTTCTTCCTTTGGAAAAAGACTGTAATAAGGAAATATCCCTCTAGTTTGTCTAGGGTTCAGCATTCACCAAGCAGCTCTCTGGTTCTTAAAGTATCGCTCTCATGTTCTTCTAGAAGTACTTTGTATAAATTTGGCTACAGTGTAAAGTTAATAAATAGTAGACACTGATTTGTGTTGCTTTGACGTGCAGGTTCCGGAAGAATCACAACTAGTTTTCAGACCACCTGCAGCATCATTAGAGTGTTGCTGTTTCATCAATGATAGTGAGTTCTTATCTGGATCTGACAATGGGAGTATTGAGCTGTGGAGCATAGTGCGGAAGAAGCCGACGCACATTTTAAAAAATGCTCATGCTCCATTGTCATCTTATGCCAATCATCTACATAGGAAAGACGGGGAATGGCCTAAGGATGGAACAAAAGGTAATAGATATCTAATGCTAGTAGTCTGACTGATCTTAGCCAGGGTAACTATAATTTTGTTCTATTTTCTAAACCAATTGCTTTTTCTTGTTACTTCATAAAGCAATACTGGCCTACAATTTTTGTGAATAATGTTCCTATTTCTTATGCTGTATTGCTGTGAGCACAAGTTTGTCTATGTTCAGCTATTAATAACAAACTAGCTTTTATACTCTTTTACTGGAATTTCTAGCATTTTACTTGACTAATGGATGGTTAAAACCATGCATTTATCAGAAGATGGCATTTGCAAAATGGACGGATGCTCTTCTGCATTTTCATGGATTAGTTCAGTTGCTGTGTGCAGAGGCAGTGATATTGCTGCATCAGGTGCTGCAAATGGTATTGTACGCCTATGGGCTGTTGAAGGTGATAATAAAAGCATCAAGCCTATATTTGATTATCCACTGGTAAGATGATCTCACTGGTCTGTTAGCTATGTGTACTAGTAATTCTTTATGAAGCTTTTTCCTATGTACTATCAAGGTCCATGCCAACGTGTCGCCATACTGAAATGTGCTTGACGTTCATGGTTCATTTAGATTTAAGTATTTAATAGGCCCACCCTCTGAGAGGATTTTTTACCCATGCATGCATGAGTAGTTTCATGTGATTGCTGGAGGAAATTTATGGAAGTTGAGCATGTTGATTTAAAATGATGGAGCTAAAGTATATTTCCTCCAAGAGTGTGTTTCTAAACCTATAGTCAAAGTTAGTAGGAAGAAGAGTAGCTGGACAACTCCAACTGCAGAATCTTATCAATTATTTCTTAAATCAATTGCGTGGCCTTTGCTAAGCACCTATTTACCTTGGTAACAATGATGATCATGGACCAACCTCTCTGCACGAGGACTAGGAAGCATCTTAGATAAACAGTAATTGAAGACATAGGTCTTCTAGGAATTTTTTTAATTTTTTTAGAATGGCTTCTACAAAATCGTTAAACTTAAATTCAGATGTTTTATCAACTAGCTGTATCAAACAGTTTTTCCCTCTCTCTTATGTCGTCATAGTTCTTGTTGATTTTGCTTATGAGAATCTGCTCTTGCGGAAATTCAGTGGATTTGTCTTGAATCTCTGTAAGAATGTACTTCCATTGTGTTGGTTTCAGTAGCCTTTGGAAATTAATATTGTTCGTGGTTGAAACGCAGGTGGGATTTGTGAATTCACTCGCATTTGCGAAGTCTGGACGCTTTCTCCTTGCTGGAGTTGGGCAGGTTGTTTTTATCTCTTTTAACTGTTTACTTTTTTTATCTTTAGAGCCTGAATATAGAGTGTAGATGACTCAATGAGTTTTAATCCAGTTTCTTTAATGAAACTCCTGATTTGATGATTCCCTCACTAGAACCTGCTTTTGATTTATTTTAAGGAGCTAATAACTTCTTTTATAATGATTGCATCAACTTCAAATGCAAGACTATTACCGATAGGGCTACCATAATGGTAGTTATTAGGTGTATCATCTCAGTCTTTATTCTTTTAGGATGTCAGCTTTGGCAGTTCCAGCATTTCTTTTTTTGGCGGAGTAGCTTTCTGTGGAAATTATCATTGCCCTATCCTCTCACCACATGCATGTTTGATGATGCTTGCTATTAAATGATTTGTTCTTTCAGTTGGTCAGATGCACCTCTACAAAAGCCTTACTTGCCTGCATTTTAGAAACAATGTAGATTAATTTTATTTTAGGTTAGGCTTCACTTGACCTAAAATAATCTTTCTTCGTTCAACTTTAATAGCAACATTGGTGATGGGTGCACCAACTTTTTCCAGCAATACCCTGTGGTTTGTTTGGTGGTAGAGCTGAATAATCAAGTGCCCTATTCATAATTATCGTTATTGTTCTTCATCGAGCTTGATATTTTTAATAAAATTTGTAATCATGCTTTTCTGTTACTATTAGTAAAATGAACTGACCCTTCTAGTCATTAATGTGATCTACTGAACCGGGACTGTCATATACTTTCAAGGGATCGTCTCTGCAATTTAACCTCTTTTTTTCTCCCAACAGGAGCCTCGGCTGGGACGGTGGGGTACAGTGTCAGATGCGAAGAACGGCGTTGCAATACAGCCTCTAAGGCTTTCTGAAGATCAGACATCAATATGATCGCCTTACAATACGATGCAAGTTCTAAAAAAAATGTTTTAAGTCAGATGTATTCACAATTTTGGCCAGAGCGCAAGAGGTGTAGGTTTCTCCTTTTCATTCACTTATTTCTTTCCTAATGAGTAATGAGTCGATAAATGAATCTTAGCATTTATGAGCCCATGTGTTTCAGTCGTGTATATTAATTAGTCCTACTTAAAGAATCTTCTTTCTGTGATCACTTGCTTCTACATACAACCATGATGTACCATTCATCTTATATTTGTAACCAACATTTGTTCTTTTAATTGTTAGTAAGCAAGGCACTAAATTCCCCAGTTAGATTCAGCTGTCGGCTCCTTATTTATGAGCCAGCTGTGACTTCGTTTTGGCATCGTCTTTCATCTTCCTTTCATTATTTTAATTTTGTTTTTAAAATTTTTCTATCATAATCCAAAAATGTTATAAAAAATAGAAACTATAAGTAAGTTATAAGTCATAAAATGATATATATATATTGTTATGCTAAAAAAAAAAAAATTTTTAGAAACTTATGAAAAATTTTTATGTTTAAAAACTTTATTTTTAAAGCAATTTCAGAAACCTCTGGGAAGTCTCAGAGCATTATCTACTATTTTACTTGTCAATGAGTTTGGTTTGGTACGTAGTTATTAACTCCAAGCAGAACCCACATGCTTTGTGTAAGATTTTCCTAACAATATCTTTCTGCTGCGTTCCCTAACAATATCTTTCTGCAGCGCTCTATACATACACGTCAACGTGTCAATGATCATTTCTTCGTGACCAAACACAACAGCAACAAATGCGGCGGAGTACAACACAAAAGTATACGCTACCACACGAAAGCGATAGCAGTTTAACTTTAGAAATTTCATAAAATTGATTACAAATTCTCGTGAAAATAATAAATTAGAGTATAATTTGATTTGAGAGTTTTAGTCATAAAATGGATCTGTGTCATAGCAGATATTAATATTTTAGTTGAACTAAAAGTAAATAAAATTTTAGGTATTTATGAAGATAGCTTGGAATTATGTGTCTTTAAAATTCTATTGTAACATTTTAATTACAACGTTATTTACTATTTTTGTATTTGTAAAATTTTCAAGTCTTTTTAGTTTTTCTAACGATTCGTATCACGATATTAAATCTGTTTCTCCATTAAATTACTATATAAATCTTTCCTTCTATAGCTCTATATAAACAACCTACTCGACTTCTCCCATCTATCACTCAACAACTCTCCTACCAGGATCAGGAACCTCCTTAAACTCTAACAATGGCTGAAAACTCAACAGAGCAAACTCCGGCGGCGGCTGCTCTCGCGTCAGCTGCGGTGATTGCAGCTGCGGCGGCAGATGATCCGGAATCTCTACACAAATCTTCACAAAACCTTTGCCCTCCGCTTCCATTCAAGACACGTCTATTCGTTCGGGCTCTCTCTATAATCACCGACGTCTCTCGTCGTACTGACGGCTCAATCAACCGTCGCCTACTCAACTTCCTCGATCGCCCTACGCCTGCATACCCTACCCCATCTCGCGGAATCTCCACCGTCGATGTCCAGGTGGACCCCACACGCGGTCTCTGGTTCCGTCTTTTCATTCCATCTTCTTCGATCAGCCGCCGCCTACCGATCGCCGTGCTCTTTCACGGAGGTGGATTCGCTTTTTTATCTCCGGCGAATTTTGCTTACGATGCTGCCTGCCGCCGTATCGCTAGAAAAGCTTCTGTTATAATCGCTTCCGTTAACTACCGTTTATCGCCCGAGTACAAGTTTCCTAAACAGTACGAAGACGGAATTGACGTTCTTCGTTTCATTAACACCGGTGGACTCAGCGGCGTTAAACCTGCTTTCTCCGTTGATATTTCTAGTTGTTTTTTGATAGGCGATAGTGCCGGAGCTAACATTGCTCACCATGTCGCACGAATTTGGGCGAGAGAAGAAGAGAAGTATAATCATCCAAATCAATCGGAGCTAAAAATTCGTGGAATTGTTTCGATTCAACCTTTCTTCGGCGGAGAAGAAAAAACTCGATCAGAAGAAAGGCTCGAAGGAGCACCATTGGTTTCAAATGAAAGAACAGAATGGTTATGGAAAGCTTTCTTACCTGAAGGAGAAAACAGAGATCACCCAGCAGCGAACGTCTTCGGTCCGAGAGGTCAAGACAAGCTTGAGAAAAATTTTCCGGCGAAGGTTGTTGTCATCGTCGGAGGTTTTGATCCGTTGCAGGATCGACAGAAAAGGTATTGTGAAGAGTTGAAGAAGAGAGGGATTGATTCGAAGCTAGTTGAGTTCGAGAATGCCATCCATGCTTTCTATGTGTTCCCGGAGTTGAAGGAATCCGGCCAGCTGGTTGAAGTCATCAGAGATTTCATTGAGCAGAACAAAAACAAGATTGAAGAAGATGCTTAATTAAGTCAATAATCTATTAATTAATTAGAACAGCTCAGCAGGTGAGTGTTTGTTTAATTGTATTCGATATTATGGAGATTATTGAAGTTATCGATTTCAGTATTTCTCTGTTGAGCGTTAGGACGGATGACAGCCATTGCTCTTTTAAGTGAGACGTGTCAAGTGTAGTTATATTACTTTCGGTCGACCATGCTGTGTAATGGTGTAACTATGCGCAGGTCGGGGTCGATGAGTTTATCGGGCTGAGCCCGTCTGCAAGTTCGGGTTCCTTTTTTTAAATAATTAGGTAAGATAAAAACTATTTAAACAATTAAGCGCAGAAGTCTATACTCTTATACTCTTCATGATCCGTGCTGATTATCGTTGATAGTACGATCAGAAAAAAGTTTTAAATTATATAATATTTATTTAAAATATATAATTTAAAGTTTTTAATTATTTTTATTTTTATTTATAAGATAAATTTATTTTAAAAAATAATAATATTTTTTATTTTAAAATTTATAGAGTCAGATGCCATGGGCTGAAAAAGTCGGCCCTATAGGACGTTCTGTCTAGTTTCAATCTTAAAGTGTAACCATAGGCAGGCCGGACTATACGGGGACGGCCTTTTAGATGTACGGCTTAGTCTGAATGTAAATGCGGGCAGGGCAGCCTGCAAGCTGTTCTTTTCGAAGCGAAAATTATATATTTATTTAAATAATTAAAAAACGAAAGGATGAATTGCTATAGTATTTAATTTTAAGAATATCAATGTATAAAAGTAAGTTAAAATCATGGGGACGTGTTTGGCGGAGCGTTTCCCTATATTTTATGTTTTTATTTATGTTTTTTATAAATTTTATAATACTTATAAAATATTATAAATGTAAAACAGATGAACATCCACTGAAGCCATTCGTATTCCAACAGTACCACAAGACAACCATAAAACAGATTACTAAAAGCCAACGTTAGTAAAATAAAACCAACATAAATAGATAAGAAAGCTAAGGACACAACTTGGAGGTGTGCAACCTTTATGTAGCGTATATGCATATAAAGAAAGCCAGCATAAAAAAGAAAGGTATGAAGAGGTAGGAGGTTAGACAATCACCCACTCCAATTTATATATACCCCCTTTAGAAACCATTACATTAGACACAGCACTACACAAAGATGCTCCCCGTACATATATATACATATATATATTAATCAGTTGCCCACCTAAATGGCACCACTGCTACGCCAGCTCCATAGCACACTTCTATCGCTGGCCCATACATGAACACAAAAAGATGCTTGCATCCAAAACAGTGCAAAGCAGCGCCAACAACTTAGCTGCACAACAAGAGAACATGGACCAGCAAACTGCTGCCAATCAACATTGGTCACATCAGAAAATACATAAAACAAGATAAACAGATAAGCAAAGAACGCAATTACTATTGTCATCGCAAGCATTACCACATTATCCTCCAGTTAGATTTAAGAGTCAGCAACCCTTAGCAGCAGCTGATGGAACTTGGTCGTCAGAGCCGCTGGTCAAGGTAGGTTTCTGGGTCTTGCCTGCAAGAGGTAGCTTCTCCTTTGGAAACAGCCTCTCAACCTCCTCAGGAGTGTTGATATAGATCTTTCTCACTATGCCACAGAACTCACTGCAAACAAGAGAAAGTCAGAAGCTGGACTGACACATGCTAAACCGATATTGTCCCAGATGTTTACTAATTAGGAAGAACAAGTTTATGCAAGTCAAATGTCTTCTTAATCATTCAGACTATTTGGGTAAATACTGTTGTTATGTCATGCAACTTTTTAAGCACTCAGGACAAGTATAAGTTGTGATGCCATGCAATGCTTCGTACAAATTTAGACAGTTCCCAATAATTATAACGATCAAGGACTTACTGCCACGGCTCATCACCAAGTTTCACCAAGTCATCCTCATCATCTGTATAGACCACCAGCCATTTCTTATCAGTCCCAGTAAGCTCTCCACAAATGCTAAACACCTCCTCGAGCTTGAGTCGGAGGTCATCATAACCATCCAATTTTGTCAAGTCCACCGCTCTCCCAACTGCCACACCCTGCATGTGAACCTGAAGAAGTGAAATTCACAATGTCAACTACGGATCCTTGTCATCATTGCCTAATTTAAATCCTGATAAAAATATAGTACCTTGGTGCAGGTTCGCACTTGTCGGCTTTGCATCTCCTGTGACGACTTAAGGCATGACTTCTCAGGGTCACTGCTGACTGCAGGAGCATCTGACCGAGATGGTTGCGTATTCTCATCAGAATCTGCATCGAGGGATGCCAAATGTGGATCCCGAGAGGAAGTTCCAGATACAACTGCAGCAGATGCCTCTTCAGTTATGCTGCTTTTGATGAGTTGAATGCCAAATAACCGGCAGCCACCACTTGACTCCTGCTTCTTCTCAATGGGTTCCTTGTTGACACTTGCAGAGTATGATTCTGTTTGGGCATCAGATCTAATAGGCCACCATCCAGCGCCATTAGTGATACCTGATGGAGAGAAGTTCTCACTAAATCGTGAAGGACCACAGTTCAATGTGCATGAAAACAGCGACGGGGGACTAGATGATGGATAGAGCTCAGTAACTCGATGAAATCCTGAAAATGAGAAGGTTTTCTCTGCTTCAATTGGCGGTTTCCACAGACCTAAGGAGTAGAGTACTATGTAAATGTCATGAATTTGAACAAGGAGCAGTACATATTTCATTCAATAATAACACAGTACTGAAAGGTTTCGAGTGAAACATCTTAGTACCAAATTGTGGAGGAAGGTCAGATCCCTGAGAAGAAGTAGGCGCCCTTCCACGTTTATTCCGTACTGTTGTTTGAGGCGTAGGAGATGGAGCGGCCACTAGAGGCTCCAATTCCCATGGTGATACTCGGTCTGGTCGTGGAATAGAAGAAGGCTCATCCCATTGCACCTGCACATTAAAGCACTTTATCTTGTAGGAAGAAAGTTGATAATGACTGGAAGTAATATTCGCAGATAAGAATAGTGACTAGCAACAGGAAACAAAAACCAACAGATGTACAGTCATACCTTCACAAATTTACAAATGCAGTTGATGAACAATTAACACAATATATCATAACCAAACAATTTTCATGAGTGAGATTTCCTACCCTCAGTGCTCTCCAATCAGAATTAGTCCATCCGGAAGACTCTGTATTCCCAACACCAATTATAGTACCACTAAACCTGAATATAAATGGCATATCAGATCCCAAAAGCTATCACCCTGGCAATAAATGACAGAACATACCTTCTTTCAGGAGCTTCATCACCTTCAAACCTCATCTTAAACCTCATTCCAACAGACAGCTTGTGATTCTTGGCTTCCAGATATTTGTTAACACTTACAATAAACTCAGACCTGCTAGTTCTGCAGTAAAGAAGTATTTCTGGGGTAAGTTTCAAAGGAGAAACATTCATAAGCTAACTTTATATGAATCTTGGTTACACGGAAGAGACTAGCATTTTACATATTTGAAACTTCAAAGGCGGTTGGCTGGAAGTTCCAAACCTTGGTTTATAGTAGACAGAAAAGAGCGTCCCAGTCGCTATAGCATGAGATGCAGTAGCCAAAACTCCCAAATGCATGCTATGACTGGAAATGACAGATGATGGCATGTTATTCAATTGTCTCATAAGTCTTCTAACGCCAACCCTTAGCTCCCCATTGTCACCTCTGCAAAGTAGTTGGATGAGGACAATTTAAGACAGATAGGGTAAGCTAGTGATGACACCTGATGCGGCTCTGCAACAGACTATTCACTTGCCTCAAAAAAATAAAAGCATCACCAGCAACTAATCGCTTTGAGCTGACAAAAACACTCCAACCTGTTGTAAGAAGGTGACGCCTAGGTTGCCCTGCATGGAACACAGATAAGCCAAGAAGAGAATTCAGTTTCGAATGTTGCAGCTCGAATGAAATAAGGTGGGAAAAACTAATTTCTTTTTATATGAGAGAATTACAGATCTAGGGGGCATCAAGATACGCTACATCTTGGAGTTGCAAGAAACAATTCAATTATCCCATAAATGAGTCCAGATTAAACCTAACTGCAGAAATGAAAAACTTCTACTCAAGATTCAAGGGAATACCTCGAAATATATGACGAAAACGCCATTCATTCCCAAGAAGATCAGTTGCAACCAACTCTTGCCATGGGGGTTGTTGCGACATATCCTAAACAGAACAGCATTAATGGGGAATTACTAACATAAAAAATGCTCAAACTTCACCAATGGGATAGCCCAATGCATACCAATGGAGGTAGGCACTCATCTGCATGCCTCCTAAGGACAGAGAAGCCCCCGTGGGTGCTTGTGTCAGATGCAGTCAGTGTTTTGCAGAAGGAATGCACTGTACACCTTTCTGGTTCGGGTGGTGGAGGATCTGGGGTAGTGATTTCAGATTGCTGCATCAGAGAAGATTACAAAATAAGGATAGCACCAACTCATGAGAGAGAGAGAGAGCGAGAGAGAGAGAGAGAGAGAGAGAGGCCAAGAAAAAAAAGTAAAGAGACTACAAAGAAAATAACTCACATCGGGCTCAGGCAGTAAAGTAATCTGTGCAAAGACTTCATCGGTGTCTTGTTCAGCCTACACCCAATACGAATCGCCTCCTCAAAAAAGTTACAGCAGAAAAAACAGCACAGTGAAATGTAGATTAAACATGCAAACTCCTTGAAAGACAAACTTACTAGAAGTTGAACATTCATCACACGGCATAGAATTTTTGAAGGCAAATCGAAGAGGGGCATCTGCTGGTCAATACCCTGCTGAGTTGAAGCTTCAAGCTGAACAAAAGAAGTTGAAAAGAAATGATTCAGGTCAGAGTCAAGAAGCACCACGCTCGAACATGCTGAATATATACAATTAGCAACTTACATGATATGCAAACCTCACTATCCCCAAAATTGTGACCTCTTACACAACCATACCGTACCGCATTTCTGACTTAGATACGTGCCACAAGTCAACTATGACAGAACATGTAAATGGAGAGCTAAGACAAGGACCAAGGCAAGCTTATGCTATTAATTTGTGTTTACAAATGTTGACAGAATAATGCACTAAATCCTTATACTGAATTGGGGAATATTACAGAGAAGACCATGGATCTTGAATGCCAAGTTTGGTCAGGAATTAATTGTTCAGAACTATCCAGAAACTAAAACAAGCATCAACCATACAACCATGTCATGTTATGAAGTGATCTTGAATGCCAAGTTGCTTCAGAACTATCTAGAAGCAAAATCAGTTAAAGCAACATGAGCCACCCAGGCCATCAATTTGTCAGATGAAGACACAGTCCATCTAAAAACCTTTAGTCAGACAACTTGGAATCCGGAGTATACACATGACACTATTTACTTGATTAATTTATAACGAAATGAATGAGAAGAAGCACCTGTTCCATGTGGCCTTGTGGAAAGTAATATACTAGCTCCCCTTGACGAGCAACTGTGACAAGAGGTCCTGCACAAGCATGCCACAACTCTCTGTACAAAGCATCACCTGTAGGACCTGCAAAAGGGAGACCGTGACTTTACGTCCATGGCAGGTTCCCAAAAATCTAACAGATTTTTATAGCATTTAACAACAACTACAATTTCATAAGATAAATTATATTCATGGCGAAATATATAAAACATAAACAAAACACCGCTAACAAAACCAAAACACAAGAGTCACACAGATCACAAGGTAGTTGAAATAAACTAATTCATTATATGTTTTTCTTTCCTTAGTTAACTTTTACTTATGAATCCTGTCGGCTTTCCTTGATCAACAACTTCTTAGCCAAACACCAGTTCCCTCACAAGATCTCAACAAAAATAAAAAGGAGCAAACAAACTAAGACAATTAATCAGTCTAAACATGAATAAACCCTGAAACAGACCATCAAACAAGAGAAAATTTGAAAGAGAGAGATCGGAAACTACTTACCTGATTCAAGAGGTCCTCCATGACCAGGGTGATGGCCTGGATACACACCCTCCATTAAAATCTTCTCAAAGTATCCTAAAACTTCTCTCTTCTTCAATCAACTCAAAACGCTGTTGCTCTAGTAAACAACAAATAGGCCACTTCAACAACCTTTTACCACTATCCCATTGCCAGATTAAATAACCCAAAAACAAAACGGAGGCCAAACTTCTCCAACTCCCTCTCTTCCACTATCCCCCGGCCTTAAATCGTCATCAATCACCGCAATAAATACCTAGAAGTTATAGAATCGCTGAAGCCTTGGGCCTAGATAGCCCAGAATTGTGACGACAATAACCTAGCTACACCTTATCCTCAGGCGCAGTCCATGATAAACGTTTCTCCACAGAGCACTTCTGGAAACGGAAACCATAACCGACGATCGATATCAAACAGTTTCCGGGGTAGAACGAGCCGTTCCACACTGGAAACCACTTCCCAAAAATTGATCTCCGAAAAACCACCTCCAAAAACAACAGATCTGTATTATAGAACACCGAATGCAGCAGAGTCGGCTCAGAAACTCTGAAGCCTTCTTCCTGAAAGCTGATCTTCCAAATCTAACTCAAAAATCTTCAAAAAGAAAACCTTGTTCACTCACCGATCTACGGATCTAATACAGTTTTCAGCAAACCAGTCGATCAAGCCACAGCTACACAAAAAATCGATTAAACAAAAATACCAAAAAATAAATCCTTCTTCAGCTCGCAAAATTTGAATTCCTTCGAAAATTCAGCTATTCTGAAGAAGTTTTTCTGATACTCAGCTCGATTTTGACTGATTTAGACAAGAAATTGCTGTAAAAATAATTGGAGGTATTCAAAAGTAAATGAATCTAGAGAGAGACCAGGGATGAGTAGAAAGGGAAAGCAAGCAAATGAATAAAGCAGCAGTAGAACTACAGAGATCTATTTATATCTGATAGCCTTTTCCCTCGGTTGTCGTCCTTGCTTCTGCCGGACCTTACACAGGCTTTACCTCGCTGTCTCTGTTCTTAACTTATCCCTCCACTCCCTCAACTTATCCTGCTCTATTCAACTTTGTACCGCTCAAAATCCTAAAACCAAAAAGATATTTTATTGTTACCAACAAATTATCCTGTTCCGAGAGACATATTTTAGATTAGCGACAGAGCTAGTGGGACCACAGTAGGTCTTGGAAACATGTCGTGTTTTATACCGAGGAGAAAAAGTATTATCGTGGTCTGGCGATGCAGATGGGACATGCCCACATTTCTCCAGCAGGCTCCCCCAATGAACTGCAGCTGATTAGTTTATTCTCTCTGTACTAGTCGTATACCTCAATAATCACTTTCCAAACTACGGTCCAGATTTGTTACAATAATTTAATCTTCCAGATTCCATTTCGTTAATAAGTTCATTCTTCAAGCTTAACAATAGATTAATCTTCCAGATTCTATTTTCTTAATCAATTCAATTATTCAAGCTTAACAGTAGTTTAATCTTACAGATTCCATTTCGTTTAATCAATTCAATTTATTTGTGATTGCTTTTCGTATATTTTTTATATTCATTTTTTTTATTTCATTTTATGTTTTTAATAAATTTTTTATAATATTTTATAAATTTTTCAAATTTAAAAATAAAAAAAAATTAAATCGTAAGTTTTAAATATTAATTTTAAATATCTTTTAAAATTACTAAGAAAAATTTAATCAAGCCATATAAACTAAATCAGTACATGATACCGGACAGTCGTTTGAGATTACTTGAAATACTTTAGTAATAAAAATATTGTTTTCTGAAAATAATTTTAGTTTAGTTTAATTTTAAAAACTATGTAATTAATAAATTTATTAGATTTTTTAATGTAAATATCTGAAATATTGTAGAAACTTTAAACGAAAAATTCATTAAAACCAGAAGCAGCACAAATAAGCATTTATAACGTGATCCGGGGAGACAGAGGAAGGGTTGGTTTCTCTGAGACGTCTAGCATGCTCCGCATTAAAACGCAAAACGATTAATGTATTTTTAATTGAACTGTTGCATTAATTAGAGAGGAAACCATTACTTATATCACGTATTTGTATAAAATTACGATAGTGCCATACGTTGTTCACCGGATCCCGTTCCGAAGAAAGTGAGCGTGAGGACGGAGTGAGACGTGGCTTAACAAATAGTGCCATAGGTTGTCTCCCTGCCGGTCCGGTCCGTGAACTTTATATATTCGCGATTAACAAATAGAAGATTGCCACGTGTGCACATAATGTTTACATCTGACTTGAATGATTCGCTTTTCTGTGGACTGGACAGGACCATGAATGCGTAATTTGACCCGATCCAAGTTGAGTCTAGTTTCCTAATTTATCGAGGTTTTTTTTATGTTTAGATGGATTTTTATTTTTTGAATTGGATATTATTGACTTGTATATTGAGGTTATAAAATCAATGCTCAAAATAAATCAAATAGCTGGTCACTTTTGTTTGAACTATTCGGAGTATTGATAATCATATTCATAATGATATCAAGTGTGACAAAATATTTTGCAAACTAAGTAAAATAGCTTCAAAATATTGTGAGAATTTTTGAGTCCCCTAAATTATTTGTTTTTCACTTACTATGGAATTAAGGTACCATAAATATTTATTTACAATAACAGCTCTAGTATAGTGTAAGATAATCCGTCCGAATATTTCATAAATCTTTATTTATTCGTTTGTATATAAGTCAGTGGAATCCAGGTCAATGTCGAGCTAACATATTTACGTATAGTTTTTTGTTTTTTATTTAAAGCCCACAAAGTGGGGCGTCCGTTGATGGGAAGCAACGAAAACCACGAGTAGCAGGGGAACGATAGACTAACAGCGACGTTTTTTAATTACTAAATATATTAGTAATGTATTTGGTGCTAATTTTTATACTTAAATAATTAATGCGCAATTGGTGATTTAGAGTGGTGGAGACCTCGTGGTGTACGCCTGTGGTATAGCAACTTGGTGACAATTATTGGAGGGTTGTTCAAAGAAAATATTCTTAAATTAATCGCTTGTGTTGTTTTTTATGGTTACTATAAGTTTTAAGTCCAGTGTTTGATGCTTTCAAATATTCCTTCTGCTTCTATTATGCAGATGCATGATGTCATTAGGGGTGCGATTTATTTCATGCTATGTTATGCGAGAAAATAACAAACGCCTGAGAATTTCATGATAATGTTTGAGGTTTTTGCTTTGTTATGCTTTCAATGAAAGCAACGCCTGCTGCTACCAAGCCTATCATTTTCATGTTGGGGAAATTTGAAACTAATTGTTTGTGTTTATTGCTTGCAAGCTGGCTACTTGTATGCCTCTAAATTTTGAAAATACGAAAGAAAAACTGTAAAATAGTTTTGGGAATATATGTTAGAATTATACTCTGCTTATGGTTGCTCTGTGAATACTAAAACAATTTTACAACCCATTGAAAACACTACATTGTTTTTGACATAATTATATATTATATTATTATAATCTTACGCTCATAATTTTCCTTAGCATGAGTAATAGTTTGAGTTAACTATTGTGATTGAAAAACTAATTTAGAAAAAAAATTAGAAACGTCAAGCCCAGTATTTTAGGCAGACTTCACAACTGCGTAATCTCACGAACAGTACGACTAAATTGTGCCGACATTCTCATTCTCTCTGTTAAGTGTCGTTTGCAATTTAGAGAATAGAGTTTTGAAAATAAAAACTTTCTATCCATTTTTAAAATAAATTTATTCACTTTAATTACAAATAAATTATATAATATATAATTATATAATTATTCATACATTTTAATTGAGTAGTTAATATAGAATTCTTCTTAAAGTAAAATTTTGAAAAGAGATTAGAATCATTTGACAATGCATTTAGCTCCGTTTTTATCTTCATTTAAAATATTTGTTTCTAAAAAATTCTTACAGTATAAATTTAAAGAAAAATAGAACTAAAATTTATATATTGTAAATTTATTATATCTATAATTTTTTTATTTTTTGAGTTAAAAAATAAATCTATTGCTTAAATTTATAACATTTTTATATTAAAAATTCTATGTTTTAAGTAATGTCAAAATGTCCAAAAAAAAGAGATGAAATTGCGACGACTAAAATTACCTAAGTCGAGCCATTAGAAAGATATATGGAGGATTTTTTGAATTGAGCAAGAAATGAATTTTTTTTAAAACCACAAAAATATTTTAAATTATTTTAAAAAAAAGAGTTAAGTAATAATAAGATCTTACAAAGTAAAATTTTTAAACTTTTTAAATTATTATATAAAATATTATAAAAAACTTTTTAATAATAAAAAATAAATATTATTGAAAAGCACGGTGAAAGATGCCTACAGGATTTTAGGAGTACTTATAAAATAGAATTTTTATGAAATAAAAGATATTTTTATCTTTTTTAAAAAATGAGTTCTAGTTTGTTATTTCTAAAAACTTAAAGATATGCAATAAAAGATCTTATTACGTAAAATTTGTCTATATTTTTAAATTTTTAAATAAATTTTTTAAATAATTATAAATTATGTATTAAAAAATATGAAATAAAAAATTAAAAAGCAGTGTTGGAAAAACGCTAATCCAAATGGGCTCTTATTATTAGAAGTGAACCTTTTGGTTTTTCACAAATCTCGTTAACACAAAATAACATTTTCTTTTTTCATAAGCCCTGTCAATATCGATTAGACATGGTGTAGCCGGTGGTGCTCATGCAACCATTGGCTAGGCAAGGGTGCCGGAGGGTTGAGACAGCAGGAGCAACAACAACAAAGATTAGGGAAGACTATAGCGGAAATCATAAGGATGGCGGTTTTCTGGTCGCTATAAAGACGATAGTTGAGTAGGAGTGATAGTGCAAATTTTTTACTAACCCGTCGAACTTGACCTGAAGTAGCAATCATGCAGGATTCCCTTGACCTAAACTGATATTCAAGAGGATACACTCTACTAAGCGAGTTCTTCAACGTACATAAACCAAGCTGTGCTTTGTGTAAGTTGCATTGAGATTGTATTATATCATATATTTGTTATAATCTTTCGATTCCATCTCGTGCCGGTTTTATAATGATGTGCACATAGCTATTCATAATTTATAAACTAAAGTCGTACGGATTTAGTATTTTGAATTAACTGAGTGTTTGGTGTTATGTCTCTTTTTTCACTTGGGGATACTATGTTTCTATAGATCCTATTGCAAATTATGGTTCATTAGAATACAATAAGTTAAATATATATTCATATTTGAATGCTAATAATTAAGAAAGATGCACCATTATTTAAAAAGTTGGAAGACAAATAATTAAAAAACTTAAAGCATTTTTTGAAAGATGAAAAATCAAAAGACTTTTACAATTAGCTGGAAGATTAATGACAATCGTTTAAAAGTTCAATAGTCTTTTTGAACACACTATATATATAGGTAATAAGTATTTGTTTGAAATATTATTTAAACTATTCACAACCTCAAGTGTGACAAATAGAATCAAATCATTATAGCGAAAATTTTTATTTAAAGTGTAACACAAGAATTTATAATTATTTTAATTTAGTGATTTCTTTTATACTAGTTTATTTTTTCATGATACTTTTTTTAATTTTCTAACGTAAATTTCTTAATACTTTGTTTGTCTTATTCTTATCTCAATTCTTATATTATTTATATAAAAGTTTTAAATATATTTTATATTTTCACTGTGTCTACCGATAATCGGACATGTTCAGCATTTTCAGCAGATCCTTTTTCATTACAGATGTCATCTTCTTGATATATCTATACTAGAGATTTACCTTGTTGATAGAAAACGTGTCAACTAGTTTTGGCTTTGGAGGTGAAGATCAGAATGAAAACTGGACAAGCTCAAGCACAAACATAATACAAGATTGTAATGCAACTGCAGACGGTGACAAGAAGATGAACTAAGGTCCTATTTATCCTGTTGTAGTCATAAGCCAGGGTTTGAAGTATACTACTGTCAGTGTTAGCAATTTGTGTTAGCAAGTGTAGGGGTGCGGAGCATTGCTGCAGGGCGTCCTGGGTCTGGACGAGTCCTTATCGTCCAACTGCTAACCATTGTCTTATATTTTCTTCTCACTGTGATAAAATCCTTTCGGTAAGATTAAGGAGTATTTTCAACTCTTCTTATTTTAAATTTTTTAAAAAATATTTATCTATTTTTAAAAATTTAATAAATATAAAAAATAATGAGAATTTTATTATTATTTATTATTATTTAAATAAAAAATAAAACTTATTTAAAAAAATTTTAAAACTTTCAAAAATTTTAAATAAATTTTACATAATATTATAAAAATTTTATTATAAATATGAAATAAAAAATAAAAAAGTAGCTTTCTGAAACGTATGCACACAAGTTTCATGTCTCAACACATGGATTACATGTTCTATATAAGTGCATGTTTTAAATACCATAAACTTTAGTTTCTGAAAATTGAATTTTTAAAAAATAAAATCTGAATAAAACTAAAATTTATTAAAATAAAATTTGAAGTGATAATTAAAATATATAAATTTAAATTTATATAAAAAAAATTTAGTGTAGAAGTAGAATGATAATTAGAAAGTAAAGTTTGTTGTAATTAAGATATGTTCTGAGTGGTTTAGAATTGAATTGATTATGTTTTTAACATTTTATTACGCACTATGATTGCCAGTAGGCTTGCCTTGACCAGCTTCAACAACCGGTCAACACAGAAGTACATGCATCTCTTGTGGGCGCAACAGAACCAGCAATCCTGGCCGCTGGTATGATCAGAACCGTACGATTCACTCGACTCAGTCCTCCTGCAACACTTGTTCGTGGAATTCAACACCTGGGTCGGGTTCAGCACGGGTAGCTAACACGTGAGAATCTGCTCGGAATTAACGAAAACACTTCATCATGTCGATATATTCATTGCGAAATACTACCGGATAGACATGTACGAGATGGCCGATTTTAAATATTGAGGTACGGGAGAGGAGTTGTTGGGCTTTCGGAATATTTTGTGGCCGATGACGTCGGAAAGTAGCTATATCCTCAACAGAATTTAATTTCCATCTCGAGTCCGGGCTTTAGCACCACTAGGGAATGCCTGCGAGCTCCGGCGAAGGAAACTCGCAGGCGATCTCAGTTTTCCGATGAAATTTAGCTACGTGTTGTTACATAACTACATTCCAGTGAAAATTGATCAGCTGGAAGTTTTCGGTGTTCATCTTTGTTGCTGAACTAGATAAAGGGGGATCTTTTCTTTCTATTTAGGTGAGTGTGAATTTCTTTTCTCTAAGATTCTTGTTGTTTTATTAATTTTTAGTAGACCGGACGAATTCCCTAGTGTGAACTTAGCATGAATTTTTCTTTTGATTTTGTTGAGAGAACATGTGATTTCTTCGATTCTAGTTAGTGAACTTGATCGCAGTAGAATGATAGTTTCTACAATTTCTCTCCTTTATTTCTCTTCAACTTCTTTGAACTCTTTCTCAACGAAAGTAGGACTCTCTTTCATCTCTTTTCACTTGGCTCAGAGCTCATGGTTAATCCACTGACGTTTATCTTTTTTTTGGTAGTTCGGATTTAATTGTGCAGAATTGTTGATCTTCGGCGATAACGATTTGAATTGTCATTTCAGACTGAAGGTTTATGTCTAGGGTTTTTTATTTGGTTGACTTGGATTGATTAGAGGATTCGGTCTAGTTTTGTCAATATTGATGGCTGAGGTTACAACACCTGCAGGTAGCGCAACTTTTAAAGGCTGATGGACTCGAGAAGAGGCAGAGGCAATGCATCATTCAATTTTTTTGCCGTTGCTGGTAATGGAGGTAATAGTTCAAGGGAAAGCCCCACAAGTGATCATGTGAGCCATGACCTGCGAGGTATGAGCCTGGAGACGTCTCAGGAGGGTGAGTGGGAAGTTATTGGGAAGAGGTCAAAGAACCGGTCTGGCTCCGCTGCTTCCAAATCATCCAGTTCTTCTGGTAATGCTGCATACTCTAAAACATGGGCTCAAGTTGATGGTCAGAGGCAAGGAGGGAGTGCTAGCAGTGGTAACCGTAGAACTTCCGGAAATAGTTGGGCTCAAGCCAGGGAGGATAATGACAGTACTGGTCGAGGTAACATGAGACCTCATTCAGCAAATCGTGGCTGGGAGTCTGCTTACATGGCACCACCACCAAAAGTACCACCTCGCCTGCAACATGGTTGGCAGTGGGGGAGCAGAGGTGCTGCTCATACACATCCAACTACTGAAGGAGAACCCTCTTCTGGTTTCAAAGATGTCACTGGACATGATTCCTCATCTGAGGTAGTGCCTCAGCTTGATGATGGATCTGATGATGAAAGAACTGTAGAAGATAGTGATGATAGTGATGACTATGATTCTGATGCCAGTCAGAAGAGCCATGAGACATGCAAGAAAAATAACTGGTTTAGAACGTTTTTTGAGGATCTGGACAGACTATCTAGTGAGGAACTACATGATACAACAAGGCAGTGGCATTGTCCTGCATGTCAAAATGGTCCGGGTGCCATTGACTGGTATAAAGGACTACTGCCATTATTGACACATGCAAAAACAAAAGGATCTAGTAGGGTTAAACTTCACCGTGAACTCGCTGCAGTGCTTGAAGAGGAACTGAGGAGGAGGGGATCTTCAGTTATACCAGCTTCTGATGCATTTGGAAAGTGGAATGGTTTGCTGGAGACAACAAAAGATCATGATATAGTCTGGCCTCCCATGGTTGTTGTCATGAATACATTTCTTGAAAAAGATGATCATGAAAAGGTATTATAAGATCTATTTCTTATAATTCTTTCGTTTCTTTCATATTGTTTTGTGTTTACTGTGTGACTTCGTGGTTGCGCTAATCTTGTTCTTTAAATTAATGTTGCTTTTCTTCTATTTCACCTAAATGTCTTTAATTGCTTGTCTTTTTCATTACTGTGCAGCTTTATGGTTGACGATTAATCTTGTTCTTTCACATTAATGTTGCTTTTTCTCCTATTTCACCTAAATCTCTTTAATTGCTTGTCTTGATAGAATAACTGTCAAAATCGTTGGTTTTCTAGGAGTTTATTTTCTACCAAATTTATGTGATCTTCTAAAATAGAAGAAACATGTGCAAAAGTATTATATTGTAAAAGGTTATGCTTACGCTTACTATTTAAATTACTTGAAAAATGCTTGAAAAGTTTTGTTCCACTTACTTTTTCCTTCCTATGCACACTATATAATGACAAAATGATTTGGCTTGGATACAAAGGCTGGTGATTTGCCAATAGAGGATAAAGTCTAAGGTTAAATGAGTGGCAAAAGAAGCGTGGAGAACAGGAAATGCCGTGCATGTTAGTATGCTCTAGATGCAATTTCCTTTTTGGTTAGCATCACTAAAGATGCACTTCACATTGAGTTAATGAGAGTACAAGGTGACAGTCTGTACATGCTTGAGATAGTATGCTTCTCTGTATTTAGCACCGGTTTTTTTTTTTTTAACAACTTTGAGGTTTTAAAAATTATTTTGGTGGATAAACCATAGAAGCAGTACTTTTTTTTATAAATCGACTTTTAGGTTTTGTTAAATGTACTAATAATAAGTACTTCGTCTGCACTTCAATTAGTTCATTGTTCATAGTGAGTGTAATTCTTGTAATACTCAAGCTAGTTCACTGTATAGACTTGTCTATTGGTAATTTGGTGTCTCTATGTGGGTTTTTGGTCTGTCCTATCATACTGAGTGTTTTGCCCCTTACTCATCCATGGTAGTTTCCTCATTGAAAGAATAATGGATGTGTATTCTAATTTTGGTAGACAACTCATAGTTGTTTCAGAATTCTTAAGTGCAACATTTTGGTGAAGTATGATTTTCTACCACCACACACAGCAACAAGCACATGACTTAGGTTTTGTTTTTGGCAGGTTAAAGCTCTCTAGAGAGCATCTCTTCTTAGCAAGCTTTACTTGTCATTTTCTGAGCATAGTTTCTTTCACTCACTTGGTATTTTCTTTTATAAATGTGCAGTGGATTGGAATGGGAAATCAGGAGCTCCTTGAATATTTTAGTGGTTATGCTGCTGCGAAAGCTCGTCATTCCTATGGCCCTCGTGGGCATCGAGGGATGAGTGTACTAATATTTGAGGGAAATGCACTTGGCTACATGGAGGCAGAGCGTCTGCACAAGCACTTCGCTGATGAAGGAACTGGCAGGGATGCTTGGGAACAAAAGACCGGGCGTTTGTTCTACCCTGGCGGGAAAAGACAGTTATATGGTTATCTGGCACAGAAAAAAGATCTGGATATTTTCAACATGCACTGTCAAGGTAGTTTTATGCGATCTGATCAACTGTTTAAATCACAATTAGGATCATCATTCTTCTTCTGTTACTCAAGTCCTGATTGTATGTGTCTGTCCATGTTTTCTTAGTCAGGGATGCATCATTTAGGTTGCAATTTGAAAGGTGTTAGTAGCATGAGTCTCTATTGCACTTGAAACATCACTTGGAATCTTTGTAAACTACAGGCAGTTGTGCAGGGTTGTTTTGAATGTTCTTAAGTTGCATGAACAATGTTCTATATTTCTATGCTTGCTAAAGGTCAAAGTGAGTTTTACCTTAATATTTTTTCGATAACCCAAATATTGTAAAAGCTTGAATGACTTTTTGACTTCTTTTTCCTGTTATTCTTTTCACTAATGTCCTTCCTAGGTAAATCAGAATTGAAGTTTGAGATGAAGTCCTACCAGGAAAAGGTTGTTATTCCAATCAGGAAAATGAATGAGGACAACCAGCAGCTTAACTTTATGAAAAAGTCTGTAAATAACTACAAGACAGAAAATCAGGCACTTCAGAATACTTTGGGAGCTGTGACCCAGAAACTACGGGATACAGAGAAAGAAAACACAATTGTTAGACTCAGGACCAAAAAGCAGTTTGAAGAGCACAAAGAAGAGGTAAGAAAGCGATGTACAAAAATTTCTTTTTATTTTGGCAGGACATCTTGATGGATAAGATTTTTCTTTGATTTTTCAATACTATGGTTGTACTCGTTATTGTTTCTTAGTTGATCTATGGCTATTGGAATGTAGTTGCAAAACACGCATAAATGTGTTAGTTTTTCTCCATTTTAACCCCGTTTCAACCATAAATTGAAGTATAGAGTTAGTCTAACAGCTCAACTTTTTTTTGTCCCTTTTGGTATTGTTGCTACGAATGAAATTTTCATTCTTCTAAAAGTCTTGTTTGTGGCTTTCTCTAGATGGAATTTCAAGAGCAGTTTTACAAGGAGCAAATTGAACGAATTCACAAGGATACTGAGGAAAAGGAGCAGATGTTTGAAAAGCTCTTGCAAGACGAGCGTGCTAAGGCTAAGGCAAAGGAGGCTGAGTTGAAATCTGGGACCAAAGAGGATAAGAGACTTAGGTAATCTTGGGAGCCAAACTCTGTTAACTAGTTATGGTGGTTAGCATGTTCTGATACCATTATCATCAAGAATAATACAAAAGCTTTGACATCTATTGCTAAAATTTCTGTGAATTTAGATGAAGTCAAAGAAAGTTATGAAACAGAAGTTGGCCACCACTCTCGGCACAATCTACTGAGCTTGGCAATATAGTTGTTGTTGGTTATCTGGCTTGAAACAGTGATTCTTCTTTATCATAAAAATTGCTTCATTTTGTTGGTTTATTTAGTTTGATGATTCATGCATTTGTTGGCTTTGTTTACATGAAGATGATATTCATTATTCTCATGTAACAGGAAAGAAGAGGTTGCACGCTTCATAGATAGTCAGGTTAAAGATGTGGAGGAATTTGAGGTTGAAAGGGAGAAATTGATGCAAGCCCATGAAGAGAAGAAGCTTGAGATTCGGAAGAAGCATCTACATGAGGAAGTAGAGCTGGAGAAGGAGTTTGATGATGCACTTACCAAACTGATGGAGAAGTTTGCTCCCAGTTCTTTTGATGATACATGTTCTACTTCACAGGAACTTACTGACAGGAGCAACTTAAAAACCTTTTGAGTAAAAATGATATACTTTTGCTCTGCTTATAGTAGACGAGTAAACCTCCTGTGCCATCTCTAATGGACCTACCTGAATATTTCAGGACTGCAAATTAATCAAAGCAGAATAAGAAGTCATAGGTCTGTTAGTTTGTGGTTAAGAAGATTGTTGTGTTTTGATGCATGTTAAACCTACTATATTCGGATGTTCTGTCGTGGCAGATTTTTCTGTCTTGCATTTACTTTAGATCAACATGGGCTTCATATTCAGATGTCTTGTGCTGCATGGTTTGTAAATATGGTGCTCGGTAAAAAGTTCTGGGGCAATCTATATATTTGCTGCCGTAATCTCTCTATTTTTTCTATTCATAGGCAAGGTTATTTAACCATGATAAGCCTGGGTTGGCTTACAAACAGCATGTAAGCCAATCTATTGTTTCCATCATGCATGCAAAAACATAGCATTTATGAGCCATTTGTTTCTTAAACTTAGCAGATTGTTTGAACTTTGGAGTTGGTACAGCAGAGAGAAACAAGGTTCCTATTACAGTTGAGCCAACTGCTGCACATTCACTGGGTAGCAATCAGATGGTCCTCCGGTGTACGCACGCTGCGCCAAGATTTTATGGATGGCCTCAGTCGGATGGTAGGCGTCCCAAAATACGTATTCGCTTCTGTTTTGGCAAGGTACCTGCAGTGGCAGGCAGTTGAGTTGCCCGTGGTTCTTCCCTATCCCGCAGCAACCCCTATCTGTCACAGAGAACCCTGCAAACCAAAACCAACTATATGCCGTATTTTAAGATGAAATAGATACTCCTAGAACTAGTAAAACTATGTTTTTCATCAGTTGCTTTTTTGGTTGGCTCTATCGAATATTAAGAACGATATAGGTTATCCCAACGACAACTAAGGTAAGCTCTTTCAAGTCCAGGAACTTTACTAGATTGGGTAAAGCCATTCATGATCATTAACATACCATATTGGCTAGGATTGTTAAGTATGTCACCAATTGCCCCATAGGTGTTGCCATACACAAAGATAGCCCCTGGATGGTTGGTGTTCAGCTGCTGTACAAGCTGCCTCAGCTTGTCATTGAACAACCCCACCATCTGGTTAACCTGTTCTACACACCGGCCTGGCAACGCAAAGCCTGAAGCCCTCTGGTTAGGAATGCACCCCAATGGGCCTACTCCCCCTATCAAAAACTTCCTTAATCCCACACTATACAATGCCTGGAATATCAATGGAAGGTAAAAAAGAAGAAAATTCTTCAGTATTGATGTCACTTAAAATTTTCAGTATCAATAATTGGCATGTATGCAAAAAAATAAAAATAAAAAAATCGAACAAAATTTGGACGTTTACCAGAAGTTGTCTGGTAAGGTGGTTGATGAGGAGATCAGCATACTCTTGAGGGCTGTAGTTGTAACTAGAAGTATAGAGTCCAGGAAGCAGGTAGTTGTTTATGTAGTCATTGCTTCCTAGAACGACAACCGCAATAGACCTACCAAGATACTGGCTCAAGTTTTTCCCATCTCCTAATATATCTCTGATCTCATTCAAGTTGTTCTCAAAGTTTATCACTTGCTGACTCAAGCTGAACCTCTCTCCCTGTTCTTCCCCAATAGAAAAAAAAAAAAAAAAAAAAACAAAAGAAGATTATTTTCATTTCGCAATGTTTTTAGTAAATGCCGAAAAATGTTATGTTATACAACATTGGGCTCTTATCTATCAGCTTAAGCATAAGCACGGTGAGTACCAAGAACTGTCCGCTTTCGTCAAGAATGCCAGCTGCTGCAGAAGCATAGTTTACTCCTGCAAGCAATTTACTACCGTTAAGGCCAGGACTTGTATACGGCGGCGCATACGGAAGGCCTAACCGTTCACCTGGTAAAACCACAAGAAAAGAAAAACTTAGATTGTCATTAATTTTAGTATGACAACTAATTGTATTGAAAATAAAATCGTACATAAGAAATCTATGATTGTTTTCCCGTTAGTGAATCTCCCTGTTGGTCCTTGAGAGAAATCGACCCCATAAGGGAAGTAGTTTGCCTTTGCAATAGATGTCATGACATTGTTGTTTCCGTCATCAATGAGGGAGTCTCCGAACACAAACATCGCCGGAACCTGCGGCAAACTGAGTGTTGTATTAACGCATAAGGCAAGCAGCAAGATTAGCAAATTTTTTCGTCTTGAATCGATCATGTTGTTTGTTTGCAAATTTGGTTTTGATAAGAGTTACTTGTAGGTAGTAGTAGTTTCTTGTTAGTGCTTTGTTAAAATGGATTGAATTTACAGACATAAAAGATTTCGTTTTCTGTAACGGCTGCTCGATTTAGTTTTCATAATCATAACATGCATGATTTTTCTCATGAAATTCTGAACTCGTAAGTAATAGCCCCCAAATTTTAAGGAGCTTTTCTGATTTTTAACTTTTCCTTTTACACTTTTTTTATGAGTGCATGCAAAATTAGTAATGGAAAAAGATTTCAAATCTTTTTTAAAATTTGCGGCTTTAATTAAACGTTACAAATAACTTCTGCAACTGTTATCTTTCTGCATTTTTCGCAACACTACTCACATTGAAATTGCTTGACACTTTCAAAACGAGCAATTATTAATTTTAAGAAATGTTATAGAAGCTGAAATTATCTGTGGTGTAAAATAATAACTCAGAAATTTTTATATATAGTTCGAAATTAAACATTTTCATCGATCTCTTCTGTCGGTAAAATTCTTCTTTTTTTTTTATTCGTCGTCGTCGTCGTTGTTGTTGTTGTTGTAGTGCTTGTTTCTAAGTTTGAATTACTATATATCCGACCAAAATTGAATGAGTTATTGGTGCTTGCAAGTGTGATAGTGAAATCCATTATATACATAGATTACTTTTCTTATTAGAAGTTGTTTTGCCTTTTCATTTAAAGTTTACTGAACTATAAAATTCTAATTAAGAGGAAGAAAAAAACATATATAGTGCTTTATATGTAAGAATATTCGATTCAAGATTACAAGCATCATCATTCCTAGTTTGAAAAAATTGAAATATATATATATTACATTTTGACATAAACTTAATTCAATTGAAAGAATAATAAAATAAATATATTTATTTAAGTTGTTAACTTTGCGTCAAGTATATTGTTCTGGTATCTTCAATTTTAATTAAATTGTGTCACAATTTCGCTCTTTCAAAGAAATAAAACACAAAAAATAATAAATTTAAGAAGGAAAAAGTGTTCGTTTAATATTGTATTTTTTTTAATCTTACAACTCATTTTTCTTTAATTAAAAAATTATTTGGACTCAATTTTAGCTACACAAAAAAATATATAGAATTATTTCTAACCTACCTTTCTAAAAATATATAAAATTTTAATTTATTTTTAATAATTTATTTTTGGTACAAAATAACACACTCTAACTATTTTTGTCGATAATAGTGACAAGGTGAAAAATATTCCGAAACAAAATCAACAAAAAAGACAACATTAATATATTCATGTCCCAAATTGGTCCAACGCGATTGGATTAAATTCTTTTTTTGGTCGGACAAATGGTAGCTCTCATATTGTAAAAAGAAGAATATAATGGAATATTATCAAGTGTAATTAATTAAAATCTGAGTAGAATTTTTTGAAGAAAAGTCCAAAAAGCAAAGCAAGCAAGCAAGCAATAGAGGTCTTTTCTTAAGCGAAAGAGAGAAACGAAGAAGAAGAAGAATAGAAACCTAACCCAAACGTTATGCGTTTCGTTACGTTACGTTACGTTACTTGAGAGTTGAGATTGCATAATTAATGACGAATTAAATTTTATATTTTACTCTCTTTTGTTGTTTTCAGGAGAAAGCAATTTTACTCGAGCAAGCTATAGCTTGTCGGCTCTCTTTTTCTTTCTTCCCCTTACTTCTATCTATGGGTATGAAATTTTTTTCTTAGCATTACCATCAAAAGAAAAAAGAACAAAAGAAATCGTCATAGTTTACTTAAAACAAAATATTTTTTTAATTGAATTTCTTTCTAATAGCTGTATGCCTAAAAAGATTTTAAATTGTTTGCGAGTAATTTTAAAATAATTTTTTTTAAAATAAAAAGTATTTTTATTTTAAAAAAATTATAAAAATATATTATGAAAAAATTTTATTATGTAAAATTTTTTTATATTTTTTAAATTTTTAAATAAATTTTTTATATATTTATAAAATATATATTAAAAAATATAAAATATAAAATTAAAAATTTATCTTTTTGATAAGCTAAATCAAACGCACCTTTTATTTGCTGAGTTGGAAATATGAGCGAAAAATTTCTCTAATAGATTTGTCTAAACTATTAGTACAATTTCTTCTTCATTGGCCACTCACTCACTAGTACTCAATTCATGTGGAGCATAGCCAATTAGGCCCCATTTAAAAGCAAAATTTTGGATATATTTCGCCGAACATTTTAGCTGTTGTTTGGAGAAAATTTTTAAATTTATTTTACTTATTTTTTAGCTAATTTTTTTAATTTAAAATATAAGAAAGAATTATAAATCATAGAACATTCACATATATAATTACTTTTTCTTATAAAAAATCAAACTACTTTTGAAAATTTTATTTAAAATAGTCTCTCAGTGCATACAATAATATAGAGAGCTTATCGTAGATAATTCAACAAAGTTCCTGAAACCCAAGTACGCGTGCATTCGTTAGGCAGGGACCCAATTAGGTCTGTGTATTTATGGGCCATTAATGTTTATAGTTCTAATCATTTTTAACCTACAAATACAAATAATAGTCAATAATTAACTACCTTACAGAAAAAAAATGAAACTGTTTTAAGACATAAGAAAAGAATAAAGTGTGCTTGACAGTATTTTTGTTACTATTTTTTATTTTAAAAAATATATTTTTAAAATATATATATTAAATGTAATTATATTTAAAAAAAATTCAGAATAAATATTATTTAAATTTTTTTTTTCTATTTGAAGCAGTTTTAAACGTTCCCAGAGTAATGAGAGGATCTGTCTGTTTCTATTTGCTAAAGCATCATTATTAATTTATTAGCCAAGAGCACCAAGTTATTGGTTGATGCAAAGTATAAAATTAAGTCAATGTTAGAGCTCCTCCCTGTCTTTTGGAATATTTTTCTGGTCAATTGGAAGATTCAGTGTCATTGCTTACAAAATAAACTTTTAAATATAAGATACTTTTTGGTAGGTCTTTTTATTAAAACTATAAGCTAAAGTTTTATACATATAATAATTATATAATTTAATTAAAACTATTCAAATATTAAAAGATTTAAAAAAAACTTTTAGATAATATTATAATAAAATGTAATTTAGCAGCATCATCTTACTCTAGAACTCTTTGCATGGGATCCTTCTTCCAACTTCAGGGAATAATCTTCTAATAATCTCGGCTTCTCTTGAGATATTTCTACACACAAAATTTATTTAATTCTATTCTACATCCATTACTTTTTATAATTATTTATACCAGTGAGATCTTGATCCTTCATGAAAAATTGAAATCCACACACCACCGCCCCACAACGCCAACAAAGAAGACAAGAAAACACTACCACTTTAGAAAACCCAACGACAAAAAAACAGAAACAATAAAAGTTTAATGATCTGCACACGCACGCGTTGAAATCTTGAGCGCACACATTCAGAAAGCAGTACTCATTGACTATTAATTATTCTTTTTTTTCACTAATCTTAATGTAATATTCATGGATGTTTATTTGTTTCCCACGTATATATATGTACTAGTTTTAATAACAATCATATAAATTAGTAGCAGTTTATGTTTCATGATCAATCAATTAAGCATTTATAAATCATGAGGCTTTTACATATATATATGGTAATATGTAAAGCAGGTGCCAAGTGTTTGCATAATCTCCAAACAGATTCTTCATATATATATTTGTCTATATATCTATGTACAAAGCTGGCATATATATATGTGACAGATATGCATGGCATTGGATATATTAATTTTAAAGATGTGATAAAAAAACTGAATGATTTATACATTGGTTATTGATTTTTATATTATAATGATAGTTAGTTTAGATACTTCAATTAAATATGATGATGCACTACATTTCATATATATGCTAAGCTAGCTAAGGTGTGTATTAATTGTTAGACCACAATTAAATATATCTGCATGTTTTTACCATGCATGATCATTGATATATAATCTAAGTAAGATTATCATATCATATAGGCTTAATTAATTAACTTGGAGACCAACTGACCTGAGCAAATCTTATCAAATATCATAACTTACGCATTTCTTCACCTGAAGTCTGAAGATATGAAAATCAACGGTTGACAATTAAAAATGTAATTTATGGACCTAATCCAAAGTAGCTAGGATCTTATTGAAGTCGTAAAGAAGAAGGATATAATAATAATAAGATCAATGTCAAAAAGGGGGGGTTTAAATTTTAGAAGTGGGAGACCAGTTACCTTTGCCTTCTTCCCCACCTGCACTATCAAAAGAACAGCAAGCTCTGACCTTCCCACAGTTAATTGACGCCACCACTATCGACCTTCTCATCATAATAATGCAACAAAATTTAAATCCTTCCAACAAAAAATTTCTCACTGCTTCGCTTGTCACCACCACCAAAACCAAAAAGAATGGTAAGAAATAAAAAGAAAACTGCCATAGTCATCTCTTTTCCTCTCTAATCCCTCCCTTCTTGATACTATAAATACAACCATAACATTCTCATAGCAGAATTACCAGAGCTTCTCTTGAGGTACGTAGAAGGATTAACTCCTCTAGCTATTTTAATAGCTAGAGACAAGAGTCAGAGATTCTCATATATATATATATATATATACTCCACTTGATCAAATTATAAACAACTAGAGAACAAGTGTTGGTGTTGTTGTTGTGAGTATGGATAACAATATTGAAGCAAGAAGACAGATGATGGTGATCAATATTGGGAAAGAAGATCACCGACCCTTTTCTAGTATGAGTTCTGAAGTTGCTTTCGATTGGAAAGGAAGACCTTCCAACCCTAAAAACCATGGTGGCATGAAGGCTGCTTCCTTTGTTCTAGGTCTCTTTGCTCTTAGTTCTCTTCACATATACCTCATGCTAATTAATTAATATTAAAGACTTATATTAATTGTGTTCATTTGTCGATGATGTCTGATGTATGTATGTGTGTGTAGGTCTTCAAGGGCTTGAGATCATGGCGATAGCAGCAGTAGGGAACAATCTTATAACATATGTGTTCAATGAGATGCACTACCCTCTATCAAAATCAGCAAACATAGTTACCAACTTCATAGGGACCATCTTCATTCTCTCCCTTCTGGGTGGCTTCCTTTCTGATTCTTATCTAGGCAGCTTTTGGACTATGCTCATCTTTGGCTTCGTCGAATTATCCGTAAGTATATATACTGATTAATTACTCTTCAATTCACCTGATCATCTCATTCTAATTAATAAATTAAAGGTGAAAATATAGCATTGTCTCTCCAAAAACGTACGGTATGCATATATCAACATCAGAAAAAAAAACCAACGCACTTGTGTAGATGATAGATTTATCATATGCTTTAATTTTAGTGGGAATAGCAAAAGAAATAAAGCATGAGTGTTATATATGTTTTCATTGACATCAAGATGTGTATAATGCAAGTGTGTGGTGGGTCATTTAACTTTGTTGTTGGTCTTATCATGTTAATCATTATGCGCAGGGCTTTATACTACTAGCAGTACAAGCACATCTGCCGCAACTAAGGCCGCCACAATGCAACATGAATGATCCTAACGAACACTGCATTGAAGCTAAAGGGATCAAGGCAACAATTTTCTTCACTGCACTATACTTGGTGGCCTTAGGGAGCGGTTGCCTAAAGCCGAATTTGATCTCGCACGGCGCCGATCAGTTCAACAAGACCGATCCAAGGCAGTCGAAGAAGCTGTCAACTTACTTCAATACAGCCTACTTCAGCTTCTGCGTCGGAGAGCTTATCGCGCTTACGGTCCTAGTCTGGATTCAAACTAGGTCCGGCATGGATTTGGGATTTGGCATTTCGGCTGCGGTCATGGCGGCCGGGCTTGTTTGCTTGGTTTGTGGAGTTGGGTTTTACAGTAACAAGCCTCCTCAGGGCAGCATCTTCACTCCTATAGCAAGGGTACGTATACATAGTTAGATACTATATATAACTCTTTCAAGTTTCAACACTTAATTAGTTTACCATTTGATAGTGATAGTTGATTGATTATTCTTGGTGTCATTATCAGTAATGTTTCCTGTTTCTGGTAAAATTTTTTTGAAGAAAGTGACATACATTATATAGCGAATGCTATACACTTAGGTAAACATGTTCTTTATTGGTTTCCTGAAATTGCACAGGTGTTTGTAGCTGCAATCACAAAGAGAAAGCAAGTGTGCCCATCAATATTAAACTCTGAAGCGAATCAACAAAATAGATCCACAGCAGGCCTGGATGTTGTCGAACATTCTATTAACTCTGCTCCACCACTCACGAGCAGGTTTAGGTAAATTTTACTGGAAGCAAATATATTATGTGTTATCTAAATCTGATCTATGTATACATACGAAAGGAACGTTGATTTCATGTTTTTGCATGATTTTTTAGGTTTCTAGACAAGGCATGTATTAAAGTTCCCAACATGAAGGAGAGTCCATGGAGACTCTGCTCAGCTGCACAAGTCGAGCAGGTGAAGATAATTCTCTCAGTAATCCCAATCTTTGCGTGCACGATCATATTCAACACCGTTCTCGCCCAGCTTCAGACTTTCTCCGTCCAGCAGGGCGGTTGCATGAACACAATCCTCGCCGGTACCTTTAAAATACCACCTGCATCGTTACAAGCCATTCCCTACTTAGTCTTGATCCTACTTGTTCCTGCATACGAAATGTTTTTTGTTCCTTTAGCTCGACGCTTCACTGGCTGTGAATCTGGAATCACACCTCTGCAAAGGATCGGTATCGGGCTCTTCACCGTTACTTTCTCCATGGTTTCAGCTGCTGTAATCGAAGAAAAAAGAAGATCATCTGTGTTAGAAAAAGGGCAGAACCTATCCATCTTCTGGATCGCGCCGCAGTTCTTGATATTTGGGTTATCAGAGATGTTCACCGCGGTCGGATTAATCGAGTTTTTCTACACGCAGTCTTTGGCAGGAATGCAATCGTTCTTGACGGCGATGACCTACTGCTCGTACTCGTTCGGATTCTTTCTGAGCTCTCTGCTTGTATCAATAGTGAACAAGATCAGTTCATCTTCTTCAACCGCAGGATGGTTGAGTGACAATGATCTGAACAAGGATAGATTGGATTTGTTCTACTGGTTGCTTGCGGGTTTAAGTTTGCTCAACTTCTTCAATTACCTCTACTGGTCTAAATGGTATTCTTCTCAGAACCCTAACTCGAGCGGCAGCAGCAGCGAAACTACTACAAGTTCATCGACACTAGAACAGCAGCAGCAGCAACATTATCAGTATGGTGATGTTGAAGAGAACGTGCAGGGTAGTTTCAGGTCTTATTCAAAGCATGCAGAGTTTGAGAATAGTATCATTCCACTTTGATATGAGCAAAAGTTCCCTTCTTTTTTATATATAAAATTTCTAATTGACTAATTGGTTGATGTAATAGTACTACTATTAGAGAGACGGGAAAAGAAAAAGAAAGAAAAAGTAAAAAGCATGATAGTTGTAGTTCACCTAACCTGATGCAAACTTAATGGTGTGCTTATTATTTATATTATTATAGCAAACTTTACATAATTTAATTTTTCTTTTGAAAGATAAAGAAAGTTGCTTTTTAATCAAGAACTCAAGGTTTCTATTCCAGGGTTCTTGGTTGTAATATTCATGAAAACATTTGTTTTAGGGTTGAATAAATAATGTTCCGAAAGAAAGTTAATTAGGTCAATTCTCATTAATATCTCAATAAGCAGGTCCATTGCATGCCTCCTGCTTTTCAGGTTTGCCTCATGTTGTTAATTCAAGTTGTAAAGTATTAGATAATCCTAGCATGTGTTTATGTTAGTAACTAAAGCACATCAAACATTACTACTTTAGATTAATAGCATTAAGTATAAATTTGGTTTCTAGTATTTGGAAGGTCCCCAGATTCAAACAAATACATTAATGCTAGCTGTTGATAATCAGTTCCTTATACACAGCAAAATACACTGCAAGAGAAGTTTCTGCTGAAATTTGAATTCAAAATCTGTGGATCTTTTCTGTTCTTTTGGATCTGGATATGCACTATTCTATACAAAACACACCATATGATTTGCAGCACTAAGACCTCCAACAACCATATCAAAGAGTTTTTGAAAGAATTGACCACCAGAAGCAAATCAAATTTACAGAGACGTGGGTGTGATCACATATGTTCCCCTTTATGTGATATCAATGCAGATATATAGGGCCATGTTCTTCTTGGACATTATTATTATTATTTCCACTATCATGATCAGAGAAAAAAAATAAGTTAGAAGATAATCACATTCTTGATGAGACATTTTTGAGTATCCGAAAAGTTAAGATAGATATAAGCTATTAATAAAGCCATTGGATTAGAAATAATAATGTCCTTGACATATATTATTTGATCATTTCATGATTATCACACTTCAAAAGAACACTGCTCTATCAGTTCTATTTGTTATTTAAAAGTTTTAAAAAATATATAAAAAAATTACGTAGGAAATTTTATTTATTATTATTTATAAATATTATTTTTAAGTAAAATAATAAAATTTATTTTTTTAAAATAAAAATAATATTTCGTTTTAAAAAAATTCTATTTTAAAATCATTCTCTTACGACCTCCTTAATAATAAGACAGAAGTTCACCTGAGTAGATCAAAAATTTTATCAACTATAACCTAAATTGAACTTTTAGGTACCCGAAAGGCTTCTTTGGTAGAGTCTTTAATGGTAGCTTTTGGCTCTTTTAATCAAAGAATAAATACGAACAAATAAAACGCACACCACTTTAAGAATGAAAAATATTATACCGAGTTTCTTAGAAGCTGAAAAAGACGATGACAACAAAATATTTTCATATTGAACAAGAGAGTTTTTATCTAAAGAATATTACACACATAGAAATTTTATAACGTATAGTTGATTTATATTTTTAAATTTAATTTTTAAAAAATATTATTAAAATTTATTAGAAATAAATTATAAACAAAATAAACACATAACATAAAAGGCTCAAATAGCACTGCAATCTACTTTGCTCATCTATGGGCTGGAAATCCCGAGCCTACAAGTAGAAGTTTCAAAGTTAGCCCAGATATGCAATTTAGGCTCAAACGTTCTTGCTTTGAAGCTCATGTGTTCGTTTTTGGTCCAAATCCAAGCCCAAAATCATAGGTTGACCGAATCCCATGTCGTTGGTTCGGTCCGAATCCAAAACCGGCGCCCAAAGAAGATCCTAAATTTTCGGTCTACCCGCGAAAAGACAAAACTCCGTACTGAGAAATTAGTAAATTAATAAATTGCATCCGCACTGAAGTCACTGATGATCTTGATAACTACTCAACAAATTAAACAAAAAAGTTCAAAGGGATTCTTTTGAAAAATAAAAAATATAAACCGCTTTTGTTGTAAGCAGGAAGCCTTGGCCAATAAGGTTTAACGAGAACCACTAAAAAATAAAAATCCAGCTGTCACCAACGCCACACCGCCTTAACTTATCCTCACAGAACAAATAAATAACAAAAACATAAACATTAATAAATCGACAAACTTCTGAATAATAAAGAATTGGACCAAAAACTCCCTCCTGTCCCAAAACTAGGGCGCGATTCATCTCTATCTCCTCTCTCTTTCTCTCTCTCTCTCTATCTATCTATTTTATATTTTCTTTTTCTTATTCTATTGATGTTTAAACTCCCAAAATCGAATTCTATTCTTCGTCGGAAACCTAGATCCGTTCAACCTCCTGTGATAGATCTTATCATCATAGTAATCAATCTTCTATACTCGTTTCGAATTCGGACTCTCTTCCCTCGATATTTTTTTTAATTTTCTCTTTTCTCGTATTATTTTTATATATACTTCACAAATCTCTCATCTATAAATCCAGCGAGATTAATTTTACGAACTAAGACAAACAAAAAACATTAATTGGACCAATATAATACCCTCTTATCAAAACGGAGAGATCAAACGGCATGGTAGTTAACGGACGGCCGCTGAAGCGTGTAAAGCGGCGGGTGACCGCTGATCTCTTCGATTTCTCATCTTTTCCTTCTGATACGTGCGCTGGAGACTTGACGGGACCGTTCCGCATGCGTCTGCGGGAGCTTCTCGCACGGCACGCTAGAATCGTCGGATCGCCACCTAACTTCGCCGGGTCTCCGCCGTCAACGGCGGCGTCCTACTTACATACGTGGAGGATTGCTTTTAAGGTCGGCGGTGGGACTTTCGGCGGCGTCAGCGAGGAGACTGCGCCCATGCTGGAGCTTGATGTGATCCAGGAAGATGTGACCCGGTCTAAGTCCGTCCACTGCGATCATTGTAGAGTTGTCGGTGAGCCTATCTTTTAAAAAATATCCAATAGATCTTACACGATTATATTGTTAAGTATGCATTGTAAACAAGTACTACATGGTTATTTCCTTTTTGTGACAAATGTGCAACAATTTTTTTCTTTATTAGTTATGAAATTAAGCTTGTGTGTTGGAACGGAAGAGCAGGATCTTATGGCATTTGGTTGATTATTTCTAGGATCAAATTTATTTTTGTTGAAGTGGGTTTTAAGAGTAACAAAGCATACTAGTAAGTGCTAAAAATCACTTGTAGTGCTAGAAGGTTGCTTAAACTTTAAGGTCTAGATGTTTTATTTTGTTGTTGCCTCTACGCTTCGTTCATTGATGCTAGTCTTTTCTGTGTGAACCTAAAACTTCTCTACTTCAGATGATGTTTGACAACTATCTTGAGCATTGTTGCTGATACTTTCTCATATTTTTTCAACCAGGATGGAGTAGTCATCCAGTCTGCGGAAAGCGATATCATTTCATAATTCGGAACAATAGCAATCCCACTTCTGCTATTAGGCACTCCTGCTCTAGATGCGGGGCTCTGCTGTATTCACCCACTATCAAGTATGAAATTGCCTCGTGGTTGTAGTTGTTCGACCCATCGATTGGGTGTCCTAGTTGGTTAACCAATCTCTTTCTTGTAACGTTGTAGTTTGTTTATAGATTTACGTCTTTGATGTGGTTTACTGGGTGTATGCAGGTGTGCTTCATGCAACAATGATGCGGCTGATGATTGTGACAAAGACTGGGAGCATCTTCAATTGCACAATGTAACACATATATTGCATGGTGTGGTGCATGCCAATGGATTTGGCCATCTTCTTAGGGTGAATGGACGAGAAGGTGGCTCAAATTATGCATCTGGTTCTGAAATAATGAGTTTCTGGGATCGTCTGTGTAGAACGCTTGCTGTAAGGTAACCTTACAGACTCCCAACTTCATATTACCTGTATAGTTGCAACACAAGTTTAGCACGATTGCAAGTAGAATGAAGTGATTACAAATAATTTATGGATGGCAGCTGATGCTATTTAAACTATGGGATCCATGCAAAGTTGTTGAAGGACCTCTTCTGGGTTTGCAAATATTAGCTTAATAGAAAAGAAATGATTGGTGAAATATATAAATACTGAACAAAAACATTGGTGATGGGTTAGCTGCACGAAAGATCTAAGGATATGGAATCCACCGTACTTTGAGAAGTTGAAAAAATATCCTAACAAAACCAACTTAGTTACCTCTACTTAGACTACAAAAGTACACCGAGACAAGTCTCAAATTTGCATCATTCTAGTTGATGACACAAGAAATCGGATTATGTTGCAGGAAGGTTACCGTAATGGATGTTTCCAAGAAGTACGGTTTGGATTACCGGCTTCTCCATGCAGTTAGAACTGGACACTCTTGGTATGGGAATTGGGGCTACGAGTTTGGAGCTGGGAGCTTTGCTCATACAGCCAATTCGTATCAAAAGGCTGTGCACGTGCTGTCCAATCTACATTTGTCCAAGTTCTATTCTACACCACGAAGACCTAGAACGCAATTGCATAACGTGATAGACATGTATTGCTCAATCTCTGAGCAAAAGCTGGTGACAGTAAGGGACCTGTTTTGCTTTATGGATCAGATGCTTCACCAATCTAAGGAGGAAGTTCACTATAAAAATGATACTACCAAGATAAATAGTGCACAAATGATGTCTATGGCTTGGACAAGTGATGAAATTGATGCAGCAGAAAAATCAGTAATCAGGGTGCTCAAAGCAATTGGTGGTGATCGATGGGTCTCTTACCGTTCACTTCGGGGGGCTATGTACAGTACGGTTGCCTCCACTGAGCTCTTTGATCACTGCCTCAAGCTGTTAGTTGGGAAAAAGATAGATGACAGGTTGATGGTTGCTGCCCGCCGTAATATGGAGGTTCTTAGCATTGAGTACAGGTTAGTATAGTACCGTAGTGTTCAAATTTCAGAAACTTTATGACTACTTTGCTCACAACAAGGAAGCTTTTGCAGGCTTGAAGCTGCTTCAGACCAATACATCCCACCTTTCATTTGTAGACCACCTTATAGCCACCTTCAAAGCGATTTAAAATTTCTATATGATGCCCTCTTAAATCCAGCAACCATGCACCCCTATAAATCACAGTCAACAAGAGAATCTGCAATCAGTGCAGCAAGAACTCTCCTCGACTGTAAACAGTTTATCAAGCATTACGACAGCGATGAGCATAAAACAACTTTTACAAACCCTCTCGCCCTACATATATGGTGCTACTTGGATCTAAGTGACCAGTCCGAAGATTTGGTTGTTCCACCTGAACTTCTTGTGCTACCATTAACAGCTACTCTTGGGGACCTCAAGCATGAAGCAAGCAGAGCTTTACGGGAAACTTACCTTATCTTTCGAAGTTTTCATGCAGAGAAGCTATTGGAGTGCGGTAATATTGGGGATTCAACACATGTCAAGCTTCTGCTTGGCTCTACTGGGACGTGCGGGATAAAAGGAAGGTTTTATGGAGATGATCGACGGCTTGGTCTGTACCGTACTGAGAAAGGACCCGAAAAGTGGACTGTTGATTGTATTTGTGGAACCAAGGATGATGATGGTGAGAGGATGCTAGCTTGTGATGTTTGCAGCATATGGCAGCACACAAGATGTGCAGGGATCAATGATTTGGATGAGGTCCCTGCAAAATTTGTTTGTGAAAGGTGTATTGGTTCCAAGCAGCATTTAAATTTTGGAAGAAAAAGACCCTGGACAGGGAGGTGCAATGATGTGGTGTCGCCCTTCACAAGGGTTGGCAGCTATGAATGCTTGACGACTGCAGGATGAAAGTTTCTTTTGTATGTATGTATACATGCATAGCGTTTCTATGTTGAGATGCTGTCCCAGCCCCAGCTTCATGATTTGTTACATGTTATGACCAACGTAAACTTTCTACATTACATGGAAATAACCTGACTGTTGTGATGGTTGAGATCCAAAAAGTGAAATACTGGTACAGCAGCTAGGTTAATGAGCTGTCTTCCTAACTGAAACTTATATGCTCTATGGGCAAGTGTCAAACTGATCCAAAAATTCTTACGTTGCTTCACTTGAATACACAAGTCCCGTGGAGATATAGCACTGCAAAATTATTTGTGACAGGCAAAAGTTAGAGAAGTGACTTACAATTACTGGCATGGTACTGGTAGCATTAGGATATCCTCTGTAGCATCAGGATATCATCCAACCAATCTCTACCTGCAGAAAGAAATTTACGATTATATCTCCAACTAGTATTTTATAGAAAAAGAAAAACACCAACCCAATCACAATGGCTATATAGGCATAACCCTCAGAACATGCAGTCCACCAGCATGAGAAAGCTTAAAAGCACAAAGCAAATTAAGATACAAATATCAAAAGATGGAAGACCAGTAACTGAAGGCTCTCTCTCAAAAAGGAATAACTAAATAAATAAAAGAACAGAAAGCTCAATAATTCATATAAAGCTGACATCGTTAATATTGATTCAAACATATCATCAAGAATGTAGATGCTCAAAACTTCGAATTTTCCACTGATCGACGCTCACTACTATCATCTATCCAAAAGTCAAATGCCAGACTAAGCATAAGCTTGTAGAGAACGTTTAATACTAGTCTTTTAGATACTGTGGGACTCATTTTACGAAAGAAGCCAAAGACCATATAGAGTAAAATATATCAACAACATCTGCAGATGGCCACTGATATATGAATTTACGAAGTAGTTACCTCCTTATGTCACACTTTCCTCTAATTCACCGTCAACTCACCCCATAAACCTTTACAGTAATACAAATACAGCTGGTATTGTTACTATTGCCAGCCAGTAGGCTCAAAGTTCCGAAGATACGTCTATCCTGTTGAAGGTGATTATTGCATACAAATTACGGGGTGACTAAGCCATCTCCTTTTCAAATTTAATATGACAACAAGTAGATAGTTTGGTTCATCTCACAACCAAATACAGGAAGGAGGCTATCTAGCTCTAATGGAAGAACTACATATGGGATCCACAAATGGAAAGATAATGAGAGCATTTGTGTATGTTCTGAGGCTGTTGAAACTCATGTTGATCCCTTCCCAAAGGAAACCTTGTGAAAGTTAACAACTCATATAAGGATTTGAGAAAAGAGGATTCCTCAAATTAATACTCACAAAATCTTGGTTTATTGAGTTTATTCTACCATCATAAACATTTGAGAGGTCAACAGTATGCTAAAGTAACTGAGTTCAACAAGTTATAACATGATCCTAAGCTCAAACTAGAAATAACCAGAAATAATGCCTTATCATCAAATGAGCATGTAATCCTCCATTGTTTTCCACCTGAATTTCGTGGTAGAAATTTTCTATATTAAGTACCTCATCAATAACTGCAATCTATAATCAGGTGAACCACTAAAAAACAACGGTAAAGCTTGAGTTTATTAGAATTCCTGTATACAACCTCTATTGAGTAACTAAATTGAAAGTGTCAAACCTAACTTTAAGTTAATACTAAAACAGATACCATGAACATAGTAAAGTTTGTGCCAATTGATCTTCCATCTCTCATCGTCCATGCACTTAGCAATGACAATGGCAAAAAAAACTAAAAGATGTAGATAGAGGAGATATTGAGGAATTGAAGAGCCTAAGAAGAGAAATGCAGACATTATTATTCACATAATTGAATCAAAGCAGGAGATCCAAAGTTGATCTGTTCCTTGATCTCACAACAAAAGACTACCATGAGCATGCTTCCCAAGGAATGCTTACGGATCCTACAACCATAAATGGAAGCTAACTTGTAAAACGTCTAAGGTTGCACTAAACATCTTCAAAACTAAAAACAACAAGATTACTGAAACAATACATAACAGAGATGCATCAAGTTTCAACTTCTACGCTCCTCCTAGCAATAAATCCAAGAACAATTTCATCATAAATTATCCTACGAAACTAGATAATAAAGATAGGGAACTGATGCAAACGAAGTCTTAAAAACCGAAATCCAGAAGATCATATCTACAAAGTAAAAACCAAAGCAGAAAGAGAAAATATATCAAACACTGATCAAAAGAAGATAGAGCCATCAATCACAAACAGGAATTAGGGAAAACAATAATATTAAACCAAATCACAAACCATAGTTCACTGGATATTTTTCCTCCATAACTCATATCAAATTTTGATTGAGAGAAAGGAATTAAGGATCGGTCCTAAATTCCCAGTTTAAATGCATCCAAAACCAAAATTCAAACCAATCAATCAATCAACAAAAAATTAGATGTAATTCAAAGTGGAGAACATTTCATAAACAATCAGACACCCAATCCAGCAGCGGAATATCAAACAATTCACAAGTAACAAAGAGACATATGGATTAAATTGAATTAACCTTGAAAACGGAGAACAAACTCGAACAAAATCAAACTGCAATCAGATTGATGATATCCATCGACATTCAGTAAACCAGATGGCGAGAGAATTCATTGGATTGAAGCCCTAGAAACTATATTTCGAATTTCAAAGAGAAACTAGAATCGCCCTTGTTTTGTCTCCTTATCTCTTCTTCTTGTTCTTTCTTCTCTCTAAAATTCTAAATGTCATATTTATCATATCTTTTGAGTATCTATTTATTATATTTAATTAAGCAAATGTTTAGTGTTATTTATCAAAATTAAATTTTTAAAAAAATTAGAAAATTTTTAAAATGAATTTTATTTTAATAAATTTTAAATTAATAATAATAATTTTTATAACAGTAAAAATTATATATTTTAAAGTTTTTTAAATAATTTAACAAATATTCTATAAAATTATAAAATTAAATTAAAATAAAAATTGTTGAAAAGTACCGCTTCAAAGGTGCCTGGATTAAAGAAAAAAAGAGAGAGGGAGAGAGGGGGTACGTTCTGTACTTCTGTTATTATGCGGGTGAATTCGAGCGATCGGTGGTTGCTAAGGTTTCAGTGTGGATCCTCTTCTGTTTTTTAATGTTCGGGGATTTACATGTGAGTCTCCAATATTTCCCGTATGAACTTGATACCAAATGATTACTTGCTTAAACCTGATTCATCAACAGATATTAATCGGAAAAGGTAGTAACCACAACACATGCAATGCCTGCTACTTCTTTTTGCCTTTAGCAAAACTTAAAACGGATAAGTTCAAAACCGTAGGAAAGAAAGACTCATCAATCCCCTCCACCTCAGTCTCAGTACTGATACGAGTAAGAATTCGCAGGAATGCTGCATTTCAGGATCGCCACTGTGAACCAGTATAAAGATATATAGACTAATGAGATTTCCAGGAACATCCAAACCGAACTACCGATTTGCTTTGTTTCGGTCAACAAGAAGATTTTTAGGTCATAACTAGTAAACTGGAAAGGTTGTTCGAGTTGATGCATGCTACATATAGCATAATGGGCTGAGAAGTTGCATGTTTTAGGGCAAAAGTCAAGCTTCCTAGTCCAAGTCTTCAGCACTTGCAGATCCTGCTTTGAGATGTAAATGCTTTTCCCTCTTTTGGAACTCGGTCAATCCCTTCCCGCTTCCAGTAACACCAACTTTACCACTGGGATCATCAGGGGACTTGAAGATGCTTTCCCGCTTCCGTCCAGTGAAAAACCCAATCTGCACAAATCAGAGATGAAAAAGAGACTTCACAAAAAATCAAGGAGGACAACTTAATGCAGTACAAAGATAAAGATCAGCTGAGTTTGTCAAGGAAAAGAGGTTCGAGTACCTTCTTGGACTTTCCCTTGGTTGTTTGAAACTTCTGCCAAGCATTTTGTCGTTTGTTCTGCGCAACTTCAAGTTGTTCAAATCGAACCTTTGACTTGAAAGTATGTATTTTCTTACGTTTGGCAGCTTTCTGAAAGAATAGGACAAAGGAAATAAGTTCAAGAACCAAGAAAATTAATCCCCACAATACCATCAGAGGCCAAGAACATTTTAGGACACTACCGGCTAAGGCCAAATACACAGCATGTAATCAAGAAACAGCCAGAAATTTTCAGTACATAGATTGCAACAATGGCTAGAACTTCTCCTCCTGCATAGAATCCATATAACTGCACTATTCTGATGCAGACAACTCAGATATGGGACAGGAGATGATTCAATAAGGCATGTTTCAACTAAATAATAGCAACATTCCGCTCATATGTTGGACTTCACACTATACAAAGCAGGTTTGCTGCTTTGTTGAATTTTATTCAGCTTAACATATACAATCAAAATTTCTATATAGCTTTGCATGCTGCTTTAGCATCACATCATTAATGTTTAAATATTTCATATATGTTTTGTCCTGGCACCTTATTCAATTTGAGACAATGAGAGCTCTGTTGCCCCTCAGAACTCTATACTTTAATTTTCAACAGTATAGCACGAGATGTTCTTGAGAGATGAAAGGCAAAGTCCTCAATTGTTACTGATACGAATAAGTAAAAAATCAAGTCAAGAGGAAAAAACGAAGACAAAGGCCTTACTACGTCCTCAGGATCATTGGGATCGATCTTTAGTTTAGCAGGCAAGCTACGTGCTTGGAAGTCAGCCACAGCTGCTTGCTGGATCTTCCTCTTGAGGGCTTGCTTAGTAGCTTCTGCTTGCTTCTCAGCCTCCAGCAAAGCATTAGATTCTTCCTCTTCCTCTTCCTCATGGATAGGCCTCACATTAGAAAAATCAACCTAAAAAGTAAAAGTTAACTTTCAGATATTTTAATTACTGAAGCACAATCCACTAATAAAAAATATTTAAAAAGAAGATACAGTTAAACAGATGCTACATAAACAAAAAAGTCAGTAGAGTTCATTGCTTTCATCTTGATTTTATAGAACACATATTCATTGAATGCTAAAGGTTGGAAAAAGCAGATAGCAAACTAGCATAGGCATACCTCTTCTTTGTTCCCCCAACCATCATAGCCAACATAGTAGCCATTTGGAGTGTAAGCCTCGATAGTTGCATCATACCTGAACATTTAACTAATCAAAAACATAAAAGGAAAGGTAAAAATATTTGAAAACAACAAGACATTAACCGCGCTAAGACCTACCATTCACCATCTTCACTATAAACTGCTTGTACCTTTGTTCCAACAGGATACCGGTCTGCGTTTGATCCCTGAGACCAGAAGAAATAAAATTTGAATTCAGACAGAAGTAACATACATCCACTTCTCATACTCATTAGCTGATGCTCAATCCACATATATAGTGAATGAAGTAAATATTTTGAAAAGAGAATAATTCAACTGACACCACAGAAAAATAGCAAATGCATAGGACCTTGAGTCCAACTTAACTACCAAAGAAAGACTTCTATGATCCTTCATTAGTGTTCTATTTCAAGTTAACAGTCTGCTTCAGTTATTTAACACAAACCATAAGTGAGCCGAACGACACTATGGCCAAACCACATTATGGATCCAATTAGAAATTAGAAGATCTAAATGATAAGCATAATATATCTTTAACCAGCTTCACCTTAAAATATTTGTATAACCTTCCACAGCTGACTCCAAAATGCCGTTCTACAATATAGTAGCATATTACAATCAAGTAAAATGGAGAAACATGTCACTGAAGTCAGATGCTGTATTGATTCAGTTTAAACTTCTAAGGACCAAATTTGCAGTGAAGTGACACACATAAGTAATAGATAGACATAAGAATTCGATATCTCACCTAACAGAATAGTCTCTTTTCAAGTACAAGCTATAAGTGTTTGAGTTCTCAACTTTCCATATCCAATTATACATCTTTCAACGTTCATGCATACACTACATGATAAAGGAGAGAAAATAAAGAATCTAAGCCTTTGGTTAATTAAGACACTACAATATAGAAAGATTAAGCTATGTTGAAACCAAACAACCAAGAGAACTAATGATATCCACATTTATATATTAACAGTTTCTACAAACTCAATTTGTCTAATATAGATAAATCACTCCCATTTGAAGAAAAAGTGAATGCAAATCTTTCAATACAAAAATGAATTTCCCAATAAAATTCTACTCTACCATGTTAATATGAGAAGTCCTTTTGAAACCATTATGTCTCTGAGATACTCCTGAATCAGTCTGGGTATTGGCCTCATTTTGCTTTGCACTGGCCAAGAGTTCCTCTGTAAGAGTAATAACCTGCAATGCCAACAAAAAACGAGATTAGCCAACAAGAGAGAAACAATTCCCATCGTCAAGGAAGCAGGCATAATTCAGTGTGTCAAACTTAAAGCTGATCATTATATCTGGTAGAGTTGACAAGCAGGCCATGAAGATATACATGCACCTGCAAGAAACCAGATAGAAGGTGACGAGTGTCTCAACAAAGACATTACTTTGCATTTTTAAATTTTGATGTCAAGTTACCTTGTGGCTCCACCAGCTGTAAATAAAAGCTAAAACACCCTGCTCATCTTCGACAAACATAGAACATCTATTAAACTCCTATCCTCTGTATTAGGTGCTGCTATCCTTGAACAACATCTGACAGCTCCTTTTAAACACAAACCAGGAGAAGGGGAGAACCATAATATACTAAAGAATTCAGAACCAAGCATAGGAAGGGATATATCCTTTCTGATAAAATTTCTCCACTTGACAGCAAAGTAGAAGACTAGCATTTTTATTGAGCAATGTTTTAGACCTAAATGCCTCATTTTGAGCTTGATCTGATAATGGACATGATAAAGAAAAAGCCCACCTCTTCCAGTTCTTTCTCCATGTCTGCATATTCAGAGTTCCCAGGATCATCGGCCAAAAGATTTTTAACCTGCTAGAAATGAATGGCATAAAACATAACATCAAACGATAAAATGGAATTTGAAAACTTTAGGAGAGATGAAGTCTGTTTAAAATGGGCAACTCAGGTCCGAAACAGCCAAAGTAAAATAAAAATACAAAGTTAGAGCAAGATGAACATAATCATGCGAGTCAAGAAGCGCGCATATATTGCACAACCAAATTCAGCACAGATGTCAACTCATACCCTATCCTGATCAAATTCACCTAAGCCATCTAAAAGTGACAAACAGGTTAAGGAAAATGCCATAATAACATCAAGAGTTGACTCTATGTAGTGAAAAACAGGTAAATCATGAGATTCTCAACTCTGAAAGTTCTATCAGGTAAAAGCTTAAACAAGGAGTGTGTAACAAGCCCCTAGAGTGAAACGAACTTTCAACTTCTCAAATTTCTCATAATCTTATTTGATGTTTGCAAGATTCGTTTAACTGCTGTTAATTACCACACAATAGCACGTATTATTAAACAGAAAGATTATAACATAATTACATTAATCAACCCTCCTCACCAACTTAGCATTATAAACTCATTAATCCCTAAAATTACTATCAAATCAAGCAGCACCCGAACTTATTTTGGAAGTTCTCAATAGATCACTCGAAATCCTCCAATAATCACCAAAAGATACAACAAAACAGAGAAAAATGAAGGAGAAAGACCTGTTGGAGCTGCTCAGTATAGGTAGAGAGATTCGATTCGAGTTCATCGATGCTTAGACCTTCCGCTTGCATGTTTTCTTCTGATTAATCTCTCCTCTTTGTTCTTCGCTCTGTTTTTCCTTTTTTTCCCCCTCAAGAGATTTAGAGAGAGATCAAACACACATTATAAAGAAAAACTGGCGAAAACTTTTAATTTCCTTTGAGATTTCAAAAGTTCTATCGAAGAAGAAAGGAAGAGATTCAAGTTGAGGCACTTCAGTTCTTTCAAGTGCATTTGAGATTGTATTCTAAACGCTGTTTTTAATTTTTTTTTCTATTTTATATTTTTTAATATATATTTTATAAATATTTAAAAAATTATTTAAAAATTTAAATATTATAAAAAATTTTATATAATAAAAAAATTTTATTTTATATTTTAATTATTTTTTTAAAATAAAAAATAAGAAAATTTATTTCTAAAAAAAACAAAAATATTTTCTTAAAAACACTCCATTCTATAATCAATCACACGCATCTCATCTCTCGTCACTTGCTAAATGTTTGTTTGGGCCTGTTAGCTGACTTTAACTCAAGCTCTTATACAGTCATTAACTTTCTCAATGATTGACATTATAAATAATTACAACAGCAGTCAAATTTTATTTATTAAATACTGTTATGATACAAGAACATTTTAGTAATTTTTAATGATGATTTTAGAAAATGGTAAGATTACCTGCAGCCGAACAGCGGACGTAGCTCTAGCGTCTTTGCAGACATCGCATCTTTTGTTGTTCATTAATCAATCAACTAAGAGTTAGAGTGTTTTAATTGATAAAAAATAACTCTAGAACTCAATTTAGTAGAACTAAACGCAGTGAGAAATTTCAGTTGTTCATTAATCAATCAACTAAGAGTTAAGAGTGTATTTTAATTGATAAAAAATAACTTTATTACTCAATTTAGAAGAACTAAACTCGGCAAAAATAAATTAGAAATAAATATGATGAGATCGAAATAATCTGAAATATAAAAGATAACCTAAAATTTAGCCCAAAAAATTAATTTCACGTAGTTACATAGGACTTTAAAAGACATACAACCAAAACGTTGATAGCAAATGTAACTTGTAATCCATTGATATAATGCATAGAGAAATTAGATTCAAACTTGTTCCTACAAGCCAAACTGTGCATAGAAGCAAAAACATAGTTCTAGAAAGAACTTAGTACAGTAAAACTTAAGCCATATTCGATTAAAGACTCTGAGCGAACATGTTATAAGCACTAAATACCAATGATTATATACATAACACACACTGGCACCGTCAAACAAAATGGATACTAGTATTTCTTTGATGTTGATATTCTATGACAAGTATGGAACTAGTCAGAAGATCACAATATCAAGCACTTCCTCTTCTCAGCCATCCTGCGGAATTCCTCATTCTCCTTTTGGGCTTTATCCAAAGATTCTCTGAGCTCACGAATCTTTTCATCCGATCTCTTCTGTGCTTCTTCTGCCATCTGCTGGGCTTCTAACCTTGCGGCATGTTCTTCAGCCAGTTGCTTTTCAAGTCTCTCTATAGTATGTTGAAGTTTCTGCTCAACCTACAAGATGACAATGAAAGTAAATTGCTCTCCAAATTAGTTACAGTAATAGAAATGCAGGATCCTAGATAAATAACAATGATACAGATGTTTAGAACAGATGTCTTTTTTATTTTTCTTATTTTTTGTTTTGCTAACAAAAGATAGATGTTCTTGACATGCTAGTCAATAACAACCACAGCTATGCAAAGATAACCCATCCAATAACTTCCACCCATCAGTTTTCCTTTCTTTCACCAAATCATACTTTTGAAAGAATGTTTTCAGCTAATGCAAGAGACCAATGGCGCAACATAGAGAGATAACTCTAGAGTCTAGAAATATATAACTGATGAACCATATACTGACATTAGATTTAGAGAATGACAATACGATAGAAGTTTTTAAATATAATTATTCTAGGGGCACATGCAAATTTCAATATGCAAAGTCAAATTAAGTACAAATTGCAGCTAAGCCTTGCTAGCTCCAGGTACAAGATATGATTAGTAACAGCAAAAGATGTGCCAAACCTGAATTGATGTTCACTTATATATGTTGAAGAAATGGCATTGCCACAAAAAACACTTTCATGCATCATTGATGTTTGCTCTTTTATGATCCACATACAATTAGTGTTATCATAATACCATATCCAGTGAGGGACTAATGGCAAGATGAAACCATATCTGAGGAACGTCAACTTACCCAATCAACTTTATTGCTGTTGACTACTTGTGAAATCCACGACCATTTCACACAAAAAAAGGAAAGAACCATGAAAGGAGTCCATTATTATTTTTAAAAAATATGAAAAGGAGTCTATTTATAACTTCCACCTATCAGTGAAAAGGAGTCTGCTTATTACTTTCACTTTTCAGAAAAATACACTGAAGAATTTTGGTTGGGCATCAAACATTTAAGAAGATTATGCCATTGTAGTGCACAAAAGTGGCCACCAAGGAATAGAAACTCTCATAGAAATAACGGAAACAGAATGGATGATCTGGAACTGGGTATTCCTAAACTCTTGGTATAGCTAACCGAAGACTCAATTTAAAGTAATATGTAGCTGTCAGAGGATAGAAAAGAACCATAGTGGATAATGAGAGTTGACGAATACCATTTCAGTAATTCGCTCGAGCTGCTCGTTGTAGGATTTATCTATGTCAGCTTTCAACTTTGAGAGATGGTCTTCCGGTAACCCCTCTAAAGAATCTATGAATTTCTCTTTGTTAAGCTTCTTCGCAGCTCCTTCCTGTCAATGGAACAATTGCATAACTAACATCAGCATTTTGAGCCAACATTTACTTTACTCACTTATAGATTCAGCAACTGTACCTTGAGTTCAGCAAACAATTCATCTGAGAAAGGCATTCCACCATTCTCTGCGACAACAGAATCCACGAGAGAAAGCAAACTATACAGCTGCTGAGCTTGCTTAGTTTTATCTTTGGTCTTGTTATCAAATAGAACCACCCTATTTTTACATAATCTCAGAAAATCCTGCAGCAAAATCAAAAATAAATTGCAAAATTGTTAGACTAAGATCTCATGTTCCCAAATGCTAACAAGCATGCTTGGGCATTCTGCTGTAATTCTTCAGCTAAAGCCTCCATCTCATATATAAATGCAATTTATTAGCCTTTGCAGCTGTAAGAGATACTCTTGCATGCTTACCGGAGTAATGCAAGAAGCCTTAAAATTAAACTCGTTTTTCCAACACACAAACCCAATACAACAAGGATAATTGTTATTTAGAAATATAGGTAAAATATGACAACAACCATACTAATACCAATTGCCATGTTTTACTTACATGCCACATGGGACCTGCACATTCCAATGTACTTTTTTTTAAGACTATGTTCTGGACAGCAAATTCCAATGTACTTTCAATTAAGGTAAAGAAATGAAACAGCAAATTACAAACTATATTGAGAGATATAGCAAAATAAGCTTAAACCTTCAATGGCTCTGGACACCGATGACCTATGTAATCACCGAGGGATAGGTCCTCTTCTTCAAGATCATCACCGCCAGTTATCACCACAATCATGTAATTAACAATTTTATCGCCAAAAAAGGATTTCAAGCTTTCAAGTCCTGCAGCTTCCTCTTTAGTGAAGCGAGATCTAACTGAGAAAACTACAAGAACTGCATGAATTCCATCTTTGGCCAAGTCAATACACTTGACAATCTCTCTGCCATCAGATCCATCAGAAAAATCAAAAAGACCTGCATAACAGGTTATTAAGGAATCAGAAATATGTAAGTGCTGGTCTTTCCAAAATACTAGGCACTAGGCAACAATTACTTCAGAAAAAAACATACTTCACGGATTGAATGGCGTAGATGTACATTTATAGTCAATCTGGGCATTGTGGAAAAAGAATTTTATGTAACAATTAAGTTTAAGAACATTCGATAAGGAACATAAGGATGCTTCATCTGAAGCTTTTCATCTTTCAGTTTGGGGATACACAAATAATTGTAAGACATCTATTCCAGACATTAAACAAAATCTGGACGTCATCTTCCAGTTTCTTTTCTTAATAAAATCTTGGCTTCTGCCTATGTATCTTAATTGTAAGAATTTTTTGTATGACAGCTACCGTGGAAGTTATTAAGCGTGTGTTCTTTTGCACCAGGAAGTGACTTTTTCGCTGCCAAAATGTCACTTCCAGTTTACTTCCTATGTCCTTTTGCAATATTTTTTCTCTATCACTCACATCCCAAAAACTCGCTCCCCAGAAAGTCACTTACTCTGACAAGAACATAAAACCAAGGGTAAATATGTACCACATTTAACTGCTCCTTATCCTAAACAACATTCAGCTTTTCTATTGGTACAACATGGAGATATCATTTCAACCATACACTTCTTAGTTTAGCTAGCTCATTGAGATGCTCGTAAAATAGCTAAATGATGATGGGTTACAAGAAAAATGCTAGCGGGAAACAAACAATTATCTCACCAGGGGTGTCGATGACATTAACCGTGCGCCCATCTTTCATAACAGTCGAAGCAAGTTCAGATGTAGTGGTCACACCAGCTGCACTGGGCACAGATCTAAATGCCTTCCTGCCAAGGATGCTGTTACCAGTAGCACTTTTTCCATTGCCTGCTTTTCCAACAAGGACCATATTGCTATCAGCACTGCTTGAAGAGGTGAAGTCCCAATCATCATAAATGCTGCTTCTGCCCATTCTGAAAGCACTCATAATAATCAAAAGAAGAGGAAAAATGAGGAACCTTTCCTATCTTAATCAACAAATTAGCTGAACTTTTTATGTTGCAGTTCACCATGTATCCAAGCGTTACTATGATTTTTTAATACGTGAAGCCTTCCTTTTACTTGAATACATATTGTATACATGGCTGCCTAGTTGTTTAACAACATCGACTAAGTATCAATTGAACAGGATACCATACCAAAAATAAGTTAACCCTCTCGATCAACTCCTAGCAGAAAAACTAAAAATTGCACACATTGCTCTCACTAACTTCTATTTTTGTCCTTAAACTTTACAAAAGGTTGCTAATTTTCGGAACACCTCTGCTTGAAGAATACACAGCCATAAATTGTTTGCAGAAAAAAGTCATAAAGAATTAAAGATTCACAGGCCATGAATATCCACTAATATTGGTTTCGAGAGGAGAATTAGGATAAAAGACAACACTAGTCCCAGCTATGATTAAGCTCGCTAGCTGAAATTCTTTCAGAAACTAAATTCCAAAAAATAAATCTAATTCAGTTACCATTTTAATCAAGAAGAAAATAAACCAAAGGTATAGAACATAAAAGCAGAAAATCCCCAAAATTAGAGCGGTGTTATTATTGAGAACTCACTTATCAAAATTCATGCCAAACAAATGTTCGAGGAAAGAAACGAATAATCAAACAGAAACTGCAAATTCTTTAATCACAAAATAGATGTTATTCATAGGCAATACTTACTAGCTTAATAAATTCAGAGCAGAAGCAAAGCGTAAACAGAAAAAGAAATGCTTTGGTTTTGGATTTAAATATAGAAGTCGAACCGACTCGAAAGAAGAAGAAGAGATTTTTATACTCTTCACTCTTTGCGGCGAAGTAATTGAGAGATTTTTATTTTTCGTCGAAAATTTTACTCTTCACTCTGGAAAAGAATTATTAATTTTATTCGCCGAAAATTTTCTAAAGATTGAGTGTGCGTTCGGAAATGATTATAAAATAAAATTTTTTAAAAAGATATTTTTGTTTTTTTAAAAATAAATTTTATTTTTTTATTTTTAAAAATAATAAAAATAAAAAATAAAAAAATCTTATTAAATAAAACTTTTTATACTTTTAAAATTTTTAATAATTTTTTTAGATATTTAGAAAATATATATTATAAAATATAAAATATTAAATTAAAAAAAATGTTTGAGAAATGCAATTCAAAATACACCCCTTGAGACCAACAACGCTGAGACTTGAGCCAGATATGTACAGAAGTTTTGAATCGACCAGATCAGACTTTCATAGTTTCACTAATTGTTTTCAAACTTTCATAATTTTATTTTTTTCGATCAAATTTTAAGTTTCAAATAATTTATATATTTCAATTACACAAAAAATTTAAAGCTTCACTTCCACATAACTTAGAATTCCACTTTCACATTCGGAATTTTAATTCTAATTTTTTTATTTGCACACTTTCTAATACAATTATATTTTTTAATTTTTAACATATTTTAAAAAATTATTGAAACACAAATACGAATTTTTATTTCTACTTTAGGCATATTTCAAATATCCGTAACTGAGTTTCATGAAAGTGAAAAAAAAATAAAGTTTTTGAAAAATTAAGTTAAAGTGAAGTTCAGTATTTATATTTTAATAGTTTTTAAAAGTATGTTGGAAATTAAAAAATATAATTGAAAATAGAATTTTGTATATAGAAGTGGCGTTCTGAATTCTTTATGTAATTGAAACATACGAACTATTCGAAACTCAAAATCTGACTAAAAAAAATAAAACTACGGTCGTTTAAAACATGCTCTTTATTTTTTAAAAAATTCTAATTTTTATATTTTATTTTTATTTTCATAAAATTCAATTACCATCATTTAAAACACGCCTCCTACACCAGACCGATTTGCTGGGCCTGGCCGTACCAGATATGTGGGCCGTATTATCGCTGCATACGAATATTCGCAAGAATACAATAAATATTTACTCGAAAGCCCCTAAGCTTAAACAAATACCATAACACCCTCCTTCAAGTAGAGAGACTTTTTTCGGACGTGCTAAAATTTCATTTGTTTTTGGTAACAGTAATAATAATAATTATATTTTCGTTATTATTATTATTATTACTTTTTTGCTTTCGGTTTTGCGCCCTTGTTTGTTCACTGATGTTCTTCAGACTCCTAACAATCCATGTCTTTGAAGAATCGAAACCCTAATTGAAGCGAAATCAAACAGAATCTAATTCTCCCAACCAGCGATGTGATTGCTAGATTTGAAATTCGATTCCCAGAGCACGAGTTCTTGTCGTTGGATTTTACTAGGAGTTGATCGTTTTGCAGTTTTCTGAATGAAGGATCCGGCCGAGCGCACGAAGGTGGTTGTCCGGCGGCTGCCGCCGTCGTTGTCTCAGGAAGCGGTTACGGAGCAGATTGATTCTCGGTTTGCTGGCCGGTATAAGTGGCTTTCTTTCCGCCCCGGGAAGAACAGGTTTGGTTTTCAATTAAAATTCAAAATTTGTAGTAATTCGTATGAATTTTGTATAACTCTACCTGTTTGGGGAGGTGCGTCTGTGATTGGCATTTTCTGATTGAAAATTGGTGGGGGTTTATTGGTTAATTTTTAGCTGTCTAGTCTTTAGCTAAGAGTGGTTTGGACTTTTATAACTGGAATGTTAGCTTTGAAACAATCTTGTCATAGGATTGATTTGATCGGAGCAAGTATTTGTAAGTGGCTAATTCTGATGAATGGATTTAGATTCCATTCAATTGAGTTGGGAGAATTGCCTTTGAAGAAAAGCATGGCTCTTAAAGCCCCATGGAGAAGCAAGCGTCCTGGAGAAAGCTAACATCTACTTGGTTTGTCAAACTTACTTTGAGAAGTGACTTCAATAATGATGCATCAACCATGGTTTGAAGAAAACTTACCAAATACTTGATTGTACATTAATCTCTAGATGAAAAATTCTTCAAACATTGGTTTCAAACTCAATCCTGAATGGAACCTCAGTGCATGATCCTTGATTGTTGGGATAATGGCCGCATTATCCTGTCATTGCCACGTTGAATTTCCGAGCAAATGAATTTCCTATCTAAAAGTTGCAAGTAATGCTTAATTAGAAGGCAATATTTATTGATTTGAGCTTGATGCTATTTTGTGAATTTGGCTCACTATAGAAATGTAGGTAAAATCGTACTGCCTTACCTTGCATGTCTCCATGTCTATTGCTCCAGTTCTCTTGGTGATCTTCCACTTCGTTATGCTAAGAAGAATTTGGCATATCATCACACCTCAATGAGGAACATAGAAGGCAATTGGCCAATCCGGATCAGGATTGAATTCCTCTTATTCCTTTGGATGAAAAATATGTTTCACGGGCTTCTTGATCCGGGCCAGTGCAGATTGGCCAATCTATTTGGGGATTGGCTGATCCTGACCAATTTGGTTTGATTTTTAATTGAAGGAGATGGGAAAGGATAAAAAAAGTTATAGAGAAGGGAGATTTGAGTAGCAGGAATCAATAGAATCATGGCTTTACGGACTGTGTTTCTTGTCTTACTTTCACTTCGATTATTTTATGTTTATGATCTACCTGTCCAATCTGACATTTTTTTTTGGTATCCTACCAATCCAGATACCAAAATTCATAAGTTGATTTCCATCTCGATACTGTTTTTCCATTTACATTGTACTAATATTTGACATATTACCCTACCTTAGTTGGCATTAATTGCTAAAATTGGAAGAGGATTTTGGTTTATCTGAAAAGTTAATTTCGCTATCTATGCCACTACTGGTTTATGAAATATATTTTCACTTTCTCCAAGGAAGACTTTTATTTGTTCTTTAAGCTGCAGAATTTGACGTTTTCTTATGGTTCATTTGTCAAGCCCTTTTGCTACTTATATTATTGGTAAAGACTCTGACAATGAAATGGTGAAAGAGTATAATGCTGAAAACTCATGTAGGTTGTAAACTGACACTATTCGGAAAACTGTTCCCAAAATATATGATCAGTTTGGTGGATCTACTTGCACTTTTGTTTTATTGTATTCACAATTAACCTGTTTCCATATCTTACAATGAAATTTGTAAACATATTAAGGAACCAATTGAAGTTTGATAGCTTTTGGAAACAATTAGTTTTTGTCATGGAAGATACCATCTATTCGTAGTTCTTTTGCACCAGGTTGATGACATCTGTACAAGGAATTTAGACATGAAAGATCATAGATGGCTTGATTTATAGTTGTTATCAAAAGCTACCTGGACAATTCTCTTTGCTTAGGTGCTTATAACAAGCCTTATTGCTTGCCACTTTATCTTTTATTGCAATATGTTCTTTAGTTATATGCAATCTAACCTAAATTTATTTTGACTGCAGCCTCAAACATATGCGGTGCTCTCGAGTGTACATTGACTTTAATACTATGGAAGATGTGTATGAGTTCTCTGAGTTCTTTGATGGTCACACTTTTGTCAATGAAAAGGGTATAAAATGATTCCTCAGTCGTTCACTTTCTAATTTGGAATTCAGTTCTATAAATTCAAGTCATGTGTAATTCACGGTGATGATGGTGTTAAAACCTTCAGTGTGGCTGAATCTTTGAATATTCTGTTCGCTTTATCTTACAAGTTCGTAATTTTGCTATTGATATTTGATAGATGGAAAAGTGATTCTTCTAAAGTTTTTTGTGCATCAAATTGTTGTATAGTCGCCTTCCTTTGGCAGGCATAACACATTTACCTAAGAGCAAATTAAGTGCCTTTAAGTTTGGAGTTATCTTTCAGATCTAAACGATAAATTAGCTACGGAAATGACTTCAATGATATAGTACGGTAGCTGCATTTCAAATTATTTTTATTCTTTTTATTCAACTGAGAAATGTAAAGTGAGTCTAGTAATTGATTACACTTTTGATTTTGTAGCTTGGTGCTATAAATTGTGTTGCCAAATTTAAGGAAGAATGGTAAAGAATTAGTTGAAGTGACCTTCAGTTGGCATCTAGAGAACACATGATGTATTATCTCAAAAGTTGAAGTTTCAAAGGGAGCTTGAGAGATTTGGTGCATCTTTCATGACCTCTCTTAGACAACATCGGTAATTAATATGCATTGGACTTTTTCATGGTCTTATCTGATTTCTTCGAGTGGTTAGTTTTACATCGTCATTTGATGGATTGATTTGGTCATCTCATGGTAAAGGCTCGACCAAAGGAGACCCTCGCATTATGTTTTGACTCCGGTTAAGAGATCCATAAATTTGCACTTAAGTTATTATGTTAAGGAAAATTTTATTGCTGATTAGAACCCTGAACCTTTTATATCTGTGTTACTTGACTTGCTTAATTGGTATTATATGTAGCTTTTGATGCCTGATGTTGACTTGCCCGTATTCTTTATGACCTTTTCTTCAGGCACTCAGTTCAAGGCTGTGGTAGAATATGCTCCATCTCAACGTGTTCCAAAGCTGACGGCTAAGAAGGATGGACGTGAAGGGACTATTTACAAAGGTATTTGTCGAAACTGTGCTTCAAGGGAAAGAAACATTTAGTGGGACATTTCCAAAACAGATCGAAACTTGTATATTGATTTCTTGACTAATTTGTACTTCTTTGTGCTTGTTACTGTTCTGTCCAGATCATGAATATCTTGAGTTTCTTGAGACTATTGCAAAGCCTATTGAGAGTTTGCCGAGTGCTGAGATTCAACTAGAAAGGAAAGAAGCAGAAAGAGCTGGTTAGTCTTACTGATCTGACGCATTGTCTTATAATCATTTAACTATAAGGCTGAAGTCTAGGAAGATGATACATAAATAACGGGCATGCTATGAATAAATACACTGTCTTCCCTGCTCAGGGACAAAGGAGGCTGTCATTGTGACTCCACTGATGGAGTTTGTTAGGCAGAAAAGAGCTGCAAGAAATGGATCTCAGGTTTGTTTTAAACTCTAGACTAGCATATAAAAGTGATGAAAAATTATCTTTTTGGTTATCGATACACTTTGCTGGTTTGTGCCTTTTCACCTTTCTGTTTCCATAGATGTATTGGATTCATATCATAGTTTCTTATATTATTTATCTTCTTTTCGGCATTTTAGCCTTGTAAAAGTACTTACTGGGAATGAATTATTAATGTTGACAGAAGTTATCTTCCAATGGTAAACTCAGCAGACGTGCATTGGTTTCTAATAGCAGTTCAGGCTCTTCTTCCAAACCCTCTTCTAATAAGGGAAAGGCTCCCACGATGGTATGAATGTCCATTCCAGAAACTTAGAATATTTTGTAGCGTTTCTTTTGAATTCATGCTGATTTCATCTGCTGGATGCTTGGATGCTTTTTGTTATTGGTTCACTGAGATTGAAGCCTAACGGTTTAGTCGATATCGCATGCATGATATTGCTTGTTTTAACTTGCAGTACGTTTTGAAGGATACTTTGAAGGGTAGAAGTGCAAAAGATAAGTCAACTTATGTTCTAGTATCAAGGAAAGAAGAGCAGAGGAATGTGGATAAATCATCTGTAGCATCTTCTTCAAGTGAAACACGAGCAAGAAAAGATTTAAGTGGTTTGTATTGCTGCATAATTTGTTGTTAATCCAATTTCATTCATCGAAACACTTATTTTTTGGCGCCTTCCTTTTCTCAAATTATAGTGGCTCGTATGCATGGTAACTAGAGATTCTACATATTTGCTTCTCGTATCCCACTTTTTTCTTGCCATATTCTCAAAAATTGCTTGTTTGCCAACTATCAGACTTAGGTAGCTTATTTCTTATGAAACCCTCATCTTTAAGTCTGTCCTTTGCACATGACTTTATTAGATATGAAGTATTTATTAATTATTTAATAGGTTTCTGAATATGTTGTTTATCTGTAACTTGTTTGAAAGGAAGTTCTTAATGATTGCTCTTTATTAGGTTTCCAAGTTTGATCTGGTCTACATCTCATGTATTAATTCCTTATTTTTATCTTGAATGCATTAATTTCCCAAAAAGAAGTATTTAGTAATTGCACTTTGTGGAAGAGATTTCCTAAGAAAGATGCCACGTGCACAGCGCCAGTTGCTGCCTTATTTTTTCTTAATAGAAAATAAAGATATAGCGTGAAAAATGCTTTACGGAAAGTGTAATGCAACTAATTTATGTGTGTTAGTCTTATTGAGGATTGAGTACATTTAAGCTAGTCCTATTTTGTTAGGAACTCACAAGACAACCATTTGAAGCACCTTATTTTAGATGCTTGAGTTTTCATTCGAACTGGTATTTGACAAGATTGTTGAGTTTGTATGGGAAGATGCTTTGAACTGAATTGCGAGACCAATTTTATTTTTTTTAATATGTTTGCTGACTGTTTCATTCATTATCATTGTTCTCTTTAGATTTTAGCTTCACATCCCTTTTTTTTCCTTTCTTTCTTAGAATCTAATTCAAAGGATACTCGAGCACTTGCATCCATGGAGGCTGGAAAGAAAAGGGTTCTGCTTTTGAAAAACCGAGACAGAGAAAGTTCTCAAGTAACTTTTTTAACTGTTGTCTCGACATACGACATTTGATTACAAGTGATGATTAAAAATCTTGTTTATGGATCCTTTCACAGGCATCTGGTAGCTTGTCACCAGAGCAGATCACAGCTTCTTCAACGAGAAGCTCGACTATTACAAAACAAAATCAGAGGCATGATGCAAGTGGGAGATTAATCAGGAGCATTCTTTCTAACAAAGAAGGACGTATGGGTCCGTCATATGCTGTTGGGTCTCAGTCTGAGCAGCAGGTGCTTGCAAATCCTGAAGACAAGAGGCCACCTCGGCCTCTCAATACACGCTTGAATTTGAGGGACCACACTTCGAGTAGCTCCATGTTTGGATCAGTTTCTGATAGTGATAACAAAACAAATATAGATGACAAAGTTGTGATAAAAGATGCGCATAGTGCTTTACCTGGTCCAGAAAAGTATGATAGGCACATGAGGAATAAAGATAGACCTGATCGAGGCATATGGACTCCTCTCCGTCGCTCAGAGGGGTCTTCTGCTGATGGCACCTCATCTTTTGAAGGCATCGCCGGTATTCAACCCTTGTCAGGGCATAAAGTAGGAGATGATGATACTGGAGGAAGGATTGGTGGTGAGAATGGTATAGTTTTTCCTTTCTTGATTTTATAGCATTATTGTATCTTGTTCTCTATATAGCTATCTGATAGTCATATGATCCATGAATGTCTCACCTGTAGTGGGATGACTGCTTGTTGTTATTGTCATTTTGCTGTCTTTCCGCCGACTTGGATGTCTTTCTGTAGGTCCACGTAGGCATGCGGTTCGTCGAGGATCAGCACATGCAGCAAAGGAAGGTGATAACTTGTTGTCTATGTATGATCCAAAACCTCCTAAGAAAATTCCTTCCAGTTATGGCACACATGAGGTTTGCATCCAGTAGTACCACATCTTGATTGCCTATGCTGTTATTCCTATTGTTATATTTATGTATTACATAGCTAACATTGTAGGGTGTTTGCAGAAACAAATGTGGGTGCAGAAATCTGGTTAAACGTCATAGTCTTTTGAAGGAATTGTAAGTTCTTTTTGTTAAGTCTTTTTTCCTCCACTTCGAATATTGTAGTCAATTTGCCATGAGTAAAGCTTTTAATTCTTCTCTCATATTCCCTCTTGTATTTTCTGGCAATTTGATGCCCTTTCTCTGTCTACTAGGAAGTCTTGAAGTGTGTCATTTTCTGGTTGTCATTATTTGTTGTCTTATCTTCATTCTTGGTGTAGCTTTGTTTCACACAAACATCACACAAAGAAAATAGTCTAAAACTACTGTGAATCTTATTGCATGCAAATACTATATGTTAGGGTTTTTGAATTTGGACATTTTTTGCCTTCATGTCTGGTTTAGCTCATTCATGAGTCTGCTTAGAATTTGGATGTGGTTTGTGCAATTGAAGTTTTCGGGTAATCTACATCTTTGGCTATGGGTTTTCCAGAATGTTTTTTGTTTAACCATGTTTTCCTATATTGATTTTGGATAGTAATAGAATACTACACAGTTTGCCTCCTTATGCAAATAATAATTTATTCTTTTCCAAGCGTGCACATCTAATAGAGTGATCTTGGTATACCTTTTGATAGCCATTAATTTTCATGTATAAAATGACATGAATTTTAGATGTTATGGCTTGTTTTTGATTGTTCAGCACCATGATATGCCTTCTTTCTGTTATCTCTTGTATGCAATGGCACATGTCAGTATACTGCAGTATGTTTCAACCCAAATTGTTATCAGTCAGGGTTGTTATGATGCTACTTTTAAAATGCTTGGATTGGTTCTGTCCTTTTTGTTCTCACATTTTGGTGACAATGTCTTCCCTAACACAGGTGAATTGGGATTGGAGCTTGTGTATGCTCTTTGGTTTTTTGGACCTAAGTTCATACTTTTGTGGGCAGGAATGCTACTGGGTCTATGTTGTGGAAACATATTATATCCTCCATCTTTGACTCGAAAATCTTGATGATAAGGCATTGCAGCTATTCAGTAGCAGTCACACAACTAGGAAGGACATCCCTCAGATTACAGTGAATTTTGCTTATGATGCTAATAGCTTACATCTTCGGTGAAGAGGTATAGGCATATAGCCCTGATTGACTAGCTACAGAAGCGTCGCTGTCCGATGGTTGGTTCTGTTATGTTTTTGCTCAAGAACCAAGAAGATGAATACAAGTTATGATGCAAGGTAGCTCTGCAATCGCCTGCTCAGTGTTTAGAGAAAGGATTGGGATTGAAGTGTTACCATGGGGATGTATGTAAATAGTGTTGCACACTAGACAGAGGTTTGCAGCCTTTCACTGGGATGTACTATAGGTTGAGGCGGAGGTCTATGTGACTATATCTATTGTAGTATCTGGTCTAGTAAATAAAGCTGACCTTAAGATGGTCCACAGTCACCCATGTCCTTGACATGCTGAGTCGGCATTCGTGTGTGGCCATCTGGCAGAGTCAGGGAAGGATGTGATTACGACTGAGTATGATAAAATAGGCGTTGGTGAGGTTCTGTTGTCTGTATGGATGTGTGAAAATTATTAGTAATATTATACATCCATGGCCGTGCTTGCGCAACTTGTGCTTCTTATGTTGGCCGTTTCTTGGGAGAGAGCTATTCCAAGTAAATCAGAGCTATTTACAAATGAGTTATGCTGGAAACATTCTTCCAATACATATATGCCTGCAAATACCACCTGTTACAGAAACATTCAGTTGATGTTTAAGAGTATTTTTGAACTTTTCTTTATATAAACATTTTAGTTTATATTTTTTAATTTTTTTAATAATATTTATAAAAATTTTTAAAATTTAAAAGATATAGAACGTCATAAATTTATATTACTTATTTAAAATATTTTTTAGATAAAAAAATAAAATTTATTTTTGAAATATTTTTCAAATAATTTAATTTTAGAGAAATTTTTTTGAAAAAAGTACTTCTAAAAATAAATCCTTACCGGATAAGTCTTACTGGTTGTAATACTGCTTTGATAACAATAGTATAGTTGATCTTTTTATACAAATAAACCAACATTTAATTATGCACATAAACAAGTTTAACAATTGTACGCAACCATAGTGATACAAGATACTGTGTTCCAAGTATAAATTTACTTGTGTTGCTGTGTATTATCGTATTAGAGATATAGGGGTAAAACCGTCAAAAGTCAAAACACCTGTATCACTTATTAGGTTGATTTTGGCGCACTAATTTATCAAATACCAATGAGTCCGAACCCTAAATAAGATTTTTACCATAATGCTGTATCATATACATACATATATACAGTATATATCTCTCTTCTCTAACTTCTCTTTCCGTATTTTGCAATTTTCCTTCCTCTCACTGATAATAAAGGAGTGGTAATAGAAACGCAATCTATGTGTTGCTGAAATGCGCCGTAGAGATAGATATGTGGTTTTACATAAATAATAAGGATTTGTTGTTTTGAGCTAGATATGAGTAGTAAGTAAATGAGTTATTATGCATAGTAATAGATTTAATTTGTATTTTTTTTTTGTAGAATAAAATGAGCTGAAAGTTATTATTGTCTTTTTTTACAACTGAAAATGAGTGAAAGTTATTTTTAGTAAAAAATCTAAATTGTAAGAATGAAAAAATACATCTTATTTATTATAGTTTCGTTTTGCAAAGTATCTTGCTATGGTCGGACGAGGTTTTTGTAATCCAGTGGATTGCGCTTGGCGAAATCCTGGGGCGCGAATTTGTTTGAGTCAAATTTAACTCAAAGAAAATACAATTAAATTTCCGTTTTTAACAGAGAAGAGAACCGGAGACTACTATAAAACCCTTCCAAAACCATTGCTTCCTGTTAATCCGATAAGAAAGGTTTGATCTTCTAATCCCTGTTAATCCGTTTAGATTTTGTTATAGCTCTTGCTGATCGAATTTTCTTGGTTGCTTACTGTCACTTCTCTTCTGTCACTAGTTTTCTTTCTTTTTGGAGAATTTAAGCGTAGGTCTGCTACCCACCGATGATTACAGCGATCTTCTTTGCCATTACTTGCTTTGTTCTTCTATAATGTTTTGATTTTGTTGTAGCTCTCCAGATTTTAGTTGGGGTTAAATCCATTAAAACTTAAACCATTAATAATTATTGTCGTGTTTTCGTTTTTCCCCTTTCTCCTGGGCTGTGTTGCTCCGGAAACCCTTCTCTTTCTCTTCTGATGCGCATCGATCGCTGCCAGAAATTTCCAACCACCTATAACATCACCTTCTAATCCACCCACTCCACTCCTTTCCTTCCTGCGGCTGCAATCTTCACTGGCGCCGTCCACGGTTCAACGAAGTTGGCAACGGCAATTTTATAACTAAAGTTTGGATTTGCTTATTGTCATTGTTCTATCTTTCTTCTTCATCTCCTTACTCTTCTTTTGCATTGCTTCAAGGTTTAATAACTAAACTTTGCCTTTTGTTGATTTCATGATCAGAAGTCCATGATTTTAAAAGAACAAAATTCTTTTACCAAAGCATTATTTATTTTGTCTCCACATGGACCTGGTTCCATTATCAAAATTTTGGTGGAAATTGGACTCATTGGTTCCGTATTCACAGTTACAATTCTTTGAGAAGAAACTGTTTCTATTTTCGGGAAAACTTTTCTTTTTTTAGTAGGATGCTTTCTGTTTGTGTAAATTGGCTCCTTATCTGACTTTGACTAAAAATAGATTTAAAGTTTTTGCCACTGTGATTAGCTGAAACCAAAAAATTGCTTATTGGCATTTTGGAATAGTGTTTATTTCTTAAGTAGCAATTTTGGGGAATATCTAGCTACGGAATGGCTACCAAATACTGACCTGGGCTGTTCTTATCTTTTACAGCATCATGCATATCATTAATCAAGTATCATCTTTCATTTTCTTCTTCTTCATAGGATTCAATGGCTTGTGCCACATGTAATATTTCGGGATCCACAAGCTTCACAGGATACCAATCAAAAAAGTTCTTCTCAAAGAATGAGCTAATTTCTGGAATGTCTACAGTCACTTCTGTTGGCTATTGTACTTGGACTAGCTATTCATCACTCAATAGTAGGCAATCTTATCTATCATGGAGCATTAAGCCTGTTGTGGGAGCTTCAAAAGGCTCTGATGGAATCAAGGAGTGTGCTTTTCCTGTCAATGGATATAGGAACCAAAACAATGCAGGTTAGTGATTAAACTATCTAATTCTACCTCTTTGTTTCTAGCTTGTAATAGATAGCTTAGTAGACTCCACTATAAGATGGACGACATTATATGCGCTTGAATTGAAAATACGTATGGTTTATCATTTGAGAAACACATGCAGGCCGTATAAGTTGTATGCGCTCTTTCTGGTTTCAGTTTCAAGTTTGGTATAAGCACTGTGCTCAAGTTGGTTCTGGCTAATGAGTAATACAATGACCTGTCTAATTTAGTGATGGAAATTGAGTAGTCTGAGTTCATGGTAATTTATGTGAAGCTCTAAAATTTAGAGCAGCGAAGTGTACTCCTACATTAACATTTTTACAGAGCTTGAAGCTTCTATAGCATTTACACACGACCATGGGAGTATGTTGAGAAATTTTCTTGTCAGTGTAGTTTAGATCTCTGACTAGTTGGCTATACAAGATTATTGGCTTGCTTCTGATGAATCTCACTGTTGGTATGCTTTGCAGAGGAGAGGTTGGTGGTCCTGGTCATTGGTGGTGGTGGAAGGGAGCATGCCCTTTGCTATGCTTTAAAGCGGTCTCCATCTTGTGATGCAGTCTTTTGTGCTCCTGGAAATGCAGGCATTGCTCATTCGGGAGATGCGACATGTATATCAGAGCTAAATATCTCTGATAGCTCAGCAGTGATATCTTTTTGCCGGACATGGGATGTCGGGTTGGTGGTAGTGGGTCCAGAAGCTCCCTTAGTTGCTGGCCTTGTCAATGACCTCTCCAAGGCTGGTATACCTGCTTTTGGTCCTACTTCTGAGGCTGCAGCACTTGAGGGATCCAAGGATTTCATGAAGAAATTGTGTGACAAATATGGAATACCTACAGCAAAGGTTTGCATTGGCTTTTTACTGTCACGAATTATAACTTGTCCCCATCTCAATATGTCCTACTGGGGAAATTGGACATAGCAGATTATGAATTATGCATTTTTCATGAAGAGTAAAATGTTGTTACAGTCATATATTAGCTGTGCCTTCACATATCTCTATTATATGCTAATCTTCCATCCTTCTTTTACTGGTTCTGACCGTTGTTATAATTTGTTGTTTGCCTTTGCAGTCTCCTATTCTGTCATGAACCTGTTCTAAGTACCTAACTGTGAGATGTTTTGAACATTTTTCTTTTTGCGTCAGCATTTCAAACATGTTTTCCATCCTTTGTTTTATCAGATACTGAGGGGGTTTGCCTTGATATTTCAACATTTTATATCCTTTTGAACTGGTGCGCCATGACATGCATTTGTAGTATTGCATCATCTTCATAAGCTAACCCAAGTTTGTTTTATAAAGCATTATCCTTGTAGTATGCTTGCAACATTGTAAGTACTAACTGCTCTACAATGTGAAACTTAGCTGGGACGAAAATGCTATAAGTACAAGGCTTTCATATGTAGTTCAGATTGAACAGGAATTACACATTTTCTAGTGGTTATGAACTTATGGGGGTCACTTGCCTTGCTGGTATTTCTTGTATTTATTTGCATTTTTTTTTCTTGTAATAGGTACACTTTTATTGTGGATTGTCTAATCCAGTTTTCTTTTTTTTCCCCCCTTCCTGATACCGTTGTACAATCTCTCTCTCTCCCTTTTAATACTAAAGCTAGAATTTAAGAATCATGGCATCTCTCTCTCTCTCTCTCTCTCTCTCTCTCTCTTAATACTAAAGCTAGAATTTAAGAATCATGGCAACAGCATTTCTAGTCTCTTATCTGTGCTACTTGACATTCTTGCAGTATCAAACTTTTACAAGTCCTTCTGAAGCCAAACAATTTGTAAAGGAGCAAGGAGCGCCCATTGTCGTCAAAGCTGACGGACTGGCTGCTGGAAAAGGAGTTATTGTTGCCATGACTACAGAGGAAGCATATGAGGCAATTGATTCTATGCTGGTGAATGGGGCATTTGGATCTGCTGGTTCACGGGTTATTATCGAGGAGTTCCTAGAGGGAGAAGAGGCTTCATTCTTTGCCATTGTAGATGGTGAAAACACATTGCCTCTTGAATCTGCTCAGGACCATAAAAGAGTAGGTGGCGGTGATACTGGTCCTAATACAGGTGGTATGGGAGCATATTCTCCAGCACCTGTTCTAACGAAAGAGTTGCAGCATGCCGTTATGGAAACAATAATAAAGCCTACAGTGAGGGGAATGTCTGTGGAAGGCTGCAAGTTTGTTGGTGTGCTTTATGCAGGGCTCATGATAGAGAAGAAGTCTGGTTTGCCTAAGCTCATCGAATATAATGTGCGCTTTGGAGATCCAGAATGCCAGGTTAGTCATTGTTATATTTGCCATGGTTTTTGAGCATATGCCTAGAAGCTGTGATGTCTTCTATGTTATATCAGACCTCATAGTACGGTATAAGCATGATTGAATGCTACACGATAATTGCGTTTCTTCCCTTTCGTATTGCACAACATTCCCCTTCTTTGAATAACCGTCTGTTGAGGGAGCAGTTTCTCGTTCTATTGGATAAGTTCACATTGTCATAGTTATTTGTCTTTGTTGCTCGCCTTGTTGTTCATGCAGTTGATTCTGTTCTTCTGATACTTTTGTCGTGACATTTCTGGCAATCCCTCGTTTTATTGCAGTATGCTAAGTAAAATTCCATATGCAGGTTCTCATGATGCGGCTGGAATCAGATTTAGCACAAGTTCTCCTTGCAGCTTGTAGAGGACAGTTGCAAAATGTATCACTAGACTGGTCAACAGGATCCGCAATGGTGGTTGTTATGGCTAGTGAAGGCTATCCAGGAGCTTATAAGAAGGGCACTGTCATAAAAAACCTTGAAGAAGCAGAGCTGGTTTCACCTGCTGTTAAGATTTTTCATGCAGGAACTGCGTTAGACCATGAAGGTAACTTTGTTGCTTCTGGTGGTCGTGTTCTCGGGATTACGGCAAAGGGAAAAGATCTAGAAGAAGCAAGAGATAAAGCCTACGAGGCAGTCGGTCTGATTGATTGGCCTCAGGGTTTCTTCCGACAAGATATTGGTTGGAGAGCTCTTCGACACAAAGAACTCTCTATGTGATTTCAATTTTGATGTTATTTTCTAATTTCAGTAGTCTTGACCTTTGACACTGTGAACATCTCAGAGGTTGTTGTATAATGTTTTCACTTTTTTTTGACAGAAGCCATGCATGCTCCAAACTGTAGAATCTTGTCTTGTAAATGCTCTCAACTCAAGCTTTCTGATCATTAGTTTGTTTCGCAGTTCTGTACTTTAAAGTGATACCATGACAAGGAAATTCCTAGTTATATAATGAAGTGGTTCTTCCGAAATACATCTGGATCCTAATAAGGTGAATAGTAGAGAAGTGGAAGAAAGAAAACAGATTAGTAATTGTTTGCTGCAATGGAAAAGCTGATTCTACAATCCAAAGAAGCGCTTGCAAGCCCTTAGGAACTTGGTGCCCTTTCGCTTCTTCCCCGATGACCCGTTTGCTCGCTCTTCATCAGTAACCATTTCGCTAACACCGCCACCGTTGTCTTCATCACCTGTATCATGAATTCTCCAATATCCATCAGCCAGCGACGAAGGTCTTCTCATGGAGAACGCCCTCCTCACCATTGCCTGCAAAGCTCCACCACCATTACTACCATTGTCAAGACTTCTCTGGTGATCAATAGACCTGAACCTGTGTGATGCAGTTGAAAAGTTTCTGCTTAGCTTCGGAGCCACAGCTTTAAACTCCCCGGCTTGTTCGTCATTATCTGTTTCAGGTTTCATCTGGTTTTCAGTGTTGAATTTGTAAAGCTTTGGATCTTTTGCTGCGTAAGTTTCTTCATTTGAGAAGCCGATGTCTGAGAACTTCATAGATCTCGACTTGGTGTTGTTCTTGGATTGTTCACTCATTTTTTTTAGGTGAATGTTTTATAGCTTATACAAGCAATGCTGGAACTGAATGGAGAGAAAATTTGAAGTAATAAGAGATTGTCAAAAGAGGTGGGCGGTGGAGTAGACTGAAGTGGAGTAGAGATGGTGGGAACGGGTAAAAGATGAGAGGAGGTACTTATAGAATGGCAAAAGTAAGGCGTGCTTACCAAAAGCTCATTGTTTTTTTCCCTAAACTACCACCTGCCCCATTGTCATCAATCATGTGAAACAGAGAACAAGTTCTGAACAGATACAAGACATCCATTTCACCCGGTCTTTAAGCCGTATTTTAAATACTCAAAGTTTTAGTTTTTTTTTTCCACAAAATTAAAATTTCGACCAGTTTTATATATATATATATAATTTTATTCTTATTGTAAAACTCAGTTACTGTAATGCTTTCTATTGGTTTGTTGCTTATTTTGTGTTAAAATATGTACTGCGAATTGAGACAAAGACTAAACAAACGTATTGGAAGACGGGGAGGGAAGGCAGACAAGTGGTTGTGGGTGTTGCCAGTTGACCATGTGTTTGGGAAACCTATTTAAGTAAACAAAATGCTAATAATGATTGAACACAACAGTATTGTATGGAGATAGTTCTTTATTATATTATTCTTGTGCTGCATTTGCTGCAATCTTCTTTCATTAGATTGTTTCTTTTGACTACGACCAAATCAATGAAACCAGGTCTCAAAGCATTTCATTTCTGTCTTTCTCATGTGACTCTCATGGGTTTCCTGGAAACAAAAGATAAAAGGAAATCTGAATCCAGAACAGATTCAGTCAATCTACAATTAAGTTTAAAAAAGACAATAGGTTGAAAAAACAACATGGATCAGTTTGATTCCCCTGTTAATGTTTCATACAGCATTGCTAAATTTCTAGAACACATCTTCCTATGAAGAAATAAACTGAACAACCAAATCTTTTTCCTTTTTATTATGAATTGTATATATTATATGATCGGTATCCAGAGAACCTTCAGAAGAGAACAGACAGCTATTGACTGTCACATTACATGTGATCATTGACTGGATAGAATCTCATTAGGTTAACATGGAAAGATTATCAACAACTCCAGTCAGTAATCATAGGGCCGTTTCAGGCTCTACACTGAAAACAGTGATCAATTACTTAGATCGTTTGCAACAATGAGACTGAAACCTGGGTTGAGTTTGAAACACCGACAATGTGCGAACATAGATATCCCCATCTTCCAAAAAAACTGCCTACTTCTGCAACACATTGAAGACAATCGAATCTTTCTGCATCTAACCTTGGTAATAAACTAGTTGACAAACTCAATTTCTGTCAATGGTTTCCCAGCATGAAGTTGAAGAGCACAATCTCCAACAATCTGCAAAGGAGTAAAGTGCATAATAATTAAGAAATGCTAAAAGAAGAAAGATAACAGATTTACTGAAGAAAATTATTATGTAGTAGAACCTGGAAGGAACACCATTTTCCCTTCATTATAATGCTTTTCCTTTAACAATAACCAACCAATAAGCTATAGTCGGTGTTTTTCTTTACAAAATGCATGACCTAGCAAATTCACTGATTTTAAGCATAACTGCCATTCATTAATGAAAAAGGGCAATGCTTATGCAATGACAATCAAGACTTGTCCATCTACTGGAAGTGTACAATGCTCATCATCTAATCACTTTCATCGCCAAATTTTTCTCCTTGCTGAAGTTTTATGCATGCCTCCACAAATTAACCATAAGAACTTTAATGACAAAAGTTTACAAGAGAAAAGTGGTTTATATATACCTTTGCCATTTTTCTGTAAGAATGTTCAGTAACCCCTGCGACATGAGGAGTGATGAGAACATTCTGACTTTTAAGAATCGGATCTTCTGGATCAAATGGCTCTGTCCAAGCTACATCAATGCCTAAGCCACCCAAATGGCCTGATTGAAGGTGATCATAGACAGATTTGTAATCAAGGAGAGCTCCTCGAGCAACATTCACCAGAAGTGAACCCTGTGAATGGATATTCCAAAAATTGCTAAAACATGGTCTAAGATATGCGAAGGGCATATGGCAGAAGAACAAGAATTGGCTTATACAAATTATACATGTACTACTTTAAAAAACGAAACTAGATAAGATAGCGTTTTGATCAATCAGCATCAGGATAAAACTATCGCAAATAACTTGAAGCAATGAGCAATTACAAGAAGCACAAATTCTGAGGTTATTTCCATATACCATTCAGATGCATAATATATAAATGATGAAACATCTAAAATTTTATATTCAGAAATCTCATCAATTAGAGCAATTGACAAACAGGAAGAATTTGTCTAATAAATACTAGCTCAAATAGATTTTATTGGAGTCCTGCTATCTTGTGTTTTAAAATGAAAGAGTCACCAAGCAGTTATACCTTTAGTGCTTTGCTTGATAATTCAGCGCAGGCAAATATAGGTACTTACTCTTTTTTTTACTAGTAAGAATTTCTCTGATGAGCATGATATTATTGGTAGCTTAGATGCGCTTGAATTAGATGAACTTTTACTACAAAAACATAGGAAATCAGGAGAGGCTACAAGTTACAAATACCATGCATAAAGTGCACATTTAATTGCTATATGTGCTTACCTTCTTCATGGAAGAAAGAAACTTTCCCTCAATAATCCCAGCCTTAAAAAAAATTCAAAAAACAAAAAACAAAAAACCAGAAAGTTAACAAGATTTGTAGTGCGACATGATCATAATGGTGGGGAAGAAGAAGACAGGCTGAAAAGAGTTACTGTTTCTGAGTTCAGAAGCAAGCATGTTACGACAATATCTGCTTCCGCAGCAAATTCATACATATTGTCAGGCCCTCCTTTCTTGTCAACAATATTTTCCTCATCAGTGTAAGAACCTGAAAAAATTAAGATTTGACTAAGATCTAAAAGGCAGTGGAATATATGAGAGATCACAAATAGCATAGCTTTTAGAAATCAACAATCTCAATAGTTTTATCATACCATTTAGTTTTGAAGAGCCAGTATTCCATTTTCTTTTAGTTGCAAGAATTCTTACACCAAATGGCCTCAACCTCCTTGCTAGGTGAGCTCCAATGGCCCCTAAACCCAGAATGAAGATCTGCTTGCAAAGTCTTTTTTGTTTTATTCATTGTAAGGTATATAGCATATTGGTAAGAAATCCTCTAAGAAACATAAATCTTGTGTTTATCATAATGTCATACTTTAATAAGTATTGACCTAAGAAGCTCTAGTTCAGCATTAAGGAAACAATTTTAGGAGCAAAGTATGGTAAAATAGACATACAGTTTTACCAAATAATGTATCTCCCGCTGGTTCTCCTAGTAATTTATTCTTAACAGAATTCTCCATGTCCTTCTGCAAAAGAAGAAATTTAACATTGTTACAAAAGTTAAAATCAACAAAGAAATGCAGAACCACAACTCGCAAGCAATAAAAATAACCCACTAGCTTTAAACCAAAATGGTCAAATTTTGTTGATTTGTCAGTTCAGCATTCCATTATGTCCAGCTATAGTAAGTCCTCAAATGAAACAGGTTGCATGTTTATGAAGTGATACAGACATTTACAAGAGTGGATCATTGATCATGATACCAAAAGCTGCATTGACTCTACTACCATACTTTATCTGAGAGTCAAGTGCGAGAGTAAGTCCCATAGGATTGGTGAACGCTGCCAGTAAGCCATATCAAAATACACACTAGAAGTCTAGAACATGTAATTCAGTATTCTAACAAGAACAAGGATCAAAGAAGCTACAAAAGCAAATAATGAGGCCAGTTTGACCTACTTGCTTCTTAAGAAGACCTAACATCAAGTATATAGCCATTTCTGCACAGGACACAGCATTTCCGCATGTACTTCCAGGAATTCTTGCCACTTTAATGTTATGGTGTGTGGCGGCATCTACATCCACACCTGGAACAATGAGAAATATAAGATAAGCACTTCAAATGCAATTTGAGACAGACAGCAGTAAGGAAGCCCATTACAACAAAATTCGAGGCAGAACTACTTGCATAATCACATCCACAAAATAGTGATAATGAAATGCCAACCTTCTAGTCCAACACCAAACTGCATAATAAGCTTCATTTTTACAGCCTTAGAGATAACTTCTGCATCGAATTTTCGGTTTTTAACCACACAAAGATGGTAGTCTCCGATGGCATTGGGCACCTCATCCAATTCAACAACATCAACCTGTTCAACATTCCACAAAAGCATTATCAACAACCACAAGAACATGCATAAAGAAACATGTTTGCCAGGAAAGAAGACGGCTGAAGCACCAAATATCAAAAATGCGAACTATAAGAGCGTTGCCCTTTCTCAAATTCTTTATAGAAAAGAAAGCATAAAAAAATTATTTACCCCGACACGAAGCAATAAAATTACTAATTTTAAACCTCACATGAACTGAAAGTCATAAAAAAACTTGCAAACTGCACAATACACTATTTCCTCTTTATTAAGAAGCAAGTGGTATCAATCAAGATAAGGATTTTTCATAAAAAACAAACAAACATCATCAAAAATCAAGATTCAGATTTCCGATTGCTTCAGTAGGAGATTTCCAATTCTGAATCTTCTCGACTACAAGATTTTGTGTTAGACACACAAAAGCAAAATCCTTGAGCCATTACTACAACCATAAACGGAGATGACAACACTAAACAGAAGAAAGAAAGGAAACCACATACCAAAAAAAGCATAACATGCGTTCTTGAATAAACAAAACCAAGAAAGGAAGATATTAATGAAACCTGGATGAACGGATAGCTCTGGAGGTACTCGCGTGTGTAATTGTGTGAGCAAGGAAAGTGAGGCCCGCAGAAGAGCACACGCGTAATCCTCTCCTCTTCACCAACTACGCCGTCGGCCATTCTTCAATCACACTTACATTAATAAGAATCAGAAGCCAGCAATATAGAACAAACCATCCAGAGTTGATAATACCACGGTTTCAAAAGAACAACCGGAAAGAAAGAAATCTGGTCTTAATTAGTATAGGTGGACGGATAGATTACCGAAAAAATGGACTGAAACACTGATGGCGCTGGCAAGCTGAACGACGGAGAGCGCTTGCGAGCACTCTGGAGCCAACGACTCCGAACATAGAGGAGCTATTCTTTTGTTTTTAATAATCATCGAGTTGAATAGCAATTAACGACCGCTTAACTGCGGGTCCCACCTAGGTTAGCCCAATGTTTAAGTTAATAAACTCCAGGCTGAAATGCTGACGAGGCATTCCAACAAAAGTTTTCACAGGATCTTAAACTCATGTTACAGAGACCAAATAATAAACATACATACGATGGCAAGCAGAAGAGACAACTAATTGAGCATAGCACAAGCGTCCGAGATTTAACGGTTGATGTAGAAGAGAGACCTGAATAGGTCATCATTTTAACAACACAATGTTCATTCACTTCAGTTACCGTAAGTTGGTAAAAAGCAGTTTAATATTACAATCACGTATCAGTGACGAAGACAAAGCTGTCAATGACTAGTCTTTTTACATCTTCCAAAAAATACTTTGATCTACAAGCAGCCTCCACAATCCACACATTTAGCTCCATATAAGCAAGACATCTAAACGGTGCACTATCGAACTTAATCTGCATTTTCCAAAGAAAAACTGATTGTAAGCTATCAGTCACCTCAATGTTTCATCAGGTAATAAACATGTTGTAATGCAGCTATATAACTCAGAAAAGTTTGATGATAATATGCTGAAAACGAATATAAAACTTATGGTCATTCAATTGTTCACAAGAAAGACGAAGTTTGCTGAACAATGTAACAAAAGCCACATACATTCTCACTGTGATAACAAATTTAAGTATAGAAGAGTTGAATATCATTTATCATTTTTAAATATCTAAGCCTTGAGCCTTAACATCTATTGTGATGTATGGTGGCTATCACCAGCAAAATCCCAAGACAACATTCACTTGACCCCACTCTCATCAGACATAAGCCTCTCAAGTTCTTTTATCTTTATCACATTGCTAAGTCAATAGCCTTACAATAATCCAAGACAACATTCACTTTACCCCACACTCACAGACATATGTCCTCTCAAGTTCTTTTATCTTTATCACATTGCTATGTCAATAGCCTTACATTAAAAAATTATTTGAGAGCAACTTCACTGATATGAGTTAAGAGAATGTAGAATTGAATTGCAGTTGATGGGTTGAAAAAAATGAAGAATTTAAATCAACTACAACAAAGTCCCTTACACAAATTTAGCATTGGCCATCAAGAGACGACCATGACATGGTGCTTGTACCCTCAACTGAGCCATAATATTAGAGAATCAAACATCAACCACAACGGGAGTTCTTAATGGTCATGCTAAGACATTATTAATTGGCCAAAAGTCCCATCCACTTTCCTACTAAACTGCACAAACTTCCTAATATTAATATCAGATTGGTGGCTCACGATTGCCGTAACAGAATGTTCACGAGCTATAAAATCTCTTATTGAATCATACCACCTTTCAAACTATCCTTCTTTTCATTCTAGCAAATCATAAAGTGAGCCAATGTCGAAGATTGAACTTCACCTTCAATAATATCTTATTTTGCAGTCATGAACCAAATTCAGGTGTTTTATGGTGAAACTTATTCACAAATAAAAACAAATATTTCTACAAGAGAAAGATACAAACGAATGCATTCAGTACTGTTATATAATTGCACAGTACCATACCAAGCATGGTTCTATGACTGGCAAATAGACAGCATTATAGTCAAAGTAGCAGCAAGCTCAATATCAGACCCAGATCAACAAACATAAGATGACAAGCACATTCACACATAACATAACAAATCTCATTCCCAACTAAAAACTCCACTTCTAGTCTTAATTAAGAACCAGTTATGACTCAAATCTAGTGCGAATCACCAACAAACGAAAATTGTGTAGGCAGGCATTATAACGTTGAACCACGAGGCAAAGATTATGCAGACTTGCAGACTTGCTAAAAACGAGCAATTCATACTGAGAAGAAAAGCCAAAGATTACTCCTAATCTAACTAGTCATTCAAAACTCATATGCCTCACCTTCCGCTTTCTTCTAATAAAAATTTCACAAGTAAAATATACCCATAACAAATTATTCTATATTATACAAAAGTGCCGCAACAACAAGTGTCTTCTATCAAAATCATCAGCTGATGCAATTTGTTGCTGACTATGAACCATAGATTCTAATCTCAATCATCATACATTAACTGTGGCATAGGTACCCGTAGTTGAAACAGAAATCGATTACCTACATCAATGCTGGTGATTCTCGTGTTGATGCTAGCAGCACCCGCTGGATTCATCCTGCTTCTCCCCACCCTGCTTTTTCCCACCATGCTCTCCGTCGCACTCATCTTCATCGCTTGAATTATCTTCATCGAAGGGCTTCTGCTTATGAAATATGCAACACTTCTTCGAACTCTTCCTATTCAGAAACTCGTTATCTACCGTTCCTTCTTTCCACGACACCTTCTTCTTCGGCGGCCGGAGACGAAGAACAAGGGTCTCGTTGCTGTTACCTAAATTGTTATTGTTGCTCGAAGAAGGGGATGGTTCTTCAATTGTTAGTGTTAGGGTTCCGGTCGCCGGCCTCGCCATTGCTCTCGCCGTTGTCGATCGATCGATTGCTGCCATTGATATCGACTGGAATTGAAATCTCTCGTCCAGAATGCTCGAATCGATTTGGGGATTTTATAGGAGAGTGTTTGTTTTTACTACGATATATAGTCCGCGTTGAATCTGTCAAGCCTAATTTCCGTGACCGAGCCAAAACTATTAGCTAAAAAGAACCAGTAACATTAGTTGTAGCAGGAAATAATGCTTATGAGTTATGAAGTCTTAAATAGGACTATTATAATTTTCCTTAGCAAGTATAGCCCTTGTAATGAAATTGCTACTGTAATTTTAAACAGTGGTTATATTGGTAAAAATAAACAACTGGGTCTATTGTGCAAACCTATCTAACATGTTTGAAATAGCTTATCATTCTCAATAAGTTTTTTAATTCTAAAAATATTATGCATAACAAATAATTTTTAAAATTTTTTATTAAAATACAAATTATAAACTAATTATATATATAATTTTGATTTTTAAAATATTTATAAAATAATATAACTAAAAATTTTTTCAAAAATTTTTTTTTAATAAGCAACTCTCAAATATTTCGTCTACTGCTTCTGTACTTCTACGGTTTCAGTTGGGTGGTTTATTAGAACACAGGAAAGCTTTAAGATCAACTGAACAAATTCAATACTGATATATTTCGATCAATCGATCGATCGAATGATAGAGATGAGTTTGAAGAACGTGAAGCCGCCGGCCGAAGTTCCTGGGTTCTGCGTCGGAGTTGCTGAAGTTGTTGGTGGTCGGCGGCGATGGGATCTGCGCTGGGTCAACAGTCTCTACAACGTTGATGGTGGACACCGAGCTATTGTTTTCAATCGAATGCAATGAATCAAGGATAAGGCTTTCTTTCAATTCAAATTTGTCCGTTGGAATGTTGTTACGTGTTGTTTCATTGAGAGAAACTAGATATTTAAGTGTTTTACTAGATTCATGAAACAGAATTTCAATTACAACACTTAGTAGAGCCTTGTTTTGTGGGTACTTCTATTCCTTGTCACCTCCTGAAACCGAAACATGTCTGGCACTAACCGAAAGTAAACCTTTCATCTTAATCTACTCTAGTAAGCCTAAAATGGATTAAACAAAACCAATAAACACGATAACCAATTAAAAGAAGCAAACATCAAAAACACACAAAACTCCTGTAGAGTCTCTACTAAAATCGAAGTTTGCACATAAAAAAGGGGATTAACCCCGAGTAAACCACTGCATAACATTCATAGTTAGTATCAACATTCACAATTGAAAGTAGAAGAAACTTGGTGGAAGCAAAAGTTTAACAAGAATAGCCAAACCAAATACAAAATATGTCCCTTGGAACAATAGAGCCAGCTACACATGCTTAAGACCTACTATATGGTGCTCCGCACTATGCCACCTGTCAAATCCCGCATTGAAGATCTACACTTGAACACCTTGGGGAAAGCAAAAAGTGCATGCATGACCAACCTAGGGTGAAAGGAATAAGGCGTGAGTTTCGCCAAACTCAATGAGTGTAAAAAGGTAGGTCAAAAGATGCATGAACAAGCTATTGCTCTCAAATATAATTAACTTACTTTTATTTCCAGAATCAATGGCATATATGAGTTACTACCGTTTAATGAAGATGTCATGCTGGAGTAAAATATGTCATGAACTAATTACAAGTAGTATAATGAGAAGGTTAAGAGAAGTGGACTGTCAGAACTAGAATTTAGTAATTTTTTAATATTGGAGTGGTCTTGCCACCCCTCAGTTGCAGGTCAACAGCTATGAAATTGGAGTGGTATTGCTGCACCTTACTCTCTTGAGTCAACACATAAAATATTACTGAAGTGGTATTACCGCCCCTACATACAGGGCTCACTTATGCATCACATCATAAGTCTACATAAAATGGCCATAAATGGGATATCACCCCTATCCCACATGAGCTGTCCTAATACAATTAAACGTGTAATCAAGATCACATATTATGCATATCATTAAAATATCACATGCCATTATTCACACTATGCCATAATGCCCTTGTAAGTGTCACAAGATTTCCATTCCCATTATTCTGTCACATAATCAATAAACCAACATTTTATATTCCCGTAATAACCAAGTATCTCATGCATTTAATATACACTAGCATAAGGGCTTAGCTTGGTCAAAATTATGATAAGGTAATGTTCCTTGGGTACATCTGAGAATGCAAGAGTCAATTAGAATTGTGGAGATGCATAACATATATCTTCATGTTTTGATTATCAAAAGGCCCATGGATTAGGTACAATAATGAATTGTTGGAGGAAAAGGATGGTAGTCATTATAACAATGTGTGTGAGATATATGCTGATGTAAGACTGGTTTTTACTAATGCAATGACTTATAATGATGAGAGGAATAATATACATGTAATGGCAAAAACGTTGATGGAGAAACTTGAAGAGAGGTGGCTTCCATTGTTGCCAAAAGTCCTCGAGCAGGTAAGAAACATGCTGTAAGGATTATTGTGTTGTAATAGAGCACATATATTGTGTGAAAAGTTTATACCTAGAACCGTCTTGCTTAGGAAAATTGACAAGTAGAAAAGGAGGCCCCGACCCAAGCAAAGATGCTGATTTCTCGAGAGGCTGCTATTGCAAAAATGGCAAGAGACACAGAAAATGTGGTAACTTGTCCAAAGGCTATCTTTATATTAATTCCTCCTCTTAAACAAGCAAACTGAACTGATTTGTGCAGAAAAGCGGGATTTAAATTAAAGTTGACTAGATTAGGAAATAACTGTATCCCTTTTTCCTTGCTCAAAGTAATTGAGGATTTGTATCTATCTTATGGGAGACATAATGAGCATAATGTTTTGAGAACCGAAGTGATAGCCTTCAGGAGCTCGTGGACTTACTTACAATTTATTTAAGCTTATACTTTCACTTTGGTTTATGCTTATAACATGATTCTGTTTGTGGATAGACAAAGTGATATTGCTCCACAGAAATCAATTTGGTGTAAGGTTTTTCTTCGAGCTAGACTTTTTATTTGCCATTCTGTACTTGCATTATCACTAAGTTAGCTATTCTTGTTGTTTCTGCTTCAAAGTAATTTAATTAGCTCATTATTTCCTGGATTGGCATGTTAAGATCTTTTAGCCAGCATACAGCATTAGTATCATTGATTTTAACTTCTCAGAAATCTTGTTTTGCTATATGAGTGTGCTCAATAAACATCTATATGAGCTCAGTGAAATGGTTGTTGCAATTGCAGGTTGAGTGGTTATCAATTGAATCCTTTGTAATGGTATGTATTGATATCCTTGTGTTCATTTTTTTTTTTTGGTGACTTTGCAAATGCTTTTTAGGAAAATGTCTACAGAGGAGAAAAGGAAACTTGGTACAGGTCTTAGCAATTTATCTCCTGAAGATTTTAATAGGGCGCTAGAGATTGTAGGTCATAGTAATCCAAATTTCCAAGCGAGATCTGTGGAGGTGAATCTTGATATGAACGAGCAGGTAACTCCTCAACTCACTTCTTATGTATTATCTTATACTTTTCGACCTGTGATTTCCTTTCAGAGGAAGTTCGAGTCTGTTTTTTCTGGAAGTTAACTTTTAGTAAATTTTCAGAAGCACATAGTGCATCCGATGCTGAGTGAAACAGCACTGTGGAGACTGAAATGCTTAATTTAAACAGCATTCTGGAGAGTGAAAATTTTCATGAATGAAGCATTGGAGCTTGAAGCTAAGAGTTCTAAGACCAAGGTTGATCACGCCTCAAAGCGAAAGAGGGAAATGTGTCACCCCCTTGCCAAGACTACAAAGAAGCGAAACAAACTGCTCTGGTGATAGAATTCAACGGTTTTCAAAGTGCTTGAAATCCCCACTTAAGTGCAACTAGCTGTCTGAACTTCAGAAACATGGAATATGAACCTTCAACACTATGTTTGTCCTCTGCTAATGTAGATGTCGGAGTCCACATTGTTTGAATACACTATTGTGTTTACTGGTGAAACTTTTGCAAGGAGAAAACTAATGCAGTGCATTTGAAGTTGTGTATTGCTAATTCTACAGATCATGTTTTTTAGCTCAATATATGTTATTAGAAACTTTCACAGAAGGTTTGCCAGGAAGTAAGTTTTACTGGATTTCAAGGGCTGAGTTTAAGATCATCTCTTTCTATAATGTTAAATTTCATTGATTTGGATAGAATGAAAAAAAGCATCTCTCCGCTTGAATAAAACTATTTGAAATTCCTGTTCACTGGAGCTTCAAGTTAGATACATTTTCAGCCATGTCCAACATGTTCTTCTTCAAGATTTTTTGAGGAACACCCTGTAAGGGAGAATTGCAGGAAGACAAAGTTTCATGCTCTGAGAACTGTCGAGTCCTGAACCTCACACTTTCTGTTACTCTATGGTAAAGCTTATGTCGTTGTGAATTAAAATAATCGATCAAGGAGGAGACGCAAATTCAAGGTGATCATGAGATGGCCAACGTGTTCCTTCTCTTGCACAAGGTAGAGGAGCAGGTTGAGCAAGGAACGTCGGCTGCTGCTGCCCTGGCATTACTACTGATAATTCCGCCGTATATGGAAGTACTACCTGCGGTAAGAAATAAGCAAGAACGTTAGTCCCAGAAAGCAGCTAAGTGCTTATTCAGTTGAGCTTTTCCTTGCAGCTTCGAGCTTCTCATTATAGCTCATGGCCGCAAGTTAGAAGCAAGTCGAGAGTAGATTTTTTAGGAACTGAGACTGCTTATAGCTTCTGGCCTACAAACAATAATGTCTTAAAGATGTAAATGTTATGATGAAAAAATTTTAGCACTTACAGCTTGAGATTTCTTGGTCTTCCAAAAGGAATGCAGATGATCTTCAGCTTGGCGAATCACTACCATGCTAGTAGTTGAACGTTGCGCTTCATTTCTAGAATGCAAGAAAGCCAACCTTGGCCGAACAAGATGCTCGAAGAATGCCATGATGAAAAACATAGATATGAAAATCGCGGTAGCAACGAAGCCGAAAGAGATTGCATTCACCGATGACCCGAAATCATTTGAAAGGCCTTCGCTTTCACCTGTTTCTGATGGACTTGGTTCTGAAGGACTCCATAGTTTCGGACTCTCTCCAAATCCATTCATGTTTTCTTTTCTTATTAAGAGAAATCTTCAATAAGAAGCACAAGAGGGATGAAATCAAAGTCCTCAAAACAGCTTTTAGCTATTAGAGGGGCTTGGAATGGATACTAAAGTATCCAAATGAGTCGAACAAAAGCAGGGAAAGTTAATGAGCTTCAATCGATTAACCATGTAACATATTGACACCACATTATCAGAAGCTATTTTTTCAAGATTTCAGATTGAACGAAAATTATGCGGATTATAAGAAAGCGATACATAAAAGAAAGTAAGCTTGTGAAATATGAAAGGAATCAACCGCAATGACCATAGGAGAGAAACTCTGATCAAGTAAGTACTAAGTATACAAGTTTCAGACCTGCTTCTCGTTCAATTCTGTCTCACTAGCACTCAAAGACCTGTTTCCAACAAGTTTAGAAGAACTTTGAAATATCTTTCATTGGAGCTCGCTGTCTTTAATTATAGATGAGTTTCTTGCAAGAATCACAAGACACAGGAGTGGATTGGTCATTCTAGTGGCAAGCAAGCCTTCCAGAAAGCTGTATATGAAGCATTCCTACAGACAGATAGAAAGCTTAAAAAATGAATAAACTTCCCTCCACCATTCATGATCTCATTTCAAAGCTGGCAAACAACAAAGCATATGAAAAATAAACGCAAGTAAAGGCTGCAAGACGGTGCGGCAGAGAATTATAAACAAAAGTTTAAGCACTTATTGGGAATGTCTGACATTTTAATACTGAATAGGATAAGAATGAAAGAGTAAGTATAAGAGTGTAAGATCTAACAGATGTTCATGATCTGATGTAGAATAAAATTTGACTAAAACTAGCAGATAGAGAAATGTGGTCACATTTAAAAAAAGAACCATACAAACTGCAAAAAAGAAAAGATTGATGATATAAAGAAGAAGAAGATGATGATCAACAACAACACAAGGCAGCTGCCTCAAATTTCTCACTGATATCATCGATTAGTTAACCTAGCAAAAGGGCCAAAAGGTTTTTGTCTGGAACACAAGAAGCCAATGGTTGAAGTATCCTCTCAGAGAGTGCACATGGTATGACAAGCAAAAGTGAAGATTTTTGGCAAGAGCTCATTTAAGTGTATGACCATGAAGAAACAAACACACACCTTCGCTTTCAAGAGAAACAACTATCGTCATGTATTAATAAATTAGGTGCTCAATACATTTATTACAATGTTTTGCGACAAGAAGACAAAGGTAGAGCAGGGTTTTAAGTCTTGTCATGCATTAGTTGGTCCATTTGCTAACAAATCCTAACTTGAAAGTAGCAATTTCTGAAAGTAATGAAATTTCATAACAGAAACAGAAATAAAAAATTGTACCAAAAAATGAATTTATCGTTTCTGATATCACATTGTGATGCTCTACCTATTTTTTTAATCAGTTACTTTCATACAACTCATAAAAAAAAAAATTCTCTTCTTTTAATACAAATTTGATCATATGAAGAACAATTTCAATAAAATTCTGATCACAGTAGGCAAGTTGCATCTAATAGAGGGCATCTTCAATAGATTATACACAGACATGAAACAAAGGTAACAACCACTTTAACAATACATCTTGCAAGCTTTCTCCCTATCTTGAAATTAAGCATAAGGGTTTAGCAATAATAAACACTAACCTCAATAGAATTTTGAATAATGGAGAGCTAGCTAGCTGCTGGATAGGAAACAAGGGAACATGGAGTTGGGTCATGATCTTAAGAACATAATTGAAATTGCTTGATAAGTCAATCATACTAAAGGCAAAAGGGCCACCAAGAAGACAAGATATAGACCCAAAGTAAAGGCGAAAGGAGACAAAGAATGGACACTATTTGAAGCTTTGTTTTAATGTTTTCAGTGCACTAAAGTCATAAAGGAATGAATTGCTAGCTCTTCTTTTTCCCAGAATTCTCAAAGACAATGCATGCACTGAATCTTTAAAGCATAACAAGATACATAGAAACATATATTTATAGTTAACTTCGAAAATCCAACTAATCTAACAAATAAGGTGCATGTTTAAAGAAACTGAAAAAGTTATTATATGATATTATTGAACATCAGGGAAGGAAATTGATAACAACTTAAAGAGACACAAACAAGGATCTTTTCTTTGTTTCTATTAGCTAGCATGTTGTTGAATATTACATGTCCAATGAAGGAAGAAGATATCAAATAAATTTGTGGAGGAGAAAGAAAGCATGTAATGTGATTTTCATCACTGGTTGTTCAAATAATGAAAAGAAAGATTCCAGTTCCCATCTACAGTCAAAAAATGATTGCACAGAGAAAGTGGCTCTTGTCTTGCAACAATCAAAGCAAAGGAAAAAGAGCAGGAGAGTCCAAATTACAAAAAAGATCTAATAAAGCCTACCTCAACTGAGAAGCATAGACACATTTCATCAAACAAAAGATAAATATGCCCCTGTTATACCATAAGCAGCTAGTATGTTATTTACAGAGGTTTCAAAAACAAGAGGAACATGTAATGATATTGTAATTCATCAACAGAACTGCATAATAATAAAGAAAGACAAAAAAGTGAAGGATTAAAGATGTTGTGAAGGAGCTAGGAGATGATAAGGATAATAATCAAACAAATAAATAATGTAAGGGAAAGGAAAAGGTACTCTACTGATATGCATGCGTCTCCAGGTGCCCCATGCAGTGGGGTTCACATGTCTTCTCAACTTTTGTGTATTAGCATTTATAAGAGGAAGAGGAGAGGATTGGTTGTCTACTTGTTAAGTGTTTCTGATCACAGGGAAGAACTGCGGCCTACTGGGGACATATCAGTTAGCTAGCAAAGGAACAACTTTACTTTCGCCCAAAAACACAAACGAACACAGGAGAACGATGCTTTCATTGAGAGTCGAACTCAAGACCTCCCGCTTACTAAACGGGTGCTCTAACCAACTGAGCTATGAAAGCTTGATAACGTGGTTACTCTAGTTATGATAGATATTTATATTTCTAAAAAAGAACTTCACTTTTTTCACATAAGAAACACAATAAAATTTATAGTAAATATTACATAGACATATAATTTTTATGTATTTTTTAAATTTTAAAAATTATATTACAAAATACGAGATATTTTTTGAAATAAAAACCATCCATAAGCTCTTTCAAACGGTTCGTAAACTGATATGGTTTAAGAAAACGTTTGGCATTACCTTTCAACGGTTTATCATTTTAATTTTTTATATTATATTTTTAATAAAATTTTTATAATATTTTATAAATTTTATTTAAAATTTTAAAAAATATATTTTAAAAAATATTATATTATTATTTATTATTTAATTTAAAATAAAAAACTAAAATCTATTTTTAAAAATATATTTAAAATATTTTTGTTTCGAAAAAACTTTAATTTTGAACGTGCAGTGACTAGAGTAGAATGTGGAGAAGCATATTTTATTTTGTAGCCTGGACTTTACTCGAGGTTTATATTTGCAATCTCAAAGTACAGTAAGAAACAGTTGTATACTACATTAGCAACAGCAAAGCTCGCCACGCTCAAAGTGCTTCGGCTTCTGAATATTAACATCAACAACATCAAATCTTAACAGATTCAAACACGACTATGTGCATGAAAAACATAAATTTGATTTTTACATTGAAGACAAAGATCAAGCATCACTCTTAACTAGCATTTTTGAAAATAAAATTCAGCACAAACTGGTCTGAGTATTGTAGTTCATAACAATTTTGGATGTAGAATTACAAAAATATATATAAAGCAGAGCCTCATAATTGAAGTGCAAAAACAACACCATAAACTTAAAAACAGATCTTAATTGTTCTGAAAGAAGCAAACTCATCATTCTATGCCTTGAGCCGTCCGTAGAATTTAGCCTTCTCCTGGGTGGTTTGGAAGCGACCATGACCAAACTTCGATGATGAATCGACAAATTTGAGCTTGATCTCCTCCAACGCTGACCTTGAGGTTTGCTGCAACAGCGATTGACAGAGGGTAACAACCCTTTTCTTTGGTCCAAAACAGCATCCCTTGATTATCAAATAGTCACTCTTCACAATTCCATAGTGCGGGAAAACCCCCATTGGTGTGATATCCTTCTTAGTTCTGCATATGAATAGATAAATGTAAATTTGGCAAGTAGGAAGTGAAGTTAATGCTAATTTAGGAACTTAGAGTTCCTTAAATGCTAAGGCGAGCATGACATAGTTAAATAGAAGGAAATTTCTAGCATAACTTATCTGACCTGTCATACTCAGTCATTGCCATATGAGACTCCTCCCCCATTTTCCCAAGCTTGTAGACCTTGTTCAGCTATGTTCTGTGATGGTAACCATTCTGTCCAGCCCTTGCAACAATAAATGAAACCCTAGCAGGATGCCAAGCCCCAATACATGCCACTTTGCGCAGTCCAGATGCATTTTGCGAGGGAGACGAGTAACGCCCCAATGGGTCACTACCCCTTCAAAGCCCTTGCCCTTAGTAACTCCTATAACATCAATCATCTCATCCTTCTGGAAAACAGCATCAAGTTACAAACCATAATCAACCTTGATCTTTCTCAAAAAAGAATTTCCATAAGGTGTGACTTCTTATGTTACAAACCTTGATCTTTCTAATCTGACATTATAGAACAGACATCAAGTTAATCACAAAAAGAATTAAGCAGATTCAGATTATATTTAATTAATTCATATATGCTTCTGATAAAGGGCACACTTTGGTCTAAGCTAAGGCTAGAAAGAATCAGGTGGATACCTGAGTATGAGCAAGGACTCAAACAACAGAACAATATTTCTTCATCTTTTCCAACTGTGCTTGGACATCAGCCTTGCCTTCTTCAGTTTTATACTTGTTGCAGTAATGCGTAAACGCCTTCTTTTTGGACTTGTCCAATTTTTCTAAATTCTCCTTTTAACTTCCTCACTAAGATGCTCAGCCCAGACAGTACTCAAAGTGCGGAGACCACAGGGAGTCTTGACATAACCAACAACACCAACAATAACCATAGGTGTGTTTTCAATCACCGTAACAGCTTCACAAGTCTCTTTTTTATGGAGCTCTGCATGAGAAAAAGTGGAGATGTAAATCAAAATCGAGTTAACAAAGCTTGAAATAGACAAGGTCCATAAATTTCTTCTAAATCAGAAGCAACTGCGACAATTTTTTAAGATATCCACCAACGAAAATTATAAAGAACCATATCTTCTGTTTTTGGTACATACGCTACAGAAATGCACAAGACTAGTGACATGAAGCAAGTTTTAATTGTGAATCAATTATGAAGACAGCGATATTACTGCAATAAACAAAAGCAACAAACTAATAAACTGAAGCTGTAAACTATATCAATAAAGGAAATGGTTAATAGTTGAAAGAGAAGTTTGCCTACTTTATCCAGGCTTGTCGACATCCCTGACTATGTGAATCATTCCAGTCTTGTAACCTAGAAAAGCCGTCAGCATGGGAGGCTTGCTGGGATCATCCTTAGGGAATGATTTCACTGTCATTAAGTTTCATAAAGAAAAAAATGAGCACATACTAACAGTCCAAACACTTCTCATGGGAATGTCCCACAAGAATGATGCTGAGTATCACACTTGATGGAAAAAAACAAACCCATAGAGTAGAAAAGAATTTTGGTCAATGAAAACAAACATAGCAAAGGATATACAAACAACCTGGATTTTAGCTGATTGCAATCTAAGAACTTCCCTTTTCATTTGTGTCGTGAGGCTCTTTTTCTAGGAAGAAATCCAAGAGAACCATGCCTTGGATGTTCAAACCTCCTGCAAATACAATCACTGTTAATATTGCACAGTGAACGCCAAACACCTGATTTAATGTGACATAGAGAAAGACATACAAGGGTAATAAATGTATTCAAATACGATAAGTGAAAAACTAAGCATTCCCTGTTTGGGTTTGACTCTCAAGCACATTAGACTAAGAGAAACACAATTAACCAGCAAAAGTGAAGACACAGAGCTGTTATCACAAATCAATTAAAATTCTAAGTCTAATATAATCCTAATGTACCATTGTGCAGTTCTAGGAGAGGATTTAGAAGCTTAGAGTTATTTACACCAAAAGCACATTGAAGAGACCAACAAAGGAGGCAAAATTAATAACAAAGATGTGCAACTGACTATGAGCTCTTGCAGAGAGGAAGCAACTGAGACAAAAGAATGATGTCACCAATAGGGAAAATTTGGTGATCTTGCCCATCATAAGATGAGCGTAATCCAGCATATACTCCATGCAATCTGTTGAGCATTGAATGACCACGCTGAACTAGCAGGCCAAAATGATACCTAACTTACAGATCATGTACATGGGCTGAAGAATAGCAATGACCCAAGAAGCCCAGAGTACCTCTCCAACGTTCAGTCCATCACTCATAATCTGGTGGGAGTGCCTTAGTATTATGTATGTCATTTTTCTTGTTTTAAGACAGCCCCACGAGCTAAAGGATTAGGCTATTTGGGACGCCTGCATCACCAACATTATTCCAATTGTCTTTATCATCTGTTCAATGGGAAGACATCTCCAATATACCAGAAAATAAAAACTAAGGATGGTGCTCGCAAAAGATTCTGAGTTTGGAACAAGAATAATAAACCAAGAATATTTTGTTCACAAAAAGTTTGGTGCAAGAATATTGTAGGATCTGAACAAAAGGCCAACATGACCAAAGCGTCATTACTCTTAGCCTAAAGCATTTAATCCAGTCCACGTCCATTGATATGTGAAGGATTCTTTTTCTTCTTTTGTATCGAAGACAGGTTAAGGAAATGTATGCTTAAATGAAGGTGAAATGTATTGATTGGACCTAAAGATGTTGTGGTCCATAAAACTGATGCGATTCCAGTAGAACACTTTAGAAGGGGTGGCCAAAATTAATTTAGTCTAGGAGGGTGGCGAGGAATTAGATCTTTGGTTGAATCTGGTGTACTACTAAACATAATGAAAAAAAGGGATTCATGTAGCCGATCCCACTCAAGGCTTAGTTTGCAATTGTTGCTTTTAAGGTGAGCATTGATATACAGAGTGTATGTTGATAACTTCTAGAATAGTACATTTAGAACTTTCAGTCTCACTTGAAAGGCTGTCTCCAAAGAATATAATATTACTAGATAATTTAAAAAATATCAAACAAGGGGTCCGAATAGAAATATCTTGAAGTCAAGAAGAACAGAATATCTTAAGCAACAAATCAGAATAAGCAACAAGAGAATATTATCAAATATAATACACCAAAACTGTCATTAAACCATCTGCAACATTCACAAACAGAGAAGAGTAGCATATTATTGTACTAGATGCATCATATTTCGTCACACCAACCAAGACATGGGATACTCTTAACAGAGCATATTCGAAATATAACCCAAACAAATAAAACAGTAATTAATGCATTGAGCAGAAACATCAAGAAATCTATAAAACTTAGCCTAAATAAGCATTAAAACAGAGTACAAAAGCAATCAGGTTTCACACAAGTGCTCTTGAAATGGGAGATAAAAACATTCAAAGAAACTGTACTACTCTATATATAAAAGAGAACTGTTCGTACATCGATAGAAAATTCTGCATGTGAAGTAAACACCTCCCAGGCAGAAACACTAATGCCAAGGAATCTGACCAATTATTTAACGACAAAAGATGATTCCCACAACCAAAGGCCTATGGCATAATAAATGCCAATTCTCAGAGCTTCCTGTGTTGCTTTACAAATATCCAGATACTGGATAGGGTTTAAGCAAGCCCCTCCAAGATTCCAGCCTTGATTAAAATCAATGGGATAAACACCTTAGCCTATACCAGAAACCAGAGCCTATGTTCCTGTCTTTACAAAGGATAACATTCTCATGCTTCTTTGTTTAAAAGCAAGAAATAGATACCAGATTAGAAAGTTACAGCAAGCGATATCACTAATGGCAGAAACTTGCCGAAATCAAACCAGTAATATAACAAGGACCAAGAAATTACTAGATCGTAATATCATTCTTATTAAAGATAGCAAGTACTAGATAGATTACTACTAATACAAAGTTAGAAATAAAAACATTAACTTCAGAAAAGATGTAGAAAATTGACCAAAACTTGAGCAATCACAAAACAATCAAAGCTTGCTAGTAAAACTTTGAACTTCTTAACATTAAATAGATCAAACCGAACACTACCGGTTGATTGAATGCAATCAATATATGGAGCAATACACTCAAACTAACGATCTCAAACTTTTGCAACAAGTCTGTTGACCTAACTATTAACCAATTCACTTACAAACAAGTTATAAATGATTTCACACACTCGATCAAACTTATAATGGTTCAACTTAACTAATATAGAAAACTATCTAAAAGCATTCCTGAAGGATATGTCTAACAAGCATGGGAATGATGGTTACCTCCGGTTTGGTGAAGAAGAAGAAGAAGAAGAAGAAAGCGTGCTGCTGCCGCGCCAACAGCCCTACGAAAGCATTTGCTTGCTATTTATTTAAATATCAATGGGAGCTGGAAATAGATCTCAAGCGCTTGGGATTTCTACGAAAGCGTTTGCCATTTTGTTTCCCTGCTCTTTTTCAAAATTTCATTTCATATTTTTTAATATATATTTTATAAATATTTAAAAATTTTATTTAAAAATTTAAAAAATATAAAAAAAATTTATGTAATAAAATTTTTATATTACATATTTTTATTATTTTTTAAAAAAAATCGTTTTTCAAAAAAAATAAAAATATTCTTTAATTTAGAAAAATTTTATTTCATAGACACTCTCAAATGCCCCGCAAAATGAGCGCTAATATGTTATTAAAATTTTGATTTAAATTTTAAAATTTATAAATATTTTATTTGACACAAGATTTTGTTATTATATTTCGATCTTTAAAATTCTGATTTTAATCCAAAATTTCTTAAATTTTCTATCTTATTTGCGATTTTAAGATTTTAGTTTATAAGAAACCTTTATAAATCAGGAGTTCAAAATTTTTGAACGAAACTAGAGTAACAGTTATGGTAATGTGTGGCTTATTCTATAAGAAATTTTTTATAGTAGCAAGAAATTATTCTGCATGATATTTTGGATTATTTTTTAATATTTATTTTGAGGCGATAAAGACGATTACTTATTCCTAAAGAATTAAATTTTTTAAATATAAATATAACTATATAAAGGTATTTATAAAATAATAATATCATTTGTAAAGATGCCGTAATAATAAGCTAAATAAAATATTAAAAAAATTAATGATATAATTCATCTGAATCATAAATACTAATATTGTTAATTTATTATAATAAGATGAAATATAAAAAAACTTATGTATTAAATTTTTAATAATTTTTATAAATACTATCTGAATATTTAAAAATATTAAATAATTTAAAAAAATTATCGATAACTAAGATTTTAAGATTTTATAAAGAAATTACGATCTTACTTTTCTTACCGATAAGTAAGATCGTATTTAAAATTCTGCTTGTACGATTATATGCAAGTGAAACAATCTTATATTAAATTCCGACTTTAACAATCTTGCGTAAAGTGTCATTTGCTGGGCCTTCAAGGGCTTTAGGCCTGATCACCGACTAACCTAATGGGCCTGTACAAAGTTCGGCCGTTTGGTTGTTTTCTTGGGTAGGGCTTACGAGGTGATAGATAGGGAAGTTTTCTTGTGATAGCATGATATCACTGATTCACTGGTATTCAATCGTGAACATTTCTTAAAAGCTTGTGATAGAAAAAAGAATGCAATAGCAAAAGAAGCGGACAAAGAGATGCACTAGAGAGTATAGGTGCAAAAACGGGCGGGCTGAGCTGGCCCGTCTAGGTAAAGCACTCGGGCCGAATCAGTCCGGTCCGATTTTATTTCTCACAATCTGGTCCGGTCTATTCATCCGATTTATATTTTAATTTTATATAAAAAATAGAAATTAAAAAGTATTTTTAAAATAAAATTAAAAAAAATTAAATAATATTTTTTAATTTTTAATTTTATTTTTAGTAATATAAAAATATTTTTTATTGAAATTTGATCTGGTCAACGGTCAATTTTGACAAGGTCAACGGTCCATATTGACCGGTCAATATGAACAGTATCCGGACAGGCGGGTCGCCCGGTAGGTCAACATAATCGGTCCGTCCTACCCATTGGACCGGACCAATCCGGCCCAATCTTATCACTGTTCACCGAACCGGACGGACCGATAATCGGACCAACTGATCGGATCGCAGTCTGGCCCGTTTGATTGAGCTCATTTTTACACCTCTAGTAGAGAGTAACTATAAATTCATAATATTACTCTACTTAATAATGTCAATGCTTGATGATATAAGAGTTGGTGGAGTAAGATGAGATCATAGAGCCGAGCAGAAGATAATTCCCTGCGGCTACTAGTTCTAAACCTTGGCCGCAATAAATTGGAGAATAGTTTTTTATAAAATAGTTATAAAGCAGATATTTTAGTTTCACAAAAAATAGGACTATCAGATCGTTGTAAATAATTTTATATTTGAATGGATAGCTTTTCGATTGCTACGGCAATGGAAATAGACTAATCATCTCCATCTACGGGAGCCTGACAGGCGCCGGCAAAGGCTCGAGGATCTAATCCAGGGAAGAATAATATGGAAATAGACTCGTAGGCCCAATAGACGGGAGCCTCTCCGCAGCTGACTTGCGCAAAACTGCTTACAGAGGTATGCAGGGACTCGACAGAGTCCAGAAGTCCGACATTGATAGCTAAATTCCAGTGATTAATCGTACCTACACACTGCCCGCGGACGGTAGGGCTAGGCAAAGAAGCTGTGGGAAGCAGCTCTTGTAGGGCTTATTACTTGTAGAAAGCTTGCACCGACGATAGTGGAGAGAGAGAGATCTCCAAAGGGTCGGTGGAGCTAATCTTATTGAAACCGACTCAATTGGAGACGGGTATTTTCTCTTTCGTTTTGAATCCATTGACGACCGTGATAAGGTTCTTGGCTTTGCCCCTTGGACCATTAATGATCAGCTGCAAGCATTGGAATCATGGCGATCGAACTTCAAGCCCGGCTCAGAAGCGTTGAAATCTGTTTGCAATTGGGACGCGAATGCCTACTCTTCCTGCACAACTTTGGGAACACTCCTTTATTTTGTAAATTGCAGCAACGGGGCAACCTCTATGGCTTGATGCGGCAGACAGCTGAAGATCTAGGAGAGCATCTGCAAGAGTTTATGTGCTGATTCATCTTCAAAAACCACGCAAGAGGGGTATCTACCTTAAATCTGAATGGCTTTGTTTGTGGGAGTGTTCGAGTATGAATGTGTCTATATATTTTGCTTCAAGTGTGGGATGATTTGGCATAGCGAGAGTGAATGCGAGTCACCTAAGCCTATGACCTCAGTTTCTTCTGAAGAGGGCACATTGAATGATACTAATAATTCAGCGAAACTTGGTAGCAGAGAGGAAAGCCTACAGCCAGATTTATTGAGCAAGTACAAGAAGAAGAGCAACACTAAAATAATGGTTCCGGATTGTGGCTAAGTTGTCTAACCATCACCGGAGGGATAATTCAAGACAACAAAACTGATGGACACAGAGGGTCTGCAAGGTTCTAATGTCCAGGTTGTTGGCGTGAATATTCGGTAAGAAAGGGTGCACGGAGGGAGATCGAAGCAGAACATCTCAACTATAGGCAAGGGAAATGGTCAAACTAAACATAGTGTTGAGACTGCTCAGTACTCAATACAAGGTTCGATTCTATTGCTTCAGTACATGACGAACCAAAGGCTGATAGAGGGGGAAGGAACTTGGGATTGAATAAGGGTGAATCTCAGATGTGTTTGGAATGAGATAAGACGTAGAGGATGATCACATTTAGATAAGTTTAAGATCAAGAAAGTGAAAGTGCAATAGGCACCAAAATCTATTAACAAGGCAGCTGATGTAAGTCAATTCATAAAGACCAATTTTTTAAAGCACTATGAAAGACGGAGAACATGGTTCTGGAGATGCTGACATCTTTGTTTTTAAACAGTTAGACCTCCTGAACAATTGGAACCTACATTTACTTACAAGAAGCAGAGATTAGCAATGGAGGAAGACAATGCAAGGGTAAGCAAAGAAGGTGTGGAGACTGTCTCAGGGAGGATGGAAGGTACCAACTCTTCCCTTTTGGAATGTTGATGTTGTTTTAAAGCCAGATTTTAATACTGCTTTCTATAATTTGTCTCATATTTATTATCCTGAGATGTTTTTGTTGTTTGAGACGAGAACTCAAAGGAGTAGGCCTGTTGTATTGCATCGCCATCTTGGAATACAATGGAAATGCAATCTGTTCGTTCTCGTGGTCTCTATAGGGCATCTGTGGCAGTTTGGAGTGAGAGGGATTGGAAAGTTGAACCAATATGTCTGTCTCAGCTAGTGACAGTGGAATCAGGATTTCTCATGGGTATTGGCTGCATATGCATCCACCCAAGATCATCTACGAAAAGATATGTGTGGAATTATCAGTCTTTATAGATAATGGGTATCCTATTCTAGCAATGAACTTCCATTGTCTAGTATACACAGATGACAAGCAAGGCAGAAAGAGGTTTACAGAAGATAAAGGTGTAAGAGACTTCCAGATGTTTATGCAAAATAAAGGCATGCCCGATCTTCACTTCTAGGACCAAAAGTTTACCTGGTCACATAACCTAGACCCAGGAGCCAGAGTGCTTGAACATCTAGGTCGTGCCTTAGCAAATGATGTGTGGTTGAGCAATTTCCTAATGTTCGTGTTGTGCATTTATATAGAGTCGTAACAGATCACTGGCCATTCATAGCACGTCTAGGAGGTGATCTTAAGAGAGGATGTTCACCTTTTAGATTCCATGACCATTGGCTACTAGAGATAATGTCAGGGAGGTTGTCAAAAGCCTGGAATTGGCCTACTTATGGTTCTCCGACATCATCTTCAACACCAAAATACGGTACATAAAATCAGCACTGAGAGATGGAACAAAACTGATGTAGTCTCAAGTCATCAACTAGAACCAAGTTACTTGACTTATAAACTCAAGAAGAATTACATTGTCATGACAAAGTGAGCTTGGTCAGACTTATGTGCTTTGTCCACTCTACTCTTATTAAGGCGTCGCTTCTAACTTGAGACTATGTGGAAACAAAAGTCAAGAAGCCGGTTTAATTTAGGGGATTGTAATATGCCATGTTTTCATAGGACCACAGTGCGTAAGCGAAAAAGAATGATATTACCAGAACACGATGTGATGATGACGATTGATGAAGATTGGATTGAGAATGAAGGCAATGCCAGTTGTTATAGGTTATGCACTTTCGACAAAGATGCTTACAAGAACAACCTATCTGGATACAGTCTCTATTTCATTATGTAGTACTACAATTACATTGGATAATGCAGTTCAAATGGATCAGCAGGTCACTGCTGAGGTGATGGTGAAATAAGTGGGTAATGAACTCCACAAGGCACTGGGCCCAGATGGCATTGTTCTTCCTTCAATCGAGCATTTTGGAGCATCATCAAATTAGATTTTATAGCAGCAATTAAACACATTTTTGTTACTAGCCATATGGTAGGTAAGTGGAAAGACACATTTATTGTTCCCATCCCTAAGGTATTTCAACTTACAAAGACATAGCAAAAGTACTGGCAAATAAATTAAGATCAGTCCCTCCCTGCCTCATTCAAGAGAGCAAGCTACATTCATCCACGATCGCATTATTACTGACAAATATTTTTTTGATCAAGAGTTTGTACACTCCTTACAAGTTGCCAAATGGGAGAAGGCTTGATGGCAATAAAGCTTGATATGCAGCAAGCTTATGATTGCTTAAGTTGGGATTATCTTAAATTTGGGCTGCACCAATTCAGATTCCCACTTAAGTAGACCGAGTGGACATTGCAATGTGGCAATTCTCCCTGGTCTTCTCTGTTGTTTAATGGAGTCCCACATAGGATTCACGAGGAAGGCTACCCACTCTCTACTTATTTAGTCATTTTAGCTTCAGATCTTCTCTCTTGTGCCTTTAATTATGAAGCTGCAGCTGGTCTCCTTCATGATTTTCAGGTGACTTGCTCTGCTCCTTATGGTTCTCATCTCATGTTTGCCAATGTTGTGGTTCTATTGAGTGGAGCATCACTCCTAAATTGCTTTACATTCAAAAGAGTTCTAACTACTGTCAAGTCTCTGGACAAGCAGTTAAATTTAGATAAATCGAGTGTCACAATCAGTCCAACCATGGGAAGGACGGTGAAGAGAGGCATCATAGAGTTCCTCAGAGTTAAATATAAGAAGACCTTAGGAACATACTTGGGTGCAACAATCTCGGTGTTATACTCCAGGCCAACGATTTTTCTGTATGTAAGAATAGAATAATCAAAAGACTTCAGGGATGGAAATGGAAAGCTCTCTCCATGGCAGTTTGCAATAACCTTGCACAGGCAGTTTTATGTTCTATCCCTGTCCGTTTATTTTCGAATGTTTTGGACCCAGATTTATTAACTCATGATTAAACATATTCGGGGCATTATATTAACAGAGAAGATTGCATCCAATTAGCTGGGAGATCTAGTAAAGTCTGTATGAGGACTGGTAGTTTGGGTGCTGCGCTCTCAATCATTGGCCAACCGTTATTAATGTGTCTACAATTCCTGGTGATCCTATATTGAGCATATTTTTACTTTAGATGGGTCTTGGAACGAGGAAGCATCATGTGGTTGTTTTCATGAACAATTAAATTGGTTGTTGAATCACCTCAACTCCTCAAATCTCAGGTAGCATAGAAGATGAGCAAGTTGGGGCCACCAGTTGAAGTGTCGACCTACAGTAAAGAACTTGCTTACTTCCTTATGTTGCTTGATTGATCTGCCTGCTGTAGGGGATTGCTACACTGGGTGTGGAGAACTCCAGTCCACTATAGAGTCCAAGTATTTTGATGGGGACTACTTCAAAATGGACACTCCACAGCATTGTTACTTCACTCTAGGATTGGCAAGTCTGCATGCTATAGGCAATGCGTTGATGAAGTGGAGCAAACACATCACATATTCCTTAAGTATCGTAGGACATTACAAACATTTGAGAGACTGTATTCGAGTATCCAATTCAATTCAGACCAATTTCTATGGCAATTGATATACTACAGAAAGTTGCAAAAGTTCAGAGGCGAACTATCATATGGCGAGTCATTGCTTATACATCCGGGGTATATGGAATGTCAAAAGTGTTAGAGTGATCCAGGGCAAAATGCAGATGACATTGCAAAGAGTGTACAGTAGTAGAAGTAAGCAGTAATGGAGGTGGATATTGATGTATTGAAAGCTTCTTAGAGCACAAAAAAGTGCACTTAACACAATTCATTACTTGGAGCTTCCCACCCCTGTCACAGTCAAGGTTAATGTGGATATTTCTCTTCCATCAAAATTTTCAAAATCAGGAATAAGAACCTTATACAGTAACATGAAGGTAGAGTAGATACTTGTTCTCTTCTTCAAGAAGTCACCAAGGCATCTCTTTAAACTGATGGTCTTAAAGAGATCTCATATCCTGGAAGAAGGGGAACTGCTCGGTTGCACCTTTCTTTCTTTCTTCATTTTTTTCCTCTCTCCTTACTTCTCTTTACTCTTTTTGTTCTTTTCTTTTTGCTTTTCTTTATAATAATAACAAAGAAAAAGAAAAGGTAATTAAAGGATAGCTAGCTTGAGAGATGCGACTCATGAACTTTGAAAGCTTTTTCTAGCAGCGTGTGTTGCGGTTGTGGTAAATATTCCTGTTCTCTTCTTCGTCATGTTTTACTTGCTTTGTTTTTTGAAGTTTCCAAAACTTTCTCACTGATTCCAAGAGGAAGAGATTGCAAAACCTGGTTAATGTACTTCCTCATTCTGCAACAAAAACTTTGAAAGCAGTGCAACTATCCACCATGGAACTTACCTTCAATCCACAAGTTGGTCTAGCTTGTATTAGTGTGCATTAGCAATCTCTGTTTAAGTTATTTCAATCAAGAAAAAGGAAACATGCGTGCTTGTTTGTGCATGAGCCAGCATGATTGGTAGAAACTTACAGTAAAACACCAGAAGAAAGGAGCTAGCAAGATTCAATCATCGACTGCATTAATCTTCTTCTTTCTTATTTTGTTGGACTAAAAGTTTAGTACTTTAATCTTGATTCATAAATTGTAAGGTAAAAGAAGAGTACCCACTAATGGCAGTGGAGCCTACTAATTATGGACAGCAATTACCACTATGCAAACTAATAAAAGTCACAGTAGTGTGCAAATGTCTCATCTGTAAACCTTAGGAGAGGGCATCTTCTAGCGGCGAGCATGCATTTCACGGTCGTAAAAGTTTTCCAGAAACACATAAAAAACGCCAAAGGATTGGCTGAGACATTTTTTCGTTAATTGCGTGAAAATCAGTTTTGCAAAAGTAAGTTTCTTAAAAATAAGTTTAGTGAAAAATAAAGTTCAGTTAAAATATAGCTCGAAATGATAAATGAAATACGTAGAATGTGAAAATAAATTTTGGTGTGAAATAGTATTATAATCTAGAGTGACAACTGAAATACGTGGTGATTCAAAATCAAAATTGGATAGCGAGAAAATAGAATTTGGTGATATTAAAACACATCATAGAAAAAACTTAGGAGTTCATTCAACCTGTAGTAAGAATAGCGATAGATTGCAGGCATTCAGTGAGAGTTCTTTCTTTTTTCAGTTGAACTTAGTGATAGAACTGTGGTGATTAGTAGCTTTCTTTACTTGATCAATCTAATGAAAAGCAGACATGATGCATCTCCAAAGTGAAATTGCAAAGGAGATAAGTAGGGATTTGCCAGGCCAGGGTGGATGTGGAACCATTGAGCTAAAGGCAAGTAAAAGGAAAAATAAAGGGAAGAGAGCACTAAGATAAGAAGCAGAAGACGCAAAGAAGAAAACTTTGGTGAAAGGAAAGAGGAAAGGGAGATGCTTCATAAATCGAAGTTTTGATATACATATGAAACCATGAAAAAATACAAGAGCACTCTTTCCCATGTGATGGAGGGTCCATAGCTTCTTCTTCCTTTTTTTAGTTTCTATTGAAAGAACAAATGCCATGGATTCCACGTATTTGTCCTCCGTATCTCTCTTCTGCTTTCGAGCCAACTCAATTCTTTGAATTTCCTATCTCTCTATTCTCAACAACTTCTGATATTAGTTTTTTTAACTTAACTATCTTCTCAAATGCTATGATATAGCTTCTCCAAAAGCACTTACGACAAGCAGTTGGTATTTGCATTCTATTATATGTACACCTGGAATAGCTTCTCTGAAATCACTTCGAAAAACACTTCGCAATTTTTGTTGCATTGCATGGGTCTGTACTGAATGGTCCCTTTTCAATAGTAGGGTTATTTACTTATTAGCAACAGAGAGGGAAGAGGGAGAAAGAAAGGAATAAAGCAACCACAAAAAAAAAAAAAAACAGTGCAAAAGCTTGTAATACAATGATAGCTTTGCCACAAAACATTGTCTAGTAGCTAGGCTTGTAAAAAATTATTGCCATCATTGCACCTATAATTACCAAAAACCATCTTAGAAGAAAGCAAGGGCTGTATGTCTGGTCTGGTCATGAGAATAGTCATTCATCTGAAATCTTGTTACCTGTTTAAGGCCAGAAGACATAATCATTCATCTATAATCACACCTTATTTTAGTTTTTACAGACAAGTTCTTGCATTGGGTAGCTCAACCTGTTTTCTAACCAGACTGACAAAGTAGAAGCCTTGTATGCATGAGAGAAAGAGCACTGCTGCAGTGTTCAAGAACAAGAATTGTTATATTATTAAGAAGAAAGAATTATATAGTTGAAATAAAATCAATCTTTCTTAGATAAGTGGAACGTAGATAACTGAGAAGATTGTTTGTTTTTATTTACTTAATATAATCATTATTTGTAGTATATATGGATTCTCTTCTTCTGTTATGAAATGCAAGTAAATCAAACATGCTATGATGTTTTATATTTCATTTACTGAGAAATTATAAAATACGTCAGGCAAAGTAGCTCAATTTAGCGTTATTGTTTAGATTCTACTTCAAATAGAAATGATTTTTTTACCCAAAAATTGGATTTTTGAAAACTTATTCTTCCAAACTTACTTTTGAGTAACTCATTGTTACTAGCTTATTTTACATAAACTTACTTTCTACGCAAATAAACATGCTCTTAAAGTATTTTATGTAAACAGAGATTTACTTTACCTTTTTCCTTCCCACCATGAAGTTTTTTAAAGATCAGGAGGTTTTGGTCCCTGTTAATAAAAATTTATCAGCAGCAACAGCATCGGAAACCCTTCACAGTGTTCCAGCCAGCACAAGCAGACCACTTCTCTGCTTTTCTTGGAGCCTGCTGCTGAGATAAATAAAGGGCATAACCTCAAAACTGTTGCCAATCAAACCTTGAACACCCTTCTCTTCTATGTAGAACTCAGTCAAGAAAGCAGCAAAATCAAAGTGAATTCCACAACTACAACAACAATAGTTGTCTCTTCAAAAGTAGAAGCTATAGCAGCAAGCAGCAGCAGCACTTGCAATAGTATCTCTTCTTTCAGCTTTTTGCTCATCTCTTCTATTCCCTTTTTTCTACCTGAAGCCTCTCAAATGCTTCACTCTCTACTCCCAGTTATCTCCTTCATTCAAACTTCGAGATAGTTCAAGTCTTTCAAAGCACCAAACAGAATTTCCATGGAGTTTCTTCTACTACTGTTATTTCTCTCTGTTTTCAGTAACAGCAGTGTTAATGCTTCTGCATCACTTGTCAGTGATGCAGCAGCGCTGATTTCACTGAAGCAATCATTCCAATCTTCTCACGCTGTTTTACAGAGCTGGGAAGAATCAAACCCAACCACGGTCTGCTCGTGGCTCGGCGTCAAATGCGACAACGATCATGTCGTCTCCGTCGATGTCTCCGGCTTGAACATATCGAGTTCCAGCGACGGCGTTATAGTTCTATCGGGTCTTGAGTTTCTAGCAAATGTAACCCTTGCAAACAATGAGCTACAGTGTGAGATTAAGGTTTCAAACCTCCCCCAATTGCGTTACCTCAACCTCTCCGGTAACCAGCTCGGCGGTGGTCTTGATTTCGACTATGCTACAATCTCCAACCTCGAAGTTTTTGATGCTTATAACAACAACTTCACAGCCGAGCTTCCGCTCGGTGTGACAAGTTTGAAGCAGATAAGATATTTGGATTTAGGCGGGAATTTCCTCTATGGAAATATTCCGGTGAGCTACGGCGAGATGACAACGTTGGAGTACTTATCGTTGAATGGTAATGATCTTAAGGGAAGGATTCCGGCTAAGCTTGGGAATCTAACGAATCTGAAGCAGCTTTACTTGGGATACTTCAACATGTTCGACGGTGGTATTCCGCAGGAGCTCGGGAAACTTAGCAGTTTAACTCATCTTGACATATCTAGCTGTGGTCTGGGCGGCGTGATACCAGAGAGTCTTGGGAGTTTAGCTTCTCTGGACACTCTGTTTCTTCACACGAATCTGTTGTCCGGTCAGATACCGCCGGCTTTGGGAAACTTGACGAATTTGGTTTCTCTCGATCTCTCCAACAACGCTCTCACCGGAGAAATACCGGTGGAGCTCGACGGATTGAAGAAGCTGAGATTGTTCAATTTGTTCATGAACCGGCTTCACGGTTCGATTCCAGCGTTCGTTGCAGAGCTGCCGGAAATGGAGACGCTTGAGTTGTTTACCAATAACTTCACCGGTAAAATCCCTGAGAAGCTCGGTAGCAGCGGAAGTATCAAGATTCTTGACTTGTCGTCGAACAAGCTCACCGGCAACATTCCTGACAAGCTTTGTTTCAAAAGCCAGTTAAAAATGTTGATTCTTTTCAAGAACTTCTTGTTCGGCTCTGTTCCGGAGAGCTTGGGCAAGTGTTCGAGCTTGGTGAGAGTGAGATTGGGCGAAAACTATCTCAATGGAAGCATTCCTACGGACTTTCTCTACTTGCCGAATATCAATCTTGTCGAGCTTCAGAACAACTACATCACCGGAACGTTTCCGGAGAACAACTCCAGCAAGAGCTCGTTGAGCCAATTGAACATGTCGAACAACATGCTCTCTGGACAGTTGCCGGACTCCATTTCTGATTTCTCTTCACTTCAAGCTTTGTTGCTCAGCAATAACAAGATCTCCGGCGGTGTTCCAGCAAACATAGGCAAGCTCCAGCATCTCTCAAAGCTCGACGTCAGCGGTAACAATCTCAGCGGCTTCATCCCGGAGGAGATAGGAAACTGCACTCAGCTTACTTACCTTGATCTCAGCAACAACCAGCTTTCTGGTCCAATACCGCAGAAGATCGCCGGAATCACAATACTGAACTACCTCAATCTATCAAGAAACCGTCTCAACGATTCAATTCCCAATTCTATGGCCGGAATGAAAAGCATAACATCAGCCGACTTCTCATTCAACGACCTCTCAGGCAAACTGCCGGACTCTGGTCAGCTTTCGTACTTAAACGCCTCCGCTTTCGCCGGAAACCCTCTGCTCTGCGGCGCAGCGGTGAACAATCCATGCAGTTACTACAATGCCTCTATTATTACAGCACATGCACACGGTGGAGCTCCGCGAGATTTCAAACTTATCTTCGCACTAGCTCTACTAGTGTGCTCACTGGTCTTCGCCGTCGCTGCAGCAATCAGAACTCGTTCGCAAATGTTTCATAATCAGCCAGGGAAGTGGAGATTAACCGCCTTCCAGAAGGTCGAGTTCACTGCAACTGACGTACTCGAGTGCATGAAAGAGTGCAACGTGATCGGGCGCGGCGGAGCTGGAGTTGTTTATAGAGGAACAACACCTTCCGGCCAAGAGATTGCCGCTAAACGACTCCAACTAAGCCGCGATCACGATGGAGGCTTCGCGGCCGAAGTAAAAACACTAGGAAACATTCGTCACAGAAACATAGTACGTCTTCTCGCGTTCTGCTCCAACGCAGAAACGAACATTCTCGTGTACGAGTTTATGGGCAATGGGAGTCTCGGTGAAGTTCTTCATGGCAAGGGAGGCAAGTTTTTGAGCTGGGATCGACGGTACAGGATAGCAGTGGAAGCGGCAAGAGGTTTATGTTATCTTCACCATGATTGTTGTCCAAAGATCGTTCATAGAGACGTGAAGTCGAACAACATACTACTTGACTACGATTTCGAAGCACACGTGGCAGATTTTGGTCTCGCCAAGTTTCTCTACGGCGGTGCCGGCAGCGGTCCTGCTGCGTCTGAGTACATGTCCGCCATTGCTGGTTCTTATGGTTACATTGCTCCAGGTAATTAACAAAAATTTCTTTTCTTTTTTTTGTTATAAGAAAATTTTCGTTCTTGTATTCTATTTTTGTGATTTTTTATTTTGTTTTGGGTTTTTTGATTGATAGTACTTTGATTGATGTCCTAGGACAAGAAAATTTAAAAAAAAAGTCAAATCTCATCAAGAACATGCATGCCAAAACATAATTAAATTATTTTTCAATTGTGAGTTCTAAAAATTATTAAACAGTAACGACAAAGCTTATAGAGTTCCGAGTCCAATGTAAATATAATGGGTCCCACATATCCGTCAATGGCTACTCAAATTTTTTTACATCCGGTTTAGTTCAGTTGAACTCGGTCTTTCTTGGTTCGAGTGAAAGATGGTTTCTTTCTTGGAAACAAGTAAAGCAAAACCATTAACATAAGAAGCAACGCAAACAATTGATATTTCTTTGATTCTCCAATTCTTTAAGTCTTCCCATCTATCTATGTACATCTACTTTGTTTTGCATCGGGATTGCTCGTATTTAGTCAAAAAAGATGAACAACAAAACATGAGCTAGCTACATATATCAAGGCCTTTACTTCTTTTTCCTTTTGGGATTTTCAAATATTAACAACACATTGTTTACATTATTTTGTTTTAAACTTTGGTATAATCTATATATAGAGTACGCGTACACGCTGAAGGTAGATGAGAAGAGCGATGTATACAGCTACGGAGTAGTGCTACTAGAACTGATCACCGGAAGAAAACCGGTAGGTGAGTTCGGAGACGGTGTGGATATAGTTCAATGGACAAAGACATCAACTGAAGGTAAAAAAGAAAACGTCCTTAGAATAGTGGACTCAAGGCTAAGCACACTCCCGCTTGAAGAGGCAATGCACCTGTTCTTCGTGGCAATGCTTTGTGTCCAAGAGAACAGTGTTGAAAGACCGACGATGAGAGAAGTTGTTCAGATGTTATCAGAGTTTCGACGCCATGTTTCAGATCAACCATCTCCTTCTTCTTCTTCTTCTTCGTCTAAACAGAAGAAGATCACAGACGAATACAGTGATTATAAGGATAGTGGTAACTGTTTTTACTTAAGAAGTGTTTCGTATGTTATATAGCTAGCGTACGTTTGTAAAACTTGGTCCTATATATTGGTTGGTGGAGAAGGTGTTTTATTAATTAGTGATAAATAATAATAATGAATTTGCTAAATTTATTTTACCTAAGATTTAGAATTCTTTTCTATTTATTTTTTTATATATGATCCATTATACAATATTTATGACGTGTTTTATTTTACTCGTAACTCACTTTTTTCGGACGAATAAAATAAAAAATCTCTTTTTATCACAATTTTAATTCTATAAACTTATTTTCTAATAATAAATTTTTTAAGAAATCACTTTCGATTTGACAAAAAAACAAATCTTTAGCATCATAGCTAACTTATTTTCTTTATGAGATGTTTCATTATGTTTAAGAGGGAAGAAATATTTATATCAGGAGATGATGGAACTTTACATCACATATGTCATGATTTGGAGGGCATCTCTATGATGATGCTTGGTAAATTATGAGTAGTACTTTTTGATGGTTTTTTTTATTTTAACCATGGTTACCGATATAATTTAGCTTAGTTAAAGATGGCTTAAACTCAAGTTTTAAAGTTAAATCATTATTGCAGAGCTGTGACGAAATAAAAAATAACATTTGTGGTTTTATGTGAATTTTTATATTAAGATGCTGTGATTCACCATGATTCTAATATTGGTGAGGTTGTGGAAAAATGATTACCTGATTTATTATAGTATACTATAGTGTGAACAATCAATCAATATAACTAAACTTCACGTAAAATGTTATTCTGATACAAAATAAAGTTATGAAATTATAATTCCGAAAGATATTTTTACAGCGTGCATGATTTCATTATACAAGCTAGGTGGACAGAAGTAAAATTATGTTATATGTTTATTTTGAAATTATTGGTCACTCTTGTAACACAATTTAGGAATTTTATAAACGGAATCCTTTATTTTGAGAATTGAAAAAAAAGTTATAACATAATTTCGGTTAAAAGCATCACTCTTCTATAAAAGATTGACCTTTTTGGAAAGATCAAAATTTTTTTTTCTAAATGCTTCAGCAACGGTGTAGAAACAGTGCAAGTTTATCAGTGAAGATGGATTGAATGTTATATTCGACAAATATAAAATTGTAAGTTATAAATATTTATATATTATTATTATTAATATTTTAAAAAATATTTTATGTATGTTCTAAAAATTTTAAAAAGAAATTTTTAAAAAGTATTAAGCATTAATAAGTTCACTTATAAAGAAAAATATTTTGGGGTAATCTCGACTGCCCCAACTACACCGCGCGGTTCAGTTCGTCTTCCTTTCTCTCCGAGGCTCCGAGCGAATCTCTCTCTCTCTCTCTGCATCGCGCATTCCTCGCCGCGGCGTCACGCGCGTTCGAGCGGTTTCGCCCGAGTCCAACCCGCCTAGCCGATCTTCGTGTCTACCCAGTGACGCTTGTACGACGCACTCATCTTTTGCCGCCATAGTTCTTCTCCCGCGTGACTCGGCCGTCTCTGTAACCGTCGCCGGAATCCTCGCTGCCTTCTCAAGCTATCAGCTCTGCAATTGTTCGCTGCGCCCGTGAGACTCGGTCGCACCGCTACCACTGCATCTCTGGCCAGCGGCGTCCGCGATCTCCTCCGCAATTGCTCTGCCGCTGCAATCTCTGACAGCAAGCCGATTCCCAATCGCTCTCCGATTGTTCCAGCTGCCTCCAGTTGCTCCGTTCGCTAAGATCTTCCTAGGCAGCGAGAAAACGAGCTCCCTACCTCGGCTGCGATCAGCTGGTTCGGTCCGTTTGGGTTGTCAATGGGCCGGCTTTCTGGGTCGAGCCAGCCAGCTTGAATCGGGCTTCAGGCTCGTTGCGATCTGTAATCCAGTTCTCTGCCCAGAGAACTGTGTTGATGCAGATGTTGCCAAGAGAATACTTGTTGATATTGTTGTGTTGTATTTGATGTGAAATTGTTGTGGACTTGTTGACTGTGAATTTCATGTTATATGCAAAGTGTATTACATACTCCATAGTTAGAATGGAGAAGACAGTAAGTGATAAGCTATTACAGTTGTTTTTGGAACCAATCATGATTGATTGTCTTGATTTGTAATGGGGATTGTAGATTGCTATACTTTTGGTTGGAATGAAGCCCAGTTTGCTTCCGAGACATGTAGCTGCTGTCATCAGATACCAGAAAGATCCCATCAGGGCTCTTGAGATGTTCAATTCAGCTTCAAAAGAAGATGGCTTCAAGCACAACTTTCTTACCTATAAGTGTATGGTTGAGAAGCTTGGGCAACACGGGGAATTTGAAGCCATGGAAAATGTTCTTTTGGAAATGAGAATGAATGTTGAAAGCTCCTTGCCTGAAGGAGTTTATATTGGTGCTATGAGAAATTATGGGAAAAAAGGAAGGATCCAAGAGGCAGTAGGCATGTTTGAGCAAATGGAATTTTATAGATGTGATCCGTCTGCTGCATCATATAATACTATCATGAGCATTTTGGTTGAATATGGATACTTCAATCAAGCCCATAAAGTATATCTGAGAATGGTTGCAAAAGGAATTCATCATGACATCTATACATTCACTATCAGGATCAAGTCCTTCTGCAGAGCCAGAAGGCCTCATGCTGCGCTGAGGCTTCTTAGGAGCATGCCAGAGAGAGGTTATGATATCAATGCAGTTATATATTGTACAGTTGTTTGTGGTCTCTATGAAGAATGTTGTGGGAATGAAGCGTACAATCTGTTCAATGAGATGCTAGGTGAGGACCTGTGTCCTGACATAGTTACGTTTAATAAGGTTCTACATACACTTTGTAAGAAAGGATGTGTAATTGAAAGCAGCAAGCTTCTTCCCAAGGTTTGCAAAAGGGGGTTGTGTTTTAATGTGTTTACGTACAATATACTCATCCAAGGTTTATGCAAAGAAAGGAGGCTGAAAGAAGCTGTTTACTTGTTAGAAAATATGGGTAGCGGCTTGAATCCTGATGTTATCACATATAATACACTTATTGCTGGCTTGTGCAAAGAATCTCAGCTTACTGAAGCGGAGGGTTACCTGCACAGAATGACGAATTCAGGTTGCATGCCTGATGATTTCACGTACAATACTGTTGTAAATGGATACTGCAAGAAAGGTCTAGTCCAGAGAGCTTGTGATTTTCTGAAGGATGCTATTTTTAAGGGCTTTATACCTGATAGAGTAACATATGGTTCCCTCATCAATGGACTATGTGAAGAAGGTGATATTGATCGAGCAGTAGAGGTTTTCAATGAGGCTGTCAATAGTGGGTTAAAGGTCGATACCATTCTCTACAATGCTCTAATTAAGGGCCTCTCTTCCCAAGGTTTGGTTTTGCATGCTTTGGATCTGATGAATGAAATGGAAGACAGCAGATGCAGCCCTGATAGTTGGACATATAACATTATCATAAATGGGTTGTGCAAGATGGGCAAAGTATCAGTTGCTAACAACCTCATGAATGATGCCATAGCTAAAGGGTTTGTTCCTGATGATTTTACCTTCAATACTTTGATAGATGGGTATTGTAAGCAACTGAAGCTGGATGATGCTCTAGAAGTTGTTGATAGAATGTGGAAACACGGTGTCATGCCTGATGCAGTTACATACAATTCTGTGTTGAATGGTCTATGCAAGGCTGGTAACACCAATGATGTGATGGAGACCTTTCAAGAAATGGTGTCCAAAGGGTGTTCTCCCAATGTTATCACCTACAATATACTGATAGAGAGCCTTTGCAAGGCTCACAGAATAAAGGAGGCTTCCAATTTGCTTCAGAGAATGATGAATGAAGGATTGACACCAGATATTATTAGCTTCAGCACATTGATCAGCGGATACTGCATTAACTGTGATTTAGAGGAAGCCTTCAAAATCTTTAGGAGAATGGAGCAAGAAAAATTGCCAGCTACACTTGACACACACAACATAATGATAAATGCATACTCTAAGATGCTAGACATGCCTACGGCAGAGAAGCTTTTTTTTGAGATGATCGAGAAGGGTTGTGCTCCAGATGCATTTACATTCCGTGTCTTGATCAATGGCTTTTGCAGGTCTGGAAATATTGATCGTGGTTATGAATATCTGTTAAATATGATTGACAAGGGATTCATTCCATCAATGGCTACATTTGGACGTGTATTGAACTCCCTGTCTGCAAAACATAAGGTTGAAAAAGCTGTCAGGATAATTGAACTTATGGTGGCTGAAGGTGTGGTTCCTGATGTTGTGCATACCATACGCGATGTTGATAAGAAAGATATAGCAGCGCCAAAGATCCTTGTAGAGGAATTGCTGAGAAAAGGGTACATAACTTATCCTGCCTATGAACTTCTGTATGATGGAATTAGAGACAAGAAACACCTTAAGAAACGACGTCAACTAAGGTTTTTGAGATCAATGTATGGATAGTATGGTGATCAGTCACAGGAGAGGATCCTTCTTACTGGCTTGATGAAAGGCCCTGATTCTGAGAGTGCTAGGATACTATTTGGTTGGAAAACAGGCGGATGGAGGTTTGGTAGATGCAGCTTATAACAAGGTTTCAATAAATACATCCTGTTTTGTAATTCTAATATTGCAGCCACCTGTTGGGTTTGTTTGAACCTCTGCTAGCATATTTTAGTTACAACTTGATATATTTTACAGGAAGCTGAACATGGTGCCTGTTCAACTATAAAAAATACTCACACTGCCTTTTTGATGCCTCAGTGAAACAAATGTAAGTCACTAGTCATATCTATGCTAAAATATCTACTTCCATAGAGAACACAATTGGTTTGGTAACAAAATATTCTTTGAAATTCCTCACACCCCTTGACTGCTTTGTGCCCCTTAACGAGTTTTCTGATAGTATTGTAGGACTTCATGTCTTCAACTCTTTCCATTGATGCCTCTTTTTGGTACCAATGCATGCCTCTTACCATCATGATGATGATAGAGATGATTCCAACGCTTTTTAGTAAGTCAGAATATTACTGTTGTATTTTTTTATTACGACAAGACAACATTCAATATATCTAAAATTCGTCTGTTTAACAGCTATTCCTACTGTATATGAGATGCATATTACCTTTACGGCTCCACAGACATCATCCAGAAATAATTTTGTAATTTGTTACAACTTAACCAAGATATCCACTCCTTCGGAACATTTTTTTGGTTCCATATCTATAACTTCTTCTAATCTGCTTATATTGCATCTGAATCTACTTTCTATTACCAGGATGCAGCTGCAGTAACTAGTCAGACATCTCACCTGTTGTTCAAAAGGACATCAAAACTACATACAACAGGTTTGAAGTTCTGTATACCATTTACAGTCTAACCTATTGTTCAACAGGCTCACAAAACTACATACAGCAGGTGTTTCAAGTTCTGCATACCATGTACAATCATAACATTACCAGTTCTGTATTCCAAAATCTTGTTGATCTATTTATATGTACAATTTCCAACTTTTGCTTGCAAGAATGAAAGTGTATATGTTTTGCTACATTAACCTGAACATAACATGGACCGAAATGTCTGAACTTCAACTCCTGAACCCAATCAAAAATCAAACTTCACCATTTCTATTCATCTTCCTGTTCATTCCATCGTCTTATTTCAGATTCAAGAAGCTGAAAATTTTACAGAGGTACCACCAATCTTTTCCAAATTCTCTGTCTGTAAACCATATCAAGGCCCAGTGCTGCTAGCAAACAGAGAAAAGATTGTGTCTTCGACAAGCTACGGCTATAGTTTGATCTGTAGCAGAAGTAGCAGAGCTACAGCTGGAGGAAACATGCTTCTTCAGAAGAAATTCTTACCAGTTTTGCACGATGCCAATGGAGCTCTATTCATCTATATCAAGAGCAAGAGATGTTCCACATTCACTTGTTTCTTCAAGACCAAAGACAACCAGCTTGACACCAGCTCAACCGAAAAGGTCTGGTTTCTCTTTTTTTTTATTTATAAATTTATTGTAGCTTTTTTCTGTCATTGATTGAGTTCGTCCAATCTCTTGAAATGGAAAAAGATTGGAGCTCGGTTCTGTTTAAGATTGAGCTACTTGAGTCAAATTGCCTCAACAAGTGTTTCTTGTTATGATCTTGGTCGAGAGACAAGTTGACTTTCTATGCAGTTGGTAATAAGATCTGTAAAGTCTCGAAAATGTGTATGTAAAAGTGTTTGAGCTTTGAAGTAACAACATTCATAATCTTGCAGCAGGAGAGCTTGGAAGAAGGTTGGCCTATCCTTTGGAGATGGAATGTCCATGGAAGTGGCAAACTGTTGTGCTGACAATGGTTGGATGCCGTGTGAGGTATTTACACAGTTGCATTTGTTTTCTTTGTTTGAAGGAAATTTTAAATGGAAAGGAGCATCACGAATTATGTTAAAAGGAATGCAACTTTCACCTGTATCAGTTTTAATAAAATGCATGCAGCTTTTCTGTATCTGGGGTTGCAAACTGGAGAATTGAGTTTAGTCAGAAGGCGGAGTTACTATTTCTGGACCAATCGTACAATATAGTTTCTGTTGGCCATAGTTGTAATAGTTTTCTTTAGTCTAAAGTTTACTGCAAGCTGAAGGCTTCAGTTTGGTAAGGTAGAATCCATTTTGACAATTGAGGATCTCATTTTATTTTTTCAGCATAGCAGTGTTATCTGTACTAGGGGTGCTATATGGTATAACCAACTCCTTCTGGACATTTCCAGATGATAATTTTTGCTATGATGAGGTTTAATAAAGGGTATTTGGAGGTCCACAGTTCATCCTTGTTAACTTTAACAAGAGTAAAATATTCACTGCTTCTTTATTAGTATAAACAGGCTATTTACGAGAATCATGACAAGATACATAATATTCGTTACCAGATCTAAAGGAACTACTTAAGCTGAAGAACGGGTGGATTCTCTGCGCAGCAATTAGTATGGCAGGAGCGCTCGCTACTATAGCCTTAATCTGGAGTTGTTATGAACAATTTGAACAGTGAAAGTCCCCAGAGAGAGGTTTGATTGGTGTTCTTTAATTTTTCGTTATGTCAAATACAAACATGTACCCTAGGGTCAGTAGGGTGTATAGTGTGCCTCTATCAAGAGTCTATGATTCAGACGGATGCTCTTGTACGGCTACTGCCATTGATAGGCCCTTCAAGTATCAGGTATATACTCAACATAATTCAAATTCACTTTGATTTAAAGAACAGTCCCCTTTTCAAATGTAATCTATCTTTTTCTTTCCTGTACAGGACCCTGTCATTGGTAGGGATAACTGATGTTTTGACTCTGGTTCTTGATGGAAGATGTATTCGGAGGCTTTTTAATGGTGTCTTTGACCAAGTGGTAATATTAGTTCCACCCTGATTGCTGTGAGTTTGAAGTCGGTGTTAATTTGAATTACTTGTTCCTTACAATTAATCTTTCTCACAGGGGTCCCAATACAAGTTTCTGCACTTATCAGTGCTGCAGTATTTGCTGCGACTTATCTAAAGGTCCTGGAGAGTTTCCCCGAATGTTTGTACTTGGTAATTCATTAGCTAATGTTCGTTGACTATGTCACTATCTTTGATTGGTCGTTACTTTTGACTGTAGTGAATATGTACATGAGCAGGAAGTGTATTAGGTTTCTCATATGCTGGATCTTGCAACCTTCTGCGCCAATCTTGCTGCTCACCTACCTTCAGGTAAATTGCTGATATTATCCCCTAGCCAATTTAATTTTCATTGTTGAGCTTTGATAAATGTATCCAGCAATTTGTGTTGATTACTAGTGCTTATTATCATGAGTTCGCATTCGTCCGATCAAATCTCCTACAATTAAAGTTAGATCAAATCTCTATTAGGATGTAATATGTCTACATACACAGTTAGATCAAATTTTCTACAATTAAGGTAAACCTTTCTCAAATAGAATCTCTTACAATTATGGTAAATATCATAATTAGAGCATCCTAAATATAGAAGGGCATCCTTATCAATTTGAGTGTCAGAATAGTCTTTATGGTATTATATTTATGAGAAGTAAATGTCTTCTATAATGGGTGGCATTATAAGACACATTTTGTCTCACGGCCAATCTCCGGCAGAAATGTGTTTGTATTCTTGCGCAAGTTGTCGGTTGAAGAAGCTCCGTTAAAGCCATTGGTAATGATGAAGCATCTATAAGATTCAACATGCTACAGTTGACGATCACCACAAAAATCCTTTCTGCGCAGAGGGATTTTTACGGTGATCGTCAACTGCAGTATATTGGACGCTATCTATATGCTTTATTCATTACCAAAGACATTAACAGAGCTTTTTTAAGTGGCAACTGGTGCCACCCATATAAGAGATCTGGAAAAGTTTCAAGCCTACGCCCCCTCCTCATATGATGTCTGATATGTTTAAGGCTCCGTTTCGCTTAGCGTTTTCTCAACGCTATTTTTTAATTTTTATTTTATATTTTTAAATACATATTTTATAATTATTTAAAAATTTTAAAAATATAAAAAGTTTTGCATAATAAAATTTTTTATTATATATTTTTATTTTTTTATATAAAAAAGTAGAGTTTATTTTTATAAAAAAAAATTTATTTTAAAAAAGTTTTATTTTGTAAGCATTTCTAAACGTCTCTTAAGTCCGTGTGATTATTACAACCATTATGTGCGGTCTATGTGATCTTTTTGTAAATTTTAGTTTTGAAATTATAATATTGATATATTTGTGTTGAATGCACCAAGTGATTGTCTGTTGAATACAAATGGTTGTTCTTATGAGTTGTCATTTATTACGACCATATGTAATTGTGTATTATTCTTGTGCGATTCAGTTTATAGATCTTACACATTTACAATATTTAAAACTAATTTAATATTTACAAATTTTCACATTTCAAGTCAAAGATTTTCGAGTTTATCCTCAACAACAGGCGATTCATACTTAACATTACTCATATCAGTTACTGTGCAAGTTTTCGTTGCAATGTAATGAAACTTGAATTGAGAACAAACATATAGAAAACATTTGCCGGAGATTATATTGCCATTCCATTTAATATAAATATTTATTTTTAGTACAAATGCTAACTACTCATAACTACACAGCTAAGATATGCTAGGGGTGGCAAATTTTGACCGATCCAAAAATTCGACCCAAAATCGATTCGAAAAAGTCGAATTCGGGTCAACTCTTAGCTGAGTTCGGGTCGATTCCGGGTCGACCCGAAAATGATCCGAAATTTTAAACGAATTCGAGTTGGATTCGGATTGATCCGAGATTGATCCGTTTAACTATTTATATAATATATTTTATTTAATAATTAAAAAATAATAGCAAAAAATTTAAATTTAATTTGTATATATATATTTTTTAGTTTATCTTAATTTAACTAATTTTTATTTAATTTATAAAATTTATCAAAATTAATATTTTTCTTTTTAAATATATCATAATTAATAATTTATATATATTATTATTAAAAATTAATATTTATTATTTTTATTTTAATAATTTTAATTAGTAAATGGGTCGATCCGAGTTTGATCATGTTATAAATAGGTTGGGTTAGGGTTGATAATTTTGATCTATATAAATAAATAGATCGGATTAGGGTTCAACAATTTTGATCCGATTATTATATGGGTCGATCCGGAACCGACCCAAGAATCTGAATTGCCACCTCTAGATATGCTATCCACTATTTCATAAATATCAAACAATAACATTAAATATCAAACATTGGAAGGCAGAAATTAAAATAAAAAAAAAATAAATATATATATATATATATATATATATATATAAGAGTATATCATCTTTTACGCTCATATTTGGCCATTAGGGTCTCATTAGTACAAACTTCTAAATTCAAATTTTATCGTTAAATATAAATAATTATGAATTAAAAATATACTAACAAAAGTTAGCTCAATTCGAATTATGAATAAATGTTTATCCAACTTTTTAATTAAAAAAATTTAAAATATATATAGTATATTCTTTGTGTTACTTGATCAACGAATCGTATGAAAATTTATTCGTGATCTATTTTTAAATTTTTAACTTATAATTTTTATATCTAATAGTTGCTGTCGAATTTGAAGTTTTGTATCACTGAGATCGAACTGTTGTACGTGTAATGAGTGATGTATTCCTATTCTTACCTATATATGGCTTCCTATGAAGGCCCATTGAAGCCTGTGATATTTCGGCCTCTTTGAGGCCCTTTAACATCAAGAGACTCGCAGTTTACTCCAACGAAAAAGCGCTCCAACGACTAATGCGACCGCGGTGCATCAGACCATTCCCGAACTCGAATTCTATCTGCCTCTCCCTGTTAGCATTCTTCCTCGCTGCCATCAATAAACCCTTCTTCTCCTACTTTTTTTTTTTTTTTTCCTTGTCTTATCGAAATTTTTAGTTTGAAGGTTTAATTAATGGAGCATCTTGCTCTAACTCTTTCATTTTCACCAACTACAGCGTCACTGCTGTGTCGCCGGCGTTCACCGACAACAACATCGCTACTGGGTCGCCGGCGGCCGTCGTACCCGGCGTTACCTCCGCTGTCATCACGGCCGACCCGGCAGTTCACCAGTGGCGGGAGAAAAATCAGGATCTCTGTTTCTGCGCAGCAGGATTCCAGAACCGGTAAAATTAGCTATTTCGCTTTATGCATTTCTTACTTACTGGGGTACACTGCCCGTCGTTGTAGAAACTTTGTTGCATTCGAGCGACCATTTCTTACTTACAATGTTGTTGGCATTGTAAGTTACGAGTGTTAGTTTGATGTGGTTGTGTATACTTGTGAGTTGTGATTGAAGCGATCAAGCTAAATACAGCTGATAGTGATTAATTTTAGGAAAAGTTAATATATGTTTTTGTCTCTGGAAGGTGATTTGGACTTTGCGAGTGGCGAGTTTGTAGGCTACTTGCAGTTCACAGAGTATTAAATTACCTCTCAAATAGATGATAGGAGCTTTATGTTGAGGGCTGAATCAGTCGATGGGATTAGCAATTGGGCTTGCAGCTATAAATTAGTTAGTTTAATAATTGGCCTATTCTATTTATTGACATATTGTTACTTTTGGAATTCCACTATGTAATCACAATCATTGTATTGGTTCTTCTTCTGCTTGAGTAAAAGTGAGCCTCACACTAATCAGTCTTTTTTCTTTTCCATTTTTTAAATAAATTTGTATCGTTTGGGGAATGTAGGTATTTGGTGTTTTGCCAGCATCTCTTCTTCAAGTAGCAGTGAAACATCCACCGCGACTGGAACTCCTACACAGTTGGTACCCCCACAATCGTCAAGCATGTAAGCTTCTTAGAATTGATCATTATTATGGAAGTTTATGTTCCATTCATCATATGGAATAAATCTTTTGCTCATACACTGTCATAATAGATTCTTCTCTAAAAGATTCATTTTGTTCCTTTTCTTTGTAGAGGATCACCACTTTTCTGGATTGGTGTTGGTGTTGGGGTTGCTTCTCTATTTTCGATGGTAACACATCTTTACATATATGGTTTCTCAGGTAATGTACTTTAATGTGGTTTTCTATCTGATATATTCGAATCGTCTTGCAGGTAGCATCAAGGGTAAAGGTGAGCTTTTCTTTCTTCTTATTCATACTTATTATAAAGGCTCCTTTCAATTCCGATCACCTCCTCAAGCTGGATTAGCTTTGAGATTGTGTGGACAGTCTAGAAATGTATACATGACAAAGTAGGATTTTAGGTATCTGCATGACTGATGTGACTGTCAACATAACCAACATATAAGTTGTCACAGTTTTGAAACTTCATTTGCATCTAGCATCGACTTATATTTGTCATTTAGGTGAAGACTTTGTATATAGTTTGTAGATGCATCTCCGAAGCTTATGCCTATAGTTGCATTTTAAGTTTTAAAAGCAATAGATTGGATGAGCATGGGTTTTGTTAATATTTGTAAAGTAATATTATATGTTGCCTTCTAGAAAGGCTAAAAGCCAAGATTTTGTTGTTTTAATGCCTTATGTTTCAGATGTATATGATGCAACAAGCCTTCAAGACTGTAATTGGTCAAATGACACCCCAGCATGGTCAGAATACGAATTCTCCCTTTTTCCCTGGCTCCGTTCCATACCCTACTCCATCTCAAACAACGCCATCTACCAAGGTTTCTTCTCAATCAACTGTAACTGTAGATTTTCCTGCAACAGAAGTGGAGAAACCACCATCTGAACACAGAGATGAGAGTGCCAAAAGCGATAATCCAAAAAAATATGGTATTCTCTTACAACTTGGTAGTGATTTCTGATAGTCAGTAACGAAGCATTATCTGCTTCCACCATGTTAGCCATAACATATGGACTTACAGACACAGCCCCTCTCCTGCAGGATGTTTTCAAATTATTAAAATTTTCTGTAGTACAATAGAAGAATGCTATTCAGTTTGTCCATGTGGAGCGATCGATGTAAAATTTGGACTGGAACTTGTTAATAAAAAAATTCAGCATAATGACAACTGATAATGCTCTAGGCTGTAGCTGTGGATCTTCTTCTCTGCTTTCTTTCTTTTTCAATCAGTATGGTTGTAAATTGTGAAGCTGTTTCCTACTGTTTTTCCAGCTTGTACGACAGCTTGGTTCTGTTGTGCATAATGAAATCATGAAAACATGAAGGTTATCTGATTTTTATACTTGTGTTCTCTTTTGAAGGAATTGTCTGCAGATTGAACCTTTTGTGTCTCTCCTCCTCATAAATTAAGTTTCTAAAAAGCATCTCTTCTTCTTTCATTATGCAGTTTGTTGATTGTCAGCCGATCGGCTTCGAGTATGCTGTTATATTTTTGTGATATTTTAACATTTGCATTATGATGCAGCTTTTGTGGATGTTTCTCCTGAGGAAGTTCTCCTACCGGATACATACGCTGGTTCAGATGAAGTAGAAGAGGCCAAAATAGCTAAAGATGTTTCTACTGACAAAGAAGTATGGCTTTTTTAGCTGTGATTTGCAGAAGACTATCATCCTTTTCGAATCGTTTTAATGATCTATGCTATTAAAGCTATTTTTTTCCTACAGGTTTCACCGAATGGAGCTGCTGTTAAGCTGGAAGAAAGTATTCGCAATGAGCAATCCCAGTCACGTATGTTTTAGGTCTTTGTCATCATTTTGCTTTTTATGATGCATTAGGTCTTGTGTTTCAAAATTAGCTCATTCAGAACTTAGTAGTTATAGGTTACAAATTTGTGTCCACAGATGAAGTTAGTGAAGTTTCATGCTATCTATAGGGTGTCATTTCTCCTATCACAAGTGCATCAATAATCTGTGGCTACACTTTGAATCTAAGATTCTTGGTTGTCTTGTATACATAAGTTTGATGCAGTAAATCAAACTCTGATTATGCACCCTGTTTTCAAAGTATTCCATTAGCCTATGACTAACACTGATATGTGTCTTTTAATGCTTAGTTACAGTCACTACCTTAAAGATGTTTTGGTTCTATATCTCGTACATTCATTAGGAATTGTTCCCTTACTTTTCATTATCTAAAGGACATGGCAACCATCGTGATTAGGTAACTCAGCATCTGGATTGTCTGTTGATGCACTAGAGAAGATGATGGAAGATCCAACTGTACAGAAGATGGTTTACGAGTAAGCTGATGTTTCTTTTTTGGCTCTTGATATGTATTTTATTTTATTAGTTTGCTGTTTCTTAACTTGAAGATAGTTATTCACTTATTTGCAATTCTGGGTACTGGATCCAAGCGAGCCTCCTTTTCATAAAGGATACGATAAGTTGTAATCTGCTTTTTAGTAGCATTGGTTGGTGCCTTCGACCCATCTTCTAATTCAATAAGAACAGTTCTCTCAATCAAAAACTCAAATCCTATTGTTGATTTGAGGTAATAAAACCATTCTCTATGCTGTCACAAACTCTGCACCTTGACAGTTTAAGAGTTGTCACAACCTTCTCCAGCCCAGTGTTGCATAAAGACTTGAATCATGTGACTGATGGTTCATGTTTTCATTTGCTTTTATGTTCAGTGGTTTTTTGCTCTAGCATTAATTTGATAATAATTTTTACTCCTTCATTTTCTTTAAGAAAGACTTGTTCTTAGTATGTAGTTTTCTGTAGTTTAGTAGATTGACTTCTTCTCCTTGAATGGTTGCAGCTATTTACCTGAAGATATGAGAAATCCTACTACTTTTAAATGTATGGTTTTTTTTTTTTTTTTAATACTTTATTGTAACATTATATGTCTTTCCATCTCTACTGACATCACCTAACTTCTAGATATTTATTCTTTCAGGGATGCTACAAAATCCTCAGTATCGCCAGCAATTGCAAGATATGCTGTAATTATACTCTATTACTTTGTTGCATTTCATGCCAATTTATTGATATACGACCTGTCGATAAAAAAGATATTGAAGTATCTGTATTATTTTTAATGGTGTAGGGTCTAAGAAAGGAGTTACCTTATGACCACCAGTTAATAATAAATCTGTCAAGTACTGCAATTCTCTATGCAGCATTTAAGATTATGCTTTTTTTTTGGTCTTGGATGCCTAATATAAATGAGTAACTTTTGCATTGTACAGGCCATGCGTGCAAAGTATGTTTCACTTACAAGTCAATTGTCATGTATGTGGTCTTTTTGCAAACTTCAATTCTTTCCACCCGTTGAGTCCTTATTCTGAGTGGCCTGTACTTTGTATTGATATATGGTTGCTCTATCATTTTCTTAATTGTTTACTGTCTGGTTATTTTCATTCAATACTAGTAGTGGGAGTATTTAGGTTGGTTCTAATCTTCTATCCTTGTGCAACAAAGGAAGATGTGTTGCCTTTTGGTGGTGCATTATAAAAAATGATCCTGTGAACTCTCTGGTAAAGTGAACTAGCCAAGCCTTTAGAACGGCTTTCATTCTTTTTTCTTCTTTATTTTTATAATTTATTTAGTTTTTACTTTAGTTTTAATATAGAGATCCTTACCTTGTCTAGATACTTTTTCATTTGGAGATCTACGCATACTGTATATCAGGATATTCAGGACAAATGATAACGTGTCAAAACAATCAGCATGGGTTTTCTTATCTACTTCCATGTCTTTACTATACTTGATTTGGAATTTGTCTTGAAACCTATATGCAGAAACAACATGGGAGGAGGCAGTGATTGGGATGACCGCATGATGGAATCTCTAAAAATTTTTGATCTCAGCAGTCCTGAGGTCAAGCAACAATTTGGTGAGTTAAACACGAACCTTTAGATTCAACTCCTCTAAAAGAAATGGTTTAGAGTCATCCGACTTGATGAATGCTCGTTAATCTGCTACAAGATGCACCTTAGTCTCTGCTTGTCAATAGTTGCTCAATGATTCATATTATAATAACCGTTAACAAAGCAGCATACTGTAATGCTTCTTTCTTGTATTTAGAGCAAATAGGGCTTACTCCAGAGGAGGTTATATCTAAAATTATGGCGAATCCTGATGTCGCCATGGCATTCCAAAATCCGAAAGTGCAAGCAGCAATTATGGAGGTACACCGGCATCCTTAGTTCTGTAGTTCTTTTGCTTTTATGCTTTTAATTAATATTTTGACATACATTATCCTGCCTTTTGTTAACCAGTGCTCTCAAAACCCTCTCAGTATTGCAAAGTATCAGAATGATAAGGAGGTAAGATTGTAGATCCTTTTGTTGGTTAAAGAATTTCTCTGCATCCAGGACCTGACCTTTTAATTAATTTACATTTAAGCACACTTATGTTTTGTTTTTCTAGTGATCATCTATTAAAATCAGGATACTTAGTACTATAGAACAGCATAAGTCAGTGTAACATGAACGGAATCACATCATCCACAGAACAAAATACCGCGTAAAATGACCATTACTTTTCGATGGGTGCTGTTTCTGCAATTTTTATCTGTCTCCACATTTTTATCTATGTTCAGGTTATGGATGTATTCAAAAAGATATCAGAACTATTTCCAGGTGTAACAGGACCCTAAGACCTCTCTTGATTAAAGACACCATGTGTCAAGACTTGTAATCATCCACTTTTTGCTTACTGGAAACAGCAAGGTCCACTCAAAAAGTTACCAAGGGGTAGAGGATACTGGACAGCAGTTTGGAGATAAGCATGTGTATCAGGACTTCGTTCGGTCGGCTACTATAGATCAAATTTAACCCCTATAGTTGAGTTGCAGAGACTAGGTATCTAGTCGAAAGGGGGGGTGAGGGGGTGGTGGTGGAGGAGTTCTTGTATCGGCTTGAAAGTTTTTGATGTATAAATTAGTTACTGTCAATTTGGACCAATATTGTAGAATTATTGTGACATTTGCCTCATATGGGTTCCTTATCATTAGTAAATAAATAAAATAAAGTACCCTGTTTATACCTATACAGGAAGTTTCTTACAGGATGAGGCTGGTCATAAGCTCAGACTTTACAGTACGTGTATCTTCATGAGGGCAATTGTTCCTTTTATGTGCATAATATCTCATATCGCGTATGTTATGTTCAGGTTCTGAAACATTAGTTTGTCAGGACTGGGGAGTGCAGTTGGTTGAAGATTGGGCTGTAACAGCACCTTCCCTATATGGATCAGGTATATTCATCATCTATGCTCTAGCTATCAATAGTGTGCTACTTTGAATAGATTATAGGGACTTTTGAAATGTTTATGGAATAAATTTTTTTTAAATTAAAAATATATTTTGTTCTATTTCAATAAACGAGCTTTATTATTATAATTTTTAAAAAATAATAAAATAAGTAATAAAAATATTTATTATGTAGATTTTGAAAGATGTAAAATAAGAAATTAATTAAAAAAATTTCGGAGAAGCGTCGTCAAACGGCTTCAGTATAAAAAATTCTGTACAATGTTAAGGAAGAACGATTTGATTCAGTTTTGTTAGCTACATGTCAGCTTCAGCATATATCTTCCTTCTTATGCCTGATTTTCCCTAATATATCAACTTTCAGTCATCAAGGAGTTTTCTTGTTAAAGGTTCTTTCTGTTCAATGATTGAAGGCTGTTTTAGGACAACTGAACAGGTTAGGTGTCTGAAATCCACAACATCAGCATTCATAAAGAGTGGAACACGAAACCAATCATGCATCACGATCTTCTTGCTCCTCCATGTCAACAAAGCAACACCAACAAGAAGCAGAAGAAGAAGAGTCCACAGAACTCTGATAATCTGCTTTACCAAAAGTATTGATGGGAGCCGAATGCTGATTCCGGCAAACAACTTAATGTGACCTTTGCCAGAAACAGATCCTCATCTCTCTCGTGATCAAAGAGATTCATGAAATACAGGAGACCCGAGGTACGTGATATCTTCGGGCAGGCAGGACAATGACGGGGCGTGCCATTGCCAACCCCCCCACACATTTTTTCTTTTCTTGTAAAAAAAAAGGTAACTACTCGATCTACAAATTTAAATTGTTAAATATATAACGTGCATAGGTTTTTGTTTCTACCTTTGAAGTCGACATCAGGGACGCGTGGGAGGAATTGCTTCCGCCAAATTCTAGAGCCGTCAACTGCATGAATTAATTTGTTGGTTGCGGTTCCGGCCACACGTTGGTACGCTCTCTCTATATAACTCAAATTCGAATCGCAAACCTTACATAGAAATAAAAAGAAGCAAAACAGTAGAGATTTTCCAGCCGTCCAACGACTTGCTACCGCCGGCATCATACTCCGTTTCTTACCCAAACGTTGTGGACGTTACTCAACCTGAATCAATTCCATAAGCTTCTCCTACTTGGCAACCTCTATAGTCTATATATACATACGCCAATAAACTTTTGTTTTTGCTATATTTGAATACTTTGTTCTTACTCCTCTTCCTCTCCTCTCATATCTCGTGCTGAAAATGGTAAATATTTTGTACATATGCATGCTCTTTGTTGTACTTTGCAGGATTTCTTATACCTCAGTTCACTTTATTTGCAGGAAGTCAATGACGTCGGCGAAGGAGATAACGGCGAAGTAGTCGATTTTAAAGGGAACCCGGTTGATAAATCCCGGACAGGAGGATGGCTCGGCGCTGGTCTCATTTTGGGTGATGCAGCTGACGCTTGCTATTCAACTCCTCCCCATTAAGGAGAATGATGATGTTCGTTCACTAATGTTGATTTTTCAACTTTCAGGTACGGAACTATCAGAGAGGATATGTGTGATGGGAATCTCGATGAACTTGGTGACCTACCTTACCGGCGATCTTCATCTGTCTACCTCAAAGTCTGCAAACATAGTCACCAACTTCATGGGGACACTCTACCTTCTCTCCCTCCTTGCTGGTTTTCTAGCTGACGCCAAGCTCGGCCGGTTCATGGCTGTTGCTCTCTTCACAGCTGTAGCAGCTACTGTAAGATTCTTTCTAACTTCAACCTGTTGCACTGTCAGTGTGTATAGGTAGGATTACATTGTTTTTTGTTGTTTAACAGGGAGTTAGCCTGCTGACGGTAGCGACATCTTTGCCAAGCATGAGGCCTCCTGTGTGCGATGACACAAGACTGAAGCGGCATCAATGCATTGCGGCAGATGGGCGGCAACTGGCCATGCTGTTTGCCGCTCTCTACACAACTGCCCTTGGTGCAGGTGGCATCAAAGCCAATGTGTCAGGGTTCGGGTCTGACCAATTTGACACCCGCGATCCAAAAGAAGAGAGGGCAATGATCTTCTTCTTCAATAGGTTCTACTTCTGCATCAGCCTCGGCTCACTGTTTGCGGTCACAGTGCTAGTTTACATCCAGGATAACGTTGGGCGTGGATGGGGTTACGGCATATCAGCAGCAACAATGATAATAGCGGTGCTCGTGCTTTTCGCTGGAACGAAATTCTATCGGTACAAGAAACCGGAGGGAAGCCCGTTGACGGTGATCGGCAGGGTTTGCTGCTCTGCTTGGAAGAATAGAAGCTTACCTTATCCAGCTGATCCTTCCCAGCTCAAAGATTATCACTCATCCAAGGTCCCCCACACTCGGCGCCTCAGGTTAGGAAAAAGACGATTAACACCATTGGTGAAAGAAACTAACCATTCAAACTAGAATCATTTTACTTCGCTCACAATGCAATTCTAGACTAGTTAACTCAATTCAGAATGCTAACACTTCTGTTTATTGTGCAGGTTTCTTGATAAGGCTGCAATAATTGTACAGGTTGTTCCCAAGGCCGGCGACGGTGATACTAAAGTTACTGTGACGCCAATGCAGTCAGTTCGCAGCCTCGTTGAAGTGGAGGAAGTGAAGATGGTACTAAAACTGCTCCCCATTTGGTCTACCTGCATCCTCTTCTGGACAGTTTACTCTCAGATGACAACCTTCTCCGTCGAGCAAGCGACGTACATGGACCGCAACATCGGGTCTTTTGTGTTTCCTTCCGGCTCGCTGTCCTTCTTCCTCTTCATCACTATCCTCTTGGTTACCTCCTTGAACGAGAAACTTATCGTTCCCATCGCTCGAAAGTTCACGGGAACAGTTCAAGGCATCTCAAGCCTCCAGAGAGTCGGTATCGGTCTCGTCTTCTCCATGATCGCCATGGCAGCATCAGCAATCATCGAAAGAGAACGAAGAAACAAGCAACTCCAGAACGGAGACAGAATCAGTGTTTTCTGGTTAGTGCCACAGTTCTTCCTAGTAGGCGCAGGCGAAGCATTTGCGTACGTAGGACAGCTTGAGTTCTTCATCAGAGAAGCACCGGAGCGGATGAAATCAATGAGCACCGGATTATTCCTCGCGACATTGTCGATGGGTTTCTTTCTGAGCAGCTTGTTAGTGGCTTTGGTCGATAAGGTAACCAACGGAGGGTGGATCAAGAACAACCTCAATGCAGGGAGGTTGGATTACTTCTACTGGATGCTTGCTGTTTTAGGTGTTGTGAATTTTATGGCTTTTCTTGTTTTAGCTAGTAGGCATGAGTATAAGGTGCAGAACTACGAGTGTCATAAGGAAGGAGAGATGATGGTGTGGAAAGAAGGGAGCAATGTTGATAAGATCGCAGTGGAAAACGTTTGAAGTTAGTTTGAATTCATCCCTACTGTAAATTAACTAGGTGCTAGAAGCTAGTGAGTTCCTGCCTTGGTTTAACTGTTCAAACTTAAGAAGTTTTTTTTTTTTTTGGTAATTAAAGATTTAATGGTCTGTATTTTTTTGCGTACAATTTGCAACTTCTGATAGTTTTTTATTCTAGTTTTCCTTCGACAATTTAATCATTACATAAGTGATTCATTATTAAGATAAAGTTATTGAACATACATCTATCCTATGCACAGGGTACTCGTAATAGATATCGATATTATAATAGGGTATCCTTTATCACCACCTACGTACGGTAGATGTCAACAGCAAATATAATGTATGATTTCATTTAGTTGTAGATGTTACAAACACGACTAGAATGAGTGAAATTTCATATGGGAATTTTACAATTATAGTAGTGTTATTGGATACGTATTACGGCGTACGGTCAATGTTGTGCGACGGTTTGACTTTTCATTATAAAATTTTTTTTGTGAAATTTACTAATAAAATTTTATATAATAAATTTTTTATTATTTATAGGTTTTTTAATAAAGTTCATTTATTAAAATATTAATGCAAAAATTTTTTGTTACGTAATTGATTAAATCAATCCATTGTCGTCTAGTCCGGTTAGGATACCTGGCTTTCACCCAGGCGACCCGGGTTGAAATCCCGGCATTGGAAAGTTTTTGTATTATTTTTAAAATTATCTTTTCTATATATTATTTAATTAATGTAAATAAATACGATTTTGGATTTTTTTTTTTTGACGTTTTACTCGAAGCTTTGCAAATTGCCCAGAAGATATATGGCAATTGTTAATATCATAAGATTGAAGTTCATAACCAATCTTCTATCATTAATTTATTAACTTCAACAATTATACATCTCTTCACCCAAAAAAAAAAATTGCAAAAATTGTCTATCCATATTCTAGCCACCAAAAAACATGTTATACGCATTAACTTTTTTTTTTAATAATTTTTTTATGTTTCTTCTGCGGTCGCAGATAAAATCTATGAATCATGGAAATTTATAACACACTCCGAAGAAGTTGAGATTGGTTCGTTGTACTAAATATAATAGCATTTCTGTAGTTCTTAAAAACAATCCTCGAATTCTCAACTAACTATTAATTCCTCCATTAGTTGGTTGATGATTAGTCTTATTTTAGGGCACTTCTGTCCATCAAATGGAAAACCTAACGTCTCTCTACAATGAACATTCTTTTAATTTCTTCTTGTTGAGGAACTATTAATTAACAGTGTTCTTTTACTTTCTGCAACGTGTTCTGATTTCTGTGTCTGATCTTCAACACTGTTAATTCTCGGAGGAAAAAAGAAAACAAGTTTTGTAATCGGTAAGAAACTCCTTTTTGTTTCAGATCAACATCAGTCTGTTAATTCTCCTTTTATCTTTATGTAGGGAGTTTGTTTTTTGTTTTGTATTTGTTTCTGAGATTAATTTTTCAATGTCCTTCATTTGAAAATTATAAAGATCTGATTAACTTTGCTTACCGGATAAGTAGTTTATATATGCATATATATAGCTAGAAATCCTTGGCTTGGCTTTGTCTTTTGGTGCTATCAACTGATGGACGTTTAAAACATGTCCAATTCAAGCAGGCCTGTGAAAAGAAAAGTACCAAATTTTGTTGGTTTGTTTGCTTGTTTGTCTTCAAAATGAAATGAAAGCTTGATGTAAGTGTAATGTGTAATCCATTATCCATCCATCATGGAAGTTTTCCAACGCTAAGACCAAATGAGTCAATGATCCATATGAATTTCCCACTCATTGGCAAAGTAGTTCAAATGTTTGATAAAATGTCACTAAACTTTTCTCCACATACTTATACACGCCTTTCGTTTTCTCTTCTGAAACATTCGATTGTAAAATTTTTGGAACATTTAAACATGCGTTTTGCAATAATAAAGATGAAGTCGTAGGTATTGCCATAATGCCAAGTGTTGAGTAAGACATGAAGTGTCTCATTCCAATTTGCAGTGGAAACTATAATTGGCGTAGCCGGCCTGCTTTCATCAGGGACCGCCATTAACTGTTGTCAATCTTGCTATGACGATGATTTCTTGATGAATTCGAACCGTATATACCCGATTTTGTTTGGTTTGATTTGATGAATTATTTTTTTTTAAACAAGTGAGTCAGTTCTGTAAATGAACTAGTTCTTCACTTGAAGAACTATTTCCAAGTATGTTATATGAATTCAGCCCTATTACAAAGTTTCCACAATTCACAGTAGTTTCTCTTACTCTTTTGTTTTCTTGATGCCTGTAAAGGTTTTTTGTTCTCCTAAATCTAAGGCCTTTTACTAATAAGTGTTCTTTAATATTTGATTTTCTGTTAACAGGATAGCAGTGCAATGGAGATCAATAGTGAATTTTTTTTCTGAAAACAATATCGAAGGGTGTCATGGCTACCTGTTTTCCTTCTATAAGTTTTACAACTCTACTCCTCCTGTCTGCTTTCGCAATCTCAGACTCTCAAGACATAGAAAGAGATGCTCTTCTTCAGTTCAAGAAAAAATTGAGTGATCCTTCAAATCATCTTCAAAGCTGGACAAAGAACAAATCTCCATGTGAATTTGCTGGAATCACCTGTGATTATGCTGGTTCTGGAAAAGTTACTGGTGTTTCACTTACAGCCAAGAACCTTTCCGGTGAGATCTCACCATCGATCTGTGCCATTACTCATTTGAGTTCTTTAAAACTTGCAGAGAACTCTATATCAGGCAGTCTTCCTCCAGAACTTGCCAGTTGCGTCCGTCTTGAAGTTCTGAACATTTCACTAAACAGACTGGTGGGAAGTTTGCCTGATCTTTCAAATTTGACGAAGTTGCAAGTTCTTGATTTATCGTATAATTGTCTGTCCGGTAAGTTTCCGGCGTGGCTACGTGAGCTTAAGAGTCTTGTTTCTCTTAGCCTCGCTATTAATGATTTCGACAAGGGAGAGATACCCCAGGACATTGGAGATTTGAAGAATTTGACATTGTTATTTTTAGCTCAATGCAACTTTGTCGGAGTGATGCCTGCGTCTGTTTTCGAACTTAAAAAACTAGAAACACTGGATTTTTCTCAGAACCAACTTTCAGGAAAATTTCCTAAAGCTATATCGAATTTACGCAATCTGCGTAAGATTGAACTTTTCCAGAACAACTTCACAGGAGTACTTCCTCCACAAATCGGCAACCTGACTCACTTGCAAGAGTTTGACATCTCGCGGAATCAAATGTCTGGAACAATACCACAGGAGTTCGGCAATTTGAAGAATCTAACAGTGATCCAGATGTATAGTAACAACTTCTGGGGTGAGTTGCCTAGGGGTTTGGGAGAGCTTAAGTTCCTCAAATCATTGTCTATTTACCAGAACAACTTCTCTGGTGAGTTCCCTCAAGACCTTGGCCGGTTCTCTCCACTTGACGGTATAGACATTTGCGAGAACAACTTCACTGGTCCCTTCCCAAGGTTCTTGTGCCAAAACAACAAACTGCAGTACTTGCTTGCCCTGGACAACAACTTCTACGGCGAATTTCCTGACACTTATGTTAGCTGCAAGTTGCTGCTGAGATTCAGGATAAGTTACAATCGCTTTTCAGGGAGCCTACCTGATGGAATTTGGGGATTGCCAGTTGCGTCAATAATTGATTTTTCTAATAACATGTTTACCGGGGAAATATCCTCAGATATAGGTCTATCGACTGCACTAACTCAGCTCTACATTCAGAATAACAACTTTTCAGGTGAACTCCCAGTTGAGCTCGGTTGGCTACCTCAGTTGCAAAAGCTCTATGCTTCAAATAATAACTTTTCAGGGTCGATTCCTCAAAAATTTGGAAACCTCAAACAGTTGACAAGTTTGCATTTAGAAAAGAACAAGTTAACTGGACAGTTGCCGTCAGAGCTTAGTATGTGCAGCGGATTGGTGGATATCAATCTTTCACATAACTTATTGACTGGTAATATTCCAGGAAGTTTGTCTATGATGCCTTCTCTGAACTCTCTCAATCTATCTTACAATTTGATAACTGGTTTCATACCGGAAGGTCTACAAATGTTGAAGCTGAGCTCTGTTGATTTTTCAATGAACCAGCTTGCTGGTATAGTTCCTCATGGTTTACTAACAATAGCTGGAGAAAATGCTTTCTATGGCAATCCCGGACTTTGCATTGATGGAGTATCAAGAAATCAGTTGGAGACTAAGTTGCAAATTTGCATTGGAAATCAGAATCATAAAGGCGGGTTAGTGAAGAAACTAGTTGTAGCATCTGTTATATTATCAGCAATGATCATTGTTTTATCTGGAATAGTTTTTGTAATTTATAGAAGCTTCAGACTTCACCAATCTGGTGATAAGGGCATAACTGAAGGCTGCATGGATAAGGATTCAAGCTGGAAGCTAGAATGTTTTCATCCAATGGAACTAGACGCGGAAGATATAGTTAACTTGAATGAGGAGAATTTCATTGGAAGTGGCAGCACTGGTAAGGTTTATCGCATAGATCTCAAAGGGAAAGGTACATTTGCAGTGAAGCAGTTACGGAACGAAAATACCAGAAGATCATTGATGTCTGAAATAGATATACTAGGTAAAATCAGGCACAGGAACATACTGAAGCTGTACGCATGCTTAACAACCAAGGACATGAACTTGCTTGTTCTTGAGTACATGCCAAACGGGAATTTATTCCAAGCACTTCATAGACAAACTGAAAGAGGGCAGCCAGTTTTGGATTGGAACAAACGGTACAAGATTGCTTTAGGTGCAGCAAAAGGAATCATGTATCTTCACCATGATTGCTCACCCGCAATTATACACAGGGACATAAAATCCACAAATATATTGCTTGATGAGGAGTATGAAGCAAAGATTGCTGATTTTGGAATTGCAAAAATTGCAGAAGTGTCTGATGTCAGTTGTTTTGCTGGTACTCATGGGTACATTGCTCCAGGTAACTTTTCTTTCCCTTTCTTTTTTCTCTTAAGTTATAAAGTCTACAAAAGTTACTGATTCAATATCTCTGTTACAGAACTTGCATATTCATTCAGGGTATCCGAGAAGACTGATGTGTATAGCTTCGGCGTTATGTTGCTTGAACTAGTAACTGGCCGCAGTCCAATTGAGCCTGATGGTTACGGCAAAAGCAAAGACATCGTGGACTGGGTCTCATCGCACCTGCATGGATCAAATGCTGCAGATGTTCTTGATCCAAGAATTTCACCTTCTGATGATGAGAAGAAAATTATTGAAGTCTTAAACATTGCTCTACTGTGTGCAAGAAAGTCACCTTCTCTGAGGCCTACAATGAGAGATGTTGTCAATATGCTGCTGATTCAACACTGATCTTAAATTAATCTTGCACCTGCTACAACTCAAAACAAGTTTGCAATGGATGAACAAGATCATGATTCCTGAAGCAGGTTCTGGTTCTAAATATAGAATTTGTTTTATGTAGAATCTCAGGTAAGTAAGACAAGCTTATTTGTTTGTGTCTAATAAGTTAAGCGATAGTTATTATTATTATTATTTGTCAACTACACTAAAATAGTCTCAAAGTTGGAAAGTTCATCAAATTCACTACCTAAAATGCCAAACCAATTGATGCATAACATCAAATTCTTTAGCCTAGTAGGGAGTAGAGAGACTAGTGAGGAGAAATAGAATGGGGAGAGAATTTTTTTGTTAGGAAAAATGTATTCCTAACAATTTAAGAATAGAATGGGGAGAGATTTTGAAAGTTTATTAGTTGAGATGTCTATCTTAAGATTTAAGAACAATCGAAAGACAAGGAGGAAAAACAGATCTTTACTATTGATTGATAGCATTATAATCAAACTATTAAAATTAAAACTTTGTAGATGAACATATATAATAAATAATCCTGTCTTTTGCTTGTGGAATTTGGTTTTCAAAATGCATCACAATTTTCAAACTAAAAACGTTTCCTATAATATTTACAATTTTTAAAATAATAATTTTTATTTGTAAAAAACTTTATTTTTTAAGTTTTATTCTTTTGAGTAACCACAAACAAGGCCGCTATTACAAAATTGTTGTTGGTAAATGGACCTTTCAAATATTTAAACAACTTAAAATTTAATAGCTTCCTCTCACCAAACTCAGACATACTATTCTTACATAATTATAATGCAAATGACAAAGAAAAAAATAAAAAGAATCTCTTTCTCATTATTGGAAACGCGTCAGTAACACATTTTTTGTTGAAAAAATAAACGTTAATACTGTTGGGATGATACTGGCGTGTTTTATCTAAAATTGAACTCACTTTTTTACAAATAATTTATTTTTAAAATAAAATAATTAATTAATTAATTTTAATTATAAATTTTTTTTGTTAAAATTTAAAATTTATAACTAAAATTTTATTTTCGAATTCACGTTAATTAACAAATAAATACAAATATTAAAATTACTCAAATTTTATTTTTGGAAAACTCAATTCAGAGCCTAGAAGTGAAGAATTTGAAGAAGTGTTTTTTATATCGTAAGCTAATTGTTGACAATCTTGTAGATTCTTATTCTTTAACATCATCTAAATCTTCGTTAAGTCAATAATTTTATTGATTATATATTTAGTTTTTTGGTTTACCTAGTAATTTGAGAGCAAGCTAAGTCAATGTGAACAAATAGTTTCTGAAATTAAATTAGTTTTTGAAGATCAAAGTGTTGAAGATATATTCTTGAACCACATGAGTTTTGATTAAAAGAATTTAAACGTCGCATGAATTAAATACGAAGACTTCTTTAATTCTGTTTTTAAACAAGATTTATTTTGAAGTTCTGACTAACTAGTTTAGTATAATCACACTTTGAACAAAAAAGGTGATCGTTCTAATAAATAATTTAATCTTTGTAAGAACAAATTAATAGTATAAGTATTGAATTATTACTATTATTATTCAAATGGTGATGCGTATTCAAAAATTCCCATTAGAGTGTTACCAATCCAAAATGCTAAATGTATAACTAGAATTTCTTTTCCATTTCATTTAATTTGGTAAATACAACTTGATAAAAGTTGAAATGAGAAATAACTCATATTACACCTTTTTTTATTCGACAAGTTCTTCCATCTAACTAATATTCACTAATAATTTATAAAAATTGACATTTATGGAATTTAAAACTCATATTGTAGCTCCTACCTGGTTAAAAATTTTATTTATTTGTAAAAAATGACACTATAAAATATTTTAAACTCTAATTTTTAAAATTAAATATATAATAAAATATTTACAAAATAAAATGTAAATTTATTTTTGATAAAAAAGTAAATGAAGTGTGAAAAAACACACTATGATTTTTTTAAGCGCTTAAGAATACGAATACTTATAAATTAAAACTATTGCGAAATACAAATATTTTTTATAAATTTTAAAATTTTAAAAAATAATATTAAAAACTTTTTCAAATATATTTATTTATAAGTATTTAAAGAATTACCAAATGTTACGTAAAGCTTAAAAATTTATAAATTATCTTTGGGTATTAGATTTTTCAGTTACAAGGTTTTAACTAATTGAGTAAAATCCTACCTTCTGAAAATTAGAAATTTTGAATCAAGTATGTTGATTTATGTTGTCATGATGATTATGATAATCAAATAATCATCATAAGTTGGTGGAGATCCACGAGAAAATCCCTCAATCAATTCAAACAACAAACTCAATAGTTGACTTCTATTTCTTTTATTATCACGATCACAAACAACAACTCTATTACAACTCAACTAATCATTAAAAATTTTCTTTTTCTTAACGGAAAAAAGAAAACTTCCCATTCTTGCCATTTCATATGAAAATTGTTCTTGTTCCTTTCAATATTCTTCAACCAATTCAATCCCTAAACAACTCTTTCTTTTTTTTTTCTTTTTTTTTGTTTTTGTTTTGAAGAGTTCTCAAATCAATGTAAAAACAATTAAACCAAGTAAAGAAAAAAAGACAATAAAAAGTAACAAAAATAAAAAAACAAAAGAATTAATCTGGACTAAGTACAGCGTGTTGGTTTGATGATGACAACAATCATAAAGACCTCGCCGTCGCCGACCTTCGGAGCATTAATGAGGGTCGCGCCGGCGGCAGCGGCAATGAATCATTGTGTTCCCAAGCAGAGAGAGCTCTTTCAAGTGTGGCAACAACGTCTGTCATGTCAGGCCGGTCACGTCCGGCAGGCGCGACACAATCTGCAGCAAGGTAAGAAACTAGCGCCACGGCTTCGATCTCGCTCGGCGTCGGTGGAGGCAGTCTTGAATCAAGAACTTTATGAACTTCATCAGCTTCAATTTCCGGTATCGCAAACTCAACAACGTTCCTCGGCGTTCCACTTCCGTCATACTTCTGTATCACTCTGCTACCTGTAAGTAACTCGAGAAGCACAACGCCGAAGCTGTAAACGTCGCTTTTCGTCGTTAAATGCTGCAATCTGTAGTACTCAGGATCCATGTATCCAACTGTTCCAGCAGCACGGTCGGAGATTTCTTCGGAAGCTTCGGGGTTCATTAACGATAACCCGAAGTCTGAAACTTTAGAAGTCCAGTTTGCGTCGAGGAGAATGTTGGATGATTTTATATCCCGGTGAATGATCGGTGGAACGGCGTACACGTGGAGGTACTCGATGCCGCGTGCGGCGTCGAGCGCTGCGCGCAGGCGAGTTTTCCACGACAATAATGGAGAGTTTTCCAGCTTGTGCAGGTGATCGTGGAGCGTGCCGTTAGGCATGAACTCGTAGACAAGAATCCGTTCTTGGCCTTCCTGGCAGTAGCCGAGAAGCCGGAGGAGGTTCTTGTGATTGACACGAGACAGTAGAGCAAGCTCGGATAAAAATGCCGACTCTTTATCATGGCGCCGTTTCTGGGCGTGGGTCGATGTCGATGCGGAAGACTGCTGCTGAGCAGGTAACTCTGCTCGCTTGATGGCGACTTCGCGGCCATCGGGAAGATTTGCCTTGTACACGGCGCCGAAACTACCTGACCCGATCTTGTGCTCTTCAGAGAACTCGTCCGTGCATGATAGCAAAACTTGCATTGGGAATTCTTCTAGGAATGAACTGTGCGTTTTGCTCATCAGTCGCGGGGGCGCTGCTGGTAACTCTTGTAGTTGCGTTACGGTTGAGGCAGTAGCCGGAGAATCGTGAATTCTACCGTTTTTCTTTATCAGCCGGAGCGAAAGGAAAAGTAATACCACAGCCAAACCTAAACCGAATCCAATAGCGCCGAGGACTATAAACAAAACCCTGGATGATCTTTTAGTTAACGTTGGCTGAACGGGAACGGGAACAGAAGAATGCGGCGGAGAAGCTCTCGATGACGGCGAAGCGACGGGCGTAAGTTGGACTTTGCATGACCGACAGATAGCTCCGGTGAGACAGATGCTGCCAGAACCTGGAAGGATTCCACATGAACAGCTCGACTCTGCCGTGCAAGTTCCCGGAAGAACTCGCTGGAACACCGTTGAGTTTCCGGTTTGGAACACCTTGCTTCCCCAGCAAACCATTGAGAAATTCTTTATCAAGATCCCGCAGAAAGCGTTCCCCTTCGCTTCGATAGCTATGAACTTCTCTACAGCAAGATTCTCTGTCATGACAATGTCGTCACCCCAACAATCCACCGTTTCGTTGCCGAACAACACGCAGGTTCGGTTATCCCCCAAGGCTAACGAAGATATCTCCATTGTGTTGATCGGCACCACCGGAGCTCCGGCACCCCAACAAACAAGCTCGCCTTCTATGGAAACAACACAAGCATGGTGCGATCCAGCAGCAACCATGCTGAAATTACCTACAGGCTCATTGCCCGCAACACCTGTAGTACTACTTCGAACACTGAAACATTTAACTCTACCGGTACCGAGCAAGATGCATAGAAAATCTCCGCCGACAGAAATAGAAGAAACGTTTTTGAGTCCCAAAGGCAAGTCAAGTTGTGGCCAACGCCAGCAGTAGGGCTCACCGGTATCGCCGAGTATTCCGCAAACGTGACTATCTCCAGCGGAGAGAGCTTGCAACGGCGGTCCCTGGTAAACTCTCTTAAAATCCAAATTAACGGAAGATGAAATAGTACTAATTCTGCGTGGTGGTTTGATAAGATCCCACCAACGCATATCAAATAATGTGTTGTTTGTGGAAGAAGAGGCGAGAGCGCAGAGAAAGTCATCACCGGCGGCGATAGCGGAGTAAATCGCAGAGCCTGGTGGGTAAGTTCGAGTAGATCGACCAGGAAAATTGGTGCAGTTGAAATCGTATCGTGTGCGGCAAGGTGAAGGAAGTAAGGCGCAAACTAGTGTCTCGTTGAAGATTCTCGATACAGATATCGTCGAAAAGGCCGCCGGAGCAACGACTGGAAGAGAAGGGAGTAAGAAGACTAGATGTAGCAATAAGAGATGAGTCAGTGAGATATGGCAAATTGAGAGAGTCGTTGAAGGAAACATTTGGAAGAGGAGTAGTTGGTTATAGAGGAGAAGTATTTCATGGTGGCAAATAGTGTGGAAAAATAGGGAGAAAGGAAAAGAGTAGTTGTTTAGAGGAGTTAGTTTGATTTGTTTTTAGAGGAGATGGAATGGGAAAGAGTAGTTGCTTAATACTAAATAAAATAGTCCTGTTTTTGTGATTGATTGAATTGTCAAGCAATGGTTAAAATTAAAAAAATTAAAAAAATTAAAAAAAAGTTTATTTTAGAACTTTTTAAAAACTAATTTTATTTTTTTCAAATAAATACTATAGATATATATATATATATATATATATAACCTATAAATTATTTAATATTTATTAAACTTTTTTATAAAAATTTATTAAAATTAAAATAAATAATAATAAAACAAAATAAAATGCTTTACCGAAGGACCTCAAAGATTTGTAACGCGGATTTGAAGGAAAGGAAACAAAGAAAACAGAGCGAGGACGGTTTGAATTTTGATCGTACGAGTCATGGTTTGAAATGGAAATAATTTTACCCGTTAGACTTAGCTTATCATAAAAATAATTTTGTAATTTTTAATTATATATTTTTTAATATATTTTTTATAAATTTCTAAAATTTTTATTTAAAAATATAAAAAATATAAAAAAAAATTATATAATAAGATTTTGTTATTAAAGTTTTACATCACCAAAAAATAACTTTTTACAAAATAATTTAATCGGCAAAAGATCTCCATTAAATTTATACGTGGGGTTTATATTGTTTAATATGAAAGTTCATATAGAAATGCATTCTACAATATTTCTAATAAATAATCATTATAGATATTAATTGGGACCGGATAGTCAAATAATTATTTAAGATATTTTTTCAGAAACATAATTTTTAAAAATATATTTTAATTTAAAATTATTCGAAATAATTAACTAAATAAGTCACTTTGATGAAAAGTTTTTTCTTAGCTTTAATTTGCTTAGAAACTTTGGATGCATGTTTTCGACCTAATCTGTTTACATTATTCGTATTTATAGATCACCTCTTAACTATTCAATATATATATAATTTATATTTAATACAATTCATTATCTGATGCTGCATTTATTTAGAAATAAAATTTCATATTACACGTTGCCTTTTGGAAATCTTTGTTTATAGAATTTTAAAAATTATAATTAAAATCACACACTTTTAGTCTTGATTAACTATACTAGATTCAATAATAAACTCATCTATTTAGTGATTATTTTTCAAAAGCAACCAGTAATTAATTATAGTTATGAAAAGTGAAAGTCCAACAACTGACAATAGCTTTTAACAAGTGATTCTTACCCATAGTTAGCACGAACCGAATCGTCTGAGTCAATCTAAAAATTATCAATTCGGATAAAAAAATAGTCTGAGTTTATAAATAAATCATTTATGTAATCGATTCGTTTTAACCCGTTATAATTTGCGATCTATTCTAATCCGAGCGAATTCGTACGTTCGGGTCAAACTTTTTATAAAAGAAAATTAAAAACCTAATACCATATTCTTACTAATTCTTAACTCCTTTGCATTTTTATGTTTTCCGGTGGCTCGATCTCCGCTGCTCGATCCCCGCTACTCCGAGTTCGATCGCCGTTGCTCCGAGCTATTTCGCCGCTGCTACGCCGGCTCCATCCTCCAACGTCACGCTGGTTCCTCTTTCACTTTTTTTCTTCGGCCGATGCTCGATCCCTACTTCGTCCGAGCTCGTTCGCCGCTTCGTTGGAGCTCGATCGCCGTTGCTACGCCGGCTCCAATCCTCCGACGTCACACTAGTTCCTCTGCTCAAGTTCAATCACAGCTTCGTAGCTCGATCTCCGCATATTTACCTGAATTTTATGTACATTATTCAAGATTTTTCGGTACATTAATTCAAGATTTTGCTGAATTTGCGTTGTGGTTGCAAATTCAGGTGGGTCAACTCTGAAGAAGCAAATGCTTGAGGATAGAAGATCTCTGAAGATGCATCTCAATGTCCAGAGTTTGTTACAGGTACTTCAAAATTTTCTGAGCAGCGATTGCTTTAAATGTTCGAAAATTTTATAGAATTTGTTTTATTATTATCTTTGATTTTTGTTGGCTAGTAGTATTTGTTGATGTGTAGTTCGTTGTTGTTGTTGGTGGTGGTGGAGGTGCATGCGATGGTTGTTGAAGATGGATGAGAACAGTGTGTCTTTTGTGTTCATGATGGAGACATTGGTGGGAGTCATTAGTGTGGGATCAGTTGTTGTTGGTGGTGATTTTTGTTGTTGTTGTCGCTGGTGTTATTTGTAGCTGGTTGGAAGATGCATGTAAGGTGTTTGATAAAATGCCCATTAGAGACTTTATTCTGGAGCTCGGTTTTTGGGTGGCTGTTGTGTTCTTGATTTTGTGTCTGTTGTTGATAGTGGTGGTTGTCTTTGCTGCTGGAATTTGTCAAATATCAATAGTTGGCAATCTAAGCAAATCAACAGGAAGCTATACTACTATCAATGATTATTATTATTTTTTCATTTCTATTGTCACTGGATGTAAGCAACGTTTCGAATTATTTCAATATTATTCATTCAATTGGTTTCTTCTGTTGCAGTGTTTAGAATGATTGTGGGAGGAAGTTAAAAGTTTCATGCTTAAATATAATTGATATAGATATATTTTTGATAAAGTGTTTTACTATCTGGATTGAACTATATTTTTTTTTCATACCGGCCAGTATTGATATGTATTTATTTTCTTGCTGTGTGCTGTCTGAACTCCAGCACAACAGCTAGTGGTTGACCCGTCGACCCGGACAGTTCATTACATATAGGGTGTGTTTTAAGTTAAGATAAACTTATTTTGTTGAAATTAAATTTAAAAACTTATATTAAATACTAAAAATATTTAATAAAAATAATTTTTTTATGTAAATTCTTCTAAATATTATTTTATAAATATTTTTTTAAAAAAATTATTTATTTAAAATATTTATTATTTATTAAAGATGATCTTGAAAAAGTAGAATTTGTGGGCCAACACACAAAATATACTTTTTAAATTTATTTTGAATGAAATATAAATAAATTCTTAAGTTTATTTTTAAACTCGATTTTAGAAAAGTGAATTTATTTTAAAATAAACAGGTAGCATCTTTATATAAAATTGAAACTCAATTTCAAAAAAGTTAATTTCATAATTTATTTTAAAATTTACCTTCAATAATTAAATTTTAAATTAAGCATTTTATTTTATACTCACTTGTAATAAATAAAAATTAAAATTAGTTTCATCAATTATTTATTTTTAGTAAATTACTTTCAAACAAAATATAAATAAAAAATAACTATCCGTAATGGGTCCCATCTGAAGGGCAGAGGAAAAAAAAAAAGTTAGAGTAGATATTTTGAAATCGATAACCAGAGAAACTAAAAAATAAGAACTAGAAGGGATAATGGATCCCAAATGGGTCTCTTTCAATCATTAAGAATAACTAAAATGGATTAATTGACATGGATTAGTTTCTTGTGGCCATCATTATATACCTAATTTCATTTGACTCTATGCCTAATTTTCTAGCAAAAGTTTTATTCGTTTTGAGTTCTTCCCCTAAATCATAATCTACTAAGATTCTAGAGTGATCAGAGAGATTAGACACGAAATTTGTATAAATAAATTTGGTGTCTTTTTAGAATATTTATCACTATTTAATTAAAATTATATTTCAACTTTTGGTTATGTAAAAAGTTAATAAACATGCATATGTATATAATTTTGAAAACTTTTAAACATCATGTTGATTCCGTACCCGATAGTGATAGTGTATCATATATATATATATATATATATATATAATAGGATAAATACATATGATATTTTTAGAGACACATGATACATATATCGGTAAAAAATAGTCGACGAGATATCTAAATTCAATCTTCATCGTTGGATATAAATTGATAATATATTGATAAAATTTCAATTCAATCGAAATACGAACCGATCTCTGTCAAAAATTTTTACCAAAATAATATAAAATATTAAATTTGATAAAAAATATATATTTTATTTTTGTGTCACTTTAATCAAAAGTTCTAATGGAGATCGTTTCGTATTACGATTGAGCTGAAATTTTATTAAAATATTTAACTCATAGTTTTTCATATCTAACGGTGAATATTAAATTTGAATATCTCATCGATCACTTTTAATTGACATGTACACTATATGTTTTTAAAAATATCATGTGCTTTTATTCTATTCTTATATATATATAGTGTTATTTTAATTAAGAATTTTAATAAAAATTAGTTCATATTTTGATTGAGTTAAAATTTTGATAATATATTTTTAATTCATAATTTTTTATACCAAACTGTAAAACTAAACTAAAATTCTTGCCAATTATTTTTTGTAGACATATATATATAAGATGGCTTGTATTTACATCATGTATATTATATATACATATCTGATTACTGATATTTTCTTTTCCTAGAGAAGTTCCTCTTCAAACTTTCTAATATTGAAGTATTATCACCAGTGCAGTTGAAAAATTTTACTTTGATAGGAAAGACCTGATCGAAGGGTGCTATGCTGATAGAAAAGTCTTGACTTCTTTCCTTTCTATCCGGAGGGAGAAGAGAACATGTCGAAATTAACAAGTTTTGAGCGCCAGCTGAAGAAAAAAAGTTGAAACCTTTTCGATTTATTATTCTTTTCGTGTGTAGATGTTCACCTTACACAAGATGTTCGATGAAGCGAAGATTAGGAGTACATTCTTTTCACATTATTTTATTTTTTAATAAAATATTTTAATTCTTTTAAATGTAAAAATAATTAAATTTATAATATTTTATTATTAATTATTATTTTTTTAAATTTAAAATTTTATTTAAAAAAATTTTTGAAAATATTTTTGATTACCAAAAGATTTATTTAAAAAAAGTACTTCGAAATATTCTTTAGATCTCACTTTCTATCACTAAAAAATTATTTTCAATCAAGTTTTTATTATAAAGACATATAATAAGTTAATTTCAACTTACTTCTTTTTAAAAAAAATACAAAAGCTAAATCTATTTTTAGTAGTAACTCAGTTTTTAGTAATTTATTTTTTAATAACTCACTTATAATCTAAAAAAATACACCTAAGCTACATGACTATCTAAAATTGCGTAAGCTAAGAAGAGTACCTACGGAACTGTTCTATTACAATTCTCAAGCTAACGACAACAGCAAGGAAGAACTTCCTACATTTAAAAGCTCAAATTTATATTCTATTTTAGTTGAAAGTAAAATTAAAAAAACATATACATAAGCGTTGGAATTTATTGCACTCTACAAACTTCACACAATTCACAACTCCTACATAAACCTAAACCACTCAGGTAAACACAGTCATGAGACACCCTCAACTATCTTACATACATACTTATTATTATCATCATTATAACCTACATTCCGAAATAATTATATGTTCTTGCTAGCTAGAACATATCCTTTTTTTTTAGATTTTCCATTTCCCAGGCTTTTTCACTCTTCAGTAATCCTGCATGAAAATTTAAAAAAAAAGATTACGCAGAAAATTTTTGAACAAGAGTAGTTTAAATTAGTTAATAATTTTTGTTACCAAGTCATCCATGATCATGATTTGTTTTTATTGACAACGTAAATCCTTTTCACTGACCTGACAAACGCCCTACAAAATAAGTATATTTGCAAACAGTGTTACGGATGAAATCTGCAAATTTTTGAATTGAAACAATTTTAGTTTGCTAGAATAGAAGGGGCATACTCCCACGGGACTTGTCCAAGAGGCAACTTGTTTCCATAGTGATCATCATAGGTAAACACCAAGTTAGGATCATCTTCTCTACCATCATCATCATTTTCACTACCAAGCCCTTCAGAAGTTAAACCATTTAAATCTTGTTGAGAATATATCTATCCACTTAAACAATTTTTAAATTGAGTGATATTTTTAGTGTAAATTATTTTTACCTGTAAAGAAATTGCGAAGAAGCCTATGCAGGCCTTTGTTGAATGCAGCATAATTCTTGTAGGCCATGACATCGATTCTCCTTATGAGTGCGAAATTTTCCAATTGAACTTTCACCGCCAGTGATGTGTGTTGAGATTCAGCTTCATCACCATCTTCAACTTTGTTTGTTCGCGAAGCACTAGCCTTGTCACTGCAATTTGCATCAGCCATTTTGTTGTCTTTCAGACCGGGTAAACTGCTTTCTTATCTGCAATAAAATCTCAATAGGTTCAATGTAAATAAGCAATGTCATATAATATATACAGATAAAAGAAGACTAGCATCCATCTACATTATGATGAATTAATAAGGAGCTAAGTATAGAACAATGGAACATACACATGACCTTGTATGTTCAATGGAAATGCAGGTGAAGAAAAAATGGTAGGAATTGTTCGGCATTTATAGTTGCAAGTGAATGCACCCCGTCAAAGTTTTCAAGCATTTAACCTTGGGAAAATCCACTTATATTTTCATGAAAGACAGGTAAAACATTACCAATCTCACTATATCACATGTAATTTATTGTTTTAGAGATTTAGGCATAAAACCCAAAATGGGTATCTGTCACTAAATACAAGCAGCAATGATTTGTTTGATTTTTTTTGGCATGCAAACAATTATGTGCATTTATTAATATCTACCGAAACCTGTCAAAAAGATTTTATTGTCAGTGTTCAGAAGATAAAAAGGTTGTGAAACTTGTCACAAAGCCTTTATCTTCAAGATGAGCGTTATGAAACCTGTCAGAGATTAATACGTTCATAAAACTGGATATGTAGAAAAATCAATAGAAGGACGCATTGTGAAACCTACATGTATATGTAGATTGTTTAGGAACATTTTGGTGAAAGGTTCCGCGGTAAGGGGGTTTAATTTCCTTCTGAACTTTTGCATTTCTGAAGCTTCACTACTCTAACCTGTTAGCTATAGCAGATAGAGTCGGTTCTATGACTCGGTTGAATTTAGGCAAGCATTAACTATCCAACAAGCACAATGTATTCTGTCACGACATTACCACAAAAGGATAGTTGAAACTCCCCTCTTACTTGGGAATGCTGTGAGCCAGACTGCATGTTCCTTTTGGCTTGGAGAGACTTCTTCCTTTTCTCAGAGAAGCCAAATTCATCAAGTATTGCTTTAGCCACAGGGTATCCCTTGAATAATTGTGCATCCTCAGACCATGAGGCAGCAAAATCTAGAACATAGAAAGCCGTTAAGTTAACAGTGCACTACAAAATTGAAGAACCTCGACATATAGATACGACCAACAATTCCAACAGCCGAAATAATGAAGTACCACTTTCCAAAGGAAATTGACTAGAGCAGGCTCCAAATTGAAAACTTCCACTAATGCTTAGTCTCCATTCGGACATGTTGCATGGTTTGGTCCCAAATAATTACACGACAAGGCCACAAACTTCTTGAACAATCAGATCTCTTTTGCTACCAACACACACATTGCACATTCAGGGTCACAGTTGAGCAGATAATGAAGGTTGCCTGACCATGCAAGAAAGTTCTTTCCAGGAGGAGATCTTGCAAAATTTCTATCTTTCTTCACTGGAAATCAGACAGCAGTTTGTATACTTGTGGCATGAACTTAGCCAATCTTTACTTTGGCAAGATTAGAAACAAAATAAGTCTATATTCTCCACAAAAGCTCCAGAACTGAAAATGCAACTTTTTATTGTGGTGCCATGATTCACTGCTTATATATAGCCCAGATGAGTTTCAAGAAAACTATAGCAAAATATTGGTGAGGCATGCGATGAAAAGAGCGCAAAGGTTAAGGAGGAGATACCTCCTGAGAGTCCTTGCTCTAAGCTACAGGACTGTTGTCATTGTTCCCAGTGTTATATCCTTGAAAATTCCATTAGTGATGTCCTTGATAATATTCCATTTCATAGGGAAGAAACCATTCCAACTGACCTTTTGCCAAAAGACCAAGTTCTTCTTAAAATCAACTGGACCTACCATCTCAACTAAGCCTACAAATCGCCCACTTGCAATGACCTGAAAAGGTATACACTATAAACATCAGAAAAAACCAGCAGGTAAAGTTCACAACAGCAAGCTTGTAAAATAATACTGAGTAATTTATGCTACTTCAACAGCAGATTACTGGATTTAGTACTACGTCACAGAAGAAGAACAGAGATCGTTATTCTGACTAAAGAATGGTGCTTTAAGGGTTTGAAGCAACTATCACTAGCTACCAGTGTTTTCGACTTTTCAAGAAAGGGCATGCTAAGATCAATAGTACTAGCAAAGCACCTGGAAGAAAAGCTTATCCCAGATGTCAACAAGAAATGGCAGAAGAGTCTGGCAAAGTTCTATTATCTTCTTCTCAACCTCTGATTCTGTCAGGTCCAGAGGCATCTAAAGTACAATATTCAAAGCCAGAACAGTGAAGGCAATCAATTGGGGATGTCATTTTTCATTTCAATTATTATCAAAAGGAAACTCCTTTATCAGCTAGTTTGTCATTGCATTCAGCAGAGACAGATAATAAGGGGAACAACAATAACACAGACAATACATACCACATGGAAGAAAACAATCAGATACGAACGCATCACATTTGCAAGTCAACTTAATGATTGAACCGGCTTTTGTAATTAGAAGATGCAAATTCACCTACTAGAAAGCTAAAAAAGCAATTAAAAGTACTATCATGCAAAACCAGCAAAGAATGCAGATTACCAAGAGAACAGGAAGATGGGACAGTTTGAACCCATTTCTTCTGATTTCTCCTCTGCACCCCAGAAAGTGGCGTCTAACTTCCTGTTGCCAACCGGAGTGCTAGACCATACTCTATATTTAATACTTTTATGAATGTCTTCCTCCGTAATAGGCTTTATCATGTGGAACTTTGCATGCTTAGTCTGGTAATTAGCTTGATTGAATTGATCTCTCCGAATCAAAATATTCAACTTCTCCGAATCAAAATATTCAACTTCTCCGATTCATAACTTGTACTCACAGAACTGCTTAATCTGTCAGCCTGAGTACCACGAATTACTTTATTCACAATATGGGATATTTGCATGTTATGCTTATATGAAGTGCATTCCAATGTCTGAAAGCCACTCTGCCCTTGATTAAAAAGCTGGAGGCACTTTCCTCCAAAGTTGTAAGTATTGGTTCCTGTGAGATTCTAAGCATGAAGCATGAAAGTTAGAAGCAGACATGGTATACCAGAACGTGTCAAAAGTTTAAGAAAATATGTAGTATGGGGATACGTCTCTTAACGAAGCAGTTCAATATTTGTAAGTCAAGTAGGAGGCAGCAAGACACAAAACTTAAAGATATACAGTTATATGCTGTGGATAAAACTAAAGCCAACACTGAAACTACACAGAAACTATAGAAGAACCATGAGATACTTAGGTTTTCAGATGCAACGTTTAGCCACAGCTTCATGGTAAGCTACTCAACTGAACAAAGAGAAATGCTTTGAATGGCCAGAAGTAACATTACCAAACAAGCAAGATCACATCTGATGACCACATCATATTTTGAGACTGATGTTATTGAAGCACAGACTTTTTCAAAAGCTTGGACAGTGGATTCTGTAACTTATGATACCCTAATCATAGGGACTGCAGAAGATACATTGTGCCTAGGGAAAAAAGGAAAACAATCAGTTAGAATCTATCGACCAGATGAGTTGGATGGCAGTATAGGAATTCTATTTGAATCAGATGAAAGTGAAGAATCGTGTAGTATCGTTGGTGTACTTTGTCATTGTAGTACTTGAACTTAGTAACTTGGCCTACTAATTTGAAAAAAAGCAGTTACACTTTCATTGACAAATCTGCTCCAGCATATAAATTTCCATTGACTAAGCTTGGGTTCTGTGTGGCCATTGCCTCTGATTTAGAGTGAACTATAGGCTGAGAATATGCCAAAGCTTCAAATTTGGTCTTGAACTGTCATCATGCTTTGATTATGAACTTGAGCAGATCTGTCCAGGAAAGGGCTTCCTGTCAAGCATCCATAGGACATAGATATCAATAGATATGCAATTTGTGAAGGTATAATCAAGAAAAAAAAGATTAAACATTAAAAATACATGCTATCAATCAACTTGTCTTGCTATGTGGGGTTTTTATTTATCTGTCCATAATTCAACTGAGAAAAAGCGACCAAATAAAATTGTTCCACTACTTACAATATGTGCAAACTTACATACGCTTCCATAATGCAAAAACAAAGATACATTATGCTACGTTACATCTACTTCAGCTTGAGCCGCACTTCTGAAAAGTCCTTACTTTGCAGGGGAGACGAAACAATTTTCGCCCAGAAAAAGAAGAAAAAGAAAAGAAAAACAGATTTCTTAAAAATAGTTCTGCCAAAATTCTTTTTAACGTGGTATTGCACTTCTAAAACAAACTACAATAGAAAAGAGCACATTCGGTTACCCAGAAACTTATATTGAAGTTTGAAAACTGGTAATAGGCGGTTGTTAAGCTTCACTATAATTGTCTAAATATTAATCATGGACCAATATCGTCACAGACGCAGGAATTTCAACAATGAGAAATATGAGAACATATCTAAGCTTGAAACTTTACTGCATTCACAATTAACCATTTGAGAAACAACACTTTACAAAGTGAAACAAGAGAAAATCCAAAATTAAAAGAAGATCAAGAGAAAAAATTGCGAAAATAGATTACCTGAATCAGCTTTCCCGAAACGAAGAAGAAATTCTGAAACTTTTTCTTCTTTTTCAGAAATCAAGAATAGATTCTGTCAAGCAGCATAGGCCCAATTGGGGTTTTACAGAGAAACCAGACGAGTTTCCAATTATTTTGTAGTGCATGTGCAATATCAGCCCTTAAACGAAAACTATTTTCCATCATAGGGACCCAAATTTTGAATTTTACATCAAAAACCAGCATAATTAGGAATTGATGATGATAGGCCACTGTTAACATTTCTCATTGTAAGAACGTCTCAAAATGTTACTATCACAAAAAAATTTTGAACACTCTTCTAACAAATCTGGACACTGTAGAGAGTTCCCCACTTCGATTCCCTCTTTACTATTTTGTACAAAATCAGATAAAAAACATATCTGAACTGTGTGGACAGAAATCATCATCAACAATGTCCACAACAAAAATGGAACTTTGTGTTTTTGTATATATATGCTAACCTACCAACTACTGAAGCTAAAACTGAATCAAGTTGTTTTTCTTTTCTTTTTATTCATTAATGGCCTGTTCACTAGCAAGCTGTTCTTCTTACATTTATTCTCAGCCTGAAGGAAAGAAACAAAGTATAAACGCGTCCAAGTGGAGAAGCTTATCTTCCTTTCAACCTGCAGTACACATCTTTCTTTCAACTGAAGTGCATACAACTTTTCATCTTTGATAGAATAGAGAGTTATAATTTCTGAAATTTTTTTCAGATATCAAATTCTAAGAGTTGTCAGACGTGCGGAGGGAAAGGCGCAATTGAATGCCCTGGTTGCAAGGTGCTATCTATACTTGAACCTAACAAGCTTGTGCATACTTAACATTGAAACTTAGTTCTAGTTTATGTTTATTTTTATTTCAAATATGCGACAAATGTAGGGAACCGGAAAGAACAAAAAGAATGGAAACATCTTTGAAAGATGGAAGTAAGTTACTCACATTGCTGCACTGTATTCAAATGACTAATGACATTTCATTTTACGAATCAATTTTGAATAAAATGAATAGGTGTTTTGATTGCCAAGGATTTGGTCTGAAGAGTTGCCCAAACTGTGGTAAGGGAGGACTCACTCCAGAGCAGAGAGGAGAAAGATAAGAACAAAATCACTAGTTTGTAGAAGTCATTACTGAAGCTTTTTTTTTTTTTTTCTTTTGAATTTTATCCAAAATTTGATTGCTTTTTTCTTGAATGAACATTCCAAGATATGTTGTACTCTGAACTCATGCTGTATTTTCTTTTAATTCTTCTCTCCGTATAATGCCTGTTGAGAATCTTCGTGAAACACAGTGTTATTATTACCTTGTTGTATAATTTAGTATGAAAAGTAGTTGAAAAAGAAGTGATACAGCAAATACTCAACGCAATTTTTCATATGTAACGCGTACGCGTTGACGACAAGGAAAAGCAATCATCATTCTATGCAAAGCCAAAACTGCCAGCATAGGATTTGGGTTTTCGATAAAATTCCTCAAAGTATTAACTAGACATTCAAAGCTTCAATCAATCAGTTCTCCATGGGCACGTTCTTCATCTAGCACGGATTGCCAACGCTCACCATTGATGCCCCGTGAAGCTTAAACTTTTCATTAATGTGCCAAATATTCAAGATTTTGCCAGGACCGTTTATGATGACTTCAGAGAGTTAACTTCTGCCACAACTGGTCAACAAAGTAATGCTGCGAGAGATGAAGCAATTAGAGGTATTCCTACCATGATGGAGACATAAGTCACCATCACAGCCATCCTCCAGTGCACGACCTCATGTAACGAACTTATTTCCGTTCATGTGCTGATACCGTCAGAGAAAATGCCGGACGTGTCTGTGTCAACGACGACAGCAAAATTTGAGAAAAATGAACACTGGGTACCTTGAGATCACTTCAGGAATAAGAGATGTTAGAGAAAAATACAATAAATATCTCTTAAAATGGCCTCAAAGTATTGTCAGATGATTTTTATAGGAACAAAATCAAGGACGCTTTTGACAGTCTCCTATATAGATGAAGGAAGGCGTCTAAAATTCTGGCAAAAAATGTGTCAGAACTGAGAAGGTGTTGGATGTTCATATAACTGCTAACTGCCATCATCTGTACACACTTATTTGCTTTATACATATGGTGTTAATATGTTTGAATTATAATTCGTGGTCTCTAACTATATCGGTCATCTTAATTGTTGGATGGTCCATCTGTCTTTGTAACGAAGATTTGCAGCATATTGTTGTATTGTGTAATGTAAATGAATACATGTGTTTGTAATATATATTGTTCATATTATCCGGCGTTTGGGGCATTACTGTCGAACTCTACTTTCTTTTTTTAGATTTTGAATTTTGTACTACACATATTTTAATTACTATCTCGAATTTCAATTTTATTTTTATATCAAACTTTATTTCTACCATAATTTTACTTTAAACTTTATTTCATGTGCTTTAATTATTATTTTGAATTTTATTTTTCTCTCTAAATTTTGAATTTGGCACTTTATATATACCATCTCGAACTTTACTTTTATTTTCATATCAAATTTTATTTACACCAAAATTTTACTTTAAATTTTATTTTACAAATTTTAATTATTATTTTAAATTTTACTTCTACGGAATTTTACTTTTCAACCGAACACTAATTTTATAAAATTTACTCCACAAAACTTACTTAAAACATGCCCTTGGTGCTCCTGCGGTGCTACTGTATCTGCTATATAAAACTTTATGCTGCAAGGTTGGCCCAATGTTCAGTTAGTCACAAGTACTTAGTTTTTTCTAGTTGGAAAAACCTACATTCTTTAGGCATCTTTGTCGTCAGAAATTTTAACATTATTACTATTTTGTTATACACTTTCCGAATTTTTTCTGCTCCAGCTTGCTTTGTATAATATTATGTGCAAAACATTTCATGTTATAATTGTTAGTTTTGGTTTAGTAACGGAACAAGAAGAAAACTGACGAGATTGGGTCCGTTTAAAATTATTTATAAAATAAAATTTTTTTCAAATAAAAAATATTTTTATTTTTTTTATTTTTAAAAATATAATAAAAACATATAATAAAAAAATTTTATTCATAAAATTTTTAAATAAATATTTTAAATATTTATAAAAAATATATTTAAAAAATACAAAATTAAAAAGTTTCCTTGGATAAACGAAAAATCAAACGCCTCCGACAACTGCTTCAGAAATGCCACAGAGACTAAATAAAACAGTGCTAATAATATAATATTAGGATCAGAAATGCAAATATATCTTTTGGCAACAACGCACCTCAAGTTTCTCTATAAATAACTGATCACCTTCTTCATCTCTCCCTCCAATCGAAATGCCTCGCTCACTCCTCTCTCTCACTCTCGCCTCCCGCTCTTGATCCAAATTCTACAATGGAGATCGACGACCCTGCGCCGACGGCGATGAAAGAGAATATGGGGCCACCGCTGATACGGCGGCTTGATGAATCGGTGGTGAACCGGATCGCGGCAGGGGAGGTTGTGCAGCGGCCTTCATCTGCGGTGAAGGAATTGGTGGAGAATAGTCTTGACGCCGGCGCGACTTCTGTCTCCGTCGTTGTCAAGGAAGGTGGACTCAAACTTATCCAGGTTTCTGACAACGGTCATGGAATCCGAGTAAGCTTCACGGTTTCGAATTTGGTCAAATTCGAGTGGGCTGCTTTGGCTTTATGCTCGATATTTATCATACTCGACGCTCCCACTTTCTACGCCTCTCTTGGTTTGTAATTTCATGATCTTGATCTTTGATGAGTTTTATGTTTGGGCGAGTTGGACATGGATTCCTCCACGATGTTTTTCGTCCTCAGTGCTAGTTATAGTAGAATTTTTTGGTGTTGTACAAATGGTGGCCTAATAGTTATGAAATTTGGATATTGTTAAACTTAGATTGATGTTTTCTTCTCCCTCTACTACAATACCTAGTTTAGTCATCAATCCAGTTTGGAATTAACAGATTGTGTTATCGGATGAAGTTTTAAGCTTGAAGATTACTTCAATCCCAACTCATGCTTGGTGTTTATCATTCTGACTCTGGCTATTGATTTCAGTAGAGGTTAGCACCAGACAATGCCCATGGGATCTGCTTATCTTACTATTATATTCGTAGCGTGACTTGATCTCTGATCAATTTTGTGTAGAAACTTTGTGAGATGACCCTATCTGATTCTGGCATTTCTAACTACAGTTTAACCTGTTTTTTTCTGCAGTATGAAGATCTCCCTATCCTATGTGAAAGGCATACCACATCAAAATTATCTGCATATGAGGACCTGCAGACAATCCAAACCATGGGTTTTAGAGGTGAAGCCTTGGCCAGTATGACATATGTCGGCCATGTGACTGTGACCACTATAACAGAAGGCCAAGTTCATGGCTACAGGTTCGCATCTAAATACAGTGAAATCTGTCTAAAATAGTTCATTTGTAAGGTTCATGTGCAGTACATGTCCACTCTATGTTTCCTATTGTAGGGTTTCCTACAGGGATGGAGTAATGGAGCATGAACCTAAACCTTGTGCTGCAGTTAAAGGAACTCAGATTATGGTATCTGCGCCTATATATGTTTTTCAGTGTTCTTGTGAAGTTTAACCACTTAAGTTCCATAACTTCATTCACAGGTTGAGAATCTTTTCTATAATATGGTTGCTCGTAGGAAAACGTTACAAAATTCAAATGATGATTACCCGAAAATCATCGATTTGATTAGCCGATTCGCAATCCATAATATTAATGTGAGCTTTTCATGCAGAAAGGTTAGTAAATGTTTTATGGTTTAGAAGGTCCTATCAGGTATCTTACTGATCACACCCTTGATGTAGGCTATAACAATTTCAGTTATTTTTGTCATGTTCAGCATGGTGCAAGCAGAGCAGATGTTCACACTGTCAGTGCATGTTCAAGGTTGGATTCCATCAGAAATGTGTACGGCGCCTCTGTTGCCCGGGATTTGATAGGGATGTCTGTTTCAGATGATAATCCAGATCGTTCTGTTTTTCAGATGGATGCTTTTATTTCAAATGCAAACTACTCGGCTAAGAAGACCACGATGGTCTTGTTTATAAATGGTATTTAAAACTTATAATCTTAAATGCTCGAGTGATTGGAATTAGAAAATGAAATGAGCACGTGATGCTTGGATTTTTAAGTAGGCCGTGCTATATTAGACAACAGTGATACAGTATTCGCTACCTAAAGACCTGTGCCACATGTGATGTTACATGAAATTATAGGTACATTTTACCAGATGCATCCAAGTGTATTTTATGTATCTTATACATAGCAGTCCCACATTTTCTTCATGGAATAGTATCATACCAGACAAGCGTTTCCGTTCATAAAACATCACGCTGCAGTTATAGCAAATGTGTTTGAATCTCACGTGTTTACTTCTTTATTTCCAAATACTAGGAGTGCTTCCTGGAATTATCACAAGCACTTTCTAAAATCGCATTCATGTCTATGCATTCCTCCTACCTTCTTCTTTGTATATTATAAGACGTCAGTCAAGCTTATGGATGGTATGAAATTATTAGTAGTTAGGACTTCTTTTCTTATGCTTGCTTATAGACAGTGTATAAGCACTATTGCACTTGGGAGACTATCTTTCTACTTCTCTGCTTCTTCAGACAGGCTAGTTGAATGCAGTGCCTTGAAGAGATCTGTAGAAGTTGTATATGCTGCAATTCTTCCAAAAGCGTCAAAACCTTTCATCTACATGTCAATCAAACTCCCGCCCGAGCATGTTGATGTCAATATACATCCTACGAAGAAAGAGGTATGCTGTCTAAACATTGATAACTTAAACAAGAAGTTCATTGCGAGCAGTGGTTTCCTGCTTTCTTAATGATGCCATTTTGTATCTTGCATATTTTTCTACAGCACTATGGTTTATTCTCATCTGTCATTAATTCAGTGAATTTCTTTTTTTCTCTCTTGAGCTTACATTGTCCTCGCGTAGGTTAGCCTTTTAAATCAAGAGTACATGGTTGAGACTATCCAGAGTGCTATCGAGTCCAAACTGATGAGTTCTAATGCTACAAGGACATTTCAAACACAGGTATATTTCATTGGCATACATATGCTGTGCTGTTTTCTAAACATGCCATTTCCTGAAGATACTTCTACTTTTTTAGATATTGGCTATTTTGTCACTACATCTTTGGCAAGCTTATGTCAAATTTCAAAATTTTTTTTGTTTAACTAACTCATTAACATAGATGTGAAGTAAAATACCTCTGAATTGATTTTCAAATCCTATCAGGCAAATGAGTTACATGCTTCTAACTGTTATGCTCTACTTAGTGCATGTTAAATGCCCTACTTAGTGCATGTTAAATGCCCTAAGGGTGCAAAGTATGTAGAATATTTTAGGATATGCATAGGGTTCCATATTTAATGCATTTACATGCTTGAATAGAAAATATGTTTCCAAAGTATTCTCCTATAATGGTACTGGATAGACTCTATTGTAAGTTTTGACCAAATCATGCCCACAGCCATTGTCTTAACACTTCAATGATGAATTCGAGATGCCTTTCTGCTTAAATTTGAATATCATGTTTATTACTAAAGTATGACATTTATCTAAGCAAGTCCATGACATCAGTCTGGGCTGTAAAAGATTCACAAATAATTAGGACTTTCTCCTTAGCCTTGTGAAGATAGTGATTTTGCTAAGTTATTGAATAAAATTATCAGTACTATTTTCATTTCTATTTTAGTTTACATGCTTCTTAAATGCATTCTTCTCATGAGGAAGCAGCTTATGGCTTCACCAGCTGCGGGTCAATTTGCTACTGCAAAGAAAGATATCCAACCAAACCCTATCCCTGGTGTGTACTCTGGTTGCATTCTCAATGAATCTTCCTACTGCACCAATAGTCTTTGTTACAAGAGTTCTTTTCATTTGTAATATTTATAACTTTTTCTTTAAAAACAAAGGGAAAGAAAAGAGAGATGAAACAACTTTTGACACATAATACTTGCAGGTATTAAATCTCAGAAGGTTCCAGTTCATAAAATGGTCAGAACAGATTCACGTGACCCATCTGGAAGGCTGCATGCATACTTGCAAGATGGGTTAGTTATGCAACAAGATAAAAAAGCAGACCTAGCTTCTGTAAGGTAGCATATTGTTGTAGTCCTTATTAATATATTTCATCTTATATGCAATTACTTTATCTGGTTGCCTATTAAAGTTGCTTTCAGTTTGTTGGTTGTGTCTTTTGGAAAAAAACCACCACACTTGGATCTACACTAACGATAAGCCAATACAATCGACGTGATTACTGCACATTTCTTGCTATGGGGTCTCAATAACCTTTTCAAATCTCTTTGATACCATAATATAGCATAGCATAACATTTGGACCCAGCCAGGTCTATTTTCGTATCGTCATTTTATTGGTAGGTGCTCCGTGCCCATTTTATGTCATGCAGGTTTCTTTGAGCCTCTTGCTTATGTTCTGTCCTGATTGACAAATACTGAACAAATACTTATGTCCTTTATCCTCTAGCAGAGCTGCTGTAAGACTAAGAAGGAACCCTAAGGAGGCTGCAGACTTGACTAGTGTCCATGAGCTTCTGAGTGAAATTGATTCTAATGTTCATTCAGGTGATTAGAAGAATAAAAGCAATTTCCTAAGCCCGTGCTCTTCGTTCTGTCATTGTTGATTGATTTTCTGTTTTAGGTCTTTTGGACATAGTAAAAAATTGCACCTATGTTGGGCTCGCTGATGATGTTTTTGCTTTACTTCAGCACAACACCCATCTCTATCTAATGAATGTGGTGAATGTCAGGTACTCAAACTTATGCTCGTGCCCTTCTTTATGTGGAGCTCATCATTTATTAATTGGGAGTTCTGTTACTTCATCATCATGAAAATTAAATTGTAATAGTAACTTCATCTGCACTGCATGATATGAGGAACACCTCGATTTTACTGTGATGTACTTTATCTTGTGGGATTCGATTACACAGTCTTGCTTGTATACTGGGTAGTTTATATGTAGGTGACTCGTTGGATATTTTATAGCCTGATTCTTACCCCAGATATTTTTGCTAGGATATATATCATCCCTCAATCTTTTTACTTATCAGAGTGAAATGGTATATCTGAATAGCCAACTATAACCTGAGGTCCTGGGTACTCGAACTTATGATTAGATTAGTCAAAGCTGTTAATGAGTTCACAGTCTTATTTTGAAGAGAATTTGCCTATTGTTTCAAGGTGGTTGTTAGCTTCATACACTATCAGCTTCTTTAGGAGAATTTCTTTTTGTGGCAATTATGCTAACTGTGCAGCATCAATTTTGGTGCAACAATTTTGTTGGCTCTCTTGATGTAAACATAGAATTATAAGTGTGTGTCCAAGTGTTTATCTAGTTTGCTAGCTATAGATTGATTTAATTTCTGAGGTACTTGTTGTCAGTAAGGAACTCATGTATCAGCAAGTCATACGACGATTTGCCCACTTTAACGCCATACAACTTAGTGAACCAGCCCCAATTCCAGATTTATTGATGATGGCACTGAATGAGGAAGACTTGGATCCTTCTGATATGGAGACTGATGACCTAAAAGAGAAGATTGCAGAGGTAAGTATACCCTTATGAAGTTATCCATTAAAATTGATCTAGTTATATCGCTTTCATTTTTTTTCTATCCCCTTAATTACAATTTGTTATTTTGTTTTCCTATGTTAGTTTTGTAGTAGTTTTTTCTGTACTTGAAATGTCAAACTTGAAAGGATTTTTGCGAACTCCATGTTGGAAATGAATTCATAGGTAGCTTTAAGTGCTGTCTTGATCATAAGAACTTGGAAAAGGCGGAACCTGAATATGGTGTTTTGCCAACCAAAATTGATTCTTAGTCACACTTAATGTGGATATGTGCTTCTGCATATTCTCTATAGTAAAATTATGTGAGGATAATAGTTTATTGCAGACCTCGCTCAATATCACATCTCTGTTGTTTTGACATAAATCATTTATTAACCCTTGTTATTCTTCTGAGCAGTTGAATACGGAGCTACTTAAGCAGAAAGCTGAAATGCTCGATGATTATTTCTCCATATACATTCAAGAGGGGAATCTGATAAGGCTTCCCGTGATACTTGACCAACATACTCCTGACATGGATCATGTTCCTGAGTTCCTACTGAGCCTCGGGAATGATGTGAGTCCATATCTGCATCCATCCTCCTTCAGCACCTGCAGATTTGGGACAACATAAACTATTTGATAGTGTTTCTGCCCCACCTCACCACACAATTTGGTGGGATCCACCAAACATGGATAGTATGGTTGGTGAGAGGAGGCAGTGACAGCATGAAACGGTTTCATACAATAGTTAGTCCTATTTTAAGAACATGGAATTCATATATACTATTATTGGCATGCTTTTTAGCTAAATGTGCTTCTCTTCTTTGTTTCTTTGTTATTATAGTAAGCAATTGAATGATAACAGGTTGACTGGGACAATGAGAAGGAGTGCTTGCAAACAATTTCAGCTTCCCTTGCAAACTTCTATGCATTACATCCTCCTATTTTACCAAATCCATCTGGCGATGGAATTCAGTTTTACAAGAAAAGTAGAGATAAACTGACCAACATCACTGACACCTCTGACAAGTCAACTACTTGTGGTTTGTTTTCAACTTCAAAACTTTTGTTGTTAGCTTGTCTCTGTACAGAATTGTGTTGTGTTTCTTGGATTCAATGTGGAAAGAAGGCTAAAGAACACATTTAATTCTCACATCAAAATCAATTTAAGATCCTATAGGTGTTGTATACTCTTGTTGAGTATTATGAGGATTGTCTCCTTAAATCATAAAAAGTAGTTGCTTTTAACAGAATAAGAATGCAAAAACTTAAATTTGATCTTGCTAAGTTTCTTTAGGAAAAAAAACATGATCAAGTCGGTAAGTGACTTTCAGTGATCAATATTATCGCTCCAAAATTAGTAGATGCATGCTGGGCAACTCAGAGTTTTTCCTCTTATTTTGGAGGTTTCAGAATTAGTTGGTTTACATTTCAGTTCAAAGTTGTTAAAATGAGTACTTAACTGGTTGGAAAAGTGCAGAAATACGTGGGAGTGATGTACTGTAGTGTTTCTAGATAGAATGATGCGTCAAGATGAAACAGACGATTAGCTATAAAGGTTGCTGTAGAAATAATGCTGCTTAACTGCCAACTCTATTTTATTCTGCACCTTCAATATTCAGTCTGCAGAAGGGTGATGTATTTCCATCCAGAAGAGAGAAGGATGTTAATGTATGTCTGGGTGTTCTTTTATTTTCTATAAACAAACATAGTTTAGGTAATTTTGCAATCCCCGCATAAGTGCTTGATAATGACTTTTCATGGACCTCCTGAATAGTAGTTAACAATTTTGGTGTTTAGATGGGAGTGCTGAAGAAGATATTGTTGATGAAGAATTACTTGGTGAGGCAAAAGCAGCATGGGCTCAACGAGAGTGGACTATTCAGCATGTCCTATTCCCATCGATGAGGCTTTTCCTCAAACCACCGAACTCAATGGCTACAAATGGAACTTTTGTGCAGGTCCTGTTCGACACTTACTACCTATATACTAAATAATCGTCAACAACTGATATCATAGTTCCTTTCCTGAACGTAACTGACTTTGTTAGTAGGGATGCTTTGTTTTTAGCTAGAGTCTTAACGTAATTATTTCTTTCCTGTTAAAGCTTGTTGCCTATGCATTTGGATTGTTGAAGTGAAATGATGTCTAAGAAGTATAATGTCCAAAAAGTTCGGTATAAGCTTAGCATGTGATGAACTTTTGTAACTATGTACAGGTTGCATCCCTGGATAAGCTTTACAAGATCTTTGAAAGGTGCTAGAAGCAGCATCCTGAAGGATTCAAGTTACCATGTAAGTTATGCTTGTAGCAAACGATCTTGTGAATAAATTTTGAAAAAGGACATTTTGTGTCTACTGACAAGTTCTTATAGGAAGTGGAAGTGAATATATAGTAGTATGTACGACAATACTCTTCTTATAAAGTTTTTGGCAGTCATGAATTTTAAGATTCTGAGATGATTTCAGGTGGAAGTGTTTTGCTTCACCTGCAATTAGTAAACTGATCAAAAGATCCGATGTAACCAGTCCTCAGGATTCTATTTATGGACATTGAATTTGTTATCATAGTTATGTTTTTCCCCTCCAAAATTCTTTCAGGAAGTCTCATCAGAAAGGGACGGTTTTCTTCCTTCGACAGCTTAGCTCGCTCACAACATACTGAATTCCTCTACAAGATTTAAATCAAATCGATTCAAAGTAAAAAGCAGCTGTAATGCATAAATTAGATTGAATGGTTGATTTTTATTGCTAACAATTTGCTTTCTTGATTAAGCAAAAATGTTTTGTGATCATTCCAAGATGGAGGATGTTATTATCCCGGGGAACTAATAACTGTAGTAGGTCGGCTATCGCCCGTTAAAGAGTGCCCACTAGATCAACAAAGGGTCCTTGACTCGTTGTTACGTCCTAAGCCTTCGGACAACAATGTCAACAAAGGATCCTCACGCAAACGTGCCATTGACACGTCCATATGGGGTGTGTTTTTTTGATTTTAAAAATAAATTCTTTAGAAGTGAGTTTTTAAAAATAAATTGTTAGAAATAGTATTATTATAAGTGATGTGTTTTTTTGTATTGAAAAATATATTAGAAGTGATTTCTTATGTTAATTTTGTAATTAAAAGTAAATTTAAAATGACTTCTTAATAAAAAAAGTGATTAAAAAAAGGCACCCATATTTACGTGGCAAATAAAGTCTATCTATTTACTAAGTATAAAAATAAGTTCAAAAATAATTTTATAAAAATAAAATTAGATAAGAAGTAGAATTTGATAGAAATAAAATATTCAAAAATATCTTAAGTAAATTTGAAAGTTTTGATAAAAATAAAATTTAATTTGAAAGTAAAAATAAAATTTAATAATAATTAAAGTATGGTAAAACATTGAACTTAAAGAAAAGATATAAAAAAGTAAGAAAACCGAAAACCAATAATAAAATTTGTGCCTGAATAATTTCTGATGTGCCTGAATGCGCTAAACTGATGTTGTAGATGCAAAAGGTTCTTCAATCTTGATGCAGTTCATGCAACTGTATATCTTATTTGTTGCTGACGGGATCTGAATTAGCTGGTCTTCATCTAGTCTTATGCGTATTGACTGAAAAAAAATACGTACTTGTCTACAGGTACAAATTCTGTAACAGGGAATAAGGTCTTTTTCATTACTTGTTTTTCTAATCTCTTCATAACTTGTAATTATATATATTTATAGAGACGTTTAAAGATATTTATGAAATAGGAATTGTTTATTTAAAATGATAAGCATTTAAAAAATAATGCCAAACGTACTTTTATGCTGGTTATTTTTTTTTTATTTGTGAAAGCTGCACTTAATATTCTCGTATCATGGAGAACTAGGCGACACCTGTGCTATGAAAGTGGTTATTTTACTAATTATATCGTTTTTATTTGATTATTTGATTGCAACGAGTTATACACTAAACTTGTTAGAATTTTTCAAGAATGATTTTAATTTAATGTTTGTATTTATTATGCAAATACTATGTTTTAATTTTTAATTTAAATATGAATTATAGACGTAGTGGAGCATATATTACTTTTAGAAATAGTGTAAGATAATATTTACTTTAGAATTAGATATGATATACAATTAAATCAGCATACATTTAAACAAACTATTAAAATCTTTTAAAATTTAATGAAAAAAAAATTTGTTTAGATGGAGTGAAGAATTTAGCGTGTATCTGTGATTAAATGGTCACGGTATATTTTTTTCAACGGATCATAAACTGACTCTATCAGTAGTGTAGATAAAACTTGAACAGTCCTTCATTTTATATGTTGGTTGAAATAGAATAGCAATCGAGTTTTGTTTCAGTTTTCACAGCACATACAATCTACTATATGTGGGTGAGATCGTTACCTAGAAATTTATCTTGGTCATTGAAGACCGCAGTTTGAATAATTTTGAGTGTTTTATAACATAATGAATTTCGTTGAAAAAAATTTATATAAAAATAGATTTCGATAAAAATAATAATTAAAATATATAAAATAAAATCTAAAATAAAATTTTAATGAAATTAAAATTTAATATAAAGTATATAAAATAACGGAAATCAAAATTTGCAAGAAACATGTTCTTGTTTCTCGAGCCGGCAATATATTTTGAAAAAAAACTTTTAAATATATTACATTATAAAGATTTAAAATATAAAAATTATACATATAACTATTTATAATCTATATTTTATTTATATTTTTTAAATTTTTAGAAAATATTTTAAAAAAGTTATGTATAATTTTGTTAGAGTTGAAAAGAAGCTTATTAGAATTAATAAGCAATTATAAAACATGCCCTGGTGTTTCTGGGCCTGAAATGTTAGACCGTTCGTGGGGTCTTGCGTTTGTTCTATCTATCTACGATACGAAATCTCATCCATCACTAACCTCTGGCTAGTAATCAACATGTGTTCCTTCTCTTGCAATTGCATCACAAAACCAAACAGAGCAGAAACACCAACACCAAAAGAGAGAGAGAGAGAGAGAGGCAGGGGAGATAGCATAGCAGGGAGACCTCAATGGCTTGCTCTGCTGCTACTGCTGCTGCTGCTGCTGCTGCGGCATTCACTTCATCACAAAGAATCTATACAAGAAGGTTTCAGAGGAGACCGCTAAGCTTCACAGTGAGTGCCAGTGCTGAAGAATCTGACTGCAACGCTGAGGAGTGTGCACCAGATAAAGAGGTCATTTTTCTTCAGCCAGAGCTTTGTTTTTTAGTCGAGGAAACCCAATCAAGTTTACTACTGATTATTTTTTCTTCTATTTTCAAGAAAAGTTGAGTTATTTTTGGTTGTTCGTGGAACTTTTTGCGTGGAAGAGCAACTGGTAGCTATTAATTTGATACATATAGGAGATACTAGGAACAGAATGATGCAAATATTTTGGGTATTGTAAGTTAATTTACATTGTTAGATTTCGAACAAAATTTCATAATCTGAAATATCTAAATTGTGAATCTTGGCTTGAGTAACAATCTCCTTCATCAATTCTGGCTTCCGAAATTTGCTTGATTGCCATTTGAGGAACAGCATCATAATCAAGTAGTATTTTTGCTTTGTTGTAGTTTCATACTTATTCTGATTCATCTTCACTATCTTGATAAAATGTTTAATGAATGGAAAGAAATTAATTTATGAAGTAAACAACAGGTGGGAAAGGTTAGCATGGAATGGCTAGCTGGGGAGAAAACTAAAGTTGCAGGAACATATCCTCCTCGGAAGAAAGGCTGGACAGGTTATGTGGAGAAAGACACCGCCGGACAAACAAACATTTACTCTGTTGAGGTTTGCTTTAAAATTTTCTAATCATGCTCCATATGATTTGGAAATACTTCACAAGTTACAAATATTGTCTGCTTGGATTCCGAAGTGATTACAATTCAACCTTAGCTTTCTGAATCTGTTGATTGTTTGATTCTAGAGGCATACCTCAATTTTTCTCAATGGTCTACATGTTATTCTGATAATGATATTTCAGATTTATAGTAGTACATCACCGATGCTTAGACCATGAAACCAAACGTATGCTGTTTGAGTCTTAACCGCAGACATTATCTTAGCTTGTTGAGTACCTGAAGTTATACTATAATCCACTGCTAAGACTAGGAAAACTATAGTAAAATCATCCAGAGTTGCTGATGAATCGAGTTTGCATTATGAGAATCTGAACTACATGATAAGCTTTTAGCAAAAATAAAAGATAGATGCTCAGAAAATTTCTTGGCAACCATAAAGCATACCTAATTCATTGTTCTATGTTGAGTTTCTTCAGTTGAGTTAACATGATGTTTTTCAGCCAACAGTATATGTAGCAGAAAGTGCAATAAGCTCAGGAAGTTCAGGTAAATCAGCAGATGGTTCTGAGAACACTGCTGCAATAATTGGCGGATTAGCTCTCATATCCATAGCTGCAGCCTCTTCAATTCTCATACAAGTCAGCAAAAATCCACCTCAAATACAGACCTCAAACTACTCGGGGCCTCCCTTGAGTTACTACGTCACCAAGTTCAAGCCAGTCAGCACTTTTGAAGCTTCGGTTAATCCTGAAATGCAAAGTTCAGCCACTATAGAAGCTTCTAATCCTTCTGAATCTCAAGTTTCTTCTACTGTAGAAGCTTCAATACCTTCTGAATCTCAAATGTCTTCAGAAGCTCAACCAGAAATTGAAGCTCCTACTGCTCCAGAAGTTCAAGCTTAGTACCCTGAAGGAAAGCGATAACTTTTCATTTGTAACATAAGCAGTTTGCTCCTTGGTTAGCCCTCTGATGTAAAGTTTTGTTTCAGAACAAAACCTTTTACGAGCATGAAGTATAAGGCTTGTTCATGAACATTTTATTGTAATATAGCAGTCACTCGGATTAATCATATAGAATCTAAAGACTCAGTTTATTATCAAGTTCAGAACAATTTGATCAATGCAGTATCTTTGAAATGGGTATCTCTCTTTTTAATTTTCTTTCCTTTACTACTAAGGATGAGAACTGTCCTTTGCCTCAATTTTGATTCTAACTTGAAAAAAGAGCTAGAAATAGCTCCTAATGATAATTTGAGAAAGATACCTCCCCCTCAAGTCTTAGATACAAACAAACAATTGTATAGGAATATCAGAAAACTTAAGTATCAGAAAGGGAGAGAAGCACAGATGTAAGAAACATAACTTGAATGATGCTGGAATTGACTGGAAACGAACATAAACATGCTTTATTTTTTTCCTGCATGAAGTTCTCATTTTACATGAGTCTGCAGTACACAATCTTCCATAATAAGCAGCATATCTTCTAAGCTATAAACCTTGCAACAGCATGATCACTCAAATGCACACAAGAAGACATTGAGATCTCAATAGGCCAATAAAGAACAGCTGCCTTGAGTTGGACCATAGCAAACAAAGTGATCATGTATAACTAACTAGAAGAGCACCTCTGACCATGGAAGAAACACAAATTATTTAAACAAAATTAGGGTAAGCATTTACCAGGGCCTTCTTGTAACAGGAGGAAAGCATTTCAACACAGAAAGTCATATGTACTTTCATGTAGATCAGATCAGGTTTCACTCTGCTTTTCCGGCCCACTGTCAAAGAGATCCCTAAACTGTGCTCCAAGTTCCTGATAGAATTCAAGATTTGAGGAGTGAACTCTTTCCAAGACCGATCTTATCAGTATTTCAGATTATCTCCAAACTTCCTAACGAGGTTAAATGCCATTTAGAAGGATCAATGGCAAGTAAGTGTAATGTACTCATTGGCAATAGCATAGAAAGCCTACTGAGATAGATCATATGGTAACTACATCTTGGTTGAGAAATTTCTTGAGTTAAAAGGGACAAAGAAATGAAAAGAGTAAAAGAGAGAGCGATTGCAGATGTAGATAAAAGAACTATTTTGCAGGAAATTGAGTTAATGTTGTGAACTATGAGTAAGGAGGACCTGGTCTAAGAAGGGCTGGATCAATCTTTGTCTGGACGGTTTGTAGCTGCAATAACAAGAAGTTGCTCCAGACCTACATTACCAATAACAACAACACGATCCAAACTCAGTTGCTCCAGACCTACGTTATCGATAAAACTTCTTGTCACTCATTTTCATTTCACTATCATTGCAAGTATCAACGAAATGTTTAGAAATACTTATAAAATAAAATATTTTAAAAATAAAAAATAGTTTAAAATTTTTCAAAATAAAATTTATTTTTTATTTTAAAAACTATATATATGTATATACAAAGTTTTTTATTTTAATTTTTTTAAAAGTATTATAAATTATTTTTAAAAATATGAGTTGCTTTTTAGAAAAGCATAGCTCAACGCCACCTAATAGGGATGTGAAATAGATTACAGCTTCGTGTAACGAGACATCTATAAGGCGCGTTTGGCGAAGCAATTTTTAAAAATAGTTTTTAATTTTTTAATTTATATTTTAATAAAATTTTTATAATATTTAATGCAATTTATTTAAATTTAAAAATATAAAAAAATTACGTAATAATTTTTTTTATTTTTCTAAAATCAAATAATAAAACTTATTTATCAAAATAAAATAAAAATATTTTTATTTTCATTTTTTTTTAAGTACTCTCAAATACGCTCTAACATGCTTTTCTGAACTCTAAGACAAAACTACCCGGACTTTATTTTGTGATTGGTTAGGAAAAAGTACTTTAGAAAGAAATTTTGATAAATTTTTTTATATAATGAGCTTATTCTTTAGCTTAAAAGAATCAGAAAGTTATATATATATTACAACAAAATTTTAAGGTACCTTCATTAATGTATCAGCGGAACCAAAAATTATATATTAGTGGAACCCAAAATTTAAAATAAAAAAAAGCGGAGTTATTTACAAATAAAGTATGGCTTAAATGTTGACATAATATAAATCTATAAAAAAGTGTTTTAAATATCAGAAATTTTATTTTTTTAATCAAATTTTGAGTTTTAAATAATTTATATATTTTAATTACATAAAAAATTTAAAACTTTATTTTTATATATAAAATTTCAGTTCTAATTTTTTTATTTATAAATTTTTTAATACAAATATATTTTTTAATTTTTAACATATTTCTAAAATTTATTAAAATATAAATATTAAACTCTATTTTCATTTTATTTTATTTTTTATTTTTTATAAAATTCAGTTACGCTAATTTAAGATGCTAATTTAAAACACGCACTAAATGATCGCAGGGTGTATAATCGATAAAACCCTCCCCCTAAAACCATCTCTTTTCTCTGCCATCTATTCCACGCTTTTCCTTCATCGTTCTTCATCCGAATCGAAATTTTCTGAATCAGGTAATCTCTTATAATTGGTATCAGTGAGTTTTGTTATTTCATGTTCTTCCTTATTTAGGTTGTCGAGTTTCGAACTCTTTAAGTTTTTTTTTTCTTTTTTTTTTTACATATTTTTGTTGATTAATCTCTTATAAAACAAAATTTTGAAGTAAATCAACTTTCTCTGAATTGTTTTTGATGCTTGAATTAGCGGGATAGTCTGTCATGGAACACGGTTCTCTGGTGGATTTGAAGAAATCAACCTTCTCTCTGGCCGATGAAGATCACACCTTGGCCAATTCTGTTAGATACACCTTAAATCAAGAGTGAGCTCCTCCAGATAATCTTCTCTGTTAGTTTTGTTGTAATTACATTATTGCAGTTTTTCTTTTCTGCATGTTGATATTATTATTAATTCTTGTTGTATTTCGCATTTTTTGTTTGGTAAAATTTCTGAAATTTAGTGAAATTGAATGGTATTTACTTGGATGATTGTGGCATGTGTTTGATATGTCAATGTTAAGTCTATTCTTCTATAACAAGTGGAGATCTGTCTAGAGAGATATGAATGAGTAAGTAAATTCTTTTAAGAAATAAGGAGACTTGAAGTAACTAAATCCTCTTAAGAAATAAGGAGACTTGAAATTTTCAGTCAGATGTATAGGTTAGAGTGGGATTTGTATTATGTAACATATCATCACATTAACTGCAGTTTTGTTATACTATTTCCAAAAGGTTCTAGTATATGAACCTAGTAGTAATCAAAAGGAAATTTTTGTTTACCTTTCATTCACTTGTTGTAATCATGTCCAAATCTTTTCCTTTTCACTTTATTACATGTATTTTGTAGATTTCTGCATCTTTCTGCATCCTGTTATTTGATTTTAACTTCTTATGCAGCCCAAGGGTGGAATATTGTGGGTATAGTATCCCTCATCCTTCTGATAACAAGGTTAATATAAGGGTTCAGACAACAGGTATGCCACCTCTTAGTATTAGCTGTTTTCACCTGTCAATAGTTGAATGATGTGTCCATTTTCTTCTTGTTATCTTATAAATGTGTACAAACATGTTGACATACATCTGATGGTTGAGTCTTTGGTTTAGGATATTTGCTCTTTTCACGATAACAGGAGCTTACAACATGATTCTCATACAATTTTATCTTAGGCAATTTAGCATTCTCCAAAGGCACTCTAGGAACTTGTGATTGCCAGTCCTATGCTCGTTGTTTGGCTGGTCCATAGCCAAACTAAATTACTCACTATCATTAGGCAAAGTAGTTCGCATCTTTTATAATTATTTGCTGCATTGTAAGTTGCCTTAAATTCAGAATTGAGGTTTTGTGATAGCTTGCCAGACGGTTTAGTATGAATCTAAAAGTATTTTTGTTTGCATGTAAATTTTGAAATGGCAATTCTTCCTTACATGCTTAGTTATACTTGGAAGTCTTGCACTGTAATTTTTCAACTATTTGGGTTACAGGTGATCCGGCAAAAGACGTGTTAAAGGATGCACTTCAGAATCTTATGTTCATGTGCAAGCATGTAAGAACCACATTTGATAAGGTGGTTGCTGATCACAAAGTTAGCCAGCCTCTTGAGCAAATGAATATGGATGAACCATGAAAGTGAAAACACCGAGCGCAATCTATCCTATAATATAGATCAGCATCTTTGATTATTTTGTGTCCATCGTTTATTTGACTTTTGAGATGGACTGGGTACGCATTTGCACTCACTTGCAATGGCATTTTTGTACTGGTTGTCGGATCCTGCATATGTATTATTGTTTCACACCGAATGTTTACACAGGTTATTGTATTCTCAGCATTGCTCAAACGTGTGACTGTAGCTCTTTTCTTTGCACCTATAATCGAAAGTGCTAGTGACCTTTGAAATTTCATGCTTAGTTGAAGCATCTGGATTAGTCATCTACCAAAACTAAATTGGTAGTGAAATTTGTGGCTGACTGTCTAACAAGGGAAAGGATTTTCTGCATACGCAAGTCAAATTTGAGTACGTCAAAACTTGCCGTCTAATAGGACTGTAATTTTGAAACAGCGTCGATATGTTCAAGTGGTTAAGGAGACAGATCTGCTGGCCTTTGCCTGCGCAGGTTTGAATACTGCCGTCGACGTTTTCTGGTTTGCTCATTTTTCCCCCCCTATTTTTGCCGGAATACGGTCTTCTCAAACATTAGTTCAGTTGGAGTTCATCCACGGACTTGTTTACTTATTAAAATCACTCAACTTTCTTTCTTAAAAGAAACACTACCAGAGAACTTCTTAAATTTTATACATTTATTTTCAAAGATTAATTTTTCAATAAATCTTTTTTTAAAATTTATTTTTTGATCTTTTTGTCGCAAGTAAGCAAGTCCTTTTAACTCTTTTTCACTTGAAGTGCTTTTATTAGATACTTTATCTCATAAGAACATATGCCATTCATAGAAGAATACTTGACTTTAAACTGCGAAGCAGCAGTGTTGTTCGCTGGTAACAATTCATTTTCACTTGCAATCAAAGCGTAATCTTTTACTTTGTCAATATCCAACACCGTCACGCCCTTCAAGAACTACTGGATTGAAATTTTCATTTGTGGTTGACTTCACACCCACCCGATCTCGACATCAACTACATCAAAAAAAGTATAAACTATCATTGACTTGCTAATATATACAAATTGCAGCTATATTTGTCAAATACTTCGCTTCCCTTTATCTACAATCTATACAGTGTGGTTTTCTAATTGAATCCAATCAAAACTAGATACCGCCTACATCGAGCATTAATGGAAACCCACGTCTACAATTTGATCAACTGATTGGCAGCTAAGGACTCTTTATCTATAGTACAACAACTATGCTACTTACACCAGGCTTCTATACCATTGTCCGTGTACATGGCAGGAAACTGTTGCCAGTATGTTTAGTGCTTCAGATACCTTGACCAATTGATTGAGAAGTATTGAGGCACCTACACGGCGGAGGGCTGCATCAGCTAGCTTGTGGCCATTGCTACCACTTCTGCAAAGGATAATTGCTCGAGCTGCCAGATAAGTTGCTCTGGAAACCTTGTTGAATACAGCATCATCCTTCTGCAGACTCTTAGTGAGCACTCTGCTGAGCACGTCCTTCCTTGTCTGAAGCTTCGAGTCTGATGAGAAGCCAGATAGAGCTCTGATTATATCATTGATCCCGGCATCACGGGACTTCCCTAATAGCTCTGAAAGCCTTCTCATGGAGTTAGAAATTATATTCTCCAACTCTGAAGGTGAAATTCCCAAGTTTTCACTGACAAGGACTTGGCGCAAGACCAGCATGCTGCATGGAAGAACCAACCAAAGTCAAGTTCAAAGTGTCATTATCTGCTAGGATTGCCTTTGCATTCAGTTTCTGCATTTTGCTTAGGAAAGAATGAAATAGAGACAAACAAAACCTACAAGCTCCCTTACCTTGTCGCAAGCACAAGGATCTGTTGATACTGGCTCTGCAGAGTCCTCAATCTTAATAAGTTGAGCCCAAATGTTTCAGGCACTGTTTCCAAAGTCAATCCCTCTACTTGACTGGCAAGCTTTAGCAAGCCAAGCTGGACCATCACATCTGTCCTCTCTCCCAAGCATTGGCGCTGTTCTGCAGCTGCTCATATTCAAGAAAGAAAACATGAAGAAAAGGATCCCAAAACCATTAAGTAATAACGTTGATAATTTCTTCAGAAAATGCTCGGGAAAGCAATATATGAGCTAGTAGCTTACCTGAATAAGTAGCTATAGATGAATAAGGCTTTGAAATCAGTTCTCTTGAAGCTTGTGGAATTGCACCACCTGTTCTGAGAGCCATAACAACAGGAACATTCTGCAAGATTGCGGGCAAAGTTTAGTATCGTCAACTCCTCCAAAACTTTTCATGTGCTGTCTTGATGAAACAATAACAAAAGAACTGACACTTACCGCAGGCAATGCAGAGAGAGCATCGACATGTTCTTCCCACTCGTCTTGAGTGTTTCTCAATGTTACTACCCAGCTTGAGGTCCGTGGTAGAGAATTTGAGGCAGCATGAGGAGGTCCATATCGATCAGCAAACGCCTTTCTCAAATAATCCAGACCTACCGGTCCTTTGATTATTGGTTCCATCATCTGAATACGCGCTTTGCTTATTTCCTGCTTCAAACCCTGCCAAAAGAAAGGAGGCACAGAAACACTATAAAATCATGAACATTCCATCCAATTGCGGAAAAAAGAACCATGCCAAAGAGCGATATCTAAAACAGGGCCAAGCTTTAAATTGCATTTGCATAAGGCTACCTGTATCTGCTCTAAAACAACGCGCAGACCCTTAATTACACAAGCAACAAGAGAACTGCTGTTCTTGTCATCAGATTGAGCAATAGCAGTTAATTCACTTAGCAATTTCTTGTGAGTCCTTTTCATGTCCTGTTCGTTGGCTGGAGCAGACAATCTCTTTAGCATGCCAAGAGCGTACTCCAAAATCCTCCCAAGGTAGTTCAAGTCATGGGTACCTGACTCAAGCACCTTCAACAAGGAACAAATTAAAAGCAAGGTCATTAGAAATGCTAATAGGAAAGAGGATAATATTATAGGAATCATGGTGAGCATGCATTCCAAGATGCAAGGTCTTGCAAATTATAAAGAATAAAATTGGGTTGTCTCACATGCTAATGCCTAAACCAAAGATAAAAGTACCTGAGATAGAATCTCCAGATCAATACTCTCAAGAATCTCTTGCTTCCAACTTTGAGGAGCCATTCCAGAGAGTTCATCTCTCACTTCCTTCACTAGATCCAGAATTCTAGCATAGTCTGGTTTATTTCCCTTCATGGAGTTTGTAATCCCATCCCAGAATGCTTTTTCCATTGTCTCTTTAACTTTAGTCTGCCAGATCAGGAAAAATAGATTCCTCTAAATCAGAATCCAATGCCAGTTAGAAGAGGATCTCTGTTTGGACTCCCTTGCAAAGAAGCATCCAGTATTCTTAGAAACTAAAAACTAATCACTATCAAATACGTGAACCCTAGATGCCAATTGGAACTCCATCTCAAATTCTACAAATCTACATGAAAAGAGTTGATGATTGCGTTCACTCATAGCCACATAATTAGTTTGTTTTCTCCTTTCTATTTACCCAAAAACACAGACACGGCAACCTTCTCTACAAATTTGAAGGTAAAAAATGCTTTTCGCTGCATTAAGTCCAGGAAGCATTGATTGCTATCTAATATGTGAAGAATGTGCTCTAACTAACATGCTAACCTTTATAGTGTTAGGAGTAACATCTCCAGCATCAAAATTTCCAACACCTGCATGAACAATCTCGTTTACAAGAAGTTCATTTTCAATAGGGAACTGTTTAGCTGGAGTTGACTGCGCATCCACCATTTGAGTTTCCTTTCCAACTTTAGGTGTTGAAGAAGCACCAACAAACAAGGAACGGACGACATGGTTCGGTTTCTTATCAAATATGCTGGTTTGCTGAATTGGTGGGCTTGAGGACTGTCCTGAAGGTTCAGGTGACCCTGGAGATGAAATAAGAGCTACAGGACCAACTGACGAGCTTCCATTCTCCTTTGCTTCAAAGAATTTGGATCTGGTGTCTGATAAAGCAGATTCCATTCTCTCAATTCCCTCATCACCACTCAGGTGTTGTACTTTCCGTCTCAGAAGTTGCTGGTCTTTATTAACCTAAAAAAGAAAGATTACTTTAACCGCAGCATATATATAAGGAATGAAATGGCCTTACCAACTACCATAAATATAAGAAAGCAGAAACACCTTGCATGAAACTTCCTAATAATGCATCAAATGTGCAGGTGGAACACAATTTGACAAACCTGTTTCTGAATAGCCCTCATGTCATGGGTAAGGTCACGGGTCTGGCCTTCAGAACTCAGTTTGCATGTCTGCATCATTGAGATTTCCAGTTGGCATGCTGCTCTCACTAGATCATCCTCCAGAGATCTAGCATCTTTGACTTTCCACACTCCAAAATGATATAGATATGAACACCATGCTCTGTCAAAAGCTTCAAGTTGACTTTTAAAAGTGGTGCGTCTTTGAGAAATTAAGCCGGAAGACTCTTGTGCGTAACAGTCATCAGTCAAGGTATCCAGCAATGACAGACTAGATGAGTGAGCACTCTGTGGACCTTCAAGTATGATCTTTACCACCAACTCAAATTCCCTAACAAAGTTCGCAGCTGCATCTGCAAGAGCAATCTCATGTTCCCCTCGTGCACTAAAAACAGCACTTGGATGGCTTAGTATCATGTAAGCACATAGAGCAACTCTCACTGGGTACCTCAATGTCCTATTATGTACGAGGCTTCTTGAACCTCTGGATGTTTTGCTTTTGTTGGTAGTTTTTTCCCTTGCTTTGCTAAGTGGCACTTCTCTTTTAGGAGAAGCTAGGTGTTTAAGGAGATTGTCTATGTTTTCTGGACCTGAGGGGCCATGTGATTGAGATAGTAGAAAGCGGCACTCTAACCGATTAAGTAATGCATTTACAACCTGAAGTGTGGTGGTTGATTCTACATAAAGTGCAAGCTGTTCAAATGGCATAGCCTTAACAGACATTTCATCAACTTTCAAAGCTTCAACAGATCTGGCCAAATCTAAGGTAGTCCTCCTGGATTTCACAAACTGCCTCCAGCATCTATCAAATTCAAATATTTCATGATTATGAATTCATCTTAGAAACTAATTTAATACTTTGACATCTGAGGATTACCTTGCTAGTTTTCTAGAAAGATCTTCCCCATGTTTGTTCAAATCAACACAAGCAAAGGTACAAGGACTTCCTCTCTGCTTCAGATCCTCTGCTCTCAGCCTCTTTGCCTGTTTGCAAGATCATTTACATGAGAAACATATACCAAGAAAGGAAAGGAAGCAGGTACAAAAAGAATCCCATATTTAAACCTTTGCTTGGCTATCGTTTCATGTGATTCTATTTTTAAGAAACTTTGCATTGCGAGGACTGAAGGGCAATATCATGTGGTACATAGATAGCAAACACCCAGAGTCCCTACAACTTCAAAAATGCATTCTTTCCAAGCAGAAAGAGAGAAAAGCTATTAAAATACGTATTCTCTCCAAACAAATATTTCAATACCTTCTGAAGCTTAGTATCCAACTTCTCCTTCAGCTTTCTCCTATCAATTTCTCTTTGATGGCATACAGCCTTCGCTATTCTGCGAGCTTGCATCACTCTAGCTCGGGCTTTTGTCTTTTCTGCTTCCAACAATCCCGTCCTCTTTTTCTCAGCAGATGCACGCTTCTGAGAAATTGCTGAACGGACACATTCTTTGTACTTATTATCTCGTACTATCCTCTGTAACAAAGATGTAGCAGTTCTTTCCTTTACCCCTGCCCTTTTTTGCATATAAGCTTTAAGTATTCGCATACGGTTTTCCTCAGCCTGCTGTACCCTGAATTCGGATTTGGAACCCAGCACTTCTCGCTGCTTCTCGAAACGCATTTCAACACCGCTTTTTGCAACCTGTCTCAACTCATCCAGCCTTGCTAACCTCATCTGTGCTTTTGTCAAAAGGCTCAACGTGCTTGATGAACCACAACAATGTGATCGTTGCCTTCACAAAGAAAAAGCATATTCAAGGTATTATAAGAATATGGAAAATATCAACTCTTGGCAACAAAAGAACTAAACCTGACAAAGCATCATGGACCATAAATTTTAGTAGGGACTAGGTCTGAGCATTATTTTGAAAGCATGTACTCATATATCTGAAAATTTTGATACGAGGATCAGCATATGAGATAACGAAAAATGGCTAAGATAAAATGAATAGCACCATGATTCATATACTTCATGCACACACCAGAAACTCAAACTCCCAATATGCAATTCCAGATAACAGAACAACCAATGAAGGCAATGCAGCTAACGCCAAGAAAGATACCAAATACAATGAGGATACTCTAACAAATACCTCTTCTGTTCAGCTGCATAGAGCTTCGCTTCAAGCCGCGGACCAAGCTCTTCCTCTTGAGAAGACCATGACGGGCTCCTTACCTTTGGTTTTGCCTTGTTCGACAACCGCTCATGAAATTGCTGTCAAAGAAGAACTTCAAATCAAGTCTAAGCACTTTAATTCAATTCTAAATTGATTCAGCAGTAACTTAGACTCAAACATGAAGCCATATAAGAAGGAATAAACATCCCGACTTCAAGAATGACTCAAGCTTAACCAGTCCCAACTTCCAAGAGGTTGAAGTGATTCAAGCTATAAAATCCAAAGTAAGGCTCCAAAAGGTAGAAATTTTAAGCTAGGCAGAAACTTTGCATAGAAAATTAGATGGATGAGGATCAAGATCTGAAAAACCTCCTAAACATAAATTTGAGCTTTTAAAAAAACGTTTTACTTTCATCTTTTGCAAACCAAAATAATAACAAGATCAAATCAGGAAACTAAGGAAAGTACTTTTTTCTCTAAACTACTTGTTATTAAAATAAAAAATCTACTAGAGGAACTGAGGAAGTAGCTAACACAATCACAGGTGAAGATCGATCAGATTTCGATGTAATTTAAGTTAGAAAAATCACAAGCTACACTGAAATTCAGGTTTGCAAACTATGCACAAGATCATAACGTAAAAAACTGAGTAACTCCCACAACTAAAACATGAGAAGAGGAAAACGACAGATTGCAAAACACCACTTAATCACAAAAGATAAACTAACATGCAAATCTCTCAACAAATACTTCTCAACCACGCTCGAAAGCTATACTATACAAAATCAATCAAACCTAGAATCAGGGAGTGCCTATTGAAGAAGGGAAACGGAACAGTAGCCATAACAAAGCAATCGCTATTTGTAGATAAATCGAGAACCAAAACCAAACATTAGAATCAAAATTCCAGCCCTGAATCTCCTTTCGTCTGAGATCAGCGTCTCTAAGCTTAGCTTCGATCTCCTCAGCGCTGAGCAGCGGCGGGCTGCTCCGTCTTTCGATTAACCTCCGGGGAACCTCTCCCGGCGTTGATCCAACTGAAAAATCCAATGCTACCGCCGTAGAACCACTATTCTCCGGTGACTCAACTCCTCCCACTGTCTCCATCTTCATCGATCGATCAGAAGTCTCCAGAACGATCAATCAATCAAACAAAAGAAAATTAAGTTGAATGCGATAAATTTCTCACAGAAGGAAAGAAAGCAAGCAAAGCAATCGTTGCTCTTTCTTTCTTCTAATTATCTGGTTTGATTTTCCGTCCTTTTTCCTTCTTTTTTTTTTTAATGGTTGCTTTCGGGTTTATCAGAGAAGAAAGAAGCTTTTATAAATATAACAACGACGACGCCGTTATTCAACGGTCTTCACCGTTCGGCGGTTATTTATCGCTTTCTGCCAAAAAAAGTCGGTGAGAACAAAAATACCTTAAGTTATTTAGACGAAAATACCCTTACTGTACGTAATTGCTCTGAAGAATTTCTCTACCCAAATTGAAATTGAAGATGTTGACAGATTCGCCTGCTTGCTAGCATCATCAGAAATAATTATAGTATTGAGGGAGCGTTGTGGGAGAGAAATGAAATTTTTCTGAAATCGTAAATATATTTTTTTTTTTAAAAATAAGTTTTATTTTTTTTATTTAAAAAAATAATAATATATAATAAAAAGATTTTATTTCGTAGAATTTTTTTATATTTTTTAAATTTTTAATAATTTTTTAGATATTTATAAATAAATATTAAAAAATATAAAATAAAAAAATTTTAAAAAGTAATTTTTAAAAAACTGTTCCAAACGCGCGTTTGAGAGTACGTTTGAAAAGTTGAAAAGCTCATCGTGCTAGGTTTTCGGGATGAGATGTAGAGCGCGTTTGAGTACGTTTTAAGTAAAGTTTTTTTAAATAAAAATTATTTTTATTTTTTTAAAAATAAGTAATAAAAATATGTAAAAAAATATCTAATAGTATAAAAAAATTTTATATTTACTAAATTTTTAAAAATATTTTTTAAATATTTATAAAATATATATTAAAAAATATATAATAAAAAATTAAAAAATTATTTTTTTGATAAGTTGAACCAAACGCACTCGTAGTTTTTTTCCGGCATGTTTTAATTGTATAAAATAATTTTTGTGAAAAACTTTGTTATAAAAGTAAAACTTAACAAAAAAAATAACTCAGAATGTAACTTAAATATATAAAATAAAATATAGAATATAAATTTAATAAAATAAAAGTTTATGTTAAAATAAAAATATAATTAAAAATAATAATTAAAAAATATAAAGTGATTCGAATTTAATTTTTTATTAAAAAGTAAATTTCGATATTGAATAAAAGTTAATAAAATTATTATAAGTCAAAGAATTTATTTATTATTTAAAGTGCTCAGATAATTTAATTAGTTTTTTGACTCAATTATTTTAGAAAAGAATTCTACTCTTCAATATTGAATAGAAGTTAAAATTATATATATTCATAAACACCTATTTTAGTATAAACGTACAATCGAAATTCAAGTCAAATAAAAAAATAATGATGATTTTAAAAAATATATTATATCATATAAAATTAAAGAAGAACATACTCTTTCAAATTATAATAAAAAAGAGATAAACTTTTACTTAACAACGATATCGAAAAGTAACCAAGCCAACTCTCGATAACAAAACTCTAACTGAAAAACTCTATACTTTAAAGCGTCTTTCAAATATTCATAATTTTTTTTTGTCAAATTTTAAATTACAAACAATTTGATATATTTCAATTATACAAAAAATTTAAAATTTCATTTTTATATATAAAACTTTAATTCTAATTTTTTTATTTATATACTTTTCAATATAATTATATTTTTTAATTTTTAATATATTTTTAAAAATTAAAAATTATTAAAATATAAATACTAAATTCTACTTTTATTTTATTTTTTAAAAAATTTTATTTTTATTTTTATTTTCACGAAATTTATTTACGAACATTTGACATTTGAAGCATGCCTTATCAAATTAAAAGTTAATTAGAACAAATTTAATTTTTTCGGGCAGCTGAGAAAAGAAAAGACAGCAACGTTTCTTAAGGAGGTAACAAGTTTCTCAATTAAAAACTGGGGTAAAAATGGAATTTAATATTACTTCGTCTGTTTCATACCGTTGCAATACAGAAAGATTATTTCTCTAGAAGGCTTGACGGCGTCAAATATGACTTGGGTGATTCAATGAAGTCCACGTTACCCATGCCTGCTGATCCACGTAGTGAAATCCACATTGGCCCAAACCGGCCCAATTTATAAGTCCCAATAAGAGTATGCTCCAAATCGCACGATAATTAAATTTTGTAAAACTAAATTTTATTAAAATAAAATTCGATAAATTAAATTTCTGAATAATATTTAAAATAAATAAAATAAAATTTGAATTAAATTTTAATAAAAGTAGAGTTAATATAAAAATAGGAATAAAATTCAGATCGACAATATAAGTACATAAAATGTCTGAATTTAAAATCTGACATAAGAAAATAATTTTGATGTGTTTAAAATAAACTCTATTTTGGACCTCCAAAACTTTTATGGAAAATATTTCAAATTACTAACTTACTCCTGAATTTATTAATTCATTACTTACTAATTATTTTATTTATTTAATTTAATTGTGAACACAATATGAGTTTTATTTTTATTATACTTAATTATTTAACCACTGTGGCGTACATGCCTCATAGATTTTTCGATTGTTAACATGGGACTATTTATGAGTACTTATAAAATAATTTTTTTCAAAATAAAAAATATTTTATTCTATTTTAATAAATAAATTTTATTATTTTAATTTTAAAAAATAATAAATAATAATAAATTTTTGGTATGCAAAATTTTTTATATTTTTAAAATTTTACATACTATTATAAAATATTTATCGAAAATATAAATAAAAAAATGAAATAAAATTTTTATAGAATGGTATGTCAAATAGTGCCATATTACTTTTATTAATACAAGAATTGTTGTAACATGAAAGGGTACACAAAATTTGGAAATAATATTTGAAAATAGATATGCAAAAGAGATTAAAATTGATGTAATTCGTGGATGCAAGTATTCAGGCTCATGGCAAGCAACACTTCAGTAGCCGGTTCACAAAATGCTTTTTTTCTATAAAACAATTCTTATAAACCACATATACGTTTTTAGTTTCTTCATTTCTCCGCACAGACCTTGAGGTGACAATCGATCCAGATCGGATTAGGATCGTGTCCAGATCCATTAAATATTAAATTTTGATTAGATTGAAATATTATTTATTCGATATTCACAAGAACAATAACGCGTATATAAGGAAAGATTAATCTTAGAAGCGTTTAGAAGTATTTATAAATTAAATTTTTTTTTAATAAAAAATATTTTTTTAAAATAAAATTTTTTTTAAAATATTAATAAAATTATTTTAAAAAATTCATTACTTAGAATTTTTCTAAATTTTTTAAATTTCAAATAATTTTTTTAAATATTTATAAAATATATATTAAAAAATATAAATTAAAAAATTAAAAGAAAATGTTTGAAAACGCAATCTCGAACCCACCCTTAACCTCCAAGGAAAAGGCAAAAGTTCTTTGAATTTGAGCATGTGGTGGCAGTTGCAAGCAAGCCAAGGAACTTCAACGGAAGCGTCTTTCTATTCTATAGTAACAAATTATAGTTTTCATATAAAGAAAATGAGTTCAAAAGGGAAGTTGGAGATTTGGTGGTGGAGATGGATGGTTAAGCAGCTCTACCACCAGGGACAAGATAAATTTGTTTTTATTGATCTAAAACAACAAGAAATCCAATGACAGTTGTCACAATTCTGGTCTTCATCTTTGGTAGTACTAGCGTCGTTAGCTTCTAGCTTATGCTTTTGGAAAAAGGTTCGATTTGAACTTACAATTATTCTTCTTTAAAGCAAGATGGAGAAACAACCGGTTTCCTAAGTTACTTCAACTTTCAACTTATTATACTTTTTCGCAACTTTAGCTAGCATATCGCTGTAAGAACTGTTAATAATCCTTTTCAATTGAAACCAAGTGAGACAACTATCTTTAGCCCGATTTTAGAAGCTAGTGGATTTATTATCTAGCTTATTAGAAACAGAAGTTTTAAAACTAGGTTATGTACAATCTTACTAAAAATAAAAATTCTTATCTATAGACTTGCTTGAATCAATTTGCTCAATTGTCGTCGCTAATGAAATAACTGCACTAACAAGAAACGTCTACGAAAATCACTCACCAAGTGCCTTCCAAAGGCTCCATTCCAATCCTTTTTATCTGCAAAAGAAATCTTCGAAGGTTTTAGTAATAATCAATCATCTCAACACGTTACTCTTTAAGTCTCTTTCACCGATGTCTGCAAACTTCTATAAATAAATCAACGGCAAACTGCTGTGTTCAAGCAAAGAAGTTGAAAAAACAAAGAAATACTACGCAAAATGGTTTTTGTCACCCTTTCTCACAAAAAATCCTTTTTGTTCGATTATATTGAATAATCTCCAACAAAGTATAACCATATATTTTTAATCCCTTAGCAATCTTTGTTTTGCTATGCCTAGTCAATTAGATATTGACAACCTGAGTTCAGTAGAAAAGCAAGAAAGTTAGATGAGGGTGGTAATGGACCAGTCTATGTGCAAATACCATGCAGCTTTCTTAGCATCGCACTACTTGGCGCAGCCATATGCACAGACATGGCAATCCCATAGGATGCTGCTCTTACCTGCATCAGTATAGGAGCTGTGAGCAATGATAAACACCTGCAAGCCAGAAATCTGGTTCCCTAACAAAACTCATCAGATTGCTGAACTCATCTGCACCTTTGTCCACTTTGAGTGTGTTTCTTCCATCATCATGCCAGCGCTTAAGAAATTGACATTAGCTGCGCCATAAGCATCATAAAAAGATGTGGTTGCCCGATCCCTTACCATTTCAAAATTTTTGAAGTACGGTAATGTAAGTAGTGAATGTTTTTGACTCCTGTCATACTGCTCAGCTCCTAGGATGTAGTAGAACTTTTTATAATCCGATATAATGTGTATTTTGTGTTCTGCAGGTGTCTTAACTTCACAATGACATTGCAACAACAAGACTCAACACGATATGAAGCCTAAAATTACACCTGCACTGCTAGCAATTCAATAACATGTCATTACTATAGGCATATATGATACATTAAGAAGCATGTGAGGCTAGGTACTGAAAGATCATTGTTAGGATCGGCACATTATTAGTATGCAAGATATTTCATGTTTAAAGGTACTTGCTATTTGAGTTGTGGAAGTGGACAGTGCCAATGAAAAGCGAAATTACCTGATTTTGAAGCTTCAGTGAGATGGAATCAAGCTTTTGCCAGAGTTTCTATAGGGCAGCATATCTGATACATAATGGCTTCTAAAATTTGCAAACTGAATGCATTCGCTTGCTCAAGAGATAACTTACCTGGCCTGAAAACTGAAGGTAAGAAGACAGAAACAACAGAGAAACATCTGGAAGGTGTAAATCAGCTCTTGCTAGTTGATTTCACAATACTATTGAGTCAAGGATCAGTTTAGAGGATAACTGCACCAGCTTCCAAGTAATTAAGAAAAAGCAGCGAAACTCCTGCACAGTTCTGCATCCACTGGTTCAAGCATATCAGCAGCGTGATAAATCAGGCCTCTCCTGTGGCAATGAAATTCAATTGTTTCGTGCCTATGACACAAATAACAGACCCCAAAAGTTAAAACTAATAGAAGCACCAGGAAGCTGCGTTTAGAGTAAACCATCGAAAGCTGCCTCAAAATCTGCTCTTTTCTTTACAGACCTCCCCTGAATTATAGATCCACAAGACAAAAAGAAGAGGCAACTATTTGTATATATACCAAGTTTGGAAGACTTCTTTTCTTTTGGGAATAATACAATTGAAAGCTGCATTCAATGTCTATATAAGTCATCTTTAGTCACTTCCTTGGAAGAGCACACTAGCATAAAAGCATTCATATTACCAACTCCCAAGTACTGGAATGCACTTCTTTGTAAACGTACAACTGAAAGCTCCCTCAGATATACCTGAGCTCAATCTTTTGCTTGTAGGTCAAGAGGCAAAACTCAGAAAATGCCACTACAAACAATACCCAAATAAAATAGAGTTAATCATCATAGTACATTAGTGTACAAGTACCCAGAACTTCGTTGGGTATACAAATTTGGAGGAATTCCAGGAAAAACAATTAGCACAATGGCTTGATCAATGGATACAGAGATGAACACAAAATATAATTGAAAACCTAACACCTCCGGCGAGCCAATCAACTACCAAAAGACAGAAGCTGGATGACCGCCAGGTGCAAATTGCAAGAGAATAATGGTTAAATGGACAAAATCAGAACGAGAAGTTTATTGCCTGCATTGAAGAATCCAGCACACTTTCTGAAGAGGTACGACAGCAAGACCGTGGATGCCTAAATAGAACATCAATTATGGAGAGAGCTGGTGACAGGGTCCCTAGCAGAATTCACATCATTGTTTTTCAGAGAGAGGCTCCCAAACAGAGAGTCAAGGTCTCTGCTGCTAGTTTGAGCATTTATAGGAACTCTCTGCTGCTGTGGTTGCTGTTCCTGCTGCTGCAGGTAGAGAGCTCGTAAACGAGCTATCTCTCGCTCCAGCATCTCCTGCTGAACTGAAATTTGGAGAAGAAGGTGATTAAAATGGAAGTTTTGGATATATTAGCCAGAAAGATAAAAGCTTTGACATCTAATAGAATAGAACAGAAAGGATTCTTATTCGTGGTTATGAGCTGAATCAAACCAATGTGCATAAATAATCCTATAATAGAAACAGTTGGAATGCTATTTCTCCCTAGATAACCACCACAGCTTCATGACCTTGGGTAACTACTCAGAATCACTAGCCTCTACCACCTTACAAGATCCAGTCTTCTAGTACCTAAAGGCTCTCTACATCTCTCTGGGTCTGCACACCTCTGCCAACCTACACACCATGCACCTTTACCCTTCATTTTATTAGCCTGAAGCATAAGCACTGCATCCCCCTCAAGTCACAACATATACAAACTAATTAAGCATCCACGATGAGCCCATTTGCATTTTAACTACATAAAGCATCATGCTCTTGCATATTCTGTTCATATACAAACAGCTCGAGTATTTTCAGGTCAAAGAAAATAATCAAGAACACCGATAAATAAGAACTAACATTCATAGTCCCATCTCCTAGTATAAAGTCAAATAATTATATGGTCACATCCTATCCAAAAATGTGCCTTAAAACCATTGTCACTAGGTCCTTTTGGTGGAAATGAAAAAGCAAACAGCATACCAAAGATTAGTCCACTTACGCTGTTTTATAAGTTGCTCCTGTGCTAGACTGTCCAGTCGTTGCTTGAGGGTCTTATTCTCCAAGCTCAAAATAAGGTTTTGGCGATCCAAAAAATCCAGCTCAGCTGAAACTTTCATTCCTTCTGCCTTTAGAGCGAAAAAGAGAACATGAGAAGAGAAGTCCCTGAAACATGATCCTTGATATTGCTTTCATCTTTTATACTTGCCTGTAATGCTTGAACATTTCTCTCCAGTTCAGCAATGTACTGAAGCTTCCTAACACGAGATCGCTGCGCATATTGCCTAAGGCAGTGAAAAGATTAGTCACAGGAAGATCATTAAAATTGTTTGACACATAAGGGAAAGCAACAAGTTCTTAATAAATTCACAACTATACAAACATTTCAGACTCATGAACTAACAGAATTACTGGAAGGAGCAATTCCATCATAATACTTGCAATTCTAAAGATGCATCACGCCTATAATTGGAGTGCTAGACTAATGAACCAAACCATGTGTACCAATCCTTTCTATTGCCAACAAATAGTGAGGCTTCAGGTCATCTATATGAATACTGTGTGTATGAAGCTTTATAGAACTATCCAGTAGAACTATGATTGCAATTCACGGAGATAGAATGACAGAATTAGTTTGCAACAATATGTTTGCAAGAGATGAATGGTATATGTCCATGTCGAGCAGAACTTCATTAGTCTACTCATGGCAGACACTACTACATTTCCACAAGGCCTAAAGAACATTAATTAAACAAAACTTACTGTTTAGCTCTTTTTGGGTCCACCTCTGACTGGGAAGTCTTTCCATTAGGGACATCCTTCTTTTCAGATGAATCCTGAACAGATCCATCCTTTTCCTGTTTACGAGCAACACTGCCATCTTGAAGTGTGCCCCTATCCTTGGGAGAAGGAAGGCTGTTGTTATATGCTACCATTCCCATGAAAGAGTCCCATATGTTACCATGGTAGATCCCCTGTGTATTCAACTCTCCATTGTAAGCAGGCCGCTGTGCATGCCTAAGATCATCTAACTCTTGGGATCCCCTGGGGATGAGCGCAGGTCTACCCCTATGCTTCTGTTCCTCCTGAGATAAACTATCTATGTTATTAGGATAAAAGTTAGCTGCATCCATAAAAGCGAAGGAGTCACTTGACGAGCGGCGATGGGCTCCCTTCCTCACAGGCGTTTCTGGCTCATCGAGGAGTTCATCAAGCCACGAAGGCTGATCATCAATAATAAAGCTCTCTGATGAAGTGCGCTGGTGTCTTGCACCATCTTTTGGCTTGCAGATAATTTTTGAACCAACAGCATGGTTGAAACCATGGTCAGCATAAGATAAAGGCATTGTAGGAAAGGGACCTTTTGGAGGGAGATGATGATGTTTTCCGTTAACTGCTGAGTTCCGAAAGTCGGAAATAACTTTGGTGTTTGCCATTGTAATAGTTCAGCTCCAACCTGGATCCAGTAAAAGAAATTCAAGTTATCAACAATTATGCTATTTCTGGTATGTCTTGTGAAATACAAGCATCGGGATGGATAGACAAATATCAAAGAAATTAGATAAACTCTAAGGAATCAAGCGATGATGAGGATCATTAATATAATCTACAACTAAAAAATTTCAGATAAGAACTAGAATCGTGAAAATATGAAGAGACAATCACATTGTACGCGCTTCCTGAATAAATACAGCCTATGATCACAACAACCTCACGAAGTCACAATGTCATAAGAGTAGTAAAAAAATCTCAAAAAACAAAAGCTTTTTCTCACTATTTTTGTAGCTACATAGATTCAAGGAAAAAAAAGTCTCGAATTCGTTCGTTGTAGCAATACCATCCACTTCCATAGATTGAATAACACACAGAACCGAAAGCAAATATTGTAAATAAGAAAAAAATCGAACACTCAAACAGGAACGGAGATAGAAATAATCAAACACGCCTGAGAGATTGAGCTAGAGTATACTCACCGGATCCGGCACAACGGTCTCCCCTCGCTCCCTTATTCACCAGAGATCAAAACCCTAGATTCAAATTCCTCCTCTCCTTCAACGAGAGAGAGAGAGAGAGACCGAAATATTGAATAGAAGAATAAGAGAAGAGAATCAAGGAAGAAGAAAGAAAAGAAAGAACATGAGAAAGAAATGGGAACAGTGGAACAGTTGGGCATGAGATGGCCAGATTAATTTAGTTACTTAATTACGTTTTAGCCCTCTCCTTTGGGAATCATTTGGAGCCCAGTTTTGCTTGCCTTGGCTGTTCAGCGGTTATTAGTAGTTCGTGCTCTCTTGCTAAATTTTAAAAAAGAAATAAAAAATTAATAAAGCTAGTTGCAATGTTTGAATTTAAATATGCCCTAAGCAAACAGAATTAAGTAGAAGTTTAAGAGTGTTTATAAATAATATTTATATAAATAAAAAATATTTTATTTTATTTTTAATAATTTTATTACAAGTTTTGTTTAATTTAAAATAATAATAATAAATTTTAATATTTTTAAATTTTATTCAAAATATAAAAAATATTTTTCATAATGTATTTCTAAATACAGCCATATCAAACTAATCTAAGATATAAATATTAAATAATTAAGTTGATTGATGACTTGATTTTGATTACAGTAGGAAAAGAAAGGGAAGACCGGTCACGTTACAGTGGGGCGACAGCTAACAGTGGTGGAGTACGAGGACGTCGGACCCAGCATAGAGGTTTTTGCTGGGCTGTTCTCGTTGGCGGTAACTACGCGTTGCAATATAGGTTAATGTTGGGATCGATTAATTATTTCAGTCAGAATCGCTTAATTTAATTTAATTATTAAGTTAAATTAATAATTAATTATTGATAATTATAAGATTACTATTTAATAATGATATGTAAAAATTGTTATGTATTATATTCTGAAAAATAAAGGAAAATTAATTAAAATACGATTATATATATATAAATAAATTTAATATTATTATTTAAATATTTTTAATTATTAAATAATATATCAATAATTAACTAAGTAAATTAATTTAATTTATTCGAACTCGATATAATTTATTTAATTAATTAAATTAATTTCGAATTGGTCTATAACCAATTTGAATCTAAGATAAATTTAAATCTGATTTAAATGTAACGATTTTGTTTTGAATTCGCGTAGAGGATCACATGTTATCATAGTTGTCAGATTCAGACCGAACTGTCCGGATCAATTCAAAAATCATCGATCCGGATAGTAAATCGGTCCAAATTTATAAAAAAATGTCTATATAATTGATCCATTTTGACCCGCTTCAATCCAATCGATCAACTATCCGGATCAAACCTGATTAAGTAAAATTTAAAAAGATTAATTAAAAAATTTAAATTGATGATATATTTAATAAAAAAATAATTATTAATAATCATATATTGAAAAATAATATGTAGTTTAGATTTTATATTTAAATATAATAATACAAAAATATAATTGATTGTCTTATTTATAAATATTAATTATTAATAATTTTTAAAATTTATATTTATAATATTCAGACTCAAATATGTATACCTAAAAAAATTAGTTATATCTCTTTTATGGTTTATCTATTTTATAATTTTATCTTTTTCTAATCTCCTAATTTATTTAAATAGTTTTTATTATGAATTTTTGTTATTGTTGTTATTATTGATGGCGATAATAATATAATAGTAATACTTTAATTTTGCTGTAATTATTATTATTATTATTATTGATAGTAATGTAATAGTATAAATACATTAATTTTTTATTACTGCTGCTATTATTATTATTAGTATTTTAATTTCAGACGAATCAATTCAAAAATCATGATCTAAATAATTTTCTGAATTGATATTTGGGCCGATTCTGACAGCTACGCATATTACCGTCTCTAGCGCTAACGTTGGTTATGAGTCGCTGGAACGTTTCTTGCGTGCAACGATTGGTTTAAACAAGGCCTAGTAACTAAGTAAGCCCACTAATATATTTACTTTACTATACTGTTGTTAGCTGTAAGTGGGCCAGTCCATTTCATTTGTTTTGCGGCTTTTGTGACTAAAAGCGGAGGGGACCAAGAAGAGACAGCACGTGGAGAGGGTGGTGGAGGAAAATCCACGATTTGTGTGCGATGAGTGAAAATACGTTGTTGCGTTCTTCAAAATTGTAATGCCAGATCATCAGCAACTGTAAAGCCTGCCCTTCTCAGCAACTATTATTATGCAGCTATCGAAGATTTAAATTAAATATTTTTTTTAATAAGATAGGTATAAAAAGATGTAAAAACCTGCTCAGCTGCTTTGGAATATGTTTGAGATTATTTATCGATCTTCATAATTTAGAAAATTTTTAAAATTTTAAAAAATACAGATAAAATATAATTATAAAATAATTATACGTATAATTTTTATATTTAAAAAATTTAAATAATAATATATTTTAAACAAATTTTAATAAATATATTTAAACTTTTTTTAGAAAGATCCAATAAAGGAGGATGTCAAAAATTCTTAACGGAATGAATAGTGTTATTTTTCCGTATTTTATGACTTTCTTTTTTGTTTAACTGGCAGTCATCTAAGATATATAGATTTATTAAGCTCCCCAAATATTAAAAGAATAAAATAGCATATGTATTTTTAAAATAAGATCCTTCCATTTTGGTTTATTGAGTCAAATTCTTCTACATCCTAACCTCAACACCGCCGCAAGTCATGTAGAACTCATGCGGTTAAGGCAGTTCACTTCAGTATTTGTTGGTTGAGGTTTTACGTCCTGTAACATGAAATGAATGACAAAATATTTTTTAATATATTTTTGGTAGTGCTCATAAGAATATTTTTTATTTCAAATAAATATTATATTTTAAATAACTTTTATAATATTTTATTATTTTAAAATTGAAATATATAACTTATATATTATAAAAATTATATATATAATATTTTTTAATTAAACATATTTATATTATTAAAATATTTCAGATAAGTTTTTGTTAAAAAAAATTCTTTTAAGCAATCTCAATCGTCTGCGGTCGGTGGCTTCCGCATGATCATACCGCCGGCCAAGACTGTTTCATCCTTCCGGTCAACCTTTACACCCTTCGACCGCATCTCAGAAGGTCAACGTAGATACCTATTTAAATTGGTCGTGGCCCTTTTATGCGAGAGGCCTTTGGGCCTTACCCAGCTGATTATCTGCTCCTATTTAATATTGTGGGCTTTTGATCCATGGGAAAACAGGCATCGCCAATAAAAATTAATAAGGACTAATCTCGCAAATTCATTGCAATCACGGCATCACCTTCTTTGCTTAACTGAGTTGGTTAACTTCAACTCAACTCTCTCCTCGGTTGCTTCCATCCCCTGCGGCCAAACCAAACCAAACCAAAATATCGGCAACGAAACAGAAATGGTGAGCCAAAACAACTCTTCTCGACCGCCGACCGCTTCGAATCTGGTGGAGTCACCATCTTCATCACCACTGCCAGTTTCACGACTCGCTGCTCGGTGGAGTACGCGGCGCCCGGAATTGACGGCTGAGATGGAGTTGCTCGATACTGAACCGGAGCCGGGAGAGTTGAACACGGTGAACAGTTCGGGATTGTTCCACACGGTGTCTCCGGACAAGATGTCGGTGCAATACGCCAGGACGCAGCAGCACGGCCACGATGTCGGCGTTGTTCAGGCAGATTTCCCTGCGCCGAGAAAGAGAATCGCATATTACTTCGAGATGACCGTGAAGAACGCAGGGGTGAAGGGGCAAACGGCGATTGGCTTCACGCAGAGCAATTTCAAAATGCGTCGACAACCTGGGTGAGTAAATTAATAAATCTCTCTAGCTTAGATTTGTCTCGCTCGCTTGCTTGATTTACTTGTTGAGATTGTTATTAGTTTCATTTATTGGACTTGGGAAAATTGATGATTGTGTATGGTGAATGATTGGGTTATTTTGCAGGAGGAATACCATTTTAGCGAGTTTTCTTATTGATTTCAGTTTATGTTTATTAACAATGATGTTCCAATGCATAATTTTCTTGTATGACTTTGCTATTCGCTTGTTGATCCGGTTGTGGATTTTGTTGCATTATGTGTTGAATAGGAAGCTGAGTCTGTTTGGTTAGCGTATTGTTATTGTTTCATCCAATAACAATACGTTGATAAGTAATGTCTTGTTGCTGGTAACTTGTATTATTTTCACATATGATTTTGTTGTTGGTTCATCCACTTGATCTTGGAACTCTTGCTTGACTATGTTTTACTCTACCATGAACTCGCATGTACTAATCAGATTATAATTTATGATGCAATTTATCGGTAAGTTTAAATGGAGGTTTCTGTATTCTGTGCAATTATGAAGGTACAAAAAAAGTTCCTCATTGTTGGGCATAGTAGCATACTACATCTCCTGTTATGCAACCAAATCCAGTTGCTACTTTTATCTCTTCAGGAGTTGCATTTCTTGCAGGTGGGAGGTAAACAGTTGTGGTTACCATGGAGATGATGGTCATCTTTACCGTGGTCAAGGCAAGGGAGAGTCGTTTGGCCCAACATTTACAGCAAGGGACACAATTGGAGCTGGAATTAATTATGCAACACAGGAATTCTTCTTCACGTAAGTATTGTTTTATTTCATTGGGATTTTCTTGAAGCTAATTAGTAACACTTGCTTGGTTTTAGGTAGATCTATTTACTACAGGTGTCATCTAAACACCTTATATTTCGTGTCTTTATGTTAGAATCTGCAACAGAGCCTTCTTTGCATTCTCCCTCGCCAACTCAGTGGATACCTACCCTTTTGATCTATCATATTATCTCCTATGATGAAGAACAATTTGACACTTAAGTAGCCTTGATATTATTGACCTGTCTATGACAAAAGGAGTATGCCACTTGTGAAACTTTATTTGTTAGAAATTTTCATTTGGTTCATTCAAGAATAAGTGGTTCATTCTGTGTACTTTTCTCTTTTGTTATCTGATATGACGCTTCTGTGATCATTGAGTTTAGTAGAATATTTTTGGTTGGCTTATATCACACTTATCAAATTGTCATGTCGAAAAGACTTCCATTCTATGCTTTATCATTGTGGTTGAGCGGACCAGAAAATGCTCCTAAGTTCCCTCAAACCAATGATCGACATGCTTGTGTCATGCATTTTTCTTTGCAGGAAAAATGGAAAGCTTGTTGGAACTGCTTCAAAGGATATTAGAGGTCCTCTCTACCCGACCATTGCTGTGCACAGTCAAAATGAAGAGTATGTTAGACTCTCAGTCATACAGTTAGTTGTAATATCAGAGTGTTGATGCTAGTAGTTTATTTTTTTTGCATAGTATTTTGTTATCTCCAAAGTGTCTTTCTGTAGGGACAATGCCATTAGGACACCAACCACTAGGGTACCCGGTGGATCATGGAATTTTATGAAATTTTATATGCAATGTCAATTAAAGGAACACTAGTTTAGTGGTATAGTAGAATGCTGATACTGTGGAGTCACTATTATATATATTTCATATGTCACATTGATTTGTAATTATGTCTCATATTAGAGTCTTTGCCATAAACTTATTAATTTACAAGGTACATAAGAATGCTCTAGAAGCAGATGTCACTTTCCTCATATGAAACAACTAAGTTTTGTTAGTGTGGATATTCCTGGAATTAGTAGATGTACTTAATTTAAATCATGGCAAATATATTATTTTATGTGCATATAATGTAGTTAGGTAGTGGCTGATTTTGTTTGAAGCAAAATAGGCACTCCTCCCTCTAGTACCATGGGAATAATGTTGGTTTCAAATATCAAGAGCAACATTTGACTTGTCAGGTTGAACATATAATTCTTCAGAAATTTTCTTTGTGCATGGAAGATTTGAGTGGTCCAATTCATCAGGTTGGTCAATGTTTCAATTTAAACTTAAGTAGTTCAAGCTCTTTAGAGGGCCCTGATAAGATTTCATAGAAATTCAAATTGGCCCGGGAAAGATCTAGATCCAGTTTGCCACTCACCAGTGAAACCTTTTGATAGCATATAAAACAAACGCCGTTTACGAGAATAATCTAGGACTCATTTTCAGCATTTATTTTATACACTTCTAGTTTAGCAGCTGTTGTTTTTGGTTATTATCGAGTAATCTGATAGTGAAATATTATAATGTCAATGTTCCAGGGTGACAGTAAACTTTGGAAAGCAGCCATTCCATTTTGACATTGAGGTTTGCAGTTTATCCTCTTGGTGTTCAGTTTATGTTTGAGCTTTTACCTTTCTGAAGCAAGTGATTATTCAGTCTTCTTTGTGTCTCCTGTAGATGCTTTAATTGAGATTCAACGTGCTTTCTAAACTATGTGCGTTAGGATTTGGTTTCTCCATTTGGAGTTAAGGGTTCAGGGAAATCCTAGTTGCTGGATCTTGGATCCTCATGTATTAGAAAATTGTTCTTACTTGATAATATGCCTTCAACATCTTCTGCGACTTGAAATTGGTTGCCATCATGGTATCGCTTGCTAATACCATTATAAAATGCAGCAATTTTAGTTCCGTGATACCACTCGTATTCACGATTCCAGGCTTCCCAAATTGTAAAAGACTGCAAGCTTAATACCGTAGTTGTTATTGTATATTATCCTTATCATTTGGTAGGATAGAGGCCTCTTCCATTATTTTCAGTGGTAGGATGCTACCGAGATTTTCTTGCAAGGTTTTTGTCATCATCACATAGTGTATAAAGTTTCTCTCTTCTTTTTTTTTTTAACAGCCTCTACGCTTTTATCATACTAATTAGTTGGTCCTGTGGGGTTTAGGACTTCAATGGTTCGTCTATTTTGTTTTGTTTTTATTATAGAATTGTGTTGGGTGGCAAGCTATTGACATGTATCGTGACTTGTACTTGGACAGGCTTTTATTACGGAGGAAAGACTAAAACAAAGGAGGATGTTTGATAAATTACCTTTGCAATCTAACCTCAGTCACTGGTATGTCCTTCCTTGCCTAGGATGTGCTCTGTACTTCACTTAACATAATCCAGTTATGTTCTGTAACTATGAGCGAATATTCTGTTCATTTGGAGTTTGATTTCAGCTTTTTCCTTATAAGAAGTGGATGGCGTTATTAGAATGATTTGTTCAATTGATGAACTGCGCTCTATGGAATTCATAAAGCATATAGTCCTGTCAGTTATGACTTTTGAATTGCATGTATCAGGATAGTTCGCTCCTACTTGCTTCATTATGGATATCAGGATACATTGAATTCATATGACCGTGCTAGTGAAACTGCATATCCTCCAGATTCACCGATGCAGACAAATGGATACCATGACGACAGAGATACATATGCATTGAGCGACAGGAAGATCTTACGTCAGGTAACAGGAGCATCTTTAGATGTTATGCTTGGTGATTTCTGCAGTTAATAGTTGAATGTTTGTATTTATTACGTGCGTATGGTAATGAGAATGATTTGTGGTCAAACCTCACAGATTATTGATTGAATAGTATTTAATGTCATCAGTGGTACCGTTTTGTACAATGAGCTTATAGAAGTTGTACTCTTTTAAGCTAACAGTTATACATTGTTATCTTTATTTTGCATTCAACAACATAGGCATATTTTTGGCCACTGATTTGCATGTGAACTTGCATGCTTTGCTTTGTTTAGGTGATATATAAGACGGCTCATGTGATTGACTTAATGGTCGTTGTCATAGTTGTAAAATAGCAAAGTTAACTAGAGTGGACATGGAGTAATATAATTTCTCTATCATTTCCCGCAGCATGTAATGGCACACATCCAACCATCTCCTTATTCGGAGGTCATATTTAAATGTTGAACCACTATCTCTAGGTTAATAGGTGTAAACCTTACTTTTCTAGGAGTTGTCCTTTATACAATAACCTGTAGCAGTTATTACACTTGTAAGGCACATCCTTTATAGTTAAATTGTGTGTACCTTAATTTGTTTTTTCCCCCTTTTCTTTTATTTGTTTGCTTTTGTACTTAACTAAAGACGTGACTATGATTGAAGTAGGTGTTTGATTCTATCTTGAAAAACTACTAAGACGTTGTACAGGGTGGATTTTTTTGCTGTCCTGTGATTTTCTGCCTTGTTATCTTGATAATAGTAATCCAGTATATCTTGCATTTGGCAGCATGCCTGCGATTTTCTTTCTTGTTATCTTGATAATAGCAATCCAGTATATCTTGCATTTGGCAGCATGCAGTTTAAGGAATTTTTTTGTTAGTTTCTGTACTTCATCTTCTCCCTAAAATGCTTTTAATGTCTTTCATGAAGCTTATAAAAGGTGGAAATATTGATTCAGCATTTGAGCAGCTCCGCTATTTGTATCCAGTGGTCGTGCAGGTTATGATTCTAACTCCAACAAGTTTCGTATTCTAGTTTGTACAAAACATGGCTGTTTTAATGTCTTTTTGAGCAAACGAGTTTTAGTACCGACTTAATTGACTTACATGTTTGTTTCATGTAGCTTTTTAGCTGTAATGTGGCTAGTTATTTGTATGTAATTTAGTATAGTATATCATGATTTGTTGCACCAGGTGCGCCTTGTAAAATATTACCGTGGAAGGTTAAGAGATGCCTTTAAGAGTGTATCTTGAAATGGCATCAGTTTCCCTATGGTGTAGCACCTTAACTGCTTGATTTTCTCTCTTATGTTTTTTGTTCTTTTGCAGGATGACACATCTGTCATCTGCTTCTTGCTACATTCTCAGAAGTTTATTGAATATGTTCGGGTAAGTTTGATGTCAATAAACCATTTGGAAAGTGTTTCCAACTTTTATGTTGGTTTTTGAATATATTAAAAGATACACCTGTAAAGATAATGACCTTTATAATGCTTTGATCTTTCCCAGTCACTTGGCTGTTTTAGAATCATGATTTTCTCTACTTTCTGCTAGATGAATATATGTCTTTGTCCTATTTTAAAGATTTATGCAACCTTTATTAGTTAGTGAAATTGCAAGTTTCTTAACCAACTAGTATGCATGATGGTTAGCATTATCTCTGGGATTATTGGATGGAGTTATCACACATTTTCCATTTTGAGCTTCTTTAATCTTTTCTATTTAGATTTTTACTGTGTACTTTGTAATTATTTCATAGGTTGGACAGCTGGAGAATGCTATTAATTATGCTCGTTCTGAACTTGCTAAATTTTATGACATGAGACCTCTTCCTGAATTGCTTGAGGTAATCCTGTAACTTGCTCATTGTCTGTCTGTATCATTCTTAGATATGTTTCTCCAGGAAGTTCAGGAATAGTCTTTTTAAACTTATTGTTGGTTATCGCATAACCTTATATATTATTTGAACATTTGCGGTAGTGGGGTATGAACCCTTTGTACTTTATCGACTCCTATTGCTGTATAGTTTAAATTGTAGTGCTCTTGAACCTGTTAGAGCCTAGCTTCAACTAGGTCGTAGCTGTATGGTTTTGAGTTCTGATTGTAAATTAGATTGTGTTATTTATCCTAGCACCAACAATGCTCAAAATGCATATTTGAAAAATAAAAAGTAAAAATAGAATCCAGCACATTTTACATATAAAATTGAAGTCACGAAGTATGGCACATGGATTAAATTTGCCTATGTGAATATGATGTGGACGTCTTTTATTGTCTTCTTTCGTGCTTTAGTACTTCAATTGTATGTTGTAGTATATAAAAGTTTGGGCTGCTACTGAAGGTTAAAACATAGATTTCTAGCCAGTGGCAATTTCTTCATCTGTCTTGCGTCTTTTGCTAGGATGTTGTTGCACTGCTTGCCTATGAAGATCCATCACAATCATGTGTAGGCTACCTTCTTGACACGTCTCAACGCGAATATGTTGCAGATGCTGTCAATGCAGGTGTACTGTCAACAAATCCAGACTTGAGGGAGCCTGAGCAAGCATTATACTCTACCCTTGAAAAGCTGCTGAGGCAGCTTACAGCGTGCAGCTTGGAAAGAAGAACATTTGATGGGGAGCAGGGAGAAGCATTTTGCCTCCATAGAGAAGTTCAAACTGTTGAGAGCAGAAAGTCCAATAAATCTTGACTTGTTCATGCAGCTGTGACATAATTCATCCATTCTAGCGATTAGCTTAGGTTGCATCTAGATGAAGGTTGTGTTAGAAGCAGTGATGCAAAGACTAGGCAGTGAATCACCATAGTGGAGATACATTCAAATGTGTATATAGAAAAGCCAGCGCAGCTATTCATTTGTTCTGTGTTTGTGGTGGTTCATTCTCAGTTGTTAGAAGTTGCACGTTTCTGAATTGTATGTGATGTGCCTTGTGCAGCAGTTATGTAGATGGAAAGTTTGTCACATTTCGTTGATGCAACCCCTATTAAGCATCTCATGGTCAGTATGGATGGTATGGATAGTTTCAAGGACCATTTGGTAGTGCGTTTTACTTTATTCCAATAATATTATTTTATTTATGTTTTAAATAAAATTTAGTAATATTTTAAGAAATTTATTAATAATTAAAATAATTTTACGTTATAAAATTTCATTATTTATTTATTTTTAAAATAAAATGAAAATATTTTTTAAATTTTATTTCAAAAATATTTCTAAACATCTCACGAAGCAAGGACCTGGTGCGTGCGTAGGCTTCACTGGATAAAGTTCCTTTCCTACAGTTGATCATGCAATGAGGAACTGTTTACATGCGTTGGATTGCAGCTAATGAATGCACTTCAAAAAACAGAAGCTACACTAGCAAATGAATGCACCTCAAAACTGATCTATTTAAATTGGATTTTATTAGTCAGGTTTAAATCAGTTTTGATCAACTCATAATTGTTACAAAATTTTAAATAGATTTGAGTCAACTTCGGGTGATCCATTTAATTTATACATTCTTTCTATACATATATTATCTAATAACATAACATATTTAAAACTACAATATTAAAGTATATATATATAAAATCAAATTTCTATTAGTTTTTAATTTTTTTATTATCAAAATTAATATTTTTTGAAATATGTAATAGCTAATAATTTTTACATATTATTATTAAAAATTAGTTTTTTTATTAATTTTAATTTTAATAATTTAATAAATATAAATTCAATCTAATTATCATATAAATTAAATTAAACTTAATAATTTTGATCAATATAATTATACGAATCTAATTAAAATTGAACAATTTTGATCAGTATTATAAAAGTCGACCTGAATCTAACTTTTAACCTAAGTTGCCACTCCTAATTGAGAAAAAACGGCTTTTTTTTTGTTACACATTTAGGTGAAAGAAAGATAATAAGTTCTCTGTAACTTCTCTATTATTATTTTTCACCAGCAGAAGCATTTCATTTCAAGTAAATTTTAACCTGAGCTACAGCAGAATGGCAGGGACAACATTTGTTTGATATTTTAGATATCGGCTGATGCTCGATCCACCAGAAATAAGCTGAGCATAAGGTGAAACAACAAAACCCTGGTAGTTTATACTTTTATTCAACTGAGATAGCACCTACATACCGCCTTCTGCTGTTCCAGTCTCACTAATACATAATTATTGTTCAAGCATTCATGAGAGATCCTAGTTTATACAGCTGCTGCTCCCTGCCAAGGAGAATGGTGGACTCCGTTATAAGAAAAATGAGAATCATCAGTAGCAAAAATAGAAGATGAAGTCTCAATCAGATATACCTTCCGATTCCTGAGAAATACACATCAGGAGAGCTTAAGGACCTGGAAGTCAAATCTTAACCACCATAAAAGTTTAGTTGAGAGGGGGTACATTCTCAAGGAACTCTCTGATAAGGAAATCTTTACCAGCACCTTTTGTGATGACACCCTGAGAACAATGATGTAACAGGAAGATATACCAAGTACAGGATGAGTCGTTATATAAAGCTAATGAATGAAAAAGCTCATCCTTAAATAACATAGGATTAGAATTTGCTAAGAATCATTATACCACATGGAAAACACCACTGCATGTCCAGCCGAAATATCCTAATATTGTGCATCAATCTGGACATAGTGGTGAAAGGAATACACCATTCTGACTTGTCCTTAAACTCCATCTTAGGAACAGGGGGTGCTTATACTAGATGAATGTGGATGCTATGGAAAGAGTTGAAGGTATATTTCAGAAACACTTTAATGAGTTAGAACGACATTTTTAAAAGGTCTTTGCCCTTTACCCCCTATACTCTAATTGTATAAATTTCACCCCACTCTTATGAGCATTGATGAACAAACAATCTGAGCTGATTGCAACAATACCTCTACCGTGATTAAAACAATACCGTAACTGAAACACATGTTGTTAGATAGGGGCAACAATCAACAAAAGGGCATGTAAATGAACAAATAGTTGAAGGAATTCTCGGGCTATTAAAAAGGACCTTTCAAAAGTACCATGAATGCTGTCAAGGTGTAGATGCAATGATTATTGCTACCAAATTTCCTAGCTTGCTAGAAACCTCTTACTCAGAGTATCAGGATGCAGCTAGATAAATGCTTCTTTAATAAAACATCATTATCACGTTTGTGACATAGATGGACAGAATATAAAATATTTCATTTCTAGTATCACTGCTTTGCATGATCAACATCCTATGTGCAAGCCATATTTACTCAATCTTGATACATAACTATTGCCCCATGTGCGTGCGTGCGCACATGCTTGAGAGAGAGAGAGAGAGAGAGAGGTGAAAGACGAGGATAAAAAATATCGCGTACCAGGCTTTCGCAAGATTAATATTCCAGTATGCAAGTACATGCAGACAAGGTTGCTCATAATGCATAATCTTAACATATAATGCACACCCATGAGAGAGAGAGAGAGAGAGAGAGAGAGAGACCTTTTCAGTAATGATTCCACATATCAGACTGGCTGGAGTAACATCAAATGCAGGATTCCACACAGAAATCCCAGATGCAGCTACTTGCTTTCCACGTCCTCCATCAGAGTTCAATAGCTCGCTAGCGGATCGTTCTTCTATAACAATTTGATCACCAGAAGAAAGCGAAAGATCAATCGACGTCACTGGCGCTGCAACATAGAATGGTATTGCATGGTATGATGCAGAAATAGCAAGGTTGTATGTCCCAATTTTGTTGGCGGTGTCCCCTATAACAAGTTTGTGCAAAGGATGTTAGTGACAAGTAACTAAATTTGGTTAATGACTTCTAAAGCACTTGACTTGCCATTTGCGGCAACATGATCAGCACCAACAATAACAGCATTTATACGCCCTGTCTTCATCAATGCAGCTGCAGCGGAGTCAGCTATCAGGGTTGCAGGTATCCTATCATGAACCAACTCAAAGGCTGTGAGCCTAGAACCCTGGAATCAGTAATACCCTTCAAGTCAGCAAGTATTAAACTGCCGCAGAAATGTATCAAAGTTGGTAGTATAAAAAGGCAACGCAAATCCTCACGAAAATTTTATAAAACAATAAAATTAATTTCCAAAAAAAATAAAAATAAAAAGTTGAATGAAAATTCTTTAGGCTGTGATCTTTCTCTGACTAAAACAATGCAAATGATTCATGCCTGGTTAAATGGTCGTGTCTCGGTGCAGAATGCCCTTTCCAAGAGACCTTGAGCATGAAGAGCACGGATGACACCAAGGGCAGTCCCATAACCAGCAGTGGCAAGACTGGTTCAAACAAAAAATTAGCAGCAACTAAATACTATGATCAAAACAAAAAAGCTGGTTTAGCACTACCTGCCAGTATTACAATGAGTCAAAACACAGAGCTTCTGTCCATCATTTAGCATCTGCTGAAGAATGCTTGCCCCATGAAACCCAATTGCTTTATTGTCAGCAACATCGTCGGTAAGCATAGTTTCAGCAGCATCAATATATGCCTTCAAAACAGAACAGAGTTAGAGACCACAAAAGCAAGAAGAGAATTCCCTTCTAACGTCATATATATGAACATAACTCCATCCAAACAAGACTTTTGCCAAATTTTATATGCCAAGACTTTCGCAATGTGCTATTAAATAGATTGAAGTGCCAATCAAGCTCTTTGAGACGAAAAAAACTTGAACAAAGATCAGTTTAGAAACACAAATAACAAATTGCTGCAATTAGTAAACATACTAAAATAGATTAAGTACTCAAGTATCTCCAAAAGAAATTTCAAAGTAGTTTCCTTAATAACAAAGTACCTGAAAAACAGTTTCAGCATTGACTGCTGTTTCAGAAACCTTTGTCACGATAGTTCGAAGCTTAGTTGCCGCATCAGAAAGATTAACAGCAGTTGGCCGACTGGCATTATCAACAAAGTAAATTCATTTTCAGTGAAAGAACTTAAATGGCAATACAAAATAATGTTCGTTGTGCCAAGTTTATTGCTTTCATAGGTGATTGTGAACATGCTCAATAGACAATACATTAATTTATTACCAGGAAACAAGGTACTCCAGCTTGTCAACTAGGAAGGAAGCTGCATCTCTCGGTGCTCCATTGAAATTGAGATTAGACACCTCCACAGCTAAGGAGAGAGCTGCAGCTATCGCAATAGCTGGTGCACCACGAACCACCATATCTCGAACTGCATTCCTGAAATGCATCCCAAGTAAAAGATGTATTCATCAGGAAATGTAATTTATTCAGGTGAAGAGATATAAGTTTCAGCATAACATCTAGATGATAGAATCAAGCAAGCAAGAGCATGGAACATACTGCAGCAGAATTTCTTATTTAATTGTTTGAGCCTTAGAAATGGAACCTAGAGGTCATTCCGAACTCATCCTTCAACTTCTTGAAAGTTTCAAATCGCAGTAAAGAGAGAAGAAAAGATCAGAAAACTTCTGTAAGACTATAACATAACCTGAAAGACTAGTCATCAAAAGTAGGTTGCTGGGGTAATCGTACGTCATGTGTACCGCATTGTACATGTCAAATCATGAAACTGACATAGAAGACCTATCAAACAACAATTAATTATATAATCGTACGTCATGTGTACCGCATTGTACATGTCAAATCTGCATGGCATCCACCACTGTTTCCATTAAAAGTAACTATGAAAAATCATTTGGTTTTCCTATTCTCCACAAGGTGAAATCTTTTACAATTGAGGTCAGTTATGATAGAACAAGCATCAATTTAACACCACACTGCAGTCAGATGCTTATAGGAAGATCAAACACAACCACAGCAGACCATTTAAGCTCAGTCATCTTACAAGTAGTGTAACAAATCTTTCATGCAGAAAACCAACCATGCCAACATCATTTGATAAAAATTAAAAGCATGAAAGAAATATTACAGCCAACAAATAAACAGACCAGCGAGATTTTGCTCACCATCCATCAGTAGAGTTCTTAATGTCCAAGTAAACTGTCTCAAGTGGGAGCTTTCTCTGTAATCCAATGAACGGATATAGTTAGACAGATCTATTTTGAGTAATTGCCAGAAATCCAAGCTTTTTACTCTTATGCAAGGATTTGATTTGATGCAAACTTCGCTTGGACTAATCGCTAAGCAAGTCAGTATGTAAAATAATCTAAAACTTGCATTTGGGCATTGTAAGTCTATACGCAAATTGAATTATGTAACTACCAAAATCTAACTAAGGGAAAACAATCTAACTGAGAAATCAATCAATCAGCAAGACGGAAAAGTTAGTTATTCTCCAACTTCCAGCTTAAGATTATTTATTTTCAGAAAAAAAAATATATACACAAATACAATAAAACCATTATCTAACTCCATCAGAGTATAATTCGAAGGAGAAAAGCTTTTAAAAGAGTATGTACCTGATCGAGGAGACGAAGAGATCCACGCTCATAGCAGATGGATTGAAGAGATGAATCGGATCCGTTGGATTCCACCGCCATGAATGAACCCGATCCCAATCGAACTACAAGCTAGCAAGCTCTCAAAAGAAAGAGAATTTGAACAATAAAAGGTTATCAATTCAATCGACAAATCATTGCGCGAGCGTGAAAGCCAGCGGCGCCGCTCGAGCAAGTGAAAGCTGTCGACTGATTGTGAGATCAGAGAACGACGCAGCTGCTTATTGTTGGCGGTGTTTCTACGCGGGTTTTTCCTTTTATTAATTAATTAAAAATGAAAATTTCGACGAGATTTTTTTTTCTTTGGAATAAATAAATTGATATAATTATGGATTGGAGTTGCAAATTGCAATGAAACTGGAACCATAAAGGCATAAACAATTAATTCGCATTAAGGATCCTGTAGTTTATAATTTAATTAATTTCAAATAAGATTATAGAATATGTCATGCTATACATCATAGACTCTTTCTTTTAAAAATCATCCCATTTTTTTCTAATGAAAATATTAATTATCTTATCAGATTAGAATCGGCTACAAGAGTTGTTGCAACTTCCAACCATCGTGAAGACACGCTTGGCATGATTTTTTTAAAACTTTTAAATAAATTGATATACTATATCATTCAAAAAAATTTTAAAAATTTAAATAATATACGTTATAAAATACATATATTTACTTTTTAAATTTTTTGAAATCTCTCTATATGCTTTTTCACAAATTTTTCACGAGAAACTGCCTTAAATTTTGATTAATAAATTAAAATTTGTATAAATAAATAATTAACTCTACTCCTATATACTTTTGCTTCATAACAAAATGAAACTGCTCTCTCGTTTGATCTTTATTTACGATACTCCAATTTCCTCTTCTATTATTTCTGATCTTCTCCTTACTCATCTCTTCAATTATTTTGAGCAAATTTACTTCACCCAAAAATAAATTTTCAATAAAAAGTTATTTGTAAAGATTTTATATTTATTTTAAAATATTACTTCTACTAATTTTTTTCTAATAGTTTATTTTTTAATGCTTTTTAATATTTATTTCACACAAATAAGCATGTCATTAAATTAGCTGCATTTTTCATAGGAGATGTTTGCTATAGATGGCAATATATGATCGTAGTAAATCCGATTTGAAACTGACTTATTTAAATCGAATTCAGCTTTAACATTAGCAGAGTTTGCTCAATTTTGAATTTAATTTAATTTATATATATATATTTTTAATTTATTATATTTTAATTAATTATAAGTTATAATATATGACCTGATTTAAAAATTCAACTAAAATCGATCTATTTAGTTCGGTTGTGATTGATAATTATGATATGTATAAATATATGATTTATATTACGATTGTTTTTACGAATTTGATCTGATTATTAAATACATCAATCCGAAACTGACATGCTAATTCGAATTGTCATATCTAGAAGAAACGGTTCTTTTCTAGTCTTCCTTTACGTATAATAAAATTTTAGTAACGAAAAAAATCAATAATAAATTTAAAATTATTAAAATTATATTATATATTTACCATTTACTTTTATACAATTATTATAAATTTAACTATTAAATAACTCAACCCAAATTTGATTCAATTATTAAATAGATTGAATTAGAATTGATAATTTTGACCCGTATAAATTAATAAATTAGATTAGAGTTAATAATTTTGATCCGATCATTAAATAAACGATCCGAAGCCGACCGACAAACTCGAATTGTCATCTCTATAATTAACTTCTTACTTAACTTATAAATTTCATTGAAATTAATATTTTCTATTTTAGATATATAATTAATAATTTTTCACATATTATTATTACAAATTAATTTTATAATTTTTATTATAATAATTTTAATTATTAAATAAATTGATATGAATTTTAATTTTATTTAAATATATTCGATTATGATTGACAATTTTGATCTAAATAAATTTATAAATTAGATTAGAATTAAATTTTGATCCAATTATTATATACATTGATCTGACATGATAATTTATTGTCCCTAATTTGATATTATTTTTCAAGTATTTACTATTATAAATATTATGTAATATTTTATATTTTTATGAAATAATTTTAAATTCTGAAAAATTATAAAATAATTATATATCATAAGTTATTATTATATGTATAATTTTTATTATTTATTTTGGGTTAAATAAATAAAATTGTTTTTCTGTCATTTATTATAGAAAAACTTCGTTGCATTCTCAAACGTCCCCACAAACACAATCGCTCTCATGCTGCTACACATCATACATCACGTTCACTGAATCACCAATAACACCTATTTAGACCAATCTATAAAGTCTGCATTTGGCACTGCTTATCATAAACAGTTTTTCAACTTTTTTTATTTTATATTTTTTAATATATATTTTATAAGTATTTAGAAATTTTATTTAAAAGTTTTTCAACTTTTTTTATTTTATATTTTTTAATATATATTTTATAAGTATTTAGAAAATTTATTTAAAAATTTTGATAGTGTAAAAAAATTCTACCAAGTGAGATCTTTTTATTGCATATTTTAATTATTTTTTTGGAAGTAAAAAAATAGAACTCGTTTTTCAAAAAAGATAAAAATATTTTCTATTTTAGAAAAGCTCTATTTTATAAGCACTACCAAATACGCCCAAAAATATGTTTAGAATAGCTGAAAATAAATTGCTTTTCTGAAAAAAAAATAACAAATTTATTATTTAAAAAAAATTTATACATATAATAATTATATAATACATTTTACAATGTTTTTAAATTTTTTAAAAATATGCATAATTGTTTTAGATTTTAAAAATAATTGTAAATCACTCCTAGAAATCTTTCTCAAATTTAATGATTTCAAAGTAGCCCACTTTAATTTAAATCCCATTTTTAAAACAATAAACCAAGTCTTGCTTTTTCCAATGCTTAAAGCCAAAAAAGACAAAAAGAAATTACTCAACCAATTTTTATTTTATTTAGAAAAAACACAAATATAAGAATATGTTTAGCAGCTGATTACCTGCTTAATTAACAAAAACAACATAAACAAAAAGTGGGCATGCTTTCAACACAGCACCGAACCATCTCAACCCATGAACGACAACAACACCGGTATCAACGATGATATGATTCGTTATTTGCTGTTGTTTATTCAAGATTTCTTTTGTTTCAAGTTATCAATGGTTAATTTTCTCTAAGTCAACTTCTTTAACAGCGACCATTTTACGACCTGAACAAAAAACATAATCATACTAAACAAGATCAACAGAAATATGAAATAATCTTGCCAACACTGTTTGATCTCTTCCATTAAATCACAATGAGTAACAACACAACCACAGGCAGAATTCAATACTTCAACCAAACTTATAATTCTTCCGGCAACAAAGTCGCCGTCACCGTTGGTCTTATCATTCTCACCGTCGTCGTCCTGGTCGTCTTGTTCATCTGCGCCGCGGCATCCCTCGTAGCTATCGCCGCCTGCTGCGGGAATAATCCAGCACCAACTTTTCGACGTCAGTCACTTCGACGTACAGTTGCTGCCGGAGATGAGCTTGAAGAGGCGGAAGAAGGACAGGTAAACGGCAGTAGCGGTATTGATGAAGATATCTTGGAAAGTTATCCGAAGATGTTATATGCGTTGGAAGACAACAAGAAGGCTGCAGATGATGATAATTGTTGCTCGATTTGTTTAACTGAGTATAAAGACAGGGATGAGTTGCGGCTGTTGCCGGAGTGCGGTCACCGGTTTCACGTTCAGTGTGTTGATCAGTGGTTAAAACGGCAAGCAACTTGCCCGGTTTGTCGTCGAACGTCGCCGTTGGCAGTGGCTGCACCAGTCTCGGAGACTATTTCAGTATAAAATGAAAGCAGCCACTAACTGCAGGAGTTGATGTTTTTGTTTTTCTTATAAGAATTGGGAACAATTCATCTGTATATAGTTTGAGAAATTGAGACGACGGTGATGAACAAAAACAAATTTACGGAATAAAAACAGAGAAAAAAATTTCCTCTGTTTGATTTGTTTTGTTTGTCTACATTGTTCATGTCTTTCACTTAATACAACAAACGTGTATACATAAAGCAGCTTGACGAAGTTTTTGTCTTGTTATACTTGTTACTTGGCTTCAGTTCTATGAATAAAAGCCTTCATTTGTTTAAGACCTAAAAGGAATTTTTGGTTAGAGTGCTTCATTAGTTGCATCCATGTCAATTTCATGACATCAAATCATTATATTTGTGTGTACAAGAACAAGTTGGTTCACGATGATCTAGAATTTCTCCATTACTTATTTGTTCTGAAAATTTTCTCCATTTGTAGATTAGTGTCATCACTTTAGAAGTTTCCCTTCTATATGGAAGAATAGTCCTATATTAATAGTTGGCTTGAACTTGTGTGAACTTATAAAGAAGTAACACTTTTCCTTAATAACTGATTTTTATTAGTGTAGTTTTATTCCTCATGTTTGTTCACATAGTATCAACTCTGGATTTTGAATGGGCTGTTTTGTACATGTTAAAGTCTGGCTGTAAAAGAGAGTATGAAAGAGGGCAAATAGGTTATAACCCTGAGGTCAGTTCCTTGCGGTTCACGTTGAGCGGCGGTGATAGGTAGCTAGCTACACCGATCAACAGTTTCCATGGACGGCAGTGGTCCTGATCACAGTTGCGATCATCATAGGGCTCTCTGCTATGTACCGTAGTTGGGATAGTTATTCTTGCTGCATGCTGTCTTGTTCGCGAACCGGTACCTGAAACTCCAGCATCGACGCCTGCTTAGAAACACTGCACCAACACCTGCCGTTGAGCAGGAGTTAGTGGAGAACGGAATCGACGAGGATCTTTTGGATGAATGTCCAAAGGTTTTATTTGGCTGAGTACAAGGAGAACGAGGAGATCCGTGTGTTGCCGGGAATGCAAACACCAATTTCACGTTAAGTGTGCTGATCCATGGTCAAATAAAGCACGGCAGTTGCCCTGTGTGTCGCTGGAGTCCACAAGCGCCGGCCGTAGCTAAACTGCTAAAGCCTAAAGTACTTCGGTGGAGAAAGCTAAATATTATTACTTATAAAAAATTTTAAACTAATGATTAAAAATTTATTATGTTGTTTATCGTCTTCCTAAAGAAATAGTACATGGTTGCTTATCAGATTCATGACATCAAACAAGTTATATAAGAAATTGAAGTAAATTTCTTCACTCTTTGAAGAATATCTATATGCATTTTACAATAATTTCTTACAATCAATCAACTATCCAACCTGGCAACATGCACTTCATGCCATTTTTTTTTGGGAGTAATCTAATACTATATTTAGTCAGTTGAACTTTCAATTTGCAGTATTATAATTTATAAACTCAAGAAACAACAGTTTATTTGTTTTAAAAACTTTCTTCCTTCCAGAATCAAGCAAATTAAATCATCCCTATTAGAAGGCCTTGCTAGTACTAAATAGTTTCATGTCTCCCGGCGGTCCGGTAACCTTCCTGATCACAGTCGCTATAATCATCGGCTGCCTTCTTTGTTTGGCCGTTATTATAATCATTCTCTCTGCATGTGGTTTAGTACATGAACCCGTGCCCAATCTTCCTCCACGGCGTTCCAGACGGCGACGCACAACTGCATCAACCGCTGCCGTTGAGTTTGAAGAAGTCGAAAACGGGATCGGTGAAGCTGTTCTAAGTAAATATCCAAAGGTTTTATATAAGCCGGAAGACGGGCATGGGTCAAGGTGCTCTATATGTTTAGCTGAGTATAAGGAGGCAGAAGAGATACGGGTGTTGCCGGAATGCGAGCACCGGTTTCATGTGAAGTGCGTTGATCCATGGTTGAAGGGACATGGTAGTTGTCCGGTGTGTCGCCGTAGTCAACAGGCAGTGCGGGAACTGGCTGTTAAAAGTGCCACGGCGTTGACTAACTAGCTAGCTAACTTGTTACCAGGACTAATTCTAGTATAGTATTTTTGTTTTATGGTAATTATAATATTAGTTTTTCTTTATATAGTTTGTATGTAATTAATCATCATCTAAGTTTAATTTGGCTGTATTTGTTCCAAAATGAATGTGTTCTTGGTCTATTTAGTGTTTGTTATCTTTCTGCAGGATCAAATTCGTTGATGAAATCGAAGAAATTGAACATACATACAGTTATTTTTAATATAAAATATTTCATAGAGCAAGTGTTTTACTATTTTAGAAGGTAAAATAACTAATTTGGTTAGTAAACAAAGTTACCGTTGACCAATTAAACCCATTTACCTTTTCCAGCCCCAGCAGCAAATTTTGGTATTTTTTTTAAAAATAAAACAAAAGTAACTGCTTTCAGAGACCACACCAGTTGCTCTTCTATTACATCACTACCTGAAGTAGACCCAAAACTGTGTTCTTCTAAAACCCTAGAAGAGAAGCGGACAAAGACATCACTGTTCGCTCTCATGGCGCTCGTTGTCCGCTTCCGCCGAGCTCTCTCGCTCACCAAATCAATCATTCCTTCTTCTCCTCTCTCCAGTCCCCGCTCCTCCACCGCGCGTGCCGCGTCAGCATATCTCGCAGTCGCGGCTGTTCGCTGTGTTACACAATCCCGCTCTTTCAAGTCCTCGGCGGCATTGTTTGACCGGAGGAATGATTTTGGCGATGGTGGTGATCGGAAGATTGGGCCTGATGATATACTGTTCGAGGGCTGTGATTATAATCACTGGTTGATAACGATGGATTTTCCGAAAGACCCGGCACCCAGTCCCGAAGAAATGGTTGAGACTTATGTCCAGACCGCAGCTAAAGTCGTCGGCAGGTTAGTTGATTCTCTCTTTCCTCACAAATATGTTTCATTTCGGTTATTGGACATTGTTGATGAATGCATGCTTCTGTTGGTTTTGTTGCTACGGTTTATGATTTGAAGTTTAAATTTGTAATCTTCTGTTTTGAATGTTAAAACGAGGCAAGGTTGGATAGTTTTGATGCTTCAGTTAATTGGCCTAGATAAATTTGGGTGATTTTAGTTATTGATGTAGGCTGCCAAAGCTTTTACTGCGGTGGTTTGTGATTCTAGATTTTCGTATCGAGCGATTGCAGCTTACTTTCATTAGTTCTATTGTGAGTGTTAAATATATAAAGGTTGGAGTAGTTTTGATGCTTCAGTTAATTGGTGTAGTTGTCTAATTTTATATTTTTGGTCTGGCTGGAAGTGATGCTAATTAACTCTTTGCTCAGATCTCTCTTGATTAGCCTACAATAGGTTCTAGGATTGTGCTTCATGTCAAGCATGTATCTATTAGTAGGACTTAAAAAAAGATTTATATATGCTATGTTCTGCCAAACATATCCTGCCCTTTGGGGTCATAGTAGTGTTGCAAATCCAGCGCTTTTCTTATATAGGCTGTAGGGTTGGATTTGAAAGCAAGTGGTTTTGTTTTTTCAGTGTGGAGGAGGCAAAGAAGAAAATGTATGCTTGTAGCACGACAACTTACCATGGGTTCCAACTGGTTTGCTCTGAAGAAACATCTGAGAAGTTCAGGGGTGAGTACTAAGAGGCATATACTGGTTTGCATAAGCTATTATATGCTCACTAGTGGTTAAAGCTTTAGTTCCGCGGTCCTTCAGTTTAGAAGCTATGGACTTGATTGCCATACGAGGGAGTGTTAAAGGTTTTTTTCTATGGATTGCATGTCTTTTGCCTTAATTTGCTGATAATATTATGTCTGACTTATTGAAACCAGGTTTGCCTGGTGTTGTCTTCATCTTGCCTGATTCCTATATTGATCCTGTAAACAAGGAGTATGGAGGTTTGCCACTTTATTCTCCTTCCTAATCCCTTTTCATGGTTTTGCAAACTGAACATAGTAATCCAGACCCTGTTTCTTATTGAAGTCCTGTTAATGGCGTAATTCCTTTTTGAAATTGTAGGAGACAAGTATGATAACGGAGTCATTACACATAGGCCACCTCCAATTCAGTATGGGAGACAGGGGAGATATGGCGATAGGAATAGGAATTATGACCGGCCTAAATATGACCGTCAGAGGGATGCCATGCCAATGCAACAAGGAAACCAACCTTATGAGCGTCAGCCTCACATGCAAGGAGATGGAAGGAACTATGCTCCACAGCAACAGAACTTTGGTCCACCTGGACAAGGTGGTAGAGGTTACCCTCCACCTCCTCCTGGCAACAGGAACTATGGCCCTCAACAGAACTTTGGTCAACCTGGGCAAGGCTATACTCCACCTCCGATGCCAGGCAACAGGAACTATCCTCCACAGCAGAATTATGGACCACCAGGAAGTGATTATCAAGGTGGAAGGAGAGATCAATTGCCTGCATATCAGAACCAAGGTTGCCCAGGAAATTTCACCCCTCAAGGACAGGGTGGATACCATCCAAATTCAGGCACTATGGGAAGAGGAGATTTTGGGCAGGGAAATGCTCCTGGTAACAACGATGAGAATAGGCAGGGACCGGGATCTGGTTATGCTGGAGAAAATAGACAAGGGTTTGGATCTGGTTATGGACAGAATTAAGGTAGTTTCAGTAGATTTGATATGTTATCAGAGGTATCCTATATACTCATCCCCTCTTATTTCAGTAGATTTCTTATAGCTATCTGAGATGCTTACTTGATCTCAACTTTTTTCCCCCTCTTGTGTAGTGATTTATTCTACTAATAGCGAGGTCTTTCTCTCCCTCAATAGTAGGACCTAGATATATCCTTGCAGATTTGACAATAATGTACTCCTTATACCTGGTTTCAGTGTGTATACACTGCAACAATGACAGTATATGTTTACGCTGAGTAGGAACTAACGAATGAATGTATAAATTCGCCCAAGACATCAGTTGAAGAAACTTCTACATGTTTTACCAATCTATGCATAAGAATTCTGATGTGTGTAAACCTACTTGCCTTCACGGTCTTTGAGTTGGTTTGAAGCTTGCTCAGTTTATAAGACTAAAGTAGATGGCAAAAGTAGCAGTGTAATGTGATCTATAAAGTTTATGTGTAAGACCTTCAAGTTGAGTAGAATGTGTTTAGCTAATTACCTGATGATTCTTCTCGGTCAACTCAAGTTGAGTAGAATGTGTTTAGCTAATTACCTGTAGATCCTTTCTTATTTTAGAAGTATAAAGAAGTTTCTCTCCATATTTGTTATGTGAGAAATCAAAGTTAAACAACTCTATAGCGTGCAAAATAGCGATAAACAGGTTCTGCTTCAATTTTGTTTCTCATATGTGCTGTTTTGGAGTAATGATTTTTTTTTTTTTACAGGTTAATGATTTTTAATCGATCCTTTAAAATCAAATGAAAGGGAAGCACCTTGTTGGTGATTTGGTTGCCATCTGAGCATAGATGACAAACTTGGAGTACTAGGCTAGTAGAAATTTTACATGTCTAGTTTGCATGTATTGATTCTCAGTTGTACTCTTTGAAACAGGTACTGAGGTTTGGAGATCATATTTCCATTGTCTATATTTTTATATTTCTTTTTACTTTTAGTCTTTTGCAAGAGAAGATGATTATCAATTAATTTCTTAAGAAGGCCAGCTTGATGAAGAACTGGAGGGTTTTTATAGATTTGAGAAATCAAGGGAAGGGAGATTATTCTCAGAGATCCTATAAGGTTTCATCAGTTTTTAGAGCTGGCTCTTGCTCAAGCGGAGATTACTCATAATATAAATATATTGTTGTGAGATAGCTAATATGATGATATGCAATACTTGCACTCTACCGACGGACTCGGTCACTCTGCTGCCATCTTCAATCTGGTTTCTGTTCAACCATTCGCTACTTGGGGAGTTGGGGGCGGCCGTACATGCAAAGGAACATGATCTACTCTCTAATGAGTGAGTAGTGAGGACATTGAGGATGTTTCAGTTAATTCACCTAGATCATTCCTTGCAAAAACAGAAGACAAAGGACTACGTTATACCGATAAACATGTACACCAATTTCACCATTTCCTTTTTTGTTTTTCTTTTAGAGAATATAACTTTTGGGTCACTGTAGGGAGTAACCATGAACATGAACGGAATTAATATTATTGAGTGTCTTTTGAGGGGTAAATCATTTCGTTGGCTGAGGTTACCACAAAAATAATTTTTTAATTTTTAATTTTAATAAAACTTTAAAAAGTATAAAAAAATTTTATTTAGTAAGATATTTTTATTGCATATTTTTATTATTTATTTAAAATAAAAAATAAAAATATTTTTAATTTTAAAAAATTTTATTTTAAAAAGCATTTTCAAACATCTTTTAAAAATAGTTGCTTTCTGAATCTCTCGTCAATTCCATCGTATCATTTAGGCACCGATCGATGGCGTTCAAAAATATGTTTAAAATGAAATTTTTTAAAATAAATATTATTTTTATTTTTTATTAAAAAAATAATAATTTATTACTTGAATTTTATATTTTTAAATTTTTAAATAAATTCTATTAATGCTTATAAAAAATATATTAAAAATATAAATTAGAGAATTAAAATATTACTTTTTTAGAATGATATGCAAACGTTTAATTTAATTTAAGTTGAAATGTTATTTTTTTAGAATTTATTCAAATTTTTATTTTATATATTTTGAATAAAATTTTATATAGTTTATAAAATTTATTTAAATAGTTTATTGCACTCTGATTTGCCGTTCTTTTTCTCCTCTCGAAATAAAACCCTTTCCATCAATGGCAGCGCTGCAGTTTTCTTCGTGCACGCTCAACCCAATCTTTTCTTCTCCTCCTCGTTCACGCTTACTGGTATCAACTGCCCAAGCGTATCCCAACTTCATCAAAACACGTGCTGCGGCAGCGATGTGGGCGGAGGCTGACGACGGGCGCACGTGCCACCGGCTGCCGCACGTGCTCACGGTGGCGGGTTCAGATTCCGGCGCTGGCGCTGGAATCCAGGCTGATATTAAAGCTTGCGGAGCTTCTGGGGCGTACTGCTCCTCTGTTATCACCGCGCTCACTGCTCAGAACACCGTCGGAGTACAGGTTTTGTTTTGCGATTGAAGTTTTTGTTTCGTAATCTGTGTGCTATTTGTATCTTTGTGCAAAAGTTTTGATTTTGATTATGTTTAGAGATTTATGATCAGTTCCTGTGTTCGTTTCGTTGATCAACTGAGTCGTATTAGTTCTTTTTATCAACTTCTTAGTGGTGATTGAATGTATCAGGGAGTTTATCCAGTGCCTGAGAATTTTGTGGTGCAGCAGTTGAGGTCGGTGCTCAGTGACATGCAAGTCGATGTGGTGCGTTCTGCACTGATTTCATTTCTTAAGTTTCTTACAATTAATAAAAATTTACATTGGATTGTTTAACATAGATTTAAAGCTGTTCCAGGTTAAGACAGGAATGCTTGCATCTGTGGAGATAGTCAAAGCTCTGTGTCAAAGCCTTAAAGAGTTTCCAGTGAAAGGTAGTTGGTAATGGAGTGTTAATGGGGATGTTCACCTTTGATACTTGACTTTAGTTTTGATCTTTGAAAGCCAGCTCTGGTGGTCGACCCAGTCATGGTATCAACAAGCGGGGATGTGTTGTCTGCACCGCCTGTGCTTGCTGCATATCGGTCTGCAAATGCTTTCCTTCGTAGTTTAGCAATTGGTTAATTTTAGCATTACTTTGCAACAGAACATTAAAAGGTTCAGAGTTTTATTAATATTGAACTCAATGGTTGTGACTCTCAACTTTGTCAATTGTTGGATCAGGGATGACCTCCTTCCAATGGCGGATATAGTCACTCCGAATTTAAAAGAGGCTTCGGTTTTACTTGGCGGCCTGTCGTTAAAAACAGTAGATGATATGTGTCTTGCTGCAAAGTCCATACATTCTTTTGGTCCAAGGTATCTTCCGCAATGCCTATATACTGTAATTGTCTTCTTTGAAAGTTGGTCTCCTGCTTTTCTTTTGCCGATATGTTACGATTGCATATTAGAAGCAAGATCTAGGTAGGATTATTTGCAATTTGTGATTAATAACGGAGTACATAAAGCAGAAGCATTTTGTAGTTGCTAATGACAAACAATGTCATCTCATCACTAACTGACATAGCATTTCTTTCCTAGTGAAAGTTTTGAGTTTCTATAATCGTGGTTAATGAGATGTGCATGTTAGAGTTCATTTTTTTAGTATGTGCTACTTATAGCCTGAAATTTGGCAGGAATGTGCTTGTGAAGGGTGGCGACCTTCCACACACATCAGATGCTATTGACATATTTTTTGATGGTATAGTGTTTATTAGTCAGTATTGAGGTCTTTAGTTAGCTAGTTTTATTCTGTCCTTTTGGGAGTAATTGGAGTGTATATAAATTTCTTTTATAGGACAGCAATGCCACAAGCTGTATGGTATACGTATCACAACTCGCAACACTCATGGGACTGGCTGCACGATGGCTTCATATATTGCAGCTGAATTAGCTAAAGGCTCATCAATGCTGCAAGCTGTTCAGGTTTTCATTTCTTATTGTTACAGTTCTTACAGTTTTACTTGTTGTTTGAAGGGATTTGAGAGTAGTTTGATAGGTTGTATGTTCATCTGTGGATGAATAGCATTTCTAGTGCACACAATGAGGTGAACTTTATACATGTGACATCCTTCACATACTAGACTAATATCTGAGTGTACGATGATGCTTTTAGGAATAAAAAATGTTCATAGCTTGACCGAAGGTTAAGTTGTACTCATATGGTTTTTTGTGTATGCAATAGCTAGTACTGAGAATACACTTCACTGTGTCAGACAATATACAAGTGTAGAAAACATCCTTTTCTTGCTCCAATCCACTTCAAGTAGTATGTAGTGATTTATCTATTGCCTGCAGACTTCCAAGAGCTTTGTTGAGCAAGCACTTCAATTCAGTAAAGACCTCACTATTGGGAATGGACCTCAGGGTCCTTTCGATCAACTGTTTAAACTAGAAAGTCATGAGAGTATTCATCACCAAAGATCTCGATTTGATGCAAATGATTTGCTTCTATATGCGGTTACAGATTCAGGGATGAATAGGAAATGGGGACGCTCCATTACTGATGCAGTTAAATCTGCAATTGAAGGGGGAGCGACGATCATCCAACTGAGGTTAGTTGAAAGTTGGCAGTGATTTTCCTGACTTAAATAAAAATATAGATTGTTTTTAGGACATGCTTTTGTTTCTATTTTCTTATAATTTTGAAACTTTGTGTTCTGTCACTTCTTTGCGTAGTACACTTCTGAGTTCTGTTCAGATACACTTTGTCATGCAAACAATGTGACCTTCACTTCATTGCGAGATTGAGCGATTATTAGTAATATTTTGATTGAAAATACTTTTTACAGGTAGAATAAATAGATTTTGACAGCTACTAATCTAGTATGTGATTGTATACTACTGAAGTTCATTGTAAAATGTGATTCATGTGTATCTATAAAGGAGACTATCAAATTCTTGAGAGCTTCAATAATTTGTAATGTTTGTATATCATTTTTCTATAACGAAGTATTTGTATATCATCGTGATCAACTCGTGTATTTTTTGCCCATTTGTAAGAGAAAAGGAAGCTGAAACACGAGAATTTGTAGAGGCAGCTATCGCATGCATGAAGATCTGCCGGTTCCATGGTGTACATTTACTGATAAATGACCGAGTTGATGTTGCCCTTGCCTGTGATGCTGACGGTGTTCATGTTGGCCAATCAGATATGCCAGTGCACATTGCCCGTAGACTCCTGGGCCCTGAAAAGATTATTGGTGTCTCCTGCAAGAACCCATCTCAGGCAGAGAAGGCATTGACCGATGGTGCGGACTACATCGGCTGTGGAGGTGTTTTCCCAACCAACACCAAGGCAGGGAACCATACTGTTGGACCGGAAGGCTTAAAAACTGTCTGCTTGGCTTCAAAGTTGCCTGTAGTTGCAATAGGAGGCATTAATGGCAAAAATGCTCGTACTGTTATGGAAATCGGTGTTCCAAATCTGAAAGGCGTCGCAGTTGTCTCTGCTCTCTTCGACAGGGAGAACATTGCAGACGAGACCAGAATATTGAAGTCTTCCCTGATGGATGTATTATCACTGGCAAATTGATTCTCAATTCATATGTTGATATTTTCCATTTTCAGCAACTTAATTGCTAGAAAAAAAACTTATAGCACAGTCTTTCTCTGCCGAGTTTATTATCATGTAAGTCAACATAAATTAGATTATGTGATTATTTATTTTATTTTATTTCCAAAATATAAGAAATTAAAGTAATTTAATTTTGAATTTGTCAACAAATATTCTCCAGGTGTTGGCACCCTAGCAAATCAAGTCTTAACATATTTACCTGCCGTCTTCTCAAGCATTTAGTCAAACACGTTACGATCGCTACTGAAATGGACTACAAGTCCAGTCGACGCCTGCGATGATCACCACAAATAACAGAAACCAATTTTCCAAGAAAGTCTTGATAATGTCAAAGTTAGCTAGATTGTTAGCAATCGACATAAGTCATATATCACCACATTCTATTAATTTGTTGTGTGATTACAGCTAACTGGATATACTGTACGTAATTGCAAGTCTTCTGGGGCTCAAAAGTATTAGGGGATCAAAATTTTCTGGGGCTCACAAGTAAAACACATCTCTAGCTTTAACCAATGTTTTCCATTCCCGTATATTTGTCAGAAGCAAGACTCAGCTCGTGAGAGGGGAGTTGTGGCTCTCCATTATTCATATAGAGATTCATGAGTTCAACAGCCGTTCCGTGCTTCTCCTTCTGTTTTCTTAGCAAAAGGCAGAGGCATCTGAAGCATGGATTCTTTGTGCGTTCCACTGCATCAGATTCTCTGAATAGTGTTTAGCCAGCAACTCACCAAATCATTGACAACCCAATACCAGCGAACCTTTGTTTCTTTCCCTTGCTTGCTAATTTTATGTTTTTTCGCTTCAAGGAAAAAGCATATAGATCTTCTTTTCTTCGACTTTGTACAAGAGGAAAGTTCCTATTTCCTAGTAGTTCATTATATATTTCTGAGTATTTTATTGGCATGAATTAAATTCCTAGGAGTTCCAGTGGATGCTGAAATGGAAGAGATTAAAGCAGCGCACAGGAAGTTGTCAGAAGAGTGACATTCAAATACAGTATCCTTACTATTGAAGACGGCCACACAAAAGTTCAGCACCTGCGAGAGGCGTACGAAGTGTTAAGCAACGAAGAGAGCAAGAAGCAGAGAGCTGCAGAGCTGCACAGATGCGGAGGAAGCTTGAGGACCTGTACGAGCAATATGCCAGAAACTGGGAGCGGTTGCCAGCTGATATGGTTATATTATTTTCAATTTGCTGCATCATCTATGTGTTGGTATTCAAATAACCATATAGACTGATGTATACATTATACCAATTGAATAGCGAAAAAGGAAAGTTCAGTTGAATAAAAACATGTACTATTGATCTTTAACTTTAATGTTTCTCAAAAATATTTTTAAAAAAAAAAAAGTTAGACGTAAGCTTTGCAGTTGCAGTAGTAATAATATAAAGATGTCTAAAAAAAATGGAGAGAACGTGAAACGGCAAGCAATTGAACCTTTTCGTTGCAAAGGTTGAGTGCCATAAGCCTGTCACAAATTATCACACTCGATAATCTTCACAACAGATGAATCCCCTATCTTTTGAAATATTACTGCCCGGTCGTGAGGCTTTATTAAGCCAATCGACATGCCATAATCCAAGGCGAGGCTAATGCTTGCTTCCTCATTTGCTATCTCAGAACCAGCCTGACAGGCAAATCATTAAGCTTAGTTGCCAACGGATAGAAACTCATGACAGTTGTCAGAATAATTAAATCATACCTTTTTGTTTTAACATAGATTAAAGGGAGACTCTCAAGCAACATTTGTAACTATCTAATTTGTGTTAAACATCTTAGAAAACACATCTTACCGTTTTAGGATTACCCAAGATAGGAAAAATTCCTCTAACCGCAAGCAATTGCCTGGCCTGCAGGGAAGATAAATATTACTTTGTTAGTATGATTCTTGTAAGTATATCAGAGTGGAAAATATCTTATTAGTCAAAGCACAGATTTGCAGGTTATCTTTGTGCAAACTTTTTAAACCACTTAGCATAAAGAGAGCGACCACACTGGCTAGATGCTAAATTAGTATGGGTTGAGGCACTATATATCACTCCTAGATACCTTCATAGTGCCAGAAGAGATTTGTTCTGATGAGTTTGGATTAGAATCTGCGCGAATTACAGCCAATACAGGCATTGAGGGCCTATATTTTGCAATCAACCTATGATACAAGTTCAACAACTACTCAGTTAATGAGAACCTTCATCGAAACAAATCATCATGTTGAACAGTCAAAAGATTATCGGAGGAGGTACTATACAACTTAAGTTTTTAGATAAAGAAGAAACAGAAGACAAAATAGTACCTGGCACCTCTGCCTGAGGAGGTCAATACAATGATAACAGCTGCATTTACTTTAATTGCGGCACGGACCTTCACAAATTATAGGAAACAGCACAAGAAATTTTTTAATGATGCTAAAGGAGAAATGCTGATATCTAACAGTATGGGGCATGACTTACAGCTGATGATGCAATAGACTCTGGATGGGCCATTGGTTCTCCAACATATTTTATTATTTTCTTAAACTGACGATACTGATTGCAGACGCTTTCTGCCTATGAACAAGACAGAATGCATATTAATAGGTTTTGAAGTTGTTTCCTGGTACTGTTGATCCCCAGAACTACATGCTAGAAATTTCTAATTTATATTACAGAATTTAGCTATATAAACATCAGTGGAGTAACATACTTCTATACATATTCTGCCTACAGTCTTTATAGCATCAACAGGGTAGAGCCCTCTTAGTGTCTCAGCACCTAACAAAATGCCATCGGTCCCTGCAGACAGTCAAGGTAATCTTGATACCATTAGACTATAATGTTTGCAGAGTGTATTATAATATCAATATTCTAAGGATTTGCGAACCATCAAGTACTGCATTTGCGACATCAGTTGCTTCTGCACGAGTAGGGCGAAGGTTATCAACCATACTGTCTACCACTCTAGTAACTATTGCAGGCTTCCCAACCATATTGCATTTTCGAATACCAGACTTCTGGAATAAGAATACCTGAAAACCCCACGGAGTACAAATTTGAGAGCAAGAAATTGTTATAAGATACAAAGAGCAGAAGTTTCCATTATGAGATCCATTGATTCAGTGACCTTATGATTACCATGGGACACATCAATGAGAAGGGAAGGAACGCTATCTTTGTTTTCCAAAAGAACAGAAATAAGATTAAAATATAGTACGAAACTGTTGATGCAATTTCATTTCTAGAACAATTAACTTGATTTATCATATTGTTGCATCTGCTCTGCTAAAGAGTAAAGTCAATTTCATGCTTTATGTATGCACATAAGAGCTTTCTGTGGAGGCCTGGATAGAACAAATTTATGTCCTTAGATGATAGCCAGTTTAAAAAACTTGTTGCTGTCCAGTACCCCCACTAACAAAAGAAAATAAAAAAAATTCATTTTCAAACAGAGCCAATTCCTAACTGGATCAGGTACTATATGTTTATACTGTAGTGCATAATACTGGATGCAGAAATGCTGAAAAAACACGTCATGAAAACTTGGAGCACAAGAAGTTTCAGACCTTTTCTGGAGGAAGGTCAATCCCTAGATTCCCCCGAGAAAGGATGATTGCATCTGCTTCTTGGAGAATTTCATCAAAATGCTTCAAGCCCTATAAAGTGATAAATTTAAAGTCAGGGAGCCACAGAAAGCACTTAGTGTATAAAATAATGCAAAATGGGCAACCAAAAAATTTTCGAGAGACCACTGATTAGCACAATCTCCTTAGACTTTCTTAAACAGAAAAAGAGCACAATGTTCATCATAGGAATGACCCCACTTACCTCAACATTTTCAATTTTCGCATAAATCTGTGTTTCAAGAAGCTCCTGGCTTTCAAGAAAAGATCGAAGCTGCACAGATTAACTAGGATCAGATATCAGATATTATGCATCTCAAGAAGCCATTCTAAGCAAATTACTGCTTCTAGTATGCTATTGCTCAGTCAGGACATCCAGTAGAAGGACACATGTCAAACTAAATTAACACTTGACATCAAAGAGAAGTGAGTGAGATGCAAAATGTGCGATCTGCTTCAGATGCAAACCACGTTAAGGTTTAATGCTTACACACTTACTATACAAAATGTTATGCTTTTCTTCAGCCAGGTTCCGATATTATTCTATACTGTGTACAGTCAATACTGTATGTAGTTGTAGTTTGATAGATAGTCCATATGTTAAGTACTTGACTATGTGAATACGCTAGTAACTACGCATGCCGTTGTGTCAAGAACTAGTTGGTCTGAAAGTTAAAGCATCACAATTTGACATTAGAACGTCCCAAAAGGTGAGAGTTTGTAACTTTAAAAATATTGCTGCAGAAACTGCACATCATTAAACAAAACTGAAGCTGTTAATAAGATTGACACCTCAGTAAAGTGATTCTACAAATGGATTAAAAGATAATTAGCAAAACGATAAGAATTCCAAAAAAATTTGTTTCATGATTTATGTGCCATTAATAGCATCAGAGGCACAAAGAATTAAAGCTAAAATTCACAAACCTCTCTCACATCTTCTGCATGCCGGGTGAAAGACAGAGAAATTATATCAACATTATTCCGGCATCCCCAAGTTGAGATAACCTACGAAAAAAGAACAATGAGACTTTTGAAACGCAAAAAATATGGCACAGTGAGCCTCCAAGACAATATGGTTTCATCTAAACTTCAAATCCTAGAGCAACTAGAGAAGATATCAAACCTTTAGTTGACATGATATTGACTGAAGGAACTCATATTAACTAAGCTAAAATCAAATAACATTGACGTGAAAGCTTACTTCACCAAAAGGCCGTAAGAGGAAGATTCCAAGCAGTATACAATCATTCAAATGCTTCAGGAACCATAAATTTGTAATTCACTAACTAAAGTAGTTTCACGTTTGTGTTAACATTGCTATATCTGGAGCGTAAATTTTATACCATTGTAGCATGCAATATGCCCACATAGAAATCAAAATTCTTCATCAATTTGAATATATCCAAATCTCACCATTATATTTCACAAACATAACAATAGATTTAATTCGTTAATGTAATATAAAACGCAAATTTGCATTAAGCCTAAGGACTCGATAGCTGATAATAGAAGGGATGGAGTAACCTGCTTATCAGAGTCAGTAAGGGTGGGCAAGTTTATTGGCACTTCTGAAACATGCATAGTGAAAATTGTGCCTGCAAGTGTAGCACTATTCTTCACAAGACAAGTTATGTCTTCATCATTTGTTCTCAATACCTAAGAAGGAAATTTTAATCCCATAAAATCTGCACTAGAATAAGAGCTTATTGTACACTCATCACATGAGAGGTTGATGCAAAACAAGGCATTCACCTCTAGCCATACAGAAGTTGTCTCACTTCCTGTGAAGAGATACTGCCCGATGAAAATCATGTCCCCCTGTTTAACAGCCTGTACTTCAATATAAAACACAAGGGGAGAAAGGTATAAATCAAAATGCCCAATTCATAAATAGAAAAGAAGAGACGAACTAAACCCTATACCTTCTCTGTTTCATATTAGCAAGAGTATCCACACACATATTCACACTGATGGTGACGTCATGCAAGTAACTTGCTCAAATGTCGACAAGTGCATACATACATCTTAAAGCTTCTAACTTTAGAGTTCTGCAGGTATACTTAGCTAAACTTATTTCCATTGAAGTGCAAATTGAGAAATTAATTGCTGTTCCAAGTAATTTCATTGATGTCAGAAAAGTATAAACTGTTAACTATTAAAGCACTTGAACTTAACAAATCTCCTGTACCTTAGCTAGGGCAGGAAAATTGACTGGCAAAATTGTAGAGGATGGAGATGTGGAAAGGTCAGGAGTCAGAGTGACATGATCATCAGCTTTCAACTCAATTGGATTTCCGCTATCATTGCTGACTTTAAGTTCTGGGCCAACAGTATCGAGCATCACCTGTGACAGTAGAGAAAAGATGCTTAAAATAATATACTTATATCAAATTATACTCACATTTCTCTAAGCATTCGACAGTATCTTGCAGAAAGCAAACTGATGACTGCGCACAAACAACAACACATGGGTGTTTCCATTGTCTGTAGAAAGGTGAAGTTCATAGATCTAAAGAGTTACCCCTTACCAACCCATTCACATAGTTCTTTGCTACTTAGGCGAACTGATTGCAAATTTGAGATTTGGAGTTACACTTTAAAGATTTGAAAATATCATAATATATTGACTGTATTCCATTATCAGATGTCTACATTCCGGTAACGAATTGAAGCTTACAATCTTAGTTGTCATAGAGGATACTGCCTACTTCAATATAGCGTGGGCAAACCACATAATACTTCAATGCAAGATCCAACCAAATAAACTTCTAAAAGGAAAAATGCGAACCTATTTAATTATACAGTTATCCTGAGTCTCCTATTCATGATCTTTCTTCCTGTTTCTCTAAGTAGTTGCTTGTCATAGCTCTTTTCATCAGATACAAATAATCCCTTGATTATGAACACTTATGATGCTTCTCAAATTTTAACCCTGTTTAAGGTAATTTTCGATACTTGTAAACATCTAGAATCTTGATGTTCCTCGAATCATGACTCTGCTTCTACCACTGCTTTGCCTCAAGTTGTCTACTGCATGCATTTATCAACCAGGCACACATGCAAGCATTTTGTTAGGAAAGATGAGAAGACAGCTCGGTGAAAGGATTAGGTCGCTCTAAGATAGGCACACTGCATCAAACAAAAAGCAAATGGATGAGCTTAATCAGTTGGCAGCCATTAAAATGCTCCATTTTGCCTATATACACTACATTGGTTACTTCTTATAAAAATCTTCCAATAACTAAATTTGATTATTTAGAAACACTAACACAGAGATGGCATGTTCCGTGTTAGTATCATAACCATGGCAAAAGCATCCAGTAGAATAGACAGAGTAGAAACAATCACTTCGAGAAACCGTGACAAGAATGGATGGCTAACATACAGTTTCACAGTCCAATCTTGATTCATAAACTCTCAAACGAAATGTATAAGCAGCAAACTGTCTATCACATACTCTCAATGCAAATATTTACATAATGCTTCACAATATTTGAAAGTACTGAAATCCATGGGGGTAAAATAATCAACCTGCTGCATATTCCCAGAAAATTGAATTCAAAATATTTTGAGATGAGAAAGTAATTAGCCACTTACAGCACACAACTTATTTGTGTTCTTCATAGCAGCTCTCAAATTATCAACAGTTTCTTGATGGTAATCTCCATTTGACCAGGAAAAATCAAAGCGTGCAACTACAAGTTTCAGAAAAAAAAAATAGTGTCAGCATTTAGCATGGCACGATTGGCATCCACTTCTGGATTCCAAGCTAGAGTCATTGGAAATGCAAACCTGACATTCCAGCTTTCAAACAATCCTCAATCACTTCAACAGTATGTGATTTTGGTCCAAGAGTACCAACAATTCTGGTCAGTGATGGGAATGAACTCTGCAATTAAAAACCAACGTAATAAAGCCTCCCTCCCAGACTTCAGGAAACTAAAATAACAATTATTCCACTCCAGTTAGAATCTAGATCCGTCTTCACATATTAGCAATAAAAGAAGAACAAAACTTATTAATCAGCTATCCCTCGTCTAAGTAAAACTTATTAATATGTACTAGCTGATCTGTAGCAATACGCAATCATTAAAAAAACACCATAAATTCTTCAAAATTTTGAAATCGGAGAAGGATCTTACGGATTTGGGAGGCATGATAACGGATGCAAGCCGAGCGGGCTCGTCCATTAGCATTTGGCCACCTTGCATCATGTGAGTCGGAGTTGCAATCGAAGGAGAGAGAGATCAGGAACTAGGTTTTGTTTCAGAGAGAAGAAATGGAATCGATCGGGTGAGTTGAGTTGATTGAATGGTGTGTTGTGGAGTTCGTGAAAAAAAGAAAGAAGATGAGAAGAACCGGCGAGAATAAAGAGAAAGAAGAAAGGGAGGGTAGGTATTTATAGATTTCAAATCCCGGGATCTCGGAACACGAAAGCGTTATGCCGCAACACAACGTGAGATTAGAAAATACTTGCAATAACGGACCATTTTGATTAATTTCAGTAGTTTAAGTTTAGACGTTTGGCGGTGCTTATGCAAAAAAACTTTTCATAATTTTTTTTTAAGTATCTTAGTTTATAAATATTTAAGAAATAAAAATTATACACATAATTATTCATGATCTATTTTCAACCGTATTTTCTAAATCAAAGAAAATCTAAAATTATGTATATAATTTTTGAAATTGAGAAATCTTTTGAGAGTGATAAACACTCGTAAAGCTTGAGTGCCTTCATTGCAAATGGTGCCCTTTTATGAGAAAGATAAACATCTATTCATTATCACGGATTTAGAATTTTATTTTGACTAATACGGTACTTAACCATATATTTTGTGACTAAGTCAATTCTTTATTCCAAATGAATTATTAAAAATAGCTAAAAAAATTTGTGTAGACTAATACAGTACTTAATCATATATTTATTACAACACTCACGATTTGTTATAAAGATTTTTACTTGATTTGCTTGATAATTCTAAATAAAAGCATTGTATTTTTATTTATACATTCTATCTTTTCAACGGACGGTGGAGATTTTTTTGATCAAACCTATAGTGAATATTTGATCTAAAATTTTTTTACATAATATTCCGTAAAAAAATTTCTATCTTTTAAATATTTTAATTATCTAGAATATTCTATATTATTTTATAAATTTATTGCCTGATATTGTAAGAGTTTAGAATATTCTATTATATTCTAAATATTTTATCTAAGTAAAAATATTTTATCATCTAAGTACAGAAAGAAAAGTCAAAATAACTATATAACCGTACCTTGACAATTTAGAGAAGGTTAATTATTGGTGCCGTTTCATGCCGAGATGCTCCGGCGTTTATATTGAAACTAAATGGCTGATTGCGCAAATTATGTAGAATGCCTTTGTTGCAAATGCTGTTAGGGGTTGTTTGGGAGTGCTTATGAAATGAAGTTTTTCTGAAATAGAAGGTATTTTTGTTTTTTTTGAGAAATGAGCTTTATTTTTTTTATTTTTAAAAAAATAATAAAAATATGCAATAAAAAGATCTCACTTCGTAAAATATTTCTACACTTTCTAAATTTTTAAATAAATTTTTTATATACTTATAAGATATATATAGAAAAATATGAAATGAAAAAAAGTTATGTAAGCTACGCCAAAAAGCCTCTTAACATAGTCACAAGACCCATAGGCCGATTCTTGAGAATAAGTGGGCCGAATACTGATCACTATAGTAGTTCTAGCTCTTCTATTTAGGGACGTTTGGTAGTGCTTATGAAATAGAATTTTTTTAAAATAGAAGGTATTTTTATTTTTTTTGAAAAACGAGTTTTATTTTTTTTACTTTCAAAAAAATAATAAAAATATGTAATAAAAAGATCTCACTTCGTAAAATTTTTTTACACTATCAAAATTTTTAAATAAATTTTTTAAATACTTATAAAATATGTATTAAAAAATATAAAATAAAAAAAAGTTAAAAAATTACTTATGATAAGCAGTGCCAAACGCAGCCAATGAGCCACGTATGAAGAACGATTAGTGTGTGCTTAAAATGCCCGAAAGTTTATTTTTCTTCATAACAAATAAAAATCAGAATTATACTTTAAAATTATTATAATTTATTTCTAATTTATTTCAAACAAAATTAAACTTCAATTTCAATATTATGGCCATTATAGAAATCTTTTATATACAAAATTCAATATAATATTATATACTTGCCTTTCTTTTGTCGCGCTTGCTATGTAATTAATGATAATACTATTTTTTCTTTTGAGAACATCATCGGAAAGGTGTAGCCGTGTAGGTATATTGGCAAAGATACCGTTGCTAACTAGACCATTACCATACTTGAACAATTGAATTTTATATAATTTTTAAATTTTAATTTTTTTAATAAAATATTAAAAATTATTTAAAATATAAATTAATAAACTAATAACTTTTTAAAAAAACATATTCAAATAGTCTTTTGCTCGAATACAATTTTTTCAACCCAACAATATAAAAGTCAACAAATAAAAAGTCCAACTAACATTATTATTTTGGAATATAATTTAAATTCAGTAATGAAGAACATAAAGAATTGTAGAGGTGGCAATTTTTGATACAATCCGCGAACTCGATCCGAAAAAATTAAATTCGGATCAAGTTTTAGTCGGATTGGAGTCGATTTCGAATCGATCCGAAAATAATATAAAAATTTAAACGAATTCAGATCGGACTCGGATTGACTTGAAATTGATCCATTTAATCCGTTTAACTATTTATATAGTATATATTATATAAAAATTAAAAAATAATACTAAAATTTTAAATTTAATTTATAATATTTTTTAAAATATCTTAATCTAACTAATTTTTACTTAATTTATAAATTTTATCAAAATTAATATATTTTAAATATATCATAATTAATAATTTATATATATTATTATTAAAAATTAATTTTTATTTTAATAATTTCAATTATTATATAAATTGGCTTAAGTTTTATCTAATTATTAAATATATTAAATTAAAATTAATAATTTAAATTTATATAAATAAATAAATCGAAAATTTAAACAATTTTAATATAATTATTATACGGATTGCCACCCCTATTTGAACTCCCGAATAGCATTGCCCTTGTCGTTAACAAAGTTTTCTGTCATCAAAGCATAACATCTGGCAAGACGATACTTAGCTGGACCCACCAAGGACCCTCAACTCTCTCTCTCTCTACTGCGAAGAAATCTATCGGAGAATTATTGAAATAGATCATCAGCAGCAGCAACAATGTTTTCGACTTCCGATCGGGGCAAGGCCAGAGGTAGAAGAAAATGTTACTTCAAACATTTAGTGGTTTGAATAGTGGTGGTATTTTAGTGCGATGTTCTTTCTGGTGGAGAAATTAACGATTTTGTGATTGGTTTGATGGCTTTGGGATTCTATAGTAGATTTCTGCTTTCAGTGTGTTTGTTTATATAAATAGGGTCATTTTATAATAAAGTTTTAATTTCGTACTTGTAGGTTTTAGCTCTATTGCCTGGGAATTTAGTTTCTCCCAAGGTCTTGGTGATGGTTACTTGGAGAAGTAATTGGGGCTTAGACAAATGGCCACTTTTCACTGTTAGTTCCAGTTGCTTGCCTCTTTAGAACTTGCAAGGATTTATGTGACTGTTCTAATTTGCACTTGGACTGTTTTAGCCAACTTAAGAAAGGATTTGTTGTACTTTATTTTGATTTTTAACTTGGTTAATTGATTCGAACTTGGTAATTGATCCAAAAGAACGGTTAATTGATTCTAACTTGGTTAATTGATTGTAACTTGGTAATTGATCCAAAAGAACAGATTTTGCTGATGAAAGCAAGACGATGTTGGATGAAGAGATTGTTTAATGATCAGCAGATAATTTTTATTTATGATTGATACAAAAACATAGAAACCAGATTGGTTGTGCTATTTTATTTTATAATTTAGAATAAAAGTTATGTGTGTGAGAAATATTAATGCAATAATGTCATTCACTTGCTAAAACTTAATACGTATAAATTGATTTTGGATAATACTGATATAATAGCTTGCTTAGGATATACATGAGATCAACCAAGTATGTTTCTCAAAGCAATCATGTGAAGGTGAGACTTAGGCATTTGAATTGCAATTTTCTCTTATCTCTTTCTGTTTTTGTCACCCACTATGTTTGTTAGCTACTTGCTGTGATTTATTGTATGCTTACTGAAAGAGAGAGAAAGCTCTGCAATGTTGATTATTGACTACTTAGTGATTTTTGTGCGTGTGCATACTGTTAGAATAAGCATTCTAAATTTGAAATTCATAAGATGGAAACTGCATGATTATTAGAGAGCTACTTTTGCAGTTCCTTCTGAAAAGCGCCGTAACCCCTCAAACTCACAAGCAACAAAACCGACAAAAAGTCCTGAGAGCTCAAACAGCATTTTGATTTATCCTCCTTCTAGTTGTCGGAGGTCTTTGAGGATTAGGAATGCCCGGCAGTCTCGTAGTGATGATAAGAAACTAAATACCTCCTCTTTCCAGTCATATTTGGAGTAGGTTGAAATTATTAGCATCCAGTGATTATGGTTTGTGTTGCTTTCACCTTTCTCAGACATTCTGTTCTCTTTGTAGTGAGTTTTGGAACCGAATTTCTGAAGAAAAGAGGAGCTCCTTCACATTTGTAGATTGCTTATGGTTTAACATGTACGTGGATGGCCAAAAGGCTAAAGTTGTTGAATGGATAAGGAAGAAAAGTATCTTTTCATGGAGATATGTTTTTGTTCCCATTGTGTGCTGGTGGGCTTTTCTTTCAGTTTTCTTCATTTTGCAGTTTTTGTATGTGACTAACTTAGATTGGGTGCTTGGTATTTGCAGGGGTCACTGGAGTCTCCTGATATTATGCAACTTTGGAGAAGCTCTGCAATCAAAAAGCAATAGGCCATGCATGCTCCTTCTGGATTCACTCCATGATACAGGTCCGAAAAGGTTGGAGCCAGCAATAAGAAAGTACGCGCTTTTACTCTTGTTTCTTTTTTGTTTTGTTTTCATATTGCCCACTTACTCTGAAGTATCTAAAGTATCTGGAAGTTTGCTCATCTGCTTTTAGGTTCATTCCAGGTTTGTTTTAGACATTTATAAAATCGAGCAAAGGCATGATAGAGCAGATTTGATATCCAAAATTCCCCTTATGGTTCCTAAGGTGGCCTTTCTACACTTGATATATTCTTGGTACTGGTACGTATTTACATTATCACATCTGCAAGCTAAAGATTACCCACATCCTTTGCAGGTGCCACAACAGAAAAACGGGGAGGAGTGCGGTATCTTTGTTCTTTATTATATATACCTTTTTGTTCAAAATGCTCCTGAATGTTTTGATCAGGAGGGCTACCCTTACTTTGTAAGCTTTTTTCTTTTTCAATATTTAGTTATAACTTCAAATTGGAAGGGTGATAGCTTATTAGCTTTGGGCTTCAGCTCAGGGAAGATTGGTTTTCTTTGGAAGATGTTGGAAATTTTGAGAAAGAAATGAACTTCTTCAAGTAAGTTGTAGCTTCTCATCACTGGCCTCTTATGATCAGTACGTGAATACGTTTAGCAATTTCCACATGCAATGATACATGCTAGTTCACCACCTGTTTGATGATGATGGATGCAAGCTAGCTATGTTTTGATTGGCTTTTTCTAAATATTAAAGCGGATTTTCTTCTATGTGCTCTGTGAATGCCATAATATTGTATTGAAGATGCAATCCTACATCACAAGAGTTTGGTAGAGTTGCTTGTCATTTATCCAATACTTTTGAACTGTTGAACTTGGAAAAATATTGACGTTACACATTTAGTAACGCCATTGATGAAAATCCTTTGCATGGTGTGGTGAATGGAACTTTCCTATTCTTGACATCAACTCTCTGCATAAGGTTGGTTCTTAAATTCATCGTGTTCTTCTGAAATGCAGGAATGAAAAATTAGATGACAACCCAATTGATCTAGAAGATGAAGATTGAAGATGTGCTGGTCAAACTATAACTAGTACAACAAGTGTAAAGAAACCAAATTCTCACTGGTATTGTTCTGAGGAGGGCGGATTGTTTTGCTAGGCCTCTTATTAAGAATGTGTATATATGTTGTAAGGCATAAAACGGGTGAAGTCATGCGGAACAGCTTCACATTGTTGTATATACACCGCATTGTCATCTGTAAAGCATATTCAGATTATGTAACTATGTGATTGTCAGATTGCTCGTAACTTGTTTAAATTTTGGATCAGTTTATGTTCTGCTCGCAGATTCCATCTTCCTGATCTATTTGCTATGTGTTTTCCTTTTCCAAAACGTAGACATTTTGTGCTACACGAAGAGTTTACTGCATTCTTTAACCTCTATTCATGAGAATTTGTAGATTGAATGTTCCGAGTCTAGCTCTATGCTGACCCTGGCTATGAACAGTACCATATTCTATAATGGAAGGCCTAAAATGCGAAAATGATCTAATAGTAAACCTACCTTGTCAATAACCGCATGTTTTCGTAATCAGGCCACGTTATATTTTTCTCATATTCACTTGAATATAGAAAAAATATAATGTGTGGCTATTTCGTTCAAACTAAAATCCTTTCTGTAAAAACCCCGCTGCACGGCGGCTGTCTTTTTCGTTCTTCTCGTGTCGTGCTTGGCTACTTTCAGTTTCACGCCGATCTATTCGAGAAAAGTTCGATATCGTTCTTCAAATCTTAAGATAATCCCTAACTGAATTCCTGACGAAGTTTAATCATGGTGAAATAGAGCAAGAGCAACTTTTTTCCCCTAAAACACGCTATCGATTATGTAGTTAATTGTCTCACCGATTGCTTCAATTGATTGAACAGAGAGCAAGAGGGTTAGGTTGAAAAGAAGTATAATATTATAAGTAAAATGAAGAACATCAAAGAAAGAGAAGGAGGCAAAGAAGCTTGGATTGAATAAGAAGAAGAAGGTTGAGAAGGATCCTGGCATCCCAATGACTGGCATTTTAAGAGCTTAAATCTCTTGAAGCACGTCGTGCATGCGCTATTGAGGAAATGGAGTAGAAGAAAGTTGCTGGGAAGGAGAGGGTATAATTAACTACCATTTCATTATTCTAGGAAAGAGAGCCGCGTTTTCGCTAGAGTTGTTTGGTGTTCGTAAAAGTTTTAGTTCAGATAATGCGGCTTTACTTCGAATAGGAGTTCTGTGTTCTTTTATAATATTGATTGCCCCATACTGTGTTTTGCTGCAGATTAATTGGTATTATAATATAATATTTACTGGACTGCAGGCTGAAAAGAGAAAATTGGGTTTGCTAGAGAATGATCACATGAGTAAGTTGGTTGACGAAGCATCTGCCAAAAATGAAGAGTTCGAGAAGAGGATTAGCATAGAAGAACAGTTGGATGCAGTTGCAAGCTTCATGGTATTTCATGGAATCCAAGTTGATGCAAACAGATGGATTTATGTTTTTCTAAATACTGCATTTTTGGTAATTATATTTCACAACTTAACTGATCATCAGAGAGGACCTTCTGTTGGTCAAGGTAATAGAAGCATCAGATGTCATGTTGGAGGTTCTAGATTCAGGAGATCCTCTAGGAACTCGTTGTATTGATATGGAGAAGTTAGTTTATAAGTCAGATCCTAGTAAACGCATTGTTTTGCTTCTCACAAGATAGGTAGCCTGTTTCTCCTCACTTTGCTTACGGTTTTGTGATTTATTAATGCTCATACTAACAATCTACTGGCTGAAAATTAGGCTTAATTGTTAACATCTTACAACTTTGTGATTATCCTGGAGTTATCCGTCTTGATTTACTGGAATGAAAGAACAAATTGTTTTGAACCTGGATTCTGTATTGTGAAAAATTCACTTTTCTTGATATTTTACTAAATTTAGCTGCTGCCATCATTGCAAACTCAAATCTATGCTTTCTTTTGGTAATTCAGATCTTGTTCCTCGTGAAGCTGTGGAGAAATGGCTCACATATCTTAGACAAGAGCTCCCTGCAGTGGCCTTCAATTGGAACATGCATGAACAGACCTCCAACTTAGGATGGAAGTCTGCAGGAAAGGCAGAAAAACTAAACACTCTTTCAGCAAGTGATTGTCTTGAGCCGACACGCTCATTAAGCTTTTGAAAAATTATTCTAGAAGCCATGAGATAACTTAGAACCTCACCTTAAATTATATCTGATGTTTCACCAACCTAGTATTTTAGGCTTTTCATGTATGATCAGAATCTGTAGTGCTTTACTTGATATCACAATTACCGACTCTACAATGTGTCTACTGCAAAGTATAGGTGCCACATATCTCCGCATATAAATCTTTATTGACAATTTCAAAAACGCAAGATGCTTGAAATGGGAAAAGTTGCTAGGTCATTCTAGATGTGGCAGAAGTGAGTATAGGATAAGAGTTATCTATTGCGAGATTATAAAGTTCTTTGACAACTCTTACTAGCTGGAAGAGTTTTCTGATTATACCAGAGATTTCTGTACGAAATCATTTGCTAGCTTTGTTCTCAACCTTTTACATCTTGTCTAATATATATATTTTTGGAATTGAAGTCGTACGGTTTGCCTTGATATTTCTCTATAGGTGGTTATTATGTTATTTTAAAAAAATAGTACTTTGATTTGGCAGATGAAGGTGTCAATTACGTTGGCATAGTTGGACTTCCTGTTGTTGGGAAAAGCAGCCTGATAAATAGCTTGAAAAGGTTGGATCTAGTAAAATGTTGGTTCTACTCCTGGATTGAAAAGATCCCTGCAAGTGGTGTGGGTTGGATAAGAAGGTATAACTAACTGGACTGCCCTGGAGTTGGCATGCTCAAGTCCGATGTGGAGATACTTCTATAGCTCTGTGGAATTGCAAGAGAATAGAGAAGCTAGCTGATCCAACCAGTCCAGGTAATTTATTGGAACTTGATGGCATGGTTATGACAATGAACCTTGTGTTTCAGCATTTTTCATAATCCATGAGAAGTAGCTTTTGTATTAAACGAAGGTTGCTGAAGTTTTTCTGGACTTGTTTCTGTCGTAATATATGGACATTCAGCATGTCTGTCGGATTATCACTAAAATATTCATTGAATTGATTGTCATTGTTTCTTTGATTCATCTTATAATGAATTGCTGATATGTTCTTACAGTTAAGGAGATCCTTAATCTTTGCATGCTGAGGATTGATTTCATTATACAAGTTGCCAAGCTTTAGCTCTGTTGATCATTTTCTTCAAAACCTGGCCTCCTTGAGAGGTGCCATATAGTGGACAGATACTGCTGCAGAATTGAAATGAAGGTAGTCTATTATAATTTTCCTAGTTGTAAGCGTTTACCAGTTGCTTTGGCTAATTGTTTTTTTTCTATATGTACAAACATTTCCATATTACACTCTTCCTCCAAGTAGGAATCATGACACAGATATGAGCTCCATGAAGATTATTTCTGAGCTTGGGAAAGAATTTGATGTTGATGAGGTCTACAAGTCCGAATCTTCATTTATCGGCAGCCTGGCATCCATTGAAGATCTTTGCCATTTGGAAGTTCCTTCACCTCCCCTCTATGTTCAGATGACAGCCCATCCGAAGAGGTTCAATTGAACGTTTTCTTTGGATTCTCTTAAGAGTTTAAAATACATGCGACATTTTGTTCAGCATAAGCTAAGTTTCCTACTTTGATGGCTTACCTGCTAAAAACACTTTAAATTGATTTTCAAAGGATTTCTGAATTTGCAGATTTTCTTGGAACTGATTATGTTAAGGAATACGTTAAAATTAAGACTTGAACATAGAGTTCTATCTTGCACTGGAGTTGAAAATGATATGTTTTGGTTCTCTCTGCGTATTAATTGAAGTGTAAAATAACACAAAAGTATAAAAGGACTGATGACCAAATTTGCCAGGGGAAATACAAAATGAACAATATAATGATATGTTTGATGGGGGAGGTATTTCAAATATTTGAATTCCACTTTGTCAGAAGACAAAGCCTCCAGGACTGGGTACCAGCACAGACAGGAAGCGCATTATTACATACACGAAAACTAAAAAAGCTTGCTGTATTTGATACTTGGTTATCCTGTGAATGTTACATTTAACATGATTCTAATAAGTTAGAAGGATATTTCATCTCTTCACCTATAATGGAAGATGAAGAGAGTTATTTCCTTTCTATCTCTGGCAACAGCATTTCTTGAGCTTGTGTAAGTTGTGTTTACCTGTGTCAAAGATTTACTGCAGTTTTCTTCTAAATAATTTTATTAGGAACTCTATGATGGATTTGCAGTTTGCAAGTATTTTATGGTCTTTCTCAAATGAATTTTTTTGTCCTTAAATTTTGTTTTAAGAAAGAGCTCTGCACATGTTATCCATACTAGTCCATTGCATTTGTGACTTTTGTTTTCTTTTGCACTAAACAAAAACCTCATTATCTGAAGGCTTTGTGCCTGCCATCCTTATATGTTTCCTACAAATGTTTCTAAGTATTTTGGAAGGTAGTGCTACGCATTTGATGGGATGACATGCTACGACTTTGTCAGAGCAAAATGGAGACGCTAGACAAAACTGAAAGCGAGGATATTGCTGTGGCAAATGATCCCGAAACAAAAGAAAATACAAGTAGTGGGCAGAATAACAAGCACTATACTGCAGAAGTTATCCTTGATACCCAAAAGCAAAGAGCTGACAAGAAAAGCAGGTAGGAGAAGAAAATAAGTTTGAACAGCATGGATGCTGAACGAATTAAAGATGGATTATTCCAAAGAGATGCCTATGCCTGAGAAGCTGACACTAAAGGAGGAGATGAAGAAGATGAGCTTCAGAAGCAGCACTTCTAGATTACAAATTTCTTTCCTATATTAGAAAGGCCTGTAATATAACATACAGCCTGAAGAAGGTTACAAATTTGTAATCTAGAAGTTGTTTCTGTTATTTTTGTTGCATTAACTTATAGGCAATGCTGGTTTCGTTTCTTGAAAGCTGGGACCTGCTTGTCTTGTCTGATAAAGATGTAAACTACGATTTTTGATAAAGCTCGTTTCCATTTTTTATTTTTGACGATGCAAAGTGCAAAGAAATTTTATAGCGGCTATGTGTTGCTAAATTAAAATTATTGGACCTGTCTTGCAAATCATAGAAAGAATCATAGTCCATGCATTGACTTTTAAGAAAGGTAATTTCTATATTTTCTTAAACCATGCGTTTTATCGTCGAACAATGGCATCACGATTCTTTCTTCTCCATTTCTTCCCTTCCGTTTTATTTCTAAAATTTCCTCAATTTTACTCGAATAAGATCTAAACTTTTTTGTTGCGTTTGTTCTTTCTTCTCTTATTTTCACCAAATTTTCAGTCCTTGTGCTGTTTCGAAGCCCAGGATCTGACAAATCCTGCCAAAATCTCGTCTTGGTATGTAGAATGTTTTGTGTTCAATAGCAATTGTTAGCAGAGACTAATTTGATCTATGTAGTTCTGTTCGCTTCAAGCTTGAGAGATTATAGATTCATGCGCTCATGAATAATCAACAATTTGGGTCTGGAAGCCCCAAATCTTTCCATGCTTATCCTAGAGTTGATTATGATTTAGAATCTGGCGCTCAACGGAAGATCCGAAAGCCAAGGAATTCTTCATCTGGACCTATCGAAATGATTAAATCTATAGGAAATCGTATGTGTTACTTCTACAATCTTCATCCTGTCGCTGTTTCACTCATTTCGTTGTGTTTTGGAATTACAATTTTGATAGTGTTATCAGTACTTGAGAGCCGGTTTAGAACGGTGAGGTTTCAGAAGAATTTCAGGGTTGGATCAGGTGGTAATCAATACCCTTTAGCCGGTATGCGAAATCTTGTAATGGTTGCAGGGCATTCGATATATACAAGTAATAGTTGTGGGAAATTTGATAGTGAGGACTCATGGTTCTTGGAGCCTTATCAGAAGAATCTCGGCCAAGCTGCGACGTTCTTGGCTCATATTAAGGCAGGGGTGGAGATTGCTGCTAAAGACGAGGGTGCTCTTCTTTTGTTTAGTGGTGGAGAGACTAGGAAGGGTGCTGGCCCTAGGAGCGAAGCACAGAGTTATTGGGCTGTTGCTGAATCCAAAGGCTGGTTTGGTAAGCTGCTTCTTTGATTTGATAAAGCTTTGTGCATTATTTCTCATTAATTAATGTTTGTATGCTAATCTTCTGTGCGGCCATGTTTAAATATGTTCGTATTTTACAGTTCAAAGGCTCCAACAAAAGTTGAACTTACACTAATTTCAGAAAAATAGCAAATACTATAGTAGGCCTGACAGATACCGTAGAAACATAAGATGGCAAGAATCCATTTGATTAACTTGTGTAGATGTGCACATATAAGTTTGTATGTTATCTGCATGTACGTATATGCATGCAGACATTAGGCCTTAAAAGAATAATACAGAAGATTGGATTAGCATGAGCATGTTCACTATCGTGGAATTTTTTCAGATTTGAATGGGACATGCTTATTGTTTATAAGAAATTCCCACAATTGTGTATTCAAAAGAAAGGGATACATGTGTTTCATCCAGTTTGCTTAAGTAGTTAATCACATACCATAAAGTTGATGAAGAAGCTTCATATGATAATGTTCCGACAACACAAATATGAGTCAAGAAGATAATGGAATTAAATCCCTGATATAAAAATAAAAATTGCCTTTTCCATATGTATGTGTTGATGGTAGCTGTTACCAACGTTAATGGGGCTCTCTTTTTTTAGGATCTATTTTTCATTATTAAGTTATATTTGAGCATTTTTCTTGCAATTTCTCTTTCTGGATTCTTTTCACGAACTGATTTTTCTATTTCTTTGTCTTTAGTAATATGCCTCATCAGTATTGAATGTCTTTTAACATCTTCATCATTACTCTTCAGCCTCATATAGTAATGCCATTGTTGTAGTTGAACACCGTGTTTCACTCTGTAAAAAAACCCGTATTTGTTGTTAGCTTCAAAAACTACATTTTTTCAGGTGAGCAGGATAGGGTAAGGAATAGAGCATTGACAGAGGAGCATGCAAGAGACAGCTTTGAAAACCTACTTTTCAGCGTATGTCGGTTTCGTGAGCTTACTGGAAGTTATCCACAGAATATTACTGTAAGCTTCTCTCATGTTCTTTGAGCATTTTGTCCTTCGTGGAGTAATCTTTCTTTACATACGTAGATTTTTGAGTCCTCTAGCAGCATAGAGAATGTTTTTAGCTCACATGCATATGCAAAGAACAGAATAACTCTACATGGAATGTTTAAATGTTTAGGCAGCTTTGTAGGTCTTACACTATTATGAACACAATGTTTCTTGAATTGGATGCTTGTTAGTTAATTAGAAAGAACAATTTTCATTCTGCTAGATTTTTTCTTACCCATAGGATATTTTTATTTTTTATGTTAATAATATTATTATTATTTGCGTTAATGCTTTGCTGATACTGGTGTAAATAAAGGCTTTTCTCTTCATGACGTGACTGTTTCCTGAGATCTTCTTATTATTTCCTTCTGGACCTGATAGTTTAGGTTTTTACCTTTTAAATTCAATGCAGTGTTCTCTCATACTCTTTGCTAGCTTTTTTAATATATTGATTTTGCTTAATAGCTGAACTGTGGTGGTTTCTGAAGATTCTTTTCTGGCTTCAGGTAGTAAGCTATGATTTCAAGAAGGAGAGGTTCACTACTTTGCATCGATCAGCAATTCGATTCCCAGAGGGAAGATTCTCTTATTTTGGCACTGCAGCGTCTCCAACGGCAAAAGAGGCTGCAATGAACGGTGAAGCTGCCGTCAGAGCTCAATTCAGGGAAGACCCCTATGGATGTTCAATTTCTCTTCATCGCAAGAGGCTGAGTAGGGATCCGTTCCATCGTTCTATACCATACCCTAATGGATGTCCTGAGTTGCGAGACTTGTTCAGCTACTGCAGTCCTATTCCATTTCCAGGAACACTTCCATGGCTTCAGTAGCATTCAAAGTTATGCATTTCTGGATATGCTTGAGCTGATTGCAATCTGAAGATTTCATTTTTCCTTTACTTTGATGTAATGTATATGTGTTATGGATAGAAACAGCAGAGAACACCTTGTATTCTCACCTTATCTAGTGATGCTAAAGCGAATATGTAGAAATATAGCTGCTCAAATGTGATAAATTTATTGTTTGGGAAAAAGAAGAAACTAATTGAGAAAAGCATTGCCACCATTTTTGCTATTTCATTGCGACCAACTTTATCCTTTAAATTCTTTGATCCTTAAATTATATTAACATGCCAATTTGTAGGACAACATAATATTTCAGCTGTAATTACCGTATGTGGAGGGTATTTCTAGTGAGCTTTCGTTCATATTCTAACATTACAAACCTTTTTGAGTTTTGAGCTTCCATCCCAAAATGCAAGAATCTGTTTGTGGATTGTTATTAAGAGAATGCTATTCTTCATTATCCCTGTGATGAATCATATTACTTAGTATTGAAGCGAAAAATCATTAATTTAATCTGGCTATTAAGGATAGCAATTCTCTTATCCTTACTATAGATATCTCTTAAAATTTTCATACAAAACTTTATTGATCCTTTTCCCTTGTACCTGCATGAGTTCATTGAACTTGAAAAGAAAATACAAAAAGAAAGAAAAAAATAAACTTAAGGCCATCAGGAACCATTTGTACATTATCCACAGTGGCACAATCAGAGTACCAGATTTCGGTCCGCATCGTGGTCAGACCGTGTCAACCACGGCCCACATCATATGGCCCTTTCCTAACTCATCAAAGTCAATCCAAGATATTATCACAAACTGAAAAGAATCAAAACCAAAAACAAGTACCCAAAAGAAAACCCAAAAAACATACAAAAATAAAAATAAAAACAAAAATGTAAAACATCAAAAGATGGAGTCATGGAGAACAGGAAAAACAGAGGGGCTCAGAGAAAATAAAATGGGTTTGAAGTTTTTGGTCAGCACAATGAAAATAAAATCAGAGTGGTGCATGACTTGTTTTCTCATCAAAGCCACCCGTAGTACTGCTATTCAGTATTCACATCTCAATCAAACAAAATAAAAGAGAGAATCGAAGAAAATATTGATAAAATGGTAATTAAAACTAGATAACTGCACTGAAATCTCTACTCATCGGAGAAGGAAGAGAATGAATACCAGCGAACAAATGACACAAGTTATTCTAAGCAAGAGCGATAACTATATATTTATAGGGAGGCTGAAAACCCTACATATGCTCCTTTTTCCAGAAAGTGACAATTCTGTCCTTACAAAGATATAAATTACTTTGCAAGACCGGGCCGTTATTTAAGCAATTTAAACATATCGTCAACTTCCTAGGCGCACCTTATTTCAAGGATACACAGACCCGCAACAAGGTAGAGAATCTACATTAAAGCACAATCCTCCTTTCTACTCGAAACTCTTTGTGAACAGATATAATAGTAAACTAGTGACAGCCTATATTCTGAACAACATATAGAGTATAGACAGATAGATGCAAGTACATTGAAGTTTTGATTCCAAGTTTCCTTCGCAAAGTATTTGAAATTGCTTTATTATAGGATATATACACACACCGAAAGTTCCAAGGACGTAAAAAGTTGGATCCAGAATCCCTTATATGATTAGAAATTTGCCCTGGAAAAAACAGCAGGAACCTACATCATTAAAAACATTTCGAACCGCAATTTACCATAGACTTTAAAGAATAAAAATCAGAAGTTTCTAGTGTTTCATCCATCGTAGTCCATATTGCGAAAGTTAGTCTTACTGTTATGCACTTCGTACTTGCAGGAATTTGTTAAAACCACCTCCGTCAGGTTGCAGCAAAGCAGATTTGCCACGTTAGCTTCATCTGACGATTATTTTCTGTATGGTTTGGATATCGGGGTACAATCAAGAGAGTCAAAAGAACACCTGCTCTACTGTAAGTTCTTAAGGTCATCTCCTGCCATGAAACTGGATGGACTGTTGTTTCCTATTATCTGAGAAAAAAGATCTTATACTGCCTTGGTGTCTCTTTCTCTCCAACCCACTATCACTAATGCTACCTTCAGGTAGCTGATCATACGCGTCTGCAAACTCACCACTCCATGAATGCAAGGGAATGAAATAGCTATCATCTTTGGCTTTCCTCCTCCACTTGTCAAAATGCTTCATGTTTTCTGATATATGGTGGAAAGTTTCATTTATCCTTGCTATTCTACGTTCAACAGGTTCCACCACATGAGAAACCGTAAATCTCACATCATCAGCTACCTACACAAGACCGATAAATAAATAATGATACTGTTCAGTAATAAATTATAAATAAGCAAGGTTCCTCAGAAAAGAGTATTAATTAGTGTGTATCCTGGATATGCACATACTATTTCACCACTGCCAAGTACCACATCGCGAACACTTTGCGGAAAACTCAAGCGCCTCTCCCTATCATCAGGCCGGGTAATTCGCGTTCTTGTTAACCTGGTGCTTTCTCTGACCTCTTCCGGATCTGAAGGAGCTCCAAGTGATGCATAGTCAGCCATGACAGCCACATTGCCGATACATCTTTCTCCATGTAGATATGGTGCTGCTGGGAAAACATATAAGTGCAACACAGCAGCAACCCCCATCTGCTCCACAAAGACTCGCTGTGAATAACATATGATTGCCAAGCAATGAAAGATTTTCATGCTACTAGAACACAACTTTGCCAATATTACTTTGTGCAAGTGCTAGGGACCAGGCCTACAAACCGACAGATATCTGCAAATCTACACAATTATCCCAAACCTGTGGATAGCTTAGTTCCCATTCATAATTTGGAAATCCAATCATATCACCTAATCGAAAGCATTTCAAGCAGCAGCGTATATCTAGTAAGGCTAAAGCATATAGCTTGTCAAAATTAGGATGACAGCAGTTTCTAAATGTATAAACATGTTGGTTTGACACCTATAAGCATGGCACAATGTGATATCTCCGAGGAGAGAACAGGCCAAAACATGATTTTTTAAACCTGAAGGCTTTGTCAATGCTACAGTTGCAGCGTTGCACAACCCTTTGGACTAGAAAAAGGTGTTGTTAAAATTAATATTATTTTCAGTTCACCAAAAACAATACATATGAAATAAGGTATAATAGCTTTTATTTGTACCTGAGCCTCACACTTGTCTGTAAAGTATCCAATATGTTATTCACCATATGACATTTCAATAAAAATTCCTCCATGTAGAAAAGATTTGAAATACATTACCAACAAAGCTCATCAAATGTGTCAAGAAACTATACCTCGATGCAGATGATATAATCCTGAGCCCGATTCTTCAATTCCTGAGCTAAATGGCCTTTAAAAACCCCGGTCGAAGAGAGAAAAGCCACTGCCACACCTTGCCACCAAGTCAAAAATACAATCGACTTGAATGTAAGAAATTTGGCGAGGGGTTTGATTGGTTCTAACTTCTCCTTGGTCACAGTATAAAACTGTATAAGACAGTACAACGCCCATGTCTGACTAAAATTAAGTACAACGGCAAGATATGGATACCTGGGTATATACAACAGCCACACAAACCTTAAACCAAGTTTTCAACAACATTAACACAGAACATGCATCTATAGAAGACTTCACAATATTTGCTATAGGTTAGGGTCACGTAAGTTTTCTCGAAAGTGAATTAAGTTTCAATACGATGTTGCCTCCAAAGGATGTTTTGACTAGTACAAAGTAACAACGTGAAAATATATACTATGTCATGGCACCTCCCAATAAGCTTTTCAGAATAATACATCTTACAACTATTTCAGGATTTGAAAAGTACTTACTGACAAAAGAAAAGCAAAACAAATGAAAAAGGAAAAAATGAAAAAGAAAAAAGAAAAGATATTTTTGATTCAGACACTATGCATAATACTTGTGAAGTAGCTGAGATGATCTTACCCAAATTTCCACTCGAACTTTCCTTCTCCATAAACCCCAAAAAGTTCAAGAATAATTGCCAGAAAGGCACATATAGTCTTCAATATCATCTGGAGATGAAATCACCATTATTAGACTACCGAAACTTATCGGTCAAAGAATAAATATCCATAAATAATGACCACGTACATATTGAACAATTCCAATTTTTACAGCCTGGTAAAACTCTGAACCACGATACCAGTGTCTTAGCAAGCAATTCAATGGAAATGGATGTTCAACAACTGCATCCACATATACAGCATCTAAAAGAGGTGTGCTAGGAGTAATCTGAACTTGAGTCTCCATGAGTTTAATTGTTCTTTCCTCGCCACCTTCAAGCAACATAAGTTTCCAGAATTAGAGAGACGCATATACACAAGAAGATTTCATCTGCATAAAGCCAGTCTATCGATATATGTTCAGTCATATGTCAGGCAACTAAATGTAGATTTCTTAGTGTGAATAAACAAACAAAGTTAGAAAGGACAAGCACAGTTACAGCAGACTCTCTTGCTAGATATGTTCTAACAAAATCACGTTCACAGCAAGAGCGAAATTACAAAGGCGCATATATTTGCGTATCATAAATATAGTGACCATATCTTCATCAAGATGCCACAAAGGAATCAGTTAATTATTTTGTACCTAGAAGGTCTCTAATTTTTGCAAACCTTGTTGAAATTGAGATGTGCTAGAAGTCTAGTTTATGTAAAATCCTTGCTCAGTGCAGTCTGTTGTGGTAGGTAATAATGCTTATTCTAGTTACTGAGGGCTTTGGACCTAGTAGAATTATCATATTTGGTCCATACAACATAGTACTGCACATACGCAATAATAATGAAAGATCAACCGCTCTCCTACCAGAAGACCTTGTAATGATAGTCAATTTGCCTATCCAGTGGGCAATCCGGGGAAGACAAACATGCAGTTCAGACTAGTCATAGGGCAAAGCTGCATCTGAGCTACTTAAGTTGGGTATTCAAGAAGACAACAGATGCTATAGCAGCAACAAAATCGCATCTCAAGTACAAATCAATAAAGTCAGTACCTAAGCAAGCGATTAAGTATCTCTCGAAGCAATACATAGCAACTGCCTCGTAGCAGTCACGCATGATCTCACAAATGAACGCAGCTTTTGAGTCCATCAATGATACAAACTGCAAGTTATATATATTTTAGATCAATTAATATCGCGTTGAAAGCACTAAAAAGGCAGTAAGAGATAACATAACCTAAACCTCAGAAAAAGAACACAAATCAAATAGTGAGATATATTATAAATATGAACTGATAAAACTCAAAGAAGTCAAGCATACCGATTCAACTGCATATACTGGCACCATTAAAATAAGACCAATCAAAAATTTTTGCTCCTGAAATGAAAGTCAAAACTAATCAGCTTTTGGCAGAACATATGAAAGATGTGGGACACGATTAAACATAAACCATAGGGTTGCGGAAAACCAGACTTTTTACTATTTCTGTAAGTGTCTTCAGTAAAAACTAACAGAGGTTTACAAACACCTTGAAGCAAAAGTAGGAAATATAATACCTCAGGATGATTGTAGACGGCTAGGTGCTCAAAGATTAGGTAACATGACAGCACAAGAGCAGCAACCACGAAAACACCGGCAGTCAAAATTGGCCAGCTTGGCAAAGTTCCCAAGTTTCCAGACATATACAGATCCAGCATCTCCCTACTCCACTTGATTAAGTATCCAAAGCAAGACTTAAAGAGCAAATCACTGCTCAATATGTATCTAGAAGCCAGAAAACAAATAAAATCCAAATGTGTTATTTGCTGCTTTCTCAAGTAGTCTTGAAAAAATACTCTCTTTCAGGCCAATGAAGTTGGCATATGAAATCCTGTTACAACAGATAAATGTGACATTTATAACTTGCCAAAAAATGGAGTTCGCAAGGCAGAACTATATCCTAACATGCAATTTGGTAAATGATGTCCTCAAAACATCATAGAAACCTAGTTCTTATGAAACAGCTTGCATATATGAAAAGTCACGGGGCTAGCAATCAGTCACAAGTATGTTACTCTCAAAGAGGCGGAACACAGTTACGACTGTTTAGAGGCTTTAAAAAATGACAACAGCCTCAATTTACATTCTCAGTTTTGGCACATCAAGAGAAGAAATCAAGGAAGACCAAGTAAAGGGTATAGCATGCAGAATAGGATGATGAATCTTTCTTTTGGATTTGTCATGCTGCATGTAACCAAAATCAAAGGGAATAGTTTAAATTCACTAGCAGGTTAACACCATGAAACATCTAAGCAACTTTGGTGTGAACAAACATGCAAGAAAAGTACAAGCTTCAAATGAGAGGGAAGAAGTTTCCATTTGCCTGATCTACTGGATTTTAGAATGATGGAAAAAGACCTTCGCGCCATTTCAGCAACCTTTCCAAAGTTAGTCTTAACGTTTTATCTAGACAATAACAAGCTTCCTGTCTGAATCACTGTGCCTCACTGGTACTGCAGCCTATGTAATTCCAGACAATAAGCATACTGGTTCCGGAAACACTTACAATTCTCATACATACCGATTTATTGCCGACACCAACTGTTTCTAGTTCAAAACATAAAGCATGAGAACTGTACGGAAGCAGGTGGCAACAGGATGTATCAAGCTAAAATTCATGCAATCCGGTTCCACTGAACTACATGTTTTGGCAAACACCTAAATTCTTAGTTCCAATTTCCAAACCTCATCAGAGGCAACAAATTTTCGACGTTTTTCCTTAAAAAACCAACATTGAACAGACTAAAAAAGGAACAATTAATCTAGCTAATTCAAAATATTCCACATTTCACCAGAAATTATAAAAAGGAAAGTTTACTAAAAAAAAAGAAAATCTCCGACTATGCTTGAAAACATTCCAAAATTAAAACTAAAAAATATACATCATGATTCAGTTCACAGAAGAGAAAAAATAATGCGGTGAATAAATTGACCAAATGAAACCAATAAATCTCCAACTCTCTTACCTACTTCTCCTTCTTCGTGAAATTCTCGTGTGATCAAAATTGAAAATTTGTCTTTTATCTTGATAATATTCTATTTATTTTTTGAATTAAAAAAGAAAAGAGAGAGAAAAAATTTCGAATTAACTGATCTAAAAAAAGTATAAAAAAAAAGCGGAGAATTGAATAGAGAGACGATCGAGAGAACGGGAGAACCGCCACCGGTCGGTCGGAGTTTCAGAAAACAAGAAAAACTTTAATAACAATGTTACAACATCAATCTATTAAAAGTTTATTTTGATTTCCTTCGTCCCCCTACTTTTACATTTTACCAGTTTCAGGACCAAAATACCTTCATCTGTAATATATGTTTGGGGCATTAACTGAGATTACATTATCCCATCATTTCCTATCCTATCTTGTAATATAAACGATTTCTATCAGGTAACTTGACTAGATAAAGGAAAAGAGAGCCACACTCGTAAAATGAAGACTTTCATGTCCAAAATGAAAAATACTAATTTTAAAGGTCTGATTTTGCTAAGTACCGGGCGTAAGAAAACGTTATAGAAGTCCCAGGTCCAAGTGGTTAACTGGCCGATTAAATTAGGGTTGGGCTTTAGTGAGCCCATTTATGTTCAACGCCCACCAAAAAACCAGTTTTAGATTAATAGTTAACCTCGTATGTCGCACTGCCACCTTTATTCAATGTGGATCTATCGTGAATCTAGGCTTTTTATTTTTCCTATCAATATAAATTAACAGATTTTCGATTTATGTAATTATTTTGAAAATTAATTAATAGAAAAGAATAGAGTCACTTCAATTCTTATGCACACTCCAGCATATTTCACGACCGTTTGTGGCCGTGGAGTCCTTTATGAAAAATTACAAATCGTTAACATGCTGACAAATTTTTATTTGAATCGAAATACAAATCAACTTCCATCTGGCACTTGATCAAGATTATTAAAAAATATATATATAATATTTTATTAACTTTTACTATTTGTGTCATTATTATCAAGTGACCGGATGAAAATCTATTCGTAATCCGATCAAGATGAAATTTTGTCAATATGTTAAAAACTCTTAATTCTTCATATTTAACGGTAGAGATTAAATTTGAAGATCTCTATGATCACAAACGGCCGTATAGTGCGTTGGAGTGTGTACAAAAATTAAAGTACCTCTATCACTTTTCTTACTTAATTTTAATCTAATTTATATATTTATATGTTAAAATATTAAATCTAATTTAACTCATATATAACTAGATCGAACTAAAATACCTATTTATTTAATAATCAAAACTATTAAAATAAATATTATAAAAAACTAATTTATAATAATAATAAATAAAAATTATTATATATCATATATCGAATACAAAAAAATATTAATCTTTAATAAATATATAAATTAAGCATTAATCAAATAAGTAAAAATAATAATTATATTAAATTTATATAATTATTATATAATAGATACTATACTGATTATACGAGTTACTTAAATTGATCAATTTTGATCATATTCGAATTTGATTCAAACTCTTTTAATTTCAAATTGATGCAAAAGTGACTCGTACCTAGTTAAACTCAAATGCGAATTCAATTTAGATGAGTCAATTTTAAATGGGACTAGTCAGACTTGAGTCATATATCGGCATCTATTAAATTATCATTGAACGATCACTTTCTTAAATGATGTTATTAAAAATAAGATGGAACCAATCATTGGGGAATTATTATAGTACCTAATTAGTTCCAACTAATTATTACACGTGTTCCAATAATTTATGCATCTCATTTGATTTGCTTTGACAAGTCATACAAAAATATTCTATTAATTAAAACTCAGAAAAGTTGTTAGATATGTTAAGTATAAGATTTTGTGATTTTTTTGTTGTTTTCTGTAATTTTTTACGTGTAGGTAATATATTCAGCTAAGAAATATATCGCATTTTAAGCATAGTTATAAAAATCGGACCGGATATCGAACCGAAAAACTGTCCGGATTATAGTTCTCGAATTGAACCGTCGGATCCATAATATTAAGTCATTTTAACTAATGATAATAATTATTATAGTAAAAAATCTACTGTCAATGATACTACTAATAATAATAGCTATAACAATCATAATAAAAAATTAGAGTATTTTTATTATGCTATTACTATCAACAACAACAGTAATAATAATCACAGCGAAAATTAAAATATTACCACCATAATTGCCAATACCAATAATAATATAACAATTAAAATTTATAATGGGAAATATTTAAATAAATTAGGAGACTAGAAAAAGATAAAACTATAAAATAGATAAATTATAAAAGAGATATAACTAACCTTTTTAGGTATACATATTTGAGTCTAAATATTTTACAATATAAAAATTTAAAAATCATTAATGATTGATATTTACAAATAAGATATAATCAATTATATTTTTGCATTATCACATCCAAATGCAAAATCTAAACTACATATTATTTTTCAACATAGAACTATTAATAATTATTTTTGTATTAAATACCTCATCAATTAAAAAAATTTTAATTAATTTTTTTAAAACTTTTTCAACCCGATTTGACCTGGACGGACGGGTCGATCGGATTGAAGCGGGTCGAACGGGTCAAACTGAATCAATTGCATAAACAGTTTTTTTTGCAATCCGGACCGATTTACTGTCCGAATCGACGATTTCTGAATCGACCCGGACGGGTCGGTTCGGATCTGACAACTATATTTTTAAGTACCGTAAATAGTATGAAGTTCAAAAGCGTCTAAATGATTTCTCTTTTATGTATAAGTGTGTTTAATGTAAAATTGAATTTTGTTAAAAAAATTCGATAAAGAATAAAATTCGATAGAAATAAAATTTTAAATAATATTTAAAATAAAATTTTTAAATTAAATTTGATAAAAATAAAATTCGGTATAATTTTAAATAGAAATACAATTCAGAATAATAATTATATAAAAATTATTGAATTCAAAATCGAAAAAATTATAGAATTAGTTATATTTGAAACAAGTTAATGTGATTTTAATATGGACTACAAAATGACAGTTGATATTTTACTTTTCAAGCTTTTTAAACCGTTCCAGATTTTTATCTAACGATGGTGTTTTCAAAAGTTTCGCATAATCATATTTATGTAATAGAATAGAAAAAAGAAAATTTTAATAGAATAGGAAAAACAAAATTTTAATTTCAGAAGAACATTTGATTTTTCAATCATTTGTCCTTTCTACATAAAAGCAGTACTGAATAAATGAAGGGTTCCTTTCTTACACCAGCCTACGTTACCATAACACGTTCCACCTACTGCTCTTTTCTTTCCCTTCTATATATTCCTCTTCCTCTACCGAAGAAAACTTCAAACTCTAACAATCTCATATTTTAACACAGAAAAATCAAATCTTTGCTGGTAATTCTTCTTTTTCGATTCTTCCGTGCTTGTTTTATTCATTCTTTTCATGTTTCCAACCATTGGGTTTCGTTCCAAATTTCACTCTGATTCTTATAATGCTGGGAAATTTTAAAATGTGTAGTTGACCATTGCTCGATCTACTTACTGATCATGCGGATCATATGTTTGCTGCATGGTGGAATGATTCTTGTAGTAAATGCTTTTCTTAGTTGGACTCATTTTCTTCTGTTCAATCTTTCTTTAATGAAGTAGGAGACCTTTGCTGCAGCATAATCTGTTTCGTTATATTGCTTGCTGATGTAAACCGTTTGATCTGTCTGATTAATCAATGTTCTTCCTCTCAACCTCTCATGTGGGATTGAATTGTTTTTGCTTGCATTGAAATGATTGAGATCAGATGAAGCCTTCCTCTGTCGAGTCTTGGCCGCGATGAAGGGTTTCACTGGAGCAGCCGCCTCCACGATGGCCCGACAACGATCCGGTGGAGCTTTGTAAGTTTATAGTTTCCCAGAACTGTTTATCATATTGAACTCATTTGTTTAATCTGGAGGCTGTTGATGATTATTCATAACTTCATAACATGAATATTTGTCTGCAACACTTATTTTGGTGTTTATTCTCGTGCTGTTACGCACCTCTCAGGAATGTAGAGGTAGAGTTTATCTGTACATTATAATTTTTTTTAGACAAAGAAAACTAAACTCGTTTTCTGCAGAGCTTTAAAATAAACTCTTTTACAGAAATTTTTTTTATTTTAAGCACTATGTAACAACACTAAATATGTCTTGAAATTCTTCGTAGAAGTCCTTTGTATTTTCTCCATGCATATAGAAGAATGACACTATGGCTCTTCTTTTCTTATTTGATTGCGAATCTTGGGATATCTGCAAAAGTATATGGTTCTGCCTTTTGGAATTAAGGAAGCTGAAAGGAAGAGAAGTTTTAAACTGATACGAAGAGGAGGTTGGTATATGTTGTACTACTTCTTAAATGTGTTTTTAAGGGTGAAAGCAAGGGGCATATTGAATTTACTTCAAGATCGATGCGTTCTCGATGATGCAACTGTGCGATGCTAAAAAAAAGATATTTCCAATGGAGTTATGCTTGACAAATTGAAATGCGAACTGGATGTGCCAGCTCTGTTCTTGGTGGTCTTACATCGAAGTTTATTGACTCTGCATGAGTTGGCTCAGCAATGAACTAGTAACTGCTAAATTGTGAAAAAGAAAAAAATCAAATGTTAGGTGCAGTATAAATCAGGAGAAAAAAGTACCAATTTGTTTAGGCTGTATTTACACATGGAATATGACAAGTTTGGAAAATGTTAATAGCTTGCCATTTGATTATTTCAGTTCTTAATTAATCGTTTGGTCTCGTGTCAATGTCATAGAGCTCTCTCAGATCAGCATTTTCCTTGATTTTTCTGGTTTAGCTTGAAATCCAATCCTTGGTGCTACATCTCAATGAAGAATTTTGAATCCTTGATAGTAGACTAGCTATATTCATTATATAAACGAAGATATTTGAAGCCTATCCATCTCTATCTCATATTTCGTAATTTTTACATCAACTACTTAATGGTTACTCATTGGTTTAGTTCTTTTGAAAACTCAGTGTTGCGGCTAAAAGAAGGTTCCCGAGAAGCAGCGATAAATCATCCAGCATCAAGCTTGATTCACTTAAACTTGTTCTGCTCATCATAACATGTTGTTCTTTGCTGATGATATTCTACTCCCCAGTGGCATATCTTTATGAAAACCTCCCCAGCTCTTCCGGGTATGTTCCTTCTCTTTCCTGCTTAAGGACGATAGTAAGTAAGTAACAGTTCATTCTGGTATTGTAAAATATAGGTCAAGGTTTATGGATGTTGGCTGGTTATGGGAGAGAGAAAATCTTGATTCACGATATGAATCCCATTTAGTTATAAATTGGTCAGATATTATAAAGGCAATGGGAAAATTGGATGGAAGGAAAAGTCGTCTAAATATCGGCTTACTGAATTTTAATGTTACTGAGATCAACAAGTGGCAGCAGCTGTTTCCACGTTCATTATCTTCTGTAATAAGTCTAGATCATGCTTCGCTTAGTCTTACTTGGGAGGACCTGTATCCTGAATGGATCGATGAGGAAGAAGAATCTGAAGTGCCTTCTTGTCCAAATCTTCCAGATCCTAAAATTCCTTCAGGATCAAAGTTCAATCTTATTGCAGTCAAGCTTCCTTGCAATAAAGTCAAGAACTGGTCAAGAGATGTTGCTCGGTTGCATCTCCAGCTTACGGCTGCTAAAGTTGCTGTAAATTCCCTACAAGGTCGTTACCCTTTGCATGTGCTCTTTGTAACCAACCGTTTCCCCATTCCTAACCTCTTTCCCTGCAAGCACCTTGAGTTCAGAGAAGGAGATATATGGATGTACAAACCTGATGTTTTAACCTTGAAGGAGAAGCTTCAGCTACCTGTTGGATCTTGTGAGCTTGCTGTGCCACTTAGTGATCAAGGTTTGGTTTTGTGCATAGCCTCCTTTCTTATTTCTATATAGTTTTTATTATCGTTCCTTCTTATGCTATTGATACATAATCTTTATTTTCTCAAACAGTGAGACCAGCTTCAACATCTTCGCATCGTGAAGCATATGCTACAATTCTTCACTCTGCAAATGTCTATGTCTGTGGTGCTATTACTGCAGCTCAGAGCATTCAGATGACCGGATCCACCAGGGATCTTGTGATACTTGTAGACGAGACTATCAGTGAACATCACAAGGAAGGCCTTCAGGCTGCAGGGTGGAAAATAAAAACGATTCAGAGGATCAGAAACCCAAAGGCTGCGAAGCATGCCTATAACGAGTGGAACTACAGCAAGTTTAGGCTATGGCAGCTAACGGAATATGACAAAATCATATTCATTGATGCTGATCTTCTAATCCTGAGAAACATCGATTTCTTATTCACCATGCCAGAGATTGCAGCAACAGGCAACAATGCGACTTTCTTCAACTCTGGCGTGATGATTGTTGAGCCATCCAATTGTACATTTCAGTTGTTGATGGATCATATCAATGACATAGAATCGTATAACGGTGGCGACCAAGGTTATTTAAATGAAATTTTCACTTGGTGGCATCGCATCCCTAGGAACATGAATTTCTTGAAGCATTTCTGGGTGGGAGATAATGAAGAAATGAAACAGAAGAAAATCCGGCTATTTGGTGCTGATCCTCCCATTCTCTATGTTCTGCACTACTTAGGTATTAAACCATGGCTATGTTTCAGAGACTACGACTGCAACTGGAACAAGAAGATTTTTCATGGATTTGCAAGTGATGTGGCGCATGCAAGATGGTGGAAAGTACATGATGCGATGCCAGAGAACCTGCAGGAGTTTTGTCTTCTTAGATCGAGGCAGAAGGCCTCACTTGAGTGGAACCGGAGGAAGGCTGAGAAAGCAAACTACACAGACGGTCACTGGAAGAGTAAAATAACTGACCGGCGCCTCTATATTTGCTTTGAAGAATTTTGCTACTGGGAAAGCATGCTACCGCATTGGGGCTATCCAAATAGGTCAGATAGCAGCCCCAGAGACACAAAATCTGCTCATTCTTTATGATTCTCTTTGTTCTTGCTATACATTTTTTTTTTTTGTTTTACCTTATATTCATAAAAAGATGGTCTCTCCGAGTTCCAACTAGGACACCATGTGTAGAAACTTTTTATACAATCCCGAGCAAATTGACATACATGTATAGAAACTTATGGTAAGCCTGTTTTGTTTTTTGGAGGGTCAAGCAAGTTATAGGGGGTTGTTCGAGAATGCTTTTAAAATATTTTTTTTTAGAACTAAAAATATTTTTATTTTTTTAAAAAATAAGTTATATTTTTTTATTTAAAAAATAATATTAAAGTAATAAAAAATTTTACTGTATAAAATTTTTATAATTTTTAAATAAAATTTCTAAATATTTATAAAAAATATATAATTAAAAATTAAAATTTTTTTAGAATAAGCAATGGCAAAAGGCGCTGAATGGTCTATTGGTTTCTACATCACGCTGCTTCAGATATATGTTTTCTTCATTCAAGCAAGTGGATTGGCGTGTTTTTCATGTAGCACCTGTATGCTTTCCAATGAAAGCATGAAGCATATGGATGTGATCATTTCATGTTTAACTAATCTGCTTTAGGGGAATGGTAGAGGCCAGCAGATGTTGAAATAATGGTGCTTCGGTTCTGGTGTCATCGGATACTCGGTCTTTCAAATTCTGTTCTTTAGAAACCTGAATGCCGATGAATTGTTTTTCACCCTTGTACAACTGATCATAAGACGACAACCACTCATGTCCTCGGAATAAATTCTCTTTTGAATATTCAGCCAAATGCTCTGCAGGAGCTCTTGCTGTATCCTTCGCTCCAAGGCCAATATTACCGAACTCCCCGTGAGTCAGGGGCGGAAGCACGTGCATTGCCGGCGGCGGAGAGACGAGAAGAGTGGACAGAGGTCACTGAGCAAGTTAGCGATGTCGGCATTTAAAGTGTCGAGTGAAAAAAAAGAATGGCGATGGATTGAATTGATTGAAGCAAAAGTTGCTGAAGATAGAAGGTTAACGGCGGCGGAGATAGAGGACTGAATCAGAGAAGAAGTCAAGAAGGTGCTGAACGGCGGCCTGTAGTTGTTAGAGAGTGTAGGTACCGTGTTGCATTCATGCATGGCATACGTGAAAGATCGAAGTCTGTTCTTCAGTAACGATGAAAAATTTTACTGCGTGTTTCAAATATTCGTAATTAATTTTTATAAAAATAAAAAATAAAAAATAAAATTTTTTAAAAATAAAATTAAAAATTTAATATTTATATTTCAATAATATTTAAAAATATATTAAAAATTAAAAAATATAATTATATTAAAAAATATATAAATAAAAAAATTAAAATTAAAATTTTATATATAAAAATAAAATTTTAAATTTTTTTATATAATTAAAATATATAAACCATTCGAAATATGAACTTTGGAAAAAAAAAAAATTAGAAAAGTTCGAAACATGCCCAAATCAACAGGCCTGCGGAGACAGTCGGGAGATTTTGTAATAACAAATAAGTAAAAAGATTTTTAAAAAAATATTATGATTGATTGATTGAATATATACTAACATCACTATTCTGTTGAAATATTTTTATAATTTTAAAATTGTATATCTCGGGAGATTCTTATGAACTCTTAAGTAATTGAATCCTTATAAGATTTATAAATAATTCGATTCTTGCACACTCTCATTCTTAAACACTCATTTAATAATATATTATTTATTCTAACACTTTTTTCCAAATTAGAAAGTAAAAATGTCATTTACTTGTGCTTATTGGAAGTATTTTAAAATAAATATTTTTAAAATAAAAATATTTTATTTTATTTAAAAATATTTTTTGATTTAAAATAATTAACATAAATAATAATAAAATAAAAATATGTAGATTTTTTTACAGTATAAATACTATAAAAATTTATTTAAAAATATAAATGAAAATTACTTTTCTAAACAATGAAAAAGTAATTCTAAGACTTTATTGACTGAAGAAATAAATAATTCTTATATTTTCTAATACGAAACTCTGAAGACGTTTGAAAGTATTTTACAAATAAATTTTTTTTAAATTAAAAATTATTTTTATTTTTTTAAATAAATTCTATTTTTTAATAACAAAATAAAAATATATAATAAAAATAATTTATTATATAGAATTTTTTTATATTACTGAGAAAATTTTTAATAAATATTTCTAAACATTTCGTTAAACTATACGTGCGACAATAGATAAACACACTCTTCTACCATTTTAATAAAGTGGAAAGAGCTATGGAGGCTGTTGGTCGTACCGTCGTAGTCACTATCTTACTAAAATATTTTATAAGAAAACTTATATTTACTCTTATAAGAATTTACTGATTAGATTCTAATAGAATTTATGACTAATTTGACTCTTATGTATTCTTGTATTATTTATTTTTAACGGAGAAAAATAAGAAAAAGATGGGAGAAGACCGACGACGGCCGCGTAGGTGAGTAGTCGGAGACGGCAACCGCTGGTGGAGGAGGAACAGGTTCATCATGGTTCTGGTTCTGGTTCTGGTTCTGGTTCGATTCCACCATTTGGAATCGAATTGGACAGATCGGGTCAATGTGATCAGATTCGATCACTTACCTTCTAGAATATGCTCAAATAGAATCTACTACTCAAACACAATCTCGAAAAAAGTTCGAAACTTTACATTGCCTTCTTCTTCTTCTTCTTCTGTTTTCGATGGATTTGTTGTCACCAGTGAGAAATTTCAAGCCGAATTCTTTGCTGTTGCTCCCATCCAACGGTAATGCGCTTCAGTTCCCGTGGAGTTATGCTGCTTTCCCGCCACGAACAGATAGATTGTTTTCGAATTGCTCCTGCCGTTTCTCAGCCGGTGCTTTCCGTTGCTTTTCTAAGAAGAAGGGTAGAGATGTCCAACCTGTTGTAAAAGAAGCTGTAGATGACGTAGAAGAAGAAGTTGAAGAGGAAGAAGAAGAAGAGGAAGCTGATATCGTGGATGAATATGAGGAGTTCGATGATGAAGAAGAAGAGATAGGGGATGACGAGTTAGACGGTGGTAATAAATTTGTAACTGAGCTCTAATTTTGTCTCGTTGTTAATGCATCGTTTATCTTATTAGAAAGTAGCAGAACTTTTTTATGCATTTGTTGTTAGTGTCTAGTGATGATGGTTACGAGTGTTGATGATTTCAAGCCAATATTGTCCATTGAAGATTCTTATCAAGTATAGAGCTAAAGCTTGCATCTTGATTTTTGAAAATAATGGTTTATGCTTACGTGTTTGTGTTCTGACTACTAGCTTTTGTCTCCGTGTAGTTAAAATTTAGAATTAGTAGCTTGTAACATGCAAAGAGTATCTGATAGTTCTTAGTTAGGCCAGACCATTGAGAATGCTACCTCATTGTGCAACAAAATGCTGTTTCTAGCATTTTGTCTATAAGCATGGTTATTCTTTTGGGGTAAAGAATAAGAGAGTAAGAGGTACACAAACTAAACCTTATTTATTTTACACAATTTCATATTGAACTGATAAGGGAAAAACTGCTCGTAATTGTTGCCTGCATATATCATCTTTGACCTATACAGACATGATTTCAAATTGTAAAAATGGACTCAATTCAGTTAACTGATGCAACTACATAGATGATTTCTGTTTTACACTGTTTTATTATTTGTTCGAAGTTCAACTGATGTTCTCCATGAAAGTACACTATCGTGACTTTCATCAAGTCCAACTTGTAATGTTGGATTTATGGTCCCAGTTGTAGACTGTATAATATCGTTGTCATTTCTGACTTTTGTAGTTTATGAACTGCTAATACCTTAGGTCATAGAATGTCATTACGTGATCTGATTGATAAAAACTAAACGGGTTTTAGGATGAGAAATGAGTTTCCTGAAGGACGTTATTTTCTATGATGAGTTTTGATTTACTAAGACATCACACGACATGCGCTTGACTTCCTTTAATTGATTTTTCTCTAGATATTTTGATGGAAGGTGATGACAATCTTGAAAACGAATTTGAGGATGATTTTGAGGCAGAGGTGTGATATTGACATCAGCATTGATTTGTTTTTTGCTGTGTGCTTAGTAATGAACTGAAGTTTCTGCTTTTTTTAAATTGAAGTTTGGAGATGGAGGTGCAGGAGGGGGAATATGTCTTGCTGGCACATGGTGGGACAAAAAAGCGTTATCCCTGGCAGAAGAAGTCTCATCAAAGTCCTTTGATGGCGACTTGAAGATATATGCTTTCAAAACATCTGCAAATGGCAAAATCAATTTGCGCATCGAGAAGCTTTCCAATAAGTTAGTGTCTTGTCCTATTAACCACAACATAACTTTAGAATGTTTTCCAGCTGCTTATGAGCTTCCTATTACCTGTGCATCTAGTCTATCAGTTGCATGTGATTGTCACCGGGTTTCCATCTGAAAGTCTCTTAGAGTAAATAAGCTCTTGTTAGAAATGTTTTGGCAAGAGTTCTGTATGAAGCATTGCCGTAAGCATGACCTTTTGCGTTTCTATCTCATGAATGTTTCTTTTGTTTTGTGACGTACTCTTGTTTTTCTAGGTCTGGCTCTCCAAATATGGCTGACATTGAAGCCTTCAGTTCCGCATATAGAGCTGTTTTGGATGAAGCTGAACTTGCTGGAACTATACCAACAAACATATCATTGGAGGTACCACTGGAATATTTCACAGTTTCTAGATATATGATTTAGATCTCCGTGTAGTACATTTGTTTCATTTTTGGCCCTTTTCCTTTTGCTATGAAGAAGATATTTATGAATGACTTCTGATATGTGATGGTTTGACAAAATACGGACCCTGTATCTTGCTCATGACAGTGCAATGCAGTTGAACAACCATGATTGGAAGTTTCTGAGAGGTTTGCTGTTCACACCACCTTTGACACTACAGCACCACAGAGATTTTCAAATATTAATCTTTCAATAGGAAGAAGAAATAAAGGGCACAACTAAGTGACAAAAACGGTACTATATCCAGGCTCATCACAACAAAGCCTGCATGTGAAAAATGATCAAATCCATTTGCTTTGACCTCGCTTTGTGAATTGCACTTAAAATGCACATAAGATGTCAGTTTGAGAAATCTAAAGTGTGCATTTCTGCATCTATTATATCTTTTTGCTCTTGTTATGTGAAAGATGCTAGTTCATCTTAAGATTTGATCTTGTAATTATAAGGTGTGAAGATTGACATTGTTAACATACTTATTACATTCACTTGTTTTTTTATTTGTTATTCTTCAGGTTTCCTCTCCTGGAGTCGAAAGAGTTGTTCGAATTCCTGAAGATCTTGAAAGGTTTAAAGACCGACCCATGTATGTGAGATATCTTACCGATCGAGCTGCTGCTGCCACACCCCAGGAGAATGATGGAGTTTTTAAGCTTGTGTCTTTTGATGAAGACTTGGGGTATTGCATTTGGGGTATAGCAGATGTAAGGATAAACAGAGAGCAAGCAGGGAAAGGAAGGCCCCTAAGCAAGAAACAAAGGGAATGGCGTCTGCAAACATCATTTGATTCTTTATGCCTGGTTCGGTTGTATTCAGAGTGTTAATTCCTTTTTGGCCGTAGTTTGAAAGTCTGTACATGTTAAATGTCTTATGCTGTTATCGCTGATGGATGCTGTCTCAATCAATTGCTGAGTAAGATAAGGTAATCTTAGGTTCCCGTGCTTGGGTAAATCTTACTTGAATATACTTGAGTGGTATGCAGATTTCAAGGAAGTACCAAAGTTGAGCTCCTAATTTCCAGGTGGGAAGGCTACAAAATGGCTCCCTCATTTTGGTCAAATATTACTGGCCAGAAAGTAAGGTACACAATTTCGTGCTTCAAACCAGTATAACTTCAATTGGTCTTCTAAAGCTAAAGCCAAACCATTCATTTGATTGATGGACCTTTGGACATTATGTGCCTTAATTCTTACGCCGTTAGCATCATTAACAGTGCAGCCAAAGTTTGTAATGTTTAAGTTTTGGCGTATACATTTAACTGAAAGATCATTACCACTGAAACTTTTGGCCGACATCGTGTAAAATGTGGTCTGAAATACCAGATGCAGCAGATGAGATATTCTTATGATTCGCAACTTTCTCACGGTTAAGGCAGAAGGTGAGTATTAAGACAGTAGTGCTCGAGTGGTTGTTTTCTATTCCAATTCATAGCATCTGTTTCCTCGAGAAATTTCTTCCTGTTAGCTTTTATATTCTAACCGAGACTGACAGGAACCTTGGACCAAATATGTTAGCAAAATCTTCCTCTTATATGTCATTTCCTAAAAAGTTTGGCTCTTATGCTTACATATCCAGTTAGTAGCTGTTGGTGTAAATTAATTAGTTTTAATCATGTTAGGATTTTTCCAAATAGTGGTGTCTATGATGTGTATAAAAATAAGGTTCTATGGGAAGAAAAAATAATATAACATTTTTCATTTTGATATTCGAGCAAGGTTTCTAGAAAATTTTATATCCGTACGATCGTCGTCGTAGAGAAAATGATTGTGTCAGTTGGGTTCAGATGAGATCTGTCTAATATCATTATGGAGAAATGATTGGGCTAGTTAGATTCCGATCAGATTTAGATCTAAGCTATATAAAGAAAGAAAACGACATGAATATATGTTTTTTAAAATATTTTGTATGTTAAAGAAAACAATAGATCTAAAAGCTTTCCCTAATAATGAAAATCTGATGTTAATAAAGCCGATGAGAACAACTGAAGAACAGTCTTGATATGTGACAACCCTAACAAGAAATAAAGAAAGAAAGACAAAAAAAAAAACTGAGGATAATGCAAAATGTACAACAAAAAAGTTTCTATTCCGAAACAAAAAAAAAAAAAGAAAAAGAAAAATCATGGACGATTCCAACGCAGAAAAAACAACAATGGTCCTTGAATACCAATCAGCATTTCATTTAGCACCAAAGACTTTTACTTTCTGAAAATAAGAGTGTATTCTTTTGAACCTGAAAGTGGCCGAACGACTTTAATTTATTTTCTTAAAATATTAACTGCATACTTGAAAGCTTTATTTTATGTTTTTTGTGTACTAAAATATTAACCGCTTACTTGAAAACTACAATATTGCACATAAATTGCATACTTGAAAATACATGCTACAAAAAAAGTGTTTAGGGATGCTTTTCAAAAATGTTTTGTAAAACAAAAAATATTTTTATACTATTTTGATAAATAAATTCTATTATTTTGATTTCACAAAAATAATAAAAATAAATAATAAATAATAACAAAGGAGAGAAGTTTAATTTTCATACGACAAGGGACCTTATTCTGTTAAACTTGATTATGAGGGCTCTTTTCTTCTTAAATTCTCCAACATAAAAGGAAATAAAATCTAATAAATAAAAAAGATTAGGAAATATTATCTTTTATATTTTTAAATTTATTTCTTTTTGTAACCACCCAGTGTGTTTATATAAACTTCCCTCACTGAAAAGTCAATAGCGTGGCTTAGATAACAAGTTCTTCACTCTTAAGTAGATCACGTACTCTTTCCATCTCCCGCTCTTTATTTTTCTCATTCTCTTATCAACAGAAACCTAAACCTCTCTGTCTCTCTCTTTGTTCAAGAAGAAAACAATGAGGTGGAGTTGTTCAATGGAGTTGTGGTGGTGGTTGTTAATGGTGGCAACTGTGGTTCTTGTGTTGTCTGGAAGAAGAGTGGAGAGTTACCCACAAGAAGATTTGGTTGTTGGTTTACCAGGGCAGCCAAAGGTTGATTTCAAACAGTATGCAGGTTATGTTGTTGTTGATGAGAAGGCTGGTAGAAGCCTGTTCTATTACTTTGTTGAGGCTTATGGTGATGCGCAAACCAAGCCTCTCACTCTCTGGCTCAATGGAGGTATGTGTATATCTCTGTTCTTCAAAAAGATTATTTCTTGGTTGCTTTGTTATGTTCTGATTTTAATTTGGTATGTCTTGATTTCTAGCACTGAATTCTGAAATTAATGACTTGCCTTCAAAAAAAATTCTGAAATGGGCAGTAAATGTTTTTGAGTAATGATGCGGTTGGTGGTTGTGAGTGCTACGGTTCCCTTCAATGCAATTCATTATGTGATATGGCAGATTTGCATTACAAATTTTTACTCTTCTTCTTACATTAATTACTAGTGCTTTTCGTTACTTCCTAATGTTTCCAAACCTCAAAATGATAATATTTTCTTCAATTTGTAGTTTTATTGGTTATTTCTATGTACAATAATGTGCATGTTTAGAGTTACGTTAACTGATCTAGAATTTCTTCTAAAGCTGCCACCTGTTTGCACTCTATGATATCTTTGTAGATAGTTTTTAAGTTTCAAAATTGAAGTTTTTATGTCGTTGCTGGCTGTTATGAATTGTTCTGCTCCAACAATTTTAAAGTAAATTCTTTGTGTTTTCTTTGTTCTTGTTTCTTTATTTCTTGTGAGCTTTATGATTCCTGTGAGAAAGTAACTGTGAGTAGTTGCTATCAAAGTATTGGCATGCAATGGTACCTTCTTTTATTTCTCCCTTCATTTTAGGAGATTCTTGAGAATTTCAAGTCCCCTTTACTCTTTTGCTTTTCTTGATGTTGATGATGAATTTGGATGGCGTTCTTTTTAATTGCATTCCAGAAACGTTTACCTTTTTTGCATACTTCAGAGATTCTTCGAATTTGGTATGAACCTTTGGTCATTTAAACAAAAGAAATCTTCAGTTTCTTTCAGCTTATATCTCACTGTGTCCCTGATTCTGCTATCATTATCTTCCTAGTGTTAGCATGATATGTTGCATAGATTTACCAGAATTATAAATGTTGGATATTGCTGCGTAGTCTTATTGCTGGTTCTTGGTTCAAGCTTAAAAATTATTTTCGAACAAGTATCGGCGAAGCATTCTTCGGTTGTCAACTTAAATTCAGAAAGATAGAATGTTTTTGTATCTATTATCGTTGAATTTTCAAAAAAAAATTTAGAACAAAGGAATATGTAGCTGTTTATTTATTTGCCTTTATGTTTCGATATTTACAAGGACCTCGCTTATTTATTGATGATGATCCAGTACTGAATGAGCCGAAAAGATCAAGGCATTAAAAAATATTGTCGACACAATCAATGCTTCATGACTTGCTTAATGGGCGTAATACATGCTACATTCTAAAAGCCACAACTTCAGTAGCTTGACAAACTAAGCTTATCCTGTGAAGAACAAAAGACAATCACAGTGTGTATTACTGTACTTACATGTGTATTACTGTTTATGGTTCGTAAATCGTAATAATTCCTTTTTGTTTTAGAAGAGTATAAGATGGATCAAAAGAACACGAGTTAGTTTACTGAGTTATTTTATCATCAATGCCTGTGTTGATATGTAAGAATATGTTCAGGTCCTGGTTGTTCTTCTATAGGAGGAGGTGCCTTCACTGAGTTAGGTCCTTTTTTTCCAAAAGGAGATGGTCGTGGCCTTCGGATTAACAAGAAGTCATGGAATAAAGGTACACTAAACTTTCCTGCCATGTTGCTACTCTATGAATTCAGTAATCATTAGCAAAAAGTATCGTGCCAACTTGTTATTACTTTTGAACTGTTTTGATGTGTTTAGTATCGAATCTACTATTCGTCGAATCTCCTGCTGGAGTTGGATGGTCTTACTCAAACTCAACTGCTGACTATAATACTGGAGATGAAACTACAGGTACTTTATCACACACTCTTTCTTTTTGCTGCATATCATAGATATACTTGTTGAGTTTGTCTAACAATTTTCCTTTTATTTTCCTAAAACTGAAGCAAATGACATGCATGTATTTCTGATGCGATGGTTTGACAAGTTTCCTGAGTACAAATCCAGGGACTTGTTCCTCACTGGCGAAAGCTATGCAGGTTCAGTGCTTGCAATAATAAACTGCTTAACTACTTTAGATTCATGGTTAGCCCTACTTCTACCTTTCGCTCATTGATTTGAAGAAAATTTCCACAGGACACTATATACCCCAGTTAGCCACAGTGCTGCTAAATCATAATAAACATTCGACCCATCTCAAGTTCAATATTAAAGGAGTAGCTGTAAGTATTATGAATATATAATTTAAAGTAATTCTTCTTATATCAAGTCATTGACATATTCTTTTAACTACTAATTGAATAGATAGGAAATCCATTATTGAAGCTTGACCGTGACATCCCGGCTGGCTACGAGTATTTTTGGTCACATGGTATGATGTCCGATGAACTTGGGCTCAAGATCATGAGCGAATGCGATTTTGAGGATTACACCTTCAGCAGCCCCCATAATGAGAGTGAATCATGCAACGATGCAGTCTCGGAGGCAAACAGTGTTGTCAGCAGCTACATAAACAACTATGATGTCATCCTGGATGTGTGCTATCCGCAAATTGTCGAGCAGGAGCTGAGGCTAAAGAAATATGTAAATAGTCTTTTTCCTCATAAAAAGAAGAAAAAAGAATTAATTCCATTTCATGAACAATAATCTTCATAAGGTTTCAATTGACAGGCCACACAAATGAGTATGGGAGTTGATGTCTGCATGACTTACGAAAGGCGATTTTACTTGAACCTCCCAGAAGTGCAGCATGCTCTTCATGCCAACAGGACAAATTTACCATACAGTTGGAGCATGTGCAGCTAGTAAGTTCCTACCTTCCAAATTTTTAGGGGTAGTATAAACTTGGGTTGTTGAGTTTCTGGATCATTATCAAAACCTTTTTTTAACTGGGTGGTGCAGCCTTCTAAATTATAGCACTGATGATGGTAACATCAACATTCTCCCCTTGCTGAAGGAAATTGTTACCGAGGGGATACCAGTCTGGGTCTTCAGGTACTTAATTTTGTCATTTCACCAGGCTCTCTCTTCTCCGAACCAGAACACTGCTGTAATTGAATGTGTACTTTTATCTGTGCAGTGGCGATCAAGATTCTGTTGTTCCGCTACTTGGTTCAAGAACGCTCGTACGCGAACTAGCACATGATCTCAAATTCAAAATTACAGTCCCTTATCGTGTCTGGTTCCACAAAGGACAGGTAGAAGTATGCCTCTACGTCAATTTTGAACTATCCAATGCACGCACTGCACTGAAGCTCCTTTTTCTAAAACATCCATGAATCAACTATGTCCCTCTCAAAATTATCAACTTTATCATTCTGAGTACTAGCTTTCATGAGAAGGTTGGTGGCTGGACAACGGAGTATGGGAACCTTTTAACATTTGCAACTGTCAGAGGTGCAGCACACATGGTTCCATATGCACAGCCGAGTAGAGCACTGACTCTCTTCAGCTCATTTATAAAGCACAGAAGACTCCCAAATACTACGAACCCTCCAATTGATGAATAATACTGAAATCCCAAGCAGCAGCAGCTAAAGCAACAGAAACAGATGTCAATGTCACAGGCTTAAATAATGGCTGTAATAAAGGAAAATTCTAGATTCATTCCTGACAGTTTTCGTGAGGCAATTTAGCTTGAATGCAACATGAGTACAATTCATTTATTCGTCATATACTCATAATATACATCCCTATATCTTCAGAATCCATTAAAGAAGATTTGTAAGTATCTGGAGGTATATCTACTATTTCAGTCACTTCCTCCAGAATTATTCAGTGCTCTAACTGCTGCTATTGGAACATACCTTCCTGCAGATGAAAATTAGAAAACCTTTTACATTTACTGCAGGGAAACAAGCAGCTACTTGTTGTAACTTTCTGAATTCTGTCTTCTGTTTTTAACTATACGCAAGGAATTTAACATAAAAGACTTAAAACGTACACCTAGCTCCTATAGAAACCCTAAACTCTCAGCCATCCCAGACCCAACTTGGAACGCTAATACAAAAGGAACCTGCAAACATATAACTTAACAGTACTTCACATTTACGTTATATGTCTTAATCTTCGTTGTCAATCATGTAAGCATCTTCACAAACAAGTACCTTGCTTGTAATTCAAGTGCTACTGTTCATGGCAGTGTTATACATGCAACTAGTTATATTGAGTATTTTGTAGCATAATCAAGAATCTACCCAAATGTACCTAAAACATATTCATTTCTGAAAGAGTTCATTATTCAATAGATACCTTACATGTATAGGAAATATGCTAGTGAACTTGGTTCATATCTGTAGTAAAAACTCCGCGTTTATAGATCCTCTTATACCTTAACATCTTGAGAACATATACTCAATGTACAGACTTGCTAAGTTGTTTACCTTGACATATGACTACATATTGAGTTTCTAATAACTAACCTCGTACAACTCTGCTAGTGTTTATCAGGCAATGCCATTCTAACTTCTCAATGTACGGAGCCGGTCTTGATTAAGGGAACTAACATTTGTTTTCTTTAATTAACTTCACCACCACCATCACCACCTCCGCTGATATCACCACCGCCTCCGGCTTCCTCATGTGAAACTTCACCCTACTACATAAAGCTATCGCTACGATCTCCGCTTCCACCATGAAGATGACAATAACGTTCCAACTTACTGGTCAGAGGTGCAACCACCAGCCCCTGTTTTCGACTACTTTCCAGAAATTCCACCCTATCTAGCACCACGGCCTTACTCTTATCTGCCAATCTACCTCCGAGTGACTGCCCAACTGCTCCACCACCTCACACACCCTCACCAAACCACCAACGTCTCATCATTGGCGTCTGCTGTTCTGTTTTATTGCAGGAAGAGGCCCAAGAAGAAGACAGTTGAAGAGTGAGGGTGTAAAGTTGAAGAGCACGCTGCATACAAGAGGCTGTAGTTCCTGGCCCTTGTGGTACCGAAGCCGTAGTTCTTTCTGTTGATGAAGACTTCGAAGCCAACAAGGAGATTAAGAGGGAAGAGATCAGCGAGCCAAGCTCCAACAATGCTCATCCCCATCTCGATCCATACTCCAATGATGGCTAAAACAAAGAATCAGTATGCATTTGCTATTTGTTTCGTTAATAGATATTGGATAAATTGTATTTATGATGCATATTCACTTAAGTACAGGTTATTTATGTAGAAATTTCAGAGTAGTTTGATGCTGTAGACATCTCTAGTGCCATTAATTTCACTAAAGTATACGTCTTTATCCGTTGAAGCAACCATATTCAATCACCAATTACAATGATATTATATTGAGGTACCCTTTTCATCCTCCCAAGAATCCAAGTAGAACTATACACACTTCAAGGCATGGACTCTACATCTCCCTTACATATGATTGCATTTTTTCCAATTCACAAATAAACAAAGTTGACTTCCAAAAGGACACCCCGTTGGTTTTAGGACATGGCATACTTTTAGCTAAAGTATCAAGAATCAGTAAGAACTTTGTTTGAAAAACGGTTGCGATTCATCACCTTGGTAAAATGTATGAAGTCTACTCTTCAAAATCACCCAGCTGCATCCAGGAGATTTTTTGATGCCCAGCTCTCTCAATTTGGATCTCATCTTTAACACACCATCCAAATGCCCTACAGACTCATAAATGCTGCATAGGGCTATATAGTTGCTAGGGTTTTGCGTTTCCAATTTAAACAGATTGAAAGCAGCAACCTCACCCACATCCACTTTCTTGTGAACAACACAGGCACTAAGCAATGCTCCCCAGACACTTGCTGATGGTTCCATTGTCATCTTATTTATCAACTGAAGTGCCTCCTCTATATTTCCACTACGTCCAAGAAGGCTGACCATGCATGCGTAGTGTTCCATACATGGCTTAATTCCATAAGCGCTATCCATCAAATCGAACACCAACCTTCCTTCACTAACAAGGCCTGAATGGCTGCAAGCAAAAAGCACCGAAGTGAAGGCGACTGAATTTGGCTTATAGCCACTTGCTATCATCTCATGAAGCAAATCCAGCGCCCCCTTTCCCTTACCGTGAGAAGCATAACAGGATATCATAGTAGACCAAGTCACAAGGTTCCTACTACATATACTAACAAAAACCTGCTCTGCATTATCCAAACAGCCGCATTGGGAATACATGCCAATCAAAGCATTTCCAATGGCAACATCACAATAAAACACCAACCCTCGGATTGCTCTTCCATGAACTTCCTTCCCATTCCTCAAATCCCCCTGTCCGGCACAAGCATTCAGCACACTAGGAACAGCTTGCCAGTCCATCTCCACTCTCCCATTCTGCCATTCCCTAAAAGTCTCTAATGCCTCAACTAGAAAACCAGCTCTCACGAATCCAGTAATCATAGTGTTCCAAACAACACAATCTTTCTCATCCATTTCATCAAACACCTTCACTGCATCAATCAATCTATCACACTTTGCATACATATCGATAATGGAACTACAAACAATCACAAACACCTGCAAGCCCAGTTTCACAGCAAACGAATGCAGCTGCATACCCAAACAACCATCTTCCATTCCAGCACTAGACTTGAGCAGCGATGGCAACGTGAACTTATCCATTCCAAACATCGATTCAAGGAAAGGGTTTATAAGACCAATTGCTTTGTGAAATAACATGTTCTTGGTATAAGCTGATATCAGAATGTTCCAGGAGTGGGAATTTCTGTTGGGCATTCTATCAAAAAGTTGGCGAGCATTGTGAAGTAGAGAACATCTGGTGTACATAAGAAGTATATCCGTCTCTAGTGTTGTTTCCGGAACAAGACCAAGAACTAAAGCTTTTGCATGCACCTGTTGTCCTTGCCGGTGAACTCCACCGGCAGATGCACAACGGCGTAGCAGCGACGATAAACAGGTGGCTGTCCATCGTGCATTCATTCAATTCAAATGAAATTATACAAGTCCTGATTTGTTTGGGAAAATGTTGGTCCCACATTGGTTGGGTTAGTGAAGTTGGATTTTCTAACTCTGTATTATAAAATGAGGACTGGATTCAAAATAGTTTGATCCTTCAGGCGGTAACTGGGTAACGAACACGCGGATAAAATGCGAGAGTAGGTGTTGCAACCAACGCCTGGTTACGACAATAAGGGCGCTCTAATTATTTACGAATCAGATTATTTGTTTACTTACTAGTTAATAAATTTAGATCAGGGACAAATGGTTAACTGGAAAACTAAGATAAATCAATAGAATTTTGTAAAAAAGTTGACTTACTTTCTGCTACAATACAAAATCATTTGCTACTCATACATAGATTAGATGTGCACACAAAGTCATCCCTCTCTACGATTTCGACGGGTTGTTTGGCAGCTAAACTTTTAATCAAAGAGAGGCTACGACTCATTCGAGACCTGTCCGCTATATCATCAGTTGTTTATGTTGGAAACCATCTCAAGTGAAGAAGGTGAGCAATGCCATCGAAGGCACATATGCAGCTTACCTACAGAGTGGTGAACAAGTTGCCGACTCTCTCCTGATGAACCGAAGCGAAAAATCCATTCCCAGAGACATCGATTGTCCAATACTCTTCAGAATTTAGACCGAACTATAATGTTTCTTCCGCAACAAAGATCTCTAGAACAAATGGTTATACATATTTTCAATTTTCAATCCAAAACACTTCAACCATGAGAAAGCCACCTGATGACAGACGACCAGAAGGCAGAGAGAGGAACTACGAAGAAAACGTTTCAAAATTAGATATTAATTTACGGTCAAATAATCACAAGTGGGCCATAAATAGATGCTAGACCTACACCATCTCCTTCAGCAAAATAAAAAACTCCCAATAAGCTTGCTTTCCCAAGATCAACTTGGGAAAGCAAGCTTAAACTCAAGCAATAACAGGCCGAGTTACAAGATGGGAGATGATCATCATCCTCTTTGCCTAGACCAGGATGATGATGAGGACCTTGGCCCACCACCAAATCTACCACGATCATCACTGCGCCATCGATCACTAGACTGTGGAGGGCGATCATCTGGCCTACTGCCCCATTTATCAGCTTCAGCAGGCGCAGCAGCCTGGGTTTCGCTACGGCGGAACCTTGGCACATATTTTCCTGCAGATGGAGGAGGAGCATCAACAGCAGTAGCAACAGCAGCCGCTGCTGCTGGCACTGGCTCTACCGAATGTGGCAAATCAGTAGTTGGCTTCACAGTTTGTTCAGTATTTCTTCCAAGAGCAGCTCTCCTCTCTCTTTCCTTCTTTTCCTCAATCTCCCTCTCCCTTTGCCTCTGTCTCTCAGCAATTTCATCCAGCTTTGCCTTCCGTTCTGCTTCTTCCTTTCTACGCCTCTCTGCCTCTGTGGTAAATTAAGAATAAATTAAACCAAATAATAAAACTTGTAAAACTTTGTTATTTAACAAGATGTCACCACATAAATCACAATATAATAGAAGCATAAACTGTTCATAATTCAATCTAACCTTCACGCTTTCGAGCCTCCTCTTCCTCACGTAACCTGGTCAATCTCTCCTCCTCAGACTTCAAATAGTAGAGAAGCTTGCGCTTGATCTCAATTTCCCGCCTTCTCATTGCTCTCTTCTGGTTATTACGTTCCTGAATCTCTTTCCTTAGTTTGCTGTATTCAGCTTCTCGGCGACCTTCAAGTCTCTGAGCATATACTTCCTGCATAATAAAAATACAACTCAATACCCTATCAAGCAGTGATGAGCAGACAAAAGAAATGTACAAGATTCGATTATGAAATACATCTTAAAACTTGTGGTAAAATAGTAGTGTTATAAATGTTAACAACTTACAATACACTTATACTATCTGCAAACAAATTACCCAGTGCAAACATCACTTGGTACCGATGAGAATTTTCCATCTTCAAAGAAATATTATAGCTATATAGCTGTGAAACAAGCATATGTAATTTATGCACTTAACTGCAACCTTGCAGAATGCTCTTCATAAACTTTCCAATACATTGCTGAATTTAAGGTTTTCCTAGTTACTATTCTGGGAAAACAAAAGTGAAGAGTAGCAAACCTTTGAGGGCAGCATCTTGGCAAATCGAAGTTTTTCTTGAAGATCAGTTGCATGACGCTGCTTGCTTAGTTCTATCTCTTTCTGCAAAATGACAATGCTTGTAACATTAGACACATCCGACACAAATGAATAAAACACATAGTTGCACACCCACCATCTGCTCGCGCTCATGAAGAATTTTCTCTTCAACCAGTCGCTTTTCGTAGGCCTGCGCAATGAGCGGTGCCTCTTCTTCTCTCTTTGCTCTTTCTAAATGATCCATTAGTTTTGCTTGCTTTTGAAGTTTCTTTTCAAACTCTTCATGTGCCTTAAGCTTTTCGTTCAAGGCCATCTCAATGAGTGTCTGCTTTGTCACCTTCTCCTGCAAGGATTACGAACATAGAGTCAACATCTTTCAGCCCAAAGTCATAGCAAAAGTACAACAGAGCAAAAGCTCTGAAGGATAAATTAGAAAATAATATATACATTAAGGGGAAATAAAATAAAGAGAATTGCATGAGGCATGTCTATGCAATAGTGCTAATCAGTCCAGAAATTATAGCAGCAACCAACCAAAACACACAAGAAACTTACCCCCTCGACCAACAGTCTTTTTCCTTTCTTTTTACCACGTTTTTCAGTTTCCAGAAGTAAAGCTTGGGCTTCCTGAAGTTCTCTCTCCTCTATTTCTCTACGAATTCTCTGCTCCTCCCTGCGAGAATATTCAGTAGCAAGTCTTTTCTGCTCAGCCTCTTCTGTTATCTTCTGAAGTTTCAATCTTTTCGACTCTTCTTCTCGTTCCTTCATAATAGAACACATGTAGAGACATCACAAAAGATATACTTTAAGATGGTAAAAGATGAGGTATGCTGTAGGGAAATCAGATATGCACCATTTCAAGCATTTGTCTTTCATGCTCTTCCTTGCGTTTTTCAATTATGGATTTCCGAGCAAGAAGTCTTTTGTGCTCCTTCTCCACTACCTCTGCTAAACCATGCAAACTTTCACCCAACTTCGATTGCATGCTTACTGGTGGATAAATCAAATTTCTAGCCTTATTCAGAGCTTCAGTGAGGGTCGACATGTGCTCAGAGAGTCTGTCTGACTCGATATCCTGAGAGGCAAATACCAAAGTAAGCATAATCACATTACATACTACAATAACACAGAAAAATAGGGATGTTTGGGAGTGCTTATTGAAAAGGAGCTTTTCGAAAAGGAGGAGTATTTTGGAAAGTTTTGAAAAACGAGCTCTATTTTTTACTTAAAAATAATAATAATAATAACTAATAAAAAGATTTTACGACGTAGAATTTTTCTGTACTTTTAAAATTTTATTAAAAATTTTATAGAATATTCTAGAAGCTTTATTGGAAGCGTGAAATGAAAAGTTGGGGGAGAAAAGCTCCCCCAAACATGGCCTAATCCTAGTTTGTGAGATAGCAAAAGCTAATACCAGAAATAATTCAGAATTTGAAGATGAAGAAGACCTAATCATAAATAATACATCAAATTGGATATCTACAAAAAAACTGACACACTTAACATGTGAGAGTAGAATTCTTGTAGCCATCTTATATGAAATTGATACTCGTTACTACAATAACAAAGGTCCAACAACAATTACAAGTAATAGTTTTCATTGCAACTGACATATTATACAAGTACGTCTACCTATTTATTAAAGCGAAAAGGCTCGATTTGGTTTAGTATTGATATGCTTTGAATTTCAATAATCTTCGCTTAAAGGTTCAAGTATTTACACCTAAAAACCAGAGCACCTTAATCTTGGACCAGTTCAAATTCTGTAGTTGATTGATGAAGAGCATTCCAAGTATAATAAATATAATTGACAAAGTCAATATTGGACTATTTGCCAAAATTCTTATTACTATTAGAGGCAAACTGGATCTGCAAAAAACAGCATTGCTGATGCAATAAATGACATAGAACTTGAAAAAAAACCACGCACATACCTTGTCACCAAACACAATAAAGTTCTCAAGATGATTGATTTTCATAGCAATAAATTTATGCTTCACTGCATCAACCAAAATCTTTCTGACAGCTGAGAAGTCAAAGAAAGGAATCATCTTTGATAGTGCCTCAATCTTCAGAGTCTGATATACTCTGGAAACCTGAAAGATGGCAAAAATAAGTGGACACAAAGCCTAGAGAGCATTCCCAATCCCCAAGAACATGTATACCTGCAGCAACACTCTCAGTGTTGCAAGCTTTTCTAGTGAAGGTACATATTGTGCTAGTTGCACTTCAGGAACAGCAGAGGCTGAAGAAAGCTTGCCTCCTTGCTTAGAAATTTTTCCCAGTAAAGGTTGCACTCTTGATGCAAGATCGACAGAGAATAAGTCATTCTCAAGGAGATTGTACAGGTCCTTCACTTCTTGTGATACACAGGTCATGACACCTTTGGAGGTCTGCCAGTAAACAAAAACAAATGAATGGACCATATATGGAGCAAGAATTACAAATTACAATGCATAAAACAAGCAGACAGCACTTTACATCATAAAGGTAAAATTAGATAAAAGTGACCAAGGTCTTCCTTTCTTAAGTAGACATAGCAACAATTGAAAATGATTCATATGAGAGAATAAAATGTTTACGAAGGATGAGTACCAGCTCTGAGAGAAGCGATGCCCGTGACAGCTGCAAACAAGATAGAAAAGACGACGTATTAGATTGAGATTGCACGCAAAAGGACAAAAAAGTATGAGACATACATACCATTTCTGTGCTATCACGCTTAAAATCAACAGTGAAATTTATAAGGCTAGCCATCTTCAAATTGTTGAATTTCTCATTCTCAAGCTCTGCATGGGAACGACCATGCTTGCGATCATAAGGAGACACTGTAAGTGCCGCTAATAAGACAGCAGATGCAATTAACTGCAAATCCTTTTGAGTCAAATTCTTATTATAGGTCTTCTGTAGGGTGAAAAGCTTAAGCCATGCATATGCATGGTAAAGATAGCTTTCTGAGATCCAAAATATCTCCGTAAGTTTTGAGTAGTATGTCACCATTACAGAAGGCTTAGGGCTTTTTTGGACCTGACTCATCAAACCATATATGTCTTCCACAGAACGAAAGGCCTCCTACGAAAAAATAAGTAAATCATTTCTAGCAAGTTGAAGCAAGATTCACTAACTATCTACTTACCATGAAGCAAGATTGAATATCTACTTTACCAACCTGCCAGAGTCCAAGCTCAGTAGCTATTTTTAGCTGCTCTATTCTTGTATCCAAGTAAAGCTGCAAGCTCTCAGGGGCTGTAAGATCAGGCCTGTCCCTTTGATCCCGGTATTTGTTCAAATTTGCTAGATGATTCCGTATGATCTCGCATAGTCTTCTGAACTCAGTGGTTCTCTTATATTGCTTACAGAAGTGAAACGCTCTATGGGTTGTCATCTGCATTTTAATAGTGAAATAATAACGAAAGTTAGCCTCTTGTCCAGATAACATGATCGGTAGAAACTTTTGCTTATTTTATCAACACGAATGCTGAAGTTTAAAATCTAGGTATGTAAGATAACTCCAAATACGTCAGCAAATGAATTACTCGTTACCTACAGGTTTGCAAGATAGAAGTGTTTCCTAAAGGAATAAGAAAGTAGGAATGCCTGCACCTCCTACATATGTATACAAGATCTTTAAAGAGGAAAAAGAATCCATGGGAAATTAAACAATCACAACTATAACTTCTTTCTGCAAAATATAAACAGGAAGCACAATATCTACAATTTCAGAATTTTGGTAAAATAAAATTAAAACAGGAAGAAGCTATCTCAAATTATTGATGTGCATATCATGATTGAATAGACAGTCATCTTCTGAGAAGCTAAAGAACAATGTCAGTTACCTTAAGCTAGTTCAGGACGCAAGAAAGATTTTGCAACAATCTAAAATGTTTTTATGGTTTACAATTGAAGTGGTTGAGCATACACTAGGAACATGTCATATAGCAAGCAATTTCACCTAAGTGAGTAACCATGACTACATGAGACGAGCGCTAGAACCTAGGCAGTCACAACAACGTTACACCAGAACTCAGATATACACAGTAAGTTCAAAATTTTGAATTATTAAATTAGTCATAATAGAGTGTAGATGACGTACAGCATATAGTGCTTCCAACTTAGAATTGTTACGAAGAATCTCCAACACTGTTCTGTATGTTTCCCATAAAAATTTGAACCATGGAGTGACAAGCTCCCTGTCAGATCTGTCCTTTCCCTTCTCACCACTAACATAACTCAGCATTAAATCCTCTGGCCTCTTATCTTCTTCCAGATCCTCAACATCCAGAGCATCTTCCAACGCTTGGGCCTGGCTACGAGCTTGCTCGGCTTTCTCAGTTGAGAGATGCATAAAATACTTTATCACTTCCTCCAAGGAGCTGACATTGACTTGCTGGCACACAATGCGGTACTGGATAAGCCCATCCTTTGCAAATCTGCCTTTACGCATGTCCACACATAGCTCGATGTACTTAAACATTATTTTTTCTAGCGGCTTCTGCCAAGCCCTATACCTCTTTGAAGTAATGAGATCATGAAGTGCTTGCAGAGCTGCTTGCTTTTGTCCGACATTTATCAGTTCTGCATCCACAAAAAAATAGATAAAACAAGTGATGAGCACCTTACGCACCTCAAAAATTCAAAGCGCAACTAATGAGTTAGCAAGAAAAGTCTTGCATGATTATTTTTGCTTATTATTATCTGAGTCTTACTTACATCTATATCACAAACAACAAAGAAATCATCAAATAAACAGATGAAAATTTCACATTTTTCTCCAAATTAGGTTCACTTTCAAACCTCACCATACGAAAATTTCACAACATTAGAATAAAACCGAACGAAAATTAATACTTTCATCAAATCAACGATATCAAAAAGCAACTACAATCAGATTCCATAACCATCGAAGCAAACACAGAAAAATTCAACGGAAGCTTCAATTTGACCTAAAATCGTAGACAAAACAGCATGACATCTTAAATCAATCACAAGAATTTCTACAAACAAAAATTAAATCAGATTGTAATACTAACCTTCGGCTCTCTTGAGCGCGTTCTCGGGCTTCGCAAAGGTCGCCATGTTTGATGAAGATCTAATAAAAGCACGGTTGAGAGAAATCCCTTCCAACCAAGTCTACACGATGCAAATAAAAATCTACCCAAAAAATACAATAGAAATAAAAATCAAAACAATGAGCAATTCGATCGATGATCAAAAACCAAGCAAAGAAAACTAACCCAGAGAAAAAATAGTTCTCCGATATCAATCAAAATCTCTCTCACTCTCTCTCTCTGCCTGCTACTGCTATCCCGCCGCCGCTCTCTTGTTTCTCTTCCACGATAACCTGAATTTATATGTGACAAATGCCATAAATAACCCCCTTACTTTTTAGTTATACTACGTTTTAGCTTTACTCATTGTTATATGTTTTCGCAAAATAAAGTCCATGAAGGATGAGGGATTAGTGTAGGGGTGCGTTTTTTTACACACCGAAGCTATTTTTTTTTTTACTAAAAGTTATTTTTAATTTATTTTTTATTATAAAAAATTATTTCAATTCATTTTTTAATAAAAAAATATATTATTTTTAATAACATTATTTTTAACAATTTATTTCTAAGAACTTTTTTTTAAAGAACTCATTTTTAAAACTAAAAAAACGCACTCTAAGTGTCCCAAAAAAAGAATAGAAACATTTATGAGAGAACAAATATATTAGTAGACCCATTTATTTATGGGCGTGCTGAGAGTGTCTTGGCTTTCGGATTCGGATTCTCCGAATTTAGGAACGTCAACTAAAATAGTAAAATTATGGTATAATTTTTAATTATAAAAAGTTGGATTTTTTTTATTTTAAAGTCAACTAATTGAAATATTTTATTTCACTCTAAATTTATTTATTTCATACAAATTTTAATTTTTTAAAATTTAATTCACTTTATATATTTTAATTACTAATTTAAATTATAATTTTATTAAATTTTATTTTTTTAACTTTACTTTCATAAATTTCACTTTCATCTTATCTGTTAAATTAAGTAAAACATACCTTACATATTTTAATTATAAAACTGTTTGATAAATTTTTTAACTATTTTAATTTTAATATTTAATCTACATTTTTAATAAAATTTTTATTATTTATAGAAAATTTTAAAAGTTTTTAAAATACAAAAGAATTAAAATAAAAACTTTGTATATATTTTATTTTTTAATAAAAATACAATATTATCTAAAAATTTTAAAATACTTTAATTTTAAAATTTTTATTTTTAAAATCACTTTCCAAACATCTCTATAGAGGATATTTGGGTTTACATTTTTCAAATATTTTTTTCAATTTTTTATTTCATATTTTTTAATATAAATTTTATAAATATTTAAAAATTGAAAAAGTATATAAAAAATTCTATACAGTAAAATTTTTTATTTTTTATTTTTATTTTTTTAAAATTAAAATTTAAAATTTAAATTTCAAAAAAAAAATTTTAATTTTAAAAAAATTTATTTTGTAAAGACTCCCAAACTCGCTAAACAACTTTCAACTTCTTCCTTCCCCGCGCAGGTTCACCGACGCACGGAAACAATCATCTTCTGCACCATTCTTCTTCCTTTCCATCTCCTTTCTTACTTCTTCGTTATTTTCTTCCCTTCAATAGCAGCGGTGAAGTAAATCTTTCATTCCATTAAATTTGGGAGAGCCACGAAATGAAGCAAAGGGTTTGGACGGGGCGTGGGCGGCGGAGGGTTTGCAATCTGCCCGGTGGGTGCCGGGCTGTTCATTCCGGGGAAGTAGAAGAAAAGTAGCTGAAAGAAGATTGAATAGAAAGAAAAAGGAGGTGATATGGCTCAATCTAAGCCGTTTCTTTATTTTGAGTTTTACGTGTTAGAAGCTTAGAGGGGTATATTGGGAAGATACGAATCCGTTTTCATATATGAGCCTTCAATCGAAATCAGTGGTCAAAAATAATTAGCAGGAAAATAATATCAAAATCAAGGACATATTTCCACGCACACTTTTGATTCTTATTCTAGAACACTAGAAGAAAATTTGAGAAAGAATTCGCTACCTTCTGTTGATCAAACTCAGAAACAGAGAAAGATTAAATCAAGAACCAATCATGGCCAGCACAGGATTCACCAGTTGCTGTTTGTCTCTGGGACTTCGAATGAATGATAGTGCTAAGAGGAACCTGCATGAGAAGGACGGAGGAAAGATCCATGGAAGTAATGAAGAGCTGAACAGTGTTACGGGTTTGAGTAGGAGAGGAGCAGTGGTTTCTGGGTTGTGTTTGGTTTCGGGCTTTGTTCTTGGTGTTTCACCAGGTGAAGGACTTGCAGTGAAGCAGGGACTCCTGGCTGGGAGAATTCCTGGATTATCTGACCCTGATGAAAGTGGTATAGCTTCTCTTGCATTGCTTCTGTTTGATGAAATGCTTCTATGATTCAATTTGTTGCAGTTTTCTTATTTGTTGTCATTACTCTTTGGTTTAGTTAACTCACTTGGATGTTGTAGTAGCTGACAACATGTTTGTCTGAATTTTTTCACTTGTAAATGTTCTGGAGCTGCAAAAGTTGAAATTGATTATCCGAATTTATGGGCAACCTCCTCTTTTCTGAAATTTTGAGTAATTGGAAAAAATGGCAGATACTAGACATGCATTCGAGCCTTCATAGTGACTGACATCTCTGCAATATGTATTGTCATGCTACAGAAAATAGAGAAATTGTGTCATAAAACTGTGAAGTATGACTATCTTGCCTGCTTAAGTTTTTTCTAATGAATTTGAGATTAACACTTTGAAGTCAGCGACAGCTTATTACACTACTGAACCTGGGGTTTAATGTTTCAATGTAATGAAACAATGCTTACTATATTTTTTTAAGCTTAAATTTTGAATGCCACTTATATGGGGAAAAGTAATGCTCAGACAGGTTGGAGGACGTATCAACGACCTGATGATAAGTCAGGAGGACATGGAGTCGGGTGGAGTCCTATAATTCCTTACTCATTTGCAGTTCCTGATGGTTGGGAAGAGGTTTGTACTTCTTCAGTTCTTTTGTCATTTCACCAGCACAGAAAGATAAATAAGTCCCTAATAATATACACCATATAGTTTGCTAACCCAACTCTCTGCTTCAGGTGCCTGTTTCGATTGCTGATCTTGGTGGGACTGAGATTGATTTGAGATTTGCGGGATCTCAAGGACGCTTATTCGTGATTGTAGCTCCTGTTAAAAGATTTGCTGGTAATGAGCTATCACTTAAATGCATTTGACCTATGTTCCTTTTATTGTTAGTATATAGAAGACTATCCTATTGCCAGAATTAAATGATGATATAAAAAATTTGCAACTCCCAACAAAATATGCTAGAAGGTAAGAGTTTCCATCAAATTCTGTGATTTATTGAGCTATTCTTGCCAAATATATGAGAATTTGGCTATAGTATTTTGGGGTTAATTTTGTGATTCTCATCAGATATTGAAGGAGATGCAACTATTGAGAAAATCGGTCCACCAGAAAAGGTGATCGATGCTTTCGGGCCTGAAGTTATTGGAGAGAATGTAGAAGGGAAAGTAATGAGCACGGAAGTAGCTGAACATTCGGGGAGGACATATTACCAGTTCGAATTGGAACCACCACATGCACTGATAACTGCTACAGCTGCAGGAAACCGACTCTACTTGTTCAATGTAACAGCAAATGGTAAACATAGATGCACCCACTTGTTGAACTTGAGTTTTACAAAATTTCCCCATATAGAATTTACCGGTGGTACTTTTGCCAGGTCTCCAATGGAAGAGGCATAGCAAGGATCTGAGACGAATTGCGAAGTCATTTCGCGTAGTCTAGAGCTGTATAGTCAGTGCATACAACTTTTGCTATATCATCATAGTATATAGCTATGATGTTGCCAGTCACCCAGTGTATCACATGTGGAAAACAATATAACTTTTCCTTGGAGGATTTTAGTCTTCAAGGAAAGAAAGAGCAATTAGCAACAAAAACAATTTATGTATTTATCAAAGTGCTGTAATATGTAACAAGTGTATTGGATGAATCCAATATGTATCCAAGAATGATTTTTGCCTGCACCTGGATGTCCAATCTCATTTGTAAATTGCCATATAAACGCAGACACTCTTTTTAAACAAAGCGGAATGGTAGTTTTTGTTGGATGACAATGTTATTGTAAGACTACTGAGACATTTGTGGAAAACATCTGCACAATCAGACGGATGGAAGCTGGGAACTCTTTACAAAAATTGGTGAAGCAACCAGAAAAAACAAGAAAAGGATCTAGAAAATGAATAAGCCAAAATTGCCAGCACCCAATTGTAGTTCTTCTCTAGTCCAGCGTTTGAATATTATACAATGCTAGAAAGCAACGTACATCCACTATGCAAAACAATGAAGATGAACAACACAAAAGTAAACATATCTAAATACATGGGCATCTTTGGCATGTATGACAAATTATTTTTAACACAAAATACTAGTTCTCATTTTAGCAGGAATTTCAGCTCCTACACTTAGAACTTGCATGTTGCATAGAAAGCCTTATATAAAGCCTTATATAATCCTATTTCCACACTTAGAAGTCTCAAAAAGTAGCCTGGCAGATGGTATTCTGCTCCTTCACTCTTGAAAAATGCAAAATCTTTCCATTAAGTTGAACTCCATGTATTGAATTTCCTTCTCATCTTCAGCATCTGATGTCTTTTACACCCAAGAAATCTCTCTTCAACCAGGGCCAATTTTCCTTGTGTATCCATAAGAATACAACAAGCACTAAATTCCGGCCAGCCCCAACTGCAACAGTGTTGTTAACATATTTGAACAACTCCCAAGTTGAACTCGCTTGTCCCAGAAAAGTTACTTAAACCTGGGGGAAAAAAGGAAGCACATTACACCTTAGTAAACATAGATAAGTTGGACTTTCAAAATATAAAATTTCATGGCACACCCTTCCATGAGGCTGACTAAAAGAGTGTAAATCAAATATTAACTAAAATAGAGATTATAATCATATCCATAAGCAAGTACTCTTGTTTGTCCTGCAAAAAGGATTGTATATATCCAGTCACTAGATCGACATTGGAGATGGTTTTGCTAGCTCTTCGATAGATAGTATGACGCAATTAGACATGTAAAAGCAACAAAATTGGAACAAGAGGCACTGAAAACTATACCAGCCATACATGTAATAAACTCTTAGACAAAATGATCAGCCATCAAAAGCAGCGGCTTTTCATCCTTCTCTTCAATTTGCTTAGAAACTTCCTCTTTGATCTCCTGAATTCTTTTATCCCATATGCCATCGATTAGTTTCCATGTTTGATCACTGATGATCTGTGTCTGTTGAGTGTTGACAAGAAAAATATAAGAGTCAGCTACACGAGAAGAAGGATATCAGTTACAGAATAATGTTATATGAACTACTAGTGCACCTCCAGTGGTCTAGGTGCCCCAAAGGTGGAGAATCCAACATTTCCTGGTGCAAAAGTAACTCTTCCAGGGAGAGAAATCCCATGAATTCCCCATCTTCCAGCATAAATAAGAGCACCATATTCATCAACCGGATTCACTGGTGGCTGGAACAGTGATGAAAGAGAATTACTTGGCTAAACACAAGACAATGACAACAAAGAGTATGGGTTTATTCATGTAATGCAGATTACTTGCATAACATCTCACATGCTTTACATAAGAGCCATATTCCAAACTTGACCAAATGAAAAACACCGAAATAAAATATTTATTTCTGTATCCAGTCAATATATGACCAGCGGTACCTGAGGAATTCGTGGAGATCTTTTGTATATATCCCAAATTTCACTTGCCTTTATCTGTCCTTTCTCTAGCAAAACATCTAGTCCAACATCAAAATCATGTCAGTGACAGAAATCTTCTTTGCAGGTATGACCCAATTTAAATTCCTAACTAGATCAAGATCAAGTGAGCCACAAACAAACACTAATCTTGCAGAAATAGGTTTCTACCTGTAATTCTTTCTACTGCTGAACGGTGCTCTCTCAGTATAGATTTACATTTCTCTACAGCAAAACGCATGTACTCACTCCTCAAAGCTTCCAGCTTAGCAGCAAGCTGCAATTCCAAAACAACTGCTATAAGAACTATGTTCAAGTGGGGAATCTACCATTTACATCAATGAAAGGCCATCTCACATGAGAAACAAGATCTCCCTGATTTCTGTAGTATGCATTCCCAAAGGCAGTCATCCCAGTCTGAAGAATTAAAATATCCGCATGCTTAGCAGCTTCTGATGTTGCCCTTGCAGAAATCCAGCACAAGTTCTCAATACCAAACATTTCCTCTTCAATCACTCGAGCTGTTCAATAAGACAAGGAAAGCCCATGAAAACAGATCTGCAGTCTTTATGCACAAATTAATCATTACAGCAGCATAACTAACAAATAAATACACCAAATGTAAGAGAGTTCTGATAATATGCACCAGTAAGTGAATTTCTGAACCATGATCGATGATAATTGGCAAAATTCTTTCAGGATAAAGAAGTGTCAACTCCACCATGAGTTGGGAGACATACCGAACATGGACTTTGCTAAAGTAAGATACCATACGAAATATAAGACTTAATCAGAGTTGTTTGTATCATCACTTACGTGTACAAGCTCGCACAATAGAGTTCATGTAGTCCAACTTTCTTAAGAATGCTTTTCCTGAAGCTTCTGCATAACGCATGTTTGGCTTATGGTGAATTGTCTGGATGTCCGTCTGTAACAAACCCAACCAACTCAGTAAAACAGATGCAGAGTAATAATGGTAAAAAAATTTTAATTCAAGTATTCAACTGGCCTCAGTAAACGGCCGATGAGGATTTGGGTAGTAACACTCAAGAACAGCTACAGCCGCTTCTCTGTATGCCAACCTAAGCTTCATTTCGTTTGGGACTTCTTTAGAGTCTTCCTGTCCTGTCTCAAAAGTACCTTTTTGCTGCAAATACAAGATTCCAAGAACAGATTATTTCATAAGAAAAGGGGGATCAAGTTACACAACACTGACAAAGTTTATGGAAGCATAGGATTATCAAAGAATCATCAGAATGCAGAGTATACCCTCTTCAAGCCCTCCAGCAATTCATCTCTGCCAATGTAGTCCTGGTCCTTTCTGGCAGTCAAGATTCCTGCTTCATTCCTGATTATCAGCAAACAAATTTATGAGCCTATCTCTTCAGCCAAGTATTCACGTTATTGGAAAATTGTGCTATTAGATTACAGTATATTCTGAAGCTCCGCTCCAGTAAAATCAACAGTCAGGTCAGCGAGTTCCTGTAGAAGTAGATCCTTTTCCTCTTCTGATCTGAAATATTTGTTTCTTGCATGGACCTAGAGTGCGCATAGGATACACCAATTTCTCAGACAGCGTGTATAGAAAAATTAGCCAACTTTTCGATATTTACCTTTAAAATTGCCAATCTTCCATCTCTAGATGGAAGTCCGACACGAATAATTTTGTCAAAACGACCTTTCCTTAGCAAGGCTGGGTCTAATATATCCAATCGGTTGGTTGCACCAATAACTAGAACCTGGCAAGAAATTACAGCACCTTACCCAGAAGAGAACTTAAGGCACACATTGCTGGACTTGAAAACTAACATTGCTAACCTGTGATGTTGACTCCTTAAATCCATCCATTTCAGTTAAAATCTGAAGTAGACCTTGCTCCCTCTCAGCACCGCCCTATTTTAAGCAAATTTTTACAAGCTTGAACGTCAAAGGCGTTCATTTCTGATTTTTGGAGACGCTTTTCAGAAATATTTACTGAGTGACCAATATATTTTATGGAAGGAAATATACGAGACAAGAACTTCCATAACTGAAATAACGACTTAAAGAAGCAAACTAGAGTTTCAGTTTTGGTGAAAAGTCCGCTCTAGATAGCATAATGAAGCAACAAAAAGTAATGCCTTACACGTACTAACCAAAGACTCTTAGTCACTGCAATTAGGTTGCAAAAGTAAAATTGCTCCATTAACAGGCATGTAAAAGGCTATCTCACCCCACCAATATCGGGTCCACCCCGTTTGCTACCAATGGCATCAATCTCATCAATGAAAATGATAGATGGTGCATATGATCTAGCACTAGCAAAGAGATCCTTCACACGAGCAGCTGCAACACCTACAAACATCTGCATTTACAAAAGAGCATCAAATTAAGATTGTCCTAATAAAATGTGACAAGGCATCACTGAAGTTCAAAAGTGGTGATATAAGCACAAAGCCATACACAAAATAATCACCATGCACATTCAGTTATGTAGTAATTCATATGTTTTTTATATTAAATTAGCTACAGAAGTGCATATCATATACCATCTAGCAGAATTAAATGGGTCAGCTTGATTGCCAGTCATATAAGGGTAAGCAGCATTCATGAGGAAGCTGTATTCTACTTGATTATCATAACAACAGAAAGTAGCAACTATAGAAGAAATTACACAGAGAAGGACTGAATGACCCAGGAGCATCTTCTGACATATTACAATTATATCTACGAATCTCAAAACATAAAAGATATATCTAGAATGTGCTCTTAATATCTAATAAGCCTCTTCCTACCTCGACAAAATCAGTTCCACTTGCAGCAAAAAAAGGAAGCCCTGCTTCACCAGCAATGGCTTTAGCTAGCAGGGTTTTCCCAGTGCCTGGCGGTCCATGAAGTAGAACTCCTTTTGGGCAGTAGATGCCTTTATCTTGAAACTCCTCATCATTCTTGAGGATACGCACTATTTCCTGTAATTCCCCTTTTATGTACTCCTGGCCAGCAAAATCATCAAATGTCACACCAGTAGTTTCTTCTGCGGATATAAATTTGGCCCTGGGAAGCATATAATCAAACATTTGAAAGTCCAGTTAAAATCTAGGCAGCATAATCTGTGATCCGTATTTCATCATAAGAAATAACTATTACAAGAAGAGAACATTATATGTTCTCATATACATCTACAACAAAAGCAAAGCAATCGGGAGACGATGGATTGAGAAAACAAGACCTCAAAACACATGCAAATCCATGGGAAACAATAAAACTAAGGTGCAAAGTGCTCCATTTGGTTCTATATTTCGTGGTGCAGACATCCTTCCAGCTACTTACTGAAATTCCTATCTCCTTCAAGCGTTCAAGGAAAATAAAAATATCACCCAAAAATTTATTGAGAAAAAGTTAAAAAAGAAGTTATACTTTTCCATGATAAACTTTACGTATTTTACTTCATCTACTTAGATAAATTAAGTTAGAACATACTAAACTAATGGTGAAAGTTTGACAGCATTGATCTTAAACCTGTAAGAAGGGTCTTAAAAGTCATTGGCAGTCATAAAAGGAGATGAAAGTACATCTTACAAAAGTTAAGTGAACAAGATAGGTGTTTGACTAGCAACAAAACTTAGTACAAACTGTGTCATGATGGACCTCAGTTGTAGCAATACGAACTTCAACTAACTTGCTTACTTTTATGCACTTACATCTCCGAAATAGCAAGTGCCACTGTGAATTGAGGATTTTAGCTGCTAATACTGTATAATTTTTCAGCATGACATAAGAACCAGACGACTTGACTGTATGATAAAGATGTCTACACAGGAGTTGCTACAACAGCCAAAAGATTACCACTAAATGACTACTTACCTACTTTTGCCTAGAGATCCAAGTGCATGACGTTTAAGGGGCTCTCTAGCTTTTTTTTCAGGTACACCAAGATCACAGGGTATTAATTTTGAGTAAATAGGTCTTGCCCATTTGTCAATCCAGAGGTACAAGGCAATGGAAAGTGCAAATCGCATTGACCAAACAACCGCTGTTGAAATAGATGAGTAGACTTCAGCTCCAACAGGATTCACATTGATAACATCAACATTTATCAATTGCTGGTGCAACTTTTGCCAGACATCATTCCAACTGTCAATTGGCATTCGGTCAACAATATGGCGGCGAAATACTATTTCCTTAGAATTTCTGAAGGACATCCCTTCTTTTTCATCTTTATAATATGGTAATATAACTGCGCAATTATCCACAAATGCTTTTCAATTAGCAACTTTAAATGAATAAACTGAAACACGCACAAATACATCATCAACTAGCGCTGATAACGGTACGAGAGAAAGGTCGACAATTGCAGTTACAGGTTTTGAAAACCTACCAGAGACACTTTGGCCAAAATTTGAGTATTCCATAAACTGGACATTATTTGAATTGAGAAGACTCCAGAAGTCACTGAAACTAATTCTGTGAGAATTTTCGGGATCAAATTCTGTTCCTCTCAGTTTCCCTTGCAACTTTAGTAAGGTCCTGCTCCAACTGGAGGCCATCATAAGCTGCCTATCCAGTTGCAAGTTAGCTTTATTCTCAAACTTCTCCAATTTATCCATGCGTTTTCGCTCTGCATCTTTCAACCTCTGGAAATAGAAATTTTGAAATGTTACGAGCAAAGGAACCGAAGAAACTAACGGCTTTTTAGAAGTACCAATCACCAAACATCGACAAGACATTTTGGAAAAATCCCAGTTTGTGAAATCAACAGAAAGACATTCTAGCATATATAACTTCTCGTTATCACTTACAAAAACGCTCTAAACCCCGTTTTATGTCAAAACTTGCATAAAAAATCTAAACTTCTAGGAAACCCAGAGCGTCAAAATTCCGAATTTCACAGAAGCAACGAACAACAGATCAAACAAATGCCATTTTAAGAACCAAAAACTCATCAAAACCAAATAATTTAGAAGCATTCCAGAACAAGCCAAGCCAAGCAAACAACAGTTCACGACCAAATTACAAATTTTGAAGCATTTCCTTGCAACAAAACTCCAAGAAACGAACTTTACTACCTCAAAAACTTTCTCCGCTTCAGTTTCTTCTTCCTTCTCTCCCACAGATGCCGCCGTCCCAGCAACGAGCTCGCTGCCAGAACAACACCGCACTTTAGAAAAAGAGAAGGAGAAGAGCCAGGGATTATTGCTCCACCGGAAACGGCCAGTTTCTTTGAGATTCGTTTTGCAACTCAGTGCTGGCAATGGAGAGCAAAGAGAAGACGAGATCATTCTTCTTCTTCAGCTCTATGTTCTAAAGCAGCAGAAAAAAGATGGCTTTTTTATGATTTTATCTATTGCAGAGAAGAAAGGGTTTTGGATTCGGGTTTAACAACAAGAAGCTCGATTCGGGCCTGCTTTTATTGCAAATTCAGTCTCTAGTAACTTTATTTCAGAAATTGAGACATCGGTATTGTAAAAAAAACATTATTTTCATTTTTGTTAGTCATAAATAGAAAATAACAAATTGAATAGCCACGTTATTGAAAATATGAAACCTTTTGCCACAAGTTTTTCTTTTACATGATTGTTTGAGGTTCAATTTTTACCAAAAAAAATGATTGCAGTTATTAGTTACTACTAAGGACGTATTTTTAAATATTCATAATTTAATTTTTTTCTTCGATTTTAAATTTATAATAATTCATATATTTTAATTACATAAAAAATTCAGAACTTCACTTTCACATATAAAACTATTAATTTAAATTTTTTTATTTGTATACTTTCTAATATAATTATAATTTTTAATTTTTAACTATTAAAATATAAATACTGAACTTAACTTCTATTTTATTTTTTAATTTTTATATTTACGAATTTCAGTTACGAACATTTAAAATACGCCCTAAATATCCAACGGTTGAATCTACTTTTGAGATAAAATTTTTTTAAACTAAAAAATATTTTTATATTTTATTTAAAAATATAAAAATAATAATAAATCTTTATTTCATAAAACTTTTTTATATTTTTATATTTTTAAATAATTTTTTTAAATGTTTATAAAAATATATTAAAACATATAAATTAAAAAATTGTTTTTTAAAACGCTTCGTCAAACGACACCCTAAAAAGTGTATACTTGAGCTGTTTCTCTAATTCATGGCGAAGCTCTCTTACAATAAGGTTGTGATTTTTTTCAAATAAATATGAGTTATTAAAAAATAAATTATTATAAATAATATTATTAAAAATGGATTTAGTTTTTATATTTTTAAATAATTTGAAGTAATTTTTAAATACTTTTTGCATATCTAAAAGTGAATCGAAAGTAATTATAGAATGAGAAAAAATACGTTGTAAGAGCTTGAATGAAATGTGCTTCATCAAAAATACCAGAAAATGAACTTGTAGGAAGTGTGCAGATCTGGACCTTACTATAGTTGCACAAAACATTTGAAGAATTTGAAAGTATTTTTATTTTAAATAATAATAATAATTATTATTATTAAATTTATTATATCTTATTTCTTTATATTTTCCAATTTTTAAATAAATCTTGTAAATAATTACTAATAACTATAAATTGAAAAATTAAAAAATTATTTTTTTGAAATAAAATATCAAACCGTCTCTTGTTGTGAATGTGTGATGTATCTTATCACAAAAGTCATCCATCGTTCGGATAACAGAGCTCTCCTTGTTATTCTAAGAATAACAAGAACAAAGTTTAACTAATTTTTAAAAATATTTTTAAATTATTAATTAAAAAAATATTATTTATAAATACTTTTAAATATTTTAATAATTGTGCAAAAACTTGGTGCGATGTATCACAAGATTCATCCATCATTCCTGTCCTCTACCTTTGACAAAAATATTATTCTTCAAAAATATTTTGAAATAAAAATATTTTAATATTTTTTGAAAAATAAATTGTATTTTTTTATCTAAGAAAGTAAATTATGTAAATTTTTTTATATTTTTAAATTTTTTATATACTTATATAAATATATTAAATTATATATAATTAAAAATAAAAAAATTATTTTTGACGAAAGTGTTACGATTTTGTTGCCCTCGATATGTCTGCCGGCATCGGTGATCCTATAAAAACGACTTTAGCAATACTAATAAATATGCTGCCTATGATCTTATTTATTTTAATAGTAAGTGTTTCAAAAATAATTTTTTTGCTTCAATAACTTTCTAATATTTATTTTCTATAACTTTTATATTTTATTTTCTAATAATTTCACCCTTATTTCAGAAAAATTAATTTTTTTAGAAACTCACATTTATGACATGTTTAGCGTTTCATATTCCATCATTATCTTCTTTCTATTTTAATTTTTTATTTATATTTTTCATTATGTGTTCTATAACATTATATATAGTTTTTAAAAAATTAAAATATATAAAATTCGTATGTGAGAATTTATTATTATTTATTATTATTTTTTTAATATAAAAATATGTAGAAATTTATTTTTAATAAGCATTTCCGTAAAACACGCCATACGTGTTTGGTTTATTTCCACAAAATAACAAAAGGTTTATATAGCTTCACGCTTACCACTTTTAAAGAAATTTCATGGAAATTTCTCTCGGTTGTGTTGCAGACAAAAAAGCATGAAGCCATTTTGCCATTGCGTTTAAGAAAAAGTAATTTTTTAATTTTAATTATATATTTTTTAATATATAATTTATAAATATAAAAAATTTATTTAAAAATTTTTTAAATATAAAAAAATTCTACCTAATAAAATATTTTTTATTATTTTTTTAAAAATAAAAAAAAGAAAACTTATTTATTAAAAAAATATTTCTAAATATTTCTAAACGTTCCGAAAATATAAATAACTGACGATAGATTAAGGGGCTGTTTGGGATTGTTTACCAAAAGCTTCTTTTTAATTTTTTTTCATTTCATATTTTTTAATATATATTTTATAAATATATAAAAAATTTATTTAAAAATATAGAAAATATAAAAAATTTTACGTAATAAGATCTTTTTATTGTATATTTTTATTATTTTTTTAAAAGTAAAAAAAATAAAACTTATTTTTCAAAAAAAATAAAAATATCCTTTATTTTAAAAATTCTATTTTATAAGCAATTCCAAATGCCTTCTATATACAATATCACGGCTCAGAACCATAACAAAACAAAGATGTGAAGTAGACGTTCGGTCAAAGTATACGCTGCGAATTGACCCAATAACTTCTCATAGCCAAAAAATAAATAAAGAGGACGTCTGCTATAGTGCTATTGTGATTGAAGTGTTTATCATCCAAATAAATAAATTAAAAAAAATTGAGTTTGATGAATTGATAAATAAGCTCTAACCAGTGGAGGGAATCCTACTACGTTTCAATCATTCTAAGCTCATAAACTAAACTGAATATGCAGATTCTTCAAGTCCGCATATCTTACTATTCTATAATATCTTGACTATGAAATTTAAAATTATTATGAATTTTTTTTTTTTTTTTTTTTTTTTTTGAAAGAGTGGGATCCTAGTAGCAAGTAATATTCTATGCTATTACCAAATTTAAACAAACATGTGTTCTAACAAACTAAATTACAAATAACCCTGCTTTTGTTTAATATACATATTATGGAAAAGAAATTGAATAAGAAATTAAGAATTTCTTATATAACTCATCCAGTTATAATAATTGACAAAAAAATTATCCAGTTTCTGAAAGGGTAATACCGTCAATTGAAAGGAAAAAAGCGGGTGTGGGTCCTACACTTCTCTCAAGGAAACCGGTAAAAAACTGCTATATATATTTGCATCTCTAGTTCCGTTCCAGAGACGAACACAAAAAGAAAAAAAATCTAATCTTTGAATTGAATGGATTCATGAGAAATTTTTGTGAACTCAAATCGCCGAAGATTTGGACCAGTTCCCGCAACAAACACGGCTAGATTTGCCGTAGTTAGGCGGGGAATTATCCGCCGCCTCCTCGTGGATCCCTTACCTGCTGCCGCTCTCCCACCGACGGCAGGCGTTCTTCGCTGCCGTCGTCTACCGGCTGAGAAACGTTCTCCTGCTCCTCACGGTGGTAGAGGCGCTCTACCTTCAGCTGGTGGTCAACCCTCTGATCTTCTCTTTCTTGCCGGCGGTGGTCGTCAACTTCCTCTCTCGCTCTAACTTTCTGACATAGTATTTTATTAACCTCTAGATAGAAAAAGAAATAGGAAGAAGAAAGATTGCTTGTGTGCTGCTTAGATCGTGAAATTATGTTGACTATCAAGAGAGTGCCTACAGTGGTATCGAATTATCAGGAGGATGCTGGAGAGCCGATCGGTTGCGGCAAGAATTGCCTTGGGAAATGTTGTCTTCCAGGTACGGTTTTTTTGGTTTGTTTTTTAATATCTGCTGCATGTATGTGTTGGTTTTTGGATTTTGATGTTTGTGTTTTGATTATTTTTTATTTGATTGATAATTCTTTTTTGTTTTTGTTGATAATGGGATGTTAGAAATGAAAAATGGATTTTGATTCATTGGGATTCTGATATGAATGAAAAGTTGGGATTTTTATTGTCAGCTTGTATCATGTATTCTTTGATAAATGAAAACTTATCTTATTGGCTTTCGTTTTTGTGCTTTTTGTTTTCAGTAAACTTTGATTTTCTTTTATCTTTTGTTTATTAGCTAATTGACACTTTTTTAATGGGTATATTGTAGTTTGTGAACTTTCATGCTTCAAGTAGTACGGTGTGATATACATGTGATGTACAGTTTCGTTTGACAACTAACTGGGAATTTAGTTTTAGCCTAGATTCATTTTCCAAGGAGAAAATTTATGCAAATGGCTTCGATTCTGTGCCTGTTTTCATGTAGTTGTTGCGTTTCCTTTTTTCATTTATTTGTTTACTTGATGCTTTATACTGGGTATTCTCTATTTTTGACTGATGGTGTTGTTACTGATTAGCAACCAAGCTTTTTGGTTTATTTATTGTTTTTTTTTTTTTTTGTCATTTCAGTCTCCAAGCTGCCACTTTATGCATTTAAGAGTGGTGGTCGAAATGCTGCTGTTGCTGATGAGAATTCTGGAGATTTCTTCCTGAACACACTGCTGCTTGGCCAGGTACTTGGTCGTTGCGAATTTGTTATTATTTAAGTTTCCTATCTCAAGGATGGAGTTGTTTTTGAAACTTGTTTTTGTAGGTAAACTAGAGTTGGCTGAATTTTTCAGGGTTGAAAGACCAAATCTATATTTAGGCTGACATGTCTGCCAGAACTTTGAGATTTATTGATGTAGTTGATTATTCTTTATAATATGCAATTGAAATAACTTAGACATTGTCGATGGACGTGGTGGTTTAGTTTTAGAGGCATACTTGCAGCCCGTTGTAAATTTACGAGTAATATCTGTCCAAACATGTAAAGACTTGGTTTCTTCAAATATAAAATATTATGGAGGCGTTTTTAATTTTGATTTCAGATGATGGCTAATGATTCTAATGCCCACTTTTACATAGTTTATAGTTGTGGTGTCATAAATTGTTTCTGATCTCAATGTCACTAATTTCATATATTGGTTATTGGTGCTGGGGTCAATAGTGGGAGGATTGCATGAGGCAGGGTCTCTTTAGGTATGATGTGACAACCTGTGAGACCAAAGTGATTCCAGGGAAACATGGCTTCATTGCCCAGTTAAATGAGGGCCGCCATCTCAAGAAGAGGCCTACAGAATTTCGGGTTGATCGTGTTCTCCAATCTTTTGATGACAAGAAGTTCAATTTCACCAAAGTTGGACAGGAGGAGGTGCTTTTCCGCTTTGAGGCTGGCACTGATGGTAACACTGGCTACCTTGAGAGAGCGGATGTTGGACCAAAGACACCCAGTGTTGTTGCTATCAATGTAAGTACAATCTTTTGCAGTCGATATTTTATATGCCCCTTCAGTATTTTCTGAAAAAAATCTGGAATACTCTCATGTGTGATGTTTGACAGGTGAGCCCCATTGAATATGGACATGTTCTGTTGATTCCTCGAGTACTGGATTGCTTGCCTCAGAGGATCGATCCAGAGAGCTTCCTGCTTGCACTTCAAATGGCTAAGGAAGCTGGAAGTCCTTACTTCAGACTGGGTTATAACAGCTTGGGTGCTTTTGCCACAATTAATCACCTGCATTTTCAGGTCAGTCGTTTTTCTAGTCTATATTTGGTATTTTTCTTAGTAGATACTACATATGCAATATGATTAACACAGAAATCAATTGTTGTTGACTTCAGGCTTATTACTTGTTGGTGCCATTCCCAGTGGAGAGGGCCTCAAAACAAAAGATCCGCATTTTGAAAGGGCTGAAGAGTAGCTCTCTAACAGTTTCACGACTGGTGAACTATCCTGTGAGGGGGCTGGTTTATGAGGGTGGAGATACTCTAAAAGAAATGTCAGATTTGGTTGCTGATGCCTGCATTTGTCTTCAGGAGAATAACATTCCCTTCAATGTTCTTATTTCTGATTCAGGCAGGAGAGTTTTTCTTTTTCCACAGGTACACAGAAACTTTTTAATGATCCCATTAATTTATCAATTTTATACTCATTTCTGTCAATGACTTTTCTGTAGATAGGATGTAAAATGAGTTTATGATATGGCCTCTCTCTCTCTCTCTTTGGTGGTGGATTTCTGCTGGTAGGATGCATAAAGTTACAGATCTGTGGAGTCCCTTACTTTTGTCTTGGCAAGAGATTTTCAGAATTGCAGTGTGCATTTGTAGTCATATTTAGTGTTGTAGCTTGAAATGGCATCAGGTTTATAGGAGGATTTCTCAAGAAAGAATTTACTCTTGCTATGGATTCATTGACTTTGATTATTAGTGCAGCTGATGGTTTACATTAGTGGTCTGATCTGGTGAAGTGAACTGATCAAATGCTGATCCCCCATGAACCTTGCAGTGTTATGCTGAGAAACAGGCTCTTGGTGAGGTGAACCAAAAGCTTCTGGACACTCAAGTTAACCCTGCCGTATGGGAGATCAGTGGGCACATGGTGCTGAAGCGGAAGAAGGATTATGAAGAAGCATCAGAGGAATATGCTTGGAGACTATTGGCGGAGGTTTCCCTTTCTGAAGAAAGATTCCAAGAGGTGAAAGCCTACATATTCAAAGCATCAGGCCTGGTGGAGGCTGATGAGGAGCCGAAAGAAGTTGCAGAGAACAGCAGCGCTAATCACCAACCTGGACTTCCAGCAATCACTTCTCATTTTGCAAAAGGTTGTCTCGTTCTGCAGTGAGACATGTTCTCTGGCCTGTGTTCACGGTATTAGCAGCAGCTGGTTAACTGTTTGTAGATCACTGTATTAATTATATAACTAGGGGCAGCTTATAAGTTATGACTCCAAATTATTAAACATTTTTAAGTTATTATTATTACTGTTCTTGTTGCTTGCTACTGGAATGGAATGGAAACAGAAAAGTACAACTTTACATTCATGTGCTTTTTACGTATTTAAGCATGTTGTCTCGGTTTTTCGCAGGAGTTCTTGTTCTGTCCATAGATGCTTGTGAAGATTGTTCATTGTGATTGCAACATAACGAATTTGGCTTCTGGATTTGAATGATGCTCAAATATTCTTAAAAACATATTATATTTCCACATAAATTACCACAGTAGAACAAAAATTTCCTTTGATGTTAGCTTTCATGAGTGCTGATTGTTGGTATTCGTTCTGCTTCAACAGCTGACCATTACAGATTTCAGAAACACCAAATAAAGAACGAGCATTGCTGCTATACAGAAATTAATCTGAGTTCATGCAAATATGTTCTATTTCGCATTGACATCACAATGTACAGACTCAAATTTAGAAATGACTGAAAACATCAAGTTAAAATCAACTTCACATAAAAAACCATTGATTTAAGGGGGATTGCGCGAAGAACTTCCGAAGCAGCCTTGTGGCCTTGTTCTACCACTTGAAACAGGCTAGTGAAGAACTTCTAATATTTTCTTGTCCCACAAACAGGGGAGAGAAACAAATTTACATGAATTTTGCTGCTTAGAAAGGGGCTGTTAAGATATCTCTCAATCTCGTATGCAAATCAAGGCCTTCATGATGATTGCTCAACTCCTCGCTGTCTTCGCTCGAGTCAGAATGCAGCTTCTTCATGTCTCCTACACTCAGCACTGGCTTCAAACCCTGGAGAACCACAGCTTTCATTGGTTAAGTACAAGAATTAACTACTTAAAAACTCAATAAATCAAGCCACAATACTAGAAATCATATAACACTCAAAACTATCTGAATTAATTGCGCCATTCTATTTCAGAAGTGACATAGTAGTAACGCACGATTTGTATAAAAACAACAGGTAAATCAATATTAATGTCCCAAGACTCGTAATCCAAATGCATATGTATTAATCACCAATCACCACAACAACAATAGAAATTAAACAAGTAAACCAGTTGTAACCCGAATGTATCAAATAAAATGTTCTAATACTAAATACATACCTCTGTGAAAATATGGACAGCTTCATCTATGGGCTTCGTTTTCAGCACAAACAGAGCTGCTTCCTGCCACAAACACAACCCAACTCAGCACAAGAAACAATCAGAAGAACAAAACAAACTCCTGACGAAAATTATGAAGAAATTCGAAGGGATGATTGGTGAACTAATACGTACTCTTGCTCCGCGCAGCTGTTCAAGGTTTAGAGTTCTCGGCTCTGTCTCAATCGATGATCTCCTGTAGATCTCCCTCCCTGTTGCTGCCATATCTCTCTCTCAAAAATCTCCCAACTATCAGTGAGAAAAATAAAAAAAATCTCTTTTTTCTAATCAGAAACTGATTTTGATTGATTCCCAGCACGAAATGAACCAGGAAACACAAGATTCAAGGCCAAATTTTATTACTTTAACAAAAAGTAATGGGAAATGTGTGAGAAAGAAAAGGAGGAAGTTTTTCTTCTTTCTTCCTTGTTTTGTTTCCTTTTTGTTTTCTTTGCTTGTGATTGAAGTCGAACTTGGAAAAATCTCGTGATATGATTTGATTGATTTCGATTCGATTGATATTTATATCGAAACAAAGAAAGCATGCATGAGAATAACGAGCTGAAGTAAGCAGTTGGATGATTGACACGTGTCGTTATGCGTGTCTGAGAAACTACGTATAGCTGTACACGTAGCGGGAACAGAAAAAATCTAAACTTTCTAAGAAGAGGTAGCTTGGATAAAAGAAATCCACGTGGTTGCAAATCATGGTAATGTATACTATTTTATTTTATTTATCTTTGCTGTTAGGATATTTATATGTTTTTTTAAATTTCACCGCCAGAGAAGTGGAGGCGGCGGCTGGCTGGAGGGGAAATTCCACAAAGAAAATTAGAAAACAACGAGGAATTGACTAGACATCTTCAATCCTTTTGTGGAAGGTTAATTTCATCAAGGAGAAATGTGTTTTCTTTGTTCATCGTCATCACCGGCGACACGTGTTGCCGTCGGCGACGAAACCGGTCCCAACGTTCAGCAAATCTGAACAACGTTGTCATCAGCAGAAACAATTAATACTTTACGTGGTGGCTCTCTACCATAATTAACATGCTTCTAGCTTCTTGCTATTGTTGAAGGTCTTCAGGAAGTATATAACTCAGTGATTATTGATCGGCCGGAAACTTAACGACGCGGCAGAGATAACTTTTCGGCAACAGAGAGATTGTTATCGTCGTCGAATTAATAAGACGTTAGAACAATGCAGATAGTTGTACCTGTTTCAATCATGGTGACAGTAGTACACCCATTGAACATGATCCGTGAGAGTTAACGGTGATGTATTTAACTCCGTAATTAATTAATTAATTAATTAAGGTTGATCCTGCTCTCCATGAAGATTGCTGATATTATTTAATTTGATTATTGTGGATGAAGATTAATGTGTTTACAAATCTTTGTTAGATATTAATATACTAATTTGTATATAAAACCCATTTTTTTTGGTTATACTAAGAACTAAAATAACTATATACCATGGAGAAAACTTCTTCCTCTTCTTATCCTGCTACTTTATCACCTGCAACATCTGTCGTCGATGATGACCGGCGGCGCGGCGGTGGCATATCAAGAACATGAGGGCAGAGGCAACGCTGTATCTAATCATAACTTATCCTTTTTAACTTTGTTAATTTCCAGTTTTTTTGAGTGTGTTTTTTTCTTTTCCGTACGCGCGATAATAATTTTTTAAGGAGATTATTTTTCAGAAAACTAATACTCTAATCCATACGCCACAAGGAAGATCGCCAAAGCATAAAACTACATCGTCTATTTTTTTTCCTTGTACTGAATTTACTCAGTTGTTAATGGTGACGTATATATACTTACGCTGTATTTCAAGTGTAAGACAGTTAATTTCTTCTGCATATATACTTTGGATCATAGTACCCATGACATACGGTACACTTACCTAATCGGATCAGTAAACTATTCAAAATAATTCGAAACTAAAAACCAGACATCGAATAGAACAATTTAAGCATCTATACGAAATATAGTATAAGGAAATATTTGAAATTATTTTTAAAAAAGAATTTTCTGAGAACAAAAATTTTTTAAAATTTTTAGTTTTTTATTAAAAAATAATAAAATTAATAATAATAAGATTCTATTAATGTTGACAACTTTCGGACTATACTGTTTGAGTCGATTTAAAAACCGTCAAACGTATAAAAAATCTTCTGAGTTTGCAAAAAATCGATCGTATTAACGATCGATTTGATCGATTCGGACGGATTGCAGTTTAATTTGACGACCTACATGTCCGGATCAATCGGATCATTTAAAAAAAAAATAATTATATTTTATATAGTTTAATGCAAACGAACTAAAATTAAAGAAATCAAACTTGATCCCGTAGCCTACTGAATCTTTCTGATGGGACTTCTTATCCTTCTTCTTAGTTAAATTATTAAATTTAATTTGTATATATATATATTTTTTTAACATATTTTAATTTATATATATAAACTTTTTGTTCTTCTCATCCGATCGGCTGTTCAATTCTGATATTTATAATTTTTTGTATAATAGTAAATATTTATATATATTTTTTAAAATTTTAAAATAAATAAAAAATATAATAAAAATTTATTAGAATTATAAAATGAAATTAAAAATTATTAAATAAATACTCTAAAACACCACCTAAAACCCGGTCTGTTTTCACTTTCCAATCCTCCTCAACCTCAACTCATTTTCACAAAATTAACAGTAACAATATGATAATTACAATATTATATTATATTATTTTTCCTTACAGCAGACTCCAACCGTCCTCTTCGTCCCCACTGATCTCTTTCTCTCTCGCGTTACTAATCAACCAACAAAAATACAATTACCCATCAATTTAATTGTTATTAAAAATTTATTTAAAACCTAAGTAATTAAATAACAACAACAAGAACGAAAGAGATCACAGATCGCTGAACAACAGCCACCAAATCAATCGATTAATTCATTTCAATTGAATCAAATCCAAACCCTAATCAACAACTCTTTCTCTCTGTCCGGCAGCAATGCCGCCTTCCTCTTCCACCGTCGCTGCAGCTTCTAGGCGCCGTCGCCATCCTCCGCCTCGCCGGAATCCAGCAGCTTGGTGTTGTTCTTTCGCTGCTGTTCCCGGTAGTCCAGATTCACGCTCTCTCTCAAAACCCTCAACTTCTTCTCCTTCTCGGTTTACCAAACCCTCTTCTTCCTCAACTAATGCGGTTGGTTTTCCTTCGCCGTCTTCTAAGCTTGCCCTTGGCCGTCGCATACTTTCTCCGGGTAGGGTTTCTCCGATTCCCGAAACCCTCGTTGCTTCAGTTCCAGATCGAGCACCGTCACCGCGGGATAACGTCCAACAGAGCAATGTATCAGAACAGTCTTCGTCGGCGTTGATTCCGAAATCGCTTGACGGGTTGTGGGATCTGAGGATGAGAATTAAAGGAAAGGATGGGAAATATTTGGAAATGGAAATGGAATCTAGAGTTTTGTTGGAAAATAGTAAGTTTTTTGCTTCAAAAGTTGCAAAACGGCAGGAATTGAACGACTCTGGTGGTCGAAGGATTGTTGATGTTGAGGATGTGGAAGATGTTGGGGTTTTTAAAGAGGCTATTGAGCTGATGTATGAGCCGGAACCAATGAAGTGGCTTGCTGCTGCCGGAGTCTCTCACGCAATTGATGTCCTTCAGGTAAAGTTTCAGTTTCTAGTCATCTTTTCTGAGATTAGTAATTCCTTGACTTTTGAATAATTTGTGGTTGAGCTTTTGTCTCCTGAGATAAAACTTTGTCTGGTGAAGTTGTTGCAGCAGGGAACTTGGAATTGACAAAGGGGTAAAATTTAGTGGTTGATATTCTTTTTGACTTTATGAATTGCATGGTGAAGATTTGGAATGCCAGTTGTTTAGCAAGCATGAATGTTGGGCAATTTGACTCCAAAACTCCAACTATGAAAGATGTAGAGAACCTAGAATCTATGCTTTGATAATTTTCTATTCCAACTACTGATAAACTTGTTCGTGTTTTGATGATTGTTATTACGTAATGCTTCTGTGGATAATTTGTCTGGTGGGAGAAGTTTGTACTGTTCAGCAAACAAAAGTTGAGGATGGTAGTTTGACGGTCTTAACATAAACAATGAACTCATAAGGCATCAAACTTCCTTCTAGTTTGTGCATAGGGGCAGCAGGGTTTAATTCTTTGTTTGGTCTTAAGCTGTACATTTTCAACTTCTTGTGATTTTATTATGTTAATATGGGAGAAGTAGATTCTGTGTTCATTTAGTCTCTGACTTGATTAAGTCATCCAGAAGGTGTCATCTCATACGAGTTTGTAATATGCTTTAGAAACCTGATCTTCTGTGAAATGCTCACTTTTGGCACTTCACTAATGTTCCAGACAAACATGTGCATTTGGTAGTTACTACAAGTTGACTGTTTTGGTGTGAGTTTAAGTGCCTGCAGTTTGCATGTATTGCTTCTTGTTCTTGTTTTTCGGTGGTTGATATTGTCCATCCTGCAAACAGTTCTGTTACACTTTAAATTGTGTGGTGGAGTTCCTAACTTTCCAAGTATAGTTTTTTTCTTCAACTTTATGCTGTATGTGTATTGTCCATTGTCAATCAACATTGTTTTGTTCATCAGGTATCATCAAGCATTGTTTTCAACAGAGGTGTAGTGTCTTGTTTAAGGTACATCGAGGCTGCACCTTGGAGCGAGAGTGAAGAGGAGAAGCTAAAAGCTTTGTTCGCTAAGCATACTTTTGGCGAACCCATCGCACAAGATGTCCTTGCAAGGTTATACCCTCAAGGGCCGACCGACTCTGATGATCTAGCTGTATACCTTATACAGTCAGTAACTAATGGCACTAACAATAACTCAAGGAAAGAGTTGAAGGCTCTGGTTAGTGGTCTGTTGTCCAAGAGCTCTGTTTATCAGAAGGATCCTGCTGGTCTTAACAAGGAGAGTCTCTACAGACTTTGTGATTCTTGTTTGAATTCACTGGGTCAGCTCTTTCAAGAAGCTTCCGGCATTCACCAGATAAGCCACACTTCTGCAACAAAGGAAACAAGGCCTTTGGTAGAGAGGATTTCAAAGCAAGTTGAAAACCTTAATTGGCTACTCGAGATTTTAATAGATAACCAAATGGCTGAGGACTTTGTGGCTCTGTGGGCAAAACAGAAAGAGCTGATCGTGATGCATGAGAACTCATCCCCAATGGTGAGGTATGAGGTTAGCCGAATCTCAGCAAGCGTGTTCATTGCGCTAGGCAAAGGAAAGATTCAGTGCCCAGGAGATGTGAGGTCGAGTGTCCTTGGGGGATGGTTTGGGCCGATGATGATGGACTTTGGTTGGCTTCAGAGATGCTCAAAGGGCTTAGATGTCAAGGTATTGGGAGACTGCCTGGGCCAGGCTCTTCTCACTCTGCCGCTAACGCATCAGCAGACCTTGTTTGTGGAATGGTTCCGGTGTTTCTCTTCACAAGGCACCGAGTGCCCAAATCTTAGCAGAGCCTTTCAGGTATGGTGGAGGAGGTCTTTCATCAGAACCTCAGAGAAAAGAGGCTAAGTATATATTTTAAGCACAAGTGTGAAACAAGATGTCAAGTTTGCCATGAGAAGGGAGTAATAATGTAAAGAGCAATTCTTCCTACTAGATAGATAATGATGGAAGGTGCTCCAGACTCCAATGGCTGCCTTCATACTACATACCATTGCAGCGGAAACCATCACATTAGTGAACGTAAGAACTCTTTCTTTTGTCCAACTTTGTCCGTCTGCAGTAATTCTGAGGGTTTATTGCATGCATGTATAAATTCGACTCTTCTATTGTTTTCTTTATTTTTCTGTATGTATGTATGTAATGAATCTACAGGTGTTTCAGTGTTTGAACCGACAAAATCTTTGTTTGTTCATACTTCACTCAGGCATGCATTATCTGGTTTTGTTATGTTTCAGTCTCTATGAGGTTGTCAGCAGTACTGGACCGAGTGGAAACTTGGTGTTTGAGCTAAGCCCCAATCTGCATTACTCTCTTTTTTGGCTGGTAGGCAAATTTCCTCCTATAATTGTTATAACCGCTTGTATTTAATCTCTAATCATGAATTTAGTTAGAGAATCAGTAGTCCTTGGCCTCCTTGCAATCCAGCTAAATTTCTTGTTTCGCTTTTTTTTTCTAATAGGAAATAGCGTGAAATGCTTATTTGATATTTTAATGTTTTGATCTTATTATTAGCTATTTTTAGGGAATATCTGGAGTGCTTATGAAATAATTTTTTTAAAATAAAAAGTATTTTCATTCTTTTTTGAAAAATAAGTTTTACTTTTTTCTACCTAAAAAAGTAATAAAAAGCACGTAAGATCTTACAATATACAATTTTTTGGTAATTTATAAAATTCTTTCTAAATATATTTTATAAGATATTATAGAAGGTTTATAGGAAAATATAATTTTAAAAGTAGAATAAAGTGATTGATAAGTACCGCCAAATAGTCGGGGGTAATATATTATAAGATTCGAAAATTTAATTCAAAATTGACTCATTTAATTAGAATTAGAATTGAAAAATTTGATTCGTGTAAATATATAAATTATGTTTGGGTTAAACGAATTTAACTCGGTTATTAAATGGATCAATCTGGACTAATTCGAAATTGATTTACCAATTCGAATTGCTATTTCTTTAAGCAATAATTTTTTTTATTTTTTTATCATATAATTAAATTTTGGCGATAAAATAAGTAATTTATAAATTATTAAATTTATATTATATTTATAATTAATCATTTATTTTATGTTTTAGTAAAGTAGTGTAAAATAAGTATTAATATGTATTTTTTGAATGACGAATTTAAATTTTATATAAAGATTTGTATCAAAATTTTATTAAATAAATATATTTATCAAAATTTTTATCAAAATTATTATATTTATTAATAATTATAAAATTTCAGTTATAATCATATATCTCAAAAATATAAAATTAAAATTTTTTGGATATTTTAATGATCGATAAAAATACTAAAGAATGTATATTTTGACGGACACTCACCATCTTCACAAAAAATATCTTGCGTTTTTATTTCAACTGATTTTATAATTTTACTCAAATTTAAAAGTATAAATTGAAAATTAATAATTTTAATTATTAAATTAGTTAATTTAAATTTTTAATTTGATTATTAAATAGATTAAGTTATGATTGACAGTATATATTTAATAAATTATATTAGAATTAATTAATTTAATCGAATTATTAAATAGGTCAATTCGAATTAGTTCATCTCTACCAAAAAGCGCCAATGAGTTAGATGTTGTTAAATATTTCAAATTTTTTATTATAGTTTTTATTTTATATATTTTAATAATTTAATAATATTAAAAAATTTATTTAAAAATTTTTAAAATTTTTTATACTTATTTTATATAAAAATATAATTTACTTTTAAATTTTAAATCAGTATCAAACATCCCCTTGGTCATACTGTTGTTGCTGTGAAAAAAAAAACTATTTGACTTGATTGATATATATATTGAGTTACCTCTTGTTTCTTTGAGTTTCTTTATATATATTTTAAAGTACAAACACATTAAAAACATATATACCAATTTTAAGTTTTTATCAGAAAATAGAGTACACATATTACCTTTTTAAAGAAAGACTTAATAAATTAATTTAATTTGATAAGAATATAAAAAATATATCCAGGTAAGCCGCACAGCTTGGTTGTCACCTAGTGATTTGGTTTGGTGTTTCCTTCGGTTCAGCCGTCATCTCAAATCTGCACGCACAAATCTTCACCGTATGTGTTTACAAATATCCGACTTTCAGTTCATCTGGACCATCCATTATTTTCTCAACGAACAATCCTAACCGTTCGATGCTGTGGGCCGTAAGGGACAGCTTTGATCTGAGAAAAAACACAACAGCGGTAACCTCACCGGTTAGTGAAGCACATCACAAACTTCCCTTCTAATAATAATAAAAACAAGAATAAATTAATGATTAAATTATCCATCTGTTTCCCATAACGGCTCATGGCCCATAGTCATCATCATACATGATGACGTGGCATGCTATGCTATGGCATTGCACGGATGGCCATGACATGCTCAAATTCTATGGACAGAGTTCCTCTTTGAACCGGGATACGGAACGCTGTCTCCTTTTAACTTAATGACTAATATACCCTTACGTTCTAGAACTAGATCTGTTTATTAGAAGAAAGGGTAGAAATGGAATTATTGGGATAGTGTTGTTTTTCTTTCTGGAAAGAGAGCTGCTGATTTGTAAGCAGTCTGTCCGAATCTGTGAGATTTGACTCTTCCTAGAATTTTAATTATTTTCTTCTTCAGTTTATAATATTTCGTTAACTTCCTTGATTAAGATTAAATTACAAACAATTTGGTTGTAATCTAAGCTTCAGCTTTTATTATAACTTAGGAATAACTTGAAACTTTTTTGTTTCTTGCTTTTTCTTAAATTGGAAAGCCTTCCACTTTAAACTGTTGCTCACTCATAGAAACAAATAAAGTATAGAAAACTTAAAGAAGCTCAATTTTAGAATCAAAGTTTATTTTTGCTGCTCATATTGCTTTAGAGCTTGTTTACTTCATATATAAGTAATTCAAAAGTAATTTTTTCATCGATTAATCTTTAAAAATTTATTTTATATTTATTTTTAGTAATTCACTTTCAAGCAAGTAATATATTTCTTTTTGTTTTCTATTAATGAGTGGCTTTTTGTTTCATGTTTTTATTTTAGAACACCATGTTAATGTCTTCTATATGATTTACACGTCATAGTATAAGGTATTGCAATGGATTGCTCGTGTCAACTTAATAAGGTTCCTTTGAAAATAAGTAAAATATTTGTAAATCAAATTTTCCAAAAAAATTTATATGTATGGAAGTAGTGCATGACATGTGATAATCAAAATTTATTATAATATTTGAAGATCAATGGAAACTTGCATATTATTATTGTTATTAGTTTTCACCATTTTTATGAATTTTGAGCCACTTGACTTTGAGCACTCTTATATTAATTAAAATCCTACGCATAAAGTAATACCTCATGTGTCTTGCCGACTCATAAGCTAGGGTTATATTACAAAAAATAAGAGCACCCATGAAGCACCTTTCATTTAGAAATTTTTAAATCTAATCTCTGTTATTAAATATGAAAAAGTATGAATTAGTATGTTTTAATAAGATTTAAATCAATCGGACCATAAAACGATTTCAATCTGGCCTTAAAGAGCAATAAATATATTTTTTAGTTTTTTTATTTTTCTGTTATTTTGATCAAGATGATAGATGAAAGTTGACTTGTGGTTTATTTGAGATTTAAATTTTATTACAGAAATTTCGTATCATGGTTCTTCATATCTGACTGTGTAGATAAATTTTGAATCATTTTAAATAGAGAATGTACTAAAATGTTTGTTTGGATATGATAATAATAAGTAAGAGTATAAAATGAAAGAGTAGTCGAGAAGAGAGTACTAGGATGGAAAACTAAAGTAAGAGCAACTTATATTATTTGGATATTTTAGTAAGATTAATAAAGAGTAAACAGTTACTTTATTTGATAACTGAGAAGCAAGGATGGAGGGTTTCCATCTCCATCGTATGTATATATTTATGTAAGCATTTGATATTCACGCACTCTCTTAATGCAGTTATCTATTAAGCGATCGAATGGCTGGAATTTAGTTTATTTTTTAAGAAAAAATGATGTGCTTGTCATACGCACTATAATGACTTAATTGAATTACAGTCATTCAATCGTTTGAATCACAGTTTGAAGAGAAGTGCGCAGGAGTGCATATACGGAAGAGAGGTGGCTATATTCTTTTATATATGTCATCAATTACTTATATCCAAAAGGAATATTTGAAAGCTACATGGAATAAATATACTTTTGTATGTGCTTTTGTTTGAGTATGATGTGGTAAATGCTTTAGGTTTTAGTCTTCCCATGTTAAGAAAATTTGTATATAATGAAGCAATTAGAGTGTTTTGCTTCTTCTTTTTGTTATTTTAAAAAATATGCAAGGAATAATGACCATGCATGAGTTAATTAAGCGAAAAGTATTATAATGACATAAAAAAATGTTAGACTCAAGACTATTTTCCATAGCAACTTACCAAGTCATAGAAAATTTCCATAGAAAACAAGATCATATTTCTTCATAATTGAAGCAAAATGTATCTATTTAAAAGAAGCGGAGAACAAAAAGAACAAGAAAGCCCTATATGGTTTCATTAACAAAACACGAGAAATTCAAAATCAGAAAGTTGACTTACTGAAATTTTGTAAATCAATAACCTATTTATTTGTCAGAAAGTTATACGGAACTTCTCAGAAGTAAGTTCTTAATAACTTTCTAAGAAATTAAATTGTGAGAATAAATTTATAAACAAACTATAGAAAAGTTATTCCGTAGTGATTTTGATTTAAATAACATTGCTTTCTGATATATATAAATAATCTCAAGTATGATTTTATTATAGATAATGGTATAATTTGTAAGACATCTTTTCAAATTTGACTATTACTGTACAAAAACTAGAATCATCAATATCATAATATTATTATCCATACTCACTTGGGTATTTTTGTTGGACACCGCTAATAAATGCATGTTTTAATGGTAAAAAACTTCACTTCTTTTTTTCAAATTTTGAGTTTTCTTATTTCAAATGTTTCAATTATCACTCTGAACTATATATTGGCTTTCACACCAGACTCTTTCCATCAAAATTTAATTTCAAACTTCACTTAATATATTTTAATTATCATTTCAATCTCTATTTTCACTGAACTCTACGTCTTACAAAATTTCACTTCAACAAAAACTAATTTTTATGAAATTCACATTCATGTAATTAAAAGACGCCTTAAATGATAGTGATCACAGGTACTACTCAAATAATTAATTTTTGTTTTGAACAATCTTAAGTTTTTTAAAAGTTAAATATGTTTGATTAGAAAATTAAATAAAAAATTATTGCTTTACATTAAATTTGAATTTTGCAACTTTATGTGATGATAAAAGATATCAAATTAATCTAATTGGTGATTAATTAAAAAACTTAAAGAGAACCTTTTGATAAACTATCATTGATTACAATAATCAATTAAAGACCATTTAACAAATAAACAATAATGAAAAACTTCCCCACCAAACTTAACTGTCTCCCAATTGTATCCAAAGGCTTCTTTGCTTCCCCCACCAACTCCATCTATCATCACATACATACATGTCATCACCATGATGTTGAAAACACATACATACATTATGTATCACATACATGCGTAGAGAAGGAGAAGGATTATTAGAGAAGTAGAAGACTGACTCATAGCTGAGGAGGAAAGAGTAGAAGAAGAAGAAGCAGCAGCAAAACTTGCAAACGAGCAAACCAAAACACAGAGGAACTTCTCTTAACTGAATCCAACTCCCCTTTCAATCCCGCGAGCGGAAAAAAAATTAAAATTGAAACTTTTTATTCTTCTGTCTTTCATTTCTTTCTTTTCTTATAAAAGAAACAACTTGTTCTACTTCTCCTTTTTCTTCTTCACTTGCTGAAAATAAAACAAAAACAAGCTTTTAATTAGCACAGCTAGTCCAATTACTGAAGCATTCAAGAAGAAGAAGAAGAAGAAGAAAAGCTTTGTGACGCTAGGTTGTTGATCTTGCTCTTATGCTTACAAGAATGCTTCCATTGTTGGGATCTCTTCTTTCTTCGTTTGTTCAACTCAGCTGTTGCTCTCGTTGAGTAATTAGCTCAAGAGGTTGGGGGAAGAAAAAAAGGGAAGAAAGATTTTATCTTTCTTCTTGTTTTTGTTCCAAGAAGATTCTCAGTTGTAATTATTTGTTAATTAGATGGTAAATATTGTTGTATTATATATGGATTGGAGAAAAGGTCGCAACTTTTGAATAAACCAAGAAAATTTTCTCTCGCTTTGGGCCGGAAAGATGATGCCTTCCGGGCCGCCGGCACCAGCCGGAGGCGCTCACCCGCTTCTCCGGCCGGGTTCTGGTGTTGTGGTCCCTACTCAGCAGCAGTTTTCCTCTCTGATCTCTCCTCGGGCTCAATTCAACGGGCCCGGTACCGCCATGGCTCACCGTTCTCTCAGTAGCGGAAATCTGTCTGCGGCTTCTCCGTCTAGCCTTGGTAGCATAGGAAGTGGTGGCGCTGATGGGTTGCGGTCCTCTGAGCCCAATCCCCTTGCTTTCACCGGGCCCCCTGGTCCGGGACAAGTACACCAGCAGCAGGTTATTCCACACCAGCAGCAGCAGCAGATTCAAGGAGGAATTGGTAATGGAATGCCCTTGGGTGCTGTTAAAATGGAGCTACAGGCTGTTACAAGTAGTCAAAGTGGAGTCTTGCAGCAGTCACCGGCTAGCGGCATTGGTCCAGTTAAGATTGAGCAGCAACAGCAGCTGCAGCCACCGAGATGTTTAGGTCCTGTTAAGTTGGAAAACCACCCTTCAGATTCGTCTTTACTTTTTCAACAGCAGCAGCAAAGGTTGTTGCAGATGTCGAGACAGCAGTCACCGGCTGCTGCAGCCGCGCAGATGAATCTTTTGCAGCAGCAGCAGCAGCGGCTATTACAGCTTCAACAGCAAAGAAATCAGTTTCAACAGCAGCAGCAGGGGATTGCTGCTAGGGCTCAGAGTAAACCGAATGTGTATGAGCCAGGGACTTGTATGAAGAAGTTGACTCAATACATGTATCACCAAAGGCTTAAACCAGAGGTAACCGTTCGTTATATTTTGATTATATGTTGAGTTTATATGGTCCTAAAAAGAATTTATTACTGAACTTTTTCTGGATGAGCAGGATAACAATATTGAGTATTGGAGGACATTTGTGCGTCAATACTTTGCTCCTAATGCCAAGAAGAGATGGTGTTTCTCTCTTTACGGTGCAGGTCGCCACACGTTTGGAGTCTTTCCTCTGGTGTGTTTAATGGCAATCTGGCTGTATACAAGAGCACTGTTCTTTTGGTTTCTTGGTCTTTGATGAGTATCATGCAAAGAGAATACCAGCACTTTTAGTTCTTTAGTTATTTGTAGTTTTGTCCATAATTGTCCGAGTTCCACTTTTCAACTGAATGCTGGCCTGAATTGTGCAGGATGTATGGCATTGTGACATATGCAACAGGAAACCTGGTCGTGGATTTGGTATGTAGTTGGCTTAAATGATTACGACAATTATGATCTTGCTTTTTGTTGCTCCTTGTGTTTATATACGCACCATCTTTCACCACTTTTGATGGTCGAGGACAGTTAACTTTGCTTAAATTGCTGATTCTTATATTATCCTTAACTGGAGAGTGTTCATATTGTTATCATTGCTTGCAGAAACAACTGTGGAGGTTTTGCCTAGACTATTTCAAATCAAGTATGCTAGCGGTACTTTGGATGAACTTTTGTATGTAGATATGCCTAATGAATACCAGAACGCATCGGGTCACATAGTCCTTGATTATGCAAAAGCAATCCAGGAGAGTGTATTTGAGCAACTACGAGTTGTACGTGAAGGCCAGTTGAGGGTTGTTTTCTCTCCAGACATTAAGGTGATAAGTCAATTAGGAAAGACTATTATTAGAATTCTCTTTTAGGCATCTGAGCAAAGTCTAACTGATACCATTGTGTTTGGTGCCAATATCTGTCCAAAGATTTTGTCGTGGGAGTTTTGTGCCAGACGTCATGAGGAGCTTATACCCCGGAGACTGTTAGTGCCCCAGGTAGCTAGCTAGTACCCTTCCTTGTTCTATACTTTAGCTTACCCAGACGAACTTGGCTATTTATGTTTTTTGATTGATGCTGCTGCTGTACAGATTAATCAACTCCGAGGTGTTGTTCAGAAATATCAGAATCAGATTGAATCTGGAGAATTACCTGCTCAAGAATTTCAGTCTACATGTAATTCGTAAGTCAAAAGCTTGCTTATCTGATCTTTGTATATCGTCTTGCTTTCTTTGTTTTTCTCTCCTTTTGATGTCCTTAGTAATTGATGCAGTGAATATAGAGACACATTCCACTATCATCTTTGAGATTGTGGTTGCTGTAGAGTTAGCTTATTTTCTTCTCAACTTTATTATGTAGTAGGTTTGCTTGTAGCTGTTGAATCATTGCAAAAGGCTTATTAAGTAAATGTACTTACTTATCTGGAGGTGCATAAGAAAAGATGTAGTATTGGAGTTACATGATGTGCCAATTTCAATATATGCCGGTTTGGTCTAGGCATGCACTAGTTTACTTATATAGGAATCTTTTTTGTCAGAGGAAAAGAATGAATTGCAATTTTCTTTCCTTTATTGTCATAACTTTACATTAATGTAGCTATATGGTGCTCTTCTGCCTAATAGAATTTTGTAAAAAGTAAGAGTAATATTGTGTACCCCCTGAAGTAACCTTTTCTTGTTTATTGTGTGGAATGAGTGGGATGAGATAGGCAGTGTTGGGATGGGTATTTGGGTATGGTGGGTGAATTTAAAATACAAAGGTGCACAAGGGGGTAATAGAGAGGGTACCTATAATACTATTGAAAAAATAAACACCGATGATTCTAAGCAGACGTTTTCATAGCACCATTTTGTTTGTAATTCTAGAGAATCTACAGAACCCAGTGTCTGATTAGTGCGGGTTTTACACATTCTGCAATTAATGGCTAAATTATGGATATAAATAAGACTTTCAAATAGGAGCTACCATGTGGGGCATTTCAATCAAGATATTTCGTGAGTAGATTGTGTGCTTGAACTTTATTACAGTTACCTCAGCTTCTCCTATTGATTTTTATGTTGTATTACATTTAATACCTGCAGCACATAGTTGTAGAATTTTCATTATGGAATTCAGTTAGATGAACATGTAGTTTCATAAACAGGTTTGTAGGATCTGCTCGTCAATTAGCTAAAGCTCTTGAGGTACCCCTTGTGAATGATTTAGGATATACGAAAAGATATGTCCGATGCCTCCAGGTATGTTGTTTTTCGTATCTAGTTGCAATTAGCTTATTCCATGGGTATTTTAAATTAATTTGTTTCTTCCTTTACATTTGAAGATTCCATGATTTTGGCTATTTACTAGATTAGTTGCTAAAATTTTAGTAAGAGGTATATATTTTCTGGTTACCAATTTTGATTCGTAATTCATAACAGATTTCAGAAGTAGTCAACTGTATGAAGGATTTGATAGACTATAGCAGAGAAACTGGTCGAGGACCTTTAGGTATCTTTCCTCTTCAACTCAAATGGTCGATATCAAATGTATATTCATAGCATTGCTATAGCAGACATGTATGTAGCCGAATGATTACATATCTAAAATTATTGTATACGTTCTTTCTTGTGTGCAGATAGTTTGATGAACTTCAATAGAGCTTCGGAGTCGCTCCAAGGTCAGCAACCTCAACAAGTCCAGGAGCAAAAACCTTCAATTCAAAATATGAGCAACAATAATGTGCAGAGTTCTTCTCAAGCTGCCATGAACAGCAAACCAAACATGCAACCTGCTTCTTCCGGCAGTAATGGCTTACCTAGTGCGAACAACCCCTTGAATGTTCCTCCTAACGTTTCATCATCTCCAGCAACTACTGGTGGCATCCAGAACTCATTTGCTCCAAAACAAGAACCCAGTGTTAGTGCAGGGAATAACAACTATGCTGGTGGAAATAGAAGCCAGCTGCCATCAGCCAACCCTTCTAGTCCACTTCAGCCATCCCTGCCCAATTCGACTTCTTCTCCATTCACTTCCTCTGCTCAGTTGACATCTAATGGTAACTTCCTTGTAACCTCCTCTCAGAATACCCCGCCCTTAGTTCCCAAGCATTTGCCGACAAATATACCCATAATGCAAAACATAACTGCACAGTCGCATGGTGACCCGAATGAGTCACGAAGCTCTGTGCAACATCTCTTGCAAGAGATGATATCATCATCAAAAATTAAGGGCATGCATACTCTGGGAAATGGATTGAAAGGGGTTGGTGGTGTTGCTCCTTTACACCAGGGTAACTCCTCAATGAACAATTGCATGGTAAATAATCTGGGTACTGGAATGGGGCTTGGAGGAGTAAACAATGTCGGCAGATTACCCGCAGCTAACAGTTTGGGACCGCCGATGATGAATAACACCATTTTATTGAATGGAAATGGCGGAATGAATTATGCGCCACAGAACCCGGTAGGTGTGAATTATCTGCGACAGCAAGGCTTCAATGACCAGTCCTTAGGAGCACTTCAAGCTGGTAACAGCTTCAATAATTCTCAATTTGATTGGAAGCCTTCGCCGTGAAGAGATATAACTCATGACATAGTAATGTACATATACTGTGCCACCGGTGAATACCTACTTAAACTACATAGTTTGGAGCGTATACCTTTATTTCTGACAGCTTTCTCACCGCACTAATCCAACGAACGAAGTATAAGGTCTTTAGCTTTTTAGTTTACTCCTGTATGGTTCTTTTTGCCCCATATTTTTCTCGTTTTCCTTTTTGGTTCTTCTAGCTGTTGTTGTAAGATAGTACTCTGTATATTGTGATGGCAAATTGTTTGCTAACAATCATAACAAAAGAGTGAAAAGATTTTCGACATGGTTCGCTCAGTAGCTCCTGATATTTTCGCATTAGCTGAGCACCAGTGGCTGTTATGATCTTGAAACTTTTCGTCGATACAAAGCTTTGCAAAGCATACGACAGTGGTGGTAAGTATATACATGAAGATAATATCTGAGGGAACGAACTCAAGTTGCGGCTATGTTTTTTACGCAACTGTATATGACATGAATCTATTTGTCCTTGCAGTCTCACGAAAATCACAGGAAGTATATCAGTTAAAGCAACATCGATATGAACAAAGATGAAATTCACAGGCATTACACTCCTACGCCGACCTGAGCTCAACATGCCCTGCATACATTAACTGGAGAGATTCAAAGCATTGGATAATCAGCCATTACCCGCGAAGTCTTTAGTGTTGTTCTAAGATACACCTAATAGGTCAGGCAAACAGAGGGTAGAGTTCAAGTGTCTTTTCACTGTTTTAGCAATGAGGGCCGCATCCATCTCTATGGAATCCTGCATAATTTTTGAAACGGTCAAGTTTCTCTCAAGAATCCTGCATAAATGGTTCTGTGAATCTGATGAAAACCAATGCTGGTTGTAGAAGTGCATGAAGTTTCCAATAACGAAAAGTTCGGGCTGCTAGCGAGGACACAACAAGTTTGCTTGAAGAGGTCCTTCAATCCCTCAATCGGTCCCCGTATGTAGCCACCATCACGTCATTCTGGCGTGCTAGCATTGGGACATAATATTAACAAGATAACCTTGAGTATTGCAGTCTTCTTTCACAGACGCAAAATTACAGTGCTTCCTCCAAATGCTGAATAACCAAACCGCAAGAAGGGCATGAGTAAGTGGAAGTAGGAAACTATAATTCCAGAAAGTAAATAACAAGACAGCATGAAATGAATAACAAATAGTACCTCATCTCCTTTATATATACACATAGTCACGCCCTTCTTTAAAAATGTGGTACTGCCTAACACTGTAGCTCCAATTACAACAAATGCAACCTGCAGCGTTTATCAGAATATAAACCTCATATGCAAGTGATGATACTTTTAGATAACATGTGAAGATAAACCTTTCCAAACTCCACACGCGACCTGATAGACACTGTTCGCTTATTGTCTGTGAAAACATTACGATACTTGCTGTTTACAGAAAATGTCATGAGACAAAGAGCAGTGACATACAGAGAGAGTACATATAAAACAAAATCCTTGTAGTGAGGAGACTGACAACTTCAATAGGGTCTGAAAGCAGCCACCAGTCATCTATAGAACTGAAGGACCAATAGAAGCAGGACAATTGAAGTAGAATTAGGCAATTAAAATATTCATATGGTGTGCTCTCGCTGTTCAAGCAATCACCATTGTAACAGAAATTGAAGGATGAACGTCTGCAGGAAAAACTGGCAGGAAAGTGAAAAAGTCCACTCGGTAGTGTGCAACTGGTATGCACCTGAAGTATCTCACTGGATGAACAAGACCAATTGTATTTAGTTGGGATCATTACAAGAGGTAGTGACAGCCATTAGTTTCAGTGGACGTTCTTGTTTGATGAGACAACAAATTTCACCAAGGTGAAGAGAGCATCACGACTAGTGCTGAGTACTTCTAAAACAATTTGAACTAATATGATGATTGTAATGCATAATTGTGCTTTATTCTGGAGGAAAACCCATATAACCAACAAAAGAGTTCGAGATCTAGGTTTGAGAAAACTTTACCTTAACGCAGAACTGCAAACAATCATCAACTGATTTGAATGCTGTTAATCGACAATCAGCAGCGCAAACCGCAACATTTCCACGTTCCATGCGTGCAACTGGTCATGCGCCAGGCTTCCGCTCTCTTATAAACACTTCCTTGAAGGTCTGAGCAACACGAAGAAATGAAAGACAGATGACGAAAGCGTGAGATGGATGAACCTGGTGCATGTTTACACACAATAATTTTCACTTTGTTGCAAATCCAGCTGCAGTCACTTGCTTGTAGCTCTTAAATGGAGCTATTGTTTAGGAAATCATTTGATATTAATCATCAAAACAGAAGTGCTTATTAGGGTCTCACTAGTGCAAAATAGTCCTAACCTTCATTACCTGCAATGTTGTGGAAGCATTACACTTAACTTTTATCTCCTTTTATGATAAATTGCCAGGCCAGATTTACTAGGCCTACCATAACTATGTCTTAAGTAAACACTCTTCCAAGTTCCACAACAACTATTTACATCTAACAAGTTGCTGTAACTTCTGCAAGCAGAACACACAAATTTCTCAATATTTCAAGTAAATGTTAACAACATGAAAGAATGAAATCTATATGACAAGTAACTCAACTGGCAGAGATCTCGGTAAGCATGCCAACCACCTATCTTTAAAACTTCATCATCTCCCCTTGCATCAAACAAACACCAAAAATCACAAGATCCACAACTTCAAAAAAATATAAAAGAACAAAAACAAAAAAGCAACCACAAAAAACAAAACTCAGAAAATTTTCTTTTCTAGAAAACCAAAAACTGATCCCAATAATCACGATTCGAATGACTCCAACAAAACTTGAGCGTCAGATATAGCATTTCAAGCTTCTGAACTACTACTTCCACTGCGGCGATTGTTACGTAACTTAGAGAATCTACGGCGATGACTACTACCAATGCCACTTCCATTACCGGCTGATGAAGTAGAGCTACCCATGGTGAGCTCTCAATTCAGTGAAGAATAAAGGGAATTGAATTAAATTGAATTTAATCAATAGAAAAAAAAGTGAAAAAGATTACAGCTGTTTTTGTCCTCTTGATTGAGAGAGTGGGAAAGATCGTTAAATTTTTTTTTTTTCAAGAGAAGAATTGGAAACGCTCAATTTTTAAGGGGGTTTTTGGGATTGCTTATCCCAGATATTTTTTTTTAATTTTTAATTTTATTATTTTTTAATACATATTTTATAATTATATAAAAATTTATTTAAAAATTTAGAAAATATAAAAAAATTCAGTAAAATTTTTTTATTACATATTTTTATTATTTTTTTAAATAAAAAAATAAAAATATTTTCTATTTTACAAAACATTCAAATCCCCAACATCCCAGAGAAAGCGTTGACCGTTAACTGACTAGTGTGCGTCATGCTGACGTGGCGGCATACTGATGGACTTTGTATAAACTTGGGCCATTAACTGGAATTGGGCTTATTTGAATAGGCTTCGTAAGGTGGGCAGTTATTGGACCGTGTTTGGAAACAACAAAGGGTAAATGTAAATGAGGAAAGAATGGGTTAAAATCATGTCTGCCTTATAAAAATCTTCCCACCAACAATTGTAATTTTTAATTTTTTTAATAAACATCGAATACTTAATAAAAACACTCCACTATTTGCTGAGATATGCTTTGTTTAGGCATTTTTTTTATTTTTTTATATTGGCAATATAATTTTTTTAAACTATTAGAGTTATATGAAATACTCTAAGATAGTAAAAAATATGGTGCTTATTTATTACATTTAGATTTATATACCAAAATATTTTTAAATGACAGTTGTTTTATAAAGATATTTTGGAAGAACTTTCTTTACAATTATTTTTCATCATCCAATCAAAGCCTATTCAGATAAAACTATAAATAAAAAAAATAAGCTCTATATTTGAAATAATAAAAAAAACTAGCAATAATAAATATCCAAACACACACTCTTGTTCTATGGTAGCCACAACAATCCTAATTTGTAAAAAATAATTATAATCTCTCCAGGAAGAGCTATGCTTGATAGTAATCTTATAAATAGAGTGGTATAACATTTATTTTCTAGTTAATTTTTTTTTTCGTTACTGCCGTAGTTTTTCATCTTTGCCTAATAGAGGATTTTTCACGTAAAATATTATACATATTGTATGTTGCTTCTCATTTTATCTCATTGATTAAATTATAATATTTTTGGCAAGCTTTATATTTCCGTTGCGTATTTGAGGTGTTTAGTTAAAATAAAATATAATTAGAGAACTTCATTACTAACATAAAATAACAAAGTGATTAAATTAGATAAAAAACGGTTAAATTAGAGAAAAAAATTAACTCGTTATAAGAAAACTCCAAAAATAACTTGCAACAAAAATAAATATTCAAAAAAAAATAAATTTCAGAGTGTTATTTTTTGTTTTTGTTCAAAAATTATTTTTAAATGACAATATAATTTATTTTTTACAACTTATTTTTAATTTTTTTTAAATTCACTTTTTTTTTTAAATAAAAAACACTCCCAATCAACTCTTATGTTCGCAAACAAGAGATATCAGATTTTGATTATATCAAACTATTTTCAACAACAAAGCTTTATAATTGCACAAGTGAACATCATCATCAAATCAAATCAAACCAAACATATACAATTACCATGAATCAATTATTCCAAGTACTTATCAATAGCAGCAGTCAAGGTAGCTTTAGGCACAGCACCAACAACACTCTCCTTCTTCTCACCATTCCTGAACAACAGCACTGTTGGTATGCTTCGGATTCCGTACTTCGTCGCGATGTTCGGAGAATCATCTGTGTTCACTTGGAAACATAGTAATTTTCCGGCGTACTCTTTTGCTAGTTCTTCGATCACCGGTGCGATCATCCTACAAGGACCGCACCACGGTGCCCAGAACTCGACTAACACTGTTGTATCACTTCCTACAACTACGTCGTTCCAGTTTGCATCCGTTACTGTTTGCACTGTGATCGTGTACGAGGTTATTAATACTAATTTGTATTTCAATAGAAAGAATATAATACATATACCTGCATCAACTGTATTCTTAGCTTGGCAGACGAACTGAGCTAGGCATCTCCGGCGATCTCCTGCCGATCGGGATAAAGAAAGAGAGTGCTGTTTAGTTCCCTTCCTTGGCAAATTGATGGGCTTCTCTTTGTAGTTGAGGTGTTGTGGATAAACAAGACTTGTTGTAGCTCTAGAAGCTATGGATGTCACTTGGAAGCATGTCTCCATAGCCATTGATTTTTTCTCTGTTCTTGTATTATGAAAGACAGGAATAGAATTTGAATGATTTAACAAAATTAAGGATCGATGAAGTTAGCTACTAGTAGTAGTAGTAGTGAAGAAGACAAGAAGGGATTGTGCGTGGTTTAGGTGTGCCTAAGTTTCTTGCTCAGGACACATTGCACAGCTGGATATGTTTTTGGACTCGTGAGGCGATCATGATTTCCAATTTTCATGTGGATCACATTTTTCTAACCTTTTTTCTGTATAATTTAATTGTTTATTTTGATTTTTATTTGAAGTATATAGAATTGCCAAGTTTGTTTTCAGGTTGCTGTTAGTGAATTATGTTTGCAAGACCAAGTCCGATTTTTCAGCCCGGCCCATGTCCCCAAGCCCATTAATTTTGTGCATTGAAATTATTAATTCATCAAGTATTTTCACTTTCGGAAAAACAAACTCGGAGAGTGATCAGACTGAGTTTGAAAGTATTTATAAAATAAATTTTTTTTAAAATGAAAATTATTTTTATTTATTTTAAAAATAAATTTTATTTTTTTATTTTTAAAAAATAATAAATAATAAAATAATTTTATTATATAAAATTTTTTTATATAATAAATTTTTTATATATTTATAAAAAATGTATTACAAAATATAAAATTGAAAAATTAAAAGAGTTTAATATGACAAGTAGAGATATAAAAATGGGTCGGGCCAAACGGTCCGGCACGCGGCCCGGTCAATTGGCCCGATTATTGATCCGTCCGGCCTGGTGAACAGTGACAGGACCGGGCTGATCCGGCCCGATTTAACGGACAGGACAGGCCGATTAGGTTGGCCCGCCGGACGGCCCGCCCGGTAACTGTTCATATTGACCGGTCAACGTTGATCTGGTCAAAATTGACCGTTGACCAGATCAAATTTTAATTAAAAATATTTTTATATTACTAAAAAATAAATTTTAAAAATAAAAAATATTTATTTTTTTATTTTATTTTAAAAATAATTTTTAATTTCTATTTTTTATATAAAATTAAAATATAAATTGAATAAATAGATCGGACTGGATCGTAAGAATTGAAACCAGGCCGGACCAGCCCGTTTTTTGCACCTATAATGACAAGTGAGGGTGTCCTACGATTTAAATGTATTTGAAAGTTCAAATGTATCCGAAACTAAATTTAAAAAGGTATTCGCTTCGACAGCGAAATTAATATAGGTGAAGTGATTTTGGATTCAATTTATAAGTGTATATTAATTAGTTTAAAATAAATATTCTAAAATTAAGTTTTGTAGAAATAAATTCAATAAAAATTAAATTAGAAATAAATTGTACAAGTTTGAAGTAAATGAATTTGACCTCAAATTTTGACCAACAAATAATTTAAAACTAAATTCGATAAGTTTAGAGTAAAATGAAATAAAACATAAATTTAAGTTTAAATTTGAGATAAATTTAATACAATTAAAACACACATGAACTAAAAATGAGTGTGGATTAATTGATAAACACTGTCAATCGCAAAGTTGCTTAACAATTGCGTGAAACTTCCAAACATACTCAACGAGATAATTAAAAAATTTTCTTTCGTTTCCAACCGTCCATCGTCATTAAATTATCACAATTGCATTCGCAGATAGTTAATTAATGCATTAATATAAAATCTAAGCTCTTTCAACTCAACACCAATTTTTTTAAATTTATCAAATGTTCTTTCTTTCTCATGCATGCTTTTTCTTAGGAACATTATGTGAAGTCCGAAATAACGAGGTCAGTTTTCTTGAAACTGCACAGTAATAGAATGACATTTTTTTGCGCTTTTATTTTTTAAATTTATAATATAAATAAACTTTTTTTTTCAATTTTTTAAATTTAATTTCAGAAATTATTATATTACAAAATTATATAAAAATTATATTTTATTAAATATTTTAATTTTTAATTTCATTTTTTAAAATTTATTTTAAAAAATGAATTTATTTCAAATTAAGCATACCCTAAATAAATTATATATTTAAAAAATAAATTATTATTTTAAAATATAGATAAATCTGTATATTATAAAATATTTTTATGTATAATTTTTAGTATTTTATTGAGATAAAATAAAATTTTAAAAAACTTTTAATTTTAAGCAATTTCAAATGACCCTTTCGCATATTACAAGTGTTGCTATTCCAAAAGCTCTTATTTTTCGGCGTAAGCTTTTAGATTAAGTTTTTATTTTTCGTTATTGAACACTTTTATGCCTGCTTAAGCTTTTTATATCGACTGACTTATTTACATCTACGTGTGTATTATTATTGATGAAATTTTGTTTAATTATAACGTATCTAACAAAGCTTGAACTTTACTGCATTTCTTTCTAAGCAAAGCTCACGAGATTTTGTCAATGATTCAAGTTTTTTCTTTCCTATCATGAGAAGGATTAAATATTATTAATGACAAAATAGATCAAGATCAAATGTTTTAATTAATGACATGCAAATTCTTTTTTTCTTTCCTAATGTATTAGTTGAGTTCTTTCTTTAAAACATTCCACTAATAATTGGATTGTATAAATCATTACACATTAGAGAATAAAGCATTAAGTTGGACATTTTGGATACGATACGATACGACATGATTTGTTAGTTAAATTAGTTGATTTGTTAAAAAGGATAACTGTTTTATTAACCTTAACTTTTAAGATAGATATGGAATAATCATAATTAATAATTTTTTTAACAAGTAATAAACAATTAAATAACAAAGGAATAAATTATATTAACCGGATCAAATTATTTAACTATAATCTAATCAATGTAATTAGACGTATCCAAATTATCAATCCTAACCTAATCTGTTTAATATTCGGATCAAATTCGGATCGATCTATTTGATAATTAAAATTGTTAAAATAAAAATTATAAAAACGAACTTCTAACAATAATATATGAAATTTATTTATTATCAGGTATCTAAAAAATATTAATCTTAATAAAATATATTAATTTAATAAAAATTAAGTGTATTAGGTTAAGTTAAGAAAAATATACTAATTAAATTAAAATTTATATAATCTTTCTAAATAATTATAAGAATTAAACGAATCAATTTGGATCCATTCAAATTCGTTTAAATTATCGGATCAATTCGTATCGATCCGAAATTGATCCAAATTTAATTTTTTAAATCATTTCATATGTCAGATTGAAATCGTCTATCTCTGGTTTTACTCAAACCGGCCCACAATGATAGTTAATAACGTTTGAAAGTAATTTTACTTTTTTTATTCTAAATTTTTATTATATATTTTTTAATAAAATTTTATAATATTTTTAAATTTTAAAAATTACAAAAAATTAATTATTATTATTATTTACTATTAATTTATTACATATAAAATAGATATTAATTTTAAAATTTTGAGATATTTTTTGGTTCAAAAAAATTCTAAAACCTACTCGTATGACCGAGTTTGATCGTATATTCTAATAGAATTTTCAAAATTTTAACATAAAAAAAAAGAACGTAACGATTTATATGGGTAGCTAGTGTTATATGAGTCCACCAAGATTGACAACTTGTGTAGCCATCTTTATCACAGAGGACAGACTGCAATATGGAAAAACTCCTACTTGATCTAAGCTTCAAAATCATTACACTGAACAAACATGCAAGCAAGTCAACTCTATAAAAGAAGCTTCGAAGAGCTTGCCTATTATATGCAAATTATTGCATTGCATAGTGGTTTACTGTGGACGTTGGTTTTGGAAGTTTCTTGGTTTCCGTCTGCAATTCGTCCTCTCCACACATTATAGTTTTTAAATTAAATGAAAACTACAAAAAAAAATTTTAAATTTTTAAACAATATCGAAAAGAAGCATGTTCAGTTGATGCAGCAGGTAGGAATCCAACAAACAAAACCTCCCAAGTTGCTAACTTTTTTTAAATTAAAATGGAGAGAGAGATAATAATCAATCACAGGTTAAGAGCACGGGATCAATGGATAAATTTTTAGTTTTGGTTTTGTAATTTATTTTAAGTTTTTGGCAAAAAAGTTTTCATTCACCGGCGGGCATCGCAGAAATTCGAGGAAGATTCTATCCGCCTTTCCTGCCACGTCACTCTCCGCCGGTCTTCTTTCTTGTTTCTGAGCTGTTCTCCGTTTCCCCTCCGCCCGCCATCATGCCGTACACCATATACACCCAATAAACCAATGCCACGTATTAAATTTATTATTTGTTTCACAAGTGTTTGATGTTTGTTGCTGGTTGTTGCTTGGCACTTACCGCCCGCACCACTCTTATAATAATCTTTCTCACAATTTCTGTTTTCTCTCTCTAGAGCAGTCTTTCAATTGTTCTCTCTCTCTAAAATTTTCTGTTTCTTTCTCTTTCTCTCACAGAGCTATGCCGGCATGGTTATTAGGGAAGTTGAAATCGAGATCGAAGACGAAATCGAAATCTTTTCCTAGAAGAGAAGAAACGGAAAACAATCATCGAGAATTGAATTCAGAAACCTTCAATCTCAATTCAGAGCAGCAGCAGCAGAAGGAGAAGCAGGTTTTGAAATCGAACAATCAGAAGAAAGAGAAGGCGAAGCGTTTTGATGAATCAGTAGTTCGCCGGAAACCACCGCCGCCGTCGGCTGCCGGTGCTGTGGCATCTGCTGTGTTTGATTTTGGGCATCCTTTGCCCCCGCCGTTTGCGTCGGGGTCCTCCGTGTCTACTGTTAGTTCATCGGGGTCTTCGGTTGCCGCAGTTGATGATAGCACTGATCTTGTTTTGGGCAGGTGAATTTAGCTCTTTTGGTTAATTCTATTTATGATCGATTGTGAAAATTCAGATTGACTTGGGCTTTGTTTGGTCTCTGTCGAAGTGTGTACTGGGCAGTGCTTTTAGTTTTCATTTTTTTCCCCTTTTTTTTTTTGGGGGTGGGGGGGGTGGGTTGGTTTGAAAATTTTCACTTTTTTAACTCCTGTGTTTGCTTTTTGGTCAAATTGATTGAGGTCTGATTTCGGTATTGCTTTTGATTTCAGAAAGTATGTTTCTTTCTTTTTCAATTGTAGCTCTTGCATTGTGGAATCATTGCAACACTCCTTTTCTTTGGGTTTTTAATTGGCGAACTTGCAGCGTTTGGATTGGTATGTGTTATGAGTTCGATCAAATGGATGAAGTGTGAAAGAAGGGATTTAATTTTGTGGTTTTATTAGGATTTCATTCATAAATGTTAATAAAAGGATTTAGCTTGTTCTGATATTTTTTGGTTTTGAAGATATGCTATTAAGAACCTCTGCGTAATAGTCTTTGTAAAAAAGCAATTCCCATTTGAGCTTTTTAAAAATTTAATGTGACATCACCATTATGTATTTGCATTACTTGTTCTATCTCGTCTTAGGACTTCAATTATCTTCTTCATGCTCACTCTTATCTGATGCCTGAGTATGCCTCCGTGTGCGAGATTTGGAGTTATAATAATACGAGTAGGTTTATAATTTTACTGATTATACCTTAAAGGTTTTAAAATGTTGCTTGCTCATTCTACAAATCAGATATCCGGATCCCATTAACATACGAAGAGACAGAAATGTGAGGCCTGAGTCGGACAGAGTTCAGAATGTGGTCGAAGATGGGCATGTGTATATACATCCGCCAATGATGGAACAACCTACATTCTTTGAGATTCCTGTTTCCCCTAAGAGGGAGCTCCATGTACATGGGTTAAGTACTCACTGCCGAACTCAGTCTATGTTAAACCAAGGAGCAACATGTTCTACCCCAACCTCTAGAGGACATCCTTTACCTACATCATCTGTACAGACAAAAGCATTTAGTTTGCGCCCAGAGTCTCCTACCATAAGGCAAGATAACATGAAGAGTCCTCATCCACTACCTCTTCCTCCTAGCTCACCCAACTCGTCCTCTTCTTCTAGTTCTCTTCAATCACAATGGAAGAAGGGAAAATTACTTGGCAGGGGAACTTTTGGTCATGTTTATCAAGGATTTAACAGGTATCGTGTATGGCTTCTATACTGGATAAGTTAACTTATATGTAGAGTCATCATGAGCATTTCAAAGCAATTTGTTTACTGTTGACTATGGTATTTGTTTTCGAGAACTAATTATAAGACACGTTTAATACAGTGAAAGTGGCCAAATGTGTGCAATTAAAGAGGTGACACTCATTTCTGATGATTCAAATTCAAGGGAATGTTTAAAACAGTTAAACCAGGTATCTTTTTGGTTTATAGAACCTAATTTCTCAAAGCACGTTTTTTATACAATGGTTACTTCTATTTTGTACTTTAAGAATTAAAATATCACAATTGATGGATAGGAAATAAATTTGCTGAGCCATCTCTCACATCCAAACGTTGTGCGCTACTACGGCAGTGAATTGGTAAATCTCATATCCATGAAAAATTGGTTTCATATCCAGTAGTATTTATCTTTTAGTTTTCCTCCTGATATTATTTTTGGGGTGTGATAATATTTATTATTTTAACAAAATGTTATGGTGGTATGTAGGTTGAAGATACACTTGCCGTGTATCTTGAGTATGTGTCTGGAGGTTCAATTCATAAGTTACTACAGGAGTATGGCTCTTTTGGAGAGCCTGTAATTCGTAGTTACACAGCACAGATTCTTTCTGGTCTTGCCTACCTACATGAGAGGAATACTATGCACAGGTACTTGGCTCGTATATGTTACTAATGATCATGTTGTCAGATATCCCTTTGGTTTTTAATCTATAGAAATTTATAATGGCTTATATGACAGGGATATCAAGGGTGCAAACATACTTGTTGATCCTAATGGTGAAATAAAGCTTGCTGACTTTGGTATGGCTAAACATGTAAGTTCTTGTTCTGTCTTAACTGCAGCAGTATCTATAGCGTGCATGCAAGGCAAGAAGCATTGTGCTGCTAAAATTTGTCGCTTGCTTTCACAATTAATGGATGATGCATCATTGTCATTGTCTCTGACCATCCCCCACTATTATCATTTGTTTTTTCCTAAGACGGATGTTTTGGTTGCATATCATTAATGCTTTGCCACATTTTAGAACTAGTTAAGATAAATTTCCTAATGAAAAGACTAGTTTTCAGTTGTATATTTGCCAACTTTGAAGTGGTGGACTTGCTTAATGCATTTTACCTCAAGTTCTGTTTTTTTTTTCTTTATTAAACCAGATCTCATCATATACTTCAATCCGTTCTTTTAAAGGAAGCCCATACTGGATGGCTCCTGAGGTTAGCACACAATGTCACATTTATCGAGCAAGTAGCTGCAATTTTATAAAAACTCTGAACCCGTTGTTCTTCCTGCATTTCACAATCATTTTCAGGTTATCATGAATTGTTCTGGCTACAATCTCTCCGTAGATATCTGGAGCCTTGGATGTATGGTTCTTGAGATGGCAACTTCCAATCCTCCTTGGTACCAGTTTGAAGGGGTACGCCAACCAGCTAACTGCACCAGAAATTAATATTCAATGAGTTTCTCCTGTAGTTACCTGAATTATCTATGTGCTAACAGGTGGCTGCCATATTCAAAATTGGGAATAGTAAAAGTATACCAGAAATTCCAGATCATCTTTCTCCAGATGGCAAAGACTTTTTGAAGCAATGCCTGCAGCGAGACCCATCTTCTCGTCCTACAGCTGCTCAGTTGTTGGACCACCCTTTTGTTCGAGGTCAAGCATCAACAAAAGTCTCAAAGCTGAGTGTGATCAGGGACGTATCTCCTTCATCTGAAGGAGTTCATAGGATGGTAATACTTTTCAAAGCCTCAGACCTAAACCTGAGTTTCTTTCTTGCATAAGGAAAGACAGAGAGCTTGATAGCTCCATGATTCTCCTGTGCTTTTATGAGAAAAGCATACATACATCCACCTCCTCTTGGAATGCAATAGACAACACCACTCAAAATTTGCACACAAGTGCTTATGCTATACTAAGGTAGGAAGTACTTATCTAGAGCCTACAAGTTTTGAACAATATGGATACGCGTTGGGAAAAAAAATGTTTTCAAGGGCACAAGGTCATTTGTAAAATCCATTGCAACAGCTAGACGATTGCATGTCAAAAGCATTACTTGAGCTTCTAGGAATTAATCTGAGTATCAAATTGCAAAATCCAGTATAATATTGAACATTTGCAATATTAGGAACTAGAAGTATTATATATGTATATATGTATGTATGTATGTATGTATGTATATATATATATGGTGGGGATATAGGCACTTACATCCTTAAGTACTCCCTCATTCTCCTAATTCAGCCGTCCAATCAAGCGATCGGATGGCTTTGAGAGGGAAGTGGGCTGGAGAGGCCTTTTATTGTATGCTGTAATTTGAGATCATATTTTGGATTTTCTAGCATTTGCTGATTATAATTGTTTTAGAAGGAAAGATCATGGTGGAGAAATTCTGGCTGATTGTCTAATTCAATAATGCATTGAATTTATATGCAGAGAGGTGCAGAATCTTCCTTCCACAGGAGAAGCATTTCTCCCCTAGGAAGAAGAGGCCAAGGGATGACATTAAGGGCCACTCTTCCGACAACAAATAGAAACTCTAGGTAATCCAAATTCCTGTGCCAGTGATTTTATTTCTCCATTAGTTTCGTTTGCTTATTCTTGCGTGTTCTCTACAGTGATTTGACTGGAGCGAGAATGAACATGTCATTACCTGTGTCACCGTGTTCAAGTCCTTTACGGCAATTTAAACAATTTAATTGGAGCAGCTTGCCTTCACCCCCACATCCAGCATATTCGGGTGGTGCAGTCAATTACAGTCCGAGTAATTACGACCTCTATGGGCGAAGACAGAGTAGCAAGTATCAAGATGCTTGGTTGGATGCCCTGCATTTAAACTCTACACCTTCATATGGCGCTCCGAGAAGGTGACTTAGCAAGTTGGGCATCCAATAGCCTTCCTTACCTAAAGAAAATTCTTTGTATTAGCATGGAGCCATTCTTTTATAGCATTTGGCTCCCTATAGGAATTGATGTTTCTTAATTCAACCATCGTAGTCGTGAATATGTTGTAAGATATTGCGCCTGTAACTCAGGCAGTTTCTAACGACAGGGCTCCTCAATATTTTCACTGTAAGTAAACATGCCCTGTCAATTTAATCTTTTGTAATTATGCTTCAAGCTTCCATAATGTACAGAAAAGGGGAAAAAAAAAAAGAAAAGAAAAGAAAGCGTGTGCTTCAAATTATTTGAAGATCAGCTTTTTAACTAAGTTTTTCCGGATAACTATGAAATTTTGGACAGGTTTTAACCATCCAACCATTGTGTTTCTTATCCAGAAGCCAATGGCAGAGAAGAGATTTCAAAGAACACATTCAGTTTAGGAAAACAAGACCCTGAAGAAACTCTGCAGCTTTTCATCTCCATGGCTTCTCTTCTCACTTCTTCTTCTGTCATCTTCTCTTACTCTTCGACTCGTCGTCTACATCCTGGCACTTCTAAAGGAACTCATTTGACAAGAGTTCCATGGATCAAAGCAGCAGTGAGTTCCACCGAGCCCGAGAAGACAACCTCAGGTGACTCTTCTTCCTCAACCGACAAGTCTTCCGCACCGCCGAAGAAGCCTGTCTACTCAAGTAAGCTTCAAAGATTGATATTTTCAGCAGTCTGTATGTAGATAATCAGCTTGAAATTTCTCATGGCCGTATTTTGTTGCAGTGAAGAAAGGACAGATTGTGAGGGTGGATAAAGACAAGTATCTCAACAGCATCAATGTAAGATGGTTTGATTACATTTCAAATGCTATCATTTAAGAAACATTTGAATGCCTACAGAATTTTAATGTTGGCAGTATTTATCTGTTGGCCATCCACCTTACTACAAAGGTTTGGATTACATATATGAAGACCGTGGCGAGGTACTTCTTCTCTTCAGGTAGTTGATTTTAAGAATTTCGTTGGCATTGTTTACGGTAAATCTTTTATATCTTTTGGTTGTCATGAACAAACATCAAGGTACTCGACATCAAAATCTTCGAGACAGGAGAGTATGCACTTGTGAGTTATTCTCCATTGTTGCTGCTATTTTCCTGCCTTCCAGTAGCGATTTCATGTTTTTTGAGTTTGCTTTGGTTTCTTCTATGTTAATACTACTGTTGCAGATTGCTTGGGTAGGAATTCCAACTGCTCCTGCTTGGCTTCCAACGGACATGCTCATCAAGGTAAAAAACCAAAAAACACAAAATCATGATGCTCTCAGCAATGTTACTGCACAGAATGTGCCACATTTTCACAGCTGAAGTGTAGTGATTTTCTCTTTTTTTGATATATATGCAGGCAGAGAAACTCAACTATGAGAGAAAATGAATGAATATTACCTACATAAAGACAAGTCCTTGAAGTGACAACCATGAAGAACTCCCCTACTGTTTTAATTCTTTACGTTCTCATTCAGTACAGAAACGGAGATGTTCGCATTCTTGACCTCATCTGAAGTAAAATTTTCGCATTATAACTTCTGTAAAACTTGTATCGAAATCTGAAACCATAATAGTCTCTCCATTCAATTCAAGAGAAACAACTGAACTGAGCTTCCTTTCACTCTTCAAATACCATGAAACTTTCATAAGCCAATTAAAGTCCTCCAATCTTTCTATATAGAGAGGTTTGCGAGTGCTTTTAAAATGTATTTTTCTAAAATAAAAAATATTTAATTTCTAATATAATAATAAAGATAAATAATAAAATAATTTTGCTATGTATAATTTTTTTATAATTTTTAAAAATTTTAAATATATTTTATAATTATTATAAATAATTATTAAAAAAATATGAAATAAAAAAATGGAAAAATGTTTTTTTGGAAACTCTTAGGGCGTGTTTCAAATGCATGTAACTGAATTTTATAAACTTAAATTTTATGAAAGTGAAGTTTGTTAGAAACAGAGTTTGGAGGAACATTTGAAACAAATGAATTAAATTTTGAAGTCAAATTTTGATAGAAATAAAGTTTGATATAAAAATAAAAGTGAAGTTCAAAGATAATTGAAATACGTAAAGTGATCAAACTCAAAATATGGAGAGAGAAAGTAGATTCAGATGTATTTGAAATAATCACTTAGCCAAACGCACCTGTGACAAATAATTGAGGTCTGTATGTGAAATATAAATTCCTTATGTTCCTACATTGCAATATTCTAGAAGTTCTAGTTCTATACTGCGGCAAAAGATTGTGAATTGTGAGGGTTCGAATAAATAACACGGTTCTTAATGGCTTGGCATTGAAAATTATATGTTTTCCTCTTTCGTACTCGTTAGAACGGTCTGCAACGTTCTTTAAAACAAACAGCTGTCGCTGGGGGGACGGCGATGGTGGAAGGCCCGATGAGATCGGTGCGGGAGAGAGGTGGCGGAGGTCTTGGCAGACTGTTGACGAACCTATAGGGTTAGTTGAAGAGGAAGAGGCGGTTAAGTACGCGTGGAGGTTCCACATTTGGGGTTCTGTTTGCTTCCGTTCTTGTGGGCACTTAACACCTACTACTTCTACTTCTGCCTCTCCGATCTCCTTCTGAGTGTTCATTCTCCTGAATCAGACCATGTAATTCTTCTAATGTTGTGCTTGTTAGTTTCTTACTGTTATCTGTGGTCGATTTGGTTTTGATTTTGTTCGACTTTTGGCCATTTTAGATTTATTTTTTTATTGGTGTTTAAAAAGCTGTGATCTTGAATGTAGTTTTCACTTCTTGCATCTGGGTTTTTCATTGAATCTGTTTTGACTGTCTGTAGAATAGAAAGGAAGGATTGTCGTTGTTGTTACTTTTTCTTATGTTTTTAAATAACATTGCTGTTGAGATAGGAGAAGATTAGGAAGAAAGAAGGCTAGATTTGGCTCTAGCTCGAAGAGATATGATTATTTCTACCCAATCTTGATGAGAACCGTCTAGGTTACTTTCATAAGCTTTAGGATCAGAACAAAGAAAGGGCCTGCACACTCATGCAAATGTTAGTAGTATAAATATTGAATGTTGAAGGGACAAGGTTTTTGAGGTTTAATGGGGACTTAGATGGCATTGCAAGATTCAATCTGAGTCTCGCTTTGCTCTGAACTTCCCTTCAGGTCTAGAATATGGGAGAGGCTAAGAACCTGTGAAGCAAGAGTGCTACAAATAATGAACAACTAGGAAAGAAATAAAAAGGCTGAATGATTTGGAACGTAGAAACTAATATGTAAATTAGAAATTAGTGTGTAGTATGGATGCTAAGTTTGTCATAAAGCTATGAAAATGACATGGCATGAAATCTTTGTTCTATGCGTGGGACTATATCAAGGTTCTTGGCTTGGGTTCCCATCGTGAGAAAAAGGTACCATTTAATTCTCCACTTAGACCCAGAGGTAGCACATGATTTTGTTGTTGAAAACTCTCTGACATGGCAATACCTGATTAAAGTATGAACTTGATTTTTGTAAATTATGAATACAAAAGTTTTTCTGAAAGTTGAAGTAAGGATCTTTCATATTGCTTGCACCATAGCTTGTGCTATGAGTTCTTACACATGCTCTTGATATATACTAGCCCTAGAGAGTTATGATAAACTTAATTGAGGGCTTTAACTTTAGACCCAGCTGATTTCACTTGTGTTATTGGGAAGCCACATAAACATAATTGACCTGTTGTTTATGATCCATGGACTTGTTTTTTTGAATGGTTGCCGATTCCTTTCAATCTTTACACCACTTTAGGTAGGAGGAAACTCGATCAATGTTTGCATACCCTTCAGCTAGTTCTGATAGAAAATTTTAGCATATTCAAACGAATTAGTGTCAAAGTTCTTGATATGCTGAAGAAATTAGTCGCATAATTTCTTTTTTTGAGTCTTCCCTAGTTGGCAATGGTTTGTTGCAATATGCACAAGGATTTTTCACCTAGATATAGAATGCAGAAGAGCTAGTGGTACTTATTAGAGCTGGAGATCTTGCATTCAATAACAATACATCTAAATTTATGAGTTGCCTTGAGCAGGTTAAGCAATGCAGGTTCTTAAACATGGCTAGGTTCAGGCAAGCCTTGGCAGCATTAATTGGTAGGAAAAGCAACGACGCTTCTGGCCAAGTGATATTTTCTCTAGACTCTCTTTCAAGTGAGTTAAAAACTGAATTTGGCCTAGATCAGAATGGTGTTGCCAGCAACCAACTATTATTTAACCCATTGCTTAAAAAGGACTTCAGAATTCATAAGTTTCAAAAATAACAAAAAGAAATTGCAACCAACAATCAAGAACGAGAAAGAAAACACTAACATATCAGAGATCTTTATACTATATTTGTCACTTTTTTAAATTTTAAATGCAAGAGTAGAACTAAACTACAGTGTTTATCTGACCTGTGCAGATGGTGTAAGGTCCACAATTGGTCCTGTGATGTCTACTTTGCCTCTTCTATCATGGACCCTAACTTTTGCCATTGGAGGGGATTAGGAGAACATCTCTTTGGACCATTATGGAACGGTTTGTCATTTGAAATCTCGCAGACAAATGGAACTTGACGGAAGATAACATGATAGTTTCTTCAAGGTCATGGCCTTTCGGTTTTCGTTCAACTTGTATTTCACAAAGCAAGAGCTCCTTCACTTCACAAGGGCCTTGTTCATTGTATAGCTTAGCCAGGTTTCATATTCATTTGAAACTTGTTTCAAGTCGGTGATCCTTCCATCAGCAACTGTTACAATCATTTCCCTGCTGGATACGTAGGTTGCATTTCGTTCTTCGAATCTAGTGTGAAAAGATCCATACAGCAAGCAATTTTTTGTATTATCTCTTTTCATAAGATGGCCAAAAATGCAAAAAAGAATTAGAATCGCCTGAAATGCAAGAAATAATATTTAGGGGCTACATATTGCGAACATAAATCTCTAAGAATAAGAGCATACCCGGCTGCTGGCGCCATGACAGTTTCTCTAGCGCCGCCGCCGATAAAGAATGAGCCGCCCCCGCCCCTGCGAAAACCCTAGTTCTCTGGAGATTCCAGTGGAGAATACTCTAAACAGCAACAACGAAACAGAAGACAACTCCCCCACCGCCTCTGCCGCTCCTTACTTCGACATCTACGGTCCCGATGTAATCTCTCTCTCTGTCTCTCTCTCTTTCTCTCTCTCTCTCTCTCTCTCTCTCTCTCTCGCTAAGTGGATTAACGATTCAATTTTTGCTTGCACTTGCATGCATTACACTCTAAGTCTTTTTCCTTTTTTGTATTTTTTCCTTATCACCTGTACGGTAAATGTAAGAATTTCTGAAGGTTTAAGGATAACCTAGTATTGTTTGTTATGAAAGATCATCAAGTTGTTAAGTTTTCTTCGCTGAATGATTTTTATTTTGTATGTAAAGGGGAAGGCAGATGTTATTTTCAAAAGTACCTCAGCTGATTCGACTTTAAATTTGCAGGTAACAGTTTACATAATTATGCTCTTGGTTGATGTAATAAAATGTTTTTGCTAAAGATTCTCTTGTTTTGGTGGAACAGGATGTTCAAGGACTTGTGACCTGGGTCCTTGGTGATGGTGTCATGCCATCATGGGTTTTTATCAAGGTATTGAAGTCTCATCTATAAGACATGCTTTAGTATTGGTGTTTAATTTCACAAATGAATTGCAGCTTGTAGGCTCTTTGCTTACGATAATCAGCACCCTTAGCCAATTTTTAAAAATTTGATAACGTGATTCTTTTTGTCACATATTCACAGAACAAACCTCTTATTCGGAAAGTGGTCCTACTGCACCTTCCTGGCTTGGATGCGGCACTGTATATGTCACAGTCTGGCTTATTGACTGGTTTAAGAGACCTTTGTGGCAACCCAAAACCTGTTTTGGCTCTTAGGTAATTATCAGCACTAGGTAGTGCCATCATTGAAGAATTTTGATTGTTTGGCCTACGTTGTCACGAAAGGGATGTGATTCAGAGTATTGTTGGTGTCATTTTGTAGTTTCTTATGCTTGTTTTAATTGTCAGTTGTGTATCAGATGAAATGCAGACGATTGATGCACTTCTGACGTGCAAAGTGAAGAGGAAACATGTTGAAATTGATTCAGATCACAGGGAATCATTTCCTGCAACCCTAAAAGGTCAGTGACCACATAAGTTGTGTACATAATCAATTGTGACAATTTTCTCCTCCTTTTCTAAATTTAGATAGTACCCAGATGTTGTACTGTTTCTGTTTCTCTTTAGAAACATTTTTATTTTAGGTCCATTTGTGAAGGTAATGATTGAATTGTATCTGAACTTGTTAAATTTTGGTACCATAAAGCTCAATTTTTTTGTAGTAGGAGTAATTATGCTTTGAAGAAAAGAATTTTTCGTTTTGCTTTATTGTTCAAGGTGATAATGACACTAGATGTCTTAGAAGATGCTCACTTAGCCCTTTTAGTTTAGCTTGCTATGTACTTGCCAAACTGAGTTTTACTGTAATTCTATGGTTCTAGCTAATTGGATGTATCTTTCCATGGGAACCATCCATACATCAATTTGGGATTTGGGAAATGGCAAAGTCATTATGGTTTTCTAGAAACATATACAAATTGGTGGTTTTAAAGCATTTTCTTTTCAAGGATATTTATTTATTAGATCTGTGCTTCAGGTAATTCCTCATTGCTCGAGTCGGTAAAGGATCTTCCTTTCCCTATTTCATATTATACGCTTACCAGAAAGGAGTTGGAGGAAAACGGATATTGCTTTAACCAGCAAGGTAGCTTACTCTTCCTCTGAAGTATATCTCACTTTTTTCAAGTTTCTTATTCTCAAACTTTCGATGCAGATGCTTTAAGCACGAAACCTGCTCCTCCTGGCCAAACTTTTCATGATGTCATTTCACTTGATTGTGAGATGGTAAGCATTTAAGCAAGGGTGGCTGTCCTTTTAACTGGCACGGTTATATGTTTTATGGTGAATGTATTTGGACATTTCTTTACTGTGGAAATACATGCTACTTTCAAGAATTTGCTTTATCAATATGATTTCTTCCCAGAATTTTTCTTCTATACTTTATTCCTAATAGAATCTTACCAACCATTTCCTCAAAGTGAAATTGCAACTTTATGAAACTTGTGTCCAAATTTGTCCTTATTCAAACGATCATATAGCACTCTATCAATTAGATAAGGTTGCTGTTGATGAGAAAATAGGTTGTTCTTTTATTCCTTAGTACTGACATAGTTTTGATTTATCTTAATAAACCAGTGTGTGACCGCTGAAGGCTTTGAACTTACAAGGGTGACAATGGTGGATGTCGCAGGAAAGGTAAATCGGCTCTCTACAGAAGATAAATTGCAAATAGCTCATCCGATTCTTTTATGCAGTTGCATTAGTATGTTTTTTTGCATGGGTAATGGTTTTTAGACAACTTGCATAAACAAAAAGCATATTGGATTTTCTCAAAATCTAACTTTGGTTCTGCCTATTTATGCTCTTATTGCTTTGTTTTCTTATTATCTTAATTAATTCAATTTAATGTGTGTTTACATCTGTAGCAGGAGATTCATTTGGTGTTTGTGTATAAATTTCTTAATCGTGTTTTGCTTTTATTGTGTATATTCTTCCTTGAAGCAATCCTTTCCACAATTTCCTTCATGTAGGTTTTATTTGACAAACTCGTTAGGCCTATAAATCCTATAGTGGACTACAATACAAGGTATTCTTCTTAGTAGAAAATCTTGATTATGAAGTTTTTACATATCTGTGAAAACACCATAATAGTGTTGGAAAGGGAATCCTATTATGGTGAATGTAGCAGTTGATTTTCATGGCAAATTCCTATTGAAAATTTCATTTTCTATGGTGATAATTAGTTATTGACTAGTCGCCAATGGTGCAGGTATAGTGGAATCACATCTGACATGCTAAATGGTGTGACAACAACTCTTAAAGATATACAGGTAATGTTCCTTCAGATTTGTTTTCTATTTCTCTTTAAACTTGAATTTTATTCAGTAACCTTATCATTGTTGCACTATTATCAGAGCGATCTCATGTATGTCATGTTCTTCACTTCAGAAAGAATTTCTAGAGCTGGTGCACAGAGAGACAATTCTAGTCGGACATTCTCTGGAAAATGACCTTTTAGCCTTGAAGATATATCATGATTTGATAATTGATACAGCTATTCTGTACAAAGGTTCACGAGCTTCCCGTCACAAGATAGCTCTTCGAGTTCTATCAAAAAAGTTTCTCTCAAGGGAAATTCAAAATTCAGGAAATGGACATGATAGTGTTGAGGATGCAAGAGCTGCTATGGAATTGGCGTTATTGAAAATTAAACACGGTAAGAAACAAATTGTTATGATGTTTTGGTATTCATCAAAATAAGTGTATGTGATAGAACTATAATATGAACTTACTGTTACTTGCTTAGATTTGTTATTTTTCACTCACCATATAGTATTGATTGTAAACGAAGTAATGGACTCAATCGGCAAATGTCATGCTAACATTGTTTAAATATATCAGCTCCTGTCTTCATAACAGAAATATCAGACTACCAAATTACAGCATATTAGAAATGCAATATAGTTTTTCTTTTCTTTCCTTTTTCTTCTGGACTACATTTTGTTGATTCATATAAACCCTTGCAGAAAAAAAGTTTTGATAAGAGCTAATTCTCACTAGCAAAGTATGAAAGCTGTAGTAGCTTTCTATGTAGCGTGCTCTCTTGAAAAGTAAGCTGTTTATTAACGCCATATATCTTACTGTGTAATGTTCTGCGCTGTCAGTCCTTGGCTTTTGGAATAGTCTGCTATGACAAAAATTATGTGGTCTGTAGTTGACAGATATACAATCAGTTAGGAATTAGGACTCGGATACTTAACTGTTTGGGACTATTTACTTTCATAAGCTATTGCTGTGGACATGTTTACATAGTGGGTGCCCATTAACTGATAGCTGGATGGTTCACATTATCCTTAGACTACAGATTGATGGCTAACCTTATCCTTAGTCTATATAACCAGAAAAATTACATTTATGATTCCATTAGCTCCAAGTGAGAGCTTTAGGTACTTCAGACAAACATATCTAGTGCAAAGTAGTTTGGTTGTAGTACGAACTTCTTTTGCGTGTGAAGCTTTTATCAATTTAATTTTGCTGGGTTTAGTCAATGCTATTTCGTCTTAACTTTGTCATGGAGGACATCCTAAGTTCACTAAATGATGTAAATTAAATTTTGGTTTCTTTAGGTCCAGAATTTGGATCATCACCGCGTATGACACGAAGGAAACTAGTTACAGCCCTGTCTGAAAGTGGCAGAAGTTGTTCTCTTATTGATGATATGAATATAGCAAAGAGATACTCAGATGGATCATGCAACACAATTCCGGTTTTCTCAGATGAAGAGGCTCTTGCCAGGGTTGTTAAAGAGGTTAGTATTAAATCATTTTTACAGAATGTTTTAATATTCTTCAGAGAAGTCCTGGAACTATTTGGGCATTGAATTTAATTGTTTTTGCAGGTAAAAAATGAAAGAGTAAGTTTTATATGGACGAGATTTTCTGAACTTTATTCCTATCTAAAGGCACAAGCGAGAGATAGGCAGAAGATGAACTCTCGAGTAGCAGAAACACTATCTTTACTCACTTGTTCAAAGAAATCATCTACAAAGATCTCAAAGGATAGCATGATAAGTTCTGAACTGAAGACAATTCTTACTCAAATAGACTGCAGAATTCAAAAGCTTCATAATGCATTACCATGTAACACGATGCTTATAGTATCTACTGGCCATGGAGATACAGCAATCGTTCAAAGGTAAGCAATTTATTCTGATTCAACTTTCTGAATTGTTCAAGGAATAATTTCATATTTCTGGAAGCCACATGCATAATTTTTACTTCCCCTTTTTTGACCATTACTTTTCTGCAGGTGCTTTTCCTATTTAATCCCCTGTTTTTTGCTGTTGTCTCTGTTTCAACTTTTTTCTAAATGAGAGTGCAGACCTACCAGACTTGTGTTCGTGCAAAATCTTTGTACTTTGGTTAAATAAAAATTTCAAACGTTGTGGAGATGGATAGAAAAAAGATACTTTGCGTAACACCTACTGAGGGACAGAACAGAGATTGAATGTTTTGCATTTGAGGATCAGCGGTGAATTTGAGGGATAATGTATTACATTAGAGATTCTGTGTTGGTGATTATATTAGATGTCTTTCTGGGAGTAGATTCAAGTCATTTTGTGTGAAAACCATCACGAATTAACGAAGGATGCTGTCTTGCAATTTTCACTAGTGTTATTTTGAGCAGCCTGTTCATTAAAACTTTTTTTGTATGAAGTGTTTTTGTGCTTCTAGAATAACATTATCTACTGTTTTGTGCGTGAATGCAGTGTGAGGAAAATGCTAAAAGAAAATTGTGAGGCAGGAATGGATAGAGGAAAGATGGTAAAAGCATTGGAAGAACTTCAAGCCCAAGCAGAGGTCGCTCTTTGTTTTGTTTGCGTCAAGCATTGATCATATGCACGACTAGCATCAATGCTTTCTTTGGACTAGCAAAGTTTCTGACTTCTAGGTGATATTGCAACTCCTGCATGCAGAAAAAAGTTAAAATGTTCAACAGAGATGCTGCAGCTGACTGAGCTTCTTCAAGCTGCCTCGTGATGTAAAGAGACTTCATAGGCTTACAAGGCCTATCTGCAAGTTTCGCCCATGTGTTTTTCTTTTGTTCCTCATTGTATTGACTTCATGCTTGATGTTTTCCTGCTAGTACTTGCATCCGAGTTCTTCATTTGAATCTGGAAAGAAAATCTTGAGATGGAGATGACAACTTGTTGCTGAACAATTTTCTTCATTGGAATTGGTTCTTGGCCTGATTTGGAAACTATTAGTTCCAGTTTCCACTAAAAAGCTCAGTAGACATTAATGTGAGAGTTGAATGAGAAAACTCCAGAAAAGATGTTTGAAAGAAATTAAAATTAAAAGTTATTTAAAATGAAATTTATTTTAAAATTGTTTGAAAAACGAGTTTAATTTTTAATTTAAAGAATAATAAAAATATTATATATCTAAAAATCATATGATATAATTATTGCATTTCAAAATAAAAAGTAGTATTATAAGTACTGTCAAACATCTTCAAATTGCCGGATTTGTAAACCTGCTTCAGTTAGTTATTCCCTGGATTTCATCATATTGAAATGTTTCGTCCAAAGGGAAAGATCATGAACAGATAGAGACCTTGTGCATACACACGTTACAAAATAATTGCTGACAAATACCTGTTTCTTTCAGTGGAATGCCAACTAATGCATACGTTAAACTGTTTACTCGCTAAATTCGTGCAAATCTCTCACACCTGGTCTTTTCTATTTCTCAAAACAAACCTGCCTCATGAAACTCGCGCTTTAAAATCACATGAAACGGACACCCTAACTATTTGTATCAATCTAAATAAAATGTGAGCACATAACATAATGCCACATTACAGCAATGGAGTTACTTAAACAGCAGCTAGCTTTATGGCATGTTTGCAAAGTCCTTGTCAACAACCACTCCCTTAGGCATACAGGTGACTGGACTCGGTTTATTTCCACGCTGATGCTACGACTAAGATCTTATCTTCCCATCCAAAGTGGAGCGCCCCAGTGTCCTCCTTGAGTTTGTACCGATCACAGTACTGCTTCAAAAGAGACCTAATAGTTCCATTTAAAGATGGGCTCAGTGGGCAGGAGACAAAACCAGCCATAGTCATCCGTGCCCTCCACTTTCCTGCAGCTTCATACCTTTTTTTAAGGAAATAGATGGAACATGAAGTTAGTAAGGAGTGTTTTTAAGAGCTAGTCTAACATTCTATCTTGATGGTGTAGGTTGAATCCCTAAATGACTGAGCTATTTATGGCTAATCTTAGAGCAAAACCCCACCAAAAAAAAAATTCCAACATGAGGCTGCATTTTTATTAGTACTCTACAATCAAACTTATTTGCTCAAACGAGATCAGAACAACCAATTAGAGAAACCGTATTCTATTGCAAGTTTACTGAAAAGATTGCAAATAAGATCAAAGTTTGGAAAATGACCCCTTTAAAACACCTCATAATGATAAGCTACTTGCAACATTTAATTAAAGTCTGCAGGCAAAAAAGTGAGAAGAGAAAACTAGTTGAGCAAAATATTGGTTCCAAAACACTGTAGTTACAAGTTTCTTAATATAAAAGATTTATGCTATAAAAGCGCAATTTTGAATGCTAACATAACATTAGTATAGCATTTTTCCCAGTGAAATGTATTGCTTTACCTCTCTATGCGGTCAGCTCCTTCACATGCAACAATGTTTACTATGTCCCTCGCAAGACACTGCCTCTCCACATTCATCCTGTCCGGGCTCTCCCTAGGAAGAGTGGCATCAAGCGATTCAAAAATTGCAGAGTAGTAGTTGTATACCTCCACAAACCTAGAACAGCAGCAGCAGAAGGTTCTCAGATATATATGATAAAAAGATTATCAGATCATAACTTATACATACAACGGTTGCAGAAACTATAATTTGAATATCATGGATTTCAACCTAAATGATAATCAAGATTAAACAATGCATCATAATTAGCAAAGAAATGAGAAAGATGACAATGCATTTCAGGTGCTACCTGGGGAAGAATGGAGCAGTATTAGTGTTCACATCCTGCTCAACCATTGTCACCAACTTTGGACTCAAGCTCTTGACCATCCGCAAAAGACAATCTCTTTGGTTTACTGTTGAGACACTCTCGTCAGGCATATGATGAAGTTGAAAAGCGAAGTTGACTACAAGTGCTTCACCAGGCCGACAATCCAACATTGCTGGCGTGATATCTCCGGTCTTAGCAGCTACCAGATGGAATTCAAATGCAACACTAAGTTCTTCTGCAAGTTTCTCAAGGCGCTGGCCAATAACTTTTAAGCCTCCAACAGACCGTTGCACGGACTCAGGGTCATCTACCCCAGTAATTCTCAAGTGGAGTGGCTTCTTCTGCCTAGATGCGAAATCTTGAATCAGAGTGAAGTACTGGCTTCCTTGGTTAATGTCAAAATCAATTATATGGACCCTCTCGTTATCTTTAACAGCCTCAGTGATTGCACCATTAGCTGCCATGAAACCAAACTTGAAGCAGGGGCAGATCTCAAAGAGTATTTGCATGGCGGAGAGCCGGTCTGAAGTCGGGGGTTCTTTGCATCGTAGAGCCTTGTACAGGCCCTGCCCTGAAGAAGCAATTCTGGCTGCGAGCCCTTCTACCATATAAGCTGCAAGTCTTTGAGGAGGATCTCCTTGGATAGAAACCATCTGCCTAAGTTCCGCTATCATGGTCAATGCTTCATGCATATTTCCTTCTGATATAGCTGTTGCACAGTCGAAAAGAAGCTGTTTGCGAGTCCTCGTATCTCTACTACTTTCTGTGCAGCTTAGGTTTGAGTCTGATGATGACTCTTTAGGCGAGCTCTGAGAAAGTATATCTTTGATGGGGTTGGCCCAATCATTGTCAAATTCCATTTCTTGTTCTAGATCCCCAAACTCATCATTGTCACTCAACAACGCTCTTTCAAGTTCTTGAAGCTTTAACCTAACTTCTTCTCCACGGTAATCTACTTCATGGTATGGGCTTTGATTATCTGAGAATGATTGAGATGTCTGCTCAGAAGAATTAGAAAATGGTGAAGAATCTCGTTTCTGAATAGCGTCAAAGCAAGAAGCATAAGGATTTTCAGTGAGGCTTGAAGGTTGAGCATTTGCCATAAGCTGGTAGGGGTAGGATATCTCTTGTGTTCTGTACATATTTCCCGAAACATTAAAACCAGAATCTTGGTGAGCACTCAAATGCGACCTCAGAACCTGAGAAGGATTGGTAAAGAACTGTCTATTGTACATATCTGAGTTAGAATTTGGCTGACTGAAATGGTAACTCCTTCTGTCTGAGCTAAATATTTGAGGCGATAAATCTGAATTGCCAGCACTTCTTAGCGCGTACAAGTTTCTGTCCCCGTAGAAGGAGGTCGATGAGTCCGCAGACCTTAATGAAGACATCTTATATGTACCAAAGCTTCAGAGAAGGCAGTCCACTCAATGAATTCCCTCTAGCAAAATTGGAACTCTCACAAGGATAACTGTAGCTCCTTGAAGCAGTTCTTCACTCAGATTATGGAGCTTTTGGCAACTATGAGGATCACCTGTAATAGAAGTACATATACACCTTAATATGAGCTGCTGGAATCACAAAAACCCAAAGTAACTAAAATGGCAAGGACAATAATGTTCAAATAACAGTTCAGTACAAGTAGGGTACAAAAAAGTCAATAAGTAACCACCAAGCATACACAAGAAAAAGATGACACATAATACAAGAGACTTAAAGAGAAAATTTTTCTTGAAAACTCTCAAAACGAGGCATGTAATGAGACTTCCGCGGCTTGTTATATGGAATTTGTTCATGCAGATCTCAGTAAAAGATCTCAGAATTGTTACCAAGGATTTCCATGTCTTAGATGAGTATGGGTTGTACTTCAACAAATCCTAGCAAAGTAACTTTTTTACAAGCTTAGTTTTCCCTCAACAAGTTCTCCTTGTGAATGTACTGGAATAAGTTGAAGAGCAAGTTCTCTTTAGCATGTTGGTTCTTCCATGGTTTGTTTTGTGCACTTTTCCTCCGGATTGAATCTTTGAGTATAAGCTAATAACAACAAAATATCCAGTATGGATGTGAATTCCACTTTGACCAAAAGGATATTGTCCTTACTTATGAAAATACCGACCAACTAATCTATATTATGAACATAAACAGAATGTGCACTCCCTATGTAGAAGATAATTCATGATAACATAAATAGCAAACTAGCAACCCCAGATGAACTCAAACCAGATGAATCCTGTGACTCTAACAAGCATGGTTAGAGAGTCATGGCCTGATGTTTGTATACCTCACCTCTCCATCAATTAATCAAGCATGTTTTTTATTTTCTGGAAATAATGAGTATTACCAAGTCCAAACAAATCGGGAAGTTGCATGTAATATAGGAAAGCAGGGAAAATCCTATGTCTGTTCCTCTTCTCTTTCATTTCTCGGCTTGTAACCTGTTATGCCTGCTTTCCCAAATCAAATCAAACCAAAAGAACAACCTAATTATTGAAATTTCTTGCTATTATGCACTATACATACCATCCTATACATATACTCAAAATCCAGTCTTGGTTGATAACATAATCTGAAACTTGAGCAATATGTACTGTTCATAGGTAGTTAACGAAACAAAAATCAAGCCTTCTCCTCTTGTAAAACCATAACCCAAACTCCATAGATCAAACTCAAGATAAACCATACAAGATTCTACATAAAAATCCATTCTTTATAATTGGAAGAATACGAACAAACAACCAAAATCTGAAAAAAAAGGATGAAATTAATTGAGTGCCAGTGAAATGAATCACCTGCTCACAAGAATCTTTCATCCTACATCAGAAAAATTAGATCCTTCTCAAAATCGGTATCTACCTATCCATCCCTTCTCTAACAATCCAATCCTCCTAATTGGAAGAATACAAGCATCCACAGAAAAAATAGAGAAAGAAAGGGAATCAATGGAATTGTAGTTAGCGAAAACATCACCTGCTCAAAAGAATCTTTCATCTTCAAGCTAGAAAGACTAGATCTTTCTCAGAATATCTATATCTAAATCTATCCATTTCTTCTTCTTGTCTGCGTTTCTTTTAGACTTCTGAGACTTGGATACTGTTTCCCTTTCTCTCTCACTACTGCTTTGATTGTCATAATTTTAATATTTACACCAAATTTATACCAATTTAAAATTATTTTATAATATTTACAATACTATTTTATTTAAAAATTTCTAAAAACAAATCATCTGCTTTTTATTGTCATTTTTATATTCAAAAACTCTAAAGTAAAGTTTTCTTTTTAAATATTCCAAACATTCTCGAAATTAGAGAGATTGCAAACGTAAACAGAGGTTAAAAAAAAAAAAAATTTTTTGCTAGAAAGAGAAAGAAAGAATTTTTTTTTGGACATACAATAAAAACATCAAACAAGGTCAATCATGTCCGGAGAGTTTTTTAACAAATGTAATTGGTCGCCGCAAGTTTAGAAGAAATTTAGATCAATTTACTTCAAATTCAAAGCGATCTTGCTGTGCATTTGTTACAACTTGTACTTTAAATACATAAATCTAGAGCAGCCTGATAAAATGAGAATACGGTACTGTAATCGAGTTTAGAGATATTTAAAAATATTTATAAACTAAAATTTTTTTATGTTTAAAAATAAGTTTAATTATTTTTATTTTAAAAGTATATAATAAAAATTTTATGATACATAATTTTTATATTTAATAAATTTTATTTAAAATTATGAAGAAATAAACATTCAAAAAGTTCAACAAAATATTTTGTCAATTTTTTTTTTCTTCCAGACCCAAAAAAAATTGTTTACAAAAGAATAAATAGATGAAGTCATGATATGCACACGGCATCGAAAGAAGTTGACCAAAAAACTAATGGGTAGTTAAAAAGTTTTACATTAAAAATCTATAAATTTAATTCTCGATAGTTACATGAAAGTATTAAAATAAAATAAATAAAAATTCCAATCATCAAAAAAATATATATAATTGATTCCAGCTCATCACTTACATCATCGTAAGTAAAACTTAGTAATTATACACACAGCTTGCAGTACTTTAAATAATTTTATATTAATATTTATATTTTTAAAATCTACTTAAAAAAGCAAACTATATAAAATACGTGTGTACAATATTTGAACTTGTCTTCTAATTTATAAATGGATTGCGTGGAAGAATAATAAACTCGTCTCAGTAATAAGTCCTCTAGAAAAACTTCACCAAATGAAATCTTTATTGAAAATAAAATTATATTCGAAATCACTTACAATAAAATAACTAAATCTAAACATTATTATATGATTCTGCTTCCTGTTAAAGGTCTAATTAAAACTGAAGCAAATAACTCGTGAAATATTCCTGGGAAATTTTAGAACAGGATGAATTCCAGTAGCGGACATGACTGCAAGACACGTCTCGACCAATTAATTCTCGACATCGATCTTACAGACAGAGATGCATATTTTTTTCAATATCACGTACGTGCTATCTATCTGATATAAATCTAAGATGTCTAAACACATATATCTCAACCGCATGAAAAAATCAGTCCATAACATAAACAAAACAGTCGGTAAAGCCGATTATTGACCGCATTCGCGTTACTCATAATTCAGTCGGTAAAAAATAGTCCATAAATGAGTCTACCAACTAACTAAGACAAGCACTCATAATTTACAACTAACTAAAGTAGTTGGTAAGTTACTGAATTAGACTATTTAGTTGATAACTTTTTAAAAAAATTTAGTCGATAATTTACGGACTGAAATAGCCGTCGATAAATTACTTATTATTTCCACATTCAATAAATTATCAATTAAGTTTTTTTGGATCAGTAATATACCGACCATTTTATAAATCGGTAATTAATAAAGATCAGTCGGTAAAAAATATGATTTAATTAAGTTATAGACTGAAGTAAAGTTAATTGATATAGTTATTGATCATGGTGAACTAGTCGGCAAAATAAACTTGAATTCACGCTCCCGAGACGAAAAAACTTGCAGAACTAGTGCATCCAAACCTGATTTAATTTTAATTACCTACTGAGGAGCTTCACTCGATAATTTTTAACGATCGCTACATGTCCACCGATAACTTTTAACATCACCGGATAGTCGATCAGTTACCAACCATTAATTAGTTGGCTATCAATTTTACCTACCAGTAACTTGTTGATAATTAATTGATGACTAATAAATCACTGAATTTGATAACTGATTGATAACTAATAAATAACTGATCGATAATTGATCAACAATCGACCAATTATTTAACAATAATTAATCGATAAATAATTAATAATTAATAAATAATTAGATAATAATTAATTTATCAGTTATTGATCGACAATCGATCAATTATCGAATTACAACTGGTCGATAACTGATTGATAATTAATAAATAATTAATCGATAACTGGTCGAGCAGCTACTTACCGATTGGTCGATAAACCACCAGTTATCAAACAAGAACTGGTCGGTAACTGATTGTTGTGTACGTCATTCACTGATGATTTAAGCAAAAACTAGGTAGATTAATATTGCAGGATTTCAACAAGTTGGTTGGACTTGAGTCCTGGTTCGAGCTCGAATCATGTTATACTGAACTAAAAATTTGGTGCTTTGATATTACCTTAAAACAGAAAGTTTTATTTCACAAAAATATATAATATTTTTTAGTAAATTTTTTATAATATTTAATAAAATATATTTTTAAAAATAAATAAATATTTATATAATAATATTTTATTATTTTTTAAATAAAATAAAAGTTTAATTTTCAAAATAAAATAAAAATATTTTTTATTTTAAAAAATACTTTCTTTATAAACTCGCGAACACTTTTTACCCATAGATACGTTTCATTCCTTGGGAGAAAGAACTTGTCGAGTTCTCTGATCTTGAATGCCTTTTCTTGGTAAAGAGTTAGAAGCCATCCATTCTTTATTTACGGAGAGTTGAAGTAATTCCTGTAATATATAGAAAAGATCATGGCAGCACTGAATTCTAGTGTGCTGTCTCGCAACTACGTACGTGATCTCCGGCGCATCGGACTCTGGCCTGAAGCTTGCTGCAGCGACGTCTGTTCCAGCAGCTCCTGCACCTCCTACAACTCAGACAATGATTCTGGCCATCCGTGCTCAATCTTCTGAGCAGAAGGAAGGCACGCGTACAGGAGTTGTTCGGAACATGCACGCGTACAGGAGTTGAACGACAAGAAGAGGTTGGCAACAAGTGGGCGGGGAGTTCGGAACCTGCAAGTTCCCGGAGAATTTCACTTTACCCGATGCCAAGACTACTTGACAAACCAAAAAGTTTGTAGTTTCTTCGGCTACATTTAACATGAATACCAAGCAAAAGCAAACATATTTTTCTGGAAATGGTGAAGGTATATAATTATATTAGTAAAAATGATCAATTTTTTGTTCCTGAAATTATGAGTAGTAGATTATGTATTTAATTACTTCGCCAATCCGATACGATCCGATGTATTTAAAACGACGTTGAAACACCGTGGTAAAAAAAAAATATTTCTGGTTTTTATTTATATGTATTTCTCTTTAAATTCTGCAATGTTTTACTATATCAAAAGTCTCTGTATCGTTTTCATTTGTAGAAATATTTGGAGACCATTTGAATAACTTAAATAACCGAAACAAATAGCAGAGTAATCAGAAAAGCTAATTAATTAATTTTTGCTAGCTAGTTCAACTTCTGATAACAATAACGATCTAGTAGTTCTTTTTAATATCATCAGCAATGCTTTGAGCATCCATGGAGCAACCATGGAGGCCTCTCTTAGAAAGTCCTGCACAGTAAACTCCGTCGTTCCCTTTCCAATGATTTGGAAAGCTTTTGCTTGGCGTCCCGTTCTCTTTCAGCATTCCATTCTTGTCCTACGTACGCACATCATGTAGCAAAAACATGAGCAATGAATAATTATTTTTCTAATTTTATAAACCCTGTGCATGCCGCGGCGCTGCTGGTTCTGTTTTATTAGCATACCTGGAGCCATTTGCTTGTTGAACTCTTGTAACCAGTCGCGAATACTATAGCATCAAAAGCTTGCGCCCTGCTACCAGAGAACGTCACTGTACTCCCTTTCACCTCTCTAATCTCCGGCAGCACCTATACGTACGTACGTTGATTAATGGAGTGTTAATTTTAATTCGTACGAAATTAACGTATAGATGGTTTTTAACCAACTATTTACCTGAATCTTGCCGTTCTTGATCATCTGAGCGGTACCGACATCGATCACCGGAGATCTGCCGGTCGTAGCCTTCATTAGGAAGGGTCCAAATTTGGGTCTATGAATTCCATATTTGGAGAGGTCTCCAAACTTGAGCTTGCATAAAATGAGAACAAGTGCATCAGCCATGTGAATAGGGAGGTGTTTCAATAGAACCATTCCCATATGTATCATTTCCTTAGTCACCACATGAAGCTGCAAAACAAATTTATTCATAAAAATTAGGAAACCAAGAATAGTTGTGTGCTAATGCTGCGTTCCACTTGTTATTTTTTTGATTGGTAGTAATTAATTGCCGTTGACTCTTGTCGGATTTTATTGATCTAGTAAAACTCAACGAGAGACTGGTGAATATGATTTATAATTAAAATTAATTACTGATTTTTCGTGGGATGCATGAATCATTCAAAAGTAATAGAAAACAGTTTTCATAATTAATGAAGATACAAGTACTGAAATTATAATGAAAAGCTGGCAAGAACAAATTTTCAAACAATTTTACTTACCGTATGCAAGAATTTCAAACCATGTACCAACAACATTAATTAAACTGTTTTTGTCACCAGCATGTATCTATCATGCATGCCCTTGCCCTTGCCCTTGCCCTTGCAAACTAAATATACGTAGTGCATACATGCGTATACCATAACTTAGTGCAACATATGTGCATGCTCCATGTCCCGTCACCGCCGGCGAAGTCGAGAAAAAAAAGATCACTAAACTTACCGGGCTACGGATGACGATTGAAGTCTTAGCGCCAAATTCAGCTAAGTCATACGCAATCTCCATGCCGGAATTACCGCAGCCTACGACGAGCACGTTCTTCCCCTTATAACCTTTCCCCGACTTGTAGGAGGAAGAGTGGATTACTTCGCCGGGATAACTCTCTATTCCTGTAATCTCCGGCAAAAAAGGTTTATCGTTTTCGCCTGTAGCAACTACAAGAAAGCTAGCGTCAAACTTCAAAATCTCGTCGTTGTTCTTACAAGCAGTAACGATCCAACGACGAGAATTTTCGTTAAATTCAGCAGACTCGACTCGAGTATTGTAACGGATGCAGAGGTTGAAAGACTTGATGTAGTCGTCCAGGTATTCGATGAAACCCGATTTTGAAACGAAGGTTGGTAAGTGAGATGGGAAAGGCATGTGAGGAAGTGAGCAGAAGTTTTTAGCTAGGTGTAGATGAAGACGGTCGTAAGTTCGCCGGCGCCACAGCGAAGCACTGCAGTTGTCACGCTCTAAAATAATCGAAGAAATGCCGTGATGGCGAAGGCATGCAGCCGTCGCTAGGCCTGATGGACCTCCACCGACGATGATCACCTCTTCTCGTTGATAGTGATCGCTGATGATCGGAATCGGTTCCATCAGGCGACCACTGCTCAATCTTAGATGATTTTTTTGTAGAATGTCGCAGCCTTCACTCACACTACCAAAATAAATATGTTATGTACTTCTATGTACTTGTGAGTTAAAGGTTTCGGGTACCTTTTGTTTATACGGAAGGAATATTGGACCGGTAGTTTGGTTTCCTTTTTCTGTATAGAAAGGTTCTATTTATAGCCGTTTTCAATTCAGAAAGTTAATAAATATATATATTGTTAGATATTTTGCAACTATTAAATATTATAAATTATTTAATTTGAGTTACAAGTAAAAATAATTTTAATAAAATACAAATAAAACTTTTTTACAAATAAAATATAAAATAATTATATATACTTTTTATTTAAAAAAATATTTATAAAATAATATATCTAAATTCTTTTTTAAGAAAAGCTAATTTTAATAATTACTTTTAAACGTCCCTAAAGTCCGGTTTGAATCAATTAATATGCTACAGATATGAAAGGTAATTAACAAGGTCAAAGATAGATGAATGTGGAGTTAATTATAGGGTGTGTTCAGGCTCTTAGGCTTGTTATTATGCATAAGCCTATCCAATTCACTTGATTAATTATATAGAGAAGAATATTCTACGTATATATTCAACGTTTCGCTTGAATAAGCTAAGAGCTTAAATGATAAAATTAATGTATGTACTAGTAAATAATAATTCTCCTATATAAATATTTTTATATTTAAATTTCATCTATTATGGAAAATTTTATAAAATACTATGAAATTTATTTATATATTTCAAATTTTAAAAAATTTGAAATATTATGAAAATTTTAGAAAATGAGAAATTAAAATAAATAAATAATCATTCTAATAAGCAACACCAAACATCTATGAGCCTACGGTGTCGTTCGGTAGTGCTATCATTGTTTATCCAAAATTTATTTCAACTTTTTATTTAAAAAATTTTTTTTTACGATATTTCAAAAAATATATATCTATATATATAAAATTAAGCTCGTTTAAAAAACATAATTTATTTGAAGTACTCCGCTAGTAGAACCCTACTTGAGATAACTCAACATTGTAAAAATCTTATTTCATTTGACCAAAATTACTCTTAAGAAACTTTTTCAGCCCGCCCTTAATGAATTCAGCCAGACAAATTCGCTCGGAATTGAATTTATTAGTCCCTTAGTTTCAAATCAAATAAGGGTAGCAATATATAACCCGATCCGAAAATATAATTTGAAAAAGACTCATTTATTTAGAATTAGGATTAGAAAATTTGACCGTATAAATATATAAATTGAATTAGGATTGATCAATTTGATCCGATTATTAAATAGATCGATCCGAATTAATCTAAAATTGACCCACTAATTCGAATTGTCATCTTTTGAACAGATAATATTTAATTTTTCTTTTCTATTTATTAAAATATTAGTAATAAAAATAAAATAATAATAATTTATACATTATTAAATTATATGGTATTTATAATTAGTTATTATTTTTATATTTTAGTAAAATAGTATAAAATAAGAATTATAATATTACCGAAAGTATTACTATGTAGGTATTTCTATAATAACGGATTTAGGTTTTGTAAAAATATTTTTATCAAAATATTGTTAAATAGCTACATTTATCAAAATTTTTATCGAAATTATTAGTATGTATTTATAATTTAAAATTTCAACTGTCATCGTATATTTTTAAAACATAAAAATAAATTTTTTTGAATATTTTAAAGACAGATAAAGATACTAAAAAAAGTATATTTTGATGGGTATTCATTATATCTCGTCACTAAAAAAATCGTACATTTTTATTACAACTGATATTATAAATTCGTTGAAGCTTAAAAGTATATAATTAAAAATTAATAGTTTTAATTATTAAATAGGTTGGATTAGAATTGATCAATTCGAATTTGATCTAATTATTAATAGATTGAATTAGAATTGAAAATTTTGACTGTATAAATTTATGAGTTAAATTAAAATTAGACGAATTTGATCTGATTATTAAATGAATCGATCCGAAACTAACCTATAAGCAACTGTCTTGACCTTGCTTTGTGACTTTTTAAATTAAATTTACAAAATTGCACGACACAAATATAAAATTCAAAAAATAAAATAAAATCATCTGTTATCATCAAATTTGGAAATTGTAATATATATATATATATATATATATATATATATATATATATATATATATTATCATTCAAAAGAATTTCATATGTCGTTTTATAGTTTCTTTTCAACTTCACCATTATACTAGTTGACCGTTAAACTTTCTGTAACATCACATCACAAATATATTTTTAAATAACTTTTTAATTTATTTTTAATATATAATTATAAAACAGTAAATTTATTTTTATATCTCAATAAAATATATTTTTTATTGAAAATTTAAAACGAATTTCTGAAAAAAGAATAATTTTTTAATTTATATTTTTCAATAAACTTTTTACAATTTTCTACAAAATTTATTTAAAAATTTAGAAATTTTTAAAAATTCTACATGATAAAATTTTACTATTATTATTATTTTTAAAAAAAAATAAAATTTAATTTTTAAAATTAAATAAAATATTTTTTGTTTCAAAAAAAATATATTTTAAAAATACTCGTAGACGTCCTCTTAAAGAAATGGTGAACATAATATTCTCAAAATTGAAATTATGTGTATATGTGTATATATATCCTATTAATTTCAAATAAAAACAATAATATATATGCTTATAAAAATATGTATTCTAGCGTAAACTAATAAATAAGCATCGCATTAATTTATATAACCGTATGAAGTGAGTTTTTAAGAAATGTGTTTAATTATATTTAAGAGTGAATTTTAAACATTTTTTAAAAATAAATTTAGAGAGAATTGATACACACTCTTATTTAGTAAATAAAACCAAAGAAAAAAATTAATGTATGAGGAGGGTTTAAGATTATTTGGAATAATTTAAAATAAAAAAGCTTTGATGAAAAGATTTTTTTATAAATTCCCTAACAAATAAGTTTATATTTTTAGTTTACAATAAATAAATAAAAATATATAATAACATTGTAAAATTTATTTGTAATTTTCAAAAATTTAAACTATAAAATATTGTAATAATTTATTAAAAAGAAACATTGCAAAATTGAAAGAAAAAGATATATTTGGAAGAGCTTATGAGAAAAATACTTACAACTTTTTAACTTTACATTTTTCAATAAAATTTTTATAATATTTTATAAAATTTATTTAAAATTTATAAATATAAAAGAATTATGTCGTAAAATTTTATTATTACTTATTTTTAATATATTTTAAAATAAAATTATTTTAAAATATAATAAATTTTCCTTTAAATAAATCTCATTTTTATAAACATTGTCAAACACCCCATAAACAATTATAAATTTGGCGTTTGACAGTGCGTTCTCAAAATTTTATCTCTAAATTTTTATTTTATATTTTTAGATAAAATTTTATAATATTTATAAAATTTATTTAATAATTTAAAATATAAAAATTTATTTAATAAAATATTATTATTATTTATTTTTATTATTGTTAGATTAAAACGATAAAACTTGTTTAATGAAATAAAATAAAAATATTTTTTCTTTAAAAGAGCATTTTTCAGAAGGAATAAAATTTATGATTAGGCCCATACTCTCAGGAATAAATTTAATCATCATAAAACAAATTGAAATAAAATATTATCCAAAGCATGAACGTGTATCATAACAAAATTCAATCTGAACTAATCTGACCCTTGATTTAATGAGTTGGGCACGTGTTAACAGATTACATTCACAGGAAATGGAGCCGCTCCCTCAAGATCTCTGTATAGAAAAGTTAAAAAACTAACAGTTGATTAATAATAGAAATTTATATTTAACAAAATTAAGTAAAAGAGAAAATAAAGAGAGAGAGAGGGAGAGAAATCACTGGATTTGGTTGGATGATTTCATTTTTCCTACTCCCTGCACAATTCCCAGAAAAACTAAAAATAAACTTATAAGAGAACAAAAAGAAAGGAACTTTCTTGAATTTCTTTGAATTGTGGAGAAAATTTGGTGTTCTTTTTGAAAGAAAAGGAAAGGTTTTGATTTGTTTTTTTCTCGTTTTGCTGGAGAGATCGGATGAAGAGAAACAAGCGATGATGCAGCGCACCGATACCGCCGTACTCTTGAGTGGCGGCGGCATAAGGTAAGAGAGCTCGTGTCCTTTTCTTTTTCTTGCTGTGATCGGTTTATAATTGCATTCTTTCGCTTCACCTAGATTTGTAATATTTGTGGGTTTACTTCCTTTTGTTCTTGTCAATATGAAATAGTAGTTCAAGAAGAATCTGTGTGCTGTATTGATTTCGTGATGCAGAGGTTTATTTGCTTGTTTGGATTTGCTTTTTGACCGAGAAATGAATGAAGATCGCGCCCTGTTTTGGAATTTTAAAAATTTGTTCTTAGTTCTTGCGAGAGCCCGGTTTGATAACGGTTGTGTCTTATGAGTAGCTTTCTCTGATTGAAGCCATTCTGGAATGGTTCTTTTCCTATGGTTTGAAGCAAAACGTTATTTTCTTTTATGTATCTATATATGTTGATGTAAAAACTTGGTGAGACTTTGAGAAACAGAAATCCTTGCAGGAGAAGCAGTAGCATTGGAACCCCATTATAATCTATGTTGGGACTAAGACTTTAGATCTGATTGAGCGGAAATACCGGGTGGTTCACCTTAGATGGTCGGATACCAACAAACCTGAAAACAGATAAAAGAAAGACCAAGAAGAAATGCATAAGTGAAAAACTCCTAGCCAAGTTCAGAGAAAAACCACAGGAAGAGCACCAAAAAGTCTATTAATAACAAATAGAGATTACGGAGATCGCAAGCGTTGCAGCTCACAACCTCACCAAATCTCATAAGTCAATTACAACAAACACTTATTATCTCATAGATATAAGGCTACACCATTAGCTATCTATCCATCTCTGCACCGATTGCCTCGAGCCACTAGTTCTGTTTCACTTAAGCAATTTAACCAAACATGAAACTCTTTTTGTGTTGTGCAAACTAAAGGCACAATTTTGCTTAGTGGTATAACAAGCCACCACCTCGCAAAGGTATACTTCAATCTAGTATGCATTAGGTTATGCTTCGATGTGTATTTCTTTAACTTGATTACTTGACTAACCATTCTTTTACAATAAGTTGACATTTTGTAGGGTGTCGGTTATATGAGAATTTTGTAGCAATATTTTTTTGCTTTTAAATCCTACAAATCTTTGAAATTAAGGAGTCTACATGTAGTCCAATACAATGTGAGAGAAGTAAATATTTTAGCAACACAGATAATAGTTGAAATGAATTCCAAATGCTTTCTTCCTCCATGTGTCTGATACCATAGAGCAAAGCTGTCTTGTACACTAAGAAGTAAAACTCACAGGATTTGAGAACTTCAGAAGCTTCCACAGATACAAATGAGTATATTAGTTGCTGTTTAATGAAAAGAATGTAATCGGTTGGCTTTGACTTGACTCGATCGCTCATTGGTAGTGAGTCCTATATAATTTTTAACCGGTTATCATGAGTGGGCACATCTCTGTGAAGCATGGTCACCTATCTTAAGCAATCAGAGTTGAACATGGAATACCCTAATCATTGCGTTAAAATCATATATTTAAATGTAGAACCATTTATGTTACTTGGAAAGCTAGAACGGTGGATGTATATGGTCTCTAGTTGATAGAGAGGCCAACGAGGGATATGCACGCTCACCAGTATATGAAAACAGCTATTCAAAATATTCTTTCTAGTTTATGTAATCGAGCCTTCAAAGATGGAAACAACAAGAGGCCTGCATTATCGGAATTAGGCTCATTAAATTCTTTCTTAAAATCTCAGTTATCACATGTTATTGTCGAGAATGTTAGTTTTTCTTTGTAATTTATTTGCCAGACTTGATTTTCTTATTTGTAGTGTAATGTTTAGTATATATAAAAAGTGGTTCTGTTGGTTTGGTTGATGATCTGCTTGTTGATGGGGCATTATGGATGTATATCTTACAGCTTTCTCACTGGAAACATCAATGGAAGACTCAGCTACGGGTACTCCACATTTCAGGGTAAGAGGTCATCTATGGAGGACTTCTTCGTGACAATTATATCGGAAATTGATGGTCAGATGGTTGCATTTTTTGGTGTTTTTGATGGTATGTCCTGTTTACATACAAATATGAAATGTTCGTTCTTTATTTCTACACATCACAACTAAGATTTAATCGGCAAGATATTTGCTGATCAAGTTGTCCTCTTTCATTGTGGTAGTTTTTTCAACTGTCCCTAAATAGGTGAATTTCTCAATCATGATAAAACCTTATGTGTTTTTTTGGCATGTGTGATGCTACACGTACATTCAGGTCATGGAGGTCCTCGAACTGCTGAATATCTGAAAAATAACCTATTCAACAACCTGAGCAAACATCCTGATTTTATCAGAGACACAAAATCAGCTATCGGTCTGTGGTTGGTGATTGGAAACTAATACTGTCGTGTTATTGGACTTCTAAGCTCTCCATTAATAAATCTGATGATGGTACATTTGTTGTTGACAGAGGAAACATTTAAGCAAACAGATGTTAATTTTCTCAATGAGGACAAAGGTCATCAGAAAGATGCAGGTTCAACTGCATCAACTGCTCTTTTGCTAGGTGATCGGCTTTTTGTTGCAAATGTTGGAGACTCCAGAGTCGTTGCTTGTAGATCTGGTTCAGGTTGTCATCCTGACGGTTGAAATTTGAAATCCTGTACTTGATATCTGGATCGCTTGTTATTCTAGTAATTAAATGTTTTTTTTTTTCTTCCTTTTCCCCTGGGTCTAAGAGGTCATAGTTTGGCTGCAGCTATCGCATTGTCTAATGACCACAAGCCTGATAGGTCTGATGAACGCCAAAGAATTGAAAATGCTGGAGGATTCATTATATGGGCAGGTGAAGCTCAATATAGACATTTTCAGACCATTACAACATAGCTATCTATTTTACTTCACATACATATCTAATATCTCTTCTGCTTTTGGAGTAAAGTCAGTTTTATGATTGTATTTCATAGGAACATGGAGAGTTGGAGGTGTTCTAGCTGTTTCCCGTGCTTTTGGTGATAGGTTGCTTAAGCCATATGTCGTCGCTGATCCAGAGATACAAGTAAGTTTTGGTCTTGGTGCTCCTGCTCTAAAAGTTAGCATGTCGGTTCCAATGCATTTTGTTTCAGATGAGCTAAAGTTGTTCATTTTGATGTCACAGGTTTAATTAATCATTCTAAGATGTTTATTTTCATGTCACGGCTTTAATTAATTCATCTGTACATCTAACCATATTTACATACAATCTTAATGGGTAAATTAGGAAGAGGAAATTGAAGGCGTAGAATTTCTGATAATTGCAAGCGATGGACTCTGGAACGTTCTCTCCAATAAGGTACCTTTAATTTTAAACTCATGATAGTTTCGGAATATTGAAATGATACGTATGGTTAACAATCTCGATCAAGTTGTTCATTGGCTGTAGTTGCATCGTATGGTAAATCTTTTCTCTTGTTTAGGAAGCTGTGGAAATAGTACAACCTATACCAGATGCTGAAGCATCTGCAAGAAAGCTTATACAGGAAGCGTGTGCCCGGGGAAGCACTGATAACATCACATGCATTGTGGTGCGGTTCGAAAATAATTGAGCTGCACAAATAACAATTACAGGAATGTATCTCCAGCAGAGGGAAGTTGGTGCATGGCAGAAATCTTATATTGCTTGATTTTGCTAACTCCTTAGCTTACCCCCTGTTTAGCTACTCAGATGTTGGAGACATACTGATTTGGTTTTAACTAACAAGTGAACCAGGCACTTCTTTACAAACACTGGAAGACATGTTTAGTTTCCATATTGCTACTCATTATTTGTAATTTAACATTTAAAATGGGATATCACTCTTGTGATATTTTCGCTCTTTTATATATCCTTTGTAACATTTTATGGTAACGAGATGCTTGTTGTAACAGAAGCTTTCTGATGATCCTGTACTTGACATAATCTTCTATGGTCTCTGAAACCTTCTATGGTCCGCCAGAAGGATGTTTCTTTTCCAGTGAACTCCCAGAAACTGAAGTTCCAGTCAATTCCACTCATGAATTTTGAAGATGGACAAGCTATGCTGGATTGTTGAAGTTGCGACCGTGGAGGCTTCAGCAGCGCCTTGTTCGATCAAACATCCTTGAAGCTTTGATATCGACTTGTCACGCATGGATCTCATGCTGGCATGTCAAAACAAAAGCAAGTTGCAGAAGATGATGGCAGTGACTCAGGTATATGTCCTTGTACAGATATCTCTGAGCATCCTAAGGAATTGATAACTCTTTTTTACTTGTGCAATCTATACTGCCTCTCTTGTTTCTTTACTTTCTTTTCCTAAGGAATTGCCTTTCCCGCAATTGATGCTTAATTTGTTTAGAATGAAGACATTGCATAACATCACAGCACAGCACTGCGCCTACTCTCTTCATAGAATCTGATTTCATATTTTATGATTAATCTTTAGGGAATGGGAAGGCTCTTCAGGTGCCTATTTAATCCAACGTATGATCTTGATGACTAGTGTTGTGCGTTAACATTAGGGGATATTTCGAAGTGTTTATAATAATTAGTTGTTTTAAATCAAAAAATTATTTTAAAATTTTTTTTAAATGAGTTTTTTTATTTACAAAATTAAGTATAAGATCTTACAATATTTTTCTGTATTTAAAAAAATTTTATAAAATATTATAAAAATTTATTAGAAAATATGAAATAAAAAAATTGTAATGACAATTAGTTAAAAAGCGCTCCCAACCATCACCTTAGTCTCAAAATGAATTTTTGTTGCAATTGTTGTTATTATAATTTGTACTTTACGATTCTCTTGTTCTTCAAATTGAAAATCAGGACGGCTGAAGACATGGCATTAAAATTTGAAGTTATATCTGATACGAGTCATTGAAGCCGAAGTATTATTATAAGTTAGAGAGAGATGATTCCAGTATTTAAGGATCACAGTTCCAAAATGCACACATTTCACCTGTTTCTTGCAATAAGATTTCTATATACATTTTCACAGTCCAGACTTATCTGCTAGAGGTGGAAAACAGACGTAGAACATCTAGCTTATTTCCTGCAAGTTCTACACTATACAGCTTGCACAATTCAGATCCTTCACCTCTTGGTTATTCGGTTGCAAAGTAAAGCTTCAGGTCAGGAATCTACCAAACAAGCTTCCAAATGAGAAGCTAGTCTTGCCCAAGTTGCTACCAATTTCTTGAGGCTTATTAGCAGCAGGAATTTTCTTTATATTCAGCATCACTGTTTGCCCAATCTGCTGCCGAAGAGCATCAATGATCTTCATGTCAACTGGGAGCCCTGATGCATCCCTGATGTAGAACACATTTACTGCGTTCTCACCTACTGTGCTTACATCTGCTCTTGTAACTGATAAGCCGTTCTCACGAAGAACTCTGGTCACATCAGAAGCAAAACCTACCCTATCCCTTCCACAGAGCTCCAAGCTTAAGCCCTATGGACAAATCTTACTTTTTTGTCAAGCTTTTAAAAAGGAAAGAAACCAAACATAGAAAAGATATTGCTAGAAAATTAGAACTTACATTCCAAGCTTTCCTTTTACAGACCACCATACGTATCTCTAACAGAAGATATCAACAGTGGTCGATACGTTCGAGATTGACAATGTATTTTTGGCTCTACCTTTCGATATACTCATACAGTCATACTATGGATTTAGGAATATTCACAAGGATGTTATACTTATTGCTTTTTTCTGGAACATAGAAAAGATCATTGCAAGGGGTACATTCAATGTTAAGAAAAATTTCGTACCTCAGTTACTCTTCTGAGAATTGCGGCTTCCAAACACTTGACTACCCTCTCCTTCTGATCTTCAGAGCTAAGTATGCAACCATCTTTTTGACGGATATACAACTCCTGCAATTTCCGGACACCAAGTTAACATCATGTGCCTATTAAATGATCTTCACGTGATGTTTAAACGTGCAGAATAAAGTGAAATTTGAAAGGATGCAGCATTTCATCTTAATTCTGTCAAATCCTTCCTATCAAATTCTGAATAGATAATTTCTTCCCTACGTTTTTCGTATGATCTTCTCCTATCTAGTCTAAATAAATGTTTACTGACTACAAAAAGATATGGTTTAGAAAACAGTACCTGGATTGCATATGGTCCATCAGAAGAGACTGAGGCATGAAAAACAACAAACTGCATGTCTGTGAGTGTGCACACAATGTCAAAGAGCAACTTAGACCGGTCTTTGCAACGTACATTCACCACAGAGTACCCCTTTTCCTGGCACTGATCAATTGTAATAATGGGCTTGAACTGATCATCAATGCTTTGTGCTAACCCCCCGTCGTCCAATTCATAGTCCCTATCTGCAAACATCAACTGGTGAAGACGACGACCTACATGGGTGGAACCAATAGAGAAATTAGTGCGAGCAACCCTCCCATCATCCTCAACTCCACGTAGAAGGTTTGTGAGTTGTTCATCCATTACTGATAACCGATTGGGATCATCAATGGCATGACCTGTAACCTCATCATTGACGTAAAGAACACAAGCAATTCGCATGTTGTGGGTCCATAATTCTGCAGCGATCACATTGCAGCGTAAGTTTGCAAGGATAGCAAAAATTTCAGACATCAGTCCTGGGCGGTCTGTTCCAGTGAGCTCAATGGCAGTATGGTCTCCAGTTGAGTGCATCCCGATTATCCTTCCGGATGACGTGTTTCCACTTTTGGCCAAAACAATGCTCTCTGGACCTAAAGCCTGAAGTAGATAACATGAAGTGGCAATCCAGTCAACATTGCAGATATCACTGGTTATTCAGCAAATAGTAGGTAAAAAAGCTCAAGGCAAGTGTCAAAGTGAGATTAACTTGGATTCAAAAAAAGGTTTTCAAGTTCAAAATTTGGGGTCTAGTTGAATGGCTAGTGCAGAGCTTACATGTATTACTGCGCAATTTGTATATTTGAGAGAAAGTCTGTGAATCACAAAACCAGTGTCAATCTTTAATTGCAAAGGCATAAACCAAAGTCAAGACATGATTTAATGAACATGTCACATGTAAGTTGCGAAAGGCTACAATTTTAGATGACCATAACTTGGTAATCGAAAGCAGCTAATAAAGGAAACAAAAGGGAAATGAGAATTTAAAAACTAGAATATGTGCATCATATTGAGATGTCATTCTTCGTAAGTCGTAACAAGAACGTTCACTAGTTACATATAACAACCCCATTACAAAAGTAATGTTCTCTATCTGTTCCTTAAGTTAACTTTCCAATTCCATAAGACTCTTTTGCTTGCTATGCCATTCCAGTCCTATCAGAAATTCAGAATGAAGCTAGCCCTTCTTAGCTTCTGTATTATACTTCGTTTCTTTGATCATGTATCTTTGCCCTACCTGTATATGGTCTATTTTTGGAAAGGGCCAAGGAGGATAATTCAAATTCAGCTTCTGCTTTAATTGAAGCGTGTTGACTGACAGTCTTGCGTGATTGATATTTCTTCTCTTTGCTAGAGAGATTTCATAAACAGCCTTGAAAATCTGTTCTATGTTCTTTCTTGTACTAGTATAGCATTTATAGACGAATGTATATGACTTATTATCCTATGTGCATACTGTATAGGCTCATGTATCTAATGAAAGGCACCACATGTAGACAGCTTCGCTAGAAAAAAAAAAAGTTGAAGATGCTAGCTGCATCATCCTGGAAAGACAACCATAATCCAGAAGATTTATTTACCACTAGGAGAAAATTAGGAAATGTAATACAAGACACAAGATTGAAGTCGATTACCTTCTCAATGTAATCGATGGTTTTTTTGTCAACTATCTGTCTCCCATGTTGGTCCGTCACATGAAACACTGTTTAATTTCATAATAGGGGATTGCATCAGCTTCTATTAAAATTTCAAAGAGAATAAGAAGGACGAAATGAAGGAAAGATCATAAACAGGAAAAACGAGCATAGTAACACTTTACAGTTACGTTTTTGCATTTGTAGTAATTACCATCCAAGAAAAAACTTCCATCAGATGTGATATAAGCTTTGGAGATGATTAAATCCAGATCACTCAACACTTGCACCACTTCCAACAGTATGCCTGGCCTGTTCATGCTGTCCACCTAGCAAAAATTTGCAAAGAAGATGTGCTCAAGAAGATTTTACACAAAAGCAAAAGATTGTATTATAGTAATACGAATCAGAGTTAGCTAAATTTTGTTATATGACATGCATCCTATGTAGAAAGCCCAGAAACTACTCAAATGAATTGCAATGTTTGAAAATGGGCAGGCCTTAGAATTCTGATCAGCCTTTAGTTGCTAAGTCACGCATACTGATTGACTGGGAAAAGAACAATATACCTAAGACAAGCTTGGGAGTAGAAGACAAAAAGAACGGATGTACAAAAGCTAAATAAAATCATACCTTTATCAATGTGCAGTCGCTGCAGGTTTCATTATCTATGCTTACTCTGCAAGGAGCCAAAAAAAAAAAAAAAAGAACACATCATTGCCTAAGGTGAATGGAAAACACACCATAAGAAAACATTATCAGTAACAGAGTCGTTAAAGCACCATAGCGATGACATTAGTGAAGTAACAAGTTACTTTGCCAGGGAAAAGGACTGGCAACATTTGGCTTTCAGATACAAGTACATCCCCATCATAGAATTAGAAAAGGACACTACTGAGTGTCTGCGTGTTTGTGGTGGGAGAGAGAGAGAGGGACCTGGGAGGATTGATCCACTGGTTGAGTTGGTCATACTCCGGATCAAAATAAGGCTTCATCTATTCCAAATTGAATGACTCAAGTCACTCGATGTATATTTTTACAGCTGCAAAATTGTCAAATGCTCAGTGATTAAAGATAAAAGTAATAGTCTGCAGATAAAATGTCATTACTCTATAGTATGCTATGCAAGAGTGATAAAATCCAGAAACATTGAACCAACTGCAAGTGAACCGTCAGGACGAATCTATGTTATAATTATCTAATGCAAGATAAGTTAGAATGCAAAACTGAATGATATTTATAAGAAGATTGAGTTAGATTGAAATTTTCTTGCATGATACTAAACACATTGATGCAGGCCATTCATCGAAAGGAATGTATCAAGAACGAGCTAATGCTCCTGCAGAATGGGAAGTCATTTCATGAGTTGATACCTGGAAGAAAAGTCAGATGAGAATTGAAATTGCTGCTCACTGGCTGATGTCTATTCGTTGTATTGAAACTATATCCAATAGTTTGTAAATGGATGAATTGGAACTCTCTTTGATAGCACCCCTGATCATGCAGACCTTATTTTACTGCAGTTGTCATCAAATCGACTTCATGTTCTCTAGTCTGTACCAAAAGAGAAATTCTTTTGTTAGATTTCTTTTTTGCCTATATATATGTTTCCACTCTCATTAGATTAGAAATAAAGGAAGTAGATATGTGGACCAAGTAATATTCTTACTAGAGAAGGGATTTGTCTTTTATTAGAAGGTAGCGGTATTTTATCAAAAGCCAGGCATAAACATGTCTTCTCTTGATACGGTTTGCAAACACATATAAAGAATGAGATCTCTTGTGGATCACTGAAAGAGGCAAAGGCAAGCAAAAGTAAGAATCAGTGGCTGAAATCAATTCAGCATATCTTCTAGCATCTTCGTTATCTAGCCAGCAGTTGAAAGGGCTTGAACGGCGCAGCACTTACCGCCTATGTCTTTCTCATTCTTTATCTAATCAGTAGGAAAAAAAATTATGGCCTTCCAAACTAAAATCTGATGTATAGCTCAATCTGAGTTCATAATGGACTTGAGTTGAAGATGTGAGAACACATATGACATCCCATAGTGGAAATAAACTGTCTAGAAAGGCTGACAATCATGCATAGCTACTTTTTCATTGGGTGACATAAAAGGACCATCAACTAGCTATTCATGGCGGCCAAACAATCAGTCAGCTTCTGTGATAACAGAGGTTTACGAACTATATTGCAAGCTCCCTCATAGGAAACAATCAGCTTCTCTAACAACTATATAAAGTATTTCGGCTTGGAAAACATGTTATGTATCCGGAATTGAATGAGGATATTATTGAATGAACAACTCTGTATAATTCTTATGTCTATAGGAAACCAGAGGGTGCTCAAATACACCGCACAGTTGTCAGCATAACATTGAGTATCTTTTAAGTTTTCTGCCACTTCCAATATAAAATTTTGTTGGTATCTTCCTTGAAAATGGACAATTTGCGAGTTAAATATGCTACAGCAATGTAGCTGAGATGTTTTTACTGTAGCCAATTGCTTCACAGAAGATTCCATTCTACCTCCAACCATCTCTATGTCCCCACCACTCATTCCAAGGCTCCAAAGGGACAAATTCATTGATGAACAATGTCATGACACTAACAGCAGAATAAAAAAAGGGCAATCATTGATGAGTAAAAGCTCCAACATTTTGATGGTCAATGAATAGGGACCGTCGGTTTGCAATAGAAGCGACAAAGACGGACATGAGAACTCAAACTCCGCAAACCCTTTAATCAGTTTCAACTTTCAATTACTGTATCTTTCAAGTAGTTAATGCACAAGAGCAACAACTAACTCCTAATATTCAAAATTTCAAAGAACGACAAGCAGTGATCTTTTGGGGATAACTGTTTTAAGCACCTAAAATTTTCCTCCGCAAATCAGCCCATGATGTAGAACTTATTAGCAACTCCTTCAACGGGGAATCAATCAAAGAAAGAAGTCACAGGGTACTAAACATTGACGCTTAATTGATAATCTATAGATAAAATCGAACAAACAGAGATAGTTGGAGATTAGAGAAGCTTGATACGCAAGTGAAGGAAGAACAAAGATTGCACCTTTTTTCTCAAATTTACCGTATGGAGCTTGTGTAAGAGCAAAGGACGGAACTTCAAACAATTACGAATTACCTTTGTTGGTTTTCTCAACGGTTTCTTTTTGCTGGCTGTTTTCTTGCAACTTGTTTCTTCTCTAACTCTTGTTCTTCAAACTTCAAAGCACCAGAGAAATGGAGAGGGATTTCAACAAGGTCTAGTGTTTATATAATACCGAATCAAGAGTGCATCAAGAGATGGCCGAGAGTGGGTCCCACTTCCTTTCATACGTAATTTAACAAAGTCGAGTTGGAAAATTTTGTTGTTGCTGTCTTTTTACGTGTAAACTAATCTGGGGATTATATTGAGATGAACAACAGAAAGAATCCTAATTTTCTCTCTTTCAAAAATTTGAATTTTGACTCAAAATACAGATTAGTTCGTTTGAAAATTTTCGGTAACTTGATTCCCAAAAATCTTTTCTTTTCTGTGATGATCAACGTTTTGCTCTCCGCTTCTTCTCTTTGCTAAACAAAAAAAGAAGAAGAGGAAGTACCTTTCTACGTTGGAATGACGATGGATTTTGCATAGAAAAATCTTGAAAACAATTGAAAACAAGAATCTCTCTTCTGTGGAATGTTCGGCGAACTTGTGATTGATTACAAAAAACCGTTCTTGGGAAAGCAAACCAAAGAATTGAGTGGTGGTAGGCAAAGTGTTGAGGGAGGGGGACCAGATCAGTAACAGAAAAGGTAACAAAGTATCAGATTTTTTTTCTTTCTTTCTTTTTTTTTCAAGCATTGGCAACATTCACTTCTTCGTCTCTCTGTTTTCAATACCACTGTCATTGCAATGGCATGGCATGCAACACTGAGCTATCCTATGCTTATGCTGCTGAACTGCTAGTTAAGCTGTATAGGACTGCAGCAGTTGCATAGTTTTGGAAAATTTCCTGGTAAAGATATTATTATCTTTTTGTGCTTGTGGGTTCTTTTTAGCTTATATAGTTTTATGCAGAGGCCGAATCGATTTTAGTGACGTTAAAAGGCATGTTTTCAAAAAATTAAACACATAAATTTTTTAAACTTTTAGTTTGGCGGAAAAAATAAAATTTCGGACATTTAAGTTATGTTAAGTTACAATAAAATAATATTTATAAAAATTTAATTTAAACAATAAGCTAATTTTTATATATAATTATATTTGAAAGTAGTTTTCAAAATAATTTTTTGTATTTGTTTATTTAAAATATATATGAACATAAATATTTGATAAGAAAATAAATTGAAATACGTCAGATATTGTTGTTAAACTGAGTAATCGTAGGTGCTCAAATTTGATAACCTTTTCAACTAATCAAAACATTAGTAAACATTTTTTTATTTAAGAAAATAACTAGATTTTAAAAATGTCAGACGCTATAATAACTGATTTTAAAAAACAAGGAAGGAAAAGCCCAAATGGGGCCTATAAGTTCGTTAATGGGCTTTAAAAATGGGCTTTGGGCTTTAACTTCTGCTTTCAACAGAAACACAAACTATGCTAGATCACAACAATGGCCACAACTGGAGTAATAACAAACGACAGGATTGGCCGCGGTCTCTCCCAACTGTTCTTCTCTCCACCATCTCACCGGTTCACGTCGCAGTCTCTCTTCTTCCTTCACCGCCGCCGGAGCTCTGTTAACATTTCAAAGTGTTGCAGAGCTATATTGTTCTTCTTCTGCTGCTGCTGTTGCTGCTCGAGCCATGGATTCTTTTTCTTCTCCGTATGCGAAAGAGGTTGCGGCAGCTAAGAAGGCAGTGTCTCTTGCTGCCCGACTTTGCAAGGTTATTAGTTTTAACTAATGCTCAATAACATGAATTGTTTCTTCTTGATTCCGTGTGATTTAATCTGAAATGGCTTGAATATTCAATTTTACGGCGGTCTTATTTGCTATAATGCCGTCATCTTGTTGCCCGTCTCATCCAGGCCGTTCTTTTGAACTAATGTTCCATAAAACGAATCGGATCTACATAATTCTGCGTGTTTGATCTGAAATGGCTTAAAGATTCAAATTTTGTGGTGTGTTGTTGGAGAAGTGCGTGCTTTTTCGAGAGATATTGGATTGATTAGCTGTGCAATGTGCGTGATTTCCTGGTGTTGTATCTGAAATGTGGATTGTGCTTTGTTAGTTTATTGTGGTTGGTGGAATCTTTGTAGCCGGTGTAACTGTAGGATGTTGCCAAAATTTCCTTAAGTTGATTGTTTGATTAGAAAATAATTTTTATCAGTAACTTGTTGATGTAGATCGCATTATTATGTAATGGTTATGGAAATTAATGGCTTGATTCTTATTTTTAATTTTAGGTTTCACATGTTTGTGATATCTCTTCCTTGCAAATCATCTGCCTGCATTGGCATGAAGTTTAATACCTATTGTGTTTCTTTATTTCAGAAAGTTCAAACAGCACTTGTGAAGTCAGATGTTCAATCGAAAGCAGATAAGAGTCCTGTAACTGTTGCGGATTATGGTAAACTCTAGCTTTCTCGATATCCTTTTAAGCTTTGTGGTTGAGCGAATATCTGTGGGCTGCTTTCTTTTACTGTGAGGAATGCAGTGTCATTGTATAGATGATTGTGTATAAAGTCCTGTATCTGTACATTAAAATATATAACGAACATCATTCTTAAATATTTCATAAATCCAAGTCCATCAATAGTTTGCTGGGCATGTTTAATACAAAATGTTAGCTAACATCTAACTAACAGGTGCCCAATGTAGGTGGAACTATAGTGATATTTCAATTTGCGATGTGTCATGCAGGCTCACAAGCTTTGGTTAGCTATGTTTAAGAATGGAACTTCCTTCTGAATCATTCTCGTTGATTGCTGAGGAGGATTCAGGAGATCTATGTAAGGAGGAAGGGCAGGAAACTTTGAAGAAGATTACCGAGCTGGTCAATGATACTCTATCCACTGATGGTACATGTGGCACATCTTTATCTCCACAGGATGTAATTGCTGCAATTGATAGTGGGAAATCAGAAGGTGGACCAAATGGTCGCCATTGGGTTTTAGATCCTATAGATGGTACCAAAGGGTGAGCCTGTCAGTTCATGCATGTAATGCATACCTACTACATTATTCGTTTACATCTAATTATTGTGCTCTATTTGTATTTCGTTGTAGGTTTTTAAGAGGAGATCAATATGCCATAGCACTGGGTTTACTGGACCAAGGAAAAGTTGTCTTGGGTGTCTTGGGGTGCCCAAACCTACCTCTTGCACCAATTTATAGCCCTCGAAAGCAATTATCAGAGGACCAAGTTGGATGTCTTTTCTTTGCTGAAGTAGGCAAGGGATCATATCTTCAATCACTAAATGGATTCTCTCCCAGTAAGGTCAGTAGTTCGCTGGTTGGTTTATCATTCTATTCCGTTGAGCTTATTTTGTTGCTAAACCTCTATGATCTACTTGCAGATAAATGTGAGCACCATTGAAACACCAACAGATGCATCTTTCTTTGAATCATTTGAAGCTGCTCACTCAATGCATGATCTGTCTGGCTTAATAGCAAAGGTATAAGGAGGTTAAATGCTTTTGAACATCCTTCTCTGTAGTAATTATAAGTAGCTTAATGCTAACTTCTTGACGTTCTATGCAGAAACTTGGTGTTCAAGCTCCACCAGTTAGAGTTGATAGCCAGGCAAAATATGGTGCCCTTGCCAGAGGAGATGGTGCCATATATATGCGTTTTCCACATCATGGCTACAGGGAGAAGATATGGGATCATGCAGCTGGCTCTATTGTAGTATCAGGTATGAAAATTTAATAAAGAAAGCAATTTAGTTGATCATGCTGGATATTGTTTGAGTTTGTTAGCATCTTATGTACATGTGTCTATCCTGGTTATGCACGGTGAATTTTTCTATACACTGAGAAGTCTTTTTGGTTTTATAAGAGCATGAAGGCTTTCTCTGAAGCATTCTTTATCATAATGAACTATGGCTTTGCAGAAGCCGGTGGCTTGGTGTTGGATGCTGCAGGAAATGACTTGGACTTATCAAAAGGAAGGTTTCTTGATCTTGATACTGGCATTATCGTAACAAATAAAAAGCTAATGCCTGCACTCTTGGCTGCTGTGCAAGAAGCTGTCAAAGAAAAATCTCAGTCTACTTTCCATTTGTAATCAATTTATGTATTACAGAGGCAACATTTGTTACTAATTCCACTTGCAAATTTTGATCGTGTATGTCATAAGCATATGAATACTGTAATGTTCCAGAACCTTGGTTCTGAACATAGTTGTTGAACAGATTTCAAGATAATAAAACTGTTCATAATATTATAGAGTACTTGTTTGAACTGGGAAAAAAACATCTTGTTCACAGAAACTGCAGCTTATCATAATAAAACATTAAACACTTACCATCTGCTTTGCTTCTATATGATCAATTTCAATCACGTTTCTTCAATCGACTATATTACATATTACATCGCTTAGTTTAGAACCTTGATTCTGAACACTTCCTATGACAAACTTATAGGAAGGCACTTTTATTTTTACTGCCCATTGCCTGCTACGTACATTTATACAAGACTAACTCAGACAAATTATTGCTTTTCATGTTGTTTCCAGAGGGGATCCCAATCTCGAACGAGACTTTGTTCTAGCCCCAAAGAAAGAATTCACTAGAGAGGTACATCCAATGGGTAGTCTTCTGGATGCTTACTAGCAGTTTCACGGAGTTCTCTATCTTGTCTGAGCGGGTTAGAAGGAACTTTTATCATAAACATCCATGAGTAGCTCACTCAACGGTGGTTCCGGTGCTTTTTCAGCAACTTGAATGCCTTGTAGCAACTGCATGGAAGTTTTATAATTAACGAGAAATGAGAAAAAGTTTGTATCAGAACGACGTTTCAATAAGTCTTAAGAAAAAGGTTACCTCTTTCCTTTGGTTGCTTCTGAGTTCTGCTTCAGCTTCACTACACCACCAACCATTACTTTCTACCCATTTTCTAAATCTGGTGACAGGATCTATTGCTGTTAACAGGACCTTATCATCATATACCTCAATCAAAATAGGCCTAGGTTCACGTATGGCCATCCCAAGTTCAGTACGTACCGCACCGTGTACAGCAAGAGCGTCATTACCATCCACGCGTATGCTGTGAACACCATAGGCATGCCCTCACGACTGCATCATCACCTACCATGCGAAACAATCCAGGGACATTACCATTGTTCTGAATCGGACATCATGAATTATCTTACTGCAAGAGGATGTATTTCACACTCTGGAATTGCTCAGTTGTGCGAATACTAATGGCCAAACCAGTATAAACACAGAAGATATAACTGGATCTTCCATTACAGCCGCAAAATTCAGACCAGCGTGGAAGTCTCCCTGACACATTAGGCTTCTGAATAAGTAACAATACTCACGTAATTGCTCTAGAAAGAAAAAGAATACAAACCTCACTTGTGCCACCATCATCAAAATAAGTGTCAACACAAGCATTCTTCTTGTCTTGAGAGAATAAGCAGATCCAGCAGCTTGCGGCACCTGCATACTGAAAATTACTTTGACAACAAAGTGGCAAATTGTGGCCTTTATGTATGAAAATTAAGTGTTCTTACGCAATAGGTGATGAACCGTGAAATAATTGAGCTTGTTAGGTCATAGTGAATTGGCATTTGCCTCCCATTGCCATAATCACATTTGTTGCTGAAATTCTGATTGGCGAATTCTTGCAGAGTGAAGCCACGCCATAGGAGGGGATCGGGCTCCCTGTGCTAGATCACCACAAGAAAGTGGATTACCAATCTATGCCATCTAATATTCTTCTAGAAGAGGAGAAGAATTGCACAATGAACTAAATAGCGTCTAACCTGGGGAAGCACAACATCATCCATGGTGAGTGCAGCTGCTGATGCAACATTGATGGCTTCTCCAATTGAGATGAGACAAAAGGAAATGCTTCCTTGTCTCTAAACTTCATAGAAAATGGTGTCTATAATTTGCAATATGGCCATGTCACATGTACACTTTCAGGGCAACCTCTTGCTTGTCTGAAGAAAGATTATCAGCACTGCGTTAAGAAAGGTAGCAGAGAACCACAAAACATAATGCTTTGAAGCTTTCAAGTTAATAAGTTGTTGTTTGTAAACAAGCCAATATCCTTGTATCAAGTCATGCATATATATTAACACACAACTGGGCATGATTTTGGCACTTTGGAATGAGTAGACATTTTTGAGCGAATGAAACACTGCAAAGAATCAGGAAAGGTAACTCTACAACTCTGCTGCCTGAGATTGTCTCCCCATCATCGTCAAGAACAGATGATCCGCTCTCCTGGGAGCTCAGAGAGTAATCTAATATCTGGAGTAAACATCGCCTTCCCACCAGGAAAATCTGTACCCTGCCATTGAACAAGCTTAAATAGAAAAGGCACATATAAAGGATGTGCAAAGTCCCACAGCTATGAGAAACTGAAATAGTGAATCTATACTTGCTGAAGAATCCTAATGTTCTCAAACTCAAATAGTATTGGCACATGATAAGAGTCCTAAAGAGCATACTACCAAGTTCTTCTTGGATGCTGTACAAATACTGTCTGTAATGATTATTCTATATGAAATTAGGCTAGTAAAGGGTTAAAACAAAAGACACTAGGCACCTTCAATGTACTTAACACTAGTACAATACAATAATCAGTTCCAACCAACGCACAACAGCTGAAATGTGGATGTCTTCAACCAACAAAAAGCTTTTGCTTATAAGTATACATCATATAACACAATATTAAAATCAGTAACTTGCAACATGCCCTCACAACCTTCTGAAGTTTAAGAGTCCCATTCAAATTACTTTGACAATGTTGACAATTTTTGCTCCTTCAAGGATACAATTCGGTTTCTTTATTTTATGTACATCAAAACATAATCTCACTTTTGATTTTAAGAAAGCGATACTTGATCAAATACAATCTCATGTATCTCTTGTGCTTACATAATCCTGGCTGAGATCTTAAATATATAAGAAAAAAGAATGGTAGTTACTTAATACAAATAGCTTATCAAAATCATGAGGAACACAAATCATGGATTTTGCAGAAGTAAAAAAGTTATAGAACATACAAGTTCCCTGTAGTCTGAAGGTGACCTAGAGGACTACCGTGCTCTGCTAGAGCCTGTGATTCCTCGTTGAATGTTGGGGATTTAGATATTTATTTTAACACCATCTGAAATGGTGAGTATCCTCTTTCTTGTCATTGTGAGACCGCATGCTCCTTGAATGCAGCATGTTGGAAGATTACAACAAATATATTGGTTATCAACAAGAGGATAGTTTTGGTTTCATCTTCAAAGAAATCCTTCTCTATACTTTTTTGAACAAATAGCTAAAACATCCACCTAGTTGTTCCTATATAGAGAGAATTACTTGTTTAATTCCCTGACAAAATTGGGTTAGATTAATTTTCTACAGATTTTATACGCTAGCTTCATGAATAAAGTTGCTTTCTTCACTTGGAGGATAATAGATTTCTTGCATACTACAATCTGGGTATTTGATTTCCTTCATTTCATCAGTCACTGTTTCTAACATTCTGTAGATTTCCTTTGTTTCAAAGTGGGATTTATCTTCTGCAACAAACATATGCTTCCAACTTCTGACTTCAATCCAGCTGCAGCCAGGTTTCTTTCTCAACCCCTTTTCCTTCATAATAGCCCAAGCTTGTCTGGCGTCCTCCCACTTACCAGCCGCAGAGTAAACATTCGACAGTGCAACATACCTGGCTCCGTTGTTAGGATCCAAAGCAAAGACAGATTGTGCCGCTTTGTTAGCAATCTTTGAATTTCCATGTATTTGGCATGCGCCTAGCAACGCACCCCATGCACCTACCAAGTCAGATGTACCATTGTCAGTCAAGCCTTCCAAGAACTCCAGGGCTTCTTTAAGTTGGTGTTTCCGGCCAAGGGCATCAATGAACGCTGCATAATGTTCGGGTCGAGGAACTATACCACACCCTTTCATCATTTTAAGAACTTCATGACCCTCAGACACTAATCCGGTGTGACTACAAGCAGAAAGCACAGCAAGAAATGTAACATCAGTTGGTTTAATATTTTCCAATACCATCCTCTTAAATGTTGCTAGTGATTGCCTCCCATCACCATTTTGTGCAAAGCCAGTAACTAGTGAGTTCCACGAGATGCAGTCGCGCTCTAGCATCCTGTCGAACACGGCTGTAGCCAATAGCATGTTACTGCATTTGGCATACATGTCTATCAGAGCGTTATGTACAAAAAGATTGAAGGAATCCACCCCTATACACCTCCTGATCATGAACCCATGTAGCTGTTTTCCATGTCCAACAAGCCCCATCCTTGCACAAGCGCTAAGTACGGACACTAACGTTGACTCTGTAAGCTGAAATCCTTCATCAACCATTTGTTGAAAGAGCTTCAATGCTGTCTCTTCCTGCCCACTCTGCTCATGGCCAGAGATCAAAGCTGTCCACGAGACTACATTCCGTTCTGGCATTCTACCGAAAACCCCTTGAGCTTCTTCAAGTCTATCTGTGCGTGCATAAGCACTGATCAATGACGTCCACGACACAACATCCCTTTCCTTCAATTCATCGAAAAGATTATGAGAACCATCTGCATCACCACACTTCCCATACGCATCGATCATTACATTAAACATGATAATGTTCATCTTCAATCCACTAACAATTACAGCCACATGAACTTGCTGCAGTGCTTTCAAGTTTTCCAAGCCTGCGCATGCTGCTGCTACTCCAACAACCGTGAACTTATCCATCACAATCTCAAAAGAACTCTTTCGCATAGACCTGAAAAAATCCAGAGCTTCTTCATTGAAACCATAATTACTCAAACTTGATATCATGGTATTAAAGCTAACAATGTTTCTCTGAGGCATTTCGTCAAACAGTTGTCGAGCGGCACTGAACTGGCCAGCTCGTGCATGAGCTGACAGGAGAGTGTTATATGAATGTTGATTTTTCTGAGGGATGTTTTTAAACGTAACGAGAGCTGAAGGGAGATCACTGGACTTTGCGTACATGTCAACGATGCGGTTGCAGAGAAGAGTGTGAAAAGCAAGAGAAGATTTTATCAACAAGGAATGGAGAATGCGGCCGAGAAAGAGATCACGAATTGCGGTGCAGCGTTCGAGTCGGGAGATGAAGAGCTCAACAGTAGAAGCCGCCGCGGCTGAGCAGCCGGGCATGGTGGAGCCCGGCGTAAGAAAGGTTTTAGTTTTGAAGTTTGAATTCATTTATTGGACCTATGGTTATTTTAAGTGGACTGGAATTCACATAGCAAAAGGCCAGTGGTGATGATGGGATAGGGAGGAAAGTTTTCTTGCGACATTTTTCTACCGAACTCTTCTTTCTTCGCAGAACTGCTGCAATCTTGATCTTGCATCAAAATCAAGTATTTCATGGTTGTAAAGAAAATGGTTTCACGGATTTTGAAGACATGTTTGGAGAACTTTTTAAATAATCACTTTATATTTTTGAATAAATTATTTATAATATTTTATAATTTTTTTAATTTTGAAAAATAGAAACTTATATATGACAAATTATATATATATATATATAAATATAGAAGTTATGCAACACAAAAACAATCTGTAAAATAGAACAATACAGTAGCAATTTGCATCAACATTTCAAATTTTTGTTGCTCCTTTAGAAATTATGCAATAGTGATAACCTGCAAAATAAAATCATCATTAAATATTAAAAACATCATCTGATCATATGTCATCATCAAACAAACTATCGTTCAATTTTCAAACACAAAATTATTATACAAAAAAGAAATTCAAAATATTTTGAAACCAAAATCGATGGAAGAATAAGTGAAGAACATGATTGATGTTGAATCAGAGAGCCAAACCATATTATAAAAATCTAGTATTTGGAAAGAGAATACTTGAACAGCTCCGAAAAAATATTTTGGTGCCTATTTTGATAAAATTCTACATCATAAAACTTACTATTATTTATTACTATGATTTTTTTAAATAGAATAATTAGACTTATTTTTTTAAATAGAATAAAATATTTTTGTTTTAAAAAAATTATTTTTTTTAAGCATTTCTAAACGCTCCCTTTAAGTCTGAGCCATCATGAATCCATAGAAGAGATGGTATTTGAGCTTCATCAATCTATGTTTGACATTTTATAAAAGCTATTTTTTTAACCACTCATAAACACTCTCTAAGTCTGGGGCCATCATGAACCCATAAAAGAGATGGTGCTTGACTGCGGGTGCGTTTGTGATCATTTATGAAATAAAATTTTTTTAAAATAGAAAAAAATATATATTTTTTTTAAAATAAGTTTTATTTTTTTATTTTTAAAAAAATAATAAAAATATATAATAAAAAAAATTTTATTACGTAAAATTTTTTTTATATTATTTAAATTTTTAAATAGAATTTTTAAATATTTATAAAATATATATTAAAAAATATAAAATAAAAAAAATTAAAAAAGAATGTTTGGAATGCAATTCCAAACACACATTAGAAAAACACTCCATGTACTTTCACATTATTAGAGCGTGCAAGGTTCTATCTTAAGTCTGACTTTCATTCAACTATCGTAAAGAGGTGCTGATCACAAATAATAAGTTAGATTAATCTCATATAGTACTGTAACGTTTTGCAATGAAACAAGTGATAAGGGGAAAAATAAGAGTAGGAAAAGAAGACGAACAAGGTGTAAAGAGAAAGAAACAAGTAAAAAGTGATGAATTATACTAAGAGGAAGAAGCTTTATTCTCTCGATGCCTTTTTCTGAAGGCACTTACATCTACTTGTACTCATAGCCACAACTCTAACTGCCTGAAGTTTTATTACAACTGTAATTCTTTTACCTACACAATTGTTATAACAACACAATAACTAACTCTACCAGACTCAAGACTTCTAAACACTAGAAAACTCCTAACTAATCAATCAGATCACTTTGAAACTAGCTACGATTAAACTCCCACTAGCTAATCAAAACAAAAGTACTGAAGCAGCTGTTGTCTACGGCATAAGCTAGCGTTATTTTTAGGGCGTATTTTAAATATCTATAACTGAATTTCGTAAAAATAAAAAATAAGAAGTAAAATTTTTTAAAAAATAAAGTAGAAGTAAAATTTAATATTTGTATTTCAATAGATTTTTAAAATGTATTAAAATTAAAAAATATAATTATATTAAAAATTGTATAAATAAAAAAATTGAAACTAAAATTTTATATGTAGAAGTAAAATTTTAAATTTTTTATGTAACTAAAATATAAAAATTGTTAAAAACTCAAAATTTAACGAAAAAAATAAAATTACGAATATTTAAGACACGCTCTTATTCACCGCATGAGGATCCTACAGAACTCGATTTCTCAGCTTGCACTTGTCTCCTTGGCCGGGGCGCCTTCATTTTTTGGTAACTTCAGGTTCAACACTGCCAGTTCTAAGTAATTTCTTTATTTAGGAGCTGTTTAGAAGCACTGACAAAATAAATTTTTTAAAATAAAAAATATTTTTATTTTATTTTGATAAACAAATTTTATTATTTTAATCTAAAATAAATAAAATTTATAAATTATTATAAAATTTATTAAAATATATAAAATAAAAATTTTTTGTAAAATGAAATGTCAGACAGCTTCCTAAAAAATTAGAAAGAGTACCAAGTGCCGGTTGGTTTCCTTTTCTCAGGAATCAGATGGCTGGATTTATTTAGATGTTGTCGCTACTGGATTAGCCTTTTATGAAATTCAAATTGCCAGTGCCAGTTGGAACCACGGCTTGTATAGTCACTGTGAAAAACTAATGTGTGTTTAGCGGTGCATTTCAAACACTTTTCACTTTTTTTAAATATCTTATATAAAAATTTAATATAAAAAAATTTATATTATAAAATTTAATAATTACTTATTTTATTAAAATAAAAATAAAATTTATTTGAAATAATAAACTATTTTTTTATTTAAAAAATTTAATTTTATAAGCCAAACATGAAGCCTAATAGCACCAAAGTTAGCAGTGTTGTACTGACAGAGCAATCAGAGGTCGTTCGACAAAACGTTTTTAAAAAAATATTTTTTAATTATATATTGTTATAAATAATTAAAATTTTAGTTAAATATAAAAAATTATAAAATAAAATTTATTATTTATTACTACTTTTTTAATAAAAAATAAAAATTATTATTTAAATAAAAAATATTTTTATTTAGAAAATTTTATTTCAAAAATCTTCAAAAGCTTTCTCAATAATTACCTCGACAGCATAACATGCAAGACCCGACTTCAAAGTTGATTCTATCAAAAATATCGTATCCTGCTTCAATTATGTGTAACTTTTTAAAAATAAATCAAATAAATGGATAAATAAAACATAACTTTTTAAATAATTTTAATTAATTATGAAAAACTAAACAAGCTTTCTTTGTTATCATTCAAGCAGCTGAATTGAGGGATATATGAGTCCACGTGATCTTGCATCCAGTGTTTTCTGGCCATACATTGAAGTCTACAAAAATTTGGTTCCACATGTTGAAGCTTTCAATCACAGAATTAATTTAATAATAGCGTTCTTAATAATAGCAGTAAACATCCACTGGCGTGCCTGCTGTCGTCAGATTTTTAAGCTGTGTTTGAATTGAATGAAAATAATAAAAGACCTTCGAAACATGTTAGCTTGCTCTTTTGGACAATCTAAAGTTACAGCATTACTTTCTTAACTTGTTAGACTGTGACAGATTAATTTGTTTTCTAGCTTGTTTTTTTTTCCATGTTTCGTACAAGCTCAGGAGGCCATCTTTTTAAAGTTATACACAAAACATTCATGTGTTAGTGCAAATAATTCCCAAAAATTTTGACACAAAGAAGAAAAGCAAGTCCACTAATAGCTTATTTAATAACACCTCAAATTTCACTTATTTCAAACTAATTTTTAATATAAAATAAATAAAACAATTAAATAAATTATTTATTATTTTTTCATTTTTAATTTTGAACTTACTATTAATATAAAAAATATTATGTTTTATTAAAAAATTTTATTTTTAACTTAATTTTTAAATTTTAATTCTAAAAAACTCATATTTACTCACTTGTAAACACGCCTAAGTTCCCTTTCTTTGCTTTCCCTCAAAGTCGTCAATCACAAAACTAATTAATCTAAAGCATTAAGGATGTAGCTTTCTTTCTTGCAAACAAAAACTGTAATACAATTTTGGATGATAAACATCAGGAGGATGTTATTGTAAATTCCCTCCTATTTACGCGTAAATGCCCATGGCTTCCAAAATTTGACAAAAAATAACTCATCTTTTTATCTTTTATATTCTTAGAGGATGTTTCGAGTTCTTTTAAAAAAGAATTTTGAAACCAAACTATTCTTACAATTTTTAAAAACTAATTTTTATTTTATTCAGAGAAAAATAAATAATAATTAAATTTTGTTATAATTTTTTTATTTAAAAATTAAAAATATAAAAATTTTACATTTTATTATTTATTAAATTTAAAAACTTTTTCATTTTATTAAATTGTTTATAAAAGTAATAGCGAGCGTACGCTTTGAAGTTTGATGTTCTTATTTTGAACGTCATGCTTGAAGCCAGAGTATACCATTGCTTACGCATCCTTCTAGAAAACCAACGACTTTCTAGTTTCTTCCATCCCTTCTCTAACAGCAGGATCAAATCAAATCAAATCAAACATATCATACTTACGAGAACTTACTTTTCATTTCATTTTCACAAACATATTTCATTTAATACGTTTCAACCCTTTCTACTACCTCTTCATCAAGCCTTTCTTCTCCCCATCTCTGCAATTTTCTTGTTAACAAACGCCATGATACCTCACCAAGGAGATGTTCTAACACAGAGCACCTTCACCTTCTCCACCAACAGCAGTAGCAGAAACAGCAACAGACATCTCTCTAACGAGCTAGAGTTCAACAGATGGGCTGAGAAGATCAACAAGACCAGCTATAACCTCTTTGGCCGTTCTACCGATTCCAAAGTTGGTCCATGGTCTTCACACAACAGACCTCGACGATACTACTTCAACACCAGCCACGGTGTACAAGAAGATGGGTCGGATGTGGCGTCTCCTACTCTTTGGCAGCCTGCAGTTGAATATCCGGTCAGTTCGCGATCGCGGTCGATTGCTAAATATAGACAAGCGATGTTGGATTTAGTGAAGGATGTCCCGGAGAATGGGTATGAGCTGTCTCTAAAGGATATTGTTGAGCTGCCTAGGGTATCAACACAATTGCAGCAGCAAGGTCTGCAGAGCCCAAGCGGCGGTGCTTCTACTCCGATACATGAGGAGGTCGGTGATGATGATGACGACAAGGGAAAGAAGAAGAACAAGAAAAATGGAAAGAAGAGAGCCAAGAAGGTTTCAGCGACTGAGAGCTTAGTCGGTGCAGGAGGTTTTCTGTTAAAACTCTTTGTTCCTCCGGGTTGGGGGAGGAGGCAGAGCTTCAGTAGAAATGGTGGAGGGATGGTTTCAACGAAGCCAGCAATAGCTGATGGAGCAGAGAGGGATTGGTGGAAGAGGAATGAATTGAGCGAGTCTAGTGGTAGCAGTAGCAGAGGGAGCAGGAGTAGCAGCACAAGGAGGTCAGTTCTTTTTAATTCTAAGTTATTTTCTCCTGATTTGCTATTAGATTTCTTTCGTATGAGCTTGAGTTCCATGGTTCAAAGATCAATTCATTATATTTGTTGTTGACTTGTTGTTGTTGCACTATGATTTTGTTTTTCCAACATATCCATGTCTTAGTTATAAGTTAAGGAAAAGAAAATCTTTCTCATTCCACATGCCTTAATCTTCTTGTTCTACTTAACAGAAGAAACCTGAGATTGGAGAAACAGTTGGTCGTAGCTCTTTTAGAACTCTGTTCTTTCATTACCGCACACTTAATTCCTACCATAACTAGCAACTGATACATGATGAACTTTCTTTGTGATGCAGGAAAGCAAGTGGTTGCTTGCCTTTCTTGAATTCCCACAAGAACAAGGCTACAGATTTCTGAATTCCACTAAAGAAAACAATGAAAAGAGATCACAGAATGAAGGATCTCGTGATGACTCTTTTCTTTCTTCAGCTTTTTTCGTAAGATGATCAGAGGAGGACGATGACAATCACAAGAGCAGCATGGCAAAAGCAAGCAAGTGAAAGCCTTTCCGCTTTCCCTATCCCTCACTTAGATTTGATTACCTCAAATTTTTCTCTCTTTTTTTTTGGTTTCTTATCATGCCTTGAAATGTACATCTCCGCAACTCACCAAACAGCACCATGTATTTATTATCTTTGTAAGTAGTACGAATATAATTAGCCTGGTTGGTGGTAGTGAAAGAAACTTTTGTACATAAATTAGTGCGAGAAACTTTCAGAACGTATCTTCCATTTTAATAGACTGAAGTTGATCAAATTGTGTAACTAAGTTCTTATTAAATTTAAATTAATTAATTACTTAATATCAAAGAGCTGGTAGGCTGGCCCAACAAAGGCCCGATTTACTCGGTTGGTCGTGACATCATGAAATATGTAGACAAGCATATTGCAGAATAGATACATGATGTTTTGCAAAATCAAGCTCATTACTATTTTTAAATATATACAATATCGTTAAAACCCTTCGAAACACTTTAAATGACTTAAACAAGCGCCAGTTTTTGTACTAAGACTTGATTGAGTGCCAATTATTAATAGCCACGAGGGCGGAGTAGTTTAGTTAAGTTTTCCCAACGAGGGTACTGTAATAATATATGTGTGATACCTTATCGGCAAAAAATAATAAAACAAACGGTAAAATCGATAATAAGTACCCACCCTCAGTCTTGAGATTTCTTTCTAGCTCCCGCGTTGAAGTCGAGAGATTTCGGTAGTCCTTTTTTTTTTTTAAATTTTACTTTTCTTTCTCTTTGAATCGAGTTCGTGTCGTGTTGGATTTGATTGATCGCATCTTGGTGAAGTCGTAGTATGGAGATTGGGTTTTGAGGCGATTCAATTTCTTTTTGTTCTTTTCAGGTAAAAGTTTGATCTATGTAAGAAAAATTTTCGGTTGGTTTTTGTTGTTTTATTGAGCTGTTGAATTTTAATTTGGAATTTGGTTGATTTTTTTTGAATTTTGTTTGTTGCTCGACTCGAATATTTGTTGGAGTGGATTGAATTTATCATATTATCGTTTAAATGTAAAAGTTTTGCTCTCTGTTTTTGTTTGCTTCTTTCTGTAGAATGGTAGGCATAATTTGATTCGATCTACGGTTTCTTTCAGCTTCCAGTCTTTGAGATTACTTTTTATTGTCTCAAGTGACTGAGGTGAGTAGAAGGAAAGGGAAAGCTAGATTGTAGATAGAGTTCTGATTTTCGTTTAATGTGGCTGAGAATTGCTGTTATTTCCTTTGTTCTCATCGCCTCTTTGGTTCGGAGTTACTGAATTTTGGTACCAGTTGTAGTTATAGAGAAAAGGAGGACCTGATCTCACTTCATGGCGAATGCGGCGATGCAATGCGCCGAGAGGGCTACTAGTGATTTGCTGATTGGCCCGGACTGGGCGATAAATATTGAGCTATGTGACATTCTTAACATTGACCCTGGGTATGCGTTCACTTCTCTGAGTTTTGTTTTCTATCTTATTATGCTCAGTGTCAAGGCAGTCTTGTTCTTTCAAGCAACATTTGGGATAGCTCAGGATGTATCTAAAATAAAGCAACTTATGGGCTAACATAAATCTGACTTTGGTAGCCTTGCTGGAGGTGTTCATGGGTTGGTTTCTTCACCTCCCTAGGACTATTCTATACTTGTCACTCTTAATTACCAGTGGCAGTAGACATTTCCAATTTGGTAGCTGACTGTTTTCTATTTATCTAATTGAGCATCTAATCTTAGAAGTTTATTTGTCATTTATAGAAGTAAATGAAAATTCACTATAAGGATTTACGACTTCCTATCAGGAGGTAGATGAAGGCTATCAAAGTTGTAAACTGTTAAGTCTACTTCGTGTTTGATCTAGTCTCACTACACCTGAAAACTTAATCTTAATTAGGATTCTATGTACACACTTATGTGGCTAGTCTCTAAAGGAAGTAGTATATTCTTCCATGTGAAAACCATAAAAATACTGGAATTTACAGCAAGAATTTTAAATCACCATTTGGGTTATTACTCAGCTTTTGCCATTTCATACCTGGAAGCTTATGCTTGTAGGTTTGAGTCTCGTCATCAAAAGACAACTGCATTCAAAATTTTGGCTTTTTCCTTGAATAGAAGAATCGGTGCTGCTATTTTTAGTTGTAATTTCATTTCTTCTTTTGTTATAATGCAGGCAGACAAAGGATGTCATGAAGGTGCTAAAGAAACGGCTTGGAAGTAAAAACCCCAAAATACAACTTCTTGCACTCTTTGTGAGTAAATATACCTCTACCTTTTCTAACTTCCAAAATTCTTGTGTTAACAAATACTAACAAACATCCCTTTACCCAAAAGAACAGCATAGCGCTTTGACTCACATTGAGCAAGTCCCTGTCAAAGGTAGATTCACGGTGTTAAATAGTGAAACATGCGCACCTACGTAGACTCCTTTGAGTGAGTTAACAATTTTATTCTGTTCTACATAAGAGGCAAAGACCATATTCTTTTGCTCTAAAGCCACTGTTCCTTGGGTTTTCCAAGCAAGAAGCTTGCATTCGGTTATTGCATGGCAGGACTGCATATGTGGAAAAAGATGCATTCAGTTATTGCATTTGCTCAAAAAGTAAGCTGTTCCTTTACTGTTGGAGCAGTTTTATACAAAACCATAAATACCTCCTTGTTTAAGTAGCTGGGTTGTTGGCTTTGACCCCTATGGGTGCATATAGAACCTATAGGTGGACGAGGACTTGGTGTAAGCAAAGGAAGGGAAGGGCCATATACAACCAAATCTCAGGCTATATGTAGAGCTCTTTAATGATTTTGCTTTTGGTAGTTTCTTATTTGTTTTGCCTTTTTTACTGTTGTACTTGTGCTTAAGAGATATAGTTAGGAGTATTTTTTTGACTCATGTACTTTTTAACTTTCTTCTCTGGTCAATGGGTTTAAACCTCCTTCATGCAGGTACTAGAAACTCTTAGCAAAAACTGTGGGGAGAACGTGCACAAACAGATCGTAGAGCGAGATATTTTGCATGAAATGGTGAAAATAGTGAAGAAGAAGGTGCTATTTTGTCTTTATCCTTATGCTCTATGATGATTTTATATAAAACTGAAGTATCAACTTTGTTACTGCAGCCAGATTTGAATGTGAGAGAGAAGATATTAGTTCTTATAGATACATGGCAAGAAGCTTTTGGGGGACCAGGAGGACGATATCCACAGTATCATGCTGCATATCAGGAACTACGTGTATGCTACATAAATTTTGTACATACACTGTATTGTTTGAATTTCTGCACTGTGCACTGTCTCTTTTCTTCGTTCCTCACTCTTTTGAAAGATATAATTGTGTCTTTGTTGAAATTCAGGACACTTGTGGCCATCATAGTTTGCAAGCATCAATATTAGAATGTGACTAACCCTTAGTATCCTTTATGGTCTAAGTTCATATTGCTCTAGAATAGCGCTTTTCTAAGACGAGTGCTGATTCTATGGGTGCCATCCATGTATTTACCCTATCAAGCATTTTTTCAATCACGTCAATAAAGTGTTTCTGTTGCATGCATCTTTTTTCAGTCTGCGGGAGTAGACTTTCCACCTCGTACGGAAAATTCTGCACCGCTGTTCACTCCTCCACAAAGTCATTCTGCAGCGTACCAGCATGATACTCCAGCATATCATGATGCAGCTATTGAAGCTTCTCTTCAACATGATGCTTCAGCTCTCAGGTACCTTTCACACCATTGATATTTTTCCTTAGACCAACGCTATCACCATTTAAGTTATTTTAGCGCAAGGATAGAAATCGCAGTTGTTCTTTTAGTTTTACAGAGTTTGTTTCGTGTCTGGTTAACAGTAGCGCACCCTAGTTGGCCCTTTAACTTACAACATCTTCCAGTTTTGAACCACAAACTAGGAATAGCAAGAAGATGAAGGTTTGCTGAAGGGTTACAAGTCACCTCGCTCTCAAACCCTTGCCAACCTCTCTGTTGTACACATTGATCTCGTTTCTGTTCTTACAACAACAAACTAAGTATTATCCCACTTGTGTGGGGTCGGCTACATGAATTCATTTTCTCCATTCCGTTCGATTATAAATCATATCTAGTGAAAGATCCAATTCCTCTAAATCCTTCGCCACCACCCTAGGCCAAGTTAATTTTGGTCTATCTCTTTCTTTCCAACCTCGTTTCTATTCTTAATCATGCATTTTTGCAAGGGATTTGCAAATGAAGTTCAAGAATGCCAGGTACTCTTGTTGTATTTGGCTGATTCCTTGCAACCGTGGTTCATGAGGACAACCCTTTTTTATCTCCGTAATGTAAGCCGAATTGTGGCTAATATTCCTGGTGAAAATGATTTCGTTGAAACTTTATGTTTCTAGATTGTGAAACACCAAGAGGCATACTACTACCTTCTTATGCTATTATTCTATTCATATGTCTGTTAATAATTTCTCTACATTTTCGTATTTAACACTAATTGGTTAATTTGGTTTTAATTAAGATCTACTCTGCCAAATTATTGGAACTGGGAACAGATAGCACACATGAGTTTTCAACAAAAATTTCAAACGAAGAAATACATTAGTCAAGACTAATGGCTTTATGGCTTCTCCTCTTATAAAATGGTTAATTGGTTCCTCCACAGGCAATTGTAGCTTTCTTCAAGAACTAAGAATGGGGCATACAATTAAGCTGTTTATACTGCATCATATAGTTGTTGACAAGCATGAGATGTTGCACCAATTTCCATATTTTGTTTCTGAAGTTAATTGATTACTTTCTTATATGCAAAATATAAATAAAACTAAAATTAGTTTATCGCTTTGCATCATGCAGTCCAGATGAGATCCAGCATGCTCGAGAAATAGTAGATGTATTAACAGAAATGCTAAGCGCCGTGGATCCTCGTAACCCGGAGGTAAATTACTCTCTCAAATTGTGAGATATTTTGATCTTCGTTATCAAATTTTGCTCCATAGACAAGCTTTCTTACCCAATTCTGGGCTGTAACTGTTGTTTCTGCTCCCTTTTTTGAGAAGGATATTCTGTTAGTCCCTATAATTACTTATGTTCATTACTAGTTGCAGATACTGTCTTGCTTATTAACTTAAGTAATCCTGGTACTAATTTAAAGTGATTGTGGTGCTAGTATAAACGTCTAAGTTGTCTCTTCAGGGAAAATTACTGTCCAATTTCCTTTGTCAAATGTTAATAGATTGCTTAGTTGATCTTGAAAGCAGCAGTCTGATACCAAACTTTTTGGTTTGATACTGATCTTTTCTTTGTTTGAGTGTTGACCAATGTATTTGTAGTTTTGAACATTTTGAATGTCCTGAGACAGTGAAAAATCTTGGATTTATTTCCTGATATATTGTTGGCCAATCTTCTGGATTGTAATAACTAATAGAGAAATCCGCTTTTAGCAGAATGTTAGTTATTTGTTTTAAAAGCATGCGCAAGAGCTGCATGTGTGACTTATTTCTTACGAATTGTACTTCTGGCAGAGTGTTATGCAAGATGTCATTGTCGACCTTGTTGAGCAATGCCGCACTTTTCAAAGACGCGTCATGCTTCTTGTTAATATTACTGGGTATGTGGTGGGCATAGATTTTATAATGATGTCTTCTTGCTGTGTCTGAACTTGATCTTGCAATCATGTCACAGGGATGAGGGGCTTCTATTTCAGGGTCTTGCGCTTAATGATGATTTGCAACGCGTGCTTCTGCAGTATGATGACATGTCAAAGGGAACTCCTACCCCAACTTCTTCTGAGGCTCCAGTCACACCTCTTGCTAATATAAATCATGAAGAAGATGAGTTAGAGGATGAGTTTTCACAGTTATCACTCAGGTAGGCTCATTCTACTTTTTAGACCATTTTGCATGTGAGATTTTATGTTATGCTTTAAATGTGAAATTTTCATCTCTTTGATGATCTGAGTTCCACAAGAAAAATGAATTTAATAATGTGATATCTATAGGGACTATTACTGAATGGTATCGATATCAGATTTCTTGTGAACTTCTACTAGGAATCTTTTTCAGGACTTTCTTTTTTCTTTCTTGTTAGTTAAGTTAATAAACAAGTTAACAAGATCCTTGAGCAAGTAAAATACATCTGTCTCTATATTTTAAAAGGCTCAGTTTTTATCTTCTTGTTTTTGAGAGGTTATGAACTTATGTCATGCAAGTGGTAGAGGGAGCAGTTATTGTTCAGTGAGAAATTGAAACCTGACTTCAAAGTTTGGGTTATATCGTTCCTGTTTCCCATTGTTATAGCCCAATGCTTGCATCTTCTGAGAGGTTTTTACCACCTATGGGTGCCATCGTTAAAAGTATTTCATGTGATAATGAAAACATATCTAATACAAATTGATGTGTCACCAAGATTTGAGTACTAATTGCCACATCTAAGAATCCAGTACAGACCACTTCTTGTTATTGTATAATATCTAACAGTACTCCAAATGGTTTTTTCCTATGATTTCAGGTCTTCAAGAGATAATACATCTGGGCAGGATAAAAAATTGTCAGCTAGCAGGAATGGCCATGCAAACATTAGTCCATTGCTTCCTCCTCCACTGGGATCAAAGAATCCAAATAGTAAAGAAGCAGTTCCAGTTGACTACCTAAGTGGTGATATTTACAAATCAGACAAATTTTCTGATAGTCATGAAAACCCATCCTCGCCACCTAGTACTCATCTCCCTTCCCCCTCGGAGAGCACAGCTGTTCATTCAGTGTTTTCTGGTCCGCCGTTATACGACGAACCAAGTCAAGCAGTAAGGTCTGGCTCAGAAGATCTACCTAGGGCTCCATGGGAGTCGCAGCTTCCTGGCCCTGGCTCACTACCACCACCTCCATCAAAGTACAACCAGAGGCAGCAGTTCTTCGAAAAGCAGCAGTCGTTGTCAGGTGGAATGGGTGGATCTTACAATGGTTTCGGTACACAGTCTTTGGACTCCTCACTTCAAGGAAACAACAGTCGAAGCTATCATTTGGACGATCAGGGCACATCAACACCAACTGAACAGGCCAAACCTGAGGATGCTCTCTTCAAAGATCTGGTTGATTTTGCCAGGGCTAAATCCAAGCCCCCAGGTAGCCAGAGAAGACGCTGATCACTTACATGAGGACACATTGGTGCTAATTGTCATATTAAAATGTGGTAATCAGCTTGATTTGATTGTACACTGTGCTCACAGAAATAAAAGCGGTTACTTAGCATGTATTTGAGAAGATTGTTTCTTCCTGTGTATATCACTGAGGGCTGTAGCATTTGTAGTGTCCATCTGTGTAATATCTTGAGGTTGGCAGTGTGTAGCAGAAATTCGACATATGTTGTATGGTTTTCAGTTTTTGAGTGTCATGAAACCCTGTTAATATAGTTCTGGAACTGAGTGAATTGACTTCACTTGCAACATGTAGAGGACTCATTGCTGTATATTCTATAGGCATCAATTCAGGTACCATTGACTCAAGTCAAGGAATCATTATATGCTGATAATCATAGTAGCGTGAAACATTATGCATATGCAGGCAGTGTTTAGCTTTGCTTTAGAGTTTAGAGGTTTAGGATTTTTTACTTTTTGTCATTCTAATTTTTTATTTTTTATTTTTAAAATTTTATAATATTTTTTATAATTTATTTAAAAATTTATAAATAAATAAAATTTTATATCATAAAATTTTATTTAATTATTTTTTTATAAAACAGAATTTGTTTTTCAATAAAAAATAAAAGATTTTTTGTTAAATTTTTTTTTGTAAAGCACTTCGAAACATTGATATCTGTTGGTGCGTTTATCTTGTTTAGTATTTTGTGTTTCAAATAAAAAATTTTCATACCGCCCATTGTCCAATTACTTACAGAATGATGAGAATGGAAGTCTATGCTGGATTGTGATAGCAATCAGCTAGAGGCAATAGTTGCTAATAAGAATCTTTATCTAGTGCCTAAAATTGGGGTTTGAATCAGTTGCAAAGGCCACAATAGAACTTGAGCTGGAGATCCTGAACTGGTGTTCGTGTTTCAGTTCATTGGTTAGAATTTAGAAAGCAGAGAGATTATATTAAAGCCCTAATGGATGGTTGATAAAGTGGCTCCCACAGAAGTGATACCTGATGGTCTTGCAACTTTCTCTCCGAGCCGGGTCGGAGCTCCTGCTGTCTTCATAATTTTCAATGATTGGTATCATGCAATTGAAAGCATGTTTAAGTTTGACGTCACCAAGACAATACAGAGGTTTCCGGTGAATGTTCACAATGGGAGAGCCATGATAAGAACAGCATCAAATGCTAAAAGCGGAATATCTTTCCAGGGATTTTACTCAAAGGCTTAGGTCTCTTCAGAAGGAATTTAATGTCCATGGATATCTGGAGATTGTTTCAGCATCAGATCATGTCCTGGACGGTCACTTGTTAGTAGATGAAGAAAAGGCCAAACTTGTAGATATCGTTAAACAGGTTCATGGAATAAAATCTAGCAGTCTTAAGGGCAGGTTTGATGCCAATATTTCAAGCATTGGAGAATATTTTCCTCAGAGACTTCAAAATCTTACAAGGACCTCAGATTTCAAAATGAAAGTTCAGGAGCTTGAGTGTCCATTCTTGCCAAAGTGGGCTAATTATGTACCTCTTTCAGGGGATTTGAATTTCTAACATTTGTTTAAAGCCAGAGCAGGTCAGATGACTGGATAAAGATGCAGTCAAAATGAAATAAGTATGAAGTTTTCCACTCAATGGTCTCTGCTTCTGATTGGATTTGTATGTTAGACTCAATGGATGATCAGATTTAGTTAGAGATGTAGAAAATTCGTCAATTGGTTAATTCCTTCGCTGCTGATGATTGTGTTTGGTGCAGATTTGGAACTTGGAACTTCGATTTAATTAGTTGTCAAATTAGTAGATGTTAACTTCTGTTACATGCGAGAGATTTTCAGGTACAAACGTATGTTTTTAGATTCTAACAGCAGGTAATATTGTACTAACTTCTTTGATCGACTGCTTTGGGGAAGTACCAGCTCAGAGGAGTTTTGTGGAACGCCAATCTTCCCCAACCCTTCGTGGAGTCTGATATTGTTGAAGGCATAGATATTTATATACTGAGTGCTGTACATAATCATTTTTCTATTCCCTTTTTTCTTCATTCTTATCAACTTCCTGAGAGTGCTTGTACTTGAAGAACTCTACAGTTTACTAAAACTCATTCTCTTTTTCTCAAGCGGTAAAACGTTAATAATGCAATTTTCACGTCTTAGTACTACATCAACTTCGATTGCACCTGAATTATTGTGGTGAGATGATATCATGCTCTTTGTCACGGTATGATTATTCTGACCCTTCTCCCAACTCAAATTATCTTGGTAAAATATTTTTTATCTAGATAAATTGCCTTATATATAAGCTAAATTTAAAGTATGGTAGAATACTCTAGAAAAAAAGATAGTTGGCATAAATCTAGAATAGGCTAGAGAATACTTTAGAAAAGTGAAAACTCTTGTAAGGGATATTTTGTAAGAACTTTCTGAATCATGTATTCTCTACCGTCCGATCAAAATAATCTCTACCGTTCGTTGAGAGAGTGGAGAAGCTATAAGTAGAGAGGGTGAGCCCTCATTTGAGGACATCAAGCAAGAGTTGTAATACAAGCATAGCTATATAAATCTTTCTTTTCAAAGTTTTCTCTTACAAGCTTTCATCTCTTCTCTTAAGTCTTTTTTTGCCACAAAGTCTTTAGCTATCTTTGATAGCTCTTTTGGGTAAAGGCTGACTTAGCCACAAAAGATCGTGACTAAGTGCCGCACGAGCCAAGGTAAAACTCTAGGCCGTGACAAGTGGTATCAGAGCCTTCGTTTGGCTTGGGTGATGCTAGTGGTAGTGATGTTACTACCTTCGAGGGACGGGAAATGGAAAAGAGAGCTCCCGAGGACACCAAGCAACGTAAGGAGAAGTCTAGGAATGTGATGTCGGATGTCACTGCCAGACTTGCCAAGGTGGAGCTAGCTATTGCTAATAGAATGGACCAGTTCGATGATATGGGCCAAAGCACTGAGAAGCTCGAAAAGGGACAATAAGAGCTTCGCGAGGAAATGCAAGGCGCCTTGAACACGGTGGCCGGCACTTGCTCAAACCAAGGTAAGGTCCTGAAAGACTCTCTCCTTGGTGATATTAATGCTCTTAGGACAGATGTTGCGGCCTTTAGGGAAGAGGTCATAAGATTAGCTATCGAGTTGAGTGACATCAAAGGAGATTGGGCCCTTTGCAAAATAGCGGTTACATAAGGAGGAGTTGCTGCCATGCCCTCAACATCAACTTCTACCGAAGTAGAAGTTCCTAAACCCAAGGCTTACAAGGGCGCGAGGAACGCAAAAAAAATTGATAATTTTCTGTGGAGCTTGAAGTAACTCTTTAGGAGCGCTAACATCACAGGGAATGTTGGTAAGATCGACCATGCCACCCTTTACCTCGATGACACAGCTATGGTATGGTGGAGACGGAAGCATGGTGAAATTGAAAGGGGTGCTTGCATTATTGCCACATGGGATGAGTTCAAAAGAGAACTCAAGCGGCAGTTCTACCCGGAGAATGCCGAAAATGAAGCTAGGGCCAAACTTCGACGCCTAACACAAAAGGGCAGCATTAGGGACTACGTCAAGGAATTTTCAGAATTGATTCTGGAGATCCTCGACTTACCAGACAAGGAGGCCCTTTTCACCTTCATGAATGGATTACAAACATGGGTTATGATGGAAATCCAACGTAGGGGACCCTAAGACCTCAACTCTGTCATCGCTATAGCCGAGTCCCTAATCGAGTTCAAAAAGCCCGAAAAAAATAAGCCTCAAAAGAACTTTAAGGGCAAAGGTGGGGGAGACACCCACCATGTCAAGGAGGTGACATATGACCCAACAAAGTCCAAGCCAAGCTCTAGCAAAAACCAAGGAAGCCACCGTAGCGGAAAGCCGACTTTGAATGCTTCCTTTGTGATGGACCTCACATGGTAAGAGAATGTCCAAAGCGAAGCAAACTCTCGGCATTGATCGAGTCAAGTGAAACACCAACACACGAGGAAACAAAGATGGGCTCTTTGCAAATCCTCAATGCCGTCAAAGCCAAAGTCGAGATACCGAAGCGCGAGGAGAAGGGGCGACTATACGTGATGACCAAAATCGGTGGACACGAGGTCCGCGCCTTGGTGGACATGGAGGCTACCCACAACTTCCTCGAGGAGAAATAGGCTAAAAAGCTCGGTATCCGGTATGAGAAGAGGTAAGGATGGCTTAAGGCGGTAAACTCTGAGCCCAAATCAATTTTGGGGTGTTGCTCATGGAGTGAAGGCTTGCCTAGGTGAGTGGTCTGGCCTTATGGACTTTTCCATTGTGCCTATGGACGATTATTCTATAGTTCTTTGTATAGAGTTTATGGATCATGTAGAGGCCGTACCTATTCCCTTTGCCAACACTGTGTATTTTGGAAGAAGGGAATACTTGTATGGTACTTTTATCGCGAGAAATAAGCTTTCAAACTAAAAACATTTCTGCCATGCAACTTTGTAAGGACGTCAAGAAGGCACAACCTACTTTTCTGGCCGCATTTAAGGAGGAAGGACCGACCCACTCGATCGAACTGCCAGGGAAAATCAAGGAGGTCCTTGAAGAGTTCAAGGATGTTATGCCGTCGGAATTGCCAAAAAAATTGCCACCAAAAAGGGAGGTGGATCACCACATCGAGTTGGAACCTGGCACAAAGCCTCCTGCTGCAGTACCTTATCGGATGGCTCTGTCGGAACTAGAAGAGTTGAGACGGCAACTAAAGAAATTGTTGGACACAGAATACATCCAGCCGTCAAAGGCTCCTTATGGTGCACCCGTGCTGTTCCAGAAGAAGCATGATGGGTCTCTCCGACTATGTGTAGATTATCGGGCGCTCAACAAGATCACAGTCAAGAACAAGTATCCAATCCCATTGATCGCGGACTTATTTGATCAATTGGGAGAAGCACGTTGGTTCTCAAAGTTGGACTTGAGGTCGGGCTACTACCAAGTAAGGATTGCCGAAGAGATGAGCCTAAAACAGCATGTGTCATCGGTATGGCTCATTCGAATTTTTGGTCATGCCCTTTGGATTAACAAATTCCCCGGCCACATTTTGCACACTTATGAACAAAGTCTTCCAAAGATTCTTGGATCAGTTTGTTGTAGTATATTTGGACGACATTGTAGTGTATAGTAAAACACTACAAGAACATGTTCAACATTTACACCAAGTCTTCCAAATCCTAAGAGAGAATGAGTTATATGTGAAGAAAGAAAAGTGTGCTTTTGCTCAACAGGAAGTCACATTCTTGGGGCATATTATTGGTAAAGGAATGCTTCGTATGGACAAGACTAAGGTAAAGGCAACCCAGGATTGGGAACCGCTAAAGAAGGTACCTGAGTTGAGATCCTTCTTGGGTTTAGTCAACTACTATAGGCGGTTTATCCGGAGTTACTCCTCCATAGCAGCCTTATTAATCGATCTTCTCAAAAAGAACAGCACGTGGGATTGAAATACCAAGTGCCAAGAAGCATTCGAAGCACTAAAGAAAGCTGTGATGGAAGAACCCGTGTTGGCCCTCCCGGATCACACCAAGAGTTATGAGGTACACACAGATGCTTCTGATTTTGCAATTGGTGGTGTGTTGATGCAGGATGGTCATCCTATTGCCTATGAGAGCCGAAAGCTCAACGACACCGAGCGTCGCCACACGGTCCAAGAAAAGGAGATGACCGCAGCGGTGCATTGTTTGAGAACTTGGAGGCATTACTTGTTGGGCTCTAAGTTTATTGTCAAGACGGACAACATGGCCATCAGCTATTTCCTCAACCAAAAGAAGCTATCCCCTAAGCAAGCTAGGTGGCAAGAATTTTTGACAGAGTTCGACTTCACCATAGAGTATAAATCTGGAAAGGCCAACTTGGTAGCCGATGCATTAAGCAGGAAAGCTGAACTAGCTGCCATTACCCAACCATTATTTCCTTTGGTGGAGCGCATTAAGGAAGGGATAGAGTATGACCCACAAGCTAAACAACTAAAAGAACTTGCAAGTCAAGGCAAGACCCGCAAGTTTTGGCTAGATGATGACGTACTCACTACCAAAGGGGGACGCTTATACGTACCGAAATGGGGAGGCTTGAGGAAGGAGATCATCAAGGAATGCCACGACTCCAAATGGGTAGGACATCCAGGTATGCATCGAACGATAGCCCTTGTAGAAGATGCATACTATTGGCCACAAATGAAGGACGATATTATGCTCTATGTGAAGACTTGTCTTGTATGCCAACAAGACAAGATAGACCAACACCGTCCAGCAGGTCTATTGGAACCTTTGCCTATTCCCGAGAGACCATGGGAAAGTGTCTCTATGGACTTCATTATAGGATTACCAAAATCTAAGAGATGTGGTAATATTATGGTCGTGGTAGATTGCTTCAGTAAATATGGAGTATCTATCCCCGTACCAACCAAGTTCAATGCTGAAGATGCGGTGCGACTATTCTTTCTGCATGTGGTAAAATATTGGAGAATTCCACAAACCATTATAAGCGATCGCGACACCCGATTCATCAGGAGATTTTGGACGGAGTTATTCAAGATATTGGGATCCAAGCTCAACTTCTCCACTAGCTTCCACCCACAAATCGATGGCCAAACCGAAAGAGTCAATGCCTTGTTGGAGGTATATTTGAGACATTACGTAAGTGCCAACCAACGAGATTGGGTAAGATTGCTGGATATCGCCCAATTCTCGTATAACTTACAAAAAAGCGAGTCAATTGGGACAAATCTATTTGAGCTGGTGCAAGGACAACAACCCATGACTCCACACACCATTGCCACTGGATACAAGGGGAAGAGTCCATCGGCATACAAGTTTGCCAAAGGCTGGCAAGAGGAGGCGAAACTTGCTCGATCCTACTTGGCAAAGGTAACAAAGAAGATGAAGAAATGGGTGGACCACAAACGAAGGCACCAAGAATTCAACGTAGAAGACTTAGTCATGGTAAAACTCCTTCCCCATCAAGCCCGCACATTTCATCATCTACAAAAGCTACATAGAGGTCTTATACGGAGGTATGAAAAACCATTTCCCATTAAGAAGAGGATCGGCAAGATGGCTTACCGGATAAGGTTATCTTCACATTTAGAAATTCATCCGGTATTTCACGTTAGCCTCTTGAAGCCATACCATGCCGATAAAGAGGATCCAATTAGAAGTGAATCCTCAAGAGCTCCCACCTCCATCGCCACTTCACAAGAACGAGATGTGGAGGAAAATTTGGCCCATCGAGTTATTCCACGACGTGATTCCCATCCAAGCTACACGGAGTACTTGGTAAAGTGGAGAGGACAACCCGATAGTGAGGCAAGTTGGGAGCACGAACTCACTTATGGCAATTTCAGCCAAAGATATAAAAATTCCGCCAAAGCATCTCATTGCGCTGAGGACATCGCGGAATAGGTGGGGGAGAATATCACGGTATGGTTATTTTGACCCTTCTCCCCACTCAAATTATCTTAATAAAATACTTTTTGCCTAGATAAATTGTCTTGTACATAAGCCAAGTTTAGAGTATGATAGAATACTCTAGACAAAGGATAGTTGGCATAAATCTAGAGTAGGCTAGAGAATACTCTAGAAAAGTGGAGACTCTTATAAGGGATATTTTATAAGAACTTTCTGGATCATATATTCTCCACCGTCCGATCAAAATAATCTCCACCGTCCATTGAGGGGATGGAGAAGCTATAAATAGAGAGGATGAGCCCTCATTTGGGGGCATCAAGCAAGAGTTGTAATACAAACATAGCTATATAAAGCTTTCTCTTCAAAGTTCTCTCTTTCAAGCTTTCATCTCTTCTCTTAAGTCCCTTCTTGCCACAAAGTCTTTAGCTATCTTTGATAGCTCTTTTGGGTAAAGACTGACTTAGCTATAAAACATCGTGACTAAGTGCCGCACGAGCCAAGATAAAACTCTAGGCCCGTGACATCTTACATCTGTTTCTTATCCATCTTAAACCCGAAGCTTTCGGCTTCTGGACGACATACACAAACAGAATTCTTCAAAGTTCTATCTTATCAATCAACCAAGCTCTAAAGACCAATGAAAGGCACCAATTCGTTAATATTGGAAATCAATCCGGCGATCAACTCCTACAAATTATTTTGAGTTACTTTACACCTTAAAATTGAGAAGAACAGGAAAGAAAAAAAGAACTTTGGTTCAGGAACATCGTCTGCAACATAGGCCATGGCACTGGGGTGTTGAGATGTCAACACTGAAAGAGGTAAGAGTACACCATGTAATCAAATGTTCTCTCTTGTACCCAGAAAAGATGAAAACAGCAATAGCAATAGCCTGCTCATTGTCTGACAACAACAATAATATTGCTATTTAGATACCAGCACTATAACATAATGCTCACTAGAACAAGAGTATAACTCATACTCAACGAACGGGCCTTATCATCAAACATATCCTGTATCATAGCACATGAAGCAGGAACTTCATCCATGCTTGCGCCACTTCTATAGTACAGTTCATACCTGAAGAGCGTATTTTTTAAAAATAAAACTGGTTTGCCTGTGCTAGCATCATGTTTTACAACACCATGTAAAATAAAGCATGGCCATCTTATGTGCTACAAAGAAACGTCGATAATTCAGTACATGCAATCATTCAATCCAAGTTAATTATTGCAAACCAAGTTTTTCATCAAAATACTTTATTCAGCACCACAAAATGGTAAAAATATCTTGAAACTTACTTTACAGATGTCTACAGTTCCTGTTCAGACCATCCATCTGTTTCACTTCAAGTAAAGCCATTGATCACATTATAAAAGTGTAATACAAAAGAAAGATGGTAAATGCAGAAGTCATAGCTTCGTTTGATTTTACTCTAGATACAGCTACAAAAGTTTATCCCAAATAACCCTCATGTCCAGAAACCAGTAGCACCTCCTATACCCAAGCTAGGATGCAAATAGGTCCTACACACAACAGCAAGATTAAGAGGAAATACAAGAAACTGACAATCTTGAATGCAATCCTGCATCATGCTGCAATATATGGTTTTGCCTCACCTATGGATCCTTCATAATTTCATCATCCTTCATATACTTCTCCTGCACAGCTGCTGTTGTAAACCAAATGTTAAGGAAAGAGAACTGCTTGATGAATGAGAAGATTCAAGTCTCCCTACCACAGTGCTCATTACACAAAACTATAGGCATGTTAAACACCCGAAATTTAGGACATTCAATACATGAATAGAGCATTACTCATACATAGAAGCAACCTAATATCTTACCTAGAAGCAAAACCTAATATCTTACCTAGAAGCGAAACCTAATATTATTTCAGGTGCAACTTTGACTTTAGTCCCCATGAATACAAAAAAACCTACACTACCTAAGCAACCATCATTTACATTCTTGATGGACTAGAGTAATTCCTCTACGTATGACGTTAATGCAGAAGTTGAATATATAATATATTTGAAGTACTCCATGAACAACAGATGTGGAGAAGTAATAATTTTTGTAGTGCTGCAAATACTAGGGAGAGTCATAACGGTCATCACTGTTGCATGAACTGTTATGTGCTTTGCCTCTCAACAGTTGAAAGACTAGTGTTGATTTGAATTTGATAAATCTTGAAAATACAACATTTGCTTATTCACTTGCTTATTTTCTTCCACCAAGGGTACAGGAACATATTTCTACTTGATGAAGGGCTTATAATCTGAAATTAGTGAATTTGATTGCAAAATGATATAGAAACTAGCCAACATCATTAAAATTTGTCTCAAAATGGTCTAACCGGAAACTAGCAAATAATAATTGATGCTGTTATGCTACTTAATAGTGTAGAAAAGAATAATGATCAAGCAAAAAATACTCTTTAAGTGATGGTAATCACAACTAAAGACAGCATGGTGATTTTGAATTAAAAGTTGTAGGGCTAAGACAAAACCCAAGGATATCTATAGTAATCCCAGTCAAAAGGTGCTGCAGCAATTTTACTGAATTCCACAACACTCCCATCTATGCCCGAAAAGATGTAGCCGTTGCTTTTATCAATCAGCTTTACGAGGTTTCCAACACTCTCTTTATCCTGAAAGGTGACATTGATTATGTTAACAGTAAATAACAGATCGCAAGTAACAGATCCACAAAGAAAGGGATGTTTTTTGACGAAAGAGTGAAGGGATTGCCTGAATGTCTAGCGTGGTAAAATTTACTATGCCATAATCTTCAATGACCTTGCATAGCTCTTCTGTCAGTTTTCTGCAAACAAGGGGCTCAGACATGATAGAGTTTCTTCTTTCAAAATAATCTGGCACAAAGTTCCTAATATTATATACAATTACAGCCTGACTTATACTTCAAAACCAAATACAACCGTTGGTCTTCCAAACTACAATCATCAGAGTAAGGAAACTTGCCCCAAGCTAAGCTAAAATTCATATGATTCAACGAAGGCAATAGCTCAGTGACATGCGCGCACAAGCATAACATAGGACATCACATAAGATAGTGTAATAAGGATGCCCAAATGTAATCCAAGAAATAATTGATAATGAAAGCTTAAAACAAATAATTCAAAGTCTAAAAAAGCAGGCAGCCAGCAACTCTTGGATATGTAACATCTAGCCTCAATAAGAAAACTACCTGTATTTAGCTGATCTCGGATCTTGGTCTAGATGGTACTGTAAGTATGACAAGTCTTGAACATCGGTATAAAAATCAAGGTTATAAGCTGCATCAGAGACACTTACGTCAAAAAGAAATCCTTGCTGAAAGTAATTAACAAATGCAAGTAACATGTGCACACACCTAATGTGCCATAGCTCTCAATAAGATCAATCTTTGACAATACATTGATATGGGGTAGTTCCAGATGTAGCATTGTAGACAGTGAGAGCAGCAATGCACTGACGTATTTTCCAGGTTCACAGCACAGATGTGCATCAACCAAGTGAATAGCACTCAACTGAAAGGTGTGACAAACAAATGTTTAAGGAGCAATAACAAGAAGAAGACCAACCATGTAATTGTGGTCATGCATTTGATAGAGGAATAAAACAGCTGCATACCCTCAGATTCATCTTTTTGACAAGTTTAGATATAACGTTCTTTGCATTAGAATGAAGAAAGAAGAGTTCAACTTGGCCAGGAAAATCAAAAAGAAAATAGTGATCTGCAAGATTAGAAAGCAGTTAAACATTGAAAAACTTAAAACAGGACTATCAATACAAGGACTTACGACAACAGGTCCCTTCAAAAATTTCACAGTCAAAGCTAATTAAGTGTCACATACAAATGAAGAACTCTGAAGGAAAACTCCGTAATTAACAAAAAACAGTATCTTTACAAGAAAGTTAGTGATGAAAGTAGCATTCTAATATTAGCAAGAAAGCGACTGTCCATGTCCTACATAACACACATTTGTATCAATTTCCATGGACCACGTTCCCAAGACCAACAAAAGGTCAAGCACAGTTGAAGGAATGTTGATACTCACCCTTGACAAGAGGCTGCAACTTGGACTGCAACCAATCGATGTTCTTCTCTAGGTAATCCATACAATAAACAAGACCTACATGCAACACAGTGTCAAAGCATCAATCTCTACACAGTAAGCGTATGCAACACATATGCATATCTCATGGTGGTGACATGCATGTGCAGCAATACCAATATACACCTCGCAAAAGCACCCTAGAAAGAATATTCACCTCCATTTGGCCCCAGTGAGTGTTCCGTCATTACATCACTAAGCTTGACAAGTTCCTCGATATTTGCAGCACATTCATATCTATCTTAACAAATCTTTAGTTAAGAAAATCCCCCAGTGCATGTCATAAAAGAGTCAGGAAAACAAACAGGGAATGCTGGATTAAGCTAAAGGATACGGCAATGCGTCATTTGCAGGATCCAAGTTAATGACTGCTACTTTCCTGCACATTTTAAACACAAAAAGATCTCTTTTGTCATATTATAGCCATTAGCATGAACTTTATATAAAATAAGATACTCAAACCAATGTACATGACTGATTATTCCCATGTAGAAGCTTCACTAGAAGCTTAAGTTACTTAAATAAACTCAACCACAACTGATAACACAGAAGGAGGTTCATGCCTGCATACTAAGTCAAATTTGAACACCCAACATTTTCTACCCAAGCTTGAAACAGCAGATACTATAACCATAGATGAACATTCAATTTAAAATGCAGCATGCAATGGACATTACAGTTGACAAAATTAATACCATAAACAATGGAAGCTTCCCTGTAAAGTTAGTGCAAGAGTAAGAGAAGTATTTACCAATGAATGAAAAATATATTTACTACATGTATTCATGTACATTAGGTTCACCACAAAAGCGTACTACATAAATAACTTAATGTGGTCCAATCAGAATTTCTAAATTCGCACATCCATCTTCCAGTCTCGACGGTTTACAAGCACCATCTCAGAAGACTAGATTTCATCCTAAACTGATTTGCTTCCCAAAAATACAAGTTCGCAAAAAGGGCAGGTAATATCAGACTGAACTGGTTCCTTGTAGCATATTTAAGTAAATCAAACGACCATTCAATCCAGAGATTAATCAGGTCTAAATAATCTACCAAGTGGAAGAATTTTTAGTGTTTCCCAACATTTTTAAATCTTAAAGCATTTTGATGGTATTATTTATGATTAAAATCAAACTAGCATTCACTCCACAGTCAAACCCATTGAAATTCAACCGACAGAAAATTTTTTAATGGATCCAAACTTGTTAAATCTATGAAATTAAAGTCAAATTCCAACAAATAGCAAGTTCAGATTAACCTCATATAACTTCAAATTGCTCTCTCTCCGTATATAATAAGAACTGATGAAAATTTTCACATTACCTGCCTATGAGCTTGAGAAACTGAGACATCCCATTGCAGTATGTCGTCTTCCCTGAACCTGGTGGACCGATCACAACTTGTCCGTACACCATCTGTGCTTATTCTTAAAATTTTCTTCTTGCTGCTGTTCTTCTTCAAATTCACCGGCGAGACTTATTAGAGTGAAGCGCCTGAGAAACACGAAGATGCTATAGAACAAGGCGGAAGCGGGGAAACAAACACTCGATTCCAGAAGTTTCTTTTATTAGTTCTTGCAAAATGTACTCCTGTCAAACAACTACTCTAACGGGCTTTCTAGACTTTGTTGGGCCGTTAAACAACCATTTATTTTGATATTAAATTTATTTTTTTAAAATAAATATATAAAAAACAATTTTATATTTAAAAATAAATTTGATAAAATTTTAATTCTTGTATTTATTTTGTACTAACTAATTTTTCATATTGACCTTCACTTGAAGTCGTTACTACAATTCTGCCAACTTGTAATTGAAACAGAAAATAGGCTAATCTGGATATTGTGTCATACGTAGAATGAGACTATTTGTTTGTCAAATGTCAATTTTGTTGGTTATGGTTCGTGAGTATGTTAATAAGTTACATCATTGATAGGCTTCTGTCTGTCTGTGCATATTAGAAGATCTCCATTTATCTATTTCTGCCAAAGGATCTGCAAACCAATACCTCACCTAGCACGCATCATCATCCTTCAAATCAAAAGATACATGGCATCAGGCTGAAGAGATTGCAGTATGTATTTCAAATTCCCAATTCCGGTTTTTTTCTTTTTGGAATGATAAGCTACTCTTTCTGCTATTGAAGTTCTGAAACATATTGAATTGCTGCACTCTTTCTGTGCGAAGTGCAACTACAAATCCACGCACTGTGCTTCCTTGTCAGGACTGCTAAAAATGCAATTCAAATAAATTGTTGTAGCAAAGTTGTCAAGAGTTTCTGGTGCCAAATGTACTAGTTTTGCCGGTTGGAAGTTTGTGGAGTTACAGAGGGTTACTTTGGCATGACTTGACACATCCATTGTACACGTTTAACCAGAATCAAATATTCAAAATTGATTCAGCGTTTGTGAACGATTTAGCGTCTCCATTACTCATAGTTGTTGAAGTTTTTCAAACTGTGATAAGTTCTGTGCTCCAATGTTTTCAAATAGAATGGATGTCACATTTCTGTGTAAATTACACTCGCAGATCAAGTTCATTCTGGAATTTCTGGAAGAGTTGAATGTTGGTTATTGCAAGACTAGCATGCATTCCAATTTTGAGGATAATACAAACTCTTTTTGCAAATGTTAGCCTCACAAGTCATGAATGTATCTGCATTTGATATATAACTAACAATCTCCATGAATATTCTTTATTGGTAGAGCACCAGCCTAGCAGACAAGATGACCTCTGAGTATTACATGGCTGTCGTTATCTCCTTAACATATGTTTTTCTGCATGCGTAATGCTTGAGGCTTTACAAATGTGACAAGGTTTCATCAATTTAGTTGTTTCATTACCTTCTTAAAGGGGCGTGCTATAATTTTTCCACCCTGTTTCTTTTAGTCATCTCTATTTGACGATGGATTAGGTTAGGCTCGATTCGGAACTTCAGGTCGCATCAAGTAACCACCACTTAGAAGTATGTGATACAACATTTAAAGTTTGCCAGAGTCATTTTAATGAGCATGAAGCAGAAAAGTAAACAAATTTTACTTACAGTAAGTTCTTTACATGGAAAGGCATTGTTTTCTGCCAGGAAGAGAATGAAATACAGAACCTTTCGTTTGCACATGCATGCCCGTCTGACATTAGTATAAGTTCTAGTACTTTAGAGATTGGATCTGAACATTGAGACGAATTGATTCCATCGAATTTTTCTTCTGTCTAGGGAAGTGGAGGCCTCTTGGAAGAACTGTTCTTTTGGATCAACAACACCTTCTTCACCACTTTCAACAGCATCAGCAGGCTTGGCTTATGGTGATGATGGAGTATGCTACCAACACCGTTTGTTACACCAAGTGCTTGCACGCAGCAAAGTTCTGTATGCTCCTCTGCATCTATGTCTGCATGAAATGAACCCAGCATCGTCCTCTCCATGAGCCCGTTTGCAATTGTGACTTTGCGGTCCCTTTCACATAGCTCCTCATTGAAGTACTCCCATAACATATCCATTCTTTCCTCGGCGCTAAGGTATTCTTTCTCACTACCTTTTCTCAGAAGCTCTGGGTTTTTGTCATCTTGCTTCGGTAACTCATTGCTAATGGACCTTTTGGTATTATCTGCAGTCTTTGAGTCTTTCTCTGCCGAAAAGAAGCTTCTTGACTGATTTTCCTGGGCTTTCTGCTCTAGAGCGGAAAACCAGAAAGGAGAGCTTGGAAAGTGTGGGAAAGGGAGCTGGCAAATGGATGCTTCCTGCTCTGATGCTATGGTGGGGAAGCTAAAGTCTTCCATCAGGCCAGGTTTGCTCTCACTGTTTATCTGAGCTCATTGCAATTAGGGTATGGAAAAGTCAGTTCTGAGAATGGCATCAGTTTAAGTTCTATCTTATAGGTGCCACAATCACGTTTGTGGCGGTTGGTGCTTTCCCACCTAACCCTTCTTTGAAGTGAACAAGTAAGAAAAGCTCGATTTCTAAATTTTGGTGGGATCTGGTATAATGATTTTCCGATCATGAGCTCATCCTGATTTTGGATTCCTCCTTTTTTCGGTGTATTTGGTTTTAATGGTGGTTCCACTAGCTGAAACACTGTTGGGATATTTATTTTAGGCTAATGCTAAGCCAATTTCTCGACAATGTTCTAGAAGTGTCCAGCTTAACAAGATAAATAAGCTGAAAACTTCAACCTGAAAAGTTGATTTCAGCATTTGGACTTATGAGATCAAACTAAAATTTCTGACAGATTTCCTAAGAGATTACACCCAGGCGCATGTACTTTTCATTCATTTTTCTATTGCAAACTGAAATCACAAGATAAAGTGCTGTTAGGAAGATACGAGGAGCTGTAACTGCTGCTTGGTTTTTGAAGTGTTTCATGACCAAGAGTTTTGGATATGAGAATGCAAGCTGGGCACGGAGTTGATGGACTGCATGTGGGGTTGTTGTTACGATAGTCTAATGCCTTAGCAAACTAAGCCAATAGTGGAAATGGGTTAGGAATCTTAGTGTTCTATGATTAAAGTTGGCCAAGATAATATATACTAGGAATTTAGACGGGCTGGATAGATCCAACGCTGTTGCCAAGAGAAACCCCCACAACCTAAGACAAAAATCAGTGAGGCAAAGTCGGTTGTTACACCGTCTAGTACCTTAGTAGTCCTTAGACGACCATTGCTGTAGGTTATGTAAAACATCTCGCTAATTTTACTCTCATTTTACAGCTAATTGATTGAAGAATGACATATGTGCATATAAATTTCGTGCAACCTGGATATGTTACTGTTTTTCATCTTCTTGTTGAGCTCATGCAAGTCTCTACTAAGGCAACTTTGAGCGTCACACTTCTAGCTGACTGACACAGACCATATGGCATGCTATGTCAAGAGTTTAATTTTTCAAAATTGAAAAAAAATGCACAGTACTTTAATAAATTTTCTAAAATATGAATGAATTGTGTCGTCATTGGAAGCTAATACTGTAATATTTTTTTATAAATCATAAAAAATATTCCTGAATTTAAAAAAATTGTTATTTTTAAGTTATTCAAACAGAGCCTAAGTCATTGTTTCGCTAAGCGTTCTGTAGAGTTTGGAAAGCTCCTTTTTATTTTATATTTTTTTAATAAATATTTTGTAATATTATATAAAATTATTTAAATTTTAAAAAATATAAAAAAATTTATATTGTAAGATTTTATTATAATCTATTTTTTATTAATTCTTTTAAGTTAAAAAAAATTATTTTTTAAATATTTTTTATTTTAGTAAAATTTTTTTTTGTACATACACAGATATCATCCAACTATGTAGTTGTAGACTGGAGTCCTCCTTTATCACATATAGAGGTGTAAATATGGACGGATCGAATCGGATCAATCAAACTCGCCCGGGCCAAATGACACATTCAGATCGGGCCAATCCTGGTATGATTTTAATAGTCTGGCCCTACATATTTACTCATTTTATTTTTTAGTTTATATAAAAATAAATAATAAAATAATAAAATTTTCAAATAAATTTTTGAAGTTTTATTAAGATATATATAACTTATAAATATTTTTTATTATTAAAAATATTTTTAATTATAAGTTGATATGATTAACTGTCAATATTTACTAAATCAACGGTATTTTTCGCTCAACAAGAACAATGATCGAGCGGAAGGGTCGATAAAATCAGCCCTATATTGTCGGGTCTGATCAATCTAATCATATTGCTGTTCGCGAATCTGACAGATCATATCTCAGGCCATGTGGACGAGCCACGGATCTCTCTGTTTAGTCCGGTCTGGATTTGTAACTCTAATCACATGATCTTTTTATAAGGAACTGGATATGCTGGAAATCAGGCATTGGGTGTAAGATGTAAGAGTTCTCATCTATTCAGTAGGTGTGAGCATTTGAGCAGTCCTTTTCTTTTCCGTTAGAATAATGTCTGTAATGAAGTTGATATAGCAACCTCTGGATCGCGACTTAATTATGTGCATGAATGAACTTTTTCCGTGCCACTTCAGTTGAAGCTTTTATTGGAGTAGGAAATGTTCATGAATACCAGTTCTTATTTACCTTCTTAATTTTGGGAGTTTAGAATCAAAGTTGAAGATCATTATTTATTTATGTTATGTTTTCTACCTTCCTGTAGCTCGTTTGTAAGTCAATGCTACGTAACTTCATTAATTGGTTACTTTTTCAAAACCTAACATGCATCAGTACGAAGGCCGTGTTTGAAAGCACATTCAAAAAAAATATTTTTTTTCTATTTATATTTTTAAATAATTTTTATAATAATTTATAAAATTTATAAGATATAAAAAAATTTTACGTTGTATAGTTTTATTATTATTTATTTTTATTAGTCTTTTAAAATTAAAAAAATAAAACTTGTTATCAAAATAAAATAAAAATATTTTTCTTTTCAAACAAATAATTTTTATAATCATCCCAAACGCTGTGAATAAGATTTTTTATTTTCTTTGCTGTAGTGCTCTCAATCACCATGCTGAACGTGTTTTGTTCCATATAATCCGCTTCACTGAAGCATGTGTTTTAAATATTCATAATTAAATTTTGTAAAAATAAAAAATAAAATATAAAAATTTTAAAAAAATAAATAGAAGTAAAATTTAATTTTTATATTGTAATAATTTTTTAAAATAAGTTAAAAATTAAAAAGAAAATTATATTAAAAAATATATAAATAGAAAAATTAGAACAAAAGTGCTGTATATAAAAATAAAATTTTGAATTTTTTATACAAATAAAATATATAAATTGTTCAGAATTATAATTTTGATTAAAAAAATAAAATTACATATTTTAAAATACGCTTAAAATCAAACAAAAAAAAGTATTTTTATATTTTTTCTCCTAAAAAAGCATAGTATCTATAATAGTCTCATGCATCACGGACTACAAACAAATTTCCATCAACCGTACCTCTAAGGATGTGTTTACTGTAGCATAAATATACTTTTTTTGAAAATGAGTTTTAAAAATAAAATTAAAAATTAAAAATATTTAATAAAATAAATTTTATAATTATTTTATATTATAAATAAATTTTAAAATTAAATTTTAAAAATAATTTTAATAAAAATATTTTTTAATTTTTTATATTAAAAATGAGTTTAAAAAAATAAATTTTAGAAAATATGTAAACAAGCCTCTAAATAAAAACAAACGCTTAGTCCAAAAAAAAAGATAGAGAAGTGCTTTTAAAAATATTTTATTTATTTTAATAAATGTATTTTAATTTAAAAATAATAATAATAATATTTATTAATATAACTTTCTTTGTAAATTTTAGTAATTTTATAAAATATTTATTAAAAAATATAAATTTTAAATTTTAAAAATATTTCTGAAGAACGTTTAACCAAACGCATCTAAAAAGCGTGTGATCTATTTCGGATCCAACCACGGTAAATTTAACCCGTTTTAGGAACCACATTCTCACACGTGCTTCCTACGCGCTTCTTCTTGTTTCTGCATCTGTATCGTCTTCTTGACAGTTCTTGTTTTTTCTGTTTTCTTCTCTTACTTAGTTTTATTGAAACAAAACAGGTTATAAATCAGAGTACTTACTTTTTTAATTATAACAAATAAAAAATTCTTTTCTGTTCTCTTTTTTTTTTTTTTAATTTCTTTTTTTTATTCAAATCATTCTGTCGAAGAAGAAGAAGATTAGAAACGAAGCAAGAACCTTTACCTACGCAAACAAAAACTTTTAACCCCTCTCTCTCCCCTCCTTGCTTTGTCCTTCAATTTTTGCTCCTACCCTTCCAATCTTCTCATAATTACCACCGACACCAGTCTCCCCGGTTTTTCACAAGTTAAAGACACCTTCTTAGATTCGATTTATTCACTCTTCAGATCTCTCATGAGAGATCGAAAGAAGAATACTCAAAGCTGTTAATCAACGCTGCCGACAATGATTCAACGGTCGGCGCCGTCGGAGGAGAAGTAACAAGGGAGCGATTGATTAGTTGTCGAAGGAATTGAACAATGGAGTCGGCAGGAGGATCGGGAGCGGCGGGGAGCTGGTCGTTGGCTTACCGTGGGATGTCGTCTGATAACATCAAGGGATTGCTTCTGGCGTTATCGTCTAGCTTGTTTATTGGTGCTAGTTTTATCATTAAGAAGAAGGGATTGAAAAAGGCCGGTACTTCCGGTGTTCGAGCAGGTAGATCTCGTCGGATTTTGACTTCTTTAAGTGTTTGATTTTGAGTTTGGGTTGAAGTATGGTGGTTTTAGGTATACTTGGTGGTGCCAGTTGGGAGTTGTTGAGCTTTTGGAGGTTGATTTGCAGGGATTGTACTCTGATAAGCAGTGGCTGAGTGGGAAGTTGATGAAATTTAGCTAAATTGAGATTGAGCTGGATCTAGTGTGGCTTATGAAGTGTTGGGTTTCATAATCTGTGTTTTTTGAGGAAATTTTGATTAGTAGTTAGTGTATAAAGTTTCTGCTTGTTTGTGATTTGGTAGCTGTTATAGTTTGAGAAAGCTTTTGCTGTACTATTGGAGGAAGATGTGCTGTAAGCTGATCAAGCATTACTTTGGGTATTGTGGATGAAAGAGACTTTAGAGTGTTGTGTTTCTGGAACTGGAAATAGTTTCATAAGTTTCATAGATATTACACTGGGTTTTATCAGGGTAGATTTTTTTTTCTTTTTTTTGTTGTCTTGTTCTTTCTTTCCCAGATGAGTTCAAGTTGCATCTTCATTGAAATATGGTAGCTGCATTTACAGACTGACAAGTTTGTCAGAGATTGTGCTCGTACTTCAACTGGAAAGCTGATGAAAGCTAGCGGATTTGAGAATGAGCTGGATCTGGTCAGATATGAAGTGCGAAAGATAAAAATTTACATATTTTAGTAGTTCCGGAGAAGCTGTGATTGCAATGGACAATGTGGACCAACTATGAATTGAGAAGTTGTTTCTTGGTTTGATGATCTGCTAGAAGCTATAGTTTTAGAGAGGTTTTGTGTACTTATGGGGGAATATTTGCAGCAAGCTGAAATACGTCCTAGCTCTGGGTATTGTGGGATAAGAAAAACTATAGTATTTTGTTGTTAGGTTTTGCAAATAGTTAATATTTCATAGACAGGTTGCAACCAGCTTGGTAGCTGCATTCACCAATAGATTAGCATTGCTAGTTTTATCTACCCTTTCCTATGTGCGATTGTGCGTAATTTATTCCCATCTTGGTATTCGAGGATAGTGATGTGGTTAGGATTGCTGTTGAAATTGCTTTTTATCTTTACATAGTATAACTAATCACTTTCCATGAAATTTGTCAATAGCATCAACCAGGCTTTGTATGAGTTATTCAGTGTTCTCCTTTAGCTTCTTCTTTCAGTGAAGAAGTAACGTATATGGAAAATTGCTGTAAGCATCCATACATTACTAGATAAATGTGATGGAACAGAAATTCTTTAGTTAAAGACCAAATGAGTCATGGTTTTGACTTTATAGAGCATTATTTGTCTTCAGGAGCATTTGGGTGATGTTGTGGTCTGTGTGCCCAAAAGGAAGGGTTAAATGATCATTTTTATGAGGTTTTACTCTTATTTTGGTCTCAAATGTCAGATTTGTGTTCTTGACTCTTTTTCTGATCTGAAATTACTGCAGAAGATGAGTGCATTTACTAACTAAATGCATGTTTTCTACTCTACTGGCCTTATTTTTCTTATTTGTAACAGGAGTTGGAGGCTACTCTTACTTATATGAGCCTCTCTGGTGGGCTGGCATGATTGCAAGTGAGTAGATTATTCGTAGTCACAATTTTATATTTGCATCTATCCTTATGATTATCTTGTTGTTGGATCAAGTAAATTTCAGTTGGTTATGTAGCTCTTTGTTTCTGACAAATGTGTGGTGTCCCTTTATAGAACTTAATTAGTTTCAATCAGGCAAAAAATTGTACTTCAACAAATACTTTGTGGATCTATCTTTTCTAAAGTGATTTTAATTGTTTCAATAGGTGTTATTATTGCAGCACCAGTTTCTTAGTTTTCTCTATAAATAACTGTATAGAAATTGTTTTCAAAGTCGGAATTCTTGGTTATAGATTTTTTGGTGTTTCAGTTCTTGCTACATTTAGCTCCTGAGTTTGGGTGGTGTGGTTCTCCGTGAAGCATCAGAAACGCATATTTTGGAAATAGTTTTTCTCAGCTGAGAGACTGATCTTGTAGTACTTAGTGCACTAAAACCAATAGTGAAGATCTATAAAATGCTATTCTTTTGAGCATTTCCCTTAATGCAATGGGATTACCACTAATACTTCTTGATGTGACAGTGATTGTTGGAGAAATTGCAAATTTTGCGGCTTATGCATTTGCACCAGCTATTTTGGTTACTCCTCTCGGAGCTCTTAGCATAATCATCAGGCAAGATATTCATTTGGATGTCAAACTGTGTTTCATTCTAATGTTATGGTTGTAGACCTTATCATGGCAAACACTATCTCTGTTGCAGTGCTGTACTCGCGCATATTATCCTAAGGGAAAGATTGCATATCTTTGGCATCGTAGGCTGTTTACTCTGTGTTGTAGGGTCAACAACAATTGTTCTTCATGCCCCTCAAGAGAGAGCCATTGAATCAGTGGCAGAAGTATGGGATCTTGCTACTGAACCAGGTGATCTATTAGCGTCCTGTTAGATGTCCATATAGGTTTGTGTATACGGTATACCTTATCACAAGACCAGTTTTTATTTTTGTCTGTATAAAAACTTTTATAAGTTATGCCATATTTTTTTAGACAAGAAGCTGAGGCAATTCTCTTTCCTTTTCAGCCTTTCTACTGTATGCGGCTGTTGTAATAGCATTAGTTTTTGTGCTTATATTCCATCATATCCCTCGATATGGCCAGACACACATCATGGTGTACATTGGTGTCTGTTCTCTTGTAGGCTCTTTGTCGGTATGTGGTAATCTTAATACTATTTTCAGTATAAATTCTATTTTAACTTGAACTCTAATATTTATTTAGATAATCTCTGATTTGACAGGTCATGAGTGTCAAGGCTCTGGGGATAGCATTGAAACTGACATTTTCAGGAATGAATCAGTTGATTTATCCCCAGACTTGGTTTTTCACTGTAGTTGTTGGTATTTGTGTGGTGACACAAATGAACTATTTAAACAAGGTTGGCATGTTTCTATTCTGGCAATGATTCTTTTTGTGGATCCAGTAAGAATTTTAGTGCCCTCCTGCTTGTGCATTTTTATTGCGCCTGAACTTGTTCGTATGTCTCTTGAAAGTTTTTTTTCAATTAAGTTTACTTTTTCTTTTCAGTATTTTAATTGGATCTTCTTATGTGATTGAGACATCATTAAATTGGTGTGAACTCTATATAAAACTGCAATATAGTTTTTTATATCATGTCCCATGGTATTATGCTATGTAGTTTGACAAATGGTTACAATTGAACCACTCATTAATGAGTGATCCTATTTAAGATGAATGCCATGGCTGCCTGAGTGCTTTAGAGGCTATGTGATGGGATATTGAGCCCTAAGTTTGGAATGTTCGTGAATTGGGGATGGATAGGCTTATATACAGTTGGGCATCTATCATTTTCCAAAACTGTTCCTGGCATTGTGCTATATTAGTAGTCTTTCTCTTTTATCACATTTACTTTGATCAAGGTATCGGTGCATTGTAGAACTCTATGATTGCCAAGATTAAATACTGCTATTATTCAAAGAAGCTTGTAAATGTTCTCTAATCCACTTTAGCTCACATTTTCCTGAAATACCGTTCTTTACAGGCTCTTGATACATTCAATACAGCTGTTGTTTCGCCCATATATTATGTGATGTTTACTTCCTTGACTATTTTGGCTAGCGTGATCATGTTCAAGGTAACATCTTTTACTTGTATACTGTATACTATTTTTGTTATATTTGCATATCAATGTGTAGAACTCTTTGTTTGATGCTGTTTAACTTCATCTCTGTACCCTTTTTACCTTCAATTGATTTTTTCTTTTGACTCATTTTGCAATTGTCTGAAACTTTTCTATAAAATAGGACTGGGATCGACAAAATCCAACACAAATTGTCACGGAGATGTGTGGTTTTGTGACAATTCTTTCTGGGACGTTTCTTCTTCACAGGACAAAGGACATGGCTGATGGTATGCCTTATTAGCATTAATTTATGCTGTGATCAGAAACTAAGCATGTTTCATGATAAATGAATATGAAGAGAGTTGGTTTCTACTATTCAATTGCAGGAGGATCATCAACTCTTCCAGTGCGTCTACCAAAGCATTCAGATGAAGATGGATATTCTCTTGAGGAGATGCCTCTCAGACATCAGGATTCTAATTCTTTACGGATTCCATAACTTGCATAGGACATCTAATAGTGCTATCAGGAGCACCTGCTGGGTAATTTTCTCCCAGATTGGTCTTTATTGCTGCTTTGTTCTACTGGAAGAGATCAGAATTTGAAGGTGATATTTTGAAACCGCGCCAGTTTTTGCTCCTCGAATATGGAACCTTGGAATATGTACGAGGATCACATTGTTAAAATATGAGTGTAATTTAGCGGAACAACAAGATATGCATATTGATTTTGAAATGAGAGCATCGGGCCCCATTCGAAGTTGAGTCCAAAATCAACGTGCACACACGCACAGCTCGAGTTTCTGTACTAAAGTTGCTAAAGCCAAAGGTGTGAAATGATCATGCGCTTAGCAGGGGATATTTAATTCAGATAATAGGTCAGCATCTGTCAATTCCCATAACTTCGTTGAGGTTATGTGATCAAGAAAATTTCATGGTGTACACATTTGTGCCGATCTTTGCGTCTTGATAATGACATTTTCGTAATGCTTTTGCTGAGAAGGAATAGCACTATTCGTTTCACACAGTCTGTCTATTTCTATTATGTCCATGAATTTAATTGCGCCTACCTGATCATGATCTATATTCATTCAGCTTGGTTCATTTTTTTAGTTTCATATTTTGTTCTTCTAGTATAACATCAAACCAGTTGCAGGAAGTTTTCTTAGTTGCGTGAACTACTCAGATGCAAGACCGAAAACTAGAAATATTTTAAGTATGCTGTTTAATGCAATTAGAGCCCCGTTAGTCGTATAGCCAAAGTTGTGAATATAGTACAGAAGTAGCTCCTATCGTTTGCTGTACTTTTTGAAAGTTTTGTTCATATGTAAAATGTTATCAGGACTTGATTGAAAAAGTTGCTGTTTATATATATATATATATGGTGTAACAAGCTTAGTTACAAATAGGGTACACTTCAAATATTATATATATTTATCAGGAATTTAAATTACATGCACGTTGCAGCATATGGCTATTTTGAACAAGTTGCCGCACTATTTGCGATTCATGTCACATAAAAACAAGATAACAAGTGGTAAGAGTGCACAACACAGAATACTTGCAAGATCCTGCCTCAAGTTTTATGTTTCGAATTTTATTGACTTCATCCGATTAAAATATGAATGTATTCTAAACAATAAACAAAGGATCACCAAAAAACGAAGCAAAAATTACACAACTTTTGGAGACCTACAACTGCACGAGGCTTACAATAAGATCCTAGAACTACTTCATTTGAAACTACTGCTGGCTAAGGCTGATTTTTGAAGTCGACATAACACATTTAATCCACCACGAAACGTGTTGTTGAATAGAAAGTGTGAGCTCTCGGAGAACCTCAATTTTAAAAAAGGTTTGCATGAAGGAAGCAAGATCAGTTCTGTAAATCAGACAGAGGTCTGCAATAATATTCACCTATTGCAAACATTTTTCATCACAACAATAGGGTCTAAGAATAAATTCACTTAGACATTAAATAATATTGAAGGGAGGACAATGACATACCAATGTAATTCTAAAGTGTGAGTTCTTTCGGATCATCAATTATTTTCGAAAGTGTTTGCAGGAATGCTGCAAGATCAGCTCCATAAATCACACGGTGGTCTGCCGTAACATTAACCTACACAACACAAAATTCTTGATGATGATTTAGGAAGACTACGGAAAAGAACATATGATTAATATTTTACCTGCATCTGATTCTTCAAACCAATCCTTCCATCCTTGGTAGCAACAACAGCCGGTTGAGATGCACCAACAGCCATTATTGCTCCCTGCAGTTTTACAATGTAAACTAACTAAAATTTATATTTCAAACTCATAAGCTGCTGAATGTAGCAAGCTTAAGAATTGTGAACATGAAATGCTTACGGTGCCAGGCGGCAGAATTGCATCAAAGCGGTCCACACCAAACATACCGAGGTTTGTAAGAGTAAATGTTCCTGTGAGCACAAATAACAAGATCGTTAGAGATATTCCCACAGACTCAGATGTTCACACCAAGAGTTCTCTAGATGCGATAAGATCATGCAGCTCCTTGTCGCAGTAAAAACCGAAGAAAAACAGACACGACATAGAATGTGGTATGGAGCAGTATAAAGGTATTCATGTGAATATAACTAAGGGGCCGTTTGGCTAAACTTAAAAGTTTTAACTTTTATGACATAAGTTACTTTTTTGACTTTTTAAAAAAAAGAGGTATGTGTTTGGATAAATTTTATTTTTTTTGAAAAAAAGTTGAATAAGGTGTTTGGCAAAGAAGAGCTGAAAAGTTTAAAAAAATTATACAAAGACTAAAATATCCTTTACAATAATGATATATATATATATATATATATACATACATGTATAATTATGTTAACTTAACAGGGTCAACAATATCATTTTTCTCCAAACAGACAAAAAAGTTGCGTGTGATTTTTTTGGAAAAGTTACTCAGCGTAACTTTTATTTTTGTGAGTTATAAGTTAAAAAAGTAACTTATAAGTTGTTCATCCAAAACACTCTTATTTTACTGTTTTCAACTTATAAGTTGAAATAAGTCTATCCAAACGGCCCCTAAAACAAGATTATATATCAAATAGTACATAGCATCATCACCTTGAAGCATGAAATATTACAAATTCGAATAAACTTCAATCAAACTAACTGCAATTCATGTCAACCTTGCCACTAGCCCAAAAAGAAAATACTTAATTGCTTTATGCAAAAAAATGATGTCCTTTTACCATCACAATTTTGCTTTTTTTGGGCTCAACAACATTGCCTCAGAGATGAACGTTAATCTTTTCTACATGCTCCAATATAAAAGGGTTGCAAATATATATTTCGACTCTTTACGACAGCCAAAGTAGGAAGGCCATGAGTAATGAAGAAACCAAGTGAGATAGCAGTACAAAGCCACTATGTAAGTATTAGAGTTTAACCCGTAAACTGGAAGTCAAGCCTAGTTGAAACCTCTAGAATTTGATCAAGATAGGCACAGAACCTTCCCAACTGGCTTACGTGGTCTTACAATATAAACCGGTTGCTATAGTAGAATTAATCGACCAATATGTCTTCCAGATACCGGAAGTTTCGACTTCCAATTCAGTTTTAGTGAAAGATATATTACTTAAGATAAGCAGTAACATCAAGTCTTCTGACAAAAGTCAGTAACCGATCATAAGATGAACATAACTATTTGAAAACCATACATGAAGCAAAAGGTAGGCTCTACCTTAAGGATATGAAACTCATTACATAAGGAGACAGTTCTCACGGCTACTTATTTAATCCTCCAAAACACAAAGCAAGACAGAGAGAACTATTTATTAATCTATGGGAAGTTCAGAAAGAACCAAGTCAGTACCAGTGTTGTACTCATTTGGCTGTAGCTGCTTAGACCGAGCCTTATCAACCAACTCCTTCCACTTTCTCGACAATGAGTAAATGTCAACCTACAGTGACAGAACAATGAAAAACCAGATAAACACCCAGACAACCACATTACCAAAAGCTGGCATGTAATTGTCATCTCAAAGCATAGGACTCGTTACCTTATCTGCGTCCTGAAGGACTGGAGTAATTAACCCACCATCCATAGCCACTGCAACTGCAATATTTATACTACTGTTGTAAGTGAAGCTCTTGCCATCACGACAACTAGAATTAACAACAGGGTGCTTGGTCAGAGCCATTGCAGTGGCTTTAGCCAGCAATGCAGTCATTGTCACTCCCTTAGATTTAATCTGCAACCAAAACAACACTTCACTTAATTAACATACATCTATACAGTTAGGGTACAAACAAACAAACATAACCTGAATTTCGACTATAAAATATAAAACAACTCCTTACTTTCTTGTAAAGATCATCAAGGGCATTGGTGGTGATGGTATACCCTACTCTGAATGTTGGCACAGCAAGACTATCCACCATATTCCTGCTAACAGCTGCCTGCATTGTTGTGAAGGGCGCCGTGGTGCCAAGCTTCACTCCTGGCGCTGCAGGTGTAGAAGCAGGAGCTTGAGAAGCAGTCTTCACAGGAGAACTCTGTGTTGCTTGCAGAGCACCAGCGGCCTCAACATCTTTAGCAACAATCCTACCACTCGGCCCACTCCCAACGACATTCGCCAAATCAACCTTGAGATCTTTAGCCAATTTCTTGGCCAACGGTGAGGCAATAATTCTCTTCCCACCCTCCATGGCTGGGTCATCCAAAGATACTGTCTTTGCAACAGCAGGTGTCGCAAAATCCGATTTTGCTGGCACAGGTGGCGCAGAATCCGATTTAGATTGCTCTGGAACGCCATTTTCAGCCGGCATTGTTGCCGAAGCCGAAGTATTCTCTGACAATTTGGATCTAGCCAGTGGAATTTCATCTTCGGATTCAGCAAGTAGCGCAATCGCAGATCCTACTGGAGCAGTTTCACCTTCAGGAACAACGATTGCCGCAAGAAATCCATCATAGAAAGTCTCAACTTCCATATCAGCCTTATCAGACTCAACAACAACAACAGACTCGCCCTTGGAAAGCTTGTCTCCTTCAGACTTCGCCCAAGAAACGATCTTCCCTTCAGTCATTGTGGAACTCAACGCAGGCATAAAGATTTCACGGATCTTCGCTTCCACGCGTACCGGAGCACGGAGGCGATGGATAAGCATGGTCCGTGGACGGAGAAGAAGGGTTGAAGGAAGGAAAGAAGACTTTAGCTGAAGCGTGCCCGCCATTGATGGAGATGAAGAAGGGATCGGGAGAGGGGAAAGAAAAAAACAAAAGATTGAGATTTGTGTTTTGGTTTTGGTTTGCGCAGTTATGAATATGTAAAAGATTGTTTTGCTTCGGGTGTATCGAAGGGAAGCGAGAGGACGGAAGTCTCAATGGCTGCAGCTGCTGAAGACGCTCCATCTCGTTCTCACTCACTCGGATAGTTGCAAAATAGGTCCACACGTTAAGTTGTGAAGGTCTAATGTTTGACCAGCGTTCCGTTGTAGTCTAGTTGGTTAGGATACTCGGCTCTCACCCGAGCGACCCGGGTTCGAGTCCCGGCAACGGAATTCTTTTTTGTAGTTCTTCGTTTTTTTTATTTTTATTAAAACTTTCAGGATTCCGTAAGGACAGCTCGCCGTTGCCGGCGACCAAACCAGGGTTTACCGCGTGACAGGAGGTGATGCTGACCACTATACTACAACGACTTGACGTTACCAAATGGTGTTCTTTAGGATTAAATCATGCTTGTTCAATAGTTATTGTCTTAACCATATCCAGATAACAACGTTGAATACTCTGTTTCTGATAAGACCAGGACAAATGCTTCGTATTCATATACAATTTCTGCAGGCAAAAAAATCAATAATGTAGTCGATAACAGATGGCAATACTTCATTGACATTAATGAATTTTGCTGCCTATTTGTTTCAATGATCCTAACATGCAGCTGTGTAACCTGTGTTTCATCCAGATCAGAAGAAACTTGGTAAGCTGATATGCTATAGAGAGGTCATGAAATCTGCGTGTTAAAGTTTACTTTGCTGCCTGAACACTGAGTGGATTAAAAAAAATCTCCTGCATGAATAAACTCATCAACCACGAAGGCACGAACTTCATCAGTTGATAATCTTCCGTAAAGTACTAAAACTTTTGTTCTGAGACAAGTGCTGGGATCAATAATTGGGGAAATCTTTGCAATACTGCTAACCATAAAAGAGCATGAACCACCAGTACTGCTACCTCTACCTGCATCCCACTGAGAAAATGGTGAAAGAAAAACAAAGAACGAAAAGAAACAGTTTTGAGGAACTAAACCTGAATAGCTAGCTAATACTCTGTTTCAAGAGAACTGTCTGATTGAAATTCTTCAATCAGTATTCTGCATTCAATTGATATCAATTCAATTTGCTGATCTTAGCAATGGGATTTAAAGCAAATAACATTTAGAAAGTTAAACTAATAATTGGCTTCTCCTTCAATCTGTCTGATGTTAGGTAACAAGTCATCCTTGCTATCTTATCTTTCCCTTCAAACAATGTCTTACTTTCCACTGAAGTAGAAGCAAAGAAAATAATAGCCGTAGCTAGAGCTAGCCAATATCTACTACCCTCTCTCTATCAATCTCCTAAGATTAATTTCAGTAGAACAACAAGCATTGCCAAGGCCAAGCATTGTTTCTGATACTGATCATCACCATCAATGGCTTCCAAGCGGGCAGAAGTCGATACAACTAGGCCTTTCCGGTCTGTTAAAGAAGCTGTCAGTGTCTTCGGCGAACGAATCCTTGCCGGCGATGCATTTACTCTTAAAGGCAACATCAACAGTGCCAGACATGAGCCAGCACCAGAAAAAGCTCCTATGCCCATTATTTCTTCCGCAGTTTCTTCACCGCGCCGGTCTTTTTCTTCCCCATCGTCACACTTCAATCATGAAGAAGAGACACTGCTCATCTCATTGAAGAAGCTAGAAACCGAGCTCGAAGAAACAAAGAAAGAGTTGAAGGTTTTGAAGAAGAAAGAAGCAGAGACAGAGGTTGCAGTTGCTTCACTGAATGCAGAACTGCATCAAAACATGTCCAAGATTGCTGAAATGGAAGCGATCAGCGCAGGCAATGCCGCGAAGATTAGTAGTAGCAGAACAATTGAGAGTGTTTATTGGGAACAACATGAAGATGAAGATGAAGATGAAGAAGAAGAAGAAGAGAAAGAAAGAGAGATTGAAGAGTTGGTAGTACCAAGTAAGTATGAATACTTGCCTACATTAGCTCAAGTGTTGAGTCTTGGAGAGATTGAAGAGGAGTTGTGTGGAAAGAAGAAGAAGAAGATGAACAAAGTGGTGAAGAACAAAAAGAAACCAATCATTCCTCTTATAAGTGATATTTTTTCTATCAAGAGAAATTCCCAAAATAATTCTTTTTATCTGTAGATAAAGTAAAAGCTTCTATATACATACTTATATAAATATAAATATAGAGGGAGAAGAAGTGTGTTTGCAAGTGCAGTACTGTATGATTTGGCTTGATAAATGGTTGTTATGAAGAGATGAAGGATTTCTTTTGGGAGGATTTCAGTTTTTGTTTATGGTAATAAATGTTGTGGTGTTCCATATGAATCTTTTTTTTTTTTTACATTAATCCACATAAATCCTTTTAGGTGAAGTTGCATTTTGCCCATTCAACCTTAATTGATTATTATTTATTTGGTTAGAAAAAATGATAATTATATAAACTGCAATATGGTTATGTTTGATGACTAAGTTCACTATATTTGGATTAACATACATATTTGATACACAATATATATAAATATATACATATATGGGTCGACATATTGGTACATCAGGATGACAGCATATTTGTGGCTCTTCAAATGGCAATCATCGGACAAAGTGCACTTCCCCCTAATCATAAACATTCTTGCAGTCTCATAATTCAGCTATCTATTCCAGTGATCAGATGCGGATGGCCGTAACTCACTCTATATTTTTAGAAGAATAATAATGTATTTGCCTCCGCTATCACTTAATTGAATCGTGATCGTGCAATCACTTTCGTGGCTGTCCAATCTAACAATTGGACAACTAGAGTGAGCTGAGTATTTGCTCAAATGGTTGGATTAAAAGAAAACACATAAGTGTCCCTATAAAAAAGAGTGCCTATGTTTCCTCCTCTATATGTATTATTTATATGCAAAATATATAATAATGTATGCAAATTAATATACAAAATAGGTGAGTGATTAAGAAAATAACATATGTATATATATGTCAATGACTCAAAACCACTTTTGCTAAATTCATTTGAGAAGATAGATTATGTAAAATGAGAAAGTTTGATTAGCCCAACCTGTGTTAAATAACTTTTATTTTGAATTAAATAAGTAAGCAATGAATTCTTTGAAGACTTAACCCATTACAAACGAAGATTAAAATAAAACAATTGAAACTCACACAACCTAAAGAATGGTAAAGTAAATAACTCAAATAAATTATAAATGCCATATCAAATAATTTTTATAACTCAAATATATTATAATTACTCCTTAAATATTGTATTAGAAATAGAGACTTGTACGTCTCTTTTATGTTATATGTAAAAAAAGAAACCCTAATAATATAAGATAAAAGATAGTTTTGCAAAGAAACTCATTAATTTTTAATTTTGTAATATTACTTGTAAATAAACTAAAAACTAAAACTTGATTTTTGACTATTATTCGATCCATCTATATTACGAATGAATAGATTATGAATGATCTATTTGTAAAATGTATTAAACGACAAAACACTTAAATTAACATCTAAATTTCTAATAAATTATGTCAAGTAAAAATAATTTTCAAAATATTTGAAAGTATGAACATGATTATATGAATATTAGTTCATAATTGTTTTAGAGTACTTTGAAACTTATATCAGCTAACACAAAACATTTAAGTTTTAAATTTAAGAATTATTAGTTCATCATAACAAAATTTGCAATTGGTTCGTATGTATATCCATAAATTATTTCGAACTTATGCCTAAGAAAATCATATTAGGAAATTGAATTTTCCTACCTCACCTTTGCTATAGAACATATGATTAATCATTGGCATGACCAATCATGATTATTTCCATACAAAGAGTGGGTAATTGCAAAATCTGATTAACAGAGTGAGCCGAATTTGCCAAGAGTGATATAGGAGGCTTAATCTTGTAAATAAAACAGCAAACCGTTATAACTGTCATTTCTACTCCCTCCATCATTCATTAGCTCCAGCTTTTGTCTTTAGCTAGTTAAAGCTTTTATAATTTCCATCTTCCTTCCTCTCCCTTGTTTCACGCATACCCTTCCTTGAATCCTTCCACATAACTTCAAGATCTTCTCCGATTAACAACGTAAATTAACTGCAAACTATTCTGATCAATCCCTAGCTAGCTAGCTAGCTATCTACATTAATTGTGTGACTGCTCATTGCAGAACAATGCCGTCGTCGTCGTCTGAAAGACGGGCGACGAGCGTCTGCATCTGGGTGACAACAGTTTTGTTCTTCCTGCTTCTCTGCATCGGCGGTGTGCTTGTGATTCTCTACGTTTTTCTTCCGGACGACAGCACACCTGTCTGGCTCCCAATTGTAGGACTCGCTTTCATCTCGGTCCCATGGGTTTTCTGGATCGCCACATGCTTCTACCGATCAGTTGCAGCAAGCTTTGATAGGCAACCTGTAGTAAATGCTCGTGCCGCAGCCGTTACTCCTGTTGGAAAATCTGATCATAGTCAAGTTGATGATGAAGGAGAAAGCGATGTCTATCGTCATCGCGATAATGATCAGGACCACCCTATCTGTGTTGATGGTGATCTGGATATGGAATCGCCGGGCGGTAGAAGGAGAGTGCGGTTCGGCGGAACGAAGGTTGTAGGGAATAATGAAGAAGGGAATAGTAGTAATGGAGCCGGCGGTGATTCGTCGTCGGTCGGCGATGGGTCGATGGTGTCGCATGAGAGCGAGAGGCCATTGACGTCTTCCTGCAGGTCTTGAAATTGAATTAGAAAAAGTTGATGCATATGCATGCATGGATGGACGATACGTGAACTACTGATGCTGTTGTTGCAGGTGATTCTTGTGGAATTTGTTGATTAGACATAGCTAAAAATAAGAACTAATGAGTAATTAAATAAGATTTTGACTAATTAATTAATAATGTGTACTAATTCTTTGTTCCTAACATTGTAACATGTGTATCAGTTTTATATTGGTTGTATATTTAGGTTTTGACTTCCCTAAAACCATTTTCTTCATATTGGTTGTATATTTAGGGACCGTTTGGTAGTAATTATAAAATGAAATTTTTTCGAAATAGATAATATTTTTTTATTTTTTTTAAAACGAACTTTATTTTTTTTATTTCAAAAAATTAATAAAAATATGTAATAAAAATATCTCACTACGTAAAATTTTTTTACACTTTCTAAATTTTTAAAAAAGTTTTTTAAATAATTATAAAATATGTATTGAAAAATATAAAATAAGAAAATTGAAAAGGAGCGTTTGGAAAATATTTTTTTTATCTCAATTTTTATTTTTTTATCTCAAAAAATAATAAAAATAAACAATAAAAAATCTCACTATATAAAATCTTTTTATACTTTCTAAATTTAAAAAATTAAAAAGGTGCTTTATGAAAAAGTAATACCAAACGGTCTCTTAAAACAAATGGGTAGACATTTTTTTGGGTTTTATTGGTATGCCTATTGGGCCTAATGAGTTCCTTTCTATTATGGGCTCTTTTCGTTAGGCCCTTCTATTTATTTCGGGTGTTACCGAATTTGCTTATCTTGTATGTTCTACAATCGTTCCCTTTGGTCACTCTAACTAACTAAACCAAATAAAAAGTGGCAAATGCCAGTTTCTTAAAAGTCTGAAAAAACTAAAGCAAGTTGAGAATGCTTATAAAATAAAATTTTTATAAAATGAAAAGTATTTTTATTTTTTCTGAAAAATAAGTTTTATTTTTTTATTTTAGAAAAATAAAAAATATATTATGAAAAGAATAAATTTTTTTATATTTTTTAAATTTTTAAATAAAATTTTTAAATATTTATAAAATATATATTAAAATATGTAAAATTAAAAATTAAAAATAACGTTAAAAAACGCTAAGTCAAACGGGTCAAAATATTATTTTTCAAAAGTAATACATAACTATAGTGTCCTTCACATGATATATAAGATATATTTATATATAGCTTTTTCACCCTAACCTTTACCAAACTATTCATAGAAGACGAACGAACGTGCAAGCCTCTTCAAGTATTTAACTTTCTGGCTTACGTATCATGTATTTTCAACAAACATTTGTGTTACTTTTCAACTGCCTATATTTCTAATTTTTTCTTTCACTTCTCAACAAAGTTTTTATAATATTTTTTTAAAAACTTAAAATATATAAAATAATTATATATTATAAAAATAGAAAAACAGAGATCAGTTGCATTGAGATCGAAAGACTCGTGATGAGATTTTATATTCTTCTACAATAATTTAAAAAGACGTTTGACGTTCTATTTCACTATATTCTAAAATTTTATTTTATTCTATATTTAAATATTTTTTTATAATATTTTATAAAATTTATTTAAAACTTTAAAAGTATAAAATATTTTATTTTTATTTATTTTATTATTTTTAGATAAAATAAATATAGCTAATTTTTAAAAATATATAAAATAAAATTATTTTTTATTTTAAAAATTATTTTAAAAATATTTTTGAATGCTCATAACTTTCTTATAAAATTTTTTTTTTACGGAGTCACTTTTTATAGAAAAATTAGCGCAATAAACAAATAAATAAACATAGTTTGAATGAAATTGTTGCAAAAGCTGAATATTGTCATCATGATACTTAATTGCTATTATGTTGTTGTATTAAATTATACGTAAAATTTTTAATTAATTATTATATTATTTTGGATTTGAAAATTGTATATTTTCATATCAGAGTATATAAAGTTAGTTGCAAATAGAATAATATCTGAAATTTGTCGTACTAAATTAAAGAATTTCTACTGTTTAATAAGATGAGGAATTTAAATTATTGGTGAGATAAGAACGAATTTATTCATTATACTCTTCTTAAGTTGGATAACTTTTTCTTGCTACGAGATTGCTAAATACATTTTGCGTTTTGCCAATCTCTATCAAACAAAATTTCTTTAAGATTCTTGTTCTTTCGAAGAATAATCTCTTCAGAAATTCTTTTTTATATACATTTCAAAATAAAACTGTTAAAATAAAATAAAATATTCTCCTAAACTGTCCTTAAAATTATACTTTTTTAATACCCTAAAATGTGGCACTGTAAATATATTCTTTGAAAATATATTTTTTGTTGTTTCACTCGCCGCTGCTTGGAAGAAACAAGTCACACTAATGTCAATCAAACAGTTCAGTTTAGGACTTTCTTTTAATTAATAAATTTTATAAAAATATAATTTAATAACTAAAATTTACAATAATAATTACATTAAAATTTAAAATCAAATTTAAAACAGGTACTAAACGGCTCTAGGAGGAATCAATCAGGAAGGAGCATTGGTGGTCTGTCATTGGCATAAACTGGTCCCACGCGCGCACCGCCCAACCATTTGATTAGACAACTGTGCATTTTGTTATGGCTTTGATTCAATCTTATTAAATACCGCTTTTTTGTTTTCTTTTATCTTCTGGTTTTGCTGTGCTTGATTTTTTGATCGAAGTATATATTGCCTACTTGTTTAATATTATTACATAGAAATAAGCAAACAAAAGAAAAAAAATGGTTGTGATGTTTTTTTGCAGGTGCGGTAGATATCAGTCAGACAGATGGAAGAGAGTACCAATGTCCAAATCAATCAACACTTTCCCTCTCGAAGATTTGATTTTTCTTCTTCTCAATTATTAGCCTCTGATCCGCTTCCATGAAACCCACCATCGAAAAATGTCAGATTATGAAATCATGCTGTGGGACTTTATTTCCTTAGTTTGAGTTCACGAGAAATTTTTTTCATTTCATTTCTTATGTCAAAGAACAATGACGTGAGCTCAGGAAGGATAAGAGCAGCAAATAGTAGACTGATTGTTGACCTCTTTTTTTGGTTCTGTCTTTCAACTTGGTTCTTGAAAACACACATCAATCATAAACAAGTCAAGTCAATAAAGTTTCTCTTCTCTTCTCTAAGAATTCATTTAATTTTTCAGCACAGGACACCGTTGTGCGTCGTCAATGAGTTAAACCTTCACAACTAACCCTCTCGTTTTCTTCACAATTGCGTCACACTTTTAAAGAGCAGAAAACTAAGAAAAGAAATCTTCACAAGTTAAACTAAACCATCTATCATTTTCATCTGATCACGCAAGTAAATTCTTCTGGTTTCAGGAAAATAATGATCGTTGATTCCTTTATCTTTTTGAATCTTTATGCATGGAAAGCAACAGTAAGAATTAATAACATCTTAATTTAATTCTCTTTCTTTCTTTTTTGCTGGCTCTGTTTCCGCTGTAGTATCATATGATATCACTCTTGAAAAGCTAGTAGTTTTATGTATTAGTAATCTGCCTTGAAAGGCCGGTAAACTTTGAGATCGGTAACAACTCCGGCAATCGATCCAGCAGCAGCAGCAACGGTTATGATGAGGCAAGCAACACTGAGCAGTTGTAAGCAAACCCATCTGGTGCTCCACTTGGGTATTCTTTTCTGAACAATGTACATCTCCACTGGGAAGTAAACGGTCAGTGGCCAGAACCCAAGTGCTCCAAGAAACCCGACGATGTCGTTGAAGAACGGCAGCAGCATTGAGATCAATGTAGTGCAGCAGACGAACGCGGATCGCCAGACGAGCCGGAAAAGATTGAGATTGAACGATTTAGTAGATGATAACGGAATGGTTATCTCTTTGCTCATGAACGATGCTTTTGGGAATCTCTGAAGTATCCATTTTTCGAGGAACGCGAAGAGCGGCTGGCAGTAGACCTGGTAAGCTCCGATGAGGTGGATAACAATGGCGGCGTTGGCGATGTCGAGGAGCCAGTAAGGGTTGTAGAATCCGAAACCGGTGAGTAAGTTTCCGGGAGCTAAATCACCAAAAGCAGCATACCCCATGCATCCACAGAGCATGTAGAAGATTGTTGTCACTGCAACACTTATCAGCGTTGCTCTCTTCATCACCTTTGATTCCGAAGGCGGCGGCGATTTGATCGTGTCCTTGGAACGCAAATTTTATCGCAATCAGCATAGATCTCTTTTCTTCGTTATTGTCGAGAGCAAAGAATTTGTTTTAAAGGATTCGTACCTGAATCTCGATGAGAATGATAGAGTAAGAGTAGGCGAAGGCTATATCGCCGAAAGCCTGAAGACTTCTCCAGACCTTCTGCATGGGAGAAACTGTGCCGACGCTGATTCCGGTCATGCTTCCCCTGATCGCTTTATGCTCTGTTTTTTATGAGCAAAACAACGTTATTTAGATTCAGCACGCTCCGTTTGTGTTCTGTTTTCTGATTCGAAACGGAGTAACAACAGATTCTGGCTACTTACTTATAACTTCAGCGATGCCGAGGCCGAGACCGATGGATGAGTAAGTGAAAGACATAACTGCGGCGAGGATTGAAAGCCACCATATCTGATCGAAATCTGGAATCTGTGAAAAGATTATCTCTGCAATTCCGAAGATGATCATGTAAACGTTGCTTGATGTGTGACATGGACTGTCGTCGCCGTTTTTGTGAAAACAGTTCGATCTTTCAATTGCCCTGATACCACCAAACCCAACCCAAAAACAAAAATTACCACTTCAATTCAAGAAAAAAAAAAGAGACAAATTCAATTTTTCGTATAAAGAAAGAACAGAGAGATAGATTTCTTACATCATGCTAATAGAAGCAGCAATCGTGTAACCAATTGCAACTCCAAAAATGTTGAGATACTGAATCCATCCACATACTTTCACCTTAAATCCACCTGAAATTTCCAAAAAGTTCGTTAAAATTTACAGAACTTACAATAAGAATTCATATTCACGAGCAAAAGTTGATTTATGTTTCAAGGAAACTAACCAAGATAAGCATGGACAGCATCCATATAACTGTAGTTACGTTTTCCGGTAACCGAATCGCCGGTACGATAACAATCAGAAAGCAGAGCAGATGTATAGTATGTGACTAAGGAGAACATCATCATGACTATCGGTCCGGCAACCCAACCGAGTTGCGCGATAGCCCAGGCAAGCGAAAGCACGCCGGAACCTATAACCGCTGTGATGATGTGCGCGCTCGCCGTCCAAACAGTGCCTATAACATTAAAAAAAAAAAAAATCACAGCTATTAGAAGTTACTCTTATACGAGATTAGATCAGGTTCGTAAAGCAAGTTTAATCTCTCTTTACTTACCTCTACGGTTGGGACGGCCATCGTCGTCGAAACACTTGGAGCCTTGAAGTTGTTGCTGGCCGAGCTCCAGTGAAACTTCCATATGGTGAAACTGCTTAGTTCCGGCAGCGCTACCGTTTTCTCCGACCATCTTTCCAGGAAAGACAAAAGAAACTAAAAATCCAGCAATAGCGAAACAAGAAAATCAGTCTCCGAATTCTAGTGTTCTCGTTAGAACACTAGAGAGGCTACAGATACTAGCTAGATTCCTCTCTCTACCACCTCTATCTATATATGTTGGAGTTAAAGATTCCGAAAAACTTCAGATTCTAGCTTGATAACTATTCCGAAGACCGGAATAGCTGTTTTACGGAAATTAAAATCTGGTAATTATGTAAACTTTCTGTCTCTTCTCTGAAGGGAGTGGGAATGAATATGAATGGTAATAAAAGAGCGAAGAGTTCCTAATTTATAGAAGAAAAAAGTAAAGAAAAAAAAGAGTGCAATAATATAATAACTTTTTAAGATTTCATAAGGACAGATTGGTGCAAATTGCCCGAGCCCGGCCCGGGCACTGACCGCGGTCCTTTTACCCAAAAGGAAAACTACAGTACGTATGAAAACGTAACGTTCTTTTTTTTAATTTAATTATAAGTGATTACAAATTAATTTCTAAAAAATAGAATTAGAAAATAAATTTGTTTAGAATAAATTTATAATTATAAATCTATTTAATTATTTTAAAGTAATTATTTTAATGAAAGAATTACTTTTATAGCATATTTTGATTATCATCGAATTTTAAATTTTTTTCAAATTTTATATTTGTTATTTCATATATTATACTTACTATTTTCAAGTCTATTTTTACGAATTTTATTTTTAATTAAATTTACTTTCACTAAATTTATTTTTATAGAGTTTATTTTAATATAATCGGAATACTCTTTTAGATAAAATAAACACACTCTTAGATAAAATTGAGCTGTATCAATTACCTTCTGTATAGACTGAAACACAACACTTGAGATGTGCTTCTTCGGAAATCACTAAAAAAAGTGAAGCAGAACGAATATATCTACTAAGTAAATGAGAGGTATAGGATAGTTTACGTTTGAATGAAAGAAATGGCAAGGGTTTATATAGTGAATGTGAAGTAGAAAATGAAAATTATATATGTAATAAAATGTTGTTATAGTGTTAGGGATGGATTCTTCAAGCAATAATAAAGTGAATAAAGGAAAAAAAATGGCTAAGGTGCGAAGGATCGATTGTGACCATTGTTGGTTGTGTACAAGAATAGGGTTCTTCTTCTCTCTAGCAGGGGGTTTTCAATTGTGAGAATAATCCTATATTAAAATTTTAGATTAATATGATAGGTGTTATATAGATTAGGCATTATTATTTTATTAGTTAGTTTTTTTAGTATAGGTTTCTTCTTCTCTCAGTTACTATTGTTTTTGTTATATATTCTTTTTCTTTTTGAATATCGTTTCTATGAAAGATTTAATTTGCATTATTCTTTCCTAAGTAGGGGTTCATAATCATGCACTTCATTGTCTTGATACTTTCTAATTAAAAGCTCCGAATCTCTTTTCCAAACCGTTCGTATTGAATAAATATCGTCACAAATTTTGGTAAAATTATGAAACTTAAAATAATACTAGATGTCCTCCTGCTACTAATCGTCCCTATCTTTAATGGTGAAAATATAAATACTCCTCTCCTTATTATCCCTATCTTTAAAAGAGAAAGTAATATATTCATTTTTCTAACCACAACCGTTTAATAAAATCACAGTCGTTCGATTATTTGTTCATACAACTTTAAAAGAAGAGTATGCAGGAATATTTATAAGTAACTATTTTTCACTTATTTTTCGACATTACAAAGAGTTCTTTTAATTTAGGCCTTTAAAAAAAAACAAATCAAATTCAATCGTACCTTTGACTCAATGGGTAAGATAAGTCTTATTCACGTATAATTGGATTCTAAGATAAAAAGGGGAAAAGTTTTGACAAATTCAAAAAATTGATATACCACAACGAACAATAAAAAAAAGTTAAAATAATTGATAATAACATAATAGCTTAGAAAACATGTACATGTTACATGATATTATAATCTTAATATAAAACTTATGAATTTGTTTTAGTAAAAGTAAAATAAAGAATATTAACTTTTTTCCCAAATAATTAGGAAAGCCAGAAACAATCTAAGTTTGATAGAATCAATCTTTGTTTTTTTTTTCCTCCTTCGAATGAATAACTCATATTGTTCATGTCAGCTAAGCATGCATTTTAACTAGTTAAAGTGAGCTTGTACAACATAAAAACAGAGTTTAAATTCAGTAAATTTGGAATAAATTAAAACACAAAAATGAGAACTCAAACTAAACATATATTTTGTTTATTAAAACACATTCTAAATATATTATGACACCATTGGCTGCGTTTTCGCTTTCAATTTAATATTAATAAATTATCTATATTTTTTTATTATTTAAAAATTTAAAAAAATAAAAAACCCTACGTCATAAAATATATTATTATTAGTTTAGTAAATAAATAAAATTCATTTCTAAAAATTTAAAATAATAAAATATTTTATTTAAAAAAATCATTTTATAAATATTTTGAACATTCTCTAACTTTGTTTATTCTTTATTAATTAGGTTTCATACGTGGGAGAGCTTGCAACGTTCAATCTCAAGTCTGTTCTTCTCCATCGATAGTTGATAATAGCTAAAACATCTTTGTTCCCTTCCCTATTGGTTGGAATAAGCTGGAAATTAGAAATGAATGATTGGGAATGTTGTTTCTTCTCCATTCTTTTGGAAGATTTCGTCTTCGGAGATTTTCTACTTTGTAATTTGGAATGAACTTTAAGTTGTTATTATTTCTTGGCTTTTCGTTTTAATTTTCTTTACGTAAGTCGGTTTCAGAAATTATGGGTATACATTATGTACGTGTATCAATTGTCGATTGACAAATGTTGGCCACATAATTTGGGTTCTAATTGATAGTTTCCAGATACATGACTAAAAAAGTGTGAGCAGATCCTAAGGATGTAGACATGATTTTTAAGTTGTATTTGCTAGTAGTTATGAAACTATTTGTTTTAAAACAAAAAATATTTTAAAATTTAAAATAAATATTATTATATAGAAAATTTATATATTTTAAAATTTAAAATAAGTTTTATAAATAATTGTAAAAATTTTATTAAAAATTGTAAATAAAAAATTAGAAAAGCACTTTTCTATAAGCAATGACAAAGCATTCCTTAGAACTACAGGGTGTCTGACTATGCTTATAACACGAATTTTTATTTTAAATTATTAATTTTTAAATAGAAATTTACATTATTTTAAAAATATTTCATATTTTTGAAAGTACAATTTATTTTATGTCATACAATCTTTATACATCTAGTTTTATTATTTGCATGAGATTAAAAGAATAAGATTTATTTTCTAAATTTTTTAAATAAACTCTATTGTATAAATTTATTTTTAGTTTTTAAGCACTTTCAAACTCTATTGTATACATATCTTGTTATAGTTGATCTTTAAACTTATTTTTATTTTTATTTTTTCAAAAAGATTACTTCATGTGGAAAAACACACCCTTTGCATGGTGAATTGCAAACGATGATGTAATTATTTTAGTTCACAACAAACATTTTATCTTAAAAAAAAAAAAAGCTCATTTGCTAACTATGTAGTAGTATTATGGTGGTCTCTTCTTTTTCTATCTTGGCATCTAGCTCCTACCATTCATTGCTATTTTAAAATTTTCATATCCTATATCATCCAAATAATAATAATAATAATAATAATACAATGGTGATGACAAAACGCAATTATAAGGAACAAAAGTAAGGAAATATTTGGTAGTATTTATTAAAAAGGAGTTTTTTGGAAAAAAAAAGTATTTAAAAATTTTTTTAAAATTAAATTTTATTTTTTTTTTATTTTAAAAAAATAATTAAAATAACTAATAAAAAAATTTTATGACATAAAATTTTTCTGTATTTTTAAAATTTTTAATAAATTTTATAAAATATTATAAAAATTTTATTGAGAAACATGAAATAAAAAATTAGAAAAAAAAGCTTCCAAATATGTTCTAATAAATCCTTCAAAGAAATTTGAAATGCATATCAATAACATCTAATTCTTTAATTGCACTATCTTGATTAAACGACTATTTTTCAACGCCTTCTATAAAAATAATTTTTAATTCAAATATTTTAATACGTAGAATTTTTTAATATTTTTTAAATTTTAAATATTTTAAAAAATTTATAAAATATATATTAAAAATATGAATTAAAAATTTATTTTTTTGAAATGGAACGACAAACTCTACCACATTTGAAGTCAGAAATTAATAATTTTTTTGAGAAACAATCAATTTTAGTTTGAAGCAAATATGCCCGCTATGTAACGAAAGAAAGCTGCCTAATGCATGCAATTATTCAACTCTCCCAACTGTTCCATGTTCTTGAAAATGAATCACAAATTTCATATTGGATTGTCTTCTTCACATTTCACAACCCGTAATGGAAAGAAAAGTTTTGAGATTGAGTTGCTTGAAACAAGTTTTTTCCTAAACAAAATCAATGAACAGATAAGGAAGGACCACCAAAATTTAATATTGTGTGTTTTTTTTTTGTTTGAAAAATAAGGTACTTGTATCAAAATAAAGACAAGCATCTTCCACACATTATTTACTTGATTTTCTTTGGAACGTTTAGGATTATTTATAAAGTAGATTTTTAAAAAAAAAATATTTTAGTAATTTTTTGAAAATGAGTTTGCTTTTTTATTTCAAAACTAATAAGAATTATAATTTTTTATATTTTAAAGTTTTTAAAAACTTTTAAAATATTAGAAAAATTATTACATTTGAAATCGAGCTCACCTTTTTAAATGTATTTGTAAAAAATAATATATTGAAAATGAGTTCGATAAAAAATAAAATTTGTATTTATTTTGTATTAAAAAAATTTGAATTTTAAAAATAAATTTTATGCTAAAAAATTTAAATTTTATGTTTAATATAATTAAATACTAAATTAAAAATTGAAAGTAAATGTGCAAAAAATGAGTTTCAAATACAAGTCCTAAGCCAAACGTGTCTGAACATCTTCAAAATTCATAACGTCAGACAAGTGAAATTACAAAAAGCCAAAACGTAACGCATATTAGTTTGAAGAAATGTGGCGAAGCGCCACGGCGACGGGGAAGATGAAGAAACAACACATCGCTTAAGTGCCACAATTTCAAATGCATGAGAATTTTTTGTAACAAAATTCTATATCAATTTCTTATGTGAATGAAGTCTTACTGTTTTCAAAAAAATTCCAAGTAACTTCTTTGAAAATTTTTTGATCTATATTAAAACGAATAATAAATAACATTCTAGCGTAATATCGTAATAATATCATCCTAAAGAACAATAATATACGTATAACCTTTTAGCAATAATTAACATAATGAAGACAAAGAGTTTTGTATCAAGAATAAAAATAACATTGATGCAAAAATGATCTTGTTCTTCTTATAAAATATTTAATTTAATAAAAAAGTTTGAACATTTTTTCTATAGTAGTTCGATTCCTATGAACCAAACTTAATCCACCTACAAAATTTATTCTTCTTTAATATATATTAAATACAAATTTTCTTCAATCTACTATTTAAAAATAATCGAGTCACATAAGGTCTACTATAGCTGCCAAATGCCCGTGAATTCATGCTGAAAAATAGTTATATATCTATACATTAGCCAAAAAAAAAAGAACAGAAAAGAAAAAATTGGTATGCAACTTCTGATAAAATACAGATGAGCTATATCAGTAACATGGCTCTAAAATACACTTGATTTTCTGTCTCTTATGATATCATCATAGTTGAAATGTTTGAATGCAGGAAAAGAGGAAGAAGATCATTCAAATAATTGCAGAAGATCATTCAAATAACAACACTAGTGAAGTGAAGTCCACAAGAAAAAATAGTAGTTGTTGGTAGATATCACTACTTTAAGACTCCATATGTAGGGGTGGCAATATATGATCCGATCTGAAAATTCAATCCGAAATCGACCTGTTTAATTAGGGTTAGAATTAAAAAATTTGACCCGTATAAATATATAGATTGGGTTAGAGTTGAACGAATTTGACCCAGTTATTAAATGGGTCGACCCGAGTTAATCCGAAATTGATCTACTAATTCGAAATGTCACTTTTTGAAGGAACAATTCTTAATTTTTTCTTACCGTATAATAAAATATTGACAATAAAAATAATCGATAATAGTTATTTACAAACTATTAAATTATATTGTATTTATAATTAATTTATTATTTTTATACTTTAGTAAAATAGTATACGATGAAAATTATAATATTATCGAAAGTATTACTCTGTAGGTATTTTTAATGACGATTTTAGATTTCGTATAAAGATTTTTATAAAAATTTTGTTAGATAGATATGTTTATCAAAATTTTTATCGAAATTATTAATATGTATTTATAATTATAAATTTCAGCTGTTATTATATATTTTTAGAAAATAAAAATAATAATTTTTTTATATTTTAAGGATCGATAAAGATATTAAGGAATGCATATTTTGTCGGACATAATTATATTTCGTCAGTAAAAATATTGTGCACCTTCATTCGAACTGATTTTATAATTTCGTTGAAGCTTAAAAATATATAATTAATAATTAATAATTTTAATTATTAAATGGGTCGATCTGAATTTGACCCGATTATTAGTAGGTTGGGTTAGGGTCGACAATTTTGACCCGTATAAATTCATGGGTTGAATTAGAGTTGAACAAATTTGATCCGATTATTAAATAGGTCGACCTAAAACTGATCCACCAATCTATATTGCCATCCCTATCCATATGTATGCTTGCATCACATAGATTACAAGTTACTTTTCATGATTCAACTGATTTGAATAGAGAAGAATATATTAGATATAAGGTACTTAAATAATTTTGCAGAAAAAAAGTATGTAGTAGAGTATGTGAACAATAATGCAGTCAATGACATAGCTCAAAGAACTACTTCAAATAACACAAAGATAGCTAGCTAGGCACCCTAGAAACATTACAGGAAATAAAAATAAACATTCACAAGTCAAGATATGCACTTCTCATCCTAGAAAATAAGGAGATAATCAACGTCACTAATTAGAACTTGTTCTTCTTCTAGAATAAGGAGCATGTTTAGTGTCTCTCAATGTGAGTGAAGAAAATTATATGTAACAAGCTAACTAATCATGTCTAATGTTCTGTAATGTATATTATGGCCTTCTAAAATTTTACTGTAAGAAGAATTTGCAGAAAATATAAAACCATTTTACCTATTTCATGCACTTCTGTTACTTTCAAGCTTTTCATTTGTTCATTTTGCTAATCTAACATGTCAAGCAATAACTAAGCTTCCAAGGTTGTTCATTCTTTCCAACAATATAGGAGTAAACAAAGTCTATCGATCTAACACTTAGTCTTCTCATTCATTCCTATTTTAATCTCAAAACTCACCAATCAATTGACAAAATTATGCAGAAGAGAAAAAAAGGCGAACATGATTGCCACTGAACTCTCTCATTAAAACTTTATTGAAACTTCCATGTGAATTTAATCTGCACCATTATAAGTGGCTCGTGAGCTGTTTATTCTAGATCAAAGATGAAAAAGTCGAAGTTAATCATCAAAATATACCATGAAATTAAAAAAAGGATTGTAGCAACATTGAACAGCATGAATATTGATTAAAAGCTGCAAGATAAGATCTTGTACGTTACTTCAGATTCTGAAGAAAACCTAATGGGAAGAATGATGATAAGCAGCATTGACACTAATGTAGTATTATGAGAACCAGTCTCATGATATGCAATCAAACAACTTTTCTAAAAATTATTCAGATATTTTAAGATCTCAACAGTTTCAACAGTAAACCGAATCATCACTGAGATGTTTTCAAAAGACTGAAAATGCAAAAGCTGCAAACGTCGTTAACAAGAAGCTCAGCTACTTGATATTATTCAACATTTGAAGTCAGATGGAATATTGTAGGAAGGCTCATGAACAGGTGAACCATCACTGGCCAAAATGTGATATGGTATCTTCTTATGAAAATGAAGTATTAAAAAATAATGGAGGAAGAAAAAAGGAGAAAAATAAAAAGTTGCAAGGCACCTAGAAGAAGATCCCACTGTGCACACTTTTGATGACATCCACTGGAGACTTACAGGGATAATTACTATACCAAATCTCGTGCCAGTCCCTTCCATGCAATAGACCATCGAATGTGAGCGGCTGCTTTACAAAAAAGTCAACTGTGAGCTGCAGCGTGCCTTTGACATTGAACAACAATGTGCACAAAAGGGATATTATATCATAGTACGTACAAGGATGTAATATTTTGTTCAAATGATTTTCAGTAAGTTTTTCATGTTTTTGTTTACTAATTCAGGACATTGGCCAGAATTTGATCCTAGCTGCTTAGCATGCTTTTCTAATTTTCAACTTCTTGCCTTGTTTCACTTTCACTGTTAAAGAGAAGCATTTCGCATCCTTCATAAAGTTTCCTCTTTAGTGGCAATAGAAGGTAGAACTAAAACATTCAAGTTCTTTCCAAATTTTTATGGAACTGATTACGACATGGCAACACTAGACTAAGAAAAATGACAGATTAAAAGAAAATTGTTGGTTCTAGACGATAAGTGTGCTCGCATATGTCCAAAAGTTAAAGCTAACAAACGAGAAAGGTGCTACCACCTAGGCTTCAGAAAGTTCCACATCTTAACTCCGTTCTACATACATTTGTTTGTGATGACAAAGCTATCCACTCTTTCGGACCCAAAAAGTAAATACTTTCATACATTGGTAGCAACACTATAGCCATAATTCCATGAAGCATTCAAAAGAGTTCTAAGAAGAAAACTATTGATCAAGCCTTCAGTAAATATTATTTAAAGGACGAGTAACATATTAATGAATTAGTATGCATCTTTTACATCTATCTAATTTCTAGCAGCCACATACTATTGCTGCTGACATTTGACCAAATAATCTTTTTAACATTTCAGAAGCATAGAGTAAGCATGAGTTCCACAATCATGTGTAATGAAAGCTACTCCAACCAACTTTCACACATAAAACAGGAATATAACCCGAAGGTAACAGGGCAGGGGTTTTACTTAAACTCTCATCCGCTTAACATCATTCTCAGGCAAATCTGCATCATTGCCATTGCCCCCTGCTACATTTAGTGGCAGTGCAGTTCCCTGCTTGAATACCATACTTTTAGGAACAGAAGATATAACGATACATGTAGTTGCTATCTATGATTAGCATGTTGGGTTTTCTATTTTAAGAGCATAATAGGCATTCTTGACAGCTGGGCTAAAGAGGTGATAGATTCAGGACACTTACCATTTCATCAGGGACAACAGCATATCTTTCAGATGGTACCCAAGTTCAACCTGCTAAACATGAAAAAGCTAAATAAACAGATCCTACTATACACAAGTTATACAAACAGATCTCAACATAAATGAAGAAATATTTGCAACCTGCTAATGACTCAGATGTGGAGGGCCTTATCTGCTTGCAAACAGAAGCGTCAGTACTTAAAGCTTCAATCATCTTGGGAGCGACCTTGCAATTTCCCTTGGTCTGTTAGGTTCGCGTAACTCATCACGTATACAAATCAACAGAAATACTTTATCTATCATCTACTCCACCGTAGACTAGAAAAAAACTAATGATATTTTCATAACATCCCAAGGAGAGATTTTACCTCAGCAGTGAAGAACACTGATAGAAACATTAAACAGGTTAAAGTACACAATATACAATATAAGATTCAAATAGTTTGAAGTTTCAAGGTGCATACCTGTCAACTGTATCCCCATGACCAAGCTGTCCCACCAGCACCCCTTCCCCATGAAAAACTATTCATTCTCTCTGTTATAGCAAGTGTATGCCTCCAGCCACAAGATAACTTGAATAACTTTCCACATGAGTTCACGCACACAAAATTTAAACCAAAAACCAATTTAATGTCTTAACCAAGTAGAAAGCCGTAGCTTAATACAGGAAAACAAAAACCACACCATAGTTCAAAGCTGCATCCAACACATGAGGTTCAGTCCAATGACATATTTCTTCTATTTGTTGCAATATAGATCCCCATATCACATTATGTCTAGAAGACTGCATAAGACTGAAACCTGATAGAAAGTCACTTTGGTAGTTGAGAAGCATCAGAAAAAGATACATCATCGTCAGGGACGTTAACTAGGACTAGGAAGCAATGACCAATATCACCATCTCCAACTTGCACAAACTGCAAATAGCAACATAAGCTACAGAATCGAAAGGCAGGTTCACAAGGTAACATATGACAAATGCAGTTATTATGAACACGATGAACATCCATATCCCGTTATATACATAAAAAAGGGGGCAATAATTTCAAGGATAAACGCGCAGGAAAGAGTTTCAACACATGGATAAAATAAACATTTACAATGAATAACCCCTCACACTCACAATTGCAACCAAGCTACAGTTGAGGAATTAGGAGAGGTTGAAACTTACATTTAGCAGTTATGAATTGGAGATTGCTCATTCGCGTCAGTCCTGTCTGCCTGCCCGTTGATTCTCCAAGATATAAATGCTTCAGTTAAACAACTTATCGAAGCAGCCAAAAATAAGTAAACTAGTAGTAAAGGGCACCAAAAACTACTCCAATTGGACCATCTTTCACATACTAAATAAAAGAGTAAACAATAGAGACCCATTAAGCATCAAGACTGTAAACTTTCTTTACCAAGTGGTGGAAAGCATCCAAATTATACATGTCATATTAAACTCACAACAAAGAGGGACCAGCAATTTCTACTTATTCAAAACAATTTCGGGTTCACAACACATGCTTTCACAATAATAATAGAATCCAAAGAGACCTATTTTATCCTTTTGTACATCAGAAGAAAATTGCTTGTTGAGCTAATGGAGAATAGATAAAGAATTACTCAAACATAATCTCAGAAGTAAGAATCGTAGGAACTAAAATATATTAGGAATCAAGAGGTATATAACTATTAAAATTAAGGATGTGGAATGCCTATTATATTCTGCTCCTAGCCATAAAGTTTCCCATCAGAGGTTAGAACCATTGTATGTCTCCAACCTTCACATATCTGCAAACAAACAAGCAAAACTTGGTCCATAGTGAGAACACAACAAGAGTTTTTCGAAAACAATCTGTTAAAGCCTGTCCAGGAGAAGAAGAACTCATAATAAAGCACATTACATGTTACAGTTTATTTGAGGCCATCCAACAGGAGATTAGAGAAAAAGGGGTAACATGAAGTATGCAGATGAGAAGTTTTGATCCACAGTAACTGTTAATACAGCCTAAAATGCCAAGCTATACTTTAATAAAGTGAAGAGTATAAAACAATAACAAGTCGGCAATTGTCATACAAAGCTCAAGATACTACTACATATAGAAAGTGACACTTAGCAAACTAACCACAAAAGAGAGCAGCAAACTGACAAAAAGAACTAAAACTAATCTATCAAACAACAATACCTGTGACACATTACTATCTTTTAGGACTTCCAAAAAGCGTGGAAGACCATGGTCCCAAGTCCCCATGCCCTAATACTTGCTCCAACCATAGGTATATATCCGCCCTGAGGATGAAACAGTTATTGTGATGCCAGCCACAAGCAACTTACCATTTTCTCTCCCTAAAAACATCATATCCACAGTTTAGAGAAGTACCTCTACCTGTTAATAAACAAAATTCAAGCATGTCTACTAGACGAATCAGTGTTTATAAAAATTCAAGTTTTCCAGGAATAATAAAGTAAGTAGATAACTTTTCTTCAAAATATCTTGAAGAAAACATTGCTCTTTCCAGAATCCCACAGAAACAAGAGCAAAGTGGAATGTTGCACTTTGCCATACAAAGTAATCATTTCACTGCACAACTATGATATCTTAGGTATCTCACTTCACAAATAGAAATTTGGACACAAGAAAAGTGAGAAAAGATGAACTCTAACAGCCAAGGAATTATGGAATGTTCTTCTTTTGAATCACAAGTTCACAACATCAGATGCGTATATATAAGAGTAAACTACCATGTATAAGTTACATGGTTGCTGCTCTACAAAAACCGCAGTTCCTATACTTATGAGGAAAATATCTGTATCGATGAAATGAGACTTCATGAACAACAAAAGAATATCCTGTATCACTTGAGCGAGGAGAACTTTTGACCATTTCATGCTATCAATTATTTCATGAAGTGGATACAAATTCTAATGTACTTCCATTCACCACGAATATGAAATCTTATGAAAGACAGCAAACATGAAAAGTTATGAAGGCTACATGCAGAGAGAAATTGCTAAGACTTTAAACAATACACCAAAAGCTCAATGCAATATACTCATATTTTTTTGAGAAGCATGTTACCGTTCAATAAAAACTACATACAGACACAGAACAAGCGGATCTGAGAAAGAAGGCCGGACAGTAAAGAAAGCAGAACTCGCAACTCTCTACCCATCACTTCACTCAGAAAAGAAACCACAAGCAGTTTCCTGAATGCTCACCAACTGCTCGTCAAAACGCCTCAGCAAAAAGAACCCACAAAACGACAGAGAGAGAGAGAGAGATAATAGTTACACAAGAGAGCGTGTCATTGGCTAGCGTCGGCAGAGCACGCTGCGGCAGCGGCAGCAACAGCAGCAGCAGCTTCATTGCCGGTAGCCACGATTGACTACTCTCCTAAAGCAAGCAACCTAGGTTACAATAATTTGCGAATTCGGGTAAAGAAAATGAATCAAATCTTCGATTCAGCAGCTAATAATAATAATAATATACAAAAATTTTGAATGCATATAGTGGGGCGAGATTCGTGACTACTCTCCCGATCGGCCACGACATCTCTCCCTTTCCATATCTTGTCGTTTTCTTTTTTTTTTCATAAATACTGTTGAATTCATCGGTGAAGAACGAAGCACTGTTTCTTCTTCTTCTTCTTCTATTTCTGATTGAAATCGAAGGGAAGAAGAATACGTACTTGCAAGATCAGTCCATGTATATTTCGTTTTATATTACATTTTTACATGGTCTTTCCATTTCCTTTGGCAGTGAAAGCAACCGCAACCAGAAAAACGAAAAACATCCTTCATGGCGATGATCGTTTTACTCCAAAATCAAGCTTTCTAACTCCAAAACATCAACTTAAAGTACACAATTTCCATACAACATAAAAAAAAAAAAGAGTTTGACATAGAGTACAAGAAATTTTAAGCAACCATGTGAATACCATTCATCTCGTTTTCTTCCAATATTCTGCAACTTCTTGTGCTGAAATCCAACTTCAAGTTCTTCCATTCTTCAATCCAGAGACTATAACTTGATCTAGGAGCTACTACATCAACAGAAACCTCCTTGCTTTCGACTAACTCCTTTGCATAACATTCAAACACATTTAATTTCTCTAAATGTTTCACTATCTTCACTTGATCTCTCTCTCTTTTCGCTTCTTCTATCGATTCCCTCACCTCTTCGACTCGTGCCCAGAAACAAGAATCCTGAGTTAATCCGGCGAACTTGCTCCGTTTCCTGTCATTCAAATCTTTCTTACCTTCTTTCCACCACCTATCAAACATGTTGTACCTTCTTTCCCTTCCATGAGACAAGTAGTGTCCTTTCTTCTTGTTCATTTCAGTCCTGTAATATTCTGCAATGTCTAATGGTTCAACTAAAAGCTGGTAGAAATGTGCCGCGTTGATCCATTTACAACGCCTGTCGAAATCATGAGGTAGTTGATTACTGCGAAGCATGTCAATGACATTGTCCCAGAATGCAGCTAGCTTGATTCTGTTCATGTTCACCATGGATTCTCTCTTTGACACAGACCTGTACTTGAATGAATCGTAGTAGCCTCTATCACTGTCACATAGGGCTTTGTACCATTCTATCTGTGCACGGCGAGGTGTTATTTTAGCCAGCTTTATTGCAAGATTAGAGCAGTTCAAGTTTGGACTGCGTCCTATTCTTCTGCAAGTTCTGAAGCATTCTTCCGCCTCTATGAATCCCATATCCTGCAATCAGTTTCCAACAATTTAATTAAGGTCAAGCAATTTTTAGGTTTAAATTAATTGTGATTCATGTGTTATTTACATGCAGATGATTCTACCTGAACATTGAGTCCTGATGCTTGTAGTGCCAAAGAAACCCCAAGATTGTAGTTTGATTTTGTAGCTTCTTCAGCTAAAGATAACATCTTTCTTATGAGCAACTTCTCTGAGATTTTCACCACCAGATCACCATATGACTGATTTTCCTCTTCAACGTAAGATAAAGAGCCCGATGCAAACGTTAAGTAAAGCATTTTTGTTACAACAGCTGAATTATCAAGGCAGATCGCGCCTTCCTGTGAGCACATTATGTAATTCCCAAAAGGCTGAAAAGAGTAAATCCTTTTGATAGAATCAGATTGCTTTTCGTCAGCAGTAGCTGAAGCAATGTGCATCAACACAGACTGTTGAAGTTCGAATTTTCCATTATCAGATAACTCTGATGTAGAGCTCATCAGAAACTTAAATGAAGATACTGATGACTGCAAGATGTGGAAGATCAGCTGCGGTGGTATGGAATTATTTGGGCACAAGAGTAGCCTAGGCACGATGTCATGCTGAGAGACCAAATGGCAGAACTTGTCACTCCATCTTTCCCTTAGAATGGCTCGAGACAGCGCTGCATTTCCAAGCAACGGGCTCCCAAATGTGATGCATAAGATAGAAGATGGTGAGGAATCATTTGAGCATGACAAGAAGCTCAGTATGTAGAGTGTTGTGAGAGACGCTAGACAGCCTGCTATGGAATGGCCTGTAAGTATTATCTTCTTGTGCATGATTTCTTTTACAAGCATCTGGTTATAGAGAGTTGAAAGAAACTACTATGTTAGAACAATGAACACTAGTTGTAGTTAAGTAACTAAAGTTTGGTTGATTAAAATTCATAGAAACTTATTAAAACAGGTCTTCTGTATCAGAACAGGTAAATTTCTACGTGAAGATATAAATAGAAAATTAGTCATGACATATATAACAAGCATAACTTGCAAACTCCATGGCCTTCAATAAATTGTTCATCAGCTTGAGTGGTCTTAATATTAAAACGAATCCAGATTCAAAGATCAATAGCTGCCACAACTACGACACGTTAACCAAAGATAGTATTTTGTTAAAAAGATTTTAGGATATAGTTCAACATATATAAAAAGCAAATTATAATTCACCAGAAGTAGTATAATTTAAAAAAGAGAAAGGAATCCAACTTCAACACCTAAACTAATTCAAACCTTGAATTCGTAATCTTTTTCTCATTCCTTGCTAACAAAATTCAATTTCACAAATCTCTGGATACCCAATTGGTCTTCTCCAACTAGAAAAATTAAAACAATAGTAACAAAAAATCTAAGAACACTAATTACCTGAAAATGGTGAGTCCCATGCATGGCCAAGAAAATCTGAAGTGCAGCTGCCTGCACCATAACTGGTTCTCCGTCCTCCTCAACTAAATTCAACGGCAAAAAAACAAGCCATGACCGCAGCTGCCTAAGGGCACTGCAGTAAAGAATCCACCATCAGAGATTACATCAACCAACGAAGCAGTCGCCTGCACAGCAGAGAATGAAACATAGACAACATCTCCAACTCTTTCGCTAACAAATCCTGCACCAGGAGAGCTGTTAACTCCAGCACACTGCTGCCAAGCCTCTGCCAGCAATGGTGTTGAAGCCAGCAGCGTGCCCAGAACATAGCTGGTCTCATACCTACATAGATTAACATTATAAAAACCGCCATGGTTATGAATTTCAGTACCAATTTGAGTGATAATATACAGAAAAAGAAGGAGATGGTTAGATTGCATACATGGACTGCTCTTCTTCTCTTCTTGCTTCCATTGTTTTCAACTTCAAAGTTTGAAATCTTGTGTTGAGACGTGAGCAAGCTCTTCGTTTTGTTTAACTTATTAAATAAGTAAACCATCCACTATTTGGAGCGTTTTTTTAATGTGTTGGCAGGCCAGACGAAGACAGTTCACTCCAAACACGTCTGTCCACCGAATGGCAAATCATGTACAACCAAATTGTCGACTCATTTTCGGTAAACATTTCATTCAGTATTTATTATGATTTCTTTCAAACCAAGCATTGCATAAGAGAGCGGCGGGAAAGCAAAAGAAACATTTTACTAATTATTGGATCGCCAGATGAAGTTGCAATAAAGATTTCATGTTTAAAATATAAGATTACTAATATGTAAGCTAGGATCAAGAGATAATTTCCATTATAAGATGGAAAACCATTTGACTGATCGCCCGTTTGCTCACAACTCGAGTGACGTAGCTCTACACTCAAAAACAGTTTGTTAAACACGGACTTGTCTACCACAGTAATTATAATTTACAGAACTTCACCATGAAGTATTTTCAGTAGCAAATATAGTGAGCCAATATTTGGCAATACTTATTACTGCTTATAAAACTTGTTTATTTTTCAGTTCAGCAGAGTCTACCAACAACGATGAAGACTTGTTTGGTCTACTAGAGTAGACCATTGTGATAGAACAGGGTAGAAGTAGAAGATTGACCTTAATTCCTTTTTTAACGTAGCATTAGCTCACTCGAGAGATTTGAAACAATGGAATTTCATCAAGAATTCAAGAACGAATTGAAATCTTGACGTACACTGCTCGAGTCCGACAGTGATGGTCAGCAGAATCCAGTGCTAGTCCACAACGCACAGCCGCCCACGAGGCATTTGTTAATGCTGCAAAAGGGACGGCAGAGATGAAGTTTTTGGAGGTACAACCAAATTGATGGGATTGCTGGATGGCATCGAAGTTCAAACAAAACTCCATGTGTAGAATCCAAAACAGTACAAAGATTAGAGAAATCTGAAATTTGAGCAATAATGGGGCTAATATATGAAAGTCAATGGTAATTTTTATCAAAGCACTCTGTTCAAATAAGTTATCAATTTGAAGGTAAAATTAACAAAAATATAGAGGGGAAGATTTTTTGAACTAGAGTAATGAAGGAAGTTACTACCTCTGCAGTGCAGAACAGAGTCTGCTGAGACTTTGGTTATTGGTTTCACCTTATTGTGCAATCATATATGTCAAAAATATGCCTGAACTCTCTTGCTCTGCTGAAAGACATGCACACCATCCATGCAAGACTTCCTAGTATGTCTGCCTTGACAAATGGTTCCAACTCTTGAGCTTGCAAACAGTGACTTGCAACAAAATAAAAGAGTTGGCGATTGCAATCCCCGGAAGGTATGTTAGTGAACTGATAGTACAAAGCATGTCCACCAAAATAATATATATTCAACCAAATAGAGATGTGGTTATAGCAAAGTTGTCAACTATGAATAATGCAACTTACGACAGCAAATTAATGAGACAGATCAGAATCTCGCATCCCACATAGACCTTGATTAGATAGTACGTTTCCTGTGGCATGCTTCAATTTGGAACATGTAAATTGATCCATCGTTCAGGTAAGCTGCACCAGTTGGCATCAATCTGACAGGTTCACAATCATAAGTAAACAAAACTTCAGAACATGAGTTGGAAATGTACAAGAACTAAATGCTTGCAAAACCCTACCACCGCATTTTCTGATATTTTCATCAAGCCAATCTTATTGCCATTTTCATGCTTGCATGCATTTGAGTACTGACACTTACAAGAAGCTTAGTTTTATAAGAGGTGAGTAAATGATAGGAAAGAAAAGAACATGCCAGAAATTAGATATTCAATTCTTCATCATTTAGTGAAACTATTTCATATGCTTTGAGACTTTGATCTATTTTTATCTTTCATTGTGCAATTGCCATAACTTTCTTCAATGCCGAGAACCCTTCAGTGCTAGTTAGTAATATTACATCCTTATCTTATTGAGCAATGCTATATCCAAAATACGATTGACGGGGTTCTTCATGATTCGTGGTTGTTTCAAGTTTCAAATTTAAACAACCGAATTATATTGTTACAATCAATGACATAATAACACATCAAAGTGGTAGTGGATCATAACAGTTACAGTCATGATAAATATCATTTCTCTTATCTCTAGATGCTTGCTGAAATTAACTAAAACAACCAAATTGAAAAAGTTATTACCTCTAGAAGTTCATCAAACTCAACAACCCTTGTCTTGATTCCCAAGAAGCATTTCTCTGCAGTTATCTGTAAACTCAAAAGCTGTAGCACATATCATGACATCAGCTAGAACTGCAGTATAAACTCTTAATAGAAAACAAACTGGGAAGGGAAAGGATATATCAGAACCAGACCTGTTTTACAGTCTTATGGTCCTCAATTGGGATATTATCCTTGACAAAAGTCTAACAGCCCATTCAGTATCAAAATTGAACTTTTGGAACATTTCATCCTGTCAGCTGTTGACTGATACATCCAATCAAATTCCAGTTCAAAGAGATGCTTAGCATGCAGTTCAGACACTTACCAATCGCTACCATCGGCCAGGCCCGGTTAATAACTAATTGCTGCATGAACACAGGGATTATCTTCAAATTGGTGCAGGCAATAAACATTTAAAGACATGAAGACACTTAATCATACTTCTGTTGCACCATAAGAAAACTGTCTCTTCCAAGGGACACGCACACCAGCAAAACATTCAAAAAAGAAAGTAAAGAGCTACATAATCCGATTTTTCTACATTCATCAAATGCACTCAAGGACCTTGAAATTCAACATATTTTTCCTGAGGGCTTGTTTCAAATACACCGAACTCCAATTTCTCCCTCCAGTTTTTGAGTTCGGCGACTTCATGTGTTTCAATTGTCACTCCGAACTTCACTTTCACTTTCACACCGAACTCCACTTCTATCAAAATTTAACTTCAAATTTCACTTCACTTGTTTCAAATGTCACTCGGAATTTTGCGTATATATCAGAAGAAAAGAAAAAGAAACAATAAAATTGAGTAAGAAGGAGATGCATTAATACCTCACCACAAACCTTGTTGATCCAGGGTAACCTCGCCTACCAGCTCTACCACAAAGCTGCAGGTAACATAGAAACTTAATTATAGTTGATATGAACTTTAAGACAAAACCTTAGATGTAATTGTACAATATTCATAAAAACAAAGGGGTTTTCTATTCTCTTAGCTAAAGCATTCCAAATTATCCACCCCAAGTTGCATTTTTTTATCAATATTTGACCTTCTTCATCATCCAGGCTTGCCAGGTCAAAGCCTATGTATGTCAACACTATTCCCTACTAGTAAGCCAACAACTGCCTGTAAGCAGACAAACACACATCCATCAACAAGATTTAGGTCTTCCTAGAAGATGTCTGCCTTCCGCCATTTTCATTTGCTTGTCCACCTTTTGACTAGGCTTTCAAAGTCTACAACAGTTTCTGAGCTGGAAAAAACATTACCATCCAGACCAACAACAACTGGAGAAGAATAACAATGGCAAGTTATTAGCAATAACAACAGTGCAAAGCCTTGTCTTACCATGCAAGGTGGTTTCTACAGTGATGCTAGTGTCATTTGCTGTAAGAATAAACACCCAGAGAGAGAACTTTCTGCCCTGATAAAAAGATCCTTCTTTGGCACGTGTTTGCAACAGAAACCAGGACTGTTAGAGAATGTACGAGTTTTTTGAAACTCCTAAAGGTCAGCACTTTGGTATATGTTTCAACTTTGAGATGCAGTCCCCTCTGACATTTTTACATGAGTACGCAACAATAACAACAAAAGAGAATATAAGAATAACCACCATGCCTTGCATTATACATAGCCATGATAAAATCTGTACAAGTAACTAGTTTAAGTAAACAGTTTGTCTTAGGTGAAGAGCCATAAAATGGGTGGAATTATTAATAAAAAAAAAAAAAAGAGATATATTATGTCTTTGACAAGCACGCAAGAGAACTCAAGCATCCTAGTCCAAATTTCAAGTCCATATACATCTGTTGAAGCATCAGCTTTTAGAGAACTGTAAATTAAGGTCATCAAAACAGATAAGAAGCTACGCAGCACCTGATCATCTATTCATCTGGACTCGTGCAATGTTCCAATTACATGAAGACTACCCAACCTTTTCACTTCAGACCCTTCCTTGCGACAGTGTGCTTCACAGTCTTTCTGAATATGAAAGTACTACGGCAAGCACAACCTACTTAGCTTAACAGCTAAAACGTGTGTTCTATCATTGAGGTAAAAGGTCTATAACTAAAGTGAAAACTATCCCCAGTCAGGGTATTAAGATATGCAGGCAGGTGGACACAAGCGTCTTCGCTTCCCCTGTCTTCATCACTGTACTGCATGCATCATGGAGCACAGCACCTCAAATGATCTAAGTTCATTTTCAAACAAAGACAAAATCTAAAACAAATGCAAGAAATGAAGGAAACTTTGGACCTTGGAGTTTTTTTGCACAAGTAAAACATACCAAATATAAATACCTGCACATCGTGCCAGATACCAAGTTTCCTTCTGGCTGCTTCTCGAACAACAGCAAATGCCTCTGAAAGAACCAAAAGGTTACATATAATCCAACAAGGAGTTTTAACACAAAGAATTTATCAAGAGGGATTAAAAGCAACCAGCTTGAGTATCAGCAAGAGACTCCCCTCTCTTGATCCTACTCTAAACTTTTGTCGTCCTCTCTCTCAAGTACGAACAACATCACACCAAAAACAAAGCTTCAAAACAATGCGAAATTCCTGGATCGCAACTTCGCAAAGTTTTTTTTCTAATTAAAAAAATTTCCGCAAATTTACAGATAATTTGTCCTCAGAAAAGCCTCTGAAAATGTGACTCGAGTTGGTTCACCGTATCCACCAACCGGTAGTCACTAACCACCCAGTTGCTCAGGTTCCTTACATCACTCCATTTCATTCTCTTCAAACCCAACCTTCCAGTAATTACTTGCAAAACTTTAACAACGATGTGTTACATGAATGAACTTGAGAAATAAAGAGAGACGAGATTCAAGACAAAACCTTGAGAGAATTATCCGAATACATCTGAATAGATGTTGAAGTTGAAGTAGAAGAAGTAGAGAGGGAGAGTGGAGCGAATCGAGACTTGGAGCGGCAGCGTTGGAGGAGGATAATAGAAAGGGAAGGAGAAGAAGAAGAGAGAGAAGACGAGAGACACTGTTGCGCTCTGCTGCTGCTCCCGCGAACAACGGTAATGGTTTTGTTTTGCCAAAGACTAGACAGCCCAATCGAACAGTAAATGCCCAAACAGCAATTGTTTTTTATACTATTAAAAATATATGTAAATTTGGGTCTTAGTGCGTTTGGCTTTGGGCATGTTTATTTTGTAGATAAAATAAATAAAATTAATTTTTTGAAATTAATTTAAAAAATAAATTAAAAATTAAAATATTTAATAAAAAAATAAATTATATATTTTTTAATATTTATAGTAAATTCTAAAATTAAATTTTTTTAAACAATTTATTTTAATTTTGTTATGTATTTTATATTAAAAGTAAGTTAAAAAAATGAGTTTAAGATGTTCGTAAATATGTATTTTACATTCCAAAAAATAATTTTTTATTTTTATTTATTTTTTAAATTTTTAAAAAGTTTATTAAAATTTAAAAAATATAGAATAATTTATACAGTAAAACTTTTTTATTATTTATTTTTAATTTTTAGATAAAAAATAAAGCTATTTTTTTAAAACTAAAAAACTTTTTTATTTAAAAAAATACTATTACAAATCATCCCAAACATACCCCGAAAGTCTTTCAATATTACAGTTACACATTTCCAAAAAAAAAAAAAGAAATTACTCATAGAAAAAAAAAGGGAACACTATAAAAACACACGTTTGCTGTTATATAACGCGTAGCTGATGCTGCGTTTGTTTTACGGTTACGCGGACCGCGAACGTTTCGGGGCCATTACTTGTTTGTGTTGTTCTCGATTCCAGTTCTAGAGTGGCGAGCATTCATTCAACAACAACAACACACTTTCCAAGCTTTTTTTTTTCTCCTTTTTCTTCTTTAGATCTTTCGGAAATAAAATTTTTGAAAAGTAGTTCTCATAAAAGCGATAGATTCTATACTGCTTTGAGCGTAATCAGAAAGTTTGTTGCTCGATTTCTGAACGATCTTATTCATTCTGGTAAGCTTATAATTATTAGCTTAATAATTGATGTTCTTCTTCTCCTGATCTGGTTTCTTATTTCTGTTTCTCGAATCAATTTATTGCTTACCTGGTTTTGCTTTTCTCACCAAGTTCAGATTCAATTTGATGTACTAAGCTTACTGTTTCATCGAGTGTTTTCTTTTTTTTTTCTTTTACATGATATGTTTCGCACTAAGTAATTCGATTTGCCATCTCGATCAGTTATGTATAAGAGAATTTATTTGACTTGGCTGTTTAGATGCGTAGAGGTTGTTGCTCATCTAGGAACAAGGACCTTGAGATTCAGTTTAAGATAAGGACAGAGATGGTTTAATGTGATTTCAATTCTTACACAATCATTCAAGTTGTGCTTTTGAAGGATTTGTTAAACGGTAAGGGTAGGATTTACTCTTTAGAGTGATCCTACATATTCATGTCCTGTCCGGTTAGATGTTCATAGCATAATATTCCAAGGTTGGTATGCTTATTTTCATCTCTTGTTCTGTTGTTTATATTTAGATGTATAAAACTCTTTTGTGTAATCAAGAGACGTTTATGGTTTTGGTTGGTGACCCCAGATAAAAATATGCATGGAGCTCTAGCTGCTATGAGAGACTCAAAGAAGTGATTTCTTTGTCTATCCAATGAACCTCTGAGCTCCTTGTAGATATTAATTCATGGTCTAGTCTAGCTAACAAGAGAAATATAAGCCTTTGACCAAGTAGTAATAGAGTGAAGCCTTTCAAAAGTTTAATCACAGGCACCACGTCAGAGGGTCTCTAGAAAGCAGCTTGTTTGCTTTTTGTGGTAAAAAGCTTGTTTGCTTCTTAGCACATGTATGTAGATGTAAGATGTTTGTATGCAAAAATATGGACGAAAGTCTGCTGTATTGTCTTCGTAGTACTACTTGTATATTTATTATTGTTATTATTTATTTTTTTCGGATCATGGTTAATCCTAGATGGATCTAGTTTTTAGTCTGAAACATTATTAACTGCTCTGAAAATTGTATTCTAACTGAGACTTTCAGTACAAGGCATGATTGTTACTTGCTGATCGTTACTTGGAAGTTGTTAGGAATTTTGCTTGTAGTAGTTATGTTATAGCATATAAGAAAGGCCTTTTAATGGTTTCGCAATTATTTTGATTTTTAGGTGAGACTTTGGTCTAGAAGCAAGTAGGTTTACTGCTTAGATATTTGCACGATGCAGCTGTATCACCACCCATACTCTATGGACAGCCAGAAAGTTCGTCTGGTGCTGGAAGAAAAAGGGATAGATTACACATCGTACCATGTCAATCCTCTGACTGGAAAGAACATGGACACCATATTTTTTCGCTTAAATCCATCTGCTAAACTTCCAGTTCTCCAAAATGGAACACATGTCATTTTTCAAGCTGCAGACATAGTCCAGTAAGTCTATTTCCTCATGTTTGCTCCCGTTTTGTCATAATCTCTGGCTGATACCATCCATGCATATTTCTCAGTGTTCTTCTCGTTGAATAGGTACATAGACACACTCGCAATCTCTTTAGATGGCGAGGTTACTGAAGAGAATATTCCTGGTAATGAAAGAATTACGGAGTGGATACAAAAGATTGAGAGCTGGAATCCTAAGATATTCACCCTCAGTCACATCCCAGCAAAGTACAGACTGTTTGTTACTCGATTTCTTCGGAGGGTTGTGATAGCTAGGATGGCTGAAGCTCCAGATTTGGCCAGTGTCTACCATGTCAAACTTCGAGATGCCTATGAGACTGAAGACAAGTTGAGGGATCCTAACTTAATTAAACAAAACAAAGAAAAACTCATCAATCTTCTTGATGACGCAGAGTTGCGGCTAAATGAGACTAAATATCTTGCTGGTGAGGAGTTCACTACAGCTGATGCAATGTTTGTACCAGTGCTGGCTCGAATAACTCTTCTGAATCTAGATGAGGAGTACATCAATTGCAGGAGCAATCTTGCTGCATACTATAAGTTAGTAAAGCAGCGACCAAGTTACCATAAGGTCATTGGGAGGTACTTCTCAGGATGGAGGAAATATCGAACGCTTCTGAAAACTTTGTGCTTTATTAGCATAAGAAATATGTTTAGGAGATACTGAAAGTCCATAGACACTGATTCTTTGTAAAGAGGTGTTCTGTTTGCCTGGTGTACAGATTCCCAGCCTTGTTTCTGTTGCCAAAGAATAAGCTAGTGCAGATTTTCACGATTTCCTCCTAATATTTTTTACATGAGGAGGAACCATGCATATAATGATAAGTTCTGGAGCTATGTAGTTAGGAAGTTTAATATGTAGAGTGGTTTTGATGTTCTTATCCAGTTGTCTTGATTGTAAAGGAATTTCTTTGTGTAATAGTGAAATGGAATGTTAGGAGAGGATCTGATTGCTTCTTCTTCTAGCGATCACTTGTGCAGTTCTGGATCTGATTGCTTCTTCTTCTAGCATATGATATTTTTTCCTGTTATTGAGAGGATTCTTCAAGCATACTGAAGTACAAATGTTCTGCTGTTTGTTCTAAACATGAGAGTGATTATCAATTTGTAACCTTCAATGAGAACTCCTTTTTATTTCCCTTGTGCAGTGATGCTTGACACGCTTACTTGATGAAGTACTCCTTACAGCAGGCCAAGTTGCAACTGATGACACTGGGCATGTTTGGCTTTGCTTATTTAGTGCTTTTGTTTAAAAAAAAGCACTTAACAGTGAATTGAGTGTTTGGCAACTGGTGCTTCTCGTTAAAATAAGCTGCTTCTTTTGCTTGAAAAAAAAAGCATCAAAATGATGCTTTTCATAGAAGCAGCGCGGAGCTTTTCCTTCCAGCATTGATGAAAATACGTTTTTGCCCATATTAAGTTTAAATAATTCAGAGTTTATAAACACTCCTATCCTCTTTATTCATTCAATTCTTTCTCATTTCTCACTAGTCTCTCTCTCTCTCGCTCTCGGCTCCTCTTCGCTGCCCCTCCTCTCCTGCGATGCAAAATTTTTCGCGGCTGTTCTCACCCTCCGTCCGATTATTGAAGTTCTCCAAGTATTGCGTCCCTCTTTCTCTAGTTTCTCTTTTATTCATGTTGTAGAGATCGTCGGAGCCTTAGCTTCTATTCAATCACCGCCATTGATTTCGAGGAGGTGTTGGTATGTGAAATCGAACCCTTTGTTTAAACAGATCTGGAGCAGGGCCAAGAGAAATGGTGCTTGCTAAGCAATACCTTTACACATAGATATCGCTCCACATCTACCGTTGCCATCTCTCTCGGTATGCTGCGGCGATTCAGATCAGAAGATTCGGCTCTCCGGACAATATCAGTAGATTACCGCGGATTGTTGAGATTGCTGCGGATTTGTTTAGAGATTGTTAACTTCCTTATGAGCATATCTTGTTTAAGTTTTGTTTATCAGGTATAACATGCTTCTTTATGTTTGTTTTCCCTTCAAGTATAACATGCTTCTTAAGGTTTGAAGGTGCTTGCTTGTGTTGGTAAGACTTTCAAACAGAGAGCAGCAGGAACTACTATGGATGCTGTTGCTGCACAAACCGAGGCTATTAAGGTAGGAATTATAAGCTTATATTGTTGTTTATGGTTTATAAACATATAAAGCTATGTTATGGATTACAAATGAAGTTAGTGTCCTATTCAAAGTTATGTTCTCTGTGCAGGAAATATTAATGACTGAACAATGTTGTGGTGGCTAATGAGCCTGTTTGAAAATTGGAACTGGTAAAGTGGCAACCCCAGCTCAAGCACAGGAAGTATGTTTATGGCAATGTTTGGACTTTCTTTTATTTTTTTAGTTGGGATGCATTGCTGTTTTGTGGTGCAATCTTCTGTAGGATCAACAAGGTTTGTGATGCAGCTTTATGCTTGTTAGTTTTGAAAAAAGGCTGCTTATTATGCTTGTTATTAGTGGCTGGAGCAGTAAAGGTTGATTGAAGAAAAGAAGCTATTACTGGCTGGAACAGTCTGGCTTATTGCTGACTAGTTACTGCTAGCTGGTTACAGAAAATTTTAAAGCTATTTCTAGCTGGTTGCAAAAAATTTTAAAGCTATTGCTAACTGGTTGTAAAAAGTTACTATTAAGATGTTATTTCTATTGATTGTAATGTGTTACTTGATGTTGAGATGTTATTACTTTTATTTCTAACTTGATATGAATGGTGATGTTGTTGCTTACTGCTGGCCGGATGATATTACTTATTACGTGATATTTTTAACTTGTTATTTGATGTTAAGATGTAGTTGCTTATGGTAAGAAATCTAAGATTGCTTTTGGAAATTGCATACAGAAATGCTTAAAGTGGGAAGCTATATGTTGCAAAATAATATATTCAAGACATAAAAAAATATTGTATAAATTAATTAATTAATTAATTATATATAAATAATATTATATTTATATATTTAAAAGTAATGGGAAAATATTATTATAAAATTAATAAGAATATATTTATTAATAGGTTTATAAATATACTATACAAAATATTAAATAAAGGGCATGTTTGGCTTAGCTTATTTGCTGTTTTTAGCAAAAAATAAGCACTAAATAGTGATTCAAGCGTTTGGCAATACCTGCTTCTATCTGAAATAAGCAGCTTGTTGTCTTAAAAAAAAAAAAGCATCAGATTGATGCTTTTCCGATAAGCACCACGGCAGCTTCTTTCGCTGGGTATGATCAATGTCTATTTTGTCCATGATAAGTTAGCGAAATTATAAAAGTATATATATTTCCAACCGGACTAAAATTTTCATTTCTCATTTCAATTTTTTTCTTCCTACCCGTTCACTCTGCTCTCGCGATCATCTTCATCCCAACCGTGATCAACCTCTCCATCTCCGGTGCCGATCATGCCAGTTTTTTCTTCCGGCATCCTTCTTCTGTTACCCCATAACCCTACGCTCAAACCCAAGTCCCATAAACACAACCGAACCACCTCTTCCTTCACCCGCAAACCACTCTCTTTCTTCACCGCCCGATCCATGTGACTATTTACAACTCCAAACTAAAATCATCGCCGCCGGAATTCCACAATCGCTGCTACTAGCATCCACCGCCATCACCATCATTCAATACCTGCCGATTTTAAATTTTCTCTACCACCAACACTACAGCCAACACTGCCGCCACTAACCGAATTAGATAATGCAGAAATTCTCAACAAAAAAAAAATTATCCGGTGAGAAATTAGGGAATGCTTCGGCAGAGTTGGGAGAACTTGAGCAAGTATTTCCGACGATACAATAGAAAAAGGATGAATTTCAAAGAATTTCTCCGCGAAATTCGAGTTCGTGCATGCGGAATCGATCTCGGCTCTGGCGAACCCATCGAGCTGCACCCCGCACGATGACCTCGATCTCTTATGTCCGAATATGTTATTCGATGCTGCCGGTAAAAGCTCGGATATTTTTCCTGCGTGCAATGAAGAATTTCCATTATCGGAGGCGAACCTCTTCGATTGGCTAAGATCCGACCCCCAATACCGCACGCCGACACCATCCTCATTCTCAATTGACTCTGGAGATAATCTATTTTATGTTGCTCGTCTGAAAGCCGATAATCTACTTTATGGTTCACCTCTTATTGATTATGCCATTTGTACGTGGTGGCATCCAAGGTTTGGATGGGTTACCCTTCTTTTCCCAACTAAGGAAGTTACAATCACTGCTTCGAGGGGAAGCTTTGGTGCTCGGGAATTCTCATCTTGCAACAAACATGTATCTCGCTGGATATGCTGCGACACTACCAGACATTAACATAATCTGCAATCTTGATTTTATATTTAGTGGAATCAAAACTATGACTCTGAATAAAGAGTTCCCACATGTTGAGAGGTATTTCCTGATGATGGACAATCAACCAAAATTCTACAAAGTTATTAGAGAAGTGAAAAGCGAATGCAATGAGCTAATGTTTGCTTTCTGAAGCAAAGCGTGGACTTGATTTGTCCTGTTGTTTGGACCTAAAATACAGTATTATTTAAGAGATAGATGCTGAAATTGCCAAGCTGGAAGAGGATTCCAATGTTGTTCCTGATCAGATAGTAGAGGTGTTGAGCTGGTGGACAAGAATTCAAGTAACTAGCCATGTCTGAGAATTTAGACATTAGCAAGATCTTGTCACTTGATGAAAATATGGTTAGCATGCTGAAGGAAGACTGCAAAGTTCTTCTCCATATAGTTTTCTATGCAAGTGTGATCTTAAAGTTGCATGAAAATTTTAAGCATAGCTTTGAGGATGTTGAAGGGGATTTTAACCCAATTCAGAATAGGTATATTACTTCTCTGTTGAAGGCTCTTATCCAGACGGGTCCCAAGGAGACTTTAGTTGTAACAAAGCTCATGGGGTCCTTCTCAAAGACCATAGAACTGGAAGACTCTTCTGACCTATTGCAGCAACATTACAATCAGCAAGTATTCAAGAAGATTGTTTATGCCTATATATCACATTGAGGGAGTGTAACGTTCATAACTTCTATATGTGTAATATTTTTTAGGGTAGCTGTGTGTAGCTGGAATCTTGATATTTTTGTGTGGTTTTGGACTTCATGAAATCCTGTTAATACAGTTGTGGACCTCTTAGAGTGTTTGAAAGTACACTTTCATTAGGTAAAGGATTCATTTGCTGTTAATTTTTGCTATTATTTTACACCAATATTTTTCTTTGGTTTAGAGATAACTATTAAAATGTATTATATTAAATATTATTAAATAAAATAATAATAATATATTTATTAAAAGATTTATAAATATTATTATAAAAAATATTTTATAAATATGTTATAAATTTAATTTTCGAAAAATTAGATAATACATAAAAATAAATTCATAAATTTAATAATACATCATATATTATATATTTAAGGGTATTTTAGTCATTATATATTTTATTTACTTATAAGCATAAGTTTAGCCAAATATATCTTCAATTTTCTTTTATGAAAAGCTTTAAACAGTAAAATTTATCCAAACAGAATTCAATAAAAGCAGCTTTTTCAGTAAAAAAGCACCAGCCGCTTTTTTCAGCAAAAGCACATTAACAGTCGCTTTTGAACGAAAGCTCTAAATTTTAAGCTTAGCCAAACATGCCCACTGACTACATTTCGAAGCGGCTTACTCGCATCCTGTTGAAGGTATTTCCTTGTAGCTTTTGTTTTTAGCGGACAGCTCCTGAACACCTTCTAATCCTTGTTCTGATGATAGTTCTTGAATTATATAGTCTGTTCTTCACCTAATTGAATGTCGATACAAAGGTCTGGAGTTGAATTTTGTTGTTCATGGATATCGCTTCTCATATTTTACTTATGAAGTGAATTCTTTTACACAGTTTGCTATGACTGCAGCTATTGATCATCTGCTTCCTCAACTCAATCAGTTTCCTGTTCACGTCTACTATATCAGGTATTAAACTCTCACAGTCTCCTTCTCAACTGCTACAGAACAGTTGAGCAATAAGTATCTCATTTGGTACATAGGAGTTTAACTAGACGTATGGCTGAGCAGCGTCTTTACAGTTATTCCTATAATATACTCAACTAACTCCTTTTGAGAAAGAAACAACTCAACTAACTATTTCCTAAGAAAGAATCTCTACCGATTAAAATGTTATCTTAACTAACTTAATTTAGCATATTCTCATACCATCTTATCGTTATCAGTTGAAATCAATTCTTTTTCTTGTTTCACTTTATATAAATCATTTGCATATGGATTTTAGGTTATAATCTGACAATATTTTTGGTTGCAAGTATTATTTTCTGGCAGTTAGTGAAGTTCCTGAACTTTGCATCAACTTAGCTTCATGCAGAAAATGACTAGCTTCTCTGGTGAGCCTAATCCTTTTATAAAATGTCTCAAGCTTGCGCAGTTCTGAACATATTTCATTCTCTCAGTGTATGCTACAGTTCATATTTTTATCTTTAAAAATATTATAAATAATTTATTAAAAAATAAAATTCTGATAAGTGATAATAAGAGAACGTTTTGCATTGCTTATTTCAAAGACAGCTTTTTAATTTTTAATTTTATGTTTTTTAATACATTTTTTATAAAATATTTAGAAATTTTATTTAAAAATTTAAAAGTATAAAAAAGTTTTGCATAGTAAAATTTTTTATTATATATTATTATTATTTTTTAAAAAATATAAAAATATTTTTTATTTTAAAAAATTCTATTTTAAAAACACTTTTAAATAAATAGTGCCGAATAACGTGAATTGTTAGGGAGGACTGTTAAATGGTCTTCATCAATAGTTTTGAGAAGATAACAATTTTATCAAGAATAAAACAAAATCTGCAGACAAAAAAAAATGAACAGCGGTCGAATCCTGACAGAAGCAGTTTTCAACATGTTCCTCTTCTCTTGTTTGATGCATGATTTCCACTATTCATCATCAGTTGAACTAAATAATTATAAGCAAATAACTTTCATTTCTTATCTGAAAGTGTTTCTGAAAACTTGAGATACAGTGTAAGGAAATCAATAGATAGCTTGTTTGTGTAATAATCATTATTATTTTATTATCATCACTTGCATCTTCTGGCGTGTGGTATAAAATGGAGTGCATTTGCAAACATATATGTGCTTGCAGGCCATTGAGTCGAGGCATGTTATTGTAGATAGACATCGCACGATACCAACATAAAACACTTTCGGTTCACTTTAGAGCGTGTTTCAAATAATCGTAACTGAATTTTATAAAAATAAAAAATAAAAAATAAAATTTTTAAAAAATAAAATAAAAGTGAAGTTCAGTATTTGTGTTTCAAATTCTTAGAAATGTGTTGAAAATTGAAAAATATAATTATATTAAAAAGTGTGTAAATAAAAAAATTATGACTAAAATTATATATATAAAAATAAAATTCTAAATTTTTTATATAATTAAAATATATAAATTATTTAAAATTTAAAATCTAATAAAAAAAAAAAAAAAAATAACGGACGTTTGAAACACGCACTTAATGTGAGATTTCAAACGCCCTTAATGTGAGATGAGATCATAAGAATAATTAATGGATCTATGCAAGGTAACAGCCTACATGCCATTCCAGTAAATGATGAGATCCATAATATGTACTTTCATATCACAGTGGTGTGCATTCTAGTGGCGAAGTCAAATTGTTCAACGAGTTTACGGATTAGAGTGTGTTTTTTAAAACATAAAATAAGTCGTTAAAACATAAATTAATAATAATATTATTATTAGAAATGAATTTAATTTGTATATTGTTTTGGTAGATAGTGATAAGTTAAAAAGTAACTTTTTATATATTTTGTATAACTAAAATGAGCTAAATAAATTGATAGTGGAAAAAAGTAAATTATAAGACACTGTTTTTTTTCACTACGAAAAAGCCTGTTGCAGTTCATTAAAACTTTATATTTTTCAAAAATTTATTATAACTAAACGATTACTTCCAAATTCAGTTCTAATTACAATTAAATTAACTATTTCTCACAAAATAAATTCAGTTTATTAATTGATACCTAGCTCCGTAATGATGGCTATCGCTAAAGAATTACCCTTTTATAGAAAAAAGGTTTTATTAAGTACAGATCATAGTTCAATGATCATCAACGTGCAAATAATTAAAGTGGAATAATTTTTGGTTTAACATTCATTCATGGGTATATTTATGTATGGATCCATTTAAATTGGATTTGGATTTCATTTTAGTTAGGTTCGACTCTATTTTGAATTAATTCAAAATTCATCATGTAATTAAATGTGTTCAAATTGCCTTCAGATTGATCTAAAACTAATCTTGTTAATTCAAATAATTACTATATAGTATATATTATTTAATAATTAAATAATATTAGAATGATAATTTGAATAATATAAATATGAATTGGATTAATATTGAACAATTTTGTTCCAATTATGTGATAGATCTATCCCAAAATCACATGTTAACCTATACCGTCACCTATAAAAAATGAGTTATTTAAAAAGTTGTAAAAATCGGACCGGATATTAACCGAAAAACTGTCCGAGTCACGATTTTCGGATCAAACTATCGGATCAATAATATTAAAGTATTTTTAACTAATAATGATTATTATTATAGTAAAAAATCTACTGATAATAATACTATCAATAATAATAGCAATAGCAATCATAACAAAATATTAAAGTATTTCTATTATGGAATTACTATCAACAACAACAGAAATAATATCACAGCGAAAATTAAAATATTGCCACCATAATTGTCACTACTAACAATAATAATACCAACTAAAATTTATAATGAAAAATATTTAAATAAATTAGAGATTAGAAAAAAATAAAACCATAAAATAGATAAATCATAAAAGAGATATAACTAACTTTTTAGGTATACATATTTGAATTTAAATATTTTATAATATAAAAATTTAAAAATCACTAGTAATTGATATTTACAAATATCATAATCAATTATATTTTTGCATTATTACATCCAAATACAAAATCTAAATTACATATTATTTTTCAACATAAGACTATTAATAATTATTTTTGCATAAGTATGTCATTTTTAAAAAAATTTTTAATTAATTTTAAAAAAATTTTTCAATCCGATTTGATCCGGACTGGCGGATTGACCGAATTAAAGAGGGTCAAAACGGATCAAACCGGGTTGAAATAGATCGATTGTATAAACGGTCATTTTGCAAATCCGGACCGATTTACCGTCCGGATCGATCCGGACGGATCGGTCCGAGTCTGGCAACTATGAATAAAAGTGAATTAAAATTTTGTTATATTTTTTATTAAAAGGACGTTCAAAAAAAGAAATTTTAGTTTAAAATATTGTTATTGAAAACTAAATTTTTGGCTGAAAAGTTGAGGTTAATTTTTGTATTTATATTTTATAAAAATGAGTTAAAAGTAGAATTTTTGGCGAAAAGTTAAATTTAAAGCATATATAAAGTTTTCCTAAAACATGTTTTAGTTTCTCGAAACTAAAATTTATAAAAGTTAGTTTCCCATAGATAGAATTCACTGAAAAATAAAGTTCAGTGGAATAAAATTTGGATTAGAAATTGAAATGTGAAATATATATGGAATAAAGTTTTGATATTTAGTAAAATTTGGTATAAAAATAAAAATAATTCGAGCTTGAAATCTGCTAAAAAAAATAAAGTTCAGTAAAACTGATACATATTTTTAACCGTACCATTTTATTTATTAATGAGAGTAATATTAAAAACAATACTAATAATAATGAAAACCGACACATATCTTTAACCGTAGCATATGCAACGAATGATTTGATAAAAATTTATATATTTTTAAAGAAACATGTATTTGTGTAGCAGGGTAGAACGTACAACAACGGCTTGTGTGTGTTCCTCTTTGCACTATAATGTATGTTCTATTTTGTTTCATTTTGCATGCTTAAGAAGTAACTGCTCTCTGTTCTCCTTCGTAAGATATGGAATGAAACAGTGCTGCTTATTTATTTATCAGGAAAAAAAAAAGAGTCCAATGAGTGCCAGGGAAAAACTTTCATAATTTGAATGTTTATTTTACTTCAAATTAATTTTTATTTAAAATTTTATAATTATTTAAATTTATTTTTATTAAATTTATGTTTTATAAAGTTTCCGGACATTTTACCATCATTTTAAATTTTATTTTTTTAAACTTATTTTTAATATAAAATAAATAAAAATTTTAAATAATTTTTTATTATTATTTAAAAATTTACTATTAATATAAAATTATATAAAAATCATTTTTTATTAAATATTTTAATTTTAAAAATAAGTTTAATTCAAACTAAACACATCCTAAATAAACGTCTTTTATTGGCGGGAAAAGTTCGCGGCGCCATTGCTGCTTTCACGCTCCACTTTCGACCACTAAAATATACAACGAATTTTATTTATAAAATAAATAAATAAAAGACGATTTATTTTGGTTTTAATTAGAAATTAATGTTTTTATTAATTTTGTTTCTTGTGCTGTGAAATTCACGTGATGAGACTAGGGACTGGAGCGGAAAACGCGCCAATACCGGTTGAGCGCGTTTGTCGGAGCGTTTTAAAAAATATTTTTTAATTTTTATGTATTTCACGTTTTCTAGTATTATATAAATATATAAAAATTTATTTAAAGTTTAAAATATAAAAGAATTCTATAAATAAAATTTTTTATTACGTATTTTTATTTTTTTAAAGTAAAAAAATAAAACATATTTTTCAAAAAAATAAAAATATTTTCTATTTTAAAAAAATTTTATTTTATAAGTAATTTTCAACCGCGTCGCGTCGTTGCTTCACTTAAAAAAGATGTTTTGCAGAACTTATTCGAAAATAATTATTTTATATTTTTAAAAACTTTATAATGTTTTATAAATTTATTTAAATTTCAAAAAATATACAAAATTTTAAATAGTAAAATTTTATATTATTTATTATTATTATTTAATAAACAAATAAATATATTTATTAAAATAAAATAGAAATATTTTTTATTTTAAAATTTATTCATAAACAGTCGCTCAATCGATCCCCTTCAAAAAGATATCAAAATGAACGCCCATTCAGGTGACGTCATCTTTTCTTTTCTCATATTATTTAAAAAAAGTATTTTATTTTATTTAACGTCATGATATATCACGTCTTTGCTAGTTAGGAGAACATGCGGGCCCCAAGCTATAGTGTGTCGTTTTATATTTTAGTAATTAACTACTGAGTAAAAGAAACTCCTCAAGTACACAAATGAGCACTCAGTAATTATATCCTTCACTACTTTATTATGATCAATATAATATTTAATTAATTAAATTAGTTCTAGAAACGATTCGAGATAACCTAGATTACATTAATTAAATTTCTTCAATAAATTTAGTTTCTATTATTATTAATTATTTATTTTAATAATCATAATCAGTCAAACAATTGACACTTATATTTTAGAAAAAAAGTATTAGAGATTAACGCATTTGACCATCTCTCTTCTTGTAAGTTGTAACCGTTCATCATCTCAACACTTTTAATGTTTTGTTTTTCTATTCTAGACAGCCCACTAACAAACTAATCCTCTTAACCCTGTTAACTCCACTAACTCTCTTAATTAATTAATGAGAGATCACAACAACACATGAAGAAACCAGAAAAAGAAAACAAAGCTCTACCAAAGCTTGAAACTTTGGTTTGGTTTCCGCTCACGCCACCCATGTGTGTGCGAGAGTAGCAACACTGATTATCATAAACACCGAAGCGCTCTCTCTCTCTCTTTCTTTCTTCTGTGACTCACTTAGAACAACATTGCAGCAAAGAAGAAGGAAAGATTGATTTGAATTGGAAGAATGAGAGTAAAGAAGAATCATAAACTAGCAATGGAGTCGCAGAAAAGAACAGAAGAAGAAGAAGAAGGAAAGTTTGAAGGGAAAACTATTCTTGTTGGAGTTAGAATGGATTTGGAAAGCAAAGAATTATTGACTTGGGCTCTTATTAAAGTCGCTACCGCCGGCGATCGTGTTATTGCTATTCATGTAGTTCCTGCTACCGGAGCCGGTGAGTGAAATTGCAACTTACCCATTCAAAGATATGATCTGAACAACTTGTTTTTGATTGGAATGTTTTAATAAGTATTTTTTATTTTGGGAACTTGATTGCATAACGTTTTATTATTTAATGCTTTTGGATTGCAGGTGTTGCACACCTTGATGGGAATCCTTCTTCTTTGCTCGCTCTTGTTAAAGCATTCGATTCCGTTCTTGCCGTATACGAAGGTTTCTGTAATCTAAAGCAGGTGAAATTATTGTATTCCTTCTTTCTTTCTCGATAAAAATTTTTCCTTCTTTTTCACTTTCCCCATTTCTTCTTTTGCATGAGATCTCTGGTGATCTGTTTTTTTCAGATTTCTGATATCACCCAGCAATGTGTTTCAGATCGATCTCAAGATGAAGGTATGCCGTGGCTCATCGGTTAGAAAGGTTTTGGTTCGAGAGGCAAGTGCATGCAGTGCTGCCAAGATCATCTTGGGTGTCAATAGATCCGGCCGAACTTTCGGGTGAGCTACTGATATAATCCTCCTCATCCATTGCATTAAATATGTATACTTACGATCTTTGTGTTATGGAATTATGATAATTTTAGGTACTCTTACACTTCAGTAGCTCAGTACTGTGCGAAGAAGTTGACTCCTGATTGCTCAGTGATGGCAGTGAGCAACGGCAAGGTTGTATTCCCTAAAGAAGCAGCATCAACACCGTCTTCCACAGCCATAGGTTAGCAGTTCAGCCATACCATTACTTCCAATTTATTTGAATTTCTTATTCTATTACTGAGATTTGGTGGTAATTACAGTACCAGCAAAAGCTCATGATCATGCGAAGCCTGCTTGCTTCATGGCACTAGCTAGACAAGCATCAAGCAAGCACTTGAGAAACTTGAAGAGTAATGTTGCAAGGAAGTCTAGCTTATCAAGGAAATCAATTTATGGGACCAATGTTACAACTGCAACGCGATCGAATCATGACAAGGTTGGTGCTAGTGGGAGCTCTCCCATAGAAACCAAGCAGTCAAGCGAGGAGGCTAAGAAAGATGAATCATTGGCCATTGTGCCCATCCAGAAAGCAGAGAATCCTTCAACCTTGATGCCAGTAGCTGCCAGAGAGTTGCCAGCACTGAAGCATGGTTGGCCTCTGCTTCGAAGGTCATTCTTGAGTGACCGTAAGGCATCATCATCAGAGAGATCCAAGGTTTCTGTGGTTCAATGGGCAATGCAGCTTCCTAGCCGGTACTCATCAGCAGTCCATCCTGATTGGAAAACCATAAAGGCAGAAACAAGTGCTACAGTAAGTTATAATAATGCAAGCAATGCTATTGTTCCTTTGGACTCTTATATGTCTAGCATATCAGCCAAAAGTAATGAGGAGGACAGCAAGATCCCTGAGGAGTTAGCTTCTCTTCCTGAGAAGTATTCATCTACATGCAGAGTTTTCACTTATAAGGAACTCAGGCGCGCAACATCAAATTTTTCACCAGGTTAGAAGCCCCTGTGCAGGCTAAAAGTTTAAGTTCTTGTAGAGGTTCATTACTGAGTCCAGTTTTCATGTTTTCTGCAGTGAATTTGATTGGGAAAGGTGGTAGCAGTTGTGTCTATAAGGGATATCTTTCAGACGGTAAGGAGCTAGCTGTAAAAATCATGAAAAAATCTGAGGATGCGGTGAAGGAATTTGTTCAAGAAATTGAGATCATCACAACACTGCATCACAAGAACATTGTTTCTCTATTTGGGTTTTGCTTCGAGAACAACAATCTCCTATTGGTTTATGACTTCTTGTCTAGGGGCAATCTGGAGGAAAACCTACATGGTATTTGCCATATGTTAAAGACTATTTCCTCAATCGTTTCCTTCTTTTCCCTATCCATGAACCTAATGTGCTGTGCAATATTCACTAATAGGTGAAGGAGAGAAGGATAATCTCAGTTGGTTCGAGAGGTTTAAAGTTGCAATATGCACTGCAGAGGCACTCGAGTATCTTCACAGCGGGGGAAGCGGTCAACCTGTGATCCATAGGGACGTCAAATCCTCAAATATACTTCTCTCTGATGATTTTGAGCCACAGGTCCGAGAATTTCTACAATTGGTTTACTTGAGAATTTCTATATTTTTCAGTCTTCTATGTGAAATTCTTTATGTACAATATGTGCCTCTACATGTTGACAATCATATCGTTTTCACATTTTAGTTGTCAGATTTTGGTCTGGCTCAGTGGGCATCATCAACTTCACAGATAACATCATTTGATGTTGCAGGAACATTTGGGTGTGTGAATGTATTTGCTTATGGCTTCAAAGTCATACTGTTGCTGATTAGGCATAATAGCTTTATAACGAGGCATTTTTTTATGACAGGTACTTAGCCCCTGAATATTTCATGTATGGAAAAGTTACTGAAAAATTAGATGTCTATGCTTTTGGTGTTGTGCTGCTTGAGTTGATCACTGGAAGAAAGGCCATTTCAACAGGGGGTTCTAAGGGTCAGGAGAGCCTTTTATTATGGGTAACCTCTCATTTCTGAAACCAAATGAAACCAGCTTCTTATTTATAAAATCTATAGAACTCGATCATCTTTGTATGACTCTGTTGTTTTTTCACTTAAAAATAAGAATGACCAAATGGGTATGCATCGGCTGGTATCTGTTCAATATTTTACCAAGATGTTGATCAGAACCAAATACAACTGGTTGACATAGGTTTGCTTGCAGGCTAAACCAATCCTACAAGGTGGAAATGTTGCAGAACTAGTTGATCCATGTCTTGGTGATGACTACAAATATGATGAAATGGAAAGGATGATATTAGCTGCTTCTCTCTGTGTAAGGCGTTCACCACATTCTCGACCTCGAATAGCCTTGGTAAGGAAGACTTATTTACAAAGTGTCTTTTCTGCTCTGTTATTCAGTATCTCAGTTAAGAAAAGATGTAAAACTTATTGTGTAACCTTTACTTCAGCTTTCAAAGCTTCTCCAAGGAGACGATGGCGCTCTAACATGGGCGAGGTCAGTGGCAAGTTCTTGTGAAGAGTTGGAGGATTTTGATGATGAAGCACCATGCCAAGATTCTAATATCCACTCTCATATCAACTTGGCACTACTTGACAACGAGGATGACTCAACCTCCGTCAGCAGTGTTGAGGCCACAGTCGATTTTATGACAGCCAACACTTCATTAGAGGAATACTTGAAAGGTAGATGGAGCCGTTCATCCAGCTTTGACTGATGCTGCCCTCTTATTGCATTTTGCCCCCTTGATGTTCAGTGTTGATGTACAGTAATCCTTTTTTGGTGGTTGAATTTACATCAGGTTAGGATGAGAGGTGGTACATGATACCCTCCTCCTTCCCAAAATTGGAAGTTTGTGGTAGGCATCTGTGAGACTGTCGACGATCTCCGTGCTATTCATGCTGGTTCCGGTCGGTAAGGGTGAGGAGTTGGATAGGGAGTTAATACTAGTTAACCATTGTATGTGCGGTAGCCTTTTTTCTTTGTGAAGCCTTCAAATTGCGTTAACTTTTATCTGTTGAGCTTGTTCTGGAGGTAGAAGCGTCGTCCGTTTAGTTGAAATTTTACTCGATATATATGGTCGGGTGAGCTTTGTTCGACAACAGAGACTCTGATATCTTGTACTTTTACTACTTGAAAATTGAAAAGAGTGCCTTTGATCAACGTTGTCATTCTGAACATTTCCAGTTTCTGTTGTATTTCCAATAGAAAGTCTACTTGCGAATAAAGGAATAGAACCAAGATAAGAGCTGCAAAAATAACCGGATAAGAGTATTGGGCAAGACACTACAAGAGAAAGTAAGGCAACCATTCGGTAAGAATTTTCAATCTTGCGTGTGGAATTTGTGCAAGACTAAATCTGAAAACCCATAGTGAGATATCTTACAGATTTCAGACAGCTTGAAAATCGGCTTATAATTGGTGACATGGAATTTCAAAACTTGCTGAACGATCTATTTACATAACAATGGGAATAATTAATGAAAGATTCTTAAACATCAAGGAACATCGATCATGTTGTGGTGAGGAAAACAGACAAGATATATACTAAAATCCCATCTGACACTTGGCAATAATAACAAAAACCAGGATATAAGACAAATTTATGGGTATTAATAGGTTTATATGCCAATTTCAATCCTGAAATTTCTATGATTCAACCATAGCCAAGGTCAATTTCAGATAAAGATTGGCCGACCAAACGAGAAACATCACTCATCCAAAGCATTTATGAGAACCGAAAGGTAATAGAGCTGTCATGTCTGATAGCAACACATTGCTGTTAAGTATAAGACCTCGATTAAAAGCTACGAATCTACCCAAATTTCCAAAAAGAAAGTTGATCAGTTCACTGTCGGTGCTCTGACCTTGTGGAAGGTGTGATGAAAAATTTTATAAAATTCTGATGAAGTGCACACCATCCTTCTGTGGATCCTACTGGTCTATTCTCATGCAAATGTAAATAACAATAAATACATGCATACATACATTGACGCATATACACAGAAATAGATTGGACAACCAAGTCATGCAACAGAACAGTTTTTGACCCTATGCTTCAAGTAAAGTTTTTGCTTTGGTGAAAAGAGTAGCAGCAGTTGGCATCAATTAGAATGAACTTCTCTTAGGAAAAAGAAAAAGGAAAAACAAAGTTGAATGAACGCACCTTTTCTGATGATCTATATCAGAAACGTTTATTCACATATCCTGTCTGTATCACCCAGTGCCTCTTCTTGCTGTCATTCCTACAATTGCTGTCTGCACAAACCTTCAAATTTTTATCGAAAATCAGAAAATCACAATAAATGCTGAATATAGTTAAAACAACGTCCATACACTGCATCTAATATAACCTATATGATCAAGTGGCGTGGCTTTCTAAATCTGCCTATATGCTAAAACCCTAAGCTTGAAAGCAAGACAAGATTAACCAAGACAATCAAGTTCACACAGTTCCAGAATAAAACAAAAGGTTAAACTAGAAGGGAGGTATCAAAGCAATGTGTACAATGACAGATTGGTGCAGCAACCTTCAACCTTCCCCTTTTACATGAGAACTTCAGGAGAATGTAACAGATAGGATAAGAAAACTAGACTATCTTCATTCGAAAATAAACTGTAATAAGTTAAAAAGTACACTGAGAAGCACTTATTGTGGATCCTATGCTGCTTTTCTCAAATCAATCAATTGCTGCCATTGAAATATTTCGGCAGCTGGTAAAGATAAAAATCTCCATAAACAACCTATCTAGAAAGAATTTCACAACCCTCTCTTCCTCAAGACCATGCATCGAAGCTAGAAGCTCCTCCTCTAGTACTACCTCTGAATCCATGCTCATTCTTTTCCATTGGGCGCGCAGGCCCATGCCCATTAAACCATGGGTTGTTGTTACTCCGACTGGGTCTATAGAACCTCTTTCCTGAGCTCTTTGAAACCCACCTACCTCTTTGAGAATAGTGACGTAATCTTGACACTGAGGCATTTCCATCCTTAGGCCTTTTTCTATATAACATTGAAGTACTTGCAACTTGTGCATGATGATTGGTATCACAAGGTAGCATATGACTAGAGTCATCACCTGTTGCTGAAGTAGTATTTTCCCGAGGATAAGATGGCAAAGGTGGAAAAGGATGGAAGGGCATGCCTGGTGCTACAGACCACCTTGTATGGAAGTGGCAACTGCCTGGTTCAGTAGTTCCCAGCTGCTGCTTGATGGCTACAGGCACACCATATGACACACTGAGGTGCGGCAAGTATATTTCCTGCAGTTGTCCCACAACTACATCTTTAGGCACTGAACATTCTGTTGGCATCCCAAGGCAATGATCTGTCCTGGAGTAGCTGAATCCTGGAGGGGCTATGAACCCAGGAGGTGCTTCATCATCAATGCCCTGCTCTCTTGAATAACTTGAACCACCAGGACAATGAGAGCCATTTTCTTCCCTATAATTGTCCATTTTGTGCTTTGAGGCTTTAGCATGACTCATGTTTTCCATCTGTAAGTCATTAATAAGCCTCCCATCACCTTTAAGATACTTGTTCCCAGCATTACACAAGGATGCGAAGTCCGATCCTGTATCATCCGGTGCCTGGTCCCATTGGCTTTTCCTTTTCCTAATACGAGAACCACTAGCAGGATAACTTTCAGTTATGCTCACAGAGCCACAAACTGGCCCATACTGGCACGAAGATGTTTCTGTATTGATACCTTCACCTAAGCTGATCGCAACATCACAATTTCTTGCAACCTGGTCATACCGGTTTTGATAAAACGAAGACTGATACTTGGACTGGGTATACAGTGGTTCTAACATGGATCCCCCGCTGCCTGCTAATTCTGTCCTAATATTACGCGGAAAGTATTTATCTCTAAAGTCCCTTGCAATTTGATGAACCTGCAACCACATCAACAACCGAGCAATTAGTACAAAAGAAAGACAGGCATGTGCACCCTATCCAACTTAGGAAGGGTTCCGAAGTAAAAGAGAGCTCCAAAGTATAAGTTATAGGTAAGTTTTATCAAATGAAATTTCAAAATCAACTACAAGTCAAAGTCTAATATATCATAACCAATGCATCTCATTAGGTGGGAACAAAACCTCCTAGCTCCTACATTATCACAATGAAAAACAACATCTTCTGTGAGGAATAAAAAACAACATCTTCGGTGAGGTTATCAGAAATCACAAGAATCCTTATCCATGAAATTTTCTCATTGCTGCTTCATTGAACATCATCTCACAATCCAATAGACTCACCATACTCTATTTCCTCATGAATGACACCAGACACTCCCTTATGGCACCCATTAGAGAACTTAGTTGTTGTATGTTCAATTATCCACTGCAGCATCAAGATGTCCAAAATACTCTAATTCTGTGACAGCTATACCTAAGGTGGAGAAGGGAATTGGCACAAAATACAGCAAATGTAGAATGTCAATTGTGTCCAAAAGCCAGCTTTTCTTTATGCACTATATAATGATTCTAAGTGATGAAAGCAGGAACAAACTGCTTTTGCAGTAAGTAAATCTAACAAGTATAGTCACAAATTTCACGAATTTTGAAATAATTCAAGAAAATTGGAAAAAAATAATAATTCAGCCAAAAGAACTATTTCCTAAGCTTTTATAGAATTTTACAATTTACTCATGATTGACAAACGTTAAAGATTGGAAACAGTAAAAATAGAGGACAAATACAAACGATCGACAAATGCCAGCCTTATTATAGCTCCTAAGAATAATTTGTACTTTTGTAGGGCACAAAGGTCTACTATTTACTGAATATCATGCCAAATTCCTACTAAGACCAAATGAAAAGATTCGCAAGCTTCAACATCCACCAGCCACTATAGGAAAGAAAGAAACTCTAAAATCATATAGGAAAGACATGGGAACTGCTTAGCGTATTCACGTTTATGTAAACACCAAGATCACCTGGCATGTTTCATAGATTCCCATATCTATGAGCCACAAGTTAATCAATGTTTCAAAATAAGTCAAAAAGGAAATATCATTGAAAGAGGCAACTAGAGAATAAATGTGATTGATACAGTACAATAATCCAATGATAATAAGAAACAAAATAGAATAACGAGACTCAAGATTCACGAAATCTCCTTAGGATGATGAAGTACCTTCGAATCATTATGCCTGGTCAGTCCCAGAATAGATTCTCTAAAGCTGCATCACAGGCAAGAAAACCAGATCAGAGATAATACAAGAAAAATTCATAATCATATAAAAAACTCATCTTTAGGAAAAATGATTATAATCCGTTCTCACTAAAAGCCTGAAAACATGACCTGAGAAACAAGAAATAACAGTAACAGTTTCATTTTAATCACAAGTCTAGAGATATGATTTTGGGCACAAAACACAAACAGTTATGATGCTAGGAAAATTTTATTATAGCTTTGCTTGTACCCAAAGAAACAGCAGGAGAGAGCACTTCACAAGAGTACTAGCTATGATGGACAATGTTCTATCATATACAGATACAGACAGCCGAAGTTTTTATATTGTCACATTATGATTACATCATTTAATTTCTAATAGCTGAATCTCGATACCCACTATAATGTAAGTGACACAAAAGAAGGCATTCCCCTACCTCTCCATTCCGCTACATGGAGGACCACTATTCATGTGTTCAGGAGTAAGGATCTCCTTCTGGGCAAGAAAGTCTAACACCTGGAAGAAAAAAAAAAAAGAGGCATCAGTTTGCTAATTAGTCAAAAAAAGGAAAAAAAATCTCAAACAAAGTCTAACACTGAAAAAGCACAAAAGAATACAGCAACCAATCCACAGGCTTGCTTAATTGAGAAGAGAAAGGCATGCAGAGGATTATTAAATCAAGAATTTGTTTAATACACCAAGGAGATAGAACCATAATACAGAAACAAGTGTCAGGCATCCTGTACAATTGTCATTGTAGTAATAAGAACCATACACTTAGAAATATACGAGCATTCATCTGAGGAAGTCAAAATTCAAGAAACTTCAGAATAAGTCCAGAACCCAACTTTTAGATTTAACACAGGGCCAGCCGAGACTCCAAATTCCAAGCACGATATTCCAAAAATTTCATGTGACACAGGTAATCCACTGTATTTTAATCAACTTATACGCGTCAAACATGGGTAAAAAACTTATGTGCTAAACTACTCTCTCTTACAGTTTCTGAACCAAAAAAAAAAGGGTTTTCCTCTCATCAGTGTATCCTGATAATCCAGGACTTTCTACAAAGTAGTATTTACACTAAACAGAAGCTAACAGGTATCTGCAACATGAACTATTGGCAAAAAGGATAAGTCTAGAGAACCTCAGCCTTCCAATGAGGGAACCAGCTTTGAGAACAGTTAGAAATTTCAAATTTCAAAGGTTGTGCTTACAAATTGAATATCCACTTGAATGTTCTGTAAAGTGCTTAACCATATAGATTGGAGAGAAAAGGAAATGCAGGAAGGGACTAGAAGCATTTACATAAGCCTCTCTTTTTATTAGATACTTTCAAAACATTTGTAGCACAGGTACAACAGGAGGCAGAGACCCAACCTCCAGCCAGCTCTTTCAGTTTATTTTTTATATCACCAATTCTACTTTTAGATAACAAAAGCATAAACCACAAACATGAATTTCATAACAGAGACAAGAATGTAGACCGCAGACATACAACAACAACAACACAGCAACTAAGCCACATCTCACTACATGGGGGCAGCTACGTGAATCCTACTGCACCATTGTGCTCTAACTAAAGAAATACCTTCGTTGAGCCACAAACAAATAAGTCATTTTCTACAATAGCAGATCAAATGTGCGCCGCAAACATAAGCATGTAAAGTGACAATCATAAACATACTCTAAATCATAAGCATGAAAGCGACTAAACAAATCAAACCCAACAAATGAATAGTTTCTGGTACATAAAGGAGTAATGCATAACAAAACATCAAGAATGTCATCTATAACGCCCATAAAAGCAATAGCTAATCGTTATTAATCTTGGCATAATTCCTGCAAATAATAATGCTGGATAGCCCTACCTTCAAAAGCTTCCTAATTATCGGAGTTCTGATGATATTATCACGATTCTGCTTCAGTATGTTATGCAGCATCTGCCATCCTGCAACCAGCAAAAGACAGATCTTAATGATTTTTAGGCCAATGACAGACCTTCATAAAATACTACCTTGCCAAGAAATAAGTTGGAGACATTAAGTACCATTTTTGTTTATTATATCTCTCAAAACCATTCGAGATTTTGTTTTCAAAAGTGCATCAATCACCAATGACAAATCCCTTATGCTGTTACACAAGGAAGCACAGTCAGGCATCATTTACACAAAATGTAGAAAGAAGGGGAAACTAGCCACTAAATAAACCTTTGAGCGCCTCCAGCATGATTCCCAGTTGCAGCAGTAAGAAACAGAAGCTTCAAATAGCCTTTGGTTGCATCCTGTCAACCAAGAATTCAAATCAGAAAATGAGAATTATGGTGATGGTGCTAGAATTGCACGATTACAATAGTAACTGCATGAGATATTATAATGGTGGTTGGATCGGATGAGGTTAACTTGTAAGTAGATGAACTCTCACAAGCCATAGTGAGGTCATGAAAGTGACATTTTACAAATCACCTAATCATATCTAAAAGGCGACATTTGCAATAATAAAACAAAATAAAATAAAAATTGAACTAAGTGAAGCACAAGATAGCAGTACATACTTTACGTTTGCTGATGCCTCCTTCAGCGTCTAACAATTGATTGAGTTTATGCTCAACTGCAGAAAGACAGTGAAGTACTTAGTTTCTCCTTTCTACTAGTTGGTGAAAATGTGCAGCATGTAATTTTTAAGATACCTCCTTCAAAGCATCGGCCAGCTGCACTTGGGAGAACTTTAACTTTGTTTAGCACCTCATCCTTATTGGCAGACTTGGTCCTCTTAATCGCAACAGTTGAAGATGATTTCTCCACTGGACAAGGTTTTGAAATAGGACTTACTAATGAAGAATGGGGATCATGTCTGAACTCATCACTCGTAGCCAAAGACTCTAAAGAAATTTCAGATACAGATCTGCATACTGTTGCTTTTGGTTGAACATCATATATAGGCTTGACACGAACTGCTTTAGGTTGCAATAAGCTACATGAAGAGTTATGTGCGTCCCGAGCTACTTCAGAAGGATGAAGACAGGATGATAATCCAGGTAAACCGTCTTCATTTTGTGAAAGCATTTCAGGCTCTTGGACAGTAGGCGAGCAATCTGCTAGTTTATTTCTAATATGCTTTAAAGATTCTTTGATTAAAAACTTTATGGGCTTGTCCTCATCTAAATTGCATTTAGCGTCCTCAGGAACCATCAGAGGTTTAATTAATTCATCATCCAAATCACCTTCAACAACAGCAGAGCACTCAGTCCTTAGATTAGTTCTCTGCAAAGAAGTTTCACCAGCCATGACAGGTTTGTGCTGATCTGGACTGCCTTTGGCACCCTTACGAACCATGACAGGTTCAGGGTAGTCTTCATCTGAATCATCTTGAACAATAATCTCATTATTTAGTGGATCGCCACCAATGTATCCTCGACATCGAGATGAACTACAAATGCATTTTTTAACAGCAGCCCCAAATACCCTTTCATAATTATAATCAAATGTGACTTCTTCGCCCTAGGAAAAGTAGAAGATAGTCTCTTATAACAGAAAAGAAAAACAAGTATGCAAACAGATTTTAGTAGAAACAGCCAATTTTACCTCAGCAAAGTTTATGGGACACATCATGAAACGCAGTATGATAATAACTTTTGAGCGTGTTTTATATATTCTGATTATATAAATCAAGTTGCTTGCAAAACGTTTGAGCGTGTTACAGATGTGAGATGCATGCACAAATATATTGTAACAAATTATACTTCTAACAACAACAAAGCCTTTTATCCCACTTGAGTGGGGTTGGCTAAATGAATCCGTTTTCAGTTCGGTTATACACCAGATTTAGCGAAAGATCTAGTTCCTCTAAATTCTTCGCCACCACCCTAGACCAAGTTAATTTTGGTCTATCCCTTCTCCTAAAGTGTTCTACTGGGATCACATCACTCTTATGCACCAAGGCATCTTTAGGTTTGTACAAGACATGTCCGAACTATCTAAGCGCATCTTCCTTTAACTTGTCCTGGACCGGTGTGCCAGCTACTTGTGGATGTATATTATCATTTGGTATTTTGCCCATTCTACTATAAAACACATTAATTCTCATTTCAACTACGTTTATCTTGTATATTTAAAAAATTCTCTGAGTAAGCTTTTAGCTATCAAGTTATCAGCTTAGCTATGTAAACTTTCTGGAGAAAGGACCATAGTAATTCCTATAGCACTACTGTGTGACATGAATATAGTTATACAGTCAACGTGCATCTAATCATACTAGATTATCATACGGTCACTTATGGAGTAACTCTGTGTTGATAATAGCATGGAACTCAAAGCTCTCCATCACATTTCTTATCAAACCCAGCTTCAACAAACAAGCTAGTATCTCTTTTCAAAAGGAAGGTTCTAATAAAATGGAGAAACATCTGAAGCAAAACTTAGGTCTATTTGATGCAAAGAAGTCTTTAGGAGGGAAGAGCAGACAGCAAAGCCATAATGTGGCAGCTTCCAGGTAATTTATGCAGTTCCCTAAATGAGATATGTTAATTGAGAGACTAACACGCTGGTGCCAACTCATGTAAAAAAAATATGTATGGTCAAGTAAATATGGTCAAAAACAGAAGGATGCAACTTGAAGAATAAAAGAAACATTGTTACTTGACAAAACTACATAATCCATACATGCAAAAGTGATCAGAGAAAGGAAGACACCCTAAATAAATTGCAGGGAAAATGACAATGCAATATCAGAAACTCACCTTTTTAATATCCCTAAGAGCAAATATCCCTATGCAGATTTCTCCATTCACAGTCCACTGTGCCGAAATTTAAAATAAAGTTCGAAATAAGTGAACTACTCTAAGAAAATGTTTACATTAACTAAAACTTGAAAATTATTCAATTTGTCCGGTAAAAGGTGAAAGCAAAAATTGCACCTTTTGTGTCTCACAATTAGGGTCACAGCTGTGATTGATAAAACGCCCTAAATTCCCTTTAGCACAAGCATCTATTACCTGCAATTAGTAGAACAAAAGGGAAGCTGTACAGCAAAGGGTATCTCCATACTGTCGTACAATATCTTTCTCTATATGAGTAGATTCAATCAGTTTCTCAAAACATTGTGAAGATCAAAAAACAACTATTCCATACAATTCACTTAACTCCTACCTATGCTCAAGAAATTTCCCCTACTTCATGCACAAGACAATGGTTTAGAACAAACCAGTAATGTAAAAAGCTTTAGTAAAATTGAAATTCATTTAAAAGTAAAAGTATGGCATGTATCTTGTTTAAAAAGTACACCATCTTCGCTACTTACAAATTTTTAATTAGGATACTTAAATGGTACAAGAAACAATAATATTCAAATAACAGAAACAGCTACCAGGGTATAGAATTGGATAAAGCAAACTATATCAGTCTGAAAAAGGAAGGTTGAATGTGTAGGGCCAAACCTCACCACCAGCCAATGTCATGAAGTAAAAGTGTTGTTGGCCTCTTGCAGCATAAAATCTTTGCCTAGCTTCATAGGCAGCAACATCTAGAACCTAGTCAACGAAGAATAATGAACAAGTTAGAGGAATGGGGTTAATCTGATGTACTTGATTAAGCGGTTAGTTGCGCTAAAAATTATGTTTAGAATAGTTGAACTACAGAAAAGAATAATAAGAAATGGAGGGTAAATAACCAATATATAGAGTATCAGACAAAAGAAGCCTTACTTCACCAACATATTCAATGAGAAACTGCCCTTCAGATACATCTTCCTTCAATTGAAGGCCAATCCCTTTCTTCCCACAGCGAATTGACTTAAATTTTGCGTACTTGCGCCTTTGAAACTGCAGTTCAAAGAATGTTAATCATAAGATATAGAATATTAATACTGCTTAACCATTAGACTAAGACTGATGACCTGCTGATTGGAACAGAGATCACCACATGGACAAGTTCCTTGAACGCATTCAATATTGACCATTCGGTTTAAACATTCAGGTCCACAACCCAAACTTCCATCTCTAGGAGGTTTGCAGGAGCAAACCATCACCTACTCAACCAGAGCAAGAGAAGGTTTATCAACTTACAAATATCAACTATGCATGACAACAGAAAATTTCAGCTATAGCATCCATGAGTGACAAATATCAAACAAAATAGAGCATACGCATGAAAACATGTTGCATGTTTATCTCAGAAACACCACGATTAACCTTTCTTCATATTAATAGCATGAATGTACATTAACTCTATAGAAAATCAGCTATATCAAGAAATACAGACAACAATGTCTATCAAGATTCAGAAAAGTAATAGTTTCAAAAGTGCAAGACCAGAAACATTACCAATACACAATAATAATAAAGTACGAAATCTTTTTAACTGCTAAATAGCAGAAACACTATACTATGCTTGTATCTAAATTATATCTAATAATCACCTAAAAAGTAAAAAGGACTAGCTTAGCAAAGTTATTTATCAAAAAGTAAACAAGAAAATAAGAAGAGAGACCTCATCAATCTTCTGATTTCTGCGATTACGATGCAGAAACAAATTGGTTCTAATGAGCTTCCAATCTCTTCCAGAAGCTGCCACAACATTACTTAACTTAATCAGACACATGAAAAAGGTGCATGGAACAAGGAAAAAATGCTGAATGCTTGACTATCATGTGAACCGAAGATCTCCTCACCTGTTAACTTTGATGGCTCAGACCCCTGAAGAACAGGTTCTGCAGTGAAAGCATCTTCTTCATCTGATATTTCCAACTCTGCATTTATCTCGGCATTTGTCTTTTCTTGTGGTATTGAACAATCGGCAAATGCCTTGTCCATATTCTCCTTGCAAGTCCTTACAAAAAGCGTAAAAGAAGATCCAATAAGAGACATTAAGGAACCAAAAAGATCATCATAAAGAAACTTAGTTCATACTGTATAGGATATACAAAGCACCCACCTTTAAACCAATGGATAACTAACGCTCTCGAAAGTGTAAGTTTGTGTACCATTTAATCCTTCTCAGTACATGGATGCAGTATTTGATGGTACAAAACCTAGAATCCTAACCATCCATACCACAAGGTAAACACAATACAAGCAAACTAACATGTTTAAGACTTTCCAATTATCTATTTTGCATATTGTACAGCTTCTTAAATGCAGTAAGAATTTATCTAACCATTATCTTCAATCTAGAAAATTCACATTTTGGTAATTCTGTCTATACAAGATCTTGGTTCACATATGCATATCCTGTTATTATGGCCTTGCAATCCTACTATGCAGATTTCACTGTGAAGCTTCCTTCTGAGAGAACTCAAAAAAACCAGTAGAACTATCAAGAAAAGTTTCGCCTAAAAATTATGACAATGCAAAGATCAGCCTAACCAATCAACATCAACCATAATGCATAACATGAATTACAGTAGTCATCAATAAAAGGGAAAAAAACATCTGAGGATTCAAAAAAAAATGCTCCTACCATCGACGATTCGTTTCACTTATAAAATCTGCAAGTCTTGGAGCAATACGGCGCCACTTCTCGCAATCATCACAAAGAACCCATGCACCTCGTGATTGTGTGCACTGCTCCAACCCTCGAGAAGGTTCTATAGATGGAACTTCAGCATGTAAAGGAATCTCCTCAGGGCGCAGGATATCCTCTGCAGACATTTTGCTTCCTATACCATTTCCAGTCACAGAAAAAATTTATATCCTTTTCTTGTTCAAAAGTTCATGATAAGATTGATTCAAGTACATAAGTAGAACAATAAGGACAGAAACGAATGTAAAAGCTGATTTGACTGTTAAATTTAGCTGGTCTTGTAAGAAAATAATTAGCTTCAACCAAGGATAACCACCAACCTCTACTGGCTTCCAGTTCAGTATCAACTGCCTGTTCATCTAAAGACTTGTCCATACTTTCTTGCTTTGGTGAAGTGTTTTTATTTGCACTGGAAGGATCCTCTCCAGAGTGTCCCTCTGAATCAGGAAACTTTGATCCTTTCTTCCTCATCCCAGTGGACATACTCTTCGGAATCCTACTTCTTCTAGTTTTATAAGTAACTAAACTTCCCTCATCTGCATGCAATTCCAGAACTCTGCACTCGACATGTTGCTCAGACAAATGGGAGATCTGAAGACCTGTTTGAAGTTTCGCATACTCTTTGCTGTACTCTGGAGCTTTTTTAGCAAAGGAATCCAAATCCACATGAGAGCTTTCAGCTTTTAGATCCATTTTAGATCTTGAACTTTGGTTACCCATGTAAAAGCCACCTTCCATACTCCTTTGAAGAACAGAATAGTTGGCAGCACTTTTGGCCTTGTTGTCTCTAGCATCTTTTTCGATGAAAGGATAATGTGTCAACTGATTTTGGCCTAGATTTGCTTCCTGAATGTTCCCATCTTTCTTCCATTTCTTCTTATTAGAAATGCGCAAGGTGTCATTGTCATGTGAGGGAAGAGTCATTGCTGTTTGAGGAGCTTCATAAGATGCCCAACTAGCACCATAGCTTCCATCAACTGTTTGCTCTATAGTTGCTACAGTTTGAGCAATTCCAGCATGTTGAGTAGTTGAACTTGCACCCTCACTTGTCAAACATCCATCATCTATTTGTTGATGGGAAACAACAGAGTCTGGCGATGTACCAGGGTCAAGAAATTGGCCATCACCTGCTACCAAGGGGTTAGATCCTCGGGAAGAAACTCCGGGACAGTCACTTGAAGAATTTCCAGGAGATGCTTCCTGCGTGAGAGTGCTCTCAAAGTCCTTGTCACAATTTTGCAAATAACAAGGATCTATTGCCTCCCCACTGACATTCATCTCTTCAATCTTTTTATCCTCGTACATACAGCCTTTTTCTGCTAGTCCTATATCTGCAACGTGACTTCCCAAAGGGAGATCATCTAGATTAGATGAGACAGCAACTTTATCTCTCGATGCTTGATTTACATCTAAAACTATTCGATGAATCAATTGTTTTCCCATGTCGGAGGTAGATCTGCTCTTTGTCGACTTTCTAAGTCTAGTTTTAGTCAATGCAGAATTATTCCCTGTAAGTTCTTCATTTTTCTTGAAAATCCCTACTATGTGTTCCACTCCCCCCCAACCAGAAGCTCTTGCAAGCTTGTTACAGTAGCTCCTTTTCCTTTTACCGTAGTTTGAGAAGATATTCAAAGTTCTGCTCCAAAATGCAGTGTTGGCATTGAAAGCACATGTGGACATCCACGACTTATTTGCTGCCAAATGATTGGAGTTGCCCTCGGTCTTGCTACTAATCCTTAAGGTGGCAGCTCGTTTTGGATTTGTGCGTCTAATGATGATGATTGACTTAGTAGTAGTATTTCCCCTCACATTGATATTGAGCTCTGGAACAAAATCAGTTCTATTGGTGCAGGAGACTGCACTTTCGCTAACACTATCAGCTTCCAGTAAATCAGCAAGCAATGCTTGTTCTTCAGAGCAAGTTGCCAACGTATTACATATATGAGATGGCTGAAGGATAGCTAATCCTTCCACAGAAGAATAATTAGCAACTTTGCAAGGAGAAATCTGCACTGCTCTGGTAGGTTCTGTCTCCTTGACATCTAGCTGATCACTATCTATGCTGTGACAATAATAATTAGCAGCTTTACAAGGAGAAATCTGCACCACACTGGTTGCTTCTGTCTCTTTGACAACTAGCTGATCACTATTTCTACCTTGACATAAAAGAAGACCCCCCATGCCCATTGTTTTTGCCTCACAATTGCCTGAAGCTATACTGGAGCAATTTTCATTAGCTTCTTTAAGATTCCCGCCATCAGCATCCACAGATGGGCCATGAAGCGTCTGCTCCAGGGAAACAAGTGCAGCATCCTCGCACCCAATGCTGCCCTGATCTCCATTGAGCAAACCTGCAATATCAATCCCAGAAACAGCCAAATTCTTTTGAACCGGCATTCTCAAAGGTGAGAGGCCGGGGAAGTCATACCTCTCCTCATCTGCAGCCATGTTCAGTTCTTCATTTGGCACACCTTGTTGTGCAACTGTGCAATGATAATCTTCCTCAACTTCAAGAAAAACTCCACGCTCCTTGTACTCTTCCCTCCCAACTTCTCCTTGCACCTTATTTTCCTTGAGAGGTCCTTTAATACAAGCCTCTTGAGCATGCACTTCCAAGATTTTATCAATTGATGCGCCAGCATTGTCTCTCTCTATCAAGTCCTCTTTTGAGGCATGTGAAGGTTCCTCACCCTCACAAACCTGGCTCTTTGTTAGAAGAGAGATCCCGCTGGCCGCACCACCGTAGATAGCAATGAAATCATTAAGACCTTCTCCAACATTTTCATTTGAAACAACCAGTGATGCAGGCAAAGGATCTAATGAGTAGGTAACATCCGAGGACTCAGGGTCTTCCTCTACCATCCTAAAATAACTCAAACTAGTCAGATTGAGCCAAAAGAGACAAATTGACATACAAAGCAAATAATTTCCTTTGAAATAATAAGAACAAGTTTTACTGCCATTGACTCTCTGTCTCAAGTAGACAGGGTAACAACAAGTGCACAAAACTTCAAAAGACAAGCTACATTAGAAATGAGAAAAAGTTAAATGGTCAAAGCAATTAAAAAATGTCTTAGCATGTCAATAGAATTCTAATCAAAGTTAAAACGAAAAAGAAAGCTTTAGATTCACCAAGAAACTGAACAAGCATCCTATTGCCACAATAATGCAGAATTCTCTTCAAATGGAAACAGACCTTTCAACAAACTTGCCTGGATCAAATTAAGCGGGTAAGCTGTAAAAGCAGCATGTGATCCTTATAAATTTAATTTTACTTGAGTGACCATCTCCAAGTAAAGGGTTCAATGGACACAATGTCTATAATGCCAAATCCTCACATTCACCTGATACATGAACAAGCATTATGATGAAAAAACCAGTAGAATAAAAGCTAGGTTCTTAACCTATAAAATTCTAGAATTAGGTTACATTAGCATCCCAACCTTATCTTCACCTACGACACAAGATCACCAACGGAATTCAACCTAACTATCTCAGCAAAATCTAAAAATATCAAAACAGACATAAAACACCCTTAAAATCCAGTGATTACCCAAATGCCATCACCAAAGCAATCCTAATCTGCTCCCAAACTCCCTCTCGAAACAAACCAATCAATTAATTTCAAACATTAATCGCCACTGCCAAAAAATATTTGAAGCCACAGAGATCGAAACTGAACGATTTGGAAAAAAAATATTCAAACAACAAAAAAGCATAATCTAAAAAATTAAACGGCATAGCAGTTAGATATCAGAGTCAAAACGATCAGGATGAAGATAAACGACCTTCTCTATGGGAGGTGGGGTCCACAATAAGGAACTGCAGCGACCGCGTGAACGGTGATGAGGGAGTACCGGCGGCGGCGGGCCAGCTGTTTGTGTTGTTTCTCTGAAAATTTCTTTTGTCGTTTGTTTTCCCTCTCTAGAGAACGAGCAACGACGGACGGACGGACGGACGGACGGGCGGACGAAAGAGAACGGACCCCTCTCTCTATACGGCGAATTTCTTTATTTTATAAACAATTAGTTACATGCAAGTAAGGAGGGTCCCACTACAAACAAATTTTAATTAAAAACATTTACATTTCTGGTGTTTTATAAAATTAAACTATGTTTTACCTGACCAAATAAGTGAAAAATAAGTCTCGAAGTAAATTCACAAATTTAGTTTGCTTGATGACAGAATTGCCAAATAAAATGATTGACAGCTGAATATGCGAATTAGCAGAATGAAGAGTTCACAACTGATAGAGTGATTGACGCGTGGACCTAAAGGTTACTTGTCTGCGATTCTTGGTAAAAAATCGAACACGTATAATACATCAGGTTATTGATTTCAATCTAAAAGACTCGTGACAATCCTGACGTAACTACCTTTTTTCTTTTGTTTGGAGGTGTTTTTCTGATAAAGCTTGTCTTTATTTTTATATCTATTTTAATTATTAAAATAAAAAAAACTAAATTGAATTATTTGTTATATATTTCAATTCTGTTGATATTGTTATCAACTTGAACTAACCCGCTGCTTGCTCCCAAAAAAAAAAAACTCTAGTCGTGAGCAAACATTTGAATGCACTTCTGAGTTTTTCTAATCAAAATAAGCAATTTTTAAGTTTATAAAATACATGCACAAGAACAGCGGATAAAATTCAGAAAAACAAAGCAAACACACTTTTCAAACCTTTCCATTTTGATTATCAACATTCCGTACTCGGGTCCTTCAAACCGTTTCCTTGCATCAACAATCCAGCACAACATTATAAGACCTAAACATACGCCCAATGCACCTGGGGCCTAGTTAAAATTATCCCATCTTATAGAGTAATACATGTGCAGTAGAAATACCGAGCAGGTGAAACAGATCCATAAGAAAGCTACCAAGCAGACAGGCCTGCTTGCTATTCCGAGGTAAAACGGTCCAGCTTTGAAGTTTTTCTCTTTCATTAAAACTATCAGGACTGCATAACCCCCCACACGACCAATTGTGCATAGTGAAGTGGTCGCAGTGAATACCGCATTGACTTTTAGGATTGTAGTCCGATCATGCAGATGGCTTTGAATAGCCATACTGCATTAGCAGGGGACTTGTGCTTTGGAGGGATCTTATGCCAGATGGATAGAGTAAGGCACACCTAGCGGAGCGAAATACCATCCGCCCTAGTTCGTACCAGTGCACAGTAAAATGATACTTTGCAAAGCTTGAAAACCAGCATATTACTAATGATACAAGAAGGAACTTAAGTATTTCCCAACCTATGTCTTAGGATATCTGCGTACATTTAGACAGCAAGAGAAACAAATTGAAGTTCTTATGCAGGCACATAAATTGCTAAGAGTAATGTCAGTTTGTAGGTATACCCGTTGTCCTAAATGAGTTCTGGTTGGAGTAGACTTTCAGTTTGTAGGTATGCCCGTTGTCCTAAATGAGTTCTTGTTGGAGTAGACTTTCCAAGCATGATAATGAGATAAGAAGAACCTGAGTTCCAGCTCTAGCAACATGGCTGATTGTATCCAGCCAAGCACAGCACCATGATGCAAATGGATCCCAGACAGGACAAGTTAAATGACCAGCAAAACGGAAAGAGAGCGAGTAGTCTGTTCGGTCAAAGAACAACTATTAAGCACCTTTCATATTTGTGTCATAGAGACAGTAAAAGATCAGAATAATCTATAAGCACACCCTTTGAACTCCATGAATTTGCAGATTACGTTAAATGCTCTTTAATTGCAACAAGCACTTTCTTGCTTTGGAACCAAGAGTCTTTTGACAACAAGCTCTTTTGCCAGCAATGAATAAAACATGGAATATCCCAAGGTCAATGCTTTACACTGTTTTGAAAGACAAATCCTAAAGGATTTCTACTGTTTTACTGGGAGACACAGTGTTGACTTTGACAGTATCAGGAGAAACAGAGTAACAGAAGTATTAAAAAGAAGTGAAAATAATCAAATTCATCAAACCTTGTCCAGAATTCGATCACCAACCAGAGCAACAGAAGTATTGAAAAGAAGAACCAAAATAATCAAAGGCTGGTTTCCGAAGTGAAAATTTTAGTTAATCAACAGATTTTGCACAAAAAATTTTGTAGGAGAGCAGGAAAATGCTTACAGGGAATGAAGAACAGATTACTGCCATGGAAATGCCCACAAACCAAGTGAAGAATGAGACAACAGCCCATCCCATACAAGGCTCGCTGATCCTGCATACTGCAAACTTGTTCCGTACAGCTGTGTGATCCCCATGAAAAGCGTCACGGTGGAGAATGATATTGCCAGAATCTTGAACAAGTTCAGAGCGGAAAATGCATAAAGTTAAAAAATTGAAAAGACAAAGGACTGGAACAAGAGTTACTAACCATTTCATGGCAAAGTTTTTGCTTGTAGCCAAGCTCGTTGAGACTCTTATAGCTAGAATCCATGCCAATCTCCATGCCCTCTGCCATTATCACCGACAACAGGAACAAACAACAGCAGACCAAAATTACCAGGACTTTGGTTCTTCGAGAAATAGAATTCAAAGATAATATACTATCTTTATACATAAAAAAAGAGAAAAGAATTCTTGATGCAGCAAAATGAGAGCCTGTTGTCTTGGTTTTTGATAAACTAATAACAATTGTTGTTTTCAAACTCTAAACTCTTCTTCTTTTTTCTTGCTTCGTCTTTGTTGCATCTCTTGATTACAAAATGGAATGTAGTGGGAATCAATGAGAAGCAAAGAAAGAGAATCTGTGAACGGAAGGAAGTAAGAGAATTCAGCGGTGTTGCTGTCAGCTTATACACAAACATTTGTTGTTATTATTAGTAAACAGCTAGCTGTAAATGCCGACTTCAGATTGATTCTGCTTGGAGCAACAAAATCATTGTCTGTTTACTCTAATGAAACCATAAATTTCAAGTAGCATATATTAGATATTCTTGATAGAAACAGAGATTTTAAGTAACCAGAACTTCAATCACCAACCACCAGAGGTTGCAGCTTCTATGACCTGAAAATGTTCTGAAAATATGAAGAAGGTTATTAGAATAGAGGCATTGATTTCTAAAATGGGATAAAACTTGAGAAAGAAAAGAGTGCATATTCAGCTAAAAAAAAACTCATTTGCATCTTCTTTTAACATTCTCTTGATTTGAGGGGGGAAAGCAAAAAAGGTCTCATCTATTACTGATTCATGGGAGAAGAATAGTAGTAAGCTAAGAGCTCAGAAGCATAATATCATCTACATTTGCAAAGAGAAAAAGGAGAACTTGTGGCAAGCTAAGAATCAACATCTGTACTAGATTCATGGATCAGAATGTTATTAAAGTTGAGTTTAGGTATATGATATACAGATATTTCTACTAAATATAGTTGCTTCAAAGCTTCTCTGGTACAAGTCGCAGAAAAGGAAATAGCAAAACCATGTAAAGATAGTTGGAAACATAGAAGTTAAACTTATGAAAGCCATGAAAAATTTCACATAGATATGGAACTCATCTATGATTAAGTTGGATGAATATACAACAATCGGTGATGCTAATTGCCAATTACTTGCAGCTTCCAGTGGTAGAAAGATGCCAATGATCATGTAACAATGCAATGAATAAACGACTATCTGAAAATATAGATAATAAAGAAAAAACAGGAAATGCATTCACGAATTCCTACCAGTAGCCTAACTACTGAGACCGAAGGGAAAAGAACTACGTTAGAAGTTTACTTTAAACAAATAATTTACCTCTCGCGAAAATTAAGGAACATGCTTATACGGCACCGTCAAATGAGTGAAGAATTTCTTCGAGTACTGTTCTAGTATTTCCATCCAAGGGATTCTCTGGACTATCTGCATAGGTTATGTTTAGTATATAAAGTTTCTTAGAATTCACAAATGCAGCAGAAAAAATCCTCTTCATTCCTCCCCTGGTGCTGTCCACTGTATACTCGAACTCATAAACTGGTATACCAGTATGACCCAATCGTTCGTTGATAGTTACTACTTGAGCACTCACAGTACTTTCCTGGTAGCAAGAAAAGAAACCATAGTAAAGATCATGACTTTGCGCAGAGAAGCAGGTGCATTAGATTAAGGGAGAACCAGCTTATAGTAGCATGGTTTAACAGTCTGATTATGCAACAGTTAATTCAAACAACACAGATTTTAAGACCAATAATATGTTTGTGCTAATCTAATAAAATGCCTAAATTGATGCATTTCAGAGAGATCTCACCCTAAAGTTACAGATACAATTCAAAAGGTTCAGTAGGTTCAAACAATTGTTTTCAAGAGTGATAATCAATCAACCTGGCTATGATTTAAAGCATGCTTTGACAGAAATGATACATAACACTTTAAGAAATCATTGAAGCATATTTCCTTCACATCTGAATTGCTTAAAAACCAGAATTGACAAATGCTCTACATCTATAACGCAAAATAGCTGTTATCTTCACATGTTCCATTGCTTAACAACCCAGTATGAAAAGATCAGATGTTACATTAGTACGACGAAAACCAAGAAGCTGCCTTCCTACGAAAAGTAAAATGAAGTAACAGCCTTTATTTTAGACCATGTCCAAACTTAATAACAGAATTAGACAACCATAATTGATATATTGTCATCCAAGTACAAGAATACGACAAGATTCCAAGTCTAAGCTAGAGCCATGAAATATCTTTTTTCAATATTTAAGGCTAGGAAAGAAAAAATATTGAGTAATAATGAAGTGAATCTTTGTTAATTAAAGGCAATTACAATACCTTTTTACGCTCAGCCTGTATGAGCTTGTCAGCAATGAACTGTGGTGTACCAAAATCTTTAAGATTATTGAGCCTGACTGGATTCACAATCACACCAATGCTGTTCTTCCCTTCCTCAAAGATAACCGTTGCGCCAGCCTTCTCTACCTAAGATCCATACATGATCAAAGTCACTATTTTGTGTCAGACAACATTTCATCATCAATAAAACAGAAAAACTGTCTGGCTGCAGTTTATAGAATTGCCCAAGAGTTGATTCTTTTTCTAATTATTCGCTTTTTAACTATCACAAGATTTCAACTTGGGTCAAACTTATCTTTCATCTACCATGCAACAATTTTCACAACAACCCACTTTTCAAGCATAAAAGAAAGTGCAAAATAAAAACAAAAAGAAAGAAACAGATTCACTCCTTAGAATCCAAAACAATTCATCTAGCTGTAACCTTTGTCCAACCAGCTGGACGGAGAAGAGTAAACCCTTCAACCATGTTGGAGTATTTCTCTAGCTTTCCCACGTCAGCGAATGCCAAATGAATTTGAACACATTGTGGGCCCAAGAACATCGGGGCTACAGCGACAGCGAGAGAGAAGAGCACTGTTCTTCGGCCGGCAGCGGTGGTAGTCTTCTGGGAAGCGAGAGAGTTAACGAAAGTGGACCGGTATTGGGCCGCCGGCGGGACAATGTAGAAGATAGGAAGCCGGTGAAGTTGGGCAAAGCACGGACTAGACATTGCTGCTTGCTTTCCTTCAGGCGACGGGAATTGAAATCGCTTCGAAGTTTTCTTTCCAAGAAGATCAGGTACTTTTCATAACAGGACCGATAAAAGCAAACATTACAAAGTACAGAAGGATGTATAATTTGTTTAGCATTACCAGGCCCTTAGGGTTTGTTAGACGAATATCAATAAAAGGAAGCATCATCTAACATTTTCCCTCTCTCTCTCTCTCTCTCTGTATCTATATAAGAACAGGTTCCTGCACATAGAAAGAATACAAGATCATGGCAGATGACAAATCATTACGAACATTGACGCGGTGAAGCAACAGAAGGCCTTCTTGCTTACTTTACTGAGGATCTTCCTCCTATAACATGATTCATCAGGTTCATAACATGTATTTGCCGGTTTGGTTGTTGCGGAGTCTATAGATTCAATGAACATATCGCTGATTCTTCGCCAACCATGTTGGCTAATTCTCATATACTCAGAACCGGAGCTTTCCTAAGCAAGAGCTTTAGGAAAACAAAGTTGGTTTGAACTACCAGAGTAGCCCATTCTTTGGACTTCTTTTAGGTTGTCAAAGGAGTACATGGAATATCCAAAGTCCTGGGAGGTAACCATCTTGGATGGAGTTAAGCTGCATCAATCAAATAATGAGTTATGTGACGTAACCATCTTGGACAGAGTTAAGCTGCATCAATCAAATAATTAGTTATATACATAGAATATTTTCAAATAGCATCTGCTGCTTTTGCATTCAAATTGTAGCAGTGGTGGCATATCAGACACAGTTACACATATTCACAAACAAACATGTCAAAGAAGATGAAACATCTAAACTGAGGAAAATTAACAACACAAAACATTTCTAACTAAAATGAACAAAACAAGTAGCTCACACTTCTAGGTGCATAGAGTTCATTCAAGACAGCAGCTCACCGATGGAAAAATAAAAACAAATGTAACACAAAGCTAATGAATCTCCAGACTCTTATGTTAGCAGCTAACATGAACTATTAAATGCGGAATGCTTGATGAAATGCAACAACGTGTGATTTGAGTACCCTCAACTATTTACCAGAAGTAAATCATGAACAAGTAATCCTTTCTAAACGACCATCTAATTCCAAAAGTAAATAAGTGGCTTTCCAAGATATGGGATTCCAATAGGAAAATCAAGGAAAACTAATTGGATTCAGTGAACACTTCATAAAGATTAAAATCTTCATAAAATGAGGAAGTAGTTAAATCAGAATACAAAAATTCTGTAGCTAGCAACATCATCCTGAAATCTGTTTAGTACAAGTAGCATTTAAAGGAATTGAAAATTTGTAGCAAACTAAAAAACCCATTAAACAACCAAAAGATGGAAATATTTTTTTAAGAGTCCCAACAATACTAGCTGCTTTAACCTCATCCTAACATAAAGGATCAATTGTTTAAAATATACGCTTGGAAATCAACTACATGTTTCTAGAACTAAGTCATATCTTAAATTACAAGGATCAACTACAAGTTTCTAGAACTAAGTTATATCTTAAATTACACGGATAAATTTTAGTAAAACATGCCAATGGAATTTATAGGAAATAATGTACTCAACAAGAATATATGTACTATATATATAGTACATACGCGCATGCCAAACTTAACCAGAGAAGCAGCATGGGAGAGGTAAGCTAACCGCATCAAATCCTGTGTTGGCACTGCAACTAGTATAACTTCCAAATGCTTTAATTGGGTGAATGCTTTCAAGAGGCACCACAAAATCATCTACCTAAAATGCGACTGCATGATTGAAGAAGAAACAGGTTAACAATCCAGAAGGAAAGGCATTAAAAGAAATATTCTCTGAGTTTAATATATACATATTAGGTAATTAGACTTTACCAAAAAGTGAAATAATTTGGAAGCTCATTCAACATAAACTTGAGAACCCACCTTGAGAATATATACATATTCTCTGTTTCTCATGGTGAAGAGTCCTACAATCCAAAAAGTATCAGCTCCCTCGTATTTCAATCAGAGAGCAACAATGGTAATAATCAAATACTTAAGTCTATTATGCATTACTTGATTTTATCTAAATTCAGGCTCCAATCTTCGATCGAGCACAATCACAGACATAGTCAATAAGCTCACTAATTCAGAAAAGGTAGAGCCTGCAAAAGCGAATATTAAAATCACCAGTTGAGACTTGGGCCTAGATATGCAATCTAATGTCAGAGAACTAAAGACAGAAACCACTACTACGCAATGAATTTGAGAAAGACAAAAGTCTGCTAGAATACATAGCACAATATATGTTTAGGATTTCATTCATCTATGTTTTCTTCTACATATAAAAAATTAGTCACACTCCAATTTCTATTTGAACACCATGATTTACACGATAATTTGCACAGAATTTACCAACTTTTGGAAACCTTGAAATTATCACTAACAAAAAGCTAAATTGGATGCTTACAGTCGAGTTTGGTGGAATTGAAGAAATCAACATATGAAATTCTGACGGATAAGAATTGAGAAGAATAACAGTCTCCTCCGAGAGAGGTCGCCGCCGGCGCGATTGCCTCTGGTTCCACGTAGCTGTTGTCAAGCTAGCTCCCTCTCTGTTAGTTTGCTGTTTGTTGATAAACAGCAAACACAACAATGTAGGGTGAAAAGAAGTGGGTTTAGCAAATTTTTATGGTAAATATGACTTTTTTTATAACAATTACGAAGAAAACTAAAATAATATAAATTTAATATACTAATATGATAAAATAAATAATATTAATAATTTTTTATAGTTTTGTTGTTAGAACAAAAATAGATTTCAAATTTAAAATTTAAAATTTTTCATATTATAACTCATAATAAAAAATACTACAATATCTTTTCCAAACTAAAAAAAAATACAAATTAAAAATAATTTTGAAATAAAAAATATATATTCATATTTATTGTTATAATAATAATTAATATAGTAGTTGTTTTTAATATATATTATTTTAATCAAATTATAATCGAATAAGTATATTAAATAAACGTATAATATATTTATTAGTATTATTTTGTATAATTATTATTACAAACTCATTTAGTTATAAAAGATTATTTTATCAAAATAGCTTTTTACAAGCAAAGTACAAACAAAAAAATATAACTCCAAAATATTTATTTTAAAAACGCACCAAGTATTGTTACAAATATACAATTAGTATAATTATAACTTATCTAAATTATACACTTATTTTTTATACATACATATTTCACTATAATAGAAACGGATAATTGAGATATAAAATATTTATTATTTATATATTATCTATCACCAGTTAATTTATTATGAACTTTATCACAATGTTCTTTAAACAATAATAAAATTTCTTAAATATTTAAATCAGATTCTATTGAGCTAAGGAGTCTGTAGTATTTATACACAACAATGCCCAATTTTAGAAAAATATATAAATAGATATTTGAAAGTGATTATTAAAAAAATTTATAAAAATATATTTTTTGAAAATTTTTAAGAAACAAGCGAGTTTTTTACAACGTCAAAGTTTTAATAAAATACTATAAAAAATATATTAAAAAAGTATGAAAATATTTGATAAACCAAGCGAAGCATTCTATATATTATGAAAGAGTAATAAAAACATATATAATGCTGCCTATCACGCCAAGACGCTCTCACTTTTCATCATCCACAAAATGGATATTTTCATCTTTATTACTTAATTAATCAATAATGGAAATCTAATTTCTTGATGGATTAAGGACCAACTTAATTAATCTTTCTCTAGTGATTCTTCTACAAAACTTAGGAATATCTTTTCTCATCGTCTAAGTATTTATTCCATTAGTATGTATGTAATACCGAGTTTATTGATTCTATTATTTAATTTCTATAAAAGAATGAGCTTGAGTATTTAATTATCATCTTTAATAAAATGATATCATGCAAACATTACGAAAAGTGAATATAATAAAGAAAACCTTTAAACGCATTCAATAATACATGACATACATTACACAAATTTCCAAAATGAAAAAAAAAAAAACAACAAGAAAGACATATTTACAAAATACAATCTAATAATTATAATAATAATAACACAAGATGCTATCTAATAATCCTGAGGAATTATTTATGATCTCATCATGATTGATTTCTAATTAAGGCATGCACACATCTTCTGAATCAGACAAAGATGTGCATTTCATTACAATTCAATCATGTAACAGGTTTTCCTCAGACGGCTGCGAGAGCCTGGAACCTAGGCTCTTTTGGGAGGAACTTCTGCTTCGTGTACACAGCCATGTAATCACCAAACACAAACTTCGGATAACTGATCATATCATTGTTACTAGCTTTAGTTGCCTGCTTCTGATCTTCTTCAACGAGCTGCGGTGCCGGAGCAATAGTAGCTTTAAATGAAGGATTATAATACGAAGCCACTGACAAACGGTTGCCATCAGTAGTCGCAAGAACACGGTGCCAGACGCTCTTATACTTACCGTTACTAAGAACCTCAATCTGGTCGCCGGTATTGATCACTATAGCACCGGACAGTGGTTGGACGTCAATCCATTTACCGTTCTTTAGTATCTGAAGACCTGGAACTTCGTCGTCTTGGTAGAGAAGGATTACTCCACCGGCATCCGTGTGTGCCCGGAGACCGGTGACTAGATCTGGGCGAGGGCATGGTGGGTAGTGACTGACTTTAGTACCGAAGAACGGTTGCTGTTCTTCTGCTTCTTGGGTAGTACTGTTTAGCATTCCGGAGAAGGCTTTGTTGATGTAGCATTTTTCTAGACCGAGGTTTTCGTCCATTGCTTCCATTACCTTCAATGCAAGCTTTCTCAGCTCGTTCCTGTAATCCTTCATTGTTTCCCTGCAACAAAATCAATCCCAAAATTTAATGAAATAATTCTTTCTTATTCAATCAGTTAGTTATTTTCTCTACTTAGTCAATAAATACTTCTCTCTTATTTAATTAGTTTAGCTATTTTCTCTACTCAAGTCAATTATCAAAGAAGTTTCTTGATTAGCATAGTCATGCTTCCATGATCAAAATATCCAATTAATAATTTAATACAAACTGTAGAAGATAAACGTTGAAATATCTTGTGTTTGATTTAGAAATTCCCCATTATTGACTTAGAAACATTTTGACATACTTGAATTCAGGAGGATCGGAAGGCCACTGATTGCCATCTTCAAGAGTGAAAACATCTTCCCAGTCGATTTCTTCGAGTTTTTTTCCGGTGATTCCTTCAGCTTCTTCGTCGACGAGCTTGTTCAGAAGCTGTACAGGTTTTGAGTCCTTGAACAGTTCAGCTCTTTCCTGCTTGTAGTTCTCAGCACAGACATTCTTCACCCTTTCCAGCAGCTCAGTTGGTATCCCATGGTTGATCAACTGCATGATTAGTTTTCTTCTTTTATAAGAACGCGGCGTTATATAATATGTATACGTTAACGCGTTATCTATGATCAGCTTATAGTTAAAGATTTCAATTTTTTTTTTCTTCTGCTAAAACTGTGTTAGATTTCATATATATTCTTAAGCTTTTAGATCGAGTGATTCTTGTACATGATTATATATTTCAGATAGATAAAACCATAGAATTATTACAGATTGAAAATATAACAGAAATGCGCTAGCCTTTTGTAAGAAAGAAATTGATGATAACGATATTACCTGAAAGAAACCCCACTCCTCGCATCCGTTGGCGATTTGTTTCAGAACCTCGACACGGTCTTCGCCGTCGAGCTTGGAGAAATCAATAACCGGAATCATCTCTGATGAGCAAGGGACTGAAAAAGTTTTCACAAGAAAATTAATTAAGCAAAGAACTTTGAAGGAAGTTGTTGTTGGTGAGGAAGAAGAAGGCAACGGTGTGGGGCTTATATATATAGCACTCTGAACTCAAATGTCAAACAAATTTTTTATAAAAATAAAAAATAACTAATTATTATTTATATTTAATTATTATTTTTTAATTGAGTGTTAGAAAACTATAGAATTATAAATTTTGTTCTTCCTGTTGTTTATAAAGAGTCAACTCTTCTGCGTTTGGAATGCTTGCAACAAAATTTTAATTATCTCTTGTTCAAAACTCTACCAGTATTTAACCTTAATTTCATGGACGTAAAAATGAAGCAAGAAAAGGTTTGAATCGGAAACTTCAAGGAATCTGCATAACGTTTCTCACACATGTTTTCCAACGTGTATCAGTGAAGTGAATTTTTGAGTGGGTTAAAAAAGTGAGTGAAAAGTCTGTCTTTAATTGTCTATATTTATATTTAATTATATTTAAAAGTTTAAAAATTTTTTTAAAGAAAAAATAGTATATGATATATTAAAAAAATATTTTTATATTATTTATAATAGTTTTAAAATTATATTCATAAAAATTTTGAATTTATTTTTTTATTGTCAATTGATTGTGGAAAAAATTTTTAAATTTGTTATATGATATCAGATTATGCTTAAACGGATCATCCTAGTATCTAAGCTAAACCAAATTCTTCTTATCTATTTTAGTCAATACAATTTTTTTTTATTTTAGAATAAGTAGACCCTTTTATTTCATAATGGATAGTTACTTCATTTCTCTAAAAAAAAATCTCTTGACTATAAGGCATGCATTAAGAAATTTTAATCTCACATTATTTATTAATATTTAAAATAATATTTATAAAAATTTAAGCTCTATTTTTTTATTATCAATTAGTTTTAAAAATAATTTTAAATACATGATACCGAATTGATAGTTTATGTAGAGAATATGATCTTATTTTATAGTTATTTCTCACATCTATCCTCTTTAAACTTGCAATTAACAGAAGAATTTCAAATTAATGGTTAGAATGTTCTTAGTTTTCTTTGATTTCTGAACAAAGTATATATAGAACAAATTGAATCCCTTGATTACAAAGCAAAACAGTTGCAAAATTTTCCTTTGAGTGAAAAAAGATCCACATACGTGAGGCGTATTATGGACCACCAGTTAGCCCATGGTTTGTTTTTGAAAGGTCAAGTCAATTGTAAACGGCAGAAATTATAAATTTATTTGGTTTTTATGATCAGGTGATGAAAAAAAAAATGAAAAACAAGAGCTATGAAAGTTTTAAAACTCAATCAAATTTCATAACCAGTTTGAAAATGTTCCTTAAAAATTTGTGCAATCTATGTCTTTGATATAAACTCATTTTTTTAAAAATAAATATAGAAATTAAAATATTAATAAAAATAAAATTTTATGTTTATTTTATATTGTAATTGATTTTAAAATTAAAAATTACAAAATAAATTTTTAATACAAAATAATTCTACTACATAATCCTACTCTACATACACTTACGGTTTATTTACTACATAGTAAATAATCTAAAATATCATTTTTTTACTAGAAAAAATTACTTTCAGATGTTTTTTATGTTTACTTTTATAAATATACTAATATGAACCTGCTTTTCTAAAAATTTTATTTTTATTAATTTTTTAGAAACTCACTTTTAAGAAAGTAAAATGTTTTTAAGATGTGTTTTTGTTTTTTAAACGAAAAGCAACTTTTTTGAGAAGCGATATTTTAGATATATAAATTCACAAAAATAATTTATAAAACATAAATTATTACAAAAACATACCCTGCTATTCCTACCCACGTATCTACCTAAAAAATGGTGCAGCCGTCTTTTAGAATGTACAGCATTACATTATTCTATCAAAAACAGCTGATTCATATTATTGAGGTGTTAATTAATTCTGAAGCAATTCAAAATCATATACAAATCAGCTTGTATAAGTAACTCAAAATGTAATATAAGATGCGGCTTCAAGGTATATAGAATTACTTAGGAAATGTTTGCAGTACTTGTTGTATTATTTAAAAAATATTTTTATATTTATAATAAATTTTTAAATAATATTATTTAAAAATTTACTAAAATGTATATATATAATTTTATTAATCAATAAAATTAAATTTATTTATTTCAAAAAATTTTGAAATATATTTATTTGAAATTTTTTTATCATAAAAACTTTCAAAACGTCCTCTTCATGTACTTACATTTATCTAAAAGAACCACAAAAAAAAAGTTTTATGAATGATTAAGGGACTACATATCTCAAATTCTCAACAATCTTAGAGCTTCTCAATTTTGCGTTAATTACCATATAATACATGTCTATGACTATAACTAGTAACATGGGTGGCAATTTTTCTTAACACATTTTTGAAGGAATTAAGAATATTATCCCATGATTTTAGCCGTGTTTCGAGGTTAAGTCTTTGATTAATTAATTATTTTGAATATAAATCATAGACCTCACACCTCTCTCTTCTCTCCTTGTTTGGTACAAGTGAAAGCAACAGTTTCTTTTTCTTTTTTCTCTTAATAATTCATGACATAATTTTTGTACTTTAATTATTTTTGGATAAGTAAGACTAATGAATTGTTTTTCTTCTTTTTAATTGATTGATTATTAACACTGACTTATAACATTGTCAACTCATCAACTTCTCCTATTTTAGTTGAACTCCAATATAATATATATATATATATATAGTAATTGTGTGCATGTAGAACACTAATTGTTTTTTATTTTTCCAGTAAACATGTGAATTACAAAAAATTATTTAGTAGAAATTGTATTAGTACTAAAATTCTTGGGTGTTAGTTGTGAGTTCATACAATGCCCGTTCAGTGAGAATTGTTAATTATCGAGCTCTAAAAGTTTCACGTATAAGATTAGAAAAAATAAATCCAAAACAAACCTTCATTCATTGAAAAAACCAGGGAAGGGATTTAATTTTGGTAGGTAATGTTAACAAATGATATAATGACTTTGGTTGTTGTTGTTGTTTATGAAGTATTAAACCCTTGCAATTAGTTTGACTAAACATGCGCTTAACACCTGGTGACATTAAAACGTTTTTGATTACGCATATAAAAAGAAAAGAATTAAGCTAAAATTATTCCCTTTAAAGTGAAACAATAATATGTCATCCTATACATAAGCACACTTCATGCGCATAAATAAAACAAAAACCAGTAGAGATTTCGTATATAGAATAACAATTGCAATGAAATAATTTAGCAAGTAAACTCTGAGAATTATCTATACAGAAACTATGTATGCATCTGCAATACGTAGATAATAACAATATTAAATTCACATACAAGTCAATCAATCAGAAAAACAAGAAAAGTCATTAAAAAAGAAAAGAAAATAGAGTCAAAACTGCCGCATTAGCAAGTAATCTGCACGAAAAATGGTTTCATGCTTACTAAATCCTTGTCAAAGAGACGAATAGCAGAAAAAGGAATGATTTCATAAGTTTTGAATTGGTAACCCAAGTAAAGTAAATTCATTACCCTGCGAATAGGTTTCCGGAATTACACATTAGATTCAATGATCCAAATCCAGCTCATACTTCGACGCAAGCCAAAAATGTAAACAAAAATTTTTGTTAGAACTAATCTTACAACAAACAACCAAAGAAGGTAAATAATCAATAACGGTTACTAACTAGTTCACCAAGTAAACAAATTGGTTAATGATTCCAAAGAGAAACCAAGATTTGTATAAAAAGATACAGTAATAACAGTTGCCAGATAAATAAAAAAACTGTATCAAGACAATGCAACAGTAATTCAAAGGAACTTCTACCTCATAACTCAAAGCAACAACTTCGTAGACTTCTATCAGTTGACATTTGTGATAAAATTGAGTAAATCAAGAGTTATAAATGAAAAAAAGAAAGAAAGACTGGGATATAGATTTATGAGCAAGTCCAATAAGAAAGGTTTTAAGCTTACGTTTTTCAATTCATTATGGTTCAAAGAATTCGAAACAACTATTTTCTAACATTCATTCACCTGCCTTCAACAACATCAAAGCCATTGACTTTAATTTACATATATGTCCATTACAAAACTTCGTGGATGAAACCAGTTACAAGTCTAAAAGATGACTTAACAACTAAAATTCTTGTGAGTTTTGTGCATGCTTAATTTTATAGTCAACATCTCAAGCATCAGAATATCCAATAGTTACGTCCCAGTTCATAGAATTTCACATAGTATAATGTCATAATCACAATCAACTACTTATCTGTAATTTCTTCATATAGTTAGAAGGTCAAAACTCGAAAGGAAAAAAAAGGAACAGACAATGTACACTTGCTGATACAAAACTATAACATGCAACTTATAAGTCGAAGCCTAAATCTGCAAGCAACAGTCACATAGTTCAAGGCAAATGATCAAAGAGAATAGAAAAAGCAACAAAATTTGGCTATCCAAAAATACCATCCAATGAATAACCTGCTAGGTGAGTGCGCAATAAAGGTATAACAGAAAAATATGAAAGGGCTTAATGTTTATTATGTCTTAAACTCTAATCTCTACGCATCATTAGATTTAATCTATCAATTCTTGAAAGCAAGTACGAGAAGGTGAAAGCAACATGCTAACATCTTAGGTTCAAATGAATGGCAACACGTGTCACTTGACTCACTTAATCTGCTTCTAATGAGTCGCTAAATGCGCACCTCATGACAGTTAGTGGAGCATCCCATAAGCAAGATACCAACTAACACAAGCTTTTTGTTTAATCAGAAGTTTATTTCATCCAAGAATAATCATTATCTATGCCTTAAGCTCAGGCAAAGGATAATACGGGCAAAAGATAATAAAACAATACTATATTCATGTAATCACGTTACTTCTGCACAGGCCACAATTGACAGATTGGCTAAGCTTAACATAAAATAACATATAAAGGATACAAGTCATTCACAGATCAAATACATGCCCCAAACAATGATTGGTTATCATTTATGAACACTAATGTTTAAAGAAAATATTTAAAACATAATTTAGTTATCAATTATATCAAGTAAAAAAAAAGTGCGGGGCCAAACCTTCTATATTCAATTTAGATTTCTCAGTGTTTAAGCAACAGTTTCATATTTTAATTGCATTGCCTACTCCTTGATTGGAGAACATTAGTGTACTAATAATGGCCTCTCCGGATTAGAAGAAGCCCAACTACAGCTACATCTGTTCATCGTCTATGATATACCTTCCTTGATCTTAATAGAGTGGAAAAGAAACTTGCTTGATCTAACTTCTTCGTCCAGAATCAGGAACTTTCGATCCATCAAGTATAACCAAGCATTTAAATCAAAGTGACATAAAAAATGTTTAATGACTTCTGCATCTTGAGGTTTCAAGTGCAAAAGTTTACCTGCATAGTGTAGCTCGAAATAACCTATAATAGTGCCTTCTGATTTTGCAATAGTGTTTTGACATATCAATAAATTAACCAAATATGGGTAAATTGTTTTAAGATGCACTTAACAGCAATTGATATAGTTCAAAGCTTACTATGATTCCTAATAAATTACATAGCGAGCTTTACCAGATTAAAGCTGTTTGCTGAGCAAAGCATAAAGCATTAGGTCATCACCAAGAACTATACAGAAAAAACTGATTAACACAAATTTGCAAATTTTGCTAGTTATAGGTCCTTTTATGCAGTTCACTCTGACTAGGCCTCTCTGTACAATTTGATAGGGATTTGAAGAAAAAGTGCGCTATAATAGCTATACCTACTTTTTCTATAAGGCTTATGTACAATTATTTACACATTCTGAAATAATAATGTGTTCCTAGATCATAATGCCTTCTGATCAAGCCTTTCATTCCAATTTAAACACCGAATTAAGCTACGGAACCAATCACCTGTTTGGTCAGATTTATTGACAGTTGGGAGTGGATGTTGACTCATTGATATTAACACGGAATCTCCTTTGGAGAGCTGCTGCCTTCTCTTTCCATCAAATGACACCCAGGCATTACTTCGTGCATCCTCTGGAATCTGTTTGAAGTAAAATTAAGTGAACCATTGCTGCTACTGAGAGATGCGTGTCTAAAGGGACAATGCTCACAAAATGAAAAGAGACCTGAACATCCAGTATCAAGTTTTATGTTCTATGTTTATGTACAGTAACCTGGATGTTTGGCACATCGGGTAAAAGACAGATTCAACATATGACCCAAAGTGCATATAGAATTGAGGTGTTGTTCCCATATTGGATGACAACTATTGAAAGGGAAAGCCCAACAAAATTCCCGTGGCATATTGGCAAAAAGAATCCAAATAAATAAAAGGTCGACTATATATATACAGACTTCAGTAAAGCCATAGGTTAACACTTAACAGAATGACTGAAGCAAGAACATGCTGAATATGAACTGAACAAAGGTTATATTAGAAAAATCTAACCTTAAACTCAAGCTGTGCAGAATCTGGAAGTATCACAGGCCTAAATGACAAGGAATGTGGACATATTGGGGTAAACAGCATACAAGGAACATTTGGGTGAACCTGCAAATTCAGATAGGAATTGTTAAAATATGAGGTAACTTAGAAACGATCATCACTATATTGCCAGGTACCTCAAACTGACAGCACATTTAAGTAAATGGGTCATGCAAAATACCAGAATATACAAGGGACAGCCTATTGTATGTACATTTTTATAGAGTTAAGATGGACCTTACATATTTAAATTGGCATTTATAAAACATTCAAGTAACTAATCTTGATAGCAAGAAAGAGATTTTATTCCGCTAGTAGGTCTTATTAATATGATGAGTTGGTAAAAGTTGAAATGCACAATGCTACCAAACCTCACAAACTTCTAGTGTTTTCAGCTTGTTACATGTTTTCTGGATATCTTCTAGAGAGTTAGTAGCTAACTAGGAGGCAGCCTCCTTGTTGCAGGTAAAAGGAGGGGCGTCAGGGGTCTCTGGGGAACAGAAGTTACAATAAGCTTAAAGAGCCTATGGGGTACTTGAATTTTCCATTAACCTAAAAAGCGTAAAGATGGAAACCACTTGATGTTAAATGAATCCCCACAAAATGTCATACTAGTCTAAATACATAACTATGAAAATTAAAAGGAAACAACTATTAAGTTCAATAAAAAAGAAACAACTATTCGATTTCACTCTACATACAGAAGTTCGCCGAAATTGCACATCTAAAGACTAGCCAGACGAAACACACTGTCAGGTTTAAATCAACTACCAACCAAATAGTGCCCCAGTTCTACTAAATAATGATGACTTTTACAGGAGACTCGAAGAATGCCGTCAAGGAAAGAACCTGTGCCACAAGGATGATGGTCTATCAGGTGGAAATGAGAAGCAACAGAAATCATGAACCACATAAAGTCTAGCAAGTGATGGTGACTGAAGTAAATATTATCAATGCACCACAGGTTCACATATCTCATATGATAAATATGATCAACAACAAATCCATAGAGGTATTTCACATATGTAATGGTTTAGACAAAAGGAGTGCAACCAGAAGTAGAATGGCGGTACTGACCATTGAGCCTCCTGCAGCAGTTGAGTAAGCTGTACTCCCTGTTGGAGTTGCAACAATTATTCCATCACCTTGGACCTGGACGTATTGACATATTACTTGACATGTTACATGGTATTACATAACCACTCAACAACCAAAAGAAGAAAAAAAAAAGCTATGAGGCAGAGATCGCAACAAGCCTGATATATTCCAGCTGCCTAAAGAACTAGTTTGGAACAATTAAACATGTCAACAACAAAAGCGCACAGCATGTGATGCATGAATTTCAAAAGTTCTTAACGAGATTAGGGGCTAGATATGCTGTACTCCAATATTTCATTATCTACAACAACTAAGTTTACATTAGATTGAATACCTGGTGCAATGTCACAGACACCAGGAAGAAGATATTGTTGAATAAAATGTGCAGACATGAAAGCAGATATATCAATTAGACATAAAGATACAAAATTCCTCAAGACTAGAAGAAGGAATCATAGAGAATAAGTGACTACCTTTGTTATAAGATGGTTACGCTCATAGCATTCAATTTTAGAAATATATGGATTGGAACCACGATCTACAACAACTTCATTGAGAACATCAAATACTTTTCCAGGTACTGCTTTTCCTTTGCGGAAAATTTCACATCTCAAACGCATTCTAAGAGTGATATAGACACCATCAAGGGAGTTGTTTCCATGGATGACAGCCCTCAAATCTTGTCTGTAATCTTGAAACTGTGGCAAAGAAAGGAAGAACTAAAATATAGAAATCGGAAGAGTACGCAAATTCCATATGTTGCTCTTGTAAATGGAGATGGGAATTTACAGTATGTGATGTAAGAAACCCAAGGGATCCAAGATTAAACGAGACAACAGGAGGAACAGCGCCTCTGAATAAGTTTGATGCATGCAGTATGACGCCATCACCTCCCAAACAAGCCACAAAATCAACCCTCTCATGAAGGTCACTGCATTATCAACAGAATAGACGTAATAAGAAACTCCAAATATCATAGAATTGATATATCCTCAGTTCTATATGAAGCAAAATACCTTGTATCTTGATTATAAAATGTTTGGACAAATCCAAACCCCGGTATTCTTGCTAGTATATCATGCAAATCAGGTTCCACAAGAACATTCATTTTCTCTTCGTAATGCAGGAAGGATGCAACCTTGCAAATCGGCTAAACATCAGGAATGGAAGTATAAATGTAGAATAAACGTAAAGAAAATGATTTTCTATTAATGAGCAAATACATGCAGAAGCTCCATACTTCAACAGGGTGCCTTGCGTTTTAGCAAGTCATTCGACAGCATCTTACTAAATAAATAACTTGCGTAACCTCATAATATGATGCAAAACAAGCCAACAGACTCACAAAAGACATATTGCTTACTTCAACAAAAAACAAGCAGAATGTCATACCTCTTTTGCTTCTTCCATAAGCTCAAACCCCAATTTTTTAAGAAGTAATACAGTCTTAGGAGGAGACTTCCACATGAGCATCTGTTGCTGGGTACTTGGGTGTGTGAAAGCCAAAGAGGATTCTGTAACCTTCTCTCTGGTGCATGAAAATCCATCAGTGCGAACCAAAAACATTTCTGCCTTCTTTCTTGATTGAATTCTAACAACACCTGTTGCAGAAGCACACATGTTTCCTTGTCCAAGCTCTAAATCATTGCCAGAAGACTCCTTAGAGAGTGGAGAGCATTCACAATTCGGTGCTCCTATGGTGGCAGCTGAAGCTTGTTTATTCAACAGATTACTATCATAACGTGAAAACTTAACTTCAGTCATGTTGCTAAAACCATTGCCTGGTTGTACACTATCAGACTTACCAGAAAAAGATGCAAAAACTTGACCGTGGAGATTTTCTCTCTCGCTGCCACTAGTAATGGCATTCCTGGTAAGCAATTCTGTGCCATTAGATTTCTTGTGTTGTGCCACATTTGGCAACTGTGTTTCTAGATTGCTCTCAGCAGCTGATTTGACCTTCTGGCATAAATTTGGTAAAATATTGATTCTCTCAAGCGGAGATTTGAAGTAGGTTCTAGGTGAAACCCTTTTCTTTTTGAAAAAACCACAAACTTCCTTTTTGGAGAAAATGTCACAGGTAGGAAACTGTGCCTTGAATGGATCATTTTCTAAAACAAAGTTCACAATTTTGTCTGTGCCAGCAGCATCATTATGCAGACATGGTGAGTTACAATCTGTTGAAACAACTTTATAAGAAGCCTGTCCATTTTGATTCCCGCTTAATGCCTCTACAATGCCTTGTCCATCACAAGAACCAATAGCTTTAGAATGGTAATTCCCTTTATCATCACTGAACTTGGTTTCAAGTATAACTGGATCTACCACAGTCTGTGGACTGTGATGTTCGTCACCATTGGGTATCCTCTTGAAATTTCCATTAAGTTGTTTAGGGATGGAATGCGCTGTAGAGCGTGATATATACTGCTTCCATCTTGAAACCATAGCGGAAGTTCGGCGAACTCCTTCCTGACTGTGGAGATACAAAGGTCTTTTGCAGGGATCCGCAACTAACAAAGAAAACTGCTTAACCTGTTCCATTGAAGGAGCAGTCCCAACTTCAACAGGCAAATTTATAACCTCTAAATTCCCATGCAAAACTTCCTTCCGAATAGCAGACTGGTAATAATCATCCTTTACACACTCTTCCCTGAGATCAACAATAGTTTTGAACCCTTTCTCAACTAACCACTTCAAGCCTTCATCCGTAATCTGGCCACCTCTCCAAAATGCTATATCATTATCCTCCATTGGTGAACCTTCTCTGACAGTTGAGAAGTAGACCGGTGCCCAGTTTGCAAATATTGTTGGACACGGATAACCATCACCACGTGAGAAACCAGCATCGTAACACACATTCTTCAGCCTCTGTAGTTGCCTCCAAATATTGATACTGCGTTCATCAGAGGGTGTCAAATAACTTTCAAGAGCAACATGCAGGCTCTCGCAGCACCTTTTCATCTCACCTCTGAAAATAGCAAGTGGTGGAAGTTTGCTGTCTACACTACTAACATCGCTAATTTGGATCGAACTCATATACATCGATCTCCCAGAAATAACTTCTTCTCTGCCTCTATTAAGCAATGCCACCATACAACCAAGAATAGCTACCACCTTGTCCTCTAACCCTGACATATCTTGGGGAGAATCATCATACGAAACAGCACACTCCCCTGTCTCCGGATTACACAATGTTTCCATTATAACAGTATGAAGTTGCTCTGCAGCTCTAAAAATCCTACAGTATGCCTCAACCTCTGCAATGTCTCCCGGTACAGGACCAAGCCATAATAAATTTGACAAATCATTTGTTTGAAAACTCTACAAAATCAAACACCACGCCATCACTCCACAACCCAATCACAAAAGCATTAGAAACACCTAAAACATTGCAAATTCACTAACAAAACACCAAACAACACCACCATCACAATTCAATCATAAAATATGTGTATTCACTAACAGAACACCAACAATACCACCTTCCTTCACAACTCAATCGCAACAATAGTTACATCAATCAACACTGTAGATTCACTTGTAGAACACCGTAATCACGATTTATAACGCATGTTTAAACAGTTAATCGGGAAACGAACCTGATAAGAATCGAAACCGATTGGAGAAGAAGAAGAGAAGAAGCTCGAGAGTGAAGCGCTCCTTGTTTCAACCGATCTGTTACAAGACCTGTCCCTCAAGGCAAGTAAACTCCACAACGGCTTTCCATGGCCGCTGCTGAAGTCATGCGCGCCACCGCAGCGGCGGTGGCAGGCGAGAAGAGAAGGGTTCCTCCCGTAAGCAGTGAGCATCCAGAAACGACAAAATAAAGGACGCGTGTGTTGCAGCTGCTGAAGCGAGGATGGATAATGAGTAATAGTTGAAGAAGGAGACGGAGAGTGGTGGCCCAGGCTATGGTGGGCCACCACCGCAGAGATACCATCGCTGGATCGTCCACAAGTTTTTTCAGTTCGGTATCAGATGATGATAGACAGAAGACGTAGAACCTTTTTGCACGATCGAGTTTCTAATTGCCTTTTTATTTGCATTTACAAGGAGACAGAAATATTTATTCGCAGGATAAGGTCACCGTTACAGAAACCATGACAAAGGCCTCCTGCAAAAAGTGTGACCTCCGAGGACAGTACCATATTGTTGGGCGACTCTGGAGCGGTGGAGAGTGCTTTTGAAATTTTTTTTTAAAATGATTTTATTTTTTTGATTTCAAAAATTAATAAAATAAATGTTACAAAATATTTTATTATGTAAATTTTTTTTTATTTTTTGAATTTTTAAATAAAATTTTAAATACGTATAAAGATATATTAAAAAATTTTAAATAAACAATTATTTTTTTAGAAAAGCGTCAAACAGTCCCTCCAGCTCCACAACAGGCCCAAACATATGACAAATTTGAATGTGATTAGTATGATCACGTTGATCAGTAGTACATGCATCCCATCATTGACTCATAAAGTACGTTTCTTTTTAACTCTAAAGTAATTATGTATAATTTTCTAAATTTTTTTAAAACATTTGAATTATAAGAATAAAGTTTAGATTATAAAATAACTATACATATAACTTTATTTTTTAAAATATTTATAAAATAAAATAACACTCTCAAATAATTATCTAGTGCAATGCATCAGAAATGCATAGAATCATTGGCCTGATAATATTGGTATCAGTATTACCAACAGTAACACTACCTGTCATTATAATCATATGAAACGTCAGCTAGAGAGATCTCCAACTAATCGGATGGTTAGGAGATAGAAGTTATACAAGGACGTTGAACCAGGATGAAAAGAAAAGTTCATATATTGAATACTACATGAAATGATTGTGTATAATGTATTACATTAGATTACATAACAACGTCTCCGCAAACTCTTGCAGCTCCCGTCATCCTACCAAATCCTCCCTGCATTTCAGATCTATACTCGAAAGCTTAAATCTTCACTAATGAGACTGACTTCTATATCCCATATTTTTTGGCAGCTGAGTTGACAGTGTCAAAGCAGAAACATTTCATATGTCAAGCCTTAATCGGCAGTTAGCACAATAACACCTGCTTCATTTACCTGGAGTTGGAGTTGGAGTTGTGCTTTGTGATCTAACTCTATCGATAATCTTTTGCATGCCTGACAAATCTTCTTCGTATCCAACCACCTGGAAATATGTTGCATATGATATTTGCATGAAATGCTGGTGTACTTTACCATACTACTATTGCAACGGATGAAGTAAGAGAAATCATAATATCCTAGTTTGTTAGACAAAAAGATACAGTCCCAATAATAAAAGAAAAGATAACAATGTACCTGAGACAACGTTTGTGTCTCACTGAAAGAATCATGCATTCCTGGTTTCCCATCCTGCCCTGAGAGACTAGGTACACTACCTTGATTCCGAGTCCTGTAAGAGTGAGAAAGAAAACCTAAGTAGATGACAAAGTTGAAACTCAGTGTGTTCTTCAACAATCCTCATGACGTCCAGCCCTTTAACAGACATGTAGAATTGACAGTTTTCAAAGGTTCCATTGTTACAACAATGAAGATACACTGACAAGTCTGTTTAAAAGATCTCTCAGATTATGTTTCCTAGGAACATTACTATAATAGCTTGTGCATGGGGAACTTCCACAAACTTCAACAAAAGATATTCTTTTTAGCTTGAAATAAGAAACAGCAAGATACATAACAGGAGGGCAGGATGAAAATGAAAAAAATCAACCAGGTGATTCTTTTGTAGTACCAAAAAGAACTGGCCACATCAGGTTCACATGAGTAGATGGATCACACTTGTGTGTGCAAATCTTGTTATTTATTAACCTCTCTACTTACAATATCAACTACATAAATATCTGATCTTTGTTTTATAAGCCTAATTAATAAGTGCACTATAGCGACATTTTGTTTATTCAACTTCAAAAAGTGCAAGCTTCTCAGGTGTCTAATACCTGTTTTCCTATATTTCAAATAATGGACCTAACCTAATCATAACACACAAAAACAATCATAAACTATGTGAACTTAAAAATTTTGCTTTAACATTACATGTAATTCAAAAAGCACGAGCTCAGCAACTTACCTATTAAACCAATGCCTCTCAATGGTAGAATGAGAATTTCCATGATCTTGACCAACAACAGAGTGATCTGACAGAAATATCTGCAAGTAGTCAAGAAAGTATTTACAATATGCATGCTAAGTCCAGATGCCAATAGAAAAGGCTGAGACATCCTAAGGATACTGTTTCAGTGCAAGTGGAGGTTAGAGTAGGTCTGATGTCTTGCATCTACAAAACAGCACACAGGATAAGAGAGTGGTGCATGGGAAGAAGACATTAAATTAAAATTTAAAAAAAAAAAGAAAGAACATTACAGTATTACCTTATTTGACTGGGCTAGCAAGTCCTCAATTACCTCAATTTCATCTGCTACATTAGATACTGCATTAGGACATCCTAAGGGATCTCCTTGCAATTTGCTTCTCTTGGTTGCATTGTCATCGTCATCATCCAGTGAATTTGACCTCTTTCCTACTGGATTTGGACTTTCTGCTAAATGAAAAATAAGTAGCATCATAGACTTAGCTTATCATGGTGCTCACTTGATAGTGATATCAGAATATCAATCAAATTTGGGTCATTTTTGCTTTATCAATACTTTGTTTAGGGTCTTCTGGCCTTTTGGGCTCAGATTGCCACTGAGATTGATCGCCACCCATAACCATGCAAGCTGCCTGAGTAGGATGCTGGCTAACAGTGCATAATCCTGCTTCTCTGTCTTGAGCAGTAACTGGCTTAGGTTTAAATGCGTCGACAGGGACCATTTTGTCCTGAAAGAAAAGATCTAGGATGGTTGATCTTCAAGATTTTGTTAATGTAGACAATCTGAAGTATTTGTGCCATGAATGGGAAAAGAAGCCAACCAGCCAGACACATTCATAGAGCCACTCAGCAGTAACTGCTTGGATCCCCCACTTACATGCAGCTTCAAACTTTGGACCATTACTGAATTTGCATAACAAGTGGGTAACCTTTTTCCCCAGTTTTTCTGTAAATTTAGCTCCAAGAGTGCGGCACATATTTCTCAATAACGCCCTCTCTTTGTCCTCATACTGTGATATACAAAACCGCAGTCCTTCAAAGCCAGATAAGGGAATACTGCAACGCAGTGGCTTGAAGAGAATATGAGCTCCAATGTCTTGCATGTGGCCCTCCTTTAACAAGTAAAAAGACATCAGAAGCTGCACATTACAGTAATGGAAATTGAATAATACTATAAACATAAATTTACAAGCAACATGTAAGAAGCAAAGCCACAGCAACTTGAAACCATACTCTTAAGAGTCTTGAGATATATGGAAAAACCAACAAGCAAAAAGTGCCATCTAAAATTATGACTTACAATCTTGTAGGATCTATTCCTAGAGTAAATTGTATAAGTGTTCATTGCCAGGCACACACTGACACAAAAGTTGGTTGAAAATTACCTAGCTACAGACATGAGCATATCAAGACACACAAACAAAACTATGAACTCTGTGTAATGAATTGTGGGAAATAAATATAATTACAATAACTGTAGAGACCAGTTATGTTTTTACTTTAAACAGGGATATGGAAATTTACAATGTTCTCTTTATAGTGTACAATGTTTTTGAAATATGAAAACAACAAGCTAATTTTGACATCACGTCAGTTGGAAAAGCAGGCCGCTTATATAAGTGGACACCACAAAGGTGACATCAAAAGTCATTACTCATGCGAAGGGGTTTGAGTTGCGATAATGCATTATACATAGTTTCAGAAATTCCTGAACTCTTCTTCTTTGATAATGCACTTCCGTGTCCTGACCCTAAAATTTCAGAAGTTCATCCTTATTCTAGAAGAAGTTACAACATAGCATTTACCTAATTACTAAGCAAATACACAACTTGTTACACCAGTTGCCACCTATCAGCATGTTCATGCAAAAGCAAAAATTTCTTTTTCTCATACAGTGCATATAAGGAAAAACAAAGTGGCTGTTATCAACTAGAAGAGAACACAAGCACAACAACGCATACCTCCAAGCAGAATCTTATCCAGTGAGAGGAAACAGCAACTCCCAAAGAGTCTTCCACAGAATGCTGAGAGAGACCATGGCATTCTATTATGAAATCAGCAGTCTTCCCATGACAATCAACAAAAGCTCCACCACCTTGTCTAACCCATTCGATGATTTCGGCCCTCTACAATTAGGAATAAATAAAAGATTGAAGGCACTTGTGAAAAGTCACATGAGAAAAGAACGACTAAAGTTGTTAGACAACATGAAACTAATTGCCCTTCATATAAGGCAGCAACTTCAAATTTGAGTACTTTGCGACAAAGCTATGCAAATCATGAAGAGAAACATTTATACATACCAGAACACATTTTTCATCAGTTATAATATCAATCTTTTTGTAGAAAGAAATACAAATGTGAGAATTTGACAAAACAAACCTTAACGAAGAAGCCCTTGATTATTATTCAAGCGTCAATAGTGTATAAGGTGACATAACAATGACTAACAACAAGAAGAACAGAAAAACATAAACGTGGAAACTAACCCTGTCACTAGGAAACGAGCATGAAAAGCAGAAAGACTTCTGTCGGAAGATGTTTGACGCACAATTAATTTGATTAGTTGCATTAATGGAACCAGTCTGCAATTTGTATCCGGCCTTGTCCTTAGTCGAAGTGTCAAAGCTACATGATTGAGATTGGGTGGGAAAATAAGCAAAGGTGCCTTTCGAACCATTTTCAGGTCTGTCTTTGCCCCAAGCCTTCTCAGGAGGCAAAACCTCATAATTTGTTTTCTCTGACAGCTGAGTTGTTGCCCCAAGAGATACAACAGTGGAGCTTCTTAACAGCTTGTTGCTGACATTATCAGGTGGCATCTCCTTAGTGAGGTGCATAATATCTACAAACGAAAAACAAAGCAAACAGGTTAAAATTGCTGGTGGAAATTTGAGATCAGATGCTGCCTTCACAAAGCATGGCTCTGAAAGAAACAATGTAGATAACCTTTTGAAGATAGCAGCTCAGGAACAACATGGCTGATGGAAACCGGAAGTTCCTTCTTTGCAGAATCACATTCTTGAAGCCAAGAGGCTTTCACCACATTAATTATCCCCCATGCAGCTAAGCGTCTCACCTCCTTCTTTTCCCTAAAGAAACTGTCTATGAGTTGCTGTCTCAAAGAAATATAGCATGAAATGGTGCCAAAGGAAGAGATAAACCTACGTCTCAGATGGTGAACCTATGATGATGTGTGTCAGCTTTTCACTCAGTTGCACGTATCGAGATCCACCACCTTTACGTATCAGAATGACCAACTTTTGAAGCTCTTTCTCATCAAAACCAAGAAGTGAAACTTTGCAATTTGACAGGTATAGACCATCATCATCAGGTTCGGAGTCTTCAGCAATACCACCATGAATGGTTTCATCTTTTGTTTGGGGTACAGACACATCAGTTTCCTCATTGTAAATCGTAGCTGCATCTGATAGAGATGGATAGTGCTTCTGTGAAAGCATAAATTCAATATCCTCTGACTCTGTTGGTGCAGGTAGTGAAGTCTGGGACTTATTTTCCTGCACCTTTGGCAGGACTATCTTGCCCTCGCATGTACCAGAATATCCATGGACAGGATAGAGTCCTTCATCTAGACAAGCTACAAATAACATCTAATTTAGTCAGTTCAATACCAGAAAGAAATTTTAGAACTGTCAGTTAAACTCTTACCTCTTCGAGCAACAGATAAATCAAACCATCTCCGAGTTACTATATGAATATGCCCCCATCTTCTTGCAACAGTGTATTTATCTCCTTCAGGAACGTTCTTAATGTCAAGGATACCAAATTACATTTAAACTAGACAACAAGCAGTTTTTAATACCCACAGATATGATGATGTCTTGCAACTACTGGATGAAAATCAAGTATCAAACTAGGAAGAAAGTGTACACATCCAGTAGTCAAGGATTGGTCTACTTGCAACATCTACGTTCTGTAGTTGAAACTAGGTAGCTATTCTAGTATCATAGATTACCTTTACAAGAAATAAGAAATGGGCAGAAGTTGCACCAACATTCGAAATCATGCAAAGATGCATATACATTTGAGGTTGAACAAAGAAATGCACAGATATAGTAAGACACCATATACATGGGAGAAAAACAAAGAGGATATATCTGAAATCAAATGGGTGCACTTCTTTGTGAGATCTGCAGAATAGCACCCACCATTCCCTATGATTATCTTTTCCATCTTCTTCCGCTCGTCTGAGATGTGTTCCAACCACGGTCAAAAAGTTGTCACTCAATAAGTCAGTTCTAATTTCTTGAATAAATATTCAGAGTCATAACTAAAATGCCAATAAAATAGGGTTCATCCCCTTATACTTATCAACAGCGGAAAGCAGGATAAAGTTTGAAGTTTTGAATTGAAAATTTATTGATTGCGAAGTACTACCATAAAGAAAGACAACTTTACCAACAGGTAATTTGGTTACACAAATTGTCAAGCCAGAAAATGGAAGAATCCTGTGACGCTCTTGAGGCACAAGACGATGCTCAATCCAACACTGGTGCAACCAGCTCATGCCAACAATAGGTTTCTTGAGAACACTCAACGCCCACTGCATTGAATGTAACATTTATATTATCTGTAAGATTTCGGCACTTGGAAGATGTACTAAATTGTAGGACGACACTTTAACAAAAAAAACATGGGAAAAGATGCTTGGGCGGAATGGCAGGGAGACCTATGACTTCAATTTTAGATGAGATCAATTTCCATACAGTGAGCTACATATGTCAATATGACGACATTTTAAGCATTCATAAGCTCTAAAAACAACACAATTTAATAAAGTTAAGCTACTCGATTGTCTTAGTTTCCTTGCAAGTGTGTCATAAAATGAAAAGACACAGATAAGATTACACCTCTACCTTATACCTAGAAGCCAAAACATTCTTTACAATCACAAAATCGACATCCAAGGATGGCTTTGTTTGAAGTGAGCCACCCATAGCAGTTATAAACTGTCCAATTGTGACCTGCAAGGAGGACAAATGCAACAGGTAAAGATGCAGCTTCAAGTATAAACAACATCAAGTATATATTTAAGTAGTTCAAGACATAAACAATAACAACAACAGGACTCATGCCACTCTCCCGCACTGTAAGAGTAGATCTAATCTAAAAACACTCACAAAGTAGACAAATTAGAATTAGAGATCGTTCCATAAGAAGTACAGAGTAACTACACCAGTTAAGTAAACACCATTGACATGCTCAAAATAGATTGACCAATCAATTGTGTCAACTTCACCTTGCTAAGATTAGATTTCCATCAAAAAAATTCACCTCGGCATGCAAATAATAATTCCTTAACACTTTATTTCTTCAGCACAACCATAAGTCTATTTGTGGTGCAACATTTACAATGATCACTGACGGGTAATACAGGTCATAGGCTACAGGAAAACATCCATGCTTGTGAGTGATAGTTCACAGCTGTTTTCCACATGACTATCAGGAATGTTTTGCTATTCCAGCATCTGCCTTCATGGGCTACCCTTTCTTTCCAGGTTCTAAAGCCATAGATGATCTTACAAGTGACATATAAGAAAATCTCCCTATGCATGAAAATTTTCACTAACCCTGAAAGTAAAACACAATTATAACACATAGAAGCACCTTTTCCTCTTTGTCAAATCCCGATATAAGCACTTTGACTCCGTCCATTGCGAGACAACATGTATAACCTTGTTGAGGGAAAGGTCTGCGCTCTTTTGCACATGAAAACACACACTGTGGTCCTGTAAGGTATTTAAAGCATGAAAGCAAAGACTTCTGTTTAATATTTTAAAACCAGAAGAAACCATGAATACGGGTTCAAAAGTAAAACAGGAAGGAGCCTAAATAGTTAAAAGCTTGCCAATAGCTCCAAATCAAATTCTTAGAGGCACCTAAATTCAGTAGAGCAAAACAAAATATACTGATTCTTTATTTCTTGCAGCAAGTGGCAAGCATCAATAATATGATTGTGCACCAACTATTGATTCCTCTGAATTCAATTCCGACGTTATGGTGCGCCAGCAGTGCTCAATGCATCAAAACTCTATACAAATTGCGATATATCAAATCCACAATTACCTACAAGATTGCATCCTTTTGCTCTGAGATCATCAAACTTCTCCTGTGAAAATAATTCATGACCTTGATCAGCTACATAAAACAACAAACTACATTCCAATTGTGCAGTACAGCAACAAACAAAAGCTAACTGAAGTAAACCATTTCAAGAAACAATCATTCACAGGTCCAATAATGCAAACGCAGAGATAGAGGAAGAGGAGATAAGGTTAGAAACATTATGATTACATGATCAGAGGAGGAGATGACGTGGAAGTCATTGGGGCTGGAACGAGAAGGATCGCAGCAGAGAAGAACGTTGGCGCCATTGAACTTGAGCGAGTCATGTAATGCGTCGAACACCTCATGGGCAACTAAATTGCGCGAGAGAAAAACATTCAAGCCCCCGAAAGTTCCCCGCCGTGCCACCGCCGCCTCCGCCGCAGCCGACATTCTCGAACCTTCGATCAACAAATCTCAAATCGAATTGGACTGAATTAAAATCTTTGTTCTCGGTTGAAGGTTTCGAAAATTGGTTTTTTGAAATTTCTTTCCCGGGGAGATCTCTGGAGTTTTGAGGAGAATTGAACGAGCGGGAAATTTTTGTTGGGGTTTGGGTTTCTCTTCTTTCCAGGACGCAAGATTCTGACAACATTCCAGACTTGGTATGCTTATGGGCCAATTCAAGGCCTAATAAATTAATTCCATTCTCTATGGGCCTACGCCCATTAAAAATTAACATTTCTCCCGATTCGTTGTAGTCAACAGAACAGTGAAAATGTCTTTTCCATAATTTAAATAACTACGAGGACTTTTCAAAAGAATCTCCTTGTATATATTTATCAAACAGCCATTATTTTAATCGATCTCGGGTTTTAGCTTCGCCTGCAGTCTTGAGTCCAGAACCTCCCAGCGGCGAAGATGATTATCCCTGTCCGTTGCTTCACCTGCGGCAAGGTACCCTTCGAACTCCATCTAGGTTTTATTGATTGCTTATTTCCTTGTTTCAACTTGTTGTTCGTCAAAATATTTCTACGGTTCTGCACTTCTTCTATTAATTTTCTAGATTTCGAGAAGTTTTACCCGTATCTATTAGAGTTTATGGATTTTTTATTCTTAGCTTGGTTAAAATGTTTTCAGGTGATTGGGAACAAGTGGGACACTTACCTAGACCTGCTTCAAGCTGATTACACAGAAGGGTACGAAGTTGTGGATCTGTCATGGTTTCTTTGAATTATAGTCTAACTCTACAATCCCAAATTTTTAGCAGTTTGTGAGTTATCATTACAGATGTGATTCAGATCTCACAGATTAGTGTTAAGTAATTGATATACAGATTGCGATTAGGAAATTAAGCACTGTGGTTATTAGTGCGTCTCTATTAAATTAAAGGTTTTTGTAATGTTTTTTAAATTTCTCTATGACTTGCTATGTTCCGTGGTTGCTTATTCTCAAAGTTAGTTCAGTTTTAAGTAAACATTTTCGAATTATTTTTCTAGATCGATCATGCTTTGAGTTTTATTGCGATTTTATTTTTTCATATAATTGCATTCTACTCTTATGTTTGCTCCGTGCACTTTACTCAGGTTATTACTTACAAGGTGGTTGGAACAAATTATAAATGACATGGTGGAGATATTTATAGAGCAATAAATGCAAAAGTGATTCAATAAGGAAAGTCATGTGAAAGAGGGGTCCTAGTTAAGCTTTGCTCAACTGTTTGGATTAGAGGGTCTTCTAATAGAGTTAGCTTCTGTTGACCTTATAAAATACTTACCAGCCAAAGGTCCATAGTGTTTGGATAGTGTGGCGCTTAGAGTTAGGATGTAGTTGGATTATTCAAGAGGTGGAGGTTTAGAGGAGTATGCTTTCCTATTTGGGTGAGGGTTCATGTTGTAGAGAACAGTATGATGCAAGGAAATTAACTCTTTTTAAGGGCATCTGGAGCCTGTTATGTGTATGTGGCCAGTGATGCTTGATTGCTAGGATTCGTGAAAGAGGGAAGCATAGTTTTGGTTGCTTTAGCTGTTGCATCCATGGTTACCACCCGACATGTGCCATGTGCTTCTCATTGTTGTTTATAGATAGGTAGATCGGTATGTCCTTCTCAATGTTACTTGCACACCCCCTTCATTCAGCATAACACTTACCTGTATTAGCTGGAAGAATTACAGAATTAGCTCTTTCTGCAAATTCCTTAGTACATTCAACTAATTGGAGCTATCAATGTATGGTTAGACTTGAAAGATGCAACTGTCCAGCTGTACAATTTTACTCCTTGTTTGAGAGATTTACTCTTTACTAAGTAAGGGCCTTTCCTAGCGTCATTATTACTATAAAATTGTGCCCGTGAACACTTCTACTTTGTTCAGCTACTATCTGTTAATAGAAACTGATTAAGGGAAGAGTGTTATGCGGAGATGTTTGTATCATTCTTTTCCTTAGATACTATTGTTATTTGCTGGAACTTTTCCTTTGTTTTGTTATTCATGAAATTGATATGTTTAAGTAGTGTCATCTCGGAGTAATGCCTGCAAATATTAATTCTGTTGCTGTTATTTACTTCAGAGACGCTCTGGATGCCTTGGGGCTGGTTAGGTATTGCTGCAGGCGGATGCTCATGACACATGTGGACTTGATCGAGAAGCTTCTCAACTACAACAGTAAGAATGATGCACTGTCATAGATTATTTTTTTTTGCAATGTTTTGATATTGACTCTTGATTTTTGCTTGTTGTGACAGCTTTAGAGAAGACAGAGCCAAACTAAGATGGCTTCTCTAAGCACATTCTGAGGATACGGGACTCTCCATTGTGGTTTTCGGTTGCTTTGTAATACATTCTTATCTAATATTCAAAGTTTTAGATAAACTTGTAGCTTCTTTGTTTGATGTCTTGAGAAGTCTTGTGCGGATGAAGCATTGGTGGTACTCTCTCAGATGTTTATCTTATGCGACTGTGTTTGTAAAATTCAATTGTGACTCTCTCACCTGTGGGTGTTTATGCATGTCTTGTGGTCGGTTTCAGCCATCTGGTATCGAGCATGTTTACTGTGTCAAGGTTGAGGCTGGTAGCAAAGTTTAAGTACGGATTTGTCTTGTTGCTTATTCTTGTCTTCCTGATTTTTGCAACTTTTATCTGAGAAATGCTTGATTACTAAAAGGTTGGGACTCCGTTATAAGGCTTTCTCTTTATCATCATGATTTCAGTTTTTAAATTTAAGAATGAGAGTAAGATGCTGCTAATTTTCATATAACAAATTCCAGTGCGTGTCACTTCGTCAGACACAGATGTCTCTCCATTCCCAGGATCTTAGCTCCTTTGCCTCAGAAGGTCGTGTTCTATAGCTCTATGGAAAGCAATGCTTGCCTTGGATGAGGTAGTTTCCCAAACTGACATCATGTTGAAGCTTGAAATGGCTATTTAAATTATATCTGCTGTTCGAAAAGCCATTTTGGATGCTTTAATTTGATGGAACAGCAAATTGATGCACCTAGAGAAAACTGAGAGGGCTGTCATGAAGGTCTTTCTCATGTTGACCTTTAGTTTGTTTTAGAGTGTATCTGGAAATCATATCGATCACTCCATCACAGGTTTTTTTGATGAAGCATTACAGAAGGCATATATATGTCGAAGAGTTTGTGCTTGATTTCCAGGAAATATTTGTTATTGATTCAAAGGCGAAGACGCATTTGGAACTTACACGCACACATGATCAAAGCATGTGGTGTTAGTGTCCGGCCACAAAAGGACCAGTTTTTACCATGTCCTCCAAGACATACTCAAAAGGCTTCGCTCTTATCTGCTCTTCTGTTTGTTAGCAACCATGGGCTGGCAGCATCACTGGTGAGAGCAATCTGCATTATGACACGTTATTAGAGAATTCTAAGTAACGCACTAGTTACATAATCTTTGATAGTATGCAGTATTATATTGATGCGACTCAGAGAAAAAAGAAACCATACAAAACCAAAGAGCAATGACCAAAGATACACTCTACAAAATATTGTACCTTGAAGTTAAAAATATTGCTCCTAGCAACAGGAAAGAATGACATAGTACTAGGAGTTGGCAGCATGTAAGCTGTGTTCAACCCTCCACTTAGCTCATCCATATCTGCAACAACAAGTCGCATCAATTCCTGTTTCCTTCTTTCAGTCATCTTCTGACATTGGCTTCTAGGCAAATCAGGAAAGCCATTATATCAGCGGGACTCGCTCCTCTTACGCGACTTGTTTGACCTATTGTTTGCCGTCTGACCTGCAGGGTAAAGTCAATAGAATAAGCAGTACATTATCATAAATCTTTCAAAATTACAAAATATATATGATGACAGCCCATGCAATAAAACGAGAACAAATCCATGTGCTGAGCACACACTGTCAACAAATATAGCTAAACAAATTATGCTAACACACCACTAAAACTTTAGAGTGTTGGAGTAACAATTTATACATTGCAAACAATTAAAGTCCAATATGAATGGAGCTCTAGGAAGTTTAATTAACCAAGAAAAGTTTGACGAACTGTGGACAAGACTGATTTATTTACAAGAAAGAGGGAGCCAAACAGAACATTTAACCAACATGATGACATGGTACAGTAATCTCAGATACTTTTCATTGGTCTAAGTTCAGCCGACTGTACTTCTCTTTACGCTCTATCAACAGGAGCACGATCGCTCATGCAATGTGTTTCTTGCAATTATGGAATTCCACTTACTTTATGGCTAACCTTATCCTCAATCAATGGGCAACACCTAGGTCCCTTGTATCGACCCAGCATATGTTATCGTTTCATGCAAATTGGCCTTGATAAGCTTGTCAGTTTCCTTCATGGTATGTGTCGAATAACAACACATTTGCTCTTTCTCTAAGTGAAGAATCAGGATCGAAGCTGAACCAGCTCACCTATCCCCAAAGATGAAATTGATACAGATAAGGTACATTAAACATTTTTTACTCAATTTTCAGAGAGAAAATGTTTGGATGTTCTCATCTTGCAGATTGACTAGAGTCTCACTAAGTATTTGCATGAACATGTTTACAAATGCCTAACAGAGACAAAGGACTAATCTGTTATAATCAAAATAAAAAAAGCTGTGGGAGAGAGGAGCTCTTCATCTCCACGTAGGGGTCCCAGTCCAGGAAACCAACAGTATGACAATCCAAATTTGCTGGGGTCAGTCTTTAGCCTGTCTGTTTTAAACCCTAGAAGCTGCAAGTTCTCACTAAGTCCATGAGATGCTGACTCTCCAGCTCTTCCAGCTGCCATGGATGCTTATATCTTCTGTCTCATTAAAAGTTCCATAATAAGTACCTCTGGCGGAGCATAGAATTTCATGCCAAAGAAAGTGCCAACACCTTGTCATCATCATTTTTCCACACTAATATTTCAGTCACCATGGCTTCTCTAATGAATAGGTTTTGGATACAGAAATTGTCGCAAATATTACAAACCAAAATGTATATATAAAAACTATACTTGGACTTGACCAGCGTAAAACTTAATCGTAATTTAGCAGCAGAATGAATTGAATTTCAAGCGCAACAAATATTATCAAACCAAAAGTATGATGAATCGTATAAAGAACTCCTGTTTCCACAGATGGGACACTTACATACGTGTTATATTAATGCATAAATTTCAGAAGAGGTATATGTTATCACCAGAATTAGTCTACCTTACTACTTTTTTCATGGTCATGGTACAAACGAATTAGGTCTGCAACAGAGCAAAATTTTGAAGTACCAAAAATCGCAACGATCATGGTACAAACGAATCAATGCAACAGAAAATTGAAGGCACCATAATGAAACAAAAATATTAACGAACATAACTAAGCGGAATTTACAGCACCAATTTGACCTATTACATAAATTGCTAAAAACTTCAAAACAATCCAATTTGGTCAAGCTACCATTGGCTCATGAGAACAATGATGGTAGCAAAACTTACCGGCGGCGCCAGAGGAAGAGCAGTTGACAGTTGTTAGCTGGAGGCTAAATGGAAAGAGAAGCAAAGTTGACACGTGGCGGCGTCCGGAGCTGGAAGTATCAAGCAGTAAAAACGGAGATGGAGTGCTGCAAAAAGGGGCAATTAGGGAAATCCCGTGGTCGGAAGCGAAGCAGCATCGCAGTAACAGCTCGCCAGATAGCAAACAACGAAAACGAAGAAGTGTTTATGGCTGGATTTTTCTTAATTAATTAATAATCACTTTATCAGTTTGCTCTCGGCCATTATTTGACTTGGCCATATCTTCTTGTTCCAAAACTAAACTATTTTTTATAAAATATTTTATAATTTTTATAATTTTTTAAAATCTAAAAATATAAAAAAATTTAACATAATAAAATTTTACTATTATTTATTGTTATATTATGGAATTGATTTCTTAAATTTTCTAAAATATTTTTTGTTTCTAAAAAATTTTCTTTTCAAAATCACTCCGAAATATTTTCTAATGCACCTATCCGAAATTTGGAGATATTAGTAAGTTCTTATAATAAAATTTTATTAAAATAGAACTATTTTATAAGTTTTCTAAAATAAAAATTATTTTTTATTAAAAAAATAAATTTTATATCTATAACATTATATGATATATGATATATGATTTATTTATTATTTTAATTTATAAATATTACAAAATATTATTAAAAACAAAAAAAATAAAATAATTCTATAATTACTACCAACATTTATTTTAATTTAGAAAATTAAAAATTAAGCATATAATTGACAGATCCAAACTGACACCTTCAAATAGATTCGAAAATTATCAACTCGGATAATAAATCGATCTGAATATGTAAATAATCTATCCATGCAATCGATCCGGACAGGTCTCGAATTCATCCATCGTCAAACGGGTCAACCTAAAATTTTATAAAAAATAAAAAAATTTATACTACGTATTACATGTATAATGCATGATACATGATATATTTGATTTATAACTTGGTAGTTTATTACTTATTACAACATTTAACTATTTACATACACGCTCGAGCTGAAGAAGTGTTCAGCGTGTTTTTTCCATTCTCGCCTTTCTCTTCATCCGAGGTCCATCGCCGCTGCTCCACCGGTTGGAACGGTAGATTCATCACTGCTACGCCAACACCACTGCTCCGACGCCTCAACGCCTTCATCTGCTACGCTCGAGTTTGATCGTGGCTCCGAACCCTAATTTACTCGATCTCGATCCACGCCTATCCGCCAGTTCCAATCCATCTTCGCTGCTCTTCCCTGCTCTGATCCAGCCACACTGGTTACTGTCGAGTTTGATTGCCGCTCCCAACTGTAGTTTGCTCGAGCTCCATCTCTACCAGCTCTGATCTGGCTAGGCTACTCCTTCCTGTTCATCTGCTATTTCGCTGCTCTGCTTGGTGCTGTTTGTCGGCACTACTAGTTCTCTGCTCGGTTCTGTTCGTACGTCGGCTAGCCAACCAACCTTGGAGATTGGTTCGAATCCTACTACAAAGTCTGTCCAGCAATCCTTAATGATTCCACACACTCAAAATCTAAAACAAAACAATGGTCCGGCTTGGTGTCATTGTAGACTTACTGAAATTGGTGTCTATAAATAAAAAAATAAATAAATTGATATACAACTATTATTCACGGACATTTGCAGGTGGCATTAACAGATTTTTAAATAACACTTAGCTGAAGTAAAAAAGATGTTAGAGCTTGCAAAGCTGTTTCAGCTGATGTTTGCTATAAAATAAAGCTATATACTGATGATTTCGTTTCAAAAAAAAAAAATATCAACAAATGTTAGATGAGCGGAATTTATTTGGCTAACACCATAGAGAATCTGAGGACGAAGCTTACAACACAATCAGTATCGGAGCACGTAAACATAATTAGGAGTTGCAGAGGATCATATGAGCAGAGGAAATTAAGCAACTACAAAAGGAGAAGAGGTAAGTCATATGAATTCTTATTTCATGTCAAGAATCACTCTCAATACACAACCCACTTTAAAAATTGACTTACAAAATAAGGATGTTATAGAAAAACATATGATTGCTATATTCAAGTGGATGATTGATGTATGCATATTGTTTAACGCCTTTAGCTCCATATATTTTCAATCTGTAGTAGATATTATTGCTAGGATGGCTGCAGAAGGTTATAAAGCTTCTCGCTATCATAGTTTTCAAAAGTTTTTATTTAATAAGAATATTGAGGAGACAAGACGTTATATTGAGAGCTACCATGATGTATGGAAGACGACATGTCATGGCTTATGGATGATCAAATCAAAACAGAAGAATTTTTATCAATTTTTTAGCGGGCGTTTAAGAATGTTTTAGAAAAGTACTTTTCTATAATGAAGGTAATTTTATCCTATTCGAAAAACGAACTTTACTTTTCTAACCTAAAAAATAATAATAAATAAACAATAATAAGATTTTATTACGTAAATTTTTTTATATTTTTTAAATTTTTAAATAACTTTTGTAGAAGATTATAAAAGTTTATTGAAAAATGTGAACCGAAAAGTTGAAAAATTATTTTCTAAAACGTGTTGTCAGAAGCGCCCCTAGTTTATTGTCCAAAAAATATTGTATTTCTCAAATCCACCAATGCATCTTATGCTTCAAAAACTATTGAGATATTATTGATATAGACAAAATCACCTAAAAAAATCTTAGTAATTCTGTTTTAATTTATCTCGTAAGTGCATAATTGTCGTCTACTGTATACCAAAAAATAAATTTGTTCCACAAAGATTGATGCTAACTTTAATCTAAGGAGCAAAACAAAATAACTGGATGTGGAAACAGAAATGCAAACAATTTAAGTTTTAAAATTCACCACTAATGTCTTTAATTTAATTCTTAAATAAATACGATATTAGATTATGATGATCGTGAGAATTTCGTACCTAACACTTTGGTCCGATTCTTAAATACAATTTCTAATTATAATTTTAATTTTGTTCTAGTTTAAAATTATCTATCTTTAGATATTCTAAATTTCTAACTCCTTATTTAGAAATTATTAAAAATACGTAAAGTCTTACGAAATTATAAATTATTTAATTACATTTACTTTGATCTAATAAATATTAACTACGATTATTAATTCTATGATTCATAAACTATACTTCGATTGGTATTCACAAACATAATTAATAAAATAATATAGATATCACATCTAATATTAGTTAAGCATATAAATTTGATATCTAAATATCCCTCTAAATAAAAACTAACGGCTCACAATCTTATCAATAATTTATACATCACATAATATTTAATAATTAAATTAAATTTATTAGAATTGTATCATACTCCAGTTTAAAAATTTTAGCTCAATATGAAATTACAAACTGCATAATCAATTGAAATAAACATTAAGAAAAAAATTCAAATCTGAAAAATAAGCAGTCATTGCAGTCCGGTAGCTTCTTTTTCTGCACACTATTCATTGTCTGTCTTCCTCTCTCTGATGTTCTGTTAGTACTCTCTGTCCTCCCTTCTATTTCTCCGGCAGCAAGCTCTCCCTTTTTGTTTGATTTCTCTACTGAAATTAGGAAAAAAATTTAGATCTCAAGCTCTCTCTTCGCGGCGGCGGCTCAACAAAAAACCCTCTGTTCTTCCACCGAGGCTTCCCTCTTATATTCTTAATTAAGCTTGGTTTAAGCAAATCCATTTTCTTAACTCAAAGATGGCCCGATGCATATGAGCTAGTTGAGGACCAAGAATGATATTTTTTCTTGTTTTTTCTTCTTTGCTTACCTTTTATTCAACATTTCACTTTTTCTTTTTTTCTTTACCTAACATAAAAAAATAAATTTAATTCAGAATTATAATAAATATCATTTATATTATATTAATCTGATAATAAAATATATATAATTATATACTTATCAATTATACAAGTTATTTAGAAAAATTATCTTGTATGTAAATGTTAAGAATATGATTTATTTTGTCACTTATAATATTTTTAATTATATTACTACTTATAGACTATTGGAGTAAAAATTTAGAGAAATATTTTTATCTTTTTGTGCTGCACACTATATTAATTTGATATTTTATAATTTTGACATGTTAGATAAAATTAGCAATTTGTTAGCTCATACATCTAGAATTATCAAATATATTTACAATTATTGTTCTTTATATATGAAAGATATATATTTGGATCATTATCGACTCATTTTGCTATTAATTTTACTTACAAAATATATTAGCTCACAATAATAATTTAATTTGTAGTACGCATATGAAATGGCTATTTATTTATCAGAGATGTTATGCAAATATTGTTAACTCGATCATTTCTGATACTCACAACTGTTTTAATTGGACTAGAGGGACTTCTTTGCAAACTACGGCCCTTTCTTGCAATTTGTATAACGCTTTATAGATTTGAAACGTTGACGGGATGATTTTCAGTTTTACATTGAAGAAACGAAAAACGCACATTGATAAAAAAAGGTATAAAAAAACAAACACTTTCATCTCAGCCGTTTGATAATACAAATCTTTCACTTGTCATCTTATTAATAATCCAACAACTTCCATTTAACCAATATATAACTATTGCCCACGACAACTGTTATTATCATTCTCATCCTTCTTCTTCAGTCTCTAATCAAACAAACTCTCGAGTTAGCTCTCTGTTTGCAGACGAATGAAAGAAAGTAACAAGGAATCAACAATGGCCGGTAATGATGATATCGACGTCTTTGGAGAACTCCCCGATATCATTCCAGCATCGGAGCTCAGACGCCTGGCATCTTCTGAAGACGACGACCACCGTGAGTTGCCTTTCGGCGCCGCTGCTTCGAGTACCGCACTGCTCTTCAGTGATCTTCAACATTTACCACTGCTCGAAGCTGCATCACTGCTCTCCGGCGAAAACAACAATTCGTTTGTTGCCGCCGATGCCTGGAACATTTCAGTAGTCTCTGGAGCCGCTGCTTCCTCGACCAGTGCACTCTCCGCTGATCAAGATTCAAACTCTGGTGCAGTTTTCTCCGGTGTTAATAAAGATTCAGTTTCCGGTGGCAATAACAGCTCAACAAGATTGAGTTCTTCAGTTCTCTCGGGTGGTAATAAGTCTTCGAGTTCCACATTGATATTCAATGATGCAATAATCTCTGGCGGTAGCAGAGCTGTTTCTTCGCCAGAACACGGACGCCTAAATTATTCCTTTGACGACGATCATCTCAAAGAACTCAAATCATCGACACAGTTCATGAATTCCATCGACGAACACCACGATTTCTCTCCCAGTGCCGTTGCTTCGAGTATCACACACTCCAGTGATCAAGATTCGCCTATGCTCTCAAGCTCTGCTGCAGTTATCACAGGCAAAAACAAAGATTCATTCTCATATGGTAGCAAATTGTCGAGTTCTACTTTCTTGAATGCTGCTGTAGTCTTCTCCGGTGATACCAGAGCAATGGCCTTCACTGAAGACAAGGTTCCAGGCTCGACTTTAGTCTCCGGTGGTAATACAGCAACGGTCTCCATCGATACCGACGCACCAGGCTCGAATGCCTTAGCTGCCAGGGATAACGGAGCAACGGTCTACGAAGATAACAGGGAATCAGGAATATTGAATACTTCAGTCGCTGGTGGCTACAGTGCAACGGCCTCCATTGATAACAGGGTACCAGGATTGAAGGCTTTAGTCGTAGGAAATATTGATCAAGAGAAGAAGCTGTTTGTCTATGGTGATGAAAAGAGAGATGGTGTTGATCATAATGTGCAACCACTAGTCTCGGATGTCAGTGAGCGGTTGGAGAACTTGGTCAGTGATGATGGCGACGATACTAACATTGAGCAGAACTCTACGGAGCAGCAGCAGCAGCAGGCACCTGCAGCAGAGGAGCAAAAGAAGTGCACGCACTGCAAGACGGTGGGCACGCCGCAGTGGAGAGCAGGGCCTGCAGGTCCAGGAACGCTCTGCAATGCTTGCGGAATCCGGTTCAGAGTCGGCAAGTTGTTAAAGGAATACCGGCCAGTGAAAAGTCCTACGTTCGACAAAGAGAAGCATTCCAACATCCACAAGGAAGTCCTCAAGAAGAGAAAAGAAGACAAGAAATGGCGCACTAGAGCTGTTGAACATGTTGATCTATCAGCGATTCTTCCATTAGTTTTCCCTTCATCCATTTTTATGACTTCATTTAGTTCATTCGTACTCATTCCCATTGATTTGATGCTGTAGCTACTTCTAATTTCCATGTAAAGAACTTCGTTACAGCTGCTGATGATAGTTGTAGTGTATTCATTCTAGTTATTTTCTTTTGAAGTACTTCTGTGAACTGAAAATTCATTGGTTTAGTTCCACTAATTGGGATGAAAACAGTTTAAAGGTTCCGTTAGTCACTGTTCAAATTCTGTTATGGTTTGTGAACTAAAGTTTCAAATTGCTATTTCGTTTGTTGTTGTTCTTATAAGTACTTGAGAGTATGGTTTAATTTGCAAAGGAAGTGAAAATAGTGATTCTATAAATACTGCTTCCATTTTATTTTAGTTTCAGCTGTTAATTAAATATACTTTATAATGCCTTCTTTGAGAAGTTTTAAAGTCTACGTGGTCTACTATTCTATTCTCTGAAGACTTTTTTATACGCTATCGACATAGAGAACGTTCAGAAGTGAGTTTAAAAAAAAAAAAGCATTTATAAATATTTATAAAAATATAAATTATATATATAATTTTTTAGAATCATAATTAGTGGGGATATTTAAAAGATATTTTGAAATAGAATTTTTCTGAAATAAAAATTATTTTTATTTTGTTTAAAAATTAGTTTTATTTTTTGTTTTTTAAAAATAATAAAAATATATAATAAAAAATAATATATATGAAAACCTTTTTCAAAAACTTTAAGGGAACAACCCTGATCACTAATATTAGGTTTAGGGTTAATCACACCTCCTTAGCAGCAACGGCAACTCTACATATGGAACAACGAAACAGCAACAATGGCTTTCTTCTCCAATACTATCTTCTTATTTATGTTAAACTTTTCCGGCGGTCTAATATTCGAAAACGACAACAAGAACAGTGTCAATGAAGTGTTCGACGATGATTCGTTCTTCGAGGGAACGTTGTGCATCCCGTCGATCGTATCCAAGACTTAAAAGTGATACCCTTCGAGCCGGTTCACTGACGTGTCGTTACGGCTGAAAATTTCCTTCTTTCGCGTGATGAATCTTCGCTATCCGGTACGGACGAATATAATTATGTTTTCACTGAGTCAAGTGATCTCGCTAGTGATGATAGAAAGTTGTCGGGCTTCAAGTATAGGAGGTACATTTCTGTCTCCGGCAGAAATGAAACTTGTCGAGCTTCAAAGTTGAAGAGGAATATGAAGATGATGATGACGATGAAGATCGTGATGAAACATGCGAGTTGAATTCGGAGCTCAAATGATGATTGCGACGTGCCGAGAAGAGAAGACGTGTGTGCGTGCTGCCATTGAGGAAGAGCGTGGGCCGAGAAACAAGCGCTGCTGCAGCAACCGCGGATGAAGCATTTGGATTCCATTCGGAATGTCGAAAGCTACGGTGAACGGAGGCAATGTAGGTGCAAGCACTGCTTGACTGACGAGACACCGCACTGGGGAGCAGAGCCTGATGGTCCCGGGACGCTCTGCAATGCCTGAAAGAATCCAGTATAAATCCGGCAGGTTGTTCCTGGAATGCGCCCTCTGGCGAGCCCGACGTTTCTGGACGAAGTTCATTCGAAAAGCCATCGTGTTGTGATGAGGATGAGAAAAGCTAGACATGTAGAACGAATGATTCTCTTTCATATTCTTTCTCAGGACTTCGTTTTTGCAATTTAGAGTCACGAACATTTACAAATAGGCTGCACATGCACTTGGTTTTGTAGGTGTTTCTATGTTTCCTCAGGCAGCATATAGGGTTTTTTAATTTGTGAAAAGATATTCAGTTTAGAGACAAATAGGTAACACATTATCTTAACATGAGAGATCCCCTTTATTTTACATGTGTTTTTACTTAGTATTACAACTGTTCTTGCTAGAGTCTTTCCTAAATCGTGTTTTCTTCTGTCAGTGGAGTGTCTTCACCCTTTTCTCCGACCATAAATCGGCTGTCTGCAGGACTTGAGCCAGATGAATGTAGTTGCTTTCGCATCTTCACGAGTTGTAGCGCAGTATCCCGATCAGAAAGTGCATCTTTGTGTCCAGGCTACATGCATTGAAGGCGGAAAGCACATGTTTCAGCAAAAATCTATAACTAATTTGCTCAGAATAGCCAAAACATCATACGCCATGCGAAACTGCTAATGACATGGCCAGTGTAGCCATGAAGTACACCATAATCAATTTGTGGTATGTAATTGACGAGTGAAATTGCAGTACTCAAAGGTTGTTAAAATCAGAATCTTAAATATGATTTATTCAGAGTTCGTAAAACATTCGGATCGTAATATTTTACATATTTGTAGATTTTATATAAAAAAAATTTAATACCTTTAAAAGTTTAGTTAATATTTGTTAAACCACTAAATTAACATCATTGCTAAAATTCTACATATATTCTTGCATTTCATCATATTGTAATATACTAACAGCATTAACTTTTGTGGTTTCAGGTGAATTATATCTTTCGTTAGAAGCCAAAGCAGAAGAGTTACTAGTTGTCTTTGCTGATTATAATTAGCATTATTTTTCATCATTCTTATAACTTTGACTTCTAATAATTAATTGAAACCAATACTAAACAAGTTCTATGCTTTGTTTTTTCATGAAAGTTGGTCTATTCGAGATGAAATTACTCATCAGTCTTACGTGATTTACTAATTTCGCTAATACCTGGATTTTAATATTCTTTTATAATTAAGCATAACAAAAAGATTTAGTAGCAGATGCTAGTGAATAGGGAGAATGGATCACATCTCAGACCGATATTTGATTGTATTAAGGAAATAATTGTCATATAGAACAAGTAACTTACTAAAATTTCATAAAAGGACCACCCCTCCAAATATTCTTTATTACATAAGACCTTTTTCGTGAAATCGTATAAAATTGCTCTAAAATCAAATTTTACCAGTTTTAAATTTAGATATTTTACACTGACTCCACCTAATTGAGATTTTATGAAAAATATGATCATTTTGCTGATATAAAATCATAGGATTTAAACATTAAATCTAGATTTGACAATCATGGCATTATTCGATTAAATTAGTGCAAGATAACTCTTATTGGATAACTTCAATACCTTGATCTCCAGAGCTGTAGCAAAACTTTTGAGTGAAAGATAAGGCTCTCCAAAATTGAGCTGGGCTCTTCCAAGAGTAATCCAAGCCTGCAGTCAAATATTCATCTGCACCGCTAAAGAGATGACAAACTTATTTGCAAGTATAATGTTCAAATGACAAACAGGAGACGCTAACATTGACATAAAATAAATTCCCTTGGCCTGTGGTGAAATCTTTTGCAATCATGGTGGATCTATCTGTATAAACATAAACAATCCCTTGCAGGCTTCAATGTAATCTGATGTATCTACATTCACCGACATTGATTCGGAAGTTGCAACCTAGATCTAGCTAGATTAAGTTCTAAGGGGCCAAGTGAGGCCTTGGCTAACTATGAGGGTCCTATGAAATATCAGTATGGTTGAGACTTTCAAGACTAATGAAATGATAGTATCATATTCTGTGCATAAGCCATGAGAGAATTGGAACATAAGCTACTTTGACTATACATAAGAGTTGATGAACGTAAATCAATAGTTCAAACCGCACTCAAAGGTAGGGCATTTCCCATTGATATAGGAACTTCTGTAATACTTTTCAACCACGATCCCCACCATAAACATAAAACAGATAATTTGGTCAAATTAATCGAGATATAACTTCAAGTGTCGATGGACTTGTCCTAACACTTGGCTACTTTGCTAACACATGGCTCACCTTTATCAATGAAACAAAACCACATATACACAAATTTGCAGCAACAACTACCATAGTTGACACATACCTCAGCCCATGAAGGTTCTAGTTCTGTTGCCCCTGCACACATGTTTAAGAAACACCATCTACGTTAGAACTCGATGAGTAAGCTGCAAACAACTCATAGCATTGTGTTAAGATAGTGGGGCACAGATTTCAAAGATATGATAAGTGTAATAAGGTGGCAATACTTGATTCCCTGAAGTAACACATAGTTTACACAATAACTGGAGACAACGAACATTCAGAGTAAGTGCAATGACAAAAACAGCCAAACTCAGATCTTTATCAGTGTATCCCTAGCATGCAGTGGAAAATGGGGTTATTGTATCTTGACGCCAACTTTCAGAAACCACCATAAATGGCATTAACAACAGCTTTAGGTAGCCAGGCTAACGGAAGTACCAGTCAATGGAAATTGTAACTTGTGTTGCATCATTTTTCACATTGTAGTGATATTTAATAAGAGACATAAACAATGACTAAACCATTTATATTAGAAGTCTTAGGTGAAGAAATTCTTGAAAAGATACTACCTACATAATACATACAATTATACAAAGCAATGAAAAATGATACTAATCAAGCATATGTAAAGCCAAGGAGAAGTTTAAAGATGTTTGCGAGAGTTCATGTTGAAGTACCTTTACTATGGCTTGGTTCAGTAACAGAAGTTACAAGGTCAAACGGAAATCGACTTTCCGTAAAGATTTTTTAATCAGGTTAGTTTATATGAAGCTATCACATAGTAGAAATGTCGATTTCTGGTTCCTCTACAGAAATATTTCTAAATTTTCAGTACACAAAAATCTAGGCACCACACTCTTAACAAATACACACAACTAAGGAAACTGCCAGTCTGCTTTTGTCTGAAAGAATCTAGCGCATTGAAAATGAATTTATTTTAGTTGTCGAGCGTAGCAGTATGAAACAAAAGAAGATAGGGGCCTACTTGTTGCAGATTTCAGAGCACTCCATGAATCTCCCAATTCAAGCAGAACCTGAGCCTTCTGTTCATGCAAGATTGCCATGCCAGGCACCAGGGCAAGTGCTGCCTCCCATTTGCCAAGAGCATCACGGAATTTGCCATTCTATACAAAAAAATTTTAAGAGAAAACAGGGAACATGGGTAAAACACAAATTTCTCAAAAAAGAAGGAAACATAAAACCATTTCTACCAAGTAACTTACAACTTACGAGCCCGGTACTCATAGATTGGCTTGAGCGCTAAAAGAAGGAAACAAATCAGTTTATATCCATGTCTCTTCAAATTATGTTGCAGAATTGTTTGAATCTCATTCACCTCTGTCCTACTAAGTATTCGGGGTCGTTTGTTGCTGAAAAAGTAGAGCTTTTGGAAAAGAAGTGCATTTTAAAAGATTTTTTGGGAAATGAGCTCGTCATTTTTTTTTTATTTAAAAAAAATATATACCTCTAATAGTTTGATGACGTACAATTCATCTACGAGGTCCGTATTTTAAGAAAAAATTGTAAAGCTCAAAAAAAAACTTTTTTGTAGAACGGTGGGAACTGGGAGTGCATTTTGGAGAAGCACCCAAAACACACTTAAAACATGCCTGAATCCTGACAGTCAGCTTATAAGGATGACATTATGTGCGATTATAGAGGACTAGCATCCTGCATTTAGTTCTGGTCACAGCCTAGCGCAATTTTGTCATAAGTCCTCAATTTCATGGATGGTCATAAAAATTACACTTCCTACAGCTTGGTTATTTTTCTTTTCTTGGTATTAATCCAAAATTTGTAGTCCTTTAATGAGGAGGGGATTTCTTTAACAAGTAAGCACATCAATACAGTATACTCACAACTTTTTCCGAGTTGCGACTTTCTACTGATTTCACAATTAAAGTATAAATTGCTACAGAAGAATAACGCCACATATCGAATACTTTTTTTAAAAACAAAGCAATATTTATAATGATCTCTGCTCTAGTTTTTATGCAACTAGCCAAACATTGCAAGTCAATCACCAAACCTTTGAATACTTCACAGTTGAAAGCCTAGATTCACCAATATCAATCCTCAAGTACAAACACGAGGTGCACATTCAACAAACTTAACAAACTATCAACACTCGACTGCTAACCTCAGCAAGCCGGTTCCCGTCTGAGATGAGCGAGTCAGCGGTCCGGTTTAAACCATTCTCCAATGGTTCTGGCTTCGATTCATCGTTGCAATCGCCGGAATCGAACGGGAGATTTGATCTCTTCCTCTTCTTCGCTCTATCTTCTTCTTCTTCTTCTTCTCTTCTGGTGTTCACCTTCTTCTTCCAGACTAACTTCATACTCTAGTTATTTTTGGGTCTGTTTTCTTCGATTGAACTTGGAAGCAGTAGTGGGTTTTGGTATGGTTTTCTTGTAACACACCCGGCCGTCAGCCCATCTGACAAGCTGAGGGATATGGCCGCCAGCACAGTTCTATAGACGTCTTCTTTCTAAAAAAAAATATGAAAGTAAATTTTTCAATAATATTATTTATAATAATTTACTCAATTACTCATTTTCTAGCAGCTCAACTCAAAACATACCAACAGTAACAGTTTACGAATTTATCCAAAATAAAATTTTTTAATCATAAAATTATTTTTAAACTGTTATTATATTTTATTAATTTGTTTTAAAAAAATTCTCTATTTATTTTTATAAGCTCATTTTCAAATAAATAGCACATGCACTAAGTTCTTAATCATGTTGAAGAAACAAAGAAAACTTTATTAGTCCATATTACATGAGTTCAAATTAATTCAATGACCTTAAATCGTTCATGAATTTAGAAAATTTTACTATATCAAACATATTTCGGAATGGATTATTCTTGAATGATTTCAATTTCTGTGCTACTTATTACTATTTAATTCCAATATTTTATGTATGGACCATTTGGATTTGAGATAGTTATTTCATAACTTTTGGGTCTATCAAAAAATTTACAGAAAAAAAAAAAATCATAACTTGTTTTGATTAAATGGTAAAATATCATAACTTTGGTAAAAGGTTTTAAAAAGAAAGGATGAAAACTTCCTTTTAAATTCTTATAGAAAATCGACAAATAGTAAATCATCAAGTGTGGGCTGTGTAATATGAGTTAACTTATTTCAGAATCTCATATAAAGTTAAACGTTAATACATGTATAGATAATATTTATGAAATATGTTTTAGACGAAAAAGGTTTTTAAAAATTTAATCAAAGTTTTTCCTATCATGGGCTTGGTAGAATCTCTTTATCTTCTTTCGCGAATCCATCCTATCTTATCAAGCATTCGAATGTAATGACAGGATAAGAGAATGATTCCATTTAATCCGGCAAAACATAGTAATAGAAAGCTGGCATGAATTGAAATCGACAGCGCGCAATGCTTCTCTAGATCGATCCAACACCGAAAGCAAAACAACCGACAGGTCTACAAGTTTAACTCTGAAGTTTTTCACATTTAAATTGGTGGTGAGTGTTGAAGCACCATTCATCGAGAAAAAAATTTAGCAACAAACACAAATCAGAAGAAATTTTTAGCAGCAAGAAAGAAATGAAGGAAAACAATGGAAGAATTCCTCCGGTGCGTGGACAAGTGACGAAGATGGCTGCTGTAACAATGGCTAAAGCTGTTCAATCTCTTGTAGTTACTCTTGTTAGTAGTAATTCTCAGAACAATTCAGAGCGGGAAGAAGAACACCAACGTGTTCATGTTATCGGACCGATGAATTCAACGGGAAGGAATGAAGTAGAGCTGCTTTAATGAAGTTGAATTGTGCATAGTGTATAAACTTTTCGCCGCTTTTGTAATGATGTTCTTATTTTAATTTCTCGTCGAGGTACTCTTTTTCAAAGCTGCTGTCTAATAGCAAGGCAACATATAACTTATATGTCAAGAAGAAATAAACAACTCAACTGAAAAATGAAAGAATTTATGCTGAAACCATTATATATCAATTACAAAGATCAATTTTCTCGCAAAGAAAAAAGGTGAAAAAGATGGATTATCAAAAGGCAAAGATAATCTATCATATCGATGGAGGATTTTGGGATCCATATCTTCTACTTGATGGAAATATCTGTAGGTGGAAAACATGAGCACACAGAAGACTACTACAATTTCTAAGCCATATAGCAACCTCTCCAATTTTACTTGTAACGTAATGGCACATGAAGGACATGCAGGAAGGTGGAGTTCAGGGATTTCGCCACCATTGTCCTATGTTTCCAAATAGGGAAACTCAAGAAACATTCTTGAAAACTCCTGCTTTAGGAACCAAGCCTTCAAGTTTGTTGAAGCACAAATTCAACATTTCCAGAAAATGTTAGGTTTTGTAGAGCTTCAGAATGGGGGCTGTCAAGTTATTTGCTGAGAACTCCAGCTTTTAGAGGCCTTTTAGATTGCTTAGGGAAGGAGAAATCTTCCTACAAAGCTGTCCTTTGAAAGGGCAAAGCCCCTCAACTGATTCATAGTTTCCTTGCGTGTCTCAGGAATTCTCCCCGACAAGTTTATATTAGAGGCAGAAAACTACCCTGTATTATTCAACACGCCAACCACCTCAGGTAGGTACACCATAAAAGGATTGGAAGATACTTCCAACATCTGAGACAGGGATGAGATCATGAAAGTTTCTGTAAGAATGCTGACATCGAGCCTGTTATTGAAAATGTTAAAATTGCCAGATGCTGTATCGCAAGCATGAAGGAATTGGGCATTCGAAATAGTTGACAGCCAAAAAAAAAGGTGTCCAAATGAGCAAGGTTGATCATAGATGATGAAATGTCCCCAGTGAACTTGTTTACATCCAAAAAAGCTGGCTGTAATTTTTGCAGCTTTCCTATTTCTGCTGGAACAGTACCACTCAGAAGGTTGTACACGATACCTAGTGTAATCAAAATGACAGATTGACAAGATCCCCAATTTCCTGCAAAGCAATGTAGGAAACTGTCTCCTATTTCTTTTGAACCTTTTCAGCGTATTCGTTGAGTTATGGATCAGAAATTAAGTAGAGTTATAGTCCAATCATCCTTCTCTTCAATCTCACATTACTTGTAGCAATTTCCTGAGTTGCCTTTCCAGAGTTAATTAAAGTTATAGTCCAATCATCCTTCTCTTCAATCTCACATTACTTGTAGCAGTTTCCTGAATTGTCTTGATTTACTGTTAAAATTACTTATTATAAAATCTGCTGTATTAATAGCTTTTTACAGGACTTATCATACACATAATTGGCTGCCTAACTGCTACATGTAAGAACTTCGGTCAATCGAAAATTTTTTAATTATCAATTCAATTCACCCCTCTCTTTTTGAGTTGATCTTAAATGTTTATCTAACATTGACAAAAGTTCACTTTCCAAATTCAAATTTTAAAACTAAAAATTTCACTTTTAAAATCACTTTTAATATAAAATAAATACAAAAATTCACTTTTTACTAAACTTATTTTTAACTTCAAATCAACTTTTACAAACTCACTTTTAAAAAGTGAATTTAATACCAAGGTAAACACTCCCTTAAAGATATTTCAATTGCCATCCAACTTCACTTTCTCCTTTGAAATTTTGAATATGACATTTCATGTATTTCAATTACAATTATGAACACACTATCATTTTCACATTAAACTCTATTTTCACCGACCTATATTTCCAACCAAACTCCTCTTTAACTCACTTTTATATAATTGAACACATCCTTGATGTACTTGCCGACAAGGTTTTCAAATTTTCGTTTTAAATTTTAAAATCTTATGATTTAACGATTTACATTACCAAAAGGATCATATTTCAATTAATTTTTTTTAGTAAAATTCCACCAGAATTCTAATTTAAATTATAAAATCGATAAAATCTTAATTTTTTTAATAATTTTATACAATTTTATTTTTGAAGAAAAATTTATAATTAACTAAATTTGAGGATATTTTATATAAAATTCTAGAGAGTTCTCTGTAAAATTGAAAAAACTCTCTTAAAAAAATATAATTTTGAAGAATTTTCTATAAAATATGGAGAGGTTTTTTATATTTAAAAAAATTCTAAAATTTGTCAATGTACTAAATTTTTTTAAAATATATTAGAAAAAAATTATAAGAGATTCTTATAGTATTAGAAAATAATTTTATTAAAATTTATCGCTGTAAAATCTTATTATCTTAATTTAAAATTCTAATTTTACGATCTTATTTAAAAAAGAATGATCGTATCTAAAATTTCGTGACAACATTGCTTGCCGAGTCATTAAAGCCTTAATATGATCTAAGCCCATTGAGTTAAGTGCAGTGATTATCATTAATCTTTCCATGTTGAACTTCTTATGAGATGTTTGTACTGTCCTACATTAAAATTTTTAATCTTTTAAAATTTAGACAAAATAGATAAATTGTATGGTTGGTACTCCTTCCAATCCATGATTTGTGTTTAAAGCATTATGGTGACACTCTTCGCTCAGAGCAATTGATTATGGGACGTTTGAAAGTGTTTATAAAACAAAATTTTTTTAAAATAAAAAATATTTTTATATTTTTAAAATATAAATTTTATTTTTTTTAAAAAATAATAAAAATATGTAATAAAAAAATTTCACTACGTAAAATTTTTTATATTTTTAAAATTTTAAAATAAAATTTTTAAATATTTATAAAATATATATTAAAAAATATATAATTAGAAATAGAAAATAAATGTTTGGAAACACAATTCCAAACAAATTCTTTGTGCTTATATCATTGCGCTAAACATTGAACTGAACGTTCCAGCTGCTTGCCGCATTCAAATATGGTCGAGAAACATAAGCAGCAATTTACACGAGAACTGCAAGCCTGCAGGAGATATTCTCAATTTGTCTTGGTAAATTCATTAAATTTCCTAGTTTAGAGTTGACTATTTCTGATCGACAATCTATCTTTTTTTCTATTGCTGTGTCCTGATTCATATTCACATAAATCAAACCATAATTTGTTTAGGAAGAAAAGGAAAACTCACGAGATGACCATAGCCGAAAGCCATATCACTCGAGTTTGTCAAGCAAAAAAGGACAAGGGCGAACCTTTAAAATTTTTACAAAATGTCAAAAAATATGCGAGTACAAAAGACTAAAACATAAATGCACATAGTCTAATATTCTTTAAGAATCAGCAAAGTTTGGTACCTAATTATAGAATAATTATTCTATTATTCAATTTCGAAGAGACATCAATTTTTTTTGTTTATCTCCTTTACCAAAAACACTTAATTTATTATAGTGTAACGCAAGCAGTCTATGGGTTGCAAATGAGTTAACGTTCCAATAGACTCATTCAAATCAAAATTATTTAATTTTAAATATATATATATATATATAGTTCGAATCAACATATTTAGTAATTAAAATTATTAAATAAAAATTATAAAAATTAATTTCTAATAATAATATATAAAATTATTAATTATCATATATTTAAAAAATATTAATTTTGATAAAATTTATAAATTAAGTAAGTAATTAATTAAAATAGGATAATCCAAATATATACATATAAATTAAACTAAATTTTAATATTATTATTTTAAATATTTTTTAATATTAGATAGTATATTTTGTATAAATAATTATATAAATTAAATGAATTATTTTCGAATCAATCAGTCTTTTTAAATTTTTGAGTCAATTTTATATTGGTCCAAAATTGATCCAAATCTAACTAAAGTCAAACTCGAAACTAAAGAAGTCGATTGGATTCGCGAAACTGATCATATATTATCATCTTAGTCATCATTAAGAACACCCCACCACTTTATTTTTCCTCACGTATTATTTGCTTGATGGAGAATTACGCAAACACGATAAAAGAAGTCTTGACGTAATAAAAACTACCAAGAAACAAAGAGTTGAAGTGAAACTCAAGAATCTTTAGCGTACATTGCATTGCTTTCTCGTCAATCAGGCTTAATGACAAAGTTGCTCTCCATATCCAAAAGCTAGTTACATTCTTCCACTTGTAGAGAAGGTTTCTAGTTTGCTAATTGCTTCGTCAAACTCTGGAGCACTAAACACAAACCTGGCTTCTTCCTCATGCATGTAAAATAGAATGTCTAAAGACTATGTCAACTATGCTGATATCTAATCCGCAGGATATTCGGTGAAGAAGATCATAAGAATAGCAGTAAGATCGCCAGTAAAGGTATTGATCATTCACAGAAATACACAATACGTTCACACTAAACAAAACACTCCCTCCTTAGCGACACAACAAAATGGAGGAAATTACTTTCTAGTAGTAATGCGCGATATATATCAAGTTACACCTATACATGACCAACAGAAAAAGAGTGCCAAACTACTAATAATTTCTCAAGTATTTCAAAGCCGAGTGGTGCTTGCCTGAACTGATCTCTTGAGGGACCTGCGGGCAGTCTTCTGGAGACCCGTGATTGCTCTCTAAAAGCTTTTACTGGAACGGGCTTCTAAGATTTGGTGCTTGCCTCAACCTCCTTGGGGCGCCACATAGTCTTATGGAGACACAATAATCCTTCCTTATCCTTTGAAAAGGAAAGCCGCACCTCCCAGTTCATTGATTTTGCTAGGCTCTCCACCTCGCTGACCACTTCTCCTTCGTCCCTTACAATCAACTGGCCTTCAGGTCTCAGAATTCGATCAACTTCAGCCATTACTGACACTAGATTGCATCTGCAAAGGCAAGTTACAGGGAAAATAAGGGAAGGCACTTATATCAAGCAAGTCATAAGCCTCCGCTATTTCAAACAAGCACATTAACATTGTCACTTCATGCATATTTTTAGCAAATTCCCAAGAACAGGAGTACAATCCTTAAACCTAACTATTTACATAACCTGCATATTGAACATAAGCACGTTGTAAACTGACCTCTTTTTCAGTTTGGAAAATACATGATCAGCATGGAGAAGATCATATGTCCTGGGGTAGGTGCTAAATGATTCGCACCAGTCATGGTACATTCCAAATAATCCACGCTCATATATAATGGGAAGTGTATCTGGTGCATCAACTGATACAACATTCATAACCCAGACCTTCATGTCCCGCAAAGCTGCAGCAAACCTGGTTAAAAGCCACAAAGCACTGTTAGAAGCACAGTCTGAGAAAGCAAAGGATACATTCTCCTTTCCCACAATTCTATAATCAGGGTACAGATAATCCCATGTGTGTGTGCAGGAAATGCTTCATCAGTCACGAAGAAGGAGAGGATTTACAATTCCCAATAACAAATTCTATGTTAAGGTCCTTAAGGAAGCAGCTATTCCTTACCCTCCGTATACAGCTCTCATGTCCATGACATTCCTCACAGAGGACCAGTTAATTCCCATCCCTTTCATGTAAGACTTGCCGACAACTTCTTTCCAGTGCTGATAATCTGCTACAAAATCTTTTGGAGCAGGCTTACCATAAACACCAACCTGAGAACCATTCAACCAGTAGGGCGTTTTCTCCAAACGCTGTGGCCATTGCTCTGGCCACTGAGACCCACGAACAGAGGGATCCACAGGGATTTTGTGCATGCATGTTTGCAGGGGAACATACCTAGGCATTTGAAAACAAAGGAATCAAACACAGTGGTCTTATTGGAAATAGCTTCAGAAGCAAGTTGGCATCTGCAAACTACAAGTTTACCAGGCTGCACTTGGATCATCAGAGTCTTTACAAATCGGAGGGTTCATTTCTGCTCTTTTTTCATAGCACACATTGTCAGCCGGTTTCCTATAGATTGCAATTCCTACTTGATTTAGGGCATCTTTTGTCTTAGTGATCAATTCCCAGCACATATTTTTGGTCAATATAGACATGGCTGCCATCCATTTGCAAAACAAAACACAAGTGAGAAACATAGTGCCTGCTACCTCAAGAAAAACTATCCTGAAGCTAGTAACCACAGGTAATGTAGGGCCCCATCCTCTATGAGTTCCTGTGAATTATTTAGCAACCCAACGAGTTTTGCATGGTAGTGAGTTGGATTATGTCATCAGTTAGTCAAGCAAGGTGTACAGACTAAAGAGAGAGTATACAGGACTCTGAAGCCTCTTTCTATTTTTATCCATGAATATAAAACATTGACCAGTGTTACACACTCTGGGAACTATCAAATCCACATCAACTCGGCAGCCAATGATGTAGGCATGAGAGATTATAACTCCTCAATAAAGAAAAGGGAATAAAATGGCATGGCAGCAAAAGAAAAGCAAACAGTTCATGCGCAAAACTACCTCCGAGGGTCTCCATCCATGTCTAAAAAAAGTATTAGTTGACTTGAACATGAAACTTAGTGTACTTCTTTCATCTCTAACTTTTTTCCCTGGGTGATGCAAATTCCATCAGCCAGAGTTAAAGATTTAGAAGTGCATCGCATGGTAGCTTGGTATGATTTCTCAAAATAACCTTACCTTCCCAGATCTCTACATCTTCTGCAAGGGTTTGGTAAACTGGAGTTGCAGACCACACGAAATATCCACCAGGACGTAATAAACGGTTCAACTCAAGGAGAAGTCTGCCACCTAGAGGAAAACAATCATGGTTAATGCCAAAGCTTACTGCAAATTTTATGAACTTACACAATAATGTCACACTAAAACACCTTCAATATGCCACGGTACTCTACAACGTGCACAGTGAATTACATCAAAGACCCTGCTCGGGTAAGGTAGTCTCTGTGTCCCCATTACAGCAGATATGGCGGGAATTCCTCTTTCTAGGGCAAATTGTACTTGTGCCTCATGCTCATCTTTAGGAGCAAAAGACATGGTAAGCACATCCCTGTCAAAGAGGTAGCCTCCAAAACTAGCAACACCACAGCCAACATCCAATACAACACGGCTCCTTTTGCCCCAAGCTATATCAGGCAAGGCCTGGTTAAAAGCAATGGAATTAGTATATCATAAAGCTCATATTAATCAATATGCTTGAACAGAGAATCAAATCTACACAAATCTCATATTAATCAGTAATACCCAGTCATGCAGAAGATAAAACTACGAATAAAAAAATGCAAGATAATAAAAATTTTGAAAGATAGCATCTTGCCAAATACTAAAAATTTTGAAAGATAGCATCTTTCCAAATTTATCTCACACACACAGACGCACGCGCGCTCTCACGCGCACACACACACACACACAATTTATCTCACACACGCACACGCATGCACACACATGCCCACCTGCACACACCAACACGCACACTCACAAATAGGGTATCATGCCGAATAAATAAGTTGCAAGGGATCATAAACAAAGCTAAATTGAGAATATACAATATATTCGTGCAGTTTATTGAAAGCCAGGAGCAAAATTCTGAATAATTAACTGCATTATGTGGATAACATATAAAGAAAAGAGTATAAAGCAAACAAATGTCAACCTCCTGGATGGAATCGATATAATGAAGTGCACCATTCTTGAATTGAGTTCCGCCACCTGGAAAAGTGAGATATTCCCCCGTAACTTTTACCCAATTCTGGTGTCCTTTCACAACAGCAAGCTTTGTGTGGGGAACATTGAAGTACCAAATCTGCAACGCATGCCCAATTAGAAGGATGGTCACTAATTTTAGCTTGACTAGGAAGAGTATCTGACAATCTCAAGTTACATATGAATTAGTTACCTTCTCTCTGCTTTGGGGCCACTCAATATGGGGTTTGTAACCTTCCGGGAGCGGAACAAGACAGGTTGGAGGCTCTTCTGGGCAGTGTCTCTCCCGATGTTCATAATGCTTGGTACTCTTAAGCTTCTTGATACTGTCCTCATTGTCCAGACAAGGAATATAGTCTGCTCCAACAGTTAAATTGCAAAGTTTCCATTTGTTCCCTTCAACTTGATCCTTGAATTTAGAAGATGCTTGGGCTTGTTTTTCTTTCTTGGATTCTGCAGATTGTGTAGAAAATGCACCATTCTGAGTATTTGTTTCATTCATAAGCTCAGCCTGGGCTCCATCAGGGAACACTTCATTCAGACTCTGATTCTTAACCGTATTCCCTATAGTCTCATCGTTCAAATTTTGCTCAACCACTCCATCTTCAGTTTTATCACTGTTATTTTCCATATTGCTTCGAGTTTTTTCTTCCTGGGCTTTTCCACCATCAGTTTTACCCTCTCCCTCCATCTTGATTGTGTTTTCAGATTGCACTTTCTCCTTGTTTGCAACATCATCAGAGTTCTTTGAAACCTTTTCTTGGTCGCTAGTTGTATTCTCCTCAGAACTTTGTTCAGAGTCAGTCTGTTGGTTATCTTTTGAAACTTCATTTGAAGTTTCTTGTTCACTAGTAGTACCCTCATTTGAAGTTTCTTCTTTATTTTTTTCTTGTGCACTTTCATCAGACTTTTGTTCTGTGCTCTTATCCTGACCATCTTCCTGGCCATCAGTATTCATGTTTTCTTTAACTGCCTCCAACCCATTTGTATTTCCATTCTCATCTTTAAATGTATGGGTTTCTGATGTGTCTTCAACAGCATCCTTCTTATCCTCATTGCTCTTGACAGGATCATTTCCTTGATCTTCTGTATTCTCAGCTGCCCTCTCAGGCACATTCTCTTTCTGCGGCACAGATTCTGATTCTTCTGGTGATGTACTCTCATTGGTGGAACCATCCCCTTTTACTGCATCTTCAGGGAGATCACCAGGTGTATCTTCAAACGTCCTAGAACTAGTCTCTCGAGTTTGTTGTTTCACCTCAGATTTGTTCTCCTGTGATGATACATTCACAGGAGTTAGAGTAGACGATGTCATCATCCATACCCCAACCAAACAAAGAGCAACAAACACGACAATAGTCGGTGTCGAGCAGTAAGATGAGGATTTGCGATTGTCAATACGCGAATACTTCCCCAAAGCCATATTGTCACATAAGAAGAATTGTCAATATATATCTGACACCATAAAAAAAGAGAACAGTTGGTAGCTCAGTACACACATTCAACATCCATCAAACGGATTACAGTTTTAAACCAAAAAAAAGGAACAGGTAAAACAAGGAAACAGTGATAATCATATGTTGGAAGATACTGAACAAAAGGCACTTTGGATTCAAGTATAAGTTCTTATAGTAAATCAATGGCTCAACATTCTGCATTGGGGTTAGCTAGAAATCCTAGTATATATTTACAGTTCTGCCACCATAGCACTAGAAGCTTTAGGTCCCCTTTAAAAACTTCAATAAATTCTCTGTACAAGCTAATATGCCTAAACTAGCATAAAATGTACTAAGGTGAAGATCTGATGATAACTTCAATTACCCTACTCCAGCAGCATATACAATTAGATCCCCAATAGTTTAAACAATGTGCAATGCACCTCAACTTCAATGATGGGAAGAAAAAGTAGCTCAAAGTTCACATAACATAATAGTTTAAAATTTATCAAACGACTAAATTATAACTTTGTCTTAAGAGCTTGAAACTGCAGATATATTGTTCGCTATAGAACTAAGGCACAAATGAAATAGTAATCTAGAAATGACTTCAGAAAATAAGGATAGAACCAACTCAATAAAGAATATATACTAAGACCAAGTAGTGGTAGACATCATGACGATAAGCATCATGATTCAAATCTTGGTTAAAGTGGCACATAATTGTTGGTGGATGTTTTAAATAAAATTTGGCAAATTTGGATTCAACTTCAAAATAATCACTAATACAGTTCCACAATCAATCATGATCATTAATCATATTCACTCATAATATATATTATTTCTGAATAGATGTATCATTGCCAATTGACTAGTATATTTTCGTGGAATGACTCAAATCAAAGATATTGTACAGATTCTAGCTTAGAGATTAGTTTCAAAAGAGTCTCTTAAGAAGATTATAGGTCAGATTAATCAAACTAGCAATGAACAGATTGCCACTTTGGATGGAAAAGAATGGGGAAGAGACCTACATGAACACAGGTTCTCTTTAATGTGACATTGACTATGGTATGAGGAATAGCTGTTCTGCTTTAATATGAACTAAGGTAACACTTTGGGAGAAGTATTTTTAGCAGTTTGGGATAAGACAAAGGTCCACAGAAGATCTATCATGGAAAAACCCCACAAAGGGCCACAACTAGACAAAATGCCATAATCAATATAAAGAAAAAAGATGTTAGCATCTGGAGACTTCAATCTCAAACAAAATTATCCAAAAAATATTTCCCTTCAGAAAGATTGCAATAGCACCAAGCTTTCTTACTTTTAGCTGAAATTAGAAACAAGAAGCAATACAAGACGATCAATCAGATCTGGCGAAGAAAATAAGTGTTCCAGCCACAACCATATTCAAATTCAGCTAAAATGCTTATCTAGCCCTTCCGAGAAGCATTGGAAGAACTAAACTGTTCGGCAGGAGATCAGACCAATACAAGCTAATTCAAGCACCAGAAGCTCCTACAGCCCAAGATCTAATTAACTACAATATCAAAAACACAAATTCAAACAACTACAGCATCAACCATAAAAGCAAAACAACTCAACCTCAAACCAGATCTATGAAACACGAACAGAGATCTCACCAATGGGATATCCATGTCAGCAACACAAGACCAACTAATACCCTGTTAAATCCACATTCATGAACAAATCAAGAAATCAATATGACTTACTTCTTATTAATCTTTCCAGCTGAGATTGAAATCCCGCGATCCAACAACAAAGAAGCATACGGTTAAAAAAAAATTGTAACCAGATACATGAAGAAGAAAAATGAGAGGAGAAAAGAACTACAGCGGAGAGCGCGGGGATCCGAAGTATATATAGGAGCAATGAACGAGTAGATTCAGGGAGCCTTTGTTCAAATAATTAATTATTTCCAAATTATCTTTAATTTAATATACCCGAAGTATATATTTAATGAATTCTTACTATACTATTATTTATCTTTTATTATTATATTATTTTAATGACCAGATTGGTCCGATTTGGGCATATTTACTTATTTTATCTATACACTCACCTTTTATATAAAAAATTTCATTTTTATTTTTGTTAAAAAAGCTTCATTTTTCATTTTTGTTAAAACTTTTATTTAAAATCTAAATTTAAACTCACTTTTAATATAAATATAAAAATTTTATTTTTTATTGAATTTATTTTCAAATTCTAAATTTATTGTTTTTTAAAAATAAATTTAACGTATATAAAAATGCACTTAATCTATCTATTCATCACATTTAGGACTCATAGATAAGAACGAGTAAACGAAAAAATTGAGTTCACCTTTTCCAGAGGCAGCTACAATTGGGTAACTATAATATTTGGGGGTAATAATTCATTGATTAATTTGCTAGTTTGTTTTAGAGTTTGTATTACTTAGCTGAAATTTGAATAGAGATACTACTGTAGTCATTGGGCGGTGAAGAGATCGTTTTAGGATTGTTTAAATTAAAATATTTTTTTAAAAGAATTGGTAAAGTTTTTTAAAACGAAATATTTTTGAGTTTTAAAAATAAAAGTTTCATATTTACAAATATAATATATACTTTATTTAGAATATTATAAAACTTAAAATAAAAAAAAGGAGCTGTGAAGTACAGTCCACCTTCTCAACAATGTCAAGTGGAAATGTGAAACGCGTCAAATTATCAGAGGATGCAACCAAAGCGCAATTCTCAGTAGATAGAAGTTTTTGACCACACCTGCCTAATCCCTATTCGTTTTCTCCGCTCTCAATTTTAGTGGCGTTTAGAAATATTTTTAAAATAGTATTTTTAAAAATAAAAAATATTTTTTATTTTTTAAAAAATAAGTTTTATGTTTTTATTTTAAAAAAAAAAAATATAAAAAAAATTTATTCAGTAAAATTTTTTTGCATTTTCTAAATTTTAAATAAATTTTTATATATTTATAAAATATATATTAAAAAATATAAAATTAAAAAAATTAAAAAATAGTGTTTAAAACTCTAACCAAACGCTAATCAATTGAATAAATGTTTCCTTCTTTCTTTTATATTTTTATTTATTTTACAATTTTCTCGCGCCATGGCGGCTGCTGAGTGCTTGACTACTAACCTACGCCTCTTCGCTCTCACCAAACTCCACCGCATCACTCCTCAACACAAATAAAATACCATCGCTCGTTTTTTTTTCTCTTCTTCTTCTTATTCTTCTTTTACAAATCTGTGAGAGAGTTACAGGAAGAATAATGGCGGAACTGTTATCTACTTCATCATCAGTTGCATGCTTCGTGCCTTCGCAATCCAAGCGTTCCTCTGCTTCTGCGGCGGCGCTGATTGAGTCCGTACCAACGTCTCTCCTCCGTTCATCGACTTCTTTAGACCGAGTTGTTCTTCGATGCTCCTCGGAATCGTCTCGCATACCAATCCATCTCCACCAGGTGAGCAAAACTTTGTTAAATTGTCCTTGTTAGATATTGATCGAGACCGTTGCGGGTGATCGGTGAGAGTTCTTTCTGGAGAGTTTTGTTGATTGTTTGTTTTAATTGCATTTTTATGATTAAATCATTTATCGTTCTAGCTGTCCCGACGATGTGTTCCGTACAGCTTTGGGTGACTGATACTTGAGTGAGCTCTGGTGCTAGCTTTCATGGATATATATGATTTCTGTTGGTAGATTGAAGTAGTATATGTTTTTTAATGTTTTTCTTTCTTTTCTGGTTCATTTTTTGGGTGATTTTTTCAGAAAACAATGGGGCGTCGACAGTCTAGATTGTCGGCGACGTCGGGTGCCAGGGTAGCTACATGTGCTGCATCAGACCCAGCACAGTTGAAGAGTGCAAGGGAGGATATCCGTGAGCTCATTAAGAAGACGTCCTGCAACCCCATTCTGGTATGGCAGTTGAAGATCATATTTGTAAAGTACTTCATAGAATATTGAGTTTAGACTTCTTTTCTCTAGCGCTTAATGTTATTCACAGAGATAGATTGGTTAAAAAATCGTAAGCTTCTTATGTGACTCTTAGCAAGTCATAAGGTCATGCCGTTGCCCCTTCTTTTTTCCTTTGTTTTTTGCCCCTTCATTTTCTCATTGTGTCCCCCTTCTGATATGCATATAATGAGATGATATTCTTGAAGAAATAAATGGGTACTAATGGCAGTAAAATGGGCACAGGACAGGAATGACTGCATGATTTGATTCTGTATCTATGTTTCAACCAAAAGACCCACCCAAACACCGCTTTATAGAGAGAATCCCTACAAAGGTTCTACTTCTGAATAGCTGCTTCGGATAAATTTTCTACTACTTCAGAGAGAATCCCTACGTAGGTGGATATCTAAATAATCAAGTTAAAACCTACTCAACAGGAAGGTTTTACGCGATAACTGTCCCTGAGGGTTAAACCTCTGAAAATGTGTGGATTTTTAGTGTGAAAAAGCACTAGTTGATGGGCTTTCTTATTGCTGATAAGCTGAGTTGTCATTCTATATATTCACATTGCAATTGAGATCCTAGTCATGCATTATGTTGTCATAGTTAACAATTTGCCAAAGGTCAATTGAATAAATTAAAATTATCTACCATTGTTCAGTTCATGCTGTATATAATTGTTTTATATCTTTGGTTCAGAGCAACTGAACATTTTTGTGTCCTTTAAAATCTGTGCGGGGACCATTACACTAAGTTAATAACTGTCCTGGCTGTTTAGGTTCGACTGGGGTGGCATGATTCTGGCACTTACAACAAGGACATTGCTGAGTGGCCGCTTCGAGGTGGAGCAAATGGAAGTCTGCGGTTTGAAATTGAGTTAAAACATTCTGCCAATGCTGGTACTATTACCCACCAGTGTAAAAGTGGTTTGTTGTGCAGTGTTACAGTTTCTAGCTGACACTTCATTGTAGGTCTTATAAATGCTATGAAGCTTATTCAGCCAATCAAAGACAAGTATCCAAATATTACCTATGCAGACCTCTTCCAACTAGCTAGTGCAACGGCTATTGAAGTATGTTCTGGTTTTGAGTGTAATAGCTAATGTTTAGGTATCCTGAATTCAGGTAATACTGTTAACCTCCTAGTAACTTAGGCACTATTGTCTTCCTCAGGAAGCCGGTGGACCAAAAATACCCATGAAATATGGAAGGGTAGACGTCTCTGGACCTGAGCAGTGTCCAGAAGAGGGGCGGCTTCCTGGTAAACAATCTTACCTAAGTTGCAACATATGTCATAAAAAGTGGATAACAATTTGCTATCTGTATATTCATTTAACACTTCTAGAGGATTACTGTGTGCCAAACTTTGAGAAGAACAGGTTGATCATGATAGATGTGATGTTTCTTCATCCTCTAATTATGCTCAACTTTTTATTTAAAACTCTCGAGCTTTTTTCTGTTTGATGTTTTTCGTTTCATCTGGTTAACTTTGCTGTTGTTTGGCTTTAAGATGCCGGCCCACCTTCTCCAGCTCAGCATCTACGTGATGTATTTTACAGAATGGGCCTTAATGACAAGGTTCGCATTTGTTTGTTTGGACATTCTGTTCAATTTTGGGATGAATTCTTTGAATGTCCATTTGAAATATCATGGTTATGGAAATATGCAGGACATAGTCGCATTATCTGGTGCCCACACATTGGGTAGAGCTAGACCAGAACGCAGTGGCTGGGGCAAACAAGAAACTAAATATACTGTATGTTAACTGTTCTCTCCCTCTATCTTGATTCTCTCTTTCCTTAGAAAGAGAGGCAGTTTTGCATATCATGGTATTCTGGGTGTCATGTGTATTTCTGTTGTTGACTTACTTGATTTATCTGGAAAATGTCTCAGAAAGATGGACCAGGAGCACCTGGAGGGCAATCATGGACAGTGAAATGGTTGAAGTTTGACAACAGCTATTTTAAGGTTAGAAATCTCATTCTTTTCTAATGCATTGTCATTTAATTGACTGACAATTTAAAGTTGCTATGTTCTCTTGTAGGATGTCAAAGAGAAAAAGGATGAAGATCTTTTAGTTTTGCCTACCGATGCTGTTTTATTTGATGATCCATCTTTCAAAGTAAGATGCAAAAAACTATTGGTTGTTTTATCACGGTAGTCAAGGTAATCCAATTTTACAAAAATCCTTTCACTACTTTAGGTCCATGCTGAGAAATATGCAGTAGATCAGGAAACATTTTTTAAGGACTATGCTGAAGCCCATGCTAAACTCAGTAATTTGGGTGCCAAGTTTGATCCTCCAGAGGTAAACTGCATGCGATTCTGTTCAATATGTGGGTGGATCCTGTAAGTATCGAAGTTTCCATGCGTATTTATGTACTGTTTTGATGTGCAGGGAATCTCCATAGATGATGACTCTAAGACTATAGCACCTGAGCCATTTGTAGCAGCTAAATATTCTTCTGGAAAGGTTGGTTTTAGAATTTGTGTGCAAGGATTTTTCCTTAAACTGAAAGATGCTGTTCATGCTTGGACATTGTGATAACCTTCGTGCTAAGTAAATTTATATACTTCACTTTGGATGATTTGCAGGATTAATTAAATCATTGAACCGTCTTTTCTTCTGCTGCTCTTTTTACTGATGAAGCGTTTCCAACAGTGTGAAAACAGTTAGATTGTGCTATCTCTTAGAGATAGAGGAATGAAGAAAATTCTACAAAATAAATGCTGTGTTGTATTTGAATTGCAGAGAGAGCTTTCCGAGACGATGAAACAGAAGATAAGGGCAGAGTATGAAGCAGTAGGGGGCAGTCCAGATAACCCTCTTAGATCCAACTATTTCCTAAATATCATGATCTTGGTTGCTGGTTTGGCAATTGTGACATCTTTAATTATCCAGTGAGAATCTGCTCTACTTGCTTATAACATAGCTGTCTATTCTGTTCTGTATGGAAAGCTACTTCTTTTATTTGTTGCAATCATCATTTTTAAATATCAATGTTGACACTATATGTGATGTGACATGACCCAGTCTTTTGACATGCAAACTGATTTTCTCAGGTTTTGCCTTCATGAAATTTTCATTTTATTTGATAATTGGTATGGTATATGTTCTCTCAAATACTTCGCTTCTCCCAAGCAAATTTGTAGTACTAAGGTCCCTATGTTTAAATTCTAGGATGACTTCTCAAGGGTTTAGGATGTTTGGAGTAATAAAATATCTTCGAAGTTAGAATGTTTGGCTTGTAATCAGTTTCTTGTTGCATTATTAGCCCTTCGTCTCATTTATTCGTTGAGGTCTTAACAGATTAGAATATTAATTGCAAGATAATAGACGCATTCATTACCATCTGCAACTGCAGCCCGACTTATTACTACCTGGAAGCCAGCCCCTTGCGGAACCCCATGCTGAGGTATACAGAATAGGTCAGGCATGACCCAACTGCAGAAATTAAAAGAAATTTCAGTAGCTTCCATGGTCTCCTTTAATAGAGATGGTATATTTTTATACAAATCTTCAACCTGCGAAGATGCGATGCGATGCTAATATCACTTCTTCTTCAAGCACAGTCACAAACGCAAGTTTCAGAATTTATCCACAAGCGCATATTATCCTAAACAATATGGCTACAATATCCTTAATCCTAAACAAGGTATATATATTTAGGATATCGTCAGTGCTTCTTCTACCTATAAACAACTTTTAGTAACAAGTTCATTTTGCTATTCAACATCGTTATCCACACCATAGTTTGCAAAGCATCTACAAACTTTGTTACTGATCATAAAGTTCAGGGTATGATAAAGGGGGCAAAAACCCAAAAGCATCTACAGCCTCCAGAGTGTTATTTTAATGCTTTCTGTAGTTACAAATCAATAAACATTTAGTATGGTTAATGACCTTTCTTAGGTTGTATTTTTGTTACTCTTATAAAAGAGAAGCCAGATATGTGTTTTCCATATTAAAAAAAAATCCACTATTAACATTTAAAGTGACGAAATCGCTATATAGCTAGAGCTGTCTCTCTCCCGCAATAGTTTTGTAATGTTCTTTTCTTCTATATATATATCCCTATATATATATATATGGGAAGGGATAAGAGCACTCCAATCCTTATGCACACTCCAGTGCACTCCATGGCCGTTTGTGCTATGGAGATCTTTAAATTTAATTTCTACCGTTGGATATGAATAACTATAAGTCTTTAAAATACTAACAAAATTTTATCTCGATCGGATTACGAATAGACCTTAATTCGGTCATTTGATCAAAATGGCTAAAAAAGGAGATATATATGTTTTGTTAACTTTTAGTATTTGTGTCATCATTATCAAGTGACCGGATGAAGGTCTATTCGTAGTCCGATTGGGATGAAATTTTGTCAGTATGTTAACGATCCGTAGTTCTTCATATCCAACGGTAGAGATCGGATTTGGAGGTCTCCGGCCGTAGAGTGTGCATAAGGATTGGAGTGCCCCTATCCCTTCCATATATATATATATTTGCAATTGGCCTCAAAATTTATTACATTTGTAGGATTACACCTAGCAAGTCATCTCCTAAAATCTGTTCAAAAGTAGACATAGTTTGTTAGCCGTATGATATAGCCGAATGCTAAGGGCGTATTTTAAATACACTTGGATGAGCTTCGCGAAAATAAAAAATTAAAAGTGAAATTTTTTAAAGAAAGAGTTGAAAGGAAAGTTTAATTTAATACTTTAATTATTTTTTGAATTGAATTGAGAATAATTTTAATATTTATTTTCTGAAACAAGTTAGAAATAAATATAGTAACTTTAAAATATGATTTTGTGTTCAGTTTACGACTAAAATATGTAAAATACAGGAAAACTCTAATTTTGAAGAAAGAAACAAAAATTTCGGGTATTTAAAATACACTATAAGTCACAAGTATGATTTATTTTAAAGGGGAGAGTTTGCAAATATCCTTGAACAGAACCATTTCTGTTGAATGTAAGCAAGATTTTGCATGTTCCTCTATTTTCCATTTGTCCAATAGAAAAAAAAATAGAATTCAGTACGCACTGGATGGAAGCTGGAAGTATGCCATTTCTCAAGTTCTTAGTTAGCATTTAGTTCGTCAATGGGGCCAGTGGAGTCTGAAACCACTCTCGACTCTACACTTGGTGGTTGTTTTATCACTATGTGCCCTCATATTCCTGGTCATGCTTAACGAAAGCTGGCATGTCTTAAGCAAAAACCTCCATATTGTTAAATATAAAAGCAAAAGCAAAGTATCAGGGGCATGGCAAGCTACAATGGAATAGATAATGGTCGACAAATACTGTGATTGTTTCAAAAGGTTGTAGTTGCTGCTAATGTAATGGTAATTCCTCTTTCTTGTTCCTGTTCCATCCAGTCCATGGTAGCTGTTCCTTCGTGTACCTCACCGATTTTGCGTGCATTTGGAATTGTTTATAAAATAAAATTTTTTTAAAATAGAAAATATTTTTATTTTTTTAAAAAATAAATTTAATTTTTTTACTTTCAAAAAAATAATAAAAAAATACAATAAAAAGATCTCACTCTTTATAATTTTTTTATATATTTTAATTTTTAAATAAATTTTTTAAATATTTATAAAATATATATTAAAAATATAAAATAAAAAAAAATTAAAAGTAGTTTTTGAAATGTGATGTCAAACGCGCTCTTTATAGTTTCTTCCGGTGTAGTTGTACATGCTTCGAATATTACGGTAGTCTTTCGATGGAACTTCTCGCTTGAAATCTAAAAATTCGATAAATTAAGTTTCTATCATGGTATTAAATTTATTATTTTAAATATATTTATAAAAAATAAATTTGAAGTTAAAAGCAAACTAAACCAAAAACTCAAAAGAATATCCTCCGTTAGACAGGCACAACACAATACAAGAAAGTACATAATAGCCAGAAAAACTATTCCAAAAAACAAAATAAACAATGCTCACATCGTCACACGATTTCTAAAAACAGTTTACATAATCATGAATCTGTAGCCGTGTATAGACAATCAATCATTGATATATTTATTAGGTTCGGCATTCCTACACTGCATTTGCAGGCGGGCCAGCAGCCTTGTTTGATTGCTGACATAAATCTCTTTTAATTCGTCGCAGTAAGCTGACGAAGGACCTGTTTGATTATACGTTCTAAAATATTATTTATCAAATTTTAATTTATATTTTAATAAATTTTATATTAATATTTTATAAAATTTATTTAAAATTTTAAATAATAAATTTTATTATTATTTTTTATATTAAAAAAATAATTTATTTTTAAAAATAAAATAAAAATATTTTAATTTACAAAGAATCAGTTCTCCGAAGGAACCCATCAACGTAGCATGTAATGTCCACGTTAGCATTGCCAATCAGATTCATTCGAGTTCGTTTCCTTGTCGACATAAGGAATGTTCCTCCAATCATCGCCGAGGATCCTACTCATTTTGATAGCGACGGCTTACATTGTATTGCTTTGTGGGAGACACGAGTTATTTATTTATTTCGAAGGAAGATTTTAAATCGCCGGCTGAAACTTCAAACCAGAAAACTTCATTAATCTTGATCGAATATTGAACTAGAGAACGAGTCAGCTGGTGGAGATTGGGAAACACCTCCTTCTCGCACTGACGCTTCGCCACTGAACTTACGTGGCCGCTTCCGGCTTGTTCCTCGGAGTTGTGTCGCTGTCCTTCGCGTGCTTTTGCCTTGAAACTTTTGCCATGACGTGGCGTCCACAAACTGCCACTATTTTATCCCATATTTTCAGTATAACTCCACTATAATTGGTTTCATTATTAACTCCACCTCTAGCAAAACTTTGTCAACTATGAAGTAAAACGTTGTATTCCAACTACTTCAAATTTAAAAACCAATTGTTGATATAATGATATACTGTTAGAATTACCAATTATAAACTATAAGGATTACTAACAATAAAATAAATATCATAGGTCTTTGTTTGAAAACTTGTAATTTAGAGAGATTCGGAGATGACATTTTAGGCGATGGCTGCCCGCCGCAGAAGCTCGAGAGCCAAAAAATGGGACCCACCAATTAACAATGTGCCAAGTAGGTGGAATAAAAAAATCGTAGCGGCAACCCGTCGGCGCTTCAGCGGGACGCGGCCGTTTCAATATAGATTCGAGCTACTCAAAAGTAAAACGTAAGTCGTGACCTAATACTGCTTGCTGACCTCACCAAAGTCGCCGTCAACTAGTCTACTTATTGCCACGTGTCCATACTGGCACCCCCTTCTCTTATTTTTCTGAGCACCTTACTTCGGTTCACACACGCACGCATGCGAAACTCACGAATCTAAAAATCTCCGCGGGGACTCGCCGCGGCTACTATAAATAGACCCCATGTTCTGCGCAAGTTCCATTCCATTCAATTGTTTCATTGGAATCCAATCTAGTTCTTCTAAACTCGGAGAGACTTCTTTGAGATTCAGAATTTCTAGATTCAATTCAAAGTTTCGTTGGAGAAATTTGAATCAATTTTAGTTGAAAAAGAGAAGATGAGCAGTGTTGAGATGATGCTTCCTCCCGGATTCCGATTCCACCCAACCGACGAAGAACTTGTTCTTCACTACCTCCTCCGTCGATGTGCCGGGCAATCGCTTTCCGTTCCAATAATTGCTGAGCTTGATCTTTACAAATATGAACCATGGCAGCTTCCTGGTAAGCTCTCACTTTAGCTTTATGTCTAAATTCAATCTTTCGTAGATCAAAAAGGCTTTATGTTTTGATATGTGGAGGTATTTAAATTCTGTGATAAGGTAAGGCGTTATACGGGGAGAAAGAGTGGTACTTCTTCTCGCCGAGAGATAGGAAATACCCGAACGGTTCGAGGCCGAACCGTGCGGCTGGGACAGGGTACTGGAAAGCGACTGGTGCCGATAAACCGGTCGGGTCGCCGACCCCGTTGGCGATCAAGAAAGCACTGGTGTTTTACGCCGGCAAGGCTCCGAATGGAGAGAAGACTAACTGGATCATGCACGAGTACCGTCTCGCCGGCGTCGACCGGGCTGCTCGCAAGAAGAACAACAGCCTTCGGGTAAGCACCATGTCCACTCTACCATGCGTCATTCCGTTCGTCACCTCCGGTGGGAACGAAACCCATTTCCCTGATTTTCTATCAAAATCAATGTCTTTTTCAAGAAAGTAAACGAGAGATTAAACAATTTAATTGCAGTGTGTTCCCAGAAAAAGAAAAAAAAATCACGAAAACAGTTTAATAGCAGTGTGTGCCAATTGGGTAATTGAATATTATCTAACCTGTTTTTCTTTTTCTTGGGGGGTGGTTAAATTTTTGCAGTTGGATGATTGGGTACTCTGCAGACTGTACAACAAGAAAGGAGCATCAGAGACTGGCGTGAGCCCTGATCAGAGATCAGCGACGAACAAAGCAGCGCGACTGATTGAACCGAAAATTGAAAGCCCACCTCGTGTGCCACACGATTTCTGCGCGCGCCAACCACCGCGAGCTGAGATGTGGTGTTTTGATTCATCGTCAGTAGACTCACCCCAGCACGTGCACGTAGATTCTAGTTGTGGGTCCGAGCACGTGCTTTCGCCGGAGTTCACATGCGATTTAGAAGCTGAGAGCCAATTCAGATGGGGTAATTGGGATAACACTCTTGATTTCCCAATAAATATCGGTGCTGTACTCGCACCGTTCTCGCCCGAGTCATTGCTTAATGAGTATATCTGGAAACCATTCTAACTCGGTTGGTTTGAGTGTAGCTAACATAAGTAGTACAACGAGTTCACTCAGATGACTCGGCGAGCCGTTCTAGTGAAATCGGTGGATCAGCAGATGAAATGCGGCTGGAGAGTTTGGTAACAGTCGGATCTGAATCACGCAGAAAGGATTGAAGAGTCCATTTTTTCTTATATTGATGTCATCATTTATTGACTTGCTTTTTTTAACTCCAGTCTAAAAATTCGGCATCATGCGGCTTCTAGTGCAAGTGAGTATGGCGCACTTGTGGTTGATTGATCGATTACCGTGTTTGAAATTGAATTTAGATGTTTGCCAGTTTCGATTAGAAAAATGGTTTCATCGTGTCATGTTAGCAATTTAAGTTTAAAATATTTAAATCACTTCCATATTAAAAAATAAAATACTATATATAGTTTAAAATATTTTTGTAAGCTTTTAAAATAAATAAAATATGATTTCTATCTCACATTCACTGATATAAAATAAATATTAAATAATTTTGTTCACTTCTCGAAACTAACTTTCAATAATATGTGAATTTAAGTTTATTAGCTAATACTTTTATCTATAGAAGTTAGAAACAATCCCAATATCGACATGAAAGACTGCCAGATTATCTTTTACTAGACGAGTCACTACAGTGCCATCATACATGAATAATTATTATCGCGTTATGTTCTTCGCTTCACTATTTTTCTACCGGTTGTCAATAAATAATTTTAGGCTTTGTAAGTTCACCGTAAAGAATATGGATTCACTTGTGTTCTTGCATTATGTGGTCAGTGATCTCATCGTAGGTCCTGATCTGGTCGAGTTCGATGAACTAGAGATGGTTGAATCGACGGTGCATATGATCGCTAATTGCTCTGAAGAATCGATCCATGTGTGGAGAATGAACAAGTCGTTGGCATTGCCGAGATATTCGTTGGGTTTCGTAGTTTGGCTAAGCTCATTGCGTTCGTTACTGCTGGTGGTGGTGGGGATCATCAACGAGCAATGAAGACACTCATCACTGATGGCATCTTTAGTTGCAAGAAAATTTTGATTTTTTGTATGGACTAGAGATTAACTAACTCAGCCCGAAAATGCTAATTTTCAATTCAACTCAGCCTGTCCAAACTGATTTTGACTATAATGCTTTGATCTCTTGCATCATCCGTTCGAATATCTCCTTAGAGCAATTATATTACCAATAATTTCTATAAGGTGTGATTTTTTTATCCTTATAAATCACTTGCTTTTACTAAAAATCAATTACAATTCATTTTTAATTATACAAAATATACACTTAGTCAACTTCGTATACTTCTTCATGCACGAGAACATAAAAACTAAATTCATTTCTAACAAACACAATTTACAATTTAGTCACTTTTAATGACTCAATTTAAATAGCTCACTTCAATCTAAAAAGAACATACGATGAACCTTTTTAATTGTTATTGTCAGCGAGCCGAAAAAAGAATCTTATTTTTGTCACGACTCACGAGCAAATCACGTGATCTCTAATCCCGCGCGCAGTGTCGAAATCTTCTCTCCAATTCTGAGACGCCGTCCCGTTCAAATTTATTAAGAGAAAAAACATCTCGATTATTAGTCTCACCGCCAGATCAATTTTACTTTCTGTCACCGATGCGTTAAAGCATTCGTAGTAAGTAACCACTAACTACTCAGGTCAACAAAGATTCAAAATGTAGTCGGTTCGGTAACTTCACTGCGATGGACTCGACTCGAATTATTAACCATTGCACGGAAACGAACCAAGACAAATAACAAAAAAGAAAAAAGAGCTCGTTGGCGGCAGGTGCCATGTGATCGCTCGCGCACGCACGACCGGCGACGACCTTCACTTTCATCTCCGCCGTTTCCCTTTCCGACGCCGGTTTTCAAAACCCTAACTAACTCTAGCTCTTTCTCCCAAAGTCTATATAAACAATCTCGCACCAATTCATTTCCTTCTTCTCTCTCTCTCTAAAGAGCAATGGCGTCGAGGCTTCAGAGATCGAGTATCTCGCCGTTTCGATCGCGTAAACCATCACCGGCGAAATCTTCTACCGGAGGCCGTCCAACTACGCCGTCGTCTTCGAATAGTCGTCCGGTGACACCGTCGTCTAACGGTCGACATTCGACGCCTTCGTTGGGATCTATGCGGCCGACTACGCCATCGTCGACTTCTTCTTCTGCTGCTTCTTCTAGGCAGCAACCGATAGTGAAGCCGTCTCCGGTGATCTCGCAGTCGCCTTTAAGCCCGCCGGCGTATGAAAGAGCTCAGCCGCCCAAGTCGAAGGAGAACATCACTGTAACCGTGCGATTTCGGCCTCTCAGGTAAGTCAGAATTGAAGAGTTTTTCTGAGTTTTGATTTAAAATATTTGAGACATTTCTGTCAGAGCAATTTGATTATTTAGTCTTTCCTAACAATTTTCGAATTGTGCTGAGAATCAATCACCTCCTTTGAGAAACATGGAAAAGTGGTTCTTATCGTTTATAATGACCGTATAGTATGCGAGAGATCAACAAAGGGGATGAGGTAGCATGGTATGCTGATGGGGATTACATGGTTAGGAATGAGTACAATGCCAGTTTTGCGTATGGCTTTGGTATGTTTTTATTCCTTCATTTTATTTGTCTTACTTTTCTATGATGAATTCATTTGAAAATCTGTTGAAACTATGTCTTAATGTTCAACTAAATGAAGCTTTGCTCAAGGCTCAAAATCATTGCTCGGTAACTTTAGTTATAATGTGCTTGCAATGAAAAGTCGCATTCAATTAGATTCCTTATGTAAACTCCAATGAGAAATTTATGAAATTATGTACCCTGAATGGGTGACTAGCTGACAGCTACAAGTTTGTCGGGAGCTCACCTACCATTGGTAGACTCCCCATTCTGTTACAAAGGAAAAGATGCGTGTTTTCTAAATTAAGGGATTGATGAAGTACCTCCAATAGGAGGTCACAAATTTTGATCATGCATATGTCTTGCAAGTCTGGAATATGTTGAGTAGTGCATGCTGATGTGCTATGAACCTTGCCAAACATGCCTATATGTGCTTTTTGTCTGGTTCGTACAGTTATTATTCCCTTTAAGCATGTCTGAACATGATGCAATGAGATGGTTTTGGCGCCTTACACCTTGGAAGTGCTTGATTAATTATTTGCAGATAGAGTGTTTGGACCAGCTACTACAACTCGTCATATATATGATGTTGCTGCACAAAATGTAGTAAGAGGTGCTATGGAAGGAATTAATGGTAATGATGCGGCTAATTTATGGTTATTTTATTGTAGAACTTTCTGGTTGTTTAGTCTTATAATGTGTTTTGCTCGTTGTTTCTAATCAAGCATCCCTGAAAGGCTTATACTAAATATCCGGTGGCTGAATTATCCACTGCTAGAAAGGTGCTTTGGCACTGTTTCTAGTATTGTCATGACCATTCGTACTTACAAAATGTTTTTTCAAATTCAAATTGAACTGTCTCTGCTCTCATTGTGTAGTTGTTCCTTTTAGTCAAAGTATAACATGCTTTTAATCATTGGTATTGGGTACATTTATTATATCTCTTTAAGTCTGCTTATGTTTTACTGGACTAACTAACAAGATTCATGTTCACTTCTGCTATGAACTTATGGGTCTTTGGAGACTTAGCTATGTTCTCTTCAGTTTTGGACCATTTATTGCATACACAGTGCATGGAAGAACCATGAATCATTTTATTTGGTAGAAGGTTTTGGGCGTGTTTATCTTGGGATAAACTTGAGTTTTAGAAAGTGAGTTTAAAAATTAATTGAAAATTAAAAATATTTAATAAAAAATAATTTTTTTATAGTATTAATAGTAAGTTTTAAAATTAAATTTAAAAAAATTCGTTTTGATAGAAAAAAATTATTTTAGATTTTTTGTTTATTTTATATTAAAAGTGAGTTTGAAAAAAGTGGAGTTTGTGGTGTAGGGAAACACGCCCTTTGTGTTTGCAATAGTTGCAGTCAGTGTACAGCTTTTACTCTTCATAAATATTCAATGAACTACTCAAGCTGCAATAATTGTTTCAATCTCTACATCCTTGCGCTTCCTTTTGAATTTCCATTGGTATACACATTAGTTTCTAATGGAACAATGGTGCAGGCATTGTCTTTGCATATGGTGTTACAAGCAGTGGAAAGACGCATACTATGCATGTAAGTTGTAACAACTTAATTTTCTGCAAATGGCTTCTACTATTATATCTTGTTGTACTCTTTAGTGGTATATTTCACAAAGTAGCTTCCATCAGTAGACTAAGATAGGTTTTATTAGCATGGTCAATTGGATTTAGTATCTTCTACTATTTCAAAGTGCTAAAAGGAGACAAACCTATGCATCATGAGACATGTGACGCATCTGGTTTGAGATGCTTGTTAGAAGAGACCAGTGTTAGCAATCTTTAGCACAATCTTAGATAGTTCTAGAAATCTTTCTTAACTTCTCTTAAGACCTGCTTTTGCCATATTATTTAAATTCTTGAGAAACATACTGAATAGTATAAGTCCTTCTCTTTATTGACTGTGTGTACTTTTTAGAGCTTCACTCAGCTTATGATCCTTTGAGAGCTGGTAATGCCTTGAGCTATTAATTGCAATTTTATTGCAAGGCTGATGCTTTTCTTACATTAATATGACGAAAGAAAAACCCACTATTGCTTTGATGCTTGTGTGGAATTCAGTTAACACATACTAGAGAAGCTCCTATGTCGCTTTAGAGGAAATATTTGGAAGTTACTTTTCCTATCTGCAATTGAGGCAACAGTAAACTGGTTCGTTTAGTTTGGGTTGTTAGATAGATGAGCATGTGGTTCTGTTGCGTGTTACTCTTCATTTTCTGGCCAGCATAATGTAACCAATGGTGCTAGGTGAACATCATTTCGGATGAATTGTGCTAACAACCTTGTTGTTTGTTGCTTGCAGTCTTGCTGTTGACACCTTAGTTGTTTGCCTGAAACAAGTCTATCTCATGGGCTTTGAGAGAATGACTTTGGATTTCTAATGTCATTTCAGGGTGAGCAAAAATCTCCTGGAATAATTCCTTTGGCCGTGAAGGACGTCTTCAGCATTATTCAAGAGGTAGCATGGCTTAAAGCTTAAGAAGGATGTAACTTTTTGTCATTGGATAACTGGATTTTTTTTTCTGTTTAAGCGCTTCAGACACCTGGGCGAGAGTTTCTTCTGCGTGTTTCTTACCTTGAAATTTACAATGAGGTAACATCAATCCTACTTTTTGATTTATTCATATGTTTCTTTCTGGTTCTACATTAGGGGTAAAGTCCAAAGACATTTTTTCTCGATCTGAAAAAGAAAGGAGACTTGTTAGCTATATCATTGTGAGCCATTTTTGTGGTTAGCATTTGGAAAAGTTTTATTGATGCACCAAAGTTCACTTGTTCAAGCAAGCACGCTTTATCAGAAGACAAGCCATTGAGGTCTCCTAACCTGTGGTAGAATCACTGGTAGGATAGTCTTCCAAGACAGATAAAAAGAAACACGTGTCAGGATAGAAATTTAGACGTGACATGTCTGCAACTTAACATTGTTTTCATCTTGTTGAAGGAATATGTTTTGTTTAATGTTATTAGAATTTGAGTAATAACTATCATGATGGTGGAAAATGATGTAAAACTTGTAGGTCGCCAAATTTTCCTTTTCTAATTATTTTTATTTTTTAAAAAAGTGCTCATCATTGAAAAAGAAGGAAAGGTTGGTAAAGTTTCTTTTTCAATTCCCCAAACTTTTCATGAGGCCAAAGCCCAGAAAGTTCACTTTCCAACAACATTGCTTTTCCCACCAACAGTTTTAGGTGACCAAACATACCTTTAGTATTTCTTATAGAGGTAAATTTCTTGTATGACCTGTTTAACTGGGAGTCTTTTTTGAACAAATGTCATATGCCCTTAGATTATTGCTAGTCATTGCTGTTTTGCATGATAAATTGCTATATATTTTGCGTAGTTTTACACTCATGATAATTGATGATATCTTAGTCAAATTCTAGTAGTATCCAATAGAAGTGAGACTTGAAGCAGGACCGGGGTTGATTTTGTTCCATTGCAGGTTATCAATGACTTGCTCGACCCCACAGGGCAGAATCTTAGGATAAGAGAAGATTCACAGGTACCATTTCTATTGTTGGGGTACTTTTATTCCTTATGTTGAGAAAGTATGTTGCACAGGTTTTGTAACAAAGCATTTGTGCATTTAGAGGTAGGTGGCTTTTCTATGTTGTTAAGATAGCAGCCATGAAGAAATGTACATCTATTTGATGGAGGTAGAAGACTTGCTAGTATTGCCGGTTAGTGTTATGCTGAAAAATGAAAGCAAGCGTACTCATGAAAAGTAAAACATTGTCCCAATACTAATGCATCCTATTCATTGTCCCATCCTGCATTCCACTAGATTAGAAAAGTAAAACATAGTTCAATAAAACTCACATATCATAGAGAGCAGTGCAAGTGTGACGAAAAGTTGTACCGAAATTTTTCGAAGAAATGATGCATAGTACTAAAAGCAATTTGTATTGTATATATACTTTTTATGTTTTAGCACGTCTTGTAAGTTGACTTTGTTCGCCTGGTTAATAGGGAACATATGTGGAAGGAATCAAAGAAGAAGTTGTTTTATCTCCTGCACATGCACTTTCTTTAATAGCATCCGGAGAAGGTAGGGAACTGATTCTCTGAGACCAACTTGTTAGTTTAACACAAAGTATATGTGTGTCCTCCTAGCTGAAAGATGCTATGTTCTAATGCTATGTTATTGTCCGCCAATCAAGTTTAATCTCTTTGGAAATATTTTATAATTTTGCGCCTATGTTTTTTGTTCCATAAGATCACTTATTAGGGGCAGCTTATATTATCATATATTGATTTTTTAAACTGGGAATAACCATTCAAGCATAATCTGTAAGTCACTCCCTAGATCTTTATCCTTTTTACTGTATAATTTTATTCAACTGGATGTTGATATTTTGATAGTGTTTCTATATTCATTGCTTTATGAAAGCTATTTTCTTAAATGGATACATGCCATTTTATCCAGTTGTGACTTTCTATAAGTTAAACTTTCGAACATGGGTATGCAGTTAGAATTTCTTGTCCCTCTCTTTTCTTGTCGAGGACCCCTACTATATGGTTAACTTAAGCTGCATCTGTCTTTCTTCAATCAATTTGTTCTCTATCTCCATCCATGTAATAGTAGCAATTGTTTTTTTTTTTGGCAGAACACAGACATGTTGGTTCGAATAATTTCAACTTACTAAGTAGCAGAAGCCACACCATTTTTACTTTGGTACGTTTGTACTATACCAACAGATTCATATTTCTAATCTGCCATATAAGGAAGTTGGTTGTAGTCTAACTCAATGCTCTTTTCATATGCATTGACATCAGTAGACAATCGAGAGCAGTTCGTCTGATGAAAATGAAGATGAAGATGAAGATGTGAGGTTATCTCAGTTGGTAATGATCAATGCTCTATTATCACTAAACATAACAATTAAATAAAGACATTAAGTTATTATCATTGTAGCAGCTTCTGTTAGTTGAGAATTCTTTGAACTTTTGGTTGCTCTTTTTTTTTGTCATGCAGAACTTGATCGATCTGGCTGGTTCAGAAAGTTCAAAAACTGAAACAACTGGATTGCGACGGAAAGAAGGTTCTTATATTAATAAGAGTTTGCTGACTCTAGGGACTGTAAGAATCTAACCTGAATCTGGCTTTTGTTTGAGATAATAAACAGCATAGTCCTTAAAACATTTTCATTGTTGTTGTGCTATGATTCCATGTGTTTATTGAATACTGATAACTTGTCTTAATCTCTAACTTTTTTTTCTCAAAAGGCATCTTTTGGCACAAATGCTTGAGTTGTATGGATTAAATATTTCATCTAATCACAGCTTATAGCTTATATATGCATATATATAGAGAGAGAGATTACTATGTCATTCTCTAATTATTTGTGGACCTTTTCCTGAAATTACTATGCAAAGTTTCTACTCCTCACTCTGTTTCTTCTTTTCTTTTCTTTTATTTATTTCTTTGAATGTAACTTGCTGTTCCAGGTTATCGCCAAGTTAACCGATGGCAAGGCGTCTCACATTCCCTACAGGGATTCAAAACTAACCCGGCTGCTTCAGTCCTCCCTTAGTGGGCATGGTCGAATATCTGTAAGCTTCTTTCTTTAGTTGCTCGGTTATCTTATTTGGAATGACCTTATATTGGTGATTCCTTTGACTTCAGAAAGCTAATATGCCTCCTGCTTCTTGCTGTTTGGTTCTTTATTTCCTTTTCTTTGTGCAGCTTATCTGCACTGTGACTCCTGCTTCAAGTAATAGCGAAGAGACACATAATACCCTAAAGTTTGCTCATAAATGCAAACACGTAGAAGTTAAAGTGTCTCAAAATAAGGTCATTACTTTCTTTTTATTCTGCATAGTTTGGTTACCAATTGTGTGGATTATGTTGTTATAATTTGTTTCTACTGGGTGGCAGATAATGGATGAGAAGTCGCTTATCAAGAAATATCAAAGAGAGATTTCCTCCTTGAAGCAAGAACTACAGCAGTTGAGGCGTGGGATGATGGCGAATCCAGATCTTGCTGCTTCTAATCAAGAAGACCTTGTTAGTTTGAAGCTTCAGGTAGTTTTGTTATTTGAGCACCAAGTTATTGCTGAAATGGTTGATTGAGGATCCTATTTCTCGTGTGGAAATTATGATATTGAGTTCTTGACAAGAAATAGTTCTTTATTCTTACATTCTCGTAAGGATATGTGCAATTTACTGATTTTTGTATGTGTTTTTTCATTTTTTCTTTTTTTTTAATATAATTAACGAGATATCTGACATTCAGAAATGCGTAAGCTTTTTGCAGTATTGTTGTATTCTCCCTAATCTTATCTCATCTTTTTGACACAATTTTGAAGCTGGAAGCTGGTCAAGTCAAGTTGCAGTCGAGACTGGAAGAAGAAGAGCAAGCTAAAGCAGCACTGATGAGCAGGATTCAGCGGCTAACGAAGCTAATACTTGTCTCCACAAAGAACACAGTGCCTCCGAATGTTTCTGAAAGGGCTGGGCATAGGCGAAGACATTCTTTTGGGGAGGATGAGGTATTGTTCAAAGCACTAGCTTATGTTTCGTTGGTCTGTATATAATTGCCCTGTCTATTTGTTTGTTTTCTTCATGAACAGGTATTTGACATGGTTGATGTAGTTCATTTGTTCTTTTTTATTTTTTCGTATAAACCGCTCTGCAAGTATGATAGATTGTCTAAGTGAATAGTTACCTAGTTATTGCATTTTACTAAATGTGGTGTTTATTGCATATCATGATTCACCAGACGGGGATTGTAACCTGCTTTTGATTTGCCTTCAGCAATATTTACTTTTAGATATGAAGAATTGAGTCTTATTTGTTGCGGCCAGTATTCCTAGAAGGCACTTGGTACTAAAAGTGTATGTGATTTATTTATAGGAATAATTTAAAACATCTTATGCATATTGAGTGATGCCATTCTATCGGAATTATTAATTTGATCTTATATGCATAAAATAGTCTGCATATCTAGCTGTTTTCTGTAGAACAGAATGCGTAAAAGGATTCATGTAGCCTGCCTGCCCTAATGCACATACGAGCTTATTTTTTGTTTGTTGCTGCCAATTGGCTGATTAATTGTTATGACCTGCAGTTTATTTTAACCAACATGCTTGGATAGCAAAGAACTTTGCAAGTTGCTTTTATTTGAAGAAGTATCTTAGTTAACTCTGTTCTAACTATTATGAAAATGGTTGCCACAGTTGGTTTATCTGCCTGATAGGAAGCGCGAGTACATGATTGATGATGATTGTGGTAGCCTTGATTCGGAGTTTTCAGAAGGAAAGTTGGAAACTAATGGCTTTGATGAGTCAATTAAATTTGACAAGAAGAATCGAATGCGTGGGATGCTTGGCTGGTTTAAAATGAGGGTGGGTGCTATGAATTCTTTTGACAATGAAACTATTTCACCAGTTCGGTTGAAGTATTTACTTCCTGCAGTCGCCTTTCTTCTAAAGTTATAGCCATTACAAACTACTTGTAGAGAGAAATGTCGTGAAAAGGAGATCGAGGTTGATCGATAATACTAGTAGTTAGTTTGCAGTTTGTTATACATGGTATACATACTGTATCTGTATTAGTAAATGTTAACAGAAGCTAGCATGCTTATTTGGTCGTTACCTTCGATGGAAGTAAAGGGGTATAGAAGTATGAATCAATATTGCTGCAAGATGGAGTCCAATTTGAAAACAGACAAATCTTAATCTATACCTGTCTTAATATTTGATAAGGAGGGGCTTCCATGATTATAAAGACATCAGTAATTGCTGATAGAAGAATTTTCTAAAGAAAGGGTTGATAAATAAGTTTTATTCATCAAGTAGGATCTTAAACAATTTGTAGATGTTTGAGATGGCTTAATAATATGATCTGTTAAAAAGCAAGGCCAAAACAAGGATCTGACAAGGTATAAAGGGCATCTACTTTTGCTCCCTTAAACCTTGAGAGTAAGGTCAGGGGAAAGGGCACAAGAGCACGATAGAGGCTGGAATGGCATTAGGTTGGGGGTACTTTATAAGTGACTACTAGCATCTTTCTTTATGTTCTTTCTGTCAACTTTGATGCTTACAGTCAAAACTTTGGCTTGGTAACTGCTGCTTGTTGCAGAAATCTGATAATACATCTGGCAATGGCGATAGCATTGCTAGCATATCCACATCTTCCTCGCAACAGAGATTATTGGGGTTGGATGCGAAAGAGGGAAGAAGGAAGTCCCTGAGCCGAAAGGTTGATGACTCTTCTTCAATATTCGATACATTTCCAGAAAAGACTCAAGCAGGGGAGTTATTTAGTGCTGCAGTCAGAGGACGTAGACCACCACCTGTATGACATTCTTTTCCTCTGAATTTGCTAAATGCTTATTTAATCAATTGCTGGTAAAATGTCTTGTTTCTAAAAAAGAGCCTTAGTGCCAACTTTCTTCTACCATTTCACAGAAGGCTTGAGGTTGAAGTGGTTTTGTGGGTATAATTTTGCCCCCTTCTAGCTCTGAGTCACTTCAATCTGTATGTTGCTTTATGGCAGAGTTCTGCAATTTTCTTTTTCATAGATGTTACAAACAAATGAACAGCAATTTTTCTTCTGATATGCTTATATACCACGACTTTGGTATGCACAAATTGTTTTTAGGGATTATTCCATTTGACTTGCATAGGCAGTATTCTCTTGTCATCTATGTGGAGAATATGATGTGTTTTGCTCATTTTGCAGACTGGAACAACTATTATCGACCAAGTGGATCTTCTTAGAGAGCAGGTGAAAATGTTAGCTGGGGAAGTAGCTCTATATACAAGTTCTCTTAAAAGGCTCACGGAGCAGGCAGTTAGCAACCCTGAGGATTTACAAGTACAGGTATGTTTCCTTCTGCTGCTACTTCTCTACAGAATTTTGCTCAAACTTGAAACCTTTATGCTATTGGCCGTACAGGAGCAAATGAAAAAGCTAAGAAATGAAATAGATGAAAAAAAGGCTCAGATGCGTCATCTTGAACAACGAATGGTTGGATCCTTGGAAATTAATTCACATTCAGCAAATTATGTTGAAATGTCGGAGGTAATTTGCACGATCTCACAGCAGTGAAGTTTAGTTGTTACATTTTTCCGGTGTCATTTTAAGCAAACTGTTATCTTTTTATGCATGAGTTGCAGACAATAAACTTAAAGTTGATATTTTTAATTGTGCCAAATGCATGATGATGTGTTGTTATTACTTTACTAGTACTTGCTATTATTATTGCATGAATTGAATTATGCTAGAGATATGTTTGTGAATGCAGATAACTATTGTCTGAGTTGAATTCTTTTGGCAAATTAGATGACGTGCTTGCAGTTATATTAATGGATCTACTATAATATAAATTTTGATGGACATGTACAACCTCTTTTGCAGACATTATCAAAACTGACTTGTAAGTTAAGTGAGAAGACATTTGAACTAGAGGTGCGTAACTCATTTAAGTTATGGCAAAAGATTTGTCCTTAATAGGAGTTTGTTACTGATGTCCTATTCTATTGTTTTTCCATTTCTCTTTTGAAGATTATGTCGGCTGATAACAGAATCCTCCAAGAGCAGCTACAGCTAAAGGTAAATTGTTCGTGCATCTTGATTTTACTTTTTTGTTCGACAAGAGTTCATGGATTAAATAGTTACTTCCTTCTGATTGAATCAGATTTCTGAAAATGCTGAAATTCAAGAAACTGTTTTAATGCTACGGCAACAACTGACTTCCTTGTCAGAAGAAGGACGTAAAACTGAAGCTGCAAGTTTGAAAAATTCTTTTACGGTGTCACTAAATGAAGATGATGATTATCAAGAATTTGACAAGCCTAATGACAGAACATGTGCAGAACAAAGACACTTGAAAGAAAGAAACGATTCTAAGAAAGACTTGTCTGTGAAGAAGCAAGTTCTTATGCTGGTAAACTTTATCAAATCTATAAAATCTTGAAAACCTCTTCATACCTCTGCTATGATGTGGTTTTGACCTTGGGTTTATTTTGTCTATCTGGTTCAGGCTGCTGAGGTTGAGAATTTAAAGCAGGAGAAGGTGAGACTAGCTGAAGAAAAAGATGGTCTTGAAATTCAGAGTCAAAAACTGGCTGAAGAAGCTTCTTATGCCAAGGAATTAGCTGGTGCTGCTGCTGTTGAGCTGAGGAATATGGCTGAGGAAGTGACTAAACTTTCTTATCAAAATGCAAAGCTAACTGCTGAGTTGGCAGCAGTCCCAGAACAGTCCTTGGGAAAAAGCAATAATATCCCAAGGAACAGTCGATATGGTGCGAAGAAAAACTATAGCATTAACTTGCAGGCTGATTCTTATTTGGAAAAGGAAGACGGTGGAACTCTTCTCCAGGATCTTCAGGATGAGCCTTTTGAAAGAAGCCACAGAGAGGCATCTTTTGAGGTGCTATTAGCTGAGAAGGAAATAAGAGAGGCTGCGCTTCAAAGAAAATTTGATGAGGCAAAAAAGCGTGAGCAGGAGTTGGAAAATGAGCTTGCTGATATGCGGGTGCATATTGCAAAAATGAAGAGAAATGGGATATCTCCTGCAGAAATTGTGATGGAAGGAGTAAAAGGTCAGGAGCGTCACTTACAAAGAAACGGTCTCAAGGGGCGAGATATCTACAGGAGTATGGAATCAAATGGCATAAATGCAATCGAAGAAGTTGCTGCAGCTTATGAACATGAAAGGAAGAGGTGCAGAGAACTGGAAGCTATTATTACAAGGCTGAAGGTATGTATGTCTTCGCAAATTCTTTTCTGTTTTAGTATCTTAACATATCAAATGTAGCAATGGAACACAACTCTGTTTGCTTTTAAGCCATTATGTAGTTGTTTTTCTGCCTCTTGTTGGTGCTCATATATGGTATATTTGTTTATTCAGCTTTTGTTATACTGGGATCTGCTTATAGTTTATTCTGCTGAAATTTCAGGGTGAAGAGCTTGGTGGCTTAGATGTTGCAGCACTTGAAGATCTGCAAAGTTTTCATGTAGAAGCATTATCTAAAATATGTCAAGAAAAGGTTAACCTTATCGTTTTGTTTTCTTTTGTTTACTAATTTATTTGTGTTAATATCGTTTAACCCCGATATCTCTCATTTATCTGAGACTTGTAATTTCTAGTTGTTAGGCTTAGTTTTTCTTATGTTGTTTTGTGTTTGGTCTATTAAATTTAGTCAACCATTTGATAGTGTTGATTAGGAATTCTAAAACTTGTTCAGTATTTCACGTGCAGATGTCCAACCGAATTCTTTAGCATCTGGAGATCAATTGTTCAGATAACTTTGTGAAATTTGTTGATTCATTCACAAGGCTAGTAGGATTCCTTGGCCCGAGTCTTGTCTGCTTAATTTGATATTCATTTATTCATTGAGCCATATATATGATATCCCCTAGTCATCTTTTCTGCAGGTTTGACCTTCTGTACAGTTTTTTTGCAAACACTTAACTAGTGTTAGGGAAGACTGAGTAGAAAGAATTGCTCAGTAGGCTTGTAAAAGAGGAGGCAGATGAACTATTTACAGTGCTGCGACAGCTTGAAGCACCTGTGTTCAAGCACGTCTGCTACGCAGATGTCTTCTCGTTTCCAACATTGAAAGTCCCTTCGGTTATTTCAATGTATGTATATGCAACTTGAAAATGGTAGAACTTGAACGAACGTGTACTTATCATTTTTAATGTATGTAAAATCTGGACAACTAAACTTTTTATGAAGGTTCTTTTTGGCAAGTGCTTGATATGGCTAATATGATTGCCCAGCAGCAGCACCAACTTATTGATCATAAGAAGACGGACACTGCTGAGTTAGAATTCCAAGGTCGCTGACTTTAGGCCAGTAGAATGTGCTCTTGTCTCCAGCAGTTTCATCTGCACTGTTTGAATGAAAGAGAAAACAGTGGCAGTTGTAAGAAAAATGAAGTTCCCCCTTGCACACTCCATAAAATCAACTAAATCATCAGACTCATAGAGGTGAAGTTCCAGACTTGGGTAGCCTGTCACAGCTTGTATGAACCCATCCAATTTGCTGCTGCTCATTATCATAGACTACCATGAGATCCTGCATCGATATATCTGTACAAAATTAACGGAACAAACTAGTCATATCCTTCTACTATAACGGTAGAATTGGATTTGATTTTGCTTCTTCTTTTATCTCACCTCCGATGATGTTGACGTTATCCTTAATTCCTGCTTCTGTGCCGTTGAGAATACCTAAGCATGCATTCCCTTGTTTCTAAAATGTACGAGAAGGAATGTTACACATTTGTTACAGAAACATACCAAAAAAAGGACTTGGCTACAGGTAACCTACGCTGACAATGAGGTAGTTTTCTGGTGGAACGTCTAGCTGTGCTTTCTGTTTCTTCCCATTAAGGAAGCTTACTACTAACGTCTTGAAGTACTTGCGGACATCAGCCAGGGCTTTGAACGGCTTTGCCCCTTTCCAGCATATGGGAAGGGTCTGATCTTCGCTTGCTTCCTTCAGCGACTTCCCACTTAGATCTTTCTTCATCTGTTAGTCCAAAAATACAGAGTACATCCATTTCATCATCATTTTCTATTATTCTATACTAGTGAGACAAAAACAAAAGAAAGGCATCCTGAACACTCCCCTGTAAACCAGCTTGTCCTAGATCAACCCAGAACATTTACCTTCATAATGAGTGCTTGGTAGGGCGCAATGCCAAAGTAGGTGTATGAGCTCCCACTGTCGAACACCAACTGCATCTCCTTTACCAGCAAGTCCTTCCCATAGTATAGGCTTGCAGCCCCAGGTGAGTAATACTTACTGAACAAATACATAGTAGCTCATTGTTACAATAGAACCACGATTGAAATACACAGCTCACTGAAAGCAAGAGTTCTTACTGACTTGTGAGTGCTAGACATTGGCGTCCAGGTGACTCCAATTATTGGCACTAGGTCATCTCCGAAGAATAGATACCCTCCTCCATGGCGGCTAAGACACTGTCCAACCACACTGCGGGTGATGCCTTGGGAACTGAGCTGTGCCAGCATGCCTGTGGCCCCATGGGCGAGTCCCAGCACGCCGTCAGTTAGTGAAGTGGTTTCAGTACCAAGCTGATCATATCCACACCCAAAGGAAAGAGTGGGATGGGCAATAGAGCCATTAGTGAGCCGCATAGCAAAGGTATCAGCAACAAGAACACCAAGCGAAGAGCCGCCATCGGCATAATCGATCTGATAATCACACTGTAAGGGGGAGTCAATGCAGCCGTCATTGCCATTGGGTTGGCTGGTGCTTGACCGCAGTGAGAGGCATAGCGGGTCCTTGCAGGCTACCAGCTTGCTCCTCAGTGGTCGATACCATGGGTGTGGGCCCTACAAACATGTTCGGTTGCACTCATTTGACTTTGTTTCATCCATTTTCCAAAAAGCAACAAAAGTCTCCCACAAAAAGATCTGAAAGCTTCAGAGAAAAAAACAAAAGGGAAGTAGAAACAAAAGAAGAACATAAATGTCCAAACTTTTCTTAACAGATACTGAAAGTAGTCCTTTAAGTCCCTGGTAACAAAAGAAACATAAAAAGGGTAGAAAGAATTTAGTGACAAGGTTCTGCTGTAGAAAGACACAATTACCACAAAAGGCCTCGAACGTTCGAGAGAAAAGACACAAAAATATAAAACGATAGAAGATATTAGAGCAATTCTAGCCCCATATAAAAAATAAAAATAAAAATATGTAAATATCTGCGAATATAACTTCAAAAGTCGTGATAGTTAGATATCTCTATCCGATCAACGCAACATCGCCATTACAATACAAAACATAAACAGAGCTCCGATTGACAACACAACAATCGAACACATCTGAATTAAACAAATTGTTACAGCAAACGTTTAAAAGTATCAAATATTTGTCTGTGTGTGTGTGTGTGTGTGTTTGAGTGAGAGAGAGAGAGAGAGAGAGAGAGAGAGAGAGAGAACCTTAGCGCATCTGACGCAGGGGGCATCGCACTGTAGCCAAGTTAAATCGCTGCCGCTATCAACATCGAGGAAGTAAGGCTTCGGTGGTTCTCCGATAGTCACCGTAGCATAGTAAAACCTGGTCAGACCAAATAAACATTCTAGAAATCAAGCATCGCTTTCTTCACCGCTATTAACAAGTAAAGCATCGCAAAGTTTCAATATATCCATCGATCGATTATTTTATCCAATAATAACAAAAAAATCAAAGAACAAGATAATCAATCGACTGATAGCTGACAACAAAATTGGTTACCCGAGGGGATAAACATCGCCATAGAGAGGGAAGACAGCGGACGCAAACGAACTCCGACGGCTCTGTGCTTGATAAGTAGTTGTCTTCACCGGTCGCGGTGATGAGGAACTCTTCTGCTTCTTCGAAAATGAATGAGCCGCGACAGAAGCGAACGGTAATGCTGCAGCAGTGGCGATGAAAAGCAACAACAGAAGCAGCGCCGCCGCAGCAGATACCGGTGATGATCGGTAACGCATGTTGCGTGCTGATTCTAGTGATTTCTATTACCAGCAACGCGATTTCCGCCAGCGATCGATCAAACGATTGAGGAGAAATAAATCGAGAGGAAAAACAATAGAGAGAACTGTTGTCGAGAGAGAGATGGAAACAGTTGGCGTGGTACCCACTATAGAAAGAGAGGAGAACAGAAGGGAGGTAAGGAAGGCCCGACCAAACTCGAAATGATTTTTTAGATTTGTTTTTGTTTCTTTCTTCCTCTACTTAAGCTGTTGTTGCTCGCGCCAAGAACGTGTACCGGAAAAGACAATTTTTGGTTAAAAATTATTAAAAAATACATGTTAGTATTTTGGAATGTAGTATTAGACGATATTTAAACTTACTTATTAAAACATATTTAAAAATAAAAGCTCTCCCAAATATTTACCGACACTACTATCATCTTTGTCATATCTGGATCAATTCTGCCGGATTAGTGAGACTCACTTGCATTAAACAAAAAAAAAAGCTGTTTATTGAATTGAAATTACAGAAAAACAATTTGATTATCATATATTTTAGCTAGATAATATAAGAAGATTTAGAGGCAAAGGCATGTGGTGATGAGAAGGAAAGATTTACCTGGACTGAACTTGATGAGAAAGTTTTAGTTTATTCTAGGCTTTGCTATTAAACTGAAGTGCAGTGAAAGCGAAGAAATAAATTATGAACGAATGCTGTTCACACAGATGATGCAGAGGAAAGCTTCTTTTCACAATTTCTAAAAGCTTCTTAACATAGGCAATGCTTGATGGTGTGTTTGGACTCTATTGTATTCCAACTTTTACTTTATATTTGTAATACATTTTTAATAATATTTTACAGTATTTTTAGATATCTTTGCTCTATTTTGTACTTGATGCCAATTTTTTTAATTTTTTGGTAAAAAAAATTGTGGATAACTCATGTGTCCATCAAAGCGCGTACTTTTTACCTATTATTTTGACCATCATATACAGTTGATCCTTCACTTCATATTTTGGTGTATCTTTTTTGAATTTAACGGAATAAAGAAGTTATAAAGAGTCCATCTTTATCACTTCGTGCTGCTTTTGTGGCTCGTCATGGTCTCAATCAAAGTACAAAGATGCTTTCATTTAGAAACTCTTTAGCTATATATGAGTCATCACAAAAGAATCATTTCAAATGTTGCATACTATTTTTCGGTTATTAACATTGCTTTCTTGGTCTTTATTGGAGCCTCTTTTGAATTTCACCAAGTCATGTGGTGCCTCTTTGAATTAGTGGTCATCTTCCATACCGTCATTCTCAAACTTTTTATTAGGCTTATTCTTTTCGGACCTTCAACATTTAATAAGAGACTCGGCGTTTGCAATGAAAGAGTTAAGGTCTTGAGCTCCTCAATGCTGAACCTCTAACCTTTGACCATATTTGTAATCCGTTCATGAAAAAACAAATAAGGCTTCTTTTTCTGAAAGGTTAGTGTAGGTTCCTCTCTCAATCTTGGCATGCCTTCTCATTCATCATAATATCGTGGTATTCTTAATATAAAGAATGTCATGATCAATTTTATATGCATCCTCCATGATGCCGTCACTTCTGAAAAGTTGGTCTAAACTACACAGAAAGTTGTCTATTTGTTTCGCATTCTATGCCTCCTTACACTCATTGGGTTTTAAAGCATCTATTTTTTAAAAAGTTGGAACAAAGGTACGACCATAATTTCTCGTGTGTAGCTGTCATTTTATAAAAAGTCAAGTCTCTTTTGAAATTCCTCAGCTCATTGGCTAATTTTATGATCTTCTCCTAAGGGTCGCGAACTCCCTCCTAAAAGCATCAATATCACTAAATTTTTTTTTTAATAGTCTTATCTTGGTTGAGCATGAATCAGCAATCACATTCAAGATGCGTAGCATTTCTGCGTGAAGCTCTTGTTACCTCTACTCGAATTTCTCAATATTTTGGCTCACTTCATCGAATTGGTATATTCTATTGGCCATGGTTAACTTCACATTAGCAAGCCTTATATTCACCTCCGTCGTCAAGTCTCTAGATTTTTCTTTGCATTGCCTACTACTCTTAAGAGCCTTCCTTTCACTCTCCCTTCTCTCGTATATGGTAACATCATTTTTTCTTGTCATTTTTATTTGGCCAAAACTTTACCTCTAAAAAATACCTCTTGTCACGGATCTAAAATTTTATTTTGGCTCGTGTAACACTCAATCACACTTTGATCTAAAGTTTTACTTGAAAGTTGGCAGCATATCCTGTGAGCTTACGTGAGAGAACCTCCTACTCCACCAGCATCCGTGATGGCAGCCTTATGCTTTAAATCAGAAGAGGAAATTATATAGCAAGCAAACACAAAGCAACTGCTCCACCCAAACAGTAGCCCATTAAGAATCTCATGATTATCTCCTTCATAATGACAAAAAAAGAAAAACTCTTCCTAGAATATTTGTTGTACTTCAATAACTAGAGAATTGGAGCTTGTTTTCTTTTAGCATATCAACCAACAAACATATGAGATTCTTAGAAGTCCAGAGGCATCAAGTGTGTCCACTAACTGCTCTTATTGCTCCTTGCTAATAACAAAAATAATATTCTTATTACTTCTCATAATAACTAAAGTACATATATATATGCATGCTACAAGGGTAAATTTGATATTTACTCACTTCAACACTCTCTCTGAAGTTGGTGTATAGATATTTCTAATATCCAACTTATCAAGTGAGTTATGAAATACTTTACTAGAAACAGCTGTGAGTATATCCGCTAGTTGCTCTTCAGATTTTACAAATGGAAACTGAATAATCTGGGCTTTAAGTTTCTGTTTGATAAAATGTCGATCTACCTCAACATGTTTTATTCGATTATGTTGTACTGGATTATAAGCAATAGCAATTACTGCCTTATTGTCACAAAATAACTTCATTGCGGAAGCTAGTGGATAACCGATTTCTGAAAGTAACACTTTTAACCAAAGGAGTTCACATAGTCCTTTAGTCATTCTTCTGAACTCGGCTTCTACACTCGATAATGTAATCATTTTTTGCTTTTCACTTCTCCAAATTACTAGATTGTCTCCCATGAAAATAAAATAACCTGATGTAGATTTTTTATTCATAATATTTCTTGCCCAATCAGCATCTGTGTAACCTTCAATTTCAAAATGATTATATTAGAGAACATAAGTCCTTTTCCGGGAGCAGATTTAGATATCGAAGAATTTGAACCACAGCCTTTATATGATCTTCACTAGGTGAGTGCATAAATTGTCTAATTATATTTACTGTATAAGCAATATCAGGACGTATAAGTGACAGATAAATCAATCTCCCAACTAACCTCTGATATCTTTCCTTGTTAGTTGGAATTTGATCTAAATAAATTCCAAAATTGTGATTCTGAACAATAGGTGTCTCTATTGGTTTACAGTCAAGCATACTAGTATCTGTCAATAAATCCATCACATATTTTCTTTGTGAAAGAAATAAACCATATTTGGAAAGAGTGACCTCAACTTCTAGAAAGTATTTCAAACTTCCCAAATCTTTCATCTCAAACTCTAAGGCCAAACACACTTGTAGTACTTCAATATCTTTTGTATCACTACCAGTTACAATCATATCATCAACATACATAATTAATACAGTCACTTCATCGTATCTATATTTAATAAATAAAGTATGATCAAACTTGGCCTGTTTATAACCAAACTTTTTCATAGCCACAGTAAACCTTCCAAACCATGCACGAGGAGATTGTTTTAAGACATACAATGCTTTCTTCAAATGGCAAATATTACATATACTTTCTGTGACACCATATCCAGGAGGAAACGTCATATAGATTTTTTTTTTTAAATCACCATGTAAGAAAGCATTTTTGACATCAAACTGTTTCAAGGTCCAATCTAAATTTACTGCTAAAGATAACAAAACTCTAACAGTATTCATCTTAGCCACAAGTACAAAAGTTTCATGATAGTCAACTCCATATGTTTGAGTGAATTCTTTAGCTACTAATCTCGCCTTATATCTATCCACAGTTACTATATGCATCATACTTGACTGTGAAAACTCATTTACATGCCACAGACTTTTTTCCATTCGGTAGACTAATAATGTCCCATGTATTATCTTTCTGCAGTGCATCCATCTCAGCATTTATAGTGGCCAACCATTTGGGATCATTCATTGCCTCCTCAATACGACTTAGAATCGTCATGTCATCCATCGTAGCCATAAATGCTTTGCATTTAGAAGATAATTTATGTTCAGACACATATTGAGCAAACAATAGCATATTTTGCTTTGCCCTCTGGTGAGTAACGATCAGGCGGAACACAACGATTCCTTCTAGGTGGTAAAGTATAAGAATAATCATTAGTGGATATAGGAGTACGTACTTCAGAAATATCCATGGAGTTTGATCGGGTATTGTTGAAGAAGTAAAGGGGACAGTTTGATCAGTAATTTTAATCACGGCCGGTTCAATAAGTTCATCATGTTGATCAATAGATTGCTCTCCTATATTAGCAACTTCTCCATCTGATGATATATCTCTTTCTGGTACGATTAGTTCTACAGAATTGTTCGACCACTTGTATATCCAACCAATTATGTCCTTCACTCTCAGTCTCCCTCTAAAAGACATGAGGTGGTATATTCTCAAAAAACATCTCATCCTCGATAAAGGTTACATCTATAAAAACATATAAACGGCGAGTAGAAGGTTGATAACACCGATAATCTTTTTGCTGAGGTGAGAAGCCAAGGAATACACATCGTACAACACAAGGATCTAATTTATTTTTTTGACTTTTATGAAGATGAACATAAGCAACACATCCAAAAATCTTTGGAGAGAGATTCAATACAGATGACACAGTAACATGATGGGTCAGTACCTGTAGAGGAGTTTGAAAATTCAAAGCTCGTGAAGGTAAATGATTTAAGAGATAAACTGCATATGTAACAGCATCTAACCAGAATCGTTTGGAACCGAACCATCATAAAGAAGGGCACGTGTAATTTCTAGTATATTCCTATTTCTCCTTTCGGTAACTCCATTTGCTGTGGTGTTTGAGAACAAGTTGTCTCATGTATGATACATTTATCTTGAAAAAACTGTGATAAACAGTGTTCACGTACTCAACCCCATTGTCAGATCGAAAAACTTTAATAGAAAGTTGGCATTGAGTCTGAACCATTTTATAAAATTGTTGAAAAATATTGACTACATCATTCTTATATTTCATACCATACAACCATATCATACGTGTGCAGTCGTCAACAAATAGCACAAACCAACGAAAACCTAAAGAATTAGAAATAGAAGATCGTCCCCAAATATCAGAATGCACAGAATCAAAAGGTATAAGTTATCTATTTCGACTCAATGGATATGATACCCGATGACTTTAGCCAAAATGCATGTCTCACAATGTAGGGTAGACTTATTAACATCATTGAATAAAGTAGAAAATAAAAATTTCAGATAACTAAAAGATGCACGACCAAACCGACAATGTAATAGCCATATCTCTTTACTCTGTGAAGTTCTCAGACCACTAGCATTGAGTACACGGTTAGATACTATATCATCAATATAGTACAGTCCCTCCTTCCTAATACCACGAGCAAAGATCTTCCGAGTCTAGATATCCTGTAGCAAGACAAAAGAAGGATACATTATACCACACAGTTTAGCTGCTTAGTAACTTGCGGCACCGATAATAAATTGCTAGACAAAGAAGGAACTAATAATACGTTATCTAGCGATAAAGTTGAAGTCAATGACATAGATCCTGCCCCCTTGATAGGGATTACCTCATTATTAGCAATGAATATATGATTTCTATGAGACAATATAGTAGTAGTAAATAAGAAAGAATTGTAAGTTATATGATCAGTAGCTCTAGAATCAATAATCCAACCTGTATCTTTCTCATCATTAGCAAGGAGAGCCTTGCCAATGTTACCTGTAGTCGAAGGCACAATAGGAGTCAAGTTGGTTGGAGTTAGGATCTGATCTGTAGCAGTGGTGGAATCGGTCATGTTAGCCTTACCACCTCTTAGAAGTCGTCGTTGACGCCTCCTTTTCTTCTCCCATTCGAATACCCCATGTAATACCCAACAAGTTTTTGCAATTTGTCCCTTTTTACCATAATGATCGCACGTTAACTTTGTCTTTTCTTCTTTTGTTATGCGTCGACTTGAGAGTAAAGATGATCTACAAGCTAAGATTGAAGGAGCCATAACAAGAGAATTCTTGGAAGCATATGCAGCTGAAGATTCCGTACCTTTAGATGTAAATTCAAGCATAGTAAGCTAACACTGAGCCTCTCTACGGATCATAAAAAATACACTCTCAAGGTTAAGCATTCTGCTACTTCGAAGTATATCACTCCGAACTTGATCATATGCTTCATCAAGGCCAGCCAAAAAATCATAAACCCGTTCGTTCATAATACGATCCTGAGGTTTTTTTCATATCAGCAGCACATCCCATCTGTACAGGAAATCTCTTATCTAATTCAAGCCAAATTGCTTTAAGCTCAGCATAATAAATAGCAATAGGACGACCTCCTTATTTGACGCTTGTAACCTTGCACCGTAATTAATAAATTTATGATACATCAGACCCATCATAATACATCTGGTTAGCCGCATCCCATACATCTTTTGCAGTTAGTAGAGTATAGAACATATTAAGTAGATTAGGTTCTATAGTTTGCAACATCCAACTTTTCACAATGGCATCTTCAGTTTTCCATTTTTCAAACTGAGGGTCTATAGAACTCGGGATAGCAATTTTTCCATTTAGATAACCTTGTTTACCTCGTGCAGTAGTATAAAGTTCGATCATCGAAGCCCATTTCTCATAATTAGATCCATTTAATTTGAATCTCAGAGGTAAAATAGTAGATGATTCAATATGAACCGTTACGGTAAGAGTAGCAGAAATACCTATGTTAGATGTAATAGTAAATTCATTAAAAATCGACACGGCAGAAATATAACGCGCAGACGTTCACCGCAGCAGAATTCAATATAGCAAAAAAATACTATAGTAGAAAATACTGTAGCAAAACACTGTAGTAGAAATACTGTAGCAGCGGCGGTGGCACTGTAGCGACGGCAGTGCTGTAGCATTAGGATTTTTTTCTTTTGACTCTGATACCATGAAAACAAAAATAATATTCTTATTACTTCTCATAATAAGTAGGACACATATATATATGGATGCTACAAGTGTATGTTTGATATTTACTCATTTCAACACTTGTTTGTACCTGCTCTTTTTTTGCTCTTGCAAGCATAAAAGAAGCTCCAACAATTCTTAGCTGCGTTTGGTAGTGCATATCAAAAAGCAGTTTTTCAATTTTTCTTTATTTCACATTTTTTAATACATATTTTATAAGTATTTAGAAAATTTATTTAAAATTTTAAAGTGTAAAAAATTTTTACGTAATGAGATCTTTTTATTGCATATTTTTATTATTTTTTTAAAAATAAAAAAATAGAGCTCATTTTAAAAAAAATAAAATATCTCTTATTTTATAAAAATTTTATTTTATAAGCAATCTCAAACGTCATCCTTATTTCTGCACTAGAAGCACCAGCGATTCTTTTAGCAAGAGAAGAGCACATTCTGGTTGGGTGTGCCATGATGAGTAACTCAAACTAACCCATAGGTCAACTTAGATCGACGAAAAGCTCATCCAAAAAAGCTCATCCAAATCAACCAAAATAATGAAAAATAAGGGATTGGGTTGGCCCAATAAGTTGGTTGAAATTTGCAACTCCTAGTTAGAACACTTTTAAAAATCTCTTGCCAGAACAACTATTTTTGTCCGCAATGTAGCAAAACTGAAGAATATTTGGGATTACTTTTTCCAACTTATTCTGTACTTGGGATTACAATCGAATGCTTTTCTAACTCAAATTAAATTTTTTATTTTTCAATAAAATTTTTATATATTTTAAAATTTTATTTCAAAATTATAGTTAAATTATACATCATAAATATTTTTAAATTAAATAAAACAAGCTCTTTTGTTAAAAAGCTCTAAATAAACTTATTTTAAACAACCTAATCGATCTCTCCATCTCATTTTAAACATTAAAAATTCTTTTTTTAAAATTTAAAAATATAAATAAATTATTTGTTATAGAATCATTGTACTATAATTTCTTTAAAAAAATTGAACATATATTAGATCCATTTTCTAAACATCTTTTTTTTTTTTCAAAATCTTTACTCTTCAAGCAATTTCAAACGACTCCTTCATAATCATTCAATGTATTATTACTATTAGCGCCAGGAAGGTTGCAATGGCATGACAATGTACATTTTGCTGTTTTCAATGATGGGCCTCAAACATTTCAAACTTTACAGTTGCACGTCTCTCTGCTGAATATTCACATCCACTAAACATGATCCCCTTTCTAGGTATACTTAGATATATTGATGATGGGAAGCTACAGCATCAGCTTGATATAATAATCAACTAAATTAAATTACATATTCAACATATCCTGTTGCTAACCTATATTTGTGCAACTCCCTAACGTGGGTCTCAACAATAGATGATGATTGGGGTTAGATGTGTTTGCCACACTAGAATTGAACATTACATTTGTAGGAGGTGCTGATGGAGAAGACTGTAAAGCGGACAGAGGCTAACGAAGCCCAAATAAAAGCATCTGTTGTTGTTGCCTTTGTGCGAATGGCATTTGAGCATGACCAGCCAAATTGTTCCCATAAGCCTGTTGCATGTTTGGCTGAGTGACTGATGTGGACATGGTAGGCAGTCTAGGGTTTGAGTTCATAACAGCAGCAGCACCGGTTTCCTGTGTTGTTGTACCCGAGGTGGTACTTAGGGTTGCCGCAACTGACTTATATCTGCCAGTCATCACATGAACCCTATCTGCTGATAGCCTTTGTCTCACCTTTTCAACTTGCTCGCATTCCCTCATCAGTAAAGTCTCTATCTCTGCAAACTGCTTCAATTTCAGCTCTAACCTCTTTAGCTGCATGCAGTCAACCATATAGGAAATTGTTTGAGTTCGCTCATTAAGCAGGTTAAACAACAATTGACGAGAGGTAAATCATCAGAAATTCACTAGGCAAATGATTTAAGAGTCGTGCTTATATATCTAACAGCTATAAGTGGCTGTTGGATCCAGTGACTCCTTTAAGCAAGGGTGGAGTGGAACTTCAAGGAGCGGCTATAGCTCTGTTGCATATATGAGAATATGCTTACGTCGTTAGGATTCTTTAGATGGTGTTCTAACATAATGTTCTAGACTGTGTTCCAATATATGAAGCCGACATTGACGCATTATTACAAACTGTGAGCAGTTTCTTTTGGGTATAAGAGAAAGACAGACTTGAAATCGAAGAGGAACCATCATGAATTTCCAGAATAAACAAGTGGAACTATTCCTCACCTAGAATCAGCCTGATGATGCACAGTTTCCAACGCTTGGAGCTACTGGACTGAGTGAATGCTAAAATGGTGGGATACCTCCAATTTTGCTGAAGTTACCTTTTATGCTTCCATGTTCATAGATTCACCTATTTTTGTTCCCGTTCCTAGACATAGTGCATGAGACATGCAACACTAGAAGGGCACAACTAGTCCCATGCTAGTCTGTCTGATGTTACAATTTTAGGGGCAACATGTGCTGTCTTTTCCACAATGACATGATGCTTCGGGAGTATATATTACAAACTTTTATAATTGACCTGAACAAAGAGCAACTAACCTGATTGTTTATGATAGTTGCAGCAAGTCTCTGGATTTCACGCTCCTCCTGATCTGCAAATAATTTTGCTTTCATGGCTGCAGCAGATAGGCCACATTTAGCAGCATGCTTGATCAACTCAGGATCCAAAGGAGAGCTTGCATCTTTTCTATCTTCTAAAGCATCAGCTGAGATAATTAGTTAAAAAATACTAAATAAAACCGGGAGCAACTCTCTCCAACATATGCTAGATAAGAGGAGAAAAAGAGAAAAGATCCATGGCCTAACCTTTTTGATGGTTCGAGTTCGGATATGATCCATATGAACCAGCTTCTACATGAACATTATCAAACTTTGACCTTCAAAATTCAAGACATAGGGATGCTGTTAAAATAATAGAACAAGCACAAGAAAAAATGCATTTAGTAATGATGAGATTACATGATAACATTAAGTGACACTGATTTCTAATTAAAAGCAGTCCATCATGTCTTCATCTAATCTACTATTGTTCCAAATGTAGTGCGAAGTCTCAAGAGAAAAGAGGCCTAACCTGGCAATCTAGATGAGAAAAAAATATAAAAACTATGTCATACAAAATTTTCAAAGTGGCCAAGTTAACATGTAAAGTGTTAAGAAACCGAGATCGCCAAACTTAAGCTAATCCAAACTAAACCTCTATGATTTGGCTGTCATGGAACATATCAGAGATATCACTGGCCAAACTCCAAGAAAAATACAAATGCTATTTACAGCATAAAACAAATCAAACTTCAGCTAACCTTGAATCTCCGTTAGTCAGTATTTGCAACGAAGCACTTGCACAAGCCGCAGCAACTCTTGGACCAACCATTGATCCCAAAAAGGCAACCTGCAAAAGAGAAGAGTTAGCTGAACAGACAAATTGTCGACAGCTTGCAATCATTCATAACTTATTGTGCACTTCAAGAAAATCAATAAGAAAATTGAAGACTGCATGCATCCCAAATACTCCAGAGTTCAGACCCAGGATAGTAGATAGAAGCATTGGAAGGAACAGGTAGCTATTATAGTTGTAGTTGGTTATGCGCGCATTTATAAGTTCACCATATTGAGTAAAGCCCATATCAAATATCCATTGACCAAAAACATCAATCAGGAGCAATATGATAATCCCGTCACTTAACTTCATCAACATTAACAAAAAAGTTGAGTGCAACAGAAAATCAGAGAAACAGATATTGAGAGTCACTCACCAGGGACATAAGTGGATTTGTTGAATTAGTAAATGGGAGCTCATTCTCATAATGCGAGTGCTGAGGAAAAGGTCCTGCAAATATAACAACGAAAATATGAAAACCATAGAAGAATATAATTTCAAGTAATAAAGTTGATTACATGGAGAAAATCCTTGGATGAAGTACAGTAGCATTGTACCTTTCCAATTCCCTTTGGAGTTTGGGCCCAATTTGTAAGTGTGTCCATTTGGAATTCTAGATAAAACAGCGGGAAGAATCTCAATATTCTCCAGAAACCCATTCTCCACTGGAAGACGTACAAAGTGGAGTATGCATTGTGCTTTTGATTTGGTTCCAACATGTTCAGCAATTTCATTCCAATTATCATTATGTCTCTCCACTCCCTCTAAGAGAAGTAAGGTCTCTTGGTCAGTCCAATTATCTCCATCTAGTTCTGTTGTGTCTTTCTTGGAGTTAACCCTTAAAAAATCTACACTGGAATGTCCAATAACGAATCGTGCATTATGGAAGCAATCAGTGCATAGAACAGCATCAGCCTGTTAAGAAAAAGATCACATTATATTCTTATTCCAACACGAAGCACAAAATGAAAAAAAACTTAACTGTTTCATTATCTTTCATGTAGGGGAAAGCTTCACTTAAATTACAATCTCAAAGGGGAAACAAACACCTTCAGGCTGCTTACAATTTAGATCACCAAGTTGGCAGATCACGCATTATTAAACAAAGAGGAGTCCTTCACCCCTTAGGTTGCAATATCAATAACTCAAACGCTGAATGTTAAAAAAAAAAAACATCACACAAAAGTTATACTACACATATATGAATAACCTAAATTGTGTGAGCAACTACCAAAATATAAACTATTTTCAGTAACGTGCATCTATCAAAGTCTGGTCTTTAAAACAGAAGTAGTTGACAGCAGGCAAGTGCGATAAGAAGCACCAAAATAGAATGCCAGGAATCATTAAGTTTCAGGCGAGAAGACACAGAAAGCAGCTTGTAAGTGCTCAAGATCTACAATATTTAGAATAGAAAAGTAGAAAGAGAAAATATTAAAAGAGAATGCATTTAGTGTTCCAACAATGTTCAGGTTCCAAAACAAAAAAAAGAAAAAAGAAACTAGAAGACCTAGTATATCACATAAGCACTTGAGAAAGTAAAAGCTGATATGATGCTTTCCAGGTGAAGGGTCATTAAAAATACTAGCATAGTCACCATTAGGGCATTTCTAATAAGCGCATATTCAGGGCAACCTTATAAAGAGTATCAAGTGGACTGCTGTTAAATACAGACCTCTTTTTGAGATTGGTAATGCATCTCAGGCAAAGGCTGTAAACAATAACTGCAAGAATACTCTGACAGCCGCTCCCTGATCTTTGCATCCAAACCCTCAAGGCCTGCATCTAAACCTGGTGCTGCAGAAGTAGAAGATGGCAGCTGAGAAACATCCTCAGGCCTGGCACTACATTTTGGCCTATCAAACAATATAAGACTGTCAATAGACCTTAAAGGTGTTTTTTGAAGCACAAGCTCCCCATTAGCTTCCTCTCTAAGAAGTGAACCAGTAAATCTCAGCCTTGGCTGCACTGAAGATGTTTCCATATAGTTAATTATACCCCATGAGTCCAAAAACCTCACAATCCGGTTAAGGTCATATAGCTCCGCACTGGCAGCACCCAAAACAAGGGATTCACAATCGCAGAATAACAACCTTCTACTAGGGTTCTCCAAGTACTTGGCAATAATCTTGTTCCGGAGAGCAATGTACTTCTCTGATGTGTGGTCTGCTGATTTCCCCGAGAAGAAATGTGGCACTACCTGCCGTTCCAGCCGGTGCACAGTGCTTGCCGAAAAGAAGTCTACAGACAGCCAAAAAAAGTCAACTTTAGTACAATGAACTTCAAGAAAAAAATATTTTGAAGAGAATAAAGGTGGAATTTTAAAGGTTATAAACAATTACATCCCAAGCAAGCAGGTCATCAATTCGAGGGGGAAAAGACAAGTTCATCATTAGCTAAAACTACAGAACAAGCTAATGTGTAGCATTGGAGGAACTAATGAATTGGGATTTATATTGTTGAGGTTCACATGAATGGTAAACACAAATGCAAGCAAGCAATTGTACTGATTGATCCAACATCATTCAAAAAACAAAACACTTGTCAAGCTATAAGTACCAAATTAAGTAAAATGTGGCCAAATGCATGAACAGAAATCCAGTAAAAAGCATACCAGAGTGCATGGGAACATTGAGCAGCTGGCCATCTGGGAGTCTCTTAGTTGCACCACGGCCCTCCATGAGCTGTGGTGGAGTGCATACATAAGTTGATTGCCGTTCTGCAGCATCTCCACCGTTAGATTGCGGCTGCAGTAAAGGATTATCCGGGAGAACTGATGAGAGCGCCTGCAGCTGCCCGTGCGAAATATTCTCTAGGAAAGCTGGCGACTGCTGCAGAGCCCAGGATGGTTGCGTTCCAGAAGCTGCAGCACGCTCAGCAGAGACGAGCGCGACAATTGAAAGATGCGGCCGGTTAACTGCCCGGCGGAAGGTGAGAGGAAACTCAGACATTCGGACCGCAAGCGAGTCCGATAAAACTTCTGATTCACGGAGATCAAGCACGGCGTCAGCTGCAACTGTAACGCCAACGCCGTTAACAACATCCACGGCGCCGTTATCTTCTGCCGCTGTTCCGGCAAGGTCATTATCGTCATTTTGTCCATCATCATCTTCTTCCTCTTCTTCTTCGTTATCTTCTTCTGTAATTTGTGGAGGCAACTTCTTCTGTTGGTTCTGACGCTTGTGATAACCACCACCCCTCTTTCTCTTTCGCCATTTACATCTCGGATCTTCACAGCAACATTAACAACAACAAAAACAAAATTGGAAATGAAAATTTCAGTAAAATTTAGTGAACCCTAACAGAAAGCAAGCAAAAGAGAAGAAAAAATTTTGGAAATTTCAACTAGAAATACCAGAAGAAGCGGTTGGCATGGAGAGATCGAAGGGATATGCGAACAAAAAGTTTGGATTTTTAGAGAGAGGAAGGGAACGAACGAGCGGGAAGCAAAGCCTTGGTTCCGCGCAGCAGCACAGCAGGAACCTGGACACGACGCGGTGAGGGTTGGGTAATAGTTAACGTATGTTGTCCTGCGGGTACATTGTACCACAGGTAAGTGACGTCGACTTCTTAGTAGGCCTTTAATAGGCCTAATTGGGCTTTAAGATTGGGATGTCCTAAGTCAAGAGAAAATTTATGGTCTTATTAATACAAGCTTATCAGTTAAAATCCCTACAATCACGCAAAGACCTTGAATTTGTTGCGCGCTTTAATAAATGGCGATGATATAAATCCATGTTTTGTTCCAACAGTGCAAGGAAATCAATCCAGACACTGTTAATCAGTAAGAAAGTTGAAGAATAAGAGTTTCTTTTCTTGATGAATGATGAATTCAAGAAACCAGGTTCAATCCCATTCGAGTGGGAACTACAACCAGGGATACCAAAACCATTTGCACCTTGCGGGAGTATTGCAACTAGGTCATCTCAAAGTCTCAGCCCACCTCCGTCCATGTCCTCTTGTTCATCACCACTGCATTATTACACGTATCTCTTTTCTCCATCGGCTTCGTCTTCTCCGAACAACCACCGCAATCGCCAGCAGCAGTCGCTGAAAAGGTCCATCATAACAAGCGCATCAATGACTCAGGGAGTTGTCAAAGAATGGTGGAAAGAGGGAAAGAGATCATTTATGGACAATCGTAGAAACCAATCTTTGTCGCCACAGTCACGGTCTTTTTCATTATCTCCGATTCCATCGAAGTTCAGTCCACCTCCATCATCACCACGGTATTACACCTATCCCATTCCTATATCGGCTTCTTCTTCTCCGAACAACTACCGCAATGGCCGGCAGCAGTCTCTGAAAAAGGCGATCATGACAAGCGCATCACTGACTCAAGGGGTCGTCAAAGATTGGCTGAAAGAAGGCAGGAGATTCATGGACAACCGTAGAAATCGCTCATTATCGCCGCAGTCACCGTCTGTTTATCCGTCTCCGGTTCCATCAAAGTTCAGCCCGCCTCCATCCATGTCACCTTCTTCATCAGAATCAACACCATCACAACAGTATTGCACATTCCACTTTCAACAACCGGTGTCTTCTTCTCCGAACAATCGTAATCACCAGAAGCAGTCGCTGAAAAAGACAATCATGACGAGCGCATCAATATTGACTCAACAAGTGGTTGCTGGAATGCAAGTAACGTGGAGGGAGGGCAAGAGATCAATCATAGACAGCCATAGCAAACTGTCGTGGTCGCCGCAGTCACGGTCTGTTTCTGCACAAAACTCCTCGGTGCATGACAGGGAGGAACTGGAGTTTACACAGAGGTCGCCGCTGCACAAAGGTCGCAGTTGGCTCGGTTCTTCTGTTGATAAAAATTAAAATGGGAATTAGCAGAGTTATTTTCTTTTAATTTCTTGATAATCCCATCGAACTGATGATGAGAAGAATGTAATTAGAGTTGCATGAAATTTCTCTGTTTAGTTTTTTTATCAGAGAGAAGTTCATGAATTTTCCAAATTAAATAAAATGGAAAACGAAGGCCTTATTTGGAGTTTCTTATTGTTAAAAAAATCCTCCACACAACTGTAAATTTTTTTATATTCTAAAAATATAAATAAATTATATGTATAAAAAATAATTTATTTTATTTATTTTAAAATTTTATAAAAAAAATTCTGAAATTTTTAAGCTTTATTTTTTCAATAATTTCAAACTTTGTCAGAAAGGAAGAAAAGGGAAGTGAGAATTCTGCAATTTCAAAGCTTTCCAATATGAGCTGTTCTTTTCAAAAGCTTTGGGGCGTTTGGGATTGCTTATGAAATGGAATTTTTATAAAATAAAGGGTATTTTGTCTTTTAAAAAAAAGCAATTTCTATTTTTTTACTTAAAAAAAATAATAAAAATATGCAATAAAAAGATCTCACTCCGTAGAATTTTTTTACACTTTCTAAATTTTTAAATAAATTTTTTATATATTTATAAAATATGTATTGAAAAATATAAAATGGAGAATTGAAAAATTGAGTTGGAGGAAAGCAAAGCCAAACACCCCCAAAGGGCCGTAAATTACATATCTTTCACTTGGAAATGGTAACCTCTTAAAAGTGCTTTGAGAAAAACTTTATCTCCATTTATTTTTCCAACTTTGCTTCTAGAATGCTTCCGAAACACCAAAAAGAATATGAATTCACCAAAATTCATATATCAAAATCACTTATATCTAAAAATAAAAATTTTCTAGAGCATGATTTGAAACAAATCCCAAACAGAAACCAATTTATAACCACACCAAGTAACAACAGAAACAACAAGGCAACCAAGGAGTACTAAATGGACTTCTGAATGAATGAATACATTTAAATTATTAAATATATGCTCTACGTGACTGGTGTGCATCTCTCAATCCTGATGGAAAAAACTACTTCATTCTCTAATTGACATTCCTATAATGGAAACCTCAATTGATAATACATATCAGATACAGCATATTAATTTAAGAGATTTGGTGTAATACCTTTTGTTATTAATTCCCTCTGTTAGCGGAGAACAGGATTTCCATGCAAAATAAATGAAAGAAGAAATCAAAGTTCGAAGGGATTATACCATATGAGAAGAACTTTTGGATCTCATTTATCATAGTAAACATTGAGTACAATAGCATCTATCTGGTATGAAGGTATGAACCGTAGGACGCAATAACTTATGCTGCGGGACTTATTAGGGTGAAAAAAAATAAGAAGAGTTTAAAGAGCTAGTGCTTGCAGTTTTCTTGGTGTTTGTGCCTACTTATTGGTTCTTTTAAGAAGATCGAGGCTGAACTCCCATAAGCTTTTAGCAAGATTTTCATCTCTTGCATAACGAGTAGGATTAGCTTCATTGCAGTTAACGAAATATTTTCCATTGACATCTTTCAGATTTGGATGCAGTGCTACGTAGCAAGTAGTCGCAGCTCCCTGTAAAATTACGAATTTTCCTTTAAATGCCAAGGACATTAAAGTGAAGTGCCTAAAAAATGCATCTGTACAGTTGTATTGGATCATACCTGGGGTATAGTCTTTAGAAATGGCTTTGCAAGATTAGTCCCAACAAAAATAATCAAATCTATGGACAAAAGGAACAAAAGATATATTAAATCTTTTTGCAAATAGAAGGATAGCAAGTATTTTGACATTTTGTATAGAATGTTCATACCGTTGATAGGAAGGTAGCGGCTTATGCTAGTAAGAATAATGCCTGGATGCAAAGAGTTTGCTGTAACATTTGCTCCCTCTTCCTGTCAGATCCAGTCAAACAAGGGCATATAAACAGGTTTATTTGTATTTCAGCTTATACTTTTGCCACACTAGTTCATCTACAGCATGACTGAGTTTGATGAAAAATGAACATGTTATGCATGTGGAAATAAAATCCAAGCTATCTTCATAATATGAGTATGTAGTAGTTCATAAGACATCTGTGACAACACCTGAGGTCTCATCCCAAAAGCAATTAGCAATGATGGGAATAACCTTAGTTATTCCAAAACCAATTGTGGGGACAATATGAATACCATTCAGGACCAATGGTGACAATATCTGGGGTCCCATTCCAAAACCAATTGGCACTGGGTGGGGATAGCCCAAGTCTTATGAATAACATCCTAAGACCAATGGTAAGCAGTTTAGGAGTAAACCTCCTCTAACAAAATCAAGCAACTTGAAAATGTGTTTCCATGATTCTCTTCTACAAGTTTGCAACGTAGTTGTGTAAGGACTGACCTGCAAGCGCTTGGAAAGCTCGTTTGCATGGAGAATGTTTGCTAACTTTGAGCGAGAATATGCTCTGAAACCATTATACCTGCAATAAAAACTAAAAGTTCAGTATAAATGTATGCGTTCTTGTAAGCAAGATCTACACTTGAAAATGGATACTGGAGCGAGATTGGTTTACCTTTTCTGATCATTTAAATTATCCAGACTCATCCAAGATCCATTGCTTCTTACGTGAGCTATAGATGAGACATTAACAATCCTTCCCTGTAAACCGGTTTCTTTAGCGGTAGCTTTCATTTTCTCCAAAAGAAGGCTTGTTAGCAAGAAATGCCCTGTTTCCAAAAGCCGGAAACAAAAAGTTAAATCTTTCATGTTGGAAAGTCAATGATTTCAGGGTGAGTACAACCTAAACATGGAAATAATGCAATGATCTTTATGAAAGAAACACGATTAGAGGTTTGCTGACATTTTTTAATGCTACTGCATTGATCAGACAAATGAGAGACTCTTGCATACCAAGATGATTTGTGGCAAATTGAAGCTCAATCCCATCTTTCGACAGCTGGTAAGGGCAAGCCATGATTCCTGCATTGTTGCTGTTCATTCTTTCAAACACTTGGCATGCATGAAAAACAATCCAAGTTTAAAAGTCAAGTTCTACTCAAATTCAAACGAGTTCATCAACCTGCATTTTCTTACATAAGAATATTCAAGTGTTTGTAAGACTTGTTGAAGGCATGAGCGAAAGATCTAACAGACTCAAGTGACGTGAGATCCATTTCGATCACATCGAGCTTAGCTTCTGGGTTTTGTTCAAGCAAGCTTCGTTTCACCTTCATTCCACTCTCTGCTGTTCGACTCGGTATGATAACTTTAGCTCCTCTCATTGCTAGAACTCTTGCTGTTTCCTTACCAATTCCAGCAGTTGCACCTGTTAATCAGTCTTAGCACTTTCAGCAATCACATGAATGAAAATATTTGGTAGGATTTATGAATTAGATACCTGTAACAATTGCAGTTAGATTGGTAGCATCAATTCCTTCAGTGACTTCTTCAGCTGTAGAAGAAGAACCAAATCCTGAAGGACCTTTGGCCCATGGCCAGTTCCACCAGACCATGTTCAAAATTTCTTCTTCTTTTTCTTTCTTATTCAATAGAAATTTAGATATTCAATAGAAATTTAGAAGAAAAAATGGAATCTTGGTGTTTTCTTGGACTGGGTATTGATTTTTTTTTTTTATTATGATCAAGAAGCTAAGAACAGTTCTTGTTTTGGTTTTAAGTTCGTTTCGTTGTGATACTTAAGGAGATACTTGCGAGCTTCATGATCAATAACTCATCTATCAACTTCATTATCTTGATGGAAGCAAAATGAATGGAGGATTTTTTGTTTCAAATTCTCAGAAGTTGTGTGTTGTAGAAATGAACACAGGTCTAAACAAAAACGACCAGAACACAGAACCTAACATTCTTCAATATATCTATAAAATAATTGGGCTCAGCCCAGTTATTAAATCCAAATGCAATTGTGATGAAATCTTATATCATTTACCCCACCCATTTACACGTTCTTGTTTTTTTTTTAATATATTTTCTTTATAAATTTACTTAAAAAATTCATTTCTTAATAATTTATTTTTTTACTAATTTTTTAAAAAATTTATCTTTTTAAACTCACTTATAAATAAATAAATAAATAAGCTCTAAGTTGAGTCGAGAGAATCAAGATTTTTTTTATTTTGCAATTGGGAGACCTATCATAGTCAACACTGAGTGGCCTTTGAATTGATAGATATGTCAACATAGGGAAAACGACTGAATATTCTTGAAGGTTATTAAGCATTTCATTTGAAAGAGGTTTAGTGATAAACCTCACCATTATCATCACCACTTAAAAAATATACTTACCAAATTTCTCTTTTTCTTCATTCTTCTTTTCCATGTTAATTATCATCCAGAAGCAGCTGATGGTACTGTTATGTTATAGGGGAGAACAATTCCTTCCAACCCTACACACATATAGCACCATGATCATTCATCATCATCCTTGTGATTTGCCTTGAGTTATGGAAGTGGAAATCAGCTTCTTCCATGCAGTTCTCTACAACCAATTTCTAGCTGTACAGCAACACAACAACAACTACTACTGCTGCTGCTGATGAACCAAAAATTTAAACACATGACAGAAAAATTATAAAGAAAATTATCAAACCAACCAACCACTTGTTTAGTAATTAATACAGGAATGTTTTATTTCATAAGAATTGTTAATTTTTTCTTTTGGGATCTAAAAAATTAAACGATTTTCTACAAACTGAGATTTCTTTCTTAAGTTAGAATCTTGTGCTGCTGGGCCACCAATGAAGTCTTGTAGCCGGAGATCTTGAGACACTTCCACTGCTCGGTCCACCGACAAGGGAACAACTACCCTTAACAAGCTTTCTCATTTTCAACTAATTAAACGTTCATCATCGATCAGACCAAATTAAAGAAAGAACAAACTTTTAATCATCTTCTTCAACCATATTGCAAATATCAGAAAATTAACCAGAAAGGTTTTCTAGATAATTTAGCCGGCTTACATGATGAATTAAAACAAACTCCGGTTTTCGCAGTGATCAAAATTACACAGCAGCTAACCGGACCAGTTCCGTCAGTGATCATTGCATATAACTAAACCCATAATCATCAGGTGAAAATTTCTCTCTAATGATTTTTTTCCTATCTCTCCACCTTGATCATCTTGTTCTTATACCCACCAACAAATGTTGTCCAGATTCATATCATAATTCATAGAGACTAGACTTAACCAATTCAGAAGTCAATCAATTATTCACTATATTACCGCTTCTACTAGCTAGCTAGCTGCTGCTGCTGCCGCTACTTTTAATTAATTAACTAACCCTAAGGCATGATCGGTCAAAGAAACTTTCAACTCTTACGCGTGAATCGGAGCTGGAGATGGGTTAGATCCCGGCAAGTTCTCACCGGCTGAGATGGAGCTCTGTCGCGGCATGACCGGAGAAGAAGAAGAATGGTTACCGTTGTTGTGGTTGCTGCTGTTGTTGTTGTGTGCATGTTTATTGTTGTGCATCCAGACCTTGAGAACATGCCTCTTGACACCGACCTCACCGCAGAACGCTTCGAGCTCACCGTCGTCGTGCCGCTGAATTCTCCAACCAACTCTTTCTGCAAAAGCAAGCATCTTCTCTTTCTGTTCCGGAGTGAACTTTGTCCTGTACCTCTTCTTCTGTTGCTGCTGATACTGATGATGATGATACTTCTGTTCCACTTCAACGGTACCCAACTGAGGCGGCGTTTCAGAACCATCGCGACTAAACTGCTGCGGTGCCAGAGGAGGTGGTGGTACTTGACGGTAAGGAACAGGTGCAGGAAGAAGAAGCGGCGTTGATGGCGGTGGTGGTTGGAGAAAAAAAGCAGCAGCAGCGTGGGGATGGTGATGGTTATGAGGAAAACAGTGGTAATTGTCGTCTTCACGGCGGTGAAAGTTGCGGTGACAACCACAAGCAGCACACTTGAATGCTTCAAGAGTCCCAAGTTCACCGGCAGGCATGAACTCACAGCAACCATCGTAAGCTTGTCGACCCATCGCCGCCGCATGGTTTCTCATGCACTCTTTGTACTTCCCTACTCCACCACCCGAACCACCGTCTTTCTCCTCGTACGGAACAACACTCAACTCCATGAATGAAAACTCCAAAGCTTCAAAAGCTTCGGTTGTTTTGTTTGGAGTTGGTGTTGTTTTGTTTTTCTAGAGTGAGATAACAAACAGAAAGGAGAGTTTTAATTTGGAGCGTAGTGAATGGTGAAAAGAAAAGATGGAGAGGAGTTAACTGCGGGTTATATAAAAAAGTGAGATAATAGAGAGATAGCTAGCACGTTGACCAAGGAATATCTTGCTTGGGATTAGCAGAGAGAGGATTAAGAAATTCACAGAAAGGTTAAACTAATTAATTTTATAAAAAAAGTTGGGGTTAAATATTGGATGCATAATTGGTTGAAGAGTTTGAAAGTGAAGAAGAAGAATAAGAGTCCTTTTGAGAGATGAAAGAAACTGGACGACAGTGTACTTGAAGACATGAAGCGCGCTTTGTGAACTTTGTTTGTCCTTCACATTTGTGCGGGACCGTTTTCTAGTTTTATTTTATTAACAGAAACTTTTTATGGGGTAATTATCTTTAAATTTAAGCCCCACTTTTTAAGAAAACTTTACATATTCAGTGGTTGAGAAGCTTTATCAACAGAAAATCCTGGATAATAACACAATGATGGAGCTTAATTCAAATTTTTTTTTTTCCTTTTTTTCACTTTTTGGGATGATAGTGATTTTTCTGTAGATTTTAGCAACTTAGTTTTAGGTGAAAATTGTTGATAAATAATAGGTAGGTTGAGTATGTATAGTTACGACAGCGTCAGTTTTTTGGAAAATGTTTGCAAGTATTGAATGATAAATATTGAACTTGTCGAACAGTGTTTTTCAATTTAAAAAAGTCTCGGATGAATGTATGTAATAATTTTAAAAATCAGGAGCTAAAAATAGAAGTTGAAAGCAATTGAACTGCAATATAGACATACATCACAAAATGCAAAAGAAAGAAATAGCACTGAACCCAAATCCTGGCCCAATTAAATTCAGTTGGGTCAATTCTAATCCCGTGAATCCAATTTATTACACAGATTTCTTAACGGGTTTGCTTGCTTTTACAGCAAACGAAACCTGTACAACTTAATCCGCGTGAAATCCATTTATTATTATGATTATTAACCCATTTAATTAATTACTTGCTCATTAAAATTTCAACAACCAACCCTATCACGTGCACTGACACGTGATGTCAGGATTGGTTTCTAGAGTCTGATTAGACTAAACGATCGAGATTTGGACACACGTGCTGGCTTCTGATTAGTTCCGCTAGCACAAAATGCGCGTAAAGTCCATGAAACGTGCATGGGGCCCACCACGTGCGATGGATGCGCCGGTGACCGTATTTCTCTGTTGTAAACACACCCCGCGCTGGCGTCGACTAATAATCCCCGTTCGATTCTAATCAGTTATTAAACTACAATAGTTCCGACGGTGATTAAGGTATGCGTACTGTGTGGTAAGTTGTTTGGAGAAAACGGAGATGACGAAATGGGCCGTATTAGATATTGGGCTCGCTAACAGAGGACGGCAGTTATTAAACACGTCACGTTTACTACGAGAACGATACTATTGCGTGTCTTTAACTGGGCTTGTTCCCACCGTAGAGATTTGACATAACAAATTAGTAAAGAAGTAGTTAAACAAAATTTTTTAAACTGAAATTACTAACTTTTGTTTAATAAACTAAATTTTAAATCTTTTTTTTTTTTTGATCACCTGGCTCATGTCATCAACAGTAGTAACTAGTGATAGTAAAATATACATTAAAAAAAGCGGCAAATAATTTGCGGTATGTTGTGGTTCGCCACGCTTAAAATGTTGCTTAAATTAAAATAATTATATCTCTTAAAAAGTGTTGTTATATAAAAGTTTCTGATAGTGGGTTCCATTAGCATTGCCCAGAAATGGAATGGAATAAGAGATTTGAAAGAAATCTGAGTGAATGAATGATTAGGCGTGCAAAATCTTTAAAGAAACATATTGTTTTTTTTCTTATTATATTATGCTTCTGTTTGTTTTGCTGACGTTTGGTCAGCGTGTCGTTTACAAGAGGCGTGACAGAAATTTGTATTTTATAAACTTTAGGTAAGTTTGCATTTGTTTAGTAGGTATTTTAAATTATCGTAATTGAATGTTTTGAAATTAAAAATTAAAAAATAAAGTTTTTAAAAATTAAATTAAAAAGTAAAGTTTAATATTATATTTTAATAAATTTTAAAAATATGTTAAAAATAAAAAATATAAATTATATTAAAAAATATATTTAAAAAAAATTTGAAATTAAAATTTACTTATAAAATAAAATATTAAAATTTTTATATAATTAAAAAGTTTAAAATTTAAAATACGCACTATCGATTCTATTACTGATTATACTATTTAACATTTCTACATCCGTTATAAATATAGTGATCATAGTACTTTAATCATGAAACCAATTTCGTCTCAAAGACAAAGTCATCCTCATCGACAACAGTACAAAAGACTTCAATCATATCAATAATAATAATACTGATATATAAAACTAAATATAATAATAATCATTATTAAAGATAATAATAAAACGTAAAATTTACAATTTGACGATAATTATTATTTTTAGGAAAGCAAAAGTATAACAAAAAATTTAGGAGAATATTTCAACAAAATTTAAGCCTTTTATTGCTAAATTAGGAAACAATAAATTACGATAAAAAAAATTTTAGTAACACAAACTAAGAAAAGATAAGCATTTCTATCTAATAGATAAAAGTTATGGCTACTGAAATCAATCTCAATATTCCCCCTCCACCGCCTAAAAAGAACATACTGTTTGTTATTTTTGTTTAAAAAAATTTCATCTTTTTCTCATCTAATTATCCAGATCCCATGTTGTTAACTGAATACGAAATAAATAAATAAGTAAAACAAGGAAAAGAAAAAGCAATGTGGCAAAAAATAATAATCAAAGAGATTCTTAGCGAATAATTATCTTTCAGCTAATAACCCAGTTATTTCGTTATCTTTGAGTCACTATCGTTATGATGGTCCGTATGTGTTTTTATGCAAAAGAGGTGATTAAAGTTCTGATAGAGGAATAATAATATTTTTAAGATTACGATAACTAAAACGTAATCCATTGGAACCGTAGGAGGAAGATTCGAACTTTGGTAGGCCTCAATTTAATTGCTTTGATATTTTATTAATTCAAAATAATTTTGAATAGTTAGTTGCCTTGTATTGTAAAATTTGAACATTCAAAATGACTTTGAAATTATTTTTTATTATTTTGTCAAAGTATTTATGCTCCAAATCAAGTAATCAACCAGTGATATTAAGGCTCTGTTTGTCTGTATTTTTTTCAGACTTTAAATTCAAGAAAAGCACAAAATAGAGTTTGGAGCTTTCGGATATTGCAGCTTTAAGCTACTTTAAAGTGTTTTGAAGAGTGTTTTTGAAAAGCATCTCAGAGATAATTTAAGAAAAAAAGCACGCGCTATTTTTTTCCTACGAAATTACTATATTGTCCACGATAAGTTTATAAAATTACCACATTATATTAATTATTTAAATAATATAAAAATTTTAATAATTATTTAAATATATTTTTTGAATTTAATATAATAATAATTATTATATAATCAATATTATTCAAATTAATTATTGATTGATATTAATAATATAATTTGTTAATAAATTTGTAAATATTAATACAAGTAATTATTTATATAATTTTTACATAATAAATTTATTAAATTTAAAAAATAAAAAATATATAAAAAAAATTAAAAATTTCACAATATATCAATTATTATATTCAGGGTGTCAAATTTAATATTATAATGATAATTATATAATCAATATTATTCAAATTAATTGTTGATTGATATCAATAATATAATTTGTTAATAAATTTATAAATATTGATACAAGTAATTATTTATAATTTATTAAATTTCAAAAATAAATAATATATAAAAAAAAGAATTAAAATTTTCACAATATATCAATTATTATATTCAGGGGTTTCAAATTTAATATTATAATCAATATTATTCAAATTAATTGTTGTATTGATATCAATAATATAATTTATTAATAAATTTATAAATATTGATACAAGTAATTATTTATAATTTATTAAATTTCAAAAAATAAATAATATATAAAAAAGAATTAAAATTTTCACAATATATCAATTATTATATTCAGAGGTTTCAAATTTAATATTATAATCAATATTATTCAAATTAATTGTTGTATTGATATCAATAATATAATTTATTAATAAATTTATAAATATTGATACAAGTAATTATTTATATAATTTTTACATAATAAATTTATTAAATTAAAAAATAAATAATATATCAAAAAGAATTAAAAAATTCATAATATATCAATTATTATATATTGGGGCTTCAAAATTAATGTTATAATAATAATTATATAATTAATATTATTTAAATTAATTATTGATTGATATCAATAATATAATTTATTAATAAATTTATAAATATTGATACAAGTAATTATTTATATAATTTTGACATAATAAGTTTATTAAACTTAAAAATAATAATATATAAAAAACAATTAAATTTTTATAATACATCAATTATTATATATTCAGGGGCATTTCAGTTATTTTATACTTTATACAGAAATAAGTATAAATTTAGTCAAATATTTCATTCAGCTTTCAGCATTAAAAAGCACGATCCAGTAACAATTTATCAAAACACTTTTCAACATAAAACTGCTTTTATAGCAAAAGCTTCACAGCCGCTTACAGCACTCTAAAACAGTTTTGCTTCAAAAGCACAAAAGTTTCAACACATCCAAACGGGGCCTAATCAAGTTAACTGCAGTCATATCGGCAAACTATAGGTGCAAAAGCGCGCGTCTTAGGACGGTCGATTCGATTTTATTTCTCATGACCTACTTACCATTTTATTTATTCGAATTATATTTTTATTTTATATTAAAAAGAGAATAAAAAAATTATTTTTAAGATAAAAAATAAAAATAGATATTTTTATTTTTAAAATTTATTTTGTAATAATATAAAAATTTTTTATTAAATTTGATCTAGTCAACGGTCAATGTTGACTAGATCAACTATCAATAATGACCGGTCAATATGAATTAATACCCGAACGCACCGGCGGGCCAACATAGTCGGCCCGTCTTGCCCATTGAAGCAGGCCAACTGATCGGGCCGTAGGCCGGCCCGTTTGGCCCGACCTATTTTTACACCTCAACAGTAAATAAAATTATCCGTACACATATGGTAAAATTTTGAAAATTAGGTTTTCTTCAATTAAATAACAAAATTGGATCAGTGAAATTAATATCGGAATAAGAGAAATAATTAGAGGAACCAATTTTAAGTAAAATTTGCTAATGTAATGCATAGTTTTGTTAAAAACCAAAAGCTTAGGGCTTCAAGATTTGGAAGGGCCCAGCCCATTTGTGTTGACTATTGGACGGAGAGGCCCACCGAGATCAATAAAAATGAAATAATGAAATATGTTTCCTATGTCAACCTTGATTTACAATTTTAAAACATATCACAGAATTAGTAATAAACAAATATGGTTTTTCTGAAAGGTTTATTTAGGACACGTTTAGGAGAACTTTTCTTACCCGACTTTTTATTTTACGTTTTTCAATAAAATTTTTAAAATATTTTATAAAAATTTTAAAAAAGTTTAATAATACAAAAAAAATCTAAGTCATAAAATTTTTTTATTAATTATTTTATTATTTTTTAGTAAAATAAATAGAATTTATTTTTTAAAAATTTCTAAAATATTTTTTATTTTTTAAAAAGCTATTTTTTAATAAGCACTCCCGACATCCCCATAAACTCTCAAACATATGCAAAATTTACATTCCCATAGAACATACTTTAATAAACCATAAGATATACATATTTGCCAACTTAAAAAATTTATGAAGAAAACCTATAATATCTCGAGAAACATATGATGAATGAAACATTAGTTGAGATAAATTTAGGGTCCGATAAGGTTTTTACAATAAAACATCACGCATATAATTAGATCATCAGTTGCGTTATTATTAAAACAACAAAATTTTACACTATTAACCAGAAGTTCTTCTGCCATATATACAGTGCTGATAAGATACCCATCAACAGTAGGACTGTTTTCTAACGGCAAAAGTCAAACAGTTTGCATCCTCGATGCATTCCTCTACAAAACATTTGCTCATTCACAGTTCTTCTTCTTAATACTGCAAATAAAGCAGTTATTGGCAAGCTTTGAAACATCAGGCTTGCAAGCTTTACATAAAGCAAAGCTAGAGATCTAGCAAGCATCAATTCTTCTTCATCTCTCTTTGGTGTCGGTCGTGGCGGCGGACCGTATAGAAGCGTAACGAGATCACGCTTCCCTGCAACATGAGCTAAAGCCCAAAACATGGCATGCTTTTCTCTCCCAATACCGTCCATTAGAACCATCACTCGTTTCTTCGCTGTTGCTGATGCCGTAGAACTCTTCTTCAGCCTCTGATCCATTTCTTCCCATTGATCACCTCCTGCTGCTCTGGTTATTCTCCATCTCTTTCATCCACCACTAACACTATTCCCACCCATGTTCCGTAATTTCTTTCCTCACTCAGATACAAGAAACTTGGTACGTAAAACAGAGCGAAGAGTATGGGATTGAATTTGAAGATGATGAAGAGCTGGAAAAGAGAAACAGATCAGTCACGAGGCAGAGTTAACTGAAAAAGCTAGGATAAGATTCATAGTATCAATTATTATACAATCTTATCGATTAATTAATGATCGTATTATAGTAATCTAAGATTCTGATTAAAGTTTCAGTTCCATGATCATAGAATGATTCATCATAATGAGGTTGCTGTTCCTTTCTCTTCAAAAGGTGCGTTTTTTGGTTTTGTAAGCGAGTTTTTTAAAAATAAATTATTAAAAATAGTATTATTAAAAATGATGTATTTTTTTGTAATAAAAAATATATTAAAAGTAATTTTTTATATTTTTTTTGTAATAAAAAGTGAATTAAAAGTAATTTTTTAATTAAAAAAAAGTAATTTTTGAATGTAAAAGAACACATCCAAATAGAAACAAAAGTTTAAAAGAAGAAAAGAAAAGAGAAAGAATGATAAGATAGTTACTGCTATCTATCTAATGAACGTAATGTCATGTAATGTAATACTTGGTTGGTGTTGATTTAATTTTGTTGCTGAGTTTAATAAAATGCAGGAAGAAGAAACAAGTAGTGAACTACTGATACCATGGTGGCAATTATGACCCTTGGAATCAATCAATGACCCAGGTAAAAGCTGATGAACAATTTCCCTCTTTCTTTCTTAATCTAAAAAAGTGTTGATTAAACTTATGTTAATAAAAGCATGAATCAAATTGTATTATGTTCAAGACTGTAGCAGAATGTACGGCAAAGATTAAAACGAATCATCACGTACGCGTTTTTTATTCTTTATTTTTGGCCAGCTAGAGCTAGTGTGTTTTAACTTGCTCGCACGAACGCAACAGACTGCCATTAATGTTTCTGTTGAATATATATAAGCTGAGCACCTGCTGAATAGTAAAGGATTTACTATTCTTTATTTTTGGCCTTTACTATTCTGTTGAATAGTAAAGAATTCCTGTATACAGTTGCAGATTTAAAGCTTCAAAACTTCACTACTTTCATGGAACGCATGGAAGTCCAATGCATTCCATTAACAGCTTTATTCACTTACTAAATTAAAGACCATGCGGACAAAAACAATGATTTGCAAAACAGTATCTATGAAATGAAATGGTATATGCGTGGTTCTATTTAACCATACGAAAACTGAAACAGAAGTAAAATCTCTTCTTTGGGATTTAGGTTTTGGGCAAATGTGTACGCTATGCAATATAACAGGTGTTTGAACTTTGAATTGTTTTCTGGTGTGTTTTTTATGCGCGTGTTTGTTTCTGGAAGTACTCAACACTTTTGAACGACACAGTTCAAGAACTTTTACCTGGTCTTTTTCGTTCGATGAAAAACCCCGCCCGTTACAAAGGTGGAGTTCTTTCAATTTTAAATATATATACAGAGATATTTTCACGCACTCCTATTTTGTTATAACCAGATTAATTTTTAAATTCAATTTTCATAGTTAAAAAAAAAATTGTGTTAGTAACAGATTGACAAAATTGTGTAAAATTGAATTATGAATCGATATATATCTGACCATTTTGATTAAAATAATAAAAATTTTAAATATATTGTTTTCTTTTCTCTATATTTAGTAAGTGTTCGGATAGAGGCTAATCCATAATGTGAATGAGTTAAAATTTTTTCGATATATTTTTAACTTATAATTTTTAATATCTGACATTGGACATCAAATTTTGAATCTCACCGTTCGAAAATTGGCAAAAAAGTTTTTCTTAATGTCTTCAAAGAGAAGTGCCTCTATATCTCATATATATAATTTGGGTAATCCAACCTTTTCATAATAATTGGCCAAAATAATTTTTAGGGATTGTTTGAGGTTGCCTAAAACTAAAAAAATTTCAATAAATTTATTTTGAGATTTTTTGAATAAGTTTGTTTTTTTATTACAAAATAAAAATGATCTAAATAAAAATTTTATAACTTACAATTTTATGTTTTCCAAAATTTTATAAAAATGTTTTAGATTTCTCCAAAAATTATTAAAAAATAAAGAAGCATTTTGATCAGCATAGCTAAATATGCACTTAGTCGGGTGAACAATGATGGTTGTAGAGTTGCAGTATGCAAAGTTCATAACATATTATGAGCCAAGATGATGGTATTATGTAAAGAAAAAGTAATTTATTTTGTAACACACAAATACACAATATATTGAAGTAGTACGTCGTTTGCTTTTGATGTTTGTCCGATTATTTTTATAAATTTGTATGTTTTAAATATTCATAACTGAATTTTATAAAATTATAGTTCGGTAGAAGCAGACTTCAAAATAACATTTGAAATAAGTTAAGTAAAATTTAAAGTTAAAATTTAAAAAAATTAGAGTTCGATATGAAATGAAAGTATAGTTCGAAGTGATAATTAAAATACGATAAAATAGCTAAACTCAAAATCTAAAAAAAAAATAAAAATTCGATCTAATTAAAACAAACCCTAATAGGATTTGAGGTAGCAGGCTAGGAACTTGTCTCACACGCATAAGCAAACTTATGTAACAAGCTAGCAGACAGGAAACAACACTAAAAAATTAGAATGAACAGTATTTAAAATTTTTTATATTATTATAGAAAATTTAGTACAAAATATGAAATAAAAATAAAAAATCACAAAAAAAAGTGTTTATACTAAAAAAATTGAAATAAAAAATAATTTTAAAATTTTAATAAACAAGTTTAATTTTTTTTAAAGTAAAAAAATAAACTACTATAAATATTTTATTAAAAAATAGTAATTTTGAAATAAAATCACTTCAATGAGGTTAGCCAAAGTTCTCTGACCTTAAAAAAATTATACACTATTGTAGAATTTTTAAATATAAAAATATAGATAAAATTATAATTATGTAATTATACCTAGAAAATTTTAAACTTTCTGTAAATTAAATTTTTTTTATTTTTTCACTTAGTTCCCGTGTTCTCCATCAGATTTCGAACTTGCTTCAATATTATTAAAATGTTTTATTATTTAAATTTGAGGATATTTTTTATATTTTAAAAACTTATTGTTAATAAATTTCTCTCCAAGTATAATGTTATTAAATTTATTTACACAGTTCATTTCCTAACTAAACAGTCCTTCATTTCAGAGTTCAGGCGAGATTTGAGAGATAGAGGAAAGGAGCTTTTTTTCTATAAAAATTTAGGCACCGGTTAAGAGAATTTTTTTTCACTTTTTATTATATTTATATAGTGTATGTTTTTTGATAAAATTAAAATATTTTGTAAATTTATTAATAATTTAAAAAATATTAAACTTACATTATAAAAATTTATTATTATTATTTTAATTTTCTAAATAAAAAATTTTATATTTAGTTCTCTCTTTTTTATCTTTTAGAATCATGGAAGCCATTTCATGTGATAATTTGTTTTATTAATTGCACTGTTCATTTATTTTCAATTTTTATATTTATTTATAAACTTTTAATAACTCTTTTCTAAAAATATTTTTTTAAAAACTTCACTTTGATGCAAGGTGCATAAATAACAACGGATCATTAGCTGAGCTTGTTAAAGCGTCGTGCTAACAACGTGCAGGTGGCAGACTGGCAGGTTCCAGACCTGCATGGGCCTTTTTTTTTTCAGGTAGTAGCTTTTATTGGATGGGCCTAAAATTCCATCAAATAAGGCCCATCTCTTTTTGTTTTGCATGCTTTCTCCTCCGGAGCCTTCTTACCAAAATCATAATCATCCCATCAAGTAAACAAAACATAATTAAACAAACAATTATTTGGTAGATGGCTGATGTCACCATCTCCGACGATCGTGGCCGGTGTTTGTGGTGGTGGGATTTCGCAGTGGTCTTCTTTCTTCGCCCTTTCCTTGCTTTTTCTTTCGTTCTCTTGTTAATACTCTTCAGTAAGTCCAATTTCATCCCAATTCTTTCTTCTTCTTCTTCTTTTATGTCAATTTCGTTTCATGAATTGATTAAGAAGAAATCGATGATGAATTTAGTTCATTTTATAGTTTTCTCATGATAATTCAGGCTGGTGGGTGGCGTGGAAAGCGGTTCTTGTTCATGTCCCTTTAGTGCAGGAGATATTTGGTCTCAGGAAGAAACCTGTCAAGCCCAAGCCGCCAACACGCGGCCGCCTCGCTCGGTTCTATAATTCAACAGCTGCTGCAAGGTGGATATCTCTCTACTGGTTGTTAGGTTTTGATTGCTTTCTGATTTTCAGATTGCTGTGATACTTCTCTTCTGTCATGGTGCCTGGAATTGGTGGAAGGAAGGTTTGAACTAGGATTTTGTTTGTTGCGGTTAAATTCCTGCAAAGTATGGTGATACTTTTAGTAACGTAGTTGTTGCTGCGAAGGGATAAATTGTCGCCATTCCCATCAAAGAATTGATATAGATGTTTGGGTTACGTATATGTATGTTACTACTGAAGGATGGTAAAGATGCAAGGGTAGCTCTTATTCATTAGGTAGTATGTATTCTTAAAAGTTGATATAGATCTTCAGTCATTAGGTGTGCAGAATGGATTTTGGTGACACTCAAATTGTACTCTTCAAGGAGAGTAGAATCTTGCTCCTTTGTATTATTCACAATCACCATGTATTGTTAGTGTCAATATAAAAAGCAGTTTTGCTTTCAGGATTAGCTTGTTTCCTGCTTGGTTTTTTGAAAGTAAAACTTTGTCAAGATTTCCCTCCCGTCTAACATTTTAAGCCATGAGAAAAAGCAATTAACTCTCAAAGCTTGTGTTACAACCATGTAGATTAGCGTCTGGTTGTCCCCCATAATGGTTTTCCTTTATCAGAATCATGGAATTAACTGTGGATTATGGAATGTCTTACAGTCAAATACTAGCAGTTGTAGTTTTTGGAAAACCTTGCAAGATTGCAAATGAAGATATTTTTGTATTTTAGGTAATATGGATGAAGTAGAGCTGCCGGTGAAGTATTTTACATTTTAAGCTTAATAGAATATCACAATTCTTGGAACAGCTAAGGTTATGCTAGATTGTACTTTTGAATGTATTATCGTTAGCAGCATGTATTTGTTTATGGTGTATCCTAGTTGTTCCATCAGATAGGGGCTGCTAGAATTAATCTTTCAACTACTATTACAATCTGGTGCCATTTGCTTCTTGTTTATAGTTATAGGTGTATGCAATAACAAAAAGCAGGCAGGCTGGATTAGAACTTGGAGTAAACAGTGTGGTAACGCTACATGAACTCATTATGTAAACGAAATCTAGATTGGTAGAATAGAGCTGCTGTTGCTAAACTAGAATGATTTGAAATGCTGTGCAGTTACTTCTTTGATCACTGTGTAAACTATCCAAAAGTTTTGAAGAGGTAGATTTATGCTAAATCTAACCTATTACAATTATTGTTTTGCGCTTCTGTTTGTTCAACCTTCTTTCTTGATGGAATTTTTAATGAGTTATTTCTAATTGTAAGCTCCTCTGTCTTGCCCCTTTTTGTTCTGAATAAATTTTTGTAGCTGTTTGATGTCAGCAGTGAAATCTGCAGCTAAGATATAGATATTAATGCTGAAGCAGAAGCAACCTTTTTAATGGCATCTCCTCCCCTTCGTTTTACTCATGCTCCTGTAACCAACCATTGAGTCTTACTTATATTGAGTTAATGAAGAATCATGGTGGCATTATGTTCTAAGGCTGGCAGTGCTGCCATTGCTAATTAGTTCATCTTAAAGTTAAGCAATATTATAGAACATTCATCTCATCTGGAATGTCTCTCTTTTTTTAAACCTTTATAAAAGATAAGGATACTGAATACCTTCTTCGTTCTTAATTTGAATCTGATAGCAAATATTTATTTGCAGAAATAGAAGATAAGAGCAACCGAAGAAATTATTGTGCTACAAAAACTGCGTCAACATCGTACATCTGATTTGTTCATCCAGTGGCTGAGCATATGAGACACTTTAGGGATCCGAAAGCAAGTTGGAAATCAGTAGCAGCAAATTATGGTGTTGATGTATTTTATGCAGTTATATTTTCATCCTTTCTACTTCCAGTGAATGCCGAAATACGAAGTGTACAATTCTGGATTGTCAACTTGTTCCTTCCAACAAAGTCATTGTTAAATGTAACTAAGAGCATAGGTCCTTTTGTTTGTTATAATTCATTATTGAGTACTTACATTCAATCTGGGAGGGACGCCGCATATATATGGAGTATAACATTCTTTGTTTATGTCAAAGTGAACAGTGAAAGCACAATCAAAGAAAAAGAATAATTAAAATTGATTTAGAATACAAATATTCCTCACGCCCAGTGGGACTCGAACCCACAATCGCCTGATTAGAAGTCAGACGCCTTATCCATTAGGCCATGGGCGCTTTCCATATGCAGACGCCTTAAACCAAAAAGACAATCTTTGGTTAAAAACTTGCAGATATATTGATTTCTGACAGCATGAAGAAAATAGAATAATAGAGAGTATTTTCATTAGAGTTGATAGTCGGGATAATATAATCGTTAACATCAGTTTGTAATAAAAGGAAACTAAAATAAGTTAAGATGCAAAAAAGAAATAAGTTCTAGATCCTTAACAAGAGATTTTTCATGTATATATAAAAATTCATTTCCTACGTTTCATACATGGATAATAGGTTCAGCCTTTTATTCCTGACATATTGAATTCTTATAGATTTATTTCTGACTTGTAAGCTTATTTCTTGGCCTGAATATATAAGTTTTATTTTTAGATGCTTGTTTGTTGGCGCTACTGTGAAATCTATAATATACCATCTACATCTTTACTTAAATTGAACTCGCATAACTATAACTTCATTTCAGGTAATATCTTTTCAAACGAAGAACTCAAGCCAATCTTAATGGCATTTGTTTATCGTTACGCAAGAATTTTCCTGAAAGAAATGGGCATATAAGGATGAGCTAAGTTATTGAGAAAAATCCATATGTATTAGCAGCAGCAGTAGTTAATAGATCATCACCACAATTAATATTTAAGTCGCCCTTTATTTGACTTCTAAAGTTCGCCTTCGATCGTATGACTTATGATTAATTTCTCCCAAAGCGTGCTAGCTTCTTTTTTTCTTTTTCTTCAGCAAAGTTTCTCTCTCTCTCTCTCTGTAATCTAATCTTTTATGTAATGAATGAAAATCCACAACAATCATTTTCCATTTGAAGATGATTCATATTTTTAGCTTTTGTTGTGACCTAGCAACTTTTTTCTTTTCTCTTCATTCTTTCATTCAACTGCCATGGTTTGGTTGGTTGGTTTTTATGATTAATGGTGTTATTAGAAAGCACTCAAATATGTGTTCTTTCTTTTTTAGTTTTTTTACTTTAATAATTTACTTTTGATTGATATTTGTTATTATTATAGAAAGGAATTGGGTCAAATGTAGCTAACTTAATAATGGTAACCATAATAAATGTATTGATGGTCATGTTCATGAATTGTAATAGAGTGATGAGGTTTTGGCTACGTTCCGTTTATGCTTGCCCTTGTTTTGAATTTTTTCAGGAATTAGCTATCAATAATTCATCAGTACTGCAAAATTGGTTAAAACCAAATGGACCAAGGATCTACTTCCATGCAGAAACTATCATAAAAATAGTTCAACAATAATAACTGGCTACAACATGGTATGCAAGTGCATGCAACCATTTGCAAACATTGAAGAATCCCTAAACGTGCAAATGTTTTATTCATCAAACTCCATTTACTATATATATATATATTTTTTCCTCATATCATAAAAATGTTTTTTTTCCTCATCAAATCTACGCTAACAAATAAGGTGGGGAAAAAAGTAGCAAGCAAAATAAAAGTTGCTTTCCAAGAAAAAAGTTCTAGTATCAAAATTCAAAAATGGAAAAGATCGCCGAAGGCTTTTGAAACTTGCATAATCAAGCAAGTACATTCAAAGTAAGATAAATTAGTCGAGTACGACGAGGGGATTTTATTTATTTATATATTGTTTTCGAAGAAATAGAATAATGTCTTCAAGTATTGGAGAATTAAAACGTTTTAGAAAATATTAATCACTTTGATCAATGAGATACATGATCTTAAAAGACCAACATCCCCTTCTTCATTCTTCTTCTTTGTTTTCTTTCCAGTTCATATTTCAAGAACCCACGAGCACTCCAAAAGCTTGTGCATTATAGAAATAGAATTGAATTGAATAAAAGCTTTTTCTTTTGTTTTTGAAAAACTTGTTCCTAAAAAGAAGATTTCTATTGCTTAGTGGAGTGGAAGCAATGGTGTTCATCATTCCCTTAACTTAGAAGTGATTGAATGAACCCAGCTTCTTATTATTAATTCTGTACTAACATAAGCTTTAACATTTCCAAATTTTTCTTTCCATACCCCAGTTCATAATTATAAGAACCGGATCGGACATCGAACCGAAAAACTGTCTGAGTCACGGTTCTCGGGTTGAACCGTCAAATCAACCGATCGAACCGTCGGATCAATAATATTAAAGCATTTTTAACTAATAATAATAATTATAGTAAAAAATTTACTGCTAATGATATTATCAATAATAATAACTATAGCAATCATAACAAAAAATTAAAATATTTTTATTATGTCATTACTATCAACAACAATAGCAATAATAATCACAGCAAAAATTAAAGTATTACCACCATCAATAATAACAATAACAACTAAAATTTATAAATAGAAATTTTTAAATAAATTAGGAGATTAGAAAAAAATAAAACTATAAAATAGATAAATCATAAAATAGATATAACTAACTTTTAGATATACATATTTGAGTCTAAATATTTTACAATATAAAAAATTTAAAAATCACTAATAATTGATATTTACAAATAAGAAATAATTAATTATATTTTTTGCATTATCACATCCAAATGCTAAATCTAAACTACATATCATTTTTCAATATAGAACATTAATAATTATTTTTGCATTAAATATATCATCAATTTAAAATTTTTTAATTAATTTTTAAAAAAAATTTTCAACCCGATTTGATCCAGGCGGGCGGGTCGACCGGATTAAAGTGGATAAGAATGGATCAAATCGAGTCGAAATAGATCGATTATATAAACGATTTTTTTGCAAATCCGGACCGATTTACTGTCCGGATCTGACAACTATGCCCGAGTTAGGTTCTGACATCTCTCACTTCCATCTAAAATATCAAAATTTTTAGCAAAATTTAGCAAATATACTTAGTCTTTATTCAATTCAATCCTTAACTAAACCCTTTGGGAGAAATGATATTCTATGTCAATAAGCAGCTTTTTTGGCCAATATAGTAATTAAAGATAGTTCATTCACTTGTATATATTTTTGTTTCTATCAATCAATAACTGATCTGGTAATGAATACTTAGTTCATGATTGATAAACATTTCTCATTCAATAAACATTAAATTTCTTGAAAATTTTTTAATAGAAAAGACACTACCAATACTCATGTAGCAGAGTAGAAAATAAAATAAAAAATTAAACTTTCTCTAATTAATGCTTTTTCTTGATAATGATTTTTTGAAGTTTGAAGAGAAGAAAAAGGAGCGAATAGAATGGAATGGAATTTTCATTGGATTGGTCCCAGCAGCAAACTACGGACGCCGTTCTGAGAAAAAAATAAAAAGACAGAAAAAAGATAGGAGGATTTCATTTCATTTAATTAATTTTTTGATATGTTGATTCTCTCAACATTCTTTCTTCACTCTTTAGTAGTCCAACACCAGTCAACAACTTGGATTTCTCAATAAAATTTTCTATCTATCAATCTTTTAAATTTTTTTCTCAAAACTCATATTCATAATAATTATTATAGTGGAAGAAAGAAAATAAAAGCACAAGGTGGATTGTGTTATAAACCCCACCACCACTCTTCTTCCCCGCTTCAAAAATCTCTAACATTCATTTCTTCTTCTTCAAAAGCATCACTAAAGTATACACTTTGTTTGTTCTCTCCTTCACTAATTCATTCATTCTCTTTCTTGCACAACCCCCCCAAGAACCTAAAAGGAAACAAAAGATAACTATCTCAATCTACCTTGAAAACAGAGAAGAAGAATTTAGAAGAAGCAATGAATAATGGCGAAGGAGACCATGACCATGTCTATAAGGGGAGTTGTTTTCCATGGTGCATGTTTGCTCCTTGCCAATCAAATCTTCTTCTTGTTCTTTGTTGTTGTAGAACTTAGCAATTAGCTAGAACAACTCAAATGCCTTCAGGTTTCCCAATCATCCTTCCCCCTTCTCAGGAAACACTCATCATTGCTCCCTTCTCTTTATATTCTCCCCTTCCTTCTTCCCTCTTCATTCCCATAGCTAACAACCATTAATCGATCTTAGTTGCTTATTCCCTATAGCACTCTTCTTCTTTTCTCTTCAAATTCCCTTCGCAAACAGATAGATCATACTTAGATTGTTATCTTGTTCAACAATGAAGCCAAGCGCGAACTCTGTGACCGGGTTCTGCGCTGTTTTATCACAAGGAATGGAGGAGCTGGAACGGAGTTTTCCAGAAACTGCATTCATGTGCGCAGATTGGCTGCAGAGCGCGGTGGCTCTGTTACGGACATGGCACGCTCAGCTATTACACTTACTGCAGAAGCTGCACTTGCCTGCCGGCGGCAAGTGGCTTGATGAGTACATGGATGAGAGTGCGAGACTGTGGGATGCTTGTCATGCTCTCAAACTCGGCGCATCCGCTATGGAATCGTTCTGTTCGTCTTCTGTTTCTGATCTTATTCGAACTCTGGATCGTTTCCCTTCTAACCCACGCCAGGTTCGTATATGTTATCTATATTATCGTGACTCTAAACTATATAACTATTTAGTTGTGCATATAGTTAGTTAACTGATTTTTCGACGCATGTATAGGTGGTGAGGGCAATAGCAGTTTGCAGGAGAGAAGCAATGGGGCTTGAAGAAGATAACAGAGCAGTGATAGAAACACGAGCAGAACCATTCGCTCTACGCTTGGACGAGAACGCCGCAATGGCAATGGAATCAAAGCTTCATAGCGGGTTCAATGGTTTCAGAGGAGTTCTCTACGCCATGCACAACGTTAGCTCTTTTCTCTTAACTGTTCTTCTTTGGGGTTTAGTGTCATGGTGGGCGGACGGCAACGGCAGCATTAATCTCGACCCTTCGTTGCTTTTCGGGTCCGGTTTTATGGCGTCGATCGGACGGCTGCAGCAGAGACTTAATGGAGAGATTGAAACAATGGATGGAAGGCCAGGGGTGTTGATGTACGAGTTCAGAGCTGTTAGAGCTGCAGTTGATGAACTGAAAGAAGAGATTGAGAGTAATGGTGGTGGTGGTGCTGTTGTTTATGGGAATGATTGTAATGAAAAAGTTGAGAGATTGAAAGGATGGATAGGGATGTTGAGGACTGGAGTCGAGAACATTGTAGGGCAGATTGATGATTTCTTTGATGAGATTGTTGAAGGCAGAAAGAAGCTTTTGGACATATGTAGCAATAGGTGATAATTGTAATAATAACAACAACGTGAATTAGTATTAACTAATAACTAGGATTTGGATGAGTTAGTCTCTTCTTCTGTTTCTTTTGTAGAGACCTATAGAGGGTCTTCTTAGCAGAAGAAGTTGAAAGATATATTATTGTCATTATATAGCTTGTAATCTTATATTGTTCTTAGAGTTTGTTGTGCATGAGGATTTTCAACTAGTTCTATAATCCTGATTTGCATTTTAATAAATGAACCATATTACTCTAAAAGATATATGAGAAAGGTTATGATTCTTACTACGTAGATAGAAAGAGAAGGAGCATTTGCAATGGAAGATTTTGTAAAAAATTTACAAAAAAGAATGGAGAGAGGGGGAAGTACGACTGTTTTAAAAAAAAAAACATCTGTTTCAGAAGGAAAGTTATCCAAAGTTCATGTAGTTGTTGTGTTTCAACAAAGACTAAAAGCTCCATTCACAGATGTAGGAAGAACAATTTTGTGGCATTTCAAAATTTATATTGCCAAAGAAAGAAGGCTTCTGTAATCTACTTTCTGCTTTTTTGTTTTTTTCTTTCTCTCCTATCATTACTGATACCACCAATGACCAATTTGAGAGTGAATAATAAGGAAAAAGAGAGTCCTAGAGATTCCTCTGCTTCCAAGAAAAAGAGGGGAGAAAATGTTATAAAGAAAGAAAGAAAAGAATGGAGAGAGCAGAGAAGTCTACTGTTGTAAGCTTTTGTCCTGATTCTGTTGATAGTATTAACGAGAAGAAGGAAACTACGATGAAAAAGTTAAAAAACTAGAGCCCGGTCTGACAATGGCTGCACTGCAGATCATTACCTTTGTTCCTTTTCTCTTTAGCTGCTACTAGAACTGGAAACCTGCTTGCTGCTTGGCTGCTGTTCTCTTGTGCCTTTTACCTTAGCTGCTTCAAGGCTTTCTTTCTTTCGGCGGCTGAATGAAGGCTAGATTAGATTCCACACTTCACAGCTTTAAGTCAGTACACTACGTTGAGCACTACAAATAGGGAAATCATCAGATCTGTCAACCGCGTACCACAACTCATATACAATACAACATGTTTCTAAACTCCAAATATAGATTGTAAAGAACACCATGTACTAGAAATTTAAAAAACGTGTGTAGAAAACAAAAAGGAAAGCTCGGAATGAAACACTAGCGATACACTACAAAGGAAGTAACCTATAGATGCCAGTAACACTAGAGCATCAAATCTTTTCATTTAGAGCATATCATTATCATTTTGAAAATATAACTCTTTAAAGATGAACTGCTATTTGATTCCCCTCGCAATTTGGTGAAACAGTAGGGTATAAAATCTCACAGTAGAGCAAATCCCAGGACCGTAAGCAAAATATAATTAGGATTAGACTACCACTCATAAACAACGATGTGCAAATACAGAATCTAAGCAAGCTGGATATGCATACAGTTTTGTCTTTTCCAAAAAGGGAAATGCCGAATAAAACTATTGCAAGTATTCGATTATTAGCATTACATAAATAAGCAAGATCAGAGGCTGGGAGCATAAGCTGTAAGCTATGAAGGAGCTCTCGCAAAATCATCGCACTTGATTAAATACAGATCATGTCACATCTACATGCTGCAATGACAGCTATGCACCATGATACCTGCTTATCATTATGCATAATGACTTGGGGGCTGTTTTCTAATTCCATTCTATAAACATTTTTATTAATTTTTAATAAATTTTTCGTAATAATTTATAAAATTTATTTAAAATTTTAAAAAATATAAAAAAATTTATATAGAAATTCTTTATTACTTATTTTTTTTTAAATCAAAATAATAAAATTTATTTATCAAAATATGACAGTAATATTTCTTCTTTCAAAAAAATTTATTTTATAAATAATTCTAAACATCTCCCTAACGATATGTACTAACTCGCCTTTCACTGTGGGCCAAAAAATTGATCTTATACATTAGTAAACTCCACAAAATGAACAGCAGCAGCCCACCTACTGATTACATCAATCGCCTAACTTTATAATCTACCAAAACATCCCCGTAATTGATTCAACTGCATGTATAATATCAAAATTTACAAACTTCAATTTTTCTTGTTGAATAGAAGTAGGCTGTTAATAGCTTATAAACACCTCAATTTACATGGCAAAATATATTAGAAACGGAATACAGGAAGAAAGAAGTAATACTGCCTATAACCTATATCTGTATTACAGGTTGAAAAAAGGGCGGCATCGGCCCTCTCTTGCAATCCTCATATGTCAAACCCTGGCATAGCAAACTGTGAGGAAAATGCTTCAACACGATCACGAAGCTCATTGACATCCCTGTTGTTCTGAAGACTACTTAGAAAATCCTTTCGTAGTTTACCATGTTCCCTTTGTAATGTACAGGCAATTTGCACAGCCTTGAGAAGAAACTCAGCGATCATCTCAAAATCATCTTCCAAACAACCTCTTGTAGTCATGGCAGGAGTGCCTGAAGATACACACGATTGTCAAGAACATGCTAAGCAGTAAACAGTATTAGGAACTTCATGGAGATGCAATGAAGACAATACCTATCCTTACTCCACTCGGAGATATTGCACCATTATCACCATAAATTGGAGTTTTATTTAAAGTTATGTGGCAAGCCTCACAAACCTTCTCGAAATTCTTGCCTGTTCATAGTTTCAAACCAAAAAATGTGAGGAAAGAGGCATTTATGAAGGACTACATTAGTTCACTGTTAATAACCCTATTCCTTGTTTCTCATTGTTAACAATCCTAAGCTAAAGAAGTAAGACGCCAATTGTTACCCTATAAAAGCAGAAAACGATAGGCACCATTTCGCAGTGCGTTTGGAGCGTGTTTCTTATCCAATTTTCATTTTGCATTTCTTAATAAACCTTCTACAATATTGCACAAAATTTATTTAGAAAATACAAAAAACTTTTATGTTGTAAAATCTTACTATTGCTTATTTTTATTTTTTTAGGTCAAAAAAATAGAGCTTGTTTTCCGAAATATCTCCTACATATTCTTCATTTTAGAAAAGTTTCAGTTCATAAGCACTTCCAAGCTTCCCAATAAGCTCTAATCAACTACAAGACACCCCGCTTTGGAGAACACTACAGACCTGAAGCAACCTAAGCTAAAAGACTAGAATAACCCATTGTTATACCACAAGAAATTTCATAAGCTGACAAAAACCCTGTAATCCCTAATCAACCTCTGTCATTCCGCAATAAGCAAGGCACACAGTTTTGGGGAACACCGGGGAAGGAAACATAGGTAACATAAGCAAATAACATTTAAATCTTTGCCTAAATTTAAAATGGGGAAGATAAGCCAAGTATAACAAACGGATAGATAAACATAATAAAAGTTCAAATGAAGTTCAAGTGTCAAATTCAGAACAGGAACATGTGCATAAGCCTCTCCATGGATTTAAAAGTTAGACCAGAAAGTTACACAAAGAACAACACGAGCATCAGGTTTAAGTCAAAAGACACCATTAGAAGCAAAAGAATCTGCATAGCTACCTTCTCCAGCTTAAAATTCTATGTAGTTTACATTTTTTCCCCCTCTCTCTTTAGTTAAATCTAAAATAAGCTCGACGCCCATCCTTTTTTGCTTTTTTTCATGTATGTTATTGAGCTTGCTAGATAACAAATACAAAGTTGGCTGTAATACTGCACTACTACACGAACATGCAACAGAAAACCACACTGATATGGCCTTAAGTTAGAACTTTTGAGCCACAGCAGGCAAAGATAATGATGACGTAGTGAAGATCTTATCTAAGATATCGTTTGAAGAAGTCTGAGATAAGCAAACTCAATATTAAAACACTCTCCAGGACAGTTGAATATTAAGTTGGGAAGATTATAACTGGTAGGAGAAACAACTGCGATGAGGTTACCTGTTAACCCAAAAGTCCTCAAGTCCCAAAGTACCAAATGATTATCTGTACCACTGGTCACTAATTTGCATTTTCTTCTCAGCAAAGCAAATGCTAATGCCTGAGCATTTTTCTTAACTTGTTGAATATATGCTTTGTATTCAGGCGTAGCAACCTGCTTCAATGCAATTGCCAAGGCACCAATATGATTATTGTGTGGCCCACCTTGCAGTGAAGGGAAAACAGCAAAATTTATTCTTTCCTCAAAGTCATAATATTCACTTTCATCCGTTTGGTACAAAGAAAACCCGCATTTCCTCAACTTCTTTCCTTTCCGGTAAAAGATTATACCACCCCTAGGACCCCGCAGGCTCTTGTGAGTCGTTGAAGTAACAATGTCACAGTAATCGAAGGGGCTAAGGCATTCCTGCAGTTGTAGCATAACACATGTTAATTACAAGTAGAAAGGCATAAACAACCAAATGGCATGACATCAATGTCATTATGATGAAAGCAGAGAAAACAGATTTGAGCAATTTCAAACATCTGACAGTTCTGTTCTCTGTTTCAAAGGTCACTAAGTACTTGCAAGTGCAATTGTACTACAGTCCTTTTAAACCAAGAGCTCCATTTGATCCAACAACCCTATAGTCCTACTTTAGATCAACAGGCCATCTTTGAGTAATATATATTAAAAATATATATCAGTATGTCATGGTCACTATAATATGCTAGATGCTTGCTAATTGAAGACACATTGGACAGCATAAAACTCCTATCCACAAATAAGAATGCAAATACTTGGGGACAATATAAGGCTTACAACCACCATCTCAGGATTTTCATGGTAAGCTGTCAACTTCTTCCTTTCCGCAATTTCGATTGATTACACACTAAATGTATCATTTGAGGTTCTTAGCAAAAACATGATACAAACTACCTATGATTCTTGACTGCTAACTGGTCTTAGTATCAAGTTCAACATAAGACTAGTTTGAAATGCATAAAAGTCCAAAACAATTGAAAAGGAAAAGAAACAAATTATAACTCTAGAAGAAAAAGGTCGACCTCTGTCATGGAAGTTGGCTTCAATTGACATCCCTTGACTCCAATACAGAAAGGTCGTCATGTTCTTCTGAAAGTTCACGGCGAAACATGACTAGCACCTAAGACAAATTAACTCCTAAGATGGATGAGCGAGTTTAGAACCCAACCTAATCCCCACAAGGCATACCAAAGTAGCATTTACCTTCATGTTGCATGGTCAGTGAACTTATAGGTCTACATAAAATCATTGCGCATCTAACAATATGACACAATTGCTAACCAGTAGTCGTAGACAAAATCTAGCTAATGCAAATTTAAAGCTTTTATCACCTTAGCTGCTATGAGCCCACTGATATGAGCCATGTCACACATTAAAACAGCTCCACACTTGTCAGCAATCTGCCGCAACCTCGCATACTCCCACTCCCTCGGATACGAACTGCCACCACAAATTAAAATTTTTGGGTGGAAATCCATTGCTCTGTCCTCTAGCTTATCATAATCAATATAACCGGTTTGTGGATTCACTTTATACGGCAGGCTCTCAAAGAAAATTGATGCCCCTGAGATCTTCTTGCCCCTCGGAGTATAATAACCGTGACTAACATGGCCACCAGACGGCGAATCAAGTCCCATAATTCTGTCTTTTGGTAACAACAATCCCGTATAAACAGCTAAATTTGCAGAAGTGCACGAGTATGGTTGAACATTAACACCCCAACACTCCGGATCAAGATCGAATGCAGCAAGAGCCCTGTCCCAGCACAATCTCTCAATCTGATCAATGTACTGATTTCCTTCATAGTACCGTGCCCCAGGCATGCCCTCTGAGTACTTGTTAGTCAAATGGCTACCAAGCGCCTCAAGAACAGCACGGCAAACAAAATTCTCTGATGCAATTAGCTCAATGCCATAAAGCTGACGGCGGCGTTCCTTCTCCATGATATCAAACACTTCAGGATCAGCTTCTGAGATCGGCTGACAACCCCAAGCCCGAACAGCTGTCCTCCGGGTTTCCAAATCCAGCTGCTGTTGCTGTTGATCAATTTTCGTCCGTTTTGGTGCCGAAGAAGCCGCTGACGAGCACGACGATGACGTGCCAGCAGTAGAGCGGAGGCGTTTGAGCGACATGGTATACCCAAGTATGCTAAATTCCTCTTCGTCTTTCATTTCATCGCCAGAATCATCAGTAGGATCCACAGGGCCAGCGGATTGCGTGGCATTCTCTTGTTGATCAAGTAGTTGCAGAGGAATCGATCGCCGCGGCGGCGGCTGCTGCTGCTGTGAAGAATCACCTGCTATCGGTACTTGATCAATTCTTCCATCAACAGCGTGTGAATTGAAACCTAACGAGAGATTCGATTGCGGTCGAGAGAGATCCATGAATCCAATTCAACTCAATCAACCGAACAAAATCGAAGACGGAATTTTCAAGATTGAAACAAGAAATTACTAATGATCGGGAAAAGATGAACAGCAGTAGCAACAACACAAGCAACGAAGACAACGGCAGTGAGGGAAGCAGCGGTAGACGAAAGCTCCGTGACGGCGAGAACCGGAGTCCATGAAACGAGAAGGGCAAGAAATGGTCAGATGTACCTGGACGAATTTCGAGAAAAGTTGTGAAATTGATTTATAACATGTTCAGCCGGTTGTTTTTGCAGTGAAAATTTATATGCGGTTTAGTTGGTGGTTCTGAAAACTATCAGAAAATCAACACCAAGAGGAGGGAAGAATAAAATGTTTAGATCATTGTAGACTGTTGGATCCTTTCGTGATTGACGGTTTATATGAAGCAAACGTATAACACGTTTGATGAAGTAGACCGACTTTCGTAATTTTTTTAATAGTTTTCTAGAAGACTATGTTTGTTTACAGAATTAAGCCTCTCGTTCTAATTAGGTATTTTAAATGTCCATAACTAAATTACGTAAAAATAAAAAATAAAAAATAAAATTTTTTAAAAATAAATTAAAAATTGAATTTAATTTTTATATTTTAATTAATTATTAAAGTGGGTTGAAAGTAAATTTAAAAAAAATATATAATAAAATTTGAATTTTATTTATATAAAATTAAAAATCTAAATTTTTAATTTTATTTATAATTAAAATAAAAAAATTGAATGAAACTTAAATTTTGACGAAAGAAAGTAAAATTTTTATCACTTGAAACACGCCCTTATGGTATAAGTTTAAATTTCTTAGCACAAGCTTGGCCATGACTAATTAAACGTGAGCTATTAACCATTCACCTGGTTGGATAAAAATAGTAATTAAATCAATTGGACTATTACTATGAATTACTATAAATCAACCTACAAAAGCTGGTTCGCTTCATCAATCGAGATCTCATTGGGTTGCTTGCGTTCTTTCTCTCGGCTCGATTGATCGAGAGGGAGAGTAGCAGCAGCGATTTGAATTTACTCAATTCAATATACAATGGTAATGGCGGAGGAGAAGATTGATCGCCGGAGAAGGCATGGATCGACGGCGGTGTTCGTGGCGGTGGATTACATATTTTTGTTTATTTTCTTCGGATTTCTCTGCTACTTTGTTTTCCAGATCTTGCCGGCGTCTACTGTTCGATCTAGCTCTTCGCCCGGCTAGTTGTTCCGGTAATTTTTCAGATCTGCATTGCTCTTGGTTGACAACATCACTGAACGGATGGCTGTGCGATCTCATAACGTTTTGCGAATTGCATTTGTTATTATTCTTATTTGTGTTCCTCTTTCGCTGACACATTGTGTGTTGGAATAGTTTTTGGATGAAATTGTGATATGCGATAAGGAAGAAAGGGTGTTTGCAAGAGAAATAAAACTGAAAATAAAATTGCAATCAAAAGAAAGAATAATTCTTGGTGCCCTTCCTAGAGAAGCTGGCCACCTATTTATAACAATAATCCGGCGAGAGTCCTTAAGGGACTCTAACTCTTGTTCCCACAACAGATATCACTTGTTATTTGATTCAAACTCTACTCCTTCTCTTCAAATTGAATGCCTAGCACCCACATCTCCTTAGCTGCTGGGCCGAAGCCCATACCCAGTCCTTATTCAGCTCCCCTTGGTCACTTGCAGCCAATGCAAGTGCTGCAGTTGCTAACAAGTTCTCTTCTGTCCCACTGTGGTCTTGCACTCCTCCATCTTGTCTCAAGAATCTTATCAAATTGGTTGCTGTTAAATTTGGTTAACTTTCATTTGAATGCCAGGGAAACAAAATGTGAAAATTTAGCACATCACTGCTATTACTTATAGTTGTTTCCTTACTGATGATAGTTAACAAAAATGGAAGATTTTTTTTACAAACTTTATTGCTCTTATTGTGTTTGTGTGTTTTTGCATAAAGCATTTGAGTTTTGCACTTAAATATTTATCTGTGATATCACTTATCAGTTTGCAGCAAAGGCCTAGTGAAAATTTTGGTTGCACTTGTATCATTTGCATTGCTAGGAGAATGTCTTCTGTGTTTATGCAATGCGGTGGGGATACTTATAAGCAAATGGCACAAATTTTGCTCGACTGGTTGATCAAATGACACAAATTTTGGATGCTTTAGATGTACATATGGAGCATGAGTCATCTTGATTTCTTTACAGATGCACCTGCTGAAGTTGCATCAATTTTGTGGTGCTTGTTGATGCATTGACACTTTCAGATTGCAGCATGCAAAATTTGCTAGAGCATACATGGAATTATTCTTTGCAATCTGTCCCCTCAAAACCAATTTGATCTCCAAGCATGCCCAAACAACTTTCAGCATAGGATGTGTTCAAAGAGCTTGATGCATGTAACAGAACACGGACATAGAAGAGGTCTTCATTCGCAATGTAATCAACATCTCGCTGCAAATTTTGACAAAAGATGGACATTCCTCCGTTATATTAGTTTGTTACCTTTCGTGTTTAATGAATGTCATGTTAGTTATTTGCTAGAGCTTCTTAACAGTTCTGCTTAACGTCATGTTCTTTCATCACAGAGTATTAGGTCGAGTCTTTTCGTATAACAGCTGTTAGCTTGACCTCCATGGACATATTTATAGTAATTTTTAAGTTATGGAAACTGGGAGTCCTTTATCTTCAGAGGTTTGGTAAGGCATATAGCTGTAGTTCAATTTTAGTTGCTTGTTATTTCAGTCAGGTTCTGTAAAATTACAAGAGCTAACCTGCTTAATAAAGCAATTAGTTATCTGAGCCTCTTCTAGTTGCCAGTTCTTTTGAACCTCTACTCGCTTGGAAGATATTGAGTTATTCTCAAGCAACAGCAAAAACTGAAGCAATTGAACGAAAGGAAAAATTGCATCATTCAGTTGTTCTTGCAACTACAAATTTGGAGGTATTTCACAAGTACATCAAACCCAACAGAGTCATGCCTGGATAATATCAAATCATAACAAATGATGATTTCTCTGTTTCTGCTCCTCTTGCTTTTTCCTTGAAGAAGGGGTGGTCTCTGTACAATGTTCTTCTTCCATTTCTTGTCATGCTTCTTGGAAAGTTCTTGTAAATTCCCGCCTGAATCTCTCACTCTCTCTTGACAGTAAGAGCGCGTTTGAAATACACGTAACTGATTTTGTAAAATTGAGCTTTGTAAAAATAAAGTTCGGTGAAAAATAAAGTTTAGAGTGACAATTGAAATGAAATTTAGAGTGATAATTGAAATACGTGAAATGGTCAAATTTAAAATTTAAAAAGAGAAAGTAGAGTTGGATATAGTTTGAAACAAGCCCTAAGCTTTCCTACAATTTAAATGCACACAAAGAAGAGAAATGGACAGTCAGCGCATTGAAACTTTCTGGAGGATAAATTATGCATTGAAACTTGACACTCCCATAATAAAGAAGTGCATCAAATTGGATCTCTTATGTCGGTGCAGTCTGATTTTACCAAAACTAACTTGTATGCAGGCGGCCAATGTAAAAACCTGTCGTTATGCATGATATCAAACAGTCTACCACAAACCAATCTAGTCTGCATATTTGCCTTGCTATAATATATGAATCTAGGAACTTGTAATCAAAACAAAAACTATGGTACTAGATTTCATGCTGAAGTCCCTGCAATTGATTTATACAAATTGTAACTACTGCATTCGAGCAGGATGCATCGTTATCGAGCCCAAAGATTATCTTTCATAAACCATGTTTACTTTAGGTTACTTCAGTTTTCAGAAGTTGTGCTGTAGATTGTGTTGCAGGACAAATTTCGTCTTCCGGAGACGATTAACTGAGAAAAAGAAAATTCATCCGTTCTTCCCTGCAGACTTCTGCAAGCGGGCGTGAACAACTCTCCTTTAAGATCAACAATCTCTTCTGAGTTCTTCAGTGTTCTTGTCCTGATTGCGTTCGTTTCTTCTTCTCTCTTCGCCATCATTCGAACACCAAAATTGTTTCTCTGCACCATGGTCACCGGATTCGAAAAGAAATTTTTCGAAATCCATATTCCACGAAAGAACGAAGAATTTGAAGAAGAAGAAGAGGTGAACGAGAATGCTTTGACAAAGTTAGAAAATCGAGAGCGGTAGTTGCTGGGGAACTCAGCTGAGAGCGGCGTTGCTGAGGGGTTTGGGCCATTCGGGAGCTTTTTTTTTATTTAATTTTTTTTAAAATATTTTTTAATAAAATTTTTAAATATTTTTAAAATTTTGATAATATATAAAATTCTATTTATAAATATTTTATTCATTATTTTATTAATTTTTTAAATAACAAAATAAATTTATCTTTTAAAAAGTTTTATAGTATTTTTATAATAAGTACTTTTAAATATCTTCTTGCTTTAAAGAGAGAGCTTGGTTAGTGGTTCTAGGATACAATAGAAAAGAAATAAACAAATAAAATAAATAAAAAATAAAAGAGCCGGTTGTTAGATGGCTTTTAACATTTACATAAAATGTTCTTTCTTCTACTTTCACCTTAACAATTCATTTTTTTAATTTTGATTTCACTTTCAAATATAAAATAATATAAAAAAATATGAAAATTTATTTTAATCTATTTTAATTAAAAAATAGAAAACCAACTCATTTTCAATTATATTATTTTTAATAATTTATTTTGAATAACTTATTTTATAAAAATTCACCATCAAAACCAAAAAAAGTATCTTAAATAAAATAAGATATTTTAAATTAACAGAAAAGTCATTGTTATATCTTAAATAAAATAAGATGATAAACATTTCCCAGTACCAACAGTCTATTGAGTGGCTTGTAAGCAACATGTTGGCGTTCTCGTTCACAACGCAGGGAGCTAGCCCTTGCTGGAAGGCGCAAACACAAACACAGAGCCAACCCATGCAAGCTCTCTGCCCTCCTTCTCAAGGCTCTTTGTCCTCGTCCCAGTTCCGTGCTCGGCATTCCGTCGAACAGGTGGAGTGCAAGAAGCCAGTGAAGCCCCGGCGAGTTTTCTTTCTCGATGTGAACCCGCTTTGTTACAGCGGAGACAAGCCGAGCCTTCGGTGCTTCGCTCGATGGATTTCGCTCTTCTTCGACCAAGTTTCCCGCACCGACCCAGTCATCGCTGTAAGATTGCTAGCTTCTTTCTTAAATCACCATGATTTGATTGATACTTGAATTTCGTGATTTCAGTAGAACAATGGTCAAAGATAGATTTTTTTTTTTTGTGTATAATAGGATTGTATAGGTTTTCCAGTATTCTTCTGCTTTTGTTCATGACTTGGTTGCTTCTCATTTGATTTACATTTGTAGTCTTCACTAAACAATCTGCAGAAAACAGAAGTTTAATATTAGCTTTTGGTTGTTGATCCTGTTACTTGCTTTAATGTGTGAGACGGCAAAGATAACTTTCTTTCCTTCTTCTTTGTTGAAGAACACGAAGTAATGGTTTTAGACTTTAGTGAACCTGTCGTTGCACTGAGGCTTTGATTTGAATAATTTGGTAATTTTGGGTTCTTGTTTATTGAGGAATTTCAGGTACTGGATGGAGAGGAAGGGAATGAGTACAGGAGGAGGCTGTTACCCTCGTACAAAGCACACCGGAGGAAATTTTCAAAGCATTTGACAGCGACCCAAATAAGCAGAAGAACTTCTGAAGGGTATTCAAGCTCTGCTGAGCTGCAAGTTACTCATGTGCTTCAGAAGTGCAATGTGCCGGTATGTGGTAAACACGTTTTTTTTCTTTTTTTTCTTTTTACTCTTGTGGATAGTATTTCTAGTTGGAAAGGGAAGCAAAGTATTGTTTTATTGTTGGCACTATAAAATGTAGATGCTACATATGTGATTTAAGTTTTTCTTCCTTAAGCTATGAGGCAGATGATGTAGTAAATATTGTGAGTTCACTGCAGGTCATTAAAATAACTGGCTATGAGGCAGATGATGTAGTCGCAACATTGACAGATCAAGTTCTTGCAAAGGGATTTCGAGTTGTCATCGGTTCACCCGACAAAGATTTCAAGCAGCTGATATCTGAGAATGTTCAAATGGTCATGCCAATGCCTGAGATTGGCCGCTGGTCATTCTATACTTTAAGACATTATATTGGTCAATATAAATGTGACCCAAGCTCTGATCTGAGTCTTCGTAAGTGTAGTTTTCTTCTTCTTTTTTTTTCTTTAGACTAACCTCTTTCTTCTAAATTGACTAACACATTGTATTGTGCATGAGGTTTTCTACTTGCATATTTTTACACTTCTATTTTTATGTCGTCATCTCTGTTTCCTGAAACATTTTTGAGATTGATCATGCAACCAAATCTGGGAGAAGTTAAACCTGGAAGATACATCAAGTATTTATTACTTAGATATTTCAAACGCCAACTTTAGCCTCTTTGTCTAATACTTCTGATTAGAGTTCTAATCATAAAGGATGCCTACTGGGTGATGAAGCTGATGGTGTACCTGGAATCCAGCTCTTGGTACCTGGTTTTGGTCGCAAAACAGCTCTCAAGCTCTTAAAGAAGCATGGTTCACTTGAGAATTTAGTTGAAGCAGCGGCAGTTAGAACAGTGGGAAAACCATATGCACAAGATGCACTTACAAAGTATGCTGATTATTTGCGAAGGAACTATGATGTGCTTCGCCTTAGGAGGTAGATATTAATGTGATGGATGAGACTAGTTCATATTATCATACTTTTAACGATCTTATGTCCTGCAGGGATGCTTCAGTTCATCTTCAAGAAAATTGGCTCTCAAAGAGGGAAAACTCAGGAGATACAACTGTAATTTCAAACTTCGTCAGACATTTGGCTGAAACACGAGAGCACCATCAGAGTTTTCCAACATCGAAATAAGGTTTGCTCTATAACATGTATGTCAACGTCTTTGAAAAAGTTTATTTCTTAAAGCTTTTTTGCACTCTCTTCATTAAGTTAGTATAGTGATACTTTCATTCCTTCCATACTATCTTTTTAACCTAAAAGCCATGTATAATGCTACCTTTCGGTGCACCATGTGAATATTTCTTTTGTGTTGCTCTTATATGTTGCTATGTTGGGTTTCAAGCATCGCAAGGATATGGCTTCAATTGTCTGGATAGAGTTTCACTTCCAGTGGGCTGAACAAGAATTGCGGACTATATGTTACTTTCAATCAGCTGATCAGATTTTAGACACAATGAGGTTACATTTGATATATCAAATAAAATTTCTGTCAGAGCTATATAAGTATGACGTAATGGACATATTCAATAGAAATTTTTCAAAATTCTCTATTCTCCTTGCTTTCTTCTGTGCAGATAGTTGCATAAGGATGTAACTTCATTCAGAATTACTTCGCAAAACAACGTTTTCTACATTGTGGGTTATCCTACGTCCTATTTCTTCTTAATTGGCATTGTCGGAGCTCGCTGCATGTAACACCACTTGGAGAGGACCACTTTAGAGCCGTGATGCAGCGAGCCTTATGCACCTATGAAGGATGATATGGAAGGGAACTTCTGATCAGGATTAATTCTTTTATACTGCATATTTCTTTAACCGATTATGACAATTTTGTGCCTCTTGATGTTCAATGGGTCAGTGAATGGATTCCTTTCTATAAACTATACCTTCGATATTACTTTTGACACTTCATTGTATTCCTGTTTGCAATTATCAAGTAGATAAGAAGAAACTTAACTTTCTTCATGTTCCTTGTACACCTACTGGAGCTTTTTCATGTCATGTAACAAGTACTATTTTGCCATGATTATGACAAAATTTGGACTGCTGCTATAGTAGGAATCTTTTCTCAGAGCTTGTGTAATTGCTACTTGGCAAGGTCGTGACTCCAGCTACTGGGCCAGTTAGTCAAACCTTAACTATGGACTCTTCAATGTGAATAAAATCAAGCTCTCCACAACCTGTTCCATTAAGATCAGGCCTCATCTCATCAAGTACCTGAATGCAGGCAACCAATGGCGCAGGTCAGTTTCCTATCTGTGGCACATTCTTAAAAGTTCACTGACAGCTCATGTACTACATAGTGTACCCGTTAGTTTATTGCTACGGCAGCATCAAGCAATTCAAAGGGTAGCTATAACAATGTTTAACATGTGAAGATTATTATGGCTGAGTGGGTTACCTTTTCAACATTCTTGTGGTTTAGTTCAAGAGCTGTTTCTTCATCTGGAACAGGCTCCACCGCTACTATTTCGGTGATTTTTTCCTTCAATCGGCCTTCAATGCCAATATTCATGGTTATGACAGAACTTGGGCAGGATCCACATGCTCCTTGCAGTTTCAATTTTACTACATTTCCATCTATTTCATGCAGAGTCACATTCTCCGTCTGCAATGAGATATGGTCTTACCTCATCCAGAACAGACTCCACATTCACTGGAGTCAGTGGCAGTTCTGCTATTGGATATGGAGCAGCAACGCCTTCAACTGCTGTATCAGGAAGCAGAGAGCAGAATTTTAGTCTGTGCGCTCAACTTGGACAAGTAAATTCATTACCTACTTAAAACTCTTACGACGAGCATTTCAGCACGATTAATTTTCAATTGGTAAACAACCACCTTAGATGGCATCAGGTTGGAGGTATCTTCTTGTTCAACTTGCCTCTCAGAATATAAACTTTTCTGCTCTTTTGTTGAAAACATTCCAAAATTCAGGAACTATAGGTTGCTTTGGGACAACTTGTTCACAAGCACTTTAGAGACTCTCCCACTGTGGAACTAGCTTTCTCATACCACTGGTTAGAAAAAGTACTCAGATTTTTCCAGTAGAAACTAGGCTTATGCTAACATTTATGGCATACACAATGCAGAAGGCCCTTTAGCTCCTAGACTTGCTGTGTATATGTATCAGTATTCTTCAAGTAGGTACATTTAACATAGAGCTTATCATGCAATCTGCGTAAGCCTAGAGAAAGATTGAAGGGCAGTGGAAGAGCAAGAGAATCTCTTTGGAGTACTCCAATAAACTGGTGCAGTTAAGCTCTGCTAGAAAGGCGACAGAGGCAAGAAAGCACTGGTAGTTAGCACGGCAACAACAACAGACTGGAGTAGAGGAGCCTGAAATGGCAATGATACCTTGAACAAGGACGCAACAGGTGGAGTTCGAGTGAAGATCGGCTTCTTTTCTTTTCTTTTGAGGGCTCAAAGCAAGTAGAAGTGCATTACAGAAGCTGCTTGAAAATAGAACATGTTCTCCTAGAAAACTTTGTATAATCATACCATACCAGTCGTGAACATCAAGAAGTAAGAAGAACCCTCTTCAAATATCAACAACAATTTTCATTTGTTCCAATCACGTACTATTGCCATCAATTTTAATGGATCTCCTCCTAAGCAAGAATTGGTTTTGGTGATTATTTTGTACCTTACGTTTTACAGTTCACGATCGAAAGAATGCGTCCCTTCTCAAATCACAAATTCCAATCACGTACTATTGATCCGACCACAACATGAAGGTGTATTCCTTTCACAATAAGTGATTTTTTTAAAAAAACTATTTTTTAGAAAAGTAAATTGTAAAAAGTAAATAATTATAAAAAATTAATAAAATTTAACTAAAAGTGACTTTTTGGATAAAAAAAAGTACTTTTGAATAAAAGAAATTACACTCCAACCCAAAACCTTTCTACTGAAGCACGCATCAAACAGTTCCAAAACTATCAAAATATACTGAACACAAGAGGCATGAATTAACAAAAAGAAACTCACTCCTGCCTCTATAATCTTCTATGGCCATAAACAATGTTCAAATTTTCACTCAAATTTGAATGAATGGCCATTTTTTGCATGAAGCATTAACCTCTGCAAACCAATCATAGTACTTTAATGTAGATCTCAACACAGCACAATTTGCATCGTTAATATTGTTGATATTTTTTTGATGCGTGCATGTCACAAGATCTACACCCAACACCACTGAACCCTCACCCATCTCAAGAGATAAGCTACCCACAAAATTTCTGCCACGTATCGCAATTTCTATACCACAACTTCATCTCATCGCTTCCCCTATATCATCTGTCCATACTACTACACTCCAGCGAGCACAAGAAGTAGCACTACTAGTAGTTATAGAGCTTTTTTGCTTTAGCATTCGAATCCATGGCTGCTGCAACTGCTGCATTGTCAAGCACAGCATTCCTGCGAAAGCAGCCTGCAGCTGTCTCTGGCCTTCGTGCTTTCTCCGGCCAACAACAGTTGTTTGGTATCAAGAAAGCTCGCGGAGGAAGAATCACTGCTATGGCTACCACATACAAGGTAAAGCTGATAACTCCTGAAGGTGAGCAAGAGATTGAGTGCCCGGAGGATACTTATATTCTTGACGTTGCTGAGGAAGTTGGGATCGATCTTCCGTACTCATGCCGTGCTGGGTCTTGCTCTTCTTGTGCCGGAAAGATTGTTCAGGGAGAGATTGATCAATCGGAGGTTAGTTTTCTTGATGATGATCAGATTGCAGCTGGGTGGGTGCTGACTTGCATGGCTTACCCCAAGTCTGACTGTGTTATAGAGACCCACAAGGAAGAGGAGCTCGTGTAAATTCATTTGCATGAGTTGTTGTTTGGAATCTCAGATGAGATATTGAAATCTCACTCCTTCTCTCTTGGTTTTTAGTTTGATTATTATGTTTAGTAGTTTTGTTGATGAAGGTGTTCTGTAAGACTTGAAGAAAATTTCCGTCGTTGTGTTTTGAATGAATGATAAATAATGATAATATAGTAACTGTTTTGCCGCAAAATGCTTCTTTTTTCCTTCTGTAGTTGTCGAAATTTAGCTTGCTACTAACATAAGCATGGTTCAAAATAGACATACACAGTAATTAACGACTAAGAACAGAGCAGTCTATAAGCAACAGCAAACATACAACAATATAACATACAACAATTAGAAATTTTGAAAGATATAACATACAACAATTACGCAGAACTTGTCGCCAAGGATTGCTACGAGTAGCTTAATACAGGATACATAAGTTCAACCTTCATCCACCAACACTTTAATCGGCCTTGAAGATATCCCAATATGAAGATTGCATCTATCTAGCGATGCACTCTCATTGCCCGAACTGTGCTTGTAGAAATGAAGATAGGACTACATTGAAGTAGCTAATACAGAAACCGTTATTTACTCTTCTGAACTTTTGTCTAGACTGAGAAGCCAAAGAGGACTTTGTGTTTGCTTGGTGTTTCGTCCGATAGTCAGGTTGACTGAAACCACAGTTGAGATATAGATTAGTGAAGTACTTATGTGATCAGAGGCGTGATATGTTGAACATCGTCTGCTCATCAATGGGGGAAACAACATCAAGCTCTTCGAGAGAGGTTCTGCAAGGGCTTCTAGGCGACAAAGTTCCTGATCCAATGGTGTTGGTCTCATCATCATCTAGTGAGCAAGTCGACCTGGTGGTTCCAACTCGCAAATGCCTCGACTTCGCCTTCACTCTTCGGCACCAACTGTGGAGAGATTCCCTTACACTCTCCGGAATCAATGATTTCTTGAACTTGGATCCCATCTATAGACATAGACAAAGCATGTTTGAAATATTATAACTTTCTGATACCACAAATTTATATAGAAACACAGCAGGGCCATTCTTCAATAAGCGTTCTACCTCTAAAATAGTCTTAACTAAGATAAGCACTTTCCACTATAATGACATGAATTTTCAAGTGCAGTTAAGTTCATTGCACTCGGATGGAGCCATATATCAAGGCAAACATCATTTTTTAACTTTTGAGTCCTAAAAACAAACTATAGGTAGAATCTACCTGACTGATTATCACATTCAGGGGCAATGTACTATAACTGCACCAAAACTGAACTAGCAACCTGCAATTGTAGATAGATAATACATTAGATGTAGTGAATATAATTCCAAATTGTTATGGTCTTCTATGCTGTACCATAAGAAGACCTACATCTTTAATGTACATGTAGGTATAAGGATCTCTTACCCACATATCAAGCGAATAGCAACCAATAGATGGTTCTTCATGAAACATGAAGAACCATTTAATTGCCACTGCAAAATGGAGAAAATCAGTTGCAACCGAAAGGGCATAATCACAAGCAGATATGTTTCTCAAGAAAAGAGTCATAACACCAAAATCATATGAAGGTGCTGTCTTACCACAGACCAGATGAATGTAGCCATTTCAAAGGCATTCTGCACACAGGAAAAGAAACATCAGACCATGGTAATTTTAGTCTAGAAAAAATAACATGTATTTCTGTTGTCACCTGAAAGGTGATGAATTGAATAAGCTGAAGAAGAAGTTCAGGTTTACCAAACCAAAAGAGCTCATCTCTTGGTTTCAGTTGAGTCCCTGCAAGTGGACCTGTAGCCCCAACAATCTCAAGAGCTAACTGAGCAACCACATGTTGCAACTTCATGCCAACAAGCATAACCAGCTTTGATAAATTTAAAGAAAAATTAGTTACTGGCAGCAGTACCAAAATTTTCATAAGACGCTAGCCTTCAATTATAAGATTATAAAACTGCATAGTACTTACAATTGCAGGAACAAAAGATAACCAGAAATATATGTTAAGTCCTGCCAATCAAATTTATGATTGTCACTACCAAAACGATCCACATGGACCAAGGAAAAAAGGCTTAAGGTAGATATAACATACCATGAATGTTGATGAAAATACAAATAATTGCATATACCCAGAGCGGCCAGCTGCACCACAATTAAATAATTGATCGCTATAGGAGAAATGGTAAATAGTTACCGTGACTAATGACTATAGGTTATAAAAAAGAAACTGATAGCCAAAGCTTTAGTTAGACCCAACACAAATAAGTATACTTAGGAAACAGACCGACTCATGTGTTTGGACTACTTTGAGCAAAGTGACAGCACGATACTAACAATAGTCTGTGTTAAAAGGCAAACATTGTTAGACAGCCTGCATAGCAGCTGTCTTCTGACTTGCAAACAGTGACTTGATGACATAGTAACATCACCATCTTCATGTACCTGATGCCAATGCTTTCATGAAACTCATCTTCCATGCTACGGACCATATACTTGTGGAAATTATAGGAGAGTGGTAGTTTATGATTCTGCACCAGAGAAACTTTGAGTTAGATGAAATAAAAAATAGTAAGCAAAAAGGGAATATGACTTTAGCAAGTTTTTGGTGTGTCTTGGGAATCTTAAACGGGGCAACCTTTTATCCTGGAATGCACTCCTAAACCAAGACATCCTAGAAGTTAATTTCAAGAAATCACTTATATTTGTGTTTATGTTTTTATTCTCTTAAAGTCCAGAGTCTGCATGCAAGAGACTAGAGTAGCTTCTAATGCAAGATAAAAAAATCATGAGAGAATAAACACAGAGCAAAAGATGTACATCAACAGCTAATAGGCTGTGATCTGTGTGTATTATCCTCACTGCAAAATTAAGCCACTAAGAAGTTTTTGTGCGTGACCAATTTGCAGAAGTTGGTCTTGTATGTATAACATTACAGCTATTCTCTTTTTGAATCCGGTAAAGTATTGAGGTTACCACCAATTAATTTCAAAGTACAAATTCCTTGAAGAGCGTTCTTTGGAAAATAATCACCCTTAAAGAGCTTTTGACTAAATCTTGTTAGAGAAACAGCAAGTTCAATACAAACTCAAAATATCTCTATGAATTTGAAGTTGCAAAATGAAATTAACCTCTTGATCAATCAAAATATTATCACCAGAAAAACAATTGCACTGCAAAGTGTGAATCTTTACGTGCTGTTGAAGGAAGACACTTGAAAAGCTTGAAAGTCATATTGAGGACCATATTTAAACAGCTTAACTAAATGGCATCATAATGAGAAACAGTACTTACAGAGATAAAACCCAAACGTAGAGCCATGTAATCTGACTTTGTTATGGTTCCCTTGAACTGACGTACAAAACAAAGCTGGCACATCGTGAACTCCCAAGAGTTAACATATAATATCAGAATTGTCTCACATAGGAATGCCCTTTATTTAGGCTTCTCATTTACAGGTTGGAGGAGACTATCATAAGCATTAGGAACTCACCATCCAAATTAGAATTTTGCTCTTGCTCCATGGATGAGAGGCATGATGGAAAACAAAGGTCGACTGTCTCTTCATTGTTTTCTTCTTTACTATAAATAATCAACAAGAGTGCTCGAGTCACCAAAAGGAAATATAATACAAAATGGGTTATGCAGATATACCCACACCAAAAACTTTAGCAAGCAGAGAGAACGGTACTGAAGGCAGCAAAACCATATTGACCTACCTTGCAAATTCTCACAGGCAAGAGGGTACGCTAGGATTTCCCACTTCTTCCAGCTATAGATCTGCAGCAAAAGAAGAATGAGCTAGTCTACCTTCATAAAACTGCACATAACAAAGGCCAACTCGTTCACCTTGAGCATGCTCAATACAACAGTGGCGAAGCTATACAACACATGAGTGATACCAAGGATGAACAAGAATCTCAGAAGCTGCTCAAGGCCTTCATATGACACAAATGGTTCGCGATTCTAGCAGAAAATGCATCACCAATTAATCCAGATAACCCTACTACACAAGCAGGCTCTAGAGGTAAGTTGTACAACCTCACTGCACTGCTTAGCAGAATAGCCAACCATTCCTGCTGTGAGCTTAGACTGGTTGAGTGGTCTCCCATCCCCTCCACTGATGATGTCATCAATTGAAAACTCGTCCTCGGAGCAGCTGTAGAAGCGACTGTTGAAGAGTGAGGAAGGAACGCAGATCTCTGATATCCACCGTGCCGTCTGGCTAAGCATCAGTGATATAAGGCCCAGAAGCATCAGCTCTGCTCCAAGTACCACCCAAAAAACAGAAAAACAACATCTATTTCAACTCAATTCCTTAATAGGCTTGAGCATCTTCACTATGATTTTCTATCAATCAAATTAATATAATTAAAGAGAGTTTTCAAGCCAGGAGAACAAAAACTATCCTACAATGTCTCCAACAGAAATATTTAAACAATTAAAAATGCCAAAGTGCTCGTCAATGATACAGATGAACTCTTAAATAAAAAGTTCAAGCTTGTCACTCGAAAAACAATAAAACAAAGTGAGAACTAAACAAACATATTTATTAATCTGAGACACAAAATCGACAGAGAAGAAAAAGAAGATGAACCTTCCCGAATCTTCTCTAGAGATGCAAGCATAGCCTTTCTCTTTGTCTTCTTCAGCCACTGCCAGTCGAAAGTCCAAACAACAAAGTTCAAAACAATCATTAACTAATGATTTCGTAATAAAGAAAAATTAATACATAACAATATACTTTGGCTAGTCGATAGATCGAGCGTTCAACGAGGAAGCAGACCGCGACCATGACAGTCGTCACGGTCGCCACCGACCATGTCGGCGTCTCGGCAAGCGATCGTTCTTCTCCCATTGCTAAACAACTCCACTCCGCTGCTGCTGCTAAAGAGACCAGAAATTTGAGAGAGAGTTGTAGAAGAAGAAAACATAGCTGAGATCTGAAGATCAGTTATATAGCGGGAGTAGTTTGGTTGGTGTTGTTAAGGTTCGTCCATGTCGACGGAGATCGAGATACGAAAAAAACAAAGAGTTTATATGATTCTTTTTAGAGACAGCACATGAATTGAGGGGACAACAAATTTGAATGCAGCTGCCTTCCCGTATTTTTTCATTTTATTTAAATTTAAACAAGCTTCTTTTAGAAAGGCCCCCGTAAATACTGCGGGCACTTAGCTCACTTTCTATCGCATTAGAATAGATTGAGGTGGTGTTTAGAATTACTTTTTAAGTCCATTTCATTTTAATTTTAATTTTAATTTTATAATTTACAGTAAATTTTTATAATATTTTATAAAACTTTTAAATATTTTACAATATTATTACATCGTCTGAATACTATTGCGGCACGGTCACGCCCATCAGTAGTGGACATGCATCGATCATCAAGTGCGGAGTACACGATTCTGTTGGGCAAATATAGAGCACCATAACTAATCAACTATGCAGTGCCAATAGATCAATTTGCAAGAGAGGAACAGAAGCTGCAACAATCTAATTCAGTAGTTACCATCTTCGTAGAAAACTTTGCATCCTAGTTTTGAACAAACCTAGATAAAGGTTTCATGTTAGACTACACATGCAGTACTGTCACTGAACACATCTCAGGGGTTATTCGTTGTCAAGCTTCTGGCTAAGTGTAATAAGTGCCATGAAAGACCCATCAGAGTGAGCACGTTCAGGAACGAAGAGTAGCTGTTGAGTGTCTTCAGTTTTTTGTTCAGCTCCACGATCTTGCTCTTTGTTAACACTGCCGCAGTCGTGCTGGTAGTCTTTCCGGTAACACCGTAAGCTTCCGGCGGCATTACTGCTGTGTCTTTTAGCGCAGTCGCCACTGGATCTGCTACTACATCTGCAACGTCTCTTCCTCTCCCTTCTTCCTTCTCCATTTTCATTCTCTCAAACATAACCTGTCCATTCAGATATTTTCCATGAGCAAAACCACGTTAACGCTGAGGCAACGAATTTCTCACTATGTATTGCATAGCATAAAATCAAACAAAGAGCTAGCAATACATACCTGAGTAGCTCTGGGTTCCAACAACACCATGTTAGCCAGAACAAGAGCAAGTGAAGCCAAGAGATTGTAACCTTGGACCCTCTCTGCAGTAGGCCCTCTATTCTCGGCCCAATAATGGCCCACAAAAGCAGCAACAAGCCCGTACACCATAACTCGAAAATAAACAGGATAAAGCTTGCTCTGAACGATTCCAAATTGCTGACGTGGCAAAGCATGAGCTAACACGTGGCTAGAAAAGAACGTGACCCAGATCGCCGCACCGTATGCTACAGCGAAGCCCAACAAATGCAACACCGCCGCCGTCGCCCTTGCCGTCTCCGGCGCTCCGACATAGGCCGCCGCATCGACGGCTACTTCCTTTGCACGCCTCGCTATGTCTGACAAGTTTCTCTTCATTGCTTCACCTGTTTCTTGAACCTTCTCTTCTACAGTTTCCCCGGTTTCCTTCACCTTCTCTACAGCAGCGTCGCCAGTGTGCTTAACGTGGTCTACTGTAGCTTCACCTTTCCCTTCTGCCTTATCGGCGGTGTGCCGAGCTCTGTTAACAATGTTTCTAGCTTTATCCATGACTCTACCTCTAGCAGATTTTCCTTTCTCCGTAGAAGCATGGCTTGTTTCTTCAACTTTATCAGCAGCTGTTTCTGCAGCGTTGGGAATGTTTCCGGAAGCATCTCTAACTCCAGCTTGGCTTTCATCAATAGATTCTTCAGCTTGTTTCATTTTCTCTTCAGATTTCTCCGCACCTTTACCAACCAACCCAGAAATCCTTTGCCAGCACCTGCCATAAGCATCACAGATCAAATCTTTCGCTGATCTGTGGTGTTCGTTCTGAGTTTGATCTCCTTCCCCATATTCTTCAGCAACTATTTTATCTCCCTGACTGGGTCCTGGTGTTGAAATGCCTTGACCCACGTTGGGAAGATGAGAAGCAGCTTCATGGAACTTATCTTTGGCTTCTTCAAGGATTCGTTTTGCAGTCGGTAGGTTTTCTTGAGGGATCCCGGTACGTTCGTACTCGACAACTATAACACGTTGGCCTTCTTGTGGTTTCGCCGGCGGCGGAGAGAAGATTCCGGCGGCAGCGAGGGAAGAAAGAAGACACAGAATTGAAATCGCGTTGATCATGTTTTGATTTGCTTAGTTGATTCAGAAAAACAGAAACAAATAGACTTATCAGATTTGAAAGTTCTGTAGTAATCATGGATGGCCTAAGAAGCTTTAGATGAGTCTCCGTACGAAAAGAAGGCGAGGCTAGGTGGCGCAAAGAAGGAAGGAGCGTGTCTCGTCTTGACATCTGTTGTCACACGCGTCGAGCTTCTGTTCTTTTTTGTCTCTGGAACAACTGGGAACATACATTCGCGATAACGGCCTCGTATGAGCCGTTTAGCAATTGTAGGCCCCCTATAATATGGGAAAATAAATAAATTCTAAAAGTGTGTGTTATTTTGTGCTAAAATGAGTTATTGATAAATAAGTTATTGTTATCGAGTTATTATAAATAGTTTATTAAATTTAGTTTAATTTTCTTATTTTCTGTAAAATAGTATGCTAAAAATAATTTACTGCGTTTCGTTGTATAATTGAATGTAAATTGAAAATAATTTTTTAGTATAAAGAAGTAAATTGTAAGGTCAAAAATAATTCATCATAAAATTTGGGCAAACATTGATAATGAAAAGAAAATTATGGTGGAGTGTGTTTCAACCCTACAAAAGTTCACTTTATTGCGTAAAATTGAGTTCAATTTATTTTCTGTATTTTCAAATTATCGAATTTATTTTTAATTTATTTCAAATTTATCGAATTTGGCAACAAATTCAGAGTAATTATTTTGCAGCAGAGCAAAAGCCTGCTCAGTAGCTTGTCGGAGTTCGCGCTAGGCGCGAACCGAGAGTTTTCATCAGCAGTAACTTGCTCCATTGATGAAACTCCACCAGGAGAAAAATAAAGAAGCTTTCGAATCCCCTTCTTCAGAAATTGAGTCCTCCATTTGAAAAATCTACTACAGTTCTCTTCATCACCGAACGCTTTACCAAGCAAATCTGTTTCTTGAAACTCACCGAACACGTTGTAGATATCAGGGTGTTTCTCTTTTATCTTTGCCATGCATGAACACAACCCTGTTCATCTCAGGAAGATCAAGATCTTGTTCGATCAGTGATTCGATATCGAACTCCTTACGCCATAAATCAGAGTTCTTGATAATTCGCATTCTTTCATTAGCTTTAAAATCTCGAGCACGGAGGAATTCAACAGAACGGTATTGCTCCTTTCGTCGCTGGTAAACGGAACGCCCCAGATTAAGATTTCTTCTTGCTTCTGATCAGCAGTAGCTGCAGTATTCGTTTCGGCTTCACTTGCTCCTGCAGCAACATTGTTGTTATCCTCTTGCTTGGAAACAACAGAATCCGGTACAGCTTCAACAGTTTTCTCGACATCGTCTTCGATCTTCTCTTCAGAAGCCGGCGGCGACGGAGCGTTTGGTTTCTCATTCTTCTCCATAGCTGCCTTTGCTGTAGAACGAAAAGAAGAAGCAACAACAGAGTTGAACTCATTATTGCAACAGCAGCTTTTATAAGCTTTTCAATTCATCAAGAGCTTTCATCTTCGATTCGGAAAGATCAGCAATAAGATTGCTTTATTCTTTGAATGAAGGAGATGGTGCAGCAGAAACCGTTTGATCACCAGCAATGGTGAGAGTTTTCTTCAAGTCGTCTTCTTCATGAGCTTGCTTGATAGTTTCATTGTGTTCTTCTGCAGGTACCGGCGCCATGGTCTTTACTGCCGTTAATGTCAGAAATTAGAAAGACAAGAAATAGAGAGAGAGAGAGAGAGAGAGAGAATTGAAGGTTTGGTGTTTGCTCAGAGGGAAGAAAAGATATTATAAATTGAAGGGTCGATTTAGGGAAAGAAAAAAGAGAGAGTGAGGTTCAGAAATCAGAACCAGAGTGTCACGTTAGAACTCCAACTCTACAGAGGTCTCGCAAACTAAGAAAATTTTTATAGATGAAAGAAGTTGAACGAATGCATTTGAACATAATTCATGATTGATTCACTGTTGGTCTTTATTTCTTTCTTTTTTTGTTCTGTTTTCATTGGATTCCTGTTACTGTTACTGTCACTGCTGTTGTTTAACGTTAATAATTTTCCGTTGGGTGGCGCCAGTCCTGCTTCAACTTTCCATTTTTGTCAGAACCACAGCGAGTGGTTCTTTTCTTTTATGAATCTGAATTTGTTTGTTTCTTGAAATTTTTGGTATGATCTTAGGGGACGTTTGGTTCTCCGTTTTATAAGCAGCTTATCAATTTTTTTTAATTTTTCTTCATTTTATATTTTTTAATATATATTTTATAAGTATATAAAAAATTTATTTAAAAATTTAAAAAATTAGAAAAATTTTAAAAAGTGAGATCTTTTTATTACATATTTTTATTTTTTTTTGAAGTAAAAAAAATAATATTTATTTTTTCAAAAAAGACAAAAAATATTTTTATTTTATAAAAACTTCATTTCGTAAGCAATCCTAAACGCTCACTTACTCTGAAACTATATCAATGTGTTACTTTTTATGCAAATCAATCAACGGGCTTGTTTTGTGGAATTTTAGCAGAGTAATTGAAGAGCAGACATAATGTGGCACATACTTGTCAAGCAACGTTAAATACTAATGAAAGCATACAGAAATTATAATATAGATTACAAGAAATTAAAAAGAAATTTGCAACTAAAAGAACAATTGCTGTTGTGTGCCTAGCATCATCAAGATGCGAAGATCGCGGCAGAGTTACGGGAATTTTTTTCTGTCTGAATAAAGAAGAGAAGAGAGAGCAATGGTTTGATTGATTAGAAGAACAACAACAACATACAATAAGAACACCAAGAAGAAGAATAGTTCTTGAGTTGGCCATTGTAATTTTAATGAAGAACTTCGCTGCCTTTGAACTACCAACTATATTTATTGAAATTGAAACCAAAGCTTACTGATTCTTGAAGTATTAAGCAGAAGAATAACAAGGACAAGATTAAAAAGTGGCATTCATGGGCTAAATCTCTAATTTGATGTACTATGAAATATGTATTGGTATGAGAAGGATTACCAGCCCAAGTAAGATTGGCCCAATTACTTTGATTGAATAGATGGGCTACTCTTCCAGGTTTTAATTCAATACATTTTCAATTTCGCTAAACACTCCGGCGGCCGGAGAGTTAGCAGCGGCGGCGGTGATGGAAGATATCGAAGATGTAGTGAGCGGCGGAGTTCCGCCGGGATTTCGTATCCCTCTCTCCTCCACCGCCGTCAGCTTTAAACCTAAATCCAAGAATAACAAGAATGATAAGAACATCAAGTCTTCTGCTTCGCCGTATATCCCCGGCACTCAGGTAAAAGTTGATTTAACCGATATTGTTGCTCATTATTTTCTTAAAGATTGTTGCTTCTGCGAAATTATTGTGATTCTGTTTTTCTTTGGGTGGGTTATGGGCAGACTATATACTTGAAGACGTTTGGGTGCTCTCATAATCAAGTAAGTTATTTTCGCGTTTTCTAGGTTTTTTTTGTTGAGTTTTTAACGAATTTTTCTGTTGTATTATCAGTGGCTTTGAGTAGTGCAAGCTACTCTGCTGCCTAGTAGATGATGCAGATTGAAAATTTGTCTTCTTGGTTAGGACCCACACTAGGTGTTTGTGTAATTGCTTTCATGTGATTTAGTGTGCTGCCCCGTGGGTGTTTACGGTTATCATTAAACTAAATGTGATTGCTCATAAATTTCGTTGTATCGATTGCTCAACTTCTGAAAGTAGCAGCTGAATAATGCATTGTTGCATTGTGACAGTTCTGAGCTCTTTGGTCTGTGTTTGATTGCAGAGTGACAGTGAATACATGGCTGGGCAGCTTGCAGCATTTGGGTATGGAGTGAGTGATAGCCCAGACAGTGCTGATTTGTGGCTTATCAATACGTAAGTTCCATTTTCTGTATATTTCTTTTAGTTTTAGGCAAATTCATTTTTACTCGATGATTAGCTTGTGCTTTTGTTTAAGCCACATGCTTTACTTCTCCAACAATTTGATTGTCTCATGAGAAGAATGCTTCTTTTAGAGCCTTATTCTGTCTGGATACTCTTATGTATTGTAAAATGATTTGCAACAGTTGAGAGAACCTGATTTTAGAGATAATGATCTTGATCATTGTAGCGGATCCTAATTATGTCTACTAACAGTTGTCAGTTAGGTCTTAACAGTATGTGGCATCAATCCATGATTATTCCATCTAATTCCATTTGCCACATATTTGAAATGTAGTTGTACAGTGAAGAATCCTAGTCAATCTGCTATGGAAACCATTATATCAAAATGTAAAAATGCCAAAAAGCCGATGGTGGTTGCCGGATGTGTGCCTCAGGGAAGCAAAAATTTGAAGGAGCTTGAAGGAGTTAGTATCATTGGTGTTCAACAAATAGACCGTGTAGTGGAAGTTGTAGAAGAGACTTTGAAGGGCCACGAGGTGCGGCTTTTAAATCGGAACACATTGCCTGCACTTGACCTTCCAAAGGTGTTTTAACTTAAAGAGGCATGTGAGTTGTAAACTGCTGTAAAAAGGCTAGAGACTTATGTTTTCTGGCTTGCTTCCATACTAGGTGAGGAAGAACAAATTCATTGAAATTCTTCCAATTAATGTTGGATGTTTGGGAGCTTGCACATATTGCAAGACAAAACATGCCCGTGGACATCTTGGGAGCTACACAGTGGACAGTCTAGTAAGTTTGTTTTTATTGATATATGCATTTTGATGAGAAATGGGAAATTTATTTACAGCTGATGTAGGTTGAACGCGTGAGAACTGTGATATCTGAAGGCGTGAGGGAAATATGGTTGAGCAGTGAAGATACTGGTGCCTATGGTAATTTTATCCATCTATGTTATGCTCTGGTTTGGCTTTTAAATTTGAAGAGGTTTTTTTTTTATTTTAACACTTGTTTTATTTTGAGAAATTAGGGAGATGTTTACTCTTAAAGTTAGTTGTTAGTTGGAATTATAAACTTCATAGGTGCTTTCTGTAAAACCATGTCCAGTTCACTGAACTTTATTGTCTGTAGTTATCATAGTCTGTGGAATCCCCTTGATTAGTTCATAGCAGGTCATCTCCTTAATGAAGCTCCTACAGGTTCTTTATACAAATTGCATTAACTTCAAAAAAATTTCTTATGGAATTTAAGTCAATTGTTCTTGCTTTATTCACTGGTGGATTGTTTGCAGTTAATAGTTACTCATGATTGCTTTCACCTTATTTCGTTTTATATGCAGGTCGGGACATTGGAACGAACCTTCCCACTTTGCTTAACGCCCTTGTGAAAGAGCTTCCTACTGACAGAAGTACCATGCTTCGGATAGGCATGACAAATCCGCCTTTCATTCTGGAGCATTTGGAAGAAATAGCCGAAGTATTGCGTCATCCTTGTGTATACTCCTTTCTGCATGTACCTGTTCAGTCTGGAAGTGATTTTGTTCTAACTGTAAGTTTTACTAACATTTTTCTGATATACTTCCTGAATTTTCATGATACTTAATGAGAATACATGTAAGCTTCTTTATTTTTTTAATCCATTATGTCATTTCTTAAATCCACCAGTTTAGACTGCAACTATAACTATAGGACCATTAGATTTCTCTTTACGTTTCTTTGCTGATGAATTATCATCATCCTTTGACAGGCAATGAATCGTGAGTATACTGTCAGTGAATTTAGGACTGTTGTGGACAAGCTGATTAAACTTGTTCCTGGCATGCAGATTGCCACTGATATAATCTGTGGCTTCCCTGGTGAGTTAAACCATTCTTTTCCTACCCTTTATTGCTACCATGTTGACTCCACTTTTCTCCTTGGTGACATTCTAGATTTTAGTCGCAATGTGATGCTTCTGGCTGTTATTGCTTTTTTTCGAATTTCTATATTCTTTATATGACTTAAAGGATTGCATGCTACTGTGGTTTAGCTGCTGCATATATGATTCTGATGTCAAAAAATACCAAAGAAAGGATTGACATCTTAACCCTTTGTCTTCAGGTGAAACTGATGAAGATTTTGATGAAACGAAGAGCTTAATTAAGGAATACCAGTTTCCCCAAGTTCATATCTCGCAGTTTTATCCCAGACCTGGTATGTTCATGATTGGTTTGGTATAGCCTTCTAATCATCTCTCTAGAGACTGCTTATTTTCCTTATTGCATAGGTCAGGAAGTTTCCTTGGTACTGCTAAATGTTCTGAGACAGCTACTAGTTAGTGATGTTATCTGGTGTTTACTGTGTGGATAATAGTTTCGTTCATTTTACCTGTCATTTATGTTATTTAATAACTTATAAGATTTTTCTCAATGATCTATTAATGAATAGCTCTAAGGGAAATGCTAGATGGACATAGTTGATTGCATCTATTATATCAAACTATTTATGAGCTGAATGCACCTTTGATTTGCAGATACTTTTTTGCCAAAGTAGAAGCTCCTTTATATTTCATGTTTGTCCTTGCAAATCTTTTCAAGTTATCCAGTATTGGTATTTGTACAGGCACTCCTGCTGCAAGAATGAAGAAAGTTCCCAGCACAATAGTAAAGAAGAGGAGTCGGGATTTAACTTCCTTGTTTGAATCATTTTTTCCATACGAAGGAATGAGAGGCCTAACTGAGAGAATATGGATAACTGAAATTGCTACTGATGGAGTTCATTTGGTTGGTTTCCTTTTCATGTATCTTTAGCTATCATTCACGTGCTTTTTAAATTATTTTGTATTATATTAACACGCAGCTTTTTAATTTTATTTATTTTATGGTTTTTAATCTTTGTGTCTAGAATGGTGTCATTACTTGCAAGTCTCAGTACTGTAGGTTGATTTTTGTCTAATTGATGTTTAGGTTGGCCACACGAAAGGATATATCCAGGTGCTTGTGATTGCTCCTGAGAGCATGCTTGGTACATCAGTAGAGGTGAAAATCACATCCATTGGTAGGTGGTCTGTTTTTGGTGAAATGATCAGTTCACCCATTAAAGAAGATAAAGTTCTTCGTGGAAACCCTATTCAAGAATCTTCTGGAAAGACTTCTGCTTCATGTGATCAACCGATATGTTGTAAAGATGTGGAACCCTGTTCTTGTATGGAAGATTGCAAAGGACAAGCTACTAATCTGGAGAACCAAGAAGCTTCTGCTGGCATTAGTTTGGACCGCAGCAGCACTAAGAACTCAAAAACCAATGTGTTTTTTGGATCAAAGCCGTCACTGTTGATGAGAAGAAAAAGGAAGCAGGAAGCTCAGGGTTTCAGTGATGCTCGTGCATATGAAGCTGAACTGATCCAGAAGAAAGAATTATTAGGCGTTTGGTCAGCTACTTTTGACCGGATACTACTATGTGGGATACTTCTGAGCTTTTCAACTGTTGTTGCTTTGTTGATTTTCATATTCTAGGATACAAACTGCCTGAACTCAGCAATAACATTGTAGGAGGTAGTTAATTTTGTCAAACTATTTTGTAAATCTTTATTAACAGAGCGACTGTAGCTAGCTGCTGCCATACTTGTTCGGTTGTTTTTGCAAGACCTCTTTATGTAAAGGAAGATCAGCAAGGCAAACCATAATGTTGCCTGCCTGGTAATTTTGATAAATTGTGGTTGTTTCTTCACTATCTTAATGTCTATACCGCCAACCTCTTTTGCATAGGTTATGAGAGACATCAGCCTACATTATCCTAGTTGTGCAATTCATCTGTACGTCAGCCTATAAGTTTTGACTTGTTTGGTGTTGGTAAGTGGCATTTTGAGTATAACTTCTGATAGTTCTGCTTGCAGATGGAACTTTGTGGCATTGGACGTGTTGAAGATGTCAGCAAAACTAAGAATGTTCAGGCTTGCAGAAGTAGTCATTGAAATGCTACAGAAGCCTTATTAGGTATGTTAGAATCTTCGCATAGTTTCTATAGCATTATTAACTCTCTCTTTCGCTACTCTGAATATATTTGCTTTAAGCATTTGAGAATTTTCTAAAGACACTTATTTTCTTCAAAAAGACAACAGTGAAAGGTATCTCTGTGATTATTAATAATAGGAAAAGAGATTTTGATTCTTCAGCATGTGAGTTGGTGAACCTAAGCTTTTAGGTACAAGTGGTTAATTTAAGGAGATGGCATCAGAAAGTTGGCAAGTTCCATGTGTTTCAGGAGGGCATTGGTGCCACATAATACTGTTACTGCTTGTTCGATCCATGAACAACCAAACTTTACTATTATATATGTTTGTCTCATCCCCTAAGTTCCACCAAACTTCTGCATAAAAACAAGGACAAAAGTCACAAAACAAAGATAAGTAGTCACAAAAGCATCACATGATGCTAGTGCAAACAAAGCAAAAGTTATTATATCATAATAAAGTTGTGTGAAGGAGAGAGAAAGAGTGATAGTATGATATAGAGTATATTGTGGTAGGTATAAAGGAGTTAGGCCTATGCAAACTATTGCATTTGTTCTTCTGTAAAAGAAGATATGCTTCCATTAATAAGTGATCAGGCACATTCATCCACAAAGCCTTTATTGGAAAAAGATTACTATTTTGGAAAGAGATGGTTTCCTGTCTGCAGTAAAGGAAAATCCACATGATCAAGTCTTGCATAAGGTCATTGATTCCAAATAATGTGATACGCAGTGTTTATCTTTTAATAGAGTTAGGTATGAAGTAGTCGTGAATAATAATATCGTAAGCAGTTGTACTCAGTCGGAGCTGCGTAAGAGTTGTGTAGGATTACTTGTTGGATAGTTCTGATGAAAGGTTTGGGGAAGCAGAGGGATATAAGTAGAAGCTTGTTGGAAACAGACCACTTCACCAGAATGAGAAAAAAAAATCACCAAACTTCATTGAGAAGATTACAATTTGAAAGAAATAGTTGGATTCATGCCTGTGTAATCACAGTCAAATTCTTCTTCTTCCTTTTTATTGTTGAGAAAAGAGTCAATGGAGAAAGTTATAAGGGTATTTATAATATGAGGGTTGGGTTGATCTTCTAGAAGGCCAAGCACATCGTTCTACTTTTTATTATAGCCGTCCATTGATGAGCATTGTGAAACAATGACGAGTTCTATGAATTAGACTAAGAAAAGATAAAGCAAACACATGAATGATTCATAATAGAAAGAAGAAAGTAAAAACAATGGTAGTTTATAAGCTCTTGTCATGTGTTTACCAACCACCAACTACCACCTGTCACAATGTTTACAATTTGCAAGAAATATCTTGTTCTTTTCTTCTGATATTAATAAGATTAAAGGTTGAAATAAAGATCAAAATGCGTATGGCCGGCTTTGGATTGCCATGTTCTAGGAGTTTCTATAAACTGATCATGTCATCTTTGATCTTATTTTGAAAATCCTTACATATTTAATTATAACTTCTCAATAAATAATATTGTGTAGTCCAGAAATTATTAAGTCATTCTGTAGGTCATGTACTTCTTTGTATTCATTATTGTATAAGCTCGTAATGAAGTTTTTGCCCTTATGTGTATACTGGTAAGTTACATATAGATATATGTATGATTAATTATTGAAAATAAACTGCTTTCTTTTCAAGTATTAATACATGAAAATACCTACCAACCTAGCTACCTATTCATATGATACATTTATAATAACATATGTATAAGTATGGATTAAAAATCCGCATAAAAGTATATTTACGACGCATCAAATTCTAATAGTCAAGATTTAAAAGAAAATAATACGGCCCTATCGAGAATAAACACAGCATTATGATTTTTTTTAATTGAATAACTATCATTCAGAATTTGACATATCAATAAATATGCTATTATGTGAATGTGATTTTGTTTCGATTTTTTTTTATGTATGTATATATATGCACACTACTATTTGTGTTTATACAAACAAAACAAAACCTGCACGCATAATCCCTACAATTAAACCATTTGGGACGGAAACAAGAAGTACTGCAATTAATAACCTTCGCAATTTTTATCAAGAACTGCTTGACTAACCTATAGATTACCACATGCTTATTATATGTATGTTGATTGATGTGCTGTAGAAGGCTAGAAGCAGTTTTAATAAAAGATACAAGAATATGATTAAACATGGACTTGGGAGAGAATCCATTGACAAAAAAAATTTTACACAAATTTTTATTGAAAAATTATTGGAAGGATGAAATCCTTGCTAATTATTAGTTATAACGTATAACTACCTACTCACCACACTTCTCCGACGTGACAAATCCCAAGTAACCGCACACCGGTTCTTCCCTTCTTTTATCACCTTCATTCATTCATACACATATCCATAACATTATATTCAGGAAAAAAATATGTACGTGTTAATACTTACACGCTTACATCTGCATTCTCATCGGTGCATTTTCAAAGTTCTTTTGACTTTGAAATAAGTTTTTTAAAAATAAGTTTTTAAAACTGAATTATTAAAAATAATATTATTGAAAGTAAATTAAATAATTATATTTTTTTGTAACTAAAAATAAATTAAAAGTGAGTTTTTGTGTTATTTTGTATTTAAAAATAAGTTGTTAAAAATAAAAAAAATAATTTTTTGGATGAAAAGAACACACCTTTAGTAAACATTGTCGGAAAGTATTTTTAAAATATATTTTTTTCAAAACAGAAAGTATTTTTATTTTATTTTAAATAATAATAATAATATAAAATTTTACAACAAAAATTTTTATATTTTAAAAATATTTTAAATAAAGTATATATATACTATAAAAAATTATTTAAAAATATAAAATAAAATAGAAGTTTTTGAAATTGAGTAAAATTGCAGTCCAAACAACCCCTATGGTAGACGAGAAACAAGTGCATGTGTCATGTATGTACGCATGAATAATATATATGATACTGGCATTATTTTTTGCAAAATTTTTTAAAGACTAAACAAGAAATGAATGAACAAGTAGAAGTAACAGAAAACTGATGATGATCATATATGGGATTACACATTACGGCCCTCTTGATCTCTACATGTATGCAGGTTGGAAACATGTTAATCATCTAAGTTAAAAGAAGCTAAACTTTAGGCTATAACAATAGGCTTAAGCTAAGCTGTGGCTATAGTTGTATCTAAGCATATGCTGTTGTTGTTGCTCTTGAACATTCTAGCAAATACAGGTATCACATCTCTGCAACCCTAGATTGCAACACAAGCAAACCTTTGATTCTATGGACGATGAACTCGTCGTCGGAGCTTCGGTCATAGGCTGCACTACTTCTTGGAAAGACTCATAAGAAGGAGGACAGATAGACAGATCAAGGTTTAAATCAGGGAACTCGTTATTGCTTTCTTCTGTAGCTGTAGTACTACTTCCTTCTTCTTCTACAGAAACTGCTGCTGCAATGGGTGCTGCTGAAGTTTCGTGGTCTCGAGTTATATTGAAAGTTGGCGGCGGTGGCTGAGCTGCAGCAACGGTGACAGCGGCAGAAGAGTTGAGCGGTCTGTGTGTTTGCGGATCGAGTCCTCGGCTGAGAAGCTTGCGTTTTATATGCGTGTTCCAGTAGTTCTTTATTTCATTATCTGTTCTTCCAGGCAATCTTCCGGCGATCAAAGACCATCTGTATATCCATCGTTGATCAGTATGAAAAATATTGCATTATGAGATTAAATATAGTAAAAAGATTTTTATGAAGAACCCACTAACTTGTTTCCAAGCAAGCTGTGGAGTTTGATGATGAGCTCATCTTCTTCTTCTGTGAAGTTTCCACGTTTAAGATCAGGCCTGAGATAGTTTATCCAACGCAGTCTACAACTCTTTCCACATCTCATCAATCCTAGTATGTACAATAAACACAATCATCAAAAACATCAACAAACAAAAGTTTGAAAAGCCAAAACCAAGAATTCATGGTGATGAACAAAAATATAAATACCAGCAGCTTTAGGAAGAGATCTCCAGCAACCTTCACCATGAGCTTTGATATGAGCTATAAGTCTCTGATCTTCTTCTTTAGTCCAAGCTCCTTTGTTTGTATGAGCCTTCTCACAACATGGAGACCTTCCCATATGTTCTACAATTCTATCTCAATTAGCTAGCAGAATAACAACAACAAACAAAGATATATAGATGAAAAGAAGGGAATAGAAAAGAAAGCATCAAAGAAAAACTGCTGTAAATGAACTGATCTCTGCTGATTGATGAATGAATAGTGTGAGCTATTGAGAAATGAGCAGTAGAGAGGTTTAGAGGAGTTGGTATTATATTAGAAAGAGAGAATGAAGGTAATTGATTGATGGACTCGGTGTCTCGGGCAATGTTTGACCGAGTTGGTATTGAAGAAGAACAACAGTACAACACAAAACCTTCTATTTTTTATTTATTCATTATTAAATGCTACTAATTAAAAGGAACAAAAACATACAAAGTGATTTGGTTTGGGAGGTTGGCAGGCAGGTAAGAGCTTTTATTAAATACATCGACTTGTTTCTTCTCTTGTTTACGGAGGCGTTTGAAATTACTTATAAAATAAAAAAATTTTAAATAAAAAATATTTTTATTTTTTTTAAAAATAAATTTTATTTTTTATTTTTAAAAAATAATAATAATATATAATAAAAAATTTCATTTTATAAAATTTTTCTATATTTTTAAAATTTTAAATAAATTTTATATATAGTTATAAAATATATATTAAAAACATGAAATAAAAAAAATTAAAAAATAATTTTTGAAAAGCTCTTCCAAACGCGCTCTATATATGTTTTTGTGTTCATCCCAGATTCATGTAAGTTTCTAGTAGATATAATAATCGTTTATAAGAACTGAATGCTGGACTGTGTTATTGTTCTTGTAGACATTTTTAATCCATAGATTGATTATTAATGATCTACCACCGACGTTTGCTTAATTAAACAAAAAGCTTTTATTCGCTTGTGAATGGGTTCTAGAAACCTTACATGGATGGATAAGCTTATCAGGTTGATAAGCATACAAGGAATCTAGTTTGTTTGTTGACCTACCTGTGCATTCCATAATGAAACCTTCTTCATATCCCTTCTTGTTGTCCAGTAAATTTAGGACTTTCTTACTACATGTCGCCATTACAATCCAGTCTTAATGAAACATTGCATTTTTATTTGCATGCTTCCAAATTCCAAACTCACAATGCTGTGGAGAGGTCTTCTACACAAAACATACCAATAGGTTATTATAGCTAGAGAGATAATAAGCAAAAAAGTTAAATGAGTGTTGTTTGAATATTTGAATAATTGAGGAAGTACTTACGACTGCAAGTGTTAGGCAGGCAATATTACAGAAACATTTACTATACCCTGCAACAAGAACAACCAACAAAGAAATTGCATAGCGATCTCTGTCACTTTCATTTTCATTTCACTCTAACAAGTGAAGTTAATTAAATATTGAAAACTCAAGAAAGAGGAGAAGAACAATCTGGTCTGGTAAAGACTATAAATGCTTTCAAACTTCCCAACTCTGCTCTACTCTGCTCCGCTCTGTTTCACTCATCAAAACTGTTAGTAGTGATTTGGCAGGTTTTCATCTTCATTCATTGCTCACTTTTCTCTTTTCTTTCAAATGCAATGAAGTGAAATGAAATGCAACCAAATGGGTATGGTGGGACAAGTGTATATTGACCGAGTCCATAAGGGAAAGAAAGTAATGACCCAAAAAAGATTGGAAACAACAGTAGCAGGTGAAGTTGAGTGAGAAGAAACAGAACACAAATATTGTAGTCAAGTACTGGAAAAAGAAGTCATTGCTCCCCTTTCTTTGATAATCTTTTGACCAAATGCACTAGGCACCAATGCATTTATCACACTTGAATATCTCCATCTCAATCACAAAAAGAAATTTGCTATCCTTTTCGATCTTAGTAGCTATTCAAAACCTGTATAACATTACTGGAAATGATAAGACTTGCGATTAACATTACAAACAATTTGAGCTAAGTTTTTGTATCTATAATAGTGGACATACCTGAGCTTGTTTTAAAGCGAACCCGAGGAAAGAACAATCGTACTACATTGATATAATACCAACCAGTCCCAACAGATGTGGTTTATATAAAAATAAGTCTCTAACAACCATGCCTATCTATGACTAATTAACTAACATGAAAATCATTAAAATACAGCCAAAATTCAGGTCCCTGATTTCTGATTCTTGTCCAAGAACTACTACAGTGGCAAATTTCTATGCTATTGTCTTAAAAGCTGCACGAATTCATGCGTTTATGTCCAGAATCTAGATAGATAACATCAATATATGATATATTATAAGTACTTGATTAAAAAAGAATAGCTAACAAAGTAGTTTAACTACAAATGCACGCCCACCATTTATATTGTGTGGTCACTAAAAAGCAGTGATATTGGCATAAATACCAAAACTTAAAACAGTTTAAAAAATAGGCCTTGTTGATAAGGCAAAAATGCGGAGCTTATACAGCTTTGAGATGAGTTGAAACTTGAAAGAGGTCAAACTGAGAACATGTCTTTAGATTCTTGAACTGGCATTCTAACTTCATATTCTACCAACCCATGAGATTCATATTACAGAAAATGCCTAAATATTAGAAACAAGATGATCTGACCTTGTCAAAATGCTGCTGTTTAGTTGAGCACTTCAGGGTGGTCATGAAAATGGAGCAAATTCCAGAAGACCATGATGCTTCTTTCAGCCAGATTCGTCCATCATTGAAGACCCACATGAGAAATCTGGAAATAGTCAATAAAGGCTCCCAAAATTGAATAAAAGAATGATTATAATGAAGTATGCAAGCTACAGTTCCACTCCAGTCACAAAGGAAGCACATGGAATAAGAAGACGATTTCCAGCAGTAAGTATTTGACTTTTCAGTAGTATAAAATGTAAACTTTGCAAGTAGACCTGTTACTTTGGCAAAGAAATAGGAAAGGGAAAAAAGTAATCCCTATCACATTATAATTCAGTGGGATTGGCGTCTCCAGAAAATATCATTCTTCCTCTGTTTCTTCATCATCCTCATCTGCCTCAATGTGCCTCCAACTACTCTCATCATCACTCTCATTATCCGCTTCACTTTCTTCACTGTCTTCCCCATACATACCTTTACTTATGTCAGGGTTTTCAAAGGAATCAAAAGATGGCCTTACAGAGCTTGAAGTTTCTCGATGTTGTACTTTTTCTGGTGGCATTTCCTGCACCAAATTGGCTTGCTTCTTGCTTGTTTTCTGGCAAGACCTCCTTTAACAATATAATTATCTCGATCACTGCTTTCTTCTAAAGAAGAAGTGTGCTTTCTGGATTCTTCTGCATTATGGTCAGGATGTTCCTTTCTTAGATGAAGATTCAATTTATATTCATGAATATATGCCTTTTCACATCCTTCATATGGACATGCATAAGGACGTTCAGCTGAAGGAGGCCATTGACGGATGACATAACCTTCGATATTAACTTCTTTTCTGAAGGAGTTTGTTTCATCATCCCTACAGCCGTATCCTTCACGGAAAAAGGCAGCATTGCTAACAACAAACACACATCAAAAGTAGTTTAAATTAGTCTAACAATATCTATCCAAACTTGTGTTGGAATGTAATACAATTACAATAATAACAAACTCTCATCCAGCAGTTTAAGTTTTTTGATCAACTGATTTTATTAAGATGATATCAGAGGAAAAGGCCTAGGTTCAAGCCACATACACTCCAATTACTAAAATTAATTTTCACTGTGTTAAGAAAAATACTCATGTGTACCCACATCTCAAAACTACAGGGCCTGTGCATGTGAAAACGTGTTAAGATATAATATAACTAATAAATATAATATAATATAGTATAATATAATATAATTAATATATTTGAGTTTTTGAATCAACTGGTTTGTTAAGAGCTTACTGCTCCACACATGCAATAAGATAGTGAATGACCATAATCATGCCAAAGCCTCCAAAGGACTTACAAATTCATAACAAGAACTTCATAACTTTCTACTAAATTCCATTGCATGAAAATTCAAATCTACACAGACATATGAACTTTAAAGGGTAAGGTAAGATACAACCTTAAGGATAAGGACATGCAATAACAAAATTATATTTTCTTGAGAAAGACAGGTAGAAGGTTCATGCCAATGTCCCATATGAAGAACTTAGCCTACTCAGGGCAGATGATTCTCTTAAAAACATTAGTAAATGTGATAAATATATGTAAATATAGCAATGGTATGAATTAAAGTCTTCCCATTTGATTGAGAAGTTGAAGTTTACATTAGCAGTCTTCAGCAATATATATTAAACATATCTTAAGAACTAACAAGGTAAACTTTCAGATACACTAATATTTTCATGTAATGTAAGAAAGTATTAGTACGTGAGAGTTTACTCAAGTGAGGGGTTAGAGTATTATGCTCACAAAAGTAGATTAGTGATAATATGGTACCAGGTGGTCAGTCACCGCCAAGTATACCCTTTTTTTTTGGACATAAAAAAAGAAAGAAATCTGAGTACACCTTTTCATGATGGGATTTGATGTGAGCTTTCAACTTATACTCCTGAGTATATCTCTTCCTACAATCTTCATAAGGACAAACATGGTAGTTCTCCAATGAATGAGTACGCATATGTGCTCTTAGGTTGAAATCCAAAGAAAATGCCTGTAAAAATGCGCATAAATTCAAGATCAACAAGATTACAGAGAGAGAGTTAACCTTCATAAGACGCTTCTTACAATTGTCATGCATGAAATGAAGAAAAATGACACTGTAGATCAGAATACAAAAGAGATTTGTTATTCAGATAGACTAGACACAGCACTTTTACATTGCTGCCTGATTCATTTTGAATCAAACAACCCAGATATATAGCGGGCCAAAAAGCAATGTTCAAAAGATTCAAGATAAAGCAGGTTCTCCATGAGTTTCCCAAAAAAAAAAAAATCCTTTAAAATGCAATGGATCTGTATAGTGCACATTGTATGAACAGCAAAAGTATAAAGCGAACTTCAGGAAAACTTTTCCATTCAACAAACTCAAAAATGGAACTACTTGAGAGTAAGACAACAACCTTGCCGCAGCCTTCATGTGGGTATACAAATTCCCTTTCTCCAGTATGAGTAAGATGTCTCTTCAGCTTTGAGCTGTCCAGAAATTTCTGTGAAAGAATAGCATCTCCGTCAAAATAAGTACGATAAAGCAGTAAGTCATACATATCTTGCAAAGACAAGAAAGTTGTTTGTGGAAAGAAAGTAGATGACCATTTTCAACAAAGAGGCTTGCAAACTCACTGCTGAGTAATTTGGTTCATTTACCACATCTTCAGCCTCATACAAACAATGGTTGGTAGGGATATGAGCTAAAAAAAGTTTAACATCTGCAACTTGACAAGTCATCTACAAATCGGAACCTGTACCGTCTATAACTATAGTTCCCTACCTAATACAATTAAGATTTAGGCGTTACGTAATACTTTTCCAAAATGTCAAAAGGATGCATCATGAACATCTAACCTTTCCACACCCTTCATAATGACAAACATGGTGCCTCTCCCCATGGGTACTTATATGCTTCCTTAAAGCTCCCATATCTATGAAAGTTCTTCCACAGCCTTCATAGCTGCAAAGGAAAAGAATCTCTGTCAATGGAACAGACTCTGTCTCCTTTTCCTCCGACGCATGATCCTTCTCCCTCAGTTCTGCCAGGAAATCCTCTATCATAACGATAAAAATAGAAAAAAGAATTAAATGTTATTGTCATAATTCCAAATAAGTTCATGAAAGATATTTCAGATAGTTAAATCCACAAAGATCAAAGAACATAGTGATAATCCTGGATAAATTGGAGAGTTATTATATTATCATGTAAGACATTATAAGGAGTATACTGCATCTTTTACATTAAACAAAATATTCCGATCACAATATAAACAAAAATCCGATATCCTTACTGGATTAGAAAATGTTTTAAAACCACAAAGTGGTGGGTCGGTGATACAGCAGCAACAAAAAACAAGAATAACCACCTTTAGGTGCTAACCTTAGCTACATCATAATAACCTTGTTTAGCTTGCATTTGCACATATCACTGCAGCATCACTAATGATCTTGATCAAATTGCAGTTACCCATAAAGATATCTCTTTTGGCACTTGTTAGAGTGTATGTAACGATGATCAATGGAGAACCTATAAGGAAACATATATGTTAAAGTCGATCATACTGACTCTACTGTACTTGAAAGGTTCTCAACTTCGATAATATCTGTTGCTGTCATTCAAATCAATCTATAGATGCAAAATACACTACTAATTTGCAGAGAAGGTGTCTACTTTCTCCAGAGTAAAGATGTCTTTTCCTAGAATCACTACTTCCAGAACAAAATTCAATCACCACTCTCATCCAGTAACAGCAACAACTGAAGAGAACAACAAAAGAACCAACAAGACCTTTAACCCATCTCAAAAGCTTGCACTTTCGCCCGGAAGGAAGCAATTGCTGTGGAACCCTGCATCCATCTCCCAAATTCAACAATTAATCAACAAACGCCCAAAAAGAAAAAATAAAAATAAAAAACAAACTCCATCAACTCACCACTCTTTAGACCATCGGAAGGCAGGTGGCTTCTCTTTTCCTGTCAACCATCGTTTCTCCATTAATAAATTTCCCGATAAGCTAAATTTCTTGGCCTCCAATTGAAGAAGAAAAAGAAGAGAATAGGGAACAAAGATTCAATTTTTGCTGGAAAAAATTAGGGTTAATGAGAACAGTAAGATACATAGAGAAGACGATGTAAAATTAGTCTTCGTAACCGAAGCTTCCACCAATCGTAAATAACGAACAAAGAGAAGACGATGAAGATAGATTGCTTCATGGCCATGAAGGCGAAGAGCTTACGGGCTTGAACCAGCCATGATTTTGGACCACGATTTTTAATTCCTATAGTAGTAATTCATGCAACGGAGTCCAATAATATAAAACATTATTAATGGTTCGATATTGCAAAATAGTTCCGTTATTTTTATTATCGATCGGGTACCATAATTATCGGACTCTAATATTATGATTTCTCTATTTTTCTTTCATTTTTTTTTTCTTAGAACCCGTGTAATCTTTCAAACTCATTCTTTAAGCATATTTCAAATATCCGTAGCTAATTTTTATAAAATAAAAACATAAAAATTATAATTTTTTAAAAAATAAAGTAAAAATAGAATTTAATATTTACGTTTTAATAATTTTTTAAATGTGTTAAAAATTAAAAAATATAATTATATTGAAAAATGTGCAAATAAAAAATTAAAACTATGTATGTGAAGATAGAATTCTAAATTTTTTGTATAATTAAAATATATGAACTATTTTCAAAATCTAATAAAAGAAATTAAAATTACGGGCGTTTAAAACACGTTTTTTTTCAAAATCACCTTTAATTTTCAACTAATTTTTAAAACAAAATAAACACCAAAATTAAACTCAATTTTAATTTTTTAAAAAAAAATTGACTTTCAAATTCAAATTTTAAAACTAAAAATTTCACTTCTTAATTCAGAAATAAACACAAAATTTTACTTTTTATCAAACTCATATTCAAAATTAAATTCATTTTTTATCGAGTCATTTTCTTAAAGTGAATTTAAAGTTTAGTAAACAATCGCTTAGTATTAGTCAGTTATACAACAAAATCTCTAATAGCTTTTATGAAAAAGTTTTAAAAATAGTCATTCAGATTAGAGGTGATAAATTTCGACCAGATCCGAAATCGACTCGAAAAGATCAGATTCCATCAGCTTTAGTCAGGTTCGAATCGATTTCGAGTCGATCCGAAGATGATCCAAAAATTTTAAACGGGTTCGGATCGGATTCGGATTGACCGGAAATTGATCTGTTTAACTTATATAACTATTAATATAGTATATATTACTTAATAATTAAAAAATAATAGCAAAAAATTTAAATTTAATTTATATATATATATATTTTAATTTATCTTAATTTAACTAATTTTTTTAGAAATGTTGTCAAAATTAATATTTTTTTTTAAAATATATCACAATTAATAATTTTTATATATTATTAATAAAAATTAATTTTTATAATTTTTATTTTAATAATTTTAATTATTAAATTGGTCGACTCGAGCTTGATCCGGTTATTAAATAGATTGTATTAGAGTTGACAATTTTGATTTATATAAATAAATAGATCGAATTAGAATTGAATAATTTTTTATCCAATTATTATATGAATCGATCCAGGAATTCGAATTGACACCCCTAATTCAGATAAATATCACTGATGTCTATACAAGTCCTTAAAAATAAGCATCAAGCCACAAAATATCTACGGATAAAAAATCTTTAAAATAAAAAATAAGCAAAATATAGAAAATTTTTTAAGCATCTTTGTAATCGCTCTTGGATAATAAGCAAAATATCTTTGTGATCGTTTTTAATAAACACTCGACCCATCCACGGTTCTAATTTGAAAAAATATAAATTTCACTAAATATGGAAAAAAATAAAAAAGAAAGCATGACAGCAAGAGAATGATTTGTCATTTTGGAGTTTTTTTTCTTAATATCGTGTCAAATAAAAGATAAAACAAAAATTAATTCATGATCCGATTAAATTAAAAATTTATTTGTGTATTTTGACTTATAATTTTCAGTTTAAACAGTAAAAATTGAATTTAAATTTTTTTATACTATTATTCAATCATTAATCGACCATTGTTATTATCTAGATTGTTATCCGATCATTATTCAATTTGTCGAGTATTAGTCGAATAATGATGGAAAAATAATGTAAAGAGTTTCTAATCCAATCTTTTATTATACAAAACTATGAATCAAATTTTATTAAAAATTTTTTTAGGTCAATTGGGTTACAAATCGTTGACTCCATTTGCTTTTAGATCAATATGATAATAAGCAAGAAAACTCAAATAACAAGAATGATTTCTTGTTGTCATGCTTTCTCTTTTATATAGTTTTTATATCTTTATTAAGATTCATATATTCTTTGAATTATGGTAAAAGATAGCTGAGTATGCAGTGTAACATTGAATAAATTATCAAAAAGCGATTGCAAGGAGGTTTCAAGGAAATCCCTATTATTTATATATATTTTTCATATTTGAATAATTTTTCTTATTAGATTTTACGTGGTTTAGAGCTCGTTTGGAAAAAGCTCATTCTTTTTTTCTTATTTTATATTTTTTAATATATTTTTATAAATATTTATCAAAATTTATTTAAAAATTTAAAAAATATAGAAAAATTTTACGTAGTGTGATCTTTTTATTTATTTTTTTAAAAATTAAAAACTAAATTATTTTCTATTTAAAAAAAATTTTATTTTATAAATATTTTCAAACGCCCGCGCCGAGTTTCTGGGAACATGTAAATAAACATATGCGCCATTTATGGGGACTACTATTTCAGCAAAACTTTTCAGATAAGCTCTTAGAAAAGCATTATAAGACTAGTTGTTCTTGACAAAAAGAAAAAAAAAAGAGAGAAATACTAAACAAACCTTGGCCGGTTTAAAATGTTATTCTATAAGTATAGGCTAGAGAAGTTTATTTTAGAAAGTTAGATTAAAATGTTATTCTATAGTAGAAAGATCATTTAGTCTTCGTTTGGATGATGGTTAGAGAATGAGAGTGAAGGGAAAAGTGATCAAATTTTCCATCTCTATTATATTTGTTTCATTTCATTAATAGAAAGGATTGGAGAATAATTTTTCATCTCTTCCCATAGATCATGGTTAAATATGTACACCAATTTAGAGATATATATGGTAACAAAAAGAAGAACAAATTTACTCTCTTTTGTTCTTTTCAAATTAGTTTTTATTTTATTTTAAATTTATTTTAATTTAATATTATATAATCAAATTTAATATTTATGTTTTATTTACATTTATTTAATTTCTACTTTAATTTAACATTTTAAAATTTTAATATATGTTACTTTTTATTATAATAATAATTTTTTAATATTTATTTAATTTTAATTAATTTTAGTTGGTAGAGAAAATAATAAACTATATGATCAACTCTTTTTATATTTTAAAACTAATTTAATTTTAATTTACTAAATTAATTTAAAAGTAAGAATATATAAATAAAAAAAGTATTTGAATCTTTATAAAAATTTACTTTTATTACTTATCTATTTACTTTTCTATTCAAATATAAGTAATATGTTATCCTTATTATATATTCAAATATCATAAGATTAAATAACTAATTTTTCTATCAATTCTCTTATTATTATTATTTATTTTTTTACTTATATTTTTTAGGAGACGTTTGGCATTGCTTATTTCAAAAGAAGTTTTTTAATTTTTTATTTCATATTTTTTCAATACATCTTTTATAAATATTTAAAAAATTTATTTAAAAATATAAAAAATTTATATAGTGATATCTTTTTATTATATATTTTATTTTTTTAAATAAATAAAGTAGAGCTCGTTTTTAAAAGAATAAAAATATTCTCTATTTTAAAAAAATTTTATTTTAAAAAAATTCTCAAATATTCTCTTAATTATGAATTCAAACATACCGTTAATAAAAAAACTGTTGTTTTTATTGTTTTGGCGCGGTGTGGGACTGGATTCGAGTAGCTGCGGTAGCGTTAAATTCTATAGTGATTGTCTTTTATTGCAAACGTATATGTTTCTTTTTGTTTCCGCTGATGAGAGATTGAGAGGTGTAAATTGTAAATTTTAAGCAATCAGAGTCAAATAATTTTTGAATCGATCGTTAGCCCGCGCGATTTTGAAGCGAAAACTAAAACTTCCCCTCTACTTCGCCGTCGAGATCTTCAGCTGCGACAGCGGAAATTTTATAAAATTTCGACATCCGGTGGGGTTGAATCGAAAATTCTCGATGTGGTTTCAATCGGATTGAAGAGATTTGAGATTAGAGCAGCTGTGTGCAGCGATTGAAGCAGTAAGCATTTCCTCGAACACCTTACGTGCAATTTTCTTTTCTCTTCTTGCTACGGATATAGATTGAAGACGAATTGCTCCTGCCATTGAAGGACAATCAGTAAGCATTTTTTGTTTGTTTTTAATCTTTATTTTGATTATGGTTTCATTTTGAATTTGAAAATTTCTGTTATTTGGTCTCGATTAATGAAAAAGGAAAATAGTCGCAATAAGAAGAGATTTCTTTAGGGATGTGTTGATTGAAGTTTAAATCAAGGAAACTTCTCAGCAAAATTGTTTATTTTTTCCGTAACTGTGGAGGAAAGAAGTTTGGTGAGGCTGCTGAGTGGCTTGCTTGAACTGCTTTCATGCTTGAACTATTAAGTTGTGAATGTTCTCTCTCCTTGGGGTGCCTCATCACTTGAAACTCTTTCAAAAATGATACAGCATTCACTTATCTGTAAGGATAATGATAATTCTTTGAAACCATCTCTTGACCATGGTCAAAGAGGCTTTTGGCACAACGAAGTTTAGAGAATAGATTCACTGTGCGTTAGCTCATGTCATGGTTCTGTTACTAGTGAAGGTTTAATGCTTCCGGTTAAATAGGAAGGAAAGCTGGTTTTTCTAATCATCCAAATTAAGCATATGATCAAAATGTTTTCTTTCTAGATATTTAGTTAATTCCTTGGATGTTTGTTGTCATTTTGAGTAACTGACTTTAGTTCAAGTCATATTCTCATTCTGAAAGATGCATGTTAACTTAAGCATAAAGTGCTATAAGCATGTTTTTGCTCTCTATTGCTGCAATAGTCATCATATTGAATGGGAAGTTAGTACCACTTGACTTTGCTGCTACCAGCACACTTATGTAGTTCCTCTCTCAGTTAAACAAGTTATTTTTTTCTCTTGATCATCTGCGACTTGGAGATTTTGTTCTAGCTATCACTTAATATTCACTGTTTTCCAGTCTCTGCAATTGCTCAAGAAGGGAAATCTTACTACTTAAAGCATATCGGCATGTCCTCTAATGACTAAGGGCGAATTATTCAGGTGAGAATCTAATTTACAAGGAAATACATTTATACTGCATGAGTTAGATAGGGCATCATTCTCCTGCATTAGTTTTCATTTTCCTTTTCTCCTATATGTTTTCTAATCACTCTTTGTCCTCAAATTAATATATTTATTTGTCTTGGTTGGCACTTAGCTCAAACAAACTTGACAACAGTTGTGAAGAGAAGTCAGCAAAGACAAATTGGTCAGATCACTCTGTTGCTTTTGGGAATTTTTCCTGGCAGAACAAAATTTTGAAAGCAGGTTTTCTTTTCTGTCTGCCAACACAGAGGCCTCGATTGGAGGAAACTACTGAGGGTATGTTGTGTGGAAGGTATGGGTTCTAGTTACCCCTGTATGTAGATTCAGACATTAACAATCATTTATGTGAAAGTCGTAAATTTTCAAACTGTAATGTTGCATTTTGTCCCTTCATACCAGGTTTTCAACCTTTGTCCTCCAAAAAGATGTAAGACTTCTGGTCTCACAGGTTGACAAGGTATGCTTGATGAACTAGAAACCAATGCTTCTAAATCAAAGACCATTTTGGAAAATTTTCTAAATGTTGTTATGACTATCAATTTTGTCTATAACATAACATTCTGATGCATTGATTCCTTTTGGCAGCCTTGGTCAACCCTTTGTCGCAAGCCATTGTCTTGCAAGAGCTATCTAAGACCAGGATCAATGGCTGCTGTGGAGAAATCTACTCCAAATTGTTGTCCACCTAAACCTTGCAGGTTTACATCTACGCTAGGTAGTTATCAGACATCTGCAGGTCCAACTCATGTCAATGAAGCATCATCAAATTTACAATTTCAAGCACAAAGTGGTGGCAGCAAATCTCTAAATTATGCAACAAATTCATCTGTAAGATGCGGAACTAGCAGTACAGATGTTTATAAAAGTCCCACAGTAGGAGGACTACCAAATGTTAGGGTCGCACCTATACGGGGTACCAATTCTCATACATTTGGTAATGACCATCATGTCCCTCAAGATGCAGGTGAAAATTTTGTCGATGCTATGGATGATGACATCTTGGAGGTAAGGCTTGCATTTTCTTCAGCATGTGGATTTGGATGTCTATATTCATTCTTCTTTCTATTTTATCTTATGTACCCATTTCATGTTTGGAATTTTACTTTGATCTTTCATTTTCAGAATATTGATGTTGATCAAATTGTTTTGGAACATTATCAATCTAATGGAACTCCTGAAGGATCCAAATATTCTCTCACTCCAGTTGATAAAGCTGGTCGCAATGCTATTCCACTGGAATTATGTTACAGCTGTATTCATGGATATCAAGTATGTTTTCTGATTGATGTCGATAGTGATATCTTTTTAGGCTAGGATTTTATCCTGTTTGTTCTGATGCTGTGTTTTTCATCTTTTGCTATGTATTAGTCAATCTCATATATTTAGATTCTTTAACAATCCAGCTCGCGCTTTGTCCAGAAGCAAGAAACCACCTTCAGGAGATGAAGGATGAGCTAATAGCTATCTCGAATGAACTTCTTGACAATGCCACTGAGCTTAGTCAGTCGCAATCCAAAAATCTTCGTGAACAGAGGTAGTCACTATTGTCATAGATATGTAGTAATGTTATCTTAGTGTTCTTGCTCAAGTTTGACTTACTTGGTTATGTTTTCTTTAAAATAAATTGTGCAGAACGCTTCTGAATAAGCAGATTCAGCAGCTTGAAAGACATCTCCAAGGTCCAGCTCATATTGATGATAGGCAGAATTCATACAATGTGGCTTCCACAAAAGCTTCCATGAGTTTCAAAACTGAGACTCCATCTAGCAACTTCATGATAAATCATAATAGGTTGGACTCCCAGTTGCAGATACTTAGTAGTCCTGAGAAATTTCAAGATCCAAATTCTCCGGTGCACTTTTTGTACACAAATAGATTTTCTTCAACGCCATTCTCTCCAGAGAACAGAATTTCTTCTTTGCAGTCCTCTTCTGGTGATCAATTGAGCTTCCCAACCATACCTGTAGAACGAGAAGCTTTCATTCCTAAGCTTATTGAGATTAATTACATAGACGGGTCAAATGACGAGAGATGGAAAAGCTTGGACTTCCAATGGACCAAGAAACTTGAGGTAATCTTCTGGAAATCTCCAATTTCTTTCGTTTGTGTTATTTTGGTCCTCACTTGTTTTTCCTATACAGGCCAGCAACAGGAAAGTATTTGGAAATCACTCCTTCCGACCAAATCAAAGGGAGGTTATTAATGCAACAATGAGTGGGCATGATGTCTTTGTTTTGATGCCAACTGGTGGCGGGAAAAGTTTGACGTATCAGGTAGTCTTGCTAGAATGTAGAATCAAATCGTAACAAATTGCCTAGTAAGTAACGGAGTTATGATGTATTCTAACCTGGTCAGATTCTCATTTTTTCTTAAGTTTCAGTGATCAGAAATGGTCTATTTGATATGTGTGTTCTTGCTACTTATGCTATAACGCTGCTGGTTCTATTTACCAATTAGTTTGCTGACCTCACTTTGTAGGAATAGAGCTGCAAACTGTTGCAAGTGCAACTGAGTCAGTTATGCTTGTTTCAACTATTTAGGCAGATTTGTTACACTCTTTTGGTTATGTAACAGTTATACATCTATCCTGCAGCTTCCTGCTCTTATTTCCCCAGGAATAACGTTAGTTGTTTCACCTCTTGTCTCACTCATCCAAGACCAGATTATGCATCTGATGCAGGTATGTGACTTCTTCATCATTTCCCATTGTACCTTGATAGTATTCCTTATGCTTTTCTGATCTATCATTTACAGGCCAATATCCCCGCTGCTTATCTTTGTGCCAATATGAATTGGGTTGAACAACAAGAGATCCTTCGGGAGCTGATGTCCGATGCATGCAAATACAAGTTGCTATATGTTACTCCAGAAAAAGTAGCTAAGTGAGTACTATAAAGCAAAATTTTAAAACTTAAATGTGAACTGTTCTCATTTGTGAGTTTACTCAGTTCCTACACACATGACATTCTGTTACTCTAAACATCTCATAACTGCCATGAAAAAAGGTAATATAGGTTCTACCTAAGTCTTTTCAGTACAGCACGTGGTTAATAATGAACATAACATTCCAAAATATATGATTTAGCTGGAGAATATCTTTACACTGGAGTTATCTTTCAGAGTATAAGGAGAGTTCGATATTTTTTTGAACAGTTTTTATGCAGTCTATGATGATATTCCTTGCGTTTTGCTACAACTTTTGTCTCTATTTAGCATATAAAAGTGATGGTACCTCATGGTTAGGTAGGTGAAGTGCACTAGCATAATTTTTTTTTTGTTTTGGTGCTCTACTAAAAGATAGAATGGCTTACAGTTGAACAGCTTTTGTGCATGCTTTGACGATTTATTGGTAGCATACTGTAGTCTATAGACGACATAGATATCTTATCTTCCAACATCTCTCTTTTGCATTTAGTTTCTTTAACTTTGATAATTTGTACAGGTGATTTATATTGTTAAATATAGTGTGTATGTGATATTCTAAAATTTTGTGTGTACTATTCTCAGAAGTGATGTCCTACTGAGGCACTTGGAAAGCTTGTATGTGCGAAAAGCACTAGCAAGGATTGTCATTGATGAGGCTCATTGTGTGAGCCAGTGGGGCCACGATTTTAGACCAGATTATCAGGTTGGAGCAATCAAATTTTGCGTGTAAGATAATACAGTAAGCTTACTAGTTAACGTTGCTGTCTATTAGGGCCTTGGTATTTTAAAGCAAAAGTTCCCAGACACACCAGTGCTGGCTTTAACTGCTACAGCAACAGCTAGCGTGAAAGAAGATGTCGTCCAAGCTCTTGGTCTTATTAATTGCATTGTTTTCCAACAGAGTTTCAATAGACCGAATTTAAGGTAAGCGCCAACTGGCTCTGAATTCTGCTTTTGTATTTCATGGATGAACTTAGAACACCTGTTTGCAGGTTTTTCATCATGCAGAAGACAAAGAAATGTTTGGACGACATTGACAAGTTTATAAAAGAAAAACACTTTGATGAATGTGGTATAATATATTGTCTTTCCAGAATGGACTGTGAAAAAGTTGCTGAACAATTACAGGTTCTTTCATATTCATAATTCATATTATCTTCATATTTGGTTAAACTTCAAATTCCTAATCAAATTGATTATTGAAGAGCCTTGCATATATACATACCTGAGGTATGAACTGGAATTCTCTTTGCAATCTCTACGCTGAACATCTTTCATATAATAAAGACATCTGGACAGAAGTTCACTGTGTTTCACATCTCTTGGCTGATCTATTCTACGTACATCTGAGGATATGTGTATGACATATATAGAAGTTATATGTTTTGCAAAAGGTGGAAGAATTGAAGCCTGCAAATTTCAGAAGATGTAAGGAAATGGGACATGGGATGAGTATCTTTGGAGCACATTAGGCATTTATTTTGAGGGATCAAGAATGAAAGGTCTTTACTGTGAACAATTTCAGTAGTAAAATAACTTATTGGCGATTCACAGCCTGCTTAATAGTGCAAGCAAGAAATTCATACAAAGATTTCGAGTACCCTGTCCTTATCACTGCCTTTAACGATAATCTACATAAATAGCTGCGGGGAAGAATTATTAAAGGGAAGGTGGGAGGAGGAGACCATTCTATTTTAGTGGCAAGGCCTTGGAGACTAAACTGAGTCACACTCCTGAGAAATTTTAATAAGTGCGTAGAGGATAACCTTGTCAGTTGTGCGCATGTATCATGCAGTTGTACTCAGTTCATGTAATTTCCTTGAACCCCATGATGATTAATCTCCATATGCTTTGCTGCCAACTTACATTCTGTGGTTGTATCTGCTCAATAGATCAATAGATGCAAGTCCAATTTAGCAGCTTTACCTTGAAATTGTGCACATTGTCAAAATCAGGTCATGTTCTTCTCTTTAGCTCATGGAGAGTATTACAGGAATATGGACACAAGGCAGCATTTTATCATGGCAGCATGGATCCCCTTCAAAGAGCATCAGTCCAGAAGCAGTGGAGCAAGGATGAGATCAATATAATGTGTGCAACTGTGGCATTTGGCATGGGTATCATTCTTTTTCATGTATTAATGGTAATGGCGACATTAATTTTCACATACAAAGTGACAGGGTGGTTATGTATTTTCAGGTATTAACAAGCCTGATGTCCGTTTTGTGATTCACCATTCCCTTCCAAAATCCATTGAAGGATATCATCAGGTAGGTAGTGCGTTTTAGCACATAACCTATTAAAACACAGGAAAGACCATTCTAATTTTCTTGGGATTTTCTTATCGCATTTATGAATCTAGGAGTGCGGGCGTGCTGGAAGAGATGGTCTGCGCTCATCCTGCATTTTGTTTTACAGCTACAGTGACTATGTAAGTCAAAAGTTTAGAGATTGTTATTTTATTCAATTGGATTCCTTAGACAACGAGCTTATTGGAAATAGTTTATCTTTATGTGGCTAATCCTTTCAAGATTCGGGTCAAACACATGCTTACTCAAGGTGTTATAGAACAAAGCCCTTTCCCATACTCATCAAGACGTTCTTCACTGTCAAATACAGACAGAGTTCTTGAAACAAACATTGAGAATCTTCTCCGCATGGTATGTTAAAAAGTGTTTCACCAATATCAGGCATGTATACAAGATAATTTAATTATGTTAAAAGTTCTTCATTTGACAGGTACATTATTGTGAAAATGATGTAGACTGCAGACGCTTTTTACAATTGGTTCACTTCGGTGAAAAGTTTGATCCAGCTAATTGTCACAAGACATGCGATAATTGTTGCAGAACATTGAATTCAGTTGCAAAGGACGTGACACAAGTTGCAAAGCAACTGGTTGTTGGCTGTTATTTATGTTTATCATTCTTAAGCGTTTTGCCGCATGTCATGGTTTTATTGGTTATTTGGTACTAATGTTTATTTCTTATTTCTTTTTGGACTCAGATTGAGTTAGTCAAATCAACTGGACAACAACATTCCATGTCTCACATACTGGATGTGTACAGGGGTTCCATGAGTCAAATTGTAGGTTTCAAGATAACTGCTTTATTGAATGAATTTTCATAATAACAAGTTAATCTGTAAACTGCACCCTTGCAGGTTAAAAAGTATAGACATGACTCTTTGAGCCTTCATGGTGCTGGAAAGCATCTATATAAAGGTGAAGCCTCCAGAATAATCCGTCATTTGGTTATCGAGGATATTCTAGTTGAGGATGTCAAGAAAAGTGATGTATATGGATCTGTATCGTCAGTTTTGAAGGTATGTATAACTCTGTTGGTATCTACTTACCTTTCCTTCTTATATAGCAGGAAAAGATATCATCTTGTGTAAAACCTGTTATGTTGTTATTAACATATTCCAGTGATTTCTTTTTTAGGTGAATGAATCTAGAGCGTGTAAACTGTACTCAGGGGAGCAAACAGTAGTCATGAGGTTTCACATTTTGCCTTCAACCTGTTGGATCTGTATCTTGATAGATTTTATGAAAAAATGCTGTATTAGATTGTAATGCCTGGATTATGATGCAGGTTTCCAGCTCCTGCACAGAAAACACCAGCTAAAGGTTCACTTGGTGTGGGTGACAGTAACATGGACGCACAAAATAAAGAAGACTCGGTTTGCACCTCCCCTATCCCTGTAGTTTATTTTGTAGTTTTTACATTTAGCATTTCAGCATTAATCTCCTTGCTATTTACTTCCAGGAATTATCAGTACATTTATTTAGTGCTCTCCGTATGCTTCGGAGCACACTGTTAAAAGAAGCCAGCGAAGGGGTCATGGCTTACCATATTTTTGGGTTAAGTACAACCCCATTTCCTTTATTCTAATTGAACGTTCACAATTATTCTAAATGATTTGCTGTTTTTTCAGAAATGCCACATTGCTTCATATCAGCAAAAGGATTCCAAGGACTAAGGAAGAGCTTCTTGAGATTAATGGCATTGGCAAGTAAGTGGACAATTGGAATTCATTTCATTTTACATCTGGGGGCTTTTGAATTGAAAGTATTTAATGGATGTTTCTATAAATCTAGGGCCAAGGTAAGTAAGTATGGGGACCGCATACTTGAATGTATAGAATCTGCAATTAAAGAGTTCCAGAAAAACAATAAGAACACTAGCAGTAGCAGCAATGAGACTTCCGATGGAAGTAGAAAAAGAAGAGGTTCATCATGTGTTGATTCCGATGCAAATGATGATGCTTTGAATGGTAGTACTGCTCGGTCTAAGAAACAGGTAACAACGCCAGGCAAGAAGCAGAATGGTGCCTTCAAAACTGTGCCTACCTTCGAGGAAAGGTGCTTAGATGTGGATTTGGATGGACCCGACTCAGAAAGAGAGGTTCCAAATTCGAAAAAGAAAAGGCGCAACGGAGGTCGAGTCCTGCCTCCATGGTCAAAACCTGGAAGCAAAGGTGGTGGAATTCCCAATGCTGATCAATTCCAGGAATATGCATTCAAGATGTAAGATACAGACTACCGTTTGTTCCCCAACGTTTATCAGCAAGGAAATTCTGATTTGCAACGCTCAAATCAAATTTCTGCTTCTTGAAGGTTGTCTCTTGCTTAGAGCTTCCAGAGGTAGAATGTTGGTTTTCAGCCATGCTTATGGTGTTTAATTGTATCTGTTCCCTGATGAAGTAAACGATTAACTAGTAGCGGCATTACATCAACGAAATTTTGTAAATCTCCTGTACATGGAAAGCAGAAATCTGTATATTATCTATGGACGAACATGACGTGAAGCATCACTGATGCTCAGTTTGCATTCTTTATTAATTGGTAGGCGTTCTTCTAAGATAAAACATCTGTGCTGGGAAATGGTGGATGTTATGTTCTGTTTTTTCTTTCTTTTTTTTTCCCCTTTGCGTCTCACCTAGTGTTTCAGTTTTGCCTATCTAGATTAACAAAGGTAAATTGTAGCTCACTATAACAGGTCATATTGTCATAGTTCAATACATAATAAAGTTTACATGCTTGCAAATTAGGCTTGATGAATGCCATGATCAATCAGGTACGGACAGCTGAACCTGATGCAACCTTGATGAGGTGGTCAGCCTGTTGTTATGATTGATGTCGCTGTACGGTTATTTTAGATTTACTTTTCATTCTCGTTGCCTTCGGTAACATAGTTTGTGCATTGACAAAATCTTTTATATATAATATAGATCTATAGTATGGTAAAATATTGTAGGCATTTTGGATAATTTGGGGCATGTCAAGAGTAATTTAGAAATATTTTATATAAACTTGGATATTTTGAAAATAAAGATATTTTGTATAAGTATTATATAAAAACTTTCTGAATTAAGTATTCTCTACTATCTAATAAAAAATAATCTTCACTTGTTCATCGAGGATGTGGCATAAAGAAGACGGCAAGGCCTTTCACTTGTAACCAATAAGAAAAGCTTTATAGCAAGCATGAGTGCCAATAAAGAGTTCTTTCAAGCTTTCTTATAAATTGTGCTTATTACTTTCATTTTTTTCACAAATATATACAAGCTTTTTTAGCTATTTTTGATAGCTAAGTTAGAAAAAATACTGATTTAACCACAACTGGTATGACTAAGTGCCGCATAAGCAAAGATAAAAAGTTTCGTGACAATTGAGTATGGATGGCCTCGGAGGAATATGAGGCATTAGATCCTAACTCAAACAACTTAGTTTTTGGTGCAAGCATGTGCCTCTCATTGTCGTACTTGGGAGTGATGGTTTGCGAGACTTGCATGACAAACATGAAAGCTGGTTATTCCCTTTCCAAAAGGGAAATCATGGATGAAAGTTTGCATCCTGATATAAGGGATCGGGTGTTCTACTTGGACGAAGATGACATGCATGCAAGTATTCAGAAGGTACATATTCCATAGTATCAATTGACAGCCATATTTTGTATTCCTTCAAGTGTTCTATGTGAGATAAGTTTTTTTGTTCTTTAACCAGGTTCCTGCATTGGTACTGGACTGTGAACCCAACATTCATTTCAATAGGGATATAGAAGCAAAACAACAGTACCTCCTCCTTTAATTATCTTTCATCTTATGGGAAGTCGAGTTCTTCATGGTTGCAGCAATCCTTGCCATAATTTCGATTCTGTTATACTAATAGGGCTATAACTGTTTGTAGAACTGCTGTGAGCGTAATTATTTGTTGTATTTTCTCCAATGCGATGGCCTTCTTAAGTGTAGCTACTGAGCAATGTTTTCTTCTATGTATGTCAGCTGAGACTCCAGATATGCTCGACAAGTTACTGAATTTTTTAAGTTCATCAAGAGAAAGAAAGTGGTTTCGAAACAAGAAACTGTGGGAGACGCAAAGACTTAGGCCAAGAATAATGCGGCCATGCTTCCGCAGATTAAATCGTTAAATGAAATCACTTACCATGTGTATATCTTAGGTCTAAGTAGATGCTTGTCATATTTGACCATATTCACTGAGCTTAATGTTGACTTCAACCTCGATCATCAAGGATATGTTTCAGAACTATGTTACTGTACCTAAGTCAAGCTAATCCTGGTTATTTTTGGTTATTCGTTTTACTACTTTCCTCATGGTTAGTGTTTCTAACTTGAAGATCTTGCGTCAGGACTATTGGCAAAACTTTTCATAAAAATTATTTTCAATTTTTTAGTTTATATTTTTTGATACATTTTTATAAATATTTAAAAAATTTATTTAAAAATTAAAAATATAAAAAATTCTATGTAATAAAATTTTTTTTTTTTTTTTTTTAAAAAGTTTTTATTTTAAACATACTTCCAAACAATTCCTATAACGTGGTTGACGTGTTTTGGAGTTATAAATTTAGCTGATGTAAATCGTAATATTATACTGAACTGGAAGTAGGACTTAATGTGATATATATTATTTGAAGTTTAAGGTGATTATGTAATTGCGTTGCTTTCAGATTTGGTGACGTTTGGAAGTACTTATAAAATAAAAATATTTTTATTTTTTTAAAAAATAAATTTTATTTTTTTATTTTAAAAAATAATAAAAATATATAATAAAAAAATGTATTACGTAAAAGTTTTTTATATTTTTTAAATTTTTAAATATCTATAAAATATGTATTGAAAAATGTAAAATAAAAAATAAAAAATTTCGTAAAAAAATGCAAAGCCAAACGCCCCACGTGATAACAAAGCTGGAGGGGGCATTTGGGATTACGTTTTTTTTTAATTTTTAATTTTAGTTTTTAATATATATTTTATAAGTATTTAAAAAATTCTATGTAATAAAATTTTTTTATTATATATTTTTATTATTTTTTAAAAAAAATAAAATTTGTTTAAAAAAAATAAAATATTTTTAATTTAAAAAAAACTCAACACTCGCAAACTCTCCAACGCCCTCCATTTCATAAGCTCCATTTCCGTGTTTGTAGCATATGGAAGTGTGATTGTATCGTGTTTTAAGTTTCTAGATGAGCGTAGAACTCTTCCTACCTGAATGCAATGCCTGGTCACGACGCAGAGCAACTGGAAAAAGATATCTATAAACTAAAAAGTTAGATTTCAAAAGCTCAAAGAAAACTATGTTTTAAAAAAGTAAATTATTTTAGCAATCCAAACGATTCCTATTGATATCAACTGTAGATTTTAAATACCAGGGCAAAGAACCCTCCAAACGCAAGAGTCGACAAGAAGTCCGCAGGCAAGTTGAATGTTCAAAGACGGTGCCAACAAAGACCGAGCAATCCTTAAACCTTGAAGGAGAGCAACAGTTTCGGCTTCTATAGAAGATCGTCAAATGTTGGTTTTATAAATGCACGAAGAATGCGACATTCAGTTAGTCGCAGCAAGCCACTAGAAGTTGATAGGGAATGCTTCTGGTTATGAGAGCCAACATCGATGTTAAGAATCCATCTAAAACAATCAGATTGCTGCATTCGCCATGTATGAGTTGAGGTTCGTTTCAATTGTCTCTGGTCAGGAACTTGTAAACCCAATTTCTCGGCATAGATGTAATCTTCATCTGCTGTAGCTGAAAACCTGAGCTTGGTATTTAAGAATTCAACTGCAATACTTAAAGCTTTGAATAGCAATCCGTTGCTGTTGTCATACTTTCTTGAAAAGACAAATGCGTTCCTCCTCTTCCATTGAAAAGAAAACAGGAGCAAAACACAGTTTATAACTTGGGCAAAAACTTTTCATTTCATTTCACCATTTTCTTTCTAATATTTTATTTTTAATTAAAAAATATTATTAAATTATACGTCATAAAATTAATACATAATCATCTGTCCTCCACCTTTCGAAGCTTGTCAGCCACCTCGTAGGAATCGTAAATATAATTGCTCATTCTTTTAAGTCTTGCTTTATTTTCGTAATTAGAAGAAGAAAGTTCTTTATTTTTTTAGATAAAAAAATTATTATTTTAAGAATTCTTATACGACTCCTTCACAGCAGAGAATGAATGGTCATATTTTACTATTGGCCTTAAATTTTTGTAAAAGAACATATATAATAGTGAATGTAGACAAATGGATTCTCCAAAAAAAAAAAAAAAAAAATAGAATATAAAACAAATTCAACGAGATAGCTGAATAAATTATTGATTTATTATATCAGAATGTGGTTTTGAAGTTTGTGGGGATATAATAGCGTGGAGAACAATTTTACCTCAAGTGAAGGGTATGCAGTGGATTCAAAATCTTTTTTAAAAAAACTGTTTTGTCCTAAATAAATGTAGCTTAATATCTCAAAACATTCCACTGCAGTGATCCTTGTTTTTATTTTTTAGTGGAAAAGTTATGTTCGAAATGCTCTGTCCATTGTTTTGTTTCTCATCACGAGATTCGTGAAATATTTGGACCGCACTAGTTATACAATGAAATTATTATACGTTGAAGGAGAGCTACTGCAGTATTAAATAGAAGAGGGTGATGCTCGTTACAATGTCCAACAAACACCAAAAAAAACTTCCTTCTTCAAGAATTTTGTTGTATTCTTTTTATCATTAAACTCACTTACTCTTGCTAAAGATTCAATTTCAGTTATATAAAAAAATATAAATAATTATTTTTAATTTATTTTTTTAAACAAAAATATAAAAATTAACTCACTTCGAAGTTCTAACGATACTATTTATAATAATTTATTTTTAAAAAAAAATATTTTCTAATAATTTAAGTACGGTCTAAAAGAACACACGGTAAAATGAAGTGTTCTTTCCTAATATTTATTACTATTTATCAAATAATTTCTCAATTCTCAATAGATTTAAAGTATTTTTATTTTTTTCATAATTTTAAAAATATAAATAATATATAGGTCACATATAAATATTTTTTTAATCTGCTTTTTCAACATTTGATATTTTCTTCTACGTAAATCATGTGAGACTCGCTATCACGGAGTCTTTCAGAAGACAGAAGGGTCCAAGTCCGAAAAGTATATGATTTGAATCTTTAATGTAAATTTCAAAGTATTAAATTGGAACTTTGTTAGGAAAAACTTGGAGACCATTGATGTGGACAAAACTTTATGTGGACCATAAAGAAAATGAATAGACATAATAGTCAAATACTTTAAGGCATAGAATGCTGTAGGTTGAGAGAATGAAGAATTTCTTTTCTCTTTTGAAATCAAACATTTAAGAAGCAAAGCAACATATATTCTCATTCTTACTGACTGCTGAAGGAAAGCAAATCCCATTAATATCAAGAACCGAAAAATGGTCCATTAGTTTTAGTTCTTTTAAAGCCAGGTGCTACTCACTAAACATTTGCTTTCATGCCTTTTACACTAGGAGTAGATTTTACTCTAAATTAAAGCATTAGTTAATAATTTGCAGCAAAAGCTAATATATTTATCTATCCTTTATTCTTGAGTCTCAATTAATTTTCATTCAGCAACCAATGTATTGCATGTCTTCAGTGATTAGTTTCAATCAAACGGAAGAAGAATAAATGTTTCATTTCTTGAGCAGAAAAATGAAAAATCTCCTAGAATTAATCTAATGCTAGAACTGGAGATGAAAATAATACATGAATATTAAAGAATTACTTGAAAGCAACTCCCTTATGCATGATATCTGAACACTACATGGTTCCTGATTATGTGAATCAATAGTGAGTTACATAAACATTATACTCCACAACAGCATCACCAGTCTTAAAATCAACCCAGTGCGTATGAGCCTGAGCATACCCACGAGCAAACCTAAACAACCCAGCGCCGCCCACTACCGGCATCTCACGTACATCATGCAATGGGGCGTTGCGTCCGAGCACAGTAATCACACTGCCGTTATACTTACCTGAACTGAACACAAGATTCATTGCCTGCAAGAAGCCTAGTTCTCCTTGACACGCCGATGCGTAGAACCCTTGCGCTCTTCCGATCTCACGCGAAGTTTTCTCCGGTCCTTCTGTTAACTTGTCGTCCATCATTGCGATGAATCCGAAAAAGTTTGGGATTGAAGGGTCTGGAGGGTTAACTATGCGCACTGCGGTGGCGTTGGGATTGCTGACTTTGTCGTGGAAGTAGAAGTGGATGTGGCTCATTTTCTCACGGAGTTTCAGCGTGTTTGGGTGGAGATGATCGACTCGTTTGAGGAAACGGTGATCAACGACGGCGACGGTGGCTGAGAAGAGAAGGGATACAAGAAGGAAAGAGAAGGAAGAAATGCTGGTGGTGGCCATGCTGTTTGTTTGTTGCGTTGTGTAATGAATGAACTGTAAGAAACTGAACGGGTTCGTTTGTATATATAAGGAAAACACAGGAGAGACGAAGCGTGAACTGGACGGTGGGGTTTGAACAAGTCCCTTAAAAATTTTCTTATTAAATAATTCTTACTCAAGTTTCGAACGGTTTGTAGACCAAATTTAGTTATTTCTTCAATATATTTTGCGGATCCACCATAGGCACTATTTGATTCTGTAATATTTTTGTTTGTGTTTTGAATTTTTTGGTAGACGGTGAAAACATATTTCTTAAAGATCAAAATATTTCGTGTATTTAGAAACATCTGCTAATTTAGAACTAGAGATAAAAATTTAAAAGTAGAAGGTTTTAAAAAATAGAGCTTTATAAAGAAAATGGTTTTCTAGAATTTTATAATTTCTTCAAAAAAAAATTTATACATCAAATTTATTTATAAAGTATAATTTATCAACATGTGAAATTAAGAGTGAGTAGATTAGAGACGTATTGAATAGATATAAAATGAGAAAGAGTTTAATATATTATCTCATTGATTTAAGCTTTTTTTATTGGATTGAACTTTCTAGTGCATAAACGGAATTCTTTGATTTATTTTATCTTCGTTAACTTTTTTTGCTGCTGTATATCTTCTCAACAGTGCGAGGAGTCGATGATTTGGTTAGTAGCTTGATGCACATAATAACTCTCGCTTACAATAGTGAAAATGTTAAGAGCAGCGTGACTTATATGATCTTCCGTAAAGTGTGAACGAGAATCTAAAGTAAGTTAGCTCTGATGGTTAATTCTTAACTGCGTAGGAACGGTGTGCATACGAGGTGACCAACGCATGTTATAACTATAACTAGAAATGCAATGAGGAGATTAAAAATAGTGTGACTCACATTTGCGCATGGTGTGAGTAAAAATCGGAACAAATTCGGCTGTGATGATTGGCTCTTGGTTGCGCATAAACTATGCGCAAATGAGATGATCGGTATATGTTATAAATTAGCTGGTAATACGATTAACAGATTAAGAGCAGTGTGATCTTTTAATCAAATAATTCTTCATTTTAATCAGCGTAGTTTGATGATAAAATTAATGAACTCTCATATTTTAGAAAGATGTATTAATCACAAAAAATTTTACTATAACGGGAAACTCCAAAAGAGGTAGGATTTTACCTCACGCGGTTTGTTTAGATTAATTGGCTAGACGATCATTGTTAGCATGGAGGAAAAGGACGCCGTAGAGAAGGAAGAAAAAATCGAAATCAGAGAGGGTGTTGTCGGTCGAAGAGAAGACAGCCGAAAATGCGAATGAGCCAAAAAAGTAATGAAAAAGAATTTCCATTACCATGAGCCGAAGCCAACGAGTGAAGTAATAAAAAAAAAATTTAATAGCAGGGGTTGATCCGAACCGACGGATTGACGAATTCCGGATCAATTCATATCATTAACATAATCAAATTTTTGCCTGACTCGAATCAATTTATTTTCGGATCGACGATTTTCGAACAGATCCGGACGGTCATGTCCGGATCTACTAACTATGATAATAACTAAAAGAAAGTCAATAAAATTCAGTTGACATAGAAAAATTTTTTTTTGCCAATATTTATAGCTATTTATTAAATTTTATTTTCAATTTATTTTTGTTTTTTATAGTATTTACTTTTTTTTTAAATACAAATAATTCTACCTTATAAATTTTGTATATATAATTTTTACCTGTTAGATATATGTTAAATTTATTTGAAAAAAAGTTTGTAAGATATTTATATTTTTAAACGTCCCCGAGCTGTGTTCATGGCACATGTAGAAAGAGAGATGAGAGATCTATAATTGGATTGGTTGTAAATGCTTGGCGGCGAAGACAAGTAGAAGAAAGTGCATGTGGTTGCGCATGCACGAGGAATATCAAGTCTTCCGGCCGGCAACAACCCACCAAGAAAAAATAGAAAAACAAAAAGTTGGAATTTTATTTTGGCAAACTGCAATGGACAATATTATTACATAGTTCATTTCTTCTTCTAAGCGGGCATTTGAAAATAATTTTGAAATAAATTTTTTTAAATAGAAAATATTTTTCTTTTTTTGAAAATAAGTTTTAATTTTTTGAGTTCAAAAAATAATAAAATATTTAATAAAATTTTTTTTATGTAAATTTTTTTTATATTTTCTAAATTTTAAATAAATTTTCTAAATATTTATAAAAAATATATTCAGAAATATATAATTAAAATTAAAATATTGTCTTTAAAATAAGTAATGTCAAACGCTTTCTGAAGCTTGCACACCTTAATTAATTTACACTAGTATTAGGAATTTTATTGAGTGCACTCCTTACCTTGAACATTATAAAGTAATTAATAACTCAAAATGATAAAAAGACAATTAATGTCGCTTAGTTACTCCATTCATTCGAGTTGTGACTTCCTTTATTAAAACAGCATTTTTAGATGATTTGAAGTAATTTATTTATATTTATTTTTTTTAAGTTCATGTTTAATAATTTATCTTATATAGAAGTCACTTTCTGAAAATTCTTAGTTTTCAAATTAAATATGAGCTTATTTTAATTTTGATATAGGTTTAATTTGTTGATGATGTATATTTTAATTTGGCAAGTTTTTTTGGATAATTTGGGTTACTGAAAATAAAATTTTCTTTTTCTAAAGAAATGTTTTATGGAGGGTTTCAGAAATGAATTTATTTCTTTAGTTTAAGAAATAAAATTATTTAGATACAAATTCTATAATACCAACTTTATTTTATACTTTATAAATTTTAAAAAAATAAAAGATTTTTTTTTAAAAAAATGAGAGTGTCTTTTTGAAATGAGGTAAAACTCACTCCCTGCTAGAATCAGCTGAAAATCTTTGATTTCACAACTTTTCTGAAGTCTCCATTGACCCCACAAACATATGGTTCCAGATCCAGAAATCTCAGGGCGCAAACAAACACAGCGTAAAGAAAAAGCCAAGAGGAAAGTTCTTGGGGAACTTCTAAACCCCTATATATATGTATGGCCTACTGAATTCTTTACAAGAGATTTCTAAATTTTTACTTTTAATTAGTTTGTACTTTTAAAATTTTTAAAATAGGTAAAAGATTTATTGTAAATATCAAGTTGAAATGAAATGAAAAAAATAAAAAATCTTACCAAGTAATTCCTTAAGACAACAATGTAATTAAGTGATGCTAGTCATGAAAAAGTGTAGTCACACATTGATCGGACCGGTCGGACAATTCGGAGATTCGGCTACTGTTATTGGGTCGAGTCAATTGCTTACCGAATCATCGGTGAAAGGGAATGAAGACGCTGAGCTCACTAACGGAGGATTCAACAGCTGTGATCTATCATCGTGAACAGTTGAACATCACTACGCTCAGATCCACGCCACTGAACTAGATCGTGCCTACCTTGCCGTCACCGTCGGGCACGCGACAACTCTTCACAAACTTTTGTAGAGTTAAGGTCGATCGAATATTCAAACTAAAAACCACACCTTCTCCACCGGTGCGGAGATCTTCTAAATGATCACAGAGCAACTTGTGCTAATCGAATCAAGTGATCATGGTGCACCATTCCACCACTATCTTCATCATAGATGTAGCCATCTCTTCTGCAGCTGCTGATGACATCACTCGGTGGTGCTCCGTCGGAATCTTCAGTCTAGATACAGAATCGCAGCTGCTGTTAAATTTTTCTGATTGAATCAAGTTTGTTGAAATAGTTTTCCTTCTTCATTTGTTTGAATGTTGAAAATGACATAATGGCTTATTTCAGTTCATGAGCAAAGAAGAACGTTTTAGTTTTATATGGAGGAGGCTGGTGAGAAAACAATAAAATCTAACAACTTGTGAATTTATTTGCTTATCGAGTCACCGGCGGCGAGCTCATGAGCGAACGATTCAACTACTGTGATTCTCTATCGTGAACGACTGAACGGCGGAACACTGTTACGCTCAGATCCACACAGGATTCCGATCAACATGACTAGAACCAATGAGATTGACCCAGTGAAATTGATCCGATGATCGGCAGAGTAAATCGATTATCCGGTAACTCGATAGTTTTTTCGGATTGATATTCAGATTAAGTTTGACAACACTGGCCATGAATGGTGACTAATTGAATAGTTATTCAACGTTACCGAAGAAATTTTATTTTATGGTGCTATACTTATGTATTTTTTCATAAATTATATAATTTTATTCTATACAACGAATTTGATCCTTGCATTAGAAACTCGTACAAATAACTAAAAAATAATTTTATAATTATTTATTCAAGTTTCGAATGTACGAAGTACGATTAAATTATACTATAAAATCTGTACTGACGATAAAATGATCATTAAATTTATTTAATATGACATTAATATTTTTACGAAAAATATATAAATATAGCACGACAACAAAGACAAGATGATACCGTTAAAATAATTATTTGAAACTAATTAAGTGAACAAATACACCAAGAGAGTTGTTTTGTAAATAATGAATTCCAGGTTACGTGGGCTAGCTACGAAGCCCAGCTATAACAATTGAGAACATATTAGTAGACGTAGTATTAATATCTAAATTCTTATTAAGCCCAACAATTAGGATATAGTTTTTTCACATTTACGACTCACTTTATTTTTCAGCTCATCTCTTCTATTAAAAAACACGCAAATTGAGGTGGCATTTGGAATTGCTTACAAAATAAATTTTTTTTTAAATTAAAAATATTTTTATTTTTTTAAAATAGAAATTATATTTCTTTTATTTTAAAAATAAATAAAAATATATAATAAAAAAATTTCACTATGTAAAACTTTTTATATATTTTTTAAATTTTTAAATAAATTTTTAAATATTTATAAAATATATATTAAAAAATATGAAATGAGAAATTTAAAAAAATTTTTGAGAAATGCAATTCCAAACGTATCTTCAACAATATTGTTCACAATAATTCAGTTTTAAGTCCAAAATAATATGGCAGTAATTTTGGACCAACTTCGTATTTTTATACATCCTTGTCTGTTACTTTTTTATTTTAGAAATTTTATAATTTTAAAATTTTAAAAATATTTTGAAAAGTCTTAATAATTTGTACATTACAGAATTAATATATACATAATTTTTAAAATACTTTAGTTAAAAATAACAACTTGTTTTAAAAAAATTACTATTTTTTTAAACATTAACGACCCTTTATCTAATTCGTATCACTTAATTTTCTCTCTTTTATGGACAATAGTTTTTCCTGCTTTTAAAGAAGAAAAGTTCATGAAAACTGCCAAAGCGGCAAAGAGGAATATCACTTACTTATAAGCACCTGAGAGTACGTTTCACTTAATTCTATTAATTTTATTATTATATATTATTTAATAGATTATATTATAATATTTTATAAAATTTATTTAAATTTTAAGAAAGTATAAAAAATTTTGTATTATAAGATCTTATTATTATTATTATTATTATTATTTTGAGACAAAAAATAAAATTTTTTATTTAAAAATATTGTCGAACGCCGCCCAATAATGAAACTATTATATAAATATTTCTAACCATTCTTTCCAAATTCAAAATGTAGTAAAATATTAGCCAGAATTTGAAAACCAAATCAAAAAAGTGATAAGTGAAATATGTGTTGTGATAATTGAATGCTTATAATAAAAAATTATTTCGGAATAAAAAATATCTGAAGATTTTACAAGAAATAATTTTGAATTTTTTCTAAAAATATAAAATTATACAATAAATATTGTAGATATATAATTTATCTATATTGTTTTAAAATTTAAAAAACTTTCAAAAATAATGTATAAAATTTAGCTAATATGGGTGCGTTTCTTTTACATAGAAATCACTTTTTTTACTAAAAAATTATTTTTAACTTATATTTTATATAAAAAGAACACAAAAATTTATTTTAAATTTATTATTCAATACAAAAAGAATATATCACTTTTAATAACATTATTTTTAACAACTTATTTTTAAAAACTTACTTCTAAAAATTTATTTCTAAAACTGGAATAACGCACCCCAAAAAATGGTGAACAAAGTATTAATTATTTTTCTATAATTGGATGGCACCATAATTATTACAATGCTAGTTCAGATCATTTAGCGATGTTCAATTCAAAAATTCTTATAAAAACTATTATTTAAAATAAACTTATTTTATTTTATTTTTATTTAAAATTTTATTTTAAAATAAAATTTTATAACATAAAATTATTTATATTTTTAAAATTTAAATAAATTTTATAAAATATAAAAATTAATTTAAAATGTGAAATTAAAATATTAAGAAATATTTTCTCAGTCAGCTAAAGCCAAACGCATCATTAAAAATATGATATACATTCTGTTTAATATTAATAAAAAGTTAAGAGAACATTTCAATAAAAATAATAAATTATAGTAGATCGTCGATCAACATAATTTCCCGCCCAATCAATTTCGAAATGGACACGAATTCTAAAATCGACTTAGAAGAAAAGTAATATTCATAAAATTGAGTCCTTTTTGTAAAGATCGGCAAATATAGCTGCACACTAAGCTGATCAAAAGAAGTTATGAATTGGCTGATATATGTATGATATGATTAGATCTATTTCTATCTATATTCAATTTTATTTTAACTTATATTTCTTATTCATTAATTTTTTAGTACAAAAATATATATATATATATATATATATGAATAAAATATGTACACATTGTATACTATTCGTGCACATTGTATATATTGAATCTCAGCCGTTCGATCATGATCGACCGGCTGAGATTCACGCGCTCAATAACGCGGGCGTGATCCCGAAGAAGGACACGCTCGGCAATTCGCGTGCCCTTCTACGGGATGAAGTTATATATATATATTTTTCTTCAGTTCTTCCATGCTTTGCTTCGGCTCTCTTCTTCGCGCTTCTCCCCCGCGATCGCCCCGCCCGATCGATCTTGGCATGATTTGGCGATCGTCGGCCGGCGTTCTCCCTCAAATCATCTCCTCTCTTCGATTCCTGTCCTATTTTTTCCTCTCGTGCAGCTGATCGAAGCCTCTAGCACTGATCACCGCGGCGAAACATCATCGTTTCGGCCGGTGTTCGTCAATCGGAGAGCAGAAATCGTAATTTCTCTTCCTCGTCTTTTTCTAATCGTGCTTAGTTGATCAATTTCGTTGATTGAGGCACCGAACACCTTCTCGGCGCTGGCGGGATTCGGTGAGCTATATTTTTTTTTTTTTTCAGTTTATCAATTTAGTTCTCATTTGATCAATTCAATCAAGATTCTACTAATTGCATTCTTTTCTTAATTTTTCTTGATCTTTTTTTTTCAACTCGGCTCAGCTCTGACAGTGGCGGAGAAGAAATTGCAAGTATTTGATCTCAATTTCAATTTGATTTTAAATTTTCTTTTCATGTGTTTGATTTTAATTCCAATAGAAATTTTTTTTTTTCATATTGTTCCTCTGTTCTTTTTCAGCTCGGCATTGACAGTGGCGGAGAAGAGCCTTTGCAGACGCCGATGATTATTTCTTCTTATGTTTCGTTTTTTGTTTTTTCATGATTCAAAGAATGAATATTGTTGAAGCTCACTGATCCGTGAAAGGAATGTACTAGTATCATTTATGGAATGTATGCATCAGTGAAGACGATGCTATGTGAATGCTTTGTTTTTGTTGGAAAAATGTAATGCATCGGTGAATGCTATCATTGATGAATGCAATGTAATGTTTGTTATATGAAATAAAAGCTTCTATTTTTGTTCGAAGAATGAATGTTTGTTGGATCAGTGAATGTAATCTTCAGTGAACTATTATGTTATATGAAACAAAAAAGTTTTGTGTTTGTTCAAAAAATGTTTGCTTTGGTGAAAATCATATATAGCTTTGAATGGAATGGATTGGATTATTAAGATTAAGATTACAATATAACTGTGTATGGAATGGATTCTATACGCATGTGGGTTGAAAAACTCGTCCAGTAGAAAAGAAAAAACTGAAGAAGGAACAGAAAAAATTATGAAAGTAAACCAAACAAGATACTACTTATAGAGGGTAATTCTGTCATTTATTTTGGCATGCTATTTTTTTCCCGCTAGAAACTTCCTCTTCTTCTCTGTTCTGAGCGGAAAGTAACTCTCGGTTTGTTGCGGCCCCCTGTTGCCTCTCTATTTTTATTTTTTTTTTCATGTTCTTATTTTTCTCTTCCTCTCCAATGGCTCACTTTGACACAGATATTCTACGTTCAAGATATGAAATTCTCGATTTTATATTTCATTCACTATAGATTTTTGAAATATATTGCTTACTCTTTTTTATTTGTTGTTGAATTTTAAATTTTCAAACCGGTTCTTCTCATCCAAGTATTTAGGGATGACATTTGAAAGCCTTGAAGTTGCTAAACAATTCTATATCAATTATGGAAAAGCCGTGGGATTTAGCGCCGTTACCCGATCTACGAAAAAGACATGAGCTTTTTCTAATGAAGTCACTATTTGTCAAATGACATGCGATCGTTATGGAAATCACAAAAGTCGGGGATCGCAAAAGACAAATGACGGATTCGAAAAAGAAGTCAAAAAAAAAGAAACACAAGTACGGCAAAATGCAGATGCTCTTCAACAATGAGAGTGAAAAAGCAACTTAATGAAATGGAGGAAGTGGTGGGTTATGAAGGCCAGCACAATCACGACCTAGTTAGTCCAGCGAAAAGAATGCGTATGCCTGTCAAAAATATGTTCGTTGCAGCTAAGATGTTGATTGACTCATTTCGTGATGAAAGCATACCCGTCAGTAAGATTGCAGATATACTTGACGGACCTCTAAATGGTTTTGATGATAGAGACTGCTGGAATCATTTGTGCCGTTCGAAGGAATACAAAAAATCTATCGACGGCGATGCTACCGCAGCCCTTAATTTCTTTAAAAAGAAGAGTATAGAAGACCCAAATTTTTTTTATACAATACAGATGGATGAAGATGCAATGGCAATTAATTTTTTTTGGATAGATGATAGATCACGCACACAATATTAGTATTTTGGTGATGTGGTATTCTTTGACACCACGTACCGCACGAATATTTACGAAATGCCATTTGCATCATTCACTAGAGTTAATCATCACATCCAGTCAATACAGTTTGGTTGTGCACTGCTTTTAAATGAGACAGAAGAATCTTTCATTGGCTTTTTGAGACATGGCTTGCGGCTATGGGCGGTGATGCTCCATGTTCAATCATTACAGATCAAGATAGAGTTATGATTGCAGCTGTTGCTACGGTATTCCCTAACACACGACATAGATTTTGTTTGTGGCATATTATGAAAAAATTTGTAGAAAAGCTTTCACATGTGTATTTCAAAAGCTCAAATTTCAAGAAAGACATCAAGAGGTGTATTAGGGAAAGTTATACTGTAGCACTTTTGAAATTCAGTGGAGGGAATTATTGTGTACATATGGATTGCAGGAGAATAAGTGGCTCTAAGAAATATACGAAATTAGACAAAAATGGGCACCCGTCTATCACTTAAATACTTTCTATGCCGGCATGAACACTACTGGACGCTCCGAAGATATGAATGGTATTTACAAATTTTTTTTTCAATCGACAACAACACTTCGAGAGTTTGTATTGAAGAATGAAAAGTGTTTGAGTAAAATTATTGAGAAAGAAAAGAAAGAAGATTATACTAGTGAACACTCGTGTCGCATTGTTGACGGGAATGCATTTGTATTAAAAAGTGCAGCAGAAGTGTACACAAGAAATATGTATGATAGATTTAAAAAAGAACTTGAAAAAACTCAAACTGTGTATGTGTTGCATGACGATAGGAAGGGTTGTGACCGTTACACGACTTATATTTATAAGTCTCGAGTGGAAGGTGATCGGCGTGAGCGTAAGGTGAAGTTCAACCCAACAACAAAGAAAGGTAACTGTGAATGCAAGTTTTTTGAATTTATGGGAATTCCTTGTGGACATCTTGTGAAGGTTTTTCTCAGTCGGGATATAGAGATACCAGATCATTTTATTCTTCAGCGGTGGAAGAAGGAGGCAAACAAATATAGAGTTAAGTATGATGGTGGATCTGTAAGTGGGCATGAGAATGCTGAGTTATTAAGAACTACCCAACTACAGATGGTTTGCAACCAATTGGTTTATGAAGCCACTGAAACTAATGAGGGCTATTAAATTTTATTAAAAGCATTAGAAGAAGCAGCACTGCGGCTCAGAGAAATAAGAAAAACTAATGACCATGTTAGCATTCCAGTTATCGGCTCATGTGAAGTCAATATGAACTTACAAGCCACGGTTGATGCATCTCAAGTTTTGCTATTGAATCCTCATATCTCACAAACTAAGGGGAGAAAAAAAGAAAGAACTATTTACAAAAATAATAGTAGAATAAAAGAAAGTTTGGAGAAAGCCAAAGCAAAGACATGCAGAAAATGTGCGTATTGTAACAAGTCCGGTGTTCAACACGACAAACGAAATTGTTCTGAAAATCAAAATAGAAAGAATAAGACAAGTAAGTAAATTATTTGCTTAGGTTTGATTAGTAACATACCTTTTGTTTTTTAATTCAAATTTTTTCTTAACATTTGTCATCACTTTTAATTGATAGTTTTTTGAAGAGATGATGCTGAGGACAAAAATAGAGATGATGGTGAATGCGAAGAAGAAGAATCAGGTATTCATTTAGAGTAAGATCATGAATTTATTTTGACATTTTTGGAAGTATTTGGACGTTGTATCCATTCTTATTAAGTTGTATTGTATAGGAAGCAATTTGTTATATACAACCGTGATATTTAATTATTATATTTTCTGTTTGCATTTCCACACAGTGAAAAAAAAATTGATTTGAAAAAATGAAGTGAAATAAAAAGAGAGTTAAGCCAAAACAGTGAATAAAGTAGTGAAATAATAAAAATGAAAAAAATAGTGAAATGGGAAAAGTGGAAAGAAAAAAAAGAACGAAAAAAATCAGTGGAAAAAGGCAGTGAAATAAAAAATATGAAAAACAAACATTGAAAAAAAGAAATGAAAAAAACAGTAAAAAAATAATGAAAAAAATAGTGAAATGGAAAAGTGAAAAAAGACAATGAAAAAATACAGTGGAAAAAACCAAAGAAGTGAAACAAAAATGAAAAAAGCAGTGAAAAAAATAATTAAAAAAAACAGTGAAATAAAAAAGTGGAAAAAAATAGCGACAAAAGACAATGAAAAAAACAGTGACAAAAGCAGTGAAAAAAAGAAATAAAAAAAAATTGAAAAAAACAGTGAAAATAAGAAAATAATAAAACAGTGAAATGTAAAAGTCAGAAAAAAACAGACAATGAAAAAAAAATAGTGAAATAAAAAAAAATAAAAAAGAAACAGTGAAAAAAAGAAGTAAAAAAAAATAGTGAAAAACTACAATAAAAGAAAAACAGTAGAAAAAAATAGTGATATAAAAAAATAAAAAAAACAGTGAAAAATAATAATGAAAAAAATAATGAATAAAAAGTGTAAAAACAAAACAGAAAAATAAAAACAGTAAATGCAATGAAATAAAAAAGTATATATTTTATAAAGATATAGCATTCCCACATAAGCATTCACTTTAACATAGACCACATTTGTATTCACTAACCATAGCTCACTTGAGCATTGCATTTACACTTGAGCATTCACTTGTATTAGCTCACACTTGCGTTCACTAAAACAGCTCCACTTCAACATTACATTCACAATTACATAGTTCACAATGAGCATTCGCATTTGCATTCACTTGTATTAGCTCACATTTGAGCATTACATTCACAATCACATAGCTCGCAATGAGCATTCACTTGAACAAAACATTACTAAAGCATTCATAGAACATTCACTGAACAGCAAATTTAACATTTACTTGAATATAGTCGTAATGAGCATTCACCTAAAGCAAACATTCACTTATGCATTCAAAGGTTCTGATCTGTTCAAACATTCACTCAAACAGAACATTGGGATGCATTCAAATATTCTGTTTTATTCAAACATACACTCAAATAGAACATGTGCATTCTGAAGTGAGCATTCACTAATGCATTCACGTGAAGAGAACAATTACACTCACTATAAATGTCAAAGCTATTTACATTCTATTCAAATCCAAGCCATTGCAACAACTTTCTGGACTATTACAATCAACCAGAACATTCACTTGACCATTCAATTAACATCAACAACCTTTATAAATTACAAAAAACTTTCACTGGACATTTTCATTGTCCAGTTTCATTGGATAGCTTCAACAACCGAATTCATAAAATCATAAAATATATATATATATATATATATATATATATATATACGGATTGATTGTCCCTACCTAACTACATGGTGGTGGTCTAGGGAGCGCAATTGCTAGAGCACGAAAAAAATAATGATTTAAGCAAGAGCAGCCGGACAAATATCTAAAAGAAAAGCAGTAGGCTCTTCCTTTCCCGTCAACTTCTGCAATCTTCACTATATCCGTTCATCTGCAAAAAACAGAGGAACGATATGAATTTTTTTTTATATTGGAATTAAAATCTACGGGATGAAAAAGGAAATTGAAATCAAACAGAAATTAAGATCAAATACCTGCAATTAAAATTGAGATCAAATACTTACAATTTCTTCTCCGCCACTATCAGAGCTGAGCCGAGCTGAAAAAAAATCAAAAAAAAATAGGAAAAAAATGCAATTAGTAGAATCTTGATTGAATTGATCAAATGAGAACTAAATTGATAAAACTGAAAAAAAAAAGAAAAAAAAAAAGAAAAACAGCTCATCGAATCCCGCCAGCGCCGAGAAGGTGCTCGGTGCCTCAATCGACAAAATTGATCAACTGAGCACGATTAGAAGAAGGCGAGGAAGAGAACTTATGGTTTCTGCTCTCCGATTGACGAACACCGGCAGGAACGACGATGTTTCACCGTAGTGATCAGTGCTAGAGGTTTCGATCGGTTGCGCGAAAGAAAAAAATAGGACAGGAATCGAAGAGAGGAGATGATTTGAGGGAGAACGCCGGCCGACGATCGCCAAATCGCGCCGAGATCGATCGGGCGGGGCGATCGCGAGGGAGGAGCGCGAAGAAGAGAGCCGAAGCAGAACAGGAAACAAATGAAGAAAATATATATATATATATATAACTTCATCCCGTAGAAGGGCACGCGAATTGCCAAGCGTGCCCTTCTAAGGAATCACGCCCGCATTATTGAGCGCGTGAATCTCAGCCGGTCGATCATGATCGAATGGCTGAGATTCAATATATACAATGTGCATGAACAGTGCACAATATGTACATATCTTACTATATATATATATATATATATATATATTCATTATAATACTAAATAAAGAATTCTAAATAAAAAAATCTAATTCTAATTCAAAAAATTTTAATATATTTAAAATATTAGATATAAATTAACTTATACTTATGTCTACGAAATATCAAGACAAGGTATTACTTGTGAAAGCAATGAGGTCTTGACGTTGGTGTCAACAGTTTGAAAATGTTGCCATTATTCTAACCACTATAAGGAATACCAATTTTATCTTTCTATTACGAAGGAAGTCGTTCGTAGCATTATTCCAAAACTTAAAAATGCAAAAAGAATATAGCTAGCTATACGGAAAAAAGAAACAAATGTGAGTGATTCCTACCAGAATGAAAGAGAGATCAACCATTCCAATCCAATACATCTTAATTACCAAGACTACAAATTCTACGTAATCAGTAGTGAAGTAGTCCACAATAATAATTCAGTTTCATTGAATTCTGTCACTGTTGAAGCATGCTTTCATTCCACTATCTAGAAATGGTACTAAATATTCTATGCTGTTTTATTCTGGGACGTTAAGTTAATTTTTATGGTCATCGACATGAAGAGAAAGAGCGGTATACATGTGGGACTCTTTTTGTTGGAAATTCGTTAAATTTGGTTCATGCATTTGCTGAGGTACATGATTGGAAAAACCATTCGTCAAATGCTGCTCATTCTTCTTGTTGCATTGACGGCGACCTGATGGTTATTTGATATTGTATTTCTAAAAATAGAAAAGAAGAAGAATTTGTAAAACAATCAAATAAGAGTTGGTTCAAAAGAAAATTCTATGTATTAAAGATATTAGATAGATTTTGAGTTTTGCCTCATTTGTCAAGTATCTTTCGATGCCGAAAAGAGTTAAGACAGAAACTAAGCGCAAATTCGATAACCTATTCTATATTAATTGTTGTTTTTGTTGCTAATTACAATCCACAGAATAACCCTACGCATTTCAAAGGCAAATTAGCTTCAGAACACTTCATTTTCTAACAAAACAAATCAAACGAAATAGAATATTTGTTCAACATTTTTACTTCTGTACAAGAAAATGAAAGAGTGTCTAATGAACACGTTTACGGGGAAAACATTTCCAGAGATTTTCAAAATTTTCCATTGAATCAAGATTCAAAGATGGATTACAGCAAAAACACATCAGTATCAAATCGGGTGTGTTTTCACACACATAGTACGAGGATATTATCCGGCGGAAAGATACTTTTTGGTGAGTAAAATTTTGAGCGTTGCACGTTATCCTAAACTATTTATCAAAATGAACACACTTCAAATATTCGTTTTATTTTCCTTTGTTGGGTTTTTAGTTACTGTTGTTGTTTTTTATGGCCCGATGATTACAGTTAGAATCATTTTAGAGTCTATTTCAAATATTGATATTTTTATTTTGTTTCGTTAAATTTGTACAAAAAATTAAAATTTTATTTTTACACATAAAATTTTAATTTAATTTTTTTAATTTTATATTTTTAAATATATTTATATTTTTTAATTTTTAATTAATTTTTAAGAACTATTAAGACATATATATTGAACTTTATTTTTAATATATTTAAAAAAAAATTATTTATTATTTATTATTTTATAAAATTTAATTACGAGTATTTAAAATATCTATTAATTGATAGTCTAGAAAATTAATTTTACAAAAAAATCAGAATCGGTTTTTGGTTTTATATTTTTGTTGCAAAATTTTTTCACCCCTCAAAAACTAAAGTGGGCGGCAGTGGATTATAAAGCTTGTAGAACTTTTCAGTCACTTTCTGTCGGACACGTAGCCTCGGCACGTGCCTAGTGGACGAAGGACCCAGTCACTTTCTTACCTTGAATATTCTACTTCTTCCAATAGTATGACTGCTACTGTTTCTTCTCCTCGATCTCCACATTCTTTAATACTTCAAATAAAATATTCTTTCAAAATTGAATTTATTTTAGAGACTAAATTTAAACAGTTATTACAAAATTATATAATTCGTTTATATATAAATTATTAAATAGAATTATAATCATTATCACACACATCTAAAATTTAATTCTATTAAAAGCTTTTAATTTTTATAAATTCACTTCCATTTCCTCTGAATTTCACCCGTTATCCACTCGCCAAGTGTCCCTCTCTTACGTAGACCGTGGCAAGCACATTATATCACCTTCCCCTACCACGAACCATTATATATATATAGCTTCCCTTCTCCTTCCTTCTCCCATTCGATCCTTTATACACTTCAAAATATTTCATGCAAGTTCTCATTATTAGCTTTATTTTAGAATTCAACAAGAAGTGGAGCTCATATATATAAGTCCAGCAATCCATGGCAGCATCATTATCATCGGTCGGAGACGAAGAGTCTTTTAACTACAAAAACAAACCTCCTGGCACTCCTTGTTCACCTGTTACTCTCCAGGTACATATATGTGTGTGTGTGTTTCAAGAAACGCAGACATTTTCAACCCTCTGTTTCATAATTTATATATAAAAGCTTTCACGCGTATTAATTCGTGCATGTTGTAGTTTGTTGACATATGCTATAGAGTGAAGCTGAACAACACTGGCAGCGGTATTGGAGGAACAGTTTTTAAGTTGTGCTGCCACGACGGTTCCTTATCATCGGAAACTGTCGCGAAAGAGAAGATGATACTGGGCGATGTTACCGGTATGGTTTCACCTGGTGAGATGCTTGCTGTGTTGGGACCTTCAGGTAGTGGCAAATCAACACTACTCAGCATCATTTCAGGAAGACTTCATGGTAGCTACGGGGGTGCCGTTTTAATCAACGGGCGTCCCCTAACCCGCTCAGCAGCAGCACGCCGCATCGGTTTTGTTCCTCAGGACGATCTACTCTACCCTAACCTTACCGTCAGAGAAACACTAGTCTTCTCCGCCCTTCTCCGGCTACCTAAAACACTATCACGAACAGAAAAGCTCGCAGCCGCGGAATCGATAATCATCGAACTGGGCTTAGAATCGTGCGCCGACACAATCATCGGTGGAGCTTTTGTTCGTGGGGTCTCGGGCGGTGAACGGAAAAGAGTGAGCATAGGGCAAGAGATATTGGTAGGACCCAGCGTTCTCGTCCTGGATGAGCCGACTTCAGGGCTCGATGCCACGTCGGCGTACAGAGTAGTAACGGCGATAAAGACAGCTGCTGCGAAGAGAGGGGGAGCAGTGGTGGCGGCGGTGCACCAGCCGTCGAGCAGGGTTTACCAGATGTTTGATTCAGTGCTGCTGCTTGCTGAAGGAAGGTGCGCGTATTTTGGCCGAGGAAATGAAGCAATGGATTATTTTGCTGTCGCCGGATTCCAGCCGAGTTTCTACGTAAATCCTGCTGATTTCATGCTTGATCTTGCCAATGGTAAGCAAATATATGTGTTTAAAAGTTCTGATACCCTTTTATTCTTATATCTAAATTAAGAAAATTTGAACTAACACACTTGAAAGTAACAGTTCTTTGTTAATGTGTTTTTGTGGAACTCGATCTACCGTGTAGACTATTGATTGCAGAGAAGAGAAAATTGAATACTACAATGAGTTGACTTGAAGATAATGCAATATGTGTTAGATTAGTTTAAATCTTTTCTTCAAAGGGAAATAGACAAAATTTAACGTAAATGAAAGTAAGAAAACAATTGTTTGTTTAGTAGCGTATACTTAAGTCAAGATTGCAACTAATTGTCCTTTGGCATTTGTTCTTGATTCTGCCAACATCTTCAATGGATTTTAAGGATCTAGTTTTCTTTTTTTTCCCAATACGAAAACAAATATCGTAAAGGAAATGCATCAAAAACTCAATCTTGATTGTTATTAGAAAAGCATCAAATAATTGTTTCCTTTAAATCTAAACAAGTATGAGAAAAGTTAAACAACCATATACGTATATCCGAATAAATGTAGTAAACGTTGTTAGTTTTACGATTCTTTAAAAGTGAAAGTTTTCTAATTAGCGTTATATTATAAGTCACTAAACTTGAGCCTAAAAGAGTTTATTTTCTGAGAAACTAATTTAAAATATTTACTTTAATCTTAATTAATTTCCTATATTTTTTCTTATATTATAAATGGTATAGAGTTGTCTAAAAAATAATGGGGTGATGATATTATCTTAAAATGTTACGGGTAATGATAGTCACAGCAACTATCTATAATTTTATGTGTCATTTAATGAGAGGAGAACCCTAGAAAACCATTAAGAATCCCAAAACCTAGACCTTAACATGTTGCATGTTTTCGTAATCAACATAATATCACTTTGAAATCAAATTAAATAATTAACTTTAGTGGTTAACTTATAAGGAAAGCACCAACTCAAACTTAAGATATAGTGGAGAATGAATAATCAACTTTCCGCCATTACCAACAGTGAACTACATGATTGGCCATTTATCAATAAGCTGCATAAGTCGTTTTCATAGCTTTTGGAGTATGGTGTGTGCACCAACTGATTTGTTTGCACATGTATGTAGAGCCACTCCTTCAATAAACCAGCTTTTTTTGGACACTTGGTTTCCTACATGCAGAGAAGTGATTCTGATAAGCGTGTGCTGTCATATTACGTCTTCCATAAGTGGTGATATTGTTATTTTTGTTTATCAATCATCAATCAGCTGTTTGCTTTTTTTTAGCTTTTGCAATAACTTTTTCATATATCCTGAAATCAGATTCTGAAAAATTGAATTGTTTTAATTAATCATAAATGCAGGAATTGCACCGGCTAGCTACGACAGAGACTGCGAAACAACGAACGTTAAACATTCCGTTATCTCTTCATACAAGAAATTACTAGCTCCGAAAACGAAGGCCGTAATCACAGCCTCCATTGCCGTAGATAGATCTCTCCATCATTTCAAACAATCAGAAACCAACCAGCTGAAAGATTTCACAAAAATAAGCTGGTTTTCGCAGTTCACAACCCTCCTCCGGCGAAGCTTAAAAGAACGAAGACACGAATCATTCAACTCGCTTCGAATCTTCCAAGTTACAGCAGCCGCAATTCTCGCCGGATTGATGTGGTGGCGCTCCGACGCCCAACATATTCAAGACCGTCTCGGTCTTCTCTTCTTCATCTCAATTTTCTGGGGCGTTTTCTCTTCGTCGAACGCCGTCTTCAACTTCCCTCGTGACCGTCCGATCTTTATTAGTGAACGCGCCGCCGGAATCTATTCCCTTTCTTCTTACTTCACCGCAAAAATCGTAGGAGATCTTCCCATGGAGCTTTCTCTACCCACACTCTTCATCACCGTTCTCTATTTCATGGCCGGTCTTCGTCCAGATGTTATTTCTTTCACGCTAACCGTAGCAGTGCTTCTATGCTACGTACTAGTAGCGCAAGGATTAGGGTTAGCTCTTGGTGCAGCAATGAGGGATGCGAAGCAAGCATCAATGGTGGTGACCGTTACGATGCTCGCGTTCTTACTCACCGGAGGGTTTTACGTGCAACATGTTCCGGCTTGTATTGATTGGTTGAAGTATGCTTCGTTTACTTATTACGCATATAGACTCTTCATTGACGTTCAGTATAGAGAAACGGTAATGGAGAGCTCGCCATTGTTGAATTTCTCGCGGCATGAGGATGGTTTGGAACGGGAGAGCAAAGAAGTCAGTGCCGCCGTAAGCGCCGCGGCGCTCGCCGTGATGTTTTTTGGGTATAGGTTGCTGGCTTATGTTGCACTCAGAAGAACTAAAGCTTAGAAAGGAAAAGATGACGATGATTTGTTGATTAGTTTATTATTAGTAATGCAGTGAGCGTTATTTTGATTGATTAATTTGGATTTTCTCTGGTTCATATATAAAAAGAATGAGAGGAGTTCTTTCAAGGGAATGAAAACGACAAAAGAAAGGATGCGTATTATTATAGTGAAAAATAACAAGTTTTTTAACTTTCGAAAGCATTGCATGCCAATGATAGCGGTTGGATTGAATGGGCCTCTAGGCCTTGTCGAATTCACTTCCCTTGGGCTTCTTTTCAAGTAGATGTTACGCACTGAGTTAGGAATCCTAAATTAAATACGTTCATTCTAAAGTCAGCGTCTAAACTAAGGGTCGTTTTGAATTGCTTAAAAAATAAAATTTTTAGAGATATTTCTATAAAATAGTACAAAAAGTTTTTGGTTATATTATTAACAAGCTAAGCTGCTCTGAGTTAACCTTGCTGCAATCCCTAATGGAGTATGAGTTGAATTGGTGAAATCCATTGTAACATCTTACTAAAGTAAGTAGAACATATAAGATGTAAAATAAACTCCAAGGATTGATCTTCTATTTGTTGGGTATTCATTGAAATTTTAATTATGTTGCTCTCTGGATCTGAAACACGAGAAGGAACTAGCTAGGCAGCTGCCCTGTTATTTGATAAATGTGTGCTTGCTTGATCGACAGCTGGGTGCGTTTTGTTTTTATTTTTTTTCAACAAAATTTTTTAATTTTTCATTCATATTTTTTAATGTATATTTTATAAGTATTTAAAAATTTTATTTAAAAATTTAGGAATGTAGAAAATTTCTGTATAATAAGATTTTTTTATTGTATATTTTTATTATTTTTTTGAAATAGAAAATAATAAAACTTATTTTTTAAAAAAATAAAAATATTTTTTATTTTAAAAAAATTTTATTTTATAAGCAATTTTAAACGCACCCAAAGTGAAAACTTGATCAATCTCAATGCAGCGGTATGTAAATTGATAAAAAATGAATCCCTTATGACTAATAAGTTAAATAGACCTAGATTTAGATACCGTTTAGCTAAATTTTTCAATTCTTTTTTATTTTTATTTTAATAAATTTTATAAAAATTTTTAATATATAATAATTTAACATAATAAATATTGCTTTTATTTTAAGATAAAAATTAAATTTAATTTTTTAAAATTTCATTTTAGAATTTTTTTTAAAAATCAGTCCGAATCGTATAATAAAGAGATGAATTGAGAGAGATTATGATAAGTTAAAATAAAAAATAAATTAAAGTTACAAATTTTGCGAGACAAATTAATTTACGTAAGTGTAACACATTTGCTTTTGGCTGCGCTTTCTGAAAAAATAATTATTAACTTTTAATAAATTTATAATATTTTATAAAATTATTTAAAATTTAAAAATTTTATATAATAAAAATATTTTTTTTAAAAAAAAACTATTTTTTAAAATTACTTTAAAACGCACCATCTAAAAAGTGAATCAGTGAACTGCGCTGACTTATTTGTCTCCTTACGTAGAGTTCACACCACGCGTATTTAAATGTTAGAGGGCGACTTCAAAACTATGACAGTCACCGACACCCATCACTATTACTTCACTGCCATCACTATTATTACTGCCCTTTTTTTCGTGAACAATACTGAAGCTACTCTCAAATTTTTATTAAAAGTTTATATTAATAAATTTAGTTTTAATTAATTTAATTTTTAAAAATATAGATTTCAAAATTTTGTTTTTTGAACTATTTGTTGATACGTAAACATATCCTTAATGGAAAAGAGCAGTCCCTTGGAACTCCTGCATATTTTCCTCAAAACCGGAATATCTTTTATGATCAATTGCACTAACTATCTAGTAGTCTCCGAAATCTGAAGTCCTTCTCTAATTGGTCGTTCTTTTGCGTGATGTTTTTGGTCTTTTGGTAAAAGAACAAGGACTTCAGAAGTTATGCATACGTTAGACATGGAGCAGAAGACAGGTTTATGCTTAAAAATGAATGTTGGATTCAGGGAGAAGGGATTCGTCAACGGGGGCACTTCGACGAGTGCTGCAATGAATTCAAATGCCCATGAATCAGATCTGACATTTTGGGGACGTTTGGCTTTATTTTTCCCCTGTTTTTTACTTCAAATTTTTATCTAATATTTCTTTTATAATTTTTGGATCTTCTTTAGCAGGTGATCCTCAAAAAAAAAAAAAAACAAAAATTCATTGTAGATCCCCTAACATCAATTATAAAAGGTCCACAATATATATAAACATAATTGCTAATGCTAGCTGCAAATTAATAATCCCTACAAATGTTTATTCCGTACTACCTCTGTCGATAAATATTATTATTATTATTATTGTTATTATTTTCTTTCACATACGTGTTTGTTAATCATATGGTTGGTTCCTAACACCTCAAAGCTTGGAAGCTAGAAAAGCATAGATTGATTTGGATTAATGATCACTTCTATGTTGATACTGAGTTTCTGTTTTCATAAAATTGTTGTTGCCTTTTTGCGTGAAAGGCTAGATGGGAGTATTAATTCTTAAATTGCATGGATATATTGCTGCTGATCGAAGATGAATTGCATCATAATATGGTAACAGTTTTTCGTTGTGCGTGTCACGTAATTTCCATAACCTACAACCGAAGTTGTCGTCAAAGATAGAAATTTTAAATAGAATTATTAAATTTAAGTAACATTATAAAATCAGAATTTTAAATTAAAATAATAAAATTTTATATATTGATAAATTTTATAAAATTATATTTTAGTACCATTAAGAATCTATTATAAAAAAATTTCTAATATTTTCAAAAAATTCTTTTAGTAAATTTACAAGATTTAGAATTTTTTTAATTTAATAAAAAAGCCATCTATATTTTATAAAAAAATCCATAAATATTATATTTTTACAGAAACTCTTTTTAAAATTTATAGAAAACTTTTTAAATTTTAAAAAAATTCTCAAAAATACAGTTAACTATAAAAAACTATTCAAAAATAAAATCGTATAAAATTATAAAAATTTAAAATTTAATGATTTTAAATTTTAAATCGGAACGGTGAGATTCAGGATTCATCGGTCTTCTTTTATGATGATCCTCTAAAAAAAAGTTTATTTTAATAAGATCGTTTTGGTGATCTAAAATCGTAAAATCGTAAGAAGTTTTAAATTGTAAATTAAAATATTGATAACTCTGGCTACAACAAAGAATATAACATTATTGAATAAATATATATTAGCTTGGTAACATTACTGAAACCATACATGTATAAATAGTATGACCAATTTCCTTCAAAACACTGACATATATGTTAAAACTCTCATTGTTGTCAACATTTCAGTAAAATCTCTTTTTTTTTTTAATAAAATATACACATAAATAGTATGACCAATTTGTGTTTATACTACAAAGGAGAACTGTATACATTTCAGTGAAATCTTCAACATGATGCCAGCCCACCAGCACTCTCCTATATATATGCTCAACTCCAGTTGTTCCTAATAATAAAACTGAAACTCAAGTAAGCTACCTTAATTTAGAGCTAATTTGGCTAAAATTTTAAAATACTTATCATTTAAATAAATATTTTATATCTTACAATAAAGTTTTTATAATAACCTACAAAATTTTGTTAAAACATATAAAAACAGTATGCCATTAAAATTTTATAAATATATTTTTTATATTTTTAGATAAAAACTAATTTTTAAAAAAATTCTTTTATGAGCACTCCTAAACGTACTCTTACTCCCCACATGCACATCTAAGAGACCGTTTGTTGGAACGTTTCAAATGCTGTTTTTTATTTTTTTTTATTTTATATTTTTTAATATATATTTTATAATATATAAAAATTTTATTTAAAAATTTAGAAAGTGTAAAAAAATTATACGGAGCGAGATCTTTTTATTGCATATTTTATAAGTATATAAAAAATATTTTAATTATTTTTTTGAAAATATAAAATATAAAGCTCGTTTTTTAAAAAATATAAAAATATTTTTTATTTCAAAAAAATTTTATTTCATAAGCACTCCCGAATGCCTTCTAAATAATAAAAAAGCAGCTGGTTAACATTGTCCTATATATTCGTCACTCATTCTATGAATTCTTATCTATCTATCCAGAATAAAGAAAATCAGCAATCAAATTATGTGTTTCAGTTGCGTAGAATTTATTTTTGACCAAATTATAAATTGGAATTCATTTTTTCATTACAGTTTGCTCTGCACTCATCAAAATTATTTTAATTTATTTTTTGTCAAAATCAATTCTACTGAAATTTTTTTTCATTAAACATATTTTCTATCAATTGAAGCACACCCTAAAACACAAAATCAAACGTTGCAAAAATAACAAGTGGAATTAATAGTAATGACGGTTTTCACCGTTTTGTTCTTTTTCTTGGAGTCTTACTTTGGAAGTAATTATCAACTTTTCAACTTTATATTTTTTAATAAATTTTTATAAAATTTATTTAAATTTTAAAAATTATGAAAAATTTATATCATAAAATTTTATTTATTATTTATTATTATTTATTCTAAAATAAAAAACAAAATAAATTTTAAAATAAAATAATAATATCTTTTATTAAAAAAATTATTTTAATAAGCATTTTCGGAGACGTTTGAGAGTACTTTTGAAATGGAGCTTTTCTATAATAGAAAGTATTTTTATTTTTTAAAAAATAAGCTCTATTTTTTTTACCTCAAAAGAATAATAAAAATATACAATAAAAAGATCTCACTACGTAGGGGTGGTAATTCGGATTCTTAGGTCAGTCTCGAATCGATCTATATAATAATCGGATTATAATTGTTAGATCCAATCCGACTTATTTATTTATATAGATCAAAATTGTCAATTTTAATCCAACCTATTTAATAACGGGATAAGATTTAGGTCGATCCATCTAATAATTAAAATAAAAATTATAAATATTAATTTCTAACAATAATATATAAAAACTATTAATTATAATATATCTAAAAGAAAAAATATTAATTTTGATAAAATTTATAAATTAATTAATTTATGATAAATTAAGAAATATATATATAATTAAATTAAAATTTTATGTATTATTCAAAATATTTTTAATTATTGAATAATATATATTATATAAATAGTTATATAAATTAAGCTGATCAATTTCGGGTCAATCTAAATCTGATCCGAATCTGTTTAATATTTTCGGATTAAATTCGAATCGATTCGAACCCGACAAAAGCTTAACCCAAACTCGATTTTTTTGGATCGGTTTCGGATCGGGTCTGAATTTGCCACCTCTATCGTTAGTAGAATTTTTCTATATTTTTTAAATATTTAAATAAATTTTCTAAATATTTATAGAAAATATAATGAAAAATATAAAATAGAAAATTAAAAAACTGCTTTACGGGAGCGTTTAGTATTGCTTATATCAAAAATAATTTTTTAATTTTTTGTTTTATATTTTTCAATATATATTTTCTAAATATTTAAAAATTTATTTAAAAATTCAAAAACTATAAAATTTTATATAATGAGATCTTTCTATTATATATTTTTATTATTTTTTTAAAATAAAATAAATAAAATATATTTTCTAAAAAAACAAAAATATTATTTATTTCAAAAAATTTTATTTTAAAAACACCCAAATCGCCACTTGCTCCACACTAATGGCAGACATATTCGTCGCTCATTCTATGAATTATTAGAATGGTGGAGAAGAATAAATTTTCTTTCACGTAGATCCCACGTATATGTCTGCCATTAATTTCTTCATATGTAATGCTTCACCAAACACTCCACACCCCGCTTTCGTTTAATTTGTTTACTCCCTTATTCCTTCTTAGCTAGATCACAGTCAACCATTCTACTATTCTAACAACTATAGGACGCGTTATTTCATTCTTATAATTTTATTTTTGTTCATAAAAATTTAATTTTGATTCACTTTTTAAAAAACTAACTTTAATTTATTTCTTTCTAAAAAAAAATATAAAAATATAAATTATTTTTAATAATACTATTTATAATAACTTATTTATTAATAATAATTTAGTTTTAGCTCCAAAGAACACACGTCACAGACAGCTAATACAAGCTAGCTACATATACATACAACCGTTTCATTTTAATACAACAATTGAACAAAAGAAAAACATATTGAACTTCAGAGAGAAAGACAACAGCTACAGTTGTAATCACATGTGAAAGGAAAAAAAAAAAATCTAGAACTAGATCAACAGAAGAAAACCTTATCTACCAACAAAAACAGCCCGATCGAACAAGTTGGCCGATTCATTGACCGAACTGACACAATGTCATATGTTGTAACTAAATTACAGTCTCATGGTGGATAATGAATAGCTAATTTGTTCGGTTCTGTAATTCGGCTAAAACGTTCGGCCCTTTTTAATGTAATTATTTATATACTGATCTTGGGCTTGGATGCCGGCGAAGTGTGCAGGACCCAATTCACTCTCATCTGCTCTGCCGGCCAGCTGGCAGTCGCACAGTTGTCGCATGCGACACCGAGCATGAATCATGCTTGCAAGTTAATCCATGCACAGACAAGAAGAAACCCAAACGCGCAGCAACCCAGCTCACCGGAGTACTCATAACCGCCGGTGTGCGCCGTGTAACTCCTCCGCTTCGTGTCCAAACCTCCGTTAGCTTCGGTGGTGTTGCTGGAGCCGGTGTTTCCTTCGCGCATTCTTCCAAAGCAGCCGCAAACGGGTCAGACGAAACCCGTATAGCTTTGCTGTCGAAATGTTTCTTTCGTAGAGGTGGTGGCGGAGGGAGGAGCTGGTCTGAAACCGGCGTCGGAAGTTTGCCTGAAAACTTGGGAATACCTGGCTGGTGTTCCCAAGAGAAAGGAATGAACGAAGAGTTACTAGGCATCGGAGATTGGAGGTGGTGGTATGGTGAAGGAGAAGTAGAAGGAGTCTCCATTGTCGAAAGAGAAGAAGAAGCGGAGCTGCTTCCGGAAGACGACCACCGTGCGCTGCAGCGGCGGTGGTAGTTCTTTGGTGTAGATGTAGTTGACCATGTTTCTTTCATTCTTGGAAACACAAGTGAAGAGAAGAAGAGAGCAGAGAGAACGACGGTGGAAATTTGTCCGTGTTTTGGTTATGATATAGTGTGTTTGTAAACTTGTAATTGAGGGATCCTTAAGCAACGTTTATAATTGTTAATTAATAGAGTGATAAGACGGGGTTAGGTTCATAAAATTTGTTAATTAACAGAGTGATAATGGTATTAGTTTAATTTAAACAGTACCGCTATATGAATTAATGATATGGATTTTGGCCATGAATCTTTTTTATTGTATTATGTTAAAATTGGATGTGGTTATAATTGTAAGGAGAGATCTGGATTTACTGTTTGACTAATTATTTAAATTTTTAAAAATAAATATATTTTTAAGTAGTAAGATTTTATTTATTATTTACTTTTATATTTTAAAAAATAAAAAATATATATTTTAAAAGTTTTTAAAATATTTTAGATTTTTTTTGTGTCAAATGCATTAGAAAATTTTTGGAGAGATTTAGGGTGTTTGATAGTGCTTATGAAATAGAGTTTTTCTGAAATAAAAAATATTTTTATTTTTTTTTAAAATGAGCTATTTTTTTTACTTTCAAAAAAATAATAAAAATATGCAATAAAAAGATCTCATTCCGTAAAATTTTTCTACACTTTTTAAATTTTTAAATAAATTTTTTATATATTTATAAAATATATATTAAAAAATATAAAATTAAAAATTAAAAAAGAGTGTCGAGGAAAAGCTGAACCAAACACCTAAAGAGCGCTGTGGACTACTTGGAATCTGCAAGTCTGTGACTTTGTTAGAAGTGCCTTTAAATTTTTTAGCAAAAACGTTTAATATATAGCGTAAGGGGCAATGTAAACTCGAACTGCCCAATAACTTCATAAAGTTACGTGATTCTGGCGTATATTTTTAAATTCATGATCTAAATTTTAGCAATTCGATCGTATTAACCGTTCAAATTTATCGTCTATTAATGCAGTTTTTCAAGTAAAAATCTTTTTCGTCAAAAAATTCATAATTATTATAAAAAAATGCTCAGCTAATCAGTCATTAAAATATTTCAAAAAAAATATTAATGCTACTCATGAATTATTATAAGAGTTCATTTCAAATAGACCAAATTTTATTTTTTCTTTAAATTTTAAGTTCGACAATTTTATACTTTTTTAATTATCACTCCGAATTTTATTTTTATTTTTACATCAAATTTTATTTTATTAAAATTTAACTTCAAACTTTATTTTATTTATTTTAATATCATTTCAAACTCTGCTTCTATTGAACTCTATTTTTTACCGAATTTGACTTTAATAAATTCAATTTCGCAAAATTTAGTTATATTTGTTTAAAACACGATCTAAGAGCAATAGAGAGACTGAAAAAGGAAATGGTTAATCATAAACATGTAAGGAAGATAATTAATAGGGATCGGTTGTTACTTCGATCGCTATAGATATTAGCGACTACATTTGTGGTCATATCTTTTTAGTTGCTACTATAACAGCGACCATTTTTTGTTTTGTAACGATCAGAATTTTTGTTCCTTATAAAACTTTTCTTTTGTAGTATAAACTCTCTAGCAATTCAGATAAGATTTTGGGTTGGTTGATTTTTAAAATTGAGTTAGATTTCTTATCTGTATTTGACTGCAGTTTACCCAATAGCACAAACTAGAAGAAACTTCTTTGGAATGTCGAGAAGAAATTACTCCTTAACAAACTGCGCAACACTTTTTAGTATCCGTGTGTGAGATTCAATCACGAGACTTGACAGTTTCAAAATTTGTGAAAGCTTTTGGTTTTTAATGCACTCCTCTATGCTCTTGGAGAAGTAGTACTTCAATTGCTTACCACCCAAGAAACTTGTGAAGGACCGAAACTGGTTACGGTTCAATTTATTCTAATGAACTCATTGATGAATTTCATCAGTTTCTGTACCACTGCTTGTTATCTACAAGAATAAATCAAATCATCAACAACCTGCTCATTCCAATGAAGTACAATCAAATACCAAAACCATAACTTATGCTTCTAAGCAAAAGGCACATTATTTTTAGCTTCATGCCTTCATTGTTTCAAACTTAAAACAAGGTAGGTATGGATCTCCTCAATAGCAACTAATTAAATACAAGACCAGATCAGATTCGCTCAGTAGAACTCAAACTCATTTCCCAGAAAGCATGATTAAAACCATAACCATCAGAATAAAGAAGCAAAATCCAAGACTAAAGAAGTAAGCAAGTCAATAATATTTTCAAGCTTCTCCTTGTAAACAAGATAACTATGTTCAGTGTTGTTTCATTTTCATCAGTTTGATGAATTAGGTTTCTACAACATTTGTGTCTCTTAACATTTGGAATGCGCCATATGCTTCTTTTTCTACTACACACCTTAAAATCACTTTTCTTCTTGTATGTTTAAGAAAATTGCTTTTAAAATAGGTCAGGAGTTCCTTTCATTTAAATCATTGTTAAGATGTACCTTTAATTTCATTCATTATTTGTATGGTAGTACTAAAAGACTTCCGTTAACTTGAACTGTTATCCTCATTGCGTAGAAAACGGTACTATTATATGAATTACGGAGAATGTTCGTATTGGATTTATTATTATTAGTATTTGTAAGTTGACATAAAGCTTGTTTACTTAACTTCTAAAGTGAATTTTTTAAGAAAAAATCAATTCAAAATGGTTTTTTAATTTATTTTGAAAATTTTATATTTTAATAATTTATTTTTAAAATTATTTTTTAAAAACTCATTTTACTAAGTTGCTTCCTACTAAGTAAACTAGTAGCTTTGTAACTCTTTCGTTTATTTACTAAAAATTGCATTTATAACAAAAAACTTAATAGGTGATGTTTGGCTAAGTTTTTCATCTATTTTTTATTCCAATTTTTTATTTTATATTTTTCAATAAATTTTCAATAATATTTTATAATTTTTTTAAAATTTAAAAAGTATAAAAAAATTTTATATTGTAAGATCTTGTTATTACTTATTATTATTATAATTTTAGGTAAAAGTTTAGGACTAATCTTCTAAAAATTTCTCAAAATATTTGTCGTTACATAAAAATTTCTTTCAAAATCACTCCAAAATATCTCCTTAGATGTCCTTTGATAAGGAGCAAAACCTATTGAAAGTCCTAAAATAAGATTTTGGTATAAACTACTGCTTCTGATTTTTGCTAAGTGTGTATTTATCTTAGTATTAAACTTACTTTTGTAAAGTGAGTTTGTAAAAGTGAATTTAAAATTGATAATGAGTTTGGTAAGAACTAAGTTTTTTGTGTTTATTTTTATGAGTTTGAAAGTGAAATTTTTTGTTTTTAAATTTGAATTTTAAAGGTGAGTTTTTGGCGGAAAAAATTTAGTTTAAAGTTTGTGCTTACTTTAGTTTAAACATGAATTGAAAGTTGAAAGTGAATTTAAAAAAAAAAAATGAATTTGGAGTGTAAGAAAACAAGTCCTAAACTTTGGTTTTAGAGTTTTATAAGGAATTAAGTTTTACGAAAACTGATTTTAGAAAAAAAACAGACAAACAACAACATTTTACTAAAACTAAAATCTAATTTTGGAAAAACTGGTTTTTATAAAACTTACCAACAGTTGAATATTTGAATGTGCCTAATCTATATAATATGTTTAATGCCAAAATAGGTAACAACTCTTAACTCCTAAGTTGTTCAAGAATGATAGATTGGAAAAACTAGACGAACAATGAATTTTAACCTCTGGATCAGAAGATACCTCAAAATATGCAGAACTGATTTCAATTTGTGAACCTGAACCTGTTTGCGAAATGCAACCGATCAACTACTTGTTCCCTGAACTATCAGCCTTCCAATGGAGAACGTGAAGCTTCCCTTTAGAACTTTCAACCACCAAGAAAGATGTCAATTCCAAATAATTGAACGCTTACCAATTTAGCACGGTTCCAACATGGTAATGACAGGTTAATAAGGTGGGGCAAAAGATAACAAAAAACACTTCACTTAGGATGATACTGGAAACAGACGATTCATAGAGAAACTTTGTTTTTTGTTTTGATATGTTGATACATAGTAAGTGCACACAGTGAGAAGCATCAATTTTGAATCTTGACAATCCTTTTACCTTTCCTTCTACATGATTAACCTTACTCATCTAAACCATCAGTCTCAATTAAGTAAGGCTTTCCATGGCTCCTCATCTTTCAACCACTTTTGACCGTGCTGTAAAATGTAGATTCAGAACCTAGAAAAATGACATGAAGTAAAAGAAAGTACATACAAGTGCACAATTTCTCCAAAATTGGCAAGAATGGGATCATGGTTCAGTGCGACCAATAAGGAACTATGAAATTAGTTTCATGTTCCTTAATGTGGTATTCAGTAAAGTAAGTTTTGCGGGAGCCTTTTGCTCGTACTCCTTCAATAAAGTGTCTACGGTGAGAGACTGCAACTCTGAGCTCTCTTTCTCTTCCTTGTTTCGACCCTTGGTCAATTGGTCAATAGCCACATTGCACTGAGAAACCAGAAAAAAATGCTTAATATTCATAAAGACAAGGAGCTGAATTGACGATGTCAGATGTAGTCCTACCAAGCAAAGACCATAAAGAGCTCTAGTGTTCTTGCCTCCCGTCAGATGGATGGCAGATGCATAGTACTTTCTGGCAGTTTGAAGATTCTCCAATCCTCCCATTGTGTAAAGGACCTATTATAATAGTGCCAAACATGCTTAATGGAGGAATTGTTAATTCTGAGAATTAAACTATGTTAGAGTAAATGCAGCTAGTTTGATACATGAAGCCCTGCAACAGGAACTCATACTTTGATTGACATATTGAAGGTTATATCCATAATAAGCCACTTGCCTCTGCATATGCCACATGATACATTGGGATAGTCGGTTGACATAATATTAGCTCCTCATAGCAAAATGCTGCTTGCTTATACCTGCATAAACACAAAAAAAAAAAGCATTCCACCATGTGAAGTGCAGATAAGGCAAGATCTAAACAATGGCAAGCTCATGAATTAACTTACATTAGTAGCGAAATATATATCTCAGCAAGCTCTCTCCATGCATCATGATCCGCCATAAATCTAATAATATGAACCAAAGGCATAAGAGCACCTATTGTCACATCGCATCAGAAGGAAAAAGGATAACGTATACATAACATTAATGCAAAAGGGGCCACAAAGTTATCATTACGTCTCCAGATATTTGTTCAAAAGACTAACAGCAGCTGATGTGCTTCCCTGAGCTTTAGCCATAGCAACTCTTCTCTTTTGAATAACCTACAAGCAGAAGATTTACAATCCCTTCATAATTCTTCCAGAAAACAAAAGTACAATACAAATGAGTAGTTAAGAAAAGAGTAAAATAAACAGACAGTTGAAAGTGGATTTGCACAAATGGCTTGTTTTGAAAAATATGCTGTAGACATTATCTAAAGTTAAAAGGTTCTTTGTTTGCAAGTACAACCAGCCTCTTCATATGATTTCTAATTGAAACTACACAGTCTCCCTATAAACTTTTGCTTGACTGTTTAGTTTCTTATTTATTTTGTGCAATGACTTGGTCGGAATGGAGTCAATTTTAAGGGACACAATTACAACAATCTGATTTTTTGAATAATCTCCGACAGTTCTCTAAAATTTGAGTGATGACCTGACCTGATCAAGAGGATTCTCCTGAAGAAGTTTTGCATAAACTTTTTCTGCCTCGGCCCATTGCCCCTTCGTTTCAAGCAACATTGCCTCCAACTTCTCTGGTATAACATCAAAAGAAAGGAGCTGAGGGTAGGATAATTATTGTTTGATCATGATCAAAACCTTCACCATCTTATGGTCCAAAAATTGACATTGATCATTGCTATAGGACTCACCAACTCTCATGCTGCGAGGAAACTGTTTGGAAAGGGTTGATACGCAATTCTGAAAGATGAAAGACAAACAAACTACATGAAAGGCTAGAAAATGATGCACTACAGATATATTAGCTCCAATCATGTAAAAGTTGAAGTGGGTATTATTTAATAAAAGGAATGCTGCAAAAAGTACAGGTCAAATCCTTGCAACAGTTTAGCCTTACCAATAACAAAATAAGTTGCAACAAATAGCAACAGATCACCATATTTAAGAATAACTAGCAGGCTCAGGTAGCAATCATTTAATTTTGATGATGTTATAATGGCTGGGCAGTCTATGAGAAACAGAACATTAAAGATCAATGCCCAAGATTTCCGCAAGTGAAGACTCAATGCATATGTGAAAGCTCGAAGGGACATGACAGAAACGCTTAAACTCCTTAAACATGGATACATGAATGCATACTTTCAAAAAATCACACTTCCTTAGCTGAACGCATGCCTTTTAGTCCGCTTAAGAGATTAAGAAATCAATGGCTTGCTAATGATGTTGAAGTTGATAAGAATACATTAGCATTTGTAATGGTTATAATATAGTGCTAGGAATAGGTATATGACAGATATTGCCTTCAGTTTGAAGCATAAAATTTGTAAGTAACCAATTGCTCTGTGATCATTTTCAGACAAAAGAACATTTATGAAATTTAGCAAGTTCAGAAGATTCCACCTCTGCAATTTCAAGCTGTTGGCAGTCCATAGCAGCAATTGCTACCTGCTCATATAGAGTCCACTCTGCAACAAAAAGTTTCTTCTCATGAGTATCATCACAGAAGACATGTGAGCTGCCACCTTTTATAAATTTCATAAATTCTCAAGCTCATATTACACTATTGACCATATTCTGACCTTCATTCAATACTAATGTCTATATAAGAGATTTAAATTTACACAAACTGAAAAGAAAGGACACTCAATTCAATAAATTCAGTATGATCACATCAAGCAACCAAGTCGTAAAGCATTACGCAAGTTTTCGGCAGAAATACTCCTAATTGCTAATAAACCACACCAGGATTGAATATGAAGACAAAAAAATCCAACTACAATAAGGAATAGCGAAAATCCAACCAAATTTAGATGGCAATTAGACATAAATTGATTGAAATTGGCGGAAAAGATAAGTTGTTAACTGACCTTCATGCCCAAGTTTGGCTCGAGATTTTGGATCGTTGAGAATAGAAAGCCCGTGCTTCAGAACCTTATCAGATCGACGGGCACGGAGTTTACGGACAAGGCAGAGGTACTCCCAAGCGCCGCCGCCGCCGTTATCCACCTGGCTCTCCAGACGCTGGAGCTCTGCTTCCTCTGCTGCACCCACCATAGTTGTCTGCCGTCTCTGCCGCCGCCGGCCAACCGCTGGATCGAGATCAGGAGAGGCTTTAATTCACTGGTAAACAGCACGCAGCATCTTCGAGTTCTCACCGAGTTATAAACTCGCGATGGAATTCCAAATGAGTTGTCACGGTAATTTGAAGGGACCGCTAATTTCAATAAATATGTATTTGGAACCTTATACTGCTAAATGTAAATTTCGGGGAACACTTATGGTACCCAAGTTTTAGGAACGTCTACGATTTTATTAAACTAAAAACTTTTTCTAAAAAAATTATTTTGAAACTTTTCAAAAAATAAATTACTTTTTCTACATAACATTATATATATATATATCCATTCCACCTTCAGGAGCCCTTTACGGTACCTCTTTTTAAAAAAATGCGTAAAAAATTTTAAATATAATTTTCACAATTGGATATGAAAAATTATAAGTTACAAACACGATGACAAAATTTTAGCTTAACCGAATCACGAATTAATCTCTATCAAATTTTTTGATCAAATTGACAAAAAAAATATCTTATCAAATTTTATTATTTATATCATTTGATCAAGTGCCGGATGGAGGTTGATTCATATTCGATTGAGTTAAAATTTTGTCAACATATTTATGACTAATAGTTCTTTATATTTAACGGTGGAGATTAAATTTGGACCTCTAGATATAAAAGGATGCCCCTAAGGTGTCCATAAAAGTAGGATGCATCTAACCCCATCCTATATATATATGGCATATGATAGTGTCATATAACATTTTTAAAAATACATGATGCACATGTTGGCCAAAAGTGACAGGCGAGACATTCAAATATAATATCTACTGTTGGATATGAAGAACTATAAGTTAAAAATATATTGATAAAATTTTAGTTCAATCAGAATACAAATCAACCTCTATCATAAGTTTTGATCAAAATAATATAAAATATTAAATTTGATAAAAGATATATATTTTGTTTTTATGTCAATAGATTTTAAAACTCTCCAAATTTATTTTACATATTTTAATAATTTTTTTACAATATTTTATAAATATTTTACAAATTTAAAAAATATAAAAAAATTATACGATCTTATTATTACTTATTTTTATTATTTTTTAATAAAATAGAATTTTTATTTCAAAATTTTAAATATATTTTACTTTAAAGAATTTTTATTTGTATGTACTTTTAAATATTCTCTCTTTAGCGCGTGTTTATTTATTTACATAATTTTCAAAAGATAAATCTAAAAATAAAAGTGATTTATTAAAAAATAAATTTATAATAAGAAAATTGATAAAAAAGTTAATAAAAATAATTTTTTGAAAAAATCACCTCTAATATCTAGTAAACACGCTCTTAGCCGGGATGTTAATTTTCATGTTACATTACTTGACCCAACTCATATTTTCAAGGTGTTGAAAAACATAGTCAAAATGCAATCAATTATAAAAAATCAAACAAGTTTTACGCTACTTATTCTTCATTATTCCAAATTCTATAGGATATCTGTAAAGCGCAGTTCTGTGCTTGTTTGAAGATTTCCCCCTACGAATCACTTTTGGATAATTTAATTTTTATAAAAAGAATTTCTTGATGAGCCAAAAAGCCATCGATTAGTAGTGTTGAGGAAACTCAACCGTTGAACCTGCATAATACAATGACTGGCGTTGAATACGGTAAACCTGCTGACATCCGAATCCCAAAAAACTTGGAGCAAAAATTTCAAATCAAAATCAAGTTCAAGTTCAAGTCTAAGCATTGATTCTTTGCATTTGGTTTTTTTATAAAACACGATTGCACGGGTCCCGCGTTTTCTTCGTGCGCGCGTAGAGAAGACGGAGAGAAAACCTCTTCAATTCCCCGCCATTTTCTCCCTCTCTCTCGTTCTCATGCCCACCGCCGGCGATCACCACTACCGTCGTTGAAAATTTTCGTCGCTGCCATGCGCATGTTCGCGAGCGATGAAATCTGGGTTTATATCATCCCTCTCTTCTCCGGCTTCTACCCTTCTCCTTCCTTTCCGCCGCGTAGCGCCGCGAGAGCTCGGCCTTCTTTACCGTCGTCGCGGGCGCGGTGGCGAGACTGCAGTCCTCGATCCGGGGGGAAGTTTTGTTCTATGGTGGAACTCGGTGTTTCTAGCCACGTGTCTCCTGGGACTCTTCGTCGACCCGCTCCATTTCTATATCATGTATGTTGGGGGACCTGTTTGCATGAAGCTTGATCCAAGAATCACGGGGATCTGTACAACATTGAGAACGATTTCGGATTTATTTTACTTCGCCAATATTTATTTAAAGTTTCGGATCGCGTTCATCGCGCCCAGCTCGCGAGTGTTCGGCCGCGGCGAGCTTGTTACTGATCCACAGCAGATCGCTGTCCGTTATCTCAAGGGAGATTTCATCATGGATCTTATTTGCAGCCTCCCCATTCCACAGGTTTTAACGTTTCTTTTTTTGTTTTTAGTAAATATAATAAAAGTCACTTTCATTTTTCCTTTTGTAGCTTTTACTCCCTTTTGTAAAACAGAATGGGTGTGTATTATATTGTGTCCCATTTATTGCTGTTAGGAATTTAGGATTGTTTTTCGTTGCTTTAGAACTTTGATTGTTTATTGCATACTGCTGATAATGTGATTTAAGATTGAGGATAGAGGCGTGAAAGAATTCGGGTAGCCAACTCTATCTTCGTTTGGTGACTCCTATTATTACTGCGACTGTTGTTACATGCGTGTCATGTTTATGGCATGATGTCTAAGACAGTGATAGTGCTCAAGCATTTGTTAAAGCAGGCTAACACTTGGTGGTGGCGGTTGCTTTCCCTTTTCCTTCAACACCGATTTTCTTGTGTTTCTAGAAAAAACATATTCTGAGGTTCATAAGGTCCATTGTAGATTGAAGAAGTACATGATTGCGTAATGCTGTGTCATTTTTTTGATTTTGACTGCCAACTGGCATCAAAGAAAATGATCAGGAAAGACTTCGGTATGAGAATGCGAAGTAAATTTGTCACTTGGGACAGGAGTGTTTTTGGATAGGAGATAGTTGGGAGCCTCTGACTTGTGAAGTTTCTGATTGTCTAGACCTTTGAGGTTGACAGAAACAAGAAGCATGGAAGTTTAATAGCTGAAATCCCTTGATTGACTAACAATGTTGGATTCGATAGTCCCAAGAAGATTGAAGAAATGTGATACTGACAGATTGGTGTTGTTTACAGAAGATTGAAGAAATGTGATACTGACAGATTGGTGTTGTTTACAGATAATGAAATTATTTTGCTTCTTTCTCAACATTTCAGTTTGAGAGTTATATTTGAGTTTCACCAAGCTGTCTGATTTTGATAAAGTCACACCTGAGTATTAGTTGTCAACAAGTTGGTTACAGGGAAAATTGAAGTTGAAGATCATGTTGTGGATCAAAGATTAAGATTTGCATGAGCGTAACCAGTTGAGCCAGATTCATAACTTTATGATCTTTGTGGTATCTGCTGTGCACTGTCATCAGACCCTCTTTGGCAGGTTCTACTGTTGTGTTGATTATTACCATGTGAAGCTCATTAATCAGTATCCACATAAAAATTTGTAGTAAGCTGATTGCAAGAGAAAGCAGTGAGTTGCCAATTACATCAAATTTATACAACGGAACCAACTGATTGTAAAACTGTATGAGAGTGTCATTTATACAACGGAACCAACTGATTGTAAAACTGTATGAGAGTGTCATTTAGAGGATGATTGCAGTTCTTTGTGGAAGGTTTTAAAGAAAAATGAGCACAATTTTCTAGAATATGGAATCATGTTAAATAGTTCAATGTTCAAAGTAGATGTAGGTAAACTGTTGGTCAACTTGATGTTGCTAATATTATACTTCTTGTTAATTTCTATGAGAACTTCAGCTTGAGTGCAAATAAGTTCAATTTGACTTTCTGGATTGCTCTGTATTAAATCATATGTTTTGCATGACAAATGTCTGGTGAAGACTTTATTTTGGACCTGCTGATGTTCTAATCATCCGTCTCTTTTGTTTTGTAGATTATTGTTTGGGGCGTGATACCAGCTATAAGTGAGAACAAGACAGCTAGGCAATCTAACAATACATTGTCCATGATCATTATACTACAATATTTTCCGAGATTATTTCTTTTCATCCTCATGAACGGAAGGATTGTTAGGCTCACTGGAGTTGTATCAAGAAGTGCCTGGTTTGGAGCTGCATACAATCTAGGCCTTTATATGATGGCTAGTCATGTACATACAGAATTTCTTCTTTCTGATGACATATTGTTCTTAGAAGCCTAAGAAAACATAGTGTGATATGACTTTCTGCTGTGCAGGGTCTAGGGGCATTATGGTACATGTTGTCGATGGAGCGACAGTATTCTTGTTGGATCTCAGAATGTGATAAAGAAGGAAGCTTTTGTAGCAAGGATTATTTTGACTGTAGTACCTTAGAGCATGAACAAAGACAAGAGTGGCTCAGCAATACGACTGTGGTCTACACTTGTGATGCTACCAACAGCACTACCACATTTAATTTTGGAATGTTTGCAGAAGTTCTGAATGGAGAGGTTGTCGGGGCATCATTTCTTGGGAAATATTTGTATTGTCTATGGTGGGGTTTGAAAAATTTGAGGTACATCTTGCTTAGGAAGCATAGCTCCACGTCATCTTCTGAAGAGAGTTTCTGATTTTTCAATACTCAATTTTGAAAGATGAAAACCATGACAAATTTTCATGCAAACTTCTGTGGTTCTCATAAGTGTGCCTTTTGCTACTTGCAGTTCCTATGGACAGAACCTTGATACAAGCACATATGTGAAAGAGACACTTTTTGCCATTTCCATTTGTGTCATGGGTCTTGTTCTATTTGCCCATCTCATCGGCAAGATGCAGGTAACCGATATTTTAAAAACACTATTTGTGGGAATTTCTTAGAGTTCATCTCTGGTAGAAATTTATATCATAAGAAAGAATCCACTACCGAGTACTGAGTTAACTTATCTCTAAAGTAGTTGCAGTTCAGCTAAGGTGATTATCATGATTGGAATTTGGAATACTCTTCAGTTATATCCTGCCTATGCCAGTAGGAATGGCCACCTTCTTTTTGTCGGAAATTTAGTGCTCTGACCAATGTTAATGGATATATTCTCTACAGGCATACATGGCATCATCCAACATGAGAGTCGAAGAGTGGAGGGTTAAACGAAGAGATATTGAGGAGTGGATGAGGCATCGCCAGCTACCACATGATTTGCAAGATCGAGTTCGCCGCTTTGTTCAATACAAGTGGATTGCTACCAGAGGGGTGGCTGAAGAATCCATTCTCCGTTCTTTACCTTTAGATCTTCGTCGTGAAATTCAGAGGCACCTCAGTCTCTCTCTTGTTAGACGAGTGAGTATGAGACTTTGGGCTTACATCCTAGCCTCTAACATGGACCTTGCATGCTAGTCTTTAACTAAGCACGTATACTTAGTAATAAGAACTCTAAAGCATAAATAAGCAAACACCTCTGTTGTTTATAAGTAAATATCTTAATTACTCTCACCAATATAAACGGCGATTTGCAATTTCCAGCTAATTTCACTAGGTATTCTTCTCATGTTTATGCAATATGCAGGTCCCATTTTTCTCACAAATGGATGATCAACTTCTGGATGCCATTTGCGAACGCCTGGTATCATGTCTGAGCACTAAAGATACATACATTGTTCGGGAAGGTGATCCAGTGAATGAAATGATCTTTGTTATTAGAGGGCAGCTGGAAAGCTCTACAACCAATGGTGGAAGAACAGGTTTCTTCAACTGCATAACGCTTAGACCTGGGGATTTCGGCGGTGAAGAGCTGTTGACATGGGCCTTGATGCCAAACCACAGCCTCAACATGCCTTTGTCAACTCGAACTGTCCGCGCCCTTGATGAAGTAGAAGCATTTGCTCTGAGAGCTGAAGATCTCAAATTTGTTGCTCATCAGTTCAAGCGTCTAAACAGCAGGAAGCTTCAACATGCCTTCAGGTACTACTCTCATCAATGGAGGACATGGGGAGCTTGCTTCATTCAAGCTGCTTGGAGAAGGTTCAAGAAGAGAAAACTGACCAGGGAATTGGCTTCGCTAGAAAGCCACTACTGCATGCATTACATGGATGTCAGCGCGCAAGCTGAGGACGATGGTGCCCCGTTGCTTGCAGATACTCCGGAAAGGACTGGCGAATCACCGAAGGAGAAGGAAAAGCATGCTAATCCACTTGGTACTACTTTTATTGCTTCAAAGTTTGCAAAGAACACGAAGAAGGGAGCACATCAGAAGGTCCAGATATTGTTGGATCATGAGGCCGTAAGTATAAAAATGCCGAAGCTGGTGAAACCACAAGAACCCGACTTTTCAGTAAATCATGATGAAGGTGTATGACACTGACCACAGTTGTAGTTGCTGTAAATTTGTGAAAAGAAAAAGAGAAAGAGAAAGAAAGACTTAGGAATACACACGTTAATGCAGATGGTAAAGTAGCATCAGTGTAAATTTTGTCAATTAGAAGGAAAACTATTCCTTATCTTATCGATCTTCTCCTAATTGTATGTTTTAGCACCTACGCAGTAGGCACATGGCCAAAGTGATATTGGTAATTTGGTATAGTTTTTAAACTTTTCAAAACTAAAAAGAAGTATACAGTGGATAAAAGTTTTTTAAATTTTAAGAATATACATAAAATATATGTCACAGATAATTAATATATATAATTTTATGAAAATTTTAAATATGTTTCTTAAATTTCTTTAAAATATTAGATTTATAATTTTTTTTCTCAAATGTGTTCTACAACAGTAAAACTATATGACTTACTACTTTTGGGTTAATACATTTATGTCCTTGATTAAGGAGTTATAACAAATTGATCCTTATTACATTTAGAGCACGTTTGATTTAGCTTTTCAAAAATTATTTTTTAATTATTTTTTATTTTATATTTTTTAATATATATTTTATTAATATATAAAAAATTTATTTAAAAATTTAGAAAGTGTAGAAAATTTTACGTAGTGAAATTTTTTTATTATATATTTTTATTATTTTTTTAAAAATAAAAAAAACTCATTTTTAAAAAAAATAAAAATATTTTTTATTTCAAAAAAATTTTATTTTTTAAACACTCTCTTAATAATTGATCAATATTTGTCCACGTTTTGGAGAGTTACATTTGGCAAACTTAAAAATCAATCAACAACTTGTACGTCGTTCTTAAATTGATGTTTTTGTTTATCAAATTTGTTATTGTCGCAAATCATGAAACAATGTTGACATGGGCAAAAGATGAAACCTACGGATTTATTTATTTGATCTTTATTAAACTCAAAAGTCAATTTGATTTTACAACTCGTAAAACCTAAAGAATAAAACTGCAATTTGGCTTCTCTAAAATTAGTACGAAGAAATTGAAGTACAGCTACAGTAAAAATTGGTTCTCTCTATGTGATTATTTTGAAAGATTGATATGAAAATACCCGATACAAGGGGTCCTCTAATTGAGGAAGCGTTTGGGAGTTGGAGTGGGAGTGTTTTTAAAATAAAAAATATTTTTAGTTTTTTGAAAAATAAATTTTATTTTTTTATTTTTAAAAAAATAATAAAAATAAAAAATTTTATTAGGTAAAATGTTTTTATATTTTTTAAAATTTTAAATTAATTTTTTAAATATTTATAAAATATATATTAAAAAATTATTTTTTTAGTAAGCTGAACTAAACAGTCCAAGAAGTGGTTCGCTGGCAGTTGGATTTTCTTGCGGTGGATATCTTCATGATTTGTACATATTACTATATATTTTAAAAATGATAACATATGACTCAAATTAAAATTTTAATTCAAAACTGATTTATTTAAATCGAATTAGAATTAAAATTTTTTATTCATATAAATATATAAATTAAATTAAAATTAAATAAATTTGATCTATTTATTAAATAAATTAATTCATAACCGATCCACTAATTCAAATGCCATCTCTATCTGCTTTGCTATAAGTGTTATCAAAGAAACTCCATGCTATCCTTATCTCTTACCTTCTTTGGTGCACTCTCTTCTGCGTCCTACCTTTCACTTTTCGAATGAGTTATTTTTTATTATAGTAATTATTTTAAAAACTAACATATTTCTACTAATATTGAATGTGAACCAAATATAATTACAATATATTTAATAATTTAATAATTTGATGAAAATAAATCAAACGTGTAATTATACAAAAATTCTTACGCTTCATCTTTTTTAAGAATTAAGATTCTTATGATAATATTAGAAGTTTTTAAAAAGCTATAGTTTTAAATTTTGGGCTCACTCTTCTTATAGCCAATTGAATTTTGAAAAAAATTTTAAGTCATGGTCACTTATGCGTTAGATTTTATCTGCGCGCTATCAGAGCAGATTAGACTAGATTGATGTAAGATGTGTGTTAAGTTTAATTTTATTATACATATTATTCAGGATTTTTATAATTTATTTTATTTTAGGATAAAATAACTCGCTTCATTTTAAGACCGGTAGTCTATTTCATTCAATAACAGTTAATCATTATATTTTAGAATAAGTAGTCCACTTATTTTATAACAGATAGTTTGTTTCATTCAAGTTCGTTACAAAATAAGTAGTTCATTTTATCCAAATTTATTATAGAGCTCGCATCAGTTCAATTAAAAAAAATATTTTGCTGAAAAACAGATAGTAAAAAAAGTTTAATTTCACATTATTTATCAATAATTCTGAATTATATTTATAAAAATTTAGATTTATTTTTTTTATAACTAATTAGTTATAAAAAAAATTTTAAATTCGTCGCAATAAAAAATAAAGCAACATCCCAAACCAATCCCGCAAAGAAAGACGTGAAAATCTGAAACAGTGACAGAAGAAGGAAGGCATGTGGTAGGTTTTGAACAGAGCTGAGTTGGTTCCACCTCCGCTACATAAAAAACATTATTACAAGAGAAAGAGTGTGTTTACAATAAATATAACTGAATTTTATAAAAATAAAAAATAAAATTTTTTGAAAAATGAGTTGAAAATAAAATTTAATTTTTATATATTAATTGTTTATTAAAGTAGGTTAAAAGTGGAGTTCAAATTTTATATTATAATTATTTTTGAAAGTGAGATAAAAATGGAATAAAATTTTTAGTGTTTTAATTTTTGAAATTAAAAACTACATTAAATTAAAAATAATATATAATATTTATATAAAAAATTTAAAATTATAAATCTTGTAATTATTTATTAGATAAAATTAATTATATTTATGAAGCTGAAAATTAAAAATTCGAATTTTTAATTCTGTACACAAATAAAATATAAAAATTTCCAATTTTAATAAAAAAAATTAAAATTTTACTGACTTGAAACACGCCGAGGAATCATCTTCTTTTCCACATTGGTGATTTGAAATTAAAAGAACCGAGCAACGATTACCACTCCAAAAATCTCACACCATCTCGTTTTAGGCCAAAATAAACACATAAAACTTTAAATCACTATCATGTGGAACTATTGCAACAAACAAATGTAGCCTTTTGTTACTTCAAAAATACTAATTAACACATAACTAAACTTACGAAAAGGAACTAACTCTGCATATAATATTACTATTTCATAGATCCTATAGGAGATTAGGAGATTAAATAAAGAGTAAGGTCTTAGTTACAAAATTTTTGACAACAATAAAAAAATTAGATATTAACTACCAGCGTTTGCGTGGGGAACATTGCCCTTGTAAAAAATTCAAAAAGGAAATTAGTTGGGGTGGTCATGGTGGGCCCACATTTTATACTAAAATTCCGTTCTTCTTCGAGTCGGCAAAGCAAAGCTATCTCTTACTTCAAATATCTCTCTCTGGTTTTCATTCATTCAAAATTCATTCGTTCATGAAGCAAAATGTGTACGAGATTTGAAGAACTAGACAGAGAAAAAGAAGAAGAGGAAGAATTAATCAAGAAAAATCAGCAACAACAACTAGATTTCAGTCAACCTTCGCTGTCGACAATCACCGGCGGGGATAATTCAACGCAGCGGAGAAGAGGGTGGCGAGCTTTCTGGGCTCTGTTTTTAATCCTGTGGTCGCCTGTTTTACTTTCGCTAATCTGCGCGTTCATCCCTCTTTTCTTTGTCTTCTCCGCTCTCTGTCGTCTAACGAGGCCATCAAAGCGAAAGAGAACCTATCGCCGCCGAGGAGAAGAAGAGATCACTGGCGGAGGTGACATGAAGGCTAAGGAGAAGCGGCAACTGCTGCACCGGTATTTGGAAGACCAAATTCGATTGGTTGCGTCCGCCTTGGGCTGTGACGAGAATCAATAAATTAATCAAACAATCAGTAATAGCGTTGGGTTGTATTGAGTCTGTTCACTCACTCTTGTGTATTTAGATTAGAAAGAAAGAAACTGGATGTAATTTGAATCCATGAAACTGATGAATATGAACAATTTAATCTACTTCCCTCTTTTCAGGTGTACTACTTGTTTCTATTCCGTTAGTTAAAACTGGTAAACTCTATCTGAATGTTGCTGGTAAACTCTATCTGGAACTTGTTGTTAATTTAATTGTGAAACGAATCGAAACGGGATCGAAAGCTGAGAAAGCATAACTGCTGCTTTATTTCTTCCGTTCTTTCTTTTACTTTTCTTTTTTGCCCGAGGGATATTAATGTAAAGAGCGCAAAGGTACTCCGTCCTGACGCGTTTACTGTTTGTGTTGGAACCATTGGCTTTATTTTAGCGTTTATGAGAAACGATCGACTTCGGGTTTGAGCTAGATGTTGATATGAATGGCCGAGTCATTAAAGCCGGATAGATGTAGAAGAACACTTGCACGTTAGTAATTAGCAATAATTGCAGCAAGGTATACTTGCAAAACAAGAGATTATTCAGCTAATGACACATGAGATGATTACTCGAACTAATCTTCTGCCTACTGCTATCGTGCGTTGCATGTCTTGTATTCATATGGTTACTCAATAACCTTCAATAATGCAGATGACACAAAGCAATACATTAGTTAGTTATTTGTGGCACGCTGTTATGTTCACATCACATCATCAAAGATGTCCATATTTCAGCTGACATACCGACGTCCGCAGATATTCACGCGACCTAAAGGAATCTGCATTCTCTTGCTTACTGCATTGCATACCCACCACAGATCGACAAAAATATCTGAGATTTCTAAATATCTACTTCTAAAATATCTACTACCAGAAATATACTCAAATCTTTTTTTGAGCAAGTAAAATATACGCTGCCATCACATCTAACATGTCGAAGCGTTCCAGAGAAGTCAATAGTATGTCAAATAATCCTATCTTAAATGGAGTAATGATTATTTACCTAGTTGGACAACTGTTACAAAAAATAAAAATCAAACTCTATAAGCTGCCCTACCTATGTAATCAAAGAGTTTGTACATTGAGCTATAGACACCAGGCAGCTGAATTGTGGATCACTATTAAATACAAAAAAAGGTGGGGAAACCTTCCCTTAAGATCAACCTACAAAGAATGGAATGAATTTCTAGGACATAATTGAATGATTCCTATTGGACTGACTGCTACTTACACCGTGTATCAACAATAGCCTATATATGACAAACAGTTCCACCCTCGCTCTTTGTACATCTCGGCAAAGTTTAGCTCTCTGCCACCTGGCACATGCAATCAGGCATTGGGTAAGTGTAGACACATTGATCCGATCTTCTCAGTGCTACCCCTCGTGAGTCACTGTGGCGATATGCATCCTGCATATTCGTTTTGAACTCGTCCCAACTACAAAATAAGTGCTGAAGGTAAAGAAAACAGAACCATGCACCAGCATGTAGATGGTGTGAAACTAACACAAAGGAAGTTGAATATTACCTAATCTTAGGGTTGTCAAAAGACAATACCAATCTCTTCTTTTCAGGATTGATCGTCTTTGCATGGCCATTGTAAAGAAAACGTCTATGCCCGATCATAAAGTGTGGGAAGTTGCCACCTTGCGTGGTGACAAATACTTCACTCTGAGTACAGACGGTGTAGTCAATTGCTGCTAACCGAGATGAGTATCCCTAAATAATAAACCACAAATTGTTAAAATAACAACAATGATTGCCAGTTCTCTTCTAAGTTATAACCATTTAAGCACAGTTGAAAAGCTCATCAAAATTTTTTGAACATTGACCAACAATGAGAAAGAACAAAACATGGCAAGTAGTTTAGTGATAGAATTCCAAATGCAGAAGACAAAGGATGTCTTAGTCAAGGCATTAACCTTATGATGAATTGGATTCACAAGGCGTTCTGTTGCAATATCCAACACAGCTAGGAGTACTATATAAGGGAATAGGCCTATATGTCCGTAAAAAACAAATTCTACCACAACAAGTCATTAACATATTCCAGTTTGATGTTTTGGCTCAAACGTTAATCAGGATACGAAGATAGATTCCATACCTAAGTAATCTAGACAACTATTTAATGAATTGAAAAATACATGAACCCTGAATACAGATGATTCCAGGAAACTGGAGCGATACTTCAGAGAATTGATGAAAGCAAAGAAGCATGGAAGCATAATCCTTCCTCTGAAGCAGTACGGAGACAAAAAAACAATTGCAAGAACCTTTCAGAACAATTCAGATTTATACCATTTTCTACATTCAATTATTGTATTATATTTCTTGAAGTATGTTACCTTAAACGGTGCAAGTTCCTCCTCTGAAGCCAGAGTCTCCTTTGTCTCAAGAAGTGGAAACATCTTTCTAAGGGGCGCCATATGTTTTTCCTCATTGTAAAGTTTACCAGAAGCAACATAAATTGGAGTTGAATTATCAAACCCCATGCCTCTCAGCATCATTGCTACCTGAGAATATGTTACAAAATCAATGCAGCATAACTAATTCATCTTTCGCATATAAGATTACTGAAAATCTTAGCAGTTGACATCGCCATCTTCAGGGAGATGTACATACACAAACACATGCTAGATTTAAAGCAGCAATTATGCCTATGTAGAAAGCAGAGAGGTTTAAATGGGTTTCAAATGAGGAAGTAGAGGTTTAAATTGAGTTTTCACTGAGCTAGATGTTTTCCTTCAGAAATAATGGATGCGATGACTCATAACAGAAACATCAATTTGAAATTGAAATAAATGAATATATTCGCTAGAAACTTGAAATGTAATCTACATCAGATACACACCTCCACCGGAGTCAGCGGACACTTTCCCTTCTGTCTGTTTCCTTCTGGACTATCATCTCTACCGGGCCTTCTAAACTTTCCTCTCCAACTTCTTTCACGAACATTATCTAATTCACGCTTCACTTTGTTGCTACCATCGTAAGTACAATATGTGTAGGCCACAATATCCTATAAATAGAGATTTAGCATATTTTAAATAGTTGATTCTAGATAATTCAGTTCCAAATATCAGTACCTCTTCAAAGCGAAGGTGGATGGAAACATATTTCCCCCCACTATTAGAACTCCTCTTTGTCATTCTTTCCACAATCTTATCTCCAAGATCTCTTATGGATTTAGCGAACCGCAATGCTTCATAATTAGCAAAGCATCTCAGCCCCATGAAAGCAGATGGAACTGAGTAAGCCAATCTATTATAGAAAGGTGCAATCCGTACAGCCCTTCATTGTAAGATTAAGATGGAGATAAGTTGATGGAATAGTTTGTCAAAAAAATTAAAAAAATTAAAAACATAATGTGCAACCTTAACAAAAATCACAAAGGACAATACAAGATGAGGCATATATATGGGGAGCTAGTTACAAGCTTGCATAATTTCCATTTGGACATGCTTACAGCAATAAGGAAGAAGCTTAATTCACATTTCACATAAACTTTACTGTCAAGATGCCATAAAGCAGGCACCACTCACCAAGAACAGATCACACATGAGCCTGAACCATAAACCATAATTGCTTGTCAAGAAATTAATACCACGATACAATTACATGTTCCATATTCCACCAACTTGAGAACAAAAGTGTCCTCGTTGCATCTCCTAGACTTGATTTAGACCAAACATCACCTAAAGCTATTTGTACGATATTAGTTAAAAATTTTTGACATTTTCTATCTCACAATCAACTAAACAAATGCAAGTTGTTAATAAATGGAGAACAATTATTTGCTGTAGTATCAATTTAAAACTTAACATATGATATAAAAATTTAAATGGATTTACATCTACTGAGAAGGGAGATTAATTACGTATAACAACTATTTTGTTAATGTACTTGCAATCACGAAAGGAAGATTCATGCGGGAAAGAGAGAGTACCCCAACTCCAGCATCTTCGGGAGGACCTTCTGCACGTAATAGCTCATTCTTGACTTGGATTTAGCTCTCATATTGATAATGTTACTAACATTATTATCAAAGCTGCCAAGTACATCTTGTGGAAGCTCCTTGACCACTCTGACATGATTCTTGAGTTTATCAATAAAGTAGTCCTCATCAAAAATCTCGCTGAACGTGCTGAAAACATTACCGAAAAGAGGTCACTACATTACGGATAAATGAACTTACAGGATAAGCAGAACTACAAGCACAAGACTTATTAATGAGCATAAGAGTAAAGCACAATTTTTGGAAATCTCACCCAATTGCTAAAATATTGACAAAAAAGATGTTATGGTTCATCCTCACAACATAGTTGAAATCCTATTGAACTTGAAATTTTACAGACAAATCTTGTGTTCAACTGCTTCTACAAGGTTACACAAAGCAAGGGAGCAGTACCCACCAATGATTTGATTTTGAAGTGTAAAAGTCTATATAAACAAGATTGTAACAAACATGACCCTGGCTTTCTAATAGGATCCTTCCCAATCTTACTGCTCAAAGATCCACAAATTATTACACATACTGATGCATAAAGAGATAACATCAGCTTTATCTAAGCAGACAGCTCTAAACATCCAAAACCTATGTAACTGCCAACCGCTGCCATTGATAATGAAGGTACAAGACAATATACACAAAATGCAGCATTGTTAAAGACAGTACATTTTGCAGCACTAAATGAAATTAACTAATAGAAAGGCAACTCAGTACTATGAACACAAAAGATTATCTTCTAAGCAACACTTGAAGACTTTGCAACAGCATAAGCATCAAATGTATATCACTTCTATGTTTTACCTAGTGTCACGCCAGACACTATTGAAATGGAAAGTCGGAATAACAAGTGTGGAATTTAGCATAGCTGCCACAGCAACTGCATCACATATCTGCATTACCATATCCAAATAAGTAGCAGAATATGTAGAAAAAAGACAATGCTAAATCAAATCGAAAACAAGCTAAAAAGTAAAATGAAGAGTGAGTATATTTCTGTGAGCAGATAGAATTATGAATGTTGATGAGAAAACAAGTACGAATGATGAATGCAAGCCAAACAAGACAAGCATAACTATACATTCTTAACTGCAATATTAGACTCAAGAAAATATAACTTTTTTTAGAAAAAGCTCGTATGACATAATATGTAATTCCACTGCGAGCAATATATATTCACCTGCAATAAAGAAATGAAAAGAAAATGCAGGAAGAGCACTATCCAGCTGAGGAACCTAGTACAAGGTTTCATAATGTAAAGTTTTACTGTATATTTTATTCTCTAACATGAGAAACAAATGAGAGCTACTGCATACTGTTGCAGGAACTTACAGATAGACGCTGCTGATTTAAACCTCCATTTGCTTCGATGATGAAATAGCCATTTGAGGGGGGCAAATCTGAGAGAAATGACAGTAAAACAAGAAAAGGGCAGTTAGGATCCTTGCAGTAAATACCCAGAAGCATATGCTACTTTTAACTAATGGCTATCTGACAAGGCTAACAATTACAAGTTTGTAACACTTAGCATAGAAGTCAAACCTGCTTGAGATAATTTCCTTTTGGCACAAGGCTTCCACTTTTGACCAGTGTGATGCCAGGCTCTCAGGAGCTGCATAATTTCCACACAAGAAGATGGTAAGTATTACTTTCCTAAACAGAAATGCAGAGACATCAAATTATATGATACTAAGAGGTTAGAAAATCATACAAAGAGCAAACCAAATGGAAAATGTAGAGAATGCTTGGCAATATAATTATCATTAAGAAATTGAAATCTAATCTATGTCAAAAAGCTTAAAGAAAACCTAGCATCTAAACGTTCTTCTAACCATCCTACCAACATACATACACTCATAGAAAATTAAAAAAAAATGATAATAGAAAGAAACACCGCTTATTTAAAGCTGCAGTAAGTAAAAATTTCACTATCTAAAATTGTATAGGCAATCATTAGGTGATTATGCAATGGAATGTGCAAGAATTTAAATTATTATGGGACACACTACAGCATCATAATTGCCCAACAGGAAGCCTGAGTAGGAAGAATCAGATTCTATTCATGAATAAACCTTGAAGCATCATAGTTATTGACTATGACATAAAGCCTTTAAATCCTGTGTACCATTTACAGCTAAGTCTGGCTTCACTCTCGCACTCTGCCTAGCAGTCGAAGTGACATGTTCAACTGGACAGAAATTTCTATCATTTTCAGAAGGCACATAAGGTGCTCATCTTCTTCAAAGGTAAATACAACAGAACCAGCTCCTTAGCCATAGTCTAAATAGGGGATATATTCCTGTACTAGCTAAATAATATGCATGTATTACTGCCTAAATGATACAAGAAATGTGAGTTCTTAGTTATCTACCCACAACTGATCCTTTAAAAACTCGTGCTTCTCTAACACTGATAAATTTTACCCAAATCACTCAAATAAGAGAGACTATTTCAAACTTTGTAGTCTCAAGCAACAGACTCTAAATGCTATAGTATTAGTAACACTGAAGCTCAAATTTCCAGCTTAGCAAATAACTTTCAATTGATTAATATCTATCCGACTATAAACACATGCAAAAGGTCCATTTGTCATGAAGTGCCACGTCCACCAAACCATATTTGGGAATACAATGAAATGCGCACATGAAAACAAAGAAAATAACTAAGCAATGGGCATCAACAAACATCACAAAAGCACCGACACCTCAAACACTTCGCAAAGTACTATTGACATAATTACACCATCATTTAGAATTTGATTAATATAGCTTCAAATGAAGAAACTGTCAAGTCCATACAGCTCTCAATCAGGGAAGAACTTCCACATCAAAATACACCGTTTGCACCCAAAAGGTAAAGAAGAGAGAGAGAGAGAGAGAGAGAGTGAAGGAACTCCACCTAAAAGTATGACCTCTGGGTTAAAGAATCATGATGATAAAACAAGCCAGCAATCCATATAAAACCACACATCTGATATTAATTAATTAATGATTTAAACAATGCAAGCAGCCAGTACGCCATAAACCAATTTCGTCTAAATCAACATTTCTCAAAACAGCAATATCAACAACAAAGAATTCCAGCTAGTATTTCCTTTCCAGGAAACTAAACAACTCCTGAGCGCTCCCACTCCACATTAACTGATCTAGTAAACACCGAACGGCACACAGAACAGGGTTAAATACATAAGTTGAAACATTACACGCGCTCCACAACCGACACATAACTCCTCATGATTTGTTCCAAGTGGAGGAGAACTCAATTGGATTAAACTGAAAAGAAAGGAAAAAAAAGACACAATAGCTAATAATCTAAAAAGTTCTCACCGTATTAGTGCGGTTGGAATCAGCGTCAGCGTGAATGTGTGGCAAAAGCCGCTGGTAAACCAACTCGCTGCGGTAGATAGCGCCTGGGTCCGGGCTACGGAACACAGAATTCGAAACACCGTATAGAACTTTCTTCATAGGTCCCCGAACTTCGTCCATTCTCACCGTTCCAAACACCGCCGTCCCGATCAAGTAAACAGCCAGAGCAACCAGCAAAACACCCTTCCGCCTCAGCAACAACCCCCATAAGTACCGCAAAAACCTTCCAACCGCCGTCCCTTCTTGCTTCCTCGGCGGTGCTCCACCGCCGTTTCCCCCTCGCTTCATCGATCTCCGCCGCCACGCATTGAATAGAAGAGAGAGAACAAGAAGAAAAAGAAGAAGAAGAGCAGTGGAGGAGCTCTCGCTTGGTGATCAGTGAACGAGAGAGGCGAGAATGAAATGAAATGGTTTAGATCGAGGGAGCGGGGGGGTATTCAAAGGCGCAGTGCAACGGCGAAAAGTGGCAAATATGTAATTATCCACGATTAATTTCTTCTTCGTTTTTGTTTGATCGTTGCAGAACAAAATGGCTTCTTCTGTTGCAGAAGAAAATAAAACCAAAATGGAAACCGAATTATAAAAAAGTTTGTGCGGATTGTTCTTCTGTTAAACGGGGGACTAGTTATTAAAAAAGTAATCTATTATTGAAAATTTCAATTAAAGAAAAGATGATTATTAATTAAAGTATTATGATTAGAGAGAATAATATGGTGAGAAACTCGAGAAAGGGGTAGTTTTGGAAAGAAAGAGATCTGAGGCACGGATTTCTGTTATTCTGTTAAATTAATAAACCTCGTTCTTCGATGCCCTTATACTGATATTTGTGTTTAGACGGTTTTGACCTTGAAAATTTTTTAAGGAATAGACCAATAGTTGGAGCTCAAACAGTTACACAGAATGCAGAGTGATTTATTAATGTTTCATTATGAGGGGATTTGACAACGGTCAATTATTAATAGTTAACAGGTACAGTTAATAATAAATTTCTATATTTGTTAATGTTTGCCTCCATAAAAATTACAGAAAGTAAAGTTTTATCGCTAAGTTAGCGCTTGTTATAAATATTCGTAATTAAATTTTATGGAATAAAAATAAAAATAAAAAATATAATTATATTTAAAAAATTAAATAAATAAAAAATTAGAATTGAAATTTTGTATATAAAATAAAATATTTTCTATATAATTAAAATATATAAAATATTTATAATTTAAAATTTAAAAAAATAAAATTATGAACATTTAAAATAAGGTCTTGATTTTATTCTGATTCAAAAAGTTGCAGCAGAGAGAAAAAAAAAGAATCATTAAATAGAAATTATTACATGAAACTGATGGAAGCTACGAAGAAGTGGTATTTGAAGGTTGAAGATGATGTTCATTTCATTGCTGGAAAAGTTTTATGCAGGTAACCAGATAATGAGAGTGACTTCAAGCCACTTACATCACGGATAATGTTTTTTATTTTAAGAAAGTGATATTTTATAAAATATTTTTTTGTTAAAAAGTACATTTTACTAAATATTTATAAAAAAATTAATTTATTTCGTAATATTTTTTTTATAAAAAAAACCGGCCTTTCCACGTGCAATTCGTGAACGACGGTAAAGTCAATTATTGAATAACAATGTTGAATAACTATAGAGACAAGTTTTCTTTGTACGAACTTTAGCAAGATTATTGATTGGAATAGCATAAGATCTGATCTTATTATTATAGAAATCATTGTTTGATTATTAAAAAAATTGAACCGATTTTGACTCAACTTATCAAATACATTGCTGAAGATAATGGTTCATTCCGGTTGGAATATTCTGACAAAAAGTAGCCAGTATAGCTTCACTATGAAGTTGCCAATATACAACTCGAGGAGATGGTCTTCTTAAAAATGCTAAAGTTCATAACCAAATCTCGATAATTAATTATAAATGGTTAAGGTCATTGAGAATGATTTAAACAAGAAATAGTTTGAGAATTATTGCGCTGTTACGGTACACTCAGTTCTCCAATTGGTTGAGATTCTTGTTCATTATTAGTTCTTAAGATTCTTAAAACATTTTAAGATAAGAGTGGTCCACTGTAGCTATTTTTTTCACTTGTAATTAATTCTAATAGTAATAATCCAATTCTTGTGAGAATTAAGACCCTGTCCTTCACTGATCACACTATTCTGAAAGAACAAGAAGACTATTATGTTCAATAAATTATTAAGGATACGTTTGAGATTATTTTTGATTTTTTTTTAAAATTAGAAATATCTTTATCATTTTTCAGGAAAATATTTTATTTTTTTAATATTAAATAATAAATATAGCTAATAAAACTTTTATAATATAATTTTATAATATTTATTTTAATACTAAAATAAATGTTATTAAAAATAAAATAAACAATTAGAATAAATAAAAAATAAGTAAAGCTAAACAAGTATAAGTTATATAATGAGTACCATTTTTTTTCTCCGTGTTGAAAATTCTATCGTCTCCATTCATTCAAGATGAGTGGTTACAGAATTGAACAGTTGAGATATGGATTTAACATGCACTAAGCAAGTACTCAGTGCAGCAGTTTCAGCTGAATAATAAAAGGTGTTACATATAAACACATAAATGCTTACTAGTTATCTGGTCTCAAATTCAAGACATGAAACATTTCTCAAGAAGGATTCCATATTTCCATAAACTGCACATCAAACAGAAGCTATTCAATTACTCGAAATAATTGCTTGACAGAATTTGCTCCATCAAAGAAAAAAAAATTCTGCAAAACCATCTAAACCCATTCGCAGAGACAGGCATGCAGTAAAACACGAAAAATTCCATGTGGGTAGATAGAGATGCCTGTGCTCACTAAAACTTTCTTTTTTTTTTTTTTTTGTCTTTGCTACTGTTTATTATCCAGGTTGATAAAGTATAATATTGTTCGCTGTCAAGTATCAAACAAAGGCGACAAAATTATGCTTGCCGAAAACAACCAAATTGGACATTTCTCGATCGACCATGCTCGATATCTACAAGCAATGAAGCCTCATTAGGACACAGAAGCACCTCTAGACATAGCTGATAAGATTGTTCCAATAAAATCTAGTATGATATTGACGGCGATCTAATTTGGATTCAATTGCTAGGTAGAACGTATCTTTCAACAAAGAAAGTAGTACAAGGAACTTGGGACCAGGAACAAGAATGAATTTTTTCACGACATTCATCTCTCAGGCAGACGTCACGTCTCTATAAAAGAGGGAGAAAGACAAAGATGGCAGAAATCATCAATGTAACTGTGCTGTATTCAACTCTTATGGTACTTGCATTCTGACATATGTGAGCTCTTATATTAGCTTGCTTACATAATACGATCCAAATCTCAGCAAAGAAAATTCTGAGAATTCAACATCACAGTACAACCAGCTAAGTGATATTTACAACTGTACACAACTAGCAAAAGCCGACCAGCAGTGATCCACATACCTGACTATGGACAACTCGGATGACAATTGTTATGGCCGTAATATTACAGAATAAATGCAGAATGAACAAACTTCTCTTTCCCAGATGTTTCTCAGCTTCTCCATTGAAGTGTTCAAACTTCACTCCATGATTATCTTAATTGCTTGTTTCTTTTTTAAGATCTAATTTCTTTTCATTTTTCATTTTTTTTGGGCTGCATCAATGCTCCTTTGAGTCTTTGGGAAAGAGCTGCAACACTTGCATCCTGCAAATGACCGATAATGCTTCAGGAAACAACATAACATAACCATAAGAGATTGATTAGCTACTGATCTGAGAAATGTTGATTCTACTACTTTAGAGAATAAGAAAACAGACAAGATAGCTAATAACCATATTTCAGAAATTTTTTATTTACAAAATTCATGATGGTTAGTAACACGAGTTAGAATTAGATATATGCATCCCACATCTGTGTGACATTGCATTTACAGTTTACTAAATCTATCTAGTAAGCTGGCAACAAAGCTAAGACGATCTGCCTTTGGAAGCAACTATTGATGCTTCATTCCACAAATTCCTCACAGTTCGTGGCATTAATGTTATGTTTCCTGATATTTGCTTCACTAGAATTTATGGGACCAGTTTGTGGAAAACCGTGGCCACCTGATAGTGGGCTGAATCTTATGCTAAGTCAATAAGCTGATTTTGTTTTCTTCACAACATGCAGTAGCATGTCCATTTTTTGCTGTAGGCATACCCATACATTGTGAACCCAATTCTGGAGTTTGACTACTGACTAGAAAAGACCAAATACTCTGATTTGGAAACTTAAATAGCATTTTTTAGAATCTCTAAGCCAAGGCATTGATGTTCTCCTGGTCTAAGGCTACTATGAATGCAGAAACAACACATCCATAATTATGGATAAAAGAACTAAGTATCTTATGTTTACCAGATGCTCTCAAAAATATGTTGTAGAATCATGATTTGGCTACTAAACAGAAGAGAATGACGATGAACACAAAAACTCTGCAACGTATACAAAGAAACTAAAATGTGTACTCACGACAGCTTGTCTGCAGCATAAAATATAGGAAGCTTTCCAGGTCCTCCCCCTATCCAAGGTCTTCTTATTGAATTGATGACTTGCTCGGCTTGAGTATCTGCTGCAGTCAAAACAAACTGAAGCAATTTTTATGGTCAATGAGTTCTCTGCAATAAAGAAACTGCTAGACATTGTAGTAGCAGTTCAAAAGTTCAAGTATAGATTGCACATTCATCAAAACAATTATTCCTAATCAAATGCAATATCTACATATCACAAAAGTAGATTATCTTAGCTGATTTCACTTTGAGTCATCACACATGTCCATAACATCTCAGAGAAGCACTCAAATGATAAATTGATTTATAGTTATTGTTGTTACTTAAAATCAGGCAATTTGACCAGAGTTTTTCTATTGACATGTTTATCCTTATAAAATGAGCTAGATATTATTTTGAGAAAAGAGAACATGGTGTCACGCTTAATAATGCTCCCAATTTGTAGGTGAAAAATTCTAAGGGTGTTTGGCTCCCCAAAATACAAATAATTTAGTCATCAAGAAATTTGCACCATAAAGATATTGCGCATGACCTGCCAAAACTACTTAAGTAAAAAGAAAGAGATCAAATGGAGTCAATTCTTAACTAAATCTTGTTACAGGAACTATGTTTTCGCTATTTTGCTTAAGCTTTAGAGCATACCAGTGGATAAAGTATGGCCATGACGCCATAGCTAACAAGGGGAGAGAAAAAGAATATGGCAAGAACACATGGACTTCCTGAAAGATGATGAAATAAAACCAAAGGGTAAGATTCTACTCATAAAATGCACCTTAGCTACAATATGCAAAAAAAAAATAAATAAAGGAAGATAGAAGCATCAGACTAAAACAAACCAATTGCTTTTGGCTACATGTAAACTTTTGAACTGATATCTTCACGCATAAAATGGGATTGTCGTAAGTAGTGAGCAAACTCATTCTCTGAGCAACCTTAAAATTTGATTTATAATGAGAATGAAAGGGTAGATCCTCGTATCTCAAAGCATGCAGTTCGGATTCTCAAAGAAAAAGAGGCATGCAGTTCGAACGTATGCAGAAGTTTATATCCTAAGGAGGTGTAAAGGGTTGAAACTGGTTAGGTCTAAAGATATGCGTGACATAGAACACTTTTAGTAATTGGCTGGACCCACAATGGGCAGAGCAATGCCACCAAAGATCCGGCAAAAGGTATTCCTCATCATATCTTCTATTAAGGTATAGGTGTATTGGCTCAATCAGATACAACATAGTAGTCTCAGGAACAACAGAACAATAACAACAAAGCCTCCAAACAATAGGTGCGGTTGATAACATTGTACTTGTGTGATATTACTATGCATAATACCATATCTTTACATGATTAGTAGCTGTGGTAGAACTTTCTATCCATAATAATTTTGTAAATAAGTACCAAATCCAGAAAAGAAAGCCCAGTTTGACTGGAAGAAATCAAGCCTTCTTTGTAAAGTTACTCCAGAAAGATTCCATTTGTACCTAGGACCAGAAAAACTGGAGATTAATCCCTTGTAATTGAAATGAGAAGCTGATTGACAGCACAAGCAAGTTGCAGGCATTTTCGCACAAGTGAAAAATTATTGTATAGAGTGAAAAGGACATACTCAAAGCAGTAGTATGAATACATCCATGACAGAAGTAAGAAGTTTATTGGCTTCCCTATGTAGGGTATATATCCTGTCAAAAGGACCTGCATATTCAACAATGATATTCACGCTTTCATTCCACATAATGAAATTCCATTAAATTTAAAAGGTTTAAACTTTATAGACAATCTTTTTCATGGAGTAAAATTGTATTATAAAACATGAAACATGGCCATTGGAGAAACTAGCGGACGACTGCACCTCTATGAAGAAAAATGTCAGCAAGAGAACAGAATAGATCTGCTCACCAATGTTGAGTACGATCCTGTATTAATAATGGAATAGAGATATTATCATGATAACTAAATATGATCTGATTAAAAGTATATGGAAGAAGAACAGATTTACCCCTCAAATCCACCAGGCCTCCCCATACTTGAAGAATTTTGTGAATCTGGAATACAAGCTTCGTGTTGTGGCTGCTCTACTAAAGGTTCTTGTACTTTCACAGCATCATACCCATGCTTTGCTATGTCATTGTACCTGGGTCAAGCCATAAAAAATCCAGTGTCAGGAAAAAGGCTAATGACAATTAACATTTTATTTGGGTTCAGCTCAACAAGTTAAAAAGAGAACTTACTACAAGGAACCATCCAGAAATTTTGAACAACCTACACATAAATATGTTTTCTGCTTGCATGCAACAATTTTCATAAAGAAACAGGAACTAAGATGACAATGCAACAGCAACACTTGCTATAGTCTTTCAGGCAAGGATATTTGCTTAAATTACTGCCTGGGCATGGACATAATTCACTAGTTACTACTTCCTACTCATTTCAGATGTCCATTAACTGCTTTAAATGCTCTGTTCTCTAGACTAATGTATCCTACATACACCCCATTGAACCTGGAATATTGGATGGTACAATTACCTCTTCCCTACTGAACATTCCATGAGAATCATTGTCGCGGTGTATTGCCGCTATAAACTCATTCAAGAATCACTGAAGTCATGTTAAATCTCACTTTGCAGAATTAATGACGATAAAGTTCCAATGCACAAATGTATCATAAAAGAGGAGTTAGTTCTTTCAAGAATTATGATTTGTATAAGAATGGGCTACAATCTGCAGTTAGAATGGTTACTCGGTTCCCATATGATTAAGGAAACTGATCTAAATTCTGAAGTGACAAGAAAAAGGTGGCATATATAGTGAAAAGTTAAAACAGGTATGTTTTCTTTGAACTTCAAACTATTGGAACACTTAACATGATGTCTCTAATGTCTAACCAACCTGTAATTTATAATTGGTACATGTCTTCTGCCCACATTTTTCACTGGTATGAATAACCCGGTAACAACCATGGCAATCAAACATCCGTGAAACAATTATGCGGGGAAGACAACCTTACTTTCTCTCTTGATATATGTGGAAAAACTTGACAAAGGTAGGAATCAACTTACCAGAAGGTACTTAGAATGAAGCTGAAAACATAAAGTGGATAAAACCAGAATATCTGAAACACAAACCAGATAGACTTAATAAACAATGAGCATATAATCAACACTGAAAGGACTCAGAAGATGAGAAGGAGAATTACGTGAAATATATAGATATATGCATAAGCTTTTATACTCAAAAGATGTTATTGTTGTCAAATGAAGGGATTTTGTTCAGTCTAGAGTAATTAGAACATCAAATTAAGCTATGAAATGAGCATGAAATTATTGTTGATACTTACATAAAATAGTTGGACTAGAACTGAACGCAAAAAGGAATATAGGCATGTGGCGAATTTGTATTCACATGAGTTGTGTAAACCAAATTCTTCACATTGTCTAGGTAATATCCACAAAAGCGTTGGCATGACAAAAGATTTGAGAGTAAGCAAACTGCAAAAGACAAAGATCCAGCTTTAATGATCTTTGCACTAAATAATAAAATTACCAATTTTAAAAAGTCTAGTTTTGCAACTCATCTGGAGCATTTTAAGTAATACACAACTTACAGGAAACAGTTACTAAGTATTAAAGGTACAGCATAAACATACACTTACTAGCTCATAACTACATACAGCTGCATACAATGCACAAGTCACCAGTAATGAAAACTTCTAAAGGTACTAACTAGAGCATAGATTTCATCAATTTACTCGCATTTGAGAAGGTTGGCCAATTAAAGGTAAGAGTATCATTCCAATGCATATCACGAATTCACACTGATAGGGTATGTATGAATGAAAAATTAAGAAAAAGCAAAGTTCCACTTAGGGCGTGTTTCAAATGCACGTAAGTGAGTTTCGCGAAAGTGAAAAGTGAAAGAGGAGTTTCTTAAAGAATGGGTTGAAAGTGGAGTTCAGTTTTGTGTTTCAATTATTTTTTGAAGTGGGTTGAAAGTGAAGTACAGTAACTTTGAAGTGTAGTTTTGAGTTCAGTTTACATTTGAAACAGGTGAACTACTCAGAACTCCAATTCTGGTGGGAAAAACTGGAGTTCCTAACATTTGAAACATGCCCTAGCCAAAGTGCTTCCAAGTTGCAAGTCCTATCAGTTTTTATTTATTCATTATTATTATTATTAGAAAATTATGTGGACTACTTAAAGAACAATGACTATAGAGGCATTTTACCTTCCGAGAAATATCAGACCATTGAGGAGGAAACACTGCCCCATCCTAATTGAGAGCGCCCTCGAACTGAAACAGTTTATTTTTAATAGAGAACAAATCAGTTTGCCGGGAAATAAGATTCCTATAACCAAGCGTTCTCTACCTAATTACCAAACAAAGTCATCAGACTTAATATATCAATCGAATTTCCTCTAGTTCAAAAACCAAACCTTCAAATCGAAAAATAAGATCATGAACCAGTCTTAGAGTTAACCAGAACAAAAAGAATTAGTGTCTTTTATTCCGTTTGACCTCAAACAGAGAAGAACGACGCGGTGAAGTGCACAAGCTTCCCAGAATCCGGCGAGCCAAAGCCTTCCGGTTCGTTTCGCGTTCATCACTAGCGCATCCATCACCGGCGATGAGCTGCTTATACTTATTTCCTTCGCGTCTTCTCCTATTCTTTCTTAAGATGGGAAACTTTGCTTCTACTGATAAATTTAAGTTTTGTTTTGACATTTTGGGCCTGCAAATAAGGTTTTAGCTCATCTGGAAATCTTATTCCGTTATTCTCTCCCTATACCTAAACTAACATCTTTGAAGTTACGAGGGCCTTTGATAGTCTTATAAAATCGAACTTTTTTAGAATAAAGTTTTCGATAAGAAATAAGAGTTTTTGCATTTTGGAAGGAATATGAGCTTTTTTAGAAAGGTGCTTGAAAGTGCTCTTGAAAAAATTACTTTCTAATCGAAAAATATATATAAATGATTAAAATTATTCTTAAATATATAATTATTAATATATATATATTATTATAGCATATTTTTTAATAAATTACTTATTTAAATAAATATTATAATCAAACTAATGACTTCGTATTTTTTTCCATTTTAAACTAGAAACACTCAAATTAAAATATTTTATATAAATACTTATTTTAGATAAAAATTATTTAATAGAAGATTGTATATTTTTTTATTATATTCTTTTCAGAATATTTTATTTATTTTAGCACTCATAATTTTAAACATATTTTAGAAATAATTCGTATATAACTGAATTATTATTTTGAATATTTTTTTCTCGTTAAATATTTTAATATGTTGAACAAATAGTCAAATTGGTGAAAAATAATCATTCATTTAACATTCTCATAACAATATCATCGCGATATAAATGCCAGTCTAAAATATTTTCATCAGCATCTATCTCTACTGCCGTCTCATCGAATGTACTTCACGATGCTTCTGCGGTTGGTGTGATATAACTTTCACGTTCAACTACTGAAAACGCATCATCAAAAACGCCTTATTTTCTAATGAAACTATAAATCGCTGCTATAGCAATCACAAAATCTCGTTGAGTATCAATTGAATATGGTGGCATCTTTTCCAAAACTTTAAAACGAGCTTTCCACACGCTAAAGATACGTTCAGTAATGCTTCTACAGAAAGAATGGAGTTGGTTGAATTTTTTTTTGAACCCCTTGATTTCTGCAAGTGAGCTGTACCTGCACGTAAAAAATTATTTAGATCATGACATATGCTTTCGCCTATTGTATGAGGTCATATAATCTGGTCGGTTTTCATAACCTACATTTATTAGATAATATTTATTGTCTGAAGGACGATGAAATTTATACGTTGGATTACATAATGTTTCGTTAAATAATTTTGCATCATGAGCACTTCCTTCACATCCAGTCAATACAAAAGTGAAGCACATGTTAAAATCACATACGAGAATGTTTTGAATAACATATCCCTTGCGGCTAATATAAGGTATCTACTCTGTAACTAATAGTATATCCTTTATATGAGTTCCGTCGATTGCTCCAATACAATCCTTCATAAAATATTCAATGTCGAAATTAACAAAAATAACTTACTCACATCACAAGAAATACTCGCTGACACAATGAGAAATTATTAAAATTAATCGCTTACTTGAAATCAGGAAGACAAATTATGTTCTCTAGTCTGTGGTAGATTATTCCTTCATTGTATTGAGGATGTGCTTTGATTAAATCTTCTACTAATCATAGTATAGCTTCCAACGTCTTACAAAAAATGTTTATAAATTGTTTCTCCCGAATGATTAAATATCTCTTGAAGTAATATATTTTCAGCACCGCGGGCACAAGTCAAAAAAAAATATTACAACGATCTCTTTGACTGTCATTGATCTAGTTAGCATTAAATTGTAGTCACGTGTCAAGCATTGGCATAATGCTCGATGAAAAAACTATAATCACAGGTATCTGAAAAGAGAAACAGTGGAAGATGGACGATGAACTTTTCAATCAAGCAAAAATAAAAACTCGTTGAGATAATTACCGAATGCCTTACGATCAACAACAATGCATCAAAACAGAAAATAAAAAGTAAAAAATCATTTAATCAAACAGGAAACAACTAAAACTCATTAGGATGAATCATCAAACACCTTACAATCAACAACGGAATAAAAAAGCAGTAGCGTGACAACCACAAATCATTGGATCAAACAAAAAACAAATAAGCAGGAAAGAGCAGAGAAGTAGAAAATGAACAACAATAGATCACTCAGTCGAACAGAAAATAAAAAAGAAAAAAACAGCACTGAAATGCACTACTGATTGAAAAGTATCAACCATCAAGCACAATAGAGACTTTGTATAACTGCTTTCTTTCTATCTTTATGTCTAATTCAAAACAGAAAAATAACAAAGACACATATAACTGGTTGTTAAGTTAGAAATCCAATACAGATAAAACTGAATGTCTAGTTTGTTGAGTAACCTATAGTCTAGACAAATAGTTAAACATGATCGTAGGAGTAGATAGAAAGATGAATTACTGAACTTTCACCAAATTTATTGTCTACCGACTATCAGGGTTCACTTAAGCCACTTAACTTTGAGGACTAATCAACTATTGGCACAATATTTCCATTTGAAATTCATTCAAATAGCTCAAAATTTAAAGAGAGAAACACATTAACTGAAATCAACACAGAACAAGCATGCGATCAGAGAACATACATAAGCAGCAACAAAAAGTCTACCAAAAACTTATCATCAATTAATCAAACCAACTAACTTTTTAGTTAACAACATTAACCAAAACTAGCAAACTAGAATTATAAAAAAACAAAGATTGAATCTTTGGAGACAACCATTCACTATAATTATGAAAAATCAGCTCAATCCATTACTAATTTCTATCAATTGAATTCAAAAAATGACAAAAATTACAAAATAAAAATCAAACAGTAAACCTCCTGCTGCTTGTGAAGTTCTCTCTCGAGCTTGGCCGAAAGAAGTAAGCAAGCTTTCTAGCAAATCCCGTTCAAACAATTACAAGATAATAATAATAATAATAATATAATAAATATAAAAAAATAAATATAGATCGGTGAAAATTTTGTACTTTTAACAAAAAATATGCTCAACTCTATCCGGATCCACCACTAACTCTTATAAATTCATACAAATTAAGAAGAAGTAAAACAAAACTAAAAATACAAGCAACAAAGAACCATACCGTGAGGAGACTGCGAGCTTGGGTAAGATCTACACGGAGGTCTTCCTCTGACGCCGGATAACAGAGGAAGAAGGAGATTTATGATGTTCGCATACTCATGAGATCTACACACCATGTCGAGAGCTCTGCGCGTTAAAGATGCTCTTGAGAGAGATCACACACTCTACGAATCGAAGTCAAGTACAAATTAGAATTCCTCTATGTTATATTTATATAATAGTATTTCTGTAAATGTTAGTTAAGATTAAAATTGTCATTTACATAGACCGTGTAGCGTTTCTACCAAACGAACAAAAAGCAGTATTTTTCGCTGCGTTTGAAACACACATCACCCAAACGTTTTTTTTTTCTATATTGTGCGTCGAGGGAACGAAAATTTTTCCGAACGCATCGCCAACAACACCTATCTATATTGTGTCAGAGAAGATTAGCAAGTGGAATGAACAGTATCTTACAATTGTTCCAACAAAAATATTGAGAAATATTTGAGAATGCTTTAATTTTTCTAAAATAAAAAATAAAAAATATTTAAAAATAAGTTTTATTTATTTATTAATAAATAAATAATAATAATTTATAACATAAAATATTTTATACTTTTTAATAATTTTTTAAAAAATTATTATTTATTATTAAAATTTATTTAAAAATATAAAATAAATAAAAAAAGCTGTTTCAAATACGATCTTATTTACTGAGCCATAAATAACTTCACAAATAATACTCTATTTGATGACAAATTTATTCTAAATAATTTCTTATAATATTTATATTTTTATAAATTTATTTTTAATTATATTTTTATTTTAAAAATTTGCTTTGCAAAGATTTATTTTCAAGCAAATAAACACGTTCTAAAGGTAGCAGCTAGCTATTCGTAGAAGTTAGCTATTTATTGAATTTTATAAGGATCGTTTGCTATTGTTCAAAATAAATATTAAAAAATAGATTCATTTTTTAAATTAAAAAAATTATGTATATACTTTTATGATATGTAATTTATTTATTTTAAAACTTAAAAGCTTTTCTAAAACTATAGAAGATAAAAGTTAGAAAACATAGATAAAAAAAAAGCACTTGAGTAAAACCAAACCACCACCCGTATATATGGCGACCAACTGCTTACACATGAGAGGTGAGGGCAAAAGCAGCTATATACTTGCCATTTTCGCTAATACCAATAATTGCAAAAGTAATGCGTCTTAGTTGCTAAACAGTTTACAAATATTTGTAAAATAAAATTTTCAAAGACAAATAATACTATAAAAATATTTTAAAAACAAATTTTCTTTTATCTTAAATAATAATAATAATAAAATTATATATATTTATTTAATATTTTCAATATAAAAAATTAAAAATTTATTTTAAAATATATAAGAAAAAACTAAAATGAAAAGCAGCCGAAAAAAACTTATATTCTCCTGTCCATACCGTGTTTTATAATTCTAAAAAAAATATTTATTTTATTTTAATAAATAAATCTTATTATTTTAATTTTTAAAATAAAAATTTTAAAAATTATTACGATAAAAATATTTTATAAAATTTTATAAAAATATTTATTATAAAATTAGAAAAATAATTTTTCACACCGCACTACCAAAAGCACACAATTACCAAAAGTTGATTTCCAACAGCGAACTATTTATTATAGGGGAACGAAAGAAACATTGACTACCTTTCTTTACAGTCTTCTACCCAAGAGATCACTAGCTACAAACTACACGTAGTACAGAACTATGGACGTCCATCACGAAAGATATACTGTATTCTTTTCAGACACTTGCAAGGTGCTGAAGGCAGAAATAATGCTGTAAGTTTCTGTAGATATTCTATACATATAAAGAATGAGGAAATACTGAAAAACTTCAGCTCCTGTCACTAGTACTACAGTCAGGCTTGCAACACTTGCAATAATAATCTACATGAGCACAGACACTCTTTCTACGTCAGCAATGAAACTCTCTCTTATTACTCTGCTTTCCCAGGAAATACTCTCTCTAAGAAAATTGCTCATAGGTACAAACCGCAAGGAAATAAGAAAATGAAATGGGGCATAAGCAAAGAGATTACAACGTCAGCAATCTGATAGTGAAGGGGTGGAACCCAAGCCAGAAAGGCCAGTTATTGAATTGCTACAATGTCGCAGATGTGAACGCTGACCAGAAGACCCATTAGGACAACTTGGGGATGCATTTGATCTCGGAATGTAGGGAGGCATATATTCAGAATTAAAACGCAAGGAGGTACGGAACATTGGCCGTTGTGGTGATGCAAGATTCGGAATGTAAGATCTAATAGACGATGAATACCTAAGATCAGAACGACTTCTGCTTATGTTTATTGGAGGGAAGTTGGTGAATGATCTATTGGAGTTGCGCACTTGACCAATGTTTGTTGGTGGTGAGATAGACAGGCTTGTTGAAGGTGAGCAAAGCAGGTTTGTTGTTGTTGATGATGCTGAACGAGAGAGGCTTATTAACGGAGAGCTAGAAAGGCTTGGAATTATCGGCGGTGAGCGTGAAAGGCTTGTTGACGGTAAATGAGATAGGTTACTAGAAAGTGATCGATGTGGGTTTGCAGATGAAGAGCGAGAAAGATTCACAATATTAATTGGTGAAGAAGCAGCTACTGGTGAATGAAATGATGCTTGCTCAGAACTGGGTGCTTGGGGCGTAGGAGGGCAGGAAAGTAACGGAGTTTGCTCGGAAGGCGGTGGAAGCCCTGTGTTCATGTTAGCATCACGCTTACAAACTGGGCAAAATGATCTCCAGGTGGTAAGCCAGGAATCTACACAGCCAGTATGAAACTCTGCAAACAGTTGGCAAAAATTCAACCTGTTAAGTAATAGTTGCAATCTAGAATGCAAACTAAATGCACAAGAGAAGGCCTTCATTGTTCTAGAAAAATATTAAAAAGCAGCGCCATATCACAAGGACAAAAGATGTGCTACTCTAAGTTGGAATCCAAAATGAGGGGGGTATCTCAAATCATTAGTGCATGTGGTACCATTGGATGTAAATATTATAGCACCCTAGTAATTTTTGGAAATCCTACACCGCTTATCAAGTTCATTAATATGAATTGCAAAGCCAACAAACACTGTCACACGTCTATGACATTCAGAGAAAAAACACAAAACAGTGTGCTTGGTTCAAGAAAAGAAACTTACTGTGGCCACAAGGCAGTATCCTGAGCTTCTCCCCAACAGAGTAGTCCTCTAAGCAGATGGCACATGTTGCTGAAGTACAATTATCTTCTGTGACTGCTGTAAAGATCAAGGTAGGCATTGCTTTCACCAGTTGACTGCTCATCCCATGGAATTCTCGTACATGAGTCCTAGGCCTTCCCTGTCTAATACGGTGTCTGCGGAAAAAGAAGCATGTAGCCAGGATGGCAGACATGGTAAGCAGTGATATAAATGATAACGCCATAATGGACCAGGCTGAATTTTGATAGCTTGGGATAATCCACAACTCCAAATCCTTCCCTCCCACAAATTGCTTCAATATCTCACCTGCAGCTTTTGTGACAAAGACGGCATATATACTAATGCCCCTTGATTTCCCCGCCACTGCATAATATCTTATATAAGATTAAAACCGACTGTTACAACTTACAAGACTAAGACAATAAGGAACTAAAATACAAACAATCATCTATACAAAAAAAAAAACATTAAAAAAAAAGATTGAAATATTACAGCATAACTGCAACATCAAGAACCTCCAATGACTAAACATGGAACCATATGTTCGAAGTTGGTGAAACGCATATAGAAAGACTAACTGATGCATGAGATGTGATGCCTTGGACACAAGCAGGGAGTTTTCTAAGCATTATTTCTTCTTATTCCTTCCCATCCGAAGGTTCTTGTAGGGAACTACATTTTTCTGTTGCGAAAAAAACCAAGGTCACTCCACACATGCAATCTCAGATGTGCTAGTTGAACTTACAAGCAACAAGATCTTCTCTTTTATGTCAAACCAACCTCCACGAGGAAGGACGTAGTCAGATATATACTAATCCAAAGTATCAGAAAAAGAAAATCATCTATGAATAGAACACACAAACACTTTAAAAGTTTGACATGCAGACAGGACAATCCGGAATTCATGGCTGGAAATATAGCATATGGCTTGTTGATAGTATATGTTGAATTCTATACTAAATACACCACTAATGATTGAAAACAGATCAAAAGTTGGAACACGAATCTCTATTGACCTTGAAATTTTCAATTCATCAACATAATACCTATACGAAAAGAATGGCAGCACAAGAAACTACTGTTGGTATTACCTTCAAGCTACAATTTTTGCTCATGTTTCATATTCAGGTTCTCTCAGAAACTATCAATTAATCATAGATCTAAAGAAGTTCGAAAAAAAAAAACTGAACACTATGAAATAGTCATATACCTGACACGAAATCAATCCCTGCATGCACTCTGCATTAGGAGTAAACTTGAAGGATAAACCTAACGGCTACTACTGATCTCTAACGCATATAGCGACATCAAATTTGAGAAATATCACTTGAAATCTAGCTATGCAGTACATAAAATATAGAACACACAAGCAATGATCAGAACAAAATTCAAAGGAATATGACACATACTTGCGACCAAAACACCTGTGTCTTCATCATCATACACGATTGCAGCTTTGAAGCCAGCATTTTGGGCATTTCTTATTTTGTCCTCAAATGTACATTCTCCTCGTATTATCAAAGCAAATGGGGAAACTGGCCCTTCAACAGCTCCATTGGCTAGTTGAGTGCAGGCACTAAGAGGCTCCGCTAAATATAAAACACCACTTATACCAGATCCCTTTATTCTAGGAGCTGCATTTAAAATAAAAAACAGTATATAAAGACCAATCTTTGCATAACTCAAAAATGATCACTTTTAAGAAATATACAGATTTTGAAGCACCATGCACGAGAGAGTAGTTGATTATTATAGATGCTAATAACATCCAACTACAGGCAAAAAGGGTTCAGCTCTTACTGAAACTAGCTTCAATGTCGTTAAACGATCTTGTCACATTCTTCCCAATCAATACCACATTCCCACTTGCCATACCCAGCAGATGAAAGAATCCCAACATACACAGAACTGTGCAACACGTCATACCCATCAGAGAAGCAAACCAGAAACCAAAACACCAACTCTCAGCAGAATTACAAATTATGCAACCATCATAAACTTCCCAATCCCTTCTAGAAAACTTCTAATTGTAAATTCCTGCAATAAATACTTGTGTTAGCAAGACCATACAAACACCAAATTAACAACAAAGCCACTGCCTTTCTCACACAAAAAAATTGATGTTTTCCGCTAGCTCCTGACTAGATATAACAACTAAAACTTTGGGAACGAACTTTAGAATACTAGACACATATGGAGTAAGAGTAACACGTTACTGACCAGAATAGTGCCACAAGTTACATGCATTAAACAACACCTTCTTTTTTTCCCCAAAGCCCAAATTTGAATTCTAAGCTTATGCTTGCCATCACAACTGGTTTTTATCGCATCATAATCTATAATATCAGCAGAAGATTGCAAGAAAAAGAAACAGAAATTTCGTCACTTTTTATAATCAAATCCACACCTTGGCCCTATTAAAGAATCAGAAACAATTACTTCTAGCTTGCCTAGTATAACTGGACTAGAATTAACAATCAAAATTCAAGCAACGAAGGTTATTGACATAAGAACAATTTCGACAACTCTAGTACTATCCAGAACAGTCCGCATAACTAAATCAACAAGAATTAACAACAAGCTTCTAAATTTTCGATAGTTAAATAAGGGGAAACAATTGAGCTTGCCTGAGTTGTGAGAGCTACGAGGAGATGATTCCAAACAAGAACAAGAATTGGAATTTCGGTAGTTGTTTGAAAATGTAATTTTGAGGGAAGTCTAATGAATTATGGCGGTGATAGTTCGAGATTTTGAGAATTGGTTTCGGGTCGCCGTGCATATCCATAATCATCACCTAGCTAGAACATTCTATAGAGCTCCCAGAATAAATTTTAGGGTTTTTTTGATTAAGCAGCCACGTGAATTTAAAATTTACTTTTGTGTCACGATTTTGAAAAGTTATATTTTTAAATTATTTTTTATGATGAAAGATTAAAATATATTTATCTTTTAAAGTTATCTATATTTTTTCGCTAGCTAGGATTTTGATTCGTTCGACTCTCACATATAAAAAACTATCGAATTAATAGTAATAATAACTTCATAAAATATATTAAGATGTTCTTTAATTATTTATGTTCTTATAAATATGAGATCAGTGAATAAAGAATAATAGAAAATAAAATTTTATTTACTATAATGAAAAAAAAAAAAACATAATTCAAATTTGTTTGACGTACAGAACGAAGAACGTTAATAATAATCGCATCACTTCGATGCGAAAACTGCATGATAGATCGCACTCAGAATCGCACAGATCGCGCTCAAGCGTCCGTACGCAGACTTTCTTTTCTTTTCTCTTCTTAAGATAACCACCCTGAAGGAAAATTTCATTCTCTGCGTGTAATAAAATTGATTCAGAGTGCATATTCACATTTATAATGTAATGCATGTAGCTGTACAAACACTTGCACAATGACTCAAGATTCTCCAACATCTCAAACAGATGGAGAAGTTTACCTTAGAGATAGTATGAGGTGCGTGTGGCTGATGGAGACCAACATTTCTAATGAACATTGAAGGATGTTGTACACATGGAGCAGCTGCAACTGGTCTTGTTCTCTGCTGGAAAGGAGTCTGCATTTGTGGTAACTGGCCATTGGAGCTCGGCCAAGCTGGAAAATGTGACTGAATAAGGAAGATCACCTAGAGGCTGAGGTCATATTGTAGGAACATTTACCACCTCAGGCAAGCATGATACTGGTCCTGATGGAGGCATCTGATCACGTTGGGTATATTGCTGAACTTGAGGCTGAAAACGTGCCTGCTAAAAGAGTATTTACAGTGTTTTGTAGCGTCATAGGATTTTGTGGGATGTTTACCAGTGGAATCTGGGAATTTCTGATTAACATCCCAGCTGGAACCTCCTTTTGATTAGGAGCGTTTGCAGAATGAGAAGGGATTGTATGTTTCTGATCTAGCATCACTCCGATAACAGGAGGTTTCTAGGCTGAACCAGGTGGTTGCTTGGCATTCGCCATCTGCAGAAAATTTAAGCAATACATAACTATGTCAGGAAGATTGTACCTCTAACACAACTTGCTTCAAATGATGAAGAGTGCTTACTGCCTCTGGTGAAATCAAACCAAGCATTATATGCAGCTGGAGGTGATGCAAGTAAGAAGGCGAGTGAATTTATAAATAACATATTAGGTAATAAGTTGAACTGAAATAAAAGAAAAATAAAACATTTAAAGCCATTCCAAGCATGAGATAGCAGTCAGGTGCGGATTAATGTAGGAATATATATGATAATAGCCATTAAAGGAGCCTTTGCTTATGATATACATAATAATTATAAAAAATGCTGTGTGATTACATTGAGGAAGAGGGTCATCCTCTAAACTATCATGAATATTTGTAAGAAAAATGATAAAAATATAAGGCAAAACCAAATATTTCAATTAAGTACTTAATAATTAGAAGAATTTATTAAAAAACATACAACCATATTGCAAGGTGCAAAGAGAGTGTAACCCACACAAGATCAGAATCCAACAAAGAATTTTTCAAGTCAGGATTCACATTTTAACCTATCTGAAGGGAAGAGTTAAACAAAAAGTTTTAGTACCTGAAAGAGAGCCTTCAGCAGCTGTGGGCAACTTTGTTGTAGTTGTTTGGCAAGGGGCTTATATTTGCAATCAGAACCTGTAACCAACATAAAGTAAAGTCTTCAGGCAATTTGCGACTTAAGTTATCAGGGACTTGTCATCTATGGTTCACAAGCAGGTTACCTTCGTTTCTGATATAACATCATTCAGTTGTTGCCTGGATATTTGGGCAAATATTGAGTCATAGGATCACCACCCAAGCCAGGGTGGCCTGAGAGACCATTTTTGGGTTGATAGAGGCAACGTGCTAGCAAACTGACCTCTACCTAAAGCACCAGCCATAGTAGATGCTGCACTAGAAGCTGAGGGGAAACCAATGGGTTGATAGAGAGAAGCATCCCCTTGAAACGGGTTGGTACCAGCTACCTTTTGTGCATCTGAAAATTTCCCACCAGAAGCTTAAAAAAACAATTGTTATGGAAGGACAAAAAATTGAACAGAAAGACAAGAAATGGAAAGAAACCATACCAGCTTGTAATGCCAACCCCAGTCCCCCAACCCTGCAACAAGATCCTCAGGTTAGAGACATCCAAATAAAAGAGTCACCAACAGTCAAGTGTGCGCTAGAATATACTACCATACTGCAAAATCATGACTATTACTTATTTGTTCTACCTTACAATAAGCCCCTTCTTTAAACAACTTCACTTCCCACCCTAATTGCAATTAGAGTGCATTAGACATGGAGGACCTTGATATTCTGCGACATAGTTTGTTCTAAATAGCTAAAGAGTTATTAATTTAAAATCCATAAATTAAATGGTTGAATGAGAAATTCCACAGTCCTTAATCAGCAAAGAGTTCTGGAGTTCTACTTGTATTATCTGATATCTTTTCACAATTCACAAGTCTAATTCTCGCCTTCTGGAGAACAAACTACTCCTTACTTCCGGTATTCTGATATGACTCAAAAGAATATTGTCATTCACCACGAGATAGATAATATTTAAGTCATGACAGCAACATCTGAAAGGAAGCTAATAAATTGATCCTTCCAATCCACTGTTCTAGAAAGGTATTAGCTGCATAAACTGCAAAATGACCATCCATACCAATGCTTTAACAAACAAAACAATCAGGTGAAACAATGCATCAACTTTTTAAAACAGTTTTGATAAGGTAGGACCTAAAAGTGATAGTATTATGCAGCCGAAGTAACTCTTACCTGTTCCTTATTTTTGTCAATGCTTTGTTGTTCTCAGCAAATCAGCACGTAAGTGACGGCCCTTTATCTCATAACCTTGCAGATTACACCTTGCACTTAGAGCTGGTTCTTCATCCTTGTACTCTAAGAAACCATATCCTTTTTCGCTTCCCTGTTTCTCTATCAGCACCAACCTGCACAAGGATAAAATTCAAATCCATTACAAAAACAGGTTTTGAAGAAAACCTGTGCATCTTGATGCATTGGGGCGTTTGGGAGTGCTTTTGAATTGGACCTTTTCTAGAATGGAGAGTATTTTTGTCCTTTTTGAAAAATGAGCTCTACTTTTTTTATCTAAAAAATAATAATAATAATAAGCAATAAAAAGACCTTACTACATAAAATTTTTCTATATTTTTTAAATTTTAAAATAAATTCTCTAGATACTTATAAAAGATGTATTGGAAAACGTAAAATGGAAAAATGAAATGGAGCTTTTGGGAAATGCTTTCCCAAACGCCGAGAAAGATAGAACTGCATACACAATTGATGACTTAGTATTAGGTTATTATGTTATCCATTTCACATGTAGATAGCTTGAGAAGACAGACATTTAAAATCACTTGGAACTGCATAATGAATAAACGACCTATGCATCTTGATGTGTAAAATGCAGAGAAAGATAGAACTGCATATACAATGGATATTTAGTACTAAGTTATTATGTTTTCTATTTCAAAATGTTGATAGCTTGAGAAGACATAGAGGTTTAAAATAACTTGGAACATGATCAGATTAATTTGGATGTGGCCTTATTGTGATTGAACCATTTGAACAAGAAAAGTGTTCCACTGAAATGCAATCTTGTTTTGATGGCTACACCTTGAAAGATAGAGAACTCCTTGAAGAGGTCTGTGCTATGATAACTATGCAACACACCTTTTTACAGGAATAATAGAATTACTTGGTCTAGTATGCAGAGATCAAATCCATACGTTGGACACAAGAAATCCTCCGTAGATGATCACCAAACAGTTCAACTTATTTCAAGCATCTAATATAAAAGGAGTATTGCTAGGGAAAAAAAGATAGATTAGCAATGGAATCTAACATGTGATATACATGATATCAAGAATGTCAAACAAAGTAACTCTGAGTAGTCACCAAAAACTCTGAGTAGTCCCCAAATTTATCTGCTATATAAAATTCCTATCACGAAATGCTTCTCGCATAAATCAGCAGAATGGCTTCAAATGTTTAGCGGGGGTTTATCAGTTATGATGCACTCACTTTTGAGCGCAGAATCAAGCAGACATTGCTGGATCAGTATGGGTCCATATCTAGTCTGAAAGCTTGTGCTTTCTATGCTTCAATATGTAACAAATAAACTCCATTTTGGGAGTAAATTTGCAGTACTTAAATAAGGAAGCTTCCTTATTTAAAAGATCATATGACATAAGAGTGGTCTTTTATAGTTAAAGCATGCGTTGTAAGCCAGTAACACGTAAAAAGGGACAGAACAGATTAAGTAGGCAAGGGTTTGTTTGTAGTAGTAGGACAACATGCTAACTAAGAACGCACTGAGAAGGTATGTCATGCAGTAAAATTACAACTTTTACACTATTAATCTTAACAATTTCAGGTGTAACTAAGACACCAAGAACTAGATTGGATAAGTGATAGAGCAGTTTTCCTAGTAGAAAAAGGTTCATGCTTTAACATGCAGTTATAAGTTCATACCTCTACATGTAGTAAAAGAACAACAATTTTTCATAGCGTAAATCCAAAATTCTCAAACGTCTCTTCATAATTTTCAAAATTTGTAAAGATTTAAGACCAATTTCAGTTCAAAAAAATAAATAAATAATATAATAATTATCAAACAAAACTCACCGGAAAGAAACCACCGGCCCAACTTCCTCACAAATTTGAATCAACTGCACGGTATATTTCCAACTTCAACAACTCCGAAGTAATTCAAAAAGCAAAGGAAAATATCCAAAACAAAACTAAAAGCAACGTGAAATTCAAACAAACAGCTAGAGCTGGTTATAGACTAAACAAACACGCAGAGGTGTTGTGAACCTGCGGCCATGTCGGCGGTGTTCCACTGTTCTCGGGCCTGCCCATGAGCTGCTTCCGAAACCAGATTGTATAATTAAGGTTCCGAAAAATCGGTGATTCCGATTCCAAATGTTTGAGCGCGTTGCGGTACAGCGGCGGGAGAACAAGAACGAGACACAGAAGTGATGCTGTTATTCGGTCTTCATCGGGCTTATTACCGTTTAGCCCGGGCCATTTTTCTTATTTTATGAATTCAGCCGTGGACCCCAACTATAATCTAGACTTTGCTCCCGAAATGAGAGGAGAAGTACATTAACATTCTGAATTTTACTTTTTTTTAACTTATTTTTCATATAAAATAAATACAAAATTAAAATAAAATTTTTATTAAAAATATTATTTTAAAATTTAATTTTAAAATTTGCTATTAATATAAAATTAATATAAAAATTTTATTTTAATTAAATATTTTTAATTCAATATTTTTAAAATCTCAATTTTATTCATTTTATCCCCTACGGGGCGACACGCCCTAATTGGATCAGACACCTATAAATGGATGGATAGGTACGTTTTGGATTTCCATTTTACAAAATCAGTTTTTTATTGTATTTTAAGTTATTCAAAATATTTTTATGTGTTTAGAAAATTTATTTAAAATTAAAAATATAAAAAATTTAACGTCGTAAAATATTTTTATTTTTTATTTTTAAAAAATAAATATTTTTTAATATAAAAATAAATTTTATTTTTAAAAAATTTTATTTCAAAAATATTTCTAAACAGTCCCCGATGATCTTCTCGACGACGGCAGATACCATAGTGCTAATTTACTATAAATACTTGACTACAACGTAAAAAAACTTATCTATAAAAAACTAGAACTGAAAAGATATTATTTGCAATATACGAATTTAGCGAACCTACATGTGAGATAAATCATATATTATTTAGGAGTGATAATATATAACCCGATTCGAAGACGCAATCTAAATCTGACCTATTTAATTACGGTTAAGATTAGAAATTTTGATTCGTAAAAATATATAAGTTGGGTTATGATTGAGCAAATTTGATTCGATTATTAAATGAATTGATCCAAATTAACCCAAAATTGATTTACCAATCCAAATTGTCATCTTTTAAACGAACACTATTTAATTTTTCTTTTCCGTATATTAAAATATTGGCAATAAAAATAATTGATAATAGTAATTTATAAATTATTAAATTATATGGTATTTATAATTAATCGTTATTTTTATATCTTAGTAAAATAGTATAATTTAAAAATTATAATATTATCGAAAGTATTAATATGTAGGCATTTATGTAATAACGAATTTAGATTTTATATAAAGATTTTTATTAAAATTTTGTTAGATAGCTATGTTTACCAATATTTTTATCAAAATTATTAGTATGTATTTATAATCATAAAATTTCAGCTATCACCACATATTTTCAAAAAATAAAAATAAAAATAATATTTTTTGAATATTTTAAAGACAATTAAAGATACTAAAGAATACATATTTTGATGGGTATTCACTATATCTCGTCACTACGCTTTCATTACAACTGATCTTATAATTCCGTTGAAGTTTAAAAATATAAAATTAATAATTAGTTATTTTAATTAGTAAATGGTCGGTCCTAATTTGATCTGATTATTAATAGATTGAGTTATGATTGATAATTTTGATCCGCATAAATTTATGGGTTGGATTAAAATTATCATTAAATGGATCGATTTGAACCGACCCATAGAAATTGCCACCTTTAACATTTTTTACAGAACAATCCCATTAATTATTGAATTGATTCGTAGATCAAACACGTGGAGAAGTCTAACAAAAAAAGTTTATTATTATTATTGTTTTATTTTTTTCACTTCTTCGGCGACGTCTAACAGCGACTCGCTCGCTTCGCTTGTTCGCTTTTTAACCGATCACTTTCTATTTTTGTCGCTCTCTCATTTCTTCTTCAGTTTATTTTTCTTTCGCCGGAAAATTTCGCACCAACGTCGGCGATCGCCAACCGCCGCCACCTCTGTCCTTGTCCTATATAATCAGCTTCCTTGTGTTCTCTAGAATCGATTCTGGTTGCCGGAAAAAGCGGGTCGGGTTTGACGATGCGGTCGCGTTTATTGATCGACAGAAAACCCTAGGTATTTGTTCGTACAGGATCATGGCTTCTTCTTCGAATTCGATTAACCCTCAGTCACACGGTCTCAAAACCTACTTCAAGACTCCTGAAGGTAGGTATAAGCTTCAGTACGAGAAATCTCACCCTGCTGGACTTCTACATTACTCACATGGCAAGGTTGTCTCACAGGTACGGATGAAATTGATAAATTATTATCAATTAGGATTTTTGATGATTGATAATAGTTGGTTATTATGCTGTTCGTTGATTGAGGATTTGAGACTTTGGGCTGGTCTTTACAGTTGACGATTGCATACTTGAAGGAGAAAGCGGCAACGCAGCAGCCAACAACTCCGTCAGGAGCAAGCACTACTGGTGGGGTTCGATCAGCAGCGGCGAGACTACTTGGTGGTGGGAATGGTAGCCGGGCTCTGAGTTTTGTTGGTGGAAATGGCGTTGGCCGGGTTGTGTCAGGGAGCTCGAAGATAGGTGGGTCGCTCGGGACGCCAGCTGGGCTTTCTGGATCTCTTGCGAATGTGAATTTTGACTGCAAAGGGACTTACTTGATTTTTAATGCAGCGGACACACTGTTTATCAGCGACCTTAATTCTCAAGAGAAGGTTGTTTCTTTAATTGTGTTTACTGTTTATTTGTGTTATGTGGATTCTGAAGTTGCTAACCTTCTAGTGCAGTGTTTACAATATGTTTCATTGTTTTAGGATCCGATTAAGTCGATTCATTTCGGTAATTCCAACCCTATATGCCATGCATTCGATGCAGAGGCCAAAGATGGTCATGACTTGCTCATTGGGTTGCAGTCAGGGGACAGTAAGTATATTTGGCTCTTCTTATTTGGTAGTTATTCTATACTTAGTTCATTCTTTGCTGATGAGAGTGGTGTCTATGTTGGTGGAAACTTCAGTTTACTCAGTTTCACTGAGGCAACAGCTACAGGATTTTGGAAAGAAGCTTGTTGGAGCCCACCATTATAACAAGGATGGGGTAGTTACTAACAGGCATGTATTTCACTATTATTAATCTGATTGACCTCATAATTAGCACTTCTTGAATTTTTACAACCTTTTCATCTGTAACTGATAATTTATAAGCATTAGTTAAACACAGGAAAGATTCGAAAGAAAGGTTGGGAAATGTTCAACCCCTGTCACTTACAGTATACTTGAAACCAACCCGTGACTAGGGAATTAGAAACTCCTCTTACGAATGCACTTCTCAGACATAATTAATAATTTCTCTGATGAACTATTTAGACTAGTTCCCCCTTTCTCGCTTTTTGTATCCTAAAGTTATGTGGTTATTAATATATCACTCAGTTCAGTTACGTGCCATTTTGAACTAGTACTTTTTCTGTTTAAAAATCTCTCTATCAAAGTCTTTAGTTGTCAACATCTTGAAGTACTTAAATTTCAAGCATGTTTGATATCCTCAAAGTGCAGTCATATCTTGATTTTGTGGAACTGGTTTTTGAGAACTCAAGCTTCAGTCTTGTCTGCCTTCCCCTTAGTTCTTAGATGCATGAATATGCAATGCTTGGTTATTTTATTTGTCATACTACTAATGTTTTGTGTAATCCACATTGACAATCTCTGTCTTCCTTTTATTGTTGCTTTGACTAATTGCTTCTTTAGATTTGTGGTCTTTTTTACAAATCTATATGACAACAATTTCTTTTGTAGTCGTTGTACCTGTGTTGCATGGGTGCCTGAAAGAGAAGGTGCTTTTGTAGTCGGCCATGCTGATGGTAACCTATATGTGTATGAAAAAGTAGGTCATTGATTTTCTTATTCATTCTTAAAAGTCGTCTGCAGTTAGCTTCTTCGAATTAATTTTTATTTTTCCCTATCAGAGCAAGGATGCCACTGCTGAATACTCCTTTCCTGCTCTCAAAGATCTAACACAGTTCAGTGTTTCTCATGCACGGTCAACCAAGGTAAACTTTTTAAAAGAATGTAATAGTCCTTGTATATCCCAAGGATGTTTATAAGGTAGACCTCTATTTGCTTTTTATTCTTCTGGCGTTGAAAAACCTTGATCTCTATTTTGGTTGCTTTTTATGGCATTTATCTAGCTAGCTGCATTAATTTGTACTGGAGGTCCATAAACTGCAGTTTGCTTTTTGAATGACGACCGACTGTCATAATCACTAAGTATATTTGCAGAGTAATCCTGTGGCAAGATGGCATATCTGCCAGGGTTCAGTTAATGGCATTTCATTCTCCACAGACGGAGCATACTTAGCTACTGTTAGTAGAGATGGTAAATTTGCTGTATCATTATTCTCATGTTTTGTTTTGTAAATTATTATATGGGCTGCTGCTTAAACACCTTGGATGGACATAGTGCAGGTTATTTAAGAGTATTCGATTATGTTAAAGAGCAACTGATTTTTGGTGGCAAAAGTTATTATGGCGCTCTTCTTTGTTGTGCTTGGAGGTAATGAGATGGTAGCTTGAAGTGATATCTTTCTGCTCCTTGTTCATATGGGATTATAGATAATCAAAAAAATTTATGGTCAAGTTTAAGGTGAACCTTCTTTTCAGTTTTCTTCAATGTCCCAAGCGAATAATATCTTATGGGAGACCTGCGTTCAGGCCTGGTTACACATTAAAATGCCTTTCAGTAAAGGTGTGTGTTAGTGGGATAACAACAGTCAGTTTCCAACAGCCAGGTTTATTCGATATGGCAAAGGAATTCATATGCATGTAGTGTACATGTTCTGGTGTCGGACCTACTAATTTTGTGCAAATAAGAGTGGCTCGTATCCTAAATTCCTAATATACATATCTATGAGTTTTCTACCTGCCTTTCATCGAGGTTGTTCATCATACCAAAATTACTCTGTAGATACTTTGAAACAATGTGGCATCTCCTACTCACTTTTTAATAGATCTATTACTAGTATCCATTTATTTTATAAGTTTGTTCTGTTGATATCAAAGATTATGACTAAAAGTATGTATCCTTTAGCTATGTGCGTCTCTTTTTAGCTTGTTTCTCAAATCTTGTGCACAGTCCTCTTCCAAAGTTTAAATTACACAAAGCTTACTGTTCATGATATTCTATAAGTGTCTGAAGTGTTGCATGCATCATTAAATGCTAAGGTATACCAGCATTTTCTTGTGGGTATTGGGCCAAAGATTCTTTTTTGAGATTTGAACGAGATTGACTTCTGAATAGTAACATGCTCAAAGCATTGACTCTGATATGGAACACAGCCATTGCTCAGCAAGCTTGTACACTGAACACAACCATTATTCAACAAGTGTAAGCACTCTCCTACACACACACATTGCACTTAACCTGAAGACTTGGGTCACATCATATCTTGGCTATTTCATAAACTTAGGAGCATATGAACTAGGAGCCTTAGAATTGTACTGATTGATTTTAGGGTCTGATGTTACAATATATCGCATTAAACTGTTTTATTCCACACTCTTTCACCATGGTGTGTGGATATGGTTTGTTATGCTTGTTGGTATATCTAAATTTCCGCTTGCCAATAAGAATGACTTCTTGAATCTTAAAGCATACTTTTGACAAGCTGTCATTACCTACAGTCCTGATGGCAAGTACATATTGACTGGTGGTGAAGATGATCTAGTACAAATTTGGAGCATGGACGATAGGAAGATAGTAGCCTGGGGAGAGGGGCATAACTCATGGGTAAAACTTAATTCTATGATGCATTTTCCATTTCAGCATTTTATGTTATTAATAACTTAATCAACAGGTTAGCGGAGTTGCATTTGATTCCTTTTGGTCAACTCCAAATTCAGATGGATCTGGAGAAAATATTGTATATCGTTTTGGTTCAGTTGGACAGGTAGGGCTGTGTTCAGATGGATGAGATAATTTTACTATAGATCTTCAAATGTTTATTAATGGTTGTGAATGCTAATAATTAATTCTGCGAACTGATTCTGAATTAAGAAACCAATACAAAGAAGAAATAAATATTCCTGACTCGAGGGGAGTATGCAAACATAATCTGTAACTGATGTATACAACTATCAATTTCTGTTGATGTTTAAAGTTCTCCATGAATCATCTTGTTGAATCTTGTCTACTAACTCACTACAGGAAGCTATCCTATCATTTATTGTTGTCATAGATAGACCATGGTGTCTTTGTAGGATACTCAATTGCTTCTATGGGATCTAGCAAGGGATGAGATTGTTGTGCCACTTCGCTATTACCCTCTTGGTGGTTCGCCTTCATTCACAAGTGGAAGGCCTTCTTCAGCTCAATGGGACAACATTCACCCTCCGGGCACCCTACAGCCTGCTCCAAGCATGCGAGATGTACCAAAGCTCTCGCCTGTGGTGGCCCATCGTGTGCATGTAGAACCTCTATCTGGCCTGATTTTTACAAATGAATCAGTGCTTACAATATGTCGGGAGGGACATATCAAGATCTGGATGAGACCTGGGAATTCAGAAAACAATAGCCAATCAAGTAATGCAGATTCTGTTTTAGGTACATGAAGCGGTAGGGATAAGCCTTTTGTACTACCTGCAAAGCACACCATTCCGTTATAAACAGCCACCATGAATTGTTTTACATGATTAGAGCACATGATATGGTGGGTCTTAAGGCAGCCATAGGATTGCAAGTTCCAATACGTTTTTGGCCAACAAAATCTTATATTGGTCTGAATCTTTGATCAAGCAGATTATTGGAGTTACAATACATCATTCTTGGGGTGATTGGATAGAAGAGCAACCTATGCTGTAAGTTTCTGATGCAGCATGTCTCAACTGCCATTTCATGGTAGAGAGGATATAATGAATCACACTCCTGTATATATATGTATTCCTCTAAAGGTACAGTGCAGTCTTATTAAAGTTATTATTTAGTACATCTTCAAGCTTGTAGAGATTTTTGATACAGGCAGCAGTTTTCATTCACCTTCATGGTTTAGTGGTTTCAAGCTTGTTTGGTAGTTTACCTTGCAAAGTGGGACCTGAGTTGTTGGAGATGTAATCTTTGAGAAGTTAAAGAATGAGCAACTACCTGTTTTACATTGTTGTATATGAACTAATTTAAAATGTACATGTTGAGCTTGGAAGTTCTTAGAACTTTCTGTTTGCTCAACGATTTTGTTTCTGATTGCGAGTTGTGAGGGAAGTTATTCATTTATAATTTAATGCTTGGTAGCATGTCAAATACATGAAAACTTCTGAAAGATTTCCTCAAGAAGCTGACTGCTTAGGTCTGCATTTGTGATATCTTTGTTCGCTATGAAATTCGGAAACTGTAAATCTGTAATAATATTAATCAACTCAAAAGAGTACATATCATTCTATTCTCTGCCTACTAAATTGTTCTTGTAATGTGTGAAATTTTGTTTGGGCTTTTGATTGAAGCGAAATATTTCTTTTATAAAGAGGCTTTGTTACAAAAGTTACATTAAGGTGATAGTTTTTGCTGGGAAGCTGGAACATGTTCTTGCAAAAATGCATGATTCATAAATACAAAAGAACGCTTTAAAGTCAAGATCGATTATCATTGTCTATGGGAATGAACATGTTAAATAATTACAAGGCTGCTACTTAGGAAACAATGCCTAAACAGTGTAAGCAAGCACAAACTGTTATCACTGTTTAGAATACAAAAGTAATATAGTAATGACCAAAATCTGTGCAGCCATTCTTTAATGAACCTTCGTGGCTCTTTCCTTCAACAATATATGCCACTCCTGGAGAACTGCAGCCTGAAGGGCGCGATGTTCTGCTTCCTCTGCAGTAAGTTTTGACAGAGTAGATGGACCTCTTTCTTTGCCATCTCCGTCCACATTGTCTTTGCTTTTCTTCTCTGCATCCTCTTCTTTCTCTTCTTCTTTCAGAGGTTGAGGTGGTGGACGAGCTGCTTTCAGAAGCGCAATTCTTTCCATTGATATTTTAAGCCTCTCCTCTGCAGCTACTTTCACTTCGTCCTCAGGCATGTACTCGACACCTCCATCTGTTATGTCATCCAACCAGCCCTGCAAATCTGATCCTATTTCCTTTATGATCAAGGCATCAGAGGCACGGACAACAAACTTGCATATCATAGTAGTCGTTTCATCTCCAAGATCGACATTTCTGCTCACTTCACTGGCACCAAAAATCATCATTCCCAAGAATCCGCCAAACCAAGTCTTTGCAGCAAAGCAAAGCTGTCAAAGATCAGTCAGAGTACAAGATCAGCAATTTAGTTACAAAATTTTACACACAGATTGGATACATCCAGTAATTTTGTTCTTTTTCTTGATTGATTGGTGATAAGCATGCATGCCATCATGATGAACTATGATTTTAAGCTCAACGCATAAAAAGTCATCTGTTGAGATTTCAGGTATCCCTGTATAGCATTGGCTTGTCAATCATTGCAGATCAAATTGCAAAAATGCTGTCAAGCAGATGCAGTTTCACAAGACAAGGGGAAGAAACCAAAACTTACCTGAAACCCAGCTACAGTGCGCAGTATGTGCGAGCAAACTTGATGGAATGGTTTAGAAGATAATGATTTGAGTCCACTAAGGAATGGAGATGCCCCACTTTGTTGTGCAGCAGTAGCCTTAAATCCACTTCCTTCGTATGTATACATACCTGTGTACTCAATTATGGCAGGTAAACTTGGCCAAAGACGAAAATATTCTACAGGAGAGCATTTATATGGCAAAAGAAGGTCCGTCAATGGAATCATATAAGGTTGGCATCTCAAGATCACAGGTTCCCCAAGTTCTGGCTTCATGCTTCTTTTCTGTCGCATGATCTGGGGATCTTCTTCTGCATAGTCACCGTCATAGTCTCCAACTCCGCTCCCATAAAAAGGATAGTATAACACTTGAACCCACAAGGCACACCTCTCAAAATGTGAAACACCTACTGTCACACTGCTTGGAACAGGATCCTAAAGAAAATAATGAAGAATCAAGATCAGTGATTTTTGGGACCTATTAGCGACTGGAGTTCTATACTGTATGATCGAATTTGCTGAATGCAAATTGAATAATCATAAGTACAAATAAATGTATCTCAAAAAAAAAAAAATAAAGGAGAATCATAAAGCAGTTAGAAGTTCCTCTTTAGATGACAGGTCAACTTGCTAGAATTAATAGTAAAAGAGTTGGTAACAAACTTTAGGAACTTTTACTACATAACCAACTTTAGAAAGGCATTATTTTGACGACTCGTTAGGGGCATTTAAAGTCACAAACCCAGATAGCATATACCCGACATAGAATGAATAAAAGAACACCCTCCAGAGCAGCAAAACACCTCTTTCTACATATATGATCATAATGGCAACAACACAATAAAAACAGTGCTGACAAAAACAACCTGTGAGACAAGATTACGCAACTGCCGAATAGCTTGAGAATGTCCATCCATAAAATACAATGCACCAGAGAGCCCAACCCGGATATCCACCCTGTTAAGTTCTAGCTCTGTCAAATTCAAAACCTGCATCCAGAATCTTGATCATATGGACTTTTATACACACTTTCCATACAGTGCTGCATTATTTCAACTAAATATTGATAAAAACCAGACCGAAGTAGCAATGTTTTCCAATAAATCATAAATATAACAGATGATCACTAGAGACTTCCATAAAAATGTTAACTAGCGCCTAAGTATAAGTTGCAAAACCTAACAACTTTCAAATAACAAATTATCAAAGAGAAACTGAAAGAAGAAGATGCAATATGATTAGATAACATTGCTGGGGTGCAAATTTCACTTGGTTTCTTGCTAAAAGTCCAGCAATTTGTTCGCAATAGATACATAGAAAAACATAATGACAATCTTCCCATCAGTAGTCCAATAGAAAGATCTATAACTATAATAAGCATGTACGGTTAGCTTTGGTCTATGGATGATGGTGAAAACTATTCTTCACAATTAGTAGTACTGAGATTTCACTGACTTGGTACCCAATCAAACATTCTGCACATAGGTTTCTCAATAGAACTACAACATGGTAAGGATCATTCAAAGTGAGGCTGCAAGAATATCATCCTCAAGATCAAACTTTTGCTACAAACATCAGTGACATATTGCACAACTATCTCAGACCATAGATTAACTTCAAAACATAATCATGGTTAGAGGAAAGAGGACCTTTAAATGTAATGTAACCCTTCCATCAACTGAGTCTGCCAAATGGTAGGCTTCAACATAACAAGGATCACTGCTTCCTGTGAGGGTATATGCTTTTGGAGGGACCTTCAGATGCGTGGAATCAATGCCTTTAGTCAAAAGAATGGTCAATTCATTAGGATCTGGCCTCCAAAGCTCCTGAATAGCCTTATGAACCAACCCTTCTAATTTTCTGTCTTGTGCAGCGGAGGATTCATAAAATTGAACAGTGAGTTTGTGATGGCTGAATGGGTAATCTCCAGTAGCTTCACCTACACCTGCCCATCTGAAGTCATTGGAAAATAAGAAGCAATCTCACTATCAAAACATAATATTAGCCATTCCTCAGCATTCAAAAGACTGCTTCAAGGATTGTGCTAAAATTTGAGGCTGTAGGATATACCTGCTTTCTGGATGAGCAGTGGCATATTTGAGTATCTGCAGAATATAGCGGCACTGGTGTTTGCTGACAGAATCAGCTAAAGTGCTGCTTCTAAAATCTTCCAACTCCTTGCTCAGAAGCTGACCGGCTCTGGGGTTTCGAGATCCCATCCTTTGTGCACAAAGGAGAACTGCTTGGACATCCTGAGGCCTGTTAGAAGTTGTCGCAGACGAGTCGGCATTGAACAGCACTTTATGAATGTTTGATATAATAATATTCAGTGGGTCTTCTGGGTCATCTGCTAAAAGTGGATCTAAACCTTCAAGATCAAAGTGTTCAGCAATAGCCCAAATAAGACGTGCACATATTCTTGGTGTATGGACCTGACAAGGAAGCAAAGGACCTATATCAGAAGTCCGCCATCAGAAGCAGGAGTATTGTACTACAAATGGCACCCAAAACATAACATACTAAAAGTAGTTTTCTGAAAGTCCAAGCAGGCAACTACAGGTAAACACCACTCAATATGCCGGTACCTCTAGATATCAACAAGATCTTAGCCAACAAAGCAAGAAAATTAACAAAATCTTTGTACTGCTAATGTGTCAAAATCTTACAGGATTAGGTCAGTTTGACGAAAATATTTGCTAAGGATAAATAAGCATTTATAGTGAATTCCAAGTTTCATGGTCTATGATACGCTAAGCTGTACAAGAGCACATACATCAAAACATTCAATATTTGAACCTAGAGCAAGTCTTAGGTGGAGTAAGAAAGATTTTGCACTGGATGGTCATGTGGGAGAAGAGAAGAAAACAGCAAAAGATGATACAAAAGCAATCAAACCATACTGCAATCAACTAGAGTGACCAGATTGGTTCTTCACTTTCATATATTCCTCTTTATCCCTAAATTCTAGATGCATCTTGGTCAGACCAACAACAGTACTTACTTGGAGAGATAGTAGATAGCAGGGGTTTGCAATCACACAATTAAACCGGAAGGGTCGCAACTAACAGGGAGTCAACCTGAGTTGTTATATTACAAACACCACATGCATATTTTGGAAGCTTTAAATTGGTGTTTAGAAGTAAGTATTCCCATGTCCCACAACTGGTAGTTCTAATACATACTTTGTGACTACCATCACTTAAAAAATCAATGAGTATAAAGTGAATATGAACAGAACTAACCTCGCGAAGATTTTGGATAAGCTCTAGTTGCAAATTACGTAACCTTGTCTCATTCAAAATTTGATCCTGAGAAGCTCCATCTCTAATAGTTTTGACACCCCCTCTTGTGTCATAAATATGACAAAGCCTGACAAGCAACTTCAAATAGCAATCTACAGCATATGTCCTACCATCACAATCCCACATGACGCAAGGCTTACAAACTTCCACCACCTCAAGAGCTGATTCTGTCCAATTAAGAGCACCATAACCAGTTCCATAAGCTAGTGCGCCAATGACTCTGCTCTCCGTACCAGAATGTTTTTGTTCAGGCAGTGGAAGGGATAACTGGAAACAACTTTCCACTAGGGAGGCTACCAGTTCCTCTCTAAACAAACTTTTACTTGTCAAGCTGTTCAAGTCGTCCTTAATTCTTATGTCTTCAAAAAGAGAAGCAATATCTGTGCCAGGCACAGGTTTTTGTCCTCTACGAACACTTTCCTTTGCAAAGAGATCAACACAAAGTGCTGTACGACATATGCATGCCAAAGCATGCATTCGATCTGACTCAGCTCTCAAGTTCCTCACCATGAGAAGAAGCCGCTTAAAGAGTTGAACCTGCAAGCATATGCAATAACAAATTCAAACACTTCATCCAACAAGAGTCCGAAAGTTTCTATTTTTGCAAAGATTTTGTGCAAACATGCTACAAACAAATCAATCAGAAGTGCAAATCCACCTGCATATGGAGGTCAAGAAGGTGCAGATTTGTAACCACAGCCCGCACAATACTCTCTCTTGCTGAAGAAAACTCCTGCCTATCCCAAAGAGTCAGTATAGCAATGATTGATGCCGAAGCCCATTCTGGCTTCCCTCCAGGTACGTCAGCCAATGAAAGCATATTGATCCCGACTTCAAAGATGAGCGGCGGATCCAAAGAGCTCAAAAAGGGAAGCAAATGGGACACAATATCAGAAACTCCAACAAGTTTCTCCGCACTCATTGCATCATCACCTGCAGTTCTATCCCCAGTAGAAGCCTTGGCAAGTTTCCGGAGCACAACAATAGCGCTGGATGCAACAGCTTTTGCTCCATAAACAATCGGGAAAACCGTGACCCTGAAGCTTTCAATTGGAAGAATCAAAGAGCGAGCCATGAGGGAATTTCGCTTGGTCCATATAAGATCAATAGCATTAACCACCCAAGTAGACCGAATTGCTAAAGCATTCTCAGAGTCCACAAGCTTGTCTCCGGCAAGCCGGCTCATTCTCTTAGACTCAAACTCATGAAACAATCTCGCGAGCGAATCGAACGCAGCCCTAACAACAGCATCAGATCGATCGAGTGTTGCGTTCGCAATCCGTCCCCACCAGTCTGTTGCCCTACCGAGCAGAGCTGGAGAAGACGATGATTGCTGAACGAGATCATCCCGAGCTAGAACTGAAGCAAGCGAGTCAACTGTAGCAACTCGTAGTGAATCGGATTGAGAATCGAAGCAAGATGAAATCTGCGAGTGCGATTGAGAGAGTAGAGAAGGGAGAAGGTGAGAAGGGAGTGCAGAGAGAGCAGTGATCGCTGCAGCAGCTACATCGGGATCAGGAAACGAGAGATCTGAACGAAGGCCGGAGACAACTGTGTCCCAAAGATCAGGAGTGAGACGAGTTGAACGGAGCAGATCGAAGGCGAGCTTCTTGCACACGGCACTCGCCGGAGACGCGATGATTTCTTCACACGCTGATTTTGCGACGGCGGAGACGTCCCTGCCGGCTGCGCATTGCTGCAGAGCTTGAAGAAGTGCGCCGGATTGACGAAGCGCGTCGCTCGATCTCAGATCTGCTTGGATCTGCGCGATCAATATGTCCATGTTGGATCTTCGATTCCTACTTCTACCAGATTTGATTTCAAAGCATTTCAGTAAACGAGGCTTTGGTTTTGAAACATTTCAGAAATTGAACTTGTCGCTCTTCGTTTGGTTGGTTGATTGTTTTATGCAGCGGCAGAAGTTGGGAGTTGGAGTAGAATGAGCTTCCCGACTAACGAATTACGAATGTAGCAACCGCGAACGAACAATGAGAGGATTCGTTTATCCAAAACTAATTATAATCGGCCTACCTTTGTAAATGTTTTCATTTATAGGGTCGTTGTTGCAAAATTCCCAGTAAGAAAAGGATTTTCTGATTTAGGCAACATACACATTGAATTTATTTTGCTAGTTACATTTTCAAAATTGTTTTCTTAATCATATTTGAGTGAGAAAAAATAAAACTACCTCAGTTTTTAGCCTTCAATTAAACACTTTTTAAAATTCAACTTTCAACGTGATTCTGAATTGCATTCATAAAAAGTTTTGAATAAAGTATTAATTCTGAAAATATTATAATGGTCTCTCCATATGTATAAAAGATATTAACATTCAAAAAAGTTCAAATATAGCAAAAATTCACTAAAAAAAATTGGTAAAATATATAAAAAATTATAAAAAAAGTAAAAAATATAAAAAATAATAAAAAAATACGCTTGCACAAGATTATAAAAAATCACACAAATTTAATTAACAATTGACATTATGAAATCTTAGAAAAGCTATATATATAATCTAACAAGTAAAGATAGTTGTTTCTCGTTCAAGAGATTTAACTTCGAGTTTATAATTGAGAGGACTTAGGGTGAATTTATACCGTGGACCTAAGTGTGATCCTGACAGGTGCCACGGCCGCACTCGGGCATATAAATTACATAGCATTTAGATCTCAAGTGTGATTCCTATGAGGCTACAATTATGTGTTGGTGGACTCGTGGCACGATTAGTATAAGATCACATTCGGATTTAATAGTTTGGAAGGCACATGATCACTAGTGCGACCCTATATGACCAGGCTGCAAATATATTTGTACAGGATCGCACTCGGATCTAATTGAGTTTCTTAAATTCGAATCTCTTAGATAAAATATCACTATCTTTATTAATTAGATTATAATATAGTTTAACAAATTTTATATATTTATTATTAATTAAATTTATATAATTTTGTGCGATCTTATACAATCTTGCAAGATTGTATTTTTTAGAATGTTCAGCATATTTTTACCAACTTTTTCAATAAATATTTACTATATTTAAACTCGGTTCGTGTTAATATTTTTTATATATAGAGGGACCCATAATATTTTTGAAGTAAATTGTCCAAAAATTTTAATGAAGCATTCATAATCATGCTGTATTATTAGTAAAAAATTAATTTTGAATTGCAGAGAGAGTTCGGACGGCCTAAAAACTGAATAAAAAAATATTTAATTTTTTTATTTAAATATAATTTAAAAATATAGTTTTATACATAATTATAAGAATAAATTTAAGCTAGACGTTGCCCTACTTAATCAAAGACACGCAAGAAGTTGCCTATGGGCTTGTTTCGGAAAAGCCTCGCCATACTCGTACCGTGTTTATTGATTCTATTTTTTGTTTTTAATATATAAATATTAAAGTGTCTAAAGCAGAGCTTGCATGGGATAATCGATCAGTGGCATGCTCTACCACGTTCGTTGGCCTTCAAAAGTCAAACATACAACCACAAAGACAACATTCTTTTCTTTGTTTTTTTCTCTCGAAATCGAAATTGATCGAGAAGAAAATCTACATAATCGAATCATTAGAAAACAAAGGGGAGAGATCAATGGGAGTATTCGTTTTGTTTGAAGTTTGATTTAACGGAGGAGCGGGCTGGAAAGGAGAAGGATTTCGCATCGAGGTTCACTTGGATCCAACGCCCATGCTGAAGCTGAGCCCCGGGAGTTGCTCAATCGCAGCTGCCGGCGGTATGATTTTTCGCTCGCGCCGCACCGAACTACACGCTACGGGATTTTGAGCGTGATGGTGTCTTCTGTGTTGGATCCTACTCTAAGGCCTGTTTTGCAATCCATTTGATTCATTTCTAGAAAACTTTGCACTAGTAAATGTTGAAATCTAGTTATAGGTTGCCTATGGATTTGGCATTAGAACAATTTTTTATCTATGTTTGTTAGCTTGAAATTTATGTGCAAAATTTGGTGATTTGCTGTTTTATTAGGTCGAAGTTAAAAGATTCTGGCCTTGGTTTTGTGGTGCATAATGTGATTTGATGATCCCCCATGTTCTCCACTAGCATACACTTGAGAGGTCATTCTCCTATAGGGAAGAAACTTCTCACTTATGGCATCTTCTGATCTTCATAACCATATCAATAACTTGATGATTAGTTAAATCAATACCTTCTGAGCTTTCTGAATCCTGATTGGACTACTCTATTGGATGTACTTATTTATTCTCAAGATGCTCCTCCATACATTAACTTGATCTTTGTCATATATAGGTGCTAAGAGCAAAGAAAGAAGGATACAGGTGATGTATGCCTTGAAAATTATGGACAAGAGATTCATTACTAAATAAAACATGCGGCTTATGTAAAACTGGAAAGAATTATACTTAATCAGTTGTATCATCCAGGCATTTGTGAAGTTACATTTTTTCCATGAAGCTATCAATTTATGGAAATTTGTAAAACACGACTTTTACCTTGAAAAAAGCTATGCGTTATTTCTGACTAAGTTCTATACCTGAAATAGTCCTATAAATGTTATTTTGAAGAAATGGCACTTGAATCCTATGAAGGTGGAGAGCTGTTTGATCAAATAACCGGGGTAAGATTTAAATAGTACTGAATTGAATATCCATGGTAGTTGGCGGCTTGCTAAATTAAACTTGGTGCAGAAAGGCCATCTGAGGTGGCTCACTTCTACATGGCAGAAATAGTTGATGCTCTCGAGTATATGCATGGTTTAGGATTAATTCATCGTGATATCAAGGTAATTACAAGGACCTGCAAATCATGTTTCTATCGGATACTTGTTCTGACTACTTCACTAATACCAGCCAGAGAACTTACTAACTGCAGAAGGACACATTACACATGCTAATTTTGGTAGTGTGATGCCAATTAAGGATATCCGCATATTAGTTCCTACAAGTATATTATGTAAGTGATGGAGAGAGACTCACGAAATTGCTTAAGATTATTTTGTTCTAATTTATCCTTCTTCCTTGTGCTACTTTTAGATGATTAAAGCATGCAATCTTGTTGAACTGCTGCATATGTCCCTCCGGGAGCGCTAAATTCTGATCCATCAACCTATGGGTAAGAAAGAAATACAAGAGCATTACTTTTGTGAGGGGTTCACTGATGTCAGAGCTTGTAATTCATCACATGTACTTTGCATCAATGTATCTTATAGTTGCTTCTTGACTTCTTTTTTTCTTAAGCATTCTTTTTGAACATAGATAGCTGATCTGTACAGTTATTACATCGATATAAATCATTCATGCAGCGATCCTCTAATATATTTCTATTTATTGCATCTGTTAGAAGAATATCTTCTTGTTAAGAGTAAAACAGGGAAGATTCAGTTAGCTACTATGACCAAAACTTACTTGTTAGGGGCTTAACGGAAACTATTCTTTGCAATACGATGGTGTGAAAGTAGTTAACCCAACCTAGTATGATAAAACTTAATTGTTGTTGTGCAATTCTTAGAACTGAGTTCACCTACAGAAAACATGTCCTCCTTAATTCCTTTATGAGGTAATTTTCTTCTCCAGCAAGTCACAGCCCCATCTTTTTCCTAACTTCAATGGAAGAACGTAAATTTTGAAGCTGTTCTTAACGTATAATCTTGTGCGAAGCTACTCTTGGACATATTTAGCTAGGACATTGATTTTCTCCGATTTCCCACTATATTTGTGAGAAGAAAGTCGTCTTTTCGTATATATTTTGATTCCTTTTGGTTGAACTCTACTTGTAACCAACCTCGTTCTGTTTGAAATACCTGTTGATTGCAAAAATGATGAGTGCTGGTAGCCGTCACTTATAGTGTTTGCATACCTCGAATGAGGACTATGAGATTGCCATATTTTGTGGAGAAGTGGAGAAAGTAGGCAATGATATCATATATGCTTCCTAACCTTTCACGTTCTTCATTGTCTTTTTGCTAGATATACTGCGTTTTGTTAACAAAACAATCATTATTTGGAATACTTTTGCAGAATCAACATGTGGGCCCTTGGGTGCACCTTACATCAGATGCTTTCTGGAGCTTCTCCATTTAATGACAACATTGAGTGGCTTATCTTCCAGAGGATAATTAGCAAAGGATCTCACATTTCCTAAGTTCTTTTCAGATGAGGCTAGTTACCCATTTGATAAGCTGTTGGTAAGAGAAAGTAGTCTTTTAATCTTTCCTAGTTATTTCTGCTACTTCAATTAGAGGATTTGAAGACTGCAGTATCTCTAGCTTCCATTCAAATGCACCCTTTGCAGTTAAAAGCATCATCCAAAATATTACTTCTAATATTAGTAGGTAGTTAAAGTATAGGTTTACATGATGTTCTATGAGCTAACCCGAGCAAGGGGTTGATGATTTGCTGATATGGTTCCGAGCTGGCGCAGTGAGTGGACCATCTGCCTGGACATTTAATGAAAAGAATAAAACAAAATAAAACTAAACATATGAAACATCAATAGAATGAATGATGAGAAAAACTATTAGGTTTAAGAAAGTTATAGGTCAAACTATTATATATAAAAGTTCAATGAGAAATGACACTACAAGAAAGAAAGAAACGAGTGTAGTAACAAAGGAAATAGAAAGAAAAGAAAAGACCTGAAGACAAATTGAAGAAGAAAAAGAACAAAGAGAAAAGAATTCATTCCAAAAAGAAGAGGAAGAAGAGAGTTGAAAGAAGAAAATACACAAGGAAAAATATAATTGAACCATGGTTTGGGCCTAGTTTGAGCCCAAACTGCAGTTAGCAGCACCTGACCGAGGAGTTTTGGTGGTTAAGCGCATGGAACCACCAGAAAACCTTGCTATAACACCACTCTTTCACCGCAATTTCTTGATGCATTGGATGTTTGTCAGTGTTAACCCACATTGCCCTTTTGCAAACTGTTGTGACTAGTATTTAAGAAGCTTGCAACCTTTTCCAGCATGATGTTTAGAATTTGCAAAACCCATTTTAATTGGTGTGTTGACCTTCCAAATCTAGGTAGAACATGAGTAAATAAGATTATGATGGCCCTAAGTGATGGCTGAGGTGCTGCATCAACATGCAATTCCTTCGAGGTTGCTGAGTACCTAGTGGCTTATTAGCTATAAAAAAGAAAGCACTCACAGTAACCACAAATTTTCTCTCGTTATATACTGTTCCAGAATCTTCTAAATGGTTATTGGACATATTCTAATAGCACAACTCAGGATATAGATCCAAGCAAAAGACTCGGTGCTGGACCTGGTGTTTTTGATGCACTTAAGATGCATCCCTTTTTTAAGGGCATTGATTGGGGCAATCTGTGGGGGCAATCAGCACCAAAACAAGCTCCTGACTCGAATCTATGGTCATTATTATTAAGTTTGTATCTTCTCTTCGTCGTGAAATAAGATGTCATCATCCCATATAACTGGCTTGTTTTGCTGTCATGTCAGTGAGCGTAAAAATGCTGAGGATTCCACATCAAAGCTAACTGGAAGTCCATGTGATCATATGGTTGATGGGAGTAACGATCCTACATCATCTTCCTAGTCCCAAGCTCACATGAGTAGCAATTCTAAGATTGGCTCTTTTGACTCTAGATGGTACGCATGGAAATTCCCTAGACTCGACCGTTATTCTCATGCTTTTATTTTCTAAAGTGAGTTAATTTTTGGTGCATAACACCAGGCGCCGTCATTAATTCAACCCCTTCTCTGTTCAATGGTGCTTGATGATTTTGCTGGATCATTGATGACAGAGGTTTAAGTTTTCGTGCGGTATATAAAACACCCCTGTTGCTAGTTGTTGTCTTGACTCAAAAACTATAAATGCGAGACAGTTGGATGGTAAATACTAAATGCCTACTCCTGCTCCAGATTATCTGTAGCTGCAACTTCTGTTTCTGTTATTTCATGTCACCAGATCATAAGTTGAGAGGAGAATAGTAGTAATTGAGTTGTTGTAAGGATCACATATTTACATAATTTATTTAGTTCATTCGTAGGCAGGAGCTTCTTGTGCCCGGGGAGTCTATTCTCATAACCTCAAAGTTCAAAAAAGTAAGGAGGCTAACAGCCAAGAAAGTTCGACTAATTCTGACAGATAAAGGAAAATTGAAATATATAAATCTGGCAGCCAAAAAGGTAGAATATATAATATGGTCAGATGCACCAGGGGACATTCATGTACACGTGGCCAAAAAGCTTCTCGTTTCAAGATTAACACGGTAGGGTTGCAAACCCATTTCTCTTTATTTAGCTGGTTGGACTATTAAGAATGAGGAGCCTTTACTGATAGGTCTTTCACATTTGACTTTGTAGCCAAACAAGGTGTTGTCCTTTGACGATGCCAATGAACGAGCTTGGCAGTGGAAAAGGGTAGTTGAGAGTTTTCTGAAGTAATGAAGCCTGTGTAAGATATATATTATCATGATATTGGTTGAGATTGAACAGGTATTACCCATGAAATAAGTGTGGCAAAATTGTGTAGACATCATTTGAATTCTTGTTGACAGCATCTCTCAACTCTGATGAAGACTCCTGCCAAGTTATTTGGTGCAATGTATGTATTCTAAGCAGCATCTTGTAAAAGGCGTAAACTACTTTGTGTCTCAACACGTTATACTAATATCGAAGTGAAGAAATCAGCATTGTGGTTGACAACTTGGTCAGTATTCTTGACAGGTGATTATGTCACCATTCAAGCACGTCGCAACCAAACAAACATTTTGACGAATATTTAGTTAAACCGAGTCGAACGGCTTGTAGTTCTCTAGTTTGATATAGAGTCATGGATCTAAGTTCACTTGTGCAATATTCTCTTACAAAATGATTTTAAAGACATCTCGTATTTGGTTGAACTTATTAAGTACATCTTATTTTAAAAATTATTTTATATTTTTAAATAAAATTTATAGTGTTTTATAAATTTTAATTTTTTTTAAATATAAAAAAAATTATATATAAAAAATTAATTATACACTAAAAAATAAATTTTTAAAATTTTAAATATTATTTTAATAAAATTTTATTATAAGTACTTTCAGATATTAACTAAAAAATCATTGCATTTCATTTAAACATTTGTGAAGACTCTGTTCAAATCATTCCGTTCTTCGTTTGTTAAGTTCGAATATGAACATGAAGGATGTCAAAAACCTTAAGTCTTGAAGCAAACGTGAAGGATCCTTAAGCTAGCATTAGCTCAGGAAAGTATCAACTTGTTCTAACTAAAATCAATTTTAAATTATTAGTTTCTCTAAAGTAAGATTCCATTTGACTTAGCGTTTTCAAAACGCTATTTTTTTATTTTTTTATTTTATATTTTAATATATATTTATTTATAATTATATTATTTAAAATTTTTATTTAAAATTTAGAAAATACAAAAAAATAATTTTTATTACATATTTTTATTTTTTTAAAATAAAAAATAACATTTATTTAAAAAAACAAAAATATTTTTTATTTTATACAGTTTTATTTTATAAACATTTTTAAACGCCTTCTAAAAAGTTTCGATTTATTCTTTTAACTCTTTTTTTGGTCACATCACCTCTAAAGGTATTCTATATATAACAACAAGTAGTAGCTGTCATTTTCTGGAGTGGAATTAGAAAATTCCTGAGGAGTTATTAGTTATGACTTAAGGGTGAATTCGTCTTTCTAAATAAATCAATGAATTTCTATCTTCGCTCGTGGTGTGAATTACCGTGTTTTCTCTCCGGCTAATATAAAATCACCGTCAGAGAACTTTCGAGGAAAATGGTCCTTCATTTTTGTTCTCTCCATGAGATGACTCCCGTTGAAACTCGAGTGAAAGAATTGAGACCAACATCATCAATAGATCAGTAGAGAGAAGAAGAATTGCAAAGAGATTGATCGATTGATTGATTAATAACCGATTGATGGACTCGCCGCCGGTGAACGAGATCTGCTCTGTGTGCCACGAGACATTCACCATACCAGTACAGTCCAATTGCTCCCATTGGTTCTGCGGTACGAAATTTTAGTCTCGATTAAAACCTAAATATCTTGCATCTTTTACGGTTTCTTGGCTTTCGCCATCCCAATTGATAGGAAATTGTTGTTTTATCGGATATTCCGTTCGTACTGTTTCGAGATGCTTGAGGACTTTGTTAGGCAGAAGTCAGCAACTAGAGTTTAAATATGGCGTGATTCCTTTTTGTTAGTCGGAGTCATTTTTTTCTTTATTTTGTTAAATTTGATTTGAAATTATTGGAGTAGAATGGTTTTTATTTTATGCTTACTTGTTTAAGGAAAATTCGATCAAGTAATCTGAGGAAATCTGGATGTGTATTTTGGTTGTGAATTAAGTTTTCATTTAAGATATATATTTTAAAATCTTATTTGAAGGTCTTTGAAGAATTATCTTAAGTAAGCTTCGAGAATTTGAACATTGTGCTGGAAATTTTCAGTTAACCCCTGTCTATGGGATTTCAGGGCAACTGATCTCCTTAAGAATTGGAATGTGAGTGTGTAGTTATCCTTCAGTATCTGTTCAATTGTATTGATTAATGCTATAATTAAGTATAACTGATTTCTTATAGTACATGTAGTGTCTGTTCTTATTAGCTAGTGTACTTGAATAAATTCAATTTGGTGGAACCTTGATAGTTGTATCCATATATAGGACACTGCATCCTTGGTGTTTGGCATTATGGGTCAGCTCTTCAACCATGCAAGTGTCCATTATGCCGCCGTGAGATAACTTTGTTAATACCTTCTAGTGCTGCACAACGTCGACGATATGATCCAGAATTCAGCCAAGCTCTGGAGAACATTGAGAAGTACAACCGACTTTTTGGTGGCAGTCCTCCAGGCCTTCTTCAGGTTTGTTTCTATGTTAAGAAGATCAAGATTGGCATCATCAACTGGTGTTTTCCTTCATTGGATTCTTTCTTTTTCTTTTTTCTTATGTAGAATCTTTTGGCATGTATCATAACCTCCATTTCTTTTCATTCTAAACCAGGTTATTTGAGCTTCTGGATTAAGTAATATGCAATAATGTCTTTGAGTTTTTCCATTATTGTTTTGGCAGAGGGCGAGGGATCTTCCTTTCCTTATGCGAAGATTGGCAAGAGAATTAATGGATCCACAGAGGTCACTTCCACTTGTTTTTAAAGTGCGGATATTTGTTGCAGTAAGTGCACGAAACTCGTTACTTATTCTAAGTTCTGGATTCTGTTTGAGCCATATACTGTTCAGACATATAGGATATGATGATTTAAGAAGGAGTTCAAGATTGCACATTTACTAGATAATAAGGAGAACTTGTAGAAGATATTGATACTTGTAGTCAATGTTCGCATATTTGCACCTTTGATTTCTTATTTAAAATTTCAGATCACATCTCTTGGTAGTAAAGGTGGATCCTTGAAGACCATCATTATAAAGTATGTCCTAAATCTTAGTCAACAACTTCACTCAGCCCCCCCCCAAAAAAAAAAAACACAATATGTACATTGGTCGCAGTCTAGTCTCAACCTTCTATTCTTGCACGCTCAAGGAGCTTTCACTATATGTCGCATTTTGTTCCTTTAGAGGGAAAGCTGCTTTTTAATTCTTGCAAGTGTTATGTGCATTTTTATGTTCTTGTTAATGCTATGTCTGGAAAAGGGGGATAGAGTATCTTGTTCTGAGCAGCTGCTACTAGACATCCTGCCTTACGCTTGAAGATAAGGTGTTAGCTTCTAAATATGTTGGATCAAAATCGAATTGGTTTCTTTGTTAAATCTTTTTAACAAAGGTTGAATGGTACATTGAACAGAGAGTCTATGTTAAATCTTTTACCAAGCCCTGGTATGAGAGTAGTTTGGTTGTAGAAGAAATGCTCAGCAAAGGAACTGTAGGCTTAGAAATAATTCGTCTAATGACCACCTATTGAATTCCATTGCTAGTGGGACTTAGCGATTGAATTGCCGAAGTTGGTCTTTCAGCTAAGTAGGACTATGACCTAGTGAGGTTTTTGGATTGACTCCCCTTTTGAGGATACTGATTAAAAATTTCTTGTGCAGATGCTACTCAGTTTGGTTTATGTACTGAGCCCAGTGGACATCCTTCCTGAAAGTATGTCACTCAAAGCTATTATAAGAAAATTGTCGATTATGACTAATGGTGATAGATTGATGACAATCTTTTATGTTTATACAGGAGTCTTGGGCATAGTGGGCTTGTTGGATGACTTGATCATTTTGTTGGTTGTGTTTTTTCACCTTGCTGCGATTTACCGATCGATACTCGTCTATAGACACGGCGGATCATGAAAATACCTGTTGGTTTCGGTGAAACAGAACTATGCATTTAATTCATTGGTCTGAGGTAAACGACCCATTGATGGAAATGGAAGAATAATAGGCTATTGTGGAAGCGGTCGTATGAATGGAATTTGCTGTGGACATCTAGCTTTATGTTTGGAAATAAAAAACCTGAAATTTGTTTCATGTTTAACATATACAGTAGTCTAACAGGTGTATCAGTTTTCTGAATTGCATCCTTTATGGTGTAGAAGTTGAAATGGGAAATACTGGTGAGATTATACAAGAAACGCGGTCTTTTGGATTCATATACTTTTGGTGAAGCTGGCATGTGATTTGCAGTTTTCTTTTAAAGTTCTATCATATGGTCTTCGAACTGGATGGGCTTCTAAGAGATACTCAGGGCAATCTGCAATGCTAAGATGTCTTACAGCTACGAGTTGGGGTCTTAACTATTACGCGTCTCTACATGCTCAGAAAGGAAATACGCAATGGATTTCTTTATCTTTCAACATATAAACGATTAGTTCTATACTTGTACAAATTCTTTGAACTAGCAATCGAGTACACCTATGAGTTGGAAGAGCAGCGGCACTACTGCCTTCAGGATCCATGCTTCTCGGCAGTTCACTAGCGTGCTGGAGTTTGACCGGTTGAATGAAAGTTTGTAGTGCGACAAAACAAAATTACAAGAAAGGAGAGGCTATAAAGCAAAAGCGGTTGTTCAACTGTTGAATATTGAGTGTTTGATTATGAACAACAGATGTAAAACAAAAGCCTATTTGCTCAAGAGAATAAATTCAGTATCAATAACACTATACAATGTGAAAAGAAGATAAATTTCCACGTCAATTTCAGTCTTTTACCTTCCAGAAACGACAAGGATGCAACGATAGCTAATCAATTATGCAACCGATCTCGCTAAGAAACAGGTAATAGCACTATGTCTAAAGTTATATCAAGGTGAATTTCACATCATACCGACTATACATTAGAAATACAACTCCTGACAAAAAGGGTCTTGTAGAAACTTGTAAGCATTCCCATAGATGAGGCACTGGTGTTGCTTTCAATGGTTAGCAGAGAGGAAGGGGTGTCAATGTGGTTTTAGTTACAAAAGGATCATGTACAGAACACAAGTGTCTGCTAGTTCAGTTATTACACTGCCACTCTGCCAGATGCGAGCAGAAGAAACCATCACAAGTTTTCAACTACTCAACAATATAAAGGGCAGCCATGCAAGAACTGGCATGTGAAGTAGATTATGACAGCGCAGTTCGTTGTGACAACCAAGTGTCTGAAATAGCATGAATCATAATACAGGAAGACATTAGCACAAATAAAACCCAACTAAGAGATAGAAACTTGTGGCTGCTAATATAAGGGTTCATGCTAAGCAAGAAGTCCTCATTATGCTGGGAGCCTGGGATCAATGGCCTTTACGAAATGCATGATCATTGAACAAATATCTAGTACGCACCCATATCTAAAGTAGTTTAGTTCCTCCAATTCATTATATAACAAAAAATTAATCAAAACAACAAAACGAAGAAATGTTATGAAAGTGAACGAATGGGGTCAATGGTAAAGATAACGAACAGACTGAGATCCTAATAAGCTTGAAATACTTCAGGTGACATACAACAACTACCTGTATTAGCTCCCCTTTGGTTAGCAGAAAATTTTATTTCACACCGTCAATTGAGGGATCCTTCCTTTTCTTTTTACCCTTTACGTGGACAGCATCATTCGGACTCTTTGGGGGACTTCTTTGCTGGCTTGTAACTGACGCTCCAACCGGACCAGAAGTGGGAAGGGTTATACTTTTCATTTCTGAAATATTCGAGTCATCAATCACACTAGGGACAATTTCTTTATCTTGTTCTCTGCCAATTGTTGGTGGTTCTGGATACAGTACAAATTATTTCAGAAAGAAGCTTCATTATTCTGAAAATTCCATTTGAATGCAAATGATATAGCAGGGCAGGATTGATCAGTGATATGACTCAATTTGACGAAAAGAATAAAAGAAAGCTTACTAAAAAAGAAATATTCCTTGTTAAGCATACGCTTGATCAAAGGATACTCTACATAAATGAAGGACCTGGGAGGTGGAAGAACAGTTCGATTGAGAGAAATTGAACAATCAGACAATGGAATTACCAGGAAAACCTTGAGAAGCCTTAATGAAACTCGAAATACCCTCTGAATAAGGATCCCTGTGGTGATAAAGGTTCCTTATATCATACAAGATATTGCAAAAATCTTACAGCTTGCTAAAGTAAAAATTATTGTTTAATAGATTACCAAATAGCGGCCGCCTGAATGGATTTGGTATTTTGGCTCCTGCCATCTTTTCTATTGGATGAATTAGTATTTGTTCCATAGCTGCCGCCATCATTGCTACTCCATTTCTTCAGTTCATCACCCGGACTTTCAACACTTTTTGGAATACCTTCTGGTTCCTCCTGCTTCTTAAAAGCATCTGGCAAATTAACATCTAGGGAAACCAATGACGAGTGTCGCTTCACTTTCTTTAGAGCTCTTTCGGTGTTGTGTGCCTCAACCTGAACAATCTCAGAGCAAGATGACACATGCATATTACATATAGCTCCAGTAAACTGTCCAAAAAACACATTATAATTTCAAAGGAGTAACTACGTATGACTAAAGAAACAGTCAAGATCTTTGCAAGTGCAGCCTAGATGCAGAAACTCCATCACCCAAAGATGGTCCTCATCAATACAGCATCAACTTTGAAATATATACTTGGAACTGAGTTAAGCTAATGATCAGTACTACAGACAACAGCTCTACTTGATACCACAAACTGTTACCAACATAAGCTTAGGTCAGAGCAAAGAGGCCAAAGATCACATACAAATCTTGAATTGAGTAACATAAACCTGCTGGATATGGCAATCCTCAGATGTGCATCTGAGGAACAGTACACCCTAGTAGTATGTTGGAAAATACGGAATTTACATACAAGTAAACATGGTGACGTAGCGACCACAAAGTATACTAACCAATCAAATCTAACATGTTTAAAAGCAAATGTGGTCAAGTATATATGACAAATCTTAGATCTAGGAGCACTATGGAGCATATGAAAGCAACTTTAATATATATTAAGTATCCAAGAAGCAGAAAAATATCAAGTGTATAACAAGCACATCTGCGAGTGATATGTACAAGATAGTTCCAATATCTATGAACTAAAAAACAAAAACAGCTTGCACTTGCATATAACTCCCATGACAAACAAAGTTTAGTAGTGCAAACCCACTGCGTCTTTGATTTTGCTTGTGATATCAGTTACTTGCACCGAGGCTATGCGCAAGCATTGCAAGATTACGCTCAATATAATACCCTCCCCTCCAGCTTTCTGGACAGCACAAATATCACCATTTGAGTTAAGTGTCGCAGTCATTCTTCCTCCCATGATAGCCTCCTCCTTATATGTTGGATCAACCACCTAGGATCATTAAATTACAATAAAAACAGAAACACTGTTGGAGTACTGAGAATCAAAAGAAAGGTAAGAGTAGAGACCAACTGCTCACTGTACGTGTAAAGCTCTTAACTCACAATAGAGTTACCCTCACAAAAGAATGCAAATGTTACTGCTATTGGAAGATGATGGATTATCAGCGGAAGAGGCTCCCTAACCTGTACAAAAGAGTTGAAACAATCTATTGCAAATGAAGCTTAAACAGCATATGCTTATTTATTAACAAAAATGAGCAAAGAATATTCTTCAAGAAATACAAAAGTCTTGTATCTTAACTAGAAAAGAAAAAATATAAAGTCTTGACACGCCAAAGAAAATGCGAACAACAGGAAATTACCACAAACTTTCTCAGATGGGTTATTAGCATAGCATTGTAATAGCCAAGTATAGATAAGCCAACTGATTACCTCAGGCAGATGTACAATAACTTCTTGACCATCTTCTCCTCCTAGTGTGCACTCAGGCCTTCTAAAGGTCATTAGAGCAGCCAAAGCAGCAATATTAGCAGCATCAATGAGATTCCTGAATGATGTTCGTTCAATGATAGGGACATGTAACAGAAGATTGTGTTCTTTAATCTACACTAGAAAGATGATTGAATACCCTCCATTGTCAAGGATGTGGAGGTCCACTCGGATTGACCAAACTGATTTGCCTGCAACAACACACAAGGATTCCATATCCACAGCCCTACTCTCTCTGCAAGAAAGATTCGCAAATTCAATTTCTATAAATCACATAAGTATGGCTTTAAGAGAACTCAATATTTACTGTCAGTAAGTGGGGACTGTGCTTGAGAATGGAAGTACTACTTGTCTAAGAGCCAGCTAGCACGAACCTTGCATAGACTTTGTTAAAAAGAAGGGAAAAAACAGTTTACCTAAGACCACGATCTACAACATGCCCAAGTTCAATAGCAGCCTCTCCTGGTCGTCCGGCCTCAAAAGAGGGATCTGCCATGGGTGAGAATTCAGTAAATATAGCGAGAGTTCCTTCATTGGGCCTGTCTATGTAAGGTTGGACAAGTTGGGCCATAACATAGCCCATAACATGTGTCTGACCAAGCTGGACTTCCGCAGCACCATCCTCTCTGCAATTGCCAACAGAAGGCCTTCAGAAATATGCAAAGCATAGTACATGGAAGAATGTCAAAACCTCAATGCAATACAATAAGTTACTTCTTCAAAGAAATTCATAATCTAAGAATTCTATCGACTATACAAGCTTCTCTTCTAGTATGATGATCACAAATTTAGACAGACATATGTACTATGAAAACAAAATCTCACATTAGCGGTCCCAAAAATTTGCATTTTAACTAGAATTATGTTGACAAGACTCACACGTGAACCAAGGCATTTCACTAGCAAGTGAAATTGTACTTCACAAGTTCCATCCAAGTCCTTAGTGTCAAATTTTGCAAAGACAACACAATTCTACTGTGTTGCTCAAATAAGGCTACACATGCTCAAAATGATAAGCATCACCGCCCAAAATATCACTACAAAGTTGAGAACTTTCCTTCCAAAACATGCAATTCATCATATATAACTGGTACAATTTACTCCAACAACAACAACAAACCAAAAATAAAGCATTTATCTCACTTGATTGGGGTCAACATGAATTCGATTTTTTCATTCCATTTAATTATAAATCAGATTTAGTGAAAGATCTAATCCTTCTAAATCCTTTACCACCATCCTAGATAAGTTAATTTCGTCTTACCCTTCTCCTAAAGTGTTCTGTTAGAATCGCATCATTTTTATACACGGTAGTATTTTAGATCTGCACAAGACATGTCTGAATTTCTAAACCTACCTTATCTTAACTTGTCCTCGATCGACGTGATGATACTTCTTAACGTATATTTTTATTTTGTATTTTATCCGTTCTAATATACCCATATATTCATCTTAGCATCTCAATTGTTGGTATGTTTATCTTATAGACATCTTGATCTTTGATAACCCCGCACTCACTACGATATAATATTGCACGCCAAATATCTATCTATAAAACTAATCTTTTAGCCTTTAAGAAATTTTTTTTGTCATACGAAATTTTGGTAGCAACTTATCATTTTATCGATCATGTTTTAATTCTATGCATAACATCTTCTTCAATTCTTCCTTCCTTATGAATAGTCAAATCTAAATATTTAAAAACTATCATTTTGCATACAACACAACCACCTATGGCAATAACAATATTATCATCTTTCATATTTTTACTACATGACAATGCATGTACTTTGTCTTAGTCCTACTTAAGTTAAGACCCTTACATTCTTAAGTAGTATCCCAACATTCTTTTGTCTCATCAACCAAAACTATATCATTGGCGAATAACATATACCATGATACTTCATTCTGAATTATAATGAGTGAGTTTATTTGTTACTATGACAAATACGTAAAGACTTAAAACTAAATTTTGATGTAAATCTACATTGATAGGAACTCTCTACTCTTATCACCATTATAGTGCACTCGAACGGCTACTCCATCATACATATTCTTAATGATCTTTATATATATAATATGTATGCCGTTTCTTTCTAACTCCCACCATAACACTTCTCTAGATAGATGAAAAACATTCAATGAACCCAATAGCTCCACCAAAATAATCATTTCAATCAACTATAATTCCACAATTCTCTCACGCACCCAAACACAAACCCAAAAGAAAACAAATTCCAGAATAAATTAAAACTTAAAGAGGTAAAAAAATAAACATGCCTTCCGAACTTGATAGTAATCCGGCGGTAATCGAACGGGCGGTGGCCATCAACTCTGAGATCAGACTGCAGAGCAGTTTCAATGAACTTCTTCTCGTTGACTGTAAGCTTCCATGTGTTAGATACTCTTTGATCCATTGATTAATTGATTGAATTTCTTCTTCAATCTTGGAATTAACCAACAACAACAACAAGAAAAAAAGAACAAAGTTTGCTTCTTTAATCTAGAGGGATTTGGAAAAGAAAGGTTTTGCTGGGGTTTTGAACGCCCAGCGGCAAGAAGGCGCAGGTTTTCAGTGTTAGACTCGCAAGCTTTACATTTGCAAAAAGGTTATTAAGATTGTGAATAATAATATAACGGCTATGTTGTGTAATTGCACTAGTGAGATATTATTTGTATTTTATGTTAAAATATTTTTACTTCAATTTTTTCTTTTTTCATTTTTTATTTCTTTTTTTCCATTCTTTTCTTTATATCTTAATATTTTTTCACTTTTATTTTTCGTTTCTTTTCATTTTGTATCTTTCTTTCTTTATTCTTTCTTTTTGTTTCCTTTTTTGTTCATTCTGAATAAAATAATTTTTTTTAACACAAACATTATTTTATAAAAGAATTACACAAAAAGATTGATTCCTAATGCTGAAGTTACGAGGAAACATTTCAACTACTAGTGGCACATACTTTATAATTAAGGACATATTTCAAGTACTTATAAGTGAGTTTCGTATAAATAAAAAATAAATTTTTTTTAAAATAAGTTAAAAATAGAGTTTAATTTTTGCGTTCTAATATTTTTTTAAAATTAAAATATAAAATTATATTAAAATATATACAAATAAAAGAATTAGAAATAAATTTTTATGTATAAAATTAGAATTTTTAGTATTTTATGCAAATAAAATATATAAATTTTTCAAAACTTTAATTCTGAAGTAAAAAATTAGAGTTTCGGACGACTCTAAATTTGACTAGCAGCTTTGTGCAGCAGAACTTATGTAATATAATGAAAGAATAAGAGGCAGGAGACATAAGAGAAGTTACATTTTGTGCAGTAAAATTCCATAAATAAGTTTCGTTGGCCTGGTACTGCAAAACAAATAAAGAAACTATTTTGGGCGAACAAACTATGTTTGCACCCCCATCCCCTTCGAGGTCGTTTGGAAATGATTAAAAAATAATATTTTTAACATAAATATTTTATAAAAAAGGTTATTTTAATTTCATAAATAAACAATTATACATATAATTATTTATAATATATAAGTTATTCATATTTTTTAAATTAAAGAAGTTATTTATTGTGTAAAATTTTTTATCTCCTTGAGCAGTATCATTGCTGTAGGAATGTCACAAAGCCCATTTGCAAGGGCTCAGTTTGAAACTGCCTTAATGAAAACGAGGCCTTGCTCGGCCCACTTATGATTTTATTGGTGTCAACAAAATAAAAAATATAATGAAATATTAGGATGTGCTATGAGATGTAATTTTATTTTAAAAACTGACATTTTGTAAAAGTGAGTTTTTGATAGCTGTATTATTGAAAGTAAATTATTATAAAAAATGTTAAGTACTATTATTTATAATTAGAACTCATACTTAGAGAATAAAATTCTAACTCTACAATAATTTTACTAAAGTTAGAACTTCTATGTAACTTGAATTCTTTAACACTAGTTTCCTAATGAAATCAAGTATTTCTAATAAGATTCTAACTTTTAGAAATGCAATCATAGGCCTTTGGTAAGACAATTTACAGTTCATGCTTCTAGATGACCCAATGCTCCTGGTTGTCCTCCTCCTAAAACCCCCATATCGTAACCGTGATGTGGTGGAAAAAGTCACCTCTAGTGCAAAAACACACGCCTTATGGTTCATAATTGTCTTCTTCCTGAAAACTAAAATATAATTTTGAATTCTATTAGGGCAGGCAGGTATTGAACAACTTTTCTACCCTATGTATTTGATTTTTTATTCTTTGATTTATGGCTTCCATGAAAAAAGGAAACAATTTTCATTCTTATCAGAGTCTGGCAGCTTTGCTAAGTGGTCGTTTTACCAAAAAAAAAACACTAAGAAATATGGTTTTTCTTTCTTGTCAAACTCTACATAATTGTCAACATTCACAAAGACTCATGAGTTGAGTGGGCTAACACAACTAGCACAAAAATATTTTTTTGCGACAAAATGGTTAAGGAGATGCTTAATAGTATTTATAAAATAAATTTTTCTGAAATAAAAATATTAAAAAAATATTTTATAAAACAAGTTATATCTTTTATTTTAAAAAATAAAAATAATAAAATTTTATAAAAAGTTATTTAAAAATATAAAATAAAAAATTATTGAAATCAAAGCCAAAAGTCCCTAAATTTTGTGTGTGAAAGAGCAACCAACATGAGTAACTATTTGAAGCTACTGCTGCATCTTTCATGTAAATGTGGTGCCCCATTCATATATTTTATCATGAATTTAATGATTCTATATCAAATAAATATGATTGTGACTTTACATAATTTGAACTCAAATAATGCTTAAAATAATATGTTGGATCGGGTTCCATCAAATCTATACGTTATTAATTCGAACCTAGCCTAATTTGAAGGCCCAATATCATACAAAATAACTAAAAATAGGGATGAAATATATGTGCCAAAGGAGTTCTTTGAACTATGCAGATAAGAATTCATTTCTTTTTCTAAAAGTTACTTTCAAATAATTTTTTGAATTTATTTTTATAAATTATTGTTATAAATTTAAAATAATAACTTTCATTTGAAAATTCAGTTTTTAGAATTTATTTTGAATCACTTCTTGACAAGTAAATAAATATAAAATCTATTTTATGTAAAATGATATATATTTGATACAGACTTAGAATTTTGTGAGAAAAAAATATACTGAGGTGATGTTTAGGAATTCATAAAATAAATTTTTTAAAATTAAATTTAATTTGAAATTTTTATAAATAAATTTATATTTTTATCTCGAAATATTAATAAATTTTATTCATATATATATATTATGATGTATAATTAATTTGTAGGTTTCAAATATTTAATTTTGTAAATACTGTAAAAATTTAAATACAAAATACAAAATTAAAATAAATTTTTAAATAAAAGAATTTACGCTAAATATGCTCTACAGAAGTAATGCAATATTTAGCAAGAAATAATTAGTTTTTGGGAGGGTTTATAACTCCCAAAAAACTTATTTTCAATTCAAAAAAATTATTTACAATTTTTTTTAAAATTTTTTTAAAATTTGAAAGATATGAATGAATTATGGAGAATAATTATAGGTATAATTTTTAACTTTTTAAATATTAATAAAATAATGTATCAAAAAAATCTTTTTTACCAAAATTTTCTTATAAGTACTTTCAAACAATCTTACTATTTATTTTTTTAGAGCTTATTTAAAAATACGTCAAATTTTACTTTTTCTTTTGAAATTTTAAATTTAACTATTTTACTGTTTTAATTGTCACTTTAAATTTAATTTTTATTTCACACTAAAACTCAATTTTATTAAAATTTTAACTTCAAATTTTATTCAATTATTTTAAATATTAATGTAAATTCTAGTTTCACGGGTATTCGAAACAAGCTCTTTCTCCGACATAAAATATTTCTTTCATCAATAAACGGGCAGGTGTTGATAGTAATGTTATCATAGTACAAATCATGAATCCATGCAATTGCAAAACTAGTACTCTTCTCGGCAGTCAAAACCCCACGCACGCAAATTCATGCGGCCAAACATCAGGGCAATTTTTTTTTAACTTTTGTTTATTTAAAATTAATTACCACGCGTTCTATACGTTCGCAATTTCTGTTTTCAGCGCACTTTTGCATTTTTTTAAAGTTAATTGTTAAAGTAATTTAGTGTAAATGTTATTATTAAAAGTAGATTCAGTTTCCTACTTATTTTGTAAAAGAAATTAACTGAAAATAATTTATGTATTTTTTATACAGTTAAAAATTATTTTAGTGATAAGAATTAAAATTGAAGAGTGAAAAGAATATAAAAGACTTATAAAGCATTGCATAGTACTGCACGGCACCGCTTATTATTTCTTAAAAAAATAATTATTTTTTTATTTTTTTTACTATATAATAAAATATAATAATAAAAAAATAAATTATATATTATATATTATTTATAATTATTTATTTATTTTTATATTTTAATAAAATAATATAAAATAATAATTATAATTTTTATTGAAAATATTATTATATATTTATAATTACGAAATTTTGTAGAAAAACATTCTTACTGTCATTGTTCTTAAAAGATAGCTTGTTACGACAGAAAGCTCGGCCGATTAATTGGCTTGTTTCATTAGTGAATTTCAGAACTTCGAATTTCTGCAACGTCGTTGAGACTGAGGTTTGGAACGTTGGAGGTCGATGGTTGGAAGCTTGCATAAATGAACTCATGGGATTGCGCTGTTGCTCTTAAGAAGACAGCTGAAGAGAAAATATGTGAAAAAAAAATAGTGCACAATATTAAGCAGAGAGCAAGGTGTGTTTTGATCAATATGTTTGGTGAGACTGTTTCCACAAAATTTTTGTTCGGCAACAATGCTTTGATGAACTTGCTCTGTTGCTCATAGTTAGAATTTTTTTAACTCCGGTCCCGATCGATGGTTCTTTATAAATCTGGCCAGATCGACGCATACCAACCGAGTCAGTGACAAGTCGGCTTAATTTGTAGATCGGGATCTATTTATGTTTTGAATCGACGATCTTTGAATCAATTTGGACGGTGTGATCAGAAAAACTATATTATGAATGATATGAAATGATTATTATCATTGTTGTGATTGTGATTTTTATTATATAAGATGGTCGGGGCTATGAAGAGGTCCTTATCAGGACAAGAATCTATGCTAATGGCCCAAAAAACCAAACAAAATTTGAAAATGCTTAAAGTAGAGTAGTTCTTTCATTATTTTTTTTTTTTCGAAGATATATTTAATGAGTACTCTTTATAGTTGTAAGAATCGGATCGGACATCGAATCGAAAAATTGTTCGGATCACGGTTCTCGAATTAAACCGTCGGATCAATAATATTAAAATATTTTTAACTAATAATAATAGTTATAGTAAGAAATTTACTGCTAATGATACTACCAATAATAATAGCTATAGCAATCATAACAAAAAATTAGAGTATTTTTATTATGTCATTACTATCAACAACAACAGTAATAATAATCACAGCAAAAATTGAAGTATTGCCACCATAATTGCCACTACAAACAATAATAATAACAACTAAAATTTATAATATAAATTTTTAAATAAATTAGGAGATTAGAAAAAATAAAACTATAAAATAGATAAATCATAAAAAAGATATAACTAACTTTTTTAGGTATACATATTTGAGTCTAAATATTTTACAATATAAAAAATTTAAAAATCACTAATAATTGATATTTTCAAATAAAAAATAATTAATTATATTTTTTGCATTATCACATCCAAATGTTAAATCTAAACTACATATTATTTTTCAATATAGAGCTATTAATAATTATTTTTACATTAAATATATCTTCAATTTAAAATTTTTTAATTAATATTTTAAAAATTTTTTCAACCCGATCTGATCCGGACAGACGGATCGGCCGGGTTGAAATGGGTTAGAATGGATCAAATTGGGTCGAAACTGATCAATTGTATAAACGATCTTTTTACAAATTCGAACCGATTTATCGTCCGGATCGACCCGAAAGTTCTAGGCCTGAAAATTATGGTACTCTTCAAGAAAACACTTTCAAATATTTACTAGTTTGGTCTTACATCATGAACAGTACCCATTGTCTTCTTCCAACAGAAAAAACATATATATAATTGTTTGTGTTCTCATTACATACGCAAATTCTTTTGTGTTCGGTCTCGTTTGAAGTTGTTTAAAATTTTTTTTAAATGCTTTCAAAATTATATAATATACAATTATCATATGTATAATTTTGTAACTAAGAAAAATGACAATTTTATTTTTAAAAAAAGTCATAGAAGTTTACTTTTTTTTAATATTGTAGAAAAATTTTTTAAAATAAAAAGTTGAAAAAATCATTGGATTTGTTGAATAACAAAGAGAGGAAACCATGCATTTGAATGCAATTTTTGGTGCGTCTATGTAGGGCAAAACTTGGATATCATGTGCTGCGGATAAAAGCATGTTTCAATCGTAAAGAATTTTTTTTTTTTTTTTCAAATGTTAACTTTTCTTATTTTATATGTTTTAATTATCGTTTTAAATTTTATTTTTACTTCAAATTTTACTTTAATTAAAATTTACTTTCAAATTTAATTTTACATATTTTAAATTACTACTCTAAATTTTATTTTTACTGAATTTTATTTTTTCAAATTTTATTTTCATAAAACTTATATTTATGGAATTTAATTTTATGTAATTGAGACATGTACTTAAGTTTTGGTGACAAGGAAGAGGTAGTCCAACTTTCAAAGAAGAAAAAAAAGGTGCCTAAACCCTGGGTTGGCTTGATTGACTGTGAGATTTTTGTTATCATGTTGAAGTGTCTGGGAGAGATATTAAGACTCCTTTTTTATAAACATATAACTGTAATTCAATGATATAATTTAAGACAACATTAAGCGGCGTTTAAGAGTACTTATAAAATATTTTATTTTTAAAAAATAAGTATTATTTTTTTATTTTAAAAATAATAAAAATATGTAATAAATAAATTTTTTTATATAAAATTTTTTTATATTTTCTAAATAATTTTTAATATTTATAAAATATATATTAAAAAATATATAATAAAAAATCTAAAAAAAGTTTTTAAAAAACGTAATTTCAAACACACCCAAAGTATCTAGCTATCCGTATTATGATCGTTTTATTGACACAATTATTCGATCGCTCGATTTGATGACAGTGAATAAAGAGTGGAAGTGAGTGTATATAATGAGAGAGTATATATTGCCTTTGTAAAATATAGATAGTGTTGGCAAAGCTTTATAAACATGTAGTTAACTTTCTAAAATGAAGTTCTCTTCCTTAGAATGTGCGACCTTGCACTTATTTAACATTATTAGGAGATATAAAGAAAGTTATTAGGGTGGGTGATTTTGGGATTTGAGTTGGAATATATAATCAATCAAGAGAGCAAGTGGTGTAAAGTTGAGTTGACTGGCAGGTGGGTTATCTTTTCTTCTTGATCTTTGTTTTTTGTTTGTGATAATTTGATGTGTTCATTATCTGTTCCTCACTAAACAAAAGTTTTATATTTGTATCTTGATTTAGAAGTCAATTATTTTCTTCTATTGGAATCATATTTAGCAGTACTTTTTAATTTTATATTAATTTAGTTCTTATTTTATATTTTAAAATTTTAATAATATAAAAAATTTTAGTATCTAATTGTCCAAAAGAGTTCATAACTTAAAAATAGTAATTTTTTCTTAGGTTAACATAACTCTACTGAAATTAGATTTGCATGCAGTCAATACTGGAATAATTAATGCTTTTCCAACTAGTTAGGAAATTACGGACATTTCCATGCTAATTTATGCACCCATCTCCAGTCAATTGAACATTCATTCATTTATTCATGCGGGTTTTTGGACTATCCAAAAAATAGTTTACCCAGCTTATTCAGCAAAAAACAGTGACCACAAATTGCTTTCAAAATTCAAAACATAAGCCATTAACTGAGTTTTGATTTTAAGGTAACCAATCAACCAAGATTACCAAATCTTGATCCATTAATGCTTAAAAATATTATCAACATATTAATTAGAAAATTAACTCTGTTAAGTTTAAACTTAATCAATTAATAAAAAAGCTAATTTATGTCACAAATAAAGAAAAATGTAATTAAAAAAAGACAAGAAAAGAGAAGTGGATTGGCATAGCAGTCGCAGTCGCAGCAGCAGCAGCAGCACTGTTTGTTGTTGGGATGAGCTGTCAAAGAGCATTAGATGCTTTTTTCTGACTCCCACCTGCACCCTCCGTCTCTGTTTTCCATCTTTTCTCTTTTTAACCTTTCCCTCTACAACACCACAACACTACAAAATCAACCAACCAACCTAAAAATATACAAACATTTCTTTTTTTGCATTTTATAACCTTGTTAGTCAGTATATAGAATAGGAGGAACTCCTGAACCTGACCGATCGCTCCTCTTTCAAAGACGATGATTAGTTTTTGTTCTTCCAAATTTTATTTCTAGGGATTTGGTTTCAGATTTGTGAACCTATGCCTAGCTTGTGTAGGGTCGCATACACTAGTAATGTGTAGTAGTGTTATATAGTTTTTTTCTTGCAGGCAGGAGTATATATGTACGTTGAAATCAAAACGGGCAGACAATAAAAACCATTCGTTTTTGGTTTTTTCTTTATTACGAGACCCCACGAGTGGCCTACTACTAGTACGACCACTGCTGCTACTGCAGAAAGAGGAAAACCAGTCACTGTGAGACTGATAGCTGTAGGGAGAGAAGAAGGGAGATGAATGAAAGGAAGAGTTTTTGATTACGGAATTAGGGTTTTTTGCCGCAGCTTTTCTGGTTCTTTCTTCTTCCTTCCGATGTTCTTGATTTCTTTCTCTTTCTGGTTTTTTTCTTTTTAATTGTTGCTACCTGATCTCTGTTTAAAAACCATGATTCCACACTAGCTAAGGGAGAAAGGAAGAGAGATAGTCAGCTGCTAGTTTTAGTACCAAAACCCTAGCTGTACAACTGGCTTCCTCTTCGTCATCACCATCGCCATCTCTTTCCTCTCTTGAAAGATTCTCTTAGATCTCTGTTTATTTTTTCAACACAGCGAGAGAGATATGGGGTAGAGTAGAGAGAAGCAAAGGACAGGACGGGAGGCCTAGACGAGTGAGAGAGAAAGGAAAGAAGGGCCCAAACAAACAACAAACTTTAATTTCTGTTTTTTTTTGGAATCATGCAAAAGAACATGAGTCAAAGCGAACACGGCGGCACTGCCGTTGGTGCTGGAGCAGCAGCTGACCAAAATACCAGCGGTAACAGCAAGACAAACTGCGAGCAACAGCAGCAGCATCACCAGTACCACCACCACAACTACCATCTCATCAGCTCAATAATTCAAACGACAGCGACGACACCAGCTGTTGATCCCTCTCTAGCTATTTCAACTACGACGGACACAGATGCACCTGGTCCTTCATCATCAACAGATCCGAGCAAGAAACCTGTAGTGAAGCGGTCTTCGAAAGATCGGCACACGAAAGTCGACGGCCGTGGACGGAGAATCCGTATGCCGGCGGCTTGCGCCGCTAGAGTTTTTCAGTTGACAAGAGAGTTAGGCCACAAGTCAGATGGAGAAACTATCGAGTGGTTGCTTCAACAAGCGGAGCCGGCGATTATTGCAGCAACGGGAACCGGAACTATTCCGGCAAATTTCTCAACACTTAACATCTCTATGCGCAGCTCTGGATCTTCTACTTCTGCTCCGCCGTCTCGATCTGCTCCTCATTCTTTCCATGCTTTAACTCATCACCTTCATCCGTTTCTTGATGATTCTCTAGCGTTCCATCACCAGCAGCAGCACCACAATCTTTTTACTGCTGCCTGTGATTCTGTTGATCCCGCCGACAATTATTTACGCAAGCGTTTTAAAGAAGATGTATTCAAAGATGAACAACAACAACAACAAGAATCTAGCGGCGGGCAGACGTCTCCGAAGCAGCAGGAACAAGTAACAGTGGAACCGGAAGGGATGATGAGGGTAGCATCGACAGGAGTTTTACAACCACCACCAGCAATGTGGGCAGTCGCTGCCGGGCCTGGACCAAGCAGCGGAGGCAGTGGAGGTTTCTGGATGCTTCCGGTAACTACAAGCACCACCGCACCTTCAGGCCCCCTCACCGGCACTCCAACAGAACATTCTCTTTGGCCTCCGTTAACCGGACATTATCGGGCAGCTGCTGCTTCGATGCAAGGAAACACAATACAAGCACCACTTCAGTTCATGTCGAGACTCAACATTCCAGCCGCCGCAGGGTTAGATTTCCAAAACGGCCGAGCGATCTCGATGTTAATGCAACAGCCATCAGTTCCTTCGCAGCAAATCGGACTCGGTGTTTCCGAGCCGACGAATCTCGGAATGCTTGCGGCATTGAACGTATACGGTGCACGAGCAGCTGGGTTGAGTATGAACTCGGTGCACCAGCAATCCATGGATCAACACCATCAGCAACAACAGCAGCAGCAACAAGACAGAAATAGTGAAGATGAAGATGAGCAACAACAAAACCAGACAACTTCTCATTAGAGTTAATTGTTTAAGCTTTATCTGTTTCTGCAAGAACGTCTTTTAAGATTAGATTTTCTTTGTTTGCTTTCTCAGAAGAAAGTTGAGATTTTTGAGGTAGAATTTAGGTATTCAACTTCTAGCTAGTTGTTCTCCATTGATCTGCATCAGTGTGCGAGCAAGTTAATTTTCTTTTTGAGTTTATTTGTGGGCCAAATAGGGCAAGAGAGAGTATTTATTAATTGAAGGTTTTTGTACAGATAAATTTCATTGTAGAAAATAATTCTTTCTTCATTATCTTGCCTGATCTATAATCTGTTCTAGTGCGTTTGTTTTTCCTATTACATACTGGCAAACAGTTAGATTCTGATTTTGACAAATAATCTTATTCGGAGTCGAAACCCAAATCCCTAACAGTTTTTAAGGTCTACTAATAGCGGAGCTGATTTAGATTTCACTTTCAAAGATTTGCTAATGCTTGTTTCAAATATTTGAAACTTTAATTTTTTCTGTCAAATTTAGAATTCTAAACAGTTCACATATTTTAATAATTTATAATAAATTCAGAACAATTATCACTATATATTTCAAATAGAATTAAAATATAAAAATTAAATTCTATTTCTAATAAAAATAATTAAAATATAAAAATTAACATTTATTTTTAAATTATTATTCAAAAATTTTATTTTTTATTTTATTTTTGCAAATTTAGTTATCTTATCCCAACACACGCCCTAAACAAATCCCAACATACTTATCCTATCCTGCGTTATCTTTGCAATATATTTACTGCTTGTTGTTAACTTAAAACAATTATCAGCATCTTCGCTGACGGCCGTATGTTCCGGAGGATTTCCGCAAATAGCCGGTGAAAGAAATCACGTCTTTCTTCCGGTAACAGACATCATCAATAGTCAAGAAAATTATTCAAGAAGATTAGTTCTGCCATACATCAGCTAGCTGATTAAATAAAAAAGCTTTTCTAAAGAATTAGGCCTATATTTATTAGATATAGTGTAAAACCGACAGCGTAATCTTTTTCAGAAGGTAAAGAAAGAAAGAAATAAACTTTTTCCTACAACAAACTTCAACTCAGCTTGACTTTAGCAAAGTGAGAAAGAGGAACTTATACAAAGAGATGCAAAGATCTTTTGGGTCATGATAGCTACAGCACTAGTTGATGAATGCAGCCCTCCAGTCTCCAGGGTTGCTGATAATTAATATTAATTATATGAGGGGAGCAATTCTTGTTCGGGTTTCGATGATTTTGTAGGGTTCTGATTGATGGAGAGAGATACAATATCAGAAAAATTAATCAAAATAATGCATTCGAATGATTTTGTTCATATACTATAAAACTCAATTCAACTAAAAAATTTAAACTAATGAATTATAAAACTCTCTAATATATAACTTTATTTTATTTTATTTTTATTTAATATAGAACTAGTTTATTCATTCTTAATCCAATACTGATCCTTGCTACGTGGTCTTTTACCTCTCTCTCAAATATCTAACCATTTGTTAAGAGCATGATGAAGTAGTAGAGTTCTTAATCATACACTGAATGCACTAATTTTTTCCTACATGCATTCCGAATCAAATAGCAGATGGAATAAAAGCTCAACTGATTTGTGTAAAATTTGTCATAGAAAAAATAAACACACAGTAATGCTCAACATCAAAGTGGACTCAAACTTCCAGTAATACTTGGATGCTTTTTAACAGTGTTAAACTGTTGGGCTTTTCCTTCCCGGAAGAGGTGGCCCGTAGCCCACATGATTTACGTCTCAGATGGAAGAGTTAAGGACAGCAAATAGTTAAGGACATTGCTGTCCTTTTAACATAATTTTGAAAATTTTCTTAACCCTGTTGCAGCAGCCATGAAAATAGATAAAAAAAGAGAGGAACAAGAGAAGAAATTCACAGTTGATTTGACGTCAATTTGATGTCTAAATGAATTAAAATTTTATCAGCATATTTTAATGATCAATTGTTATTCTGAACCATGGAAATCGCATTTGAAATTCTCTATGTTTTTGTAAGTGTTTATGAAACCATTTTGAAGTTCCATATTTACGTTTCGTATGTGTTTATGAAATCACGTATTTATGAAACCACTTTGAAGTTCTTTATTTTATTTTTCATACGTGGTTATGAACCACTAATTCTGTATGAAATCTTTATAAATTTTTTTATAATTCACCAAAATTAGTAGATTTTGAGATATATAATTATATATTTATAGTTTTAGTTAGAGAGAACTTACGTATTTACTCCTCGCGTTATTGTAATAGAAAATATTTATTGATTGCTGTGATTTTTACTCATCATATTGAGAAAAAGTTTCATGTAAATTTATTGTGTTGATATATTCGCCATTGTGGTGAATTATTTACTTTAGTACTGTATTTGCTGAATTAATGCTATATTCGATGATTCTCTATTAAGTTCACACAAAAATTAGATTTTCTAATTTTTACTATATGTTTTATATATTCTGTTGGATATTATCTATTGATAAACAAATATTTACATATATTTTAATATCATATAAGATAATCTAAATACTATTTTTATAATGATTGTGGATTAAATTAAATATATTTATGAATTACAGCAAACAATAATAAGAATAATAAAGTTGTTGAATAACTAACAAAAGAAGGAAGATAATGTTGAATTTTGGAAGCACTACATATTTGCATGTTTTGCCTCATGTTATTGGACCGGCACATAAATCAGCCCAACAAACTTAACTTTAGGTTATGTGTGGATATATGTGTAATAAATAATAATAAGAAAAATAATACAAGTACAGATAGAAAATATTTATATATACAGTAAAAATAACAAATTAACTATATTTGAATAGATGAATAAATAAATAAATAATAAAAATAAATTTTTTATGAAGACTCAAATGTTTTCTTTATTTATAATAATTTAATTTTTATTATATTAATATAACTTTAAATTAACTTTAGAAATATAAATTTTGGATTAATTATTTATATTAATTTAGTTTTATATTAATATTAGATATAATTTAGCAAATTAAATTGTGTTTTAATTATAAAAAATTGATTATGTAATTTTATTATTTTTTCATCAATTAAATCAATAATATTAATAAATATAAAAATAATAAATTATTATAATAAAAAATAACATGCATTAAATAAAATCTAATAATAATAATAGATTTCAGATGGTTACTCTTGCAACTCCAGAATCATCCATGGCGATAATAATGGATCTGATAGAAGCTCGATGGGAAGAATCTTGTTGATGAAATGTTTTTTGAAGATTGCATAGGAAATCATGAGAACGCATCGTGATTGTTTGCGATAAATTTAAGCCCTCCTTCTCGGAAGATTACCTCCCACCAGTCTTTAGTAGGCTGCGTTTAGCGTCGAGTTTCCAGCGTTTCATTTCATTTCAATTTTTAATATATTTTATAAAAAATTTTAAATTAAAATTATAAAAAATATTATATTATAAAATTTATTATTATTTAGTTTTTTAGATAAAAATATAAAAGTAATCTTTCTAAATAAAAAATAAAACTAATATTTAAAAATAAAATAAAATATGTTTTAAAAATTTTTTATTTCATAATTACTTTAAAATACATATCCTTTATTATTTTCGAAAAGAACAATTTCTGAACTCTTTTCTTTTTTATAAATTGAAGTGTATACAACTTGTAAGTTATGTATATTTCATTTTCCTTTTGTTCAATCTTCGGAGTAAGTGTACATATCTTGTATTTATATTACATGTGGAATAATAAATATTTCTTGACATGCATGCAAGTTTGTTTGAAATTTTTAAAATTTTAAGCAGTAAATCTTCTTCTTCTTTTTCTTAAAAAAGAGAAAAAAAAAAGAGTCACATAATATTGGTAGGAAATATTCATGGATTATAATGCATGTGGGATAATAAACATTTCTTGACATGCATACAAGTTTGTTTGAAAATTTTAAAAATTTTGAACAGTTAATTTTTTTTATTTAAAATGAAAAGACTCAGATAATATTGGCAAGTCCGTTTAAAAATATTTTTATTTTTTAAAAAATAAGTTTTTTTAAGAATAATAAAAATATATAATAAAATAATTTTATTATGTAAAATTTTTTATATTTTTCAAAATTTTAAATAAAATTTTCTAAATATTTATAATATATATTAAAAAATATAAAATTAAAATTAAAAATTATTGTTCTTTTAAGGTAAATCAAACAGCCCCTTCCATCTTTTCGGTAGAACAAAAGTGTTTTGGGAATAAAATTTTAGTTCGGTTCTTCGTTGACTGTATCTGTTGGTCGTCTCAACAACTACTAGTGAGCTTAAGATTTTCATCGCTCGAAATTACTTCGCTCGCTTCACCTCTCTCTCTCTCTTCGAATCCCCGCTCAAATTCCAACCTTCAAATTCATGGACGGAAATCGATCTGGTCTCCATATCGTAAATTTCACCGATTAAATCGAGAGATCCGCTTCTAATCATTCGCTTTGGAACTCCGTCATCGGCGATTGAAGTAATACAGTAAGTGGAATTTGCTATTAATTGGAGTTCATTAGAATTTCTACGGATTACTTAATGTTGTAAAGTTTTTATTGGATTTGGTTTAAGTAAGCGTTGAAATTTTGGAAATTTATTTTGTGGAGTGTTGGAAAGTTAGTAAAGTATCTGTAGGTTTTTGATTAACCCTAGTTCTTTAACTCAATCAAATTAAATGCATGCCTGTTGAAAGTTAATATCAATTCACTAATTATGGAAGTAATTTGTATGATTTATTTCTTGTTTTGTTTGAAAAACTTCTTATTGATTTTTGAGAATGTCAAAGCGGAGAGATAAGGTCCTAAACTTGAAATCAATCAGAGATTGTTGGTTATGGGTTGTGGCAACACAATGAGGAACAACAGTATAGGTTTAGCGGCTGTAATTTTGAGACGGAGTACAGTTACATGCAAGGTTATTTGGTTTTACATTGTACTTGTATGATTACATTGTTTACTCATTGAAAGCAGCTTGAGTCGAGAGGATGATGTTTTGCTTTGTGAACTATCAGATAAGATGAGATTATGTATTTCATGTGAAGGTTGCACCAGGGACTTGGGTTGTGCATGTTTTTGCAACATTAAAATGATTTCTCTATTTTGGTATTTGGAGATAAACTTTGAGGAGACAGTTTCTAGGCTCCTATAATGATCAGGCAAGCAACCACCAAACTTCAATTGTCCCTTCTTGTTTGCGTTGATCTAGACAGTTTGCAAAAGTGAGTGTTATTGAGTATGGGTTTCCTAGAATTGTGTTACAACATGTTTTTAAGTTGTACAATTATGCTTGGTTATAAGTCGACTTCATTTTGGAGTCTTTTGAATTGATACAAATTCATACTTCTTAGATTATTTTAGTGGCTCTTGTGGCACCTTCACACTCTATCACATATCCCTACAGACTTCATATTTGTTGATATGGAAGAATTAGCTCTAATAAGGCAAGAATCTTACCTACAACGTGAAACATTTTACTTACCGAGTTGAAATCATATAGGCAGATACCTGGAAGCAAACTCATCATTACTTTTCATCCAGAACATGCTATAAATAAATGGCACATATCTTCCCGTAGGCATGGTAGCACATTAGCAGAATTGGGTTTTAGTAATTAATTAATATGATACATATTTTGTTATGAGAGGAACTGATTAAGGGAGCATATCATGCACAAACATGAATTGCTAGGCCCTCTCGTCAATAATCACCAAAAATTTGATTGTACACTGCCTTTAAACGAGCACTATCTTGTGGTTCATGAATTGGTCAAACCCTTTCACTTTGATGTGACAGAAAGATTTGTATATGTTGACCACTCCAGCTTGTAGATGTTTATATAGAATATAAACTGAATATACTTGCGTGGGCATATTTCATTGTTGATCAATATGGCAGCTCTGCTTGTAGGTACTCACGTGTGAATGGTTTAGGTTGAACGCCTGACATGTAAATGGTTTCTTTTCTGTAGTCACACTAGTCTATCAGGTTTTGCTACTATTTCTTTGGTCCTTCTATGCTGTTGAAGATGGCCTGGACAGTCGACTGTCCGAATTTTTCGCTTAACTTGTTTAGTACCTATTATTATTCGTATCTTATAGTTCTTTTTTCTTGTGTAAAAGCTTGTTTCCAATATGTCATGCACTCTTTGCTGCTAAATAAATGGATCGCTCTTAGAAATGTATAATATATCACGCACTTACTCAATATTTGGTCCATAAATCACATGAGATGTATAACTTCATAAAAATTTGTTTATAGCAAGTATTCTGATGAATGTGACTCGGAAAAATATTTAAACTTTTTTTATATTCTGATGTTGCAGTTAGTCAGAAAACCATGAGTTTAGCATGCCTTGTTTGCCACAGTATGGACAGCCCAACCCATTCTTTGAGAAGCTACTCTGTTTCGAGTTCTGAAGGTGAGAGCAGGTGTAATGCAATGGTTACCTGCCTGCTTGGGAAAGTAAATGCACCTGGAGCTACTAACAATATGAGCACTTCAAAGGTGACTCCCGCCCCAATTATGGGAAGTGTTCAAGGCATTCCAGGAGCACCTCGTCTGGTGCGCAGCCGAGCAGTCAGAAGGGACCTTGTGCGAGACTGGAACTTCGAAGAGTTTCAAGTGGAGAGCTGAGTAAAAGATACTGTAGACTACATGATCAAGCTGTGCATATCAACATTCACCTCCTTTACTGTTAGTATTATCACAGCCTTCAGTGGTTCAGCTTCCCTGTATCTGATCAAGTATAAATCAATATCTGGGGAATTTGTTTGAGTGGTAGCATCTACTGTGACCGTTGAGAATTTGTTATTTTGATGATGCATCATTCCTTCAACAATCATTAGTCTATGTTCTCAATAGCCCTGGCAAATTTGCATACTCGTATCTATGTGAAATGGTTATTTTGCATAAGTGGACAATTGGGCATGTATTGAGTGCCAAGTATTCAACGCACCTTCATGAAAATGAGCTGTTATTAAGCTTATCTTTTGACTTAGCTCTCTTATGAGGAATTTGAAACTAATAACCTCCTAATATATTATTCTTTTCGTATGAAGTAGATCTTGTTTTATTGTTTCGGTTTGCATGTTGTACAGTGCCTTTTGCTTTGCATTATACTGCGGCACAAGTATCGATGGGATTACTTATCTCTGAGAGGAAGTAATGCACTTGAAAAACAGCTCCTTTAGTTCCAGATCACAAATATAACTATTTCTCCACGACGATAACTTATTCGGATAAACAATTTAGATCGACTGCAAGCTTCCTGCCAAGAACTGCCACGGTATAATGTTAGCACTATATAAACTCTTACTGCTGCAGAACAGATGCAATAAATATTTCGGAATCATCATGGTATAGAACAAACAAGTAAGATAAGTTTAAATGCCAACCAAGTCCATACAACCGGATTTCTGTAAGGAGCCACCCTCGCATCTTATAAGCGCGCTTTCAGAAAAGTTAATTACAGAAAGTTAAAGTGTTAATACAGTGAGGCAAACTTCAAAATATGGGACAAACAGTTAAAATGCAAACTGCTGCTACTCATGATCCTCCAAGTCATGAAAAACAAAATCATGAGAAACAACCGATCCCGTCTTGTTTCTGACAACCTTATGGAGACAATTGAAAGACTTCAGTAACATTTGAGAATACTCAAATAAAGAACTTTTTCAAAAATTTTATTTTGAAATTTAAAAATAAGTTTTATTTTTTTATTTAAAAAATATTTTATAAAATTGCAAAACGATAGTTCATCTCTTTTTTTTTTATTTTAAAGAAAATTTTAAATACTAAAAAGTTATTGAAGTACGTGATAATCTGGCTTAAGATGTTATGGATTTAGTCGTCATTCGAGCAAACGTTGCTGTATTCAGAAATAATTTTTTCTCTAAAAAAATTGTTTTTAAATAATTTGTATATTTTGTTTAGTTTTCCAACTTATTTTAAAATTTTATTTTAAAACACATTTTGTCAAAAACTACACGCTGCAGCTATCCACTTTTTATTATTACGTGGAAACAGGTCTCACCAATGTATTGGTTGCCATTTGTTTCCTTTCACTAATGTTCTAACCTCTTAACTGTTAAGGTCTGATTCAGCAGTTTAAAATCTTTGCAGACTCCAGGGGAGCACAATTCACTCAAAACCTTCGTTTGTGAAGACTCCCCAATGAGTTCCGCTCTCTCTGTAGAGTTAATCAACATGGTTACAGTTACAGAATTCCGTAAAATTTTTTGCCGAAGCTGTATCTGTAGAAATCTCAAATGTTCAGGTGAAATTGTGTATAAGATTGGCATGAAAACTCTTCAGTAATCCCTTTTTCTGACTCAGTTCTATTCTTTCATGGTTTTCATAATAAATTACGTTGTTAAGATGATCGATAGGCATATATAATGCAGGTAATATTTTGATGATGATATTAATCTTCGTTTATACGACCAACAGATTTTATTACTTCTCAGTCATAGAGCCAATGCACAGTTAAATTGGATCCTTAATGCATCTCCAGGAACAAGTGCAACCTCACCAAGATCAACAATAGCATTCTGATTGATAAAAGAATTTTTCCTGCTTGGTTAAGCTCTTACCAGTGCCTTCTCTTATAGGAATTGAGACATTGAGTCAGAGTCGTTCACAACACCAAAACCTTCAACCTCAGTACCATAGTAGGAGCTTACATCTATGAACAGGTAGAATGCACCTGCATACCAGTAACATGTTTATTTTAGGAACTGAATACCTTCAAGCTAAATCTCAAAGTACCTTCGAATAAATATTTTGACACTACCTTGGGTGCAGGTGCGGAAATGTTTATGCCCTCAATTTCCTAAGACTTGTTACTAAGAAATCACGCCTTTCTTTGAATGCCTTCACCATGGTGGCAACTTCTCCACAGCTCACGGAGCCAAGGCCCAATGCAGCAACCCTGCTTTCTGAGAAATGCTACAGGCACAAGAGGTCATCTGCAGTAAACCAAAAAAGGTCACTTACTGGTTTCTTCATTGACAATACTATTGGTGGTGAATTTTATTAAGACAAATGCAGTAGCAAGGCTTGATCAAATTCTATTTGCAGATCAACTTGTTCCCGAGGACAAACAAATGTAGCTGTACTGTTAAGCAAATCAGCAAGACTGCTAGATTCTAAATAGATACTTCCCACTTCTGCTTCACAAAAAGTACCAGTACAAAATCCATAAAAACTTAAATGCTTTGAAAGAACAGTCTACACGACTTTCATCTATTGCTTGATTCTTTGGGCAAGTGCACTTCGTTATGCAACTATAATATTTGCTTGCCTTTGAGAAACCATTGACAACCAAAGTTCCCTTGTACATCCCCGACAAGAAAGCCATACTAGTGTATTTTGCTGGTGGATACATGATATGCTCCTAAATCTCATCAGTTATGACCTGCAGATTGACAACAAAAAAATGTACAAAAATAAAGGTTCTAATCTTGATGATGAAGATAAAGCAATGCCCTTAGAACAGACGATCAGCAGTCTTGACTTCTCAGTTATCTTGGAAGCAAGTAACGCTGGTTCTAAAAGGAAAACATCTTCAATATTTGTTTGAAGAAGAACTGGTTTTGCATTGGCCAATTCTGCGAATTCAGGTAGCTGACCCGAACTGCCGCTGGAATCAAAACCTATCCATTAGGTAAGTGCAAAAAGACTACTCATCTAGTTATCTAAAATGAAGAACACCCAAGATTTTGTTTGGAAAAATGCAATGAATATTGTAGATCAATTACACTGAAAGTTGTTGATTTTGAAATTCAGAGAACATTATTATAACCTTGACACTGAGTTTATGCAAATCTTGCTTAGTTTGCCAGTAAACTTACGTCAAAAGGGATTTCTCAACTTTCATATGCAGACATCTCTGCTACTCAATGCAAGAACCAACCATTGTCCATAAATGAGCTACTCATAGAACAACTTCACTTCATGCTTCAGTCTTTCACTTAAAAAAAAAAAAGAAATAATAATAAAAAAGAATTTGAAGGAAAATTGATGCAATCGAGGTGGACGAAACAGAGGAAAGGACGGTAGAGGTGGTGGAGGAGACGATGGCAAGGCTCCCTCCTAGGAGCCAAAGGAGGAGAAGTGCTTGCAAAGGTTGCCCGGACTGCATGCCTTGCAGGCTGTTGTGCCCGGGAGCTGGCCAGGATACCATTTAGATGGTGTCCTTGGTGCCTAAAAGTTACCAGGTCACCCTTTAAAAAGTGACCTATCGGCTAGGTTACCCGGGTGCACATAGCCATTGGGCATTTTGATCTAAAATGAATTCTAGGACTTCTATTTTAGTTTTAATTGGTTTTCCAAAATATGGTATAGTTAGTCTTATAGTGGAACTCTGTTTCTTGTAGGAATCTCTATTATAAATAAGCCATCAAAGAGGGCATGCTTTGGAGAATCAATTCAGTTTAGATAGTTCTTTAGTCACTTGTCTTTCTCAAATCAAGGCGTAACAAAAGTTCTGACGTCATCGCTCGGCGAGCAAGTGGTTAGAACAGCTCGCGTTACACCCTGCTTGGCTCCATTGCTTACCAAGATCTGCTCAGGAGTGGATGTCACTCCATTCTCCTCTGCACATACCATACATTTGTCAAAAAAAGAACGAAAAAGAAAAAGAAAAGCACAAACAAAAATACAAAACAAAACAATCAATTAATTTATTCTAACAATTGACACTTTAGAAAGAAACAAACCAAACCACCAATTGAGAAAAGAATGCATTCATACTCCTCTAACCACGCTAAAAATCATTGACCAAATTACTCGAAAGATTTAACTCACTTAACCAACAAAAGCAGCAGCAACAACTACTACTACTACTACAACTTGCAACCAACTGGAACACATCGAACAAAATATTTAAACCTGGCCCTTGAGCTTGTTGCAGGTAGCCTTGTGAAAGTTCCATGGTGCCAGCGTTAGCTATATACCCCATATAGCCTTCCTTGAGCGCCTTCATTCAACAACACAAAGATTCGAGTTCTCAATTCAACATCCAAAGTGCCAACTTTTCAATTAAACAATGATCTCGAATCATTTCGAGTTACTTCAACGATCGCGGCGGTGTATCAAAATCTAGTTCACCGGGGTCGAGACGAGTCACTGCAACGTCATTATTCTAACAGAGCTACTGCTTTATCGGCAATAGCCACAGACTTAGATGGCTTCAGTGATTCAACTCTAGGGTGAACTGAAAACTGTCTTATGCCGCCATTGCTTCGAAGAAACAGAGAGACAACAAGAAGAAGAACAGTAAGAAGGAATAGTTTTTGGTAGTAGCGAGAGTGGAGAATATTTGCAATTTGCAAGATTTGTACATTAACTACTTTTACTGCAAACAAGGTCCAATAAATAACTCTACGACGAAGAACTAAACTATCGCTATTATAATATTATTCATTTCAATTGTTGAATTGAATCTAAGCAGGATATACAAAAATAAATAAATAAATAAATGAAGATCCATGAAAACGAAGACAAGCAAAATCTAAACTCAACTGATAAAGTTAAAATTTGGGATTTCAATTGAAAATTTTCATAGAGATTTTGTCAATGAGATTCCTTGGTGTTTGGTCTCTTTAGAAAGTTCAAATGAAAGCAATTGGTTTGCTTTCCTTTGTGTTTGATCTGACCAAAAACCTCCCTCCGCAACTTCTTTTGTCTTCAAAGCTACCAACATCACCATCACCACCAACCTTCACAACGAAAATGATATTAACCAACTCCAGATTTTTAAAATGCAACTGTGAAGAATTTGATGTTGATAACTTCTGTAAAAACCTGGTAAAATGTACAAGCAAACCGATGCGTGGTCTAATGACAAACATCTAGCGTAGACCTCGTAGGTCTGTGAGAGGTTTCATTAAAATGTCACATAATGAAAATCGGAGTAATCATAAAGTTACAATAATTAGTCGTTATGGTGATGTGGGGCTTTGTGTGTAAAGTCAAACTGGAACTGGTTGCCTGAGAGAAGACGATGCCTCTCTTATTTTCAACACTGCCTCTTCAAGTGTGGATAAAGAGGCTGCATATGAGATCCTCAAGCAGTTATCATCTCCAAATGCAACTCCTGGTACCAATGCAACCTGCTCATTCAAAAAGCACAGAAATCATAAGTGTAACATTATATAGAAATTTGAGGAGAAACCAGAACGGAAGCTTTTCAGGTGTTATTTACCAGCGCCTTTTCCAAGAGATACAGGCACATGGAGTCAGAATCATTTATGGTGCCAAAACCTTCGACTTTGGTCCCATAGTAGGAACTGACGTCAATAAACAGATAGAATGCCCCCTGCAGATATAATAGTTTTCAGCTAATAATCGCTGAATTCATACAAGGTAGATCATATGTCCCAAAATTGTATTTACTTGTGGTTCGGATATCTTGATGCCCTCAATCTCTCTAAAGCTCTTTACCAAGAAGTCCCTACGCTCCCTAAATGCTTTCACCATTTTGCTGACTGCCTCACCACCTGCACGACCAAGGCCTAAGGCTGCAACTCCTGCTTTCTGAGATATGCTACTGGCACCTGAGGTAGTCTGCAAGAATACAAAGGAGTACAAGCATATAAAGTGAATATAAAAGGAGAAGAAGAAGATTGTTGCTTGATATTTCAACAAATTTACAAGTTGTTTCATAAGCTTTTTCATCAATTCGAACATAACATGATCATAATACCAACACCCTAAAAAGGCGCATCATTAATCAACTAGCGATGATGTTCATCTCACAAGCAAGTTAGGTCCAATATAGATATTGCATTCACTTTTGTTTTATTGCTTTGCTAAATAAAACTCTTCGATGAGCATCTCTACACAGGATGAAATACATTGAGTAAGGAGGCTGGATAGTTATATACCTGACTTTGAATCTTCCCACATGCTGATACAAAGTGCTTTGGCGCAGCAAGGTACCCCAGTCTCCAGCCAGTCATCGCAAAGGCCTACAGAAGAATGGAATGCTAAACTTCATGACACATGAAGATGCAACTCTATGGTGCCTATCTAGCACCTGTGCAGTAGTGTTTTCTACCCTGATTAGAAACAAGGCAAGCAACTAATGGAACATATTTACCTTTGAAAATCCGTTCACAGTCAAGGTTCTCTCCCACATGCCTGGCAAAGAAGCAAAGCTTGTATGTGTAGCTGGTTTATAGATGATATGCTCATAAATCTCATCAGAAAGTACCTAGAAGTATAAGACAGATTACAAAAAAAAATAAAGAAGAAAAAATATATCCATAAGCAAAATATATGCCGTCCGGTGGTTATGGTCTGCAATGTGTTTTAATATGAGAAGCTTACCAGAAGTCTAGGATGCTTTCTGACTATCTCAGCAATTTTTTCAAGCAGCTCTTTAGGATAAACAGAACCAGTAGGATTAGATGGGGTGCATAGTACCAACAACCTTGAATTCTCATTGATTTTGGACGCAAGAAGGCCCGGGTTTAACAGAAAGTTATCAGATATTTTTGTAGGTAGAATGATAGGTGTTGCATCAGCCAATCTAGCCATTTCAGGGTAGCTTACCCAATATGGTGCTGGAATTAAAACCTAAATGAATATTAAAAGAGAATAAGTCATGGAATAATGCCTTCATAGACATGAAGAGAAAAACAATATATACGCATTGGACACAAGTTGTAAGCATCTTCATCCCTTACAATTTTATAGAACTTTGGCTTAATAAGATGTACAATACATTAGCATCTTTTGGAAGAGATATACATCATCATGCCAGCAGAAGAATTATCAATGAGGCCCATACGCAGAAACCCAGAACATACCAGCTTCTAGTGAATGATTGCATTATCAAACAAATTTTGAAGGAAATAAAGGATTACTCCAACGTGCTGAATACCAGTTCATCATAAAGACATAAAATAGAACAAATAAACAGTCACTCAGAAAACTCAAGAATGGAATAAAGGCTTAGCATAGTTTGATGTGGTTGTCTGACTCAACTAGGTAAATGTTGACTTGGCCCAAAACAAACAAGAATAGCCAAGTAGCAGTTTTGCAATTATTGTCTCAATAGAATCCAACTTTTAGTTTGCTGCATGTAATAAATATACGTGGCTTATCTCACCTCATCACCAGGTGAGCATACTGCAAGTACTGCTTGCATGATGCACTGCTTGGCTCCATTGGAAACCAAAATCTGATCTGGAGTATATGTCAAACCATTCTCATCTGCAATTAATTAGATAAGAAAACAGTCAGTGAGAACTTTGTCACAGAAGGTAGCATCAAACAAAATGGACCCAATACTAACCTAGAAGCTTCTTGCAGAGAGCCAGACGTAGATCCTGGGATCCAGCATTGGGTGTGTACCTTGTATAGCCTTCTCTAATGGCAGTGATCCCAGCCTAACCGTAACCAATTTAATTATCAGCCAGAAGAAAATAGCAACATCAAACATTTTTACATTCTCTAACTTAGGATCAATTTGGGATTTGACTTCAAGTATCATTGTCAACCATCCAAATTACAGATAAAAACAGCATGGAAGAAAGCAATTGAATGAAGGCTTTTTGAAAACAAATCAAGAAAATAAACAAACCACAAAGGCCTTGCTTATTTGCTCTATAATCTAATTAAAGTAGCGACCTCAGCAATAACTTCAGGAGTATTGAAATCAGGTTCACCCGCTGCAAGCCGGATTAGGAACCCCAGAAAGAGCGAGCGCAGTTGCTTGGTCAGTGATGGCCATGGTCTTCGACGGCTTGAGAGAGCTGACTCTCGGGCTCACCGTTGCATCCACCGGTGAACTTTCTGATCCCATACTCGCTCGGATGGACACAGAGTACTTATTCCTGTTCCACGACCTAGCATTCAAAATTTTAAAAACAAAAAAATAAACAACAAATTCAACGATCTAAGAAACAAAACAGCAGAAAGAAAGCCAAATGCATGATTGACGACGAATTGAAGCGTACTTGAACTGGAATGATTGAGGAATGAAACGAGTAGAAGAGAAGGATTGGTGTGAGAGAGAGGGATTGGAAAGGGAAGAAGACTTGGAGAGGGATGGAGAACAAGACTCCATTTTCCCAGGTAGGGAGGGTAGGTGAAGGAAGGAGGTCTTGAGAATTTTAGCAACAACGAAGAAGAACGAAAATTTTCAAAAGAAGGTTAAATAGAGAGAGAATGGTGCAGGTGGCAAAGGAATACAACAACTTCAACAACCAAGGTCTGATTGTCATTTGTGTTCTCTCCTATCAAAATTCTTGGCTCATTCATCAATCTACACCAAACCGGACAAAGTTGATTCATAATTGTAGGAAATCCGGCACACAGCCAAATATTTCACATTTGCAATCTATATTAAGATCTTAGAAAGGAATAAGGCAATCATATAAATACACAAAAATATATGAGGGGAAAATAAAAAAACTTTACCATGATGTGGTCACGTAAAAAAAGATTACTATACTATGAGACTATAATGCTGGCTTATAAACCAACGCTCTTTGTTAAACACCTAAAAATTATTTTTTTACTTTCTCTTTTGTTGTATATTAGATCTCACATATTTGAAACATATTTATAAAATGTCAAAATGATAGATAAACTCACTTTTGTAGCTAATTCACTTAAATATCTAATTTTTTTAAGCGACTTTTCGGCTTGATAATTATTTTCTTGGCATTAGTTCGTTGGCGTAGCTTCTCAATAGTAGCTATAATACAATAACTATTCAGAGTAAATAAATCTCAACATAACTATCTCATGTTCTTTTGTCTCAAATATATTTTTGGCTCATAACTATCATAATAGTTATGTTGGACGAAATAATCGACTACTAACAATTATTTGTGGACTTCTTATCGAAAACCTTATCACAACAGTTTTATTTAACAAATCTCCACTGAAAAATACTTTGACATGTCTTAAAAAAACTAATAAAAAATTGGTGCGAAAGTACCCATATTGAAGGTACTAAAAATAGGTGAAGATAAAACGGAGTAAGGATAGTGAACTTACTAGCGTACTTGCAAAGTTTTTATGCCTTAGCCAATTTTATCCCAACTTTATTATTTTCTATGGATCCCTGTGACTATTATCATTGCTATCTCTACTGTTGTCCATTGTGATCCTATTCAAAATTTTACAAAATTCAAATTTATCAAAACATAATTGTCTTAGTTAAGACATTCGTAGATTCTCTTTGGTAAGAATCTTGAGCAAGTTAATACTCCTATTAGAAACCACATTATGAACAAAGTGATATTGCATTTTAATGTGTTTTGTTTTTAAATAAAGTGTTAGATTTCTTACAAAATATATGGCATTTTGGCTATCACAAAATTGAAACAAATTCTTATTCGTGCCCGAGTTCCTCCAGTAATCTCTTCATCTAGATACCCTCACATGCTTGTGTTGCTGAAATATACTCCGCATCTGTTGTGAAAAGAGCTACAACATATTAAAATTTAGAATACCAACTAATAGCACCACCTATATGGTGAACACAGAAACAAAAATAAATTTTCTCATATAAAAATCACCATATAATCCGAGCCCACAAAATATTTGATAAGAAATTAAAACCCTTTGTAACATATACAATATCTGAAGTTCTCTTGATGTACAGAAAAACTCTCTTAACAATTATCTAGTGCTCATTGTCTAGATTCATCATGTATCTACTCACCACTCTCACTGTTAGGGTAATATTTGGTCACGTGCATACTATGAAATACCTAAGGGTCTCCAAGACAGATGCATATGACATCTGAGAATTTCCATGTTCTTATTGTCTTGATTAGGATATACTAAATAAGATAACTTGAGACTAATAAAAAAAATGCTATACAACAACTTCTTGTATGCATGACAAAACACTGCAATATCTTTCTCAGATAACCAATCTAGAATAGTCAGATTCTTCTATTGCATCTATCTCGCCATATCTACATTAGAAATTTTATTTACCGGACCTAAAGTTCTTTGTATCAAATTTACTAGCAATTGATTCTTAATTATTAGATGCATTCCATGCTTTGGCTCACCATGAGCATATCATCAATATATCAGCAAGATGACATACTCACCGTAAGCTATGATATCATTTGTTGAAAATTTTGCAGTATACACGAACGATAACGAGGTAAACATTAGGATCTTATAATCCAAATTGAAATTTTAGAGATGAATCAAAAAATCACAAAAATACAAAAATATATGTGAATAAAAATAAGAAAAATTCCACATTAATATAGTCACACAAAAATATATAACTATATTGTGAGATTACATCAATGGCTTATAAATCGATACTATTTATCAAACCCTTAGAAGTGCTTTCTTACTTTCTCTTTTGTTGATGTCATACATCAAATCGTACATATTTATATGATACCGGAATGGTAGATAATATCTAATTAATTGCTAGTCCACTTATATAACTAGTTTTCTTAAAGAACTTTTCGGCTTCGTAATCATTTCTTTGGCATTAGTTTATTGGCATCACTTTGCTACGATAGTTAGAATGCTTTAACTATCCAAAGGCAATGAATCTGGAAATAACTATCTCATACTCTTTTGTCCCAAATTTCAATTCGAACTACAGCCATCATAACAGTTATGTTAGAATAAATAGTGAATACCAATAACTATTTGTGGACTGCTTGCTAAAAATATTATCAAAATGACTTTATATCTAATAACAATAATACGTAGTTAATCTTTGATTAACTATATAGATAGTCATGAACTATTTTTGAATTGGTAGGAGGCTTTAACTAAGCAGAGTCATACCTGGTGGTCGGTGCACTCATATAAGTTCACAAGTTCCCTTTTTTTGTGTTTGAGTGATCTAAAGAGACTTTCAGCGAGGGCCGTCTTTTAGATTATATTTTAATTGATAGAAAGTGACTTTTGTAAAACCAAATTTAATAGAATTGAGTTCGATAAGAAGAAACTAGAGACAAGTTCAGTGAGTTCCAATAAACTAAAACATAGTAAGTAACTTCGAATTCAAAATTTGACAAAAAAGATTAGTTTTATGCAATTGAAGCATACTCTTACTTGGATAAAACAAATGACAAATTGTAGTTACCCCTTGCATACTTCAGTGCAGGTCTTTTCAAACAAACTGCCCACCCGTCTTCTAAACACCAAATCTGAGGTTACGTATTTCATATATAAAAACAAAAGTACATAAAAGGATGCACTAAAAGGTAACAACATATTGCTCTAAAGCAAGTTGATTGCTAGTAAAAAGTTGTGATAATGAATGTGCAGATGTTAATGGTTGTATCTTGGACCTGGATTGGGTCTATGTAAAGGTTCAAAGATTACAGCAAAGTGTAGCCTGAATGCCTGAATCAATGCGTAACAACTTTACACTACACTTGCTCGTCTAATTCGACATACATTTGCTGTGTGTTAGTGCTGTTAGTATGAATTGTAGTGTATATCTCGACCATTATATACTATAAATTGAGTGAATAATGATCATTCGGGAAAAAGAACCAAGGTCTTCTAGTCCATGCTTTTCGACTAGCCATTTAGATCATGTTTGGATGTGCGTTTTACTTCCGATCCGAAACACACCCCAACTATCCTATAAAGAAGAAAAATCTTCTTGCAGTTTAATTTCTTTTTTAATTTGAAAGGATGGATAATTGTACGTTATATCTGTATATTTTTAAGCCAAAAAAAGATAAATTTGTTTTTTAAAAATTCTATTAAAATTTTTTTTCAAAAAAAGTATTTTATTATAATCAAACGACACATTTTCCCCGAGTAAATACAACAGAAATGTACTCTTGTAAGCTTGAATGCAAGATGATTTGGAAGGTCCAGCAAGATTGAGAGCAACTCTTATGTTAGTGGGATTGCTTCATCCAATCAAGGCATTCTGCTGATGTTGCCTCAAGATTGGCAAGTTGCCAGTTTAGGATCATCTTTTGCTCTACATTCATTACTTACACAATACCTTACCCCTTGCTTAGAAAGAGGCTCGATAAATAATGTTTCTTAGTCTATAAAGTACAATGGGAGCTATTGAGATAAAAGGAAAAAAAATTCATTTGGTATTCTTTTTCGTTTCCTTGGAAGAGCATGAAACAACATTTTCGGGAAGAAACCACAGCAACTGTTCTTTAATCATGATTTTTTTTTTAAAAATGTCAAAAGACTATATACAAAGGCCTGCACTGTGATAAAACTTGGCTCATCTAGATAAGTAAAGAATCTCACATGCACATAAGCCGTACAGCACAGTAGAATAAAAGCTTAGGCAAGTACATACAAAGTAAAAAATGAATTGGTTACAAGTTAGACCACTGCGTCACGAAGGCGGTGCATCCCTCCCACCCTTTCTGCTTATAAATTCACACAACCGGCACGGTAGTGTGTCAAGACTTGCAACCCGAGTCCTTCCATAATTGCCCAGCACACCACACCTCCTCCATGCATGGAACTCCCCATATGCAACAGGATCATTAGCAACAGCCTTGACATAAGCTGCCAGTTCCTCCATGGATCCAAACTTTGAACCATCAATAATGGAGTTTGGAGGAACAAAATCCCAGACATTTGCGGCACCAAAATAAATAGGCACTGATCCAGCATCAAGGGCATAAAAGAGCTTCTCCGTCACATAACTCTCTGTTGCAGTGTTCTCGATGGCAAGCACGAATTTGTAGTGGGACATGGCACAGTGCAAGTGATCCCACCAATTTGGAACTGAAAGTTCATTGTTAGCACATTCTGGGTAGAGAGCTAGAGCACTGTTGGGTCCCCCAACATTGTTCAGGCACTTGCCAAATGAGTGATGGGGTACAAGAGACAAAAACTGCTTGGCAAGCTTATTTCTTTTTGAAAGGCACCTTGAAGAAGACCAGTAGACAAGGGTGTCCTGGACACAGCACAGAACTGAAAATTATTATGCATAGTTAGCATGAACAAATACTGAATATTTACTCTTAGAGTAGCTTCCTCGATATAATTTGAAAATAGTTCTCGGCTAATTGGCAAATTGGATTCGGATATTTCACTTCCTTGGGTGCCATCCAAGCATAAGCATGTCATGCAGGACTTCTCTAGAATTGACCATGAATAATTCACTAGGGGGATGTTTGGGAATGCTTTTGAAAAGAAGCTTTTCTAGAACGAAAGATATTTTAGAAATTTTTGAGAAACAAGCTCTACTTCTTTTACCTAAAAAATTAATAAAAATAATTAATAACAAGATATTACGACGTAGAAGTTTTCTGTACTTTTATTTTTTTTTTTTGTTTTAAATTCTATAGAATGTTGTAAAAGGTTTATTAAAGTTGGAATGAAACACACTCCCAACACCATCTACAACCTGAAAATTTAAGAATAAATACTTACATTTCTTTTCACAGATGAAACCTGATAATTTCGGTTATTGTGGAAAAGAGCACCAGCATATGTCACTTGAATGTCATCTCCAGCATGATAGCTAACAAAAATGTCCTCAAAGCCTGATGGCTTTCTTGTTGGTTCAAGGTCCATATATACCCGAAGTGGATCACCTTCACGTCTCTAGCAAACCATTTCACACCATCAGTATCTTGCTATTGCAAAGAGATATAGTATAGTCGAACTAGGATGCTATCGAGATAATTAGACAGAAGCAACTATTCCCTTTTTGTTCTTCAGAAATTTCTTTTTAAGTGATCCTATGGATAAACATAGATGAAAGCAATTAACTTCAGGGACTTTAGGTTATTGTATGCAAGAAATTGCACACAAATAAAACTATATACTGCACATTGCAGTGAAAAACAACACATAATCGCAAAAAGGATGGCTTGCATATTCATGCCCACGTAGTCGCAAGATAATTTAAATATCTTTTCTATTGGCAGAGGAGACAGGCCATGTCAATCAACTAACACCAAAGGTAACATAGGCATCTCATAAGGAAGATTCAAAATTAAAATAGCACCATTAACATATTGCAGTCATCTTCATACATGAAGGTTGTCAAATTGACAAAAAATTTGTATTACTTTTAGATTCCTACTCAATATAATACTTCACAGAAACAAGAATAGGCTAAGGTCCTATTACTAACTAAAATAAATAGAGAGAAGTGGTAGAGTAAAGAGGAAGAGGGAGTATGGTGATATATGACTCTTACTTTACAGTTACATGGAGAATCTTGCTTTCTTACTTTCTTCAAATATTAGTCCTTGAAGTTCAGGAAGTTCTTTTAACTGAATCAAAGTTCAAGGTTTTGGTCTAATTGAATCTTACAGTTTACAATATCTGAGTTTGCCACAGGAGGCACAGAGATACAGACTGTTGTCAGCTGGTAGAGAACAAAAACATAATTCTTCATCAATGTTCTTTTCCTATACAATTTAATTTCCATTTATTCACTATACACTAGTTAGGAATCTCATGATCTAATACCAAACTAATTTCCTACTCAAGATCAAGTCAATATAAATTCTAACTATGACAACCATTCCAAGTTCAAAAGGATTTTTTATTTTGCACTGAGTGAACAAAAACACAGATTAAAAAAAAAAAAAAAAAAAAAAAGCCAAACAAAGAAAGCAAGAAAGAATAAACTAAACTGGAGATGAGAAATGCTCACCTCAGCCGGAGGCATAAAGTTCTCGAACAAATGTGCATCGGGCTTATCAGCAAGCACCGGTGACTTCGTCCATAAACAACTCAGTCCACACCGGCACGAATACAAATTATCCAAATTATCGGGTATCCAAGTCCACCCTTTCACCAACACAATCACGTGATTTAACTTCAAGCCCAATTCTCCACACCCATTACTACTATCAACAACCTGTATAGCAGAGTAATTCCTATCCCACTTCTTGAATTTCTCTCGGAATCGAGTACAACCAAAGGTTGAATCCCATGAAGCGAAAGAAGACAACAGATCCGTGAAGGGATAGTTGGTGGATGAAGAGTTGGTTGGCAGAGTGTAAGAGATTGAATCTGTGATTGAAGTTGAAGATGAAGCTGTTGGGATTGAGATGGACGCGGTGGGTAGTTCGATGAATCGAGAGAGAAGGATTAAGCATAGTGCGAAGGCCAGCATCGGTGCTATGTAGTCGATCGGTTTTCTTAGTTGCATCGATCAGAAGAAGAAGAAGAAGAAGAAGAAGAAAGGGCTTGACTGGGAAGGACTACGTGGATGACGGGATCAGTTGAAGAGAGATGGAGAGTTTGCAGAGATTACCGGAACTGGATGTCGCCGTGGATCTCGGGAAGCAATTGGTGATGTAATAAATATAAACCATTAAATTCTATTTTTAATTTCTTCAGATCAAACTAAAGCCGTCAGTATCAGTTTGGACAGATGGAAATGAACGGAAAGGTATAACAATCTAGGGGGTTTTTTTTGAAAATTAACTTAATTTTTAGATGAAAAATTAAACAAATATATATTAGTTATATACAAGTATAAAAAAGCATAAGTTATCATTATATTATATAAGATATCAGTTATAATAAATAACTTTTCTTAATAATAATTCAAACTATATTATAAAAATATCTCTAATAATATTATTGTATTTTATATTATTTAAATTTTAATAGCATTTGTTATTTTTAATCTATATTATATTTATAGTTTTAAAATTCGGTCCGGACCGGTCAGATCAGATCGAAAATTGACAATTCGGTATCGATTTCAGACTGAGTTGATGGAAAAAGGATCGCGTAAGTGACCCGAGAAGACTCGGATCGATCCGGCCGAATTTCGATTGACCCGGTTGAGCGGATTGATCCGATATTATATTAAAAAAGAAGTAAAGTAAAATGGGTCGTGGTTCGACACTCTGTAGTTTGGTTCATTCCTTCTCGCTCGTTCGTTCAATTCATTGTCGAGAATTTTCTCCTCTTCTCTTTTGACATCGATGGATTTGCCGATTATGGTTGCTGACCTAGCTAGACAGTCTTCTTCTTATTCTTCATCACTAATTCCAACCTTTTTTTGTTATTCTTTCTTACCGATCGGACTCCTATCACTGGTCTTCGTCTTCCTTTGAAAATTGCATCGTCTCGTGGTCTTCTTGTTGCTATTCCTCTCTATTGCAGCTATCTTGCTCGGACATGAATTCTGTTCTAGCTGAACCTACTAATCCCACTCCCACCGAACCATTAATTTCACAAAATCAAAAAGTCAGACACTAAAATAGAAATAAGAAGTTGATATGCAATTATTGTTCACGAACTATTGGAGATGGTGACATCAATAGAGTTAAACAATATTTAGCTGGAGTGAAAAGCAAAGTCGGAGCTTGTAAGTATGTTCCTGCTGATATCCGTTATCAAATGAAACTAAATATAGAGGGCTATGTTTTAAAAAAGAGAAGACACCAATAAATGTTGGATGAACAGAACCCATTTAGCCAAAACACTTGCAATCGGAAGAGCGAGCATACAACAGAGCTAGTGACTTTGAGGACATTCCGGCACATGAAAGTGCCACTATAGAGAGTTGTACAACCAAAGGTAACAGTGGCGCTGGACAGTATGGAAATTTAAGTAGAAAGTGTAAAGAGATTATGGTTAGTTCTTATTTCATGTCGAGGACCATTTCTAATGCACAACCTAAGAGTGTCATGCAGAGTAAGGATGCAAAAGAAAGATGTGGAATTGATTTTTATATTTCCTTTTTACTCTTGACAGAATTATATTTGTCTAATAAAATTAAAACGTTTATGATTAGGACTGTTGAAGGAGGCAACACTCCACCGTTCACTAATAAACCTGCATATATGAAAGTTTTATAAATAGCTGGACTTCAAATGCTTTCCAAATTTGATTAATTATTTGAATTATTTATATCAAACAATTAGTGCCTTCAGAATAGTGAGCCAAGTCTTCTTTTGGTGTCACAGCCTCTTGCAAGTATTAAAAAATGATGCCCCTTACTATATGTATAAGCAATTATGATGTATCTAGTATGTTTTTTGTAATGCATAAAACATAAAGATTGTACTATGTTTTAGGCATTTTGGCTATTATCTTAAATACTGTTATTTCAAAAACATGAAAAATATAATTTCAAAAAATATTCAATATTCTTATATATAATTTTTTTTGAATAGTTGTTACAGTATATACTATATAATACATATACTGTATTTATATATTAATATTTATTTGATAAATTTATTGACCTAGTTGTCGATTCAGTAATTCGTCCGGTTAATCGGTGATTCGATAATTCTGTACCTTTTCCAGATTGTGGACCGAGTTGGATTTTAATACTATGATTATATCAATAACATTTTCTTATTAATACTTTATAATGTCAAATTGTTTCTTATTATCTATTCTTTCAAAACTAAACTAGCTTTCTTAGTTTAGTAATGTGATATTTATTTTTATGCCAATTAAAATTCCACTTTTAAGCTTCTCTCATTATTACCTAAATTTATGGAAGCTTACATTAAATAATAATTATTAAAATCTTAGGATAAATATCACCAAATACTAATTAACTTTAAGGTTCATTTTAAAAATTATCACTTAATGTTAAAATCTTTTATATCTACCACTCAAATTCTTTAGTTTGTTTTAAAACTGTCGCTCAATTTTCAAATCTCGCATTTGTACCGATAAACTTTAAAACATGCCTGATATTATACCACTCGATCCCTTTTTATTCATTTGTTAAAATGGAATTAGATCTTACTGACCATATTTTATTTGAGCGCTTATGGATATTGAGTTCATAGTTATCAGAATCGAACCGGACGTCGATCCGAAAAACTATCTCGATCGACAATTTTTAGATTGACTCGGCAGGTCAACGGGTTCACCCGTCGAATCAACAGTACTAAGGTGTTGATAGGAGGACCGGTAACAACACCAAGACGTCAACAGTGAAGAATGAGACAAGTTATTTAGTAATATAATGAGAAGCAGCATTGCTGCTGCAAGAGAAAAAAGCCGAGGGTTACTGGTCATAGTGATGGGATGAATCTCTCAGTTAGGACCCATCAATAACTCCCTCCTCTTCATCCGCCGATTTTCGTTACCGGCTACGTCCCGCCTCTTCATCCCGACAAAGTTATCAATGGTTTCTACACCTCATGCCTTCGCATTCATCTCACTACTCTAAAACCTTCTCTCATCAACAACAACATCACCGGCAACTCCTGATGCCGTAAGTTCACCCTTCCACCGTAAAATCTCTCTTCTCTCGTGTCGTCGCTGCTGCGAGCTGTTGCTAACTCTTCGCCTTCTTCCTCTGCCGCCAATCTATGCCGCTACAAATCTTTCTTCGGAGCAAGCTGATCGCTTGTCAGTTTGAACCATCACACAATTCCTACGATCGCAGCACTATCTATTCTCTCTTCTATCTTCAAGACCGCCAAGAAAACCCACCGCCGCTCCTCTTATCTTACATCGTCTACAGCATTCTGATTCTCACTACTGATGAATCACAATTCTGGGATCGATCCGGACGAATGGATCATTAAATCAATAAGAAATTCATCGATGAACCGGATCGATTGTATGACCGCCTTTTTCAGACTCGAATCGATTTAGATAAACTCGGATAGTTCAGTCCGAATCTGACAGATATAGTTGAGTCCATAGGTTTTAAATAATGTCGACGCAATATGTCATCCTTTTAAATTACTCTAATTTTAAGCTATTTAAAAATACTTTTAATATCTTATTTATTTATTTTAAATTTTTATAGTAATAATTTTCAAATTAAAAAATATAATTAAAAAAGTACTACATTATTATATATATTTTTATACTTTAATCTATAAAATAAATTTATTTTGAAAATATTTAAAAAAGTATGTAATTTTTTTTTTCATGTAATTTTTCATAAATAATTTCAGACGATCTCTAAAACCGTTCCCATCGCATTGTCTTTGTTTTTCTCTGGACTTTCTTCTTCCTCGATTGCTCTCATTCACGGTCTTCACTGGGCCATGGCTCCGAAAAAGAAACAACAGAAACAACAGCAGCATCCGCGAGGGAGTTCGAAGCCGAGCACGAGTTCTCCTTCATCGAAGTCTTCCAAATCTCAACCATCCGCCGGAGCAAAACCGGCGCCGAAGCTTCAGATATCGGCAGAGAACGAGCGCCGACTTCGGCGGCTTCTTCTCAATACCGATCGTCCCGATGGTCCCACACAGCTGAGGACTACTGCCACAACCAGCGGAGGCGATCAGCTTTCACGAGCCCAACGAGCCAAGCGGTTGCGAAATATCTACGATAAGCTTTCTCTTGAGGGATTTACTTCCGATCAGATCGAGAAAGCTCTCTCTGCTGTTCGTGTACGCAATTCTTCGACTCTTCTTCGTAGTTCTACCTGCTTTCCTGCAATCCATTTTTTATGGTGTACTGGTGAAGGTAGTTAGAGCCGAGATAGTTGGAACAGTTTGCAAATTATTATGCCTTAATAAATAGCTAACTTAGTTAGCTATTTAATTCTACACGTCAATTTCCTAGTATTACTTTGTTGATCCTTAGCAACATAAATGTTAAAGTTATCAGGGAAGTTGTCTCTGCTCTTGATTTTCACTAGCTATTCCTCGTTTGCATAATCCCTCACGTATATGATTGCTCGTCTTGATCATCTCTGGTGATGAATTGTAGAAGGGGTTTCGTTCGCGATGAACTTCTGTTGATGTGTAAGGCAGCATATATAATCTTGAAGCAATTTTATTGTCTTGAGATAATAGAAATGCTTTTTGCTTCTAACTATTGAAGTTAGCTCCGGAGTCGCATGTCAGTTATTCTTATGTTCTAGAAAGCCTTAAAGATCAAAGTCTAGTTAGTTTGGAGGTATTTGAGAAATTAATGTAGTGTTTAGTTGCCATTGAAGCTTCATTTTGTATCGTGAGAAAACTCCAACTACACTCCAAAGTTATTGTGATTATTACCAATAAATATCATCAGGTTGTAGTTTCATGGACATCATCTTAGGCATATTAGCCAATTGTTGCCTACTGGATTTCAGGAGAATGCAACATTTGAAACGACGCTGGATTGGTTGTGTTTAAATATCCCTGGGCACGAGCTTCCGCTAAAGTTTTCTAGTGGAGGCTTATCTTCCCCATATGAAGGTACTGTATAGCTTCCCTCTCTTGTGTTATGTTCCCCTAATATTACTAGAGTTTACAAATTTCAGAGTACATGAATCATGTAATAATGCTTAGGTATATGTGATGTTGGTTTGCAAGTTTTTTTTTTTTTTTTTGGATATTTGGGGTACAAGCCTGATTATTTCCTAGCAACAAGAAAAAGTAGTTAAACTTAATGAACAAATGAATTTGAGGATCTTCATGTAGATGCAACAATATTACTGTTTATAGAATTGTAAAGCTAGCCCCCTGCTAGTTTTGTTCATAATGGTTATAGGTGATAGTTCATGTTACACTCAGAAACCATCTAACAATTAGTCTCATTCAATGTGTATTATTAACAGGTAGCTGTGTAAAGGTCATATCCACTGCTCGTGAGGATTGGGTTCCCTCACCAGCTGAAGAAGTAAGAGAAAGCATGACCACAGTATCTGCCATAACAAAAAAGCGTAGCGATGAGGCGTCTCTTCAGTTGGGTGGATTTTCACAAGCAGATTGGATACGCCAGTACATGGAGCAACACGAAGAGGACGAGGATGATGACTGGGAGCAGAAGGAGGAGGTATGTGTAAGTTCTTTTTGTTGGAAACAGTAAGCTTATTTCACAAAGTTCATTTATGTATGAAGGTATAATCAATTCATATTCTTTGCACCTGGCGTGTAAGGATGCAATGTTGCCCATTGCTACAGCCATGGTGGGTTTTAGAAGCAAATTTGAAGAAGGGATGTTGTCAGCAATACAAATAGGAGTTCTGTTGAAATTTAGATGAGTTATCCAGATTCACTGGTTCACATATATAATAATGAAAATTTGATGTACTGCATATGACGATCAAAAGGTACGCTTAATTGCTAAGTATTGACTGCATATAGAAAGCACAGATGGGATTAGTGTTGGTTAAGAAAATCCTATCATGGAGGAAACTGAAGTGATAAATTTGGTCCTGGAAATATAAGAAAAATCAAGGTGGGGGTAATGCCACAAGAATCTGAAGTGATAAAGTCTTTGTGATATGTAAAAGGACAACAAAATTTAAGTTTGTGCATCAGGAGTGAAGACTTGGAATAGAGGAAGTTAGGGAAAGTAACCTGTGAAAGTTCATCTGGAAATACCAGATGGCATATGGTTATCTGAAAAAGAATTGCAATCTTAAGCTATCAAGTCACATTGTATGTATTATAAGTGAAGTAACATATGAATCAAATTAGTTTTGCTGATGCCATACATCACAGTCTTCCATTCTTCACAAGTTTTAACTAATTTGACTGTTGGTCAGCCAATTTCAGATACAGTAATTTTTTTGACCTTTTCTGCGTTCATGTTTTAGACTCTATGCAAGTTCTTTAACGTGCAATCCACATGCATAATATTGTGTTGATACAAGGTGATGGTTATTTCAGGAATTGATCCTACAAGGTTTGTCAGGCTGGTTAATTGATACTTTAGGGCATTCTGATTGACATGATCAGGATTCAGTACCACTAGCTAAAATTAGAATACATTGACTAATCCTTGAAACTTTGTTCTGATGTTGCTTTTTCCTCTCGTCTTTTGTACAACCATTTGGATCAATGTTAGGAAGCTGATCCAAGTTCTCGTGCTGCTTCTATTGCTAAAGAATACTACCATGCAAGAAAGGAAGCTCAGATGGCAAAGCAAAAAGGAGACAAGAAAAACCAAGAGCATTATGGTCGTCTTATTTCGAAACTCAAACATGAAATAACATCTTTAGGTAACTAAGTCGACCTTTCATCATCATCTTCTTTTAGGTCAGTGGGTGTCACACATATGAAAGCATCCTGGATTGGGATGTGCAGGTCTATCATCTGATATTGTAGAACTGGAGCTGCAGGAAGAACGGCAATTGGCTTCCTTGATTCCACATGGTTCCACACCATGCATTCCTCCTGTGTCTATAACAGCTTCAACTGGTGCTTCGACAGAATTTACTGATCTTGAGACTCAAGCTTCAGTTGACTCATATAGGGATGGAGATTTAAGCACGAAAGTTATGGATCATGTTGAAACATCCGATAGTAAAAGCGAGGAGACTGAGGATGTGGAAATAGGTGATCTGTTTTGTGAAGACACTTCTTCTGCTGAAGTATTTCCTTATGATGTAATGAAGCATCAACAAAGGGAAAAGTTGCCATTGAATGCTTACGGATTTAGTTTGGGGAATATCGATGACTTGTGGAAAATGGTATTTCTGGAGTCAGGATCCTCAAGTCCTGTTTAGTCGCTCAGATTGATAATCGCAGTGATTGCTGTACTTTCTTTTTGTTACTTAATCTTGTAATGAGGATAGCCTAATTTTGCCCAGCACATGCTTTGATGACAGGGGGACCCGGGCAAGATTCCTAAGGCTATTCTTCAGAAGCTCTGCCAAAGATTAGGCTGGGAGGCACCAAAATATAATAAACTGTCCGAGAAGGACAATAAGCTTCTCTATGCAGTTAGCATACTACGTAATGCGAGTGGGAGAGGCAAAAGTCGTAAGCTGGGAGGCTTGATAACATTTCAGCTGCCTAACCAAGATGAAGCTGCTGGATCTGTTGAGGTTGTACACTTGCACTCTGCAATAATTTAAACTGCAAATGTACATCACAGTCACCACAAATGCCTTAACAGTATAAAGAAGATAAATACATTGTGTTTACGACTGAAGAGCTCTTTATAAATGCATGTTCCTGCATGTTTGCATAGAGAAAGGCTAGGAAGAGAATCAAATTGCTGTACATAATGGGTGCAATTAATTGTAAACAGTAGTGGTGCTTTTCTCAAGAAAGCATCACATTGTCGAGTAAAAAGAACCTCAAAGACAACAATATACATAGCTTCTGTTTTTGACTATTTTTTTTTTTCTGCACAAGCGAGCTTGTCCTAATGGGTTGTGATTTTATTAACAGGATGGTCAGAATAGAGTAGCTGCTTATGCACTCTATCGACTTTTTGGTGACCTTCCTATAAATGAAATGCTGTTAGAACCATATTCTTCACTTGTTAAGAAATGGAAACAAGGTGATAAGCTGTTTGTCAGTTGATATCTTTGAACAAAACTTTTAACAAATAACTTAATTCTAATACACTTAATGCAGATGAATTCTTAACGAATTTGGAGGACCATGAAAATATGCGAAGAGCAGGTTTTGTTGATTCATTGTTAGCCGCTAGTCCGATGCAGCTGTATTCTGGTGATTCTGCTGAGAACTCTTTTCATCAAAATCTTCTTGAGCCTTCTGATTCTCGTGGAGTAGATACCAGCTTTGCAGACGTCGAAAGTAAAGGGAGTGGGTCAACAGATGCAGGTAGATGTTATTGGCACTTTTTGTTAAACAAGCCAAAATCTGTGTGGATTATAGTTGTATGCAAACCAGTTGAGATTACCTTTAGGGCCAAAGCTATATCTTGGCCATCAACTACAGCCGCTAGATGATGGCAATGCTGTTTGTTATGTCATCTTAATGAGAACCGTGAAATTATTTGGTTCATCTATGGTCAAGTTTTTCATTGTATGGGTGCTGATAGCTTGTTGGAAATTTTGAATTTAAAGAAATAATAATACTTGGAAGCTTTTCTTTGCTTGGATACTTGAGTTAAATCATGTTGTAATATGTTGTTAAGAAGATTCTGATAGATGAGAGGTGACTCCTTAATTTTGTGATGACTCATGTTAAAATCATGTTGTGTCAAAACCTGAAATGTTGTATGATATAGAATGTTGGTCTTTTGTCAATGGAGAATTATGGCTAACTTTATTTGGGGAAGAGTTGAATAGATTATCTCTTGCACAGTCTAACAAGCTAAAGTTTCTCTACAGGAAGAGATGCATGGGATGCATCAGAAAGTGCCTTTTTGAGGACGGAATTAGAGAACAAAATGAAGTTGCCAAAATACAAGGTATTAATAGTCCTGGAGTAACTTCCGACTGGCTTCTTCTCTGTAGTCATGTTTCTCATTTGTTTGTGAGAGTTTATTGTAGGCTCCATTGTATAGCATGATTTACTTCTGCTTTTATAATCACTTTAACTATTAGCGACTGACATGTATATAAGATGCTATCAATGGAGACGTTTCAAGATTCCACTCCAAGCTAATTTATCTTCTCACTTCAGAATTTCTATTCTTTCAGGAAATGTTGAAGTCCAGAGCTTCTCTCCCTATTGCTAAGCTAAAGAATGAACTTTTACATTTGCTTGTTCAAAATGATGTAGTTGTAGTCTGTGGTGAAACCGGATGTGGTAAAACAACTCAGGTATTTTCTTTCCTAGGCATGCTTAGAGTGATTGTATTCTACTCCTGAATATATTCACACAATGTTAAGTCATGGTGTTCAATGTTTTCCTAATTTTATCAGCTGTGTCTTGTAGGTTCCTCAATTTATCTTGGACGAAATGATTGGATCTGGACAGGGTGCACACTGTAACATCATTTGCACTCAACCTAGGAGAATAGCGGTATGTTTTGTCATTAAGTCACTTGACCATGTCAATAATTACAAAGTTGCATGTTTTTCCTTATTGAAGTGTGGAGCTTCATGTCATTAATACCAGAGTCCATTTTTAGTGAATGTGGATTTCACAAATAAAAAAATAGGCGAATATAACAAAAACTTGATTTATACAACATAAGACAAAATTACAATCTCTATTTTGAGGCACATGTTACTAATCTAAATGTCTGGTTAATAAAGTAAATCAGATGTAGCCTTAAGCAAATAGAAAAGACAAGTTAGGACAACATAATTTCTGTTAATACGATATTAGAAGATTACAAAATAACTCCCTAATTTCGGGAAAAAGACAAGTTAGAACATAAAATACAATCTCTAATTTGAGGCACATGACTTTTTAATTCAAAATGGTTAATAAAGTAAACCAGATATAGCCTTTAGGCAAATAAAAAAGACAAGTTAGGACAACATAGCTTCTGTTAATACAATATTAGAAGATTACAAAAGAACTCCCGAACTTTGGGAAAAGGCATAGTCAACCTAGCAAAAAGAACTTCGTGCCCTTAATAGGAAACATCATATCTGAGCCAACATAGTCTTCACACAAAGTAACGAAGAATGCTAAAAACAAAGTAACAACCGATAATTGTAAATGAAGTTTTATAACCTTTCTTATCTGTTTTTATTTTTTATTTTTAATGTTGTACCTAACATAATAGGTATACTTTTATCATTTATCTCTGTGTAGGCCATATCTATTGCGGAGAGAGTGTCAGATGAGCGATGTGAATCCTTACCTGGTTCTGATAGGTCATTAGTTGGATATCAAGTCCGCCTTGAGAGTGCCAGGTAACTGATTCAACCTCTACCACAATTAGAAGAGCTGACATGCTTGCACATACATCCCTACACCAACAACCATGTGCAAAACAGAAGTCCTCTAATGAGTTTAAGTAGACCAAGTTACTAGATCAAATGATAGATTAAGTTGGCTTCTAAACTGAAAACTGATCTGAGTTGTTTTCTCCTTATTACGACTGCATATTTTTCGTACTTCTCATCAGTCATCACTTTATGTGGCCCTTTATGATTCAGAAAGTGATATAGAGTTGTGAAGAGAGGTATTTGCTGCTCTATCTCTGTTTCATTTCTATCAAATGCTTTATATTTCATATATGTAACTTACCTAACAAAGTACTCTTACCATTTACGGCTAGTTCTGTCCTGTTGTTTGATTCCCTGGTAGAAAATCTATGACTTAAATAACATATTACCAGAGTCCTTCTGGGGATCTTGAGTTTGTTTTTTGACATTTGTAAGGTCTTATAATTCATTTTAGTTTATAACAGCGTTTTTGTCAGATGCTACTTTTTATCTTGTTTTCCCATTATCTCGTGCAGGTACTATGGATGTTGATCTGCTATTTGCTAAGCCAATCATTATAATCATGCTTCATATTGAGAACTTCTCTGTTAGTTAAAACTGTTTTTGCTGATGATTTCCATTAAGCAATTGAATTGGTAGAATGCTTAGGTTAGTTTATACTCTCAATTATACCAAAGCCAACTTCAACTTCCACAGACATACATCAACGCAGAAAAGTTAAAGGCCAAATTGTTTTACCAGTTTCAATCCATCAATTATTTTTTCCAACAATGCAGTCTTCAAATTTCTGATCCCCATTATTTCTAATGGTTACTCGGTGATTTCCCAAAAAAATTATTTAGGTATGAATTCTACATACTATACTACTCCCGTGCAACTCAAGATCTTAATCAATTTACCCTAAAAAAAAAAACAAAAAATTCGCAACAAAAATAAAATTGGTTAACGAAGTCTTGAAAAAAGAAATAAGAAAACTTACTGAAATTCAGAGCTAGGATTTGCAAATTCAACAACGACTGTAAAGCTTTTTTTTTCCGGGGAGATACGCAGAAGAAGAAATAAAAACTTACTCTGATGGACAGTGGTTTAGTCAGGGCGAGGCGGCAAGTGAAGAGAGACAAAGAGAGAGAGAGAAAAAAAAACCAACAGAGGCATAAAAGAAGACTTGTTGAGAATAATATTGGAAAGCTAAAATTGCAATAGTAGAAAATTTATCTTGCTCTTGGTTATACTCCACACTGGAGTGTAACTAATTACTCTTCATATAAGAGTAATGGAGAGTAGATTTCTTTCCATTACTTTTATGAATTTTTAATAAAATAAGAGTAATAGGGAGTAATTGATTTCATGCTCCTTTACTCTTATTCACTATCAATCCAAACACTGTTAAAGAACTTGACATATTGATATTCATGTTTTCCACCTCTAGAGGCATGTTCATGCTAAAAGCAGCTTGATTCCATATGTCAATATGCTTTATACACCATAAACTATTTTGAGGGAGTGCCTGAGCCTAGAGTGCTCTATTCTCACATACTATAGTTAGACATTGAGAAAATTATACTATAGTTAGACATTGAGAAAATTGAAGTTTCATGCTATTCTTTTTCATAAAATTAGGTCTCATTTCACACTTTTGCATGGAAACATGATTTGTAATAAATTTGTTAAACATTGTGGTTTTGTTGTGATTAATGGATAGCTTTGTGATGTTGGTTGGTTGTTATTTCATGTGAATTAGAAATGATAAGACGAAGCTCCTTTTCTGTACTACTGGGATTCTTCTGAGGAAGCTTGCGGTATGTTTCCTTACTTCTATGACGAATTTTTTCAGGTTACGTGGCACAACATTTGATTATTTTAGGACTCATATTCGGCTAGGTCTTGTAGTTTTCCAGAACACATTGGACATGTGTGATGCATACCAATTTAAGTAGTTCACTCTTGAGGCATTTTAACAGGGCAATAAAGAATTGGCTGGTGTTACTCACGTCATAGTAGATGAAGTACATGAGCGATCTCTCTTGGTGAGCCTCTTTTGAATTTATACAGAGACCTTTTGCATAATTTATCTTGATTTTATTATTTTTCTTTGGTTTACTGTATAGCTGTTTAATCTTTCTTAAACATGTCATAGGAAGGAAATTATAGCTTGAAAAATTGAATTATCTATTGGTATTGACATATGGAACTAGATTTCTTTTTCAATCCGAAAGTGTTCTATATAGTTTCCTAGAAGATCTCAAGCTCATCTGCTTTGTTACTACTGTTTTCTTGAAGGCCTTTGTTTTTATCATTTATATCCGGTCTTAAAAATGGTTGTGCTTGATAAAGTTCTATGCAAAGTTTTTGTATCAAAAAATCTGGTAGACCTATTACATACACCAATTGTTTCCACCGATTCCTAACTACCAATTCCCTTCAAACTAAGTTGCATTATTTCCGTGAGATATTCATTGCTTAGCAAGCAATAATAAATTGCACTGAGATCTCACCTTATGCATCAAGAATGTCTGTTTGCGAGTTAGTTTTGCTTACACCAATTCGATTCAAAAGTGTAGTAAGTTCTTTCAATTAAAAGCGCACTTAAGGAAGAAAGTCTGTCTGATATGTGGATTGGCTACTGATTATTGCCCTGCTTTCACAGGGGGACTTCCTGCTCATTGTTCTGAGAAACATTCTTAAAAGGCATTGCGCTCAAGGGAGAAGAAGGATGAAAGTGATTCTCATGTATTTTATATCTTCGATACTGTTCTCTCTTAGTTTTCTCCTTATGATAAACATCTACTGAAATGGAGATCTACCTCTGGATTTTTTGTAGCTGATGCAAATTGGTCTTTCCATAGGTCTGCAACAGTTGATTCAAGTCTATTTTCTAGATATTTTGGGAATTGCCCTGTACTTTGTGCAGAAGGGAGGACACATCCAGTTTCGACTTACTTTCTTGAAGATGTTTATGATGAGCTAGAATATTGCCTGCCTTCAGATTCTTCTGCATCAGGAGTAATGCTTCCTTCAAGGGCAAAGGTATCTGTCTTTTTCCTCTTTTTAACCTGGCCATCAAAATTTGACAAAGGATTCCTTCATGGTTGGTATGAAATGTATCACTAAGCCTCTCTATATTTTGTACATTTGGATTATGGATATAATCCTTTCAATACTGGTTGAACATTATCTCATAGTAGTATTCTATCAAATGATGGATATATTTGAATTGTGGACATATTCTGATTGTGCAATAGTAGTCATCGTGATCGCTGACGTTCTGTTGAATGGTGCTATTAAGTTAATTCCTTTATTTTTTGACAGCCCAATACCAGCTCAGTAGATAACCGGAGAGGGAAAAAAATTCATGTTCTGTCTTCTTGGGGTGATGAGTCTTCACTTACTGAAAACTATGTAAACCCATTCTATGTAGCTGGTTCTTATGACACTTACAGTCAGAGGACACGCGAGAATCTTGTGAGTATGAGTTCTTGTGACTTGTATCTTGTAATCTTTCTATGTGTGAATGTTCTACCTATGTATGAATTTTTATGCAGAAAAAGTTGAATGAAGATGTTATTGATTACGATCTTCTGGAAGATTTGATATGCCATGTTGATGAAGTATACCCTCCTGGTGCCATTCTTGTTTTCCTTCCTGTAAGCTTTCTTAGCTGAATTGTGTTCTTCATCAATTATTTTGTTTTGTCGGTTTTTGCTCGATGTATTTCTTCTTATTTATCTATTTATGGGCAAACTTTCATATAAATAATTGTTTGCTGCAGGGTGTGGCTGAAATTGATTCACTGGTCGATAGAGTAACTGCTTCATATAGGTTTGGTGGACAATCCTCTAATTGGGTTCTCCCATTACACTCTTCCCTTGCTTCTATGGACCAACGAAAGGTGTTCTTATCACCTCCAGAGCAGATACGCAAGGTAGTATCTGGAACCAGTGTCCGTCTGTGCATTAGTACTTCTGAAAAAATTGAGTAAAATCTTTAAAATGTTGTCTATCCATCAGATCATGAGCTTCTGGTTTGTTCTTGAGTTCTGACTGTGATTTTAGTGATAGAAATTTTGGGGTAGATCTATGTCAAAGCAAAATTTTGAAGGAGTTTATATTATAGCCAGAGGACTGTTGCCATGTGATGCATTTCTGAGTTCAGTGTTAATCGGTTGGCATGCTAATTGACACTTGCATATGCTAACAATAATTCTTTGTTAGAATTGATATGTTCCATAAAAGCACTTGAAGGTTCTTTGAAAATTGAATAGATAAACTAGTTTAGAAGGTCTTGTGTTTTTGTTGGATCAGTTTTTCAGAACTTTCAGTGATGCATCAATTGTTGTTCGATGCTAATGCTTCTAAAAGTCTTACTTGCCCCTCTACCATGCACCTACCAATGGACTTTAATTATTTTCATTGAATCATCATCATGGACGTTATGGTTAGAACTGCTAATGTTGCTATTTTCTGCTTGCAGTAAGCTATTCCAAGCTGTTACCGTTAATCATTCTTCTGTTTGGCAGGTAATTATTGCCACAGATATAGCTGAGACTAGCATAACAATTGATGATGTAGTTTATGTGATAGACTCGGGAAAGCACAAGGAGAACCGTTATAATCCTCATAAGGTAAGGACTTTGTTATGCACGTGGAAAACATATGACTGACAGAAGTGATGTACCTGTAAATTTATTGCAATTTAAAACACAGTTCCATGGAGCTAGCTATTCTGTTTGCACAAATTCATTTCCAGTTTATGTGCCGCATCATAGCCGGAAGTTAGTCATGCAATAGGATTATACATCCTCTTTTTGTTTATAAAAATATTGTTTTATATTGTTTGTATAACTTTCTTAAAGTTGTAAATTTCTCATGTCTTATGGTGTAGTTGACAAACAGTGTGATCTTGTTCACCCATCCTATTGTGCTTTCAAGCATCTGTGAAATTACATCGCTAAAACTAGTAACACAACAGGGCTTATTTTTCTATATCCAGATGAGCTACTCCACTTAGATGATTATGACCAGTCTTTTGATTTTGTAGAAAATGTCAAGCATCATTGAGGATTGGATATCTCGAGCAAATGCAAAGCAACGCCGTGGTCGAGCTGGACGTGTGAAGCCTGGCATATGTTTCTGTTTGTATACACGCTATAGATTCGAAGTACTTATGCGCCCATTTCAGGTTTGAACTGCATCCCATTCTCTACACCTTCAGTCTCAGCATACATATAATGTTAGAACATGTAACATTTTTGTATATATAGGTGGGGATAGGGGCAGCGCTCACCCTTAGGGGCACTCTTGGTGTACCCCTCACTTAGAATGCTCCAAGTTCAATATCTACCTTTGGATATGAAAAACTATGAGTCGTGATATCTGTGATAAAATTTCAGCTCAATCGGACAAATAACCGTCCTCCATCCAACATCTTGATCAGGATGATAGAAAAAGGATAAACTAAAAAATATATATATTGCCTCTTGATCAAGAGGTCTGATAGAGATTGATTCGTCGCCCGATTGAAATGAAATTTTTTCACAGAAATTCCGCCTCATATTTCTTCATATCCAACGGTAGAGATTAAATTTAGAGCATTCTAAGTGGGGGTACCCCATGGGTGCCCCTAAGGGTGGGTAATAGATCGACATGATGTTTGTAGGAGTTCACTAGCACTCCGGAATAATTTCCATGTTAGAAGCTTCTTTGAAGCTATACATCAGTTATAGTTGTCACTTTTATCTCTAGCTACCTACCCATATTGAAAGATGTGCTTTCTTGTTCTCATCTAGTTTGGTGAGAGTATGTTCTGCCTGTATCATCATTTCATGTTGCTTCGCAAGCCATGCTATCCTTTACTTGGGTAGTCTCACCTGGTCCAATTCCTATATGAGCCATGTCAACATGAAAAGTGTATCTGGCTATCTTGTTCATGCTACACGCTTAGATTTATCTGACAGAATGATCATATACGTGTATGAATTTCTCTTTAGCACCTGAGGCGTTAGTATGGGTGTGGTCTGTATCAAAATGTCATGAATATGAAGTCATCAGGTGTTTATAGTTCTAATGTTTCTAGGATTTTTACCTACTTTTTCCTAGATTCCTGAGATGGTGCGGATGCCTTTGACAGAGTTATGTTTGCAAATAAAGTCACTTTCTTTGGGTGATGTTAAATCTTTTCTAATGGAGGTAACCTATCTAACTTGTTTTAAATATTTATTTCTGCTTTTTTATTCCCTGAGATTTACCCCTGCTTCTGGGATTCAAACTTCCAATCTCTCCTTTTGGGAGGCAATACCCTGGCTACCCTACCTATGGGTGCTTGGCTTAATTGTATTCTTTTTCATATTTCTGGAACAATCTATGTAAAGATTCAAGCTTTAGATTGCTATTATCCAGGCTATTGAACCACCACGTGAAGAAGCTATATCCACAGCATGCGACTTACTATACAAGGTGAGGTGTAGTATTTTCCTGTTTTGCAAGAGTAATGTTTATCGGATGGTGTAAAAGTGCAAATTCAAATAAGAGCATAGAGGTTTGTGCCTGAGTCTGTGACTCGCCATATCAAAGCCCTCGAAACTTTATATATACATCCACCTGTACATGAACTCTTTTTTGTTTTTTCACTCCTTTTCTTTTCATTTCTGTTCTTTATATTAACTTGTAGCTTCTGCTTTTGTGAGCTTCCATCTAAATGGAATTAAGTTACAAATCCCTGAGTGACTAATATTTCGCTATCGACAATGTGATATCTGTTTTGCAGTCCTGAAACTTACATTTAATATTGTAATAATTGAAAACATGATATTGTTCAAACATGTTATTTGTGAAATTTTATGTAAAACTAATAAGCGATTTCGACTTTCCAAATCAAGTGATATGTAAAGCCCTTAGACACTTTGTTCAGATAAACTTATTACAAATACTATTTAAAGCCAAAACATTCCAACCTATACCAGTAGATCTTGTCAATTGTTTGGCTCTACCCAAAATGTATGTGAAATACTTCAGAATTTCTCTACTGATCCAGGTTGGAGCTTTTGAAGGGAATGAGGAGCTGTCACCCCTTGGGTATCACCTGGCTAAGCTTCCCGTGGATGTTTTGATCGGAAAGGTGAGTGCATTGGTTGATTTGCTACGTATCTCAATATTCTAAACAAATATCTATATACTCAAGGAACTCGTATATGTTGATAACTAAACCAAGGGATCAGCTCTTATTCTATAAACCAAGATCTACTGGTATGGGTAGAAATGTAGATTGTGATTGTACATTCAACATCTCAAGTGCAGTTTAGGCATGAAATGATTTCTTGGTGCTGAATGTTTCTTAAATCATCTGCATGTATCATCATGGTTCATCAGCATATTATTTGAGGGTATGGACTGTAGCATGCTCATATAGAATAACGGTCTCATAATGTTTTAGCATTGAATGTGTATTTAGTATGATTCACTCTATTGGGTAGATGGATATGAACATGAAAGTAGAGTTTGTTAAAGTACATTAACAGCCTGTATTGTCGAGTTGGACTAGGGATGGAGTTTGAAACTCTTGGTCTGAGTTGGGTAACTGGATCCAAACAGGAACGTTGAGTCCCTACTTTGACAGTGCACAAAATTGAGTAGGGCTTCAATGAAATCTGAAGCTTTGACTTGATTGCTGTACATGATGGCATAAGGTTTCCAAACTTAATTTGTAGCCAAATTTAAATTTGCATATAGTTGCTCACTTAAGCCTGATATCTGTCCATACCTTGTGGGTGATTTTCAGTGGCTGAAGTCTCTAACATCCATGACAAATGGCTATTATCAATGTAGCCAAACTTAAACCCATAACTGAGAAAGGGGATGTGTTCTCTGCATGTCATTTTGATCAATATGAGACCAACTACTGCTTGAGGACTCCTTTACATGAACCCAATCCCTGGAGAAAGGGAGAAGTTCAACTTGTTGGGGGGGATATAGAACTTCAATCTCTCTCCTTCTCCCATGGTTGATGTCAAAATGGTAGTAATCCTCTCATAAGAAACTTAAATCATGTGCAACACTTTATAGATGACTCCTAGATAATGAAGATCTGTGCATTAGGCTAGCACTTAATTAGATGTCATTTCTTCCCTGCAGATGATGATTTATGGTGCTGTTTTTGGGTGCGTATCTCCGATTCTGTCAATTGCATCATTTTTGAGTTACAAGTTCCCATTTGTCTACCCAAAAGAGGAGGTATGCCCCGAAATCTTGCGGGTGCTTGTCTATATCTCCAAGACAGCATATCCTGCACTTGACAATTCTATCTCTGTCATCTAGAAGCATAATGTTGAGAAAGCAAAATTGGCTCTACTAAGTGACAACCTTGACAAAGGAATTTCCAGCGCGGGTTATAAGCAATCTGATCATATCTTAGTGGCTGTTGCTTATAGAAAATGGGCAAAGATTCTGATTGAGGTTTCGATACTGCTTCCTCCTTTTTTCTAAAATCATAACCAAATCATCGAGCCAGTATAGTTTGTAGAGGTATATGATTGATGTTCTTTATCTGCTTGCAGAATGGAGCAAAAGCCGCTCATCGTTTTTGTCAGTCATTCTTTTTGAACAGTTCTGTTATGTACATGATAAGGTTAAGACCTTTTGCTAGTGGCAGAATCTTTCTGTGTCAGCTCTGCTACCAGCTTTCTTTAGCAAGTCTAAGACATGATAATTTGTACTTTCAGTCCTGGAAGATTACAATTTAAGCAATTAATCATTGAACTTATGTTGACACATATCAGGGATATGCGCATTCAGTTCGGAAGCTTGTTAGCTGATATTGGAGTTGTTGATCCTCCGAAGATATTTTTGGTACTTCTTTATAGCTCTCTCTCTCGCTCTCTTTCTCCTCTATTTTTCCTTTGCTTATTGTTAAGCTTCTTTCATTTTGCTTTTTCACAGACGGATAGGAAAAAGAAGGATAAGCTTGACAGTTGGTTTTCTGACATTGCGCAGCCTTTTAATATGCATGCACATCATTCTTCTGTTATTAAGGTAAGAGGCTTACATGATTTTTCTCAAATAATCATGAGGATAGCCATGTGCTATGGAATTCCTTCATTTCTTGTAATTATTTTATTGTATATACTAATTGATACCTTAGTAATCCATATAGAAAAGTGCCTTTTATTTTTGCAAAGTTCCAGTTGTTAAGTAGGCTGAAGGGTTGATTATTTAAGTCAATTACAATCTTGCTAGTAAGATAAGACTTGTGAAGCAGAAACAAAGACTATCAAGCGTTATTTTTCTGAAAATGGATTTTACTCCTCCAAGTTCACAGGCTGAATTTTACTGGTTTAATTACCGAACAACAAACTATTTGTCTTTTTTTGCACAATGCATCCTTCTCATATATCCTTTCAGTCAATAGTATGTGCAGGTCTATATCCAAATATTGCTGCAACTATAGAAGGCACAGTTGGGTTAGCACTAGGTAACAGCAACAAGGCATTATCCAGCAAAGGAGAACCTCTTTGGTTCGACGGTCGAAGAGAAGTAACTATACACCCATCATCGATTAACCATGGGCTGAGAGTTTTTCGCCATCCATTTCTTGTCTTTCTTGAAAAGGTGTTCTTCAGACTTATTGTACCAATTATTTTGTCATATGCTTTATATGGTTCTTACATTTGGGCAATTGATAAGGATATTGGCTTATGCTTAATTATGTAGGACTTTGATTCAGCAGTGTAGAAGTATATAAGAAAATCATGTTGCCATCGTATATGACTTTATCTGTTTTAGACATGACATCATTCTGATCGTTCTTTTGTTTCTGTTGTGCTGCCTTGTTTAATTGATTGTTTCAGGTGTAATGTTTTATGTTATTCAGGTGGAGACGTCTAAGGTATTTTTGCGAGACACCAGCATTGTCTCTCCTTACTCTATTCTATTGTTTGGTGGGCCATTAACTGTTCAACATCAGGTAACTCATTGTTACAATTTCATATTCTTTCAAACATGTTTTTCATTCCCCCAAAAAAATATTAGTTCATAACTTATCTATGTAGAGCATCTTTGTTACATTTGCATACTAGTTATAGTCCATAAGCATAAGAGGTCATACGACCTTTATTCTGGATATTTTGACGAGATTGTTTATGATAACTGGTAAGTCATTTTTTTTTTTTAACTAGAGATACCTGTGGTGTTTGTAAAACACAGGATTAGCTTGGTTCCTTGCGCTACAGTTTAAAAGTTCACTTAGAGGTCCCTTAATAGGTTCATTTGTAATGTGCTTATTACTTGAAAACAACCATTATGACTAAGTTGGTAGTACAGAATGCCTGCTATTAATGTGTTTACTTATTGGATGATTGATTGAAATTTTAAGTAAATAATTTGCTGAACAACAATTTTTCTTTGCAAATCAGTTTTTGCCTAATTTTTTTTCTTTTCTCTAAATAAGTTTCAAGCTGTATTTTTATGCCTCTCCTTTATCATGGCAGACCGGTTTGGTCGTCATTGATGGCTGGTTAAAGCTGACTGCGCCTGCTCAAACCGCTGTTCTTTTCAAGGAACTTAGGCTGACACTTCATGATGTTCTTAAGAGATTAATCCGTCAACCACAGGTATCAATTTTTCAAGCAAACTTACTCCTAACTTACATCACATCATATTCCAAAATGCGATCTTGATGCCTGAAGAACTTTTTTCCTGCCAAAAAGAAAACTATGCTCAAAGTGTATGAATTGTATTTGAATACCTCAACATCGGTTCAGGTCCCAAAAGAATATTTGATGCTCTCAATGTTTTTGACTAAGAATACCAGAACTCCTTATTTTTCAAGTGTTTATTGTTCATTTTGTAATTTCTATGTTGGTGGATTGCATACTAATGGCTAATATTCTGTTTGCTTGAAGTAATGACCTGTTTGAATTTGCAGATGGCAGCAACAAACAATGAAGTGGTGGCTTCCATCATTCATTTATTACTTGAGGAAGCGAAAGATGACCCTTCATGATAAGAGGTGCTTTTGTCATATATTCCTACGTAGAAAGTAACATTCGAAGGTCATCCAGGGACTCTCTTGAAGCTTTTGTTCTTTGCTGATATTTTATACGTCTTCCTTAAGAAATTCGTATGGTCATTCATTCTTTCCTATTTTGCCAGACGCCTACTTGTTTCATGAAGATATCAACCAGAGTAGCAAAGATGGTTTGTTGTTTTGAGCATTTCTTCACCTGTACAGCTAAGCGGGTTCCGTTAATGAAAGACTCAAAACAGTTCTTTGATGTTATATGGTGAAAATCACCTGTTATCACTGCTAAAACTACTGGAACATGTGTTGCACTCTGGTTTTCATGCTGTTTAAAATGTTCTTGTGCATTGCTCTTCAAGTCTTCTATTGTATTTCAGCTCACTGATTTTGATTAAATCTGATTCTCATCAACAATATTGATAATGCGATCTTTTGGCCATTGGCTATGAGAAGAAAGAATTAAAAAGAAGAAAATGGATTTAATTCTGGTTTCTGGACATGGGGTTTCCGTTCCAACAAAAAGGCAGTTAGTACTTGCTCCCGTGTTCATCTTCTCAACCAACATAGCGAACTTTTGGCACAAAGTTTTTACGGGGATGTTTGGGAGTGCTGAGGTTTTAGAATTGAGGGCAAGGTACCCCAACCGTTCAAAAACATGTGGATAGATGTGGGGTACCCGTAGTTATCCCTACGGACCATGTGATTTATCGCGATATCAAGCATTCCGAAACGTGCACAATATGTCAACTTCAGAAAAAAAAGTCATGATGCACTGATCAAAGAAAGAGCCTACAAATTTTTTTCAGCAAAGTATTCTTGGCCAACTTTTCAGATAAGAAGAAGCAAATCTGAGACTATTACCATGGAATCGAGTAAAGGCACCAATGAGTCATTCATGGTTCTACAGCAATGTGAACGACTAAGCAAGAGTAATATCATGAAAGAATACATATAGATATCAAGTGAGCATTTACCTCCATGACTCAATATACCATAACTTGGGGTAATACCGGCAGCAAAATTAATACAAAACTAGTATTTTACGAAAAGCAATTTCTGAAACTCTTAATGAAAAGATATAGGTTCATGTTTACTTTGGACAGGCAATTTAAGTAGCCAAGGTTTTACATGCTGGCTACAAAAGAAGAACACTGTTGTATCAACAAATAGACCTATGCTTTGGGAAATCTAATGCTTCTAAGATGAGCAACCGTACTACTGAAAATTTCTTAAACTCAAACAAGGTTACTCATTGCTGTGAGAGCCATAGCACTGGTCACAACAACTAAGTCCATGATTTCCTAGTTGCTGCGGACCATCTTAACCCTTGGCATTGATTTCTTCAGTTGGCGAGCACGCTCTTTCTCTTCTTTCTTGTGAAGTGCCTCGGCACTGATTTTGGTCTCAGCCTCTTCCAACAGCTTCTTCTTCTCTGCCTTCCTCTTCTGTAGCACTTCTTGCCTTGCATTCTGAAGCTCCTTATATGCCTGTTGAGCTGCCTTAGCTCTAGCAGCCTCTGTCTTTGATCGAGCCTGAACAAGTACACAGTATAAAATAAGAAAATGAAAGTGATGGTAAAGTGGGTTGCTTGAACTTATAGTCTGAAGAAACTGTTACTATACCTGGGGACTTAGCTTGTAACGTCCAATTAAATCAATATAGTAAGGCACAAGTGCAACCAATCTGGTTATTTCAGCCATATTGTTGGCATCAGGCAGGACAAACTTGAAATTGAGAACTTTTTTGTGAGAGCCTGGGTACTGATCAGAGAAATGCATAGAAATAAACCACCTCCCAAATTTCTCATATGCTTTTTCACCAAGAACCTGTAGGCAAGACCAACTTTTATGAGTTCAATAGCACTACCATCGCACATAGATAAACATAAGTACTTATTGCCTCATAATATTAACTAGAACACCCAAGCACTTTAATACTTGCAGCAGATTTCAATAGATTCATTCTTCTAGCAACCAAAACCACTTGTGTGTTGTTCCAAACTGCCTACTGATTTACACACAGGAAACAGATCTTTGAAAAAAAAAAGTGTGGCTTAATGTCTACAGTGTGCAGTAACACCTGTCAAGGTTAGAAACACTATAAAACAATCTGTCCCCATATATGTCCAAAAAAAAAAAATCTACGCTAGTACCTAGTAAAACAGATATTTATCTACGATAAAAAACCTTTCTAGCAATAGATGTAGGTAGGCTCATAAAACTCAAGGATATCCCTTTCCCAACAACTAAGGCTCATCCAACTAAGGGCAAGTCAATTTTATTAGTCCTTTGATGCCATCATGCTCCGTTATGAAAAATATCCTCAATTAGACCAATAGCAAGTAAATCATTATTTGCAGTTTCTAAGTCTTTTAGGTGTTTTCCTACCCCTTGTGAACAAAGGAGCTTCGATCAATCGCATTTCAAACTGCTGCATCTTTTGGCCATCACTTGATATAGCAAATGCATATCTTTGAAGATTAACACACAAACAACACTTCAGCTGATCAGCATCCAAGAACAAGACTCCCTCTTTGAAGACTAGCTATGCAATTTTGCAATTTGTACCACAACTTTCAGAACATTCTTGACTTAAGAAAGAATGGCTTAAATTTTTATTGAAAGACTAATCACCACATAAGGCCCTTGTGGCGCTTCATATGTTTAAAAAGCAAAATCCTTCTTCCCCTTTAAAGCCATTTTTCTTGCACACATATGTTCTAACTCATTACATCTTTAACATTAGGCCTATCAATTTAAGAAGGTCTGAGCAACATCAGATAATATTTAAGAAAACTTTTGGTGCATTGCTCCATAGAATAATAACAGTTTGTACATATAGCGTTGACGAATAAGAATTTCACATCCTAGCATAATGTTGTAACCTCTATGTCTCATAACCAAAAAAGTGCAACAGTGCTTTAAGACAACTACTTCTACCACCACTTCCCACTTCCTATGAAGACTTTAACATTCTAGCATATGATCCCGTCCATAAAAGCTCCCTGACAGACACTCAAGGAAAACCAATAGAACAAAAACAGACATGAAAAGAGAATGCAACAAACCACAACAAATCAACATCTTAAACCAATTTGTTGTTTAAAATTGCATTTAATGTACAACAAACACAAACCAGACAAATTCAGTGCATCCTTTAATGCATGTGAAACTAATGCTGAAGTTAATCAGGATCAGTTGCAACAAAGTCAAATGCAACTATGTGTCCTTTTCAGTAAGCAAATTGCTACACACCCTGCATGGCTTCATTATTGACTAATCTCTTGTCTGCTAGCACGAGCAATTTACAAGCAACCAATCAAAATGATGGAAAATTCGGCTGAGCTCATAAATACGGAGAAATAAGAAGGATGCCATCAGTTATTCAAGCAAAAATTAGCACTATAAATTAGTATCAAGTATGTTAACCACTAAGCACCTACGGCATGAAAAATTGACAATACATTATTAAATTCTCCATGAGTTCAGCAATGCTATGCAGACAATTGTTAAGAGCTCAGGACAGATCTAAAGTGTATGTGTATATTCTATTGTACCGCATAACTGAAACCAAAGTATTTATATCTCAGAAACTGACTGGACAGTTCCAACTTTTTCAGCAACATGAACATAAACACAAAGGATCTAGAGGCAAACCTGATCAAGAACAGCCTCGGTGATCAAGTCACCTGAGACCTCTTTCGACTCTGTCACGACCAATAGCTCATCAGCGACCCATTTCCTCCCAGCAGGCGGTGCAGTCACCAACCCTGCAAACATCTGCAAATCTCTTGTCTCCTTGTGCATCGCTTTGGCCACCTTCTTCCTTGCCACCGCCATCACAACATGGTCCATGGAGTCGTCATTTAAAACAACCTCGACAGTAATCGTATCCTTTCTAGAAAACACCAGATCCATCGCTCTAGAAATGAGATCATGCCGTGCCCTGAGCTCCATAGTAGCAAGCAAAGCTTGACAGAACCTCCGACCACTGGCATAAAACTTGAAAACATCCTGTCCTTCTTTCAGCAGCAACGGCGTGTCATTACCATCTCCAGTGCCAAGAAGACTAAAATTCTTAACAAAGATAGAATCTTCCGTTGCCGCGAACCTAGACGCCCACGAGAGAGCAATGTTCTCATTCTGTTTCCTCCCCGTGAAGAAATTAATCACGAAAGAAATCAAAAAGCTAATGCAAACAATCTCAATCGTGTAAGATTTGATCGATTTGGGTGCAGCCGGCAGGGAAGAAGCAAGTTCCTGCTGGTTATCAGAAACCGGCGAGTGATTCTCTAAAGAAGGGTTGATTTCTGGATCGGATTGATCACTAGGATTTGAAACAACTGGAATGCCTTCGAACTCATCTTCGTCCCAGTACGAATCGAGCGACGGTGGAGTTTGTGGTCTGTGAGTTGAAGGATATGGCGATTGTTGTTGCTGCTGCTGCTGATGTCCTTGTTTTTGATACGAAGAGAGCGTAGCAGTGATGGCGGTGGGCGGAGAAGATTTGGGAAGAAGGTTCTCGAATTCTTCGTCTTCATCACCAGTGGCATCGAGTTCGTCGGAGTCGAAGCCTTCGAAGTGGTTATAGTTTGAAGAAGAGAGAACGGAGATGGCGGCGGAGAAGAGGAGTAAAAGAAGGAGAGCGATCGCCGCCGGCGAGGAGCTCGCCATGGTTCTATTTTGTGATCGAGAGAGGAAGGTGATCGAAACTCGAAAGGTTTCGGAAATAAAATTAAAAAATAATTAAAAGAAAATAGAAAATAATTATTATGTAAAGATCTTTTCTCAGCAGTAGACTGTTTATTTTTATCGTAGACACCGTTTATTTATATCATTTGAATTTGCAATGTAAATATCCTATACTTTCATCTTGGCATAAGGTGACAACTTTGAGAAAACGTACCACGTTAGGGGGTTTATATATGACAAAATTATATTTAATGTCCTCGTACTGCAAAAATATATCTAGTAAAACAAAGCACAAATCAAGTTTTAGTACTACAAACTTATTATGAAAGTTTACCATAAAACAAATCACAGAGAAACATTTGAGTTAAATAGTAAAGAAGCAATATGAGTGAGTCACAAAGAATTTCTTCATCAGATTTGCTGCCAGAACTCTTACCCAAATATAGATTTTGATCAAATTATAATTAATAAATTTGTTATGTATAATAATCACCGATCATAACATGTGTGGTAACACCAAAGAGAGACACGTACAACACACAGGTTTCTTGCACAATTTTCTTTCTCCAATATAAAATTCAACAAGATATACATCTTATAAACTCTTACGGAATTAGAGAACGCCCAAACCTTCCACAAACAAAGATTCAAGTAACTCAAAGAATCCCCAAAATTTTCTTTTTAGTCTATATGGCATTTGTATTCTTACGAAGGGAATAAGTTAAAGATGGCTCCTAACCCTCTACCGTACAAATTGTTGAGTGCAGCTGCCTGATCTCTACCGGCATACTGATTCCACCTAGAATCTACAAATCCGAGAGCAATGCAACACCCCTAATGCAGCAAAATTGATAGATTATCTGAGGCAAAATTTACCACGGTCTAGCATTTCTTTCTTGATAGACTGATTCAAGGCATTCCTTTGCTCTATGGACATTAGATTGGAGGTAAAAGGTCCCCTTCGTAGCATTCCTCTCAAACAAATTATCATCTCTGCAAGATTTGGGAACATGAGTCAAATGATATTAGCTTATATACAAAATTCTCTTAACAAAAACTATTGACAATGCATTACTATGTGCTGCAGATTCAGACCTGCAGAACTTCTTCCCAGGATGTTTTCTCACTGATTCCAAGGACTTGCCTCGCTTCCTGCTCAGTCATGACCTTACCAGCTATTCATATGTTCTGTACAGCTTCATGGGTAGCACCTGTCTTATTTGCATCTACAACAACCAACACAGGCTGCCCACATAAGCAATTCATAATATATTCTGTTTCTATCACTGAGATCAATATATCATTTGCTCACAGATAATGTCGAACCAACAGGAGAAGAGAGAATTTGTGTACACAAAATCATGCATATGCTGAAACAAGTAAGCACTTCGATGGGACCCATACGGGCAATAGGAAAGTTATGGTATTTATGCAAGAATATCTCCAAATATGCAGGAAGAGATATTTCAGTAAATATATAATCACAGCATATTAAGACACTAAAACTTACTCTCGAGTGCTTTACGATATGCTTGAATGACTGCTCTTCCTAGTACACTGCCACCCATTACAAGCAAATTAGCTAGAAGCTTTGCAGCCTGCAAAAGAAAATGAATTATGAAAAAATTAGAACACGGAACAATGACAAGTGATGCCAGCAGCAAGCGGCTTTAAGATAAGTAGGTAATTTCATTGATATTTAAAAAAGAGTCTTTGAACTACGACTCATCTCATTTAGAAGAGAGAAACTATAGTCCCAAGACAGACTTCCTAACAGAATCCTTATCTATTATCCATCGATAATGCAACGTAATGAAGCTTTTTTTTTTGAGAATCCAAAGCTAGGATCATGAACCAAACATCATTTGATCCTCAAAAAATGATCCAAATCACGTTCACATTATTTTCAAAAATCTTTAGCAATAATGTTAAACTTCAACTCATTTTGATATTTTTTTGGATGAAACCATTCTCCTGAGATTCGAACCTCGAAGCTTCCCTTTGGGAAGGAAATGTCTTAAATACTCCATCTATGGGTGCTTGCGACATGGATGGAGTGATTAGGGCATTCTTTCTCTAAAAGAAGAGACTGAGAATTCAAATCATACTAATGCCTATTCAACTCACTTTGATACTAAATCATGTATTTCAAAATTTTGCTTGCTTCTTACCATTTCTTCTTTTTAGTTCAACTGATATATAATTCAAGTATCAAAACTTGTCGAATTATTTTTATCATGTTAGATCATGGGCACGTGTTGGATTCACAAAAAAGATTCAGCATCATAAATTCTCCAATGGAGACTTTATTAAAGATTTTGTTGCGGACATATTGCAAGGGTTGTCATAGTTTCTCCAAAAATGCTTCCCTGTGAACTCTCTGAAATCCACGCATGAAGTTTAAGAAAGAAAAACACTTATAAAATAACTTCGTAATGCGTTAAGCTCCCCTCTAATAGTGCGTTTGAGATTGCTTATGAAATGGAGTTTTTCTAAAATGGAGGGTATTTTTGTCTTTTTTGAAAAACGAGCTCTATTTTTTTTACTTCCCAAAAAATAATAAAATCTGCAATAAAAAGATCTCATTACATAGAATTTTTCTACACTTTCTAAATTTTTAAATAAATTCTTTAAATACTTATAAAATATGTATTGAAAAACGTGAAATAAAAAATTGAAAAGTTTCGTTGGGGAAAAGCAAAAACAAACGCACCCTAAAATAAATGTCATTTTATATAACATGCTTCAATGTTTCAAATCGACTTTCTTTCAAGAGAAATACTATACCTATATGCGTTAGTGATTACTGAAACTCTGATATCTCATCAATGACTGGAGTACTAAGTAGCAACCAACAACACAGATATTTATATAGGAGTCAAAGTTGTTCCTGAGTAATAAAGGCTTGCCAAAATCCAATACCCATCCTATCAAATGAAGAAACCAGTTAAGCCCAAGTTCCATCGTTTCAAAGGAACATGAAATCAACAAGCTTTAGGTTCCTATGAGACACTCGATTATTATCATTGGATCGTGCATCTTTTTCTTCTTATTTTGTAACAAAATATGGAGGTTAAGATCGTCAAAAGTTTGAAATATATGATAGATTGTTTCGTAGGTGCCTGTAACCATTAGTGATTACCTTTATCTTCTTTTATAGTGATGGAATTGCAAGTGCTTGTCCTAGAAGTTTCCAAATGCTCACAAGGGGTGATGTGGGAGTGACAGTACTAGTTTAGCTTTTGGGAGGATGGGGAAGCAAGATTGCAGGACAAATATATGAGATTATGCAGGTCTTGTGTTATGCATACTTCACATGATTCAAAGAAGAATGGTTTCAGAGAAAGTACCATTTTCCATTTAGCAAGGCGCTTTAGAGAAGCCATTTAACAATTAAAAACCTACTGGAGCTTCAAATCCATTTTCCAAACCACCATCTCCTCTATTTTAAATTAGTTAAGAGTTTACTTGCCATTTTAGAGTAAAACACCAAAAATTTATCCACAATGGATTCAACTTGAATGTCCAGAAATTAAGATGGTCATACATTAAATGACTAGTGGAGTGGTTATAGAGTCCTCAATCAAACCCAGAAGGTTTCAAGATAGCGACATGCAAGTATGTTGTACTATATGTGCCCAGAAACTGCACAATGATCCACTAGCATGTATAAATCAATGTTTCTAAAGTAGAAAGAGGAGAAAAAAAAAGCTCAAGGTTAACTACTGCATACTGCAAAACCTACTTTCACAAAGTCTAAGAAAGAGGAAAAACACCTTTGTCAACATGACTTCATAAAATTTATGCATAGTGAACATATGTAGTGCCTAAGCAACCAGCGGAATGCATGCTAAAGGTCTTAATAGGGAGTGCAAATATTACAAAAAAACAATTATTCCCTATTTCACCAAGCAGATCTACTAATCCGAGGAGGTGGGCCCTTGAATAAATGCACTATTTGAAAAGCCAGTAGGAAACATGAAAAGTTCTGACGATATTGTTAGGGGAGAGAACAAGAAAAGGAAACTAAGACCACTACGCAAGTTCTTCCAGCGGGATAAATATCATAAATTAGTGGGAAACAAGTATGTTTTATGGATAAAGTGTGTTAACAAATATGATTAAGTGAGAACTACATCAATGATAAAAAAATATCTTCTGATTTCTAACTACAACAATTTGCACCACATAAAGCTTCTCTATTCCAGAAAAGAAATTGTCTTTTTCAAGAAACAGCTACAGGGAGCGCAAAAAAAATTTTCAGTTAAGTTTTTGCCTTTCTCTTGCTAATCCTAGCAATCGGCACAATGATTCTAAACAATCCTCGAACAACAAGAACAAAAGAATCCTTTCAATCACTACTAAAAACCCAATTGGAACATTTAAGGCAAGATAACTAAGACCGATTCACACGATGATTCTAGCAATAAAATTCAAGAAAGCAGGAGAGAAAACTGCAAGAACATACCATTTCGAAACTGATTCGAATAAGAACAAGATTAATTAGATTATCTTCGGGCAAAATTCGAGATTGAACGATTGACTGAGAGTCGAATTCGGAAGCGAAACATTTCCCACCAGAATCAATCAAAACAAAAATCGAGAGAAAAATGTATAAAAAGAACCTTTCATTTTATTCGTTTCTTTAATTTCTTCCACCCAAAGCAGGTTTGGCGGGTGGCTTGCATGTGCGGTATGACTCGAATTAAACGAACTCAATGTGGGCTCGCACTTGGCTCGACCCACTTAGTTGGGTTTGTTTGATCTAAATGGAGTAGCATGCCACTGACTGATTCATACTCTCTACTTATTTGCGGAAGAAAAGAAGTTATGAAAAGGAAATATTATTAATAAGTTAAATTCTAGACCGATATTATTTGAATTAAATTTCTTGTTGCAACAATCATGATAATCTGTAGAATATAGCTGCAAATTTGGAACTGGGATAATTCATGAAATATAAAACTACAACAAAAATTCATGAAAAAGGATAATAACTTGAGCAATCCTACAAATATCAGCTAAACAAAATGCCCAAGATTGACTGAAACAGAAGTAGCTACTGCAGAATGTTACCCAGGCTTGAGTACTATAGGTCTCTTTGAACATCAGAGAATGTGAATGAGCTTTCTGGGATATCAAAAGCCGGATGCTGGAACTCATCAAGCATGCCGAAGCTACAAGTATAAAAATTCATAGCTGAGAAAAGAACGCGGTCGTCTTCAAGAGCTTTGATATCCACTAGAGAAGCATCATCCTTGGAGTTATTGTTATTATCAGAAAACTTAAACCCTGAACTCCTGACTCCAGTAACTACTTCACTTGTCTTTCCTTGATCCGAAGGACCTGCACCAACCTTGGCATCATCATTTGGTAAGGAAGGAGTATGGCCTTGGAACAAAGCCACATGGCCAAACAACTTGTCCTTCCTCGAGAAAGTCGTTCCGCAAGAACACAACCACTTATCCTGGCCGCAGTGCTTCTCATGAGTCTTCAAATCTGCAAGGACAGAGAACTTCTTTGTGTTGCATCTGCTACAGGTGTAGGACTTATCACAGTGGCTCCGCTTGTAATGGTTCCTCACACACAAAATTGTCTTAAGAGGCTGGAATTTCTTGTGCTCCTTGTTTCGCTTGCAACCAACAAAGGGACATGAATACCGTTTTTTAGGTACAGGATCAGAATTTGCATCTTTTGCAGGCTTGGCAAGGGCTGCTGGTGTTTTATACTCATCACCATGGCCTCTCATGTGCATCCTTAAATTTGCATCACGCTTGAATCCCTTTCCACAGATTGTACAGAAATGTGTGTGTGGTGCTAAAATCTCTTCTTTCTCAAGCTGCAAGACTTCGTAGGTACCAGGAACGAGATTCCCTCCATCACCATCATTGTCATGGTCTTTAACGTCATTCTCCTCTATAGTAATACTTTCAGTTGCATCATTAGCTGGAGCACTCAAATCTTCAACCAGCTTATGGAACTCTGATGCATTCACTTCGTTCTTCGAAAACACTTGGCCTGGTTGCGGAGTAGAGTTGATACCAGTTTTAAATGAAGTATCGCAGATATTATCCAACTGGACAGGATAGTTGTTATTAGACACAAGCGTGTTCTTCACTGACGGAAGAAGATTCCATGCAGTTGAAATAACCTGAATTATGATGGATATTAAATCAGCCTTCACAATCTGCTGTTGTGCTGTAAGCTCATTTGGATTAACTGAAGATTGACCTTCCCGATTAATCGCTGAATGGACAATACCTTGCATCTGGTGGATCTTTTGCTCAAGGAAAGAGAGGTTTTGAAGCACTGCTCTTGGATTCCAATCAGGAATTGGATTGTTCACTAGAGAAGGAACCGGTGTTTGTTTCAAAGATTCAATCTTTCTGGGGTTCTGATCTGTATAGGAACCGCGAAGAGATTGAAGATTATCCAGATTAGGGGAGAAATCAGGGAAATATTGTCCAACTCTAGGAGTATAAAATGAATTTCTGAAATCAATTTGGGTAATACGTTGCTGGTTTGTATTATTTGAAGGATCATCAATCAATGTAGAGATATCTGATGAATTCACAGATGCCTGTATCATCTTAGGGTGCATTTTCTTTTTCTTTTCCTCCACTAGGAACCTCAAACAACTACCAAATCAGCTTCTCTAACTACTGAGATTTCTTCACAAGCTCAAACATAAGCATACAGGATATGATTCAACCAAGATATTTCTACCTCTTAGCATTCAGAAGCCAGAAAAATATCTACCAAAAAAGTTTCAAAGAAGAATAATCAGTAAACATAAAAAAGAAAAAAGAAAATTAAAAAAAGATACAAACTTTAACCTGAAGAACAACAAAACAGACTAACTACGTACAGAAAATAAAGGAAAGTTTCTAAACCTAACCAAAAAGCAGGAAGCAGAATCATATACCCAAAAGTAATCAAATAGAATAAAACAACTAAATCAAATTACCTCATCGAAACAGGTAAAAGACTGCAACTTTTCAGAGATGGCTAGGAGGATCGGAAAAACACCGAAAAAGCCTGAACCAGATAAAAACTGAAGGAAAGAAATCTAGCTGTCCTTCAGTTGTTGAATTGGAGACCAAATGGAAGTTACCTTCTTTGTTGTTGTTCTTAAACGAATGAATGAAGGCAGCTGAAGAACAACGGATTGAAACTCTGGTTTGACCTTTGGATTTGTCGTTGAGCGAGTTGTAACACAGAGAATAGCGCTTGGAGAAGATGGTGTGAAAAATTAAAGAAAAAACACATCAATAACGGAGACGGGGTGAGCAGTTGGTGAGGTGTTCCTCATGTGCAGGTTAATATTCGTATACTCCCACCGCTCAATTAACAGTATAATAAGAAATTAATATAAAGAAAAATCAACTTAGTTAAAAAAAGGGGACAATTTCTTCTATAAAAATTATTAAAATTACATAAATTTTTAGATCCGTCATTTTTGTTTGCCCAATTGAATGCAACTATTCTAAATTGATTCCGATTGTAATATGTGTAACCTGCGCAACGACAAATATTTATTAATTTATCTAATATAAAACGCAAACAAATTGAGTCAAAGTAAATTATTCAATAAATATATAAATAAGAAAAAATAAATAACATAAAATCAAAGAAAAGCATGCAAAGATAGAGAAGGGGGTTGCAGAATTTTATCACAGTTACTGTTTAAAAGCAATGTTTAGCGGTACTTACTGATTATTTATTAAAATTTTCTCGGAAGTAGAGAAGAAAGAGAAACCGTTTTGTAATGAAGTTATTTGGTCGATAATTAGATTTTGTTTTTAATATATACACCACTAATAACACGGCACGAAGGCCTTTATTTACTAAATATATTTAATAAAAACTAAACTTTTACATTTATTTTTTATTAATAATTTAAATTAAATTTTGAAAAATAAATTGATAGAAAACATTTATTAAAAATTTTATTTATTTTGTATTAAATATGAATTTGGAAAAAATAAATTTGATGGAAGCTCCTAGAATTCAAAAACTCCAAATATTATTTAATATTAAAATTTATATGAATAAAAAAAGGGTATATTTAGGTGTGCTTTTAGAATAAGATATATTTTGAATATGCTTTAATAAGTGTAATTTTATAAATTAAAAACATCATATATAAAAATTTATGTTTTTTAAATTTTATAAAATTTCTAAAATAATGTAATTAATTTATAGAAAACTATGAATTTTTTTTATACATAATATTTAATAAGTTAAGTCAAACATTTCGAAAATAATTGTATTATTTTTAATTTTTATACATGATATTATGCGTGTCATAATAATAGATATATTCGGTAATAATCACATATCTAATAGAAAATTATAGTTGGCATATCCGTACTGGATCGTTCGGGTTGACGACTTTTGATAAATTAGTCTAGATCTATAAATAGATTACGGATGACTTGTTTTGATCCGGACAACCGGTCTGATTGGGTTAATCAGATATGTTATTTAAAAAGAAAAGAAAATCTAAAAACCTATTCTTATTAGCTGAGTTACGTCTACGGTCCTTACTTGGCTCGATCCTAATCTAAATTCCTAATCGATTCTTCTTTGCTTCTCAATCTTCGTCGACGAGCTCGTCGCGTTGTCAACTTTGGCAGTCCGGTTAGAATTTTTTCTTAAATTTCTCAGCTAAGCGTTCTCGACTCTCGTTCACCATGACTCGACTCGAGTCCAGTTAAGTGTTCTCAGTGTCGGCTAGATTTTTTCTCTAACTGGATTCTTCTCTCATCTCCGACCCTGGCTAGATTTCTTCTAGAGCTACACTCTTCCTTCTCCGGCTAATAATTCTCTAGCTATCTACAGTACTTTCTCCGGCCCTCCTCTCTCTACTCTCTGGCTCTCCGGTCTCTAGCAGTTTCTCTACTTTTTAGCTAGTTCTCTACTCTCTGGCTATTTAATCTCCAACTGTATTTCACCACTCTTCTCATTGTCTGTATGTTGACTTCACTACTCTACTGAGTTTGCTCACTGCCCGCTTATAATTTCTTCACTTTGCTTTAGTGGCTGCTTGCAATTTTGTCACTCTGCTAATTGCTAAACAATGTATAGTGTTGGTTCTAATTCATCTTCAGAATCTGCCACACAATTTTCAACTATCAACTCAACGTTCTTCTTCAAAAAGAAAAAAATGATCATACTTGCAGTCACTATAGGCTAGGTGAAATAGGCAGCAGTGGTAAGGAAAAAAAATGATATGTAGCTATTATTCAAGAGCATTTGTTGAATGTGGCATTAACAAATTGAAACAACACTTAGGTAAAGTTAGAGAGAATGTAGATGTTTGCAAGAACATTTCTGCTGATGTCCGCTATCAAATGAAGTTACATATGGGATGACTTTACTTAAAAAAAGAGAAGACTTTAAGAAATGATCAACGATCAAAAACCCACTTAGCCAACAATCAAAGAATCTGAGGAGCAAACTTATAACACATTAAGCGAGATTAGAGATGTACTACCAAATCAAAGCATGTCATCAGAAGATGAAGAGGGTCATTTAAGAAGAGAAAAAGTATGCAAAAGGAAAAGAGATAATGCCTATGCATTCTTATTTCATACCGAGAACCACTCCCTATGCACAACTCACACAATAAGGAGGTTATAGAAAGATGCGGGATTATCCTATGACCCATATCAAAATAGATGATTGATACATGCATATCTTTTAATACTGTTAACTTTATGTACTTTTAACATATAGTAGATGCTATTGCTAATATCCGTGCAGGTTATAAAACTCCTCACTTTACACCTTTCGAAAGTTTTTGTTGAATAAGAATGTTCAACAGACAAGGTTTTATGTTGAGGGTTATCGTGATGCATAGAAGAGAACATGATGCACTATTATGGGTGATGGATGGTTTGACCAAAATAGAAGAACCATCGTCAACCTTTTAGTTTATTATCCGAAATATATTATCTTTCTCAAATCCGTAGGTGCATATAATGCTTCTAAAACTACTGAGATGTTATACAAATTATTTCGAAAAGTTGTCCTATATGTTGTACTGCAAATGTGGTTCAATTGTTACTGATAATGCATTTAACTATATTACTGCTGGTAAACTATTTGAGCAGGAATTTAGAGATTTGATTTGGTCTCTTTGTGCTGCGCATTGTATTAAATTAATATTTTATGATTTTGGTAAGTTAGATGAAGTTAGCAACTTGGTGGCTCATGCATTTAGAATTATAAAGTATATTTACAATCACTATTTTTCTTTACATTTGATGAAAACATTTACATGATAGCGAAAAGTATTTAGACCAGCACCAACTTGCTTTGTTACTAATTTAATTACTTTGCAAAGTATATTGGTTCATAAGGATAGTTTGAGAGCTATGATAATATTTAAAATTGACAACTTCAGTGTATACTAGAGAGAGTAAATGAAAGAAATTGTGGATAATGTCTAACTCTTTCATTTTAGATAATGTGCAATTATTGTGAAACTAACTGTTCCTTTAGTTTGTGTTCTTCGCATTGTTTATAGTGAAGATAGGTATTGCATGTGGTATTCATATAAGACTATTCATAGTATCAAAGCTGAAATATTGAGCAGATTCAAGAGAAATAAAAAAAAAGTTGCACCATATCTAAACATTATTAATAATATGTGGGATCATCAATTAGGTAGAGCTTTATATGTAGTTGATTTACTAGCTCAATCCGATGTATCAATATGATAGCTCTTCTGATGAAAATAAAAGTTCCATTATTTCGGAACTTCTAGATGTTATAGAAAAGTATGCTCTTAGAAATTTTAAGTTAATTAATAAGTTAACTAGTGAGATGAAGCTTTTTAGAAATGTCGAACGAGACTTTAGACGTATTTCTACCGTAGCTAATCATTAAAAAATGGCTCAAGATAGTGATACTTATTAATTATACAATTACTTAATTTTTATATTATGTTTGTTTATTAGATTTTTTATATTCTTATAGATGAATAATAGTTGTTATATGAAAATAATGAAAAGCATCTCCAAAAGTTGATCATCCATATTTTAAGCCAAATATGCAGTTCCTCAAGTTGTAAGAGAACTTATAGCATATTCATTCAAAAAAAAAAAAAAAAGAAACAGATTGGAGCATCAACATCTTAACGATCTTCTGTATGTTCATTACAACTTGAGATTGAGACAGAGACAATAATTATTCCATATCTTTCATTGTTAATTTTATTGTTTGTAAGTTTATACTTTCATATGTTTTTTTTATGAATTGTGAATACAAATTAGGAATTATTTCAAGAGTCGAAACTATGACCCTATAAACGTCGTAGAATTTGGTGATAATGATGATTGGACAGTTATAGATGAACCACCACTTTTAAGTAATGAAGAGTTAGAAGCATTTCACAAACAATTAAAAAAATGGCCAATTCAAGAGAAACTCACTGATGGTAGTTGTTTTTCCTTTTAATTTATTAATAATGTTACATGGAAAATTTAAGAATTTAACTTTTGAAATATAATTATTTTGTAAATATTGAATTGAACCTCGATGGTCTTAATGCGAATGATGAGGTTGACAAAGATAATGAAGAGAGACTGCCTCATGGTATGTAAGTATGGTTAGTGAAGACAATACTTCTGTAACAATTCTGTTTGCTATTGTTTTTGACTTTCTATTAGTTTAGTCCCCGAGTTCTATATTCTGTATGCTTAATCCTTACTATATAGTTATGTGTATTGTTGATGCAAGCCAATGAGTTATTGTTTTATTAGGAGCCAACAAAACAATAGCAAATTGAGATTAAGCAAAGGTTTTGCTGCCTACTTGCATCAATTGTATTATGCCAACTTACAAACTAATATGTATATAACAGAACTTGGCTCCTAGGAAACAAAAAACTGTATTTTGCTTGCTATCATCAACTATACTAAGCCTGCTTGCTATTGGTTATCTTTGCTAATTGTTCTTTATTAGCTCCTAGAAAACAAAAAGAGTAACATACAGAAGAAGTTCTGTTTGCTTAATCCTTGCTATCTATTTGCATCAATTGAGATTGAGAAGCTTGCTTTAAATGATTGTTTGACTTTGGAGTTTGCTTTTGAGATTGAGATTGATCCTATGCCAAGTGTATTTTTGGCACATAGCCGCTAAGGTTTTGCTTTTGAAATTTGATGTGCTCTTGCATAGTCTCAGCCTCTAAAGTGCCATGCTTGGATGCAATTCATGCAATTAAGAAATGATTGAAGAAAATTCCTTTATATTTATTTACATCTGTAATTATATTCATTACTATAGAATTTCAAAAATAATTTTAGTTAACTAACTCGCAATAGTATAATATTTAAGTACAAGAAATACTCAAGGGTATTGGAAAAATTTTGACAAGAGCAGTAAAATTGCATATGATTAGTGGTATCATATAAAATATGTATGTCTTGCATTCTTGCTTGCTTTCCTTTCGGCCTGCCTATTTGCTTTCTTTTCTTGCCTTCTTACTTACATACTAGCCTAGTTGCTTCCCTGCTTGCTTGCACAGCTACAACCATTTACCTACCTACTTACTGGCTGCTAGAATTAGGAGTTTTGTATTGCATCAATTGCAGTAGTAGCTTGAATAACCTAGCTGCTTGAACATGCAGGTGAATGATCTCATGTTGAATACAGTGAACAAAAATGAAAGGAAGAGAATTTGATATTCTGCAAGTGGGTAAGTGTTCGTATAGAGATGTTGTGTTGCAAGATGACTAGTGTATATGTGTAATACTTGCAGCAAAATGGCTAGTATGTGTAATGTGTTGAAAGTAAGAAACTTGCTTGCTTAGACTTGAAATTTCAGTGTAGTGTTGTTACCCATATGTGTTATATTACTTCATTGAATTGGAACATCATATAACAAATTAACAATCTATGTTATTGCTGTTTGACTTTGAAAGTGCTAGCTACTTGGCTGTGAAAGTGTTTTGACTGTGAAAGTGTTGGCGAATCTTGTGTTCTGTTATTACTATTTATGTTATATTGTGTTATTTTGTATTATATTGTGTTATCTTATACCAACTCACAAGTCATAGCCAATCTTTAACTCTTTGTATTTTCATTGTGACTCGTGACTCGGCGACTTAGACACCAATTCGAATTGATTGTCAGGTCGGGTCGTACAACTATTAAAAACCCAATTCTCATCATGAATATATTTAATCCTAAAATATTAAATGTGCCTTTTCATATGAAATGATTTTTAAAAATAATTTTTTAAACAAAAATAAAATATCATAAAATATAAAATATTTTAAAATTATGTAATATAAAGAATTTTTACATATAAAATAACAAATTCTAAGCTAAACTATCATCTGAATTAAATTTTTAATTTTTGTAAGTAGTCATGCTTCTAAGTTCTGAACACTTCTATAACATTAAGTTTTCAAATTAACCTCACATATATGAATCGTACGTCATATTCAATTAAGAAACCCTACCTTGGTTAATTTTCTTTTAGATTTTATTCTTGTATAAAAGTAAATTTTCCACTAGACCCATACATATAATTCATACCTAAGTTTCAATGTGAATTAAAAACTTTCATATAAATATATTAATAAATCAAACTTGCATTTCACATACTGCCACGTTTGAAAGTGCGTTATAAAAAAAGTACTTTTCAACTTTTTTCAGTTCACATTTATTAAATCTTATATAATATTGCATAGAATTTATTTAAATATAGAAATATTTTACGTTGTAAGATTTTATTATTGCTTATTTTTATTATTTTTTAAGTCAAAATAATATAGCTTATTTTTTGAAATAGGATAACAATATTCTGCATTTTAGAAAAGTACTTTCATAACCACTTCCAAACTCCTCCTGATTCTCCATCATTATAAATAGAAAATATGCATTTCCTTTCTAAATCTCAATCTCCATTTTCTTCCATAACTTCAATAACACTATCACCATAACTGCTGCTTAATTTGATGCTTCAACTTGATTTGTGTTTCATGCCTAGCCGGCATTGCGTGGTTATTTGCAGAAAGACTACAAATTTTTAGAATCCTATGATCAAATGGCAAAAGCTTGTTTATAGCTTCAAGTATCTCTTCTCGATGATTCTGTTCATTTGTTCTAGCTACAACAAGTTATCTCTAGGCACCCATTTCTTTAAATACTTTCAGTGATATCAATCATACAAGGGAATTGAGTGTCACAACTCACAGGGAATATGGTGATGATTTTTTTTGTAATTGTATCTCATGCATCTCTCTTTAATGTTTTAAAAATAGAAAAGATTCAAATTGTTTCTTCTTCTTATTTTCTCATTGTGATTGCAGATTATTGAATTGAGTCTGCATGAAAAATGACAAAAAAAGTAAGTTTGGATTTTGATTAACTCATTGAGATCATAGTTGGCAGAATCGATCCAGACGTCGATCCAAAAAACTGTTAGAGTTAATCCATCGAATCAATAACACCTTGTATGCAGAGGGATCAAATCTCCTGCGTTTCGAATGCCATAGTCAATACATGTGTTGCCATTGTGGGATGATTCTGGTAATAAGAGAGTAAGCAAAGTGGTCAGGTCTCCAACATCAATAGTTATCATTGAGTTCACCCACAACAGAATGATTGCGCCTGTTCTCGCCACTAATCAGTGGATCTGGTGGCTAAGCACACTTGATTCACTCGGATCAAACAATTCAAACCCCGATGGATTTTCCGAACTTGAGCAAAATTCTTTACCACCACTACGAACGCATTCACTGAAGCTATGGGAGCAAAGAAGCTGGCAAATCAACGAAGCTATGAGGATCTAGAATTTTGAATGCGGGAATCAATCTTGACCGACAACCAGCAATCCAACGATGAATGCATTTACCGAATCCATCGGATCGAGCAGGACGACATGCTTTTCGCATGCAGGTGGAGATTTCTTCGATTTGTACAAGAAGAATGGAGATGGTTTTGACATCGAAACCTAAAAATGAGAAAGTAAAAATATTTTCTAAGCTAAAAATGAATTTTGTTTTTCAAAATTTAGTTTGGATCGGTTCCGACGATCGGATCGACGAATCAATCCAGAATCCGTTCGAGTTGACTCGAATCAATCTAAATTAATTTGTAACTCCAAACTAGTTTAGGCTTCGAATCGATGGTTCAATCCGAATCTGCTAGTTGTGGTTGAAATTGAAATTAATTTTTCAATTGCTTATTAGAAAAAGTCAAAAAGAAGTGAAGCATTAAAATATTTTATTTAGGCCCATGGGCCTTTCTCAAGTTAAGCCTATCCGGTCGTGCTTGAAGAAGCCCAGTTAACTCTCTATATTAGACTTCCATCTTTTATAGCTCATCACTTCTATGAATTAAACAGGTGTCATTTTCATATAATGTACGTTTTTTTCTGTTAAATGACTTTCTAATAAAATGAATTTATAAAACAAATTATCATAAAGATTTAATAATTAATATTATGACAGAAAATGACACTTAACATAAGGAATAGACCTTTGCAAATGTGAGTAAATCTTTCTAGGGTGTCCAAGGAGTGACTAACTAAAAACATTTTCTAAAAACAAACTATTTTAAATTTTTTGAAAAATAAGTTTAATATTTTTATTTTAAATAATAATAAATATATATATATATTTTTTATTACTTCTTATTTTATATTTTAAAATTAAAAAAATAAATTTTATTAAAAAATATTAATAAATAAAGATTTTGTCGAACGACTCCTCAGATCTCGTTATATAAAAGCTTCACCAAGCTTAAGTGCTTGTTTATCAACTTTTTAAGCTCATTTTTTAAATTCATTTTTAATACAAAATAAATAAATTTTTAAATATTTTTAATATAAAAATATATAAAAATTTATTTTTCTTAAATATTTTTAATTTTTAATTTTATTTTTTTAAATTTACTTCTAAAAAATAAATTTTACTTTAGATAAACACGTCCTAAGCTGCACACTCTTTATCTCAATCCAAAAGAAAAAATATTTATATGAAAGGAAACGGAGACAAAAGTAAAACGGTTTGCACGTCGATGTCTGGTCGACTACGGATATCTAATTAACTATTTTTAAATTCATTCTTGCGGGTTCTAGAAGAAGATCTAATAATAAGAAGCACTTTTTCCAACTAAAATTCCAAAAGCAGAAGTTACTTTTCTCACGCCTCTCAGCTTAACTGATCTATCATGTCTGATATAACATATAAAGATGAAGAACTTCAAAATCTTAGATATATCTTCATTTTTATTTTAAATTTTAAGTTGGAGTATTTTCTGAAATTAACGAGTAGAAGAAAAAACGTAATGCATGCTTGTGTTGGAAGAGTGCACAGTGGTAAGTAGGACCAAATGTTTGTCAGTCCTTGACATTTAATTTCTTTTTGTGTACTTTTTTGGAAGATGAAATGATGGTTTCAATATCTATATACATAGCTGTATATATTCATAACTCAATATATAATCTGGTATAAAAAAGTTTATGTTTCTGGTTGGACAATCCTCACTGTTTTCCAGATCATAAGCTTTAAGCTACTTCTTTTTTATTTATGTATGTATATATATGGGAAATGTTTTTGCTTTTCCTACGTTAGTATGTTTTTATTTATTACAGGAGTGCAACTGAAGTTTTCAGCACTAGTAGTACTTTACATATTTAACTGCAGCCATGCATATATATAACTAGCTAGCCAGGAAGCAATAATGATCAATTCATTAACTTATACACGAGAATATGAGCAATAATATTTTAATCTTTCTTCTTTCCTTTCTCATGAGAGTGAAGAAAAGAGCAAAAGATCTATACATGCATATAGGCAATGAAAGTTAAAAAGGAACCCATGTTAGATAACTTGTGATAGCAAATGGGACTATAAATTGTTTTCCTCCTGTTAAAATATATAGTAGCATATAACATATATAGCTTATACTCTATATATGTAGAAAATCATGCATTCATATTCTGTTTGTTGGCATTGCAAAATCAGATGATCATGTTTGGTACCTGCTAGATGTTATATGCCATTATTGAATCTCTACATCAATGAATTATATGCATCACTTTCAGTATAGTTCCAATGTTGCTTTCATAGGATTAAGCTTTCTCCCAACATATTATGGTTCTAATTAATGCACATTATCCACTTTAAGAGTATCTCAAGAGATTGCAGCAAGAGAACTAACATTTATAAGTTATGCACTTTTTGGATTTAAGTAAAAACACCAGAAAAAACCTTAATGCAATGAAGGGGACCAAATATATAAAGCTATATCTACCTAGTATACTTATGGAGTACATATCAACTAACCAACCTATAAACATATATATTTTTTGTTTGTATGGTGAGTGGTCTACATATACACCAAGCTCTCAACTAACTCTTGCCTTAACAAGAAATAGGGTACATATAAAAAGCTTCAAAATTTTGTTTTTCTTAACAAATTTCTATACACACATATATATCCAACTTGGGTGTACCTTGATTTCTAAGACATGTATACCTTTTCCTACCATTCATCAGTACACTAAAGACAGATGTAGAGACCAAAGAGAGAAGGTGAAGCATATATAGTTTATATAGCTAGATAGCTTAGATTCTACACTTTGAATCAATTACTATGTAACTCATATATCCCTTCTGTATATAGATGATCAAAATTATTGGTTGTATTAAAATAGAAGACAGTACTATAAGAAAATTGGGAGATTTTCCACTTGGCAGAAGGTGAGTATCGCCAAGTGGAATGGTCGGCAAGGAATAGATGTGAAACGATATCCATGTTTAGTGAGAGAAGCTAATCTATATAGCTGAAAAGGGTATATAGAGGGAGGGAGAGAGAGAGTAGGAACTAATTAAGCTTAAAGAGTACTGTAATGGTGGTGGAGGTGGTGCATGGTGGCGTGAGTGTAAATTCGGGATCGCGCTCGCCGTCCAAATCAACTGCCACCCCACGCGCAATCATCGATCGATAGCAACTCGGTCCCTTCTCTCTTTTTTCTCTTTCTGTGATATTCCTTTGCGTTCTTACACAAGCTGATTTCTCCTTGCTAGTTACATATATAAACCCTTCAAGTACGTGCCTCTCATCTTCTGTTCTATATATATCTTCTACATCTCTCTCTATAGCTAGATCCACCTGTTATATACATAATCATACTGTGCAAAGCCTGCTCTCTGAGCAAAGAGCAAGCAAATTAATTCTCCCAGTGAGTATATACATGTATCTTTAATTGTTTCTTATTTTGGTTTCTTTGTTTAGGTGAATTGCATGCGGGATGTTTGTTTTTTTGTGAATGAAGGGCTACTCATGTAGAATGTGAAATGGTTCTCCATATGAAATCCGTCCCTTGTTTTCTTCTTTCAATATTGTCTCTCTGACATGAAGTGCAGTCTAAGATAGAAAGGAAAAAAAAAAGAAAAAAAAAAAGAACAACGAAGCATGCTAGCTAGCTCTTGAATCCTCATAGACAATCTTTTCTTCTCTGCTCAAATACATGTTGAATTTTGAATGCTTTTATCAGTGAACTGCGCGTGATCATCTTTGTCCAACTTTTAAAGGTACCTGTAAAGCTTTGAGGTATAGGCAACAACAATGGAAGTGGAATCATGTGTCCCGCCTGGTTTTAGGTTTCATCCAACTGAAGAAGAACTTGTAGGGTACTACCTTACAAGAAAGGTTGCTTCCCAAAAGATAGACCTCGATGTAATTCGGGACATCGATCTCTACAGAATCGAACCCTGGGATCTTAAAGGTACTATACTATACTAATTAAGTTCGATCTGGAATACTACTTCATTTGAAGAATTCGTTTGAATAAGTGCATGATCATTCACATTTTCTATTGCGATTGATCAATAGATAGATGCAAATATGGGTACGAGGAGCAAACAGAATGGTACTTCTTTAGCCACAAGGACAAGAAGTACCCAAGTGGAACGCGAACGAATAGGGCAACTGCTGCTGGATTTTGGAAGGCAACCGGAAGAGACAAGGCTGTTTTATCCAAAAGCAAAATCATAGGCATGAGAAAGACGCTAGTGTTCTACCAAGGCCGTGCTCCTAGTGGTAGAAAATCCGATTGGATCATGCATGAGTATCGATTACAAACAAGCGAGCACGCTCTTCCTCAGGCAAGCATACATATAAGGTTTCAAATGTTGCAATTGTAACATGATTGATCACTCATTTTGACATTTTCATGATTATAGGAAGAAGGATGGGTTGTATGTAGAGCATTTAGAAAGCAAACTCCTAACCAGAGACCTTACTACAACACATTCAATACCGCGCCATACTGCAGCATTAACAGAAATCAAACCGCCAATAGCTTTGGCTCAGATGAAATTTGCCATTCGACAAAAGTAGCTCTCAACTCTTACACTGCAGCTAACTTTCAAGATCATCAAGCATTGTGCTTCAGCAGCGAACACGAATCCAGACAGGCATACTTGAATTACATGCTCGATATACCTCAGCTGGATAGCCCTAGTATTTCGACAAGCTGCTTGAAGACAAACAACAATGTCATGACTACTGATAAAGAAGAGTGCCATAACAGTCAGTTTTTAGATTGGAAGGTTTTGGACAAGTTGCTCGGTTCACAACTAAGTAGTGATCAATCTGCAGCTTCATGTTCCAACTCAAATCTGCCGATAATTACTTCAAGTATTCAAAACCAAGATGAAGATCACTACTTCGCTTCATTTGACGTACATGAATGATCACATATTGGATCTACTTCTTGGTTCTTTTTCTTCTCGGTCAGGTTGCAAAAGAATTGCAGCTGGCCGAATGATACAGTGAATATTATGATCATAATTGAAGTCTGGCAGTGAAGTGTTCAATTAAACGGCCAGAAGTGATCATCAAATCTTTAGTATGACATTTTACGGACAGTTAACATTCAAATGTGACTATGTGTATTGATTGTGTACTATATATTCTTCTGTGATTTTTAACTGAAATGTTCATTTGAAAATATTGTACATGATCTTTTCTTTCTGAAATCGAGCATGCATAATATATTGATAGCTACTTTTTCTTCATAAATATCTCCATGAATATTTTTCCAATCATGAAAATCGGTCGTCTTTTGAACAAATTTACTGACATGTATACAACATTGCAAAATAAACAAAAATTAACTTCAGACTGAGACATGAAACCTATAGAATGAGAGGATTTCAAGAAGAAGTTGATTAAGTTGCAAGGCATTTTTTGGGACCCCAAAAAAAGGTTGCTGGTGGTACTAGCTAGTAGTGGGAGCAAACCAAAAAGCTAGCTGGATCACAACATATAGATCAAATAAGTTGAAAAACATTAAACATTCAGGAAAACAATTAAAAAGATGAATTTTGAATCTTGTTATGTATATTGCAATCTTATTAAAACGATCATTAATTTAACTAGCTTGATTTAGCTGAATAAATCTTAAAAGGATAAGATCCGCCGAAAGGTTTAAGCAATTACTCGAACTTGAATTCACTCAGCACTTCCACGACCATCTCAGAATTCACAAAGAAAAAATCATTAATCTCCTTTTGTTCGACGTATCATGTATTATTCTTCAACAAAAAAAAATCAATTACATCAACAAATCTGCTTTAGTTTCTTTCTTTTTTTAACTTTAGTTTTACAACACAGGAATTCTTCGCATTAGACACTTTCGATACCGACCAAATTTGATTTGATGGTCGAAGAAGCAAGAAAAGAAACAAACTTTTTTTAACTGATTGTGATGTTTGTAGAGGTGATGGATAGTTTCTGTTCTCTGCAGTTCAGTGGGGGGAAGTGATTGCTGATTATGGATTAATTTCGGAAAGCTAGTGCTGATCGATCGAATGATTACATAAAATCTCCTTTGATTTTATACTTCAATAAATAAGTTTATATCACTACTACTAAAAAAACAATTACCGACTAAAAACTTTTATTAGATAATTTTGTATATATACTTTATATATAGAGTATATGAACGTGTTCGGTTAATCGGAAAGCTACCTGTTTAACAATAGTTTATTATTTGGGAACGAGATTAAACGTAAAATGAAGCTAAAAGTAAAAATAAAGATGAGTGGAGAGTATCATTTATCATACCGTGTTTGAATATTCTAGTAAAATTAAAGAGTTAATTCCGTTTGATAAAAAATAAAATGAATGAGTAATGTAGACGAATTTTTAATAAAAAAATTAAATATCATTATTATTTTAGAGTAATATTGAATATAGATATTTGTTATTTAATAAAAAATTTGATTATATTACTTTATTATTTATTCTTCTAAATAAACTTAATTAACTTATAAAAATATAAAATTATAAATTAGTATAATAAAATGTAAAATAGATGTATATATTTTATTTTTTTATGATTTATTAAGTACGAATTGCTTGAAGTTTCAACTCTAGTTAGCATGTTGGTCTCACACACAAAAGCTACATAAATTGAAACAAACATTATAGAGAACAAGCATTTGTTGATCAACCAACAATTTTATTTGATTGGTTACAAAATTTATACAATCTGGTTCTCATTAAAACTTAATTTACACAAAATAAATAATGATAATTAGTTGTCAAATAAAAAACATTATATTACTCGAGACAAAGTACATATAACCAAATAATCTAAATACAAGATATGTAAATAATGTATTAATGTCTCTTCTTAGCAAAAGCAGAAGAGACGGTCTAGTATTTCTTCGCACATCTCGCAGTAACAGATCAGCAACATGCTGTGAACACAATGCATCAATAACCAAAAAACTACTCCCAATTTGATAGTGTACTTAAAAAATATTTGGTAGTGCTTATTGAAAAAAAAAATTTAAAAATATAGTTTGAAAATTTTTGAAAAATAAATTACTTTGTTAATTTAAAAAAATAATAAAAATAATTATTAATAAAATTTTACGATAACGTAAAAACTTTTTACTGTATTCACTTATTAAGTTCTTTTCTTTTCGATATGTACCCTTTAATTTCTTTTCTTACTGTCTTCACTTATTAAGTTTTTTTACACTTCTACCAACTTGGTCCTTAGATTAAATTATTATCTAATTTGGACAATAAAAGTATACCACTATCGCCAAATTGGTCCGGCTTTCGGAATGCATGCCAATGACTTTTAAAATAGAAAATCCATTAATAAGAGTGTGTTTGTTTTAAATTAAAAATAAGTAATTAAAAAATGAGTACATACGACAAGTCCACAAACGCCCCGTTTGGTTTATCATTTAGCAAACGCTGGTTTTCAATATCTATTTTACGTTATTCATACATATTTTATAAATTTTAAAAAAATTTATTTAAAAATTTTAAAAATAATATAAAAAAATTTTATATAGTAAAATTTTTTAATATATTTTTATTATTTTTTAAATTAAAAAATAAAATTATTCTTTATTTTAAAAAAATTCTATTTTATAAACACTTTTGAACACTCCAAAATCACATACAAATAATTTCCATTCCCAATTAGTACATGTAAACATTGACTCCCTGCTAGTTGACCAAACCCTACCTAAAGGAAAAAACAACATCAATCATCAAATTTCTCGCAAGTCCACTACCTATACTAACAATCTAAACAAATTAACTCCCTACATATGAAACTAAATCAAATCTACCACCAAAAGAAAAAAAAATTCCAACAATCTATATACATCATATATATGTGACCATCTAAGATTCTACACATTGAGTGTAACACCAGTAGCAGTGTTGTTGTTGCTGGTATGAGTGGTGCCATCGGTAGCATAAGGATGCAAAGATTGGTCGTACCTCTCACCATCACCCCACAAAGCATAGGCTTCCTCGCCGTGCACTGCATCATCACCGATCAACAGTTGTTCTTCCGGCATTCGCAACGGAATGACTGCACTAATAACGAGACAGATAATCGAAGTCGCCACTAGATTCCACCCGATTATGAATGCAGCTCCCCCGAGTTGTTTGCAGAACTGGACACCACCGGGACTTCCGTAGAATGCTCCTCGTGAGTTGGTTACTGGTAAGAAGAGGGCTGCTAGTGAAGGTTCTGTGAAGAGTCCGGTTGTCGCGCCGCCAAGGAGTCCAGCTACTGCGTGCGTGTGGAAGACGCCGAGCGTGTCATCGACTTTTAAGAGGAAGGGCGTGCGTTTATGGACTATCATCATTGTGAACCATGGTATGCTACCTGATAGAACGCCCATTACTATTGCCGCCCAACCTTGCACCAAACCTGAACCACAAACAGTAATGGTGGAAGTATCATGACCCAATAGAATACGAATCTCTAATTAGTCAAACCGTATCTAGAAAAACTTTTTCATACAAAAATCACTTGGTAAATTTATGTAGTAAGTAAATTTTTTCTTACCTGCTCCCGGAGTGATGCAAACAAGTCCGGTGATCATTCCCTGAATCGCACCGATTACCGACGGTTTCTTAAAGAAGATGACATCGAGCGCTGTCCAGATAAGTAAACTAGTAGCAGCACAAATGTTTGTGTTTAACACCGCCATTGATGAATCAATATTAGCTGAGTACGGATCACCTCCGTTGAAACCTGCCCATCCCATCCATAAAAGTCCGGCGCCGGTTAGCATCAAAAGAACGTTGTTCGGCGGGAACCGTTCTCTGTCTTTCGTCGATCTCGGACCAACCTGATAAAACAGAAATTGATTTAAACCAAATCAAACCAAAATCTGAATCCATTTTTGTTGTGCGGATGTCTAGATCAATTGAAATTGTTGCCACTTGATTAAAGTTTTTGTTCATGTCTAGACAAGATTAAAAGTAGGAAATGACAAAAAGTGGAAGGCATAGACGCAAAGTGCGTGCATGGTTTGACTTGAGAACCTTCTTATATCTTTATGAGAATATTTTTAACCAATTGCCATTATAAAGAAACAAAAGTTTTATTTGAAGCAATTAATTAAACAACCATAAAAGCAGTACCATGGTTTGTTCTAAAAAGACTGCTATATTTTTTGACTAAGATCTCCTTTTCTCTCATATTTTATTTCAAATTTTCACACTTACCTAAGATACTGGAATCAATATTTCCATGATTCATGATTTAATTTAGTTCTTGAAAAGATCAAACTTTTCCCGAGAACAAACAAAAATATATTTCAATTTGCATCTCTATGAATCTCTGTGCATTAAAAATTAAAGAAATAACATCTTAAATTAAAGGAAGTTTTATCTAGATAGATACTAACCCAGTAAGCGGCTGTGAATCCGGCGATGCCCGAGGAGAGATGAATAACATACCCGCCGGAATAATCAATAACTCCCCACTGGAACAAAAACCCACCTCCCCACAAACTAAACGCTCCGATGGTGTACGAGAACGTCAACCAAAGCGGGACAAAGACCATCCAAGCTTTAAAATTCATCCTCCCTAGTAATGATCCGGCGAGCAAAATCAAAGTGATCGCCGCGAACACGCACTGGAAATAAACCATTGAAGCCATAGGATAGTAAGGCGTGACCATTGCTGTCTCGACGTCGCCGTCATGATAAAAGTGCGTTGTTTCCGGTAGCGCGGCTTGTTTGACCAGAAACTTCTGGCCTAAAGCTGGTTTAGCTTTACCCCAGAAAGGAAGAAGCTTATCTCCGAAAGACATGTTATATGCCCAGGTCACCCAACAAATCCATACAGCGGCGAAGGCGTAGAGAGCCATGAACGCGGAGTTCACTGCCCATTTCTTTTTAACAATGCTTCCGTAGAGGACTACTAGACCTGGAACACTCTGTAGTCCGACCAGTGTTGCAGATATCATTTGCCATGCGTTGTCGCCTTTGTTCAACCAGTCGGCGACTGCCGCCGACGTGTTTCCTTGGTAACCTACAGGGACAGACATGGTTATTAATCAATCAAGCAATCTTGATTGAATTTAAAGAAAGAAGAAGAAGAAGAGTTGAAGTGCGGAGGTATGAATGGGAGGGTTATATGTAGAGAGAGATCAGAGGAAGATTCCTTGGAAGACTTGTTTTTTTGGAGGGGGGAAGTTTGTGTTTTGGAGTAGTCCGGTGAAAATTTTGTAGAGACGACAAAATTCTTTTGGAATTTTATGCGTTTTTCTTCTTTGGTTTTAATTCTCGTCGTATCAATTTGCACCAACGGATTCATGCTTTTTTTTTTTCTAAAAAAATTTACATATTCTAACATAATTTTAACAAAGATCCGGGCGTGTATAAATAGAAATAGAGAAAGACCGATTATTTTCATATAATTGCTATGCATAGACCAGCCTAGCTAGCTAGGGATATTTTTACCTTAAAAGAAACTCGCTTTTATAAAAGTGAGTTTAAAAATAAATTAAATATTAAATATTTAATAAAAAATAAATTTATATATTAATAGTAAGTTTTAAATTTGAATTAAAAATTTTGATAAGAAAATTATTTTGAATATTTTATTTATTCTATATTAAAAATAAACTTTAAAAATAAAATTTAGATAATAGATAAAAACGTCCTATCTGAAAATGTTTCTAAAAAACCCACTATCTATCTATTCTATAAAACAACAACAGCAATAATCATAATAATAGCTATAAGTAAAGCACCAATATCTTTCTGACAATCTAAGCTCCCACACATTTAGTTCGTGTCTTGAAAATAATTATTTTATTAAACAATCACTTTGAGAAGATTTTTTTATATTGTTTTATAATAGTTTATAATGACAAATTCACTTACAAAAAAGTCTCTGAAAAATTTTTAAATGAACACATCTCTAGTAAAATCCTAGTAACTGTCTTGTTGGCATCATCATCACAAGCCAGCATAAGGATGCAAAGATTGGTTGTAGCTCTAAGCATTACCCTACAAAGCGTATGATACACTTGACAGGAGAAGGAGAGTAATATGCAGAAGAAGGAAGCAGAGGAAGTAGCTGAGAAAGCCTGCGCCGGAGCGGAAACCAGCCATCAAGTGCTAAGCTTGTCCTGGGTGCAAGTGCTGAAGTACCTAGGACACCTTTCAAAGTTTGGCCTTGGCGACGAAATTCACGGGACACAATCTGAATGGTGTCCCGTGTCCCGGTCACTGATAAGGCACCCGGATGCCGTTATAAATTTCAGTCCAATAGGGACTTTTATGTGCGTTTTAGTTTCAGTAAAAACACCATCGTGGAGTTAGAGCTGTAGAAAAATTTCACCTGTTTTGTATCATCTTCAAATTATAAATAAGGGCATAACCATAGATCAAAACATGCAAGTTTAATCAATTAATTGTAGTCTTCTCAAATAGTTATAAGAAGTTATCTCAGTTCTAGCTTTGCAAGTTGATGGTGTATCAATTTGGTATCCAAACAAATTTCTATAGAAGAAGGTCATTCAACCACCCCCGACTTCCCAAAGACATCCGAAGCAATCATTACAATGGCTGCGGGTAGCTCACTGCAGTCAATACCATCCCCAGCTTCTGCCGACTCATTGCAAGTCGACGACGATTCCAGTCTTCGTAAGGAGATGCCCTGTATATCTACAACATTGCACAACTCACAGAACAACTCACAAATGGACGTGCTTGAATGAAAAAACTATTGCGCGAGGCTAAAAGAACCCACAACCGCAAGAAACCTTAGCAACCGACGACCCCAAAACTTGGAGGGCAGCACAACTATGAACTCCATGCCTAACCATACTTCCACCTCAAGCACCTTCACTAATTACGACTGTAACGCAACAATTTTACAGTTAAAGCAACCATGAAAATCATTGGCCACAGATAGTCCAGTAATATCCTCCATCGTACCACATAAAAACCATAGCAATAAACTCCTCCCCAACAGCCAGCTGTTTTTCGCGCATTCTTAGCCCGACTCGATGCTAGTGCATCCATAAATACCATCAACAAAGTAATACCATCCCAACCAAACACCTCAAGGACCTAACTATCCAAATCAGCCAAAAGAGACTTATCCTCATCCCTTCAAGGAATGACACAAATTCCCTTACTTTGATGTAAATGAGCCACATAAGTGACTTTACTAATAAGAAAAGTACTTCAAATTTTATCACACTTCTCTTTGGAAAAGTCTGCACATAGCTGTTATATACACTCAAGGTGAAGCTAATCAGTGGTCGCAAAGCCTCAACCCATAACACTCTTTGAAGGAGACGAGTGAAACCCTACGGGCGTCACTCATCTCATGAGCGTCACTGCTTTGGGTGCAGTGAATCCCTCCTAGTCGTTCATCAGTTCAAATTCATAGTATGCCAGAGCTGCCAATCAATAAATTGCAAGTCCTTCTCAAGCAGGCGCAAAATATCTCTTTCAAAACCATCCAATCCATCCATCACAGCGATCAACGTGAAGCGTAAGAGAGTGTTGTGCCTCTACTGTGACCACAAGTACGAAACAAAATTCTGTGCTATTACAATTCTTAGCACAGAGAGAAGCAACGATGAATTAACAAACGAAGAAGGACTGGCCGAGGATGCAACCTTATCTCTTGGTGTCGTGAACTGTATGGTTGGACTTCAAACTTTTCATAAGATTGGGAAGAATAAGAAACAAGAAAGTTTTTATACTAATCATTTCCGAAAGTACAGATAATTTCATCTTGGAACACCTAGCTAAACATTTAAAGTTAGCTTCCATAATCATTCAGCGCCTCGAAGTAGAAAAGAGAGATGGTAGAACCCACTCGATTGAAGTCCTCTATACGAATGTTCCATTGATTATTCAAGGAGTATAGCCAGTAGTTGTTGCTAATCGCTTTCTTTTAGATATGTTTGAATTTATAGATAAAAAATAAGAATAAAAGAACGGATATAAAAAGTAATAAAAAGACGAATAGAAAAAATAGTTAATTGATATTACGATGTTTAGATATATGATAAGTATAACAAATTAATTATATTTGAATAGATAAGTAAATGAATGAAAAATAAAAATAAATTTTTTATAAAAGATTCAAATGCCTTCTTTTATTTATATTAATATAACTTTAACTAATTTATTAATATAATTATAAATAAATTTTATTAATATAAATTTTACATTAATTTTTATATTTAATCTAAATTATATCAATTATTAAATATAAAAACTCATCATATAATTTTATTATTTTTTTTACCAATTAAAATTAATTAAATCTAAACTTTTAAATTATTATAATAAAAAATAATATGTCTTAATTTAAAAATATTAAATAAAAATAAATATTAAATAATAAATGAATATTAAAAATATTTAAAAAATAAAAGGACAAAAGGGGAAGCAAATTTGCTTCCCCTCTTGTCATCATGTGTACCCACAAATTCGGTGGGTATATATTTAACTACTAAATAGTGAAAAGAATGGAGAATAGTTTCATATCCTTTCTTTTAATGATATATTAGCAAATATAAGTAGATATGAAAAAATGCTTTACTTCACTATCATCTCCCATATTACCTATAATCCAAACGAAGCCTTAGAGACATAGATTTAGTTCCCGAAATACAAGGGCTCGAGAGTCTAGGAGTGGTTTTGACTGATTGGCGTTGATCAGAGATGAAGTTCACCATGTAAGGACGGGACTTAGTGCTGCAAGGAAATAGAGGAATAGTCTCATAATTGACTAGTCCTACCCCAAATAACAATGTTATGTTCACTACGTCTATGGTTATCGAGTAAACTAAAGATAAAGACGAAATCAGTCTACTTCGAGCTGATTTGCAAGGGATCGTTAATCGTTATGCCATCGTTTGAGCCTATACATGAGCTCCCATCTTGGCGGTAGTATGATCACTGCAGACCTCTCTTACTGGAGATAGCACCATCTAACGTCAAACCTGTGTGTACCGATATGTGCTGAAAAATAAGATCGAAAGAGTCATGGCCAAGATGCTCTCTCAAGATATAATCTGCCCTAGCTTGTTAGTATTTTCTTCTCTAGTATTACTTATTATGAAGAAGGATGACTCTTAGCAATTTTGTGTGGTACGGGCATTGAATGAAAATAGTTGAAGATAATTTTTTTATTTCAATTATTAATAAATTACTGTATGAACTTTATAGAACTTGGTTTTTTTCAAAATAAGCTTGACTGGATAGAATTATACGTTCGAATCTTTCACATCATATTATGCTCTATTGTAAGCAATATTTCGGTCACGCTGCTGTACTAATTAAGAAAAAAACTTTGTGCGAACTTCTCCAAGTGCCAGTTTGGCTGCAAGGAGCTGGATTATCTTGGTCACATAGTGTCGGCATAAGTAATCATTGTGGATCCAGGTATTGTTTGATTTCGAGCCCCGAGTCTGCTTGCATGATGAAGTGATGTGCTTTATTGTTGCATTAGATGAGAACTTATATACATTAAACTCGCCGAGTATTTTACAAAATGTTTTGAAAATTTTGTCAAATTTGCAGCATTTACTTGTGAGTAGTTGTTGTATCTTGATATAATTTCGACTATTTTTGTTAGAAACGTGATAATTTAGAGCTAATTCTAAAATAGAGCCGATTATTGTAAGTGCCAAAATTTTGCTACAAAGTTATAACAATTAAAAACACAATAAAATATGATAATTATGTGGAAAAATAACACCAAATTGAGAGAAAAATTTTATAGCTATAGAAAAAAGAATCCACTATCAAAATTGACTTACTATCTTCATTAATCTTGGAAGGACAATTACTGCTATACCTTGCTCCACTCAGACTTAAAAGGATATTTGAGAGTGCTCTTGAAAAGTAATTTTTATAAAAAAAATATTTAAAAAAATCTTTTAAAATAGATTTTATTTTTTTATCTAAAAAAGTATAAATAAATATTTTTTATATATAATTTTTTTGTACTTTCTAAAAAAAATTTTAAAAATTCTGTAAAATATAAACTTCAACAAATAAATTATGGGTTTGGGAATGTTTCTTTTATTGCTTTTAGCACAAAAAAAACACTAAACAATAAATTGAGTGTTTGGCAATTTTGAGAATGCTTTTTTACAGTTTTTAGCATAAAAGAAACACTATGCTGCAGCGATTCAAATCAGAAGATTCGGCTCTCCGGACAACGTTAGTAGATACCGCGAATTGTTGAGATTACTGCTGGTTTGCTTAGAGATTCTGATGTCTCTTATCTGTAATTATTTGTATTGGTGAGACTCTTATGCCACTCTAAAAGAAGGCTTCTACTTAATGAATCAAATGATGTAAATTTCTTTTATTTTTGGGAAAAAGCTAACTTATTCTGATGTCTCTAAAAGATTTTTTTTTTTTTTTGCGCAAACTAAATGACTACTCCTCGCTATAAATGTTGCAAGTTTGCGTGCAAGCAGATTCATCTTAGTGGATATAAGAACTAGAGGATCAGGATTCTCGAGGAATTCACATCATCTTGACCTTCATCGAGCTTTTCTATCTTCTCCTGATGCACGCAGGAGTCTTCCATAGTAGATACCAACCCAGCTATATGGACACTGGTGCAGGATACGGCGGTCAACCGATTAAATGAACTCCAGTATAAGAATACGAAAGAAAGGAAGTTGGAATGCTGTTGTGAATGAATAAAGGTTCCTTGTCCCTCTTTGCACATGTTGTCCCTTTTTTGTTAAGAAGCCTTTCACGGCTTCTAAATTTACTGATGGTCTTTGTCTGGTTGTGTCTACTCTTTTCCTTTTGGTAGAAGGCTTGTAAATTCTAGATTCGCCTGGAATTTCTTCAACTTTGCTTGTTGTATACTAAGACTTTGTTTCATGAGGAAGGATTGATTGAAACTGTTATATAAGAAGTAATAAGAGTAGGCAACTCTGTGGTGATTTACTTTGGAAATTACAGTAGTATTATGATCACGTTCTCTTCCTTACGAATTTGCTATATATTGGTCACTGCTTCGGTGTCAGAAGTTGTTTTTGCGCTTTAGCCTTTGGCATGCTTTTGTTTGAAGTGAGTTTGCTTCGCTGTTTTTGCAAGATCAAGAACTGTCACTTGGTATGAAATCCTAATTCTTGATCTTGCTGTTGTATTTAGAGTGTGTTCTTTTGTACATAAAAGTGACTTCTTCTCTACTAAAAAGTTACTTCTAATTCATTTTTTATTAAAAGAAAACATAATAAATTACTTCCAACTTATTTTTTAATACAAAAAAAATATATCATTTTTAATTATACTATTTCTAACAACTTATTTGTAAGAACTTACTTTCAAAGTCAAAAGAACGCACCCTTAGTCATCTTGTATAATAATCGATGCAAATGTTTAACTGAGGTTGTAGGATACTAAGGGTATGTTTGAATTCATAGGTAAGAAATAAGATAAGATGACGGATAGGAAAGGATAGTTAATTGATCTTATGATGTTTGGATATATAGTGAGCATAACAAATTAACTATGTTTGGATAGATGGGTAAATAAATGAATAATAGAAGTAAACTTTTTATAAAAACTCAAATGCCCTTATTTATTTATATTAATATCACTTTTATTAATATAACTTTAACTAATTTATTAATATACTTCTAAATAAATTTTATTAATATAACTTTTAAATTAATTTTTTATATTAATCTAAAATTATATCAATTATTAAATATAAAAACTAATCATATAATTTTATTATTTCCTCACTAATTAAAATTAAATAAATATAAAAATTTTAAATTATTATAATAAAAAATAATATATCTTAATTTAAAAATATTAAATTATAAATAAATATTTAAAATATTTAAAAAATAAAAGGATAAAAGGGGAAGCAAATTTGTTTCCCCCCTTGTCACCATGTGATGGGTACACATTTAACTAGTGAAAAGTGGAAATGATGAGAAGTAGTTCTCCGTCCTTTCCATTAATGATATGTTATCAAACATAGATAGACATGGGAAAATGATTTACTTCACCATCATTTTTCATGTCTATCTATCATTTCCCATGTCTAAAGTTGCTATTTTTGTTATATGTAACCCTTGCATATTTTTTCAATTTGTTTAAATTTTCCTCTGCAAGAGTGTCATTATAATGCAACAAGCCTATTTTGTAAATGATATGCGCTTAAAATTTTCCTATGGAATGAAATGATATCGTCTAGAATCTTCACTATACCTTTGTACTTAATATCTTATTTGCTCTGCTACAGTTTGGTAGAGATAAAGTTGCATATTACATGTATGTTTTTGTTGATTGAGACGAGAAGCAATGCTGTAGTAGACAAATAGTTATGGTCTTAATTAATCTATACTTGTGTTTTCAGTTGATATACTTTTGTGTTTTATATAGTTGCATCTTTGACATTTGCATTAAATTGCTTTCTAGCATTTGCGTTAAATAATATATATTTATATATTTAAAAGTAATTTAACAATATTATTACAAATATAATAAATATATTTATTAGTATGTTTATAAATATTATTATAAAAAATATTAAATAAAAATATTTTTAAAATATATTATAAAATTAATTTTTAAAAAATAATAATACATAAATAAATTTTAAATTTTAATAATATATCGTTTATTATATATTTAAGGATATTTAAGATATTATATATCTCATTTTATTATAGGTACAAAGTTAGCCAAATATATTTTTAATTTTTGTTACGAAAAAATTTTAAATAATAAAATTTATTTAAATAAAATTTAAAAAAATAATTTTCTAATAAAAAATTCAACCATCATTTTTTTCAGCAAAAATATATAAATAGTAATTTTCGTTCAAAAATCTTATCCAAACGTGCTCTAGGAAGTGCTACACGGAATAATGGACTGGAATCATTATTTAGTTAAATAATTTCCTTTTCAATCATTCCCTGGTCAATCATTTTCACTTTTAGGGTCTATTTGTTATCAGAGAGCAATTGGAAGTAAGTGAATTAATTACTCCCGATTGCTCTCGTTTGGTAATAAATTTATAAAATTAATGAAGAAAATTTCTCTCCATTAATCTCGATTGGGGAATAATTCGTTACACTCCAATGTGGGGTATAATCAGGTGAAAAAAATTTTATAGTCTGTCGAGTATAGAAAATTTCTTTCTTACCCATCTTTATTTGTTATATTTACCTAAGTGATTTTATTTCCTTCGTTTCACCCGTCGGCGATTGCTGGCTTTTGCCAAGAAACTTCATTTGCGTGGGATCCGCCGGGCCGAAGTCGGTGGGCGAACGCCGAAGCGGCGACTTTCTTTGGGTGCGGGGGGAACATGCAGGGGAGGGTCTATGAGTCGTGAACGAGTTTTAGTTCGCAGCATGTTGGGTTGGCCTCGGTGGAAGGAAGCATTAGATGTGCACCGTAGCACCTCACCGGCGCAGGTCCGGCGGATGAAGGCGAGTTGAAAGCTGGCTTTTGTCTTCGTTGGAAGAAAAATGCGATTCAGTAGACGGAGCTTGGAACGAAACCCGAAGCTCTTTCGAGGCAAATGAAGAAGCAGGACGCGGCGGCTTCATAGCTCCTCCATTTCCAATCCATATCCAGCGCCACCTCCGCCCCAGCAGCTCGTTGCTTGCTCAAAAACGAACTTATCAAACGCGTTGGTGGATCTTCACCGAACTCCACCACCAGTCTCTACTGCGGCAGTGTTGTGCTCGGACAGAATGGGTTTTGTCGAACTTCAAGTGAGCGTGTCCATCTATCACGGTAGCGTGAGCTTCAAGTTCAAGCTCATGCACCGGCGATATTCGTTGAACTTGAAGTTCACGTCAGTGTAAGAGCTTCATCGAACTTGAAATTCATGCCAACGATGGCTTACCGTCTACGATCTTCATTAGAGGAAGAACAATGCTTCCTCAACTCCTCATCTCCAATTTTATTAAAATTATTACTCTTATAAAAATTACTAAACACAAAAGAATATTTAAGTCTTTTCATAAAAATTACTCTTATTTACTCTTCACTTACCAAACAAAATTAATATATTCTCTTTCTTACTCTTATTAATATATCCAAATAAGACGAGATAAATTATTACTTTTACTCTCGTCTCCACTCGAATAATTTACTTTATTACTCTTATTTATTACTCATATATCCAAACTGACCATTAGTAAAGAATTGATGCCCATTGCAGTAATTTCGGAAAAATAATTAGAACATGAAATTTTCTTTTATATGATTCACAATTTACCTCATTCAAATTTCAAATATTCTCGAACAATTTAAGTTCTCAAATTATGATTGGAAAATAAATCTTTAACAAAAAGGATTTTATTGTAAGTAAAACGAATATGTTGAACTTTAAAAATAAATATATAAAACGTACATATTGACTTTTAAAAATTGCACTGCTATAGCGACCCTGAGTAAACCGGACATAAATTATAATGGCTCCACTAATTTTCAGGGTACTCTTGAAAATACTTGAGTTAAAACCAAAACCACATAATTGCAGGGGCCAAGAAAATTCAATGCAAATGAAACGCAATGCAACAGGCGTCTCTCCTTCACTTGTATGAATGAACCACATAAGAGGCATACATGTTTTGAACCAAAACAAACTGTCTAACTTTGATATGTGAGCCAATATCTCGTTTTAGATAGCCAAACTAAAATTCGATTCAGCGGCTTAACAGTTCATGCTTTTTAATAAACTCATATTAGCAGCGTGATAAAAAGATCATGTAGTGATGTGAGAGTAGTTGGCCAATCATTTTAGTAGGAGAATCATTTTATAAAAAGATATTTAGAACTTCCATTCCCAATTCTCTTGTTTTGCCAAAGAAATTTTTGAAAGGTTGAAAATGCATATGAGATCAATGACAAAGAACGTTTGAGCTCCAAATTGTTTTTTCTTTTTCTTCCAAGTGTAAAACAGGTAGTAGTGAGTGGAGTTAATACATTGAATGATGCAAACCATACATAATACATATCCAAAGAGCTAACTAGCAAAGCAATCCTACACCTTACATCTCATATCCTTTCCTCCATTCATTTACAACCTTATACTTCCAAAATAATATATCAAACACATTCCCCATTCCTTTTCTCTTCACTCACTCACAAGTGTTTGTCTTCAGTTAGTAGTAGATCTGCTAGTGTTCTCCTTGTTGAGCATTGCCTGAGATGGCTTCTACAGCTCTCCTGAAATCATCATTCCTTCCCCGGAGCTCCGAGTGGCTCACTGCACGCCCCAACAGTACTAGCCGTCAGCCACTCACCGTTGCGTTCGCCGTTCGTGCTAGTTCTTATGCCGATGAACTTGTCAAGACTGCGGTATGTATGCTCTCTGAAAATATATTCAATAGTATGAAATCGTAAGAATTAGTTTGAACATACTTGTGCATATGCAGAAAACAATTGCGTCACCTGGAAGAGGAATCCTGGCGATGGATGAATCGAACGCCACATGCGGGAAGCGGTTGGCGTCGATTGGTCTGGAAAACACTGAGGCTAACAGGCAAGCTTACAGAACACTTCTTGTTAGCGCACCAGGCTTAGGCCAGTACATCTCTGGTGCCATCTTGTTTGAAGAAACTCTTTACCAGTCAACTACTGAAGGAAAGAAAATGGTTGATGTTCTCACTCAGCAGAACATCATGCCTGGAATCAAAGTCGACAAGGTTTGTTCTCATCTAACCGTTATGTCATACTTATACTGTTTATTGCAAGTTTCTTGAACTGATGAATGCATCACTATGTTATGAATGGATGAATGAATGATAACGCAGGGACTTGTACCTCTGACGGGATCAAATGATGAGTCATGGTGCCAAGGACTTGATGGACTTGCATCAAGATGCGCAGCTTACTACCAGCAAGGCGCCCGTTTCGCTAAATGGTATGTGCGATCTTGATCAGAGCTCATAGATGCTACAAAAGATTTGGATGTCTTTAAGATGGATATTTGTTTTTCACGTTGAAGGCGCACGGTTGTTAGTATTCCAAATGGACCTTCAGCTCTTGCTGTGAAGGAAGCTGCCTGGGGACTAGCCAGATATGCTGCAATTGCCCAAGTAATGTGGTCGCTAACATAACTCAATCTTCTTTTGCTCAAACAAAGATGTTTTAAGTCCGTATGTGTATCTATGGTTACAGGACAATGGATTGGTGCCAATAGTTGAGCCGGAGATCTTGCTTGATGGAGAACATGGAATTGATAGGACATTTGAAGTTGCGCAGAAGGTGTGGGCTGAAGTGTTCTTCTACTTGGCTGAGAACAATGTTATGTTCGAAGGAATCCTTCTGAAACCAAGCATGGTTACCCCAGGTGCCGAGTGCAAGGACAAAGCTTCACCTGAGCAAGTTGCCGAGTACACGCTCAAGCTTCTCCACAGAAGGATTCCTCCTGCAGTCCCTGGCATCATGGTATACTTCTAATTTCTTAGTTTATGTAAAGGAACCCGTCGGTCAAACAATCTTAAGCAGATACATTTAATGCATTCGTTTGCAGTTCTTGTCAGGAGGGCAATCGGAAGTAGAAGCAACACTGAACCTGAATGCGATGAACCAGGGCACCAACCCATGGCACGTCTCATTCTCCTATGCAAGAGCTCTCCAGAACACTTGCCTGAAGACATGGGGAGGAAGACCGGAAAATGTGAAGGCAGCGCAGGATACTTTGCTTGCTCGTGCCAAGGCTAACTCACTTGCTCAGCTCGGAAAGTACACTGGCGAAGGCGAGTCGGAGGATGCCAAGCAGGGAATGTATGTGAAGAACTACAGCTATTGATTGAGTAAACTATCTGCATTTTATAAGGAATGGTCATTTGTAGTGCATAAAAAAGACTCAGAAATCAGATATTACATGAATCGCAGAAGCTACAAATGTATTCCCTTTTCTTTTGCATTATTTCATGTTATATATCAGACAGGCGCAAAAATCAGAGCTTGTTCTTGACAACATATCTCATGTGAAGGCGTTAAGCTCCGAAATATTACACTAGTACAATGCACTCTGCTTCTGTTTGGCCTTCCTTCGGCTATGAAGAGATACAGAATCATGAGAGACGATCAAACCTGTACTCGCTAGAAAAACTCTTTTACGAAGATGGATTGCCTCCTTGCGTACTTCTATTGGCTTCTAAAGTTCAAAGAATGTTTTGACTCGCCTGAATGTCATAGCATCTATGAATTTTGAACCTGTGAGCATCTTCCTTTGCACTTAAACTTTGCACGCACCCCAACATATGAATGAGATTGATTAATAGCCATAAATTCCGGCGATGAAGCTTACAGATGCAAAAGCCTTAAATGACAAAAGATATAAAGGACTAAGTGCATCAGCAATTGACACAAGATATTGCAAAGTGACAATCTCTTGGACTCACAGCTACGAGAACATTGCAAAGTGAGAAAGGATTTCTACCGTGTTCTCACTTGTCAAACACAAAAATGCTTTTCCATCACAATCCAATTGATCATGCACAAGAGGATTTTATAACCATTCTGTAGGCAGTATTAATGGTGATAGTCTCTCCAATTTCATATGTTAGATATTCAAGGGTGTGACTAGAGAAGCGAAGGATAGACTAACGGCAGAAACATCATCAAGAAATAGCAAAATCAATCAGACAATATTTGCATAATCAAAACACTATGGTGATGGAGTTACTAGAATAAAGGATGCTAACATTATCATGAAAAGAGTTCATCAAGGCAACAAATGACATAAACGAAACAAGATGCACTATCCTTTATGCTAACGAATGTCCCATGTAAAGCAACATATATCAGTGCTTCATTACCTCAATTAAATCGAAATAAAAAAATCAAGATTTTTCCTTGAAGAATTCTAATAAAAATCAACTTTAAGTAATATCAGTTCATGTTTTATTATTATGCGGAACAATGCATCCAAAAGTTTGTAACTTACATGAAACTCGAACTTCACTAAAGAAGGAGCATTGAAGAGACAAGCAAACCGCATCAAATCCATTACCGGTGCCTCAGTAATTGTTACTGCCAAATGTGTAAGATGGTGAATGCTTTCTGAAGCACCATCAATTATTTACCAGAAATATAAAATCCAGAAATTAAAGAAAGAGGGTTGTTAAGACTGAACAAATAGTTTACTTCTAACTTAAGCTTGTTAGCTATATGATTTACCTGCAAGGTCAGATTTTGCAAAAACATGGGAAATAGTTCGAGAGCATGTTTAGTGAAAACTTAAGAATGCATGGATAATCAAATAAGCAAATCTCTCTCTTTCAATGAAGATTCTCTAAACTCAAGGTGTACCCTAATCCAGAATACGTTTATGCGCGGACGGTTTTAGTGTGTAGGTCTATTCCAGATAAACACGGCCAGGATTCTACATACAAATGCTTTAGTCTACTAAGCGGGATGAGAACTCTGATACTATCCAACTTTGCACTTATCATAATACATAAGGACTCATATATAGCAGCTATATAAAAGGTTGCTGACATCTCTACCCTCTACATCAAAATTGCAGATCAAGAAGATATTAAGACCATCATAACCATCTAGGAGTCTCGAGGTACAGTATTCAAGGTTCGCTGCTCTACCAATGATCTCTTCTTACCAACAAAAAATGCAATGAAAAATCATACCACTTCTCACAAGGGAACAGGAAAGAAAACCAATTTACTAGATGAAAGGGGATCTCTTTGACATTAGATGGAGCTGCAGACTACACCAACTTATCTATATGCTTGACATAGTCATGTGCAAGGAAAACTTGAACTCTGGGCTTATCAAAATTTCACCTGGTGTTGAGACAACACACTATTAAAAGCGGTGATGAATTTGTACCCTGCCTCTGTTTAACAATGCATTGCTTTTACCCACTTTAAGGTCATGGTACAACGAAGGAGTAATAAGGAGCATAACTTCCGAAGGTGTCAGGGCCAATGAAGACAGGCATTATGCAGATCGCCGGATAATTGGGAGTGCTGTTTTCAAATAAAAAAAGTTTTTATATTCTAAACTTGTTTTTTTTCTTCTGAATTGTACGTCATAAAATCTTTATATATACAAAGTTTATTATTTTTGTAGTAAAAAATCAAACTCGTTTTCTAAAAAGCTCTAAAGTAAGCTACTTCTAATAAAAGCCCATCTTAAGCATTTCCAAAAATTCCCAATATTTTGATAAAAAATTTTATACAAAATTTAAATTCATAATTACATAAACACCTTCATTGTAATCTTTTCGATAATATTATAATTTATATTTTTACTATTCAACTAAAATATAAAAATAATATTAATTATAAATATCATATAATTTAATAATTTATAAATTATTATTATCGAATATTTTTATTGTAAATATTTTAATACACGGAAAGAAAAAATCAAATATTATTCCTTCAAAAAATGATAATTTAGATTGATGGTCAATTTCGGATTAATTCGGATTGATCTATTTAATAATCGGACTAAATTCGCTCAATTCTAACCAATTTATAAATATATATTTATACGAATCAAAATTTTTAATACTAACTCTAATTAAATAGATCAATTTTGAATTGTATTTCGAATTAGATCATATTTTATCATCTCTACAAATACTAGTAACTACAAGTCCTAACAATTTATCATACTTTCAAGAAGAGAAATGTTCATCACGGACAATCAAATATGCAAAAAGTAATTTTCAATTTTTTGCTTAGAAAACTTTCTTAACATCCAGAATTCAGAAAATATCGTGAACTTCTACAAATAGTAGAAATTGAAATCATTAAGTGCCAAATTTATCATTGGGGAAAAAAAGAGGAACACTAACCTCAGTAAGTGCAGAAAGGTTAATCTTCTTCTTTCTCCACATATATCAGCGAACTACCAATCAAGCTGTCAGATTGAAATTTTGAGCTACCAATGAAAATTTTGCTTTGTATCATCGAGTAATTTTGGAGAGTGGTTTAAAAGTAGAAATCAAAACAAAAAATTTTTCTTAATTCCTCTGGAATCGAAAACACTTGTCTGCAACAGGAATCAGCAATTATCATCACCGAAATTTTGCTCGATTTGCTTACGACGGTTGTACTTGTAGACTTCGAGTTTAAAAGATCGCAACTTTATTTATCAAAAAAAAAAAAAAAAAGGAAACATTATTACAACTTCCAAGTTTGATCTGGAATAAATCAAGCCAATCCTTCCAACCCACTAACATCTGTGGACCCAAATCACTTTCTTCCACTCTTCCTATTTTCTGGCTTTTATATATTTTTTAATTAAATAAAATTCAGGAAAAGAGACAATTAGAAACAATTAAAATCATCACTACTGCATGGTAAACATGTACACCATCATTTCATTCATCATCTTCGTCGGTGACGAACTTTCCGGTACCGGGATTAAGTGCAGCGAAGAAAAAGAAAACAATGTTGAACAACAGCAGTGGCTCAATCTCATTCACAGGTACCCCTGTCTCAATGTTCAACTGAGCTAATGCTCCTTTTCCGGTAATAATCTCTCCGATCAATGAGAATGCTATTCCAAGCTGCGCAAGCCTCCCGACGAATAGCTCGTTCGCTTTCGTGAATCCAAACAATGGACCTTCAGAAACAACAGTAACATTTACAATTTGTTCTTCGTTTTTTTTTTTAAACAAAAAAAGTAAACATATATAGGAAGCGCTGGAAACTGAATCCAAGCCCTCTTGAAGCAGTAAACGCTTTATAAATGTTATGGGTGCGTGAGTGTTACCTCCTTCCTTGAGGCCAAGAGCTGACCGGAAACCTTTTCCGGGAGGTATGACGGCACGTTCAATGCCTGTCGGAGGAGTAGGATCGTCAACGAACTTTCCTCTATCACCGAGAGCTCCGATGGCTCCGAGCAGAGTGAAGAGGATGAAGAATAACAGCAGTGGCTCGGCTTCGTAGATTGGAATTCCGGTCTCTAAGTTGAGTTGTGCGAGAATTCCTTTGCCAGTGATTGCTTCTCCTAGCAAAGATGCCTACAAGAAGAAGTATATACCATCATCTTCAATAAGTTTCTTCATGTTAAAGAAAAAACTACTGAATTTTTTACGAACCGCGAATCCTATCATAGCAACACGACCGACGAAGAGCTCATTGGCCTTTGTGAAACCAATTCCTCCGGAAGTTCCAAAGATGCCATCTTCCACTTTTGATTTTGGTTTTGGTTCAGCCTATGGACAAAACATTAGTCCTACATAGCTAACTAAGTACTTTGCATTAATTAGTAAGTGCTAGCTAAGTTTAAAAGGTGAACAACCTTCTTGGGAGGCGCCTTAGGCTTGGATTTGAAGAGTGCTAGAGTTGGCACATAGGAAGAAGAAGACGATGATGAAGGCATGCATTGGCGTGACGAAGATTGAGACAACTGAATGATCTGCGAGAAGGGTGTAGGACGAAGCTGCCGGAGCAGTGGCTCTGTTTTGTATTCCGGCAAGCGTGCTCCAATGCTTGACATGAGCATAGATTGAGCCATACTGTTGAAGTTACAACTTCGATTTGTTTAGACTTTTAATGCCTTGTTTTGCATATGAATGGAGGAACGTGTGTTTATATTGAATATATGGGATGAGATACTTCGTGATGAAAAAAATGTGGTACATAGTTGAGATTGAGAATTTGAGGTGAAGAAAGATAAGGGGTTTCTGTATGATTTGGATGGTGATAGAGAGACCACGTTGCATTGCTCAAATGGACTCCGAGAGCTTGGTTTGATGGAGATGGAGTGTACCAAGTTTTTGTGCCAGTGTCATTGAATCTTTTAGAATAGTAATAGTAGTAGCAGTAGTAACAAAGATGTTTATAAGTATTTATAAAAAATAATTTTTTTGAAATAAAAATAATTTTTATTTTATTTAAGAAATGAGATTTATTTTTTTATTATAAAAAATAAATAATAATATGGTTTTATTACCGTAAATTTTTATATATTTTTTAAAATTTAAAATAAATTATGTAAAATATTGTAAAAAATTTATTAGAAAATGTGAAGTTAAAATTAGAAAAGTGAAATGAACGGCAATGGAAGATAGTCGTAATATGTGGAGGACAATAATTATGGTTCATATTGTGAAGGTTCTGAATACAATGGGACAACTTATTGTTTTTATTCCTAGCATTATTCTCGTACTTCTAGACTAGGCTAGATACGTCTAGTGAACGTATGAGGATGTTGTAAACTCTTTGTATTGCCCATTCACTAGATGATTTACACAACATAGAACACAAGAAGCCTAAAGTTCAATCTTTAATACTGCAAAAGTGTGTTTTATCGCGTCGAAAGTGGATTTTTAAAAAAATAAATTAATTCGAGTAAATTTTTCAAAGTAAACATAAAAAGCTATTTAGAATTTACTTTTTTGTCGGATAAAATCACTTCTAAGTCAAATAAACATGCCTAAGATTTGTGTAAGCTAAATCTGCAAAATCAACTCAAAAAAAAAGTTATGAAGAAACCAATCTGCGAGCTTTTAATTAAGGAAAGTCGTGAAAGGTATCTGAAATTCAAATTCAATGATGCAGTGAAGTGTCCAAAAGATCACCTGTAGCTCCCACTGACGCGAAATAGCCAACACAATACCCATGAGTACGAGATCCCAAATAATGCTGTACTGGTGTTTAATACAAATTCCCAACTTGACTCTCTTTCATTAGATGACCAAAGCAAGCCAAATCTTAATCCACAGGAGAAAGACAAAGAGTGTTTCTTTGGTTGGAAGTTTTTTAAAAAAAATTTGAGTTGTTAGATAGCTAAGTTTGTAAAATACATCTACAACAAGTAGAGACAAAAAGTCACACGTAAATAAAATTTTGACAAAAAAAAGTTATTTTTTATGTCACTTACAGTGAAGTAAGCAAACTAAAATGCTTCCCAGCATGAACCAATCTTTTATCATTAAATTCGAGTCAGTTCAAACATGCAAAGTTAAAAAATCACTGAAATTTAAAACAAATAGGGCTCGAGGTCGTCATATGCTAACAGTAAAATATATCTTTGGGAGATGAAATCGAACCGAAATCTTCACAAAATTACTGAAATTTAAAACAAATAGGGCTCGAGGCCGTCATATGCTAACAGTAAAATATGTCTTCGGGAGATAAAATTGAACCGAAATTTTCACAAAAGCTGAATCGAGGCCGGAATCCGAAATCGAGCCCGAATCGTGCAGGAATCACAAATTTCGATCGTAGTTGAAACAGGAAACGAAATCGGATCAGAATCTTCATCAATAATTGAAATCGAGACCGAAATTTGAAATCAATTTGAATTGTGTCGAGATCACAAAATCGAGCCGGATTTGAAATCGGGCCGAAATCTACATCAGCAGCTCTAAATCAAGACCGAAATTCAAAATCTAGCCCGAATCGTCTCGGAGGCACGAAATCAACCGGAATTAAAGTCGGAAATGAAATCGAGCGAGAATCTTCATCAACGGCCGAAATCGAGTTCAAATCTGACTCGGTTTCGTGATTTGACCAAAATCGAGTTCCGTCGGCTCAACTCTGGTTCGATTTGTCGATTTCGGTCTCCGTTTGATCAAGAATTTTGCTCTATTTCGTCTCCATTTCGCTTAGTACTCGCGGAGAGGAAGACGTCGCTGCAGTAGAGATGAGAAAATTTTGAAAAAAATGTAGCCGAGTAAGTGTAATAGGCACATATTTAGACTAATTGGTTGATGTATTTGCGCCATTCATTCATAAGTGTCTACATCACGACCGTAATTCAGTCTCATGTACCTACTATAAAATAAAAGTGCTTTATGAATGGATGTGCCTATATATGGTCTGTTACACTCCACTCTTAGGCCGCAACACTTTCTGGTCTAAACTAAATTTAGATCATATTTGGACTCGATCCAGTTCGGTAAGCTTTAAGTTCTCAAAATTTTCGGCAACACTCCCCTATAAACTCGAGAGGAAATTTTAAACAATTTTCACAATAATAATAATTGATCATCTTTATAAAAATATCCGAAATAATGATAGACATTAATCTTCAGTTAGACACTAGTGGCCTCCAAGCCAAAAATATCTAACAGCATCCAATACCACTTAATTATACAACTTATTACATATACAAATTTTTCGAAGCTATAGAGCCAGCTATATGAAAAAAACCAAACATGCAGAATATACTCTCAACTCACAGATTGGTTAGCGTCACGCTAATAGTTACACTTAAATCATCTTTATTATATCTAGGATAGGTCAAAGAATGAGAAAGAATAACTATAGTCTCAATGAGGTGAAATAACAAATACATCGTTTAAGATTCCTAATTGATTATCTAATTTCTATATTTTTATATGTACAAATTTGTGAGGATTAGATCAGGATCATTCCTAACAAGTCCTATATCGTCTCCATACCGACTCGATCCGTAGAAGGGAGCATACGGTTATATGTAATACAGTATACAACAATCCAAGAGCATATAATAAAACCAAATCAATACGCTTATGAATTATAAAAGACATCGGTCAATATTTCTAATAAAAATGCCTAAGAAAGCAATGAACACATTAAATTGTACATTAGCAAGTATATAAATAATTAAGATAATCAATTAGACAAATCATATAATTAAAGTAAGTAATTAAATAAAATATAAAATAGATAAATGATTTATAAACAATTTAATTAAAAATAAATTACTGAACGCTACTGAAAACCAATAGATAGATAGATAATATTAGAAACAAATCAACATTCAAATCAATCAACAATCTCAACTATCACACCAGTCAGAGAGTCAGGATAGATACCAATGACCAAGCGAGACTGTGTGTCTAGCTCGTACACATATCCATACGATCCAATTCGGTTGCTGTGATATCGACCGATGCGCATAGGTCCACGTAATCTACAAACGAAAGAAGAGGAGAGAGGAGAGACGAAATCCTGACTCAGTCCATGACTGCATCTGTTTTATTGCAACGCAAGTATTTCAAAATCCACAAATATATAATTTAGTTAAAACTCAAAAAAATCATCAAACATAATTCATTAGCTTATCAAATTGAAAGCATAACATATTATCAAACCTTATTAAAGCATATTTCCGAATTAAGAAGTTTTCTGCAAAACTTATATTTCGTCATTTTTTATTTAGTATTATCACTTTGCACTATATATTAGGCGGTGAAATAATTTCAGACTTCATAAGTTGTGACTTGTAAATATTTTGTTATTGTTAATATCGACGCTGAAGCTGAATTACTTCCAACACTCAAAATTGGAGGACTTGTGTTATATTTTTGATGAAAACTTCTTCTTTGTATTGGCGAAACTTCATCTCCTTCCTCTATACGGGCAACATTTATCTACTCCAAATTTGATCGTTCATGTCATAGACATCAATATTAAGATTAATGGCACGAATATTTGGATACATTTGTAATAACAATTAAATTTTTTTTAGAATTTGAGAAATATGAATTTAAGAAATAAAGGAAGAAAAAAATATTTTTATAAATTTGTATGAATTTGAGTCTTTGATATTTGAGAATGAAAATAAGAATTGAGAAATGAAAAGTTGGTTGTGTGAAAGTTGAATGAAGATAGGATATATTTATAGATAAATATGTAAAATGCTGAATAAATAAAAATAAAAAACTGCACAAGACAGGCAGCCAACGGGCAGAGAGAGACAACGGTCATGCTGACGTCAGCATGACTATTATGTTTTTTTAAAAAGTTATTTTACCTGATCTTCGGTACATTGACCAGGTTAAAGTCTCTATTAATCAATCAACAACAATAATAACCGGACGGACGAGCCGCTAGGCAAGTTGACAATGTTGATTCGATACTGCCTATAGGCTTGGCCCGAATCGGCCTATCCTATCACCTGTCACCAAACCGAGTGAGCCAAGCTCTAGGCCAATTGTTCAGTCCGCGGGCCAGTTCGTTTGGGTCGGCCCATATTTCATCTATAATTGTATGTATATGGTATGCTTTGAAACAATCATCCGAGTCCTCATGGAAACTCTATTTGCTATGCTACGCCAATGATCAGCTCATTATGACTTGAACATAAATACCATTTGATTTTTTTTATGCTAGAAAAAGTAAACTATTTTTTCAAGAAAATTTCATCACAAACTACTTTTTATCAAAAACACCTTTTTCATAAGTAATTCTAAACGACTGGAAGTAGTAATGGATACTTGGGGTGCAATGGATATTGTTCCCTCTCACTGATGCTTTCCATGATAAATATTGCCATGATTGATGTTAATGCAACATCAATCTAGGTTATAACTAAATTTATCATCATATATTTCATGAAAATAGTCTTCTTAAGCGATTCATACACCATAGACTGATGATGTAAAAGTTCTAAAACCATTTAGAGAGAGGAGCTTACCAGCAGATAGACAAATACCAGATCGACAAGCATAACGTCATTAGGTTAAGATGGTAATACAAGGAGCCGATTGCAACAACAGCTACACATACGAAGAAAATTAACCAACCCTAGTTTTGATCTAACAGTCTTCAGCTAGAAAGTTTATGAAAACGTTAAGCTAAAAGTCTAAAAAACTCGCATTGAAAGCTTAGTTCATAGGAAAAACATTCAAAATCAGCAAGCAACTAAATTACACATAAGTAACATGAATCTAGGAACAGTAGACATTACCTGAATTCAGAGTAGTTCGCTTTGTACTAGCAACCCACAAGCCCAACCAAAACCAACTACTAAAAATCGAAATTTTGAATCTACATCCAACATATTAGGAGTCCTTTGCTGAGAATAACAAAAAAGTATGAGCTAATTAATATCAATTAGTCAAGAAGATCAACACCGCCATTGTCGAGAATAACAAAGAAGCATGAGTTAATAAATATCAGTTACTCTAGAATATCAACACAAACATTGCTAAGAATATCAAAAAAATATAAGTTAACATCAGTTACTCCAGAAGATCAACACAACCATTGCTGAGAACAACAAAGAAGCATGAGTTAACATTAATTACTCCAGAAGACAACACAACGTAACCATTGTTGAGAATAATAGGGAAGCATGAGTTAATATTAATTACTCAGAAGATCAACACAACTATTGGTGAGAATAATAAAGAAGCATGAGTGAATATCAGTTACTCCCAGAAGATCAACATAACCATTGCAGCAGAGAATAACAAAGAAGCATGAGTGACATAAGTTACTCCAGAAATCAACACAACTACTGCTCAGAACAACAAAGAAGCATGAGTTAACATCAATTACTCCAGAAGATCACAACTTTCCACCAAAAATACACTGAACAATTATAAGAATCTAGTATAAACAATTTTCTAATATTTGTAAATTTTTTTTGTAAATTTACAAATTTTAGAAAAAAACAATCTTTTAAATTTTATAAAAAATCTCTTTATATTTATAAAAAAATCTTTTAAAATTATACTTTTATAGAAAATCTTTTTATACAAGAAAACTCCCTAAAACCTTTTTAAAAATTCTCTCAAATCAGTTAATTACAAAAATTCCTTCAAAAATAAAATCGTATAAAATCGTAAACAATCAAAATTTTTCTGATTTTAAGACTTAAACGGAATTTTGATAACCTTATGGGTGTCTTTTTCTTCCTCTCCATCTCTTTCTATCCTCTCTCTTGTTCCTTCAATTGTTTCGGAGCTCCAGCAAGAAAATCAATCATCAATCAACCGAGGAACAATCTTTATCACTCGTCGAATATTCTTTTTCAAAACAGACCGGCAATATCCAATGACAAAAATGTAAATATGAACATAATAAATGCATTGTGACTTAAGTATGCGATGTTTCGGAGTAGCATATATCGAACTGACTTAACACGGAGATTGAAGACAACATACACATAACAAATTAACTTATTTTTATCCAAAAACGCAGCGAAAATTAGAGAAGTATTTAGTTCCACGTTGATTAGAAGAATAGAAATAGTAGTGGTGACAATTTGAATTAGATAGTCGGTTTCGAATCGATCTATTTAATAATTAGATAAATTTTATTTAATCCTAATACAATTCATGAATTTATATGGGTCAAACTGTTAAGTCTAACCCAACCCATTAAATAATCAGATTAAATTCGAGTCGATCCATTTAATAAGTAAAATTATTAATTTTTAATTCTATATTTTTAAGCTTGAATGAATTTATAAAATCAGTTGGAATGAATATGCACAATGTTTTTTATGAACATATATGGTGAGTGTCCATCAAAATGTGTATTCTTTATTATCTTCGTCAGTCTTTTTTATTTTTATTTTTTAAAAATATGCTGTGACAGATAAAATTATGATTATAAATATGTAGTAATACTTTTAATAAAAAATTTTAATAAATATAACTAACTGACAAATTTTGATAAAATATTTTTACAAAATTCAAGTTTTTCATTAACAAAATACCTACATAGTAATATTTTCAATAATATTAACTCTAATTTTGCACTATTTTATTAATGCATGAAAGTAAAAGATTGATAATAAATACAACATGGTTTAATAATTCATAAATTACTATTATCAATACTCTTTTGTTATTAAAATTTTATTACGGTAAGAAAAATTAAAAAAAACTTGTTCTATTTCTTCGAATCAGACCGGCCTATTTAATAATCGAATCAAACTCATTCAATACTAATCAACTCAAAATTTTCAACTCTAATCTAAATTAATTGAAAATCAATGTTGAATTAAACTTTCATATCCGTTCATATATTGCTATCTATAAGAAATACTCAAGTTTTGATTGAATAAAAAAGGGGTAAAATGGAGAGAATGAAAATCGCCCAGCTGCGCGGTGGGCACTGAGCGAACTATTATTGGACCGTTTTACTAAAAGCATATGCTGGCTCTAACAATTCCAAAACCAAAATTTTTGTCTCTTCCAACTGCGAACGATTCGTGATATGCAGTACTAATTCTATTAGCTATACATAGTGCGTGCCACCTATCCGTAAAGTGAAAAAGAGAGAGTCAAAGAAAGATCAGCAGATGCAAGGAGAGAAGATGAGTGCGAAGGATTCAAGAGTGAGGAACCAGCAACCACCGGAGATTGTTTGGAATGAGAAGGAAGGGAAGTTTGAGACACTGGACAAAGAGGCGTTTCTGGAGTACAAGATTCTGGAGATTGAATTTCAGTCCGCTGGTTCTGATGATGAGAAGAAGAAGAAGAGGGTGATGGACATCGTGCACACTTACGTGCCGCCGAGCAAGAGAGGAATGGGAATGGCTTCGTTGCTCTGCAATGCTGCGCTCGCGCACGCTAAGGAACAGTCTTTACTCGTGATCCCGACCTGCACATATGTCTCTGTAAGATTTAAATTCTTAGAGTTTCCTTTCAATCTTAGTAAAGCATTTCGTCGAGCAGTTTGAGTGCATAAAGAACGCAAAGCTTTTGTGATAGATTCATAAATCCACATATTTGCATCTTCAATCGGTTTATTTCTTTAAACACAAACTCATCAAGCTTTTGCGAACGCCTTTTCTGTTTGTATGGCAGGAAACCTACCTCCCTCGCAACCTGTCGTGGAAATCCATTGTGTATGCAGAAGACCACAAATCCAACATGTGAAGGATCTGGTCTCCAACAAACTTTGCAAATTTGCATCATTTTCTAAGTAAAATGCCTATGTATTTTCAGTTCTGCCAGATTGCAAGCAAGCCTGTTACATATGAACAGTTAAATAAGTGACGGATTATGCAAGTATCACTACCACTTATCAAATTTCTGCTGAGATATCGTCTACCTGTATCAAGCTTCACATTGTCTTCGAACTAGAGTGAACCATGCAACACCAAATTAGAAGAACGGGCGACTCCATGTATATCACATGGAAAAATCTTAAAACTTAAACAGTGCATTTATCTCACGCTCACACAAACTATAATTATTAATAGTACAATATGACAAGTAGAAATGCTAGACGTATATCACAATAAGCCAACTTAAAGAAAAATGGTTACACAATATATACAACAGAGAAAAGCTCCCAAGCACATGCGAAGGTTAGCCTGGGACAAAGTAGTCCATCTTGTCAACAGGAAGGTTTAGGATAGATGTCTCAACCTGCACAATGTCACAAAGACAGAAGTCATATTTGCTCTAGAACAGAGTAAGCATTTCATGAACTTTTCATCTATTGTTATTAAGATAAAATGAGAATTTGATACTGTAAGTGAATGCATGCATGTATCCAGACATGCCACTTGGTTTGACTACCAAAATAGAGAAAGGTATCCAAGCAAAGAATCAAATACACAACAGACTTATCTCAAAAAAGGTAGCACTGGAGAAGTCATAAAGTTCAGAACTCCAAAGTAACATACCTCTTCAAATGGCACAAAGACAAACGGTGTCATGCCCCTTTTATGAGAGACAGCCGGAATATCAGAGTGTGTCTCATCCTCCTGCCAGCCTTCAACAATTCCAAGCATGTCATCTTCATCATTGTTGAGTTCATTCTGATTAATGCCAGTTGTGATCAATTTTAAGAGATCAAGACGGTTATTCGCTCCGACTGTAGTCCCTCTAAGCCTGTATGAAGCACCAAATTTAGCTACGCAACTTGGAACCTCGTTCATTATAGCAGTCTTATGAGACAAAAAATTATTGTAACAAATGCTACAGCAAACAGTACATGACTTGAGGAACTAAAAAACCTGAGGCGAATTCGGAGAATAGTGCGTCTTAGGCCGGGGTATATGATAGCAGCCTCAATCTGAGCAAATTCAATAAAGTTACAGTAAGAATAAACTGTATGGCAACTTCATGAGGATGCTACATCATTAGAGAACATCATGTGGCTAGAATTCATGGGTACCTGGTCTCCATTTAATATGTAGTCACCTTTGTAAATACAGTCACCTCTAGATGAACGGAAGTTCATAAACCTTGCCACCTCTTTAAGTCTTTGAGAGGAAACCTATAAGTTGACGTACATTCAATTGAAGTTAAACAAAGAAGCACATGACAATCAAAATAAAGTAACAAACCAACAAGCCATGTATTTTAACAAACCTTGTAAAGGAACTTCCCACTCGGATAAAACCTCATGTATCGAAAATAGCAAACCTGCATGCCATGATAAAACCATATAACATATAGTAAGCAAGAACCTTAAGAGTACATTTTCTCTGGAAGAGAGCTAGCAGTTAAAAATGTGAGATACAAGAATATTGCATAATAAACCATGCTAGGAGATTAAGGAGTCCAAACTAATGAATCAAACTGATATAGAATAATAAGAAGCTTATAGGAGAATACCTGTTATGCTTGCTATAGGATTTGTTAGCTAGGAAGAAGAAACGTGACTTTATCGCATGCTAACAGATCGTGGTGTCGCTACATTAGTATCAATGACATCTATTATTGATATTACAGAACTTCTGGGTGCCACTACGTACAGTCATTGAAGATAACCGTTCCACCCAACAAAAAAAAAAGTAAAGAACCAAATTGCCTCGTACAATGTGCAAAAAGATACAGCCGCAAAAATGAAGAACTATCTCTTCGCTACCAATCTATAAACCCTAATCAGTGAACTGTCCTCTTATAACAGCCAACCAGTAAAGAAATTCATTTTCCACTAATTAAAGCTTCAAAAGTTCCTAAATTCTAATTACAGAATTTATAGAGAATCAAAACAGTCATCCATAAAAAAAGTATAGCTACATAAACACAACATACCAGATGCACAGGATTTGTAACCTTCCACTCTGCTACCCCAACACGAACATAGGTATTCCTACTAACATAGAGACCTAAAACAAAAATGTGACCATATGAGACAATATCAGGAGAAGCACGCAACATAGCGAAAGGGAATAAGTGATACCAAGACTAACCTAACACTTTCTGAATTGGATATGGCAAGAGCTAAAAAGCGAGAACAATTACTTTCTAGGTATCACCATCTTAGCTATTTAACATTCAATATAGTCAACCTAATATAAAAGAATAGCCAACTCTAACTTCTACATATGCAGCCTCCTCGACAGAATTTCAACTTAACTCAATAACAAGAGATAAAAGAGTTATCAGGCAAAGAATTCTACAACCTATCTGACAAATGTTCAAGATCCTGAATCTCCACTAGAAACCGCTTTGCTTGCATCTATTACTCATCCACATTTACATACGTGACATGAAAAGAGGACAGAAGTGCAAAACACCTGCTAGCAATGGTCAGCTTCCAAGGTGAAATAGACTCTTAAATTACAATTTTCTTCGCTCTAAATATAATTCCATAAAGAGCTAATCTTCACTATTCAAATAAATATCTGCAGAAGAAAAGAACAATGAACATAGTGAAGCTTCCTCATTGAGGACAAAATTGGGAACGTTCCAACAGAAAAAGCAAAGTGTTGAAAGCTAAATTACAAAAAAGATTCAATCAATTGCAAAACAGTCAACTAAGATATAAAGGTACTAATCTGGTCAAGAACAAAGACAACATAGTAAATGCTTTATAGTTAAAACAATACTGTTCTAACATGATGTAAGCTAAACAAGAGACACTGATGTGTCAGTCAGATATAAGATCACAAAACATCCAACTTTAGCACTGAAGAAGGTATGAAGATCGCAACATAACCTAAACCGCAGAAATTACAAACAACAAAATTACCATCAGTCTGGATCCTTGGTCGTTCAATCCACATTTTCCGCCATGAACCATCAAACAATGATTGGACCATTTTGTAGTTCGCAAATACTCCATTTTGCTTTACAAGTAAGAGAGACTATGTCACTCCTGATTGCAAAAAAAAGTACTGGTGCTTCTGCTATTCACTGTTACCTGCCATGTCTTTAAGCATGCACTGCGCCACAAGCTAGGGTTTCGAATGGTATATCTCCACTTTCTACAAACGCATGCAGACCTTCCTAAGGTATATGGAGTCATCCGACCAAAAATCTGTTTTAAAATAAAAAGAACTCAGAACTTCGGTAGGACTACAATTTTTTTGGTGAGTTGCTTGTAGCAACTACCACACATAATAGACTACCAAGTGAAACTTTGGCAAAGTTTTAGATATAAGTTCTTTTACAATGTGTAATTCTCAATACATGTAGTAAACACATGTAGCAGTTAGGATCACAGACTTCTATATAAGTCCTTTTATCATTGTCATATATAAATACCTAAAAACAAAATGGATGCCAAGCATATATCCCTTAGAACATTGCTTCTTTGCCATACTCATGAGCTAGTTTCACTGACTTACGTCCAATTCTAACATGAATTTGTGAGATTATAATAGAAACGACAAAACAAAAGAGAAAGAAAGACAAAAGAACAGCCATTGAGCAATCATTAAGTGTATCACTGAATTAATGAAGCATTCATGTTGAAAGCATCTAATCAGAGCAGAAAGGCACTTCATCAATTTCCAAGTTTGCATTTGACTCAGCTATACATTAACTCTCCAGTACTTACACCAAGTAAAAGGATAAACATTGAGAAAGGCGTTAAATTTACAAAGGTCCTATTAAGCTTGTAATATATATACAAGCCAATAATTCATCAAATAAAGCTATCAGTACCTCAAACAGCAGCTCATCAGGCAATACACAGTGTATTAGTGCTGGATCATTATAGGGCTTATTACTGACACTTCCAAAAGCAGCATACGGTTTTATCCGGATTCCATATAGATCTGGTCCAGGAATAAGGACAACATGTAATGATGCATTGGTAAAGAAATTGTAGGGCAAGTGACTCCAAATTCCTGAAACAAGCATGTTTGTAAGCTTACTCATCCAAGGTCTATCAGTCCCCAAGTATTGCATCATTCTCCAGCCAGTGAACAGACTTTCATCCGAGTGATGTGAAATGGAAATATCTGTACCAAAATCTCAAATTATCACTTTGAAATCTAACCCTAAAAATTCAGCAGCAGCAGTTACCTAAGTGATCGCATAACAGGCATCGTATACGTATTTTTTTACAATTTTATCTATTAGAATGTAATGATGTGTTTCAACTAAAAGAACACCATCTAGTCAAAAGCTAATTTGTCAAACCACAGCAGATAACAATTTAGAGCTTGAAATGATCATTTTCTACTTCTATAACATTGCGCAAACTCCAAACAAGTTGAAGATCTTAAACAAAGACTAAAATAAAGCATGCTACCACATATCAGCAATCTCTACCACATAAACAAACATACAATTCAAAACTTCCAAGCTAACCCAACACAATTAGTCATTCCCGACCATTCCATCTCCTTCACCAGTCAAACACAACTAAATTCAGCTATAATTTCACAAAATAACAACCAATTAAATCAAGCAAATCACTATGGAACCTAAACAAATATAAAGCAATTACCGGAAGCCATGAGATGAGATCAAGAATAGTCGCCTAGAGAAACAAAGTGAAACGAAAAATTTTTCTGGACCTCTCACCCACTCGCTCAAACGGACCGACTTCAATTTAATAGGACCGATAATTACCGCCTGATCCATCTCCCACGAATCCTAACCGCCATTTAATTTGACAATTATTTCGCGCGTGCTTACTAATGCAGCACAATTTATTAGGCCGGCCCAATACAAGCCCATAGTTGAATCTGTTCTAAAGAAATTTTTCTCTTTTTTTTCGGTTTGTTAGACAAATTGCGGGATTCAATTTTTTTTTGTCCCTACAAGTTTCTCCTTGTTAAACAGACTTGAGCTTCTCGTTAACAGAAAAAAATCTTTTGTTCCCCACAAGTTTTATAATCTAATTCTTTGTTCAACAGATCTCAAAATTTTCAAAACTTAAAATTCTTCTCAAAAACTAATTGGTAATGAAAAAAATGAGCTCAACTTTTTTAAATATTATCTCAAAACTATTGATAAGCAATAGGAGATTAAATTTTTTTAACACCTGATCTCTAACAAAGGTGTTTTTTTGGAAAATTAAATTTTTTTAAAATTGAACTGATACGGAACATGCTCTGTAATGAATTAAATAAAACGAACTATCTGCAGAAATATAATGGCTACTTATCATAAAATATAGTTAACAACTTTTTTTTTAACAAAATATGCTATATGTCTTGAAATGAAGCGAGATAATTTTTATCCTGAAATAAAGTGAATCATAAAAATCCTAAATAAATCTAAATAATAAAATTAAATTTAGCCTTTATTTTAAGCTGATTCGGTTCAACCTGTTTTGATATCTTGTGACGAATTTAAAAATTTTTTTAAATCAATTGGCAATCACAAGTATGAGTCTCATGGAACTAAACTTTTATTTAACACTCTCATCAACCATAGAAGTAGTGAGAAATACAAAGGACGGTTAGAAAAACAAAAAATCTCTTTCTCGAAATCAATCAACTGATAGAAATTGAAGAAAATTCAAGCAAAAATGCATCTGCTAGCACACAGCATGCTTACATCCAACCTGAAAGGGCGTGAGCAACGGTTTTCCTCTTCGTCTCCAAGTCGACAAGGTCGAAGAACACGCGGTCGAGTTTAATGCCGAGTTCCTCCTTCGATTTTTTCACCGGATCAATTGGCCAGCTCTCATTGCCGGACCTCGATCGATCGGGTACAACGAGCTACGGAGTTCTTGATGAATTTGTTCTGCTTTTTGTTTTCTCTGGTTGGAGAAATTTGGAAATCCTGAAATAATTCTGTTTGGAAGTTGATAACTTTTAGAATCTAATATGCTCTATCTCATTATTAATTATTCTATGATGCCTAGGACTATAGCATGCAGAGAGCCAGACATGATCAGTTGGTACTTGGTATCCACCCCCTACTCCCGAATTCTTCGAACTCGGATAATGTCCCTGCTTAGGATGTACCTCAACGGTCGCCTCAACCTGGTCTTTCCACAGAATTCTGCATGTCAAGTGCATCACAATCAGAGAGTCTTTCTCCTCCTAGTCAAGACAGTGTCCTTCGCCAACGCCAAGATCACCATGACTCTATAAGAGGCAGTCCAAAAAAGAAACCAGAAGTTCTAAAATTGTTTCATAAGGTCATCCATCCCAGTGAACTCAAAGAAACTGATGTTAAGAGTTAAGAACAGCAAAAAGTGATGGGATAAAACCGTCTCTATCAATATTCAACACAAAATGTAGAATGCAGCGGAAATAAAACTTATCCATCTCTTGTGTGAACCTAATAGAAAACCACCAAATAGAGCAATACTTTCGGCAAATACTCAATGCACGAAAATCACCACAATCGCAAGCACATAATCACAAGCAATTTACGTGAAAAACCTCCTCAACGTAAGGAGTAAAAACCATGACAACCAACAAACCTCCACTATCACAATAATGTGAATACACAAGTTCTCTCTAGCTAAAACTAGAGGCATACAACTATATATCTCAAGATTCAACAATCTTGGCAAACCGTAAAAGAGAATTAGAGAGATCTCACCCAAATCGGTGGCTTCAAAAATACATACGAATCTGCACGTAGAGAACTCCGAATATGATCTCCACCGTTCAGATTGAAGAACTATCCGCCGGGAACACGCTGACCAAATTTCAGCTCAATCGGACGTCAAATCGTCATTCATCCGGCGTTTGATCAAACTGGACAGCAAGACAATAACTTCTCCTATTTTCTCTTTTTTTTTTCTTGTTTTTGGTGGTGGCTGCAGCATAGGGTTTACAAACCCTAAAAATTCATTTTAAGAAGGAAAAGACAAAAATGTCCTTACCTCTTCATATGGGTTTTAACCATATGGATTTTGTGCCACATCCACAAAAGAGGAAAAATCCAACAAATCTCCCCCTTTTCGACTATGTGGAGGGAATCGCCATCCCGGCGATCAAACGGCAAATTTCAAGCTTTTCTCTTGGTAGTGTCTTCGTCAACATATCAGAGCTATTGAGATTGGTGTGAATCTTCTCAAGTTCAAACAAGTTGTCATTGAGAGCATCTCTTAACCAATGATATCTCACATCAATGTGCTTTGATCTTGCATGAAAAGTAGAATTCTTACCAAGGTGAATTGCACTTTGATTATCACAAAATAGCACATAATGTTGTTGCTTGAAACCGAGCTCCTGAATAAACTTCTTCATCCACAACAACTCCTTACCAGCTTCAGTTGCTACAATATACTTTGCCTCAGTCGTAAAAAGTGCAACACATTTCTGCAGTCTCGATTGTCAAGATACAGTTCCACCTGAAAATGTAATCAAATAATCTGAAGTAGACTTTCGAGAATCAACATCTCCCGCCATATCTGAATCTGTATAGCCGATAAGCCCTGATTTTCCACCTCCAAAGGTGAGTCTAGATCAATAATACCTCGTAGATATTTTATAATCCACTTCACTGCATCCCAATGCTCCCTTTCAAGATTTGACAGAAAGCGGCTAACAACACCAACTGCATAAGCAATGTCTGGTCTCGTGCATACCATTGAATACATCAAACTTCCTACTGCTAAAGCATATGGAACTCTTTCCATGTCTTCCTTCTCCTGATCTGTAGAAAGGCACTGTTCGGTGCTTAACTTAAAATAAGTAGCAAGAGGAGAGCTAACCACTTTAGTTTGATCCACATTAAATCTTTCAAGCACCTTATTAATATATTACTTCTGTGACATATATAACTTCTTGGCTACTCTGTCTCGATCAATCCGAATACCAAGAATTTGCTTTGCTAGCCCTAAATCTTTCATAGCAAAATTTACTCAATTGCTTCTTCAATCTGTCAATTCTAGAAGCATTCCTACCAACAATCAACATGTCATCAACATAAAGCAACACACATAATAAAATCATCATCAGAGAATCTCTGAACAAAAACACAGTAATTAGAAGTTATTTTCCGGTAGCCTTGCTCTCCCATAACAGACTCAAACTTCTTATACCACTGTCTCGGTGCCTGTTTCAGTCCATAAAGACGTTTGTTCAACTTGCACACATAATCATCTTTTCTTTTTACTTCGAAATCTTCTAGTTGCTGCATGTAAATTCTTTTATCTAAGTCACTATGCAGAAAAGCAGTCTTGACGTCCATCTGCTCAATCTCAAGTCAAGACTAGCTGCTAAACCAAAACCACACGTATAGATGACATCTTAACAACGGGAGAAAAGATTTCATCGAAATCAATACCTTTCTTTTGCCTGAATCCCTTGACAACCAGTCTAGCTTTATAACGTGGTTGGAAAGAGTGTTTTCCTTGCTTCACTCTGTACACCCACATGTTCTCTAAAGCTCTTTTTTTCTTAAGTAACTTCAATAGCTCAAAAGTGCTATTCTCATATAACGACTTCATCTCATCTTGCATAGCATCAAACCACTCTTTTTTATGTTCATTTTTCATGGCCTCTGCATAATATTCGGGCTCTCCCCTTTCAGTCAGTAAGACATATTCATCAACAGAATACCGATTGGAAGGTTGTCGGTCTCTATTAGACCTCCTGAGTGGAATCTCTGGTGTTATCTCTACTAGGACATGTGACACTAATGACTGTTCGTGAATAATATCACTCACATCAATCTGTGTAGGCATACCAATATCACCTATATCATACTGGTTCTCCTGAACTTCTTCTCCAATCTATGCTAATACATGCGTTGGAAGAACTGGATCCAAGTCAACTAAACCATCAATACATCGAGGAACTGTTATATCTGTTTTCTTGATATCACGTATGGTTTTTTCTCCACAAACACATCTCGGCTTCTGACAAGTTTCTTCTGTACAGGATCATAAAATCTGTAACCCAACTCATCATGTCCATAATCGAGGAACACACACTGTCCTATCTTCGCATCAAGCTTAAACTTTTCATCTTTAGGAATATGCACAAAAGCCAAACATCCAAAGACACGCAAGTGATCATAAGAGACATCCTTGCCTGACCAAATTTTATGTGGAACATCAAAATCTAAAGAAACACATGGTATGAGATTTAGAACATGCACAACTATACTCAAAGCCTCGCCCCAAAAAGAATTTGATAACTGTGCTTGTGAAAGTAAACATCTCACCCTTTCAACTAGTGTTCTGTTCATTCCTTCAGCTAAACCATTCAACTTAGGAGTTTTAGAAGGTGTCTTTTAATGTCTAATGCCCTAATGTCTACAATACTCATCAAAAGGTCCACAATATTCGCCCCCATTATCAGTTCTAATGCATTTCAACTTCAAACCAGTTTGTCTTTCAACTAAAGCATGAAATTGTTTAAAGACATCCAACACTTGGTCTTTCGTTTTCAAGGTACAGACCCACGTCTTTCTTAAATGATCATCAATAAAAGTCACACAATAAAAAGAACCACCAAGTGTTTTTGTTTTCATAAAGCCACAGACATCAGAATATACTAAATCAAGTATACATGGCTTTTTTGAAGGAGCGGAGGTCTTAAAGACAACTCTGGTTTGCTTTCTTGCCAAGCAATGCGCACACTTCCTCAACGGTGCATTCTTCATTCCAGAAAGAAGATTCTTCTTAGCCAAAATTTGCAAACCCTTCTCGCTCATGTGACCAAGTCTGTTGTGCCAAAGCTCAATCGTAACATCACTATCAACTGCATTGACAATGGAATTGGATATTTTTTCTTGCATCAAATAAAGTGACGAATACTTTCTGTCTCTAGCCACAATCATAGAGCCTTCAGTCAGTTTCCACTGACCATCACTAAAGGTGTTACAAAATTCCTCATCATCAAGTTTGCCTGTAGAGATTACATTCAAACGAAGTTAGGAATATGCTTAACATTTTTTAGAGTCAGAACGGTACTATTATTAGTCTCCAAGCACACATCTCCTACGCCAATAGTTTTAGCTAAGCCATCGTTACCCATCCTAATATTTCCAAAATTACCAGATATGTAAGATGCAAAGTAATCCTTCCGAGATGTAGCATGAATGGAGGCACCACTGTCAATCACCCAATTGGTCTCATGAGAAGCAAAATTGACAACATCATCATCATACAAGATAAGAAAGTCATCTATGACAGTAGCAACTTTATCAACCTCATTACCATCAACTTTTTTCGTTTCCTTACTCTTGTCATTTTCGTTGTCCCTTTTCAACTTACGACAGTATTTCTTATGTGCCCCTTTAGACCACAGTAATGACACTCAACATCAACAAATTTATTAGACTTGCTTTTACTTCTGTCTCTATTTTTCGGACCTCTGCTCTTACTCCTCTCCCTTCCTTCTGTAACCAAGACCTCTGACTGCAAAGAGAAACCCTGTGACTTTCTTCTCATCTCCTCATTCAGAACACTACTCTTGGCCAAATCCATAGTGATGACACCATCTGGGGCTGAGTTAAACAAAGACATCCTAAACGTCTCCCACGAGTCCAGCAATGTACCAAGAAGCCATAAACCCTGCACTTCATCATCAAATTTAATATTCATACCAGCCAACTAATTAATAATACCTTGAAATGCATTCAAATGATCCGTCATAGGATTTCTATCCTGATATTTCAGATTCATCATCTGTTTAATCAAGAACAGTTTATTATTTTCGATTTTTCTAGCACACAATTGCTCAAACTTGTTCCACAAAGTACTTGCATTTTTCTCATCGCTAATATGGTTCAAAATATTATCATTTACCCACTGTCTAATAAAACCACACACTTGCCGATGAGCTAAGTTCCATTCAGCATTAGTTTTATTGGCAGGCTTTTCTTCACTAAATACTGGTAGATAATAATCTTTCACATATAACAAATCCTCTATCTTTCCTTTTCACATATGGTAATTTGAACCATTCAAATTAATCATTCTATTTGTATTAGCTTTCATGTTCACCACAAGGCACAAATCAACTAAAACCAAGACTCTGGTACCACTGATGGGATAAAATCGTCTCTACCAATATTCAACACAATATGTAGAGCATGCAGCGGAAATAAAACTTATCCCTCTCTTGTGTGAACCTAATAGGAAACCACCAAATAGAGCAATACTTCCGACAAATACTCAATGCACGAAAATCACCACAATCGCAAGCACATAATCACAAACAATTTACGTGAAAAATCTCCTCAACGTAAGGAGTAAAAACCACGGCAACCAACAAACCTCCACTATCACAATAATGGGAATACACAAATTCTCTCTAGCTAAAACTAGAGGCATACAGCCATATATCTCAAGATTCAACAATCTTGGCAAATAGTAAAAAAAAATTAGAGAGATCTCACCCAAATCGGTAGCTTCACAAATACGTACGGATCTGCACGTAGAGAACTCCGAATACGATCTTCACCGTTCAGATTGAAGAACTATCCGTCGCGAACACGCTGACCAAATTTCAGCTCAATCGGACGTCAAATCGACGTTCATCCGGCGTTTGATCAAACTAGACAGCAAGACAATAACTTCTCCTATTTTCTCTTTTTTTTTCTTGTTCTTAGTGGTGGCTGCAGCATAGGGTTTATAAACCCTAAAAATTCATTTTAAGAAGGAAAAGATAAAAATATCTTTACCTCTTCATATGGGTTTTAACCATATGAATTTTGGGCCACTTCCACAAAAAAGGAAAATTCCAACAAAAAGAAGCCCAATAGAAACAGGAATCAGATAATGACAGTCCTAAGTTTATAACAGCAAAAAGATGTCCATGTGGAGTCTCAATAAGTCATGCGGATGTTGAGCAGGAAAAAAAGTTGGAAGAAGCCCAAAGCTAAAATCAGAAGGTTTTGGGCTTTGTTTAGTATCAAATGGTTCCAAGTTTATAACAGCTGAGGCAATCTCTATAAAAGAGAATCTTGCTGCATTTCAAAAGCAAGCTCGTACAGGTATGTTAAGTGTTACTTCTGATGTTAGTCTCAAACTAATGTTTACACCTTAGTGTAACCTGCAAAAGTTAACAAGGTTTTACAACAGAAAAAAGGACTTGTTTGGTCTACTTGTGGAGATGGATGCGTTTTATGTTGTTTTAGATAGTATTTTCTTGAAAGTTGTAGTAGATATGTGATCGCTTCCTTATCTCTTATCAGGTGTTTCTGGCGAAAGAGAGATTGTATGCCTTCATCGGCACTGCTCATACAGGACATCTTCTATGATAGTTGCAGGAGTTGGTCTTTTAGATATAAGAAGTAATTTGTTAACTGAAGCTGAACTAACTTTCGGACTTTTAGAATTATTCTGTTAGCGTCTCGGCAACCTTTTCTTTTTCTTTTTTAAAGCTAGAAATTTTGTTGCCTTTAGAAGGAACCTTAAAAGCACTAGCTTTTACCTTGTAATCGTAAAAGCTATCTTGTTGTTTGTTTTGGAGTTGTTCTTTTTTAATCGTCAGTTCTTTGTAACCATACACTAATTATATTGCTTATCTTATCAATGATTACATTGTCTCGACATCACTGGAATAACTACTGTATGACACTCAACACACGGTATAAGTATGTTCATTCCAGTACTGATACGTATGGCCGCTAATTGATGTATTCCATAATCCATGTTCTTCCTTTCTTCCTTGTTATTTTGAAAATCTCGATGTTTATGTTGTATGAAAATTTGGCTCTATTGATAAGTTGCTGAGAATCAAAATCAAAAATTAAAAGATAGAATCTATAAGCTTCGTGTATTTTAGAGTACATAATATTTTTCGGGTTTGTGAATAATAGAAACTACGATCCCAATTAGAATCTACTATTAAAAGTTTAAACCAGCAAATCAGGGTAAAACTAACTTGGATATTTAAAAATATTTATAAATAATTTTTTTAAAATATAATATTTTTTAAAAATAAACTTATTTTTTATTTTAAAATAATAATAATAATATACAATAAATATATTTTTATATTGTTATATTTTTAAATAGATTTTTAAATACTTATATTATAAATAAATATTAAAAAATATTAAATATAATTAAAAATAATGTTTGATTAAGCCAAACGGAGCCATCTCCGCCATCACGTGTCCGCGGTCGTAAAATGGGATGTGAACTATACCACCCACGATTTTCTAAATAATATTTGGCTAATTTTATAATTTAAAATTTTATTTTATATTTTTAATAATTATTTATTCTATTTTACAGAATTTTATATAATTTTAAAAAATAAAAATTTTTACATAATAATATCTAATTATTATTTATTTTAACATAACAAATTAAATTTATTTTATAAAAATTAAAAATTAAAAAATTTCTTTTTCCAAAATACTTCCGAATATTCCCTCAGCTTGGTTGAGTTTAAACTTCTTGTTTTCTTTTCTTCGAGATTTTTCCGAGAACCTAAAAATACCGGCTGAAGCACAGGGATAGAGTTCTGGAAGCTCCCAAGGATTTTAACTTCAATTTTCAATGGCGACCGCTTCGTTTGCTCTCTGCAATCTATTAACCGTCCCCGCTCGACCAGCTCCGTCTACTACAACGTCCAAAACCCTAATTCTATCCCTAACCTTCCCGAACAAATGTCGAACAGTTTCTCCGGTCCGGTATCGCCGCCGGCGATCTTTGTTGACTTCACTACAAGCCACCGCACAGCAGGACAACATAAAGGTCGCACCTTTTTTCTTCAGTTCATGCTTTTTGGAGATTACTGTGCTCTTTACCTTGATGAATTGGTGAAGTTTCAGTGTTTTTCATGTACTGTTTGCTTTTGTAAGTTCAACATTTGGTGAGAAAGGGAGAGATTTTTAAATGTCCTTATTTATTCTTGCATTTCGTTTGGTTAATCACCTTAAAATCTCAATAGCATAGATTTCATGGTTTGGTAAGGAAATTTTGCATAGTTATACTACAAATATGAAGTAGCTTCATAAAGTAAAAATGCATCTGGGACGTGAGAGTTTAGTATGTAGTGAATGCACTATGGAATTACTGGACCTTTTGCAATGTATGAATTTAACATGTGCCAAATATAGAAAAATGCCGTTTTGTTATGTCCAATTCCATTATCATGCACCGTAGACTATGTTGTTACAAGACCCTTATGGAGAGTATTTGCAAAATGTGTACTTGTTAAGGTGTATGTGGGATATGTCAATTTGCATTGCAACTTTTCCCATGGATGGAATGATGATTGAATTGGAGGGAATTTTCCTGCTTTGCTTGATATATGTGTGTATCAGTTTAATACCATTGTTTAGGTGGAACATGATTTCTCTTGTCTGCTACCTTTCTTTGTAAGCTCAGTGGATTCCAGTAAGTTCTAGAGCCTTTCATACGACATACTCCTCCTCAAGAGTCTGTACAGGATTATAATGTGTATCGTAAGCTTATTTACTTGCAAAATTATGTCAAATAGTGCACTTAAACTGTGATATAAGAGCATATATGATCAAGGTATCTTGGATGGCTCTCTTATAGAAGCCTTCATAAATTTATTTTGAAAGTTATCTTTCTTGCTGACATATCGTTGGTGTTGCTGATATTCAATTCTCTTCAGGCAATAAATGAAGATGATGGCGAGGGTGTCGGGGATGCAGTGGAAAATAAGCTATATATAAACGATATGAAAACCCTTGTTCAGGCATATAAAAATGCAATTTTGGATGGGGATGAAAAAAGTGTTTGTGAGTTGGAGGCAGCCATAATTAATTTGGAAAAGGAAAAAAGTGCACTGTCATTGAAATTAATAGAAATAACTAAAGAAATAGATTCTGGAAAGAAGACGTTTGTACGCTTGAAAGCTGATTTTGAGAATCTTCGAAAGAAGTCAGAGAAAGATCGCCTCACTTTTACATCAGACGTTCGAGGTGATGTAGTTGAGAGTCTTTTACCGATGGTTGACAGTTTTGAAAGTGCAAAGCAGCAGATCAAGCCAGAAACAGAGAAGGAGAAAAAGATAAACATGAGCTACCAGGGTATATACAAACAGTTCGTAGATGTCATGAGAAGCTTGAGTGTTGCTGTCGTAGAGACTGTTGGAAAACCATTTGATCCCTCGGTGAGCTTAAATTCAATGTCTCTACCAAACTACTGTTTTCTCTTCTTACTGGTTAATACTGAAGTTTGCATTTTCTGGTTTGTGGATTTTTATAATTTATTTCACTTGTTTCCTGCTTTTTTAATATTTAAGTTTTATATTTTTAGCTGAGTGATTAAGGAGCACATCAATAACTATGACAATGCCGTAGACTTTCCATAGGTGAAAGCCCCCAAGTATCCAAATGTTACTATTTTTTATTTTGGTTGTGCTCCTGTTTTGATTTGCAGATACATTTAGATGCTTGCTTAGCGGGTGTAACTTTTTCTGGAAATTCTACATTTGGAGATAATTGTTCAAGTTTTATTTGGTATGAATGATGATACTGTATAACATCCAAAACTTTGATTGGAATATTATGTAAGGTTAAACTTATTTTATCATTACAAGATTCACACTTCAAAGCTTTTCCACTTCAAAATCCAAATACTAGATACTCTTGGATGTTGTGTTCATGAGGAGAATGAATGAATGTAAACTCCTTGTTGCTCTGCTCCCTCTCACAACGAAAGACATGTGTCCAATTGTTTAGTTCAAGTTTTTATATAGACACTTATAAAAGCTCTGAAGTGCAAGTAGTGAAGCATACCGTTCTTCTTTTTAGAACACAAGCAAATCAAGAAAATGGCGGGACATGATTGCAGATGCACTAAAATGGCTCTTGAAGTAAGTACGACAAGTTATCATGATTCAATGAGTTTACATTCATGTCCATCTGGTCCACACATACATAGAAGAACACATGCAGAGAAAGATGGCAGAATTTTCAAATATGTATAGTTTGGAGCTTGCCAAGGAAGATTGACATGATGTATTCTAAATTGAATTTCTCCCCTATTCTTTGAGTAAACTTCTATTCTTTTGAAAATAGAAAATTGCAGTAAATGTGTCTTCAAAAGTTTTGCAGTATGCCTGCCCTCTAGTGTGTTGTAGGCATCCTAGGGTTAATCGCCTACACTTGAAATGTTACTACTTTTGGATTCCCTTGCTTTGATTAGAAAGTCACTATTGAGTCTGCTACACCTCTGCTTTTGGAAATTATAGCAGTTTCTTACCTGGTTCCAAAAAAATATGAAACATTGAGCTTTCCCAAGAAGTATAATTGCTGTTTCTCTGTGCTTAGGTAATGGTTTGCATTATGGGGGCGTTTGGCATTTCATTCCAGAAAAACAGCTTTTCAATTTTTCAGTTCATGTTTTTCAATACACCTTTTACAAGCTTCTAGAGAATTTTATTTAAATTTAGAAAGTATAGAAAAATTCTACGTAGTAAGATCTTTTTATTGCTTTTTTAATTATTTTTTAGGTTAGAAAGTAGAGCTCGTTTTTCAAAAAGAATAAAAATACCCTCTGTTTCAGAAAAGCTCCTTTTCAAAAGCACTCCCAACGCAACACAAAGAATTTTTGTATTAAAAGAATACCTTATGAATCTCAAATTTTAACTTTATAATATTTGTAAAGACCATTACTAATCAAGGCCCAAAATTTTATCTCTCACATACTCTTTATCATGTTCGAGGATTTTACAGAGAGCTATTGAATTGTATGACTTTCCAATGCAAGACAAACACCAATGTGTCTTCTCTTATTTTTTCAGATTCATGAGGCTGTAGCACGAGAAGAATCTCAACAGTTTAAAGATGGAATAGTGACGAACGAAATCCGGCGCGGATTTGTTCTTGGGGACCGACTTCTCAGACATGCAGTCGTCAAAGTTTCGATTGGTCCAGGTCTTAGAGAAGCAGCTCCGGCCAGTGAGAGTTCATCTTCACAATCAAAATGAACTTAGCTGGATTGCTGGAATCAGTAGAGCATTATAGCCCAAACTAAGAAAGGCTAGTTGTCTCCTTCCTTCAAGCTATTTTTTAATTTGGTAATCCGTAATTTCCCTATATTCAATTTTAGATGGAATTCCTTTTTATTTTTCTTAAACTGAATCGCAGAATTGTCTTCTGTGAGTCTTGTCTCATGCATTATCCATGGAAAGGCCAAAAACTTTAGAGTCAATTTGTCATTTTTGAGAGAAACATGAATTGGAACATGTAAAATTACAGAATGAAAAGCGCATCTCAATGAATGAAAAGATTTAGAATTGCTTGTATGAGCTTCTCTTGTACCTTTACTCATGTTTATGACTTATGATGGAAAACATATATTCAAGTCAATCCTTTAGCAAACTGAAAGCTTTTTAAAGAGCTAGGGCTAGAATAGATTTTTTACATCTGATGCAAGTAGATAAAATCGTTGACAAACTGAGGTATCATTAGCATTTTATTTGAAATACATTAACCAACTTCTATGAGGAAGACCTTGGATAAGAAATTGCATATTTGCTTCTTGCTTTAACTATTCTCTTCATAGAGTAGGAGAACAGATCTGGAATTTGAGGCATAGGGCAAGACACTTGGGCCTGGTTCAGGATCTCAGCTTTGTGGCGAGGGATGGAAACTGAATATCTCTTCAAAACTTTTTGGAAGTTCAATATTATTCCTCCATTGTAGCTCACATTGCCCATCAACTTCTTTAATTGGTGGCTCTTTTACTTCTTTTATTCATTTTTCCATACTCTTTCTGTCTCTTTTAAGAGAAGAACAAAGCTAACAATCACCTTGACAAAAGAGGAAAAGCTTTATTAATTAGATACACAGTTAAATAATAAACTGGAAGAAATACTTCTGATGGTAATGATACTTTCCAACCTATCTTATGGTTGTTTCATGTCAACATTGCTGCTATGTCGCATATTATGGTGAGGCACAGCGATTACAAAAAACTTTGAGTCGCATACTCATAAATCTTCGTTTTTTTTCTGATTTTAAATGGAATTTCTAGTTTGTGTGTTGTTGTATATATGCTTTGGATACTCTTACTTGGACTACATAGCAAGAAATAATGTTTTTCATTTCTTGCTATTTGACTAAGAATCTCTTATGCAGTTACATTTACCTAAGAGAAGATTCTAAACTAGTATTATTATACCTTGAAACATTTGAAAGAGAGTGGTTTCCGATGTCTTTGCTTTTACTAGGTGTAAATATAGGCTGGGCTAAACGGACAAGCTCGTGTCTCGGCCAAATGGCTCGGGACATGGCGCGCTCAGCCCACATACAATGACAGGACTGGGCCAACCTGGCCCGGCCTGGGCAACCCATTTGACCCAACCCGCCCATATTTACACCTCGCTTTCAGCCAGTATGCTCCTTTCTTAAAAGGATATGCTCAGGAATACTTTAGGAATCTATAGGAGACATCCCTAAGGGCATCGCGGGTACTTAGAATACAGATGATATTAGTTCTAAACTAATATAAGTAATTGCCTTGGGACTACAAAGACTCATGCTCACATGTTTAACATGAGAAATTTATTGATAACACCATCTCTCCCTCTTTTGCCCTAAGACAATGCAGATGATGTGAAGTTACAATTTTTATTGAGGTACTATGATGCCTCATAGGCCCTTAGCTGAATCAAGTTTCAGGAAATTTGTAGGAAGTTTGTAGACTAGAGGCTATGCTATAAAAAGGGTGCTGCAGGGTTTCATCAAGACTCCATAGATTCTCTCTATACATGCTATACTGCTCACTAGCACATATAAAATAGCCGTTGAGCAAATTTTTGAACAGCTATTGCTGACGGTGAGAAGAAAGCTTCTAGCTTATGTGTAGCTACTAGCTGTTGTTGCTGTTAGCATGTGTTCTTTATGTGACGCTTGCGAAAGAGTACCTGCAGCTTTGTTCTGTGCGTCTGATGAGGCTGCCCTCTGCCTGCTTCGATGACTAGGTTGAAATTGCCTCTTCAATCCTGCTATGTATATATTATTATGACTAGAGCAATTCGCTCTATGTGGATAACTTAATACTGGAGTCACCACTAGTGTATCGAATAACTCACTTCTTCATTGATACCGAACATTTCTTTCCTTCTGAACACTTGCTACCTTGTGAATGCATCGCATATATAAAGGTGAGCTAAGTAAAGGCATCCTACAATGAGGTATTCATTTTGAACTTTTAGTCCTGAAAGAGTGAACATATAGTTTGAAGTTTATATCTTTGAGTTGTAAGTTCATGCATGTAAAAAGTTGGCAGGCAGACATGTAAGTGCTGTTGGCTACTGTGACATCCGTTAAATTTCACCAGGTTAACTTTCTCTTCCCTGCACTGGATCTGTTTATCGCAACTCTAGAGAATTCATTCAATTTCTTTAATTTTAGAGAGTTATATTGTTTTTATTTTCAAGCAACAGCTTTGAGAAACCTGAAGCTGTCAGAAGCTTCTTCTGCGTTTTTTTCAGAAATATAACCTGCTGTTCTTGATTTAAGGAGGGAAATGCTTCTGTTTGAGCTTTTACAGAAAAAATCTAAATCATTTTCTTCTACACTAGAAAATTAAGCCTATACATTTCTGCATAATGACATAGCAAATACTAACAATTCATCATTCTGATTTTGGTAGCCTTCTGTTTTCCGTGTGATAGATGGATTTTCTCTTTGTTTGGAATGTAATGTCCTTGTTCATGCTGGAGGTAAAAGACTGCACGCAAGGATATCTTCTCTTAAGGCAAATATCGAGGCTACTCCAACGCAAGTTCACTACACAGGCTGTGCCCTGTTATAATGCAACATATACTGACTGACATATTTGTATGTAGCATTTTGGTTAGAAACCAGGGCAGTTTGATGAATAGCTGCTGCAACATGTAGAGCGTATTGATAAAAGGGAGCTGAATGGTGAAGCGCACCAGAAACGGTTGTTTGACCAAAGGAGAAGAAGAATCACTGAAGAATGCCTCTTTCTTCAATCACTCTGCTCCACAGTAACCATGATGCTGCAGTAACAGGCCTGAGCACGAAGCTGCATAGATTATGACCAAGTTACAAGTTCCAGCAGGTTGTTTATAGAATTTCACAGATTTGATCTTTGAGTGATCTTTATATTTTCACGAGTTCTCTGTTTAGTATGTAAATGTCATGCACCTGACTGAGAACAGGTGATCTTGTAGGTTCAACATGTTTGTCAAAAAGCATTAGAAGATTGACTGCTGCATTCGATGTCTAATATGCTCTAATTTTTTTAGTTTCTGAGCTTTCTGCTATCTTGTAGGCTTGAGAGTCTTCGTGTTTATATTGTAGTAGTTGGTTCAAACTATGGGTAATTCTTCTCTGTACCGTATCAAGCTCAACTTTCTATCAATTTTCGGCTAATGAAGATGGTGTTTAGTCTGTAGAGCTGCTTCAGTGCTGTGCTTGGGGCTTATTTATTTGTTAGAAAATAAGCTGAAACAAACTTTTATAAATTGAGGTTTTAGAAATCAATTCGCGAAAGTAAATTTGTAGATGAAGTATAGAAAGTTATTCACGAGTGATTATCTTTTGGGTCACTTTCTTATAAATACCATGATGTTCTGTAGCATGAAGGCATGAATAATGAAAAATATAAACGTTTCAGCAACAGTCTGCCATTAGTCAGGGAGCAATGCTCAACGTAGTACACCGAGGATCACGATGAACATCGCATAAATCATAAGCCATAGGTATAAGCAAATACAGTTAATTTCATCACCAGCAGCGCCCCTGAAAGAATCAAACTTTTGTTGATTGATTGTAGTAAACCATACAGTAATAAAAAAATCATGAAATTCCTGATATTAACAGTAACAACAGTTACGAGTCATAATACACTAAGAGTATATTTTAATTATAAAGAACTCAACTTATTTCTTTCAAATTTAAATTTCGTTATTTTATATATATCAATTTACTTCAAATATTATTCACTTTTACACAAAAATTTATTTTTTAAAAATTTAACTTCTAATTTTATTTCACGTATTTTAGTTATTATTTTTATCAAATTTTATTTTGACAAAATTTAATTTTACAAAACTTATTTTTATTCAATTAAAACACGTCTTAAATAGATGATGTTGCAGATGTAAAGAGAATAACTCTCATAGTTATTAGCATGCGCCTTGCTGCAGGAAGATTAACTGTGTGAATATTGATAATTTATATATCTTACAATAATAAGTCATAGAAAAATTGCAAACAACACTGATTAGTTTTTATTATCGCAATTGCCAAACAACTCTATCCATAAGAGTTTTGCAAATGATACCATTTTCCTGGGTAAGCTGTTTGGCATTGCTTCTGTCTACTTGTTTGATCTTTTCTTTTCTTTTTTTTGAAACCTTCTACCGTAGTATGGCAATTTCTTTTTTAAAATTTCAAAGACATTGATAAATTATCAGCAAATATTATATATGTAATTTTTATATTTTTTAAGTCGAAAGAAAAACAAACTTATTTAAAAAATCTCACATCTTTTTTTCACCAAAAATATTTTTTCATAAATAATCCCAAACGATCTCTAATTAAATGTACTAGGCGCAAGTACCTCAATAATCAAAATTATAAATTAACAGTTTACACAATATTATTATTACAGAGACATCTTTTAATATTTATTCCAGTAGCAAGAAGAACTTAAATCTTAAAGGATCTTGGTAAATTGTAAATGAAACTCTAGAATCCCGAGTTTTTGTAATAGAAACATATTTTTGCTCAACAACAGTGCAGAAAGTAGGATCCTGAGAATTCCAAAATATATATAATTTGGTCTAATTTGCTAGCAGAAAATATCAAAATTTTATACCTAATATTTGCGTATAAATTTTCATGCCGTATACTTCCATATTGACTCGTTCAGAAAAGAAGAAAGTAATTACTGTGAACTTAAATAAATCATAGAGAAAAAAGAAATACCTTGATCTTGGGCTTAAGGTATTGCAAAGAGTACGTTTAGAGGCTTCATAATGCGAAAACCATAATCAAGATATTGCAAAAGCATGTTCAGTCGTCCAATAATTCAAAGCAAGAGAGACGGGTGAGAGAATTAAGGGTTCAACTTTATACAGTAGAGATAGATAAGCAAAACCCAAACACCTAATTGTATCCACAGCCTACTAAAACACTTAGAGCCAAGAAAGAAAGAAAAATCAAGAATATAAGTTCTTCAAATCTTCAGCAAAGGCCTTCCTGGCATTCTCTCTTTTGAGCTTCAATGCTGCTGTAACAAGTCCTGACTCAGGAGTCCATGGTTGGGGAAGCAATTTAATTTTTGCTGGGATCTCAAACTTCTCGAGACGTGCTTCTTTTGCAGCCTGTGTGACAAAAACAAGTAGTAAGCGTAATTTTGAGTACACAGTTGAACTGATACAACTCAAGTGCATGAAAGGTAGCACATAAATAGAGCACTTAGTACTATAAACTTCAACTATGGGTCCATTATCTCATGAATGCTCAACTCACTAATAGGATATCTTTATTCCCCTGATGTTGCAAGTTTTAACAAGCTCCCATGAAAGTAAACAAGAAGGGTAAAGAAAACCAATTGCAAGTGAAGTTAATGACAAGCAGCTCACACAAGCCACACTGATGGTTCTAGATTGTTATGGTTAAGCACATTTAGGTAGCATATGGGGATGTAAGTCCACTATCCAGGTCTGCTTTTTCTAAAATAGGCATATGTAGATACTCAACAGCTGAAATTATAATATTATGAAAGAACGTAACACAAGCATATTCAAACGCACTCGACACAAGCAGGCATACACAAAAATGCAGTTCCAACTACATGAAGACCGCAAAGAAGATTTCTTTAGTCTGAAATGGTGGGACCCCAGTTCAGATGAACATCTGAAAATGATAGAATATTCAGGTAGGTTATATTGACCTGGCCAGTAGCTTACTACTCCCCAACATTAATCGTGCAATATGCATAACGACAAATATAAGCTGTGACATCAAACCTTTGCTAATGACGTCCGTACTTCCTTAATTGCTTCTCCTTTCTTACATAGATCTTCAAAATCAGAATAGGTCATTCCTTGTTTCTGAGCCCAACTCTCTAATGCCTGCTGAGCAGGTACAACAAGAGCAACAGTATAACTGTGGAAAGGATCAGCATGGAGCATTATGTTATCGACATATGGGCTCACACTTAGAGCAGCCTCAACCTGTTAAAAAAACCACTATTTAATAAACTGCAAAGCAATGTAACAATAGCACATAAGCATCAAGAGAAACCAAAAATAACTACGTTTCCTACCTTTCCAAGTGAAACATATTCACCATGTTGAAGTTTAACTATATCCTTTTTACGATCAATGATTTCCAGGCAACCATCCGGATGAAAACGTCCAATATCGCCAGTATAGAACCACCGCATCCCCCTTTCGTCAACCTGTAACAATGACACATTAGTTAGCATGAATATTGTGAACAAGAAACATCACCAAAAGGTATGGTACAAACACTTACTTTGTAGACTTCTTTAGTTTTCTCTTCATTTTTGAAATATCCAGCAGTAACATTTGGACCGCCTATCACTATTTCTCCTCGAGGCATTGGTGAATCGCTAGTTTTATATCCACCTTCTTCCCAATCAATTAGCTGTAAAACAAAAAAAATGAAAAATATAAAAGTAGAGACCCCCATGTTGGCAAGCAACTTAACACCAGAGAACTAAAACAAGAGAGTAGATGTTCTTAGTTCCCGGAATGGTAGTTTTGCAGAAATTTTCATTTATAGCTTTTATTTATAGCATGACCAGACAAATAGGTAGTTAAATGCAAAAAATACATAACAACAGAAACATGATAACGACATGGAAAAAATAAATATACATGGAAGAGTCGTGATCATTCTGTTTTACTTTTTCCCAATTACCTTAACAAATGAGCAAGGAAGTGGAGCACCGACGCGGCCAACAGAAGTGTCATCATATTCAGAAAATGACCCCCCAGCACATGTTTCAGTAAGGCCATATCCTTGTCCAATTGGAGCCCTAATGATGACACAAATTAGAAAAACTAAGACGAGTTAGTTAAAAAGTTATTATAAAGACAACAAACTAGAAGATACAATACAAATTGAGGGCATACTTTGATTTTAGTTTTTAGTGGGCACTAAATTGAGGGCTAAAGGGGTTTATACTCATTCCATATCCTAACTGAAGCTAAGCATTGGTTTTCTGAAATATTTATTCATAAGAACATCAAATATATATGTCTAATATAGAATAAGAAGAATATATATACTTGAGTTTTGTAAGCATAATACAAAACTACTAGCTTCATATATTCAAACTATTGACTTTATTTGTCTAAATGGTCTTCAAAACCCTTATTTGGGTCACCAGGATTTTCATCAAAGTGAGTGAGTTGATAATTAAGTAATTGTACTTTTTTGCTCAGATTAAAAGTACAAGCACCAATTTCGCCATTAATTTTTTTTTAAAAAAAGTTATTATAAAAAAAGAAAGGAAAATGACATTGATGCTGACTTGAACTAGGATGTGAAATGCTCACTAACCCAAGGCAAATGTTGATAAATCTCTGGGTATCGCCCGAGAGAGGAGCTCCTCCTGAAAGCATAAAACGAACTCGGCCTCCCAAGATTGCTCGAACTTTACTAAAAACAATGAAATCCCACAGCAGCTTCTCTATACCCCAAGCTCCGAACCAACTCCCATTAACTGCCACAAGCCTACGCCTATATGCTGTGTCAAATAACTTCTTCACCAGGCCCCCTTTCGAATCCACCTGGAAGAGGAAGACAATAAGAGGAAAAAAAATGTCTTAGAGGAACCATCAATTTGGAAGAGAAAAATATAATCTAAACTGCACCACATCTGACCTTTTTGCGCACTCCATCTCGGACACGGTCAAGAATAGCAGGCACAGCAGCCAGCAGTGTTGGCTCTAAGACTGAAGCATCACCTTTAGTTCCCTTTTTGATCTTGTTGGATGTATCAGTAAGAGTCATAGGTGAGCCATATCCTATTGCAATGCCAGCAGCAACCATTACAGCCTACAGAAGAAACAAATCCAGAATCATAGAAACAGTATTGGTTGCTTTATCTTTGAAAACATACAACTAGTTTGCTCCTAAAGCTTTTAGCAAATGCAATTTTATTTACCTCTGCTGCTAGCTCAAGAACATGAGCTAGAGGCAAATAAGCCAGATAGACATCCTTAGTGCCGATATTGGGAACAATGGTCATAACAGCAGAAACAACTGACAAAACATTGCCATGTGTCATCATCACACCCTACAAAACATAAGAAGTACAACCAATTTTGTATTAATAGTCAAGTATTTCATTATCACTAGAATGACAGAATGAAATTTAAAATCTTCAATTCCTGTGATCATAGAAAGGAGCATCACTTAATATTTTAATGAGAGAGAGCTTCATCCATTGGCGTGATCCACTGAGTAACTTATAAGATAAAATCATGCATCTAGACGCAATTTGATAAGTAAAAAATGTTAGATCTGCAACATTAGTGCTATGATTAAATATCTGCATCACTACAGCAGATGGACAAACTAAAATACATAATCAATGTAATGCACTAGAATCTTTAAAAATCCCAGTGAAAGATACTACAGGACTCAAGAGGGATCAATCCTTGTGTCATGAGGTATCACTTAAATTTAAGAGCTTGAAGCATTAAGCCTCTGCATGCCATCAACATGCTTGCATTATGACAATAATGGGTAATGAAATAAAGAAGTATTTGACAATACTTGATGTAAGTAGCATAAAGGAAGGTGAAAAGAATTAACTAAAAATTATTTCTACAGGACTTACTTTGGGCAAGCCAGTACTGCCACTCGTATACATAATGACCGCAATATCAGATGAAATTGGCAAATCTGCATCAACAGGACTTTCACATCCCAATTTCTCCACTTCATCAAAAGAGGACATTGTCCATTCTTTTTTAGTTGATGGGACCTCAGATGACATGCCCATATCTTTCATGTAAATTACCCGCTTGACTGTATCCAATTGTCCACTGATGTCAATCAGCTTTTGAAGCTCCTTTTGTCCACAGATTACAGTCGAAACCTCCGTCTGAATTGCAAGAGCACAACCACCATAATCAGGTATAAGAAGTAAAGGACTCTTCACAGAGTAAGTGTGAAGGGCAACTAAATAAAAGCTTGCAATAATTGGCGAATATATCCAAGTACAAAGCACTTCGTAAACAACAGAAAAAATCCTAAAGAGACCAACAATTAGATGTAACATGAGATTTGATATGGTGCTAGCATCACACTAAAATAAGTAACAATTACTTACAGTTAAGGAAAGAAATACAACTGATGTTGACAAAGAAGCCGAAAATAGAAGACCAGTTCCATGAACTTCATATACAGACAACAGATGCATTACCGTATGAAGATTATGGCCAACAAAAATCCAGTTGAATGTAAAACTCCATTTAACTTCTTATACAGTCGACGATCCATCAATCAATTCAAAGTTTACCGATGGTGCTCTAACAAGATGAAACTGAAATGAAATCCAAAATAACAAAGAAGCTGATCTAGATATTGGATAACTACTTGCCTTTAACTACAGTTTGATATGCTAGAAACCATTTTTGTTAAATTGGTGCTTGATAAGTAACAAAAAGAATGGGAACTCAGATGAGTGGTCTAACCTCATTTAATGAGTAGCATAGAGCTTCTTCTCCTAGAGAGGAATAGATAGTCACAACAGTGATGTTTCTCCTGAAGCAACCCTGTCAATAGAAGTAAACAGATAGCAACAATCTCAGTGAGTTCACTCCGCGTTGCTAGAAAGTATAATATCTTAAAATAACTGTAAAAAAGCTCTACATATAGAATTTTACCAACAACAATGTGACCATTAAACACAAACATTCTCAAAATAAAGAGGAAAGACACTGATTTATAAAGCACCTGCAAGGCAATTTGCCACTCAGCTCTTGTATCTGCAAAAATGGCAACTCGCTCACTCTTTGCATGGCCAAGCTTTACTAAGCCAGAAGAGAAATTGCAAACAGCCTGGTAAGCTTCAGTAAAGGAGAGCCATTCATAATCTCCCAAATGAAGCTTCTCAAAAGATCTGCCATCGGGTGAGACCTGTGTCTCCCTTGATACCAGCTGCCTCGTACCAAGCATTAGCTTATCGCCATACTTTTTGCAAGAGTGCTCAAACAGATCAGCCAGAGTCTTGACATCTTCCCACTGAGTTGTCACAAGGGTAGTGAAACGGTAGTTCCGAAGCGCATAGCCTGGCTCTCCACCTACTTCAACAGGAACCCCTCGTTTTTTCACATTCTTTTTTCTATGCAACACCATTGAGATTATAAAGGGGACAACAAGACCAACTAAATATGGATTCATCGTTTTCTCGCTGCCTCCAACACCACCAAACTTTCAGTAGAAAACAACTCAGAAAGCAACCCTGACACAGAAGTCTGCAACAACAAATCAATATTAGAAGAAAAGTAGAATAAAAAAATATGATAACTCTTATGCATATCTTACATTAAATCTTCATGGAACACCAACACCAATTTCTACAAACCACTTCAACCCCGTCACTACTTCCAAAAAAATGATTAACATGATAACGTCAATTCAAATGAACTCCCCTGATCCAAAATATAACTTCTAAACAGTGTTAATCTTTGACAGAAAAGTAAAGAAACAAAATAATTGCATGAACATGCAACAGACTCAAGTTTGATTACCGTACGATCATTAAATTCATAAGTCTTACTGAATTGATCCAGACAAGCCTTCAGGTGTATTAGTTACGTTCAGCAATCATCAGGATAAATTTAAAAATATCAAATTTTCGCATTGCTCTGTACCACTCAAGATTCTACATATACTTAGTCAGAAGCCATGTCTTCAAAAACCAAAAAAAATAAAAGAGCTAAACAATTAATAAATCTCTTAATTGCTACTACAGAAGGAACCTATCGCATTCAAGCAATCAAAACAAACAAAAATATTTATTTCTTTCTTTCGATCGATCAAGAGAAAAGAAACCACAACCAAAATTACCACCAAAGATTTTGGAATTGAAACAATTCAAGGACAATTCAAGGCAGAAACCGAAACCGGATTAAAATAAGAAAATCCGGGATACCTTTGAGAACGGATCCAAGCTTTTAGCTATTTTTCTTTTTGCTTGCTGCTATCTTGGAGGAGAGCGGAGGAGTGGTCGATGAGCAAAGAGCGAGACGAGAAAAGCTACTTCCAGATTTCAAGCCTCCTGTGGTCCTCTATTGGATTAACGGATTGGATTGGGTCGGATCGACTGCAATTATACACACTAAACCCGTAACGTCGATAACTAAACTACTAATCGTATCATCTTTATTCATTTTAGTTAACGGGTTTTCGGAGCTATGATTAGTACCAGTAAATTAGTTAGGAATTTTTCTAACTGCTGTTTTGGGTCTTTGAATCCATCTGGAAAAAGACAAACGTCATGATATCGTCTTTCCAATTTTCTATTTCCTGAGTGGAGCTAGAACGCGACACGTTGCATTTAGAAAAAATATTTATAAAGCAATCCTGATGTAACTATTAATTTAGTAGTTGGTAGTGTGGTACATTGGTTCTTCGGGTTCCAGAAAACTTTGACAACGATTTCGGCCTGTCAAAGTTAAATGGAGTTACGTGGGCCTTACGAAGCCCATCTGAGACCATATGCATACAGATTTTTAAGAATGTTTGGAGTAATTTTTTTTCAAAAATTCTAAAACGAATAATATTTTAAATTTTTTTTAAAGGAATTTTATTTCTCTAATCTCAAAGAAATAGATAATTAACAACAAAATTTTATAACGTAATTATTTTATGCCTTCTAATTTTGTTTAAATTTTAATAAAAAATTTATTTAAAAATATAAAATTAAAATTAAAATAAAAAATAGATGAAAGTAACTCCAAACAGCACCATTTGCTACTCTGCATCATAGGTTTAAAACTCGGCCCGAACAGGTTAGATCGGATCGGAAACCAATAACTCGGCATCGATTTCGGGCCGAGTTAACATAAAATTGGGTTGCGCAAGCGACCCAATAAGACTTGGGTCGATTCGGCGGAGTTCCGAATCAACTCGGTAATCCGAGTGGACGGATTGATCCGGTTTTACTAATTTTTTTTTTAAATATTTATTTAAAATAGAGAAGCACCTTCAAATATGCACTTTATTGGATACTCTTCTATTACTAGTTTATTTTCTCATCTTTTATATTTTATTAGAAAATAATAAATAAATAAAATATGGTGTATATAATTGATTCTTTATAATACATAAAATATAGAAAATTTACTATATATTATATAATACATATAATCATATTTATATATTAATATTTATTTAATAAATCTAATTTGATGCAGTGAGTTGACCCGGTGATTTGTCCGATTAACTGGTGACCGATAATCCGGTAACTTTTTCGGTTCATATACCAGGTTGAATTTTAAAACTATGCTCTGCAATCGGATTACATGATTGATCAACGTTATCATAACGTGAGTCGTTCATCAATATAAAATATGGAATTTTACCAAGGTTTATGTCGACAAACATATGAAGGAAAAACAAAATGGAAAACATGCTATAAAAAGTTTAGGACTTGTTTACTAATACGGAAAATGTTTATTTTTAACTCAATTTTAAATTGAAATAAATTTAAATTTTAAAATAAATTTTTCTCTATGCAAAGTTTATTTTTAAATTTAATTTTAATAGTCATTTTTTGATACAATTTAAATGAATAAATAATTTTTTATTAATATATTTATTTAAATTTATGTATTTTAAATTAATTTCAAAAATGAATTTAAGGTAAAATAAACACGTCCTTAATCTTTAGATAACTATATACGTCTTGTTACTGCAACAAAAACGTTACTTTTCTTTTCTTAAGCAGAATCTAAAAGTCGTTACCTGTTCCTCTTTCTCAAACTCCTCCGTTATAGTTTGATGTTTCTATCAAATTTCTGAGCAGTTCAAAAATTGAAAGGAGATTGGAAAATGTATACAAATAGGTTGAAGGTGCATTTAAAAATACTTATAAAATAAATTTTATTAAACAATAGATGTTTTAAAATATTTTAAAAATTGAATTTATTTTTTTATTTAAAAATAATATTAATAAATATTATAAAAGTTTATAATAAATATAAATTTTATAAAATATTATAAAAGTTTATTAAAAATATAAAATAAAAAATTAGAATGATAAGTAGTTAAAAAGTAATGTCTAATGTTTCTGTAACTGCAAGAAAACCGATTATACCTAAATCCTAATTCCAGTGGAAGCAGGGCAATTAAGGCGTAGGTTACATGGATAGCTAATTTTAAAATGAACATACTGGTTTACTTGAATGGCAGATTTCGTTGTCCCTTATTCCTGGATAAACAAGAAAATTTATTAATAAGCAAAGAGCTTAAGAGGTGAGCACACGTATATATATCTGTGGTCGATCGGGAAAAAAAAGTTGCTAAGTACCTTCTGAAAACAGGATCGATCCTCCTGCACCTGCAAAAACATAGGCATGTCGGTAACAGCTTTCGCCATTAGATTTGTTTATTCGAACATATTACTTGCCTTGATAGTGATATATAGACCGCTAGGACGTTGGCGTTCAGCACCTGCTCCACCACTTCCATAGTTCCATAGATTTTCGTGGTTTCATCGTTGCTTTGATGCTGTTTGAGTTAATCTTTTTCATTTTTTTTCTTTATAATTTTTATTTCATATTTTTAAATAAATTTTTACAATATTTAAAAAATTTTTTAAATTTTTAATACAAAAGACTTTATATAATAAAATTTTATTATTACTATTATTATAAATTTTTATGTAAAAATAATAAATTTAGTTTTTTTATTTTTAAATATATTTTTTAGAAAAACTCTTTTTCAAAAAAACTTCTAAAATATCCCCATACATAAAATAGTGGTTCAATATAAAAAGATAACTTATGTAAAACCACCTACCAATCACATAATGATATGGACATAAGGATTATAGGAAGGCTTCACCTTGTTATGTTTTCAAACATCCTTCATATTAATTTTACTATGAGATGCATCTTACCATAGAGAAAGTTAAGCCTTCCTTTGATATGTAATTCCATCAAGAGACTTACTAATGAACATCTGATGTTTGATAGTATAGGTAGCACATGTTTTATCGAAAGAACGGGTGTCCCATTTGCAAACGAGAAATGAAAAACGCCATGCTTCAAGCTTCATTCACAACGCAAACTAGTTTGGAATTTCAAAGCTTTCTAGCATCTAGGATTGCTTCCATGAATGATACATACCACTTTACGTTAGTGATATCCAACCAATCCACCCAAGACACCTACTTTTCCCTCCATTTGTCTGCAATCAGAACCAATTATATACACAATTTTAATAACAAAAGCAAAAGAAAACAAATCGTCGACTACTTATTTCCAAATGAGGTAAGCCAAAAATAAAAGACCTGATTCATCTTTCTCTTCAGGTCTAAGGAAACATTGCAAGACCTGATTCAGCCAAAAAAGGAAAAAAGAAGCCCTGGCTATTTACATTCTCATCCCAAATGATGCTTAGATAGTCTAAGGACAAAAAACAAAGTGAAGCTGCAAAGAATTGCTGCTGGAGAATCAATTAAGAATTTCCTAACCTACAGCATGCTGTTGACATTGGAAGAATACAGGGAAATTTCTGCAATAACAGGTTGCAATTTGGATTATGCTGTAGTTCAATAGGCAATAACTGTGAAACTGCATCAGATGTACAGCTGAATTCATGGCAACAAGAGGCTTACAGATATGGCATAACAATCTTTCAACAGGCACCAGTAAGTACATATACCACTATTTTGCTGCACAAGTAGTAATCAGCATAAGATGACGGAAAGTTTTGTTTCTCATGAAGAACTCACTAAAAGAAATTCCCGTAATCCTGCGGTGGCTGGTCCCAAACCTCCATGAAACCTATACAAATATTTAGACAAAAGAGTTAGAAAAGATGTCAAAGCAGCATGGTGAAGATACTCATAACAAGCAAAATATATAGTTTCATTTTAAATATGCTGGAGCGGTATGAGTGAGTTCTAGCACACCAAAACTATAACAAATACATAAAACAACAACCTTAACGATCACTCCAAATCTTAATTTTTGAGACATACAAATTCAATCTACTCCCAATGAACCAGTAGCACAAAAGCTAGTCGAAGCCAGATGCTTCCTAAGACTTTCTCTGAGATTAAAGAAGTAGTGTATGCTAGAACATTGTCATAAAGGTAGCTCATCTTCACCCTAACAAATGGCTTCTAGCTGCTCTGTTGGATCACAGCCATATCCAAATGTGGACTCGAACTGATAACTGAGATGTTGGTAGCCAATGAGCTTTACACATAGTGTACTCATCAGCCTTTTCTGCGGAACAGCATTTTGAAGGTTACATTTGGCAGAAGTAGCGCAATTCACCAGAAACTGCTCTGTTGGATCATAGTCATTTCCAAATGCAGACTTCAAACTGCTGACTGAGATGTTGGTGCAAGAGCAATGTAAGTCGTAGTCTTATCCTATTAGGCAGCCTATTTTGAGGAAAGCATTTTGAAGGTCAGTGTCTCTAATGAAAGGCTAACCTAAAAAATGATAATCCGAGGTGCAAATTGGCATCTATAGTTCGAGTGGAAGTCTAGTGCGTTTAAGAAGGGAAATGAGATGTGGGTGGCAAATACAAGCTAACAGTATAAGGTCACATTTGCCAGATTAGATTTCAAAATAAGAACTCTCATATTTAATTTAGGGTTGTACTATTACCAAAAAGAAATTTAAGATCTAGGAACATTTTCTGGTATTTTTGTGACAAAAAATGTAAGGAGATGTAGTGGCAAATACAAGCGAACGCTATATTATTTTGTTCCCACTGCAAACTGCATGAGCGAAGATGCAAATTTTCCTCTGTTCTCAAATTTCTAATTGCAATCTTAGTAGCTAGTATCATTCCTTCAATATTCAACAGTATTGCGTTTTTGCTAGAATATTCATGTTGTGGCTAGACGCAATACTATACATGCATGTCCTGATACATCAACACATTCATGATACTTCAAATGGGTAACTGTTGTCAATGCCAGTATATCAAAGATCTACAAATAACTATTAGGGGCTCCGTGATTACATAACCTTACATAGCTCGCATTCATGCCAATAAGTTTTCCAGATTTAGAAGGTCAGATTGCATGAATTTCCTGGTTTTATTTGTCATAATCTGCAATGACCGCTCACCTTCCATTCCATACAATGCTTGTGCAGCTTCTTTTAAAGCTGGTATTAATTTATTGTCCAAGAATTCCATTTGCCTTATTATTTACAGGCATAACAAGGCAAATGCAGAAGGATTTATTCATAAAGATTTATCATAAGTGAAACACATGTACACCGCAGCCGTTTGTCTAACATATATATCCTCTATCTCAAAAGACGCAAATATCAATAAATACCAAACAAGCACCATACCTATTGGTAGCTCGCCAAAAGCCACATATATATCCTCACCAGGAAACACCTGAAAACAGAGAACATATAATACCATGACAAATTTGTCAATGACAATCAAGGGATTCTATAAAACAAGTTTGACAAGAACGAACACTTCCAGTTAAGTGGATCAAGGTGTAGTATAACAAGATAGCTACACTTCCAGTATCAATAATGAGTGCAAGTTTAAGGTAAGTTTCACCATATTGTACCTCGGCACCAGGAAGACCAAATCCACTCTGCAGGTTATTAAGGTCTGTTTGCGCAGATGGGCATCCCGGAATATCATTTCCAAGTAGGTCATGAGGCATGAGACTGTAACTTTCCTGAATGCTAGGAAGGTCTACAGGATGCTCATTGCGGTTCAAAACGGAATCCATATTTGGGTAAGCAGAACCGGCCCTGCAACATGAAAAAATCAAAGTTCAGAATATTCCTCAAAGCAATAGATGCTAACCACTAAAAGCAAGTGAAAAAGAACACTCAGTTTGCAGTATTAATTGTTTACAAGATAAAAACAAAGCATAAGTGCTACAAAGAAGCTTACGTAGGTTCTGATGAAGCACCACCATTAGCCTGTCCTGGACAATCTTCCAGATCAATTAGCGGAACAGCTTTCTCAGCTTGTAGTTGCCTGAACCTGTCCTTACTGCCTATCTTACTAGCTAATGGCAAATTAAAATCTGCAGACAGCTCCTCCCTTGCTGCTACAGTAGGGGTAGAACTCAAAACACGACCAGAAGCAGGATCATGATGCATCTCACTCATCTCTGGACTCTCCATGAGGTTCAGATCACGGATTTTGAAAGAAGCAGGTGGAAGCTGCCTTGGATTTTTGAGACTGAGGCTAGATTGTGGCTCCAGTTTTGGTAAGAAATCACCAGCTAATGGCTTTTGTTGAATGGTTACCTCCGTTGTTTTATCTTCTCGCATCATATGTCCACCATATTGCTTCAACATGCTTCCTTCCAAAGTATGAATAGAGTACTCATCCACTCTAAGTGCTTCAGATGAACGCATTTCCTTGGGTAGCTCTACATCCTTCAGATTTTCCTCGGGAACAGCTTCAGATAAAGATTCAACATTCCCCGTTTCTGCAGCCACTTCTGGAGCCACTTTTATAGCTTCTGAAGCTGAAATTATCTGACTAGATTCCTGCGAGTTACGTTCATCTTCTTCCATGGGCTGGACAGCAGGAATACTAACATCCTCATCTGCTTTAGATTCTGAGTTCTGAAATTTGCTACCATCCTTAACCTTTGCTTCATCACCAACAGGCTTAGATGCTCCAATAAATCCAGATTCAACTTCAAATATGTTAGTCTTCTCTTGTATACAAAGCTCCTGCTCCGCTTTCACAATCTTCTGCAAGACCGAAGATGACCGTGGCCTTGTGGGCACTCTGCCAAAGCCCAACAACTTCACCAAATCATGCCCATTCCCGCTCCCAGGCTCAGCATCAAGGGCAGAGCAATTCAACTCACCATCTACTTCACCCTTCATCTCAGCATCACCAGTCTCCTCATTCTCATCATTCTCCAAACTTTTGCTCAGGCCGTCCCACACTTCACCACCATCCTTATTCGAAACTACCTCAGGATCGATCTGGGCATCCTTCTTAATACTAGAAGAGCTAATTTTCGAAGAAGAATCATCAGCAACTCCTTCACAGTTACCACTCTCCCCTACCACCTCACTCCAAGTTGCAGAATTATGAGGTGGATGCCACATGGCCTCATCAAACCCAGTCTTCCTAGCTCCATTAAACCCTGCCACCCCAATCGACTCATTCTCATCTTCAATAATATCACTATAATCATCACCATCATCGTTATAATAACTCCTATCTCTACCACTGAAGCTACTGCTGCGATCATAACGCCGAGGGCATTGACGGCGAGGCTTCCAGACCTTGTTTGGCCCACAGCCACGTCGATCCAACTCACTCCTGCCGGTGTCATTTACTTCACTCTCGTACCTAAAGCGGGGGTTGTTCTGGGGAGAAGAGGTCGGGAGTAGAGAAGCAGGGATCAAACCTTTGAAAACCAAGTACTCAGCAGCAAGACGGCCAGCTTCTAGAAGGACAACGTCCGCCTTCCGCGACTGCGACGGCGGCAGCGGCGGGGGTGGATGACCGGACCGGTTGTTATACTTGTTGTTATTAAGGTAGTGAGGCTTCTGACCTGAAAATCCACGGCGGTTAAAACTCCGGCGAGCTGACGTGACAAAATATGCACCGCTAGTTTGTCGGTAACCGTCTGCAGAGCTCCGTTGACGCGAATGCATGATTAGATCAAAACCAAACCCTAGCTAGGAGAGAGAAATTTTGAAATCGAATGAATTGTGGATTATTGTTGAATTTTGGGAGAATGGATTGAACAAGAAGGGGAAGGTTAGTTGGTGTTCTATTGAGGGCGCCGGTTTTCAAGCAGCTGAAGCCATGGCTTTTACACATGCACCTACATATACAAAAACATTTCACTGGGGCTCTTTCATTTGTTTTTTTCGTTCAGGCATTAAGGGAATGTGACTGAAACTTTTAAAGTATTTAAAATTTTAATAAATATTTTATATTTCTTAAAATGAAAATATATATAATTTATATATATATAATTTTTATATATTTTTTTATATTTTAAAAGACTTAATTTATTTTTAAATTTTAAAAATTATATTTTATAAACAACATAAATACTACCTAAAACCAATGATGATGTCTTGAATTCGTTAGATGGTTTAGTTTTTACCATTTAAAAAGTTGTTTAGAAGTTTTTTAAAATAAAAAATATTTTTGTTATATTTTGATTAAAAATAATTACAAAAATTTATAATAAAATTTTTTATATATTTTAAATTTTTAAATAAATTAAAAATTTATGAAAATTTATTATAATAAAATTAATACAAAAATTTTCAGAACGAAAAGCTGTCTCCCCAAAATAAAGGAATAAGTACATTATCAAACTCTTGCTTGAGGCAAAAGGAGCATTATTTATGTTTCAACTTTTACCGCGAAACTTATTAGACAGAAATACACGCGGGAATAAATCCTGGCATTGTGCAAAGATTGTGATAGGATTGTTAACTTACGCCTCGTAGGACCTGCTAGAGTTAACATATGCTATTAAACTATGGATATGAAAAATTATTTTAATGTTTTAAAAATAAGTTCATCTTTTTATAGCTTAGAAAAAATATATGTATATATATGATAATTTTATAATATCCAATTCATCCGTACTTGAAAAAACAAAACTTAAAAAGGAGATATAAGTTACGTTACCAAACAAACTGTAGGAGCCTTGCGCTCTACCGACTGAGCTAGACCAGCGAGATAGAAAGGCAAACGTCGGCGGTGAGATTGTATGCGAATGGGAGGTGAGTTCTTGCTTGGAAATTGCAATGGACAACCAGTGAATAAGATTATCTACTGTGGTTATGTACTTTCACATATATGTTGAGCTCTTGGAAATTTATACTATAGTCTTCAGGTGATTGTTCCCTATTTATGTGGGCACATTTTCACTAGTATATAGATGTGAACTACCTTAGCTTATTATTTACAAATTTTATATGATTGCCCATCTTGTTGCTGTCTTTGGTTACAGATATCTATTTTTTTCATTTTTGACACGAATGTTAAATATAATCCTGCGGTATTTGTTATACTCTATCCTGAGAAAACTGTTATATTTGCTATACCAACATGAAACGTCTCAAAGTTCTGACAATTCTAAAGCTACAGACTTTTAACCCTCCTTGAGATGTAAACCCTCTATTTTTTTACTGCAGGATTCAATACTTCACCCTATTGCTACATGTAAGCAGAAGACGATAACAATATATAATGAACAAGATCCTTTTTCACTTATACACACGTCCGCCATAGACCCAGTAATCCATATCAAGCCATAGACTAGCGCAAGATGTATATTCATCCGTTCATCATAGGCTCCTTAAATTACCGCGCTTTGCGAAACTGATCAAGTGCACAAACAAAAATCCATCCAGTGTGTCCACAGCTTTACAAATTGTTAACAATGCTTTACAGATATAGATATTGTATTAGCTTGGCGTACTGATCATCCCTTAATGTTAAGCATAATTTAAATTCACATTACATGTTACTTCTATCTCTGTCATCCTATGAAGCTACTGTGATGTACTATACTGTACCAATCACAGCTGCAATTTTTTAAGAAGACCAGCGCCAACCCTGTCACGCGGTATCAGCCGCAGTTCAGAGCCATGCTTCAAAAACACATTTCCTACGCAAACAAAGCCACAGCGATATTAATATAACTTCAACAGCATACAGGGAACTTTACCAGCAATAACCAAATGTAAAAGAGCTACTGCATGGTAGAAGATGGAAGCTAAACATATCTAAGTGTAAAACAAGAAAATTCATCTTCAACGGAGTTCTGAAACATGAATCGTGAAGGATTTTGCCTTCGCACTATTGTCAATCCACAGACCCAAAAGAAGAAACAACTGCTGCTATCTCTAAGACAATGGATCATCTGCAAACAATTATTGCCATAGGATTGATTTGCAGCAATATGCTCCAACCACCTCAAATAAAAACTAGAGGCACAACAACAAGCAAATCTTGCCATGTTACTAAGGCAAATCTTCAATAAAATTCTGCCATCAGGGGCCCAGCTTTTCCAGCAGATTGGTTTTCTTCCACTTTCTATGCTAGCTGACAATCGGGTTAGGGCATTGCTCTCCCAAAGGCGAGGTTAGTGGTTCAAATCCCAACAGTGCAGGTGTCTCTCCAAAAAATTCTCTATGCTAACCATCAACTAGATAAACTTGGTCAATCATGATTATGGAAAAGACACTACATCATACTCAAAGTTGATCAACTAACATGCTAGAGGCGTGCGGACTATGTACCATGCATCCTAGAACAATCAAAGATCATATAAGTGTATCAATTTGTTCGAGGCCTTCTTTAGACAATGTTATTGTAAGAGGCACAGAGATATTGATAGTTTGTTTTTGCCAACCTTCAAACCAAAAGTCACTACCATATAAAGTGCTTTTGTTCTGCAAATTGGCTTAGTTCTACTTGAAACAGAAACATTGACGACAAAAAATAATGGGTAACCAGACACATGAGCATTTCAAAGTAAAGACAAGTCCTAAACATCATAAAATAGCGTCAGAAGGTCACGTTGAAATATGATAGATATAGAAAGGCAAGTACCCTAAATCCTTACAAGCATTCCATTTAAACACTGTTTAGTATGTAAACATTTAAGTACGATTCCAAAAGAACAATGCTATACATCATGGTTATAACCACCATGAACATGAACATGACGGATGTGGAACATCATGAAAGTTGGTGGTTGTTTCAAATTTAAAACAATCCAAAGTTGCAAGAACCAATATTTAATTTGACACAAAGAATGGCTTGATAACATATCAATATAGAGGATCGTGATGGTCAGAATCATGATAAATATCAATTCTGATTGCATAACCATATAAATTACTACATTCAGTATCACATAGTCTATTTTTTAACATCATCTAAGACAGAAGATAGACCAACCTCTAACCATACACAGATGGTGTGCCCAATAAAGCTAGAATACATACAGTAAGAATACAGACATCCAGATAAAAACAAAACCAATGAGCATGAAGGGATAAGAACCTACCAGCACTTTGCTGTGGATTGATGCCCACACCATCTGCACATGAAACGGCACAAAATAAGTTACAGCAAAAGGATGAGACTTCTAAATTCAGTATACAACAATAGCCATGTCCTACCTCCTCCCCAAGCATCATGCTTGTTATATAACAGAATTAAGCAGACTTAAAAGTAATCATGCACTTCGGACCAATCTACATAAGCAGCATTGAACTGTCAGCATATATTGAAATACTCACTACACTATTGCGACCTACATAGACTAGTTAAAATCTCATCGATTACACAAGGATCAACTTTAATTGTTACCAAAAAGCTAGATAATTTACTGTTATAGCTATTTAATTCCTATAAGCTAAACTAAACTGTGTAACTAGAACCAAAAAAGTAATAACCAAACTAACTGCAACTTAAAAGCTGAATAAAGATTGGATCGAACTGTACCGTTGGTGATTATGGCGCTGGTCTGCGGAGGGACTTTGAACTCCTCTGCCGCGAACTTAAGCACAGCAGTGAATGGCGCTGCCTCTGGCACGCTAAATCTGACAAAATATAAATCGTTGAGAGAATGATCAGACAGTACAAACGACAAAATGAATTAACAAAACCCATACGAAATCGACTCAAAAAGAAATTAAAATTGCTAGAAGAGGTAGAGAGCGAAATCAATTGCAAATTTGTGACGAGAACGATCAAACGGGAGAGCTTAGAGAATTAGAGAGAGATCAAGAGAGAATTTGCTTACACTTTGAAGGGAAGCTTGGGATCGGAGGTAAGCGTGACCTTGAAAGATACCTTGCCGCCCCCACCGCTGCCGCCGGACGCCATCGGTTGATCTTATAGCAGCCGCAGCGCCAACGAGGAAATTTGGGGAAACTGAGAACGGAATGGAATTGAAGTAGCGTAGAATCTGGGTTTTATTCACTGTAGAATTTTCAAGTGAATGAATTACGCGATAAATCAAGGAATTGAAGGGAAATTAAAGTAGTCTCTGGTGTATTGGGCTTGGCCCATGAGTTTCTCTTTCTGGATTAATAATGAGAAAGCTAATAAAGTTTTCAAAAAATAACTATTAAAAACTAAATTTTCAAAATAAAATTCATAAAAATAAAAATATAAAAATGTATTAATTTATTATTTGGTTGAAAATTTACTTTATAAATTGAGTAAGAGTGTGTTTATCTTGAGATAAACTCATCTTTTTAGAAGTGAATTAAAAAAATTAATTTAAAATTAAAATATTTAATAAAAATAAATTTTTATATTAATTTTATATTTAAAATAAATTTAAATAAATAAAATTTTGATGCTAATAAATACGGTTTAAAATACGTGTAGTATCAAATCCAGATCGTACTCTAAATCAAAAAAACAAGTTCGCCTCTCTGACATGGGTAAAAAAGCCGAATAGAGTGATGGTAAACCAGAAAGTTCATTTAAACTCACCGTGTTCCTGTCTGCTATTATACAGAGAATATATATTTGAGCACATAAATATAAAAGCTATAAAAGCTTAGCTTCACAGGAACTGACAAAAAATGATACTGTTGCTTTTGTATATTATTAATATTATTATAGATATGTTTGATATTATTTATTATAAAAAATTTTAATTTTTAATTATATATTTTTTAATATATTTTTTATAAATATTAGAAATTTATTTTAAATTTAGAAAATATATAAAAATTTTGCTAATAAATTTTTTCTATTATATATATTTTATTTTTTTGAAAATAAAAATAAAATTTATTTTAAAAAAATAAAAATATTTTTTATTTTAAAAAGTTTTTATTAAAACCTCTCCTAAACAAACGCATAACAAAACATAGATCCTTGAAGTGCTCTTTTCATCGTCTCTTCCTCGTGGACCGTTCAACAGAACCCTATGGTTCTGTTGATTGTGCTATGTCCGACGCATCTCTTCCTATTGATTGTCACGGTATATTTATTCATGTATGTATTCTCACCTTTTTTATTTTGATAATGTGTTTTATATAGACATTTTAAGGTAGTCTAAAATATTCTAAAAAATAAAGATATTTATGTAACAAGTACATATTTATAAAAATATTCGTAAATGAAAATATTTTATAAATATTTTTTGAAAATTCTTTTTTTTTATAAATTTGCACTGTCTGAGTAAAATAATTTCTACTGTCTAATAATGAATTGATTATAAACAGAGAAAAAATCCACATGAAAAGGAGTTTGGAACCAAAACAAGCATTACAGGAGCTTTCTTCTAAATGTTTTTCGGGTATTCTTCTTCTTTTCTCTTAACCCTCTATAGTTTATAAAAGTTTTTTACCTTTTCATAATAGCTATTCCGAAGAAAGACCGACTAAATTATAAAATGTGTGGGCGTTTGCAATTGCTTCTCAAAAAATCAATTTTTAATTTTAATTTTATAAATTTTTATAATATTATTAAAATATTTACAATTTTAAAAAATATAAAATTAATTTCTTAAAATCTTATTAGTAGTTAAATTTATTTAAAAATAAATTCATTTTTAAATACAATAAAATAGTTTTATTGTAAAAAATACTTTTTATAGATATTTCTGGCCCTTCCAAATGGCTTTTTTTTAAGTGCCGCAAGTTAGAATACCATAAGAAGACTAGTTGGATTTTTGGAAGAACTTTTCTTCTTCCATCCATTCCAATTTTTATTTTATATTTTGAATAAAATTTTTAAATATTTTATAAATTTTTTAAAATTTACAAAATTTATAAATTTTATATCATAAAATTTTATTATTAATTATTTTTTTTTATTTTTAAATTAAATTAAAATTTATTTTAAAAAATTCTTTAAAAATTCTATTTTTTAAAAAAATTCTTTTTAAGCGAGTATTTATCAATACTTTAAATTTTTTAAATTTATTTTTAACATAAAATACATACAAAAATTAAAATAATTTTTTTATCGATAAAATTTTTTTTAAATTAAAATTTTAAAACTTACTATAAATATATAATTAATATAAACTTTTATTTTTTATTAAATATTTTTTATATTTTAATTTATTTTTTAAATTTACTTCTTAAAAATTCCAATTTTTTCAAAAACTCCACTTCACCTCGCTCGGTAAACACGCCCTAAGCCCTACCGAACATCCATCCATGACACAATGCATGCGCGGAAGAAAAAATGTTGGTTGCTGGAAGAAATCACACAGATAGCTGCTACTGCTTTCTGGCATTCAACACAGCTGCTTACATTTGTTGTGAGTTTCTAATAAGTGATTTTTTTGCATCACTTGCTCTTAGAGAAATGACAATTTGGGATTAAAGAGACCCCCATGGAGATAACAAAATGCACAATTATACAAACACTTAAATTGACAGACTCAACATACATTAATTCTTTGCATTGATAGACCAACATAAACCCCGCTATATTCACAACCTAAAAGACAAGTAAAAAACCAGGAACTTAGCTGCTGCCCCAAGTTCATAATCCTCGAAAACCCACCTGAAAGACAAGGAAAAGACCAGGAACCTAGCTGCTGCTCCAAGTTCATAATCCTCGAAAACCCTACGAAGGGGATAACAATACCATCATAATTCACCAACGAACCAACAATCAGACAGCAAAAAGATCCAACAATCCACCAAAATGACAGTCAGCGGATTCAATTCTGTAGACCATCAGTGCAGTCCCTAGCAAGATGCCCAGACTCACCGCAATTGTAGCACACTCCACTGTTAGGTCCATTACGACCGCCAACAGCAAAACCTTCATCATCTCGACCACCAGTCCAGCTACCCCTTCCGCCACCTCGTCTACCACCATCTCCTCGTCGGCCACGAGCACCACCACGATAATTTCCTCCATTTCCTCCTTTGTAGTAACAATCCCTCGCCAAGTGCCCCAGTTTCCCACAATTAAAGCATTCTATCGCAGGACCACCACCACGATTGTACTCCCAACCATTGCCATAACCACCTCCTCCGCCACCATAACCCCCACCACCGACACCATTATAACCGCCTCTACCACGGCCACCATTATAACCGCCTCTACCACCGCCATAACCATTATAACCGCCTCTATTATAACCATAATAACTATCTCTTCCACCACTATAACCATCCCTACCGCCATTATACCCGCCTCTATATCTACCGCCCCCGCCACCGCGAGAATAACCGCGACCGTCACCGCCACCGCCACGACCGTTACCAGAAGAATGAGTTGTCACGCCGACGGCACGTGATCGGCCATCATCAGCGACCTCAACGGAGAACTCAACCGTGTCGCCCAAGGCAAGAGTACGAAATCCATCAGTGAGGATAGCCGACTTATGAACGAAGATTTCATCGGCGGAATCATCTGGAGCGATGAACCCGTATCCCTTGACGGCATTGAACCAGGTGACGGTGCCAGTCGATCTCTTGCTTATCTGCGCCGCCATCGAAACCGGCGGAGAGCCAAAACTTAATCCTAAACCCTAGACTGGAGCGACCGAGCTACGGCGTTTGGTGTTTTTTCTTTCTTCTGAAGGAATAAAGTGGTAAGATTTTCTTTTTCTTCTTTTTTGTTTTTGTTTATGGACGGAGGAAAGAGGTCGATGATTTTGGGGAAGCGAGATTCCTGCGGATCGCATGGAGACTCGCGCGGGAAGATTAGACGGCTGAGATGGATTTTTAATTCTTTGTGGATTAAGAATTCGGAGCGTTTGAGATGACTTATGAAATAAAATTTTTATAAAATAAAAAATATTTTTATTTTTTTAAAAAAATAAATTATATTTTTTTTACTTCATAAATAATAATAAAAATATATAATAAAAAGATTTTAATTCATAAAATTTTTTTATATTTTTTAAATTTTTAAATAAATTTTTTATATATTTATAAAATATATATTAAAAAATATAAATTAAAAAAAAATTAAAAAAAACAGCTTTGAAACGGAGAACCACCGTCGCTGATTGGGAATTAACTCAATTGAGCTCAGATTTTTGCCCAATAATAAATTAATAACCCTACCGCAGCCCGTAATTAGTTGCACGTCTCGCACTTGTACTATTCCAATCAGCAACCTTGGCACCTGAAAGCAAATGACATCAATCTCCCATCGTTGATAAAGTAGTTAAAAAACGTATTTCAAATATTCGTAATTAAATTTTATAAAATATAAAAAATAAATTTTTTTTAAAATAAAATAAAAATAAATTTTAGTATTTATATTTTAATAATTTTTGAAAATATGTTAAAATTAAAAAATATAATTATATTAAAACATATTTAAATAAAAAATTAAAATTTTACATCTAAAAATAAAATTCTGAATTTTTTATATAATTAAAATATATAAACTATTTGAAACTCAAAATCTAACGAAAAAAATAAAATTATATACGTTTGAAACACGCTCTAAAAAATTGACCGGCAAACATCAGAACAAATTACACAAATAGAATAATAAATCAACGTCATAAATAACTAATAAAAAAGAAATATTTAAAAGTATTTTTTAAAAATATTTTTAAAAAAAATTATTTATTTTAATATATAAATTTTATTGTTTATCTAATAATAGATAATAATAAAATTTACAATTATTTTTATAAATTTTTAATTTTTAAATAAATTATATAAAAATAATTTATATTTTTAAAATAATTATTAAAAAATATAAAACGAAAAATTTTAAATAAAAGAAAAAAGAACGTATCGCCAAACGCACCCTTAAGAGCTACAATAGGCAAGCAATCACACTTCAGAGAACAGGGAAAAGTTTATCAAGCTTGAACCAAGCCTCATTAGTATACAAGTCACAATCCAAAGCATATGAAAAGATTGAGCATTTGATATTTTATTATGCTGTTTTTCCGGTTCACATATGAATTTATACAAAACTAGAAAATTGGATAACATCTACATCATAGTTCATAAACCACTAGATCCTCCAAACTTCATGAGAAATTTTTTCTCTTTAGGTATATTTTGGCGAACATGGAGCATGAACAAGCCACCATAGTGGATTGTGCAACATGGCACTCACCAATAAATCAAGAAACAACAACACCGATGATCCAAGTTCCCATCCAGATTTAGTGGAGAGATTGGAAGTTGACTTCCTGAATGACCAAAAAACAAACATCCAATTCTCAATCCAAAATCTCTATGTTCGTCCCTTCAGTAACTCCGTAATTCACCTTCCTGCAATTCTTCCTCCATCAACAACTTTTTCGCATGAGAATGCCCTCTTTCTTCATCAAAGCCATCATTGTAGTCACCATCCAACCACAAAAAATCATCAGATCTATTTCCCAACAATTTCCAAATAAGCATCTCTTAACTCTAGACAGAAGTTGCAAAACCTCATCTTGGGGAAATGCTACTTGACTGACATTACTACTGAATGATTGCTTATCATTTTTCGACACAGCATCTTCCATGTATTACTTCCTGAATGTGCCTCCAATAACTCATTAATGGACCTTGGATTCTACTTGTCCGGAATCCAATCACTTCGTCATTTAGAACAGCTTTGTGAGAGTCTATCATAAAGTTCAAAATCCGAGTAGTACATAAGATCCGTGATTTCTGTCTTACCCACCCAACATCTCACCATCTTCTGTTTCCTCCTCCCTAAACAGTACCCTTTAGGATTGGGAGTATTATCAACAGAAGTAGGGAAGTCCTCATTATTACTAACTAACTTTGGATCTTTCTAAAAATCCTGGGTTTGAGACGGGAGGAAAACATGTGTGACAGGATATTCCACAATGACAATATTTGCCAGGCCAAGAGGAGCTTTTATGTCCAATTGACATAATGGTGATTTCTGGCACTGAAGATAAGCAGAACCCATCAGTAACAGCTTAGCTACACATCAAAAGAAAATAAAGAATAGGAATACCTTAGAATCTTTCTGCAGGAAAGCTTCAAATCGGCTGCATTTACATCACAGAATGGCTTCAGAGAATGAACCATGGACCAGGTATCAAGTGTTTCTCGATCACTGATGACAGGCTCAAGTTTTCCTCGACACTACAAAAGGAAATCACTAACTGATGGTCATATTTTATAATTCCAATTACTCGAGTATTATAACTATGGGAGAATTATCCCAAAACCTCTAAAACAACTGATGGAATAACTTATCACAAGTTATCATGAAAAGAGAAATCAGTTTAGACTTATGGGCAGTAAAGATGACATCTGTTGTGGGAAACCTCCACTCAATTGTTCAATACACAGTTTTCTTTCTGCATTAACCAGAGGTTGCAAAAACAGATATAGGAAAATTCTTGGTCCTCAAGAAAAACAACCTATGGTATTACCATGTAGAACTAGAAAACTGGATAAACAAAGCATGGCAGTTAACATAACGCTTCCACCATAAATTATGTATTACAAGCATGAAGCTCTTTCCTTGTTCAAGGTTACATTTTTAATCTCCAAGCTCCCCAGCACTCGATGCAGAATATCTTAAAAGCAACTCTAAAAACAGTATGCAAGTACCTTTAATCTGAGACAACGTTCATGCACCTATTTTATTGTCACATGCACCTTCTCTAAGTGCCATTACCTTTTCCAACATAACTCGTCCCTTACTTTCTTCATTGAAATTATCACAACTTTTGTGCTGTACAATTTACAATTTCTTCTAGTCTTCCAGGCACTTGAGAATTCTTATAGCTACTCAATCCTTTATCAGTGTTGAATACATGAATCTAGTTCAATTCTCATCAATAAATTCTTAACTCAGTATTTTGCACAACCAAATATTTGTTCGAAATTGATTACTCTCAATACACTCGAATGAATTCCTTAAGTCCTTTTAGTCAATGAAATTTGACATTCTGGTTCTAGAAAAACAAAATTCTAGTAATAAAATTTACATGTTCAACTTGCTTTCAAGGCAGCATCACACATCAATTACAGGGACATAAATCCTTCAACCAGAAATTAATTTAAGAGAGTAATGAAATTTCCTTCAGCTGCTAAGCTGCTACAAGAGAATGGTTTGTCTCCCTTTTAGACATGCCTCATGACTGCATAAGCAACTGAATCCTCCTCTGGTGGGAAGCATTCTGGAGCAAATGCAGCCTAGTTGGCAGCTTGGAACCAAAATACCCTCTACATTTCCCAGCATTTGTTGTGTGGCCTCTAAAACACGCTTGTCTCTTCAAGTAAATTGTAATCTTCATTCCATCACAAAAAATGCAACAAATAAAACTGAGTGAGCCAAATGAATCATCTAGGTTCAAAAGCAAACCACACAGATTGATGGGTATCCCATACTATCTACCAATAAAGTATTATACCGAAGCTAGCGGTAGATACAACCCATGAATCACAATGATACACATTGATTACTAAACTTAAATGACTCAACAAGAAGCAAATTTTTAGAAAACCAAACAAAGAAAACCACAAAATCATTGAGCAGCATAAATCAAGAGTGTAAAACCTTAATAAAAAACAAGCTTCACGAATCATGACTAGTAAAACTTCATTAAAATGAATCAAAATGCAAAAATGAAAATCATAAAAAACAAGAGTGATTGCAGTAACACACCGGAGAGAGAAAGCGAATCATCGAACACATTGAGCATAAAGAAATGTGTGCAAGTTCGCTTGCTGGTGCAACTAGCAAGATTCTTGTGAGCACTAATACAAGGACGAGTACAGGTGCGGATTGAGCAACCAGGGCACCAATACTTTCATGGATCTCTCCATATTCCTCAGAACAGAACAGGGTCTCTGCTTAAGCTCTATCATTACTAGGGTACAAATTTGAGGGAAGCTCTTAAAAGAGGGAAAAACCATGGGTGTCAAGTACTGTACGCCCAATTCCTTCACTATCTCTGTAATAGTAGCTTATAATACACCACTAAAGGATCCTCTCACCTCTAGCACAACACTTGAATATCAACATATCTCTAGAAGATACAAGAAAACATCAAGCATGGAACTGTTGGCTTACAATCTCATACAAGATAACACTAGAGGATCACCAAAAATACATCAAACGGAGAACAATTTGAATCACAACATACATCACACAAAGATGGATGACACAGAGAGAGTTAGGAGAGATCACACAGATGGAAGAAACAGAGACATAGACAACCCAGAGCTCTTCCACCAAATTGAAGATACCATCCATGTTCTCTTTGTATGGAGATCGACAAGCTCAAATTTGAGCTTAAAATTGATGGCAAAATCACCTCCAAATAAAGTGGAAACAAATTAGACCTTGTAGCCTTTTCCTCTTCTTCTCCTTCTCTTGACTGCCCGTTATAGTTTCAAAAAAAGTTAAGGGGAAGTCAATTTTTCCCGCCAGAATTTATACTTCTTGGCAATTTCTCGGGTCTAACTACTCTCTAACTTGGGCTATTGGAAAGCCAAGGGCAACAGCTGCCTCCTTGCTCTATTACTAGTATTTAACTAAGTGGCTACTAATATGCTCTATTTCACTAGTATTAACTAAGTGGCTTCCAATATCCAGCTTGATAAGACTTGCTGCTTGTGACAAGGCATCATATCCCCTAAATGCCATTAACTTGCTAGATGAATGACTAACAAGATGAATGGGACACGTAACCAAACCTTAATCATCAATTATCTATATAACAAAATTCTTCTGTGAAAAAGCTGGTTTTGGCAAGGTAAACTACTGTCATCTACAAAAAGCAGTAGGAAGAAATTCATGTTTCAAATATTATCTACTTGTGAACACTTGACTAGTTTAATCATTTTTAGGTCAATCAAAGAAATCATATTTTTTATATCGTTTCCCTCAAAAATTAATGACCCCAAAGAGATAGTAAGTTTGGTTTCATGTTCTCATCCCAAGACTGTTATGGCCAAACTATGAAAAAGGACTAACAATATTTGAATCCAAACTTGGCCCATATGACCTCTCATCAAGAGTTGGTTATTCCTTTATTAATCCCACATTATTTATGAGAAGAACAAGTAGAAGCAAAACCTTGAATAAAAGAGGCGCAAAAGCAAACATAAAGCATGTAACTTCTCGGTCTTTTGCCTAAAATCAAGTATGCTCTGTTCGTGGATCATGGAGCCAAATTGATATTAACTTTGTTATTCTAGGAGAAGAGCTCAGCGCAGTGGCCTGACACTAGGGCTCTCATGCGTCACTGATCTGCTGTACTACCGCACAGGCTTGGCGCAGCCATACCAGATCAAAATACAAAATTTCGATGAATATCTTTACTATCTACCAATAGCTAATACAAGTAATATACTGAAACCAGCTGCAGAAACAATCATAAATCTGAGAATGATACGAATCAACAACTTACAAGTTAATGAAAATTCAATGACCCAAGAAGATCCAGATTTTAGGCTAAATTCTAAGCAAAAAACAACAAGTAAACCCCCTAAACAATTAAAAACAGCTGAAATCGGGGAAGTACGAACATAATCAAACAACATGCAATAATTCATGGAAGCTTCATAAATCCCGAACACCTAAAACATACATCTAAAAGAAATCAAAATGAAACAATACAAGAGTGATTGAGGTAACTCACCAGATAGAAGGGCCGCCATTGAACAGATTGAGAGGTACGAAATGGGTCCTCGATCGCTTGCCTGTGCAACCAGTGTGGCTCTGGTGGTAGTTAACACAAGGAAGACCGCAGGTGCGGATGGAGCAAGCGGGGTACCGGTACTTCCATGAATTCACTCCACATTCCTCACATATAGACGCATAGAAGGGTCTCTGCTTGAGCTCGATGAACTACTGGGGTTCGTACGAATTCCTAGAAGTATTTTCTCCATTTTCCTCCGTGGAGATATGTCACCGGAGATTCGAGCTCAGGAGGATAGAAGGAAGGAACAAAGGAAGAGGAAGAAGGTTTGAGAAGCTAGTATATATATATATGGGGAGAGATATAGGTACTCCTCATGGAGACATTCTATTTTTTCTGTAGACACTCTCTTGTATCAATGGCTGTGATGAGATCAATCAAGATCAAAATATCTCTCCTCTCTCACTTCACTTCACGCGTTCTATCTTTATTTCTTTTTTCTTTCTCAAAGTCTCTCTCTCTACGTCGAGCCGAGCTCGGGATTGTGTGACTGGGAGTTTTGATGCGATGTGGAGAGTGAAATTCGAATGGAGAGCTGAACGTGTGAGCTTGACCGAGTAGATTCCGGCAATCGCGACAGGAAGATCGAGCAAACACGAGTCGGGCGAACGCACAGCTGAGATCATAATTGCTTTTTCGGAGTTCGAATTCTATTCGAAATCAATTCTCAGGAGGAAGCCTGCTGTTCGAACAGAGTTCATCGGAAGGTACTCCGCTGTTCCAACAAGACCGCCGTTGTTCGAACTCTCCCTATATCGAAATTTCGATTCCAAAGTTTGATTTCAAAATCGAACCTGTAGATTAATCTCAATTTCGAATGAAGCATACATATTTATCTTGATTTCAAATGATTTTTTTTAATTTGGTTTATTTCTTTTTATTTTTTGTTGATTTTTAAAAAATTTTGTTTATTTTTATTTTATGGTTTATTGGTTTTGTTTTGTTTGTGTATTGGTTTGATTCGGTTGTTTTTTGTAGTACTCATATTTGTTGATAGTTGGAGCAGAGAATGATTTATTAAATGCATGGCTGTCAAACTGTGAAGGCTACGGTGCTTTGTTCATGTTGGAACTAAGAAGCAACGGATATTGGTTGCGGTGCTTTCAAAACACTTTGTTCATATTTGAAAGGTGCTCAAGGCACGTCGAGATCAAGGCATTCAAGGTGCAAAGACATCTAAGTGCTTGGCACTTCTATGTGTACGATACTTCTTTGTTCATGTTTGTGTAATTTAGCTCTGTGCTAATCAATCAGCAAAAACATTGTAACAACAATTATTGCTTCTTTATTCATGCTTCTTATTCAATCCAGCTAGTTGTGTAATCTAGCATAATATAGCAACAGTTAATTTATGAATGTTAAATGATGGACTGAATTTCATCATTACTTATTTGTGAATGACAAAAGTGTATGAACTATATGGTTTTTGTTCAAATGTTTAAGTTGCATGGCTTTTGACAATTAAACATGAAAGAACTTACTCTTTTGTTGTACATATAGTATTGACAACATTGGTTTTTGTTGAAAATAACAGGAGTCTACACGATTTACTGGTAAAAAAAATTAATACATCGTGTATATGAACTTTCACATAGCTACGTAGTGTTATATTATAGACCATAACTGGATGCATAAATAATAATGAGATCATAGGATATTTATAGTATAATGACAACCAAACATTCATCACACTGGTAAATTGAAAATATTGTATATTGATAGTTAATAAAATTGTACATTGAGCAAAGAAACTGATAACATTGTTATAAGGAATGTGTATAACATTGCATGCAAGCTTATCACGTTTATATTGGTTACAACTCCATTGTCCTTTGATTACATTCATTACATTTCCATCCACATAGGAAGGGGTATGCTCATTTCGCCAGAAACAATCTAAAATATTCTTTCCAACAATAACAACAACAGAGAGAGGAAGAGACTACAGAGGCGCAGATTTGCCTTTGATCAATCATTTAGATTAAAAAGTGCTACCCATTTCAGGACTGTTCTCACGTACCAGTGCTCTCTCCCTTCTGCACTGCCTTCTCTAATTATAACTGCAGTAGTTACCACTTGACTTAGCCACTGGCCATCCTTACTGCCTTACTATAGACTTTAAGAGGCAGTGCATAATCAGGAAGAAAGAGCAGGAAAGAGTCTAATAAATGCTACATGGCAATTTTTTCCTCATCATTGCCTCATCTCGTTAGTCCCAGTTCAAAAGCATCACAGTCATTGATATAAGGGAGTGTCTACAGTAAAAATAGAATTGTCTATAGAAGAGGGAGTGAATATATCCCTTCCAAAGCCTTTCGAAAGCACCATTACCTAACCTGCCTTGATTTCCAATTCCAACATGAACAAAGCATCATAGCCTTCACAATTCGTAACCATACATTTAACAAATCATTCTCAGCTCTAACTATCAACAAATTTGAATACCACAAATTCACAACCGAATTAAACGAATACATTATAAAACACAACCAATATAACGTAAAATCAAACAAATACATCATAAAACCATAAGATCAAACAATAGACCATAAAATAAAAACAATACACCAATCAATCGATCAAACTAATACACTAATAAAATAAAACCAATACACCATAAAATAAAAATAAACCGAAATTAAAAAGAAAAACAAAAAATAAAGCAAATCAACCAAATTAAAAAAAAAATCATTCAAAATCGAGATTGATCTGCAGGTTTGGTTCTGAAATCAAAATTTGGAATCGAAATTTCGGTATGGAGAGAGTTCGAACAGCGGCGGTCTTATTGGAACAGCGGATTTCCTCCCACGAGTACCTTCCGATGAACTCTGTTCAAACAGCAGGCTTCCTCCCGAGAATCGATTTCGAATAGAATTCGAACTCCGAAAAAGCAATTATGATCTCAGCTGTTCGTTCGCCCGGCTCGCGTTTGCTCGATCTTCCTGCCGCGATTGCCGGAATCTGCTCGGTCAAGCTCGCACGTTCAGCTCCCCATTCGGATTTCACTCTCCACATCGTAGCAAAACTCCCAGTCGCGCAATCCCGCGCTCGGCTCGACGGAGAGAGAGAGAGACTTTGAGAAAGAAAAAAGAAATAAAGAGAGAACGCGTGAAGTGGGAGAGGAGAGGTGTTTTGATCTTGATTGATCTCATCACAGCCGTTGATACAATAGAGTGTCTACAGAAAAAGTGAAGTGTCTACAGAAGAGGGAGTGCCTATTCCCTATGGCATTGCCGTAAATTTGTCGCCGGAGATTCCATGATGTTTTAAGTACGGGATGGTTTATTAATCTTAATAAATTTATTTAATTTCAAAAAAATTATGCATGAGTTAAAAGAAATTTTAATAAAAAAATTATAAATAATATAAATTATAAAATAATTATATGTATAATTTTTAATTTTTTATATATTTATAAAATAATATATTTCAAAGTTTTTTCAGAAATTTTTTTTAATAAACAATTCTAAATATTTTAAAATTCTCTTGAAAGAGTTAATCATCGATATTTTGAAATAAAAATATGAAGTGTGAAAAGAAAATGTCAAAATTAACAAGAAAAACGCTAGGAAGTTGGCTAGTTAAAATTTATGGGTTTAATTACAAACTTTACGGTCTGATAACATATAAAAAACCAACAATATAGGAGTGTTTGAAAATGAATATGAGAGAATTTTTTTAAAATAAAAATATTTTTTATTTATTTAAAAAATAGTTTAATATTTTATTTTAATAATAAAATAATTATAATAATCACTAATAATATTTATAACGTAGAAGTTTAAATTTTTTTATAATTTTAATTTTTAAATAAAATTTATAAAATATTGTAAATTTTTATTTAAAATATAAAATATTATTAAGTATTTTATTTTAAAAAATTTATCCAAACAGTCGACACTTCTGTTTGCGTGTGTTTTTCTTTTTTGGTTATTATTATTCTTTTCACAAAAAGGAACCATCTCAAAATTTATCGGATCTAATGAGTTCCACCCTTCTGTTCTGTGGAGCCCGTGGGCGACCCGCTCGCGCGCGCTCAAAAGTCAAATCGAGCGCTCGTGTTTTCATTTCGTTCTCTTTGTTTGATTTGATTTTGATTTTACTTTTGCTTCTGATCTCTTTTTGTTTGTTAGATATAAAAAAAGAATCTTTTCACCATATATAAGTTCCATGCTAGGGAAGGTTTCATTGCGCTTTATTATCTCCACCAGAACTTCCTTAACAAGAAGTCAACAACTTCCCGGTTTGTGATCTCTGGTTTATTCTTTTTAATTCTTACTTTTTCTAATAAAAGTTTCCTTTGGAAAAGTGTTCAAATTTTGGATTTCTTGAATATTAAAAACGATTAATTTATAGGTACCTTTCTAAACAATTCCTGCTGATTCCCCTCCCCAATTCGTTTGATCAGTAGCATCTTCGAATTCCGAAGCAATTTTTTCATATTGTTGACTGCTTTACACTCTTTAGTTTGGATATCTTGTATGTTAAAGTTGTTGATCGATTGTGTTAACCAAGGGTTTTGTTATCTCTTTCCTTGTTGTTATACTTCTGGAGTAGAAAGAATGATTTAATACTAGTCAGATAATTTATTATTGTAAATTATAATACCCAAATAAACTTCTGACGACGTGATTTCATTGGTGATTTCATGAAATATTGTCCACCAGTTCAGTTACAAGCGATTGTTGTATATGTTATGGCATTTGATTGTGACCAACAAATTGTTCTTTTTCTTTTGTTTTGCTGTTTGCCTTTGGAATCAAAAGTCCATCTTGGTTGCAGTTTCCAAGTCTCCCTCAGGCTTTCATTCAGAAGGATTATTATCAACATTGATCGATCATACATCTCTGCAAGTAATTCTTCATCCATTTTCTCTTTGCTCATTAAATTTCATGAAGTTCATCTGGGTACTTGGTTCTACCTTTTCTGGATTCTAGATTGATTAGAACTAATTTTATTTAAAAGCTTTCTTGTCATTTTGTTTCAACTTTTCATCAATGACACAACAAAGCTTCTGATTTCATTTCATGTCTTTTGTCTCATCTCATGTCAAAGCATGTTTCTAAAAGTCTCCTCTTATGTTTTTCTCTTTGTTTTTTCCCCTTTAAAAAATAAATTTCTTTATGTCTTTATTCAAGGCTCAAGCCTCAGTCTTCTTCTTGCAGCACCACTAAGGAAGATAAGAAAAGCTCTTAGATAACTTTTGAGAGAGGCTTGTATTCAGAAATTCCTGCGATAATTTCAATTTGATTTTCCTGTTATAAAAGAATCATGAGGAGTGGCTCCTTGAGTAGATTGAGTAGCATGAACTCTCGGCGAAGTTCCCTTTCTCGCGATGGATCTTGCAGTCAGATAGTCGATGATGTCTCAAGTGACATGGTAGCAAGGATCGGAGATATTGGGGATCAAGTAGTTTGCAGGAGTTCCTCGTACAGGAACTCTATTAGTCTTTCAAGGGATCCTGGTGACCAACTTCGTGACTCCTGCTTGTTAAGGGATATGGCAGACCAGATACTTGGCGATGTTGATGATTCAGTAATTGCACAAGCTGGAGATAGCGGTGGTCGAGGCATGGGAGAAGATAGATACGAGGAAAATGAGGAGCTAAGTGTCTCCATGTGCCTCGAGGAAGGCTTTAGAAATGTAGCAGCTCTTAAGCTCCCTGATGATGCTGTAATGGTCTCAAATGGCTACACTGAACGTAGTTCAAGTTTCCGTTCACCTGTATCACCATTAGTTGAGGAGATTGTTTCTCCTCTGCCTGAGGATTCCATCATCCGTTCAACTATGAAGGATCAAGTTCGGGTAGTGAAAAGATCTAGCATTCAAATTTCCGGTTACTTTCTACTGTATAAAATTACTTGCAACTCAGATCTAATATGTCAGTATTCCCTTTATCCCAATTGCTTAATTTTTCCAATCCCAGTAGATCTAGTTTCATTTTAAGCACTTGTTTGCCCAATATATTCCTAATATATTCCTCCAGTAGATTCATGTTTTATATATTTCTAACAGTATTGAGGGTGTGGAGTTCATTTCTATCTAGAAAGATAAAATACATCTCACAATGACATTTTGGTGATAATTGTTCTTTACAAGGATTTGACAATTTCATGTTTGTCCATGGTTCTAAGAGCTGAAGAAGGTGGAACGGAAAGGCAGAATATACTGATATTAGTTTACAAATGCAGGATAAGCAGGAAAGGCTTCCTCAGAAGCTGGAGTATATTTCCAACCTCCTCCACTTATCAGTTTTTGGTATTTTTGGTGTAAGTATCTTAAAGTTTTGTTAAGAAATATGTTAAATGAGTGAAATCTTTTTGTGCTTTTTATGTAATTCACATTTACATTGTGTAGTATGTGTGATATAACTTGCTGAATTTATATATTTCTTAGTAGAGATATGTTTTACATGGATTATCTAGACAAATTATCTAGTTGGGCGAAGCTTGGTTTATGTTTATTGTTATCTCAGTGATATGCAAAAGGACCACCTGTTTCACTGAATTAGTATGGACTATAGAGCAAAACTTTTGTAATTATTGTCACCAAGGTTTGTATACAATTCCCTTTTGATAGCCTTACAGTTAAGATTTCTTGGTTCAACTGTAAGAACAAAATCCTCTCTCCTATTTGGAAAATGTTTACTATGGCAAGTGCTTTATGATGAGACACCCAGCTGCATTTCTAATGTCGTCCTGCGCAGTTGGCAAACATTTTGATCCCGTGCCTTACCATGTTTTGGTATTTTCTATGCTTTTGTTTAACACTGATTATTGCCTTTCATTGTTAGGTATTCACAAGGTACCTACTACAGAAGCTATTTGGGCCAGGCCATCTAGCCTTTACAAGAGATGATACCGCATTATACCTTGATCTGCCCTCTAATGTGGTAATTTTCCACTGAGAAACTCTTCTATGATTCTATCTTGATCCTACAGTAACCAACTTGATAAATTGCTTTATCAGTTAGGTTCATTTTTTATGGGGTGGTTTGGAATTGTCATGAAAGGCGACTTGCGGAACATTTCTGAGCAAATAACAATTGGTTTGACTACTGGATATATGGGAAGTCTCACTACATTCAGTGGTTGGAATCAGAAAATGCTGGAGTTGTCTTCAAAAGGAGAGTGGGCTTCTGCTGTTGGTGGCTATGTAATAGGTAAGCTAGCTAGCGTAGAAGAAGTAGCATGACTTTCTGCTTCCATTACTTAACAATCCCCTCTCTGATTGTCGTTTATAAAAGCTACTCGGGGATTTTCTTACTGACCATCTCTTATGGATTTGGTGATCACAACTTTGTAATCATCTTTGAAGACACTACTGTTAAATTTTGGGGAAAGTAGTGTACGAATGCAGTTTGCAGTACTTTCTTGTTTGGTTGGTTGACTTTAGGATGTAAGATCAAGTTCCATCTCACAAAAGTGTCAAAGACAAAATGCATGGATGTTGTTTATTTTGTGAATGCTATGCATATTTACATCACTTCTATATTGCTGTCTTCTATATATTCATAAAAGTCATAGTTGCTGCATTATATCAGTAGCTGAATTAGAAACATTATGGTAAATCTTTCAGAGGTTTACTGAAAGATTTGCATCTAGTTGTGTTAAAAAGAGACTTTGAAGGCCTAATGTTATTTTGACTATGATCTGTCCCAGCAGTTTGATTGATTTCCAACAGGTATGTTCATTGTGGATCAATCCATAGCTTATGGGGTGATGTCCGCTGATGGGATCCGCAAACTACTTGCTCCTTGGCTCATTGAGAGATCTCAAAAATCTAGATATGACCTGAGCAGTTGGAGCTTGAACACTAGCAGACGGCAGACATTGGCTATGATTGCCATGTTTTTGATGCTAGCTTCTTTGTGGGCTTTGAGTGGATCATTGGCTAGAAGAAAACTGGATAATGAAACTAATGGAGCTGTTCTTTGGTTGGGATGTTTGCTAGGTCCTTTTGGTGTATGGTCCCGATGGCATTTGGCAAGACTCAATGGCCAGGGATGGGGATCGTGTCAATGGTTCAAGTGGCTACCTACTGGGACACTCTTGGCCAATGTTCTTGCAGCTTGTATTATGGCAGCACTGTCAATTATGAGCAAAGTGGTAAGCATAGTGCTTGATCTTCCTTTCTTCAGATAGTTTTAGATTTTCTTTGAAGAAAAGCAGAGTTTAAATCTGTCATCCTATACTTTTTTGGTAATCAGATTTAGTTAGAGTATTGAACAACTTAATTTGAGGGCATGAAGTTGCATCCTATCCTTTGAGGTATTCCTATTTTTATGGTTAGCTTACACATTTTTATTAATAAGTGATACTGTGGTTCTCCCCCATTTAATGTAGCCGCAGAATCCTCAGTTTAGTTATTTTGTGTTTTTGGCTTAATGCTGAAAAAACCTGCATTGTTTTCTGCAGGTGGAAAGAAAGATAGTTAGGATTATTATGAGCGGAATCCAATTCGGTTTCCTTGGCTGTCTCAGCACTGTATCTACCTTTGTTGCTGAGGTATATGCAATGAGGCAGAGTGTGCACCCTGGAAGAGCTTTCACCTACATTCTTCTAACCATCTGTCCATCCTTTGTCTTGGGAACTCTCATATATTCTTTGCCTGTGTGGATGAAGCATTACACTTGAAACATGCATCTGAGTTCACTTAAAGTGTAATTGCCGCCATAACCAAACTCCATTCTTCCCAAAGCAAAAGCTGGGAGTAGCTGTGTTGAACGAAGAGCTGGGTTGTTAACTTAGCTTGATGAAGTACAGAAGTTAAGGAGGGAGAAAAGAAACAAAATGTCAGTACAGAATGGATGAACAACTGAACAATACAATGCCTACAATCGTGGTGCTGAGCATGAATTCTTCAAAGATGGAGATTCTCGTTGCAGAGCACAAATTTCAGAAGATAATGTTGTTTTTGTCTTTTCTCACGAAAGCTTCATGTTGTTGTTTCTATAGTGCGACGTTATATGCAAAGGATACCTTTACAATCAAATGACTTGAAAGCAATGTGATCGGACAGCATATCAGTTGTCTTTCTGCACGAAGGGCTTACCGATCGAACTGGATGAACTAAAATATTAAAAAAATATTTTTTTGAGAAATTTTGTCAAACGCCTCAAAGTTCCAACATTGGTAACGGGAAGTGTTCGCTTCTTAGAGTCTCTTCTGTCTAACGAAGACGTTAATTTTACGCATGATACTGTCTCAATTACCTCTCGTGGTCTTTCTTGGATTGAATCAGAGTTGTCAAGTGAAAACGTGCAGAACAAGTATGATGTGTTTAATGGATCGGAACTGTGTATCACCGATTAAAAAATTCCAATACATGTATTGGAACTTTTGAAATTCAAAATCCAACCGTGAGTTGTGAATTAAAACATATAATCAAATCCAAATAATGTGAAGTTTTACATGAAGGATGCTTATGTATTTTGCATCTCATTCAATGACCAGATTGAATTAAATACAAAAAAACTTAATTTTAATAATTTATTTTTAAAATTTTACTATATTCATTACAACCAAATAAACCCTCAATTTAGAGGAGTGGTAAATGTAAGCTTTGGCACTGCCACATGCACTGGAATTCTTACGGTGAACACCGCATCGCGCGGTTGCTTGCATGTGAGAACTCTGCATCACTATCAGGTTCGCCATAAATAATACAGTCAATGATCTTCCTAGTGCTAATTACCAATAACAAATATTAAAGAATAAATAGTGGTCCGATATTGCAAATATCAACAAGAGGAAAAATAGAGATACAACTTTTCTATATCGGTCCTCTAATAACTTTTAATACTTTTCTATGTATAGATATCAGTCGCACAAACCCATACAGTCACTGTCAGTAGCCTTCATTGCGCTCTCTTTTCTGCAGCAGTCATGGCTCTCTCCACCGTTCTCATTTTTGCTCTCTTCATCACAGCCATGGCCGTGTTACTCCATAGCTCCGCTACCGTTGAAGCCAACGACATCAGTACTACTGATGCAACTGCTTCTGTCTACCCATTCGGCTTCGAATCTCACAACAGCAATGAAGAAGAAGATTTAGCTGGGATGGAGCACGGGAGATCGCTGCACTACTTGTGGCACGGTCACAGGCACGCGATTCGGTACTACATTTCGTACGCCGCGTTGGTTGCCGATCGTGTTCCTTGTCCGCCTAGATCAGGAAGGTCTTACTACACTTATAACTGTCATCTCGCCACTGGCCCTGCTCATCCTTACCACCGCGGCTGCTCCGCTATTACCCGTTGCCGCGGTGGTTTCTAACTATCTAGTTTATAATTGGCGTTCCTTTGTCGTGCTGTTTGTCATAATATTGGTTGCAATGTTGTTTGAAACTTGAGAGATCTGCTACTTCTGAAATTTCTGTAGTAATTCATATAGATTTAGATCCTTTGTTCTACTTCATTATATTCTTGTTCTTCTTCCCCTTTTTTTACCTTTGTTTTATTCTTCTTTGCCTGTTTTTTAGTATATCTATTTGGTTAATTGATACTGTTTAAATGGAGAATAAGTGTCTTTTTATTTTCAGTTATTTGGCATTGCGATTGACTAAACGATGGGAAAAATAACCAAATCATAAAGTTTGTTAGGGAAACAACAAAACATGGACAGCAGCTTGAATGGGTATAGAATTTGCTCCTCTGTTGGGTGGAATAATTAAAGTTTTGGATCATGAGATCCAAGCCAACACTTTTAGAGCATATTTTTAATTACCACCACAAAAGAATTTCAAATTTTAATTTAATATTTTATATATTTTAATTATTATTTTAAATTATATTATCTAAATTTTATTTTTATTTAAATTTATTTAAATTTATGTTTCGTATTTTAATTATTATTTTAAAATTTATCTTTATAAATTTATTTTATAAATTTGATTTTATGTGATTGAACAAGTCCTAAGCCTCTTAACGAAACATGCAAGGGTGTGTTTGGCTTTCTATTTTTCTAACAAAATTTTTAAATTTTTATTTTATATTTTTGAATATATATTTTATAAATATTTTAAATTTTTTTTAAAATTTAAAAAATTTAAAAATTTTTAATAATAAAATTTTTTTATTATATATTTTTATTATTTTTAAAAAAATAAAAATATTTTTTATTTCAAAAAATTTCGATTTTATAAATATTTTCCACTCTAAAGCTTAATTGAGCATTAGCAGACTAGTTGGCTGGTAGTTAAATGAAAGTTTAGAATTATTTAAAATAAAATTATTTTAAAAAAAGTTTCTTTTTAGAATTTTAAAATAAGCTTTATTATTAAAAACTAAAATTTATATTTTTATAAAAATTTAAATATTATAAAAAATTATTTAAAATGAGATGTTAATTGAAATAGAGAAAAATATTGATAAGTAATTGCCAACCACACCTAAATCATTTACCAAACTTTTAGATAATTAATTGCCACTGGAATCAAGTTCTTTACATTGTCAACTCAAAGTCAAAATGCATAGGACAGCTACTAACAATATTGAAAGAGGAATTTTGGGAGTTATTAAGTTAACAATTTTTTAGAAAAAGTCACATTAAAATATTTTAGCAAATGAATTTAAATTTTAATTACAAAATTATATATTAATTTAATTTCTATAAAATATAAAAATTTAATAAAAAGCGGTATAAAATGTGCCGTAAAACAGCGACGCAGGGATCCAATGCAACCACGTAGAACACAAGAGTAGCTTAGCTACCTGCCTATGTTTAGGCAGTCTTCATGGAAGACAGCTGGTTTCTGAACATCTGAAGTTATTATGGTAGCGGTGTGTTACTGCGCACTTCCATGTGAAGCACTGTCCCAGCACACTTTCATGTGAAGCACAGTGTAATAACTTTGCTCCAATTAACTTTTTAATTTTTAATTTATATTTAAATAAATTTTATAATATTTAATAAAATTTATATAGTTATTTAAACAATATTAAAACAGTAAAAAAATTTAAGCAGTTATTTTATTATTTTTTGAAATCAAAATAATAAAATTTGTTTATAAATTAAAAAAATCCTTCCTTTCAAAAAAAAGTTAATTTTTTTTTAAAGCACTCTTAGGTTTGAAAATTTTTTTTTTTGAAAAAATATTTTCTAAAATAAAAATATTTTGTCATTTTTTAAAAAATAAGTCTTATTTTTTTATTTTAAAAAATAATAAAAATAAATACTTATTTTATAAAATTTTATATTTTCTACTAAATTTTTAAAAAATTATATAAAAATTATTTAAAATATAAATTAAAAAATTATTTTTCTGAAATATGTTGCCAAACCGCACTTAATAGCTGTTTTCGGCTAACATGTGAAAGTCATTCAAGTGTATGAATCTGAAAAACAATAAAGAATCCATTTGTTGTTTCAAACGCAGAGATCATATTTTAATTGTAATAAACTTTATTTTTCCAAATTTATTATTATTTTAATTATCACTTCAAATGGTAATTTACTTTTACATCAATTTTATTTTTATTAAAATTTAACTCAAAATTTTGCTTCAAGTGTTTAATTTATCACTCCGAGAACTTTTACCCAATTTCAATTCACACCGAACTTTACGTTATCAAATTTTACTCTGCAAAATTTACCTTTATGTAATTCAAACACTCCCATAGCCAAAGTGTCCAATAATTCTTTGCATCAAACTTACGCCATCTTGGAAAACTTATACAAAGTATATCATAATAATTTTTGAAAATATATAAACAACTTAAATAACTTATAGTTTATGTGATGATTATATATATAATTTCTTTAAATTGTTAAAAGTTCTATATTGTTTTTCAAAAGTTTACATTTTTAGTTATCCAAAACATGGCGTGCACTAAAATTTAGGAAGTATTTGACAGTATTTATATTGCCAATATTTATTTTTGAAAGTTTTTATATTTTTTAATAACTCTTCTATATTATTTTAAAAAGCTTTTTTTAAATTAGAAACATTCAATCTTCTTGACCTGAATTTTAAAAAGTTTTTATAAAAACTAGAGGTATATATATGACAAGTGGAACGAGACTAATCCAACCCGATTTCTACACCAAGGTCGAGCTAGCTCAGTCATAATTTTCTTGACATGATTCTATCCGTTTGTCCGTTTTATTTGTTATTTATATAATAAATTAAAAAATAAAAATTTAAAATAACTTAGATAATTTATTATTAAGATAATAAATAGCTTTTATTATTAATAACTTTTTATTATAAGTTAACATGTTCAACTACCAAGTAGTTGCTCAAGTCAAGGGTCTATTATTGACTGATCAAAAGCATACAGTAATTGAGACGATCGAGCCGATAAAATCAACCTTATATTGCATGAAGTACTGGACCGATCGTGTTACTATTCACGGACTAGATGAGCCGTGTCTCAGGCCTTTTAGTCGGGGCGCAAGTAAGCCCGTTTAATATGGCCATATTTATACTCTTATGTTGAGCTATATATTACTTTTAGATGGTAGTCATGTATGAGACACCAAACCTAGTCGGCGAGCAGTGGGTATTATTGCAAACCGAATGCAGTCAAATTATCTTTAATTTATTGTCACAATCTAATACATCTGAAACAATATAGTGATATACAAATCCACAGTAGCCACCTACACTACACTTATGAAAGTATAAATAAATTATGAAATTTTATATGAGACAACAAAATAAAGCGAAAAGAATAAAACGTACCCACTGCTACAATCGCATGTACTTTCTAACGGGTCCCATGCGTCACTCGTAAGAAAAGAAAAAACACAAAATTTATCCCTACGACAATTTCTTCTTCAATTACTTTGCCCGAAAGTTACCGCAAATCAGACCACAATCTGTTTTCTCCAAATTGATTTTCCCAGCAACAATCACTTTTATTAAAATCACTTTCCCAACAACAATCAGTTACTAATTTTATTTTCACAGTTACGAATACGCTTGTGAAAATTTTCGTGACATCCATTCGCATTATGTTAGCATTTGTTGCTGAGTCCTTCTCAACTTATATTTGTAAACTTAAAAAACTTTTGATTTAGTTCATCTCCCAAAAATTTCCTTGATTTTTACTACTCCAGTTAGCATGTCATATCCAAATTTGCGCCTTAATAACTAAAAAAATTCCAAGTTTTGTTTTACAAACAAATTCTAGTATAAGTTACATTCAAACCAAAATCACAGAATATGGGAACAAAAACAGAGTGAAGAAATGAAAGATTGAATCTTGCACAATCACGATGAACTGGAAAGACGGTAAGCTCGCGAACAATAGCAGCAGGATCTCAAGATCACGGTCGTCATGGATCGAGCAGGGTTCGAAATTGAAAGAGTTGGAGAAGAAGAAGAGAGCGAGTGATCTGTGAACAGTACTGGAGCCGAGTTGCTCTAATTTGTCAGAAATTTGTTAAATTAAATAATCCTTCATCCACAACAAATGGTCTTAATTTATTTTTTGTTAAAATATTCTGCAAAGTGCAAACTCTTTCTGCATCCAATTAAATACTCAAATTCTAAACTATACATTTTAGTTTTTAATAGATATTATGAAATTTTTTTTGAAAAATCTGTTGTAATTTAGTAGGATCGGATATTGATGAGATAAACTAGGCGTATTGAGAGAGTGATCGGTTGAAAAAAAAACAAGCTCAAAAAATATCTTAATTTGAAATAAATTGCAAAAATTTATTTTAATAAAATATAATACTGTAAAAAACTATTCTTTGAATACATTTTAAAATAAGCTTTATTATTAAAAACTAAAATTTATATTTTTATAAAAATTTAAATATTATAAAAAATTATTTAAAATGAGATGTTAATTGAAATAGAGAAAAATATTGATAAGTAATTGCCAACCACACCTAAATCATTTACCAAACTTTTAGATAATTAATTGCCACTGAATCAAGTTCTTTACATTGTCAACTCAAAGTCAAAATGCATAGGACAGCTACTAACAATATTGAAAGAGGAATTTTGGGAGTTATTAAGTTAACAATTTTTTAGAAAAAGTCACATTAAAATATTTTAGCAAATGAATTTAAATTTTAATTACAAAATTATATATTAATTTAATTTCTATAAAATATAAAAATTTAATAAAAAGCGGTATAAAATGTGCCGTAAAACAGCGACGCAGGGATCCAATGCAACCACGTAGAACACAAGAGTAGCTTAGCTACCTGCCTATGTTTAGGCAGTCTTCATGGAAGACAGCTGGTTTCTGAACATCTGAAGTTATTATGGTAGCGGTGTGTTACTGCGCACTTCCATGTGAAGCACTGTCCCAGCACACTTTCATGTGAAGCACAGTGTAATAACTTTGCTCCAATTAACTTTTTAATTTTTAATTTATATTTAAATAAATTTTATAATATTTAATAAAATTTATATAGTTATTTAAACAATATTAAAACAGTAAAAAAATTTAAGCAGTTATTTTATTATTTTTTGAAATCAAAATAATAAAATTTGTTTATAAATTAAAAAAATCCTTCCTTTCAAAAAAGTTAACTTTTAAAGCACTCTTAGGTTTGAAAATTTTTTTGAAAAATATTTTCTAAAATAAAAATATTTTGTCATTTTTTAAAAAATAAGTCTTATTTTTTTATTTTAAAAAATAATAAAAATAAATACTTATTTTATAAAATTTTATATTTTCTACTAAATTTTTAAAAAATTATTTAAAATATAAATTAAAAAATTATTTTTCTGAAATATGTTGCCAAACCGCACTTAATAGCTGTTTTCGGCTAACATGTGAAAGTCATTCAAGTGTATGAATCTGAAAAACAATAAAGAATCCATTTGTTGTTTCAAACGCAGAGATCATATTTTAATTGTAATAAACTTTATTTTTCCAAATTTATTATTATTTTAATTATCACTTCAAATGGTAATTTACTTTTACATCAATTTTATTTTTATTAAAATTTAACTCAAAATTTTGCTTCAAGTGTTTAATTTATCACTCCGAGAACTTTTACCCAATTTCAATTCACACCGAACTTTACGTTATCAAATTTTACTCTGCAAAATTTACCTTTATGTAATTCAAACACTCCCATAGCCAAAGTGTCCAATAATTCTTTGCATCAAACTTACGCCATCTTGGAAAACTTATACAAAGTATATCATAATAATTTTTGAAAATATATAAACAACTTAAATAACTTATAGTTTATGTGATGATTATATATATAATTTCTTTAAATTGTTAAAAGTTCTATATTGTTTTTCAAAAGTTTACATTTTTAGTTATCCAAAACATGGCGTGCACTAAAATTTAGGAAGTATTTGACAGTATTTATATTGCCAATATTTATTTTTGAAAGTTTTTATATTTTTTAATAACTCTTCTATATTATTTTAAAAAGCTTTTTTTAAATTAGAAACATTCAATCTTCTTGACCTGAATTTTAAAAAGTTTTTTATAAAAACTAGAGGTATATATATGACAAGCTGGAACGAGACTAATCCAACCCGATTTCTACACCAAGGTCGAGCTAGCTCAGTCATAATTTTCTTGACATGATTCTATCCGTTTGTCCGTTTTATTTGTTATTTATATAATAAATTAAAAAATAAAAATTTAAAATAACTTAGATAATTTATTATTAAGATAATAAATAGCTTTTATTATTAATAACTTTTTTATTATAAGTTAACATGTTCAACTACCAAGTAGTTGCTCAAGTCAAGGGTCTATTATTGACTGATCAAAAGCATACAGTAATTGAGACGATCGAGCCGATAAAATCAACCTTATATTGCATGAAGTACTGGACCGATCGTGTTACTATTCACGGACTAGATGAGCCGTGTCTCAGGCCTTTTAGTCGGGGCGCAAGTAAGCCCGTTTAATATGGCCATATTTATACTCTTATGTTGAGCTATATATTACTTTTAGATGGTAGTCATGTATGAGACACCAAACCTAGTCGGCGAGCAGTGGGTATTATTGCAAACCGAATGCAGTCAAATTATCTTTAATTTATTGTCACAATCTAATACATCTGAAACAATATAGTGATATACAAATCCACAGTAGCCACCTACACTACACTTATGAAAGTATAAATAAATTATGAAATTTTATATGAGACAACAAAATAAAGCGAAAAAGAATAAAGCGTACTCCTTTGCTACAATCGCATGTACTTTCTAACGGGTCCCATCGTCACTCGTGAAGAAAAAAAAAAAACACAAAATTTATCCCTACGACAATTTCTTCTTCAATTACTTTGCCCGAAAGTTACCGCAAATCAGACCACAATCTGTTTTCTCCAAATTGATTTTCCCAGCAACAATCACTTTTATTAAAATCACTTTCCCAACAACAATCGATTTAATTTAATTTTATTTTCACAGTTACGAATACGCTTGTGAAAATTTTCGTGACATCCATTCGCATTATGTTAGCATTTGTTCTTTGAGTCCTTCTCAACTTATATTTGTAAACTTAAAAAACTTTTGATTTAGTTCATCTCCCAAAAATTTCCTTGATTTTTACTACTCCAGTTAGCATGTCATATCCAAATTTGCGCCTTAATAACTAAAAAAATTCCAAGTTTTGTTTTACAAACAAATTCTAGTATAAGTTACATTCAAACCAAAATCACAGAATATGGGAACAAAAAAGCAGTGAAGAAATGAAAGATTGAATCTTGCACAATCACGATGAACTCGAAAGACGGTAAGCTCGCGAACAATAGCAAGCAGGATCTCAAGATCACGGTCGTCATGGATCGAGCAGGTTCAAATTGAAAGAGTTGGAGAAGAAGAAGAGAGCGAGTGATCGTGAAGCGAGATCGAGCCGAAGTTGCTCTAATTTGTCGTAAATTTGTTAAATTAAATAATCCTTCATCCACAACAAATGGTCTTAAATTTTTTTTGTTAAAATATTCGCAAAGTGCAAACTCTTTTCTGCATCCAATTAAATACTCAAATTCTAAACTATACATTTTAGTTTTTAATAGATATTATGAAATTTTTTTTGAAAAATCTGTTGTAATTTAGTAGGATCGGATATTGATGAGATAAACTAGGCGTATTGAGAGAGTGATCGGTTGAAAAAAAAACAAGCTCAAAAAATATCTTAATTTGAAATAAATTGCAAAAATTTATTTTAATAAAATATAATACTGTAAAAAACTATTCTTTGAATACTTTCTCTTTCAACAAATCTTCAAATCCTTAATAACGTATTGTACATATTGTAAAATTTTTTAAAAGTCTATGAGTTGATTCGAATAATAATCTCTTATTTAAAAGAATGAGTTTCAATGTATATTTAGGAGGTGATTTTTAAAAAATTTAAAATAAAAAAGATTTTGAAATTTTATAAAAGATTTATAAAAAATTAAAATAAATAAATTTATAAACAATTTCAAAGAGCCCCTCAATCTTGGCTCATAGAAGGTAAGAAAAGCTGATTAATTCTTAACCAGAATAAAATAAATTTTAACAAGTCTTTTAAATATAATAATAAATTAAAGGTATATTTGAAAACTTAAGAGGATGTAATCTGATGCAAAAGGAGTTTCAAAAGTATTTTGATCAACAATCGACTATAAAACTTTTATTTTCAAAATTAGAAAGTCAAAAGAATTGTAACAAATTATTTGGAAGAACATCCTTTGCCCGGTAGGTATGAATCAGAGTGCAGCGAAGGTGTTTGTTTAGCTTTTGAGATAATAAAGTGAAATATTAAAAAGAGTTTAATTTTATATTTATTTTTATCAGATAAATTTATAAATAAAAATTTAATTTTATAACATAGAATTTAAATCGAGTAATTAAAAATAAAATTTTAATAAAAGATAAATATAAAACTTTTTAACATAATTTTTGATAGAAGAAATTGAACTATAAAAAAAAATAAACATGGCCCAAACTGTCACACAATTAGAAATAAAAGTTTAGAGCTCGGTATGGCTCATGGGATGACTAATGGAGTGATTAGCTATGTTCGTTCTTTTTTGTTTTTAAATATTGGCTTTTTTATGTTTATCACGTGCTTTCGACATCAATCATTAGAGTTTGTTCTGTTCCTCATTAAATAATATTTAATATGATGCGCTTCTGAATTTCAGCCCTTTTTCGGCAAACAAGTTGGGCTAATTTTGGTCAACTAGTTAAACAAAAGCCAACTCCTAATTCCTTAAATCTTATTATATATTTTAAGCAATAGTTTTTTTTTCTAACCTTGTGTTGCTTCAATGCTTTGTATCAATTTAATAAAAATATGTTTTCTATTTATCTAAATAATATACCTAATAAGATGAACGATACTTTTTTGCAGTTTGCTTATAAGTTATTTGTCATTTCATTTGAATGCTATTAGATGAGGGTAGTAGTTTGTTTGACGTTTTGTTTCTCTTACAATATATCCCTTGTATGCAACAACATAATATTCCTTGAAGAAATGTTGTGTTGACTTCATTATCCTCCTCCTAGTATTTGACTGATGAAAAGATTTAGTAAAACATTCAGCATTGAATCACATAAAAGAATTCTATTAAAAAAAGATTTAGTAAAAACTTCATAAAAGAGTTAATTCTTTTTTAACCTTTCACATAATCTAAAGCGAACCGTTCAGTGCTTCACCAAATTCTATTTTTTATATATTAAATTTGATTATTTTAACATATTTTAATTATTAATTTAAGTTTTAAATTTATTTTTATTAAATTGTAAATTTAATTTATATATTTTAATAATTATTATAAATTTATGTTTATTAAATTTTAATTTTTTGTCGAATTTTATTTTCGTTAAATTTAATTTCATAAAACTTAATTACGTGCAGCATTTGTAACAGGCACTTATTCTTTCCTTCGTCATCCTCTTCTGCTCCTTTTCACTCTCTGCTCCTCAATTTCTTAACACAGACACGAGAGAGAGAGAGGGGGGAGCAATGATCACTCGGTCAAAAGTTCCAATTCAAGAAATGGCGCTAGTGTTGCTGCTGTTGGTTTTCCAGTTCTTCTCTTTCTCATCTGCCGTACAGGTAATTCAATTTTCGAGCTCATTAGCTTTTCTTTTGTTTGCTTCAGTACAACAGCTGAAGAAATTATGATAACTTTGAATATGAGCGAACAGCAAGGGAAAACATGTGTTAGGAACTCAAACTGTGACCCAGGGCTTCACTGTGAGACATGTGTCGCCGATGGAGGTCTCTTGCCAAGGTGCACACGTATCCAACCTGTTGATCCCAAAACCAAGGTCCGTTGAACAATTATCAATTGATGATTTCTCAATTTTTTTAATCATTGTTATTGTTGTAGTTCTTGTGTTCGATGAAATGTTTCGGTGTTTCTTCTTTGATGTTGTTGGTGAATTAATTTGATGTGTTTCTCGGGGGGTTAACTAGGGAACTGGGCTGCCGTTCAATAGATACTCGTGGTTGACGACGCACAACTCGTTCGCGCTTCTGGGTCAGAAATCACTCACTGGAAGACCTATCGTTACCCCCATGAACCAGCAGGACTCCATTACCAACCAGCTTAACGTAAGTAGCAATACTAACTCATGTTTTTATTTAAGAAATCGGTCAATGTTTCTTTAAGTTGAGTCCAAGTTTTCTCATTCAAATAGTGAGAGAATGGGTAGTTGGCTCTCCATTTTCAAGTGTTTTTCTTCTCTTTTTAACTTTTCATTTTCTAAGTAACCGTCTATAGTATTTTAGAAAAAAATTTTAAAATTTTGAAAAAGATAGATAAATTAGACGTCATAGAATTTTTTTCATATATACTTTTATTTTATTTTTTTAAGTTTACAAAAACAAGCTCCTTTCAACCACCAAAATTGTTTTCTAAAAAATATCTTATTTTAAGCAATTCCAAACGATTCCCGAGTGTTTTCTATGAAGAACTAATTTAGCTGCAACACGGATTGGAACTGAATAGAGCTAGCTTTGCATTTCTAGCTAGCAGATTAATGTATTCTTAGCACCTGATTGGTCCATTTTCATATATAGTTTTGGTAGAGATGCAAATTAATACTACTCCAACAAGTATTCCACTTCCTCTTTCTTCTTTTATTTATGAGTAGTTGGTATGCAATTATTGACAGCATGTTTTCATTAGCTATCACAGGCATGTGCTATGTTTTGTCTCTATACTTATAGCGGATGTTCATTGTCTTCGAAAGGAGCTTTTAACAATATTCTGAATCATTACTAAACACCAATATCTGGTTTCTTGCACGCTATTCAAAAGGATTCTGGAATATGAGAAGCACCATTCTCCTTGAATTAATTTTTTATGAGCAAGTTTTATAGAGAGGGTTGTTAGTTCTGAATGTGACCTATTCTTCTGAAGAAGTTTCCAATCCTCTACTGAAGAACTTCTTGACGTCTCATTGAATTATTTAAAGGAACAGAGGTGCTATAAATATAATTAAGTTCACATCATTCAAGCTCAATGCTTGAAGCTGACTTAACGTAATTTGTTGGCTGATGGGTATAGTTTGTAAGAAGGCAGCATCCTTTTGTTTGAAATCTTAAAGCCATCTAAAATAAATTCAAAGCTCATAAGAAGACAACAACATTTCTAACTAGAGACATCTAATTATATCCAACATTCATAATTTGACAAGAACACTTCTAGTTAAGAAATAATTTTGATTGAGATTACAAGGTCTAGGCACTGTGCCTTCACAGTATGAGCCCTTTTGACATGTCGGTGTGTCCAAGGAATCTTTGCCTACAGCAAGATTTTCACCACTATCCTCCAATTTTCCACTGTACAAGAGGAGCTACCAAATAGGGTCCTAGAAAAATTTGCAGTTCTCTTGCCAATACTCATTAATTAGAAGTTAAGTTCTTAGTCTTCTATCTAGTAGAACAAAAACTTACCTGAGAAAAATAGAAAGAAAAAGGATTGACATAGTAGAGACAACCATGTGCATGCTAAATTACAACGTATAATGCAGGTGAACTTAATAATGGGCACAACTTTTGCCATAAGAATATGTCTCTTCAACAGTTGAGATTATCAGGAAACTGTTAGTTTCCTGGATCAGTTAAAGAATCATCGAGAAGGTTTTTGCTTATTTAAAGTAGTTTCCTGCAGAAATTATCTAAAATTTATGGTAGTATCATGATTGCAAAAATACTAACTTGATGAAATTGCAGAATGGTGTTAGGGGATTGATGCTGGATATGTATGACTTTAAGAATGATATCTGGTTATGCCACTCATTCGGTGGGAAGTGTTACAATTTCACAGCTTTCGTAAGTGTTAGATTTGATGCTTGCGCAATATTTCTTGATAATATATGTTGGTCTGGGATTAATCAGCCATTTCCTCCAGCAACCTGCAATCAATGTTCTCAGAGAAATTGAAGCATTTATGAGTGTCAATCCTTCAGAAATCATCACCATATTCATTGAAGATTATGTCACGTCTCCACAAGGCCTCACAAAAGTGTTCACTGCAGCTGGCCTTATGAAATACTGGTTTCCTGTCTCCAGAATGCCCAAGAACGGAGGAGACTGGCCATTGCTCAGTGATATGGTCAGCAGAAATCAGCGGCTTCTTGTCTTTACATCAAAATCAGCAAAAGAGGCTTCTGAAGGCATCGCCTATGAGTGGAGATTCGTAGTAGAAAATCAATGTAGAACACCTTGATCACAGGCATATCTACTTTATATTTTTTCATCTATGTTGTTATCATATTTGACATTTTAGAATGAGTTTGCAGATGGAAATGGTGGCATGAAAGCTGGCTCATGTCCAAACCGTGCTGAGTCACCCCCAATGAACACTTTGTCAAGATCGCTTGTTTTGATGAACTACTTCCCTTCAAACCCTGACCTTGTCACAGCTTGCAAGTACAACTCTGCCCCTCTTCTAAGCATGCTTGATACATGTCATACTTCATCTGCTAACCGATGGCCCAACTTCATTGCGGTTGATTTTTATATGGTATGAATGTTATAATCATCTCCATTATATACCCAAACTAATTAACTAAGGAAGAGTGAAGCTGTTCAAAGTAATAAGTGACTACCATGTTTTTAATCTTAATGCAGAGAAGTGATGGAGGTGGAGCACCCGAGGCTGCGGATGTTGCAAATGGGCATCTGGTTTGTGGGTGTCGGAATATTGCTAGTTGCCAGGTCAAGTTGTTTATTTAATTTTACATCAAAGCTTATGCCTTAATATAACCTTCAAGAAATATTATCAGACAGCCTTTTCATGATACTGCTCTTTTACTTACTAGAGCAGTCAAGAAATTTGATATCTGTGATTGAATCTATAAGGATTTAAACCATGAATTTACTCCCAACTCTTTATGATTGAAGAACAGTCCTGCAAAAGCTTTTAGTTATATACATAGTAACCGGTGATCAATGTTTGATCATCCGTGCCACTGATCTTGTTAATCCTTCGTTACACAGGTTAATGGCAGTTACGGGGTATGTGATGCATTACCACAAGCGGCACGCCCATCCAGCATCCCTGCAACTGCACCCAGTACAACGCAACATGCATCACAAGCTCCACTAACCTCAGCTAATCTATATTGCAGACTGTTGTTTCATATGGCATCCCTAGTGTTATTCTTCCTCTTGGTGTGGAGATGGTAGCAAGTTTTCTCCCACACATTCATTAGCTAAAATTATGTCTTAGCAATTGTAAAATTTCTTTGGCAGCTAGTTGGTATTGCTTTGTCCATCTCGGTCTGATAGGTTCTGTAAGTAGATATTTATGTATGGGTGTGTTCTTTTATACTCGAATAATTTTTTTCTGTCAAAAAAATCACTTCCATGTGATTTTTTATGTTAATTTTTAATATTATTTATTTTTTAAATTTAAAAATTAATGTCTATAAAAAGAACTCACCCTTTGTGAATTAGAAGGTAACTAATACAAATCCATTCTCTGTATTCAGCTATTTATTTGTTAGAATACAATATAAGAGAAATTTGAGTGTGCTTTTAAAATAAAAATATTTTAAAACGAATAATATTTTTATTATATTTTAAAAAAATAAATTTTATTTTTTTATTTAAATAATATGATTTTATAATATAATTTTTATATTATAAAATTTTAAAATAAATTTTATAAATAAATTTTTAAAATTTATTAAAAAATATAAAATAAAATAAAGTTATTAAAATAAAGTGAAACGCACTTTCAAACAGCTCCACAAATTTTTTGACAAACTCGATACTAGGAAAATTAACAAAATCTTGAACGCAAAATCAAATCTTTAATTGAGCATTTGTCATCAGTTATTATGTCATCCTCAGAGCGATAAGTCTGGTATTCTGAATAATCCAGCTGCTGCTTTTCTACAATGCAGTCGACGAAAGTTTCTAAAGAGCCATTATCGAGAGAAACCCATTTTGAAAGGGCTTCCACTGGTAATGTCCAATACAGAAATGGAAGTAAATGACCTGCTGAAGTTTGGAGTGCTTCTGCAGAGCTAAGTTGGCAAAAAAAATGCATAGGGTCATTCTATCTTTCAGAAATTAAACAAAGATGCTGTTGCCTTTGCTGTTGTCTTCTTGGTCTTATATTGTATATAAAGCTGCTGTTGTCTTTTTGGTCTTATGCTATAAATATGTACTGCCTGCTGTTGTCTTCTCGGAGTTAAATTGCACAAGTTGCATTAAGTTAAAGGGATATTTGTTTGAACTTAGTACTTATCATTCCAAATAAATATATCATATTTTTTAATAAATTTTATAATATTTTATTAAAAAATTTTAGAAAATACAAAAAAGTATATATTATAAAATTTTTATGTATAATTTTTATTATTTTGTTTTGATGTAAATAAAATTAAATATGCTTTCTCAAAATTTTTTAAAATATTTTTATTTCAGAAAAATTGTCCACAATGTTTCCTAATCTTACAAAATCAGAAGATGCTTATATTAACTTCCATTTATTATAAAGCAGACACTCGGAAGCTCAGTGTTTCAATATAGCGTGGATGATTGAGTTAATATATAAAGACGATGTTTAGTAGTGCTTATAAAACGAAATTTTTTAGAATAAAAAATATTTTTGTTTTTTTTAAAAAATAAGTTATATTTTTTTATTTCAAAAAAATAATAAAAACATGTAATAAAAAGATCTTATTTTAAAGATTTTTTTTATATTTTTTAAATTTTTAAATAAATTTTTTTATATTTATAAAATATATATTAAATAAATTTTTTTTATATTTATAAAATATATATTAAAAAATATGAAATAAAAAATTAAAAAAAAATATTAAAAAAAAGCAATTCTAAACACCTCCGAAAGTTAATAAACGAATCTAATAATTGCGTGGATGATTGCGAGTGTCTGCTTTAGTTCTAATATATGCGAGTGTCTGCTATAGCTTTTAAATTATCAGAATATGCTTTATTAAAAAGTCTACACTCGCAGTGTTCTAGGGCTTTCTCTACTCAGACACTCGGAAGCTCCTCGCCCAAATTCTCTCTCTCTCTGTTCGGCGGCTCTATATTTCCTCGCTAGCTCGCAACCATGGTCAGTGAGTGAATTAGGAGTTCGTCGTCTTGATTTGAGTTTGAGTTTCTGGCCGCTGGTACTTGATTTGAGTTTCGTCGTCTTCCTCTTTGAGCTCGGCTTGTGGCAGCATCTTCTAGCCACCTGAAAACACACTCTGACAGGAGTTCGCTAGACTCCGGCGATCCAGTGGGTCCCGCGGCCTAGGTGTTGTTCGGATTTGCTTTGTTTCGGTATGCTCTCAGAACCTGCTAGCCCTAGCACTAGTTAGGTATTGTGAGTTATTGATTGTGAATTTAATGATTATATTCGACAACTTGGTTTCGGATGTTCCCTAGCGGCGTAAAAACTTTTGGGCGCTTGCTAGAATATGTCGTAAGCCGTCAGAAGACGGAGCCATGTAAGTGTTAATTATTTTGTTTATGTATTAAGATTTGTTAAGCATGTTTAGAAGTAACTTGGCCTCGGATGGTAGGAAATTAAGAAATTCGGCAGAAGTTGGGTGTAGGATAATTAGTTCTTATAATTTTAGGGCATTGTAACAGTTAATAATAGTTGGTATCTTCTAGTTGATGGTCAAGTATTTCCCATACTTTTGGATATTAGTTTTTGAATGTATTATGATGATAATTACTTAAGCTTTCCCTTGAATTAACAGGGGGAATTATGCCGAAAATTTTGAGAAATTTGGCACTTGTGATTTCAGAGTGGTGTTTAGTCAAGGCTTACTAGGTTGGGTTGAGTCTGGATTTAATCTGGACTTAGTTTGGACCAGTGCCAGTCACGATCTGGGAGCGCGGAGCGTGATAGCTGTATTCCTTCATTATGGAAAAGGGGTTAGTCCCGTGTCATCATACCATGCCACCACAGCCGCCGCGTCTCCTCCGCAGCTTCCCTAACACCGCTGCAGAACCAATCGAATCTTCTCTAATCTCCGCCTACATTCGTTTCTCCGACAGATTAATTCCTCCTTTCTCTCTGTCTGTCCCCACACCCGAAGAATACTCTCAACTTAACCTCGCCTTAACCTATGCTATTTTAACTCAACCAAACTTATCCCACACTCACTTAACCCACCTTAACTCGATCGTAACTGATGCTTATTATCTCTTCACTGACACTCTTGCCGCTCTTGTTTTTAACTCTTTTTCTAATCTCGTTCCTAATCCAACTATCTCTCAACTACTTTGGATAACCTCTGAACTTATCCCCCTTAACCCACCTAACCTCCCTACCTTAGTTCTAACTCTTCTTCGTTATACTTCGTTTAATAATTTAAACTTTTGTTATAATCTTCTAACTCTTTTAGTTAACTCTTTTGATTCTTGGCTTGTTCATAACCCTCTTGTGTTAACTTCTTCGCTCTATGTTTATCTTCGTTTGCTTTCCGACCATCACCGGCTTACTGGAGTTGAAATCATCAAGCCGTTAAAAAGTTTGGAAATGGATTTTTGCGTTAGAATTATTCGACAACAGTTTAGGTTATGCATTGAGATTGGTAGAGACCTTGTTAGATTGCTTGTGGATTGCTTTCATGTTCAAGAAGTCAAACAAGTTTGGAAAGATTTGTTATTTGAGCCCGAAAAATTTCGCGTGCCGGAGTTTCGTGATGTATCGCAGTTGTATTTTCGAAGAACACCGGTGCGTTATTTTGCATTGAGAATTACTCCGGAAATGGAAATGAAGTTGAGATTTTTGTTAACAAATGTGAAATTTGGTAATCAGAAAAGGTATCAGCTTTGGTTTGCAGACAAATACTTGCGTTCTCCATGGAGCGAAACGATAGTTGTAGACATAGTGAGATTCATCTGCTGCGGGCACCATCCGACAAATGAGATCCTCCAATCAAATGTGTTACAGAGATGGGCAGTTATAGGATGGCTTTTAACGTGTTGCAAAAGGAACTATGTTGAAGCTAATGCAAAGCTTGCTTTGTTCTATGATTGGTTGTTCTTTGATGAAAAAATTGATAACATCATGAATATTGAACCTGCAATGCTTCTCATTGTGAATTCAGTGCCTCAGTATATTGGTATTACTCGTAATTTGTTGGATTTCTTGTTTTTGTTGGTAGAAAATTTTGATTCGCAGAGGAAAGATTTGATTGCTCGTGCTGTTGCTAGTTGTTTTGGGTTGTTGGTGAAGAAAGGTGTTGTTCGTTCATTGAAGTCACTGATGGATTGTAGTTTGTTATCTCCATCGTTGAAGGATAGGCTTGCTAGTTTATCTTCTGGTTCAATAATGGTGGAATCAATAAATGTTAACAATGGTGAAGTTGCTTGCCCCACGGCAGATAAATCAGAGAAAAATTCAATGGTGTTGGAGATAAATGATTTGGCAGAGTTCAGATGCTGTAGCAAGCAAGAGCAGGTCGCTTGAAAGCAGATATCTCCCTAGTTTATAGTTCAATTTTGTAGAAACAGTTTGTACCTTTGATGCATTTGTAGCTCTGTACCCCCTCATCTCAAACTGAATGAATTGATGAATATGTAACAAAAACACAATTAAAATTACCAGCAAATGTTGATTTCTGCAAGCATATGCATATCTATTGTAATTGCAAACTGAAAAAAAGTGTACTTCCTTTTTGCTTTACAAAGTTAGCAAATGTTGATTTCTGCAAGCATAAGCATATCTATTGTAATTGCAATCTGAAACAAGTAAACTTCTGTTTTGCTTCGCAAAGTTTGGTTGATCAACAACATGGAACTGATACAATACTTTTAAGACAATACATTTGGTACAGTAGCAAAATTCCAGCTGATACAAGGCATTTCGAAGCTCTGATGCATCAAAAAGATGTGACAATTTTGTCGGCCTGGTGCAGATATGGCTAAACAGGCTTCAGGTAATGAATTAGCTGTTTGTCATTAGTACTTTATGTTATCATCATCCTCAGATCTAGCTGTCTCCTGAAGTCGATCAGGTTGCGATGATGTCTATGCTTTATGTAAGACTTCTGTTTAACATGAGGCAGTATGTGCAACATAATTTGCATACAGCTTTCTTGGTGGAACTACTAAAGGATTAACATGCATGGGTTGATTCTGATATTGGCAACAGTTTTTAGTTTTGCTTGTTTTGTGTTCATGGGTTGATTTTGATATTGTTCGAGGCTTTGCTTGCCTTTGCTATTCCTTCTTCCTGGTCTCTACTTGGTTGCATAAGCTGCAGCAGTAAGAGCATTATAATTGTCATTGTTGCAAAAGGATGAACCTTGTGCATCTTTGTAAAGAAGCTAACATAGATAATCATTCAAACCTGGAGGTAAAGAATACCTAGATCGTGAGCCAAACCTCTTTGGTCAATCGAGAGTCCAGCACTGTTGTAATTCAAATACTTTTGAGCGGTTGTAGGTTGGGTTTGAGGAAGTTATTAGCTGTCAATATTACCACGCAACAACTATTTGGAGTTTTTATGCCTGTTTCGTGTTGGTATTTTGTTTGGCTGTCTTGCAAGATCTACATTTATTTTCTAATTTAATCCCTTTTTCTTATGACTCCAGGTATCAAAGTCTATGGTGTCTTTGGTGAGACAAGCCTGAGTGAGCTGGCAGCCTTTACATCATACTCTCTGGCTTTCCCAAATAATTTCGTTGCACGTGTGGACTCATATATTGTAAGTTCTGATATCTTTGTAGTATGCCATATATGTTTTTTTGTGATTCCATCATATGCCCGTGCTTTAAGGCACTGTTGGTCTCTTCAATTTTTATATGAATATAAGTAAGTAGATGAGCACTTGTTTGATCAGATATTCAAAAATCCATGTGTGGTCCTTTCTTTTAGGTGCAGAACAATCTGAACGAAAAGCCCATTACAGCTTACTGCCTGTCAGAATAGCTTATTTGCAAAAGAGAAGGACATATTTGCTTGTATCTAAACAGTGCATGCTTCAACTGTAATAAAACTATCCCTCCTTCCTCTTTCTGTAGTTCTTCTCTTCCTAATTATCTCATCATTAAAGGATGTTGCGGCAGCAATTGGAGTGGAGACTTTGCAATAAGCTGTAGATAAATGATGCACTTGTGATAGCTGATGCACTTACCTTTTTCCTAGATTCATGTGCAACATTTGCATTTTATATAATGACAGTATGCATTGCATATTCATGTCCTTTTTATTGGAGTATAGGTATATGCGTTTTCATTCGACAAACTCGCAAAATTTGTCTCCCCATTTAAAAATGACTTGTTGAAAAAATTCATCATTTTTTCTGGCAATCTTGTAATGCGTATTGGTCGGCATGTCATTTGTGGACGTACTTCTGTTACATACTGTTCTAATCTATCATTGGGCTTAGAAGCAGCAACTTTTGTGTGGTTGCACAAGCACTTAATGATTTAGGGTAAGTGAACAAGAAGTGACATTTTATTGGATAAATTTTCTGTTTTTTCTCTCGATGCATTGATTAACCTTCTTCAAAACCTTGACCTTTGTGAAGGACCTATACTGCAACTTTAATCATATGAGATGTATTTGAAACAGTATAATGATAATGAGGCAGATGATTATACCAAATATCTTGAATGACTCTGGGTTATATTTTTAGTAATGTACTTCTTGGGCTTAATTCTTCTAGAGTTACCATCGAGTTTCAGTGTTAGTCAATGCTCAACTTATACTAATTGAGTAACCATATGATCTATGTGAGTCTGGCCTTTTTGTTTGCATCAAATTAACTGTAGTGCAGGTACAAAGCTTCTGGAATTGGGCTCGACTCTGGTGATCTAGGATATTTATCTACTGAGGGTCGAAAGTTTTTTTTTTCCAATCGAGAAGGAGTTTGGTATGGCTGGCTTTGGAAGAACAACCATCACAGCTAGCACTGATCTTAATGAGTAAATTCTTGATGCCTTGAATAAGCAGGTAAACTTATGAGGACCTAGGTTTTTGAAGGTCTGATAACCAAGTGTTCAAGCATTAATGTTCAATGTGTTTGGACGTCAGATAAAGTTCCAGTATTATTATGTATTAGGTTTTATCAGTTAACTCTCTTGTTAAGAGGTTTCTGAGTCTGCATACTAAGTTTATTAGGCTTTATTATCTTAGAGAATGAAGTTCGAATCTAACTGTTTTTTTACTGGTAGGGTCATAAGATAGATGCATATGGTATTGGAACTTGCCTGGTCACATGCTACCCTCAAGCAGCCTTAGATGTTGTATTTAAGTTGGTTGAGATTAACAACCAGCCTTGCATGAAGCTTGAAGATGGGGCAAAGGTAATACCTATTACATATTATGTGTTCATGAGCATACTTTACCATATTGACTGCATTCATCTTCTGTTCTAGGTTTCAATACCTTGCAAAAAGAGGTGTTATAGATTATATGGAAGAGAAGGCTGGCCTTTGGTAGATCTAATGCAAGGTGAAAATGAAGCACCTCCCAAGGTAAGTAATGTTTAAGATATATGCTAATTTGAGCAGTAGCCTTTTGAAGGTTGCATTGTATCCCGGAACATATGAACGGTCCAAGGATATAGTATCTATTCTTTCTTTTTGAGTGATATGTACTAAAGGAAAGGTAGAACATCTTATTACCCAATATCATACTCTGAAACAATTGATCTTCTAGTTGCGAAAAATTTGCTAAGAACATGATCTCTTACTGCTAGTCTTATATCTTGTTAGATTGATACTTGAAAAAGTACTGTTTAAGCTCAACTATTAAGTCAAGGTACTGTGTTTTCAGTATCAGTTCGTTACATTGAGTTTCTATGTTCTATTTATAGGTTGGAGAGCGTATTCTTTGTCGTCATCCATTCAGTGAATCCAAAAGGGCATATGTTGTACCACAGCCTGTTCAAGAGTCATTTAAGTGCTTTTGGCTAGGAAGTGCAATATGAACCCTTTCCCTACATTCTGTTAATAGAATGAATAAATGTTTACATATATATGTTTTTAAACTTCAAGTGAAATATTTCTGTAGCTAATAGAGCCTAAGTATTAGTTCATGAAACCTCTTTAAGTTGAAAATAAAACAACACTTATGCTTCACCTTTAGATACCTAGTGCCCATAATTCATGGTTTTGTCCATCTCATGTGTGGTTTCTTATTGAAGCTAAATCAAGATACCATTGGCTTCACTTCAGAAGCTCAGAGCCCATTGCATGCAGCAGTTAGAACAATTGCGACCAGATCGTATGAGAGGTTGAACCCCATGCCTTAGAAGGTCTCTTAAATCCACCTTCCTCTAACTAATAGAACTTGCGCTTATTTGAAATTGAAGTTTATATAACTTAAATAGTCCTGTCCTATGACTGAACGAGGTCCCAGTGGGCGAATTACATTAATTGCGCGGATAGAGTAGTTTCAGGAGATTGCTGTGTGTATGATAACATTAGAACAAGGAAAAATCTTCTTTTTCCCTTTTGTCCATACATAGCTGTTGAAGCATATGGTATTGGTTCTTGTAAATCTTTAAAATTTCATTCAGGGTTTATTGTATTTTCAGGAACCAGTAATAGGCATTAATTATCTGTTTTGCATACTTTGTTTTTATAATATTTCACCTTTGTAGCTTGTAACTGTTGGGGTGCTGCAAAAAATGCTGTTAAAGAATATGCACATTTAATGTCATTGTTTTCATGGAGACCTCTTTGTTTTCTGTTAGATTTTATTTGAGTCCTAATTTCTTATATGGTATTTTATTATGAGCTACAATTTTGTTCCATCTTCATTTTACTTTTTCTACTAATTCGCACCATCACATGGCTAGTAGATACATGGTGTAAAGAGTATGTTGCACCCAATAATGGCTGCTGATCAGCAGAAAACGTTATGCAGAAGCTGTAAATGATACAAGGACTCAGCTTTTAACACAAGAGTACCAAAGCATCAAAACTGTTTTGCATCTAATCTGTTTCCACATGATCCAGCTGTAATCCTGTCCGGTTCTTATCTGTTTTCTTTGAGGTAGGTAAATCGTTTCATTTCTCTCTGTTATTTTGATTGTTGTAATCGTAAGATTAAGTCTTTTAAATACAAACTTTTATCTAGTTCGGAAGTGAAAGCCTAGAGGTACAAGTGAAAGAGTGAACTGTACTGTATGCACCGATTATGTTTTCCTACCTGGTGAAGTATTCATTCATAATGTCTCCATTTCATAGTCTATTCCTGTTGATTTCTTAAGGTATTACAAAATCATGATTTTTGTTATTTGTTCAAAATGTTATTCCAATAATAGCATTATAAATGACTTGACATGTTGGAGCGAGCAAGTTATTGTAACTGTGCACAATCTACATATGTAATCTATGAACTCATTCTATGATCATAGCTGACAACCAAACTTGAATTTGATTTATATATTAAGAAGCTAGCTTGAATAAATTCCTTTAATCCATTAGCTTCTGGTGGTTCTGGTATGTTGAAGTTATTGACATCATCGAATTCTAAAGCATATCATTTAGTTAGTGTCGGTGGATCAGATTGGATGCAGTAACCTCAACAGAAATGGGAGTGACGAGTGAAGACAAACTGTTTACGGAATTCATTGTCTGATCATGTACAATGAAATTAAAGACGCAGCAAGATAACAGAAAATTTTATTTAACTTTTCACTTTGGCAACGCTGAGAAAAATAATATCTATTTTTTTATTTTACATATTTAAATAAATTTTTATTATATTTTATAAAATTATTATAAATTTAAAAATATAAAATATAATAATTTTTATTATATTTTTGAATTAATATTTTATTATTTATAAAATAAAATAAAAATATTTATTTTAAAATACAATATTTTTAAAAACTATTTTCGAACACAACCTGCAGTTGGTCTTTTCTAAGTAACTTATCGAAACAGTTTTGTATGAAAGTCTGCATTGTACAAGTGGCTATTTAGAAGTACGATTCGTACTATTGAATAATGTCTAAAAAAATCAACATTTAGCAAGATAAATTATAATATATCATAAAATTTTTATATATAATTTTTATAAAAGCTTAATTAAGAAATTTTTTTATCTTATTTCAAACTTTTTTTATATTTAATTGAATGCTCAACTATGCTGGTTTCTCTTCCAACGACGTTTATTTTTCAAGAAATTTGCTTTCTTTTATTAATATTATGTATGTATTAATATTAGATAGTACATTAAATATTTATTTTTTTACAAATAAATACACTTATTTTTAAATATTAATTTTTTAAAATTTACTTTAGAAAAAAAAGTAAACGTTCCTCGGAATAAGGACCGGTGAGTTAATGCAGGAGTATGCATTACGGTCAAGCAAACCAAACCATTTTAGCGGCAACGCCGGTTTTCCTTAAAAAATTCAAATTAGTCTATTCTAAGTTTTAAAAACCTTATCTATATTAAGCGAGAGTAATTACCTGTATTACCCCTGATAATTAAATGATTCAGTATTAAACTTTTAATGAAATTCTAATTTATACATAAAAATTAATACCAATGGAGAAATTTTAAGAGAACAAAGTTTTATTGTTTGTAAATCAGAAGTTTATTATTACATTCGTAAGAATAAACTCCTCAAGATTTTATCAATAAAATTAAATTTTGGGCAAAAAAGTAAAAATTTTGAATTACGTAAATACTTAATTTGAAATTTATATTAAATTGTTTGCCATATTTTGCTCTTAATGTTGTCATAAAAATATAAAATTTGATCAACTTTTTATCCTTTTTAGAAAATCTAATATTAAATTTATTAGGAAACCTAAAACTTATAAATCATCTTGACCAATATTTCTTATTAACTATATAAAATCTCATTATTAGGTTAAATGTTAATACAGTTGTTCAAGTTTTCAACAAAGCAACTCATTAAATTTGCAAGTAGGAATAGTATATTTTATAAAGAAGATACTTTGTCTTAAATAATAACATTTTTCGATCGTGGTTCATTACTCACTCTAACATATATTATTCAAATTAAAATTAATAACAAAATTTAAATCCTACCGAACTCAATCCGTATGGTTACGAACGTAGCACGTGCATATGAAAAGCTAGCATTAAGAAATTAATGATGAATATTTATTTTCTTGGTAAAGCCCAAATCTCCACAGCAAATCAAACATCTTCCTCGTAACTGTTATTATTATTAGTAATTTAATATCATCTCCTTGCTTAACTAGTTAACTTTATCGTGCGTTAAGATTAGCGTTCTATAAAAAATACTTTATCAATCTTTTTTTCAAATTTGTTATATAAAATTTATTTAAAAATTTAAAATTTATCAACAAATTTACATTACAAAATATTATTATTGTTTATTATTTTTTAAGATAAAAAATAAAATTTATTTTTTAGAATAAATAAAAATATATTTATTTTAGAAAATACTTCTTTAAGTATTTTAACTCGCCTAATCAAGTCACACAAATTTTTTTTATTTAACTAATATATATAATATTAAAAAAAAAATTATTTAGTTTTTTCTTAGAATACCTTTTATAAGCATTACATAATTCAAAAACTCCCTCATCGTTTGAAAAAGTCTCCTAGCTTCATTTTCTCACTCACTGATCAGCAAGCAACAAGGAAAAGAAGAAGGCGAGAGATGTCAGCGGCTTCTGCAGGAGCAGCACCAAGCGATGCATTATCAAAACACACTGCAATCTTCGGTCTTCGTCTTTGGGTAGTAATCGGTGTTGGCTGCGGTGCTGCATTCGTTCTCGCTTTGTTCCTTCTTTCTCTCTGGTTTACTTCTCGCCGTGGTCTCAAACCGTGGCGAAACCATCGATCAACTACCAATGTTATTCCCGAAATACCCCGTGATATCCCTGAAATCCGTGTTGATTCTTCTACTGGAACGGAGACAGCGATAGCGACAACGCCGCTCGCTGATTTTCTCCAACATCCGCTATCGACTGAAATCGGGACGCAGAATGGTGGGTGTTGTGTTAGTTCTAGTGAACGGCAGGCGTTGTTTTTGCCGAATAGAATTCAGATTGACATTGGGAAAGAAAATAGGATTTCTTACCCTGGTGGTGGGAATTCTTTACAGGGGAGTGGAGATCAAGGGACGCCCACCACGGTGTTGCCGGAAGTTTCGCATTTGGGTTGGGGGCATTGGTATACTCTTAGGGAGCTCGAAGCTGTTACTAATATGTTTGATCCTGATAATGTGATTGGAGAAGGAGGGTATGGGATTGTTTACCACGGAGTTCTTGCGGACGGAACTCAGGTTGCTGTGAAGAATTTGCTCAATAATAGGTAGAACTTGATTTGCTTCCTTCTTCATGTTACCTATTACCGTGATTTACCTCAAAGTTTCAATATTTTCAATTTGGTTTTGAGGAAATGAGTAAGTAGTTTAATGAATTGGTTTTGTATTGGTATATCACATTTTCACTTGAAAGCTGCAGTCCTTTTTTCGTGAGTTTTTAAGAAGCAATGGTTGTGGTAGGTTATAGCTGAATTTTGATTTGGTGGATTTTGCTTTGCATGTCATTCGATACTGAATTTTCTTCTCTGAAATCTGAATCTTGTCATTGTTTATGTCCTGCTAGAAGTTCTGGTTGTGTCACTTTCATCAGAATCAGAATTTTGTAACATTAAATAAGTTTTGGTTAGAAGCTGGAGCTCACATGTTTTTAGCTAATGCGGTGTGCTTTGAGGAGAAATAATAAACACAAAATGCTGGTGCCACCTTGCTATAGGCTCTTTCTGCAGTTGTTGTGGCTGTAGACATACTTGTTAACTTTATGTGGTTCTCATAAACTAAGTTAAAAGGTTTTGAGGTTTGGGTAGTCATGTCTGGTGACAAGATTGAAGCAATTTTGTCTTTGATCTTTATATACCTGAACAATAATCAAACACATAAAAGTCTTTAAAGCTAAAATGCCAAAAAAGTCTGTAGTCTGTTAAATGTTGCCTGTGAAAGTTTATTGACTACATGCATGTCAACTAAAGATTCAGAAGCACAGTTAACTAAAGATTCACAAGCACCAGAAGTGTGTCGAAGGCAGTATCATGTATTGAGTTAGTCATACAAAAACCTTATACAGATTATTTCTCTAATTGATCCTGCCATCTCTTCAGGGGCCAAGCAGAACGGGAATTCAAGGTGGAGGTGGAAGCAATTGGACGTGTACGGCACAAAAATCTAGTTAGATTGCTTGGGTATTGCATGGAAGGAGCTCATAGGTAGCCTCATTTTCTTTTTTCCGTAATTCATGATACTATAAAAACTATTTAAGCATAAGAAGTAATCAGAAGCATGTTCCATGTTTTTTGTCTCCTTTGTAGAATACTCGTTTATGAGTATGTTGACAATGGCAACTTGGAGCAGTGGCTACATGGAGATGTTGGACCTGTCAGCCCTCTTACTTGGGATATTCGAATGAAGATTATCATTGGAACTGCAAAAGGGTATAAGCCATATTTACTCTTTCTAATTCTGTCTCAATAGCCATCTCAAAGGGGTCTCACCCTGGTTAATGTGCTTGCATTAGGGAGTCGAGTATCTTACTCTGGTCATAATTGATTGTTTACCCAGGTTAATGTACTTGCATGATGGTCTTGAGCCCAAAGTAGTGCACCGTGACATTAAATCAAGCAATATACTGCTTGATAAGGACTGGAATCCTAAGGTTTCTGATTTTGGATTAGCAAAACTCTTGGGTGCTGAAAGGACATATGTCACCACAAGAGTCATGGGAACTTTTGGGTGGGATAGGTTACTATTAGTAAGACTTGGTATATCTTTCTTGAGAAGTTTGGATGTTTATAATTTCCTGGTCTTTGCTTGTATAGATATGTAGCTCCTGAATATGCCAGCACTGGCATGCTGAATGAGAGGAGTGATGTGTATAGTTTCGGAATCCTTACCATGGAGATAATATCTGGTCGGACGCCCGTTGATTACAGCAGGCAACCAGGAGAGGTTAGTATGGCGGGTGTATTGCGTAACATAACAATTGCCAAAGAAGTGATTGTTAGCAGGTAATGGCTTGACTTGATATGTTTTGCAGGTTAATTTGGTTGACTGGCTAAAGACAATGGTCAGCAATCGAGACTCTGAGGGAGTTCTGGATCCCAAGATAACTGAAAAACCTTCTTCAAGGGCTTTGAAGAAGGTTATGTTAGTAGCTTTGAAGTGTGTGGATCCGGATTCACAGAAGAGGCCTAAGATGGGACATATAATACACATGCTTGAGGTTGATGATTTCCCTTATCGTGATGTAAGCCAGTTCTTCTGCTTTTTTGTTTTTCCTTCTCTCTCTTCTCCTAAATGGCATTTAGTACCTAAAAAATTTCTCTATATCATGCTTCATGAGGAAGCTTTGACATGTTTGTTGTGCTGTGCTGGGCTGGGCTGATCGGGGGAATGTATTTCACTTTAATACTACAACTTATACTTTCGAAGCATTTCACTTTAGCTGTAGCGTACTCCATTAGTGTGCTGCACTGATCAAAGTATTTTCTTAGCTGTATGGGTAAAGCTTTGAGTTAGAAATGTGTTGACATACTTTGAAGTATCATTGCAGGTGTTTGGCTTTTGTTAAGACTCCTTTAAGAGATGAATGATTCTGAGCAGTTAAATATTTACAGTCTGTTTTGCATGGAGTACATCAGAGTGTTTATTTCCATTCACTGCACAATCTAGTTATCTATATGTTGATACCTTTGCTCTCTTATTTACGTACAAAATCACACTAACAGCATCAGCTAAGCATGTTGATGGAGATATATAGCCTTGCAGTTATGTTTGTTTTTTATGAGCTTGAGAGCTGTATGCCCAAAATCTGATCTAGGTTTGCTAGACATTGTGGTTACAGAATCATATTTTTCTAATGCGAACTGAAACTGAACATGCTTTCATTATTTGACTCAGGATCGTCGAGCTGGACGAGATAGTACATTTGCTGACAGTCCGAAGGAGAAAGTCAGAGTCTTGAAAATGGTTAGCATGCAAGATGATCAGAGCAGTGGGAATGAAACAGAAAGCAACACACAAAATGAAAAGCCACCAAGTAGGAGAAAGCAAGAGGATTAGAATATCCGCTTCAGTACGCTTATCTATATCAGAATCTTAGGAACATGGGAATCCCTGATGTTCTTACATCTCATAAGTTGAACAGAAGAAACAAGTATCACCGCTCTGGTCGTGTATATAATTCCCTGCCTGTTTAGCATATTCAACGCTCTTTCATGATCCATCTCTGCAGTTTTGCAATAGAGTACCCTACTGATATACTCATCTTCTGATATTTTCATCACTAGTACCACATAGGCTTCTGAGATGCATCGACACATTGAGGGTGCGCGAGTACTTTTGAAATAGAATTTTTTAAAATAAAAAATATTTTTTTTTAAAAATAAGTTTTATTTTTTTATTATAAAAATAATAATAAAAATATGTAATAAAAAGATTTTATTATATAAATTTTTTTTATACTTTTTAAAATTTTAAATATTTATAAAAAATATATTAAAAAATATAAATTAAAAATTAAAAAATTAATTTTATGATAAGCAACGCCAAAGACACTCTGACTGCACAGATTGTCAATATTTGTTGGTTTCATCTATTACTAGATTTAGTAGTGTTCTTTTCTCTTATTTTATTTTTGAGAACAGTAGTGTGTTGCTGGGCATTTTGGTTGAGGTTTTCCAGAATCAAATATATATCAAATAGAATTTGTGGTTAGAAGTTAGAATGCCCAATAAATACACAACCAAACATTTCTTTAATTTTTTATTCCAGACTCTGGATTTTGATTTTAACTGCCTGAATAGTTAACATGTCCTCCCTTAACAGCTCAGCAAAAATGAGACATGATAGAATTCAGAATGTCCCCATATCTTTAAAGAAGAACAATAGCAAGAAATTGAATATTATAATTAAAAAAAAAGAACTATTGTAGCTGGCCATGTAAGTAAAGCCCATCTGAATATCCAGCCAAAGCCCGCTAGTAGGTCTAAATAAATAAAAGAGAGCGTTGGAGAATACTTTTAAATTAATTTTTTTAAAAATAAATAATATTTTTATTTTTTTAAAAAATAAATTTTATTATGTGACATAAGAAAATATAATAAAAAATTTTATTACTAAAACTTTTTTATATTTTTTAAATTTAAATAAATTTTTATATATTTATAAATAATATATTAAAAATATAAAATTAAAAATTAAAAAATTATTTTGAAGTAACCAATACCAAACGCGGGTGCCGGTTACAGAAAGCGATCTCATTAGCCGTCCACGTGGACCGCAAGATCTTGGATCTCAAAGCGCCATCTATATAATTATCTCGTACTCGGTGTTTTAGGGCTTTCTCTATTCGCAGACACTCGGAAGCTCCTCGCCCCCAGATTCTCTCTCTCTCTTCGGCGGCTCTATTTTTCCTCGCTAGCTCGCACCCATGGTCAGTGAGTGAATTAGGTTCATGCTTGTTGATTTCCGTTTCACTCGTTGCTTCATATCCTTCTCACTGGTTCAGCTTCGTTCAAATAGTTCTGATTTAGTTGTTGTTCTCCATCGCAGATTATTCCGAAGAAGAATCGTCATGAGATCTGTAAGTACCTGTTTCAAGGTAACACACCGAACTTTTAATCTCTTTTACGAATTGTTTTTTCTTCCTTTGGTTTTCTTATTTCTCTCTAGTTGCGATTCAAGTATGCTTTATTATTTTGATATGTTGGCTCGCCAAGCCTAACTTACTTTTTTTAATTTAAATCTAGTTTACTAGTTGAGAGTGTCACAAATATCAAGACTTGTTCTCGTACGAATAAGAATTACTACTCCATATTTGATTGAAGAATGCTTTGATGGTTACGGGCTGAAATTCCTCTCTAGAAGAATCAAGATTTGTTCATATGCTGGAAACGTATTTGGAACTTCAACTCCAGCACTGTTCTATCTGAGTTCTGGACTCGTATATTTTTTATTTTCTGGATATGGGGTAAACTTGTTATTTGGATTTTGCTTCTTTTCTGTTTTTGGGCGATTCTGGTTGATCTGGTATTTTCATTGTAATGGCTAGTGGATATCTGAATCTGTATAGTATATATTAACAAGTTCTAGCAGAATAAAAGAACATGTAACTCGTTGATGTGAATAATAATGAATAATCTTATCTACTCCTGATTTTGGTTATACATAGTAATGTAATTTTGTATGTAAAACAGAGGGTGTCCTGTATGCAAAGAAAGACTACAACTTGGCTAAACACCCTGAGATCGATGTTCCAAATCTTCAGGTGATCAAGCTCATGCAGAGCTTCAAATCCAAGGAATTTGTTCGTGAAACCTTTGCATGGATGCACTACTACTGGTACCTAACCAATGATGGGATTGAGTTCCTCAGGACTTTCCTCAACTTGCCTTCTGAAATTGTGCCTGCCACGCTCAAGAAATCAGCCAAGCCTCCACCAAGGTCCTTTGGACCTCCTGGTGATCGCCCGTAAGATTCCTTGGGCTTCAGTATGATGAATAGAGATGATGGTTTGGTTTTGTTAGTTATCCTCTTGTATTATGAAAATCCTTTTGAGCCAGCAAAGTGCTTTGTAAGCTGGCATGTTTAGGAGCTTGGAGCATTTGAGAGAATGATCTTTATGCCCTCTGATCGCCTTTTAGATTTGTTTCTTCGGATAGCGATCACGGTTCTCCATACGTTTGAAAATCTTGATATGTATAGTACTGTTGTGAGTGTTTGTGTACTGCTTGGGGTGCTTATTAGCAGATTTCTAATGCCTATAGTCTCTACCTTCTATTTCAGAAGGGGACCCCCAAGATTTGAGGGAGACAGACAAAGGTTTGGAGACAGGGATGGCTACCGCAGTGGTCCACGTGGTGCTCCTGGTGACTTTGCTGGTGAAAAGGGTGGCACTCCAGCTGATTACCAGCCATCTTTCAGGGTGAGTGTTTATGATTTATTTCTTGCTACAAATTGCGAAGTTTGAGATATTGTTGTTGAAATAGAATAAAGATTGTTGCATGCTGTAACCTGCATTCCAGATGAAAAGTCACGGGAAATATTGATTTCCGTAAATGATATGCATGCATATCCCATCAAGAAGTTATCTTTAGTCTTTGATTTATGTGCACTCTTAATGTTACAGTAGTGAAAGATATTTAAGTAATTTAAGATAGTAGTAACAAGATTAAGTTTGTTGTCCTGTTCTGGAATGAGTTTTGATAATTTTAACGGTGTGGAATGCTATGTCATCAATATTGTCTCAAGTATAGTTTTATATGTTGCCACATGATGAGTAGTTTTCCAATTCTCACGATGGTCATCTGAGACACTCTTCAGTAGTGTGTCAATGCTGACATTTAATTCAACTCTGATGGCTCTGTTTGTCGGTGTTGTCATTGTTTTTGTTCGTCTTAATTGGTTTGTGTTCACTGTGCGTGCTCTTTGCAACTTATAAGCTTAAACCTAGTAGCCCCTCTCCTTTGTAAACTTACTGTGGATGCCATCTGATGAGAGTTTTTTCAATCTTATGATGGTCGTCTGTGTCATTTTGCTAAACACTGACATTTTTTTACTCCGGCAGTTTTAGTTTACATGCTTGTATCCAAGCATGTCGACTTGGATACAAGATACCAGGTGTATGCTTGTTGTTTTATACATGGACCCTTAGCCAAATATTAGTAAGTTTGGATTTTTTTTTATGTTCGATGCATCATTTAGGTAGCTGGTGTTAACCATCTTTCTGTTTTACGATGTAATGCAGGGTTCTGGTGGCAGTAGACCTGCTTTTGGTCGTGGTGGCGGGGGATATGGAGCAGGGTCTGCACCATCAATGGAGTAGTTTAGCTTGATCTGAGAGACCTCTGGACTTTTTGTCCTAAGAACTTTTGTCAAATTAAATGTGATAAGAGGGTATTTTAGTTCTAATTCAATATTTTTCAGGTTGTGAAAGATTCTCCAGACAAGAACATTTTGATGAATATCGTACTCCTGTGGTTCCCGGATGAAGTTTTGTGCTCCTTTGTGTTATGTGAAATAGAAACGGAGACGTTCGATGGAGTCTTTAATCATATGTTATCTTATTCATTTATTTTCTGGTGCTTTGGACTCTTTTTACTTCGATATCTAAAAAATTAATAGTGATGGTCCTCGAGGAATGTTGAATGTATTCTAAAATCCAAAAAAATAAAAATTTTGTTCGCGTAGCGTTGAAATTGATTTGTAGAAGGCTGATTCTGCAAAATCGTTGTTGCGGTGTTTGTTAGCATGGTAGCGTTAAACGAATCCTGCATAAATTGCGTAGCGATATTAAGGACCTCCTTCATTTCATCCTCACCTTCCTTCCTCCTCTGCAGCTCTACTTCAACTGCATCTGAACATCATCAACGACGTTTCTCTTATCGCAGCTGCCAGCACCAACCGTAGGAAAATCAAACAATTCAAACAACATAAATTGAAAGAAATTAATGGTGTATTGGATTCCCGGGGTACATAACGGAGAAATTTTTTTGTTTCACACCCCTGCCCACGCTCGATCTCTCCTAGTGTTCGCTCTCCTGCTTTCCCGCTCTTGCTCTTGCCGGCGATCTGTCTATTCAGGTCTTCTTTGGCGATCTATCTCCAGATCTAAGTCTTTTTCGGCGATCTATATCCAGATCTAGGTCTTCGGCATTCGCTCGATTTCTGTCCGATCTTTGTCCGCTGCGTAAATAAGGTAACCCCAATATTTGTAAATTCCTTATTGGTATTGATTTGATGACCAAATCTCTCCTTCTGCTCTATCTTCGGTGAGGACTTTTGATGAAATGATTCGTCCATGCTACTGTTTTCTATTGTGTTCTTCAGAAATAATTTAGCTATTGTTCTTCTGATTCGATCTGGTGAGTATGAAGATTTTGCTGGAGAGCCGTGTGGCGTTCGTATAACATCTGACAGCCTTATAATTAGACAGTGTATTCTCGAATGTCATCTGAAATTCATTGTTTTCTTCACTCCACTTCCTCACCATGATAGCTCCTGGTGTTATGATTTTTTACTCCACTCTATCTAAACAATTTTGTTGCTAGAATAGTTTGAATTTGTTTGTTGAGTGAGTTTGATTTTTGTAGTTTCCGATCTTGAATGTTATTGCAGGGTAGTGTTGATTTACTTTTGTTGTTGGATTGATAAATTTTCTTTTTCCTTGTTGGCATTTATGGAGAAGCTTTTTTTTCTTTTAGGTGAAAGGTCAATGCTTTAAGTTCATTTGTTTAGTTTATCGAGGATATATAGTGGTTCTAGATTTGATTGTCTATAAATTTAGTTCATTCGTGGAGATGCTAACTTCTTCAGAGTAGATTTAGATCTTCAATGATGTTCTTATGGTGGATTGAATCTGGCAGGGGATTATTCCTTCTTCAAACAACTTAGTGAAAATCAAATAAGGACCAACTTAAAACATCTTTTGTGATTATAGTTTACCAATCTACTCAGATCAATAACACTGGCAGCAGAGCTTGTTTCTTATTAGGAATCTTGATAATAGGCCAGTAGTTGGTAATGTATTGTGCTAACAAGTAATTTTTGTTGATGGTGTAGTTGTTTGATGCTTCGAACTGGTGTTTCCTGTGCCATCTCCCTGTCCATGCAGCTTCACCTTAGAGAATGAAGAAATTGTAAACATCTCGTTGAAGTTTTTTAATTTGCAGTACTAGCTTGATGGATCATTTTACTTGGGTTGGAAGTCTATGGATATACGTGATAGTTGAGGAAACTGTCAGAGCATGAGAGCATACGCAGTTCCAGAGCAGCTCCCCTGTGCTTGGTGTGGGAGGTTTGTGATGTTGAAAGACATGGGCATCCATGTAGTGCATTGCACCGTTAGAGCTAGAGCGTGTTTCAAATGACCGTAACTGAGTTTCGTGAAAGTGAAAGTAGGAAGTAGAGTTTCTTGAAAAGTGAAGTGAAAGTAGAGTTCAGTATTTGTGTTTCAATAGATTTTGAAAGTGTGTTGAAAATTGAAAGATATGGTTGTATTAAAAAGTGTGTAAATAAAAAAATTAGAACTGGAATTTCGTATGTGAAAGTAAAATTTTGAGTTTCTTGTGTAATTAAAACATATGAACTATTTGAAACTCAAAATTTGACGGAAAAAAATAGAGTTACGGGCGTTTGAAACACGCCCTAAGTGTTGAGAACTTATCTCGTTGTTCATTGTGGAATTTTGTATCTTCATGTATATAAAAAAATATCGATTGAACGGTTTCAATTTTAATGAAAAATTCTTGTATTTTTCTAGTACTTGTATTGAGCTTGTTCTTAGTAGATATAAATGTAATAGAAAAGGAGTTTTAATTGGTTATCATTATTTTGTCTCAACAGTGTGTTATATATCATATTTGGAGTACTCGAATAGAATCTTGTGTTACTTCTTTTAACTGGATCCGGATGTAGTTCATTACTGAAACGAGTAATATAACGTGATTTTGTTAATACAATAATGTAATTATTACTAAGTGTGAATCAAAGACTTCTAGATGCCACTGTAGAAAGGAAGACAATATAACTTTCAATGCAAGCATATGATAATATAGATAAAGATATAAAAATATTATTTTTTGATAAACACTAAATCAATGATTATGCAATTAAAAGTAAGTTTAGTTTTAATTGAGATTGTCAGCACAAAATTATTATAAATATAAGTTAAATTTTAAGATAATTTAAAATAAGTTCAATTTTACGTAAATTTATGAGACCAAATTATTTACAGAAAATATAGTGAATATGTTTATTGTAAAACATTACATACAACAACAAAAAAATATTTTAATTTTTTTACTTACTATTTTCTTTTATTTTTTTTTAATTTAAACACAATTTATTATTATATTTTTTTTTGTTTACTAATTTATTCAAACACTGTTAAAATGCTCTTCTCCTCCCCCTTTTTTTTTTTCTTTCTTATCCTTTTTTTCTCTTCTGCTCCCTCCACCTTATAAAACTTTCATCCAAACACACCTGAGTTAAGAGAGAAGGTCTGACATTGTTCAGTAGCTCGATTGGAGAGCCATTAATAGCAGAGCAGATACTTTGACTTTGCTGTGAAATCTTCAAGAAAATAGCTGTTGTTTAATAGAATGAAAGTTTTCTAGAGTTGATCGATGATGATGACATGTTTCTAATAATAAACGGAGGAGCTTGATGCTGTTGATTGTTTTCAAGTTTGATTGAAGTTGGAGATGGTGAGAAACTGAGACCGACGATGAGGTGATGGAGAACGAACACGGCGGCACAAAGGCAATAGCGAATAATGAAACAAGCGCAAACTAGTCAGAGATTTGGAAGGACAGTCTGTGAAGATGGTGGTGAGTGCTAGTTTGTAGTTGGACTGCCGAAGTCATGGTGAATGGGTAGAGAACGCGAGGACTCGTCGGGAGAAAGAAAAGTCACAAATGATGGATTCAAACCCGATCTGCCGGTTAGATTAGAGATTTTGATTTTCTTTTTAAAAACAATTGCTGCTTGGTTGATCCGAACGGGTGGGTCATTGGATCAAAACGTGTTGATTACAGATGGTTTATTTTCAGAACCGGACTGGTTCTTATAAAAAGATCGATTCAGACGGTTCGATCCGATTCTGCACACTATAGTTGAAACTGATTTGTAGAAGGCTGATTCTGCAAAAATCGTTGTTCCGGTGCTTGTTAGCATGTAGTGTTGAATTGAACGAACCCTGCACAGGAGGTAACACCGCATTGTTTCTCGTGTTAGAGCTTGACAACGAAACCCCTAAATAGTCCGACATGTCCCAATACCGAAAGCAGACCGAAACCGTTCTCTGTTCTTTAATCGATCGCAGATAGTAAGGTTGAACTCTTTCCCATTCTCAGCCATGGCTTCGATCGATTTGATCAGATCTTGTCTCGATTCCATTCGCCAGGTTACACGAAATCATTCATTTATCATAATCGAATAAATTTTTGAAATTTGTTTTGTAAATTCATTTTGCTTGTTTGATTTTGTAAACCTTTAATTTGCCAGGTTTCGAATGAGATCGAGGATTCCCTTGTTTATCTCGATTCCGGAACTCTGGAAGCTTTCCAGATTATCGGGGCGTTTCCGTTGTTGCTGGAATTCGGCGCACGCGCTGTTTGCAGCTTGGAAAACATGTCTCCTCTTGATGTTGTAAGTTTACTTCTTCAACTCTCTGCTAGTAGTATTGCTGCAGTACGCATGCTTAACAGTTGTTGACCATGGATGCTATGCTTCTAAACCAGTTCACATGATGGTTTACAATATGGGCCAACACTATTTTGTAAGAGATGTATCGAGACAACATTACTGAATAAGATAAAGAAGGGAACTTTGTGGATTGTGCATTCTTTTTTGTATTTCCATATGTATTTAGTCTTGTAATTAGCTTGTTATATGTGCAGATATATGCATGGGGAGCATAAGTGGTGAATTTTGAGTTAGAATACTGATTTCAGAGTTGATTTCATTCAGTTAAAGAAAAATAATCTATATTGTCTCCTCTAGTTTGATGGTTTTGAAATTTGCTGTACGAGTTTTGTGTAGGGTAAATACGTGTTGGATGTTGCAAACTTGTATTAAATGTACTGCCACTGGCTTGTAGTTTGACTATGATATTCGAGTTTGTTGTTTATATTCCAGACTGTGGATTGGAATTCAAGCACCCTGAAACCTGCAAAGAAGATGGTAGTTTTCACTGCTTGCCTTTTAAGCGATGTACATCGCTTCATCCTCCGATGCTTGGTCACCCATCAAACCATTCTCCATTGCAGTGTGTTTACATCTATTTCAGAGGTAGCCCTTTCCTCTATTTTGATCATAATCTAATGTTTCTGTTTTAAATATTACTGTATTGCTCCTTGCCAACTGCATCTGATAAGAATTACAATAGAAATACCAAACAAGCAAATTACTTATGTTCAGATCAAAGCATCAGAATCCCATACTTATAGGACATGTTAATATGCGCATTCCTAGGTTATGCAGAGAATGGCTTCTTCTTGTACAAAGCCTTCTCAGGGAATGAAATTTGAGCACTATCAAAATCGTAACTCCTTTTTTGATAGAATGTTATTAAAATGAGAAATTGCAGAGATCTACTGTGGAGTTTGCAAAGGCTAAAAAGGACTTGGCACCATGAAGCAAGGGAAAGTTTGATGGATTGGGAATATAAGAGTTGTATATTAAGAAAAGGGTTGTTTATGTTTAGCATCACTATTCCGAATGTGATAGAAGTCATCAGCATGGTAAAGAGGAACGGGTTATCAGTTTTTCCTTTTGCCGTTGTTTTGCCAGATTGCGGTCTTTCATTGCCAATTAACTAGGTGTCGCCATGGTCATAGTATTAACATATGCAGACTTTGTAACAGTAATATGATAGAAGCAAGGGAAAGTTTGATGGATTGGGAATATAAGAGTTGTATATTAAGAAAAGGGTTGTTTGTGTTTAGCATACCATCACTATTCCAAATGTGATAGAAGTCATCAGCAGGTAAAGAGGAACGGGTTATCAGTTTTTCCTTTTGCCGTTGTTTTGCCAGATTGCAGTCTTTCATTGCCAATTAACTAGGTGCCGCCATGGTCATAGTATTAACATATGCAGACTTTGTAACAGTAATATGTGCGATGTGTCTGCTATCTCTCTCTCTCTCTCTAATCTCTGTGGTTATTTGAAGTTTTCTCTCTTGGTTACGACATTAGTAAATTTTATTCTCCATGCGTTCATTGTTGCCATATATGTTACAACATGTTTTTACAATTGCAGACAGCTCATTCTGCATATATTGACTCACCTCTTGGACCTGATGCTTTTCATGAATACAAATTACTGCTTCTCCAAGATTATGAGGAGCTGTGGAAGGAGTCCAAGGACAAGGACCTTCCGTTGGGCGAATTCAAAAACACAAAACTATCATCAGACACTGATGAAAAGAATAGGTTTTATTCAGAAGGTCAGCGCTGGTCGAAAATGGCGTATGATGGAAATGATGATGCAAGCGTTGATCCTAGTTTGACTGGAACGAGCCTTTACAATGACGATAATGCTAGCCACATAGGTGGTGAAGATGAATTTGCCAAGATGCTGATCAATGTGTATCACTTACCAATGATCTTCTGCCCTCTTTCTCCTAGAGTCTTTGTTCTTCCTCCAGAAGGAACAATAGCTGAAGCATTTTTGTCAAATAACAATGAAGATTCTCTTAGTCCTCTACTTCCTACCATTTCTACCGGACTACAATCTGATACTGAAAATATTCCTCCTGGTGCAACATTGACTGCTCATTTCCTTTACCACCTCGCTGCCAAGGTATTTTATACCCTGATCGCAAGAGAGTAAAAGTTTTTGTGAACTGTGTTCATCATGCTTAAGCTTTGTGTTTGTGAAAAAATTCGCAGATGGACTTGAAGCTAGAAATTTTTTCACTTGGTGATACATCCAGAATAATTGGCAAGATGTTGACAGATATGTCGAGTCTATATGATGTTGGTCGCCGTAATAAAAGATCTGCTGGTTTATTGCTTGTAGACCGCACACTAGATTTAGTTACACCTTGCTGCCATGGAGATTCACTCATCGATCAGATTGTGTCCTCTTTGCGACACAGTGAAAGGAACAAGTCCACTCTGACTGCAAGAAATCTAGCAGTTAGCAAAAAATCTTCTCTTAATATAGAACGTAGTACACTTGATGTAAGGATACCTCTTCCAATAACTTTAAGCAAGGACAAAAATGTATATAACACCATTCAGCTTTCTGAAAAAGTCACAGATTTTCTGTTAGGGTGGAATATTTCTGATGATGGGCCTGAAATCGCTGTGAAATTTGAGCATGAAAAGGTTAAGGCTAACTGTTGGGACTATGCGCAAAATTTACTTACTGGTTCATTTTTTTCCCGTATAATGGGATCGAATTATTTGGACGTGCTACTGTATAGAAGAGCAAAAGATGGGGTTATGCTGATAAAAAATTGGCTCCTTGAAGCTCTGCAGCGTGAGAAGATACCTTTGAATATTAAAGGGCGCTTAGGTTTGGCGGTCGCTTCAGAGCTTCGCTCTATGGTTAGCAAGCTGGCTTCAGATCAGAAATCTTTGATAAGGAACAAAGGGATAATCCAGTTGGCTCTGGCTACCGAGAATGCTCTCAATGAACCTCACAGTTCCCATTGGGATGCTTTTGTCAGTGCTGAAAGAATTCTAAGTATAAATTGTGGTGATACCAGCCAGAGTCTCTCAAATCAAATTCGTGATCTCATCAACACAAGCACTTTGGTGAGATCTCATGAGAACATCAAAAATAAGGAATCATCCCAGGCTCTTATTTCTTTACAAGATGCATTGCTTTTATCAATGGTTGGGTATATTTTGGCTGGAGATAATTTTCCATCATCAGAGGCAAGTAGTCCTTTTTCTTGGGAGGAGGAACGCTCTTTGAAAGAAGCTGTAGTTGATGCCATTCTTGAGAAGCCTTCAGATGCAAGGTTCAAGTTCCTTCATGGCCTGGAGAAAGAACTTGATGCAAACGTTGAAAACAAAGAGTCCAGAAAGCACAGGGAGCTTTCTTCTGATCAATCTGAAGTTGATGAATTTGATGATCAGTGGAGTTCTTGGAATGATGAAGATATTACTCAAAATTGTGAGTCTGGATACGGGGACGCACAGCTTAAGTTGGAACTACGTGATAGGGTAGACCAGTTATTTGAGCTTTTCCACAAGTTAGCCGGAATTAAATGGAGAAATCCCGCCTTTAGAGGTCTTATACCTCTAGGAGGTATTCCTGGTGACACTTACACAAACACTAGGAAGACTTTGTTGTATAAAATCCTGAGCACTGTTTTCATGAAGAGCGATTTTCCTGGATTAGAGTACCACTCTTCAACAGTTGGGCGGCTCCTGAAGAGCGGGTTTGGTAGATTTGGGCTTGGACAGGTATGCATGAGAATTGTCATCTTGATTAAGTGTAGTTTTAATCAATTGGGAGTTTACATGTGTTGAAAAAAAATGAAATTTCAGGCAAAACCAAGTCCTGGCGATCAAAGTGTGATTCTTATTTTTGTTATTGGGGGTATTAATTGCCTTGAGGTAAGAATCACTTACTTTTTTAGTGCCGCTATACTCATGTTTTCTTGTGGTGTCTTTCATGTAGGAGTACTTCTGTCAAACAGCTATTTCATTATAGAGCTGGTAGACTTGTGTTTCATTCTAGAGTTAGATAGATTGGACTCTGATGTTCTGCTAACAGATTTCATCAATGGTTCCAGAGTGCACATTTTGTAGTTATCCTTACTTTAAGAATTTTATCTGAAAAAACACATTCTCTCTCATGCCTAATCTGGAAGCAACATTTAAAGTAATTTGCTGAACTACTATTCTAGGTTCGTGAAGCGATGGAGGCAATTTCAGAAAGTAGAAGACCAGATGTAGAATTGATACTTGGTGGTACAGCACTCTTGACTCCGGATGATATGTTTGAGTTACTTCTGGGATCTTCTAGCTACATATGATCTCAAGCTGTGAGTAATTCAAATGTTTCCTGTATCTGTTCCTGATGACCTATCATCTCCAGTGATTGTTGATAGTTTAGACTTCAAATGAAGAGTAATTCGTGAAGAAGACTGTTGTCGGATCAAAGAATTGAAAGACAAGAAGGCTTTGGCAGGATCTTCTTATACACGTTAAAACCGAAAAGTTAGACGGATGAGCCACCACCCCCTCTCCAATAGTACATCTTTCTGCCAATTTAAGATGCACGTTTAGGAAGCTGGTATATCATCATATTTTCAAATGATTGCTGATCCTTGTTTTACCCAAAATAACTTTTGTTGCTGAAATGAATGATTCGTATAGATGCACGGTTTCATTTCATTTAGGAAGCTGCTAAGAGAGGAGTCCGGTGCAAGTTGGATCTGATTTCATTTGCTGATGGACTAGAAGACATCCATGTAGTCATCTACTCACAGCAACCAAATCTTCATTCAAATTGAAGGAACTCGGCCATGCAACAGTTCTTCCTGGGGACTTCTGGTTCCAAAGAATGCTCACCGTCTGCCGAAGTGCCAAATTCATGAGTACATGTGAGGATTTTCACTGTTCTAGACTCACCTTCGGAGCTGATTTTGAACCGAAACTATTGTTATTGTATAATGTAACTGATCTGTGGAAAGAAACTGTTAGTTTCTGTAAATATGAAGTTATGGAAATGGAGCAAAGATTAGTTTGTTCTCAAATCTTCTCCGCAAAGATGAACGTTATCTTAGTCCTTATGTGTTGCCGTATTTCTCAATTAAATTTAAATGATCCAAATTATATATAAGTCGGTACAAGTAAAACCAGCGATTGCAGCAATATACATACACATGACAAAAAGACACTAGCTGGAATCCTGAAGCCTTTATTTCATTTGCTGGTAATTTAGTTCTGTGCTTTTGCTAAATATCCATCAATTCATTCAGGGAAATGATTGGTTAGAGCTACAAATGAATCAAAAGGTACAAATTGTTTCTACAAAATTGAACTATAAACTTGGGAGCTATCTGCTTTCAAGTGAACTGCTCTTCTTGCTTGCTACAGCATCTCAACGCTGTCAAATCATTGGTCTCCAACACCACTGAAATTTTCTCTGATTTCTCTGCCGTGGGGCAAGCAACTTCACAATTGTTAACCTGTTATTGATTCCACCATTGTTGAACCAGAAGCTAAACTAGCAAGCCTGTCCTTCAACAATGGAGATAACAAATTACAATCCATCAGCGGCTTCAATGAATGAACAACACCTTTCTTCACCAACAACCCAAAACAACTAGCAACAGCACGAACAATCAAATCTTTCCTCTGCGAATCAAAATTCTCTACCAATAAGAACAAGAAATCCAACAAATTACGAGTGATGTCGAAATACTGAGGCATTGAATTCACAATGAGAAGCATTGCAGGTTCAATGTTCATGATGTTATCAATTTTTTCATCAAAGAACAACCAGTCATAGAACAAAGCAAGCTTTGCATTAGCTTCAACATAGTTCTTTCTGCAACACGTTAGAAGCCAACCAATAACTGCCCATCTCTGTAAAACATTTGATCGGAGGATCTTGTTAGTTGGATGGTGCCCGCAGCAGATGAATCTCACAATGTCTACAACTGTTGTTTCGCTCCATGGAGAACTCAAGTATTTGTCTGCAAACCAAAGCTGATACCTTTTCTGATTACCAAATTTCACATTTGTTAACAAAAATATCAACTTTGTTTCCATATCCGGACTAATTCTCAATGCAAAATAACGCACCGGTGTTCTTCGGAAATACAACTGCGATACATCACGAAATTCCAGCATGCAAAATTTCTCGGGCTCAAACAACAAATCTTTCCAAACTTGTTTGATTTCTTGAACATGAAAGCAATCCACAAGCAATCTAACAAGGTCTCTACCAATCTCCATGCATAATCTAAACCGTTGTCGAAGAATTCTAAGGCAAAATTCCATTTCTAAACTTTTTAAAGACTCGATGATTTCGACTCCAGTAACCCGGTGGTGGTCGGAAAGCAAACGAAGATAAACATAGAGCGAAGACGTTAACACAAGAGGGTTATGAACAAGCCAAGAATCAAAAGAGTTAACTAAAAGAGTTAGAAGATCATAACAAAAACTTAAGTTATTAAACGAAGTATAACGAAGGAGTGTTACAATTAAGGTCGGAAGGTTAGGTGGGTTAAGAGGAATAAGTTCAGAGGTTACCCAAAGCAGTTGAGAGATGGTTGGTTTAGGAAGGAGATTAGGAAAAGAGTTAACAGCGAGAGCGGTAAGAGTGTCAGTGAAGAGATAATAAGCGTCAGTGACGAGCGAGTTAAGATGGGTTAAGTGAGTGCGGGATAAGCTTGGTTGAGTTAAAATAGCATAGGTTAAGGCGAGGTTAAGTTGAGAGTATTCCTCTGGTGTGGGGATAGAGAGAGAGAAGGGAGGAATTAATCTGTCGAAGAAACGAGTGTAGGCGGAGATTAGAGAAGATTCGAATGGGTCTACGGCGGTGTTAGGGAAGTTGCGGAGGAGACGCGGTGGCGCTGATGAAGGTTGGGGGGGCGGCAGCTGCGGTGGCATGGTTTGATGACACGGGATTAAACCCTTTTTCATAATGAAGGAATACAACTTTCAAGCCTTGCTCCCAGACCGTGACCTGCTTTGATCCAAGTTCAACCGGAGATCAGCCCGACGGCGGAGCAATTTCCGGTGGAACAATTTTCGGTACTGGCACGGTGACGGACTACACTAAGATGAAGAGGGTTCGGATGATGTTGGGAACAAGATCTCTAATCGACATCGCCTGCTTTCGGACAGCGCCGGCGGAGAACCAACCAAGCCGACGAAGATCCAGTAGCGGCGACGGAGATTGAATCACGCCGGTAGCAGATTGAATTGCAGCGGCGGATCGAATCAGGGTCAGCGAAAATCGGTAGAGTAAGCGGCGAGGCGGTGGCAATGAAGCAACGGCGTTCGGTGATGGATCTGGGTGCTAGAGACAGCGGCGGCGGCGATCTTGGCAGCAAGAAGCGGCGCGGCAGCAGCAGTGACGACGACGGCGGAGGCAGCGGCCGAGAAGAAACTACCGGCGGCAGGTTTGAATTTTTTATAATCTAAGACGGTGAAATCACATCGAATTTTCTGACCGTTAGAGCCGTATTATCACGATACCAGCAATTGATCCGTCGAACTCTAGGATGTTTGGCGGTACTTATAAAATAAAATTTTTTTAAAATAAAAATTATTTTTATTTTTTTATTTTAAAAAAATAATAAAAATATATAATAAAAATATTTTATTTTATAAAATTTTTTTATATTTTTTAAATTTTTAAAATATTTTTTATATATTTAAAAAATATATATTAAAATATATGAAATAAAAAATTAAAAAAAAATGTCGAAAAAAAGTAATCTCAAATACCCTCTCTATCGTCGTAGTTGGCGACCAGATTTAAAATTTCTTGCTTTGGTAAGTGATAAAAAATTATTTTTTATCTAATAATTTATATATATATATATATATATATTATATAATACTAAATAAAAAATCTAACATAAATAATGAAATATATTTAAAATAATTAGAAAATTTTAGGATAATAATATATTGATTTATTCCAGATTTATTTGCTTATTATGAAGCTTGTTGCCAAAGTAAAATATAGAGAAATGAGAAAATTGTACATTTACAATATGTAAACAAAGATAACCCGCACCATGAAACTCGCATTGCTTACGAATCAAAATTCAGTTGGAAGTGGTTCTCAATTGATGTGTATTTTTTTGCATAATTTTTTTATCTAAATATTATTTTTAAATAATTTGTTACGTTCTTTTTAATAATTTATTTTGTATAACTTACTTTTTTCAAAAAGTAAAAACTTTGTTCTGTGAAAAAAAATCATCGGATTTAAAAACCTTTCAGTTTTTAACTTTTACAGTTTCATCTATTAGAAAAAGGGCCAACATAGATAATTGGTCAAATGTTTTTCCTTTTATCGTAGTAGAAGTAAAAGAAATCCAATCCATAAATTTGTTGTAGAAATGACAACTTAAAACTTATCACTTCGAGAAAGTCTTGCGTGCATGTGATGTTAAAGACAAAATAAGAGAATCATTTAATTAGTCCAAAACGAATCAAAATAATCAGGAAAATCAGTACCTATCTTTTTCTATAATCTGAATTATCTTTACTATAAAAAATAATTTAAATGAGATATTATTGTCTTTACTATAAAAAATAATATTAAATGAGGTATAAAAGTTCACGTCTTTAAAAAGAATAGATAAAATTTTCTATTCAGAACAGCTCACATTTTGTCCGATTATATTGACAAGTCCTAACATGATGTTCTTCGTATATATTATAAAATAATTGTATTTATAATTTTTAAAAAATTAAGAAATTTTTTTATAAAAACTATATTTGGTCAGCTATCAGAAACCGGGACTTTGACTCGTGTCTTATCATGATTTGTTGATTCATTTGTACTTAAAATATCATTAAAGCACGACCAAATCAAAATTAAGTCTATTAATTTTGACCAAGTAATATAAATAATTCATAAAAAATAATAAAAATGAGTAATGACATCAATACTTATCAATTGCGTCGCATAATATCTTCCAAATAGTTTTCGGTCATCACTACATAATATAAAAGGAGTAAAATCAAATGAATTTTAGAACAAAATGTTACATATGAGAATAATCTCTCCACCATCTAAAATTATTTAGAAATATTAAAAAATAAAAAATTATATTAAAAAAATTAATTAAATGTGTTTGAAAATACATATAAAATAATTATATTTAAAAATATTACATTTTATCTTTTTTTTCAAATACATTACTTATAATAATAATTCCCTATTTTTTAATTTTTATTTATAATGTACAGCATGTATATATAATAAAAACTAAAATCAAATAGTAAAATCAAATAAAAATGAAATATCAAAACACAGATCCCACTATTTTATAACAAATAAACAAAATTGTAGCAGAAAGACAAAAACAAAAAAATTGGCATTATCTCTGCTCACGATCTTAAGCTACAGAAATTAAGATCCATAAATTTTCATGAGGTTAATATTCTTTCTTTCCCCAACTTCTCACAACTGCAATAAAAAACTCATTAGAGAAACAGAGCAGTTGGATATGGCGAACGCCTTAGCTTCAACTCTGCAGCTACAAGAGAGAGTTTCACTAAAGAGCAATATTGATAGAGCTCTACACCTTCTCGTTCTCTTCCTTCTCCTTTCTCTGCTGTTCTATCGCTCATCTTCGCTTCGCGAAAATGGTTTTCGTTGGATAACAGCGTTCATTTGCGAGTCTTGGTTCACCTTCATCTGGTTCACTTACCTCAGCAACAAATGGAGTCCTGTTATTCACAAAACTTTCCCTCACCGCTTATCAAAGAGGTAAATTTCAATCAAGTAGTATACTGAATTTATATATAACTAACTCATGACTAATAATTCTAAGTCGATCGATGTCTAAAAGAACTAATTTTCTTTTTCTAATTGAAAACTTTAAAGAATGGAAGATTTACCAGCAGTGGACGTATTTGTGACGACGGCAGACCCGAAAATGGAACCGCCGATCATGACGGTGAATACGGTGTTGTCTTTGATGGCATTGGAGTACCCTGCTAGCAAGCTTGCTTGCTATGTATCAGATGATGGAGGGTCACCGTTAACTTACTTTGCTTTAACGGAAGGTTGCAAGTTTGCAAAGATTTGGGTGTTATTTTGCAAGAAGTATAACATTCCAGTTAGAGCTCCCTTCGCTTATTTCACGCCGGATCCGCCGCGGTCTCATTCGCCGGAGTTCCTAAAAGAATGGAAATTCATGAAGGTATAACGTGTGTGTTTTCTTAATTTTGGAATTATTCACTTTCTTTTTTTTTAAATTTTATTCGTTTGATTATAGATACAGAATATATTTGATTTTTAGTCTGATCGACTATTATATATATATATTTTTTTTGTTTAGAACGAGTATGAAAATTTGTGCAAAAGAATAGAAGATTTTGATGAGGAACATCTTCCTTACCACTTGAACAGAGACTTGGCAGAATTTTCAGGGATTGAAAGAAACAACCATCAAAGCATAGTGAAGGTATACATACAAACATTCATTTTCCATAAATTAATTTTCTACAAATTAATTCATTTTTATCGACAATTTTAATTTTGATGTCTTTCGTTTGTTCAAAGGTAATATGGGAGAACAAGGAAAACTCTGAAGAAGGAATTATTCCATATCTAGTTTATATAGCAAGAGAGAAAAGACCAAGCTGCCATCATCACTATAAAGCTGGTGCTATGAACGTCTTGGTAATTATTGCTAACTTCGTCTTGAGTTTTGAATTAGAATCTAATTCGAATACTTAATTATGTGGTGATAATTTTCATTTTGGGTTGAACAGACTAGAGTTTCTGGAGTAATGACGAACGCTCCTTTCACGCTCAATGTAGACTGTGATATGTTCGCAAATAATCCAGAAATTATTCGCCATGCAATGTGCCTTCTGCTTGGGTTTGAGAAGGAGACTGACAGCGGGTTCGTTCAGTCGCCGCAGCAGTTCTACCGGTTTCTAAAGCATGATCCCTTTGGTAACCAAGTCTACGTTCTTCAAAGAGTAAGCAGTACCTAGCAATGGATTTACATACTAATGAAATGAAGTGCAATTAACATTAGTTTCTCTGTTTGGAATTTCAGAAAAATGGACTCGGAGTTAATGGAATTCAAGGACCATATTACGCAGGTACTGGTGCCTTTCATCGTAGGAAAATCATATATGGAGCAACTCCTGAAGATCAGAATACTGATAACAATTCCAGAAAAAAGGGTAAATTTATCTATAACCAAATGGAATAAGAATACCTTTTTTGAAAATAAAGTTTTTGGTTTGGTTGAATTTTTTGGTGATATATTTGAACAGATAGATTAGCGAAATTGGAGAAACTTGAAAGGAAATTTGGGAATACAAGAGAATTAATAGAATCAGTTGTGCAAACATTCCTGGAAAATTCAAGAGAATTACCGAATTTTAGAAGTATTTCAAGCAAAGTAGAAGTTGCCAAGGAAGTTGCTGGATGTACGTATGAGTTCAACACAAGCTGGGGTAAAGAGGTAAACAAAATTCATTACCACGTTCTGAGAATTACCATAAAAAAAATGTTATCATTGCACCAAATGATAGTCCAATAGACATTGACCTCTGAATTAATCTTTATATTCAATGCAAGTGGGCAATTATTTTCTCTGAGTGAGAGACTTATTTTTGGAAAGAAGAAATTTCAGAGAAAACTTTTCTGATGTTGTTTTTAATTCTTTTTTTTTATAAAATCAAGCCTAATTAAATTTACATTATTTTGTCTTACAGATTGGATGGGCTTATGGGGGCGTTGTAGAGGATGTTCTAACTGGGCTAAGAATCCATTCACTGGGCTGGAAGTCAGTTTATTGTTGGCCTAATGAACCACCCTTCTTAGGCAGTGCACCAACTGGGCCAGGATGTTTAATCCAGTACAAGAGATGGAGTACTGGGCTTTTAGAAGTTTTAGTTAACAAACAAGGCCCCATTACTTGTTTCCTTAAGAAAAGATTAAGATTCCGGCAGTGCTTGGCTTACTTCACCGTTAATTGCTGGGCTTTGAGATCAATTTTTGAGCTCTCTTATTCATTGATTCCTGCGTACTGTCTTCTTGCCGACAAGTTCTTCATGCCAAAGGTAAAATTTTTATTTTATGTACCATGATTTTTTTTTACCACCTTCGAGCATTTTTTATATTTCTAACTTGAATGACATGATTACATTCGTATCTGTTACTGAATAATGATGCATATACGTCCAGGCATGATCAGGTACTGAGAGTAACTCTTTTTGGTAATTCTTTTGGAAACCCTATAGAAGAGGTGGCTTTTAGCGTTAGATAAGTGACATTTCCTGAAAATTTCTAAGAAACAAAGTGATGGATCGATTCAAAATGACTAGCACCTACCTGAAAATTGAGTACTTAACCCATGTAACAATTCATTGGTTAATTTTTGTTGCAGCCACAGGAGGTGGAAATTTGGATACCTGTTGCACTCTTGTTATCATACATCATTCTCACGTTGAAAGAATACCTCGACTGCGGCCTCTCGATTCACGCATGGTACAACAACTGCACAATGACCGTCGTCTACGCACTCACCGCTTGGCTCCTCGGCTTCTTCAGTGCCATCCTCAAGTTCTTAGGCATTTCCCAAACCATATTTGAGCTCACTGATAAAGATTCCAGCAACGAAGAAGAATCCGGCAAGTTCACCTTCGATTCATCTCCAGTGTTCATTTCAGGCACTGCATTTGTGATCATTCATATCACTGCTGTTACAGTCGGATTGATTCGACGATTTTCTGGCGGCAACCGCGACGGCGGTGGTGCTGGAATTGGGGAGTTTGTTTGCAGTCTGCTGTTGCTGGTTTGTTTCTGGTCTTTTGTCAAGGGGTTGTTTGGTAAAGGTAGCTATGGAATTCCACGGTCAATTATTTGGAGAGCTGTAATTTTAGAGTTCATCTTCTTGTTCTTCTGCTGGTGGTCTGTAAACTAGCTAGCGATCATTGTATTTTGGCCCACTGATTGTGTATTAAACAAAACAGAGACTATTGTCTAGTGTTGTAATTCAGTGAAATGAAAATCTGGCAATGCAATATTGGTTCTGAAAGAAAGTTTCTGAAATTAACAAAAGAATCACAATAATATTTCTTGAATCTTGATAACACAACATTGGAGTTCATCAGGTTTTCGTTCTTTATGAGTATTGTGAAGAAATCCATGCCAGAATCTCTCCAACGGCAAGCTTGAATGCGTCTTCCATCATCAACGTCTGCGAAAACTGATCAGATAACCTTGCCGGCTGCTGTAATCATCTCAAAAAACAAAAAGTAGTTAAACTCTTTTTTTTTATTTTCTTAACTACTAAAATCTTTTTGAGAGTAAGGAATAAATTATTACCCGAGCATGAATCATGAACATGCTTCTGAAACAATCAGAAGAGATGCTAGCAGATATAACTTCTAGCTTATGCTTATCAAGGAAGAACAACACCGTCTGCAGCAACCCTGGTTTCTTCGCAGCACAGAAGTTAATAAACGCGTCGTCGCCGGACACGTTCAGCACTGCGCTCGGCGAAGACCAGGTCTGAAAAACTAAGGGTAGTCGAGAAATAGGGACTGCCGTCGGTGAGCTCACCGGCAACAAAGTGGTACGATCAATGTTGTTTTTCTTGATCACATCAGCAATGAAGGCTTCCCTTGTTGTTGTTTGCGCTACTGTTGTTGGTGCTACGGAAATTTCCGTTGTCAGCGGAGGTGATTGGTTGTCCACGACGGAGACCAGTGATGCGCCACGCAAGCGTTCGAGTTTCTGTTTCTGGAGACCTTGTAATGTTTGCTGCAATCTCTTGATGTAGCTAACGGCTTCATCAACGATGGTAGATTTATCTGCCTGTAACAGATATACATCAATAAATCAATCGCCGAGAAGAAAAACTAAATTGAATTGTTTGAGTATGAATATTTTATAATATTTGCATGCATGTATGTGATATTTGTGAAGATTAATTAATTTAATAAGAACTTTGACTGAACATCATTGGTTTGATATATGAGTTGTTTTTCCTCTGTTATCTTTCTGCTTGCATGGAAGTTGCATGAACTTTGCCTGTGCTTTGCTGTTCTGTGGCTCTGCAATCAATACCCAACAGGCTCTCAAAAGCACAAACAAGATTTGGAACAGAAAGAGCAAAATGTCAAGATTTACTTGAATTGAATAGAATGAATAGAATCAAGCCTTCTCAAGAACAATATTATATAATCAACATTAATAGAATCAAGCCTTCTCAAGAACTTGTAGCTAGCAAGCACGCAGCAATATATCGCAACAAGAAGGACAAAGAAAGGTAATCAAGAGGAATGGCGACCTTAAGTGGGAGATGAGGAAGAAGAGCATGAAGGCTAGAGAACATGTTCCTCATCTTCTTCCTCCTCTCCCTCTCAGTCCATATATGCATCTCATGATCCGACTCTCCGCCGCTGCCGCCGTTTTTCGCATGTCCTACTCTTCCTCGTTTCACTCCTCTAACATCTTCCTCCGCATCAATAATCTCTTTCTTCGCAACAACCTTCTCCCGAGAATCATCACAATTATCAACTGCTTCTCTCTGTCGTGGTTCCTCTTCTTGCTGACGTTCGTCCTTAGCATGAAGATCTCTGGCACCACTTCCTCCAGACAAGTTTTCTTCAGAGTTGGATACTGATGACCATGGTTGTCCTGCTTTGCATGCAACCTCTTCTTCATCTCGAACTGATGAAGCCATGGAAAGCTTTGGAATAGTGTTGGCAACGGAGAAGAAAGCGTTTATTATAGAGGCTGGTGGTGAAGTAGGGGAATGAGCAAAAAGAGCCAAAACACAATCATAAGGCAATGGCCGTTCGTTACTGGGCGAAAACTCTCTGGTCCTGAAACCAAAACGGATATATAGGTAGCAAACAACAACAACTCAACTAAAGTTTCCAACTTTTTGCACCTAGTTTTGAAGCTTATTTGATGTTCTTGCCACTGGTGCGTGGCCTTATTAGCTGTTTTATTAAGGAGACAACTAATTAATTTGGTTAGAACCAGTTGCATAGTATACTTTTGAGTTATTAATTGCAGAGTGATATGATAATTATTTACTGTAAGATTTATTTTTGTTTTGTTGTTATGCATTTAATATTATTTGCATGTACTTAATTATCAATTGTTTAGTGAGTTATTGCTGTGCCGATCGAAGATAATAATTAGTTACTTTAATATTTGCCATGCAAGTTTTAAAGCAAACACTATTATTTTGAAATTTTGATACCTGTTGCTAGTGAAATTTTCATTCACAAAAACATAGTCCGTTTGAAATTATTTATGAAATAAAATTTTTATAAAATATTTTTTGTAGTTTTAAAGAAATTAGTTTTATTTTTTATTTTTAAAAAAATAATAAAAATATATAATAAAAATTTTATTGCGTACAATTTTTTAAATTTTTAAATAAATTTTTTAAATATTTATAAAATATATATTAAAAAATTGAAAAACTTTTTCAAACGCAACCTAAATTTTTGCCCAGCCGCTCAATGTTGCGAAGTAAGATGGTAATATATCTACAATTTTTGTGAAGTTGGATTGGTGAAAAAGAAAGAAGAGTAAATAGAATAATGGAACGTGTCAGAAAAGCTAATGATGGAACCGTTATGTGTAATGAAATCTAGCAGTTCAAAAAGGTTGCGGCTAGCTTTAAGCTACTCTTTTTAAGGTTTTGTTCAGCTTCTTCATTCTTAAAATTTTAAGTTCTTTCACCAGAATAAATTTCTGTATATACTTTTTATATTAAGTTATACTTAGGATTCGGATATTTATTTAGTGGGACGACTGTTTGGTTGCTATTGAATTAAAACATTTTCATTAAATTGCTATATGGTAAAAAGAAACATTTTGTAGAACCACAAACAAGTTAAATATTTATTTAACAAGAGAGGCAACAAATTTGAAGTACATAAAATTACGTTTTAAATTTACTGACTAAATGTGTGTTTCAAACGTCCGTAACTCTATTTTTTTCCGCCCGATTTTAAATTCTGAATAGTTCATATATTTTAATTACACAAAGAATTCAGAACTCTACTTTCATATGCAGAACTTTAATTCTAACTTTTTTATTTATACACTATTCAATACAATTATATTTTTCAAATTTTAACATATTTTAAAAAATTATTGAAATACAAATACTGAACTCTACTTTTACTTTATTTTTTAAGAAACTTTACTTATTACTTTTCACTTTCACAAAATTCAGTTACGATTATTTGAAACACGCCCTAATTTGTGCTAGAGCTGCTCTACAAGTTCTTACCTCTCAAAACTTGGGAATCATTAATTATATTTTTGTGTATTAATTCTACGAAAAATTTAGAGGAGGGCTTCATTTTGAAATGATTTTTTATGTTTACTTTTACGACATGGATTACTTGTATCAGTCGTGGTTGCTTAAATTATTTTAATTTCTTAAAAATATTGCAATTTATAGGGCTTTGATAATTAGTAACATTAAAATTTTATTTATTTATTAGAACGTGATATAAAATTGAATTTTTGGAAAGTGATTTCTTCAAATAAGTTATCAGAAAAATAAGTTTGTAAAAATAACATAGTTTAAGTTATGCGGAAGCAGTTTTTTGCTTCGCCCAAAAACTCGCTTCTAAAACGAAAGAACAAAAGCCCTAATACGTGTAGAGATAAACTAGAGAATGTTTGGTATTTTATTCGTAATATTTATCACTTCAAATAAATACTTCATATTTTAAAAAAAAATTATTTAAATTTGAAAATATGAAAATATTATAATATTACAAAATTATATTTAAATATATAATTTTTTAAAATTAAAAGTTTAAATTTATTTTTTAAAAATATTTGAAGTACTTTTATTTTATAAAAAAGTTATTATTATAAATATTTTCAAATGTTTTACATATCCCTTGAGCTTGGCTCCTGACTCCGTTGCACCTGCTACTATGAAAGTGGGTTTTGCTAGCTAAAAGACATGCATATAGTTTTGCCAGGTATACAGTTGTTCGATTCTGCATTACAAGATAAAAAGAAGGAGAGATTATGAAACCTTCTCAACTGAACACAGCAGAACTTTATATATGGACAACTGATGGTTTCTGTTCAGGTGGCATCTTCCTTGCTTTGTCTTGTTTAGGGCAGAGTTTGAAAAGAATACATACACTAAAAAAGAAAAGAAACATATTTCACAAACTTCATATTCCCCAAAAATTCTCAATCATATCATATAGGATAAAACTTGCAAAATAGGAAACTGAAGGGAAATCACAGTAATTGCTATATATAATTCCAATGAGTGTTTTTCATTAGTGTTCTAGGGCTTTCACAAAATAGTATGTAATTCAACATAAAGTATGCTACATAAAAGAGCAGAAAAAGTTATAAGCGATATAAAGTGAGATGTAAACCTATTATTTGGAGAAAATAATTTTATAGTAGTTCAGCAAAAAAGAAAGGGTTTTAGGGGGTTTGTATGTATGTAGTGAAAAATTCCAACATGACTCTGACAAAGCTTCTTTTTTATGCCAAACTTCTCTTGGAGCAAACAGATACGTTGAGCAAAATAGACTGCCATCTTTTGGTTTTTTCTAATGCTTGCAATCATCACTACACATTGTTTAAGGAACCAACCAAACACAACCTCAGTTTGTCTGTGTATATATGCTGTCCATTTTGGACTTATTTACTTTTACATAAGTGACTTTAAAATAATTTTATAATTATTTTCAAATTTTTATTTTTAATAATTTATTTTCTAAAGCTTACTTCTCAAAAACTGACATGCGGATTACAAACGGACAAATAAAACACGCAGTTTACGAAGGAATCAATTTCATTACGCTATATACTCTACATGCTGGCCTATCAGTATAGGCCCAACAAAAAATTGCCAAATTTGGATTATGACCCAATGTAGCCAACACACTGCATAACTACATAACCGAAGTGTACCATATAATCATCTTCATATACAATCATCAATGTGCATGCAACAACAAGACTATCTACAAGAAGCTCATACCTCTGATGAGTTGAATATATATACTTTGATCTCATGGCTTATTTTATAGATCTTGGAGCAGCATGACTACCTCAGCCATGGACGGCCTCTTCCGCGCTCCGTCTTCTGTGCACCTGTACGCGATTGCAAAGAAACCCTTCATTTCCTTCTCTTGCTCCTCTTCATGCAACCGTCCTTTTGTCGTTAGTCCACGGTCGACGATCTCCATTGTCCGGTCGTGGTCTATCATTGCTCTAGCCCACCTGACTAAGCTTGTCTCGACGCCGTCGGGCAATCGTACTGGCCAGCTTGGTCTGAGCCCAGTTGCCACTTCAATCATCAAAGCTCCGAAACTGTACACGTCAGCAGCTGCTGTCGCTGCAGTCCATCCGTCCCTGTACTCTGGCGGCATGTATCCCATCGTTCCTGCAGTTTGCGTCGATACATGTGACCTGCACGTACGCAAGCCCATGAATAATTCTTCAAAATTTTTGAGCTAGTTTTGCATGCATGTTTACCTCTCACAAAAACTTCAACGACCATACAGCAGTGCATTTATGTTGAAAGTACAATTAAGCTCTTTCGTACGTATATAGACTTGAAAGAAGTATGAACAAATTCCATTACCGCATCGAGTCCATCGACCGCGCAAGTCCGAAATCGGCTATCCTAGCTCCGAAATCGGAATCCAGCAAAACATTAGAAGACTTAATATCCCTGTGTATAATCTTAGGCTTGCAATCATCATGCAAAAACTTCAACCCGGCAGCAACATCTTTAACAATCTTCAACCTCGTAGACCAACTAAGGCGGTCTGGTCCACGTTCGGCCTCACCTGGTTCAGGATGCAACCAAAGGTCCAGACTCCCCCGGTCTAGAAACTCATAGATTAACAACCGGTCCGGCCCAGCAGCGCAGTAACCCAACAACCGGGCCAGGTTCTGGTGCTTAATCCGGCCCAACGTTTCCATCTCTGCGCGGAACTCTCTCAGCCCGTGGAAAGCATCAGCGCTGAGTCGCTTAACTGCCACGTCAGCGCCGGAGGACAAGTGAGCCCGGTAAACGAACCCGAACGCGCCGTCGCCGACAATTGCGTCGGGCGAAAACCCTTTGGTGGCGGCGGAGAGTTCTGAGATCGATATGTGCGGTAGCGATACTGGATCGAATGAGAAGCTTTCATCCGCAATTGCTATCTGCGGCGGCAACGACGGTGAAGGTTTCTGCTTGTTGTTGTTGTAGTTAGATTCTTGTTGAGAAAAATTGTTGTTGTTGTTGTAGTTATTGGAGTAGCGGCGGCAGAGAAGAAGAAGAGAAGAGAGAATAAAAGCGACGAAGAAGAAACTTGCGCCGGCAGCGATTAAGGCTTGCAAAGCAGCTTCCATCGTCGTTGTTGTTGGAGTACAAATCCGGTGAAGATAGAGAAAGAGAGAACAGAGAGAAGGGCGCGCATTTGACAGAGATAGTTTTTTCTTTAATATTTTTGGTGGTGTTTGGTATTTCATTCTTCAATCAAATCTGGTCTTCGTCGTCGCCTGCCCGAGAAGTTGAATATTCAAACAGTTTGTCGTTCTTTTCTTCCTCCTTCTCCAGTCAGCAGAGTGGTGGATTGGTTGAGCGGGCCGGTAGGATTAAAGAAATATAAAGGAAAATTAACTGAACTAAGATTTGAGAATCGTTTTTGGAAAAAGGGCAGGTATAAAAAAAAGCCATTAGTTTGAGGAACAGAGAATTTGATTACTTTATCGTAAAAGGCCAAAAAGAATTTGGCGAAGTACGTTTGGTTCTCAGGATTTGTTTATCTGCTACGTCAAACTCATTTTTTTAAATTTAAATTTAATATAAAATAAATTATTTTTATTAAAATTTTATATTTTAAAATTAAATATTTTAACTTTTAATTTTAATTTTTAAACTTAATTCTGAAAAAGTGAGTTTATTTTATTCTAAACACGCTTAGCTTCTCTTAACAAATCAGAAAACGAAATGGAGATGCATAGATATCAAGAATTAGAAGCAAATCTGTAATTTAAGAGGAAATGGTTCATATAAAGCAAACGAGATGCGGTTCCTATCAGTGTTGTTAGAACCGACCCGGAACGGATGAGGGGTTGACTCGAAGGATTAACTTTTATCTGATTTTGTATCATTTCTGCGTACGTCTAATTTTGGTAACTTTGATACCATTCATACCATCATATCATACCTTCTAAGATTCAAACTTCCAATAATAATATCAATACCATAAAAAAAACAACAATAAGTCTCAAATATTATCCAACAATAATAATAACTTCACTGATAATAAGTAGCAATATCAATAATAAATATTATTATCCAGTAAAAAAAATAATAATATAATATCAAGTTAAAAATATAAATAGTAACATCTCAATATCAAGTAACAACTACAAATTACAAATAACAAAATGAAGGAGCAATTCTTTGCAACCGGTCAATAAATTATAAGATGCAATTAATTACAATACCATTCACTAACTGGCAATCAGTCTTATAGTTGAAAATTCCAGCAGCTAATTCCTATATCAACTTGAGGTTCCAGCCAACAATAGAACAATTACAAGCATTCTTTCAAAAATAACAAACATGCTGTGTCATAACCCTTACTGTTCCGACCAGCAGGCAACATTGGAAGACACTGTACTTGATATTTTATATTACTTTCAGAAAGCATAAAACTGACTGGCTGCTCTATTTGCATTATTGTAATGTTATATTAGAGCAGTCAACTAATACTATACTTAATGTTTCAGTCAGCAATAACAAGCATAAAGTTACAAAAAGAACAGTCAGCCAACTATGAAATTAAATAAATTTGCATGTCTTATTATACCACCGGAATCAAACTGTAAACCAAAAAAAATGCAAGTTACATTGCAAAGAAAATAATTAGCAAACTATGAAACTAAACATAATGAAGCTTGCTACTACCTGAACAAATAATCTAACAAAAATGCAATAGTATTTTGTAAAACTTATAATGACAAAAAAAAATGCAAAGCATACTAAACAGAAAAGCATACCAAACCGAACCATTAGAACCAGACTTAAATTACTATATATAACCACTAAAGCAATGAACCACAAAATCACCATGAACCACTAGAGCCAGACAATAAAGCATACCAAATAGAATACAAATTTAAATTCCTAAACAGAATGCATTACAACCAGACAACAACATAATTCTTCCTAAACAGAATGCACTACAAGTCTACAACTAGATAACATCACTAATCTTCAGGATATGTAATATACTTCTAACAATATCAAGTCACAACTAGTATCCTATACACAACAACATGCTAACAAAAAGTAAAAAGCTATTACTAAACATCAAGTCACGAATTGAGTCTAAAAGACCAAAACAGTTAGCTTTAACCCTTGAACCACAATCTGATAAAAAGAATTCTTAAGCATCTAAGTGCACCTACTTCATTCTCCTCATCAATCGGTAAAATTGTTGAAGATTGTGTGGCAGAATCGATAGAAGGATTAGAGCCAATACCAGACATCAAGAGGTACTAGATGTTATCACTGATTTTGATCGGAGTGGTTGGAGTAGTAGCAAGAAGCAACAACCGAAGCAGAATGCAACTGGTCAGCAGGAGAGTCGTCGGCAGAAGTAGAACACAACTGCAGAGTCACCGGTCGGAGCAGAACTTGTCACTGAGTATTGAGTAGAGAAGTCGATGCAATGAAATTAAAGCCAGAGCAGAGGAATTAAAGCCGGAGCAGCCAAACTGAAGTAAAGACTACGAATTTCAAAAAGCCGGAGCAGAAATTATTGCCGGCAGTGAGTAGAGAAATCTGACGAAGTAGAGACGAAACAACGAAATTGAAGCCGAAGAAGATGAATTAGAAGTCGGAGTTGTGAAATTGAAGCAGAGGCGACTAATTCGACAAAGCCGGAGCAAAATTCCCGCCGGAGCAATGAGCAAATAAATCCGACGAATTAGTGACGGAGCAGCGAAATTGAAGCAGAGCCTCGAATTCGACGAAATCGGAGCAGATCCGATAAAATCAACGGAACGGAGCAACGAATTTAGCCTGAGCCGAAGCCAGAGCGAACAGCGAGCACTATCGGAGCAAACAATGAGCGCTACTAGAGCGAACAATTTAAAAAAGCGACAAAATGGTTAACGCATGCCTGAGCCGTAGCTGGAATCGTGAAGATTAAAGATGAGAGCAAAACCTAAAATGAAGAAGATTCAAGAAACTAGCAGGTGGTCGACCGAGTGGCGAGTGCACTACGTTACATAGTTTTGATTTTTTTAATTAAAGATTAATGAAATTGTAAATCAGGCACACAATTTTGTTATTTATAATTTTTTGTCCTCATCGGATTGATCTGGAAGGACGGTTCAGCGGGTTGACTCAGAAACGTTTGGATTAACAGGATCGTGACGGGTTGCATGTTTGGACGATATATTTGCAAATTCAGATCAAATTATCTTTTCGGATCAACCCGAACGGTTCGGTCCAAATCTGACATTAGTTCTTATGCGAATATATTTTTAAATTAAAAAATATTTAGAAATGTTTTTAAAAAATTAAAAATAAAATATATTTTAAAATTTTTTAAAAACAAATTCTATTTTTTAATTCGAAAGATCAATAAAATTAAATAATAATAGATTTTAATAAGTAAAATTGTTTTATATTTTTTAAATACAAAAATTCTGTAAATTATTTTTAAAAATTTATTATGAAACATAAAATAAAAAATTAAAATAAAAAATAATTTATAACTAATGTCAAATATTACCATATTCATTCCTAAACAAAAAATGTGCAATCATTATTAGTAGAATTTCTACACTCATGAATTCCTACGGGCTTCAGGATTCAAACCTACGATTTTCTCTTGTAAGGACAGGAACTATATAGGATTAAGCTACCTATTGCGGATTAGTCAGATTGAATCGGGACGGAATAAGGGCATTATTCGGATTCAACACGAATAACTTTGATTTGCTTGACCAGATAAGGAATACATGGAAACAAAAAAGACTTGTTCCACTACTACAAAACACAATAAACTGTACATTCTTCCCAAGTTTTTCTTTAAAAGGATCTGGATTTTAAACCCCCTTAATGCCAACTATAAGTTATAGGGACCTTGGAAGTATTTTTGAAAAAAATACTTTTAAACAAAATTTTTAATTATATTTAGAAAATAAATTGTACTTTTTTACTTCAAACTCAAAAAATAAAATAAAGTAATAATAAAAATTTTAAAAATAAAATTTTTTAATATTTTTAAAATTTAGATAAATTTTATAAACTATTATAAAAAAATATAAAATCCCAAACAATCCCTCTGACCATTAACAAGAGAGGTCAGGGTTCAAAATCGGACTTCAAAATATATATAAATTCGGACGTATTAATAAAGTAATGGACAAGTCTTCCCCATTTTCTTCTATGAAGAATCAACAAGTCACCCTCATTTTATAAAATGGCCTAACTTCGTAGAAGCTAGACGAAGTCCTACTATGACTAATAGAAACATTCCAGTGGCTACAAGGAACATACGTACAACTTGCGTTAGTGGCACATCATGAACATGAAGAACTTCACATGTTTTTTGTCCCGCTCTTTAAATTAATAGGAATGTTCTTGCAGTTCTACAACTTTTTCATATACCTCTGCCCACAACGCACTATTTTTAAAAACTCACAAGCATAAAATGATGCAGGAAGTACATATCAGGGGAAATTCTTCACTTGAAAAGTTGATTTTGTACCGCTTACGAAATTACAAAGAGAAATATAGCTTCAAATTCATGCCAAATGACAAACCTGCATGAAGCTGCAAGAAAAAGCATGCTTGCCTAAATCCCAGACAATGAAACGCTCACTCCATTGTTTGCAGCAACAAGCCTGAAGTCAAAAGAGAAACAGATAGGCAACCTTTTTCTGTTTAAAAGGATGGAGGACGGAAACTGTTATCTCTGGAAAAGTTTCTTTGTCGAGAGGAACACGCATGGAGTCACTAATCAAATCTGACAAATCGAACTTCCGAGTAATTCCTTTTCTGTTTCCAAGAGCCGCATCAGCCACCTTTTAAGAACTTCATCTGCAAACTATTAATGAGAACAAGTAAATTAGAGTTCCGATAAAGTGCTCCACTAGACAAGATTCATCATTTATAAGAAAAAGCATTTCTCAGATGAACAAAGATGATGCAGGTCAAAATTATCTAGAGTCACTAATGATGATAGAAAAGGCTTGAAATTAACTTACGAAAAATATGAAACTGAATTCTGTGAGAAATTCTACAACACTTAGATTGTTTCTTCAATTCTCTCATAAAAGAGCAAGCTTGCCCTCCGCAGCAAGAATCGCTTCTTGAGATACCCTTGACACTTCACTATCTGATTATATATCAAACCACTGACTACTATCTGATAGTTGTGTGGTGTTTTAACCATCTGGTTCAATCTCAACTTTTCCTATATATGAATTTCCAGTTCTCCCGTAGTTACAGCAGAACACTGACTTGGAGGCTGGAACCTACCAGTGCTCTTAATTTTGATGAGCTGCGGTTGAGGACATTCCATATTAAAAGGTACTGGTTTTCTCTTAAGGTTGGAATCTATGTAGCAATCACTGACAGGGGAATCAATAGAAGGATCCTCAAAGTGTTCGAAAGCTGACATAGCATCTTTCTTTCCAGAACTTTTTAAGGGAGTTTGGAGCCAAAAATTTATATAATCCCATTGCCTGTGAACTGTGATTCCAAGGTCGAATAACTTGCTGGAAGGATTAGAAGCAGCTGACACTGCTTTTGCCGTGCTTCATTCTTTTTGTTTTTAGATTTTGCATTCCAACAATTTTTGCTTCTGCGAATGGGGAGAGGTCCAGAACCGTAGGAAAAGATACGTGCCCCTGATTTAACACAATGTCACTCCAAGTAGTGTACAAGCAAAGCTAGACCTACACGTGAATTCAAATGAATATGATCTATTACACGAATACGAACTTGGTATACCTGAAATTTGAAGAATTCCCAATTTTCATTCATGGACACTCGTTGGAGATGAGGCACAGAATTTACATAGAATTTTGTAGAAGCGGCATTTGTCACAAGCTCAGAGGGAAACATATATTGCTTTCTCCACAAGCCATACCTTTTCGCTGCAAGCGATACTTAGCTGCTTTATGACATCTGAAAAGCCAGACCACATAACATCTTCTTCAGTGGAAAGACTTCTGCAATCACATGAATCAACATTGACACACTCGCTACATTTTTCTGTTCTACCCTGAAAAACGAAGATAAGTAATCTCAGAAAATTAACAATTTTGTCGGAGAGGTACAGAGATAATGATTATTGAATGCAACTAGTTAGCTGGTGAACAGACCCTAGTTATTTGAATGATATAAGGATGTACCTCATCTTTATCTGTTCCAATTCAAATATCTCAAGCAGCAACATGCCAACATCTATCACATCGATATGCTCTACTGCTGTGAAGTAATTTAGACAATCTTCGCCAGTGCGACCATATACCTAGCATATAATGCGTGAAACAAAAGAGAGAAAAATATAACACATTTGTTGTATTCACTTTCCATAAAATGAAAAAAACTAGAGTTCAAACATGGCCTACTGAAAAGGGCAAGAATTGAAAGAATTCATACTCCAGTGAGAGCTGTAAGAGGACACAAGAAGAATCATTCAGCTAAGAGAATGGCAGAATATCCAATCAATTAGCTTAACCTAACTCATTTCAGAATTCCTATTGATGAGCAGAAATAAACCGTAAACGCATCAAATAAATTCAACAGAATTACCAGCTTTACTACCAATTTACTAACACGAAATTTTAAAATGACAACAGCATTTTCAGAAAGGCACGAAATCAGAGGTTAGCAAAAAATGAAAAAGGAAAAACAAAATGTGCTGTTATTTGCCATGGACAAGCAAGCGTTACATGTACTTCAAACAGTTCCACTGGATGCCAACAAAAAGCTTATGACATTCTCATGCTCCTTCTGGCATTCATTCCTAGACGTATAGATCCTTGAAGGCAAAAACCATGATATCTGACAAGCAATGTCAAACGGCACATAATATTGAACTATTTCCTCCAAACGAAGATAGAAGAGCAAGATGTGCTTCTGCAGTGTTCTACAGTAGATGCATAAGCAAAAGTCAATCCACTATGATGCAGGTTTAGTGATAGCAATATGTAGAAAAAGTTCTAACCTGCTGGCTTGTCAACTCAAAGTTACTAGCATAAAAACTCAGATTACACATCACACTTCTTGGACTAGTTAAGCATTGTCCACTGTGTTCATGGAGAATGTGCAGTTCTGATGCAGGTGCAAAGTACAAACAAGAACTTGTCAGCTGCTATTAAACTACTCTATACAAGAGGCTAGCTGGAAGTCCGTAGGAGCAAGGAAAAAAGTATTGCACTATGACCAAATGCATATGGACAATTACAGAGCAAATAGTAAATAACTACACTAGATAACTCAATACAAGAATATCCTGTAAATAATTACAATGGTAGAAAAGCTGCAAGACAATACCTGAAAATTTACCAAACCAGATAGCTGTCTTCTCAAGTAATGGCTAGATGTTAAACCATCATACAATTTGAGTTTCTGCAAAGGTTACTCATGAAGCCTAGCATTTCATGATCTGAACATTCCACAAGAATATGAATGGCTAAACTGATAACCAAGACGACATCTGCATTTTTCAAACATCTATCCAAATACACCTGAATATTGACATATGTGAACAAACTTCTAGGCATCACCTATGCAAGAAAAAAACTGAAGGAATAAAGCGATAACTATATATTTGAAAAATATCTTCTAGAGTGAGACAAAAGTGTTAGATCGTGTCAAGCATGACATTTACCTTCCATTACTGAAGCCAAAGTAGTTGTAAGAGGCAGTTCTTCTGTTTCATCCTTGGTCCTTAACTCATAAGAAAGTAATACATTTTGTAGAAAATTACTAAAACATCTACAACTACCTAGACTCTGCCGAACAAATCTACTGTAGGCAAACTCAACAAATACTTAATATAGAACTACAGAAAAGGAGAGGAATAAACAGATGATGCGGACAAGCTAATAGCACCATAACAAGTAGGGTTGGTAATAAAACTGTTAATATCAATTGATAAAAAGCCTATACTTTCTAGAGTATTCATTCCCCTGATGCATAGAAGATATTTGTTTTCATAATCTGTATAAAGAATTTCAAATTAAACAAAAATAGCACACCAAATACTTTTTGGACTTTATAGACTATTTCTTAAGAGAAAAGATAAAAATCTAATAGTAAATTAGCTACATTAAGAGCAAGATTATCATGTATTACTTCTTAGTCATCACCTGTAGAATTACATTGAGAAACAATTGTTTCGAAGATTTCGTAGACTAGGTACATAGTATACGACCGCAGATGACACTCTTTGCTCAGACACCTATGGTGCGTTAAAAAGAGAAACCCAAGGTACCCTTTTGCAAAGGCACGTATAAGCCAGTTAATCTTAGAGCAGCATCAGCTATGCTTGGGATTTTAAGAGTTTAAGCAGTAGACCAGGGCCTTGTTTCTTTTTGTGGACTTGGTACAGGATTCTTCGGTGCTTCCCACTAGTATATCAACAAAAAGTGCAACGAAATTAAATGACTCATCTGTACAAGAAACGTTCACTAATGATTTTCAAATTCGTTGAAGTTAAAAAGAGGATGTCGATGTGAATGCAACATTAAAATGGTATAATTTTTTGTGCGTAAAGAAATATACAGTTGGTACTCCATAAGAAAACCTTATCAATAACAACAGAAAAATCCAAATGAAAAATAAAATAGGGGAACTCAACAATAATTCGCAGTGAAGGTGTTTAAAGTACCTTCAGTCATGTGCCATTAAAAAGAAAATCACAAGCTCTTTGTTACGGTATGTGATTGAGGAGAAGGACTTGGCCGGATGCAAGAGACATGAGCTGCATGTTATTTTACCGAGGCCTATGGTTGTATTGAAAGAGTTTAGAGTTTGAATCTCATTAGAATTTAGGAGTAGATGAGTTTTATTAAGAGACTAGTGTTAGTATTCAAGTTAGTTTGAAATCCTAACTTTAGTAGAGTTGTAATAGAGCTAGAGCTTCACTCACAAAAGAAGAGTTTTAGTTATAAATAAAAGTGCTTGTACTCGTTAAAGAAGAGAAAGAAGAATTGAATTAGTTATTTTATTTTAGTTTTATCTTTAGTTCTTTAGTTTATCTAGCATTAGAATAGCTTCACGGTTCGTGTGATCACGAATCGTAACAATTGGTATCAGAGCGATCGATTTTATGACGAATTCGGCTTCTGTTGATCCATATCTTGACCCTTATTTGCAAGACCATCCTATGACAGATCATTATCAAACAATCATAAAGGCTAGTTACTAGTGGTTTTTACCAAAATCTCCAACAATTTCAACTTCTGAGCAATCACGCCAACGACAATTAGAAGATCAAAATTTTCGGCAACAATATCCTCCACCTGAAGAGCATATACAATACAACCATAATTTCTATCCATCATCTGCTCAGCACCAGCAATGGTCAGCACCGCCGCCGCCGCACGAACAATATTCAGTTTCAATACCGGAACCCGACAGATATCCTCATTCTCCGCCGCCATTTCTTTATAATGATCGTTCTTATTATAACACCAGCTTTATCTATCAAAACACTTTATATCATAATACTTCTTATAACATAAGCCTTACCTATCCTAATATTTCACCACACCCATAGAGCAACACCCTAATATTTCTACAATTATACCTAATTGTCCTGTCCATACAAATAATTCTACACCAGCCTCTATCCCTTCAGCAATCTGCCTATATGATTCTTCCTACAATTATGCCTAATTGTCTGTCCTTACAAATAATTCTACACCAATTCTTATCCCTTCAGCAACCTGTCTATTTGATTCTTGCCAGCAATCCTATCAACACTATGTGCATCATCTGCAATATCATAATTATGATGCTTACCCATAATGCTACAGCATCATGATTCACGCCAAATTCACCGACAGTTAGACCAGCAAGAACAGCATTATTATTCTATACCTGCACCTAGAGCGTACCATACACCAACTTTTAACTCCTTCCAATCATACCCCAGCAATCTTACTCATAATTTCCGTACACAGCCGTGCCTTACCACCCGCACGGCTACAACCGAAACACTTGTAAACATCTTTCCTTCACCAGTAACGCTTTTTTCTTCTTCGCCCCCTCCATGTAACCTTCCTTCCCCAACCCAAGCCTTTGCCGCCATCACCACCGAATCCAAAGCATCACCGCCATTAAGAAAGTTTAGCTCGTTAGAGCGGCTAGACACCTTGACGGAGAAACTCAACCAACTCACCGAACTTATTTTTGGGATGCAACGAGCTGGCATAGCTTCGGAAGATCTTGGATTCGAAGCCTCCAAACTGCCAGCACCGTCGTCGCGCATCGAACCTGAACCTTCAGTGAAGCCCAAAGAAATTGAGCACGCCAACTCGATCTCTAAGAGAATTTCAACGGAACAACCTAAGGAGAAAGGACTTCACGGGATTTCTCCGACGAACTCCGAGTTTGCACGTCCGGAACCGATTTTAATTCCGGCGATCTCAAAGAGCTCCACCCCTCACGACGACCTTGCTCTCTCACGTTGGAACAAGCTCTCAGGTTTTGCCAACAAAAGCTCAAAATTTTTGCCTGCGTGCAATGAAAAATTGAGACGACTTGACCCACGGACCCTCGATCGGCATAGATTCGGACCCCGAAATCGCACGCCGACCGTATCCTGGTTCGCAATAGATCCTGGAGAGCAGAATGTCACTGCTCTTCAACACCATGTGCAGTCGACTGATTCATGCGCTCTGGCGAAGGAGACTACGATGGATGTAAAGGAACGAGGTGAGCAACTTAAATTGCTTGGATGGTTTGGGAACAGGTCTGCGCCCACGTTCGTCGAGCTTGAAGATGCATTCAATTCCCTCGCTATTGATCCTGAATTTCAGAAGAAGTTTTTCGATCAACATAGTTTTTGCTTGTCGTACTACGCTCCTGTAGCCTACTTGTTTTCAGTTGATCCAGGAGAGCAGCTCACCTTTACATCTCGACTCACCCACCGCAAGACAAAACTCTGGACCTTCTTGGGCAATCAACTCTGTGGTTCAGAGTCCACTTTCCTTCAGAAGATCACCCAAGGACTTGAAGTGCTTGACATCTTAAACAGCAAGGTACTTCCTTATGGGGTTTTGAAGCACAAAGTTGTAGTTGTGATTGCTATAACGCAGCCCATTGGTCACATGCTCTACCTGTTGCTCTATGAGAATGACTTCAACACCGAGCAGGTATTACCTTTAGTCACCTTGTTATGTTTTAAATCAGTTTCTACCATATATAACGGAGAAAGGATAGTGAACCGGAAATTTGGAAAAGGAACTTCATTGTTGACGTTCACTAGCACATACTTGGATGCATCAGTAAGGAGGGCAGCCGCATTAGTTTTCAAGATCGTAAACAGCTTCATTCACTCGCTCTTAAGAATTCTTTCTACCCAGAGTTTCTTGTAGCAACTTTACTTGTTATGTATGGTGGATGTAGTCGTCCTCGTCCTGCCTACAATGTCCAAGTAAGGGATCCCTTGATTGATAATTGTTGCAAGGTTGAAGCCTTAGAGGCCAGAAGAATGGTGGACAGAGATTGTGTCATCACTGTCTGTACAGCCAAAGAAATAGTTTTTGAGGCACTTGACCACCTTCAGTGGACGGAGCATAACTTTCAGAAGACAATAAAGAAAAAGGTCCATGGAATTAGTGCTTGTTGCGGTTGTTTTTGACCTGCTGCACCACAAGCTACAGTAGAAGGGGCTCAACGTCTTGGTGACCATCCTCTAGCAAGTAAATGCAAAATTAAAATTTTTGAACAGCATGCATTCACCAATGCAGAGGAAATTTTCCTTACTGGTTGGTCAGCTGAGGGACTTAGGTATGCTCTTCTATTATTGAAAGTCTTCATCCGGATGTTTTCTAAGAAAAACAGCAAGAAAATTTGCGCCATGCTTTTGATGCAAGAGTTCCAAGAGGAAGTAGGCATTACGTTTGCTTCACTATACCATTCATTGCTACCACATGTCTTATCAGTCAACACATTCAGCTGCTCCAAGTCCCTTTTCCTAGCTTCCAGAAATACATCACTAAGGGTTTTGTTCTTCGGTTTACAAGGTGATGACATTGGCGGTAAAAACTTTTTATTGGAGTTCCGTAGTAGATTTTTTCGTCCCATGTGCTTTGGGTTAGTTACTTCAACTGCTAACCTAGTTAGATTTCCTAAGCAACAATTACCGTCAACCTTAAGAACAAGGTTAGTTTTCGAGAGTAGAATCTTACGGTATGTGATTGAGGAGAAGGATTTGGGCCAGATGCAAAGAATATGGGCTGCAGATTGTCTTACCGAAATCCATAGTTGTATTAAAAGAATTTAGAGTTTGAATCTTATTAGAATTTAGAAATATATGAATTTTATTAGGAGATTAGTGTTAGTGTTCAAGTTAGATTGAAGTCCTAATTTTAGTAAAATTATAATAGAGATAAGACTTCACTCACAAAAGAAGAGCTCTAATTATAAATAAAAGTATTTGTACTTATTAAAGAAGAAAAAAAAAATTTAAATTGATTATTTTATTTTAATTTTATCTTTAATATTTTAATTTATCTATTATTAAAATAGCTTCACAGTTTCTGGAATCACGGATCGTAACACTCTTCTGACCGATTCTCGCTTAAATTTCTAATCCACTACATCTGTTGTTTCAAAAACATTCAAAGCCTACGCTTGTAAACGCTCGTTACAGAAAAATCACTTACTAAAGGGAAAAAAAAACAATCGTTAGTCTTCAAGTATCGAAGAAGTCCAAATTCCGGATGAATCGAGAATGATTACAGTGATTGGTAGTGAGAACACGAAGGCGAAGAACAAGAGTGCTCGATAGAAAAAGAACACAGGCGAAGAAGAGAAGAATCTCTATGTAACTATGTGGAAAATCAATGGACTTCCATACGATGTAACGGATGTTTTCAGAAAAGTACGTAGTTGCCTTAGTTATTGTTTAAAATCCCATCATTCTTGGTTTTGGTAAGAACCATTAGGTTGAATTTATAAAAACGTATTTGTAAAACAGGGGGTCTCTATTAGTTACATTTTCCACGAGCCTTTCGCCCAATTCAATTGACCGGAACGGCGGAACCAGTCGCGGCCACAGCGGAGCTCCCGACGAAGGAAGCTAACTGTTGGGCGGGCACGAAGAAGCGGTGCTGGCCGTTAGATTTAACGGCGGTGGCAACTATTTCCTAATCTGCGGGAACGATCGAATGCTTCGTCTATGGAATCCCCATCATGGAATCCACACCACGACCTACAAGTCTCACAGTCGTGAAGTCGGTGATGGCCACGTCACGACAACTCACCCTCTCAACTCTCTTGATTTTGTTCTCTGTTTAAATTTGAAGTAATATATCGCAATTTTTCTTATTGGTTTTGGTTGATTTTGTTTTGAAATAGAGATAATGCGAACTTGTGTTCATGCAGAGGAGATCCACAGTTGTTCTACTAGGATGTAGCTACAAGATAAGTATACGGAAGTTGTGGAGACATGATAGTGAGGTCTTGTTCAGTCCTCTATAAGATTTTCTGAAAGATTTATCTTTCTTCTTGGTATGATGAGTGCGAGAGTTAGTTTAGTAGCATGGGAAAGTTATATAGGGTTAAAGATGATATTTTGAAAAGAATGACTTGTTTCTAAGGTTCGTCAAATGGGATTATTGTGTGATGAAGAAAATTCTGCATGGAAATTAGTTCCAGCAACTTTTATAGTAGGAATGTTTCATGTTCCTTGTTTACAAAAGATTGTAAATAGTGAAACCACTTTTCTGCAACAATAGTTTCTAGCTCAATAGCATAATTCCTGAGAACCAACAAATGTGTACAGGAACCTACAAATTTGTGATTAGCATCCAATTGCGTGATAAGTATGCTTGTACAGTTCCTTTGGGCATGCACCTGAGTCCCAAGTTAAGATCAGGCTTAATAGCTGTGTCTAGCACCGTTAAGCATCTTTTATCTTGCCTTTGTTATCCATTACTTATAGGTAAACTCAGCAAAATTCAATGAGTATAATTCAGTGGAGTATCAGCCATATATGATCGTTCAGTGCATGCATGGGACTGCAGATCTCAGAGTACAGAGCCAATTCAGCAAGCCTTTTGTTCTCTTAATTCTTACTATTTTTGTTGATATCTCATTTCTTCTCAGTGTTAGTTCTGAATAATACTATTTTACATGTCAGATAACTGATACATTTCGAGATAGTATGATGTCTGTTTGTGCAACTAAGAGTGCTGGAAGTGTTGATGGAACAGTTCGCATGTTCAACACTTCGCATCCCCGTGAAATGTGTTTCATTGTAAAAAGATGTCAACTGCATATTGGTGAATGCTTGGATTCTACTCTTCGTCTTCTAGACAGGTACTGTGCTGCAAGTATGTGTGGAATCAAAAAAATCTTGGAATGCTTATCTTTGAAGTAGTTTGCGAATGGCAGGTCCACTGGAAAAGTCTTGCAAGAATACAAATGACTGCAAGGTTTTTTGCTCTTTGATTGTTTCACACAGCCTTCAAGTTTATTCTTTATCCTTTTTCACTCTTATTTGTGTCTTTCTGTGAAAGTTTGTTGTGTTTTCTTCCCTTAAAAGAAGTTCTAGGTTAGCCACTAGAAAAGGAAGTAAAAGTAAATTAAAATTGATACATGCATGCTTTTACAGGCTTTTTCTATAGTTGTAGTATTACAAGATGGCTGCTGTCTCACCAACACTGATGCCCATGTCACTGGATCTAAAGACTGGTTTATTTTCTTTTGGACTTAGCAAATGCTTCAGTGGTTTCAAGGTTTATTTTTCTTTTGGACTTAGCTGGTCAATACTATTAGAAGCGCAAAACTTCAGGACTTCATTAGCAGCATGTCTACCTGATTTCCGGATACGTTTTGTCATCATGATATGGCTGAGAAGTTTAAATTATATCCATACTTGAGACATTTACTACTTGGTGATGCAGTATATTTTACAATCAAATGATCAATGCAGTCGGCCATGTTGTAACTCAAATTTTCTTTCTGGCGGAGATGCTAATTGTCAATTTTCATCTTACCTGATGCAATGGAAAACTTTCTGTCATTGGTTGGGTAAAATGTGTTTGTCAATTCTGGGAGTACAGTCTAATGTACAATTAAGGCTTTGTTCCAGATTCCAGCAGAAAGAATCAAGAACTCCTGGCTTTAAGCAAAGAATTTGAGAAAAAAATCGCTATTAAGTGAAACACTCTAGAGATTTAGCTGGAAAGTTTGTGTTGCTTTATTCAGAACTCAAAGAATTTCTGAATCAAAAGGTTTTGCAGAATCAAAAGGGTTCAGAGAACGGCAAGAAACTCTTGATGCTTTCTTACAAACTCAAGCAAAGCACATTTCTATCAGTTTTCAGTTTTGTAACAGAACAAGTGGTGGTGTTCTTATGTATTTTCTGCACTTAAAATTCATGTACTCATCCAAAGTTATGAATAAAAGTGATTAAAGATGTATTTGATATAGCTTCAGGCATTAGCTTTTCACTCAAACTTCTGTTAAGAAGACAGTAGTATACATATAAGCTACTTCAGACTTCGGTGTTCCAACTTCTGCTTTTGATAAGCTTAACGAAGCAGTTGCACGAGCAACAACGCTACAAGCTTTCGTGAATTTTGCAATTGAATCCTTATTAGTAATCTTATAGCATTTTCAATTCCCTAGTCTGATCATTCCTTGTCCATGAAAGTCATATCGTACCCAATAATCACAAACAATATTTTATAAACTGATTTTGCAAAACTATTATCTTTTGTTTTTTTCATTCCCACCAAAAACTAACGGCTCTAGGCCCCACAATGATGACGGTTGAGCTCTTCAACCCGCATTACTCCAAACTCTATAAATAAGAGCTGGAAAAAAACTCCACCGACTTCCTTCCATTCTTGTTCTTCTTCCAACATGAACAACAATCACCATTTCGTTAAAAATGTCTTTTCTTGATTATTTTTGTTGTGTTTAATCTGAGATGGAAGCGGGGCGGGTGCTTGTTGCTGGCTCACGGAGCGCCTTCATAGTCATCAAAGCCGAGGAGTACAAACAGGTATGTTTCAAAACCTTGAGCTTGTCTTGATCATGGCTTCTAGCATTACTGATATATTCTGCAAAAACACTTCAGGAGAAAACATCGACAGAGTTGGACACACAAGTATGCCGCATATGCGGAGACGGTATTGAGATAATCGCAAAGGGAGATGGGGAGAATGAAATCTTCGTTGCCTGTGATGAGTGTGCCTACCCAGTTTGCAGACCCTGCTATGAATATGAGAGAAAGGAAGGAAACCAATGCTGCCCTCAATGCAAAACCCGATACAAGCGCCACCCAGGTGTCATTACTTCACTGCAACTTCTAAGATGATTGAATTAAATAACCGTTGTTTGTGTCAAACAACTTAGTATTTGTTACTGGAATGAAATTTGTAGGTAGTGCCAGAGTAGAGGGTGATGCTGAAGAGGAAAGTGTTGATGATCTTGTGAAAGAATTCAATTTGGATAAATGTAATGGAGTAGGAAATGTTGATTTTAAATTTGCTTGCCAGCTTTCTGATTCTGATACTTGTTCAGAAATTCCATATACTTCAATTATCGAAGAGGTAACCTTTTTTTACCTTCAATGCATAATAATTCCTCGTAGTTGAGAAGGTTTCAAGTTCTTGGATTTCCTATCTTCAGGTTGCTGATAGTGTTTCTGATAGTCGTGCAATCATTACTTATCCATTTATTGGTTATCAAGGTGGAATTCGATCAATTTCTCCTTCAGAACAACTTGAAGACAGTAAGTTGTTTATCTAGAATTCTAATGTCAATCTATCTTACTGATTCATTTACGTAATCGCTTTTGCTATTTTGGTTAAATGTCAGTGTCAAAACTATCAGATAGCAAAAGGGACCTGATTCTATATGGTAATGGAAGCATTGCATTTAACAGGAGAGTAAATACGGAGAAGATCAAACTTAAAATTGAAAGCGGCGATGGTGACTGTCTGGATTGTCCCATGTAAGTGAAACCCCTCTTGGTTTCAAGAAATTATACATTATTAGCATCACCGACATTCTATATTCTGCAAGTTTCACATTAACGGATTTTAGGTGACACAAATATTGTAGGACCATTAAAGCAAGACAGCCATTGTCGAGGAAGCTGTCCATTCGTTCCAGCAAAATAAACCCATACCGGATACTAATTGTTTTGAGGATTGTTATTCTCGGTTTCTACTTCCATTATAGACTACTGAATCCAATTCCAGATGCTTATAGCCTTTGGCTAATAGCAGTTGTATGCGAGATGTGGTTTTCAGTCTCATGGGTAATGGGACAATTACCAAAGTGGAAACCAGTTGAGCGTGAAACGTACCTGGATCGACTTCTGCTAAGGTCCCTCAAATTTCTTTTCATGCATATCGCTGCTTCTCATATCTGTTCTTTGTCGTAGTATCACTTTTAGAAATTTACTTTCAGGCATGGCAATGAAGAGAATTGTTCTACGCTAGCTGCTATTGACATCTTTGTTACAACAGTTGGTCCACGACTGCAGCCTCCTCTTATAACGGCTAATACAGTTCTGTCCGTTCTTTCTGTTGATTATCCTGCAAATAAAGTTTCATGCTATGTCTCTGATGATGGTGCTTCCATGCTCACATTTGAAGTACTGTCTCAAACTTCTGAATTTGCCAAGAAGTGGGTTCCATTCTGCAAAAGGTTCAATATCGAACCTCGTGCACCTGAATGCTACTTCAGTCAGAAAATTGATTACCTCAAAGACAAAGTTGATCCTGATTTTGTGAGAAAACGGCGGCAAATGAAGGTTCTCTATCTTCTATAAAATTTTTCATATGCTTAAGTTTGGTAAGATGGCATATGTAACAAAATGTTCTATGCAGAAGGACTATGAGGAATTTAAAGTTCATATCAATAGTTTGGTCTTCAAAGCAGAAAAGAATCCTGAAGAAGTCTGGACTTTGCAGGATGGATCTCCATGGCCTGGAAATGATGCGTTTAATCATCCAGGAATGATTCAGGTGAGTCATTTTGCCTGCAAGAAATTTTCTTCCTTGTCATTACTTGTTCATAGCCCATTTCAAATTACATTATAATCGGAATTATTCATACGCTCTGAAGTCTGAAAACTCTAAATTTTTTTCATTTGTATGCATTCTGACAAGGTTCAACGATTGATCTCCCTACATTGCTTTAAGTATGTATAACATTTTCTTGAAAACTGAATATTGGTAATGTTCATATAGGTCCTTATAGGTGGCTCAAACTCAGTAGATGAAGAAGGAACGAGACTGCCTATGCTAGTTTATGTTTCTCGTGAGAAAAAGACAGGATTCGGTCACCACGGCAAAGCTGGAGCTTTGAATGCCCTGGTCATCTTTCTGCTAAAATGCTTCTCTGATATTTTCTATTTTCACCTAGTTTTGTGACTTCCTTTTCTTTCTAAACTTTAATTGCAGCTTCGCGTTTCAGCAGTTCTCTCTAATGCTCCTTATATCTTGAATCTAGACTGTGACCAATATATAAACAACAGCAAAGCACTCTATGAAGCAATGTGCTTTCTGATGGACCCTATATCAGGAACAAAAATTGCTTATGTACAGTTTCCTCAGAGGCTTTATGGGATCAATACTCATGGTGGATACTCAAATCATAATGCAGTTTTCTTAGATGTGAGTGAAATACTCAATCTGCTCCGTAGTGTTGATGGTATCATTCTTTTGCTTTCTGTTGGAGTTTGTTGACAATTTTTTTTCCATTGCAAACAGGTTGATATGAAAGGCCTTGATGGAATCCAGGGACCAATATGTGTTGGCGCAGGATGTGTTTTCAGAAGACGAGCTATTTATGGATTTGATGCTCCTCTAACTAAGAAGACTCCTTCGATGACCTGCAACTGTTGGCCAACATGGTTCTGCTTTCTATGCCGGCGTAGAAGAAGAAACAGAAAGGTTAGCAGGCAGAAGGACAAGAAGAAGAAGAAATTAAAGACCTCCAAATTATTTGATGAAGTGCACATTCTAGAGACCATCCAAGAAGAAGACCAAGGTGAGTATGGAACTTGTTAATGACTGTCTTAAGTTTAATTTTGATTATTATGGGCTCATGCAATTTGCTTTTTTTTCCCCCTTATGTTTGCTTCTAGGATTGCTGAATGGAGAATCATCAACAACAGTGAAGAACAATCTTGCAAAGAAATTTGGGTATTCATCTGTTTTTATAGACTCCACGTTCCTTGATAGTGGAGGAATTGTTCATGATGGCAATCCAGATTTATGTATTGGTGAAGCGTTACATGTAGTTAGCTGCGCATATGAAAACAAAACTCAGTGGGGAAAAGAGGTAAGCAGGCAGAGTTCTTTTTCATATTTCATGGCAAAGATATGATCCAGTACAACTTATGAAATTGAAATGACAGGTTGGTTGGACATATGGATCTATTACTGAGGCTATCTTGACTGGTTTCAAAATGCATTGTCGCGGTTGGCGGTCTGTCTACTGCATGCCTAAAAGACCAGCATTCAAAGAATCGATCTTTACTAACTTAACAGACTGCCTGCATCAAAATCTACAACGGGCTTTTGGATCAGTTGAGATTTTCTTTTGCAGTCATTGTCCAATCTGGTACGACTATGGAAATGGATTGAAGCACTTGCAACGCCTTTTCTATGTGAATGCAGTCATCTATCCTTGGACATCAATTTTCTTGACTGTTTATTGTACGTTGCCAGCTTTCTGCCTACTTACTGGAACTTTTATCATCCTTGAGGTATACATTTTGCCTATAATCTGTTCTTTCAAAACAATGTTAAATGTTTGTAATGCCAGTGTACGTTTTCTTCAAGAATCCAAACCTGACAGTTCATTTGGCTACAGATTAGCAACCGTGGGAGCTTAGTATACATGGCTCTTTTCTTCTGCATTGCTATAACTGGTGTTCTTGAAATGCAATGGGGCAACGTAAGCATGGCTGACTGTTGGAAGAACGAGCAGTTCTGGGTTATCACCAGCGTCTCATCGAATCTTTTCGCTTTCTTTCAAGGAATCCTCAAAGTCATAGCAGGAATAAATCCTAATTTCCAAGAAAAAAATGGTAGTAAAACTATCTCTAAGTGGAGTTCATTGTTCGTACCTCCTCTAACGCTGCTAGCAATGCTAAGTGTTGCTATAATCATAGGCGTATGTGAAGCTATCAACAATGGGTTCCAGTCAGGAGGAACTGTTCTTGCCAAACTAGTGTTTGCCTTCTTGGTTATCATTCACCTGTATCCAGTCTTAAGAGTGCTGAGTAACAAGAGTAGAGTTCCTACCATTATAGTGGTTTGGTCTATACTGATTGCATCAGTTTGTTCACTTCTGTGGCTACGCGTGAACCCGTTTGCAGCCAAGTATCAAACACCTGTGCTGGAAGTGTGCGGTTTGGATTGCAATGATATTATTCACTGAGAGTTGTAGAAGATTGTCTTAGAAAGACCTGGTTATTAGGGCGAGTACCAGATGGAAACATAGAGCTTCAGTATCTAGATAGAAGAGTGGGAAGTTTTTCTGCTAAATGGCCTGGTACAGAATTTTTTAAAACGTCTTGCACTATTCACATCTAGTGCTAAATGGTCACATCTTGCATTCTGAGCCACCCGTACTATAAAATTGGATGTTTAACAATTTCTCCAGAGTGCAAGAAAGCCTATTTTATCATAAGTTTGTTATGATAGTGTAAAATTTGAACATGCCAGAATTTCTTTTCTCGAAAAAGATTTGATGCAGCTAACAGCTATGAATGTAGAGTTGCATACAAATTGCTTAAAACAAAGAAGTACAATGCGATATTATATACAGCATAACAAAATTGGAATACTTGGTTAATTCCTATATTTTGGCAACTTGACTTCCTCACAGATTGATATTTCCTGGTGCTTTGAAGAACTATTGGTCAACAAGGTTGTTCTTCAAAGGGCTTCCTGCATGTTCAATGCATTCCATTGACTTCGCGGACATATCTGCCCACAAAGCCGGAGAAAGTAGCTTTTGTATTGTTACCATGAGTTACTCAGATCCTGAAGCCAGTAAAACATTTTAGGATAAACCTCTCCTAGTCTCCATCAGCCCCACCATGAGCATCCATGGCAAAGTCCATCCATGTCCCATTGGTCACATTCTTCACCCGCATATGCATGATCCATGCTTGCCATTTGCTCCTGCATATTCTTAAGTTTCTCCTCATTTGATTGTGTTTCTGGTTTATAAAATGCTGAGACTCCAGATTCAGTTCACTGAAAAAATCATAAGTAGACCGAATCTGCACAAGAATATCAGTAAACCAAAAGAAATTCAATATCTAAAGCCAAAACACTGAAAAGAAACTCCCATTAAGGTAACAATTTCTTTCTTTAGCACTTTCAACAAGATTACTCCTGTGACTATCTTTCACCAGAATGGTGGCATGTAAGGATATGATACTTCATACCAAAAATGAGAGGAACACTCATTGGTGACCAAGAAAACAGTTTATTTATCTTCGGATTCTATCTTCCTTTTAGTGTATGGCTCTACTAATAAGGGCGTGTTTCAAACGCCCATTATTTCACTTTCTTCCGCTAGATTTGGAGTTTCGAACGGTTCATATGTTTCATTTGCATAAGAAACTCGGAACTACACTCTCACATGCAGAACTCCAGTTCCAACTTTTTTATTTGCGCATCTCCCAATGCAATTCTATCCTTCAAGTTTTAACTCACTTTCAAAAACTATTGAAACACAAAAACTGAACTCCACTTCCAACTCATTATTTTAAAAAATCTACTTCCTACTTTCACTTTCACGAAACTCAGTTACGAGCATTTGAAACACGCCCTAAGTATAAGTAGGGGCAGTATATGCTACATCCCAGAATAGAAGGTTTTGATCTCCTGATGCCCACACTCATCCATCAGAAATCGGCAACAAATTCAATTCCCCGAATGCTGTTTGTGTGGACACATGAAAAGATGGATCTTTTTCTCTACCTGAAAAAAATAAAGCCCCACTTCTATGATACTCACAAATACAGAAAATATAGAAGTACGTACAGGTTTTAGTATACATTAATGGTGAGCAAACAAGAAATATTAAGTACAGAACAATGCTACCTGGACCCATCCACTGTATTTATATGTGCCATTTTCTCAGATTGCTTCCAAAAGCATCATCAAAAAGCTTTCAGAAAAGTTTCACCTGATGTCCATATGGGATATGCTTGGCAACTGAGAACTGAATTTCAGCTCAGGATATTGGGTTACTAACTGGTGATAAAATAGTTACTACATTCAACAGCATCTTCATTTACCCATCAACCAGTTCCTACGCGCTGCGACTCTACACTTCCAACCAAGTCAACATTTTCTAAGGATAATGGTAAAAGCAGCAGTAAGTATGCCATGGTTTTTTAGCCTGCTTTTCAATCAAGTCAACATTTTCTAAGGAGCCATGATAGAATTCCTTTGATGAGAAGATGCTTAACTGTTGCAAAGTGAGTCCAATCATGAGGGATCTATCATATAAAACATTAGATATAGCATACTGTGATTTTGGGGCAAGTAAGCTCTGGTTGCATGCGACATTGTATTGAGCATTTGACACAGGAAAACCTACCTCTTGGAATCTTTTGAACAAACTATCCCATATCTAGAAAATAAACGACAACATAATTTGACATGGAAATAGGAAAACATCACAAATTCTATATGATAGAGGTCGAATACCCACGTTTCTCAGCTGTTGGAGAAATTACCGTAGCTGGCAGTTGAACTGGATCACCAGCCTGCATATTTTAGAATCAGAATTTTTTTTGGAAGGACCTGTAAAGATGTGGTAATGTAAGAAGCAAGATTACGCTATGGAAAAGGACAATGCAAGTTAGATCACTTATATAAGTGTTAACCTTCAACATAACAAACCAAAGTCCAACTAAAATGTGAAAAGCAGAATAGTAAATCTTGTTCAATTTTTTGTGATTATGGGCATTGGTCCTAGGAGCATAATTGGAAGGAGTCCCTCTGTCTCAGGCATTGCCCAACTCCCCTTATTCTCAACCTGGCACTCTCAATCTCTCTGCATATCGAACGCAGCTGACATTTGGTGAGAATTTTTGTTTTCTAAACAGAAGAAGATCGAGAAGCATGTAGATAAGGAAATGAATAAATAGATGTTGAGAGTAGATGGATAGGCATGGAAAATGATCAGGAAGAGAATAGAAATTAATGGATATGGTGAAACGAAGAGGTCTGAATGGAGAAGATGAAGAAAGCTGTTGAAGAAAAGGAAAGGAACAATCCTAAATTTTGTGGTGTTAGAACACCATAACCAAAATACCATATCAGTTTATTTTACTATGGTATTCACTAATAACTGTGTAATTTTTTACCAGTCATGACAGTGCCAAACAGGACTCCTGGAATAATTTACCATAGTTCTGTGGTACTATAGTATTTTTTCAAATTTCATGATATTTTCAGGATACCACAGCTTGCCAAACAGGCCCTTATGCTTTAAATCTTTTTTTTTTTTTTTTATCTTGCAGAAAAAGGTCGACGCAGTCGCGAAGAAAGCTGGTTCGAAAGGCCAATGTCTGGTGATGCGTTCTTGTTGGTTCTCTCATTATTCTTTTTGTTGTAGTTAAAGCACTGCTGAGTTCTGTATTAGGTCACTGATGACATTATGAAAATTTAATAATATAATTGAGTTCTGAATGCAAATATGGTTTAGTTCATCTTGACTTCTATGGTAATCGTGACGATACCAGTTTGTGTTCTTATAGTCAAAGTCAATCAGTAGCTGTTCTTCCCCGAAAGAATTCAGCAGAAGAAAATGGGAATGTAATACAAGGAAACGCAGTCTGCTTTTAATGGCTATTCAAAAGATTCAAAATTGACCTAAGATGTGTTTAAAATTGCTTATAAAATAAAATTTTTTTAAAATTAAAAATATTTTTATTTTTTTAAAAAATAAGTTCTATTTTTTTATTTTAAAAAATAATAAAAATATGTAATAAAAAATTTTCATTATGTAAAATTTTTTTACACTATTTAAATTTTTAAATAAATTTTTTAAATATTTATAAAAAATGTATTAAAAAATATAAAATGAAAAAAAATTGCAAAACAGTATTTGAAATGTGCCGCTCCTAATACTTAAGTGAGATACGTTTATGAAAAGCATCATCTATGAAGTAAGAACTACGAAACTGTTTGGAAGAGATTATTTTTATTTTATTTTAATATATAAATTTTACTATTTTTATAAAAAATAATAAAAATAATTAATAAAATATTTATTATATAAAACTTTTTAATATTAAAAAAAATAACTTTTTAGAGTATTTAAAAATTTTGATAAAAAATTTTTGTAGAACGGAATGTCAAACAGCCCGAAGTCGTTCCACAAATACCAAAAGCTCACCCTGACTCTTTTCTCTCTGTCTCATGAAATAATAAGTTAAGGCTTAAACTTGATGCATGCAATTATCTTGAGAGACATTTGGCACATGTAATACTGTTGAATATCAATTCTTTGCATTTTATTTATGATTTTATTGTTCCATCTGTATAATGTTTTATTATTTTTTGTAATATTTTATGTAATAAACATCTCGTTGTATCAATGTTTTAAAAAAAAAAAAAAAAAAAAAAAAGAAGGAAAAAGTAAGACATGTCAGTCAAGACCATGATGAATGTCTTAAGTACCTTCCCTGCTCTTCCTTTGAAATTCCCTCCAACTATCCCAAAACCAAAAACGCGTCCGTTTTTTCCTCTCTTCACTCTTTCGATCTACACGGTCTCTTTCCTAACTTTTGATATTTCTTCTACTTTAATGACCTGAATCCGCATATACGCAAACCAACCGTTTCATCTTTCCTACTTATATCTTAATCCAAGTAAACCAACACCAAACAAGCAAGCAAGCAAGCTACCAAACAATAAACAGAAGCAGACCAAATTAAGAAGATAATAGAGAGAGTAGTGGAAGCATACCAATCTGTGTGTAAGTTTTCTTGTACATGCATGGCAGATGCAAAGGTGAAGCCAGACATGAAGCAACTGTTAGAGTTGATCATTAGAGAAGAAGACAACGATATTGGTAAGTTCAGAAGCCATGGAAAGACGAACAGCGCGATCATGAAAGGTGCTGATCATAAGCATACGAGAGTTAACAGAAACAACGACAATTTTGAAGAAGCTAGAGAGTGGCCGCGGAAAAGACCAAGGTTTAGGTACTTGGTTGATTTGTACAAGGCAACCGAGCCGGTGAATCTTCGGATGATTGAAGCAAACATTAAAGGTTGAAGAAGAGGTCACTGCATGCTTCTAGAGCATGATCTTGGTAGGTGTAATTTAGGCTTGATATCAATATTGCCTGTGAGTTTTCTCCAATATGAGAAAACTTAAATGCATTACCTTCGTCACTGATGTGGACAAAAAGTGTAATGGTGTTTTTCAAGAAGAATCTCTGTTAATTTACATTGTTTTACAATAAAATTTTGGTTCCAAATGATTCTTGTTAAAATCGTGTGCTTCTTCAACTTGGGCAAACGAAAGCTGATTTCTTCATCAGTCTATGCCGTGTTGCTCTTATCAACAGCTTGAAGAGGCTTCCTTGCAGAGGTACTGGCTAATATTTTACCGACTGATTTTTGGGACTCGCCGACTGCTTTACTGATATAAATGCAGATACAAGCCTTAGCACCAGCTCACGTCCTCGTAGATGGCCAAGAAAAATAGCTACTTGCATCTATTGCCCAGGCAGTCAATGATAGAATCTCACTCCAAAAGAGTCTTGCTTTAATAAGGCAGTCTGCCAAGCAGTAGAGTTGTAGCTAGTTAAGACTCATGTTAGCTAAGGAAATCTTATGTAATCAAGAGTTAATAGTTAGTTATAATTGTTCTCACAAGAGGACATTATAGTAGAGTATTAAGTCTTAGCAAAACTAAGACTATAAATAAGTGTATTTAGCATTGCAAAGAGTTATGAAATACACATCAATCTTATTTTCTTCTTTATTTCTGTTCAGCCTCTGCGTTTGTTCTATCTGTCTTCGCCTTGTTCACTCTTCAAGTTATATCATTTACTCAGTCCGTGAAGATTTTATTTTTAACAGTGAATGGCTGTACCAAGTTGCGCTTGCAAGAGTGCTCCAATTTATGGACTACTGTGTTCTCCTTGTCCTTGCCTTCCATCTGAAGCGGCGGCATACTTCGTTCGACTACTTCATTGGTGTCCTATACTTCTCTTACTCTGCCCTTCTTTTGTGCTAGATATCTAAATTTCAAAAATATACCGTTTTAGAGGACGTCTGAGAATACTTATAAAATAGAATTTTTTTAAATTAAAAAATATTTTTATTTTTTTTAAAATAAGCTCTACTTTCTTTATCTAAAAATAAAAATATATAATAAAATAATTTTATTACGTAAAATTTTTAAATAAATTTAAATACTTATAAAATATAATTAAATAATATATAATTAAAAATTAAAAAATAGCGTTTGAGAAACGCTCCAAACACACCCTAACTCATCCATCTTATCCGACCATATGCTTCCGAGTGTGTTTGGAGCAGCGTTTCAAAAGCTGCTTTTCAATTTTTTATCATTTCATATTTTTTAATACATATTATATATATATATATATAATTTATTTAAAAATTTAGAAAATATAGAAAAATTTTACGGAGTGAGATTTTTTATTGCATATTTTAATTATTTTTTTGGAAGTAAACAAAATAGAGCTCGTTTTTTAAAAAAAATAAAAATATTTTTATTTTTCAAAAGTTTCATTTCATAAGCAATTCTAAACGTCCCCTCCATCTGGATCAAAAGAAATTTAACATAACTAATATGCATGACAGAAAAAAGAGAAGAAGTGAACTTAAGGAACTCGGCCTCGAGAAATTTTTGTGCCACCAGATTCCTGGATTAGCACTTGATGTGGATAAATTCAAAGAATTAACTGTACTAGTAATAGAGCTACTTTCAAATTGGAGGCTGCACCTTCTTGATTGTACTTGACTTCTGACACCAGCACTAACCACTGCTGTTTAATGTGCCATGCACAAATTGTTCCTCAACTAAGGATGAGTAACCTTGGGCACCACAATTGTTTTACAGTTGATCTTCATTCCTCACATATTTCTCAGGGAATACAGCTATCTCATGTCACTTGAAGGCATTGTAAATATAGTACACATTTTCAAGGCTCGGTGAATCTTCCAAACCACCACCTGCAACCCAGTCATAAACAGTAGTTCAGTAATATAAGGAAGCAAATTCAAAATATAGGTTTGTGATAAGCTGAAGGACGCAATGCTACATTTGTTAGGTTGATATGGGATCATCAGATGCAAACTATCCTAAGCAGTTGCGGCATAATTTACCAAGACTGTCTTTGAAGCGAGTCCTGATGCGAATATCATTACTATTATTGTTATCCGGTGCCAGAATGGAACTCTTGGTCAACCTGCCTGGACTGTTGGCGGTGATTCTTCACTACAATCGCAAGGCAGAAACCAACTGCTTGAAGCTGTCAGTTCAGAGGATGGTACTTCAGGCTCATCCCCGCCCCAACCAAAGTAATTTGTCCTGGTATTCCTTCTAGCCGCTCTTCTAGACACAGTAAGTGTTAGCTTCGAAAGGAGGGACATACCCTGCCGGAAGTGATTGGATTCGACCTTCTCACCCAACTGGGTTTTGAGTATTCAGCGGATCAGACTCCTTGTTCGCCACTCGTTTCTTCATGTATCTTTCCATAATTAGCAAAAAAGTTTATAGTTTTTCTTATTAAGAAAAAAATGTTTCCAGAGCTTGAACATTCCAGAATCAATTTATTTTAGAGATACTTCGAAACAAAGGATGAAATTCAGAAAGAGAAAAACAGAGAAGTATTCCGGTTACGTTAAAGAGAGCGGCGACTTTCAGCCATCTGTAGATTGGTAGAGTTGGCTTTACTCCCATGCTTCTTTCATAGTGCCTGAAGAGCTCTTCTCTTCATCGATTTGAAACCGTTTCCAAAATTAACAGATGAATCCAATTTTATATGAGAATTAGTTTGAATTTGAAGAAAGAGATCGAGAGTGCGAGGGAGAGCAGAGAAAAAACGCAGAAAGAAACGAGGGAGGTGGAAGAGCTGTGCAAGAGAAGGCTTTAATTTTTTGAAATTTTTGAATAGGAAAACCAAACCGTCGGTTAATCTATACGAGCTTATTATAAAGACGTGTCACATCGCAGTTGGATATATATATATATATTAGATAAGGATTGATGCTGCCATCAAACAAATAAAACACCGAGCTTCCTGCAGAAGCTACAAAAGTTCAAAAAAAAAACAACCCAAACAGATACCAACGTAATAATCACTGCTAGTGTTAATCCCTTTGATTAATTACTACTGACTAACTAAAACAATAATATAATAGCTCATGACTTCATATAACGTATGAAAGTTGTAGCTTACAAAAATTTCGAAAATTAATGTTTGTACAAGACACTTAAAATTGGTTCATGATGTAATCAACATGCGTCCATGAATTTGACAGAGCAGTCGCCCCAGATGCATCACTTCCAGATCAACAAATTGGTTTAAACAACTGATTTACTGTTTTGAAACAGTTTCCTTCACAGATCAAGAACTTACTGCAAACAAGAAATCTGGCCAATTGAAACCAACAGAGCGTTGCTAGCATGCCAACACCATAAACACAACAGAAGACACAGGTTGCTAGTGTTTAGAATATCTATGCATGCGCCAATGGCTAGAGCTGAATCTTGGGCTTTAACAAGTCACACTTGTCATGAAATTTGTGATATCTCTTGTAAAATTCAGATTCACAGCTCAAAAAGCGTAGCATTTGGATCTAAAAACAACTAATGCAAGAGAGAAGCAGGAGGAAGTATTGCATGTTGAAAATTTCAAGTTGTCAATGCTCCAGATGAAAAACATATTCCGTGAGGCGTTGCAATTTTCCAGCATCAAGCTTGTGCTCTTTCACAGCTTTAGGCTTCTTTACAGTCAGCATTGCAGATGATGAATCCAGGGTCCAACCATTTTGAAGAGTATCTGCATAAAAGAACTCTCTTGAATCAGCAACTGACCAATGAGCTCTACTGCAAAATATAAGCAAAGATTGAAGAGAATACAAAAAGAGAGATGCAAACACATGAACATCCTGCTTTTGTAAAATATTGAGATAAAGACCAACAATTTGTCAGTACTGTAACAGTAGTACAAAAGAAATTATTAGATGTTTGAGGTATTTAATGCGCTACTTATTAAACAAGTAAACAACCGTATTTACATAACATAACTTGAGGAGAGGATATCAATGCATGAATATACCAGGCTTATGAACAGAAAAGCTCAGGGTCACATTAGGAGACAGAACGACTTCGAATTCATTTCCAACTACGAAATATACCTGTCAGCTTTAGTGATAAAAGTTGCTTTTCAGGGCACAAAAGTATCAGAAAGGCTGAATTCATAGGCAAAATTAACATAATCAACAGGAAATTTGTCAAATTTTGAGATACTCATATACACAACATTTGACAATGACTGAAAAGTTTGTCGAATCAAATAAACGAGAAGAAAATTACTCAAACTTCAGTGCACCTTTTAACATTTCATGTTCACAAGAGTACATACAGTAGCTGATGCATTCCATTGCTAAATCAAAGTCATCAATCATTAATCAAAGCTAAAGCAGCCATTTAAAAGTTTGAGCCGTGGTGATACCTCCTATTTTATTTAAGGTCATAAATGGTTTTGAACCATCAACTGAAAAGTCCAGTAATTTCCAATTGCATTAATACTAGAAACCTCAAAATGCTTGAGAAAGATTTTACTTGTGTAAGTTGAGGTACTGCAGATTCCTTGAAAGTTGACTTATATATGGTGACAGACAAAATTTACATGACCAAAAGGTTTGAGAAACATACACTTAACAGCTTCATCCTCGCTCATCCCCATGAATTGAGCTACATCTGAAACACTAATCGTTGAATATGCAGAAACTAATAAATCAAACATCTTCCTGTTGTACTTCTCTGCAACATCAAAGAATACTATAATTGGGAAAAGGAAGTCCTCAAAGACCAAGCACGTGTAAAATATATCAAAGAGTTATACCTTTATCATACTAACTAGATACAGTATATTTGGATGAGTAAACTACTTCTGATTGATTTTCTGAGGATAGCCACACAATTAAAGTGCTACAAGATAGCATAGTTCAGATAAATACCTTATGCTTCAATAGATTCTGAAAAATAATCACTAAGTAGGTAAAAGAACACTGGCATATTATTTACTTACAAAAAAGTAATATCTCCCTAACTTGATACTGAATAATACACAACCTATAATCGCGTCTCAACTTGCAAACTATGGCAAATGCAGATGAGCAAAGAGAACGGTGATGTTGGTAGCTATGCATCTACATGACATGTCATTTTTCTTTCTCCAAATAAAACAACTACAAAATGGATCTCAGATAACACACCACGAAACCCCCTAAATCAAATTAGTATAGTTTGAATCAGCAAAAACAAATCATCCATCACCGATACCACCACAAGGGCTCCCCAAAACTCCTAACCAAGAACATAACTTTGCTACAAAAGCATTGCACAAGGTTTGTCTATGTGTTTATTGAAACACCTAATGTCAGTCTACTTTCTTAAACCAAAATAAGCAAGCATTTGATATCGTTCTCGATCAAGTATAATCATATTTCAATAGCCTAAGAGCTCACCAGAGAACGCTTCGATTAGAGCGGAAACCTCAGGGCTCCACTTAAACCCACGTAAAGCAGCATAAACCCCAGTATAGTCCTGTGTCCACATACACTGCCCAATCCTCCATACAGCAACGAGCTCCGGCCTGCCCCCCTTCACCGTTGCAGGGATCGATTTCCATAAAAACCTCGCACTAGTCCTGCAAAAGCCAAAGAAATATCAACAACAAGGACGGCAACAAGAACAAACTTCTAAAAAGAACAACAATAAACGAAGGGAAAATTTTACTAACAGATCGTTGGAGTAGATATGGCCGAGGAGATGGATAGCATAAGGCCAGTCTTCTTGGTATGGAACGCCCTTGGAAGCAACCTGCTTAACCCAAAACTATCAGAAAATTTCAAAAAATAACTAAAAAATCAGTAAAAACATTCCAACAAAACAAGATTATTTAACCTGGAGAAGGAGTTTATCGCAGATCTCAGCGAAGGAATCGAAAGATTTGTTAGCAATAGCTCTGTTGATGTCGGAAAAATCCATTATCGATTATCGACTAACTCTTAGATCACCGGCGGCCAAAGAGTTTTAAGTAAGAAAGAGAAAATAATAACGAAGTGTTGATAACAGCAAAGAAGAGAGAGAAGAAGTAACTAACAAAGGAGATCACGTCATAAATTGGTGAAAAGAACACAAACTGGATCCGGGGTGGTCCAATTAGTTAATTTCGGTCCAATTAGACTCGAGTAGAGAATGGTAGGTTATTTGTAATTTAGATCGAACGCGTTACTTTTCTGTTCTCGCTCCGGCGCTGAGGTTGCTCTATATTGCAAGCCTGAACTTTATAAAATTCTTTATTGCTAAAACAACTACTTGAGGTCATCAGTTGCAAAAGTTTTAAAGAACACCTTGAGTATTTGGCTGACCATTTTACCGACGTATTTTTTAATTTTTAATTTTATATTTTTTAATATATATTATTTAAAAGTTTAATTTTACGTAAAAAAATTTTTTTATTACATACTTTTATTATTTTATTATAAATAAAAAAATAAAATTTATTTTAAAAAAAATAAAAATATTTTTTATTTTAAAAAAATTTCACTTCATAAACATTTTCAAACACTCCCTAACTTCTATTTGATAATGATGAATACAAAATAAGAGATACTAAGTAAATCTATTCACTTCCATTTATTTGGAGACGTATGAAAATATTTATAAAATAAAGATTCTTTAAAACTAAAAATATTTTTAAAATAAAGAGTTTTATTTTTCAAAAAACTAAATTAGCAATAATAAAATTTATAAAATATTATAAAATTTTTATTTAAAAATATGAAATAAAAAATTAGAATGAAATGCATGAAACGCACTGCTCTTTTGTTTTTGATTGATGGCAAGCCATAAACTTGCATAATTAGAGCTACTCTTGATCGCTAAGCCTTAAGCTGATGGCGCTCGTGTTTTCGTTTGTTTTCAGGAAACACCCTTAGAAGACACCACACCCTTGTTGCTTGGGTTTGTGCATGTTAAAGAAGCCATGCCAAAACTGCAAAATCAAGCATGCCAGTGTGAGTTTATCCATGCCAAAATTGCAAACCATGCATGCCTTCCAGCAGAAAGCATCTTATGTACAGACCATCTTATTATGGTATTATTATTTAAGGTCTATCTTGGCACAATTGAGTTCTTGAATCCAATTACGCATGAAGGCTTTAATGGTTTCCATGAAGGTAGTGGTAATGAGTTACTGTAAGTTTTGGTGTTCGCCATGTTTCTTCAGTAAGTGTGATTGTAAACTGTAATTTTTGGTAGTTCAAGAATTCTCTTATTTTGTTTTGTAGTAATCTGTAAACCATGAAAAAGAGATAGTTGTGATTGTACTCTTTGGGTAATTTGGAATCAATGAAAAGTAAAAAATGCACTAGATATAGAGAAGAAATCAAAAATCAAAATCAAAAGAAAAAATCTTATTGCAAAAGAACAAATCTTATCAACAAATCTATAGACAAAATTAAACAAAAAAAAAAAAAGAAGAAAATTGAAAAAAAAAATTTGAAAAAGAAATTGAAGAAGAAGTTAGACAATATCTTCAGATGTAAATGAGAAAATCATACGAAATCAAAAAAATCACGTGAAATCGAGATCGAAAAAATCAAACGAAATCGAAATAAAAAAACAGTGTGTAAATATAACAATGTAGCGTTAGAAAAAAAAATCTAGAGCTTATCTAAATAAATAGCAGTGAGGGGGCAAGGCACGGCAAGAGCAGAGACGAGCGGGTGCGAATGAGTGGCGGCTGAACGAGGGGTGAAGAGAAGAAAAAGAAATCAGTGCGTAAATACAACAAAATTTGAGGATTAAGAAGTGAACTTTATAATTTCAATGGTAATAAAATTTTCTCTTTTTTGGAGTATAACCGAGTACTCCCTATATAAGAGTAATGGAGAAAAATTTAGTCTCTATTATTCTAATAAATTTGTTGCCAAACAAAAACTATGAAAGAAATTAATTCTTTTACTTTCAATTGCTTTTATCTACTCCCAAATAATATGTTAAGAAACGGTTAAAATTGTTTAAAATAATATATTTTATAAAAAAGTAATTGCATAAATTTTAAAAAATAAGCTTATTTTTTAATAAAATATAATAAATATATATATAAATTTATAATATCTAATTTACTAATATTTTTTAAATCTTAAAAAAATCAGAGTAATATATAGAGTCTTTTAAAAAATGAAAATGAAAAATTTTATTTTCACCTAAAATACTTCTTTATAAACAATCCCAAAAGGACCCTTCTAACTTCTATCTAATAAAATCTCAATCTAGGGCTAAAGGTCCCATCTTTCTTTCCCTCTCTTTCTTTCTCCTCCCTCCCTCTTCCACCCTCCCCATTCGATTTTCCATGATTTAGTCTCGTTCTGGAAATGGACCTGTCTCTCTTTTTATCTATCAGATCAATCGAATTGATTTTCTACTGAGATCCATATATCTTTGCTCCAATTACAGTCAGATCAAACCTCGGCAAAGGTTCTAACCTCACTTTTTAAATCTTGATTGCGATTTTTAAGCATAATTTTTATCGGGTTAGCTCTGTTGGTCACTTACTTGCTAATTGCTTATCTTAAATTGTTGGATTAAGTGTGCTAGGCTTTTATGCTGGTGTTATTCAAGTGATCAGCGGGAATTAGAATCGTTGGCCTGAGTTTTATTGAAGTAGCTGTAGTGAATTGTACAAAATGTCGGAACCATCGAAGGTTATCCACGTTCGCAACGTCGGGCATGAGATTTCTGAGGTAGAAAATTGTTTTTGATAATTTTTTATTCAAATTTCCAGTACAGGTTTGTCAAAACTGTAGTGTTTTTCTTCTAATTAATTAATTAGTGTTTTGTAGGATGATCTTCTCCAGCTTCTGCAGCCTTTTGGAACTGTTACCAAGCTTGTAATGTTACGTGCTAAAAATCAGGTTTCAAATTGTTCTGATTTTGTCTAACACAATCATCTTGAAGTTTTTGGCACGAATATATTTCTAAGTTTTATATGTCATACAATGGCAGGCGCTTCTCCAGATGTATGACACTAGCGCTGCTGTTAATGCTATGGAATATTATGCTAAAGTCCAACCCAGCGTGAGGTGCACTGTTATCTATTTGTGTTCCCTTAGATTTAGTATGTCATTTCGATAATTATATGTTCCTCGTACTTTGTGATTAGAAAATGTAATATAATCATAATGTGTCATTTATATATGGGGTTTTGTTTTATGATTAGCACATACCATCCTTATTCTGTAATGTTATTTGATGATCTGGTCCTTCCAGGGGAAGGAATATTTATATGCAGTTCTCCTCACATCAAGAGCTTACAACAACCGAGTCAAACTCACAGGGGCGAAACGATCAGGTGGGTATATCTTTAATTGAAACTATTTGGATTCATCTGATGTTTCCATTGTTATGATCATTGCAGAGATAGTAAAGTGATAAGCATCTAATATTATTGTTCACAAGTAATGCTCACAATGCATCATTTGTACACGTTTGTCGATGCTGTTAGACTTCATTCAAGCAGTAATAGTATAATACTGATGCAGTAGCGTACAGTTTGCCTCCATTTGGTAACAACTACATTACTCCTGCAGGTTAAATGAACTTCTTTTTGAGTGATTATGTCAATGAGCGTGTAGTTTATCATCCTATGAACTATGGAGCTCCAATTCAATGATGGAAAGTTTTGCTGATAATTGGAAGAGGTGGATAGAAAAATTGGTGTGGTAATAGGAAGAGATGGCTAGACCATATGCCAAGAGATGTAGAGTAATGCACCCTATTTTTGGAATGCTATTTATGAGGGCATGGAAAGATGGAATGTCTGGTTTGCTACTTTTGGAAAGAACTTTGCTAGATTTTTCGGTCAAAAGTCAGTGAAGTAGGCAGTTCATAGAACAAAGATAAATTGGCATCAAATCCTAGATAGGCAGGTAAGCATAGTTTTACCCTCTCTAAGGAGTTGGTTCGACTTGCTTTGTAGTTGGTTGGGACCATGATAGTATATCACACGCCCTATATGCAATTAAAGCTTCGGGTGCGGTCAGGTTTGCTTTTACTGCAAAGAAGTGAATTACATTAAGACTTTAAGATACCATTCCTTTGAGTACTTGTTGATCTAGAATTGAGAGTGCTACCTGCAGGCAAAGGTTCCAAACTATGAAAGAATCAAAAGGCTGAGAAGGGAAACCTTCACTTGATCCATCTTCACGCACTAGTGTTGGTATGCATGTGAATGTTTGTGGACCACTATTGGGGTTTTATGCACGCTCATATATACTCATATCTTTGGGCTGAGACCAAATAGAACAGTGCTGCTAGTTGCTCAACGCAAAATGAGTTTCGAGGTGTATGTTTGAGGATAGTGTAGATCTACGAATTTCATGTGACATGCTTTTGCTGCTTCATTGTAGTCTTACTTGGTAAATCACTTTTTAAGTCCTTTTAGCTAGTCCATTTTTCTAACATCTTACTCAAGACCAGCTTTATTTAGGTGTCTATACACACTGTTTTATGTACATATTCTGTAGGGCCAAGTGATTAGACTAAGGCTATTTTAATGCTGTAGTTATTCTGCTAGCCGCTCTAGTAAGTCTCAGCAATCATTGCATTTAATGATCTTGCAAGGTAAAATTATTTCTCGAAATATAATAAGCCTTCTAAGAGAAAACTGATAATCTATTCTTCGTTTCTTCTCCAATCTATTAAAACTCTTATTTTTCCATTCTTTCTTACTATTGAAGTTCTCTTCTCTTTTGGTGTTCTTCTTATTTGTCAATATTTATTCTTCTTCCCTCTCCTTCTGTGCTGGTCTGCTGTTGGAAACTCAGGATTTGCAACCCAATCGAATCCTTTTAGTCACAATTCATCACCTGCAATATCCTATAACTGTGGACGTGCTGCACCAAGTATTTTCTCCCCATGGATTTGTAGAGAAGATCGTCACATTTCAGAAGTCAGCTGGTCAGCTTCTTCAAGTCCTCTTTCTTGTTTCTTATGTAAAATTTTAGGTGAAAGAACTGCATGAAGATTCTTAGATTTTGTTTTAATATTCTGGTTCTGCATAATGATTAACATAGTCTCTTTGGTTCAGGTACTATACATTTTCTTGATATGCAACTGTGGTCCTTTGGCTTTGACTTTTTGATGAAGCTTAACAAATGTTTTGTCATCCTTTAACCTCCTTTTTACCACTAATTTGTGTAGGGGCTCAAGCACTTATACAGTACCAGTCACGCCAGAGTGCTATTCAAGCAAAAACGGCACTTCATGTATAGTCATTGTTCTCATCTGTATATTGTTGCAGATTTTGAATTTATTCCATGTAGAGCTTATCATAAAGACGGCATTCTTCCTTTCCAGGGCCGCAACATTTATGATGGTTGTTGCCAACTAGATATACAGTATTCTAAGTATGGTTTGTTAGTCCTTCACTGCTTCTCAGGATGTTTTTTTTGGGAGTTCTTTTTCTTTTTCTTTTCCCTCTTATATTATGTTCTGCTCCTTTTGCAGCCTCACTGAGTTGCAAGTCAATTACAACAATGAGAGATCCAGGTACTTTATATGTTTGTCTTAATTGTTCCTATGCTCAAAGGCTGAATTGACGTAGTACTCAATTATGGAGGGAAAAAAAGCATAGAAAGTTAAAACTGCTTATAACCAGTGTTAACTATTGCTAGTATTTCTTTGTTCATTTTGTTGCTCATGACTCACTTTTGTTTCTTCAGGGATTTCACAGTTCCAAATTTACCTACTGAACAGAGAAGTAGATCATCACAAGTAAGTTACCTCGTACATCCGAAAAAATTAGGATATTTCTCTCAGATTTCTTGATATTATTACTAAAGAACCCTGTTACTTTTGCAAATTGAAAAGTTTTTGAAGTTAAGATGGAAGTTCATTTTAATGCTTATGAGGTATTGATATTGGACCTTGTTGGTGACAGTATGGTGATACGTATGCACTGCATCCGATGGGAGCCAGGGGAGGTGCTTGTTCTAGCCTTAGTCTCTCATTGCTTCTTTGTTCTTCATTTGCAGCAATTTACTGATTCGTTTTGTTTTCCTTTCTTCTTTGTTATCCAGTTGCATTGGCTCCGGTAAGTCGAGAACACTTTGCTGTATGTTTAAATTAATATGTCAATGCTATCTTTTCTAGGTTTCTGTCTGCACATTTCACTTGATGTGGTCTTTGCTATTATCTCAAGATTTTAGCAACTATACCTAACATATTGTTTGAATGTTGGCATTTCTTAGATGGGCAATGCTGCAGCAGTTGCAGCTGCTTTTGGTGGAGCTTTGCCTCCTGGTGTGACTGGTACCAACGATAGGTGTACGATTTTAGTTTCTAACTTGAATGCTGATGTAAGCCTCCTCTCGCCATGCATATACTCATCCTGGTGGTAATTCAGTAACAGGCTGTTGGGACTAATATTAATACTTGATGGAATGTCCATAACAGAGAATTGATGAAGACAAGCTCTTCAATTTATTTTCGATGTATGGGAATATTGTAAGAATAAAGGTGCTTCGCAATAAACCTGATCATGCACTTGTTGAGATGGAAGATGGGTTTCAGGCTGAATTGGCCGTGCACTTCTTAAAGGTTTGTTGTCTCTGGATATACAGTTTTGCCAAACTATCTCTGTTACTAATGTGAAGCTCGACACAGGGTGCAACACTTTTTGGAAAGCGGTTGGAGGTCAACTACTCGAAGTACCCCAGCATTACTCCATCCCCTGATACGCGTGAGTTTTTGTGTTCCAGTCTTAATCGCTTCAATCGTAATGCAGCTAAGAATTACAAGTATTGCTGTGCCCCGACAAAGATAATCCACGTGTCCACCCTTCCTCAAGATATCATGGAAGATGAAATTGTGAGCCATTTCGAAGAACACGGAACCATTGTAAACAGTAAGCTCTTCGAGGTGAACGGGAAGAAGCAGGCTCTGGTAATGTTTGAGAACGAGGAGCAAGCTACTGAAGCTTTGGTGTGCAAACATGCAAGCAAAATTGATACTTGTGTCATCCGCATTTCCTTCTCCCAGTTGCAAAATATCTAGTGAAGGGCAAATCATTTCTAGTCTGGCATGCTGCATACCCTGTTTTGATTCTACCGTTCTAAAGTTGCATCGAATTTGGTGTTCCCAGTGTGCTAGGTTATTATGTGTTCATGTGTACCTGTAATACCCATGGCCCTATTCAAGTCTTTCCTATTCAACTTGATATCTTCTTCATGTACGGAGTACTGCTGTAACTATTTTCCGTGTTCATGAACGCAACTTTTGCGGTATTTATTAGTTTGAAACATTAACCAAGTCCGTTGTGCAGGTCAACCGGTATTGATTTGCGATTTCTGGATTTTGGGACCCTTTTAGGCTCATTGTTTATAGATGCTTTATTTATTTACATTTAAATTTTTGTAAAATTTTTTATTTTTCATAAACAATTTTGAACGACTCCTTAGTAGTGTCAGTTTGTTCAATCGACTCAAAGGCTTTGGACGACATCTGATGTTGTCGTGGTGATAGTTGAATTTCAAAACTACGAGGGTTCCAATGGAGTTATAGGCATTCATGCAGCTATATATCCTTTAGTGCCTGAAGTGCTAAAAGAATGCTGTTTTGTTCTTGCCAAATAAGCTTTTCACCTAACGATTAGTTTTCCTTTTCACCGGCATTGGATCATAGCAAATAGGAACATCGTGTTATAACTTATTGTTGATCTTTACAATAAGTGTGTGTTTTAAATGTCTATAACTAAGTTTCGCGAAAGTAAAAAATAAAAAATAGAATATTTTAAAAAATAAAATAAAAGTGGAGTTCAGTATTTGTATTTTAATAGGTTTTGAAAGTGTGTTAAAAATTAAAAAATATAGTTGTATTGAAAAGTGTGCAAATAAAACAATTAGAATTAGAGTTCCGCATGTAGAAATTGAGTTTTGAGTTCGTTATGTAATTAAAACATGTGAACTGTTCGAAACTCAAAATCTGACAGGAGAAAGTAAAATTACGAGCATTTGAAACATTCTCTAAAAGCTCACATGTTGTGGTTTAACGAAATCAAGCCACCAACTTCCAATTTTGTTGATATCATTTTTTTAGTGTGTATTTTAAATACATGTTTATGAATTTTTCAAAAAACAAATTAAAAAATAGAATTTTTAAAAAAATGAATTAAAAGTAGAGTTTATTTTTTACGTTTGAAATATATTTTAAAATAAATTTGAAAGTCAAATTCAATTTTTGTATTTTAAAATAGGTTGAAAATGAAACATTAGTAGCTTTAAATTATAATTCAAATTTCAATTTATATTTAAAATGTATGACCAAAAGATTAAAATTTTGAGCATTTGAAAGACGCCATAACCACAACCTCGGGATTTGAAGAAAAAAGCTATTGTGATAAACAAACTATATACATACTAAATTGAATAGTAAAATTACTGTCGATGTATAGTAAAGTTTAGGCATGATTACCGAATATTTAGTAATATTAGGCCACTTAACATATAGGAGTCCAGTACCTTAGTCACCGTTCTTAACATTGGGCTGTAGTTCCAAATCCCAACTTATTTCAAGCAATTATTACAAATTTATTGTCACAATATATTTCAATTTAACCCCTACAGGGCTTCTTATTTTTGATAAAATGCCACTACTCCACTCCTACCGCATCCCGTGGTCTCCCGCCACACCAGTCCATCTAGCCAGAACACGTCGCCGGACCTCTTCGCACACGCGAGTCGCGTGCATGACGGAGTCCTCGAGCTCCTTCGATTCATCGGCTTACGAAGCCGAGCGGCTCCGTCTCGACGCGGCGGCGCGCGAATCCATGGCCGCAGTCGCTAATGCTGCCACCGACATGGAAGGAAGCAGCACTGATCCCTCATGGAAATGGAAGATTCGTAAACGGGTCTGGGATCTCTTGGAGAACGATGGCATTGCCCGGAACCCGCGACCCGTTCACCACCGGATTCCTAACTTCGATGGCTCCCCTGCTGCCGCAGAACGGGTATTGAAATTGATTGAAAGAAAAAAAAAACAAAAAGATTTTTTAAAGATCTTTTTTAATTTTTGGAAATTTTGATTGGTGAAGTTAGGAGGATTAGAAGAATTTAAGAAAGCAGAGTGTGTGAAGGTGAACCCGGACACACCGCAGAAGCAAGTTCGGTTTTTGACGCTCACAGGTTTTTGTTTTTGTTTTGTTTTGTTTTGTTTTTTTTTTTTTTTTGATTTGCCTCCGCTTTCGATTGAAACTATTTCGTTTGAAATATTTGGTAAATCATGACTAATGTTGGGTGTTGGGGAGGGGTGGCTTTGAAGCTTTTGATTAATTTCTTCTAATGTTTGTTATGAAAAAGGTTTAAATTCAAAGTCTAGGAGACTAGATTTATTGTTTAATTTAAAGTAGATGGCATTGTAAGTTTTAGTGAGAAGAGTAGAAGAGTAGTGATTGTTTAATGCCATTACTAAGACTTTTGTATATATTAAGGTATAGTAAGAGTTTTTGCAGTCTAGAAGAATGAAAGTGGACACTTGAACTTCTGGTTATGTTGAGAGATATTTTATTTGAAGTGATCCGTACTAGCTCAGTGATTTCAATCTTGTTATTTCAAGACCCAACTTTTTCTAATTTCTCTGTTCCTCTCTTTTGCCAAATAACGCGCATCAGCTCTTATCAAATTTCTTAATGCATTTAACTGTTATATAGGTGGGAAGAAGCTATTGACTCCTCAACCTCGCCTGCGAACTGGGTTCTTCTCAGTGTTAGAATCTAGATTATTACCTCCCGGCTCCATAATGGAGGCATGCACTTCTGTAGGTGTTGCCAAATATGGAAGGCCGATCGGTCTTGATGAAAAGATAAAAGTGGATCTAATTGTTATTGGATCCGTTGCAGTTGATCCCAAAACAGGAGCAAGACTTGGGAAGGGCGAGGTATGACATGTTTCCGCTACATTCTCAGTCATATGTGCTGATATTGTGTTAGCTTTCATCTGTTATGCTTACTCTAATGTTGGATTTAAAAAGAATGACCGTGTTCTCTTGGATGAATGCGATAATTGTAGTACTTGGTGTTCTACATTTGAGGGAATTAATAGAATTTAGTCCTATGAAGGAAATAACTTCAATTCTCTGAAGTTTTACTATATTACGGATACCGTAACGTTGAGTAGCACTTATCACTAAAGAGGGGAAGTGCAACATCAACATTTTAATGTTGAGTTCTCATTAGTCAACTAGCTGCTTCTATCCTTTTGCTTAAGAGAATGGGCATCATGAAAATAAGTAGAAATCTGTCATCAGTAAAGATTTTCATTATTAAAAGCTTTTATTGAATTTCAAACATTGCTAAATGGAACAAAAGAAGCTTCTGCAGGGTTTTGCTGAACTGGAGTATGGAATGCTGAGATATATGGGAGCAATAGATGACTCAACCTTAATCATAACTACTGGTATGCACTCGTGTAAACATCTCATATGCTCAGAGTTATGAATAAATGCCAAATATCATGCAGTATAGCTATAGTATAACCACTTTGCATGTGCCCAATATATTTCTGAAGTGTGTCAACTTATTTTAAGCCTTTCTTTCCAAATCATGGAATGTTTAATTCTTTGAAAGAATAGAATCTTCTTCTTCAATACATAAATTTATTTCCTCTTGTTGACTAGATTCATATCATTGTATGATACAGTTCATGACAGGCAACTGGTTGATGATATCCCAGTTGGTAAGCTATTGATTCATGATGTACCTGTTGATATCATCTGTACGCCATCACAAGTTATTTTTACAAACACTGAAATCCGAAAGCCTCAAGGTACATATAAATTAACTTGATATGTATCACTTATTTCCTTTTAACATCAATAAATTTGTCCATTTATTTCAGGCATATATTGGGAGAAATTATCTCCAGAGAAACTTGGGCAGATTCGAATTCTCAGAGAGCTGAAACAGCGGATAGAACAAGAAACAGGTCAAGTACTTCCCTGTGGCCCTTCAGAAAAGCTTCCTCCTACTGCTCAGAGAAGAAGAGGAAGAAGATAAACATTTCCATTTCATGTTTATATTAAAAGCTTTGTTTTTTTTCCACACTCCATATGCTCATACGAAACGCCTTGACACTTACTATTTAGGAAATTTTTCAAAAGAATACATGTTTTGTTTATCAAAATGATTATATGTTTCCAACTATGCTTGGTACTTGCATCAAAATACTTTCTAATGTTGAGCGAACGATGACCTCGTGGCAAGCTTTTAGAAGTTGTAACAGAAACAGGGAACTAAGATTGTCACCATCTTAGTTGGCACTATAATCTAATCGTAGTTGGGAGAAATCAATTATCTACAAACTTATATCTATAAGCATTAGATTGTTTAGATTTTATCAGTCTGTTAACATCATAAGATGCGAAAAGCTTAGGAAGTAAGCATACTTCACATAAATGCTGATGTTAGAAAATGCTATGATATTTTCTCAATTCAGATAAAACAATCCAGATTTTATAGTTAAGAACTTAAGATACCCATGTGCTTTTCATTATGGTTAACTGAATGAGTACTTTAATCATTAGTGATCGTTGAGAAGATTTATTTATTTCATTATTGAAGATTTTTGGTTATCTGATGAAAAGTGATTTAGTTTCAATATTTTGCTTTTGTATGAATAATCTTTCATTTGCTGTAGTGCAAATTTGATTGAAAGTATTAGAAATAAATACTTCAGATTTAAAGATAATTAGACGACCGTGATGAAACTACAGTAGTAAAAAATAAATAAATAATAATCATTATATAAAGAATTCTTTCAAGTTGCAACCCAATTTCTTTTGAGCATAATCTTGTTCTTGTTGGTAGATACTGAACATGTTTGTCTCCTCTTCACTTGTCAGCAATATAATTAGCTACTTATGTTAAAAACAATGGCATTCCCCTAAATTTTTAGTATGGATCCTTTCCTGATTAGCTGAAGTTTTAGAATGAAGTGGTTCTTTCGCGTGCTATGATATGTGATTAATCAAAGCATAATCATTTCCTAAGATTGATCTGCTTTTGTTTCTGTAAAACAAAATGAAAAGAATGTTCATCAAAGCTATAAGATGTGCTTGATGTTCCATGTTGATGTTCAGTCTTTCAATAACTTAGAATTGTCAATAAAATTTTTTTTGCTTCTTTTTCTTTGTAAATAGTGAATAAAAGAGGTTACAATCATCAATTCCAAAGCCAAATACTAACCCATTAAAATTCCCCATGATAAAATCGCGGGAACTTGTAGTTGGATATCATCAATCTTTGTTATAATCCTGAAGTTGTAGTTGGATGGAAATCGCGGGAACTTTGCGTTGGCGGTGGGTTCGCTGGCGGACCGCTTCCTGTATCGCTGCTGCTTCCTGGCGTTCTCATGAATGTCATCTGTGGCTCTGTTCTTCCAAGTTGTCCATAGAATAATGGATACATAGAGGAAGAAGAAGGAGAAGAAAATGAAACCGAAGGACTAGTAGTAGAGAAAGAATAAAACGAATAGGAAGAAGAAGGAGTTGAAGGAGAATGGGAAGAAGACGAAGGCAATGAGAAGTGAAACTGCGGAGGAGTTGAAGCGGAAGAAGAAGAAGGAGGTGAACAAGAAGTAGGCAGTGGTCTTGTAGTAGTCGTTGTTGTTGTGTGGATGAATTGATCTAACAAAGCAGTTGGTGCCACGTTTGAGTACTTCCCTGATCCTTGAAGAAGCTGTGAGTACTCTATGTAATCCCTTGATGGATTGCTGCTGGTTGTCTGAAAACTGAGAAATCTTTGAGTTCCTTGAGAGCTTGCACCAAAAACAGGTTCCGGTAACTGGGTTGTCTGAAGTATTTGTTGCTGTTGCCGGAGTCGAGCATCTTCAGGGAAGTTAAGTTTTGCTCTGTTCCCGCGGAAACGGAGAGCTGCTTCATCATAAGCTCTCGCTGCTGCTTCTGCTGTCTCGAACGTTCCCAGCCAGACACGGGCAGCCTTATGTGGGTCGCGAATCTCCGCGGCCCATTTTCCCCAAGGCCGTTGTCTAACTCCTCTGTATCTCCGACGAGTCCCCTGTTGTTGTTCCCCTGCTACAGCTGCTGCTGATGATGAAGGTGTCTCTGCTGCTGCAGTAGTTGCGGCTCGCGTTGTTGTCATCACAACACTGCCCTGTTGCTGCTGTTGTTGTTGTTGTTCGCCTGTGAATATAAACAGAGTGCGAACATCAAAAAATGTAATCCTTTCGTATTGGAATGGAAGGAGAGCGTAGTTCGTAGGCATGCTCTGTTTAAGGGAAAGATTGAATCTTTATGAATGATGAAACAGGAAAGATTGAAACTTTATGAATAATGAAACAGGAAAGATATGTTTGTTTTTTTTTTTTTCACAGATAGACATGCGTTGTGTATATATATATTTTGGGAAGCATTAGAAAGATTAGTTCTAGACAAACTTAACCAAGTAAGAAAATAGATATTTAAGTTGCTAGTTAACAAGACGCTCGTAATGAAGAAACGAGTGTTTCTGGAAAATCTTTTGTTCCACACTCTGATCTTTGTTATATTTGTTTGAAACTGTCCACCTTGGAATGCTAAATATGAAATATATTTGAACAGCTACAATATTTTTCCTCTTTCTTTCTGTCCTTATGGCAAAGAAAATCTAACAAAATTTTTTTGTAGTTATTTAATGTTCAATTTTGTGGTATTGAACAACTCAAACAATTCATGCTCATAGGTAAGAAAGGTGTTTAAAGCTATTCTCTTTCTTCCGACTTCTAGAGGTTTGATTTTGCATCTTCTCATCAGCTGTTTTCTTCCTAACAAACCTTTTGGGAGCTAATCATTCTAAGTCGACAACTTTATAAAAATACATAATTTCATATATCAGAAGAAATCACTAATGCATAACTAGCATGCAAAAATTGAAGCAGAGCTCAATTGCAGATGCTAACATGCTGTTTAAATCTTCTTATGCATGAAGTTAATGAACCTAGAAGAACAGAAAACTTATTTTAAATTTGATGTTATGTTTCTGGATACAACTCACCCGTAGGAGAAAAACAAATCTTAAAAATTCAAAATGAATGACTAGTAACCTGCAGGCAAAATAACATCTCCAACAACGGTACGACGACTCCGGTGATACGTCCCGGGTGATGCAGAAACCGAAACAGAACCACCCGACAGCGGAGATGTGGGTCCCACGATCACGGCTTCGGCTGTCGCAGGTGGGCCCGTAGAAGCAGCAGTCCCCGGACAACCTTCTGTTGTAAGCAGAGCAACAGCTTCCGGACCTGTTGTTCTTCCCGCGACGACGTCAATCAACGCCGACACCATCGCCGATATCTCATGCTCTCTTCCGTACCTCGACAACATGGAAGAGTACGCCATGTCATCGGCTCCTCCGGTCGACGCCGTTATGTTAACTTCTTCTTCTTCTTCTATTCTTTTCTCCTTCGCCACGTTGCACACATGCAAATTTCTCCTCAAAATCCTTTGAATAAATCCTGTTCTTGGTGTTCTTGAAGAAGGAAGAAAGAAATGGAAATGAAAAAATTGTTGAAGCCGGTACTCAGCTGCCCTCCAACACTTTGAACTTGAAAGAAAGCGCGGGTATTTATAGCTAACATATATATACCCGAATTTGTTTGTTTTTTTTTCCTTAAAGCTTTATCGCAAGTAAAAAGTTGTAATTTGGCAAACGTGTGCTATTGCCGCCTCTCCTACAGTTGCCAATTGCAAAAGAAAACCTTTAATATAAGGTTTAGTACTTCTAGGTCCTAAGTAAGTTTGTATTAAAAGCAAAAGATGGCTATTCATCAAAATAGTTTAATCTTTAATATGCATAGTTGTTAGACAAGGACCGGATCATCCAGGTCTATCTGAAAATTGTTGACTCGCAATCTAAACTGCTTTGGAGTTGTAAAATAATCGAGTCTGCAATCGACTCGAATTGACTTGGACGGTTTATGGGTTAACTCATTGATGTGTCTATTTGGATTGATCTGGATTAAATTATAAATTTTTTTATTTTTATTTTTTGTATTTTTGTGAGGCCTATGGTGTTTAGCTTCTTCCACTTTTTTCCTTACTTTTTTCTTCCATTTCTTCTTCACATAACTCGTGCTTCATTTTTTTTTTTCAATTCTTCTTCTTTCGCGTTCCGATCCAACTTATTCCTTCTTTTTCTTCTCTGCGACTGGTTACTTCTTTCTTTCTCCCACCCAATAGGTTTTGGTAGGGTTTTGTTCTTTCTTCGAATAAGTTGGAAAGATTCGATGATTGAGGAGTATAAGCGTATATGCTTGATTTGATTTAGGTTTTTTATTTGTGTTCCATTTGAAGGAGTTAGGCTTCATAAGTTTTGGTAGCATTTTGTTTTTTTTCCTCTAATAAGTTGGAAAGCTTTGATCTTTGAGTATTTGGATTGTGTAAATTCAATTAGTGTTATGATTTATGTTCAACATTTTGTTCTCTTACTAAATTGGAAAGGTCTGACCTTGGAGCTATTAATTTTGTTAAGATTTACTTGATTGCATTCTCTTACAAAATCCAGTAGCCTTTGCATGGGCTCTGGTTGCTCTATGCTGCAGATTGCATGCTTCACATGTACTGCACTTTTTTGGAGTTCATGTAGGCTAAGATATGTTTGTTAGTTGAGTCGAGTTCAGTATATAACTATGAATATCATTGAGTTCTATTCAATTGTGCATATTGATTTATGTAATTTCTGTTGAATAATTATTGATCATTGATTTCTAGATACAAATTACAATATTGACTTATTTGGTTGATCCTCTTATCAACCCGTTGATCCGTTTGGTCAATTTGAAACTCGTCAACTTAGACTGTAATCTGCATCGACATCTGATCCGTGTCTACTAACTATGCTAATATGCATTTGGTTGATGCAATAATATATGAAAAAATTAAATGCGTTGATATTCAGGACCATTTTGTTGATATTTATGACCGTTTTGGCATTGATATGTAACCGAATTAATGTGTTAAATACTTGATATACTCTTGAATAAATAATTACAAAATTGTTATATAAAAATCATATAGGCCCTGATATGCATATAACTGATGCATTAATATATAATTAGATGAGAAACGTGATAGGTAATATTCACGAACGTTTTGGCATTGATATGCAACAGCATTAATTATTAAATAATTCGGTATACTCTTGAATAAGTAACAATCAAATTGTTTTCAACTAAGAGGTATTGATTTAATTTCCAACGCCTACTAAAATAAGTTTTAAATTTTATTATTTGACAAAAATTAATCATCACAGTTCTAGAATTATTTATTTTTTTCTGATTTAAAATAAACTACTTTTAAAAAACCAACCCTAAAACAGATACGTATAAAGAGAATGTTCTCATAGGTTTGAGATTGCTAAATACATATGTAGAAGACCTCCAATGCATACATATACCAAGTGACCTTCAAAATATGCACTCACAGCTCGTTTCGCATTCTATTTTGATATTGATTTTAAAATAAAATCTTTTATAATAAAAACTATATTTTTAAAAGTAAATTTTATTTTTAATTAAAAAAATAAGAATAATAATTAATAAAAAATTTTGACTATATAAAATTTTTTTATATTTTTTTGATTTTAAATAAATTTTTTAAATATTTAAAAAATAATTAAAAATACGAAATTAAAAATTAAAAAAATTACTTTTAGAATAAGTAATACTAAACGCTCATTTATGCCATTTCCAAAAATTTTGTTAATTTTATATACTATATTTAAAATTAAAAAAATATTAAAAAAATTTACACTGTAAAACTTTATTTTTAGTATTTTTAAATTAAAATTAAAATTTATTTTTTAAAATAATATAAAATTATATTTTAAATAAAAAATATGATATAAGCACTTACGCACGCAGCAAATTAGAAGATTTGCCGATATCTAAATACATCTAGAAGACCTCCAATCCAAACATATAAGTAAACTTAGTGAGCAAGTTAAGTTGGTTCTTTGTCTTCTTCTGTGTTGACTGGAGTCTCCAGGATCTTCTTAGGGGGGTTGAATTTGCAAATAAAAACAAAAGTTTTGAGAGAACCTAGGTTCTTCTCAAGCTCGAGTGTTCACAGAAAGTAAATTGGCGTTAGATTCCTTCGAATTACTTGTTTTCAATATTTCATTGTTTGTTCTATAGAAGAACAACAAGGTCGGTTTGTTATTGGGTAAGGGAGCTAATTACGTATTTTAAATATTCTTAATTAAATTTTATAAAAGTGAAAAATAAAAAATAAAATTTTTTTTAAATAAAATAGAAATAAAGTTTAATATTTATATTTTAATAGATTTTAAAAATGTGTTAAAAATTAAAAATTATAATTATATTAAAAAATATATAAATAAAAAAGTTGTAATTAAAATTCTACATATAAAAATGAAATTCTAAACTTTTTTTATAATTAAAATATTAAACTATTAAGAAATTAAAATCAGATAAAAAAATAAAATTATGAGTAATTTAAACACGCACTAAATAATAAAGCTACAAGCCATAAGCTGTAATGAAGTTCATTGTTTAATTATGCGAAAAGTGACAGCTTTTTGTTCGAAGGAAATGGATGCTAAAAACGTTTCATCTAATTTGCCGACATGAAAAGTTTTCATGTAGTGTTTCAATTGGTAGAGTGATTACATTCACTGGTGTTTGCCTAATTAGAGTTAATTTTGCTGGTCAAATAAGTTTCTAAGTTTTTGTCATTTTTCTGGGTGATGAAAACGATGACGTAAGCTATTGTCTCGTTTTTTTGCATCATATTGATTACATCATATTGTGTTAGTGAGTTAACACTTATGAGTTAGCATAGTTAACTCTTTAAGTTAGCTAATTTAAATAAAAATCTAATAAATTTAAATCGAGTAACTTGTTAAGGTAAATTTGTTTCAGGATTATTTTTATGGGAGGGAAAATTTTTTACTTTCTCTAACATTAACTCATTAAGATCTAAATGATGATTATGATGTAAGCGATGACTACTAGCGTCTAACTTTTAGTTGAGATGATTGTGGAAAAGAAAAAGATTATACTTTTTTTAACATTGCTATGGAAATATTCTTTTATCATCTTTTTAACTTTTTTATTTTTTTAAAGAAAAATATAATACTATAAATATAAATAAATTATACATCATATAATTTATATTTGTTATATTAGAATAAGTTTATTTCAAAAAAATTCCATCAAATTTTTTTGTTAAAAATATTTTTCATAAGTAATTCACAAGATCCCTTCGTATCACAGAGAAACAAATACTTGCGAAAATGTTTATTTATGTAAAAAAATAAATTTTTTAAAATTAAATTATTTTACACCAAATATATATATATAATTTTAAAAGTAAGATTTTGGTCTAAAATTAGTCGCGAATGCGACTAAAACACACTCTTATTCTCTCAATTACTATTAACAAAATGAAAGTGGTTGATTTTAGAGTGTAGGGAAGCTAAGTTTAGAATTAGTAACGTGTTTATATTTACACCGAAAACGCACATGTAAAAGTGGTACGAGATTCATATGAAGACATACTACTTCTTCTCCGAATAATTAAAATATTAATTCATCGATTAAGTCAACCGCTTTACTTGGAAATTGTTTTTCTGAATTGTGCGTGTTAACACTATATGAGTGTTTTTTTGAAAAAAATTAAGTTATCGAAAATAAAGTTTTAAAAAAATAAATTATTTAAAGTAAAGATCGGAAGTAAAATCAATTTTTGATAGTGATTTAGAAATAATTTTTTAGTTATCAATTTTGAACTTTAAAAATGAATTTTTTTGGTCAAAAATTTGAGAACTATAACTTAAGAACGGAGCTTGCAAGTTGCTAACATGTTTCTCAACATCAAATAAGCTAGTAAACTATAAAAATGGAGCGTTTGTCGTTACGTTGAATTACGTATCATTTCAAATAAATATTTTTATATTTAATAAATTTTATATAATATATTTTAAATTTTTTTAAAATATAAAAAATTATCTATTATAAAATATATTTAATTTTACTTTTAAATATTAAAAATTAAATTTATTTTTAAAAAAATCTTTAAAATATTTTTATTTTATATAAACTTCATACTCAATTTCAGACGTACTCTTTATAGAAGTCAGAACTTGTATACTTACTAGCTTATTATTTTCAACAGCTTGATTTAGTTAAATGATCAAATGCATGAAAGGAGATAAATAACTGTTTTAGTAATACCTGGATCCTCTCTATTACTTAGAAAAAAGTAACGAACGGCTCCACTGCTTCTAATTTATTATAAGGCAGACATTTATTTTCTTCTGTTCCAAATGCTGTGATTATCTATGCATTGGATATTATATCTCGTTAGTTGCGTAGGTCAAAACATGAAAGTAGAGATCATTTTAATTTGATAATGGCGAGAACTAGTCGCAGCGTGGAGACAGAGTATGAAAGCAAAGAGTTGAAGAAATAAACAGCTGCAAAAGGTTCAGACCTTAAAAAGATTTTGGCTAATATTAGACAAGGACATTTGAAAAGTGCATAAGAAGAGAAACCAGTTTTTCCTTCATTTTATTCATCTCGTCGGCATCCATATCTAAATCCTTCTATGATTTTGTATCACGTGCTAGAAATTAAACCTTCACCAACTATAAAATATGCAACAATTTGTAACCTGTGTCCCAAATCACTACAGCTTGATAACATATACATAATCCCGCAAAAATGCAGAAACTAAAGAAAAAGCAATGATAAGTAACATGTGCGTCGATCTCCTTGAAACCAGCTGTTACCATGATTAGAAGTGCAGAACAAGCTCTCATGGAGAGAAATAGAAAGAAACATAAAGGATGTAAAAACATTAATTTTCACTGAGTACTTTACAAGGAAAGAATCATGTCACTGCACCTCACTAGCCCCCAAAATGAAGTGTCATAGGCATTGAAGCGTTTTCCTACCGGTCCACCAGCAGCTAAATAACTTAGACGTGCTCGCTCTAAAATAAACGGGAAGACCTCCCAACCAAAAGCTCAATGGTCACAATAACCAATCTGCTAGAGTATTCACCTTGTCAAGTTCGTCCAAACGAAGTGCTGAGATTAAAACTCTTTCAGCAATCAAGCATTTCCAAGTATTATCCTGGTGGCTAGTGTGCTTCCATTCTGGATAATGAAGAGTTTGTTCGGAGGAGGTCTGAGGAAATTTCCCATTTATCGCTTCTCCTACCCCAACTTGAATTCCGCACATCAGGAAATCTATTTGTTTGTGAACCTGATGACTGCAATCCATTGCTGCTCCTGGCACCTCTCTCCTCATCGAAATTTTCATAATTACGGCGCTGTGAGATTTTCAGCAAATCTCCTCCTATCTCAAGATCATCCTCTACTTTAGGACGTGGCTCAGCTGACTCATGTTCAGTCTCCCTATAAGCTTGAGCAGGCACAGTTCTTGGGGCTTCCTCTAGTTGCACAAATGCACGGAAATTGTTTCTAGAAGGCTTAATCCTTGTGCAGAAAACCTCTAAAAAGTTGTCCACACAACCCCGATTATATACATTCATCCGGCTGTCAGTCCTATAACGGAAATTCTCATAGGTTGTCTGATCAGAATGCAGAAAAGCGACGTCAAAAACAGCACACAGCCAATTACATAGTTTAAGACCTACACCCTCCAAAATAGACTTAAGGAACTGATGCATGTCATCATAATGGACAAGCAATATTTTATAGGTTTCTAAAGATGGGAATGTAGAGGCTATCTGTCTAATCACTATCTTCAGCTAACATTACATAACAATTAACTACGAAGAGAACTTCTTAAACTATTAGAAATTCAAAAATTAATTTCTTCAATCTTGAAGTTCAATTTCCTCATATGAGTCTAAGTTGGTTAATTGATGACATCCAGGTAAATTTTTGGTCTCAATGTACAGTCAAAGAGTAGATCACATTTAAAATGACACAAAAGCATGCTTGTAAGATACAGAAGAACAAAAGAACTGACCTGGTTGGTACTGATAAGATACAGATGAAATCCAGTTAACCCTCCAACAAACCAGAGAGAGATAAAACAATATATCATGAGGGCCACAGCAGCAGGAGAGTGTCTCATTGCTTTCCATACTGTCGGATAATCTCCATCCATTAGGAACTTGATGTACAAGGCGCACATTGCAAATACATAGATGCAGAGAAGTGAGGCAGAGGACACAAAAGAGAAGAAATAACGATAGTTTCGCTGCATAAAACATCAAACAATTAAAAAAGGCAATAATTTTATGATAATAACTATGTTACAGCTCCAATTATAACAACTATGTCTTATTCAAACAATCCAACTAGATAAAATTATTAATACGTTGCAGAGTACAGATTCTATATGCATGAGATCTTGTGATTTGTTCATGGAAATGTAAAGTGTGTCGAGATCATCATCTACCTACAGCCAGAGCTTTAACTTGTTCGTATCATATCAAGTGCTCCTATAGAAACAGAGGCCTGTTGCATTATGAATAGCATTCCAAACTTAAACTCACACGAAGTTAAAAAAGCAACACAACAATGTCAATGCATCCCACATGTTTTGGAGATTACATGTTGGGTCAACCAATTTTCCTTTATTAGTAAAAAATTAGTCGTGCACTATCACACAGTGCTTGTTACATGCCAAAGCAGCATGCTTATATAGCTTTCAAAAGTATAGATGCATTTCAACATATGCACATATGAAAATCGGAAACTGAAATAGCGTGACCAGTTTCAAATGTAATTTTTACTAAAAGCAGTTTATAAGTAGGAATGACATGAAAATGCGCATAGTGTGTAGAATTTATTTAGCTATGACAATCAGGGAGGCCTCACGAACCAGCCAGAGCACCATACCAATCCAACACACTGCCCCACCCAGGGGCAGTGATGATCAAAACGTTCCACGCAGTTGTTGCATATTGAGCAATGAGAGCAACGGGGAGGTCGATATAACATGCAGGTTTCACAATATTTCACTTTCACAGGAACGCCATTGACCATGACTTCTTTAATGCGAGGAAACTGTAATGCTGGTGTGTTTCTTCCAGGACCACCTGTTTCAACAGAGGTATCATAGGAGAATTCTTCTTCTGGCGGATGGGAAGCACGTGGCACAATGCCTGGATCACGTGCTGAAGTTAACATTAGGAGCACCAAAACCTAGAAACATATAACAATATGAAGACCAAAGTCAAATTACTTGGTGCTTACTTGTTGCTACGACAACATATGACTCTAGGACAAAATTGTAACTTACCGTCTAGTGGAAATTATAGACCAAAGAGTAGGTTGTTCTCATATGGTAAAATGTCCAATAATATAAAATAAAAAGCCAGCAGAGATCAGATCGTTAGTCAAGTTCTTATATAAAAACTGTCTTGGATACTTCCTATAGAACAGACAAGAAAACAGCCATGCAGGGACATACTCCTGATGTAAAACTTGTATTAAGAGGCTCAAGACACATAAGCGCCTCAAAAAATCATAGAGCCAGGAGCAAGACTATAATATTGAGAGTAACAACAGGTCAAAAGTGAATGTGTTGAACCTAATTTACTAGTAGTCATTGGTTTGTGCACCCTATATTCTGATATTCCTGATGCTAATTATCTAAAAGGACATGGTTGTAACAGGGTAACAGAAACATGCTAGAAGCAGTACTACAAAATTTCAAAAGGCAAATGGCTTGATGTATAGAAGACAAATGTATAAAAGCAGATGCAAAAAGGAGAAGAAAATCTCCATTTCATTAACATGATCGAGCAGTTTTATTACATTGAAGCTGGAAACTCACATATATACTGAAGCCTATTGCAACTGCAAGGATAACATATCCTGCATTATATGCAGAAAATTTGTGGAAGAGATGCCTTGCGACAAATACGCAGAAGATAGAAACAGGGACGACAATAAGTGAAATGGTAATAAGCAGCGACCAAGCATCTGGTCCAAATATCAGCCTACCACCAAGAAGAAATATCTGCAAAAGATAAACAAAGTTGAGATAGATAGCATGAAAACAATAAAACGCAATGCAAAATATGCTTAAGATAACAAATGTATAATTACAACGATATGTTCCAGAATACTGATCCAATTACAATGCATGAAAGGAAAAATCTGTTTACTTAAAAGCATACTAACATTATAATAACAGAACCAACAAAACCAACATGTTTGTAATCTTTAAGCACAAATTTACAAATTATGTTTTCTCACAAGCAGCAATAAGCAGGCATGCAAATTTATGATATACAGCAAAAACACTATATCAACTCATTGTTTATTCATCAACCATAATCATGCATCATCACAAGTGCGTCTTAACCCTAATTGATAGCACATATTGCTTTATCCTAACTCGCTTCGCTGTTAATCTGAATCACTAACACTAACATACTTGAACTCTACAGTCATAGAAATGCAATTACAGTTAGGTGTGTCAAAATAATACTAAAATCTAACATTCTTCTAATATGTAACCTTGAAAGATGTCCTGGTGGTTCAATTGTGCTCTCTATTGACAATCTCACCTAACTCATCAACACCGTTTCGATATTTAAACACAGTTTTGTTAGAAACAGCATTCATACAAATGCCAACTCTAATCCCCGAAGTTTGGTGCTATGAACCAAAAAGAAGACTTTAGCCAAAAAATTCAAAGCCCACCATTTGCCAAGAAGAACGAAATTTGTCAAAACTACTATTCACAAACTCATTGTACAGCAACGACCTAAACAATTCCACAAAAATCATGCAATTCCCCTCCCAAATCAGATAAAGGCCAGTCTACAAAACTCAAAAACACCTTAACAACTGCCCAAAAAACTCTAAAAATAACAAATGGGAGAATTTAATTATCCCCCAAAAAAAAACTCACATTATTTCCCTTCCAGGCTTGATAAAGTCGTTGTGCCATCAAGTTGAACTCGAAATTCCTAACCCAAAACAGAACTCATCAAGCAGAAATCACTCGTAGCAACTCCGACAACAAAATTTTGGAGAAAATTGGGGGTTTTGGTTCGTACCTATTTTTTCTCACTTTGTTTTGATCTTTTCTCTTGGCCAACTATGTGAATAAGGCTCAACAAATGAGGGCATTTTAGGAATGTACAACGAAAAGAAGACCAAAAACTTTCTTGGTTTTTTTATTTGTGCTAGCTTTGGAAATTTCGTAAGCCCGCTTGCTTTGCTGCTGCTTTGCTGTTGTTATACGTTTCTGTTCTGCTTCTTCGTTTTCTTTTCTCCTCCCTCTCCTTCGGTTGTTGGAAAGCAATCTAATAAATCATGTTTTCATAAAAGAATAGTTAAACCGTTTAACTCTTGTGTAAATATTCTATTATAAAGTGTGTAGACATTAGACAGATGTCTAATTAAAATCTCGACAGCTTAAAATAGTTTGAATGTTCTTTGTTCCTAACCTGCAAAATTGATTGGGTCATTCGGTCAAATAAATGTGGCCCTATCGTTAACTTGAAGTGCTACCGGTTCATAAATCAAATCAAAAGCCTACTAGCATTCATCAATCAATCACTTGGGTTGCGTTTGCCATCAAAACTATTTTTCAATTTTTTTCAATTTTATATTTTTTAATATATATTTTATAAATATTTAAAAATTTTATTTAAAAATTTAGATAATATAAAAAAATTTTACGAAATAAAATTTTTTATTATATATTTTTATTATATTTTTAAAAATAAAAAAAACTTATTTTAAAAAAAATAATAAAAATATTTTTTATTTAAAAAAAATTTTATTTTAATAAGCAATTTCAAACGCATCCTTGATTAGAAGTGGAAACCCTACTAGCTATGGACCGGTGCTTAATTACATGGACCTGCTATTTATTATCAGAACTGAGCGAATTCTTCAGTTCAGATTCAACAAGGAAGCATTCAAATATTAGTTTGGAGTAGAAACACGATCTTCACTCTTACGTTAAAACTGAAAGCTTTAAAGGCATTTTGATAAGCGATACTTTTATCTGGTGAAACTATATATCCACTGAGAAAGCAACAGTTTAAACGAGAAGGGAGTCAGCAAGAGCAAACGAACTGGATTAGTGGATATAACTGATTCAACCAACAGTAACAGGCATGCATCTCCACAGACCTAATGAGAAGGGAGTAGATTCATCATCAGTTAACAGAGAGAGGAATCACAAGAGGTAGAGAGATAGGCGTTGCTGCCCGAAGTTTGATCCTGCATCGGTGACCTTTAACTTTCCAATACTTACAAAATCTGTTAAATCTGATATATCTATATTTGTTATTTTAGTAGTAAATTTATTGATTGTATTCTGAAGCAATTTAGAAAAAAAAGTTTATATAAGCATGATTTCTGAACTGGCGTTACCAGAAGTATAAGTAAGATCTACCCTTTGAGAAAATTGTTAAGATAGTTAAATACTATGTTTGAGGTACTTATTGAACTTGGTATTTGGCTTAAAAATGCTAAAAAAATTTACATGTGGTAGTAAGTCTGCTTTTAATATATGTAATAATTAGGGGAAGCATAAGCGGATTGAATATGTGAAGGTTAAATGACATTTTATCAAAAATAAGTTGATATGCCAATAGATTGATATATATTTTGTATCTTTTTCAAAATAATTTGCAGATGTTTTGTGTCAAAATACAGAAATTTACAACTCATTTGAAAGTTGATCATTACTGGTATTTATATGTCAAGTTGAGAAAAAATATTTGCGTGAATTAATATTGACAGATACTGTTAAATTTACCAAACAATGCTTTTAGGCATGTAAAGATGATTACGGGACTAAAAAAATAATCTTATATTTTATAAAAATTAAAAAAATTTATTTAAAAATTTAAAAAATATATAAAAATTTAAGTAATAAAATTTTTTTATTACATAATTTATTTTTTAAATAAAATAAAATAATAAAACTCACTTATTAAAAATATTTTATTTAAAAATACTTCCAGTTTTCTACATGTGCCTTCATAGAAATATCGATGGGGCAGCTTAAATGGGCTGCCGAAAGCATATTTCAGGCCGGGCCGAACTAAATTCGGTCTAACTCGCAGGCCTGCATGAAGCTCGTTTGGGCCGAATCAAACTAAAGCTGTGGCAAGAGAGCTCACTAGAGAAGATGCCATAGTTGTCTTAAGCTGATCGGAGCAAATTGAGGCAGCTGGAACAATCGGAGACCGAAGACGATCGGGGATGATAGCGGCGGGCGGAGATCGCGGACGACGTGAGCGAGAAGACCGGAGGTTGCAGAGGTGACAAAATGGAGCAGTATGGGCATGGCGAGCGAGCCTGTAAGGCGTGGAGAAGGTTGAACAGATCAGACGACGGCACAGGAATGACGGATTTAGCTGGCGAGCGAAGCGGCAACTACCCACGAGCGCACGCTAGGAGACGCTCTCACGGTGCGGGCACGCGAGGAGGAGCATTCGTGGGTATTATTGGTTTAGTCGATTATTAATCCTATATTAGTGTGCTGATTATGGCGAATTGAGGTGCAAAGCACTACCGGACGATATGCAAAGATTGCATTGTGTGATGCAGGGAATTATTGGTTTAGTAGTGCTGCGAATAGCAAGCGCTTGCGCGTTTAGAGACTTGTGTGGTATGCATTTTTGAAGTTCTTGTATTATTATAATTGAATATATTTTACTTCTCCAAAAAAATATCGGTTTTCTCTCAATAGAAGTAAAAAATGTAACTCAATTTTAATGTGGATTTATTTTTGTGACGTCAGTGAGTTTTTTTTTCAAATTGGTAAGAAATTTTTTACATAATTATTATATTTTATTATAATTTTCAATTATTATAATTTTATCGTAATATTTTAGGTAAGTTCTACGCTTGCCAGGAAAGATTTTGTCATGAGACTAGTCCTGAGTTGCAACCAGTTGTGGTTGTACCAGGAATGACTCTGTCATGAGTTTTGAGTTACTACATTCGACCGAATGCAGGGAGTGTTTGACTAAGCTTTTCAGACAAATATTTTTTTAATTTTTTTTTTTTCAAATTTTTGAATATATTTTTTTAAATATTTAAAAACTTAAAAAAATATATAATTTTTATTATAATTATATTTTTATTATTTTTCTAAGTCTAAAAAATAGAATTTATTTTTAAAAATAAATAAAAATATTTTTCGTTTTAATGAGTCTTTAATTTAAAAACACTCCAAAATGGCAGCCTAGTATAGCTAGAAAGAACGACCAGTTCTGGTTATAATGTTATCAGGCCAATCAAAAAGAAAAACAAAGAAATTAACGTAATCTAATTTGTACTTGATAATCCATTCACGGCTGAGTACTTGATATATAGAGAGTAGCAAGCATGTTCTCTTAGTGCGTGTTAATATAGGATGAACTCATTTTTTCAGAAATAAGTTTAAAAAATAAAATTAAAAATTAAAAATATTTAATAAAAAATGATATTTTATAATTAATTTATATTGTAAATAAATTTTAAAATAAAATTTTTAACAAATAAATTTTTAATAAAAATAATTTATTTTAATTTTTAAAATTATTTTTTATTAAAAATGAGTTTGGAGAAGTACGTAAATAAGCCCTTAGTGTTTGGATTGTGTAATAATGAGGAATAGAAAGTAACGCAAGGTGGATATATTGCAGTTTGCAGATCAGCAAATCAATCCTTATTCATCATGTATTAATTAATTATACAACTAAAACGCAGCAGTATCCAAGACTTCGTCGATGAAAGTCCACAACCCGCTAACACTGCCGGAGTTCTTGGCCGAGCAGTTAGTGCGTATCTCACCCTGCGTTCCAGTGAGCACGTTAAGCATCCCCATCTTGACGACCGAAACAGCAAACTGCTCGAAGAACGACGACTGGTTGATCGCAAAGTTGGTAACAGTCGATCTCGTCCGTTGATCGGTGTATAGGCTCTGGTCTGAAGTGAACAAGCCTTGTCTGTTCATGAGATCAACGTAGTACTTGTTGTCGAAAGCAAAGGGCGACCTAATATCGAGCATGGTGGTGTTGTCTGTGGTGTTGGTAGGGCAGGTGAGTTTGAGATTGTTAGCGAAGGTTTTGTCCATGGTTGGATCTTGGGTTGGGTAAAGACGGTTGGTGAATGAAGTACAGTGGCCGCGACCGAACGTGTGGCCACCGGAGAGAGCAACGAGGTCGGTGAGAGTGAGGTTGAGTGATGACAGTGCTTGCATGAGGACCGTGACGTTGGAAGTTGGGGCCGGCAGACCTGCTAGGGTTGCGTTCACTGTCGCAAAGTTTAAACCGTCTCGCCGGCCGTATGGTACCTGGTAGTCTGGGCCGCCGGACTACATGAATCAATTCAATATACAATGCGTCAGTAAAACATGCTCAAGTTTTTCTTAATTTTCCCTTTCCGTCAACAGGTAAATTTCCAACCAACAACATAAAAGACTTCCTCTATAATTGAGGAATTAACATCTATGCACAAGAATAAAAATAATTATTTTAGAACGGCAACCTGAAAAGTCGGCTTTAAAAGTTAGAACTATCCAACGTTCAACGTAGATGCACCAAAACCACTGAATTTTTAGTGCACGTGGTACCACGTTCAACTCGTAACTAAACGCCCTTTAGAACTCTAACAACGACAACCAAGCTCCTAAGTCTTAACTATAAAAAATTTGTTCTATTGGTAGTTAATTGTGTCTCAAAATTCAAAATAAACAAAATCTTCTGAAGAAAACTAACCAGGGAAACAGAATCACGCGCAGCAAGAGCGACAACGTCTGCACAGGAGACGATCTTCTGTCCACAAGCGTTGTCAATCAGTGCCCGGAGATCGTTAATCGCCTTGAACGCTTCCGGTCTTAAAGTCAAGTTAGGCGGAGCCGACTGCTCCCCGGGTCCACTCGCCGATCCGTCCAACAGCACTGACGCATCACAACCCTTGGAAAACACATACATACAATTAAACACCGTTAATTAGCAAAAAATGAAACATTCGATCTAAAAGTTTGCTTAAACTTAAAATTTTATCATTTACCTGAACGAAGCAATCGTGAAAGTGAACGCGGAGAAGGGCGGCAGGGAGGCCGGTGTTGTTCTGGAAAGCTTGTTTGAGATAGTTTCTTACCACGGTCTCGAGATTAGGGCAAGTGGATTTGTAGAAAGCGTAAGAGAGACCTGGAGCTAGAGGAGGACTGCTTTGTGCATCACTAGCAGTGAAGATCAGTACTGCAGTAGTGAAGAATATCAATGAACATAGAAGCAGGTGCTGATGAGAACTGGAACTAATTGCCATTTTTTTTCTCTAGATATGAGAAACTGTTATGAAGCAAAACACGAAGATTAAGTCTCGATCATATATAGGCGATAATTTTACCGTATCATGCTTGATTAAATAGATTTAACTAGCTAAGGTGGATGATTCAAACGTGAGAAATCTCTCATAAATAGAGAGTTCAACGATTAGTTAACTATAAATACTTGCAAATTGATTAACCCATATATCAAACTACGTATGATCTTAAAATACTACTGAAATTAAGGTAGGTAGCTGTATACATTAAATTGTAAAATATATAGTTTGAAATAGTAGCGCTGTATATATGTTCTTCTCACGTATGAAAAAGAAAGAAATATGTAACTTGAAGTATGAAAGCAAAATTAATATCGTAAGCATGCATTAGGGTAAATCTAGTGTTTATTTATTATTTCAGCTTTGAGAAGGAGAAGACATAGACTTTTCTAAATGAAAAATAAATATGATGCGAAGGGGACAGCTATCCGTCCTACTATCTCTTTCAGTGAACAATGACTATAAGGTGTGTGCTTTTCTTTGACTATAATATTCGCATAGCGTTTATTATACCAAGTTTCTTATGTGTAGCTAGCTAGATTGTTAATTAGTGACACTAGTTATTTTCTTAAAACATACATAAATAGCTTGTATGTATCAACTTTGCAAAAATCAATGAAGTTAAAACATCTTAGTAATATATATTGCATATGGAAGTTGCTAGCCAATATTACTAGATAATATATATATATATATATCTAGTAAAATAGAAAAATAAAAAAATTGAGTCTAAATTTTTATGAATACTATTTCAAAATTTTTGATTAGTAATCTGACACTAAATCTTTTAATAACTGCTCTTCAACGAAGCTAGTATTTTTCTTTTGAAATAGAGTGAGATATCTATTGTGAAACCAGATATACTATTTGTATTGAAATAAAATGGACCACTATTCTGAACGAATCGAGCAATTTTGTCTTGAAATTAAACTCGTTATCTACATAAAATGAAGCTGACTATTTTATCTGAAATAAATTGGATCATGAAAAATCTGAAATGAAGTTGGTGAATTGTCTTAAAATAAAACAGAATATGAAAGGCTCTGAATAAAGCAAATAATGAAGTTGAATTCAATCTAAATCCTGAATTCTTACTATTTATATTACGTAACGAAATAAAAGAATTTTTTCAAAATCAATTAGTAATACAAATAATGCTTCTCTAAATTTTTATTAATATTATCTCATCACTATTAATAAATAATGCATGACTACATTTTATATATATATATATAACTAATTAAATAAGTAATTATATAATACATGTTGATTAGTTAATATACAAAGTTACAAACAACCGTTAGCCGCCTACATAAAGAAATTAAAGACACAAGTCTATAAGCATCACGGTCTATGAAAAAAAAGTTATATTTTCTAAATGCAAGTGCGTTAGGTTGAATGATGATGCAAGCTAGTGGTTAGTACAAATGGATTAATTTTCTCGCACCGTCGCTAAATTTGTTTTCCATTCTAAAAGAAAAAAGTCATCTTATCAACTATTTATTCTAAACGTTTCTGTCGCCCGTTGTTTTAGTCTTCATGTCGTTATCTTTTTAGCCTAATATGAATCCGATTCTTCAATATCTCACTAACTAATCAAGATTGTGTTTATTTAATGTTCGACTGTTACAGGTCTATGTAGTTAAGATGAAGTTTTCCATGATGATCAAAAGCATATGTCCGATGCTTTTGTGTGGAACTAAACCATTATGCATACTTAGCGATTTTGAATCTGTTAAGATTCATCGAAACTCTTGTTTTAATTCATCAAAATTATAAATTTTTTGGTCAAATTTAGTGTCCCAATAAATTCATATATTTTATTGTTACAAAAGAAAATTCAAACCGTAGTTTCGTATGAATTTTCACTTCCGATTAAATTTCACTTTCTTATTTTTACATTTTTTGAGATAAAATTTTTACTTTCAAATTAAATTAAAAAATAAAAACTAAACTCTATTTCTAACCTAATTCTAAAAATAATTGAAGAACAAAATTTAAACTCTACTTTCAACTTATTTCAAAAAATAATTAAAATATAAAAAATTAAAATACACTTTCTACTCATTTTTTAGAAACTCTATTTTTTATTTTCACATTAATAAAACTTAGTTATAGAGATGTGAAACAAGCACTTAAAAAAATAAGCAGAAAGTTGAGAAAAAATAAACCAATATATCGGAGAAAGTTTGAAAGTACTTATGAAATGAAATTTTTTTAAAATAAAAAATATTTTTATTTTTTGAAAAATAAGTTATATTTTTTTATTTTTTTAAAAATAAAATATGTAATAAAAATATTTTATTATGTAAAATTTTTTATATTTTCTAAATTTTTAAATAAATTTTCTATATATTTATAAAATATATATTAAAAAATATATAATTAAAAATTAAAAAACTATTTTTTTAATAAGTAATACCAAACGGGCCTAATGTATTGTAAGATTTCATTAGTCGTCGTTCAATTACTTAAACTACCCAAATTTGTTTTTTCAACTTTTTCGTTGTACTTTTGTTATCTTTATTTATCTTGGATTTATTGGAGTTGACCAAGAATCTTACCTAGAATTATCTATCTCCAGATGTTCGTTTGACAAATAATTGTTTTTACATTTGAAGATAATGAATGATTCAATTCAATGTCTTACTTTTAATTAATTCTTGATAGGCGGCATCAAACATATTGCTTTTTAAATTTGTCAAGGAAAATGTGATGTTATTTTTTCTCTAAATTTGCAACAAGCTTTTCTTCAGTAGAATAGGGAGAAAACCTTTAAATATCTTTCTTATAATAAGTATGCATGGCAAAATACCAAGGAGACTAAGAAAAAAACAAATAAAGAAAAAAATAGCGACAGTGATTTGCTGTACTAAAAAACCCCACAAAAATTTTGACTCATGTTTTTAGATAACTAATTAATTGTTAATAATTACGTATCATATTTATGTGGGACATGAATTTGTACTGGCAGCTATTCGTTGGTGTAGGTTTCATGAGCGCATGGTAAGAAAATATGTGAAATATATAATTGTTTTGCAAAAATACAGCTTCAAAATGTTTTTTTTAAATAATTATTTATTATTTTCTCTGAACACGGCATATGGTCGTCATCACCATTTTATTTCAAATACAAAAATATTTCAATAGTAAAATTTGAATATAACATAAGTAGGTGTATTCTTTTCACCCATATAATTTATTTTTATTAAAAAATTACTTTCAACTTATTTTTTACTACACAAAAAACCTAAAAAATAATTCTAATTTATTTCTTTTTATAAAGGAACACAAAAGTTTAAAGTCATTTTTAAACAGTACTAATAGTAACTCGCTTTTATTAAAAGTGTGTTTATTTAGAATAAATTTGAGTTATGAAAATTAAGTTAAAAAAATTAAACTAAAATTAAAAATATTTAATAAAAATAAATTGTTTATATTAATTATATATTAATAGTAAGTTTTAAATTAAATTAAACTTACTTCAGTTGATGCAACCAGAAGAGGAAGCTTAAGCTTGACGAGGTTCCTAAACCATGTCTGGTGAGCTTCACTATAGATATTTGGTGTGCTTATAACAATACTTTTTATATTTAAAAAATTTTCAAATATGTTAATAAATTTTTTACAGTATTTTATAATTTTTTTTTAAATTTATATATTATATAATTTTTATATGTATATTTTTTATTTTTTTATATCAGTTCGTTTTCAAATTTTCAAAATATTATTTGTTTCAAAAAATTTCCATCATAAGCATTCCTAAACTTTTTCTATTGGGTCGTTAGATTGCTTAAAATAAATATTTTTTAAGAAAGAATTTTTTTAAAAATAACCTTATTTAATCAAAAATAATAGAATCTACGTGTATAAGGATTTTTTGGCATATAATTTATGTATATATTTTAAAAATTTTAAAATATGGTATAATATTATAAAAAGTTTTTAAAAAATAAAAAATTGAAATAGAGATGGACAAGCATTTGAAATGCTAATGCCAAAGATGCACATGATACGATAAGTACGTAGGAGGCGTTTGGAATTACATTTTTAAAAAATTTATTTAATTTTTAATTTTATGTTTTTTAATATATATTTTATAATATTTAAAAAATATATTAAAAAATATAAAAATTTTATGTAATGAGATTTTTTATTATCTATTATTATTATTATTTTAGAAATAAAAAATAAAACTTATTTTTTTAAAAATAAAAATATTTTTATTTATAAAAATTTTATTTTATAAATAATTTAAATACAGTATAGCTACTATTGTTCATGTTTAATTAATCGACGCCACTGTTCAGTTTCTTCACTTTTGATGTAGTGGCTCTCATCTTCCGAGGAATATCTTTGGAACAAATATTCTTTGTTGAATAAAAAGTATCCTATGATTATGATGCTATTTAGCTAAACTTTTCAATTATTATTATTTTAATTTTTAATTTTATAAAACAAATTTGAAATTTTAGAAAATACGTCGTTAAAGTTTGAGTTGAATATATGTCGTTAGATGTTATTTCAGAATAGCTATTCCTGCCACAGAGAATAGCTATTCCTGCGAAGGAATCTTTCCAATAGCACGCTACCACTGAAGAGAGTTCTTTTATAAAAAGGGTTTGCCATGACTACCGCTGGTGGTAAATTTTAGCGTGATGAATTGTTTAAGGTTGGATATTTTGTGCAGTCGAGCTCTTGGTATGAATGCATGATGTGCTGTATGATAGATACCTAGAGTTGTAAATTGGATTTAGACTCTGGGAGAGCTCTGACATCATCACTGGACTCTATCTTACAATTTGCAGCTTTTATTTGTTTGTATCATTTCTAAAACAATTTTTTTAAGAATGTTGTTTCTTGAAATTTTTATACCTTAATTTATTGTTACTTGTAAGGTGTGATTAATTCATTGAGGTCTATGTTTAGCCTGCAGTTTTGATCCAGAAGTTCATTTCTGTTGAGAAAAGTCGTTTATATGATTCAGACTTTCAGTGGATGCTGAACTGGCAGCAAATGCCCTTATGCCAACAGAACTAACAAGGGGCTTCTCAATGCCCGAAAGCAACAATCTCAGTCTTCCTCCAAGCTTTGCGTACTTCTGTAGAACCGTTTGAGTACTGTTTCAATGGAGTTGGATGAAGTTTTATTAAAAAAAAAAGGAAGAACAGTTGAAGATCTAAGCATGAATTCTCTAGGTTCTCAGAAGTATCCCGTATCAAGAGCAACACTGCTCGTCGCAATTACCAAATAGAAGTAAGTTCCTTCTCCAAAAGAACGCCAAACTACAATGGAAGTGAACTGAAAAAGAACTCTAAGAAGCCAGTCGATGTTAACTTCATTGAGGAGCACTTAGCATCAAAAGAAGCTGGTGCAGGTTACTAAGCGTCGGAGGTATGGTTGAACGCTATCAAGCTTTTGGAGAACGGTGTTTGAATGCTGAAAGCGCAACCACTAATAGAACTATATTTTTCCGTAAAAAATAAGTGCATGATTCTTGCGTCTTCTAGTATAACAGAGATTGCATTTGTAAAAATTGCCCAGTTTCTTCATTCCTTCATTCATTGCTTCAATACTCTACGCTTCTTTTTGTTTAAACTAAAATTCTTTGGCAAACATATATATAGAACTTGAATTTATGCTGTCACAGTTCCTTGCCAAGTTTGATGTTTCTTTCTGTTATAAAATCACGCCTTAATAGCTAAGTACCATACATTTGCAGCAGGTCAGCTTGCTCCTGAGAAATGCTTGAGGAAAGTAGATGCTAATATGGCATAATAGCATAAAACTTGTCACATACTGGATACCAACAAAATGCATAAACATTAATCAATTTGAGCCGGATCTCCACAAGAAGCAATGCAGAAGCCCTGACAACCTTTCATACATCAGAAGAACTAGGTAAACCGTCAGGGGGTATCCACACTCCTCTGTGATTAGGACTTATACAGTATAATAAAATGTTTTAATAGAAACAAATGGTATATAACAGTTTACGGTTCTGCTTTCTTTCAAAACCAGTGATGATGTCATCGATGGAGTCCTCCCAAAGCTCGCATGCTTCAATCTGCAGCATTGTGAGCGTGGTTCAGATAGAAAGTATATAATATACCATTTGTATATAATATATCATTACAGATATAGCATGCCTAGAAACTCTCTCCTCTATACAAACAGTATCTAATATCTAATGAAATGAAATAGTAGGCTTCATATTTTTTAATGTGTATTAACGCGATACAGATGGAAATTCTGTAAACAATGAAATTCTGAAACTTCCAGAGAAAACACAGAAAGAGAAATGCAAATTAACTAAACTGATTCAGATTAAAATATATACCATATGCAATGTTCACGTTAGATCATGTGTTCACAATAGATCATGCTTATTGATCCAAAAATTAATTATGCAATCCTTAACTATGGTCTTTACCATCAAAACACATGCTAAACCTGTTCTACTCCACTGCCAATATGAAACAGGTATGATCAAAGCATTAACTGAAAACTTAAATCGTAAATATGCTATTTTGATTGCTTCCTACAGTTACAAACTACACTAGCATCATCTTATCATTGTGTGCAACATTCTACCAAATTCTGTGATGTAAGTTCAAATGCTGAAAGGAACAACAAGAAGAGCTTCAAATGTGCAATTTTCACCTCCTGGCAGAGATCCAGGGCAAGCTTCCCGCCTATAGCAGCCTCATCATGGTTATCTTTCACCTCCAAATTGATTATCAATACACTCTTGACTAAGTTTTGCTCCCTATTATTCAAATCTGCAAGATGACAACTCCAATATAAGGGACGAGCACCAACAAATACATGCAGCAATAATTATGCATGCACTTCTGTTTCATTGCAGATCATTGCCCATTGACCCACTAAAGCATTATCAATTGGATCCATGATGTGTGAGAATATAGACAGAAAGCATAACTGTAGTCGAATAAAGCTAAGCACCTGGTAAGAATCTTAACCAAGAAAAAAGAGAAGCAAGAAAGAATTATGTATATAACACAAGTGACTAAGTCTATACTATAACAGGATAACTCGGAGAGTTCGGGAATAAGTAGTACTCACTTCAGGCTATCTACTTCCATTACTTACATCTATTAGAAGGTCATAGACAAAGCTCTACAAACAGAAAATACTCTACCAAAACACGAGACATATTGTGGTTCATGATTCTAAATGCTGCAGTTACTATGACTAACAGCTGATAAGAAGCAATTGCAATTCTAAAGCCCAAAGCAAGAGCATCAAGAAAGCAATACAAAGACCAAAGAGGCATCAAAAGGCTTAGCAAATGGGATTGAGGAACTTAGGCAAATTTTGGTAACAGAATGGGAAAACTTGCATGTTATTCCCAGCAAGTCAATCCATCAAACAGCTTACATGCAATGCTTAAGAGACCAAGACCGAATACCTTCAACAACCAAGTCAAAGACCTTCTCCTCAAAGGTGAGTACCACATCAAAATACCCATCAGCAGCATTATCCTGCCATCTCTGTGGCGCGAGCTTAACTCCGGCATTCCTTTTCAGCATCGGCAAGATCCCATTTCGTTTATACCTGAACCAAAATCAACCGACCAATCAACCCAATCAATCAGCACACCACTATCTCAAATCACCAAGAATGACAAATGAATTGAGAATTGAACACTAACAGATCGGGGTTTTTGCGATGGAGGTCATCGATCATGTGTTTATAAGGAGTTCCAAACTCGTAGATGTTGGGCTCCCGCAGTGAAGGCCCGGGAAGCTTTACATGTTGCCCGGTTCCGTAAGAGGCAACGTCCATGCCTTCACGCTTCAGTAGAAAGTGGGCTTCCATGCTCCGGTTCTGGTTCGATGAACAAACCATCGCGTACCTCCACCGCCCTTGCCTTCTCTCTCCCGCCATGCTCTCTCTGTCTCTCTCTCTATCCTTGGTTTTTTTTCTTTCTCGGCCCAAAATTGAAACGGTATATTATAATTTAGAGAGAATTTACTAACATTCTGAATTTTACTTTTTTCAAACACAATTTTAATATAAAATAAATAAAAATATTAAACTAATTTTTTATTAATTTTTTTAAAATTCAATTTTAAAACTTATTATTAATAAAAATTATTTTTTATTAAACATTTTTAATTTGTAATTTAATTTTTAAATTCATTTTCTAAAAGTTCAAATTTGCTCACTTAGATAAATACGCCCCTTAGATAAACTCAAGTGTTTTTCCATTACATTGTAATATCAAAAGAAATCAAAAGCTGAAATTGAAACACCTCATTTTCTTCCCCGACTTTAGAATAGCTTTTTAAAAATTATTTTTTAATTTTTTTTCATTTCATATTTTTTAATATATATTTTATAAATATATAAAAAATTTATAAAAAATATAAAAAAATTTTACGTAATGAAATTTTTTTATTATATATTTTTAAAAATAAAAAAAATAAAACTTATTTTTAAAAAAATAAAAAAATATTTTTCATTTTAAAAAATTTTTATTTAATAAGACGCACCCTCGTTACGGCTCTTCTACGTAACACCCATCAGCAGGACACCACCAGCTTCACAGCAACGCAGGAAGAGAAGTAATTAACTCTAAAAAGACCTTAAGTAAACAATCAACAATGGCTTTCTCCAACAAGCTAGTTCTTACCATAGTAGTAATCAGCATTGTTGCCTTCGCCTCTGCTCGTGATGCAGAGATCAATGCTCGAAGTGGCATAGATCAACGCCGGCAGTGCTGCTGTTCTGCCCGGGACTAGCATCCCAGCTTCTCCGCAGGCTCCCCCTACCAACTGAACTATTACTGCTTCGCCCAGTAAAGAGCTTTCCACTTTCTTAACTGCTTTCTCTTTTGTTCTCATTGCTTTGTTTCAGTTATCGTTGTGGTCAATGTGGCAATGAAAATCTTCTAGAGAAATCCCAAAACTTTACGTTGAACAAAAATGTTCTTCCAAGTTTACGGAAGCGCTACAATATATTATTAGCTGTAGATAGCAATTCAAATCCAAGCCCTAACATCAACGGTATCATATTGTTAGGTAGAGAAAGCAAATAAAAACATCTATTTGTTTTATGGATCAAAGAAATTACCTCGTCATACATCCGTAAACTGGATTCAGTCACCTTAGAATAAGATATCCACTAGTTAAAACTTATTACAAGATAATTTACACTTGGCGGAACATTTATGTTAATGTTGTATAGCCAATCTACATACTTGCGGACGGACATGCTCAAACAGAACAAAGCAAGCTTATAAAGCACATAGGCACTTCGATCTATCTTAGAATACTACATGAGAAAAACAACACTCTTTATGTCAAACTATGAGTTATCGTCTTCAAAAATTGGGATCAGCATAGCTTCATTCTAAAAGGGACAACTCTGGCAAAGCTTGCTGATTTAAAGACCATAATAGGAAAGAACCTCTTGTTCACCTTTTCATCATAAAAGAGCTTTTTGTGACTCACCCACATCTTCATCGTGTTCAACCTATCAAGATATAAGATAGTTATACATCCACCACAAAAGGATAAGTAAAACATAACGCAATGATAATGTAAGGGGATAATGCATGCCAGACCTTGTGCACTGCATACATGTGAACCATACAACTAATCATGCATAGGCTGGTTCGACACTTAAAACCTTTGAAACTATGCCGTAGCACAAAAGACCATATCATCATTTACAAATTACGAAGACTGTACCATACCTCAATGGAGACTAGGGCCAAAAAATGGCATTCAATGTGCCAGGATCTAGGTTATAAATACACAACAGAAGAGATACGATTGAAACTATAATACAGTAGGTTATCTACCTCACATTCTCCATGACATTAGCATATGACTCAGAGTGAAAAAAGGGTAATGGGGTCCACTGAATTATTGAACATCATATTCATAACCAGATACAAGATGCAATGAGAAACCCAAGATTATCAGACTAGCTTAACCGACAGTAGTCAAGAACCCAAATACACGACCCACACATATGCATTGTTGTCCCATGACTTAAAGTATCACGAGTAAATTAAGAGATTCTTATATAACCGAGACACCACGGTGGAAGTGCCAATAAAGAAAGGGTACACATTACCTCGATTAATACTCTTCCTTTTCTTTTCGACTTCCGAGCAGAAGCATCCTTATCCTTCCCTGCATTTGGATCTGATGCTTGTTTAAGTTTCTTCCCAACTGGCTCATCAAACATACCTTTGTCTTCTTCATCTGCACTGACTGTTCAAAAAAAAAAAAGGGATGCATGTAATATCAGGAAAATAGAGGATTCTTCAAGGTTCTCTTTGGGACCAATCCAAAGTTCCTAATTATAAGTTCACAGTAATTCAAAGAGCAGACAAACAGGATACACATACAAATAGCATGTTTACCATAATCTTCTTCCTTAAAGATCTCATCTTTCCCAAAACCACCAAAGTCCTCAATATCCTCTTCCTCTTCAAGTTCATCATAGCCTTCAACATATTCTACTTCAGGCTCCTGTACCACAAAATTATCATCCAGTTAGGGCGTGTTTACTTTGTGAGGTGAAGTGGAGTTTTTAGGAAATAAATTTAAAAAATAAAATTAAAAATTAAAAATATTTAATAAAAAATAATATTTTATATTAATTATATATTTATAGTAAGTTTTAAATTTAAATTTTTAAAAAAATTATTGATAAAAAAATTATTTTAATTTTTGTATGTATTTTATGTTGAAAATGAGTTTAAGAAAAGTGGAGTTTAGGGTGTTGGTAAACACGCCCTTATGGTTTCTCAACTTCATAAACACATAAATATATATAAAAAAAAAAGAAGAAAAGAGATGTCTCTGTGAGTACCTCCTCCTCTTCTTCACCAGTTGGTTGCAGCCCTTCCATGTCAAGAACATTGTTATATGCTTGGACAGGATAATTATAGATGTCACCATATACACCTTTCTTTAGACGTTCCAGCAATTCCTTCTCAATGCTCTGTGAAACAGTTAAAGACAATCAACAACGAAATTTGGAACTCTGCACTAATACATCTGAATAGCAGACAGCCACAGAAGAGCAAACCTTATCAAGTATTGCAGCCTTTTCAGCCTTCTCCTCTCTCCTGGCCTCTCTTTTCTTCTCCTTTCTAGGAACTGTCATAATCTTCTCCCTACAAAGAAAATGTGAAACTCGCAAAAGGAGTAAACACAGAGCAGCCTAGAAAAGTGCACCACTAAAAAGATAATCAAACCCTAGAACTAAGATGACGAAACCAAGAACAGTCCAATCTAAGAATACACAGCATGCAGAACTATGTGCTCCGCATTTCTTTTATAAGATCATGTGTTTGCATTGTTCTTTGCATACAGTTAACATACAGTACTGCCTATCCATAGACAGGGTTAGTTGTCGCTTTAGATAACGGTAAGCTTCCCATGACTCCCAAAACTTCAAGAGTGACTATAACACATCAACACATCAAACGCAAATAAATATGCTACTATACTGTAGAAATGATGTGAAACAATAACTACAAAGGAAAAGTGACCAAAGAAAGGGAGCACACATCCAAGTGACTAAAAAAGACATATTCAGTATAAATCATAAGTTCAGCCAACGTAGAAGCACTTTGGTCTCGGTGTTGAAGGAAAATTCGTGTAATACATACCTTACTTTCAATTGAAGTTTCCTCATACGTATACGATATTGAGTCATTTTTGTCAAACGTTGTTTTATTTTGTGTATGAGTAACTTTGGCCAGTATTCCTGTTAAGAGAAATTGAAGGTGACATCTTCAGAATCATTTAGCAACTACAATTCATAAATGAAGATATTAACTAATCAATTGCTTTGTACCAGATGCTTGTCGATAATTTCTAGTGCCTTCTCATAGTTCCTAGGTAGCTTAACTCTCTCCCACAATTTATTTGGTTGGTGAGCCCTTTCAATAGTTTTCATATACAGATAAAAGACACCTGCACACAAATTCAAGCACAGAATAAACAGGAATGAGATCACATACAAGTGATCAAAAGAAAGTCATTGCATCAGTAAACAAAGAAGACAATCAATTCAACTGGGTTCAGCCAAAGCTAGAAGATTGAAAGCCATTTGTATTACCAGCTAGCGAGGAGGCTATAGGTAAAAACATCAGATACCAGACCTAGTATAACCATACAACTACTAGTAATAACCCAGACAAGAACCTTAACAGAACCATAATACACATATGACTCGTACTTTTACAGCACTAATACTCGGATGATATTGATAAAGTTCTAAGCTTCGACTAAAGGCTGATGCCAAATTCACTCGAAGAATATACAATGAACAAAATAACTAGTTGAGATACTCATAAGAACATTTCTTCTCAAGAGATTTATGGAAGTACATAATTGCAATAATAGCTCAAAATGTCTTCTTTCTGGAACAAAAAGATCAAATAATTCTTGAAATAACAAATATCCCACATCTTTCCTAGTGAGCTCAAAAGTGTAACAATTCCACAATTATCAGATAAGATGAAAGATTTTGATGGTAGTAAAAACCTTCATGGTCCCTGATCGTAGCATATCGGCTGTTGGCGAGCGGACACGAGCTCCGGTTACAGATTCCGGTCACGTTGTATGGGTTTCTGCAGAAATTCCCGGTGGTGATTCTACAACAAGATCATATTTCATCAATTAGAATCTCATCTAACAAAATTTCCCAAAAAACAAATAGATTCAAGTAACAGAACTCAGTGTATCTACTTACTTGGTCATATAGCTGCAGTGATGGTGCCTGATAACTTGCCATATGAGTTCATCGTGCTGCATCTTGCTTCAATCTCGATTGAAAACCAAGAGTAACAATTTTCTCTCCAGCGATTGGATTCGTATCTTGTTTCTGTGGTAGGGTTTATCGGTGAGAAGGTTTTGGGGCGGGCGCTGAAGTTTTTGTTCGGCCGCCGACTCCAGAGCTATTGGGCCGGTTGGGCCATAAACTCTCTCTCAAAGACTTCCTATTGCGAAGTAAACCTTATTTATAATTGCTAAAATGAATAATCATTTTCCATCTCCGCAAAGAAGACAAATAAAGGCCGCGTGCGTGAAAGACCTTTACGTTGCTACTATATTTGAAGTTCTGATTTTGCAAAATTGAAACATGAAACACGGACGGTCTTCTATATTTAAATAATCGATTCACTCACAGAAAAGTTTCCCCCAATCTTCGGAAAGACTCGAGATGGCGGTCTGCTGCTCTGCGGCCTCCGCTACCACCCGAGTTCCGGCTCCCTCACTCGTTCTCAACTCGGTGAAGCTCTCCGCGTCGCGGTCTTATTGCTGGGCCCCGCACCTAGTCGCCACCGCGCCAACTCGGCGTCTGTCTGCTTCTTCACAGCGGCACATTATCCCTCGAGTAGCAAACCGTTCTTCTACTTTTACTTCTTCTTCTTTTTCAACTTCTCCGTTTCAATTGCTGAATCTGATAGTTTGACAGCTTGATTAAATGTTTCAGTTGTTATTAGTGCATATTCATTTGGGAATTTCCTAGTTAAACTTTAGCTCACAACAATAGGACTACTTCGTTTGCTCTTGTTAAACATTCATTTATATAGATTGGATCTTAGTTGAATAAGAAATTTCAATTATTTTACAATGTACTACTGATTTCTCATGAGCTCACTTTGAACAAGTGAAAATAAATTGGATAAGTTATACAGATTGGAAGTTTTACAGATTGCTAAAACCTTTGGTTGTTGATTTCTCTTTAAGCTTCACTCTCAGGAAACTCATCTTCATATGTGTACTAATCCAGGTTTTAAGGACAAAAGACGGATAATACACTGTGACTTACATGAACATATTTGATACACCTTAAATCTAACTACAGAAGCTAAGTAGTAAAACTAAGGAAATACGTTTATTCATACCATCTTCCTTCCTTCCTCTACACCTATTTATAGGTGTAGAGTTAATACAAGACTAGAATTCTACTTGAAGGACGTCTCCTCATTCAAAACAACACTTAAATCTACTTAGAACACCTAAGAGTTCTTGCTGGAATCAAATACCTGGTTGCACCCGGACGCCTTCAATTGCGCCTAGGCGCAATTCCTGGCACGCCCGGACACTTTTACAGTGTTTACCGCCAGGGCACAATTTAAAAAGTGCCCTGGTGCCCTGTTCTGCACCTAGGCCCTTGACTGGCCTAGCTGCAGATGAATGGCACCCTGGGTGCAAGTCCTGCACCCAGGGCAGGACTGGCAGGGCCTCGCCGGTCTCTGGTTCCGGCGAGATCTTCTCCGGTCATCATCTCCGGCGAGCTCTAAAGCATCGGCTTCTTTGTTCTTTGTTTCTCTCTCCTTTGCTCTTTGTTTTTCAACTTCTCCAGAACTGAAAGTGAGTCCTTCCCTATCTTCCTCCATGCTCACATCAATATTACTGGTTAATGAAAATGTTGACAAGTAAGAAACAAGAATTTTGAGATGTTGGCTATTTTGTAACTGAAATTTCGTGACTTTCATGGGCTAGGTATTGTACATCTAGAAATCTGCATTCTGTAATTGGAGTTTGTGCAAGTCCCAGGAACTTCTTTGTTTTAATTGTAAATAAACCGAAGTGCCTGAAGATAGTTTTCCTTATAACTTTGTCATGAAGTTTGTAAACACGTCATTGATCTCAAGAACTATTCCTCTGATGACAATGTTCCATATTTGAATTCAGTTATAAGTGCATACAAAAAGTAAGAGACCCCTTGCTGTTAATAAGAGAACTTCAAGTGAATTTAGCCAAGTCACTGACAATGAATAAAGAACATATTCTCTTAGATGCATGCTGATGGTTTAGATATAACTGTTGCATAGTTTGTTTAATGTCTTTCTTTCTGTAGGTGGAGGCAAAGAAAGAAACATTTTCATCATTTGATGAGTTGTTGGAGAAATCTGATAAGCCTGTGCTGGTTGACTTTTATGCTACTTGGTAAGACCTCCTTTGAACAAGGAATGCCCATAGATAAGGAAGGATTCTTTGCCCTTTATTCCTTTTCTATTTGACGTACAAGGTAAAAAGCTCAATCATGTTGATCTAGAAGCTGTTCTGTTAGATGTTAAAAGCATCTAGTTTTGGTCGTCATTTATGTATGGTCTTGATTCATCTGCACTATGTGTTGTTTCTTAGACATCGTAGAAAGAGCAGTGATAATTTGGTTTGGTATTATGAATATGTATTCCATCACATTTGTTTATGATTCGAAATTCTAGCTATCATCTTTGCTCTAGATGTAAGCTGTGGATTTTGTCAATACTTTGGATGTAGCGGTTGTCTTGTTATTTACAGATGATTCTAGTTTATGCTTAATCAATAGTTTGAATGCCATACATATATCATGTGCATAGAATACTTCAACAAGTTTTTGCTTTTAATAATCGTTTTTCCCTCTGCAGTTCAAGTGCTGAGAATATTTTTGTAGATCGTAAAAAAATCAAGATTTCTAGTGATAATCTAGACATTTCTTTTTCTTCGAAACTTGCAACTATACAACGAAGTTAATAAATTGTCAAAGTAAATACTCAGGTCAGAAATCATAGTGCCGTGATTTGCTTCTGAAGTCACTAGTAAGAATCTGTTTTGGAGCACCAATTGCAATGCTTGGTTTCATTTTCCATTTTCCTGCCACTTTTGTCTTCCTGATTTTCCATTACCGAATTAGCCTACAATTCGATAACAATTGCTGCCCTTTTCTCACATGGATTGTCCAATGTAGCTGTCATGTTTGTGCCTATCAAATGCCAGGCTATTCCATAAATTTCAAGAAAAGTAATATCTCTGTTGTAGTTATGTTTTCAGCACTTAAAGGCAAGGATGCAATATTGTTCTTAGTTTATGATGAATACCTGTTCTTTTCTTGGGCCACAGAAGCTGGTATTAGATTGCAATAATCTTGATAAGCTCTTCAACAGTTGTTTTATAGTTCTAGCACGATTGTTTATCATGCTTTATATATTCTATTAAATCCATGTTCTTGCCTAGGTGCGGCCCCTGCCAGTTCATGGTTCCAATACTTGAACAAGTAGGCAACACATTAAAAGATAAAATCCAAGTGGTGAAGATTGACACTGAAATGTATCCAAGCATTGCAAACCGTTACAAAATTGAAGCACTGCCCACGTTCATCATTTTCAAAGACGGCAAGCCATGCGATCGTTTTGTAAGTTGAACTTTTCGACCCTGAGTGAATTAATCTAGCCACCAGTGTGTAACTAGCTCCAACGAGTGTACAAATTTTTTATGTTCTCTTTTGAAAATCATCTTTCAGGAGGGAGCTCTGCCAGCAGATCAACTCATTGACAAAATTGAAAGTGCTCTCAAGGTCCTTAAATTTGTTACACTAAATCTTACTACATTCAGAACATGTTGTAGTACATAGGTGTTATCTAATTCCTTGTCTTGCTGATCGACTTTGTTTTTCCCTTTGCAGCGATGAAATGGAAGTTCAATGCACTGAAAAATGTTATGCTTGAATGACAAATCATACTTGTGGATCATAATTGTTGAAGAGAAAACTGCATCCATGTTTTGTGCATTATCATGTCTAAACTCTAAAGAAGTATCCTAAAACTTCATTGGACAGGGACAAAAAAGAACTGTACCTTCTCTTCATGGGAGTTTTTCTCTAGCACTTGAATGTTGTCAACTTTCATTTGTTTCAAAATTTGTTTAGAGGGAACATGTTTATATCTGGACCAAGTTGTGTTTCAAAGTTAATCTACGATTCTGTAGGTTCTGTTCTTCATTAAGCTCGTTGTCGTCCTTCACCGCCAAGTCCTAGGCGGCGGTTGCTCCGCCTGCTTTTGTTTGTACCACAGCTGGCCCTCTCACCTCAGGTGCGAGCTTCGCTCGGCCACAGCTAGCCCTCTCACCGCAGGAGTAGTGCCAATATTTCTTGTTAATCGTATTAGACGTGCAGCCGCGTTTGAAATCTCGATAATATTTATTAATACACATTGTTAGTAAAAAACAATTAATCTCAATTATATGTGTAGGTGGGATGTCACTGAAAACGCCCACCCCAGGCTGGCCATGTTTACATTGATTCCCACCGTTTCGGGTCTTCAACTTGCAATCCCAATAAACAAAGAACAGCTTTTTTTTGTGTGGATTTGTCGATTTCTATGTTACATATGTTTTCATACTTGTAACAAGTATAGAGGTGTATAGAATTACCAAACTCTAAAAGACCACTAACTACTTTTTGTTTGCAAAAGAATAAACTAACTCCTGTTGACTCGTAAACGTAGAACGAACCTTAGCAAGAAGGTCAATCTTCCAATTGGCAAAATTGTAAAGCATCCAAGGATCCTATGACGTTGTTCCCGTAGACGAATCGGGTGCGTTTGTTTTTACTTTTTTTCAATAAAATTTTTTAAATTTTAATTTTATATTTTTTAATATATATTTTATAAATATTTAAAAATTTAAAAAATATAAAAAAATATTATATAATGAGATTTTTTTATTATATATTTTAATTATTTTTTAAAAATAAAAAAAATAAAATTTATTTTTAAAAAAAATAAAAATATCTTTTATTTTAAAAAAATTTTATTTTATAAACAATTCCAAACGGACCCGAAGATCTCGCTTCACCTCTTCCTATGTAAACTCCCTCCCTTTCAGCCCGCTTTCCGTTCTCATCACAAACAAAACAACAAGCTCACTGATCACTTTGTTTGCAAAGTTTTATAAAAATCATAACATGTCATCAGAGGGAAATCACCACCTCTTTGGTCACTGCCGCGACGAAGATCAGCCTTCTGATCACAGCGACAACTACGGTAGCGGGCGGTAGTGACTACCCGTCCGACGGGTACGTTGAGACTACTACTGAAGTAGTGAAGGGAGATGATGGGTACGTATGAGAAGGAACATAACCGGAGTGAACACATTGGAGCGCGAGATGCATGGGCACTCTTGCCGCCTGCGCTTTTGCTCTTGTGAGTAGTACTAAATATTTCTGCCTCAGAACGTTTGCTTCAACGATCTCTTCACGGCATTAACTCGTTTCTTGATTCTTTTTTTACTTTGATTTATGAAACACAGTAGTACGAGAAGCATGAGGAGAAGAAAATCCCAGAGCATGCCCACAGGCACAAGATAGAGGAAGCGGCGGATATGCTTTCCATGAGAAGCATGAATAGAAGGAAGTGAAGGAGGATGAAGAGGAAGTTGAGAGAAAGAAGAAGCAGTACTTCTAAGGTTATGTTTCTTTTGAGCCGATACTGAGCTTTTAGAAAATAAATTTATAAAAATAAATTACCGTAGATAGTGCTGTTGGAAGTGATCCGACCTTATGCCTTTCGTATTTTATACTTATTAAGGATTAAGGTGCTGAACTGAGTATATATTTCGGTTTGGTTATGCTTTTATATATGATCATTTTTATTTTCCTTTTTGTTGTGATGAATAAAACTAACAGTTGTTTTCTTATATAGCTGAGAAAAATGGTTTTGATAATTGGGATTTAAGTACTAGTACGTGGAGCCTCATTGGTTGCAAAAGTACCTTCGAGATTTGACATATACCTATATTATTTTTCAGAATTTCAGTTAGTTACTCAACTATTTAGTAACTTCCCTCGAAATGTAGCTTAAAAATCTGTAAAATTGTCCATTTGATTCTCCTATAAATACAACGCCCTTATTGCTCTTGATCAACAACAACATTGTATCTCGTTTTTAGTATATAAAATTTTATTTGCATTAGAAGCACCAAAGCTTGTTCTACCACCATAAGGCTTGTCTCCGGCAAAGTTGATTATGTAAACGAAAAGAAGCATCACAAGCATTTGGCAGCTCGGCGAGCAGGGTGCTGGTGGTGCCTGTTATTGCTAGCTGTATGATATAATAAATAGATAACTTTATGATCACTAATTTCTTCTGATTGTATTGTTTATTTGGACAGCAGCATGAGACGCACACGGCAAAGAAAGATCAAGAGAACTCGCATAGGCACAAAACCGAGGACGGAGTAGCTGCAGGTGTTGCAATGGGCACTGGAGGATTCGGTTTCGTGAGAACCATCGGACGAAAGAGTACAAGAAAGAGGGAAATAAAGAAGCACCATTTATAAATTTTAATCTTCTGAATTAATATCATAGTAATGAATCAGACTATTTGGAAAAACTTTGTTGTACAATATATATATGTTGGTTGCTTTTAATGTTTGTTTTGTGATTATTGGTTGGTGGGTAATGTTAACATGTAGATATGAACCAATTGCTTGTTTTATTTGGTATTACCGAAGCCTGGAGGGTGTATATGTTCTCCTTTGCTACTACTGTCTATAGGTGCTGTACCTCTATGTATTGAGAAAAAACACTCTTGTCATTTAAATAAAAATGTAAAACAGTCTAACAGAAGTTACACAAAAAAACAAAAACATAAACAATGGCCCATGCAGGTCTCGAACCTGCGACCTTCGCGTTATTAGCACGACGCTCTAACCAACTGAGCTAATAGGCCACTTGATGGAAGACTGACAAGAAACTGTTATCATTGGAAGAAGTTGCAAAATCCCATCGACAGCCTTGCCCGGCTTTTGTATGCGGGACGTGAGGATAACATGTTCTTCTAGTGAGGTCCTGTTCAACTACTAAACAGTCACTGAAAGCTGTTCTCGCTTTTCCGTGGCTTTGATGGTATCCCCGTCTTCTAAATGAATAACAATGAATAACGACGATGGTGGTTGAGTCCTTAAGGGTTCTGTTCTGATTGAAGAAAGCTTGGAAGAAAACCTACATTCTACATATTTGGGAGAGATTTTATTTTTCATTTTTTTATGTTACGTTTCTCAATAAAATTTTAAAAATATTTTACAAAATTTTTTTTAAAATATTTAAAATACAAAAAAATTCTAGGTCGTAAAATTTTTTTAGTTATTTTTATTATTTTTTTTAAAGTAAAAAAATAGAGTTCATTTTTTAAAAATTTTTAAAATATTTTTTCTTTTCGAAGAGTTCTTTTCAATAAACACTCCCAAACATCCCACTTATGGTGCCAAGTTCTAACTCATTCACCGAAGCCTTCCTGTGTCTCACACCTTCTCTGGTATATATTATTTCTGTAAATTAAAAAGAGCACGATAAAGATTATTATAATTAATCCAACTATTGAAATTTTTTTTTAATTCAACGAGTTACTAAAACTCCTCAGTACAAGACGGGTTTTGTTTAACACCAGCCTCAAGATTAATTACACGTCCCCTGTACTTCGCATGTCAATTTCATCAACAATTCATTTTATGGGCAGACAAACTGTTTGCGAGATATAACACGTAAAAACTAACTCAAGATAAAAATTTCACTAAATTATTTATTTCATATATAAATATTTATCCCATATACGATCCAAAAATTTATGCCAATAGATCTAAAAAAGTTTTAATATATAGATTATCTTTCACTTTATCTTTTTATTTATGTGGATTAATCTAACTAATTTTTTATATTCAACAGAAATCGCTCAACTCAAACTAGATCCTCTTACGTAACAGAAATTCCTTCATAAGGATTAGGGGATATAATCCCCCTCGACAAAGACTTGAATATTCTTTATAAAGAAAAAAACTTCCTCACAAAAGCTGCATCTCTTTTAGGTGCAAAATCACCCTCACGGTGGCTTGCATCCCCTTAACAAGACAAAACCCCCCTAATGAGAGTTGGTTCTATTAGTATGTTAGAAATAGGCCATCTAATATAAAGCCAATTGGTTACCGAAAATGATAACGTAGGATCTTATATAACAATGGAGAGTTATATTATTAATTAATATATGTAATTTAATGTCAAACAGATACGAAAATCTTATATTCATCAGACATAATTTATGCAAGTATAAATTCGTATACTTTGGAGATTCAACATATTTTATTTAAAGATATTTTGTACTTACTAATTTAGTGTTCTTTTTTAGTAATTTATTCCAACCTTAGATGTATGAATGTTGTAGTTTGTACAAGGTAATGGTTAATAGCTACAGGAATTTCTTTTAGCAATGATTTATAGAAGCGAAACAAATGACAACCAAATAAAGAGTGAAGTACTATTTGCCTTTTACTCTTTTGCTCTGGTTGTAACAACGAACCAATTTGTGGGTAACAATGAACGACTTATTGGAAAAGTTGTTGGTAACTTGCACGGTGCCAGTTACAAAACAGTTATAAAGCAACAAATGAACGATCTACGCAACACTTGCACGCCCCAATTTCAGCACTGATTAGTGATAACTCTAAATTGATTAAAGAATTGTTGATTTTGAATGTAAAATCGATCTCGATCTATAAAAAAATCAATCGATCGTGCAAAGAATCTATTTAACTCAGTTCAACTTGGACTGATTCCAAATTGACCCAACGTATCTACCAGTCCTTATTGAATCGGGCCACTTAAAAAGATTTTGTGTTATAAGCTAGAAATTGTGTTGCTCTATCGAGATGGTGAGGGCAAGTTGATGACGAGAAGAAGAGGTAGAAAGATAGAGATAACCAGAGAACCGAGTTGTATTACTTCTTGAGAAGAGGAAGAAGGTGGTGGCGGCAGTGTTAGGTTCTTCTATAGAGATTTTCGGTTTCCGGCAATCAACAACTCTAAAGAGATTTCCGTTTATTGATTTTGGTTTCCGGGGATCAGTATCATCAGCTCCAATACATTCGTCAGCGGACTACGAACTTCAAAAAGTAAAGACGACAAGAGGAAATGGTCTCTATAGAGTTTGGGAAATATAATACGAAGAGTCGTGGAAAGGGAGTAAGAGGTGAGCCTTCAGATTCAGCGACAGAGAGCAACATATCTCGATCAAATGTTTGTCTGTGTTCAATTCTCTCATTGTATTGGTAAACGCAAATGTTCTGATTTGGATATAGGGCGTGTTTCAAATATCCATAAGTGAGTTTTGTGAAAGTAAAAATTAGAAAGTAGAATTTTTTTAAAAATAAAGTGAAAATAAAGTTCAATGTTTGTGTCTCAATAGTTTTTAAAAGTGTGTTAAAAATTAAAAAAATATAATTATATTAGAAAGTGTGTAAATAAAAAAGTTAGAACTAAAATTTTACATATAAAAGTAAAGTTCTGAATTCTTTGTGTAATTAAAATATATGAACTACTCGAAATTAAAAATTTGACCGAAGAAAGTGAAATTAAGAGTATTTGGAACACGCACTTCGTATTTTTTGGACGTGTGATAAGTTTAGAGTGGATTCGGAAGTCGTCATCTTCATGGACTTCGACTTCAAACAATCGCTGTCTGTCGACCTGTTTCTTTCTTCATCGCGATTGCTGCTGTCCAGTTGTCCCCTGAAGATGATTGGTGGAAGAAAGCAATGAAAATTGCATTTGGTTGGGCCTCCATGTTGGAAGATTTGGTTGGACGGACTTGGGCCTCCTGAAATAGGCTTGCAACAATCACCTAACGGGTCTGAACCGCAATCATTACCGGATCAGATTTTACAACATTGGTGATGACGGGACAACGAAATTTTCGCTTGCATGAAATTTTACCCGTAAAAATGAATTTGGAGTAAAATATAACTACAAACTGATTCAATGATTTTGAAGTTTTTGGATGAAAATTAACAAAAATTAATTCAAATACTAACATACTTCTAATATTTTTTTTCTAATTTTTAAGATAAAATATTATGACTTTCTACTTCATTTTACCGATACAATCATACAAATAATACCGAATATTTTTCTAGCTTACAAAAACTACTTTCTCAAAAATTTCAAAATCCATGCAAAAATAACAGCCCCTAAGCGAAGAGGTTTCCTGGAAGCTGAAGTAAATCAGACAGAATCTACAGGAAAACAAGAAAAGGAGAAGCATAGACTATTTGCCACAACGAGCCTAGCTAATACAAAATTGACAAGAAATATTTCAACCATGTCGATTACGTTGTTATTATTCTATTTCCTACCTTCTAAAAATATAAGAAAGTAACAAAACCTTATTTATCGTAACAAGGAACTTAAACAATGACAAAGAGCAATAGAAGTGGAACTGTGGAACAAAGAAGAAACGGTGAGTCTGCTTTTTGTCACCGGTGCTTCATGATGCCTTTGTTGCGGGCAACGAAGCCGTTCTTTGGTTTTGGAATCTCATGGAGTTCCATAACCTGTATGGTCTTCTGCTTCTTGTCTTGACCACAAACAATTTTCCCAGAATCAAAAACAAGAGTCAGCAATTGTATTCAGTTAAAAGGAAAAAGAGACGTTGATTAATCTAACTACCATTTTGATGTTTCTGGTAGTTATTATGCAATCGCTTTACCGAGCTTGCCAGCTTCTCTTCCAGCTGCTCCTCACTTTCCTCCATATGTTTCTGAATCAATCAATATTAGTTAAATACAGCAGTGAATTAAAAAACCAATTCCAAAATAGAATTGCAAGTAAACTAAGCAGCAAGCAAAAAATAAAATAAAATAAAAAATAATACAGAGTTGAACTAAATGGATTACAGCTGGATTGATAGAGGCAGTGTTGGTGCTGCTGGTGGTGGGGTTGGGTTTCTTCAGTGGAGATTGTGTTTGCTGGACTGCTGCAGACTTTGGTGTAGGCTTTCGTTCCTCATCATGCTTCTCTGGTTCTATATCAATCCAAATTATAGAAAGTTTTATTGATTGATCAACAATTACCAAAAGAAAAGCTAATGATCAGCACAATAAAAGTTCAAATTACTCACTATGAGGATTAGGCGATTCCACAAACTCCATATCCTGATAAAAATTAATTCAACAAACAGCTATCAGAATTTAAAAGACTGAATTGACAAAGTTTTCCTTGATACCATTAGTTAAAATGGATTTCAACCAACCTGGTGATGCTCATCCTGCTTATTTTCTCTCGGTATTTGCTGCGGTGATACATTTTCAGCTGCAATACAGCAACTTCTTATTCAGTAACAAAATCTAAAGCAGGCAATTCAAGTTGGTTTTCAGAATATTTTGTTGGATTATTATGTACCAATGAGGGAAGGAGAAACAGAAGAATCATTGCCTTCATTAGTTTTCACCCAATCATCCACAAGAACCTTCCATTTCCTGAAAACCAATTGACGAATCCAGAAATCAAATCCATGATTTCAGAAATGGATTCACAAATTTATATAGCTGATCTTACCTAACCAGTTTCTTAGCCCATCTGCTTACTTCTGGTGAGGGATGCTTCCGCAGATTACTAACGCTCCTCCCGACTTGCATTTTCTGTATCAATCAATCAAAAGAGGGGGAAAAAAATAAATTCGGCTCTTAGTTCTACATGTTTATATAATCCATTCAACAAATTTCCAGTGCTGAAATTGATCATTGATACCTGTAGATCTTTAAAGGTGACAACCACGTTATCCAACTTCTGCAGCAATTTCACCAAAGATTCCTCCGACTGCTTTGATGAATAATACAATTATCAAACACAAACTACAATATAATTAGAAACCAGCGGAATTAATTCCAAAACAAAACTTTACGGATTATAACTCAATTACTCTACTAATAACCTGATAAGGATCGATGATGAACTCGTTACTGTTCTTCCTGTGATGGTTTTGATTCTGACGGTCATCATCATCATCTTCTTCTCCTTCGCCTTCGATTTCAACCACTTTCGGCTGCTGTTGCTGTTGCGATTCTTCTACTTCTTCTTCCTCCTCATCGCCACCGGTGAACTGCGGCGTCGCTGGAGATCTCAAAACCTCTCTATTGTTCTGCTCCACCTTGGAGTTCCGGCAATCCTTAGCTCCACCACAGTAGAGAAGCTCAACGACGCCGTCCCGCTTCAACCGGAGCTCCGCCGGGTTCTCCTTCGCCGCAAGGGCCACAGCGCCTTCGATTAATGCCCACAAATCCACTCCCGCTCGTTTCATCAACGCCCTCACATCTTCTGGATCCATTTCAAGAAACACTCGAACGTTTCAAACAAAATCAATCAATACTCCAACGAATCTCAATCAAGTGGAATTCCAAATCTTATCAATCCCATCCCTTTCATCCTCACAAGAGTTGAAATGGAATCGAATGATTCCAATTACGAAAACAGAAACACGGGAAAGAAAAACTTCGTGGGAGGGAAAAAAAAAAAAAAGAAAATCTCACTAGCCTCGATTACTCCTTTTTTTCTTTTCGTTACCCTGAATTATTCTTTTTTTTCTATTTATTTTATATCCTGATTGGGATTGCTACATGAAACAGATTGAACATGACGCAAATAAAAATGGTAGTAAGAAGCGGTAGACCAAAGCAATGATTTATTACTTAAAATCAAAATATATAAGGAGTTCTAATTAATTTCGATTAAGTAAGTTAAAATATATTTATTTATTTATTTATTTAATGATTACAAAAGTGAGAAAATAAAAAGGAGAATTTGTTGTGGATTTTACTGTTTCAAAAGGTAGGCATATTCCTTTTATTTGACGATATTCCCCATTGAAATTTGGGTGATATAATACAATCACTATGTAGATAGCAATCATAGCATGATGGGGGTAACTTTTTTTTTCATTAAATTAATCAATTAATAGAGTTTTAAAATTTTGAAATTATTTTAAAATACTTTAATAAAATGTATTTTGAACAAATTGAATACTAAATTTGGAAGGGAGAGATTTAAATTTGTACTTTAAATATTAAATTACTTGAGTTTAAAAGTATATTTTTATCAAATAATTCTCGTTAAAAAAAAATGAGAAACAATATTATTTTGTTTGTTTTTTAATTTTTATAGATTTTGGAGAGTGAGAGATAAGATTTCAAAAAATAAAAGATTTACATTTTAATTATCTTATTTTATGCGTCTACTTTTTCAATATTTACGATTCTTTCTGGAGAATTAAGCTAACTTAGGATGTGTTTCATTTATATAAAAATTATTTTTTGAAAGTAAATTTGTGAATTAAATTATGTTGGATAGAAGTCATTTAGAGTAATAATTGAAATAAATCAAGTGAAATTTAAAATAAACTTTTGATAAAAATAAATTTATGTGTGAAAATAAAAATAAAATTTGGAATGATAATTATAATACGTTTTTTATTGAACTCAAAATCTTGAGAAAAGAAATAGAGTTAGATTGTAACCGAAACATGCTCTTAGCAAATCTTTGAAATAATCATTAAAAAATCAAGGTGCTACACTGTTCCAAAACACTATATTAGTTGATTTTCTACTTCTTACGAATTTTTTTAGGGTATTTTTTCTGTTTTAATCTGAGTTTCAAAACTGAGTTAATTAAAAGTGAATTAATTTTAATTTTAAATTTTGAATTTTAAAAGTGAAGTTTTTTGCCAAAATTTAAAATTTTTTTATATTTATTTTGATATAAAAATGAGTTGAAAGTAAATTCTTTTTAGAAAAAGTAAGTTAAAAATGTCGATAAACACGCACTTAATACGGACAATCGTTCATCTGAAAAATGTCACCGGACATCAGTGAAACGGGAGCACTTTTTGACACCAAGTAACGATATATATATATATATATATATATATCAATCATATTTATAGAGAGATCAATAAAGTTTTCAATTATTATCGAAGTTACTCTGTGTAATCCAGATCATGCATGTACGTATTATCAGTGTATTCATCATTGTAGTTTTGATATGTTAAACCAGTTTCCATACCATATCCATATTGAAGCAAAAAGAAACAAAAGACAAAAGTTGTTCTTTCATGGCGGAGTCTTCTCCAAATTTGAAGCATCACCACCATGACAGCTCTACGCTCAGCAAATCACAAATTATCCCCCCAGAAAATGTGAAAATAGTAATTTGGAGGGGACAATCCTCGTTGCAAAAGGATAGAGATCTCTGTAAGAATATTCTGATGGTTTCTTCCGGAACACCAGTTTATACCTTTCAAACTTTTCTTCTCTTCAGCAGACAACTGCGACACCACAGCAGCAGCGATCGAAATAGGACCCAAGGTAGTGTTATCATCAACTTCTTCACATTTCCGCAGATCAATTGCTGTATAATCAATTACAAGGTGATTACAGAATCTCCGCATTATCAACGGTAATAACAGCTCTACGGACCTCCATCACCATCGCCCTTCCCGTCTCCCTATGAATAAGATGCTTCTACCTGATTGATCTCTTCTTCAGAAACAGATTTCTTCTTTATAAAAACCCCGAGGCTTCTTTTCTGGTTTGAGACCTTACAGGTTTTTAGATATGCGAGTTATTTAATTTATAACGTATTTGAGAAAGCAAAGCGGTGAAAATTTTGTCTTGATTAATCAACAGTTATGATTATTATGACAACGACAATTGAAGGGGCAGGCCATATACGGTATGATTTTATGATTTCATATACAGATCATATGAATAGACTTCTTGTTCATTCCTGTATTTCTAAAACACCAACGACGCTTACAACAGCAAGCATGAACGAGAAAAAATTTGAACAAAGCACCTTGAGCTAGAACTTCAAAAGTGGGAGAAAATTCTACAATGTCAAGTGGAACACCCGCAAATAAAGTTTCTAGGTGGCACAAGAAAACTTAAAACATACAAAATACAACATCTTACATTTTCCCAAATTAGCTAAAGATAGTTTTCGGCCCAATGTCCTCCAAAATCATTAATTCGAAACAGCTGTTACAGATAATTGATCATCCACAATATACCCACAGCTGAAAAGGCATGAAGTGAATCTCAATTCTTAACAGCTTAGCTAACTTTTCAAAACAACCCGGCAGTCCCTTGAATACCAAGGATGGACTGCTCCAATTGCGTACACCTTCCGCCATGCACATCCACGTACTTACTGAATGGCTACACTAAGGTAATCCCCGATCTTCAAAATGAGAAACATCAATAAGCCAATGCTCATTTTTATCGAAACCATAAGTAATAACATGGGTATTTGAAATTCAGTTACCTGAAAGTTAAGCTCAGCCAAAGTCTTATTATCATCCGAACGCCTATTGTTTCCATATGAAGAAGTCCACCCCACCTCGATGTACAAAGACAAGATGCTGTGAGCTCGATTAGGTATCAGAAACCCTACCCTATTATGATCTCCCACTTGCAAAATCATACAAAGATCACGACAATATAAAACTTCTCCGATATCTTTATATAATACTCCAAGCTAAAAGTTAGCAATGCCAACTAATCATGTATTCTTATTAAGAGTGAGTTGTCAGATACATAGTCAAGTATAATGTCACCATTAAAATAAGGCATCCAACACTGGCTTTTAAAACACAAGGAAAAAGAGAATTTTCTCTTAATTACTTACAAAGTATGTCATATGACAACTTGAAAGGAAAAATAAAGCGCAGCTGCTCTTACCTGTTTAACCACGAAATTGCCACTCTTATCAGGATATACAAAGGCAAAGGAAAGCTTAGCCTCACGCCTCCTTGCTGCCGGGACAACCTCTTTAACCTGAAACAGAGTCACATTCAGTAACAGCATAGGCAACATCTCTCCTTAGAATAAATATGGTAAGGGATTGAATCATACCAAGTCCGTTAATTCACGTAAAGTAGCATCTTTCCATGTATAGATCTGAACCTCGTCCTTGGGTTCCTTGCCTCTTGTTGAAAATTCCTCTTTACTATGGTGGCTTCCTGTCTGCATATATTAGTATATTTTTCATGTGATCATGTGAGTGTTGTTATAACACCATAATTTACAATGTTCTGTAGTCACATGACAAAAAAAAATATTTAGAATATATGCTTATTTGACCCAATTCTAAGTCTCCTAGCGATCGCCAACAATGGTAATTCTCAAGGACAATTAAAAGCTAATATTATTGAATAGGTCAAGAGCGAATTCATCTCTGAATAGCTTTTGATATATTTGATTCTAGACCTCTTTCTTTCTTCTGGCAAACCCAACAATGCGGCATCAAAAAATGCTGGCATACTTTCGAACATGCATCAGGGAAATATAACACATGACTCTCAAAACAGTGCCGAATGCATCTTCACAAAAGATCACATACCTTAGTAAAAACTCGAAGCAACAGTGGACAAGTCTGCAATTACACAAACAATCAAAAAACCATTAGCACAAGAATTTATGAAAAGATCTTTAAATTGGTGAAAGCAGCTTTTGCAGGAAGTACAATGCATGCATCACTTTTTATAGACATACATTGGTATACGTACATTGATATACAGATACATACAGCAAACACAGGCATGCATATGCATGAGCGCAAACTTGGACATGATAATTCAGTGTCTAACACATAAATTAGATGAACAAGAACTTAATTTTAAGAAAAGGCATTGTCAAAATGAAGCTTTATGAACTACTGAGGAACATAAAATATTAGCATAAAGGTTATTATTTCACATAAATTTTTACACAAACAAAGAAGCCAAATTTCAACATAATCTTCAAATTCACACCCTGATAGAATGCAAAAGAAACCTATCCCACTACTATCAAGCGACCTACGCTTGCAGTCTATGCGAACCTAACATGGTGCATGCAACTGAAATTTATTACAGAACTCTGTTTCACTAAAATTGGAAGCTCAATCTTATATTTAGTATATTTTTCCCAAGGAACAGCATCATGTAAGAGAAAGTGGCCCATGCAAAACCAGCTAAATCACCTTAATAACAAGATTAACGGCTCAAGGAAACCTAGAGCAGCCATAGCAATAAACAGTCTAGTATCTCCAAAATGTTCATATTAGCAAATATAAAGCAAGCATTTACATATTGAATGCTTCATAAAGAACTTGTTAGTTCCTTTCCACATTAATCCATTCTAAAACCAAAAAATATTTATCAGATAAGGTATTATCAATAGCTAAAAACAAGCTAGAGAACAAGAAGACCCCAAAATCCAGTCAATACATATACAAACAATGCAAATCAATCTTAACGATGAAAAGCTTAGAATTAGAACCAAGACACACAACCATACTTCAAATTCTATATTTAAGGAAGTTTGAAGAAATCTAATACGAATCCTTGCCATTCTTTCCCTTCCATCAGCATTGGTATGACCTAATTAGATGGGCAATTAACAAATAATGGTGCATTTCAAAAAATTGTGCTCTTCAAATAGGAACTCAGTAGACAAGCAAAAAACAGGATTGATGATAGACGAAAAAAACATTAGATGAGGCTTCACCACATATCACACAAGAAACTTAAACAAAAGTCATGACAAAATATATTACATAGGGTAGAGAGGTTCTCCTTCCACTTCAAACCAATCAGTCAGATCAAAATTCCCCTTCTTCTAAACCTATGGTCAATTACCTTCACAATCATCGAAATCAATAGGAATATCATTCGCAAAGTCTTCACGTAGCATCATTTCTCAAAGATTTAGGAAGAACAAGATTGTATAGTTTTATAGGCGCATACAATACAATAAATGTATCCTACTGAAGGCACAAATCCATATACCTATTTGATTTGTTTACAATTTATCTAGATAATACTTTATATGACCCTTACCTAATTTGGCAAGTATTGTGAATTGAAGATACATGTCCGGACAAAATTCTACAAGGACAATAAACAAAGACCAGTATTTTGAAATTCTCATCCTGTGCAACTTTAATAGTGCAAGGCATAACAAAATGCAATAATTATAGTAAGCCGGTAAAAATATTTTTAAAGTGGCAGTTCTTATCACCCTAACTGTACATAATCTAAGATATTAGGACCAAGGTAGTACTGAATCAAAGAAAGTAGATGTAATTCTAAAAGCATTTAAGTAAATCTATATGGCATACCTTCTCACGATCAACAGGCTCAATACGAGGGCCAGGATATGGAGGAGGACCTCTCACTTGGCCTAAGGGACGAGCCCTCGCTGGTCTATTCTGTGGTTCAGCTACTCCTGCCATCTAACATATAAAAAAATAACTACAGCATCAGACACAAAACAAGAAAAAAATTCCAAAACACATAGAAAGTAAATCTTTACCAAAAAGCAAAGCTTGCAAGAGTAATACATGAGTATGTCATACCTAAACCATCAACATGATCCATGTAAATTACGAATCAAGACAAGCGACCTAGAGGGATGTATGGTTCGTGTGAATTGGTAACAAAGAGAAAATGGCTAATTGCTACAAGACTTCATTCACAGAAACTGAAACCGCCATTTCATGTCTAAGAAGTTACGACTGTAAAAAGAAACCAGGTAGAATTAGAGAAAATTACTGATAAGACCTAGAGGAGGCATGCTACATGTGAATTTGTAATAAAGAGAAAAGGGCAAGGGGCTGTTACTACATTGCAGAACTTTCCAGTTTCTACAAGTTCAAAGAAACTGAAACCGCCACTCGAGTTCTAAGAAATCGTCGTTTTAAGAATAAAACACTGGAAAAATTACAAAAATACTAGTAATATATTATATCCCATCATCTCGAATTCAGCGAATAGGAATTAGCAAATTCAATCTCCGAAACAATATGAAAAAGGCCTGCGTGATTATTTCACAAACCCTAAATCCCCATAAAACCATAAAAAGAAATCACGGATAATAACGCATCAATAAATTACGAAGAATCATCGATAAATACCTGAATACTCTGAGTAAGACTTCGTCCGCAGAGAGGGAAATGAACGAATGGAAGAAGGATAGACACCGGCGACAACAGCAAACACCTGGGAGACGGAGACCGGAGGAAGAAAAGAGTATGATCGGCGGCACGATGGCTAACGTCGAGAGGGGGATGGAAGCAACGCGCGCGGCTGCGGGAGAAGCTGCAGGAACGAGCACGGGAGAAGAGAGAGAAATTATAAAAAGGAGAAACAAAGGAGAAAGTAAAGAAGGATCCAGAAGGAAGCGGAAGAAAAAGAAATTTTAGTTTGGGCTTGGCCCATTTGTGCTTGGCTGCCGCTAAATTATGTAACCAAAAACTATTTGATTACCACAATTACCCTCGACTAAGCCTTTGGGGCACTACAGATTTATAAGATCTACCGTTAACACGTGGATGGGCTAAAAATATGTTTGATTATTCGAAAAGTTATTTTTTACAATTTAAATTAATTTTTTTATTTATTCATAATTAATTAAATTTATTTTAATTATTTATCAAATTATTGTTATATAAATATATTTAATGATAAATATAGGTTAAACGTCTTGATTAACGAGTAATAAGCATGTGAAATAAAGAAGAAACGGAAAATATCGATCCAGGGATGAAATTTAGATTAGTAGATCGATTTTGAATCGATTTATTTAATAATTGGGTTAAATTCGTACAACTCTAATTCAATTTATGAATTTATACGGATCAAATTATTAATCTAGATCAACTTTATATTGATCTATTTAATAATTAATTTTTTTAATATTTAATCTATAATTTTAACCTTCAATAAAATTATAAAATCAATTGAAATGAAAGTGTATGATGTTCTTAGTGACGAGATATAGCAAATGTCTCTCAAAATATGTATTTCTTAATATTTTCATCAGTTTTTAAAATATTCAAAAGAAATTATTTTTATTTTTTTAAATATGTGATAACTGCTGAAATTTTAGATTATAAATATACACTAATAATTTCGATAAAATTTTTTATAAACATAACTATTTAACAAACTTTTGATAAAAATTTTTATACGAATTCTAAATTCATCATTAAATAAATACCTACATAGTAATACTCTCAATAATATTATAATTTCTCATCTTACACTATTTTACTAAGATATAAAAATAATTAATTAAGTATAAATATAATATAATTTAATAATTTATAATAATTATTATTAATTATTTTATTGCTAATATTTTATTATACGGTAAGAGAAACGAGAAGAAAAAACAAATAGCTGTTCTTTGAAAAGGTGTCAATTGGAATTGATAGGTCAATTTTGGATTAATTCGGATCAACTTATTTAAGAATCAGATCAAATTTGTCCAATTCTAAATCAATATATATATTTATACGAGTCAAATTTTATAACCCTAACTCTAAATAAATAGGTCGATTTCGGATTGAGTTTTTGGATCAGGCTATATATTGCCACCCCTAATCTAACGATTGAAATCGATCATATTTCAAAATGAATTACATATGAAAAATTAAATTAATTAATTATATACATACAATTATATTCAAGTATTTTTTTGTCTTAATAAGCTGTAAGCATTAAATAGTAATATAGTCGGTATTTCATTATACGCAAAAAAAGTTTAATATTTCTTATTTTATCTATAAAATCTTATATAATTGATAACTAACATATTATTATTTAGAAGATACTTAAACAGAAACTAAAAAGCCTTAGTTTCTCACTTAATAATCTACAATCTTTATTAATTCCACATTAGATAAGTATTATGTGCTTATATACAAGAATACTAACATCCAATTAATTGATTAATTATTTTAATTTGAAGATCTAACATACATTACTATTCAAAGAGATGTTTGAAAGTGATTTTCAAAAAAAATTATACAACAAAAATATTTTAAATTTTTTAGAAAACGAGTCATATTATTTTCACTTCAAAAAAATAATAAGTAGTAATAAAATTTTATGATGTAAAATTTATATACAATTTAAAATTTTAAAATATATTTACAAAATATTATATAAAATTTATTAAAAACATAAAATTAAAATGAAAAAATATTATAAACAGCACCTTGAGAATGTTAAACCTCCTAAAGTAATTCATACATTGGGTGACATAAATGTATTGAACGAATGAGTGTTAAATATATTGTATCATTCCTTACGGCCATACGGGTGACCGTCCTCTGTTTTTTTTAAAAAAACTATTTCTACAATATATACTTCAATTGTTAGAGACATTAAATTTCCATTATCTTTTTAATTACTTCAGCTTTATTTTATTTTATCTTAAGATCAGATCTTAGAAGTTAGAACTACTTTATAATCCATTATAAGAAGACGTATCACGTATGTCGCTAAATATGTACACTATTGAATGAAAGTGTATAAGAGTAGATAATTAAAATTGCTTATACAAATTTTATCTCTGCTATTCAGTGGCGCCCTAATTTCCACTACTTCTCGAGAAGAGACGAGATTACTGGAACTTGCCTGAAAGATTCACAGGTATCACTTAGAGTAATAGCTTCGCAATCATACCCTAGCTTCTCTCCAATCCCAGCTCCAGCTCCTATTTCTGGCGGAGAATATCCAACTTTTCCCTCGAACAGGTGGCCGTTTCCTTCACATGTCACTCCAGCAGCTGCGCCAGATGATTTTCCCCTACTTCCTAGAAGTGAATCTCCATCGTCAGCCCCTGCATGGTCTCCAGATTCTAGTACAGGGATTCCGTTTATTAACAGCAGTCCTGCTGTTCCCATTCCCACTGGGGAGGCAGATACTGCTACCATCCGCTCGCTGCCTACACCAGGTAGCGACGATTCTCAGGTAATAGAACTGCTACTGCTGATAGCTGGTGCTCAATCTTTTAGATTTAAATATCGTTCATTCATTTTCTAAAACTTTTTGGTGGATTTTAGGTGATGGGATTGGCACTCTCAGCGGGAGTAAGGAAGGCTTGTGGTGATGGTCTCCGTTTTTCTCTTCAGTATATGAAGCACTCGCTGGTGTTGGTGTTGGCGTTGGCGTAGATACAGTAGCTTCATGCCCATGAGAAGTCAGATGATTCCTGTTTAAGACCAACGGTAGTCAGTGTTGTAAGGAAAACAATGTATTGCCCCTTCCGACAGTCTGCTAAAAGCTGCTTAGATGTAACGACTAAACAGGAGAGTTACTGCTTAGATGCAATGCAAACAGTTTAAAACCAGATGAAACCTTGGCAGCAACATATGCCCGTTCCTACTTGAATTAGGAAAGCATGGCATAATGAACCTTTGTTATAAATCGTAATGATCTAAATCGTAAACCAAAAAAGGTGGTACTAGGGATTCATCTATTCACACATTTTACGTAGTAACAGAAAAGTTACCAGCGTTAGTTGCTAAATTCCTGCCACCCTTCCCCGCAGTCACCTGTCCTACAATTTTTCGTACAATAATGTACGAAGCTTAAATTTTACATTATTCAAAAACTATCTATCTGATTATTTCTACATAAAGTATTTCAAAATAAAATAGTTATTGCAGCAAAAAATAAATATGACAAAATTTTTTAAAGGAAACACATAGCTGAAAGGATAACATACAAAAGTCCAGTAATTTACTAAGTAGAGCGATTAGCTTATGTATAGGCTTAAAAGAGTTAACATCACAGTGAAATGGAATTTTATTTGCAAAAGTGAGCTTGAAATAAATTGAAATTCAGGGCGAACATTCATGAGAAAAGGATGCAAAATACATAGGGACAAAATATTGTTGGCTGAGCTCTGTAAGAGAATCCTTTAAAGCAGGCAGTCAGCTAATACCTCCACAGAAGAAGCAATAGCTATTTAAATATAATACCACGTTCATGTTTACCAACTGCATATTTCTAACTTTTATATAATACTATCCCATATTATGTATAAAGAAGATGCTCAAGTAAAACTCGTCCAGCACAGTTAGTAACTTTGTTTTGCAGAAAGGAATAACCTCTTTTGATGTCATGATGCTCTCTCGAACATTCTTATAGAGAGTCGACATATCTTACCGCCAAAGCAATTCAAAGAATCGTTCTCCTAGAGAACACTTCTAGTTCCTTTTCCTTCTCCTTACTGCTTCCTAGCCTAACAAACGACAAGAATAAGTACTTGCTCCGCAAGGTCCCCTTCTACTTCAACCCTTGGTAGCAAAACTTTCTTTCCTAGAATAGTAATTGCAAATCTCACAACAAAGCACGACGTCGCTACAAAGAGATGCAATGCAATGGAGCTAGATATAGACCTGAGACTGACACAGCCCTTTGGAGATCCCAGGTTTGACTCCAGCGAAACAGACGCCGCGTTCTTCATCTTCGGCTATCTCCCAGGTCCCAAAGACTTTCTAGCTGCATGATGAATTGAATTTCAACTTTCAAGTATTTAACTTATGTTTAGCATCTGAAGTTTCAAGTACGTATTTGTTTTCCTCTCTCCAGGTTGCAGCAAGAACAACATAAACGTATCTATCAGCGATGATGAGACGGAGATAGTCATACTTGGGGAAAAAGAAGAGGTACTGACCCAGGAGCTAGCCATTTCTAGAAGGCTGGCCATCGCCTTTGGAATCTCAAGCGGGAGGTTTAGCAGGGCCTTTCCAGTTCCCCTGAACGCAGTTTTGGATAGAACTGAAGTGGTGTTCCATGAAGATGCATCGATTCTAATCGTTGCAGTGCCAAAATCAGTAAGAGAACTTGCCACTAGAGATGATGTTCAAGATTTCCAAATAGCAGAAAGAGAACTAAAAGAAGAAGACAAAATTCCAAAAAATGGAAGCGTGGAACAGGAAGCAGATGAAAGAAAACAAGAACATAAACTCCTTGAACAAAAAGCAGAACTAAACCAAGATTTTGAAAGGAAACCAGAGCTAGAACAACAAGATCATAAACCTACAGTGGAATCATCAAAAGGTAATATGGATTTGCCTGCACAGGACCAAAATTACGAAGCACGCATAGGGGAGGGAGTTGAAGATCAACCTGAAAAGGCAGCAAAGTTAGATGAAGATAAGGGAACGTTGAAATCCAAAGGGCGACCTGAACAGGATAAAAAACCAAAGGAAGAAGCAAATGGAAGCCACCCGCCAGCTGCAGAACCTGTCAAGCCTAGAGAAATACTCCGACAATTACCAGAGTTACAAGAAGTAATTCCACCGCCAATAGTTAGAGATACGACAACAGCAACCAATATCACACCAGAGATCAGAAAACCTGAACCGGATCGACACTGCAGTCAATTAGGAGCTCATCAGTCACCTGAATCATCTCTTTCATCTCCGTACCCAGATGTTGAACCAATCGAATCACTGAAACCAGCGGAGTCCGAACTTCACGAAACGGAAGCTATCAAATCACCAGAACAGGAACGAGATTGCCGTCGATCCGAAGAGATTCGACAAGAATCCGAACAAGAGGGGCCTCTAGATTTTGATTCGTACGACCAAGTTTTCGAGGAAGATGCAAAACCGATGGAACCTGTCTCAATCAATCATGAAATATCAGAAATCGACTTACCGAAATCTTCAAAATCTTCATCAGGGATCGACTCTGCTCCAGATCATGGTCGACATGAGCACTCCAGAATAAAAGAAAACGAAATCGAAATCGAAGAAGAACAGAATCGAATACCAGATCTCGTCGATCGAGATGAAGAACCGTTAGCGCAAATCAATTCCCTGTCTGGAATAGAAGAGGAGGAAGAAGAAAAGGGAATTGGGAAAAGTGGAGTAAGTTTTAGGAAGAGACAAATGGAAGAAGGTATAGGGGGAGGTATTAATAGGGAAAGAAGGAGAAGGAGAGGGAACGCTGGGCTTGTCCGACCGTCGCCTTCGTCTGTGCTCGCAGGCTCCGCTCTCATTTGTTCGCTTGTGGTTTTTGTTTTTCATAAGTTGAGACAAAAACGAAGGCGGGAAGGGTACATTCGTAATTCGTAATATAATCTAGATTATCGCTGAAAGCTATTGTAATGTACAAATATTCTGTTGCAATTAAGCCCAGTAAAATACAAGGCCCCGTCTGTTCACGAAAGAATCTCTCATGGGCTGAATTGAGATCATTTGAAAAAGCTTTTTTGAAAATCTGATTTTAATTTTTTAATTTTATATTTTTTAATATATTTTTTTTATATAATTATATTAAAATTTATTTTAAAAATATAAAAATAATTTTATATAATAATTTTTTTATTATTTATTTTTTTTAAAATAAAAAATAAAACCTATTTTTAAAAAGAAAATAAAATATTTTTCACTTTAAAAAAATTCTATTTTATAATTATTTGCAAAATTTGTCCCTACTAAACCAGAAGAACCTGTTCTATTCACAAGTTACCGACTTCAATGAACCAAGTGAATTTGTCGAACTCTATATGTTCAGACGAACGGCGGTCTGGTGGCGAGCAGGTGACACCGCGGCGCTTCCGCGACGATCTCAACTCCCCCAGTGTGGATTCCGCTCAGAGACGGCGTTGGATTCCCTCGAAGCACACATACGTGAAGCACGTTGCTCTTCAAAACCACACCACGTGGCACTTTACAACTACCCTTCTGCCTCCGGATGCTTCGCCGCCCTGTTTGCTCACCTTTATCATTCCCGCCTTGGAATCCCTCTTCTTGCTCTCCCTTTCTCTTCTGTTGAACCGTTCAGGTGCAAGGAAAAAAAAACCTTTTTTTTGTTTATAAATGCATGTTTCAGTCATTAATTTTGTATGCAAATTTTTGCTATTCCTTCACAATGATGTTTCTAACATTCGAAAAATAAATTTTTGATATAATCAAAGGTTCATGATTAATTGTATAAAAAGTAGATCTGTAACTCTGTCAGAAACATATTTTTAAGTTTCAGTTCTCCTACTTATTTGATCAAGTCGTAATGATTATTTACGGTAACTATTAACGTTTTCAGGGTAGAAGATTTCAGACCAGAAGGAATTAGTACCTGCTATCTTCTTGATTTCATTGGACCTAAGAGTTTTGCGGTTGAGCTGTCTCGATTTATACCAAGGTTGATTGCGTTATTTCATCTAGCTAGTTCATATTTTCGCGTGCGCCATTATGTTTGTAGGAAAGTAGAATATTGCATTGTGAGTATAAATGGGCATGAAATTGAAATTTTCTAGGGTAATTGCTTTTGATCACCGACGGGTGACAGCAGCTAGGATATCAACACTAGGAGAGCTCTCGAAAAATCTTGAGTTGAATGTTGACACCAATAAATGCAGTGCTCGTGCTGTCCATGATTACTTCAGCAAGCTGCTCTTGCTAAGCAATACCTCAGCGGTTAGTATACAGACTAGTCGTTCTGTGCAAAAAGTTTTGTTCTAGTAGAACAATGTAATTGTATCTGTTTTATTAGTTCGTCTTTATCAACTGCGCATCATAATGTCTTATTTTCTAACATTAAAGCAATTCTTTGGTGTCTAACAACTAACGAATGGCTCCTCAAAGCAAGTTCTGTTAAGAACTATGAGATCACTGTGTATTAGATTATCGATCTGTTTTAGACATTTGATTGAGCAGGAAGAAACTGTTCACTTGTTGAACTCTGAAGATGAGGACCGGATCACTACATTCCTTTGGTATCTTGAAGATGTTGATCTTCAAAAGTGGGAACTGCCTGGCTCCAAGGCGTTCAGTATAGGCCTCAGGGATGAAAGCTCCAAATTCAATTGTGTAACCAATCCCTACCTATTTGAACAAGTATTCTGTTATATTCTGCTAGCTTTGGTTGATTGTTTCTTTTTTCCCCTCTCTTTTTCCTTTTCAAGCAACCTTAATATCTGCAATTTGCTGTATCTGCAGCTTATGGAGATTAGTGCCAACAATATGATTGAAAATGGGAATTCTCGGATTAATTACCGTCAAGATGCTGCTAACCTATTACTTGATAAGGCTTTCAAGATTCGGCTGGGAAGAGGAACATATGGAGAATGCCTGGTACTTCTTTTGTTGCTCAAGTAATACCAATCTGGACTATTTAATTTTCTCAAATGTGTGCTGCTGTTGTTGCATTATGCTTCACCTTTAATGACCTGATATTCTTTCCGGTTTATACTCATCAATAGGCAGTCAGGTCTGATCGATATTCAGAAATGAGCCACGAAATTGCTGTAGAGCTAAGTAAAAGGAGTGCTGCAAGTGGTTTAAGGTAGATAGTTTATTTATTCTTGCTGATTGTAGAAGTACTGCTTACGAAGTTTCTCACTTGTAAGAACTGTATGCTTAAATCACGTAACTGCCTGCATTTATTACTTGTACCAACATCTAGTTTGTCTGGTTAACAGCTCGACTCTTCTCGTACATATCTCCCTTTTATTATTTGTATGTAAACTAGTGAATTTACCACACTCAACTGCACAGAGCTATTGGTGCAGCTGTTTTTATGCAACGCGGTAATCTTAAAATGTGTCTCAGGAGCACCGTCAAAGACACTGACACTTCGGAGATTGCCAAGGTGATGCAATAGATGTGAGATTGGCTCTACCTATATATTTGATATCTAGAACTTCCCTTGCTAAACTCAACTTTTTACTTCTTATTTGCACTTTTGTTGCAGGCTTATGGTGGAGGAGGCAAGCCAGCTTCAAGCTCTTTTATTATAAGAATGGATGAGTACAATGAATGGACCAGATTGGATTCGTCATAAGCTGAAAGGGCATTGAGATCTTTTCCCTCTTCAAATAACCTGAAAGGGTAAAATGTCTATTAGTTTACACTTCTGTTGTTCAATTAGCAACCTAGTTTCGTTTCCTTGTATGCACTTTCTCATTGTCACCAAAACTTCAATGCAAGGAAGAAGCAGATCTTGGGTCTTCTTTTTTTTCTTTCCTTCATGTCAGACTGGCAATACTATGTCCTTAACTGTGTCACTTTTTGCTAGAACAATGATGCAGCAAACCATGTACTGCTTGGAATATTTTGCAATCGATCAGTCTCGAGTTGATCTGTTCGAATTGCCTAGGATTGCAGGAAAGCAGATTTCAATAGACAGAAATGCACACTTGCCCAGGAGTACTCATCAGTTTGAAACAGTGGATCTGGCCGAAGAATAGACCAGGACGTGGAGTGGAATGCTGCATGTGTTATTTTCGCAAGACAAATAGCTATTGGCTCCATTGTTTCTACACAGAAAAGCAATTTCTGGAGCAGGAAAGGTCTTTTAAAGTGCAAATAAACCAAGCTGCAGAGTGAATATTTGAACGTGACGAGATGCTTGAAAGTTGGAACACTGCTTCAGGTCCTGAGACAATTTCCCTCTTCCCTCTGTACTACCGACTCCGATCCTTGGAAATAAAGTTTCATAAAGCACTTCTTTTTTGGATGATATTTGTAAGCTTAGCATATCGTGTTAAACATCGAGATGTAACACTTGCATTTCAAATCTGATGAAATTGTAAATGTAGTATGAGTGAAGTCTGACTATCGTGTACACTTCTTTTCCAGGTAAAATATATAAACAATATAGCATTGTTTATATAGAATGAGTGATCTTAAGTAATAGTATGAGTGATCTTATTAAGTAATGGTATAGTACATAATAATTTTATTAAGTAATATTTTAAATATAATAAAATCATCATGTCATCTTTATAAATTTAGAACTACTAGTCAATGTTTGCGCGATTCTAAATATCTTATAATTATAAATTTTTTACTCATAATAAAATAAAATATTTAATTTATGTTATATTAATTATAAGCATCATATACTTATTGAAATTGAATATATATAATATATATAATTTAAAATTCAAGAAAAATTATTTGGCCATTTTGATAACTAGCAAATTATCATACTATGAATTCAAATTGACATATAAAATTTACAAAAATTTACGATTTGACTACTTTGGTGACTAATAAACTATCATAATACAAATTCAAATTATACAAATATAAGATTTGGCCACTTTAATGACTAATAAATCATCACTATATATATATGACAAAACTTTTTTCTCGACAACATATTTAAAAAACTTCACAAACTATAATTAGTCATTTAAACCATCATAGAATATCCTGCAATTCATGATTTCAGCAATTTGATTGGCCAAACTTACATATACTTGATAAAAGTATGTAAGAAATTTATATTTATACTTTGGTTCAGATACCAAATGTTAAATATATTTCTAAAGATGAACTTGGTCCAAACTCATTATTGTAGGGGCAAACTCATTATTTTCACACCTCTATGTAGTATCAAACTCACATAGATCATAAATTCGAAGATTTAGAAACTTGATGATTTTTTAAAACATAAATAAGAGAAAACATACATTGATCTATAACACTCATGTTCAATCAAATGTTTGCCCTTTGAAAGCTTGATTTCTTCCTTTTGATATTTAGTTAATTCTAAAGCAAACTTTAGATGATGAATAGATAAACAAGACTTTAGATGTAGATTAATACATAAAGGATTATGTATATCTTTAGGAATGTATTTATAATTCACATCTATCATAGTGGATAGTTGTCATAAATTTTCTTAAGCGAAAAGTTATTATAACTTTTCATCATAATATGCACTTTCAATAACTCCTCAATCAATAGAATTTTTACAATAATATATAAACCATTTAGTTTGCAAGTAGACCACAATTAATAATCCATACCTCTGAACAAAAGGTGGTTTAAAGATGCTCATGTTTAAGCCATTTGGATGCTCCTTCAAAAGCTCATCTAAGTGCTTATGATAGTCAGACAATACCTCCCATTCGGGAGGATTCTTCTTCTTAGGGGGCGTTCTTTTGCCCACTTAACTCACTTCCTTCTACAAACAAGTTATTTTCATGTTCCTTTAAAATTAAAATTCATTTACATCATACAACCCATTTTCTAAAATTTAAGATCAACTACTTCCCTCTCCACTTCCCTCCTCACTTTATCTCTTTCCTTTTTTTACTTTTCTCTCTCTCGCAGATCCGATCTCTCGCCTTCTTCTCTATGATTTTGATTGACAATCTCTTCCATTCTTCTTTCCGATCTCTCACAAATCACGTTCATCTTTAAGAAAAAGGTACAGATCTTGTGACTTTCCATCTCTATCTGTATTTCATTTTATTTTTCCCAACTTCATAAGACAGATCTAAGAGATCCATCTTAGATTTAAGAAATAGAGAGATCAATCTCTCAGATTTGTTACAGATCCGAGATATACAGATTTGTTGAAACTTTATATATTTTTAACTGTTTTATGCTTCACTAACATTACTTATCTCATAAATTAATGTCATTACTTGTTATATAATTTTGTAGCTGTTGTTCTATCCTGACCTGACATATTTTAATCTTTTTAATCTTTCAATCATCTAATTGATTTCGCAGTTTTGAAGTGCAGCACGTTGCGAGGGAAGCTGTTAAGGTATATTTTGTTACATTTTGTGTAATTAATGTTGTATGATATTTCGCATAATGAATGTTGTAATTAGTTCTAACTATGTGATACAAATATAAAATATATATATATTTTGTAGTAAAATTATAAAATATATTGTATGTGTAATATAAGTGTAAAATAAATGATTATATAGTGGCAAATTATTATTGTAGTAAATTATAAATGAAATATATATATTGTTGTAAAAAAATATATAATATATTATATATTATTAAACATTATATTTATAGTGTTGTAATAATATATGGTAAGTTGTGTATGTATGATATTTATGTAAACATTATATTTAAGATGGTAAGTTTTTAGGGGTTCTTGGCTTGTTTGGATCTGGTGATTTTGTTTCTATATTAAAGCTGATAGCTTTTTTGTAGTTCTTTGATTTGTTGCTGGTGGTTGGTTCACCTCATTGTTGTTGTACCTTTTTGCTGTGAGTGAGTGAAAGGTTTGTCAATAGCTGGGTTACAGTAGTTGGCTCTACATACTCTTTTAATTAACCATTGAAGCTGCTGGTTTATCATATGTCTCCCAAGTACAGGTAATAGTAACAGATATCATGTATGGTTTAAAAAATCTTCTATTTATGTGCTTAAGTACTTAGCAACCGTGCATACTTGTTTCATATTTTCCACGATTATTAGTTAGTGTTGTGATACGTTACCATACTGTAAGAAAGGTAATTAGACCTCTAATAGAAAGATTAAAGTAACTATACTTAATATGATGATAAAGGCATTTTCCTCTTTAGTGACCTGAAGTTGCTGTTTATCACATTTTATTTAGGTATCCTTACTGATGTGTCTTGCAAGAGTTAGTAGCCTGTTTAAGTTCTTTGTTTGTTTAATTAAGCTATTATATGCTATACCATCAGCTTAAAAGTGATGTCACTGTATATTAAATTTCAGAAACCACAATTGCATGTCTACATAATCTGGAGCGTTTGGTAATGCTTTTAAAATAAAATTTTTCTAAAATAAAAAATATTTTTATTTTCAAAAAAAATAAAAATAAATTACAAAAATTTATTATTTTTAAATATTTATAAAATATATATTAAAAATATATAATTAAAAATTAAAAAATTATTTTTTTGATAAGCTAAGCTAAACAGTTTTTCTGTTTGTCATGAGATTGAGCCTTATAATTGTCTATAGACGTTTAGAGTGTTTATAAAATAGAATTTTTTAAAATAAAAATTTTTTTTATTTTTTTATTTTTAAAAAAATAATAAAAATATATAATAAAAAAATTTTATTTCGTAGAAATTTTTTATATTTTCTTTTAAATTTTTAAATAAAATTTTTATATATTTATAAAATATATATTAAAATGTGAAATAAAAAAAATTTGATAATCAGCGTTTCAAACGCTCCCATATTTTACCCGTTAAAATATATGCTGTGTTAGAGTTGAGAGAGGTCATGTCAAACTTGCAGAAGTATCTAGCCAGTAAAAGCTTAAAATTTAGAATGGCCTGAAGGGGAACACTATAACTCAAGTAATAAATTGAAATAATAAGATAGTTCTAATTAACTAACGTTGCAATCATCACATGAAATCCTTTCCTGTTTAGAGAACTTGAAACTTGATCCGGCAATTTAAATTTAGAAGGATTGCCTTATTGTCAGCCGTAGTTTATCTGACTGGTTTCTCTCATCCTGAATAGTTGCTGATCAGATCGAGAAAGCTGAGCAACATCTCGAACGCTTTAATTAACCGGTCCCCTAATCCCAGCCAGCCATCCGCAACGCTGCTGTTATTCGTTGCGGCACGCGGCATACATTAACTCCCACAGCAATACTACAGTTCTTGAAGTCCCACCACACTGTTACACTCACCATCTTGCTCTCCGCTTTATGGTGGCGCCGCCGTGGAAAGTTGTCGTCAGCAACGGAGGAGTGGAATTACAGTAATGAACAACAGAGATGTGGAGGTGGAGAAAGTAAAACAAAAAGGGGTGGCTGAGATTTGTTGAAGGGATCATGGTGCCAGGTAATTGACTGAGATCACCGCCGCTGTTGCCGCCGGTGGGCTTAAACCCTGTTGAGACTTGAGGGGGTTTTTCATTTTGGTTCAAAAAAAGCTCCAAAAATAGAAATAACTGATATAATTGCAGTAAATTTTATTTTACTATGCTAGTTGTGACGTTTGTACTGTTTTTGTGGAGCCCCATGTTGGGGACGCAATGAACAAGTTGCTTGTTTTTTATTGGTTCGTAGTTTTGTATTTGATGTTGGATACAACACAGATGAAGAACTTCTCAACCACCCTAAAATTTTATTTTTATTTTCTCGTACAGGCGAAGAGAACGGAAACCAACGGTCTCTTCTCTTTCTTGTTCGGCCCCGTCATTCCGATCTCGTTCCTCCAAAAACCCTAGAGAGCAAAATTCTTCGATTTTTCCTCTATATTTCCTTTCTGCATTCACTTGACTCTCGATTCGCTTGATAAGAGACTGAATGCATGTTGAATTTCGGGTAAAATTGATGCGATTTGGGTATTGTTTACTTCGATTTTCGTCGAGATTTGAAGGATTGATCTAGAGCAGGGATGCGCATCTGGAGGATTGATCGAGCGGCTGGATGTTGCGGAGGTTGAGATGTTGGGTTGGTCTTAACCCGATCCCCTCGCCATTGCCGTTGACATCGTCGAGGAATAAAAGATTGGTTGATGCTGACTCTGCATTGTCGACGCGAAAGTTTGTTGTTTTTAAGCAACCCGATATGTGGGAGACCTCCCACGAGATCGCCATCTACATCCATCGTTTCCATAATCTTGATCTCCTTCAACAAGGGTAATTTTTTTAATTAATTTGTGCTTTTTTTATACAAAAAGTGGATATTTTAGTGTAGCAGTAGTATGTATGGTATCAGAATGAGTTTGGTGACAATTTGTTCTGTCCAAAATGGCAGATGGTACCAGATCAAGATAAGTATGAGAACGGAGGATAGCGGAATGCAGTTGCAAGGCACACCGGCAAGAGTGGTTCAGTATGAAGGTACCCCTCAGTCATAGTTAAAATTGTTTTGGTAGCATTTTTTTTTTGCTTCAATGTAGAACTGTGGGGGTTTTGTGGAGTTATGGATCAAGTTTTAAACTTATTGCATTGTCTTTTACTTGTATCTATGAAAACCCCTCTAAGTGGTACTAGAATTGCTTATAGGTTTCCCTTTTGTAGCATGTGCAAGTACCACTACAGTTTGGTTCATTACTTGTTCTCTTGCAGAAATTTCGCATGCTTAAGCTTCTCTATTCTTGTGAGAGCAAGTTATGTTACATGCTTAAGCTTCTCTGTTCTTGTGAAAGCAAGTCATATTACATGCTTAAGCTTCTCTGTTCTTGTGAAAGCAAGTTATGTTGACACTCTAGATCATTTGTGCAGCTCCTGATTTAGGGTCTGATGGTTTTGTTGGTGTTTGGAGGATTGATGATGTTGACAACAGCTTTTCTACGCAGCCTTTTCAGATCAAGTATGCCAGACAAGATGTTCTTCTATCTGTGATGGTCTCTTTTAACCTACCTCTAGAAAAGCATGAGGTCAGTCCTCCACATTTGCAGCTTCTGATAACTTTGGCCTTCTATTAATTCTTAATCCTATGCCAGTTGAGGTAAAACTTAAATTACCTAGTTGCTGACAATTTTCGACTCTTATATTGCAGAGTCCATGTGCATCTGCGGTAATTTTGAAATTTGAACTCATGTATGCTCCTCTGGACAAAAGGTGGGTTGGTAAGCTTAATACTGATATGACCTTATAATTATGCTATAATGCACCTTGTGATATATGCACTTCATCAATAATGTATGAATCCTGCTTGTTTCTCGTGTCAGCATTGAAGGACGACCCACTTTTGACACTAATCCTGCCTCTATCCATGAATTTCGAATTCCTCCAAAAGCGCTCTTGGGGCTTCATTCATATTGCCCTGTCCATTTTGATGCTTTCCATGCTGTCCTTGTTGATTTGAGCATACACATTGTATTTTTGAAAGCTGGCACGTCTTCAAAGAAGGTACCCAGGTTTGTGATTTTTTTGGTTGAAAGATTGTCTGCGTTAGGGCTTCCAACATGGTTGAAAGATCATGTGTAATAAAAACTTTCAGGAATCTTGAAGTTGGTGAAGAAGTCGCTGATATTCATAAAGGTCCCAACCAAGTGCGTAACTTTTTTCAGACATTCTTTCGAGATTTCCCACATTAATGCAAAAGCTTCTCAAGTTATCCTGACTTTGAATAATTGCTTCTCTGGTTTTTTGGCTGTATATCATAAATTTTTCTAAATTATGACATCTTTTTTCAGTTACTAGGGCAAATGATGGACTCAAAAGAAATTGAATTACTCCAAGCTTTGCTATCTTCTCGTGAAATAATTCTTGAGGAAATTCAAAAGATTAGCAAGGCAATTGGTCAGGAGATTGAGGACATTGCAGATGCTGACCTGGGTCTTGGTAGATTTGAGGCAATTGGGTCTTCTTTAAAATCTAGTTTGACTACCACAGAAAGCAAATCTGGGACAAAGATTGGAGTAAGGCAACTTGCTCGTGTTTTACAAATTATTTTAGAGGTACTTGTAATCAACCATGTGAATTCTTCACATTTTTTCAATAAAATGTTGATATATTCACTCCAATGATGATTCTCCATCTTCTGAAGAAGTCCGATGGTGTTGCTGATCTTGGAAATGATGTTGTGCTTTATACTCTATCTAATGAAGAACTTTTAGAGGCCTTTCTTACTGTTGGTGACCAACTCTCATTAATATGGAATGCCTTTTTGAAGTTCCACCGGTATGTCTTTTGGTTTAGCATCTTTCTTTCTGCTCTTCTTCTTTGTTTCCTAGTTGAGTTTATGGTTTACATCATGTAATCTTATTTAATTTGGATCAGATACATTATTCTTATATTGGTTTGATGCTGTTAGTAATTCTCTTGTTTCATGCATTACGCCATTTTATGCCAAGTCTTGTGGTTGCCCATTTTGTTGGCCTTCTATATCTTTATTTTCTTCCCTTTATTTTATTATCTATGCACTTCATAACCACTCATGTTAACGATCATGCAAGTTATGAGACTCATGTAGATTTCAGCATATTTGTTATGTAATTGCTACTTTTGGTTCAGAATTAATAGGACAAAAATACTTGAACATCTGTATAATGTCTGGGCTACCGATCGGAAGGCAGAATGGTCAATATGGATGGCCCACTCAAAGATAGAGATTCCACACCGCTATTTGAAAAGTGGAGCTGATGACTCTTCTCACCGTCATGCTATTGGAAAGGCATCATTTTCACGGAACTCCTCAGAAGATGTAATGAATACAATCTTTGAAGTGATTGCTTTAGGAGTTTTTGTGTATTGTACAATCCTTTTCAAAGACAGATTAGGGTTTACTTTTTTAATTAGTTATATCATGAAGCTATTCACTATTTTTCTAAGTAGCTCTTATTTTGTTGTTCTATACTCAGCCTGTACAGAGTGCAGTTGCACGTGCAGAACTTCACAGAAAAAGTATTGCACAAATGAAGGTGAGATTCTAAACATAAGAAAGCTCTCCGGTACTTTATGTTCAAGTCGCAGTTTGTTAATGATGGACGATGGATATTCTTGTTTTGCAAAGATCAACAGCAGGTCAATTCAAGACATGCAAGTCTTTGGAGATCCATCGCGCATTCCTGTGCTTCTAATAGAACAGCATATTTTGGACATCTCTTCCTATGGTTCACCTAAATCGTTAGGTCCAGTTAACCAAAGTGATCCTGCTGCATTACCGAATGGAACTGGAGAAAAAGCTGTACCTAAGTTTTTGGGCCATAACTTAAAACGAAATTGTCGGATTTTGAAAGTTGTCGTCTTTGTTCACGGATTCCAGGTAAGTTATTTTCTTTAAGCATTCCTTATGTTAAAACTCTTTAGTTCATGAGCCATTGCACTGGTTAATAATCTATTTTCTGTTCTATTTGTATAATTTTCTATTAATTCATTCATGTTTACCTGAAGAATTGGCAAGTCATGTCACTGCTTTTATTGTTAGTATTACTACACTTTGAAAGTAGGTTGCTTTGCATTATCTTGTCCCTCTTCTATCTGATTCCACACTTCACTGCAGTGCACTGAAGAGCTTCAGCAGCTAGAACAAACTTTGGTTACAAATATCCACTAGTGTCCTAAAGTGTATGTTAATTAATACACCAACTATTCCATGTGCTTAGTGACCTGTGGCATTCCTGTATCATTGGCAGTAATGAAGAGACACTGCCAGCCTTTTCTTAATTATTTGCATGTATAATGAATTGCATACTCTACCTCGTAGTAAGTAGATAGACAGGTATGTTGCTAGATAGGTGGGTTGTAGATGCACTTGCACAACTTACAAATGCCTGTCCTAAGTTGCTTAACACGTGTTTTTGTGATGTGATCATAACTTTTACAGTTGTTTACAATGCCATTTTGTGCAGCTAAGGTTTATTTTTGAAAATCAATCTTAATGCACATTCAACAGGGGCATCATTTGGACTTACGGCTTGTTCGCAATCAATGGCTATTGCTAGATCCTGGGGCTGAGTGTCTCATGTCACAGGCTAATGAAGATAAAACATCTGGATGTTTCCGGGAAATGGGAAACAGGTTGGCTCAAGAAGTAACTGCTTTTGTGAGAAAGAAAAAGGATAAACTTTCAAGACATGGAGGTTGCAGGGACATAAAAATTAGTTTTGTTGGGCATTCTATTGGAAATATCATTATAAGAAGTGCTTTGGCAGGTTATCATCTTTGACTCTCTATGCAAATATGCTTATTCCTATATATTTTTCTGATAGTATATTATTTCCAGATAGTCTGATGGGTCCTTTTCTGAAGCATCTTCATACGTACATGTCTCTATCTGGCCCTCATCTTGGATATTGGTACAGCTCAAATTCTTTGTTCAACTCCGGTTTGTGGCTTTTGAAGAAACTCAAAGGAACTCAGTGCATTCATCAACTTACCGTCACAGATGATCCTGATCTAAAGAATACATTCTTCTACAAGCTTTGTAAGGTAATTTAATGACTTAGAAATATTTCTTATGCACTGTACTTGGCTTGGCGTATCACAAGTGTGTAGTATATGTTCAAGTGCAAGTGTTACTCATGCATTTTGAATTTAATCCATGACTTCTTCATGTGGATATTGATGATTTCTAACTTGCTAATTAAGACATGGATTTGAGGTTGGAAAGCTACGGATTTGCAGTTACAATTTTAACTGGATTTTAGAATTGTTATTTCTTGTTTGTTTGTTCCTTTTTTTTGCTTATAGACCTCGTTGAAGGGTCATCTAAAGCTTTCTATTAAATTTCATACTGCTTTCCTCCCTTCTGCAGCAAAAGACTTTGGAGAACTTCAAGAACATCATTCTTTTGTCATCACCGAAGGTATTATTCATTTGCTCTCCGGTAGATAATCCACAGCCTTGCTATATGCCAAGAATAGAGTTAATTCTGCTGATATTGTCATATTTGTATATCTTTCTATTACACTGTATAGGATGGATATGTTCCTTATCATTCTGCTAGAATTGAGCTCTGCCCTGCATCTTCTTCGGACAACTCTAAGAAGGCTCAGGCATTCATGGAAATGCTTAACAACTGCTTGGATCAACTACGTGCACCTACATCTGAAAGACGGACATTTATGCGATGTGATGTTAATTTTGATGCATCTGCACAAGGAAGGAATTTGAACACCATTATTGGTCGAGCGGCTCACATCGAGTTCCTGGAGACCGATGCCTTCATGAGATTCATATTGTGGTCTTTCCCAGATCTCTTCCTATGATTACTCCAATCTACAGAAATAGGCAAGCGTTGATCTGGAAACTTCAGTTTTAGATGTTAACGTTATCACACGAAGCAGGTGAAAGTCAACACGGTATAAGTGGTGAAAAAATTAGGATCATATGTTGTAAACTATGCTAGTTTCCACTACAGCAGTTCACTAATGATTTTTTATTTATGTCAGCATGTAATCTATATCTCACAAGTTAGGTCTTATAGGGTTATTGCTTTTAGCGAGCGGTGAAACTTGGAAGCTTTAAAACAGAACTGAGCCGAAAGGTTATTGTACATTTCTCTAGGGTCTCGCAGCAAGTGTTGTTTCCTCGACAACAATATACGTGAATTCAGCTGTACCCTTGATCCTGTAGATACTATATCAGTATGTTGTACGTTGATTGAAAGGCTCTGGGTTGTGTTTTAATCTGAATCAAGACTTCCTCGCTCCCTCTCATTCCGTGTTTTTGTGTTTACAGCTGCAGTCACTCCTTCGCTCCTCATCTGCAGTGCTGTCAACAGAAGACTTGGGCTGAATTTGGTCTGCTTATAATTAAATAAGCACAGATGCAGAATATACTGTTGGTGAACTAATCAGAGAAATTTCTGTTGTAAGCTGAGCCATGTCACGACATCATCCGACAGAACAGTTTTTGAAACGAGAACAAATAAATAAATAAAAACACTAATATGCACCAGTTACATAGTTCAGAACTTATAATAAAAATACCACAACATTATTAGGCGATCCCAACGAAGAGGTAACCTGATGCCCAGTTATGTAGCAGCGACTTTCATATCTGGTAAGTAGTAAGCTGCCATTGGCAAAAATTTTCAAAAAAATAATTTTTAATTTTTCAGTTCATTTTTTAATATATTTTTTATAAATATTTAAAAATCCATTTAAAATTTTAAAAAAGTATAAAAACTTTTACAAAATAAAATTCGTTTTTAAAAAAAAATAAAAATATTTATTTTTTAAAAAAGTTTTATTTCAAAATTCTTCCAAACGCCTCCTGAATCATCAACGTCCGTGTTCAGCTCCCTTCGGATTTTCTAAACATGTTATGATATAGTAGTGAACCACAAAGCTGCTGACAGCAATTTACCCACAATGTGACTACAACTTACGAGTAGAACAAAAAGGTATGAAGATTGATAGCTCAAAGAAACTACACATAAAAAAACAGGAAGCTGTATCTGATGAATCACCTGTGCACAGCCAAGAAGACGCACTCTCTGTAATGAATGATCCCTTCACATTATGGGAGGAAAGAACAGCTACCTCTTTAAAAAACCATTAAGCTATACGAGTTGACAGAAATCAACCAAGTCATAAATAAAGTCGTCAAAAATAGATTGTTCGACGGCAGTTAGTAGACAAGATGGTCTTCTTATGGCAAATACAAGGAAGCTAAAAAGAAGGGAAAGTAAAATATTGGAAAAAGAATTCAAATTCCAAGAGAATTTAAGAATCTAAGAACTCTCTGATATTTTAAGTTCCTTTACCCAAACAAAAATTTTAGTACTACTGATCAACAACTGCTACTTCTTGTACCCTACAAGAAGATAGACTACTTCACATGAACCTTCTAAAAAGTAACTCCAGAAAGAGAGTTTCACATGCCGATTTGTGAAATTGCACGCTCCTTTAGTTGTTGGTATATGCTCATCTATATATGTATATGCAGCTGTACTAACAAGAAAAGTTCAATAAAAGCACGGTTGCTGAATACTATTTGAAAATCATAAAGCAAGTTATATGTGCTAATCAACATGATTCATCAATAATATTTTAGAAACAATGAATGACAAAGAAAGATGTAATCAGACAAATGGACAAGACAGATAGTAAACTAGCAGCAAATAAGGACTACTATGAATAAAAGGCTTCCTGATGTGTACCAGAATCCATTTGGCAGGGAGAAATCACCACAAAGTTCTAGGTTAGTTCCCACAGTGAACATTACAGAAGAAGAAATATCCTGACCTAGTATGTTTAGTTTAACTCCTCATAGTAGGGATTCACCCTAGTTATGCTTCTTGGGATCAGGCCATCCCATAAAGGTAACAGCTTTCCCTTAACTCAAAACATCTATTCACTTAAGTTTAATATCAGGATAGCTAGCCAGCTTTTCCTGCAAGAAAATACGATTACAAAATACTCCTTAAATGCACATCAGCGCGGTCCCGTCAGTTCAAAGTTTCAAATTCGATCTCCATCATTGGATAGTAAGAACTATAAGTAGGGCTAACAAAATTTTAGCTCAATGGAACCACCAATCAATCTTCATCCGACTTCTTTATCAAGATGACAAAACAACTCCAATATATTGTCTTCTTCCTGTGATCTTAATCAAAAAGTGGATGAATGTTGATTCGTGTTCCTAAAATTTTATTAACATATTTTCAAGTCATATTTTTTTATGCCGAACGGTGGAGGTCGAATTTAAAATTTTAAACCGGCTGGACCGTGCTGATGTGCATGGATGTGTATTTAAGAAATGATGTGCATATATCCTCACCCATATATTAGGACAGACTCCAATAAGATCTATGCAATTTCACGGTTCTTCCTTAAGACATTTTCTATCAGTACTTCAACTTAATATTTTTCAAATTTCATATTATATACTTTGTTTCTTGATAGAACTTCCACCTCAATTTCAGTGAAACAGAGTTAGCAACTAATCGTCAAAAGCATTTGACATATTGCTTGAATGTACATTATCTCAAGAAAAACCTACACACAAGCATGAGCTCAGGCAAAACATAACACTAATATTTACCAGTACTTGTCATCACAACATTGCATGAGAGCTAGCTGCTTCAGCTAATGGTCGTCCCAATTTTTCAATCAGTAATGGAGATGCACACACATGCGGCAGCACACTATAAGCTATTTCTGACAATAATTTAACAGAAACTGAACCAGATTTGAAGTTAACACATTATCAAGGCCAGGAAAATTAGCAGCAGAATTAGATAAAATTAGGCACCACTTAGTTAGACTATGATCTCTACAAGCGCACCAACCACACTTTGCGATGACAATAACAACAAAAACAAAAAAGCAGCCCAAAGACTGTATCAGTTAAGTCACGTGCTATAATACTAAATTGAAGAAATAGTGCATCATAGAAGCAATAAAACACAGACAAAAATCATATTCACCTTTGACTGAAAAGCTTAGTGACACATAAGCATCATACAAAGAAAAGACGACCAAACAAAATAAAGATCTGGTGCCACTGGCAGCAGGATTTCTAGCCAAATCCCAATAATCCCCTTTATACAGAAGATACTAGATACAAGAAGACTACCTGTTCTATTGTATTCGTCGAAGTAGCGTGTCATCAGCTTTTGTCATTTCCATTGCCTTACATTCCATCTGCCTTTCCATCTCTTTGAATCATGTACTGCCTACATCCTACATCAAATGGACAAGTCTTGCCGGCATTGCACTTACACGAATTCATGGCAATGTAAGATTCACAAAACTATTGAGTCAAGCAATCGAGTCCCTCTGTCCGACTACGCACAATCCTGTGGAAAACCTCCCTGACCTGACATTCAAGGGGGTCAAGCTGCTCCTTGATTGATTCACAGACCCCCATAAGCTCCCTCACCGTGTCCCTTATCTCAATCTCCTTATCTTCCTGAATCGGGAAATGAACAGAATCAGCCAACTCAGATAGATGGCGTGAAGCCTTCTCAATCTGATGAATCTCTTTAAGCAACCCGGAGGAATTACGTCGTTCCCGTTTCTTTGATTCCTCCAAAATCTTCTCGTGCATTGACATCACAGGTGCCGCCCAGGTGAAGTTGCGAGGCACTGAGAAATGCGTCTGAAGGCCACGGTCCTGGCATGGGATTGCAGCCACAAGCGACCACATTACAAAAAGAAGAACAACATTCATAGTATATACTGGAATGACGAGCCCCGAAGTCACTGCAATCTCATTGCCTCTCGGAGCAGAGAGATTGTTTGCAATCGAATTCAGCTGCCTCACCGCAGACCAAGACCTTGACACACTCCATGACAACGAACGGAAATGGTTCTGCCTTGAATTGCTAGAAGAAGTATGTTGATCACGGTGACTATTCCTCCCAAACGATCGATTGCGTTGAGCAATAGTGGAATTTCCATCGGCTTTATCATCAAGCATGGCGACCGCGAGATCGGCAAGCGATTTCTTGGCACGGCGAAGCTGGCCTTCGCCAAGAGGCGAACGATTAGTTGGGCCCAGTGCGGCGATAACAATATCGAGATGACGGCGCCATTGACGGAGCTGATCAACGCCGTCACGCACAGCGTTACAAACATCGAGAGCTTTAACAGCGCGATCGAAGAACTCAGAAACAAACCGATCAAGTGGGGCCCGCGCCATTGCCGGACGGTTGTTGAAAAGAATCACTCGAAATTCTTCCATACATATGAGAAAAACATCTAGAATCTTCCGAACCCATGGAAGAGTGAGCAGTTCTTGGGGAGAACCAGAGGAGAGATCAGAGAGAAGATCGCTGACGTGGCGCTGGAAGAAATCGAGCCCTTGCTCTGAGGAAGAACTATCGCCGGAGATTGTGGGGTCCACATGGTCACGGCGGATGCTGAGAATCGAACGGCCGAGCGAAGCGAACGGCGACGATGACCCCTGGTACTCCGTCGCCGGCATTCTCGAAGCTTCAATTTCGATTCAATTCACAATCGATCGATTGACTAATTGATCTAAGAGAACTTTCGAGTTGATTGATTTGGGAAATTTGAATTAATTCATTGGAATTTCGATGAAACTTGAATTGAAATGGAGAAAGAGAGAGGGGGGATGGGATTGAGAGAGTTAAAGAAGAAAACAACGGCCCTAAATCAAAGCACTAACTTGTCTTTCGTGTTGTGTAATGGATTTGATATATTTATAATATGGTCAAAATTAAATTAGTAATTAAATTGTTTAATAACTAATTACAGTGTAATCATTATTGTCTCGTCCTTAAAAGTTGCCGAAAAAATAGATCAACGCCTTTGCAATATCAACCCACGAAATATAAGGTGTAGCATTTATTCCACACAACCATAAAGGTTTCTTTTGTTGGCAGGAATGGCCGAAAATAATAGAGTTGATAATATATGATCCGGTTCGAAATATAATTTTAATTGATCTATTTAATTAGAGTTAGAATTAGAAAATTTGATATTTATAAATATATAAATTAGGTTAGAGTTAAGTGAATTTGACCATGTTATTAAATAAATCGATCCGAATTAATTCAAAATTGATCACCAACTCAAATTGTCATTTTATGAAAAAATAATATTTGATTTTTCGTTCTGTATATTAATATATTAGCAATAAAAAAAGTGTAATTTATAAATTATTAAATTATATCGTATTTATAATTAATTTTTATTTTTATATCTTAATAAAATCATATAAGATGAGAGAATTCTAATATTATCGAAAATATTACTATGTAGTTATTTTGTAATGATGAAATTTAAATTTTGTATAAAGATTTTTATCAAAATTTTGTTAGATAGCTATATTTATCAAAAGTTTTATCGAAATTATTATTATGTATTTATAATTATAAAATTTCAGATGTCACCACATATTTTTAAAAATTAAAAATTAAAAAATTGAATATTTTAAGAACCAATAAAGATACTAGATAATGATTTTGATGGATAGTTACTATATCTCGTCATTAAGAATATTGTGCATTTTATTACAACTGATATTATAAATTTACTGAAATTTAAAAATATAAAATTAAAAATTAAAAATTTTAATTATTAAATAAGTTGATTCGAATTTAATTCGGTTATTAATACGTTAGATTAGGATTGACAATTTTGATCCGTATAAAATTATGAGTTATATTACGGTCGAACGAATTTGATTCGACTATTAAATGAATCGATCCAAAACTGACTCATCAATGACACTTCTGAAAATAGTTTTGACATATATTAAAAATAATATTTATTATAAAATAAATAATTGTTTAATTCTATAATATTACAGATATAATTAGGATGAACGGTGAGATGGGACACTGGTTCGTTGAAACGGTTTCGTCCGATATCTACACGCAGTTTTCACTATTTGGTACAGTCGGATCTTGTGAAAAGATATTCTCAAGTACAGGTAATGCAAATCTTTAAAATTTGTTCTTACTGAGCAAATAAAGGGAAGAATTAAACTGTATAGCTTAATTCTGAAGGAATGTTTTGTGAGCAGTGTTCTTCTCAGTTAAAAAATGACAAATGGATAGAAGACCTAGTCACGTGACACAGAAATGGTTCGAACGTGCGTGGTTGGTTATGGGGAAGCGGTCATCGTAGTCTACCGGTGACCGAGTCGTTATCGCGGTTTTCAACGTTTCGTTTTCTTTTGTTAGATGGCGAGTGAATGAGAGAGGTCAGCGTACCTGGTGGTGAGGTTAATAAAGAACGGGTCTTCGTTCCCGCGTGTTCTTATCAACATAGAAACGTGACGCCCACTTTAACGATATGTTTTTTCTATTACCAACAAGTCAAAAATTCTCTTTCCTTCTCATAAAAACAATAATTTCAAATTTTATATATAACAAAAATAATTGCACTTCCTATTGTAGATTCTATTACGTCACTAAATTTCAAATGTCAGTAATTTCGTTTTTTTTTAATCAAATTTTAAATTTCAAATAATTTACATATTTCAATTATATAAAAAATTTAGAATTTTATTTTCACATACAAAATTTTAGTTCTAATTTTTTTATTTATACACTTTTTAATATTATTATATTTTTTAATTTTTAATACACTTTCAAAATTTATTGAAATATAAATACTGAATTTTACTTTTATTTTATTTTTAAAAAAATTTTACTTTTAATTTTTATTTTTATAAAATTTAGTTATGAATATTTAAAAAAGAATACTTATTCCCGCGTTAGGTTATCACCGTGTTACGTGTTGCACAACTAGGGCAAAAGAAGAGTGAGCATGTTTTTTGGAAATAATTTCCAGGAGTTGTTTGGCAATCTGCGAACAAAGACCTTAAAACGAATGACTGAAATCTCGGAACTAGTAGTAACGTTTATTCAACGTATTTTGTTTTTTTTATCAGCAAGAATGTTGCAGTCGGTGATCGTCGGCAACATAGGTCAGGCTATATTATACCATTACAATGAACAGATTAACTGGCATGTGATGATCAGTTGATTATTTCAAGACTCTAGAGAAATTGATTAGGAGTTAATTAAGATTTGAGGTAGGTAATATCAGTTATGTCCGTTGGACGGCAGTTGATGGTGGGAACAGGTAGTTGTGGGCTAGTGTAGGTGTAGCCCTGTAGGTACGACAACCAGCGTGGAAGGTGTTAGGCTTTCACATGTTTCTCCACTCACTACTCATCGAAGTGTTCAGATCATGTTGGTGATAACTTTCTGTTGATTATTTGCTACTCGTATGGATCGTATACCACCAGGTGTTTATACATCATTGCATTTTAAATTTTGAGGAAGAGCCCATGCTGCTTCTGCTGCACAGATGACAAAGCCAGAATTCTAGTTTGTTCCTTCGAAGCTTTTTGTTATGGAATATGTTTCTAGCCCTTTCTTCCAAATATCAATTGAACCGAACTCAGAGGATGCTTGTTACCAGTGAGCAATGACTATCAGATATCTTAGATATTCACATTTCCATCTTTCAAGAATTATAGTCTTGTGGACAGACTTCAATTTTAATCCACATTTTAAACTGATTTGATCTAACTTACTTTGATATCATATAACGAATTTATATTTCTTTTAAATCAATTGACAATAAAATAAATAAATCTAAATTTTATGAGTATTATTTTTAGTATTATTAATAAATAATACGAAATTAAAATTTTCATATGCAAATGAATCGAGGAGACACCACATGAATAAAACAAAAATAAGTTTGAAATTATAAGACAATTGCAAGGTATCGTTTTCTTTAGAAAGCCATAAAATCAGAAATAGCGGAAGGTATGTTCTTCTTTAGAAAGCTATAAATCATCAGAAATAGCGACACCACACCTATCATGTCGTACCAATAATTCATCTTCTACCAACAACACATGCACAATAAGCTAGTAACAAGAGATTATACAGCAGCACTTGAAAGAGAATCCACGTGCCGAACTTAATGAACACACAGATGCTTAGGAATTAATGTCCAAATAACGTAACATAGGTTCTTAGCAATTAGTGAATTCAAGAAGGCACAGGAGTAAGACTGAAGCACTGAACTAAGATACAACAATCTGGGCTACATGAACAACTATGGAAAGAAAAGATAATTTTCAATAAGAAAGGGAAGATAATCGACACTCCACACTGATTAGATTACACAGTCAACAATGACAAAGGCAGATAAATAGCAAGTATAGACATCCTCGCTCTGCTTTTTTTGCCATTTGCCATATAATTAACCTATTCACAGGCCAGCTTGGTGTCAAAGCTGCTCAGGCAAATTGCAAATGCCTGGAATGCAGACAGCGGGTAGCGGTAGTCCATTGTAAACATGTCCTTGGCAACCTTCCCAAACTGCAGGATTATCTTGTTATGCTCAGTAGGAGGTGGCTGTGATGGGGTTGGAGCACCTGCTGCCGGTTGATTGGCAGCAATGAGCTGAAAATTCTTCACAGACGCAACAGTCACTCTGCCACGGAAGTTAAGGCACCAGCATTGCAGCTGCTCATGCCACCGTGGTGCCTTGTTCCTCAGAACAAGTGGCCTCTCCTTCCCCTCATCCTCTCCATCATACAATACTCTAGACGATCCCACGGCCATCTCTGAGAAGCGAGAACTGCTGAAGTCACCAGAATGGTCCATTATGGAGGATATCTTAGAAAAAGATATGCTGCGGAATGAATCCTCCAAAGAACGCGGAAACAGATTCTCAGGCTGACCGGGGACAGTACCACCAGCATCAAGAGCTGAAGCAGGAATTGAGTGCATTATGCAATGCATTCGCCGTGGACCACGGGTTCCAAGCACATTTAGCTCATATGTAACCTGAGCAATATTGTAGCTTCCTGTGGGTACTTTAGGAGAAATCTTCTTAGAGTAGAATCGTTTGCTTGTGCGACCAGATTGCGAGACAGATGTTGCATTATATGGAGCTTGGGTGTCATAAACTGTGAACTTTGTTCCTAGAAAATTTGACCTAGCATATAAGACATGAAATAGTCAATGCTTGAAGAAATAGAGAAGTCCTACACAAAATGTTGGGGAGAAGAGAGGAACAGCTTCACTACCTCAGCTTTCCAATATAGGTGTTACTTGACCTAGAAATATTGTCAGCATCCATGGATATTATATACTCTGTGTAAGTTGTGTGGCTAATCCTTTTAGCAGACAGAAGGAACTTCCCATTTTCAACCAGCACAGCTACAAGAATGCGTTAATGTCAAGTCAACATCCGCATTCAATTTTGCTTACTCTTCACACTGAAGACATTAAATTTGGAAGGCGAAAGCAAGCATACATACAAAAAATATGCATCATACTGTCGGACTTTAGTAGTCACTTTTGAAATATAAATTGGTAAAAAGTTACTGAAACCATTAAAGAACGTATAGCTAGGCTCTACCTACACGGAAATCGGTTCATATGGTATTTCTAGACATCATAACCTTGCTGGCCTCCACATGGACCCCAGGTCACTTGTATCATTTTGCTGAGAATAAAATAGCTAATGTAGTACACAGGCAGTGATGTAAGGAAAAAACTGACAGCTACTGAATTAAGGTACTACTGAAATTTGTATGCACCAACAATAGCTGACAAACATGTCCCAAGAAAAGGAATAGCAAAGGAAAGAGAGAGATGAGGTAGTAGTAATGCTGGAGGCAACTGCAAATAACAAAAGGTTGAGCTGCGATGATGGTAGCAGTCAATGATTAATAGCATGTAGGCAAATGTGATTAGTGTCCATTTTTTTAATATAATGAGATTGGTAGAGTAATTATGAAGCCAATTATGGCAATCCAAAGGTGCTAGTAGCACAGAGGTAGCAGCAGACAACAGCTCAGTCAACTTGCCTGTCAACGTTATCATGAAAGGTTATAAGAACATCAGAAGAGAAATTACTACAAAGGTTCCCAGTTAAAATATGACATTGAAGAATCATATAAAATACAAAATAAGCTAAGATATGTAAAGGAAGAAAAAAGATACCCAGCACGAACTAATCCTTCCAAATCACTACCTTTATACAGTAGTTAAGCTAAGCGTTCCAGTGGGAGGACGGCTTAAGCTCCTGATCCAACCGACCACAGAGGAAGTCCTAAACCAATAGAAGTGAAGTGCTGTCTAAAAGAGCTAATGCAAGATCTCACACAGAAGAGAGCCAGTTTTTATAGTATGCAGTCATCCAAAAAGATTAAACGCAGAAGTGCATATTGCAAAACTAATGACACATAGAATTTGTGCAAGCAAAAGCATGTTAAGAATGTGGACACCAATACAATCAGCATTTCCAGTCATTATACGCAGGAGAATTAGATACACACTGTGCAACAGCCGTTTATCAACAATTACACTCAAAACCATAATGTCTCGAGCATCCAGGATAAGGATGTAACATCGTACTACTAAGACATTGGAAAAGCATTCTTGAGAAAGAATAAAGGGTTACCAGAACTAAGGCAAAGGAAAAGGTGATAGGTGTGATTTGCTTTATCCCTCTTGATGAAGCATTGAATAGTCCCATCCCGAGGTCCAGGCTGTAAAAACACAAAAGCCATGTCATATGCTGAACATTTACCATACAACTCTTCATTCACAGGATATACCTCCTAGAACAGTTAAGCTTAAGTATCAGGGTAGACAAAAGCACCACTAACAATTTCAGTTCCAACCAAAAACATAAGCAAAAACGACAAACTTACACATATGAAGATAAGGAGAGCAACCACAACTATGAAACACAAAATAATAATAATAATAATAATAATAATAATAATAATAATAATAATAATAATTAATAAATAAATAAATAATAAAAATAAAAACTTACCTGCTTCAGTGAAATAGGGAATGTTAGTCTTCCACAGAACTCCGGCCTCCTGACAAGCTCCTTGCACATCTCCCTCCAAGCTCTACAGACAGATGCGCAAGCAACAACATATTTTCGAGCAGGCCAAGTGCTCTCACTCAATTCCAACCTTTTGATTACATCGCGAAGGAGCTCAGGAGGAAGATTTGACCAGCAACTATGCTGCACTATCTGAGGTTCATCATCCAACTCATGGACATAACCTTGGGATTTTCCCCTGTGATGACCGGAGAGCCTCACCTCAAAGCTCCGCCTGGAGAGACTACCAAATCCATCCCTTACATCACGAAGAATGCTCCGGAATGACATTTAGGGTACCCAAAACAAGGCAATTTGAAGAAAACAAGAGGTTCTCCAGCAGTTATACAGAGATTAATACACTTCCTGATGCACCAACTTCGCAAAATGTAATTGCCTGCTAAAATAGACAAGAATTAGATCTCAGACATAAAATCCAGACAAATACAGAACTATGAGATCACAAGCCCATCTACATCATACACTGAACATACAAAAACATCACCAAGAATTATTACTTAAGCAAAATATAGATCCTTCTTCATTAATTAATAGCTATATGCTAGACGGAACCCCTAATCCAAACCAAAGCTCTTGTACATCACACTTTAATTACTGCATGATTGCTGAAAACAAAAAAGATGATTAGCCATTAATGAAGACGCCTAAATTATTCTTTTCCTAGTCAGTCAACCAAGCTCGAGCAATTAATCAGTCTTCTTTCAAATACAGGATTTCGTTTAACTCAGTCAACCCAACTCAAAAGAAAATTTCACAGATTGCTTAACAAATCCTTTCTTCCCAGAGTAAATACATTAAATGTCTACATAAATTTGATAAAAGAATAAAAAAACTCCACGGAAAATATAAAAGAGAAGACAACTTCAGACAAGAAGTTCAACATCTTTCAACAAACTAAAACTTCAGAAGAAATTAAAAAAAGTCAGCAAATTAACTCACTGTTCGCATAACAAAACCATAAACCATTTCCAGAAAAGGCAACTATCAAATTCACAGATTCCTCTTAACACAACTGCTCAACTAACTACCCAAAAAAGCAGAGAGATCTGAGTCCTTTTCTTCACACAAATCCATCAGACTCTCAAACATTCCACTCATAACTAGACAATCACTGCCAAAACAGACGTTACCCTAAAAGATCAGAGATATGTACCTTCAAATTTCTTCAAACTGAACTCAGTCTCTCGACTGAAAAAAGCTGATCTAAGCACAATCAAACAGCAAGCAAGGAATCAACCCTTCTCAGATCTATCTATCTATAAGATCCTTTGCTTGCTTTTCTTGCTTACTTCCAGCTTTTATTCTATCTTCGGTTTGATTCTCTCTCTCTTTCTTGCTCTACGGATCTGAAAGAGTTATTATAAATGAAGCTGAGAAACTGCCGAGGAGCGGAGGAACGTGAAATGGATAAAATACATAATTAAATTAGACAATGTAATAATATTTCTAATTAAAAATTATTAAAATATAGATCTTTTTTTCTTAATGGAGAAAAAGGTGCGCGGTGATTCAATGCTTCCCACAAGGGGGTTTGACTTTTCTGACGAAGGTAAGCGCGATTCGTGAGTCACGGTCGTCGTTTAAATATTAGTATCGGCAAAAGAAATTTTTATAAGTTTTTAAAACCTAAATTGATTAGCTTAGGAAATTCTATATACAAGAATTTCATAATACGTATTATTTTATTAAAATAAAATTTTAAAATACTATAAATTTTAGAACTTCGAATAAAATAAATCACCATAAACCACACAACACCTTTTTGCTTTTCTATTTTCTAATCGATATTTAAATTTTTTGAAAATTGAATTTCTTTCAACAATTTTGGGAACATTTGAATTTGCTGAGAGAATTAATTTTAGAAAAATAGAAAAAGAATTTTAATAAAAAATATAATATATAGTTATAATATATACGGTACAATTATTAGTGTTTTGAAAATTTATCGCTAAAAAAGTTATCAAATTGTTCAGAAGCATTTTTAAAAAGCAGTTCAACTTCGAAAGCTTTTACAAACATAAAATTATTTTATTAAGTTTTTTATATATTCCTGCAATCTAATTAGATTTAATAACTATTTCATTTAAAAATTAAGAATGTGTTCTTTTTATATCTATAACTTATTTTTATATTAAAAAAATATTTTCAGTTTATTTTTAGCAGAAGAAAATAACACATATTTCTTAACTATTTTATAACAAATATAAAAATTAATTATTTAATAATATTGTTATAGTAACTTATTTATTATTGTTAACTATTATTTAATTTATTTTTAATTCAAAAGAAACACTTTCTCAAACGGAGATCAATTGATTTAGGGAACGTTGAAAATATTTTTGAAATAAAAAATATTTTTATTTTTTTAGAAAGTGAGTTATATATTTTTATCTCAAAAACAAAAAATAAAATTATACAATAAAAAATTTTATTAGGTAAAATTTTTTTTATATTTTTTAAATTTTTTTAAAATAAAAATATTTTAAAAAATATAAAATAAAAACTAAAAAATTAATTTTATTAAGCAATACCAAACGACTTATTATATTGCAAACTAGATCTTCTCAAGAAGCGTAAAGTAATTAACTTTGCTTACACTTGTTTGATTAAATATGAAATGATGGCAAATAACTAGAACATCGAAAGTGAGACGTGTATAAAATGTATCTTTTGATTAATTAATCATCAGACAATTCTTTTTTGATCTTACCGCATTATTTCTTGTTCACCATTTAAATTAATTACTTTGTTATCAATATATAAGATACTTTTTTGCTTAAAATCGCATGCATTAGTTTCACCATGTATCACCTTCTTTTGGATTATGTTGCATTACAATAATTTATTGTTGTTATTTTCCAAACACTACTTTATTTGGAGGACGTCTGAAGATATATGTAAAATATAATTTTTTTATTATGAAAAGTATTAAAAATAAGTTTTATTTTTATCTAAAAAATAATTTATACAATAATAAGATCTTACAATATTCAAAATTTTTATATATTTTCAACTTTTAAATAAATTTTTATAAAATATTATAAACAAAAGTTTATTAAAAATGTTTAATAAAATGTTATAAAATACATATTTGTAAGAACCAGATCGGATATCGAATCAAAAAACTGTCTGGATCGCAGTTCTTAGGTCGAACCGTCGGATCACCCAATCGAATCGTCGGATCAATAATATCAAAATATTTTTAATTAATAATAACAATAACAATAGTAAAAAATTTACTGTCAATGATACTATAAATAATAATAGTAATAGCAATCATAGCAAAAAATTAGAGTATTTTTATTATGGCATTACTATCAACAACAACAGCAATAACAATCATAGCAAAAATTGAAATATTACCACCAACAATAATAATAACAACTAAAATTTATAATAAAAAATATTTAAATAAATTAGGAGATTAGAAAAAAATAAAATTATAAAATAGATAAATCATAAAAGAGATATAACTAACTTTTTTAAGTATACATATTTGAGTCTAAATATTTTATAATATAAATATTTTAAAATCATTAATAATTGATATTATAAACAAGACATAATCAATTATATTTTTGCATTATCACATCCAAATGCAAAATCTAAACTACATATTATTTTTCAACATAGGATTATTAATAATTATTTTTGCATTAAATATATCATCAATTTAAAATTTTTTAATTAATTTTTATAAAATTTTTCAACCCGGTTTGATTGATCCAGACGGGCTGGTCGACCGGGTTGAAACAGGTCAAAACAGATCAAATCGGATCAAAATGGGTCAATTATATAAACAATTTTTTTACAAATTCGAACCGATTTACTGTCCGGATCAACGATTTTCGGGTCAACCCGGACGGATCGATTCGGATCTGACAACTATGATAAAATGCTCTTGTCATGCACTACCAAACGAGATCTTAAAAGAGATTGGAAAAAATGATACTGACTTAAAAGATAATAATATATATATGATTACGTTTGGCATTGCATTTATAAAAAGTAATTTTTTAATTTTTAATTTGTATTTTCTAATACACTTTTTATAAGTATTTAAAGAATTTATTTAAAAATTTAAAAAATATAAAAAAAATTTATGTAATAAAATTTTTTTATTATTTATTTTTATTATTTTTTTAAGTAAAAAAAGTAGTGCTCGTTTTTAAAAAAAAGAAAAAATATGAGAATCAGCATTCCTAAACGATCCCGTAGATAGTTACTTATGTTATGATTGAGTAATTTTTTAACTGTTAATCTCTAATCAAGTATGAGAATCAGCTAAACAAATACTTTTATTTTCATTCTCATAAATTATATACGTGGCCAAAATGGTTGCATATTGATACGGTATTTTTATAATAAAAATAATAATGGATTTATTTTGTGTCTAGTCTGAAGTCACTTGATCGAATTATCTTCGTTCAACCAAACGATTGAACGACCAGATTAGGGAAGCAAGAAAGAGTATACAAGTGAAGAGAAAATGGGATGGCTGAATTAAAAAAAGTGCGGGAGAATATCTAGAGAGAAAAAAAAGGTGCTTAGATGGATGAATTAAAAGAGTGCGGAACAATATGTAGAGAGAAAAACAAAATAATTATATAGCAGGATTAAACGAGTGCGATAGAGTATTTCAAAAAAATTCTTTATTCTGCCACTGTATGTATATAAGCGATCAGATAGTTGAATTGAAGGAACATGCGAATATATTAAAAAAAGAAAGTGATCTGACGACTGAAATAAATGAGTGTGCTAAGTTTTATATATCTTGGGGTAGACAATTTCATTATTCTCATCCTTCCACAAGCAATGTTATAGAAGCCACTCTATATCTGATTTACTATAGGGGTGTTTGGCAGTAAGTTTGGAGAAATTTTTGTTCTCCAAACGCACCGCACAGTTAAAAAAAGTGTTTGGTTGAAATGCTCCGTTTGTTGAATACAGGTGAAGCCCAAACGTACTGCACAGTTTCATTCTCTTATCAATTATATTTTTACTAAATATTTATAAAAATACCATCATATAAGCATAATTTATCTCAAACCTAACATCTAAATTCATATTTGCAGCTTGTTGCAGCGGCGCAGCGGCGTGTTCTCTCTCCAGATCCTCCTTTCGAGCACAGCTCGCCGACGGCGTGTTCTCTTCGTCTGAATTTCGACATCGAAGGAGGCGATCTCACCGGAGAGCGTTGCTAAAAAGGTACGGTTGTTGTTTGCTTATACTCTTTTATTGTTTTTTTTTTTTTACTTCTCGTTGTAGATCTGTGTGGATTTGTATAGCTTGCTCATGGATGTGTGCAGATTTGATTATCTAAAATACGATATTGTAGATTTAAGTGGATTTAGATCTGTGTCGGATGTTGAGTTTTTTTTTAACTGAAAACTAGAAACCGTGATTTGAAGCACTTTTTGTGTTTGCAGATCTTGGTGATGTTTTTGGTTTCTTCGATCCATGGTTTGGGAGAAATAGAGCACTCTCGATTCATGGATTAATTTTTACTGTTAGCAGATAGAAGAAGCTAATTAATTAAATTGTCCTGCAGCTAGCTAAGCTAGGTAGTTTGCCGTTTTAATTAAAAGTTGATATTCTTCTTTCTTACTGTTAACAGATAGACGATGTCTTTCTAATTAATTACAGAATTTACTTATTGTTTAGTATAATGAAGTAAACTTAGTTTTATGCAAAATTTACTTCTGTTTTAGCAAAATACTTTATATTGTACATTATACAGAAATTTCATTTTGTCTTTTTAGAAAATGAAATTATTATTAAGAGCAAGTAATGCTAGTTTCATGCCAAACATAAAGATTTTGTCTTTTTTCTAATTAAAAAAGACCTGTATTTTTCTAAGTTTAAAAACAGTATAGACATGTATTTCATTTATAGGTCTATACTGTTTTGATTAATAACATGTCTATACTGTTTTGATTAATAAAATGTTTCCGCTATTGTCTTGGTTATTTCTGATGTTCACAAAAGATAAACTGAATTACATGAGTTGTGTCCATACTGTTTTCTATTTCTTTAAGTTCATAAATACATCCACCCTCTAAGCTTCATAGTTCCAATATTTAGTTTCTGTTTTTACACTAAACTTCATACGACAGGTGTATAGTTACTATAAACTTTCACCATACACTTTATGCTACTAGTATATGCTAGTATAGTATAAACTAATAAAAAGTTTTTGTATTATCTTTGTACTAGAAGTGTATAACTTTTGAAGAAGCTTTTTTTCTTTTTTTTGGAGGGGGAGCAGAGAGTTTTCCCAACAAAGGCGAGAGAATTGTTTTGTCAAAGCAGAGGGGGAGTTTTGCAGCAGTGATGAGGGGAGAGTTTTCCACAAAGAGGGCGAGAGAGTTTTGTTAAGATGGGGCAGTAGAATTTTTTTGTTGAGGGGGCAGTAGGGGGGAGTTTTTCTACAGCAGTAGGGGAGAGTTTTCCTACAGTAGGTTGACGAATTTTTTTGTTAAGAAGGGGGAGGCAGATGAATTTTTTTGTTAAGGAGGCAGAGAGAATTTTTTTTTGTTAAAGCGATGAGGAGAGTTTTACTATAGTAGGAGGAGGGCAATAGGGGGTTTTTTTCTGGCGCAGGATTGATGAATTTTTTTGTTAAGAGAGGGCAGTAGAGTTTTGTTAAAGGGGGGTAGTAGAATTTTTTTGTTAGGGGGGCAGTAGGGGGAGTTTTCCTACAGCAGTAGGGGAGAGTTTTCCTACAGCAAAATGGCAGTAGCGTTTTCTTACAACAGGTTGACGAATTTTTTTGTTAAGGGGGGGAGGCTGATGAATTTTTATGTTAAGGAGGGGCAGTAGAATGTTTTTGTTAGGGGGAGCAGTAGAGTTTTATTAAGGGGGGGCAGTAGGGAGGAGTTTTACTATAACAGGAGGGCAGTAGGGGGGAGTTTTTCTACGGCAGCGTTGATGAATGTTTTTGTTAAGAAGCGATGTAGAGTTTTGTTAAGAGGGGGCAGTAGAAATGTTTTGTTAGGGGGGCAGTAGAGGGGAGTTTTACTACAGCAGGGGGGCAATAGGGGGAGTTTTCCTACAGCAGGGTTGATAACTTTTTTTGTTAAGGAGGCGCAGTACAATTTTTTTGTTAGGGAGGCAGTAGAGTTTTCCTACAGCAGGGGGGCAGTAGAGTTTTGTTAATGGGAGGCAGTAGAAATGTTTTGTTAGGAGGGCAGTATGGGGGGAGTTTTACTACAGTAGGGGGGAATTTTCCTACAGCAGGGTTGATGAATTTTTTTGTTAAGGGGGGGCAGTAAAGTTTTGTTAAGGGGAGGCAGTAGAAATGTTTTGTTAGGGAGGACAGTAGGGAGTTTTTTTCTGTGCCAGGTTGATGAATTTTTTGTTAAGGGAAGCGGTGAGAGTTTGGTTAAGAGGGCCAGTAGAAATGTTTTATTAGGGGGATAGTAGGGGGGACTTTTCCTACAGTAAGGTTGATGAATTTTATTATTAAGGAGGGACAGTAGAATTTTTTTGTTAGGGGGACAGTAGAGTTTTGTAAAGGGGAGGCAATAGAAATGTTTTGTTAGGGGAACAGTAGGGGGGGTTTTACTACAAAGAGGCAGTGAGAAATGTTTTGTTAGGGGCGATGGGAGGTTTTCCTCTGAGGGGGGAGCGGTGAGAGTTTTGTTAAGAAGGGCGGAGAATTTTGTTAGTGGCGAGGACGAGAGAGTTTTCATAGGTAAGTAGCATAACATAACTGTGGTGAAGAATTTGAGTGCTTCATAAATAAATAGTTTGATATAAGATTATAATTGAGTAGTATAGTTGTTGTAATTCTTGTTATGGTAGCTTATTTACGATATTTACGACATAAGATTTTTGTTGATTATACATTATAGATGTCTAAACCAAAAAAGAAGCGTCGTAGTGAAATAGCGCATTGGTCGGAGAGTCACTATAGAAAATTCGTTGAACTTGCTGAAGAAGAGATTCGAAAGGATAATAAGCCCACGACTCATTTCAATGCAGAAGGTTGGGGTAATATCCGTCGTGCATTTAATGAATATTTTAGGGAGACGTACGACAAAAGTCAATTCAAAAATCATTGGGATAATATGAAGACTGATAAAAATTATATAAGAAATTAGTTCTCGGTGAGTCAGATTTGGGATGGGATGCTGAACACAACATGATCATTGCTGATGATGAGTGGTGGGACGTGAAGATTAAGGTACCTTAGCTACTCGTTATTTAAAAACTGTATTTTTTTTGTTTTATAATATTAGTTTTTAACTGATCTTTTATTATTTCTATAGGCTGACTATAAGTTGAAGAAGTTTAAGGGTAAAGATTTATCCTTAATCCGTGATCGTACGGTCGTCTATTTGAAGATAGTGTTGCGTTGGGGAGCAGAGCAAGGTCAGCAGCTACAGTTGAGAGAGATGTCGCAGCTGAAGGCACGCCTAACTAGGAAGACAGTGATAGTAGTGATGATGGTGATCAACCTCCACCAGTTGTTACTACTGAGCAAGATTTGTTTCCTTCGAACTCGAGGCCTGTTTCCAACACAACAATGAGAAGACGGTCACTGCAAGAGAGTTTGGATACACTTGTGGATGTCATCAGTTCAACTAGCTGAACAACGTCTACGGGAGCAGAGGGAGGACAAGCAAACAATCATCAGAAGTACATGCGTATACTCAAGGATATGACTGGAAACGGAATGGACCCAGGCACAAGATTCTGGAGCTACTCCACGAATTTTCTAACCAAACCAGCTAATCATTATGCTTTTTTAGAACAGCCAGATGATGAAAGTTGTTCGGCGTAGTTAGAGTTTAATTATGATGAGTATATGAGAAAAACATCGGGTAGTATTTGAATTGTTAATTTAAGTTTGGAGAATTCTTATGTTTGTTTCGTGAGTATTGTACTAAGTATTTGTTTTATCGCCTTAATGAATTTATGTTTGCTGTTTGTATTGTTGAATTCAAAGTTGTGATTAATAATATTATTTAATATGAGTGTTAGTTAAGTTATAGAGTTTTTGCGGTAATACATATGCTTGTTTAGTTGTTGTTTTTCAATACTGATTGATATATTTATATTTGTGTAGTGAAATGAGTGGCTCAGATGATTCGATGGATATTTGGATGCCTTCTTTTGATGATCCAATGGATGTTTCTATAGCTTCATGTGATATTTCTGAAAATGATGTGAATAGCCAAGATAACGATAGCTGGCACAAATCATGATACAAGCAAGTTATCATGCTGCAGTTATATGTGTACACAACAAGATCAAAAATTCGTACCGTACATCCATACGCATAGGTCATTGACTTATTTTGAAAATATTGGAGGGAAATGAGAGTCGCTGCTACTCAAATTTTCATATAAAGAAAGATATTTTTCGAGCATTATGTCAATGTTTGACACGTGAGTACGGTTTGCAACAAAAAAGATCAACAACGGTCGAGGAGAGCGTTGCAATATTCCTTTTAACTTGTGCCCATGGATCTTCAAACAGATTACTTAGAAGATGTTTAATCATTCGGGAGAAACAATTTATAGGCATATTCACAAGGTGTTGAAAGTTCTATTACAATTATCAAAACAGTTACTACGGCCACATCGCTATTATAATGAAGGGGTCATCTACCACAAACCAGAAAATACACAATATCTTCCATGGTTTCAAATAATCAATTAGTCTTTTATTATAGTAACGCATATTTTTTATAATACGAGAAATTTATTTTTGCTGATTTGAACATTGAATATTTTATTATAGGATTGTACTGGAACAACTGACGGAACTCATATCAAGACTACACTGCCAACTGGTGAGCAGATACCTTACATTGGTCGTAAAGAATATGCTACTCAGAACGTTCTTGCAGTCTATGATTTCAATATGTGCTTCACCTTTGTATTGGCTGGATGGGAAGGAAGTGCTCACGACAGTAAGGTTTTCAGCGAAGCATTATGTAACCCAGAGCATGTGTTTCCTCATCCTTCAGGCAACAAGTATTATTTGGTGAATGCTGGTTGTGCATACATAGCTGGGTATATGGCGCCGTATACAGGTAAATGCATCCGATATCATCTCAGGGATTTCGACGTGCAGGTACAGCACAGCTGCGGAAACCAAGGGGTCCAAGAGAAAAATTCAACCGACTCCACTCTTCCTGTAAAAGTATTATCGAACGTACCTTTGGCGTATGGAAAGCTTGATTTAAAATTTTAGAAGATATGCCACCATATAACATTGATGATCAACGAGATATTGTCATTGCTACAATGTCAATTCATAACTTTATCAGAAAGCACGGTATATCCGATGTGGTGTTCTCAGTAGCAGAACATGAAAGTTTTATCCCGTCACCCGTAGAAGCATCGTGTAGTACGTCTAATGTTAGCCGGTAGAGATAAATGCTGGTGAAAACATCTCAGACTGGTATGTATATCGCGATGATATTGCTATGAAAATGTCAAATGTATAATTATTTTTAACTAATATGTGATTATTTATTCATACTCTTGCAATTATGTCAAAAGCACAAATATTATCTAAAATAATTTAACATATTATTTAAGAAATTATTAAATATTTAACAACTTTTTCAATATCTAATAAATTATTTAACTATCAATTATTTAACAAATTATTTTTCAAAATAATAATAATTTAAATTTAAACAGATATTTATATAAAATAATTAATTTAAGTATTTTTATTTTAAAAGAAAAATCAATATAAAGTCACTTTATTGAATATAATATTTTTAAATAAATATTTTATTCAAAATAGCATCAACAATTTAGTATATATACATCAATAAATAACACAAAACACCAAAGGATAAATCAGTAATTTTCATATCTCTTCACTTGAAAAGCTGCTTATCCAAAAGTACTACCAAACACTTTTCTAGAAAAGCTCATTTTCTCTCCATTTCTTAAAAGCTACTTTTTCTTTCTAAAAGCTCCATTTCAGAAAAGCTTCTTTTTATAAGCAATCCCAAACGCCCCCTATAATGTCATAGCTAATGTCATACAACAATAATTTGCAACACCGAATTCAAATGAGTCAAACAAATAAACTTCAAGATGAGCAACGCCATGAGAAGAAGATCAGCTAATTGACTAAGGGTGCGTTTGGGATTATTTATAAAATAGAAATTTTCTGAAATAGGAGGTATTTTTATTCTTTTTAAAACATAAGTTCTATTTTTGTTACTTCCAAAAAAATAATAAAAATATGTAATAAAAAGATCTCATTACGTAAAATTTTTCTACACTATCTAAATTTTTAAATAAATTTTCTAAATACTTATAAAATATGTATTAAAAAACGTAAAATGAAGAAAAGTTAAAAAATAGTGTTTGATATGCACTACCAAACGCACTCGAAAACTAGAGAAGAGATTTCAAATAAAAGGAAGAAAACAGAGAAATCGTACTAACTACACCATTGTTGAAAAAATCGAATTTATCAAAGATAATTGACGCGCTAACTAGTCTAACGCAAAAGTGGAACCACATCACTCATGGACAAAATTCAAGATGTTGGTTTCCAAATCCAAAATTCAGTCAAGATATAGAGATGTTTGGCTAAACTTTTGAAGCGTTTATTATTTCAATAAATATTTTGTGTTTTCTAATAAATTTTTTAAGTATTTTATCAAATTTTATAAAAAACTTAAAAATAAAAAAAATTCTATATCATAAGATATATATATATATATATATATATTATTTATTTATTTATTTGAGGTAAAAAAATCAAGTTGATTTTCTGAAAAAAATTTAAATACTATTTATTTTTTATAAAAAAATTTTATTTCATTAGTATTGCAAGTGTTCCCATAAAATAAACTCTCAGGAGTACTAAGAAAGAAAAGGAAATCCATAGAAACAATAGAGGAATAAAGCTGGAGATGATGGAACCCACTTAGGAAAGGCATACTATCTAAGGCAACCTTAGCCCTCGTTGACGGAAGATCTCGAGAATCGTCAGACTTAGGAAAAGCAATTCGAGTCATAGGAAGTAAGATTCAAATGATAATTACCAGAAGTGGTGTGAAGAAAAAACAAAATCGGGAATAGTCGTACTTATGGTCGAGCAAATTCTTCAACATTAAATAGTGAAATCCATCACTAATCAGTATACACGTCGGCTAACTACTTCTAGTTAAATTAATTCATCACGATCTTTTAATTTTTTTTTCCTCTCTTATTCCATTATGCTATAACTTGTTGCATGCAATGTGCACCCGAGAAGGAGAAGCGATTAGGTAAAAGTCTCTTAGTTAGGTAAAAGGAACCATGTTGCATTTGGAATAGACTTGAGGAGTTAAAGAACCAGTAAACTTTACCTAGATTAGAAAATTCAGTTGAGAAGAAGACGTTAGGGTGGAACTTTGTTCATTGCTTGTAGCGCTTTGCAAGAGATATTGGATCTCACCTAGTTAGAGTAGTCGTGGACGTAAATTAGGTTGGCAGCCAAACCATGTAAAAACCTTGAGTGCTCTTACTTTTGCTTTAGTTCAATTTTCATTACTTTACAACTTATATCAAAGGACTAACTAAATTTTTGAAGAAAAATTAGCAAGTACTCAGCTGGTTGATTCTATGTTGAGTAGTTTAAAAACTGACGTATTATTATAATGTAGAAAATTAGCAATTTACCAAATAACTAATCTTTCACTAACTCGACTCTATTTTTACTCAACATTGTCAGCAGACAATTAGCCTGTTAATCTGCTATTGATATATCTCTCTTTTTAGACGAGCTCGAACATCAACAAAAATTCAACTTACTGGATGGCTACTCATATTTCTTTGTTTTGCTAAAATTAATATATTTAGTAAATTAACGGACAGTCAGGAATTGGTACACTGACTTACTCGTTGTGTTGAGTTAACTTTTTAATTTTAATTTTTATATTACAACTTAATTCATCCGTCCATTTTTAAATTATTAGAAAAGGTTTTTGAATGACTTACATGTCACCCAACTTTTGAGTTTTATCATAGAGCACCCACAACTTTCCATCTTGCACCGCTAAGAATTTGACTCCAATACTATAAGGATTAGGCAATATTACAAATTTGTTTGCACTATAACAAAAGTATAATAAAATTAAAAAAAAATGCTACCGTGAGGCAAATACTCAAGACTTTGACAATTAAGTATAAAGGGACGTTTGGCATTATTTTTTTAAAAAGTAATTTTTAATTTTTAATTTTATGTTTTTTAACACTTTTTATAAATATTTAGAAAATTTTTTTCAAAAATTTACAAAGTATAAATAAATATAACGTGATAACATCTTTTTATTTTTATTTTTTTAAAATAAAAAATATAAAACTTATTTTTAAAAAAAATATTTTTTAGTTCAAAACAATTTTATTTTAAAAACACTTCTAAACGGCCGTGACTGAGTACAAGAATCTCACTCACACGTTTTTTATCTCTCACTCACACTCAACTTGGAGTAGTACGCAAAGACTGCTTTATTGTTAACTTGGACTGACACACCTTCATTCCTTAAGAGTGGAATCTTTTTCTCAATTTTCTTCACACAAATAAATGGTGGGATAGTCTTTTTATGGTAATAGATGGATGCTTGAAGAAACATGATAAAAAAATTTCCTTATACATCGAACAAAACTATCTAGTTAATTCTAACACTTGCTTAAGCTTCAATCTTCTAAAAAAATTTCTCACTATAATTTTCCTAATAAATTTTGAGAATTCTTAACATTTGGGCAAAAACTCTATCATGGGCTAGCCTTCATTGTGGGCTTAGCCCACAGTACCCAATAGTAATAACTGCAGAGAAAGAAGTGAAAACTCTTGCTTTTTTCTGATTTGGACAGGTTTTATTCAATGATTTATTCTCTGAGTAAATTATAATCTCGACCGATGTTGCTGGTATGAAAACCAACGAACAAATTGATGCAGTTTCTGACAAGATAAAGTTTGTGGCTCTTGTTCTAACAACTTAATATGGAAGAACAGTTGAAGTTTACCCAACATGGAGACAGTGATCGTGATACTAACAGTAATAATATCCTAGTACGTCGTTCTTTCAGAACTCTATAGTTTACTGTGTCAAACCTTTACCAACTAATTGATGAAAAATTATGCTTGAATCATTTCTTTTTTTTTTTTTTTTGTGGTCAATCTTTATACTGCATAGGAGATAATTAAGTTTGATTTGACGAAAGCTATAGAATGGAAGAGTTCACTGTTTCAAGTGGAATCATTACTGTAGTTAACAATAAAATCATGTCTCTTTTTTCTTCACTCTTTTGTTTAGCTATTGAATGAAGGATTTGAATACTATCTAGCTACTAGTTTCCAACATAGGGATTTAGCATTAACTGCATGTAAATATAGTTCAAATTTGTTGGCAGAGTGGAGACAATCAAGTTGAAGAACCTACAAGAATTTCAAAGATAGCAGGAATAGCGTTGTGCACATAGCAGGAATTGTCATCACTGCCTTCTACCAAGGCCCTCATTTGAGTTCCTTGAATCTTCACCATGCTTTCAGTCATGGAACAAGTCCTAGCAACTATGCAACAACACACTCAAAAGCAACTAGGATCGAGGGGCAATTTCTTTTTGCTCTCTTCAAACACTACTTGGTCACTGTCTTTCAGGTATCAAACGGAAAAAGCTTGTTGAATTATAAATGTTTATGAACCCTTATTTTTCTGTGTTAAGTTTTTAGATTGAGTGGTTTGCTTGTCTGCTATTATTTATCAGAGTGTGGTGTTGAAAGATAACCTCCAAAAGCTTCTGCTCATGGCACTGCAGTGCTTCTTCAGTGCAACACAGTCTTTTTCTAGTAAAAAGGGCCTGTTTTTCTGGTTGCGCGCCATTCTTCTTAGTGGAGATTGTCAACTCACAATTTTCTGCTTAACTGTTCTCCACCTAATTACTTACTACAATGAATAGATTTTGATGTCATGAAATTTGATTGCAGTATAATAGGAGGAATTTTGATGGTTGGAGGCCTTTATAGTGTTCTATGGGTGAAAAGCCGTGCATTTAACAGAATGGAGCAGTTTCATCTTCCACTGGTGATGTTTAAATACAATTTTGTATCATATTCCGTAGCTCTATTTTCATCTTTTTATGAGAAGATTGTAGAACAAATTTTATTTATGAAAGCTGAAATTTACCTATAATTCTTTTTCTTTTAAACCAAAACCATAATGTCCCCCCTCTTGTGGTACCATCAGCAATTATCAAAACTTCTAAAAAATGTTTACGGCGCAGTTCTGTTTTACTGAGCTTTACCTGCATCAATCAACAGCTCACAAGTTGAAACTCGAAATATGTTTGCTTCAGTAGATCATGATTCCATGAAACTTAGTGCAACTTCTGAAGAAGAACTTTCCCTTCCGTTGATGTTCCACTCATTAGCCTAGCAAGCAAAATCATTGTGTTCGCTTCATTTGCTCACACTTGAATCCTCCTGAAAGTTCAACTGAACCACTGAAGTGAATCATGCATGCATCAAACCTTTTCTTCTATGCCATTTACTTCTTCTTGTTCTTCATCAATTGGTGGAACAATGTGCGAGTCGACTGTAGTGCCTGGAATCATGACCACATCAACCGATCCTCTTGCAGATTCCGTCCGAAGATCTGAACGTTTTGGTGCTTCTTTTCTCTTCCCCCACAACACGATATATAGCCCTGATATAATCAGTACTGCTCCTAGTATACTGTCACAAACAAATATAAATTAAAATCAATACAATAAAGAACTATGAGGATTTTTTTTCCTTTTGATTACCTTCCTAGGGTGAGCTTCTCATCAAGAAAGAGAGAGGCAAGAATGGCCACAATGATAAGCATTAGAGGTTGAAACACAGACGCGTACAACGGTCCCTTCATCTCTATACACCAGACCATCACGGCGAAAATCAGTCCTGATGCAAAAATTCCCTGTTACAAGATTGAACAAATAAGTCCAATCTACTTCAAATACTAACAATGAATCAACCCATTCAGTTGCCTTGATGAGAACGAATAACAATGGCGTACCGAAAAGGCGACGGTCAGCAACCTGATGTCAAATCCAAGCCTCCACTGGCTCCAATCCCTCACAGTACATAGCGCAAAAACTGTTCCTTGAATTGATGCCATGAATGTCATCAGTGCAGTACACGAGTATGGACACGGGTAAATCTTAGACATCTTTGCCTGCAGTGGAACAACAACAACTTCAAGTCAAGTCCAGGAACTTCATACATGTATATCGTTTAAGGCAATCAAGCAAGTTCTAGTACCTGAATGATCAACCATGAAGCGTAGGCCAAGCAACTAGCAACTGCAAGTAATGAACCGAGTATACGGTGACTGGTCGGCTGTTGTGCGGCTTGGCTGGCATTGCTATGATTCTTCAAGAGATTAATCCCTGTAGACCATAAATTGATCTCTTTGCCTTTGTATAAGGTCAGAAGCAAAGCACCACCTACTCCCATCACTGTTCCTAAAACTTTCAGCTTCCCAGGCAGCTTCTTGATTCCAAACTTCTCCAATCTGTTCTTTTTTTTTTTTTTTTCCAAAAATTAATCAGAAAAGAAAAACTACACATTAATTATAAAAAAAAAGATAAATCTTTGGTTTTCATATAAAATTTTAAATTTTCACATATTACTTGCGTTTAAATGCATGAACAACATATTAATGCAAAAATCATCGGTCAGATTCTAATTATGTGACAGAAATATGCAACGAACGAGTGCGTGTGAAATAATAAACTTTACTATATTTTGCATGAACATTAAGGTATGGAGATCATCACCCAAAGAAAACAGCAAGGATGAAAGTGACAGCAGGAGCAAGGTTAGACATTGCGGAAGCAAAAGTGGCAGATGTCATCTTCATACTTGCAATGTAGAAATTCTGAGTAAGGAATCCCCTGCACATATTGAACACGTAGATAAATAGTTAGTTCGTAATTGTTCATACGCATTCTCTTCCTAATAACAGAAACCAATTTTCCTAAAAAGTCATGCTGACATCAAAGCTAGCTTATCTTCTGTTGTTCTAGCAAGTAGCAACAAACTAACTAGAAATTTCTAATGAAAACATGAAGACATTAATTTCCAACTATATATATTAAGGTCGCTCATGAAAAAGAAAAATTCTCGTGAGGTGCGGATAATTCACATGTCCACTTACCCAGAAAAACTATGCTGAATTTAGAAGTTAGTTAGGTCTTTAAAAAAGAAAGAAACTTTTGAAGTTTTCCATTTTAATTTTACTTCTCCAAGAGCATTAGTTCAATCTCCTAAGCTTTCTGGAATATAATCATAGTGATGACTTGTTTCTAGTTTTTTATGACAAAAAACAGAATGAAATTTTATCTACGATATGCTTCAATCATTCATGAAAAATTAAGGAATCAATTTCCTAAGCATTGTAAACAAAAATCCTAAATTTACTAGAAATCTTAATTTCAGAGATGCAGAAAAACAACAAAGTAACATGAGTGCTTACCCAAACAACCCACATAAGAACGATTCTAGGAGTACCTTGAGTGTCAACTTTGGTCTCTTGTCTCTGCAATCAAGTGATAGGCAATTAAATTCATAATTAATCCATCAAGAAACATAAGATCCCGCTATATATTTAATCAATTAATATGAACAAGAACTATTTACATATTAAGATGTTATGGAATCACTAAATCGAAGGAGTTAACGATGGATCTCTTCAAGCATTGCGGATAGCTAACTAAGGATAAAACTGAAGAAAAAAAAAGCCGAGTCATTCATTGCTCGAGGAATGATGAGATACAAAAACTTTTTCTTGAAATAATTTCAAGACAACAGATTGCATTCCAAAATTATAGATCCAGAGGAAGAGGGGCAGAAACAAAACCTGTTGTTTACGAATTACTGCCTGGATCTCTCAGAGAACAATCACAAAATCTACGAATAAATTAAACAACGTCTCACAAGGTAGAGGAAAATCATATATGTTGTATTTTTTTTATCAAACATGCATAAAAAAATTCTACCTCTCCATGAAGAACGCCAGCGGAGCCAAGGCTACGGTAGCAAATATATATCGGTAGGCAACAAGAACTTTCACGTCCATGCCGTCGTTCAACGACAATTTATACAATAGGTTCACGGAGGCGTAAGCCATCTGAACGAAAACCATCCCTAACGGAGCCTTCACTCCTTCCCAGAACTCTTTCTTGTTCACCATAACACTGATATAGATCAACCAATGAATCAATCTATGTTTTTCTTTCTTCACAGGGATAGAAAACAATACTTTCAAGTACTGACGTTGTTTTGCACTTTTGTTTCACTACAAAAAGAATTTTACTTCTACTTGAACATATAAGATGCGATGATTAATAGAAGCAGAAGAACGAAAGAAAGCAAATTACAGAGAAGGGTTTTTTTTTTTTTGAAAAATCAAGAGGGAGGAGCATGAAGAATTTCTAATGTATTAAATGAAGAAGAGCTGGTCTTGAGGGTGAAGGAGAGATGAAATAGGGCTTCTTATAACCTTTCATTTGCAACGAAGTACCAGAATCTGTTCAAGATTCCCTTTTTTTAGTTATATTGAAGCACGTAATAACTCTTACATATCTGATCACTATTATACATATGCTTTGTATTTTGCAACGAGTGTTATTTTGTCAAAAAAAATTTTTTTTTTTTTTTTTGGCAAACGTGGATAAATTTGTTTTTGTTAAAATTTTGTTTTCTGTTGTCTCCAGAAAATGAGCAACAAAAATGTTACATATACGTTCAGCAAGCGCTCGTGAAGATACTCGAAGAAAGATAGCGATGCTTCAATTTAAAGGATTTATTGGAGAAGATATTTATGAAAAATTTTATAAGATTTTTATTTTATAAGAAAATATTTAGTGATCTAAAAAACAAAAGAGTTATAATTACAGTAGAACCTTTGTTTGGTATGATTTAGATCTTTCATTCTAGTCAGGTTGAGTTATGAGAAAATTGAGTTAGATGAGTTAGTAGTGAATATCGATGCTAACTCTCTAATTTTGTTATACACTATCTCAAAATGGTTAAAAATAAACATTTTCGAAATTTAACTCGACTAGTTCAAACTAGCAATTTTATGAATTTTTCAAAGTTAGCACTTCCCAGAACTAAATACAATTTAGTCTAAATTAAAGTTAGACCTGCAAACTTTATTTTCAACGTACTGAAACTGAAGTTGGTGATACTGGTACAGGTCGTTTGGAAGTAATTTTTAAAATTTTTTTTTTTAAAATTTTTTTTCTATTTTGATAAATAAGTTTTATTATTTTGATTAAAAATAATAAAAATAAGAAGTAAGAAAATTTTACTATATAGAAAATTTTTATATTTTTTTAAATTTTTAATAAATTTTATAAAATATTAAAAAAATTAGTTAAAAATGTAAAATTAAAAACTTAATAAATTAACTTTTGTAGAACGCTTTGTCTAACAGTAATTTTAGGCCGACTTATAAGTAGGTTCAAGTTGTCTAGAGTGAATTAAAAATCCCTCGTACGAAAGTAATAAAATGCTAGAGAGTGCATTTTTTATAGATAATTTGGATATCATAAATCTCAGTTCTTTCTCTTATTAGATTTTTATCTAAAGCTAAAATTTATACTGTATCTGGGCATCCATGTAGTAAGCCAATCTGGACGGATTTATAGATGTTGATATTATTGATAGATTTTATCAGATACGTAGAAATCTCTCATAGAATCTTAAATTTTTTGTCTTAAAAAGAGTCTTGTAGTTGGGCCTGATTAACAATTACAAAACAAAAAGTGGATCAGGATTGAGAAATTGGGCCAAAAATATGGCGCATTTGCATGAAACATTGATTTTGCTACAATTTGTTGTCCAGTCTTTCAGGCATGAGAGAAGATCAAAATTGAGTAGATGAAAAAAAAAAGAAGAAGAATAATTCTTGCCTTCTCATATTTTGTCCACTTTGGGTTGGTGCTAGTATGAAATATGTACTTCTTTATTTGTATAGTGGAATACTAGATGAGAGGTTGTGCGAGATGTTTGGAATTGTTTGGAATTGTTGTGGAAAAATTAACAGGAACTTAACCAAGAACATGAAAGAAATTTCTTTTTGTTTGTTTGATCAAAGAAAAAAGAAAATTTCTTTTACAACATTGAAAAACAACCTCAACAAGTATCAGCAAAGCAATATCTTTTCATGAATTTCCAGATAGGCATTGCTGTACGTTCAGAATGATTCAGTCAAGCGATCAATCTTAGCTCAAGATGGAACTGCAGTTGCTGCTTATGCTTCTTCCTTCTTCTCTGTTACATTCTCATCATGCACTACTTCCTTAACAACTGGTGCTTCAGGTTCAGTTTTTGCTTCGGTAACAGGTGACAATTCAGGTTCCGAGATCTTGTCTACTGATTCTTCTTCCTCGGCGGTGTCTAGAACCTGGTTTTCCTCCAAGGCAGGAGCAGCAACAGTTTCTGCCTCAACGGCAGCCATCTTCTCTGTTTCAGTTGGTTCCTTTGTTTCCTCATTCTGCAGAGATGAACCATGTCCAATGCAATCAATAGCAGAAATATCGAAAATGAATAATCATAAAATCAAATGGTTCTCTTTTATCTTCCAATGGTCAGGAATCAGAACTCAATCCATAATCCATGTCATAAAAGAGAACATTGTTCACTTAACATGATGAAATCAAGGTGATAAAGAGAATGTTATATTACCTCGTCGAACAAGACACCAAGAGAACGAGTGCCATTAGCTTGATCAGCAGCTTCTTCTTTGTTCTCTACTGCTTCCTTCTGCTCTGCATCAATTGCTTCCTTCTGTTGCTGCTGCTCCTCTTCAACAGGCTTGGGTACATCGCTCTCCAAATCTCTCGGCTTCGTTGCACAACCACCCATGCTTCTTCAATCTCTCTCTCTCTTCTCTTTCTCTTCTCAACTGCTTAACTCAATGTTATCCTGTAACAATTGAATCCAACGAAGAAGAAGAAGAAGAGAAAGAGATCGAGAGAGAGAGACGATGGAATGGCTGTTGATCAAATGAGAAGAATGGTTCTTATAAAGATGGATGAAAGCCAAGCAGACGGTCCGACAATTGTTCTGCGGCGCACGAAGAAACCGAACTGTTTTAATTTGACCATATTTGAAATTGATTAATCAATTGATTAATGGTAGAGAGAAAGAATCGGAGAAGACAAAACTGTTGGGATTCTTCTATTCTATTAACAGCCTGGAAGTCTTTTTCTTCCTTTTTTTTTGTTAATTTTTAATTTAATTTGGAATATTTTTGCCATGGATACAGGTATCTGCGGTACCTGAGTGCGAGGCAGATCAACGGCGTCTAACAGACATGCTCTTGAATTTAATGTGATTATGACACGTGTGCAAGAATTTCGTCGGGGCTATTTAATGAGTGGTCTGGATTTTTCAGAATACTATTTTGGTGGTTGGCTCTTGACAATAAAATCGCTGGTTTATAAGTTAGAAAAGTTTGTACTTTCAAAAAAATTAGCAATTATCCAACTGTTACATATTCATACTAATACATACAACTGGAAATGTGTATAAAACAAGTGAAATAGAGATTTTCAAAATACAACGAGTGCGTAGGTTTGAGCACTAAATGAAATCAAGATAATCAGATTACATAAACTAATTTTGAGCCTTTGTTTTGAGTTCAGTTCTTATTCCCAAAAAACGTTTGAAAATATTTATAAATTTTTTAAAATAAATATTTAAAAAATTTTCAAACGAAATATATTTTTTATTTAAAAATAAAATAAATAATAATAACTTTATTTTGTAGAATTCTTTTTAATTTTTTAAAATGATAATAACTTTTATAAAATTTTTATTAAAAAATACAAAATTAAAAATTAGAATAAAAAACTTATTGAAAAGTCTTCGAACACCACTTCAGTAAGTCAAATATGTTTCCTTTTGTCATCCCTCCCAGTTCTCATTGTTTCACCAACGTATCTGATCTCACTCAAGGATCAAAACAATCCATCAAAGAAACAGAAAAACGAATTACATTATGTCTATGTCCATCCATCAAGGTAAGAGGATGCGTTATTCAAGCCAACCCTCTGGATTGGAAATTGTAATGTGATTTTGGCATTACTTTTTTAAAAAATATTTTTCTAATTTTTATATCATATTATTTAATAAAATTTTATAATATTTTTCAAAATTTATTATTTAAAAAATATAAAATTTGATTTTAAAATCGAATAAAATTTTTTTAAAAAAATTATCTTTTATAAACAATTTCAAACACATCCGAAGATTGTTGTTTTTCTCAAACAAGCTTTTCAGCTAAATAGATCACAAACTGTGCTTTGTCTAGCTACCTGAAGCATTGGTTTGGTTCTTACCTGGTCTGGTGTAATGCTTGAACTCTCAAGCTTAATATTCACTCTCTGTAGAACATAACGAGTTCGAGCATCCGAAAAATTTATATAACTCATGTTAATCAGATAAAGAGAAGTTTTATGAAGCAATCTGATTGGAGGCTTTCATTGTTAGTTGGCCTGAAAATCATCTTAAACCCCCTGCATTGAACTCCATTTGTATTGATTGCCTTAGAAATAAATGATACACTAACTAACTAAATGTTCAATTAGTTAGAAATTCTATAAAATTTAATTAATTAAGAAGTTTTATAAAAATTCAATAAAAGATAAATTTTTAGTATTAATATTTAAATAAGATAGTAATTTATATGTATATTCAATCTATCAATCAGTAAATATATCAATCAATAAAATCATTCTAAGGTCGACCAAAAACATGAGTCATGATTAAACAAAAAGAAAAAAAATATCTGAAAATCGTCCTTGCGTTGACTACATGGATGGTTTGATAACTCCCACTGAAATGAAATAAACTCGCGCAATCGGAGCTTTTGTTCTTTAGATTTTAATTTCAATGTTTGATCGATTGGCTTCGTAATTAATTGATTCGAATTCTTTGCATATCTTGGGAATGGTGGGCTCGCTCTCCGGTTCAAGTGGCCTACCCACTTGAGTCAGGTTATCCAACTAAAAATTAACAACTACATAAAATCATAAATTGGCTAGGGTTTAACGAATCCAATAATGGCCCAATTCAACCCGATGCAAAGAGCATGCTTATTTTTTATAAAATGTAATTTTATAAACTTTTTAATTTATTTATGCTAAAAATATCATTTGTTATGATTTATTTTGATATTTACTGTAATCAGTTACTTTTTAATTTTTTACTTTTTCATTATTTAATATTTTTAAATATAAAACTAAACTCACTCTAAATAGTTATTTTTTAAATTAATAACAAACTATCGCAATTTAGTTACAGTAAAAAGGTAACGACCGCAAACCCAACTTCTTCAGAACGATCGCCAGCTCCCAAAACGAGAACTATAACACAGAGTTGGCCATGGCAGCCGCCACATTCCTGCGATCTCGTTACCTTTCTCAGCCAATAGCCGGCAGCCGAAATTTCGCTCTATGGTCTTCTGCGAAAGATCCTGATCTCGAAGCAGCTCTCTCACGGAACCGCCGTTGGATCGTCAACAACCAGATCAAGCAACTACTCCTGCGCTCGCCCGATCACACTCTCCCAATCTCTTCTCTGCAGAAGAAATTCAAGTCTCTCGATCTCCAAGGTCGTGCTCTCAACTGGATTAACAAGTACCCTTCTTGCTTTCAAGCATTCAGTGAGAACGATCCTGAACATGGTCCAGTCTTCACTTTCTCTAAGCGCATGGCAGCACTCATTTCTGAAGAACAACGTGTAGCTGCAGCGCAGATGCCTGCCGTCTCTGTTCGTTTTGCGAAATTACTGATGCTCTCTCGTCGTCGCCGTATCTCGGTAACCAAACTCGATCTCATCAAGCGTTCTATAGGCCTCCCTGATGACTACCTCCTCTCAATTGTTGCTGCGAACTCGAAACATTTTCGAATTGTTTCCTATAATTCTCGTCGTAGTTCAACGGAAATTGAGCTCTCACATTGGGACCCTGATCTTGCAATCTCAACCGTTGAATCCATGGGTACTCCCCCGTGCTTTCAGTGCTCACTCCCACTTACTTGGATCAAAACTATCCAGAAATTTAACAAATTCAATACAGAAATACCATATATTTCCCCATACAGCGATGACTGGTCAGTGGAGAATGAGAAGGCCGTGGTGGGTATGGTCCATGAGCTGCTCTCGTTGACATTGTGGAAGAAGGCGTCAATTGAGAAGCTGGGGAGGCTTAAGACTGAGTTTGGGCTGCCGGAGAGGTTGAATGTACTCCTTCTTCAGCACCCTTGCCTATTCTATGTGTCAAATCGGTATAAGATTTATACGGTTGTTCTCAGGGAGGCTTATAGAGGGTCTGAGTTGATTGAGAAGGATCCATTGGTGGTAGTGAAGGAGAAGTTTGGTGAGCTGATGCAGGAGGGCTTGCATGAGTATAATAGGAGGCGGCGAGAGGTGAATTTGGAAAAAAAGAGGAGGAGAGGGGAGATTGTGGTGAGTAAGAAAAGGGAGCAGGAAGAAGAGGATGAGTCTTTGGATTTGAGTAGCGCAGAGAAGAAGGAAGAAAGGAAGAGGTTTTACAGGGTTTTGTTCGATGAAAACCCTTGATCATATGTACAGGTAAAGAAAAACTGCAATTTCTGGTGTATTAATTACGTAATTCTGCTGCAAACAAGAGTTCTTAGAGAAGCTTGTATTTTAAGACGATAACCCTTTTGGTTAGTGCTTGGCATCCGTGTTTAGTTCCTCTTTCAAGGGCTTCCATTTAAAACTATCGTCTTATAGTGCTTGTTAATGTGCCTTTTGTTGCAATTGTTTAGTTCATGATTATCTAATTGCACGAAGAGAGGGCGTAATTGTTTTTGCTTAGTCATTCCAATCCCGACTCCAGCATGTTTGACTTCCATTTTGTTTTTCGCAATGTGTATATCTAGGTGTGAAACTTTTCCATTAAGCTTTATTAAGTTTGTAACTAGAAGTTTTAGTAACTTTCATACACTTGCCTACCAAAAGATACCTTTTTGCTTTGCAGCTCATTAGCAGCCGGCTTCCTTCTTAAATGTAGCTCTTATTATTCAAGGTTTTTTTTCCCTATGAATTATTAGCGTCTTTTTGCATGTTGAAGGCAGTATTATCATGGAGGAGCAATCCACTATCCGTGTTTTGGGGGTACATAAAGATAGCATATAGGCTACGTATCCAGCTTCTCGTCTCGGTCAGTGTATAGCCTGGTACCTCAATGGTAATTCTTCGCTAGAAACTGTATTTGAACCAAGCAATGCATACAACATACGTTAATAGCTTGAAAGAAATAGGAAGAGTAAGTGAGCACCTCTGATAAATTATTTTGGATGTCGTTACAGTCTTCTGACTTTTCTTCTTAGCTTTAAAGTATTCAGAGCTTAGTCAGAGTATCATTCTTCATGGTCATGTAAAAGATGTTAAGCACTGTTGGTAAATATTGGCTTTCTTATATTGTGGGCACTTTGAAGGCTGCTTTTGACTTTTGACTCATAACTCAGAAGAATTTCAATCCAAGTGGTTATGAGCTCCTATCTGTTAGCACTTTTTTTTTCTACTGTACTGTATTATTTATTCGAGTGTTGCATTACATAAATTGGCTCGATTCTTTACCCAGTCGATTATGTTAGTTCATTTTAATCCAATATCAAATATATTCTTATGTAGACATCTACATTCGAATCACTTGCACAATGTCTTTTTTCAAAGGTACTATCATGTATACACCTATATTTGAATCGCTTACACAACGTCCTTTCTTGCTATCCAGGTGATGTTATCTTTAGGTGAATTTTTGTTCTTCGTGAGTGAGAATAGGAGCATTTTGATCCATATCCTATGTCTTACAAGGTAAGTCTAATCCTCAATTTTAACTCTTCTGTTGATAATGGTTCATATATCTTGTTTTTGCCTATTGTCTTGAAAGGGGCCAAAAACTGGCAGCTTTCCTCTTTGATACTCCTTTTTGTGAACCGTTTGATGGATTTTTTTGCTATTAAACTTTCTATTTTTTTTCTAATAGTATGTCTCTCAACAGAATAACGAGCTCTGTTCTCCGCGTGGTTAGTTTTTTTTACTGTCATACTAGTGTCTTGATGGAAAGAAAGGTAAGCATCAGATATTCCAATAGTTGAATGATGTCCTATAGAATTAATAATTTTGAGGATGCTTGTACATGAACTTTGACCACATAACTGAATTGTACAGGTTATTTGGATGCTGTGAATTATGCCATTGGTGAAATCAGATCCAATTGCTTACAGGTCATCTTTAACAACTACCAGGCACCTTCACTATCAGATGCAACTCGATATGCTAATTCACCAGTATTACGATGTTCAAATGCTCACAGAACTAGTCGGCTAGATGGAGTTTGACAGTTTTGGGAGCTCACAATTTCATTTTAACCTAATGCATGAAGATATCCGTCTTATGCGCTTCAATCTGAATTTTGCTTGCATATGCACTTTAGGACCTTAGAAAGACTTACAGAAAGAAGTCTGCTGAGGAGCCTTAGAAAGACTAACCCTAGGGGTCCTAATCTTCTTACATATACAAATATCTTTGTTGAATTTATATTATTAGTTCGGTGAGTATGGATCAACTAACCAAATCTTTCAATGCACTTTGGCTAGCTCAAACATAGGGACATTTTTCCTTTTCAAAACTGCTGAATCTTCTTCAGTCTCTGTGCCTTCCTAAGATAATTCCACAATTTTGTTTTCTTTAAGTTATGTAGGAGAACAAACTTGATGGTTGCTCCCAAACTTTGGCAGTAACTTGTGAACCCCTCTCTGAATTTTACTCAATTTCATTTGTACTAAATGTGATTGGCTCATTCTTTGTTTTTTATTCTAAATTATATAACTTAGTGAAATCAAGTGAAGATACACAGTTGTTCTGCAGAGAGAACTGTGTACTGCATTACAACTTCTCTTCAGAATTCATTACACTCGAGCGTGTTGCAATAAGGATGTGTTCTAATTGGTATGTTCTAATTGATAGAGCTTCGTAAAACTGAGTTAAGTGGAGTTGAGTTCGATAGAAAATAGATTAAAGGTGAGTTGGATGAGTTTGGAATAAATTAAGATATAAAAAATAAGTTTGAAGTAAAAATCTGATAAAAAATTGGTTATGTATAAATGAAACACATCATATTATTAAAAACGTGTTGTAAATATGTAAAAGTGAATTTTTCAAAAATAGATATTACAAAATTAAAATATTTTTAAAAATAGATTGAAAAATTAAAGTAATATTTTTTAATAGTTAAATATTAGTAAAAATTTTATTTTAATGAATAATTAAATCATCTGAATTTTTTAAAATTTTAAATTTGATGAAACAATAAAATTTTGAAATTTTAAGATACGCTCTAAATGCTGACCTAGATCCAGCCAGGTAAAGCGGTAAATAGCTCGTGCCTCTCTTCAAACATTCTCCGAATTCGACCGTGTTCACGCGCTGACCAGTCTGACCCGATCATGCTATCACGTCAGTCCTGTGTTTACCAATCTTGATTACAGATTTTGCGAAGCGAACACCGTACACTTTATTTTTAGGAGAATCGGACCTCCATCTGTCATGCCAGAAGAAGTAAATAAATCTGGCATACCAATTTCTATTATTATAGACTGTAAAAATGCCGCAACAGACGTTCCTTTTCTCGCGCCGCTACGCTCGCGATTACCACGTGACCATTCAGAGCTCGAGGACCGCGTCAACACAATATTTGCCACTGTTAATAAATAGAAGACCGCAACAGAACGAAGCCTCATCATCACCTTTGCCTGTTCCTCGCAATTCTTGTTCGATCTACACCGTTAAAAAAAAGATTAAAGGAGAAAGACAAAAAAAAGAGAAAGGTAAAGGTTTCTCACATTCTCAATTAGACTGATCGCAGTTTTATCTATTGCGATTTTTTTCAACAAGATTGCCAGTATCTTAGGTTCGCATTTCAATCAGGTTTGTGAAGTTTTGAGGAAAATTTGTTTCATTAGTTTGTTTAATTGATCATCCAAATTTTTACGAGTTATTAGAGAAATTCATTTCAGTATTGATCTGATCATAACTTAATGATTTCAATGTTGATCTAATCTGTGATTTGAGTGAAGCTTTGGGCTTTTTTTCTTAATAATTGAAGAGGACATTTTTGCTTGCGGACGAAAAGACTGATCTTGAATTTTATTGGTAGAAAGAAAAGCAAGTTTTCATGCTTTGTTGGCTTAGGATTTTGACATGATGGAAGCTGGTTGTAGAGGCTTGTTCTGGTTCTTACAGTCTTCATCTGTCCACCTGCCACCTTCTTGTAATAGCTGGACTAGACTTGTTGTGTTATGTTATAAGTGATTGCTAAATTTACGTGTCTCCTATTCTATAGATGAGATCGTGATCGAGATGGTTATAGTTAACTTTTTACTTTGCCTGTCCAAGAAAATTTAGCACCTTTAAATTATTGAAGTATGGAAATGTAACACTTACTTTACAATAGGATGGAGATAACTTGATATGATAATGGCAATTTCTCAAGTTTATATATTAGGTAGTCATAACATGTATTGGAGCTCTTCTTGTGTGGCATCTTGATTTAAGGGCACTTTATCATATCAGTTTTAGCACAGCATGTTACTAACTGTCTGATGCAAGAATTCTGAGAATGGTCTTGTTTTTTTATAATTTAGCTCCTCTATGATAAAACCATATTAACTATCAATAAATATTATTTGCCTTCGTGTGCACAGATTCCATAATACTGCTCCCAACTCTGGATTAAGGTGGATTTAGGTTGGTGGCCACCCTTAAAAACCCTGTCATCTCATATGGCATACATTAATAAGTATTATTCGTATCATAGATCATGAATGTATTGATTACAGTATTCTCTAGCATGGCATCTCAAGTAAGGTCATCTAATAGAAAATATCAATATAGATTACCCCATTAATTTGTATGTTTAAAAGATATGACAGAAGAAAATGGGACTCATGAAAATGAGAAACATCGGGCTCCCCGTCTCAATCAAAGAATTCTCTCATCCTTATCTAGAAGATCAGTTGCTGCGCACCCTTGGCATGATCTTGAGATAGGTACAAGGTCACTTATTTTTGACCAACCACATTATGATGTAAATATAACAACTAACTGACTAATAATGTAAATGATGTACAGGACCTGGAGCACCTGCTGTCTTCAATGTTGTGAGTTCTTACCTGAAGTTTGTAATTAGAAAATATATTGAATGATAGATATCTTTTTACCTGAAGTTTGTACAAGCTCACTTACACCAAGATTGTACAATAAAGAGGTTTGTAATTAGAAAATATATTGAATGATATGCATGTGATGGTAGCATAAATCAATTCTCTACATCGAAGAATGTGTTAACTGCAGAATTTTCCTGTTTTTTGCTTCAGAATGTTTTTTAATGTGTAGATTCTTTTCTGTATCTCTCAATTCTAACTTGTACTTATCTTGATCATATGCTACCTACCTTGTGTAGCATGTAGCCTGTTATCATGCATAAGAAAATAAGAGAACATTGTGTGGTTGTACCAGGCGAGGTCAGTGTGATTATCTCATAATCTGGAAATTGGCTTTGGCTAGTGTTTATATTGTTTATGTTTGTTTGCATTAAATTTGCATGCAGTAACTATTTTTAGTGTGATTATGTCATAATCTGGAAGTTGGCTTTGGCTAGTGTTTATATTGTCTATGTTTGTTTGCATTAAATTTGCATGCAGTAACTATTTTTAGTGTGATTATGTCATAATCTGGAAGTTGGCTTTGGCTAGTGTTTATATTGTTTATGTTTGTTTGCGTTAAATTTGCATGCAGTAACTATTTTTAGTGTGATTATGTCATAATCTGGAAGTTGGCTTTGGCTAGTGTTTATATTGTTTATGTTTGTTTGCGTTAAATTTGCATGCAGTAACTATTTTTAGTGTGATTATGTCATAATCTGGAAGTTGGCTTTGGCTAGTGTTTATATTGTTTATGTTTGTTTGCGTTAAATTTGCATGCAGTAACTATTTTTCCAAGCGATTGGAAGCTTAACTATTCATCTTTTCTTTCCCTTTTAAATCTCTCTTCAGTTTAGCCACATATTCCTTGAATATGGAGATGTTGTCCTATGCTTTTTAGGTTTCCAAGTTAACTTCTCTTAATCCTTCTTGTCCTGAAGGTTGTGGAAATTCCTAAAGGAAGCAAAGTGAAATATGAATTAGACAAGAAAACAGGATTGATTAAGGTTTGAATTACATTTAAGCTTTTTTTTTGGAGTTCAAAAAAAGATGTCAAATATGGCTTTATTAATTATATATGCTATTTTGCAACTTACCACAGGTTGATCGTGTCCTATACTCCTCTGTGGTTTATCCACATAACTATGGTTTTATTCCTCGAACACTTTGTGAAGACAATGACCCAATAGATGTCTTGATCCTTATGCAGGTAACAAGCTCCCTCAATTTCACCTCTCGAAAGCCTTTGTTTCCTCCATCCTTAGTTTCTTTGTGCATTCAGCATCCTTAGCTTAAAGTAATCTTTTTCTTTGACAGGAACCAGTTCTTCCAGGCTGCTTCCTTAGGGCCAGAGCTATTGGGCTTATGCCTATGATTGACCAGGTATCATCCTTGAAATCAGAAAAAACTGAAAAAGAAAGTTGGATAGAGTAATATATATTGATCTTAAACTATGGCGCTAATTAAGTTTATTTCTAGGGTGAGAAAGATGATAAAATAATTGCTGTATGTGCTGACGACCCAGAGTATCGCCACTACAATGACCTTAATGAGTTCCCTCCTCATCGTCTACAAGAGATTAGGTGTTTCTTTGAGGACTGTATCCTTCTTATAAGTTTATTCGTCTCGATGAGGGTAGATGTAGCGCACTAGTTTACCCATAGCCCTTGGTATACTTAACAAACTATACAGACAAGAAAAATGAGAATAAAGAGGTTGCTGTGAATGATTTCTTGCCTGCTAAAACAGCTGTTGAAGCGATCCAATACTCAATGTGAGTCGCTTCTACTTTCGTGCCTTCAACAAAAAACGAGGCGCTTTTCCTGGTTAGTAACTTATAGACATTTGTGTTTATAGTTCTGCTTCTCATGTATTCTATACTGGAAATGTGTTCGTAGGGATCTCTATGCTGAGTACGTCTTGCACAGCCTGAGGCGGTAGGATGGACATTATCATAATATGCAAAAAAGCCATTTGCTTCTCTTTTGGTACCTGATAGAGAAGAAAAAAAACTGAGATATACTTATGAATACTGTCACTGAGCAATTTTGCATGTTTATTTTCATTATGGTGCAAACTCATAGATAGGATTTTACTGAGGAAATTTTCATGTACTATATCATGAAGTTATTGAGCGACTATATATGTATGAATAATTTATTTGTATGATAATAATTGTAATAACTTTAATTCAATTATAATATGATAGAACACTAAAAGGATTTACCGTTAAGTACTACTACTCAAGTTTCTTAGCATGTTAAAAAAGAGCAAAAAGTTGCAACTTATAATTATCAAGTTCTTTTTTATTTTAAATACTATATTCAAGAAATTTTCGTTGAGATTAGCTATGGAAGTAATAGACAGTCAGTTGAAACAAAATTCTCAATAAAACGTGATATGTCCAACTAATCGAAAGATCCATCATATATTAATAACATTGTTTCTTGCTTAGTATTGAAGCAATTTTCGCACATTTTGAAGAAATTTGATGGAACTTTTATACAGAATCAGACTTGCGCAGAAACATAATTTTTTGTTTAGATTGAAAATAATCGTAAATAAAACTGATATCGGTTATTTTAAAATCTATAATTCAATAAATTTTTTTGGGTAATAGTTATATGTGTAAATATTGATAGATAGAGCGGGAGGCTAATTGAGTTGGCCGGGCCGGAGCGATCAGGCCTGATTTCATATTTGGATCGAGTTAAATGCAGTTATATTTTTTTAAGCTTATTTATCTATTTATTTATTTTATTTTTTATTTTATATAATAAATATAAAATAATAAATTTTAACTATCAGATCAGATTGCTGTTAATCGATCAACTCAACTGATCGGAGGGCAGGCCGTCCGACCCACTATCTGTTAAACCGAACAGATCGGCTCAATCTTATTACTAGGACAGAACAGACCGTGTTTTCGGGTCAAGGGACAATCCGTTTGGCCCGGTCCAAATTTGCAACTCATGGCATTTTACATTTTATTGCTTTCTCTTCGTCTCACTCCATCGCTCCTCCGCCCATCCTCGTGCGTCCCATTCTCTCTTCACTCCGAAATACATGTAGCAAATAAAATTTCTCTCCCAAAATCAAACCAATAAGTCATAGACAGGGGAATTGCATGAGTTTCTTTTCTAATTGATTGCAATTTGGTGATTCCATTGAAAGAGTTGGCGGTGATCTATGGCGGATCACGAGGAGGACGACTTGCAGATGGCGCTCAGGATGAGTTTGCAGAGCGTCGGGGAGGAAGCAAGGTTTCCTGAGGCTAAGAGGACCAAGCCGGGGGAATCGCCGGCGGCAGTTTCATCCTCGGAGGAGTCGCCTGAAATTCGGAACAGAAGAATCCAGCGTGAGCTTATGGCTGCCGCGGCTGAGAAGAGAATGAACGCTGCGGCAGAGAACCAACGGCTGGTCGAGAAGCCGAAACCTGTTGGCCCTGCTGCTTCGAGTACTTTGGCCGGTGCTCCAGTGAATGTAGGCAATGTTGCCCCCCCTTCTGATACGAAGTCCTTTTCAGGCTCTGCTGATGTTGAAATTAGCACTTGGGAAAAGAAGATGAGTTTGATGGAGGACAAGCTATCGGTGGAGGATGGCAAATATGTAGAGTTGGATTCTGGGGAGCAGTTGTTGATGGAGGATGCAGAGCAGTTGTTCTCAATGGTGTTTGGAGCCGGAGTCTCAAGGGATATTCTCTCGCAGTGGTGCAATCAGGGCATTAGGTGCATTCACTTGCTCAATCATCAACGTCTGATCATTGCTCTACAGATATGCTGCGCACTCCTTAACATTCTGAAAGTATTTTGCTAGTTAATTAGTTTGATGTCTTTTGTGTTTTAGGTTTAGCTCTGATCCAGAGACATGTTTAGGCCTAGTGCAGCATGAGGGTGGCCTTTGTGGTGTGCTAGCAGCGTTACAGGTAAGATATTGGTCTTACCATTTTAACCTTTATTTCACTTTACAACATCTCGAGGAGTTTTGAAATATTCATTTAAGAAAAGGTCAATCTAGTTCCTTTTAGTGCATCATAATTAGATAATAGAGCATGGTGGAATAGTAAAATCTTGAGCAATTTTGTTAATCACCCTATTATGTTATCTAGTTTTGGTGGATTGTTGGCTATTTTAAGTAAAAATATTATATCATGTCATTTAGACCTCAAGCTTACAGTCCAAGGCGCATAAAAGGTTGCTCTACAATTTACTCCTATGATGAAGTTTCGCATTGGTCCAAGAAGAACCTTTCCAGTATCACCTGCATTAGGTTACTAATGAAGGACAATGATAGGATTGTACACCGTATCAATCTTGAACCCCTAGAGTGCTCCAGGATAAAATTAAGGATCTTTCAATCCATAGATTCTCTGCACCTCCTTATTCTTACTAAGAACTCAAAAGTCAAAACATTATCAATCGGTGTTTGTACTGTCCTTGCAACTCTTTAAATAGACATGATAACTTTCTAGACAATTTCATAAGAAATATACTTGTCTATTAAAGAAATAACTTAACTTAGTAGAAAATCCAAATACAAATAAAACTCCTAAACCTACTATAACTGAAACTCCTAAACAAACTAGGAGTCTTAACTCCATAATATATTCTAGAATTTATTCTACCTAATATAATGAACTTCTAACTTAACATAAATTACACCATTATGATAACAAATACTATAATGTAAGAGCACTTCTTGACCCCATCTTCTATTATTGGACTGGTCTATAAAATGCATTCTCATCCTTGAGATTGCGTCAGTAAGTGCTTCTGGAAACTGGACTTAACCAAACCACTAGAATAAGTGTGTAGATTAAATTGCTTGTGCAATTGATATGGTGAAGAATGTCGTCCTCCAATACACAATATCATTTATCATTCTATCAAAGAATGTTGTTGTTTGGCATCATTTTGCTATTTGAGGTTGCATCGCAGTAATTATTCACTTTCAACCCTTTAAGTTGGTGCTGTTGAAGATGTTCGCCGGCTTGCAACAGCTCAAATTGGTTTTTGAGCTATTTTGTGAGCATAGAGTTGCTATTATTTTGCCAGCCTATGCATTGTTTTTGTTGACCTTTGCAACCATTTGCTGCTTGTCACACTAGGATATCCTTTTGGCGGTTGCTTCTTAGGCAAGTTAATTGTTAGTGCCTTTAACTATTGCTCAACAACTTCATGCATATGCTCTGTTGTATCCCAAGAGACCTGTTGCTGCTATTATAGTACATTAGTTGCCAATTGTCGGCTTCTTTGATCCTACTAATTGTTAATTGGTGTCCAAACCAACCAAGTGACTGATGTTGTTGACAAATAACTAGATTTAATTAAAATAGGAGCCCTTTGGTTGCTCTAGATTGTCACTACAACCATAGTACAAGCTTCTATTGGAATCTTGTTGTTGTTACTTGTTTGGGAAAGTAATTAAAGTTGATGTTACGATCATTCTATTGTCTCTTCATCTTGCTAAGGGGATGGGAAATCTTTTGTTGTTGCTCTTTAAATATGTTAGTCCTTGATTTTTTGTTCAATCAAATAATCTTTTAACTCTTAAAAAGTCGCATATCAGCAATCACTACCATTGTCATCTTTCAACTCATTAGCATACATCTTAGAAGTTCAATCATCGCTATTTCTCAACATGGAGACCTTACCTATTAGTTCGGTCTCACCTTTGACTCGTCAGGGAGAGTTTAAATGTAGATAGAGTTAAGAATCTATTTATCTCCTCACACCTCCTTATTCTTGATACAAAATAATTAAGTTGTTTAATGGATGATAATCACAAATCTTACAACTCATTAAATACACCATAACTTTTTATAGGATCCACTAGAATAGACTTGGTCTATAAGAAAATAACTTAACTTATAAGAAATCCTGATACTAAGCTTCTAAACCTACTATACTCGAATTCCTAAACTCGTTAACTCCATGTAATATCTATGTAAGAATATAATCTAACTTAACATAAAAACATCGATACTAAATAGTAAATACTATAATGGAAACATCTTCAATATTTTGTGTCAGCTTGGTGTTGTTATTACATGATTTTACAGTAAAAACCATGATATGGTGAGGATTAGGAGATATTTGCTGTAAGATTTCAATATCACTCTTCTATAACAGTTCATTACAAGTGTGATTTATTGAGAGGTTCTTATATGCAGCCAATGAAATTGTCTTTGTGGATTCTAAGATGTTTAGATTTTGTATTCTTGTTAATAGTGAAACAATCATCTGCACACATTATGAGAAAATTTATAATTGCATTTTAGTAGCCCTAGTTGAACAAGAGTTAATTTTGAGACAGCCAGACAAGGTGCTTATTCAGATGAGTGTAGTTTTGGAAGTCTGCTGCTAGAGGAAGTGCTAGAAAGGCCTTAACGGTGTACTTAGCTTCATTCTTCATAATGCTAGTTAATATTAGTCTATCGTGACCTTACTTTATGAGTTGCACTTTTTAGCTTTTATAGCCTATTCAAAATGTCACGACATAAAGTTCAGGTTCCATGAAATAGGTGTTAGATTTTCTCATTGTTCAATGCAAAGAGAATATTCTAATTTTACAGTCCATCATAGTACTAAGAAGTTACGTGTAACTAACTTTGTTAACAGTTTCAGCTTCTCTATTTTGTCCAACTAAGAATGAAGATAATATAATAAGAAAATATTTGGAAAAAAAAAAAAAGAAGCCTTTGCGGTCCCTTCAGTTTAAATTGTTACACAAAGTTCTCTCCATCATGCATTATCTTCTTTACTTTCTTTATATATTTCAACTTTTTGGAGATGGTTGTTGTCTTACTTTCCACAACTATACTAGTACTAGAATATAAGCTTATAATATTATCTGAATTGAAGTAATTATAAATAATAATGAACCAAAGCATAACATAATAAAATTTACATTCATAATTACATAAAGTATATCAATAATAATTTAGTCTTATCCCATTAGATAATCAGCTATATGGATCATCTCATGTTATTGTGCTCTATAATAAGATCATATTCTAGGTGGAGCCGCTAACAAGTTTTTTCACAATAGCCGACCAAGTCTTTTAGGACTTCCTCTACCTCTCTTAATAAGGTAAGTATTCATTAGTTCATATCTTCCATTAGGCGCATTAGGACTTCCCTTGTTTTTCCCTTCGAATCTATGCCACTCCAATATTATCTCTGATGACTTTATTTCTAATCTTATTTATTATCTCAGAGAAGACACTAGTTTTCTACATATGTTGGAATTTCTCTACCAAACATTCTGCTTTATAGAATATTACTGATTTCACCGTTATAACTTCAGCGGTCCATCACATGACTCAGAAGGCAGATCTCTATTTCTTCCATCCAGCATATTTTATGTGTGATATCTCTATCTATCTCGGCACAATATATTTTAAGGTATTGGAACTATTCACTTTCTTGTATTTCTTGAATTTCAAGTTTTATCACTTCATTGGTAACACTTCCCCCTGCACACAAGTTCATTTCATATTATGCCTTAGATCTACTCAGTTTGAAGCCTCTTGGTTCCATTGATGTTCTTTATTGCTCGAGTTTATTCTTAGAGCTGAAATTGGTCTCATCTGTTTCCACAATATCATTGCGAAAAGCATACACCAAAGTATCCCTTTTTAAATGTGATAGGTAAACAAATAAGAACTCAAAGCTGAGTCTTGGTGCAAAACAACAATGATAGGTAAATGTCATTTCTGTAGGAGTTTTTTATGCCCATATTTGCACCCTTACATGTCTTTCATGGCGTGGGTGTAAGCAATGGGTACGTACTTCTTTCCAATATCACCTAAGGTATATTCCTTCCTTGTCGTAGGCTTTCTTGAGATCTATAAAGATTATATATAAATCCTTATTGATCATATATCTCTCCATTATGCTTCTTAACAGATTAATTATTTATGTGGTGGATTTTCCTAACACATAACCGAATTGATTTTCAAAGATATGCAGTTTCACGTTGTAGCCTTTGTTCAATCATCCTCTCCCACAATTTCACTGTATGGCTCATCAGTTCCATTCTTATATAGTTAAGTGTACTATTTAGGCCAACTTTCTTATTAACCTTATTGTTTTTAGAGTTTTTGTTTCTTCTTTTATCCGAGTATGCTGACATTTGGCGAAGCTTTTTTTTGTCTCTTCGCACTAGTTTCTACTTCCACACCAGTGATAGGGTGACCGCTTATCATACTTATCCTTTATGTATCGTACTTAATCTAATTCTCTGTGATGTCTTGTACACTTTTTAAAAAATCCAGTTGTTATTAAAGATCCTCAAAAGCTAAACGCTTTGCATCACGTATTGCCTTGTAAGTCGCTTTCTTTGACATTCTAGCATGTTTGGCTTGGCTTATTACTGGTGCCTATGATTCAAGCCCAAAAACCCTCTAACAGAGCTCGAGAAATTTTTTTAAAAATTTTGGAGGGCGTGAGTGAATTGTACGTCATGAAATAACTTTATGTTCATTAAAAAAAATCTCTAAAAAAGCTCCTTTTTTAAAAAAGTTTTCAAAAGTCTACTTTTTCAGCCATCCCAAACTTGCCCATCTCTTTCAAAATTTTCCATTTCTGCATTTGTGTAGATTTTTATGCATGCCCTTTCTTCTTTCATCTAATTTTCTACACCTTCTATCCACCACCATGCTACTTTACACAACAGAGCATAGTCTTTTGTTCCTCTAAGACATCGTTCACGAGTTTTTTATTATTTGCACCCATGGTGTCTCACATCCTTTTGCCTTCTCCATATACATCCCAATTGGTCTGGTTAAAAATTTTATCTCTAAATAGCAACTGCATCACCTTTTAAGTTTAATTGCTTAGTTCTAATGCATTTCGTGGTTGTATCCTTTTCTACTTTTCCAAATGAACATCAAACATAGTTAATCTGTTGCTGAGTAGTAAGGCTCCTAATAATTGATGACCTTGCAATTCTTGTAAAACCTTCTACCGTATTTCTTCATCCAAAAGAAATCTATTTGAGTATTTTTGGTGTTCGTTGAGCTTTTGGAGGAAGATTTTAGCTAACATCAGGTTATAAGCCAAAGTGAACTCTGAAATAGTCTTTCCTTCATTGTTTATTTTTCTAAAGTCAAAATTATAGCAGTTGTCAGTGAACTCCGTTGCTTTTTAACTAACCCAACATGCCCATTCAAGTCTCGCCAATAAATATTCTCTTGCTTGAGGGATCTCTTGAATCAGTTGCTCTAGGTCCTCCTAAAATGTTGCCTTGATTTGAGCATCTAATCCCGATTCTGGCGCATAAGCACTAATTGTTTGAGAGTTTTCATACCCAACATATTTTTTTATAGCAATAATCCTTTCTCCTTTCTTTTGACATCGATAACTTTATCCATTAAATCTTTGCTCATTATGACGCCAACACTATTTCTTCTGGATTTCTTCTTTCTAGTCTACCAAAGTTTTTAATTACTTTGTTCAATATTTCATGTTGATGTTCCTATCTTCCATGTCCCCAGTTGGAGTCGTTCGTCCTAGACTAGCTTCTGCACTTTCATATGTCTATGGTGAAGTGAAAACGCTTACCTATTTGGTGATGGCTCTCCCCAACTTCTCACTATATTGGGCAAGATAGCGCTTCGCCTAAAGGGATGTTCGAATATGAACACAATCACCTAGAAAATCCATGTCATAAAATGTAATGGAATTTTTTACAAACGATTGTCAATCTAACCTCAACCCGTCTTTTTTATCGGAGCCTAGGAGCGACATTATGAAATTGGTCTCTACAAGTATATTAAAATTTTGAAATTTTAAATTTACAAAGATAGTGCAACAATAATACTTCTAATCTTAAATCTCAAAAGTTATTAAAACTAATCATGTTCTTTTTTTAGTGATACTCGAAGAATGATTAAAATCTTCAACCTATTGCAATGAATAATCTCGGTGTGATGTTTTTTCATTTGTTCACTGAGAATCTTGCCAAATATTTTGAGCTCATAAATTGACAAAGGCGCTTATGTCAAAGTTAGACACAAGCATTATGGTCATAGTTAGGGCATGAAAGGGCTATGCCCCTAAGATTTTTGGGAACATTTTTTGCATCTATCTTGTTTTGATGACTTAGTGCATAGGTGAAGGGTTTAGTTAACTATTTTCTATGGTAAAAATGCTTTTTTTATTGCTAGTGAAGACATTAAATTTTTAGTTTTACTTGTATGTTAAAAATCTAATAGTGTCTTCCAATAAGGGAACACATCTTTTTACAACATTTTTTGAAAGAGAACCTAATGATCATGAAGTCCATTTATGGACTAACTGTTCCAACTTCAAGGTGTATGTGGTACGTGCACAACTTTTGGAATCCTATTGACTTGACCATACAAAAGAAATTGTAGATTTACTCTAACTATTCTTCTAGTCATTGATCATTTTAGACATGCTTATAACATGCCGTACTTTATAACTTTTTTGGCCTTCTTTCTTAATGCAGTACTTGTGCAACGTTATCTCACAATTGAATTGGTTTTATAGTTAGTAAATGTAATATGCATCAAATTTAGTATTAACTGTAATATAATGACATTTAGAAGAAAGCTTGAACTAGTGAGACATAATAACTAGACTGGTGCCCTAGAAACTAGATTAGGCATCTCTTGTTGTCTCTCATTACTGAAGTAATTCTTGCAGGCATCAAGTAAAATAAATGACTACTCTAACATATTTTGCTAGTAGGTCACCTGTAGGTTTCAGTACAAACCTACGGAACCCAACACATAACCGATATCCTTTTGACTATCATTAAGTGCCTCTTGTAATTTTAGCAAATGGCATTTTGAGATTGTTGTTAACTAATGATTATGCTTTGGCTCAGAATCTGCAACTGTATATAGACTTATCTTCACTAAGTTTGATAGGCATGTGTGCAAGGCAACCCGTTCATTCATTTAGTCGCTTACATTGATTTGCTCTATCTTAGCTCTAGATAAACCTTCTTTGGAACAAGTAAAGTTCCTAAATGGCACTACTTTTGCATTGTATCATTTGCTTGATTTTTATTTTCTTAATGGTGAAGCCAACATGGAACCCATATTTGTTATAGAATTGCGAGCCAAGTCCTCATATTTAAATTTCATCTCAAGTGTTGGATCCTTGTGTAAAATATTTGGTAAAATCTAATACCAACAATCTGTGACAAAGATTAATCCAATATTACACTAACAAGCTTAGTGAAAACAGGTTCTTTTGTAAAAGAGAGCATGTAGTAATTTATGCTTTTTAATTAAAGTCTATGTACTAATCTAATAAATAGGCAGGAAATTTCTAAATAGAGAAATGAACATAATGTGAAAAAGAGAAGAGTTTCAATCGAGATCAAGAAGATCATCATGATAAAGAGGAAAAAAATAGGAAAAAGAAGAACTTTACAGCTGTGGTCTCTGGAAATTAAAAAGCATTGAAGAATAAAGAATCTCAGCAAGAGCATTAATGGGGATAGGAAAAATGTTTTTCCTATTCGAATCTTAGCATGTGTTTGACTCCTCTTTTTCGTTTTCTCTCTTTATTTTAAGTTTACCACCTTTGCTTGTCTGGTGGAGGACAGAAGTATGCAAGTGTCAACCAGGTGATAATGTTTCACACCCATCAGTTATATTTTGGGCTCTTAGTGATTAGATGAGCTATCACGTCAGTTCTCCTTGCATTGAATGATTAAATTCTCCAGTGCCTATTGCATAAAACTTGAACCCCATGGAAAATCCTTCAATAATCTATATGGTTTCCGACAAACTAACATACTGGACTAGAGTTAATATATCTTAAAATAACATCAAACTTGAACAGGGATGACTGCATCAGGTTCTATGATCCATGTAGTGGATCTCCACCCAGGAAGTTTCATTTACTAGTATTTTTCTCATCCTACAGGCTTTTGTTCTCAAATATCTTTTATTCCTTCCGGATGATTTGGGTTTCACGCCACAGAACCTAGCTAAAAGAGGAGTTTCTCAGAGCTTATATACTGCAATGGATAATTTGATCTCCGTAAGTGAAGATAGGAAGGCAAGGTAATTATCTTTTATAGGCATACAATTTCTTCTTTGTTTGTTGATAAATTTGAAACATAATGGGATCTTCTTTTTGATGAGCCGATATAGGTTGCAATGTTGTTTTTCTTGAGAACACATTTTTTGGCTTCATGAATATGCAATTGTGGTCACTGTCACCAATTAAAGGTTTGCATTTGTAAATTTTTTTACTCAGTTAAAGGATAAGCTGCCCATATACTTCTTTTCGTCACTAGGATGGGCTGAATAGGAGTATTAATAAGAAATAGTAGTTTTCTGAAACTCAGCAGCTTACAAGGAGGAAAGGACATTCTTTTTTATTTTGCCAACTTGCCACTATAAGTTTAGGTAGTTAAAATCTCTACTGGAGCTTCTCCATACTTATAAAATAATGTTCATATACCTAAACCTTAAGAAAGATGATAGATGCCGTAGCTTCTTGCGGTGAAATAAAAAGTGACGAGTTTTTAGCCATTATAGTATCCTTTTTCTATCAAAGCTAATTCCCCTTCATTTCATCCAGGTCCATGGGGAGCCTATAATCATTTCGTAACGGGCCTTGTTTTCTCCACATTTTCAGGGGTTAAAAATGGCTTACTTCCTAATATTCCAAAGTATAGGTACCTTTTTCTTGCTACTTGGTAGTGCATGATTTCACCCTGTTGCTTCTTACTCGTCATTGAATAATTGTCATGATGTTGATAATGTAGCCTATCAATTAGCTTAGGTAATTTGTTATGTTCAATTGATGTTACTATTTTGTATTCTCTTTTTTCGCTGCCACGTGCATTATGGTGGCATTTAATTGATCTCTATTTGTTACTGTTATTGTTCATAGACCAATGCCTTTGAACTGAGCTATTTGAACGGGACTATCTAATTAGAAGGAATATTTGAAAGAAACACCTTTTTTTAGTTAAAGGCATTAAAGATCTCTATAGGAAATATTGGTTATATAGTCTTTATCAGTCTGTATGGTTAATAAGCTCCAGTTTTATTCTCTAGCTTCGCCGGTTGCAGAACACATTATAGTGGGTAGAGTTTGTGATGGAATAACTCTGTTCATGCTGGGGATTGAAATTTTTGGCTTAAATTGCGTGATCTATGATTCCTATAATTCTGGTTCCTGTAGAGAGAGGAAAATATATAAAGTGTGTTTGAGCTACTACAGGAAGGATTACCTTTCCATGTGGTTCGGAGTAGGGTGTTTTTCAATCTGTGGATGTTGTCTGTGACATGTAACCAAATATCTGTGGAGCATTCAGCCTTTTATTTGTGGTAATAAATTTTCATGTAGAAGCTAACTGCAATCTGATTTTCAGAGCATTGGTTCTCAGCATGGTTGAAATATTATTCATGTGGAAACAAAAGGGCTGTTGTGGCTACTTTAAATTGTCAACATCGTCACTCAGAAGACAGATCTGAAGATCCAAGGAAGACTGAGGTAATAGCTGCCCATTTTTAGATAGGTACCTTGCAGTATTTGTTACTAAATTTCATACTGACTTGTGCTACTGATGAATCTGTTGGCAGATGATAACCGCAACATCAGAAAGTCTTCGCATTGAATCTGCTTCAGATTTGCAGAAAGTTTTAAGGGTTAAAATATACAATTCACAGAGTACTGCTTTTGAAAAGTTGATGGTTGGACTTCCTGTACTCAAGATCGGTATGGGAGCACTGTTGTTCCTTCTTTCAGCTCTTCTGTCTAGAGGTCTGGTATGTTCATGTTATTTGGCTGAAATCTAAAATTGCTGTTGGAAATTATCAGAAATCATAATTCAAGGTTGCAGCTTGGCGTCACATAATAACAATGGCACCTTGGATAAGAATTATAGTTGTATCGAAATGAAGTTTTAATTCTATGTTCTATGTGTAAAGTCAGCACTCAATAAGTAGGAAATTCTTGAATCTCATGACTGACAAATGACATTTAATTTGTCTCAAAGGCATACCCAAGAATGTGGAGGTCGGATTCCTTACGCTATTGGAATCCCTCAATTTTTGCAAGGTTGGACGGTTCTTGAAACACCCAAACTGGCCCGTATGGGTGGTGGGAAGTGAGTCTCACTACACGGTCCTTTTCGCCCTTGATACCAGAGTGCAAGAGGAGAATGAACTAGAAGAACGAGAATCCAAAATAAGAAGAGCGTTCGACGCCCAAGACCAGAGTGGTGGTGGTGGTTTCATCAGTGCTGATGGCTTCTGCCAAGTTCTTAGAGAAACAAGCATAAATTTGCCACCAGAAAAGATAGAGAACCTTACTTTTTCTGGGTTTGTTGTCTGGAGCGAGTTCTGGCAGGTATTGCTAGAGCTGGATAAGAACTCTGGGGGCCTAAAGGACTTGAGTGATTTAATGGGTGGTAAGCAGTTTGATCTGTACCATTTTAATGGCATTGCCAAATCGGTGCTAAGTGGGAATGCTTCAGCTGAAGGTGAGATTCCAATTCAAAAACCAAGACTATGTAAGCTGAAGGTTTCAGTTCCCCCAAAGTGGAGCCAGGATGAGTTTTTGAGTACCATGGTCCCTGCTTCAACAAGTGAAGCCAGCAGCAATGAGAGCAATAAGGGTGTGAGTCAAGCATCTGAGACCTTGCAGCATGCACCATTGGTTGATTGTATTAGAACGAGATGGCCTCGAGCTGTTTGCAGCTGGATTGGAGCTGCTCCAAGTATAGTATGATCAAAATGATAAGAGCAGACGTGCGATTTATTTTAACCAGCCATACATATTAGAATCATTGTGTATTTTCAGCATGATAGGAAATTTTGTTGTTGTAACAGCAAAATGCTTCTAATTTTCTTGAAATGAAGCAGACCTTGAGAAAATTGCATAGCAGGGTTAACGCTTCTATTAGAGTATTAGTTCTTAGATTTGTAGTTCTTTCAAATAGCCATCTTTTTTGAAAAGAAATTCATTTCAAAATTAAGTACCCATTATCCGTCTTTTCTCAAGATGGAAAATTTCTACGCTTCTTTTCACATGCCAGCAATATGCCGCTCTCTTTAACAATCATTCTTTTCCAAAGAATATCGAGTATGTACTATTTCAGGTAGAAGAAAATATTTATTCTATAAAATTAAATAACTTTCACCACCAAATCAACAACTAATGGAAAATTAAACAACAAGAGCAAAAACTCCATAAACGAGCAACACAAATTTAGTAGATAAGCAACTGAACTATTTCATTGTCAAGATAACAATCCCGTTTTCATCCTTGCACAATACAAAGCGTCAAACTAAAAATTTCTACATTAAAACACCAGACACAGAAAAAAAACCGTAGACAACATCGGTAGATAGAAATTCAAGTAAATAAAACAGAATAATCAACTTGAAATCCCTATCAATCAGCCCAAGATCTATACCAACTCAAGCCCTCTCTCCACGAATCCTGCGAGCAAGCTGGATGTCTTTGGGCATGATTGTAACCCTCTTAGCGTGAATCGCACACAGATTGGTATCTTCAAACAATGCAACGAGGTAAGCCTCAGCAGCCTCCTGGAGAGCAGCAACAGCAGAGCTCTGGAACCTGAGATCTGTCTTGAAATCTTGAGCGATCTCACGAACAAGCCTCTGGAACGGAAGCTTTCGGATCAACAGCTCGGTGCTCTTCTGGTATTTCCTGATCTCACGAAGAGCAACAGTTCCCGGACGGAAACGGTGAGGTTTCTTCACGCCACCGGTCGCCGGTGCAGATTTCCTCGCTGCCTTCGTTGCCAGCTGCTTACGTGGAGCCTTGCCGCCCGTTGATTTTCTGGCTGTCTGCTTCGTACGTGCCATTGATTCCTGATTTACAAAGAAGGATTTAAATTTTGATCTAGAGAAAATCTGGGGAAATTTTTGATAGATTAAAGATCAGAGGTTTCGTGGATGGTTTATTTATAGAGAAGGGAAGAGCGCGCGACTTGAAATTTTGGGAAAGAAGTGGCGGGGATAAATGTGGAGGGTCAGTTGGTTTTTAACGAACGGTAGATATCGCTAATGAGGAGCGCACACGGATCGTTAACGCGGATTGCCAAGCTGGCGTTGTGTGGTTTTGAGAACGCGCATGAGCCCTTTAGTTCTCAACGGGCTTGGTATTGGGTTTCTAAGAAGCAGGCCAAGGCCCGTTTAAAAGTGCTAACAAAATGGGCTTGCGTAAAATCAGATAAGTTACAGGCATACCAAGTTCAATTTCAGTTTCTGTTTTTCATTGTTTTAAAAGATTGGGTCCGTTTGAACTTTGATGAACGGCAATAGAAATGCTTCAGTTAACTATAGGTTTAAAAGAATATTTTCAGCATAAGCATTTAGCTAGTATAGCTGACACTTGGCACTTTTTGGTTTGAGATGATAAATAGGAGATTCTTTTGGTGCTTTTTGAGAATCTCAGGTTCTGATTTAAGGTGCGTTCAAGAATGTTTTTAAAATAAATTTTTTTTTTAAAATATGTATTAAAAAATTTTATTATGTAAATTTTATTATATTTTTAAATTTTTAAATACTTATAAATATATATTAAAAATTAAAAAACAATTTTTTTAATAAGCTAAATCAAACAGCCCTTTATAAGAAATAGCATTCCTCTTAATATGACTTAACAATTTCTCTATAATTTCTCTGTGGAAAAGTCGATCGATTTTAAAATAACAAAATAAGATAGAAATATAAAATTCTTTATTCTGTATTGAAACAATTAATATAACTCTATAGAGTAAGAACTTGTATAGATATAAAATATATAAAAGAAAAAAGTTACGATAAATTTATATTACTAAGTTAAATTGTATTATGAATATTTTGTGCTGTACATGATTTTCGCTGATAAAACTAGATAGTACTTGCGTACGCAAAATGGGACAATATATTTTTTAAAATATAATATAAACATTTTAATTAAATAATATAAAAAATTTTGTATTATAAATTTGATTATTTAATAAGCAAAGTAAAACTATTTTTTCAAAAATATTTTTAATATTTTATTTTAAAAGAAATTTATTTTACAGCGTCTCTAAAGCAGTTGAGTGAATGTGGTCGAGCAGAAGTGCAGAACTATTGATTTAAGAATTTGCACAAGCAAAGCAATTTTTTTTCTAGGCAACTCTCACCTCGGCACAGTATTAAGCCCATACTTGATGTGATTTCTTTTTGAACGACTTTTAAATTTTTAAAACAAAAAAGTAATGCATTGTATTGCAAAAGGTTTTTCTTAATAATTAAAAAACCCGTCCTTTTTAGAAAAACTTTACTTTTATAATTATTGCAAACACGGTCTAATTTTGGATTCTGTAGACTTATTTTCAGCTGTCATATTTGGCTGATGATGCCAAGTACACAACAGTAGAAAATAACTTTTATGAAATAAAATATAATTTTTACCATTGTGTACTTGACACTCCACCACAATTTTCTTTCTAAAAAAAAATTTTAAGCATAAAATTTTACTATAATTTTAAATTAAAAAAATATTTTAAAATTTTATTAAAAAATATATAATTAAAATTTTAAATTAAGAAAAAGAGCAAATAATAAGTATCTCTAAATATAATCTTAAAAGCAGCTAAAGAACAAGTTCAAAACTATGTCTCACAGAATGAAGTTACTAATTTACTATTAGATGGAGTTTCAAACTTCGACACTTGAAGATTTTCATATTTTGTTGCTTAATATTTTCAACCTGACAATAACGGTGTAAAAATAAGCAGGCCAAATGGGCCGGTCTGTGGTTCAATCAATCGGTATGTCTATTGTTCCGTTCGGCTCAATAAATAGTAATAAAATCGGGCCGGCATGATCTGATCCTACAGACAGAACATGATCAGTCCGTCCGTCCGAATATTGTTTATATTGATCGGTCAACGTTGACCGATTAGTATTGATAATTATCAAATCAATATTAACCGTTGATCAGATCAAATTTTAATTAAAAAATATTTTTATATTACTAAAAAATATATTTTAATAATAATATTTTTTATTTTTTATCTTAAAAATAATTTTTAAATTCTATTTTTATATAAAATAAAAATATGAATCGGATAAATTAGTATGGACTAGTTCTGTCCGAGTGGTTTACCCAAGCCGAACCATCTGACCCGATCTATTAACTTGTCCCATACCGTGACTCGGCCCGCCCATTTTTTTTTAACTGGCAAGCCAGTTCAATAGATTTCAAGCTCAATAAATATATTCGTTTGGGCACGCTTTGCCATTGCTTTGGATGCTTTTTCAAAGTGTTTATTAGCTTTTAAATTTAAAAAAACTTCCTATAACGCTTCAATTATTTAAATTTTAAAAATATATACATTACATATAATAATTTTTAAATTTTAATAAATTCCCGAATAAAAGTATAGCAATTTTCAAACAGTTCTATATAAATATTTTTTCTCCAAATATGACGTTTATAAGTATTTATAAAATAATTTTTTGAAAATAAAATATATTTTGAAAATATTTCAGAATATGAGATTTATTTTTTCATTTAAAATATAAAAATAAATTATAATAAAATTTTACTATATAATTTTTTTGAAATTTTTTTTGACACAATAAGTGATAATAATGAACAATTTAAAAGTAATATCAAACGTTCCCAAAACTGAGCTGCCAACATCTGACTTTCTAAGTTTCTTCTGTGAAAGTGTACGGACCAAAGTATTTAATTTTTCCTTTATAAAAAAAAACATCAAAAGCATCCCATGAGGTTTATTTAACGCTCCAAAGCATTCTACCCTCAAAACCTTTTCCTTTGTTATCAACCACAATCCACAAAAAAAGTTTTCCTTTTCATGTGATTCCACATGGTTCCCAAAAGTTTGATCCAATTTTATTCAATCATAACCCTCATTAGGGAATAGTTTTCTCCCAACATGCATTAAGATCTGGCGTTGGTGTTTGAATCTAGTTGTGGACACTATCACCAATGAACTACACAACCACTAACTCCAAAATTAAAATAAAAAGTAGAAATTTTTTAAATTTTATGAATATTTATGATCTATTTTATAAATATTTATAGTCTGTTTGGATACAATATTAATAATAAAAGTTTTAAAAAAAATAGTAACATAAAATAAGAGTAATTGTTTACTCTTTCTTTATGTGAATATATTAATAAGAATAATAAGAAATAAAAGTTACTCTTTTTTATTAGAAGAGTGAGGCGAGGAGTAAATCAAACAATTTTTTATAAGAGGTCTGAAATTCTCTATTAGGTCAAATTTTGAAATTTAATATTAATATTATAACAAATAAAGTATACTAAAAAGAAGAGATTGAATTATAATAATTTTTATTAATCATCAGGCGACTGGGCTTTCTATGAGAAGGAGGGAACCCCTTAAAATCAAACAAATCTGCAGAACGATAAAAGGAAAAGCAAGCTCTCATTCAGTAGTAGTCGGACATACTGATCTTTGGTTGACCCGAAGCAAACAAAACCTTACATCTACAAATGAGACGTCCCATAATACTTAAGGATGTGTAATTAATTGGTAAAGAGTAAATTTCGTGAAATTAAGTTAAGTGAAATTAAATTATGTAAGAAGTGAATTAAATATGAGTTTCGAATAAACTATAACATAAAAGACAATTTCAAACTTAAAATCTGATATAAGAAAATAAATATCATGCAATTGAAGTATTATATCAGAGGATATTTTATTTGAGAATGCTTACTAAATTTTTTTATAATGAATAATATTTTAAATTTTAAAAAAATAAGTTTAATTTTGTTAATTTAAAAAATAATAAAAATTATATATTAAAAATTTGATAATATATATTTTTCGTATACTTTCTAAATTTAAACAAACTCTATAAAATAGCGTAAAATTTTTATTAGAAAGTGCGATGTGCTTTTTGAAATAAAAACCAAAGCCAAGCTTAAACGATGCCATGGCTAAGCCGAGCTGAGTCGAGCCGGAGCCGTTTCCTCGCTGGACAAACGGGTCTGCCAGCTATCTTGTTGGTGGTTTGCGTGCTCCCACGCTCTGGAGAAGTACCTACACCGCACGTCTTCCCCCCGTGCAGTCTAGCTTACGTGGCACCAACCATCAGCTAACCGAAAGTTTAATCTAACGGCTCATATTCATCGTGGGCGGTTCATCTAACGGTTGCCTTTCCTTAAAGCTTCGTCATCGCCAGTTCACTACTGCTTTTGTCTTCCAGCTTTTTACCCTCTATGCGTCCTGCATCTAAAAGCGATTGAATTATTATTTTTGAAAATTTTTTTCCTAAAAAGTGAATGGTGGATATTAAAATTTCAAGTTAATTGTTGTTTCTTTTTCAGGCGAGAGCTATTTAAACCCCCTAGCTTAACTCTCGCTTGCCAATTCCCTTCCGCCTCGCAAGAAATAGGACAGAAGGGAGAAATAACTCGCTCGTTTCGCAACGAGACGCGGAAGGATTGCATTTCTGTTTCATCTCCCTTTGACAGATCGATTAGTTTCAAAAGGTTCGTAGATCTCTGATCTGATACATTCTCGCTAATTTTCATAGATCGATTTGTTTGATCGGTGTAGATCGGGATATTTGAGATCATGAATCTCACTATATGGTTTGTAGTAATTCTTAAATGCAATAGATCGAACGGTTTTGTTTGTTATTTCTTGGTGTTTTCTAGGTGGTACGGTCTATAATGTGCTTGCCTTGATGCCGGTAGATCGTGTTGGTTGTTTGATATGCTGGCAATAAATGAGATCTAAGTATAAGATGAATCAATGAATGATACAATGTAGCTTGCGAAGGATAGGACTTTTATTTTCCTGTTGTTTGATTATTTTAATTTTAAGATGTCTCAACTATAATGCCATTAGGTAGGTGTTTTATTTGATCGATGGCATCTTGAATCATTAATTTTGCTATAGGCATAGTAGCTGGATATGATCTTGCTCGCTTCATGCATATTCTTCAGCTCCATTTTCATCTTGCACAAGTTCAGAATTATGAATCATTGAAGGGTATGATATTGAAAAGCATTATTCATTCACCTTCTTAGCTTTTTTGTCATGCAATTTGCATTATGATGTCAATTTTTTAGGTAGGTTTCATTGCCATTTAGGAATCCAAGGATAGGCATCGAAGATAGGTGTGGCTAATAAATCACAGTATCTTGTCAAAGGCACGACATAACATGCAATACATGCACTGTTTTGATTTTAGTATTTCATGTTAAATGTTATCAACCGAGACGTTGGGATCTGTGTTCTTCGGTTGCAATTTATGTTACAAACAAATGGGTTCTTATTTTGAGATTGCAAACTAATTCAACTGTCTACAGATCTAGGAAATGGCCGATGCTGAGGATATCCAGCCCCTTGTCTGCGACAATGGTACCGGAATGGTCAAAGTAAGGAATCTCACCTTGTGCAGTTTACTAATTATATGACCAATAAATAGTTATGTCTCTATATAGCATACCTTAATTTCACACATGTATGTTTATCTGGTTTCTATCGCAGGCTGGGTTTGCTGGTGATGATGCACCTAGGGCAGTTTTCCCTAGTATCGTTGGTCGCCCTCGCCACACAGGAGTCATGGTTGGGATGGGCCAGAAGGATGCTTACGTAGGTGACGAAGCTCAGTCAAAAAGAGGTATCCTCACTTTGAAATACCCAATTGAGCATGGTATTGTCAGTAACTGGGATGATATGGAAAAAATATGGCACCATACATTCTACAACGAGCTCCGTGTTGCCCCTGAAGAGCATCCTGTTTTGTTGACCGAAGCCCCTCTCAACCCAAAGGCAAACAGGGAAAAGATGACTCAAATCATGTTTGAGACCTTCAATGTTCCTGCGATGTATGTTGCTATCCAGGCTGTTCTTTCACTTTACGCCAGTGGTCGTACAACTGGTTAGCACTCATCTTCTATCTTTGCATTCTAAATTTATTTCAAGTCACTTGCTCGTGTGCTGATTTAAACATGTTTCTCTCAGGAATCGTGCTGGACTCTGGTGATGGTGTCAGTCACACAGTCCCCATCTATGAAGGGTATGCCCTTCCTCATGCCATCCTTCGTCTTGATCTTGCTGGACGAGATCTCACAGATGCCTTAATGAAAATCCTTACTGAGAGAGGCTATTCCTTCACCACTACAGCAGAGCGGGAAATTGTAAGGGATATTAAGGAGAAGCTTGCCTATGTGGCCCTTGACTATGAGCAGGAGTTGGAGACTTCCAAGAGCAGCTCTGCAGTTGAGAAGAACTACGAGTTACCCGATGGGCAGGTAATCACCATTGGCGCTGAGAGGTTCAGATGCCCAGAGGTTCTCTTCCAGCCATCCATGATTGGAATGGAAGCTGCTGGAATTCATGAGACCACCTACAACTCAATCATGAAGTGTGATGTGGATATTAGAAAGGATCTCTATGGTAACATAGTGCTGAGCGGTGGGTCAACAATGTTCCCTGGTATTGCTGACCGGATGAGCAAGGAGATCACTGCTCTAGCTCCAAGCAGTATGAAGATTAAGGTTGTTGCTCCTCCTGAGCGTAAGTACAGTGTCTGGATTGGTGGATCCATCCTTGCATCTCTTAGCACCTTCCAGCAGGTGAGCTTTTACATTAGAGCTTCATTTTTCATATTAGCTGTCTTTTGTGAATGCTAAATATTATTAATATCTGGAGAATGCGACTATTTGGCTGCTGATATTTGTATGTATATGCAACTTGACCTTTTGTTTGCATTTGCACAGATGTGGATCTCGAAGGCTGAGTATGATGAGTCTGGTCCGTCTATTGTCCACAGGAAGTGCTTCTAAGTTTACTTATGTTGGTGAACAACTTCTCTTTTGTTCAGATGTTTTTTGAGTTGAGTCTTGCAAGCTTGTCTGGTAATGATTGTTGTGGCTTAAATGAGAGGCAAGTTGAATTTTTTGGTCAGCATGTATCTGTAACACTTATTTCATTCATCACCATCCAATTCAAGAATGTAGGTTGTCAAAAAGTGTGCTGCTAGTGTTAGAAGATAATTTGTTATTCTTCACGGCTTTTATGGTTTACTGGTGATAGATTGAATGCTACCTAGATGCTTTTGGATCCAACATTCTGTAAATGTATACTTGGGTGACTTATTTAGCCACTGGAGAGGCTTGTTAAATATTTTTCTGATTGTAATGGTTTTTAAAATATTTGATAATAAGAATTGGTGATTCTTTTGTTGCAGTCTTCCACTTGGTTACTTTAAATAGTCTTCTGGTTGATTAAATTGGATTTTGCAACTTTTTATTCGAGTATGCAACATGCTGAAGATGAATATGAGATGCAAAAGAATCCTTTCATGTGGTTGTAGTATCAGCTTTTGTTTTGTTTATTACACAGACAGTTATACTGCATTGTTGTTAAAGGCAAGGGAGTATTATTTGTTTTTGAACAATGTTTTGTCTGGTGACCACAAGTAGTAGGTGTTGTGTAAACTTCAAAACTATGGAGACAGCTATTGCAGTTTGTGGCAGAGCAGCTTTTGTTGGGAGCAATTGATGAGGGTTAGCTGTTGTGGAAGCAAAGAAAACGTGCATATTTTCAATTTCTGATCCAATTTTGGTTCATTTCTTGATTGTTTCCTAAGCTGTAGTACATATGCAAACGACTTGCTAATCATGCATTCCTGTTTGCTTACTTAAAGCTTTTTCTTTATCCTTCATATTTATATATTCTTCAGCAATTATTAAATATTGAGGAGTGTATTAAAGTGAAATCTTTTTTCTTTCAAGAATACATTCTATCTTTATTATCTACAGAAAGCTTTTTATGAATTGATTTGTTAACATTTTCTGAAAACTTTTATTCTAGTAACCAGTAAGACACGTACGAACTATATATATGGCATTTTCTTTTCTGAAATACTTTAAAGTCAAGATTCATGCACATTTTTTTTCTTTCAAGTAATAAAGAATTTAATATGATGTTTACCAAGAAAACTATCATGCGAAGTTTCAAGCTATATAAAAGAGAGATTTATGATGCATGATATGTATTCATATATGATTGCATGTTCGTATGGATAACCATATCAAGTACATATATGTATTGATTTAAGATTTACGTGTGTGGATGTAGGAGTCATACAAGTTGGAGGCGGGCCGTCTTATTCGTGCTATGTGATTCTGACTCCTTGATAGTGTTATACATTTATACATGAGCGTGAGTGGAAGACCTAGATATATGCTATATGTATTTAGCATACATAGATATGTATGTCTACCTGTGAATAGCGTTAGGTCGAGTAGTTGTTACATGCGTATGTAGCCATTCATGTGGATTGGTGCAAATTAGCTACATATATTTGCTTGATTTTAGAATATAAGGATAGAGGACTATAATATAATAACTTTATATAAAAATGAGGTGTTGTGTATAGCATTTCATTCTTATCGTATTCTTGTTAGTTAAGAATTGAGTTGGTAAGAAATGATTCGGAACACAGGATTTGGTTACATCAGCTGCCTATAGAGATAGCAATAAAAAAGTAGGTCATAAATTGGTAATCTAAATAGAGCATTTTACTATCTTCACCTCGCTAAATTTGAGGTTGCTATTTTCTATTTTTTGCATCCAGTACTCTTTTTAGGGTTGTGATGGAGTTGGGTGGACCTTCACATTTGTGAATCGGAGTGTTGCATTTTTTGATTGCTTCATTTTTGAAACAGTGTTTGATGAAAGCCTAAGATTGAACCAGCAAACCAGGGCCATTTGTTGCCTGTTGATCAATGAGTTCAGGTAGAATCAATTTGTTCTCGAAGGGCCTAGTTCACGAGCTGTGCTTTGGATACATAGCGATATTCGTGACAGATTCGAAAAAGTGAGTTTAAATGAAAGATTATATCTTATAATTCGAATGTTTTACTGAGTTGGAACTTGGAAGTTAACTAGGAGCTAGAAACACCTGCGGTTTTCAGCTCTCTGTTTGGAACCGTTGGCCGAAAGGAACGGGTATTAGAAACAACTGAAGCAGTAGTTTCTGTTCTTCAAAGGAAAGAAGAGAACGTTGCAAATTTTGAGAGCACTAATTTCAATTGCAATTTGGCTTCAAAGCTTATTGCCAATCAATACCTCTACAATATAAAGGCCTCCCATTTTTTAGTGTACGATGAAACTTCAAGAACAATTCTTGGTGAAAATAATAGTTTCATGATAACAAGAGAATCGTCTCACCTTTTTTCACTAAATACTAAAAATTTTCATATAAAAAATATGTCTTTTGATAAAAAGTGAGTTTTTAAAAAAATCAATTTTTGAAAAAACAGCTATTACAAAATAAATTATTATCAAAGAGCATAAGAAGCTGGCTAAAAAAGATCTTTTATTAAAAAAAATTATTTTCGGCTTCGAAAGAACACAAATTTCATTTGTGTTCATTATATGTTTGCCTCTGCTACGCTCACATCAGAAATTTTATTCAAAAGAATCAGCTCGATCTCATCAATGTAGCAGAACGATTAAGCAACAAACGCAACTAATGATAACTACAAAGAAATCACACCAAACTATTTCATTCTTGTTTCCTTTTTGTTTTCGGAATCAATTCTAGAAACACCATCTATCATATTTACAAAAATATTAATTAATCAACTAGTTGTTCATGATCTAAGAAGCCTAGTCTAGTTTAGCAATTGTTAAAAGAAACGTTTAATCTCACATTAATTATCAATAGTTCTGAGATGATATTCATAAAGATTTGGGCTCACTTTTCTCATTGTCAATTAGTCTTGAAAAGAATTCTAAATTCGTCACATAATATCAGAATAGGTTGAGCCGAATCGGTCCAAAATATGGGCTAAATTTAATTTATTACTTATATCTATTCAGGGCCTTCATAGTTCGATTTATTCTAAGGCAAAAAAATAGCTCATTTTATTTCAGTACAGGTAGCCTATTTTATTCAAATATCAGTTGTCCGCTATATTTTAAAGCAAATAGTCTATTTAATTTCATGACAGATCGCTCACTTTATCTAATTCATTATAGGACACATAGTCCACATCAATTCAATTTATAAAAAATAAAAAAAACGCTTTGCTGGAGTGCAGGTATTAAAGAATAGTTTAGTCTCACATTATTTATATATGGTCCTCAGATGATATTCATAAAGACTTGACTCACTATTTTTTTAGCCAATTAGTTTTGAGAAAAATTTTAAATTCGTCACATTAACTAAATAATAAAATATAAAGTTTTAAATATTTTTTAAATTTTAAATAAATTTTTAAAAATATTTATAAAAATATATTAACAAATATATAATAAAAATTAAAAAATTATTTTGAAAAGAGAGTAATGCAAAACGCCCTTGCTTCTAGGCGCTTCGCAGCTTCAGGAATAACTAGCCAATGGAAATCAATTCGTCAATAAGAAAGCAAGGGAAAAATGCTTCCACTTTTTAAAACATCGTAGAGAAAAGTTTTCTTTTTTCTTTGAGTTACATGATAGAAACACATAGTTTTAACATCAATGTTTAAGAAGCATTATGCTTAATTGTAAATATAAAGGATTAATAGGTAATTAATTTATACTTTAATTAAACTTAAAAATATAAAAAATAATTTCTACTAATTACAAACCACAAAGCCCATCCAGTTAAGCCCGGCCTTGGCCCAACCAAATAAATTTCCTATTATTACATAACTAGGGCTTCCAGATAGGGGATCGACTCTTATTGAACGTAGGGCCTATTAAATGCTATATCTCATTAAATTATGTTGATCTATGAGCATGTTTCAATTGAATTTTATAAAAATAAATTTTAATGTGAAGTTAGACGAAAATAAATTTAATGTGATTATTAAAATATTTGAAGTAAAATTAAAAATAAAATTTTGATTATTAATTTTCGTATTGAAGTAAAAATTAATTTAGAATAATAATTAAAATATATAAAATATCGAACTCAAAATCAAAATATAAAAGTGAAGTTTGGCTGCAATTAAAACATACTCTATGTTTGGGGAGTTAAGGTTTGTTTATCTACGTCATAAATTTATTTTTTCAAACTTATGTTTAAACTAAAATAAACACCAAATTTAAATTAAAAAATTTTCCCCCCAGAAAATATTTTTTAAAATTTAAATTAAAATATTATTTCAAACTCATTTTGAATATAAAGTAAATACAAAAATTACTTTTTATCAAATTTATGTTTAACTTTTGACTCACATTTTAAAAACTCATTTTTAAAAGATGAGTTTAATACTAAGTTAAACACACATTAATGCACTTCGTTACATTATAGTAAGAGTTTATGCAGTAACATCTTCCCACCAAAAATGAATGAAACATTACACTACTCTTTGTAATGATATCTACGTATTTGAAAGTACTTATAAAATAAAAAATTTTTAAAATAAAAAATATTTAAAATAACATATAAAAAAGTTTTACCACATAAATTTTATTTTATATTTTTAAAACTTTTTAATAAATTTTTATATATTTATTAAATATATATTAAAAAATATATAATAAAAAAATAAAAATTAGTGTTTGAAAAACGCTTTCACAATCGGAACCGCGTATCGCCAAATCTACATAGATCTTATCTTATTAAGTTACAAAGCAATTATTTTAGTGTTATTATTAAGGAGAGTTTGTTTCAATTATTATGGCGTACAAATTAGATTGGCGGCGTACCATTCTCCTACTCGTATCTTCAAAAGTTATCCGAATCAAGCAAGTGATTAATTGTATGCTTCAAATATCCATAACCAAATTTTATCGAAGTAAAAAATAAAAGTAAAATTTTTTAAAGAATAAGTTTGAAGCAAAATTTAGTTTTTATTTTTAATTATTTTTAAAAATAAATTAGAACTGTAATTCAGATTTTATATTTTAATAATTTTTAAAAAACAATTATAATTGTTGTTCAGAAACTATGTTTCAAAGACCGTGAAAAAGAGAGTATAATTTAAACGAAAATAAAAATTCATTTGGAACTGTAGTTCTTAGCTCTTTATAACATTAAAATACATAAATTTATTAAAATTTTAAATTTAACAGAAAAAATTAAAGTTTTCGTAAATTGAAACACACCCTGAGCCACGAGTCCTATATATATTATATATTTTAGAAGCGTTTGTGGATATCTTTAAATTAAAAATTTTTTTTAAATAAAAAATATTTTTATTTTTTTATCTAAAAAATAATAAAAATATTAAATAAAAAAATTTTATTGTGTAAAATTTTTCTATATTTTTTAAAATTTTAAATAAATATTCTAAATAGTTATAAAAAATATATTAAAAAATATAAAATTAAAAATTAAAAAGTAATTTTAGGGTAAGCAATGCCAAACACTCTTTCTGAATATCTGTTTATAAAAATTTTGAAAAACAGTTCTTTTTTATTGAAAAGTTATAAATAATGAAAATATTTTTAAAAAGAATTTTACCAAATATTTTAAATTATATATAATGTTTTAGATTGAAGCCTCTGAGTTCAAATTAAATGATTTGAATATGTTCATTAAGGTAGCATTACTCTCTATATCACCGAAGATATATATGAAATTAGTGATATGGCTGTGTATACCATTGTTTGTAGTTTAGGAGGAGATAATAGAAAGTTTGCATTTACTTCCGTTTCTAAGAAGCTAATTTGCAACTTGTACAGAGGAGAAACTAATATAATTCTACAACATATACACTGATGTTCAGTTTGGATTTTGGTCCATGATGGCCTTCTTATTGATTTTGAATATTGGATTTCTTTTAAAAATTATAAATCATTAAAGAGTGCGTAAACTAGTTCCAAAAATAAATTTTATAAAAATAAAATATTTTTAAAAAATTGATTGAAAGTAAGTTAAGTTTTTATATTTTAATTTTAATTTTAATAATTTAAAATAATAAGTTTTTAAATAGTAAAATAAAATTAAAAATTTTAGTTTAATAAATAGTTAGAATACGTGAACTTTCTAAAAAACTTCAAATTTGGGAAGAATGTGTGAACGTAACACGCCCAAAGTTGGAATTTGTAACTGCCAGATAGCAGTAGCGCTAACGGCGTGTTTACTAACATTTCAAATTTTATTTTTAATATAAAATAAATATAAAATAAATATAAAATAAAATAAAATATATTATTATTATTTTTTTAAAAAATTCAATTTTCAAATTTACTATTAATAAAACTAATATAAAAATTTATTTTTAATATTTTTAATTTTTAATTTAATTTTTAAATCTATTTTTTAGAAACTTTACTTCATCCATTTTCAAGTATAAGTAAACACGCCTCAATACTTTCCGATTTCCAAAAGTTTATTTTAAATATACTTTTAAATTATACACAAAAAAATAATTTTCGGATTCATTCCAAATATAGGGCATGTTTGGAACTACTCAAAATAAGTAGTTTTATAAAATGAGCTTATTTTAGATCGTTTTAAAAAATAAATTTAACTTTTTTAGGGTGTGTTTAACTTGAAATGTGTTTATCTTGAGGAGTTTATACTCCTTTAGAATGTGTTTATTTTAAAATAAACTTATTTTTAAAAATTAAATTTAAAATATCTAATAAAATATAAAAATTTATATTAATTTTGTATTTAAAGTAACTTTTACAATAAAATTTTGAATTTTTTTAAATAAAAAATTATTTTAAAATTTTATTTTTTATAGTAAAAATAAAATTTTGGTCGTTGGTAAGCATGCACTTGAATAAAACCGAAGTACAGGTTGTATAAACGAAGCAGTAGGCACTCATATTGCTTCGAGTTTTGTAGGTGTCGCAATTTAGATTTGTAGATCGATTTTGAATTAAATTATTTAATAATTAGATTAAATTTGTTTAATTTTAATTTAATTTATAAATTTATATGAATTAAAATTATTTAATTCTAATTTAATTTGTTTTTATTATTAATATTTTAATATACGGAAAAAAATAAATATTATTTTTTCAAGATATGATAATTTAGGTTGATGGTTAAATTTAGATTAATTCGGATTGACCCATTTAATAATCGGATCGAATTCGTTCAACACTAATCTAACTCATATATTTATACGGGTCAAAATTTTTAATTCTAATTCTAATTGAATGAGTCAGTTTTGAATTATATTTTCGGATCGGTATATATTGCCACAATTAGAATTTTGTTGGTTTAACGGAGTGTTTAAAATAAAAGAATTTCTAGAATAGAGTTATTTAAAAATTTTTTTAAAAATAAACTTCAATTTTTATCTAAAATGCAAACTTTATATAAATAAAAAAGTTAAGATCCATAATTCACTTTTATTCCAAATTTTGGTTAAAAAAGTTGTTTTTAAATAGTATTACAAAATTTATTTAATTAAACTTAAAATGAAATGCTGAAATAAAATGAAAAAATTTATCAAATGAATCCTTAAAATTATAGGGAAGTTTATGGAGTTCCCCTGCCTTCTGCAACATAAACAATTATTTTTATAGTTAACTTTGCTTCTGTTCTACAAAATAAAACATAAGTACTCTCTCTCCGTTTAAAATAAAATACAAGTTATATTTAAATATATATATATATATATATATATATATATATTATATTTCATTTATTTTTTAAATAATTTTTTTAGTAAAATATTTTATTTTAAGCATTTTTAAATGCCACCTCAAACTGTACTAATCTTGCTTTGAGTTTTGTTGGTTTAATTAATTAATTAATTGGAGTGCTACAATTGTGTCCTTCGAATTGACGTTTACTCGCTGGTCGAAATTGTTCAAAGAGTTTACAAAAAAACTTTTATAAAAAACGAACTTACCATTTTTTAATAATAAAAATTATATATACAATAATTGTATTATATGAAATTAATTTAGATTTAGAAAAATTAAAGACTTTTTAGGAAACAAAAAATCTAATAAATTAAAAGAGATGCAAAGTGTACACCAAATATTTATAAAAGCTCAAAGCTTAAAAGTAAGTGGGCGTTTAAAGATGTTTATAAAATAAAATTTTTTAAAATAAAAAATATTTTTATTTTTTTAAATAAAAATATTTTTTATATAATTATAAAATATATATTAAAAAATATAAAATCAAAAATCAAAAAATTATTTATCCGGTCTTTATAGCTTTCTGATCCGTAGAATATGAGCGTGTATTATTTGAAAGAAAATAAATTACTAAAAAATGAGTTAATATAAATTGTGACGTTAAAATTGAGTTTATCTTTTTTGTGGTGGCTAAAAATAATGTATTAGTATAAAAAAATGATTTATAAAAATAAAAATATATTACAAAAAATTGTAATTATTATTGAACTTTTTTAATTAAAATTTGAATTCGTTTTATTTCACTTGTTCCAGTGTATCGATTTGTACTTAATTTTTATTTTACATCAAATTTTATTTAAAAAAATTTTTCAGTCAAAATTTTACTTTAATTGTTTCAAGATCACTCTAAAATTTACTTCTATTAAATTTTATTTTTTACTAAAATATATTTTTATAGAATTTAATTTCATAAATTCCAATCTATACTATTGAAACGCGCTCTAAACGAATATCAAACAAAAGTTTGATCTTTGTTAGTTGCAATAACCGCGTCACAGTAATACTTCACTTTAGCTTAGAAATATAGCATGCAACGGTCGATAAGTCAAACTTTCATTTAAATGAGTGTTTCGCTGTAATTTTTTTGATCAAATTTTAAATTTTAAATAGTTAATTATTTCGATTACATAAATATTTTAAAATTTTATTTTTACGTACGGAACTTTAATTTAATTTTTTTATTTATATATTTATTAATATAATTATATCTTATGATTTTAAATATATTTTTAAAAATAATTGAAAAATAAATATTAAACTCTATTTTTACTTTATTTTTTAAAAAATATATTTTTTATTTTTATTTTTACATAAATCAGTTATATGTATTTGAAATACGGTCCTAAATTGAGCTTTTACATGTTATTATCATGTAAAAACGCCCGTGAAGTTGAACTGATCAATTCAACACGGCCGTGTGATGTTTTTTGCGAAAATTTTAATTTTAAAATCTATATTACAATAATTATATAGAATTATATTAACGAAATTAATAGAAGACTTATTTGGATTGTTTTTGTTTCTTTTCTTTTTTAAGTAAACATGGTTCTCGTGCTAGAGAGATTTATTATTCTTAACTACTGAAATTAAAAAATAGGAAACGTAGCGATAATGAATTTTGCAATCTCTACGTAACCTATGGCAATGTCATTTTATATAATATTTTTCAATATGTTTAGTGATTAACCAGAATGTCATGCAGTTTTAGTTCATTTGTCAGCTTAGAATAAGTCCGTGTTTTAAATAAATATAAGTGAGTTTTGTGAAACAAAATTTTGTAAAAATAAAATTCGGTGATAAATAAAATTCGATAGAAATAAAATTAGAAATGATATTTAAAATTAGTAACGAATAAAGGTAAATTTTGATGAAGTAAAGTTTTATATAAAATAAAATAAAAATAAAAATTAAAAATATAAAGTGATTAAATTTCAAATTAAAATTTTTTTTTGATATATTTTGTAACAAGCTCTAAACGGAAGTGGTTTAGACCGCTGTGTAAGGGGCTGTTTGGTTCAGCTTTTTTTCAACAAAATTTTTTAATTTTTAATTTTATATTTTTCAATACATATTTTATAAGTATATAAAAAATTTATTTAAAAATTTAGAAAGTGTAGAAAAATTCTACGAAATAAAATTTTTTTATTACATATTTTTATTATTTTTTTAAATTAAAAAAAATAAAACTTATTTTTTAAAATAAATAAAAATACTTTTTATTTTATAAAAATTTTATTTTATAAATAATTCCAAACGATCTTTAAAACGAGTCCCCCTTCCAACATGGACGGACAGGGCTTATTTAAAAGGCCTTGACTTTTGGGTCACCGCACATATATAACCAAACTCTTCAAATTGTTAATTAATTGGGCTTTTATTTCATTGGGGTGGTACCGATATCCTCACGCCGGAAATTGAACGGCAGCAAGCAAAAGCAACCACTCGGAAACATCCGCGTCGACGAACGAACACGTATGACTCACAGTTATTTATCCACAGCTTTAATCATCAGACTATTCTTATCATTAAGTTAGTATTATATTAACTAATATACGTAGATCAGTTGCGTTTTGTGATCTACTTAATCCTGTTTGTATTTAGTAGAATCAAGCCAACGTAGCACCTAGACTCTACAGGATTTAACACATAAATAAACTTTGGTTTCAGAAATTTCCAAATTATTTGTTTTGAAATAAAGTTGTACTTCCTTTTTTGTTTTCGTCTCCTTTTTTCGGATTTTCTTCTTTAAAAAAACAACAAAAACACGGAAAATCTGCAGTGCTTGGATACCACTAGGTCCTTGGCCCTCTTGTTTCTTCCTCTGTTCATCCCTACTAGGAAAAAATTTCCCGCAACATTTGGTACTTCTCTTTTACCGACTTCTAACATCAATTATTTGTTTTTTTTTTCTTTATAACGTTTTCTTTGTCTTGATCGGAGTTTTCCTGGTGCTCTGCTTGGGTTTAATTTCGTTTTTTTTGTTTTTTTTTGTGGGGCTTTTTTTTGCTCACTGTAGCTTCCACCAGTTCAGTTTTTGCGGAACTCTTCGATTTCTTCTTCAAATTATTCTTCATGAAATTTTAAAAGAACAGAAAAACTTTTGACTCTGAAATGTTTTTTCTATAAACTATTCAACTTCTGGATTGAATCAATTTCATGGCTTCATCTCCTTCGAATTCATCGCAATTTGAACCAGCGATAATCGAGCAAGTCATCACCGAATTCTTCGCAAAGAGTCTCCACATAATCCTCGAATCGCGCTCTCCTTACGTTTCTTCTCGTAACTACAGCGGCGATCTCTCCGCCGCCGCCTTCACCGGCAGTGGCTCGCCGGCGTCGTCTTCTAACTCTTCTTCGTCTTCCGGCGTTCGGCCGAGAGATAAATGGTTCAATCTAGCTCTACGAGATTGCCCTGCCGCTCTCGAAAACTTCGATCTTTGGCGCCAGAGTAATCTCGATCCTTTAGTTGTTGATATCGTGCTCGCTCGCGTTGCTTCGGCTTCTCATGGTTTCTCAGGCCGTGCTTCCCCCGGCGGTTGTCTTCCTCGAACTTTGTCTAATAAAGAACGATACTTTGAACCCATGCCGGATTCTAAATCTGAGAAAATTGTTGAGCGTTGGGTGATTCAGTATGAAACACGACGGTCTGATGTTGGTAGAGATTCGAAATCTGGCGGTCAGAAGTACAATGGTGGTAGCAGCTCTGGCTCTCATTCTTCAGAAATGCCTGCAATGTACAGGAAAACGTATAAAAGATCAATCGTGCTCTTGAGGTCTTTGTATGTAACTGTGAGACTGCTGCCTGCTTACAAGTTGTTTAGGGCTCTCAATTCATCCGGGCAGCTTCGCCCTTTTAGTCTTTCCCATAAGATTTCATCTTTTGTTGAGCCATTTACTCGCAAAGAAGATGCAGAAATGAATCAGTTTGTCTTTGCTCCGGTGGAAACACCTTGTGGACGGCTGTGTTTGTCAGTGTCTTACCTTTCGACTGTTGATGATGTTAGCTTTGAGACATCAACTCCATTATCCACACAGTTGATACCGGACTATGTTGGGAGCCCAACTACTGATCCACTGAGGCGGTTTCAGTCACTTCCGACTGCAGCATCATTGCCTAATTATGTTTCATTTGGTGGAAGGCATAGTTGGAGCAATGACCAGGGAGCTTCTACGCCTTCGGGATCGCAAACTCCTTCACCTACTTACTCAGATCCTCGGGCTTCGCATTATAGTCAGAACCCGAACCTTCCTCCTCGCGCATACCTGCATGATTATTCTCTCTCAGGTCGTTCAGCTCCGAGTAAAGCATTGGTTCCATTCAAGAAAAAGACTACATTTGATGAGTACTATCCATCACCGCCATTTACACCATCTTCATCCCCTTCAGCGCAAACTTATTTGCCATCTGGCCATTTGACGAGCGCTCTTTTGCGAACGGAAAGTGCTCCTGTTAGTATTCCGTCCCCGAGGCCAGGGAGTAGTGGATTGCCTAGTCCTGGTCTTCCTCCATCTCCTTCTTTGAAGGGCGTCCGGCAAGGGATGCCATCTCAGAGTGGCAATGTCAGAGCACAAACTACCGCTGCTCTTCAAACATCTTCCCCTGGTAAGGTACAAATGAAGAAGGAGACTTTGAGGCTGGCTGACATTCAGTCCGGCATGGCTTTACAGAAGGTCATAACTTGTGTTGAGTTAGACTTTGTGAAGGTTCTAAAACTATCTTTTGGCTCTCTCATGGAAAGCCTCAATTTATGGTGCAGGTCCTTTCATTGGGAAAAGACGAAGCCAGAAGTTTACCTGGTCTCAAAATTTCATCTGTGGCTTCACCCTGTATCACATTTTCTAGGAGCCCAAGCAGGTTATCTTTGCTGGACGAATTTGATGATCCCAATTTTGCCTGCCCATTTGCTCCTGATGACGAAGATGCTTCAGATTCATGCAGTGGGTAATGCCTTACATTTTGAGTATTCTTCTACTCTATCTTCTTTAGCGTATGTGCTTTTGAGTTGTTCACCTTCAAATTGGTCATATCTTAGTTTGCCAATATATTTGATTCAAAGCTTTAGTCAATAACTTCCGTAAGAAATGGGGACTCTGAATCTACAAAAGTGATGCCATTTCTTTTCAGCTATTCTAAGTTGGGTGACATTTGATTTTGTACGAGCTATTGAACTTGAAGTGTGATCCATAAAAGGAAGGTTGATTGCATAATTTGCTAGTTCTTAGCCATATGCTAAATAGATTGCTGTTTTGTGACAAGTGAAACATATTTTAGGATGTTCTGTTCATTTATTTATTAATACAATATGATTTAAAAGTTTGAAATTTAGTAACTGGAGAAAAATGTTTGTCAAGCTAAACCACTTGAAAGTTTGATATAAAGGTCAAAAACCAAGTGTCATTGCAATTTGCTCATTTCCTTAGTCAGGCATAACTATAAAAAAAAAAATCTTTTTTGGTTTTGTTTTGCTTGGTATAGACCATAGAGTTTTGATGTTCTTTTTATTTTGCAAATAAGCATCCTGTATTGATGTCTGTGATTCGTACCATTGTTGTTTTGTGATTATCGGCTGGGATTGAGGTTATAAAATTTGCTGATGGATCTGCAAGAAAACATAGAGTCAAAGTTCATGGCATTGACCTTATTTTTATGGGCTGACTACTCTAGGCTAGAGGATGCAACTCTGAAATGGCTGCTAAATAAAGAAACTATCAAGTGGATTCCATCTGGATTCTCCTATAGTATGGTCTTTGGTATATCCTATTCACACTAACATAACCTGTAGACCTTCACTTTAATAGGTTGTGCCATATTCTTAATATGGATTATTTATACTTTCTAACTGTTTATTTTGGTTTGTATGTAATGGAAATAGATTAAGTTTCCTAAGGAAGTCCTTGAAGCTTCATACTCTAATGTTGTTACTAGGTGCACCATTGTCTTCCATGTAGGTTTGGTTAAGCTTTATTCTTTGCTTGTAGGGTTGAGCGTATTGGTGGTAGACAGCCCAATGAAAACCTGGAACCAGGAGGGTCTAAAGATTTCAGAAAAACGCAAGATGCTGCGGTTGGTGCCCTGATAAAAACTTTTAAGACTGCTGCCCCACTGCACAAGGATCTATTAGGTTCAGCCCAATCCTCACAAGGTTCAAGAGAAGTATGTACTGTCTTGAGGTTTGAGACTAGCAAACCTGCAGAGATTGGAGAGGGCAATCTTGATCATGCTACCACAAGCCCTTACATGTCAGCCTCTGGACAAAGCAAGTCAAGGACCACTGCTGAGGCTTTTGAAGAACTAAGAAGCTATAGAGAGATCAAAGAAAAATTACTCAAACAGGGTGGATTTTGTTCTCTAGATGGGCAACAAGAAACAAGATCTGTAGACAGAGGCGCTTCTGGGTTTTGATGCAAAGTTTCTTCATGTACATATGTACAGTTTTCCGTATTAGCCAGCGTGCCAGTGTTGTGCAAAACCTTGAGGTATTTATGCAACCTCTGGAAGGTCAAACATGCATCTACAGTATGTTAAAGGATCATTACAAATATTTATAAAAAGAAGAATTTTATCTTCCCTAGTTGCTTTTATGCTTGAACAGCTCAGTGAAATATTTTCATGCATATGCATATCTATTCATCAATAACAATCATGTTATATAGATGTTGACTTCAAGCATTTTCTGGGATTTGAGCTCTTCAAATCATCCATTTTGTATATCAGGTATAATGTAGAACTTAGCCCAAAGAAATATATGCATCCTCAATGCAGTATTTGTGCCAACATTTAGCTTATTTAAGTGTGCAAACTTGGAGCATTTCGACTCAATGATAACAACTCAAGACCATTGAGATAACAAGAAGGAAAGGTAACTAAACGTAACAGGTAGGAAATGATAATAAGCATACTTTTTTCGACGAACTTCAGGAAACTTTTATAAACCGTAGGTTGTTTTCCATTGCACTGCCTAATTATTTGATGATGATTGCAAATAAGTCCATGTTTTCCCAATAACTTTAGTAGATTGTATTATTCCTATCTACAAGCTCAATTGTCATCGATTGGAAAACTGAAGTAGAAATTACTCTTTAATTCTGTATCTCAGCTAAGATATTGCTATTAAACCTAAGTAGAACTGTATCCTGCAGCAGACATACTTACAGTTAATGCCTGACATGTATGAGTACTAGCAATTAGATGTGTCAAGCATGTCAATGATTAAAAATATGTTTTTTTTTTTATTAAAGTAAAAGATGTGCATCCACAGTTTAGGTAGCAGTAATGAATTATCAATTTAGTAGAAGTGCCAAGCATATCATATGTTTTGCTTGATGTCTGAAATGAAGTAATAGTAGACGTCTGTTTTCTTCATTTAAATGAACTCAAGGCTTTGCATCTTTTCTCTTGCCTTATCTAATAGTTTTAGCTTTGCCTTGGAAGCACTTCGATATAGCTTTGATCAACTAGACAATGCACCAACAGACCCTTTTTCAGTCAAATTACACCAGACCTTTTGGGTAGTTCTTAGAACACAACCCAACCATTCTACTTCTGCTGTCTAACAAAGGAAGAATCATTTGAAATTGAACACCATAGGATCAGACTAGATAAATGTTAATTAGTTGACTGAAACAATTGTAAAACCTGAAGATGAGTTTCCAGTAGTGCTGACAATACTTTTTATGCCTTCTTTTTATCTTTTTCCAGTCCTATTCCCCAAAAATTTTGTTCAGAACTTCATACAACAATACTCTTCTGTTTACATGTAATCTGCACGCTTAGTGATCTTTAGTTCCTCAAGGTTAATTGTTTCTCACTGCCTTCTATCATGAATTCACCTCCCTAGCTGTTTCTTTTACCTAGTGGCATTGAGAACGTACTCTCACTAGGTGGTTAAAAAGAATACTTCTAATTCCTTGTATTAGTCATGAAAATCCATGAATACCTCTGGTGCTTTTCATACTTTCTTTGTCCATGATCCAGATTTGCTTTTATTATGATTCCAACTGTTGACAAGTTTTTTCCTCCTAATTAAGTAGTTGCTACAAATGGTTAATTGCTGCCACTGGTGCAGTTCTACATGAAGGTTTTGATGCAATTTTCTCAGTTATCTAGTTCATTTGTTCTTCATTGGCTCTGAAAGTCTCGAACTAATCAATATTTTACTTCAGCCATCCTGAACATGAGACTGTAAGGATTGACTATACATTTTTAGAAGCATGTGACAAGTTTTAGCTTCTTGCTGATAGTTATTTCTTTAGTTTGGTGCCTTGCAACAACAGATTAAAAGCTTTTTGTAGAAAGAAATGGAGATTTCCAATTAAAGGCACATAAACATTACATAATTCTGTGATAAGGTAGGGAGAATAGATGAGGTGTGATAAATAATAGTCCAGTTACATAGCATGCTAGATTTGTCAGCTAAGCCTTAAAACCACTGGACCCAAGTGCCTTCATGAGTCCAAAAGTCACAGCCATTGCTGTCCATCCTCCTATGAGTACTCTCAAAGCCGATCTCATCACTGGAGCTCGGCCAACAATGGCTCCTATGCTCCCAAACAGCGTCAGTGCCATTGTAACTGCAGCTGCCACAACCCCCACCCGCACCTTGTAACTGGTTATAAATCCTGCTGCAAGCAGTGGCACAATTGCACCCATTGAGAATGCAAGTGCTGAGGCCACAGCTGCCTGTATAGGGCTAGGCAGACGGTCTCGGCCATCTGCACTGTTCTCACTTCCTTCTACTCCATCCATTTCTAACTCCATTTGTGACACCTCAATATCCAACTGAGAGTACACAGAGACAAACTCTCCTATTGCCATGCTGCAAGCACCAGCCACCAGGCCAGCGAAGCCAGAAATAATCATAGCCTTGGGGTCATCCTTCACCGCCCCTACTCCCATCATTAGGGAGGCAGTAGAAACCAGTCCATCATTGGCACCAAGAACAGCTGCTCTCAACCACTGTGCTCTTTGCAAGTAGTTCACTTCTATTTGCTGTGGGTTGTTGATACCATCGATGGTGATCTTGGCATCATTGAGAGCCATGCAGGGTTTTGCTCTGTAACAAAAAAAGATAGGCAGGACCAAAGAAAGGATTGATGACTGCGATGAGGGGAAGTAGAAGAGTGTGACTGCCACACGCTGCATTGGGAGGCTTTTATAATGAGTTTTTGGTACTGTTAAAGAGTATGGTGGTGGAGCCGCTTAGTAAAGGTGAGCCATATTATTTGGTAATAAATTACTTTTATATTACGTATTTGATCAAGTATGCATTACTTATGCTTTTTAAGCAGTTTGCAAGCTAAAGAGTGCAGAGTGCTAAGGGTGCGATTAACGTTGACGGGTAAGCTGTTTACTTTTTGGTGTGTTGATATGATCAAATATTTTTGGCTGAAGTTTGGTGGACATGTCAGAAGTGTGTCAATCTAAGTTTGCATTGAACAAATTAATGAGATGTCAGAAGTAGGTTACACTAGGTTTTTTGGCTGTGATATCTGCAGTAGAGGCGTTGGTTTCAAGACCTTATGGAAGCTTGTATTTTAAATGAGAACTTGAGAATTCCCGTGTATAAAATTTCTATGTATCCAGTTTTCTAAAATACAAACATGTAGGTAATAAACAAGTTGATGACCCACTCGAAGTCCCACTGAAGATGAAAAGCAAGTCATTTACTGTATGCTCTAGGTTCACTTGTTGCTGTCAGTGTTTCCTTTCTGTACCTGGAGAAGCAAAGACTGTTCAACATTGGAGTCTCTTTTTACCATGAAATTTGGTTTTAGTGTCATCTAAAAGGGTCATGTACTACCAATTTAGCAGAAGTTCCATTCTTGTATGGTGGGTAGTATATACATGTTCAAGCTTCCTGCATATTGTGGTAATTCATACCCAGCTTTTACACTACATATTCAAAACTGCTGACGTATATTCTCATGTTTGTTGTTTGGCTGCTGAATAGACGTGCACTTGTTGAGAGAGTGCAGAGCTGATAGCATTAGTAATGGGTTGGAGTGTGCATTCCACACGACTGCCACCCACCAAAGGCTTGTTCATTTGTTTTATATAGGCAACTTAAGGAAATGGCTTTTCCCACCAAGCTTTTGGCTCTCTTATCCTTCTCTTGTGGGATCCAGTTCCTTCTTTTTTGGATTGAGAGCTTCTGCATTGGTTAGTTTTCCTTATCTCTTACTGAATGTGAGTGCTCCACTTCCGAGATCAATATAGAACATCCTTCATACATGTAGATTTAGCTCTAGTACGGGTCTGATCAATACGTACATTGCATTTTCCATAAACTATGCATACTACATCTTTTTGAGGTATTTAAGAAACTTCTATACTTTATTTATCTGACATTCGGACTTAAAGGCAGCCATCTGTCTGTTACTGTATTTGTATTTTTCTTCAAATAGTGGTAGGTTTTCAGATATATACTTCATTTCAAGAAAGAAGTGTGTTCCCTTTATTTAAGTACTTATTTATTTTCAATCTTGGCAGGAATAATATCAGAAGCTCCACTTATTTAGTAAATTCCAGAAAAGACTTGAATGGGATCACATAGTGCTCAATAAAGTTAAAGGTAAGTTATGGCAAAAGGATGGAGTAAATGTGCCCATGAATCAATGTACCTAACATTTAGAAATTTCAGGTTATCAATCATTCATTTTTGTCTCTTGCCTTTCTGTTCTTTAAACTGCCAACATAATAATTATCTTAACTTAGTGTTGTTATGAACTTAACCAACTTTAATGCTTTCATTCCTTGCTACTCCTACATGGTGTATATTTAGAGTTATTCTGTAGCATGATGCTTTTAGCCGTATTACGTTATGCTTCTGTCAAAATCTTTTTCGGAAGCGAATGTTTTTCTTTCGTTTCAGGAGCTGTTTGCTGGTGGGTTCTGAACAATGTTAAGATTGTTTTACTTTATTAGAATGATTTAATCATAAATTTCTACTGAGCAGAGTTACGATTACTATCTTGGGAACTCATTATAAAAGGCGCACTTAACAAGTTATTGCAATCAAGTAAGCAATCAAGCGCATCAGTTTTATGTATGTTCTTTTTCTATTCTTCTACACAGCTGTTAGAACTTGAAATTCCTCGTTGCACATTATCCGAATATATTGTGCGAAGAAAATTTTTGATTTAACGAAGATGTGTGTGGTTCATTTTCAGGTTTAACAATTCCTTTGTTTGGATCCCTGTTTCTCCGTCCACCGGAAGATGCATATAGGCTGGAGATGAAACTGCTGGAAGAATGTAAAATACCAAACGGGCTTGTTAATGCATAGCCCGGCTCGTAGCTATTTCTGGATGATGATAACAAGACATGGGCTTTGACTCCAGGCCCGTATTAGGTTAAATTTATGGACTTTGACCCAAATATCAACGTGTTTTAGTTGTGTCAGATCTTTTTTAAAATAAGTTTTTTTTAAAAAATTGTTTAAAAATAATAAAATTATTTTATATTCTAAAGTTTTAATAAAATTTTTATAAAATGTCTAAATGATAATAACTTTTAAAGTTTAGTCAAACTTCGCCGAAATATTATCAGAATTAGTAATCAGTAGAAGATTGGATAAAATATCATTAATTGTATTTAAAATGTATATGTAAATCTAGATCTTCGGCAATCGATACAACTTAAGATTTATAACGGTTTTCATTAGGATAAGTTTTTCTTATTATGTTATTTTGATCAATTCAATTGATAGAGATCGATTTGTGATTCAATTGAACTAAAAGTTTATCATAAAAATTTGAATTAGTAATTTTCATATCCAAATTAAATTTGAAATATTGTAGTAGAATAATACCTTATAATGCCTTTACAAATAAGGTGTGTTTATTCCTACATATATATATATATGGAGTTTGAAACTTACAGCAGGGGAAATGATGAAAAATTCAGAGAAAATTGAAGGAATGAGAAGGAAAGACAAAGATTTGAAGCAGCGAGGGGGAGATTGCTCGCCGACAGCGTGCAAAATCAAAAGGGAGAAGGCTCGGCGAGAGCGAAGAAGGAGAGATAATTTTGAAGGAAGAGAAAAAAATAGAGATGAGATGCTGAAAATATGATTATACAGTGACTCCGTAAGAGCGGAGCAATATTAAGAATTATGACCGTCGGATCAAGATCCGACAGTTTGAAATATGAAGTACGCGATGAGATGATGTGCGTACATCCGACTCCCTCTCTATATATATATATCATTAATTGTATAACTGTATTTAAGATGTATATGTAAATCTAGGATTTATTCAGCAACTGAAACAACTTAAGATTCATAACGGTTTTCATTATGATAAGTTTTAGTTGGTTGACATTTCAACCTTGCGAAAAATTGGATTACAATTGTATCATCTCATAATTGATACGTGAAGCATACATTTCTTTGGCGCTCCTCTATATATATTTTTATCCCATTTTTTATTCATGGAACGTTTACGATTATCTAAAAAAAAAAATTCAAAAACAATAGAATTTACAAAAATAAGCTTAATTTTTTCTATAAATAATATAACTTATTATAACAATTTTATGATAATTCATCTATATTTTTTAAATTAAAAAGTTTTTTAAATAATATAATAAATTTATTAAACATAAGAAGTCGAAATGAAATTGTTTATAACAAGTGATAAGTACTATTTAAATGAAACAAAAACAGGAAGAAAGAATAGAAAATTTTTAGAAAAAAAAAGAAAGGAATTGAAAAAGAAAGAAAGAAAATAAAATCTAAAGTAAAGAAATAAATGAAAAGAAAAAATTTCAAGTAAAAGTATATTGATATTAAATAAGTAATGGTTCTCACGAACAATGACATTCATACTAATTGGATTCTTTTCCTTTTGGAAATCAGATCTTTTTCTGTTGAAATCACATTAGTTTGTTTTGACTAATTTGACGAACCAAATATTAAAAGCAAACTTTTTAATATTAAATTGTCAAAAAAATTTTGTCCGAAATGCATAAAGGCTTAACTTTAAAACTGAATGGACAAAAGCCCATAAGGTCACCCATGAAATGGACTTTGGTCTCTGAAATAAAGCTAAAATTTAGAGATCCTTTAGAATAATTTAAAAATAAAAATTTTATTCAATATAACTATTTTAAATTTTTTACAAAATAAACTAATTTTTTTATTTAAATACAATATTATATTTTTTCAAAATTTTAAAACTTTTAAAATATATGGTGAAATTATAAATAAAAAAGCGTCTCAGCCAACGCAAAAGATACCCTTAAACAATTTAATAAGACGTTTAGAGTGGTTATAAAAATTCTTTATACAACGAACTTAATTTTTTATCTAAAATAATAGAAATTACATAAATAAATTTTGTAACATGCAATTATATTTCATAAACTTTTAATAAATTTTATTAAAACATTTATTAAAAAATATTTATTTGAAATGATAAATATTTTTCGGCAGTCAAATGTCTCTTATGTAAACTTAAGTCTTCTTAGTAGCGGAAATTTTGGCACGACGACTGCAGCAATCGCTTTTTTTCTATTCTAATCGGATCCGCATGTGAGAGAGATGCTTCATGCTTGAGCTCGTTACCAGTTGCTTGCAAGCAAAAGCATCATTTTTCAGAGATAAAGTCTCTAATATTATTTTAGGAGTTGTTTGACATTATATTTTTAAAAAATAATATTCTTAAAATTTTAAATTTATTTTTAATAAATATTTTATATTTACTATTATATATTTTTATTATTTAAAAAAATAGTATAACATATTTTTCACAATTAGTCATCTGTCACACTATTCCGTGTCACTTTTATTTGATTTCTCTTAGTTATAATTTTAATCTAATTCATTAAATAGGAATTTTGTTCTACCTTTCGGAAAAACCGATTTAACGGATCTAACATTAACATAAACTTAAGTATTACAGTTAATTGAAAGCCTGTCATTTTCAAAAGAATCACGCAAATACCGCAGTGTTAAAGTACTAATTTATTTACTTATACTTATAACTCGATTTTAAGATTCCGCGTCGATATTTTAAACGCGACGTTTCGATCTCCGAAATCGAAGCCGATATTCAATCGAGTTCGGTGTTCTCTACTGAGACAGGAGTCAGGAAAACGAGCGGCTGAGATTTTATCTAAGCGTGGGATCTATAACTCAACGCCTTGTTACGGTCAAGACGACGATGATCTTGCAGTCGCCGGAGATATATCACTCCATCTGTCCAACATCAGCCTTAAGTGCAGCGCTCGCTACGAGTCCGGAGAGCGAATTCAGTTACACTGCTGCCATTGAGAAGAGAGAAGCATGCTACGGCAAATTCTAATCACTCCCTTGCAAGCACATTCCTTTCCATTTTGATTCTTCCTTCCACTGTTTGGGGCTGCCATCCTCATAAATTATTCGTATCTTCATAAACCGAGAAACAATACAGGGAGAGGAGGAGGAGTTTTTAGTTGGACAATGTGAGGCCTGAAGCAATTGCAACGGCGAGACATTCCGGCTCAGAGTCCGTCGTTCTCGGTGAGCCTCAGGCTTGCCATCCTCCAAAACTTCCATTACTTCCTCACCAACTCTTGAAAAGCAACGTTGTCGTTAATATTCCTCTTTAAATGTTACTTAATTTGATTACTTTTGTTCTTTCTTTTTTTTCTTAGCTCAAAATAATTAGTCTAATTCGTATAATTGCGATTTGCATCGTCTTTGGTCTCAACGGATATACACATTATGGTGCTCATACTTAGACCAGCAAAGATCTCTGCAACTTCGTCGGCCATATATAATCGTTAGATCTTTCGTCGGCCATACTTATCTGATGATCAGCGACTGTTTGTATCGCGCAGGTAGAGATTGGTGTCGTCTTCGACGGCGCCGGTGATGGGAAGCCATTATCCAAAAAAAAGCCAAAACGAAAAAGAATACCAAGAGAAACGAAGGCGGAGAAGAGAGAGATCGGAAACGGCACTGGGATCAAATCGCAAAACCGCGTTTCCTGGCTGTCTCAATTGAGCCCGGAAAACCGAACCCAATTTGGAGCGTTCGTTAGCGTTTATAAAATTGAATTTTTCTGAAATAAAAAATATTTTTATTTTTTTATTTTTTAAAAAAATAATAAAAATATATTAAAAGAATGTTTTAGTAAAATTTTTAAATAAATTTTTTATATATTTATAAAATATATATTAAAAAATGTGAAATAAAAAAAATTTAATAAACGGACTTTTTATAGGTTCATCTCATAGTGGCTTTTATGTAATTAAATGCAAATTGAAAGGTTCTTTATAATTTATAGACTTTCATTTCGCGAAGATCTTCGGTAGAATATATCGGCCAGATAAGTAGAATAATAATTTTCCAAGTTTAAATAAGCAAAAGAAATTTCTTTTTTTTTTTTTTTCTTGTTGAGTTTTTCTCGTCTCGATCAAGCCCAGCGAACACTTTGTGCCACCTCTCTCTATCTCTTCTGTGTAGGGCCCACACAGATGGAGCAGAACAGATTCGGACAATTTCCAGCTAGCCGACCGGCGGCGGCACCAGGGCATCGGCGAGCTCACTCGGAGACTTCGTTCTTACCTGATGATCTCTTATTCGACTCCGATCTCGATTTCTCTCTCGCCGACTTGGATTTTCCTTCACTCTCAGATGACTCAACCTCCGCCGGAGGTCCGCCGCCCCCGCCATCTCAGCCTACGTTACCAGTGGCGCCGCCAAGAGTGTCCCACCATACCCGGAGTCTTTCTGTCGACGAGGCTTTCTTCGACGGGCTAGGCTTTGCTATGGGGCCTGGTGCCGGTGGAGAACAGCAGCAGCAGATAGAGTCGACGAGGCCAAGGCACAGGCACTGTAGTTCAATGGACGGTTCGACGTCCACGTCACCGTTTGAAGGAGAATCGCCGCCACCCTCGTTTCCGGACTTCGCGAAGAAAGCTATGCCGCCTGATAAGCTCGCTGATCTCGCTCGTATCGATCCTAAGAAGGCAAAGAAGTACGTTCAAATTTCTTCTTTGATTTTTGTGTGGACTCTTCATTTTGCTCGAGTTATATACTGACTTTTGCTTTTGGCTGAAGCGCTTCATCTGCTTAGTTTTTGCTCTCTAATTTTAGATAAACTCACGACTTAAAGCTTGCTAATATCTAGACGGCTTCTAGATAAAAATATGGTTTCTTAATGTTTTCTTGATTTTTTTTTTTTGTTACTTCGAGCTCATTGGAATAAGGTTGTTCAATTAATTTGATCTGATCTTCTTTCTTTCTTCCAATTTTCTCTTTGATTTAATTGGTGTTGCCGCTAGCACTGGATAACTTTTGAAAAAGTAAATGGAGATTGAGCTAGTGGATCTAAACAAAGTTTGAGTGTGTATGGAAATTTCCATTACTTCTTATTGATACTTTCACTGTTTACTTCGACACTAACGTTTGGTTGGCTTTATATGCTCTGTTTGAGTTGTTTTTCTTCCCTAGTTCTGTTGGTAGATCCTATGTTTCCACCAAGTTTTAAGACTCAATTGACTTTGGCTCTACGGGGTTTTCTGGTTTATACCAATTTCAGGATTGACCAGTAACTGTATTTGCATTCTGTGAAAAGCAGTATGCTTCGTCTGTACTGCATGATGATAGCATCTATGGCTTGTTTTTGTGCTTTTTTTTTTTTTTGGTTTCCTCTTTTTCGCTTTTTTCTGCTTCATTACTGAAACTTTTAGTTCTTTCAGAAAAGCTGTTAAGTGTCTTTCCCTTCTTCTGTTCTTGAAGGATAATTGCAAATAGACAATCTGCTGCTCGATCAAAGGAAAGAAAAGTTCGCTACACTAATGAGCTTGAGCGGAAAGTGCAGACACTTCAGACAGAGGCAACCACCCTTTCTGCCCAGCTAACACTTTTGCAGGTAGGTTAATCAGCTGCTTCGGTACTGTTAGTTAACTGAGCACTAGTTTTTATTTTCACAATCCTTCTCTCGTAAATCTGTCTCTTTGTTGACCATTGACTTGAATGGTAAGTGTGTCAATTTTGACTTTTGGGAGCTGTGGGAATTAGAGGATAGCGTGATTCATAGGAACTCTTACTGAGTTAGCACAAAAAACTTGTGCAAATGAACATTAGGTGCTCAGTTAATGAACATTTATTTTTAACTGAAGACTAGTGGTTCTACCATTTATGTTAATGAACATTCTTAGGTGCAATTAAAAAAGAATAATATTCTGTTCATTGTAAAATTTTTTAATTTAATGCGAAAATAGTAGTCTCCTTCTCCATGTGTTAACTGTCTGCATACTATTGAAACTTGGAAAATTTTCAGATCTGTTTGCATTGACTCTTCTTTCTGAGATGTTTGCATTTTGGACTTTTGAATCCCAATAGGTGCTAAAGTATGATATTGCCGATGAAGTTTTCCAAAATTTCAGATTGGTTTTGAAGAAGTCATGCAATGTTTATAATATAATAGTTATGTGCTAGATTTGACGATGTAATCATCTGGATTCTAGAGTCATTCATGGAGTTTTTTCGGTTTTGTGGGCATCTTTGTGCAACGTCTGGATAACAATGCTTTGAGGCTTCTATGATCATTAGTTTTGACACTAAGCATCAATTCAGATATGATGCTGTCCGTTTATCAAAATTGCAAATCTAACATTATTGAATCGATGTTTCTTTTCCTCGCGAATTGATCAATTGCTGGAGATAATCACATATATGATACCATTGGCAACTTAACTATATGCAGAGAGATACAACTGGGTTGACATCTGAGAATAGAGAGCTAAAACTACGACTGCAGGCAATGGAGCAACAGGCTCAACTCCGTGATGGTTTGTACTATACCTTAATAATTCATGTGAATTGTCGTGAAGATCACCAAACCATGCAATGATTAGACATAAACATTTCGTGTGCTTCTTTTGGATAGTTATGAAGAATGACGTCGTGAAGTCTAGTTTCAACAATTCTAAGACATATTTGATCTACAGAATGAGGATCATCCTTTTCTAAATGATTCTGCAACATCAATGGTATATGTATTAGTGAATTTGATTGTGTAGGGTTGGAGTGAATTGTCATGAATGAGAACTGAAGAGTCTAGGTGGAGTTTGTGTGGATATTTATTAGAGAATCTGTTTCTCAATGAGAAGTTGTAGGTCTTATCTATCACTAGCTGTAGGTCAAGCTGTTCGTTCTTCTACTGTTCTCAACAAGTTAAAATACTTAAAATCATACTTATCATCAGCCTGCTTTTACAAAATGCATTGGAGTATACTCAATATTTTGTTGCAGCCATACAGCAATGTGTCTAACACAAGCAGGCAGTTACCTTAGTTCATTGTAGGTTTAATCTACACAAAGGCTTCTATTATGCAATTGCAGCTCTGAATGAGGCACTAAGAGAAGAAGTGCGACGGCTCAAAATAGCAACTGGACATCTTTCAAATGCCAACGGAAATATGTTCAGTGGACGTTTTCATCCATCTGCAAGACCATTTTTCAGTCATCCCCAGCAGTTCAATAGGAGTCAGAATGCCCAGCCTCCTCAGCAAGTGCGCAGCTCGCAGCCGTCATCCAACGGCCCATCTCTCAGTAACCAGCCGCTACATGATTCCATGGACCTCATGTGAGGAGAATTCCACCTTTGCAATGTTCACAAATGTGCATGCAGATGAAGCAGAGACGGATTTATTCCTGTAGATTACTTCTCTAGGGATTCATGTTCATTGAATTAAATTCGTTCAGTTAATGGTTCAATTACTGTTTCTGTAAGATATTAGATATATGTGGTAACATCTAACAATTAATGATGACTGGTAGCTTTTAACGTCACATGTATAGTGGCATATGTTCTTCATACCATGTTAGCTCGGGAAGCAATTATGTTCATTAAATATTGGAAAAGGTTTTGGGATCTGTTTTGTTTTCATGTCGATGATCTATCCCTGTCCGGTGCTTTCAATCTGGTGTTAAGGGCGTGTATTTTTTTGTCTAGTTTTAAAAATAATTACTTAAAATTAAAGTTTAAAAGTGACTTTAATTAATTAATTAATTATTATTAGAAATGATTTCAGAAGTGAAATCTGTAGTTTTAAAATTTTTATTTTAAAAGTAAAACTTTTTGCAAGAAAATCAAATTTTAATTTTTGAATTTAGTTTAATTTAAAATAAATTTAAAATTATTCTTAAATAATGTGTTAAATATTGATAAACACGCTCTAAAAGCTTTCGAAAGGTCCACTTTGGCGTTACTTATGTGCAATTATGGTCTTTTCAATTTCCAACTTTGTTTAGCCAAATACTCGATAGTATATTAATATCAATTTTCTGCTATTTTTTCTTAGCGGCCACGCTTTCGGGAATTTTTACTTGCAGATTCTAGAGTAGTGCAATTGTATCAACGACACACCGTACAGTCGGTCTTCCCGACATAGGCCGTTCAGAAATTTTTATGAATGTTTTTTTAAAATAGAGATATTTTCATTTTATTTATTTAATCTAAAAAATAATATTAATAATAGTAATAATTTCTATGATATAATTTTTTATATTTTTAAAATTTTAAATAGTTTATATAAAATATTATTAAAAATATAAATAAAAATGAATTTTGAAAATCGAGGAACAGTAACGTCAAACGTAATCCTAAAGAGCCTGCGTTACCGCTCAAAAATTCTAATTACCGGCAAGTACGGAAGGTTTGAGAATAATTTTAATTATTTTTTAAATAAATTTTATTTTTAAATTTAAATAATAATAAATAATAAATAATAATAAGTTTATAAAAATTTTAAATAAATTTCAAGACGTGAACTGAAAAGTTATTTTGCATTGGCAAATGCGTCCAATCCAATCATACACCGGGAGGTCACCAGTCTCTCCAACCGCATTGCAAAGCTCACATATTTCCAACTTCTGGTGTTCCCAGGAACTTTTTTAAATTATTTTTTAAAAATTCGAGTGTTAATATTCTCGCATACCTCTCTTGGGGGATTTGTCAAATGCGACATAGCATCTCCATCTACACGATTCCACTGACTCCTTGTATTACAATTACTGAACGGACCATATGCTCCATATCTGGTAAAGCATGTCGTTTTCATATGCCATAAGATATAAGGATGGTTTAGTGTTGGTTTCATATTTTTACAACAACGGAAACAATGTTAATGCAGTTATATTTTACAGCGTCTCTGCTGTCGACGCAGCTATATTTTTACAGCATCTCTGATACTGCAAAAGACGCCAAAAAATTCTATAAAAGAGTAGAATAAGCAATCAAAGATCCTTATAACATTACCTGTTGGCTCCAGAACTATTTCCCAGTACTGCTGATTAAACAATATCGCAATGGAGACAATCAGCATAGAACTTCCCCTGTGCTTGATTTTATCAACTACTTCATGAATCGTTCAAGAGCTACACCAAAAAAGGAACTCATAAAACTTCCAGGAGACATGGTGGAAGCTTCTCGTTATGTCAGATTACCATAGCTCATGAAGTATTTGCAGGTTTATCTATAAATGATGATAATATACCTCCTCCGTCTAGAAAGAAGACGGATGCAATGCCTGAGACGATCATTTCTAAAAGATGAAGCAGCAGCGAGAGTATCAACATTCACTTCCTGCAGACACGCCTATCACGAAAAATAGCAGAAATACAAAAGAAAAGATGGAAAATCAGATAAACTTACAGACAAACAATTCAAGGGCGACATTTTTACTCTTGCTTGCAGGTCATGACAGCATCACCATAGCAGCTCTAACAGGGATCACCAAATTTCCTATTCGAAGATTTTCCGAAACTCAGGATAAAACTCACCTTCATCTAAGCTAATTCCCAATGTTGAAACTATAATTGGAGGAAGAGCATATGAAGTTCAGAAAAAAGAAATGGCACTATGTTACAATGGTCAGAAGTTAACACCATACCCTACCCTGCATAACCAAGTACATATATTCATCTAAAGCAGCCAACTCAAGTTCCAAATACCTTATTGCTTGTCGTTTCTGATGCCAGGCTATCACCATCTTGCGCTGGTTCTCAAGGAAACTGTCCAAGACTTCACCCTTGAGGGTCAATAAACCAACCACAGCCTTGTCTATTTCCCAAAAAATAGTGCAAACCAAGTCATTGGTTTAGCAGCCACTCATGCTTAAGGATATCAGATCAGAGAAGACTTGTCTGCCAACTTAGATGTAGTGTCCATCCACTACGATTCAAACATCTTTGCAAACTCAGAAATTTGGTCCATCAAGTTTTGATATAAGTCAAGCTAATACCTGCCCTCTCATGTGTCCAGGAATGAATTAAGCTGCAGTCTAGATAAATTGAGAATTGAACATTCTTACTATAGACTGCAGGTGGAGACCTCTAGATATGATGATTCTGTCAGTCCACCCTTGTTTGCATGCCACAGAATCTGCATCCAACGTAGATCATCCTTGTAACTTATAAGCATCATTCTAAGAAAAGAGAATCTGTTAACGATGAAAAGATCGATGTATTCATCTAGTCCAAAGACATAGGTCGTAATAATTAGATAAATTGAGAATTGAACATTCTTACTATACACTGCAGGTGAAGACCTCTAGATATGATGATTCTGTCAGTCCACCCTTGTTTGCATGCCACAGAATCTGCATCCAACGTAGATCAATCCTTGTAACTTATAAGCATCATTCTAAGAAAAGAGAATCTGTTAACGATTAAATGATTGATGTATTCGTATAGTCCAATGACATAGGTCATAATAATTAGATAAATTGAGAATTGAACATTCTTACTATAGACTGCAGGTGGAGACCTCTAGATATGATGATTATGTCAGTCCACCCTTGTTTGCATGCCACAGAATCTGCATCCAACGTACTTCAATTCTTGTAACTTATAAGCATCATCCTAAGAAAAGAGAATCTGTTAACGATGAAAAAGATCGCTGTATTTGGTTGAAAAAAAAGATGGAATTTCCTGCAGAAGAATCGAGCTTCTCTAGTTAACACAAAATATTGACTACAAAAAGACTGTCAAACTACAATAACCACTACAACACAAATTCACTAAAACAACTGACACAAGCAACAGGCCTGTGAGCACAATTATTTTAGTTCTTATGCAGAACACAAACACAATTCTCCTTTCCTACATCAGCTGCAAGGCATGGAGCTTGGCTCTTCCCATCCTCGTACCAGCTTGAACGCTTCTCAACTAGCTCGTTTAAGAAATTATCTAGTTTCTCAATGGTGACATTAGGCATGACCACAACATGTGCTGTATTTCCTTCGCAAGCAAGCTGCCATCGGCGAATGAAAGCCTCACCTTTAGGCCTTTCAAAGACTACAGTGCTACTAAGCTCATTAAGCATGGCACTTATTCCAGCTTCTCGAAGGCGATCTTTCAAGTAATGAGCATTTCTTAAGCACTTCTGGACCTCTTTTTGGAAACCTCCATAGCCTTTTCTGTTCAAAGTGTACCAGAGAGAAATTGGAGCATGACCATTTCGGCTGCCCATAATGGTAGCATCTCTAGAGGCAAGATATTCAACATTCCTCGAGAGCGCATTAATATGACTCAACCTTGTAATTTGCACTCCACACGGCATTGGACAACCAACAAACTTGTGGCCTGAAACACTTACACTTCCAGTAGGTTTCTTAAAGGAAACCTTTGGTGCCTGCACATGAAAATGCAAATTAACAAATCACCCCAAAAGTTAAGTCCTGGAAATGATTATTAGCCCATACTGGAAGAGATGTATTTAAGTGACCACAATAAAATTTGTATGCAGCATCAAAAAGTGACTTGAGATGTGAATGTTGGAGAGGGTATAAAGAACAACGTACACGTTTGACAAATGGCATCATAAGCCCAAATAAAGCAACGTCGCAGTGAATGTAGAACCGATCAGTAAACCCAGTATCCTAAGAGTTTTTATAACAAGATCAAGATCATCAACAGCTCCCTTCACAGTAGTACCTGTAAGGAGGGGAGCAAGAAAAAGGTTAAAAAAGGTAGTCCATATCACTTAGAATTATGGCAAGGTAGAGGATAGCTTACCAATATTAACATTAATTATAGCAGGTTTGTCCAGGTTCATGAGGAGTTTACTTTTGAAGTCTGAACAATCAATTTCACCAGAAACCAGGGTGTCAACCTTGATGCATTCCATTCTCTACATCCTTGCTGCTTTAAATACTGAGTAATGGGACTCCCTCGATGCATACAAAATTCCATCAGGAAAGACTTCCCTCCTGGATCATTATATCACAGTAAACATCACAAAAGGAATTGTAGATCCATCTTAAAACTGAACTAAGTCAAGAATACTTCATTCAATTTTTGTCTATCACTACATATTTTGAATAAAACAATAACAAAAACAAATTGAAAATGATACTGACCCAACAAGTATACCATGCAAATTACCCTCTGTCCCACAATTTGTAATATATCCCCAGTATTCGTTCTTTTCCAATTCCCAAAGACACGCAAACCAGTCCAATACTCCTACTTCAAATTGTCTGGAATGAACTCCATAGTTGCTTTCGATAAATGGATCACCTAGGTTGTTGATGGAAAAATGTTGCAACTGGGCCGGAGCACCATAATCAAAGTCCAAATTGTAGGGATAGCCTGTCGATATATCATTGATAGAGAACAAATAGTCGTTAGACGATTGAAGACCATATAGAGTAAATATATCAGATAAGCTCAGGGTAAATATGTTGAAGCAAGCTTATGGTTTCCAGATTATGGATATGAATGCTATCTAACATGTACACCAACTCATATATCACCATGTAGCCTATACAACAAATTCCAGCTCAAGCTATCATGGAATTATCGAGCTCTGGATTTACTGCAGCGCAGCAGAAGGGTTGAAAATATAGTGAACAACAAATAATCCGAGCAGTGGTAATATCCCACCTCTACTAAGTGATTATAGCGTAAAAAGTTCATTCTCAAATATGGTCAATGTAACTTTCTCCTGGAAATTTTTGCTTCATCTCTATCAACAAAAATGTAAGGATATCCTTCAACTCTTGGTTTCCAAGATTTAAGAAGCATAAAAACTAATGATCTAGCACATCAACTTCGATCTAATATGGGAACATCTTGAGTTGACAAACTTGATGAACAGTATAAAGAAATCTTCTACAAGTTCAATAGATTATTTACCGAGGTGGTGCTTGGTGCGCTCAATCAACGATTTATGGTACCTGGCGAGCACGCTTGCCATGTAGGCCTCACGCTCACCAGTTACCTCATCATCGGCATCAGGCTCATCAATGGCGAAGCACGACGTGTGAATATTCCTCCCCAACACAATCTCTCTCTTTGTTCCCTTGTCTGAACTGTGCCTCGGGTTCTCTCCATTAGCCGCAGACACCGGATCTAAAATCTCCGTCGGATCGAACTCCTTAGGCAACGGCTCAACGTTCTCTATAGTCTCCATTGATCCCTTTCCCAAGCTTCCGACCATTGCTACTTTCAAATAGATTAATATAGCTAGTCTGAGAATCTCAGAAACAATTCGTTTAGCTATAAATAGCTTAAAAAACATATTAAGATTTAAAAAGTAAAAAAAGAGATCTCAGACAGATCAGACGCCACGTAATCGAACATTTTCAGTGAAAAATAATAGAAATCCAAGAACTTAAACCGAAAGAGGTAACACTATCCATAACCTAAAGTTAGTTAAAAAGAAATTTCATAAAACCAGAAAACAAAATCATAACGTGTTTGCAGTAGAAAAATTCGTTACATAGTGATAAAAAATTCTCAAAAGAATGCATCAACCATTTGAAGAATGTTAGCGAAAATTGAGAAAAATTTACTCCGGGAAATGAATGGATGCAAAAATTTGTTTCTCCGAGATCTTAGAGAGAGAAATTAGGCGGTGCGAAAGGAGGGAGAAAGAAAAAGGGGGAAGGCTTCGGTTCTATATATACGCTCCTGTCTTTGTTAGCGAATGTGTAAGTACTGATTTCCAGATTTGTCCCTTAAAAAGTAGAAGAATCGGAGATGTATTAAGAAATGTTAATTACTCTAAGTGAGCTGGTTGTTATAGGATATTTTCAGAACAAGTCCTTTCTTAATATAGAATTTTATTCTAAAGGTGACTGAATTAATCAGAGATAATCAATATAGCATATTAGCATTAGTGCTTTTGATTCAATGAACTGAAGCTCTGATGTAGTAATTCACTTGTAAATAAATCCTGCAGATTAACTTTCATAGAAAATTTGAAGTGTTTTAAAACAAAACAAGTTTAATAAAATAATTTTAAATTTTATATATAATAAGTTTAAACTTTTTATTTAATAAACTAATAAAATTAAATCCATTAGTATTTTTTATAATTTTAATTTTCAAAATTTTAATAAACAATAATAGAGATTGTCAAAGTCAAAACAGCATGTTGGAAAAGAAGTGTGGATAAAGTTATTTGATCCTTTGATTAGCTGATTAAGTACTGAGTTGGCAAATAGTGAGATGGATTGGATCAAGTTTTACAATGGTTAAACAACGTCAGCCTAAGGCAACGTTTTGTGTTTGTTTCAATAAATTTTATTAATTTTGATTTTTTATTTTATAATAAAACTTTATGATATTTTTAAAAAATTAAAAAATAACAGAATATTTAACATTTAAAATTTAGTTTTTCAAACGTTCTTTTTGGCACTTAGACGAGCAATTGAAAATAAGAAAATAAGATAAAAAAAAGAGAAGACGAATAAGATACCGAACAAATGAACAAGCAAACAAGCTGGGGAGAGATTGAAATAAAGAAGCTTTATTCTCCATGCCTTCTTCTGAAGTACACCCTAATACTTATACTCGTAGCCACTGGCTAAAGTTTATTATAAAATGAAATACTTTTCTTTTTAGAATACTTAGTTTTCATGATCACTAAGTATTCTTCTAAATATCAAACTCTTAACTACATGCCTATTCTAAATGCAAGACTCCTACTAGATGCTAAACTCCTCTGTAATCGCACTATCTAATACTCAATCTAGCTACTATTATACTACATTTATCTTCTAAGCTTCTTTTGTAAATGCATGCCTTACGTGCACCAATTAAGTGCAAGAACAACCCACACAAGTTGACATCTTATTTTTGGCTGCCTGCGAGACCGTGACGCTCTTTTTTTGGGCTCCTCAATTCTTTCTTTTTCTGTAAACCTCTGCATATCAGTAGTATTCATGCCTTACGTGCACCAATTAAGTGCAAGAACAATCCACACAAGCTGACCTCTTTATTTTTGGCTACCTGCGAAGCCGTGACGCTCTTTTTTGGGCTCCTCAATTCTTTCTTTTTCTCTAAACCTCTGCATATCAGTAGTATTCATGCCTTACGTGTACCAATTAAGTACAAGAACAACCCACACAAGCTGACATCTTTATTTTTGACTGCCTGCGAAGCCGTGACGCTCTTTTTTTGGGCTCCTCAATTCTTTCTTTTTCTCTGAACCTCTGCATATCAGTATTATTAATGACATTCCCCTCCTCTGAAAATCCGATATCGTCCTCGAGGCGGGTAAAAGATGTTGGCATAGTCGGTGATCAGTAACACACTCACCAGGTTGGACGAGTGTCTCTGTACCGTTGTTTCCCACTATTTTCGATGTTGGCTCTGAATTGAACTCATCCTCTAGGCATGATGGCAGCTGATCAATCACCTCTGAAGGGATGAATCGTCCATCCTTAAGCTGAGAAACGTGGAAAACAAGGTGGATACGAGCGTCGACTGAAAGTTTAAGCTTGTAAGCTACCGGTCCAATCTTCTGCAGAATCTCGAATGGCCTATAGAAACGGTGGCGTAGCTTGTTGTCACGTCTTTTTGCTAATGAGATTTGCCGATAGGGTTATGTTTCAAGAGCACACGATCACCAACTTGAAATTGTTTATCTCGGCGATGGCGATTCGAATTGCTTCATTCGGTTCTGTGCCCGAAGTAATTGATGCCGCAACTCACGTAGGATGTCATCCCTTTCTTTCAGCTGTGTTCCAACCACATCTAAAGGTTCCGACCCTCCCGAAAATTTTACGAGAGGAGGCGGTGGTCGTCCGTAGACAGCTTCGTAAGGGAAGACATTGGTAGATGAGTGAATGCAAGTGTTGTACGAGTATTCGGCCCAATAGAGCCAACGCATCCATTGGCGTGGGTGATCCCCAACAAAGCAGCGTAGATATGTCTCTAATCCCCTATTAACAATCTCTGTTTGGCCATCGGACTGAGGGTGGTACGCGGAGCTCATATGCAGCGACGTTCCTTGGAGGCAGTGGAGTTCTTGCCAAAATGAGCTAAGAAATATTGGATCACGATCAGACACAATAGAGGAAGGAATTCCATGCAATCGGATAACCTCCTTAGCAAAAGCTTTTGCCACAGTAATTGCTGTGTAGGGGTGTCGAAGTGAAACGAAGTGGCTATATTTAGATAACTGATCAACAACAACCATTATAACATCTTTCCCTTCATATATCGGAAGCCCGTCAATAAAATCCATAGAAATATTTGTCCAAATGCGATCCGGAATGCGCAATGGTTGAAGCAAACCTGCAGGGTGAAGATTTTCGGACTTAGCTCGGGCACAAGTGACACAGGTCGATATGTGTCGTTGAACATCCTTGGCGAGTCCAGGCCAATAAAACTATTGAGAGAGTCTTTTGTATGTTCGAAATTGCCCACCATTACCGCCATATGCTGTGTTGTGAGCCTCAAAAAGGAGCTGCGATTGTAAAGCCGGCTTATTAGGAACCCAAATGCGACCATTATAAAGAAGAAATCCTCTAGTTGTTGTTATCTTTGGCCGAGATCCCTCCTGTGCTGTTTGAAGAAGCTTTGTTACTATCAGGTCCTCCTGCTGGCCATGGAGTAAGTCATTCCAAAATGAGGGATTCAGAGTAGTGAGGGCAGCAAGGGTTGTCTCCGAACAGCGTGACAATGCATCAGCTACCGCATTGTTCTTCCCAGCACGATATTATATTTTGTAATTGTATCCCATGAGCTTCACAAGCCACTTTTGTTGATCTCAGAGACTACTCGTTGCTCTAGCAAATACTTTAGACTTTGATGATCGGTAAGAATTGTGAAACGATGGCCCAAAAGATAAGGTCGCCATTGCTGCACTGCCAACACCAGCGCAATTAGTTCTTTTTCGTACGTAGATTTTGCCATGGCAGCGGTTGAAAGAGCCTTGCTGAAGAAGGCTATCGGCCGTTTATTCTAGGACAGAACCGCCCCTACCCCTCTCCCAGATGCATCAGTCTCCATAGTGAAGGCTTCGTTGAAATTTGGCGCAGCTAGTACTAGTGTTGTTGACATGCTTATCTTTAAGCGCTAGAATGCTATGTCAGCTTGTGCTATCCAAGAAAATGAATCTTTCTTCAAGAGGGCTGTTAGCGAGGCAGCGATGAGTCCATAATTTTGGACGAACCTCCGATAGTAGCCTGTTAGGCCTAAAAACCCTCTCAAGGCCGTCACGGTTTTGGGTGTAGGCCACTCTAGCATTGCTTGTACCTTTGATGGATCGGTGGCAATTTTGTACTCGGAAACTATATGCCCAAGGTATTTCAATTTCCGGCACCCAAACCTACAGTTTGAAAGGTTGGCATAAAGTTTATGTTCCTGCAAAATAGAGAATACGATGGCTAGGTGGTGAAGATGCTCCTGCCAATTGGTGCTATACACTAATATGTCGTCAAAGAAAATCAAAACAAACTTGCGTAGGTATGGAAGGAACACCTCATTCATTAGGGATTGAAAAGTAGCTGGAGCATTCGTCAATCCGAAGGGCATCACGAGAAACTCATAGTGGCCATCGTGTGTGCGAAAAGTCGTTTTATGTATATCTTCTTCCTTAACGCGGATTTGATGATAGCCCGATTTGAGATCAAGCTTTGAGAAGAAACATGCACCATGGAGCTCATCTAATAACTCATCTATGACCGGAATTGGATACTTATCTTTGATAGTAATTTCATTGAGTGCTCGGTAATCGACGTAGAACCTTCAAGAACCGTCTTTTTTCTTTACAAGTAACACCGGCGATGAAATCACCGAATAGCTTGGTCTAATTATGCCTTGAGATAGCATGTCGGCGACGGCTTTTTCAATTTCTGCCTTTTGTACGTGGGGGTATCTATAAGGCCGCACGTTTGCCGGTAGTGCACCGGATAGTAATGAAATTTTGTGGTCATGAGATCGCCACGGTGGAAGGCCTAAAATTGGCTTGAAATAGGACCAAACCTGTTCAGAAGTTGCTGGAACTCTGGTGGAAGCTCCTCTTGCTGTTCAGTAAGAGGTGAAATAGCCATCACTCTTAGAGAACACAGTAGGTGCCTCGGGTGAAGGCTTGTCAGTTGTGATACTCCTCCTTCTCTAATACCTTGTAGAATGAACTCCCGGCCATTCATAGAAAATCTCATATCGGAACGACGCTAATTACAAATGACATCACCTAAACTTTCCAACCATTGAATTCCAAGCACAAGATCCATACCTCCTAGGGGAAAAGGATATCCATCAATGACCACTTCAGCCCCTTGTATTTCCAGCGGCACCTTCTTGTAAATTACTTCAATGGATTGAGGGCGTCCGTTTGCTAGCTCCACCTTAAGTGGTCGTACTGTTGTAGAGAACAGTCGTAACTGTTTAGCCAAACGATCTGATATGAAATTGTGAGTGCTTCCCGAATCAATGAGAATGAAAACATCTTGCCGTTTTATTTTGCCTACAACTCGAATGGTTTGAGGGCCGACAAGATCGTGCATGGCACTCAACGATAATATTGCATCCTCAGACGAGTGCTAGTTCGTTCCCCCTTCATTGATTTTCTCTTCACCATCATCAGAATCATAACCAGTAAGGGAGTATAACTTGGTAGTGCATTTGTGCCCCCTCTCATGTCAGGCATCACAATAAAAGCAAAGGCCTTTGGCTGGCCTTGCGTTAATTTCTGCAGAGGAGAGTCGAGGTCGTTGAGTTCTAATGGGGTTTGAAGATGGTAAAGAGCTATTGCTTTGTCTTGTAGATGATCCAGTGAATGCTGCAGTTGAAGTGGTTAGTGCTGAACGAAAGCGTGTAGAGCATGCTGAGTGAGTATCAGTAGATTGCTTGAGCTCGAATAATCTGGCCAGCATATAGGCATCTTGCAAGGATGTTGGTTGCCTTGCCATTACCTCTACTGCGATATGCCGGAAGAGCCCTCCACAGAATCTTCCAACTAAGTCTTCCTCCGTGGTACGTGGAATTCTAGCTCGCAAATCCTCAAAACTGGCTTGGTATTTGCTTACTGTGCCCACCTGTCTAAGTTGATGTAGTGTATAACTTGCACTACCAAAAGTGTTTGAGCTAAATCGCCGAAGGACAACAGCAGACAACTTATCTCATGAATGTTGCGGTTGATCTTTTTCAAAATTATGGTACCAATGATTGGCGTCGCCTTTGAAATACATTATGGCTATGGCTACGCGATCCCAATCTGCTGTCCGGTAGTACCTAAAATAGCGCTCTGCCGAGTATAGCCACTCTTGTGGCTCCTTACCGTTGAATATTGGAAATTTATGCCGATCTCTAGGAACTGGCGTGTACTGATCAGCAGGGGTCTGCATTGCAGTGGATGCACTTGTTGAATTTTGATGAGCTCTGTTGGATGTGTTCGGATAAGGGTTTGGTGTTTGGTAAAGTTGGTGAGTAGTGTTCTCGTATGCACTAGATGGAAGAGTATAGTTTCCTAGCAATGATTCATGGTGCTTGGCGTTGTCAGGTATGAATCGATTATTTGGTGGAGGAAGCAAGTGGTGAAGGGCTGTGTTTGGGAAATTTTGTATTAGGAGGACTGTTGAGGTGGATGGTTGGTATTGGGTCTCTATAGGTTGATCACTAGTAGGATTGACAAGAGCCGTTGAGGTGAGAACCGCTGCTTCTATTCGGCGCCGGTTTTGTCGTGACACACTCAGTTTTTTATGCAACTCCTCAAAGTCCGTTGCCATACGAGCAAGCCGAGTAGAAAGATTGAACGCAAGATGTTCAAATCTGTGATAGCCGTCGATTTCCGTAGTAGGGTTGGGTTGGATTTTAAGTGGAGGAGGTGGTGTCTTGAGAAAGATTCCAGGTGATTATGATGAGCATGGTGATTTAGGTGACCTCGGCGAAACGGAAGTCGGATGTTCCATTGATCACTGGCTCTGATACCAAATGTGGCACTTAGACGAGCAATTGAAAGTAAGAAAACAAGATAAGAAAAAGAGAAGACGAACAAGATACTGAACAGATGAACAAGCAAGGGAGAGATTGAAATAAAGAAGCTTTATTCTCCATACCTTCTTCTGAAGTACACCCTAATACTTATACTCGTAGCCACTGCTAGAGTTTATTACAAAATGAAATACTTTTCTTCTTGGAATACTTTGTTCTCATGATCACTAAGTATTCTTCTAAACATCAAACTCTTAACTACATGCATATTTTAAATGCAAGACTCCTACTAGATGCTAAACTCCTCTATAATCGCACTATCTAATACTCAATCTAGCTACTACTATACTACACCTATCTTCTAAGCTTCTTTTGTAAATGCATGCCTTACGTGCACCAATTAAGTGCAATAACAACCCACATAAGCTGACATCTTTATTTTTGGCTGCTTGCGAGGCCGTGACGCTCTTTTTTTGGACTCCTCAATTCCTTGTTTTTCTCTTGACCTCTACATATCAGTAGTATTCATGACATTCTTTCAGTCGACGAATTTCAACGCATAAATTGTAGTATGTGTCCAAACAGAGGAGATGTTTGAAAATTTTTATAAAATAAAAGTATTTTTATATATTTTAAAAAATAAACTTTATTTTTTATCTTTAAAAAAACAATAATATATTATAAATTCTTTCATTACTTATTTTTAAAAATTATTTTATTAAAAAATTATTTAAAAAAAAAAGCATTCTGAAATTGTTCCTCATGCTTTCTTTGGAATTGACCACTCTCATAGGCCATACCACACCCCGCTAAAATAAAAGCCAGAACAATAAACAAAAGCTCCATACCACAAGTTGCTTTGGAGGTTATTCAGATGGGAAATATTTTTAAAAAAATTATTAAAATTACTTGAGAAACAAATTTATTTTTTTATAAATTTATTTCTGTAAAGAAAAATCTACATATACAGTTTATATCATACAATTTATCTATATGTTTTAAATTTCTAAAATGTTTTAAAATATTGAAAAAAATATATTTAAGAAGTACTTCTATAAGCACTCCAAGCGTGCATCACATCTACAGGAACTGGGCATTAACCAGATTTTTACTCGTTTCTGGAAAAGTTTTGAAGCTTATTAGGGTGAAATTCTAAAACCCGTTTTCGGGGCCGTTTGGCTAAACTTAAAAGTTTTAATTTTTATTACAAAAGTTATTTTTTTGACTTTTTTCTAATAAAAGTAGCTGAAAACTTTTTTAAAAAAGAGAGGTATGTGCTTGGATAAATTTTACTTTTTTTGAAAAAAAGTTAAATAAAGTGTTTGGCAAAAAAGAGCTGAAAAATTAAAAAAAATTATACAAAAACTAAAATATAATTTACAATAATGTGATATATATATGTATATGTATATATGTATAGAGGAGGGATATAGGCACTCCCTCTCCCAGACACACTCTGAGTGCAATCAGAGGCACTCCAAAGAATGAACTATTTGTGATGTTTTCGGATCCAAATCACAGCCGTTGTAAACTTCTCCTCTCAATTGAAGTTGTCATTTTTTCTTTCTCTCTCGCGCGGTTCTGATTTGTTCACTAGCGCATCTCTCCCAGATCTCGCTCTCGGATCAAGCTGAGGCTTCTCTCGTCCGGTCTTCATCTCCGATCTTCTCCTTTCGGCCGTCTTCGCTTTCGGCTCCTTTCGCTTGATCGCTCTGTCGATCTCGCCCCGTCTTCGTCTCCAATCCCGCTGCGGCTCCTCTCGTCTGGCCTTCACCTCTCATTTCCTCTGATCTTCGTCTCTTAAACTGCACTAATCTCCCCTACAACTTGTCGGGTTTTCATCTTCATCTCGTTCTCTCCGAACAGAGAGAAGCTTTGTCTCGTCGGCAGCTACATCGGCTTTGAGCTCGAGATTATCTTTCTCCCTCCCACCTCAGATCAGAAGTTGATTTCTCAGCTGTCTCAGTTGGAATTTGATTCTCAGTCCGACGATGTTTTATTTTAATTCGAATTTTCTGTTTGAATTTGGATGATTTACTTTTTATTTTTCTTGAATATTTTTTAATGTTGTTGATTGCTCTTTGATTTATGGTATATTGTTTTGATTTTATGGTGTATTACTTTAATTTTATGGTGTATTGCTTTGAATCGTTTTTTTTTATTTGGTTGCCGAATTGCGAAGGCTTATGGTGCTCTGTGCATGTCTGTTCATGCAAGAACTGGGAAACAATGGAATTAAATCAGGTTGGACTACGGTGCTTTTGTTCGTGCTTAAATCATGTTCGAGATGAAGAGGCAATGATGGTGAAAATTGCATGATGTAGGATTTGTTACATTGTTTTGTGTTCGTTCTTTCTCTCTTTGCATTGTCTCTTAAAGTAACCAGTAAGGCAGTAGGATGGCCAATGGCTAATAAGTTAGCCGGCAACCACTGCAACTGTGATATAAAGAAGGCAGCGCATAGAGGATGAGAGCAGTGGATGAGTGAGAAAGGAGAATCTGAGCCTCCCTCGACTCTCTCTCTGTTGTTGTAGTTGTTGGAAAGTATATTAAGTACTTTCTGTTGTATTTGCTATGTTCAGCTTATGTTCAATGTTGTGGACGACATGTTGGAACAGGAGTTCACTACAGCTTCGAAATAAGGCATCCTAGTGTTAGGCATTTCAGTGTACTCTAATATACCAATGTAATCAATATAATATGGGGATGAAATTGTAACTAGTATCTCTAGTGGAAATGTAACAAGTGCAAACAATATAAATGTATTTGGATTACTGTGATTATCAATATATGATATTTTCAATTACCAATTTGATGAATGCTTGTTATTGTAGGGCAGCATGGCAGTAAGGAGGGCCACTGGCAAAGCTAGTCGACAACCACTGCAGCTACAGTTAGAGAAGGCAATGCAAAGAGGGAAATAACAGTGCATATTGATATTGCTATCGAAAGAATGTTGGAAATATAGCTCATATACGCTAGAAATGTAACTCTGAGCCTCTCTTCCTCCCTCTATTTCTTTTTTGGTGTTGCTGGAAGCGTTGCTGGAAATGTAACTCATGTACGCTAGAAATTGTAACACATTTTTATCAGCTTGATTGTAACACTACAAATGTACTCCTTTCTTTATGCTGTGATCAACTCCTCGTCTACGTGCGAGGGAAAGCTGCATGTAAAAAAATTTACTGTGTAATGCAATGCATGCTCTTGTAATCTTCATAGTTTAATTAATAAAATTAATTCTTTTTAACGATTTTTAAGTTGTGATTAGTGTGGAACAGAAGCGATTATATTTAGTGCATGTAATCTTTTTATTTTTTCTCACGCCTACTGCTCTCGCCTGCTCCAAAGAGCTCCGCTACTCCGTTCAACTCTCTTCTTCCGAACGTCACCCGTTAAACAGATAAAAAAAAAAATCATAACAATCAAGAGAAAAAAATAAAATAAAAACTCAAACCATATCTCTCATCCTCCCAACATAGAGCTACTCTGTTCAACTCCCTTCTTCCGAACAGCACCCATTAAACAGATAACAAAAAAATTCATAACAATCAGAGAAAAAAATAAAATAAAATCAAAAATCAAAATCACATCTCTCCTCCTCCCAACAGCATCTATTAAGCATAAAAAAAAATTATAAAACCTCTTTAAAACATAATCTCGGCTTACTAAAATTAATTATTTTTTTAATAATTTTTAGATTATGATTCATCTCCTGCAGCTAAGTGCTTGATTGATTCATTTCGGGATGAAGGCTTACCCGTCAACAAAGTTGCAAATATATTTGATGGACCACAAAATGATTTGATGACAGGGATTGCTGGAATCATTTGTGCCGTTCGAAGGAGTACAAAAAACCTATTGGAGGTGATGCTACTGCAGTGCTTGATTTCTTTAAAAGAAAAAGTATAGAAGATCGAAATTTTTTTATGCAATACAAATGGATAATGAAGCAAGGGCAATCAATTTTTTCTGGGTAGATGGTCGGTCACATATTCAATATGAATATTTTGGTGACGTGATATTTTTTGACACTACCTATAAAAAGAATGTGTATGACATGCCATTTGCGCCATTCACTGGAGTTAACCATCATATGCAGTCAATCCAGTTTGGTTGTGCATTACTTTTGGATGAGACAGAAGAATCATTTCAATGGATTTTTGAAACATGGCTTGCAGTTATGGGCGGGCGTGCCCCATCTTCAATCATAACAGATTAAGAGAGAGCTATGACAGCAGCTGTTGCGAAGGTATTCCCAAATACACGACATAGATTTTGTTTATAGCATGTTATGAAAAAATTTGCCGAAAAGCTTTCACATGTTTATTTCAAGAAGTCAAAATTTAAGAAGGATATGAAGTCGTGCATTCGGGATACTTATATTCCTAACACCTTTGAAAAGAGGTGGGAGGAATTGATATGTGCATATGAGTTGCAGAAAAATGAATGGCTTCAAGGAATATACGAGATTCGACAAAAATGAGTACCTGTCTATCACTTGAATACATTTTATGTAGGCGCTAACACTACTGGACGCTCTGAACGTATGAATGCTACATATAAAAATTTTTTTCAACCAACAACAACTCTCCGAGAATTTGTATTGAAGAACGACAAGTTTTTGAGCAGAATGGTTGAAAAAGAAAAAAAAGGATTATATCAGTGAACACTCATCTCGTATTATCAATGGTAATTCACTTATTTTGAAATATGCAGAAAAAGTATATACAAGGAATGTGTACGAGAAATTCAAGACAGAATTTGAAAAAGCTGAAACAGAATATGCCCTTTACGACGATGAAAAAGATAGTGATGGCTACACGAGTAGAAGGTGATCGGCGTAAGTGGAAGGTAAAATTTTGTCCATCCAAGGAAGGTAACTGTGAATGTAAACTTTTTGAGTTTATGGGGATTTCTTGTGGGCACCTTATAAAGGTTTTTCAAAGTCGTGATATAGAGATACCAGATCAATTTGTCCTTAAAAGATGGATGAAAGGGGCTAATAAATATAGAGCCAACTACAACGGTGGACAAGTAAAGAGCAATGAGAAGTCTGAGCTATTGAGAACTACACAACTTCAAATGGTTTTCAATCAATTGATTTATGAAGCGGTCGAAACAGACGAGGGATATCAAATCATGTTGCGAACATCATAAGAACTGTCACAACGGCTCAAAAGAGTAAGAAAGGTTGATGATAGGGATAAGATTCCTGTTGACACTTCAGGTACCAATGACAGCTTATTAGCACCAATTGATGCCTCTCAAGTTTTACTTTTAAATTCTAATATCTCACAAACCAAGGGAAAAAAAAAGGAATGAAATGTTTATAAGGGCAGTACTAGAATTAAAGGAGGTTTGGAGAGAGTTACTTCAAGAGCCAAAGCGAAAATGGGAAGAAATTGTGCTTATTGTAACAAGTATGGTGTTCAACATGACAAACGAAATTGTCCTGAAATCCAAATAGAAAAAAGAAGACAAGTAAGTATTATAATTTTCTTAGTTTTGATTCCTAATATATTTTATTTTTTTGAAAGAAAATTGAAATTGACATGTGTCTTCATTTTCCTACTTGATAGTTCTTGATAGAGATGATGATAAAGACACAAGTGAAGATGGAGATAGTGTAGACGAAGAGTTAGCTATTCATTTGGAGTAAAATTAATGAAGTGCTGATGCTATGTATCTGTTTTTGTTTAATGAAATTAAAAAAAAAATCATATTTGTTCGAAAATGTTTGGAGATATGCATGGCTTTGAAGGAGAATTGATGATGCAAGTTTTTCCTTAAGTAAGCTCCGTGTATAGCTCTCTGTAATATAGCTCTACAAGTTCTTTTCAGCAATACAGCTCTCTGTTGCTGTGCAAGTTTTGTCAAGTAAAATATAGCTTTCTGTATAAATCTGCTCTATGTTCTAGGAAAAAAAAGGGAACAGGAAAGCTGGGAGCCTCTATTGTTTTGATTTCATATATACTATTTGATTTATCTGTTTTGAACATATATTGTCTGATTTCACTGTTTTGAACAAATGCTACTGTCCAGATGAGTTCATTCATTCATTCATTCATTGCCAGCATTCACTGCTAGTTAACAGCACTTCATTGACTGTGCATTTAACAGCACCTCATTCTTTCATTCATTGCCAGCATTCACTGCTAGTTAACATCACTTCATTCACTTTGATTTCACAGCACCTCATTCATTTATTCGTTCATTCACTAAACAGACAACAGCTGCACATCATTTGTTTTCACAGCACTTCTGATTCATTCATTCACAAACAATTCACTAGTGATAGCATCCACAAGAAACCATTCACAGCTTTAGCTCAATATTTCATTCAAAACAACAGAATTCATTCTTTTATCCAATAAAAACTTCATTCACTATGGTTTGACAGTAGTACACAAAACAATAGCTAAACAAATGCTACATTCAGAAATCTTGACAAGAACGAATTTTTTCATTTCTTTGCAAATTTTAGAATGAAATCTTGACAGGAATGACACAACATGAGCTTAGGAAGCTGCTGCAGCTGAGAAGAAATTCAAAAAATATAACAGAAATTATGGTGAGCCGTGAGCAGCTTTGAACCTTCTTCTCGGATGCTTTGAGCAAATCTTCGACACTGCATGAACTCTTCCCTCAGAATGTAAAGGGAAAAAAGAAACACGCCGAACATCATCACCAACGAAAAAATCAACAAAATCGACTCACCAAAAAAAATAAAAACTGAACAAAAACAACCAAGAGCTTACCACAATGTGAAGCAAACTAATAAAATTATCGCAAATTCAACCTTACAAAGACCATCGTCTTCGACAAAGATCCTAGGTGAGCCTGGCCATTTCGCCAATTCCGGGAGAGAAAATTCAGAAAAACTCAACAAAATTACGGGTTCGAAGGAGAACATCAATTGAGAGAAGGAAATCAAGAATTAAAAAAATTACCTTACTGCGGCGACTCGGAGCAGCCTTAGCCAGCCGGACCGTAAAAATCACCGGAGCGGGTAAAATTGAAGCTAAGAGAAGCAACATAGGAGGGAGACAGAGGGAATTTCCCATTCATGTCGTCAGATTCTCTTAATCGGGATCGACGACGAAACCCAAACCGATCTACACGCACGCTCGTTCCGCCCGAAGAGAGAAAAAAACGCCGGAGAGCACACCGAAGAAGAGACGAAGAAGAAGAAACGAAGAAAAATGAAGCCTGCCGGCGGGAGAGCACCGGCAGGAACGATCGAGAGGAAGGCGAGAGAGAGTCGTGCTCGGGCGAGACGAGGAAGAAGAATGAAAGGGAACGTGTGAAAATTGGATAAATCCTTGCTCGCACCGTGTTTTCTTTCTCTTTCAGCCGTCTGATCAAGCGATCAGACGGCTGAGATTGAGTGTATGGATGTGTATGCACAGTAATGGCTGTGTATATACTCCAATCCATCTATATATATATATATATGGTAGGCAATCTGCGCACACAATGTACTGCGCGCGCACATCAATTTCCAGCTGTCAGATGATGATCTGATGGCTCTTATGGCGCTCCCGTAAGAGCGCTTACGGGAGCATTGTTAAGGGCACGCGTGTAATTTTGCGTGCCCAGCTACAGTGCTCCCGTAATTATTATTTTTTTCTCTTCGTTCTCTTCTTTCTCTCCTAAGCTCGATTCAAGATCGCCTCTCCCGAGCCGGCGATCGTCGTTCTTCGGAGAAATTGTTTACCGGAATGTTGCCTTCTTCCTTTCCTTTCTTTAATTTTTCCTTCAATGGTTCTTTTCTCGCAGCCGATCGAAAATCCGAAAGCGGCCAAAATCTTCACTCGCCGGCCGATGATAGTCAAAGCGGTACCCAAATTTTTTATTTTTCCTTCTCCTCCTTCTCTTCATAATTCCCTCATGAACTTATTAATTGCAACCGTGAGCGTGATGGAATCCGATCGTTGCGCGTATGAAGCATCACGAGCTCAGTGGTCTTGGGCCACGCCTAAATCAATACCGATGAATTGTATTGTGATTTCTTTCAAGATTTTAGCAATATTTATTTTTCTTTATGCTTTTGGAATAAATTTTTTTTCTTGGTTTGATTGTCCAGTGTCGAGCTGGACCAAGGAAGAGTGAGTTCAACTCAATTGCAGGTATTTTTCTTTCAATTGTAGGTAATATGATTTCATATTTTAATTTTAATTTTCTTCTTTCCTCTGTTTTTAGGTTTTGATTCATACTATTTCTTTTCATGTCTATGATCAAGGACTCGGTTGTTTCATGTTATTCAAGTGAGTAGTTGAATTTCAACGATGTTTTTAATCGTTGTTTCAGTCTACTCCTCTTCTTTTTTTGCAGGATGCTTAGAGTTCTCCAACATTTAATGTAACTGAAGTTTCTGTTTTGTTTTTCTTTTCTAATCCTTCTTTTAATCTTGAATTTCTTAAATTTTTTCAAGTTTGGATTTAAGTTGATATTCTGGTTGTTTGTTCTGAGAGATGGAAGTTTTCTGGTTGTTTGCGATACACGGATGGTTGATTTCAATAGCATTGTAGTTTGATTGAAAGCTTTTTCTCTATACTTACTTAGTTTAGTAGATTGGAGGTTATTGTTGTTGTAGATTCCAAGAACGCAGATATTAATGTATCTATCTATCTTGTTATGGATACAAAGATGAGGAGAGTCCACTTGAAAATGAAAATTTTAATATTTTGAATGATATACGCATACTTGCTTGACATTGCGAAATAAAAAGAGCTAGTAGTTTAATTATGTACAGAAATGATACTTTCTCCTGTATTAAACTGGAGAGATTGTTGATGTTGAGGATAGTTTAGAAACTAATGTTGAACATGTATTTTTGACAGAAGCATGAAAGATAAACTAGCAGTAGCATACCATGATACCTTTCTAGATAGTTTCATGGCGAAAGAGCTAGACCAAAGACCAGATCTGGATGTGCCCCTGCAATGATGTATACTACTTCATGTAGAAGAAAGCCATGCAAGCAAACGACATATTCTGACTGGCTAGTGAAGATCATGGAACACAAAATTATTGTACAGTTTGCCTATGCATTAAATTTATGGTGTTTAACTTTGGTGTTCATCATTCATTAGAATTCATTTATAAATCTTTATGAAGTCAACTATGCTTGTGGAAAGTTTAGCTAAAGAATGCTATTTATGTATTCATATCCTTCCGGACATTCATTAGTTACAGAGTAATATTTTTGAGTTGCATGGCAACTGATATAGAAATACGAGTATGCCTTTGTGCTTAACCAAAAATTATCATTCTGATTTTGATAAATATCATTTTGTCTTTAGATTTTTTCCTAGAGCCATAACAACTGATGTATGATGACGCTGTGTATGTAGAAAATCTGACAACAATATGTAAAACCAAAATTTGTTTGGAAATAGAAAATCTAGAACTAGTTATTGTTCTTCGAGTGTAACTGAAATAAATCTGGCTATGGAAAAGTACAAAATGCTCTACTTAAGATTAGCCCTTTAGACAACAGAACTGTTTCCACGAATTTCGTCTTCTTGGTGATCTTGTTGTTTTTCAACATCGAAGATATTGGCGCAAACCAATCATTATTACTTGAAGCTGTAACATTTTAACTCATTTTTAAAGCAGTCAATGTCAAGAAAACTTGCCAATCATACGTTTTGATCAAAATTTTGAAAATATAATACGCGAAAAACCTAAACAATTCATATGTACTGAACCACCAAGTTATACCAACAATAATATTATTGTTCTCATTCATCCATTCATAACAAAACAAAACATAATAGCATGAACTACCAACACCAAAAACTGAAAGAAAACTTAAAGTTATTGCCCTTACATGCCAGCCATTAACAAAATCACTAAAACTTATTCTAATACTTGGCAGCTGTAGCTTTGGTATCACCGTCTGTGTTAACAACAACCTTAGTAGCATCAATAAGTGTTGTAGCAGGATGTGACTTGCACAAAGTGTTAGATACCCAAGATCAGCAGCTATAAAAATTCCTGCGACAGCCATAGCCGGGAGATCTTCAAGCTTCCTCTCTGCACCAAAATGTAGAGGTAAAGAAGATGAAACTCTTGCTACTGTTTAAAACTATATCAATCAACATGCTCTCAGGATAATTAACTATGCTAAAAACACAACACAAATTTAGCTAATCAACAATCAATTATAAGCTCAACAAGATTTTTTTATTTATGTTCTTCCGTTCTATCTGCTTAAGAACACCACCATAATGAATCTCTTATCTCAATCAACAAACAAACACTTCACAAATCACAATCTTCCGCACATTGGATCAAACTAATTCAACTACTAAGAGAGATTATATTCGAATTATTTACTTGGTGGACATCCTGGGATCTGTAAGGAGAGGAAGACGTGGCTCGCTGATCTAACATTCCTAAGACATTGGGTGCGTACAAGTCGTGGCATGCTCTGTCAAACAATGCTATGGAGCTAATCAAACTTAATGTGCAATCAACTTACCATAGGGGATGCTTGAGTGTATACATATATACCGATCCAAATGAAAAAGAAATTTAAGACAGAATTTATACATCTACGGTGGCAGCTGCATATATTACAAATTTGAAGAAATCAATAATTTGAAGAATTTATTACAGCGTTCAACAATCTGAAGAATTCAACTCTGAGCATCCTGCAAAGCAGGGAAACAAAAGAGAAGTAGATCAAAAAAACGATTAAAAATATTGTTGAAATTCAGCTACTCACCTAAATAACATGAGTCAACATGAAACAACCGAGTCCTTGATCATAAACATGAAAAGAAATAGTATGAATCAAAACCTAAATCCAGAGGAAAGAAGAAAATTGAAATAAAAATCTGAAATCATATTACCTACAATTGAAAGAAAAATACCTGCAATTGAGTTGAACTCACTCTTCCTTGGTCCAGCTCGACACTGGACAATCAAACCAAGAAAAAAATTTTATTCAAAAAGCATAAAGAAAAATAAATATTGCTAAAATCTTAAAAGAAATCACAATACCAGTCATCGGTATTGATTTAGGCGTGGCCCAAGACCACTGAGCTCGTGATGCTTCATACCCGCAACGATCGGATTCCATTACGCTCACGGTTGTAATTAATAAGTTCATGAGGGAATTAGGAAGAAAAGGAGGAGAAGAAAAAATAAAAAATTTGGTACCACTTTGACTATCATCGGCCGGCGAGTGAAGATTTTGGCCGCATTTGGATTTTCGATCGGCTGCGAGAAAGGAACCATTGAAGGAAAAATTAAAGAAAGGAAAGGCAGGAGGCAACATTTCGGTAAACAATTTCTCCGAAGAACGATGATCGCTGGCTCGGGAGAGGCGATCGTGGATCGAGCTTAGGAGAGAAAGAAGAGAACGAAGAGAAAAAAAAAAAAATTACGGGAGCACTATAGCTGGGCACGCAAAGCCCTTAACAGTGCTCCCGTAAGCGCTCTTACGGGAGCGCCATAGGAGCCATCAAATCATCATCTGACGGCCGGAAATTGATGTAATGCGATAATGCGCAAAGATACATTATGGCATGAAGATCCATATATATATATATATATATATATATATATATATATATATATATATATATATATATATATATATATAAGGATGGGATATGTGCAAATCCCATCTCTTTATACACATGAATTACTGTAGGCACAGGTATTGAATGAACGGTTGTGATGATTTATTTTTTGCTTTCAACGGTGCAGATGAATCAGCGAGAAGATAAGCTACGCGTATAGCCGTAGGGTTTCATTTGTGCACCGCGCTCATTTCTTTTCTTCTCTCTGCAGCGGCGCGATTTTGCCGTTCCTTGGCTCGATTTCTTTTCCCCTTTCTGAATCGAGTTCTCCTTGGCTCGATTTTGCCATTCCGGTCTTTGTTAGGCTTTTGATCAAGGGCTGGCTCGATTTCGTCTTCGGCTTCGAAATGAGCAAAATTGAGTTCTCGACGCTCGATTACGGCTCGATTTTCTTGTCCATTTTTACCGTCGATTGAGATCTGGGCTCAGTTTCGTTGCCGGTTTCGACTCCGGCCGACTTTGGCTCCGGCTTCGAAACGAGCAAATCGAGTTCTCCTCGCTCGGTTACGGCTCGATGTCGGATCCCGGTGACCATGTCAGCTTGTGATCGATATCTGGGCTCGAATTGATCTCCGGCTTCGTCTCCGGCTCCAGTGACACATGTTTTACTGTTGGCACATGACTTGGGTCAACGGCTGTGATTTGATCGCAGATTAAACGAGCAAAATCGAGTTCATCGCTCGGTTACGGCTCGAATCGGCTTTCGGTGTCCATTTTCGGCTTGGCTTTCTCTCCGGCTTCGACTTTTTATTTTTTTATTTTTTATTTCAATTTTTTATGATTTGTTTTAATTTCCGATGATTTTTTTTTATTTTACCGATTTAATTTTCGTTGATTTGATTTATACGGTGTATTAGATTTGATTTATACGGTGTACTGATTTTGATTTATACGGTGTATTAATTTTGATTTATACGGTGTATTAGTTTTAATTTATACGGTATATTAATTTTGATTTATACGGTGTATTGGATTTGATTTATAATGCGGTGGATAGTTGGCTCGGAAATATGTTGAATGAATGCATGGGTTGCCAAGATTGGGACGGGATGTTGGTTTGCTGTATCACAGCCGTTGTGAAAATTTTCGATACGAGGCAATGATGCAGTTGCTTATAATTCCGCACTACCTATTTGGAGCACACAGTAAGGCAGTTAGGATGGCCATGCATGGCAACCGCTGCAGCTGTGCCTCTATAACAGGCAGTGCGGAGAGGGAGACAACCATAGATTGTTTCCAAACAGTCCCGACAAAGGTTGTACCTTGTTTTCGGTCTCGCGTAAAAGCATGACTCTGAGCCTCATTCCTCCTTCCTCTTCATTGCTGCTTTGTTGTTGATGAATGTATGCTGGAAATCTCGATCATGTGATCGTCGCCGTTTTGAAATACTGGAAATATAATTTTAATTCTTCCTCTGTTGTAATCTTCTCAATGTAATTCTCTCGTCAGAATAGCTTGTAATTTCTCTGCTGTGATTCTTTTATAAGAATGCTTATGTAATTCGATTCAAAGCTGTGAATGAAATTTTTAAGAACTTGCAGAAATAATATTACATTATTATCAGTAAACTTTAAAAAAAAACTTCAAAAAATAAAGTCAAACAAAATGCTATTATTAATAAAATTAATTGAAATATATTATTAAATCAAACGTCACATGCTCGCTGCATGCATTTTAATCACACAGCATCCTGCGTTTAATCACAACGCCATGCAGCGCCATTCCCTACGCGATAAACACAACTCTAACAATAAATGCTACTTACACGCTTAATTACAATATTTAATCACTCGTTATTAAATAATAGCTACAGTATTCACCTACTTTTTTTCCCGCGAACAGCCAAGCCATAGTGGCTCTATTTCTCTCCAGCGTTCTGTTTCTCGCCCGAGCTCTGTTTCTCTACGGCTCTGTTTCTCTCCCTATGTCTCTCTATTTTTTTTAAATTTTATTTTAAAAACAAGTAATGGTATAAGTAATAAGCAATAAGAAAATGATGTTATAATAAAAAAAATACAAACATAAAAGTAAGTTATATATTAGAACAAAACCTATACAACTTTTACAGTTGAACAAAACCATAATTTACACTTAGATAGCTATACAGAATTTACAAACTACAGTCATCCAGCTTCATAAATCAATCCCAAAATCATCACCTATTCATAATTCTTCATCACTGTCGTTATGTATACTTTCATTTTCATCACTGTGTTTGTCTTCGTCGGTATCTTCATCAATAACTGCCAAGTAAAAATTTTAACAAAAGTTAACACTAATTTTAATTTGAAAACATAGTAAATTAGGACAAGAAAATTAAGTAACAATTACACTTACTTATCTTCTTCTTTCGATTTGGATTTTCAGGACAATTTCGTTTGTCGTGTTTAACACCAATCTTGTTACAACAAGCACATCTCCTATATATTTTAGCTTTGGCTCTTGCAACAGATTTTTCCAAACCACCTTTTATTCTACTACTACTGACGGAAGCTTTTATTTCTTTTTTCCTTCCCTTGGTCTGTGAAATATTTGGATTCAATAGTAGAACTTGAGACGCATTGACATCAACTTGAGAGCTCTCATTACCGGTGTATGAACTGAATTTTGAGCTATCATTAGTCTTCTTTACTTCATTGATTTGCAATGACAATTTTTGTAATGTTTGCAATATCAACTGAAAAGTCTCGTCTGTTTCACCTGCATCATAGGACAACTGGCTAGAAATCTTCAAAAGTTGGGTAGTTCTCAGTAGGTCAGAATTTGCAAGCCCTCGTACTGCTTCACCATCGTACTGAGCTCTATATTTGTTAGCTCGTTTCATCCACCTCTTAAGAATGAAGTTATCAGGTATTTCCATATCACGGGACTGAAAAACTTTTAAAAGATGTCCACAGAGAATTCCTACAAACTCAAACAATTTACATTCACAACAACCTTCCTTCGTGGCATGGTTGAATTTAACCTTCCACGTACGATTGTCACCAAGCAACCGAGATTTATATATGTACGTCGTGAAGCCATCACTATTCTTTTCATCGTCAAATAAGATATACTCTGCTAGAGCTTTCTCAAATTCTTTTTTGAATTTGTCGTACACATTTCTAGTATATATATTTGCTGCATTCTTCAACAGAAAGGCATGACCATCAACAATACGATCAAAGTGTTCGCTAATATAATCCTTTTTTTTTTCTTTTTCAACAATTTTAGCTAAACACTTATCGTTCTTTACTACAAACTCGCGAAGAGTTGTAGTTGGATGAAAAAATTTGTTGTAAACAGAATTCATACCTTCTGAGCGTCCTGTCGTATTCATACCGGCATAAAAAGTATCCAAGTGATAAACTGGAGCCCATTTCTTTCGAATTTCATATATTCCCTGAAGTCATTCGTTCTCGACCAAATTGTACTTAAATATCAGTTCATTCCATCCCGATTCAAAGACAGAAGGAGTATAGGTTTCTCGAATACACATTCGAATATCTTTTTTGAATTGTGATTTTTTGAATAAATATGTGGAAGTTTTTCTGGAAATTTTTTCATCACATGCCATAAACAAAATCGATGTCGTGTTGTAGGAAATACCTTCTCAACTGCTGCAGTCATAGCTCGGTCTTGATCTGTAATAATAGAAGATGGAGCACGCCCTCCCATAGCTGCAAGCCATGTCTCAAACAGCCAAAAAAAAGATTCTTCCGTCTCATCCAAAAGTAATGCACAACCAAACTGAATTGACTGCATATGATGATTAACTCCAATAAATGGGGCAAACGGTATTTCATACACATTCGTACGATACGTAGTGTCGAAAAATAGCACATCACCAAAATATTGAAACTGCAGGCGAGATCGACCATCAACCCAAAAAAAGTTTATTGCCCTTGCTTCACTATCCATCTGTATTGCATAAAAAAAAATTGGATCTTCTATACTTTTCTTTTTGAAAAAATTGAGTGCTACGGTTGCATCCCTTTGGACAGGTTTTTTGTAATTTTTCGACGGTCCTAAATGATTCCAACAATCTCTATCATCAAAACCAATCTGTGATCCATCGAGAATATCTACAACTTTATTCACAGGTATACTCTCATCACGAAATGAGTCAATTAATAACTTAGCTGCAGCAGGCATATGCTTACAGACAGGCATACGCATCCTCTTAGCGGGACTGATAAAATTGTGGTTATGCTTATCAATATACTGAGTCACCTTCCACAATCCGGTTGGTTGTTTTGTCACTTTCATTCTTGCAGGACATCCACACTTTACTGTAAACCTACTTCTCTTCTTAGTAGACGCTCGGTTGGAATCCTCATACGTTTGTTTCTTGGCATGCTCTCTATAATTTCCAAAACGCTGACAAGTCATTAGACAAGCATTGACTTCATCGAAACCCTTTTTCTTCTCAGTACTTCGAATAACAGCACTAAATCCGGTTGCTCTTCCGTAATATATATAAAGTTCTTTTGCTGCTTCAAGTGTTGGAAAAATCATATCTAAGCATGGTGACTTCTCCTTCTGTGCATTTAAATTCTGAGTTGATGCAGCAGAACACTCGGTTGCATTTGTTTCAAAAGCTATAAAAATAAAATTGCGTTAACAATGTAAAAGCTAGAACATAACAGAGATGTATTTTTTTTAAAAAAATTTCGTTCTTCATTCTTTCACTATTCTATTCCACTTTTGATATAAAAAAAACTAAAAACAGCAACAGAGATATTAGATTTTGTATTTGTTATGCTTTGTTTTAAATTCAGTAATAGAATATTACAACAAAAAAAATTCACATTATCAAAATTTTCGTCTGGTAAAACACCTTCACAATTTGAAATGTCTGGATTCATGTAGAAAAAAGAAGAGCCCAGTAGCTGTGCTTGTTTGTAGACGAGAATAAAAATCACACAGATGCATTTGTATTTGAGATTTATCTAAACATGTTAGAAACAAGAAAAGAAGAACGAAATAAAACAGTAAAGAATGAAATACGCGCTCGAACAGAACGGAGAAAGAAACAGCGGGAAAAAAAGTAGGTGAATACTGTAGCTATTATTTAATAACGAGTGATTAAATGTTGTAATTAAGCGTGTAAGTAGCATTTATTGTTAGAGTTGTGTTTATCGCTTGCAGGAATGGCGCTATTTTGCATGGCGTTGTGATTAAACGCAGGAGGCGTTGTGATTAAACGCAGGCTGCTGTGTGATTAAAATGCATGCAGCGAGCATGTGACGTTTGATTTAATTTTGTTTGAATATTTTTAATATATTTCAATTAATTTTATTAATAATAGCATTTTGTTTGACTTTATTTTTTGAAGTTTTTTTTTTAAAGTTTGCTGATAATAATGTAATATTATTTCTGCAAGTTCTTAAAAATTTCATTCACAGCTTTGAATCGAATTACATAAGCATTCTTATAAAAGAATCACAGCAGAGAAATTACAAGCTATTCTGACGAGAGAATTACATTGAGAAGATTACAACAGAGGAAGAATTAAAATTACATTTCCAGTATTTCACAACGGCGACAATCACATGATCGAGATTTCCAGCATACATTCATCAACAACAAAGCAGCAATGAAGAGGAAGGAGGAATGAGGCTCAGAGTCATGCTTTTACGTCAGGCACTGAGAAACAAGGTACAACCTTTGTCCAGGACTGTTTGGAAACAATCCATGGTTGTCTCCCTCTCCGCACTGCCTGTTATAGAGGCACAGCTGCAGAGGTTGCCATGCATGGCCATCCTAACTGCCTTGCTGTGTGCTCCAAATAGGTAGTGCGGAATTATAAGCAACTCCATCATTGTCTCGTATCGAAAATTTTCACAACGGCTGTGATACAGCAAACCAACATCCCGTCCCAATCTTAGCAACTCATGCATTCATTCAACATATTTCCGAGCCAACTATCCACCGCATTATAAATCAAATCCAATACACCGTATAAATCAAAATTAATACACCGTATAAATCAAAACCAATACACCGTATAAATCAAAATTAATACACCGTATAAAACAAAACCAATACACCGTATAAATCAAATCCAATACACCGTATAAATCAAATCAACGAAAATTAAATCGGTAAAATAAAAAAAAATCATCGGAAATTAAAACAAATCATAAAAAAATTGAAATAAAAATAAAAAAATAAAAAGTCGAAGCCGGAGAGAAAGCCAAGCCGAAAATGGACACCGGAAGCCGATTCGAGCCGTAACCGAGCGATGAACTCGATTTTGCTCGTTTCTGCGGCTGCATCTGCACTGTTGAAGCGATAATGCTACAAGAATCACAGCTGTTGACCCAAGTCATGTGCCAACAGTAAAACATGTGTCACTGGAGTCGGAGACGAAGCCGGAGATCAATTCGAGCCCAGATATCGATCACAAGCCGACATGGTCACCGAGATCCGACATCGAGCCGTAACCGAGCGAGGAGAACTCGATTTGCTCGTTTCGAAGCCGGAGCCAAAGTCGGTCGGAGTCGAAACCGGCAACGAAACTGAGCCCAGATCCCGATCGACAGCCGAAATGGACACCGAGAGACGAAATCGAGCCGTAATCGAGCGCCGAGAACTCAATTTTGCTCATTTCGAAGCCGGAGACGGAATCGAGTCGGACGGAATCGAGTCGGACCCTTGATCAAAAGCCGAACAAAGACCGGAATAGCAAAATCGAGCCAAGGAGAACTCGATTCAGAGAGGGGAAAAGAAATCGAGCCAAGGAACGGCAAAATCGCGCCGCTGTAGAGAGAAGAAAAGAAATGAGCGCGGTGCACAAATGAAACCCTACGGCTGTGTGCGTAGCTTATCTTCTCGCTGATTCATTGCACCGTTGAAAACAAAAAACAAATCATCACAACCGTTCATTCAATACCTGTGCCTATAGTAATTCATGTGTATAAAGGGATGGGATGTGCACATATCCCATCCCATATATATATATATATATATATATATATGCCGGTCAAAAGTAGCCGGCGAGCTCTCCAAATTCAATCTCCACCGTTGGATATGAAGAACCATGAGTTGAGAACATGTTGATAAAATTTCAGCTCAATCGGAATATGAACCGACCTCCATCGAAACTCTTGATCAAAGTGACACAAAAACAAAATATATATCTTTTGTCAAATTTAAAAGTTTATGTCATTTTGATCAAGAGTTCCGATGAAGGTAGGTTCGTATTCCGATTGAGCTGAAATTTTATCAACATGTTTCAACTCATGGTTCTTCATATCCAACGGTGAAGATTGGATTTGGAGAGCTCGCCGGCCACTTTTGGCCGACATGTGTACACATGTGCCTTTAAGGCCTATATGTGCCTATATTTTATCCTATATATATATATATATATATATATATATATATATATATATATATATATATATATATATTTGTATAAATATGTTAAGTTAACAGGGTCAACAGTGTCTTTTCTCCAAACAGACAAAAAAGTCGCGTGTGACTTTTTTGGAAAAGTTATTCAGCATAATTTTTATTTTTGTGACTTATAAGTTGAAAAAGTAATTTATAAGTTGTTCATCCAAACACTCTTATTTTACTATTTTTAATTTATAAGTTAAAATAAGTCTATCCAAACCGCCCCTTCCTAATGACTGATATCTAAATGGACGTGTTAGTTTGAAAAATGGCGTCTTTATTTAGAATAAACTTACTTTTTCAAAAGTAAGTTTAAAAAATAAAAATAAAAATATTTTTATAAAATAAATTTTATATTTAGTTTATATTATAAGTAAATTTAAAATTAAACTTTACAAAATAAATTTTTTATCAAAATAATATTATAAAATTTTAATTTATTTTGTATTAAAAATGAGTTTTAGAAAAGTGAGATTAGAGGGATTGATAAACGAGAGGCTAATTAAAAAAGCATCATATATTTTCAAATTAAGTTTCTTAATATTTATCCAACTATTTATTGACTCATGTAATTGTAGTTACGATTCGAAAGCAATTTTTGAGCTGATACAACTCTTGCATTATTTTTTTTTAGACAATAAAAGTTATATGCCTATTACTCTGGTAAAAATTATATATTAGCTCATCAGACTAATAATCTAACGGTATTATAGATTAAAATAATTATAAAATAATAGTAAATATTTTATTAATGAGTAAGGTAGAGTTCGACTAGCTAATCCGAAGTCGAACTTCTTAATAGGTTTGTGAAAATGAGCTCAATGGGTGGCCAAAAAGGGTCACACTTTTGGCATTGCGTTTCAAAGTGTTTCTCTATTTAATTTCAACTTTTTGTTTCCAATAAAATTTTAGCATTACTTTTTAATTTGTTTAAAATTTAGAAAGTATAAGTTATTTATAAAGTATAAAATCTTCACATGTATTATTATTATTATTTTTAAACTAAAGAAAGATAATCTCTTTTTGCAAAATATTTTTAAAGTAAGGTTTTCTTTCAAAAGCACCTTATATTAAAGAATTCCAATCAATTGTTAGTTGGGTTCTTTTGTTTTAGAAGTAACTTTTTTGAGAAAAGTTACATAAAGAAGTTCTAAAATACACATAAAAAATTATCATTCACACAACACAGTAAAAAATTGAAACAAAATACATATAACATAGTATTTATAAAGCTTTTTTGGCCGTAAAAATTTGTATCAGACGAAATTGATGATGTTAAAAAAATTTATAAATTTTGGAACGGTAAAATCAAAACACTACAACAGAAAAGGATTTAAAAAGCTAACTGAAATTCGATTTTTAACCGGCATCCAAACGCTCTGGCCGCAATGAAAGAGGACTGATGAACTGTGGCGAATCCTGAAATTGAATGAGATAGAAAGCATAGAAAAAGGAGAAAAAGAGAAATTCACGCTTTGTTAGCCATAATTTTGTTCGTCGGCGGTGATTGAACGCTCGACTAGTGATGAACGAAATGCTAGGGTTTGAAGCGAAAATGTTTGTTATTTTAAGAGTGATTACAGAAGGGAAAGAGATGAGGGACAATTGAGCCTGAGCAAGGGAGAAGAAGGCAAGGCCGGAAGGGATCTGGCTCGCGAGAGAAGAAGAAAGAAGAAACAAGCGATGAGAAGAGAAGTAACGCGAGCATGAGACGTTTTTATGAGTGAGATAATGAAAATGCCTTCGCGCGTTGTCTCTGCAGCGAGCATCCAACGAGTGCATTATGGACCGTCCAATCAAGATCTAACGGTTCACAACACAATCTGCGTGGATCTGTGTAACAAACGTGATATGTGAAACCTCATATATATATATAGGGAATCGGATGTGCGCATATTGTCTCACCACATACATCATATTTTAGATCCGACGGTCATGATTCTTAACATGGCTCCTCTCTTATGGAGTCACTATATGATGACATTTTCAGCATCTCATTTCTATCTTTTTCTCTTCCTTCAAAATTTTCTCTCCTTGGAACCATTATAGTACTAAGTGATTTGGTGCTATAAAAAATTCCACATATAAATTTTATGTTTTGATGGGTGTTTTTTTGACCTTCCCTTCAATATTGACAACTATTATAACTAAAATTCACACTAGTTTGATTATTATTTTTTAAATATCACTCATCTTAATATTAAAATTCTGAAGCTTTTTTGGAATATATAATTTTGACCTCGTTTTAATTATGAACAGACAGGACTGTTTAATCAATTATTCCAAACTTCAAATTATAACAAACAAATCTTTCTTAAATGTTTTTCACTTAAATTGAACTATCGTGTCAGTAAGCAGGAATATAAAGCTACAACAGCAACGAACCAACCACCACTGCACCACATGCACAAATAGCAACAAATCGCAAAAAATAACGAATAGATTCGTTCATTGTTTGTTCGCTGTTGGTCAGGAGCACGGGATCAAAGTCCTCTATGATACACGTCATCCATATGTCCCGCTTCTTCTCTTTTTTTTTTTTTTTTTTTTCCTCTCGTCACGTTCCTCAACAAAACTTCGTTACCTTCGTATCCCTTTAACCAGCGATACCTATCGTCAGCCCCCGCCACTCTCTCTTTTCTCTCCTTCTACTCAAACACCTCTCTGATCTCCGGAGATTGTTGATGGCGATCCGATGATCGGATATCGGTTCGAAGAATGGATTTCGGAGCGGCGGTGGCTGTGGAGCAAGTCGGAGAGAGCTCGTCGCCATCGAGGGTTCACGGCGGTAGAGGCGTCGCCGGAGTTCTGGCCGGAGGATTTGATATTGTTGGTGCGATCTATAGAAGGCTTGTGGAGATAGGGATAGCTGAGGCTTCTGATCCTGAGTTCAGGAATGAGCTTGACGCACACTTCGCTCGGTTGCCTCAGAGGCAATAATTATTATATTAATCTATTAATTTTTGCTGGTTATGTATCGGGATTCGTGCTTTCTCTCTGCTTCTGAATTTGTGTTTCGGTTGATTGAATTCGTTGAGTTGTGAGGAGTTTCTGATCATCTGATACTACTTGAAAATTTTTATCTGTTGGCGAGTTCAAGTAAAATGCTCTATACGGTCTTGTTTGATGGAATGCAAAGATGCAATTAGTTTGATTCTGAGATTTCTGTGCTTGAAATCAATATCCCTGGTTATCTATATTAATTCTTGCTTGATTGAATTTGAGAATATTTCGTTATTTTCATTTGTATTTTATACTATATATCTTAGTATCCCACAAAAGAGACTTGTACTCTCTTTCTCTCTGTCTCTAAAAGTTTGCTTGATTGCATTATGAGTTAGTATGAGCTGATTCAAAACACCGCTGCTTTCATCTTATAGTTTCTATATTGGAGCTTGACTTTCTACTCTCTGTCATTTGAGGTTTTCCTTGATCGAGGTTATTAGGAGTGTTGAAGAAAAGATATGATATCTTTGTTTTAGATTTTCATATGGTCTTTGCTTGGTCAAAGTGGAGAGGTAGTACCAGTTGATAACACGAGATATAATCATACAATTACTATACTTTTCTGAGTTTTCTACACCAGCGTGATCAGTGCCTCCTTTTGTTAATGAGTTATACCAGTTGCTTCAAGGATGCAATAACTTCAAAGAATTCAATTACAACAAGTTCTGATCATATTCTCTTTAAATATATGATAGCTGTTGTGCATTTCAGTGAAATTATTGTTCTTTTGACTAGTCATTCTCCATATTTTACTTATATTGGTATTCCTGTGTTGACTCCTAACATCTAATGGTCAGATTAACAAGTGCCAACTCTTAAGTCATAGTTCAACATTATGATCCAAGGATCTAGCTTCTTAAATATTTTCTTCTTGTTTTTTTATTCATTTCAGTTATAGACTTGATGTTAGTGTCGAGAGAGCAGAAGATGTCCTGATACACCAAAAGACCCTTCTAGATGCAAGGGATCCAGATAAACGTCCAGCATTCCACGTTCGTTTCTTAAAGGTAATTGCTTCGCTCTCCGACACTCTGCATTGATGATATGAAGTTTTGCGGAAATGTTACTGGATAACAGTCTCTAGCAGTAATATTTTCTACTCTGTTACTAGGCTTTCTAATTCCCATACTTCTTTAGCAACTTGGTTACCCATGTACTGATTAAGATTTTCAAGAACATCATTTGTTCGCATTATTTGTTGGTTGAGTTCACAATTCTTAACCCCATCTGTTTTTAGGTTGCAGATTTTTTACTTAAGCTCGATCAGTGATTATAGGTTAACATAGTGTGGCTACAATAAGGTATGTAACTGATTTTGTGCATTTCGTCTGCCTAGTTCGAAGAAAGTCAGGATGCACAGAGCGTAGAGGATAATAATGATGAAGATGACCTCACCAATTCTTCTTCAGCAGGGTATGCATTCCTTTTATTTACATATTCTGTTAGATTTAACTCAATACGGGCATACTCTTAAGTCTACCTAGTTCTCAGATGAGGATTTTGAGGTTTTGTTTTAAAGTATGCTGTTTGTCTGCAGCATCTGTTTTCTCCATTGTGCTGGTACAAGATTATAATGATTAAGGTTAGAATGAAAGATCAAATCCAGCAAGGCACAACTAGCTCAAACTTTTCAGAAAAATTTTATGGTTGTTTTCAAAAAAGAAATTTGTAAGTATAATTATTCTCTGGTACAATTCATCCATCCCCTCCAAATTTAAAAAATAATTTCTAAAATACTGTACATGGCTGTTTTGGGCTTGAAAAGCCCAAACCCACTCCCAAAAGCCATGCCAAACATGGCTGCAGTTGTTACCATATATCTTCTTGACATCCTGGTTTGATTGAGGGGTTTAATTGCTTCTGTAGGTATGCACTTCATGTTGTGGCTTCGCATCTGAATCATTCTACACGATGGTTCAGTTAACATTCTTGAAAAGCATTCATATTTTGAGCTATTTGTTTTTGAATTATCAGGATTACTAGTGACTTTTAAGCATAAAACTAAGGCATCACTGAAAATAGGACTTATTCTATGTTATCTGAAATGAATAAAATATAGTTTTGTGACTTATTTTCTTTAAATATTTTATTGTTTCTTCTTGTAAATAGCTGTGATCTGAAAAATATAGCATTTGCAGGCAAGAGGAGTCAAACTATACCCCACTTCATGAGATAGTATTCTCAACTTTGGATAAGCCAAAGCTCCTTAGCCAGGTGGGCACACACAATTTTCTAAATCCCTGTTGTAGAATTTACAGGGGGTTATTAACTTAGAGTTTTTTGACTTTATCTCTTAGGGTCTGTTTGGATACAAGAGTAATAAATAAGAGTAAATAAGAGTAAGATTAAACAAGAGGAGATTATTAGGGAGGAGACGAGAGTAAGAGAATAATTTAATCTCGTTTTGTTTGGATATATCAATAAGATTAATGAAGAGTAAATAATTATTCTTGTTTGGTAATTGAGGAGTAAATAAGAGTAATGTTTATAAAAAGTCTAAAATATCCTTTAAAAAGATCTCCTTTCAATTCAAGCAAAAGAAAGATTTTGCACTCATGAAACCATTTGCATGCTCCTTGTTATGTAACGGGCACCGCAATACTAAAGCTTGTTATAAGGAAAGCTCTATTGTACATAACAGAAAGCATATATAGAAAGTTTATTATACAAGATATTTTAACAGCCTGCTTCATTTTAAAAGCATATAACGGAAAACAAATGCAGAAAGTATAATTGACAGCATCAGCATTCTTTTTAATAGTCCGCATTCAAAAGTTAAGTATGTGATAAATCTCATAAATTGGATACAAATATCGTCTAGAACGTTGTATCTACCACAATATCAACAAGTTTAACACAAAAACTTTAACATGCTAATGAATGGCAAGGTTCTATACAGGACAAAAAAATTCTAGTATGCAGCAATACCACCAGTAGAATTTCCTGCTATAGCACCAGTAGAATCACCACCAATGAATGCACCACCACCACCATCAATGATCACCTACAAGATATAATGCTCGTTAATTAAGCTATACATGCTAATGCATTTTCCATTCTCATATCATCATTTCTTGGGCTCCTACTAGCTTCAGTAAGCACATGCTGCAAATTTCTCAGGTTTGATCCCATTAGCTTCTCAACATCAATATCCATAGAGCTAGTTCCTTACATGTCACTGACCTTAACCCCTCCCCTTCTTCTGTCTCCCAATCATGCACCAGGACTTCCATTATTGCAACAGAAAGACGAAGAATCATTTACTAGAAAACAGATCAAAAGTACCCAATTCTTTCATGACAAACAAAAATACCACATACTAGCTGCCAGAAACAGCACATAATCAGCTCCAAAAACAATAGAACTATTGTATGAGCACCAACAGAACCATAGCTTCATTAAGAGAGAAAAAGGAAAGCATACGCAAAAATTTCAACATGAAACATAGATATTTCGATTACAATATATCATCTCTTAAAAAATCAATACATGGGCATCAATTGGAAGCAAAATATTTTTTAAAATCCACAAAAATTACTTTAACATATATACTATTCATTATAGTCTTAGTGCAAAAAACAGCAGAAATTATCCACTAAAAATGGACAAAAAATTAGAAAAAATTATCCACAAATAGCAACAGATCGAACCTGAAGTTAATGTTATGCCCAACTATTACATCCAACAGCAAGCAGATCAATGAATAAATAAACGAAATTTATTGAGAACAAAGTAAAGTTCGATTCTACTACCGAATGAAGCATCAATCAATCTACGCATTTGCTGCTTCTGAAAAAATTTCGTGCGACGAATCAGAAATCTATGCTTTTGATTGACGTAAACTGAATTTTAAAAAAAAAAATACAAATCGACTGGACGAAGAAGAAAGAAAACGGTTTCGAGACGCCACGGCAGTGTTAAGAATGAATGAGAGCGAGAGGTGAAGTACTTTGTTGATAAACAAAAAAGAAGAAGAAGAAGAATGAATGAAAGAGTGAATTAGAACAGAGCGAGAAGGAAAACAAACAGAAAAATATCAAAGAAGAAATGAGTTTGTCGGAGAACCGTTGCGGAGAAGCCGGAGAGCAGAGCAGCAACACCTTCAGATCGCCGGAGAACAGAGCGGTGCGGTGAGTGGGAACGAGTCGAGTGAGAGACGAGAAAGAAAACCTAAGCAATGAGTAAATGCAATGAAATAACGTGGGTAAATTAGGAACTTGAGAATTTTAGCAGATCCAAAATTACTCTTACTCCAGGTTACACCCCATATTGGGGTGTAACAGATTACTCCCGAATAGAGATTAATGGGGAGAAATTTTACTCCCTATTAATCTTATAAATTCGATGCCAAACAAGAACAACGGAGAGTAATTCATTGACTTACTCTTCATTACTCTCTCTTCCTCTCAATCCAAACAGACCCTTAAGAACAATATTGTATGCATTACTTCAAAGTTCTCATAGAGCTTACGGTGGTGCTAGCTTTCTGCATTGCTTTCTGACCTCGGGCTAAACATACGCGAAGCTCATGTCTTCTCAACGGCAGATGGTTACTCTTTGGACGTATTTGTTGTCGATGGATGGCATGAGGAGGTAATTTTAATGAAAAACTTGTTGAAGTTTTGGTTGTTGAAACTAACGTGGATACATATATTTTGGTCTTGTTTTTTTCAAGAACTTCTTTTTTATTTTATGTTTTCAGTGTAATGTTGCTTCTTCGTCATTTAGATTCACATTAAATAAATTCACAAAGTTATAGTAGGATGACATGGTCCATTCTTTCACCAAGTACCTCCAAAAGATCAAACTGTAATACGAAAACTGAGTGCAAGAAATAAGAACTGCATCGTGATTTATCAAGAGTTAAACAAAATTAGGACTATCTCAAACCATTACGGTGCACATCTGTGACTAGCATCTGTACGGAATACCAGGCCTTATTTCATATGGATACGGAAGCTTTGTCATGCTTTTTCAGGCGGCTCATCGGCCTCTGTCTACAAATATTGATCATCTTGCCTGTCTATGTTGATTGGACTAGTCATATCTGTGCTAGTTGTGTCTATTACATGCAGGCCCTATAAATATATGAAGGGGCACTGTGATTCTATTTTCTAAATGGCAGGGATCTTTGACAAGAACAAATGTTGCTGACTTTGCACTGGTATGCTCAGGATACAGATGAGTTGCAGAGGGAGCTTGAGATTGCTGTTGAGAAAAATGAGGTAAATTCCCTTTAGCTTCATTTGTCATCAGTTTTCTTAAAGTAAGTTCTCTTCTTTGGTTAAGTGTTTGGCAAATGTAAATTATGAACTACGCATGTATTCAGGCTTTTGTATCATGTCTTTCTTTTGAGAAATCCAATTGTTAAGAGTACCGATACCTTCATAAGCAATTGTGATGGTCACTTCAAGATTGATAATCTCTTTTGGAGGCTGTGCTTAGCCAATTAGGTTCTTTGGAATGTTTAAAATCCATAGTCCCATGATTGTGGCTTCTCAAAATTTGCCCCCCTCTATGATAACGCATTCTTTTGCGTTATGATAATGCATTCTCTTACCCAATAAAACTCCGCATTAAAGCTGCATTGACCTTTTATGATGGTTAGGCTTGGGCTTTAGTTGTAAGGTTGGACCTCTCCTTGGGTAAGAGAGTGATAAGATGTTTTTGGAGTAGTTTGGCATTGCCATTATATAATGTAAAGCTCCAAGAGTCATAATTTGAAGGGAACAAGTGAAAGTAACAACTAGTAATCCATGCCCAATCTACCAAGGGCCTTACCCTACCTATCTCCTCATAACTGTATTACAACATAATAAGAAGCGACAAATCTCAAAGTAAATAGCACTACAATTATCTACTAAATGGGGAAAACATGATTATTGTTTCTATGTGAACCCAGGGAAACTGGTCTGGCTCAAGCTCAAATCCTTCTTCAGTAACAGAAAGAATGCTAGCTGTGCAAGCATACATTGGTGATTTAGAAATTGACAAAAGATTTTTAAATATGGGGGAGAGGATTGCATCTGGCTCTTGTGGAGACTTGTAAGTCAGAGCAATAAGAGAAGGATGCTTATCTTATTCTTATTTTTGGTTGAATCAGTTAGTTTATTGGTTTAAACATTTTCCTTAGGATTCTTATGTGATCTTGTGTTCAGATATCGTGGAAATTACGAGGGTCAGGATGTTGCTATAAAAATCTTAAGATCTGAGCATGTAACTGAGGCACTCTGGGCTGAATTTGCACAAGAAGTAAACATCCTAAGGTGCATAACATTATGCTATTTACTGACTTTTGCTCTTCTTTGTGTTGTGCTGTTTAGTGTAAATACTTTTTATACAAAGTTATTTGGAAGTTATCTATCTCAATAGTTCCTGATTTTGAATTGTTGGGGTTCTTGTCAGGGAAGTTCAACACAAAAATATTGTTCGTTTTGTTGGTGCTTGCACAAAACCACCACAGTTCTGTATTGTAACAGGTATTGCTCTGTATGCATATATGGAAAACAATGTTATGAGCTTCTGGCTGTTTGGCTAATGGAATATTTTGTGTATTGTTAGGGAGATTTACTCACTTAGAGCGGCTGCTAAACTTTTGTGTTCCTCCTCTTATGTACTTTTGATTTCTCATTTGTCTTGGTAAAATTTGTATGCAATTAGCCTCTTATTTAAATCAAAACTTCGCTATGATTCAACTTATAGAGCTGTCAGAGATTGTATATCACTTTAGAGAGTACAAACATATTGATTAGTTATGTTTCTATCCAGCCTCCTTCAGTAGATCCGTCCAACCTTGTGTTTGTTTTGTATTTTGTTATGCCCACACAATCAGTTTCTAGTTTCTTATAATGAGATTATTTTAATAACTATCTTTATATGGATTCTTCTATTTGTATTTCAGAGTATATGCCTGGAGGTAATCTTTATGACTTTCTTCATAAGCATCACAATGTCCTAAAGCTTCCAGAGTTGATAAAGTTTGCGCTAGATATCTGCAAGGGGATGGACTACCTACACCAGCATAACATAATTCATAGGGATCTCAAAACAGCTAATCTCCTATTAGATGAGAATCGTGTATGTGTTGTTGCTGGAATATCATAGTGCATTTATTCCAAGTATAACTGTTCAGACTGATGAAGCAGGAATATTTCATTTAATGCAGGTTGTGAAAGTTGCAGACTTTGGTGTGGCTCGATTTAAAAACCAAGGGGGAGTTATGACAGCTGAAACAGGAACATATAGATGGATGGCCCCTGAGGTACCTTTCTTCTAGTAAAAGCATTTGAGAAATGACAATGCATGCTGTGCCATTATGAACAGTAATCTGCCTTCGTTTAGAAGCATCTGGCATGTGAAAGTCTTTTTGGTTATGATTTTTGTTTTTGCGAGGAATTAAAACAAGAATGAGGGAAAAAGACAGCATACGCTGGACTACGGACATTGAAATGCTGTCGGGCTCTTATATGTTGATTGCACTAACATGCTTTTCCTTTTACATAGTGCAAAGCATCACTGATCCTTTTCTTGTAGAATCTTGCTGATAAAATTTTTCTGATTTCTATACAAGGTTATAAATCACCAACTGTATGACGAAAAAGCAGATGTATACAGCTTCGCTATTGTGCTGTGGGAGCTAGCAACCTCAAAGGTATTCTCTTCACCGTCTTAGTTGACTCTAGAATATTATTGCCTTGTGTTGCCATAATTAGATTTATATTGTTACCCTTTTATCTACAGATTCCTTACGGATCAATGACACCGCTGCAAGCTGCTTTAGGAGTAAGAAAGGTTTGTGGCGTCTTCTCCCCAAAAGATCATATTTCAACCTGCACAAAATTTCCATGAGTGGAAACAATCATAACATCTAGAACTGTTTGACCCATATGAAATACTTCACCATGTTGGAAAATTCCACATTATTGCCTTCTCTTTCTTAGCTTTAACCATTTATCTGCGATTTTTTATAACAGGGTTTGCGACCAGAACTTCCTGTAGACACACACCCTAAATTAATGGAACTAATGCAGAGATGCTGGGAGAGGAATCCTACTAACCGCCCCTCCTTCTTGGATGTATCAGCTGAACTTGAAGAACTCTTGGATCAGGTTAAGGTATGAGATAGTAATCTCAGCTGACTTCTGTCATTATAGGAATTCTTTTGTTTGTTCTCATCTGACTTGTCATTTTAGGAATTCTTTTGTTTGTTCTCATCATTGAAATAAGTAGTACAGCCAATCTTAAGAAAACCACCTGTTGTCGAAACTGTTTGCTGAAATTATGAATTTTGTTTATCTAAGACCTACCTGATTCCACAAGTAAACCAGCAACTAAAATGGTAAGTGGAAAAACAAAAAATGGTTGAGGCTATCGATTAACGTGATTTGTCTTGGGTTTTTGTAGACTCTACCGCATACAGCCTTCAGTTGATTAGTTTTAAGAATGAAGATAGACTTTCTCAGAAGCTGGTTTTTACTGAAAGCATTTGTATACAGACATGAAACCCCAATTACTGCTGTCGGTAACTTATCTGTTCCTCCGAAAGAATCACTTGTGCAGAGATGTTTGTGCTTGTAATCATGGGCCTGTAAGTTTGATGCTGAATAAATGTTTCCTTATATCGCAATGGAATATCGTAGCTCTTCCCGAAAGGGCGTAACTAGAATACTCTTCACTTTTTGAAGCAAGCATTTGCCATTGTGCAGCTAGTGCTTGTGGAAGGTAAATGCCAATTCGCGACTTGCTTCGGGACTCCGACCTTTGTTGATGCTCATATTTGTCACTTACTTGATATTAGCAGCTTCAAATTTCATTGGCGCCTGCGATAATAATGTTACGCCTGTTGTCTCTATCTAATTCCTTAGCATAATCTAACTCAGTATATTAATTAACCTTCAACGACGCTGCTCTAGTATCATTTACATTATTTATTATACTTTCCTAATGTTTAGTTTGGTGCCTAAAATTACATGGTCCCACCTTCACTTCATAGTCTTTCCAATCGAAGTGCGGGTTTGCTAAATAGTGTTTTAAATATTCGTAACTGAGTTTCGTGAAAGTAAAAAATAGAAGTAGAATTTTTTGAAAAAATAAAGTGAAATTAAAGTTCAGCGTTTGTATTTCAATAGTTTTTGAAGTGTGTTGAAAATTAAAAAATATGATAGTATTGGAAAATGTACAAATAAAAAATTAAAATTAGAATTTTGTATGTGAAAGTGGAATTTTGAATTTTTTGTGTAGTTGAAATATATAAATATTTTGAAATTAAAAATTAGACGGAAGAAAATAGAGTTATTGGTATTTAAAAAATGTTCAAATTTAAATCTTCGTCAACTTGAAATGGTGGGATATCTCTGCTTCTACCGTCTTTCTTAGAGCGTGTGGAAGTATTTTTACAATAAATTTTTTAAAATAAAAAATATTTTTAATTTTTTAATTTTAAAAAATAATATAAATATATAATAAAAAAATTATTATGTAAAATTTTGTATATTTTTTAAAATTTTAATAATATTTTAAATATTTATAAAATATATATTAAAAAATATAAATTAAAAAATTAAAAAATTATATTTTTGCTTTAAGCTAAACCCAAACGGGGCTAGAGTCTCTAGTTGACAACTTCAGCGCGCAAAGATATAAACCTATGATCCTAAACGATAGTATAACTACACCAAACACCATTGTCAACCAACTGATTTTATTCACGTCGGCGAACTATTCTCTCCCCGTGAAATTTACTCCACGTCTCGTTCTCTTACAGCCCTGATGTTTCACCAACTGGTATGACACCACCCGGATCAGTTTATCAACTGCTCCGCCTCAATTATACTAACCAGACCGAAAACTCACTCTTTCCCTTCTCAGCCAACAAAAACGTCGGTGCTTTCTCTCTCTGTTCCCTCCCCCCTTCTCTCTCTTCTCTCTCTGTACGTGTTGTTTTGAAATTTCCAGATTCTTGAACCCTATACCTAGATATTTAATCGAGAAATCCCAATTTGAACGATCGATTGATTTCTCCGGAATCAAAGGCTTGTAAGGTAACGCTGCAAATGGCAGCTCGCAAACCGCGGCCGGAATCATTTGCCTCCGATGATTCCGATTGGGCCCCACACCGAGCCGTGTCAAAGATCAGAGCCTGATTATCCTCCTTTGCCGCCGCCACCGGTGCTACCCGCCGTCTTCAAATGATATTAATGTTTCTGAGAAATTGGTGCTTTGTCTCTTTTCTGTCTACAGCTTCCTTCGTTCATTTAGCCGGTGTCTGTTTCTAGCCTGTTTATGTTTGACGATTTCGTTTGTTCTCTCAATCGCACTGCTCGCGATTCCATTGCTGATTGCCTTCACCTCGCCCTACTTCGTGTTCTCCGACGCCACCTTGAGAACCGTGCTGCTGAAGGCTGCATGTTAGCTGCTGCTCGTGTCAAGTGAGCAAACTTGATTTACCATTTGTGCTTATAGAGTAACTTGCTCCATTATAAATTATGACCTATGAATTGTTGAATTGTTTTACTGCAGATGCCAAGATTTTGGGACTTGCTTGTTTTACATGGCCAGTGTTTCTGCTCGAGTTTTTGTATTTGATGGGACACACAAAGAATTAGTGAAGGATGGGCTCACCCCTGCTGTGGCCAGTGAACGGGAATACTACATGTTGCCCATAGATGTCAGGCTGAAGGTGCTACAAATTTTATGTGATGCAATCACTGATTCTTTGGAGATAAAGGCTGGAGCTTGGTACTCAAGAGGTTACAGAAGAGGAGGAGGAGAGCGGCGCAGATACAGTAGATTCTAGTGTTGAAGCTAGTGGTAGACTGAAGAGGGTACACCTGAGGTATGCCAAGACCTCTGCTTGCAAAGATGAGGAGGCAGTGAAGAAGTCTGTTGAACCAAAAGCCACAGAGTGCTGTTAGGATAGGAATAGTGATGTTTGCTCGCTATATAGGATGGATGGAATGCTGGATATGCTGTGACGGGTGCCCTCTGCATACCACTCGAGATGCATTGGTATAGCAAGCATTACTACCGGAAGGTTTGTGGTTTCAGCTGCTTCACGAATTGCAGCCAGAATCAGAGGGGCTGAGTTTTTGAGGATTGATGCCTATGGCCATTTGTTTCTTGGGATTTGCAACTACTTGCTCATGTAAGACCTTATATCAGATTTATGGTCTTTCTTAGTTGCATTTTGTTTAGATTCAATCTTGTCTACATATTCTACTATCAAATCTGATATGCATTACTCTGCATAACTTTTCAGGTACTATTAGGCAGCAAAACAATTACTTTGTATACTTATCTTATTATTTCTGTTACTTTAGCATTTTAGATTTTAGGATTAGCATGCATTGTTATATCACAAGAAATCTACTGGTATGACATGTATTATTGTTAGTACTTGTTCTTGTCTTACCTTAGCTGGACAGCTACTCGGTTTGATGTTGTTTGCTATATGAGCTTCTGCATTAATTGGTGACTTCTTATCTGCTTATCTCGATTTATTAATTTTGTATGATAGGTACCTCTCTGGAAATGGAGATACAAGTCAGGTACTATAATCAGGAAGATGTAGCTGGAGTCCTCCACACCTTACACTTGTCACAAGAGTGTGCATCTACTTATGCTGATATGTGCAATGGGATCTTAGAATATTGGCATTTTGACAAATAACTGCATGTCAGAAACTTGACATTGCCGTTGATCCTCTACTTAAGAATCAACTTGCACTTTATTGGCTTGTATTAAAGATGTCTATAGTGCACACGAAAGCAGTACAAGGAAATTTTCACAGGTGGATCGACCAGTACAAAGACAGAAAATGCCAAAGTTTCATGTCAGAAGGGCGATTACTTGGAAGGTTGATGTTAAAAACATTGCTGGAAACCATTTAGATATAGCTCATTTATCTGAGGGACGAAAAGTTCAGTCAGAGAATCACGCTGTATCTCCTAAGAAAACACTAGAACTCATTAGTGAGAAATCATTTCCTTTTAGAGATGAACTTGTTGGACCTAGAAATTCTACTCTGGTTTCCCAGATGTTATCCGAACAATCTAACTCTGGAGTTTCATAAGTTATGCTTCTGGTTTGAACCTGAGCTCTACTCAGACGTGTTTGATACTGCAGGCGCTGGTGTGCTTAAGAACAGTAGATGCGCTGCTCAATCTGATGAGAAAACAAGGGCACAGAATGAAAGGAACAAAGCTTTGACGGCTGTTTCAAGCCTCATGCTTATCTCAACTAATATGTTCATGGTGATGTTGCTGCTTTAGCTGCTCTTACACTGGAAGACTCTAGAGGTTCATCGGCTTCTTCCAACCTACCAAAGCAGCAGCTGCAATTGAACAGTTCAAATGAAAGCATTTTCTGGAGTTGCAATGCATTTTGTGTGGCAAAGTTGAGAAAAAGCTTATTGAAGTTCCACAAGATAGATGTGGTTGGTGCACTGTGTGCAAAGGTGTGGCTTCAAATAGAAAAGGTTGTTTGCTGTATCTGGCTGCCTCAAATTCAATTAAAGGTTATCCAAGATGCATGAGTAACTTCCGCCCCTTAAGGCGTGATGAGAGCCAGCTCCCTAGTATTACATCATATATATCAGCCATGGAAGAAAGCTTGTGTGGTTTGTTGCTAGCCCTTTTTAAGACAGGGAATTCAATAAGCAATGGCATAAGCACATACGAGAAGCCACCGATCTGAGAATCACTAGATTCCTTCTCTTGGAAGTAAGATTCTTCCATTTCTTAGACGTGTCTTACCATTGGTTATACTTTGCTTTGGTACACTCACTGCTTAGCTTTGTGCTCAATTGTTGGATGTTGGCACTTAGCTTTGTCGGTGCCTTACTTAATTGAACTTATATTTATTAATGCTTAAACCGAACTTATAAATTGATATATGTGCTATCATTCTATCATAAAGTATGAAAATAGTCAAAACATACAGTAATCAATATATACGTTTTCTTAATAATACACAAAATGTATAAGCTTAGGTATTTTTAATAAACTCTGGTATATCCAATCACAAATTTTCGGTATTCTGATTCCATCATAAGTCTTCCACTTTTCATTACATATTCATTGGGACAAGGTACAAATATGAAAAATGTTATCATTCTCCTCAAAGTGGCGGTGATTGGTTATGAGGCATTAGAAGTATAGGACTTCTGTTACCTAGCATTTTCCTAAGCTTTGGCTGATTGAAAGTATCCTCTGTTACTGTCGGTTAATTTGGACTTACTAAAGGTTTTTAGTGCTTGATTTATATATTATATTCATTTCCTTCTAGTTTCTGAAGCTTTATGGGTGAATCATATGATACTAGCTAGCTATGCTTATCTATTTCCATAATAATGGCAGTATGAATGGAAACAAACAATGTTGGAAATTTTATGCAAATAGACATTTCAATGCATGATCAAAATAATCCGGACATGTCATATTACTGAACTAGTTCTCTCAGTATTTCTTTTGTAGTCTATGCCAAGTTTTTAGCTATTGACCATCAGTTCTTTTGCTTGCTGTAAGCTATTGTTGAAATGGCAAGTTACTTATGTGGAAATACTGCTCGTATTTGGCCTTCTATTAGTTTCCTCTTTCCGTATGTTTTTCCATCTTTTTATCTGCAAAGTGGTTTCCTATAGCCTGCCTGCACTGCTCTGTTAAATGTTGGATTAAAATTGCGTGGTTATCCTCTATATCTTGTTATAACTTAAATATGCATTTTTTCGCACTTTGTTTCAGCTTAAGAAAATTATTTGTGGAATTACCTTTTCTGACAGCTGGGCAAATCAGTAGGTAACCATGTTGACACCTCTGCGGCAGTATCAAGTTTGTCAAATACTGTTCGTAAAAGCACCAACCTGTAGGTAGCCGTTGTAGAAATGCCAGCTGTTGAATCTGGTGGTGATGGCATTATGAAAGCTGGGAGTGGGTTCAACAGGGAAATTTTGAGAAACTTGTTTTCCAGGAGCAACCCTGCCTATTTCACTAGTAAAAAGTTGGCTTGACAAGGCAGATGTTGTACCTGGTGCATAGTTGTTGTTTACCTCTTTTTGAAACAAAATATAGCTTATCAATGGCAGTCTTTACCAGGTGGTTGTAGAAGGATATCTAGTGTTTCTTATACAGCAAGCTCTGCTCTCCCTATAGGAAACTGGCGTCTTACATCGATAGTCTGTTGAAATGAGTAAAAGTGCCTCTCAGCTCGCTCTTCAGGTAGGCTATAAGTTTTGCTGTAAGTTCTCCTCACCCTTCCATTGATGCTTTTAGTGATTTGGGTTGAGTAGGTGCTGATATTCTATCAGGTTCGTTATCTTGATGCTCATATTAGAGGGAAGGACCTTGTTAAACCAGAGCAATATCCTGGTGATGGAAAAGGCTCAGGTGATGCCTCTATCTTCCAAAATGCTGTCATTTCTGGCAAAAAAAAAAAAAAAAACATGGCAAGCAAATTGTTATATGCTTTGACCTTCAACAATCAAAAGCATCTCTGCCTGTCTGTATCACAAAGCACGTAGAGATTAGCAAGTTATGGTTCTGGGAGATACATCTTCCTTTATATTTGATAGAACAGTATGAAGAACGGGTGGGATTGGGCTCATTACAACCTGCAATGTTCAACATAAGCTATTTTTCCAAATTGCAAGGAAGAACAGCAAGAGCTCAGCATAAAAATATATTCTTGTATCTTTTCACTAATGGCAAAAAGCCAAGCAAGTTTGCATGTGCTACTTGTAAAAACGATGTCTCCCTGGTATTCGTTTCACTGTTTCTTTTGGTGTACTGATGCTTCAACTTTTATGGATTGCTAACTTGTTGCCTTTCTTAAATTTCTTATTGATGCACGGATGCAGTCAAGTGCAAAAAATGCCTAGGGTATGAAGTTTTATATGTTTTTTATATACAAGAAAATTGCTCCAGCTAATATACTCTACCTTCATGTTTCAGATTAGGTTTTTGTCACAAGACTGCACCATGCCTTCAAGTGTTCTCATGAAAAATGACATGGAATTTTTGTATCGTGCAGTAGGTGCGTTCATTCTCAGTCTGCTATAATCAAATGGAATAATAAAGTGATTCTGATGCCAGATATCTGTGCATGGAGGCAATGGTCTTTGGGAAGCTCTGGTGGCACAGTTTAGAGCTATAAAGCACCATCTGTTCCTGGAGATGGATATCCCAGCATGGCACAACACTGTACAATGAGAACACATTCTCTAGGTCAACAAGTCTCTACTCCCGTAACACATTCAGTTGTCAAAAGTAAAAAACATCTAGATGCTGCACAAGTCGTCAATGCGGCAAATCAACAACACAAGTCAACCAGTTCCGAAGAACTTTAGCATACTCAGCTGCTAAAGTTAAAGCTGCTCCAGACACTGCGAAGCTGATCAACAATGCAGGCCAACAACTACCAAGGAATGAATGTGAGCATACACCTTCATCTGTTGCTAAAGGTAAGGTTGATTCAGATGGGAATTTTTCTGTTTTGAAATTGGCATCAGAAAGCAAGTCCAAGTAATGGTTTTGCTCCCACTGGTGTGATATGGAAAAAGAAGAACACTGATGATTCCGGTAAGGATTTCAGGACAAAGTATGTTCTTCTTTAAAAGGAAGATGGTGTGGCTCCTTTGAGCGGTCTTATCTGCCATCTCTGTAAACAACCATACCATCCGGATCTGATATATGTTCTCTGTGAAAAATGCTTGAGTCTTTTATTCCTTTTGCTTTGTCATTTGTTCCTTTTGAACTTTTATGGTGTTCATGTCCTGTGGTATATTTCCTAATCTTTTCTGTTCTTTGGTTTTCAGATTGGTACCATGATGATGCAGTGAACCTTGAAGAATCTAAGATATCTGATTTGGTTGGGTCTAAATGTTGCAAGTCCGGAGGATAAGATCTCCTAAGTGTCCGCACGACCCTCACAACAAAAAAGCCATTTACCACCATCTGGAACATCAGAATGTTGAGAGTAGTATGAGATCTGTACTTGGATTGTCTCTGTCGTCATTATCGGAAGCTGAATTGCAAAATAATGATGATCCTCTCGTGCAGTCTTTTGGAATAAGTTGAGCCTATTGGACCTCAAAAAGTGAATGTGAAGTTGAATTGAACGAGTCCTTGGCTTTGCAAATCAAAGAAAGCTTTCTGTTAGGGATCCAAGGCAATTCATGTAACAGATTCTAATGGAACCAAAACCGCTAGTTGTGCAGATCCTTTAATGCCATGCTTTGATGGCTCAGGGAAACTGCCTGTCAAACGAAATATTGTAGAAAGTGAATGCCTTTATGTTGATGGCTCAGGTGGCCTCTCCTCAAGCTGAATGTGAAGTCTCAGGCATGAAAGTCTCTGGCTTTTGGTGTGTTGCAAGATGATTCATCAGACCCCGACCTTACGGGTGCTGAGGGAATGGAATTGAGCCTTAAACGTACTTCTATTTGACAGAACTACTGTTGACCATGAGGATGGTGAGTTGGATAACATGCCTGCTGATGTCCCTGGGGATTTTAAACCTGCAAATGGCATGCATGATGATGAGACCTCCTTCAAGATGAGGTAACATATGGTATGAGATTGGATGAGGAGGATCTTGCTAGTTTAGAACCTGCGATTGAAATGCAATGTGGGAAGTGCAAGCAAACTACCCTCTTCCTAACGTCAAATGTGAAGTTTGTAGTCTTCTTATACATTCTCATTGCTCTCCTTGGTGGAGACTAATCTGCAACTTCCTCTGGAGGCTTGCTGTGGAGAGGAACTGTTGCTATTATATCGATGCACAATAGTGAGTTAGAGAAAAAGAAAGCAGCAGTAGCAGCAGGTTGTTGGAGATTTTTTCCCCTTAAATGTGCGCGCTTTCTCATTGGTCGTATCATATCCATTTTCATTTTAAGCAACACAATGGACCCTTCACTTTGCAGTTTTGGCGAGATAGCTCTTTTTTTATTAGTACGTAGATGGCTGTATCTGCGGTTGCTTAGGTGCACATAAAAGTTAGGGTAGACGGGCAATTTGCTCTGGCAAGTTTTGGCAAGAGGTTTGGAGCAAGTTTGAAATCGGTCAATCATTATATTAAAGTTGTTCTTCTTTGACCACCCTGAGATTGTCTACTTAATGTTTTGCCGATAAAACTAGTTCATGAGTAGCCAGTTTGGATGGCTTGATATACTGATTCATCTTTCAGAGTTTTCTTACACTATACAAGAATATGAAAATATGTTTTTGAAGTTACCATTGTATTTATTGGAAGCTGTGAAATTTTTTCTTTTTTGGTTTATGTTTTGCAATGTTTGAAAGAACGTCTTTCTTAAGGACAAAGATTATTGGTCTTTAAATGTATAATTTTTGTTTGATATGTTTATGGTATTTTATAAGGCAAATGAACTGCTTATTAATTTGTATATGTTTTTTGATCCCATAAAAATATCACAACAACAATAATATGGGTACCTTCTTTTGCTAAACATAAAAAAAATTTATATGGTTTACAAAGGTTTCTTTTTGACCTTCTGTATTTGCTTATGCTCTTTGTTGGTTTCTATTGTTTCAATTTCGGTAAAAGGATAATTCTGTCGTTAATTTGAACCTAACGGCGTAACTAGCACTTTTTAAAACTAAAGCGTAAATTAGTACTTGTGATTTTGCAATTCAAAAGCGTATAACCATTACGGATCAAATAAATTTTTTTATTTTAATTTATTTTCTCCTATTATTATATCTAAATAAAACATCAAATTTTTCGTTCAATATCTCCACTGATTTAAAAAATGTTCAATTTTCTAATCATCATGGCATAGAGACTAAACACTTTTCTTTTAATCTTATCCTTGAGTTAGGAGAAGAGTAATCTAGTTTTATAAATAGAAAAATAAAACTATTCAAATTCACTTTTGCATAAAACTCTTCCATTTCATTTTTATGCCAATATCTTTAGGAGGTGTATTTCCACCGTGGGCAATAAAGAAAGAACATAAAAAAGAAGCTAATCAGGAAGATGTCAATAGTGTTGGAAATAAAAACATCTTGCAGTGGGCTTTATATGCTGTTAGGTCCATTTAGCCTTTAATTGAAAAGTCTATCTACTAATTAGATTAGTTCTAATTAGGATTAAAGAGTGTGCTTTTTTTTTTTTTTTTAGAGTGGCAGCTGCACGGTGACAATCCGCAAGAAGAAAGAGCAGCCGATAAAGAGAAAGGACAGTGCAGAATGAGATATAAGAATTGCGGTATGTGTTGCTAAAATTTTCTAGTATAATATTGCTGTATATTATACAGTAACGATGTGAGTGTGAAACATTATATAATGTCTTTTTATAAAATTTTTTTATACTATTATATCTGAATGTATTTTGCTTCCGACAAGAGAACATTATTCTTCTGAAGTAGTGAATGGTATAACTCAATTATTAAAAGTAAAATTTTTTTGTATCGTTAATAAAATTCTTTTTTAGATTGATGAAAATTTTTCTAAATAATTATCATATTTTGTTGTATTTTTTAATTGCTATATTTTTATCGCAAGATCGTTAGAATTTTTGCTGTATTTATTAGGAGCGGCTCTGTGTTAAAATTTATCATGTGTTCTTCGGTTGGTAACACATAGTAGTGTTCTTTTTTTTATTTTTGACACGATATATGATAAATATTGCTGTATCAATAATAATTAGATTTTCATTAATATAAAATGAGTTATAGTTTCAATAAATTAGGGAATGTTTGGTTCTGCTTAAATTAAAGAGCTTTAATAAAAAATGTTTATTTTGAGACTCTTAAAAAAATGAGCTTAAATTTTTCTATAAATTTATATATATATTTATGACATGCAATTATCTAATTTTGTTAACTTTGAAAAACTTTTTTTTAAATATGTAAAATTTTATAAAAGTTAAAATTGAAATGAAAATTCGATAAGCAGTGATAAATAATGCCAAGCATGGCCTTAATGATTCTTAATCCGACCATACATTGATATCTGTTCGCATATTTGACTCTATTAATGGCCAGAAAGATAAATACAGTGAGTCTCTTTTACTTTAGAGATTACTTTCCTATATAATTTAGTCTTTTAAAATATTATTTTTTGTGATCTAGTAAAATTTAGTCAACATTCTGATTGTTTTCTGTTTACATGTGAAACAATCATTTAAAAAGATCACCAATAATCATATGTTATTTTAATTGTAATTTAGAGAATGATGCTCAGGGCATGTTGCAATTATCAAGGAATTTAATTTTTTTTTCAGAAATTTGAGTTTAATATTATATATATTTTAGTTATTATTTGAATTTTATTTTATTATTTATCAAATTTTATTTTTACAAAAGTTTTCTTTTAAATTTCACATCATATGTATTAATTATCATTTAAATCTAAAATTTCTTTTAGAAAAACTTATTTTTACCTGATTGACGCACTTAGCGAGAGCTATTTGGCTCTTAATTTGAATTCTATTTTTATCTCATTTTAGCTTTGCACTTTTCAAAATAAATTTTTAGTACTATATTTTTAAAAATTTATTATAAGATAGAAAAACTGAATAATATTGTATGTCAATATATATAAATAATATTCTTAAATTAATGTTTAAATAAAAAATCTCATATTTAAAATTTAAGAATTATCCTTATTTTAAGTAATTTTAAAACAAACCCCTCAATTCAGTTCCTTCTTGGACTAAACTGCGTTACTAAAACTGCATTGCTAATTAGAGAAGTGTTCGTTATCTGTTACTTTTGTTAATTAATCTTCCGTTAATCCAACCCTTGAACGGAAACATCATCAACAGCGCCTGTTTCTTCTCGCGCTCTCAGACAGACGGTTCTGCCCAACCATGAAACAGCCACCGATGTAAATAATCTATCTATCTAATTCAAATTATTTGACACAGAGAGTTCAAGAGATTGAAGGAAGCAAACCCTAATCCTAGACTGTTCTCGATTTCCAACAATGGTGGCGGAGGAGAAGATTCCCTCGGACGCCGCCGTGGTAGTTCCTTCTTCTTACCGGCCATCGAGAGACCAACCGGACCTGACTCATTGTCAAGGATGTGGGGACCACTTTCCTCCTGCTAACGGCATCACAGGCGGCTATCTTTGCGCTTTACCGAGCGAGTGGAGAATCGTTCTTTTGTGCACTAGTTGCCTCTCCACCGTTCGATCAGGTTCGATTTGTTCTTACTGTCTCCGACCTTCTTCCGTTACTGATTCCGTTAAATGCCACCGTTGCTCTGCTCGCGTTCATCTTCGTTGCGCTCCCCGTGAACAACGTTATCTATTAGTTTCTGATCTTTGCCCCAACGCTCATGATTTCTCATGTGTTGATTGCTCTGCTCTCCCAAAATCGCTCAAACCTTTAACCATAAATTCTCAATTCAATCATTCGATAGATCATCTACGGCGTCAAGCGGAAGAAAAATCACGCATTGCTGTGCGGGCTAAGGCCAATGCTTTGTCGAAGGCTGCTGCGGCAAAGCGTGCTGCGGAGCGTGCTCGTTCAGCGCTTGATGCGCTGGTTGTTGTACAGAAAAGAGACAAAGAAGGGAGATCGTTATCTTCGCGGAGGGATGAGGAGATTGCTCTCAGGCTTCACCTTGCGATGAATGGATCACGGAGAATTTTGAGGAATAGAGGAGGATCTAAGAGTAATAATGTGCATGTTCAGCTTTGTACTGAAGATAAATCGTTATTAGCTGCAGGACAGAGTTGTTCGAGTGGATCTAGTTGTGTGGAGAGGAGCATGGAGGACGACCATGAGAGAAGCTGTTCTTCTTCAGATTTGAAACAAGGGGAACAAGAAGGGAGTAGCAGAGATGATAACAAGAGCTATTTGGTAAAGTACAGTAGGAAAAAAGATTGGTACTTGAAGAAGTATAGCAGGAGAAAATCAAGGCTTGAAGGCATTGAGGCAGCAGATCGTTGTCAACTATATCCTTGTTGGCAGAATCGTTCTTCTGATGCATCAGTGTTGGCGCCTGATGTTCATTGTTTTGCCCCTCGAACTCCTAGAGAACTTTCTGCTCATATCGATAATCAAGTTGTCAGCCATGACACATAGAGGTAATTCATACGTTTAAGTCTCCGATTTATCTTGATTAGTGGTGCTGCTTGAGAGTATATAGTATGTTGGACTTTCATCTAGCAATTGATTTTCTTAATGACTGATTTTATTTGGTGTTGGTTCACTACTGTCACTGCTCTAGTACATGACACTATACATGTTCTTTGCACGAGCTTGTAGATATATCTCTAGAATTGGTGGTAGATTTTTTAAGTGTAAAATCATCATGCTTTCACACATTGATGATGATGTAAAGATTCATATTGCAAAAGTTTACTGTTCAACCATCTATTTGCCAATATTAAGTATGATTAGCAACTAACAGTGAACTACCACCATTATTGTTAATTAAGATTTAGAATTTACTAAGTATAACAGCTACTTTCAGCATTTCACACGTGTTAGAATGGCTTCTCTAAATAGCACTGATGCATAGTTATTCTATCATAGTATTATCTTAGAAAGTAAAAGTATTTTCCCAATATATAATTGACGAATCTTAAAAGTTATAGTTCTTACTGTGGCCTTACTCATGCTTTTTGTGGTGTTCTAATAGATGGTAATGGTAATTTGAAGGAAGATCTTAAACTACATTGAGAAGTTTAGTGTTTTGTAATAGTGTACTAATTTTGTAGTAACATTAGTACTTTTTGTGAATCATATTAGAAAGAGGTATACCTTAATATGACACCGATATAGTGATTATAACAAGTACTAACAAAACTTGTATTTGCTGTTAATTAAAATCTATGAGCTTGTACTTATGTTACTTTTAACTTTAAAAAGTGTTTTTAATATTGACTAGGCATGCAGTACGGCTGCTTTAGATCACTAAAAGTGTACTTAAAATTTGCCCCCAAAATTTTGAGCGAATGATATAGTAACTTTTACTCATCACTCATAGTATTTTGTTGGTGTCAATGGATATATTAAGATGAATATATACTCAATAAGACTTTCATTTTTAGAATCCACCAATATCCCTTGAGTTAACATTTGAAAATGCAATTGAAACATAATTATTGATGAAGGATAACTAGTTTACTAAGTGTTAGTTATATACATTCTATGTGCTTCTTAAAGTGCTATATCATCTTCTTATTTCTGTCAAGAGCCACAGATGCTTTATATGCCATTCTAGTAGATTTTGTATTCACCTAGTTAATAATTTCAGTAAGTTTGGTAATTAAAGTAAAGTTTTCAACAATATATGTAGTGTTAGTTTAAACCTTATGATATATTAATTGTCAATTTTAATCAAGAATCCTTAAAAGAATGACTAATTATGCTAAATGTAAAGATAAAGTTAGGCAGCAATACTCGTATTTCTAACAAAACCTGTCAGTTGCACTTGGAAAATCCCATCTCAATTGATCCTACTCTTAGATTTAGATTACTGCTATATTGAAACAATAGAAATAAGGATTATGAGGTTTCAAGTAAAGCCACTTGTATGGTACGTGTAACAACTAAATCTAATGTATTTAATGTCCTAAGTTAATTATTAAATTACCTCTAATCCCTCTTTTTAAGTACAATTTTGTCAAATGAACATATAAACCACCTATACTATTAGTAGTAATAGAAGTCATAAGTCGACTCTGAGAAAGGCACAAAACATATTAGAGTAGTAACTACATGCACTCACCATAGTGCGATCTAATACATCTCTGTTCAAGAATTTGATTACATGCTAATAATACTACTTAACAACTTTCAAACTTCATTAATTTCTTTAACAACAAGAATTTAGAGATTTTATGGCCTAAGATAACCTAGTAGTTAGTAATGTTTTGGTAAGTACATTAACTGCGAAACCATTACAAATCTATTGCACTTTGCAGTCTGATTTTTTGTATTAAACCTACATGAAAAGTATCTCTTATTTTCATAATAACAACATAATGGTCTTATGCTTCCAACAAGACTAACTACATAAGAGTAACGGCTTTATTTGAATATGTTGATTACCATAGTATAGTTAATTGTAATTTATTAGTGTATAAGCACTAGAATCAACGCTTGCAATATATGAGACATCGTCAGTACGCATTTGATTGGAAGAGCTCAGATTTTCACATTATAGATGGTCTTGCTTATGCAAAATAAATTATCTTCATGCAACATATGTAATTTAGTTAGTATAGCCTTTTATTGCAAGATTTAAATATGTAGAAAGAGTGACGGAGTTCAACACACTTTACAGGAATTTATCGCTCCATCCCTATAGGTAAGTTATTCCCAGTGCACGAGTGAAAAACTTTGTTTGAAATTTAAGTGGGTGTATCTAGAAGTTTCCTTATGTAAGTTATAATATGTGCCAAATTTTGATGTGTTCTTGATCTTAAGCCATTGGTTATTATCATAATCTTTTATTTTATACTGCAAGCCTTGCACCTCCTATGGATAGTATGCTTCTCTAAGGAATATAGAAGTGCGGAATTACTATTTTGATTAGATTGTAGAAGAATGAGAATCTCGCATGACACTGAGAAAATAATAGACTTGATTAAGTTCGTGTTAGTATGGTAGTTGATTGAATATCATGGTATTATGAGCAAAAATTATGGTATTTGAATGCATGGTAACAAAGTAGCAAATCTAGTGTTCGGTAGGTTATAATAGTAATTCTACCACATTATTAAGTAAATATGATTGTTTTATAAAACAGATGGCGTTGCTCTGTCTTCTAAAACTATAGGGATTCACCACACTTACTAAAATACCCTCCATGATCTTCACTAAAAACATTGGGCTTGACGCACTTTTTTTGGTCTTCCCTAGTATTCTCTATCATCAACCTCTAATTGTATTCACATCTTCTCCTTAATTGGTCGTCACACAGTATTATCACAACTACCATTCAGATTTATAAATACCCTATCAATCATCATCATATCTTCTCTATTCCGAATCTTTGTTGACTAACAAGCCTATTGGGAAGTTGTGGGCTATCGTCTCAATCTTCTTTCTATGAGAGTATGGTATTCTAATAGGACAAAACAAATAAGACAGAGAGAACATATAGATTTTGTTTGTTTGATTCTTCTTCTCATTTCATTCATAGTTACCAAGTTAATAGTACATCTAAAATGCATGGATGAATTTAGTCATGAGATGGTTATTAACACATTTAATATAAGATCAAATTCCAAATTACAACTATCATTTTTGAGCTTCTAGTATGTCTCTTTCTTTTTACATCTCTAAATCTATAGTGACGTTTTAAACAGGTTCACGAACAATCTTATCTCAAAATTTTGCCTTAAACTTGTTCTTCGTGGCGTTATGACTCCAAGTACCTAATATCTCAAAACTTCGAGTGTGAGTAGCTTTGTAAATATATTGGCAAGTGGCTTCACATGCATGAGCTTAACCTTTTTCTCTTGATGTACTCCTTGGTGAAGTGAAAATGAGTATTATTTTATGATTCGTCGAATTCTTGACAAGAGAGTTCTCCGATTTGTTGTCTTTAAATAATTTCATGACTCACCTTGTTGCTTATTAAGTTGTTAAAGAAACATTTTTAACCATATAGCATGACAAACACAAGAAGTCTTCGAAACATGCTCTATAATATGTAACTATCGATTGCTTCTTAGAATATCATGTAAATGCATTGCCACCAAGATAGAAAACAAAGCCCGTAGTAATTTTGCATTTATAGTTACTTTCGGCCCATACACTGTCGTTGGAACCCACAAAAAAAAAATCCATATTAAGAAGTATAGAACAACCTGCAGTTTAATGTTCCTAGTTGTACTACAACAATTTTATGGCAACCTTTTAAGTGACAAGCCTTAGTGTCTCAGTAAATTAACTAATTAATCTGACACTATACAAAAAATCTGACCTAGTATGAGTTAGGTGTGTAAGACACCCAACTAACCTTTTAAAGCTTTCCTTCTCCCATTTTGGCCATCTTTAGGCTACATTCATTAGAAGTAGCAACAGAATGTTTTTATACAGTCCTCTGTTGTCAACTTTCCAATAAATCTTGAGCATACTAGTTTGAGAGATGAAATTTCTTTATCACGTAATTGTACCTCAGTTCCAAGAAACAAAGCCATGAGACTGGAATCCATCATTTTGGAACTATTCTGCCTTGATCATGATGGAGTTACTTATTGTGAAGATTAAGTCATCTATATAGAGACAAACAATAAAATATCTCTATTGCATTAGACCAAGTGTACAAAGGATGCTCAAATAGGCACCTACCAATACCATTTTAAATAAAATAATCATCAATTCTAGAATTCTATGCACAAGGGGCTTACGTATGCCTATAAAGAACTTTTCAACATGTACATTTGATCTTTGTGGCCCTTGGTGAGAAACCTTGGTTAATAGGCTTACTCTTCATAATGCTTGTTAAGGAAAGTGGATTGTGCGTCCATTTGGAAATTTCACTTCTTTTGAATTCCAAGGAGATCAAACAATTGTCATCATTTCCAATTAAGCCACTAGTGTAAAACACTTCTTAATAATAGGCTTGTATCCCTATGCAACTAATATTGCCTTGTACTTCTATACCTCTCCTCTCGCATTTTAAGAAGCACCTTGATTCCAACAGCTTTATGGCCTTCTTGTGTCTGTTTACTCCTATCGTCGTTCTTGTTAATGGCATATTATTTCTTCCAACATTAGTTAGTTACGTGCTAATCACGGGCATTTACATTAAATTAATCATTTGGGAAATTATCTTTTGTAACATTTCAAATATCCACTTATGAAGAACTTAAAAAGTTACAGAAGTGATGGATATTTTGCAAAGTATCAAATGATATTGATACCATTTATCACCCCAATGCATATTGTATTGCTTGTAATCAAATTCTCTTGTTATTCGTTTTTCTTCTCTTGTAAAATTGTTAACATCTTTAAGTTGTTGGGGTTATACCTTGATCTAAAAAACATATATAAATTTATAAAACCTTCCATTAGAAAAATGACAAAGAACGTAAGCCTCATCCCACTAGGTGCGTAGGCTATTTGGAGAGATCTTATTACGCCATTGAACCCTATCTGAAGCAGCATCCTTGTTCAGCATACAGATAAGTCATTTTACATGGTAACCAACCTAATCTTGTTAGAACTCTCCCTATCCCTCTTAGCATTAGGTATGGCCAATGATTTTCAGATTCTGGAAGTCTTCGCTTTATATGGTCAAACCATTTCACACGAGTTTTTTTTTTTTTTGCTTTCAATTAGTGCTACTTCTACTCTTTCTGTATTAACAAATTTCTGAACAGCCTTATAAAATTTCCCTTTTTGAGGTAAGTTTCAGGACTGAGAATCAAGAGAGAGCACTCAAGAGTCGATGGAAATATGTTGATTGTTGTGTTTAAGTGTTTCCTTTATTATATAGATATATACATTGTTTGTTAGCTTGTTGTATAACTTCTCAAAGGTTAGCGATCATCAAAAAGACAAAGCATGTTGAAGTAATCGTCATCGATTGCAACCCTCCCGATTCGTATATATTTCTGAAAGTCTTAATATATATTTTTCTTTTTTTTATAACTTCGTCATCTTCTATGTCAGAGTCAGTGCTCCGCTTTTGTTGTACAAGTGAGATGACTTTAGGAAAATAAATAGCAACAGATTCTGAAGCATTCTAGTGCATCTCATTGAACTTCAATTTTAAAGCTTACAGGCAGACTAGGTCAATCTTCTTCATTGTGGCATATGTTTTTGAAAAATCTCCTATGACTCTTTTGACTCGTCGAGGTCTTGATGAATTTGAATTCTGCATCATCAATGTTGATCTTATTTGTACATTAGTGTGTCTGTGATGCATTACATCCTTGACATGAGTTGTTCAGTCTGATGCAGAACAAGGAAGAAGAAGATAGAAAAAGAAATGCAATTCGAGTTGAGAAGATGAATTAGGAAGAAGCTAGACAAAAGAAGAACAAAATTAGTAGAAAATCAAATCATAACACATTATTCTATAACCAAAAACTGCTGGAGTACAAAATCAACTCATAACATTATTCTAATAACAAACTTCTACTACCCAATCAAATATAATTTCTAAGCAAATAATACTTTTTTCAAATAAACTTACAAACTATTACTTAAAAAAAATAATAATAATAAAATAAAAAATAAAATAATAATAAAATAGTCTACTCCATTATTTCACCATGTCCTTATGGTCCATTAGATATGCACAAATAGAGATTTCAATTTGGAGATTAGGGATCAGTACATAGGAAAATTGAATTTGACCAAACCACCACAATAGATACACTGAGTAAATCAATAGAGTTGGTAACTTGAGGATGTAGGAAGAGGAGCTTTAATATGGCCTCTAGCCAATGAAGTTGAGCTCCAACTATTGGAGAACATATGCACAATGTAATGCCATAATGATATAATGTTCTTGGTATAATTAGTGGCTGTTTGCATCTTAACTGATTATGTCATTCTTCGATAAATGTTGAATAGACACTCTTCGTAGAAGATTAAAATAACGACTGATAGAATCCTTTCTTAATTTGTAATTCACATCTATGCAATCTAAATTCTTAGTGATGATCAAAATTTTTTACCTAAAGCCTGCAACTTGTCTGAAAGTGATTTACGATGAGCTTCCATCCTCTTCAAAACTTTATCTTATTTCTCAAAAGCTGTATTGAGTTCTAGACAGGAAGCAAATTGGTGGTATGATTGCTGTTGGAAGAAGTTGATAGCTAAGCTTCACCAGTAAGGGATGTTGCATTGATTGAGTACGTAAACATTCTAGAATGTGAATAAAGTTTAATGTGTTATGTACATGTAGTCTTTCTTGAACTAGCATATGAATATCTTAACACATGCTTTCCATGGTTGTATCTACCCTGCACTGGAACTCTACATTGGCAATAAGCAGCACAAATTCTTCTTAAAGAATTCTGGATAAGCAGAGGGGTAGAGGATGTAAAGACCATAATTGTTGTTTATAAAATCAATAGAAGTCGCTTCTGTTATTTGAATATGGGAACTCACACTTAGTTTGCATGCACTTGTCATTTCTGTTCAGTTCAGTGAAGCTCTTGTTTTACTTTCTTCTAGAGTTTCTTATAAGAAATTGTTTTCTTGTAGACTTGGTTGCTAGATGATAACTCACCACATCAGATTGAAGACAATATGCTGTATATGTCGTATTAGCAGTTGCGTATTGTTGGTGCCTTGACAGGCCACTCTATTGGAAGGATGTATAAGATCTTGGGGTATAGAAGTGTCACTGGAGGCAATTGGTGAGTTTCACTGGATTTCTGATGATCTGCTGGTGATGCCAATGGTGTTGCATATTATGTCTTTACAGAGCCACTCTATTGGAAGGGTGCATAAGATCTTGGGGTATATAAGCATCTTACTGGAGGTGATGTTGTGGTTTTGGACTTCGGATGATCTGCTGTAATGCCAATGGTATTGTGGCCGAACTTCTATAAAGCAGGATGTCGTCATTGGCAGATAAGGTTAGCAGATGTGGGGCATCTATGCTTTCATCTACTACACTATTTATTTAGATCTGGTTATTGCCTCCAACCCATCAATAATTTGCAGTGATATTTAACTAGTATTCTTCTGTATTCCTGCCACATGCATATAACAGTGGTAAGAGACCTGCATAAGTTGACGGCTGAATAATTCCCCTATTGTCATAAGCATTCCTGTACTGGATGAACAGTAGCATTTGACAGCTGATGAACTTAAAATGAGAGGATCTAGCAACCAGGAGTTCTTTGACAGAAACTGTGAATGGAATAAGTCATGGGGCCTATGCCTTGGACTATTGTTGGAATATCCTCATAATTATGGGAGACAGGTGTGGCCTTCCCTATTGGGGCCCCGACCAGCTGACTCCATCTTGTAAGTATTACTGAAAATTCAATCAGGTTTCTTGAATTTGGAATAGAGTTCTCTGGTTGTGTACTGATAGTATTTAAACCATTTGGAATAGTATTACTGATAGTCTGTACTCCCCCATCTTTGGTTGAGCAACTGCAACGTCAAATTTTCATCTGGCCTCAGATTTAAGTCTGGATGGAAATATAGAATTCGAGTGGGAATGGCAGATTCATCCATACATAAAAGCACAAACAAGATTCATGTTTGGAGCCTCTTTTTCTGAATTTCTAGGCTAGCTTTAGGATATTCATTGGATCAAACTCATTCTGAAGTTATTTGTGCTCTAAAAACTCTTTTCTGTACAATGATTTTGATTCTGAAAGACGGCTTGTGTAGTTTTTTATTCACTGTTAATGTAATTGGTATCTGTTTACCGTTGGTTTGATATTATTGTTATAATTTATCAAAACAAAAAATTGTACTAGCAGAGGCGATCCAATCTGAAATCTTTTGGACTTTTAGTATGGTGTTTAGTGTCGGTGATGGCGGACGAACAACTTGTTTTCTCATGATGCGGAAGAACGGGCACATAGGTTGGGGCAATGCATCGATTACGGAAGCAATTCTGTTCTTCAAGACCGTGTTGCCTTTGATCCGGGGAAGGTTAGGTTGCTGTCTAATTTTTTATTGTTTGCTGGGTGTAAGATTAGCCCATTTTGAATCCTTCACCATTTGGTTTGTAGATGTGGTCCCATGGTTAGCTTCAGCCGTACGTACGCCAATTCAAATCAACAGATTCAACTTGAAACAAGAAGCATTTACGTACGGAGGGAGCGTTTGCAGCTATTAGATGAAACTTTTTGTTTTTTTTTTTCCAAAGGGAGTAGTGAGGTTCTCAATACGATTTTACTCTTTTGTATGTAAATGATTGCATCACGCATGCTTTTCTTTTACTTGCCAGAAATTTAGTGATGCGTCACATGCGAACACATTTCTATTTTCAAGAGCAGTGGTTAGATCTGGGAACGAAAACACCACTATATACTCTTGGAAAATTTCGAGTGAGACATAGACATAATGAAATGGTAAAACCTGATTCGTATTGGTGACACTAGTATCAAATATCACGCGGGTGCTACAAACGTGAGACCCACTTGCATTTAATTTGGTCACAATCAGAAGAGCATAACTCTTTCAGAATTTAAGGTTCAATAATGAAGGCCTGCCATTCTACCAATGCCGTGATACAGAAAGAACCACAAAGAGAGACCTGTTTGGGGAACTCAAGTTCAGAGTTGAGACTGGTTAGACATTGAAGAGCTCAAAAGCAGGACTTTAGCTAACACCTTTAAATTGAAAAAGCATGCATTTTTCTCTTTTTTTTATTATTACTTTTTTAATCAGAGTGATGCATTTGTTCCTGTTATAACTATTCATAAAAGTCGAAGAATGCAAGTTCTATTTAACTTTATGTTCGACTGCGTAAGAGAGTAAACACGCCGGAGTGCTATATATGCTCATGTAAGCTATGCATAGAAACATTCTTAAACACGTACTTAATTAAACAAGAGCATTCATAATTTCACACCATTCAACTTCAAATGAACAGTTCTGGTTGAGACACAACTTAAGAAGACAAGACTGCATATACTTTTTTCATCATACATAAAAACCAAGACACGTACAGGAGGTTGTTTCTCTTTTATTTACTAGCTTAGCATGCTGCTAATCAACACTTTTGTATCATAGACAGCAGCAACCCTACAACAGGCCATGCACTATTTGCACCACCGTAAGTAATTAACCAAACTTTCAACATTCATGCTTAACTTAAACCCTTCATATAAGTAATTGAAAGCTCCTCAGTGGTACGGTGGTGGAGGAACGGTGTGGTGAGTTGGCGGTGGTGGAGAATGGTAGACCGCCGTCGGTGGGCTTGGGTGTCTCACTGGTGTTGGCGGCGGAGTGTGATGGCTCACTGGTGTTGGAGGAGAGTGGTACACTGGTGATGGGGTATAGTGCACTGGTGGAGGAGTTCCATGGCTAACTGGTGTCGGCGGAGAGTGGTACACTGGTGGAGTATAATGCACCGGCGGCGGAGTTCCGTGCCTTGCTGGTGTCGGCGGAGGAGAGTGGTGAACTGGTACTGGAGAGTAGTGCGGCGGTGGAGACACATGGGTTACTGGTGTTGGCGGGGGAGAGTGATACACTGGTGGGGTGTAGTGTACCGGCGGAGGAGTACCATGGCTAACTGGTGTCGGAGGAGAATGATACACTGGCGGTGTGTAGTGTACCGGCGGAGGAGTACCATGGCTAACTGGTGTCGGAGGAGGATACACTGGCGGTGTGTAGTGTACTGGCGGAGGAGTGCCATGACTAACTGGTGTCGGAGGAGAATGATACACTGGCGGTGTGTAGTGCACTGGCGGAGGAGTGCCATGGCTAACTGGTGTCGGAGGAGGATACACTGGCGGTGTGTAGTGTACTGGCGGAGGAGTGCCATGACTAACTGGGGCCGGAGGAGGAGAGTGGTAAACTGGTGCTGGTGTGTAGTGCACCGGCGGTGGAGTTCCATGACTAACAGGGGCCGGCGGAGGAGAGTGGTAAACTGGTGCCGGTGTGTAGTGCACCGGCGGTGGAGTTCCATGACTAACTGGTGTCGGAGGAGGAGAATGATAAACTGGTGGTGCATAGTGCACTGGCGGAGACACGTGTGGTGGTTTAGCTACCGGTGGTTTAGTATGGTGTGGCGGAGATGGCTTATGGTGGTAGGGCGGTGACACGTGCGGTGGCTTCGCTACCGGCGGCTTGTGGTGGTAAGGCGGAGAAACATGCGGCGGTTTGTGGTGATATGGTGGAGACACATGTGGTGGCTTTGCTACCGGAGGCTTGGTGTGGTACGGCGGAGAAGGTATATGATGATAAGGGGGAGATGGTTGTGGTGGTTTTGAGTGAGTTGGTGGAGGGAAATAAGGGAGTCCCGGCGAGGGAGGTGTCGATGGAGGAGAGTGGTAAATGGGTGGCGGGTTAACGTGCACCGTCTTAGGTGGTGGAGGAGAATGGTAGAAGTAAGCAGGAGGAGTTGTAGCAGTCGTGGTGCTGAAGAGCATGGCCATGAAAGCCATGCAGAGAGCTATCATGGTTCTCCTGCTACTAACCATTGCTGCTCTGCTTCTGCTCACTTGGTGAGCTTAGAAACTTTGGTTCTGTGTAAATCCTTGCACCCCTCTTTCCCCATTATATAGGAAATGGACGCTAGCTTGACTCATCCTTTGCGGTAAAGTAAGCCCGATCTGTTAGCCAGGCTGTTTAAAAGGATCCGGACTCGACTTTCAACTCGCTGGCCGAGCGAAGAGTTGGATATAAGTTATACTTTATTTATATTTAAAGACTAAAGAGATACATAAAGCACTTATTAAATAAAAAATAAAGTACCGATTTATAAATCGAATTGTCACTTTTAACATAAGTATTCTCATTTTCTTTTTGAAGTAAAAATTTAGTTGTAAGAAATGCGATTTTTTGTAAGACTAGTTATATGTTTTTCTAAAAAAATTCTATTTATTAACGTAAAATAATTTCCACCGACAAAATTTGAGATTGTTACAAATTAGTAGGTGAGGCTGCAAATATCTTAATTTTGAACTGTTGAGAATATCACATGGCCTCTCAAACATGAAATTTTTTTTCAGAAGAGTTGAACTCATCCACAGCTCCTTCGATTCAGAAAACAAATTTATCAACGTTTCATTTCAGAAAGTAAAATTTTTAGAAATACATATAAGAAACTCCGTCGGAGCATAGTTATAAAAACTGAATCGAATATTGAACCAAAAAATTATCCGGATTAACGGATCACGGGTTGACCCGTCAGGTCAATAGATTGAACTGTCATGTCAAAAATACTAAAACATTGACGGTAGTGCTAACGCATATTATTTCAAAAAAAATAATAAATTTTTTTTTTGTTAGAAGGCATAAAAAAAAAACTAACAAAAAAGATATAAAAAAATAAAAAAATATTTTTAAGTAATAAATTTCAAAAGAAATTTTTTGTTTTAAAATAATTTTGTTATTTTTCTTACAATTTAACAAAATTAGTAATATAAAAACTTAAGAATTACTAATAATAAATATTTACAAATAAAATATAACAAATTTATTTTTTTATATTATCATATCTAAATATAAAATCTAAACTATATATTATATTTCAATATAAGACTATTAATAATTATTTTTGCATCAATATATTACAAATTTAAATTTTTTAAAATTTAATTTAACTCGATTTGATCCGAACGAGCGGGTCGACCGAATCGAAACGGATCAGAATAGATCGAAGCGAGTCAGTACGGATCGATTGTATAAACGATTTTATTATAAATTCGGACGGATTTACGTTCCGAATTGATCCAAATGGATCGGTTCAGATTTTATAACTATGCATCGGAGGTAATTAATTTCAATATATTTATAACTTAAAACATAAAACTAAACAATAATGTAGAACAATAATAACCAGATAGTCGAGTAGTTCCACGTAAGCTAAAAATACACCAGCACACATCAATGGCATACTAACGTGGCAACGACTCTAATAAATCCAGCGGTGGTGTTGTAGAATTTTTAAGTACGCTATCAATAGTGACCTACAGTAAGCGTTTAGAAATATTTACGGACGGAATTTTTTTAAAATAAAAAATATTTATAAAACACCGTGTTTTTTGTCTCAATTTTGAGCTTACTCCTATCAAAGAAATTGGCTAATAATAAAAAAAAATTTATGTAATATTTTTTTTTTATATTTTAAATATTTAAATAAATATTTAAAATATTTATAAAATATATATTAAAAATATAAAATTAAAAATTAAAAAAATATTTAAAATATGCAATCTCAAACACCCCGATATTAGGTCATCATAGGTTGGACTTGTATAGAATAAGATTCGAGATAGGGATAGCCGACCTGTTCTCCGGTACGCTGGTCGCAGCGGGACTCGCAAACTTCAAAAGAAACACGGCAGTCCTTAGACTTCGCATTAAATCATGGCCACAGTTTCAAAAAAAACAAAAAGTTAACTTTTTATTGTTGCAAACTAACGAACTTTGATATAATTCTTGCTCTTGTTCTTGTTTTTGTTTTCAGTTCTTCTATACTTTTTCTTCACGCTTTATCTTGTCAACTGTCTACTGTTGCTGCTTTTCTTATAGTTCAGTGCGTCTAAGTTTTCGGCTTTTTGTTACTTTATTGATTAGATTGACTAGTCTGGAGACCCATGTTCTTCTAATGCGGTAGAACCGAACATGTAGACAAAATAAAAAATTGTTTTTTATTTCCAAATCTTTAGATATTTATAATTAAATTTACATATAAATAATAAATAAAAAATAAAAAATGAAATTTTAAAAAAATAGATTAAAAATAAAATTTAAATTTTATATGTTAATTATTTTAAAATAAAAAAATAAAATTTCATGCGAGAATCTAAAATTTTTAATTTTTTACACGAATAATATATATGAATTATTTAAAATTTTAATTTTGATTTAAAAATTTAAAATTTGAAATGAATAAAACACGCATTAATAAATCTAGCAAATATTTGAATAAAGTAAGCAAATAAAGAAAATATTTTTGCCGTGAAGCTAGCTCGTAGAGCTATGTAGAGAAGTACTCCCTTCAGCGTCAAACTCTGCTCTTCTTGTATTATTTACATTCAGATTTCAACATCATTCATTTCATAAAAATGGAAATTGCTGAAACAAGAATCTAGCCGTTCGGAGCTTCAGAGGTATAATTTTTGGTCTGACCATAGTAAAAGCAATGCCATAACATTCTATGGTAAAAATGTGAAAATATTTTCATTTACATCAATCTAATTGATATCTTTAGTTAGTTCTACGTATATGAAACTAGATAACTTATACGTATAAAAATTTTTCAGTATTTAACGTAATGTTGAAGAATTAATAATTGAGTGCGGAGTTGTTTTTCACGTGCGAACAAAGATGAGAAAACGGGGACCTTCTTGTAGAGATGCGTAGTAGAAGAATCTAATCAGAGAAAGTCAGGCCTTTTTTTCTTAAAACTCATTAGGAGATCGTGAATTTCAAGATCCTCGGTTTGCTTAGTTAGTAGCATTGCATTGTTCACGCATGCTGTATGTATATGTTTTTATAAGAGGAGATAATGATGTTGAAAAACACATGTTAGTTCGTGTTAGGTATATCTTATTTTAGATCTGATCTATTTGTAAGTGTGTTATGTTATGATTAAATCCAGTGCTGAGAGTTTGATTGTGAATAATTGTTGTTTTCTCGTCCTGATTAATTAAAGCTGCTTTCACTAATTTTATAAAATTTGAAAATTTTTTATATTAATTTGACAAAATCGATTTTCGCGAATGTTATGGCACTAATCAAGTTCAACCACTTTTTTCAAACTTACACTAGGACTAAATTCAAATGTTCTCCGTTTCACCAAACACAAGGACACGCCTTTTATTATCCCAAACAAAAATTTAAAAAAAAAACAAAAAAAAGAAGAAGAAGATAGAAGGTAATCTAGTCCTTAGTAACCATTAAAATTCCACTTTAAACATTATTCATTGAATTAATACTATGGCTTCAAATGAAACATTGGACATCAAGAAATTCAATGTAATGGTTTCAGAGAATAAAATCATATTTCATTGATGAATTTAGTTTTCGAACTTTATAAGCTTTCTATCTGTTTCTCATACCAAAGACTGGTTAGCTGGTATAACTATTTTCTCCTAATAATATTCTTCAAAATTTTCTGTCTATAAAGTAGTACTACCTACAAAATTTATTGAAAGTTACAAGCAATATATAACATTGTAGACTTTTTATTAAGCTTGATAATTAGTTATGTCTTTATTTTTCTGAATTTTGAAATATTATGTTTCTCATGCACGTTTTATATTTGGCCCATTAGATTACTTTTACACCTACCCTGAGGACCTTATGGGTTCAGTCGTAAACCCCAAAATATCAGCTCATATTCGACTATGAATGTTTAGAATAGTTTAAAAATATTTTTCATTTTAATTTTATATTTTATATTTTTAAATAAATATTAAAATATTTTTAAAAAAAAAATATAAAAAAATTTTAGGTTGTATGAAATCTTATTATTAATTGTTTAATTTATTTTTTTAAATTTAAAAAAAATTATTTATTTTAAAAATTTCTAAAATATATTTTTTTAAAAAATTTTATTTCAATAAGCACTCCCACCCAAATAGTATACAACTGATAAATCAGTATTCTGTGTTTCCACTTATAATTCTATTTCCAAGTGGTTCATACAGTTCTTGATCCACTACAACGCCTATAAGTAATAATAATTATATAACAGTGTAATTAGTGTCGACCTAATTACAAGCCTAACTAATCAATGTCATTATGTCTACATGATCCATAATTTGGCACCGATTATTATTTACTATTTATTTCATATAATAATGAATATTTTATCAAATATTTAAATCTAGAAGGTATACAGTAGTACTCATTTACGCAAGCTGGCATTGCGTTCTCATCCATAGGAGCCCAGCGTTTATCTTATAATCAAAGCTTCAGATGTCGTAATTAATTGTATGTTGCATTACCTACGGATAACTGAACAATTCGTAGCCATGATTAACATAATACCAGCTGTAGTTTCCCTACTAACACTACACTGATATGATGAAATTCAATCGCTTGTCATTATGAACTATCATGCCATCCATGAATACCAGCCAAAGGCAATTAAATCTTCTAAAAAAAAGTAGTACTACTTAAATTCCATTCATAGCTTTATCATAGTTTATTTTTTATAACATGGAAATTCGCTCTTTTCAGGCGGGAATAAAAATATCATACTCTCTGAAGGGCATTACTATTATTCGTGTATATCTTCTTCTTACGCATTCACGAAGACTGTATGCAAGCCCATAGTGTTGAACGGGCTATAATATGGGCTTCATCCATATTAGACCAGTAGCTATCATACGCAGTCCAAGAAACCAACAAAGAAGTTACGGTTGGAAAATATGTCAACAATCATTAAATTTGAAATCTTCAGCTGACACCTGACATACAGTTATGATAATTTTCATAGTAAGTAGTGTAATGTTTCTTCACATATGGCGAGTACTGGAACCGACAATCTTTTACAAGAGTGAAAGGTGAAACATATATATTACATGTACATCAAGTCATGAAAAAGAAGCATACGGAAGGTGAGACACTACTTGCATGTATCCTTCAAGTGTTAATACCACAATTTTCATGCAAGGCCTCACCACTGCAACGGCCACAAACCACAATCTGACCCTCGCCATTCTCTCAACTTCTTTCATATACGATCCTTCTCCTTCCTCACCTTCAAGAACTCTCAACTCGACAACGATGAAACATTTCCAAACCCACTCACTGAGATCGATATCTTCCCCTACTTCTTCCATCTCCATGCTTTGTTGCCGCAAACAATCTATGCCCTAACTATACACATCCTTTTAACAGATAAATGTCTGTTTTGCTACCATTCTAGTGCTAGGTACCCTCTCATGCCATCGATACTGATGAATGCTCTTGTTTTATTAGGCATTGGCGGCGACCACATTTGCGACCCAAATTTTTTTGATTCCTAATATTGTAGGGAACATTTTTTGCTTTTAGCCGGGAGTAACTTTTCTTTGTCCTAAAAGCATAGTGCTGTAGTATTTGCCAACCAAAAATTTGGTCTCTTGGCAGGTTTTGATCGTCCGTTAAGATGTTCTATGGTTTTGATGCACTGGATGATGAAGTGTGTCAATCTCTTCATGCAAATATTGCGCCCTCTGGAGATATCAAGCATAATTTTCATTATGTCAATTCATTAAAGAAGAAAAATCGAGATTGAACATGAATTTATTTAATGATCCATCTTTTATGTACTTATAGACAAGTAATCGGTGACAACCTTCTTTGTAGAACCCAAGCTTCTTCACCAGGTTCCTGTGATTCGTTCATTCGATAGCTCTCTCTTCTTTAGAAAGAACTCCCTCTCTCTAATCTCTGTTGGCGTGAGTCAACATAGTTAAATATAATTATTTTAGATTTTTTTTGTTAAAATTAGATATGTTTTTTCATTTAAAAATCTCATTATTTAATATTATAATATATATATATATATATATATATATATATATAGGAGAGAGATAGTAGTATTTTTTTTTTAGGGGCACTCCTTTTTTGGTTTATGGTCGTGGTGATCTCCAAATCTAATCTCAACCGTTGGATATGAAGAACTATGAGTTAGAAACATATTCATAAAATTTCAGCTCAATCGGACTACGAATTCACGGCCATCCTGTCACTTGATCAAGATGACAAAAAGTAAAAAAATTTAAAAAAATATATATTGTATTATTTCTGTCATCTTGATCAAGTGACTAGATGGCGTGAATTCGTAGTCCGATTGAGCTGAAATTTTATGGATATGTTTTTAATTCATAATTTTTCATATCCAATGGTGGAGATTGGATTTGAAGGTCACCCCGATCATAAATATAGGAAAGGAGTGCTTGGGAGTAATTGATATATCCCTTTTAAAATATATATATATATATATATTTGTTACTATTTTTAGTCTTCTCACTTCTCCGTCGGATATTTGGATCTCTTAGATTAGTACATTTGCAAAATATTCAAATAAATAAATTAAATCCATGTGTTTTGACGTGCGTGTTTTTTTATTATGATCCACTCCGAAAAGATTATTGCTACTATCATCCTCCGAAACATTATATCTTTGTAATTATGTTTGTGTTATTTCTATGGTCAGAAATACATTTTGTAAAACCTGCATCACATTCGGATCTTAATAGGAAGATAGAAGATATAGAGATCTTAATTGACTTTATGTTGAACTTAGCATACATATTAATGGTAGTCAGAGGCAATATATGAGTCATGTCTCAACTCTCGACTAGATAGCAACTATTGAATTTGAACCAAAAGAAACGAAAGAGGTAGAAAGAGCTGAAGTTGAATAAACCACTCTCTCACATTTTACAATATCCATTTAAACTTTTGAAGATATTTCTGAATTAAGTACTGAGACTCAAAATAATATTATGGATAAATTTAATATTATTAATATGAGTTATCAGTTGTCACATAAAAAAATTGTGAAATTTTTTTTAGAGATATTCACTAAAAAGAAAAGCCTCCATATATTCTATTATTAATCAAGTGTTATCTTGCAAATTTTGTCTCAATCATTTGTGGATTCTATTAATCAAGTAGTAGATATGGCTATTTCTTCTAATACTAGAGAAGTCTTATCCATTCCTAAATGGACTAAGGCTATAAATGAAAAGATGAAAGCTCATCAAAAGAATTTTACTTAAGGATAATATCATTACTAGGATAAAAAAAGCAGTCAACTATAGTATGTGTACACCATCAAACACAAAGTAGATGGAACGATCGAAACGTATAAAAAAAGCTTAATACCAAGAAATACTTATACACCTATTGAGCGAATTATCACGAGACTTTTGCACTTATTGTTAAAACCAATAATATAAGGGTAATACTATGTCTAGTAGACAATCTTGATTGACATTTACAGTAGCTTGATGTAAAGAATATATTTTTTCATGTTGAAATAGAAAAAAACTGACATATAGCTTCCACCTGAATATAGTGTATCGTGAAGAACTAATTATGTTTACAAGCTTAAGAAGACTTTATATAGGCTAAAATAATCTCTAAAAGTATTGTTTGGAAGATTTAATCAATTCTTGAGCAGATATAATTACCAATAGAGTAATACTAATAATACATATGAACTTTTATGGTTACGAATGTTATTGATAGAGTTTGATTTTCCTCCTCAAGATTTTATGAAACTTTCTGCAATAATAATCCACAATAATATTGCTCATAATTTAGTACAAAATGATCATACCAAACATACCGAAGTGGATCGGCGTTTTATTATAGAAAAAGTGGAGGAAAAGCGAATTGAGTTACTATTTGTTAGTCTAGAAACACAGTTAGAAAGCATATTCATAGAAAAAGTCTTAAGTAAAATTTTTTATGACTCACTAAATAAGTTGGTCATCGATGACATCTTTGGACCAACTTGACGGAGTGTGTGGATGTGAGTCAATACATTTAAATGTAATTATTTTATATATATATTATCTTAGATTTAGATAATTTTTTATTTAGAACTTTTTTTATTTAGTATTATTATGAGTTTATATATATGTATTTGTATTGTGTTGAAGGAATAAGATTAAAAAGATTTCATCTACCTCCATCATCTTCTCGAATCTCATCACCAAGACAACCGTGTATCCAAAGCAACCATTTGACGTCCATTTGAACATACAGCCGATCAATCTCTTGCTGATAAATTTTGAAAAGTTATTAGTGCATGTCTTTTCTAAGCGTTCAATGTAATCACTATGGTCTAAAACCTTCACATGGAGAGAAAGACAAAGCTAAAAATTTTACATGTGACCACTGCGTATTTCAAACTAGCTAATGGAGACAGCAACACACTTCAATATATGCAAGTTTTTTCAAATATGCCAGTGAAGCAAACCGTAGGTAGCTCTTTACATAAGGCAATAGAAGAGAAAAAGTTATGAAAATGGAGTGTTTGGTAGTGCTTATAAAAGAAGTTTTTTTGAAATAAAAATTATTTTTATCCTATTTTGAAAAATGAGCTTTATTTTTTAATTTTAGAAAAAATAATAAAAATTAAAAATAATAAGATTTTATAATGTAGAATTTTTTTATACTTTCTAAAATTTTAAATAAATTCTATAAAATATTATAAAATATTTATTAAAAAATATGAAATTGAAAAATTGATAAGCGATTTTTCCATAAGCTCTCTCCGACGTGCCTTTATAAGTCTAACTCAAAAATAGTTAGGCCCATCACAAGAGATAAGCAATTGCCTTTAACACTTATTTCTTGTATTCTTGGTTCATATGCCTAAGTAACTTAATAGGGATTGAACAAATTGAGTTGTAAAATAAAAATCAAACTTAAAACGTTTTAAATTAAATAGTAAGAAAATCGGCTGGTAAACTAGTTGATTTGTTGAGCTATTGGGTTTGCTGAATATATGCGTTCCTAGTAACAAAAATAAGTAAGTTAATTTAGCTAACCGATTGTCGTATTGATCTTCCTTCTCATTCTAAATCGACAGCTATCAGCAGGTATAACAGTTAGCTGATTTTCTTTCTGAACTTGCTACTTTGATACAGAACAGAATTAGTAGTTGAATCAATTAACTTTTTTTCTTACTAGTTTGCTTGATGTAGTGATAGGTTAAAAAATTTAGCAATTCAACCGATAAGGCAATTAGTTGTAAGCTTACGGATTATCTTATAGGAATCTTAGGTTAGCTTCAATGTTAGTTCTAAGCATCCAAATTAAAACAACTCCAAGAGTAGAAGTGCCCGAAACTTTTATGAAGTTCAGTTATTAACCCAACGTACATAATTGTTACGGTCGGTATTTGGTAACTTTTCGATTGAAAAACCTAGTCGTTAAATTTTTTGAAACTGCCGACTAGTAACAAAACTAGTAGGTAAATTGGTAAACTAGCGACTCTTACAAAGATTCAATCGGTACTTGTACAATTTAGCGACTGACTAAAAATTAGTCTGTAAATTATAAAAATTGAATTACGTCCACCACTCGTCTACAGTACGAAAGCTAATTTTTTTGCCGACTGACTTTAGGTGGTCGTAAGTATATCATTTATCGACTACTACTTGTGTCGGTTAGTAACTTTACCGACTACTCTTTCTATCAGTCGATAAATGTACCGTCAGATTATTATTTCATCGGTAAAACAAATTAAATCGAGTTCGAATGTGATGGTTTTTTTGGTTCAGTTTTTATCCATCGCTCGAGTTCGTTGCTGCTCCACCTCTCAAAGGCTGAAATTTTATTGCCGCTATTCCTCTCCGAAGCTAAAATCTGCCGCTCTATTCTATAAAGCATTAGATCTTAGCTCGACGCATCTCTATATGCTGGTCCCCGTGCAGATTTATTGCCTCTAGGTTGCCGAAATTAGCCACTCCACGCTGCAGATTTGGAGTCCTTGGCCCTTTGCAGCTCTGCATGTCTGTCCATCGCACTGCTGCATATAGACGTTCTTTGTAGTAAGTGAGGCTAATCTATCTTCTAAGCTGATATACGTTAATGGACAGTGGGAAACACAGGTGTTAAAGAATTCTCTTGTTTTGTAATTTTGTTTAATTTTTTAAAATTTGTTATAGTTAGATGAAAGTCTGATATAAAAAATAACAAATTTGATATAAAATTTTTTAGTTAGGGATTAGAGGCGTGCTAGTTTGTGAATGTAATTTTCTTGTTTGCTAGCTTATCAACTTAGTTTGATTTTCGGGCTGGATTTTTTTTATATTATTATTTTATGTAAATTATTTTGTGTTATTATTTTGTATTATTGCTTTTCGATTAACTCAATGGTGAAAGATATATCAATTTCACTCAAGAAATCTTCTTCAAGCACTGCACAATTTGGAAAAAAAAATGTAGGTTGCTTCTTTGAGATGATCTAAGTAGGCTTTGTATACTCTTATAGGTGTTTGCTAATGGTTCTAATAAAACAAAACGATAATATGTGCAGTTCTTTTGGCTGATTTTTGTTGCTTTTGTCGATTGTTCTGTTAATGATTCGTTCTGCTTGTGCTTCTATAGAATGAATTGTTAAGGAACGTTTTCAACATATGAAACTTTTTTCCATCCACTAATCTAACCTATTAGGAGAGTAAATTCCAGCCCGTTAGAGAGGAGATTCAAATGGATAGAATCCAACGAGACATATAAAGATATAAGAGAAATCATGACCAGAATCATAAACAACAAATGAAAGAATAAAAAAAAAACAAAGAGCATTCAGATTCACTAAGAAAAATATGTACATGTTCAACAAGCAAACTAGTTGACGTGATGGTTAGCACAGTTCAATCAGAGTTCTCATTCTTGATCCTCTCTTGACCTTATCGGGTTGTAATATTGTAGAGTTCAATCTAAACTAAACCCTATTGGATGCTATTGACTAATCAGCGATAAGTTAATTTTGGTTGCTTTTACTTCATCATAAATGACTAAATTGACTTAGTCGTTAGTAATCTTATTGGCGACCAAATATTTCTACTTACGAATATTTTATTTGTAACTGCCAAATGTCATTTTTGTTTTTATATATATCCACGACCACCTTTTAATGACACCACTAGGACATTGATTTTTTACTTGCTAATCAAAATAGCTATTAGTTTCTTTTATAGCGACCATGTTTTTTCTTGTCCTTATATGATTTCTTAAAATTTCTTGTAGCATACCTAACATTCAATACTCCTAAGTATAAGCTATTATGAAAATCTTAAGGAAACAACTCAAACGGTTGAGGGAAGGAATGAATGGAGTTTTGGCAAATTAAAACTTAAAATAAAGTTCTATTAAAATTCAGTTCGAATCTAGTAAAATATCGTGACACTGTCCTCTGGACATAAAAATGTTAAAATAGTAAATAATGCAAAATAATAACACCGTAATTGCATATGCATTTTTAGGTGGTTCATTAACCGTGTTGTGTATGGCCACGAGCCCTCGTAAGTCTATAACGGATTTCAACTAGTGTTACCCATAGTTACAATTCTGAGACTCGATATCTCGTCAAACACTTTTGGCTTTTCCTCATGAAGAGATCTCTCCACAATTTCGTAGATTTAATCAAGTCGTTTGGGCAGGAACCATATATACCTTAGCAGAGACCTTGTGCACAAACCAAACAACCTATTTGTAGGTTGTCTTACTAGAGAACTCACCGTTTGTATATACAATATTGCAATTACAACTCTTTCAATGAATATAAGGTTGTAATCACTCAATTACAAATTATAAATCACTAATCACTCTCACAAGAATGAATAATCTTATAACAATACAATGTAGAGAGGATCACTAAACTACAATAAATAAACTTAATAAAGCTCTATGTATCATGTCCACAATACTTTCTGGTCTATAGTACAATTTTATATATTTATATATTATTTGTTTTTCTGAAATGCTATCATATATATTCTGCAATCTCTTCTTCAGTATTAAATCTGTATGAAGAAAAAGCGAGTGATCTTCAATGGCTCGAATTGAATTATCAATCTATAGAAAACGGCTTGTCTGGTTTTGTGCAATTTTTTCTTTCTTTGTTGGCTACGAATATTTGCATAAATTTTCTATATTATCTATAGATCAAGTCATCATGATCTGTCAATATAGAAAAGTTTTACATAATAAAATTTTATTATTATTATTAAGTTAAAAAATTATAGTTTATTTTGTTAAAATAAAATAAAAATATTTTTCGTTATAAAAAAATATTTTCTAAAAACATTTCCAAAAATCTCTCTTGTAATGCAGTGGTGCTGATCGTGCTTGATCGCCTAGTTCATCTCACGTTTTCTGTTGAATTCTCCAGTAATATAAGTTCTGAAATCATAAATGTTCACTTTCTCTACCGGTATATTGCATCCACTATGCTTTTGACTTTTTTGAGTATCTTTAAATGATATATTTCCAAGTCTCATGTTTTACCGATGATGTAAAATTCACAAGTATACACCGCGCACCTCATAATTTCTCTCGGTCTGTTGTGCTACTGCATTATTACGATGGGCCCAATGTGTGGGCGTTGGGCTTCGTTAATGAAATGGGTGTAATTATTACTACAATGTCCATCTTTTTTCTTCAATTTTTTTTTTTGTTCATTTTTATTTGAAATTAAAAATTGACGACTTTTTCTTGCAAGTATGAAAGAGGTATGATGTATAATTGACATGGCTTACGGTCGTACCTAATTACATGTTATCGGATCACCGACCATGTGTCTGTCTAATAATGTTCTTTATTATTTTAATTTTTATATGTCGTTCAATTACAGCGACGCATTATTCAGAAAAATTCAGTTCTCTCACATGATTCGTAATGCTAGAAAAGAAAATTAATTCTAATAGTAACGAAAGGAAGCCTTGGAACTTTACCTACCACACAAAAACTTCTATTCTGACCATTAACAGACACCGTTCTTTTATTTTATACTTTTAAACAAAAGCCATCATTTGGTTTTATGTTTAGTTAATTAATATAAGAATTTTCTGTAATTTAAACGTAATTATTTGTAGTCTAACAAAATTCAAACGTCTTTACCTGTTTTTGCAGACTCTAAGGTTAGCTACAGGACTTGAAACATGAAACAGCAACACTTCAAAGATGTGTTCTACTTTGTATTGGCTAGCGTGATATCTGCAAAAGTACAAAGCGCGGAAATCGAGGAGTAATTACTTTGGCCCACACCATGTTCTAGAATCTGCCAATGAAATTGTGCCGCGTCATTAAAGAGATTACTCAGGCGACAACAAGTCCAGCTGGCAGTTTAGAAATTAAAGAGAAAATTTTAGTTGGTCGTTTTCGGATCGCAAAACCGTTTTTAGCGTCTTTTTCAATTTGGTCCACTAGTAATAATATCGTTCACGTATTTTGACGCACTGTATGAAGAAATTTGCAGGTTCAGACTCCGTTATTCTTAAATTAGTAAGTTGGTTTCTTGGACTCTTATCATTATTATGATGAGAGGAGGCAATTAGAATTGGGTGAAATAAGTGTGAATTAAACTCCTAGACAAAATTTTGGAAAGAACGAACTTGATAATAAAATATTTAGAAGCCTTGACCTTAATGCAACCCTAAAGCTCTAGAATCTTACAAATTATAAACTTCTAGAAGACATCCGGGAATAGTTCATATATGACTTTTTAGATTTGGTCGTATGTATGACTTTTGCTCTTTTGGATGGATGGAATTCGTGAGGGTTTTTTTGGTACAGCTTATGGTGGCTTATTCATATCATTTTTTATTTTTCAATTTTTTGTGTAGTATTGTAAATTTTATTTTTTAAAAAAAGAATAGATAATATATATAAAGTTAATTTTATTTTTCAAAATTTACAAAAAATTTCTGTTAATAAAAAAACTTAAGTTTTAAGCAATCCTAAATGATTCTTAATATAGTTGCTTGTTGCAATTCGCTGGAGTCATGCTTGGCATAGCTGAAACAAAAAACTTTTGAAAGAAATCAAACAAACTTTTACAATAATTTTTTTAAGATTATATGAACGGTAGAATTCAACTGCATATTTAAATTAATCTTTTAAATACCATGCTGAACTTATAGACATCATAGAGATCATATTACTTTAACATATCTTTAAACTTTTCGAAATGTTATTGCCTCATGATGTAGAAAATATAATAAAATTACATAGGGCGAATAATGAACTGGCAAAGAGCAATAGCAGTTATTTAATAATAATTTATGAAATTCATTAAATTAATTAATTATAAATTCATCAAATAACTTATGATCATTTTGTTAGATGTCATGATCAATAGAAAACGTGTTAATAGTTGGGAAATCACGTCTAAATGATTGGATGCGTTTGGCATTTCATTTGAAAAATTATTTTTCAATTTTTTCAATTTTTTGTTTTTAATACATATTTTATTAGTATTTAAAAATTTATTTAAAAATTTAGATAGTGTAGAAAAATTTTACGTAATAAAATGTTTTTATTATATATTTTTATTACATTTTTAGAAATAAAAAAATAAAATTTCTTTTCCAAAAAAAATAAAAATAACTTTCATTTCAAAAAAGCTCTATTTTAAAGTTAATTTCAAACGCAAACCGATTTGTAGCAACTAGTCACTCCACACCTCGGAAAGAAAATAAAAATAACTTTCATTTCAAAAAAGCTCTATTTCATAAGCAATTTCAAACGCACTCAAGTACCGATTTGTAGCAACTAGTCACTCCACACCTCCAGAGACTCGTTATAAAGGTTTGATATTAAAAGTAGAAAAACATAAATGTGAGATAGTATAAAGCCCGGTTTGGTTGAGCGTTCTTTATAAACAATTTTTCAATTTTTATTTTTTAATATATATTTTATAAATATTTAAAAAATTTATTTAAAATAGAATTTATTTTTTAAAAAATAAAAATATTTTTTATTTTAAAAAAACTCTATTTTATAAGCACTTTCAAACGACCTCTTATAAATGTGAATTAATTGGGTTTTTCTTTTTAATTTATTTAGAGGTCATTTATAATTACATAATAATAAGTTTTTAGATAAATTTATTTTTTAGGTTTCAAAAAAAATAAAATATATATATAATTTATTTGTTTTTAAACTAAAAACTTTTAAAATATTATAAATAAATATTTATTAAAAATATAATTTTTAAATAAAAACTAGTAGTCATAATACTTGCACTAATGTGATTTTGGGTAATTTAAATAAGTGTTTAAGCCGTCATCTCGAAAGTGTTTAAGCCAGCCACTGACTAAGTCTTTACATATCTTCGACAGAAAATGAAAATCATCTTTACAATAGGAAGCAGCTTATATTTGGCTGCTGCAATTAACCTTTCCAGTAGAAAAAGCTTAATCCGCCAAATACAAATTATATAGACCTAACTTACAATTACTCTTTTTAATAGCTACAGATTGCAAAAGTGCCCTCTTCCTCTTCTTTTACTTTTCTGCTCTGTGGCCAGTAGAAGCGAACTTCTTGTCTTTAAATTTTTATTTTTTCTTTTTACAACCTTTATTCTCCTTGACTCTTCACACGACCAGTTCTTCTGTTTGTTCACGGACGCCCCTTCCCGACTTAAATTCGTTTCTCCGATCAGTTTCCCGGTCTCCTCCCCGGTCTAATCACCGCTCTCCTTCTTCAACAAAACTAAGCTTCTGCTTCAAGTTCTCTCTCTCTCTCTCTCTCCTCCGTTGCCGGGTGGTGACCGGACCAATCCTTCTTCTTCTTCCTCCCCTCGGTAAATACCATTCTCTTCACTTCATTTTCCTCTCTTTCGTTTCTTTCCTTCTATTTCGATCGATTGAGTTTAGAGGGATTTTCTTATAGAGAGGGTGGAGGGAGATTGATGAGAGAGAGCGGTGAAGAGATCCGTGGCCGCGGCGCCGATCAGCAGCAGCAGCAGAAGCTTTGGAGGAACAACTATCTATGATTCTTCGGAAGGAGCGATCAATGGTGCGGGGGAGAGAGGACACATGGAATGGCAGATCTCGTTGATCAAGCCCGCGACATTGATAAGGTGGTTCTTTGTCTTTTCTAGGGGTTATCTACTTATTCCTCGTTGTTTTTGTTTCTGTCATGTTTAGAGAAATAGTGTAGACGCTGTAGTGGAATTGAGCTAGTGAGCTTGTGAAATGGTAGTCTAAGGAGGCTTTTTGGAGTTTAGAAGTTCTTTTGGTTCAGGCGGTGGTAATATCACGATTTTGTGATATATTACTTATTTAGGCATTTTTATCTCGTGTAATTCTTCCTCCAAACAGTCGTTTATCTAGTGAACTTAATCCCTTGAGCTTTTTGATGTTTGTTTGTGGGGTTGTGGAGCTTAAAGGTTCTATACTGTTTGTACTTGAGAAGAATGAGATTGGATGAAGGTTGTTTGTTTACCTTAATGAAGCTTTCTGGCCATACTCAATACTCTTGAAAGGAGAGAATTTGCCAAATTGCTTATTACATCCGGGATTTTGATTGGCATTGCTAATTATGTTCATTTGTTCAGGAAATCTTAATTGTTTGTAATATTGCTCAAAAAAGTCATGGTCAAGTGAACTAGGGAAGATAAGTAGGAATCGACTTCAAAGCACTGTATCATTTGGCCACCTAATCCATCTTCTGCCTTTAAGTTTTGATGCCAAATAAGGCACATCTTGCACTCCTATTTTCTAGCAAGAGAAGCTGTATGCTTAGTTGCTTCTTATTGCGATATGGCAGGAATTGCATACTTTTGACTTTTTTCTGCACAAACATATCCCCTTTTTCTAAAATCTGTTTGATTCAAATATAGATTCAAATCTCAAATTTGATTTTTCTTGTGTTGCTGAAGGTGCTTGTGGCTTTGAAAAAAGGTGCTCAATTGCTCAAATACGGCCGCAAAGGCAAGCCAAAATTTTATCCATTCAGGCTTTCTAATGTAAGTATTGCTGTCATCCCTTTTTTTCAATAATTTATTTTTTTATAATGTTGCTATAATTGCCTATGACATTTTATGGACCTGTTATTTGTGAAGCACAGATTTGTTTCCTTTTTTTAACTCATTTTCTACGTAATGCCAACTCTTATCTCCTCTATGTGTATCCTTCTACTCACAAGCCTCAGTTTTCTACTCTAAGTGCTGGTCCACTCCCTTTATTTTAAGGACTATGTTGAGTTTCTGAAATTTGCAATTTCAAATCCAAACCATGGTTGTTAAAATATCGATTTAAATCTTAAACCTTACGAGTTTACGATTTTAAATCAATAAAACGATCCTACTTGATATAAGATTCCGATCCTTAAGATTTTGATTTACTTGCGATCTTATGATTTCAGCATATAAGAAATCTTCATGAATCGAAAGAGCTCTTGAGGATTTTGAACGAAGCTAGAATAGCTAGAGAAGATCCGTCATTCGTTTGTAACTGGTGCGGTGGTGTTTGATTTATTCTGTGATGGATTTATTATGAGAGTAAGAAATTATTATGTGCGGTGGTGTTTTGAATTTTTTTTATTTATTTATTTTGAGGTAATAAAGATAATTGCTTTCGCCTAATTGATCGATTACATAAGGGGTTGCGTTTTTTAGATATGAGTATAACTATAAGTGCACATTTATAAAATTATAGTCTGTAAAGAGGTTGTGATAATGAGTTAAATAAAATATAAAAAATTATTAATGATATACTTTATCTGAACCACAAATATAAACATTGTTAATTTATTAGAAAAGATGAAATATAAGAAAAATTAAGTTTCGAAATTTCAGCAACTTTTGATAAGTACTATCTAAAATTTTAAAAGCATTAAGCAATTTTTAAAAAAATTACCGATTAGTAAGATCTTAAAATCTTAGTTAAAATTTTGATTTTATGATTCCTACGCAAGCGAAATGATATTACGTAAAATTCCGATTTTGACAACCTTGATCAAAACTAAAGAATATCTTATAAGGAATTATAAGTAAGAACTACGAATACATTTCACTTTTCCTACTAAGAGTAAGTATCATGAATGTTTAAGCTCGATAGGTTGTTGAATTGAACCCAAGCTTGTTTTCATGCTTGCCTATCATAACTAGCTATTGGGATTAGCTGGAAGTAAGATCATTGAGCTTGGGCTTCAATGATAAGGGATCCTTGTGAAGGATTATGCTAGTGTACACTTAGTGGCTAAACTTGTTCTGGTTGTTAATATATGTCACTCTAACCATCAAATATTTGAAGTCTATATTTGAATATTATAATTTCTACCTTGGAGTTTTGTATATTCAAACTGAAATTTTCATTTCTTTACACTAAATTTACTACATCTATCAAGAGACGCATATGGCATCACAGGGCTCAGTATACATAGTTAAAATATCCACAAATGAGATTGATGTCACACATTACAATTGCTTTCCTTTAGGCTGCTGACTGTTTGAGAATGGCCTATCCCTTTTGTCTCAAGTTAGGAAATATTCTCTTTTTTACTACCTCTTTAGAGCTAGATAACCACATTCATCTGATACATGTCTCACTACATTATCTTTCTAACTTTTATAAAGCCTGTATTACTGTTTAAACAAAAGTAATATTTGCTTCTGCTTCCTGGTGGGCGGCTTCTTATCTGAGTGTTTGTGGTAATCGAGCATTTTGTGATTTCTTTCTTCTCAGGATGAATCATCACTGATCTGGCTATCAAGTGGTGGGGAGAAAAGTTTAAAATTAGCATCCGTTTCAAAATTAATCCCTGGACAAAGAACTGTGAGAGACTGCATTTTTGTGTTTGTTTCTATTTGAAGAAACACTTTATTGCTTTACTATTTGGTGTTTGTCCTGATAATTATACATATTGACTTGTCAGCCTGTCTTCCAACGCCAATTGCGTCCTGAGAAGGATTATTTGTCCTTCTCCCTCATCTACAATGATGGAAAGCGCTCTCTTGATCTGGTTAGTTATTGTTCATTCCAAAGATATGGTATTGTACTTTATTTAATTTTTGAAGTTGCAGACATTGAATGTACAAATTGTCTAGCAGATTTGCAAGGACAAATTTGAAGCTGAGGTTTGGTTTGCGGGACTGAAGGCATTAACTTCTTCAAGTCAAGGTGGCCGTGCAAAAATTGATGGATGGAATGATGGTGCACTCTATCTAGAGGTAGGTCTCATGATGTGTGTGTTCTGTGGTTAGTAGCATTAGTTTCTAATAGATTGTGAAGCTTGGATTACAAACAGGTCTGGTTGTATAAAGTGCTGTATACAGAATTTATAAGATTCTGTTAAATGCCCCTCAGATTACCGAGCAAATTATTCATTGTCTTTGGAGCGGTTTGATTGTTCTTATGATTTATCCTGGGTATAAAATGTTTCCTAGTATGCTTCTCTACATAGTTGTTGACACAAGTTAAGTCCATTTCATCAGTTGAGATATTTTGGTCTATCGCATTGTCTAGGGTTTGATGTTCATACATTTGTGAGTTTCAACATTTGAATTAATTCTTTCCTTCTCACTTTTTTTCTTTGAAAAATATTTTTCACAGGATAGCAAAGATTTGAGATCCAACAGTTTAAGTGATAGTTCCATCAGCACAATACTTGACATTAGTTCTCCTGAGAACAATACAAAGCCTATAGTTTCATCACATGAAATTCCAGTGAATTTGGAGAGATCAGATGTAACGAATATGCAACCCAAGGGAACTTCTTCAGATGTTTTTAGAGCCAGTGTGTCTAGTCAGCCTAGCACTTCCAGTCACGGTTCTGGACAAGATGACTATGAAGGTCTAGGTGATGTTTATGTTTGGGGTGAGGTCATCTATGAAAATACTGCAAGGCCAGGAAGCGATAAGAACGTCAGTCCTATTACTTCAAGAACCGATGTGCTAATTCCTAGGCCCTTGGAGTCTAATATAGTTTTGGATGTGTTGCAAGTGGCATGTGGAGCCAGGCATGCTGCTCTTGTCACAAGACAGGGGGAGATATTCACATGGGGTGAAGAATCCGGAGGACGCCTTGGTCATGGAGTTGGTAAAGATATTATTCATCCTCATCTTCTGGAGTCATTATCAGCATCAAATGCTGAATTTGTTGCCTGTGGGGAGTTCCATACTTGTGCTATTTCTGGGGCTGGTGAACTATATACCTGGGGGGATGGTACGCACAACGCAGGGCTTCTTGGCCATGGCAGTGATGTCAGCCACTGGATACCTAAAAGAGTTTCAGGACCCCTAGATGGACTTCAAGTTGCCTATGTAACCTGTGGTACTTGGCATACAGCCTTAATAACCACTTCTGGGCAGTTATTCACTTTTGGGGATGGAACCTTTGGTGTTCTAGGTCATGGGAACAGAGAAAGTGTATCACAACCAAAGGAAGTAGAATCTTTGATGGGATTAAGAACAATAGCTGTTGCATGTGGGGTATGGCATACAGCTGCCGTGGTAGAGGTTATCGTAACACAATCTAGTGCTAGTGTTTCATCTGGGAAATTATTCACATGGGGTGATGGTGATAAATATCGTCTTGGGCATGGTGATAAGGATCCACGATTAAAGCCAACATGTGTGCCATCATTGATTGATTACAATTTTCACAAGATTGCCTGTGGACATAGTATTACTGTTGGTTTGACTACATCAGGTCAGGTCTTTACAATGGGAAGTTCTGTATATGGGCAGCTTGGTAACCCCTATTCAGATGGAAAACTCCCTTGTTTGGTTGAAGATAAACTTACAAGTGTCTCTGTTGTGGAGGTTGCTTGTGGAACATACCATGTTGCTGCCTTGACAAGCCGCTGTGAAGTTTACACTTGGGGAAAGGGAGCCAATGGAAGATTGGGCCATGGAGATCTTGAAGATAGGAAAACACCTAGTCTTGTGGAAACCTTGAAGGATAGACAAGTGAAGCGTATAGCTTGTGGATCAAATTTCATGGCTGCTATTTGTAATCACAAGTGGGTATCAGGTGCAGAGCAGTCTCAATGCTCCTCATGCAGACAGGCATTTGGATTTACCAGAAAGAGGCACAATTGCTACAATTGCGGACTTGTTCACTGCCATTCGTGCAGCTCCAGAAAGGCTTTGAAAGCAGCAATGGCTCCTAATCCAGGAAAACCTTATCGTGTATGTGATTCATGCTATGTTAAACTTACCAAAGCATCTGAATCTGGTGGGATCACAACCAAGAAAAATGCTGTAGCCCGCCTCTCAGGTGAAAGTAAAGAAAGGTTTGATAAAGCAGACATAAAATCGAAGGTTACATTACCTAGTAATCTGGAATTAATTAAAAATTTAGATATGAAGGCGGCTAAACAAGGGAAGAAAACTGATACCGTGTCCTTGATGAGAGCCCCTCAAGGTTCTACTTTGTTACATCTGAAAGATATTGCTCTAGCAGGTGGGTTTGATTATCAACGTGTGTTCCCTAAGCCTGTTAATACCTCAGCTGTTCATTCTGTCAATCACTCCAGAGCTGTTTCACCATTTTCACGGAAAGCTAGCCCCCCTAGATCAGCAACTCCTGTTCCCACAACGACAGGTCTTTCATTCTCTAAAACTGTAGCAGATAGCTTGAAGAAAACAAATGAATTACTGAACCAAGAAGTTATAAAGTTACAGATGGAGGTAAGTGCTATTTATGCCTATTTATGCCAACTTCTTTGATAACTGCCACCTTTCTTGGTGCTTATCGTTAGTATGACTTCTAATTAGGTTGATAACCTAAAAAAGCAATGTGATCTTCAAGAACTTGAGTTGCAAAAGTCTGTAAAGAAAGCACAGGAAGCTGTTGCACTTGCTGCAGCGGAAACTGCAAAGTCAAAGGCTGCAAAAGAAGTTATTAAATCACTTACCGCGCAGGTGCTTGTTTCCCTTTATTTCAGTGTCCTGTCTTTTGGCAACAGTTAGCCTTAATGCTGTCATTATCCTGATGCTCACCATGTTTTAATCCAATTTTCCTATGACATTTCAGCTTAAGGATATGGCTGAGAAACTGCCCCCAGGAATCTATGATAATGGTGTTGATGCACATGTTCGTCCTAATTCTAACTCAAATTGGGAGCAGCATTCATATGGCAATGTCAGCAATGGTTCAAGAAGTCCGGGCTTCGTATCCCAGTCGAATATCTCCAATGGACACCCGAGCAACACCTTTAGGGGTGCCAGCGAAGTCAGAAACATGAGTGCATCCTTACAGAATCAAAGGATGTCAAGTGCTAGTGGATCTGACGAACGTAATAGCACTGCTGAACTTGACAGTCATAAAGAACCATTTTTATCTAGCAGTAGAATAGCAGAGCTGGAAGACAAGTTACCTGAACCACTTCAAAATGAGGAGAATGGCACCCGGTCAAGAAGCCCCACCAATTCAGCCAGCAATCAAGTAGAGGCGGAATGGATAGAACAATATGAACCAGGTGTTTATATAACTCTTGTCCGCCTTCTTGATGGTACCCGAGATCTCAGAAGGGTCAGGTTCAGGTATAATCAAAATCCCTTCACTTATTTGTTTTCCATTAAATTTGTAAAACTCTTAACAACCTGAATTATTTTTATCCAGTCGGAGAAGATTTGGGGAGCATCAAGCAGAGACATGGTGGTCTGAGAATCGCGAAAAAGTTTATAAGAAATATAATGTCCGTGGGTCAGACAGGTCTTCACCAACACCATCTAACTTGCCTTCAGATTGATAAGACAGTTTTGCCTCTTATTAGTGTTAAATTTCCTCGAGGCAACGATATCGTAAAAGAGACCAACACTGATCCAGCTGGAAGAGATGTAAGTATCTTTTTTCATCAGGCTATTCCTCAACACAATGTGTGATCATGATCAATATTCTAAGACCGTGGAAAGGGGAGACAAACGTGTTGTTGGTCTATTTATTTGTTGTGCCTTTCCAAGATAGGTATTGCATGCCTCTCCACCTGATGAATTATTTTGTACATACAGAATTGTCAAATATGAAGAGAATGGCATAGATACTCCTTTTGGTTCCCCTATTGGGTTGAAGCAAAATATGTATGAACGTTGATCATCTTTTTCCTGAGCGGTTGGATTTCCTTGAATATTAGATCGTATACTTGGAAACATCATGTACAAAATGTCGACCTAGCTGGGAAAGAGTGTCCGTGCATAAGAGAAACCCTCGTTTTATCAACTTTATTATGCAAGTGCCCATATACAAAAAATTTATTAGTTACACGACTTTCTCTGATACGTGTTGTATTATCGAAGAAGCAGACTGATTTCCTCCCGCCCCCCACTCCCCCTCGCGAGCAGACGGATTTGTATCACGTTATATTGTAATACACACTTTTGCTAATCTTAGATATTAATCTGATTAAGATGCCCAAGAAGGACGTCTGCACGCATACGCATGCTGAAGGCGCCTGGGCACCATGGATGCTCACCTAGGTGCACTAGGGCTTGATCTGGGCACAAGGCGCTTAGCACCCTGGACGCAGGTGGGTGCACGCGGTAGGTACCCAGTTTTGGCATAATTCGGCATCATGATTCAGGACTGGTTTCTCACTTAGCATGTCGTTCCACAGCTTAGAAGAAATTTGCCACACTATGCCAAGGCTACGACCCTTGGGGAACTAAGAAATCCAATGTAGCCATCTGGGTCACCTTGAAGGACGCCAGTTGGCACTGGCTCTCCCTAATTAGCCAAGTGCTTAATTACCAAATTATGTAGGTATTCTAGTTTTAGAGAGACGTCCCAGTAATTTAGAAGCTCTAAGCCGACTCAAGAAGATCATGTTTTTTTTCTGGTTTTTAATTTTAGTTTTTCTCCAATTTACTTTCAAGTTTTGAATTTCTTTTGCTGTAGTGCATTACAATCTTTGTCGCCACGTATGTACTGATAATTCATGATTGTTTATGCAATTGAGATCTATCGATTGATTGAGTTTATTATGCAACTATGTGCGTGCCTATAGACGCATAGTATACTTGATATTAGTTTTCATTTGTATAAGTTAAGGAGATTCTTTCTCGCGAAGAGAATTGTGCTCCCCGTAAAGGAGAGTGTTAGATAATATGACACTTGATCTACAAAATTTCGATATTTTTTACTAGCCTGATTTGAAGGAAAATATTGAGTTATTAGATTATTATATTATTGAGATATAACGATAGAATAGTTTTAGATCAATTAATTGTATAATTTCATGTTATTATATAAGATTTTGGAAGCTCTTCTTTCTATTATAAATTAGTTTTATGATGTATGTCTAATTTCTATTGTGATATCAGAGTAGATGATTATATATGTTCCGTAAAGGAGATAATGTGCTCCGAAATTGATTTGCCATTCCCACAGTGTACAAGTTTTGTGCTTTGAGGTTCAATGACCGAAATAAGATGGTTAAAAATTATAATTCAACCTTTTTCATTGAGCTTGAAACAATAACGAAAATAATCTTTTAAAAGTATTTTATTTTAACACTCTCAAATGATCTTTTTAATCTCGTTGCAAAGACTTATTTTATACTTCGCAAGAAAGGAACAAAAGTGGGAGACTTATTTTTTAATCTCGTTCCAAACACTATGTTATTCTATGCTTTGGAAGAATGGAACAAGTTGGGAGACTTGGATGTGGAAAACATGCCTTGAAAATATGCATCTTTTCTTGAAGCTTTTAAAGCAACAAAGAAAAAGTTCGAAAACATATTCTGAATAACAGGAAAGAAAACAGAGCATAGAGTTGAATAAAACAAACGGACCTAATATCAACTCCTCCTCTTCCTCGACCATTATTTTATCTTCAACTTTTTTCAACTTTCCATTTTTTCGTTGGCGATCCAACTCATTTCTATAATTTGTAGCGTTTTCAATCTTCCAAACTTTATTTGTTACGCCAACGTTATTGTTGTTGTTGTTGTTAACGCATAATTAGAACCAGAGTTTTTTGGAAAAATATCTGAGAAAAAAAATAAATAAAAAACTAAATAAAAGAAAGAAAGATGAGTTGTATATTTTTTCCTTCTGCTTTTATCAGTTTCAAACTTTGCATGAAATATATATGATAACATTGATTAATAATATTGGGATTTTCCCGTCTTTTAGGCTTTAAGCTTCGTTGGTAAAGAAATAATAATAATTGATGTGAGAAAAGAAGCCTTTGTTAGGTTTTCAACGTTTCAGTAATTTCGGCAACTCTGTCTCCTCTCCTACTTACTAATAATAAAGCACACCTGTTCCTTCCTTTTTTTTTTTTATATTAGTTATTGTTCTTTATGAAGAGAAGATGGTTTTAGATTGTGACCATTTTCATGCATGAAAATCTGATAGTCTGTAGTTTAAGTGTGAGTACATTGATGAAGGGTTTTCGATTCGTTTGACAATTTTCATTACACTTTATTCTTTTATTAATTTTTTATGATTTAATAAATTTTTATAATATTTAAATTTAAAATTTGAAGTAACTTATACATAATAAAATTTATATACATATAACTTTTATTTTTAAAAAAAAATTACACTTAATATTTAGAAAATTTTAAAAAATTTTTTGAAAAAAACTTTTTATTTTAAGACTCTAATTTTTTAATCATTTTGACTATAATCATCCAATTCAACTTCATGCTGAAAAACAGTTCACCGTGACGTATGGACGAAAGAAAAAATTGTGTATGTTGCATTGATACTGTTAATACCTTACTGTGATCGATTTCATACACGAGTCGGAACTGTATTCAGAATGCTTAGTATTGTTTTTCAGTAACCTTTTTGTTGGAATTGTATTGTTTTTCAACAAAAATTTTCCATGAATAATAATCATGTAACTAATTAGAAGGTACCGAAATAAAAAAACAGACAATAACCGAAGATCAGTAAATTAATGAAAAAAAAATTTCTTTATCTCCATTGATAAATCAAGTGAAATCAAATAACAAAACCCTAAAACTTTTGTATGAGAACTTTACAAACATTTTTTTTTTTTTTCATGTTAATTGCCGCCGTTGATGATTTTTTTACAAATTAATCACAGCAATATTCTTCAAAATGGCATGAGATGTGCCGTCCCGGTGTCATAAAGACAACTCTGAATACTTTCAACAAATCTCCGGCCATCTGTCTCACGCCGGCGAACAATCGCTCTGCAGCAGTACCAAAATCTTAGTTAATCCTTCCTCATCAACCGCCACCTCTTCCTGCGCTCGTCGGTCTTCGAACAAATGGCAAACGTCCACGTATCGCCACCGCCGCTTCCCTTCCTTCCTTGCCAACTTTCATCATTCTGTCAATAACCGGCCTCAATACCGCCTTCCCACTCCGGCAAATGACAGACCTCCATTCGGCGCACCCGGAAACGAACTCCAACAGCCGAAGAGCTCTCTTGGTTGCCGCCGATGTGGTTATTGTAGATGCTAACACCGCTGCAGCTGCCAGAATAAACCCTGCTTCCACCATCTTAGTTCGAAGCCGGCGCAGAGTTGAGAACTCAGTCAAATATTTCAATCCAACCTCCGCCGAAAACCGATCGATTTCTCCGGTGCCGTTAATCAAACGAACTAATTCTGCTAACAGATCAGGGTTCTCCACCACCACCGTTGTCTTCGATTCCCCCTCGCAAGATCTAATCAAAGTTTCCAAAACCAAACCGGTTTTGACTCGGGTACTAATTTCCCACTCTTCAACAAACTCACCAGCGCAGGAACAGATGATTCCAGCTTCGATTTCAAAGCCGAAACAAGGCTCTGTTTGTTTCCACTATCAGTGCAATCAGATTCAAGCATAATCGAAATCAACCGAACAGCGATCTACGAAGATCTCGAATCTGAAACCAGCGAAGCAAGACTCGAAACGAACCCGCTGCAACCAAGCAACGAGTTCTTCTCGAACTCGTTTATATCTACATCTTCGAAGAACTCGGAAAGCCGGTTTAACACCGGCACTGGATCTTCACCACCGCCACCGCTAAGCTTAGCAACAACATCACCACCGAAGAATTTTCCAGCGAGGTTAGTTGAACGCGTTGTAGTAACAATAGAAGAGGTAGATCAGAGGTTAATTAACCGGCGAAGAGTTAAATTGGGAACAAGATCAGTTGAAGGAAGAGGTTGCATCGTAGCCGGACACCTGGCGCTACCTGAATCTAACCACCGCTGGATTGAAGCACTGGTCGTATGTTACGCCGGTGCATAAACTAACCGGTTACCTCATGACTTCTAATGAAATCGGGCACCGAAATAAGCTCGGCACCTGCACCTCCACCTCCAGTGGTTGCGGTAACCTTCCTTCTTTTCTGCCCATAACTCTTGTTAACCTTTAATGAGAGTTTATTAACTCTTCTACCTCTTTCTGTTTCTCTCTGGTTCGCTGGTGAAGGTGAAAGAATAGAATGAGGAGGTTTAATAGAAGTAATCAAAGAAATGATCACGTCATCTGTGCACTACTTTATGCCATCCGAGTTAAATTTCGTGAATGATCAACGTTCAATGGAATGAAAGGGTAAGCATGACATTATTGGTTAGTATCGTGAATATAACCTAATGAATGCAATCAAAGTAGATCAAAACTTTTCTACGTCGTAATAAATGGATTCTAAATAAGTAATAATAGAGTTTGAATAGCTCGATACGGATTATATAGTAATTGATTAGAAGTGTTTGATATTGCTTATTTAAAACTAATTTTTTAATATATATTTATAAATATTTAAAAATTTTATTTAAAAATATAAAAAAATTTACATAATAAATTTATTTATTATTTAATAAAAATACATTTTATTTTTAAAAAAATCTTGATTTGAAAATATTTTATTTCAAAAATATTTTCAAAAGTTCCTAAACTTCCGGGATCTCAAGTGGAACCCGTGCTATAATTTTTAGGAAAGAGGAGAGGTGGGACCTTTATGTTCATGTTGTGGTTATTCGCAAGCGAGAAAGATCCAGTATCCTAATAATTTTTTCTTTAGGAAGCAAAGATATATTAGATTTTCTTTTTAACAGTTAGATATCTTTTGTAATTTAATACTCTTGATCTATTATGGATGTGATAACAAAAGTAATAATTTCTTATTCCTTCACATAATAAACAGACTACACACATATATCTATATATATATATAATAAATGCTATAAAAAGATATTTGATATTTTACTTACTTTAATATCCTTCTCAAATAAATGTATAGATATTTTAATGTATAATTTGTCAAGTGAATTATAAAATATTTTATCAGAAACTATTTTTGTGAGTATATTTATTAGTTATTTTTCAGATTTTATAAATAGAAACTGAACAATCTTGACTTCGTGCTTTTGTTTGATAAAGTATTGATCTATCTAAATATTTTGTTTAATAACGATTGTTGTCTTATTATCACAAAATAATTTTATTGCGGAAACTGGTGGATAATTAATTTTTGAAAAATAATATCTTTAATTAAAACAGTTCATATAGTTTTTTGGTCATTCTTCTGAATTCAGCTTTCGCACTCGATAATGCGACCACGTTTTGCGTTTTACTTTTTCAAATTATTAGATTGCCTCCCATGAAGATAAGTACTATATGCTAGGTTGAGTACGCAACGCAACTATTATAACAGGCATATGCATCACATTCTTTGAAATAACCTGTTATAAATTTTCTATCAGTGATATTTTGTACTCAATTGGCATCTATGTAACATACAATTTCAAAATGATTGTTTTTAGAGAATATAAATTCTTTTTCAGGAGCATATTTTAAAAAGCGAAGAATTTGAACCATAGGGTTCATATAATCTTCACTATGTGAGTGCATAAATTGACTAAAGATATTTACTGTATAAGCAATATTATGACATACAAGTGACAGATAAATCAACCTACTAATTAATATCTAATATCTCTTCTTATTAGTTGAAAACTGATATGGATAAATTGCAAGATTGGAGTTCTGAACGATAAGTATCTCTGCTAGTTTACAGTCAAGCATATTAGTATATGTTAGTAGATCCATCACATATCTTTCTTATAAAAAACTAAACTATATTTGGAACGAATAATTTTAATTCTCAGAACTATTTCAAACTTTCCAAATTTTTCATCTCAAAAGTTGAGACCAAACATCTTTGTAATATTTTAATCTATCATTATCAATTACAATCATATCATCAACATAGATAGTTAATATAGTCACTTTATCAGATCTATTTTAATAAATAAAGTATGATCAATATTAGCATTAGTAAACCTGCAAAATTAACTCAAGATGGGAGGATTGAATTGAATTAATATTCTAAAGTTTTTTTATTAATAGAAATTCATACAGGTAGCAGTTAGGCAATCGACTATATGTATGATAGGTCTTGCAGAGAGTTATTAGCATAATAAATTTTATAGTAAGTGTATTTAGAAAATCAAAACAACTTATTAAAATCTATGTGATTTGGCAAATCTCTTTGCGTACATTCACGAACACTCTATGACAAAAGCTGAAGGTTCACTAATTTTTAACAAGTTATACTTACAAAGTGCAAAATATTTCACCAAGCATACTTATCGTTATGGGTTTTCTTACCAGATAATCCTTCACAATAATGTTCTTTTAGCTTAATAGCTAGCATTATTACAAAGTCAGTGAACACCTACCAAGCTCCTACCGAGCCTTTTCCACAAGTGCTCCAAGCACTTATCCTATTATTTCTAGAAATTTATTAACACAGGTTAAACACAGGATCAATCTCAATGCAAAGATAAATTTAAAGTATGCAAATTGAGATGATCAAAATGCTGCCAAAAAATGTGTTCAGAGAATTTATCGACAGCAATAAAGTGCTTCTATTTTGACGAAGACTGTGTAATACTCGTTTTTTCTTTTTAGACTTTCTCAGTGTTTTTCTTATTCTTTTGTTCTGCAATTTTTCTGCTTCTTATACCATTTCAGCTTGCATGCATGAGCTTGTTCAAGTCTTTCCGTGGAGTCTCTCAGTGTATAACAAATTTCGAAATCGTACTCGTTGTAGATTTGAGGCTCCCGTTCTCTGATGGCTGTTGTTGAAATATCTAGCAGTTCTCCAGTTAATCTATGATTTCATTTAATTAAATTAGTGCAATCTTTTCCATCAACAATAAATGCATAGGTGAGAAAATTCAAAACTCCCGCGTGTCTACTCTGACTTGCTCCAGCTGACATGGTTTTTTTTATTTGGTGTGAATCCCAGTAACTTATTTCTTATCTTTTTGACTCTGAGCTGAGTCAAATAGTGAAACTCTTCATAAATTTGTTGATCAGGTCGATGTTCTTCCCGTGGGTTGGTGAACCTATTGAGTTTGTTTTAGTTCCAAAGCTTGTCCCGTGGGTTGGTGAACCTGTTGAGTTTGTTTTAGTTCCAAAGCTTGCTGTTCACTTTCATGGCTAAAAACTTGTGTTCTCTAGTGACTAGACTTAAAGGTTGAATTGTTGTTGATCTTTCCACTTTATTGAGATAATCATTGTAGTTTATGTAGTTTGAGTTATGTAATTTTCTCCAATAATATAAACACTCTGAAACTTGTGCTAATGGCTGAAGTTTGTAATGCCGGTAAGAATGATAATCCTCTCTATTCAATTTCTTGCATAGTGCCAAGGATGTAGCATCTATATAACTGATTGCTCATCTATTTATATATGCTTTATTTTATGGCTGATTCACTTGTGCGGATTTTATTTATGTGCCTCGCAAGAAATTTCACGTTTATGTAAAAAATAGGTAGCTGGTTGTTTGTAGGTGGAGATTTTTCTTGTGCTATAGTTGACTTATTTTCTGCTAGGTATAGAAAAAATCTTATAAGATCATGTAGAACTTGATTTAATTGTTTAGGCCATCCTAAGTTATAAACCATATTTTTAATTATTGCTACCATGAAAATCAATCTTAAGATTCGAACAATCTCTCTATTATTGATGATGAAAAGCACTAAAAATTATTAATTTATGCATTCTAAAATAATCTCAAGCGTGCATGATATATAAAATATTTCAAGTCTTGGCTACCTGTATGGGATTCTTTCTCTCGCACTCAAACGGTGCATATCTGAACAAAATTTTGGCTATGTTTAACTGTGTGAAACTCCCCCTCAATTCTTGCAATTTTCATTACTTGTGGGCTGAACTAGGTACATATGTATTTCCTACATACAGCATCTATAATTCTATTCCACTTTTTGTCTCGTTTTTTTGTCATCACAAAAGAAGGGGATTAAAAAAAAGTAACAGAAATTCATCACAAAAGAATACCACATTCAATGCCAAGAGATATTCATAATTAACAAAGTGCATACAAAAGTTGTTGAATTCAAAAACAAAACAACCAAATGCAAGGATTCAAAAACTGAGCAGTTGAGAAACCAAATAATACGAATACTGAAGGCAGTAAAGAGACTCAGAAGAAAGGCGTATGCTTAGAGGTTAATTCCTTGATCTGTAGAAGTTCTAAAGCCTGAAGGTCTGGGTTTGTTATGTTTGGGTTTGGTAAGGGCTGATTGAGGAAGAACAATAAGTTCATCTTCCTCGGCTTGGGAGGTTTGGGTGAAGATTTATTAGAACGGCATTTCAATCTCTTGGATCTGGCAGGCAGTTCAAGTTCCTGCACTTGTGATGGCTGTGAAGAATCTTCATGGCTTGAGTTGCAGTTGGAGGCTCGATGGTAAATGGCTCAGTGTTCTTTGTAGGGTTACCAAGTGTTGCTGCTGGGTCATTCTGTAGACAGGGAATTTTAGTGTAATTCTGTGTCCACTGGAGGTACATCAGCATGTGTTTCAGTAGCTTCTTCAACAGTCTTGGTCTGTGCAGCTATTTCTTCTTTTGCATCTGCATTTCCTGTCTCTGTAGGGGATGTTTGCTGATGACTTGGTGATGGTTCATCGGTCTTTCTATATCTTGTGTAGGTACCTGAGGGTCAGTTGGCACATAGGGTGCTGTCTGGCAAAGAGCATCTTTGAGCTGTCCCTTTTGTTCATTTAATTTCATGAGCTCCTTGTTTTGGTCCAGCAATGCAGTGTGAATCCCTTGAAGATACTCCTTTAGTGGCTCAATTATTTCAGAAAAATCAGTTGAATGCATGGTTGGTTGAGGTCTATCTTCCGGTTTTAGTTCAGCAGTCATAATAACTTTGATAAATTTGCATCTAGACTGAATGACCTTGTTTCCTCAACAACTCCATGAATACTTACTGGTACTTTCTTCAGCTGACAAATTTTGCTAATAACATGAGGATATGAAAGATGCTTAATCTCTAACCTTGAAGCCTTAATCATGTGCATCTTGAAAGATGCTTAACATGAGAGATTGATTAGTAGCTTCTTCATCATTCTCTAAACCAGGTATGCATCCTGAATTGTGATCACATTGCGATTGCCGGACGGGGCACGATCATCTTGGAGGCGTTATGGCAGAGAGCCCTCGGCAGTAGTGGGAGGTAAACCACGGATTCCTGTTCCTTACTTATGACCTTATCGGTTTCTAGAGCCAATTTGAAAATAGTTCAACTTGGCCTCATTTATTGGCATTACTCCTTCTTGGTATGGTAGGTCCAACAGCATTGACATCGATATGGGCTTAAGGTGTATCTCTTCTCTATTCCAATCACAACTGTCTTGATCGAGGATGTACCAGTCTCCTTCAGGTTGGTGTAGAAAACCCTGACACAGTTCTCATAATATTGTCCCGACAGGTTTTTTTGAAGCCATTTCACCATTGAGCTTCAAAAATCTCGTCCACTTCCAACCCAAAATAATTAAAATCATCAAAACTCACAATCGCCGGGGCAGGACTGGAATTGCTAGACGTCGTCGATAATTCTCGTACTCCTTCCGCCCAGTGAATCAATCAGATATGTCGTCCTCTGAGCCAAAACTCCTTCTTGACGGTTTAACATCTTCTTCGTTATTGATGAAATACAAGATCAGTGAAGTTTTGGGTGGAGGGTTTGAAAACAAAGCTAGGTTTGACGAAAGAGGAAATGAGATGGGTGCGGTGTTTGGTGTTCTATGAGGTTTTGGGAGGATGAAAAAATAAAAGACTGGCTTTATAAGTCTGTTACAAATCTGCTGCCCATATGAGATATTAACCCTTTAATTTAAAATTTAAAAACTAATGAACTATTAAAGAACATAGCTAGCTGTAAGTTTGCTGACCATATGTTGAGAATAGTGAAAATATGAAATAGAGTTCGTTGAGTGAAAACGATTCACATAAAATATTATCCCAACTCCTTACAAAAATTTGATACGAATCAAATCCCAATAGTTTGGTAAATATGTCAACAAGTTGATTTTCAGAATTAATAAAATTTACAATAATATTATTGTATTCAACATACTCTCTAATAAAATTATATGGTAAATCAATATGGTTCGTGCGATAGTATTGAATAGCATTTCTTGTTAAGTTGATAGCAATAGCGTAATCACATATTAGATACATCTGTAAAATCAATTCAAAAGATGAGGGTGAATTGAATTGATAGTTAAATTTTTTTGATTCACAGAAGTTGCTAGAAATAGCAGTTAGGCAACCGACTATATGTATGATAAGTTTTGTAAAGAACTATTAGTATAGTAGATTTTATGATATGTGAATTTAACAGTAAATCAAAATAATTCAGAATATTTACGTGATTCTGTAAATTTTTTTACCTATATCTATGGATGCTTTATTATAAGAGTTGAATGTTTACTAAATTTTTTAATAAGCTACACACATCAAGAGCAAAATACTTCACCAATCACACTTGCCCTAATTAACTTTCTTACACCAGATAATTCTTTCACAGCCGAATGGACACTCACACCCCCCTGACTGAATAGCTAGCCTTCCTACAAAGTCAGTAAATACTTACTAGCCTCCTACAAAACCTCTTCCATAAGTGCTCCAAGTATTTACATTCTATTTACAAAAATTTGATTAACACAGGTTAGGCATAGGATCAATTTCAAAGCAGAAATTAACATAAAGTAAGCAAATTGAGATAATAAAAAAAGCTGCCAGAAAGTGTGTTCAGAAATTTGATCAGCAGCTGGAAAATGTCTCTATTTTGAAAGATAGAGTATGTGTAAAGCTTGGTCGTTCCTCTTAGATTATCTTAGTGTTTTTCCCCTTTTTTTGTTCTGTACTACTTTTTCTTCTTCTTATAACATTTCTACTTACAGTGATGGTGAGTCTTCTCTAATAAATTCTTTGATCATGATTCATGGCTTATTTTCTTCAATGACTAGGTTTGAAGATTGACTCTTTTTATTTATAACTTGTATTGAGATAATCATCTTAGTTTTTATAGCTTAACTTATGTAAACTTCTACAGTATTGTAAGTATTCTAAATCTTGAGCTAATGACTGATTCGTAGTCCCAGTGATAATATTAATCCTTTATTTAGTTTCTTACTCAATGCTAACGATGTAATATATATAGAGTTGACTGTTCCTCTGTTTGTGTGCGCTCTGTTTTTTCGCTACTGTTCATGCACCTTTAAAAGAATTTCGCATATAGATAAAAATAGTAGCTGACTATTAGATGGTTGTCTATAAATGAAAAGTTTTCTTAGGCTATAACTAGCTTGTTGTCTGTTATGTGTAGGATAAATTTTGCTTATAAAATCCTGCAGAACTAGATTTATAAACTATAATTCTTAATCACTATTATCATCAAATCAACTTTGGAGTTTCAACATCACATAGTATTGGGAACATTTTTTAAATAAAAAACGAAATCTAGGAGTTGTTGTTAGATTCATAGTATCTGGCCACAACAACTTCCAACAACTAAATATTCTGCTTCGGCAGTGGACATAACTAAAGATGATTTGTTTCTTTGAGCACCATAATATTAAACAACTTTCAAGAAACTAACAAAACCGGTTGTGCTTTTCTATCAAGTTTACATCTCACAAAATCAGCATTAGCATAAACGTATAGATTAAATTCACAGCTTTTAAAATAAAATAGTCCTAATTTTTTAGTACCAACTAAGTATCTAATAAATTTTTTTACTGCACTCATGTGGGATTCCTTAGGTTTGTTTTGAAATCTTACAGACAAACACATACTAAACTGAATGTCTGGTCTATTGGCCGTTAAAGATAAGACATATCTAATTATACTTCTATATGATTTTTTATCTATTGATTTACCTATTTCATTTTTGTTTAGCTTGCATGAGGTAGATATTAGGGTGCTTATTTCTTTGCTGAATTCATATTATATTTTTTAATCAAGTACTTGACATACGTACTCTAATTGATAAAAAATCTATATTTCAACTATTTGATTTAATATCCAAAGAAGTTGTCCAACTCTCTCATAAGACTCATTTCAAATTTTTTCTATATTAGGACAAAACAGTTTCTGCACATCCTCTCGTCAGTAGCACCAAATATTATATCATCAATATAAATGTGTATAATCGGCACATCACTCTCTTAATGCAAAGTGAATAAAGTTAAGTCAATCTTATATCGGCAAAAGTCACCCTTTTTAATCTTAAAAGCACTTAAGCGCTCATACCTAAGTCTTGGGAGCTTTCTTGAGTCCCTAGAGTGCTTTGTTTAATTTAAAAATATGATGTGGAAAATTTAGATTTTCAAAATAAGGAGGTTGTTCAACATAAACTTTCTCCTTTAGAAAGCCATTTAGGAAAGCATTTTTAATATCCATTTGGAAAAATTTGAAATCTTTGTGGCGTGCATATCTAAGTAGTATTCTGATGGCTTCAAGGCGTGCAATAGGGATATAATTTTATCAAAGTCAATGGCTTCTTCCTGATTGTATCCTTTGTCCAACAACCTATCTTTGTTTCTAATAATATTATTTTTTTTATCCATTTATTTTTAAACACCCATATAGTTCTTATGATAGATTTATTAAGTGGTTTCCTAACTCAATGCCATATATTGTTTCTTTCAAACTGATTTAGCTCTTCTTACATAGCAACAATTGAAGAATTATCTTTGAAAATATCACGAACACATTTAGGTTCAAAATTGAATACAAATGCAGAATACTTCATAAATTTTTTTCTGAAATGAGATATAGTTCTTATACCTTCACTTAAATTACCTATTATGTTTTTGTATTGATGACTAAATCTATGCTCTAAAGGTTTGTGAACATGCCCATTATTATCAATTGGATCAGGTTATTTGTCTTTTGATTCCTATTCTAAAACTTCTTGCTATTTTTATGGTAATTAGAAGAAGTCCTCAGCTTTTTATCCTGCTTCAGATTCTAATTTCATTCTTGGCCCAGTATTAGTTTCATCAAAAAATCACATGCACAAATTTCTTAACAATCATAATTCTTTTGTTGAAGACTTTATATGTTTATGCTTTAGAGTCAAAGGAGTATCCAAAGAAGATTCCCTCATCACTTTTGGCATCAAATTTACCCAGATTATATTTACCATTATTAAGGATATAGCATTTGCAACCGAAAGTTTTAAAATAAGCAATATTAGATGTCATTCACTTTAAAAGTTCAGATGGAGTTTTCTTAAGAAAAGGACGAATAAATGTACGATTGTTTACATGACATGGTGTTGACCACCTCTGCCCGAAAATACTTAGATAAGTTCTGTTCCATTAGCATGGTTCTGACTATTTCCACAAGCATTCTATTTTTTTTTCAATAACACCTATTTGTTGAAGAGTTTTTAGTGCTGAAAAATTACGCGTTAAACTATTTGCATCACAGAACTCATCAAAGTAAAACTTTTGAAAGTTTTACCATGATCACTTCGCACAAAACAAATTTTATAATCAAATTCATTTTTAATCTTTTCGAAAAAATATGTGAATATTTTTAATGCATAATTTTTGTATACAAGAAAGAATACCCAACTAAATCGAAAATAGTCATATATAATTACAAGACAATAATACTTACCTCATAAGCTTGCAATTAGTAAGGGCCTAAACAGATCTATACGTAATAGTTGTAGTGGCTTGCTTGTTTTAATTGTCGATTTGGCTTTAAACGATTATTTCATATGTTTCTCTTTTGCGCATGCATCACATAGTTTGTCTAGATTATACTTTGATTCAGCTAGTTCCTTGACCAAATTCAGTTTGAATAAAGCTAGCTGCTTGCTTGCTGATTGGCAATTAGACACATTTTATAGTTAGAAAAATCGTCAATAAAAAGAACGTACATTAACTTTCCTTTTACCATTAGTACTTCTTGTCTAAACGTAGATTGATAATGGAACAGTAGTGATTATTGAAATTCACTTTAAAACCATTGTCACAAATTTGACTTATGCGTAACAGGTTATGTTTTAATCCCTTGACATCAAGAATATTTTCTATGTATAGGGATGGGGGGTAACCAATCTGCCCTACGTCTATAACCTTACACTTACTGTTGTCACTCAGAACAATATTTTCACTGTATCGCTTTTGCAGGTGAGTATAGAAATTTTCATTCCCAATCATGTGTCTTGAGCAGCCGCTGTCTAAATACCATATATTTTACTTCAATCAACTTTCCTCCTCTTTTATCTGCAAAAATAAATTTCATATTTATATACCCAAATTTTTTTGGGTCATAGAAGGTTAGTACTACTAGAGGTTTCTTTTGAAACCCCTATCAATTTTATTTTATTAGTAATCCTTTTATACCAATAGGAGTTTATGCCATGACCCTTTTTACCGCAGTAAAAATATTTAATAAAAAGAGTTGAGGAGTAGTATTCATCTACTGTATACTCTCTATACAGGATGCTTCAAAAATTATGCATGCTCAATGAAGGCATACTTACGTTTCTGTAGTTCTGTTGGCTAGTTGAGGGTTCATTTTCATACCTCATTTGTTGCTTACCTGATGCATTAGCTGATGTTGGTAGATCTAATGCCTTTCCTTCTATAAACACTATGCTGAGCTCCTAACTTTACATCCAGTCTGTCTTTCTCTTTACAAATCTGGCTATAGATGCTTATAAGTCATTATTCTTGACCAGCAGGCTTTGTACATCATTCTTTAGGATTTTGTTTTTTTGGTGTAACTTCTGGTTTTCTTTTTACAGTAGCATTTTCTTTGTGAGCAAAGTGTTTAGACATTTAAGAACAGTCTGAAATCTAAAACAGGTCGATACGATAGTTTGTCTACTTCTTGGCTTACTGCTTTGTTCAGTTCCTCAAGTTCTGTGATCCTTTTAGTTAGATCAACACTGGTTGTGTAGCTTGTAATACTAGCCTCACATCCATCTAGCTTGCACTATATGAAGTTTTTCATTTAATTGCATGAAAGGATTATTTACAATACTGTGCGGATAATTTAGTATTCATATGGTCATAATCGTCATGCATTGTATCTTGATAGCATTTATCTTACCTTTCAAGGTAATTTTTAGCTAAAGCATTTTCTTCTTTAGGCATTCATTTTCTTTCTTGAAATTAAGCATGCAAATTTTCATAGTTTTGAAGTTAGTTTTAGCATCTAAGTATTTTGAATACAACTCATCAAATACATCTTACAATTTTTCATTAAAGTCGTCATATTCAGTGGAGCTTACCTCATTTGATTCATCATGATTAGCCATTAGTCATGGATTGACCTCTTCATTTTTGTCTGACTGATTTTGGCTATGCTATCCTTTAAAAAAATGAGCATTCATCCTCATCATTTCAGGCAGCCATTACTTTCTTTCTTCTTATGTGCTTGGTTTTACATTTCTTCAACAAAGGACGCTCACTTTTGAAATGTACAGGCTTGTTACAGTTGTATTAGTTGATGTCTTCTGTGTATTCTCTTCTATTATTTTTCCCGTGTCCTCTTTTTTACTTTGTAAAACTTGTTTTCTCAAAGACAATTTTCTGGCCATCAGCTTACAAATCAGCTTATATAGATAAGTCATTTGTGGGAAAGATTGGATTTTCTTCTATTACATCCACTTCTAATACGAAGGTTGGTAGCACCTCTTACTATTTTTCATGTGACTTCTTCGGGTCTAAAGTCCTTTTCTAAATTTTTCAAAGAATTTGTTATGTTAGTAAATCTAGTATACATTTGAGCTATAGTCTCAGCTATGTTTATCTTAAAGTTATTGTATTCATGAATCAATAACTTGACCTTGGTTTCCTTGACTTGAGCCGTTCTTTTATATGTTAACTCAAGTTGATCCCATATTTTCTTAACTATGTTTCAAACACTGATTCTTTTGAAATCATTAGGATCCAATGCATAGTAGAGAATGTTCAAGGCCTTGTTGTTCAGTGAGATTAACTTGTTGTCCTCGTCAGTGTATTCGCTTTCTACTATTGGGTACTTCTTCCATTAGGGCCGATTTTTGTTGACATAATGTGTCCACCATGTACTATTTTTTAAAGCGTAAAATCTTGGAATCGAATGAAGATCGTCATCTTAGTTTTCCAGTTTCATAGTTGGTTAAATCAAAGGGAGGTGGGCAGTTGGATGAGCTTTCTTCGAAAGCTACAAGATAATGTTAGCTATAGAGATCTTTTATCTGAAAACTGTTAAACCTTTAATTTGTAGGTCTGCTATGATACCACTTACTAGTAAAGCCTGCAAAGTTAACTCAACAAGGGAAGGGTGAATTGAATTGATATTCTAAAATTTTCAATTAACAAAGTTAGGCAGTTATGTAGCTGGATATATATATGATAGGTCCTGCGAAGAATTATTAGCACAACAAATTTTATAGTAAGTGAAGTTAACAATAAATCAAAGCAACTCAAGAGATTGACGTAATTTTATAAACTCATTTGCTTACATCCACGGATACTCTATCTTAAGAGCTGAATGTTTATTAATTTTTAACAAGTTATACTCACAAAGAGCAAAGTATTTCACCAAGCACACTTGCTCTTATAAATTTTCTTATACCAACAACCATTCACAGCCGATTGGACACACGTCTCCTTAGCTGAATAGCTAGCTTTATTACAAAGTCAATAAACGCATACCAAGTTCTTACCGAGCCTTTTCCATAAGTGCTCTAAGCACTTATCCTCTATTTTACAGAAATTTGATTAATACAGATTAGGCATAGGATCAATCTTAATACAAAAATAAATTTAATTAATGCAAGTTGATATAATAAAAAAAGACTATCAGAAATGTGTTTAGAGAATTAATTGACATTAGTAAAGTGCTTATGTTTTGATGGAGTCTATGTAATGCTCGTATTATATTCCTAGATTTTTTCTACTGTTTTTCTTACTCTTCTATTCTACAATTCTTCTTTTTCTTATACCATTTCAGCTTACAGGGCTGAGCTTTTTTAAGTCTTTCCGTTGGAGTCTCTCAGTCTGTAGCAAATTTCAAGATCGTATCCGTTGTAGTTTTGGGGCTCCTGTTCTCTAATGGTTGTTATTGAAATATCCATCAGTTCTCCAATTAGCCTATGATTTCATTAACTAGACTAGTGCAAACTTTTCTATCAGCATTAAATGCAAAGGTAAGGAACTTCAAAACTCCCGTCTATCTACTCCAACTTGCTCCATTTGACATGACTTTTTTTATTTGCTAAGGACCCCAGCAACTTATTTCTTATCTTTTGACTCTGAGCTGAGTCAGTAAAACTCTTTGTGAATTCGTTGATCAGGCTGACGTTCTTCCCGTGGGTTGGTGAACCTGTTGAGTTGCTTTTAGTTCCAAAGCTTGTTGTTCACTTTCATGATTGAAAGCTTGTGTTCTCTTGTGACTAAACTTGAAGATTATCTTCCCACTTGTATTGAGGTAATTGTATTAGTTTATGTAGCTTGACTTATGTACTTTTCTCTTGTAATATAAACAATGTGAATCTTGAGCTAATGACTGAAATTTGTAATGCCGGTAAGAATAACAATCTTTTATGTTAAATTTCTTACTCAATACTAAAGATATAGCATCTATATATCTGACAGTTCTTTGTCTTTGTATGCTCTAACTTTTTGTTGTTTCACTTGTGCGGATTTTGTTCATATGCCTCACAAAAAAATTCACATATAGATAACAAGCATATAGCTGATTGTTAGATGGCTGTCTATAGGTAAAGAATCTCTTTGTGCTATAGTTGACTTATTGTCAATTAGATATAGGATAAATTTTGTAAGATCCTAAATAACTGATTTTAACTTTTTAGTCCATCTCAAATCATAAAGCATATTTTTTAATTATTTATATTATCAAAATCTATCTTGATTTCCAGTAGTTAACCTGTTTATGATATAATTTCTATAGCCATGATAAATCTATCAAACTATGCACGGGAGATTAATTTGTGCCATATAATGTTTTGTTCAAACGGCAAACATTACTTGTACTTTTGGTGATATGATATTTAGGAGAAAACGTCATATAGATTTTTTCAAATCACTATGCACAATTATTTTTGACATCAAACTATTTCGAAATCCAATCCAAACTTACTGCTAAAGATAAAAAGATTCTTAATAGTATTCATCTTAGTCACATATGCAGAAGTTTAATGATAATCAACTTCATATATTGGAGTGAATCCTTTAGCTATTAATCTCGTCTCTAGTATCAAATAAATTAATAAGGTTTCCGATCTCAACAAGTATAGTTCATAGTTATAAAAGCCGGACCGGACATTGAACCGAAAAACTATCCGGATCAACGGGTCACGGGTTGACCTGTTATATTAAAAATATCAAAGTATTGACGGTAGCACGAACATTTATTATTTTTCTTTATTAAAAAACATAAAAAAAACTAATAAAATTATATAGAAAATATAAAATATTTTAAATAATAAATTTCAAAAGAAATTCTTTGTTTTAAAATAATTTTGTTATTTTTTTCTTACAATTTAATAGAATTAGTAATATAAAAACTTAAAAATCACTAATAATCAATATTTATAAATAAAATATAATAAATTTATTTTTTTGTATTATTACATCCAAATATAAAATCTAAACTACATATTATATTTCAATATAAAGCTACTAATAATTATTTTTTGCATCAATATATTATAAATTTAAATTTTTAAAATTTAATGTAATCCGGTTTGATTCGGCCGAAAGAATCGATCGGATCAAAACGGGTCAGAACGGGTCAAAATGAATCAGAAGCAAATCGATTGTATAAATGATTTTATTATAAATTTGGATCGATTTATATTCCAAATTTCGGATCGATCTGACGGGACAATCCGAATTTTACGACTATGATTAGTTGTATTAGGATAATCTTTGTCCCGTAAAGTATTAACGCCTGTTTCTTCGGGAACTTTTCTTATAACAAGTACTAGTAGAACATGGCAGCTGATACTGTAAAGCTAAAGAATATAAAAAGAGACCCCGTTTGACTTAGCTTTTGAAAATAGTATTTTTAAAATTTTTATTTATATTTTTTAATATATATTTTATAAATATTTATAAAATTTATTCAAAAATTTAAAAAATATAAAAATTTGATATAATATATTTTTTTATTATATATTTTATTATTTTTTAAAAGAAAAAAATAAAATTCATTTTTTGAAAAATAAAAATATTTTTTATTTTAAAAAAATTCGTTTTCATAAACTATCAAATATCTTCTAACAGCGATGGAAAAGAGTTTGTGGAGTTGTCTGCGAAACTTTTTCAGAAGACGTTAACCAACGTACATATAAAGATTAAGGGCATATCTTAATTATATTTAAGTTTTATAAAATTAAATTTTATAAAATTTTTTAATAAAAAGTAAAATCTATAAAATTTAAATTTCAAATAATAATTAAAATATATAAAATAAAATTTGAAATGAATCTAATAACAGTAGAATTTGAAATAAAAATAAAATTCAAATTAATAATTAAATTTTATAAATTATATAATTTAAAATTTAGAAAAAACTTTTAAAACATGTGCTGAGTGCGAACTTCTATATAATGATATATTAGCTATAAGACAAAATTTCAGACAAGTTTTATATTTTGTGAATTAATTGAATCTGCAGTAGCAAGTAGTAGTAGTACTGGTAGCTTCTGTTGCTGCCATTCCCCTGTAGATTGAACAGTGTTAGAGTGAAACAGAGGTATAATCATGGCATAGTTGCATAGAAAGTAATACAGAGGATATATTGTGAGAGCTTTAAATTCTTCCATTCCTACATAAGTTCTAATTCTTTAACCAAGAAAAAATGGAGAGATGAATTAAGTACAACAACATAACATGCATGCATCACAACAAAGAAAGAAATCTAAAGAAGAAAAAATCTAAGTAAAAAAGTTTAAAAGGGATCCATGTCCATGAGACAGGCAGTCTTGTTTGGAGCTGAGAGATCCAATTCCTTATATGTTAATTTTGTTTGCCATCAATTGATTGTGGACCATTTTTCTCACCTAACCGCAAGACAAAGACATAAGACATAACCCTTACTTTTCTCAGTAACCCTTGTCCCTCTCCCTCCTGTCTCCCCTTCTTAATTCAACATTAGTCCCTTAAAAACAATAGTTATATATAATAACTCATGGTGTTTATGTCACTTGTTTTGTAAGTTATATCAGAAATTCAAATTCATAAATAATGAAGATGGTCATACTTGGATTGTTTTATTTGTTCGTAATTAATTCAAAAATAAATTTCTCAAATGTGAATTTAAATACAAATTATTAAAAAGTAAATATGTAAAAATAAATATAAATTATTTATAAATAATTATTTATAAAATATTTTCTTACGAAATAACATATAAATAATTAAAGCACCTATATTTATGTTGAAGTTGAAACAGATTCATGTTCGAATATTTAGAAAAATTTAACGGTACCACTAAGCAAACTAGATTAATATTATTTAAAAACTATACATTGCTTATAAAAGCACCTACGGCTCCTAAAATGAGAACTTAACATAAAACCACTTTTCCTCCATGTCTCCTCTTCTCCTCACCACCTGGCCCATTCCAACTCCAAAGTCACCAACCTAATCCAATATATTTAATCATTAACCCACAACTATCTCTACATATTCTGTTCCAAACACTCATCGCACCTCTCTCTTTTTTCCTTCTATTTTTTGTTCAAAATCTCAAGTAACTTCCGTTGTTGCTAACTTTTCTTTCTACTATCACCAAATGGGCCAAGTCTCGAAGCTCACAAGGATCTCCACTTCTCTAGTGTTAGTAGTTCATCTTCTTCTTCTTTTATCAGTGTTGGTTTCAAGTTGCCAGGGTTCTAGGGTTATGCAAATTTTCCATGTCAAGCGAGATGGGCTAAAGACTAGAGATGCAACAACCTTGTTAGGGTATTTGCCTAGGGCCATGCCGATTCCGCCGTCCGGTCCTTCTAAGCAGCACAACTCCTTTGGCATGCTAAGAGATAAGTCACCTTGATACAATACACATCAGATGAAGATCACGGATGGATTGCATACATTCTGCTGCTTGTGCGTGCATTGATCTTGATCTTTTTGCTTCTATGGTTCTAATCAAGATGCCATGCTTGTAGTCATGGTTTCCTTTTTGATCATGCCTTGCAATATATGAAGAAACTGCAAGAGTGAGAATGAAAGCAAGAAAAGGAGAACGATCGAATGTTAATTGGCTCATTTTGGGGTAAGTGATGAAATTGATTAGATCATCAAGGGAAGCAGTGCAGGTGAAAGAGTTGACGAAGTGTGTTTTCCTTTTTCTTCACTTTGAATTGACGAAAGTCTTATGGCCGTATATAATGTAGTTCTACTAGCCAGTTAGCTTGACTTTTCTTCCGCTTTACTTCAACCTTTTTGTTATTGTTTGACTTTATTGGAAATTTTGTAATTAGGGTTTCCTCTATTTTTTGTATACAAGAAGGTTATACAATTTAATATTGTAGATAATCTCATATTAGCATTAGTTCCACAAACGTGTGTGAACAGAACTATATGCATTCATTTTAAATTGTTCTTTTATTTTCAAGTATTACTAGGTAACAGTAGAGAGTTGCATGACTATACATGATATCATAGTGCAGTTTTAATTTGTTATAATGTTGAAGTCGTGTAAATGTAACACTAATTCATCAATAGCATTGAATAATACTTTTAAACCGAAGGAAAGAAGTTGAACTCATTAATATGTACAACCATTTCATAGAATTGCATGAATTATATACCTCTAATTTCTGTAGAACTGTTAAGAAAGAAACGAATGCCTTTCAGTGTGCGAAAGTACGTTCTATTATGTCAACATTTTATTTACAGTAGCTAAGCTAGCTAATCATGGTGACTGTCAGATATCTAGTACTGTGGGTGTGGCTGAAATATAGGAACTAGGAAAAAGGACAACAAGATTTGACATGGCATTGGCTATCAAATCATAAACAGAGCAGGTAATGTAGACCTTTTCCAGACCAAAAGAAAAAACAAGAGAAAGAAAAAATATATATAAATCATATCAGAGTAGAGATGGTGAAGTCATTCATAAATCTTGTAGGGTTATGGTCTCTAGCAAAGCAATAAAGACCATGTACTTTTTCATATCTACTGCTACTTGTTCTTGATTATCATCAGGTGCGGTCAGGTTAGGTTAAGATTTTGGGTTCGTTTCATGTTGAAAGAACGAGCTGTTTTTGTTTTGCGAAACCTTTGCCATCCAAAATGCTGGATTTAGAAATTTTGTTCCCCATCTCTTAGATGCCCAAAAGTGTTTCCAAGATTTTGCATTAGCTCAAGGTGAGTAATAGGGCTTGAGATAGAAACCAATACCTTTCGAATGGCAACGCGAACATCATAAGTTTTTGGAGTAGCGACTACGTCAAAGTCCCTCATCGTTCAATAACAGGAGGCACAGATTTGAAATTACTATGATCCACTTGGAAATGGATGCTGGTGAGCGAGTTGTGATAAATTTGCCACTCAGTAAATCGTAATGCATACAATTTTTAAAGGGTAGCAATTTCTTTTGGAAGACCAGATACCGAGCTACATGCCATCACTAGCTAACTATCAATGTATCTTGTCAGTCTGTTCAAAGATAGGAATAATCTATGAGTTGATATTCATTTTATCCACCACAGTTTGTGGGTTCAGTTCTAAACTTGGACAAAATCTAGAACCGGTGGCAATTTATGTAGAGAAAAATTGAAGGTGGTTGATTTATCTCATCAAACAATAAATGATCCACCGATCTCTACATGGTAGCTTATAAGAAAAACATTAGCCTATTGATTGAAATAATCAATCCTTCAGCAAATTCACCAGTATAATTGACCAATCTTAACAGGCAGAAAAGTTCGACTAAAACCACTTTTTTTTAGGACTTAAGCATGAAATGATCGAGTTTATTTGTATCGACAATTTAGAATTTGACATCAAGCATCAAGTAAACATGAATTCTCATAAATTTTAGAAGGAAATTAAAATCACCAAACATTGCCAGAAATGGGATTTTACATCTATCTGTACTTCAAACTTCTGGAAATAAAAATGCATTAGCATCTCTATTAATAGCAAGAGCAAGAACTGATAGATCTTATTGTTCAGTCTGTTGATATGCGCGTCAGTGAGAACATCTCTCTTCTGATGTCAATCGGAGGAATTTAGGGCGTGTTTTAAATGTCCGTAACTTTATTTTTTTTTGTCAGATTTTGAGTTCCAAACAGTTCATAAATTTTAATTAAATAAAAAACTCGAATTTTATTTTCACATGCGAAACTCCAGTTTCAACTTTCTTATTTGCACATTTTTTAATACAACTATATTTTTTAATTTTTAACACACTTTTAAAACCTATTAAAATATAAATACTGAACTCTACTTCTATTTTATTTTTTAAAAAACTCTACTTCTTATTTTTTACTTTCACGAAATTCAGTTACGGATATTTGAAACACGTACTTAGTCATACTCACTTCGACAGTTTCTTGTTTAGAAATTATAGAGCGGGTTTTTAGAAAGTAATTTTAAAATGAAAGTTTTTTAGAATAAAAATATTTTTAACTTTTAAACAATTATGTTTATTTTTTATCTAAAAAATTATAAAAATAAATAATAAAAAATTTATGTAGAATTTTTTTATATTTTTCAATTTTTATAAATTTTTTAAAATTCATAAAAAATATATTAAAAATGTACATTTAAAAATTATTTTTTGGCTTTCCATTTTTTTAACGAAAATTTTTAATTTTTAATTTTACGTTTTTCGATACATATTTTATAAGTACCTAAAAAATTTATTTAAAATTTTAGAAAGTGTAGAAAAATTTTAGATAATGAAATTTTTTTATTGCATATTTTTATTATTTTTTAAGTAAAAAAATAGAACTTATTTTTTTAAAAAAATAAAAATATTTTCTATTTTAGAAAATTTCTATTTTATAAACAATTCTAAGCGCACCCAACGCATTTAGCTGCTTTTTAAAAATATTTTTATTTCATATTTTGTAAATTTTTTAATATTTAATAATTTTTATTTTAATATTTTAAAAATTATAAAAACATTTATATTATAAAATCTTATTATTAATTATTTAGTAACTTTTATATAAAAATAAAATATATTTGTAAACTTAAATAAAAATATTATTTTATTTAATAAAAGCTTTATTTTCTTCACTTTGGGACACGCCCATAATGGGCTACGATTGTCTTAGATGTGTTTGATTGACACTTTCATGGTTAGCTTTTACCGTCTTTTCTTGAAGGTTGAAAATTGATCTCCAGAAAACAAACTTTTGAAAACGGTTTAATCAATAAAAACAATCACCGACTAACACCGACAAACTCACATGCGACCACTTTTACTACATAACTCAAGCTACAAGACCACAAAGACACCTGACTGCTAAGAGCAACGCTGTTTATGCAAGAAGTTTCTTAGCCGACAAAGTAGAGCAGAGGAGCTAATTCGTTAATCTCAAGCTTCAGCAATGCAAAGGTAAAGCAAAAGAGATAATGCTCTAACTAATTATTCAATTCAAATCTCCGAGAGAGCATTTTGCTACCGAAGGTCAGTGTTCCACATAAGACCGAGAGAGCCATGATGTTCCAATGTCAACCAGCAGGTCAAAGGAAGACACGCATGTCCGGTTAGCACAGCCTTGTAAGTGATTAACCAAAAGATACTTCAATGGTTACGTTGATAAGAAACAACATTCAAAGAGGACAGTCTTATAGTTTTCTCGTAAGAGCTATTCAAGAGTTCCATAAAGTATATTACGTATATGAAATTGTTAGGTACGAAAAACTGAGGGTGTTGTTGTTAGTTGTTAGAGATGACATAAAAGGGGCTGACAAGTTCAAAGCATGCAATTGGGAGAGATATTGTTGATGCTAAATTAGATAAACAGGAAAACACTATGGACCCAATGAGGCCATCTCAGAGTGCAACACCAATACTTTGTGGGCATATGATGAAGTTTCTTACATTGTAGAGGTAAAGTCAGGAGGGAGCTTGCTTGATGCTAAATGAGAGAGAGAGAGGTAATCTCTGAGTGCATATGAAAGTGGTGTAATGTGAACGTGACGTTTGACATTGCATTTAAAGTACTTATTATTTCAAATAAGCACTTCACAATTTTCAAATAAATTTTTTACAATATTTTATAAAATTTTTAGACCAAACAAGTCAAATTTATTTTAAAAAAATTTTCAAAGTATTATTCATTTAAAATTTTTTTTATTTCATAAGCAGTCGCCCAAGTTTCTTGTGCCCACTCACCTCGATAGACTCATTGCATATCAAAATACTTGAAAAACTAGCCGGATCATTCACTAGATCATACCTTGCAAGATCTTGTTCTAGCATCAGAAGTACATTCCAGAACATTTGACACAAAAAGGTCTACCACAAACCCAACGAATACAGTAAAGAGACTACTCAATCATAAGCCTGCTACTGAAAAGCAATTTCCAACAAAAGCAAATTAAATAGGAATGATCGGTTAACAAATAAATCTTACCTTTCCCCATTCAGATCCTATGCCGCTGCATCTCATCTTTAGGTGAATCATTTTTGTTCCCAACTCTATTTCAACATTCTTCCACAAAAACCATTCATCGGGACCAAAGGAATCCAGACAGGTTGTGTAGCGATTGTATGCAGTCTATATCTTGGGGCAATTTGTCCACATTCTAAGTACGAGAAGCAAAAGTCAGTGAAGCAACACTTCCATATGGCTAAAATAGCTCATAAGATGTAAGAATTAACAATCGCACTACACCTACTTCGCCAGTTAATCCAGTTAGATCATCAAGTGCCATTCTCAAAGATACTAAAGTACCACCAAACTGTACCGAAGCCACAGCAGAACAAAAAACCTTAGTCAAAGCCTCCGACCAGCCTTATCATCAGTCGATTTAGATAGTGCCTTCTTCGCATTCTCAGCACTAGATTCTGGTATTTCATCCCAATTCATAGCCATCAAATCCTTCAGAGCAGATGCTACATCAGGATTGCTTACGGGAGGCAATTGTGTTATGTCAGCACCGAAGAAATGCTTGAAATTCAATGCAAAGAGAGCACTTTGACCTGGAGCACATGGAAAGCGTGTTCTAACTGCAAAGAACTCTAGCAGCTATCATGATGATAAAAGCAAGTACATGTTACCATATAGAGTCTGCAATATTAGTTTACAGTCAATTGCAGTTCTCAACCTAGACTACAAAAATATAATTCAACCTTCCAAATAAAATGAGCCAGCAAAGGACATTTAGTTCAGGTCATGCATATAACATGCACAGCACATATTACTGCTTCTTCAAGAACAAGTACATCAACCAAAACGTACTTCTCAATTTCTCCATCTAATACCTGCTACCTTCAGCAAGACTGCCCTTATGAGATACTTCAAACCACGGAACAAATAACAACTATAGATTGTTTCTTCATCACCAACTTCGCAGCCTCTAAACTTAACATATATAATGGACCGCACAAACTTTCACATAAGGCGTTCATTCCAAATAATCTAGCAAGCGCTTTTCCACATTCTCTGACAAATCTCACCAGAACCAGATACTGGTCCTAAAAATATCACATTTTTCATGTGGATCCACCCCTTATGAATTCCAAGGATTATGCTTCGATAACAAAAGTAATATAAAAAACACGACTAGCTACGCAAAATTCAATAGGAGAAATCACAAAATAACAAAAGCGAGACCAACTGAAAACTTCATCACCTTTCAATTATAGTTCAATTTTCGACCTAACACAACAAGATAGTCAAGAACAGAAACAAATTAAGAGAGAATACTCCTTGATCAGCATTCGATGTATAGCTAACCTGAGAGAGGGCAGTGAGAAACGGTTTTCAAGAAGGGGGAAGAAGACGGCGAGCTGCCGCTGTGAGCGATTTTGGTGGAGTTGAAGGAAGCTCTAGAGAGAGAAAGAAGTCGCCAGCAGGCGGCCGAGGTGAGAGATCGCAGCGACGCAGTAACCATGATCGCCGTCGAGAGCAATGGAATAATTGATAGATAGATCGAACTATGATAGATACATTCTAGTGGGCCGGGTAAACTGATGCAGGTATCAAGCAATTAATGGAATTTAACTCAAGAGACCAGCTATCAAGAGAAACAGAGGTATTAGAAGAGGTTGCCAAACCAGAAACAGTGGCTAATCCGGTTAGGCCAGTTCGCTGGAATAGAGCCCGACGTCCAGTTGCCAACAATGCCCGGCGTGCCAAGATTGAGCAGCGATATAAGGAGCAGCTTGGGCTGCTGCCAGCCAGCAAGGACAACTGCAGCTAAAGTGCGCCAAGGACACTTGGCGCCCAAATTGGCACCCGGGTGTTTTGGAAAGTACCCGGGTGCATCTGATGGCACCCAGGCGCTGTTCTGGGTTGTGCCTTTTAGGTTTCTTGTTGAACTAGGACTTCTAGTTATTTGTTTTAATTCAGTTTGAATCCAATAGGAATTCTTAGAGTTGTATTGGACTGCAAGAGGTAGTATTTGAGTTGTTTACAACTACTTCTTGTATAAATAAAGGATTACCATAGCCTAATAAAGGCAGGGAAGTTATCAATAAAATTTTGCGAATTAGCTTTAGCTTTTACATTAGCAATTTAAGTTACATCATAAACTGTGATAGTGTTGTTTTATATGGGCTGGATTGCTGTTGTTGACTTTATTTCTAGTGTACTTATGTGGCTTGCTAATGCGTTAATAGCATAGTTATCAACTTCAGAATGATTGTTGATCCAAAAACAGTCCAAATAAATGAATCGTGAGTCCACATTGGTCAACTAGTCCCTTTTGGTTACCTATCTCAGTAAAGTATATGACAGGTTTGAGGAACGTCTCGAGATTCAAGCGATTGCAGATGATATAACTAGTAAATATGTTCCTCCTTATGTCAACATATTTTATTGTCTAGGAGGGATCACACTTGCTTTTTAGTACAACTAGCTCAAAACTACCGGGAATGTTTCAAAAAAAGTAGGCATACGATGTACAAAACGCTCACGCCCTTCTTTATCTCTAAAGATGGGGATTTCAAATGCAAATAAGTGAGTTTCGCAAAAGTTAAAAATAGAAAATAGAATTTTTTTAAAAATGGGTTGGAAGTAGAGTTCAATTTTTATGTTTAAATTGTTTTTTGAAATAGGTTGAAAGTATAATTCAATTCTTGTATTTCAATTATTTTTTAAAGTGGGTTGAAATAGAGTTCAATTTTTTTTGCAATTCCTAAATTTGATATATTTCTGAAACATGTGAACTACACAGAACTCTAATTATGGCGAGAGAAAAGGGAGTTTTGGATATTTGAAACACACCCTAATACGTCTACCTCTAACAAGCACCTACTAAAAGTCCATATTCTAAAATTGTTAACAGGCCAAGTTTTAATAAATCTTCCCTTTCCTTAAACAAGCTTCAGAAATAGAAACTCAGCTTAAACTTATTTTATTCAATCATACGCATAAAAGACTTAATTGCTCACACTTCTGCCTTGTTTGGATTACATTTATCGCTCTTTATACAGAGCAGAACTTAACTGATTTATATAAAAAAATAAGATCTCAATAATGAGATCAAAACTTGGTAAACTTCTCTAAAAAAATAGATGCATCTAACACTAGATCAACTTAGAAATCTTTAACAATTCCTCTCTTAAACTGAAAGTTTAAAAAAACATTAGTTTGACCCGTAATGCATCCTTCCTTTTGGACTCTCCAAAGAGCACACTCCAAGTAGTTTCCTAAGCTTCTAAAACGTACTTAATTTGAGAAGCTTTGTAAAGATATCAATAACTTGATCTTCATTTCTACAACAGATGAGATTAACAATTTTATTTTTTGAGAGATCATAAAATATATGATGTTTTACATCAATATGCTTATTTCTTTCATAAAAAATAGGATTTGCAGAGAGTTATTGTTGAAATATTGTCATAAACAATAAGCGTAGATCCCTTCTTGATTGAAGTGAAGTTCTTCAAGAACTTTCACAACCAAATTGCTTGACAGCCGCGTGTCGTTGCTGCTACGAGCTTAACTTCAGTAGTTGATAGACGTATAATTGATTTCTTCCTTGATGACCATAACATTGCTCCTAAACTGATCATAAGCACATAGACAGATGTGCTCTTTCTATCATCTGCTTCTCCAGCATAATCACTGCACGCAAAGCCAAATATATTCTGATTTTTCACCCTCATGTCGTGTTGCAATCAAATACATCAAGCTCTCCAAAATTTGCTTGTAAATAGTGCTATCAACTCTCCTTCCTTCAGGATCTTTAGTAAGCTTCCATCCATTTTAATATGTTTGGAAAAAAGATTACAGTTCTTCATTTGAAATCTGTTTAAAATTTTTTATTTATACTTTTTTTAGAAGTAAAAATACCGGCAGAAGATGCACTTTTATACCAAAAACTTGATGCATCATTCCAAAGTCAGATATATCAAATTCAACCATCATGGACTTTTTGAAAATTTCAAGTATGGTCCTATCATTTTCAGTGTAAATCAAATCATCTATGTATAGCCAAACTGTGAGCATTTTTTCTCCTCCAATTTTTGTAAAAATTGTATGTTCAAAACATCCATACGACTATACTAAGTTCTAGAGCTTGTCCTAGTCCGTAAAGTGCCTTTTTGACCTTCAAACTTCACATGTCGACTTCATAACCAATTAAAGGATAAGCCATGAGTTTGAGCTGTCAATGTTATCACCATTTTGATTATATCATGTCATGCAACAAAAGTAAAAACTACTTGTAGTGATCACCAAATTGTTTAGCGTTCAACTATTATGTGTACCTTGTAATTTTCAATTTTCATCCTTTTCTTTCAATTTTGTCTTGTACATCCTTTTGGGACCGATTGTTTTGTGTTCTCTTCGAAGATCAATCATCTCCCAAATGTTGTTCTTATTAATAACTGCACTCTCATCATCCGTAGCTTTCTTCCATTTTGACTCTTTGATAGCACGTTCAAAGAATGTAAGATTCACAATTTGAAACAAAAGCAATGTAAGTTAGTGGATCCTTAGATTGATCAATTGCAGTTACCTCATAATCAGTCATCCATGCAAGTCTTCCTCTAACACATTATTGTCGTCCATCACTAGCTTAAATAATTGGTTGTGAACTGTTGGTCAAACCTGCACAACCAACTCAAGAGGGGAGGGGTGAATTGAGTTATTAGTTAAAAAATTTAATATAGTATTCGCATATAAACAGAGCTGATTTTCTACAAAATAGCGGCACTATAGTCGACTGGACGTAACCAGATTCTCTCTGTTTAACATTCTCTGTTTAGTTCAAGTGCAAGCAATATAAAAAATTATTCAAAACACAAACACACAGAATTTACATGGTTCGGCAAATGAATTTACCTACGTCCACGGCCGCTCTTTGTCAAAAGTGAATTCTACTAATTCTTATCAAGTTGCTACAATACCAAGTAATGTGTTTAGCCAAACACCATTACTTTAACCGGTTCTCTCCTTAAGATAAACAACCAACAGCCTACTAGACTCACAAGTCTCTCCGGCTGCTAAGACACAAGCCTTACCCAAGGCCTTGTGCAAAGTACGTAGCTTCTTACAAGATTAGCACAACCGAGAAGGCTTAACCAAGCCCTTCTCAACGAATATGTTTGTTACAAACAATTTTCAAGCACAAAATCTCTCTCACTGGATTGAATTTAAGCTTAGTAAAGCAAAGAGAGGATAAAAAAAATGCCAAGGATGTATCTAGGTAAAGCTCAGGCACTGAGGTTGAGTGAGAGATGTTTCTGCTCTATGTAAGCTTTTTTTTGTGTATGTGGTTCTGTTTTTTTTTTTTTTTCTGTAGTGTCTCTCTCTTATTTTATTTTTCTCTTCTTTTCTCTCTTATATTTTTTTCTTCTCTGGCCGTTGAAATTTCTAATCTCCTAACGGTAGGAAATTTTCCGTTGTCTCCCTTGTGCGCCTACTACAGTGTTATCACTTTGCTCTTTTACGCCGCTGCCAATCGGGTTTCATCAAATAGATCTTCAACGGTTGGATCTTGATGGAGGTAAGTAATATATTAATTAGATCTTCCAGCTAGCATTTAAATCTCAATTATTCTGCTGGTATCGCTTGATTTGATTTTTCTTTTATAGCAATCAATAAGCTTGTCGGCAATTCAATTTTCCCGCTTGCTTCTTCTTTTCCTTCTGTAACGTATTTTTCTTCATTCCATTGGCACCTAATATGAAGATGATGATCTGATCAAATAATTGGAATGGCTCAAGTTCAACTTCGAATTTTTGTTCTTAGTTCATTGATCAGTTAGGTGATGTTCCCTAGAGTATTCATTGGCTCCAATATGATTTTAGGTTAACTTGCTTACTGTGAGCTGCAAATCAATAACTTGATTTTCCAGTGAAGAATGCTAATGATTTGAAGTCTATTGTCATCTGAGTGTTCCAATAAAATCAACTCTGATATGCATTGGATTCTATCTTGTAAATCTTGTATGACAACACTTTGTAAAGTTTTCTTCTATCAGCTTCATTTGTTTAGATCATTTTGTGTAGTTGCTCCATGTAGTAGGTTATTGTGATGTATCGTCAGCACTATAGTGGATCAAGTGTATGTGTACTCCTTGTAACTGGATCCTTGGCTTTTCTTTTAATGAAAATCGAACAAAAATTGTCTTCAAATGAATGAGAAAATCTTGATCAAACTTCATCTGAAAGTTGACTGAAGTGTTGTCTGATTTTCTACAATGCATATTTTCTGAATTTCTTCCAATCTTCCACGAAATTTCCAAAGTTGTGTTGATCATAATTTGATGAACTCTTTAGCCAAGATTGTTGTATGCATGTTGTTTTAGCTCTGATAAAAATATCTTACTCAAGCTGAATTTGCATCACGATGGAATCTGTTTCTGAAATCTATAACTTAATCATTTTCACTCGGTTCAGGATCAGCAGTAATCTAGCCGGCTCTTCTTCTGAGACTCCTCTGTTCTGCTCTGTCCTACTCTCTGTCCTGCTGTTTCAACACTTAGTTTTCGTTTGCGCTCGAAGTAGAGTTCCCTATAAAGCAGCTGGCTAGACTATAACTATTTATTTGGAAGAATTTATATTTTCAATTCTGCATATCTTAGTTTAAATCATTAGTCTATTTAACTCATAAACTATAATTTTTAATATTTGTTATCATCAAAATCAGTCTTGATATTCCAACATGAACATTCTCTACTTACTAGTATCTTTGATCTTCATTGTCTCCAACAAAGTCAGTAGGATTTTGTTGTTTAACAGTGCCAAAGTTCCACAACTAGACTTCATAAAAAATAACATTGTCATTTGTAACAATTTCTTAGTATTAGAATTGTATAATTTATAAACTATTAATTGATCATTAACACCAAGAAGATGCATTTTTTCCATTGTCATCTAATTTTTATTTTTTTTGATCTGGAATACGAGTAATATAAGCAATACTCTAAAAAATTTGAAATGATCTACAGTTGGTTTTCCTCAGCTCCATGCTTCCTCATGTGTCATATTTTTGAATAGCAAATGTGAGCTTTTCTTTCAAAGTATGAGTACTCCAGTTGATTGCCTCAGGTTAGAAACTTTTAGGAGCGTGATTTCTTGCAAAAAGACTTCTTACCATGTTCAGAATTGTGTGATTCTTCCTTCACACATCCTATTTTGTTGAGGCGTATAAGGTACGGTGAGTTGTCTTTTGGTGCCATGTGTCTTACAAAATTTTGAAAAATCATATGGGTGGTACTTTTCTCTACGATCAGTGTGCAATACTTGGATTGAGTTGTTGGCTTCTTTCAATAAGTATTATACTTTTGAAAGTTGTGAATGCTTCAGATTTCTCTTACAGAAAATAAAACTATATTTTTCCACTATAGTCATCATCAAATTTAATAAAATACCTTTTACTTCAATTTGAAGTTGAATTTATTGGTCCATAAATATCAGAATGCACAAACTCCAACACCTAATTTGCTCCCTAAGAATTTTGTTTTAGAAAGGGATCACGATGTTGTTTTCAAAGAACTTTCAATATATTTTTCTATTGTAGAGTAGTATTGTATAGATAAAGTGAAAACAATCAATTTGTCGTCATGTTGACCTGAGCAATTAAGCCTAATTATGCATCTCAAATTCAGTGTACTCTATCTTTGATAGAGATCTCATGTCTTTTTTGTTATAGTTGTCCCACACTGAATAGATTAGTCTTCAAATCTAGAACAAAAAAACACATTAGAGATAGTTTGAGAAGAATTTTCCCTAGTTTAGATGATTATTTTTTCTTTTCGCATCATAGAGATTTTAGAATTGTCCCCAAACTACACATCGTAGTAGTGAAAGGATTCATCGAATTAGAGAATGCAGATTTATCTCCACACATCTCGTTGCTGCAACCTCTAAATTTCACAAATAACTTTCGTTTCTTTATTCTCTTGATAAGCCATTTTATTCTTATGATAAGCCATTAGTAAAGATATTTTTCTTCCTCTTTACAAAATTAGATTTCTGATCATGCCCTCTAGACAAATTAGTCCAATAATTTAATTTGTAATTACCATACCTATGATATCTGTCACTCAATATTAGACATGTCTGCTGATTTTGATCTACCAGAGTGGTAGCCTCCTTTCACTCTTCCTCATTATGAAGGTCATGACCGTGATTATTTTGTTGTTGATATTGCTAATCTCTATGATTTCTATTTTCTCTGCGTCCAATACATCTTCCTTATCTACTGTATTCGATGATGAAGAGTGGTTGTCCTCTTTTTCTTGCTGATTAATTTATGCTCATGAATCATCAAAGAATTTTGTAATTCATCAATTAAAAGTTCATCAATATCTTAGATTCTTCGATAAAACAGACAACAAAATTAAATTTTGATGTTGTGGTGAACCTTCGCAATAGTTGTTACATTTTTCTTCTTGTCACCATGGATCGCATATTCTTGACAATTGCCATTGTTCAGAGAAATAAGATGTAATCTCTTGATAATAAGTAATTCGATCACCAAAAGAAGTGCTTGAAGTTGCTCTCTTTGCCCTTGTTGATTCTTGATACTTTTCTTCATGAAATCCTGAACCTGTATGGTTGTGTCCTTACATAAAATGATTTCTACGATCTAACGATCAATAGTTTGAAAAGATAATTCTTTGTCATAAAAGTTAGTCACTTTTCCTTCTGTGATATTGAGCGGCATGCTGCTTTGTTTGTTGTTGCTTGGGATGATTGGAGAGATCAGTCTTATGTTGCTACAATTTTGTTGTTTCCTTGCTGCAGCTTTGATTCAAATATTAGAAGATGAAATAAATTTAAGAAGTAGATTTGTAAGAAGGGTAATCAAATCTTACTGCATGCAATTCTTTCAAACCACTCGGTTCTCTATTTTTTTTTTTTTTCAGAACAATTTTAACCATTCCTTAACTAGCTTGGATACCACTAAAAGAAATTTAGTAAAAAACAACAGATACAGGAGAAAATAGAAGTTAACTTGAATTGCTCACACTTTTGTCTTGCTTGGATTACATTTATTGCTCTTTATATAGATTAGAACTTAATTAGTTTATACAAAAGAATAGGATCTTAACAATAAGCTAAATTTTTTAAATTTCTAAAAATTGAATAATCTAAATACTAGATCAACTTAAAAATCTTCCACGTATCTTTCGAAAATCAAAACCTAAATATAATGAGGATCAATCTCAATGTTCTCATCAGGAATCACTCATCATCTAGGTTTGTAGACTTGAAGTCAAGCATAGCAAATGCAACTATTGTGATCAAAATTAGTGGTTGTTGAATTCACTTTAGCCGTTTCAACGTAACCTGACAAAAGCATTTAATTTCAGGCCATTAGAGATGAAATTGGAATTGAGAAATTGCATAAAAGATTGCAGAAATAAAGATATTCAAATATCATCACAAGCTAAGAAGATTAGAGCAAATTGAATTCGAACTTGAATTAGAATTATGCTGAACTAGGAGAAATGAAATCATAAGCTTCAACGAGTTAATTCTTATAAATTCAATTCCTCTCATTTATTTATCCTCTCTAATTCAAATGAGACTATCATCATTATAAGAGATAATCTTGTATAGTAAGTGAGAGCCTTTGATCTCTGTGAAAACAGACAAGATTCATTTTGCGTTGGACAACTTGTGAGCTATGAGGTTAAGAACGGGTTCAAGTGAAATCTTGTCCTATTATAAGCATTGGTCAAGGCGTAAGAGTGCAACTAGAAGGTGTTGGTGAAATTAGGATGGTATGAGAATTTTTCTTTGTGAGGAGCCTCAAGTTTCAAAGTTTGTAACTTCGCTAAAGATAGTAGATAGTGCTATAAGTTTGATGTGGTCATGGACATAGACGCGAATGATTATTCAACCACAAAAAAATCGAATGTGTATCTCTATTTTGACCGTCTCTTCTCCCTGTATTGATTGTTGTCTTCTAGAATGTTCTATTTTTTTAATTATAAATTTTAATTGCTACAACTCAAATTCACCTCTCAATTGTATTGAAGATAGTGGGTAAAGACAATATTGTCTATTCCTTGCCTCACTATCTAGAGGCTTTCTTGGCTGCCTAGACTCTAGTCATCTTTACAGAAGGATTAGCATCGTGCCGAGCAAGATGACCAGGTCACTACGTCGCTAATGCAAGCCACAAAGTTCGATGGACGTGGAAACTTAACTATCACCAACGGTTTCCTATTTTAGGATGGGTGCCTCTAGAAGGGGGCAACATCTGTTCAAAACTCACCACTTTGCCCATGGTGGTCACAATGGCCAGTTCAAGACGTACAAACATCTCGCTTATTAGTTTACTAGCATGGCATCATCAAGAATGTTTAGTGCTACATATATGTGTGTGACACTAGCACACACCATGACTGGTTACTTGTACCACTCCTCCAGGCATGGATTTCATTGACAGTCCTCCACTTTTGTGTAAAAGAATGTGTCACGGCAGTCGTTGACTATCTATCCAAATACCTATTTCATTCCGCGTCATCATCCATACACTATTGTAGCCATGGTGGAGGCATTGGCCAAAGATGTCATCAGACTATATGGTTACCAAAATTTCATTGTCTCTAATCGAGATTCTGTTTTCCTAAATTCTTTCTAGTAGGAACTTTGTCACCTACAAGAAACGTTCCTCTATATGAGCATTGTCTGCCACCAATAATCTAATAGTCAAAACAAAGGTCCTCACGCTAGAATCATACTTCCGATGTTTTGTCCAGAAATATCTCAAATGGATAAATTAGTTAGACTGAAACAAAGTACTCATACAACAACAACATTCACCATGCCACTCACAGCTCCCCTTTCAAAGCGGTCTATTATCGTCTACCTCCATGCATCATCCGAGGTTTGCGCAATGTGTGAATACGAGATGGCACTTGCACAAAAGCATTAATTAGCAAGGAAAGCTTATCAGACTCTTATGCTAATAGAGGACTTCTCTGTTATGCAATGTCGTTCTACTTTAGAGACAAAGTTGGCTTTCAAGGAGAGAGAAATAATACAAATGCTCTGAGGACACGATCATGCACATAGTAGAACAGGGACAGACCACGCAGGTGCTCCAAATGCAGCTCATTAGGATTCTATAAATCAAGGCATGGGTATTGCTATAGTAATTGGCAGATATCACCTGAACTCTTGAGCGCACTTGACGGCCATATACTATGCCAAAATAACTTTGGAAAGGATGCCAGCGCCTCTCTCCTGCGTCTAGTCCAAAGTCTACACAATATAGGGACACTAAAGTCGCACTAGTCAATCAAGCTAGAGCAACTTGGTTAGCTTTGGAATCTCTTTAGCTGCACTTGACCAAAATAGGGAAGCCAAGTGTGTAGTTACCAAACTATATATGTTTTCTTATCTTATGAAAGTATATACCACGTACGCTAAGGAAACAGCTATACCGTCTCTAGATAGCCATCAACTTCTATAATCCATTGATTAACTATCGAAGAATCGATCAAAAAAGTGTAACTCTACTTTTCAGTATTTTATCTTAGTTATGAGCTGGTTTCGATCTTATTTCTTGTAGTTCTTAGCTGGAACCTACCGTTTGCTTGTTGTTTTATGTCGAGGATGATTTATGAAGGTTAAGTAACACAAGTACATTTAATCACTTTCAAAATAAGAGAGATCCAAAGTTTTGTACAGAAGATAGTTATTCTAACTGATCTACTTTGTAACCGGCAAAAAATTCCATCAAATAAGCTTGAACAAATTACACAAAAATTAATAAGTGCAATTTGTTCAATCGATCATAATTGTCAGAATTAGATCTGACTGTTCGGATCGATCCAGAAATAGTCAATCCGGAGCCTAAACCAATTGGTTGACCCGGCATGGCAATCTATTGACCTGGTAGGTTAACTCTTATCCATCAATTCGGATAGCTTTCGGATCGACATTCCAATCAGGTCTGCCAAGTATGCAATCAATCAAGCAGCAGTAGTTCGGATACCTACGCATTCTATAATTGTGAACATATAATTTTTACGTGGGATTCAACAAGCAAATCTGAACAACCGATAATGCCTTTGCATACCATATCTGGAATTATATATAAATGTACCTATAAATTCCGAGTTGGATCTGCAGAATATACCTGGAGAACGATCTCTTCACATGGTTGAAGATATGGCCACGTTTTAGACCGGAGATATTGAGTGGTTCTAAGTAATCACACGTATCATCATTAATTATCTTTAATAAAACACAATCACCAATGGATCGAACACGAAGATTATCTGGCTCCATGAGTCTCCACTGATTTTATAAACCGAAGAAGCCACACCAATGAAACCTTCATACAGCAGGTAACTTGGAATACCACAACAAAAGATATATAATCATGCGATTTGCCCAAAAGCCTGAAACCATTTGGTCAATGAAATTTAACATGATAAGCTTCTGTGTAGCGAAACTTTCCAGAAATAAGTTTTTTGGCTGTTTACTACTTTAGAGTACTCTCTGTTGTAACTTGCTCCAAATCTGAGTTCAGCTAGCTTCACGATTTGTACATGTAGTTGAAGCAAAACTCGTTCAGTTGTTCTGGAAAAACGAAAGTATTAGAAGAATATGCACAACTGTCGAGCTCTATTTTTATTGTTGGTGTCCCAAGAACAGAACCAGGCTGCACAGCTCAGTTACTTGTTTATAGACTACACACTGTAGAGTTATAATTAATAAATAATAGAACTACAAGATCCCTGGATACTGGAAAGCCATGCATGAGGATTGCATGGATTCGAGCACTTGAAGCTTTTTAAAATTTTATTTGTGGTGATCATGCAATACAGGCAACGAGATTTTTAATTCTCTAACTTACCTTTAAGTACTTAACGAGTAATCCACTGGTCGGAATGGCAGGAAAGAGGAAGCTTCATTCGATAGCGCAGTTAGTCCTTTTATCTTGCCTTCTCTTCGTTCTTTTAATTTTCTCATATCCAACCAAACTACTAAATTTAAAACTTCTCTTCAACTCCTAAAGATCTCGTAGCATCTAGAGCTGCTTGACTTCATCCGGAGTCGCAGAGATCTGTAAACAGAGACACAGCTAGTAAGACCTTATTTTTCGGTTATGCAATTGCTACTCGTTTTGCCCATTTTCAGTCTCTTGTTTGATGGTTCGTAGTGCACTGACGATAAAGAGCAGAAGATTTGCACAATCAAGAGTTCATCAGAAAACAGAGGTTTGTCTTCTGCTTCTTATTTGATTGCTAAAACTGATGCTTCTGGCATGCCTGGAATCTTGTGCCTCTGCACTCTTCTGCATGCCTGATTTACTGGAGCACCGATGTTTAACCTTGATTCCCAAGGATTAACCATGACCAAGTGCATGTAATGTAGTTCATACATTATTGCAAAATGGTTTCACTTTTAGAGGTGAACTCGCGGATCAAAAGGTTCAGTTAAATAAAGCTTTCTTTTATGTGATAATCAACTACTCCATGTCATAACAATACATTCAACAATGCGCCCAAAACACGAGAAGCGGGTGCGTAGGTCCAATGGTTATCTGATCTGCCCTTTGACTTATTAGAGTAACCAATGGTTAAGCATCCCTCTCATAATTATCTTGTTTGCCAAGCTTAATTTCCACATAAATCTAGGCAAGAAACAACTACAAACTAGACTGGATAAAGCTGATTACAGCAACTGGAACAAATTTTATTTGCAATCCAGCTCAACTCGCCAAACCACCGTGTAGGCTTCATTGGTGGGAGACGAGAAACTTAAATTAACTACTACCGATAGAATACTTATCCATGCCCATGTTGGTAATAAAGTACATTTTCTTGTTTAGTGTTGCTTAAATTGAACATAAAGATTTAGTTTGTCAGAAATTGTTGATATATGTAACCAGTGATCTATGTCATTAATCATGCTTGAGATGTTAAAAGCAAACTAAGGCCAAAACCTATTGCATATCAAGCTAGCTGGATCCTGTAATAATTATAGCTTCACAGGTATGTTTGCCATTTTCACAAACCAATTCACCTGACGGGGTTATATGCATCCGAAAAAGAAACAATTACATCAATTTTGATAGCAAAATCTTTTAGAGTGTCACAACCTAGTCTCACTCTATGGCTTTACATGTCATCTGACATCGGCAACACATAAAATTGACTGATGAATAACACCTACAGGTCCGATATAAGCCATCCTGTACAAATCGAATCATAGAATGAGATCGAAGACTGCAGTTCCCAAGAGAATACTAATGTGTGATGTGAAATTATATATCTGAGTTCAGGATGACAATAATGGGAAAGCAGTTTTGAACGACTAACCTGGGCAGAGTCATATCTGAATCCTGTTTAGGCAAAGTAAACTTAAGCTAGCCCAATCATTTGGATAAAGGAATAGCTTACAAGATTGGCACACAAGAGCATGGACACTTCAATCCCATTAAATTCAAACTTTGTTACCTCTGCCTCCCACAACCACCCATCAATAATCCTCTAGGGCATTCTTTCAACGACATAATAGCCTACAAGATAGAGAAGTTCTTACAATATTGCAGTAAAAACACTTAGAGGTTATTTAGAAATACTTATAAAATATAACTTTTATGAAATAAAAAATATTTTAAAACTTTTTCAAAAATAAACTCTATTTTTTTTAAAACTTAATAAAATTAATCAGTACTAAGATTTAATTATATAAAGTTTTTATACATTATTCAATTTTTAAAAATATTTCGCAAAATATTATAAAAAATTCACTAAAAAAATATAAAATAAAAAAACAAATAAAAAGATTTTGAAATATTTGTCATTCGGCCGCTACAATTTTTCGACTATGGTGACAGGTGTTAATAGTTTAGTTGCAAAAGATACTAAAAATAGTAATATATGATTCAATCTGAAATTTTAATCAAAAAATGATCTATTTAATTAGAATTAGGGTTAAAAAATTTGATCCAAATAAATATATGAATTGAATTAGAATTGAATAAATTTGATTAAATTATTAAATAGATCAATCTGAAATTAATCCACCAATCTGAATTACTTATCTCTTGAATGAATAACTCTTTTCTAATTATTTCTTACTGTATAATAAAATTTTGACAATAAAAAAATCGATAATAATAATTTATACATTATATTATATTTATAATTAATCGTTTACTTTCATACTTTAGTAAATAATCATAAGATAAAAATTATAATATTATCGAAATATTACTATGTATGTGCTTTTTTAATAGCGACATTGAATTTTGTAACAATTTTATCGAAAATTTTTCTAAATAATTAGTTTGTATTTATAATCATAAAATTTTAATTTTCACCATATATTTTAGAAAAATAAAACTAAAATTTTTTTGAATATTTTAAAAATCGATAAAGATACAAAAAAATGCACATTTTGACAGACACTTATCATACTTTTTATCAAAAATATCGTACACTTTTATACAACTAATTTTATAATTTCACTCAAATCTAAAAATATAAAATAAAATTTTAATAATTTATTAAATAAATCTTCAAATTTAATTAAATTATTAAATAAATTAATTAAAATTTATAATTTTAATCTGTATAAATTTATAAATTAAATAAATTTAAATAAATTTGATTCAATTATTAAATAGAATAATTCAGACTCACCAGCCTCTTAAAAAATACATCAGACTATTTCTACCACCGTATGGTTGCATCTGCGAAGCTTTCCCAATAGTTCTTTAAGTGGATGTATAGGAAGAACATGGAGTTTCCTTCAGATGGGAAGAAACCATGGGTCCTTAATATTGCTTCATTGTAGTGCAGCGGGTCTTTCAGCTATCGTGTCAACCTACGGTCTGTCTCTCGGTCTTATCGATGCATGATCTACGAATTTAGGCAAGACACGAGTTTCATCAAACGCGTCCAGGCGTCGTTTTAACAATCGTTCACTGTATAGATCCAACAAACAACATTGATTCCTACAGATTCAATAACAACAATTTTCCTATTTCCATATTTCTTTTTGGCACATGTTGGGGACCAAAGCTATTCAGATGATTTATTATCTGCACTTGCAAAAGTAACAGCTAACCAATGGTCCTGTTCACTCTTTGTCCTTCTAACTGTCACGATGTTGAGTACTGTTTGCTTGTTAATTCATTAATAATTACTTCAACTCACTGCAGATTCTAAAATTTTTCCTAAGCTTTCACCAGAGTTTAAACTTGTATGTATTTGTAAAGGAAACATTAAACTTTGTTTCTTTTATTTGTGAAGGAAAATATTAAATTTTTATTCCTCAATGGTTCACAGAACATAGAACAATATTAGTGATCGTTTTGGGTTGTGGTTAAAACCTCTTCCTTTTCTTTAAAATTTTTTCTATAATATTTAAATTTTATTTTAAAAAAATATTACTAAATTTATGTATATTTTTATTTTTTAAGCTGAAAAAATGTGTTTATTTTTTTAAAATTTAAAAAGAGTTTAAAAATTAAAAATAGTTTTAGAAACTACTTTAAAATAAGCAACCCTATACTACCACTATCACACACCAATCCATTCAGCGATCACACTTACGGCCACTCCCAGGATCCCTGCCATACCTTCTTCTTCTCCTCCTACACTATAGCACTCATCAAATACCATCTACATCCAACCCTTCTCTCTCAAAATCGTTCATTTGCTAATTCAGTCCATTAAAATTCACTCTCTAATCTCAATTTCATTCACATTAATCAGCTATATCTCTAAATTCTTTCCATGGACCACCGAAGGAAACTAATCAACGACCCAAAGAAGAAACAGAAAATAGAGATACGTACATGTACAGAGTACGGATTTTGTCTCTCTTCACTCAAATCTCTTCAACTATTCCAACATCTCTCATCACTCACAAACCATCTTCAAAAGCAAAAGTAAAACAAAGTTGATTAAATGGAGTTAGAATAATAAAAAACGTGTCCGCAGAAGGTACGGTAGACCCGACAAATCACTTTCTCCCTGCTACTAACATCTCTCCCTCTTCTATCTTCCTATTTATTAGTTTTTACACGTATTTATTATTTCAAACTTTATTTTCTTTTTAAAATTTTAAATATTAATTTATATTTAATATTTTACAAGTTTTACTTTTATGAAACTAATTCTATAAATTCACTTTCCAATTAAAACATACCTTAATCTATGCCTCATAATTTTCCAACCTCAACAATCTATTTTGCAGAACCAAACCTCTATCAGTAATGTTAGACAGTTGCAGTCCATTTATTTGTTTCTTTTTTCTATTTTTTAAGAAATAAATGCTAGATATGTATAAATTGGTGATACATTTTAGAGTACTTCCCCAATTTTTTTTTAAAAAAAATTTAGAATCTTTTACATGTTGAAATCAACTAAATTTGATTTTATACTATGAAATTTAGAATCTTCGTGCGTCAACTACTGGTTAATTTGATGGTAGTACTTTAAGCGTCAGCAATGGCTCCTTGAATTGATAAAAAAGTTAAATTTTTTATTATATATATATATATATATACATTATATAAAACACTATCTAGTATATATTTATATTTACATATAATTAGATAAAAACTTTATTAATATTAATATAAAAAATAATTATTTATTGAGATATACTTTGAAGCTCGTTAGGATTGAAATAATTTTGATATCTAGCAGTTTTTATAGTGAGTCAATGCAACAACTGTACAGTATGCACCGTATACATCTCCGCATAAACTTATTGTCTGACTAAAAGAGAAGCTATTATGGTACCTTTTTAACAAACACATTGCAATACGATCTTATTAGTTTCACTTTTTGCAGCCATCACCCCCAATTTTCGTTATAGTTATTGCCAGGTATTAATTCGTTACCGGACAAGAAGCTAAAAAGCCAGCAGTTATTATTCCCGCTTTCACTCTTCTGCTCCGTCTCTCTCTCTCTTTTGTGCCGCTCCCTAGCAGCCAGTAGTAGCTGCTAGTTGTTAGGCTGCGAACAGGCGCACGCTTTATCCATTTCAAGCTCGTGGACCTCGAGGCACGAAGGCCTCATCAAAATCCCCAACTAATTCTTTGTTCGCTGGTGCAAGTGCCGATCGGAGAATTCTGGTGAAGGAAAGAAGTGTTGTGTTTGCTTTCTCCTCACACTATGGTATTTTTGGTTACGCTTGCTCTCCCTTAAAAAAAAAACGAAAAAGAACAAAGCAGTGTTTTATTTTATCTAAAATTCTGTCGCTCTGTTTCCCAGAGAATAGAAGTTTGGGTTTTTATGTGCTTAATTGTTTCTTACAATTGAATTGAGATTACAGGTTATTTTTGAGTATTATGTTTGTGATGGAGTAAATTTTTACCATTATTGAGGTTGGGAATATTAGATGAGCCTACTCCGAAGAAATTTTAGCCCTGAGATTTGAACTTCTTGGAATTAGATATTTGACAATTGAGCTTGTTTGTTCTTTTTTCTGTGAGTAGTTTCTATTTATTTTGTAATTTGGACTATTCACATGTTAATCCAGGTTTAAGATAAGCTCCTGAGTTTTAATCTTAAACAAAGTTGAGATGTAATAGATCTCTGCAGTTTTGTGGGAATCCTTTGAGTTAATTATGATCGGGGGTAGTAGTTGGTGAATTGGGTGTTTTTGGTATGCAGGTTTTTTCTTTTTTATGGGTTTAGTTTTTGTTGATGGTTCCATTCTTGCTACCATGACTGTCAGTTCTTGATGAGATTTACATCGGGATATACTTGGATCAGATTATATTTGTATATTTTGGGACTGATATGCCTTTGTGTTGCACCCAATGTAACAGGACATTCGTTTTTTTCTTCTTGATAATTGTAGGTTCCCAATTAGTAAGCACTCATGAATCTGGTGGCCATTGCTATCGCTACTTGTGAATTATGTTTGCTTTTTCTGGAGATCTTATTTTACTCCTCTTTGCTATCTGATCTCATTTCATTGTTCTGCTTATGTGTGACTATGCTTTTCAGGTGTTTTTTACACATCAGTTGTTGAATTAGTATTTATTGACTTTCTCCATATTTCTGTTTGACTTGGGCTGGCATTTTATGTCTGATTTTTGTCAAGTTGATTGATTCTGGAGGCTGCAGGGGTTGGCATGTGAGACACTACAGAGATGATAATGAGCTTCACTGCGACTTTACCCTCTCTGGAGTTGAAATTTTGCTAAACCCTCTCACATATGGTGATTGATTCACGGTTTTTCATGTGATATTAAAAGTAATCATGCAGAGATATAATGAGGAGGCTGAAGACCTCTTCTTTGACGCTTATGACCATAGCTGGGGTTCTTTTGAATCCATATCCTCCAAGGACTCAGGTGATAGTTGCAAATTGGAACCTAGATTAGATTATGATGTTTGGATATCAGAGCCCAGGAGTGTTCATGAGAGGAGAAAAAGGTTCCTGCAAGGGATGGGGTTTCTGAATTTGAGTCTGTTCAATCTGCTTTGACCTTGGAAACAAGGGGAAGCCATTGTGATATTTCAACAGGTGATCTCCACGTGGGTAGAGTAATAAAACTAGTGGAGCTATGTTGGATCCCTTATCTAGTTCTGAAAATGATGCGGCAAGGGAGGATCGTTTTTGTTGCATAAGGGATCTTGATAGTGGAAAGAGGATTGTTGTGCATGACCTAGGTCCTGATGGTTTGTTGAGCATGCTTAAGGAAGCTGGGTCAGACCATATGATTACCCGTCAGGAGTTTGAAACGTGTCTTGGGCTGTCATCTTCTTTTCAGCGGTTCATGCGAAGAGAAAACAGCTGCATTGAACAAAGGCACATTGATGCATCAGATATGAGGAAGAAAAAATCTACAAAGTGGTGGATGAGCTTAAAAATGAAGACATATGTGAGTGGATACAAGCTTGATGCTACGAGGAAAAGCAATAAACTACCTAGAATGGTCAGAGTAAAAAGTACAACAACAATGCAAAAGGTATGTGGAGTTCAGTGCATTGTATATGGGCCAAGAGATCAAAGCTCATGAGGGTTTGATTAAGACATTAAAATTCAGTCCATCTGGTCAATATAGGCAAGCGGTGGTGAAGATTGTGTTCTCCGTATCTGGAAAGTCAGAGAGGTAGAGCCTTTTTGCAAATGCCTTCTGGCAAATGGTTCTTTCAGGAATGACAACAAAGTTAGGGACAGAAAATCATTAGTAAAAGAAAATAATATAAATGCACCGGTTGTTATTCCGAAAAAGGTCTTTGTGATTGAAGAAACTCCATTGCACGAGTATAGTGGCCATGCCAATCAAATCCTGGACCTAACTTGGTCCACGTCTGATGTAAGTTAGTTACTGTTGCTTGATTTTTACCCATTATTTCAGTGGCTCTGCTGGTGTGATCTTCTTTCTTTCTTTCTTCTCCTTTTCCTTTTTTTGGGTATTTCCCCCTTCTCAACTGATGTTGATTCAAAAGTAGCTAATTCCTGATCTGGTTTCTTTTCTTTAATCTAGTATATTTCTCAAATACATGCTTTTAATTCATTTAATAGTTTTCAGCCATAATGGTACCAAACCTTCATATATTTTAGTTATTTTTAAATTGAAACTCACATATGCTTTCGTTTAAAAAATTTCCTTGACATGTTTCAGGCACTCCTTACTTCATCAAAAGATAGAACTATTCGCATGTGGAAAATTGGAGGCGATGGATGCCTCAAAGTCTTTCAGCACAATGATTATGGTAATATGAGAATGGAGATTCTGTCATAATTTGTACTTTGTTGTATGCTTGTATTAGTTTTATTATTTTACCAAATTAGTCAGGCCTCTAGTGGTCTATGCACAAAGCTAATTTGAGCATATGCCTTCATAGATATGCTGCAAGATGTTTGCAAGGAACTAGAGTATCTTTTTTTTTTATAATTATTATTTTTAATTTAATATTTTTTTCTTATTTATTTTTTGTGCCATTTTGTTTAACCTTCTAGTTCCTGTTGTGGTTTTGGCATCTCAGATGATACATTTTTGGTAATTTATCGTATAATGAGGCACACAAGTGGGGCCGTCATTTTTTTAATACCATTTTGTACCTCTTTCATGAGAAAACAAGATGCTGTTCACCTTGATATCTTAAACTTCATTCTCATCCTCACCTTTCCAAACCTAAATTTTCCTTCATACATCTTAACAATACATGTGACTCCTGCTTGCTTGTTTATAAGTTAAATGTGTAAAGTAGAATTTACCACCCTCTGGAACTAACATCAACCTTTTGCCACTGGTGTCAGTGACATGCGTCCAGTTTAATCCCGCTGATGAAAGATACTTTATAAGTGGTTCAATTGATGGAAAGGTTCGCATTTGGGGGATTGCAGAGAATAGGGTGGTTGATTGGGTGGACATTTGTGATATTGTTACATCCTTATGTTTCCAACCAGATGGAAGGGTACATCTTGGCACTTTCATATTTGAGGTTCCTGGTTTTGGCTGTAATCTTACAGTAGTAGATTACAGTCTTTTCTTTGTTTTCTTTCCAATCGAACAGGGGTTTTTTGTTGGTTCTGTCTCAGGGGATTGCCGGTTTTACGACTATTCAGGTACTTACTGTGATTAATACTGAATATATTTACTCTTGAATCTTGGATATTACTTATCTTATAATGGTAGACTCCTTACTTCTTAGGTTGAGTAGTATATCGAGCTATTGTATTCAAGAAAGATCCTATTTTCTCCACCTTTCATGAATGGATTTGTTCTCAAAACTAATTTTATATGATTTTGGGTACATCAGGAGATATCAGGCAGTTGGACAAACATTTCTGTGTTCAAGGAAAGAAAAAGTCAACAGTCAAACCAGTTATGGGCTTACAAGTGTGGTTCTCAGACTTGCTTGGTTGTTGTAGGAATGTTAATTCTTTAATGCTGCTAATGTTCTGTTTCCTTTGGCAGCTCACACGAGAAGATTCCAGGAGGCTTATGGTGACGTCCTTATATTCTAAACTTCGGATATATGATGAAGTTGACAGTGTCTGCAAATTCAGAGGTAGAGTATTACTAAAAGTTTCAGCTACTAAACATTTTATTTTACTGGAGTATAGGATTGATTTGATGTGGCCTTTTGTTACTTTTGTATTGATCAGTGTTTGGGCAATGTGATATGAGGTATTCTAGTCTTGCCTTTTTATTTTCTACAATAGTAACATAAGTTTGGAGTTAAAGTTTGAGTTGGTGATGGCCTTTTGTTACTTTTGTATTGATCAGTGTTTGGGCAATGTGATATGAGGTATTCTAGTCTTGCCTTTTTATTTTCTACAATCATAACATAAGTTTGGAGTTAAAGTTTGAGTTCGTGATGGCGGACTTTCTTTGGTTCTTGTTGTTTGAGATATTTTTTCAACAATTTTAACAAAGATTTGTTGCTTCTCTCTTAAGAGTGTAAATTCTGAGTAACTGCAAATAATCTCACTTCACTTTAATGCTATTGATGCAGGTCTTCGGAATTGTAAATCTCAGTTCTCTGCATCATTTACTTCAGATGGGAGGCACATTGTCTCTGTGGGGGACGACTCCCATGTCTATATATGGAATTACAATGAAGCAACCATTCCATGTTCCAGAGGTGTGAAATCCATCCGTTCGTGTGAACATTTCTTCTCAGAAGGTGTATCTGTCGCAATCCCGTGGCCAGGTCTTGAGCAAAGAGGGCTGGGAATGAGCAATGACACATTTCATGCTCCTGCTGCTTCATCAAAACTTTTAGGGCCTGCAAGTTGGTTACGAGATCCTGATTGTTTTTCTCTTGGAATCTGGTTCTTCACTGACGGTTCAGCACGGATTTCTCCTACATGGGTAGAAGAGAAGTCAGCTTGTTAGAGAAACCAACAAAACAGATTGGTGATGATTTCCATGGCCATCACCAGCATTGTCATCTGAACCAACAGTTCCGGTCAGTGACGTCTCTGTCATCCACCTGGAGTACTGTTATTGTAACGGCAAGCAGAGATGGTTTTATGAGGACTTTCCATAATTATGGATTACCTGTTAGGCTGTGAGAAGATTGCACGAAGAAGCAAACCAAACCGAAGTGTATGTTAAAATCATGCGCGAGCCATCAAAACTTTAGCCATCGAATCACTAAGCGGCTTATGCTTGCCAATGCTAATATAAATAGGCTTTTCTGCAGAAGCCAGAGTTTTGTTTACAAAACCTTGCGAATTATCCGATACGCATAGTTGGGTGTTAGCTTAAGGACTGATTCCTACAATCGTTGGCCCCGCCTGTGAATGTTTCTTATGCTGTAATAATTTCTTTTGTAATATTAATCTTCCAGCAAGATAATACATCATTTAGATATATATATATATGAAACAAAAAATTTTTACTTGAAGTTTTATGAATTTTAGAAATTGCTGTTATAAGTTGCTGTAAGAATACAATCGTGAAGCACCGCTGGAGATAAGCACCTCTTTTGAACGATTATTGAATCATGTTTTCAAATTGATAAAATTCAAACTGTCTTTAAGAATTTCCACAAAATAGCATTTTCCAGAATCCAACACTAGACCCTTTTAAATAAAGAGAACAGGAACCCTTTATTATATATCATAAACTAGAAAAAACTGTCTTTAAGAATTTCCACAAAATATTTGTCTGGTTTTCATCTTAACAGCTTCACAAGCTCAACAATGGCGTTGAATCTCTGCGTTGTTTCCAACCGCGAAGAAAACTGGGACTTCGATTCTCTATTCAAAAATCTTCACACTGTTCTTCTTTCCAATTCTTCAACAACAACAAAACCTCTTCCTCTCTTCTCTTCCACAACTCTCTCTCTTTCCCCTTCTCAGTCGCCGCCGCCGCACACGGCGGCGCAAGCCCGGTATCGATCTCTTCTCCGTTCACTCTCTCCATTCGAACGTGCTCTAATCGGCGGAGGAGCAGGCGCGATTGCTGGAGCTTTCACTTACGCTTGTCTTCTCCCTCTCGATGCAGTCAAAACTCGTCTACAAACCCGTGGCGCAGCCGCTCTCTACTCTTCTTCCATCTCCGCTGCTATCGACATTCTCCGCCATCAAGGTCTTGCTGGATTCTATCGCGGACTCTCAGCTGTCATTCTAGGATCCGCTACTTCTTCGGCGATCTATTTCGGAACAACTGAACTCTCCAAATCGATTCTTCCACTTATTTCTATCCCTTTAAAGTTCATCCCTCCTCTGGCTGGTGCTTCAGGTAACATTGTTTCGTCTGCTGTAATGGTTCCTAAGGAACTCATCACTCAAAGAATGCAAGCTGCTACAACCGATTCAACCCTTCGTTCATGGCAACTTCTCTACCATATAATTAAAACTGAAGGAATAGGTGGACTTTATACTGGATACTCAGCTACGCTTCTCAGAAATTTACCGGCAGGTGTTCTTAGTTACTCTTCCTTCGAGTACCTTAAAGCTTTCGTTCTCTCTAGAACAGGGAGACCGAATTTGGAACCAGTTGAGAGTGTTTGTTGTGGAGCATTGGCTGGAGCAATATCGGCTTCGCTGACGACTCCATTGGATGTGGTGAAGACAAGATTGATGACACAGGTTAAGGGAGAGGGTGGAAGGAGGTTATCAGAGACGGTGATGATGATATTTGCCGAGGAAGGGTGGGCTGGGTTTGCGCGTGGGATTGGACCCAGAGTGCTGCACAGCGCTTGCTTTGCGGCATTGGGGTACTTTGCATTTGAGACTGCAAGGCTGGCATTGCTCCAGCAGTATGTTGGCCAGAAGGAGGTGGTGAAGGACAGTACAGTGGCCGAATGACTGTTGAAGGTAAAGTTTTGATTGATTTTATTTGTCATTGCAGGAATTCCTAATTATTTGTTCTACCTTGTGATTGTGAATTAGTTTAAATATGCTTTAAAGTTCTTGCATGGACACATGTATGTTTCTATTTTGCAGTTTAATTTGGTATACAGCCACCGGTTCTCCCTTGGCTACCTCTCTGTCTACAGTTTTTGAATCCACCTTCAATTTTAGGCTTCATTTTGCCATTGAGTTTGAAACTATGGTTTGCGAAACTTTTTACTTTGGAAAAGTGATTTGCAATTTGGTAGTTGGTAAATATTCTCAGACCATGGTTTGTGCCTCCTCACAAAAGAAAAGCACTTGTGGAGTCAACTTTGGAAAAGTAAGTTGAGTTTGAATTCTCCAAAAGCAATTTTAGAATTATTTTTATCATCAGTTCTCCAGACTCGATGCCGAACACGCAGCCTTAAGAACCCATCCCAAGGCGAAGATTGATATTTGAGTGGTTCGGTTAACTTTGTGCCTACATACACTAGAGGGAGGAGACCATATTATTCGTTCTTCATGAGAGTACAAGTAATTGCTCCATGACAAGGGTAGTGCTGGACATGGTATGAAATCGATAGTATAGCTGGCAAAAATATTCAAACATTATTAAAAGAAACTTTGAAAAAGAGATCTAATATGGTAATCTAACAGCGTAGATGCTGATATAGTAAGGGTTTCAATTCTTAGTTTTGAGCAAGTCGGATAACCACAAGCTTCTAAGTTATCAACTTCCAACAAGCTCCCTCGAGTCGGGATTGTAGAAATCTGCATAGACCAACTCAAAAAGAATTTTATGAAAATTAGATATTCTAATCTTTATAAAAGTATCTACTGCATAGACCAACTCCCTTTTATTACTATTTGTTTCTTACATATGCACTAGACATTTTAAGAAACATGTGACATAGTGGTTTGGCACTCTGATCCTAACCTTATTCTCTCATGAGGAGGGCTGCACTTTATTACCGATCCATCACATAAACCTTATCATAAATTTCATGTTTTTTTAAAGTGTGAAATCAAATCCCTCTACAAAATCATTCCTTCTCATTTATGAAAAGAAATGAACTTATTGAAAATTACACTATTTTGAGCAAATTCCTTATAGTGCTTAAAATGCATATAAAGCTATGATAACTTAATCTAGTTAATGAGATTTTTCTTTCATCACTATGAACATGATGGGCCGTCCCATCACATAAATCCTTCATCTTTGTTGAGACTTTGATAGGACTAAATGTTATAAAATGATCATGGTTTATCATAACTAATTATATCAAGTGGAACTTTTCCTTTTCCTATTGCAATGAAGGTGGCAATGATGGCATGTGCTCATCATGTAAGTTCCTTTTCAGGTGAAAATAAATCTTTTTATTAGGATCTGTTCATGTCAAAACATCATATTTGAAGTGTCTATATATTTAATAATACTTGCATCACTTTAAACACTAAGAAAAAGACTTAAAGCCTGTTTGGCATGGCTTTTCATGCCAGCTTTTGGCTTTTCAAGCTCAAAAAAGTTATACCCAATGCCGTAGAAATTTTTTTTACAAATTTGGAGGGCATTGATGAACTATACACCATATAAGATGATTATACATACAAGCTCTTTTTTTTCAAGCAAGTCATAAAAATTTCTTAAAAGTTATTTTTTCAAAAAGCTCAACTTCTTTAGTTATCCCAAACAAGCCTTAAGTATTGTTTCATGAATTACAAAGCATCAAAAGAGTCAACCATTAGACTCTTTAGTGCTGATTTATCTCAAAAGAAAAGGTCAGTTAAAAATGTTCTAAAAAAACGTTAACCTAAACCCCATCTATACAAAGTTAAGTTTAGTGAAATGAACGACCATAGCTGTTCAACTCCTTATAGTGGTAGTCTATCTCAACAGAGGAGGAAGTTAGTTCAATATGTACTAATCTTGAAGTGCTAACCTCTACTCCTATCCGTGGAAAGTTAAGTTTGGTGAAACGAACGGTTTCACAACTAAGAATAGCACTCATTTTGCACATTCTTGTAAGTCAGAAATACTTATGAATGTAGTGAAGAATTTGTGTATGATCTAAATTTGACCACCAATTCTCAAAAGTGCTAAAACGTTGATAAACATGGTAATTGAAAATGCTTGTCTATTGAAGTCCACTATAACCAAGTCTTGCTTGGTGGATGTTTGGCATTGCGTTCTCACACGTTTCATCATTTCATTTCAGCTTCTCTTTTCCCAATAAATCTTTTACAATATTCCAAAAGAAAAATTTTAAAAATTTGAATAGTATAGGTGAATTGTACGTCATAAAATCTTTATATGTATATCTTTTATTATTTTTTTGAGGTAAAAAGACAAGCTCGTTTTGTAAAAGTTTCAAATAAGCTTTTCTATAAAAGCTCCTTACTTTAAGCAACCCCAAAATACCCTTTGGTTTGAAATTAAGAAAAGAAGCTAGCATGGGTTTGACCATCATGCATATTCATATTTTGACCATTAATTCAAGTACATTCAACCATCCATTTAGTTTTGAATGGCCTTGATCTACAAATGGTAATTGGTTGAGTAATGTTTAAAATGTATAACCACTAGTCTTTCAAGGATAATTCTTTGATTTTACTTGAAAAGTTAATATAGTATAGAATTTTTATAGTATTCTAACATTTAAATAAAAATTGTAATGCATATACATAGAAGAAAGAATATTAAATGATTCTGAAAAAATGTTAGCAATTTATTTTGAATAAATTTTGTGTGTTCTTCCTATTTGAAATACCATATTTACCTTTATGCATGGCAGAACTTCCCAAAGTTAGTGCTATAGTTCTCTAGTTCAAAGGAAGTTAGTGTTGGGGCTTGATGATTGTCGGAAAGTAAGATTTAAATGATGCTATTATTGATGTGAAATGATTGAAACTTTTGTTTACATTGCTTATGAAAAGTAAGTTTCACTGATGAATTACAACCATTGTAATGTTATGTGAAGTCATATGAGCAAGCGTGTTTAAGCATACTTCAATATCTTCAAATTAATGCTTAGATTTAGTAGATACAATAGTGAATCAACTTTAATATGTTGTTTGTTTGATAATATGACTCACTTGACGTTGTTTGAACAAGCATGGTTGAAGGTTTAAAATTTCTTGGTGAGGACTGCCTACTTCTGCAATTGTTTTTACTAGACCACACTACCGATTTTCGAATACTCTACCTTCTCTTTGGAAAGTAGATACCCTACCTACTCTCGACCCTTGGATGCTTTGCTTGAATGTTCTTGCAATTAATCCAACTGTTATTATAATTTTGTTTTCCAGTTGCTTATGAGTTGTGCCACTGTTAAAAGTTCAATGATTACTGATTTGTGCAACTTTGGTGAAAATATCAGCTGTAAGGGTAGGATCCATGACCTGTTAAACTTATTTGCTTTACGTAATCTTTGTTAAAATTTGACAAGTACGTTGGTCAGAAATTAGACTATCATTTATCTTGTAACCTCTCAAGCTTTCACTTCAGGTGGACTTGCATTGTCAGGAAACAGTCTCTATCCACCATTACCACGCCAAGCGATTTGAAGTTGACTGAGAGCTCGGTTTTTATTTCTGCAACTTGCTGATGGTATAAATCTACGACTTGTATTATGCTTGTGCACAATCACAGAAGGTGACAGACAGGACTGTATAGCTAATGCTTAGATTGGTAGTATCTGGTTCTATGAAATTGGTTGACCTTGTTCAGCCACTCAGCTTTTAGCTATTTTTAGAGCCTGTACAACCAGCAAACCCTTTTCAAATACTTCCTACAAAAAAAAGAGAAATAGGCAGATTTTCGAAGGATGGATTGATTTCTTATGGACTTTGGAATACCACTGGAAAATGTTCATTTCAAAATGATAAAATGCTAAGATTCTTATCGAATGTTCATTGAAAACTGTTAAAACAACTTTTCTGAATTGCCATTGATTCTATGTGGTACTTGTTTGGTAAATTTTCATTTTCAGTCATTATGATTTCACATGGTTAATAAGCCACAACCTGATGTATCAGAAATTACTTTAGGCTTTAGCCCCCTCTTTGATTGAATGATGAGGGATCTTTAAAACATGTCTAGACTTCTTCCCTTTGTATGGCGTATGTATCTACAAAGTTTGGCAACGAATATGTCGATCAGTATGAAATCAAAATTGAATATAGGTACTGGTGAAAGACTTTTTAAGCAATATTAATAAAACTTCGAAGAGAATTAGAGAAGCTTGTCCTATATTGGCATTCTTATATGTGTTAATAATAATGTAGGAATTATTTCCCTAACTATTGTTTAAAATGGGAGTCAAAGTCGTAAATGCCATGTCTGTTTTTCACTCTTTTATTAGTTAGGCTCGGTGGTCGTGGCGGACGACTTAAAGCTACCAACGACAATTTACTCCCATCTCTAGGCAATGTTAAAAGCTACCACTTACTTCATTGGCTCTCAGAATATGGATTTTTTGTTGGAGTAATCTTTTTTTTCTTCCAACTTTATGTTCTTAACGCTACTTTTCAAATAAATTTTTAGAATTCTTTTTCATGTTAAATTGATCTAAATATTTTTATCTATTAACACAAATCTCTATCCATCCAATCCGTTTATAATCCCATTATGATCCGACTCCTTGTTTCCTTAAGCAAATTCTAAACATATCGCTCGATCCTGATCATGTTGCAAAATTTGTTGCTCCAATCGGCATTCTCGTTGTCTTTCAAGCGGAATCTAACCCGTTGACTCTCGATCCTATCTATTCTCTAGCGAAATCCATACAGAATCATCATTAACAGGATTTAACGAGATACATTGAGATGTCTTTTACTTGATTATTTTTTCTCTCGTGTCTAAGTAGTTTATTTTGTTTCAAAAGGTTAGCGGTAAAGTCATAATCAGTTACCATAAAGTGGTCGTAAGGGTGTAAAGTCCTTGTAAATATGTTGCAGTTTGATAGTAATGTCGTGATTTGCTTGTAAAGTCATAAAATAGTCATAATGTTGTTTACTAGTTTTATCAGCGCCATAAATAGATCGTAATTTTCACGTAATCCTGCCATAGTTTCTTCATTAGATCTTATAGTAGTCATAAGGCGATTTAGTGGTCTTATCGTCGTTGTAAATATGTCATAATTTTGTCCTAGTCCCGTCTTAATTTGTTGTAAAGTTGTCGAAGTTTGGTCGTAGTCCTGTTGTAATTTGTTTGTAAGTTCATTAAGTGGTCTTATCGTTGTTGGAACTTTAATAAATTTTTATGATAATAAAGACTAAGTAATTTGATTTATGCATTTAAGTACTAATAAGCTTAATATAAGTGTTTTAAAAGAATATCACTACAATCAGCTAGCTGTCTTTGCTTAGGCGAACAGAAGATCAGCATTGAAACCAGTTAGCTAGCATCCTTACAGCTTTGGTCGATGAAGAAGTCAGCTGGAAAATCAGTAAGCTCATGCTGCTGATTAACACATATACTCAGAACAGGGAACAAATCGAAGTCCAGCTGATACACAAATCATTGACGTGGTGCTGCTTAGTTTCAATGGAAATATATACAAAACAAACCGAGAAACCAGCCAGCTCAAGAAACTACTGTCTGAAGATCATCTGAGTACGGACTGACGTGCGATCTTCAGACCCGATTTCGAAGATATTGTCGACCACCTTTGATCTCAATATTCACAAGACATCTAGAGGGACATATTGACTACACAATTGATCGTTTGGCTCACTAACCATGCATAGAAAATCGATTGAAAGGAGGAAGAAACTCAGCTGGATACACACAACCTGACAAGACTGGATTGCACTTTCGGAAGGCTATTTCGAAATGCTCGAGTCATCCAATTGGCACAAAATTTTGAAGACAATATAGAGCTATTTCTCTGCTTCCAAATCAACATAAAATATCTAACGTGCACCAATCAAACAAGTTCAGCAAAATCGTGAGAGATAGCATGAAACATCAGAAAATCAGTGCTCTTCAGCCAACGTCGTTTCTATATGTTACACCCATCCATTTGCCATGAAACTTTGAGGACAAGGAGAACAACAAACTAGCTTTCAGACGAACACAGCAAGTCCAACATTCATAAAAAAAACAAATCAATCAAATCAGTAAGATAACATCCAGATAAGCTAGGTACACAGTTTGGTTTGAAGAACTTTATTCATTTTTGTTCCTCAAGTTATGTTGTAGAAATCACTCCACACCTATTCCATTCTTGCTATCAATCATATAACCATATTGCAAGTTGAAGCTTGAATGAGACAAGAAGAATAGATTTCCTACGTGGAGCCAAGAAGCCAACCACAGTAAAGATAGTTTAAATAAGTGTTGTGCCTCTAAATTAGTCTTGCTTGGGCTAGTAGCTTGAAGGATTATGTGATATAGATTTGGGTTAGTGATGGGAGGGCCTTGGATAGTAAAAAATAGATTAGCTAATTTGACCGGTGAGCTAACAATTCATTTTGGATTTGCCAAGTTGGGCCAGTAATCCATGCCTTTTAAAAGTCACACATTAATTGGGTACTAGAATGTGTATATTGATATATGAAAAGTGCTAACACAAATGGTTGGCAAATTATTTAGCATATGGATATAATCCTACAATTGATAAGGACAGAGTCATCTGGCGTATTGTTAGGGTAAGACTATTGCGTCTCCAAATTAGGATGGACTCGGCTTAGTAGTTTAAACGAATAGATTGATTCCAGTAAAAGATAAATTAATTAGATGAAACAAGAATCTGATTTAGTAGGATGATGCCCAAATAAGAAAAAGCTAGCTAATTTGATAGGTGTGCGAGCAATTCTCCTTTAAATAGGCCAAATTAGACTCTAATTTAGTGTTTAACAATACACATCTATTAATAATTTTATATTATTAATAATTTTATATTAATTGGACGCTAAAATGAATATATGGTTATATATAAAAATTGTTAACTTATAAGTAATTGGGCAATTGTTTTATTATGTGAATCGATTTTATAAGAAGAAGCATCTTTCAGATCACCGGTCTCAAGATGCTGCAGGAGATTTCAATTAAATTTGAAATCTCACTAGAGGGGTAAGGGAAGCACGAAGAAGAAAGAAGAAAAAACAAACTAAGGTTGCAGATGTGACGGCACTTTTTTCAGCTAACACCAAAGAAGAAAGAAGAAAAAAAAACTAAGGGCGCAGATGTGACAACGCTCGGTTTTATTGAGAAAAACATAAATACCTAACCAGGAAGCAAACCAATCAACTACTTAATCTACTGTTTACTACACTTTGTTGATTGTTTGCATCTTTAAATCCTCTAGATTGTAACACTGAAGAGATTGATTATGTGCTTAATTTTATTAGATTGAGAACCTCTATAAAGGTTCTAAGCCAGCTATATATTGTATTAACTGCAAGGTGCAGTACAAGGGGAGAAGTGTTTAGGTAGAAGCCTTATCGGTGGTACTACCGTTTGCAAGGCCTATGTGTACTAGGCTGTTGTCGATAACCGAACCACATTAAATTTCTCATGTGCCTCTGTACTTACTTTGATTTTCTTTACTTAAAACTAACATTATAATAGAACTCGAGAAAAGATTGGCAAGGTAAATTGCTAGTTGATTCAGCGACTAGCTATCTCATAATCTAACTATTTAGTGAGTATAGGAAAGTAGCAAGCAAAGTAGCCAGCTGATATAGTTATCGAGTCTAATTTGTTTCGAACAAAACGAAGCCAATAAGAAACTCTGTCAGCTACTCTAGCTGCTCCTTTTTCTCATTTTGGTTATTCATTTTATGAACAAAAAGATCAACAGCATAATCAGCCAGCCATATTAATATAAAAGTAATTTCATCTGTTTGTAGGGAACAAATATATTTAGTGTGTTAGCAGCTCAACCAATCAGCTAGTTTATCTACTTTTTACCACTACTTAGGACAAAACTTTTAAGTTTGACTTTTTATTTACAATTTAATTCACCTTTGCTCTCTTAATTTGCTTGGGCAAGTGCTTAAACATCGTCATTGTACATAGATCGTAGTTTTGTTGTAGTTCCATTTTAATTTGCTCATAATATCATAAAGTTGTCGAAGTTCCATCGCAATCCCATTCTAGTTTGGTTTGTAAGGTAGTAAAGTAATTGTAAGGTCATTTAGTGGTCTTATTGTCTTCTATATATGTCGTAATTTTTTCGTAGTCACATCTTATTCAGTCGTAACTTCCTAAAATTGATTTTTTTTGGAATATGAGAGAGTGATGTTTTAATTTTAATTTTTGGTTAGTGATATTTTAATAAAAGTTTGTAACTAATTTATCACGCTTTTCTAAAGCATTCGGTTTAACGTAAGGATAATACAGTATTATCAAGCCTGTTAAGACAACCCTTCGAAGTAAAACTAATTCATCTTAAGCCTATAGAGCAAGCTTTTGAAGTGGAGATCATTTATTTAACTTAAAAAAGAATTTTGGTCCGTGTTGGGGTTTATCTTGGCTTAATGAATAGACCCTGAATAGATTTTTTTCTTTAAGCTTCACTCCTTCGCTATTGATCAATCTTTTTAATAGTTCTTTGAATCTAGCCCACTAATCATACTCCTTTGCCATGATCGAAGGGATCTAAATAGTATAAGGAGTTGACATCTGTAACTTTTGAGTTTTGGTCGGTCTACACCATAGCGGAAGTAACATCATCTGACTTTGTCTCAGTTTACGTCCCACTCTACCATTATAGCGGTCCTACACTAGGCTCCCAGGCGCCCACGCGGGTGACCTGCTCTGGGACACCAAATAGGACACTCGTGGCAATTACTTCTAGGGTCCTCTACTTCTAGTTCAAACGCTCCGAAGATCCAAGTACACCTAGTGCTAGAGTTTGAAAGGAAGAGGAGTACAAGTCCTTCAAAACTACCTAGGTCTCAAGGGTGTTACCAAGTTGCCCTTTATAGGGCATATAGATTTTAGAGTTTGTTTAGGAGTTGATTGATCGTATTGAGCTTCAACCCGCAAAGCCCTTAGAGCAAGAGGAAACTCAAATAATTAAAGAATTTCAAATTTCTTTCAAATGAAGAGGTTCTAAACAACAACAACTACTACTACTACAACAACAAATAGATAAATAAATAAATAAAAGAAATTGTCAAATAGCAACATAGCAAATGATACACAAAAGAATGCAAGTTGAAAGCTCGAGAAGTTGCCAAGTATTTGGAAGGATGGCAAAAGAAATCTCTTCCCCTTGAGAAGCCAGTAGATTATGAATTGATTTGAACTTTAAGTTACGACATATTTGGAACTGTTGGCAGTATAGTTAGTTATTGAATAAGTCATAATTGTCCTGGTAAATAGTTTTTACTGTTAGTGATTGTCTTATTTTTTAGGAGTTAGTAGGAGAGTGGTTATTAGTCAATAGTTATTTTGCACGTTGAGTAGTAGCCTTGATTTATGGATTTATTTGTTAGTTGTAATGCCTATATAAAGACAACTTAGTTGATGAAAAGAATAGCAAAAAAAAAAGTTCCTTTTTTTTCCTAAATTCAATCTGTTCTCATTATTCTGCAATTATATTTTTTATCAGTGGTATCCGAGCCTTGTGATCTTGAAACTTTTCTTTGAGTGAAACACATAGGCAGCCATAAGTCTTCCACGTACCTTATCTTATGGCAAATGATTCTAGTTTTGTGCAAGCAGCCATCCCACACTTCGATGGTCACTATGAGCATTGGAGCATGCTCACGGAAATTTTTTTACGATCAAAAGAGTACTGGACAGTTATTGAATCTGGAATTTAAGAGCCGCCAGCAGGCGTAGTTGTAACACAGAGAGCAGATTTTGAAACTAGAAAGCTCAAAGATCTGAAAGCAAAAAATTATCTCTTTCAGACTATTGATCGTCCCATCCTGGAAACTATTCTTTGTAAAGATACTTCCAAGGATATCTAGGATTCAATGAAGAAAAAATATCAAGGCTCTTCTAGAGTGAAGCGTGCACAGCTTCAAGCCTTGAGAAGGGATTTTGAAGTTCTGTAGATGAAGGATGGTGAATCTGTTACGAATTATTTTGGAAGAACTATGGAGATTGCAAATAAGATGCGATGCTATGGCGAAATAATTAAAGATGCCACGATAGTAGAGAAAATTCTGCGTTCTATATTGTTTAACTATATTGTTTGCTCAATTGAAGAGTCAAAAGATATAAATGTACTCTCTCTTGATGAATTGCAGAGCTCTTTGCTGGTCTATGAACAGAAGATGAACCGAAGTTCAACAATAGAGAACAAGCTTTGAAAGCTTCTACCAATACTCATTCCAACAATTCTAGAGGAAGAGGTAGAGGTCGAAATCATGACAAATCTAAAGTAAAGTGCTATAAATGTCATAAGTATTGTTATTATGCATCTGAATGTTATACCAAGCTGCCTAATGATAAAGCAAAAGGGGAAAATTCAAACTTCGTAGAAGACAAGGAAGAAGTAGAAACTTTGTTAATAGTTGTTCAAGAAGGAAATACCAAGTCAGACATTTGGTATGTGGATACAGGTTGCAGTGACCACATTAGTGGAAGTAAGTCTTCTTTTTCAAATCTAAATGAAGATTTTTGTTCTACTGTTAGCTTTGGTGATTTTTCTACTGTGAAAGTAATAGGAAAAGGCGATATTAAGATAAAAACCAAGAGTGGTCTTGTGGAAACAATCTCTAATGTATTATATGTTCCTGACTTGAAGAATAATTTATTGAGTGCTAGTCAATTACAAGAAAAGGGATATGTTATCACAATTAAGAAAAGTGCTTGTGAAATTTATGATCCTGTTAGAGATGTTATTGCAATTATCCAAATGAGTTCTAACAGGTTCTTTCCGTTGAAGATTGAAAACATTCACTCTTGTTTGATGGCTGAAATAGAGGTTCTTTCTTGGTTGTGGCACTTCCGTTATGGTCACTTGAGTTTTAGTAGATTAAAGACCTTCCAATAGAAAATATGGTGACAGGTCTTCCACAAATTAATATTCCCTCTCAAGTTTGTGAAGAATATGTTGTTGGTAAACAACATCGTTCTCCGTTTCTCAAAGGGAAGTCATGGAGAGCAAATGATGTATTGGAGTTAGTGCATTCAGATATATGTGGTCCAATAAACCCATCATCTAATGGAGGTAAAAGATACTTAATTACTTTCATTGATGACTTCTCCAGAAAAACGTGGGTTTTTTTTTTAAAAAAATCAGAAGCTTTTACCATATTTTAAAACTTCAAAGCTATTGTAGAAAATGAAGCATGCAAATCCATTAAGTCTCTTCGAACAGATCGTGGTGGTGAGTATTGCTCAAAGGAGTTTGAAGATTTTTGTATGGAGCATGGGATTCGAAGAGAGCTCACAGCCGTATATACACCACAACAAAATGGTGTTTCGGAGAGAAAATATAGAACTATTCTTAATATGGTGAGAAGCTTATTATCCAAAGGAAAAGTTCCAAAGACTTTTTGGCCGAAAGCAGTAAATTGGAGTGTTCATATTTTGAATAGAAGTCTAAGTTTTGTTGTTCAAAATAAAACACCCCAAGAGGCATGGAGTGGAAGAAGACCAGCTGTAGATCACTTCAGAATTTTTGGATGTATAACCTATGTCCATGTCCCAGATGAGAAAAGGAAGAAACTTGATGATAAAGCTGAAAAATGTGTCTTTCTTGGTGTAAGTGAATCATCCAAAGCATATAACTTATTCAATCCACTGACGAAAAAGATTGTGACTAGCAGGGATGTTGTTTTCGATGAAGAGAGCACTTGGAATTGGAATAAGCAGCAGCCTAACCAAATCATCTATGATGATAATACTGAACAGGAACAAGTTTCAACACCATTTATGCTCGAACATTCATAAGATATAACAGCTACTGGAGCCTCATCGTCAGTTACTGAAGCCATTGAAGAAGAAGCTCAATCTGTTCACCATGTTAGAAAAAGGCCTGCATGGTTGGAAGATTATGAGGTAACTGGACTAAGCAATCTAGTTACTCAATTTGCTTTATTTACAGATTGTGATCCTATATCTTTTGAGAGCGTTGTCAAAGAAGAAAAATGGCAAAAAGCAATGGATGATGAAATCAATTCCATCGAAAGGAATGATACTTGGAAGCTATGTGATCTTCCCAAGGGGCACAAAAGTATTGGTGTAAAGTGGATTTTTAAAACAAAGCTGAATAGAAACGGAAATGTTGATAAATACAAAGCACGATTGATAGCCAAAGGATACAAGCAACAATATGGGATTGATTATACTGAAGTTTTTTCTCCAGTTGCAAGACATGACACAATTAGATTAGTGGTTGCATTAGCGGCTCAGAATTTTTGGCCTATCTTCCAGTTAGATGTCAAATTAGCATTTTTGTATGGGTATCTAGAGGAACAGGTATTTATCGAGCAACCTCCTGGTTATATTAAGTTTGGAAATGAAAACAAAGTTTATAGATTGAAGAAAGCCCTTTATGGATTAAAGCAAGCCCCGAGGACTTGGTATAGTCGCATTGAGGCTTATTTCATTAAAACTGGTTTTGTAAAATGTCCTTATGAGCATACGATGTTTGTTAAGATTCGAGATAAGGAAAAAATACTCATTGCGTGCTTGTATGTTGATGACCTCATATTTACTGGAAATTGTGCTACAATATTTGGTGAATTCAAAAAGTCTATGATGAATGAATTTGAGATATCCGATTTTGGTTTTATGCATTATTTTCTTGGCATATAAGTGATGCAATCAGATTATGGAATTTTTCTCTCTCAAAAGATGTATGTAGGAGAAATTCTGAATAGATATCAAATGAAGGATTGTAATCCTGTAAGTACTCTAGTGGAGTGTGGCATGAAGCTACACAAAGATTGTGACGGAAAGAAAGTTGATAGCTCATTATACAAGCAAATTGTAGGCAGTTTGATGTATCTAACTACATCCAGATCAGATATAATGTAAGTCTAATCAGCAGATACATGAAAAATCCCACAGAGTTGCATTTGTTAGCTGCCAAAAGAATTCTTCGTTATTTGCAGGGAACTAGAGATTTTGGGCTATACTACAAGAATGGGAAAAAATCTAACTTGATTGGTTTTATTGACAGTGATTATGCAGGAGATCTAGATGATAGAAGGAGCACCTCTGGTTATGTGTTTATGCTTGGAACAGGTGCCATTTCATGGTCATCTAAGAAGCAACCAATTATCACTTTGTTAAGTACGGAAGCTGAATTTGTTGCAGCTACAGCTTGTGCTTGTCAATCCATATGCTGAGAAGAATCCTTGAGGAGCTGAAGTTCAAGCAACCGGAAGCTACTACAATCTTCTGTGACAATAGTTCAACAATCAAATTGTCGAAGAATCCACTGCTATACAAAAGAAGCAAGCATATTGATGTGAAGTTTTACTTTTTAAGAGATCTTTTCAAAGATGGAACTATTAATCTGGAGTACTTCAAGAGTGAGGAGCAGGTTGCTGATATATTAACAAAGGCTCTCAAGAGGGAGTTGTTCGTGAAGCTCAGAAAGTTGCTAGGTGTTTGTACACTAGACTCAGTCAAGGTATTAAACTGAATGTTAGCAAACATCAGTTTAAGGAAGGGTTTGTTGGTAGTATAGTTAGTTATTGAACAAGTCATAGTTGTCCTAGTAAATAGTTTTTGCTGTTAGTGATTGTCCTATCTTTTAAGAGTTAGTAGGAGAGTGGTTATTAGTCAATAGTTGTTTTGCATGTTGAGTAGTGATCTTGATTTATGGATCTATTTGTTAGTTGTAATGTCTATATAAAGGCAACTTAGTTGATGAAAAAAATAGCAGAAAAAAATTCTTTTTCTTCCTAAATTTAATCTCTCCTCATTGTTCTGCAATTATATTTTTTATCAGTAACCACCAGTTGTAGAAGCATGGTTATAATTCTTTCCGGAATTATGTAATGTCTTTTAAGTTCTTTAATGAAATTTAAAGATTTAGTGTTGGTTTTCTTTAGCAGTTGACGGCGGCATCAATCATGGCGGTTTTATCAATTAACTAACAAAGTTGGAACTGCTTTGCTCAGGTGCATATATGGTGTCTTTCCTTTTTGTTGTTTTCTTTTTTTCCTTGGAAAAAATTGTGCAATGACGAAGACCTTATGAGTTGATTCATTTTACATTCCAACAGAATCCTATTTGGTTTCATACTATTTTCATTTCTAAGAAAAATAACTGCTTGCTGGATTATTAAGCGTATCTCAGTCAAGCGTATAAGTTTGACATACATAATATGTCATCGTTTAAGATAATGTTACGGTTTGCAATTTGACTCTCTTCACTTCTGCATTTGAAGAAGGAAAAAAATTTCTTCAACCTAGAGCCATTTGACCAATGCTGTTCAATCTATTTAGCAATTTTGGTCATATATGATCATTTGCTTGTAGCTTATCAGCTACAAAATCTTTTTTTGGTAATTTGACTTTAAAACATATTCAATTTTAGACAAATAATTAGGAGAAGAAAATTTATTTTTACGTTTTGCTAGGTTGATTCAGTCTCTTTCTTCTAATTTCTTCCTGCCTGCTGAAATAGTAGTACTTAGTACTTCTTTTCTTCTTACATATCATTAATCAATTATTATTTCGTTTCTTTGACTTGTACAAACCTTTCTAAAAACAATTTAACAAACAACAATAACAAAACAAAAAAAATCACATGCAGCCTTATATTCAATGCAACAAATTGCTCCCCTTTCTCTTCCTTGAAACAAGAACTTCGTTTTCTCATTTCACAAAACCAACTCTTCTTCTTCTTCTCTACCGCCGACGCCATCGGGGAAAACCATGAATTCATCAGAGCAGCCGCCTCCGCCGCGGCCATCACCACGCCGAGAAGTCCAACTGCAAGGCCCACGCCCAACTCCTCTCAAAGTCAACAAGGGATCTCACAAGATCCGAAAACCTCCGGTAGCCCCACAGCCGCAACACCACTACCCCACTGCCGGAGCTCCGCCACATCAAGCAACAGCTCCACGGCAACCTGTAATCATCTACGCCGTCTCTCCCAAGGTTATTCACACAAACCCATCGGATTTCATGGCTCTAGTTCAACGCCTAACCGGCCGATCACCCCGTCAACCTCCCCCTTCTGACGTCGCCGTTACAGATCTAGGCTTTCCTTCTCCTCCTCCTGCCGGCTCTCTTTCTCCAGCCGCCAATTTTGCTTCCGTTGAAAGATACATGAACGAATCACCGCACCGGCAACGCAGTAGTAATACTACTGCTATTGCATCTGAAGTTACCGAAGCTGAGATGCAAGAAGCTTCTGTTATTGTTCAGCCACCACCTGGAATTTTATCGCCGATGCCTGGAAGTTTACCGCCTATTTCACCGGGATTTTTCTCCCCGGCGGTTGACCCGAACACGTTCAGTTTTCTTCACGAACTTAGCCCGGCTTTCCATGGGAACCGGAGTTACTTGGAGAACGCATTCATGGCGAGCCCTCACGGTTTCTATCTTCCAACACCAGCAACCGTGCCGTCTCCCGGTTCTTGGGATATCTTCAACCAGTTCCATGATCTCTAGCTTTCCAGCTCAAAAGCCAGCCTTTTTGCTTCCTGTTCTCAAAACCATAGTTCTGAAAGCAGCTTATTTGGATACTTCCAAAAGCAGCTTCTTTCGCTTTTGGTTGGTTTGGTTGTTGAGAAAGCTCCCGGCGGGCGAGCTTGAAAAGTCTAACAAGCAGAAGCTGCCTGGAAACGAAGGGGAAGCTGGAAGTTGTTGGGCGATTAATGGGGCTTAAAATGGGGGCCGACAATTTTCCTTTTCTACCACGTCCAGCAGGACTAGCAGCCGTCAGGCAAGTAGATAGATCACTTTGTAGAAAACAACTTCATTTGTTTTATTTATATGGTTTTTTCTTTTTTGGGTTTTATATACAGTGAAGGTGATTTGTGGATAATCACCATTTCCTCAGGATTAGAGAGGGATTGATTTTGATTATTAGAAAATCTATTTGTTCATTCTTGGGCTTCACAAGGACTTCTTGTTTGTTTCAAAATAAATAAAAAGCTATAACTATGATGAGTATGTATATATTTTTTGGTTTAAGGGCATGTCTAATTTGTAAAAAATAGATTTTTGTAAAATTAAATTTGGTTAAATAAAATTTAATAAAAAATAAATTTAATATGAATTCGAAACTTTTGGAATAAATTGAAGTATAAAAATTAAGCTCGAAATGAAATTCAAACAAAAAAAATTGAGTTTTTATATAATTTGAACAAATCCTGAATGATTCTGATTAAATAATATAGTTTTTATTTCTTAAAGTCTAAAGAAGTTGATGTGTACTTAGAATTGGAAAAATATGTTCTGATGATGTTGGCAGTGGTTGTGTTTCTGACCAAGCTCATGGGGCGACCAGCCAACTCCGATAGCGTAGATTGTTCCAATTGTTAGCTCCCAAGTCTCGACCAAGGCTTCGTTAAATAAATATTTATCATATCAAAAGTAATTGTAAAAACTTGATGCTAAAAGTTGTCGTCATAAGATGCCGTTGGAAGACATTCGATTACTATTGGTAAACAATTACTTGCAGTAGAAGTTACACTTTCCAGTAAAATGACGAAGACGAGCAATTGTAATGAAACATCTTTCGGTTATGTGGTATTAGTTTCTAATTAATTGAAAAAAATTACAATATCATGTAAAAGAATTACTAGTAATTTTTAAATTTTTTCAGGTGACAATTTAAGTTAATGAGTCAATTTAGTATAGACCTATTTAATAATATGGTTAAATTTATTCAACTCTAATTTAACTCATTAAATTTATATTAGTCAAAATTATTAACTCTAATTCAACTTATAAAATAACCGGGTTAGATCGACTCATTTTAATAATTAAAATTTTTAATTTTTAGTTTTATATATTTAAATTTTAGCGATATTATAAAATCAATTGTAATGAAAATATATGATGTTATTAATGACGAGATATAGTATATGTCCGTTAAAATATGTATTCATTAGTAGTTTTATCGATCATTAAAATATCAAAAAAATATTATTTTTATTTTATTTTTTAAAATATGTTGTGACAACTAAATTTTATAATTATAAATATATACTAATAATTCAATAAATTTTTGATAAACATAGCTATATAAAAAAATTTTGAGAAAAACCTTTATACAAATTTAAATTCGTCATTACAGAAATACATATTTAGTAAAACTTTCGATAATATTATAATTCTCATATTATACTATTTTACTGAAATCTAAAAATAACGATTAATTATAAGTATCATTTAATTTAATAATTTATAAATTATTATTGTTGATTATTTGTATTGCTAATATTTTAATATATGAAAAGAAAAAATCAAATACTTATCCTACAAGAGATGGCGATTTGAATTGGTGAGTCAATTTTGGATTAACCCGGATCGATCTATTTAATAACTGGATCAAATTCGTTCAACCCTAACTTAATCGATATATTTTATACGAATTTTAACCTCAATCCTAACTAAATGGATCAATTTCGGATTGTGTTTTTGGATCGAGTCATATATTATCATCCCTAAAAATTTTTATGTAAGGACTCTATTAGTATCAACTTTTTTTATTTACTTTTTTTAAGATTTTTATATTTTTAATGCAGAATTTTGGAGAAGATTTATCATTTCAATTATAAAAATATATTTATTATTTTAAAATTGGCATATCAGTTTTTCGAATCACTTTAGGAATGAAAAGTAAGTATTTCCAAATAAACTCTAAAGGCATATTTTGCTTTGCTGTTTTAGTCTATTTTATTATTTTTTAATAAATTTTTTAAAATATTCTATATAATTTATTTAAAAAAATTAAACGTACCAAAATTTTTTACATCGTAAAATCTTATTATTAATTAGTTTATTATTCTTTAGAGTTCAAAAAATTAGAGCTCCACTTTTAAAAATAAAGAAATATGTTTCATTATAGAAAATCTTTTTTTGAAAAGTATTTCACCAAATATTCCTTTCTAACCTAATTAATAAATCAGAGTAAGTAATGATTTTATAAAGGTTTTTTTTATTATTTTATGAAATTTTTAAAAAAAGAGTCCATATTACGAACGAGATAATTTAGAATTAATATCAAAACAAATTGACTTTTAAGAAGCCTAGCAAAAATATCAAATATCTTGAGATAAATATATGACAACTAAGAAACAGAATAAAAATGATAATACATAAAAAGATTTTCACCAATCAGAAAAGAAATCTATGAGTGGTATAGAAAAAAATCTATTACTAATATTGAGTTATATTATTCACTCTCCTCGTGTAACAATAAATGTTCTACTGCCGAGAAAAATGCACTCAAGTAAAAGTAGTAGAAAAAAATTCTCGCAAAATTTATACATATTGTATAATGTCCACCGTACAACACTCGGCTGCCACTTATATCGCTACTATATATGTTCTCTGTCCGTTATATATATATTGGGTCGGTTATGTACGTATTATGCACTGTTCGTGCACATTGAATCATAATCGTCTGATCAAGATTCGGTGACTGTGATCCACGTTGGGGAAAAGTGCAGCAGCTATCTGGCCGAAAAGTACGTTCGTTATTTCGTATTCTCTTCAGTCAGACAAGTTAAAACTTCTTTTATATAATTTTTTTTTAATTTTATTTTCTTCCTTCTTCCTCCTCCGTTCCCAAGCTCGCCTTCTCATCGCCGAGCGATCATCTCGCTATCGATCTTAACGCGGTTTGACGATATTCGGCAATCATTTTTCATAATTTTTTCTCCTTTCTTTCATTCCTCGGCCAATTTTATCTTTTCCTTCAACCGGTCGTTACCCCTAGCTCTCTCTCCATCGGGGCCGGTCGTCACCCCTAGCTCTCTCTCCATCGGGGCGAAACATCCTCTTTGCAAGCCGTTGATCGTCGTTCAGAGCCCAAAGATTGCATTGTCCTCTTCCTCACCTTCTTCTAATCATTCTGGATTGATAAATTTTATCAATTTTGGTGTCGCACGTGTTATCAGAGATAGCGGGATTCGGTAAGCTAGAAAATTCTTTCTAATCAATTTCATTCTCAGTTGATCAATTTCATCAACATTCTACTAGTACGCATTCTTTTCTAATTTTTCTTTTTTTTTTTTTCTTAGCTCGGGCGAACAGTAACGCGGATAAAAGGTATTTCAAGTGAAGATTTTTCAATTACACGTATAAATATCAATTTACCATTCTGCGTGATTTCAATTCTAACATAAATATTTTTTTTGTTTTATCCTCCCTTTGTTTTGTATAGATGAATGTGTTAGAATAAAAACAATTTGCATTGGACTTTATATGTTATTGAGCCTATTTATCTTTTAATTAGTTCTACCTATTTATTAGGTTATGGCTAATTAGGGTTGAGTGTGTTGTTCTTTTGAGGTGGTAACCGCAAGGTGAGGGTGACAGCCGAAAGGAAAGAGAGCAATCGGAAAGGAGTAACAACAGTGCAAGACAACGTGCAAGAATTGCGATGTGTGTTGTGGAGATGTACTGGTGTAGTGGTGCTGCAGACAACAACGATGCGCGTGTGGGGCATTGTGTAGTATATGTTCTTATGAGATTTTCTTATACTATTGTAATTGAGTGTGTTTTGCTTCCGGCAAGAGAGATTGGTTGTTCTCCCGAGAGGAGTGAAGAATGTAAGTCAATTACTGATAGTATCGTTTTCTTTGTACCGTCCGTGGGTTTTTTTCTCAAATTGGTGAGAGTTTTTTTACGTAATTGTCGTATTTTATTGTATTTTTTAATTGGTATATTTTTATCGCAAGATCCTCGATATTTTCGCTGCACTTTCCAGGAGCAGCTCTATTTTGAGATTTGTCCTGAGTTACCCCGTTCGTAACAAGAGAGAGATTGTTGAATTAAGAGTGAGTAAATTAATCCCACATTGAATAAAGATAAGATAAGAAGAGGGTTAATATACTAGAGAGTTTCATAGCCTATTGGCTTAAACTTTTAGGTTGGATTGGGCTTTCTAATGTATGGACCGGACCCTTCAGGTATCTTATTTTGGTTAACTTCTCCGGTATTGTATTTCCCAATAGTGATATTAGAACCGATGATTTGGCAAGAAGTCTGATGCATGTAGTAGCTCTCGCTGACAGTGGGTGAAGAGGTTAAAAGCAGTGTGACTCACATAGGGCTTCTGCAAGATGTGAACGAGGATTCGGAGCAAGTTGGGCTCTGATGGATGGCTCTTGATGTGCGGTAACGGTGCTCGAAGTTAAGTGGTTGGGGTTCTGAGCGATCGACGTACTTGGTGCGTGATAGGATGGTTGGATGAGGAAAAAATATAGGTGACTCACTCTTGAGAGGGAGATTATTGGATTAAGAATGAGTAGGTTAGTCCCACATTGAATAAAGATAAAATAAAAGAGGGTTAATATACTAGAGAGTTTCATAACCCATTGGCTTAAGCTTTTAGGTTGGATTGGATTTTCTAATATATAGATCGGACCCTTTATGTGTCTTATATTGGTTAACTTTTTCGGTATTGTATTTCTCCAACAGAATAGGGAATACTTGCGGAAAGACTAGTGAGGATGGATACATAGAGAAAGAGCCTACTGAAAAATGCTGATATTTTATGCTTTTTAAACATTCTACATGCTTCTTCTTGTTGCTTTTTTAAAAAAAATTATATGAGTAAATATTATTGAAGCTTACTGATCAGTGAGTTGATTGATATCGAGCTCCTTCATCGATCATATGCATCAGTTAATATAATGTTGTATGAGTTGTGTATTGTTGGGAAAATATTGAATATTTTGTATGATGTTAATGATTGAAACTGTCCAGTGAAAATTATGTATGATCTATAAAAGTTGATGTTCATTGAATGGTGCAGTGAATGGAATGTAAAGTTACATTTTAATAGAATGGAATGTACATGTTATCTTCATGTGTTTAGAATTTTGTATGACAATGTTTGAATTCTGTACGAAAGTTCACTGATACATTTGAATGGAATGTAAATGCTATCCAGGTAAATGAATAGTGAATGCTCAATGTTTTGATTGAGTTAGTGTTTGAATAGAGAAGAATATTTGAATGCTTCAGTGAATATTTTGTTAGGTAAATATTCATTATGAGTTATGTAATTGTAAATGTAATACTCAAGTCAAGCTATGTTTAAATGAATACAAATATGAGTTGTGCAACTACAAATATTTATTGAGAGCTATGTAACTGTAAATGTAATGTCCAAATAGAGCTATGTTTCAATAAATGCAAATGTGAGCTGTACAACTAAGAATTCTTATTGTGAGCTATATACTTATGAATGTAATGCGCAAGGTTGTGCTATACTTCAATAAATGCAAGTGTAAGCTGTGTAATTGAATATTTAAGAATGAATGTCATATTCGAGTGAGCTATGTTAACTGAGCTTTTTCTATTTCATTTTTTAAAAAAATTATTTTTTCTCACTTCTTTTTTACTGTTTATATTTTATTTTTTTTGTTTCATTTTTTGTTTCACTTTTTTTCACTTTTTCTATTTCACTATTCTTTTTACCTTTTCTTTTTTTATGCTTTTATTTCACTTCTTTCTCCACTGTTTTTGTCCACTTCTTATATTTTTCACTATTTTTTGAAATTATTTTTTCGCTTCTCTTTTTATTATTATTTCTTTGTTCTTTCACTTCTTTTGTCAATGTTTTTTCTTTTGCTTTTTCTACTTTACTGATTTTCAGAATTATTATTTTTTTCACTTCTCCTTTTACTGTTTTTTTTATTTTTTTATTTCACTTCTTTTTTTCACTATTTTTGTTCACGTTCTTTTTTCACTTTTTTTTCCACTTTTTGTGGAATTATTTTTTTCACATCTTTTTCCACAGTTTTTTATTCTTTTATTTCATTTTTTTTCACTGTTTTTTTCACTTTCTTTTTACACTATTTTTTTTTCATTTTTTCTTTTTCACTATTTTTTTGGAATTATTTATGTTACATTACATTCATTGATGAAATTGATTCACAGATGCATGGAAAGCCTAATTCCAAAAAAAATAGAACCTTTTATTTCATAACATTACATTACATCATTGATAATTACATTCACTGATGCACTACAATTTTCAAATTAAAGCAACAAATTTACATAGCATCGTCTTCACTGATGCATCGTCTTCACATTTACGTTTATAACAAATTTACATTCCCTTCGCAAGTTAGGAAGCTTCAGCAATATGCATTCATTAAATCATAAAAAGAATAATAATAAGAAGAACAACAACAAGAAGAAGCAAGGTCTTCTTCCGAGTATCCTCCATTCATCTACACAAAACAAAGGGAGGATAAAACATAAAAAATATTTATGCTGGAATTGAAATCACGCAAAATATTAAATAAAAATTTAAATCAAAATAGCTGCACTTGGAATGAAATTATGTGCAATTGAAAAACCTTCACTTCAAATCCTTTTTCTCCACGTCATTGTACGCCCGAGCTAAGAAAAAATCAAGAAAAATTAGAAAAGAATGAGTACTAGTAAAATGTTAATGAAAATGATCAACTTAGAACGAAATTGACGAAATTTATTAGAAAATTAAATTTTCTAGTTTACCGGATCTCGTCATTGCCGACAACACGTGCGACGTCGGAATTGATAAAATCTATCAATCCAGAACGATTAGAAGAAGATGAGAAGAGAATAATATAATTTTTGGGCTCCGAATGACGATCGTAGGCCAACAACGAGGATATTTTGCAGCGGTGGAGAGAGAGGTAGGAGTGGCAAATGGTTGAAGGAAAGTGAAATTGGCGGAGGAATGAAAGAAAGGAAAAAAAAAATTATGAAAAATGGTTGCCGGATATCGTCAAATGGCTCCGAGATTGATCAGGAGGCGATCGTTCAGGCGATGAGAAGGAGAGCTCGGGAAGAAAAGAAGATAAAAAAAATAAAAAAATTAGTTTTTTCTTATTTAGCTGAAGGGCACACGAAATAACGAGCGTGTTCTTCGGCTAGATCGTTGCCACACTTCTCTCCCGTGTGAATCACAGCTATCGAATTTTGATCTGACGATTGTGATTTAATATACACAATATATATATATATATATATATATATATAAAAGGAGCAATCATTCACAGCTACTGTAGCTCTCTGCCTCGGTTACTGCACCTAGTTTCGTGGGACTGTCCTTACAACACTACGCCATAATTTCACTACAACTCTAATTTGCTTAAGCCTGTCCAATTAGTAGGCTAATCAAGATTGGCCCTAGTAAGCCCATCACTACACGGCCTATCACCTTGCGATGACGCGAACACGTGCTGACATTGTCTGATGTCACTCATGCGCCTACATCGTTGCCATTGCGCTCAGCTCCACCCCATGCTGCTCTTGTCATCTATGCAACTTCGTGATCTGCTCGCCACGGTTGAACCATAACTGGCAGATCAGGACGATCCTACTCAAATATTGTCGACCTAGAACACAAATTGGTCCGGATCTCTAAATTAATCTAGTCGCCTCTTGACCACGTTGGCGCGGGTAGAATCGACGGGTTGAATAAAACCATCGATCCATCTGGTCAGATCGACCCGGATGTGAATTAAAAAAGATTGTGTTTTCCTATAAGATCTCCACTGTTATTTTTCGGCCATTCATAGTCGTTCACTGTCGCCATGTAGATATCCTAGTTGATAATAGGCTTCAAATTTTCTCACATGGGAGAAGATGATACTGATTCTTGACTCACTCTTTTGATGTTAGTAGCTCAAGAAACTAAGGGAAGAAAAAAGAGTTTCTTTTGTTGGATTTGGTTGGTTGATTTTAGTGGTGGTTGTTGGAAAAATAGTGAACTCAATACGAAACGAAGATGGCAACCATGACTGGAGTGAGGACAGAAGGGATTTCAGGAAGACAAATGGTTATGGCTAGCCTAGGTCCAACTACAACAACAGCGGTGAAAGATGCAACTGCACATGTAGCTTACAAGAGATATGAAGTTTTCGTATCAGTGAAGAGGGAGACGATAAAAAAGGAGCTTGTATTGGGCGACAGTGGCAATCCGTATTTTTTTTCTCCTCCTGCTAGTGCTACACCTAAGCCACTTGCTTCTATCGCTCCTTATAGCAGTGTTTCACCGTCTGCTTACGATTCTCATGGTGAGCGCCACTCTTCAAGCGGCCGGAAATGCTTTTGATGGTGTCGACCAGACGGGTCGACCTGTTGACCCACCGAGTGAATCCAAGAATCATCAATTCGTAAAGCTTTTCGGATCAATATTAGTTTAGTTTTGTCAAATATGACCCGAACGAAACTCTCATCGACACTCTCATCTCTCCAGCCGTCCTTACGTACATAGTCGTCGATCTTGCCCTAGGATCTTGCTGCAACTGCAGGTTCTCCTTCGATCTTTAATTAGTCACCTTCCTTAGCTGTGTTGAGCTTCTCCTTTTGGTCATGAGCAGGCTAAGCTTCCTTAACCACAAGTAATCTCTTTCATCTTAGCAATCAGTGAGCTTCCGCCATCGAGTTCACTGTGATATTAATCTCGTAAGCCGGTTTGCTGGACCAAGCCTAGTTGGGCAAGTTCCGACATTTTGAGCGGAAGACTTGATTCAAAAAGAATAAGGCATGATGTCGAGACTATATTAATTAATTGATTTTTATGTTCAGAGCTCGTTTAGTTGCAGAAAAATGAAAGTGAATTTTTATGAGGTGAGTTTTGACAAGCAAGTTTTGAAAAATAAGTTAAGTTTTGAATTAATTGTATTTAAAAGTGTCTAAGTGATTTGTTTTTCTTTTTTTTTTTGTCAGAAATAAGTCCAGGAGAGCTAATACACGCCCTTAATAAGAAATATGTGTTTATAATTTTCTTTTATAAAACAATAATAACTAACTTATACCACTAAAATAGTTTCTAAATAAACAAAAGAGAAAATTTTATATAATTAGATAAGGACGATTACGTGGATTCTGTGGAGCCAGAATGCTTTGATATTATAATAATAACATTAAAAACACTTTGGTATTCTTATTCAATGTTTGTTTCGGAATTGGAGTAAAAGTATAACTACTATAGAAAGGAACGAAGTAACTGAAAGCTGCACTTTGTTTGAAACCAAAATTTCTTTATGGCTGCAAAACTTTGGTTCGTTCGATGAGTTATTAATAATGTTTATGAAAAATATTTTTTAAAAAAGAAACACATTTTTATCATTTTCGTAGATGAGCTTTATTTTATTTAACTTAAAAAACTATTAAAAATAACTAATAATAAAATTTTACTATATAAATATTTTTATATTCTAGATATTTTTAAATAAATTCTATAAAATATTATACAAAATTATAGAAAACACAAAAAAAATTAATAAGCAATTTATGATGAACGTTTTGCCGAACACACTCTTAAAAGATAAAAGATAAGATTATATAGAACGTTTGAAAATGTATTAAATAAAAAGTTTTTTAAAAATATTATTCTAAACCTTTTTAGTGAATGAGTTAGTTTTTATCTAAAAAGATAATATAAGTTTATAAATTTAATAATATATAATTTATTTATATATAGAAAAAACATTGAAATATTGTAAACTAATTAATTAAAAATTAAAATTGTTGAAATTATAAGGATAATTTTGATGATAACAAAGAATTAAGAACTATGATTTATATAAGACTAATAATCAAAACAAAGATTAGACAAATAAGGATTAGACAAATAAAGATCATTTAATTTCTGACAATAATAAAAATCATCATCATGTAATCTTTGTCTTACTACATCTTGGACGAGCAGACAAAGATACGGGATGAGGATGCCATGTACAATTGATCAATTTGTTCGACCATCAAGCATAAGAAGACTTCTCTGTTTCGAGATAGACCCTTACGTTCAACGGCAACGAAATTTTCCTTGCTTCAAAAATCGCCTGCATTCATAACGGACTGAAGCATTTCAAACAGAAGATTCACAGGAGCTAAAATCATCTTCAATCTCACACAAAAGGAAAGCTCAATGATCAAGAAAAGAAAGCAGTCAAAGTCCTTGATCAAGTAAAGCAGTCAACCTGCACTGTATTTATTATAAACATGTCATATCAACTCATCATCTCACCGAGTCTCAGACAGAAGCTTAGCTAAATTAAGCTTTCAACCGTTGGCAGCAAATTCAAACTTCTACAACGCATTCAATGCAATGAAGACTTTGCACAAACACAGCTGAAGGACCACTGGACAACACCACTTTCTCTCTGACGTGAAGAACCGAGTGCCAACAGCAACGTTCCTCAACGGCTCCTGCACAGGAAAGAAACTCTATAAGAAGGTAGTCACAGCAACGAAGAAACAATGTAGAGAAAAGAGAGAAAAACAGGGACAGAACATAAAGAAAATGCAGTAGAGAGAACCACAAAAAAAGAGATATACAAGAACTCTACCACTCTACTCAAAAATATCCTACTCTGCTTTGGTCATGAACTCCACTACTCCACACAAACAAATCTTCTGCAAATCATCTGAAGAAATCTCTCAAAGAACCTCTCCGATCATCTCATCCAGAATCACATCATAAATACTTAACATTCATGAGATAGATCCGTGCTCAATCTTGGTTTATTTTCTTGTAATCTCTTACTGAGAGTGTAAAGGTGATGTTGCAGGCACCGGAAAAGGAAGCTCAGGTAGAGGTTGGTGTAATCTCTTAGACCTTGTAATAGTGCTAGCAAAAAGCGTAGGGGACGGCGTATCCGGTGAGGTCGTTAGGGGTTGTCTTGGCGAAGAAATTGGAGAGTAAGTGTGTGCTACAAGCACTTTGCTCAAAGTGTATTTGTAGCTTATTAAAGGTCTAGTGAAGCTTTGGCTCACAGTGATAGAGCGACCGTGGATGTAGGCAAAAGGGTTTTGCCGAACCACGTTAAATACCCTGAGCACTACTTTTTATCACTTATGTCAGTAAACACTCTAACTCTCTCTGTCTGCGCGAGTTCTGGCATTGACAAATTTATTTGTCACCTTGCCAGAGGGATAACAAACTTAACGAAAATTTTTATAAACTAACTCAATTCACCCCTCCCCTTTTGAGTTAATATTGCAGGAATATCTAACAGTTGGTATCAGAGCAAGCCTCCTAAAATCAAAGGTCTAACAACCTTGAGGTAAAGGATCCTTATGACTAACCTTGTTCCTATAGCTTTTGAAGGTAGATCCTCCAACAGATCACCACTCTTTGATGAAACAAACTATGGCTACTGGAAAACCAAAATGACAATCTTCATTCGGGCACAAGACTTCACACTATGGAAGATCATACGAGATGGACCAATTGTACCAACCAAAACAGGCCCGGATGGAATACGTATCCCCAAGAATGAACGAGAATATAATGATGAAGACAACAAGCTCATATCAATGAATGACAGAGCGATGAACCTTCTGTATTGTGCATTGGATCCTAATGAGTTCAACCGAATCAGTGCTTGCAACACTGCCAAGGAAATATGGGATCAGTTTGAGGTAACGCATGAAGGAACCATTCAAGTCAAGGAAACCAGAATGAACCTGCTAATGCATGAGTATGAAAACTTCATGATGAACCGAGGTGAGTCCATTTCTCAGATGTTTACTAGAGTCACTAACATTATAAATCCTCTAAAGAATGTAGGAAAAGTATTAAAACTCAAGAATGAAAATGAAGATATTAAGAGTCGTGTCCAATAATATTTGATTTAAAGTAGATGCCATAGAGAAAAATCCAACTTTTTCTCAAATGTCACTGGATGAACTAATTGGCAAACTAATGGCCAAGGAACTATCACTGAAGAAAACTGACGAACGTCCTGAAGGGATTGCATTAAAAATCAACGACCAGCAGGTAAGTGATTCTTTTTCTGATGAAGACATTATACTCTTAACCCGTAAATTTAAAAGTTTTCTCAGAAGAAACAAGTTTAGAAAAAGAAGGGTTCCTGGAAAAACCAATAGAGGAGAGGACAGACAAGACACAAACTGCTTCAACTGCAACAAACCAGGACACTTCAAGAACGAATGTCCACTGCTCAAGAGATCGAAATACAAAGACACAAGAAAAAAACGAGCTATGGCAGTCTGGAGCGATGAAGATGAAAGTTCATCAGAAGACAGTCAGACTGAGACAGAGAAAAATGAAGAAAGCAACTTATGTCTGATGGCAGATCATGAAGATGACAATGAGGTAAATTCTACTGACTATGATGATTCTAATGAACAATTACAAGATGTTTTTGATGAACTGTATGCAAAATACCTGCATGCCAAAACCGACTGCAAAACTATGAAGATATGCATGCATAAATTTAAGGATGAAAACGAATATCTGAAAAAAGAAATACTTGTTTTAAAAATTACTTAGAAGACAAAACTGATGCTATAAAAAACATATTGCATGCAGATTATGACCATATAAACTCTAAACTATGTGCACTGCATATTGAAAATAAACGTTTGATTCAAATAAACGAAAAGCTTCATGTCAAACTAAATGAATATAAGACTGGAAAACTGACAAGATGCACAGAAAGCTCAAGCATAGACATGATAAAGAAAATTGCTGAAGTTGAGGAGTTGAATGAGGCACTGAGTCGAGAGGTGGATAGACTCTCATATCCCACCATTCCAGATCTTAAACCATTCATGACTGATTATACAAATATGCACGTAAAAGAAACAAAGCTGATGGAAGAAAATCAAAGACTGCTTCAAGAAAACAAAGCTCTGTAGAGTAAGAACCTCGATCTAGGAGCATCACTAGCAAAATTTGTAAATAGAAATGATAGATTAGATGCAATACTGGGAGCTCAACGCATTATCTGAGAAAGGAAGGAATAGGATTCATTCCAAAGATCTATAGCAACTGTAAACAAGTCTCAAGGTATGATCAGCCCTCCACAAGCCACTCAGGTATGGTAACAGCAAGGATGCAAAACAAAAATTTAATGTCTAAAGCATATACAGCAAATATGTCTTACTCCACGATATCTTTTGTTAAATGCTTTCATTGTGGCAGAAAAAGGCATAATGTTAATTCGTCTTTGGTAAAAAAGAACACCAATAAAATAAAAAATGATATGGGTTCCAAAAGGAATATATAATAAAGACTAATTTTTAGGACCCAAAGAAATTTGGGTAACTAAGCACTAAAGACTTCTTTTAGAAAGAGAGAGCTAACCGACTAAAAAATAGCAAATGGTACTTGGACAAATGGGTGCTCAAGACATATGACAAGAAATGAAAAATGTTTGTGATCTACAAAAACAATTCGGTGGAAATATAATCCTTAGAGACAATAGTAAGTGCAAAGTAATAGGCATAGGAAAAATAGGTAATCCCTCCTCCCTATGTATAAAAAATATTCTTTATGTCAAAGGATTAAAACATATCCTAATAAGCATAAGTCAATTATGTGATAACGGATTTAAAGTCAATTTTGATAATCATTGCTGCTCAATTGTTAATCTATCATCTGGAGAAGAAATACTAAACGGAAAAAGGGAAGGTAATGTTTATGTACTTTATATTGATGATCTTCCTAACAACAAAATATGTTTAGTAGCAAGTCAGCAGGAAAGCAGCTGGCTCTGGCATAGATGTTTGGGACACTGCAACATGAAGATACTATCAAAACTGTCCAAATTAAAACTAGTAAAGGGACTGCCTGAAGCCAACTATAGCTTGGATGAATTATGTGATGCATGTGCCAAAGGGAAACAAGTGAAGTCATCATTCAGGCATAAGCAAGTGATAACAACCAAGCAATCATTACAACTGCTACACATGGATTTGTTTGGACCAGCAAGAACAGCAAGTTTGGGAGGTAAGTACTACTGTCTGATAATAGTAGATGATTATTCTCGTTTCTATTGGGTTTACTTCTTAGGATAAAAGAATGATGCCCTGAAAACATTCATATGATTTTTCAAAAGGATTCAAAAAGAACTAAACCTAAACATTTGTGCTATTAGAAGTGATCATAGCAAGGAATTTGAAAACTTTTATTTTGATGAATTTTGTGAATCGAGTGAGCTGACACACAACTTCTCTGCTCCAAGAACTCCCCAACAAAATGGTATAGTGGAAAGGAAAAAGAAAATGCTAGTAGAAATGGCTCGAACCATGCTCATAGAACAGAACCTATCAAAATATTTTTGGGCTGAAGCTGTTAATACTGCATGTCATATCATTAACCGTGCATTCATTCGCCCCATTCTTAAAAAGACTCCATATGAGCTTAAAAAGACTCCATATGAGCTTGTAAAGGAAAGAACCCCAAATATCGGTTACTTAAGAACCTTTGGATGCAAATGCCTTATCCTCAACAATGGGAAAGATAATCTTGGAAAGTTTGATGCAAAAAGTGACGAAGGTATCTTTCTCGATTACTCCTCAACATCAAAAGCATATAGAATTTTTAATAAACGAACCATGATTGTTGAAGAATCTATGCATATATTATTTAATGAGTCTAACAATAGGACGAGAAGAAATTCAGAACTACATGCAGGATCAGAAGTAGAAGAAGAGCTGTTCCCATCGACAGAAACACAACAAATTACAGAGACCCAAACAGTTGACGAACAGCCAGCTGAAATAACAGAGGAAGGACAGACTCTTGGAATTCTACCTGATCAAATAGAAACTCATGAACAGATCAACAGATCCTTCAAGTACAGATCCAGTCATCCACAAGAAAACATATTAGGTGAGGTAAATGAAGGTATAAGAACCAGATCTTATTTTAAAAATAATTTCATGGAACATTCTGCATTTGTATCAAATCTAGAACCAAAATGCATAGATGATGCATTGACAGATAGTTTATGGATCACTGCCATGCAAGAAGAATTAAACCAGTTTGAAAGAAATAATGTATGGCATCTTCTTAGAAAACCCCCAAACAAATCCATCATAGGAACTAAATAGGTGTTTAGAAATAAATTAGATAAAGATGGCATCATAATTAGAAACAAAGCTAGACTAGTAGCTAAAGAATATAATCAGAAAGAAGGAATAGATTTTGATGAAACGTATGCTCCTTTTGCACGTTTTGAAGCCATTAGAATACTATTTGCTTTTGCATGTCACAAAGATTTCAAACTTTTTCAATGAATGTTAAAAGTGCATTTTTGAATGGTTTTCTGAAAGAAGAAGTCTATGTTGAACAACCTCCTGGGTTTGAAAACACAAGCCTTTCAAATCATGTTTAAAAATTGAACAAAGCTCTTTATGGGCTAAAACAAGCTCGCAGAGCATGGTATAAAAAGTTAAGCACATTTCTGATTGAAAAAGAATTCAGTCGAGGTAAGATTGACCTAACCTTATTTATCTTGCACGAGGATAATGACATATTGATTGTGCAAGTCTATGTAGATGATATAATATTTGGTGTTACTAATGAAAGACTGTGTAGAAAATTTTCTGGCTTGATGTAAGAGGAATTTGAAATGAGCCTGATGGGTGAACTAAATTATTTCCTTGGTTTACAAATTAAACAACTGAAAAATGGCATCTTCATAAATCAAAGCAAGTACATTAAAGAGTTGATCAAAAGATTCAACGTGGAAGGAAGCAAAGAGATAAGCACTCCAATGTCTACTTCTTTCAAACTGAACCGAGATGAGACAGGTAAAGCAGTTGATCAGAAATTATATAGAGGTATGATTGGATCACTCCTTTATCTTACTGCTAGTAGACCGGACATTCAATTCAGTGTATGCCTATGTGATAGATTTCAAAGTGATTCAAAAGAATCTCACATGATAGCTGTAAAACGAATCATTAGATACTTGGTAGGAACTAAGGAATTAGGATTATTCTATCCAAGAGGCTGTGAATTTAACTTATATGCTTATGCTGATGCTGATTTTGGTGGGTGTAAGCTTGATAGAAAGAGCACAAGTGACTCTTGTCAGTTTTTAGGAGGTTGCCTGATCTCATGGTGCTCTAGAAAACAAGCTTCAGTAGCAATGTCAACTGCCGAAGCAGAACACATAACTGCTGGAAGTTGCTGCTCTCAGGTACTGTGGATAAAACAATAACTTCTTGATTTTGGTTGTGATTTTAAGAATGTGCCTATATTCTGTAACAATACGAGTGCCATTAAGTTAACCAAAAATCCCATTCAACACTCAAGACAAACCACATAGATTTGAGACACCATTTCATTAGAGAGCATGTTGAATGCAATAATATAGTGTTAAACTTTGTTAGTTCCGAAAATCAACTAGCTGACATCTTCACTAAACCTCTAGGACTTGACTCGTTCTCAAGAATCTGCCATGAGATAGGATTATGTATCATATAACTATGCTTCGATTCTGTCTCTGTCGTTTAGATTTCAGCATGATCACGATCGCTGACAATGTACCGACTACAACAATTAGAACTATAGTAGCGGTGACCCGGTCACGTCTTGAACACATGACCCAGTTGACTCATACTAGGCTGCATGCATTATAAGTTAACCCGACTGGGCGGCTCACAGTTCGTCGTCTCCATTTCAAAATTTTCCTCTCCCTCTCGAATCCTAAATCTCAAACCCTAAGCTAAATCCCCAAACTTTTGCAATGGCCAAGAAAAATCAAAAAACTCAGGCAAAACGCTCTAGAACTGTCCACGACAACGAAGAGAGATTCACCGGCAAGGAGGAATTCGAAAGATACAATCGGCGACTAACAATTCCAGATGCGATCTTAAGAACTATAAATTGCGACGATTTCAACTACTACGGACTTGAGGTGGATGAACTTTTTGAGGCACAAGGCTGAACAGCATTCAACGAGTGGCCTGGAGAATTTTCAGAGGACTGTGTCAGGATGTTCTACGCCAATCTTCATCCGACCGGAAACTCCTCTCTGTTCGGACCATGGTAAACGGAATCGATATCAACCTGGAAGCGCGATTCATGTCCTTAATGCTCGATCTACCCTACCAGAAGGAAATGCCGCCTGCCAGTGACTCCAAATTGAATTACCTCAAGCAGGCACCGGAAACAGAGGTTGTAACAAAGCTCCAATATGAGTCGGCCGCCACTTACCTCTATTGCCGAGCTCTCGCCATGTCATCTCCAAAATAATAGTTCCCGGTCAGAAGCCGCAACATCATCACCAACTATGACGCATTTACGCTATGGAGGTTGATGAAGAAATTGCCCATAAACCTCTGTCAGTGATGTTGCACCACATGACAAGAGTCTCCAAGTCCAGTGAGAAGCACTTCCCATACCCTCATATTTTATGTAGGATATGCCGACTTAAGGCATCTTTATGGGAACCCCGCAAGTGAAGAAGATGATCAAGATGGATGCAAAGTTCTTAAGAGGAATCACCGAGGCAGAGGAAAGGCTAACGCCCAAGCACCCTCCGGTTGACAATAATCGTACCAAGTGCTACAACGCTCGGTGACTCAGTGCTTGACAAACATTCTCAATGCCATCCTGGAGCAGACAAAGGAAATTCAGAAGTTCAACACCACCTTTGAAGAACTTAAGGATGCTATTTGCCAACCAGAGCACCCTAAGGCCAAGTCGGCCAGAGAGAAAAATTCGAGACTGGACAGAAGGACACTCAGGAAAATGCACAAGTGCATAGATAGAAGGATGTAAAGGAAAACGCACAAGAAGATGGGCAGGAGAATGAACAAATGAATGCAGATTACCATGATATGGGGAGCAATGACCATTCTGTAACTCCGGATAAGGCAACTGAGCAACCAGTGCACATGGAATCACCTACAGAATGCCCAACTATGAATCTTCTGTTTGAAGGAGCTACTGAAGAACCTGATGCAGAAACTGAGCCATTATCAATCACCATCTATGAAGCCCCTCTACAGGAAGAACCCATGTCCAAAGATACCCCAGCTGAGACCCAACTTGAACCCCTTATCACTGAACCTCCTATCTCTGAACCCCCATCAACTCCCTCAACCGTTCCTAACCTTCCCCCTAAGCGCAAGAACCAAAAACGCAAAGCTCACAAACCGGTCTCCAGCTCACAAGTCCTTGTTGATGAGGATGTAGAAATACTTCCTCCATCCTCTGCAGCTAAACCAAAACATCAACGTCCTACATCTCCTGGCTGTCGAACATCATCTAGGCGTAGAAATATCTAGTTGAAAACTTCGCTTAGGCTTAGCTTAACTACTGTTTTAGTTTGGTTGAATGTTTAGATGTTGTTCTCTGTGAATGGATGTTTGCTTGTTTATCTACTTGTTCCTAACTGTGCTTAAATAAATGGTTGAACTTTTCATTATGACTGTCTGATTATGTCTTCTGTCTAATCTGTCAAATTTTAGCTATGTTGCATTTTATATATAAGTTTTTTGAGATGACAAAAGGGGGAGAAAGAAGAATTATTGTTAAGGGAGAGAAAAATGAGGAGAAAAATTGTTACATACAATTTTTCTAGCTCAATCTGAGGGGAGGCCATGAGCAATAAACAGGTAAGTAAATTAGATGCACCAATTGAGGGGGAGTCATGAAAAGGTATGACAAATTTCCAAGTCAAATTGATGGTTTACAAAAACATAAATCAATAATTCTTAATTTGTTTGTCATCATAAAAAAGAGGGAGATTGTTGGAATTATAAGGATAATTTTGATGATAACAAAGAATTAAGAAGTATGATTTATATAAGACTAATAATCTGAAAACAACTCTGCAGAATTAGACAAACAAAAATCATTTAATTTACAAAGACAATAATAAAACCATCATATGACCAATCTCTTTGTGCTACTAGATCTCGGACAGAGGGCAAAGACACGGGCGAGAGGATGCCCACGGCCACATCACGCGGCCATTGCTCGATCTTTCGGCGGGACAGAGAACAGCATACGGGACAGAGAATGCCACAGCCACAATTCAGTCAGTTGTTCGACTACTGAAGCATAAGAAGACTTTTTCGTTTTGAGATGCACTTTACGTTCAACAAAGAACGAAATTTCTCTTGATTCAAAAATCACCTGCATTCACAAAGGACTGAAGCATTTCAAACTGAAGATTCACAAGAGCTAAAATCATTTTCAATCTCACACAAATGAAAAGCTCAATGATCAAGGAAAGAAAGCAGTCAAAGTCCTTGATCAAGTAAAGCAGTCAACCTGCACTGCATTTATATTATGGACATGCCATATCAACTCATCATCTCACCGAGTCTCAAACGAAGCTTAGCTAAATTAAACTTTCAACCGTTGGAAGCAAATTCAAACTTCTACAACGATTCAATGCAATGAAGACTTTGCACAAACACATTTGAAGGACCACTGGACAACACCACTTTCTCTCACGGCGTGAAGAACCGAAGGTGCAACAAAGAACGTTCCTCAACGGCTCTCGACAGAAAGAAACTCTATAAGAAGGGAGTCACAAAGAACGAAGAAACAATGTGAGAAAAGAGAGAAAACAGGGGAGAGAATATAAAGAAAATGTAAGTAGAGAGAACAAGCAAAAACAGAGATATATAAGAACTCTACCACTCTACTCAAAAATATCCTCATCACTGGTCATGAACTCCACTACTCCACACAAACAAATCTTTTGCAAATTATATCAAGAAATCTCTCTCAAAGAACCTCTCCGATCATCTCATCCAATCACATCATAAACACTTAACATTCATGAGATAGATCTTGTGCTCAATCTTTGTTTATTTTTTTGTAATCTCTTCTTGAGTGTGTAAAGGTGATGTTGCAGACACCGGAAAAGAAAGCTCTGGTAGAGGTTGGTGTAATCTCTTAGACCTTTTAATAGTGTTAGCAAAACAGCCAGGAGACAGAGTATCCAAGGTCTGTTAGGGGTTGTCTTGGCGAAGAAATTGGTGAGAGTAAGTGTCTTTGCGCCAAGCACTTTGCTCAAAGTGTATTTGTAGCTTATTAAAGGTCTAGTGAAGCTTTGGCTCTGGTGATAGAGCGACCGTGGATGTAGGCAAAAGGGTTTTGCCGAACCACGTTAAATACCCTGAGCACTACTTTTTATCACTTATGTCAGTAAACACTCTAACTCTCTTTCATGCGGGTTACATTATTGACACAAATTTGTACGACACTTTGTCGCCAGTAGGATAACAAACTTAACGAAAATTTTTATAAACTAACTCAATTCACCCCTCCCCTTTTGAGTTAATATTGCAGGAATATCTAACAGTTGGTATCAGAGCAAGCCTCCTAAAATCAAAGGTCTAACAACCTTGAGGTAAAGGATCCTTATGACTAACCTTGTTCCTATAGCTTTTGAAGGTAGATCCTCCAACAGATCACCACTCTTTGATGAAACAAACTATGGCTACTGGAAAACCAAAATGACAATCTTCATTGGGCACAAGACTTCACACTATGGAAGATCATACGAGATGGACCAATTGTACCAACCAAAACAGGCCCGGATGGAATACGTATCCCCAAGAATGAACGAGAATATAATGATGAAGACAACAAGCTCATATCAATGAATGACAGAGCGATGAACCTTCTGTATTGTGCATTGGATCCTAATGAGTTCAACCGAATCAGTGCTTGCAACACTGCCAAGGAAATATGGGATCAGTTTGAGGTAACGCATGAAGGAACCATTCAAGTCAAGGAAACCAGAATGAACCTGCTAATGCATGAGTATGAAAACTTCATGATGAACCGAGGTGAGTCCATTTCTCAGATGTTTACTAGAGTCACTAATATTATAAATCCTCTAAAGAATGTAGGAAAAGTATTAAAACTGAAGAACTGAAATGGAAGATATTAAGAGCTGTGCTGCCAATATTTGGATTTAAAGTAGATGCCATAGAGAAAAATCCAACTTTTTCTCAAATGTCACTGGATGAACTAATTGGCAAACTAATGGCCAAGGAACTATCACTGAAGAAAACTGACGAACGTCCTGAAGGGATTGCATTAAAAATCAACGACCCGGCGGAGGTAAGTGATTCTTTTTCGATGAAGACATTATACTCTTAACAGTAAATTTAAAAGTTTTCTCGGAAAACAAGTTTAGAAAAAGAAGGGTTCTGGAAAAACCAATAGAGGAGAGGACATACAAGACACAAATCGCTTCAATCGCAACAAACCAGGACACTTCAAGAACGAATGTCCCTTTGCTCAAGAGATCAAATACAAAGACACAGAAAAAAAGAGCTATGGCGATGCTGGAGCGATGAAGATGAAAGTTCATCAAGACAATCGGGATCGAGAGAGAAAAATGAAGAAAGCAACTTATGTACGATGGCGGATCATGAAGATGACAATGAGGTAAATTTTCCGACTATGATGATTCTAATGAACAATTACAAGATGTTTTGATGAATCAGCAAAAAATACTGCATGCCAAAACCATTTACCAAAACTATGAAGATATGCATGCATAAATTTAAGGATGAAAACGAATATCTGAAAAAAGAAATACTTGTTTTAAAAATTACTTAGAAGACAAAACTGATGCTATAAAAAACATATTGCATGCAGATTATGACCATATAAACTCTAAACTATGTGCACTGCATATTGAAAATAAACGTTTGATTCAAATAAACGAAAAGCTTCATGTCAAACTAAATGAATATAAGACTGGAAAACTGACAAGATGCACAGAAAGCTCAAGCATAGACATGATAAAGAAAATTCTTGAAGTTGAGGAGTTGAATGAGGCATTTGAGTCGAGAGGTGGATAGACTCTCATATCCCACCATTCGGATCTTAAACCATTCATGGTGATTATACAAATATGCACGTAAAAGAAACAAAGCTGATGGAAGAAAATCAAAGACTGCTTCAAGAAAACAAAGCTCTGTAGAGTAAGAACCTCGATCTAGGAGCATCACTAGCAAAATTTGTAAATAGAAATGATAGATTAGATGCAATCTTTGGGAGCTCACGCGCACTTATCTGAGAAAGGAAGGAATAGGATTCATTCCAGCATCTATAGCAATCGTAAACAAGTCTCAAGGTATGATCGACCCTCCACAAGCCACTTTCGGTATGGTATAAAGCAAGGATGCAAAACAAAAATTTAATGTCTAAAGCATATACAGCAAATATGTCTTACTCCACGATATCTTTTGTTAAATGCTTTCATTGTGGCAGAAAAAGGCATAATGTTAATTCGTGCTGGTATAAAAAGAACACCAATAAAATAAAAATGATATGGGTTCCAAAAGGAACATATAACAGCACTAATTTTTTAGGACCCAAAGAAATTTGGGTAACTAAGCACTAAAGACTTCTTTGTAGGAAAGAGAGGAGCTAACCCGACTAAAAAATAGCAAATGGTACTTGGACAGCGGGTGCTCAAGACATATGACAAGAAATGAAAAATGTTTCAGCAGTCTACAAAAACAATTCGGTGGAAATATAATCCTTAGAGACAATAGTAAGTGCAAAGTAATAGGCATAGGAAAAATAGGTAATCCCTCCTCCCTATGTATAAAAAATATTCTTTATGTCAAAGGATTAAAACATATCCTAATAAGCATAAGTCAATTATGTGATAACGGATTTAAAGTCAATTTTGATAATCATTGCTGCTCAATTGTTAATCTATCATCTGGAGAAGAAATACTAAACGGAAAAAGGGAAGGTAATGTTTATGTACTTTATATTGATGATCTTCCTAACAACAAAATATGTTTAGTAGCAAGTCGTGAGGAAAGCGGTGGCTCTGGCATAGATGTTTGGGACAACGCAACATGAAGATACTATCAAAACTGTCCAAATTAAAACTAGTAAAGGGACTGCCTGAAGCCAACTATAGCTTGGATGAATTATGTGATGCATGTGCCAAAGGGAAACAAGTGAAGTCATCATTCAGGCATAAGCAAGTGATAACAACCAAGCAATCATTACAACTGCTACACATGGATTTGTTTGGACCAGCAAGAACAGCAAGTTTGGGAGGTAAGTACTACTGTCTGATAATAGTAGATGATTATTCTCGTTTCTATTGGGTTTACTTCTTAGGATAAAAGAATGATGCCCTGAAAACATTCATATGATTTTTCAAAAGGATTCAAAAAGAACTAAACCTAAACATTTGTGCTATTAGAAGTGATCATAGCAAGGAATTTGAAAACTTTTATTTTGATGAATTTTGTGAATCGAGTGAGCTGACACACAACTTCTCTGCTCCAAGAACTCCCCAACAAAATGGTATAGTGGAAAGGAAAAAGAAAATGCTAGTAGAAATGGCTCGAACCATGCTCATAGAACAGAACCTATCAAAATATTTTTTTTTTTGAAGTCATTATTCTGCATGTCATATCATTAACCGTGCATTCATTCGCCCCATTCTTAAAAAGACTCCATATGAGCTTAAAAAGACTCCATATGAGCTTGTAAAGGAAAGAACCCCAAATATCGGTTACTTAAGAACCTTTGGATGCAAATGCCTTATCCTCAACAATGGGAAAGATAATCTTGGAAAGTTTGATGCAAAAAGTGACGAAGGTATCTTTCTCGATTACTCCTCAACATCAAAAGCATATAGAATTTTTAATAAACGAACCATGATTGTTGAAGAATCTATGCATATATTATTTAATGAGTCTAACAATAGGACGAGAAGAAATTCAGAACTACATGCAGGATCGAAGTAGAAGAAGAGGCATTTCCCATCGCGAAACACAACAAATTACGAGAGACCCAAGCGGTTGTGAGCGGCCAATTTGAAATAACGAGAAGGAAGGGCGGACTCTTGGAATTCTACGATCAAATAGAAACTCATGAGCAGATCATGAGATCCTTCAAGTACAGATCCAGTCATCCACAAGAAAACATATTAGGTGAGGTAAATGAAGGTATAAGAACCAGATCTTATTTTAAAAATAATTTCATGGAACATTCTGCATTTGTATCAAATCTAGAACCAAAATGCATAGATGATGCATTGTGAGATAGTTTATGGATCACTGCCATGCAAGAAGAATTAAACCAGTTTGAAAGAAATAATGTATGGCATCTTCTTAGAAAACCCCCAAACAAATCCATCATAGGAACTAAATAGGTGTTTAGAAATAAATTAGATAAAGATGGCATCATAATTAGAAACAAAGCTAGACTAGTAGCTAAAGAATATAATCAGAAAGAAGGAATAGATTTTGATGAAACGTATGCTCCTTTTGCACGTTTTGAAGCCATTAGAATACTATTTGCTTTTGCATGTCACAAAGATTTCAAACTTTTTCAATGAATGTTAAAAGTGCATTTTTGAATGGTTTTCTGAAAGAAGAAGTCTATGTTGAACAACCTCCTGGGTTTGAAAACACAAGCCTTTCAAATCATGTTTAAAAATTGAACAAAGCTCTTTATGGGCTGAAACAAGCTCATGAGCATGGTATAAAAAGTTAAGCACATTTCTGATTGAAAAGAATTGATGAGGTAAGATTGACCTAACCTTATTTATCTTGCAGACGAGGATAATGACATATTGATTGTGCAAGTCTATGTAGATGATATAATATTTGGTGTTACTAATGAAAGACTGTGTAGAAAATTTTCTGGCTTGATGTAAGAGGAATTTGAAATGAGCCTGATGGGTGAACTAAATTATTTCCTTGGTTTACAAATTAAACAACTGAAAAATGGCATCTTCATAAATCAAAGCAAGTACATTAAAGAGTTGATCAAAAGATTCAACGTGGAAGGAAGCAAAGAGATAAGCACTCCAATGTCTACTTCTTTCAAACTGAACCGAGATGAGACAGGTAAAGCAGTTGATCAGAAATTATATAGAGGTATGATTGGATCACTCCTTTATCTTACTGCTAGTAGACCGGACATTCAATTCAGTGTATGCCTATGTGATAGATTTCAAAGTGATCCAAAAGAATCTCACATGATAGCTGTAAAACGAATCATTAGATACTTGGGAGGAACTAAGGAATTAGGATTATTCTATCCAAGAGGCTGTGAATTTAACTTATATGCTTATGCTGATGCTGATTTTGGTGGGTGTAAGCTTGATAGAAAGAGCACAAGTGACTCTTGTCAGTTTTTAGGAGGTTGCCTGATCTCATGGTGCTCTAGAAAACAAGCTTGATGCAATGTCAATCGCCAAGCGAGAACACATAGCTTCTTTGGAAGTTCTTTGCTCTGAATCTGTGGATAAAACAATAACTTCTTGATTTTGGTTGTGATTTTAAGAATGTGCCTATATTCTGTAACAATACGAGTGCCATTAAGTTAACCAAAAATCCCATTCAACACTCGCGCACAAACCACATAGATTTGAGACACCATTTCATTAGAGAGCATGTTGAATGCAATAATATAGTGTTAAACTTTGTTAGTTCCGAAAATCAACTAGCTGACATCTTCACTAAACCTCTAGGACTTGACTCGTTCTCAAGAATCTGCCATGAGATAGGATTATGTATCATATAACTATGCTCAGTTCTGTCTCTGTACGTACTTAGATTTCAGCATGATCACGATCGCTGTGACAAATGGCCGACTATTGTTAGAACTATAGTAGCGGTGGCCCGGTCACGTCTTTGAACACATGACCCGATTGACTCATACTAGGTTGCATGCATTATAAGTTAACCCGGTAGGCGGCTCACGATTCGTCGTCTCCATTTCAAAATTTTCCTCTCCTCTCGAATCCTAAATCTCAAACCCTAAGCTAAATCCCCAAACTTTTGCAATGGCCAAGAAAAATCAAAAAACTTCGGGCAAAACGCTCTAGAAATTGTCGACGACAACGAAGAGATTCAGCAGAGGGAGGAATTGAAAGATACGATCGGCGACTAACAATTTCCATTCGATCGGCAACTATAAATTGCGACGATTTCAACTACTACGGACTTGAGGTGGATGAACTTTTTGAGGCACAAGGCTGAACAGCATTCAACGAGTGGCCTGGAGAATTTTCAGAGGACTGTGTCAGGATGTTCTACGCCAATCTTCATCCGACCGGAAACTCCTCTGTTCAGACCATGGTAAACGGAATCGATATCAACCTGGAAGCGCGATTCATGTCCTTAATGCTCGATCTACCCTACCAGAAGGAAATGCCGCCTGCCAGTGACTCCAAATTGAATTACCTCAAGCAGGCACCGGAAACAGAGGTTGTAACAAAGCTCCAATATGAGTCGGCCGCCCACTTACCTCTATTGCCGAGAGCTCTCTGCCATGTCATCTCCAAAATAATAGTTCCCCGGTCAGGAAGCCGCAACATCATCACCAACTATGACGCATTTCTGCTATGGAGGTTGATGAAGAAATTGCCCATAAACCTCTGTCAGGTGATGTTGCACCACATGACAAGAGTCTCCAAGTCCGGCAGTAAGCACTTCCCATACCCTCATATTTTATGTAGGATATGCCGACTTAAGGCTGTGCCTATGGGAACCCTGCAAGTGAAGAAGATGATCAAGATGGATGCAAAGTTCTTAAGAGGAATCACTGAGGCAGAGGAAAGGCTAACGTCCAAGCACCCTCGGTTGACAATAAGCGTCCAAGTGCCAACGGCTCGGTGACTCAGTGCTTGACAAACATTCTCAATGCCATCCTGGAGCAGACAAAGGAAATTCAGAAGTTCAACACCACCTTTGAAGAACTTAAGGATGCTATTTGCCAACCAGAGCACCCTAAGGCCAAGTCAGCCAGAGAAAAATTCGAGACTGGACAGAAGGACACTCAGGAAAATGCACAAGTGCATAGATAGAAGGATGTAAAGGAAAACGCACAAGAAGATGGGCAGGAGAATGAACAAATGAATGCAGATTACCATGATATGGGGAGCAATGACCATTCTGTAACTCCGGATAAGGCAACTGAGCAACCAGTGCACATGGAATCACCTACAGAATGCCCAACTATGAATCTTCTGTTTGAAGGAGCTACTGAAGAACCTGATGCAGAAACTGAGCCATTATCAATCACCATCTATGAAGCCCCTCTACAGGAAGAACCCATGTCCAAAGATACCCCAGCTGAGACCCAACTTGAACCCCTTATCACTGAACCTCCTATCTCTGAACCCCCATCAACTCCCTCAACCGTTCCTAACCTTCCCCCTAAAGCGCAAGAAACAAAAACGCAAAGCTCACAAACCGGTCTCAGCTCACAAGTCCTTGTTGATGAGGATGTAGAAATACTTCCTCCATCCTCTGCAGACTAAACCAAAACATCAACGTCCTACATCTCCTGGCTGTCGAACATCATCTAGGCGTAGAAATATCTAGTTGAAAACTTAGCTTAGGCTTAGCTTAACTCTGTTTTTAGTTTGGTTGAATGTTTAGATGTTGTTCTCTGTGAATGGATGTTTGCTTGTTTATCTACTTGTTCCTAATCGTGCTTAAATAAATGGTTGAACTTTTCATTATGTATCTGATTATGTCTTTGTCTAATGTCAAATTTTAGCTATGTTGCATTTTATATATAAGTTTTTTGAGATGACAAAAGGGGGAGAAAGAAGAATTATTGTTAAGGGAGAGAAAAATGAGGAGAAAAATTGTTACATACAATTTTTCTAGCTCAATCTGAGGGGAGGCCATGAGCAATAAACAGGTAAGTAAATTAGATGCACCAATTGGGGAGTCATGAAAAGGTATGACAAATTTTCAAGTCAAATTGATGGTTTACAAAAACATAAATCAATAATTCTTAATTTGTTTGTCATCATAAAAAAAAGAGGAGATTGTTGGAATTATAAGGATAATTTTGATGATAACAAAGAATTAAGAAGTATGATTTATATAAGACTAATAATCTGAAAACAACTCTGCAGAATTAGACAAACAAAAATCATTTAATTTCTGACGAGACAATAAATGACCATCATCTGACCCATTCTTTGTGCTACTAGATCTTGGGACAGAGGGCGGCCTGCAGGCGAGAAGGATGCGCGGCCACATCGATCATTTTGCTCATTTGCTCGAATGGGCGGGACGAGAAGAAAGATATGCGGGACAGAAGAATGCCACACCACAATTGATCAATTTGTTCGACTCATCAAGCATAAGAAGACTTTTTGTTTGAGAGGCAGACCCTACGTTCAACAAAGAACGAAATTTCTCTTGATTCAAAAATCACCTGCATTCACAAAGGACTGAAGCATTTCAAACAGAAGATTCACAAGAGCTAAAATCATTTTCAATCTCACACAAATGAAAAGCTCAATGATCAAGGAAAGAAAGCAGTCAAAGTCCTTGATCAAGTAAAGCAGTCAACCTGCACTGCATTTATATTATGGACATGCCATATCAACTCATCATCTCACCGAGTCTCAAACAGAAGCTTAGCTAAATTAAACTTTCAACCGTTGGAAGCAAATTCAAACTTCTACAACGCATTCAATGCAACGAAGACTTTGCACAAACACAGCTGAAGGACCACTGGACAACACCACTTTCTCTCTGACGTGAAGAACCGAGTGCCAACAGCAACGTTCCTCAACGGCTCCTGCACAGGAAAGAAACTCTATAAGAAGGGAGTCACAGCAACGAAGAAACAATGTGGAGAAAAGAGAGAAAAACAGGGAGAGAACATAAAGAAAACAGAAGTAGAGAGAACCCAAGCAAAAACAGAGATATATAAGAACTCTACCACTCTACTCAAAAATATCCTACTGCTGGTCACGAATTCCACTACTCCACACAAACAAATCTTGCTGCAAATTATACTGAAGAAATCTCTCTCAGCAACCTCTCCGATCATCTCATCTGAATCACATCATAAACACTTAACATTCATGAGATAGATCTTGTGCTCAATCTTTGTTTATTTTTTTGTAACCTCTTACTGACAGTGTAAAGGTGGTGCTGCAGACACCGGTAAAGAAAGCTCAGGTAGAGCTTGGTGTAAGCTCTTAGACCTTTTAATAGTGTTAGCAAATCAGTTAGGGAGACAGGAGTGTCCAGTAGACTATTAGGGATTGTCTTGGCGAAGAAACCCGGTAGAGTAAGTGTGCTTGGCGAAGTACTTTGCTCAAGGTGTATTTGTAGCTTATTAAAGGTCTAGTGAAGCTTTGGCTCTGGTGATAGAGTGACCGTGGATATCGACAAAAGAATTTTGTCGAACCACGTTAAATACCCTGAGCACTACTTTTTGTCACTTATGTCAGTAAACACTCTAACTCTCTTTGTCTGAAGGTTATATTATTGACACAGCCGGCTGTCAGCTCGCTGTCAATAGGATAACAAACTTAACGAAAATTTTTATAAACTAACTCAATTCACTCCTCCCCTTTTGAATTAATCTTACAGAAATATCTAACAAAAATGATAATAAGTATTGATAAAGTTTTGCCAACTATCACCTTGTCAAGCCAACATAGAAGAAAACAAGATGAATTTAATTAGATCAAACGTAGACTTCATTGACATATGAATAATTCTAGATAGCAAAAACAAATTCTAGATAGGAAGTAGTCACCCTAATTCAATGCCTTAATTGTGATGTCAGATAAAAAATAAATACCTGGTGAAGAAGTCCCTTCATAATAATAGTAAACCTGTTGACATGTTTGAAGAATAACTAAAGCTGAATAATCAATCAATCCGAAGAAAAAGGGAAACGAGTACAAATTGAAGTTCATATTTGCTAGAGTTGAGAGTGATCCCAGTTACATTTTTAGGAAGCATTTAGAAATACTTTTAAAATAAAATTTTTCTAAAAATTATTTTTATTTTTTTAAAAATAAATTCTATTTTTTTATTTAAAAAAATAATAGAAATAAGTGTTAAAAAAATTTCACTACATAAAATTTTTCTATATTCTTTAAATTTTTAAATAAATTTTCTAAATATTTATAAAAATATATTAAAAAATTAAATAAAAAAAAAAAAAAGGCTAAGCCAAACAACTCCTTAATGGAGAGAATAATATACGGAAGGTTGATGTGCTACAGTATACTTCTATGTATTGGTTAAAAATTAATTTTTTAACTTTATGGACCCTGTTTGAGTATATCTTAATAAAAAATACTTGTTGAAAAAGAAACTTATTTATGAAGTAAATATAAAAATGTATGGATACAAATAATTTATTTTTAAAATAAATGTTGAGTATGGTATTTGGATTAAATGTATATATAACATATGAAGGAGAATATCAATAACTGAAACACAATTGAATCTATAATAAGTGATACATGTTAAATTTCAGCATAATTAATATATATATAGATATATATACTTTAACTTCCTTTAACTTCAACATATTTAATTTTCAAATTTTTAATAATCTCTTGACTTTAACATATTACAGCACTTGCCTTCTGCAGAAGTTGGATTTTACTATCCAATATTTCGCCTTCTACAAAATTGTGAAGAAAATGTTGATACTGAATGAGAAATGCATACTGCTTAACTAGCCATTTGTGTTCAATTGGTTTATGTTTTGTATTTCGTTTATGGAAGAAGCTGATCTCATATGCTGTTAGTGATGACGTACAAAGATGTGTTTATCATGCATTCAATGTTGATGCTGTATAGATCAAGTATGATTCTGTACGTAGACTTTAATTTAGCTTAATATATATTCATAAGATTATCAAGTGAGTACAGAGATTGTGGTTCAGGTAATTCCAGCATTTCTAATTTGCTTACATAAATTCATGTTCCCTTTAGTCCCTTGTTTTGTGCTCTGCAGGCCGTAAGTCAGCTGTGATTTTCACATTCTATCAACTTGGAATTCTAACAATCATATAATAGTTGTAACAATCATTTAATGCGAATTTGATACTTCATTTTATATGTGGCTGCAACTAGATTGTGAATTGTTTTGTTTGTAAGAAATCCTCTGGGAAAAACTGCTACTAATTCCAAGGTGTTTATAGTTTCTGTTAATAATGATTGGGTATACCCCGAGTGGTGTTGCGTCAATGTATCCCAGTTTTGTTCCCCAGTGATGCGTTGATGCTTACTTAGTTTTCTGTGTATGAACATTTTCAATTGCCTGCCTGTTTGCTCTACGTGAGCACTCCACAAGAAGTCAATGCGTGATTGGTGATTGCAGGTAAATCACGCTATCGGTTGGTTCAAACTGTTCGTGTGTCTGATTACCTATATGAAATGTTGTTTAGAAAGTTTGTCATGATGGTCTATCTTAATGCCGTTGATTTAAGGTTCCAGGTGAGCATTCATTCATAAGTAGATATGTTGTAGCAGCAACTCCTAACTATGCTCAAATTTCATCCAAATCGGCTACTTTTTTCTGAGCAGGTTAGTGCTGCGGTATATATGTTTAAAAAAACTTTGAATTTCAGTTCATAGGTATATTTAGCACGATTTCTTCTTGATACTTGTAGCTTTAACTCCCACTTCTAACGACTAAAGTAGGGAAGAGCCATGTCATATAATACAAAATTGTGACAATTAACTAAATACCTAGTTGGATTACATGGATTTTTTTTGTTTTTGTTTTAGGGTGTATGTTAATTAGTAAGAAATAAATTTTGTAAATTTCACTAGAATTGAGTTAAGTAAAAGTTAAATTAAAATAAAATTCTTAAAATTTAGAGTAATTTTAAATAGAATAAATAAAGTGAATATAAATTTTAATAAAAGTTGAGAGTTTTTCTGATTGAAACATAACGTTAGAGCTTATTTATCAATCTTTCAAACTCATTTTATAAAATTCATTTTTAATACAAAATAAATAAAAATTTTAAAATAAATTATTCTATTAAAAGTTTATTTTAAATTTTTTTTAATTTTAATTTTTTAAACTAACTTTTATGTCAAAATAAACGCACCGAATGATTCGGCTCATAACCAAGTTATAGTACCAATCAACTAAAGTGTCTTTGTGAAACAAAAAGTACCACACCTATGATTTAACAGATTGACCCAATTTTCAAGGTCACGTTAGTCAATCCATTCGATGCAGCAATTAGTATGTCTCCACGTGTCCACCCTGCAATCCAATCACGCTCTCATGCACGTGCACTCACATGTACAAGCAGCATCAAACCCTTTGTCTTCATAAGATCCAAATCGACTTCCATTTTTCTTCCCCCTTCAAACTTCAAAACAAGTAAACGATTCTCTTTCTGCACATTCTTCTCCTCTGCTGTATCTCGTTCGATGATGTCACAGGTACCCGACGGTAGTGATGGGCAGTTTAAGAGATTGGCTTGCCCTCGTTGCAACTCAGCCAACACAAAGTTCTGTTACTATAACAACTACAGCCTCTCGCAGCCGCGGTACTTCTGCAAAGCCTGCAAACGGTACTGGACTAAAGGGGGGTCTCTGCGCAACATTCCAGCAGGCGTTGGTTGCCGTAGAAGCCACCGGCCAAGACCTAATAGGTCTTCGAATAACCAGAGCCGTTCTATAATTCGGCCTGATCTCATTCTTTATGGGATTGCAGGAAATATTCATGATATGGATAAGGTTGGTGATCGATCCTTGCACAATGACAATGGATCGAATAATGAGATTGATCTTGCTCTGTTGTACGGAAAGTACCTGAACAATAGTCCAGATATTAACACTGGTGCTAGTCTTGGTTCAAACGACAACGCACAGATTGCGACTGTAATGGATGATGTTCTCGATCTTGGTTGCGTTGATGATTATGATCAGCTGCTTGCAGTCTCGATGTTGCCGACTGTGGCTGAAGAGTTTGCCGATAATTTGAGTTTGACATGCGTTGAAGCTCCAGAAAGTAATGATCAAGATTTCATGTGTAGTGATTATTACAAAGCTTACTTTCAAGCCTTGAAGCTCTCTGCTGTGGACCTCCAGAGAGTAATCCCATCTTCTTCTTCTTCTTCTTCCTCCTTTCATATATAATATAAATACAGTACGCAATACTAGTAGTGCATGTACTAATTATAAGGTGATGTACATATATAAGTACATTGGAAAAATCGATTAATTTTTCGTTGATGAACTATAGATTCATCTATTGAGAGTTAGAAAGTATATGAATAAAAATTACAATAAAAATTTGTATCGACACAAAACTTGAGTTAAATTGCTTGATTAACTATAACTTAGAAGCTGAATGCAGATTGCCAAAGTCGTTGACTTTGTATACTTTGTTATTAAATTTTGTGAATGGAATGTCTGATGCTAGGTTGTGAAACTAGCAAATTATAATTCGAGAGAGAAAATATAAACAACATAAGTTGGAATGCTTGCTGACCAAGTAATTACTGTATGATCCCTGGCAATTAGGAAGATTCGGTGGGTGCACTTGATCCAAGAGCAAAAGGTCCAAGATCTCAGAAACTCATTTTTAATTAATTAAAGAACCTAGTGAAGCAACAAATTCAAGACATGAATAGTACATTCAACCAAGTTTCATTCAAAAGTGATGCCTCTAATCAGTCTGTGTTCAAATTTTAGTTCCATATTATTGATTATAATTGTAAGATATTCGTAAGGCTTGCTCTTTTTGTTACTTATTGATTTTGAAAAGAACCGTAAATTCTTCACATAGATTTATAACAAGCTCGACCAAATAGGTCCAAAAATTGGTACTAAATTCAACTTTATTATCCGATTCATTCAAGACATTCGTAGTCCGTTTAATTTCAAAATCTATAAGATTCATTTTATTTAAGATAAATAGTACGCTTCATTTCAAGATTTTCACATGATCTCTTTTACTTAGAGTAAGTAGCCTGTTCATCACTACTAGAAATAAGACCTATACCGACCGAGATTATTCAGTCAGTAATTTCATCAAATACCAATTAAATATAATTCAGTCGATAATATTCATATATTTGCCAACTGATTCTATTATCAGTTAGTATATTACGAATTTACCTACTGTCTAATTTTATAGTCGGAAAATAATTTTATTTACCAACTATGTTTACGCAGTTAGCAAAATTTACCGATTAGTAACTTTAGTCAGTCGTTATTCATCAGTTTTAGTAAGCTTCAGCTAACCAGTTCGATCAGTACTCTTTTATTTCTTTCTCATCTAACGAGTAGCTCACCGAAAACCTAGCTTCCTTCTCCTGCGCGTGAACCCTTCCCTGTAGGTTTCATTTCTGATCGATGAAGAAAGTAAGCAATTCTTACTGTAGCCAACATCCCACTCACTTGCATTGCTTCAATTTTTATTGTCGGTAAGCTTAAGCTCGCTCGGACGAGCTACACGTCTCCGCGTGAATGGCGTTGCAGTCGAAATTGAAGCTGTCGCTGATGAAATCTTTAGCTACTCCGTGCGGCTATCATCTTCTCCACTGTCTAAGTTACAATCGCTGTCGCTAGCGAGGTGTCCCTCTAATCTCCAGCAAATTGAAGCATACAATAAGTTGGAATCTTCTCATCTTCGAGCTGCCATCATCTTCTTCTCCTCAGTTGCTTCAATTGCTACTTAACTGGTTAGTTGAATCATAGGAATACAAGGCTACAAGCAACAACACATTATCGATTTAGTTCGTTAATTAATTTCATGTATGTTAATTAATCTCATAGGATAGAATAAAACAAAATATTATAGTTGTTAATTAGTAGTGAACATGCTTTGGGTGAGTTATAGGTTTTGAAAATGTAATGCATTTTCAAAATTTTGATGGATGTCCTGAAATAGCATAACAGTTTAGCTTGATTGCTATTTGAATACATTGTTATTGGAAGGATTGCATTGTTTATAGTTTTCCAGCAAGAAATGCTTTGTTATTGGAATGGTTCGTTGGGGCAATCTTTTTTGTTACATTAGAAATATCTGTCATGTATTATGATTTGTTGAAATGACTTAGCCATCAGCAGCAATCTACTTAATAATGCATTTTCAATGAACATGAGTACTTACTTTTGTTGGAATTATTTATGTGTTGAATGTTGTGCTATTTAGATTATGTTCTGTGTATACTTTAGTGCTATTTAATTGAATGATGTGCATGAAATAATTATTGATAAAGAAATTATTAAAATTAACAATGATCTAGTGCTAAATTCATAAAAAAATACCGATTGCACTAGTATTCAGTTGGTAATACCAACTGAAGAGAAGATTGTTGACTACACACATCAGTCGGCGTTAGTCGGTAAATACCGACTGAACATCTAGTGGCTAAATTTTGGCTGAACGGATGGTGGCTAAAGACCGACTAAGTGGTTGGTGGGTAATCTACCAACTACATAAAACAGTCGCCAAACGGACTGTCTCTAACGACTATAAGTACAGTCAGTAAATACCGACATATATGCTAGTCGAAAAATACTGACTAATATATTAGTCGGTATTCTGCATTGGTAAATATGTTGGTCGATAATTAATTTACCAATTAGAATTCGTCAATCGTTTATTGACTAACTATATTTCAGTCGGTAAATATCTTTACCGACTGAACTATAAATATTGCGGACTAATTTCGTTAGTCATTGATTCCATTATTTCTAGTAGTGTATTCAAACTAATGGCTGATTTTATTTCATGGCAACTTAGTCTACTTTATTTCAGTACATGTACCTAATTTTATTTTAAAAAGATAGCCATTTTGTTGGAAAAGATAGATGTTACAGAAGTTTAGTCTCACATTATTTATTAATAATCCTAAGATGATATTTCATAAAAACTAAGCTTATTTCTTTCTTTGACAATTGAATTTCAAAAGAATATTAAATTCGCCACAAGTCGCATTAATCGTTTACCTATTAATCTATTAAGAAAACTAACAATTTCCAAAAAGAATCTATTTAGAGAGTCCCGTGCTTTGGATTCAGCTCTTTAATTTAGCCAACCAGTCTAGAGGGAAATTCCTTTCATTATAAATGTGAGATATATTGACAGTTGTGAACTCTTAAAGCAAAAGATGAGAGCATCCTCATGCAGAGGGTTGCTAGTTGCTACTATTAGCTATCTATACAGTCTCTGTTAGTCGCTACCACTACCTAACTAGTAAATTAGCATTTTATTTTCACAATTTTCCTATGTCTCATTTGGGGTAATTTGTAGTTAAGCTGCTAATCTATTGTGCGTATTAAGGATTCGGATCGTTTGAATTTCAAAGTAAAGTGACATATTAAATTTACTATTATATTCTCAAATTTTAACTCTAATAAATTAAATTAGTATAAGCCCAACTCTATTAGTTGTTTATCTTCTTTCCAAGTGGGTGCGAAAGCATTCTCTTTCTCTTTTGTTGCGCGCTTTCCACTTCTTTGATAAAGATAATTGATCTTTTTCTATAATTGAATTGCTGAAATCGTTAATCATAGGAGTGATTTAACTTAAGTCTAGAAAGATTTGATTTAGCTATCAATGTTGTATATATATGTATAAATATATAACTAGTATTTGTATGTATCTTATGGTATAGATATAACTAGAATATTGACTCATTCAACCTCTATTGTAGCAATCCTTTAATTGAATTTCTGCCCAACAAAAGATTCAACTATTTTAGTTAGGTAATACATTTGCGACTTTGTACTAGAACTTAATTTGATTAAATTCGTAAAGTTTAAACAATAAATATCACTACAACAAAAAGTACTAATAGAAACCAAAACTCTTGGTCGCTATTGAAGGAAACCTATCGCTAATACTAATAACGATAAAAAAAATACGGTCACAAAAGTGGTCACTAAAAGTCGGTCGTTGTTAGTAATGACGGCGAAATGAGATGTTTGATTGCTATTAACATTTTAAAAAAATTTTGTATTAAAAATATAAATTACATAATATATATACCAAAACTCATACTTTTATGTATATACACAATACTCCATCGTATATACATTGTAAAATTAATTCATGATGACCGTAAGACGTTAGATGCGCCTCTAGGCTTCTCATTAAATTGTTGAAACGTTGGTTAGGAATTGAGGTAAGTAAAGAATACATATTTCTACGCTATATGGTAGCTTATGTTACTAGACACCGTCTTTTGTACTGTTGTACTTAGTTTTGGTTTCAATATATATGCGTGCCAAAATTGAATTAAGCTCGTTTAAGTCTTATATTTTTGTTAATCATTTTTATATGCTTACGGCAACTTGTTTTTACTGTCTTGATATAGATAGTTTGATGGCCATTTGGCCATTTCGTTTACTAGCAATTTAATTTATATTCATTGCGTTGTTAGATGTACCGCAATTAACATATATGGGAAAACTAGATTGCTGACTGTTTCTTTCTTATTTTGTGCAGCTTAGATCAACGATTCAAGTTTGTTATAATACCACTTATTATTTCGCCTATTAACTTTTATACTTCGTATCAATAATATTAATATATATATATATATATGATTTAATTTTCAAAGTTAATTATATGTTTTGCATATGCTTAACTAAAAGTGTAATGGATTCACCTCCCTCATCAGTTTAGACAATAATATGTGATAAGGTTTTATCTCATGTCAAGTACAGAGAACTATTTTATATTGGAAAGGGTTTAGATTGACAGTTGTCAAAATTTTGATTTAAGGTATCGGTGGCAGTCTATTACTGTTTATTAACATTTTATTTAATTTTTATTTTAATAAATCTAATATAGTATTTAAAAAATTTTACTTTTAAAATGTAGAAAGTTCAAATGTGTCAGTTGTGAAACTTATTGTACAATTCATATTATTTTTTATTAAAAAGCTAAGCTAATTTTTTTAAAAATTTCAAAATAAGTTCTTCTTTAAAAACCTCTTTATTTTAAGCACTCTCAAACATCCTAAAATTTTCAATTTTATGATATTAGTAACACCTGCAAAATCAACTCAAAATGGGAGGGGTGAATTGAGTTGATAATAAAAATTTTTCGATTAATAGAATATCATACAAGTAGTAGTTAGGCAATCGGTTATATATATGATAGATCCTGCAAAGAGCTATTAGCACATCATATTTTAAGCAAATAAATTGAATAGTAAATCAAAACAACTTACGAGATATACGTGGTTTGGTAAATATCTTTGTCTACGTTCACGAGATGTTCTATCATAAGAGTCAAATATTTACTAAACTTTAAACAACTTATACAGCAAATAAGAAAACTAGTTCACCAAGCACACTTATTTTTATCGAATTTTTTTAAAATTAGATAGCCCTTCACAGCCGACTGAACACACACGTTCTCCTAACTAAACAGCTAGGCTTGTTACAAAGTCATTGCACATCTACCAGGCTCCTACCGAGTCTCTTCCACAAATGTTTTAATCACTTAGTCTCTATTCTATAGAAATTTAATTAACATAAATTAGGCACATGATCAATCTCAAAGCAAAATAAATTTAAAATAAACAAGTTGAGATGATTAAAAGGCTGCCAGAATGTGTTCAGAAAATTGATCAGAATAATAAAACTGTCTCTATTTGAAAGATTGAGTCTGTGTAATGCTGTTCGTTCTTCTTTGAATTTCTCAGTAATTTTTTTGTTCTTCTATTCTGCAATTTGTCTCTTTCTTACACAATTTCTGCTTACAGGGCTAAGGTTCTTGAAGTCTTCTTGTTGCAAATTTTTCCGTTAGAGTCTCCTAATCAATAGCAAATTTCGAAATCGTTCTTTGTTGTAGTCTTCCGTTCTTTGATTGTTATTGCTGAAATATCTAGCAGTTCTCTAGTTGGCCCATGATTTTATTTAGATAGACTATTGTAAGTTTTTTCATCAGCATTAAATGTATCTGTGAGGAAATTCAAAACTTTCGCCTGACTGCTGCACTTACTCCAGCTAATATGACTTTTTTATTTGATATGGACCCCAGCAACTTGTTTTTTGTTTTCTGATTTGAAGATGAGTCGGATGGTGAATCTCCTCTATGGATTCGTTGATTAGGATGACATTTTCCTATGGGCTGGTGAAGCTGTTGAGTTAATTTGAGTTCTAGAGCTTGCTATTCATCTTCATGACTGAAAGCTTGTGTTCTTCACTGACTAGATTTGGATAATAAATTTTTGTTGATCTTCTCACAAGTATTGAGATAATCATCTTAGTTTTCATAGTTTGACTTATGTAATCTTCTCCAATAATGTAAATACTTTGAATCTTAAGCTACTGATTGAAGTTTGCGATGCCAACGAGAATAATGATCCTTTGTTCGGTTTCTTCTTTAATAGCATGGATGTAGCATCTAAACAGCTAACTGCTTGTGTGAGCTCTATTTTGTGGCTGTTTTACTTTTGCAGATTTTGTTCATGCGCCTCATAAGGAATAAAGAGTATAGATAGCAATTAGGTAGCTGGCAGTTACGTGGTTGTCTATAGGTGAAGGGTCTTCTTGTACTATAGTTGGCGTATTGTGTGCTTGGTATAGGATAAATTTTTGTGAGATCCACATAACTTGATCTTAACTATTTAGTTCATAATCATAAACCGTAACTCTTAATTATTGTGATTATCAAAATTAACATTGGGTTTCCAACATACACTTTTATAATTTTATATCAGCAAAAATAATTCTATTTCATACAAATCATAGTTATGATAAAACCGCATTTAGCTCGTGATATTAGTAAAAAAGTCGTTAAAATTGCTATCTTGCTTAAATGATTTCAATTTAAAGGATATGTTTTGCAAATTGAGGACTTTTTTGCAAAGTCAGCTTTAAATGCTTCAGCCATAATTTTTTCGAAGATGTTGGGAGTGTTTAAGATAAGGCGCATTTCTGAAATAAAGCTTATTGCAAAGCTTTTCGAAAATAGGTTTAACTTTTTAACCTAAAAAGATAATAATATTTAAAGATCTTATGATATACAATTCACTTGTACTTTATATTTTAAAATTTTTTAAACTACTTTAGAAATTTTATTACAAAATGTAGAAGTTTTTCTGAAATGAAAAGCATTTTTATAAACACTACCAAACACCTCCGAATTCTTTTTTGACAGTAATTTGTTACTATAATTTCGTTCCCTACTTAGCTAGAATAGAAATTTCTCCAACTGTCGAATCCAAACTGGTCTAATCTCTAATTCTTACTTTTGCTGCGATTTCGTATTCAACAGATATTCATTTTCACCCTCCCACTCAAGGACAATGATTTTTCAATATTCAAGCAAAAACATCATTCAAAGAAGCATTATCCAAAGTAATTTAAAAAAAAATTTCATTAATTCCCTAATCTTTTAAAAGGCTAAAATTCATTTCGGCTAAAATAACACCATTAGAAAGAGTATGCATAGATCTAAAATTTAAAAGTGTCTTATACAATTACCAATCTTTATCAATAAAATGAGCTGTTAAAGAAATATACTCATCAGTTGTCAAAAAAGATCACAAATTAAAAGTCAAGTATATTCTACCATGGATACTTTCTAACATAGAGTAAATCTTGCTCTTTTCTCTTCTATATGGTATTGCACAATTAGCTTCAACTATATTTCTACTCACAAGTTGCATATTCGTTCGCAAATTATTGAAATACAGTTCTAAATCCAGTAAGTTCAGTGAAATGAAAAGGCATGTCGAGCATTATCATGGCAGCAGTCAATAATTTTCTAAATTTGTTAGGATCAAACTTTTCCTCAGCCAAAGACATAAAATTAATATTTTGTTGAAGAATTAATTGTCTTACATCTCTTGCGGCCCTCTTAACACATGACTCGACGTGACGTTTCAAATTACTGGTACCATATTGACTGTCAGTCAAGTAAGAAGCACCATAAGTTTTGCGCTTATATTTCTACTTTTCAGTTGAATCTAAAGGAAGAAATTCAAAATGTTTGCAAATTTCCGAGATAAGCCTCTGTTTATGCTTTTCTATTGTAGTTAGTTGTGTCGCACAACTCCCCTCAAGACTATGTTGACTAGCTTCATTTTCTGTATCGAAATTATCGCCTTGAGTACTCCATATAATTTTAGATGCATCTATATTTGTATTTTTCCTCTAATATACACTGCATATAAGTTCAACAATCGAAAATTTGTTAATTGGTATATAATATATAGTAGAAAATAAAATATTATAGAAAGAAATTCAAAATATTAGTTTATAAAGAATTCTGTTTAAAAAGAAAGCTTAAAAAGATTAACCAGAATTTTAGTGAGACAACCAAAAAACTAAAGCAATAGTATGCTTTTTAAAACATAAACATTTAGCAAACAGAAACTAAAGCATAATTTTTTTGTACGAAACAAAAATAATATGCATTTGCAAACAACGAAAAAGCATAGTTTTAATTTTTAAAAAGCATATACAAATATTAAAAACAGTAATGAAACTTGCAAATTAATACTAAACAAAAAAAAAAACTATTTGTGCAAGGTTTTTTCCTAATTCAAGGCTAAGAAAGCTTAAGAAGACTAACCAGAATTTTAGTGTAATATTGAAAAAATCTTAAGCATAGAATGGTTTTTAAAATAGAAACAATTAGCAAGCAGAAACTAAAGCATAGTCTTTTTGTATGAAACAAAAACAATCTGCAATTGTAAACAACCAGAAAGTATAGTTTTGATTTTAAAAAGCATATACAAAATATTGAAAACAATAATGAAACTTGCAAATTAATACTAAACAGAAAAAAAACTATTTGTGCAAGGTTTGTTTCTAATTCAAGGCTAAGAAAGCTTAAGAAGACTAACAAGATTTTAGTGAAACAACCAGAAAACTAAAGCATAGTATGCTTTTTAAAATAAAAACAATTAGCAAAACGTAAACTAAAGCATAGTTTATTATATGAAACAAAAACAATCTACAATTGTAAAAACCAGAAAGCATAGTTTTGAAATAGAATATTAAAAACAGTAATGAAACTTGCAAATAATACTAAACAGAAAAAATTATTTGTGCAAGGTTTCTTCCTAATTCAAGACTAAGGTGGTGAAAACCAAAATACTAAATCACCAGTAAGTATTCATTTAGTTAATACAACAACTATCTATTAATAATAAAATGATGCAAATGGTTAATAAAATCAACTCTAAGAATTGATTGAATCTAGATGCTTCATAGTTCAAAGTAGATTATCCCTACACCATGGTTCTTGTAGCAAGTTTTCTTAAAACTTGCAAGTTGGAATGCATATTGTGGAGTTAACAATCAAAGAATGATGAATAATATTACAGTACCAGCTTTTGAAGAGCACAACTAGTAGATAATATTGTAGGACCTACCATATCTCTCCCACTTAAACCTTTTGTAGGTTCTAGTTATATAGCAAATAGTACTTTCATTTGAAGTATTTCTAAAGAGAGAAATTTCAGTAATAGCTATCGCTAGACAAAAGTATAGATGCATAACCTTCATTTTGAGTATTATGTGGAACTGTCTCTAAAGAAACTTAAGCTGGGAATAAAAAGACTATGTTAACTAAGACTTTGCTAGAGGAACAATTTCCATTAAGGCTAAATCTCTCAGCACCATGTATCCAAATTTAGTGCATGCTATTTTAAGCAATCTATCTACACAATCACATACATCAAACTAATTAGAACTGAGCCCTATTGTGATAGAGACCTAGTCAACCAAAGAGTTAGAAACACGAAAATGATTACTAGAAACATAATTATCATCATTCAAATAAAAAATGGTCAGTTATCAACTATTCTCACTGTTCAAGAGATTAACATAAAAAGAAAATCAAGTAATCAAATTTTAAACATTAGAACAGAGATAAAATACAGGAACATTTAGATGTCTTCTATTTAGATAGAAATCAAAGATAGGAACAACAACCAAATCAATAAACGGTCCTTTGTTGATTGTGTTACTCTAAGATTCTTATGTTGATCGTCGCCAAGGCTAGCGAGGAAAAGACCAAGAGAAGAGATTTGAACGCGCGGAGGGAAGGAGATTCAGACGCGCAGCACAGTGGCTTTACAGGACGGAGGTGTGAATCCGTGATGAAGAGATTTCAACCGGCCAAAAAGGAGACGATACTAACCGGCGAAAACAGATAATAGATCCGACAGAGAACTGGAGAAGAATTAGAAAAGTAGATCTAAAATTTGATTTCTTACGGAAAAAAATATTGCTGGAAGAGACGAAGAGTAGATATAACCTAGATCTGTAGATCGGGTTTGAGAATACCGAACGGAGAAGGAAGAAATTGAGAAGAGAATAATTTCAAAAACTTAATCAGTATAAATACTAACAATTATTCGGGTCACTTTCGGGTTGACACAAAAATGACCCGAACTTTTTTATATTAATGAGTCAATTTCGGGTTGAACTGAAATTGACCCAAATCCGTTCAAGTCATTACCCAAACTCAATTTTAATAGATCGATTTCGATTCGAGTTGTCGGATTGGATCATATATTGTTACCCCTAAAATAAAGTTAAATGGACAAATAAAGTAAGAGAGGGTTGAAGAACTGAGGCCTCCGTAGCCAAAGAGACAGGTGGAGATACTGATAGATTGTCCCTATTTCGACACTATTAATCGGGACCTTAGAAGATAGAAATGACGGTGAGACGATCTCTTCGAGGCATTCGAACAATCGCGATACTAGCTGAAGGTTTCTCTGCCACTGGTCCTCGTCTCACGTTATTATGACTTCTAATCTTATTGTTGCTACCGATGATTTGGTAAGCAAGTGACTCAGTTCGAAACGGCTTTTTTGGGCCAGGTCTAACTATCGTATGTAAGATTTCAATTCAATGTTGGTCATGATTTTAAATTAGTCGTGACAGTACCAATCTAATATTTGACCCATCACTCATTATTAGATAAAGGGATGAGATGGATCCACGTCATCCAGATTTTCCCAACAAATTATTTTCTTCATCTGTCTCCTTCTTTTATGTTCATCTTCGTCCACGAATCAATAGTAATTAAAACTTTGTCTTCTTCAAAGACAGTACTTCTGCATTATTTGAAGATATGAAGCCTTTCAATCGCTCAAATGCTATAAATTTAGTGTGGATTTCAATAGACAGTGCTTCTTAATGACTTGATGGAGTGAGGAAAATGTTGCTCTTGATGGGCTAATTACCTACCTATGATCTCTGAGGCTCTTTGTAAACTAGTCATTTTTCTGTTGATAAAAAAAATAAATTTGTAAGAATTACCATGCACTTAATCCTAAAGTGAAATCTTTGAATTAAATCAATTCATAGCTATCATATGTTGGTCTTATCGCATCTTTGTGAAGCACTGATGATCATAACCTTAAGATCGTCTTAGAGTAAACATGCCATGGTCTATGTTAACAATGAAGGCTCCAATAAGCTAAGTATCTAAAAATAATTGAAGCTAATGTTGAAGGACAAGAAGAAAAGAACAAATTAGAGGGAAGAAAAAGTGTTTGCGATTGAAGTCCAGAAGGTGATATAAGGGCGTGTTTCAATCACATGAAAATGAATTTTACTAAAGTGAGTTTTATAACAGTAAAATTTGGTGAGAAGTGAAAGTTCGATAAAAGTAGAGTTCTGATTGGTAATAAAATATATGAAGTAAAGTTTGGAATAAATTTTATAATAGAGTTCTGTTAGGTTTTCCTGTAAGATTAACTCAAGAGGGGAGAGGTGAATTGAGTTAATCAATAAAAATTTTCGTCAAGTTTAGTTATCCTACTGGCGGCAAATCTTACAGCCGGTTGTGTCAATGCTGTGACCTGCAAAGACAGAGAGAGTTAGAGTGTTTACTGACATAAGTGACAAAAAATAGTGCTCAGGGTATTTAACGTGGTTCGGCAAAATCCTTTTGCCTACATCCACGGTCACTCTATCACCAGAGCCAATGCTTCACTAGACCTTTAATAAGCTACAAATACACATTGAGCAAAGTGATTCGCCAAGCACACTTACTCTACCGGGTTTTTTCGTCAAAACAATCCCTAACAGCCTACTGGACACGCCTGTCCCCCTGGCTGATTTGCTAGCACTATTACAAGGTCTAAGAGCTTACACTAAGCTCTACATGAGCTTCTTTTACCGGTGCCTGCAGCACCACCTTTACACTGTCAGTAAGAGGTTACAAGAAAATAAATCAAGATTGAGCACAGGATCTATCTCATGAATGTTAAGTGTTTATGATGTGATTGGATGAAATGATGATCGGAGAGGTTCTTTGAGAGAGATTTCTTCACTATGATTTTGCAACAAGATTTGTTTGTGTGGAGTAGTGGAGTTCGTGACTGCAGTAGGATATTTTTGAGTAAGTGGTAGAGTTCTTGTATATCTACATTTTTTGTTTGGGTTCTCTCTATACATTTTCTTTATGTTCTCTCCCTATTTTTCTCTCTTTCTCCACCACGTTTCTTCGTTGCTGTGACTCCTTTCTTATAGAGTTTCTTTACTGTGGAGGAGCCGTTGAGAGCGTTCTTTGTTGGCGCTTTCGGTTCTTCACGCCGAGAGAGAAAGTGGTGTTGTCAGTGGTCCTTCAATTTGTGTTTGTGCAAAGTCTTCGTTGCATTGAATGTGTTGTAGAAAATTGAATTTCTTTATAGCGGTTGAAAGCTTAATTTAGCTAAGCTTCTGTCTGAGACTCGGTGAGATGATGAGTTGATATAGCATGTCCATAATAAATGCAGTGCAGGTTGACTGCTTTATTTGATCAAGAACCCATTGCTTTCTTTCCTTGATTATTGAGCTTTCCTTTTGTGTGAGATTGAGAATATGATTTTAGTTCTTGTGAATCTTCTGTTTGAAATGCTTCAGTCCGTTGTGAATGCAGGTGATTTTTGAAGCAAGAAAAATTTCGTTGTCGTTGAGCGTAAAGTCTGTCTCAAAAATAGAGAGAAGTCTTCTTATGCTTGATAGTATAATATTTGATTGTAATGTTTGTGGCATCCTACATCTGTATCTTTGTCCTCTGTCCCTTGATAGTTGAGCGACTAATCGTGATAGTAATAAGAATAATAGATTTATTGAATGATATCACCTTGTAATTAAATTCGTGATTTCTTCTGGAGGAAAATCGAAATCTGCATGTTGAAGCATTTCTGCATTATCAGCAAGACATGATTGTGATGATGCTTTGCACTATGTTCTTTGTCTTCTCTTGTTGTGATTTTTCCTGATTTTTTATATGAACTTATAGCTGATATGTTCCTCAATAAGTCCTCAAGATTTTGCTTCAAATGGATGACGAATTTTTGATTGAATTACATCTGAAAAGTTGTTTCATCAATGACTGATTCTGCTCTCTATTTACTGAATTTTTATCTATCATTCCACGATTTTTCCAAGTTTATATTGATCATCATTTGATGTGCTATTCGGTCAATCTTATAGTGTGCATGTTGGCCTGTCTCTGATGAAAAGTTGAAGTTCAAATGGAATCGGCATCATGCTTAAAATTACTTCTAAAAGTGAATGATTATCACGATTTTTGATTCTTCTCTGTCCGTGACGGCGTGTGAAATAATAGTAAGTAGCGGCTATTGAGTCCTCTGTTTTTTGTTCATCTCTGTTGGCGATACTCTGTTTTTCTGCTCTTCTCTGTTCGCGATATCCATGTAGCAGCAATTAAACAGCTGGCTATTTGTTGACTGAGGGATTCTCTGCTCTTCTCTATTCGCGATATCCATGTAGCGACAATTAGGCAATTTGGTGTTTTTGGTGGTGAGGATTCTCTGCTCTTTTCTGTTCGTGATATCCATGTAGCAGCAATTAGACAGTTGGCTGCTTGATGGCTGAGGATTCTCTGCTCTTCTCTGTTAGCGATATCCATGTAGCAGCAATTAGACAGCTGGCTGTTTGGTGGCTGAGGGATTCTCCGTTCTGTTTGGGATAGATCTGTTTTATGAATTTCTGCAGAATTTGATTCCAATCATTAGTTCACCCTAATCCATAAACTATAATTCTTAATTATTGCTATCATTAAAATCACTTGTTGGAGTTCCAACAAGTTCAATATAGAAGTAAAAATAAACTTCGGAATGGTAATTAAAATAAGTGAACTAACCGAACTCAAAATCTGAATGAAAAAAGTGAAGTTCACATCTCAGCCACTTATCAAGCAACATTTTGATGTGTCAATGCAAAAATTTAGAGAAGCGTATTAAATTTACCCCTTGATCCAGAGCATCAGTATGCAATTATATAGCATATAACTCTTGTGCTTAGCCCATCACAATCTCGATTGGGCTTGTAGTTTGTAGGTTTGTATGGTAATTCAGGTTCTATATTTCTTTTTCTTTTTTCTTTCTTTTTTTTTTTTTTTTTTTTGACGATGGAGGTCATGATGTAACTAAATTATGTGCTATGAAGAATATAGATTTCAAATTAGCAAACAAATTGATAACTACAAACTTTTATACATTTTCTTTTGCTGAAAAAATTTCATGCGGATTGCATGTTACTACAACGAGAACCACGTCATTTTTATATTCTTCAAAATGTTCTCAGCACAATCCAAAGTTTGTCTTTTACTCGATGAACGTGTAATAAGTTTATTAGGTTGCTATATTCCTCAATCTATTTGGACATCACTCCAAAAACACCACCATCATTTGTGATTGTCACGAGTCACATATTGCAAAAATAAATTACGAAGGGGTCTCGAAAAGTTAGAAGTGGTAATATATGATCAGATCCAAAAATTTAATCTGAAATTGAACCATTTAATTCGAATTAGGATTGACAATTTTGATCCGTATAAATTTATAATTTGGGTTAGAATTGAACGAGTTTAATCCGGTTATTAATCGAGTCGACCTGAAACTAACACATCAACTGGAGTTGTCACCCGTAAAAGGATTACCTCTTTTTCGATTATCTCTTATAGTATAATAAAATTTTAATAACAAAAAAAAGAATCGAGTAGTAATTTATAAATTATAGTAATATTAGTTTTTTATAATTAATCGTTTACTTTCATACCTTAATAAAATAGTATAATATGAGAATTATAATATTATCAAAAATATTATTAATATATTTATAATTATAAATTTTTTAGCAGCCACCACATATTTTTTAAAAAATAAAAATAAAAAATAAATATTTTGTAACATTCTAAGTACCAATAAAGATAATAAATAATGCAGCTTTTTATGGACAGCCACCACCTCTTTTCACCAAGAACAACATATAATATTCATTCTAAATAATTTTATAATTTCACTAAACCTAAAAAGTGTAGAAATAAAAATTAATAATTTTAATTATTATATGGGTCTACTCGAATATGATCAGATTATGAATATGTTGGGTTAATGTCGGCAATTTTAACGCATATAATAATGTTGGGTTAGAGTTGTATAAATTTGACCCGATTATAAAATAAATCGATCCGAGACCGATCCACCAATCTGAATTGCCAACTCTACAAAAAGTCAAGAAATAGTATGAATTTGCAAATAAAGATAATTAGACGCACCTAAGCAATATCAAGTCTCCACGAGAGATAGCAAATATGAATTAACAAGTCAAATTTACCATTTAATAATTAATTAAAATGGCTCGCTCTTAATCTGATCTCCATACTTATATGGGTTAAAATTATTAACACTGGCTTAACATGCTTAACAATTAGATCGAATTCAGATTGACTCATTGAACAAATAAATCACTAACATGAAATTATAAAAATTATTTCTAACAACAAGAGATGAAAGTTATTAGGTACATATATTTAAATTTAAATTAAATAAACTCTAGCAAAATATATAAAATAATAAAAAGCTAATCAAAATATAATAAATTAAATCATATATATATATATATATATATATACACACACACATATATATAAGAAATTAAAATTTGATTATTCTAATATTTTTTAGATATTAACTAATATTTACTCTATAAATAATTATACAAATTAGATAAATTAATTTTGAATTAATATGAAACTGATCTCATTTAATTTATGAGATTGATATTTATCTGAAACTGAAAACGAAACTCGTCTAAAATTAAACTCCAAGTCAAATTAAATAGTCTAATAACTAGAAATTAAAAGAATTTCTAATACGCAACTATAATCATAGTTGGTAGAATCAGACCGGACGTCAATTCGAAATTTTGTCCGAATTAATAGATCACGGTTTGACCCGGTGAGTCGACCTGTCACCCGCTAAGTCAACATTGTACTTGTCTTTATTTTCATTCCCCACCCTCCCCCATCATTGTTGATCTGTTCCTCTTCCTTCGTCAATTCAATTCTTGTAAATCTAATTCTCATCCATCAAATCAAATAAAAAATTAAATAGATAGAGAAGATCAAGTGGTTTTTCTGATGGCCAAGACCAAACTTTACGAAAAAGATCGCCCTTCTTACACCATAGGGCACTAACAAAGTTGTCCGACGTAATCTCCTCCTCCTCCTTCTTCTTCTTCAATCTTCATGTTGTTGAATTTTTTTTCAAGAATTATTATTATAATTACTGTTGATGAATAATGATCAAACAGAATTTCGACTTCTTCCCAAAAGACCTTCATCGAAGATCGACTCTGCCGAGAATCACCGACATCTTCCATCGCCATCGTCTTCGTCTATTGCTTCTGCGGTGAACTTCTCTCCAAGCAATTAACCAATGGCTCCGTCCACAGTGATGAAGGAGCAGTTCATCAAGGTCCTCATCCGCCCTTACTGCACTAGTGTTTCTTTCTCAAAGATAATGACAACGGCAGCGGAGGAGATTGATGTTCAAGTGTTCACCCTTGTTCGTGATAAGAATGTATATGGCAATGAAGATCCATGGACTTTGCTCGACGGAGACAAAGATGTGAACTTTTTTAACTTCGGAGCTAGATATAATGAATAGAAATGATGGCGGTGCACACAAGCACCGTGAATCATTTTGCGAAAAGTGGGTCTTGAAATATCGAGCACAGTCATAAAAAGCATCTTATCATCAATCAATGCAACCGCGAAGTGATCGGAGAGATGACTCGGGCATGTTGATAGTGAAGAAATAAAGAAGAAGATAAAAAAACATAGTTATAAATAATGAGAAATTTATTTAAATAAAATAGGTGATGATATTACATTAAAACAGCTGTAAGATAATATCATAAAAGAGACAAGTAAACTAAAGTATTCTTGATATATATGCTTGAGTATTTTAGAATATTAAATTTTAAAAGTCACTAATAATCGATATTTACAAACAAGACATAATAAAATTTTTTTTGTATTATAGAATCCAAATAAAAAATATAAACTACATATTATTTTACAATATAAAGCTACTAGTAATTAATTAGGTTCAAATATATCACCATTTGTTTTAAAAATTTTATTCAATTCGGATTGCTGAACGAGCGGATTGTCAAGGTCACACCGGATCTAAATAGATCGCGACGAATCAAAGCAGATCGTTTATACAGATAATTTATTTACAAATTTAGATCGATTTTTCGTTTGGATCAATAGTTTCTAGGTCGACCAGGATTGTTCGCTTTGAGGATGCTTTTGGTTCAGCTTACTAGAAAAATAATTTTTACTTTTTATTTTATTTTTTCAATATATATTTTATAAGTATACTGAAAATTTATTTAAAAATTATAAAAAAATTTACATAATAAGAACTTTTTATTACATATTTTTATTTTTTTAAAAAATTAAAAAAATTCAGTTTTTTAAAATAAAAAGATTTTCTATTTAAAAAAACTTCATTTCAAAATTACTTTCAGGTTTCATTAATTCGCGGCCGAAATTTCTCTTTGTTTATATATTCAACTCATTATATTTTTTATTTCGTTCTTTTTGGGCCTTTCTTGGGTCTTTCCCGCACGCTTGCACGCATCGCTCCTTCTTCTTCGCTCTCAATCTCTTCGAAATCGAAGGAGGAAATAAATCGAGATCAAGAAAATTTTGTGATTCTTGTCCCAATCGCGTTTGTCGTTCTCGAATTATTGCTTAGAACGATATAGGTGGAATTGAAGGCTGTGGTTTTCAAGAACTCTGCGATTGTTTCGAAGATGAAGAAGCGGATGGAAACAATTCAAGATCTAATCGAAGAAGCGAAGGTTCGCACGGTGTTTTGGGCTATCTGTGTCTTCGCAATCACCTATTTCCTCTCTCGTAAGTTTCTTTCTTCTTTTAGATCCTGTTTAATTTCATGTTTAAGTGCTGATAATACGATCGATTCAACCTTCATCAACGGATTTTATGTTCAGTTTTAGGAATCTATCATTTATTTTACTTTTTGATGGTTGGGACTTCTATATGTGATATATTTGATTTCAGTTACCTATTAATTTTAGTTCTGAGTTCTAACTCTGTTAGGTTGAGATAGGGTGAAGTACGCAGTGGGGTAGTTGGGCGTTAGTAATGAAAGACGCTAATATATGTTCCGTTCTTGTTTTTCTAGGATTTGTTAAATGTTCTTTCTCTTTTTTAACCACTTTTACGATTTTTTTATCAACTTGTGGTTAACAAAATTGAACTTGAGATGCACTTAGTTGCATACTTGGGCTGCGGAATAGAGTTGGATGGGATGCCTGAATTGTCCAATCCTTGAGAATGGTCATATAGAGATCGGTAGAGCCTTGGAAGTATTCACTTATTTGTTATTTTACCAAACAAAAACTCGTTGCAGAGCAGTGCGTTATGTGAAGAAATGTGAGGTGGTTATCTTCACTCACATAAGGTTGGTATAGGAGTCATTCTCTTCATGCATCTTTACGCCATCCATCCCTTCCCTATCTTTATTACTGATAGGCTTGTATGTATCACTACCAAGTTTCTGTATGTTTATGTAATATTTTATCCTTTCTATATGTTAGAAGTGTGATACATTTTATGGTTGGGCTCAATGTTATCGCTTTAATGGCCACCAAGAGTATGACAGCATTTTGAGACTTCATTTTAATTATTATAGAAAAAAAGACTTCATTATAATTGTTATTTGAAGGTGTCCTTGTATATATGCTCTCACCTTGCAGTTAAATTGTTTTAAGATATAAATTGGACAGTAACACATAGTTGTCTTGCGCTCCACTTGCGTTGTTTCAGTAAGGATAGTCCATGATGTTATTTTACTGTCCATTGAATTTACTTTTCAACTTCTAGTGATGTCTCCCCTGTTGTTAACTGGACCTTCTGTGCAGATACGAGTAAATCAATGTGGACAAATCTTCCCATTTCTATTCTCATATTATGTGGCTTTCGGTATCTTTCTTATGAAGTGGAGCTTCGTTGGAAGGTCAGACCACCTCCCAAAGAAACTTACTTATCTCACTTGGAGAAGAAGCAATTATCAATCCATGATTCTCGTCTTTATGTTGCCCCATCAACGTCCAAGTGGAAGAGAAAAATTGACTCACCACTTGTAGAGGCTGCTATTGATGACTTTATAAAAAAGATTCTGCAGGATTTTGTGATCGATCTATGGTATTCATCCATAACACCTGACAAGGAGGCTCCAGAACTTATACATGGGTTGATTTTTGATGCTCTTGGTGAAATATCAGGAAGGATCAAAGAAATCAACCTTATTGACTTGCTCACAAGGTGCTTTTGTTATACTTTTGTAAGTCATCATCATGTTTGTTTTAACTTCACTTATGGTACTGGCTTTTGCTTCTAGACTAAATTTCTATTTTCAAATAGGGATGTGGTTGACTTAATAGGTCATCATCTCGACCTGTACCGGAAGTATCAGTCTGAAATAGGTGTTGATGTTATGGGAACTCTATCTTTTGAAGAAAGAGATGAAACGTTGAAGCGCCATTTAATGGCATCCAAAGAGCTTCATCCTGCTTTAATATCTCCAGAATGTGAATACAAAGTAAGTATCGACCACATGTTTCTGTTGCTGTTGTTGCTTTCTGTAGTTTTGCGATTTACTTGATGTTAGCCTTAGGTTCTTCAAAGAATCGTTGGAGGGATTCTGGCTGTAGTGCTGAAACCACGGGAAGCCAATAGCCCTTTAGTCAGGTGTTTCAGCAGAGAATTCTTAACATGCCTGGTTATTCAACCACTTCTAAATTTTGCAAGCCCTGGGTAAGCTTTTTTATGCCTATGGTGTAAAGTTGACCTCTGTAGCCTTTTGCATTTACTTGAAATTCTCTTTTTGCCTTTAGTATAGTGAAAATCCTGTGGACGATCTGTTTAGCTAGACAAATAATTATGATTTGGGCTCCTTTTTCCTTAGCATTTGGTATGAATACGGACGTGAAACCTATGCCAGTAGACATGTCATGACTTAATAACGCTCAATGTTTTGTAAGCTTAGTATTCACTGCACTTTTGACTGTCAATTTACTTCTGATAGGAGCCTCTACTCATTGGAGGTACATGCAGTATTTCTGCTGATTTTTCATTGAAACTTGATTATTGCTAGTGTAGATCCTAGCACAGAAGCTGTCTTAACGATACTTTATGTTGCAAGTCTACATATAGTAATGTACCTTCTGTTGCAACCTATTGATGTAAGTATTGGTAATGCGTATTTGAACTGGTGACATGTTCATTATGTTGACTGTAAGAAATTGAACTTTGATAACCAGTGTCTGGATTCAGATTATCTGCTTGGAAATAAAAGTGTGCTTTAATAAGAGTTCTATAATGCCTCTGTGAGATGAAGAGCTTTACTGAGTGACATGATGGACCCAATTGGTTCATGTATTCCTTTTGGCATATGTAGTGTAAGTTTAAAGAATACCTATCTGTATATCTGTATATAACAGATATTTGTTGCAAAACTTTGACTGTGTAATCCAACCTATCCTTTCTGACTGTAGCATTAGTTTCAGTTTATGCTTTTTTAGAACTAAGTTGTATACAGATGGCATAACACACAAAACTTATGAAAATGAAAATTATCCTTGCATGATATTCTAACAAATTGTAACTTCTACTTATTTTATCAATTTTCTTTTGCTTGCTGAGATGGCAACTGTGTTCAAATTTTTTGCAGGTACATCAATGAGTTGATAGAATATATATTCCAAGCTCTTATGGACAACAAAGGTAGTGAGGTTGGACTTGATACCCCAACCTTCGGAACAGGTTATGTTCGTGAACACGTTGTCCCAAGCTCTGATCATCAAAGCGGTGAATTTGAGCCCAGCAAAACTCCTTTTTCCTTGAAATTAAATGATTCCATATCTATTGGAAGTGGTGGAACAGCAGAAGCAGGTGCTTCTGAGCATGGAATTAAAACAATTCCGGAAGATTCTCCTCACAGGACTCAGCCTCGTTCAGCAGAGTGGGCAGTGGTACTTGAAGCTGCAACAAAAAGAAGATCTGAAGTCCTCGCACCTGAGAATCTTGAAAATATGTGGACGAAAGGAAGAAACTACCAGAAAAAGAGTGCAACCATATCAAAAGCTGGGACTTCATCGAAATCTGTTAGGATATCCTCTGGGGCCGTAAATGCTAGTGCATATGTAGAAAATAGAGGGAAGGAAACAATGAACAACATCCACACACGTGCAGGTGTTGAGGATAAACATATTGTTCACAGGTCAAACTCTAGTACTCAGTCATCTCTTTCAGCTGACAATGAGACAAATAAATCTCAAGATCTGGTGACTGGAAACATTCAGGAAGGTCATTTTGGTTTTAGAACTAATGAAGATGCCAGAGAAATACCAGAAGGCAACAAGTTACTGCTCAAACGATCTACCAGCACCCCTGACATGGAAACCAAAATTTCAGTCAAAAGTTCTGATCTTCTGAGTCCCAAGGAGCCTTATATAGTTAGTCCTCAGAGAGAAGAGCCAAATGCTGATATAGGAGCTCATCGAGATCAATTCTCATATGTCCCGAAAGTAAAATGCCGGGTTAGTATGTGAAGTGTTTACACTCTGCATCTTTTAAAAGAAGTTTCTATCTGAACAATCACCACAAATATTTTTATTTACTATCACATCTTAGTGATTTACTTTCCGTATTGTGTATGTATGTGATCTCGACTATAGTCTATACCTAGTTGTCATTAGTATACATGTTTTCTCCTTCGTGTTGACTTTTGTGCTGTACCTACATGGACTTTCTTTCTCATGGTCGCAAAAGTCTAACTTTGATGTTTGTTTATCTTAGATGGAGTGATTCAACTGGGAGCACTGTAACTTCTAATACTTAAAGTTAGAAGAAACAGGTTAATGTGCCATTCCATGAACATGTATGAATGTGCCATCTTCCATGAACATGTATGACTAAGTCGCTAACAGTTTGCTTATCAATTCTGTAATGGTTATCTTAGAAATTTTGCATTTCTTTATTTTCAATGTGGGATATCAAATGCTTAGTTTGCTTATTGTGCTAATTTTTATATTTGCTTATAGGCGATAACTGCTTTTGCAGGTTGTTGGGGCATACTTTGAAAAACTAGGATCAAAATCTTTTGCAGTATACTCAATTGCAGTTACAGACGCAGAGAACAAGAGCTGGTTCGTGAAAAGAAGGTATGCATTCACCTCAACTTTAGACTATTTGGTGCATAAATGTAAAGATTAGAAATTAATACTCCTTACGTACTACTTTCTGTAGGTACTTGTCATGCTCAAAGTTTGTGAATGAGTAGGAATATAGTGATATCTCTAGGAGAATAGAAAAGTGAATGCTATCTTCAAAGATGAGCAGCTGAGACATGTGCATGCTCATTTCATATTTTGATGGAATCAATGACCAGACACTACTTCATTTCTCATGGTTATATTACTGTTACAGTGAAAAAAAAAGACTTTTTTCACTTTATTTCTCATGGTTATAATACTGTTTGAATATAAGGATCGTCAGCTTTATTTCTGTTTATTTCTTATGGATGTGAGTAGTTATGCTATGAAAGTTGATATTCATCTATCTACATCCATGCCAATATTTGTTGTTTTTTTCCTTTTTTTGCAAAATTTGCAGATATAGGAATTTTGAGAGATTGCACCGCCATCTCAAAGATATACCTAATTATACCCTATATTTACCCCCAAAGAGATTTCTCTCTTCCAGCATTGATGATTATTTTGTTCATCAAAGATGTATTCTGCTGGACAAGTATTTGCAGGTATGATTTTCTTTTGCTTTGCAAGGTCTTGATCATAAATCTCTGTTATGCTTTATTTTAAGTTTTAGCCACAACCTCTAGGATCTCCTTTCTATTGCCAACATCGCGGAACAACATGAAGTGTGGGACTTTCTTAGTGAATCATCGAAGGTACGTCTTAGTAGTCTTTCAACATAAGATTACTGATTTATAAATAGAACGTTTTTCTTTGGTAAACTAACTGTGTTTGCCTTTGTATGTTTCATTTGAAGAATTACTCCTTTGGAAAATCAACATCAGTATTGAAAACGTTGGCAGGTATGTCGATAGCCTCACTAAACCACAAGATCATGCAGTTCAAGAGTATAATATTACAAATTTGACATTGCTTGTTGTTGTTTAAAACCTTAATGTGCAAAAGTTGTGTCAAAATTGCTCTTGCATATTGGAGAGTTTGTAGTGGCAGGTTGCTAAGACCTAGAAAGATGTCATATGCTTGAATTTTCGAAATCGAGATATTTGGTTATCCAATGCTCTTATCATTGATGATAAAGTGAAAACTGGTTTTAGATAGAGAAACTTTAGAGAGATTCTGCTCATACTGCTGTATGGATTTCTGTTTCCCTTTGAATGTGTCGATTGCTAATTCTACCACTTATTTCATGATTTACTTTTCATAACAGTAAACGTAGATGATGCCATGGATGATATTGTACGGCAGTTTAAAGGCGTCTCTGATGGACTGAGGCATAAGGCTGCTGGACCATCACCCTCTCACACAACATCTGCACCGATAGTCGAAAGAACAATGACATTATCCTGGAATGCAGATGAGAAAATCAGTCCAAGCTACAGTAACCTGGGCACTTCGCAAAGCCTATCTGATGAGGATGCCCATGATGATAGTCATGCTTCTGAACAAGTTAATGGATGGCATTCCGATAATGAGTTAAACTCTAAAGGGTTTCCACCTAGGGTTGTGAAACACAACCAGAAGTTTGTGAGCCATGGGTCAAGAACTCAGCAATTGGATTTCCTTGGAAGTAATCAGGATAGTAGTCTTTCTACTAGAGCATCTAATCATTTTGAAGATTTGCCTGGAATGCCTCCAGAGGTACCTCTTGCTAAAGTAGTTAATTAAAATATTTAGTCTCAGCATGTAATGCAATCTCTTCAGAAAATTGTTTCTATCTTCATAACATTCATCATATACTCATTTTCAGTCTTAGTAAGGAAGTTCCTTCTGTCAACATTTTTTTCTATTACAATGGAAGCCGTCTTGACTCCATGGATCCATTGTCACCCAAACTATATGGAATCTGTCCTTATCCATCCATATATATCTGGCAAACTTTCGGGAGTGGCCCCATCGTTAGTTTGGCATGCATCTTAGCCATTTGATTAGCAGAAGGTCTACATTAGAATGGGAAGATGTCCCCCGCTTAAGTTCAATATGCATAGATATTGCACTGTATTCACATAACCACATGTTTGGACAACTTGCAAACTTGAAAGTTGGGATCAGGGTAGATGACATTAAGAAACCCCTTCTGTTGGATGGGCCAGCTTTACTTCTTGTTCCATCTTTGGGGAAGTTATTCTCCTCTACATTTACCTATTTCCCAGGCTACTTTTCAGTAAGATTCAACTTTCAGGAATTCTTTCTATACTAGTGGTAATTCAAATCTTCATCTCCTTAACAAATACTGGTTGATATCACAAGAAAGTATTAAGTAAGCTTGTTTTTACTTGTTGATATATACTGAGAAGGTTGCATAGGAGGATTCAATCAACTGTATTTGGTAAATCCATCATCACACCGCCAAGTATGAGAGCAATTATTCCAATCGATAAAAACAGCTTTAACAATTAAATAGGAAACAGTAGTCCTGATGTTCAAGAAATTTATATTCTAGTAAAGCGTAAGTAATTTTTTTTGCTCGTGCCTATCATATTATTATATTCTAGATGCTTGTAACTAAGGCCAGACATCTCAGTAGTGCCTACTTGACTTTCTTGCAGTGGACACCGGCTAATGTTAGTGTACCTTTGTTGAATCTGGTTGATAAAGTTTTCCAGCTTAACCGCAGAGGGTGGCTGAGGTAGGTTGTCAGATGCCTCCTTGTATTCTATCTCTTGCATTGTAAATTTATCTGAATTGTGTTTTGATGCATTTATATTATGTGTTTATTGCTCATTCATAATTAAAGCATAAATGCATGTAAGGCAACATAACCCAAAGTTTTTACTGTCCATTCTATCAGAATGTAAAAGCATTTTGGCTATGGAATGCCCTTGTTTTCCACATGACCATCTATATTAGACCAAAATCTTGCAATTCCCATATTGCTAGGGTGAAGAATAACAAACTTGTCCAAAATTGTACAAGGCCCTCTTCACAAACTGAACTGATTGCTTGTACTTGTTTATTATTAGTTGGTTTCTGGAGCCTGATGCAAAATCTTGAGTAGCAAGACCTGTAAGAACTTTTGCTGAGCGTTAGCTAGTTGAATACTTCTTTTCTTGATGAGGTCACAGTTGTTAGTGTGGCATATGAGATCAACAGCGAAGGTTATGCTTCTTTTTTAAAAACTAATAATAATAAATTTGCTGTTCCCATCATCTCAGGAGGCAGGTCTTTTGGATTTCAAAACAAATTTTGCAGCTGATGATGGAGGATGCTATTGATGATTTGATTCTGAGGCAAATCCATTGGCTCAGAAGTGAGGAAGTTGTTGCTCAAGCAATTCGTTGGGTTCAAGACGTAAGGGAGTGTTTAAGAATTTAGTCATCTCTCATAGCAATTTGTTTGATGACAGAAAGCTCCTTTTTTCTTTGTTCTTTTTTTTTTGGCTTTCTGTTTACCTCAGCATCAACTCTACTCAAAATGGTTGCAAACATGTTATGAAGTTAACTAATCATACGCTTCTTAACAATCTGGCTTCTAAGCCATGATCTAAGGATACCTTAGACATTGCAGTGTATCTACAAAGACTTCTGATGTCATCTTATGTGGAGCTATCGGATATATTCTGTGAGAATGTCTAGATACTAGAATATTTCGAAATATGCATTCGAAATACATAAGGAGGATATCTTATTGGTTTTCACTCATTGACTGATGGGTTATGATATAGGACAGTATACCTCTAAAATGAATAATGAAAGACCTTTGAGCCACTGAAGTATTTTCTTTGATTCTATTTAGATTCTGTGGCCTGATGGTACTTTCTTCATAAAATTGGGGAGCAGTCAAGGGAGATTGGAAGATATCAGTTTCAGTCAGAGAACAAGCCAGATAACAAGGAGGTCTTCCACTGACAAGAGCTCTTTTGAGCTCCAGCTTGAGGCAGCACGAAGAGCAAGCGATATCAAGAAGATGCTTTTTGGTGAGTTCTTTGTATTTGTAATTACAAAAATCCACTAAACCTTCGAGTTTCATAGGTTCATCCTTGATAGGTTTTATGGAACATGGACTACATTGTGGTTTTTATGTTATTTATTTATTTTGAATGTACCCTCCTTGTCATCATAAGCTTTTATGTTGTAGGCTAATTAATACCTTTTTGACAAGAGTCCTCAATTTTGTATTCAAATCTTGGTAGATGGTGCTCCCCCAGCTGTGGTAAGCTTAATTGGGCATAAACAATACCGCCGTTCTGCTAGGGATATTTACTACTTCACCCAGGTAATGTCCTCTTCCATTGTTACATGAATCATGTTTTATTGGAAACAATACTTCTCATGATGCTGCATGTCCATGTTATCTGCAGTCTACCATATGCTTGAAGCAGCTCGCATTTAGTATTTTGGAGCTGGTGCTGGTTTCAGTGTTCCCAGAGTTGAAGGACGTAATCCGTGATATTCATGAGAAAACACATGCCAAATCTGCTTAACATGAAGCAAAGTTTTGTAGCTTGTGGAATGTAAGATTTTACAGAAATACAAATAGGTCTAGATCCCTTCGCTGCATTGAGATTCTGAAAGTCGCCGATATCAGTGAAATGAACAATTGAAGTACAGTATCGCATGCAACAACCTTAGCTGGATATAAGAGTTTTCCATTTTTTTTTTTTTTTTTAACCCCAAGGGAATGGTAGGTAATTCTTGTAGAGGGTCATTCGCTTTGCATATAGCACAGGTTGTAAAATTATGGCGTTCAATGTATAGTTGCCATCTCTATTAAACTGGTTTTATATGTACGGTACTAAATTCAGCGAGACTCGCGTAGCTTCTCATGAGTGGGTATGAAGTTCTTGTTTGGATGAACAGCTACGTTCCGGGGACGTTTGGCTTAGTTTACTGAAGTTTTTTCTTATTTCAAGAAAAATTTATATTTTTTAATAAATTTTTTATATTAATTTATATAAATTTTTGTAAGTTAAAAATTAAAACAATATATATAAATTTATAATCATTCCTCTTTATATATAGGAAAGACTAAGAGTACTTATGAGCGCTCTATTTTTAGTTCATGGTTGAGTGATTTTTAAATTTAACTTTTACTATTGAATAAAAAAATATGAATTAAAAATGTATTTATAAATTTTAGTTCAATCGAATTATGAATTTATCTCTATTTATTTAATTGATTAAAATTATACAAATAAAATAATATATATTTTTTAAAATTTTTTATTTTTTATTATTTTGATCAAGTGATCAATTAGGGATAAATTTGTAGTTCGATTGAGCTAAAAATTTTATAAGTATATTTTTAACTCATAATTTTTTATATCTAACGGTAAAGATTAGATTTGAAAATCACTTTGGTTATAAACTAAAAAAAAGTGTTCGGAAGTACTCTTAAAGAAAAAGTACATTCTTCTCTAATATATATATATATATATAATTTTTAATAAAAATTAAATTTGTGTTTAAAATTTTTTAAAATATTTTATATTTTAAAAAAATCATTATAGGTACTTTCAAAGTAGAGTGGAAACTTTTAAAGGCTTTCGCCGTCTGCTTAACCGACATTTTCATCGAGCGAATTCTCACTATTAGGCTGGCGTTGATTTTCTTAGTCCACAATTATTTTGAGAACTTTATGAGAATCTATGCTACTCTTATATTATGGTCTTTGGCATGAAACAGTTAGCTGACTTTTATACGTGATTTTGTTTGCAATTCTTTGTTTAGGTTAAAGACTATTGTACCGCAGTTGTTTGAGAATCGTGAACCCACCGCTATGTTTTAGTATCTTCGGAAAAAATTTGAAATACTAGTTAAAGTGGGCTATAGCCAAATTTATGAGTTAATGAAGCACTAACTTATTAAAAGTAAAAAAATATATGAATAATACAATTCAAGAATTAAGCTTTAATAAACATTTTGAAGGTTCTTTTTTGTGGGGGGTGAAATATTAATAAAAAGAAAGAAAGAAAAAATTTAAGGTAAGGAGTAAGAAGTTTGCAGATTTGTCGGCGTTAATCCAACTTGCATGCTTGAGAAGTTTGACTTTCACAAGCTGGGTTGGATATCTCTGTAACTTGTATCTAAACCCAAAAAAAGAGCGCATGTGACGAAATTGCATGAGCAGGTTGGAATAAGTCAAAAGACGAACGCGTTCGTTAACGAGCGTGGGAAAATGTCCGACGGAGGAATCTGATTAGATGCGGGTGTTAAGAAACCATTTTTTTTCCATTACCTTTCCTTTTGAGATTTATTTATCAAGGAATCATTTTATTTTTTTATCTTTTTAAAATATGGAAGGGCTATTTCGAATATTAACAGAATCTTTAAGTATATTTAATGAAGTTTTTATTTTTTTTAATAAAGGATGTATATGATTGATTATTCGTAATTGGGAGTCCAACTCATAACTTATTCTATCAAAGTGATGATATATCAGAGGTTCTCTTTGATGTCATATTTCTTTGATAATTATATGTTTTAGTTAATATTTTAAACAAATTGACAAAGATGTTAAAATTTGAGCACATAATGTTATTTCTTGCAATGATGAAGATGTCAAAGATTAATTGAATCTATGAACTGTACGTTGAATAAATTTGTCTCATTAATGTCAAAGACATGCAGCAGCAATTTTGCTTACATTAATTTTGGAATAGTCGGTAATATTCCTGTTCTGGAGAAATTACTGCATTTTTATTATCATTCAAAATTAGAAGAAACCAAAAGTAAGACGGCCACCAATTGATATGTATAAAGTTCCTTCAATAAAAAACAAAGTATATACTTCTTTCTACTCAGAGCGGTCAACAATTCAATCTTTGAGCATTTCTCAATTTCTGTATATTTCATACTTTCCAGAAACCTAAAAGAAAAAAAAGACTTGAACATTTCTTGTATTTTAGAACTTATAAATAAATAAATAATTAGAAAAAATTCATTATCCATATTTATTACTTACGCGAAAAGTCATCTTTGTGGACTTCTTCACGTTTTCAATCTCCTCCTCCTCCTCCTCCAAACCCAAAAAAAAAGTCTACTACAGTTTTTTAAGAGACTGCTCTCTTATAAATGTCCTCTGCCTTCTCTTCCCTTCTTAATTCTTCAATTCTCAATTATTTACAGTCTGCAGCCTTCCTTCACTCAAGAAAGCAAAGCAAAACAAAATCCCATTATCAGATTTAGCTACAAAGTTTTCTCGTCTATCTTTAAATTTCTGTGCAGCAGTTTCAATTGATGGAGGGAATAGAAATTCCATCATACTTCTTATGTCCTATATCTCTAGAGATAATGAGAGATCCGGTGACGCTACCGACCGGAATGACTTACGATCGACAGAGCATAGAACGGTGGATCTTTATCGAGAAGCACGGATTCTGTCCCGTAACGAAGCAGCAGTTACCTGAAGATTTCGAGATGACTCCAAACCACACGCTCAGGCGACTGATTCAGGCATGGTGCGTGACGAACGCAGCCGTAGGTATCGAAAGATTTCCAACTCCGAAGCCTCCGATAGATAAAGCGGAGATACAGAAGCTTTTGGATCAGGTTAGATCTCCGCAATCATTGATGAGTTCCTTAAAGAAGATCAAATTAATACTTTCTGAGAGCGAGAGGAATCGCCGGTGCTTCCTTGACGTCTCCGATGCATTAGACGTTCTTTCGGAGGTTGTATCAAACTCATATTTAAGAAATCCAGATGAGTTTAAGGATACCGGCGCCGGCGAAGAAGCCCTCGCCATACTACAATCTCTACAGCTGTCCGATCAATCGGTAATCGATCTTGTAACAACGAATGGCGATTTCATCGAATCTCTAATAAAGGTTTTGCAGCTATCGTGCTGCCAGTCCCGAACGCACGCTGCATGTCTTCTAAAATCGATTGTCTCTGTTGTTTCTCCGACACGGTTGATGGGGTTGAAGCAAGAGATGTTCAATGAAGTGGTGAATGTGTTGCACGACAGTGTATCGCCTCAAGCAACAAAGGCGGCATTGAAGATCATTTGCAATTCGTGCGGTTGGGGACGCAACAGAATCAAAGCAGTCGATGCTGGGGCGGTGACGGTTCTTATCGAACTACTGATCAATGAGAACAATACTAAATCTTGCGAGATGATTATGATTGCTTTAGATATACTCTGCAGCTGTGCAGAAGGAAGAGCAGCGCTCATCGGACATCCGTGCGGGATCGCGATAGTATCAAAGAAAATATTTAGGGTTTCACGTGTGGCGGGAGAACGGGCGGTGAGGATACTTCACTCGGTAGCGAAGTATTCTTCGACGCCAGGGGTGCTAACGGAGATGTTGCAGGTAGGAGCTGTGGCGAAGCTTTGCATGGTTCTGCAGTTTGATTGTGGAGATAAGATAAGAGAGAAGGTTAAGGAGATCCTGAGAATGCATTCTAGGGTTTGGAGGAATTCACCTTGTCTCTCTTTCCAGTTGCAAGCAACTTACCCATGATTATATTGAAACTTAGTTAATTAAGGCACAATGTATTTGGACATGCTGATATATTCTTTTTTCCTTTTAAGAAACTGTACATCTTTTTTACCAAATCGGGAAACCTTTTCTATTGAATCTGTACAATTTTCTTGTTACGTATAGTGTGTGGTATTTGAAGGAAAAAAATCATCACAGAATTGTTCTACTGCGATCAAATGAAAATTTTATAATGTTCAATATATATGTATATATATAAGGTCATATAAAATTTATATCTCTATCATTAATACACATGAAACCGGGGCAAAATTTTCTCAAAACTATTAACTATGTTTACATAAAGAATCAGTACAAATATAAGTTTTATTTTATTTTGATATTATAGGCGAGACATATATACTTTCTTGGCTAAACTTAAATTGTTTACTCCAACTTAGCTTAGAGATAGTAAATCGGACCGTGAATTTGACCCATCCGGATTCAAATTTGACTTTAGTTGAATTCATATCAATTTCCAAAAAATTAAAAGTGTTCGAACCATATTCAGATTGAAAGAATTAATTTATTTAATATATATATAATTATTTATATAATATATATTATTTATTATTAAAAATTATTTACAACAATCATGTTAAATATTGATACTATCATCACTGGCAAACACTTTTTGGCACTATCATTCTTATTTTAATTAGCATAACATTTTTAAAATTAATATAATAAACTGATTTGATTTCACTTAGGAGTGGAGGAGAGAGGGTTGGATGCAATTCTCTGACTCTTTGAACGTTGACGTGAAGAGAGAAGAAAAAAGATTAACGCACATGAAATAACAACTGACGGGTGCAGCCTCGTTATTAGCGGTAGCAATTTGAATTTATAGTTCGATTTCGGATTAATTTATTTAATAATTAGATTAAATTTGTTTAATTTTAATTTAACGTAAAAATTTATATGGATCAAAGTTGTTTAATTTTAATTCAATTTATTAATAATCGAGTTAAATTCGAATCTATTTATTTAATAATTAAAATTATTAATTTATTATTTTATATTTTATATTTTTAAAATTTAGTGAAATTATAAAATTAGTTGTAATGAAAGTGCACAATTTTCTTAATAACTAGATATAGTGAATATCTGTCAAAATGTGCATTCTTTAGTATTTTTATTAGTACTTAACATATTCAAAAAAAAATTTATTTTTATTTTTATTTTTTGAAAATATGTGTTTACAACTGAAATTTTATGATTATAAATAGATACTAATAATTTTGATAAACATAGCTATTTAATAAAATTTTATTAAAAACTTTTATACGAAATTTAAATTCGTCATTATAGAAACACCTACATAGTAATACTTTTGATAATATTATAATTCTCATCTTACACTATTTTACTAATATATAAAAATAATAATTAATTATAAATACTATATAATTTAATAATTTATAAATTACTATTATTGATTATTTTTATTGTCAATATTTTAATATACGGAAAGAAAAAATTAAATATTATTTCTTCAATATATGATAATTCGGGTTGGTGAGTCAATTTCGGATTAACCCGAGCCGACCCATTTAATAACCGGATTCAATTCGCTCAATCCTAACCCAACCTATATATTTATACGGGTCAAATTTTCTAACCTTAACTTTTATTAAGTGGGTCAGTTTCGGGTCGCGCTTTCAAATCGGGTCATATATTGCCACCCCTACTCTTTATGAGAGAGAAAACTAAGAAAAAAAGTTGCCGACTATTAAACTATATGTTGGTAAATTAATATGCAGATAGCAATATAACAAAATATTGATTATGCCTCCACAGCGGTTTGGATAGATTTTTTTAACTTATAAATTAGAAAAAAATTCTAAAACGTAAATATAGTGTTTGGCTAATTAATTTATAAATAATTTTTCTTTCCGACACTCGATTTTTTTCTTTCATGAAACTAAAACGACCTTTTTGATCACGTTAAATTTACGAAATGATATATCCTCTATCTATTTTCAATCACAGTCTTATTCGCTCACCCCAATCCGAATTTTATTAGGTTTTTCTCTTCGTCTGCTCCCTCCTCCTTATCGACAGAGTGTCTTACCAAGCGTGTTTCTTCTCCGACACGGATCTTCACTCTCTCGTCACTTTCTCTTTAGTGGTACTATTTTCAAATTTTTTTTGCATTGATTCTATTTCTTGAATCTTTCGATTCATCTCGTGACCTCGCAATAACAAGCTGTATATTTTTTTGAGCCGGTTTCAAAATCCTAATTTTTGGTATTGATCTCTTCAGAAATGTTGTTGTTGACTTCAAAGAAATATTATAATTTTGATTATGCTGGACTGGAGTAATAAATAGAATAGTGGGTCTTTCCTCAATCTGATTTAGGGTGATTGAATATTTTGATTTTGCTGATTGAATTTCAATGGTTGAGTTAATGAAGAAGACAATTTTGGAAAGAAAAAATTGGATTGAAGTGGTGGTAGAAGGAATGGGTGTTGATTATTACAACATTCTTAAAGTCAACAGGAATGCAACTAACGAAGATCTCACTGAATCGTACCGGAGGCTTCCAATGCTTTGGCACCTAGATAAGAATCCAACTAATAAGAAAGAAGCGGAGGCAAAGTTCAAGCAGACCTCTGAGGCAAATTTCATGACCTTTTAATTTAATTGCGTTCTCTTTTAAGAATAAGAAATACAGTGAACATAAGGAATAGCCACTTCCATTTGCGTTGTTATTGAAGAGACTTAGTTGATCAATTCGAACTCCTATACAATGATGGTGTTTATGTAGAGAATTATATTCAATGATTTTTTTTTTTTATTGATATGAGCATATATATATATATATATGCTAAAAATTTCCAAAAGTTAAATATTTCTAAAATTTAATCTTTCTGAAATCAATCCAAATCAAATATTTTTATAATAAAATAAAATCTTATCTTTCTAATAAAATCTTTCTAAATTAAGCACTCCAATGTAGGAAGTAATCAAATATCATTATCATGCCCCCGCAAGATGAAGCTCCGGTCGGAGATTCCAATCTTGAACCAAAGAAGGAGGAAGCGCAGTCGAGTAAGTGGTTTGGTGAGTGCGTCAGCTAGTTGATCTTGTGATGAAACATAAGTGCCGCACAAAGCACCACTTTGAACTTTGTCTCTAATAAAATGAAAGTCAATGGCAACATATTTCATCCTATAATGAAAAACTGGATTAGAGCACAAATGTGTAGCACCAATATTATCACAATATATGACAGGAGTAGTTGAAAGTTGTACACCAAGCTCAGATAGAAGAGAGCAAATCCAACTGAGTTCTGCAGCAGTGGAGGCAACAAAACGATATTCAGCTTCCTTAGAGAAACGAGCAACAGTCCATTGTTTCTTTAAACTCCAGAAGATTTGATTGTGGGCTAAATACACCACATAGACACTGGTAGAGGTAGAGTCATCTTTATTACCTGCACAGTCAGCATCCGAGAATACATGCAAAGATAGAGGTGATTCACGATATAAAAATAATCCGTGATTCAGTGTACCAGATAGATAGCGAAGAAGACGTTTGACGGCTGTCCAATGCTTAGTTGTTGGCCGATGCATGAATTGAAAGAGCTTGTTCACTACAGATGCAATTTACGGTCGTGTGAGAGACAGATATTGAAGGCTCCCAACTACCGTCCGAAATTTTGTTGAATCAGACAAAGCTGTGTTGGCATGAAATGTCAATATTGAGCTGCTGGATAAGAGAGTCATGACGAGATTGACATCAATCATTTTTGTTCGGACAAAGAGATCAGTAATATACTGTTGTTGAGAGAGAAAAAGACCATAGTTGTGTGGAAGAACCTCAACACTAAGGAAGAATGACAATGCCTAAGATCTTTCAATGAGAATCGTTGGGCAAGAAGCTCCACAAATCAATTTACCATATTTTGACTGTTTCCTGTAATGATCAGATCATCAATATAGATAAGTAAGTAAATGAGATACCCACCTGTTTTAAAAATAAAGAGTGAGGTGTCCGCATGAGAGTTGATGAAGGCAGAGTCAAGAAAAAAAGTTTTTAGCTCGTGATACCAAGCTCGTGGTGCTTGTTTGAGACCATAGATAGCTTTGCGAAGTTTGCAGATATGAGTGGGAAAATCTTGATCAATGAATCCGGATGGTTGAGCCATGTAGATGTCTTCAGATAGGTGTCCTTGAAGAAATTCATTATTAACATCAAGCTGGCGAAGTGACCATCTCCTACTGATGGCAAGACTTAGAATAAAACGAACAGTTGTTGGTTTGATAACTGGACTAAATGTGTCATTATAGTCCACTCCGAGTCGTTGATGAAATCCCTTAGCAACCAGACGTGCTTTGTACCTATCAATAGAGCCATCAAATAGTCGTTATGCGAAAAATCCACTTACATCCCACAATATTTTGTGAGGAGTTAGATGGAACAAGTTCTCAAGTGCCGTTTCGAACGAGAAAATCAAACTTTTCGGATATGGCCCGACGCCATTTAGGATATTTGAAGGCTTGGGTCGTAGTTGTTGGTTCTAAGTTATCAGAGGCGGATAGTTAAGCTGTGAAATTGAGTTTTTGAATAGGCTTGTGGATGCTGTTCTTGGATCTAATTTGCTTGGGATGATTGTTATTAGTTGAAGTATGGAGTTCACTGAAAGATTCAGTAGGATTTGTAGAATAAGGCACAAGTGATATAGATGGTAAATTTGGATTGTTGGAGGGAACTTCGTGCGGGAATGGTGCTACTTTAGATGGCGTTATGAGTGGCACTAAGGAAGGGGTAAATATTAGAATGGTAAAATAGGAGGAGAGTACGGAACCCATGTGTCAACAGTGGTGAATTTAGGACGGGGAAGATTACATTGAAGAGAAAAAAATGAAAAATAGATTCAACAAACTCAACGTGACGAGATACATCAATTTTGGAGATACAATTGTCAAGATAAAGATATGCGCTTTGTGTAAGAGAGTAGCCGAGAAAAATATATGGTTTGGATCGAGGGGCAAGTTTCTGAGGTGAATAAGGACGAAGCCAACAATAGCATAAACAACAAAATACTCAAAGTTTAGAATAGTTAGGTGGATGAGAAAATATTTTTTCAAATAGAGAAGTGAATTGAAGTGTTGGAATATATAGACGATTAATGAGATAAACGGCAGTAGTGAAAACATAAGACCAATATGTGAGTGGGAGATATGCATGAGAAAGAAGAGAGAGACCATTTTTAACAATGTGACGGTATCGTCGTTCAGAGTATCCATTATGTTCTGAAGTATGTGGAGGACTGGTGATGTGAGAAATACCATTCTTAGAGAGAAAATTTTCAAAATTTTGATATTCTCCACCATTGTCGGTGTAAAGAGTAATAATTTTATGGGAAAAATAATTTTCTACAAAAGTTTTGACGCGAATAAAGATGTCATGAGTGGATAACATAATATATATATATATATTTAAATTTTCTTATTTTTTATTTTTTTGATCAAATGACCGGATGAATGTAAATTCGTAGTCCGATTGAGCTAAAATTTTATGAATATGTTTCTAACTCGTAGTTTTTCATATCCAACGGTGGAGATTAAATTTAGAGGTCACTCCGACCATAAACCGAAAAAGAAATGCTCGGGAGTGCTCCTAAGAAAGAAGTGCTCCTATCCCTCCCCATATATATATTAACTTGATTAATGCAATTATATATAATATACAAATAATTAACGATCGAGTTATATATAATATGATATCTTTAACTTAATTAAGTTAAAAGTTATAAATAAATAAGTAACTTAATTAACTAAACAAACGGCTAAGTGAATTGGATATTATATTACTTAAAATCTACATGACAAAGTTTAGCTCTACCGGATAAAAAGTTGACCTTCATCCGTTACTTGATTAAAATGGCAGAGAATGAAAAGAAACTTAAATACTTATATATTGCCTTGATCAAGTGAACTGATAAAAGTTGATACGTTATTCAATTGAAATAAAATTTTGTCACATATATAGATTTTAATTAATAATTTTTGATATCTAATACTAAAGATTGAATTTTGATTATTGTAAGTGTGGTAGTGCCCTGTTGTGCCTCTAAAAATGAGGGTGCTTTTATCCTCACCCTCTTTATATATATATATATATATACTGAAATCTCAAAAGCAAGATAATAAAAGAGCTATATGTTATGAACACTTTGAAGTTTAACTCCATGTTGATTAGTATGAAATCAATTACAACGCTGAAAAACAGGTATATCTATTTAACACATGTTTTTGTATGGAGTATTGCCTTTTGGTCTTAAAATTCTAAAATTACTGAAAACAGCTTCGTTTTTTGTTTAGCCCTCACTAATAACGAATCAAGGATACCTTGACAACAAGCAGACGTTTATACAAGGAGAACTCTTCCAAACAGCAGAGTGTAATCTAAGCACTAAACGAGCTCTATCTTTCACAGAACTCGAGCAATCTGCCTGCAGAACTAAGCAAAGCTTCGATACTGCACCAACCATCAACATCTCTTGCAGAAGCTCATATGTCGCCGAAAACTTGCTCACCGACGACAAAATCCTCACTCCTTTCTCGTCTACCACGGACGAAACCCTAAGAATTCTTTTCGATATCAGAGCAATCCCTGCAGGGTGACCTATAAGCTGTGCCCTCCCGTCTGCACAAGAACAGAGATAATCTAGTACAGCGAAGATCAGTTCAGTTAGTCTTTTGTTAGCTGTTGTCGTCGAAGAATCGAGCTCTAGTTCGATGAGTTCAGGTAACGCTCCGGCTTCGACGATCTTGGTTCTGTTCCTTCCCCACGGGCAAGGTGCGAGCAGCGAGATCACCGCTGCCTTCGTTGTCTTTTGTGAAATGCGGTCGCGAATAACGGAAACAATCATTTCAAAGAATTCGAGCTTCAGTCTCTCGAACAGCTTCTGGTCTGCAACTTCAAACACTGATTTCAAGAACAAAACTGCAGTTGATCGCATTAGATTCATTTTGTTAGCTGCACAGTGGTGTAGAACCCATGTCAGTGCGTCAACAAGATCGTGGTTTTCTCCGGTAAGCGGCTTCAATTCTTCTGAAGGAATTCGAAGAGCTCGAAGAACTGTGATGGCTTCTTCTATTATATCTGTTTGCTTTCTTCTATAGCAAAAGATGAGTAGTGATATGGCCACTTCAGCTGCACCGGCGTCAAGCATGCACCGGCGGTTACTCTCGCTATCTGAAATCAAAGCATACATTTTCTTTAGTGAGTTGAATTGTTTCTCTGGAAACGAAAGTTCCGCAAGGAGATCAGCAGCAGCGGCGGTGGTGATCAGCGGCAGGGTAGATAAAATTCGGTCGAAGCCGCGGGCGGTAGACCAAGATTGAATAAGGCGCCGGAGGGTATGATTAGGAGTGAGTTGATCGAGGTCGAGAGGCAACGGAAGGTTTCTAGATGGGCACGTGGCTTTGTTCTTGCCGGCGGTGCATATCCACCTTTCGATGCTTGATCGATCGTACGTTATTCCGGTTGGAGCTGTTACAGGGTCTGTCATGATTTGGAGAGAAATAGGACAGAGGAAGTAAGGAGGAATTTCTTCTTCTTCATCTTCTTGTAAAGAATCCATTAAAGTTGAAAGAAAGAAAATTAGAATTGCAGATAAGGATCTGTTGGATAATTTCAAGTTGATTAATTGGTTATATTTGTGAATATTGTTCGTCTGCTTTTATATGTGTTGGCGAGTGAAAGAGAATGGGAACATGAAGAAGAAAATTACATGGGAATGGAAGGAAAGTTTGATTTTGTTGTCAGTATTCAAAGAAGGGAAGGTTAAAAAAGACCGATGTGCACTTGCATGCGAAGTTTCTTGACCTGTTCAACTAAACTGTTATGTAGCATATAATCAATAATTAATTAATGAGTAGTGTTTTATTGAGAGAAAAAAAAAATCGAAAGTGATAGTTTTGAATTGATAGAAACATAAGTAGCTAGTTCTTTCTTGATGCAGAATATTTAAGTCTTTGTCTTTGCATGTATTATTATGAATACATCACTCTAGAAAACACTGGAAATGTCTATACTTCAAACATTCTTGACTTAAAAATCTACTCGAATTAAATAGTACAAATTTGCCTCATGATTTCTATAATAGAAAAACATCACCTGAACTGTATATATTGTTTAATTTGTTACGTACGTATTCGATGTTTCAAATATTCAAAATTTTAGTTTTTTTCATAAAAATTTAAAATCCGAACAGTTTACATATTTAAAATATAAATTAAATTTAAGATATATTTTAAAATTATTATATTTCATTTCTAATATATTTTAAAAACTAAAAATTACATTTTATTTCAAACTCAGTTCAAAAGATAATTAAAACATAAAAGTAAACTTTATTTTCAACTTTTTTTTTAAAGCTTTATTTTGTATTTTTTTATTTTTGTAAAGCTCACGTACATTTGAAACACATTTTAAAAGCTTATCAGATAGAGCTGTGAAAGCAAAAGCAAGAATTTCAGAAAAAAATTTTAGAGCGCGTTTGAAGCAACGTTTTAAAAACTACTTTTCAATTTTTTTTTATTTTATATTTTTTAATATATTATATTTATATATATATATATATTTTATTTAAAAAATTAAAAAAATTATAAATTTTTTATTATATATTTTTATTATTTTTTAAAAATAAAAAAATATAACTTATTTTTTAAAAAAAATAAAAATATTTTTTATTTTAAAAAAACTTTATTTTATAAGTACTTTCAAATGCTCCATTAACCTTTTCGAAGAAGCTGCGAGGCCGAAACAAATACATAGTAAAAGAAAGTTGAAAACTGGAATCTTAATCCAAAAAAAAAGAACTTTAACAAACATGCACTAAATTTCCAACTCCATACAGTCATATAGAGAGAGAAGGCAGTTGGGAATTAAGGCATGCAATTAAAACTCTCATTACAACCGTGTTGGTGTGGGTATGTTTTGTCAAAATCTTATCCAGAAATCCCTAAATTGTTCAATAACTAAATGTCAATAGAGCTGTCCAGAACGTCTGACCCCAACAAGCTACTTGAATAGCAAAGACTGGAAGAAGATGCATAGTTTGAAGTCTTACAAAATGCACTCACAGGTCACCACAGGATTCTTCACTTGAATAGCCCATACTCATCCATGTATCACGTTATCTAGCTAGTTGTTAGTTGGTTGGTTTTCTAAGTCTAAGATCCTTTGATTTATTATTACTGTTATTAGTCTTTCCTAATTTTGTGTATATATACGTACGTCGAAGTCTTCGATTGCTTGTAAATTAGTAGCGATGTGGCTTTATTTAGAAACAGCAGCCGCCATTTTGATATGATATTCAAATGACGGTGTTAAACGGTCTTCTTCTTCCAACCCTTTTCTTGTCTTACTTTGATTTCTTCATAATTAAGATATGCATCAATTTGATAAGTTGAACATTTTGAATTAAATTGCGTCTTTAGAAACTCCACCGAAATCTTCCTCGTTCTTCTTTTTAGTTCCCTTTTGTGGTTTGGTTTCCTACCGGCATGTGATGTTTAATTGCTTGAAACGTGAAGTTCATGTTCGAATAGGTAAGAAGCATATGCGACATAGTGTTGGTGCGTTAATTTTGTTTCCACTTTTGCTTTAGAATGCAGTTGGCATTCCCTACTTATTAAAAAAACACTAAACAGTACTTGAGTGCTTATTATCTAACTGAATAGCTAATTCTTCTTCTTATTGCTATTATTATGATTATTGGTCTGAAGATCTAAGATGAATTGATGCTCTCATGCTTTCCACCTCTTCTTCCGTTAACATTGGTTCAACAAAAGGTTTGAATTCTAAAATAACAGCTAAGAATGACGGTATCTAAATCCTGAGGTTATTTAAAGGAATAATATATGCATCAGCTCAGCAAGAATTTGATGAACACCCCCGTTAGACCAGCAAACACTTGTTGGAAACTGGCATCCATAGTTCCTGCTTTTCTTGTCTAGACTAGAGAAAACTGGACACCATTGATTGCGTTGAAATATTTCTGTGGGCTAGGACATCAAGAGAAATCATGTTACAATTATACAATAGCCACTGGTCCACTACATGGTAATAGAACCAGACTTTCTGTTCGCAGATTATTATTTACAGGAACTATGATATAAGATTTTTCTTTATTCAAGGCTTTCAGCATAGAGTCCAAATACATATTCAAACTACGCTTTAAAAATACACTTAGAACAAGACCTGATGGCCCTTTTTTCTTTCACCTCTTACAATGTTTGAAAATATTCTATCTTACCACGATGTTGTCATATTTGTCGTTCTCGTTCTCGTAGACTGTACAAACTTTGATTACAAAGCATATTCACATGAATCAAATATGATGGTCAGTTGCAGAGTGAATGACATACTTCAGGATTTACGCTTCTTTAACCTGTAGTAACTGAAAGAGGGAATGGGGAAATTACCAAATCTGAAGATGAATGAATGTTATAAGCTAATCAGTGCCCCAGGCATCATCCCTCATGTTCTGGCGAGAGAGTATTCGTTCTTTTCTTGCTGCTTCTTGTTTCCTAAGCTCATTAGAGCCAAAATCTGTTGAGGGTCTAATTCCCATTCCTTGAGCAATTAACCTCTGTGCAGTTCTAGCTGATGTCTTAGGTCTTGGGTAAGGAGGTTCAAGGTCTGGTAAAATTTGCCATGTGTAACCATCATAACCAAAATCTTATGTTGTAAAAAATATTGGAAGAGCAAAGAAAAAAGTAGACTCAACATACAGTACAAGAACCCAGCACAAATTTTGATATAGGATCAACTCACTCATTGAGAGCAGCATTCTAATCTACCACGCTCAGTTTGGCTTATCATTTGAGAGAGAGAGAGAGAGAGAGAGAGAAAGAGAGGCTTGCACAAAAACATCTACACAAAAAAGGCTACCTCTTCTTGAAATTTGCTTCAGAATGTCATCCTTCTCATCTAGTCTCCGTACTTTAAATGGGCAAAGTACGGCATTTTGAGCCTCTTCCACTGCACATGAAAAGTTAACAGGAAACCTTAGCGGAAAGATCAATTTCTATGTGAAATGCCGTTGTATACCAAACTCCCCATGATGATAAGAATACAAGAGAATTCTCATTTCGTTTGCAGAAAACTGATACCAGCTAGAAATACTTTGCATACCTGATTCCAAGTTTTAGTGAGATGTAATCACTAATTGAACTTTTAGATTCTTTTGGGAGAACTTATATGCTTTCTGCAGTCATTTTCAGAAACTTAAAGACCTCTACAATTATGTGACTTCTTTTTATTAGATATTTGTCCAATCACATAAAGTTAATTACAAGTGTTCTACAAGTTCACTATTTTATCGCAACTTCTACCTAAACTTAAGCTTATAAAGCAAAAACATGCAGCACAAACATATAAGTTTTCTCCTTTCTTGGTATAAGATAGGATCGAAGTTCACTCAATTCTCCTCTATACTAATGCCGAAAATGTAACATTGATAGCAAGCCATCAAAGCACAGGTAGGCAACAACATGGATAAAGGAAGAAACTAGATATACAATCACAAGTAGGGTTTCCATATAACGTACATAAGGATGGTGCCCGAAATACTGCCAGTGCAGTGCTATCATTGACCCATCGAATGGCAAATCCACGATCCCTAAATGCCTCGAAGTACTTTTCCAAATCCGTTGTCCTTGTACTTAGAGAAAGATCATAGAGAACTAGAACATGCCTGGTACCATATTTCACTAAAAGATCAACAGTACAATGCAGCATATGTTAGAACGCCAGTTCTGATCAACAACCATAAGCTAAAACCAAAGAGGCACAGGCACTTAACTTGATTGATTATCATCCTCCAGCTTAGCATCCGACCCTACACTGAGCTCTAATGTCGATTCCCAACGTCCAGCATCATCACCACTGTTATCATCCGCCAGATCACTGTATAGAGAACTCTTCCTATACATAAATTGTCCCCTTCCCCTCCTCCTATGAGTTGCACTCTCTCTTTCCTCTTGCAAATGGCTGGAAGATGTTCTTGTTGGTTCTTGCCGCAGCTGCAGCAACTCTTCATCAATCTCTACCATCCGGTCAGCAACCACCTCCCAATCATCTGTGCACAAATTCCAACAGAAAATTCCCCCCAGCAAAAACATTGTTAGCAATGAAAGCACCTAAATCCCCACAAAATCATCAAACCAAACAAAGAATTACCGTCTTCTTCATTCCTTTCAGTCCCCACTGCCACTTTATCTGCAATTGCCTCCCAATCTGTTCCCCGTTTCACACAATATTCACAGACTTGGAAATAAAAAGAGATATCCCCACGAAATCCATATTTTTTAAGCATAGAAACCGAAATAAACGCACCATCTTCTACTTCTTGATGTTGATCTTTTTCTTTGTTATCTTGTTGTTCTTCTCGAATCTTTTCCCAAGCCCTGGTCTCCGTTTGAGGAATTCTCCCGTTGCCTTCCAAGAACGAGTCGCTGCAACATAATCAACAAAACGTTCGGTAGTACAAACCCTAATCAACAGAAAATCGAGTAACAGATTGACAGAGAGAGAGAGAGAGGAATTGGGCTCACCGTGGGATGTGGGAACGGAGAGCAAGAGCACGTGCTCTGATCGAATCAGAAGCAAGAGAATTACCGGCGGCGGAGCGCAGATTGGCGAGGTCGGTGAGGGCGGTGACAAGCGAAGAGGAAGAATGTGAAGAGGTTTTCGATTCAAGGCGAGAGATGACCGATTCCAGCAAAGCCACAGCGCCACTAATGTCTCCACGGTCTACGAGATCTTCTACAGCTTCGCTCCAGTTTTCTGCCGCATCTCCCGCCGCAGCGCTACCGCCGGCGATATCTCCGCCGTCGCGGGGTTTGTTATCCATTTTTGTTAACTGTAGTTGCAACTAATGACAATTAACACCGCTGCTTGGATATTTCTTAGTCGGAAATTTTGCATTACCAGTCTAAGTTAATTTGTTTAGGATTTTTGAGTCCATACGAGTTGTAGGCCTTTGAAAGGCCTAACTTGTGTGGGCAATTTTATGGATTTGCCGACAAAAGCCTTATGGCTTTTGATGGGTTTCTGCAAATGTAGAATGTAGGAGATGATTTTGGAAGATTAAATTGGCTTGAAATTTTTGAATGGTTTAATGAAAAATTTTAGATTAAGTACAACATTAAATACACCAGCCGTTTAAAAATGGCGAAGGTTGTATCGATATCGGAATTTTGCTAGCTAGCTATATTTCTTGCTTCAAACCAAAGCCTCTCAGACTACTTTTTAGTAGCTGTAAAAAAATGGATAAGATTCCTGTGAGCTCTTACTCAACTACTAAGTGATAATATTTATAAATCAAATACATGATATATATATATATATATAGCAATCTTATATATATTTTGCTAGATATTTTCCATACGGTTCAACATTTATTTAAATAAATTTTATAAAATATTATAAAATATTTATTAAAAAATATAAAATAAAATAGAGTTTTTGAAATACTATCAAATGCAACGCCGAACGCCTCCTAAAAGCAACCCCTAAGTTTCTACGTACTTTTTGCTAATAAATTTCAATACAACCGTAAAATGGATAACATCAAATAGATATTTTTTATTATGTACATAAAAATGCATATATAAAAAAATTAGTTCTTACCTAAACCACACACCCACTTCAGTTATAGGAATGATTTTTATGGTGATGAATATCTTTCATGATCAAAAGCTATATAAATATATATTGCCCGAAAATAGCGACACATATAATTTGTATCTTTCTTGCAAAAATGGCCCTACAATACGTACCTATGCTAAGGATAAGAAAATTTAGAAGAACAAAGGCATCAATATGATCATCATATGCTTACATAGTCTTCCATAAGTGATTACTACAATTATTATCATTCACGTCATAAACCAAACAGTTTTTGAAGAGCCTTTTTGGAAACGTCTAAAAATACTTTAAAAATAAATTTTTATTAATAAAAAAGATTTTTAAAAATAAATTTGAGTTTTATTTATCTTAAAAATTACATATATAAAAATTTTTATAACATATTATTTATAAAATTTTAAATTTAAAAAAGTTTTATACAGTACTATAATAATTTATCAAAAAATAAGAATTAATATTTAAAGAAATAAATATTTAAAAAATAATGGCAAATAAAAAGCCATCGTTTCATCTCCCACTCATGAGTTACAAAACAACAAGCTTTTCTATCTACGCACAGACTTGAAAACTACGTCTCATAATCTTTTGTTTTCATGCACGTACATCTTGTGTCAGAGAAAATTATAATACGATGTTTTTTTTCTTTTAACCTATGGATGTGTTTAAAAACTTTTCTAAAATAAAAATATTTTTATTTTTTTTTAAAATAAACTTTATTTTTTTACTTTTAAAAAATAATAAAAATATTAAATAAAAAATATTATTACGTAAAATTTTTATACACTATCTAAATTTTTAAATAAATTATCTAAATACTTATAAAATATATATTAAAAAATATAAAATAAAAAAATGAAAAGATTGTGTTTGATAAGCTCAACCAAATGCAATTTTCTTCTAACTCTCTTAGATTATGTTTGAGATTATTTATAAAATAAATTTTTTTTAAAATACAAAAATTTTTAAAAGCAATCCAAATGTTCCTTATTTCTCTAGATTACTCGCATTAAAAATTGCATCGAATTTGTGTATACTTTAAAAAAAAATATATGTCACGTTTTCTACAGAAGAGAAACAAAAATTATCGGAAAAAGTTAGCAAAATGTAACGTGGGTCCCGCAAAACGTGATGTTGTTTGACGACGGGTGTCAGTGGGACCAACAAATCAAGAGAGCAAGATGTTTATTTTAATTTTCTCGTAGTGCGGCGATATGATTGGTCTGTCCTTTGACCTTCTTGCCCATGCGGTCCCGCTCATCTACGACGCTGACGTGTCAGATAACGACTGCTCGGTGGGAAACCTGCACCCACCGAATCCTCCTTGATAGAAGAAAAGACTTCTTCAAACTTTGTCATATTTTATTTATACAAGTTCACGAAGACCAAACAGCAATTAATGTATTATCACTTCGTTGCCTTTTCTAGCTATTAGCTGGGCTTTACAAAATTTAAATTTTATCTTAAAAACTATAATACCATTTTTAGTACTATCTTAACAAAAAATTTGCTCAATAGTTTCAATAATTACATAATTAAAACTAAATTTATTTATATAATAATAGTTATTAGTATTTTTTTTTATATTACTAGTTATAAAAAATAATTTCATATAAATCATCAAAATTTTATTTTAAATTTATGTTAAGTAGTTACACCATTTTCATTATTATAATTTCAAAAGAAATGTACATAATATGAAATTTTAGCATAATTAAATTTTTGATAAGCAGTTTGAGAATAATTTTTAATGATTTGAAATTATATCAGTAAGAAAAATTCTAAATTGAACTTTGATCTATAGATCAGACTATATGGTACAAAAGAAAGTTAAAATTTCAAGTTAAATTGTATAAAAGGAAACATGCAAATCGATTTATTTTGTTTACCTAGACTAAGTATGTAAAAGATATATGTCTCATAGCATAAAAAATTGAGAAATGTAAGGAATACATTGAATGCTTTATAATTATTTTTATAAATAATTGGAATAACTCCTAGAAAGGTTAGGGTTATTTGGAGCAAACAACTTACTAACAGCATGTTTCTTAGGAAAGATGTTTCGAGAAGAACAGATGTGACGGCAAATTCGCAAAAACTAGATAGCTAATGTAACTTTAGTATACACGCATGATTCAAGAATGGAGCTAATGCAGTGCTTGAGGGTCATGCCCTTATGACAAATCTCTATATATATTAGCATGGTGACACATGCTTGAGAATATGAATATGAAACATCTTTGAAAGTTTAACAACCACTTTGATACTTGTGACATCTTCGAAAGTTTCAAACTTTCAAAAACAACTTAGTAAAACAAGATCTGTTGACAATTAACATGTAAAATGTTTGACCTAGATATATTTCCTTAAGAAATTATATATGTAAATGTTCTTAATTATTATGCATGTATGTGCTTGTAAAAACTTGGATTCATAAACTTGCGTCCTTTATTTCAAAACAAAAATATATAACTCAATGGGTGATAACTTAAGGTATCTTAGTACTTTCTTCATATGTCTTTTTTTTTTTAACGATTTGGCATTGTCAGATCATTGTTGTCATGATCATACCTAAGCAAAACAATTTGGATCATCTTATAGTTATTGAGATTCAAGCTCGCGATAGAATTGCAATTTAAGTCGTAGGAGTGATGGTGGGTCTAACAATCCACATACCAAAATTTAGCATTTGCGTATCACATTTTAGGGCTCAAAAGGAAAGTTATATTACTTTCTAGCTTAATAATCTTTACGTTTTGTAGTTTCATCTCTTTCCCTACATTTGTTAAAGGAATAACGGTATTTAAGCATTTCACGCTCTAATCGGATAACATACATTTCATTTGATCTTACTAATCCCGCTTCTATTTAGTGTTATTGTGCTTTGTTATGTTAGCTGATATGTCAAAATTTATTATAGTGTCTAATATGTCAGGTTTTTTGATAGGCATGATACATGGACTAAAAACTCCTTAGCTATTTTCTCTAGTCAATTTTATAGTATCGTCAATATCACTAATTGTATTGCTTAATTATTCCACTAGATTTTAAGAATGAATGTTAGGTTTAAATATCTAAAAATTTAATAGTAGTAATGAAAGATTTAATCGTTAAGTGACAACTTTGAAATGAACATATACTTTCCAAATAGTTAAAGAGTTCGAAATGTTTGGGTGCCAAAACATTAAACCAAATGTCACGGCTAGACACATGTGATGCCATTTGGTCCAAAACAAATTGCATGCTAAAACCAAGGTAAGCATGAAAATTTTAAACCGGTGGACCTTAAGAAGTATTCTTGAAATTGTTTGACAAATATTAAATTAATTTGATATAAAATAGTTCTTAAAATAATAACTATAATTTAGATACTTGTTTATTTAAGTATTTTTCTTTATTTTGAAGGAGAAATATTTAAATTTTATATACAATACAAGATTAGTTTTTTCAAGAATTATATAGAATTAAAGAAGGAAGATTTAGAATTTAGAAAAATAAACAACAATTTCACAAAAAATTGTAGAAAAATAATCGTCGTGTTGTTTTCATACTTATATGCGCTATCCAGTGAGTAATATATTTTTAAATACCATTTTTGTCTTTTATTTTAAATGTATTTAATTATTTCACCATTATATTTATATACATTGGATACACCATCGGCATGAATGTATACATCATTTCAAAATGGATTGTTTATATTTAGATGGTAAATTCATTTTTTTCATCTTGCATACACATTTGCCTAGTACATTATGTTAATATATAAATAAATTATGATATTCCAATTAAAAATTTAACTAAGAGAGAAGAAATGCTATGTTGAAATCTTCTTTTTTACAATTTTTACATAAGTAGTTCTTTGTCTGCATAATTTGAAAATAGATTTAACTTTTGAGTCTAGCATAAAAAATAATAATAAAATAAAACGTGCATAAAAATAAAATAAATGTGAAAATAGTATAATTTGGTTAAGTATTTAAATTATGACAACACTAATATAAATGAATGCTATACAAATTACTCACCTTATAATATTTTTTATATCTTTCTATTTCAACTTTGAAAATTTATGGGTTCACTTTAGTGCTTGAAGATTAAAAGTTTATTGAAATTAGCAACTTATCTATTAAATAAGTAACTTATGCTTATTTTTAAATAAGCAGTCCTTTTATAAATGTGTTTGGATGACAAAAGCTTAATTATTTTAAGATAAACTAAGAAATATATTTTGGTGAAAAGTGCTTAGAAGCTGAATGAGAACATAAATAACTTCATGTCTTTATTAATTATATAGTAGATGATGTGTGTTAAACTTACATATCTTTCTTCTATTAGTTTTATTTATTCACTAAGTTGAAATGTAAAAAAACTGCCCTTCACATGCGTAGCAACCAAGCCCTCTAGCTTGCATGTATTTCAACACAAAATAAAATTTTGATATGTGTAATATGTTAAACTTTTAGAATTTCATTATAAAGCCACAATGCAACGATCTAATCACATGCATAATAACCAAAAACTATACTAAATCATCATACAGTTACATCTATAAATATCAACCATTTCAACCAAATAAGAAAACAGAAATCTAGATCAGTGTAGTGTTTTAAGCTACATGCTGTACTATGTCACAAATTGCAAAACACATGAACTATTAGAGTTATAGATCTAATTATAGAAATAAATTTGACACATTTTCTCAAAAGAGTCACCTAAAGTCTTAGTACTTATCTTCTTTATGTGAGATATGTTAGATTATATATGAGTGTACCATCAATAATAACATGTATGTTTCATCAAATTGAAGAAGAGTGGTGATCATTACTAAAAGAAACAGATCTAATTTCAACAATATAATGGAATCTAACGCCCCTCATCATACCTTAATGAATAGATAATTCACATCCCTTTCCACCAGCAAAGTATTGAAGACACTAAAGTAGAAAACCAAATATAAATGTCTAATATTGACCTTCAGTAATACCAATTTCAACGAATAAAAACCATCTTTATAAGAATACATAAATTTCTTGAATAAACAAATTAATTTAAATAAGAGATTAATCAGGCACAAATAATATATATACATGTATAACAAAAGAAGCATAAAAATACTATAAAACAACATGCATTACTAATTCTCTAACCATAAAAGATTTTTAAAAAAAAACTTCTTAAGCAAATAAAATATAATTACCTTCTTCCCTATCTAGTTGAAACAAATACTAAAAAGTAGTTTCATAGTTCAAGTTCAAACAACTAAAATCGAAATAAAAAATATATTAAAATTTGAATATTTTTACCTACTGCAGTGAAACATTTTTAAAACTTAAAAGGAGAAAGTGAACAATGTACAAATATAGATCACGCATAGAAACATAGTAGAGCTCACGATAGCATGGAAATGAAGCAAATTAGAATCCTAACTAGATATAGAAGCATATCAAAACAATGTAGATGATAAGTGGTTGAGAATAATATCATAGATCGTATTGAATAAAATTTTCATAAATAAGTCAATTTACCATGGCAAATTAGTAACTTCATAGTCCCAAAAAAGCAAATTCGAGCATCGTGCTATACGATTTTATAAATGTAATAAAAATAATTTTTAACTATGCATCATATTTTTAGATTTAAAAAATATAACAAATAATAATAAATATATAGTAAGGCGAATGCAATTATTTTTTCAATCTCAAAAATATTTTGTACAGTGCTATATAATATTTTATTTAAAAAATATAAATAAATTTCATATTACAATACAATATATATACTTTTTCAAATAAAAAATAAAAGATCTATTTTAGTTGACAAATGGTAACATGTTCACGCATAAGCCCATTGGCTACTGGTGGTGTTTGGTGTAAGATCTAAGAGTAGATTGTCAGAACTAACGAGCAGCCGACACGCGTAGTATGAGTCGTTGGAAGAATCGTCCAATTAGGCTACACTCGGAATCGAACATTAAAAGCAATGACTGGCCCACACGTCAACGTGTCGCTGCAGCCAACACCCCAAGCAGTACTTTGTGCAGTTAGTGAAGGGTATCCTAGTAATTTGTTGAAATTTGGATGCATGCATTACGGATGCATGTTTCTTCCATAAGCTGCGTCTCGTCACGCTTACATGGCAATGCAAAGTTCTTGGTTTTGCTTTTTCTATTTCCCCCTTCCGTTCTTTTTTTTATTTAACTGAATGTGTCTAATAAGTTCTTCTTTGACCTTCTACACATTATCTTCTTATTTCCAAGTTCATTTATTACTAAATATGATAACTCGAATTTATAAATCAATTTTGAATTGATTTATATAATAATTAAATTAAATTAAGTTAACTTTCATCAAATTTATTTAATTATATTTGTCAAAATTTTTAACTATGATTTAGTTTATTTAATAATCAGATCAAATTTAGATATCTATTTAATAATTAAAATTATTAAAATAAAAATTATAAAAATTAATTTCTAATAATAATATATAAAAATATTTATTATCATATATCTAAAAAATATATATTAATTTTGATAAAATTTATTAATTAAGTAAAAAAATTAAGTAAATTAGATTAAGTTATGAAAATATATATACAAATAAATTAAAATTTTATATCATTATTTTAAATATTATCTAATTATTAAAATAATATATTCTATATAAATAAATTATACGGATTAAACGGGTCATTTTCGGATCAATTTGAACCCGTTTAAATTTTCAGATCGGTCCGAAAATAATTCAAATCCAATTAAGATCTTATCTGAACCCGATTTTTTCGTATCGAGTTCGAAAGTCGTCAAAAATTGCCGCCTCTATTATTATTCAAATATTTACCACACCACCATTCCGAATCTTGATCACTCAACAATTTTTTTACAAACTTATTTTTTAAAAATATTTACCTATTAAATTAAAAAATTATTTATGACTTAATAAATCCCTATTATTTTGCATTATGTCAAAGAGACTTATTAAACAACTAAGAGAATGAAGTAACTAGGATCAGGACCTATGTAGGAAGAAAGTAATGATATGTCCATATTACTATTAACATGTGGATTAATTGCTTTTCTATAATCATAATGATAGATTTATTCGTGCTTTCTTCCAATTTATTTTGAAAGATGATTTTCTCCTAAAGAAGAAGAAGAAATAGATGTAAAGATGGCAAATTTAGATCCGAACCATCAACTCAAGTTGAATCCAACTTATTTAAAGCATGTTCGGGTTCAACATTATATGAGTTTGGATTAATTTCGATCATTTCTGAAATGATCTGATATTTTAAACAAATTCGGATAATTTTTTAGTCAACCTAAAAATGACCCAATTGATCCGATCTGCGATCGGCTCAATAAGCTCATCTCAACTAACAATAAGTAGCTCCTACAAGTAATGATGGAGCTTGCAACTGCCAAAAAGACGCCAGCAATTCCGTGCCATACACACAAGTTAGACGAGACGATGCAATTGGAGCCTCAAAGATCAATTAGAGATCAGATTGACAAGAATTACAGCGACAAAAGATAGCACAGATATTGGACAAGATAGAGTGATCACAAAAGGTACGCTCTAGGAGACCCAGCGGCTACGGAGATGACATCATCGTGCAGGGTTATCCGATGACAATGAGAAGGACGAGTCGTGAGATCTCAAGTGCTAGAGCAGAGCGCAATGGTGCAAGATGGCGCGAGAGCAATGCTTTCATCGAACTCAAACGCACGTTAGGGATCTCATCATCCTCTTGACCATCAACATTATCAACGCTCGGCAAAGCCATAAGCTGGGCAAGCCTAACAATAGCACGTGCAACAATGTTCTGATGCTGTCACCTCTGCAGCAGTCCTCAACAGTAGGAGAGATGGATGGATTAGCTCCATCAAGCTAATCAATGCTTTGTTGCTTTCGTTTTATTAGATTCATTTGATTTATGATGAACTGGGTTTATATGTATGAAGCCCTTTAAAGTGATCAATGTATGAGAAGTCCTGATAATTTACATTGCTGGCGATTTATTGTACTGTTTTCAGTTAGGATATATCTAAAAGTTAATATGGTTACACACATTTAAATGCAAGTAATCACATAGTGCCATATTGTTTTCCATGAGTAAAGATTTAAAAAGGGGAAAAAACAAAGAAGAGATTGGTTGGCTTCAATATGTCAGTATTAGTTATATCTGAATTATCATAAATCATACTAAAAATTTTTCACACTTTCAATCAACACTTTTGTGATTGCTTGAAAGTACGGTATAATATTCATTCTAACTAATTTTATAATTTCACTCATATTTAAAAATATAAATATAAAAATTAATAATTTTAATTATTAAATAGGTCTATCCGAGTTTGATCTAGTTATTAAGTAAGTTGGATTAATGATGATAATTTTTACCCGTATAAAATTATAAATTAGATAACTGGTCGATAACTGGAATTAAATTAACTAAATAAAATAAAATTAATAAAAAAATTATTACTGGTCGGTAATCGATCAATTACCGATTAAGTATCGACTAATAGCTAGTCGACCAGTTATCTATCAGTTATCAATCAGTTACTGATTGATAACTAGTCTATAACTTAAACTAAATTAATAAAAAAAAGTTAAGAAAAATAAAGAAATTAAGATTACAAAAATACGTAAATTATCGGTAAAAATACATTACTAATGCAATCATATATATATATATATATATGGGGAGTAATAGGAGCACTTCCTCCTTAAGGACACTTCCAAACACTTTCTCTCCGGTTTATGATCGGAATGACCTTCAAATTCAATCTCCATTATTAGATATGAAGAATTATGAGTTAGAAATCTATTTTTAAAATTTCAGCTCAATCGGACTACGAATTATTTCCATCCGATCATTTGATCAAGATGACAGAAAGTAAAATAACTTAAAAATATATATGTTGTATCATTTTTTTATTCTTTCACTAAAGAATTACATAAACTAAAACATCTACTGCAAATTAATAAATAGGTAATTTTGAAGAAGCATTTATCTAAACATGCGTGGGGGTAGTTGATTGTTGTATAGTCTTAGATTTCAAGATGCCTTATCCATTACTCTTCTTCGTCCAAACCACATAAAATAAGAAATTAAATCTCAAGAGAACAATAAACATAAACTGAAACAGAGAGACAAAAGAAACAAATATCAGAAAAATTAAAAGATACTACTACTACTACACACCAGGTCATGGATATGAATGAAGAATTATATTATTTGCATTCATTTAGTTGCTATCTTCTAGAGCTGTTGACATGCACGCGTTAGCCACAACATTTAAATTATTTTTAAAATCACAAAAGACATTTCCACATTTTTTCATTCATCCCTAACCATCGCTTTTTTTCATTTCCTATATTTAATACTAGTAGTACTAGTAGCTAGTGTAGCATAGTTAGCTTGCTAGCTCTTTCTTTCTTTCTATAGAAAATGGTTTCAGGCTTTTAAAAACTTATTTTTTAAAAACTTAGCTTTCAAGTAAATAACACACTCCCTTTTATCTCTATTGATAGCGAGTGAAGGTCATGTCAATATTGGACTATATATATGTTTGCTATCCTTTTGAATCTCTCCTATGTAATGTCTTATGTACCACAAACATCAACCTCAGCACTCGTATGGCATATCCCTCCAATGACATATTCCTCGCTTGAAATAGGAGTGTCCTAGTGCTCATCAATTGAGTATGGATGACCACCTTTATCAACTGCGGGTTTGGCGATACGTTCTAAAAACAATTTTCTAATTTTATAATATTTAATAAAATTTATTTAAATTTTTTAAAAATATAAAAAATTATACGTAATAAATTTTTTTTATTATTTAAAATAAAATGTATAACTTAATTATTAAAATAGAATAAAATATTTTTGTTTCTGAAAAAATTTTTAAAAACACTTCTAAATACATAATTAGAATAGAACCAAATATTTATTTTTATAAATTAAATTTAATAAACGATAAATTTTTTTAAAATATTAATAATTTTAACTATTAAATAAAGTATCATCCAGTATTTGAAAATTAATATTAATTTATCAAAATATTTTGATAAGGCTATTTTTATTTTTTCGGTAATTGACTCGTGTCATATTTTCTTCTAACAATTTGAAAATTTCCTCCAAGAAAATGAATGAAACAATTGCCAAGAAATGAAATTAAAAAGTAGGGGCAAATTAGAGAATGAGTAATGGCAATAAGAAAAGAAAGAAGGGTATCTTTCTCTCGAGTCCTTTCAAACTAACCACCTTTTTATAATTTTCTTTCTTTTTGCCTATCATAATCATCTTATTAGAAAAAAGCCAGGAAAGAGAAAGTTTGGGAGGAGATCAAAACAAATCAAAAGAAAAACAATAGAGTTCCAAAGAGTTGCAGGAAAGAATAAACTCTCTGATGACATGAAATTCCTCCTTCTATATTGTTTTTTTAATCCAACAACACTCTCGAATTCCTGCTTTGAGTGAAAGAGAAAGGAAGATCTGTGATGGGTTCTCTTGTGTGTCTTTGTTTTTGAAAAAAATTACTTCAGGTTCCTTTATTGAATAGTAGTATTATTAGGAGATGGTGGAACAACACTGCTACTACAAGCGTTTGTTCATCTCTGCTGCTGGTATGCCTAATTAGAGGGATACATATATAATCTCTTGATCATGATCTAGATGTCTGCCCTACTACTATTACTTCTCCGCTCTTATTTCTTCTACTGATCACTCTTTCTTTGATTTTCTTTATTCTTCATGGATGTATGTTATACTGCTGCTTTTGAAGTCTCCATTAGATTAACGTTCTTCCTAACATCAGCGTTTAGCTTATGCTCAGCAATTACATGAAGAAATCTTCTTGTTTCTTTTCCCATAACCTATGTACTTACTATGTGAAGTACTTCCTTTGTCTGATGTAATAATATAGGTTCTTTTGTTTTTTGGCATTTTATTGAAGTTTTATGTATATATATGATCTGTGAAAATATAATTTTCTGTTTTAGTACTAGCTACCAGATGATTGATATATCAGTGAATTTTATTTTGTTTGCTTTTTCTTTCACAGGAAAGCAAGGAGTTTGAGTGAACCCTCTTGAATTTCAATCACATCACCTACCACCACAACAGCTTCTTCTTCCGAGCAAGCAATCAAACTAGCTATACCTACATATCATCATCTTTTAAAATTCCCAAAAAAATAAAGAAAGAAAGAAAGAAAGTAGGTTTAGTTTTCCTTAAAAGATTCCGATGGCGACGTACTTCCACGGGCCACCGGAGATTCAAACAGACGGCCTACAAACTCTTTACTTAATGAATCCGACGGCGTATATCGGCTACACAGATAACGTTCATGTTCCGGCAGCAGCCAACATGCTTCTATTCAACTCATCAGCAACCTTCAACTCAATCAATCCACTTGCTACAACCATCATCTCACAAGAACAACAAGATCAACAACCACAACACCAACAGCAGCAGCAGAACTACGTCGGAGTTCCGCTGCAGGAATCAACCAGCCAGCAGCAGCAGGCAACAATCTTTACAGGAACCCACTACAACATGTGGAACCCAATTCCAGCGAAACAACAACTGCAGCAACAACAACAACAACTGTCGTTAAGCTTATCTCCACAACAAGCAACTCATAACTACCCGCCGGCAGATGGTGAAGTCTCTATAGCTGCAACAGCATCTGTCCCAAGCTTACAGAGTGCTATAATGGGATCTAAGTATTTGAAGGCTGCACAACAACTGCTCGATGAAGTAGTGAACGTTGGTAAAGGGACAAAGAGCGAGCCGTTTGAGAAGGCGAAGACATCAAAGAGTCCGTCGAAGAGAGGTGGCAGTGAAGGCGCTGCTGGAGATGACGAAGAGAGATCTAAACGTGCGCCTGTCGCTGCCGGTGGCGATCTATCGACAGCTGAGAGGCAAGAGCTACAGATGAAGAAGGCCAAGCTTGTTAACATGCTTGATGAGGTAATAATATTTGATAAATCTTTTGTTGCAAATTCAAGAAATTTCTTGCTTTTCTTAAACAACTTTAATTGTTGTTGATGATAAAATTTTAGTTGCAGTTAACTATAAGTTGGCATCAGTCAACAGCAGAGTTTCAAGAGATTGAACAATGATGATTATCTTCAAATTTTCACTCTAATTTTCAACAAAAGAATATTAAGAAATATGTTGCTTTGCACATTTTTTTTTTTTTTTAATTAGTGTTTTAAAACTTTTGCTGAGATAAGAGATTTAAGTTGCAATACTAGTCAGCGGCAAAGTTGTGAAGCAGCTGCTTGTGCTTAGAATTAGTCTCCAAATTGTATACAATCATTAGTTTTGCCAATTCTTTTTGTTTCTTCAGTTCTTATTTTGTGTTCTTCAATGTTGGTGAGTTCAGGTGGAGCAGAGGTACAGGCAGTACAGGCACCAGATGCAAACAGTTGTATCAGCATTCGAGGCCGTAGTAGGCCCCGGCTCGGCGAAGACATACACTGCACTCGCGTTGCAAACAATATCTAGACAATTCCGGTGCCTTCGGGACGCAATCACCGGCCAAATCAGAGCAGCTGGGAAGAGCCTAGGTGAAGAGGATTGCTTAGCTGTTGCCGGAGGAAGCAAATCAGAAGGCGGCTGCTGTTCAAAGCTTCGGTTCGTTGATCACCATCTCCGGCAGCAGCGTGCGTTGCAGCAGCTTGGCATGATCCAGCACAATGCTTGGAGGCCTCAGAGAGGCTTGCCTGAACGTTCTGTTTCGATTCTCCGGGCATGGCTTTTCGAACACTTCCTCCATCCGTAAGTAAATTTCAAAGTTTCTCCACAAAGATATGAATTCCGGTAAAGCAGCTAGCAGTTTCGTAGCTGACTGATTCAAGCATTCAATTTTATGAAGGTACCCGAAGGATTCGGACAAGCTAATGCTTGCCAAGCAAGCAGGGCTTACAAGGAGCCAGGTAAGAGTTGAACTTTTTTTTTAAAATGTTGTTGTGAAAGTGATTGTATAGCTAGATTGATCAATGTAATGGATACAGGTATCAAATTGGTTCATCAATGCAAGAGTCAGGCTATGGAAGCCAATGGTGGAGGAAATGTACTTGGAAGAAGTGAAGCAGCAAGAACAGAGCATTGGTGAAAACGATAACAAATCCAACAACGACGCCATGAATGAATCGAACGAAGAATCGATGCCTAAACAAAATTTTGCAACAGAACAGACTACTGACGGCGTGAAACAGAAAACTGAGACCATGCATTCTTCAAGGCTAGTGAGCAGTAGCTGTAGTGTTCAGAATCCTTCTGGATACAGCGAAAGCCAAGTAATGCTTCCACCAGTATTGAAGAAGGCAAGAAGCGACGAATTCTTGCACCCCAATGCAACAACACTGCCTCATTCATTCAACGTCGACATGAAGAGTGACAGCATAAGCAACTCTGAACTTCTAATGAAGTTTGAAGCCGGAAGACAGACCCCTGATGAAGGATCTTCTTCGTTTCCTATGATTACAACCATTGCGAACCACGGTGGCGGATTCAACGGTTACTCTATAGGAGACATGGGAAGGTTCGACCATGACCAATTTGCTTCGGCATTCTCAAGCCACGGTGTGTCACTCACCCTTGGCCTGAAACATTCCGAAAGCCTTTCTTTGCCTGCAGCACAGCCAACGTATCTATCAACTGAAAGCATCCCAATTGCAAGAAGCCTTGATATTGGCATTATGAACAATTTTAATGCTGCCGCCGGAGTTGCACAACCATCCGTTGCACTTGAAAGCATCAACACTCAAAACAGGAAAAGGTTTGCCGCCGTCCAACTGCTCCCAGATATCGTATCGTAATTTTTTTTTCAGAAGCACATTTGAGACTTTGTTAGTATTGAATGAGCTTGTATGTACTGTTACTGTATAGTGATTATATGTATATGGTAGGAAGGAAGAGAAATGCGTGATCTACATATAGGCAATTCTCATTAGGTCAAATATATATATATAGAAGAATAGTCCTAGATTACAGGATTATACTTCATAGGATAAATATGTACTTGGAAATCTAGAATCTAAATTACAGAAGATTGAGTCGAATCTATCTATGAAAATTGAAGATTGTACTATGATTTGGTTTGTCAGCAAAAATGCATTCACATTTTAAATGTTAGATCAAATCAGAAATTGACCTTCATAGGATAGTTAATGTAAGAAATGACAGATTACATGAGCAGGTTTCTGAAAGACTTGGAACAGAGTAGGACCAGCTGCTGCTGGAGTGATTAATCTTTTGCCTGTTGTCATGTTTCTCAGACATTTTGTGTTGAATTGAATAGAGTGTCACGCAACGTAAGGCAATGCAAATAGTTCTTTTAATTATGTGCCTTCTTTCTCAAATACCACAACATTCATGGGACTTTGTTTGCCTTCAGCAATGATGATACCGAGTAAGAAAGAGTTACGAATTCAGCTCAGAAAAAGCTGGTAAGAAAATGAACATCTTCAATAAAGCCTTTTACAAATTTCAAGCTACCATGCATGTTCATCTAAACGAGTTCACTCTAAATGATAAATGCACCACTATACAACTATCAAGCCAAATTACACACCAAACCAAGGAAAGTTAGATTACAACTATTACATTAGAAAAAGCAAAGAAGTGCGTCCTTTGAAAGAAGGGATGGTAGCATTAACAATTTACACCCTAAGAAAACTCGCTCCATTTCAGCTCCTTCAAAGTCAGTCGTTCATCAGTCAAGTGAAAACTCACTCCATCAGGAATGCTAGTCATTGCAGGAAGAAGTTTCTACCGCTCTCAACATTCTCTCGGGTTAATGAGCAGCATTTAATATTGCTTAGACCAAGTGCTCAGATGTTCCCGTCACTGGAATAGGGGATTGATGTTGCATATTCTCTGCGGGAAGTTTGATGTTACCCATGCTTTCGGGTGCTATACCACTTGCTGTAGTTGGTTGAAGCAAACGCACAAGGGATAAAAATATTTCCATCCTTGTCACATCCCTGTTTGCCTGTAATTACAAGATAACAATGTGGGCACATTCTAACAAAAGCTCTTAATTTCATTTCACAATGATAATGTACCTCTACTGCAAATCGGGCCCAGATTTTATCTTTGCGAACCTCCATTACTCCCTTCAAGATGGTCAACCCCATTCCTCTAATTAGATTGGCTATCTCCAAGAAGAAACCACGTTCCTCACAGATCATCTGTGAAATCGGAAAAAGCTGTTATTAGCATCGAATTCTGACACTAACAATGTTTAAATATTTTTTAAAAAAGTAATGATCCAGTAAAAAGAACAAACCTCAACAAGCATTTGGCGGGGAGGGTTCAGATCCTCAACAATAATTGGACAGGTCATAGATTGCGTACCAACTTCAAATGCCCGTGTTACACCACCCTCAAAGTTATCCTTCAATAGTATGCCACCATCCTTGCTAATGATCTGTGCAAGAACAATAAGATATCACATATCTAATGAAAATAAGATTTATATAGAATGATCTGGTCATCAGGGAAACAAGAAATAATGATAGAATCAACAATCAATAATTAACAATAAATTAACAGGAATGAAGATGTACCTTAGGCTCACCAGTGTCCTTCAGTTTATCTGCATGCTTTGTCACACTTTGCAAGAAAAGCATGTGTTTGATTGTCTTTTCCAGTAGAGCATCAATGCTGCACTGCTCATATTGAAGAAATCCAATGTACGTTTCAAAAAGTTTATAGGAAAAATAATTCATATTTTAATTTGGAATGTAAACAAACATAACACAGGAAAATACTAGCTATGCTCAGAATGTAGAAGGTTTACCTTTATCCCATTAGGAACAATTTCACGCAATTCCTTGACACGGTCCTGTATCATCTGCCGGTCCTTTGGCCTAGGTCTAGGATTCTCACCAGGTCGAGCTCTTTTCCTAGTCATCTTACCCGACTCTTCAGCCCTTTTAACCTGTACAGCCGACATACTGCTCGACTTCAAATTCTGACCAAATTCAACCCCCAAACTTATCTGAGATTTATATGTCCCATACTTCCGGGAGCACTCTTCACTTTTAGAAGCTGAGCTACTCATATCTGCTTTCAAAAGCATAGGTGGAAGAGTACATAGCTCTGCTTGCTTCTGTTGTCCTGAAACCAGACTGCTATAGGAATGCGAAGTAGGGCTGATCAAAGGACCACCCTTCTTTGTCAATGAGGTCCTACAAGACATGCTATCCTCTGGGCTCTGTTTCATGCTTGAAGTGATATTTGAAACTACAGCATCCAGAAGTTGCTCTTGATTATGTTTTTCAAGAACTCCAGAACAAGATATGTCATACTCTGAGGGGTCGAACACAGGTCCTACATCCAAATGATGACTAATGCAGCTAGAAACACCTGCGCCATCAATATGATCTTTGCTGTCATCATTTGTTTTAAACATGTCCGAAGTTTTAGACAAATCGTTCTTTCTAAAATCCAACCCCACAACATCAAATAGATCATTTTGAGGCATATGTTGTATCTGAAAGGGAGCAGCTTCTTTGGAAATGCTGTTTGATAGTGAGAGTGTAGCAATCCTTTGTTCGTAGCAAGATCCATCAGCAACCAACTTTCTGGATGGATCATTATAAGCAGGAAATAACTCAGTCTCCTCCTGCTTCCTGATTTTACGAACACTTTTGGAGCTACCATCACCGACAGAACGATTGCTCATTCTGGAATCTTCAGAAACCATTTCACCTTCTTTCAATAAATTCTCTTGGACGAGTGTGTTTTCCATCGACTTTCTTGCACTTAAACTCAAATGAAGGTTGTAGAGGATTTCCACTCCAGTACCTGGAAGATTATTAGAACTTCCAGTACCAATGATATTATTGCTCACAGATTCACTTCCCACAGACAACGGTTTTAAAGTAGAACTCTTGACTGAACCATGATGAACAGGACTGGAAGATATATTTTGCACTGAGTTACCAATATGTGGCATAGACTTGCTGTTGTTAGCAGGCTGTTGTAATATAAAACCATGAACAGCTGGAAACTCATCCTTCAAAGAATAGACCACTGTTGAAGACTGGCTTTTACTTTCAGATCCTGAATAAAAAGGGAGCGGCTGTACAACTTGCCTCAAAGACGGATCTGGCGACACCGCAGAAAATTCGACACTAGCACTTTCCAGCTGATTATTAATTAAACAGGCTCCAGCTACAGAATCACTCATTGGTTGCATTTGTTGAGAAGCAGATGCATATACGACCCGCTCTTTGATTGAATGCATTTCTCTAGCACTCAGTTGCCAATTTTCATGTAAGTTCGAGAAAGATGGCTGATAACCAGATGTTAGAAGCGATGACTGGACAAAACTTCCACTGTGTTTCTCAGAAATTGCTGATGCCAACCCATCAAATGGCATACCAACAGCTCCCATATGGCTATCAATCACAGGCATTGCAGGTATGTGAACATCTTTGCCAGGTGCTCTATGATCGAAATTAACGAAAAGGGACCCTGTATGCCCTAGATTTGCAAATAGACACCTCACATGGTTCACAAACCCAATATCCTCCATAACCTACAAGAACAAAGTGCAAAATACACCTTATGACACTTGAGAAACAATAAACACAAGTTTGAAATGGTATGCATATCACAAGTACTCTACTATTATAGGGCATATTCTATAACAGTGAGTCAGTAACAATGTTTCTTAGAAACTGTCAACCTAGTATCTCTTTGGCAGCTCGCCCACTCCCAAATGGCTAAAAGATATGAATCTTGTTAACAGAATTTTGGTGAGAGAAACTTCTCACACAAGATGTTTTCATATGAAAAGCTTAATCCATCACTCAACCATGTAAAATTTGACAGAAACATCTTTTTCAATCTGATTAACGAAAAACAAACAGATCCTATTTGGAATCCTTCAGCCTAGTGAACATGTAATTTCATTCTCGAATGGACAGATATAAAAGAAGAAGAGATTACCATCTGGGTAGAACCAAGCTGTGCAACGCCATATGGAAGAACTGGAATGGCAGCGATTGTCTAAACATAAACAGGTTTGTAAAAGTTAAGAGCGATCGTAAAAGACAAAATAAAAGTTTGGACCAATATAACAAGTAGAGTGTAAATCAAATAAACAAGTACAAAGCATGTTAAAAGGAAGTCCCCTTACCTGTATGCCTGACACAAACTGGATATTCAGCTCAGTCAGAACCTGAAAGGACAAATTAATACCACTCAGATACCTGTGTATGCTGGGAGGACTAGTATCATGAATGGATTTGAAGCTCATGTGATATATAGATCTAAGATTTTGAGCAAGTCGAGTGAATGTTTATAGCGAGAAATATAAGTGACTCCATACAACTTTCAACAGCAGACGTTGTCAAATAAGAGGCAACTCAAAAGACACATGCGGATCTAAAGTACTCATCACATTAAGGATCAAGCAAACAAACCAGTCCCCTAATGTAGGGTCAGGTTTTAGCGGGTTTGCCACACTGGTGCATGGATAAATTAATGGGTAGGGCAAGAGGTAATAAACATAATAATTACACTTCCCTCCTTTTACTCTCCTATAATGATCCCACATGAAAAGTCAGAAATGATCCTAGAAACAGCACTCTAACTTGCAAAGCCAGAGATCTAAGTTAAGTCAAAGGTTCTTTGCGACATACATTGGGGAAGGAGCCATAACTACTAAAGCTATCTCGAAGAATCCACTGATGATCTCCTATGGCAGCAGCTTGTCCAACTATCCTGAATACACAGCAACAAGATTTCAACTTAAGCAAGTCTCTGGTTATATTCAAGGATGCGAAGAAAGCTCAAAAAGTGCTGAGAAAGAAACATTGTACACACCCATCTCCGAGAACATTGACCTGTTGCATCATCACCTTGTGGACCAACAAACCAACTCTGTCCTCTGTTTGGAATCCGGCTTCCATGAAGTTGCCATCAGAACAATTTCTAACTAATCCCTGCTCCTTCAGTAGCAAGTCCATAGCTTCAAATCCTGAAATACCTCTTGTTGGCTGGCAATATCCATCTTCCCATACAAAATGCCTGACCAATTCTCAAACATACTTAGCATTAGCTCCTAATTTGACAAAAACATAAAAACTTCCAACATTAAGTGACAGACTGCATCAAAACATAAGGCATTAGAAGGACAAAGGCGTTTAGAGTTCATAGAGCATAAGAAAGTGAAACATCAGTCAAAAGCTCAAATCTCCAACTGAAAGTTTCTCGCTTGGAGGAATATTTAGCATTCATACAAGAAAACGAATGAAAAGAGTGTTAACAACTTAAAACCCTTCACAAACTTAAAGTCAACACTAATCAAGTAAGAACAAAAGTATAACATTCACTCACCATTGCAAACCCCCCTCATCTAAAAGCAACATTCCAAGAAGAAAAAATGTCAATTTGCAACAGAAAGTCAGCTATCATCACCATTACATCACTAAATCCTCCAATTTTTTAAAAACACAAAATCCAAAGAACAAAAAAAAGGAAAGAAAAACTCAAAATTACAAAAAATGAATCTTACGTGGGATTCCGGCCTCCGACGGCACGCCAGAAGACCGCGTAGGACCAACCTACCTCGTCACAGAGTCGCTTCAACGCGTCTTTGAGCAACTGCGCACCCATGTTTCCACACACGGAGAGAGAAAAAGGTTCCAACTTTCAACTTTCTAGAGAGAGAAATCGATCGAGAAAAAAGCAGGTTTTGTTCAAGCTCAGTGGTTAATTAAAATTATGTAGAGGTGAAATGGAAAGAAAGAAAAGAGGGCAGATAAACAGTCTAGCTGCCGCGGCAAGAAGCACGGCCGGCTTGCTTTGCACGGATACCGCCGCTACGCTTCTTGCGGCTGCGGTGCTGTTCTTTACCTGCCACCGCCAACGCCACCGCCGCTCTCCGGCGACCCATAGAAAAGAGAGAACTTTCTTGGAAAAGAAAAAGAAAAGAGAGAGATAGATAGAGACAGAAGGACCTTTGGGGAATAGAGAGAAGGTCAGAGTGGGAAGAGATGGAAGGCTTCAGACTACTGCGGTGACCGAGAAAGGCATAATCATTCCCTCCATCTGGGGGCAAAACCGGAATTCAAGAACCCAGAAAGAAAAAATCTTTCTTTTTCTTTCAGGAAAAAGAAAACTGAAACATACAGAAAGAGAAACAGAGTTTGTTTGTTGTTGCTGGCTTCGCTTGATGTTCTTCTTCTTCTGCTGCTGCGGTGAGGGAGTATATGCTGACGCTCTCCGTCGTCTTCTTCTTCTTTCTTTGTTTGTTCACTCGTGTGTTGCTGCTACTCAGTTTAAATGTTTAATTACTTCAGCGGTACAATACACCACAAGAATAGTTTTGTCTAAAATAATTATTTTACATTTTAGGGCCTGTAATTATTTAGTTCGTGTTTTGGTTTTTTATCAGCTCGGTGCATTTTGAGTTAAGTGCGTGTTTACTTCAAATTTTAATTTTTTTAAACTTATTTTTAATATAAAATAAATAATTTAAAATAAATTTTTAATTAAAATTTTTTAATTTAATTTAAATTTTATTGTTAATGTAAAATTAATATAAAATTTATTTTTTAATAAATAATTTTAAATAATTTAATTTTTTAATTACTTTGTAAAAATTTAAGTTTACTGAATTTATCTTCTAAGTAAAGACGCTCTGAGTGAGAAATAAGTTAGAGATAAATTCATTATAATAAAAAAGGATTCCAAATTCGAAATCTTAAAAAGAACAAGTTGAAAAAAATGAAACAAGCACTTAATTAACAGATTTCAGTCACGAATATTTTCTATTTAAACAATATTGCTCCGCTTTTAGGTAAAAATTCATAATAAGAGGATAGAATTTTGAATTTTTGTTTCTAACTTTTATATACTGTTCTTGACTTCAAGTATAAATGCTCAATTACGAACATATTAATTATTTTTTTAGGATCAAATTTTCATACTAAAATAATTAGTTAACTATTTAATATCTCTTAACATATAAATATATATTATTTTATTATTTAGACAATATAAGTAGTAATAGACATAAATTGTTAAGTCTACCAAATAAATACTTTTATTTAGCCCAATTCAAACAAATGGTGGTTCACATATCAAATTAATTAGAGAATATTTGAAAGTAATTATACAATAAAGTTTTTATAAAATAAAAAAATATTTTTTTAAAAAAATAGATTTTAATTTTTAATTTTAGAAAAAATAATAATAATATATGATATAAATTTTTTTATTTTCTAAAATTTTAAATAATTTTATAAAAGACTATAAAATAAAAAATATTTGTTAAAAAGTTTTAATAAATAATACCAAGCGAACTCTTTCTGCTACTGATGCACCTAACTTATCTCTCCTTCACTTTTGACACTATTTTTAACCCCTTTGTTGCTAGTACAAGATAAATCTAATTTGGAATCCCAACACTTCCCTTCGTATCACTTTAGCACATAAATGAGAAATGTATTTTAGCTAGTCCCTTCATAGAAACCTTTTTGCGGGTGTAGCGGAGTGTTTTTAAAAAGTAATTTTTTGAAATAAAAATTATATTATTTATTTTAATAAATAAATTTTATTATTTAATTTTAAAATTTTTTATTTTTAAAAAAAATTTAAATAATATTTTAAAATATATAAAATTAAAAATTAAAAAATATTTTTTAAGTAACGTTCAGCCAAACGCTCCACCGAAAGGGGAACGCATGTAAATTCCTGGTCTTTGAATATGTTCTTGACATTCGAACAGGTTCGAAACTCGTAATTAGTGGTTCTAATTTGAAAACTTTTGGTAACTGCCAATAGATGTCCAGAATTACAAAAACGCCCTGCAGTTAACTGAAAATTAAGCAAACTGCCACACATTTGTTCGTTAGTGGGAACACAGTACTACTGCACTACAGCAGTCTTTCTGTAAAATTTTAACTTTCTCGAGGTCGGTGATTACAAAATTTGTAATAAAGAAATTCGAAATTCGTAGAGTGACAGGACTGTCCATTTTATTTCCAGAAGCACCCCTAACCTTTATCCTTATTAACGAAACAATTCCAGTAAGTGGATGTAAATGTTATAATTGAAAGGGTTTTTTTGAAGAGAAAGAAAAAAGAAGAGCCTACTGCAGCACCTCAGTGAATGTCGTCACCTTTTTCTTTTTAGTAAGATGATTAAAATATTGAAGTAGATAAAATGTTTATGTTTTTTTTATTAAGAAGTTCACTTTTAGATTAGATTTAAATTAGATTGGAATTAAATAATTAGTCGAACTTTTCTTAAAGTTGAATATCAGGGGCATTTTTATAAATTTTAAGTGCGCTGTACGAAAACAGCAGCAAGACAAAAGCGGTAGAGCGGTATGTTGTCGTCCAGAATTCTTTTAGATAATATATGCATAAACGAACACCGGACAGAATGTTCATATTTTAGAAAGGAAAATCCTCTTTATTTTCTACACTGAGATTCTTTTGATTTGGACGTATTTACTGACATTTCAAAATTTTATTTTTTTCAAATTTATTTTTATATAATTAAATAAAAAATTTAACAGAAATTGTTTTATCAAAAAATTTTTAAATTTAATTCTAAAACTTATAAAAATTTAATATAAAAATTTATTTTTATAAAATATTTAAAAATTTTAATTTAACTTTTTTAATTCACTTTCTAAAATACATTAAACTCCACTTCACCTGATTAATAAATACGCCCTTAACGTAAGAACAGCCTTAATATATACAGGAACAATCTTTTATTGAGTTGCCTTTTATTAATTTCTTCGGCAAAGTAATCTAAATGATCAATTATTCTTGAAATAATTTTGTTGTTACCAAGAAACATTGAAATTATAACGTGTTACCTATCATTAGAATTTATTTTTTTATCAAAAGTTTAACTTTTAACTTATTTTCAAAACAAAATAAATATATTTTTGATAAATTAGACTTCTAAATTTTAAAATAAACAATTTTACTTTTAAATTTATTTGTAATAACAAATAAATAGATAAATTGAGCATGTTCCAATATTAATTTTTTTCATTTTATTTCAGTCGATAAGAAAAACGTACAACTTTGGGAGAAGAGCAAAGGCAATAGGAAGCAGTCGCCTTATGTTCAAGGGTCATAAAGTAGTAACTTTAGCGAACAATGTGAAACATACTAAGGGGGTGTTTGGCTTTGCTTTCTTCCAACCCAATTTTTCAATTCTCCATTTCATGTTTTTCAATACATATTTTATAAATATATAAAAAATTTATTTAAAAATTTAGAAAGTGTAGAAAAATTCTACGGAGTAAGATCTTTTTATTGCATATTTTTATTATTTTTTTAGAAGTAAAAAAAATAGAGCTCGTTTTTCAAAAAGGACAAAAATATTCTTTATTTCACAAAAGCTTCATTTCATAAGCAATCCCAAACGCCCCCTAATTCAAAAAAGCCAGAGAGGAAAATTGTGTGCATGTATGGACCAACATATAAAACCCTAGCTGGCAAGAAAGAGTAAACCGTACTCAATTTTTCTCAATAGTCTCTACCATAGTCGTAAAACCCGAACCGGCCCGTCCGGATCGACTCAGAAATCGTCATCCGGAGCCTAAACCGGTCCGAATTTGTAATAAAATCGTTTATATAATCGACCCGTTTTGACCTATTCCGACCCGATCGCTCCGCTTATCCGGATCAAATCGGATTAAATTAAATTTTAAAAAATTAATTTTGTGATATATTAATATAAAAATAATTATTATTAGTCTTATATTAAAATATAATATGTAGTTTAGAGTTTATATTTAGATGTGATAATGCAAAAAAATAAATTTGTTATATTTTATTTGTAAATATTTATTATTAGTAATTTTTAAGTTTTTATATTACTAATTCTATTAAATTGTAAGAAAAATAATAAAATTATTTCAAAACAAAAAATTTCTTTTAAATTTATTATTTAAAATATTTTTTTATTTTTTTATATATTTTTTGTTAGTTTATATTTTTTTTATACTTTCTAACAAAGAAAGATAACAAGCGTTCGTACTATTGTCAATACTTTAATATTTTTAATATAACGATTCAATCCGTTGATTATAATAATTTTTCGATTCAATATTCGATCCGAATTTTTACAACTATGGTCTCTATCTACATGAACTCAATGAAAATTTCACGTACGGCCATTTATTATATAAAACAGTTCGCGCAATACTTTTTATACGCATTTATTAGTTCCTAGTTTATTATTGAGCTGATATATTAATTTTGGGTGAAATATTTTGAAGAAACAGACAGTTTATTATTGGAAATTCCACTGCTTTGCTTTCCGTAATGAATTTGATGTTTTTATCTCTATATATTTGATCGGGTTTGATCTGAGAGTGCGCCATCCATCACTCCTCATGATGATGGAGAGGAGATGGGAACAAACACTACGAAATTGGAGAAAGTGAAAACCTAGATAAACAGATGGATACGAGAAAAATAGGATTAGACAAGAAAAGACAAATTTATGTGTGAGAATCTTGACTTCAGCGCTCTTCAAATCATTCATACTATTCTCTATACCACTTTGTAATAATGAGGTGTTTCATTTTTTCAAATTTCTGTTTTTTAAATGGAAAAAGATAGGGAATATCTGAAAAAGAGAAGATATTAAGCTGAAAGGTTTATATCGTATTAATCTGAGTAGGAGGAAAAGTTTTTAAAACTTTGGTTCGCCGGAAAATGCGTTGAAGAAATAGTGGGCAGTGAGTGAGTGAGCGAGTGGAGGAGATGGGTAGGTGGATATAATAGATCCGCATACAAATGGAAGAAATAATGAATGAAGTGACCACACCACCCTATATAGCTAGCTATCTTCCAACATCTCAAAGCAGAGTAATTAAGTGAACATCCGACCAAAAGAAAATGTGCTTTCATGATGGAATATCATTCATTGTTTACTTTTGTCCTCTTCCTCTCCCACTTAATTAGCACTTACTATAATGATAATTTTGTAATGATGTATTTTCAGAAAACAATATTATTAAGCAGAAATACCTCTCCACTTTAAGTTAATATTCAGAGCAACAAGTAGATAAAAGATAATTTGGTTCGGATCAAAGAACTGAGAATATTTGTAAGATTGAGCAGTGCCAAGCATAGAGAAACATTTCAGCGTTCAACATCGATAGCCGGTCATTGTTTGTTTCATGCACAGCAAAGCTTCATCTTTAACTACTTTTTAAAACGTGATCGTTGAATTTTTTGTAAAAAGGCTACAAAACTAACGTGGTATATCCATCTTTTAAATAGATATATATATATATTTTCTGCTTTTGAAAAAGCTTTAATACGTAGATTAAATTAACCTAACTAAAATCTTTTCAGATTTACTTCTTCTATTTTAAAAAAAAAATCCAACTAGCAAATCTGAAACTTTAAATCCTGTATTGGTCTAATGTCAGCTTTTTGACCATGTTAACTTTTTTTTTTTTTTTTGCGAGGTCGATACATATATCATTTAACTGTTGTTCATCCAGGGTGATTATTTTCAAAATACAAAAAGCAAAGACACAGAAAAGACAGAGAAGATTATTGCGATTTATAGAATCATGGGCTATGCTCTCAGTGAGGTGCCCCAGTGAGTTTCACAGAGCCCTAACTATAGTGTTATGTTGGCCCGTTATTGTGACAACAGTTGTTGGTCTTTCCTCTTGATACATATGGGCCAAATGATTCACTTGGTGTTATCGTGGGCCTATTTCAGTACTAGCCCAATGCTTCTTTATGCTACGTGTTTAGAGTAGAGCCAGCAACATTAAGGCCATTCTAGGGTTAACCGTCGGTTTAGCCAAGAGTTAGAGCGCGTTTGGCATAGCTTTTTAAAAACTACTTCTCAACTTTTTTCCATTTCATATTTTTCAATATATATTTTATAAATATTTAGAAAATTTATTTTAAAATTTAGAAAGTGTAGAAAAATTCTACGTAATAAGATCTTTTTATTGCATATTTTTATTATTTTTTTAGAAGTAAAAAAAATAAAATTTGTTTTTCAGAAAAGACAAAAATATCTTCCGTTTCAGAAAAATTTCATTTCATAAACAATCCCAAACGCTCCCTTAACCTTGCTAATGCCTAGAGGTGTAAATGAGTCTGGCCAAACGGGTTGTCTCGTAGCTCAGCTAAATAGTTTAAGAAATGGCTCCTCGGTCGTAAACAATAGATTGGTCCGATTTATCACACAGTTAAAATTAATAATAAAATTTAAAATTATTTTTAAATTTTCATTCATTTTATTTTTATTTATTATAAAATAAAAAATTAAAATAAACAAATAGACAAATTCGGACCAAAAAATTATGATTAGACCGGGCTGATCTGACCGGGGTATAAGAACAGGGCTGGCTTGGCACAATTCTAAGCAACTCATTTGATCATGCCGTGTTGGCTCGACTTGCTCATATTTACACCTTCACTAATGCCAATAAGAACACAAATCGAAACCTAGAGTTAGTCCACATGTTTTAAAGAATAAGTAAATGTAAATCTATTTGTCTCTAATTGGGAAAAAAATCAAAAGTATATAAGTTAAAATGATTAGTGTGCATTGATTAGTGAAGAAAATGTATTAGTTAGGGAAAGTTTTATTGATGATAGTTTCTTACTTGTTTTAGCTATTAAAAGTTAGAAATGGTTTGTGTTTTCGTTTTTTAGATTCCTACCTAACTACAATTCTGAAGAAAAAAACAAGAGCCAAATGGAGAAAATAACATATTGTTATTTCAAGTACTACTCCCTTAGTATTTCGAACGCATGGTTTCAACAGATACTGTAACGAAGGTTTACAGAAGGAATATATGAGTTTCTTCAAGAAGATGAAGAAGATAGCCATGGATGACAAAGAAGAATTACACATTCGTTCAAAGCAGGCTTTGCTGTTACTGTGGTTTCAATCTTCTACTACGTTCAAGCCTCTCTTCAACGGATTAGGTTCGTCTACTATGTGGCAGTTCTTTGATATACGTTAGGAAGACAACAAGAAAAAGAAGGATGAACAAGATGAGATTGAGGAACAAGGCACGAACAAATGAACAAAAGTTAAAAGAAAAAGCAAAATTCTTCCTTGCTTTACTGACGACTTGCAAGAATATAAATAACCTTTGTTGCCTATCTAATGCAAGCAAGAGTTCTACTACACTTTGGCTAATCCAAGGACTTAGAATTCTAATAAAACAAACAACCGCAAAAGAGTTGTAACTGAATAGAAAATCTCAACGAGTCTTTTCCCCAAAATTGCCATTAATTTCCTTGGCTGTCCAGTGACACCCAAGGGAAACACCCAGCGCCTAACTTCTGCATCCAAGGCAGTTGGTATTGCGTTGGTCAAGCGCAATGACGAGCATGCTTAGTCCTTGCATTCGAACATTCTTACTATTTGTAGTCATGGAGTACTTCTCGGAATTTTCATATTTTTAATAGCTTCAGCGGCAACATTCTCTAGATCCGTACCAGAAATCAAAGGTGAACTGCGAGTAAGGTCATATTTATTCTGACATTCAGTTTTGGTGGCGATGTCCAGTTACCGAGTAGAGGAGGTGATAGAGATTGCTCACCAGCGGCTATCCACTATTGCCATTGGAGTTCCCTGTGTGGACCGGTGAAGACCTTCACAACTAGGCTACTGGCAATTTATTAGACAAGTTCGCGTGCTTTCTACAAGGTACCCAAACAACATATATAATTGTATGACATAATAAATATTATAGATTATCTATGTTGCAGGTGGTTATAATATATGGTTTTAATGGATGTTTGCGCTTGTTCACAGGATTGGAGTTGAATATTTTGCCACAAATGGAGATTAGGTGGAAATTTGGAGGAGGAGAAGTTTTTCAAGTGCTACAAGAGTGTTCTTAGTTCAAAATCCACACAGATAACCTGGTAAGTACTAAACACTTCAACTGCAAATTTTTCTTTTCCAATAAAAAATTAAAAGGAAATAATCACTCAAAAAAAAACATTTAAATAGAAACAACTTTTTCCCTTAAATCAAGACAAGACAAGCGTTATTTGTCCAGCCAATCCAAAAAGACCCTAAATCTTTGATTCGTTCCTTGGGCCTTTAGTGTTTATTGTAACTTATTTTATTTTCTTGCTTACATCAATAAACTATCCAATTGATAGATATTAATCCAGAACGATAGAAAGCTAAAAATGTTGAAAGTTTCTGAATAACTACAGTTGCACTAACAAAAGAGCAACCAAAAAAGATAAAAATTAATTTGTTAGGAAAAAAGCCAGAATATTTCTACTTCCTTCCGTTTTTCATAGGCAAACTTCGCTCGGTGGGAACCATGCCATGGCTTATGTCATCCATGGAACCAATAAACCGAGATCGGATCACTCTCTCGTCAGTGTGCTTGCTACCTAGAAGCTTTAACAACATTCATTGCTGTTGATGATGCCGCCCCTCTACAGATCTCATCCGATCAGCTTCTGGCCAGATGAACACAGAGTGCGGGAACACCATGAAGGAGATGTTTACCTGCGTGAACTCCATGACAAGTACCCAGTCATATTACTGCCGCAAAAGCAGCATCAGAGAAGCTGATAATTGAACTTTCTGCTGCTACTGATGTTCTGCATTCTGCTGCTGTCGCAGCCTTGCTGGTGGAAGTTGTGAAGTGTGTAGAAGAAACAGAAGCTCCAGTGGAAGAGCTTGCAAGGCTTGCGAGGTTGAAGTGTTGCAGTAACAAGAACACAGTGGCTGCTGTGTAACAACTCTCAAGTCAAATACAATATGAATTTTGGTGTTCTTCTTTCAAAGAAAACAAGACAAGTTTCAACAGAAGGAAAAAAAGTTAGAATTCAAGGAGGAAGAATGCAGATTTTATATTCATAAGAGTGATGCCCGAAACCATGCGACTCAGCTATTTAATAAAACATGACTGCGCGGCATGTTTATTGCTTTGTTTTTTGCTACGCATATAAAAAAATAGTCGTACTATTTGGTGACATAAACTACTCAAAACGATGAAAGCAGATGACCTCAGGAAAAACAGCAGTGTGAATCTCTGTTGAATGCTGCCAATATTGAAGAAGGTATTTGAAAGTGAAGAACACCGCATCTTTTTCTTTTTGTTCCTAATGCCACTGTTTTGGTTACTGTATCATCATCAGGATCACCAAACTCTATAATAAAGCAATTGCGAGTGGTATCAGTTTCATGTAATCATCAGACCAGAATAAAGTTATCAGAATCCTTCCTCAAAGTCTCTTATTGACAAAGAAGTCTGAAAGTTCAAAAAAGGAAATGAATTATCATCATTAACTGAGATCCAAGCGGCTCATATGGATGATTAGAGTAGATTTCCCGTGAAGCTATTTCCTTTAGCTAGCTAGTGCAGCTCTGAAGCAGCACTAAATAAATTTTCAGAAGCATAAACTTGGAATCCAATCATGAGAGTGTCCATTTTCGAAAAGTCCGCCTACAATATCTACCGGTCAGGATACACTGATCCAGTGTAGCATAACCCAAGAAGCATCGCACCAATTACTGTGATAATTGATTAGCAAGGCAAGCATCTGCGATTCTTGAATATTTGATTAACATAACCCAAAAAGCCAGAATATTTCTTGACATGGCAAAAATCCACAAGGCGCACACAGCTCCCGGTCCTTAAAAAAGCAAGCTCCCTTTTGAGGTAATTCATGGAACAAATTTTGTATACATTCACTTGTCCTACAAAACTGTACATACATCTGACAATGTGGACTATACTAGTGCTTCTCCTATCCTAGACTTGCTGGGCTGATCATACACCTTACTGTGCACAAACAAACTGGCCTGACAAAAACTTCCAGGAAGAGCAACAAATTAAATAATATAGAACACGAACCCAGGCAAGCTATCTTACCAACCATAAACTGGATGCTGTACTTCGGGAGGTAAGAGACATAAATCGGTACAATGCTGCTTGTCGTAATCTCGTGTTCCAGGTATTGCCCCAGTAGCCATCCTCAAGACCTCATTCCCTGTAAGATAGTAATGAGCAAATGCCAAACACCCATCCAAAACTTCTGTCAAAATTGGTACCGAAATTGATTTCCTCATTTTCAATTTCTTGCTCCCATTCACAGGCTCTCTGATGTTATCATCCAAGACCTTGTTCAGCTCTGAATACTCCATGAATCTCTGAGTAGCTGCCTCCCATGACAGGTTGTACCTTTGCTCAAGTGTGAGACGCTGTGGTTCACTGGAGAGCGACTCTTTAACTTTTTGAACAAAATCCTCAGATGTCTTGTATGTCAAACAGTTGGGAAATTCCCTGAAGAAATCATTTGAAGGGTGATCAGCACAGATCACAAACTTCCCCATGGCCAGTGCCTCTGCTGTTGCTGTACATAAAACATCACTAACACTAGGGTTTATGAAAACTTTGTACCTGTCAAGAAAAAAGGAAGACGATATTAAAATCATAATATTGTTAACCAGAGGACAAGATGTCAACTAAGCGAACTTCCAAAATACCCATGGAGTGAGTCATCTGCATGATCCCTTCCTTTGAGGAAGTTAAGATTGAGATCCAATTTCCTGGCAGTTGATTGAACTTCGTGAGAGTCCTCTCCATTACCATAAACATCCAAATTGAAACCTTCCAAATCATTCCTATGCTGTGCTAACAAATCTATGAGTTCCCTGTAGCCTTTTGCCCAGACCATCTTCCCCAAGAAATAGGCTCCTTTACAAAATGATTGTTGCCCATTTTGCCTTTCAGCTGCCATTTTTTCTCCAATTTTCAAAAACTTGGGATTTACTCCATGAACATTGCAGATAACAGACTTTGGTAGATCCTGTGTTGCTGCAGAAAGACGCAAAACCTGCATATCCAGTAGCAACCAACAATTATTGTCTTGAACAGCAGGAAGCATAGCTTATGCTAATACAACCAGAAAATACCTAGGTAGCAATCAAAAAATAAAAAATCATCTGCATACAGCGTCATACCTTGTGGCAGTATGCTCTTGTCACCCAGTTGTTAATATGCTTGACAAGGAATGCTTGGAAAGCCCCATACTTCTCCCTCTTAATGTACTCCAAGTAATTTGTGTGTACAATGCCTACCACATGATTAAATTTATCCGTCCACCGTTTCCCATGATGATACCAGTTAAGGTGTTCTGGCTCTTCAAGTATTGCAATATCTGCAGCTTTGGCAGAAATGAATTGAGAAGTGTCCCCAGCAGGTATTATGCTCCGCCTTTCTTTTGAGAACTAAATTATACAATGAAAGATAAGTAAGATTGAAAGGATTTTAACTATTTGTTCTCTACAAAGGTAATTATGCTATGCGCTGCAATAATACCTTTCCAGGATAGAAGGAGATTTTAAAATCTGGATTAAATCCAACCCTCTCTTCCAGCCAGTTGCGTATGTAAGCTTCCTGCTCTTCTGGGCTACTAAATGTCATACTATTAGGATAAACCAATTCCTGATCTGACTTGCAAAGCCAAGGCACAACCAAAGTCACACTTTGCTTCGCTGACTTAGCTAAGTATGCAGCCCTAAACAAAGGGTTTACAGCAGTCCCAGTCATCCAGGGTAGGCTGGCAGTTGTTACTATCGGAACGTGATGTTTCTTGTCCAAAGAATCATGCTTTGGATGCTCAGTCCAGAAACCACCATCAGAGTGATGTCCGGTACTCTGAAGAACGCTAGCTATTCGCAGATCAAGCTCATCATGTATGTTCCCTCCAAGAGCTGATGCTTCTCCAGAAGAAACAGGATTCAGTAATAACTGATCTTTGCGTCTGCTGCAAAGAGCCTCCACAATCTTGTCACATATATCTACAGAAGAGATTTGATGATGTAAGTAAATGCTAAGCAGAAGCAAAAACGTTATCTGAAATTGTCTTAAAAGGAATCGCAGGGCATAATGATTTCTTTATCATGCTGTGAGAGTGATACTCAAATAACCTGCAAGTAAATTGCATGCTTCTTCTGTTTTGTAGGAATGCCCGAATTTGAGATGTACAATCTGATATATGTATAAAACTAACAGTAAATTGTCACAGTGACGTAGTACATGACATTTTCCTAATTCCACAGAGAAGAATATGATAAATAGACTCCAGCTAAACTCTTTACGTCTTAAGTACAAAATGTAATTTCAACTCTCTTAGTCAAAATGCTCCAAGACATTATATCTGTAATTAGCTAGTACAAACAAACAAAAGCAAACATATCTTACCTCGTTTGATACCCAGGTGATCGAAAAGTGGCCCTGATTGTTTCACCAAGTATGCTAAAAGTTCAGGAACATCGAGTGGTGGCACTTCCTGCATCAGAAAGAGTAAACTCAGAAAGAAATGCACAGACTCAATAACGGGTAACTACATCACTAATAAGTTCCATCATGAGATGAGAACATAGCAAAAATGTTTCTGCACCATACAAAGTGTCTAGATGAGAAGGTGATTATAATTGTTCATCACTCAAAATATATGCATATCACTTCCTAAAATTGAGTTACGTAATATCAATAATATCACAGAGATAGGACCTCAACAAACCTTTGAATCTTCACGCTCCTTGTAAATTGATTTCTGCAACACAAGCATAAGTTGTAAGTCATATCATATGCCACATGATTGCATGCTAGTATTTTTGACTATCTTAGTGAAGGCATGGTTAAATTTCTTGAAATTGACTACATGCTCGTCTGATGAATAAACTGGACACCGACATAAACTAATAATTGTTGCTTGTCGATTTCAACCATACACACCACCAAGAAATGCAGCGCATATTCAAGGTAGTTCTCCACTTGGAAGTTTAATTGAATTCCCTGGTTTCTTATACACAAACAAGGCATTACAGCATTCTCATCAGAATTTACTCGTTTCTCGTTAAGACTAACCAGACAAGCAGACTTGACATCACAGCAAAAGAGTTGCATGTTAAGATTATTAGTCAAACAATAATAGCAGATCCAACATCCTAGCATGTGAGTGTCAAAACATTCTAGAGAAATTTGTTTGGGATATACTGTAGACTATTTGCATACGCCCACTTGATTTCAAAAAGCACAGTTACAACTTCTATGCATTCAGGTCCCAGTTTCTTCTTTACAATATATGCACACAAGAACAAGACACTATCAAGGTCCTAGCGACTCAAACTAAAACAACTCTAAATGATTTATGTTCAGCGATTGCATAGACTATAGAAATCCTCTTAAGAAATTGTATGGGGCAAAGCTACAAAGAAGCAATACTACCTGATAGTATAATGAATAGTATATCATCAAATTCTAGAAGACAGTCAAACAATGATAGCGACGGAATTAGCATGAGCAATCTCATTGAAAGACTTAATTGTGCAGAAAAGCAGAATCAGTCCAACAAGACTTGGTACTCTTTCCAAGTCTTCCACCAAACTCCAAGTTAGATGGCAAATAATATCAATGTATATATAAAATAAGAACTCCAAATCCAAGTTTAATACCAGTGAGAAACAAAGAATATTGACATGACAGATAAAAACACATACTTCTAATAACAATTTCATCAAAAGCATAAGAACTTAGTAGAAAACTAGGTGATACCAAACTCAATTTCACTTTCTCCAAGATCTCCTTCGACTGGCTCTTCTGCTCAAGCTCCTTCAACCGTTTCTTCAGCAACCGGATCGGCTCCCACTCCTCCTGCGCTTCACTCTGCCTCCCTTTCCACCCAACCCTCCTCCTCCCTCTCAATCTCTCCTGATCCAAATCCCACAGAGCTTCAACATCATCGACCTCAGAAACAATTGCGTTCCTAATACTCGTCAAATTAATTCTGATTGAAGGAGACGAGTACGCACTCCCAATCTCAGACAACTTGGGTTTGATTCTCTTGACTAAATCGAATTCATCTAGCGAGAGATCAGTAGCTACGGGGCACAGCGGAGGGAAAGGCGAAGATGGCGAAGCAGAGTTGAGAAAATTCTCAACCTCACGGTCAGCGATCGATTTGAATGAACGCGCACGAGCACGCATCAGCTGTAAATCTTCACGCCATCCTTTAGATAAAAAAGATAACGCCTTCTCCGCCGTTTCCGCGGCCGCCGCCGTTCCTGGCCTCGGCTTAACGCCGGCGCTGAACATCTAGAAGAAACTTGTCAGAGCTAAGGTTAGGGTTACAACAAGAGAGAATTCCGAGAGATAGTTCAGAAAATTTCACAGAGACTTTGGACTGTGTGGATAACAGAGACGGGGAACGGGAAAGGATGAAGAAGAGTTTTATACGCGGTTAGAAGCTTGAGCCAGGGGCAAGAAGAGTCGGAGAATGCTCACGTGGACCGTGTGGGGCTAAGGTATAGGTGTGGATAAATATTAACGATTGCAATTGGTGTTTGGTATTTTGGAGGAGAAGGAATATTCTGGATCGTGGGATTTTTGTTTCTTGTTGTATAATGAGGTCGATAAACGTGAGAGAAAGATGATGCTTTGCAAAGTTTTTCAAAATTCTTTTATTATGATTTTTATTTTAAATTTTTAAAAAATAAAAAATTATATATATTAAAAGTTTATTATTATTTATTTTATTATTTGTTTAAAATAAATAATATATTTTTAAAATATTTAAAATATGTTTTATTGAAGAAATTTTTTTTAAAATAATTGAAATATTCCAACAGCCGGTACAGAAAACGTATTCACATAGAAGCCAAATTGAGAAATCAAAATCTTTTTAAAAAATTTGAAATGCATACACTAATATATATTGGAGGGAAGGAAAATAATGTTTGACATAAACTATTAATAACATTATGTTTTAGATTATTATTAATTTATTAATTTTATTATTATTTACTTTTCATTTATAATCATAAAATATGAATAATTATAATCTTCGCAGTGGTAAAAATAAATGTGCGGTTGCTTAGAAAAAAATCGTTGTAAGAAGTAGAAGTATAAAGCACTTTTTGACGGATTTTGAGGATGACAAACTAATTAAGTGCCTCCTTGAACTAGCTAAAAATGTGATTATAAAAAAAAAATATTGACATATTTAGAATTAATTTCTAACACAATTAGAAAAATAATTGTCAAAATATCATGGTGTATAATCAAAAGGGTAACACAAATTCAATTTAGATATAAATTGCTGAAAGGACAATATAGGGAGATTATTTGAATGCTTGGTCTATCAGCTTTTATTTTGGATGGATTAATGGAATCATTTTAAAAATTGTATTGTTTGTGAAAATGGTATGCGAAACTATTAGGTTGTTTGTGAAATTGACATATGAAGGAACCAATTAGGTTAAGGTAACTTTTATTCTTTACTTTAAAATTATATTTGATATTCATTATGAATTTGTTATCAGAGCCATCCTCAAGCATTAATTTTAAGAGTGCGTTTGAAAAAAAAAATTTTATTTTTTAATTTTATGTTTTTTAATATATATTTTATATTATTCTATATAATTTATTTAAAAAATAAAAAAGTATAGAAAAAATTTAAGTTGTAAAATTTTATTATTACTTATGTTATTATTATTTTTTAGATAAAAAATAAAATTTATTTTTTAAAATTTGATAAAAGTATCTTTTAGAAAAGTATGTTACTAAGAGGTAAGCTATTTTCTCACCTAGATGAGGTTGCCATTATATTTTTAAGGACATAGCAACTGAAGCACACCTTTTTCGACTATTTGTTCGACCATCTCTATATGTTTGGTCATTAATCAAACATCACTGTAGAGTTCGTGGCATTTATTCGACCCTTTGATCATCATTATAATTTTGATTTTTATCATCACTATACATTTTGATCATTAATCGAACATCATTGTAGATTTCAATTTATTTATTCGATCTTTATCATCACTATACATTTTGATCATTAATCAAACATCACTGTAGAGTTCGTGGCATTTATTCGACCCTTTGATCATCATTATAATTTCGATCTTTAGTCGAATATCACTATAGAGCTTTACCTATTTGTTCCATCCTTAATTGACAGTCATTGTAAATTTTGATCAATGATCGAAAATTAATTTAGAGTTCAGCTCTTATTCAACTATTACTGTAGATTTTTACTCTTGATCGAATATTACTATAAATTTTGAATCTTTTTTTTTTTAAATTCTTGTAAAAGTAATAAATATTTTAATAAAATTTTGATAGATTTTTTAAATATTTAATTCAAACTGAATATAATGGTACAATATTTTTTATAATTAGCTGATCAAATGAACCAAATTATACAATACTTTTCAATTAATTGATGAGAATCAAGATTTTCGAAAATGTCTACTATGGAAATAGTGAAGGGCGTTGTACCAAATAAATACTATGATGTAGGGCTTGTTAATAAATAACGTTGTTAAATACTTAAAAGTTAATACTTCCCAAACTCACGGTTCTTCAACTAATGGTGTATTGTAAAATCAATCACGAATTGACGATGCATTTTATGAATAATAATTCTTTGACAGAAAGTACCATTTAAAAAAAAATTTTGCTTAAAATCTACTCATCAAGGGAGTGATTTTAAAATTAAAAATTTTTTTAAAAAAATATTTTTATTTTTTATCTTAAAAATAAATAATAAAAAAATTTATTACGTAAAATTTTTTAAAATTTCTAAATTTTAAAAATATTTATAAAAATATATTAAAAAATTAATTTTGTGAAACGAAAAATCAAACGCACCTTAATCGTAGCACACAAACTTTTCTATATCATAATTTCTCAAAAAAAAAAATATATATATATATATATTACAAATTTCATTAATTTTTTTAAAATTTGTTTGTTCATTTTTACTCTCATGAATATTATATTGTTCATCATAGTAAGGCAGCAGTGGTGGATCATTCGTTATCCCAGAAGGAAAACAACAGAGAGAAGATTTTGATGTGACCTCAAGCTTTCGCTTTCTCGTTTTCAATTTTTTTCTAAAATAACAATTTTCTTTAATATTACACAAAGGCACAAAATTATTTGAATTTTATTTTATCAGTCCCTTCACTACTACACTTTCAAGTGTAAAAAAGCCTCCCTTCTCTTTCTCTCTCCTCTTTCCTTCCCGTCTTCAAAAAGAAAAACTCAAAAACAGAAAAAGGAAGCGTCTGAAGTTTTTGTACTGAAGAACACGCAACGCCTCAGAGCACCGTATTCCATCACCATCAATACCAAAGGTATTCAATCGAATCTAGGATTTTGAATCTTCAGGCATTGTGAAGTTGTTGGGTTTGCTGGTGGTCATTGGTAATTTTTCTGTTTATTTTGGTATTGTTTTCTCCGATTTTGCTTTGGTTATTTGTTAAATTGCTGACATTTGCTTGTTTTTACCATTTTTTTGGGTTGGTTTCACGGCTTTTAAAGCATTTTTAGAGGTAGGTTTCTGTTTCAATCATCTAAAATTTTTGAACTGCAAGGGTGGTGGGGTTTTCCCAAAGTTGATTTTCCATCCTTTTTCTACCCAAACTTCTTTGTTTCTGCTACACATTGGGACGATAAACTAAATTTCGTTTGAGCTGTACTAGTCTGACTTTATTTTTTGTACTTTTTTGTTTTGGGAATTTTTGAAGTGCTGTATTTGGAAAGATTTTGCGTGATTTTGCAAGTCAGGGAGGTATGGTTTGGTTCAATGCGAAAATTATTTTACGGCTCTAGTTTGTTAATGACTTGTTTTATTTTCCTAAATTTTTGTTAAGTTGTTCAAATTTGGTGGATTTTGCTCGTCTATCTGCTGGCATTACTTTGATTTGTTAGTTGCTCGTTTTAAAATGAATTCATTTGGCTAACGTTTTAGAAATTTCCACCAACAATTGTGTTAGGAAGATCGAGAAATTGTAGTTGGCTTTTCATTGTATTTGGTTTGCAACTTCAGTTTCGGAATTTGGATTGGGTATTTGAGGTTTTGGTATAGTTTACGGAGGGCCGATAGTATGTACGTATGCTTTCTGTTATTGCTTTTTCAAATCTTATTCCAATTTATGTAGGGTAGTTGGTGTGTGTGAGTCTGTGTGAGCATGCGCGCGTGCATTTTAAGATTGAAGGTAAGTCTGTTTCTATCTGTTAGATGCTTACTTTGGATCTGTTAGGCGTATGTTACCTCAAGCTTTGATTATTTTAGAAACAATGAGCTTTAAGACTACTCTTATGCTAACTAGTTAGTCTTCAGGTTTCTCTACTACAATTTTTCTCTTTTGCTATTATCTTTCATAAGTATGCTTCCTAGTCATTACTATTTGGAACTCGTCATACGCAAATTTCAGTAGTACCGTACTCAAACAAGTGGAACTAACTTATGTGATTTCCTTATTCTGTGCTCACCTGGAATCAGCTGCCATGTCCTGGTCTTCTCATCTTCCCCCTCGCTATTGCTGCCAGCAAAAAGATCCTCCTCTAAGTGCTAATCAGTCAAGCATAGAGCACCATAGTATCTCCTCTCAAAGCTCTATGTTGGAAGAGCACCAATTGTGGCTTGATGAATTTTCTGGCTTAGGAGAAACTAGTCCTGAAAAAACCCTTCTTCGAAGATCAGCTAGTGATTCAGTAGCCATTTTGCAGGACCTCTCAGTTCTTCATAGCCCAACTTTCTTTTCCACTGAAGGAACCTTCCAGACAATTCCTGAAACTCAAGAAAGCCAGGAAGAAGATGAAATGACCAACCTGTTTGGAGCTGATTATGTATTTGGTCCCAATTCCCCAAGGCAGAAGAGCAAATTATCAGAGTCACAGAGTTCAGTAGTGTCAGCAATATTGGAAAATGCATATTCAGGTTCTTTGCAAAGCTTATCAACTGATCTTTGTTCTTCTGTGGACACTGATTTGTCTGGGAAAAATTATTTTCAAGTTCCTCCTGCTGAGCTCAGTTATGAGAAACCACCAAGGAGGTAAAAATAACTTCTCTTGCTTCCTTATCTGCTTTCTTTGTCATAGCAAGTCACAATGGAAATCAAAGCATGGAGCAGATTATGTTATTCCTTATTAACAATTTTGTGTTTGGAACGGCTAGTTTCTGTCACATTCAAATAAATTTGAACTGCTATTAATCTGGTCATGCAGGTCCTGAGTGCTGAAATCTGATTGGCAAGTAATGCGTTAGTGCCTTGGTGTAGTATAAATAGTTATATACAGACAGCATAGATGTACGCATTTATAGACTCAACAAGTTAGCATATATTAGTATTGCGTGTATTTTTGTACTGGGGTTAGGTAATGATGATGATTTTTATAACTTCTCTTATTTCTGTTACTGGATGAATTAAGGGAAATTAGAGTTTGGATGAAGTTCTGGCTTTTTACGTATTTGTGGGTTGTTTCATGAACATGCCAAGATTACGAACGAGCAGGCTGGTTGGGACTGGCAAAGTGGATGCATGCCAGAAAGGTCATGAACTTGGTTTATTCTTTTTGCGTGTTTATATACTTGACAAAGAAATCTCTGTAATGATTGTAGAAATTTGGTTAAGCTGCGGAATGTGGTTTTCTTGATAAGATGGATCTGACCATCTGAGTGACATGTCAGAAATAGATGTTTCATCAAGGCTATACTCCTTTCAATACTTGAGGCGCTCTAGGGAGTTTTTTTGCTAGTGGATTAGTGTGGATTAACACAACAGATAATAATTGCACAAGTTCGTGGGAATTTCCTCCAACTTGACATATTTGTTACTTACCTCATGGTCAACTCAGAACATAAGGGGTTTTTGGTTTCAGCATTTGCTTTGGATTTACTTCTTAGGATGAGCAAAGGCTACATTAGTAACTCAGCTTTTCATGTCTTTTGGTAATTTTACTCCTTCAGAGTGTTGCTCGCCTGAAGTTTGATATTTTATTGTTGTTTGCAATCACCAAGTAATGGTTATTTTTGTTGGACCTAGCAAGTACCATGAGAAAGTATGCCAGTGGACTATAGAGAAGTTATTTGTATAGTTTTATCTTCTCATCTCAATAATAAACTTTCAATCTCTTTGTTATGTTTGCATATGAACATTCTTTTGTGCTATAATGAAGCAGTTCTAGATGTGTGTCTTTGTATCTGCTCTCGTTCTTTTCGTGGGTAAGTTGCATGTTCTTGAGGAGTCTTTTACAAAAAATCTAGACTATCTTGAGTGATCCTAAGTCTAGGATTATTAGGTAGAGCAAACTGGTAGCACACTGTCATGCTATGGATGTGGTGATAATATATCCAAGTATTTGATGATGCTAGCCTTTGTGTCAATTCATGGTATCTACTACTATCTTGCAAAACTTGCTTGCTCCAAACATCTCTGTATGTGCTCTGCAGTAAATTAACAAAGCATATTATCTGATGATTGTATATGATCTTCTGATACATATTGAGCAAACTTATAGTAGGTGCTAGCTGCTTAGCAAGAACTCAAAATGTAAACGATGTTAAGGGATGCACATGTTTGAGCTCAAGCTGTTCTCCTTTGCAGGCCCTCTGGACAGCGGTCAAGGGCTAGGAAGTTGCAATATATTGCTGAGCTTCAGAGAACTGTTAACGTACTTGAGGTAAATTGCTTACTTTTATGTGGATTCTTCCACCCACCCTATGTTTTATTTTGGTTTGATCAATGGAATTTCACTTGTATGTCATATGTAGACTATACAAACAGAATTGGTAACCAGAGTCAATTCTCTATCTGAAAAGCGTCTAGATTTGACCATTGAAAATTCAAGGTTGAAGTGGAAAATCACATCTGTTCAGAAGGAGAAAATTTTTCTCAATGGTGAGTATAGTTCGTTTGATTGCTTATGATTTGTCTTCATAAACCTGCAGAAGTGAAAACAGTGGCACCCACTTTGCCACTGGTAATATCCACAGACTTTTTCAGCTCTTCCAGTTTTTCAATTAATGGCAGGTCAATACCACTCCCTGAAGAATGAAGTGGACAGCCTGAAAACTACCTCCAGCCATCACCAGAGGACAAGAAGTGTTTCAGGTTTACACTCGGCATCCATGAATGATTCTTCAGGTATCAGTTGGCAGATGCTGGACATGGGGAAGCTCAATCTGGGATGGTAATTTAATTCGAGGATACATCAACACGCCTGACCAAAAAGATACTTATGTCACTGGATGGATTCAGAATCTGATTTAGGAGCTAACAAGCATTACAGCAGCTGAAACAAATATGAAGATGCCGTTAACTCTAACCAATATTTATATGTGCTTGGCTTTGGTAGAGTTTAGTGGTCATTGTAGGAAAAAGTAAAAGCTACCATTTCTGCAGAAGTTTAACACCATTAACATCATGTATCTTGGAACTAAGTATTAACTGAAGTCCGTCCACAGTGACAGACTGGAGTAGAAAACTGTTGCTTAACTTTGGTTTCTGGAGGTGCATTGCATCACTAGTTGAACTTCTTCCATCTAATTTACAGGAGTTATTGGTCTCACAAAATCATATGGTATGATCTCTGCTGTTAAGAGCAGTTGTATTTTAGCGAGTCTGCATACATCTGTAAAGATTATTTGCATAGAGTTACATAAATCAATGGCTTTGTAAGCCACGGGTGATCTGGGAGCAATTAGATCACCCATCTTCGGGAGAGTACAATTTTAGCATCTTCAAGAAGGATTGCATCGCTAATAAGCTATCTGAACCTACCTGGTGCCTTGTTAGGGCGACTCTCTTTTACGCCGAGCATCTTCGCAAGGTGATCGAAACTAAGGCACAGGCTTCACGCATGCATCTGAATCTCTCTCTGTATATGTTGTTGCTTATAGTTTTGGGCCTCTTCTTATTAGGAGGACTGATGTTATGGTGAAGAGGATCAGGACCCCATCTTAGTTCAGAACTCACCACTATCCCTTGTTCTTTGCCTTCCGTTGCCAGAGGCCTGAATTTCTTCAAAAAATCGTATAACACCAACGCACGGCAAAATCAATTCACAAGAACATTGCATACACACAAAATATGAGGAATACTTCAGAGATTCATGCAGTAGACAGACCTTGTTAACATTGGCTATATCAGTGTTGCTCTGGTAAAGGAAGCAACCAACCTGCCTTCTACAGCAACAAACTAGGTACGCATGCATGCAATCCAAGTATCCAACACACTGGGATATCGATCAAATGAACTTACATTTACAATTCAACCAGTACTATATGCATATGGTAAAATGCGTTTTTACCTTGGCAAAGTACTTTGTATATAAGGAAGTATAATATATGGTAGAATATTTTAAACACTTGCAATATTTTGGGACAGATCTAGAGTAGTGTAGATACACTCTAGACAGTTTGGATAGTTTGGAAGGTGGATCTTTTGTATGGATATTCTATAAAAACTTTTTGGATCTAGCGTTCTCCACCGTCCGATCGAAGTAATCTCTACCTTCTATTGAGAAGTTGGAGTGGGTATAAATAGGAGGGTTTTAAAATCCTCATTTATAACCAAAGTAAAAGTTATAAAAGGTTGAAGTGGCTATAAATAGTTCTTTTCAAGCTCTCATTAAATATGCATTTTATTTCCCTTATTTCTCTCAAGTCCATACAAACTATTTAGCTATCATTGAAGCTAGGCTGATTTAGCCACAAAAGGTGTGACTACATACATCAAGAGCAAAGATAAAACTCTAAAACCGTTACAATGAGAGGAGGGAAAGGCGTTTGATGTTACTCACTGGGAGTCTCTAGTTATGATCTAAGATCCGCAGGAGATTCAGTGACTGCGACGCAAGCGCAAACACTGCTATCTGTTATCTGTCTTTCTTTCTTTCTTTCTTTTCTATGCTGCTATTATTTCTTCTCTTTCTCATATTCTTTTCCCTTTCTGATGAACGAACAAATGTTCATCCATGCATTTTATGTATATGATCAAGTTTCGCTAAGTTATTAACTTGGTGTTGTAAAAAGAGACAACGCTTGACCTCTGAATCTGAAACAGTGTACATGTTGAAGCCATGTCAATTTCTTTGCAAATAAATGCCAACACTGAAACTATTACGCTGAAGATAACCTGAGATGCCGTCTATCACACCTTATGCATATGAGAACAGTTAATTTCAAGCATTTTCCAGATACATCTAGAGGGAATAGTGAGATAAAGTAGAAGGGTACATGCAGTATAGTTCAGGAGACTAACAAAAACCTGGTTATGATGTTGAACTTCTAGAGTCAGACACATGTTTAAAATTCTCAAGCTACTAACATGAAGATGCCACAGTGGCTAATGGTTATAGCAGATAAAAACCAGAAGTCTGTTTCAGTGATATTGTTACAAGGTAAATAAAATGGGAAGTTAATTTAGGGATGTCAAGTCGTCAAAAGACAAGCATGCCAAGTATAGTAAAAGTTAAAACGAAGATAAATTGAAGGAATAGTAGAACTGCCTGGCCCTCATGTAGAAAATGAAATGCAGATCTTGCATCAAGTTGAGGTACATAACTAAGAGTAAATGTAGAGGAGTGCTTGATATATATACCTTATTGAAACTGATATAGTCTCCGTCTTTTAGTTCTAGGAGTCTCATATGCATGACCAGTTGCAATAACAAATAGTCTATGCATAACAAATAGTTGGTGGACCTTAGCGTCCCTCCTAGGTTAAAACATCTGTTGCAGTGATGCTGGCAGCATGAGATGTTATATCTTTCCATTGGCTAGGTATTCACTAGGGTTAATCACTGATCTCTCCGTCATTGATGGTTTTACCTTTGATCTCAAGTTTGTCCATGGTATCTCAAAATATTCTTTCCTGAAATTATAAACACACAAAAACAAACACTTTTAGGTCAGGAGCAGTAGATTTTTGAGGAAAGTGTCATTAAAAGCAAAGATCGATAAGCACATTATAGATTCAAATATCGGAAACTTGCTTCACAGCCAAATCTCACATGTAAAATTGCACTCATTTTTCCTGCAGTATATTCCTAAAGGTTTCCTTAAGAGACGATTACATTTACCAAAAGCACGTCATATGATTAGGCTCACAATGTTGCAAATTCAAACGTTTACCTTTTCTTCAATCAACCAAGCAAAACGATAACCATAATCAAATAACAACCGAAAGATATATAGACAAATTTATCATAGTGAATAGTTATAAAACTACAGTGCTCTACTTATATTCACTTAACATTCTAGTCAAGCTCAAATCAGAAACCAAAATCCAAATTTCGACCAAGTTCTGAATTTTTTGAACATAAACTACTCAAATTTCTACAATTTCCAACATTTATTTCTGAAGGACACGTAAAATCACAAACAATGTCAGTCAAGATCAATGAGTAGTTCAGGAAAAAAAAATGGAAATTATTGGAAAGGAGAAAGAGAGAACGCACGGGTCAATACGGGTAGCGCTGGCGTGGAACTGAACGGATTTTGCAAGCAGCTCCGGCCGATCCCAAAAAAACAACAATTCGCTCCTTCTCCACCGTTAAAATCCAAAATCTGAATTCCCTCTTCTTGTTTTAGTTGTTGCAGTTGGCTCAATTCCCCTGTTTCAGTAGTGAAACTAATTGATCCAGTTGTTGATGTTCCTTCTATTTCTGTTTACCTCTTTTCGTGCCACAGCTGCTTCTATTACCAGTTTCCTAAATATTTTTTTAACTAATAGTAAAGCCCAATAAGTCCAATCAGAATTCCGGTAACCCACTTCCCAATTATGAACCCGACTTCCAACAACCAGCGGCAAGCAAAACGGAAGCTTCTGTTCTTCTTCTGGGCATTACCAATTCTAGTTCTTCTTCTAGCAATCAACGAGGCTCCAAGATTCACATTATACTTGTTCAAGCAGCACAGGTTTTTGAAGCCTGCTATCAAGTTTCTATCTCCATTAATTCAATCAACTGAAACTCTGACCAAGAATACATGCCCACCATGTGTTCGATGGATGTCCCCGTTCCTTTCAAGTGGTGGATACAGCTCTGAAGCTTGGTCTTACATTGCTTCTCTCCATGAGCATGTTGCCGATTCCAATCTACGTATTGCTATTGAGCAGCACGGTGATTCAGAGTCGTTGCAGTTCTGGCTTGGCTTGCCAGAAGAATCGAAAAACTTGGCACGGAAACTATACGCAACTGAATGCAACATGAATGAAACGATAGTAATCTGTCACAGTGAACCAGGAGCTTGGCATCCGCCTATGTTCCAAACCCTTCCTTGCCCACCGACAGGATACGATGAACCATTGTTCGTTATAGGTCGGACCATGTTTGAGACCGACAGGCTAACTCCGGAGCATGTCAGACGGTGCAACCGCATGAAGGAAGTCTGGGTTCCAACTGAATTCCACGTATCGACATTTGTTGATAGCGGCGTTGATTCATCCAAAGTTGTAAAGATGATTCAACCTGTTGATGTCGTGTTTTTCGATCCTATGAAACATGTTTCATTACCTCTGCCAGTTAAGAATCCGGTAATCGGAGACGAGTCTGGTTCGCATAAGTCGTTTGTGTTCTTGAGTGTTTTCAAGTGGGAGTATAGGAAGGGATGGGATGTTTTGCTGAGTTCCTACTTGGAGGAGTTCTCAAACTCTGATAGAGTCGCGCTCTATCTGCTCACCAACGCTTTCCATTCCGATGACAACTTTTCTGCCAAGATCACGGAGTTTGTTAGAAGTTCTTCTATCGAAGAGCCAGATGGTGGATGGGCTCCTGTGTATGTGATCAATAGCCACATAGCCCAAAAAGAATTGCCGAGACTTTACAAAGCGGCAAGTGCTTTTGTTCTTCCAACAAGGGGTGAAGGCTGGGGAAGACCGATTGTGGAAGCAATGTCAATGGAGTTGCCGGTGATCGTGACGAACTGGTCCGGACCAACGGAATACTTAACGGATGATAATGGGTACCCGTTGCATGTGGATCGAATGGTTGAAGTGACTGAAGGACCTTTTAAGGGTCACTTGTGCGCTGAGCCTTCCAAGAATCACTTGAGAGCATTGATGAGGCATGTAGTCGAGAACCCAGAGCAGGCTAAGATGAAAGGGAAGAGAGCTAGGGAAGATATGATCCGGAGGTTCTCACCTGAGGTGGTTGCAAAACTTGTTGCTGATCAAATTATGAAGATTTATAGCAGCCGGAATGGATCGCTTCTGGATTGACTTCAAACTAAAAAAGAAAAGGTTTGCCTACTAGAAAGTTAGCAGATTTTAAAAACAGACTGCAAACCTTGTTGCAGATCGAATTATGAAATATATAGCAGCTGAAATGGATCACTCATGGAGTGAGTTGGAAACACCAAGTTTGCCTACTAGGGACAGGGAGCAGATTTCAGAAATAGCAATGAATGTAATGCAATCTTACCTAATAGCATAGTTGTAAGAATCGGACCGAATATCGAATTGAAAAATTGTCCGGGTCACGATTCTCGGATTGAACCGTCGGATCAACCGATCGAACTATCGGGTCAATAATATTAAAGTATTTTTAACTAATAATAATAATTATACTAAGAAATTTACTGCTAATGATACTACCAATAATAATAGCTATAGCAATCATAATAAAAAATTAGAGTATTTTTATTATGTTATTATTATTAACAACAATAGCAATAATAATCACTGCAAAAATTGAAGTATTGCCACTACCAACAATAATAATAACAATTAAAATTTATAAATAGAAATTTTTAAATAAATTAGAGATTAAAAAACAATAAAACCATAAAATAGATAAATTATAAAAGAGATATAATTAATTTTTTTAGGTATATATATTTGAGTTTAAATATTTTACAATATAAAAAATTTAAAAATCACTAATAATTTAATATTGACAAATAAAAAATAATTAATTATATTTTTTATATTATCACATCCAAATGCTAAATCTAAACTATATATCATTTTTCAATATAGAATTATTAATAATTATTTTTGCATTAAATATATCATCAATTAAAAAAATTTTAATTAATTTTTAAAAAATTTTTTTAATCTGGTTTGATCCGGACGGGTGGGTCGACCGGATTGAAGCGGGTCAGAACGGGTTAAATCGGATCGAAACGGATCGATTGTATAAACGGTCTTTTTATAAATCCGGATCAGTTTACCGTCCGGATCGACGATTTTCGGATCGACTTCGGACGGGTCGGTCCGGATCTGACAACTATGCCTACTAGTGCTTGCAATATCGTACATGCTTCGTCTCAAATGAAATAAATCTTGTAGTAATTTCTCGCTCATCTCACAGGCACATTTCTTCGAGCAGCTAAGGCGACTAGTATGTCCGAGTATTATGGGCTTTCTTTACGGTCAGCCTTCGAAGCCTGTTGAGACTTTCTTAGCCAATAGGCTAAAACCACCCTTTGCCACTTGCCGGTTCATTTCAATAACTTTTTAGTTTTACTTTTTATCCAATAAGTAATTTTAAACAAATTCTATTTTATAATATATTTTATTGTATATGTTTTTAAAGATCGTAATTAATTTATCAATTCTAAAAGATTATAATTAGGACATCATGATAAGTCTTACAAATATATTACTTAGTGTAATAAGATTTAGTACGACAATTTTGAAAATAAATTCTTTAAATTTTTTATTTGAATGGTAGGATTGGTTAGTCTTTTGGGTTCTTAAAAGTATAAACCTAAGTGTGGTTTAAATTACTTATAATATTTTTTTCATTCAAATTTTTTATTTTATATTTTTTAATAAATATTGACAATATTTATAGAAATTTTAAAAATTTTAAAAATATAAAAAAAATTTTTACGTCGTAAGATCTTATTATTATTTATTTATTACTTTTTTCAAATAAAAAAATTAATTTATTTTTAAAATATTTTTTATTTAATTTTTTTTTAAAACACCTTCGAATATCCTCGAAAGCAAACTTAAATAGTACTCGGGTATTTTGAGGATCTACTACGATTCAAAAATCCAAAATATTTGATCCGAACTATTTAGATTTTGTATTTTGTGGGTCGATTCAGATTTGAATAGAGGTGGCAAATTCAGACATGGTCAGTGAAACCAATCCGAAAAAGTCGAATTCGGATCAATCTATTGTCGAATTTGGGTCGTTTTCGGATCAACCCGAATTTGATCTATAAAAATTAAACAGGTTCGGTCGAGTTCGGATTGACCAGAAAATAATCTTTTGATCCATATAACTATTTATATAATATATATTATTTAATAATTAAAAAATATTTTGAATAATAACATAAGATTTAAATTTAATTTGTATATATATATTTATTAATTTATTATAATTCAACTACTTTTAACTTAATTTATAAATTTATCAAAATTAATATGTTTTATTGTTAGATATATCATAATTAATAATTTATATATATTATTATTAAAAATGAATATTTATAATTTTTATTTTAATTATTAAATAGATCGACTCGAATTTTATTTGGTTATTAAATAGATTGGGTTAGGGTTGACAATTTTGACCTATATAAATAAATGAGTCAGATTATGATTGAATAATTTTGACCTAATTATTATATGAATCGATCCGAAATCGATTTAAAAATCCGAATTGCCAAACTTAGATTTGAACGCCCTTCAAATTAGCTTACAAGTCATGAACATGTGAGATAGCACATCGACACTACTTTTGGTTGGTTTGGCATTCTATTTTTTCAAATTTTTATTTCAATTTTTCAGTTAATATTTTTTACAAATATTTAAAAATTTAGAAAATATAAAAAATTTTTATATAATAAAATAATAATAATATTATTATTTTTAAAGTTAAAAAATAAAACTTATTTTTAAAAAAAATAAAAATATATTTTTTTAAAAAAATTTTTATTCCAAACACTTTCAAATATCGCTTAGAATGGTCCGACCAAAGTTCTATGAGTTCCTCAGAGTTTGAACGACTCAACCGAGATGAACGTCCGGGTTCTTCTTATTGATAGCAATATCCAATATAACGTCCACGTTCATTGTACAATTAAAAGAAAATATCATGACACACACTTTCAACGATGTACAGTACACAGTGATATATACATATTATGCAGTATTTCATAGTTTGCAAGATAGGGCCTGTATCTTACTCTTGCTAAGCTAGAGGGGACGTTTGGTATTGTGGTTTTTAAAACTTTATTATTATAAAATTTATATAAAAATTATAAAATAATATATTTTTTTTCAATTTTTTAATTAAATATTTTTATTTCAAAAAAAAGTATTTCAAAATTATTTCAGATGACCGCTCTTTGTGCAGCCATGAGTTATATTAATTTGCAATTGAGTGCTACCTATCTTCACAGGATCAGCACGTCATCTTGTCATGGCTTTCGCCGACATGAAGAACAATGATAACAACATTTGTGAGCATTTTCTCTCTTAATAATCTCTGAATTCGTCAAGTTGCCCCTTCTAATTTTTGGGTTGTTTAATTAAAAGCCATCCTACTCTCTTATTTTTTAATCTTTTTTTTCAAAATAAATTGTCGTAGCCTTTTCTTATTACCAGAAAAGATCAAAATACTTTTTATTAGCTTAAAAAACGTAATCTGAACTCTTCTCAGACTCGCACCTAGTTAGTCTTATAACGTGATTCTAAATGCATTCCTAATATTTTCCAATCAAGTGTTGATTCAAAAAAATATTATTATATGTCTAAAGAAAATTAACCAAATAAAGCTCAAATATAATATAAATTTATTCCAAAAAATTGACTAAATATACAAACAATAAAAAAATACATTCCAAATAGTAATACAACATATGAACGCATTTGGATCCAATAGTTCCGCAACTTTAGCTATATTAAATATTCTCAATATTTTAAAGATAAATTGTAGGTTATTAGATATTGTAAAACCACTATATAAATTGGTGGTTAATTAAAATACAATAAATTAAATATGCATTCATATTGGAATGCTAAAAGTTAAAGAAGATAAAACACTATTCATGAAGTTTGAAGGTTAAAGAAGTTGAAGCATCTAATGGAAGATGGAAAGCCAAATGACTCAGTTAATGGGAAGATTGAATGACAAAGGTTTGAAAATTCAAGAGTCTTCTTGAACATACTATATATATGGGAAGTATTTGTTTGAAGCATCAATCACACTATTCACAACATCAAGTGTGAGAGAGATAAGCAAAATATTCTAGTGAGAGTTCCTACTTAAAATGTAACACAAGAGTTTGTAATTGCTTTTGAGTTAGTGATTTTTTTGAAGGCTAGCTTGTCTTTCCATAGGGTTTTTTTCGTTTTTCCTCACGTAAATCTCTTGTCTTTGTATTTGTTTTGCTCTTTTCTCAATTCTCGTATTGCTTACGCAAGATCCTTGAGTGTGTTTTATATTTCCGCTGCGTCTATCGATAATCGAACACACTCGCTATTTCTAAGAAGTGACATCAGAGCTATTGGTTTGTTGCGATGGCTAGCAAGTACGAGATTGAGAAGTTCAATGGGAGCAACTACACATTGTGGAGAGCAAGACTATTGGCGGTTCTTGCAAAGGAGAACTGTTTGGGAGTATTAGAGAATCGGCCAAGTGATTTTCCGGAGAAAAGATGGCAGAAGATTGAGCGAAATGCTTTGGCACACATTCATCTTACCTTGGCCGATATGATATCTTGCTGAGTGTACTGAAAAAAAGACCGCAAAGGAGGTATGGGAGAAGCTGGAAAAGACTTATGCTAATAAGTCACCACAACATGCCATTTTCTTAATGAGAAAGATGTATTCTCTACGCATGTTGGTCTCAGCTTCTGCTTCAAGGCACTTGGGTTCATTGGAGGCTTTGTTTTCTCAATTTACAACGTTGGAAAAGAAGATAGAGACCAATGAACGTGCCTTGATCCTTCTACAAAGCCTTTCCGATTCCTATGACCAAGTAGTGATCAACCTCACTAGTACAACTGATATAAATTTTCTTATTTATGATGAAATAGCAGCAGCTGTTTTTGAGGAAAAAGGTCGCCGCAAACGCAAACAAGAGATTGTACCTGGTGGGCACAAAACTGAAGCCTTATTGATTGCACAAGATAGCTTGGGTAAGAAACGAAAATTCAATAACGGCTCTGGACAGAAGAAAAATAAGTGACAGGTGAAGTGTTATGCCTTTGGAAAACTTGGACATTTCAAAAGAGAATGTAAGACTATGACAAATAAGGTTGAAAGTACGGATCCCTCGAAGTTCCTTGCTTGTGTGGCGTACAATTCTGATGATGGTGAGGCTCTAATGGGAGACACGGTGGTTGCGTCCAAACTCTCAAATGACTGGATCTTGAACTCGGAAGCATCCTGACACATGACTTATAGAAAAGATTTGTTTCATCACTATAAAGTTGTTTCTGGAGGTGCCGTGCGGATGGAAAATGGACAAGTCCTTGAAGTTGCTGGAGTCGGTTCCATCAAACTTAGAGCAAATGATGGAAGGGTATGCATCATTAATAAGGTACGTCATGTACTTGGTCTTACAAAGAATTTGTTGTCTTTAGGACAACTGGATGACCTCGGCTGCAAGACTTGTGTTGGAAGCGGGATTACGAAGGTCATTAAAGACGGGCAGAAGATCTTGGAAGTTGAAAAGATTCACTCAAATCTATATAAAGTGCGTGGGGTGACACTGATGCATGGAGAAGCTTGTGTTGTATCAAGCAACATTGAGGATATCACGCGAGTGTGGCAACTGAAACTAGGGCATATTTCGGAACGTGATTTGAAAATCCTCAGTGATCGGAAGCTCCTGCCAGGATTATCCGACATAAAGTTACATTCTGCGAGGAATGTGTCATCGGTAAGCAGCACCGGGCTAAGTTTGGGAGATCAGTTTTCAGAGCCAAAGACAAACTTGACTTGGTTCACTCGAATGTGTGGGAGTCACCGCAACTATCTTTTGGTGGTGCTAAATATTTTGTTTCTTTTATTATAATTTTTCCAGGAGAAGTTGGATATTCCCAATCCGAAAGAAGTCGGAAGTTTTTGAGGTATTCAAGTTCTTAAAAGCTCGGGTGGAACATGATTGCAGTAGCAGGATCAAGTGTCTTAGATCGGACAATGGTGGAGAATACAAAGTGCGGAGTTTGTTACTTTCTTGGCACAAGAAGGGAAAAAAAGACAGTCAACGGTGACTTACACGCCTCAGCAGAATAGAGTAGCTGAGCGATTCAATCGAATACTAGCTGAGCGGATACGTGCTATGCTACAAGGGGCTGGTCTGCCACATAGGTTTTGGCAGAAGCAGTCAAGACTGCTCGCTATGTGTTGAATCGTATTCCTTCTACTGCCATTGATTTGAAAATTCCAATAGAATTGTGGACTGGTGCACTGTTGATTATTCTCGTCTGTATATTTTTTATTGTTCGGTGTATGTGATGTATAATGTCCAGAAAAGAACCAAACTGGATCCAAAGTCCAAAAGATATCTATTTTTGAGATATGCTGAAGATATTTTGGGATATCGTTTATGGGATCTCACTGCCCATAAAGTTATCTTCATAAAGGATGTCATCTTTGCAGAGGACCAGCTGCAAAGAGTGACTGATGGCAATGATGTAAGGGAAAAGAAGGCATCACTCCTAGTAATGACCACATCGGTATTAGAAGAGAATGATAAAAAAGACGATCCTAATCTGGAGCCTATACTAGCGGATGAGCACATAGAAGAGGATGTAGTTTCTAGGCCTACGTCCTTTAGGCGTTCAACTCGCAAGAGAAAAACACCTAAGAGGTATGAGGACTATTTTATGCAGTCACCTCAATCTGTATATTGCTTATTCATAGAGGAAGGAGAGCTATCTTCTCTCAAAGAAGCGCTAGAGAGTTCAGATGCGTCTCTATGTATGGAAACTATGCAGGAAGAGATTGAAACGCTTCATAAAAATAGAACATTAGAGCTGGTACTTCTGCCCCAATGTAGTAAGGCTATTGGAAATAAATGGGTCTACAAAATCAAGCGAGGCAGTAATGATCAAGTAGAACGGTATCGTGCTCGGTTGGTGGTGAAAGGCTACGCACAGAAGGAAGGGATCGACTTTGATAAGATCTTCTCTCTAGTGGTACGTTTAACAACTTTTCATGTGGTCTTAGCACTGTGTGCATTATCGGATCTCTATTTTGAATAGCTCGATGTAAAGACGGCGTTCTTGCATGGAGAGTTCGAAGATAAGATATATATGGTCCAGCTAGAAGGCTTTGCTGTTAAAGACAGGAAGAGATCTGGTTTGTCGGTTGGCCAAATCTCTTTATGGGTTTAAATAAGCATCGCGGTGTTGGTATAAGAGATTTGATTCTTGTATCGGGAATCTTGGATACAGCAAGCCTATCTTAGACTTTTGTGTGTACATCAAGAGATTTGAGGGAGGTGAGTTTGTCATCTTATTGTTGTATGTGGATGATATGCTTGTAGCAAGTCCAAACATGGATCGCATCCAACAATTGAACGCTCAACTGGCTAGTGAATTCGATACCAAGGACTTAGGGCCGGCAAACAGAATCCTAGGGATGCAGATATGGCGAGATAGAGGCAATAGAGAGACTCGGCTGTCTCAGACTAGCTATCTGAGGAAAGTGTTGGAGCGGTTTAACATGTATGGTGGTAAGCCGATGTCTACCCCACTCTCTATTAGTTTCAAACTATCCTTTTTGTTATCCCCTAGCCAGGAGCAAGAGAGGATAAAGATATCTCGGGTACCATACGCATCAGCAGGGAAAGCCTAATGTATGCCATGATTTGCACTCGGCCTGACATTGCATATGTAGTGGGAGTGGTAAGTAGATTCATGGCATATCCTGACATTAAGCATTAGAATGCGATAAAAAGAATCCTTCGGTATGTGAAAGGAACCTTAAATGCTGTATTGTATTACAGAGGATCTAATTTTGTTGTCAAGAGTTTATTGATGCAGAGTACGCAAGTGATATGGATAGAAGAAAATCCACCTTTGGTTATGTGTTTATTCTTGCAGGTGGTGCTGTGAGTTGGTGCTCTAAGCTACAGTCCGTGGTAGCTCTGTCTACAACGGAAGCTGAGTATATGTCAGCAACACAGGCATATAAGGAAGGGGTATAGATAAAGAGATTGTTGGAAGAATTTGGGCAAAAATATGAGACTCTATTTCTATTTTATGATAGCCTAAGTGCGTTGTATCTTGTTAGAAATCCAGCACTTCATTGCAGAACAAAACATATAAATATTCAGTATCATTATGTACGGGAGGTGGTTTTTAGTGGGAGCATTGATATGCTCAAGATTTCTACCAATTGGAATCCTGCGGATGTCTTAATTAAGGTGGTAACCATTGACAAGTTTTTATTTTGTAGATCTTTATATGGAATCACAATGGAGAACAACATTGGATGTGACAAAAAAGCCGAAAAAAAATCACTTCAAGATAGCAATGGTATGAGGTAAAGAAAGTCAGCTAGCATGCGTGCTAGCCCTGCTCCTCTCAGTCGTACCTATTTTCAGTGTTATCAAATTTTGACACTTACGTATCGATTCTTGTTATTCTTGGATTGCAATTTATAAAGTATCTTTAAGTGAGAGATTTGTTAGACATTATAAAGCCACTATGTAAATTAGTAGTTAATTAGAATGCAACAAATTAAATATGCATTTATATTGGGATGCTAAAGGTTAAGGAAGATAAAACACTACCCATGAAGTTTGAAGGTTAAAGAAGTTGAAGCATCTAATGAAAGATGGAAAGCTAAAGAACTCAATTAATGGAAAGATTGAATGACAAAAGTTTGGAAATTAAAGAATCTTCTTGAACACACTATATATACGGGTAAAAAGTATTTGTTTGAATCATCAATCACACCATTCACAACATCAAGTGTGAGAGAGATAAGTAAAGCATTCTAGTGAGAGTTCCAATTTAAAATGTAAGATAAGAATTTGTAATTGATTTTGAGTTAGTGATTTTCTTGAAAGCTAGCTTGCTTTTTGGTGGGATTTTTCTTATTTTTCTCCACATAAATCTCTTGTCTTTGTGTTTATTTTGCTATTTCTCAATTCTCATATTGTTTACACAAGATCGTTTAGTATGTTTTATATTTCTGCTGCGTCTATCGATAATCGAACACACTCGCTATTTCTAACATAAGTTACTTGTTTAGAACATTAATCGTCCATTTAGGAGACCTGATCTAGTAAAATAGTTTATTTTAATTTTTTAATTTATAATAGTTAGTTGATATAATGTGACTCTATATAATCCTGTTAGATCCACGTGCGACCCTATTGTTAGCATGGTTAACACAACAAGGCTGCACTCGTTGCACAACAAAGGGGGCGTTTGGGATTGCTTATGAAAAGGAGCTTTTGTGAAATGGAGGATAATTTTATCTTTTTTAAGAAACGAGCTCTATTTTTTTTACTTAAAAAATAAAAATAAAAATATGCAATAAAAAGATCTCACTTCGTAGAATTTTTCTACACTTTCTAAATTTTTAAATAAATTTTTTATATACTTATAAAATATGTATTGAAAAATATAAAATAGAGAAAAGTTGTGAAAAACTGATAAGCAGCTTTTCAAACGCTATTCCAAACAGCAAAAGCACTTGATCCAAAAGGGTCGCCTTGGTTGCATGTGTGTCCAACAGGGTCACATATGGGTCTAACAGGATCACACAAATTTAGGTTGTAATAATATTGTTAAATTTTTCATTATCTATGATAATCTAACTAGTTATGATATGTAGTCTTTCGTCTAAAAATACTCGGGTTTCAAGTCTCAGTAAATTAAAAAAGTTTTTTAAGAATATTTTTAAATGGTGACCCAGTGTGATCATGTGCGTGCTGTGGGACTCTTGTGATCAGTTGACCCAATTGGATCTAAATGCGCACGGCTCGCACAACAGAGTCCAGCCGATTCACGCTTGGGTGTAAACGGATAGCACAGTATCAAAATCATACTATGTCAAATTTATAATAAACTTTAAAATTTTTCTAAAATATTTTTTAACTGGACATCTGTTAGACAAGAAAGTGTTATCCTATCTAAATTAGACTACACTTGATCTTTGAAAGAACTTCATAATGTTTATTATATATTGAAATGTATGCGATATTATTAGACCGAAGTGCAACCTTCTGTTGTCCGACCATGATATATTATTATTTTTTTAATTAATATTTGATCAAAAAAATTTCGAGTATATTCAGTAATGCGCTGTAAGACGGAATGAAAATCAATTTTGATTTGCGGAGAGAGTTAACAATAATATTTTTCCTTAAATAAATGGCGTTTTTAAAATAAAAAAAAAATTTATTTTGAAAATAAGAGTTAGAATATAAATTAAAAATAGGAGGGTCATATCATCCAATAAGTATCCGTCACGTCATACGTAAATTAATATTTTCTACGTGTTCCTTTTCTAGAAGGTGAAGTGGGTGTTTGGGTTTTGGTAGAGAACACCACAATGTCCATGCGGTTGCGTCACACAAGTTACTTTTTTATAAGGGAAAAAAACTCATGCTACAAGGAAACTATTAATTCTTTCCCTCCCTCCCTCCCTCCACTCTTCTTTCTTCTCTCTGTCTCTCTACTGTTTAAATAACTTACCTCCTTCAGAAGAACCCATGTACTAGCTTTAAATCTCTATCTCTCTCGCTCTCTAAGATAAAATAAGAATTAAAGCATGGCAAGCAAGGCTCGCAGGCAACAGCAGCCGCCGTCGACTACCACGTCAGCAACGAAGCCAGTCTCGGAGTTTCGCAAGGTTTACTTGCAGCAGGTTGATAAGCAGCAGTCAGCTGCAAACTTTCGACGTATCAACTCCATCGACCCAACTCAAACATACTGGAAACTCGAACTAGTCAGTTTCTTCTTGTCGTCGTTGTTGTTCTCTTCTAACTATTCCATCTCAAACTAGTTAATCTTAAAAAGAGGCAACGAGCTTGTGTTAACTGCTCTGATTCAACTAAACTAACTCTATTTACTTACACAAGAAGTTGGCGCTTTATTTTTTGTTGTTAGTCTTCTTAAATTCTTCTTCATCATCATGGGTTCGTAATATGCTTGTTTCTGGTTTGGGTTCACGGATCATAGGGGTTTGGAGATGTCAAGAGAGGAACCGGGTGGTTCGAACCAGGTTCACAGCATGGTTACCGAACGCATCATTCCCCAACGGTTCAGGTATCAACTAAGTAATCATTAGAACTTGGCATCAATTATAATAATAAATGAATTGAGTTGGTTTTTTTTTCTTTTAGGCAAAACTGGTCAGTGAATCGAAGCGAGTACTTCCGGTTCAGGTAAAGGGTTCAGGGACTGGTGTGTTTCTTCCACGAGTCAGTAACAAAATCAATGACGTTTCAAAGAAAAATAGTAAGCTCTGAAACTTGATATGAATTATTTCTTAAGCTGTTGATTCGTTTGTTATTATCCGTAGAGAAAGTTGTAGAAATCTTTTGACAGGGAAGGTAATTACAGTTATTAGTAATTAAATCTTATCGACTTGGATATTCAGTGTTTTGATAATACTAGTATGATTCTCCCCATACTTGGTCAAATCACTTGTCTATATTTGAGTTTCACTCGTGGTTCACTGCACCGATGATGTTTGCCACAGAACACAAAAAGGAAGTTTATGAATATTCAATAAAGCGAAGTTTTCTAGACTCATTGGGAATCAAATCTTAGAAGATTAATCTAGATATGTAAATAAGTGATTAATTTTTTATATGTGATACACTAAACTGGATTTATTATCGCTGTCATCTTACGTCCTCAGCACTCGATAGTCAATAGTAGTTCGTATCGTGGAGGTATACAGCGTGTATCAGTTATTTCAGTTCAATTGAAATAAGTTTTTTACAAAAAGTTTTGAAAAATAAAATTTTAAAAATTTATAGATTTAAAAAGTAAGTTAAAATTTTTTTTTAATTATAATTGCAAGTAAGCGCCAGATTAATTTTTTTGATGTTTGATTATATTTTAAATTAAATTTAAAAGTGAATTTTTTTATCCATAAAATTAGGTTTTTATCGATACACGCCCATATTCTGAGAAAGATGCTAACTACATGGAGTCCCATCCAAATATATACCAACTCCATTTGCAAAGATTCCAATATTCATAATCCGGCTACTTTGGTATGCACGTTTTATATACGTTTTAATATTCAACAAATAAACCTTTTTTGTTGTATAAAGTTCTCTATTGCTACTTTTATCCAGTAGTAAAGAGCGGAGAGCCCAAAAAGAAGAAGAAGCAAGGACCTGAAGAAGATCAAGTAGGGAAGCAGGATAAAGAGAACACGTTCCACCCTTCACCAGAGCTGAACTTGCCTCCGGAATGGACTTACTGATTTTATGAAACCAGTTGCCATCCTGTGCTTGTTCAAAATCCATTATTAGTTTGTAAATACGGTTTTTGTATTGCAATAAAATTAATATAAAAAGGGGCAAAATAAGACGAAATTCAGGTATTTCGAGACAGTTGTTTCACTGTTATCTGCTGATGTTGACATGCAATTGTCGCTAGAGCAACTTGCATCCTTCCTTACACAGTAATAATTTAAAATTTGAAATGTCAATCGACAAATATATAATGTGTAAACCATTGGGTGCACCATCATAAGCAGTCGAGTAATGGATGATACAGCAAATTAGAAACTTAAAAGGTGGCAGCTAGATGAATCTATCGATCTTGAAAGAACAGCTCTTGCCAGCAGAAATTATGAGGCTGTTATTCAGAGTTCTTGCTTCAATTGATTCTGCCACAAACGACACGATACATTTACCAGAAATTGCGTGGAGAGTAAACCTACTGTTGGACTATGCTTGAACATCTTTACAATTTACAATCAAAAAGGTAGCAGATCATCTTCCGCTCTGCTTGTATCTATCATTGTGATCCATCACAAGACGTTTAGGATTGCATTTCACAAACGCTATTTTTTAATTTTTCATTTTATATTTTTAGATACATATTTTATAAATATTCAGAAATTTTATTTTAAAATTAAAAAATATAGAAAAATTTTACGTAATAAAATTTTTTTATTATATATTTTTATTATTTTTTAGAAGTAAAAAAATAAAACTTATTTTAAAAATAAAAAAAAATACCTCCTATTTTAAAAAAATTCTATTTTATAAGCACTTTCAAACAACCTCTTTATCTTGCTGAAATGCATCATATTTCGTCAAATCCGACCAAAACTTATAGATCTAACTAGACCTATGTTCGAATCAGGCCAGGCAAAATAAGATATTGAAATGTTGTCGAGGGAAAAAAAAATCTGTGCTTTTTGTCTATTATGGATAAATTAACATGTAACTACCAAGAAAGTATTCCGTAGTTTCATATCAAAGGATGTACAGGTAACACAACTTCAGCCACCATCATCAAACCATCCATACCTTAAATATGCCTTTAGACTTAGAAACCCTTCATACTTGTCAAGTGGGTCGAGTCACCATCCATAGTTCCAAGGTCCGCTAACTAAACTGCTGACAATATATTGCAAGATGGCCACACTGAAGCATGGGAAACACTGATGACAAAAGTGCAGCCAGGAGTTTCTGTAGCCAATACAAACATCAGCTGCGAAGGTTATCTGATTATAGACAATGAAAACTTTGCTTGCCTATAGTACTGAAAATCCAACAGTGATTATGCAAGCCAATCGCATACCTTATACCAATGCTAGATGCTTTATTTGGTCATATGAACTGCAATATTCAAGAAGATGGGAACTGGAGCAAAGCTGGTAGCGAGGGACATTTGGTCTGGGTTATATCCTGCAAGGATCTCAAATACCAATATTGAACTTATTTGAGTGAAGTAGCTAGCAACCACCATTGCACCTGACAATCTTCTCGGGTAACTACACTAAACAATAAACAATAGGAGTCTCTTAACTGTGTATTTTCTTGGCAAAATCTTTGTACATTATGGATTCATTTTAATGCTCTTCCCAGAAGAACCATCCCAAAGTACATTACGAAGGTAAAAACAAAAATCAGTTAGTATTTTATACCTTATATTTATTGCCCACAAGCCTCAAGTTTGATAATAATTTATGGCCAAAATTGTGGGTCACTCATCTACTTCTGTTGCTGTCATTGTGTCTACAGCCTTTTGACGCACAAATTGATCTTCAACTCTCGGACGCTGCTCTGCAAGCTTCTTCTACTATGATATCGAACCTGTAAAATAACATGCCATTGGTTAGGATAGCATACGCAATTCATAAAAGCTGCAAAAAAGCACATAATGGCATTTTTGTTAATCTACATTGATTTAACTATTATGAGTGACACATTACACAAAAATGCATGTCCTTTTCCTCTTAACACAAAAAAATGCATGTTATGTCTCCCTGTTAACCATCACCATCTTTAGAGCAAGCACTTGTGTATAACCAGATTATGTTTCTCTTCCTAAACTAGTCCTTGGATGGATCTCATCTAGAGCTTAGTAGTACAGACGGTGGCTATGATCATATCATGCAAGAAAAGTCATTGACTGACAAATGAACTCCCTTACCCTCTTCTCAAAGCATCTCCTTTCCTTTTCATCCAAAACTTCATAAAGGCTGCCCCACGACGAGCAGGATCTGAGTCTAATTTGCCATTATGGACACCACTTCCTTTCCCTCCATCCAAAGCAGCTCCTGTGTCTGCACCTTTCGTTTCACCACTACCAACACCGTTGAAGATATCCTGGTTACTACCACTTCGATTTGTTGGCTCCGCTGAGGGGCACAAATTACTGGCTAGACCTGGTTCAGCTCCATTAGGCTGTCTTAGGTGATATGAGTGGGAACTATCTTCATGAAGATGAAACTTGAAAAACTCCCTGCTAGCAATATTGCAGCTGTCAGTATTGGCAGCCCTATCATCAGAAACTTGATTCTTCAGCATCTCAGGTGCATCTGAGCAATGCTGTAGGGTCTCCTTATGAAACATGGGTTGCAATATAGCACTATAGCAGGCGCAGAAATTTGGAAGGGCATCATCCCAACAGGAATAGGAACCGATATATAACCAACTTGAGGTTGGTGAAAAATTGTAGCATCCCCTGCAGAGAAATGGCCACCACTGACATCCTGCTTACCTGCATCAGAAGCTAGCTGAGTTGTTTCCTTTGCAATTTCATCAAATCAAGGGTGCAACATGGACTTCATTTCGCTTCTCTGATGTGGCAAAAGAATCGTTTCACCTGTGAAAGAAGAGTCTGCACGATCACCAGAGCAATAATTATGCTGCGAATGATAATTACTACCTCATTCTTTTTGTCTGATGCATGATGCAGCAGAAACAGTCGTCTGAGAAGAAAGATTAGTCCTTTTCTCGCCATACCTTTAGAAGGTAACCAAGTCTAAGAACTTTCATTAAAATAAAGAACAAACTAATCAATAAGTTTATAGAATAACCAAAAACAAACCATAAAGAAAAACCCAAAGAATTTGGTCTATCTTTGGTTTAGTTGCCAGAGAAAGGATTACTGCTAAACATAACTCATAGAAGCATGAATTAAAATAAAGATGTGTAGACAAAAGAAAGAATTTTCAAGCAGGTAAGTCTTTAAACGTGTGATTACTGGGAAAATAAAAAAAAAGTGCTTCTCACAAATTTCAAGAAAAAGAAGCCTCAATATCATAATCATGAATGGGTCGGTCCCAAGATATGTTCGAAAACTGTCACACCTTTACAAATATCAGAAGCCTTACATTTAATAAACACATGCTGAAGCATGGAAATGCCATAGCAACTATCTATATACTTCATGAAGATCTATCTTGTTTCTGTAGTGACAGTAAAACACAGAGATGCACAACCGGACAGACAGACACATGCCAACATGCACATAAAGTGAAGAGCATATTGTATACTTAAAACTTTCCAGCAAAGGCAGTTAAGTTAGGTTAGAACCTTGTAAAAGCAGATCCACTGGAATCAAAATACGCTTTTCTGTAACAGATTGAATGAACTGCCATTATTCTGTGGATCTCTTGAAGAAACATCAGATGACGGTCAGTTGTTATCCCCTTTGTTGCATGTGGTGCATCTTCAGCTGCACAAAATGCTTCAACACTGCAAGCAATTTTCTCCTCCCAAGGAAAAGATTGTTGTCGTCCATCAGTTACTGGCTTAACAAAGCAAACCATGCCCTGAATAGCCTCACCATTCTGTTGATTTAACCTGAAAACAGTGTCCCCTCCCTCTTTACCTATCATATACAATTTGCCTTCAGAACCACTCCCCTGTGTAAACACGTTAGCCATGCAGCTTTCCTCATGCATTGTTGCATCATTCCAAGATTCTTTAATAGGTAGAATTATGTCTCTCCTACTGCAACAGATTTACCTGCAGAAGAACACTAGCTGATGCAGCAAATTTCATTTTCCAGAAGAAATTTATGTATATGATGTATGGAAAACGTTCATCCTTTCTTTCAGAGGCATTACTTGACTTTGTTATCCCTCAATGGGCCACTCTTCTTTTGCTTCCATTTGCTGAGAGGATCTCCCTTGTTCAGTAGGATTACATTCCATATTCTTTGAGGTACTTTCATCTGGTTTACTACCTGAACTCTGAAATAGGAAAAGTAAATCCAAGTCTATGCGAATACGTAGGATATCAGTCGCATGCCCTTAAGAGATATAGATAAGAACATCTGAAGACTGGTCAAAAATCAAAATAGAGATAGTTGTGGCAGTTTGTCTATCAAAAGCAAAGGTGTCTGCATGTTACTTGTATATCAGTTCCTTCATTGCCACTCCGTGCAGTCTTGGAACAGGCACCACCATATGCACTTATGTGATTGGTTGCAGTGTTGTTGTCTGAAACATTGGCATAGCTGTTTGACTGCAAAAAGCATATATATAGTTAGCTAGAAAATCCTCCTCAGTATTACTTATGACTGCACTAATGAAGGTACTGCCACTTCACTAAATAAAAAATCAAACAGGAATTGCTTATGAAATGTACACCAAAAAGGACATACATAGTGCTTTCTCCAAACATGTTGCCACATGTTGCGGAGCTCGTTTTTCTGACTGGTTTCAGGAGGAAATCCACGGCACCCTTTTGCATGCACCTGTACACAAGCCCCATGGAATTCTTGCGAGGACATCACTGAAAAAAGACGCAAGGCATGTTGATCACATAAACATCTTGGGAGGACTGAGTTGCACAATTGAAAGGAGTGGCCCCTACTTTTGCTAACTGATCTTGCTTGGTAGACTTGTAAGTAAACTAAAATCACAAAGGACCAAGAAAAGTGTCATACATGAGCACCAAATTTCAGTTGTGCCATAAAACAATCAGGTTTCTTCATGACTTACTTATAACAAGAATATTCTTTGCACTCCTCCAGATACATAACCTTTGTATTCATGACTATGGGAGAGTTCCATTAAATCATAATCAGGTAATTTGGTGACTTATGATGGGAACATTCTTGCACTCCTCCATAGATATAATCCTTGTACTTCATGGCTATGTAGGAATTCCATTATATCATAATCAGGTAACTTCATGACTTACTTATGATGGGAATATTCTTGCACTCCTCCAGAGACATAACCTTTGTAAGGAGATCAAGTCCTGACATAGAAGGCATTGCAACCTCAGTAAGTACAATATCAAAGTTGCAATGTCTCTCCTGCATAACTTCCCAAGCCTTGAATCCGTCTGCAACAGCAGCAACTGCTTCCATAAACCAAAAACCATCCAGTCACAATCAAAAGTGGTCAAAGTTTATGTTCCAATAGACAACACAGAAACTAATGTCCTATATGAATCAATGGCTGAGTGTATGTATTCTAGGCGGAACACTGAGTCAGAATAGAATGGACTAGCAGAAGTCTTTTTAGATTTGTCAAAGAAACTCAAAATAAATAAATAAATAAATAAATAAAAGAAGAAGAAGAAAGGAAAAAGGGAAAAAAATGCTAACAGCCACAAAAAAGATTAAATCATGTATAGTAGTTTAACAAATTGTATCTTGTTTATACTATGACAAGACAAATGAACTGGGATGAAGAGCCTCTCTGAACTTCACTACTAAAACAATTAATAACTCATACAGCACAATAGTTTAATTAATTATCTTAGATAAATCAACAACTTAACAATACTACAGAAGGCAAGTCCAGATTCCAGAATGTGCAGCTCAATACAATTTTTAATACACAGCACAGGCTGTACAAATCATCATCTCATAATGTTAGCAAGTAAACATGTCCACTTAAAAGAAGGGCTGCAAACTCATAAAGCAGAAGCCGCCTAGAAGATCTCTGTAACATAAGCCTTAGCTATCCTAACAAAATAGGAATCTAGAGGAATCCTATGCAAAGTCATAACTGCAGACTCACATAACAGAGCCAAGAGTCTGATACGCTACAACCATCAATAAATCGATCAATTATCAATAAATCAATATTCCGCTTGCACAAAAGGCAGTAACGAGTTCGCAATAGCTAGTAGTCAATATCTCAAATAAACAATTCAGTCAACCAAAAAGTTTCCATTAAAAGATTAAATCAGCTTAGAACTTGAATGGATCAACCAGCGACAGGAACCAAACCCTGGTAGCTACATTTCCTGAGTAGTGCGGTCACGATTTGCCTCGTCAAATCGTCGTACTCCACTAAAAGAACTCTCAGCGATCTCCTCGGCAGAAATCTCTCCACCTCACCACCTCCCTCCTCTTCTTCCCCATCGCCGGAATCCCTCTGCCGCCGTCTTGTTCATCCTCCATGTCTTCTTCTAGCTAGAGAGAGAGAGAGAGATGGTAGAGAAAGAAAAGGAGAATTGTGAGAAGGAAGAAGAGGGAGAGAAAAATATCTGGAGTAGTGCGACGTAGGAAGAAATCAAAAGAGAAGGAGAGCGGGGAAGAAGCTCTGAACCACTTGCTCCTCTCCCGCTTCGCCGCGAGATATTTTTCTTCTCTTTTCTTTTTTCTGATTTTTATTTCATATAAATTTGCGTATAAAAATGATACACCCTCAATCTGAATTGAGATAAACTATAAATAAACTACTTGCTAAAATTATTGAATTCAATTTACATATCTTTTTAAATCAATGCCACTCTTTATTTATTGGAGAGATAGTCACAAACAACTAAAAAATTCTTCTTGAAATCAAATACAAATTCCAGAAATTCATATTAGATTCAAACAGAATTGAAACAGGAAATAATAAATCTAAAATCTTAATCAAATAAGCAACTTTAAATGCCAGCACCCAGGCAAGCGCCTAGGTGCCATCCAGTGGCATATTGGCTTACCAGCAGCTGCAGGTCAGTAGCCATAGTGCTAGTGTCTTGTTCGATTTGGTTGTGCTCAGCTGCCATCAGCCTTAATGAACATAACATTGTCTTGTGGCTCAAGCTTGTCAGTTGGAAGACCCTTTCTCTACGAATTTCTTTCAATAAAATCCGCTGTCCATTTACAGTAAAGTTCATCTCCTATCTACGTAAATCTGTCATAACAATCCTAAGACTCTCCAACCATTGGATTTCAAGTACCAAGTTCATGACTCCCAAAAGGGAAAGGGTATGCATCAACTACTAGTTCCCTCTCTTGGACTATCAACGGCACCTTTTTATGGACGACTTTAATAGAGTAAGGTCTTCCATCCGCCAACTCTACCTTAAGAGGCTGAACGGCCACTAGAAGCAATCTAAAGTGCTTTGCTAAGTGGTTGGATATAAAGTTCTGCGTACTTTTTTCAAATAGATCAATATGAATACTTCTTGTTGCTTGATTTTTCCAACAACTCGAAGGGTTTGAGGACCTATCATTCCATTTGTGGTGCTCAAGGACAGAGTTGCATCTTCAGGTGACCCTTCTTCTTCTTGAGCGAATTCCTGATCACTCTCCTCTGTACTGGTGACATTAATAGCATATAACTTTGTTGCACACTTATGCCCACTTTCATATTTCTCGTCACAATAGAAACATAACCCCTTACATAACTCCTTTGCACGTCGAGCATTAATTTCTGTCACTGACTAGTTGCTAGCTCTAGATCAGGTTTCAGGCTGTGTCACCCCTGTCTAATAACTACTTGCTAATTTACAGCTTATAGTGTTGGAGCTAGCTGAACGGTTGAGGTGGTTTTGTCCGTAGCGCTGTAGGTGAGCATCATAACTTGACTTCTGTTCAAACATATTTGCTAATATATATGCTGTTTGTAAATCAGAAGGGCGGGCTGCTAACACCTCCATAGCAAGTCTCCTTGTTAGGCCCTCACAAAATCTTCCAATTAAATCTTGCTCCATCGTAGGGGGTACTCGGATTCTCAAGTCCTCAAATGCAACCAAGTATTCTCCTAGCGAACCTGTTTGGCGCAACTGATGTAGGGAAAAACTAGGATTGCCAAATGCATTAGGACTAAATTTGGCCAGCAGCGCCTCTCGTATCTCCTCCTAAGTGTATTATGGTTTGTCTCGCTCATAGCTTTGGTACCATCTATTGGCTTCATCTTGAAAGTACATGACTGCGATGTGAGAGAGTTCTCATGAAGAAGTGTAATAAAATTTAAAATATTTCTCTGCTGAATATATCCACTTATGAGGCTCATTCCTATCGAAATAAGGGAACTTGTGGCGTACCTAATGTGGCTGAATGGGGTTCTTGTTGGTAGTTGCTTAAGTGACTAGGAATTTGGGATCCTTGAAGAGATTGATTGGGTTGATATGGATCTGGTTATTGGTGATTAGAGTAGGCATTAGTGGGCGAGCACGAGGGTGTTGCTAGGGTCAACGTTTGCTGGAACTTAGGTTGTTTTCATTGGTTTTCTAGATGGCTGAAAAAGGAGGGTTGTGATGGGTTTGTGGCCATTGATTTTATGTTTTCTTTTGGTTATAGGAAGGTGCTCTGGTGGTCTCTATCAGGAGTTCTTGGCTAGGTTTAGAGTAGGTAGATGCATTACCTTCAGGTTTTTGGGGTTGTCGGTTAACTAATAGTTCCGAAGTGGTTAGTTGTGGTTGTTCTCGAGCAATATTCTTGTTCATTGCAAGGACAACCACGGTGACTTGTTCTGTGAGTTATGTGATGTTGTTAGACATACGCCTCATATCCTCGCGAAGGTCGGATTCTTCCTCAACTCGTGTCGAGTTAACGGAAGCCGGTGATGAGGGGTGATCGCGAAGAACTTCCTTCGGCATTTGTGATAGTTGCCTCCGTTGTTTTTAGCGAATCGGGGGTTATTAGTCGGCGTTTCATCATAGAACCTTGTTTTGATACCAAGTTGATACACCCTCAATCTGAATTGAGATAAGTTGTAACTAAACTAATTGTTAAAATTACTGGATTCAACTTGCATGCCTTCCTAAGGCAATGCCACTGTTCATTTATGGGAGAAGTAGTCACAAACAATTAAAAGACTCCTCTTGAAATCAAATACAACTCCAAAAATCCTTATTGAATTCAAACAGAATTATAATAGATCTAGAATCCTAATCAAACAAGCAACTTCAAATGTCAGAACCATGCCAGCGCCTAGATGCCATCCAGTGCACCCGAGTACTTTTCAAAGTACGCAGATGCTGATTTTTTACGCCAAGGACACCATTCAAATGGTGTCTTTGACTCAGCTGCGCTGCACTCAAGTACCAGCCTTTCCAAGTGCGGCTCTAGCTCACCTCCTCTCTTGCGCTTACTCCCGACATCGGGACATAATTAGTAGCTCGTCGTCTGCCATCTTTTTCGGCGAACTGGTCTTGCTGGTTGGCAATCTCCTCTCTAAGCTCTGTGTCAGTTGTTTGCTGGCTGCCCATTGCATCAAAAAACTAAATTTTTCTTTCAAAGTTCATTCCCCTCTACTGCTGCTACTGATGATCTAGCGTTGCATCGTGGCTTATACTCACGTTAGTGGTGACCCCAGCGTGCGAACTTGTAACTCTGTAAGTTAAGAAACAACGTACAACAGCAACTCAAAAAAAAAAAAAAAAAAAAAGAACGCTCTGCTGTAGGGCAGATGTTAAAGAAAGGTTTAGTCCCACGTTGCTTATCAATGATCCTGAGGTAATATTCATAAAGACTTGGGCTCACTCTTCTCATCGCCAATTGGTTTTGAGAAGAATCCTAAATTCGTCACATGGCATCAAAGCGGGTTGGACCGGATCGGCCCAAAATGTGGGTTAAATCTAACTTATTATTCATATCTACTTAGGGCCTTCATGGTCCGGTTTATTCTAGGGCAAAAATAGCCCGCTTAATTTCAGGGCAGGTAGCCCGTTTCATTCAAAGGACAGTTGTCCGCTCATTCTAGAGCAATAGTCCATTTCATTTCAGGACAGGTCGTCCGCTTTATCCAATTCATTACAGGGCATGTAGCCCACATCAATTCAATTTTTTTTAAAAAAGGGCAGGTGTTAAAGAAAAATTTAGTCCCACATTGCTTATCAATGGTCTTGAGATGATATTCATAAAGACTTGGTCTATTTTTGCCCTAGAATAAACCGGACCATGAAGGCCCTAAGTAGATATGAATAATAAGTTAGATTTAGCCCATATTTTGGGCCGATCCAGCCCAACCCGCTCTAATACCATGTGACGAACTTAGGATTATTCTCAAAACCAATTGGCGATGAGAAGAGTGAGCCCAAGTCTTTATGAATATCATCTCAGGACCATTGATAAGCAACGTGGAACTAAACCTTGTGACGAACTTAGAATTTTTCTCAAAACTAATTGGCGAGGAGAAGAGTGAGCCCAAATCTTTATGAATATCATCTCAGGACCATTGATAAGCAATGTGAGACTAAACCTTTCTTTAACACCTGCCCTCCAGCAGAGCGTTCTTTTTTTTTTATTTTTTATAAATTGAATTGATGTGGGCTACATGCCTCTGTAATGAATTGGATGAAGCGGACGACATGCCCTGAAATGAAATAGGCTATTTGTCATAAAATGAGCGGACAACTGTCCTTTGAATGAAACGGCTACCTGCCCTGAAATGAAGCGGGCTATTTTTGCCCTAAAATAAACCGGACCATGAAGGCCCTAAGTAGATATGAATAATAAGTTAGATTTAGCCCATATCTTGGGCCGATCCGGCCCAACCCGCTCTGATACCATGTGACGAACTTAGGATTTTTCTCAAAACCAATTGGCGATGAGAAGAGTGAGACCCAAGTTTTTATGAGTATCATTTCAGGATCATTGATAAGCAACGTGGGACTAAACTTTTCTTTAACACAAATTATTCGTAACCAGCAAAAGCACCACCAGCTTTATATCCCTCAGTCTCCTCAATATTCTTCTTGGCGCACTGATGCTTATGAAGGGTAACCTTTGATTGAACTATTTGTGAATATTCAAAGCTATGAGATCGGAGGGCTTAAGCGTCTGTTACATATTTGTTACCTTTAATTTTAGCTTTGCACCTTCTTATCACTTGGAATGTTTAGTGTTTAGCATGTTGTTGATATGTTATCATACTGTGTTAGGCTTATCATGAGTTTCACTTGCTGCTGACTGTTGTTATACTCTGAAGTATTGTGATACTTCAATCTGCTTGGCATACTAGCTTGAGTGAGCTGAAATGTATAACTATTATAGTGAGTTAAAACATACTAGCTTAAACAATTTTAAATAAGCAAACTCACTACATACAATATGCATCTGTTTAAGCTGAAATAGTTAACTTGGTTGAGCTTTTAAATCTGGTATTGGAAATAAATATATAAGTTTTGTAGTGAGCTGAAACATACTAGCAAACATGCTTGGTTTGTATGTCATCTAGCAAACAGATGCCCAACTGAGCCTAATCAACTGAGTTGGATATTTATATGTTTAAATAGTTATATGTTTATATATTTAAACAATTATATGAGTGTTTATGTATTCATATATTTATATGTTTAAGCAATTATATAATAATAGTTTGAGATCAACTAAGAATTTAAGATATGCATGATGTATGTTTATAGGTACTCACTGATTTGGATTGCATTGCTATGCTTTGTTATTTTTATTTCTATGTATGATGTATGTTTATAGGTGCTCACTGATTTAGATTGCATTGCTATATTTTGTTATTTTTATTGCTATACATGTTGTTATTATTTATAAGTGCTCCCTGTTTTGGATTACATTTCTATACTTTGTTATTTTTATTACTTTGCATGCTATTATTGCTTATAGGTGCTCACTGTTTTGGATTGCATTGTTATGCTTTGTTATTTTTATTGATATGCATGTTGTTATTGTTTATAGGTACTCACTATTTTGGATTGTATTGCTATACTTTATCATCCCCAAATAATACATATAAATACCGACAAATATTCTAAAGATAAAATACACGAATGTATTATGAAATTATATGTGTGATGAGTAAGAAAGATAACCAAAAAAATCTTTATGAGCTTTGCTGATGATAAAGCTCGTCTTAATTGGTTGAATTTTCATTTCAGTTATTTTGGGACTCATAAGCATCAGACATATTCTATGATATAGTGTTATAGTAATATTTTATGTTGTAATGCTTATATCTTATGATTATATATTGTCTATCGTAATATTTAATTGTATATTGTCTATTATAATGTTTAATTATATGTTATCCACTATAATATTTAGTTGAATGTTATACTATTATATATTGTAATATTATATGTGTCAATAGTAATTTTTATTTGTATGTTGTAATTTTACATGTTATCTAGAAATTTATTTGTATTTTTATGTTGTAATATTGGCATATTGAAATACTGCGGGTTGTTACTGTGCTGTGTATTGTATTTCAAAAATATTACTTAGATATTGAAATTGTGTTAATAAAAATTGTTATATCTTTTGTCTAATTGCTATATATATTCTAATTGTGATTGTTATATTGTTCTGTTTATTATAATTAAATACATTAATGGGTTTATCTAATTTATATATTTCAGTTAATGGATCTTTATACTAGTAGCGATGACGAAAAAGATGACGATAGTGAAAAAGAATGGGCAAAATTTTTTGACCAGATAAGTCAGACAGTTAACAAGTAGTATGAAAAATATTTGTTGAAACGTTCTTTCAGTATATCTATACGTACTAGTAATATATTTATGTTAGAGATGTTGGAAGAAAACGAAAATCGTTTCTATCAAAATTTTCAACTAAAGCTACCGACTTTTATACAACTCTGTGATGACTTGACAAGGTCATATGGTTTGATACCAATATGAGCAATATCAATTTAAGAAGAAGTTGCAATACTTTTAATAACTTGTGCACATCTTTAATAATTCGGGCGAAACAATATACAAATATTTTCGTAGAGTGTTGGAGTCTGTCATGAAGTTAACTGCAGATCTTATAAAATTACATCCTAAATACAATGAAAGCGATGTACTTCATAAATTACAGAACTCTGATATCTCCATCATTTCAAGTAGTAATTTAAACACTAATACAATTATAATTAAGTAAATTGAATTTCTTGTAATGATATTGAACATTTTATTAAATAGAATTGTATTGGAGTTATTGATGGTACACATATAACACTATCGTTATAAGTGATAGCAGCTTATGTTGGCGTAAAAACTACACCACTCAAAATATCTGTTGGTATGTGCACTACTACATATTTAGGGTGCATTTGGGATTTCTTATAAAAAGAAGCTTTTCTGGAATAGAGCTTTTCTGAAATGGAGCTTTTAGAAAGAAAAAGTAGCTTCTGAGAAATGGAGAGAAAAGGAGCTTTTCTGGAAAGGTGTTTAGTAATATTTTTAAATGAGGTGCCTTTTAAGTGAAGAGATATGGAAATTACTGATTTATTCTTTGATATTTTGTGTTAGTTATTGATGTATATATACTAAATTATTGATGCTATTTTGAATAAAATACTTATTTAAAAAATATTATATTCAATTAAATGACTTTGTATTGATTTTTCTTTTAAAATAAAAATACTTAAATTAATTAGTTTATATAAATATCTGTTTAAATTAAAATTATTATTATTTTGTAAAATAGTTTGTTAAATAATTATATAAAATATTTGTTAATTGATAGTTAAATAATTTATTAAATATTGAAAAAGTTGTTAAATATTTAACAATTTCTTAAATAATTTGTTAAAATTATTTTAGATAATATTTATTCTTTTGACATAATTGCAAGAGTATGAATAAATAATTACACATTGGTTAAAAATAATTATACATTTGACATTCTCATAGCTAGCATTGCGATGTACATGCCAGTCTGAAATATTTTCATCAGCATCTATCTCTACCGGTGTAGCATTAAACGTACTACACGATACTTCTACGGATGATGGGACAAAACTTTCATGTTCTGCTACTGAGAACGCCACATCGGACGTACCGTGCTTTCTGATAAAGTTATGAATTGTCATTATAGTAATGATAATATCTCGTTGATCATCAATGTGATATGGTGGCATATCTTCTAAAACTTTACATCGAGCTTTCTATACGCTAAAGGTATGTTCGATAATACTTCTGCAAGAAGAATGGAGTCGGTTGAATTTTTCTCTTGGACCCCTTGGTTTCCGCAGCTGTGATGTACCTGCATGTCGAAAATCGCTGAAATAATATCTGATGCCTTCACCTGTATACGGCGCTATATAACTAGGTTTGTGCGCATAACCAGCATCCACTAAGTAATACTTGTTGCCTGAAGGATGAGGAAACTCATGCTTTGGGTTACATAATTCTTCGTTGAAAACATTTGTGTCGTGAGCACTTAGTTCCCATCCAGCCAATACAAAGGTGAAGCACATATTGAAATCACAGACTGAAAGAACGTTCTAACTAGCATATCCTTTACGGTCAATGTAAGGTATCTGCTCACCAGTTGGCAGTGTAGCCTTGATATGAGTTCCGTCAATTGGTCCAATATAATCCTATAAGAAAATATTCAATGTTCAAATCAGCAAAAATAAATTTCTCGTATTATAAAAATATGCGCTACTATAATAAAAAAACTAATTTCTTACTTGAAACCACGAAAGATATTGTGTGTTCTCCAGTTTGTGGTAGATGATCCCTTCATTATAGTAGCGATATGGCTCTAGTAACTGTTTTGATAATTGTAATATGGCTTTCAACATCTTGTGAATATGCCTAAAAATTATTTCTCCCGAATGATTAAACATCCTCTAAATTAATTTGTTTGAAGATCCATGAGCACAAGCTAAAAAGAATATTGCAACGCTCTCCTTGACCGTTGTTGATCTTGTTGGTTGGAAACCGTACTCACGTATCAAACATTGACATAATGCTCGAAAAATATCTTTCATCATACGAAAATTTGAGTAGCAGCGACTCTCATTTCCCTCCAATATTTTCAAAATAAGTCGCTGACCTGTGCGTATGAATGTACGACACATATTTTTTATCTTATTGTGTACACATATAGCCGCAGCATGATAACTTGCTTGTATCATGAGTTGTACCCAGCTATCGTTGTCTTAGTTATTCGCATCATTTTCAGAAACATCACATGAAGCTATAGAAACATCCATTGGATCATCAAAAAAAGGCATCCAAACATCCATCGAATCATATGAGCCACTCATTTCACTACACAAATATAAATATAACCAATCAGTATTGAGAAACAACCACTAAACAAGCATATGCATTACCGCAAAAACTCTACAACTTAACTAAACACTCATGTTAAATAATATTATTAAAACCACAACTTTGAATTCAACAATACAAATATCAAACATCAATTCATTAAGGCGATAAAACAAACACTTAGTACAATACTCATGAAACAAACATAAGGATTCTCTAAACTTAAATTAACAATTCAAATACCACCCGATGTTTTTCTCATATACTCCTCATAATTAAACTCTTACCACGCCAAACGACTATCATAATTTGGCTGATCTAAAAAAGCATAATGATTAGTTGGTTTGGTTAGAAGATTTGTGGAATAACTCCAGAATCTTGTGCCCAGATCGATTTCGTTTCCAACCATCTAATCGAATATACGCATGCACTTCTGATGATTGTTTGGTTGTCCTCCCTCTGCTCCCGTAGAAGTTGTCCGGCTAGTTGAACTTATGACATCCACAAGTGTATCCAAACTCTTCTGTAGTGACCGTCTTTTCTTTGCTGTGTTGGAAACAGGCCTCGAGCTCGAAGTAAATAAATCTTGCTCAGTAGCAACAACTGGTGGCGGTTGATCACCAAGAGCATCATCACTACTATCACTGCCTTCTTAGTTAGGCATGCCTTCAGCTGCGACATCTCTCCCAACTGAAGCTGCTGACCTTGCTCTGCTCCCCGACGCAACACTATCCACAAATAGACGACCGTATCGATCACGGAGTAAGGATAAATCTTTACCCTTAAACTTCTTCAACTTATGGTCAGCCTACGAAAATAATAAAAAATCAGTTAAAAACTAATATTATAAAACAAACAAACACTTTTTTAAATAACAAGCAGCTAATGTACTTTAATCTTGCGTCCCACCACTCATAATCAACAATGATCGTGTTGTGTTCAGCATCCCATCCCAAACCTTACTCACCAAAGACTAATTTCTTATACAATTTCCATTGAGTCTTTATATTATCCCAATAATTTTTTAATTGACTTTTGTCGTACGTCTCCCTAAAATATTCATTACATGCACGACCGATATTACCCCAACCTTCTGCATTGAAGTGAGTCGTGGGCTTATTATCCTTTCGAATCTCTTCTTCAGCAAGTTCAACAAATTTTTAATAATAACTCTCAGACCAATGCGCAATTTCACTACGACGCTTCTTCTTTGACGTAGACATCTATAATGTATAAAAAAATCTTATGTCGTAAATATCGTAAGTAAGCTACCATAACAACAATTACAACAACTCTACTACTCAGTTATATTCTTATATTTAACTATTTAGCTATGAAGCACGCAAATTCTTCACCGCAGTTATGTTATGCTACTTATCTACGTATAACATCTCACTTTCGGATTAGATAAAAATTCATTCCAACATCCAACCGCAAAACTATCATCAAACTTTTTCAAACAATAGAAATCACATATCCAAGAATTTTTCAAACTTGTAGTATAGCAGTTGCTACAAAAAATTTACACTAGTTTATGCATTCGATCTAAAGTGTAGTGTAAAAGTTGTTTATACTAGTTTCTTTTGAAAAGGTTGTTCATTAACCCTGTTGTAGGAAACTCTCCCCACCCTCCCCCCCCTAACAAAAAAACTTCTTCAACGTTTTCCTACTGCCTCTCCCCACCCCCCAAAAAAAAGTAATATATGCTATCTGAATTTTTTTTCTAGAAGAGCATGATGTCTGAATGAACCTACTGCACCCCCTCCCCCCTACAAAAAAAACTTCTTCAACACTGCTGTAGGAAAACTCTACTGCCCCCCTCTCCCTTAACAAAAAACTTCTTCAACGTTCCGCCCCCCCCCCCCCAGAAAAAAAGTAATGTATGCTGTCTGAAATTTTGCTAAAACAGAAATAAATTTTGCATAAAACTAAGTTTACTTCATTATACTAAACAATAAGTAAATTCTGTAATTAATTAGAAAGACATCTTCTATTTGTTAACAGTAAAAAAAGAAGAATATCAACTTTTAATTAAAACTGGCAAACTACTTAGCTTAGCTAGCTGTAGGACAATTTAATTAATTAGCTTCTTCTATCTGTTATATATTCTCTCGCTACTTGTTATTGCAATCACAACAATAAGTGAAATAAAAAATATACAGAAATGAAACCAATAATTGAAAACAAAATACCAAAGAATAATAACAGAACCACGGACGAAGTCGATGTTAATCCAGTCAAAGACTATTGTTTTTCCAAATCAAGAGTTTTAAAATCTTTCAAAGAAACCAAATCACTAACCTGCTTGCAAGCTTGCCGAAAGCCTTTTTCCATCTCTCTTCAAAGATGAACAAAATTTAAAATAACAATTCATCAGTGAAGAGAAACAGAATCATCAGGCCAATGTCAAGCAAGCAAGCAGAATAAACAATGATAGGAAAACTTCACTAGAAATTTCAACTCTGATGGACTTCAATTCGGTGTGGTTAAAACATTTCAAAGTCATCCTCGAGCACTTGATCTCAGATTTCTAAATAGAATAAAATTCACAGAAAAAAAAGTTAACAGTAAAGATTAATCCATGAATCGAGAGCACTCTATTTCTCCCAAACCATGAATCGAAGAAACCAAAAACATCACCAAGATCTGAAAACACAAAAAATGCTTCAAATCAGGGCTTTTAACTTTTAGTTAAAAAAATAAAAACATCCGACTCAACAAATCGTTATATTACAACACAGATCGAAATCCACACAAATCTACGAAAAAAAAAAAATAAATAAAAGAGTATAAGCAAACACGCACACTGTACCTTTTTAGATGCGAGCTCCGATGAGATCGCCTCCTCCGACGTTGGAATTCAGAAGAAGAGAACACGCCATCGGCGAGCTGTGCGCGAAAGGAGAACTTGGAGAGAGAACACGCCGCTGCGCCGCTGCAACAAGCCGCTGCAAATATAAATTATATGTTAGGGTTGTGGTAAGTTATATTTATATGATGGCATTTTTGTAAATATTTAGTAAGAATAGAATTGATAAGGGAATGAAATTGTGCGGTGCGTTTGGGCATGTTTATATTCAGCGAACGCAGCGTTTGAACCAAACGCTTTCTTAACTGTGCGGTGCGTTTGGGGTATGAAAATTTTCCCAAACACACTGCCAAACACCCCCTTACTTTATACCAACTGAAACATTCAGTCGGTAATGAACAAATTCAGACGATAAAGAATATTACTCACTAAAAAAACTCAGTTGGCATTCGATCGGCAATAGCTCGTCGGTAATACATTTACAAACTAATATATAAATTCAGTTAATAAATTACTGTGCATTGATGACTGATTCATTTCAGTCGATAATTTAAAGTAATTATCGAGTAAATTTCAGTGGACAAATTAAAATTACCGATTGAATTTTTCAGTTCTAAATCAAAGTTACTGACTGAAACTTTCGATGACTAAATTTTAAATTTATCAACTAAAATTTGCTATATTCAATATTATATATTAATAGTATAAAAATATTTATGAAAATGATAAAAAATATTCATGATTGCAGCTTTAGACAAAAGCAACTTTATATATACCAAATTATTATATTAACCATTCAATATACATTTACTATGTTTCCATTCAATTAATACATATTTTCAAAAGTATACATAATATTCCAAAATATAACATTATATCAATTCAAATAACATCGTCATTTAACTTGTTATAAATATTTTAGTGACTCACATCACACAACCGCATCCATCTTATTACTCAACTTGATAATCCAGCATTTCTAAACCTTTATAACTTTAGGTTCATCCACGAACCTATCGATCACACATACAACTTAGTACAATAAGATAAACACATCTTAAAATCAAAGCATTTCAGTGATCGTCAAATTCGTACTACTTGGAAATGTTAAGCTATACTAATTAACAATCAAAAGCACTATGCTACTTAGTGCTCAATTATTCAACACCTATAGTCCAACAAATCAAAAGTCAAAAGAAGACATAATGTATATAACCTTTTTATCGTCTTCGTACCTGCGCTAAATATGGTAGAATTATAATCATTAAAGGGAGAAGGCACAACAAATCCAAATCATGATACAAAAACAAAGAAAGAAAGCAGTCATATATAGCAGAAGAGTACTTCTATAGAGAATGTGTATGTTTGACGAGATCAGGATGAGTGATTCAACTATTCAAGGATATAGCTCACCAACATATAGATTATTCTATAAGGACATCTATAATAGATAGCATGGATGCTTTTGCAACCACGTACAAAGTGGGACTCTTTAGTACCCAACAACATATATTACTGTTATAATCAATCACTTGCAAAGAAAGAAAGCAATCTCTACTTCATCATGCATATGATCTATTATTGTTTCTTTCTTTCAAGAACATATTAATACTGAGAGCTATATATATATATATATATATATAGGGGAGGGATATAGCCACTCCCTTTTTAGGGGCACTTTCGGACACTTTCTTTCCGATTTATGGCCGGAATGACCTCCAAATTCAATCTCTATCGTTGGATATGATGAACTATGAGTTAGAAATATTCTCATAAAATTTCAGCTCAATCGGACCACGAATTCACCTTTATCTAGTCACTTGATCAACATGACATTCCCATAATATTTTTAAGTTTTCTTACTTTCTATCATCTTGATCAAGTGACCCGATGAAGGTGAATTCGTGGTCTGATTGTACTGAAATTTATAGATATATTTCTAACTCATAGTTCTTCGTATCCAACGGTGGAGATTTTATTTGAAAGTCATTTCGGCCATAAATCGGGAAGGGAGTGCCCCTAAGAAGAGAGTACCCCTATCACTTCATATATATATATGTAAAATAAGCAAATGGTGATCAGATCACCAAGCAAACAATAAAACTCAATTGATGCAGCTGAAGAAACTAAACTAATTAGTCCTCTATAATTTCCAGAAGAACATATCTTAAAATTTAAACAAATTCTTGCTGACATTCTATTATTAAATCAACTCATGCTCAAGGGCTAAGTTTAAATAATAGAAGAAAAAAATTTTACTCTTATAGCAGCAAACTAACATATACAACTACATCATAAATCAAAAAGATTTAAATTGACAGGAAAAAAACTAAGTTAATAGTATAATAAACCACAAATGCATATGTTATTATTTTAACGTCATATTTAAACCAAGAATTGTTTTACACTCATAGGCTTAAGATATGATAACCAGTATCGTCTACAACAAGTGTTCACAAACAAATCAACTTAGAACCCACTAGAGAGCAATAATTGAAATGAAATCTAAAAAAAAGCATTCATTTTACAGTAAAAGCTTCTAAACCCATTTCAAACAAATCAAGTGAATACATATGTTATGAACACAAAATTTTTTCATCTATTATTTTTATAACAAAATTTAACAACTTAACACCAAATATTGGACATGCTACAACAACAAATTTCTCTACTGCTTATCTTCAAGATACCTACTAGCAAGGATATAGCTTTGGTAGCAGAGCGAGGCGATTCAAACCATAATTTTCTGACGGCACCAAAATTCTGCTAGATCTCTGGCGTCTACGATTCGGCACCACAGAGAGCGTCTGTTTGACTGATGAGAAAGGCGCGGTGAGTCAGGAACGAACAATTGAAGCAAGAAATCAACACAGTGGCAGCATCGAGAGCGTTCGCCAAATGGCAGCACAACCACGGCGGAGTTGTGGAGAGAACGGCAAAACAATCTAATTTATCAGATTTTGGTAGCATAATGAGATAAGGAGAAATCAATTTAATCACTTAACAACAAAATGCCGAATGAACGAAACTTCCGTAGGTAACTCTAATAAGCATGACTGAATATAGTTCAGTCAGTGATATTTCTAACTTACCGACTGAAATATGTTTCGGTCGATAAGCTTATCACGTTTACGGACTAAAATAATTATAGTCGGTATGTTACAATGTTACCGACGGATTTTACTTAGTCGAAAATTTTGAGTCGGTAATGGTGATTTTAGTATGTGTTTCATATTTGTATGGACAGGATAGAAAAGACTAACCCATGACGCTCGCATACTTAATCAAGATCAATACATCTACACTAAAATATTTTGGTCTTTCGACGATAAATATTATTTAGTAGATATATGCTATAAATATACACAAGAATATATGAGTCCTTATAAAGTCCAACATGTAAGATATCACCTGTAGAATTTTCGTCTTGCAAATACATCTAAGATGCGACCACCAAGAGCTATGAAGGAAAATTTTAACTATATCCATTCTTCGTATAGAAATATCATTGAGGTGTACTTTTGAGATATGAAAGAATCGTTTTGCAATATTGACAAATATATTAAGATATTCAATAAAACTTCAGCGTAATATTATAATTGCCACCATGGCAATATACACCTACATCATGGGCTAAATATGAAACTTATATTTGATCAATAGTTAAAAAATCTTCGACTACATCTAACGTTCAATTCGAATATAATATTAACCAAAGAGATGCAGAGTAGATCGCACGTCGTGATGCAATTACAAATGAAATATATACTTAGCAATTATGAATATTATGATTGTATTTGTTTGTATGTATGATTGCTGAACTGTTAAATATATAATTGTATTCTCTTTAATTAAATATTTGATTAAAATTGCTAATATGTTACTGTCTTATTTCTTTATTTCTATCAACTTATTAATTAATTAATTATTTATTTTATATTAAATAATATTATATTTATATATTAAAAGTAATTTAAAAGTATTATTATAATTAATAATAACAATTATTATTTGGTTTATAAATATTACTATAAAATCTATTCAACAAAAAATATTTTTAAAAAATGTTATAATATTAATTTTTAGAAAATTAGATAACATATGAAAATAGATTCAGAAATTTAATAATACATCGCCTATCATATACCTAAAAATATTATACCATTATATATCTCATTTATTTATAAGAACAAGTTTAACCAAATATATTTTTTATTTTTTACGAAAAAAGTTTAATCAGTTAAATTTATCTAAGCAAAATTAAGATAAAAATAGCTTTTTAATCAAAAATTGAATATCGATTTTTCTCAGCAAAAGTATATAAATAATAATTTTTATTAAAATTTTTTTAATTTAAAACTTAGCCAAATAATGGTCTAGTCTTAGTTAAATATCCAACGGACTGGTTATGTTAAATAATCGATTCGCAGCTAATCTTATGCACGCAAAAGTTCAATATTTGTATGGTCGTGAGGATGCCACTTACCAAAAGATCAAGTTATAAGAAGAATTGCATACTGCTTACTTGTATAAAATCACTGCATTCATTACAAGGGTTGATAATGAAACCATTTTTTTAAGAAACTTGGCGCGTTTAAGAATACTTATAAAATAAAATTTTTTTACAATAAAAAATATTTTTGTTTTTTTTTTAAACGAGTTTTATTTTTTTATTTTCAAAAAATAATAAAAATAAATAATAAAAAAATTTACATAAATTTTTTTATATTTTTTAAATTTTTAATAAATTTTTTAAATAATTATAAAATATATATTAAAAATATAAAATTAAAAATTAAAAAAAAAACTTGGATAAATTTAATCCCAAACGCACCCGTTTTATATCATTTACATGCCAACTCAGATCAATCAGTTGGCCAAGCTGGATAAATTACTAATTCAAGAAAGACTTCTTTGCGAACACATTCATTCCTCAAAATCAATCTTTGTCCATCCGAACAAATTAAATGCATGCAAATAATTTAATTCTCTTCAATTCCACCTTCATCTATCGATATATCAGAAACCGATGACTACGCCGGAGTCCGACAACCGCAAAGGCGAAGCCCAGCCTTCTTCATCCAACATCGGCAATAACACCAACACCGCCACAGCCTCGGCCGCCGGTGCAAACCCTTACCCGCCGTACCCATACGCCGGCTACCCACCACCACACCCATACTACAACCCCGGCGCCGGCAGCCATCCAGCATACTACCCACCTCCACCGCCGTACGCTGTCCCTCCTCCACCTCCTCCGAGCTTCTGTCTCCGCTGCGTTTGCCCAATCCTCGCCGCTACGATCATCTTTATATCAATTTACCTGCTTCTCTTCTCAATCATTGTCAACCCTCGCCTCCCCAATTTCTCAATAACGTCAGCTTCATTCTCTAATCTCAATGCTTCATCTGCTACCGGATTTATCTCGCTCGATGTTTACGTTACCATATCCGTCACAAACCCAAACAAGAAGATGGAGATAAAGTACACAAGTATTGACGTGAGCGTGGCGTACAAGAAAGTTGTTATCACGGGGACGCATGTCCAGCCGTTCGATCAAGGAGTCGGGAGCAAAACAAGCTTTCAAGCGAGGTTCGTTGCCGTGGACACGTTCATCGGCAGGAATGCGGCGGAGGAGATAAATGGAGAGAAGCAGGGCGGTGGAGGAAAGGTGAGGATTGGTATCGGTGTAGACACGACGGCGAAGTTTGCAGCGGGTGAAGTTTGGGGAACGGGAGTGCAGTTGATTAGGGTGCTGTGTGATAACGTTGTCATCGATTTCAATGGTAACTCCACCCTCGGCGGTAACGTAGGAACAATGGTGGGACCGCCGGTGGAATGCCGCATTGTGTTTTGATCGGGGATAGATTCTAACGGGCGAGATTGTTCCAAATTTTTAACATTTCCATGGCGAGCAAGTGTGAACTATGGAGCTTTGTTTATGCTGTTGCAAAGTTCTCTCATATTTCCTGTCTTCGGTAAAATGCGCACGTATTTTTTGTCATTCGGGACAAAAAACGTGCGCGCGTGTATTTCATATAGAGGAAACAAGTCACTTAATTTCATGTCATTACGAGCAGATAAGTGCTCGCATATTTTTAGAATCTTTTGTTTGGACTTCTATTTCACTACTTTCAAAATTGTTGTTTCTAAAATGTTGGACTTCTATTTGTTTTCTAAACCTTCGACAAGGTCGTGAATAATGGAACTTTTCTGAATTATTTATAAAATAAATTTTTTCTAAAATAAAAGTTATTTTATTTTTTTATTTAAAAAAATAAAAATATATAATAAAAAAATTTTATTATGTAAAATTTTTTTACACTATTTAAATTTTTAAATAAATTTTTTAAATATTTATAAAATATATATTAAAAAACATAAAATAAAAATTAAAAAAAAGCTAAACCAAACGCTCCGAGATGCGTTCTTAGAGTTTAATTACTTCTCCATAAGTATCCAAAATATAACTTTTTTTAAAAAAAAATTACTTTCAAATAAATTATATTTATTTATAATTTATTTTTATGAATTTATTTTTAAATTAATTCTCTTTTTAGAAAGATATTTTCTAAAAATTACTTTCACATCAGTTACATATAAGTAAACATGCTTTAATTATAGAGTTTATTGCTGTTTAAAATGTTTTCAGTAGGAGCAGGTCAAAATGTGGTCTCCCTTATTTTAGGAAATTTTTTACAGTGCTCATAAGATATTTTAAAAAATTCTATCTATTTTTTTACATAAAAAATAATAATAAATAAAATAATAAAACTATACGATATATAATATTTTTATACTATTTAAATATTTAAATAAATTATATAAAATATTATAAATATGAAAACTTAGAAAGGAAAGAAAGTACGGCCAAACCAGCTCTTATGGATGGGATTTTAAAAAAATTTATTAATTTTTCAACTTCTTTTTAATTAATATTTTATAATATTAACAAATTTATTTAAAAATTTAAAAGATATAAAAAATTTTAGATCGTAAAATTTTATTATTATTTGTTAAAAAGTTTTTATAAAAATATAACGATATTTGAAACAATTTAAAATATTTTCTATTTTATAAAATTTTTTTTATAATCACTGCAAAATACCTTTTTAGTTTGCTCTTTTTCTTGAAAGAGATATCAAAGAAAGAAGCGACTATGTTTCCAAAATGCACACCTCGTTTACAAATGGAAAACACTTTTGATCTGTTTCAAGAAACGCACGACTGTTTCAAGAAAATTTCTATGTTATGTTGATTTTTTTCATCTGTTTGAAGAATTTTTTTTGCTACATCTTGCGTGATTTAGTATCAATTGTTTGGGCACAAGTAAAGAACATTTAAGGCTTGTTTAAAATACCTGTAATTCACTTTTTTTTGCCAAATTTTGAGTTTCGAACAGTTTCTATATTTCAATTATACAAAAAATTCAGAACTTCACTTCCACGTACGGAATTCCAGTTCCAACTTTTTTATTTACACACTTTTCAATACAATTATATCTTTCAATTTTCAACACACTTTCAAAACCTATTGAAACACAAATACTGAACTCTACTTTCACTTCATTTTTCAAGAAACTCTACTTCCTATTTTTCACTTTTACGAAACTCAGTTACGGGCATTTGAAACAAGCCTTTATAGCATTTATCTGGATTATTATTTTAGAGAAATTTTACATATAATCACTTAATGATCGCATTGTATAACCAACTATTAAAAAAAAAGACCAAAAATTTTTAAAATAGTTTGATCAATTTATACGAAAAAACTAGTTAAAAATTTATTTTTAAAATGGGATAAAAAAATATCTTTGTACAGTAAAAAGATCATTACACAAAAATCCGGTTTACTTTCCACTTTTACTGCATATGATTAGGTGGTAGAAATGTGCCCAATTGTGAGATACTTTGATTGCTTTGTTTCTCTTTTTAAAGTTTAAATTTTCACAAAATATATTCCAGCTAATGAGCTGCAAGTGATGAATCTTGTTATGTCTAGCCTTACAGAAGCCCTCTCCTTACTCTTTCAGTTCTTCGTCTTCATCGAATCTGCTTTACAATTTTCTAGTTGAAAATTAACCTGTAAGGCTAATAATTAGCTGGTTGGAATAAAAAGTGGAGGTAAATTTTCAATTTAAGTTATTAGTTCAATCTTAATGTGTTAGAAGATGTTTGTGAGTTGTATACAACCTGATGATTTTTTTATTTTCTTCTGATTGTATGGGATCATGATTTTACTGGATTTCTTTGTTGAGTATTCTGAAATGTATTGTAATTTAGCTGGACATTGTACTGTAACTGGGTTTTTGTTGTCTGTTCTTCTGTGTGTCTGTTCTTAATTATAACAAGTAGACAGCTCTATTATGATTAGATATTGCAATGTCATTTCTCAATTATCAGTTGCTGATCTTCTGTGAAACTCACAATCAGCATTAGCAACAAATGGATATAGGAATTAAAGACTAGTACACCTGAATTTCTGGTTGATAGGTTCAAGTTTTATTGCTATCTGGAGGAATCTGGTTTTGAAGATGCTCGCGCTTCTAGTATGTCTAGATTTTGTTTTTAATCTAGGACTTTCCATTTCAGTTTTGAGGTAGGCCTTTCCTTTGTTGGAATAACAAATCAAAACTTATGCATTCATTTTGGAGTTTCTTAAGACATTAATGAAAGAAAGTGGATAAGTAATGCTAGTAGTAGGCATATAAGTTACTTAAAAAAATTAGTGGGTGTGTTAAAAATTAGTAATAATTGTAAATTTTATTTTATTTTAATGTCTTAGTTAATTTAATGCTTGATTGTAATGCCTATATAAAAAGGTTTGTAGTATATTGTTTTGTAAAAGAAAAGTTTTCTAAAAAAAAGTTCTTCTTCAAAAAAGCTTGCAATTTTTCTAATGATAAAAGTTGTAAGTTCGTAAACTTAGAACCAACATCTTTAGTATACGTACTGCAGCAGAATTTTTTAGTTTTCGCTTGTTTTGTATAAAATTTACCTTTGGTATATGAAATTGATGAAGTTTGGATTTCAGTTATTTATTTCGTCTCCTACTGTAGCTCTAGACTTGTAAGTAGCGTAGTTCTCTCCTTTTATTGCCTTAGAATTGCTGATAGAGGAAGCTGATTATGGAAATTGGTTAGTACTGAAGCGCTATAACTATTGAAAGCTTTTGGCGAGATGCACTCTATGTAGATAAGGTGTAGGTTTTCAAAATACTATAGCACGTGATCATCTGATCTTAATAGAATGCTTCCAGATGTCAAAGATAGGCTGAAATGGAGAATGCTATCACTTAATTATGTTCTAATTAAATGCCTTAGAAGGTAATGCTTTTGTAGTCTTGTTGGAATTTCTGTTTATATATAGAGGAAGCTGAAATTATGGAAGTTGATAGGTAGTGCAACTCTATCATAATGGAAAGCTTTTGCTCTAACACTCTGCAAGTCTGCATGTAGATATAATTTTGATAGGATGTGGATTTCTAAATACTATAGCACATCATTATCTGAAACTAATAGAATGTTTCCTAGTGACTGAGAAAGGGTGAATGGAAATGAGCTAGTTTTCTGGATATGTATTACATAGGAAGTTGCTAGATGGAGTTTTTAGTACTTGCCAGTCAAATATATTTAACAGATCGCCTGAACTAAATCCTTCTTGTGAATAATAACCATTTTGCATGTAGTTTAGCTAGTCAAGCTTAGAAGCACTAAGTAATGGAAATTCTTTACAGGTAACGAAGTTGAGATGATCAGTGATGCGATTCAAATCGTCCAAGCATATAGGTTATCGTTCGTTCTGTCCGAAATCTCATTTTATTATTGTTTCCTAATGTTAATGAAGAAATCAACAATTCTTGGCTCATCTTTGAATGCAGGTCACTGTCTTATCATATATTTCACGTTATTTTCCCAATAGATTTTTTCCCCTTGCTATCTTTTTCCAGCCTTGTATCTATGAGCTTTATGTCGCTTTTGTATATCTTCTTGTTGGACAATTACATAAATTCCAATCATTTCTTTTAACGGTCTCCTATAGAATTTACAGACATGATTTTTGTCTATCATAGACACAGGACATTCTCTTAAACTGTCTACCATATAAGCTTTTGCTGCTGTTCTCCAGCTTTTGAACAATTTCATTGGTATTTCTTTTCTGCATGTGAATGTAAACATATCTTTTAGATTTCCACTTCCTACACTTGTACTGATTGAAAAATTGAGAGGAGCTTTCACTTTTTCTTGAAGACGATCACAATCTGACTCTAGAGGGGATATTTTATGAGTGATATTGAAAATAAAATTTTCTGAGATAAAATATATATTAGAAATTTTTTAAAAAATCAGATTTATTAAAAAATAATAAAGATATAATAACAAAAGTTTATAATTTCAATTTTTCTATATTTTAAAATATTTAAATAATATAATAGAATTATAAAAAAGTTATTAAAAATATAAAATAAAAATAAAAATGAGTTAAAAAGTACTCCAAATGCCATTTATGTCGTTGTACCTGCTGCATCCTTATCAATACTAATGCTCATCGCGAGCTCCCATCAAGGGAGCATTTGATAGTGTCTCTAACATAAAAATTTTGTAAAATAAAAAATATTTTTTATTATTTTGAAACTGAATTTTATTTTTTAACTCAAATAATAAAATAAGTAATAATAAAATTTTATAACATAAAATTTTTTTATATTTTTTAAAATTTTTAATAAATTTTATATAATATTATAAAAAATTTATAAAAAATATGAAATAAAATAAAATTTTGAAATAGAGTGAAATGAAATACGAAATGCCCTCTAAATCCTTCATCTACAACTTTGCACCGCTGTGAACACAAAAGTAGCAAATGTTTGTAGGATAGTTCTGCAACTTCACAAGGCAGGCATCAATTGCTTGATGGTATATATTATTTTGCATTTGTGAAAATTTTTTGGTTTTAGCAAGTTTACGCTCATTGTCAGGTTTATCATGTGATATAATTGACATGAAATGTTCGTAGGTATTATCTTGATTTTAATATGAACTCAAATTCTGAAGTTGTAAATCAAACTCATTTCTAAAAACATCAATAAAATTTTATTGTTACTTCAAATATTTTTAAGAAGCAATTCTAAACAACTCTATATTTTTACTTTCACGGTTGAAGCTCGCTCCACAACACATGGCGACAATGAGTTGGCAATATACCATTGACCAGAAATTAAAAAGTACGTTTATCTTTTATTTTATATTCTTTTCAAGGACAAACATCTTAGGAAGACTTTGCTTTATTTAATCCTTGTTAATCATGCATGCTAACGATTAATATAGTGGTCGTAGATAGACCTACAATATGTTTTCTAAAAGGCAGAAACTAAGGTTTGGTTGGTGACAACTAAACGATTTGTTCTTTTTGTTGCTGCTATTGCGGTGGTCATCTAATCTGTTGGTTGGTTTATTACCTACTCACTCACCCAACAAATTGTTTTAATTTCAGTTACCGGACTCTCGTGTCCATTTTGGTCATCCAAATTTTTAGATAATGACTTTTACCGATTATTATGGTTTCAATTTTTTTTATAAAATATTTATAAATATTTATAAAAAATTTTAAAAAATTTTTATTTTATTTTAAAAAATTTTTATTTTATTTTAAAAAATAAAATTTATATTTTAAAATAATTTCAAATCGTTAAAAAAGTTCCGCCGAACCAGTGGCTTTTTTCTTATTCAAAAAATAAATAATAATAAAATTTATAATGTAAATTTGTTTATATTTTTAAATTTTTAAATAAATTTTATAAAATATTACAAAATTTTATTAAACTAAAACTTTTTTAAAAAAAATTAGAAACGCGATCTTACGTCTGTGCAACTTCTAATACCTTTCTTGATATTGAACTGCCATATAAAAGTTATCATGCTCTTTGTCTTTATATATAATCTTCATGATGCTTCTCAACTACTGTACAGGAATTGCGTGTGAATTAAGCAGGTTAGTAGATAGCGCGATTTCAGTTAGCTTTTTATTTTAACGTTTTGGTAATGTATCTAATAAAATAAGGTATAACTACTACGATTCTTATATGATGAATTTCATTGGCCGTGCGGGGTGAAGTCTAACTGACCAATAATTAATTTACAATTATAAGTTATTGTAAAACGTTCGTGAATGAAAAAATGGATGCATTGTTTGAGAACTTCGTCGATGAGAAAAGTTACGAAGTCGGTTGTTTATCTGCTTTTTGTAACCGAAAGTTGGTGAATATTATTTTTGTTCGCGAGAAGAGATGAAATGAACTAAAACTATTTTGGTTTGCATGTCGCGCAGATGCTTGTTATCCCTTTCACATGGACACCGCAGCACATATTATCTATATAATATAATATTATCATGACATTGACCTCAACGACGCCGATACCGCACAACTCATCCAACGGTTCATATTTGATCTTACAAGTTTGTCAACTAAAACATCGGACGGTGGGTCGATTCTTGTAAATCACAAAATTTGCATCGGAGGGTGGGTCGATTCTTTGGAACAAACACAAATTAAAGATCCAACTGAATTTTGAAGCAATCCAAAATTGGATCATGAACCACTTTATAATAATGATTTTTACTATTTCTATCAAAATTTGGACTATTATACGACGATTCATTCCTCCGAAGGAAAATTAAAATTAACATTTTTAGCTGCTCAAATATAAGCTGTTTAGTTGCCTATATTGTATACAAAAATTTACAAAAAAAGTGATAATTTAACTTTTAAAATTTAAATTATTCCAATCAAAATTTGCATCATAGAAAAAAGAATTTTTTAGCGCTTTAATATTTTCTAAAATTAAACTACCGCTTTTAATCAGCATCAAAGTGCTGATTTACACAAACCATAAAAACGACATATTTAGTTGATAACAATTACTAATTTTGATTTTTTTATTTTTGTTGGGATTAACTCATCTAGCTAACTCTAACTCCCATACGTTGGAATCCTTAAACTTTCCATTCTCCTACACAAAATTTACACATATTCCTCCGCGGTTCACCACACCGCTTCATTTGATTCCTTCTACTTACATTCTTCTTCAATCCCTCTCCGCACACTTCCTAGCTGTCTCCCTCATTTCTTTCTTCAAGTCTTCGACAAGCATTCACAGAATTACAATATGGTAAAAGATTGCGGCCAACACGGCTCGTGCAAGCGTCGCCGTAGCTACCAACTGATTGCTGCATGTGTCGTCAGCATAATTCTTGTAATCCTCCTTATCATTCTCATCGTCTGGCTTGCTCTCCGTCCGACGAAACCACGGTTCTACTTACAAGACGCAACTATTCATTCCTTCAACCTTACCGGCCCTACTACCCTCACCACAATCTTTCAGGTAAAGTTCAAATTTGTAAACCACTCGATCTAAAAGCTTAAGGTGATTGATGTATTCATTGTTGAATTAATGTTGTTGCAGGTAACAATATCTGCACGGAACCCGAACGATCATGTCGGGATATACTACGACAAGCTCGACGCGTATGCGCAATACAAAGACCAGCAGATAACGTACCCTACTTCGATCCCACCAGGATACCATGGCCACAACGACGTAGAAGTATGGTCGCCGTATCTGATTGGAGATGGAGTACCAATAGCGCCTTTCTTGGTATTTCATATCCAACAAGATGAAGGGTCAGGGATGCTTTTGTTGAAGGTGAAGCTTGATGGACGGTTGAGATGGAAAGTTGGATCATGGATTTCATCACACTATCATATCTATGTCGAGTGCCCTGCATGGTTGACCTTCGAAGGAGCAAAGAGTTCGGGCTGCGGAGCTTTTGTTAACGGCGGTCTCGGTTGCGGTATGCCGTCGATCAAGTTCCAGCAGTTCACTCAGTGTAGCGTCGACGTTTAACTTCGTTTCGCTTCACTTTCTACTTGGCTTTACATTTTCCTTTTTTCTTCTTTCGGGAAAATTCTCTGCCTTTCGGCAAATTTATAATTAGTATTTATATAGTAACTTTCTGTTGGAGAAAATTTGAAATTTAGGTGGGTATATTAACTTAATATAGTGAATTAGGAAATGATAGGGGGAATAAATGTTTTAATTAATTATGGGGAAATTTAGGGTCATGCAAATTGACGTGTTTGCATAAAAACTGTTTATTATATGGTAAAAAATTTGTCAATTAAATCTTATCAGGAATTCCATCCATCTTTGGACTTACTGTTATGTAATTTTTATTTTTAAGGCATTGCATGCTGTTAATTCTTTGTTATCCAATAATGGTATGAATTGTTTCGATCGCTTGTATTTTATAAAAAGTTAAAAACAGTTTCATACAGGAGAATGCTTTAATTTATTTATCTTTTAGACTTTTATGGTGATTAGGTTAATATTGTCTAATGAATGACTAAGTAAAATACCATAACCTTTTAAAGTTCAACAATAATGAGCTGTGTCCATCGTGGTTCGAAGTAACCTTTGAATCTAAGGCAGCACAGCTGTCTGCGTTCTTTCATCCTTCCGCAAGCTAATTATAAATGCAAACAAGGGCAGAGAAATATTCAACGTAATTAGCATTTGTTTTTATGGTACAACAAACAAGTATAGATTGTTGAAAAGTGCTCGTAGAAGCAGTTTAATTTGTGGGCAGGTGGGAACTACTACCTACTTAGTTGTAACTGAGATGGGAAATAGTAGGAAGAAAGGTTTTATTTAATTTGTTTTTGAGAGAGGAGATGATGGGATATGGCTTTAGGTTCACGTCTCTTTCGCTTTAACCAAATAGTACTTGCAAACTTTGTTTGGAATTGATATAATTAAAGACGCTCAAAACTTCGTTACCAACTTTCTCTCCGTTGAATTTTTTTTTTTTTGTAGAAGTAGCTTAAAATTTATATGGTTAAAACTCATATGAAGAGGTAAAGACACTTTTGTCTTTTCCTTCTTAAAATAAATTTTTAGAGTTTGTAAACTCTATGCTGCAGCCACCACCAAGAATAAAAAAAAGAAAAAGAAAATAGAAAAAATTATTATCTTGCTGTCCAGTTTGATCAAACGCCGGATGAACGTCGATTTGACGTCCGATTGAGCTGAAATTTGGTCAGCGTGTTTTCGGCGGATAGTTCTTCAATCTGAACGGTGGAGATCGTATTCGGAGTTCTCTACGTACAGATCCGTACGTATTTGTAAAGTCATCGATTTTGGTGAAATCTCTTTAATTCTCTTTTACGGTTTGCCAAGATTGTTGAATCTTGAGATATATAGTTGTATGTCTCTAGTTTTAGTTAGAAAGAACTTGTGTATTCCTATTATTGTGATAGTGAAGGTTTGTTGGTTGCTGTGATTTGTACTCTTTACGTTAAGGAGGTTTTTCACGTAAATTGCTTGTGTTTATGTGCCTTCGATTGTGGTGATTTTCGTGCATTAAGTATTTGCCGAAAGTATTGCTCTATTTGGTGGTTTCCTATTAGGTTCATACAAGAGAGGGATAAGTTTTATTTCTGCTGCTTGCTCTACATATTGTGTTGAATATTGGTAGAGACGATTTTATCCCATCAAGTGGTACCAGAGCTTAGGTTTTACTTGATTTGTGCCTTATGGTGAACATGAAAGCTAATACAAGTACAATGATTAATTTGAATGGTTCAAATTACCATCTGTGGAAAGAAAAGATGGAGGATATGCTATATGTGAAAGATTATTATCTATCAGTATTTAGTGAAAAAAAGTCTGCCAATAAAACTGATGCTGAATGGAACTTAGCTTATCGGCAAGTGTGTGGGTTTATTAGACAGTGGGTATATGATAATGTTTTGAACCATGTTAGCGATAAAAAAATGCAAGCTCTTTGTGGAACAAGCTTGAGCAATTATATGTTAGAAAAATTAGGAATAATAACTGTTCTTGATTAAGCAGATGATGAATTTGAAATATCAGAATGGAACTCCTATGGCAGATAATTTGAATGCATTCAAGGTATTATTAATCAGTTGGCTGGTATGAATATTAAGTTTGATGATAAAGTGCAGGATTTATGGCTTCTTGGTACATTGCCAAACTCGTGGGAGACGTTTAGGACGTCTTTGTCCAACTCAGCCCCAAATGGTGTCATCACTATGGATTTGGCGAATAGTAGTGTTCTGAATGAAGAGATGAGAAGAAAGTCACAGGGTTTCTCTTTACAGTCAGAGGTCTTGGTTACAGAAGGAAGGGGGAGGAGTAAGAGAAGAGGTCCGAATAGAGACAGAACTAAAAGCAAGTCTAACAAATTTACTGATATTGAGTGTCATTATTTTGGTCTAAAGGGGCATATAAAGAAATACTGTCGTAAGTTGAAAAGGGACAACAAAAATGACAAGAGTAAGGAAACGAAAAAGGTTGATGGTAATGAGGTTGATAAAGTTGCTACTATCACAGATGACTTCCTTATTTTGTATGATGATGTTGTCAATTTTACTTCTCATGAGACCAGTTGGATGATTGACAGTGGTGCCTCCATTCATACTACATCTCGGAAGGATTACTTTGCATCTTACACATTTGGTCATTTTGGAAGTGTTAGGATGGGTAACGATGGCTTAGCTAAAGCTATTGGCGAAGGAGATGTGTGCTTGGAGACGAATAATGATACCATTCTGACTCTGAAAAATGTTAAGCATATTCCTGACCTTCGTTTGAATTTAATCTCTACAGGCAAACTTGATGATGAGGGATTTTGTAACACCTTTAGTGATGGTCAGTGGAAACTGACCAAAGGCTCTATGGTTGTGGCCAGAGGCAGAAAGTGTTCGTCACTTTATTTGATGCAAGGAAAGATATCCGATTTTATTGTCAATGTATTTGATAGTGATGTTACGATTGAGTTTTGGCACAACAGATTTAGTCACATGAGCGAAAAGGGTTTGCAAATTTTGGCTAAGAGAATCTCCTTTCTGGAATGAAGAATGTACCGTTGAGAAAGTGTGCGTATTGCTTGGCAGGAAAGCAAACTAGAGTTGTCTTTAAGACCTCCGCTCATTCAAGAAAGCTAGGTATACTTGATTTAGTATATTCTAATGTTTGTGGCCCTATGAAAAGAAAAACACTTGGTGGTTCTTCTTATTTTGTAACTTTTATTGATGATCATTCAAGGAAGACGTGGGTCTATACTTTGAAAACGAAAGACCAAGTATTGGATGTCTTTAAACAATTTCATGCTTTAGTTGAAAGACAAACTGGTTTGAAGTTAAAATGCAATAGAACTGATAATGGGGGTGAGTATTCTAGACCTTTTGATGAGTATTGTAAACAGCAGGGCATTATACATCAAAAGACACCTCCTAAGACTCCTCAGTTGAATGGTTTAGCTGAGAGAATGAACATGACACTAGTTGAAAGGGTGAGATGTTTACTTTCACAAGCACAGCTATCAAATTCTTTTTGGGGCGAGGCTTTGAGTACGGTTGTACATGTTCTAAATCTTACACCATATGTTCCTTTAGATTTTGATGTTCCAGATAAATTTTAGTCAGGCAAGGATGTCTTGTATGATCACTTGCGCGTCTTTGGATATTTGGTTTATGTGTATATTCCCAAAGATGAAAGGTCTAAACTTGATGCGAAGACAAAACAGTGTGTGTTCCTTGGTTATGAACATGATGAGTTGGGTTACAGATTTTATGATCCTGTACAGAAGAAACTTGTCAGAAGCCGAGATGTTGTGTTTGTGGAGAACAAAACCATACGTGACATCAAGAAAACAGATATACCAGTTCCTTGATGTACTGATGGTTTAGTTAATTTGGATCCAGTTCCTCCAACACATGTGTCAGCACAGATTGAAGAAGAAGTTCAAGAGAACCACCATGATATAGGTGATATTGGCATGCCTACACAGATTGATGTGAGTGATGTTATTCACAAGCAGTCACTAGTGTCACATGTCTCAGTAGAGATAACACCAGAGATTTCACTCAGGAGGTCTAGTAGAGACCGACAACCTTCCAATCGATATTCTGTTGATGAATATGTCTTATTGACTGATGGGGAGAGCCCGAATGTTATGCAGAGACCATGGAAGATGAATATAAGAAAGAGTGGTTTGAGGCTATGCAACATGAGATGAAGTCGTTATATGAGAATAACACTTTTGAGCTAGTAAAGTTACCTAAGAGAAAAAGAGCTTTAGAAAACAGGTGGGTATACAGAGTGAAGTAAGAAAAACACTCTTCCCAACCACATTATAAAGCTAGTCTTGACTTGGAGATTGAGCAGATGGACGTCAAGACTGCTTTTCTACATGGTGATTTAGATAAAGAAATTTACATGCAGCAACCAGAAGGTCTCGAAGTAAAAAAAAAAAAAGAGAATTATGTGTGCAAGTTGAACAAAAGTCTTTATGGACTGAAACAGACACCGAGACAGTGGTATAAGAAATTTGAGTCTGTTATGAGGGAGCAAGGCTACCGGAAAACAACTTCTGATCACTGTGTTTTTGTTCAGAGATTCTCTGATGATGATTTTATTATATTGTTGCTTTATGTTGATGACATATTGATTGCTGGTAGGAATGCTTCTAGAATTGACAGATTGAAGAAACAATTGAGTAAATTCTTTGCTATGAAGGATTTAGGGCCAGCAAAGCAAATTCTTGGTATTCGGATTGATCGAGACAGAGTAGCCAAGAAGTTATATATGTCAAAGAAGCAATATATTGATAAGGTGCTTGAAAGATTTAATATGGATCAAGCTAAAGTGGTTAGCTCTCCTCTTGCTACTCACTTTAAGTTAAGCACCGAGCAGTGCCCTTCTACAGTTTAAGAGAAGGAAGACATGGAAAGAGTTCCATATGCTTCAGCAGTAGGAAGTTTGATGTATTTAATGGTGTGCATGAGACCAGACATTGCTTATGTAGTTGTTGTTGTTAGCCGCTTTCTGTCAAATCCAGGAAAGGAGCATTGGGATGCAGTGAAATGGATTATGAGATATCTACGAGGTACTACTGATTTGATACTCACTTTTGGAGATGGAAAACCAGTGCTTATGGTCTATACAGATTCAGATATGGCGGGAGATGTTGATTCCCGAAATTCTACTTCGGATTATTTCATTACATTTTCATGTGGAGTTGTATCTTGGCAATCGAGACTGCAGAAATGTGTTGCATTTTCTACGATTGAGGCAGAGTATATTGCAGCAACTGAAGCTGGTAAGGAGTTATTGTGGTTGAAGAAGTTTATTCAGGAGCTCGGTTTCAAGCAACAACGTTATGTGCTACTTTGTGATAATCAAAGTACAATTCACCTTGATAAGAATTCTATTTTTTATGCAAGATCAAAGCACATTAATGTGAAGTATCATTGGTTAAAAGATGCTCTCAATGACAACTTGTTTGAACTTGAGAAGATTCACACCGATCTCAATGGCTCTGATATGTTGACGAAGACACTACCAAGAGAAAAGCTTAAAATTTGCCGTTTGATCGCCGGGATAGCGATTCCCTCTACATAGTCGGAAAGGGAAAGATTTGTTAGATTTTTCTTCTTTTGTGGAGGTGGCCCAAAATCCATATAGTTAAAACCCATATGAAGTGGTAAGGACACTTTTGTTTTTCCTTCTTAAAATAAATTTTTAGGGTTTGTAAACCCTATGCTGCAGCCACCACCAAGAACAAGAAAAAGAAGAAGAAAATAAAAGAAGTTATTATCTTGCTGTCCAGTTTGATCAAACGCCGGATGAACGTCGATTTGACGTCCGATTGAGCTAAACTTTGGTCAGCATGTTTCCGGCAGATAGTTCTTCAATCTGAATGGTAGAGATCGTATTCGGAGTTCTCTACATGCAGATCCGTACGTATTTGTGAAGCCACCGATTTGGGTGAGATATCTCTAATTCTCTTTTACGGTTTGCCAAGATTATTGAATCTTAAGATATATGGTTGTATGCCTCTAGTTTTAGTTAGAGAGAACTTGTGTATTCCTATTATTGTGATAGTGAAGGTTTGTTGATTGCTGTGATTTTTACTTTTTATATTGAGGAGGTTTTTTACGTAAATTGTTTGTGTTTATGTGCTTGCGATTGTGGTGATTTTTGTGCAGTAAGTATTTGTCGAAAATATTGTTCTATTTGGTGGTTTTCTATTAGATTCACACAAAAAAAGAATAAATTTTATTTCCACTACTTGTTCTACATATTATATTGAATATTGGTAAAAACGGTTTTATCCCATCACTCTCCCCAAGCTAATCTAATTCAAATTCATTTAAGTGAACGTTAAGGGCATATGTAGAGTTTATTTTACTTTTTCGAACTCAATTTTTCTTCGAAATTTTGCAAAGCTTCGTCCATCAGATCGAGTCAGCAATTTCTTCTTCCTTCCGAAGAGAATATTAGTAAATAAAAGCTTTATGCCAAGAGCTCTAACCAGCTTTATCGGCATTTTTTTAATTGAAAAAAAAGGTGAAATGGAAACCGTTTTCTTTTTGGTGCCAAACTTTTGTTCCAACTCTTTATATTAATTGATGAAGACTAAAAAAGTTGTGTTGCACATGCTGCAGAATTTGGAAAGACTATGAGCAATTGCATGGAAAATGCACAAAAATAAATGAATGATTTAACGGAATGCACAAGTGCATGTTCTGTACATTTTCTGAAACTTTCCGCACCGACACCACGAATCAAGTCTTATTAAGTACATTTTCTGAAACTTATTTCTTCGTCTTTTACTTTTTTTGTCTTTCGATAAAGCGTCTTTGGGGTGTTTAAGATTGCTTTTTTCCGAACTTTTTTTTTTAATTTTTAATTTTATATTTTTTAATATATATTCTATAAATATATTAAAATTTTATTTAAAAATTTAAAAAGTGTTAAAAAATTTTACGAAGTAAGATATTTTTATTGTATATTTTTATTATTTTTTTGAAAATAAAAAAAATATAGCTTATTTTTAAAAAAAATAAAAATATTTTTTATTTTAGAAAAGCTCCATTTCATAAGCACTACCAAATATTTCCTTTTAACTACACATAATTAAATTTTACGAAATTAAATTTTATAAAAATAAATTTTGATAAAAATAAATTTAGTAGAAGCAAAATTTAAAATAATATTTGAAATAATTAAAATAAAATTTAAAGTTAAAGTTTGATAAAAATAAATTTTAATATAAAATTAAAAATAAAATTTTGAATGACAATTGAAATATACAAAATAATAAAACTAAAAAATTAGAAAAAAAATAAAATTTAATGTACTTAAAATTAAGCCCTAAAACTTGCTGGCTGTTTTCTGGACTTCTATGGTATATTAAATTCTACTACATCTTTTTAACTATTCTTGTTATTATTTGTTTGAAATTTGAAAATGAAGCGAGTGCTTTTAGTTTGAAGATTCCAGCATTACCTTCAAGCGGTTGTGGAACTTGCTCTTTCAGTAGAAGATAGTTCGATTCTGAACGTAATCTAATCAGAAATTTTGGAACTGGGGTATGCCTATACTTGGCCTATATAATTGTCACCAGAATTATATTAACATGGAAAAATAATGCTTTGGAAAATTATGGAAACATAAAACAACAATGTAATTAACTACCAAAATAAGACTTCATTTTTACATACAAAATTTCAATTATAATTTTTTTATTTATATATTTTTTAATATAATCATATATTTTAATTTTTAATATATTTTAAAAATTTATTGAAATATAAATACTGAACTTTATTTTCACTTTATTTTTCAAAAAAATTTATTTTTTATTTTTTATTTTTATAAAATTTAATTACGATATTTAAAATATATTTTAAGAAAAGAGAAGGAGATTGCCATGTATAATTACGCGCACTAATTTTTTTAATTTAGTCGAACCTTGCTCATAAAATGAATAAATTAGTCATAACCAACTAGGATAAAAAGTGTTCAAATTCCTATCAATCCAAACTAAATATCCGACTCAAACCGATTTGAGAAGTATGGATCAAATATTAGCGTTTTTTTTTTCAGTAGATCGTACCTCAATTTAATATATTCGGTTACTATTTAGGTTATTATGAATCTATATTGAGAAACCCCAAAAACGTTAACATGTTCCGACAAATATATCTACTTATTATTTTTAAGTTTTTGTAACGAAATTTATAAACTTATATTATTAGTATTTATATTTCATGATCTACTAATTATAAATTCATGTTTGCGAAATGTAGCATTGTTTGTCAAACTTTTTCATCCTCTAATTTTAGAAAATTCTTCCATAGTCAAGTGATGCTTGACCTGAAAAGAATTTTTAGGTGATAATTAGAAGTATTGTTAGATCATTTTCATTCTAATTTTTATTTGATAGTTTTAGAAATTTTACATAGTAAAATTTTTTTATTATTTATTTTTTATATTTGTTTAGATAAAAATAGAGCTTATTTTTTTAATAAAAATTTTGTTTTAAAATTTTTTATCAATAAATATTCCCAAATATCCACTAATTGCGTGACTACAATTTCTCACTCAAAAATAGTAAGTGTTTTCAGTAATTTTCTTCTATTTTTTTCCTTTTATCCCTTAGATTATTAATGGTTGAATTGGAGAATCTCATTCTCATGATAAAAAGTGGACTAACACAAAAAGAAGATGCTCGGTCATTGATGCTCAGCCATCTGGACTACAAAATTGTGGGGAATCAAACCAAAACCAAAAGGGAGCGAGCATCTCAAAAGGAAAATAATATTTAGAGTGTCATCTTAAAAAAAATAACAGTTATTAAAAAATGAATATTTTAAAATAACTTAGTGTGAATTTGTTGTTATAAATGAGTTAATATGTTTTTCTAAAAATAAAATAAATTATAAATAACTTTTTTATATTTGTTATGTAATTAAAAATAATTTCTTAGTAGAAAAATATAAATTATAAATCTAAAATTGACACATTTTTAACTCACAGAGAAAAGGAAGTGCACATAAGAATTGAGAATGTTTGCCTTTTTTATGGTGGGTGCTGATTGCTTGAGTTGTCCTCATGAATGATAATCCTCATTAATTCCATCAATTTATTTGTTCAGAGTTGCTAACAAAATATGGAACCTTATAAGGCCTTGACTGACCCAGGCGAGGCATACTTACTGTTACAAGTGGCCCAATAAACATTCTAGTCATTTTGGGCTTCAATTTAAATATTTAAGGTCCAGTTTTGCGACGCCAAAGGTTTTTTTTTATAATTTACTTCCGCTGGTTTAAGATTTTAATCTAGGGATGGCAATTTAAACTAATGGTTCGATTTTGGATTAATATATTTAATAAATGGATCAAATTCGTTCAATTCTAACCCAACTTATGAATTTATATGGGTCAAAATTGTCAACCCTAATTCAATATATTAATAACCGTGTCAAATTCGAATTGACCTATTTAATAATTAAATTATTAATTTTTAATTATATATTTTTAAACTTCAATAAAATTATAAAATTAGTTGTAATAAAAGTGCATTATATTTTTAGTGACAAAATATAGTGAATACCCGTAAAATTGTGTATTTTTTATTATATTCATAGGTCCTTAAAATATCAAAAAAATATTTTTGTATTTATTTTTTTGAAAATATATAGTGATAGCTGAAATTTTTATGATTGTAAATACATATTAATAATTTTGATAAAAAATTTGATAAACATAGCTATCTAATAAAATTTTGATAAAATTTTTTATATGAAATATAAATTCGTCATTGCAGAAATACATATATAGTAATACTTTCGATAATATTATAATTCTCATCTTACACTATTTTACTAAGATATAAAAATAATAATTAATATAAATATCATATAATTTAATAATTAATAAATTATTATTATCGATTATTTTTATTAGCAATATTTTAATATACGAAAAGAAAAAATCAAATGTTGTTCCTTCAACAAATGGCAATTCATATTGTGGATAATTCGGATAACCTATTTAATAACCGAATCAAAATTTGCTCAATCCTAATCCTATCAATATATTTATATTTATACGGAACAAATTTTTTAATCCTAACTCTAATTAAATAAGTTGATTTCGAATTTCGTTTTCGGATCGGGTCATATATTGCCACCCGTATTTTAATCTTTTATAAAGTTTGTTATTTTGTTGTGTCTTGAGTTCAGGTTGTTAGTAATTAGGATATTCGAACTTGATTATGTCCTTTTCTTTTTGGTGCTTTTACATTTTGCGTCTTTCTATTTGGTCTTAAATGGACGTGTTCTGATACACAGCAGCCTGAGCTAGCTCCGGTAGAATTTTAGCATAACATTTTGAGGATGGATTATTGTTACGAGAAACAAAAAAAAACATAAATAAAAAGATATACAGAAGAGATATTCCCACAGTATTATTACTATTTGAGTTATTAAGGGGCATAGCTGAGCTTTTCCAAACGACTTGCTAACACCCGAAAGAAAAGAAAACAACCCAAAAAGTCGTTGATGATTTTGATAATCTGTCGCTGTTGATTTTGAAGTTTCAGTACGAAAGCACACAGAAAACAACCAAAGAACTTGTATGTGATAAGGAGCGATTCATTCAACTGAAGTTACCGCGTGAGAGGAAGCTCATAGGTAGCTTCCTACTAACCACCCATTTCCAGGAAACTGAACTAATTTTCTTGATTTCATCATACACTAGATATTAATCAAATAATAATTTCCTCAGTAAAACTATTAATAACTACCAGATGAATTGTTTTTATATACAAAACTTCAACTCTGGTGGCGTTTTAATTGACTTAAGTAGTTCCCTTGTTTTTTAACCAATCCGAATACAGTTTTTTTTTTTATTTTAAATTGATCCAGTTTACGTATATAAAACTCAAATCTATTAGCTCTCTAACGCGTTCTATTCTGTCATAGACCATAGACTCTTTCAATTGTTCAAACAATCCCGATACCACTATATATTACAAAAACCATTCACAGAAGCTCTTCAATCAATTCATCAAATCCATTACAAATTCATCCATCTCTCTCTGGGTCAACTTTTCTCTCCAATTGTGAAACCCATGGCTTCCAAGCAAGGGGAACTCAACGGTGCTTTCTACGGCCCAGCGATTCCTCCCCGCCGGCAAACGTACCGCAGCGTCGGTCGTAGCTCCGACTGCGGTTGCTGTCTTCTCTGCACCCTTTTCAAATTCATTCTCTCCATTGTCATCACTGTGGGCATTATAGTTCTTGTTCTGTGGCTTATCTTCCGGCCAAACGAAATCAAAGTGTACGTCGACGACGCGCAACTGTCTCAGTTCAACCTTACAAACAACAACACGGTTCGCTACGACCTTGTATCAAACATGACGTTCAGAAACCCTAACAAGAGGATCGGAATCTACTATGACTCTATCGAAGCGATGGCGTACTACGACGGCACACGGTTCGGGTACACCACGCTAGAACAATTCTACCAAGGGCATAAGACTACTACTGTTGTGCACCCTGTTTTCAAAGGTCAGCAGCTGTTGCTCGGTTCTGCTCCGACGACGTATAACAGAGAGAAGGGAGAAGGAAATTTCTACATCGACGTTGATCTTAAAACGAAACTCAGGTTGAAAGTGTGGAGCTTTAAGATCCGTCATGTGAATCCAAAGATTGATTGCACGCTGAAATTGCCGGTGCCGTCGAGAGACGGAGTCGCAGCTGCCGCAAAGTTTGAAAGGACTAAATGTCGTGTCAAATACTTCTAAGTCAATACTTTGCGAGCTAGATTGTTTCGGTTTTGTTATCTATAGAGATACTGCTATAGATTCGTTTGTTTTTTCTGGTCCGGGAGATTTTTTCTTTTTGGGATATATTATTAGGTATTTGGTGTGGAGTTATTATCTTGATCTCATGGTGTTTTCTGTAGATAAATAAAACACCACGATGATGGTGATGCATTTGTTTCTATTCTTTTACTTGTTTTGGAGTTGACTTTTATTATTGCTTCCATTGGTCGTATTAGTCTTGATAAATATCTGACATGTCTTTTAGAAAATGAATACTCGGAGATATTAATTAATTAGCATGACTGCACGATGATATTGTTCCAACTAATGTATGACTAACAAAAGTTAGTTTCAGTTACATTAATCAATACTTAGGAGATTGGAAGTATTTATTGGAAAGAAAATTTTTTTTCAATGAAAAATATTTTAAATTTTTTCAAACGTCTTTTTTTTATCTAAAAAGTAAAAATATAAATTTCATACTATTTAAATTTAAAATAAAATTTATAAAATATTTATTAGAAAATATAAAATAAAAAACAAAGCAAAAAATAATAATAAACTCTCCAAAACATCGACCGGAGAACTAAAAGTACTATCCAAATAACTCCAACTAAGGGTGCATTTGGTTTACTTTAAAAAAACAACTTTTTATTTTTTAATATATATTTTATTAATATATAGAAAATTTATTTCAAAAAAAATTAGAAAATATAAAAAAATTCTGAATAGTGAGATTTTTTTATTACATAATTTTTTAAAATAAAAAGTAAAAATATTTTCTATTTTAAAAAAGTTATATTTTAAAAGTACTCTAGTATGAGTGGAATTTTACTTCCCACTACTCCACAAAGGAAATCAGAAAACATTGTATTTAAAAAAAAACATTAACACTTGATAAGAACTCTATTTTGGACCAGGCCTGACACAGCCTAAGGAAATGCCGGTTCTATTTAGGCCCACTATGTCTGAAAGCCCACAGAAGTTCAAGAAAATTTCAACTTCAAATAATTATATATGATTTTTGGATTTTTTTAAAATTTAAAAAATATGAATAAATTATAAAATAATTATAGATATATTTTTTATTGTAAAAATATTTATAAAATAAATATTTAAAAGGTTTTTTTATGATAACTTTTTGGTTCCATCGTGTTGACTATTATATTTGAAACACGTTCCAAAAACAACAGCTTCAGTTTGAAAGCAAGCAATTTCCGATAATTTCTTTCACAAATCAAACATGCGGAAACTTCGTCGGAAAAATTTAATTTGGTAGTTTAACAACCTCTTGGCTCCCTTGGTCTTCTATCCAACTGCTTGCTTCATTTATAAACTCAACCAAATCGTTCATTTTGACAATTACCGCTGGACGTTGATACGCATGGATATAGCATTTGAGACTTGTTTTTAAAGGCGTCCCACATCTATTTCTTTGCTAAGCAATCGACTAGCGTTTTGAATTACTTATAAAATAAAAAAATTTTAAAATAAAAAATATTTTTATTTATTTTAAAAAAATAAATTTTATTTTTTAATATAAAATTAATAATAATAATATGTTTTTAATAAAAGATCTCATTAACTATATTTTTTAAATTTTTAAATAAATTTTAAAAAATATTTATAAAATATATATTCAAAATTATATAATAAAAAGTTTTTAAAAAAACGTTTAGAAAATACAATCCGAAACGTCCCTTGATTCCTTGTACCGGATGGCGGAGGTGTTGAGAGAAGATATTAAGGGGATATTTGATAGTACTTATAAAATTAAGCTCTTTTAGAATAAAAGATATTTTTATTTTTTTTAAAAATAAGTTATATTTTTTTTATTTTCAAAAAAATAATAAAAATATGTAATAAAAAGATTTCACTTCGTAAAATTTTTCTACACTTTCTAAATTTTTAAATAAATTTTTTATATATTTATAAAATATTTATTAAAAAATATGAAATGAAAATTGAAAAGAAGTGCTAGAAAAAAGTAATCCCAAACATCCCGAATAATGTTGCAATATTTATCGATGATTTATTCAAATTTGGAAAAGAGCGTAGCTACTCACGAGGCCACGATCATTGTAATTTGGTGCGTTTGTTTTTCCCTTTTTTTCCAATAAAAATTTTTAATTTTATATTTTATATTTTTTCAATATATATTTATAAGTATTTAAAAAATTTAACTAAAAATTTAAAAAATATAAAAAAATTCTATATAATGAGATTTTTTTATTACATATTTTTATTAATTTTTTAAAAAAAATAAAAATATTTTTATTAAAAAAAATTATATTTCATAAGCGACCTCAAATCGCATCCGAATTTTTGCGCAAAGCTACGACTAAGACTTTCCGCGAAGCGGGATTCTTAATCGCTTAGAATATATTTTAATTATAAAAAACTACTTTTACTTTCAAACTTTATTATTTTACATATTTTAAATTATTTTAAAATTTAGTTTTAAGTTCATACTAAATATCATTTTTATTAAAATTTAATTTTAAAAATTTTACTTCACATATTTGAATTATCAATACAAATTTTTACTTTTAATCAAAATCTATTTTATTAAATTTAATTTCACATATTTTAATTTATTTAAATAAAATACGTTCAACCGGTTCGTGGAAATAAATTTCAACGGATCCTTATCCTTTCAAAATGGAGGACGTTTATTATTGAATCTCATTCCGGAAAATTCCACAAGGATGAAGTTGTGGTTAACTGTTTGTCTTGAGATATTTGCAGACTTGCAGTATAAGAATGTTTCTTTGCATTCATTACTGAAATACATACCATTAAAGTGATATTGATGGACTATATTATTTATTGAGTACGATCATAGTTATAAAATCCGCCTCGATCCGAACATTTTGAGCTTACAATAAAATTATTTATACAATCGATCCGTTCTGATCCGCTTTAATCTGTTCTGATCCATTTCGAACCGATCGACCCGCTCGTCCGGATCGAAACGGGTTAAATTAAATTTTAAAAAATTTAAATTTGTGATATATTGATACAAAAATAATTATTAGTAGCCTTATATTGAAATATAATTTATAGTTTATATTTTATATTTGAATATGATAATACAAAAAAATAAGTTTATTATATTTATTTATAAATATTTATTATTAATAATTTTTAATTTTTATATTACTAATTTTGTTAAATTGTAAGGAAAATAACAAAATTATTTTAAAACAAAAGAATTTCTTTTGAAATTTATTATTTAAAATATTTTTTTATTTTTTAATATATTTTTTGTTAGTTTATTTTTTCTTTTATGTATTCTAATAAAAAAAATTTATTATTTTTTTTAAAATAATAAGCGTTCGTATAATCGTCAACGCTTTAATATTTTTGATATAACGATTCAACACATTAATCTGACGGGTCAACTCGTGATCCGTTGATCCAGACAGTTTTCTAATTCAATGTTTGTCCAATTTTTACAACTATGCTTACGATACTTGCACTTATGTTTTTTGGGTACGATGTTTGCACTTATGATTACTTGATATTGCTTGCCACTAGCTTCAAAGAGTTTAACATAGAGTAATATATATATATATATATACATGTAGGAACTGAAGTAGTAAAATTGGTTAGCTAGGTACGTGGACTATTAAATAAACTGTTAGGAGTGAGACTATCCCTGATCAGCGTTTAAGTTTTAACGATGGAAAGATATAAATGAATCGATTAAAACAATAATTGAAAAAAAAAAAAAAAAAAAGACTGTCTATATCAATAACCAATAGAGGAAACGCTTCTATCGATCTTTCATGCTGATTGCTGAAAAGCGAGAAAGCTATACATGAGCTGATCTATCCATTCAGTCCTTACGATCCTGATAACTAAGTGGTACATTTGGCTTTACTTTTCTCTACTATTTTTTTTATTATTTTTTGTTTTAAAAACTTGACAAGAATTCTGTCTACTGCTGAAATAGAGGTGGCTATTTAAATATTGAATCAATTCGAATTTATTTATTTATTTAATAATAAAATTAAATTTATTTAATTTTAATTTAATTTATAAATATATATGAATTAAATTTATCAATTATAATTTAATGTATTTAAAAGTCATATCACATTATGATCATCATATTTAATAATAAAAATTATTAATTTTTATTTATACACTTTTAAGCTTGAATTTAATTATAATATCATTTAGAGCTATCGCACGGTATTTTAATTGAAGAGATCTAATAAGTGTCCGTCAAAATATTCATTCAATATTTTCATCGGTTCTTTAAATATTTGGAAAAAAAATTTACTCTATTTAAATTTTTTAAAATATATGGTGATAATTAAAATTTAATGATTATAAATATATAGTAATATTTTCATAAAACTTTTGATAAACATAGCTAGCTGATAAAATTTTGGTGAAAAGTTTCCTATAAAATTTAAATTCGTCATTGAAAAAGCACATATATAATAATACTTACGATAATATTATAATCCTATTTTGTACTATTTTATTAAGATATGAAAGTAAACTATTAATTATAAATATAATACAATTATAATAATTTAAAAATTACTATTATTTATTCTTTACTTGCCAAAATTTGATTATACAGTAAAAAAAATTGAAAAATAATTGTTCCTTCTAAAAATGACAATTTGAATTGGTAAATTAATTTCGGACCGATCTATTTAATAATTAGATTATATTTATTCAACTCTAACTCAACCTATAAATTTATATATTTCAAAATGATCAACTATAATCTGAATTAAGTAGATCGGTTTCTGATTAGATTTTCGAATCGAATTATGTATTGCCACTCCTACTCCTTTAGCTTAATAAGTTATCACTATACTTTTCACGAGTGCTGTTTCTTGCCGGAAGTTATACTACTATAGTCATGAGCATTCCATAATATTCGAAAAACTCATTTCTATTTGACATTTTAAATAATTTTTTAAATATTATATAAAATTTATTTAAAATTTGAAAATATAAATATTTTACGTTATAAAATATTATTATTATTATTAAAATAAAAAAATAAACTTCATTTTTAAAAATTAAAAACTATTTTTTGTTTTATAAAAACTTTACTTCATAAATATTCTAAATATTTTCTATATCGAAGCTTTAAGTATACACTTTCTCGTATAAAGATCAAATTTATATTAAATTAGAAATCCAAATCATTATATGTAAATTTGAATGTAGAAACTTTTACATATAAAACTAAAATATTATTGGAAATATTTTGATCTTCCATCGTACACCGACAAGCTTTATTATTATTACTTTTATATATGCCTTCGTAGAGTTAATTTTTCAACGCTTTGATAGATCTTTAGTTGGGTAGACCGAAAATATTTTGATCTTTTTTTTTAATGGAAAAAAGAGACGGAAAAGATTGCAGTTTTTGAGTATTTTAGTTGTTCTTGGTTTTGCTTTTATATGCAAACAAGAGAAATAACAGAACTAGAATTTGTTTAGGATCGCTGGTTGTGAGGAAAGAGAATGACGGAGCAATTCAGATCAGATGTTCTGCCACTAGCACCAAAGAAAAAGAAGGGGTAAATCAGTTATCCTCTGTGATGTTTTTTATAAGATCGTAGTCAGAACTTGTTAATTTTTCACCTCTTCACTTGAAAATGTTTTGTGATTGCTAGGTTAGTGGAACTGTGAAAGGCAAGAGCGTGTCGGTAGTGTTGCTTGCTGGTTGAAAGGGGAAGAGGATGGCGGCAAGTTATTTCATACTTAATGTTATACTGTTTGTATTTCACGGTACTGGTCTTAGATTGGATAAATTTTAATAGGGCCTTTTATTTTGATTGCTAGGTCCTCAAAGATGGTTGGCTAAATGGAGCTGCTGTTCTTGGTGTTCCTGTAAAAGCTACTATAAAAGAGGTGCTTACTATGTTGCTTGTACCCTCTTAATCTGCAAAGGCATTGATAATAACACTTTGATGACTTCTTTGTGTGGAAGTTACCCGTAAACGCCATCCGTAGTAGGATGGAAATAATGTAGTCACATGATCATAACAATTATGCTGGAACCAACATCAGGAATTATCTCCTGCAGGCTGATGCTAATTCTTTTGTGGTGAAGACTCTTGAAAGGAAAACACTTTTGGAAATGCAAACTCCACAAGTACCCTTTTAGCATATCCTGCTGGAAACTTATGGTGTTCCTCTGTCCTGGAAGTAGAGTGGTTTTCCTCTATTCTAGCCTGTTATTGCAAGCAGAGTGGTGTTTCTCTATTATTCTCTACTCTCATTTGCTTCCACTTGTTGATAGCAGCTTGTAATATTTTAAAATAAATTTTAACATCTTTTAAGCAGTGGTGTATCAGTTAGCTAAAATAGTTAGTAATACATTTCTTGAATAGATTGTTTGGAAGATCAGTTAGCTAAAACTGTTTGGAAGCTCATTTAGCTAAAACATTTGGTTGTTGATAATTGTTATCTGTGTTGAAAAGATGCTTCTTTGGTTAGCTAAAACATTTGGAATTTTTTTTAACTAAGTTGCTGTTTAGTGAAATTTTAAAGGTTAAAAAGAATTTCTGTAAAGCAATTTTCTTTCTTATATATGTTATATCAACCATGAATCTGTTGAAAGTGTTTTATTTTATTTTTTTTGAATTTCACTTTGTGAAGTAATAAAAAAAAGAAGCAAGTGATTCACCTTACTTGTTAATTTTGCCATTATTTTACATCAATATTTTTCTTTGGTTTGGAGATAACTATTAAAATGTAGAAACAAATTAGTTGAACTATATACATTTAGAAGTAGTATTTTTTTTTAAATTGTAATGTGCATGTGAAATTATTTTGATTTTCTTTTCAAATCTTTTTATTTGTTGTAAAACTTAATTCTGATTTTTCTAGGGCTGAACGTGAGACTTATGTTTCATCAATAGTCGAAGAATCTTCAAGTATATTTAATGTTCAAGTTGAAAATAATGTTATATTTATTTTAAAAGTAATTTAAAAATATTACAAATTAATAATAATATACTTATTAATAGGTTCATAATTATTAAATATAAAAAATATTATAAATATATGTTACAAAAATTAATTTTCAAAAAATTAGATAATATATGAAAATAAACTTAATAATATACCATTTATTATATACTAAAGGATATTTTAGTTATTATATATTTTATTCACTTATAAGTACAAGCTTAGCCAAACATATCTATAATTTTCTTTTCTAAAAAAGCTTTAAATAGTAAAATTTATCCAAACAGAATTCAGAAGAAAGCAGCTTTCGAATCAAAAATTCACCAGCCGTTTTTTTCAGTAAAAGCACATAAACAGCAGCTTTCGTCCGAAAGCTCTAAATTTAAAACTTAGCCAGACATGCCCTTAGTTTTACAAAAACGAAAATTTTGAACTTTTGTCTTTTAAGCTTAATTCTAAATTTTACTCTCTTAATGAAAAATGCCTTCTTTTCCGGATCGTACAAGTTACCGATCTGAAAAGATTTAAGCTTATTTGGAAAAAACACAGATATAAGTTGTTTTTGCTCCGAGAATCAACGAACCGTCTTGACCGTTAGTAACAGTTACACTGTTATCCAGTAGTCGCGACTAATTTCTGTTATGATTACTATTGCTGTTAGTAGCTGTTATCTTAAATACTATTTATTAATTCTTCTACTAAAATTTTAAATGGTTAAACTATATATAATTTTATAAAATTTAAATGTGGTGATGCTAATATATATATATATATATATATATATATATATATACATATGTCATCAATCATAAATAGCGAGTTACCGATCATCCTCAACGTGGACGGCAACCTAAATGTCGAGGATAAATAACTAGAACAGCAACTCTTTAAATCATCTACCGGGATGACTATTGTCCAAATTCATATTTAAAATCAAAATTTAAATAATTAAACGGATAATGTATAACTAAATTCACTTTAAACAACCAGCTTGAAGAGGAGCTTATGTGCTCTACTACTATATAGAAAAAGTTAAATTTTCAACTTAAAATTTTAACGCCAAAAATAGAGTTGCTTAAATTTATACAAATAAATTAAAAAAATCAAACAAGCAGCAGCGTGGGACTAATCCACTTTAACAATAACAACTTAGCTTAAGATTGTTGACGATGAAAGCTGTGGTCGCATTCGGATTTCATATGTGTCTGTGGTTGGATTTAATGAATGAGGATGTAGAAGATGTCTATTGGGATTAAACAACAGCACAAAGCTATGCCATTTTGTCGTTGAGTTTGAAGAACAGAATTAAGAATTAACTATATCTGAAGATTAGTAATTTTTTTTCTGAAATTTTGTTTCCGCTACTCTGATTTTGCATACGTAATATGTAATTTGTAATTTTGAATTACACTGATACCACATTAGTTTCTATCTCGTCTTAAGCAGAAATAACTTAGCTTCATTTGATATTACTTATCAAAAAAATAATTTTTAAATTTTTAATTATATATTTTTTAATGTATAATTTATAAATATATAAAAAATTTATTAAAAATTTAAAAAATATAAAAATTTTTTACATAATAAAATAATTTTATTATTTAAAAAAATTTATTTTGCAAAAAATAAAAAATTTTTTTATTTTAAAAAATTTTATTTTATAAATATTCTCCGACGCTTACTTGGTATCCAGAAATCATCAGTATTTGAAAAGATTTGGAACAACAATGAGACAAATGAGAGGAAAAAGAGGGGAGAAAAAATGAGATAGTTATGACGTGACGTGGTTCTATCAAAACCATATATCACAAAAGAATGAGGTGCCAAAGTTTTAATATTGATAAATTTAGGACTAGTAAATAAAAAATACTGTTGATTTACTTTTCTTTCAATCTATTTAGCGTTGTTTTAGTTTCTTAAAGTTGAGTTACGCATAAGTTGTTTTATTAGAAGTAAAATTCATTGAAAAATTAAGTACCATAAAATTAAAGTTTATAATACTAAATATATGATGAAAATTTAAAGTGAAATTTTGATAAAAACATTGATGTGAAATTGAAAATAAAGTAAAAATATGTCAATTAAACACGTGAATACTCAATTATAGAGAAACAAAATAAAGTTCGACCATATTAAAATATGCTGTAAAAAGCATTGCCAATTTAGACCTAATTAAGGTCCTATTCTGATGAATAAAAATATTGCCTAAATTTATGTAGTCTCAACGCTTAGAGACCGTTTGACCGTGCTTATTGCATTTGCTTGTAGTTCCTAATAAAAATTTTAAAATATTTTAATTTTTTTTAATTTCAAAAGTATAAATAATTATTTGTTGTACAAATTTTAATATTTAATTCTTATTACTATTTTTTAAGATAAAAAATTAAACTTTTTAATTTAAAAATAAATAAATTTTTTTAAAATTTAGACTCCCACAGCTGGGCGTTTTGATTGAGCAAAAACCAACCACGGCGGCGATAGAGATAAAATCTGAGAGGTAGGTGATGTTTGCCTATTCTTTTTACTTTATTTTAATTTTAATTTTAAAAATATATAAAATTTTATATAGTAAACTTATTATATTTATTTTGAGATAATAAATAATTTCTAAAAACTTATTAAAATATCTTTCGATTTAAAAATTTTTTGTTTCAAAAGTACTACTAAACATCGCCGTAGTCTACGCGACGAATACGCTCGGTCTCACTGTCCCGTAAGCCACGTTGCGCACTTCCTCACCGCAACCATTTCACGCCACGCCTGCAATCTCCACCACTCAAGTACTTCAAAGATTCAATTTTGTTTCTTCTTCCTCCTCAAGCCAAGACAATACTCCAGTATAATTACTAAAACCAAAATTTATCTAGTTTAACAAACAGTGGTTTTGATTGTTGTTACTGGTTGCTGTTTGCGCTTGCGACGGAATCAACAGGTTCGATTTTCTTCTGTTAATATTTTGAGTCGAAGTTTTGTAACCATGAAAGAACAACCAATGAAAAGAGAGCAGCAGGCGAAAGAGTTCGATGATGGGAAATCGCCCAAACATGGAACTTCACCTGTTGTTGATTCGATCATGCCGCATCTACTCAATCTGTAAGCGATCCATCAGTAGCTTTCTACTAGTTGCTGCTGTTTAGTTTTCGATTCTGCTGTTGGAGTAGAATGAGAGATCGTGTAGGTGGAGCACTTTGATTTGACACGTAATGGGATTGATTGATTCCGAGCAGGTATGCTTCACGTGCGACTGCGGAGGATTTCGAGATGTATGCCCCCGATGCTGTTTTCGAGGATCCGCTCATGCGCGCTCGAGGGTATAGATATAGTTCATCATCCTTGAATTAATAGTGTCTTTTTGTTTGATTGTGGCGAAATATATTTTTTAACATTCAGTGGTTTTGGAAGAATGAAATGGTTCTAGCTCTGTTGTTTCATATCTATCTGATTATGCTGTTCAGTTGTTTTCCGACTACTTTCTTGTTGTTCTGTAGAGTGAAGGAGATCAAATCCGCGTTTTATTCTGTTCCTAAGGTTAGTAGGGCTATTCCTTAGTTGTTTTCTTTATTATAATACGCTTAGATGTTATGATCTCTGTTTATTGTTATTTATGTATGATTCTCGAACATTTTATGGGCTGACAGTGTGTTCACTGGCTTGATTATTGGCTTATGAATTGTTTATAGTTATTTACTTATGATATAGGAATAAATTCAGGCTGTCTGAATTATGATTTGGGAGGTTGGTTAATTTACTTATCCTCTGCAATGCCCATACAAAGGAAATGGTAATCATGGATAGCTTAAAAATACTAGGTCCTGAAATGGGTGCAGTCTGCTTTACTAGTTTCAATAGGAGTATGCATCACTTTAAAAATCTAGATTCTGATACTGATCTTATTCAGAATTACAAAACACTTTTCCAAATACTTATAATGAAAATGATTATGCTTTTGACGTTGTCTTACGATATGTTTATCAGGTATTCAGCGAATCTGAAATTGTGGATTACACCATACAGGAGAATGTTATTGAACCTGGCAAGCTTGAGGTTGGTGTTCTCACTATTCCATGAGAACATCTGTATCCAAAATATTTCTCCTAACCAAGGCACTGGTCTTATCCTATGAATTTGTGATGATCCAGATATTGATTGATAACAAACAACACTACAAAGTACTTGGGAAGAATGTTGATCTTCGAACACTCATCAGGCTATATGTGGAGGGAGGGAAGATTGTCCGTCACGAGGACTGGTAAGTCATATGTCTCGCATTGTTATGTTTAGACAAACTTTTGTTGCTAGAATCATAAAGCTGGTTATGAATCAATTTGTCTGTGGCTATACTTGTTTCTTAGTACCACATGTTGTTGTTAGAAATTTTAAGTCTTGACATAGAGGACACGAACTTTGGGGAAAGAGGATTATGAAATCTATCTAATGGCAATGCCAGTTCCTCAAAAAGTTCTACTGACAATAGATTTCTTAACTGTAAAGACTAGACGTACTTGGATGTTAATGTAATGGGCATGCATATTCTGTTTAAATGCTGGTAGAGTTTTAGGAGAAAGTTTGTAAGCTTTGTGCTCCTTAGATTAGATTCTTCTCTCCTGAAATTTTTCTTATTGCTTAACTTACATAGAGAAATGACAAGAGCTTCAATGTTATGGGCACAAGTTTCATTTTTACCTTACTAAACTAGGCTAGACGAAATAGGATGGTGTTTGGGATTGAACAGGAAATCGGTTATTTATTTGCTATTGTAATGGGATTGCAGCAGAATAACTTTAAAGAAGGGAAATTCCTCTAAGAACACTTCATATGTAATGCAAAATTTTTATTGCAGGTCACTCTGCTCTTTCTAGTTTCTTTCCAATTATTTTGATGTAAATTCTTTTAAGAATACTCAAAACGTTTTGTAGGATTATCAGTGCAGGTCACTCTTCTCTTTATTTCCCTAATGCAGTGCTGTAGGTTTCTTTTATAGTTGTTGATCTGCTGTTGCTAGTAGATAGTGATTTTATTTGTTCTGTATTTCTTGCAGGTGGAATAAAAAACCTCCAATGAACAGGGACACTGTGTCATTTCCTTTGGTAGGACGAGTTGTAGAAGTAATGAGGAGGGGTGCAATGCTTAGCACCCATTGCTTTATGGGCTTTGGGAAGGATCCGAAACATTAGGATCATCTAGGTATTGCTTTATCAGTGTTAGTAGCTGCTACTACACTTCTAGGGTAATGCTTTTAAGTACGATCAAAGCTATGTAAAATGCTTATAAACAGGAGTGATATTGTCGAGATGTTTGATTCATGCAATATACTAGGAAAAAGGCATATTTTGCTTTAATGACTGCAATTACATTGATTGCAATTTGCTTGTTGGTACTTTTGGCGTTTCTATTTGTATTGCCTTCCTCAGAAGTTTGAAGAAGCAACGCTTTTCCCTTCAAAATTTCTGGTCTTGTATACATGAGTGTATTTGTACACGAGAAAAAGGGTAATGTGTAATCAACGTTTCATTTTAGTTTTTTCCTTTTCTGTTTCAAAATTTGATTGATTTGTTGTGTTTGGCAATTGTATATTGCTGGAAATACTTTGCAGCATTCCAACTTGTGACATGTTTTTACGTTTAATATTGGATTATGATCTGTTTTTTATATTGAAATATGATTGATTTTGTTAATCTATTTAGAAACCGTGAAAACCGAGTGGGACGTTTATCTATATGAAATAACGAGAGGGACTCTAGATGGAACTCTGTATTGTTGTTGCCGGCATCGCTAGTTATTAATGATTACTGATGATAAAAGAAAACTAAGAGTGTGTTTTAAACGGCTGTAACTTTACTTTCTTCCGTCAGATTTTGAGTTCTGAACAATTCATATATTTCAATTACACAAGAAATTCATGATTCTATTTCACATACGAACTACAGTTCTAACTTTTTTATTTATATATTTTTTAATATAATTATATTTTTTAATTTTTAATATACTTTTACAATCTATTGAAACATAAATTTTAAACTCACTTTCACTTAATTTTTCAAAAAATTTTACTTCATATTTTTCACTTTTACAAAACTCAGCACATCTGACACATGCACTAAAATGATCTTTTCTGGAGTAATCCGGTTGTATGGTTAAAGCTATTAAGAGTGTGTTTACTTTTAAATAAACTCATTTTTAAGAAAAAATAAAAAAAATTTAAAATTTCAAATATTTAATAAAATCTAAATTTATATTAATAGTAAGTTTTAAATTAAATTTTGATGGAACAATTTTTTTAAATTTTTGTATTAAAAATTAGTTTAAATAAAGTGTAGTTTGAGGGGTAGATAAACGTGTCCCAAAAAAATATTTAAGAAAATTTTTTTAAATGAGTTTTTTTTAAACTAAAATTATTATTTTTTTAAAAAAATAAGTTTACCAAAAAAATAAAAATCAATAATAATAAAATATTACTATCTAAATTTTTATATAAAATAAAAAATTATAAGATACTATTAAATATTTATATAAAAAATGTAAAATAAAATTTTGAAATAAAAAGAAGTTAAAAGTTTTAGCTAAACATCACCGTGCTAAAAGCTATTGCATTGTATATCTCTTTGTCTGACAATTCCTAAAACAATTTAAAAATATAAATAAACTATAAGTTATAGAATCTTTATATATATAATTTACAATTATTAAAAATAAAATTAAGTTATTTTTAGAAATATTTAAATATGCTATTTTTAAAAAAAATATTTTTATTTTAAGCACGTAAGCTTAGTTGTACTGCAAGACTAAAACGCAGAAGAGTTAATTTTTCAGCAGGCCCGGTCCATATATCTCTTAAAACAAAGGAACAAGCCCAAGGCCTGGACAAAGCCTAGCTACTACACGCAAGGCTATCATAATGTATAACTTGTACAATTGTTTCTCGGAAGAAGAACAACAAAAACATTCATTCAATTCAGCGTCAAGCCCCACAGAATGACTTAGGTCCCCCGCTCCTGCAATGAAACAAGACACTCTAAACCTTTTATTTAGTCATGTCTAAAACATTCCACCAAGCCCTAATCCCATTCCATATTTAAAGCTAAAGCCATACTGCATTCGTTCCACCAGCTTTTGTTGCTAAAACAAAAGCAAACCTTAGCTTAGCACTGTCTTCTTCTTTCTTGTTTTCTATCTAATACAGCTACCTCCTCCATTCTCAATCATGCATGCATGATAGAGAAAAGAATATGCATTCCCTCCATGACAGCAACACTACTAGCTACAACCTTTGATGATGAAAAGCATCACTGCTTCATAATTGAAACTATATATCTGAATAACTATCGTTATTATTCTTCATTCTCCTCTCTGTGTCTAGTCCCATTCTGCTTTCTTTTCTCAGCGGTCCTACCGATCGAAAATCTCTAGATTTTAACATAAAAAGATCTCTGTACCAATTGTACAAGAGAAATTAAAAGAAGAAAAGAGTAGCAGTACTGCATGAGAAAAGAAGAGAGAATAATAGAGCATCAAATAAAGAATAAAGCAGAATACCTCATTCCTCGGATCCTGCAACCGTAACTTTCAAATTTTGATGAACTTATATATTTGTATGTAGTCGTGTATAAGCGTGGAAGATTCTAATTGATCGATATATAAGTATACATATATTAGTAGAAGGGAAATGAACGAGAATATTAGGGATTACCCTTACTTCCATGCATGAAGAAAAGCGCTCTCTCAAAAGATGAAGGAAATTGAACAGAAAGAAATAGATGAAAACACTAATTAGAGCCGAAGGAAGAAAGAAAGAAAGCCCATGCAAGCTCTACTCTTGATCATCTCTTTATCTTAAAGCCTGCAAAAAGCTTTGTGGGTGTGGAAACTTTGTCTGATCTCTTAATCTTTCTGCTTTAGATGTGAATGTGCTCTTTCATATTTGCCATACTCTTGTATGTAGCTAGCAATGCTTTAGTTGAGTTGGATAAAAGATCTCACAGGGTTTAGCAGCTTGTCTTGTTATAGACTCAAAGTGCAAAAGCATGCTTTAAAGGGTAAATAAAAAGAGCATCAACTTCATGTTAGCTTCGAATGATGAACTCACATTCGTAGCTAGCTCCATAACTTATTTTCAAGTAAAAGGGCTCTACAATTTTTATTTTCTTTGAGAAGGAGAGAAAAAAGCTCCAGAATAAATGTATTCTACTAACGTATATGTTTTCAAGGACAATCAGTATTATATTAAATGCAATATATAGATATTTTTTAGTTAAAGATCTTGAATGTGGCATTGGATAAATTATATTACTAGGTTTAATGTGAAAGCCTGAAAGGTATAGGCTAACTCTGTCAAAGGTGTTTGTCTTGAGGGCCTAAAAAGGATCCATCACTTTAGTTTGTAAAGGTGAAAAAGAAACAAAGTACCGCAACGAGATGCACTGTTAAGCTTCAAAAAGATAAATCATATGCTTGTGCACTGTAAAATTTAGCAAAATATTTATATATATTCATGATATATGATCCCAAAACTTGTATTTTCATATCACTACTATAAATTAAACTCTACCAATCGATAAGTTGAACAAGTTTGCGGACGATGATTTCTTCAGTTGGTATTTTGTTAATTATATTTTTTAATTAGTAATGATCTAGTTTGTAGTAGTAGTGTATACATGGAAAGGGAGAAGAAATGACAAATCAATGCCCTTTGAAGATATATAATTATATACAACCAACTTTGTTTTTAAATCCTTTTTTAATCCCTCTCTTCTTTTAAAAGACATGTCTATCACTTTGAGTAGGCGTTTGGGATTGTTTATAAAATAGAGCTTTTTTGAAACGGAAAGTATTTTTATCTTTTTTAAAAAATAAGCTCTAATTTTTTTTACTTCTAAAAAAATAATAAAAATATGCAATAAAAAGATCTCATTACGTAGAATTTTTCTACACTTTCTAAATTTTTAAATAAATTTTCTCAATATTTATAAAATATGTATTGAAAAATATGAAATAGAAAAAAATTGAAAAGCTGTTTTTGAAACGCGCTCCCAAACACACTTAAGTGACGTCTCTCTTTTTTGAGTGCGTTTGTGATTGCATTCCAAACGCTACTTTTCAAAATTTTTTTATTTCACATTTTTCAATACATATTTTATAAGTATTTTAAAAATTTATTTAAAAATTTAAAAAATATAAAAAAATTCTACGTAGTGAGATTTTTTTATTACATATTTTAATTATTTTTTTAAAAGTAAAAAAATAGAGCTTATTTTTTAAAAAAAATAAAAATATCTTTTTTTTTCAGAAAGGCTCCATCTCATAAGCAATTTCAAACGCTCCAAATTTATCTCCGGGCAAAGCTCGAGGGCCTATTGTCTTTCTTGTCACAAAAGTTAGGGCTCCACACATAACCAATTACCAATTGTTATATAGATGTAACTGAAAAGTTTGTTATTAGATTTTACATTATTTGATCCTTTTTATAATTTACATAAAATTTATTTTTCGTTTAAAAGCCGTGATCGAATATATTCATTCTTCAGAACTCTAGATAATAAAAGCAAAAACAAAAATATAAGGCAATTTCTTAAATGTTAAATTTACTGATTTGTGAGCATGTGCACATGCATGCATGTACAAAGAAAAACTAGTCTAGCTAGTTTAACTAGTACTTAAGCATCTTGGAATATCATAATGATGTACTCATGGAGGACGCGTTTCAAAATTTATTTAGTAGAAGAATCAAACAAGAAAAGCACTTTGCAGCCTGATCACTAATAATTTTGCTAAAAAAGCTAATTCAGTGAAATGATTGATTTATGTATATTGAAAAGTGTACACTTGGTTATTAACCATCAAAGCATTAATATTCAAGTTAAAGTTGAGTTAATAATAAAATTGCATCTTTAGAAACAAATTTCTTCAAGAAGTGATACATGCAATTGATCTAAGTTATTGGAAGTTCTAGCTAGCTAGCATATATGATGATGAATGCCAAATCATCAACTTAATCTGTAAGGAGAAACATGAACAATTTAGACTTCTTGTTGTTGTTCAATGAATCATTCCTGCTATGTGATATTATAATGTGCAAAGTTTTATGATATTATATATAACTGAATTGCTTCCCTCATTGCCACCAGGTTATGATTTTGAAGTGAACTTTAAAAAAAACTACAACAAACTTCTGGTTCAGATTCAAAAGATGATCCACTTTTGATTATTAGTGGATATCCCTTTTCATGACCATTTTTAAGTGCTAATATAATAACATTTAGATTAAGGAATTTCTGCATAATTTGTGCGTTACTTTCGGCTCGCCAATACTCTTGCAAGCTGTGGATTAAACTATATATACATTAGTGAACTTACAACATTTATAAATCTCTCGTTGTCTTTCTCCTTGGTTGTTATCTCTTGCGCGATGATCTCCCCCTGAGTTATGAAAAGGAAAACCTTTTCTTAGTGATGCTAGTGTTTTTTTAAATTTCAGGAATAGCTCTTTTTGTATTCAACTTTATATTTTTAACCCAACTTTTCAAAATAAATTTTTATAACCCATTTTGACATGAATTGACCACACTACTTTTATTCTATTAGTGGCATTATACCCACACTGTTTTAAAACTCCTTTTCGTTTCCTCATTAACCCGGTTTGGTCAATAATCACTACTACAAAAATTATCATTTCCGACTAAAAATTTCTGACCAAGTAAAATTTGTCGTTAATATTATAACATATCGACTAAAATTATTTCAGTCTGTAAACGTGATAAGCTTACCGACTGAAAGATATTTCAGTTGGTAAATTACAAATATCACCGATTAAATTATATTTAGTCGGTAATATTTATTAAAGTTACCAACTAAAGTTTCATTCAGTCGGCATTTTGTTGTTAAGTGGTTAAATTGATTTCCCCTTCTCTCATTTTGTTGCCCGAATCCGATCAACTAGGTTGTGCTGCCATTCTCTCCACAGCTTCGCCGTGGTTGTGCAGCCGTTCGGTGAACGCTTTTGATGCTACCACTGTGCTGATTTTTTGCTTCAATTGTTTGTTCCTAACTCATCGCGCCTCTTTCATCAGTCAATCGGATGCTCTTCGCGGCTCCGAATCGTACATCCCGGTGATCCAGCAAAATTTTGGTGCCGCCTGAAAACTACGGTCTTGAATCACCTCCCTCTGCTACCAAAACTATATCCTTACTGGTAGGTATCTTGAAGGTAAGCAATAGAGAAATTTGTTGTTGTAGCATGTCCGATTTTTGTGTTAAGTTGTTAATGTTTGTTATATAAATAGTGGATGGAGAAAATTGTGTGTTCATAACATATGTAGTCACTTGGTTTGTTTGAAATGAGTTTAGGAGCTTTTACCGTATGAATGCTTTTTCTAGGTTTCATTTCAAATTATTTCTCTCCAGTGGGTTCTAAGTTAATTTGTTTGTGAACACTTGTTGTAGATGATACTGGTTATCATAGCTTAAGCTTATCAGTTTACAGCAATCCTTCTTTTAAATATGGCGTTAAATAATTAACATACGCATTTGTGGTTTATTATACCATTAAATTAATTTTTTCTGTCAAATTAAATCTGTTTGATTTATGGTGTAGTTATATGTGTTGTTTTGATGCTATAAGAATAGATTTTTTTTTTCTATTATTTAAACTTAGCCCTTGCACATGAGTTGGTTTAATAGAATGTCAGCAAGAATGTTTTTAAATTTTAAGATATGTTCTTCTGGAAATTGTAGTGCACTAATTAGTTTAGTTTCTTCAGCTGCATCGATTGAATTTAAAAATTGCTTGCTTGGTGATCTAATCACCATTTGCTTATTTTACATATATATATACAGAGCTCTTAGTATTGATATGCTATTGAAAGAAAGAAACAGTAATAGATCAGATGCATGATGAAGTAGAGATTGTTTTCTTTCTTTGCAAGTGATTGATTATAACAGTAATATATATCGTTGGGTACTGAAGAGCTTCACTTTGTAGGGATTGTAGAAGCATCCATGCTATCGATTGTATATGTCCTTCTTATAAAATAGTTTATATATATTTAGGCATCTAGCTAGAAACATATTCCCTATCAAACTAGGATAGATATACTATTGAAAAAAATTCATCACTACTATTTGTTGCTGAGCTATCTCTTTGATCATTCAATCTGATCTCGTCAAACATACACATTTTTTGTAGAAGTACGCTTCTACTATATATGATTGCTTTCTCCCTTTGTTTTTGTATCATGATTTGGATTTGTTGTGACTTCTCCCTTTAATGATTATAATTTTTCTACCATATTTAGTGCTTTGGATTTGTTGTTTATTACTTGTTTTACCTAAAAGCATGTACGGAGGCGATGAAAAAGTTATATACATTGTGTCTTTTTTGACTTTTGATTGTTGGACTATGAGTGTTGAATAATTGAGCACTATGTAGTTTAGTGTTTTGGATTGTTAATTAGTATAGCTTAACATTTTCAAGTAATATAAATTTGATGATCACTGAAATGCTTTGATTTTAAGATGCATTTATCTTCTTAATTAAACAATATGTGCGATCGATAGGTTCGTGGATGAACCCAAAGTTACAAAGATTTGGAGATGCTGCATTATCAAGTTGAATAGTAAGATAAATGCGGTTGTTTGATGTAAGTTATTAAAGTGTTTGTACGAAGTTAAATGACGATGTTATTTGAATTGATACATCGCTATATTTTGGTGAATAGTATGTATATTTTTAGAAATATGTATTAATTGAATGGAAATATATTGAATGTATATCGAATGGTTAATATAATATTTTAGTATAAATAAAGTTGCTTTTGTCTACAGTTGCAACCATGTTTAGCTGCAATCATGAATAACTTTTATCATTTTAATGAATATTTTTGTACTATTAATGTATAATATTGAATATAGGAAAATTTAGTTGGTAATTTAAAATTTAGCTACCGAAAGTTTCAGTCGATAATTTGAATTTAGCCACTAAAAAATTCAATCGGTAATTTTTATTTACCCACTAAAATTTTAGTAATTAATTTATTTTAATTATCAATTGAAATAAATCAGTGGGTAATGCACAGTAATTTACCGACTGAATTTATATGTTAGTCGGTAAATGCGTTAACGACGAGTTGTTGCTGACTGAATGCCGTCCTAATTTTTTTAGTCAATAATACACTTTACCGACTTAATTTTTTCGTTTACCTTGAATTTTTCAGTCGGTATAGAGTAAATATGTAGTAGTGAATTGTTGATCCCTATATTTCTGGCAAAATACTCCATTAAACTATGTGGCAAATATAGGCATCAATATTTTAGTAATTATGTAAACTAACTTGTATTTACAATACAAAGAATAATCCAAAGGAATTATATCTTAATTCAGCAATACAAAAAAGGTCGAATCAATTTGATCTCAATCAAATAACAAGGTTTGCATTCCATTTATGATCACTTGATAACCAAATTAAAACCATGTTAAGTTGTTTAGTATGCATATATGAAAACATTGCGACTATTTAATGACGTTACGACTACTATCAACGTTACGAGTTGTAGATAGTTTATCATAATATTATGAACCTAAGAAAATTATCGAAGAAAATTAAAAAAATTCTATTCTAATTTATTTTAAAAGTACACGGTTGTCGTATACTGTAAGCAAAAAATGAGATTGTCTTTAGAGATTGTTGCTAATCTTAGTCCAAATTAAACTATCAAAAATTGTGAATTTGTGAAAGTTCAAAAACGTACGAAAGCTAAAAATAAAATAAAATATGGCTTGTAAAAACAGATTATGATAACTGTGAAGATTTTGTATCTACCACATTGGTTCAATTCTTAAGCATGATTCTTAATTATAATTTTAATCTTGATCTAATCTAAAATCACCTATATCTAGTGTTATTCAAACTCATTATTTAGAAATTAATACGAATTTAATAGATCTTACGAAATCATAAATTATATAGTTGAGTTCACCATGCTTTAGTAAATATTAACTATATTTATTAATTTTATATTTTATAAACTATGTTATCATTGGTCTTTTTGCGAACTCAATTAATAAAATAATTTTTGTGTCAAATCTAATATTGCTCAGACATATAAATTTAACAACTAAATATCTTTTCAAATAAAAATTAATAACTCAATAAAACCAACTATCCATACATCACAAATATTTAAAAAATAAATCAAATTTTGTTAGCATTTTATGCTTAACTCTAATTTAGAGAGTTTTTCCCTACCCATGCTAAAATTACACACTATTATTATATAAAATAAATATGAGCTTAAGAAATAAAGCAAAATTTTGTAATATCGTCTTCTCTGCAATAGATCTCGTTTCAGTCTTGCCGCTGGATCGCCTCTTCATCTCTATTTCTCGTCTCTAATTTTCATCTCTATTTTGAACGATGTGCTACTATCAACTGGATGTGTTCTCTGATTTTTGTCTCAATCCAGCGGCGTCTCTCCATTAACTCCACTTCGTCCCGGATCTCCTATCTCTCGTCTTATACTCTCCCCTTCATTCCATCTCAGCAAGAAGAGTTTCTCTTGAAATCCAATACCAAAAAGAAAGGAAAGAAACGATCTTTGACATATTTTTTCCTTTTAGGATGATGTGTCGCTGAGGTATGGTTTCTTCCTCTTATCTAGGGGCTGTTTGGTTCAGCTTATCCCCAACTCTACTTTTCAATTCTTCATTTCACGTTTTTCAATACATATTTTATAAGTATATAAAAAATTTATTTATAAATTTAGAAAGTGTAGAAAAATTCTACTGAGTGAGATCTTTTTATTACATATTTTTATTATTTTTTTGGAAGTAAAAAAAATAGAGCTCGTTTTTTAAAAAAGACAAAAATATTTTTCATTTCACAAAAGTTCTATTTCATAAGCAATCCCAAACACCCTCTAGTCATAGGAGGAAGAAAACAAAATCTTACAATTCCAGCGAACCTTGTCTCCTTTAATTTAGCCTAACCACTAAGAATAAGCTTATAGAGCTGATTTGTGTTGCTAGCCCAAAACATCTGATACTTGCAAGAATCAAACTTTCTTCTTTCGTTTGCTATTTCTTCTACATCTTATTATTTTTATTATTATTTCCTATAATTCATGAATAGAGATTAATGAAGTTGTATTTAAATCATATGCATAAAAGTAATATATACTATAACAAAATAAATGGTATAAACATATATAATAATATGCTTATCATTAATCATACTATTATGATCTTACAACATGTGATGATGACCTTACGACCACTTTATGATTAAGCTATAAGGTTATTATGATAATATGACATTCTTATGGGATACGATGATAATGGGACATACGGTAGTCATATAATTTCGTTGTAATGATGTCATATTAAGAAGTGATGCACTTGTCATATTGTTGTCGTAGTTTATGGCAAGTAGTTTGAATAATTAAAATTAATATTCAATAATAAATTGGTTCAATAAAGCATAGCAAGTGGTTTAAACATCATATTCAGCAATAATTATTATATTAATCAGTGGTATTATAAAAATAGAAAAAAGTATAGTAATCAAAGATGACAGTTTAGAGATTCTTTTCCTTACTCTGCATATATATTTCGTATAAAAATCTACAATTTCATTTGTGCCAAGTAAGTCATATGTTGAAGATGTGCTTGCTTAGGCAGACCAAGGGCCAAGTAAGGCCATTTCAATGGGGATGTGCATACCTTGTCATAAAGTATAATTGTTGTAATGATCATACCGGTGTCCTTTACGTTCTACATAATGTATTTATGGTGGTTTTTTGATTGTAATGTCATTATAACATTTGGATAGGTGTTATAACGTTTATGTTAGGCTGACAGATGGTCGTAAGTTGGTCGTATTGTGTTCATAAGCTCTCAAATTGATTATGGTTGGTAATAAGAGAAGTCGATGGGAGTTATATCCTAGTTAGAATCATAGTTGTCAGATCCGGACGGTAAATCAGTTCGAGTTTGTAAAAAAAATCCTATATGCAATTGATCCGTTTCGATCCGATCAACCCTCCCATCCGGATCAAACCGGATTGAATAAAATTAAAAAAAATTATTTAAAAAAATTTAAATTTATGATATATTTAATGCAAAAATAATTATTAATAGTTCTATGTTAAAAAATAATATATAGTTTAGATTTTATATTTAGATATGAAATGCAAAAATAGAATTGATTATGTCTCATTTATAAATATCAATTATTAATAATTTTTAAATTTTTATATTGTAAAATATTCAGACTCAAATATATATATCCAAAAAAGTTATTTATGTTATTTTTATAATTTATCTATTTTATGATCTTAACTTCTTCTAATTGTCTAATTTATTAAATATTTTTTATTATAAATTTTAGCTGTTAGTATTATTATTATTGGTAGTGTTAATGTTATGGTGGTAATATTCTAATTTTTGCTGTAATTATTGTTATTTTTATAGTAAAGTTAGAAATAGTTTAATTTTTTATTATGATTGTTGCTATTTTATTGTTGATAGTGCCATGATGACAGTATATTCTCACTGTGATTGTTGTTATTATTGGTCCAAACTTTCTTAATATTATTGATCCAACGGTTCGACCGATTGATCTATCAGGTCAATCCGAGAACCGTGATTCGGACAGTTTTTCAGTTCGACATCCAGTCCGATTTTTACAACTATATTTAGAATATGGTAGCTATGTAAATATGATACTTATGTTTGGTAGTTTGTTGTGAGTTGACAATTTTGGATACATTTGTACGTGAACCTAACTTGCATGCCCATAAAGTAGGACCTCTGTAATCAAATTTGGAAATGTATATGTTCTTATAAGTGGGAGATGCTAAACGATAAAAGATTGGCCAATTCTATTAATATGGAGACCCAATCATACAATTGCTACTAAAATCTTTTAGGGCAAACTCATCCGACGTGTTGATGAGGAATAGATTGTTGGATTTCTAAATTAGTTTAGGCTCGAACTAGTAGCGAAAGTGTCTGGAGATAGTGCTCAAGTAAAAAAAAAAACTAGTCAATTTGAAGGTAGGCCAGTAACTCGTCTTACGTTAAACTAAGTGCCTTATTTGGTGGGTTTAACAGTCCACGATTTTAATAGTCTGGATGAATTGTAATTGGTATATATTTATAAGTACGGTATACTAACTTTTAAGAGATTGATCAATTTTTTTCGTGTGAAGATCTAATTCTGTAGATTTATAGTTTGAACGATGATCAGTGAGTTTCAAAATTTTGCTTCAAATGGATGACGAATTCTTAATCAATTTTATCTGAAAAAATAATATTAGCAATATCTGAATTCTGTAGCTTACTGTTTTTGCATTTTCATCAAATTTTTATGATTTTTTCTACACTTCTATAGATGCCAATTTGATGAACTATTAGATTAATATTATTATGTGCATGTTGTTTTAATTTTGACGAGAAATCATGGCTCAAATAGAATCCGCATCATTTTAATTTGTAATCGTTTCTGAAAATTTAAAAGTAATCACAATTTATTGGGTTCTTTTCTGTTCGGTGAGCCGGCACGAGCCGCGGCAAGATATATTGGCTATCAGAGTCCTCCGAAGTTGAATGCTATAGATGGAGTTATGCTATTTTCTATTGTTTTCAACCAGCGGCATAGTAAACCGAGTATAGCTCTGTAGACCACAATTAAACCAGAGTTAAAAGGCAATGCATATTGTGGAAGAATAGTTTTCTAATCTAACTGGTTTAGTTTCTAAAATTGAACTGGATTTTATCAAGTAATTAGTAATCACCCTATCATTATGCAACAAGCGCCCTGTTAATTTCAGCGAGAATAATGAAAAATGAGAAGAAGATTGTAAAGAAATTAGTAAAAGAAATGATTGTTTAACATTGAGAAGTTCAATCGGGTATATTCATCAATCAAAAAACAGGAGTGAGCGAGTGATATTATTTTATTTTATTTTAATTTGCGGTCTCAAAAGCTGGAGGATTCATGCATGACAGAGATGGAGGCTAGACTTATATAAGACGTTTGAAAGTTATTTAAAAAAATATTTTTTTAAATATAAAATATTTTTATTTTATTTTAAAAAATAAGTTTTATTTTAAAAAAATAAAAGTAAATAATAATAAAATTTATTAATTAAATAATATGAACTGAAAAATTAAAAAATTATTTTTTGAAAATAGAATAGCAAACGGCCGCTACATTATATTCATCTAATGAACTGATCAATAGCGATCAAACTCATCAAAGCAAAATTTTACTTTCTTTTCTTTTAGAATTTGTGAAAAGTTGGGTTCACTTTTACAACTCTGTATACACATCTTTTCTATTCTTTTTAATATATCTCTTATTATATATAGTTAGTGATCTCTCCTTTTTTGACTGAGATGAATCTAATACCTTCCTTGCTTGCTCATCAACCACCCACACACACTCTAATTATACCTATCTTTTAGTTTATTACTAGCTACTTACAAAGTAATCAAGGTGAATACCCAATAAGATTAGCTATATATATCCACTAGTTAATATACAGTACTAAGCTGTACGTAAACAATTTCTTTTTTATTTGCATGCATGAGAGCTAAATATTGTTAAGCTGCATGCAGCAGGTGCCCATACGTAATCATTTTTAGCAGGCACGAAGCTTCAGAGCTATCTCATGCACTACAACAAAATAACGACTAAGCTAGCAGAAGAACTAAATGCTTAAACTAATTCTTGCATGCAACAGACAGGGTTTATTTCTTAAAAATTCGCTAAAGAAAATATGATCATGATCAGAGTTATATGTGTCTGGTGTGTATGGGTTAGTTGGAAAATATCAGGAGACAAATCAAGCTTCAAAGAGAAGAAAGCTAAACCAAAAAAAAAAGTTATCTATGTATGCATGAAGAAAAGTGTCACACAGCTAGCAATTGCTTTGCTTGTTCCTTTCGAGATGAGAGAAAAAGTTGGGAATTAATTTAAGAAGTAACCCAAAAAGTAAGGGAGAATATATATAGAGATATTACTAAGCTAGCAAAAGATTTCAAAAGAATAGATAAACAATATATCAATTTAAGAATGAGAAATTTGTCCCACATTTATTAACGCACTAGTTTTCTTTTTTCCAAGAAATATTCTTGGTACCTAATAAAACAAGTGTAAGTACTAATTATATCAAATACAGACAGTAGTCTTAAATTAATTATATGAAGATTGGAATACCAATATATATCTATATGAACTTTTGGTTAAAGCTAAAGATGACAAATTCCCTACTTAAGGCTATAGGTTTATGAAGTTTTTGAAGTGCATGTGTCTACAGTAGCTAGAGAAGATTATATACATCTTCCTAGGGATGCTAAAGGGCAAACAAACTTTTATTGTCTTAAAAAGCATGGAGGTGCTTATCTTTAACTTGTAATATTAGTATTCTTAAACCTTCCCACCACTTTGCAAACACCAGAATGTTGGGTTTATGAAGTCTAAAGCAGACATAAAGAGGGGAAATAAAAGCTATCTTTTTCCAAATAAAGAACAGCATCACTACCATATGGCATGAAAAGTAGTGCATATTGATGCCCTTTTGTTTTTTTTTAAGACCAAGATTTTACATAAAAAGCTTTTGTTTGCCTTCTAAAGTGAAACCCCCTTATGCATAACTCTTTATTCATCAATATTTATGCATGGAGTAGAGGTTATAATTAATCTACATATACATGTCATCATGCATATATAGCTGCCGTAATAGTTTAATTATTTAGCACACTCTCTCATTCTCCAATCCAAGAATAGGTTTGATAGTGTCTATTATCTAATTATCTAAAACATATGAAACTCTGAAAACTTAAGCAAATAGTACTGCAACTTACATCATTTGGATATAGTTGTGGCTGCTTTGTAATGGGGAACATGCATGAATGTGCAAGTCTCTTGGTACATGCAACAACATATTAATTGCACAATGGAAGCCATGCATGCACGCACCTAATCAACTTAATTGTTTTGCTCAAAAGGGACTCCATGATTTGTGAGTTAAGGGGTGTTTGGCATAGTTTACCGTAAACTATTTATTAATTTTATTTTATTTTATATTTTAATATATATTTTATAAATATATAAAAAATTTATTTAAAAATTTAGAAAGTGTAAAAAAATTTTACGAAGTGAAATTTTTTATTGCATATTTTTATTATTTTTTTAAAAATAAAAAAAAATATAACTCGTTTTTTAAAAAAAATAAAAATATTTTTATTTTAAAAAAACTTTATTGCATAATCAATTTTAAACGCCTCCTAAAATAACTTTCTAACTTCTTCCACTTGAATGCACACTGGTTCAATTTAGGCCAAAAATCAGAACTACAATTTCATGTATTCGATGCAAATTAGTATGCGTTTGTTTTCACGACAACCTTTTCCAAAAAGAGTTGAGCAGTAATACCGAAAGCGCTTTCCCTTCCTTTTGTTATATGGTTGAGTTAATTAGAATAAATATATACTTCGTTATTGGCATTCGAAATGGATAACTTTTTCTTTATCAACAACAACATAACAATGATTTATATTACTGATGTTAGGATTCAAATTCGTAATTTCTTTATAAGAAAACACCGGATACTAACTTGATTATAAGAGTACATTAAAAAATTATTCATAATACTACTGAAAAAAGTTACAAATAAAGTTAAGTGCATATTTGATAGAGCAGTTGAAGATAAATTACATCTCCTAGATAAAAAGATATTTTGTTCAATCTGATTTATTAATTTTCGCTTTTAATTTATGAATTTGAATAAAAGAGCTGTTTGGTAACATCCACTGAGAATTAAAATTTTTTCAAAATTTGAAAGGTAAGAGATCTTAATTTCTAAATTTTAAACAAGAATTGTTATTTTCTACAGCTCTTGCGAACAGAGCTTGAGTCTATCCTCTTTACTCCAATTAATAACTAAGCGCAGGAGCGTTTAGCATTTCGTTTCCTAAATATTTTTTTTTATTTCATATTTTTTAATATATATTTTATAATTATTTAAAAAATTTATTTAGAAATGTAGAAAAATTTTTAAGTAGTGAAATTTTTTTATTATATATTTTTATTATTTTTTTTAAAAAAATAGAACTCATTTAAAAAAAATAAATATATTATTTATTTAAAAAATTTTATTTAATAAGCAATTTTGAACGCTCCCTCGATAGTAAATTTAATATTTTCGACAATTTCTATTAAGAACCTAATGAACCGTTTAATACTTTCCTATACGTAAAAATTAATTCATTAGGTTATGCAAACGCCCTTATTTTCAAACTTTTAAAGTCATGTAATACAGAAAGCCATGAGCATATCGTGAACAGAGAAACCAAAATCGTACAACCCAATTCATGATCAAAGCCACTGATAATATACATGATAAACCTACGTACACTAGGAAGTCCACCTCTCTGCAGTCTGCACATATTACAAAATTAAAACAAAAATAAAAGAACAAAAAATATGTTTTGAAAGTTTGAAGCTCCACCATCACCAAGATAAACCAAATTAACTTGATCAAAAGTCAAAATTAATTCAAAGATCTACAAATCCTCAGGCAATTTGAAGAAGAACGCTCTATCAACGGATTCAAGAAGGTCAACATCATCCGGAGAGCAATAATTTGTCATGATCAGTTCTTGTTCATTTGCACAGACATTCAAATCCAAACATATGGATGAGTTGGCTTCCTTCCCACCATGTTCTTCATCTTCTTCTTCTTGCTTGATCTCATCCTGCTCACACTCTGATGATTTTTGCTTCACCGGCGGTGAACACGCTCTCGATCTCGAATCAAAGCTTTCGCAACTCAAAATAATGATAGAGTCACTTAGGCTAACTTCATCTTTCTCGCCGGAACTTTTCACTTTTCCGGTCTCGATCGCGCTCCTGATCAAAGTTTGAGAGTAAAGATCAACTTGCTCAATGTCTTCCATGACAATTACTCTATGCGGATTATCATGTAAAGCTTCAAGAAATCTCTCTATATAACACTGGCCTGCCTCTGATCTCGTTCTCTTGTTGCGGAGATCATCTGACGAACCTGTCCTCGTCGATGAGAAGTTGCTAAGAGCAATCGACACCAAATTGTCGCTGTTCGATCCGAAGACAAGATTGGCGAGCTCTCGAGCAATCTTCTCCTTTCCTTGTCCATCACTGCCGTGGAAAAAAAGCCATGTTTCCTCTTTAGTACTTGTTGATCTTTCTTTCCTTCTCATCATACCGGACCGGCACTGAAGAACAGTGCTGGCGACCTCCGGTATGATCTCTTTCTGCCAAGGGACTTTCTCCTCCAACGCGTTGATAAGAATCTTCAAGTTTTCAGCGTTGAGCTCCTTGAACTTGTTCTGAATATATTCCATCTCCATTGTGTCACTGGAAGAAGACGAGTTAGGGTTTGTCGACCGATGGTTATCGCAAGTTTCTGTCGACGCCAACCAGAAATTGTTCTCTCTCCATGACGGCGGCCTGACACTGATGGGTAATGGCGCCCAAGGACTTTGGTTGAATGAAGAGAAGGAAGAAGAAGATGGAGAAGCTGAAGAGATGAACTGGATAGGATTTATTGTCATGTTTGTCGACGAACGTGATCTTTCTGGATGAAGTGAACTACATAATGAGTTCCACTTCTGGCATAGATCTTTCACACTCATGCATTGTTCCTAAAAGAAACAAATTTAACGACAGATTAACTAAATAAACATGATTCAGTCTTGCATTAACTGAAATATACCTAACTGGATCGGTTGATGATTACCTGTTCGTTATTGCTTGAGGATCGTATGGTTTCATCTTTGTAGTGCTGGAGCCATGAAGGCAGGGAACCATGGCTGCTGCTGGAACAGTTGTTCTTAGATTGCCCAAGGTCACGAACTTCAGACTTGAACCTGACAGAGCAATCAGGGCAGCAGGCGAGGGTATGATTTGTTTCGTTGATTCCGTCATCGTCTTCGAGCTGCAAGGTCGTCCAAAAAGCTCCATCTCCACTTTTCTTGCTTTTCGACCGCTTGTTGTTTAAGCCATCAGTACTGTAGATGGAGGGCTACAAAAAGTTAGTAGATATAACAATTGGATCGCTAGCTAGAAATCCTAAAGAAATTACATCATTTCTTTCATGATTCATATTCATATTATTATTATTTTTAAAATGCATACAAAAAACTACTGCTGTTGTATGCATAAACACAGTATATACGTAAGTTTTACAGGGTTTAATACTATATATGTGAAAGTAGTAGAGATCAGTAATGGATCTCTTTACTAACTAGGAAGGAAGAGAAAGGGTTGGAAGAATCAATCAAGGTTATTCCCCTTTCTTTCTTTCCTTCTTTCTATGTCTCCTTTTTCTCCTTTTGAAAACTTTCGTGTAAAAATTAAACACTTTCATATTCTTTCCTCAAGAAATCCCATCTTCCAAGCAACCAGATTCCCACAATATTTCATGATCAACTTTTAACACAACTACTACTACTACTACTAATTTTTACTCTAAAATTAAAGATAAAACAACTTAATTTTTAAAGGAGGATATGGATAAGTAATCAATCACCTGTCACAAGTAGTAAGGCTTAATCCTAAACTGCCTGTAGGAATGGTGATTGGGTGAAGGCCCCAGACAGACTCAAGAGAAGTGTGCCCAGCTCTACACTTCATATAAGTTTGATATGTAGCAACACCCATTAACCAAAACCTTGCTGCTGATACACTACTGCCTTCGCCGGCAGCAACGAGCCCGGCACTGTAGATAATTCTACCAATTTCCATTATCACATGCTCTACAGGGCAGTAAAACCCTCTTGATCCTTTCTCTGAACCGGCAAACCATTTGCTTGCTCTGTACTCGGCTGCCCACTGAAGATCACCAAGGTAAAGCACGGCGCCTCTCATACCTACGCAGCACCTCTTCACTAGACACTGGAGCTCGCTTAGCTTCTGCTCTACTTCGTCTCTCGTCAACTGTGTGAACGAGAAGATTGGCAAAGAAATGAACTGGACATTTCGCAGCGTGTCATCTTGCACTTGGCCTTTGTCGATTTTTTCCATCACTGCACGCACGACGGATTCCGCTGTAGCTAAACACTCTCCGACAACTACCAGGCTCCGTTTCCTTCTGCCTGAGAGGGTTTCCACTATACTGTCAACGTCCTCGGGGAAAACTTGGTCTAGGGGTTTCGATTTTGCAGGGCTGCTGGAGGGGATTATTGCAGTGGCAGTAATGTCAGTTGTTGTCGTCGTTTCTTTCGTGGATGGTGGATTCTTGTTGTTGTTGTTGTTGTTGTCGAGGTTGACGGCTTGTTCAACACTGGATTTCACCTGAGTGCTCGAGAATCCAGCTTCACGCATAACACGGCTAACGCTAGGATCGTCGAGGATGGAGATGATAAGCTGCTCTAACTCGATCTTGACGGCTAACAGCGGTTGCTGCTGGCTCTCAATGGATCCCCGCCGTTGATGCGCCTGCGCTCGCTTGAACGCCGCAACCAACGCATTAGCAAGAGAGAGCGGGTGTTGATGGTGGTGATGGTGAGGCCCGAGCATGGGAGCTGCAGCAGCCGGAAGACGGTTGAGAGCAACGTTGAAGCAGAGCTCGAGAGCTTTGCACTGGAATGGATGAGAGTGTGATTGCAGGCAAGCCGCTCGTAGAAGCCCCGTCGGAGACGAAAGCATAGCGTTGGCAACATGGAGCGGCGTGACTTGAGCATGACCGCGTCGGCGAGCTAGATTCACTGCTTGCTTCACCACGCTCGCCGCTTCCGGCGTCAACGCCTGCTGCACCGTGCAACCTCCCGCCCTCATCGGTCGATAAATTAAAATCGGTCCCTTATCTATTGTAATGTAGAAGCCAAGATTATCAGCTATCTAACAAGCTAGAAACATGAAAGAGTAGTGTACTCCAAATGTGTGGAGTATGAAGTGTTTATAAGTGCTTCTGGGGAATGGATGGCTTTTTGGTTTAAATTGCTTTTGATACAAAAGAGCATGTTTGTGTACGATGCTTCTTTTCTTGCAAGGAGAGTTAAAAATTTTTGACGGTCCAAAATAAAGTAGATTTTGTAGTGGAAAAGTGGAATGCATGTGGTGACAAAGAATTCCTCAAAATAATAAGAAGGGAAAATAAAGCAACTTAACTTTAATTTGTTTCTTTTCTTTTTTTCCTCTCCCTCAACATTGGTGGAGACCCTATATATGTATTGTATCTCAATTGTATTTATACTGTTCTTTTTTGTTTTCTCTTTTTTTTAATGAATTGATTCATTTCATGAAAGGGGGGGAATGGGGAACTGTGTACGGCTTCTTTCCTTTTGCTTTCCTTTCCTTTATTTCTTCTGCGTAAGACTCAAAGAACATGGAATAAAAAGCTAACAACACTAGCTTAGCCATAGTAACAGCAGCATTATCACTCTCTGGAGGTTAGGAGTACTTTTAAAACATATTTTTTAAAATAAAAAATATTTTTATTATATTTAATAAATAAGTTTTATTATTTAATTTTAAAAAAATAATAATAATAAATAATAACAATAATAATTTTATGTAAATTTTTTTATATTTATAAAATTTAAAAAAAATTAAAAAAATAAATTTATTAAAAAACATAAATTAAAAAATAAAAAATTAGAAATAACTCTATCTCGCTCGCTTGTTTTTTCCCTCACATGCCAGCACATCTTTCTCTCATTCATCAACACTTCTAATTACAAAGAAAAACAAAGAAAGAAAAATTCCATAAAACTTATATTCTCCACATTTCCACATACAACAACTCTGTTCAGTGTTCACTGCTGTACTGCTTGCAAGTTGATGTATATATGTTTGTATACAAAACGGCCATGTTTCTGAAAGATTTGTTCATCTGTTTCCAGAATATGTTTGAAGAGAGATGGGATTTAAAAGAACAGAGAACATGCAGGGACAAGTGGTGACTGTCCCCGGTAGCGTGCATTTTTTTGCATGGAAAGAAGATTCTTCGATCACCTTCATTTTCTTCTGCTTCTCGCCTTTGATTGAAGCAATATTGATCAGTACTGTTAGCTGAGTGAACAATGAAGACTATTTTTATTAGTTAGGAACAAACGATGAATAGAAAAGATAAAGAAAGGAAGGGAAAAAAAAACATTCACGATTCACGAGAGATTACCATTCATTCTCCGATCATAGACCATATCATTAGCGTCCACCACTAACTAATAGCCAAAAGAAGGAAGCCGAACGATCAATGTAAAAAAGACATACAGAAAACAATATCAGTTTATGAGAAAAGGGAAAATAATCAAAGGAAGATATCAAAGAGCTGTTCTCTAAGTAGTATGACAGCATTCCATTCCAAAGCGATTTCATCATATTGATTCCAAGTAGCTTATTCGTTCTAAATTTTGTGACAATTGTGAATGTTCTTTACCTTTTCTAGTACAGCATATCATGTCATCTAAATTAACTAAATCAGCAAACAAAGCTTTTGCATGAAAAGAACAATGTAATTGTTTATGTGTAAATTTCACTACCAGTTCTCTCTTTAACCTTTTTCTTTCAAAAACTGATAATTTCCAATACATCTTCGAAAGCGTGCTTCTTTTATTTCTTGAATTCTTTCCAGATTACTGGTCTTGGTCACAGTCAAAAAGTCCATTCTGAGATGGTCCAAAAGATAAATTAAAGACACATCCAATAATTAGATAGCACAAAAAGTAGCTTAAAATACCACAAAAGAAGTGCTTCAAGAGTCCAAAATCTATTGCGAAAAGAAGGTTTCGGGATGCAGAATTGTCACTACTATAGCTGATGCTGCTTTACCGTTTCAATTAAACAGTAGAACCAACTTGGTTGGAGAGGTTTAAGGAACATGCCAATCTACATTTGTTCTTAAAGTTGATTTTAAAAAGAGATGAAAAAAGATTTTCTTCACATTCAAATCAGCTTCTCTTTATGTCTTCAATCAAGGTATTCATTTTGTTTGAAGGCCCCTCTTCAAATGAAAGCAAAGCAAAAGAAGCAAAGCAAAGAAAAGCTATCTTAGCTACCTTGTTAAAGCAAAGTATTATAAAAGCAATTTCTGGCATTATCTGATCCAAAGCTACATTCATTTTAATGGCATCTTATTTAACAATCAAGGTGGAGAGTTTCTTCTTTCTTGAACTAAAGCTCCTTCGAGAGACGATTCATTAAATTACAGATTAGGTTTGTTACAGTTGTCTCAGCAAATCCTGCAATCACAAATGAAATTGGTCCTTGTTAAGTTGGGCCCTAATTGGCTGAATACTTAACCTGGCCTAAACATGTACATCATCTCGTCAACAACCACAGCCTGTTTACTGTTCGAGAATTAAACTTGCAAATGGATATACAGAGTGTTGGGCCTCCAAGTTAGGTTAGGTTTGCGTTAGTAGCGTGTAGAGCTTGGTGAGCCCGAGTGAAAAACGGACTAGCTTGGTAGCTAGGACCGGATTAGTAGCGTATGGGTTTGATGGGCCGGAATGAAAGACGGACTAGTTAACTTGGAGGTAGGCCAGCAACTCATCTTGGATTAGGCCAAATGGATCGTAGCTTGTGGGCTTAACAGCCCACGTCTCTTAATAATCCTACATTGGCTGGTGCTTGAATGTGTATGTGATTATAAGTGAAAAATACTAACCCCTAAGAGGTTGGCCAATCCTTTTAGTATGGGGACCTGATCTTATAATTAGTATCAGAGCCCGGTGATGTGAAGCCACCCGACGTGTTGGTAGGAAGAAATTGTTAGGTCTCCAAATTAGACTAGGCTCGGATTAGTAACGTGTAAGACTTAGTGAATCCGAATAAAAAACAGACTAGTTTGGTAAATTAGGACCGAATTAGTAACGTATGAACTTGATGTACCGAAGTGAAAAACAGACTAGCTAACTTGAAAATGGACCAACAACTCGCCTTGAGTTGAGCCAAATGGACCCGAATATGTGCTTATAAATGAGAATATTAATCCTTAAAAAGTTGACCAATTCTTTTAGTGTAGGGACCCGATCCTACACAAAGATTTCTCCAATTGTAAGATGATTGTATTTATAACATTCAAGCGAAGGATGTAGGGTATGAATGTACAAAAGGATTAAACAAGGTAAAAATACGAAATTTTCACAAATGAAGTTATAGACTGAAGAAAATGACATTCCACCTCTACTGTATCTTAGCTCTCTTGCGGGCCAGGTATTGTTCCCTCCTAGCTGCCAGAACATCTTCACTTCTCTTGTAATGATCTGGTGATATCTGGTTAGCTGATGCTTGTGCATCACTACCGTTTTCTTCCACAGCATTTACTTTGGCAACTGAAGGTCGATTAACTGCTTGCTGTATTTGATCCCGGCGAGGAGAAGGCTCAGGTTGATCATCAGCCCTACCACTTCTTGTAGAAGAATGCGATTTTACAGGTGATGCACTTCTAGCTATGTGATCCCTGGACGCACTACTGCTCTGTTTTTCTTCCTCTTGTCTCACAGGCTTGGTCTTATCTGGAATAGTCTTCTCCTCGTCTTCCTCCCAACTTACAGCTTTGTTTTTATCGTTCCCATGGGAGCCAAATGCAATATTCTTGTCAAGACTAAAATAAAAGTCGCTCAAGTCTTTCTTCTTCGTCACCTTGAAAAAGGAAATGGGCAACCGTGAGAGGTGAGAAAGCATGCAGCCAGTAATATACAGAAAATAAAACCAACAAAATCTTAATTTCAAAAACATCACATTTTTGTTCATGCTAGAACAGAGAAGGCATGGCTACTGATAAACCCAAATCAGTATAATGACAGCCTATCAAATCATGAAAGCCCAAAAATGAAGATGTTAAACATGCAATAGTAGGACAACTTACACAGGACTCCATCTAGATGCTTTATCGATAATTTTAATTTATTATGGTTTAGATTGTCAATTCTGATAAAAAATGAAGTATCATTCTAAAGCCCAAGATTATTATGGTCCATTTGATAAATACAACCAATTAAACAGGTTTCAGAACACTATAAACTGAACTCCTTGGTTCTTCTCTAAAGACAAGGACAAAATACATGAGCTCTTGGAGTCGAGCACTTCAGTAAGATAGATTGGCTACAAACTGACCAATTCGTATTATTGCCTAAAGCACATCAAAATCATGTAAAAACGTTCACAAACTGCACATCATCAAGCAATGTTAACTGAAAGGTAAAGTCAAGCATTTTGGAAGTAATTTAAAGGATAAGAGATAAGGCATACATCTTCCATTTCTTCTAAAATTTCACGCTTCCTTTCTTCCTCCAACCACTTTCTCTGCTCCTCAAGCTTCTTCTTGTAGGCCGATGTCACAAACTTATCCTTGTCTGCATAAAGGTGATCCTCTTTACTTCTCTCCTTCAACAATTTTTTCTCATAAATAATGTTATGCTCACGTTCGCGTTCTTTTGCCTTTTCAATCAGCTTCTCAATGTACTTTGACTGCAATCAAAACCAAAATCAAAGTACAGATAACCAACGTCTCAACCTTCCAAAGATAAAAAGAAGCTCTAAATTACAAAGGATAATCTCAGGAAATTTTTTAACTTAGTAAATTCAGTACCAAAACGCCACATAACAACTGATTCATACAGTTCTGTGCATTCCTTAAATGGATCCTCGCAAACCATTATACTCAATTGAAATTTTAAATACAAATGATCAAAACATAACGGCTAGCAAAATGAATACTATGTACCTTTCTCTCTGTTTTGTCCTGCTGCTTGGGTCGAGCAATCTCCTGCTTCATTTCATCGTAGACGCCATCGTAGTCGAACACCGACGGGTCCTCCTCTATCGCCTTCTTATACAGCTCCTCCACCTATAAATCATCCCAAATTCATCATTAAAATCAAATCTCTTTTCAAATTTAGTTACCTAACAAATTGGTGGGAAGAGGAAGGAAAACAAAACAAAACAAACAAACAAAACCTTCTTGTCTGATTTGTTCTTGGCGGCTTGGCGGGATATCTCCTTTTCAACTCCATCATCATCGTCTTCATCAGCGCCGCCGAAGATAGATGGACGTGATGGCCGTCCTGGTGCCGGCGCTGGCGTCGGTTTCTTCCTTAGCTGCAGTCCGTACTTACTCATCGTCCTCTCTCTCTCGATCGATAAAATCGAATCCAAGTCGGCGTAATCGATATCGCTGGATAATATCAAAGCCCTAAATTCTTAAATGGGATTCAGCCCACATTTATGGGCTTGAAATGTCTACTTTGTGGACCTGCGTGCTCAATGAGGCTAGAAACTAAACGATTGGGAAAGCTTCCGGGTGTGTTTGAGAAAACTTTTTTCAAAACTGATTTTTATTTTACATTTTCTAAATGTATTTTTTATAAATATATAGAAAATTTATATACAATGTATTATATACAATTTTGCTATAATAAAATCTTTTTATTATATATTTTTATTATTTTTTTTAAAAATCAAAATAATAGAGCTCGTTATAAATAAATAAAAAGTACTTTCTATTTTAAAACTTTTGATTTCATAACTACTACCAACTCATCAAACACATTTTTTTAAATTTATTTTTAATACAAATTAAATTAAAAAAACTAAATAAATTACTTTTATTAATTTAATTTTTAAAATTTAATTTTAAAATTACTAATAATACAAAATAAATACAAAATTTATTTTTATTATATATTTTTAAATATATTTTTCAAATTTATTTCTAAAAAAATAAGTATACCTTAAAATAAAAACGCATCTTCGTAATAGATAAACAAAACATTACATCGTCCATTGCACAACAGATAATTTATTTTTTAATAAAAAAGATAATTTTATTTTTTTAAATATATTATTTTCTACAAAAAGTTTTTATTTTAAACACTTCCATATAATTATAGAACAACAAATTACAAGTGAGAAACATAGAGCGTCATTTAATTTTTCAAAAATAACTTCTAAAAATAAATTACTAAAAATAATAATTAAAAATAAGTATGCTTACTGGTTAGGAGTAATGAACATTAAAAATAATTTTTTTAGTGCAAAAATAAATGCAGAAATTTATAAACTCACTTTTTGACAGAAAATTATAAATAAATTAAACACGCACACAGTGAAAGGCACCTAGTTGGGATGCAAAAAATTATTGTTAATCAAAGGCAGGGCAACTACTGTTTTCTCCAAGCAAAAAAGGAAAAACATTTCTAGCTAGATACAGATTACAAACATACATGTATATGTGTTAAGTTAGATATTATGCAGAGATACCAGCAGCAAAGACCAAAATGTTTTTCTACTCTTACTGCGCCAAAGTGACATTCCTAGTTGCTGTAATCAATATGCGGGAGAAGATCGCCAAAAGAAAGATCTCTGCAGCTTCACCACCATCAGCGACAAAATCTAATAAGGGTTTCAACTGGAAACCCGCAGCGGATAGCATCTTCTAGTAAATACTGTGCTGTGAAAGCTCCTGAACCAACATCGCTATTGGATTTTGCATCAGCTGAGAGAAAGGAGTTGTGTTTCATTTCCTGAAGAGATTGCTGCATTGCCAGGCTACTATGAGCATTCAAATCATTTGAGAGAAAGGGTTGCTGCTTCATTCCGTGACATGGCTTTGCAGGCACAGGTTTAGAGAAATAACCACTGTAGACTTCTGGATGCATAATAGCAAACATATCAGAGACCAAGCTTGTGTCTTCAGTTAAGTTACTCTTTCCTGGAATAGTACCCTGGGGTCTCTTTATGTTGTCATTGTGGTTTGACTGGTCCTGTCTATCAGCATTAACATGGTCAAGACAAGGTTGCAAAAATAAACTTCTTTCATCAATTTCCAGCTCTTTATGACTGACAGTATCAAGGGCTTTTCTAGTTTTATTATTCCCTGCAAGGAAGCAAACTAGTAAAGAGTCATGTTTTCCTGGAACAGAGCTGCAAAGACACATGAGTTTCAATGAAGTAAGGTTCCTACCGAGTTGTTCCATAACTTCTGAAGTGTAAATTTGTTTTTGAAGCAAAATAGTCTCAGCAAATATCATCAAACTGAGACCCCTGATTTCATCCTTTTGCCATGGTTCTAAAGGTTTAAATGAAAAGGATGTAGTCCATGTCTGAAGAAGATCAGGAATTGCAGGAATTAACAGAAGCCTAACGTGTAGAGATGACAGTGTCTGGAGAATTAATACAAATCATATAACATTAATATAAAGATGGGCCAATTGAGATGCAAAACATATGTCAGTGAAGAAAAAAGGTGATTAAAGTATTTTAACATACATCTTCAATAGCCTTGAGAAGGCGACGACACATGCCTTGCCTTCGATACATAGGTCTAGTCCCTATAAAAGGCATTTCCGCCAAGTATGTCCCGTGGAACCTATATCAAAGCAAGCAGAGAGGAAGCATTACCAAGCAAGTTATTGCAAGATCAATCTGTAAAACATTAACTACTTTACCCCAAATTAGGGTAATCTGTTGCATACATGCTAGCAGTTATTCATCATTATGAGCTAATGTAGTTTGTTATACATTAGTAAGATAGTGGAACCAGATAGAACATGCTAGCAAAAGTCCGGTTTAGTAGCAATGTTGGAGACGCACACTTATATATAGTTGCACACGTCACTAGAAACATGGTTAGGTGAATATAAATATAAGAAAAGAGAACACTGATCGAAATAAGATTTTCTCAGATAGTTATGTAAAATAACTAACCGCAATGAAGCAACAGCGATAATTTCCTCATCCTTCTCCAATGTCACTGTATAGAAGCCTTCGCAACTTAGCCGCTTAAAGTTTGATCTGCGAAATCGGTAAATTTCATGTATTAGAAAAGTCTACTTTTGCAAATAAGAATGACAAGAATTCTTTCTCAGTAAGATAAGATGTGTCTCCATGAAGCCACCATACCCACAGTTATAAACTGCTTGAGAAATCAAATCAACACCTGTCCGTTGATCTATGAGAGGAACAAAGCACTCTTCAAGTACAGTGAGACTGATGGCTAGTTTTGCATTGGATTCTATGATAACTGAAGTGTTTCTGTCAAAGCTGGCACCCTCGTTATCATCAAAACGTTTTAATAGACTCCACGAGAAACCGTTATCCAAAGGATTCTTCGTACCAAGAAGATCAAACAAACGTGAAGCTAACTGCAAAGCAAGCAACTTTTGGTGAGGTATTACTAACTGTCAAGTGTGCTAGTACTACTTATCAAGAACAGCCTAGTTTTCTAAGTGGTTAAAAGGCTAGATCTTGAAGGTCGATTGTAGACAATAGCATACATTTTTGCAAGTTCCACCACAATAGGAAGGCGAAACAGAATGCATTCCTAGTGTTTCATTCATCTGAGAGCATTGGCGGTGATCTGAGGAAAGAGTCGAACAAATATAACCAGGTGAGAAAAATGAAGCAATGATAAACTCAACCTTGTCTTACTATGCAGCTGTGATTCAGTATACTCACACTTGCGCCAGCACTGCCTACATACAAGAAAGTTTGAGCTCCCGTTCCTCCCACCAGGTCCTTGCTTGCAGATTGCGCATCTACAGTATGGACAATACCAACTGTCCTTTGGAAGGTCCTGAAGAGCATCATTATATGGCTAACAGCTTAGACTGATTTGTATTTCAAGTGAAGTTGAGAAAGGCTAGATCATAAATAAAAACTTGAAGAATTACGCTTTCAGCAGAAGGAACAATTAGGTTAGTATCTACAAGTACCTTCAGGATCATGCACCCCTGATGGAAAGTTGAAGGGCAACCATCACAGCATATTAGATTCCCACCATCTGCACAGACTCCACAAGTATCATCGCTAGGATCTGGATCTCCAACTCCCACAGTCTGGAATGCTACTTTTCTCCTTTGCCTTTCCAACTCCCATGCTTCCTTCAAGCAGTGCATCAAAGACTTTTCAGATGAGAGCACTATTTTATCCCAAGGTTGGTTGACATTGCTGCCAGCATGAGCTTCAAACTCAGATAGCATTACAATCTTCTTGCAGCAGCCACACCAAATGCCACATCTTGTAATAAAACCTCTCAAAAGGCTTCCAGTGCTGTTCATTCCGTTATAAACAACCATTTCATTCTCTGATAGTGTGCCAGAATCAATCAACCAGGACAGTAGAGTGACTTTTCTTTGGGCATTGTTTTCCTCATGATGATTGACTTTTGAACTTCTCCTAGCAATGAGACTGCATCTTCCTTTTCTAATTTTCTTTCTCTTACCAGGTGGTTTTGCAGAACCAGCATGTTTTCTTTTAGCTACAGGTAAGGAAGAAGATTCTTCAACTATGGATATCTGGGAGCACGTAGAACTTGTTATAGGATCTGTGAGTAGCTTGATTTCCTTCTCAGTTCTTGTAAGTTGGTTATCCTGTCTGTGGCAGTCAACTGCCCTTACTTTGCTGGGATTGTGCATAGAATCACCATTACTAGGATCTTGACTGTTGATTCTCTCTATAGCAATTGATGCAATTTTTGTGTTCTTCTCTTCAATCTTTCCATTGAACTTAGGATCACATCCAGAAGCCACTAGTGGAGCATCATCGACCACTTTGTCTGTAAGAAGACTCATATTGACATGCTTCCTGTTGATTCTTAAGCAGCCCCCAATCTCCAAAGAACCACAGGGTTCTTTCTTGTCAGCAGAATGTTCTTTACATGTCTGGAGAAAGATTGTACTTCTATTGTTCAAATTCTGGACGTCACTGACCATAGACGTACCATTTACCTGGAGATGCTTCTTCTCATTTGAAGCATTCTGCTTGTCAATTTTTTCATATTTATTTGCACCAGACTCTAGTGAGACACCAGCAATATTGTCAATACCCTTTTGCATGTTCAAATTTGAATCTGACAAAGCATTTTTCTCACTTGTTTCTTGACAACTCCTGAAGTCAGCCTTTTTGGAGATATCGTTGCCTGTTATCCTATCACCGGTTGGTTGACTATTGACAGCATACACTAAACCTTTTGCTTTTAAACTGAAACCTTCTGTTGTTAGGAAAGTCAAAGGGTTGTTACCTTCAGGAATTTTAGCTTCAAGAGCTGCAGGTGTCACCTTCTCCTTTATCTTCATGCCATCTAGACTACCTTCATGTTCAGAAACAAAGGAGGAGGTGCTTCCAGCTCTTGCTGAATCTTGTCCATGATGCATGGAAGTGTGCTTACGGTTGATTCTCTTTGACCTCCTCACACCAAATGCTCTTTCAGTTTTCTCCATTTTATCTGAACCATCCTGTTCACTGTTTGCATTTCTATTCGAAGAAGTTATTTGCTGATCCTGTTTCAAGCAGCAATCCTTCACAGGAGCTTTTCCTTTACCATGAAACAAGCTACCATGGCTAAGATCTTGAATCTCTGGTATGCAGGGTGTCTGCAGTAGCATCTTGGGATTTCCAGTAGTAGAGTCTTGATGCGGCTGCAAAAATTCTATGCTCTTCGTTCGCATGTCAATTGCCTTCTTATCCATACCACTTGTAGAAACTCCACTCTCCAGACATAAGGTGCTACCAAGACCACTTGCTTCACATAAAGAACCACCACCAACTCCCACATTAATGTACTGAGACAAGCTCCCAGCTGAATCTTTATACCTAGAAGTGCCTTGTAGAAAGACCTCATAGGCCCTAGGAAGAGAAAAGTAGGCAATACCAGCAGGGGAGACATAGACATAATCACCAAAACTATGCCGATAAACAACTCTCCAGCCACTTAACTGTAATAGACAGACAAGATAATTCGGCGGAGGCACTGACTGAGTTACTATTCCTCCACTGCTGCTGGAGAAAGGAACCACAGACATTCCAGTACTTACCGCTGAAATGCAGCTTGTATTCTCAACTGTAGCACTGGAAAGATGACTTCCAATTAACTGGCTAGCCTTCTGTTGTACTGTTTTAGATGACGTGCTACTGTTCCTTCTTGATTTCTTCCTGGGAACCCAATCAGGGTCATCATCAGAATCTCCTTTTCTCTTGCGAGAATTAGTAGTTACTGTGTCATCATCTGATGAACTGGAATCAGTAGGATCATAACCAGAACTGCTAGTGCTTGACGAGCTGGGATCTCTCAGTGTGTACAAAGAAGTTGGAGCAGAGGTGTTCTGTGAAGATGGAGCCATGCAAGAATTGCCGAAATTGAAAGTGTTGCTACCTAGATTCAGCATTAAGAAGGAGCCATTTGTAGTGCCGTTGGATGCATTCAACCCAGAGCTAGCACCAGGAGGCATCATTTTACCCTATGCTGCAAAGTAACTGACATCCATAAGGAACTCTTCATTGCTTCTTGGAAACCATTATTCTACACTACAGGAAACAATGCAAAACAAGTACGGTTCCAGAAATCCGAAACAAGAAGTTCCACGCAAATATCAAATGTTTGGAGGAAAGGCACTTCTGTTACAACCCCGAAATTCATAATAGAATTTTTATTAAAATTCGGAAAAACAGAATTAGGAACAGAGCATACGGACTAAAATCTCATCCATATAACTAAACAACGAATTTAACACCAGTATCTCCCTTAAAAAAGAGAAAAACATAAATGTTACATGATCCTACTACAATTTCTGGCACGCAGTTTGTCCCAAGATAGCTATAAACGAAATCGAAGCTGTCAACAAAGTTATTGGAAAATAAGAAAAAAATTCCACAAATCCCAAAATGCAAATGCTTTTTGTAGCAGAGTGCCATTAGACAAACCAAAAATTTCATCAAACTCCAGTGAAGAAAACTGAAATATGTACTTGTCTCTCCAGCAATAAGATATAATCAACAAAACCAAAACGAATATATAAATAATAAGCTCTTAAAAAAAATAAAGTTCATTTTCCATCCAAAAACTAAAACAAAACGCAACAGAGAAAAAGAACCGAAACCAACAACAAAATCGAGAAATCGTTACTAACCTGATTTATGAAACTGTATGACGAAGATTTCATTCAACAAGCCAAAATATTCATGAAAAGCAAATATGAACTAGATCTTCTTGCGCTATTTCTTCTTTCTTCCTTGAATTTTTTTTTCTTTGAGAAGCTATTTTTTCTGTTCTTTGTTATCTGCGTCGGAGCTTTTATAGAGAGCAGGGAAGAGTTGTCACGTACAATAAAGCAGTACTGTCACATTGCAGCTTGCTCGGCTGGACTACAGACACCTAAACACAGACCATCAAATGTCGACCAAGCAAGCGTGGGGCCTACTACACGCGTATGATGCCAATACAATACGCTAACACTGTATTGCTGTTTTATTTAACAGAGCTGATTTAAACAACTAAAAATAAAGTAATTACAGGTAACCTCTGAGTAAAAGTTTATGTCTTTGATATTACCTTGAAATTTATGGATATTAAATTAATTTAGCTGTGAACTAAACTATAATTTAATTTTTTGTTTCAGCAAAATACTGAAAAGGATAAGACTTTATTTTTTGTAAATCAGTTTCTAATTTTGCATGTTTTTTAATTGTGTTGAAAGCTTGAAACTAGCTGGAGGTTTTGATGATAATAGTAATAGACAAATTTAGAATTTTATTAAAGACTTGTTATTAATTAACTTCTATAACTTATGTATATAGTTTCTATGCATCTAATGACTGATTTAGTGGCAAAATACAGCTAAGTTTTTTCTGATTTTGAAAGATTATTAAATTTAATGCTTGATATTAACCTTGTCCAAATCTGTAATTTAATTCTCAGCAACTATATTAATCCACCACATTGTAATTCCTGCTATTAGATTCAACGTCTGTTAGTTTCTCAAACAATTGCAGAAGCAATTTCCAGGAATCTTATTAACAGCTTGTTTGTAAAAACGTCTCTTTTAGGTTTTTGGATTACATTTGGAAAAAGAAAATTGTATATGAAAATCGTGTCTTGATACAATTTTTTTTAAAAGAGAAAATCACAAAAATGAAGAAGAAAAATGAATGTTTTAAACTAGCTAGTAAAATACAATGAAAATATACTCTTCAAAAATTTACCTCAAAAAAGAGATAATTTTCAAAAACATTCACTTTTGCTATACTGAAAAGCTTAAAGAAATGAGCCTCTCATTCTGTTATCTTCCCAAAATAACTTGTACATTTCATAGCAGAAGGAAGATAGAGAAAATATTTTGAGTATTTGAAATAAAAAATTGTTAAAAAAATATTTTAACATTTTCAATTTATTTTTTAATTATATATATATATATATATATGATAGCGTTACGTGTACATTAATCTTATATGCACATTATATACATCACTTTCGAACCGTCGGATCATTTGATCCGAGGGTCAGAAGCAACGCTCTATGACTTGAGCGAGGTAGCATTATAAAGGCAACTTTGTCAATTCATCTTATATGTATGCGTTGTTGGCATAATTATTTAGATATATTTTATAATTATTTTAGTTTTTTTTAGAATTAGATTTCTTTTATTATTTTAGAACTATTCTTATTTAGTATTATAAAGAGTCTATATATATATGTACTTGTATTTAATGATAGATAAAAGAGATTTTTATTTTGCGTTATGCGCTTTCTTTTCTTGATCTTCTTCTCTTTTTTCTTTCTCATCTTTTCCTCCGTCTCTGCTCCTCGCAATCGAGAGGCGAGAGAACTCAATATCTTCTTCTCTTCTTTCTATATTTCTTTCTCTTCTTTCCTCCCACGAGAGCGAGCACTCTCGCCTCCCACTCGTGTCTATTGGTTCGCCGCGGTTGTCGCTACTATACAAAAAAATTTCTCTCTTTTTTTTATTTTGTCTAATTTCTACTCTCCAATATTTTTTTAATTTTGTGGGGATTCCGGTGAGATTTCACCTGAAATATTGTTAAATTTGAATCTTTATGTTCTTTTTTGAGTATTGGTAAATGCTATAATGATCAGTATAGTATTAGGTGCTTAGAGATGAATGCGGTGCTTTAGATCAATTGATTTTTTCATTTTTTATTTCCGGATTGATTTCGTCTAGATCTCGTTTGTAGACCGAAGGGAACGTCTAAAACACTGAGACGTTGTTTTGTTAAAAATATAATTGAGTTTGGACTGTTGTAATTTCATAAGTAATTAGCATACGATCATATTTTTAACGAAACAACGTCTCGCTTTCTTAGATGTTCCCTTCGATCTACAGACGGAATCTACACAAACATCAATCCGAAAATAAAAACCGAAAAATCAATTGATTTAGAGCATCGCATTCATCTCTAAGCACCTAACATCATACTGATCATTATCGATTTACCAATACATAAAAATAATATAAAAATTCAAAACTTTTTAACAAAATTTTCTATGAGATCTCACCGGAATTCCTCACAAAATTAAAGAAAATTAGAGAGTAGCAATTACACAAAATAAAAAAAGAGAGAGAAGAATTCTTTTAACAGCCGCAACAACCGCGACGAGCGATCAGATCCGAGCGGGAGGCGAGAGTGCTTGCTCTCGTGGGAGGAAAGATGAGAAAGAAAGAAATATAGAAAGAAGAGAAGAAGATATTGAGTTATCTTGCCTCTCGATCGCGAGGAGCAGCAGCAACGAGCAATCAAATCGCAGGTAAGAGGCAAGAGTGCTGTTCGGGTGGAGGAAGAGATGAGAAGAAAAAAAAAAAGAAAAAGAAAAGAAAACACGTAACGTATACATATAAGATGAATTGACAACGCTGCTCTTATAACGCTACCTTGCTCAAGTCATAGCGCGTTGCTTCTGATCGTCAGATTAAGCGATCCGACGGTGTAAAACTGATGTACATGATGTACATATAAGAATGATGTACACATAAAGCTACATATATATATATATATATATAATATAAACTTTTAAAAATATTAAAAATTAATAGAAATAAAATATTGAAATGATATGGAAAATTAAATAATAAGCAATGCCAGATATACAAAAAATATTCTTAACAATGTAGTCCTTCGAAAATTTTCAATCTATAACATCGAAAATATCACTAAGAGGATGTTTGAGGGTAATTTTGTAAAAAAGCTTTTATAAATAAACATTTTTTAAAAAATAATTTTATTTTTTATTCAAAATAATACTAAAAATAATTAGTAATAAAATCTCACGACGTAAACTTTTTTATATTTTTAAATTTTTCAAAAAAAATTATATCATATTTTATAAAATTTATTAAGAAACATAAAATAAAAAAGTAGAATAAAAAAAATTTACGAGTAATGTCGAATGAGCACTAATTATTACTAGAAGTTTCAGTTCATTTCATATTTGCTATGCATATTTTAAAATTTTCATTTATGGCAGTAACTGATAATTTCGAGTACAGTTGGCTAAAGGGCAAAGCTAACAGACTGATAAAACTTTATTTCTTGCTTCATTAGCCTACACTTGTAGCCATCCTTATACAAACAACTTTAGCATTCTTACGATCAATTAGGGCAAGTCCTACATCCATCATCGTCTACTCCGACGAGGTTGTCATATAGATACTCATTGGTGATGAATCCGCCAAGGGAATCATTTAACTTCTCTTATAAATCAACATCATTCTCAAGGCTGGATAAAGGTATGGTTTCAATGGTCAACGTTTCTTTGAAAACCATCTGCAAAAATGAGGCAAGCATACATGTGAAACATTCGATGCATTCTTGAGACCGGTTGATCGGGCATGTATGCAGTTAGTTCGATAGCCTCGAGTATTAGAAATGGCCAATGCTAACAATAACAGAGTTTATGATTCCTTCACTCTATGACTGAAGATTAACAGTGTGACTATAGTTTGAGGAAGAATTGACCTCCCAATTTGTAATACTTTTCTATTCGATATCGCCAATTATTTCATTCTTGAGCTTGGAAGAGGTAAAGATGTAATTCTCTGAGAATTTCATCGTGCTTGCTGAGATGATCTACTAACTCATTTGAACAAATACGCCCCATAGGAATGAGACTATATAACGAGATGGTTACAAACATAAACTGCTTCAGAGGGCGTCAATTTTAGTAACTGAATATGTGCACGTACTTGCATTGTAGGAATATATTTAGCCTAGTGCAGCTAATTATCCCATCCGCATAGATTATCGCCTATAAAATAGTATAGATAGGTTTTCGGCTCTTTATCCACAACTTTTGATTGTCAGTTTATCCGAGGGTGATAAGCTATGTTCATATGCAGTGACTTGTCTTAGAAACAATGCAGCTCTTTCTAGATAGCACTGCGGGACACTAATCTTGATCAGAGACAATTGTGGCTAAATAACTATGTAGTGAATGATTTTCTTAGTGAAAATGTTAGCTATGTTGCTCGTGGTGTAATGATGCTTAAGAGGGACAAAAAGTGAATACGGAGATAATCAATCCACGACTATGAGATTCGCGTCCTTACCTTCTGACAAGGGCAGCCCTACCTCCTGATATAGGAAACCTTGTATGAAATCCATCACAATGTCATACCAAATCCTCTCTAATATCGGTAGTGATTGAGGAGTCCTAGTAGATGTAAACACTGCATCTTCCAACGAGCGCATAGGCGCATACAACAACATATCTATGAACATCTTTAGACATACATAGTAAATGGAATTGTCATGTAAATGGGAAATACTCACAATACCTTTTTCTGCTGACTTGTGTGCTTTTATAGTATTTTGCGCATTATTTAGATGAATTAGTTAGCACGCATAGTCGTCAATTGCAAATGAGGAACCAATTCGACATATTCAAGTCAGGCACAAATTTTTCTTCGGCTGCTGGCAAGAGCTATACTTTGGAAGAATCATCCTATTGAGCTTGACGGACAATATTCCAGAATGAGTACACATCGCTGTGAATGCTATTAATGATGCATTTGCCTATGACATCACGTGTCTGTGTATGATAAAACAGTTTGATATTCATATCCTAAAAGCTTCGTAAACTAAGTTGGTCGTGTGTGGACAACTATTGTTCAAGAAGTTATTTTAAGCTCAAGTAATTCGTTTTGATTGTGAAGCATTGTCTATGCAAGTACATTATGTACAGCCAAAACTAGCTACGAGCTCCTTCACTTATATTGAGTTGGCCATTAATGTAGAAGAGAGTGTCTTGCTAAAAACGTGACTTGGTTTGTTATACTATATTAGTATAGTTCTAATTCTCTTGCTTGAAGCATCTTTTCTATAGTAAAGAATGTCTAAGAAATGGGAGAAGCTAGGACCCATGACGTAGTCATTGCCCCTTTGAGTAACTAGAAACTCTTGTCAGCTTCAAGTGGCCATTGATTAACTCTTTCTTTAATAATGCAATCAAGGGGTTGCGATTGTTCCATAGTCCTTGGCTAATCTTCTATAATACCTAGTGAGCCCTAAAAATTCTCGCAGCTTGGAGGGCCAGTCAATCACAGGTCGGACCTATAAAGAATAATCATGCTATGATGCAATGTGCTAGAACTAGTGCAACTACTTGCAACCAAACCTACACTTAGAAGGAAGAGCATAAGGCATCTCTTTTAAAAACTTAAAGCACCTTAGAAGTGGGTATTTTCTGTCAAACATAAAACAAATGGAACCATTAAAAGTTACAAAATAAGACTTGTGGCAAAAAATATACACAAACATATGGTATAGATTACCAAAAAGTATTTTCACTAGTGGCAAAGTTGAACACTATAGAAGTTTTGCTATCTCTTGCACTATCTAAATATATGGCCATTACATTAGTTTTATATAAAAATACCTTTCTATATGATGATCTGAAAAAAAAATATACATAGATTTCACCAGAATACACTATTACGTCCCCACACTAGAGTGGTATGTAAACTTCAGAATGTATTATATGGATTAAACCAATCTCTTCGAATTTGTGTTTGGACGATTTAGTTTGGCAATGGTAAAGTATGGATTCAAACAAAACTACTCATCGTATACACTATCGCTCAAACATGGAAAGAAAACTAACAATCTTGATTATTTATATTGATGATGATAATAACAGAGAATTAAATGGATGAGATTTCTACACTGTAAAAATACTTGCAATTGAGTTTGAAATGAAGGATTTTGAAGGACTGCAATAATTCTTTGGTATTAAAGTGGATTGATCATAAAGATATATCGTTTTATATCGCAAAGAAAATATGTATTAGATCTACTGTCTGAAATAGGATGTTTGATTGTAAATCATGAAACACTCTAATTGTTCAGAATCATAACTTTGAAGAATGTTCTGATTATGTACCTGTGAAAAAGGAGAGAGTCAATGTGATAGTTATGAAATCAATTTAATTTGTCCTACATTTGGCTAGATATAGAGATGCAGAAATGGGCCGGCCCACGGTCCGATGAACAGTGCCAGGACCGGAACGGCCCGGTCCAGTCCAACAGCAGTATTGGCCCGATTTTGTCGGCCCGCCGGACGGCTCGTTCGTCCAGTATTATTCTGTTGACCGGTCAATGTTGACTTTGACTTGATCAACAAAATAATCGACCAAACGGTTATACTAACGTTAGTAGACCTGCCACCCAACGATAACACACCCGTTGGCTGCAGTTTTTTATTTTTTTAGTTTTTATAATTCACCATTTCACCTATAAATACATCCTATGTTAATTAATTTTTTACAAAACTTTCTCAATTCTCATTTTCATTCTACTCAAACTCATACAAATTTATAAAAATATTTTGTTCTTACTTTATTTTTTAAATTCACAATTTTTCAATTCTCAAAAAATTGTAATTATTATTTCAAATGAATCCAAATATTCGTGCTATTAATCTTGATATGGATGATTATAGTATGGACGATCAAAATTTGGAGAAAATAGATATTGCCCATATGGAGCAAGGAGATGAAGTTCCTCTAATACAAAAAAAGTATTTACATCAAACATGCAATGAAAGTCCTCCAATTCCGAGTGTTGGAAGTAGTTCGGCTTTAGGATCGACATCGACAACAATAAAACGTTTAAAAGTCACAACTTTTTAAGACTGAAATTATTTTACAGTCGAATATACAGTGAAAAGTGATGGTACTAAATCAAAACTGGCGAAATATAAATTTTGCAAAAAATTTCTAACTGTTAATCCTATTGCAAGAACTCGATATTTGATAGCACATGATAAAAAATGTGCTTCCAAAAAGAAATTGGAAGGGAACCTTCACAAACTCAACTTCAACTCAACACGGATGGTTCGATAAGTACTTGCTCTTATGATTCTAATGTAGTTGGAAAATCTCTTTCCCGTATGATTTGTGTTATGGATTTACTTATTAATTTTGCTGAGTCATCTTTTTATAAAGAGCATATTAAAAATCATATTGTCCATAAATTTTAAAAGTTAGTAGACAATTTTCAGAAGCGATATTATTACTTATTAGAACAGAATGCGTGTTATATTAAAATCTGAATTAAGTTTATTAAAATTTTCTATTACGTTAACATCTGATATTTGGAACAGTAGAGCTAAATAAAATTATTTAAGTGTTATTGCACATTGTTTAGATTCACAATAGATTATGCAAAAAAGAATTATTGGCTTTAGAGTTATTGATTCCACACATGATACTAAAAATATTACTGAGCGCATTATAAATGTAGTTAAAAAATAGAGCATAAGCAACCGCATTGTCTCCATCACACTACATAATATTTCAGTAAATACCAATCGATTTTTTGAGATAGAGCTAAGATTATACATGGGAGAAATTTTACTTCATCAACGCTGTGCTTGCCATATTATTAACTTGATCGTACAATCAGGTATGCAACTGGTAAGTGAACATATTAATGATATTCGTGTTGCTATTTTTTGAATTACTAGTTCACACTAACGTTTAGCTGAATTTAAGAAATATTGCATAGCAGAACATCTAATGCCCCGTCAGTTCAACCTTGGTATGCTAATAAGATGGAATTCTATTTATTTAATGTTAAAAGATGCTTTAGATTATAAAAATATGCTTATGATTTTTTATAATACAAAAATAGGTAACAATATATTTACTGAAACTCATTGAATTATTGTGAAAAAACATGTAGAATTTTTAAAAATTTTTTATGATACTACTGTTTTATTATCTGGTATTTACTATCCTATTTTTCCATTAGTTTTACATTCAATTTTTAATATAACTACTACATTACATTCACATATAACATATCAATTATTTGGACCTATAGTTACAATAATGACTAAAAAATTAAAAAAATATTGATCTGATATTTCTTTTTTATATTATTTTGTCTTTATATTAGATTCTAGATTTAAATTTATGTATTTTTCTAATACTCTTACATATATTAGTATATATTTAGATATTTTCGATATTAAATTGTAAATAACTAACGCTCGTACCAAGTTATACAAAGTTTATGATCTTTATGAAGTTAGTTTTGATAATTTGCGGAATCAACAATAACAAGTGACAACGGCACAAAATCATCTAAGTAAAAAGGAAAAAAATATCAATTGGTTTTTGATCTCCATCAAGCCTGGCTCAAGTTCAACACCATCTTCAACTTCAAGCAGCATGCAATCTTCTTCGAATTTGAACAAATATTTTGAACGAGATACTGTCATTATAGAAGATGATGAAAACCCAAAAAATAATAATATTTTGAACTGGTGGGAGACACATTCAACAAGATATTCAGTACTTTCTCAACTAGCACATAATATTTTGAGTATTCATGTCTTAACGGTGTCTTCAGAATCGATATTTAGTACAATTGGAAGAATAATTGAAAAACGCAAAACACAACTTACTATTGATATGGTTAAAGTGCTAACTTATTTAAAAGACTAAAAACTTGCAGTCAAAAGAATGCAATATACAACTCACAATAAAGATCTGACTGAATAATTTTTAGAATTATTCTTGAATAAAAATATTCTAAGAACAAGTTAAAATATATAATTATATACATATTGCAAATATATAATATTTTTTTATATTTAATAATATTTTTTAAAGTTATTTTTTAATTTTTTTCATTATTTAATATTTTATTTTAAAAATATATAAATAGAACAGGCTGACGGGCCAGGCCGGGTCGACTTTCAAAATCTGCACCAGTGAACAGGCCAATCTAGCCCGCCTATTTTTACACCTCTAGCTACATATAGTATATACTTTCAGATGTCAAAGGATGGCCAATTTATGCACTGCCTTAGCAAATATCATATAAATGCACTAATTAGAATACTTCGCTATTTAAAATCTGCATTAGGAAAAAGAATTATGTTCTTCAAAAGTAATTAGATTAATATTGAAGGTTATACATATGCCGATTGGATAGGTGATGTTTTTGAGAGAAAGTCTATATAATGTTATTTTACTTTTGTAAGTGGTAATCAAGTCATTTGGAGGAATAAGAAGAAAAATGTTATTCTAAAAGGTGCTAAAGCTAAATTCAGATATATGATCAAGAAACTATGTGAATTTGATTGAATAAGTTACTTATAATAAGTTGCTCATAATTAAGTTCAATATGATCGAATAAATTATGTTGAACTAGATTAGTATTACGTCAAATAAAAATTCGACGACAAGACATCAATTTTTATTTATAAAATCTAAGGATCAAGTAGCCGATATACTTACAAAGATTGTATCAAAGTATTTTATAACTCACTTAATAAATTGGCATTAAAAATATTTATGGACCAGATTGAGGTAGAAGGTTAGTGAGTTGAGTTGAAATTATATATTTAATCTTATGAACTCACATATATATTTAGTTCGTCATGCTAATTTTCATTCACAACATTTCAAAAGTGTTCTTGATTAGCTTTTTTAAGTGGAAGAAGAAGAATAAGAAGAAAGATTTATCATTCATGAAGCCTTGTGTTTGTGCAGTAGAAACCTTCATTATTCGTGGAGAGAAACCGGAACTTAAGCTTAAAATTAAAAAAAGAAAGCTGAAATTAGAATGATGAGATGGTGAAAGGAGAATGTGAGGAACGGAAAGTTTGTTGTCACTATTGATGATAATCGAAAATTGAGCAATGATGTTGATGAGCTCTACACTCGGAATTCATCGCGCTGATGAAAGAAGGGTCTTTTTGTGCTGACAGAGAAGGAAGAGTCAGTTACGTTTGGCACGTTTTTTTTTATTTATTTCAAAATTTTAAATTTTTTATAATATTATATAAAATTTATTTAAAATATAAAAAATATAAAAAAATTATTTGTTATTACTTTTATTATTTTTTAAATAAAAATTAGAATTTATTTTATAAAATAAAATAAAGATTAGTTTTGTTCTAAAAAATTTTTATTTTACCGGAGAACTTTCACCTCCGGCTTGCATTGGAAGTAATATTTACTAAAACTAATCAAAAGGTAAGTAATATAAGAAGATTTTTCTTTTTGTGCATAAACAGATGGTCATCTAATATGAAATCGAACGTACTGTTAGTGTTTATAAATAAAATATCAAAATTTTAGCAACACAGAGATATTTATCCTTTATAACTTGAATCCAAGTGCCAACTTGTTTTTCATATCCTAATAACACATAAACGTTTCTCGTGGCCTCAATTCGTAAACGTCTTTGGGAAAACCTAAATTTCTTTAAGGTTTAAAATAAAAAACAAAAAGCTTCGAGATTTCTTGTTCTTCGTTTTTTCTTCTACAATTTCTGGAAGAAATCAATCAAAACAAAACCAGAATCGAGAAAGCGCTTAACTTTAAGTGAGAGTTCTAGCAATGGCGGAAGAAGAAAGCGAGGAGATCACTGATTGCCTTGATTTGTCAAGCTACCAACTCCACGATCTAACCGGAGTCGAAATCCCTGAAACATTAATCGAGATCGATCTCACCGCAAACCGGTTATCAACGATCGACCCACGAATCTCTAAACTTCCTCGCCTCACCAAGATATCATTTCGCCAGAACCTTCTTGATGATTCGGCTGTTGAACAAATCTCACACTGGAACACCATCGAAAATCTTCAGGTATATATCTATATTTTTAATGCATTGGTTTTATTTTGTATTTGCGATTATTATGTGTTTTGTTGTTTGATAGCTGATGGTGTAATAACTTTAATGATTTGTTGATGATCCAATGTAAGTGGTACTTATGAATAACTACACAAAGACATCAAGAGTAGAAAGGGGGAAAACAAGGAGGAATGCAAATGCTTATTCATTTCAATTACAAGTGTGCAATTCACTGTCTAATGTTTTTATTTCTCCTTATCCAGTATAATTCAAAATGAGGTGAATGCTAGACACCAGTAGTGACAATTAATTATTTGCAGTCATAGGCAATCTAAAAACTATGAATTATGTCTAACAAAATAGAGGCACCAATTGTTCCCCATGGCAATGAATGGGAAGTTTGGTAGAAAAACTGTAGTGAAGGGATATTCTTTAGGTTGTGTGACCTGAAAAGGTCAAGAATGGAGATAGACATAAATTTTTGTCTGTGTAAATAGGAAACTTATAGTGAGCTTGATCTGTACTTTATTTTCTGTGTAAACCAGATTAGTTAGTCTATACGGGATGCAGTAAATGTATTCTTATGTTATTGCTTTTTCCTTACGACATTCTTGCATTTTTCAGGAGTTGGTACTCAGGGACAACAAGCTAACAAAAATACCAGATGTTGCCATTTTCAAGAATCTTGTAGTATTTGATGTTTCTTTCAACGAGATACACTCTTTAAGTGGTTTGTCTAAGGTCTCAAACACGCTTACGGAACTTTATATTTCAAAGAATGAGGTGACGAAGATAGAGGAGATTGAGCACTTGCATGCTCTAAAAATTCTTGAACTTGGCTCAAACAGGTTAAAGGTGATCTAATGGTTCCTAAAATTCTTGAAAATGTTGAACATATGTAGCACGCTTTGAGAAGTTGTTCAATCTTGAAAACACCAAGTAGGCTCACAAATCTTTTCTGGTTTCCTGATTATCTAAATCCTGACCTTGACATGGTTAACAGGTGATGGAGAACTTAAATGATTTGACAAACTTGCAAGAGTTGTGGCTCGGAAGGAATCGCATCAAGATGGTGAACCTGTGTGGTCTAAAGTGTATCAAAAAGATAAGCTTGCAGAGTAATCGCTTGACCTCAATGGCAGGTTTTGAAGTATGATACATGAGTCCTTGTACTGTAGATAGTCAAAATTTTTGATATGCCATTTTAGCTCCATGGTATCTTTATAAATCTTGTTCATGATAATTTCACTTAGGAATGTCTTGCATTGGAAGAATTGTACTTGAGCCATAATGGTATAGCTAAAATGGAAGGTCTATCCGCTTTGCAAAACCTGCGTGTTTTGGATGTTTCTTCAAATAAAGTTACCAATATTGATGACATCCAGAACTTGACAAGGTAAAGTTCTTTGTAACAATTGATTTAAGTATGACTCAATAGAATCAATTATCAGCTGGGTTATGCAGGTTGGAAGACTTGTGGCTAAATGACAATCAAATTGCATCTCTAGAAGGAATTGATGAAGCTTTATCAGGCTCGAGGGAACGACTCACAACCATATATCTTGAGCATAATCCTTGTGTAAGACTCTTCAAGCCAATAAAAAATTGACATCTAATCACTTTTGCTACATTAGGATCGACTCTCAACTTACAGAATCAAATTTGATCTACAAGTCAACCTAGAAAAGTTAGAAATGCACCCGCTTTAAGTACATATTTTCCCTTGGTACGTATGAGTAATGTATGATTTCTTATTCTATAAATGGTATCTCATGGCCCAGTAGGATCATTATTATTATTTTTTTTTTTTTGTGCTTGTGTCAACTTTTGTTCTCTCAATTTTCTTGGTTTGTGAAGCTTTCTTCATTATCATTTTCGGGCTGCATGTATAGTTCGATGAACTTTAGAGAATGCTGGCTAGAGACAAACTGAGGTCATCATACAAATAGTCATGCCCCTAGTTGTATGTTATTAGTTATGCTCGCTATCTTCGTGAGTTGACAGTATGTTCTGGGATTTCAATATTTTGATTTCATGTTTTAAGCAAAAAAAATTTAGTGGCATGTGGACTGTTTTATTCGAGTTGAAATCTCTATATATATGTCGGCGTTGTTCCTTTTGCTGATATGGTGCTTATGGAATTACTAACAGTGTAGTAATAACTTAATAAAATGATCGGCCTAATCCGCCCTCTGATTTTGCAGGCCAAATTAGCTGATTATTCAGCTACTCTGAAGAAAATTTTCCCAAATCTTCAGCAGATTGATTCAGATATATACGAGTGAAGATTCTAGAAAGCACCCTGCTTAAAATGAACTCTTCGTTACTAGATATTTGTACTTAGTGTTGCCTTTTTTGTATTCTCAAGATTTAGTGTGAAATTAAAGATTGTTTTTTCTTTATCAGGAAATGCTTTAGACATTTCTGTACTCACATATCTTACCCTTTAGTTATTTGTTATACAAATAATTACTTGGTGGCTAAAAGAAAATCAGTACAATTTCCAGCAGTTTATTCTTAAGAACAGTTCTGCGATATGAAATTAAACCATTTCTTGCTAACTCTTCAAAGAATCTGGAAAAAACATTTTAGTCAGTAACTAAATTTGTGCAACTTGAACAAAGGAAAAATAACCGCTTGGTAAAAAGTGGACGACCACGTTCTCTACTCTCAGTTCTCTTCAGTCAAAACACAAACAAACGTTAAGAGAACTGTCACTCCATTAACGGTCACGCCTTCTCTATATAAACATAAACAACAACATTGTTTCATCTTCCAAAAGTTTCTTTCTTTCTTTTCTGATCGAGTTGCATTGTTTGAAATCAAGAACAAGAAAAGTTATTCTTTATCTCTTATGGCTCTTTCATCAGTGCTGGTTCTGTCGTTCATCCTCGTCACTGTTTTTATTGAGTTTGCGGGAGCAAAGAGTGTTTACAATGTCGGAGACAGAGAAGGTTGGAAGATCCCTGTGAAGGACCAAATTGATTTCTACCAACAGTGGGCAAGCAAGATCAAATTCTTTGTGGGAGACTCTATCAGTGAGTAATTTCTTTCTTTGCTATTGACATGTTTGAAATTATGCATTCATGAAACATTTGTTTGATCACTTGAAATTTTTATGTTTCACTTTGAAATCAGTGTTTGAGTATAAGAATGATTCAGTGGTGAAAGTTGAGAAAAGGATATACTACCACTGCAACGAAAGCGGAAGCAATCCAGTGTTCACAGACGGAAAGACTCTTTTCTTATTAGACAGGCCAGGATTCTACTACTTTGTCAGTAGTGATTCAGAACACTGCAAGAAAGGAATGAGGCTGCTAGTTGAAGTTGTGAATTTGCCATCACCACTGGATTCCGGTTCTGCTCCTTCTCCAATGCCAAATTCGAGTAACACTTTCTCAGGCGGTGTTTCATTGATTGGCTCAATGGCTGTTGGCGTGTTCCTTGCCATGGCTTTTGCTTCTCATTGGCGCTCCCACTTGGAATGAAGATTTGATTGTCCTGAGTAGGATTGGTTCATTTATATCACGGAGACACTTCAATGTTGTTAATTTTTTTTGGACTTATTTTGTTTAAATCTGTATGCTAGTTGTATGAACAATAGCAGTACTATTTCAGTATAATATATTGATTGTATTGTTTAAAGTTTACAGTTTTATTCTTCTTAGTTTTTACCTTAAAAAATGCAAGTACGCAAGCATGAAGTTTGATACATGACGCAAATTACAAAATCTGCCACATTACCTAATTGCGAACATACAAATAAATTCATAAGGGGGTAATAAAAAATACAAGTGCAGCACGTTTAGAAAGAATTTCAAGTTGCAGCAGAAGTTGGACTCTCTTGAGCATAGGTACAAGAATGACTGTAAAGGAAGATCTATCTCTCTACACTAAACCTGCAGGGGAACAATAAATGTCTCCCTAAAAAATCACATGCATCACATCCCGAGCTTCACGAGAAGATTGCGCCATCGAGGAGTCTCTTCTTCAAAAATGTATGTCAAGTTAGACACCAAGACTCCACTGCCACCAATCTACACAAAGATAAAAAATAAGAAACTAATGATAAACCCAGTACTGTTCACTGAACAGTTTTCATTATAATCCAAAGAAACTCTCATCAAATGAGTCACATTCAGAAGGACAGCTTACAGATCGGAGTTGTTGAACAGATTTGTAGAGTGCCTTTCGAGGCACACAAATAACAATAGCGAAGTAGTCCACACCAACTTTACCATCACGCATGCAATATACTGGACTAATTGTAGGCCCCTGCATATATGAAGCATAAAGTTACTTACACCCCAAATTTAGCATCTATCCTGAATGATTCATAGGAATAGTCGTGCTATTAAACTTCCATTTGTAACATCAGATTCCTGAAGCTGCTTGTAGAAACATGTCTGTACCTGCAGTCCAGTCAGTGATGGTTGGCTGAGAACTCTTTCAGCCACTTCATCTGCGTTGGTCCCTCTCATGTTCGCAGTCACCTTATATTTAAAGATCACAGATTAGTATAGACTTCCGTTTGAAGTTCAGGTTGCAGATAGACCCATTGCATTTACAGCCAAAAATAAACTTCTATATTATCTGAAACATATGTTCATGCAAGGTTCAAATGTACCGTAAATTGCCCCATTGCTCTCAAATGTGCTTCTAGCCGTTCAAGAATCTCATGAGTAGTATCTAGTACACCTCTCCGCTGAATCAAGGCTTTCTTACTAGCAACAAGTACAGCCTGTAAAACTCTGATTAGCAGACTGAATATGAAACTTTCTACCAGTTTCTTTTGGGTCAGATTAACTTTTGAAAAAAAAATTCTATATATGATTGCCCTTTGTTAAGAAGTGAGTTCCGCTCTAGATTATGGAAAATGAGGATTTTGCAATAAACAACAGGAACATACTTGGCTTTCTAAGACAACTCCGCCTTCAACTTCTTTCAAGTTATTTTCTCGCAATGTTGTTCCACTACTCACAAGATCCAGGATACCATCAGCGATTCCCATCTAAGCAAAGCAAAAAAGGACATGATGAAATAAAAAAGAAAAATATCTTTAGCAAAAACCGCAACAATTAACTTGGCAGTATTTAACAATAGACAGTTTTTAAGAAATTGGACAAAGATTGAATAAGGTTCTCACAGCAGGAGCTGCCTCGAGTGCACCATCAGCAGTTGAGAAGGTAACATGCTTGAAACCTTTTTCTCTCATAAATTTGGGCCCCAACTGTTCATTAAGTAGTAATCTTGAGTTCAAGATGAACAAGCAACATTGTTCTATTAATAAAAACAGGTAATGTTATTGAATAAACACTTCACTCACATGAGTAAATCCAGTTACTATTCTCAGCGGTCTCTGCGGAGTCCATTGAGACATCTGTGCTAGCTCTTGTACAGTGTTTATATTTTCAAAAATCCCATATCTTGGAATCTGAAAGTTTAGTGAAGTCAACATTTGCTGGAAGTTGCAGAACTCAAATTTTGTGCCAAAGAAAAATGCTGTAAGACTTACTGCAAGAGATAAGCGACAATCCCCATACTCTAGCTCTTCATGAACTAAGATCAAATCCTCGTCCCCCTGATCCCATCAAATACAAAATATATAACTTGGTTTCACACTCCCCTTAAAAGGATGTTACAGAACAATAATAATTGCCAAGACAAAGTTATTAAGATAGCATTGCCGCAATTTGCCAATTCGTCATTACCTGCCCATATTCACTAAACGTGTCAAGACCAACAATTCCAAGGTCCAGGTCTCCAGTCTGTAATTTTCGAACAATGTCTTTTGGCCGCTGAAACCAAACCTCCAAGTTTGACAGCTGCATAAGAAATCATACAAAAGAATAAACAAAAACATAGCGGCACAGTCCTTGCTTCAAATTAATTAACATTTTCATTAGAGTTTAAATTGAAGATGCAAAATGTGAACACGAGTAATTAATACAAATATCGACTGTAATCTCTTAACATCTCCTAAATCCACATACAAGCAAAGATTTTAGAAAATGGAATAGATACGACTGTTCAATTCCAATTTGAATTATTCCAAACACAAAATCGAAACTAGAAATGGTGATAGTGGCTCTCTAACCTGAGGAATATCAGCAACATACTGCCTGGGATTAACCTGTCTCACAGCTAACTGACAATTCTGAACAACGAAACAACACCAAACAGGTTTAAAATTTACAATCAACGACAAATAAATAGATCAATAACGTGAGAAAGAGAGGACCTTGAGAAGGTTGAGGGTTTCCTCGCCCATTCGGCCCTTGCTGGGAAGGCCAAGACGGATAGCCGACCGATCTTGCTTGGCTTCTGCGGTGGCGGGAGAGACCACCGGGGCTGAGGAAGGCGCAGCAGAGGCGTAGAAATGAGATGGCCTACGAAACTGGAAAATGGCAACATATGTTCCGGTCGCGGTGGCAGCAGCCATTGATGTTGCTGGCGAGCTCTAGAGAGAGAACTGAAGGACAAATAACAATAGTTACAACACAAACACTATCAGCAGTAAAGGAATAAAGGTAAAAAGTGGACTTAATGATTAATTAATACTGGTCCTTAAGAAAGCCCATTTAAAGACTGGCAGGTTATTTTTTCCTCTTTCAACTAATAATTTTGCACAATTACAGAAAGTATTTGGTGTTAGTACCTCTTGTGCCTTGGTGATTGATCTCAAAAAAAGGAAATGGTAGGTAGTCAAGAAACAACAATAAGTAAACAGTATTTTCGACCGATACTTTTGTTGTTTATGATTGAATTTTCTTATTTTACAAATTAAAATCTTTTACTAGCATTCTGACTAAGCAATCAACTTTGATTCTAGAAAAATTGATTTCACATAAAGTTGCAATTTACACATTTCAAAAGAAAACGAACATGTCTCAAATGTTAGATGTAAGGTTAATCCATGTCCGCGTAGAATGTAGCAGCTACGGTCTCTGCTACATCTAGCCTGCCGTGGGCACGGCATGCTCCAAGCAGTGCTGCCCATAATGCTTCATCTGGCTCACCATCCATCTTCCGCTCCGCCGCTGCAGAAACGAGGATAGCCGCCGCCTCCTCAACCCGCCCCAACTTTCCAAGCATGTCCACAATGCATGTGTAATGCTCCACCCTTGGCCGCTCCAACAATTCCAAAACTCTCTTCCCTTCCTCCACCAGACCTCCGTGCGCGCAAGCCACTAACACTGCAGTAACTACTGCATCATCTAGAGTGCCCGGTGCTTTATTGATCATTTCGTCGAACATCTTCAAGGCATGTCTTGCACGATTGTGGTTTCCGTAAGAGGAAATCATTGCTGTGTAGGAAACAATTGTTCGATGATCGAAGGGGATGGAATTGAAAACGGTTTGCGCAGAGGGGTGGTCGCCGCACTTGGAGTACATGGAGATGAGTGAATTGGAGACGCAAGGGTTGAGAGCAAGGCCAGAAACAAGGGCGAACGAATGAAGACGGCTGCCATGGCGCAATGAAGGGATTGCGGCTGCAGCTGAGAGGGAAGAGGAGATTGTGGATTGGTCAGGAAACACACAGTCGTGAAGCATGAGAGGGAGAAGGGAAAGAGCGGCCGAGAAAGAGCTGGAAAGTGAAAGGGCACGTAGGATAGAGTTGTAGAGGAAAGCCGGACGACGATTAGCAAAGGAGAGGAGAATAAGGGATTCGTGTAGGCAACCGCAGCGGGCATAGGCAGCACAGAGCTTGGAGCGGAGGAAGTGGTGAGGAGAGAGGCCGGAGGCAGTTATGCAGGCATGAGACTGGCGAAGGACGGCGAGGTTGCCGGCAGCATAACACTTGTCCAGGAGGCTAGCGAAGATTGGGACGGTCATGCCTAACTAATGAAAAAGCGCAGGAAGAGAAAATAAAAACCGTGATCATTTGAAGTCTCAGGACTTGTATCATCACCAATCTCCGAGAAGAGGAAACATCTAAAACATTTCTCGTTCACTTTCTGATTCACTCAATAAGCCTATAAACAAAATGCAATCACCTCAGACAAGCTTCCTGTACTTTGAATAATAACAAAAAATAGCACCTATCTATTAAGAGAAACTACTAAAGTAATGCAATATTCGGAAAACGAAATACAACTTAGTGTATATATGCAAACGAAAGAGCATATGTCAACCATCTTCTCATAGAGTGTCTATCCATCATCATAGTAGAAGTTAGTTCATTAACTAATTTTAATACTAATAAGACAAGAGTCCATACTATTCATTATGGTAAAATCGTAGTACAAGAACAAGTTTACCGTCTATATATTACTACATCTTGCAATTGTTCGATGAGATGAATTCCATCAATGATTGATGCATGGTTCAGTGCACCTGAGAACATTACTTTGCGTCGCCACTATTAAAGAGGTAAATTACCACTGTCAGGAGAGTGACGAAGAATTCAACTACCTCGCAACAATGATTTTTCTCTCTAATAGCAGCAATGTAGAGCAATGTTCTCGGCTACACTGAACCATACATCAGTCATTCATGGAATCAGGGGGCGTTTGGCATTGCTTTTTCAAAAAGCAATTTCTTAATTTTTCATTTCATATTTTTCAATACACTTTTTATAAATATCTAGAGAATTTATTTAAAAATTTAGAAATTATAAAAAAGTTTTACGTAGTAAGATCTTTTTATTACTTATTTAATTTTTTTAGATAAAAAAACAGAGCACGTTTCTCAAAAAGGCCAAAAATATTCTCAATTCCAGAAAAGCTCCATTTCAAAAGCACTCCCAAAGCCCCTTAGTCTTATTGAATGACTGCAAGATGTAGAAGTTTCTATATATAGACGCTCTAATAGATGAACTTGTTCCTGTACAATGATTTCTACAATTATGAATATTTATGGACTCTTTGACATACCCGAGTAAAAGAGTATGCCTCATATATCGTATCTCAATGGAGTCTTATGCATTAACATTCTCACAAGTACATCTATGCTAAATGACTATGATTCCTTGGCGCATCACCCATTGCATTTAGTATGTTCGTTTTGGATGACATATACAGGTACATTATTCGTATAAATAAATGTATGCATACATGTAGATAGTGTAAAGAAATTGCTTAGTACATTTAATTATGTGATGAAAAATATAAGCATAGAGCACTTGAATATGTAAACACTTAATATAAGAATAGAGTGTTGTGTATTGCATGTCATGCATCCATTTTCTATCTTTACTAGAACTAGGTAGGTATGGGATAGCCTAGAACTATGTAAGGCATGCTCTGTTTTATCGATGCATCTGCTACATATAGAGAAGTACGGAGATAACAATTAGGTAATGTATTAGTGAACTTATATGGATCCTGCTACTTTCACCTCATTGATACTATGCTCACCTTTCTCTTTCTTTGGCCTCCCCAGTCAATGCATGAATGAGCTAGATTTGAGTAAGCCAAGGCGTTGTCAATCAAAGTGACGCGATGAGGGTACGCCCCTGCGTATATTTGCAAATTTCTCATATAGAAGGCTCTATAACTTCGAGGGATATTTACTTACTCTATGTTGTCTTATTTCTTGGGTGTTTATGTATATATTTTAGTTTAACGCAGCGGGTGGTTATTGTATAAGTTTTTGTTGGGTTTTGTGCTATTAATTCCTTTAGATAAGTTAGATGCACATATGTATGTAAATATATATATGTATGTATATACATATATATGTATATAGATATATAGTTTTATTGTTGTTGTTATTGAGATTAATAAAAAAGTTTTCCCCTTAGATTTTCTGGAGAGTGCCAACAGCCTAACAGTAAAGCTAAGAAGGAGGCATGGTAATCCTCACCAAGAGGTCTATGCAATCTCTCGAATCTAAGGTTATCACGAACTCAAGTACCCAAGCTGCATGTCAAACCCTATAATATAAACGAAGATGATAACCAGTTAAACCCGACAACAAGAACCAACTCACAAGCCTTGCGCATCGAAAAAATCCGACTATTAACCATTAAACCCACAAAAACAACCATAAAACTAAGCTAGTGGTAGTAGTAGCGGTTTAGGAAATCTTACCGACTTAAAGGAGACAAACCGCGTCCAAACCAGCGTTGTGTACAACAACGATGAGTTTACTGATTATTGATCCAAAAAACACCTAGGGTCACATGGATACACAAGGGCTTAAGGACAAGTTCAAAGAGTACAAAAAAGACACAACTCAACTCGGCCATAGACCCACTGGCTCGCCGGATTCCGTCGATCTAGGGTTCCGGCCAGAAGAACATTCGAAACCAAAACTAGGCAGCAAAACTAACCTAGCTCAACTTAGAGGATGGCTAGCCACAAAACAAACGCCGGCGGCCGAAATCGAGCAATTTTGCGGCGGCCCGGCAATCAAGCTCGTCGCAGCATACGAGCGGAAATCCGACCAATTGACAGAGAGGAAATCCTCAGAAGGGTGAGGAGATAGCTTCCCCTAGCTCAACACGGACCAATCGCCGGCGAGGAGCTTCGCGAGGACATGGTTTCCACCGCCGGGTCGCAATCGATGCTGACTTGTTCGAGCGACGCCAACTGGGGGGAGGAAGGAAAGATCGCGCACGGGCACAGGGGCTAGCAGCCGGACTCGGGAGTGAAGAAATAAAAAAAAGATGAAAAAGAAAAATTAAAAAAAATAAGAACAAATCTAGAAGTGGGTTTGAGTTGGGCTTGGCCAAATAGCCTTTATAGCTTCACATGTTGCTAGCCTAAAAATGCCCCGCAGCGCAGTATGGAAAAGGAAAAATCTAAAATAGTAATGAATTAATTTCTACTACGATAATGAATAGACGACACTCAGAAGACTGTTATGCAATTGTTATTTATACTGTTTGTGCAAATTTGCTATTTTGATGCTTCAAATTTTTTCTATGGTTATGAGTTCAATAATTTCAGGGAACGTAACATAAGCTCAAATGGCAACGGGATCTTGATGAAGTTGCTGGCTGCATCAGTGTTGCTGCTTGAGAGAATCATTTTTTAATTAGGAGCAAATGAATGTTTTTCATGCGCAAACTCTCGTTTTCTTTTTTAGTTATTCTGAGCAGCATGTTAAATTTTATGTCAGCTATTCATTACTCCTTGCAATCGTCAATGTCACTATTGCGCGAGAAAAGAATTTGTAAGCATGATATTGAGTATGAGGAAGACGTTAATTTTTAAGATTGTCAAAATCAGAATTTTAGTTAGAATTATTTTTATTGAGTAGGATAGTAAAATTGAGAACCTAAAATAATATCATAAAATTTTACGTACCGATAAATTTTATAAAATTTTTTTAATGCCATTAAGAATTTTTAATACAAACGTTTCTAATATTTAGAAAAAAATTTAATACATTTACAAATTTTAAAAATTTTTCTTTTAAAATTTTATAAAAAAATTTCTCAAAATTATACTTTATAGAAAGTCTTTTAAATTTTGACAGAAAACCCTCTAAAATTTTATAAAAACTTCTGTCAAATTTAATTAATTACAAAAATTACTTAAAAAGTAAGACTATAAAAAATCGAGATTTTACCGATTTTAAAATTTAAATCGTGATCCGATGAAATTTTATTCAAGTAAAGATTTTACTTGAAATAGAATCGTTTTGGTAATGTCAAATCGTAAAATCGTAAAATTTTAAAATTTAAATTGAGATTATGATAGCCTTGTTAATCTTATTTTTTTAAATAGGATCAATCGTTATTATTTGTGTACATGTGAAAACTATCTCAATGATATTTGGATCGTCTAGAGTGCTTGGCGCTTTACTAATCATTTTGTCGAACATCCTCAAGACATGTCTTGCACGGTCATAGTGGTTGTAAGAGAAATAATTGTTCGGTGACCAAAGGGAACGGATTGAAAAATAGTTTGGGCAGAGGGGAGGTTGCCGCAGTTACAGTACATAGTGATGAGTGAACTAGAGACAAAAGGGTTGCGAGCGAGGCCATAAATAAGGGCAAAGGAATGACAACATTTGCAAGTGGTGTAGGGAAGGGATTGTGGCTACAGCTGAGAGGGAAGAAGATATCATGGAGCATGAGAGGAATAAGGCAAAAACGGCAAAGAAAGAGCTGGAGAGTGAAAGAGCACGCAGGGTAACGCTATAGAGAAAAATTGGATGGCAATTGGAGGAGGAGGAGAAAGTATTTCCAGAGCCAACCGCATCAGGCTAGGTGGCACAAAACTTGGAGCGAAGGAAGTCGTGAGGAGAGAGACCGGATGCAGTTTTATAAACGTGAGAGCGGTGAAGACAGCAAAATTACTAGTGGCATAACACTTGTCAAGAAGGGTATCTTAGATTGGGATGGTCATGCTCAAACGAATGAGAAAGCGCTGAAGAGAAGATAAAAACCGTGATGGTTTGAAGTTTCATGACTTGTATCATCTCTAATCTATGCCGAAGAGAAAACATCGAAGCGTTTCTCGTTCAATGACTAATTAGCTTAATAAGCCTAACAAAATGCAAGCACAGGAACAAGTTTACGATCGACGTGTATATACAGAACTTTTATATCTTATAGTTGTTCGGTGAGACTAATTCTCATCAATAAGAACGTTACTCTATATCACCATTATCCGAGAGAAAAATTACCGTTGTGAGAGAGTAGAATTCGTTGCCACGAAAGAGATCAGCCGTGAAAAATTAGCAATTACAATCAAAAAATTGATCGTGTACTCAATGGAGGAGGATCGGCATCCGGTAAATAAAAAAATCAACCATGAAGAGAGTTCGTAAAAACAAATTTTGCAAAAAATAAAATTCTATAAAAAATAAAATTTAATAAAAATAAAATTTAAAATAATAATTAAATATGTAAAATAAATTTTTATAAAAATAAAACCTAATATAATAGTACAAATAAAATATAAAATAATAATTAAAATATATAAAATAATCTAACGTAAAATTTGAAAAAAAATAGAATTTCAGCGTAATTGAATCACGCCCTAAAGCTGAACTTAGGTTGTATGGACTGTTGAGTTGTTTCAATGGAAGAGAGGCCAGACATAATGGGCACCATTGGAGATACTGACACATAAGTTGGACAGCACATAAGGCATCCGAATATGCTCCTTTTATTGGAGATAGCAAAGGAAAACAAAATCAAGGTACAGAATATGTTTACAAATACAAAACAAGTTAACAAGAAAGACAATAGCAGGGAGCAAAATTCATTCCCTCCTCTTCCAAATAGATGAATCTAGCTACAGACAGCCGGAAGCAGTATCTTAGACAGCGGCGAAATACTCCTTGCTGAGCTTTGGGTCTGGTTTCATGGATTTCTCTCCAGGTTTCCATCCTGCTGGGCACACCTCATCTGGGTTCTCCTGCACATATTGCAGTGCCTGCATAGCAACATTCAGAGCCCAGGTCATTTCCACATAATTAGACATACAAGAGAAGATGAGATTACAATATGAGTAACTACCTGAAGAGTCCTCATGGTTTCATCTACACTCCTACCAATGGCAAGATTGTTGATGGTGGAGTGCTGGATGACCCCTTCCTTGTCAATAATGAATAGACCTCTCAAAGCAATACCCTGAAAAATAATGTAAGTATAATAATTGTAACTTCAAGTGATAAGCTGCAAAACCCTCACTATCCTCAAAGTGAAAAGAGCATTACCTGATCAGGGATAAGGACGCCATAAGATTTAGAAATTGACTTAGTAACATCAGAAACCAAGGGATACTTCAAATCTCCAAGTCCTCCAGATTTTCTCTCTGTTTGAACCCAAGCGAGATGGGAGAACTACAAACAATAAGTGTAGTGCTATTAGGAAAACTAATAATTCACAAAGAAATTGCTAAGGATCAAAGAGTAGATTCATCACAGATATCATAGTACCATGTCAGAATATGAGTTTCAAATAATATCCTAAAGAAGAATACAATAATTTTCCTATACTAGAAACATGTATGCAAAAGTTCCACTGTGTGTTCTCTTCATGGCAATCTATAACATTTTAGATACTTTCTAACAATCTGACCCTTACTTTATGCATTTAACAAACGTCTATGCACAAGTTACCAGATTGTAAGAAGTAAGGTATTAAATTATGCTTCAAAAGAATGAAAATCTAGTAAAATCTAGGATGATAACTAAACATCATTACCTAATTTAGTTCAGGAGCCATCACATAAAAGCAAAATTCTTCTAGATTCACATAACTAGTGAGACCTAACATCGCTCCTGACAACAACTGCTCATCACAGTCTAATAATTCAATATAACAATCAATGCTGATAAACAGAAAACTTACCACACTGTCAACTGAGACACCTAATATTTCAGTGTTCAGCTTCTCAAAGTCAGCATGTCTATCGCTGAAAGCAGTAATCTCTATCAAAGAAAACACCAAATAGAATTTCGTATAAGAATACACCTCAGTAACACAAACACATACTGTGGTCTATATAGCAATACACTTCTTTACCAGTCGGGCAAACAAAAGTGAAATCCAATGGGTAGAAAAAGAGAATCACATACTTCTTCCCGATGTAGTCAGATAGTTTCACCTATGAAAAAGGAGAAATCATCAATATTTGCCTAAAAGAACTCCAAACGTTCCAAAAAAATTGGTTCCAGAAGCATAATGGACAAGTAGTAGCAGGCAATAGCTAAGCAAACTTCAAAGGAAAAGTTAAGCAGAAACGAAAACTTTCCTCTCAAACTAACTAAAAGGCATTTTCAAACTCATCAAATATATTATATTAAGCATGGCTTAAAGTAAAACCAACCCATTCTGGCCATTAATTGTATTCTTGCTTCTTTTTGATGTTTCAGGGGGAAATTATTTGGTTTATCAGTCTGAAACCTATGTTTTCAGTTGAGACAAGGTGTTCCATTACATGGTCCTAAAGGGTGTTAACAAGCATCAATAGGTCTAAAGGGTGTTAACAAGCATCAATAAGTTTCTTTATGGGATTCACTTATTTTTCACTACTTTAAATAGTCTAATTAATAGTTTATTATTTTTACATACAATTTAAAGAGTGATGCTATTTGTCTTGGTCATAACAGTCGGGAATCTCTCTTAGGTGTCCAGCTAACATAGAGAATAAATTATGGCAAGTTAAGCAATGCAAAGATGGAACTTTATTTTTTTCTTCCTCTTCCTCTTTTTATTCCCCTTTTCTTGTTTTTTTTATCTGTAATAAATCATCCTCCAGTGTGGCAGCTTGGAAGACACCATTACCTTTTTCCATATCTATGTCTTAAGAGAATATTAATTCTATTATTGTTTGCATTTTTTATCTTCATAAGAAAAAAGACATATCGCTTTTGCTTTCCAGCAGTGAACTTAACAGCATGCATACCATTTTGGTAGTGAATTGATGATGGTTTTCGTTTGCATTGTGCATTAACAATATTGAATCACCATGCATCCTAAGAAGGACGAAGCAAACAGTCAATATAGAATATGGAGCCAAGTTTCCTCAATCTCCTGAGAAACTTTGTTTTGGTTCCATCTTAACCTTGATTTGTTGATCAGCCATTCCTGCTAGTTCTAAGAACTGAACAGAAAGAAATACAAATAAAAGCCAGAGCAGAAGCGTCTGGAGCTGCTGCTTTTCCATCATTAGAAGAGGAAAGAACTATTGCAAGGTTAGAACAATCGCATTGGAATCTGTTGTGGCAGGATCAGAATTTTGTTTAGGCAGATGCAGTGAAAGGAGAAAGAGGGCAGGCCAAGGGAGAGAAAGAGCTCTTTTATAACTAAAATTAATAATTAAATAGTAAATTAAAGGAGAGTGGTGAATATATATATATATATCCGTTAGTGAATTGTGTGAACTCCACATAATAGTCTCAATCATAACGACCAAGATTGATAGCTTTTTCCTATCAATAATATCATCCCAAAATGTTCTTTTATAGTTTGTTTCTGGCTATTGGCCAATATTGTCTGTGGTGACTTTTCCTCTTCTTTTCTTTTTTTTCTTTTTTTGGTTAATTCTTTATTTTCAAAGAAACCATACTTAATTTGTTCTTTAAATGCTAACTTTATGTTGCTTCAATAAACTATTCATTTTGACTTAGTTAAATTACTACTAGGTTTTGATTGAACTTAAAGAGATACTATTATGTAAAAGAAAATTTGAAGAATATGTATGAAAGGCTTATTCGACTTGTGGTGACGCCAATACAACTTATTTTCAATGTTCGTAAATGGCAGAAAGCAAAATTTCCGAAACAGCCAAAACAAAATGTTTCATTAGAAGGGAAATCGGAACTGAGACCAAAATGGAGTCTTTGTATCTTAATCTTAAGCCTACCAAATTGGACTTAGAATAGCTAACTACTAGAGACACCTCTTATACCATCCATCTAGAATTATGCAGAGGCATACCTTCAAAAACTCCTGATCAAAAACAGCTTCGGCCTCAAAATCTGGCGCCTTGTTCCCAACCAAGGGGAGTTGGCACTGAATCAGCAAAAAAATATGTTAAAATCAAAATAAAGAATTAGTCATCAAGAGCAATCAATATCCACAATATAATTATAAATTGCTAAGCAGCCTACTAGAATTGGTAAATTTTAACTCTTAACAAGCTACAACAATAGCAATAGTGAGGTTTTCAACCTGAAACTAAGCGATAAACACGACAAAAAAGTAAAGAGAAAAGACAGCTCAATGCATCACTGCTGCTAGCATCATGCAAGTTCTTGTGAAAGATTTAGACATACATGAAGCTAAACAATAGACATAATTGAAGCTAAAAATGTTATCTCTCATTCCTTGCACTTAAAGCTTTGTTAGAAATTGCATGAAAAATACTAGAACAAGAATAACTTAGCAAACCTAACTATTAATACTACCAATTCCAATACTAGAAACTTTCGTAGAAGTCACAACAACAATCTAGAACAATATCAATAACTCAACTCCCTGCTCGCCAATCTCAAGCTACATTTAGCTGTAATACAACCATAGCTTGAAAGCAGAATAATACCAGAATTAACTATTCAGCTAGTGCTATACAACCCTAAAATAACACCAAGTAATCAGCAACCTAATCGTCTCAGTGACTAGACGCTAAATCAATCAATTACGCTATAAACCACCAAAAAGGAAGAACTTGACAAGATAACCTATAACAAAATCACCACTCAACAGTTCACACAAAATCATATCCCTAGCCAAGCAACCACAATCAAGCTACTAGACAGAATTGATACTCACGGCATTGACAACGAAGCTTCTATTAGAAAGTCTAGGTGCAGAGGCAACACGGGTGTTGCTTCGTGACTGGAACTTTCGTCTGAGACCAAGAAAACTTGTCGGAATAACAACAGATTGCGAGAGAGGACGCGAAAGGGCAGTGGTTGTGCCAGAGAACGCTCTAGGATTTGCAGAAACCATCGATGGTGCGGTGGCGCACGCCATTGCTGCTACAGCAAAGCAAAAACTTTTCTCTGTAGCAGATGTGGATAAGCAGAACGGGGAAGATGGGTTCCTGTTTAGTGAAGGGTTTATATATTGGTGAAGGAAAACCACAGAACCTTCTGGTGATTAGATGATGTTATACACTTAATACCAATTATAGTCCAACGAATTGAGCCGACTATCTGTCCGAACGTTAACAATGACTGAAAGCACTCTCTGTAATCGGTCCAAAGTTAAGACTGAAGTTCGATATTGTGACCGGTCAAAACTGTCCGAATAGATCCAATGGTATTAAGGTAATAAGGTGCTGAATATATATATGTTCTGTGTCGGACTAAACTCTAAAGTCGAACTATTATCGCGTTAGTTGAGAGCGGGTTTGTAAGGAGTTAACGTGTCTCCAGCATAACAGACCGTTTCTTATCTCTTTTCGTTCTGATAACAACTCGCAGTAGTTCTCGAAAAACTGAAACCGGAGAAAGTGGATCACTGGTAAAATTTTCTGCTCTTTTGTTTTTTGAATCTCTATCATTATTACATTGTTTTGATTTGATTTGAAAAAAGTAGCTTTTTGGTAATTTAGAGATGTTTTAGAAGATTTCGTTTCGTTTTGTCGAAATATTGCTGCTGTGATCAATCTAAGAAGTAAAATTTTAGGATAAAAGAGATTCTTGAATTGCTTCTCAAAATTTTAGAAAAAAAATTCTTTGATTTGTTTACAAAAGGTGATTTTTTATTTTCAACAGGAAAGGTGGTATTTTGTTAGCCCCAAATAGCTGATATAAAATTAATAATAAATTAAATTTTTTTAAAAACAACTGTGCCATAGAAGTTGGAATGCTGTAGATTTTATATGCACACTCTGTCAATATAAGAGAAGCTATGGATTTTGATTTAGAAAGATTTCATTATATAACTGGTGATTTCATGACATTATTCAATGTTTTAAGAGGGAAGAGCCGCTTTATATGTTGATTGCATGAAAAAGATGTTTCCGTGTACTAAATCGTGCTATTCTATTTTGTGACTGAAGAATATAACTCACAAATTCTCTATCTGAGCCTTTGAATTGATTGCTAACTAGGTAAATGACTTCTTGTTGTAGTCTTCTGTTTCTATAAGAACAAAATATGAGTTAATATGTTGATTTCATGAAAGGAGATGATCCTCTGTACTCAATTATGTTCTTCTTATTTTGTGACTGAAGAATATAGTCCATGCGATCTCTATCTGAGCATTCAAATGGTTTCCGCTAACTAGGTAAAAGACTTGCTAGCCATCTTAGTTTGGGGGATAAGATAGGCACATAGTGAGATTCATGTTCTGAAGCAAAATCTACTGGCTAGCAATCGTACATTTCCTGTTCAAACTTAATTAAGCTTCGATGTTCTAGACAAGAATGAGTAAGCTCGCTTAATCGGACAGTTAAAGGAGTCCTCTACTTGACAGCTTATCTGTCCTTACCTTATAGTTCTGTGAATTTTTAAGGTTACAAGTTTGTAGGATACTCAAGCCTACTTCAGCTGAAGCAGCAAAACACTTTGTTTACTATCATTTTGATTTTGAATATGTGCAGCACATGCAATTTAAATATTTAGCTCTAGATCGTCCAAATGCTGTATGGACTCTACATGAAACGTTCTTTATAACTCATATTCGGTTAGCTATATTGTGAAGAAACAATATGAAATTCGAATACTTTTTATGACAACAGAACTTAATAAGGAGTCTTGATGTTGATTTGGTGGTTGGTATCAGTTGGGCATCCTTTTCATCGTAATATTACAACACTTGATGAGCATTTAGAACTAGGAACACTGCATTTTTTTAATTCTTGGCGTGCTGTCAGTTCAAGTAATATAATCTTTGGCATTATTTCCCCTTAGTACTTAACAATATTTTTAGTGGAAGCTACCTTCAGTTGCTTGTCCAGGCCCTCTTTCATGATGTACTGACTCTTCTATTCATCATCTGTATAAGTGGAAACATGAATGTTGTTCCACATGATTTTAATTTCTGAAGAGTTACTAGTTAATGGAAGTGTTACCTCTGATTCCATTCATGCAAGATGGTCTTTTTTATTAGACTTGAAGTCTGAAAGATGGGGAATAAGCCTGCAAAGCAAGAAAGAGAAGAGGTTCTGGTGAGGGTTGTGCCTCCACTTGACCAAGCATATGTCAGATGGCTTGCTCGTGATATTGAGAGGCTGCACGGTTTCACTCCAAAGCATTCTCGAGCTATAAAGCCTCCAGAACACTATATTGAGTACATGCGGCTGTATGGATGGTTGGACCTGGATCTGAACGATCCTGATTTGTCTCAGTTGTCTAAGTAGATAATTGGTTTCTGCTTTTCGTGTTACTGGAGCTGATTTCATTTGTTGCACATTTCAAAATGCTATACTGAGAGATTTGTTGAAGCACAGATTGTTCATCTATTTGTATGCGTTGTATCACTCCTTATTCTAGATTGGATTTCTCAATCTTTGGCTTATCTACGGCTCTTCCCCTTTCCTCTTGCGTGTTACATTCTTTTGGTTGTGTTCTTAACTTTTGTTTTCTGAGGTGCATACATCAGTAAAGCTAAGTTGGACTGTCTATATAAGGAAATGTAAAATGTTTCTAGCTAGTATAGTCATTTGCTCTGGAATTGTAGTTTTGTGTGCTTATGACATGCGTGAAAGAATTTGTACCGGATATTGTCTCTCTGTAATAGCCTCCCCTTGTAGGTTCCAAGTAAATCAGAAACTGCTAAAGAGTAACACATCAAGTTACAATCAAATTTCGGATTCGTGTCCAATCCCAAATATGTTAACCTGCCTCTAACTTAAGCGCGGTCGCTCTTCTTCCTTACTCTTAAAATTACCCAGCTCCAAGGTTTCCCTTTATCGCTTCATGCAGAAAATGGTCTCAGACTTTATTAACTTCAATAAAGAAATGTCCATTTGGTTAATTGAGTTGAAAATTATTCGGCTCCAAAAATAGCTTCTCAATAAGTTTAGACCACTTAGTAAAACTTTACTCTGATAAGCATATCCGGTCAACTCAATATAGATATATTCAAAACTTAATAATGATCTTTACATATTTATTATCAATTTATCATCGATACATTTAGAATTCCAACACCCACGTCGGCAGAACTCTGATATTTGTAGTCTAGGATTTAGTTCCTCACTCTTTATTCACCTCAACATCTTAAGAAGACTCTAGCCATCTACTATCAAGGTTCACATAGCATGAGAGCATCAGATTAATCCAAGCTACCTGAGTCCACTTAAGTCAGTTATGACCAAGAACCGTTTGATTGGCACTTAACCAAAATAGGAAAGTCAAGTGCTTAATACCAAGTTAACTTCTCTGATATTATATTTCACTAATAGTTGTATCAGACTTTACGGTTTAGCTGTGTACGTAATAGCTCTAAATTTTAGTATGATGAGTAAGTTAAAATCAGTGTAATTTATATAGGCTTCAGTATAGGATGAGTGATGATTCAAAATAAATTAGAATCTAAAGATTAGTTTTTTGTGCGCAATAACTGCACACATATGAGACGAATGACGTATATTATACTTTTTACTGGCAATATATTGAACATATTAAGAGCATAGTGGCTATTATAGCTTCCAGATGATGGGTGGTGATCTAAAGTAAGTCGGATTTTGAAAGTTAATTATTGGTATACTATAACGATGCTCGGAGCTAAATTTGGCGGAAGTATTTAGCAATTGAGGTATCTAATGCATAGTACTAGTGGTCGGATGAGGAAAAATAAATGTGTGACTCAAATCTTACGGGGAGATTGTTGGTTCCAAAAGTAATTTAGATTAGTCTCAAATGAAATAAGAATAATGGGTATGAGTTGGGCCTAAATTTAAAGGTTGGATTGTGTTCTTTATTGTAATGAGTAGGGTTTTTCAGTTTGGATTTCTTTAAGATTGATGTAAGATTAGTACGTGTTTACCGGCACTTTAAATTTTACTTTTTTTAAATTTATTTTTAATATAAAATAAATAAAAGTTTTAAAATAAATTTTTTCTATTAATTTTTTAAAAAATATTATTTTTAAAACTTATTATTAATACAAAATTATAAAAAATTATTTTTTATTAAATTTTTAAAATTTAAATTTAATTTTTTTAACTGATTTTAAAAAAAATGAGTTTACGTCGAGCTAAACACCCCCTTAATTGTAACCCTTTTGGTATCGTCTCTCCAATGCACGTTCGATGATAGCGCTGCAGCGCCGTTTGTCTATAAATACCAAACCAGTTAACCTCGACCATTATTGTTCCCCTTCATCCGATCTCTGTTCCGTACATACCAAACCATCTTCTTGATTAATTTTGATTACTGTTTTGTTAATTCTTTTTCGATTAGTTCTAGAGATCTTTAGAAGCGAAATGGTGGCTTGTTGTTGTTATTCTTCGAGAAATTAAGAATAAGTTTTTGATGAATTGATCGATTCAGAGAACTAGAAGCAGAGAGGAGTAATTTGATCGCTGCAATCGTTATTGATCTATGTAGCCGTCTGTCAAGAGAGAATGGAGGCTACGGCCACAATCATATTCATCACTGAGGAAATATCCAGCGGCAAGAAAGAAAAGAAAGGTGGATTCAGTAATGGAATCAGCGTCGTCGACGAGAAGAGCATGCTGTTCAAGAAACGAAAGGAACCCTGCCGCTGAGGCTCCATGATTGAAGCAGGCCAATCAAGATTTGAAGGTTCACGACACCGGAAATTTATATGATGACGGTACCTGTGCATCACCCTACCACAGGTGAAGCACGTCTTGTTCGACTTTCGGCCTGTGATCTCCAATGACCTTTCTCTAGTTGCTTCCTCTGATCCTAAATCCCCTAACGCAATTTAACTATTTAATTGGAGCGCATTTGGAGTAGGCCTTCTTCTCTATGAAGTAGTAGAAACAGGGAGGAAAAAGGGTTGTGGTCGTAGAAATTTCCGGTGCCGGTGCTGGTGCTGCATTCGCTCATTTGCAAAACAGGAGATATGGAAGATATAGACTGGAAGGATGAAGGAGAGAAAAGCAACTTAGCAACACAGGGAACGACATGCTTCAGATGAAAGCCTGCGGGGGTTCATGATAATCAGATCATTGAAGTGTAGGAGGAGGTAAAGCCATTGCCATTGACACCAGTACTAGACGATGCTGTACGGGAAGAGAAAATAGCAGCAGAGGTCTTGATTCTTATGTAAGAATATGAGGCCAGCACCGGTGGCCCGCAACCGTGCTACCTGCAATGGCGTCGAAGAAGGCGCTGAACAATCTTGAAGCACTGCTGGCCAGGAAATAGCTAGTACTGATATCTACATTTCTGCAGTTGTTGTTGTTCGTTACTTGATAATTTGTTGGTAATAGTTTCTTCTTGATTAATTGTTGAGTTAAAATGTTTCAATCAGTTTAATCGAATTGATTGTACACAAACCTTTGTACTCATTACTCAAAGTGGAAGGAACTAAATGCATTTTTTCAGCTGATTCTATGCATTTTCACCTGAAAATTAATTGTGGAATGAATTCTATGCATTTTCACCTGAAAATTTGAACCATTTTACTTGGAATTGAATTTGCAGTCTAATTTCAGACCGAACGATCAGCAGAGGTGCACTAGAAGGCCCAATCACTAGCAGTAAAATTAGTGGCCAATGTAATTGTTTTACCTTTCTCTCTTAATGCATTTTCAAAACCTAAGACCAACCTAAGACCACCCAAATTTCATTTCTTTTAAACTCATTTTTAATATAAAATAAATATAAATTTAAAATAAAATATTTATTTATTTTTTTAATTTAATTTTAAAACTTACTTTTAATACAAAATTAATATAATAATTTATTTTTTATTAAATAATTTTAATTTTAATTTTCAAACTCACATTTTAAAATAGTGAGTTTATTTTAAGATAAACACGCCCTAAATCTTGAGAAAACCCAAAATGCAATAACCAACAGAGAGGAGAGAAACCATAAAATCAAATCCGCAAAAAAAAAAAGAACATGACGCAGTGTTTTGAACGTAGAGAGATATTTTATTCTCTAGTGGGTTCGTTTGAAATTTGGGTTTGCCTCATATGTTTTTACCTTAAATTGTAATTTTGGTTTTGACATTATGGATGTAAGTTTGTGTAGAATCAGGGTATCTTTCAATTAGTATTGAGCCTATTGGCTCTATGATGTCTTTGTTTTCTTTTCGTTCAGGTTTTTATAGATTTACTATAGCTTGGCAGCTCGAGAATAAGGAACACATACGGAATACAATTTACATTCATTGTTAATAAAGATTTAATTTCATATTATTGATAAACAATAACGAGATGATATTGATAAGATTTGTGCTCATATTTTTAATTGCCAATTGGTTTTTAAAAAATTCTAAATTGTCACGTAATATTAGAGCATGCTAAGCCAAATCAACTTAGAATTTAGATTAAAGCTAATTTCATTATCCTTCACTAGTTCAGGGCATTTGGATTCACTTCATATCAAGCATTCACTTATTTCAGGGCTTTCTTCATAACAAATAGTCCGATTTATTTTAAAACAAATAATCCGCTTCATTCGGAACAATGATCCGTTTTATTTCAGTAGTCAAATTTTATTTCAAGATAAGTAGCACACTTAATAAATAAAAAATAGCCATTTTAATAGAGGACATGTATTAAGAAAGAATAAGTTATATATTACTTATCAATAATTGTGAGATAATATTTAAAAAAATTTTGGGCTCATTCTTTCTATAATATATTGGTTTTTAGAAAACCCTAAATTTGTCACATTCATCTTTTGTTAAATGTGGAGTCGTGACTGTGTTCCTTTTCATGGATGATCTTGCATGTCAGGGAATTTCTTAATGAAAACCATAAAATAATTTAGTTGTAGAGATTTAGATGTAGATATATATTTTGCTGCGGATATTAGCTGCTTGCTGTTAATTATATAAATGGTGCTTTTCTGGCTCTCATGGAGTTGGATGGAGCTTTAATTTGGAAGGCTTATGGCGGCTTCTTGCTATATTGACTGTCTTTGAATCTGTTGATCAGTTGCTGATGATGAATTGGCAGGAAGAATGAGCTTGGATATTTTTGTAAGGATTTCAAGGGGTTCACAATATATGTTTTTCGCACATTGAGTTTCTACCAATAGTTCTCAATGATGAGGGTGCCATTATGTGCTTCAGAGTTGGTGGGTATGCTACAGTTTAAAGTTGCATCATGTTTGCTCAAGGAAACAAAATATTATTGCCAGTGTTCTTGTTCAGTGCTTGTAAAAGAATTACCATGTTTGTACACGTGAAACTTAGATATTCATGGAGTTGCCAGCATGGTTTTGTTCTATACATTTTTTGTAAGATCTTTTTTCAGGTAAACTTTGCAGAACTGTTTTTGGGAATTTAGTTTGTGCGTACATTTAGTGGTTGGTATTCTAGAATTTTGAGACCTTAATGAGTCAACCTGATTATCCAAGCCAAATTGATTGAACTTGGAAAGATTTTTAGTTTCATTAAATAAAGAATAGGAATGAATTTGGAAATTTTTTTAGTTTCAGTAAATAAAGAATCGGACAGATTGCATATTACTAGTAAAGTTAAAAACTAATCAGTATATAAGAGTGAATAAATGACTGTCATCTACACTCAGATGCACAGAAATCAACAGGAATTTAAGCAGCAGTAAATTCAAATGATCACTTGGAGCTGATCCATCTTTTCCATTTTGGCTTTGTAGTTCTTTTCTTCACAAAAGGCGACTTCGGCAATTCTTTTGTACCTAAAAGTTTTATCTTTTTCTGCTTCCTCTCATTTTCCAGTTCCTGATACCTGTCATGCAGCTTACGTTTATTAGATTCTAGCTTTGCCTGCATTTGATCTCCATTATCTGCAAGAGTAACTCTGCTACTTGAAGAACTTGGCTGCTGCTGCTTCTTCTTGTTCGATGCTTCTGTTGCTATTTGTGATACCATAGTCTTCTGCAGCACTTGATCATGTGATCGCTTCCTTTTCATGCAGTTGTACTTGTGATCAGAATCATGGTTGAATGTTGTGACCTTTTCTCCAATATTCTTTACAAAAGAAAGTTGGTTATTTGAAGAACCTGGCTGCTGTTTCTGTTGTTGCTTGTTCACTGCTGCAGCTGGCATTGCTAATACCACGCCGGTTTTCTTCTTCACTGGCTCTGATTGCTTAGTGTTGTCATTGCGGTTGCCTGGTTTCTTCTCATCTTGCTTGTCCATATGATCAGTATCATGGTTCAATGTGACCTTTTCTCCAAAATTCTTTACAAAAGAAACTTTGCTATTTGAAGAACTTGGCTGCTGTTTCTGTTGTTCCTTGTTCACTGCGAAAGCTATCTTTGCTAATATCATGCCGTTTTTCTTCTGCACTGGCTCTGATTGCTTAGCATTGCCGTTGCAGGTGCCTAGTTTCTTCTCATCTTGATGGTTGTTGTGATCAGGATCAGTGTTCAAGATGATCTTTTTTACACGATCAAAAATTTTTCCTTTCCCAATTTGACTCAGCTGCTTGAACTTCTTCCTGGGTAAAAGTTGATCAGCAGCAGCAACATGAATATGCTTGTCAGTGGCAGCTTCTGGTTCTTCTTCTTTGCCTTGCTTCTTAGCAGTTGGCATACTACATGGATTTTGCTTTCCAACCTGATCACCTGCAGCAGCCTTTTTCACCTCGTCAACCTTTGATGCTTTGCAACCGGCAGCGTCAGTATTGCGTCTATCAACGGTCTGCGAATCCAAGAGACAACGAGAAGTAGGGCGAAGACAATGCTCTATAATCTTGTAGGGGAAGTCGTCAGCGTTGGATAAAAGGGTTTTCTTCTTTGTTGCTGAAATCCTGCTCTTCTCCTTCTTAACGCGATCACATCCCTTGCCTTCTTCCTTCGGCTTGTTAGGGTTTCCATCGCAGCCAGATGTGTCAACAATATCGTCCATGCCATGAAAGAAAGAATCAGCAGACAAATTGAAATCGGAAGCAGTTAAGATCGGATCCATCAAGAAACCCGCATCGTCCATGGGAGGACACAGAAGTCCTGCTGCTTCTTCTCCTCCCAGCTCTTGTTGTTGTGATCCATCTGTAGAAATCAAAGAAGAAACGGAGAGGAAATCGTCGACAATATCCTTCCACTGACTTACAAGAAACCGGGAGAGATGACGAATCTCCTCCGTCACAGATGAACTTTTCTTGACTAGACCGTTCACAGCCCGACCGATCGCAATGGCTTTCAAGATTTCGAAGGAGATGGGCATTCGAGAAAGCGTCTTTAGAGAATTGATCAAGACGCAGGGAGGGCAATAATTTTTGGTGTTATTTAAGATAAGGGCCTTGATACCCGAAATCTTCTCGAGAATCTCCGAAGTCTCATCCATGGCCGCAACGATTGCGTCGATCTCCTGGAGAGTGTAGTTGCTCATGGATATGGAGGTGGAGTTGTTGTTGATTATTGCAATCTCCATCGCTGGTTTGCAACTCAGTACTGTTGCATTGCCGCTAATAAGGAAGAAAAAGAAAATTTGAAGCTGAAACGGAAACCCTCCAAGCATCTGAAGGTTGATGCAATATAACGTAGTCGGAGATGAAGCGCGGGAAAAAAAATGCTGCTGAGGCGGTTAACTCTTTTCGGCTTTTCAAGATTTCAGCCCATTAGAAACCTGTTTCCTTTGTGGGCTCAAGTATTAGAACGAAGGCCCCTGTAAAGCTAAAAGACACCCATTTACAGAAAGCCCGGAAAAATTTATTTCTTACAATTCAGCCTTCACGTTTCCCTCCAACTACATTTTCCCTCTATTTCTTCTCTCTAGTGCTCTCTAATTCCAGCAGCCACAGAGCGCTCTCTCTCTCTCTCTCTCTCTTTCCACCAAAATTTTCAAATTTAAAAGTCTACTGTTCATTTCAATCACTCAACGGATTCCTCTGATTCGATTTCGCCTCATTTTTTTGCGACTTCTATTTAATTTTTTAAATAGATGACTGGCGGCGGCGGCGGAACGGCTGCACGGCGGTTGTTTCCATCTTCGCGGTCACCGTTTAGTTCTACCGATGAGTACCACCGCTTTCCCTCTTCTTCTAAGGTCGACAGATCCTGCCGCGGACAGATAACCGAAGCCGTTTTTGTTAAAACTCCTGTAAGTTTCGTTTAATCGACAGTTTCGATCTTCTACTAGTTCGAGTTAGAGATTTTTCTTGAAGTCGAAGTAGTTTGACTGATTTTTAGCTCATTTTTACTGGTACCAACGTTTCATTTGTTTATTTGTTGTAGATTAATTTTTTGGGATTTTGCCAATAAAACTGGTTCTATGGTTGGCAGCTCTGTCTGGTATATGTCTATTCTGAAAGTTTTTGACTTAAGTGATTAATGGGGTGTTTGGCTTTGCTTTCCCCCAACCCAACTTTTCAATTCTCCATTTCACGTTTTTCAATACATATTTTATAAATATATAAAAAATTTATTTAAAAATTTAGAAAGTGTAGAAAAATTCTACTGTGAGATCTTTTTATTGCATATTTTTATTATTTTTTTAGAAGTAAAAAAAATAGAGCTCGTTTTTCAAAAAAGACAAAAATACCCTTCATTTCACAAAAGCTCTATTTCATAAGCAATCCCAAACGCCCCCTAAACAGAGACAGCTGATATGGTTTCACTAATTAGGCAATGTGGATGACTAATCTATGGATTTTGCAATTGTTTAGGCTTAGTGTAAATTAGTTTGTGAGTAGCTGATGCATCTGATGCAGTTGAAACGCGAGCCTTGGCATGAGGATATATTTGCACTGCAGAATCAAGTGCATGCGCATCAAGTCCTGGATTTTCAGAAGTGGTTACTAGTCCTATAACACCTTCTTCTGCTCGAAAGGGTGGTAGATTGCATTTGCAGTCTAAAATTTCAAACAGCAATAAATCTTTACCACAAACACCTAGCCAAAATATTGGTGAGAATCATAACTAACGTCCATATAGTTTGGATTCATTTGTTTCTTCTTAGTGGAATGTTTTTCAAACCTGCTTAATTTATTGTGATCCAGAGTTCAGCTGTAGTGAACTACTTCTGATAGTTTAGTTGAAATATAACTAGATTTTGTATGTCCCTTTGCAGCTCTTTCTCCTGGAGATCCTCAAATTCCTGTAGGTTCTTGTCGCTATGACAGTGCATTAGGTGACTGATATAGCAAGATATTTAGCTACACCTTTCCTCCTTATATACTTCGAATGTTTGATTTTAGTTTTGTATGCTCACAGTAATGATAACTGAATGGCATTACTTTGTCAGGACTCTTAACAAGGAAATTCATTAGTTTATTTAGAAATGCAGAAGATGGCATCCTTGACTTGAATAAAGCTGCGGAGACATTGGAGGTACATCTTCTACCATATTGACTGGAAGAATTTACTTTAGCACTTGTTTCGGTCCAGAATTTTGTTGGCTTTATGTTGTCTCAAAAGTCCACTTGACCTCCCTTTAGTCAGCTAAATGAGAACCTGCTAGCACCTTCTTGGCCTGTTTAAGAAAAACCATATCTTGCATGTTGCAACCATAGTGTGACATGGTCCTAATTAGAGTAGTTGTGGGTTCACTAAAGGATGCAAGTCAGTAGTTCATGTACCTAAGTGATATGGTTGCATAAGCAATAGGCTGTACATTCTAATTTTAGCTTTATGGTTGTGTATCTTGTTAGATGTTTCTTTATTCTATTCTTCTCATGGAATACTGAAGTATCTGACATATTGCAGGTCCAAAAGAGGAGAATATATGATATTACCAATGTGCTTGAAGGAATTGGATTGATTGAAAAGAAATTGAAGAACATGATCCAGTGGAAGTAATACACCTTTCGCACATTGAAAGTTCTATCAAGTTACTCCTTTATATGTAGCAAATTCTGACCAAGGAAGCTGTTGACAGGGGACTTCATAATGACTTGGGATCAGAAAGGGATGTTAATGATGCTTCAAGTTTACAGGTAAACCAAAAATTGTAATTTTAAAATGTATGCATCATAATGTATATTATCAAAAGATCACCAGTTTTTTGCTTTAGGAAGATATTTCCGTTGGCTTTTTGTTCAAGTTTATCTTGATATTCTTTCTGTTCCTCGCAGACCGAAGTGGAAAATCTTTCCTCCCATGAAGCCACCTTAGACAAACAGATAAGGTGCACATTATATGACGTGCTATTTTGCTGTTACCTGAAATATTTTATTTATCTTATTCTTCAAAATGCCAAACATCTGCAGAGCAATGCTGGAGCGACTAAGGGAGTTTAGCGAAGATGAAAACAATCAAAAGTAGAAGCCTTGTAAATTTTGTAAAGCATCGTAGATATTGTCTAACATGAGCTTTGAGGGTTCACTTCCTATTTATTCGTTATAGGTGGCGTTATGTTACTGAAGAGGACATTAAAAGCATTCCTTCCTTTCAGGTAGCATTTTGTTGTGCCCTTCTTTGGTTTCTTGCCAATTGCTTAGAAAATTAGCTGTGTATTAGCATGATAGAGTTGCTTCATTTCGTGACAGAATGAAACACTTATAGCAATTAAAGCACCCCAAGGAACAACCTTAGAAGTCCCAGATCCTGAAGAGGTAAGAAAGCTTCTGAAGACATCGAAAACTTGATATCCTATACTGGCAGCTGCCTTCCTAGATGCCTTGATACTATTAGGTTTCCTCTTTGGATGTTGTAGGCTGGTGATTATGGCCAAAGAAGATATAGAGTTGTGTTGCGAAGCAAGATGGGTCCAATTGACGTTTACCTTGTCAGGTAATGTCTTTCATTGTCGACGTTAAAGCTCTTGGATGATTTGCGCAGTTGCCGTAGATGATTTTTAACATATTGGTCATTGTGCTAAATTGATGGTTTCTTCTATATAATTTCAGTCAGTTTGAGAAGTTTGAGGAGATGGACAGCAATGAGATGCCTTCAGACCTTCCAGTTACTTCAGACTCAGGATCCAAATTGAGGTCAGGCACTGAAATTAACCATGAAGGCAGTGTCATGTACAGGGGGTATGAGGTTTGTGAAACTCAGAGAGGTAGAGCAGATCCAAATGATTCACAGAATCCCAATAGGATAAATAGTATTGTTACGTCAGACGTACATGTAAGTTCACTTTTCTAATATGCTCATCTCAGAAGCGTTTTATCCTGACTTGTTAGAATGTGAGTTCAAATTTAGGCCAATTCAGCTTTGTTGTTATATCCACTATTAGTTTTTATTATGATGAAATTTTCCTAATAAAAGTCTCGAAAAGTTACCCAATGGTCGCTTGGGCATGATATATGTTTTATCAGTTGTATAAGCTTATGTTCTTACAACAGAATAAGGTACGACTCACAGCAATTTTTCAGGTAGCACATCTTCACATAAGCTCTTTATTTTGCAGACTGATGACTACTTGTGGCTATCAGATACTTATGGAAGTATTACAGATATATGGAAGACGCAGCGTATCCCTCTTTATGTGAGAAGGGCATGTCTTCTTTTTTTTCTTTTTTTTTTCTTGTGTGCGTTATGTTAGAACTTTATTGATATTTCTTCATGTGATATACTACTGTTCCAATATATAATTGGCAATCCATAACTGTAGACATAGCTGAACTTCAATGGGACACCATGGATAGACTAAGTTCAGACGATTTTCATAATGGAGAAGTGAGCACTCCTCAAGCAGCACCGTCAAGCAATTTGGAAACTCCCCTGCAAACCTACTTCACTAAAAGATGAACAAGGAGAAAATGTTTTTGAAGGGTCATTGAGAAACATCATGCAAAATAGTTATCTACCGTGCTCCTCATCAGATAATACTTGTGTAGTTCATTGGTCTTTATAATTCCTTTTCTCCGGTGCATAAGAGTAGTGCACCAGGCATCTTGAGCTTGGAATTTAAATCTGCTAATAGTAGCTACATTCACAATGAAAAGGTGGATACTTCCAAGTGAAAGTGCAACCAACAGAAGAGATGAGTGGAAAAGAGGCAAATTTTGCTTGAGTTTCTTGTTTAAGTTATCTTTGCTAGAGGTACACAAATTTCAGTTAAGTAATTCAAGATTTAAATGTGCTATACTTCTTTGATACCCTATCTACTTGAGTAGTCATCTTGGTTAGATGTTTCAAGATTTGAAGGTTCACATATAAGTGCTCCTCTAACTGCATCTCTAAACCAAGGTACAATATTTCCAGCTAAAAGGTGTTGTATATATGTATTCTGTCTATCTAGCAATGGTCCAACTCCTAACACTACTGATCTGTTAGTAGGATGTGTATCATTGTATCATTTTGTTCAGCTTCTAATTGTCATGCTTTCAGCACCTTAATGTAAAGCGGTGAAGTATTGATTCTGAATTGAGCTTCATCTATCAGGCTCGAAAAATTCATTTCCAGGTAACTACATTCTGGAGCAAATATAAAGTTTTTGGATCTACAAGAGAAAAAAAGAAAAAAAGGAGCTCCTCCAGAGAAAGGCTTGAAGGAACTGTTAAGATAGGTACGGATCACTTGTCTTCCTTCTTTGCGCTCTTTCCTATCCAACTTGCAACTATTGGGGTCAGGGCGACGGTGGGCGGGAATCTAATTGGAGATGCAGCTTTGTGAGCAGCATAAGCCAAAGCAAAGGTTCCCACCTTCCCTCCAGTTGCGTCTGTTGTGATGCCAACCTGATTTCACACACAGGTTGATTTGAACTATTAGCATCCTTTACCATTCAAGGCCAAGTTAAACTAGAGAAATACTTTTGTTGAAATTCTCACCATTGCCAAAAGTCCTTGGACATCGACGCCAGCGTTAATGAGGAGGTAGCAGAGAGAGAAGGATACCAAGGATAGGGTTATTGATGTGGCAAGGTACGCTCCTCCATACTTGGCTAGCAATTCCTTGGCTTGGTCTGTCTTTGATTTCTCCTTCCTCTCTCCTTCCTCCTTTGAGCTAAATATCTAACATCCAACGTGATAAAACACTAATCACACAAACAATTCAGGCGAGACTTGCGAAGGCATTAGTACAGAGGATGACTAGTTACCTTCCAAAGGCCGATTTCGAGGCCGTATTTTTTGGTTATCTCTTCTGCTGTATCTGATTTCTCTTTAGTGTCTTGGAAAGCAAGAACTTTTACGCACCGTTGTCGGCTATAGTGCGAAGATAGAGACGGTGCCGGCGAGAAGAGAGGACGTGTATCATGCTGGCTGTTGAGAAATATGTGGGTTCTGGCTGGAAGGGTAGTGGATAGAAGTAGAGATGGGGCCATGGATGGAGAGTTTGGGAAGAAGGAAACCCCCTGGAAGTGAAAGGGGAAAGAGAAGGAGATAGGATTGTTGTGGGGGTTTATGGGCTGCTACTGCAAAGACTTGGGCCCGATTCAAGAGATCCTATGTATGTGTGTGTGAATACTGTTGCATTTGGGTAATGCTATGTGCCCTTCCTGTACTGGTTTTGAGAGGTAGGGAGTAGAGACAAGTAGCTCAATTATGAACGTGAAAATCATCACCCCAGGCTTGATTGACTCGCAGTTGCGAAACAAATTCATGGAGCCTTTTTTTGGTAGAACTAATAATAAGTTAATAACAAACAACAACGACAAGGTTTTGTCGCACTAGTCAAATGCAAGTTTGTCCGTTACATCAATTATTTTGTGAACTCATTCATCTGATGACTGGACTAATATTAGGACGTGTTTACCTAGAGGTTTAATTCACTTTTTTAAATAAGTTTAATAAAAACTTAAAATTTTGTATTTAGTTATATTATAAGTGAGTTTAAAAATAAATTATTTATTTTAAAATTAAAATTTTAAAAATAATATTTTGGAAGAAAAATTAATTTTAATTTATATATTTATTTTTATTTAAAATTGAGTTGAAAGTGATTTTTTTTGAAAAAAAATTGAGTTTGTATGGTAGATAAACGTGTCCTTTTTTTAGGCTTTTATTTGTGAGAAGTAAATGCGATTAAAACTTTGGCATTGGTCAAGCAAGCAACCGTTCCTGCAGCAACACTTTTTTGTCTCAGGGCAGACGCAGGCAGATAGAGAGACCCACAAGTAAAGACGCAGTGGATGCGTTGGACTTTTGCTGCTGGTACTTGTTGCTTAGGTGTTTAGAGTCATGAGAGTTCGCAACGACCGCACCATGCTCAACCATGTTATCTTGCTCACATCGAATCATATCCTATAACCAAATTACAACCAGGTAAAAGTGTTATGTCCTACGGCCATAGAGTCTTTCTATCAGTGCCCATTATTTGAGTTCTGCCTCCAAAAGTATTTTATTAATGAACCTATGTGATAGGTGTCTGCCATTTGCTGCTATTTGCCATTATTACTTATTTCTATTAGCTAATAAAATTTATGTCTCCATTTGCGGTCTGTAGTTTTTAGATGGTAGGCACTACGTCAACCGAATATATTGGCATGCCTTCCATGGAATTGCCTTTGGGCATTTAACCCAATAAGGCTCTGATAATTTATATTAAAAGAGAAAGCCCTGTAATTCATTTTAAACGTAAAAAGAGCCTCCGTTAACCTGTTAAAATGACATAAATATTTTTTTTTCATCCGCACATTCTATTCATTCTAGGATGTGTTAACAATTCGTTAAAAAAGTATTTTTTTAAAACAAAAAATATTTTATTTTACTTTAATAAATAAATTTTATTATTTTAATCTAAAAATATTAATAAAGATATATAATATAATAATAATAATAATTTAATAATTTTTAAAATGAATAAATTTATAAAATTTTATAAAAAATTTATTAAAAATATAATTAAAATTAAAAATTATATATTTTTTAAACGCGTCGCCAAATGCGTTCTTAATTTTTAACCCAACCACATCGAGCCTCGGTCCACTCTGTAATTTCATTAGTCGTTACCTTATGAAATGAGCCTCACTTATATATTCTATTATTTATTTTTTATAACAATTCGATTACTTTGTAAATACTGTTTCTAAAATTTAGAGCGTACTAATACATCTATTAAAGCGTACTAATCGGTTATTGATGGAGGAGATATAAACAATGAAAGTTTCTCAAAATTAATTTATCATATTTTTATAATAAATATTGTAATTTTCAACGTTGGATTAAATAATCCAACGATTAGGATTCAATTTGGAAAGGTTTATAAGAAGGAACGGATAAGCTTTGCACGAAAACAGAAGGGCCTATCGTCTGTTTCTCAGAGAACAATAACTAGTACCAAATAACATGATGCAATCAAACGGTTCTGATCTTTCCAATTATCAGCCGTCAGTAATCCAATCACGAGTCATTTCTTATTCAACAATCAACACTACCTTCATTTCACAATCTAAGGCCACAAGTATACTAAAATGAACAAAATAACCTTATACGACGGAATTTGCAAATTTTAAAATTTAATGATGTAAATCGACGGCTGCGATTGTCCCGATCGGGAACCATATATAACAAGAAAAGATACGAATGGTTTCCAATCTCGTTTCTGATGTTCTCTTGCCTTTTGATACCATTGCTCTGTCCATCACCCTCTAATGGTTGACTCGGCAACGCCGCCGAGCAGAAGCAACTCATCGGCGGCGGCGGAGAAGAAGAATAAGACGGAAGACTTCAAGCTCCGTCACTGGAGATCATCGCCACCTTCTCTCCGCCGCCGTCACCTTGCAGCCTCAACCGTTCTCCTTCCGGCAATCTCTATTCCCAACGGTAACCACCGTCAAATCAAAGGTATCTCTATCTCTCCACCGTCAACAATTTCTCCTCCTTCTTGTTCTTCTTCGACAAATTACACGAGCCTGCGAGATCTAATCGGCTCGCCACCGCAATCTTCTTCCTCTGCCGCTGTACGAAACCGGCTCGTTGTACGAGCGGCGCACGCTTACCTCCAGCTCACACCTTCTGGTGCCGAAACGTGTTCTTACAGCCGCCGTCGGCGGCGGCGTAACGGAGCTAACTCGATCTGGCGTTGTTGTTATTCCTGCTTCGGATTTCTTTGCCGGTTGTTCGGGTTAGATTGCTGACTCAAGCAATCGGTTTTGTTTTTGTTTTTTTCTTCGTCATCGTCGCCTGGACGTTTTGTTTGGATGTTTTTTGTTATTATTCCTTCTAGTGTACATAAATTTTTTTGTTTGGTTTTATTTTTAAATTTTTGTTTCTGTTGACAGTTGTAGAGAGTGTATATAAAGAATCACTGATACAGGAAATGCAAGCTTAAATTTTTTTCCTTTTTCTCATCTCTTATACAGAAAAAATATATATATCGAACTGATCAACAGATATCTCTATAACAAAACTTAAAAAACAGAAATTGAAGAAATTGAATGGAATTTCTATTGGTTATAGTCCGTGATATATACAACTTCTAAGTAATAGCAACATGACTGCCTCTGTTCTTATCTTCTTCTGGTGGGGCGTTTTTCGCGTTTGCTGGGCCCATGATTGTCCGACGTGGCGGTGGAGTTGCCGGTGAGGAATGCGTCACGAAAGATATCGCTGGGAAATACTTCAACTGCATCGGATGATCCCCTCCGATCAAGCTTCTGAAACAGCAAAATTGTTAAATCTTCTGAACAAAAATTTTACAAAAAACCGCTATATGGACTCTTCTGTCAAGAAAAAACAAGCAATCGGTGGGAAGTTTCAAATTTTGAAAGGGACAGAATATGCTTAAATTATTGCTAATTAGTGAAAGACTTGGCTTTTGATTGGTGATTTTCAACTTGCTTGGCAATGCCATGGAATGGAATATAACTTTCTAATTTTCTCAGTGGTCCAGTTTTGTTTAAATTTTCTTTTACAAGTACGTACTATACACAAACATGAATTATGAATGGAAGCAGGATTTTCAAAAACATACTTATTAATTAAGCTTTCTTATGAAGAATTTGTCAATGAAGCAATTGAGTTAGTAATCAATCATTTGAAAAGAAGAAAAAAATTGCGCTAACGCGGCTTATGATCTCATCCATTATGTGGTTACTGCAATTTCTTCGGCATTGACCCATTCCGTAAACTTAGGTAAGATGATGAAGGAATAAATAAAACACTACGATAGCTACTAACTTGTCGCTTATCATATTGCAATTGAAACAGTTGATGAAGTCCTCATTGTAATGATTGTCATTTGAAATGTGATAAAAGGCAAAGCATATGAACTGAAGATGAATGATGTTAACTCAGAATTTGATCACATGATGTTTAATATAAGTGTGTGAAATATACCTCTTTGCCGGTAAGCCTGGGGGACTGTGATGTTACATACTGAAGGATATCGAGAACCATGGATTGACCTTTGCTGGTGAAGTTTCTGACATAGAACAAAAGCAGGTCGGCAGTTTTAGCTCTTAAGATCTTCAGCTTTTCCTCAAATTCTGGCTCATGTTTGATGACGTATGGCTGTAAAATCCTCTCGTATATAAAAGAACTTCCCTGCAGAAGCATAAGAATTTTCAGAATTTTGCCAGTCTTAGAAATGAATCCTGTATCCATATTTCAACTTAGGAATGCAGATTACCCTTGTTTGCGGGTACCATAAGTAGATGAAGAGAGCCAGCTTCAGTTCAGAATATATTGGTAACCTTTGATTGATAAGAACAACGAGTTCAGATGAATCCAATGAAATATTAAGGGTAAATTTGCTGAACAAGATTTGTATTTTTACCATGAGAAAAGGACATCAGTGAATGTCTCAAAAACTGTCAAGAATGCAACTATCACCCTGGAGGCAAAAGAAAAAGGCAAACTTTTAGTTGCCATTTGCTGCAACTGAATTACTAAATGATAATCAAGGACGAATTTGCAGTTCAATTGCCCAACATGACATTCTCAAAACTAATCAGAGTGACATGTAAACAAATATATGATGCCACAATTATGAGGTTTGAAGAATTTATATTCAATGGCGTTTTGCTGCGAGTAAGTTCTATTGTTAAAGTCCTAACAATAAAATCGACTAATAATTGATGCTCTAAAACAATGCATAAGTTACTACTTATAGAAGTACAAGAAATATTTGAATAATCTAACTACAATGCATCCCTTCATTTGCAGTTTTTGTGATATTTTCACTTTAACCACAATTCTTCGGTCAATGTCAACTCTTAGAAGAGATTAAGGTAAATGAACTAACAAAGATTCAATAGTCAAAAGCTTGGTCTAATATACAGCAGCCTAACAAATTCTGGTTTGAAGTCTTTGTCTCTAGAACTCAAACTACATGACCGTGGTCGCCAAAGTAGACTCGTTCAGTTGCTCTATCACCAAAAAATAGAATGAATAATACTTTGTAGTACACACATTGTCTCACCAAGCATCCACTTGCTGCTTTGAGTTGGTTTATGACCAACTCTGTAATAAACTATGACCTGTTTATTTTAAATTATAAGAGAAAGATATAACCATCATATAACGCTTACATTTTGCCTACTCTCAATCATCACCCTTGGTTAGGTTAGATTCAACAGTAAGAATGGATATGGTGGATAAGAGTAGAATAGTCATTTTAATTCAATCAATTCTTACAATTAATCAAATTAGATCCAACAGTTAGAATAAAAAGTGGGCATAATAGGAGCGGCTATATTCTTCACGTAAATTATATACGGGTTTATTGATTTAGATAGGGACATTTGGTGGAACAGATTGTATTCATAATTGTTATTGGTTGTTGATAAAAAAAAAAGAAGAGAACAAATATTAAAAGATAACTATTCGTTATACATCCTTTTCTTAGATGATTAAGAAAAGGTATTCATTATAGTTGTTGCTTGTTGGCAACAACTACATGCATGTTCCCTTTGTATATTCATAATGTCTCCAATGATATTGACCTATTCTTTGTAGAATATAAGAAGAAAAGTCCATTTGATTAAGTAAGACCTTGAAGATATTTCCTAGTTATTTCATGACATGTTCCTAATAAGAAAAATCAATCAAAAGAATTTTTTACACTAGCAAAACAGAGAGAAAATGAATGAATCATCAGAACAGAGATTTAACAAACATTCATACATGTAAATTGCAAGTATCTGGATGAGAAAATCGGAATTTACCAGTACTGACACCAGAATCGAAGCTGATGCATTTGTAGATCATTTCTCTCTAAAGTCTTGAAGCATTCAAATGCAGGGTATGCATATCCAAGCAACAATCTACACATTGAAATGAAAACAAACTCCATTGAACATGAATGAACACTTGAAGTATTATATAACTACGTAAAACTTCGGAAGCATATTCATAAACAGATACAGGCAGGCAGTTTCTCCATTTAACACGAATTCCATAAAAGAAAAACGTGAAGAAAGTAATAAACATTCATCCGTTTGAACAGAAACATATTCACAAACAGATAATGGGCAAGGTAGTGAATACTTACAGAAGGATCCGCTCCAGAAATTCTCCCCCCATTCTCAAATCTCTCTTTCTTGAAAACAGAGATCAAAGTGGTAACAAGACAACCTACACCCAGACGAATAGAAATCTAACCAAAGAACAAGAGAGCTTTCTTGGGTCTAGCTAAAACCTGCAGGTTTTCTTGTTTGAAGAACCTAGTAGTAGTTGTTGAATTCCAAATGGTTGAAAACCTTTATAGATCTGGTTGTTCTTCTTCTAATCTGCTTATTATATTCATGATTTCGAACTATTTTTTTAATGATTTGGAAAAAGGAAAAGAAAGAAAAAAAAATTGTATGCGTTTTGGAAGAAGAAAAGAAGGAAACTTGTTAACGGCAGTTGTTGTGGTTAACTTGCCCGCGACGAGTATCTTCTTTTCCCGCGATGATTTATATAGATAGAGGAACTCAACTCGCTTCCCTGAAAAGTCGCAAATCCAATTAAGGAGTCCTTTGAGAAAAAGCTTTTCTCAAAAACTAATTATTATTTTTTTATTTTATATATTCTAATATATTTTTATAAATATATAAAAATTTTATTTAAAAATTTAAAAAATATAAAAAGTTCTATTTATAAATTTTTTTATTAATTTTTTAATAAAAAAATAAATTTATTTTTAAAATGAACAAAAATATTTTTATTTTAAAAAAATCGCTTCTTAAAAATATAATCATTAAATCATGATTAATTATGTGCAATTTAATTTAAAATTTTAAGAAATTTTTAATTTATAATATATATTTATAATTTTTATTGTAATATTTTTTCAAACTCGATATTTTTGCTATATTTGTCAGAAAAAGATTTTATCAATTAGATTATCTCATTAATAATAATTGTTTTTCATATTTTATAAATTTTACATGTATATTCTGTTCACTTTTTCTCTAAATGAATAGCAATTTAGCAAACGCTTATACGCAAAACCATAACAAAAGTATAATTTGGAGGAAGTCACTTTATCAAAAAAGCTCAAGTGGATACTTTTTAGGTTATCTGGTATACTACAGGCCCGTTTGGGTGAGCGGAAAAGTAAGAGTTTAAAAAAAAAAAAGTAGCTTATATTTTAAATAAACAGCTTATTTTATAGGGGAGTGTGAATGAAAAGAGCATATTTTTAAAATAAGCTAGAGAAACATGTTTGGGTGAAATAGTGCAAAATTGAAGGAGAATATAAGTAAGTAATATATTTTAATATATAGGTGATGTAGAATTTGTGAATTTTATTTCATATATAATTTATTTTTACTTTATTATTTTTATATATATTCAGTTTTAAAATACTTTTTAATAGAAACTAATATTTAATATTAACTTTAATTTAAAATACTTTTAATTTAAAATTACCAAATATTTATACATTAATAATTTATGAGTAACCAGCATTTGTGAATAATAATTTTACGAATTGTTTTTATATAAATTAAATTTTTACTGTAACAATATTTTTAAATATATTTAATTAAATTAAAAAGTTAGGGTCGGGGAGTAGATTCATGAATATCACAACTTATCAAGAGCAAATTAGCAGTTTACAAATAAGCAGCTTATTCCGATAAGTTAGAAGGCTTATAAAAACTTATAAATAAGCTGAAATAAGCTTATAACTGCTGCTACAAACAATCTAAAGATAATGTTTTACAGTGTTTTTAAAAAAAAAATTTGAAACAAAAAATATTTAATTTTTTTTATTTAAAATAATAATAATAAATAATAATAATATTTTATAATATACAATTTTTATATTATAATTTTTTTTTAAAATTTTAATAATATTATAAAAATATTATTACAAATATACAATAAAAAATTTTGTTCATTTATCAATTTTATTTTGGAGTTTTCATGCATGTCCTAAAGGATTGTAGTTGATGTCTACGGCTTTGAATTTGTTGAAGGCCTAAAAACTAAAAGATTAAAAATATCAAAATCATTAATATATAGCGCATATCCGAGAACAATTGTTGAATAGATTTTGATAGGGCCTACTTTGATGATTTAGTAGAAAATTCTTATTAAAATAAAGAGTTTATTTTTTAAATAAGAAGATTACTCTTATCAGATAAATGTGGTTGGATAAAAAAAATGTTATCTTATAAAATGATTTTGACAGAATTCCCCGCGATCAGATTGAGATGAGTTAAGATTCTTGGAAACGGGATTAACATGATAATATTGTAATGAACTAAAAGAACCCTTAAATATATGATGGGTTATGAATGTTGCAGATCCTTCCCGCGTGATTTTGAAATATATTTGATTTATAAATAATATTTTAATAAAAATATAATTTTATTTTAATTATTTTTTAATATTTTTTCTTATAATTAGGATTGCGATATGAATGAAAATTTTAAAATAACTAAGAATAGTTTCGTCTGAATTTAGAAACACCAGTATTATTTTTTAAAATATTAAGGAGATTCCAATTCACCTTGCGGCTTTCTTTTTAATATAAGAGATCTTTATTCTAATAAATAACGATAGCATTCTTTTTTAATAAGTCGCGATAGGCAACTTATTTAACAGAATAAATATTTCATCCAAACACTTCAAATTACTATTGGAGAATGTTTATACGCTTATAAAATAAAAATTATTAGAATAAAAATATCGCAAAGATTTTGAAAAAAATTTTACTTTTTTGAACTAAAAAATATAAAATAAATAATAACAAATTTATATAAAACTTTTTAATTTTATATTTATAAATATTTTAAAATTTAAAAAGTTGAAGTAAAAAATAGAAATAGAAATTTAAAATTTAAAAATAAAACTTATTGAAATATTTTGCCAAATAATTAGTAATTTAGAACTTATTCACCAACTCACTTTTAAGTTTTATAGAAGATATTTTTAATTTTAGTTTAATTGTTTAAACTCACTTTAAAAAAGTGAATTTAAAATAAGGCTATTATTTGGACTTATTTAGAACTGTTAGAAGATACAAATAAGCGATCTTGAACAGATCATTGCGTGCTAATAATAATAATCGGCCGTTTTAGTTTTATTTGGGCGTTAAAGTTCTCATTGTCGGCCCCTTTACGAGCAATAAACACGTGACTTTGCGCCGAAGCCCAAATAGAAGAAAACGGCTGGTATTTGTCGTGCCAAGATATCACGTGATTTTTGTGCTTGATTATTGGGTCGGAATTAGGCCTCACTGATTCAGCCCATTAACACTTGGAAGACTTTTGTTATCGTTTATTTCCGGCATGGTGGGGCACGTTCGCTCCGTTTTTCTCTGACGCTTCTTCTCGATTCCCGCAAAAAAAATTTCTTCGAGTACTCTTCCTTCTCTAAACAACCAAGGTTATCTTATTATCTTGTTTGGGATTTTGAAGTTTGGGGTATTATTTGCTGAATGAAAGTTGAATTCAGATTGAAGGACTTGGATTTGTGTTATGTTGTCTCTAGATTGATTGGTAGGAGAACAGTTTCAAACTTTTCAAATCAGTTGATGGGCGAAGAAAGTAGTTCAATATCCAACTTTTAGAATGTGTGTTGTTTTCCTGTTTGCTATTGATCTGCCTGTTGCTTGATTGAATTATGAAATGGTTCTTTTCTTTTCTTTTTTCCTTTTTGTTTTGTTTTCTAAACTGCTTAATTGTGTTTCAATATTGTAGATTACAGCATTGCTCTACTGCCCAACATAGAAACATCTACATCCTCTGTAGAAATCTTCAACATACAATTGTGCGCAGGGTTCAATTTGGTGGACCAACTACTTGTTCCTATTTAACTGAAGCTTTTAACACCCTCAAAATTGGCAACTTACAGTCGGTTAATGTATTTTCTTCAAGTGTTCCTTGTGAAATGAGTTGCTTCTGATGCCGATTAATCCTCCAATTTGGAAACAATATGCAGTACCATACAATTCGCATTGTCCTCTTCATGGCTAGGAAAACAATTTTCATTAGCTTTTATGTTTAGCCTAAGTTTTAAACATGTACTATTTCAGTTGTGGTAAAAAATGCTGGAGGGCTTGAGTTTGAGGAAGAAGTGATAAGGACTTGTTTCTTTTGTTCAGTAGATCTATATATGTCACATAGAAGTAGAAGTACATGCATTTTCAACTTGTCCTTTTACAATCTATTTTGTATCTGTTGCCATGGAGAAAGGATTCACCTTGCTAGCCATTATTACCTTAGTTCTAGCTATCAGAATAACCGGATGGAGATTCATGAAACACAAGGAGAACAACATCAGATTGTTGTTCAGTATAGACAACCGTTGGGGCCCTTTGACATTCTGTGAAGAGGTATACACATTCCTTTAATGGCATGAAGATCATATCTTAAAAGTGAATCTGTATCAATCTTTTGAGTAAAACTTTTTGAAGTTACAGGAATCATTCTCAAAGTAAGGAGTTTGAGAAAAAAATGGCTGTAGCAGATATCTGAAAATGTTCCAGTTCTCAATATCTCCATAGAGAAGGAGTGCCAGACACACATTCATACTGTTGCACCGAGGCAGGATCCAGATGGGTTGCTTGACCAAGTAGCCACCTTGATAAAGTTAAAAAATGAAACTGGAAAGAGTAACTCAGCTGCTGATGTGTTTCAAGAGAGAAGTTGCTTTACATGATTTCTGGTTCAACAATTGATTCTGCTTTGTCATACCGCACTGCTCGATTGCAAAGTTGCTGTTAGTATTCTATTGAGTAACGTCTCAATGGCCATCTCAACAATAAGAAGAGAAGCGGACATTTCAATTTTATGCCTGATATAATATCTGTAGTTAATTTTGTTTCAGGATTTATCAATACCTGACATGGATTATGCTTTCCCTGTATAACTGTGTCATAACTAACGTGCAACAGCAATTATTCAGTGATTTTCATTGCAGAATTGAAGTTTGTCAGAGAGCATGAACCAGATGAGTAGCCCCATTATGGTATTGCTTTTATCAGCTTGCTTCGCTAGCAATTGCTTTCTGCTAGAAAGACCCAGCGGTTCCTGGATTCCCAACTAAACGATTATTTGCATTTCAGGAAATTCGTACTTTTGTTTGCGTTACCGGTAGGCGGCCTCCAGAGCCTTGCTGAGGCAGATACCTCGTGAAAAAGAAACGACCATCTTTTTGGGTGAGTCTATCTTTTTAAGTACTCTTACCTTATGTCTGGTAAGGAGATTAAAAACTAAGATGAAGATGAAAGTGGAAGTGAAAATAAAGTAAGTGAAAAATAGTCATTTGAATATATTAGTAAAATTAAAACTTTATTTTAACTCAATAAAAATAAATTAATTATTTAATATACAATATATAGTAATTATAAATTTTTACAATAAAGTCAACTAAAAGTAAAGTAAATATACAAATTATAGATTTTTATAATAAAATACAATATGTGTCAATTTTTTAAACTTTTGAAAGTTTTTAACTTATAAAACAAAGAAAGATAATAGAGAAAAAAAATTAAATTTTAATGTTAATATCTGTTACACTTCATATAGGAATGTAAAATTTTAATTTCTACTTTGTGCTTGTTAAGATTAAAAGATTCATCTTTTTAAATTTTAATGAAGATTCCCAAATAGGTGAACGTAAGTAAATTGATTTGCTTTGGCCTTAATTCACCTTTATTCATCTCGATCTAAATAGTTAAGTTGGGAAAAGGAAACAAAGAAGTTAATAACTTTCACCAATCTTATCTTTGTCAGTTGTTTTTTTCCTATTTTGCGAACATTACGATAATTATCATATGTGAAAATTAGACATTGAAGATTCATACATGTTTTTTGCGATCTCTTTGCGATCATTTGCATAGTGAAAGAGTTCAAAAATCGTTTCAAGTGATTTTTATAACTCATTCCCCAAACTCTCCCCTTCAACTTGCTCCCTTTTTTTCTTAAATCCCAAAATGCCCCTGCTCTGCATGTATGGTCTATTTTGTATACGGTCAAAATCCGCCCCTTGGATCACTCCCCTTCTCTCCGCTCTTCATGTTCCTCTCTCTCTCTCTCTCTCTCTCTCTCTCTCTCTCTCATTATCAACAAATAACTGCACGTCCAGCTTCCGTGATTACAGACAATGCCGTCGAAGAGTAATCGGGGGAAGATTTCAGAAGTAGTCGAGGTCAGCTGCGGTTGCCGTCCTCACCGCAGCAAACTTTCTTCCTTCTTCTCTTTCTCCAGCACCGTCAAAATTCCTCCTATACCAAAACCTTGCCCTAACACTAATCCTCTCTTCATGGTCTCCCCCACCACCACTACCATTTCAACCTGCAGCTCCAACACTTCTTCTTCTTCTCCTGCTTCTTCGTTCTACTACAACCGGAGCAACTCCACTTCAGAGATCAAGAAAGATTTAAAGAAGAAGGAAAAGAATGTTGTTGATGATCTTGAAGAGATCGGAAGCAGCGTCGTCGCGGTTGTCAAGGAATCGACAGACCCATACAGCGATTTCAAGGACTCCATGCTAGTGATGATTGTGGAGAACCAACTGTACGCATGGGAAGATTTGAGGCATCTTCTTCTCAGCTTTCTTGATCTCAACTCTCCCATTAATCACAAGTTCATTCTCCGGGCTTTCTCCGATCTCTTGTCTCAGTTCTTCGCGGCACCGTCTTCGCCAATGATGACGTCATTATCCGGCGAAAGGAAATAGCCGTTGCGTTACATGGGTAGCATTTTTCGATATATTATATAGGAAAATTTTAGGGAAAAAGAAATAGTTTTAATGGTTGAAGTGTGATGCGAAGTGTTAGATTTATTTTTCTTTTCTTTTTGTTTGTCTTTGTGGTTTGAATTAGAAGGAAAGTAGTAGAACCTGACGCGATTAGATTACCTGCGGAAACAACAATATTATCATTTATATTTGTTGAGATCTTGTGTCAGAAATTTAGAATCAAACTCTTGATTTTTTTATTTATAATTAAAGGATGTTTATTTGTGGATATAAGTGAATATTTCTAATTATGTTTGCGTGTTTTCTTTTTTATGGTGAAATGAAAAGTTTATACTTTTGTGTTTTTTACGAGTAATATATGAATAGTTTCTCAATAAGTTATCAATTATTTATTTGTCATAAAAATGATCATCTCTCTACAACTTAAGTGCGACAGTACTTTTTAACTCTATTTTATTATAATTTTTTATTTTATTTTTAAATAAAATTTTTATAATTTGTTTAAGAATTGTTTTTAAAATTTGAAAAGTATTATAAATTCTATAAATTAAAATATTATTATATTATTATTTAGTTTTTATATATAAAATAAATTTTGGTTTAAAAATTTTTTTAATATTATCTTCAGAAAAGTTGGTTTTAAAAAAGCTATATTTTGCATTCTCAAATATCTCCTAAGATAGTATCTTTTTGTGAGGTTGTCAGGTTAAGTAGTATAATGGCCTTATAAGTGCTTAAAATAAAAAAAACATTAAGAAAAAGTTTACTTTAAAACTTTTAGAAATGAGTTTGAATTTTTTAACTCAAAAAAATTAATAGAATATATATATATATTCTATTATGATGTACAAGTTATTTATACTTTATAAATTTTAAAAGATTTTTTATAATACTGTAAAATCTATTAAATAAAAAAATAAAAGTAAAAATTTGATAAATAGTGATATATTTCCAAACATGTTTAGGAATTTTTAGAAGAGTTTTCAAAATAAAATTTTATAGAACAGAAAATATTTTTATTTTTTAAATTAAAGAAAATATTTTAGTATGTAACATTTTATATTTTCTAAATTTTTAAAGAAATTTTTTTAAATACTTATAAAAATTATAAATAAAAACATTAGTAAAAATTATGTATATATAGAAAAAAATTTATTAAACTATAAAAATTATTTATTATTCAAATCTTAAATATAAAAAAATATCCACAATATTACTTTTATTGATATAGATATTTACAAATTGACTATATTTTGAAAAAATATATTAAAGTAAAAAGTTAAATATGCAAAAATGAATCTATAAAATTGACTTACATCATCCATTATACACTAAAGTATATTTTATTATTTTGTCAGATAATAATTACTTATTTTTAAACATTATCCTAATCTTTATTTTAAAAATTAATTATATCCTAATATTTTTATAAGATAAGCAGTTTATTTAAATATGCTCTTAATTTTCAACTCACGTGGTTCCTAAATACTAACTCTCATTATTACGGGTTAAAAGATAATAGTTTATTAAGTTGAAGTGCAATTAATTTGAAAAGAAACAAATCTATCTTTAACTTATGCAACCTAACAAATTTAAGTCTTTCAGAGTTAGTAAAGTTAAATTTAAGTACAAAACTTCAAATTTGAAAAGCAGGAACAACATTAAATTGAGGGCATTTGTTGTTGTGGAATGCACGGGAAGCGAAAGTTGCAGAAATAAGTACAGGAAGTGATTAATGGAATTGAATGACTTTCATTGAATTCATTGATGAAACTTTCGGATTGAAATGTACTCTCTGTTAAGGTGTGTTTTGAATGATAAGAACTAAGTTCGATAATCAGAATTTTTTTAATTATATAAAAAAATAAATTTTATAGAAATAAATTTTATAAAAATAAAATTCGATAAAACATAAAAAAAATTATAAATAGTAATTAGAATATATAAAATGTGAAGTTAATATTTTATAAAAAATAAAATTTTTATATAATTGAAATACGTGAGATAGTCAAATTTAAATTTTGAAAAAAATAAATTTTTTTGCAATTCAAATATACTAAAAACTGAGTTTGGTGAATTCAGTAGAGGAAGAAACGAATAGATGTGAATACGATGAGATACTAATAAACTAAAATATGGAGAGTGTGTTTTAATTCAAAATTGGGCGCGACAAAATGAATTTCACCTTAATCCTTGTCTTCATGAATTGGAAAAGCGTTAGGATTGATTTTGCCAAAAAAATAATTGATAGGTTCCGAAGGGAAACGAGTTATATTGTGTAAAATTTTTATATTTTTAATAAATTTTATAAAAATTATAAATTTTACAAAAAAAACTATAATTAAAAAATTAAAAATTTGTTTGTAATGCCAAACACCGCCATGGGCGAAAAATTAAAATTGTGAGAGACTTCTAAAATCTAGAGAGATGCAATGAAATGAATGCAAAAGCAATTGGCGAGACTGACAAGGTCTCGGTATTGATCTGCTCACGAGACCCAATCTAATCTTTGTCGAACCCAAATAATCAAGAAGTTCCCAATTCACAAGACCCATGAGTAAATGGTCCACACCTTCAACATATAATAAACTTTTTAGATGAATAAGGTTTCTCCCAAGCGAAGAAACATTAATGAGAATTTATTTAGCAAATCATGCAAAACATGTTTGGTCAAAATATGTAATAATTAGCACATTGATTTCAAGTTCAAGACTTCAATTAGTGAAAAGCGAGATTTATTCAAATTAAAATGATTTAGTTATTTGTAAATAATACAAATAGAGAGCAATTTTATCGATAAACGGCACCATTAATGGTGAGGATTAGAAGCTTCAAGTCTTGTAACTACAATTCTAGAAAATTAGAACAAATTTTTAATCAATTTTTAAGGATACGACTTAATTAATTAACTTAAGATTCTTTTTAGCATAGATCAATGTAGTAGCTGAACTGAAATTACTAGTTTAATTCAAGAAAAGGAGTTAATGGTTCCATTGGAATCTAAACAAGTTGTTTAATTTTGTCTTCCATAATTTCTTCATAATTAGTTATCGAAAACCCCAAAACAAAATTAATAATTTATGTTTCGCTTCATAGCTAGAAGTTGATGAACATGGGTATAGAGATTTGTCCAGTAATTAATGGGATTGTTTATAATTTCTGAGTTTGTCTTATAGATGATTCATGAAAAATTAATGACTAACGCTTATTACTTTTTTTTTATAAACAGAGATGATCATTCGCAGAGTGAGAGCCTGAACGGCTAAGAAATATTTGTCCTGAATAAATAAATTAATTTTAGTTTTGAATAAATAAATGTGTAATGTCACCGTTAAGCTTCCAAACTTTTCCTTAATAATTCTTTCAATACTGTTTTTTATATAAAACAATATCCTTGCACTATTCGCAACGCTTCTTTGATTTGTTTTTTTTTTATTTGTCAAGTACAAGTTAGTTTTGTATAGAATTAATGATAGCTAGTGTTTATGAATAATATATCACTAATGTTTATGTTTATGAACTACCTAGCATTCAATTTCATTTTCTCATATTTGTACGAGCAAATGTTCATGTTATCAAATAGCAAAACACAAACATGAATACATGAATAAATCAAAATAAGATAGACTAGAGCTAGCTAGATGTACATAAATGTTTCAGAATCATTAAAATAAACCTACCAATATATACAAGAACCAAAAAGAAAAAGATAAAATAAAATAAAAACAAAAGACAAAAATAAACTTATTTTGGATCAAATCATGATGATCTACAACTACCTTCTTCAGCTCCTTCAATAATTTCATCTTCGACAGGTGAAGAAGGAGATGAAGAAGAAGCAGAGTAAGAAAAAGAAGAAGAACAATGGTTGTTGTTATAAGAGTTTGAAATTGTTGAAGGTGAACTAGAAGAAGAAGAAGAAGAAACCAACCCCAGAATGAAATCAACAAAAGCTCCAAGTATGTACCCATGAGTTTTCTTCTCATTAACTCTAAGATACCAAACCAACAACTCCTCAAGTGAATCCCAATCTTTGATCCCTTCTGAAACAACCATTTCTTCCATTGACACTCTAAAATCTTTATACGGATCTTCTGATTCCACTGCGAGCACTACGCTTTCTTTAAACGGTTTCTTCGCTTCCTCTAAGATGGAAGAACTCTCTCCTGTTTCAAAGAACAAACGGTCTGACCGCAATCCTTTGATAACAGTTTCTACGCATTCTGCAGATGAGGAAACTGACGAGAAGCTTTCCGAGCGTTCTTGATCTTGGTCGATGGAGGTAGTGTTGGTGAAGTTGAAGGAGTTCTCTGCTGATGATGTGTCGATGTAGTAGACCGAGTTTGTTGTTTTGAACATTTGTAAAGGATCGGTAGTACTGTTTTTGTTGTTGTTAATGTCGCGGAAAGATTGTGTTCTTGGATGGTTGCATGAAGGCCATACCCATGCGGATGAAGTAGTACATGATGATGAAGATTTTGAGAATAAGAAAGATGTTAAACCTACTAATTTTCTTCCCATTGTTCCTTGATTCAAGAAGATGAACAAGATGGGTATGGAGAAAGCTTGGTTTTGGGAAATTGTTGTTTGCTGTTGTTGCATAGAGGATTGAAAGTGTTGATGTGGGTTGGCATTAAATGGGAGGTGAGGGGATTTGGTTTGTGCTTTTAAAGAGAGAAAGCCAAGTGGGGACATACTACTTACTCGTGTGTGCTTTTTAAGTTTTAAAGACTTGAAAAATCAAGATCAATTGATTTGAGAAATTTAATATGATCAAATTTGAAAACAGGAGATTCATTTTTTCATGGTTTAAATTGAATTGTGTGTTTTACTTTTGATCAGCTGCCGAATTTATTCTCTTACACTAGTTGCTTTTCTCTCTTAACCATATCCAAATTTAATATCGTCTAATTCGTGTTTAGATAGAACTTGTTTTTCGAGCTAAAATTTATTCATCAAAACTTTGTTAATTAACTCATGCAGAAAACAAGTTTAATTCATTGAGTTCTCTTACGTTAAGCATTTTCTTTAATTAGAAAATGCAATAATTTGGTGAACTAGGATTTTATGGGATACTAGTTGAATTTATTTGTTGTTTGTTGTATATATGACTGATAAGTTCATAGCACAAAGCAACATCCAAGAAGTTTGTCTTTCTGTTCAACTAACAAATTTCAACTTATTACAAGAAAATTAATCTTTGGACTATATATAAGGAACAGATGACACAGATTAATCTAATAATTAAGGAATGATTAGAACAGAACGAACTCCCACGGTGGCACATCAAAGAACCGATACAGCCGATAAAATTTTTGAAGTGATTTCCAATTCAGTGCAACTCCCAATGGAGAGAGAATTTATTGCTTAAAAATCTTATCACTATGACTGGATGTTGATTTGTTTTTCTTGTTTATTTAGAGAAATCGTTGAATTTATTAATATTTCAAATCAAACAGTCCTGTTTAGAACTGTCAACACAGAGAACCAGCTGAAGGAATGGAAGTCACTTCCATGAAATAAATGTCAAGATTTAATTTTTGGAGTACAATGTCAGTAAAGGGAACCGAGAACACTATGCATACGCACACGCACATGTGGTTCACTGTTTTTGAAAAGAAATTAACTTGAGTGGTATGGAATCTGTAATAAACAAGTTTTTAACCTGAATCAATCAGTCTTCTCTACTGCAGATAAATTTAATCAGTAATTAATTGACGTAGATTTCTAAACCTATACAGATTCCTTTTCTCTGAATTTGATTGCTGTTATGTAGTAGCAATTTTAGGTGCTACCTATGAGAGGCAACGGTCAGATAATATATCCTGTTCATGGGCCATGCTGTCTCTTGTTAGGGTTCTCTGCTAGCTCATTCTAAGTTGAGAACCAATGATCGATTTCTATAAAAATTGTTTCTTTCCATTAATTGTAAACACAATCTTATATATTCTTGCAAGCAACAAAGAGTAACATAATCATCAAACGACCGTGTATCATATGATAGGCTTAGAAGGCATCTAAAAAATTCCTGTCCTTTATCTGTTGTTGCACATGCTTAGCTCATCACTGATAATCTTTGTCTAAAGTAAAATAGCAGCACATAATTGAATTCATCTTTTATATGATCCTATTAATTTTTTAGACCCCTATGAAAACTTAGTATTTTACAGCTATTTGTGGACATGTACGTGAATGAATTATTTGTACTTCTGTAGCTTTTCTTTATCAGTTTGTTTTTTTGCATGTAAGCAAACAATTGGATCAGCAGTTGAATTCATCTGAGAATCTTTCCTACAGAAAAAATTTCGACCTTCCGTAAAAAAAAAGCTGCAAGACTTTCTACTGATGTGGATTGAAAATGTCTGAAAATTCAATTAGAAGGCAATGGAATAATTCATGAAGAAACAAAGGAATACAATGCACATGCAAAATTGACTTTTTTTTTTTTAATCAAACAAACTTAGTTGTTAAACACAAGTCATTCATTGGACCTCTGCTATTGATATAAAGTTTAAAGCTAAAAAGAAGAAAAGTTTCACGTAGATTGAAGCAGGTAGAAGGAAACATGGTGAGGTGGAGTGTTGATAGTTTATAGCAAACTAATTCTTGTGTCTGGAATTAGTTAGTTTGTAGCTTGTTTTTTGTTTTTTGTTTTCTTCAAGACTAGCGAGTTTGTTTGTCGTCTGTTGAGAGGAAATTCATCCTTGTTCTCTGCTTGTTCGTTGTTGTTCAAGTTTGTTTTTGTTGAAGTTTGTATAATTATATGAGAGTTGTTTAACATAACCTTGTTTTTATGGAAAATTCCTCTTTTGCCATTATTAAAGCATCGGGAAAGGGTTTGGAAGAAGGAAAGAAAGAAACTTAGGAATATTTATTCGCCGCCAAAATTGTGTCAGCAGATTGGGAGAGAACAAGCTGAAGAATTTTCTGTTCAAGTAATTTGCTTCTTCGGAAGGTAAGTTGGTTTTAGACCTTTCTGCGAAATTCTTAGAACAATTTCAGATTGCTTTCGACTATTTACTTATTTCGAATCTCTATTTTTTTGAGCGAAAGTGTATTGTCTGTGTCCATTACTCGATTTCTATGTTTATTTATTGTAATTCATCTTTGTGAATGCAAAATTACAGAGAGAAAAAGTTGCAAAAATTTTCATTTCTTTTCTTTTCTGCAATGTGCATCTCAGATCTGATAACAGCTCGGTTGATAAATATTTCAGTTATTATTAGTTTGAGAAGGAATTATTCTATATTCTTGAAAGTGTATTGAATTGTGTTAGAACGAAGGTTGTTGTTGTGGGCCTTGTGGCTATTCGTGCAGCCTTGAGTGCTTGACTGTCAGTAATATTGAGAAACAGAACAATAACTTTGATTTGCGAGAAGTAAAATACCATCTTTCTCCTGTGTCAGTTTGCAACATATAGCATACAGATTCAACTAATCCGTTATGGACAGAATTCTAATGTCTATCCAAACATGGTAGATATGGATTGTAAATACGAACACATTACAGATGATAGGTTCAGGGCTCCCCCAGAAGTTGGAGTCAGGGGTGGCAATACTGGTCGTGTGCTGGTCGACCTATTTATAATCAGGTAAAAATTGTTCAACCTTAATCCTAATCATATATTTATTCGGGTCAAAATTATTAATTCTAAATCCAACCCATTTAATAACCGGTCAAAATTTGAATCAACTATTTAATAATCAAAATTATTAAAATAAGAATCATAAAATTTTACTTCTAAAAATAATATGTAGAAGCTGTTAGCAACTATACATCCACGATAAGAAAAGGTTAAGTTTAACGAAATGTATAAACTAATTAGGAAATTAATCAAAACATGATAAACTAAGCAAAAGAAAATATATCAACTAAGTTAAGATTTAATATCGTCGTCCTAAAGGTTTCCTAGGTATCTTTCTAGCTATACCATGTTAAGAAAGATGTGTTTATTTCATTTACAATTTGCCAACAGGATACAAATGCATACAATAAGAATAACTAAAGAAGGAAAGGAGAATAAGTAAATTCTGATTTTGTAGGTCTTCCTGATTTTATGGATCGTCTTGATTGAATGATGAACTTCCATTAATATTTTCTTTTGGTGTGACCACCACCTGTGTTTTTTTTTCTTGTACATCTTTTGGCCTTTGTGTTTGCCTTATTCATCTTATTTTTCAATTTAGAATGTAAAATCCTAATGTGTGCCAAAATAAAAAACTACTGTGCTTATTAATTAGTGTGCAAACCACCACTGTATTCCTAACACTATTACCACTCAAGCTTAAGATGCACAATCAAGAGGACCTTAACTCATGTTTGGCATCGTTTGAGCTGCTTTTTTGGGCATAAAGCCCAAAGAGCGATGCACAGTGTCTTACAAAGTTCTTTAAAAAATTTGGAAGGCTTAGATTAATTGTACATTTTGAGATAATTGTACCCATAAGCTTCCTTTTTCAAAAAGATATGAAAAATTTTCTTGAAAAGCTTTATTTTTTTTCAAAGTTCTACACTTTTAGCTATCACAAACATGACCTTAGTCCAAAGATTAATTTTCGTCTAATAAGACGAAAATTGTTAGTTGAACAAAAAGACAAATTTCTTAGATGTTCTACTGTACTATGAACTTATCACTTTCAGTTGATGAGATTGCTTTTGATGATGAGCATATTCACAATCATATATATAACAAACAACAAATAAATTCAGTTACTATCCCAGAAAATCCTAGTTAATAAACCAAATTATGGCTTTTTTAATTAAAGAAACTGTTTAAAGTAAGAGAATTGAACATTAATTATGTTTATGGATATTCAAATTGTTTTATGCATGAATTAGGTAACAAAGACTATATGAGTTTCTGCTCAAAAAACAAGTTCAATCTAAACACGAATCAACAATCTTAAAACTGAATATGGATAGGATAAGAAAATTAATTTGGCAACAGATCAAAAAGTAAAACACACAGAATTCAATTTCAACCATAACTGTTTTGTTTTCAATGTGATCATATTGAATTTCTTAAACCATTCTTGATTTTTAAGTTTTTAAATTTAACATAGTTTTCATTCTATCCAAAACAAGTATTAGTGTAAGTTTTCCCTGGCAAGAGAGAAATCAAGTGCTAGTGAAAGTCAGAACAAAGAGCGTGCCGGCGTACAGTTCAATCAGTGAGATCCATAAAATCAGGTAGATCTATAATCAACATTTACTTATTCTCTTTTCCCTCTTAGTTATTCTCTGTTCTGTATAAGTTTGCAATCTTGTTGGTAAATCATATAAGAAATAAATACATCTTTCTTAACATGATACAACTAAGAAGATATGTGGGACCTTCACTATCGCCTAAGTTCTTCCCATTCCCGTTGCCTTCTAATTCACCATCGACATTAACTCTATCTTCTACTTACACCCATCATATCAAGTAGAGCAAGTGTTAGTCTCTCATGTCCTCGTCGGTGATAATTATCCCATATGGAGTCGAGGCATTCATCTTGCTTTGATGGCTATAAACATATTGTGTTTCATTGATGGTTCCATCACCAAACGGGCTTCTGAGTCATTGTTGCTACCGGTTTAGAATGGTTGTAACACAATGGTGCAACCTTAGATGATTCATCAAATCAACCCATCAATCAAGTCGAGTATTCTATGGGTAGACATAACATATGAGATTTGGCGTGATCTGGAGGTTTGCTTCTCTAAAAAATTATTTCACGCATTTTGAGTTATGCCAAGATATTTTTTGATAGACTGATGACTTTATTTCCACTCACTATACGAAGTTGAAGGCATTTTTGATGGACTCCATCATTTGAATTGTATGCCATGCATACTTGAGACTTGTAGGATTCAGCACCTTTCCCTTTTAAGTAAGGACTTATAGTCAAGTTTGTAGTGTTCAAACTATCCAAAAGCAAAACATTTCAGTTGGACTTGTTTTTCTTTTTTCTGTCATATATCAGTACTTCCAGAGTTTATCTTCCATTTCTTATCCAAGCTTTCTTCTTCCAACAGTAAAGTTTCTGCTTGCTGCCCAGCAGGCAAAACTTGTTGCTCGTCTTTTCGGCGACTTTTTTTATTCTAAAATAATGGGTAAAATATCTTCATAAACAAGTAATTTCAGATCATAGTTAATTGTCTGGTTTATAACAACTTGATCTTAAGAATTTGGAAAATTTTGAAGTAAACTAAAGGCGTGCTCATCAATCTCTAGGAAGTTTGGGAGTGCTTAACTGCTTATGCAAAGTGCTCTTCTGAAATGAAGGAGGATATTTTTGTCCTACTTCGAAAAACGAACTCTATTTTTTTACCTCAAAAAATTAATTAAAATAAGAAATAATAAGATCTTACAAGAAATAATTTTTTTATACTTTCTAAATTTTTAAATAAATTTTGTAGAATGTTACAGAAGCTTTATTGAAAAAAATAAGTTAAAATGTTGAAAAGTGCTTTTCCCAAAAGCACAGCCAAATGCATATTTTTCTCTAGTGCTGCAAACTAAAAATTTGGAAACTTCATTGAGTTAAGATGGTCCGCAACATATGATGTTTCTAGCACGTGGAAGAAAATACAAACTTGCATAAAGAAAGCATGTTCTCTTGTCTTCTTCGTATGCACTTTTTTTAGCTTGCCATGACACTCAGTAGCACATGGTCAGCTAACGTAAGATGAAGACTTGTCATAATATTTTCTTCATCTTTTTGTCATCTATCATTTACCATATTTGCAGGCCGATTCTCTAGCGTGGCAAAATAATTTTTTTTGGTTAGAATTGTCAAAATCTTCATCCTTCACAATGGATAGTTGCTTTCATTAAGATTTTCAATCTCAAATTTATTTGTCATCGGCAAAATCATAAACTTTGATACCAGTTACAATGATGTGCCTGTTAGATAGTTAAATACAGTGGGACATTTTGGCACATTTTACAATTCAAGTTGAGATCTCAGATATAAATAACTTAAACACAAACTGCACAAAGATAATGTGGAAATAAAAGTTTCTACAGATCGTGATCATATTAAAAGAAAGATCACTGTTTGATAAGCGTACAGAGTTGGTTTGCAATCTAACACTTTTGGTCAAACACTTATATGTATAGGATGTCAGATAATTTTCCTAAGGATGCCAATCCATTTGTATGCCTAACTGCCCTACGCAATTCTTCATCCTGGTAACTAATCTCTTGGCACGGGTTCGCTAGCATAACTGCCCTACTGGTTGTTGGCATGTAGTTACTATCCAGAGGATCTATTTGTACAATAACTATCCTGATACCTGTTCATCCCAATTGCCTTTTCAGTCCATTAACCGCCTTAGGCAGCTGTGTTGGACTAAATAGTACAACCAGCAGCTGATTGTGGACTGGTTGCTGAAAACCTCATCAATGTGGTTTGATATCCAACATATAGTTGAATAGTTCTTTACTTTCTCTAAATCTAGAAGCTCGATCAAAATCTGGAGGGTGATAGCATACATTCTTGTGTTGGCCTAAAAGTCCTCTGAGTGTTTGACAAGCGACATCAGCAAGACATATTTCCTATATAAATGCAATAGTAAGCTACATTGTACTATAAAAATATATAACACTCATATGCTTATGATTAACCTGGAGGAGGTAATGGGAATTTTTATACAGAAGTCCTCAAGACTTCCATAAATGAGGAATATTGGTTAAAGTATTACGGGCAATGTGGTTCTTTTTCTGCTGGTGATCCTGGGAAGGGAATGCATTCGACGATTTGTGAGTTACTTCTCCAATGTTATTTACTTTTTTGTTCTTTAATTTGTTTGGTGATAGGAATATTAGTTTTGTATTTCCTATTCAAGGCTTTTATCCTTTTTCTGACCCTGTGACATGAGTGGCCTATTAAGCATTGTTATTTTCATTAGCACTGCATGTCAAGTAGTATGCTAAATCATGTTCTGATATTTTCTCTTTTTAAACCAGCCATTGTATGCCTATTAAGAATTGTATTTTCCACTGCTTAGTTCATCTCCTGTTTTATTTAAAAACAAACGTCATAATCTGGAAATGTCTAACAATTCAATGTGCTAAAGTGTACCAGAATAACCTACAAGTTTATCTATCCAACTTTTGCAGGGATCAGACTTTGTTGCTACAGCAGTTGAGGTAGCAGCTTCAGAGTTGCTAGCAATTGCAACACCTGAGAATGGTAGACTATGCGAATTCGTACCACTATCAATTACAAGTTAAGTGTATCATATGCATTACCCTAATATGATATTTTAATCATAACATTCATTTCAGTGTCCCAACTGGAGCTTGATAGAGCCGGAAATGCCACCAATCAGCCGTTCTAACAAAATTGGAATCTAGAGTACTAACAGCTCAAGATGTTTATGTAACTGCTGTTGCAGGCCGTTGTTGCAGAGGATATTGGAAGGTAGTTGTTGACATATGGATGCAGTTATGTCTCTCTCTCCTCTCTTTCTCATTCTCTCTGCTAATGCGTTTAAGTCTACAATGTACATACCATGGTAATTCTTATTAGTGTGAACCTCATGATTGCTTTACAGGAAGCCTGTAGAACATTTTTTAAGATATGTAGAGGAGCTCACCCTGAATGATTTGACAGGAATGGACAGAAGAGTGCCTTATCCTCTTACGATGGCTATCTTGGGTTATGGTTTGTTCACTGTTGTTCAAATGTGCTCTTTCCATGAAGACTAATATTTCCAGTCCTAAACTATCCTTTTGTTGGCATTGTTTTGTAGTTGATCGTGCTCCCAGCCATACTTCTATCAGGCAGTGGCTTTGAGCATGACAACTTATGGTCGTGCAGGATAACCAAAATTCGAAGGACTCCATTGTAGGAATCGAATTGTTAATATATTCTAGTTTCTGGATAGCCAGATTCATGAATCTCTGTCCATGCGAGCAACTTGAAGTTGACATGAGTTATGTTGCAGGTAATAAGCCAAGCTAATGCTTCCTTGATTTATTTGCTTTCCAAGATGTACAGGCTCATATGATTTCCTGCCCAAAATGAACGCTGCAGGAAAAGGTGTACTCTTTCCATCAGAGTAATGGAATCAGTAGTTTGCTATTCTACTCTTCATACCTTAGTTTAATTTAAACGAGTAGATCTCCAATCCATGTTGTTTCCTTTTTTTCCTGTTTACTGTAAATTAACGATTATGTAAAATGTTAATTATTGATGTAATGCTTTCTTGCTGTACAGAAGTAGTTGCGGATGTTTATAAATTCAAATCCAAAACAATATTGGAAACAAGACGAATACATAATCATAGAAGAAGAAACGGAATAGAAACGTTCAAACAAGCATACATTCAACAATCATCACAAAACAAGACTCCAGATCCAAGCAGACGCCCGAATGTCTAGCAGGCCCAGGATTGCATTGAAAGCTGCAGAGATCCACTCCTTATATTAGTCGGTAAATATATTGACAAAATTTTAATTCACTCGAAATATTAATCGATTTTTATCGATATTTTTTATCAAAATAATATAAAAATAAAAAAATATATATTATTTTTTATATTATTTTGATCAATAGTTTTGATAAAAATTAATTTTATTTCAATTGAACTAAAATTTTTTCAATATATTTTAAACTTATGGCCTCTTAAATCTAATCATGAATATTAGATTTAAAAATCTGACGAATTTATTTTGACTATTATGTACGCACATGTACCTTCAAGGTTGCATGTATTCTCTTACATATATATCTTGTACCGGATAGAAGAGATGTTGAAACTACTTCCATCAGGTTCTAATTGCTCCTATCTATAGCAATGGAGTTTATTCTCTAGAGAAACCAAACGGTCAGATAACATTCACGTAAACATAATTTAATTTGATCACTCCAAATAAAAGCAGTTTTCTTAACTGCAACCATTTTACCTTTTGGAGGAGAGTATCGCAAAAGTTTTTTCTTACACTTTGATTTAGGGATAGTTTGGAATAGCTAGCTTCCGACAATATGATAGTATTGTGGCTTTGAGTGAAGTGCTATAAGCTGCTTATTGTGGCTTACTTAGAAGGGACGTTTGATAGTATTTATAAAATAAAAATATTTTTAAAATTTTTTAAAATAAATTAAAATTTTAACTAAAAAAATAATAAAATTATATAACATATAATTTTATATATTTTAATAAAATTTTAAATAAAATTTATTAATATTTCAAAAAAAATTATTAAAAATATAAAATAAAAACTAGAATGAAACGTTTTTCAAACGGACCGCCAAATGATGTCTTAAAAATATCTAAGTACTTACCGGAATAAAATCGTTTATTTGTAATGGCATGGTGATATAAACTGATCTTATTATTATCAATAATTTAAAAAATGACGTGCGTGTTTTAAAAATTTTGGAAAAAATTGCCCTTTTAGAAAAGTTTGCTCATGTTCGACCTCAACAGATTAATAATAATTAGAATTAAAATTAATTTCAAAATATTTATTAAATAAGGTATTTGAAAAATTAAATATATTTGAAAAAATATGTTAAATTAAGAAAAGTAATATATATAAAACTAATTTATAAATTTAACATATATTATCTATTATATATTAAAAGGTAATTCAATTATCTTTATTCTTTTTTAGCTTTAAGTAGTTTTTTTCATATTTTTGAGAACCGAACCGGACGTCGAACAAAAAACTATCCGGATCACAGTTTCCGGATTGACCCGTTGGGTCAATAATATTAAAACGTCGACATAAGCGAGAAGACTGCATCATCGACATTATCTTTCGACCAATAACAACAATCACAACAATAAATCTAATTGTTTCCGACTAACAATAATAATAATCACAGTGAGAAATCTATTGCCACGATGATATCACCACCAACAACAGCAACAACAATCACAACTAAGATTGTCAAGATCGAAAATTTATGTAGAATCGTTTCGCTTGCGTAGGTTCGTAAAACTGGAATTTTAAGTAAGATCATAAGATCTTACTTATCGATATATTTTTTTAAATTGTTTAATACTTTCAAAATTTTATATAGTACTTATTAAAATTATTAAAAATTCAAAATATAATTTTTCTTATATTTTATCTTATTATACTAAATTAATAATATTTATATTTGTGGTTCAAATAAACTATATCATTAATAATTTCTTATATTTCATACAGCTCATTATCTAATCTCTTACAGATTATGTCATTATTTTATAAATGAACACTTATATAGTTGTACCTAAATCTAGAAAATTCAATCCCTTACATAATCAATCAATTAGGCGTCAAATAATCGTATTTAGCATCTCAAAACAAAGAAAAAAAAACCATCTAAAACACCACCATATAGAATAATATTTTGCTGCCATAACAAACCATTTACAGAATCTGTAAAGAGAATATAGTTATATCTACAATGAACGACAGATCTTTTCTAACTATTTCAGTTTCGTTCAAAATCCTCGAGAGCTCTTTTGATTCATGAAATTTTCATATAAGCTAAAATCGTAAGATCGCAAATAAAATCGGAATGTTAAGAATTTAATATTAAAATCGGGATCTTATGAGTTGGAAGTAAGATTGAGATTTTGTATCAAATAGGATTGATTTGTTAATGTAAAATTATAAAATCGTAAGATTTTAGCAACTATGATCATAGCGAAAATTGAAGTATTGCCACCATGGCATTACCATCATCACCAACAACAACATTACCATCACCACTAACAACAACAATAATAACAGCAAAAATTTATAATAAAAAATTATTTAAATAATTTAGGTGATTAGGAAAAGACAAAATCATAAAAACAGATAAATCATAAAAGAGACAACTAACCTTTTTGGGTATACATATTTGAGTTTTTATAATATAAAAATTAAAAAATCACTAATAATTGATATTTATAAATGAACATAACCAACTGTGTTTTTGCATAATCACATCTAAATGTAAAATCTAAATTACATATTTTTTTAATATAGAACTTTTGATAATTATATTTGTATAAAATATATCATCAATTTAAAATTTTTTAAATTTCATTCAACTCGGTTTGATTCGGACAGACGGGTCGACCGGATTAAAGCGGGTCAAATAAGTCAAACGGATCGATTATACGTACAATTTTTTTGCATAATCCGACCGATTTATCTTCCGGGTCGACGATTGCCAGGTCGATTCGGACGATTCCGTCCGAGTCTGACAACTATAGTTTTTTTTTACATATCATCAATTTATTTTAAAAATAAAAGTTTTGTTTATCTAAACACACTTATAAATAAATTTCTTACTTAAAAATAATTTTTTATTTTAATAATTATTTTGTAAAAGAAATCTCAAACAAGCTTTAAGAAAAAGTAGATACTCTATATTTGAATTATAGTAATATTTATAGGGGTGGCAATTCGGATTCCTGAGTCGATTCCGGATTGATCCATATAATAATCGATTTAACTCTAATCCGACCCATTTATTTATACGGATCAAAATGACCAACCATAGTCCAACCTATTTAATAATTAGGTTAAATTCGGATCGACTCATTTAATAATTAAAATTTATTAAATAAAATTATAATATTAGTTTCTAATAATAATATATTAAAATTATTAATCTGATATATCTAAAAATAAAAATATTAATTTTGATAAATTTATAAATTAAATAAAAATTAGTTAAATTAAGATAAGTTAAAAAATATATATATACAAATTAAATTTAAAATTTTTGCTATTATTTTTTAATTATTAAATAATATATACTATATAAATAATTAAACGGATGAAACATGTCAATTTCAGGTCAACCCAAATCCAATCTGATCTCGTTTAAATTTTTGGATCATTCTCAGATCGCTAATAATTGATCTCGACTAATAATTGATCGGAATCTAACTTATTCGGATCAATTTTGATCGGATTGAAAATTGCCACTTCTAGATATTTGTTGTAGGGTTGATTTCAAAAGTGAGAGGCAAGAAAATGACTTGATAATAGTAAAAAATTAAAAGAAATCGAAAAACATTATTGTAAGCGAAAAACTACTATAAGCAAAAGATAATGACAAGTATATGCTGTCCAAAATAAAATCAAGAAAAAGATAAAATTGAAATTTTAACAGAACGAAAATGTATCAAGACAAAAAATAATAATGATAGACTATAACATTGCAATAGTAAATGAGTGATTAAGACAAATTGAAATTTTATATAGATTAGACATAATTACCAAATTATGTAAACCAATACTAATGATCCACGTACTATTGAAGTTTAATCATATAAACGATTAAATATCTTATTACTGAAAAAAATTAAATAGCTACCTGTGCAACGCACGGTAATACGTAGTGTAAATAATTGAAGTTGTGTTCTTTTTAATGTTATAATTTTTTATTTTCACTGAAAGTTATTTTTAATTTATTTTTAACAGTACAAAAATAATTAAAAAGCACTTCATATTTGTCTCTTTTATGAAAAAATAAAAAGATTATTTCAAAAAATATATTTTTAGTAAACTTATTTCTAATTCAAAAGAGCATACGGTAACAAATAGCACTAACGACTTTCTTTTGACCTACTAAAGATTTCATTTTACTTTTAATTAATTAATCGAGCTTGAAATTTCATATTAAACACATTTCAGATTCCTCTCCTCTGCACTGTTCTTTTTATTCATCTGTTCGAATCAGTTGATCAATCCAATCCAAATCAGGTAACCAGAGCTCGTTCTTCAATCTTTCCTTCTGTTCTTTCATTTTCCATTTTGTACAATCGGTTGTTTACCCGATTATTATTTCTCTCATTAAATCAAAAAATTTTTTTGGCTGTTTAATTTCCCTTATGGATCGCTAGGTCTGAGATGGTATTGAGTGGGTTTAGGGTTTTGCATATATTTTTAAAATTTATTTTTTGAGTTATAGGGTTTTACAAAATTGATATAGAAATTTGAAAGGTCCTTTTGTTGACATAGGATATCTATTTAATCTGGACGAAAGGAGTTGAGTTGTGAAATACATAGGTTTTTATTTCTATCTGATTTTGCATCCGCTTATAGCTAGTTCGTTTTTCTTAACATTTTGGAAGTAATAGAGATTATGTGACTAAGATTTTGCTTTGATGGTATGACTGAATCATTATTTTCTCATGGTGGGTTGTTCTGTTAATGAGCTTAACTTGTGTGATTTTTAGCTAAACTTGTGTGATTTTTATTTATACATCTCTTGTCATTTTCATGGATTAGCATAATGTTTTAAGTTTGGGCGTAGAGATATGACGCCCATTTATGTGTTCTGACTAGAAATCAGAAGTACAATCTACTTGTGAATGTGATCTCCATATGAAGTTTTATCTATTTTTAACAATGTGTATTCTTCTCTCGGAATACATGCATGGCTTCTTTGTTGAGAGTAAGTAAAGCATGGCATTCATCAAGATGAGTATGGTGTGCCAGAGCATACTTTCAATTGGAAGATACATGACCTTTTCATAACTTTAGTTGGTCTAAGGATAGGATATGTGATTTGATGTCGAATACCCCTTAGAGTGAAACAACGTAGTAAAAAAGTGTGTGGGCTTCCTTTAAGAAGTGAAGTTTTAATAACAGACTGCCTGATATTGGATCAATGAAAAGGCTGGGAAGCACGGCACACCTTAATTACGTTAGGGACAGCCTGTTCTTAAATTTTATTTATTTTTTCTGCTTGTATGCTCCATAGTTGTTGTTGTTGTTGTATGTTTGCCATAGTGGTTGTCAATGCTTAGTTATGCATTGTCATTTTTGTAAAAACAGTTTGTGTCTAGTAACCTCTGGACTTTTTAATCAAATCTTCCAGTTTTTAACAGTATTATTATGTATTCAATCAATGAGTTTGTTCAGATGTCTTTGTATGTCGGATATCTGTCCTGTTATGCTAGACGTGAAGAACTTGAACGTGATTTCCGGAGGTTCGGACAATGTACTGTATGGCTTAAAGATGGTTATGGGTTTCCTGTTTATGAAGTTCCAGCAGATGCAGAAAGAGCTCTTAGATCCTTACGAGGCAAAGTTGTTGGTAGGGAACAAATATCCCTCAGTTGGTCGAACAAACAACCTAGATGGTTTTCAAAAGCCTTCAGGTCCATGAGGTTTCGTGAGTCATACCTTGGAAGAAACTTCCAAGCAGACGATGATAGATTTGGTGGTAGGTTTTCTCAACTGTATGCAGGTGCTTCACATGTTCAAAGTGCAAGACGTGAACTTCATTACATGGAGAATGAACTTTAAAGAGCATCCTTTGACGGTACTGATGATCTTGAGGAAGAGAGAGGAAGACAATTTAATGAGCATGTGCTAGGTGAATCTGCTAATGTCGAACGATGTCCAATGGAAAATGGTAGATGGGGTGAACCTGCTGATGATTCAGTTGACCAGAGAATGGAGAATGGTGCAGACCTTGATCGATATGAACCTGACCACCGGTTACAGAGGGAGAGATACTAGTGCATCTGATCGTGAGAAGTCAACAGAGAAAAGATTAAGAGAGTGTTCTAGTGATGAAGCTGATGATAACCATGACAAATCAAAATCACAGCTAACAGGTTATCGATGTGAACTACTTGGTCACATTGCACGCAATTGCCCGCAATGAGGTTCTAGAAAACAGAAATTTGCCAAGTTTTATCGTAATAGCGATAAGAGGTTTCCCAAGTCAGGGGTGATGGAAGGTTGAAGAGGCATCGACCTGATTCATCAGGAGGCCTAGTTCATCTGGAGATGTTGGTACCAAAGTGTCCTATAAGGAGTAGGAGAGAATCTATGAAGGTTAGAAAAGTGATTACTAAAGCTGGAACTTGTCCATAAAGAAAGGGAAAACATAGGCGGAAACTTAGAGAAGAACCTCGTGAAAGGGTACACAACCTGGAAGTTGGAACCACAAAAAGAATGCAGAAGAAAAGAAAGAAAGATCTCGCTCATCACCACGATCTTCTAATTCGTCTAAAATGAGCTCCCATTCATGATCGTGGTCATTAAGATCTAGATCTCGTAGAAGGTCCCAATCTCTCCCAAGGTCAGGATCTTCACGTCCGTGCTCAGTATCTTTAAGTTCAAAGTCTGCTGCAATGTCATCCTCATCTAGGTCCTTGGCTTCTAGATCACGGTCAAGTTCTCCAATGCCCATATCGCTGTCTGTTTCTTTGGATATGAAGATGCCAACTTCTCCTGGAAATGCCCCCATCAAAGATCCTGTCTGCAAAAATCCAGAGGACAAACTGGAACATGCAGCTAGTGGATCCAGTGAATTTCTGATTGGTAAATCAGGAAGCTCTGAGCCAATAAACATCCAAGGCAGAGATGTATCTACCTCGACAATGGTTGTCTGTGAAACTAACAAACATGAACATCAGCTGAGTAATGGTGATGTTGCAGAAGAATCTCCATGTAAAGAAGGTGACTTATACCATCATACTGCAGAGGCTACTGTTTCTGCTTGTGAACTATCTACTAATTGCCAACTAGTGACTGTTGGAACTGTTCCTATTGAATCGCATCCTGAGGCTGATGCTGGTATTGAGAAGAGCAGTTCTACAAGAATGACAACTCAAGAAGTGCTTGACTTGAGACACTATGGCTTGGATGCGCCTGCTAAAGTTGGTTCACGAATATCTGTGGAAGGATATTTTGGCGCTGCACTCTGTGGCCATGGGAAATCATCTATTATCATCGCCTGAAAAAGGGTCCAATTACTACAGAGAGTTTGTTTGACGTCTTGAACAAAACAAGGAGTTTGGCATTGTTGACAAGTATATTAGGGGTAGCAGTGGCTGGGAATAATCTGATAGAGGCCATTAGTCCAGGGTGCTTAATTCTTGGTGCTATTTTTTGTGGTGAATTGGAGGGAAAATTCAAAGGTGCTGGTCTCTTTTACCAAAGTTTTGCTTATATCAATTGAAAACTACTAGAAGATTCTAATGTCTGATTGACCAGGTAAGTACACTTTAGCCTTATCTGATACTTACCAAGAGTTTAATATTTGTTGCATCTTTTAATGAAGTTGTTGATATGGTAATATGTTGAAATTGTGTTTTGAGTATTACACTCATCTATTTATTTCTTGTGGTGTTAGTTTTTCTGTGTTATCTGCTGAACCATTTACCAATGGCAATACTCATCTTTCTTTTTCGTTAAAAGGAACTCAATGCACGATGCTGCGTGTTATATAACTAGAGGACATCATACTATGTATTCTTACTTCACCAAAGAAGCTGCTAATAAAATGTGCCAACATGAGGGGACTTATATCTTTGTCAATGAAGATGTATATATGTTGTTTTTGAGATCTGACTTCAGCAATTTGGTGAAGCACAACTCGATCTTGCAGGTGTAGCACGTTAGCTGCATTTACCTTCTAGTATTCCTCTCTCTCCTTTTTAACTCGATTTGATTCTTTGGTTTGGTATCTAGATTCCGTGATTTGCATCTCCTTTTTGAGTATCAAAAGTTTGTGAAAGTGGACCTAACTTTTGCACCAATGTGTTCCCTTATTATAGAAACTGGTTCTCAGCTTGTACTTGTTTTAGGAGAAGCATCTCCCTTCGCCCACTATAGTGGAGAATTTCCCTTACAGATCATTAGTGTTCAATTTTGTGTTACTTGTTTGTGAGAAGCTTCACCCCCCCAACTCAATGAACCTCATCAAAAGTAGGGTTAACAAATTAAAGTGGAGCACAACTTCAAAGGAGCACAAATGCATTTCAATAGCTGTTACATAAACAGCAGGTGCGGTATATGGTTGCCAATCACATGTTTTTGTATGGAGTTATTGATTCATTTTTCAAGCAAGTCTATAACAAGGTAGAAATATGGAACGTAACCAATGATGGGAAATAAGCTGAGCTTCAACTTTAGCCCTTTTCATGAACCTTCTTCAGAAGTATCGAGTATCCTACTAGGTTACTGTCATGGATACTGTGTATCATAGTACCAATCTAGTACCTAGTTTGTTATTCATTTTACTCCAAATTTGTCCACTACTTTCCAAATTTTAAGTTGAGCTGTTGCTGGTGCATCTGAAAGGAGGACATGAGAGATTGTGCTCATTACGACTATTGACTTTCCAAGCAGTAGCAGCAGCAATTTTGTGGGGCCTGCTGGGAGGGATGCTTCATGAAGGTATATATCAACCATGATAATCTGTACGTCATGGATAGCTTGACTTATTTCTGCCATGATAGTGAGAAGACGCAGCAACTGCGCATTTTATGGAAGCTTTCTCTTGAGATTTATCTGTATCTATATTTCTGGCCGGGTTTGTTGTATCCAACAAGACAATAAAATTGTTTTTCAAGAGTCTCTAGTTGAACATATATAGTTAAGAAAACTGGGAAGCATTGTACTTTAACGGGCAAGTTGGCTGCAGACTGTTGTTGCTTTCATCTTGCCCAAAACATGATGTATTTGTTTTAGTATTGCTTTTCTCTTATCCATCGTGCTTAATGCGTAGATCTTTTTTCTGCTTTTCATCTCTTCTCCTTCGTAACCTGAGTTAATTTCTTTTTATATTTCCGGTGATGTTCTTTCGGGCTTAGTTATCACTCTGTTTAACTGTTTGTGGAAATCATGAACAAATTTTGAAGTGTCGTTTAGACGTTTACCTTCCTTAATTTTATATAAGGTATTCTTGCAACCGTATCCGAAATGATTTTGCCCTTTCTAAGACGAGCAGCATAATTTTTTAGTGCAAGTGGAACTTGGAAAGGAATGCTTTGGTCCTCCAACATCTATACTTAGTAGTCAGGGTTATTTTGGATTGTTTAAAATAAATTATTTTTTATTAAAAAGTTTTAAAGAATTCTAAAACTGAACTTTTTATTTTTAATTTAAAGAAAATTATACAAAAAATATATAATAATTTTATGACATAAAATATATATATATATTTAAAAGAAATTTATAGTACTGTACAAAAAACTTTTAAAAATAAAAAATTAAAAGAAAATAAAATAAGCACTTATAAGCAATCCCAAATGTCCTCAGTCTCGGTCTCTAATGCTCATAGTTGTTCATGTCAAATAATTAAAGAAAATTAGTTGATTAATTGGAACTTTGGCAAGTTAATTTATAGCAGAGGAAGAAGAGTAGTAGCAAGAGCATGACAGCATTTGAACAAACTCTTTTCATCATTAATTTATTCAAAGGGAGTGAGCGTGAGATTGAGGCTTTGTTTGAAGCAAAAGTTTTTAAGTATGATGTGAACGAAGGTTGAAAAAATAAAATAAAATAAACTGATATAATATGTATGTATATCATCTTCTTGACGTAATACCTCTTCATTATTCTCAACCGTCCCAATTTAATTACTCTCTTCCATTAATTTAACTTATTCTTTTTTCTACCGCTCGAATTTTCTTTTCTTAATTTTAATCACCATTTATTATTTATTCAAACACTTTTTCAAGACGAAGAACTCTCTCTGCTTCTTCTTCTTCCTTTTCTCCTCCGTGTATTTCCTGTTTTTCACACTCTCGAGAACCATATTAACTGAGAAATAAAGAACAGACAATTATGCTATTGGAATTCAATGAAATCCTTTGAGAATTTTCTCTAACCGTTTTTTTTTTCGGTTTCTAAGTCACAAAGGATATCTATATCTATATGAGATGGATGGATGGATGCGTCAGCTACCTAACAAAGATTTTCAGAGAAACAAGCTAGAAGAAGAAGAGAAAATTCCTAATGATCAACTTAGCATGATAGAACCTAAATGATGATGAACAGAAAGACTCAATTGCATTGCAGAATCACAGAACTGTTCTTGATCAGTGCCCTTTCCTGTTCTTCCTCTTGCTGGTGTTGTTGCCGAATTCAATAAGAACAGTGCTGTAACACTTGGGACAACGAGAGTCTTCAGCAGTGCACATCACATACATCATACAGTTACTGCAACCAGCAAGCAGCATCGTCGCCGCCTCAGGGCTCCTCTGTTCGTTCTCGGATGAAAGGCATGAGCTTGCAGACGAAGAAGAGTTCCGCGGTGGCGAGTTATTCACGTTGTTATTGTTGTTGTTGTTGATCATGTTGTTAGAGTACATGAGTGCTCTCTGCCTCTCCTCCTCTTGCTGCTGCTGCTGCTGGTTCCGCTGCTGCTGATGATGATGAAACTGCGCCGGCTGCGGCGGCGGTGACAAATTGAGCCTGAGATCAAGTCTCGGAAACTTAGCTCCTCCACGACGACTCATATCTCTCCTTAATTACCTTCTTCTTCCTCTTCTTCTTTTCCCTGTATATATATTTCCAATAACAACAAACAAAAAATCAGATTTTCTTGGTACTGAACTAAGAAATAAAGAACAAGATCGAAGAAAAACCTTGTCGTGGAACTACTGACTGAGAAACAGAGCGAGAGAGAAGAGAAGGAGATGACTGTTCTTGGTGTGGGGTTGAGGGAAGGAGATGTAGGAGGGGATTATATAGAGAGAAGGGAGAGAAGTTAATTGCAAAGTTTTTGGTTTTGTTTCAAATGAGTGAAAAATTTTATTAAAAATTTTAAACGAATTAAATGAATACAAAAGGAGCCAAAGAAGAGTGTTTGCTGTTGCAGAGAAGAGGCGAGGGCTTTTTTTTTATACCATTTGATTTAATATTACAGATTTTAAATATAAACAAAATATATCTAGACTGTTAATTATGATTTAGAGCCTTAAACCCTAAATTAATTTTGAAAAATTTTCATTACTTAGAACTTCTTAATTAAAAACTGATAAAAAATGTTTAATGGACGGAATAAAAATAGTCCGAACTTCAATAATTAATCCAATCATAATAATTTAGACTATTGATCACGATTTAAATTTAAAATTAATTAAATAAAAATTTATATATATACTAAATTTCACTTATTCCTTAGCTTTTGTAGATAATTCTTTTCAAAATTAATGTTAGTAATACTTCATATTTTAGATTACATCTAACGGATTAAATTTAAATATCTAATATTAAAATTAATTTATTGTCAAATCAATTTATATATGTTGTTTAGTAATTAATTATGTGATTACAAAGTGTGTGTGGATTTATATCATTTAATTCAATTGATTGCCACCCAATTTGATTATTTTGATTAATTAATTAATTACTTTATTCAATTCATTTAGTTCTCTTTGTCTCATTTAGTAGTGGTGTAGTTTAGAAGAAAAGGGGCAGCAACTATGTTTCTGATATTTAATTTAGATAGGAACTTATAACTATTTCATCAAATTTGTTACACGCATAATTTTATTTTAATTATTTTTTTACTTTTTAATATCAATTTTTATAATATTATATAAAAAATTTAAAACTTAAAAAGTATAAAAATATTACTCTTAAAATCTTATTATATTTATTATTTTTAATAAAATATAAAATTTATTTGTAATAATTGTTTAAAATATTTTTTTATTTAAGAAAGTTCTATTTTATTGTTGTAATAAACAAACAATGCTCAATATACATATGTCATAGGAAAAAAAATTAACTTTTTTATGGATAATTTGAGGAAAATATTTCAACGGTCGAAATCTTTTGGCGGAAATTACTAAAAGTTGCTCTGTTTCTTCTGACAATAATTAATTATTTTTATCGTCCGTATTTAACTTGTTTTTATAAAAATTTATCGTATGCGGTTAAATTTTTTCGATGTGTTCTGACTGATAATTTAAATGTTTATTCAACGTTTATTTAAAAAAAATATATAAAGAGATAAGTTAAAACGTCTTTAATTTCTGTAACAAGTTTTGTTGTTAAGCAATTGAATGGAATTTAATGATATAGGTCTGGTTTTCCAAAGTAAATATATGTAAAAAATATGGTCATTTATATATATAATTTTTCCCATTCAAATATGATAAGATAAGCCTTTAATTACTTCTCATACAAATTAAAGGATTTTTTTTATGAGTTTGCTTCTAAACTCAAAACTGTTGAAACTATTTTATTTCACAAATAAAATTAAGCGAACATTAATTTCTCTTGTTTGAAACCTTCTAAGTTGTACCTAGGGACAACAAACGTCTACCTAATATATTTTTTATCTATTTAGAGGGTCTTCAAACTATTTTTTCAACTAATTTAAGGTTAATTTTTCACCCTTTTATTTAATTTGAACTAATTTGGAAAAATATATAATAATTTTGTTTATTAGTTTTTTTAGAAAGTCAATATAATAGAGATTAAATAACTTAATTGACTCAAAATGCTAGACCTCAACTTTGCCTTTACGTACCATAACTGTTTAGAAGCTTAAGTTGACTAAAAAATCTAAAATAACAGAATAGTTTGACCTTTTTTGTTATTTTTATCTTTTTTATGTTCTTAATGATTTATTTTATAAAATATGTAAGATGATCCATGCAGAGAAAGTAACTAGCCACTACCTGATGACTAGGTTTTGTGCTAGTTACTTCTTAAATCATTTTAAATTTATTTTTTTGATAAAATTTTTATAATTATCGTTCAGTTTTTTTTTTATTTTTTTAGTAAAAATAATCAAGCTAAATTTTTAAAAAACTTTAAAATAAATTTTAAAAAAAACATTTGTTAGTTTAAAAAATCCCAAATGATCTCTCTGTACGCTCTTGCACATAATTGTAAAATCCGGACCGGCCCGCTCGGGTCGACTTGGAAACCGTTGACCCAGAGCATAAATCGATCCGAATTTATAATAAAATCGTTTATGCAATCGATCCGCTCCGATCTGCTTCGATCCGTCCTGACCCGCTTTGACCCGATCGATCTGCTCGTCCGGATCAAACAGGATTAAATTAAATTTTAAAAATTTAAATTTGTGATATATTGATGCAAAAATAATTATTAGTAGTCTTATATTGAAATATAATATATAATTTAAATTTTACATTTAGATATAATAATGCAAAAAATAAATTTGTTATATTTTATTTGTAAATATTTATTATTAGTGATTTTAAGTTTTTATTTTACTAATTCTATTAAATTGTAAAAAAATAATAAAATTATTTTAATACAAAGAACTTTTTTTGAAATTTATTATTTAAAATATTTTTTTGTTTTTTATATATTTTTTGTTAGTTTATTTTTTCTTTTATGCTTTTTAACAAAGAAAAATAATAAACATTCGTGCTACCGTCAACACTTTGATATTTTTAACATAACGGATCAATTCGTGATCCGAACAGGTTTTCAGTTCAATGCCCGATCCGATTTTTACAACTATACTCTTGCATGCATAGGTTTATCCAATAATATTAAATTAAATAAGTAATTAATGTATAAAATAGATCCTAATTAATTAATCCCTCCAGTGTAATCGTGCACCTCTTATATATAAGTAGTCAATTTATATGAATGTTGCTATGGTTATAACGATTTTCTGATTCTTGTCAGATGATCATGGAGCAATTGAAGCTAGATTAATAAATAGGTTTTATTTTTTTAATTTGAATTAGAAAAAATTTTGGACGTGTGTTTAACGTACGTGCGAAAACGAGAAGATTTAATTTGAAGAAATGGTGGCGACTAATTAAACACAAGGAGTTCATGATTTCGAGTTGTCTCCAAATTATATTGTAATTTATTTTTGTTTTTTTTAAGTATAAAGCTCCGTATCAATACCCGCACGACCGATGTAAGATTAATAGATTGTTTTGTTTGAATTAAATTAAGACGTAAAAAAGATTAGATTCATAATATATAATTAATTATATAAAAGGGTCATGCTCATTACTACACAAGCACTAGGAATAATAATTAATTAATGCGCCAAACATTGTTTAAGCAAAAAAACTTGATTAGTCAAAAAATGCATGGGTAGTAATTACTAGGCCATGTGAGCTCGCAAGATTGACGTAGAGATCTAAGTTTGAAGATTGAATTAGAGAAATTAATGTTGGTGTCTAACAACATACCGTTTGTCTTAGTATATTTATACATACATACAAGAAGATAGGGGGATTTGTAGGGCACCCCTTATTTAGAATATTATAAATTTAATCTTTATTATTTAATATGAATAACTATGAATCACGATTTTATCAGAAAGAAAATTTGAGTATAATCGAATTACGAATCAATTTTCATTCAATTTTTAATTAAAATACAGTATGTATATATATTTAATTTATTTTTTATTATTTTGATTAAGATGTTTGATAAAAATTAATTTATAATTCGATTGAATTAAAATTTTATTTTTGACTCATATTTTTTATATTCTATAATATTGATTAAATTTGGAGTATTTTAAATAAGGAGTGCTCTATAGGTACCTCTAAGGATAGAGAGGGTCTATCGCCACCTATATGTATATATAAAAGCTGTGTGTGACATTGATTGGAGAAGACTTTGTTTATATAAGGGTTTGGTGCTACATTTCTCTATGAGTGCATTTATATGGCATTCAATGGAAATTAAGTTACTCGCTCCCTTTGTGGGGAAGGTGTTGTGGTCATGCCATGCATAGCTTCTTCCCCTCTTCTCTAAAAACTTATACATTATTCAAGAAACAAAGTTAGCACTACTTAATTTGAGGGTGAAGTTTTCTTGAAACCCTAACTCAACCTTCAGTGTTTTTTTTAAGCTGATATTTTCTTAAGATACTTAAGATCAATATTAGTGCATGTTTTAATTAGTAGGCGCTCTCTGCTCCTGCTTACAGCTTTTCAGAATGTAATATTTAAAAAAAAAGTTTTTGCAGTTCGTGTAGGTGTTGCTTAAATGTTTTTAGTTCTGTGTAAAAGCCAGAAAAGATAGAAGAAAAAAAAAATATTATAAGTTGTTTTATAAAGCTGCTTCTGACTCTTGTAAAGAAAGCCCTGAGTATGCTTTTGCTCACTGCTTGACTATATGCGAGTTACGTTACATTTCTTGAACTTGTTCCTGTAAGTGACGCGTGCTTGTCTACACAAGATCTTAATTTATATAAATAATATAAAAAAAAATTAGTTGAATGAATTGTAGTCCTTCATTAATTCATTTCAATTGCTCAAGAGTTCAATTTTGGTTTTGCAAGCGAGCTGTTGGAGTTCATATTGAAACTTGCATGTTCATAACCTAACAAGAGTACCATATGTCAATATCATAAATAACCTTACATCAGCCGTAAGATGCAAAGGAGAAACAACTCTTAAAGAAGGGGAAGAGGTTAAGAGGTGGCTTTCCTTGAGTTGAGGGTTGTGATGAGTTTAACAGCTGTGAGAAATAATAAGCAGCAACAATGGATACTCAATTCATTCATGGGCATTCATCCACTCGTTCAACCTTCTTCATGACTTGAATGTAAATGGAAATGCAAATGCAGTGTTAATGTTGTGTTTTAATGTTTTTAATTGATGGTTGGGTAGATAGCAGTGCTGCTTTTGTTTATTTTTAAAAGATGCCTCCTTCCTGAACTTTCATTGTTTGTGTGTACTGCCATTGAAGAATGAACCACCCTTTCAATGCAAATTTTTATTGTTGCTATTTATATATCTACAAAAACAACAGTACAGATGATAACAAGTTATTTCAAGGCAAAATTTCGGTACAGATAAAATGTTACTAGAAAATGTTTTTCATGTAAAATCCGAGAAATTGTATAGCCAAGAACTACCTGTCAGTTTTTAGTTGAAGTGTACGTCACTCTCACAATGGATTGAAAAACTAGGGCATTACCACAAAAATGAAATCTTCATATTGCAATTTTCTGTAACAGCTGCTAAACATCACTGCTGAAAAAAAATCGAAACCTGAAAATGGCTCATTCTGTAATGCCAGAAGGATGAAGTTTCTTAGAGACAGATCGTAGTTTCCAAAATAAATCTCCAGAAACCTCAAAGAGGAATTTTCTTTTTCTGTTCTTCTCTCATCAAACTAGTAAATAATTGCTAACAGAACTACAAACAAATTTGACAATTGAAAGTTCTGATACTTTGCCCTGGACAAAATTGAAATGGTGTAACATCTAATATGACAACTCCGCGAGTTAAATTGGTTTTGCAACACTTCGCAAGATTAAGTAGCTTCCCAGCCAAACAAAAGCATGTACTGTACAAGTAACTAGGTAAAAACCAGCAGCAAACAGCAGCTCTCGATTGAATTATGAACGGAATGGTGGAATGCTGCCCAGTTGTGGCTTAAAGTTGAAGGTTGGGATTCTTTACATCTGCACCAACATATTGGTTCACAACATAACCAAGACTGAGACTCCGAACGCAGAGGATTGGGTATCAACAGTTCGTGGAGTTGCCAATGGAGCCCCTAAAAAGTAAAAACAATCCTCAATGCTGTGACAAGATTATTCGTTCTTTATTCATGTTCACAATAGCATCTGTAAACCTGATTCATCTCTACATCGTACGGATGGAATACAACAGTGGCCAGCATATGTTGTAACCTGCCAGAAAACATCACCTTAAGAAATTATAAGAATACTGTGGAAGGAAGGATGGAAAACATGTGCTCCTTTACAACCTGAGCAATCAATATGAGACATGGTTAATGGCAAAACAACCACTGAGTCTAACACAGATTATATAGGACAAAGCTAATTAGTGATAAAAAACACTCGCTTTGTATATCCGACACACAAGGAAGGACACGGTGGGAAGTAAGTAGCCCTAGCCTCTGTCCAGCCATCTTAAGAAATTATCAGAATACTGTGGAAGGAAGGATGGAACACATTTGTGCTCCTTTACAACCTGAGCAATCAATATGAGACATGGTTAATGGCATCACTGAGTCTAACACAGATTATATAAGACAAAGCTAATTAGTGATTCAGAAAATGATAGCATACATTGGCAGAGCTGTAAATGAAAACACCTTTGGAAGACGGAAGCGTGTTTTGAGCCTTACAAATGAAACAAACACGAGGCTAGTAAATGCTAATGACATTAATTTGGAAAGAGCCTAAGTCATAAATGGAAAATCTGACATGACACTGCAGGCATCTTTTCCTCTTTACAACCTGAACAAACAGCACGAGACGTAGTAATTTGGTATAATACTAACCTAAGAATCTAATGCCGGTAATATGGATATTAGATATCAGATATGGAGAATAAAATGAGAATTTGGCAATGTTTCAATTCACGATTGTATGGCTTAACTTCCTAATTCCAAGTGCTTCTAACCTTTACCCTAAAGTGAGTTATCATTCTTATACATTATTCATATTAGAAAATCAACATAACATCTTAATACTCCAAGTGGTAGTAGAGCAACAGAGCTGCAAAGGACAGCCTAGCAACAACAAAGCCATAAGCAGCAGAGACTCGTTGTTCAAACCAAATCACGTCCCTTTTTCCCCCTTGAAGATAGGAATCCCAGTCACATCTATTCAATTATGGCTGTTATGTTAACAGCTGCAATATCATATTAGCTTGACCCTATGATAGATTCAATTTGGCTTGAAAATCATATGACTTAATCTCCTTTTAAAGGGAGGGAATATTGGCACATTCTTCCTTACGCACACATCGGCGCACATCAGTCTGATTCCACCAATACAAAGCTCCAAATTTGATCTCCACCAGTGGATATGAAGAACTATGAGTTGAAAACATGATGCAAATTTCAACTCAATCGGACCGCGAAACAACCTTCATTCGACTTCTTGATTATAATGACAAAAAAGAAAATACTCCAAAATAAATATATTATCTTATTTCTATCATCTGATCAAAAACTTATATCAAGATTGATTTGTATTCCGATTGAGCTGAAATTTTATTCGCATATTTCTAACTCATAATTCCTAATTATTTAACAGTAAAGATCGAATTTGAAACTTGTATCTATGAGACCACACTGATGTGCATGGATGTGCACCTAAGGGTTGATGTGCCTCTATCCCCACCTCTTTTAAAAGTAGTTAAACCTAAGGTTGTATTTAGAATGAAGTTAGTTAAACCTGAGGATGATCAAAATTATCAGTAATTACAAAATGTGTGAAAATAAGTTGTTGATATAACCGTCAACTCAAAATATATTACGGTTGAATGTGAGGCAAGAGTTATCTCACACGACCAAGGAAAAAGCAATAAAGTAGTATATTGCTGGAAGGCACGACACAACCAATTATAGAATGGAACAAAAATAAAATGATAAAGATGGAAAGAGAGCAAGGTGTAACAACAGAGCCTAATTCGTAATGGAGCATACCTATATTGCTTTGGTTTGGTGAATTTCACGTCTGGCTACCGCATCTGAAGTTGGGAGTCACTTTATTGATCAGATATAAAGAAAATGAAACCAACCCAATCATCATCACCATGACTATCATCATCATCGTTATCATCACAGCTCACATCATCACCATGACTATAATCATCATCGTTATTATCGTAGCTAGTGTCATAGATAAACCCGCTGTCATCATGGTTATCAGTGATACTCTGGACAATGGACCAATTGCTGCTGTTAGGATCAGAATTTGTTTCAACAATGAACTGTGAACTCCAAGTAGGAAAAAGTATCCAGCAGTACTTGGTCAATTCTCCCCCAGTTTTCTCAATCTTGCACAAATATTAAACCAGTGACCTGCAGTTGGCATATCTTGTCTCACGTTCCAACATTTCCTTTAAAATCCTTAAAGATGCCGAACAAAGGTACTCTTCCACAACAGTTGCTCTTGACAGAAGTGAGGTCATCACACAGTGACAATGATAAGCAGCCTTGTCAGGCCGCCAATTTCATTTCTTCAAAGCACCTCATAGCATTCTCAGGAAGTGAAGTCCATGCCCGCCTTATATTAATGCAGGATATGTCCTTACATTGGGCTTCAACCCAGCTTCCTCCATTTCTTCAAAGATCTGTCCTGCTATCTATAGAAACAGTATTATGTTGATTTAAAAGCGCTGTACAAATTTTCAAGAATGAAATAAAAATCCCCCTAATACGCACTATTCTGCAGCATATGTCCTTACATTGGGCTTCACCCCAGTTTCCTCCATTTCTTCAAAGATCAGTCCTGCTATCTATAGAAACAGTATTATGCTGATTTAAAAGCGCTGTACAAATTTTCAAGAACGAAATAAAAATCCCCCTAATACGCACTATTCTGTGGACACTGAGCCTCCAGCTGGGGATACATGTTAAAAGAGCAGATACATAATTATTATGGTCCAAATACATAATTATTATGGTTGAAAATAGGAACAACTCAATATCTTCATAGAATATATCTGAAGTATCTAGTAAGCTTAGGCTAATTTAAGTAGAGCTGATATTACTTGCACCCTCAAGAAAGATTGAAAGCTACTTTGTTGTTAAAATCCAGTAAAGCCTTCTCCTTCATGCCTTTTCATTCATCATAGCATAATGAAAGCCACAAAGGAGAAAAGAAATTGCTTATTACAGAATCTTACCTCCTACGATAGTTGATAAACCATTACTTTAACAGAAGATCCACCTTGAGAAGGCAAGCCTCATTTTCAATATGTATGTGCATAAGGTGTACTCGTAAGGTCTGAGGCAAAGAAAACAAGTATCCAGCTACTTACTCTCATGCCACCAGCCTTTCAGCCATGCATTTATGAATGAGGTATATTATGAATATCAGGAAAGACATCTTCATTTGCTCTATCAATCAGAAGCTTCCCATACATCTCCTCTCCATGGCAGCTGCAGTATTTGCATAAATAGTAGATTAAGAACATAGTTAAACATTATAAAAGGAAGAATGATTGAAAAAAACGTGTTGGAGCATGTTTTCACCATGTAAGTCCATTCATATACGCAAAAGGGAAAAAAGAGCTTGTTCACCATGTAAGTCCATTCATCTACCAAAAAGGGGAAAAAGAGATTGTTCACCATGTACGTCTATTCATCTACGAAAAAGGGGAAAAAAGAGCATGCTGTTGATTCTTGGAAATCTAGCCAACTGCAGTATTTTAAGTCCATTCAGCGGAAGAATAAGCGGAAGAAAGAGTAAATTGATTCTTGGAAATCTAAAAGCAACATGCTAAATTAATAATGGCATTAACTTAGAAACTCGTTGCGAGGTATCAGACGAAGGTTGATTTGACGTAAATCATTTTGGAAATACTCAAAACAATGAGTAAGAAGTAGGCAGCACTAATCAATTTCAAGAAAACAAGCCCATCTTAAAAATTAACGCAAAACTGGTGACAATTTTTTAATACTCTAAACAAAGAAATGTCAGTTGAGCGTAGAATCAATACTCAGAACAAGGGTAATATTCCACAAGGAAAGTGAGAAAAACTTAATAGTGATAGACACATCTTTCAACATATCATCCATGTCAAAATTTAAATGCACATAGCTAGATGTGGTTGCCACAATTTTCAACTATGTGTAAGAGCAGTGAAGGCAGTTTGTGGTATAGTTACTTACGAACAAAATTGTAGAGAGTGGTATAACCATCATAAAATGTTATAAACCAAGGTAATCCTGGGGATGTTTTGACACTCATTTCGCTTGTGACTACTAATGCACTTCGCATAGGACCTGACTTGCAGCATGCTTTAAGTAACGCCTCATAGGTGAACGCATCAAACTTCAATCTCTATTGTGTACTGATTAATAACACGCCCGTAAGTAACCAAATAAGGTGTAAACCAGATTCCTGCAGAATGAACAAAACAAAGTACATTATTTAACATAAGTATTGCATAATCAAGAAACATATAAGATAGAGTCGTACACAACTTTCAACACGTAAGCTACAATCAAAGCACCTGAATGAAATATAAATGGTCATCTAAGCTATCTGGATAATTTATAGCAAAGGATACCATAGAGCATGGTATTCAGAAAGACAGCCAGGCTAAATACCTGAATTTTGTTGGATGAGAGCATGGTTCTTGCTGTTTAAAACTTTAAATAGAGAACAACGGATGCTTTAAATGACTCCATAATTAGCAGTCCGTTTCTTTGAACACTCAGCAGATGCTTCAACTAGCACACACACATACATGTATTCTCAGGTCTTGCTAATGGATCAGCCTCAATTTGGAAACATGCTAACAAATGTAACCTTCAGACTCTGAAAAACAAGCAAACACTTCTCCTCATTCTGGATATTTGTATAGCCATCCATGATATGTGATACAAATCAATGGGAGCATCAATTCCCTGCTGTTCCATTTTCCCAACCAAATCTTCAACTTGAGGCATATTTCAAGCTTGGCTGCATTAAAATGGACAACTTCGAAATCTTCACATGAGTATCTCCATGGCTTTCAAGATAAAAAACAGATGTGTTGAAACTCCACATAAACAAAAAATGTCCAAACTGTCGCACTTTATGTCACGTGTACATGTATCTAATGTTTGAAGCCATCCCTCTCATGAAGAACCCAATTTCATGATAAACCAAAGCGAATTTAAGATGCATAAATTTATAAAACACTAGAAAATAAAAACATCCCAGTCTTTATTTATTTCGAGTTTCATCAAACTTCAAGATGCATACACATGGGCTAGGTAATAAAAGATATTTTGTTCTCTTTCACCGAAAGCTGAATGAGAAGTAAAGGCTAAAACTAACATGATGGGCATAAATCTTATCTTTACTAAAATTATGCACATACAAGCACATCATACAATTATACAAACCAATGAGTATATATTATATTGCTGTATACGATAGCATTTAGGGATGCAAGCTTCTGATTCACCTCCTTAAACATGATGCCGGGCGATCTTTGAAAAATGCGGCAAAAAATTATCAGGCAGTAAGAAGTTACAAGCTGTTCACAATCAAATAAGTAGAGAAAATAACCATTGATTTTGATACGGAATGTGTTCTCGAAACTTCTAGGACAGAAGAAAACAAACAGAAGACATTCAACATTCACTAACTACTCACTCAATGCTCTCAGCTTAAGTGACCAAAGTTGGTTCAATGCTCTCAGCTTTCATTTCTCCAAAACATGACATTGCCCCTTTCATATCTCTAGCAACTGCATAAGCGTGAATAAGACTGCAGAATTAAATTAACTTTAAATGACAAGTCTTAAAAATAAAGTGGGAGCTTATATCCTGATGGTCTAACAACTCTCTTGAATGAACAGAAGATCTAAGCATGAGTCCTACCAAGCTGGGACATTCTCAAACTTAGCTCTGAAATAGAACACAGAAGACAAACTTACTGTGCACCTAAGCACTTTCTGGAAACAGCTTCAATTACAGTTATACATCAATCACTAGATCATGGTCTATAATTTCAGAGATTCTAAACAACTTCCAGGAGAATGCATTTTCTTTAGGAAAAAGACATGCCGTTATACTGAACTACTTTTTGCCATTGAGTAGATCTCTCCTACAATAAACAATAATCAATGGTATGGAATGACAGATAAAACTCACTTGTCAGCATACCACACGTCTGTACTAACAGCTAAAACACTTGATAGCATTAGTTATGTAAGAATAATATCTACAACAACAAACAACAACAAACTAAGCCTTTATCTCACTTGAGGGAGTCGGCCACATGAATCCGCTTTTTCCATTCCGTTTGATTATACACCAAATTCAACGAAAGGTCGAATTCTCTAAATCCTTCGCCTCTACCATACGCCAAGTTAAGTTTGGTCTACCCCTTCTCCTAAAGTGTAAGAATAATCTGTTTAACAAATACTTCTCATGTGCTCACATTCAATATACCCCATAAACCAAAGGAAAGGCGAGGAAAACAAACTCTTTAAATCTGACTAAAAAAATAGATTTGCATGCTACCCTATTTATTACTACTGAAGAAGTATTCTCAACTAAATACACATACGAGCCATTCCCAAAAAGAGGGTATAAGCAGAAAGCTGCGCAGACAAGATAGATACTTCAGCAAGTGCTTGTATAAACTATTGCCCAAAAAAGGCCATCAGTGGCATAACAAATTGCCATGTAAGCATTTCAAGGGTTACTTACTTGGTGTAGACATATTCGGTTCTACTCCCCTTGCTCTCATGCTTGAAAAGAAAGCATGTGTATAGTGCTTATCCCTTGTCCTTGCATAATTCTTGACAATCAGGCCATATTCGCTCCTTGAAGGCTTCGTGCAGAAACAATCTCATGTACAGACGAGAAATATCAATAACCAAAGTAATTTACACATACTACTTCAGCACTTCTTAAACTCTAAGTGCAGTAGCACGAACTCGAACAAAATTATGCAATGAAGAGAGCAACCAGGACCAATTCGATTGTGATCTATCTTATTACATTCATATAATGGTATTCATGCATTCATCGTAAGTCCCACTCCCCTTGCTTCCTATATTCAAAAAATGAAACAAGAAGCACTAATGACAAAATTAGAAACACCTCTTAAAGAATACTTTCGGTATCCTCTCAAATGCCGACAACAACTGCCTGCCAATCCTCAGGCCAGGTCTCTAGAACCTTCTGGAACTTCTGGTATGCAACATCGCTCTCCTCATGCCACTCAGACCTGTAGTCCCTTCAATCTGACTCCCCCCTCACCAACTTCTCTTGTCCTATGCCAGCGTCTTCATCCTCTGTCCGTCATCTAATTGCACCATTAGCGTCAGCCACGAAACTCTACCCCATCAAACTCCACGGCATCACTGCAGCCTCCTCTGCTGTGGGGCCGCATAAATAACAACAAAATCCACGATTCCTCTCAGAGTCATCATACCCCTTTATCAAGATCATATTCTTATAACCCGGAACTGCCGGAAGAACTCTGCGGGCTCGTTTTTTTGTATCCATAGTGGTAAATTCACCACAAAGGTACTACCTTTCTGCTGAAATTCCACTTGGTCAACCTCAACTTTCACAGAAGAAGATTGAATTTTCAAAACAGAAAGTGGACTTTGTGCGCCCATTTCACTACCTCAACTAGGTTTCTGCAGGAGGCGATGGAGGTGTAGAAAGTTTGCTGGAGAGCCAGAGCTTGCTAGAGAGAGGATTGGAAGGTCTAGAAGGAACTGGGGAAGAATTGAGTTGGGTGTCAGGGATTTCGTGTTCAGACAGTTGAATGGAGGCGAATCGAAGCCAGGATGGCGGTGGAAGGTCTGACTGGAGGTTTGGAGAAAGATTGAGTTTCGGTGAGAATGAAGCAGAGGGGAAAGGACTTCCGTGGAATTACAAGAGCGTCTGAGAGAGAGATGAGAAGAAAGACAGCGGGTTCAAACGTGTGGCGAACCGAGATGAACTCAGAGGTGTTTGAAAATATTTATAAAATATAATTATTAAATAAAAATTTGTATGATATTTTAAAATAATTAGAAAAATAAGATTTTAACATTTTTAAAATTTTAAATAAAAATTTAAAAATATATTACAAATACATTAAAAATTTTGAAAAAAATGAAAGAGTGAAAATTACTTTATAAGCAAATATTTTGAGAAGAAATTTTTCTAAAACAACAAATTAACATTTTTAAACTAAATTTTTTAACTTCACAAATAATAAAATAAATAATAATAATTTTTAAAAAAAACTTTTTTCATATTTTATAAATTTTAAAAAATATATAAAATATTATAAAAATTTAATTAGAAATAAGAAATAAAAAACTAAAACAAAAGAGAATTGGAAAACATTTGTAAATACCATCTTCGTAAGTAAGAAGAAATTAGCTTTTTTTCCGTTTGTCATAGATCAATTTGTTTCAGCCATAATAAAAGCCAACGAAAAGGCCCAATTAAAATTATCAAAATCGAAGAGTTCTTAACTAAACAAACAATCGGCAATCATAAACACGCATCAAGATGAATGTGCATGAAGAGAAAACATAAAGAATATTATGCATCATGAAAATCAATCAGTCAACCATATACAGGATCTAAAAAGAAAAATTTTATATGAACAACCACATTCACGTAAGCACTTTTATGTAATTGTCGGAACAACATGATATACATTGGAGCAACTGGTGAGGAAGATAATACTCCTAAATATCAGCTGCATGTGCTTCTGACGACTTGCATGGCTCACATCTGTAAACCAACCAGAATTGTCGCCTCTAACAACACCAAATCCAACTAGTTATGTTGCAGATTGCTTTCAAATACTTCAGCTAGTCTTCAACTATCTGTTGCCGCTCATATTCATTTACCTTTTCTGTTAAAGAATTCCCTGTGCCATTTGTAGTTTTGTTGTTACTACGGCACTGCAGCAGTTGGCGTTGTAGGCTCTGAACAAGTTCATTGAGGCGTTGAATGTTCTTCTCTTGAGAAAGAATTATCTGCAAAAGTAGAGATACATTGCATTCAGCATTAGCGACCACTGATAGCTTTACTTCACAGCTGAGCTCAATCCAAAATCTGAATTGTTTGAAGACAAGGTTTCAACTGAATTTCAGATGCAAAAAGTTAATACTTGTTTGCTTTCTTATTTGTACAACTGAATCGATTGAAAGCCACAATGAGACCTGAGCATACATAAGGCTTTTGTAAAACCAGATCAACTGTACATCATAAAAGAAAGATACGTATGCACCAAACATACACTTAATTTGTGCATAGTGCAATAACTATAGCTAAGTAAAAGGGAAGGCGTTGATTGCATGAAAGAGGAGTGATCGTGAGAAGATTCAATACCCAAGACATTACAAAATGCTCACATATTGGTCATTTAATATCAGATTTTGCTTGAAGGCATGTCCTCAGGAAAGTGAAAGCTGTACTTTTCTCTCACAGAAGACAATGTTATCATGGCCAAAAGCTGAATTATGCTACGCAAAACCTAGCATTTATCCTTAGACGAAAATTAAAAAATCGAGATATGCAAAGCCTTTTTGAACCATATGAGGTAACATGAAAACCCACAACCTTATCGAGATAGTTTGACAAACATAAACATTTGTGCACAAACTATAACTGTATTCATGAGATGGTCATTAAGCATGGGTAATGAGGCCGTACTTCATTTGCAAGGCTGACATGAGCAGAATTGGCTAGTCAGTTTCACTCATTCAAAATCCAAAAATTTGATCATCATTCAAGTGAGTCAAAAAAATTGAACCAAGCAGGCAAGTAAACCATGGTTGATGGATCTTAGATACGATGCTTTAGTTAAGATTATTCTCCTAATTGCTCCTATAATTGTAGTCATACTATTCAATGTTGCTTCAATGACTTGTTCCATGCCTACAATGTGGTGAACCTGACGAACGAACACGAGGCAATGGCTACTCATGCATGGGTGGTAGTTGAAACTCTTAAGGAAGAAAGCAGATGCAAACTCAGCCCTTTAGCTAGCTCAGTTGCATAATCTTACTACTTATTAAAGAAAACATATTGATGAGGTGCTTGCCCACATATCTCGTAAAGATATTTACATAGGAAGCTTGCTACGGTCTAGTCGTGACGAACCTGGAAAGCGCAATGGCTATGATTTGTTTGTTACCCCGTCCACTTCATTTGAGAATGTGTCCTCAAATTTTAATAAGATGTTTATACACCCTCCACTTTGATTTGAATATATGACTTTTTAACTAATTACTGCATGAGTTCAACCACCTTTGATTTTAGTCCCTTATCACTCAAATAATTCTCATGTTAATAGCACAGAGAGCCACCTGTAATCCCATTACCTTACGTTATGCTCATTGAAAGAAGCTTCCTTTCTCTCCAATTTACCAAACCACTTCAATTCTTTGCTCTGACCTCTGCCTATCCAAAAGATCACTTGAATTTTTGCGAGAGAGAGAGAGAGAGGATTTAGCTTCAAGCGGTTGCGGGAGGATTTAGAGATGAAGAGATTGAAAAGCGTTTGAAAAATTGAGATAATGAGATCGGGTATAGAAGAAAAAAGCAGTTGAGATTGGAGAAGAACTTGAGATCATGAAGCTCGAGCTTGAAAAAGCTAATGTAGGAACAGAATAAATAAAAAAGAGTTTTCCTTCTTTCTCTTGCTCTATTACAAAAAAGATGCCATCATCAAGAGCACCTTTAAAGCTTATACTCTGATAAGGTTACTTAATTTTTTATCTGTGCTGGCACCACTTTTATCGTTTATTTTAACCATAGTTGAGTCTGATTGATTCTTGACGCCAGCTCTTTTTGGTCCAAAGCCTCGATCGCTGTCTAAATGTGATATATTATCTATGTTTGCACATTGATTATCCATATCTGCATACTGATGAGACATCAGGCTTTCTATTTTTTCTGATTCTGAACTGGTAGATTTATATTCTGATTCACATTCAGTAAAGTTTTTAATCCCTTTGAATATAAAAAGGTCTTTAATTGTTTCTTCAACTAACTTTTTGAATTCTCTTTTTCTTAAGAGAGTTCTTTTTAGGTCTGACTTTATATAAATATGAGGGGACAATGTGAATAGTCTGACTGTCTTGTGATCCAAAATTTTCTTGTTCTGAGTTCTTAGAGGGACTGTTCTGTGTCCCTATGCATTCATATTCTTCATTACTCCGGGTAATGTTCTAACTACTGCATTCACCTTAGATACCTGAAAATGCAATTTTTTCCAAATTGCCAAGGATCTCCGAATTTTGATTTGTCTTTACCGGTTACCGGTGGAACCGGGCTAGCCACTTGTTTCTCAGCACAAGTGAATGCTGTTTCTACTCGTTTTTCAGAAAGAGTAGCTGCTGTTCCTACAATTTGTTTTTTTCTGCTCAACAGGTTTGGAGGACTTTTGCTAGATATAATCCAATCTTACCTAAATAAGTAATCGTTCAAAGTCTGCTTGTTTGTCAAGTAATTTTAGTTTCTCTTGATGAAGATAGGCTAAGTCTTTTGACTATCTCTGCTAGTGTATTGCAGTGGTTACAAAATATCATTTTCTCTGAAGTGTCTTTGCCAATCTTGTAAAAAATTTGGAGGGTCTATGTGTGCAGTTCTCAAAGAAGGAGATAACTAAAAGTTTATGCCAAGACGTTCTTAAGCAATGTCTAATATTTCTATAAAATGATTAAAACCTTTGTACGATGCATTGGGAAAATCTCAATGCTATCTAAGACTTCTAACTATGTATGAAATACACCTTTAGACGACCTTTAAATACAACATAAAAAGAGAAATTTCTTTTCTCATGTACAAAATGAAATGTGAGTGCATTCCAGAAATATTCTTACTAACTGATGTATCTGATTAACAAAATTATAAAGATTAGGTCCTAAAGCTAGAAGACGTTTATAACCACTAGGTTGTTGTCTTTTATATACTTTCCATAATACTTTTATTGATTCACCTAAAAATATTTCTAAATATTTGAATGCTTCTTCTCCTGATGAGCAATCTCGCATATTTTTTCAAAAACTTCCGATTACTAAATTCTTCCATACATCTATGGTATTATTCCATAACTGTGGATCATGTGCTGTAAGGTTAAGAATGTCCTTATCTAAAGTCTGCAAATTTATTTTTGATTCTAATGGAAAGGCTTTTTTTTGGATTTAACATTACTAAAATCTTGATCTGATAAAGCAATATTTCTTCTTGGTAGATTACCATAACTATAACTTGCTGCTTCTGTTGTAGGTCCTGTTCTTTGGAATGGACGAGTAGCAGATGCAGGGCTAGACTCTGTTGATTCCATAAGTTCAACTTGACTAACTTCGCTTATAGAATCTAACTTTTCTTGACTAAAATATTTTATTCTAAATGAATTACAACTTCTTCAATTTTTGCTAATTCCATCTTAGTAGGTGCTACTGCTTCTAAAAGTTTTTGTTTAAGAGATTGAATATATTCTTTAGTTATATCACGCTTTTTATTTTCTGAATAAGTCTTTCTCTTATTCTCCAAATTTCTAATCTTTTATCCCATAACTCTTCAATTTTATCATGTCTTTCTTTTAACTTAAAATGAACACAATCTTCGGTTAAATACCTTTACGAATATTTCTCTGGCAATCATAATAAAAATATTCATTGTTTTTTAGGTTCCATGAAACTTCTAATCTTAATAGAACTTCAAAAGTTCTAACTATATCCATACTATTTTCTGAACAAGTTATTACTATAGGGTCTTCGATAATAGTAGAAAATTCATTCATACATTCTTCTGCTTCATTATTTTCTAAAATTGAAACTGGGTTATAGTCTGTAAATCTAACACTAGTACTATTTCTAGCATTTTTTTTATATCATACTTGTTTCTGGAATAAGAACATTAGATTTTTTATGAAATTCATCAAGAATCTATTCTCTACCAGCTAAAGCTGTAGGGTCAATCTTATTAGCTTTTATCATTTTAATACCTTTAAAACTAACTAACTGAGTGACATCATCCATTTCTAATTTATATTTAACTTCTCCATTATTAGTTAATCTTCCTATAAATCCTAATGAAATTAATAAGTTACTTCTTGAAGTTTTTGCTTCATATCCTTTAGTTTTTATTCCTATCTTAAGATGCTGTACTCCATTAGTAATGCTAGCTAAAATGTTTGGACAACAATAAAACATTCCTACGTTTTGTAACATATCTACTTCTATTGTTGCTATTGCTGCTTGTTCAGGGTCTGTCCATAAATCATTGTAAACATAAAGTAATACTTTTGTTCCTAAATAACTTCTATCTAATCCTTTAATACCAATTACTAATAATCCTAAATGCATAAAACTAAACTGAGAATTTCTTAAAATTTTATAAGCTTCTAAACTTATAACATCTAATACTACATGTTGTCCTCTTAAACATTCTATTTCTTCTTCACGTTTTCTTACAAAAAACTGAGTCTGATTAACGAAATTTTCTATTTTTCCCACATGATATAATTCTCTGGGAGAAATAAGATCTAAACTATTTTGCCTAAAATGTTCTAAATTTTGTTCTGGATCTATAATTGAACCTACTTCAATTAAGTGCTTACTACTTCTATTCAATATTTTACTCATAAATGTTGGCTTAGAACGTGGGACAATTTTTCCTGAACTAATTTCAATTAAAGTTCTAAAATTTCCACTAAAAGGAGTTGTCATTTTATAGAATAAAATTTTAATTCTTTAGTTGGTCTTGGTTTATCTATACCACTTGGTTTTCTTATATCTAAATTATCTACTTTTTTAATAAGATCTTCTATTTATTTATTAAACTGATCTTTTGTCTTTCTTCTAATAATAAATCTAGTTTTATGTTTACTCTTATTAAAAGACTAATAATAGTATTATTTTTTCTAATTATAGTTTTGTCTTGTGCAGGAGTAGGATCAATCTTACTAAATCCTTCGGCTAGAAATAAGTATTTTTCGGTTTCTAATAAAGCTTCTTGATAATCTTTCATAAAGAAAAAGATCTTTTAAAAAGTTCTATTAATGTATCTACCTTAGTATTTAAACTTTGTAATTGTCTTTCTATTGACTGTAAATTAATATTTTTATTTGAATAAAGATGTATAATTTCTGAACTAAACTGAAATTGAATTTTTAGAAAATCTAAATTTGTTCTTATTGTTTTTATATCTGCAAAGAATGCACCATCTATCTTTCAGAGAAAGATCACTGTTCTTTTCAAAATTACACTTAATTCTACACTTATCTAACAAAGGAAAGGGGGACGCCTATAAAAACAAAAAACTAATTACTATAATTGTTATTATTTTTAGAAATACGTATTTGAAAGGGAGATATAAGCTAAGAAAAGCTAAAAAGAGTTTACAGATGTAAAAGAGTATGATTAAGAAGGTTAGATTCAAAAGCAAAACGAAAATTTCTTATAATTGTGTTGCTCCTTACTCGGTACTTTTCCCTACTCATTTTCTTATGCTCTCTCCATTTGGTTTTTAAACTATATTTTTTTAAAATTATTAATTAACGAAAGCTTTCAGGTATATTTGTCTGAACAAGATAGCACCAAATGAAGCTCTTGGCTGCTTATTAGACAAAGAGGTATCTTTCTCAGCTCTGCTAATTAACGGATGCATCTAAGCATTAATCCCTACTGTAAGGATAACTCGTGTCAAGTATTAGTTTTACTTATTATGACTTCTCTTTCATCATATTCAATCCAAACATAACCTAACACCGGCTTAAACAGGTCTTAACAGGATGACTCAGAGGATTACCGAACGAAATTTTAATAAGTAAAAACTAAACACAACATAAAAGCCAACTGATCCTAAGGTTCATGGAAATCTTAAAATGCATAAATCATGCAGAGTATAGTTAGAGAAGAACAAGAAGAGATGCAAACATGTCTATACATGATTTTTGCTGTCAAAACCTTCTCCTTTACGACAGCATACTACATGCAATGTCAGAACAAAAGGAACTAAAAACATATTTTTGTGGAGAGTGACATAATAGAAAGAGCTTCGGAGTTTCCCTTTCAGAAAATTCCGAAAACTTTTATTAAAAGATAAGAAAACTTACAAGGAAAGCACAGAAGAGCACTTCAGAAGGTCTCTCTTCGAAAGACCCGATGCTTTTAAAAAGAAACTTTGTACATATTTATAAGCAGATAACTAACTTAACTAGAGTTCTATTACTATAGTTATATTAACCATACTCTGGTATTGGGACCAAGAACAAGAGGTTAGATGAAACACCATTATAGACGATAAAGATCATTACTCTTGAAATTGATGAGAATTATCTTAGAAGAGAATATATATGTATTATAGTTTTTTATATTTCTCAAGTTAAGGTACTTGGCATCAGTTTTAACGTTTCGTAGTATGTTGTCTTACTATATAGGACCAAAAATATCTACTCATACTGCAGTCAATAGGATGTACAATCAGAATCTAGTTGCAACTTTTAATTTCCTATTATGTTTATCCATATTTATATATGCTAGATTTACACTTCGATAATAGCTTAAAGTTTTGTTATATTTGTTTTTAAAGTAGCCATGTGGATTTTTTTCTCCCAATTAGAAATCAAGATGATGATGGATATAGCTGTTGTGCTCTGACTGGATTGAATGTTTATATGATTTCGAAGTTAATTGAACAGCTGAACCATTATTAGGCAATCATTATGGATACGATTAGCTTGCATTTAAAATTCAGATAGAAACTTGACAACCTTTGTGGAGTTTATATTAGCACATGCTTCTTTCACTGAACAGCAATTGATATTGACTTCTTGACTTGCAACATGCACATACGCCTTCCTAGTTGCCTATCAACTTCATGCTGAAAACAAAACTACAATGTTTAAATCCAGATAGCCACTTGTAAGTAAACTTAACAACTACATGAAATGCTCGCCAGGGAGCTGTTTAATAAAAACTTATGAACGCCAAGGAATATAGGACAGAAAGCATGATTTCATATTAGTAAATTACAAGACAAAAAGATAATCTTAACAGCCAATCGACCAGATTACTTACTTTCTCTTTGATGACTTCTTCTCTACCCATAACTTGGTGAGGCTTCTGACCTATACTCGGACTAGCTTCAATCTCACTAACAAGCTGTTGTTTAAACTCAAATTGGGATGTAATTATAAGAAGAACCAGTAGAATAGCAAGTACCATGGGTCTTCCCATCATACTAACTCTTATGCAGAACCTGTTAACAGTAATACGGATGAGTACAAGCATTGGCAATCATTATTCCAGTTAAATTCATCAGGAATTATCCTAATTCATCTTCATAGTGTTAGAAAGACGGAATTTGAATGACAGAAAACAAAACAACTCCTTAAGGCAGCCAAAAGACCCAAAACAAGCAGGAATAGCAGTTTAAACAAGAAACAAAATTCACAGAACATAATTTGGCATGTGATACTCAACTCAATAGAGTTCTAATCCTTCGAAATCAACACAGCAGACAATCTATCAGTAAAGACAAAAAACAATTATCATTTCGACCAAATCCTACTTCTTCTGCTTCAAAGCATTCACTGACATAGATTCGTTTCTTAAGAATAAAAAGAAAAAATACAACCCATTAATATTCTATGAACAATAGCTCAAATTTGTGAAATAAGAACTCAAACAACTCAGAACTAGCAAAATTACTCAGAGAAACAAATACTTTACCTCAAATTTAGAAATCAACCGAAGCGAAATTCCAAGAAGTAGCAGCTGAATAAACAAACCAAATCAGTAGAACCTCGAGCAATTGAAACGCCGATGTCCTTCCCGCAGCCCTAATTTTTTCTATGCGAAAAAAATCTACTCGAAATTTTTTCAACCTACCGAAACCCTACAATCACAAGATCGATCTATCGAGAGTGGAACGGGTGATAAGGAGGGAAAATTAAAAAATTTCTTCACTCATTGAAATCCGGTGCTCTTTAACTTTGACGGAAACGAATCAAAAGATTAAAGTTTGACAAATTAAAATTTTTTTTAAAAAAGGAAAGACGTGTTGAGAACTATGGCCCGCTAGACTTATGGGCCTGTGGGTGTGTTACTTCCGACTAAACTTATTTTTTGAAAATATTAAATAAAATAAATTTATATATTAAATTTGTATTAATAATAGAAATGATTATCAATATTCAATCTAAAATATTAAAATTTTATGATTTTATTTTATCAAATAATCTTATTTATTTATAAAAATTTTCTAATTTTGATTTAAATCTTAAAATATATAAACTTCTGATCTTTTTATTATATGATTTTATTTTTAAAAAGTTTTTTAATTAACTAAATTTAAGAAAATTTTTATAAAATTTTAGCAATTATTTATTAAATTTAAAAAATTTGTTGAAAAATATAATTGAGAGATTTTTTATAAATACGGAGAGAATTTTTTATAAAATTTAAATAATTCTTTTAAAAATTTGGAAATATATTAAAAATTATAAATAAAATTTTAGATCTTTAATAGTATTAAAGCTATAGACTGATATTCAAAATATTTATAAAATTTAGTATATAAAATTTTACGATTTATTTTGAAATTTCAATTTTATGATTCTATTAAAATTTTAATTTAGATAACACTAAATTTTAAAATTGAATTTTAGAAAAATAATTTTGATAAAAAAATAATTAAATTTAAAAAAATAGAGTTTGGATAGTACGTAAATTCGGGCTTTACCTGGAGCTGGGAACAGCTGTGAGTTATTTCCTCTAGCTGGTGTTTTTTTAATAAAAAAATATTTTCTTCTCTCTTTTTCTCTAGTCGTCTGAAAATTTTCAAGAAAAAGCTTGTTCTAATAATCTTCAGCTTATCGATTGATACATGGGCAACGCTCAATCTCCTCCGACATATTAACGATTCTCCACTGCATCAAGGTATTCAATTTCTTTCTTTCAGGTTTTGGAATTTAATTATTAATTTTTTCTGAAATTTAATCTAAAAAGCTTTGGAATGGAAAAGAGCATCCAGTGCACAAAGCAATGACAAGTTCATATCTCAACCAGTCTTCCAAGTCACAGCAAATCATTAAATAATCCATCTATCTACTTTAAAATTTCAGATTTTGAGTGTTTTCTTCAATTTTCTGATTAGATCGTAACTGTAAAGCAGGCTTATTTCAGGATTTGTTGGATGCTGGGGAATAGATTGTTTGAGCTATCACCAAGAGTAGGTATGATAGCAAGCTCACCTTTGAAGATCTCGTGATCACAAAGGCGAGGTTTTTCTTTTCTGTAGTAATTACATTTGAGCTCACGTTAATGTTTTAATTTTTTTATTTTCCATTGTTAAAGAGCGAAGATCAGCTAGTAGAGATATTGCTCGCACATCAGTTGTCTTTATTGACAGGATAAGCTAGAAGTGCCGAGAGGTCAGGTCCAAGACATAGTTTCACCTACCTTATACAGATTCAACATTTATTCACCATAATCATTCCGTTCTCTTAATATATGCATAAACAGGAATAGGATGTCCTTTGTAGCTGGGTAGAGGAATTGGTTTGGTTGACACTGAATTGCTTGATAGGAGTCGTAGTCCTCCAAGGGGCAAGTTCAGCTTGAAGAAATGCCACGACAGATAGTAACCCCTATGTCATAGCATTAAGGTGCTGTTTGGAAATGCGTCCTAAAAATGCACTCCCACTGTCTAAAAGACTTTTTGATATTTTAAAATTGTTTTTTTAAATTTAGACCTTATAGATATATTGTAGGTAATAAAATCTATATATATATATATATATATTGGATAAAAAGTCAAACTTGTTTCCAGAAAAAAATTAAAAATAAGCTTCTTTTCAGAGAAGGTTTTTTGTTAAGCACTACCAAATGTGTCCTAAATTTTTCAGATAAAAATAGAGTCAGCACAATAGCAGAAGCACGCAGCAATAACATGTTTCCAATGTGTGGTCGCTCATGAAAAATCTCTGTTGTCCTTTGGACCATCATCAGGTGATGTCAAAGATAGAGTTTCAGTTATCCATAACATGGAGCAACCTAAGTTTCTGTGGAGAAAAATAAGAGAACCAATAAGGATGCAGGAAGCCTGGTTGCTATAGCGGTAACCTAACTGCCAAATCTGTATTTCCTTTAAGGTAGAGTTTCTCGTCAATTGTTGAGGAGTGATTTACCTTCTATTTAAGATTGCATGATTCCTTTTAATTAAAGGAGTCCTTGACACTACGATAGCAATGCCTTTAACCATAATGAACTGTCATTATGAGCTCTTCTTGAGGGTAACTATATTGTCCTAAATAAAGTATTGGAGTTGTGAGTTAAAGATAAGCTTGCTGCATCAAATAAAGTGCATAAGAGCTAACTCACAAAATGAGCAGGTGATTAAGAGTTTTATAATTCACACAAGCATTTGAAACATGTTCACCAACAACAGCGGTTGAATAAAAGTTCGCCATAGGTGGCTAAGGCATCCAGCTTAAACGTCATATAGAGAATTTAATTCTTCTTGTCACAAGAAGCTTCTAAATCCAAGTGAGTGGTCCTTAACCTGGGTAAGATTTTCGACCCTGCAAATGCAGATATGCTTGATTGAGATTGTTCGGTTACCACCTTGATGCAGAAATACTAGATTAGAACTTTATTTGATTATTAAAGAACAGAAAAAGGTCGACTAAGAGTTTCATATCCATTGATTGCATCATGGATAGTGTCATGCCTCACATGCTGCAGAACTGATTAGATAGGACAATAGGCGGAGGTTGGACTTTGAATGACTATGGTTGGATAAGACAAATAAAGTACGAGTCAAGTATAACATAACAAACTAAGACATGTAATGAAAGTAATAAATATTCCCATTTCAGTTCTTGAAAATCGTAAAACAAAGAAGTAACAAACATGGAACTAAGACATGTAATAAAATATGATATGAAATTTTATTATCATATCCATCATCGTGAATCAATAGTATATTCAAAAGAATTATAGATGTCAGACAGTATTCTAGATATATGAAAGTGAATATAAAAGAATAAAGAAATAACTATAGTAACTAAAAAAACTCAATGTTAATTGTCTAAATACAGAATCAGTAGTTTGTGGTCGACAACTCTTGCACTCAATTCTGGCATCGATGTCTTGATATTGACCATTATTAAAGAAAAGGTCAACTATAAGGCGTCATCTTGCTTTTAGCTCATTGCAGGAAAAACAAGCTGAAAGCCATTTTGTAGTGAATTTTCTCACGAGCAATAAGTTTCGATATTGTCGATCAATCTATACCACTTTCTCAAGAAATATTAGAAGAGAGAGTCAATTTCCTTATAAGTGACTCGAACGAGATCCTAGCCTATGTAGATAATAGAAAGATAATGTTTCACATAATTTGGTTAGAGAGAAAGAGAGCAAGAGAATTCATGGTGTAGAAGCGTGATTGGACAAAAATGGCGTAAGAAATAAAAAAGTTGTAAAGACGTCGAAGATGTTTGCAAGGATCGAAAAGAGTAAAGATTGTGGTAGGCAATTTAGGCTGATCAGTTATGTGTGGAGGATTCTATATGCTAAATGAGAGAGTAAGAGGACAAGGATTAGCGTGCAAAAGATGTTGGAAAAGGTTAGAAGCAAAAGTTAGAAGGCTCTAGTCAGTGTTTAGATTTAGCTTCTTATTAGAATTATGTATGCAGATGTGCAAGGCCAATAATAAAGCACCAGTACCACTAGAAAGTAGCACAGTAGCAAGGTTGTGTGGTGCTATGAACATCTTCTACAGCTAAACTGAACACAAAAATTCTTCCAAGTCATTTACAAAGATTCAAATGGCATGCTTCAAGGATGGGACTATCAGGTTATAACACTTCAATTTTCTTCTTTTCTATGTAGAGAACTGAATACGCTATACAGCATTGTCTTAATTCTTGTTCTTGTTGTGTAAACTTGTACAGATTTTACTTGGTCACAGATAGGCATATCAGGAACAAGTGATGAAAGCATCTTTCCATTAAGCGTACATATACCGAATGTTACTTTTCAAGATTACTGCATAAGACACTGAATGCTACTTTTCAAGACTACTGCATAAGACGCTGTTTCCAGATTGGAACTTCATTGATTTTGGGTGGAAGGTAGATATATGTCATATTAATTAGCTTATCGCAATATTGATCATGAATTTCATCTCTGATTGATTTGATTTGTGTTCTTCGGCAGGATAGAAGAAGCATTTATAAGGTGAATGCAAGCAACATTATCTTCTACAATGGCTTAAAAGATCCTTGGAGTGCTCTAAGGCAATTTCAGCTTTTTCACTTTGACTAATGAATTAAGGCGAAACTCGATCGTTCAAATCAATATCTGTTTTTATTTATGTGTTTAGTTCTTTCCTTCTGTTTTTTTATTATTTTTTCCTGCAGTTTACTGAAATCAATATCTAAGTAAAAGTTTGATAGCCATTGCTGCACCTGAAGGTTTACTTGATAATGTGCTTGTTCTTGAACTCTTTTCATAACAAATCTGTTATACAATTTCTTTAAACCTTGTAATAACTTTTTCTTGAAGTTTTAAGTGCTGACTATGAAGAGTTACAAATTTTCAATGAAGGAGGATTGAAATGGCTTAAGAAATTATAAAAAAAAAGAGATGCTGATTATATCAAAGTGGCTTCAAGAATATTGCCATCAAGAAAGAAACATTAAGAAAAACTAGTTCTTACGTCTTCATTTCTAAGAACTTATTAGATACTCTAGGAGTACATGCTCCCTGCTCTTGGAAAACGCTACATCAAATAAAAACTAATTAGCGGAGGTGGTTTATTTTATAATTTTCAGGAGTAGAAAGCAGGTACTCTCGGAGTACTTAATTATTTGTGTTTGTACCCTCATAATGTAAGCTAATTAATAACCATATCGAGCATGAGCAAAATCCAAAGTTTTGAATTTTTAATATTTTCCAGTGATGTTTGATCTCACCACATGTCCTGTGAATTGGTAACCTTTTAATATTTTGGATAAAAGCAACCTTCAGATAATTCTTTCGTGTACAGAAGAACACTGGAGGCAAGCTGTAGGAATCCTCCTATGCCCATTAGATTAAAATTTCACAAGTTTTTTTTTCTTTCCGATCAGTCGAAGTATCCTTCGGTCCTTCCCTTGACACCGATTTGCCCAAAAGTCAGACAGAGGAAGAGCCCGAGATGCCATGTAATCATCCACAGCCTAGAAACAGAATCAGCAAAACATTAATTATGTTCATGAAACTTTTATGAATCAAATGAAATCAATTCATGATTACAATGTGTACTCTAATAATAGCTCATGTTCGTACCAGAACTGAGAAGTGAGAGCAGGGCCAGTAGGGAAGTGAGAGAGCTCTTTGCCAATGCTCTCAAAGAAGAGACCAGTCAAGCTGTTTCCGTTAATTGCAGGAATGCTTGAAGGTGCAATCCACCCAATGAGAGCGAACCCGATCACGTTCAGATCTTTGCGGAGCCAATCCCTCTCAAAGCTAGTTGAACCGAAAAGTTCAGATATCACTTACGTACAAACTTTTGCCCGGTAAGAATTTATTTTTTGAAATAAACAAAAAATATAAACTAGTTATATATATAGTCACCATGTAAACCTTCCTCCTGAAGCAATCTTGAGTTGCAGAGGGTTTCTAGCAGGCCTCTGAGATCTTATAAAACCTGATTCAAGAAGCCGATATCAACAACATGCATGCACGATTGCTACCAATTGGAGCACAATCTTCATCGTATACATGCACGAGGAAACTTACCGGAAGAGAAGGCTGCCGGCTTTGAACAAGGGCGAGAGAGACGAGTAGCGCCGAGGCCAGAAACCGAAGACATAGCCACTGACGCCGCCATCTCTCGATCTTTGTTGTCTCTAATTTCTGATTCCAATGTTCTTCTAACTTCTGCTACTCAGATGTTTGAGCTATAAAGCTACCATGACCACGGAAGAAGATCAGGAATATGGGAAATTTTGCAAGGATGGGGTCAAAGGTTGAAACAGCTAATCAATTTTCGCCACCTGGACAGAGGGATAAGCCATGGAACCATGTCCATCCATGAAAATTATTTGGCATGGCCCACGTAATCTGTGGCTTTGGTGTTCTCTGGACTGGCTTTCTAGGCCCAGTATGACAGTCAACCTATATTAAAATACAGCCCACTTAGGTTTTGTATAGTTAAAAAGATTTAACTCCGTTACAAGCTTCATAACAGTAGTCTCACCAAAAACCATAAACAATCCTGTACACTTAATTCAAGAAAAAGCAAAAACTAGAACAGGGAACATACAAGGGTTGAACGCGAGAATTCTTCATAGAGGTGTGAACACGATCGCCGTAATATAAGCGGCAGCGCTGCAGTGACAGACTTTAAAGGCATGGCAATGCCATGGCATGCATGTTTTTCATTCTTTCTTCCATGCTGCCATATTTGAATATCAAACTCTTCTTTTTGCACGAATTGTCAACTTCCATTACCTAGCTTCTCCAGTAACCAAAACTCCTTTCCGCACGCTGCAATTCCATATCAATTCATTATGAGTGTGTAAATTTTCGTAAATAGAAACAGCTAACCCTTATGCACAGTAAAGCTATGTCTCGATCTAGTTCAATTTTTGAGTTAACTTCCATCAATTCTTTGTAGCATCAATTGGTTTCTATTAGGGTTGGCTGGCTACTCCTGTTACAAGTTAGCATGGTCCCCTACCAATCAAGTAGCGACGGAATCAGAAGGAATTCGTTCAGATAATTCTTTATGTGAAGAATTTATTGAATCAAGACGTGAATAAGATCAGGCTGTCTAATACTTATGTAGGATAGAAGTGAAAATAGCTTCAGTATTCACTCTTGATTCTTTGAATGCTATTGAAGTTTCTTTCAAGATCAGACTTTCAGGCCTAATTAGCATTCATAAAACCTTAAAGCAAAGAGAAAAGGATCACTTCTTTGATAGTAACTGTAGATTGAGCACCACTTCCAACATTAGTTAATTGCGGCAGCTGAAAACAGTTGCAAATAAGCATATGCTTAACTGGAAGCTAAAGTCCCAAAATCAACTGCTAAACAATTAATGCTTAACGGGTAATAATTTGCAGTAATGTAGAAACTTTCAAAGGTTCCCAGCAAGTATAGAGTTTTAAAAAAGTTTCCTTAAAGCAAAGCAAGCAGAAGTTTATCCCTTAGTTCTTTTTTCCAGATTTCTAAATCTTTCCAAGTAGAGATAAGGAAGAACTATTATAATAGCATGATGTCATTGCTTACATGATCTCTCAAGTGTTAACACTCTGGCATTTAACTGCTTCTTGGAGTTTTTTAGTGCATGTTTTTCATCTTTACAACAATCTGAAATAAGCAATATATTCAGATGATACATTCATTCATATCTGGACAATCTTTTTCAATCTTTCCATCACCAATAATTCAATACCTGGACCATCGTTCTCCTTCTGCAATCCTTTTTTTATCCTCACTTGGGGAAACGTGGATTTTGAGTCAAGATTCAAATTGCATACTTCATATCTTAATATGGACCACATCTGCAAAATTTTCAACTTGTTACAGTTGTTAGACTTAAAAGAGTGTTCGTGAAGCATTGAACACAGAACGAAGACATTGATAATGAGGAAAAGAAAGCTCACCTGATTAACAGCGTTGCCTTGTTGTACCTAAAAAACCAACGTAACCTTGCAAATTTGACGGCGGTCCTAATTAGGACTGCATAGCACATACTGCCGCTAAATTCCTTCCGCTATTTGCTATACTTATTCCTGCTGGCTCCCTTGCTGATCAATTCAAATGTCGACAACATCAAAAGGAAATATAAAACTTGCTATAAAGATCAACAGAACCCACCAGTATTACCTAATTAGCATCAGGGAATTATCTTTACATGTTTGCTCAGTTGGCAGTCCCTCTCAGTTTACTGTTTACCAATGTAACATCAATATCACTCGCATGCTGGAGGACAACCCAGACGGCCAGATTATCACAGAAAGCAGATATCGACAACTTAATTATGATAATTATAAACAAGAAGAAGAAAGAAAAATATTGACATCTATGAAAACTCCATGGATCATGAGATAGATGTGTGGCCTAACCCCAACTAGAGAGTCTAATTTGAAAAGGACATGGCCATGTGTTCTCTCACATCTTCAATTTGATAACAAAGCCTAGCAGGGTTTTTCAATGTGTTTGTCCTATCATTCAAAGTAAAAGATACCAGGATTCTCACTTGCTATGAAAAAACAAAGATGCTAGATAAAGCAATGCAGAAGGGTACTGTTTTGATGTGTGGCCTATAAATGTGTCTCATCCTTAATATCTCCTTTAATTAATGATTTTGTAAGTATTGCAGCTTAAGGGATTGGTCATGACCCAGAAGTCTAGAAGTTCTATGCAAATATGAAGACTATATAAATCCAGCATAATCTTCATAATATGGAACCACAAGATTTCTATCTAGATCTGGTTGGGAATTCCACATCTGAAGAACCAATCATGTAGCAATCTGGATAGATCTTTATTACGAAACGAGGAGATCCATGAGCAAATGTGAAAGCTAAATCCACCTAACTTGAATGGCTCAAATAATTTCACTAAGAAATGACAAAATCAAGAGGTCGACCTTTGAGTTCAACTAGTCATGGCATCTGCAATATCTGGTTACGCATAATTCCATTTGAGTTGTTACTCAAAATTTATATAAAAAATTATTTTTATAAATATTTTTAATTTTTAATTTAATTTGTAAATTTATTTTTAAAAACGTGAGTTTAAACACACCTAAAGAAATTTCATCCAATAATAATTTATATATGAAAATTTTATTATATCTAATTTATCTTTATAATCTAAACTTTGAAAGTTAATTTTAAATACAAAAATTCAGAACTTTATTTTTAAGTGTGAAAATTTAAATTTAATTTTTTTATTTGTATAATTTTAATATAATTTTATTTTTAATTTTTAATATATTTTTTAAAACTATTAAAATATAAATAATACATTCTATTTTTTTTTATCTTTTAAAAATTTTTATTTTTTCATAAAATTTAATTATGAATATTTAAAATACGCTATTAATATTCGGATAAAAACAAACTTAGAAAGTAATTCTTTCGAGTACAGAAGAATACAAGCTGTAGGAATCCTCCTATGCACATTAGATTAAAATTTCACATCCCCGTTTGTGTCTCAGCTGATTGGAAAATGAATTGAGATCTCGCAGGCGTATCTGATCAGTGATCCCACCACCACCACCGCCACCACCCTTAATTAAAAATTTGTTTGGTATGAGACCAGCACAACGTAACTACTGCAGCAACCAATAATGCTCAGAAGAAACGTGAGAAAATATCCAAAACTCTCCTTTTAACAGCAGGAGAAGATCCTGGTTTCCCAAACTCCTAAACCATTGCTGGATAACAAAAGAAATGAAGTCAAAAATTTCAAAACAAGGATACCAGCTGCTAGTTTTTTAACCGAAAAGTATGCGTTTGCAAGGATTGTTAATCCTGTTAAACAAATCAACTACACGAGTTAAGACAAGGCAATAATATAGGCAAGGAAAAGAAATGTTTGTTTGTTTTTGTGATGGATACAGTTAATCATTTCTTTCCTTATTTAGATGAGGTATATCCCTTTCAGTTGTGATATGGTCAGAAGTAATCATTTGCATAAGCTAAACTAGAAGCAATTTTCTTTACAAGGTAATCTACCAAAACACCTGAAATTTTTGAAACACTTAGCTGAAGTTAATGAAGTTTTCTAATCATTAAAACCACAGAACGCTTGTAGTTGAGCTGTAATAGTTACAATAAACTCGGGTGAGAGTGATAGCTCGCAGTTAGATTGTAGCTCCTGAATTCGAGAAAAGTTCGAAACTCTACAGAGAATTGAGGAGCAGATATATGCCATTTTCTTCATGATGAAGATCAATCAATGAACTTTAATACCTCCTATGCTATTACCCATGTCTGAATCAGAAAAATTTCACAACATAAGCTAACTTTGCTGATCTCAACTCAAAATTCTTTACTAGAAAAAGAAAAGTCATTCATTAAGGTTCATGAATCTCTCATTCTCATTTAGCAGCATTACTTTCCAGGAGGTTTCCCAAACCGAACTCGTGGCCTATATTTCTAAATTGTTCTGAAGGTTTATACATTCTACCTGTTAATTAGATTGTACTGGCGCATACTTAAGTTGGTTGGATATAGGCTCTCTATTCCATGTGCCGTGCTCTAAATGAATACCCTATTGCTACTTTCCACAAACTGCATATGTGTAGGTCAAACCATTAGTCTTATAATTTAAAATAGATAGCTTAAGAAAAGAATCAGGAACTTAATGAATAGTATAATCCCATAATCACATTTTTAATGGTGCAATTAGAAGCCTAAGTTATATAGTTTATAGCAATAGGGCGGATACAGAAATCTTCAGGTGTGTATTCGGAAGAAGCCACAGATTATTTGACACATGTTAATAGCTCTTCTTAACAAAATCATGTATAGCATGCGGAGTAGAGGCGAAGCACTTTTAAGAAGAAAACTACCTAAAAAAACCTGTATCAATCTTCAAACAAACAAGTTCTCTTACCTCAACAACCACTGAGCAAAATCCTTTACTCCAATCAGCCCTGGTTGGAGTACATGCCAGTTAAAAAAAGCTCTAGGGAACTGCACTGCAGTGCTCCCCTGCCTACCATGTCCACATGGAAACATGCAACAACTGGCGGTGGCTCAACACCCTGGATGGCTGTGATGAGGCCACGACAGCTGAGCTCCAATTCCAAGTACCACAACCTGATCATTCCTTATCAATGCGACTAAAACATATCAAGCTTTAGGAACTCTACACACCTTGATTCTTCCTGTCTACCTAAGTTTTCTATTAAAATCCCTCATTACATTGATGGACTATAATGCCCACGCACATGATCAGATCAATAGGCCAGACCACTTTTTCTTCTCTCTCTTTCTTTCGCACCCTTCCTTGTTACTCTCTATTAATCTCTTATAATTAGAGCAACAATTAATATGTCTAGCAAGGTTCTTGGCATTTTCCTGTAAAAAACAAAAATTGTTCTTGATAGGAGGCTATAAATGCACAACAATAATATCTACATGCTACTCGACACCAACACCATCATCACCACCATATTCCTTCAGCAACTTTCCAAAGCCTCTTTACCACTTCTCTCATCTTCCTATAGTTATCATTTATTTTCATCCATCTTAGAGACGGAGTTTAAAAACTGTTTCTCTTCATACTCAGAGACCTAGAGATATATCTCTGCAAGTCAGTTATCTTGGTGACCCATGGAGTCCTACTACAAGGCAGTGATGGAGGAAGGGGGCCAAGGTGATAAGGAGAGGTTGTTTGAGAAACCACTCACTCCTAGCGATGTTGGCAAACTCAACAGGCTAGTGATCCCCAAGCAGCATGCAGAACGCTATTTTCCAGTTGCAGCAAGCAACAGCGCCGGTGGTGATCAGTCGGGTGAGAAAGGACTGCTGCTGAGCTTCGAGGATGAACTCGGGAAATCATGGCGGTTCCGCTATTCCTACTGGACCAGCAGCCAGAGCTACGTGCTCACTAAGGGATGGAGCCGCTTTGTTAAGGAGAAACACCTTGACGCTGGAGACGTAGTTCTCTTTGAACGCAATAGCAGTGGGGACCGCCTCTTCATCGGCTGCAGAAGGCGTGGTGACCCAGCTCCTGCGGTTGCTGCAGAGTCCAGAAATGTCAATGACTCTAGCAATGCGGCACTCTCCTGGGGAGCTGCACTCTACAGCGCTTCCCCAAGTTCCTACAGCACAAGCTCCTCGACACCCTACGTGTATTACAATTCCATGCGACAAGATTGCCACCTTCATGCAGGTCAGGAGGCATCCTGAAGAATTATTGAGCACAACTAGTTATCTGTCACTAGTAATGCTTTTCTAAACCATCAGAGGATATATATCAAGACTCTTATCTGCTGCTACCTATCAATACTATAACTTTGCCAATAGAATTCCTAGCTAGACACTAACTCTGCAGAACAATGCCTGCAGGAGACTCAGCAGATACTAATCTGGTAGTGGCATCAACGGCACCTGCAGCCACTTCCAAGAGGTTGAGGCTTTTCGGAGTGAATCTGGAATACAGTCCTGACCATTACTGAGAGAGCTTAGGGTATGTTCAAATCCCAGCCTACCTTGTCTGACACATTGTATTATCATTATCCCTACCAAAAAGAAATCTCCGGATTAGCAAATCAATTTTTTATTTTTTAGTTTAGATAATTTGCATCTCTTCAACAGAAAATTCTTATAATTAATGAACATAGTAAGTATTCATAAACTGTATATTCACTCTTCCTAGGTATCAATGTAATACCACATCCTACTACTTGCATTATATTTCCTTTAATTTCTTTCGTGAGAATATCTAAATTAATACTAAATTCTGGGTTTGAATGCGCTACAGGGGTTTGAGGAGTGGAGAAGAGAAGAAAGATCTTGAGGCCATGTACCCAAAATCCCACCACCAATTACCAACACAACTTCAGAGTGACTTTCTGAGGAACAGCACAGACCATGGTGGTGAAAAGAAAACGAAAGCAGAATGGGTAAAAACAAAAGAAAGGCAATCCCTTTTTTTCCGGGCAATCTCCACTTGCAATTTTTTTCTTTTCGCTTTTGGGAATAATCATCGTACGGCCTCTGTCTGGGTTGATGGGAACTGTGGGTGAGGTCTCAGGAAACATCAGGTTGAAAGAAAGAAGGAAACGAAAGAGAGCAAAATGCAGCAGCATGTCCTACAAACTGATGAGAGGAAAAAAGTTGTTTTTAGGGGTCCTACACCTGCATGCTAGCTCTTTTCCAAGGAATAGAAAAAGTGAAATTGAAAGGAATCTCATCTCATCTATTTTTTTTGCCTATCTTTATTTTTCATTTCTGTGATCACTCTGTCTGTGTACTAGATGAACAGAGTGTTCATGAGGTGCGGTGGTTGCAGGTGCTGGTCAGGTGAAGCATCTACAGTGATGTCAGGAAATGAAATGAAAACAACAATATAAAAATTGACTATCATGTGACTTTCGTAGAATGAAAGATGAGACACCTGTGAAGATTTACATGTCCTCCTCCTCCATCTTTAACTTTGTCATGGATCTTTGATTTCCTATTACATGTAAATATTACTCGTGTTTCTGTAGAAGTTGGAGGTTCTTAGTTTTGCATCTAAATGGACACACAAAAAAATAATCTAAAGAAGAAAGAATTTAATGGTGGCCTTCTCGTTTTAAGTACAGCTCAGAAGCATATCCAAATTCCAAGTTAAGAGCATGAGGACAAAAGGTACCTTGCCACCCAACACTACCCACCCAGCTAAGTATGTACTTACGACAAGTCTGGATCTTTGGAGGACAATTTTTCTTTCCTGTCCTAAAAAATTTTCACATAAGTATGTTGGTTCAAACAAATTATACATGTAATTTAACAAGATTTCTTGCGAACGACAGTTAGGAATGTGATTTTGGGATTTGGGAACTCAACTAGGAAAGAACTCTTTTTTGCGGTCTTACTATTCGAAATTAACATAGCGAACTATGTTATCTTCCATTGTGAACGGAACAGTTTGGCCAACAAAAGAGTGCCAAACTCTTTACTTTGTGATGTCAAGCGCAACATCGAGCAGTAAGTTTCAGCAACTAAAAACTAGCGACTAAGTCGTCTAATCTTGGCACTTGTTCTTGTAAGATGTTAGTGCAGGTGTTAGGTGAGTTAAAGGAGTTATAACTTGCATAACGCCCAAAAGGACAAGATTTCTTTTGGTTGTTACACACTTAAGTTATTCACTAACACCTCTTTACTTGAATTTATTGCATTTAATACTTGAATGCAAACCAAAACAAATGGATTAAGAAAAAGAAAAAAGTGTTACTCTTGTTTTCGAGTTTATCATCTTTATTCATTTATAGTTTAAAATTTTAAACAGCGTGAACATATATGTAAAATATTTAAGAAACGCGACCCAATTTCGAAAGAACATAAATTTTCAAATTTCTTTCACTAACTCAACTAACACTAATGACTCAATTAGGCTCTTTCAGAATTAACACCATTTCTAAACTCAACCAAACCAGCTAGTATTAACTCTAACAAAACCACAAAACAACCGACCCTTAAACATAAAAGAACAAGAAATAAGGATATGTAAATACAAGAAATCCAGAAAAAGAACAATCTGAAGTGACAAATTTTCACATAATAAGCAGTTCTCCATTCTCACTCAAAGTACTTAAGGACCCACATAAACACAGACAAAGATTAAAAAAGAAAAAAACAAAGACCACACAACCAACCAGCCCTAGGTCCTTTTTCTAACATTATACAAATGCAGCTAAATCAAACAGTAGATTGGCCTTGCACATAAAAAGAAAGGCGGCTAGGATTAATCCACATGCAATTTGAGGCAATTGTGCAAAGATGAATCAGATGATCACTTTCGCAAGAAGGTTAAAGGAACCATATCATTGGGAAGATCTCATGTCTGCTGGTATGTAATGAACCATGTGAAGCGATCTGTTTAAGAAGAAGACCCCCACATAATATACATTTGATGATGCTGCAACGAAGACTCCTTATGATTATACATTGTGAGGAAAGGGTAGATAAGAGTACATAATTAATTGGCACAAGCTTGCTATGAGGACTATACACATTAACAAAGCTTGAAATATACATAACAATAAAATAGGCTCAAAGCATTAAACTGGCATGTAGGATGAATTAACTGAGAAACTTTCCATGCTTACGAGGAAACGGAGAGAATGCGGGTTATGGCGCATCTGACGGCAAAATCAGTTAACCTTATGGAGTATGATACCAATATAACCTTCAAGTGAAGGATGATGGTGCTTCAAGTGAGAGACCAATCTTGGCAAAGAATCTGTAAGGCCCCATGATTCTTTGGGATGCTTTGCACAATATCCGCATGTTTACTTTGCAAAGGCACCTGCATTTATCCATCTACCTGCATCTGTGGTCCATCCAATATGGCAAAGCCCATGATATATTAATTTAAACAATAATTCCACCTTCCAATGTCTCTACAAGTGTAAAAGTTCAGCTTCTCAAGTTAAACAAAGCACCAATGGAAGAGGAAGATATTTAAATTTTGAAAAGGTAATAACAAGTTGATCACCGTTTTCTAACATATAAAACTCAGATGTAGTACCTGATGAGGACATACACTATGAAGTTGTGCACACAGGCTCAGTCAGTAGGTTAAATTTCATTTAGTTTGTCCGAAGATAGTGTGATCCTACATGATTTTCATGTGCAGGTTAAAGCTAAAGCTCACCTCAGAAATACCTCAGAAGTATCACGCTTTGCTCTTAGGAACTTTCAGCAATAAGGATCGCCTAATAACAGCAGCATCAAATGCTTGAAAACGTTATATATCAAAACGCAGCATTTTATTGTGGTCAGATTACAACATGAACATATTGAGTTGTAAATAAGTGAACATACAGATATCTTACCACTTGTATGATAAAGATGCCAGCAAACTCTGCTGAGAAACAGAAATTTGAAACAGTCCATGTATAGGATGAGCAATACAGATTTTCAGGAAACGAAACTTGCTGCACCTTAAGAAATATTATGATACATTCAGATGTTTGCATTTGCTCATGTTTGATGGCATGCAACGTGTTTCTGTCATCCCAAGTGAGGTGTTCTCATCAATCTCTCGGTACAGAAGACCAGAAACACTTCGGCATTTTTGTCTTGTTTTGTCGACAATCAGCATTAAGTTTGAGATTGAAGATTCTGGAAACCGAGGGGAATACTAGGTCAAGTGGTTCTGATCCCAAATAACTTCCGTCACCAAAACTCTGTGCAGGAACAAAAACCATCTATGGAATGGTGGAGTCGATTTGTATCCTAATTTTAGTCTTTCCAATTCTGACAATTGACGTGAACTTGAAGGAGGAGCAGCAAGCACCACATATTCTGAGGTTTTTCCTAATTGGATTACTGGCTGGCAAGCAAATAAGACCAAAAGCAAATGCCACTTTCACTATGGTGTTTAAGGAGCACTCTTTGTACACTTCCTCCTAGTCATGAAGATCAAATTGAATTTTAGTCTGGTAACACATTCACAAATTTAGGTTGGCGCTAGCAGTAAGGGCAGTAGACAAAGTAAATCATATTCTTTCCACTCCCACTCTCTGAGCACGGTATATAACAACAGCCTCTTAGGAAGGTCATTTTGTGCAAACCCCACAACCATTGAACTCCAAGTGACTGAGATTTTCCAGTCATGCTCTCAAATACCCAGCATGCTTTACAGGTTATGTAACTTTTTAACATATACATCATGGAGTCCATGAAATTTTTGTATAACCAACGCATGGGGTTGTTTGCTCTAAGGAAGAGCTAATTCTGCAACACGCACAAATAGACAGGGTGAATTCAGTCATTGAGCTAACAAAAAGCTCAAGTCCTTTCACAGTTTCTTGATATTGTGTATATCCAGCAATTTATTACATGAAACAACAGTACTGCTAGCAAAGATATCACAAGCAGATCCAATAATGCCAAACTTACAGCATATGAGGATAATGATATTGCTAAGTGAGCGTGTCTGCAAAAAAACCAAAATAACCATTGCATGGCAACTCTTTCCCTTGGGAAATGAATTGCCTTGCACATATTTGTGTAGTTCTTGCAAATCCAATCCAGTTACAGACTCATCAAGTATTTTGGGTTAGCTTAATCACCTTTGCGGAACCTGTTTCAGTAGTACTAGCATTTGAAATATTGCTCAAATAGCAGTTGTTACAACTATGAGAACATCTGGAAATGAGGCTGATGTCTCTGCTTCTGCAAATGGATGCACCATGTTTCTTACTGGAATAACTAACATAGTATATACCCTTTGAGATTGTGCATCTCCGGTAAAGTATCATACCTTGCAGAATAACTCCTTAGAACTTACAGTAATAGAGTACAAATTGGATTTTCTTTGCGGAATATCATGACTTGTGGCTGTTTATTTGTCTGGAATGCTCGCAGATTGCTAATAGAATTCATGACTTCGTTTCATTATTGATATAGAAAGTTGAAGGCCTCCCATACACTATAACGGAAAATTTCTGGCATATAAGAATCTGAAAACTAAGAAGACAAACCAAAGTTTGCTTGAATTCCAGCAAACAGAGTCTAATATCACTTCTTCAACCAACTCGAAAATACATAAATAAAAACAAAAATAAAAGTGAAACTACACAATTCCAGCAATAATTCTTTTGTGATGGCATGTATATCTATACGTAGGTTAGGATTAAGAACAAGTTACGCTTAAAAGATGGATGCAACATATTGTGGCATTTAATCAAACATAAAATAGGCGCGTGCAGAAACTACGATCAACAAAATGTCGTGGAAAACTAAACAGGAAAATTTTCTTCGTTTGTCCAAATCTTCAATAAATTGAAGGAGAAAGGAATACCTGAAAACGAGTAATGATAATTCTAGTTTTCTCTTTCTTTCCCCAATTTACAGGTTCAAATTCTTTTAGATGGAAATGCTTTCTTTGAACACCTGATTCCCGGTTATATATTTTATATTGCTTTATAAGAACATCGCAAATAAATTAAGTGGGGTCATTAAATTATTTATGTTAGGCCCAAAAGAGAAGTTCAGAAACTAGTGTGCGTTTGAAATTACATTGCAAATATCGTTTTTAATTTTTTTTATTTTATATTTTTTAATACATATTTTTTATAAGTATTTAAAAAATTTATTTAAAAATTCAGATAGTGTAAAAAATTTTACATAATGAAATTTTTTTATTTCATATTTTTATTATTTTTTTAAAAATAAAAAAATAAAGTTCATTTTTTAAAAAAAATAAAAATATTTTTTATTTTAAAAGATTCTATTTCATAAATAATCCAACGCACCGGGCCGGAGTGTCATGAACTTATGAGATCAGATTTCAAAAATTTTTAAAAGAAAATAGAAACGAGAGAAATAGTTCATACAAGAATATTTACATGTTGACAACAAAAAATAGTTGTAGAGCTTATAGGCTATATGTTTAGAGCGTATTTATTTTAAAAAATAAATTTAAAATAAAAATAAAAATATATAATAAAAAATAGATTAGAAAAAAAAATTAAAAGTGAAATTAAAAAAAAATTTATGAAATTGATAAACAAACCTTCAGATTGATAGGAGAAAGAAGAGAATCTTTGTTCGAGATAAGAAGGTGAAACCAAAACCTCCGTAGTCCTTTTACAAAGGTCTTCATTTGATGCATTTGATCTATGCATCAACAATTTTATAACACTTGTCATCGCGGGGTACGTATTTTATTTTATATCAATCTTATGATAAAGATGTCTTTGCGGCTTTTTTATTTTTATTATTATTTTTTTAACTGATTTATCTTTACCATTGTAATTTATAAGGTATACTTAAGCTTGTTTTTTTTTTCTTTACTCTTATGCTTTCAAAATACTCTTTTATAAATTTGTATCTTAACTACCCGTATGAATTGAAAATAAAATAATACAATATAAAAAATATTAAGATCAACTCTAAATCTCACATTGTATAACAGGGGACGAAGTACGATTGCTTTTTTGCCTTCACAAACATTACATTGAAATTAAAAATATTAAAATTTGTAAATAAATTTGAAACTAACTTCTTTAAATAACAATAAATATGCCTCAAATATTGATGCATACCGATTCTCTACTCGAGATGACTAATCAATAGCCTTCTATATATTTTGTTTCTCTAGTTGACATCAATAGCTCATTTACAAGATCAGTGACATAAAGTCTGAGCTTAGACATGCCATATACTCAAGTACATCATGCACTTAAATAAGGTTTTGTGAAACTCACAATCAAAGATTTTCGGCACATGATCTATCCTAAAGTAAGATTTAATTTTGATAAAAATAATGTGAGGAGATTAAGAGAAAATTGCTTAATCTCTAGTGGCTTCAACAACTTAGCCATAGTATTAGCTATATATGCGTCTTGCTATATTCTCTGCTTTTCACTTATCTTATCTCTATTGCTAGAATATTGCCCTCTTCTTCTACTTATACCACCTCCTTGTTGCACTCCTCAGTTTTGAGTTTTCAACGGTTTGAATTTCTTACGTTGGTATCTCAGTGCTGCTACAGTGTCACGTTTACTACCAATGTCATCTGTATCTCATAGTTAGGTTTTCAAGTGCGTTATTTTTGTGAAATCTCTATTACGTCTTTTGTTGGGCCATTCTTAATGTTAAATTGTGCTTAACTTAGTTGAGGTTTCATCTCTCAGTCATAATAAACGTAGTGCCTCGGTAATTCGAATTTTTCGCTGCTTATGCGCTCTCTTTGCCCATTGGTAAAAAAAAAATTTCTTGGTCATGTGGCACCTGTGACTCAAACTAAATGACTGATGTGGCTAGATGAGATTTGAGTTTCTCACTCTGAATTGTTAATTGGCTAGATGTTGATCTAACGAGCTTGCGGTGTCCCTGTGCAGCTTTGGGTCCCGTAGATCTCACTATTAGCTTCACTGATTGAACTTATTATTTAGTTGACTCCTTTTGAGAATTGAACCAATAATCATTTTATAACTGTGTTTGTGTGATCATTGGAGCCTTGAATACTTGATGCTTGTAGGATGACTTTTGTCAGCTAGAGAATGGCTTCATAACCTTGAAGCTTAATGTATAGTAGATGAGTTCACCTTATAACTCAGTGTAATTTGATGATATATGATTGTAATAGAATAGTCAATAATGTTTGATTTTTTATTATAGCTTGATTAGTGAGTCATTTGTGTATGCAAATCAAGATATTAAACTCATTACTGAAATTTAGTCACTCTAGTCGAAATCCTTTTAAGTAGTGAATTTGATTACCTATTAATGTGAACTTCTTGTTGTATAATCAAAGTAGTTGAGTCAAAATTAAGCTAAGATCGTTTCGCTTAAGTTTAAATTGAAAATTAAAGTAAATATCTCAAATTTTTTGTACCAGTAGTTTTATATAAAATTTCTTTTATACCACTATAAATTTTTGTATAAAAATTTGTTTAATAATTTTAAAAATTTTTAATACATTTATAAAGTTTAGAAAATTTATTTAGATTTTATAAAAAGTACCTCTCTATTTTATAATGAACTCCCTAAACTTAAATTTTACAGAAAATTCTCTTAAATTTATAAAGATCTCCTTAAATTTTATAAAAATCCCTCAAAATAGTTAATTAATAAAAAATCTCTTCCAAAATGAAATCGTAAAAAAATTTACTACTAAAATCGCAATTATATGATTTTGCTCCAAAAATGATTTTATTTGAAATAGTATCGCGTTGGTCATATAAAATCGTAATATTGTAGAATTTTAGAATTTAAATCAAAATTTTGATAAATTTGTGTACGACTATCTAATTTTCATCAAAAGTATGAGCTCAATTGAAGGATGCATCATATATGAAACCGTCTCTAGAAAGTGTTACATGGTCAAAATCGATTGGATTATTCTCTATTGGCAATGTAGTCAGTTCTCGAGTTCTCTGTTGGCAGCTCACTACTTTGTTCTGATACTTAGCCAAATTTAGCTGCGTCATGCTCGACAAAGAATATCTCATAAACTTAGCTAAATATTATACGGCTACATGGTATGTCTATAATGATTTATTTTTGTGAACTTTTGCATGACTTTGATTTAAACAATTAGTTCACCTTAATTCATAAATTATAATTTTTAATTATTATTATCATCAAACTCAATCAAGAGGTTCCAACAATATAATTGTAAGCCTGCAATTGATATTTGATGCATTGTTCTCTCAAACGCACTCCCACTTTAGACTCCAAACAATTTATTTTTGGACTTGACAATGTTTTTGATTTAGACTGTATACATAAATAATACTATAAAATTATATAAATAATTTTATTATTTTTTAAATTAAGTAAAATTCATTTTTAAAAATCTACTGAAAGTAGTTTGTAAAAAAAATATCTTCTTTCTGAGCAATTCTAGACGACTTCAGTATACAAACAGCGAGCCAATCTGCCACACTACCGGCTAGGCGATACATATGAAATATTATTTCAGATTGTACGCGCGAGCAAGTCCGTAATCTTCTTGAAAGTAATGCTAATGTCTATACAGCATGGTCATTGACGAACAAGATTAACTACGAAAATTGATTTGAAAACCAATTACATACAGTGACATTTTCACAAAACCTCTACTTGCTTTCATGTAGAAAATTATAGAAAAAAGAGCTCTTCCTTTTCAATTTGCTATCATCAATTCATTTTTCGCAGTTCCAGTCAATGCATCTACGTAAACTTCACTCTTCTAACCAAAACCCTAACAAAAGAAAATGCAAAAATATAAAAACCTATAATGGTAGGTTAAAACATTTTAGTTACACTTACAAACTACCAAAATCATTATCATCCCTGCTATCAGTACATATCTGAAAACCTTGATCACTACCATCTCTGACCAAAATCTCGCCGTTCACTTCCGCATCGTAGCTTGCATGCACGCTATACAAAACATAAACAATCACGACAACAGCCGAGAAAACACCGAACCGGATATACGAACGCTGATCAAGTGATCCAAGTAAAAACACGTTAAGAAATATCGATACACATGGCAACCACGGCATCATCGGAACTCCCCAGAACTCCGGCTTCCGTACTTGTTCCACAAGACAAGTGAATGCCTGCAGGATAAGAAATGCGGCAACAGAGCAGATGCCGAGGAGGACAGCTTTGGTCTTGCCGTGAGGAGTGAAGTGCCACAGGAGAGTGAAGATGATTGAGATTGTTGAGAAGGATAATAGGAAGGTGAGTGTTGGCCATGGATTGGTTGAACCCACGGCGACGAAACGCCGGTAGATAACGGCGTTGGAAACCATGTAGAAGACGAAGAGCGTCCCGATGGAGACTAGGTTGAGTAGGACGTCAAGCTCAGTGAACAAAGCTATCACTGCCGTAAGCACTCCTGCATTCACATGCAGAATTATTAATAATTTAGTGTCTACAAAGAAAATTAGTAAAATAATAAAATTTCAAAAATGAAAAATCTAGTTTAAGAAGTTGCTGATACATAAACACAGTAATTTTCAACTTCTTTTTCATTCTGATTTTTTTTTTACATTTTCTAATAAATTTTTTATAAATAATCTAACAATTTTATTATAAAATAAGTAATAAAAATTATTGAAAATTAAAGCCTAACGTCCACTGGTAAAAATCATTGTCAAATAAAAATAAATTTTTGGGGAAAAAATTAAACAACATGAACAGTGGTCATTTAGTTTATCCGAGAGAAAAACCAAAAAACACCGTAGAGAAACAGAGACAGAAATCAAAGCTTGGGATGAAGTGGGCCGCAAGATGTCGAGTACAGTGGACTGAATATCCTATTAGGCTGTTAATGGGCCCAAACAGATTTCAATATGTGCGTATGTAATTGTTTATAAAATAGATTTTTTTAAAATATAAAATATTTTTATTTTAAAAAAAATAAGTTTTATTTTTTTTAATTTAAAAAAAATAAAAATATGTAATAAAAAAAATTTCATTACGTAAAATTTTTCTATACTATTTAAATTTTTAAATAAAATTTCTAAATATTTATAAAATATATATTAAAAAATATAAAATAAAAAAAATTAACTAACAAACGCACTCAAAAAGGTGCGTTGTATATTTGACAGTGACGCAGTGCAATCATAAAGGCGTTCTTTAAAAATATTCCAAACTTTTTTTTAAAATATGAATGTAAGATTATGTTAGAATTATTTTTAAATTTTATTTACAAATATAATTAAAATATAATATCATTTTAACTTAATTTTTTCTGAATTTATGTTTTGAAATTTACTTATATAAACTCATTATTGAGCAGCTGAAAATATGTATTAAATAACTTACCGAGGAAAACGGAGGCGTTGATGGGTGTAGCAGTTGCGGGATGCACGCGGGCAAGCCATGAAGGAACTACGTAAGATCGACCGATAACACAAAGATATCGTGCTTGGCCAAGCATAGCGACCATCAACGAGGTAAGGATTCCGATAGTAGCTCCGGCTCCTACAACCAGTGACGCCCAATTCCAGCCATGTTTTCCATTGAACGCCGACGAGAATGGAGCTTCCGTATCCATCTACCAAAATTCAATTACTAACCCATAAAATCGTGGTAATAATAATTTCATTATTTTCATAATTAATTCTCAAAATAACTTTTGCTGGTAGTGCTTATGAAATAAAATTTTTTTGAAATGCAAAATATTTTTATCTTTTTTGAAAAACGAGTTCTATTTTTTTACTTTTAAAAAAATAATAAAAATATGCAATAAAAAGATCTCATTACGTAAAATTTTTCTACACTTTTTAAATCTTTAAATAAATTTTTTTAAATAATTATAAAATATATATTAAAAAATATGAAATTGATAAATTGAAAAGTAGCGTTTGGAAAATGCAATCCCAAACGCCCATAAGTTGGATTCATATCGACTCATATAATATTCAGATTAAATTTGCTTAATACTATTCGATTCGTATATTTATTTGGATTAAAATTATTAATCCAAACTGTTTACTAATCGAATTAAATTCAAATCGATCTATTTAATAATCAAAATATTAAAAAAAGAAATATAAAAATTAATTTTTAATAATAATAGAGAAAATATCATTGGTAGTATTTATTCAAAAAAAGAAAAGATTAATTTTAACAAAATCTATTAATTAAATAAAAAACTAATAGAACTATGATAATTAAGGAAAAAAATATATAAAACTTTAATATCATTTTTCTAAATATATTTTTTGATTATTAGTTAATATGTGCATAGAAATTATTATATGAATTAAATGAATCAATTGAATCATCCAAAAATTGATCCAAATCTATTTAATTTAACGGATTTTGAATTGAACTAAATCTAATCCGAGTCCACACTACTACAATAATTAGCATTACCGACTGAATATTATCGACTGAATCGATATAATATGTAAACTAATAAACTACCGACTGAATACAAACCAGTTGGTATTCTTTAAAAGTTTACCGACTACGTACAAAAAGCAGTCGGCAAAGTAAACCAATTACCGACGACAAGAGGGTTCGTCGATAAGTGGTTTACATATTACCGACTGCATATTGTTAAATTCTAAGATAATCATAAGCTCTAAATGTTAAATTCTAAATAGAATTTAACGAATATAATTTAAATAGATCAATTGCAAATTGGTTCAGGTAACAAACTATATATTGCCATCCCTATTTAGGGCACATTTGATACTCCATTTTATTTTATTTTATCAATTAATTTATCTTTTTTTTTCTTAAAATATCTTTTATAATAGTTCAAAAGTTTTTTTTAAAATATAAGTAAATTATATGTCATAAATTTTATATGTATTTTTTATTTTTTTAAAATAAGAAAAATCAAATTTACTTCTCAAAAATTTCAAAATAAAATTCTTTTTCAAAAAAGTTATTATTTAAAACACTCAAGTGACCTTTCTATTATTGGCATGAAATGGACTTGTGTGGGCGTTACTATAGAGCCTACTGCATGGACAATGGATGGATTGATGTGGATAAAAGTTAGCGTGGGGCCACTGAATCGTACGTGCGCTTTCATAGTTGAAAATAGTGTATGGAGAGTTTGTTTTGTGTAAGAAAAGAATGGCTTACAGTATCGTAGGGGACGAGCATGGACATGGAAGCAGCCATGAGACAATAGAGCACAGTGACAATTGCAACAGAGCCGGAGACTCCGATCGGAATATCGCGTGCCGGATCCTTCACTTCTTCTGCCATCGTCGATACTGCATCGTACCCAATGTAGCTCAAGTACACCATTGCAGCGCCGTTGAATACTCCGGTCATACCCTGCGGCATAAACCCTCCGGAATTCTTCACAGGATTTCCGGCGTGAGTGAAATTGCGGACGTCTCCTTTTACGAAGCCGACGATGATTATGAACAAAATGAATGCAATGTGTAGGGATGTTAGCACCATGTTCACCACTGAGCTCTCCCTTGTGCTGCAGAAATTTGAATTTTTTAAAAGTGAAAAACATAAACAGAAACAATCACGTGGGCCAACTACATTAAAAATGAATTAGAAGATTTTATTTTAAAATAAATTAACAAATATTTTCATGAAAATGACAGATTTGAAAACTTGCTAAAATTTAATTGTATAATACAATTTTGATGAGTCACATTCAAAAAGATACAAACTTTATAACTGAAAGACAAACAAGTTGGTGGAACAAAAATTAATCAAGAACAAATCTCTTTAGTTATTTCTTTTTTCTTTTAAGTTTATGCAGTGATAAAGTTGGGACTTTTCTTTTTTTACCTGTAACAGATGCAAATGGAGATAAGAACAATGACTCCAACAGCAAGAAGATCAATCTTGTTGAATCCATCAGGCAAGCCGGAGACGGTGAAGCGCCACTTATTGGCAGCGTCGACGCCGATTGCCGTCCCTAAATAAGCAGTGAAGCTTCTTGCGACAGCAGCATTAGAGAAAACATACTCCATTACCAGGTTTGCTCCAGTCAAGAAAGCAGCAAACTCCCCTGTTTGTTATTGTTATTATCCAATCGAAATTCAAAGATTAGTGGGAGAATCTGAGTTGAAAAAAGAGAAACGAGATATCAAATGCTAGCAGTGGTGAACTTAAAAAAGAAAATTTGAGTGTATGGGGCAAACAAAAGTAAAGCTTCTTTAGAACAGAAACTAATGAGATATAAAAAATAAAAACAAGCAGAAAGAAAGAAAGAATTTTTAATTGTTTACATTCGTCGACCAGACAAAGAGTGTGTTCTTTTGACTTTGGAAGTGAGTTTTTTAAAAATAAATTTTTAGAAATGAGTTGTTAGAAATAATTTTATTAAAAATAATGTGTTCTTTTTATATTAGAAAATATATTGAAAGTGATTTTTTATATTTTTTTTGTAATAAAAAGTGAATTAAAAATAATTTTTTAATAAAAAAAAAGTGACTTACGAATATAAAAGAAAACATCCAAAGCGTTCGTTTCAAATACTTATTATTCTAAATTTCAAATGCGTTATATTTTTAATAATTTATAATATATTTTATAAAATCTTTTTAAAATTTAAAAAATATTAAAATATAATATAATACTAATTTTTACTATTTTTTAATAAAATATCAAATTTGTTTATGAAAAACCGTCCCTAAGTGGTGATAGTGTGAGAAAAGTGAACCTGATAGGGTACAGCTATCATCTTGTTTGAAATTTCAATACAAATTAAACAACAAACACACAAGAAATCGCCATAATTTACTTGATCACCAAAAATACGAGAAACTTCTTCTTGCCAAGTTCAGATTTTTCTCTGCTGATTTTCTTTTCAGCAAAATATCAAAATTAACACAACGAGACCGAAAATTCAATAAACTTTCAGTCTATTAAAAACAAATCCAAACCAAAGAAACGAAAAGGAGAGAAAAAATGTTATTAAAATTTTCTTGCACGATTCAACCTTTAACACATAAAAGTTAAAACAATGGATACAATTAAATTAACATACCAAAAGTGATTCGTAGATAACTAAAAGCACCGCCGGCAACTGGCATATCAACGGCAAACTCTGTATAACAAAAAGCAGACAACAGAGCACATAACCCAGCAATGGCGAACGAGACAACAACAGCAGGGCCGGCAAAAACATGCGCAGCACGGCCGGTAGTAACAAACACTCCAGCACCGACCATTCCACCAAGGCCGAGACCGACGAGATCGAACCAGCGGAGAGACTGTGCCATGTCCGGACCCGACCGTGAACGAACACGGTTCATCTCTTCGTATGTTGTCGTGACCGACCATGCTCGTCTTCTCAGCCGTGATGGGGTGCTCATAAGAGCGTTACCGTATGATTTAAAGCTGCGGAATGAAGAAGAAAGATTGAATATTTTTTTGTCTATGACCATGTTTCTGTTTCTCTGTCTCTCTGATGAGCAGCCGAGCTAGAACAAGAAACATGACGAAGAACAGAGAAGCGTTATAAATAACAGAGATTACTTTGCAAATAGTGACCTTCAATTTTGCTTATTTTCATATAAACCGCAATGGTATTTTTAACCTTTCTGCAGCAGCTATAGCGAAGTAGCATATAGGTGGCAATATGAGTTTATAGGTTTGGTTCAAATCAATACCTCTAATAATCGAGTCCAAATTCTTCGTCAACCTCAGTCCAACTAATTTATTAACTAAATTAAATTTAGATCAATATATTAACAATCAAAATTATTAAAATTAAAATTATAAAAATTAATTTCTATAAATAATAGATAAAAATAGTTAGTTATCATATATACGTAAAAATATTAATTTTGATTATATTTATTTACGTAAAAAATTAAACAAAATATAGTAAGATATATATATATATATATATAGGGATAGGATATAGGTACTTCATCGATTTTTCCGGCCATATTTGGTCGGAGAGACCTCCAAATTCGATCTTTACTATTGGATATGTAGAGTTATGAGTCGGAAATATGTTTACCAAATTTCAGTTCAATCGGACTACGAATCGACCTTCATCCGGCCACTTGATCAAGATGACTCAAATAGTAAAAGTTGACAAAATATATATTTTTTGTTTTTGAGTCATCTTGATCAAGTGGCCGGATGAAGGTCGATTCGTGGTCCGATTGAACTGAAATTTGGTAAGTATGCTTCTAACTCATATTTCTACATATTCAACGGTGAAGATCGGATTTGGAGGTCTCTCTGGCCAAATATGGCCGGAAAAACCGATAGAGTACATATAACACATAGTGTGCCTATATCCTATCCCATATATATATATATAAGAGGAATACGGGCACTTTTTTTTTTATTTATGGCCGGAATGATCTTCAAATCTAATCTCCACTGTTGAATATAAAATATTATGAGTTATAAATATACAAATTTCAGCTCAATCAGAATACTAATTCACCTCCATTCGGCCACTTGATTAAGATAACAGAAATTAAAAAAAACTTCAAAATATAGATATTGTATCATTTCTGTCATATTTATCAAGTGACCGGATTGAGATAAGTTCGTGGTCCGATTGAGCTGAAATTTTGTGAGTACTTTTTTAATTCATAATTTTTCATATTCAACAGTGAAAATTGAATTCAAAAATTATTTTATCTATAAATCAAAGAGAAAGTACTTCTATCCGTATGAACGACTTCGAATTAAATTCGCGGTTAGGATGGTATATTGCCCACTCTAAGTAGCAATGGAATAAACAAACAGTTTTGAGTAAAACAAAAGTGATGTACTTTTAGGGTTGTTTGGCTATAAATTGAATCAGTAGTAATTTCTCAATCCGTATTAGTTTACATAAAATATAAAGAGTTATATATATCTTAAATATAATTTTTTTGTTTAAATGTATATAGACAAGTCAATTTCAGTTTCATTAATGATGAATTAAGAAGAATCGCACTTGTCTTTTGGATAAGGACTTTATTTTCACTGAACTAATGACTTGCGATGACTGAAGTATTGATTTTAGATTTAAAAGACATGTGAAATGCGATTGTATGTGTGATAAAATTTAATTTTGCTTAACGTGCTGAAGTTGTTCGCTATTATGGTGCATGAAATTTAAAGTCACATTAACAACACCTTGGAAAGAACTTTCTTCTTTTGGAATTATCATGATATTCATGTCACCGACCACTGCCTAAATTTTTTGGGTATTTCAAATAGTGAAGAAGCAAAAGATCATACCTTAAAATCTTCAAGGGGAAAAAGTTAGTAAGAATATACTGCAATGGATGATATAGTGGACTTTTTACTGCAATTTCGAATAAGACTTCTACTGTCTGTTCCAAAAGCTTGTGGTGCTAATCAAGTTTACCTAACCATTGAGGAAGTCAACACGTACTCCACCGTTGGTGTTAATTTTCTTAGCAAGTTAATTAAGTTTATATACTTTCTATTATGAAATACTTTTTTATGTAGCTATACTTTATTTGTCGTTGATAAATTGATTTCAATTATAAGCATAAATATTTCGAATTAAATTATATCTCGCCGTTTAATATTACAATTTCACACTTCGTTTGGTGTTAAAATCAACATTACATGAAGCGCTCACTATGAAAATATTTTCAAATAAAAAGAGAATTTTCTCCTGAATTTTTCTATTCAACTTGCTTACCTCTACAAAATGTCTCATTAAGAAAACAAAATAATAACTTCCTTTTGAATAGATATAATAATAGTGTTAATTTTTTTATCAACCGGTAACTTTGTCAATCAATTTATTATCAATAATTCGGGATTTCAGGGATCTATAGTTTGGCAAATAAGAAGATTAAGCTTTTATACCATCTGATAGATACAGGTGTGATTTGACGGGTCTTACCGGGACCTTGTATAGGTGCAAAAACAGACCGCGAACATGATCAAGACAATCAGGCCGGGTAGAAACTTTTAAATCTAGTTCGTTCTATTTATCTGTTATTTATATATTTTTAAATTAAAAAATTAAAAAAATAATTTCAAAAATTATTATAAAATATAAAAAATTTATACAAATTTATAATATATATATAATTATATATTTTTATTTGTAATAGAATATTTAAAAATTATTTAGTCACATTATTATTGTGAGTTGTATGCTATATTTTTTTGACTGTAAGTTTTTAATCTTTTACATAAATTAACATTTTAACTATCTCACTAGTAAGTTGTATTTTTCATTTTTCAATTATTCTTATGTCTATACTAAGTAGCGATTCTGAAGATACTATTGAGACACAAATAGTCAAAATTATATGATAATTGAAATAGTACTGGATATTTTATTAAATGTGTTTTTCATTAATTCAAAATATTAAAATATTTTGAGTTTTTATCGTCTTTTATAATGACGGTATCTACTTCAATATATTTATTCAAATACGAAGAAGATTGTGTACTGCTTGAAGTTAAATATAGTGTTGAATTTGAGTCAAACTTGATGGAAATCAAAAACCAATTAATTATTTTTTTCTTCTTATTTTGATTAGTTTGTGCAGTTGTCGCTTATTGTTGTTGATTCCTCAAATTATCAAACCTAAATTCATAAAAATTATAAACTTCGTACAGCTTGTTACTAGGACTAGTTATTTGTAATTGAATATCGAAATATCCAAATACATATCAATATATGTAAGAGTATTAAAAATATATACAAATTTTAAATCTACAACCTAGTATAAAGGCAAAATAATATAAAAAAGGAATATCATACCAATATTTTTTTAATTTGCTAGTCATTATTGTAACTATAGATCCAAGTAATTGATCTATTATATGTGAATTCAACATAGTAGATATATTAAAAATTGAATGTAAAATTAATGGAGAAATATGGTAGTAAACACCAGATAATAAAATAGTAGCATCATAAAAAATCTCTAAAAATTTTTAAAAATTTTCACCAATAATACAATGAGTTTCAGTAAATATATTGTTATCTATTTTTATATTATAAAAAAGTATAAGCATGTTTTTATAACCTAAAATATTTTTTAACAATAAATAAGTAGAATTCCATCTTACTGGTATATCAAGATTGAATTTTCGAAATTTTAGATGTTCTGCTATGATATATCTTTTAAATTCAGTTAAACGTTAGTTTGAACTAGTAATTCAAAAATAAAAATCCAAATATAATTAGTCTGTTCACTTACTAGTTACATATCTGATTGTACGATCAAGTTGATAATATGACAATCACAATATGATGTAGTAGAATTTCTTCCATGTTTAAGCTTAGCTCCACCTCAAGAAATCGAATTGGTTTGGTATTTGCCAAAGCATTATCGAGTGTGATGAAGACAATGCGATTGATTATGCCTCATTCTTTAACTACAGTTATAATACGCTAAGAAATATTTTAGTATAATGTATGAAATCAATAAGTCTAAAGTCAATAATTTTTTTTTGCATAATCTATTTTGAAACTAAATAATGTGCAACAATACTAAATAATCTTGTTTAACTCTACCGCTCTAAATATCAAATGTTAACGCAATAGAAAATTTAACAAATTTAATTCACATTTTAATATATTGCATATTTTATTATTAATATCTCTTGTAGTAATTATTTTAATAATTTTTTGAAATTATGGATAATATATTTTTTTAATATGCTCTTCATAAATAGATAACTCACCAAATTAATAGGTAATTTAATAGTATAAATCATACGGGTAAGAGATTCTCTAGCTATATTAGAATCATAAGATCAACTATTTACCAAACCATCCGTATTGAATTGAAGTTGAGTTTGTGAATGTTCTTTTCCGATTTATTTTTGAAAGCACATTTTTTTACCATTTGCTATTAAATATTGAGTTCTTGCATTAGAATTAATAGTTAGAAGTTTTTGCAAAACTTATATTTCAACAGTTTTTTATTTAGTACCATCATTTTGCAATATATATTCGGCTGTGAAATAATTTCATGCTTCATAAGTTGTGATTTTTGAACATTTTTTTATTGTTGATGTCGATGCTGAAGTCAAATTATTTTCAACACTTGAAATTGAAGGATTTTTGTTATATCTTTGATGGAAACTTTTTCTTTGTGTTGGAGTAATTTCATCTCCTTTCTTCATACAGTCAAATTTATCTTCTCCAAATTTTGATTGTCCATGCCATAGTAATCCATATCAAGATTAATTGTATGAATATTTGGATCAATTTAAAGTAACAACTAAATTTTTTGAGAATTGGAGAAATGTGAATTTAAAAAATAAAGTAAGAAATTTTTTTTTGTGTAAATTTGTATAAGTTTGAGTTATTGAGATTTGAGAATGAAAATAAGAATAGAGAAATAAAAATTTGTTGTGTGAATGTTGAATAAAAATAATATGTATTTATAGATGAAAATATAAAATGGTGAATAAATAAATAAATAAGTTACAACGGCTATAGGTAACAGTAACACACATGTTTGCTGCTAGCCTGCCAACGGTCATGCTGACGTTAGGATCGTTGTTTTCTTTTTCTCTTTAAATTCTTTGACCTGATCAACGGTCAACATTGAGCATGTCAAAGTCATTATTGACCAGTCAACAGAACAGTAACCAAGCATGCAAGCCGACAAAATCGATCTGATACTGCTTATAGAATCGGGCCGCGGGCCGGCCCGTTTGGCCAGACCTAGTTTTACATCTATAGGACCTTGATATGGAAGCTTTTTTATTTGTCCAATCTGTCGTAGAGGAGGTTCAAAAATGCTTCTAAAGTATTTTTTTAAATAAAAATATGTTAGAGATATTTGAAAAAATAAATTTTATGTATTACCTATAAAAATAATAAAAATAAGTAATAATAAAATTTTATGACATAATAATTTTTCTTTATTCTTTAGATGTATAAAAAATTAATAAAATATTATATAAAATTTATTTAAAATATGAAAAAATTAGAATAAATTTGTTGAAAAGCAACGTCAAGCGGTGTCATAATATGTTGCAATCAAACATACATTTGCATTATATATATTTTATGTAGCACGCTATTAATTTTTAACTAAGAATAACTTAAAAGTTACATGAATTCATTATTTTACAATGGAAAGTAAATTTAATAAGATTTACACAATGAATTGCAATATTTTAGAATATTATCAATCCAATTATTATATTTGTATAAACTTTAATTAGTAAATTCTAACATCTTTTAGTATAGAAATTTGAAAGGAAAATAAAGCATGTCTTTAATAAGTATAGTGGTGGAGCCAAGAAAATAATGAATAGTTTAAGCTTATTATGGGCCCAACTTTTAAAAAATTGGGTTTATTATGGGCCTAAGAAAATAAAATAATGGTGGAGCTAAAAAATAATGAAAGGAAAATAATAATAATAATATTTGGGCTTATTATTTTATTACTAATTAGTTTTGAAAAAATTATAAATTTATCACATAATATTAGAATAGACTAGGCCTAGTTGGCTCAGAACGTCGGCTAAATATAACTTTATTATTTATTTTATTTAGAATATTCATGGTCTATTTTATTTAAGGGCCTTCACTGTTTGCTTTACTCAAGCCAAGTATTCTGCTTTATTTTAGGACTTCAATATTTCTCTTCGTTCAAGATAAGTAGCTCGCTTAACTATAGAACAGTTGTCCGCTTTATTATAATACAAGTAGCTTGCTTCATTTCATGACAAATAGCAAATTTTATTTTAGCTGCTCTACCGAAAGGTAAATATTGAAGAGTTTTAGTCTCACATTATTTATAATAGTACTAAAATAGTATCTATAAAATTTTAAGCTCACTCTTCATATTGTCAATTTGTTTTAGAAATAATCTTAAATTCGTCTTAGAAACCAATAGATACATCCGCATACGTTTGAAAATACAAGTTGTGTAGTTTCTTATATACATGACTCTTTTTTTTTTTAACTAAAAAAAAGATATATACATATAAAAACTTTATGACATAAAACTTATCTATATTTTTAAATTTAAAATAATATTTATAATAGTATAGAAGGTTTTTAAAAGCAAATTGTTGAAATGTAAATTGAAAAACACTTGAAATGAAACGCCAATATCACCTATATTGCTAACTGAGATGAGAAAAGTTTTATTATTATTATTATTTTAAATTAGAGAGTTGAGTTTTACTTTAAAGACTATTAAAGAAAGTGTTGAAGAACAAAAAGCAAAACCGGAATATTTACTAAAGTTTTGCTTTGTGGTGGTTCCAATTAAGGTTCTTATATAGCTAACGTAAACAATCTAGTGGAATTACTAGTCCTGAATTTTGATGAGGTCCAATTTCTCTCTCTACTAATAATGAATGAGAGATGTGCATCTTCAGGTTTCACAAAATACTCTATGAGTTCGAATTCGCGAATTAAAATCAATTTAAATAGATGTGGTACATCTCGTAACTAATTTGTAAGTTTATTGTACGGTTACTTTGGTGTCTTTTTTTTAAGAAACGAACCGGTCCGAAAAACTGTTCAGATCAACGATTTCTAAATTGATCGAGTGAGTTGATCCATTTTGTCAACGGTACAGTCTATCGGCAAGGGCTGCCACTAGGCATACAGGTTACTTTGACAAACTTCGAAGGTTTTGTACCAAATGCCACCAGCACCAGCTATCTCTTCATTCTTTCGCCTTGCTCGTATCTCTTTGCCCGCATTAAAAACATCAAAACACCGGCAGATTGCGTCAGACAAAGAATTAATCCTCACCTTGAATTTATCGTACTCCTTCATCTTCCTTCTCTCCCTAACAAAATCAATCCTCACCTTGTTCTTCAAGGGATCTCTCTTCTAGTTAAAAGAAGCTTCAATGGATCTTCTTGTAACGAAAAACTCGTTTCTCCGCAACGCCTCGAATGTTAACAGCACACCACCGTGAATCGAAATAGCATGTCTCTGTTAACTCCAACACCGTGTCTCCGCCAACGCAACAGCGAACCAATACCAACACCGTGTCTCCGCCACTCCAGAATCACAACAGCGACTATCAGGGAAAGAAAAATGCAATACTGAGGTGCGGTGAAGAGACACTTGTTGCCAAAGAAGAGTTAAATCGCAAATTGAAAAGAAGGACCGAAGTTTGCCGTTGGAAGGTAAGGGGGGATGAGAAGAAGATAAAGAAAAATAGCAAGAAAAAATTCAAACCTTGTTGTCAGAGTTATGAAATAGGGTTTTTGTCATATCATTGCAACAAGAAACATGCCAGTGCTAGATCCTCTTTGTCTGATATAAAGCTTACGCCATAGCTATGAATGAAACTATAGAGATGATATCTTCAACCAATAATGACAATGAACGGGACTTGGGAAAAAGAAATATAGATGAGGATCGACAGGAGTAATGATAGCTGAACTGTCGAAATCAAGAACGCGGACAAGCTCGTTATGGAAGAACCAGAGAAGAGAAGCAGAAGTCTCGAATCGAATAACGGATTTGAGCCGTGTGAGGTTAGGTTTAGTAAATTTGTTATAACATTCAAGTTTGACAGGGAGGGCGGGTCGCCCTGGTCAAACCGAAATGAAGCGGCTCAATTATACATACAATCTATTTGCAGAATCCGATCGATTTGAATCACAAGTCGACAGTTTTCGGTTCAAACTTTTCGGTGTGAGTCTGCCAACTTTTGTGATAAATTCTAATAATAATTACATAATATATATAGAGACTTAGATTCTACCGCAGACTTACTTTATAAAATATCAAATTATAGGGATGTATCTGTCATATAATAGACGTTGAAGAGTGTGTTTTATTCTTAGTTCAAAGCACAACCATATTGTCCCAAAAGGTGTAATATTTATATTAGTATTTTAAGTTTTTTTTCAAAATTTAAAATATATAAATAAACTTTGCATGATAATTTATATATAAAAAATAATATGTGGACTAAATTTTTTCTTTAACACATGCCTTCTAACTCTCTGTTTTGTTTTGTTTTGTTTTATGTTTTTTTTTTTTTTTAATCAAAGTGATGCTCTGTAATGAACTTGAACTTGAATAAAGAATGAAATGGGCGACTTACCATTAAATAAGTGGACTATTTGTCATAACATATAGGTGACATCTATTTTTAAATGAGACAAGCTATATGTACTGAATATAAAGTGAAATATTTTATTTTAAAATAAAGTGGATCATGAAGGTCCTGAATAATATGAATAATAAAATTAGATTTAGTCTATATTCTGTACCGTTTCGGCCCAATTTATTTTGATATTATTTGACGAGTTTAAGATTTTTCTCAGAACAAATTAGATATGAAAAAAATGAATCCAATTTTTTATGAATATTATATCAAAATTATTGATAAATAATATGAAATTAAATTTTTATTTAATAATTGGAAACAAATTAGTATATCTTTCCAAAAAGTATTTTAGCTTTATAATTAGAAATATACATACAGGTTTCCTTTATCTTACGAGAAGCTACTGTATTGCTTTGCATGAAAGAAGGAAAGCAAAGAATATTGCGCTTTTATATATATAGTTTATTATGACCTTTTTATAAATATTATAAATGTCATATCAAACACATCTGTCAAGGTCATTCGTACAAGCCATTAATGGTAGTTATATAAATGTATATTAACTAACTTCTTTCCATATTTGTCTCGGTACATGAATGAACCTAGCTGTGGTTTTAGAAATTATACATAGAATAGCTGTTAATCTGCTTTTCCAGATATAGAGGTGGTCCATAATTTGTGAAAAGGTAGCCCTTCGTTTGTTACGCGCTTCCAATAAAAATTAACGTCTCCTCGTAGAACTTATGACTTCGAACTAACTACTAACTAGTAGTAATAGGGCATGTCTGGGAATCGCTTATAATGATTTATTTTATTTTATTTTTTAAGAAATATTTAAGTATTTTAAATTTTTTAGGTTTAGAAATATAAATAAATTATATATTATAATTATTATATATATAATTTTTATTTTTTTAAACTAAACAAGTACAAGCTTTTTTGTATAAAATATTTATAAAAACTTTTTATTGTTGAAAGTATTTTATGACAAGTAATGTGCTTTAAAATTGCTTATGAAATAGAATTTTTTTAAAATAAGAATATATTTTTTTTTTTTTATAAATGAGTTTTATTTTTTTAATTTTAAAAAAATAATAAAAATATATAATAAAAAGATCTCATTACGTAAATTTTTTCTACACTATCTAAATTTTTAAATACTTATAAAATATGTATTGAAAAATATAAAATAAAAAAAATAAAAAAATAGTATTTGGAATGCAATTCTAAATGCACCCGTTAGAGTGCGTGTGGAAGGAGATGTGCCCTTTTTTTTTTTTAATCTTCGAAATCGCAGAAAATACCCGAATCTTTTGAAGAAGGATAGTAAAAAATTTGGTTCAGCTTATCCCCAACCCTATTTTTCAATTCTTCATTTTACGTTTTTTAATACATATTTTATAAGTATATAAAAAATTTATTCACAAATTTAGAAAGTGTAGAAAAATTCTACTGAATGAGATCTTTTTATTACATATTTTTTTATTTTTTTTGAAGTAAAAAAAATAGAATTTTTCAAAAAAGAATAAAAAATACTCTTCATTTCACAAATCTTCCATTTCAGAAAAGAATCCCAAACGCGTCCCTAAAATTAATATGAGAACCTATTTCATGAAAATACCCGGAAAAGAACTCCAAGAGCCCATTAAACATAGCCAACATTCGTAACGGGCTTTTCAGTCGAGGCCCTGTTTCAATAATCTTGGACTAAAATTACACAAAATTATTGATTAAACGAACGTAATTAAGCCGCACATTATCCAATTTATTCAAAAGAATTCCAACTATTGCTATAACTTTATTTCAATAATTATTGCAACAACTATTTTAACTTTTGGTATATGAAATTACTAACTATAATGTATTGTTAATAAATCCTTATTTTTAAATCCAATGATTTATCGTACTTATCTCTTTTTATATTAATAGTAAAAACCTAGTTAAGTAAAAATTTATTAGATTTGTTTCTCTAATTCCTAAATATTAGCGATTTATCATGAAAAAATTTCTTTCCTAAATCTTTTTGTTTAGGTGTTTTTCTTATATGTTTCTGGGAGCCCTAATTGCAAACTTAAAAAGAATTTTGTTTTCTTCAAAATTCATTCGCAATATTATAATCTTATCAATATAGTATACAGAAACTAGTATTTGATTTTATTACTATATACTATACAGATTATGGGTAATTCCGTTTTGATGCAAATTTTTCACCCAAAATGTTTTATACTACAAAATGGTATAGATAGATGTATTAGTGTTATGTTTGTTGTTTATTAAAGAATTTAAACTCTTTTGATTGAAGAACGGGTAAAAGAAACATCCAACCCCAACGCGACCAAAGAAGACTTGGGGCGGTCCATGATCCAACAAAATATTAGATCATAAGGAATGGTGGTGAAAGTCTGTTGGGTCCGTTTGGGTTGGGCCCTAACCCAAACTGATCCAATTGGTATCTCTAATTAATAAGATTAGCTTCCATAAGTATATAAATCAACAGTTGGCATTTTGCAAATCCTAAAATAATATAATACATTTATATTTAAAAAAGAAAAAATAAGTGACATCTTCTTCTTTATCTAGCGTTTAATTTGATGACGCGCAGTTTCTAGAAATTACTATTTATCTATATAGATAAAGAATTCTTTAGATGTATTAGGTAGATGATGATGACGACGTTTAGGATAAAAGACCCTGGCTTAGCTTTGATAGTGATTAACAAATCATTTATTTGCTCTTTTGGTTTAATCATGACAAGATCAAAGTTATTTATTTACTACACATCGTAGGTTGAGGTGTTCGATTCAATGTTCTGTTTGTGAAACTGTGAATGTCTGTTTCAATCATTGTTAAAGAACTTATTGTACTAACATATAATGTAATAATCTATCACTTTTATCTCATCAACACGCACATCACGACGGTGTTAAATATTATAACATCTCAATATATTATAATTCAGCCAAATTGTGTCGTTAACACCTTGCCAGCCATTTGCCTAACAAATTCATACGGAGAAACTCATATTTTAAGAAATTTTTTATTATTTTTTATAAAATTTAAAAATATAAAAAATTATATATTATATAAAGTTTATATGTATAATTTAGCTTTGTTGATGACATTATTTAAGAATACGTTTAGCTAAGTCTTTTTCAGCTTTTCAAAAGTTTTTTTATTTTATATTTTAAAATAAATTAAATATAATATTTTATAAATTTATTTAATTTTTTTTAGAAAAGACAACATTTACGTCATAAACTTTTAATATTATTTATTTTTATTTTTTAAAAATAAAAAAATAAAACAATATTTTTAGAATATGAAAAAATAGTTTAAAAAATTTATAAGCATTTCGAAACACCTTCTACGCTAAGCTTGGTTGGTCTGAGCTTGAGGACATTGATTGCGATTCACGAGCTAATTTTATGGTTCTCATAGCTAGCTGGCTCTTGAAGTCAAACTCTAAAATGTGAAGGCAGATCATAACGGGGTTACGGGGGAGTCTTAAGAAGGTTGTGACATTTTTTTTAAGGAACTATTTGACTTTATATGTATGAGCGCGGCTTGTAAACTACTACGACTTATATTCGTACACAAACTAATCTTACTAGTCTCTGCATCCAAGCCAAAGAAAAGGAACATACCCCACGTGGTACTATTTCGTTGGGTTAAAACTTAACCAAAATTGAGTAAAAAAATATTTAAAAGTGGTTAAACTGAAAATATTTTTTAAAATAAAAATATTTCAAAATTTTTTGGAAATATAAGTTTAACTTTTTAATCTAAATAATTAAAATTTACATATAAAATTATAGGACACATAATTTATATATATTTCAAAATTTTAAAAATTTTAAAATATTATATAAATTTTATTAAAAAATATTAAAATAAAAAATAATGGTATAATAATGTCAAATACTTCATAAAAGTTGCTCGAACTTGTTCACTCTAGCGCTTGGTTGATGTAAAATAGACATGAAGAAATCTTCTTCTTTTATTTTACTGGACAATATAAACATATAAGATTATTCTGTATAAAGAGATTCATTCATTTGAAAAGACGGTGGGGAGTTTTTTCTTTTTTTAAGGACGAAGCGAGCGCATCATTCAACGACACCACTTTGTTTATTTTATTAAGTAATGAAGTATATATATAATAACACGTTTTTCACATCTAGGAAAGGTAACAGAAAAGAAACGATGAAAAAGACCGTAGTAACTTAACACGTAATTTCTCGTATATATTTGTACTACGTATTTGTTGTGCTATTGAAGAAGAAGAAGAAAAAGATTATTTATAGGTATTAACAAGCGACTGACTATTAGCTAGCTTCACTATTATGTGCATCTGATAATAAGCAAGAAGAGTGTCACAAAATGCCTGCAACAAATCATAACAACATTTAACTCCTCTAATATTCAGCTAATCTTTACTCGTTTCAATTTAAAACGGCTACTCTTGCCTGCGGTGTTTAATATAAAGAAAAAAAACTAATTAAGGAACTTGTTCATTGTCTTTTTCACTACTGTAAAATAAACATGTGTTTTAGTAGGTAATAGAGCATTCGCTCAAATCACATTCCTCTTCTAGAACTATCTCTAGTGTTGTCCATTGCAGCGCCGCGTGCAATGCACAAATTACGGAAAAAACAATTCTAAGTTGTGCTTTGTTTGAACGTGTGGAAAAGAATCTTCATTAAACTCTAAGGTTCACTCGTTCATTCCTTCGTTTCAGGACGCCTAGTCCTAGTCCTATATCTATATATATATAACCTCCTCCTCTTTCTTCTTGTCTTTGAGAAAAACAAAATCATCCAAACCTTTCCCAACTACATTCGAAGAACTCATTCCTAAACAGCTTCCAACCTAAACACTTCCTCTGCAAGGTTAGTTTAGTTCGTTAACTTAGCTAGCTTTCTGTTCTGGTATTATTCCTACCACACCACCAAACTCTTCTTCTTCTTCTTCCATGGCGACTACAAGTGTACAAGACCTACACCCTGACGTGCTCACCGGCGTTCTGTCTCTCCTCGACGGCACAGCTTTAGCTTCAACTAGTTGTTCTACTTTTCCTCTCCGTTCCCTCGCCGGCGATCCTTCTCTCTGGCGCCGTCTCTGCGTTTCAGTCTGGCCTTCCGTCTCGAACCCAGTTCTTCAAGATTTCATTTCAACGTTACCCAACACTTACCACTCTTACTTCTCTCTTGCTTTCCCTTTCCCTTCTTCTTCTTCTACTTCAGATAAAATAGATGAAATTCGCAAACCATTCCGTTCTGACAAGTTTGAACTTCCTACGAAGCTAACATCTGCTGTAGACATCTTCCACAAGAACACTCCTATCTTTTCCCGAGTAGTCGAAACAGATGCATCATCCTCTTGGTTCCAAAACTCCCCGTTTCGGATCGAGGCTCTCGAACGGAAAGATAGAACTCTGTTGATTTCAACAGAGAATTTACTCTGTCCTAGAGAGTTAACACTTAGCTGGGTAATCATAGACCCTGCTACGAAGAAGACGGTTAACATATCCAGTCGAAATCCGGTGTCGATTGAACGGCGCTGGTTCACAGGTGACAATTTAGTTAAGTTTGCGATTCCGGTGAATGGAGATCAGTGCTGCATTAACGTTATTGTTGCCTGTGGAGAAGAAACAGGACAGGTAAATGAAGTAAGTGTGACAGTTGAAGACTCGGAGGGAGTTTGCATGAACGGGAAGGAGAGTTTGTTGGTTATAAAAGGTTTGATGGATTGTTTGAAGAGAGGGAAAGTGATCGAAAAAGAAATCGAGAATTCGAAGCAGAAGTTTGAGAATTATTTAAACATGAAGAAGGCGTTGAAAGAGAAGAAGGAAAGCAAAGAGAGGAAGCTTGAAATGTTGTATACTGGTGTTGCATTCCTTATCTTCTTTGCATTCATTGCTCTGTTTCTCTTCAGGTGATTGATTCATTTCCCACTCAGAAATACAGAGCAGAAACAGAAACAGGGAAGACATTGTAATAGAAAGCCAACAGATTCTGATTATTTTCGTTCTTTAGTTTCTCGAATTTTTTCTTTTTTAGTTCAAACATAAAGTATCTGTACAAATGAATGATTCATTTGTTCTAAAAGTCGCTATTTTTGGAAGACTATGAAGTCGATGTTAGGTTCAATATCAACGTCGAACCTAACAAAGATGCATGAACTATCTGATTAAAATCTTTCTTTTTGTTCGTGATAGAAGCTTAGATCAGAAATGTCTCTGCAGCCTAATCAAATAGGAAACGTGTAAATTTCATCTTCCACTTTATCAGTTTGATTTTTGGTTTCTAATCACAAGATTCGCAACCACAAGATATACTTTAAAGTTTAGAACATGAAAGTGTTGGCAGCTCAATTCAGTCGCTATCCTGATAGTGATAATAATAATAATAATCAATCTGGAAGCCTACATAAGAAACCAAAAATATCATGAAATACATAATGTTTGAGCATATTTAATCGCTGCCACTTCATATGAATTTGAACAGAGTTAGCAATGAAAGAAACCATTGAAATATATACATATATATAGGGATAGGATAAAAATACATACTATCATTAAAAGTATATAATGCACATGCCAGTCAAAAGTGGCAGACAAGATCAGACTGTCCGGATCGGACTGGATCTCTCTGTTCAAGTCGGGGTGGGCTTGCTTGCCCGAATCTAGTCGGACTTATCTGTTCGGACCAGATTGAATCTATCTATTCGAATTGCTCGGACCTATATCTCCAGATCAAATCAGATATGTCTGGTTATGTTTGGTTCGTTTCGAACATGGTCTACTCTGGTACAAAATTGAACTCACTTCAGTCCAATCTGATTTGATTTGGTTTGGGATAAGTTTGAATCCAATCTTACTTAATCTATTTTTGGTCTAACTCGATCAAACAAGTTTGAAATAAATCGAGTTCAAAATCAGTTCGATTTAGTTAATTGGTCCTGCTCAGTCCGAGTCAAACTGGTTACTGTGGCTTGGGTCTGAATTCAATCTGATTCGGTTCGGCTTGGTTGGAGTCTGACTGGTTCAGCTCAATCAGTCTAGTTATGGCGAGTTAGAGCCGGAGCCATGTTGGATTGGTGAGTGGCGGCGGTCCGACTGAGCAAGATAGTATGTGCACACAGGACACGGGATGACCAGAGAAAACGACGGCGATCGATCTGTGATAGATCTAGAGCTAGGCGGTTGTAGGAAATCTCGTAGCTAGCACGACAACGGCGTCGGTAGCGGCACAACTGCGGCATTGAATCTAGATATAGGAGGTGGCGGCAATGATGGTGAGATCAGACCTATTAGTTAGGAGTAGCGACGGCAAGAAGTAGTGGCAAAAAAGCGGCAACGGCAGTGGTGGTGAGATCGGATCTGTCAATTAAGAGCAGCGGTGAAGAGGAAGTGGCGGCAATGACGAGGTGAGAGCGGCGGGCACGATTGTTTGTCCTTTTATTTATTTATTTATTTTGGTAAATCTCAAATTTGATGGTTGGGCTTTCTAACCTTTGCAATCATATCTCCACGATAGCAGATTAATAGATTTGGTTGGAGTCTAACAATCGTAGTTGTCATCTTTCACAGTAACGACGGATATATCTGGTCGATGTCTAACCGTCTAAGTCGTTTATCTTTCACGACGACGATGGATAGATCTGATCGAAGTCTAACTGGCAGAGTCGTTATCTTTCATGACGACGGCAAATAGATTGATAGTTTTGCTCTGATACTACTATTGGAGAGATATAATACCGGAGAAGTTAATCAAAATAAGACATCTGAATTATTCGGATCATACACTAGAAAGTTCAATCTAACCTAATTTTAAGTCAATTGGTCTAAAGATTCTATAGTATATGAACCATCTTTCATCTTGTATTTTTTTCAATGCCGAACTATAGTCATTCTTAATTACTTAATAATCTCTTCCTTAAAGATGAATTACCAACATCTTACTCCTCATATGTGCACCATTATTGCACATCAAGAGCCTTGAGAGACTAACTTGCTTTGAATCATCACTCACCATAAAGAGTTCATGTGAGTTATACTATTTTTAACTATCTCATCACGCTAGAAATGAGAGCCGCAATTTTGCATTAGTCGCTCAGGAGCCCAGTCGAACCATCGGCTCTAATATCGTGATAAAAATCTTTCAATATTATTCTGTCTTTTACTTTCTTATTAATAAGTATATGTATACTATTTATAACACTAAAATAAGAAAAATTCTAATTTAGAAAAGATATCTAAAACTATGAGATTCTAAATAAAAAAATAACTAATTTTAAGAAAATATATTCTAATATAAATAAAATAATAGATATATATTAACTCACGTCAATATATATATATATGTGTGGGTATCTGTGGAGAAAGGTACAGCGGGCACTATACGTGGTGCCGCTTAAATGTGCCTCCATTCCAGCCGTTTGATCAGCCATCAACGCCTCTTCTCGATACGGTCGATTTTGGGTCAAACTTGTGTCTTTCTCGCATGCAGGCAAGCCCGTATTTCTCTCGGCCGGTTCTTTTGCAATCCGGACCTCCTGTGTGCAAACACATCTATGCCTCCGGATCATTGCAACTTCGGGCTAGCTGGGGTTAAATTATCTCTTTCACGCAAAAAAACATCAGGATTTCTTCGAAAAGACTCAGCAAATTTTTAACTGGAATTAATATATGTTTATATATATATATATATATATATATAAAGAGAATCAACAGGAAGAGCGAACTCTTTTGTTCTTGATTGATGATTCGTTGTAGATGAAAGATGACTTTGGGTCTTTACTAATAAAGCGTCTGGGGATAAACGGTGCTTATTGGGTCTCACAAGCTCCACGCCGTCGAGTTTCTAGAGGTTGTTTCATGGATTCTTCAGTGCTAGGATTCTGATTCTGGTAAGCCAGCAATCAACAATCCCAAACAAAACTTATTTTTTAACTTGAGTTGGTATGGAGAATTAATTCTGACATGTTGGGGGAAGTTGATACCAGGTAGAGTTTTCTGACCCCTCAAACATGCCACTATGGCATTGCTTCTCAGTTAATCTATGTTAGCAGTGGAGCTTCTGTGTAGTGTTTTTTTTTTCTTTTTCCTGTATGTTTTGTAACTGTGCAGTATGTTGCCTTGCACTATTGCATTTTTTAAATGACATTAATGTGGAAAAGGCTGTGAACTATATTGTGAGCTGCAAACACTTGGAAGGTGGATTTGGGTCTACACCTGGAGGGGAATCTCATGCCGCACAAAGAGAAAACTAGTAATGTGATCAAAACATACATGTGACCTTTGTCAACCTTCCAGTTGCTCAATTTTCTAGGTTTTTTCTCAGTCATGTTTCTGGTATTGGCATTCTCGTAGAACTACATGCTTCTAGGCTACAAGCTTTAGAAGCACGTATCCTTCAGATCGTTAATGTTTTCTTACAGTGAATGCTTTTCTCATGAGACTGTATTCTGATGAAACATGTCGCGATTTTATCTTGCACTCTTCTGCTCTGTGGGAGCACTTGCAACACCTGGCGCTTTACATCATGTTGACAAAAACCTCCTTGGCTGGTGGCTCTGTCAACGGCAGTGTGCAGAGATGGAGGCCTGAATGGTAAAACTGAGAAACTGGCTGATGTGGACTTCCTATTCACTCTATCAATGTAATGTTCTGTTCTTCATATAAGATCTTTAAGTAACAGACTGCTTTCTCTCAGGTATGCTACCCTTGGTGGCTCTTGTCTAGCCTGATCATGATCAATAGAGTTCATTGGATCGACAAGGACAAGCTCGTTAAATTTATATTAAATTGCCAGGTGATATTTTGTGTTGCATTCGTGTACACATTGAATTTTTAATCCTTCAGATATTTCTGTTAGATTATTGTTAAGAGCGTAAACAAAAGCAGGACACTGAAAATGGAAGGATTTCTGATAGGCCTGACAATTACTGTTGATGTTTTCCATGCATATTTTGGTCTAGCAGATGCTAACTAGTAGTTATGGAAGATGCGAATACTTGCTTACATTTGTCAAGATTATATGTTAATGTTATCGACTTGCAGGGCTTTCACTCCTGGAATACTGAGGCCTGGTGATGTAGTAAATCAAATTTTCATTGGGAGTTGAAGAATCAGCCTGTTATGAAGAGCACATCAAATGCATTTATTTGCTCTTTCCTCCTCTTCCTCTCAATGGTTTGCATATTTCTAAGATTGTATCAATTTCTAGCCACTTATGCTGCTGGCAATCTGTTTGATTGAATAACTTATCACGAGGCATTGGCCAGATTATAACACCAAAAATTAGTAACTTGAGGGTAAAGAACAGGTATAACAATTGTATGTTCGTGAGTTGTAAAGAAGTACAAACATAATCTGTTCCTTCTTGTTGTATGTTTTGCATTCTTCATAAACCGTTGTAATTTTGTGTTGAGAGTTAAACATTGGTTTATATCAATCATATGAATCATTTTCTTCCTCTTTGTGTGTCACTGGTTTACGTCATTTTGCTAACCACTCCTTAAAACGGAAAGATTCTCGAAACATGAAAGTTGGACTTCGAGCGCTAAGACCTAATGAAACACTAATGCTAAAAATAAAAAATTTTCTAAAAAATTTATTTTAAAATTCTTCAAAAAATAAAGTTAACTATGTATGTTTTCATAACATATAATTTATCTGCAATTTTAAAATTCTTCGAAAAATTTCTAAACATTGTAAAAGATTATAAAAATTAAAATTTTTATAAGTAGTGATAAATACTATTAAGCGACACCTAAAACAGACGCCATATTATGCTCATACCACTCTGAAGGTCAAACTCAACAAAGGTACACTAAGATACCTCACTTTAAACATATCTAATCTAGGCAGCGGTTAAAAGCTCAGATAGAGAACTTGTGTCAAAATTCGAGCTAATTGAAGAAGGGCTTTTCTAATATACAAGTTACTGAAAGTTAACATCCCTATAAATAGCTTAACTGATGAAACACTCGACTTATACAAATCCAAACAATCAATATACTCTACTATTGCAACAATACAGTTCAAATTGGGTAACAATGACTTGCTATACAAAGGCAGAAATGAGAAAGAAGTAACAGGGGAAGCTCTGAATGGATGTGGCATCCATGCTCTTTCCTATGAATGGTGTGCATTTAGCATCTCCTGGTATACCATGTCAATGAAACTGTCATTCTGTCACAGAATCAGAAATAGTTAGCGGAGGGGCGCAAGATAGACAAGCAGATGACACAGCAGAACAATGGTTAGCTATCACAATTGCCATTTAGCTTGGTTGTTAAGGGAGCCCCAGCACCACTTTGGCCCAAATTTGCAGTGCTGGTTTTATCAAAAGAAACAAAAGCCAGCAAAAATGGCCAACAAATAGCTAACTGGACTGTAAGTAATGTACTCTTGCTAGGTAGAATGCACACTCATCCCATATGTTTTTCCAAAGAATGCCAACGAGAAAAGAGGCACTGAGGTTCTTTATGTATTAATGGTGAAGAATGAATGTAAAGAAAACAAAACAGTCCAGAATGTGCTACATAGTCATTTTACCTTTATTTCCTCGTAGATTATAAAAGGTAACATTCTAAATGACGTACACATATCTACGGGAATGACTAGTTAGAATAGCAACCATAGAATTCGGAATCTTCCATTCTAGTTGGCTTATCTGTTCTCTCTTCAATTTCTGTGCTTCCTCAAAACAGAACATCAAAAGCACAACCTAACCAAACTTCACTAGAAAAAAGTGCAACTCCAGCATTCAAAACCTAAACCATCCCGCAAGGAGAAGAGTGTTTTATAAGCAATACCACCTTTCACTCCACAATCAACAATGTTCAAAGCCACATACGTTTGAAAATATAGGATAAGAAAGTGCTAAGAACTGAGAGAAGCGGAAATACGAAACCTGGACAAGTCGCAGTAGTGCATCTCGCACTTGATCTCTTGTTATATTCTGGACATAGTTTGGAGATGGAGTAAGAGATGGAGGTGGAGTTGGTGGGGGAAAGGGCTGGAGTAGTGGGGTTCCATAGGGACGCATAGTTACAGGAGGATGAAGAGGCAGAGCGGTAGGCAAAGCAGATGATACTGAAGGCATAACCAAAGATGAAGATGAAGTTGGGGGAGTAAAGAAGGAAGGCTTGACTAGATCTGCGGCCCGATTTGTACTGCTAATGCTCGTCTCTGTAGTATCAATAAGGGGCATTACAGGAATAGAGGTGGTAAGAGAAGGGGCAGTTTGAAGCGCTTGTTTAGGAGATGGAACAGCAGTTGGTATATGTGAAGGCATAGCTCCAGAAGATTGACCTACAATAGCTGCATTCCCCACATTCACCGCTGCCTGAAGAACAAATTTCAACAGTCAGATTATAAAGATAGAAAATAGGATTACACATCAGATTAACACTTGCATTATAATTGCCAATGATCCCAGAAAAAGTTCTTTGAAAAGATATGATGAATGAAAATTTTAATTTGTATATGGTATTGCCATGGCATTATCACACGAAAATTCATAATACTAGTATCTTGAAGAAGTCCATTTCATGAATCCAAGAAATTTAAGTTACGCATACCAGCTGAACAAATTAAGAATAAATGACAACACGAGAGTTATCCCCCGATCAAACAGTATGCAGTGAAAAAAGAGAAAACATACGAGAACATACACTGAAGAAATTGACAAAGGAATCATCGGGAACATCAGGAACACATGCAGAAGATGAAGGTTGTGGTTCTAGAGGACCTTCAATTACTGCAGTAGTAGGGATCGCTTCCAATTCCTCAAACTCACTCCTGCAGGAAAAACAAGCATATGCAACAGACTGGCATTGTACAGATAAGCAGTGGATGTGAAACAATTGAGACATCACTCGGGGAAAGAACAAGCTTCCTGTAACTAGACATATAGTGTTCTATACATTTTATGAGCTGTAAGACACTAAAATATGCAAAATAATTTACTAATTGTACCTTTCAGCTTCTCTTCTATTAAACTAATAAACAACCAGCTCAACTTAAGAAAAGCTTCTGCTGACCAAACAGCTAAGTCACAACTTCGACATCAGCCTTTGCTTGGTCAGACAATAATGTCATAAGTACAATGGCAGAATGTTACTTAAATTGGTATAAGTGCAGTGATTGAAATTACTGAATCATGACTAAGCATGTTGATTAAAACTACAAGCATAGCTAGCTACTACTTGGAAAGGTCCTTGCAACATATTCAGGGATTCAGTTGGTTTTGTCATAAACTTAAACATCCAAATGAACAAACAACCAGAAGATGCCTTAACTTTAACTATAAGCTCTATGAATAAAGAGCACATATATACATGTAAACTCTCATATGAACCTACTACTTTACCTTTTGCTGGAAGAAACTTTGGGCTTTGGAGGTACTTTTGAGAATGCATTCAGTATCCTGCAAAAAGGAATCAAAAGAAACAAGATCCCTAAAAATCCCATTCAAAGATAACCAATTCTCTGAACCATCTATTATGTTCCCAGAGCCAATGTAAACAGAAGGAGAAGGGGAACAATTGATAATGACAGCATGCAACAGATGATACCTGCTAAAAAGATTCCCAATGGCTTCACAGTCCTGGGGATTATAAAACCATATGCCGTTTACCTCTTGTGCAGCATTCCTATAGAGCAAGTATGGAACCTGCACCTCATACTCAAAATCTCCGAGTAGATCTTCCACCAAATTATCTGTTACGAAAAGTGTTATTCACCCTAAAATATGAATATATATCTGTTTTTTTTTTAAATTCTAACTTATTCTAAAATATGAACAGCATCGTGAGCATGGTCATAGACAGGTATTGCAACAGCAATCACTACAGCATTTTCCAGATCGTATTGATGAGATAAATTTTCATCCAATAAAATAACCATATAGTGATATTAGCCCCTTGAAATCAGTAATAGGAAGCACCCAAGATCCTTGACAATTTATAATTTATAAGATAGGCAATGGCTGCAACAAGTTGATAAAAGCAATATAGGCAGAAAATAAACAAATACATTCCATATTATCTCATCATTAACCAAAAGGAATGCTCGTATATCTGTGGCAAGCTGTCATACTACTATATAAAGATCAACTTTTCAAGCCTATCTTTACCACACACAATACTTTTCCACTTACACCAGATATTTGCCACACTAATTTCTTAAAAGAGAAAAGGCTGATCAAGTTAAATTCAGAAAGATAATCACATATAGGGAAGCTCAATGCTTTGTGCTATACCTGTATTCCTTCTGTTCATAACAATAAACTGAAATCTAGGCTGTGCATTCCTGCACGAAAAACAAAACCAAATATTCAAATAAGATAAACTTTCATATTCAGCGAAACAGAAGTCAAACACAGTCTAAGCAAGTTGGCGACACTAGATAAGTAGAGAAAATCAATCTCAAATGCTCCAACTTAAGAAAATTTCTCTATAAGAAACCGTATATAGAATAGATCGCTAGATCTGGCTCACCTCTTGACAACAAAGAGCGATCCCTCCACGTCCTTCCGGCTCTAATTAAATTCATAACCATCAATTCATCAATCAAACAAAGAACGATTGCATAAACAAAATTTATAACAATAGCTATAAAACCATCGTTACCCATTGGCTTCGATCGACGTTGAATTCGTAGAACGTGACATGAGCGGCTGTCATGAGGATCTCCTCCACGAAGGGATCGATTCTCTGAAGAACTGTTAGATTCAGAACCTTTGTGCTTCCCGCGTCTCCTAATTGCGGCAAAACCTTCGCTCCTCCACCACCGCTCGCTGACATCGCCGGAACCCTAATTATCTATTCAGTTAATCGATGGGATTGGTTCAATTCTCCGGTGCTAGAGAGAACAGAGAAATCGCGAGAGCCAACGACAAAAAAGTGATTGAATAACGCGGAGGTTCAGAGAAGTGAAGAAGTTCAGAGATTTAGTTAAAATCAAATTCAATTAATTAACATATCTCCAGCTTGACCAACTAAATATGTATTACTTATTATTGACTCGAACCAATTTGGTAGACGTCCAGTCTGAGATAATCTGACCTGGCTCAGGTCCAAATTCAGTTTAAGATGTTTTGCAACGGGAAACAGTGAAGAACATACAATATAGTAAATATATAAGACGCATCATGTATATGCTGATCTACTGAGTTTTTTATGGAATATTTGGAAGTACTTATAAAAAAAGTTTTTTGAAAAAAAAACTTTTAAATATTATTTTATAAATATTTTTAAAAATAAAAATTATATATATAATCATCTCTTAATCTATATTTTATTTGTATTTTTCAAAATTTTAAAGACTTTTTAAAAAAATCGTGAATAATTCTTTTAGAGTTGAAAAGAAATTTATTGAAATTGATAACCAATTCTAAACATGCTATTAGAATGTTAGAGTATGTTTTAACAAATAGAACTAAAATTTCACCTAAAGAACATATTTTAATGTCATCAAAATTGAATTTGAATCGCTTTAAATTTTTGAATTATTATTTTAAATTTTATATTTATTTTTATATCAAAATTTATTTTTATTAAATTTTACTGTATATTTTACTACAAATATTTTAGTTATTATTTCGAACTCATTCTACCGAAATTCACTTTTATGAGCTTACTTTCACAAAATTACTTTCACACAATTAAAATACACACAAATCAGAATTGCGTGAAACTGACTTAAGTAAGAAATAAATTAAAAAAACGTTGGATAAATTTGAAATAAATTAAAACTAAGGAAGTAAATTTGAGTTCAAAATCAGACAAAAGAAAAAGTAAAATTTCGTGCAATTGAAAGTTTGAAACACACCCTTATCTCATCCATGAACAATTGATAAGATTCAAATGTGCTTCTACAATGATACGATAACATTCTTTCTCGAGTACTCGGCCATTCTATGTAAGCGATTGTTTCTACATAAACTTTCTTTCGTATTGACACTTCTCTTTCATTCTGTAGCTTTTCCCTTGCTGCGTCTGTTGGTTACAGGTGAAGAGCTGCTGCATTCAGTCTCAAGTAGGTAGCACACCATTGAATCAACGTCATCACCGAATATGCTGTAGGCTTCAAGTACTTGGAGATAACGGAACCCCATGGACAGCACAATCTGGACGCTGCTGCTGAGAACTGCTGCTTCAGATCTTATTTGTCTATCACCCTTGCCATCTGCCTCACCCCGGGATGTGCTTGTCACTGTTGATCACACCCAATATCAGTAATCGCAATTCTAAGGTATTCCTACAAGAATTTTGCTGCACAACAATGCTTCTAAAGGCCTTATCACTAGTGAAAATACTATCTAATAAATGGTCTTTTCAAGTTGGGAGATTGAGGAAATTAACTCACAATCAATCATAAGCAATAAAACATCAGCAAAATCAGCTACAAACAATAACTTTGGAAATTCTAAGAAACTTTGGAGATGCATCTTACTTCCTCCAGAAGACGAAGGCTCTGACCCTGACGCGGACTCTTGAAAGCCATGCTGCTGCTGCTGCAACATGCCCTCAGCCAGATATTCAGCTCGTGAGGCTTCCATCACCATGTGCTCTATCTCCTTCTCTGTCAACTCAAGATCTGAATAAAAGCGACCTTCAGTTAGAAGTGCCTGCCAGAGGTAATTATTAGATGGTTACACAAAAAGTGGAGAAAGAATTAACTTGCAGAACAGTTTGAAACATTTCTTTACAGGCAATTTCCACATGAAACAATGACTAAAAATCAAAATTGCACCAAAGAGCCTATACATTAATCAAGACCTTAACCAGATCAGTAACATGAAAATTGAGTTTCAGACAGTAAAAAGGACGACCAAAAGAGGTAATATTACGATCAGCCAAATATAAGGTAGCCAATACAGTATAAGACAGTATGAATAGTTATGTCATAAAGCAAATCTTCAAAGTATTACAGAAATGAGGTACCCAATTAAGGCAAGCACAATTAATCAAATGATCTCCAAGAAAAAAGCAACTCACATGTCCAAAACAGGATCTCCATATTAATTCATATAGGAAGAAGAAGCCAATGACACATATAATTTGTGCCAAAAGACAAACTACAGGTCATTTGGGGTTGCTAAAATAAGGTGCTTTTTCAAAAAGGAGCTTTTGGTGGGGCTTTTCAAAAAACGAGCTTGCCTTTTTTTCAGCTTAAAACAATAGTAAAAATTATACATATAATGATTTATCATGCACAATTCATCCATGCCTTCCAAATATTTATTAAAAATTTTGAAGTATTAAAAAAATTATAAATTTGTTTTGGGGGGCAGTGGAGGTGCGTTTTTGAATTGGGGGTAAAACGCACCCCCAAACATCCACTACAGTTGAGACTCACCCCTTGAAGATTGCTGAATCCAAGACCTGCACCAATAGTTAATCTGTGGGGATCAACAAGTGAATTGTAGTGATTACCATGGTGGTAACTCAGCCTTATAGGAGGCATATCTGTCGTGTAGCTTCCATGAAAAATGTTGATAGGTTCTGCAAGAAAGATCACCCAAACTTGTAAGGAAATGATGAAAGAAGAAATGTAACGAGAATGAGTAACTGGAGAGAATTAAATTGCTGTATTTGACCTGTGCTGTATGAATAAATGTGAATTGGACGATTGTACATCTCAGAAAAAACCTGGATCTCAACATTATTCCCAAAGACCTGTTACAATTGCACATCAGATCAAAACAAGAAAATAATATCAAGTTCGGATTTGAAATATAGTTATAATGATGTTACAATACACAAATTAAAATAAGGATCTTATGAAATTAATATGGTAAATAACTTCACATATGCCTGCAGCGACACATGTCAAGATTAAGTTCAACCAAAAGAAATATTTAAGAAGTAGTAGAATTCTCACAGAATGCTAAATTGATTTAAGCATCAAAATTTAATCTGCTATCACAAACTTACAGGGAACACGAAAAACAAGGATAGACAGTCAAAACCACCAAGAAAGAAACAGCGGTACTGGATTGCTTTTATTAGAACGGAAGTTACTTGAATACCTTATCTCGCCTTTTTCTCTTGCAGTATGATGAGAAGCCTTCAGTAATGAACTGAGAGAAGTGATCTGTCTCCCTTTCCTGGTGAACAAAGGATATTATCATTTAGTATGGGAATAAAAACAATCATCATGTGTATTGGAATCAGGAAAGAAATACTACTTAGCAAAAGAGTACCAACAGTGCAAAAGCTTATGTCAATCAAAGAATCAGTGCATCTCATGCATCATTTAGTGTCGTCTATGAAGAAGCACTGATATGGAAATCTAAAGAAACTATCCTTCTCTACTCAAATGCATGCCAAGAACGCAATTACACAAATTTACATGCATGCAAACCATTGTTCGACTTAGTAACGAAATATATAGCTATCCTTTAACTTGAATGAAAAAGAAAAGCTTAATGCTGATCATGTGGAGCACAAAGAAAGCCTAAGCCAGAATAAGTGACAAGTGCACAGATAAGGTCACATAAATTTATGCACAAGCCTTTGCTGCTAAAAAAGGAAACATTACAAACAAAACTAGAGAGAGCAAACAGATATTTTTCTAAACAACGAAAAAGAAAACCTTGGCATACCATTTAGTCAATGCACATTTGCCTAACAATATCCTAAGCCTCAGGATCACCATAAACTTGATCAGCAACAGCACGAAACAGGCAATTTCCATCCTGTAACATCCTTCTTACTTCAAATCTCTTAACTCTTCTTATCTCAATCTCAAACAGCCGTTCTCTCTCCTGAAGGAGAAACATGGTTCACTTTAAACTGAAAAGCTATTGCTGATATACAGAAGTCCAACTAGGTGTCACAATATCAGTACTGACGGCATGGTAAAATTTTAGCTCAAAAAATGTTCTCTGCATACGTTGTGATTAAAGAAGCAGTCCATGGTTTCTACATTGTAGGGCAATACAAACAGTAAACAGCAGATGTACATCAATAATGAATAAAGTGTAAACTTGAGGCAACGAAGTTACAAAGCCATCAAAATGAAAAGAATGCAGTAAACAGTAGATAGCTACACAACTGGATACATATGTTCAACTAACCAAATCTGCAGTACTAACCAAGAACCATCCACAGACTTAAAGAAGTTGAAACATAGAAACGAGGCAAAGCAGTCACATATACAGATATAAACTATAACATGATAATCAGATGGCATACAACCATTAATAGTTTCACAACTAGACTAAAGTTTTCATGGAAAGCAATAAAAGACACAAGAAATCATCTGAAGATAGTGAAGCCAAGCAATTCTGGAAAGTAAAGAAAATACCACATCATCATAAGATGAGATGAAACAAGGGCTTTGCTCATCTGCACTGTTGTAACCTTCAGCCTCACCAGAAGACCTTGGAGAAGAAGGTCGTGACCCTGTAATCGAGGTTCTGATTGAAATCGAAGACCAAGAAGACGGCTTTTTTATAGAACCACCTCTAGCACCATTCAAACCTCTGGATGCCTGCCTCCTCAGGCTACCACTGCCACCAGCCGGTTTTGGTGGTGGAGCAGGAGGTGGCAGTGGGAACGAGCCACCAGTAACAATGTGAGAAGTCTCTGCACCAAAAATCACAGAATCACCATCCGATGATATACAGACAGATTCCAACTGCTTTGTAACATCAGTGAAATCTCTTGATTCATCCTCCAAGAAACTATCTTTCATAGCAGTTTCATCTGATCCAACCTGATACTTAATACTGGTCGAAGCTTCACACGGCAAGTCATTAGCAGCTTTTTCCTCTGAATTCCCATTGAGTTGGACAAATTCATCAAAACCAACATTTTCTTGAATAACTTTATTGTCCAGCTCATCATCTTTTGATCCCGATGTCTGCTGCTGCTGTTGCTGCTGCAGAACTGAAGAGGAAGGCGGGCGGTTTGATGAAGAGATGGCGGAGCCACGGGGAACAAAGATTCTGGTCATCTCTTACTACAGAAAAATCCAACTTCTTCAATATTCGATCAGAAATCACTCCAATAAATCCCCTTCTTCCTTGTTCTGACCTTGGGAGTGACGATGCCGCAACCTACGTAGAGCGAAAGCGATTCCTCGGTGAGGGATCTCCGCATTCCAATATCAATTATCATGAGACCAAACAAAACCCTCGATTTCTCTCTCGATTACACCTAAAACAACCAGCCCACAATTCTCTGAAAATTAAAACATCCAAAACGAATCAGAAAACAAGCCGATATACGAGGCAAAATCGAATCAAATGTTAAAACTTTAGTGAATGAGTACTTCGAGGGATTCGTCGATCGTAGATTGGAGAGTGAAATCGGTTGATTTCAATCTCCGGTGACAGAAAATTCTAGGGTTTATACAGAGACTGGAAAAAATAGAGGAAAAAGAAAACAAAACCAGCATGGAAAGAGAGACGGAGAAGACGAGGGAAGAGAGGCTGGTTTATATATTACAATTCTTCTTGGCTTTTGCAATTTTGCAAGATCATGCCACTTTTTAGCAGCTTCTTTCAACTTTTAGGGGCTTCAATCTCATTAGTTCACAAATTTTACACAATCAGTTATAGGTTATTATGCCTAGATCTAATAAAGTACAATAATTAATTAGCAAGCTAGTCATCAAAGTGTTAAATGATTACTTATCTAGTACTTAATATTAGTGAATAATAAATACTTATGTTATAATTTACAAACTAAAGTGACTTGCTCACTTTTTCGTGTGATAATGATTAGGAGTGATAATTTGTATTGGTATCTCAATTTCGCATTGAATCGATCAAATTTGTTCAATTTTAAATACAATTATAAATTTTTATACTGATCAAAATTGTCAATCCTAATCTAATTTATTTAATAATCAGATCAAATTTAGATCGGCCCATTCAATAATAAATTAAAATTATTAATTATTAATTTTATATTTTTAAATTTTAGTGAAATTATAAAATCAGTTTGAATTAATATGCACGATATTTTTGATAAAAATATATAATAAGTGTCCGTCAAAATTTGTATTTTTTAATATCTTTATAGGTCCTTATAATATTTCAAAAAACTTTTTTATTTTTATTTTTCAAATGTGTGATGATAGCTGAAATTTATGATTATAAATATATAGTAATACTTTCAATAAAAATTTTGATAAACACGGCTAGACGATAAAATTTTGATAAAAATCTACCTATAAAATCTAAATACTTAATTAAAGACACACATATATAGTAATATTTTGCTAAATTTATAATTCTTATTTTGCACTATTTTACTAAAGAATAAAATTAATAATTAATTATAAATATAATATAATTTAATAATTTATAAATTATTATTATTGATTTTTTATTGCCAATTTTTTGTTATACGGTACGAAAAAATAGTAAAGAATTGTTCTTTCAAGAGATAAAAATTTGAATTTGTGAGTCAATTTAAGGTCAATCTAGATCGATATATTTAATAACCGAATTTGTAACATAATTCATATATCTATATGGGTCAAAATATTGAATTCTAATTTATATTAGATATGTTGATTTTGGATTGAATTCTAGATTAGTTCATATATTGTTACTCCTAATAATGATTGATAGGTTGTTTAGTATTGCTTGTTTTTATGATTTAGTTTTCTTTAGATGCAGTTAATAATGTATTTGTATGCATTATTGATTAAGTTGTATTAACTTTTACAAATTACTTCTATTACTTTTAGTATCATCTTGTTGAGCGATCTATACACATGTCCTATAGGATATGGAGTTGATGATTCTATTTATTAACAGTTACTTATATATATGACCACCATATTAGTTACAATGGATCTAATAAACTTTGGCTTGCCTTTATTAATAAATCAAATTGATATATTAATTGTTAATGTTTGGTATTGTTACTACATCTTATAACTCATCAATTGGTTTTGTGCTTTCGCTTTGAAATTTAACTTGTGGATTTGAGAGTTGTAGTGATTTATGGTATATAAAATCCTCTTCGTTATTTTTAAAGCAATCAGGTTTTATCTATAGCATACTTGTTACATATTTGCCTATTTACTTTCCTTGGCACATTCTGGTGGTTAATCACATTACTTTCAAAGTGTTGGAAATTAAAAAGATTCACTTAATTACCATAGCGACGCTTGATATTATTATTTATTTGATGATGAATTTGTTGTAGCATTAAGAACATTATATATAAGATTATGTATGAAATACTTTCAAAATCGAAGGACCTATTGTTTAAGATTGTAGTGCTTCATATTGCTTACTTCTGCTATATATAGACACTAGTTTGTATGTTTTTAGGCTGCCCATTTATTGTCTGTTAAAGCGTTATAGATTTTGTGAGGCTTCATTTATTTTTAATGTATATTGATTTGTTGTTTGTAACCAAAGATAGTCAAATCGCCAAAAGAAATAAGATATTCAATTTTCTCTGTGCAAGTAGTGGAGAAACTTGTCCGTCTATGTAAAATTTATTCTACATAAAGAAAACTATAGTCGATACATTAATAAAAATAGTGCAAATTACTTGCAGCATAATTTAGATTTAGGTAGGAACACAGTAAGGGTGCTAAAATTAGACAACAAGAGAATTGTTAACATAATGTTGACCTGTCTGTAATCGTAATAGTGAGGAGATACTTGAAAGTACTTTTTTTTTAAAAATATATATTTTAAAATTTCTTTAAAATTAATAATAAGTAATAATAAAATTTACAATGTAGAATTTTTTATATTTTTAAAATTTTAAAAATATTTCTGTAAAATATTCTAAAATTTTATTAAAAATGTAAAATAAAAAATTAAAATAAAAAAATGATAAACTATTTCAGATATCAAATTGATCTTAAAAGCGAAAAGTCAAGGAAGAAATTAAAGAGAATTAGAACAAACAAAATACTAACCTTCTGTTTCTTGGTAAGCAAAAGGAAACACACTTGCGTGGCAATCCTATCAGAAATAGGAGACGTTTTTAAGTACTTTTATGATTAAAAATAATAATAACAATTTTATTTATATAAAATTTTTTATATTTTTAAAATTTCTAAATAAATTATTTAACTATTTATAAAAAAATATATAAAAATATAAAGTAAAAATTAAAAAATTAGTTTCTAAAAAAGTAATATCAAATGGCTTCTAAGGTGAAACAGAGTACCAAAATCTTCAAATAGAACAGCTTCACAGCGCAGCAACAAGAAGCCGCATTAACCTTAATGAACGGCTCCGACGGTACCACTCCACCTCCAAAGGAAATCATCCTCAACTTTATCGAACTTCTTAATCCAATCGGTTAACCAGGTCCCTAACCGTAATAAATAAAGACTTGAAAATAATTGCTATGCTTATATTTTATCACGTAACTTCGCAGGAAATGGTCCCTAAACGCTTTGTCGATGATATCATGTGCGTTTCGCATACCATTTAAAAAACTATTTTTTAATTTTTTTAATTTTACGTTTTTTAATATATATTTTATAAATATTTAAAAAATTTATTTAAGAATTTAAATAGGGTAAAAAATTTTACATAATGAAACTTTTTTATTATATAGTATTATTATTTTTTAAAAATAAAAAAAATAGAGCTCATTTTTAAAAAAATAAAAATATTTTTTATTTCAGAAAAATTTTATTTTATAAGCAATTTCAAACACACTCTCAGCGTCGTCTTCGTAGTTTGGCAACGCTTGTGGTTCCTAAATACTTTTTTCTATTTCATTTAAAATTTTTTAATTAATTTTTATAATATTTAATAAAATTTACTAAAATTTTAAAAAATATAAAATTTTATATTAACAAAATTTATTATTATTATTATTTTTAGATAAAAACTAAATTAATTTTTTAAAATAAAATAAAAATATTTTTTATTTTAAAAAGATTTTATTTTATAAATACTTTCTAATATATCCCTTGCAACATGAATGAAAAAGGTCCATCTCACGCGTTACGTACCAGTATACCGCATGGGTCAACTTAGACAATGCAAACTTTTTTTGCAAGACTTGCACAAAATTGATGGGTGAGCTACTCATAGCCTTGTAGTTTACTTTTGAATAACGAAGTTGTAATATACATGAAATGTTACATTCCACAAGCACAAAATTTTCAACTAATTGAACAAAACTCAGAAGAAAAAACTGATTAGAAAAGGAAATTTATAAAGGACGTTTTGTATAGAATGACTGCAAAGGACAATCGGAGACATGGTAGAAAGAGGACAAACTAAGCCCTTAACGACCATCCTTGCTCTGCAAGTGCTTCCCGTATCCGCTTAGATACTTCAACAGCATCGTCAAGAGGGGGGTAGCTCCAGCTAACAGAGATCTAAAGGACAAGAAAAACATCAGCAAGTCAAACGGTAACGTATTCACGAGAACAAAGAAACAGATGGACAGTGATTACAAATGCATTAATGCTCATTCAAACTTCACATGACAGAATTCTAACTTTGTAACACAGGATGTGATAGGAGTAATAAAGTACTTTTGAGGCAATAAGATACCAAAAAAACATAAATCCACTTAACCGAGCAACCAATCCTCCAGATAAAATGCGTGATATGACAGTCAGAATATAGAACAATTAAAGAACCACAACTTGGAGATGCACTAATGTATGTACAGTGTACACCAAACATCACACCTGTGAAGTGTTCATTGTTTGTTCATTAAATTATGTTACAAAAATTGCAACAGAGTATAATCAACAAAATCCTCAAGATAAACTAGAGATAAACCACCAAAACAAAGAAATACATACGTCTTCATTTCCAGTAAATGGCCGGACAAGCCCCCTGTCACAGAGGGTCTTGTGAAATTCTGAAAATTTCCATCTACATCGTTCAGCTCCAAGTACATATGCTGGTTTTCTATGAAATAACAATGACAAACGGCATCAGTCATGATTTTCTGTTAACAATCACTAAGGAAGGTGTTTCTCATACCCTGTGCTGCAGACTTCACTCAACATACTAACCGAATCTGCAGTGACAACAAAAGCATCAGCCCATGCTAGATGTCCCAGATGCGGATTTGGCTCTGCAAAGAAAAAACACAAACCAATAAAGCGGTACTCACCAGCTAAGCAAATAGCCAAATAAAGTAAACAACAAAATTTAGATTTCCTTCACCATCCCATATATAGACTTTAGGATGCTCTTCAAATTCTTTGGAAATAATAGCAGACATCTGGTGCATCATTAGCCAAAAATTTTTAATTTATAAAAGGTTTAATTGCATGAACATTATGTAAATGTGAAAGAAAATGCCCGGTAGGGTACTACCTTTTGCGGCGTCCTCCTACTGAAGGATATCCTGACACTTCCGCAGGTTTTAGTACATTATGGAGTGAGCTTACAAGCTGTTTACCAAGATCTGGACCATATCTGCAATGTCCTGTCAAAATAACAGAAAACAAGATACAATAAAAAAGCACAGTATGGATCTTTCAAAAAAAATATGTATCACAGACCGGACCTACAAAGAGTCACTAATGAACATCCAGCCTCATCAAGAAAAGCTAAAGATTTGCAATACTAATCAACATAGACTATAGTGCTTATCTGAACAACCCTACTGTTGCTCATAAGAAAAGGATCCAAAAACTTCTTTGGGATTCAATGAGAAGACAACTTCAAGTCAGTATCTGCATCAACTGTAAAGGTGCAAGGTCTTCAAACTGAGGGGTCTAGAAAGGATGTATTTAGCGTGAATTCATGGGGAATACTTGCTTCATGAGCACCAACATTTATAATGCAGCAACAAAAGGATTCAGCGGCAGCCTTGTGCAAGTAAAACATGCAAAAACAACATACGATCAAATTTCATAAAAACAAGGACATCATAAAATGGAGATATGATATAACAGCCATACAATAATTCCTGATGTTATAACTGAAGAAGCAACTTAATAGAGGTGACATAAATTAAAAATGGATAACATTGGAAAATATACGAATCTAAGAGTCGTCTTGTTAATGCAGCTAACTTGAACAAAGGAAACCACTTAGAGTAGGCCCTCCAATGTTAAACACAAGCAAAGGCTTTAGAAGAGGTGCTAGTTCACCATGCCAGATCCTAGCAGCAGATAGCAGGGTCGCAGAGTCAGCTATATATGCAGAGCTCCCAGAGTGAGAACCTGTAGTAAGGGACAGAAACCTTGAGAAACTATCATATGAGAGTAGCTCTTTTACAAATACATGATGCATTTGAGCTATTACACGACAAAAGCATACCACATTCTTACTGGGTGGTTCTCGAGGTGTTATCCACCGCCGCAAAAACCATGAAATTTCTTCATGTCCTTTAGGTGTTAGTGAATAAAAATCATGACGCGGAGTTACTACCAAGTCAAACCTATCCAGTTGCCATCTGGGATGTTGAAATCTAAAGTGAAAAAGCACAGTAAACAAAAAGGCATGCAAGATTATATCGAAGCATATAATACAGCAAAGAAGTTAGAGATCTACAAACTTGAACAACAAACACGTATTGTGCAGCTAAACGTCTTACAGAACTCGCCACTGAAATAGTATCACGACCACAAGCAACTACCAAGACAGGACCTTCCCTGAAATAAACTCAACTTTATGAGCATTTCATTAGGGCCGCTATAGAACCAAAATCGAACGTTCTCTAAATTATCTCGTATTTGCAAAAGAAGATAAACTCATACTTTTCAAATGTTTCCTTTGCTGTTCCTGCAATTTGTTTTGCGCCGGCTTCTAAAAATTGAGGCTAACCCAACACTGACACCATACTGAGTGGGCAAGGGTGCAACTCTTCTTCCTTTCATCGCCAACATGAAATTTTTATCGCCGAAGATTCTTCTCAGGACATAGTCCAACTTTTTGTGAACAGAAACAGGAAGCCATCTGAAATACTCATTAATTCCCCCTCTGGTCTGATAACATACTGTAGCAATGTTGAGTATCACAAATCCATTAAGAAAATGCAGGAGCTAATTACTTGCAAGTACAAGGCCAAACTGATAAAACACCTATTCAACAGAGGTACTAACATACATATACCCTAATACTAAGAACGCTGAAAGTAGATAAAAATTTAAGGCAAAATACATTATAATAGCTCCAAGGGCAGTGGTGTCCATTGCATAGCATTATGAATTCCATTGGTTCATTCATAGAGTACTTATTCATCAAATGCACATCATATAAAAAACAACATTGAGAGAGGGAAAGACAAGGAAAATTACTGAGAAATACGAATACAAAAGATTTCAAATTGCATGGCCGTTTAACAAAGGCAGACACAACTTGGAGCTGATAGTCCCTAAAGCTTTTGCATAACCATTTCACAAGAGCTAACATGTCAACCAGCGCTATCCAAACATTTCGTCACCAAATCAAAAGAAATCGTGTATTATTCCTTCAATAGATTCATTAATTGCTAGAGTTATAAATCAATAAAGCAATCGAGTGATTGAGAAAGAAAAAAACAAAAGAGAATCGCCTACGTAGAGAGTGGTGTTATTCTCAGGGATCCCAAGTGCACGAAGAAGACCAAGCGATTGGTTCTCCACAGAGATAACGCCGTTACCTACAATAACAGCTCGCCTAACAGCGTTAACGGTGCCGTCAAATATCTCTGGCGTAGAAATTTCACCGGTCGCCAGGGGCTCGGTAACCGTATAGGTCTCATTGGCGACATTAATCTCTGCCACTGTTTATCCTCTGCTGCAACAATCAATCAGTCAACTCGACTCACTTTCTATAGAACACTTTGCAATTAATCGATCAATCGAAGCTAAAGAAAGAATCAGAATGACAGAGAATATGAAATTGGTTAAAGCAGTGATGAAGCTTCGTGTTAACGCTATTTTAATTCGAATTAGAATTAAAAATTTTATTTCAAGTAAATATATGAACTAGATGAAAATTCAAGGAATTTAATCCGATTGTTAAACGAGTCAATCTTGATCGATTCTGAAATAGACTCACCGATTTGTTTCTAACTTTTTCCGTTTAATAAAATTTTAATAATAAAAAATTCAATAATAATAATTTATAAATTATTAAATTAAATTTTATTTATAATTAATTATTTTTTTATGTCTTAATAAAATAGTGTAAAATAAGAATTATAATATTATCGAAAGTATTACTATAAATATTTCTAATGACGGAATTTAGATTTTGTAATAAAATTTTGATCAAAATTTTATCAGCTAGCTAAATTTATCATAAAGTATTACATGTATTTATAATCATAAATTTTTAACTGTCCATATATTTTTAAAAAATAAAGATAAAAAATTCTTAAAATATTCTAAGAACCAATAAAAATATTTTAAAATGCATATTTTTACAGACAGTTACCATATCTTTTTATCAAGAACATCGTGCATATTCATTCAAACTGATTTTATAATTTCACTCAAACTTAAGAACGTAGAATTTTATAATTATTAAACGGGTCAATCCGAATTTGACTAAATTATTATATATGTAATGTTATGATTGAAAATTTTGATTATATAAATTTGTGTATTAGATTAGAGTTAAACAAATTTGATCGATTATTAAATGAATTGACTTAAAATCGACTCACCAATCCAACTCTTGAGATTGTGGACTTGGATTTTTGTTATTTCCATTTACATAGACTAATTTGGTAAATATCTAATTCATTGGGTTTTATTTTGTAATATCGTGGGCCAGTAAGACAGATTCTGTAACTGCTAGCAAATTTTGACATCCTATTGATTTTATTTATTCTTTTGATTCAATTTTAATTTTGTAATAAGTTTTTATAATATTCAAAACATTGTAAAAGAATTATTCATACAAATAAATCATATATCATTAAAAAAATATATAATATTATTTAGTAAGTAAAAATTAATTAATTTTAAAATTATTTAGGCATTTTGAAAGTAAAATTCGTTTATAATGGAAATAAGTTGCAGGACAGAGCGGCTATTTTTGAAATTTCAACTAGAGTCAACACGGATCGGAGTTCAGATCTTTCGCCTCTATATAAATAAAGCTATCGAGGAGTGAAATTCATCACAATAAACTGAGATAGTTCTGTACTTCTGAGATTTCTCGCTAAAGAAAACGAAATTTGAAAGTTCTTTTCGAGATAGTTGAGTAATAATGGCGAAGATTATGTGCCAGAGGATGGCCTGCAACGCTATATTCTCTGAAGACGATAACCCCGACGGCTCTTGCCGATACCACGATGGGGTGTGTAAGCTATCCTCCAAAACTTCCTTTCTTTTTGTTATGATTTTTCTTATTTACAGAGCTATTTATGGTTTAGATTTGAGTTTAAGTTGAAGTAGTTTGTTGATTGGTTAGATTTCATGTTGGTTCAGTTAAGTTTGGAAGTTCAATGCTATATTAATCAATTGGAGAAATTTCCTCTAATTACTATTACTAAAGAATTTGGTGTATCTAGAGGTGAAGAATTAAATCTTTACTAAATATTTTGAAGTTATCCCATTAGATGCTTTTGATTGTGGTTTTCCTAAAGTATAAATGAATGGTTTCTTTCCTAGTTGGATTAAACGAGAATATGTCACAGAATTAAATTTTTGTGTGATATTTATTCATTTTAGTAGGTACATTAACATGATCCTCTTTAGACTAATCAAAAGACTCGACTATTGAGTATCTCTTATGTCTTTACTTCATGATGCTTCACTGGTCAATTTAAGCTCCTAATTCAATATGCTTTATACGGTTTAGTGCTAGAGTAACTAGATTTACATAATCATCTTCAGAGTAACAAAAAGAGTGGGTTTCTGAATAGACTCTGTCAATGCTTTGATTATGTCTTTTCCATAAAGTACTAATCTATTTAGTGTTTTTCTTTTGCTATTTGGCGTCGCTTCGTTGGTGGATTCTCTTTGTAGATGGTGAGTTAAATTTTTGAGCTCCTTGATTATTTTATGTTTTTTTGGAAGTAATGGCCTGTATCTAACTATTTGTGATTGCACTATTGCAGCCGATTTTCCATGATGGCATGAAAGAATGGAGCTGTTGCAAGAAAAGGAGTCATGATTTCAACATGTTTTTGGAGATTCCAGGGTAGATTTACTTGCATATGCTGTTGCGCATAAGTTTATCTTGTTGCTTAGAAGTATTCTTTTTCTATTTCACCAGGCAATGACAACTGCTTGAAATTGTGTTGAATGCTTTTAATTATTGTATTGAATTACTTGAAATCAAGTTGAATAATTTGAGAATTGAAAGAGTTTTCTAAGATGAAGAACTACAAGAGATAAGTGGATATTTTGCAGTCTTTGTTTTACTTTTTCCTATAAGAACATGAATGACACCGGAGAACATCATGATTGAAAATGTAGTATTGATTTGCTACAATCAAATGTGGAAGCTAGAGTATTTGTTATTTACATCGATGGTAGGTAGTCTAATGTTCCTCTTCTAACATCAATGCAGATGCAAGAGTGGCAAGCATACGACAGAGAAACCAATTACAACGCCTGCACCAAAACCTGTGAGGGCAGCTCCTTCTGCAGTTCAAAATAAAGAAAGCAGTGCCAATTGTTCTAGATGCCGCCAGGGCTTTTTCTGCTCTGATCACAGTATGTGTCATTATTGCGTAGCCTCCATGTAGTTTACTTGGTAGTTAGAGCATAGGTTTCATATGAAATGGTCTCCAATAAAAATTCATGTGGCAAATTAGTAAAATAAATATGTTTTTTTGTCAGATTCACAACCCAGACCTTTAAAGCCCATGGTAACTACAGTTCCAGAGAGTGATCCTGCAGAGAATTCTCAGGCTGCAGTGAAGAAGGTAGCTGATTTGAACGAACCTCAGACCTGCAGAAACAAAGGATGCGGTAAGACCTTTAAGGAAAAGGATAACCATGAAACTGCATGTGAATACCACCCTGGCCCACCTGTTTTTCATGACAGGGTTAGAGGGGTAAGTTTTTTTGATTGATTCAGATTTGGTTTGTAATTGATGGTTTTCTTTCCTTTGTCCTAACAATGTCATGGTACTTTGTTCACAGTGGAAGTGTTGTGAGGTATATGTCAAGGAATTTGATGAGTTTATGGTGATTCCACCGTGCACTAAGGGCTGGCACGGAGCTGATGCAGCATAGGGGGTAATTCAGGCTGATGAAATTCAGTATGTGTTACTTGAGTCGATGAACTATATCATAGATGATAAGGCAGTCCTTGATTTTCATGTATTGATCAGGATAAGGTTGAGAAGGTTTCAAGTTTGTAACATGTACCTACTTCACGTAATAACAGTGCAATCTTCCCGTTCGATATACTAAGCTTCACTCTGACGAGATGTCAAGTTGAAATAAAAAGAAAGTTATGTCATGTTGCTTGGGCCATCGAGAGCGAAATTGCTACAATTTCATAATGAGTGCACAAATGGCAAAATTTTAGTTTCATGAATTCAGAAAAGTAATTATGTGAAGCAGATTGAGGATAACAGCTGCTTTTATTTGATGTACAGAATGAATTTGTGTTTGACAATTAAAAAAAAAAATCATCAAACCGGCAGATAGACATACTTAACTGGTAGATAGAACTTCATCCCTCTAGAGAACATCAACAAAACTATATAGACAGCCTACTAATCTGCTAAGTAATCTGCAAGCAAGCCACAACACAGGCCTGCTGTGGCAGTTCTAACAATGTGGATATCTACCCATCAGGCTAAGCAATTGATTCAAGAACTTTGGTGAATGTGGAGTTGAATCCAGGATTATCAGATCCTGATGGAAAAAACATTGTCGTTATAAGGTCATACACGACATATTTAGCTTCTGTTGCACTGGAAGAATCATGATCTGCAAGATGGAGCCTCGATCAGCCACAGCAAGCAGCAATAATCATGTAGAGCAGCAAAACTATAACAAACGTCATCAAACCCCTGCAAACACGAGTAAAAATAACCTGGTAACTATGACCCTGAGCTACTAACTAAGAGAAAAGATTCTGCACAAATTAGTTATTGCACTAAATATTAACAAGTGCTGCACAAGTGCTACATCAATATCAATTTACTATGTATCGGAAGATATTGTGATCTACAGTTGGATACACGCAACACAAAGACATAGGGAACTAAGCATTTCCTGAAAATATTCATCCACTGAGCTGTAGCTTGGGCGTTAATGCTTACATATCTAAAGGGACAAAGAAGCAGGACTTACAAAAGCTTTGCATTTTTCATCCAAAGGGCTCTTCGGAGATGTCAGGACTGCTTCCTATAATGAAATGCTGTACCTCTCTCCAACATCTTGTCTATGTTTTCTACCATGATAGTCCGCACCTGCAATTGCCGAACAGTTCGCATGTCAATAAGAACCCATTCAAATAACGAAAGCTAATTGATAGCATAGTGACGATGACATGCTTCGTTAACTTCACCGCACACACAGGTTCCTGCACTATGATTACTAGAGAAGAATTCCATATGCTGATGCTACACTCTGCAGAATCATCATTCATTGCATATGCTAGTGCAGAATGAGCAATGAACCCATAATTTTCAGGAATCTAATGAGAAATCTTCCAAGTACAAGAAAGGAGCTCTTCCTGATACCACATATGACAGGTAGTCAGTTACATAAGAACAAGATCAGGGCTATAGAATGAACATTAATATAATTGCTAAGGAACATGATGCAACGATCAGCAAGCACAAGAAATAGAGGGTTCATTGGGTATTGATGACGAGATAAGGAAAGAACACGGTGGAAGACCTCGCCGGAATAGGAGACCGACGGGGTGCCGAACATGCCCGGGATGCCGGGAGTGAACTCAGCAAAAGGGGCAGGCCTGGACTGCACTCGGCCAAGGCTGGAGCTGAGCGCAGTGGGAGGGCGCCAAAGATATATTTGAATAAAGTAGCCGAGCGCCTGCGCCTGGTGCAGCATTTAGGTATTTTAATTCACTCTTAGAGTTGTTTTAATATCCAATATGAATTCTTTAGAGTTGTAATTCAAGAAGAGTATTCCACTTGTGTAGAAGTACCTCTTGTATAAATAAGGTGTATCATAGCCATAGTAAGGGGAGATTGAATTCAAGTAGTTCCTTATAATTCTAGTTCAATTCAGCTAGCTAGGACGTGGATATCATAGTGAAGTTGTCTCAGAACATCACTTTTATTCAAGACAAAAATTAGTTAAAGAAAAAGGGTTATAGATTTGAAGCAAGTTCTCAATCAACAATACCATAAACTCAGGATTTGACAAAAGTCACCAACATGCAGAAGAATCATAACTATACGGCAATATACAAATTCTAAGTCAACAGCCAAGTAACAAAATTATACTAAGTAAAGAAATAGGTAAATCAAGGTTTCCTTTAATTTGGAAAGTAGTGATGATGCAACAAAGAGAAAGCAAACATGATGGAGAGGTTGCTTTCTGGCTTTTGTTTCCTTACAAAAAGGATGCAAAGAAAATTTTTAACAACTGGGGAGAACTTAAATCCCAATTTCCATAAATATTAGAGCCCAACATGCTTCATTCTATCAGTAGTTTCAGTTTGAAACGTCCTTTTTCAAATTAAAAAAGGTTAAATGTAGTCTCTCTAAGAGAAGTCTGCTTCAAAACTTGAAGCAGACTTCTTAGAACTACAATGACCAAATTCATTATAGAATCGGGTCCAATAAAAGGATTGGCCAATCTTTTATAAATTAATATTTTTTATTTATAAATATATACATATATTAGCACTCAATTAATGTGAGACTATTAAGAAATTGAGCTATTAAGCCCACCAAACTAGTGTCCATTTGATCCAATCTATAGAGTTGCTGGCCCACCTTCAAGTTATTTAATTTATTTTTTATTCGGATCTATCAAGCTCTACATGCTAATAGTCCGAACCTATCATAACTTGGAAGCCCAATATTCATTTTAAGCGTGCACTGTTCAAGAGATAAACAATTTGAGGAAAATGAAGCAGAAAACAGACTTTGTATCTCAGATGCATTCCAAGGAAACGCTCAAATATAATGATCATTGAGTCTTTCCACCGATCACAGTTTCAGGCTTCAATTATTGCCGTCTCCTATGGAAGGACCCTCTAGAAGCTGACTTTGGAGAACTACCTTAACCCAAACAGTAAAATTCAGATTTTTAACAAATATAAACAAATGACACCAGCTTTGCCAGAGGAAATCATAGATGAAGAAGTTCAAGAAGAAAAAAGCAAAGAACTCTACACTTTCCTATCATTAAGCTTCAAACTAACAAATTATTGATGACAAACCCATGATACGGAAATGAAAAGAAACTTATACGATCCTGGTTAGAAGAGTGTGATTATTGTTTGAATAGTACTGCTTCAGCTGAAGTTCCTCAGGTCCAGCGAAGCAAATCGACCACAGATGAACAATATTAACCTTTCAAATCGAAAATTCTAGCTTTCTCATCATGTCCTTTAAAACAAATATCAACATTTTGTCGACTGAGAATACCAGAACACATCAACTAGCAAAAGAACAAGGGCAAATACAAAAGACTTCCAACTAATTAAGAAAAGCCTAACAATAAGAACCACAGTATCAATCTGCTGAAAATAACAATAAAACAAAGGAAGGATTACTTACTGCCAAAGGTATCGTAGGCCATGCAGAGAAACATCAGCCATTAGCATGAAGAACATGGTGTCAGGGAGATACATGGAGGAGTTAACTAAGATATAACGCTTGAAGTGTTCGATCCATACATTACAAAGTCAAATTCAATCCAAAAAATTAAGTCAATAAATTATTTAAAAACTCTCTAATATATATACCCATCTTTTATTTTATTTATATTTAATATAGAATTAATTTACTTATTCTTAATCTAAAAATTTCTCTCTCAAAAGTGAGTCACCTATATTTCTCCTCATCCGATCACTCTATCGCGCACTAAATACTTTAATTGATTAGAATTTCAACCACTTGACTCCGAACATCGTTGCTGCACATAAAAGACAACCATCATAGGCCAACTTAGTCTGAATCTTTACTTACACCTTGCGGAATCCTATGTGAGTCATACTGTTTTTAACATACTCATCGTACTATCAGTTAGAGCTATCATCTGCGCTGATCGTCTCGCCTGCGTACCGTTTATGCAATTAAAAGTTGGCCATCAGAAATCAACTTATTCTGAATCCTTACTCATATTTTGCGAAAGCCCATGCGAGTCAAACTGTTCTTAACCTGCTCAACCACTATTAGTGAGAGCTACTATATGCATCGGGTTCTCAGCCAAATATGACTATGATATCACTGTTAGGGAGATATATCGAAGGAGTTAACCAAAATAAAACACCTAAAAGGTTCGGTCCATACGGTAGAAAGCCAAATTCAACTCAAAAATTTAAGTAAATGGATTATAAAACTATCTATTATATTAACCATATTTATTTTATTTTATTCAATATGAAATTAATGTACTCATTTTTAATCCAACACATAGAATACATATCAATCCTGAAAGAAGCAAAATTCTGAATCAAAGCCGAGCGAGAATCCCTCGAAAGATTCTCAAGAATACGACAAGCAACTGCCCCTGTGTTTCCCGTCAGGACCATCGTCTTAAGCATATCTCTCCGTTTTCAACTATTAACTGTTCCGACAATTGCCGAAGCGAGTTGATGAGTGGATCAAGAGCTAGCAAGATTCAAGGCTGAGGAAGTATCAATGCTTGTAAAAGGGATTTACATGGATGATTCTTGTAAATTATGTTCTCCTGAAATATTGCATAATAGATCCCTTAGATTTATTATTGGTAAAATCGATCACTAATTTTGAGTTACCAAACCATGTTATTAAGAGTCTAATCCTGCAAAGTTTACTAATTGTTACGGGTTTAACAATGTCAGTACAATAGTTATGGTTTCCTGTGTAGTACAATGGCCCAACTAGGACCACTTACTCTTGATTGGTTTTGGTCTCTAATAGTTAGGCTTTGTTTGGCTGTGAAGTCCAATATAAGCAATGTATAGTACAGGGTAACAGAGGCCTATAGATAATACGGATTAAAGACGCCGTAAGCGGCATTAAGCACCCCAAAAAAAAAAGCCCTACTTCATCAAGAAGTTAGGATTTATTCCTATTTTTTCTATTTTCCTCTCTGCCTGTAGGTCGTTTGATTATAAATTCTTGCAGGTGACTTATTGGTGCTTTGATGTGATGCTTGAGCTGGCTGGAATGCTGGTGATGCTTGCTAACATAGTTATAAAATCTGGACCAGCCTGTCCGGATCGATCCGAAAATCATTAACCCGTAGCGTAAATCGGTCCGAATTAATAATAAAATCGTTAATGCACCTACTTCGACCCATTTCGTCCCGCTCATCAGGATCAAACCGGATTAAATTAAATTTAAAAAAATTTAAATTTGTAATATATTTGATGAAAAATAATTATTAGTAGTTTTATATTGAAATATAATATATAGTTTAGATTTTGTATTTAGATGTGATAATATAAAAAAATAAATTTGTTATATTTTATTTATAAATATTTATTATTAGTAATTTTTTAGTTTTTATATTATTAATTATGTTAAATTGTAAGAAAAATAATAAAATAATTTAAAACAAAGAATTTCTTGTGAAATTTATTATTTAAAATACTTTTTTTTTAATGTCTTTTTTATTAGTTTATTTCTTCTTTTGTGCTTTCTAATAAAGAAAAATAATAACCGTTCGCGCTGCCGTTAACGTTTTAGTATTTTTGACATGATGTGTCAATTCGTGATCTGAACAGTGTTTCGGTTCAATGTTCGATCCAATTTTTATAACTATACTTGCTAGACCAGATATTATAATGGAGGTCGAAGCGGGGATAGTTCGTGTGTAAATACTTGGTGGTGATGCTAAAGAGATAGTGGCATGCCATCTGAATGTGTTTAGATTGAGTAGGTTGTTGCTCTCACAGTTGGAATCATTGATTCATCGGCCAACATGGCTATTGATAGCTTGTGAAATGTAATGTTTATTTTCTTTATTTTACATTGAGGAGATACATCAATCTACTAATTTGTACCACTTTTGCGATTGTTACGATCTTACATAATCGTCATTATAATATATATTTTGGTTACCATCTTGTAAGTTGCTACATATTTTGTTTCCGTTATGCACATCAAGTTCGAAGTCCTTGCTATTTATAAGCTATAACTTATCATATTAGTATTTGAGATTTTGTTCGTATGTTTGTTCAAAGAATTATGCTTGTTGGCTTATTGAGTATTACAATTTTGTGTATATATTTACTATTAAATTACTATTGATAATAATAAAATATTTACTATTATATCGATGAATATTAATATAGAAAAATATTGATAAATTTACTATGTTATAGAAAACATAAGTTCAAAACATATACAATTTAATAATATAACAATATTATATAATAAGGTATTGTATTTATTATATATCTTATTTATTTATAGATATAAATTTAGCAAAAAAGTACAACTTCAAATTTCAAATAGCTCTATATTATAAAAATTTGTTCAAATATAATTCAATTTATGGCCCTTTTTTTTCGAAATAAAGGGCATGTTTGGCTCTGCTTATTTAGTGCTTTTGCTTAAAAAGAAGCACTTAACGGTGAAAATTATGGGCATGTTTGGCTTTGTTTATTTAGTGCTTTTGCTTAAAAAGAAGCACTTAATAGTGAAAATTATGTTTGGCTGCAGCTGCTTTTGCAAAAAATAAGCAGCTTATCTCGTTCAAAAACAAAAGCATCAAAACGATGCTTTTAAAGAAAGCCATACGGAAGCTTATTTTTCTTTGTCTTTGCAAAATGACTATATTATCCATGTTAAGTTAGAAAAATAACGTTAGTATATATTATCCTAACCTGAGGCTTCTCTCTTATTTCTTTCTCCTTCTTCTCATTGCTCTCCTGCTGACCATCCACCCGCTCCTCTTGAACTCGTTGATCTGCCGGTGTACAAGCTTCTTCTCCCGACGACGCACCTCTTCTTTGCCTCTAGATTTCACCTTCCTTCTTTTCATCCGTAGCCGTTATCCTTTCACCAACTTTCACCTTGCGGGGTAAATATAGGTTTTCGTCGGACTTCCCTTGAACTTCCGATTCGCTGGTAAACACCTAAAAGTTATCTTCTTACTTGGTAGTGCTTTTTCTTCGTCAATTGAGTCGAATTTTAACTTGTTTTTAGAGATTGCATTCTTGGGACGAGTGGAATCGATTTAGAGGCGATATTTTGCCACCGCGTGCTAATTTACGTGTTAACGTCTTTCTCCTAACTCTGTTTTAATTGTTTGCGTTTCGCAGTGTTCGAATTTTTCAGTTTGATTCCTTTCCCGCCAAAACTAGGTAAGCTTCTTCCATCTTTTCTTCATGCATACACAATTCTATTCACCGATGTCTACTTTTGTTGCCCAATATTTTTAGTTGGATCATGATATTATTATGAGTGTGATTGAAGTTTTGGATCTTAATCAAGTATACAAATAATCTAAATTGTAATGGACTTTTGCCGATGAGCTCGGACGGTTCATCGACATCGAGGGTGGAGTTTTATAGCGGCGGCGAAAGAACAAATGCACGGTAGCCGACACCATTATCGGCCACATCCTTTGTTATCCCGACAACGACGTCAATGCTTCTTCTTCATCTCGCCGCTCGCTAGCTAGATAGATCATTGTGGAAGTATTGCTTAATTACATACTACGTTACTAATAGATCTCTCTATTAATCTCTATATATATTTTGATAAGAGTTTTAGTTATAAGGTTGTAGCTTTGTTAGCTATATAGTTACTATAGTTGATCTCTTCTATGTTGCATTTCAAGATTGAGCTGCTATTTCTTCTTTGGATGATCTATTTAATTAGTTCTTGCTAAACTTTTCTCAAGATGTATTAATTGATTAAAGAAACAAGTTTAGGTAGTATTGCGATTAATGTTATGTTATTCTATGTTGTTATTTGAAGTTTGAGAGCTAGCTTCTTCTTTTGCTTTCTTTAAAACTGGGTGATATGATGGGTGGTTCTTTTTTTGTTTTTCGTTTTTTTTTCTTTCTTCTTGCTGTATTGGTAAAGAAAGGGCTACTGACAGTTTCTATCATTGCTAGTTGCTACTAGAAGCAAGCACACAAATTCATTTGCCATTTGTGACACCACAAGGTTCTTTAAATGTTTTCTTCTTCATAAGGATATGTATATGCATATTAATTTCTTTCCTTCTGTAGATGAAGAAACACTTGTCATAAAATTGAATCATAAAACTGGTATATATTGATCATTGATTCTCTTGTATATAGCTAGGAAGGTCTTGATGTTGATCAATTATTATGTGTGCAGTTTCAAGTAAGTAGTTCCTAGCTAGCTAGCTAGTAAGTCTTGGATGGATTGAGTTAGGACAAAAGTCAAACTATTCATTTATGAGGATATGTGACTGAAACCTCAGCATAATGTTTGCACGCCATTTTGCATAGGTTTAACTCATTTGTTCTTGTTCAAATATAGCTATGAGTGATATATCTTTCTTTGCTTGTGCGTACACCTTTTTTTCTTTGAAGAAGAAAGGGCTATGAGGTCTTTGTTCATGGCGGATGCCATTGATGAGTATCTTCTTTGGTCATTTGAAGGAGTTTGGGGCAAGAAGCTTGTTTCTTCTACCAAAAAGGTTTGAAGTTTGATGAGAGTGAGGATGAGAAGAAGAAGAAGGAAGAACTGAAGGAGAAGTTTGAGGGTCAATGCAAGGTTATCAATGAAGTGCTTGGTGATAAAGTTGTGGTCTCGATAGTGTGGTTGACTCCCCATGCTCGTATTGTTTTATTGTTTTCATACATTTGTAAATGTTACAAGCAAAATCTAGTAAAAGATTGAAGTTGAAATATTTTTCTACTATTTTTTGAGTGATTATTTGTTATTACAGTGATTATTTGAGTTTTATTTTCTCCTATGATAATGCAAGAATCAATTTGCTTAAAATTGTTAATGTATTAATATATTATTTATTCATTTCTATCATTGTATTAATTATTAATAATTATTATTATATTAAATAAATTTAATTTAAAAATATTATTAATATATTTATTCATATGTTTATAATATTATTATAATAAATAATAAATAAAAATTTATTTTAAAAATATATTATAAAATTAATTTTCAAAAAATTAGATACTATATGAACATAAATTTAAAATTTTAATAATATATCATTTATTATATATTTAAGGATATTTCAGTTATTATATATTTTATTCACTCATAAGCACAAATTTAGTCAAACATATCTATAATTTTCTTCTACAAAAAAGTTTTAAATAGTAAAATTTATCCAAACAGAATTAAAAAAGAAGCAGCTTTCGAATCGAAAGCTCAACAGCCGTTTTTTTCAGCAAAAGTATATAAACAGCAGCTTTCATTCGAAACCTCTAAATTTAAAACTTAACCAAACGTGCCCAAAGTAGTGTTGAACAAAAGTTCCACAATTTCAGCTCAGCTAAAGAGAGCACTAATCAAATATGATTTTATTATTACTAATTCTTTTGGTAATAATGGATCAGCTATAAATTTATAGCTACTTAACATATCTAAAATTTTTCTCTTATCTATTTTAATAACTAATAACATTAATAGAATATCTGAAAATGACGTAAACTGAAATTTGTAGATAAATACCCAGCAAACTTTTTTAATAAAAAGTATCATAAGTTTTATCTACAAATCACTTTTCGTTATTACACGTTAAATTATTAAAAACTTACAAATGTTCTAATTGCAAATCAACGAACTTTTTTATATAATTTTCGTGAAATTTGTTTAACATTAAAATTGAGTTTATCAAAACAAATATAGATTACATTTGCTGACTAAGTAAATCTAAGATTAGAGTTTACAAAATTTCAACCGAAGCTCTTATTAACTAGAATAGATATAAATATAAACAACGAAATAAATTTATTTAAAGACACATATTAAAACATCTAAATATATGTTAAAATAAATTGATCACTTCAAAGTTTCAATCAGAACTCTTCTATAATTTTTGTTGAATTAAAAGTGAATAGATTAGTTTTATATTAAATAAAAATAAAATATAAAAAGGGGTTAATATTAGAAAGTTTCATAACCCATTAGTTTCAGTATTTGGGTTGAATTGAACTTTTTCGTAGATTGACCGGACCCTTCAAGTGTCTTATTTTGATTAACTTTTCTGATGTTGTATCTCTCTGACAGTGATATAAGAGTTAAGGTTCTAATGACGATGAGATATAATATTGAGAAATTTAGCGGAAATTTTTTTCTATTTTAGAAAATAAAGATGATAGCAGTTCTCGCTAAGAAGAATATGAATGCAGCTACTGAGAGCGGCTAAACAGCATCATTGATGAGAGGTGGAGGAAAATGGAACGCAATGCGATTGCGAGCATCTATTTAGCACTTGTTGATGAAGTGTTGTCGAGTGTTTTGAGAAAAAAATTGCGAAGAAAATGTGAGACACATTGCGTAAGTTGTACGAGGCAAAATTATTGTACAATAAGATCTTTTTGAAGAGAAGATTATACACTCTACAAATGGCGAAGTCGCAATCAGTCACCGAATATATCAATATTTAAATACTATATTTTTCAGCTTACATTATTGAGATAGACGTTAGAGTCAGTGGAGCGACCAGAGATTCAATTCAAATCTTGCGTTTGATGGTAACTGCGGTTCTTGAAGAGAAAAATAGACCTAAAAATAAAAAGGACCACAAGTTAAACATGTAGCAATCAGATAATTTGCTAGCATTACGAGAATGATCAAAAGAACGTGGTTCAAGTGGGAGCAATTCGAAAGACAAGAAGGTGATGTGTTTTCTCTATACTAAGCTTGAACACTATAAGGTTGAGTACTCGGAGAACAAAATAGGGGATGCCATCGAAAGAGGTGGATGTGGCAGTCATTACCTTTGAGGTTGATTTCCTCTGAAGCACGCTAACGCTTGGGCTGACGAGCAGCAGGTCAAGCAAGAAGCAAGCTCTACATAGCAGCTTATTGGGAAATGGAGTTCGAAGTAGTGGTGGTTCCAATTAGTTCAGTGTAGCTGCTTATGACATCATCGGTGATTGGTGAGAGCTTAGCGTGTCAGCAGTAGTGGTGGTTGCTGAGTCAGATGCGGAGTCATCCAAGCGGAGGTAGAAGGTGAAGTACATAGATGGATTGTGGGATGCTAGGAGATAGTAGCTTTGTTCAGCAGGTTGTAGGCATCAGAGGTCATCATGTATTGGAGTTGGAGCGTTAGTAGCTACTGTTAGCATATAGGAGTACTATCTTGAGTTCACTTTCTAGTAATATGGTTGTCAGTATAGGTGATTTTTGAAGATTATTGGAATCCTAAGGTTGATTTTGATAAACAAAAATTAAGAATGATATAGTTGATGAGTTAGGTGGACTAATAGTTTATGGTGCGTTCTTTTGGTTTTAGAAATGAGTTTTCTTGAAATGAGTTCTTATAAATGAGTTGTTAAAAATAGTGTTGTTGAAAGTGATGTATTTTTTTGTATTGAAAATGAGTTGAAAGTGGTTTATTATTTTCTTTTTTTAATAAAAAATAAGTTAGAAGTAACTTTTTAGTAGAGAAGAAGTCACTTTCGTATGTAAAAGAACACACCCTTAAACTAAACTGCTCAAAATTGAAAGTAAATGTTCTTCCTACTAAAAAGTTATAATTCAACCAACTTTTTTGTAGAAATTCTATATTGAATCCAAGATTAAAATCGACTATCTGTTGAGACAGTAGAACAGAGAAGATTATTTTACAGATTTCGGAGACAGATTTGATCGTGATGCAAATTTTGTTTGAGAATGATATTTTTATCAGAGTTAGAACAACCTGCTCACAACAATCTTGACGAAAGAATTATCAAATTATGATCTACATAACTTTTGAAAATTTGTGAAAGATTGGAAGAAATTCGAAAAACATGTATTGCAGAAATCAAACAACACTAGTGTCAAAATTAAGATGAAGTTTTGATTAAGAATTTCTCATCCGTTTGGAATCAAATTTTGAGGACTTACTGAATATCGTATCCACTACCAATTCATATCAATAACAGGAGAAAATTTCAACAAATGGTGATCTAGAACACAATGCAATTCAGAACCGTTCTATCAATATGTCAGATTTAAGTTCAAAATTTGAACTTTGATTTTTATTCAAAGAAAGCCAATGATCCAATTACAAAGAGTACACATATACTTGATCCACTATATTATTATAGCGATACATCATAATAACATGCTATATGGAGCTATTACACAAATTGATATAAACAGTGAAGCTGACAAGAAGAACATTCTACGAGAACATCACCTTGCTGATCGATGAACTAAGAAAAAAATTTTGAAATTAAACTTGACCCACTCCAATCATTTGATTAGATTATCATCTTCATATTGAGTGCCCTAAAAAAAGAAAGAAGTGCACAACAGATAAGAGGGAGAAGCACAAACGAAAAAAATTGAGTCATAGACAAGCTCTTTTCATATTACATAAGAAAGATCTAATCAACCCATATCAGTATAATAATTGGAATTTAAGTGCTAATTGGAATGATATTATACTTACCTCCTCAAGATCTAACTGTCGAAGACTTATTTGATTTAACCCGAATACTATAGCAAGCGCATAGGATAGACAACGGAAGAATTTTCTACTGTTAGGAGATCGAAAAATTCTTTAGTCGGAGAAGAAAAAATATAAGAGCGAGAAGAATGAAAAAAAAGTGAGAGAATTACTACAGAGCTTAAACGGATCTACGTATAGAAGAAAAAGTTTATATAGAGAAAACACACTATTACTCTCCACAAACTATCCAAGCATTATAGAGATAGCATCCTTGGAATTTCTTTTGATCCGCTCCTTACTTTGATGAGCTTAATTCAATCTTGTGAGACAGATCATGTGCTTTAAAATTATTTGTAACAAATAACTTGATTTTACAATAGTGTGGTTTGCACTCGGTGAGAAAGGCTTGTGTAAGCCTTTTCGATTGTACTAGTCTTGTAAGAAGCTAAATATTTGCGCAAGGTCTTGGTTAAAGCTTGTAGGATAGCGGATGGAGAGACTTGTGAGTCTTATAGATTGTTGGTGATTCATCTCAAGAAAAGAACCGATTAAGGTAATAGTATTTGTCTAAACACATTATCTGGATATTGTAGTAACTTAACAAAGATTAGCGAAATTCACTCTTGACAAAAGTGGCCGTAGACGTAGGCAAATTTATTTACCAAACCACATAAATCCTGCATATTTGTGTGGTGAACAATTTTGTTATATTTTTTACACTTGAATTAAACAGAATACTAACTATTTTATGTGCAGAAATCTGTTCATGTCTAATCGATTATAGTACTGTTATTTGGTAGAAAATTTATTCAGTTTAACTTGTCTATGTCCAGAAAGTTTGTTAATAAAAAAATTGCATTAAACCTTTTAACTTCCAACTCAATTCACCTTTCTTCATTTGAGTTAGTTGTGCAGGTTTGACAATAAAAGGTCACATATGGCATACCTTTCGGAAGGTTTAGATTTTCCAACCAGCAAGACAGATAGGGAGAACTGGAGAGAAGTATCGAGGCATGCGGTGCCGAGACTAGAAATTATTGTCTATCTCAAATGTTGGCTAGAATGTGAGATAGCGAGATCTGAGATCAAGATTATTGGATGTTATGAACCAAGACAGAACAAGACGAGTCGACGAATGATTTCTTCATAGCTTCATGGAGGAGTGTAAGTTGATTTTAACATCTCTTCTTGTTAGTTTATTTGCCAATCTAACAAGTGATATAGGGAGAATGGTGTCTCGGATGAGTGCACCAATAATGAGAGTTTGTGGTTCTATTATGATAGGACATGTCAAAAATTATAAAATAGTGAAAGAACTGCGAGACAGTGAGACGGATAAACAGATTCTAATTATGGTAGGTAAAATGTGTTATTCGGGGGTGATTAAAAAAGAAGAAAAAAGACATTGCAAAGTATCTTTAGTGGGAGTTTATTAGAATAAAAACACTTTGCAAAATATTTTGAGCATATGCAATCTTGAGACTTATTGGCGCAACATGATTAAATCACTCTATTTATTTTTAAGTTAATTAGGGTTAAGGGGTGTGTGCTTTTCTTTGGGTACGATAGCAACAAGGTGTAGGTGTAGTAGCCGCGTGAGTTGTGGTTGCCGCAAAGCAAGTAACAACAGTGCTAGACGACGTGTAAGGGTTGCATTGTGTGTTGCATAGATCTATTAGTGTAATAATGCTACAGATATTAATGGTGCGCGTGGGACATTATGTGGTAAGTTCTTATACTATTGTAGTTAAATGGGTTTTGCTTCTAACAAAATTATATTGGTTGTTCTTCCAAAAGGATAAAAAATTGTAACTCAATTATTGTTAGTGAATTTGTTTTATACTTTTAGTGAATTTTTCTCTTAAGTTGGTAAGAGTTTTTCAAAGTAATTATTGTATTTTGTTGTATTTAAATTATTATATTTTTATCGCAAGATCCTCAGACTTTGAAATAAAAATATTTTGCAAAGTGTTTAGACCATATGCAAGCTTAAGCCTTATTGGTCCAATATGATTAGATCACTCTAATTATCTTTAAGTTAATTAAGATTAAGAGGATTGGACTTTCTATTATAATGACCGAAATTTTCAGATATTTTATTTTGGTAACTCGTCCAATATTGTATTTTTTTAACTGTGGTATTAGAGCTGATAGTTTAACTGAAAGTTCGATACACATAGTAGCTCTCGCTGATAGTAGGTGAACAGTTTAAGAGCAGTGTGATTCACATAAACTTTCGAAAGATGTGATCGAGAATTCGAAATAAGTTGGGATCTGATGACTGATTTTTAGTTGCACAATAACGATATACAGGCGAAACATCCGACGCATATTATAGCTATAACTGCTAATGTGATAAGTATGTTAAGAGTAATATGATTTATATGAGCTTTCATAAAGTGTGAATAAAAATTCGAAATAAAGTAGGTATTGATGGCTGGCTCTTTGTTATGTAGCAACAATGCTCAGGGCCAAAGTAGCTGAAATTGTAAGATCGATGTATTTTATGCGCGGTAAAATATTTTAATGAAAAAAAATGTACGTGACTCATTCTTAAAAAAATTATTAAATTAAGAATTAATAGATTAGTTCTATATTGATGAATTTAAGATGAAAAATAGATTAATATATTAAAAAATTTTATTATCGATTGACTTATATTTTTAGATATTTTATTTTAATTAATTCTTAGTATGTTATCTCCTCCTAATCATTAAAATATAAATTAATGAAAAAGAAAAGAATAAATTACGACGGAGGAGTCAATCAACGAAATTCAGTCTTGTTTTTGTCGGTTGATAACTTTAGGTTTATTTTTCCAACGATCACACCTTCCCTGTGTTGATGGTGTACGGATATTCCCGTTTTTCGAACATTAGGTGGACGTCTAGGAAACTCCAGCCGTTCGTAAATTTGTCACGTCGGGGAAACATTCAGCTGATAATAACGTTACTAAGCTGCTAATAACAATAACCAAAAGCGGTTACCTTTTAAGTAGGGCATGCCATTGACATGTGTACGTACAGTCAACTCTATCTTTATCGTCCTTATTATATTATTCATCTTTTCCCGGTATAAACAAACATTCACCTTATTCAAGTTCTCTTTCCACTTGTAGCTCTAACAGGTCATCAAGTTGCAATATCGGCACAACGAGAAAGATGTTTTACATCTTTTGTAATAAAAAAGAATTCCAAAAAAAGTAATTACTAATTTGGCTCGTTACTTGACAGAAATTGAGGCCGAACAATAGGCGCATGCAAACTAACACAGGTAGGCAATTAGCGTACGTGTAACAGCCACATCAGAAACCAACATGGACCCACGTGATCCACGAAATCAAACACATTGGCGCATCAGGCCCTCTATATCCAACATATCAAAATCTCCCACGTGGATAACTAGCTGTGTGCTTAGAAATCGTTCCACAGTAAACATACATGTGGTTTATCGACACGTGTCTGATATAATATTGAGTCAGCGAGATGTTGCTTGCGATTGCTACGTGTTAGCTAGCGACACAACTCCTTAAATTACAATAAATAAAACCCCCCCCTCCCACAACCTCGAAACCTTCTCGTCGTCTCTTCTTCGCGTTCGTGTTCCTGACCTCTACACCTGTTTTCTTTCATTCTAAACTCTTAAAAAAACGAAAAAGCAAGAACAAGAACAGCAGAGGTCGATTGATTGATAACGAGTTCAAGAATATATTTTGGTGAAGCAAATGGTGGGAAACGTGTGGGACCCAGGAAACAATAGAATGTTACCGGCGCCAGCGATATCGCCGCCGTCGTCGGGGACGGAGATGGATGCAGCAAGAGCTTTAGCAGAGTTAGCAAGGATGGCACTTAAAGAAGCTAAAGATGAAGATGATGAAGAAGAAGAAGAAGAAGAGGAAGAAGATGATGGTGATGATGATGATGATGAATCTAGTTGTTTAAAGAAGAGGAATGTTAATGGGAGAGCTGCACCAGCAGATCAGTTGAAGAATGAGGTACAAAAATATTTGATCCTTTTTTTCTCATACTTTCTATTATTTTTGGGAATTTTGATTGATCTTTTGCGAATGGTGTAATGAGAAGTAGAACTTGTTGTTGATCTTGTCACAAGTGTCCGGGCTTGCTTTACAGGTCGTACAGATAGGTGTCTACTTCCTGTTTGTAAAACATTGCTACACTTTAATACTTTAATAACTGAGAGGTAAATGTGTTCTGGAAAATAAAACAAAAGGAAACGAAAACTTATTACTTTGCGATCTTCTTCTAGAGCATATCCATTTGGCATCCTGGTAACGTTTTCATGCTAGCTTTAGTGCAGATGGTTTTATAACAACCTGACTGCAGTAATAAAGCTGAAATATGAAATAATAACTTAGAAGGCGTGACATAGCTTTGATATAATCCCTTGAAAGCTTTCTATCCATAACAACTCTCTCTCTCGAAAAAAAAAAAAAAAAAGGGTATGTCAATCCACAACTGATTATTTATAAAATTTACTCTAAGATTAAATCGTAACTGGTTTCTTGAACTAAAAAGATATAGCTTTGAGTTTTTTTTTTTTTAATCAGACACAGTATTCCTGATCCTCAAACTAAGGCTTATTATAGTAAGCTTGATACTATATTTTATGCATTAAAACTGATCCAGTGCATAAGGTGAGATACCCTTAATTTTTAACGTAACTAGCTAGAGAGCAATTTAATTAGAATTTAAGTCAAAACAAAGTGGAGTTTGCTTTTGTAATATGGAATTCAATTTAATGTTGTCCTAACGTATACGAGCCAAGTGTCTAAACTCATTTATCTGATGAAAATGGAAAAGAAGTTAATACGGAAGTGGTCCCTTCAACGTGGCCGAAGATGCATGGTTATTCTTGCATTACAATTACTAGAACAAAATTTCCTGATTTTTCCTCATTATTCTTAGCTCACTATGCCAAATCAGGTTAAGTTCCTGGCATAATCCTAGTATGTACAAGTGTTTAATTGGGAAATCACATCGATCCAAGCACCTATGAGCAATATTATTTTAGTCAACCTATCTGATATTGTAACCCGAATCGAACTGCAGGTTTTTAGAGTCTTCTTGGTAAATCATTAGTTTAGATTGGAGTTATACAGTTGGGATAAAAAATAAGAGATATGAAAAGTAGCTAAGTTACAAAAGAAAATATAGTCTTTCATGCTGGCATATATTTTAGTCCTGGCTATCGTGTATCATTTACGTGTAAAACATCTAGGCTATTCTAACATGAGCCTGTCACTATGTGGTTATTATAGAAAAATAATATTTCATATCTGTGTTTTGGTTAGCATGATTTTCCTGCTTTTCTCCTAAGATCCTTGTAGTGTTCTGATACTCTTTGATCACTAAATAGATGATTCTACCTGAACGAAGGACAATTTTCCTATGGATGATGAAACTGTCGATCTCATTATCTTGTATTTCATGGAGATCTGATGGATCTGTTTATTTGTAGCACGTAGTAGATTATCCTGAAGAGAAGGATGTCAAACTAAATCTCGGAGTAGATATGAACGTCGATCTGAAATCCGAATCGACAAGTAGTCAGGCTCCAAGCTACGGAGGTAGATCAAAACAAGCACTAACTGAGGTATAGCAAAATTCTTTTATGCATAGGAATCTCTTCAGAAGTCTAATTTATTGTAAGTAGAGTACGAGCAGCTGAGATTCTTTTCTTATAGGATGAAAAGGAGGCGAAGAGGATGCGGAGAATTTTAGCCAACCGAGAATCAGCTAGGCAGACCATTAGACGCCGTCAGGTATTTTAGTGATGTTTTACTGATGCAATTCTTTCAAAGGGCATGTTTCTTATTTGTAAGATTAATAATCAATCATTATCTGCACAACAGTCTACTAATTATACGGGTTTTAAACTTTTTTAGGCCCTTCGAGAAGAACTTATAAAGAAGGTTACTGACCTGTCTTTGGACAATCAGAATATCAAGATGGTGAGGAGGTTTCTTATGGCCTATTAGAGGGGTTCGTCTACTGATTTTTTTCCGAAACTTTACAGATGCCTCCGTCTATGAACTGTTTATATATTGTCTAGTGTCGTAAAAGATATCACGTAGTTTTTTAGTACTGGGGAGAAGTTCTTTATTCTGATCCTTGCATTGTGCATGAGAGTAACACATCTTTTCAATTTTATTGATCAGGAGAAGGAGCAGATATTGAAGGAGTACCAGACTCTAAAGAACACGAACAAACAGCTCAAGGAACAGGTACTTGAAGCGAACACTAGATGCTTTCCATTTTTAACTAGCAACTTGGAACAAATTTTCTAAGAATTCAGCTTATATTACCGAAAGTTGCACTTGCTGCAGATGGCAAAAGCAACACGCCGTGAAATAGAGCCTGCTAATCCTGACCTGGAACTGACTCTGGCGAGCACTTCAACGCCGCCTGTAAAAATCCCGCAGCCTGCTCCTTCCAGTAGTGCTAAACCTACTCAAACACTCGCCTGGCCATCATGGCCTCCACATTTTCCACCGAACTTGATTCAATTCCACGAAAAGGGAAGTTCTAGCGAAGGCTGCAGTCCAACAGTTCCCTACCATTTGCCTTACTGCTGGTTTTTCCCTCCATTCAAACTGCCCTTCAATGATGCAGCAAGCTCTTCCAGCAGGCGACCTGTTCTGAGACATGAAGATTATACAGAAGGTTTCGCAGAGAACAAACCCTTAGTAAAAGAAGCAGAAGCTGCTGTTTTAAAGAAGGATGTAAGTATTCCGGTAAGACCAGTTGGCCTTCTAGGAGCTCTTTCTGAAGGAATGACTTCCACTTCTTCTCCCGTCAGTCCTTCAAATCATATCACAAAAGTTGAAGAGGCAAGTAGTAAAGATTGGTTGAAGGTGGCTTCTGCTTATTCAGCCAATAAGTCTGCAGATGCTGCTGCAGCTGCAGAAGCTAGAAAGAGAAGAATGGAGCTCACGAAGCTTAAGCGGCTTCACGGAAAAAGCTTCAAACACCAACACTCGTGACAGCGAACTGTAGTTTTGAACTCGCAACTAACAGAGTATGGAAGTCTCTGACATAACACAGACGTCTTCACAGACAACAACTAGCCAATGCTAGTTTCTCAGGCTCACTTGATCGATTTCTTTGTCAGGTGTTAAAGTGTTATATAGGAACAGTTAAGTGTTCTCAAGCATCTTTGTGCTTTTGATGGTTGTAAGAAAGAAATTAAGAACAGCTTGTTTTCAATTTGTTTCTTGTATTTGTGAGATTTATTCTGGCTCTATATGTTCTATAAGTCCATGGTAAAGTACAGGAATGTAACAGATAAAGTTCCCATTTCTTGGTTTTACCGATATCATGTGCTTACGCGAGATGCTTTTGATTTTTGAAGAACTCAAATAAGGAAGTGCTTGCAGGATCAATGCACTTTTGAAATAGAAATTACATTTCTCAAAATGCATTGCACGTGAATTTATTTATAAATTGTGAGAATAATTTTAATTCTGATAACAATTTACTGTTCAAAAAAAGAAGCAAAAAGTATATCAAACATATAGAGGTTATGAAAGTAATCAATAATATATTTTAGTTAATCTACTACTCGGTACTATATTATTCTTAAGTGTGCGAGTATATAAGAAAGTAAATTTCATTATTTTATAATATGAAATTTCATACAGAAGGGACGTAACTAATAATTTATAATAATTAACTTCCGATTGTACTTCCAATTCAGAAATGGAAATAAAAGTACATGAACCATACAGAAGCAGTAAAATTTGTTAAGACTACAATTTAATTGATAACCGAAAATGTTAGATCATATTTATCTTATATGGGAATTACATACTGAAATTAATTGAAACAATTTTACTATACATGTTATATAATTATGTTAAAAACATAATTTACACTTCTAAAATAGTTGGACCATTTAGGATTACAAAAATATTTCAGAGTTCAAATCTCTAATAAATATTGCCGATTTGCCAAGAAAAGAGAGAATTTTGAATTCTCTCACTTAGAGCTCATTTATTTCTCCACAAACGATCACAAAAATGACTTTTCGACCAAAAATTAATCATGGATAACTTTTTATATTTACTTCACTCCAACAGAAATAATGCTTACTGACTAAAAAAGACCCACCAAAGAAACTGAGTCCGTAATGCAGTACCAATACCGTCTAAAATAAGTTAGTCGATATAGATTTTCTCTTTATCAATTAAACTTATAAGCAACTGATAAATTATCGACTAGCACTATTCAGTCGGGTATTCATGTTTTTATACAGTATTGTATGATCGAATTCCTACACTAAAAAAATTAGTCAATTTTTTATGAATTAGCATCTTGCACTTATAAATACATATTTATTCAAACACACAGTCAATTAGGACTATTAAAGAGCGTTGGCTATTAACCACATTAAGTCAGAATTCATTTGGACTAAGCAAAGACGAGTTGCTGATCCACTTTCGAATTAGGTATTTCGTTTTTCATTTGGAGACTATTCTAGCCCTCCGTATTACTAATCTGACCCTAATGTGTTAAGCTAGTCCGTTTTTTATTCGGATTCATCATTTTCTACATGCTACTAATCTGAATCTAACCTTATTCGAAGGTCCAATAAGTACCGACTATATTTGGGTGCAGACATTATTGCCTAAATGTAGTATTAAGTGAACTATAATTCGGTCGGACGTGAAATAGCGACTAGATTGCAGTTCGTCGATATTACTTTAGAAGGTAGTACCGACTCAAGTTTATTTTCTTTAGTTGGTACTAATCTTATATGATAAAATTTTGAAATACAAATATGAAATAATTTTTTATAAGTTCTTTTTATTAAAATGTAAAACTTTGATTTGATCTAAATTGTTCATACATGATAAGGGTAAAATTTCGTATGATTTGAATTTCATATTGTTCTCCGTCATACACCAAACTAAATGAACTGGTGTTAGTGAATAATTTTTGGGTATGTTGGATCAGAGTAATAAATTACATCGGGTTTTTATAAAATTTTATGTGCATAGTTATTTGATTGTGTTGAATAAAACCAATGTTTAGATCTTCAATTTTGAATCCAGAAGTGATAAACGTTGGTGAATGGATTGTGAGTGTTATAATGTAGCATTAGAAGTACTATAAAATCTAACATACTCATATATTGTGTCCAACTTTATTATTCAATTCACGTAAATTTTAGATTTTAAATCTAAACCGTTGAATATATATTATATACTACCAAACTTTTATACACAAAATTTTTTGTATAAATCGACTTTAATTTGGTACTCCAATTTACACTAAAAAATTATTCAAGAATATCTTTCTATTTATTTCTGTACGATGGAGTGCAAAATGATATTCAAATTATATGAAATTTTATCACAACCATATACGAAAAATTTTAGATTAAATCCAATGGTTTATAATTTAATATAAGAACATCGAAATAATTACTTTAAAATTGTGATTTCTAAATATATCATAAAAGGCATTACCAACTTCAACATCAACTAATCGGTAATTACTTGGAAATCCTGACAAGTATAAGATTGAATCAGTATATTAGTGTGGAATTACCATTAGATGACGTATTAGTCCATAAATATTTTATGATATATCTAGAAATCATAAATTCTAGTTAATGATTTATAGGTCATTTTTTAAAAATATATATTGTTGAATTTGATCTAGAATGTTCATATATTATATTGGTAAAATTTATATCAACTGAATATTATTTGTACTCAGTTATACATAAAATGTATGGACAAATACTATAGCAAAATATTTTGGTAAAGTGAGAAACTAAATTATATCCGAAATTTATTAAATTTTATATGTAAAGTTATTTAATGGTGTTGAATATAATCAATGATTTTGATTTTCAATTTTGAATTAAGAAATGATAAAGTTGGTGAACGGATTAGTTTAGCGGTTGGATTTCGATCCATCCATTTAATGACGTATTAAAATCTCTAAACTTTAGTTTGATTTATATATTTATTTGGATCAAATTGTAATCGCTCGCACAACCTATTTAATCATATAAACTCATATTGGCCCATTTAATATTAAACAATTAATTTATATTTTTATACTCTTATAAATATTCATATAAAATATATAATATAATAAGCATATATTAAAAAAAAATGAATAGCTAACCATATAGACTATAGAAGTAGTAGTAAATCATAATCATTGACTCCTTTGCACAGAAAGAAGCGAGCTCGTCACTACAAGATCGATGTGGTCGCATGGCCGCGGGGGGTGGAGCGTGGGAGCTTCGTACAGCGGCACGGGGGGCTCCCGAGGAGAAGAATTTTGATTTGGCAAAGAAGAAAGGAACTTGAAGAAGAGATTAAAAATGGTGTTTCAAATTAGTCAGTTAGGGTTGATTATATATGATAAGCAGTAGCAATTTATAGAAATGGGTTAGTTGGATCAACTGCGGATCAATTCGAAATTAATCTGAACTCATTTTGATCTAACAAGTCAATGTTGGGTTGATTCAAATTGAACCATATCCACTTAAGATCAAACATGTACCTAACTTAAATGGAATTGATTTCAGATTGGATCCAGGTTCGCCCATATATTGTCACCTCTATAACTTCTTTTGTGTTGTGTTTGGTTTGAGAATTTACTTTTGAATTTTATTTTGAGTTGTTGATTTTCAATTTTGAGTATGATGAACTTGTATGTTTATGGTTCAAATTGTATGTTGAAACTTTTAAGATATTTTGACGGATACAAGTATTAAAAATTATAATTTATAAATCAGGAGAATTAATAATTTATTTTAGTTGTACAAATCAGCAAACAAAAGTATATCAGAGAACTGCCCATAAAAATAGTCAGATTATCTTGCTTCTGAATCACGAGACAAGCTCTTCACACAAAAGAAGTCAAAGCATAGCGAGCTACATTACAGGAAAATTTGTTCATTGAAGACCAGATATTTCGTCAAGTGCTGGTACAGAGGAGCCGAACAGAGCAGAAGGCGGTCAACAAGATCAATACTAAACAGTATACATACACCTCAACCAAGTTAGAGTAATTCATTAGAGATAGAGAAACCTTGAAGCACCAAAATTTTAGTAAAATCATCATGAACTACAAGTTCAAAGACGGCATCCAAAATTAGTGACTACACACTGGTTCACCACAACATCACAAGTCAAAAAAAAAGATACTTATCTGAAGTGTCATTGGAAGAACAACAATCATGTAGAAACTCAATCACCCCACTTGCATAAATTCTCACTGTGCCACTCACATAAAGAATCTAGTGGACAAGAGGAAATGAAGAACACACATGAGACTTCAATATTCTTGCTGCTGACGGCTTCACCAATTGCTGTGAATCACCTCAAGATCGGTCAAATAAATGCAAAATTGCAACTAGCAGGAAATCCAGCAAGATCCCTTCTTACCCAGTAAGATCAAACTGAAAAAGACCCAATGGATTTCGTCGGGAGCAGTGCGACACATTAATAACGAACCGGAGCAGTGCGACACATTAAAGACGAGACATTGGAGAGCTGGATCTACTGCAACATTGGAAGATGACAGGAAAAGGAAAAAAGATGACAGCAGAGAGAGAAGGGATATAAAAGAGAAGAACATAGGACGACAGCAAAAATACATAAAGTGAGAAAGAATGGTTAAAAAGAATTACCTACTGCTTTAATATTCTGATTTTTGCCAATGCTCATGAAGTTCACATCTTTGGCACCTTCTAATCGTCTCACCGGAATCATACTGAAACTACAAACCCATGAGATAGATCCTGAATTGTAAAACTAGAGCTGTAACCAAAACAAACACACAAACTATACGTACAAGCTGCACTTGTTGAGGTAGGCTTGGCTAAGCCTTCTCTGATGTCCTGTTCTTGTAAAGGGACAACAGTGAGATAAGAGTTTTGTGAAACTGCTGGTGGTTCATCTCGAAAACAGAATTTTAAGACAAGTGTGCTTAGTTAAGCATTTTTTTAAAGCATTGTAGCTTTTGAAACTAAGATTAGTTGAATTTCACTCTTAAAGAATAGTGGTCGTAAACGTAGGCCAAATTTATTTGTCAAACTATGTAAATTGGTACTGTTTATGGGTGTGCTTGATTTATTTGGTAAATTTGTGTGAACTAAATTATCATATACATTAGCCTCTCTGTTACCGCATATCAATTGACAAAAAACTCTCTGTTGAAATTAGTGTCTCTATTAAAGAAGTTCCCTGTTTCTCGGTTGACTATAGTCGTGCTCTTTCATAGAAAAGATTTATTAAAATTTTTAACTATTAACTCAATTTATCCCTCACTTATTGAGTTGATGTCTAGGTTCGACCAACATTGTATAATGCTATCAAGGATGTTTATTGAAAGCGTCCAAGTGGGCATGTTAGTTTCTTAAACAAGAAGCAATACATCATGCATATATATCTCAATTGCAAACTTTTCCTTCTCTGGTCCTTCCTTAAGCTTTTGTTTCTTGCACTTCTCCAACAAAACAAAAAGGAGAGGACTACATATATATGTATGTGTGGAGCTTTTGGTACAAGTAGAGTGTGATTAAGTTTGAATTCATACATTCTCAGTTGTCGAAAATTTTTTGATTTTGTATTTCTTTCTTGCAGTATCTTGTTTATAATTAGCGCTTTGCACATTCACTACATGCAACTTCTTACAAATAAGACTAATGTCTTACAGATAACATTAACTTGAAGAATGGATAACGTCTTACGGATAACATAACTTGAAGAATGGCGGCCTCAACATCTAGCAGAAGACTGACGCTCACTGAAACTATGATAAACAATGAAACACAAAATGAGAATATTGAAACTCTACCTGGCACTAATTGTAGCTGTTATACTATTTACTTGTTTTGAGAATTATTTATTACTTCCTCATTTTTTCTATATCAAATTTAATTAGCATTTACTCATAGGATCCGCGCCGGTAGAATCACAAGTCCGTCGAGGACCTACACAATCTAAAGGTTTTCGAAAAGCATATCGACAAGACTAAAGAAAGGTTAGAAGTTAAGCATCCAAAACGGTGTATTCAGATCAATTAGAATGCACTGGAAATTGTTCGTATGGGAGTTGGTATAATTGATCATTTACTTTGCTCTAGTAGAAAACGTACAAGTCTGGAGTAATATTCTAGATAACATTAAGAGTTAAGCATTTGAAAGCTTTTTAAAATTTAGATAGTTGAAATATACTAAATTATAACTTTGTTTATGACTTTAGGACATGTTTGAGTTGGATATGACTCTAACAGTAGTTATAAGTGTTAGATAATATAAACTTATTAGTATTATAGAATAAATAAGTTATTTATTTTGTAATAATATAATGTTGTAAATTCTATCTCAATCAATACGACTCTATTTTTACCATCACTAAGTTTTTGGAAAGGGGCCCTGCCGTCGGCAACTCTCCATTTGGTTTCTTTTATTAGTTAACATGCTATCAGAGCTTCCGATCTTGGTTTACCGGTTAGTGTGGATTTCATCAATATGCTTTCTACGGCGTAGATCTGAAATTTCTGTCTCTTTATTTTGCAGACGTACATTAAGAAATCCATATATCCAGCACACAAAAAAAAAAAAGAAAGAGTATCACAAGAATCACAACCTAACTATGTAAGTTATTTGTTGATAAAAATGGAATTGTTCTTCCATTTTTATCATGATGAGAAGATACGTTTGCAGGTCATGAAAAAAGCTTCCATATGTATTCGCGGTCGAGGACGTGAGGCTGAAGTAAACCTTCACCAACACTTGGTCAGCTGGATAATCAAGTCAAACGCATCAGAACTAACTAGTGTAGGAAGAATTTGTAGAATTAAAGGAAATAAATGAAAGGATAGTAGATGAGTTTGATGAATACATGTACCACCTGCAGCAAAACAAAGAGACAACGAGGCGCTACTGAGGAAAACGAGACAATCAGGCTCCATCAGCAGGAGAAAAGGGAAGGTGGTTATGTTAGCCATGTTTTAATTATATAAAATTAAATTTTGTGAAAATTTCATAAAAAAGTCAAATTTAATAAAAAGTAGAACTTAGTAGAAATAAAATTCAAAATAGTAACTGAATATTTAAAGTAAAATTTAGAATTAAATTTTGATATAAATAGAATTCAGTAATAATTGTTTGCTTCTCACAGCTATTTGAATTTTTTTCCAGCCAATACTATTCACGCCAAAATTCGGCAATCAAATAGACCTCACTTGCAGGTGAGTTGAAGTACGTGTAGATGTGTATAGATGCTACTGGTTGGATGGATTATTAAGTAGTTTCCGCTTAGGTGATTGCTAGGTTGAGGATATGGTGATTTGTCAATTTTTAGAAGCTACTTGGAGTAAGATCGTCTCGTTTAAATTGGTAAACTTATTAATTCTCTAGTATATTTGAGTAGTGGATAGGATTTTAAATGATTGGTGGATTGGATGAAACTCTAGAATGAGATTTCGTCATTTCAACGATGTATTTGTAGTGGATTGTGTTATGTATTATGATGGTTAAGTTCATTCCGTTCAACACATTTTAAGTAATAAATGTGCCTGTATATGTTCTAGTTTTTTGCTGCTGAGGGACATGGGCCGAGTGATTTGATTAGAAGGGACTAGTTGAACAGAGTGATTGTAGGGATACAGATGAGGGTTACCGTGCCTTCCTTCGTAACTTACGTTAGTCTTTTGGCACAAGTAATATTTACTTGAATCCTCAGAATAACTTGCCACTTTCTTTGTATTGATTAAATTATTCTTCATATTAGATGATGACTATATCTGTGGATCATGTTTGTAAGAATTCTCTATGAGCTAACCTAGTAGAATGTGATAATTAAAGGTCTTAACATTTGATTATATCTATAGTATGATTGATGACATATATCATATGAGTTCTAGCATATAATGCATAGTGCACTTGAAGCATGTTTAGAATGTTATCTATGATAATAGCAAGTATGATAACTCTACATAAATTGAGAATGACTATTATTTATGTTACATGACCATGATCTTTGAGTATTCATGAATGAACTATGAAACCACTTATGTGCATAGAGATATAAATTATATTGAACTATAACGACGTGAGCTTGCTTGTCATATTAGCTAGACAATAGAGCTGTACGAGGGCATGCGAGTCAGGGAGAATTATATCAGGACCTTAGTGGGTGTGGTGAAGGCACCCACCTATAGCCATAGTATTGTTAAGGCCCGTGTGCATGGAAGTAATACCACGGCCCATCCGGTTCGATCATCCAGATGGTTGTACTCCATCGAGGTAGAAATAATCTGGTCGGTAGGTTGAGTTAGAGATTGGGTCTCGCTATATGTTATATGTTTATCTTCCTTATTCCCTAACTAGTGTCACATCATGGACAAAGATAGATTTGCATGCACGATATCACATTAGACATATGTTTCGCCAATGCATGATGTTATGCATGAATGCATAATGGTGATATAGTGTATGGTAGAATTTCTATATTCATCATGTTATAGTCTATGAGGAATAAACTATATTATTACTTGATAAATGTAAATGAATAGTGTAGTACTCCTCGGACTGCATTAGGTGCATGCCAGTCCTCCGTATGAGGAATAAACCATATTATTACTTGAGAACTAAGTTGGTATGGGACGACCAAGGGCTCGATAGGGTTCGTTCTGACCTATCGTTGTATCTGTTACATGTAGCGGATAAGATTAAAACAGTTAGGTAATGAGTTAGAAACTCTTAATAGTGCATTTTATTATTTTCATCTCATTGAGATTGGGCTCATCTTTTTTTCTTTCTTTGGCCTCCCTCAGATATTTCATGGACTAGCGGGAGTTGATAGGATACAGCATTAAGTAGTGGCATAGCACGTCGATGGTAGATCCGAACATTTATAGTTCACATTGTCATATCGATGGCTCTATTATTCTCTAAATATATATATTCTTTTTATGTATTTTTGGTTTAGTATTTGATTTGTAAATCAATATTTTTGGTATGTAATATGTATGGGCGGCTACTGATAGCCAATAGATATTTTATTTGGTTGATTTTGGTATTGATATTATTTGTTTATCTCGTTTATTTCGTTGTGGTCAAGTGGTTTATTATGGTACATAGTTTTAGTTGAAATTTTAGGAAAGTTCTTGCTGAAAATTTATTTAATTGAACATATTTTGGTGAATCATTTATGGTATTTTTGGTTCAGGCTTACCAGACTGAATCGAATCTAGATATTATCCATGACTAGCTCTAGTCTAGGCCGGTCGCGGTCGGGTTGGGTTGTGACACATCTCCTCCTACTCCCCCTTGCGATCGAGCATCTTCTCCTGCTTCTTTCTTCGCCAGTGTTTTCGATTATTCTTCCTCCCTTCTTCTTCCTTCAAATCCCTTTCGAAATCTCTCCTTTCCCTAAGTCTTCTAGCTTTTCGTTCGTCATGGCCGAGCATCCAATTATCGGCCGACAGTCAAAATTGACAGTAAAGAACCTTTAATTTCTCTACTCATTCTTCTTTTGTCTTATGTTGTCTTCAATTTCGTTTGTCTTTGCAGATTTAATGTTTAGTATCTGCTCTTGTTTGTAGGTTTAATTTTTGGATTATAAGTTGAAGCAAGCAAAACTTGCGGGTCTTCAATTAGTAACGATGACTATATGATTAATGCAATTTACTACTGTGTCATGTTGCAGAATTTAGTTATATTATTAGTGGTGGTTGTATTTGTAGCTTGTTTCTTTTTTAATTCTAAGTATTCCTTTCATGGGAAAACCAAACTGAGTCGAAGATACTTTAACGTTTGATTCTGTACTTAGAAACTTTAGAGAAAGCAGTTGAGGCAGGATTTATGTGGAGTGCCACCTCTTATAGAAATTACAAGTTTTCATGGACAATTATAGGATATATTTAGTAAAACGTCTAGTTAGTTAGTTTATGGTGAATGGTTTTGATTTTCTAGTAGATATTTGAAAGGAATGCTTTAAGATTTGGAGAGATTAAGTTGTTCATTTATGAAGATATTTGAATATATGAGAGCATATATGAGGATGTTTCTAAGTTTATTCTAGTTTAAAGGGTTATTTCTCTTATGCTCCTCTGATAAAAGCTCTATCTTTCTTATTTGTGTGCTGATTTACTGAATTCAATAAAAAATTGTAGGATATGCTCAATTAGTTATAAGATGTATCTTTCATATAACATATATCTCAACATAAGAAAGATATATGTTATAAATAGAAAAACCTATTAGCTTATACTATGATATAGATATCTGGTATATAGAAAATCCTATTAGCTTTTAAACATTTACCTTTAAACAGTTATAGAAAATCCTTATGTTGAGATATATGTTATAAAATTTGCTTATAGAAGTCATCACTATCTTCAAGCTTTACTTATAGTAATCTTTTTGGAAAGGTATGCTCATATCTGCATGTTTAAAGGGAAATGTTTCTGTTGATGACAAATGAGGCTAGGAACCACTTTAATGTTCTTTTAGTGTTGTGATTATTCAGTTGCACTTTTGTAAATTACAGTGTTCTTGAACTACTATTTTGTATCAAATATTTTGAGGATTTTTTATCAGCTCCATCACAGAGAACAAGAGTCTTCATGGGCCTTGTTGTAAACTTATATTTACATCTAAATTGAAAAGAACAACATACTCAATCCCAGTTTACTGCGGTCAGTCCCTGAATTTTGCTTGTCTTATGACCTCTTTCACAATATAAGTTTTGACTGACTCTGGTATTAAAATTAAGACATATTAGGTTAGAAAAGATAATTTTCTTTTTTGATCAATCCATTTATCCGTTCTTTTATTTCTAGATAAATGAGGTATGTAACTGGCTCACTGCAACTCTAGACCTAAATAGAACTCGCTGGTTATCTGCTCACAGCTTGTGGCTTTATCACAGATTGGAGATTTCATAAACAAATGAGTGCGTGTGGGTTTGAACGTTTTATAGTTTCAATCTGAGTTCATGCATATTGTATAGCATTTTATTGCCAAACCTTTTATAGCATTCAGGTTCACACAATAGTTTTCTATTATTTACTAGCAACTAGATATAATAGTTATGTTGTTTGTGATGGACTCCAGAGGCTCAAACCAAATTTGTAATGTTTTATTTGAAGTGTTGGTGTAATGCTTTTGCCAACCTTTTGTCAATTATCATTTGGCATGTAATATTTTTTGTACCAATATATTTCAAATATTACAAGAGCATGTTGGTAAAACATACTTCCTAAATGTTAGTCTTGATTGAAATTATTATGTAAGTGATATATTCATGGAAGAATACCCAAGATAGCATCTACTTTTGATTGTAATCATTGTGAATATGCAACATCTTGCCACAATAGACTTGACTACATTTACACATGCCAAAACAAATTCGGAGTCTGACAGCCAAAACAATCTACAAAGAATAATTTGATTAAGTATGATATAGATTACAAGTCATGCCCAGAAATGAAGTAGGACCTCTTTCTGAGAAGAAAGTGCTCCACATTTAAACCAAAAAAGGGCAAAGTTGAAGTGCAACATTATGTTACAAAATTATCTTAATCGAAGAAAAGTACACGCTACATCAGTTCATTCTTGTCCAATCTTGCTGGAGCCACGATGAAAATTAATTGGGCATGCGAAACAGATGCTCCATCTTGTCCAATCTTGCTGACGATGAAATTAAGTTGATTGTGTCTTCTTATTGGAGCAACGATCATGACGCTACGATCATTCTGTCTTCAGTTTATCTAAAGCTACGTTTACCTTTGCATCATAATCATACGTTACTTATCAAGCTAAAAGCTTAGAAATACAAAGAAGATTCGATAAATCATCTTAGTATATTCTTTCAGATAACATCCAACTACAACCACAATACCATTGATGAAATTTGATTTGCACTAATATCCAAAATGATTATAGTAGGCCAAGAATTGCTAAGAGAAAATATTAAACATCTTAAGAAGTTATTTACACTTACAGAAAAATGGACTACGAGAAACAAATTAAGCCGCTAAATAGACAAGAAAATCAAAAGAGAGTTTAACAAGAGAATAGAGAGATACCAGAAGTGATCACCCAAAAGCAAGCTTATTGTTGCATTAATTCTCCTCAAGTTTCAGCGGTTCTGACAATTAAATCTACAAACAAGAGCAGATACTAAACATTAGATCTACAAAGACAGTTGAAATTGAAGACAACATAAGACAAAAGAATATTGATGAAAGAAATTAAAGATTTTTAGTGTAAAGTTTGATCGCCGGCCTACGATCGGGCGCTCAGCCGCAAGGAACAAAAAGCCGACGGCTGAGGAAAAAGAGAGATTCTCAGAGAGAGTTGAAGTAAGGAGAAGGGAGAAAGAATAATTGAAGACACTGGCGAACAAAGAAGCGGGAGGAGATGCTCGCCGCTATGACGAGAAGAAGAAGAAGAAAATAGAAGGAAAAAACAAGAGAAAAGAAGTCAATCGACAAAATGCTCTTATATGGTACTTTCGTAAGCTTTGTAATCGCATCCGATCGCGGACGAAATAGAACCGTCAGATTTTGACCAAACGATTAGAAAATAATATTAGCGTGACATGCGCGTATTATTTATATATATATATATATAGAAAAGAAATATGAGCATTTCTTCTTTAAGGGCACTTTCGGACACTCCCTTCCCGTTTTATAGTCGGAGTGACCTTCAAATCCAATCTTCACCATTGGATATGAAGAACTATGAGTTAGAAAAATATTCACAAAATTTCAGCTCAATCGGATTACAAATTCACGTCCATCCAGTCACTTGATCAAGATGACGGAATTGATACAACATATTTTAAAATTTTTTAACTTTCTATCATCTTGATCAAGTGACCGGATGAATGTGAATTCGTAGTCCGATTGAGCTGAAATTATATATATATATATATTTTTAACTCATAGTTATTCATATTTAACCGTAAAAATTAAATTTGAAAGTTACTCCGATTATAAATCTAGAAGAGAGTGCCCGAAAATATTTCTAAGTAGAAAGTGCTTTTATTTTTTCCCATATATATATATATAAGTAAACGAGAATATTATAGTAGGAAAAGTTAAGCTTTACATTTTGAAAAAGGATAAAACAAGGATAATGGAGCGAATGTGCTTCACCTTCCCCATGTTCTTCCTTTCATTTCCTTCGATCCAAACACTATCTATGTTATTAAGTAGTATTTGTCTGGTTTAACCATTTAAAGTGTACCTTAAGTTGAAATATAAGAAAGAATCGGATAATCTTTTGAATAATAAAATAGCAAATCAATGATTAACGAATGTAATTAATTTTTAGTGCTACTCGAGGTAACACTAAAGTTAGCGTACGGTAGCTTGATCCCAAATAAAAAAAACAGACACGAATAAATTTATTTTTAAGTGTCATTTTCAGAATGTTAGAATTTTGCTCGCATATGTTCTGAAAAACAATGTCGGTGCTCTTTAATAGTTCAGATTCTGTCCGAATCAATTAAAAAATTATTAAAATTAAATTCAATCTGAATTTATAAATAAATTTTTATACAAAATAAATTTTGGATGACTAGAAGATCCTTCCATCCGGTTCAATCTAGAATTGTTATAAAATAAAAATAATTTAAAAAAAATAATCTTAAATTCTTATTCCAGCGGCGCAGATCTCGTTCCATCATAATGGCTCTCCATCCACTACTGCTGAATAGCGTGAAAACTTCTTTCTTAACTTAATTTCTTTCAAATTTTATTGTTTGCATGGTTTGATTTTCGTATGGTTGGTGCTGGCAGTTGCGGGAACAGAGAAGTCGTTGTTGATGATGTTCAGAAGTAGCAGAGGTAGAGCTGCAGAAGCGGAGGATGAATGGTGAGCGCGTGTTTACGAATATTTCAAATTTCACTTCTTTTAAATTTATTTTTAATATAAAATATATAAAAAATTAAATATTATTATAAATATATAATTAATATAAAATTTTATTTTTATTAAATATTTTTTATTTTTAATTTAACTTTTAAATTTAATTTTTAAAAACTTCATTTCATCTTAAAACTTTACTCCACGACGCAAAGTAAATACGCGATGAAATGAAATTGGGCCTTCGTCTAGAAGTGACTGGAATAAAGACAGCACGCTCTTCGATGCATAATAAAGAGAAAAAGAGAGAAAAAAAAGGAACTGTGATGTGACATACCATGCCAGTGAATGGCGTTCAAGCATTAAAAGTACAATAGAGGCCTTTTTTCCGAAAGCATTCTGCTTTGAATAGCTTTAGTTAAAGCATAGTCATCGTGCAGGCAAAAATATGTAAGGGAATTTTTTTTTAATTTTTTATTTTATAAAATTTTAAAAAAAATTTTAAAATTAAAAAAAATTATTCGTCTGAAAGTTTTTTATTAAATTATTTTTATTATTTTCTTTAGAATTTATTTTTAATAAATTTTAAAATATTTCTTTTTTTGGAATTTTTTTTTTTCGATAAACACTGCAAGCATCTCTAACTGGCACTCCATAATCATATGAACTCAAACATCAACCGCGGGCCGGTCAGACTGCGACTCGCGGACCTGCAGAGATTTTCGGTCGGGCAAACATGTCAATTCTACAAACTCTGGTTTGGATCACTTGGAGATGAGAATGTTAACTGGCTAGGTTGGTTAATTTGAACTTTGGTGGTAATAGTTTAATAAAAACAAGTACTATATAAGAACTAAACATTTATCAGATTATATCTTTTTCATTTTATTCTATTTTCTTATTTTGAAATAATGTTTTTCAGTATACTAAAAAGTATAAATTTTATATTAAAAAATTTAATATATATAATTTCGTTATTTTTTAAGATAAATTCGTTTCTCTAAAAGTCTAAAATAAGTTCTTTATTTGAGTAATTCCAAATCACCCCTTTGGCACCGTTTAGTGTACCATTCGAGATTATTTTATTGTAATTTTTAATTTTATATTTTTAAATAATATTTTATAAATTTATTTAGAATTAAAAATATATACAATTTATTTATCTCCTTTGGTATTGCTTATACTTGCTTTTTTTCCTAGTCTCCTTTTCAATTTTTTATTTAAAAAACTTTTTCAAGTACTCTAATTTTTTTAATTTAAACATACAAATAAATAATACATCATAATAACTATTATATATATAATATTTATTTTTTCAATTAAAAAAATAAATTCTATTTTAGAAAATTTTTCAAAAACTTTTTTTATCAAAAGCAATTTTTATAACCAATACCAAATAACCTCTAAATCTATGAATTGATCAAGTCGTGTTCAAAGTTAAGCAGAACGTGCGGGGCCATAATAGTTCTTTTCTAACATATAAAAGTAGACTTTTTCGGTAGGACTCATTTCTTTTAATGTTCTTAGAATTGGAATCTTGACTTCAAGTCAAGCTCAGGGTTTTTCAGTTGAACAAATTAGTTTGATTTCCTGTACTAAATGTAGAAATAATATCTTTATTGAATATCTAATTAAATATTTTTCTAATTTAGATATTAGATATTTCTATAATAAAATACTTATAACTTATACATATTTACTTATTTTATTGAGAAAGAATAATAAATACGTAAATTTATCTTCAATTATTTTTTCTTAGTAAGTAATCAGGTTCGAATTATTTAAAAAACAAAGTCAAATTCTCAAGGATTAAAAAGAGATGCAACATAAATTCATAGTTGTCAAAATCGAATTAGAGGTCAACCCAAAAAGATGTCCGAGTCAACAATTTTCGATTCGATCTGACGGATCAATGGTTCGACTCGGCGGATCAACTGTTCCTTTGTTTCCCATTCAACGCAGTCATTGTAACTCCACCATCGAACAACATGAGTGAGACCTCTGCTTTCGCTAACGCATGCATTGATTGGAAATAGGGTCCTGAATCAAGGTTGATCTTCTCGAAGTGAAGGAGGAAATTAAAGTGGATGTTGAAAATGGCCGTCTTCTACAAATCAATGGAGAAGGGAGCAAAGAGCATGAGGAGAACACTAGAAGGAGACTGACAAGTGGCATCGTGTAGAACGAAGGAACGACAAGTTCATGCACAGGTTCAAGTTGCCGGAGAACGTCAAGATTGAACACATCAATAGCGTGCTTACTGTCACCTTTCGCACTAAAGAAGTTGACCCTTTCTCTCTCTCTCTCTCTCTCTTGTCTAATTCATCGATTGTAGAAATTGATTGATTGATTGGTTGATCGACCGACTCTTAAGGTTTCGAGTTGGCTAGAGCGTGCTACTGATCATAGGGGCTTTCGTCACATGGAGGAGGATATCTCCGAGCTACTCAAATCTCTCAAGAATTCCTTGCCGCCAGTGATAAATCTTCACTTCGATTCAGTCCACGGCAGCCTCAGTTCTCCGCTTTGGTGATTGAGTCTAGGCTCGAAGAAATCGATGATGACTGATCGAGGTTTGAGGGATGGTCCCATGATCAGATTGATGCCGTTGTTTCTGTCATCGGCAAACGAACCTCGGTGGCTCAACTTGTATATTGTATAAATCTTTAGTTTTTTATAAAACTTTCAGGTTGACCTACTCAACCGGGTCAACTCGGAACCCGTCTGAATCGATTCGGGTCAATCGAATTGATTACATAGACAGATTATTTATAAATTTAGATCGATTTGACTTTCGGATCAATGATTTTTGGATCGACCTAAATGATCCGGTCCGAATTTGCCACATTTGCATAAACCTATTCAATATAGTAAGGTGAAATTACTGCATATATATATAGACATATGTTCCTACATATGAAGATGTCTATACTGCTAAATTATTACATAGAGCGTGATTGCTTCATCATGGGATTGCATTGATGGGAATAATCCGAAAGAAGAAGCTTGGAGGAAAATCCCATAAGAAAGAGAAAGCTGATTGTGATAGTGGTGGTATTCTAGCACTATTTGAATCGTTTCTTTGGTGGTGTTTGTGGGTTTTTATGTCCTTCGGTGTTTGATGTACAACCTTGGTAGAGCACGAAGAGTTGAAGAATTATAGTGGGGTTGATAAAGTACAGAACATGGTTGAATATTCTTGTTTTGAAATAATGTCAGAAACGTGTTCCTATTGAAAGCACAAATTTGTTTAGGCCCTCCGAGAAGAACTGCTTGGCACCTGGTAGAAGGCGAATTTGTCAAATAGTTTGAATCAGGCATTTGGTGCTCAAAGTAGCCATTGATGTTTGTCAATGCTATTGCTACACTTAATGGCAACTCTTACACCTGCAATAGACAAAAAAACAAATGTTATATTTGAACAGGACAGTTGTGTATGAAAAACTTAGTACATGGTAAGAGTACACACACATCCGCAGTAGCAAAATTATTCTGGAAGTAAATTTATATGTACTGGTGAGATTGTGCTGAGCAAAGCAATCTATTACGACTCGTGATCACACAAACTGCAGAATTGTTCTAATGCTAGATAACGAAGAAACTAAAGATAAAACTAGAGAGTAACTAATTCAATTCTTCCTTTATGACCTTTAATGAATACAAGCACTCCTAGTTATAACTAAAACTTATAACCAAAGTTATACCTATACTATAACTTTGCTAAGATTAAGATTTCAATCTAATTTGGACACTTAATACTAATATCTTTTCATAAAAGGTAGAGTCTTTTTTTATAGGAATCCATCTCTATATAGAATTCTTATTACATAAACAAATAATAATGTTTTACTAAAACTCATACACTTCTAATAAAATTCAAACTCCAAGCTCTTATAGATAAAATACGAGCCTTGGATAGCTTGATGCTCATAGTGTGAAATTTTTGCTCCCTCCCGAAAACCAACCTTGCCCTCAAGGTTGATAGAAATTGATACTTCAGAAGTTTGAATTCGTCAGACTAATAAATAAGTATTTGGACAATATTAGCAAGCATTATACGACAACCAACATACGTTGAGATTCCTTTATTGTACGGTCCAACCAAAATATAGTAGAATTAATCATAAAAGAGAATATTCGTTAAAAATTATCAATTCCAATATAATGGATATGCTTTCCTCAATAAGTCGCTCATTATTGTAATTCTTATCCACCTGTGGTGAATTTTGTAGAGGAAGATTTTGTACCTATGGTTGAGTTGTGTTTTGCATTTGAGTTGTTATTGGTTAGTGTTGATGTTGAGACATGGAGTATGCCTGTTGTAAGTGCGTCTCCTTAGTGTCCAATATCGAAAGACGTTTTCGATCAATTTCTAAAATCTTGCGGTACTGTTTCGTAACTCTTTTAGACATGCGTATATCTGAGGGTCTGATAATCGATTAAGCATATCAACCTTATCTTGAGATTGAGACACGGTATAATATTGCTAGCTTTCATATTCTTACTGAGTAGAACTTCATGCACATAGTTGATAAAATTGCTATGAATATTGCTGACAGTATTACTGATAAGGATTAGAATCATATATCTATGAAATTATTATTCGTACCACAGAGACATTGTAGTAGGCAAGATAGTGAGGGTGCGATCGACCGATCTGATACCAATTGCTACGATTCGTATCACATGAACCGCAAAACTATTCTAATGCTAGATAGTTAAGAAATTAAAGATAAAACTAAAATAAAATAACTATTCAATTCTTCCTTTATGACTTTTAATGAATGTAAGCACTCTTATTTATAGCTAAAACTAATTACCAAAGTTCTAACTATACTATAAGTCTACTAAGATTATGATTTCAACCTAATCTGGACACTTAATATTAATCTCTTACCATGTAAGGTAGAGTCTTCTTTTATAAGAATTAATCTCTATATAAAATTTTTACTATAAAGTTTTCTACTAAATTTTAAACACTTCTAATAAAATTCAAACTTCAAACTTTTATAAATAAAATTCGAGCCTTGGATAATTAAATGCCCATAGTGTATCACAGTCTTGGCTAGAGACTGGTCCCTTCAGAAGATGACATGTCGATGCAGAGAAGAACGCAAGGATCAGTGCTATGAGATGAAAGGCTATGAGAACTTTGATTCCAAACTGAAAAACTTCCAGACTGGTTTCAGGCAAGTATTAGCAAATCTTGATGTTGAAGTAGCCATGAGAACTTTGATTCTAAACTGAAAACTTCTTTCAAAAGGCCGCAACATTATAAGCCAGTAAAAGTAGGTGAAGAACTAATCGAATAATCGGTAAACCCTAGTGCTCGTATTCTTCCCCACTTCTAAATGGCCACAACATAGATGCTTGTTTGCGATAAGATACAAATTAATTGATTAAAAATATATAGTATTGCTTGACGTTCTAAGATAGTAAGTAAGAAGGGAGCACATATATTCATAGGAAACCATAAAAACATGTACGTGCATGAGGTTAATCCGTAACACTAGCACAAGAAGGTAGACGTAAAAGAGTAAATTAAGCAAAGATTTTAAGAAAATGTTAGCACCAGAAGACAGCCAGAAACGCCCTGAAATAAAAATTTATCAGCCCAGTTCTTTATAAATCAAAACACTAGAGAAATTACAGAAAATTCTACTTAGAGTGCACAGTTTGTTGCAAAGAAGACTCATATATGGGGATTTTCAAGCATGTATTTGAACACAGACATATATTGAATTGTTTTTGGTTAGTTTTTACGGTCTTCAATAGAGTTGCTTCCTTTCTACCGCCTTTCAACATTGCACCTAACAGCTTATGGCGATATGTCTATAACGCTCCAAATTCATACTAAAGTAATATTATTATAAATAGTATCACTGTCTTGCAGCTGATAAACCTTGAGAACAAGAAGGGCCATTAAGTACTACTTGACAGTAGGATTTCGACAATAGCTCCTCATGAAATTTATGGAAGTACTGTAGGACCAATTTGGTTGGTGGAAGAAATATTGCCATCAAATATATTTTCTTGTTCAAACTCAATCCATGAAAGCAACAAAAGGTGAAATATCATATACCCAATCGTCCCTATATTACATCTTTTACGACTTAATATTATCTGCCTTTAATAATCCAGTATACTTCAATATCAAACGACCTGCAAAATAAAGACAAATAACAGAAAGGGAAACATATATCTTGAAGTTGCGATCTGATACGAACCGCTTGGATCATAGCAGCACGTAGCTAAATTCTATCTAATTAAAACTAGAACTATAAATTAAAAGAAGAAATCGAGATTATTCCTTCCTATGTCTAATATAAGGCACTTAGTTAGTTATTTATACCAGAGGCTCTCGACTAGTGTTATAGTCCTAATACAACTTCTTCTAAACTAGAGCTACTTTTACTCAGACTTGGAAATCAAATACTAGAATCCTAAATGCATTTAACTACTTAAGACATAGTAGCTAAGACAAGTCATACATCTTCTATCTGGTCTTTGCTTAAGGCAAGTTCTTCCTTCTATCGTCTCCACTTGGAAAAGTTCTCCTTATAGATCATTCTCTTCCCCTCGGAAAGACGGCCTTGTCCTCTATCAGGGATGAGAGTGACCGTCCAGTGCTTAGGAGGAGCAGCAGACTATAGTCCCGGATAAGCAATTGCGTACGACGCAAGAATGCATGTCAAATAATAGTATGAAGCTTCTTGTGCTGCAGCATAGTTAGTCATGTTAGATAGTATTCTGCGTTGGTTGTAATAGAAGTGTTGTGTCTAATTGGAAGTCGTCTCTCATTAGTTGTAATAGGAGTTAGCTTCCTTAGGAAGTGCATATTGTCTAAGAGTTCCAACTAGAAGGAACTTGAGTAGCTTAGGGACTCTAGTGAGGACCAAGCTATTAAATAAGGATGTTACATCTAGTATAAACATGAAGATTGTGTATTTATTAGGCCTTCAAATTGGGTTAGGTCTGGGTTAGTAGATAAGCGGTTTATGGATGGTGCCTGAATAAAAAACGAGCTAGCTAACTTGGAGATGGGCCAACAATTTGCCTTGAGTTGGGTTAAGTGAACTCTAACTTATTGGGCTTAATAGTCTATACTTCTTAATAATTTCACATTAGTTGGGTGCTGGAATGTGTATGTACTTATAAGTGAAAGATGTTAAATCTTAAGTGATTGGCCAATTATTTTAGCTTAGGAACTCGATCGTACATTATTTTATTTCAGCTTCAATTTTATTTTTAGCACTTTTATTGTCTAGTTCTTAGTCCTAAGCTCCATGGCTTCGAGGTTATCTCGAACTGTAACATGTTCAAGGCCTAAATCCGGTAAGGCATCATTAATAAACACCTCCCACTCGAAATCTGGTAGACGCTGCTAGCATCCTTCAATTGAGAAACATGAACACGGGTGTATTGCTCCCTATGAGGTAGGTCGAGCCTGCGCAGGCGCAACTGCTTCAACTATCTAGTAGGTACTGTAAAATCTGAGTGTCACCTTGTGGTTTTGTCTTTCAAAGGTCGTTGATTGACGATGTGGCCAAAGTTTAAGAAACATTCGATCACCTAGTTTATCATGCTTATCCCTAAGGGATCTATCCGCATGTTGCTTCATTCTATTTGAGTTCTAGATAAATAAAAGCATAAAATGCAGAGAATAACATCTCACTCTCATACCTATACCCCTAGTTCATTTGGCTTATATGTCAGATTTCCGCCTAGTACAGCCATCTTACCCATTTCTTTGGGTTTTCTCTAATGAAACATCGTAAATACTTCTCTAACCCTCTGTTGACAAACTCCGACTGCTGTCTATTTGAGGGTGATATCTCGATCTTATATTCAAATCCATTCCTTGTATGGTGCACTTCTTTTCATAAGAACTAGGACATATCGAGTCACGGCTTGAGACTATTGAGGGCGGGCATCCATGAAGGCAAATCACTTCTCTGCAAAACTAATGGACAAAAATGATATACTTGGCATAGAAAGAGATTCCAGCAAGGAAGATTGCTCATCTGATGGACAGCAGGCAGAGGAGGCAAATGAGAAAGAAGGAGAACAGCCTCGTCGGAGCCGGAGAGTTCGCCGGAGGATCGCTGGCTGCCAGGCATGTCCAGGGTGTGACCCATGAAAACAGTCAGAGAATGGACACATTGGGTTGCATTGGATATAGGCTAGGAGCATGGTGCAGCTTCCGGCGCCAGGACACCATTTGAATGGTCTCCTTGGCGCCAAGCACTTGTACCCGAGTGCAGGTGCAATGCACCCAAGTGTCCAGAGTTTGTTATCTTAAGTATTTTAGGTCCATAGGGACTCTTTGAGTTTTAGTTTAATAAAACTTTCCTTGAGGAAAGTGTTTATAGTAGAAAGGAATTGCAATTGTGTAGTAACTCTTCGAGTATAAATAAAGGCATATCCCATAGAGGATGCAGGCAGTTTTTGACAAATTAGTATACTTATTAGATCTAGTTTTAATTAGCTATCGTAGAAGCCCTTAAGGTGTATCAACTGGTTCCGTTGCCGGGACCATGAAGAATCAAGAAACGGCTGTTCCGGTTTCACCAAGGGACCGAGAACCAGCATCGTCCGTCACTACTGAAAAGCTCCAGCAAAGGACACCATCGCCATCACCTGAACATCTAAGGAAGCGTAGCGAAGAGCCTAGCACACGAGAACGAATGGATTTCTTAATGGACGGGCTTGCACAACTGACTGAGGTGGTTTTTGGGATGCAACAGACCAAGGCAATTGATCTTGCCAATCAGCAAACCGTGAACCACTCAACCAAGGCTTACGTAAACCCTCACACTCCCACTCCTAACAACCAAGATCATTATTGGCCACAAACACCACCTGCTCCACACAAACACCACCCTTTTCCACATAAGCCAGAAAGTTCTTCAAGCCAGATTCCCTACAGCAACCAAACTAAGAAATTCCACTCAACCCAGTCTTATCCAACTATCAGTAATCAGAACCAAAATACACACCATTACTTAGAGAGGGCTCCCTCTATCTCTAGAGAAAGACATAAGTTTCTTTACTTTGATGGATCCGAACCAAATGAATGGATTTTTGCTGCAGACAGATATTTCAGATTTTATCAAACACCTCACTGGGAGAAGGTAGGAATAGCCACCATGTATTTGCAAAGTGAAGCTAGCAGGTGGTACCAAAGTTATGAAAGGGACAAACCGCAACATACGTGGGAGGAAATGAAGGAAGGCGTCTTGAGAAGGTTTAGACCTCTGGCCTTTGGAAATCCTAGCTTTTCCATGCAGCAATTGCAGCAAACCGGATCATTGAGCGACTACTTGGCAGAGTTTGAAGAATTGAGGACTCGTCTACCGCCTACTTCTGAGACTGATTTAATAGGACGCTTCTGTGGTGGCCTATCGAGAAAGCTGGCAATGGACGTCATGACATCTCAGCCGAAGGACTTGCAAACAACTTATTTATTGGCAAGGATGAATGATCACAAAACAGCTACCGAGATGAGTACTACTCGTAATAGACAGAGCGCTCCTCTAAGAGGGAACCAACCAGCTACCTTGCCTAGGACCAGCGCAACTCTATCAGGTGGCTCTAGTACTACAGGACAGAATGTTCGGCCAAAAAGTTCCAGCCTATCGGTAACAGAGATCAACAATCGGCGAGCTAAAGGTTTATGTTTTTATTGCGATGAAAAGTATGACCGTGGACATAAATGTACCACTCGTCTATACTCTATCGCTGTGAACAGTGAGCCACAGGAGGAGATGAGATTGCTACGGAGGAGGAGTTGTTAGAGGAAGATGCCACTTTGTCCCTTAGCGCTATGCATGGATTGGTCGGACCACAAACCCTCAGAGTAGCTGGCAAGATTAAAAAGCAAGAAGTGTTTATACTTATAGATTCGGGAAGCACACACAACTTCATATCGGATAGACTCACCAAACACTTAAGGATGGTTGCCACTCTCGTGCGGCCGCTAAAGGTAGAACTCGCGGATGGGCACGCTCATTCTATTGAGGTAATCCATAAGAGGATACCACTATCCATTCAAGGGGTGGAACTAAATGTCGATGCTTACCCATTTCCTTTAGTGGGCATGGACTTGGTACTAGGCATCCAATGGCTTGAGAGCTTAGGGGATATCTTGAGCAACTATAAAAAATCAGAAATGCGCTTCACTCTACAAGGGCGTGAATACGTTTTGCATGGAATAAAAGGCGGCCAAGTATCGCAGCTGACTGGGTTGAACTTTAAGACCACACTTTGCTCGCTGAGGTTGCAGGAAGTCCAGCAAGCTGCAGCATTAAGTCAGGAAGAACAAGTGGATCTACCTGCAGACTTGACGTTGTTACTCGGGAAGTATGAAGCTGTCTTCAGAAGCATCTGCAGGTTGCCTCCAAAACGCTTCCACGATCGTGGAATTCCCCTACTGCCTGGATCGGCTCCTGCTAACAGCCGACCCTACCGTTATCCTTATATGCAGAAAACAGAAATCGAGAGGGCAGTGAGGGAAATGCTCTCTCAAGGAATAATTAGACCAAGCCATTCAGCTTTTTCATCACCCGTGCTCTTGGTTAAAAGAAGGATGGTTCATGGAGATTTTGTGTAGACTATAAAGCCCTTAATGATATTACGGTAAAGGATAAATTTTCGATACCGGTAATAGATGAGCTACTGGACGAGTTGCATGGAGCTAAGTTTTTTTCGAAGCTTGACTTGAAGTCCGGCTATCATCAAATTCGAGTTCGAGAGGAAGATGTGCACAAGACTGCATTTAGGACACATGAGGGGCATTACGAATTCTTAGTGATGCCTTTCGGTTTAACGAATGCGCCTTCAACTTTTCAGTCACTGATGAATGATGTCTTTCATCCCTTCCTTAGAAAATTTGTGCTAGTGTTTTTTGATGACATACTCGTCTACAGCAAAACGTGGGAGGAGCATTTAGAGCACCTATCCAAGGTATTTTCTGTTTTACAAAAAGAATGCCTTTATGCTAGCATGACCAAGTGCAGATTTGGATGCAAACAATTAGAGTACCTGAGGCATATTGTTTCTGAAAATGGCATAGCAGCGGATCTAGTGAAAATCCGAGCTATGCAGGACTGGCCTATACCTACATCAGTCATTGAGCTAAGAGGATTCTTGGGGCTAACCGGCTATTACCAGAGATTTGTTAAGGGATATGGACTGATTGTCGCACCACTGACTGCATTGCTAAAAAAGGACTCATTTTGCTGGACAGCAGAAGCTACTGAAGCCTTCCAAGCACTCAAAAAGGCAATGACAACCACACCTGTTTTGATTACACCATACTTCCAGCAACCATTCACTGTGGAGACCGACGCTTCCAACAGAGGACTTGGTGCTGTCCTCACACAGAACAATAGACCAGTAGCCTATTTTAACAAGGCGCTTTCTGCAACAACATTGGCTAAATCTACATATGAGAAGGAACTCATGGCGCTTGTGCAACGGTGGCGGCCGTATTTAGTGGGACAACGCTTCACTATCAAGACGGATCACTCGAGCTTGAAGTATCTATTGGAGCAGCGCCTAACCACTCCCGATCAACACAAGTGGCTTGTGAAGCTTCTCGGTTATGACTACCAAATTGTCTATCGATCGGGTGCCCAAAATACAGTGGCAGATGTACTGTCTAGACGTCCAGAAGCATCCTTGTCAACTTTAACAACCTTGCAACCCTCATTTTGGGAGGACCTCAAGCAAGCACAACAGAGAGATCCGTCTGGAGTAGAGCTGGTGCAAGCAGCTGAGCAAGGAACAAGATCTAACATAAAGGTGGTAAACGGGTTAATCTTGTTCAATGGAAAGCTATGGGTGCCCGAAGAACCTTCCCTCCGGATGCAGCTATTGTTTGAAGCACATAACTCTGCAAAGGGAGGTCATGGGGGACAAATTTGCACTTATAAACGATTGGCACAACAGTTCATCTGGTCAGGTATGTCTAAAGATGTGTGTAAGTATATCAATGTATGTTCTATTTGTGCTAAGGCCAAATCAGAATGCCTTAAGCCTGTAGAGCTTTTACAGCCCTTACCTATACCTGAGAAGATTTGGGCGGATATATCAATGGACTTTGTAGAAGGACTACCTATGTCACGAGGCAAGAGCGTGATCCTTGTGGTAGTGGGTCGACTTTCCAAATATGCGCACTTTGTCACACTGAAACACCCTTACACAGCAGTAGATATAGCCAATCTTTTCGCCAAGGAGATAGTGCGCCTACATTGCTGCCAGGAGACTATTGTTTCGGATAGAGACCCCATCTTTCTCAGCTCTTTTTGGAAGGAATTACATCGACTACAAGGCACCTCATTGCACATGAGTACAGCGTACCACCCTCAAACCGATGGGCAATCGGAGGTGGTAAATAGGTGCCTAAAAACGTATCTCCGATGTTTCGTCGGAGAGCACCCTCGAAAGTGGATCCACTGGCTGCATTGGGCGGAGTATTCATACAATACGAGTACACATTCGGCAACTAAAATTACTCCCTTTGAAGCGGTTTATGGCAGGTCTCCCCCGCCACTAGTATCCTTTCCGATAGGTTCCCTATGCTCGGATGAAGTGGGGATTCAGATTAAGAAACGAGATGCAATCCTTCGTGAGCTACGGGAACACCTAGCATTGGCTCAAAATCGTATAAAGCAACTTGCAGATCGAAAACGCAGAGAGAAGTAGTATAAGCAAGGGGGTCGTGTATTTGTCAAGCTCAGACCGCACCGACAGTCGTCAGTAGCAGAACAGAGGAATCACAAATTGCGCTATAAATATTATGGACCATTTTTCATCTTGGAAACCATTGGAGCAGCAGCTTACAAAATCCAATTACCAGCCACTCTGTCCACCTCTGCAAAGCATCGAGGACGATGTAGTTTTTCAAGGGGAGGGGAATGATATACTTGGCATAGAAAGAGATTCCAACAAGGAAGATTGCTCATCTGATGGATAGCATGCAGAGGAGGCAAATGAGAAAGAAGGTGAACAGCCTCGTCGGAGCCGGAGAGTTCGCCGGAGGATGGCTGGCTGCCAGGCATGTCCAGGGTGTGACCCATGAAAATAGTCAGAGAATGGACACATTGGGTTGCATTGGATATAGGCTAGGAGCATGGTGCAGCTCTCGGCGCTAGGACACCATTTGAATGGTCTCCTTGGCGCCAAGCACTTGCACCCGAGTGCAGGTGCAATGCACCCAAGTGTCCAGAGTTTGTTATCTTAAGTATTTTAGGTCTATAGGGACTCTTTGAGTTTTAGTTTAATAAAACTTTCCTTGAGGAAAGTGTTTACAGTAGAAAGGAATTGCAATTGTGTAGTAACTCTTCGAGTATAAATAAAGGCATATCCCATGGAGGATGCAGGCAGTTTTTGACAAATTAGTATACTTATTAGATCTAGTTTTAATTAGCTATCGTAGAAGCCCTTAAGGTGCATCAGTATGCTAGCCGTATAAGGGTGCATTAAGGAAATTAAATGTGTGTTTTGTTAGTAGCTCAACCACCACAAGGGTAACGTCTTTGCCCTCAGACATTGGTAGCCCCTGTATGAAATCTATAAAAATACATGTCCACACATTTTCTAGAATTGGTGGTAGTTGGAGAAACCCAATTGGCTATAGACATTCGGACTTAGTTTGGGCACATTTTTCACACACAGCTATATACGTTTGACATTTTAGACATATCAGATCAATATAACTGATGAGCTAGATGTTTGTATGTTCTAACTACCCTCCATGTCCAACACTTGCCGATTTATGAGGCTCATAGAGGAGCTACATATGAAGAGAAGATGTCTTAGGTAGGCATAGTCGACTTTTACACATGAGGACCCATTCTTTGCTAATAGATCCAGCCTTATTCCGTTAGCCATTGCTTTTAAGAGCTTTGCCAAACTGATATCATCTTGCAGAGCACATTTCAACTCTTCCCGTAAAGATGGACTCACAAAAGTAAAGACCAATAGGACCAACACCTTCCATATGTTGAATTTTACCTAGTCGTAGGAGAAAGAGCCCTGCTAAAGAAAGCAAAGACGTGCCTTTGCTATGTGAGAACTATACCAATTCCTCTACCGGAAATATCGGTCTCCACTATGAAGGGTTGGGTGAAATCGGGTAGCACCAACACAAGAGTTATGGTCATTGCTATCTTGAGCGATAGGAAGCGTTCTCCCACCTCTTCAGCTCAACTGAAACGTTCCTTCCTTTTAGGTATGGTAATAAGGCAATGACAATTTATAGTTGTGGACAAATTGATAGTAATATCCTATAAGCCATGAAAATCTCCAAAGTGCCATGGAAGTCTTGAGAGTCGCCAAATCAATCATTGGTTGAATCTTGATGGATAGGTTGCTGCAATCCCTGCTTCCTATACTATATGACCAAGGTACTCTAATTGCTTGAACCTAAACCTATATTTAGAAAGTTAGCGTAGAGCCTTTCATTTTGTAAGACCAAAATACAAGAATAAATCATCAATGTGCTATTGCCATGACATGCTATAAATAAAAATGTAATTGAAAAAAACAAGCACAAATTTTAGCAAGTATGGACGAAATTTTGACTTATTAGAGAATGCAACGTAGCGGATGCATTGGTCAAGCCAAAAGGCATTACAAGAAATACGTAATGTCGTCATGCGTTTTGAAGGTCGTGTTATGGGCACTCGTATTTGATGATAGCCCGACATGAGATTTAGTTTGGAAAAGAAACGAGCTCTATGTAGCTCGTCCAATAGTTGTCGATTACATGTATTGGAAACTTATATACCTTGATGGTATTGTCATCCAATGCTTGATAATCAAAGCAAAAATATCACAAACCATCTTTCTTTTTTACTAGTAAGACATGAGAGAAAAAAACATAGCAGTTGAGTAGAATAATACCTTATGCAACCATCTCATTCATCGGCTCTCATATTACTGTCCTTTAAGTATGTGGGTTATATAGGGCCTGACTTTTGCCAGAAATGCTCTTTGTTCAAGTGGAATGCCATGATCTTGCAACGATCGTGCAATCATTTAGCAAGCAACCAAAGGATTGGTTTGAAGAATGGTATGTCCTCGTCTAATAGTACTTGTAGTGCTGAAGCATTGATTCATATTCTTCAGTAGTAATATCATTCTTACCCTCTATCATCATCAGTCTCAGATAGCACAAGGAGGTGCTGACCACAATCTAGTTAGTCGCAATACTCCTCCCTCTCTTATCCCTTATAGCATAAAGTCATGTCCTTGCATAGTGAGCATCATTTCAGATTTGCACGAATTCATCACAACATCTCCTAGGCTCTCCAACCATTGGATGCTTAAAACCAAGTCCATCCCTTCCAAGGGTAAAGGATAGTCATCAAGTACAAATTATGCCACTTATATTGACAGTGACATCTCCTTGTAGATGATATCAATTGAGTGAGGTCACCTATCAGCAAGTTCTACCTTGAGGAAATGAACGGGAGAAGGATTCAGTCGCAGATGTTTGGTAAGGCACGCGGTTACGAGGTTGTGACTGTTGCCCGGATCTATAAGTATGTGTTGGAACTTTCAGAGGTTGATTTTGATGATAACAATAAATTAAGAGTTATAATTTATGACTTACGTTGAATTGATAAGTTGAAATCATGTTTTGAAGGAATTAATGAAACAAGTCTATCCTACATCTAGAAAACAACAAACCAGCTGTATCAAACCACAGTCAATAAACAACAAGCTGCTCAACTACTAACTATATGAGATTTTTCTCTCATAACGAATAGAACAAAGTATCCGGTCCATCAATAAGGATCCTGCTCAAGTTTTCATTTCAAGATCTTACAGACATATATATCACTGAAGTAAATTACACATATCACACTATATAAGACCTACAATGAGTCAACCATCATCCTTACTTACAAGAATAGCCAAATTCAACTTTCAAAAAAAAAAGCAATGAAGCAGACCCAGTCAACTCAGCAGAAAGTAACTAAGTAGAGTCAAGCTGTTGAAGTCCACCTTATTTAAAATAGTCAACTTAGTAAGAATTAACAAAACAAGAGAAGCCAACTCCGTTGGAGAAAACTTAAAAAGACAACTCAGCTGAAACAACCTAAGATCACAGACGGGAGATTCAAATTACTTTCATCGGTGTATTTAATGCTGATGAAAGCCTTGCACTATAGTAGCCAAAATAAATCGTAAAGCAGCTGATTGACCACTGAACAAATTCTTTCTCTGTCTTGAAAATTCGCCACTGCCTAGGGACACCAACGAAAAATTTCTCTCTAACAAGAAGAACTAACCACCTGCAAAACAGAAGACAATATAAGAAGCAGAGAGGTTGCAAAACAGCGAACAAGACATTGAGCAAAAATTTCAAATTCAAAACCTGCACTACATCATCTCAAACCTCTCAAGTGAAGAAATTCATTTTTCTGCCGATTACTTATATCACCTTCAGCAACAAGTTTGATCTTTTCAACTGAAAACTTTAAGATTACTTATATACATTGAGATCTTGTGCTTAAACCTGCTATTTAAATTCACTTGTAAACGTGTGATACACTGTTAAGTGCACTTTGTTGGAATTATAAGGATAATTTTGATGATAACAAAGAATTAAGAACTATGATTTATATAAGACTAATAATCTGAAAACAAGTCTGCAGGATTAGACAAACAAAGATCATTTAATTTACAGCAGACAAGAACAGCCATCATACAGCCAACTGCTGTGCTACTACATACTGGACAGAGGACAGCACACGGGACAGAAGATGCCACAGCCACATCACAGTCAGCTGCTCGACTGCTCGAAGCGGGACAAAGAACAGCATACGGGACAGATGATGCCACAGCCATAATTCAGTCAGCTGTTCGACTACTGAAGCATAAGAAGACTTCTCTGTTTCGAAACAGACCCTTACGTTCAACGGTAACGAAATTTTCCTTGCTTCAAAAATCACCTGCATTCACAACGGACTGAACCATTTCAAACAGAAGATTCACAAGAGCTAAAATCATCTTCAATCTCACACAAAAGGAAAGTTCAATAATCAAGTAAAGAAAGCAGTCAAAGTCCTTGATCAAGTAAAGCAGTCAACCTGCACTGCATTTATTATGAACATAGCATATCAACTCATCAGCTCACCGAGTCTCAGACAGAAGCTTAGCGGAATTAAACTTTCAACCGTTGGCAGCAAATTCAAACTTCTACAACCAATTTAATGCAACAAAGACTTTGCACAAACACAGCTGAAAGACCACTGGACAACACCACTTCCTCTCTGACGTGAAGAACCGAGCGCCAATAGCAGCGTTCCTCAACGGCTCATGCACAAGAAAGAAACTCTATAAGAAAGGAGTCACAGTAACGAAGAAACAAAGTGGAGAAAGAGAGAAAAATAGGGAGAGAACATAAAGAAAACAGAAGTAGAGAGAACCTAAACAAAAACAGAGATATACAAGAACTCTACCACTCTACACAAAAATATCCTACTGCTGGTCAGGAACTCGACTACTCCACACAAACAAATCTTGCTGCAAATCATACTGAAGAAATCTCTCTCAGCAACCTCTCCGATCATCTCATCTGAATCACATCATAAACACTTAACATTCATGAGATAGATCCTGCGCTCAATCTTTGTTTATTTTCTTATAACCTCTTACTGACAATGTAAAGGTGGTGCTGAAGGCACCGGTAAAGAAAGCCAGGTAGAGATTGGTGTAAGCTCTTAGACATTGTAATAGTGCTAGCAAATCAGTCAGGGGGACAGGCGTGTTCAGTAGGCTGTTAGGGGTTATCTTGGCGAAGAAATTCGGTAGAGTGAGTGTGCTTGGCGAAACACTTTGCTCAACGTGTATTTGTAGCTTATTAAATGTTTAGTGAAGCTTTGGCTCTGGTGATAGAGCGACCGTGGATGTAGGCAAAAGGGTTTTGCCGAACCACGTTAAATACCCTGAGCACTATTCTTTGTCACTTATGTCAGTAAACACTCTAACTCTCTCTGTCTGCAGGTTACAGCATTGATACAGCCGGCTGTTAGCTCGCTGCCAGTAGGATAACAAATTTAACGAAAATTTTTATAGACTAACTCAATTCACCCCTCCCCTCTTGAGTTAATCTTGCAGGAATATCTAACAATTGGTATCAGAGCAGGCCTTTTAAAATCAAAGGTCTAACAACCTTGAGGTAAAAGATCCTTATGGCTAACCTTGTTCCTATAGCTTTTGAAGGTAGATCCTCCAACAGACCACCACTCTTTGATGGAACAAACTATGGCTACTGGATAACCAAAATGACAATTTTTATTCGGGCACAAGACTTCACACTATGGAAGATCATACGAGATGGACCAATTGTACCAACCAAAACAGGCCCAGATGGAATACGTATCCCCAAGAATGAACGAGAATACAATGATGAAGACAACAAGCTCATATCAATGAATGACAGAGCCATGAACCTTCTGTATTGTGCGCTGGATCCTAATGAGTTCAACCGAATCAGTACTTGCAACACTGCCAAAGAAATATGGGATCAGTTAGAGGTAACGCATGAAGGAACCACTCAAGTCAAGGAAACTAGAGTGAACCTGCTAATGCATGAGTATGAAAACTTTAGGATGAACCGAGGTGAGTCCATTTCTCAGATGTTTACTAGATTCACTAACATTACAAATCCTCTAAAGAATTTAGAAAAAGTATTCAAATCTGAAGAACTGAAATGGAAGATATTAAGAGCTGTGCTGCCAACATTTGGATCTAAAATAGATGCCATAGAGGAAAATCCAACTTTTTCTCAAATGTCACTGGATGAACTAATTGGCAAGCTAATGGCCAAGGAACTATCACTGAAGAAAACTGACGAACGTCATGAAGGGATTGCATTAAAAATCAACGACCAGCAGGTAAGTGATTCTTCCTCTGATGAAGACATTGCACACTTAACCCGTAAATTTAAAAGTTTTCTCAGAAGAAATAAGGTTAGAAAAAGAAGGGTTCCTGGAAGAACCAATAGAGGAGAGGACAGACAAGACACAAACTACTTCAACTGCAACAAACCAGGACACTTCAAGAACGAATGTCCACTGCTCAAGAGATCGAAATACAAAGACACAAGAAGAAAACGAGTTATGGCAGCCTGAAGTGATGAAGATGAAAGTTCATCAGAAGACAGTCAGACTGAGACAGAGAAAAATGAAGAAAGCAACTTATGTCTGATGGCAGATCATGAAGATGACAATGAGGTAAATTCTACTAACTATGATGATTCTAATGAACAATTATAAGGTGTTTTTGATGAACTGTATGCAAAATACCTACATGCCAAAACCGACTTCAAAACTATGAAGGTATGCATGCATGCATAAATTTAAGGATGAAAACGAATGTTTGAAAAAGAAAATACCTGTTTTAAAAAATGCCTTAGAAGACAAAACTGATGCTATAAAAGACACATTGCATGCAGATTATGACCATATAAATTCTAAACTATGTGCACTGTATATTGAAAATAAACATTTGATTCAAATAAACGAAAAGCTTCATGTCAACTAAATTTATGTAAGACTGGAGAACTGACAAGATGTACAGAAAGTTCAAGCATAGACATGATAAAGAAAATTGCTGAGCTTGAGGAGTTGAATGAGGCACTGAGTCGAGAGGTGGATAGACTTTCATATCCCACCATTCCAGATCTTAAACCATTCATGACTGATTATACAAATATGCACATAAAAGAAACAAAACTGATGGAAGAAAATCAAAGACTGTTTTAAGAAAACAAAGCTCTGCAGAGTAAGAACCTCGATCTAGAAGCATCACTAGCAAGATTTGTAAATGGAAAGGGTAGACTAGATGCAATACTGGGGCTCAACGCAACCCATACAGAAAGGAAGGAATAGGATTCATTCCAGCATCTATAGCAACTGGTAAACAAGTCTCAAGGTATGATCAGCCCTCCACAAGCCACTCAGGTATGGTAACAGGAAGGATGCAAAACAAAAATTTAATGTCTAAAGTATATACAGCAAATATGTCTTACTCCACAATACCTTTTGTTAAATGCTTTCATTGTGGCAGAAAAGGGCACAATGTTAATTCTTGCTGGTATAAAAAGAACACCAATAAAATAAAAATAATATGGGTTCCAAAAGGAACATATAACAGCACTAACTCTTTAGGACCCAAAGAAATTTGGGTACCTAAGCACTAAAGACTTCTTTTGCAGGAAGAAGAGGAGCTAACCTGCTGAAATATAGCAAACGGTACTTGGACAGCGGGTGCTCAAGACATATGACAGGAAATAAAAAATATTTCAGCAGTCTACAAAAATAATTCGGAGGAAATATAATCCTTGGAGACAACAGTAAGTGCAAAGTAATAGGCGTAGGAAAAATAGGTAATCCCTTTTCCTTATGTATAGAAAATGTTCTTCATGTTAAAGGACTAAAACATAACCTAATAAGCATAAGTCAATTATGTGATAACGGATTTAAAGTCAATTTTGACAATCATTGCTGCTCAATTATCAATCTGTCATATGGAGAAGAAATACTGAATGGAAAAAGGGAAGGTAATGTTTATGTACTCTATATTGATGACCTTCCTAACAACAAAATGTGTTTAGTAGCAAGCAAGCAGGAAAGCAGCTGGCTCTGGCACAGATGCTTAGGACACTGCAACATCAAGATTCTGTCAAAACTGTCCAAACTAAAACTAGTAAAGGGTCTGCCTGAAGCAAACTATAGCCTGGATGAATTATGTGATGCATGTGCTAAAGAAAAACAAGTGAAGTCAGCATTCAAGCACAAGCAGGTGATAACAACAAAGCAACCATTACAACTACTACATATGGATTTGTTTGGACCATCAAGAACAGCAAGTTTAGGAGGTAAGTATTACTGCCTAGTAATAGTAGATGATTATTCTCGATTCTGTTGGGTTTACTTTCTAGCATACAAAAATGATGCCCTGAAAACATTCATATGCTTTTCCAAAAAGATTCAAAAAAAACTAAACCTAAATATCTGTGCTATTAGAAGTGATCATGGTAAAGAGTTTCAAAATTTTTATTTTGATGAATTCTGTGAATCGAACGGACTGTCACATAACTTTTCTGCTCCAAGAACTCCTCAACAAAATGGTGTAGTGGAACGGAAAAATAGAGTGCTAGTAGAAATGGCTCGAACCATACTCATAGAACAAAATCTACCTAAATATTTTTGGGCTGAAGCTGTTAATACTGCATGTCATATCATTAACCGTGCATTCATTCGCCCCATTCTTAAAAAGACTCCATATGAGCTTCTAAAGGGAAGAACCCCAAATATCGGTTACTTAAAAACCTTTGGATGCAAATGTTTTATCCTCAACAATGGAAAAGATAATCTTGGAAAGTTTGATGCAAAAAGTGACGAAGGTATTTTTCTCGGTTACTCCTCAACATCAAAAGCATATAGAATTTTAATAAACGAACCATGATTGTTGAATAATCTATGCATGTATTATTTAATTAGTCTAACAATGGGACGAGAAGAAATCCAGAATTAGATGCAGGATCAGAAGAAGAAGAAGAGCTGTTCCCATCGACAGAAACACAACAAATTACAAAAACCCAAACAGCTGACGAACAGCTAGCTAAAATAACAGAGGAAGGACAGACTCCTGGAATTCTACCTGATCAGACAGAAACTCACGAACAGATCAGCAGATCCTTCAAGTACAGATCCAGTCATCCACAAAAAAACATACTAGATGAGATAAATGAAGGTAGAAGAACTAGATCTTATTTTAAAATTAATTTCATGGAACATTCTGCATTTGTATCAAATCTAGAACCAAAATGCATAGATGATGCATTGACAGACAGTTCATGGATCACTACCATGCAAGAAGAATTAAACCAGTTTGAAAGAAATAATGTATGGCATCTTGTTAGAAATCCTCCAAACAGATCCATCATAGGAACTAAATGGGTGTTTAGAAATAAATTAGATGAAGATGACATCATAATTAGAAACAAAGGTAGACTAGTAGCTAAAGGATATAATCAGGAAGAAGGAATAGATTTTGATGAAACTTATGCTCCTGTTGCACGTCTTGAAGCCATTAGAATACTACTTGCTTTTGCATGTCACAAAGATTTCAAACTTTTTCAAATAGATGTTAAAAGTGCATTTCTGAATGGTTTTCTGAAAGAAGAAATCTATGTTGAACAACCTCCCGGATTTGAAAACACAAGCTTTCCAAATCATGTTTACAAATTGAACAAAGCTCTTTATGGGCTGAAACAAGCTCCCAGAGCTTGGTATGAAAGGTTAAACATATTTCTGATTGAAAAAGGCTTCAGTTGATGTAAAATTGACCTAACCTTATTTACCTTGCACGAGGATAATGACAGGTTGATTGTGCAAATCTATGTAGATGATATAATATTTGGTGCTACTAATGAAAGACTGTGTAGAAAATTTTCTGGCTTGATGCAAGAGGAATTTGAAATGAGCTTGATGGGTGAACTAAATTATTTCCTTGGTTTACAAATTAAACAACTGAAAAATGGCATCTTCATAAGTCAAATTAAGTACATTAAAGAGTTGACTAAAAAGTTCAACATGGAAGGAAGCAAGGAGATAAGCACTCCAATGTCTACCTCTTGCAAACTGAACCGAGATGAGACAGGTAAAGCAGTTGATCAGAAATTATATAGAGGTATAATTGGATCACTCCTTTATCTTACCGCGATGAGACAGGACATTCAATTGGTGTGTATGCCTATGTGCTAGATTTCAAAGTGATCCAAAAGAGTCTCACATGATAGCTGTAAAACAAATTATTAGATACTTGGTAGAAACTAAGGAATTAGGATTATTCTATCCAAGAGGCTGTGAATTTAACTTATATGCTTATGCTGACGCTGATTTTGGTGGCTGCAGGCTTGATAGAAAGAGCACAAGTGGTTCTTGTCAGTTTTTAGGATGTTGCCTGATCTGATGGTGCTCCAGAAAATAAGCTTCAGTAGCAATGTCAACTGCCGAAGCAGAATACATAGCTGCTGGAAGTTGCTGCTCTCAGGTACTCTGGATAAAACAACAACTTCTTGATTTTGGTTGTAATTTTAAAAATGTGCCTATATTCTGTGACAATACGAGTGCCATTAAGTTAACCAAAAATCCCATTCAACACTCACGCACAAAGCACATAGATTTGAGACACCATTTCATTAGAGCGCATGTTGAATGCAATAATATAGTGTTAAACTTTGTTAATTCCGAAAATCAACTAGCTGACATTTTCACTAAGCCTTTAGGACTTGACTCGTTCTCAAGAATCTGCCATGAGATAGGATTACGTGTCATATAACTATGCTATTTCGCCTCTCAGACGTATTTAGATTTCAGCATCATTACGATCGACAAAGAACCGATCAGAATCTGTTAGAATCAGTAGAGTAATGATTGGTCACGTCTTGAGCACATGACCCATTGACTCATACTAGGCTGTATGCATTATAAGTTAACCCGACTGGGCAGCTCCTCACAGTTCGTCGTCTCCATTTCAAAATTTCCCTCTCCCTCTCGAATCCTAAATCTGAAACCCTAAGCCAAATCCCCAAACTTCTGCAGAATGGCCAGAAAAATCGAAAACTCAAGCAAAACGCTCCAGAATCGCCCATGACAACGAAGAGAGATTCACCGCAAGGAGGAATTGAAAGATACAATGACAAACTAGCAATTCCATTCGACGGCAAGTATAAATTTCGACGACTTCAACTACTACATGACTTGAGGTGGATGAACTTTTTGAGGCACAAGACTGACAAAGATTCAACGAGTGGTCGGAGAATTTTCGCAGAGGATCAGGTCGTAATGTTCTACGCCAATCTTCATCCGACCGGGAACTCCTCTGTTCAGACTATGGTAAACGGAATTAAAATCAACCTGGAAGCACGATCCATGTCACTAATGCTCGATCTACCCTACCGAGAGGAGATGCCGCCTGCCAGTGACTCCAAACTGAATTACCTCAAGAAGGCACTGGAAACAGAGGTTGTGACAAAGCTCCAATATGAGTCGGCCGCCCACTTACTCATATTGCCGAGAGCTCTCTGCTATGTCATCTCCAAAGTAATAGTTCCTCGGTCAGGAAGCCGCAATATCATCAGCAACTATGACGCATTTCTGCTATGGAGGTTGATGAAGAAATTGCCCATAAATCTCTGTCAGGTGATGTTGCACCACATGACAAGAGTCTTCAAGTCCGGCGGTAAGCACTTCCCATACCCTCATGTTATATGTAGGATATGCCGACTTGAGGCTGTCCTTATGGGAACCCTGCAAGTGAAGAAGATGATCAAGATGGATGCAAAGTTCTTAAGAGGAATCACTGAGGCAGAGAAAAGGCTAACGTCCAAGCACCCTCCAGTTGACAATAATTCTGCAAGTGCCACAACGGCTCAGCTGACTCAGTGCTTGACAAATATTCTCAATGCCATCCTAGAGCAGACAAAGGAAATTCAGAAGTTGAACACCACCTTTGAAGAACTTAAGGATGCTATTTGCCAACCAGAGCACCCTAAGGCCAAGTCAGCCAGAGAAAAATTTGAGACTGGACAGAAGGACACTCAGGAAAATGCACAAGTGCATGGACAGAAGGATGCAAAGGAAAATGTACAGAAAGATGGGCAGGAGGATAAACAAATGAATGCAGATTACCATGATATGGGGAGCAATGACCATTCTGTAACTCCGGATAAGGCAACTGAGCAACCAGTGCACATAAAATCACCTACAGAGTACCCAACTATGAATCTTCTGTTTGAAGGAGCTACTGAAGAACCTGATGCAGAAACTGAGCCATTATCAATCACCATCTATGAAGCCCCTCTACAGGAAGAACCAATGTCCAAAGATACCCCAGCTGAGACCCAACCTGAACCCCTTACCACTGAACCTCCTATCTCTGAACCCCCATCAGCTCCCTCAACCGTTCCTAGCCTTCCCCCTAAGCGCAAGAACCAAAAACGTAAAGCTTACAAACCAGTCTCCAGCTCACAAGCCTTTGTTGATGAGGATGTAGAAATACTTCCTCCATCCTCTGCAGCTAAACTAAAACATCAATGTCCTAGACCTCCTGGCTGTCGAACATCATCTAGGCGTAGAAATATCTAGTTGAAAACTTAACTTAGGCTTAGCTTAACTACTGTTTTAGTTTGGTTGAATGTTTAGATGTTGTTTTCTGTGAATGGATGTTTGCTTGTTTATCTACTTGTTCCTAGTTATGCTTAAATGAATGGTTGAACTTTTCGTTATGACTGTCTGATTATGTCTTCTGCCTAACCTGTCAAATTTTAGCTATGTTGTATTTTATATATAAGCTTTTTGAGATGACAAAAGGGGGAGAAAGAAGAATTATTGTTAAGGGGAAGAAAAATGAGGAGAAAAATTGTTACATACAAAAAATCTGGCTCAATCTGAGGGGGAGCCATGAGCAATAAACAGGTAAGTAAATTAGATGCACCAATTGAGGGGGAGTCATGAAAAGGTATAGCAAATTTTCAAGTCAAATTGATGGTTTACAAAAACATAAATCAATAATTCTTAATTTGTTTGTCATCATCAAAAAGAGAGAGATTGTTGGAATTATAAGGATAATTTTGATGATAACAAAGAATTAAGAACTATGATTTATATAAGACTAATAATCTGAAAACAAGTCTACAGGATTAGACAAACAAAGATCATTTAATTTACAGCAGACAAGAACAACCATCATACAGCCAACTACTGTGCTACTACATACTGGACAGAGGATGCCACAGCCACATCACAGTCAGCTGCTCGACTGCTCGAAGCGGGACAGAGAACAACATACGGAACAGTGGATGCCACAGCCACAATTCAGTCAGCTGTTCGACTACTGAAGCATAAGAAGACTTCTCTGTTTCGAGACCGACCCTTACGTTCAACGGCAACGAAATTTTCCTTGCTTCAAAAATCACCTGCATTCACAACGGACTGAACCATTTCAAACAGAAGATTCACAAGAGCTAAAATCATCTTCAATCTCACACAACAAGAAAGCTCAATAATCAAGGAAAGAAAGCAGTCAAAGTTCTTGATCAAGTAAAGCAGTCAACCTGCACTGCATTTATTATAGACATGGCATATCAACTCATCAGCTCACCGAGTCTCAGACAGAAGCTTAGCTGAATTAAGCTTTCAACCGTTGGCAGCAAATTCAAACTTCTACAACGCATTTAATGCAACAAAAGACTTTGCACAAACACAGCTGAAAGACCACTGGACAACACCACTTTCTCTCTGACGTGAAGAACCGAGCGCCAACAGCAACGTTCCTCAACGGCTCCTGCACAGAAAAGAAACTCTATAAGAAGAGTCACAGCAATGAAGAAACAACTTGGAGAAAGAGAGAAAAACAGGGAGAGAACATAAAGAAAACAGAAGTAGAGAGAACCCAAGCAAAAACAGAGATATACAAGAACTCTACCACTCTACACAAAACTATCCTACTGCTAGTCACGAACTCGACTACTCCACACAAACAAATCTTGCTGCAAATCATACTGAAGAAATCTCTCTCAGCAACCTCTCCGATCATCTCATCTGAATCACATCATAAACACTTAACATTCATGAGATAGATCCTGTGCTCAATCTTTATTTATTTTCTTGTAACCTCTTACTGACAGTGTAAAGGTGGTGCTGCAGGCACCGGTAAAGGAAGCTCAGGTAAAGCTTGGTGTAAACTCTTAGACCTTGTAATAGTGCTAGCAAATCAGCCAGGGGGACAGGCGTGTCCAGTAGGCTGTTAGGGGTTGTCTTGGCGAAGAAACCCGGTAGAGTAAGTGTGCTTGGCGAAGCACTTTGCTCAAGATATATTTGTAGCTTATTAAAGGTCTAGTGAAGTTTTGGCTCTGGTGATAGAGCGACTGAGGATGTAGGCAAAAGGGTTTTGCCGAACCACGTTAAATACCCTGAGCACTACTTTTTGTTACTTATATCAGTAAACACTCTAACTCTCTCTATCTACAGGTTATAGCATTGACACAGCCGGCTGTTAGCTCGCTGCCAGTAGGATAACAAACTTAACGAAAATTTTTATAAACTAACTCAATTCACCCTTTCCCTCTTGAGTTAATCTTGCAGGAATATCTAACACACTTGATCAAGGAGCTCGGTTGGAGTTTAAAGAAAGTCCGTAGATTTTGTAACAAGGTTAGGGTATCAGCTAGTGGGACTAAGATGTCCAGTAAACTATGAAATATTGTCGTTGTGAAGAAATCATTAAGAGCAAGTGTGTTTGGTAAAACATTTTGCTCTTGGTTTGTATAGTTTGTTAAAAGTCTGGTGAAGTTTGAGCTTTTATAATAGAGCATCCGTATATATAGGCAAAGGAGTTGCCGAAACACATAAATTTTCTGAACACATTTACTTTAACCTAGATAGCCATAATAACTATATAGTAACATTCACTGCGTGTAGGATATAAGTCTACTCACAACCGACTAAAAACTTAATATTTGTAGGACCATTATCTTTACGAAAATTTTTATTTATCAAATCAATTTATCCTTCTCCTCTTCAGTTGATCTTGCAGGAGACTCAACAGTATGCATAACTCTTGCTTCTTGATTCTACCAACTAGGTGAATCGCTTGTGGCCCTACCAATCCATGTATAGCGGTGAGGACAACGTAGCATCTCTGACATTGCATTTGCAGCAAGCTCCAATGAGACCGGTTCCTCTATTGTTTTTGTTTCGTATGGTGATAGCATAAAACCACTTGGCATTTTTATACTTTGTGATTTTGTTCATATTTCTTGTCACATGGAAACATAGCCCATTGAATGACTTGCGTTAATTTTTATACAGACAAATTGGATGGTTTACTTCAGAAAGCTATGGCTTTTGTGGTGGACTGGAGATTACCAGAGAGCAACGACTTTAGTTAGGCGATACTCACTTAGGGGGCTGATCATCCTATGCACGAGTGTGATTGCTCTAATTAGTGGTTTTGTTTAAAGAGCGTTACTAAAAGGTAGGCAACCTATAGATTGGTGGGCTGCATAGCTAAGACATCCATGGCAAGTTGCTTGGAGAGATCTCTACAAAATCACCCAATCAGGCCACTCTATGGTGAAGGGCAGGCACATTCGCAGCTCCTTAAAGGCCGTCTGATAGTCATTTCTCGACCATGTTTGGATCAATTGATGAACGAGTAACTAGGTTATCATATGTATTCGGGCCAATGCGCAAGAGCAAGGCCTCGCAGAACTCTTCCCACGTATATCATGGGCAATCTTTTTCATCACTTGGGTACCAACGGTTGACCTCATCTTTGAATGGTTGCCATAAATACTTGTTCCCATGCTAGAGTTCTGTAATACCTGAAATAATTCTCCGCACACTATAGCCATTCATGCTTTCCATTTCCATCAAAAGAAAATTTATGCCGATCTTGGAAAGCTTACTGGGGCTGTTCTTGGTAAGGATTCATGGGCCAATACTTTCTGTTTTGGGTAACGAGGTTTGCATGGGACGCGCTAGGAGGTTGTTGGTGCGTAGGGTAATGCTGGCCGTTTAGGGGTTGGAAGCTAGGGTTGTAGAGGCTATACGGTTAGCAAGTACGTTGGAAGGAGTTTGCATGTTTTTGTTTCTTCTGTTGGTAATATAGGTGTGCAATTGCATGTGAGCTTATGGTTATCGAAGTGGGTTGCTAGATTTATCCGGTGTTGTGACTTTCTCAGGTTTGGAGTTAGGACTTATTGTTGCCGAATGACTCTTTGAAGCCCTCAAATTTATCCGATGATTTGCGTTATGCATGAGGCAAGGAATTTTAAATCCCCTTACTATCCTGTTCTTTCTGAATTTGTGATGAGCTAGGCAGATGGCAAGTGACGGGGACGCGCAGAAAATTTTCTTCATTGCTTGTGGGCGGTGATGTCCTTGTTTCTAACGTTTAAGGCACCGGAGCAGCTGAATTTGTCATGACTCTAATACCAATTAATACAATCCCGCTGGATTGTAGCATCACGCATCTGAATTCTAATTAAAACTAGAACTAAAAATTAAAGGAAAGAAAACGAGATTATTTCCTCCAATGTCTAATACAAGGCATTATTTATACTAGTGGCTCTCCGCTAGGTGTCATAGACCTAACACAATTTCTTTCTAAGCTAGAACTACTCTTAATTAGACTTGGACATCAAATACTAGAATCCTAAACGCATTTAACTACTTAAAACAGAGCAGCGGGACAAGTCATACATCTTCTGGTTGGTCTTCGTTCCTCACAAGGTTTTCCTTGTGTTGTTTTGGATAGGTCGTCCTTGTACATCACTATCAGTCTAACATCTGTCAACATTCACCAAAAACCTAGATGCCATTACTAAAGTACAGGAAGTTCAATCACTTCGTTCATCATCTTAATGTATCTTTTGCGGCAATCTTTGGCTAGTCTATTATCTATTCGGAATCACTTCAGAGCTCTTAGTAAGATTAGATAGGTAAACATATTAAATCTCTAATAACATTGTTCATGTTAACTTAATAAAATGCTAAATCCTTTCCAAGAGCTTCTCATGAATCGTGTCATTCCTTACTCGCAAAGAAATTAACTACCAAATTATAATTTTTGGAATTAAACATCAAAGAAAGAAAAAGAAGTAGAAGTTACGTTTTTTGTTTTCCATGAGAGACTACAGAAACAACAGTTTTTAGTAGAATTATGTTGAAATAATAAGGTTGATTTTAAAAATAACAATAATTTAGAATTTTAGCTTATGAGTTACTTGGACTAATGGTTTAATTTAAATTGCGCAACTCAGTAAGTATGAACATAGCATCATCACTTGCTGTTTTTATAAGAAAGAATTATCCTAAATAGCTAGCTATATCCGCGATATTCTTTATCGGGTAGAAGATAGCAAAAATTTAATAGGTGTTATTACAAAGCGGAACAGAGCAGGATAGAGAAATCAGCTAAAGTAGAACAGAGGATTCCAATTAAACTAACCGACTATTTTGCTGCCGTAGAGAAATCATTATACTAACTTTAGAGATAATTTCAAGTATTATGTAGATTCAGGTTGAGCCTAATCTTTCCATCAGATTTAGAGGAATATGCGTACAACAATTTTGACAAAATAGTTCACAAAATCATGATTTATAAAAGCTTACAAAAATCATCTTTTGACTGATCGATGTACTAAGATGAAAATTTCGTAATTGAACTTGTCCCACTGCAATCACTTTGATCAGAGCATGCTCTTCATATTGAAGGCCACTACAAAAGGAGAAATGCATAACAGATAAGAGGGGCAAGCACAGACTGGAAAAATTGAACTATCGACAAGCTAATTTTATGTTTCAAAAGAAAGATCTAATCAAGCCATACCAGCAGAATAATTGAGGTTTGAAGTGCTAGCTAGAAGATCAATTAGATATTTTACTTACCTCTATCAAGATCTAATCTTTGAAAACCTATTTGATTGAAACCCGAATGGCAACGGCATAGAAGAGTAAGTTGATAATATTGCAATAGGCGCACGAGGGAGACAATAGAAATAATTTCCTACTGTTAGAAGATTAGAAAATTCTGCAGTTTGAGAAGAGAAAAATATAAGAGGGATAAAAGGAGAAAAACAGAAAGAGGGAGAGATACTAAAGAGCTTATCTAATAGAAGTACATATAAAAGAGAAAGCACATATAGAAGAACCACACATTACTCTCTATTCTCTCCTCGAGCTTACTGAGGTAACACTTTTGACATTTCTTTTGATCATCTCTTTATTTTACTGAGCCTAAAACTCAATCTATGTGAGAGAAATCATGTGCTTTATAATTGCTTATAACAAACACACTTGATTTTATTAGAATGAGATTTGCATCGGTGAGAAGGGCTTGGCTAATAAGCTTTCTCGATTGTACTAATATTGTAAGAACTTACATATTTGCACAAAGCCTTAGCTAAGCCTTCTACTAGGTTGTTGGTGTTCATCTTGATGAGAGAACCGATTAAAACAATTATGTTTGGCTAAACACAACTTCCTACTAGACTTCAAGAATTTTCTTCAAGCTCAAATTCAGTTTGAGCAAAACTTCAACAAAATTCCTCATATTCAGTTTGAGCCTTTTTAAGCTTACTGATCTCACTGTAGTGTTCGTTGTCAATCATATGTTTACTGATTTGGTTTCTCTATCATCTAATTCAGATTGATATGTGGTTTAGATATCTACATCTCTCTTTACCTTCACTAATTTTCTCTTTCTCTGGTCTTTGTTTCTGCTTTTCTGATAATTCCTACTCATTGGCCTTCTCCTCTGTTTATTCTTCTTAAAGAATTTACTGAATTTTTTGATTAGTAAAATCTAAATTGTTTTCTTCGTTTGAGGGAGAACTACTTACTTGGAGGTTGATAGTGTTTAACCCAATTCCTTCTAGTGGATCTCCAGTTTCATTAGTGATAACATTTTAACCATAAGCTTAAGAATAAGTTCATCTAAAGTCATTATAGGAAACTTCAAATTTTTCTATATTTGGAGTTGTATGAGGGTAGGACAGCTTGCAATTTCACTTAAGCTCTTCCGATTTGAACACTTTTTCTAGATTCGTCATAGAATTTATGATGTTAGTGAATCTAGAATATATTTGTGTAATGGTCTTATTTTTGCTCATCTTAAAGTTCTCATAATCATGCATCAATAAGTTCACACATGTTTCTTTAATTTTTATTGTTCCTTAGTGTGTGAGTTCGAGTTGATTGTGCATCAATAAGTTCACACATAGTCTAACATCTGTCAACATTCGCCAAAAACCTAGATGCCATTACTTAAGTAAAGAAAGTTCAATCACTTCGTTCATCATCTTCATATATCTTTGCGGCAATCTTTGGCTAGTCTATTATCTATTCAGAATCACTTCAAAGCTCTTAGTAAGATTAGATAGGTAAACATATTAAATCTCTAACAACATTGTTCATGTTAACTTAATAAAATGCTAAATGCTTTCCAAGAGATTCTCATGAATCGTGTCATTCCTTACTCGCAAAGAAATTAACTACCAAATTATAATTTTTACAATTAAACTTCAAAGAAAGAAAAAGAAGTAGAAGTTACGTTTTTTGTTTTCCTTGAGAGACTACAGAAACAATAGTTTTGAGTAGAATTATGTTGAAATCATAAGGTTGATTTTAAAAATAACAATAATTAATAGTTGGACTAATGGTTAAAAATAAATTGTGCAAATCAGTAAGTATGAACATAACATCATCACTTACTGTTTTTCATTACTACAAAAAAGATCTTTACCGACTGAATATTACCGACTAAGATATTTTAGTGAGTGATTTTGTAAACTACCGACTAAAATAAATGCAGTCGGCAACTCATATGAACTTACCGACTCACACATAACTTAGTCGGTGTTTTAAGATAATTACTGACTAATACTTTCGTAGTTGGGCAATTACGCTAATAATTGCCGACTGGATAATTTTCTAGTCGGTATTTGTGCTAACTTGCCGACCGAATTGGTAGGTAGTTGGTACTTTTGACGACTGAATGTGTTATCAGTCGGCAATTTGTCTTAATGAGCCTGATCGAACCAAAACCCACTCATTTCCTTGGATGCAACAGATCGTAGGTTTTTCGCCGGAGCGGTGATCTACGTGAGAAATCCTGCTAAATCTCGCCGGATTTGTTTCCGTCCGACACTAGGAGAAGAAATTTTGTCGAAAATTCGATCTTTGGAGCTCCCGTTCTTCCGTCCGCACGTTCTGCAGTTGTTTTCAGCCTCGCCGGCCGGAGTCATTCACCCTATTGGTAAATTTTCAGCCTTTGATAATGGCATCACTCCAACTTGATCATGAGGTGATTAAGGTTTTGGATGACCAAGAAGGCATTCATCCTAGTGACGATCAAACTGAAAATGACAGCTTGAACGAATGTAACTACAGTGATGATGATTGCAATTGAATTATATGTCACATGTGAGATTATACTCAATCTTACACACTTATTTGCATCTCTTTTAAGTCTAACTTTTTTTCTTGTTATATGGGACATTGTATACAGGTGCTAGCTTTTGTTTATATTTATCTTTATGGCGCCGGCAACATCTAGTAAAAAATGACTATCGTTACAATCAACTTAGAATATTGCTGATTTGGAGACTTAAGACCACAATGGCTCTAGTACCGGTAATTTTTTTAATAAATAAAGTTCGTCAATTACTAATTAATGCATCTCGTAGTTGTCCTCTATGTAGGGTCTGTTGACACACAAACACAACGTTTGCGAGCGAGCAATAGATGTAGTGATTTTGAGATGTATATATTGAGAAATAAGAAAAAGGTCAAGATTGATATTCCAAATGGAATATGAAGACCAGTCCAGGAACACGCAAACTAGTTCGCAAGGGAGATGGCTTATCTGATTCGTACTTATGGTCCCCTAAAAAACACTAAAGGTTGGAGTATGATTGATCAATCTATTAAGAATAAAATTTATTCCATGATGGCCGTAAGTATTTTAAAGTTGCCATAATCTACATTATTAAGGTTTGGTAGTTGCTAACAATTTTTTTTATTATCACAAGATAAGTTTGAGTTAGATTTGTCTGATCATAGGATCTTAACATGTTTAGATAATACGGGTTCTGAGCGATATAAAGATTGGCGTTATGAGGGCCATGACTACTTTAACAGTGTTGGTGGCGGAGACAGGGCTCGAGCAAACCCTTATAAGGACTTCACACATTCAACAGCCCGACGTGAAGAATGGATTTGGTTATGTGATCAATTTGATTCGCTAGAATGGATCGTAAGATTCATTTATCTTAACTTTTCCTTTTAATTTTTATCTCATTGGTGGATAATACCCTTATCATTAGTTATATGTAGAGAAACTCGGAAAATATAAAAGCTGCTCGTGCAACAAAAAAAAACAGTAAGCACACCGCAAGCTCATGCACCTTTGCAGCAATACAACGAGAGAAGGTATTTTTCTTATAGTTTTCTAATTAGTAGCATTAATATAACAAAGACCAGAGGACTTTAACTAATTCTCTTATGAACTGTAGAATGCCAACTGTATTGATTATATAAAGAGACGCATATTTAAATACAAAAGAAAAGAAGGGCGGTTGGATATTGGAGGAGTCGCAATCGAATTATGTAAGTTATGTCTTTTCTATACAAATTTTTAGGGATTAACCTTAAGAGTCAAGGTTTATAATTTGTTAAATCTATTTTATTTTAAATGAAATACAAAATTAAATGGTAGAGATGCAGACCAAATCTCAAGAGGAGGGGAACGCAGTTGATGATGAAGAGATATATGCTTGTTGGTGCTTAGAAAAGCACGCGGGTATATTCGTGGATATGGGCATGGACCTAAGCCACCAACCACCCGTTTTGCTGGTTCCTCTATCCAAACATACGAGAATTCAGTTTTGAAAGATCAGATTATAACTCTACAGGAGAAAATGAAAGACAATAGGCCGAGCTTGAGAATCAACAACATGAACTGCTCGAGACTAAACAATGCCTCCGTGAGAATGAAACAAATATATCATTTCTCATGGAGATGTTCAAAAAACTTAAGAATGCTACTGGACCACATTTATCGTAAGTTCAATATGTGTTTCTTATTATTTATTATTTTTACTCTATTTCAGCTAAAAAAGAGATATATTTATTGCTTAGCTAAATTTTGTCATTTAGCTTGATTTTGTTCATTAATATTTTTGTTGGCTGATTAGGGTAGTGATCATTAACCTTCTATGCAAATTAGTATATTAAGAATCGTTTGACTAAATCTTTTTCGTGCAATAACTTTTCTAGGTTTTCCACCCTATCTTATGTCCTCAATCATTCATTTTCAAGCATAGATTCAACTTTTTCTTTGAAACATATTCTTAAACTTTATTTAATGTTTAGTTTTTTGTTAATGTGTTATTTCTTTTTGCAAAGGTGTTTGGCCAGAATCTGGAAGCTTCAAAGATGAAGGAGTTGGTCCCGTTCCAGCAAAGTGGAAAGGAACTTGTGAGGGAAATGTTACTTGCAACAGGTATACCACTAAGTTATATATATGTGGTTGACGTTCATGAAAATTTTGCTTTCTGAAAATTCAACTTTTTATCATGATTATTTTGGCTTGTAAATCTCTATTGATTGATTACACTTTTGTTTCCATCATGTAAACATCGGCACTATACAGGACAACAGGCTTTTTTTACTTTTATAGGCACGTTGGTTTCTTTTTAAACTACTTTTAGTTTTGACGCCTTTTTCTTAACTCTACCCTATGATTGTTCTTTGCCTTCATAAGTTACTTTTGGGACTATCTTCTAATGTGTCTAGATTATTATAACATTTTTGGCTTCATTATCTAGACAATTTCTAGTTTGTATCATAATTAAAATGTATGAGCCTAATAAGATAACATGTTTCCTTTTTCAAATCAATGCTGTAGACATCTAGAAATCTTTATAACTGATTTTACAATTTCATATGTAATTCTTCCTATCGTATTAATGCAAGAGCACATAAAAACCTTATCTTTTATAACAATTTTTGTGGTCCTCCAGAAGACAGAACTTTATGCTTCATAAAGTTTTAGAAATTCCATATGCTTTTTTCTTTTCTGCAATAGTAACAATAATTATAGAAATTCCATAAACCATAAAGTTTTTCTTTTGTTGGCAGTACTCAGTGGACAAGATAATAATAGAATGGCTTGAAGTTTACGTACTTCGTTGATTAAATTGATCCTTCACATGTTCATTGTTATCTTTTTTTTCTTCTAAAAGTTTTACATTGTTATATTTTGTTTCAAGAACACGTAACAGTTTACCTGAACTCCATGTTCATTGTTTCATTTTGTTTCTTCTAAAAGTTTTGAAGATTGTCCTATAGGGTTTATTATCCATATGCAAGCTTGTCATATCTTTTCAAATATTTTGCATCACTATGATCGTCGTTGAGAGCATTTCTTTTGCAGTCATATGTGGATGTGTATATTAGTGCATTATGAATCTAGTCTATAGAGAAGTTGGAAATGTTAATGCATGTTTATTTTCAGTATTAATGATTTCAAAACATATATATCTTTTGCTTTATGTCTAATAACAAAATTATTTGCTTTGTTTGTTGCAGGGATATTGTTTCAAATAGCTAGCTAGGGTGTTTCATTGTAAGAGAGACCAAGCTTTTCTTTATTCATCTTCAACTAATATATGAGATGATGTATAGATGCAATTGCATAAAATCATTGAGTTTGGTTAAGCATTGAGCTTTCTTTATTCATCAAAGTTGTTTGTGGAACGCATGTGGTGATTGGATAGTAGAGTTGTGTATAAATTATAAGTGTTGAGAGATGTGAATTTTGATTATTTTTTATTGATTAGTGATGTTTATTTGGATAATTTGTGTGAATACGAGCTGTACGTGAATAGAAATGATGTGAATAACAGGTTGATGCGAAATAAAAATACATAGCAGTGATGTTTCGCATATAATTGCCGACTAATAAGCAACCAATCGGTATTTACCGACTGAAACAGGACGCAATTACCGACTCAAAACTAGTTGGCAAACTCCGACTATGTTAAAAGTCGATAACCCAGCTGCACCATTAAGGAAATGCCGACTGCAGAATCAGTCGAAAATTATCGACTGAATCCATAGTCGGTAATTAGCAACCGACTAAGGAATTAGTCGGTAATACCGACTATTACTGCAGTCGGTATTTACCAACTGTATAAGCCGTCGGTATTTACCGACTAGGATTATCGTCGGTAATCTTTTGACCGCCATTTTAGTCAGTATTTGCCGTCTGAATTATAGAGTTGGTAATTTACTATGCGATACCGACTGAATTATATGTTCAGTCGGTAAACAGTTTACTGACCTCGATTTGTCGATGTTTTGCCGACTAATAATTGTTCGGTCGGTAATTGATTTTGCCGACTGGAATGAGTCGTTTATCGAGTTATTTTTTCAGTCAGTAAAGGTCTTTTTTGTAGTAGTATTTATAAGAAAGAAGTATCCTAAATAGCCAGCTATATCCGTGATATTCTTTATCGAGTAGAAGATAGCAAAAATTTGATAGATGTTATTACAAAGCGGAACAAAGCAAGATAGAAAAATCAGTTAAAGTAGAATAGAGGATTCCAATTAAACTAACCGACTGTTTCGATGCTGCAGAGAAATCATTATACTCAAATTAGAGGTAATTTCAAGTATTATGTAGATTCAGTTTGAGCCTGATCTTTCCACCAGATTTAGAAGAATATGCACACAACAATATCTACTAAATAGTTCACAAAATCATGATTTATAAAAGCTTACAAAAGTCATCATTTGACTGATCGTTGAACTAAGACGAAAATTTCGTAATTGAACTTGTGCACTGCAATGACTTTATCAGAGCATCCTCTTCACAGCGAAGGCCACTAGAAAGGGAAGAAATGCTGATAAGAGGGGCAAGCATAGACTGGAAAAGTTGAACTACCGACAAGCTCATTTTATGTTTCAAAAGAAAGATCTAATCAAGTCATACCAGCAAAATAATTAAGGTTTGAAGTGCTAGCTAGAAGATCAATTAGATATTCTACTTACTTATATCAAGATCTAATCTTTGAAGACCTATTTGATGGAACTCGAATGGCAACGGCATAGAAGAGTAAGTTCATAATATTGTAACATGCGCACGAGGGAGACAATGGAAATAATTTCTTGCCGTTAGAAGATTAGAAAATTCTTCAGTCTGAGAAGAGAAAATATAAGAGAGATAAGAAGAGAAAAACAGAAAGAGGGAGAGATACTAAAGAGCTTATCTAATAGAGGTACATATAAAAGAGAAAGCGCATATAGAAGAAACACACATTACTCTCTATTCTTTGCTTGAGCTTACTGAGATAACACTTTTGACGTTTCTTTTGATCATGCCCTTATTTTACTGAGCCTACACTCAATCTATGTGAGAGAAATCATATGCTTTAAAATTGCTTATAACAATTGATTTTATTAGAATGAGATTTGCACTCGGTGAGAAGAGTTTCGCTAATAAGCCTTCTCAATTATACTAGTATTGTAAGAAATTACATATTTGCACAAAGCCTTTGCTAAGCCTTCTACTAGGTTGTTGGTGTTCATCTCGAGGAGAGAACCGGTTAAGACAATCATGTTTGGCTAAACACAACTTCCTACTAGACTTCAAGAATTTTCTTCAAGCTCAAATTCAGTTTGAGCAAAACTTCCACAAAAGCCCTCATATTCAGTTTGAGACTTTTTAAGCTTACTGATCTCACTGTAGTGTTCGTTGTCAATCAAAGGTTTACTGATTTGGTTTCTCTTTCATCTGATTCAGATTGATATGTGGATTAGATATCTACATCTCTCTTTGCCTTCACTAATTTTCTCTTACTCTGGTCTTTGTTTCTGCTTTTCTGATAATTCCTACTCATTGGCCTTCTCCTCTGTTTATTCTTCTTAAAGAATTTACTGAATTTTTTGGTTAGTAAAATCTAAACTATTTGAGGGAGAACTACTTACTTGGAGGTCGGTAGTGTTTAATACAATTCCTTCTAGTGGATCTCTAGTTTCATTAGTGATAACATTTTAACCATAAGCTTAATAATAAGTTCATCTAAAGTCATTGTAGGGAAATTCGAATTTTTCTATATTTGGAGTTGTAGGAGGGTAGGACAGCTCGCAATTTCAGTTAAGCTCTTCCGATTTGAACACTTTTTCTAGATTCGTCATAAAATTTAATGATGTTAGTGAATCTAGAATACATTTGTGTAATGGTCTCATTTTTGCTCATCTTAAAGTTCTCATAATCATGCATCAATAAGTTCACACGTGTTTGTTTAATTTTTATTGTTCCTTCGTGTGTGAGTTCGAGTAGATTCTAAATTTCTTTAGCTGCGTTACAAGAACTAATTTTGTCAAATTAACCAGAATAAAGAGCACAATATAAATGGTTCACTATCATGTCGTTGAGAGAAATGGCTCGATTGTCGTCGTGAGTGAATTTTGCTTCTGATTTTCGGATGATTCTTCTAGTAGTGTCGATTTAGGTAGTATAATAGGTCATTAGGTATGATCTTCTAAAATATTGAGCTAAAACGAACACTACCATTTCTATCTTCTAATATCCATAGTTTGATTTATCAAATGATAGAGGTTGGTTTTATTGTAGTACATTAAATTGTGAATCGGTCTGTGGAAGAGGAGGATTGTTTAAAAGCAGCACTATTGCTCCTGTTAAACTAAAAGCAGTACTGTTTAAAAGTCTGAAGATAAAGAAACAACCGATTCCGATATTCTAATAGTTATTTATGTATATATGAGACTATTCTGGAAATACTAATTAAGCTAGATGTAAATCTTACTATGGTAGACCATCTTTGATGTAACGTAGAATTCCTGAATGAGATAAAGAGATGTTAATCATCAGCGTTTTGGAGAATGATCACAAAAGTACAATAGATTCCAGCCTTTAGCAGCGACAAGTGAACTATGCAATAACAACAAGCACACAAGGCTATTTGTGCTCTAGGCTCTTGACAAAGAAAACATAGAATTTGAACATACCATATATCTGAATTTAACAATAAATCTTGTCGACTATATTTGGAAAAGAAACAATAAAATGGAGCTAGTTAAAAACTGAAAAGAACGCAATTAGGCAATACAACCATCTAAGGAGGCTTTATATCGTACACTACAACGTGGCTTTTAAAATCATAAAGAAGCAGAGCTAGGATGCTACTAATGATTGAGGCATATATATAGAAAAAGCTTTACTTACACATCTTTACTTGTTTTATGTCAGGCACATGTGGGCGCCTTTCACTTAAGACCACCTAAGAAGTGACGCATTCCAAACGAAGGCGACAAGCAAAAGATAGCAATGTCACTCTAAAAAATTATTAGAACTCTAAGGTTGATTTTGATTATAACAATAATTATATGGTTTATGAATTAGAATGAACTAATAGTTTGAACTGAAGATATACAGATCATCACAAAGAGAAGTCTCATCTATAGATAGCCACCTAACAGCTAACTATTTGCTTGCTATATATATGCAGCATTCCTTCAGAGGCACATGAATAGTAGCCACAGAACATAGATCACACAGAAAGATGAGCATACAGTCACTTGACAGCTTGCTGCCATATTGCTATATATATACAGAAACAAAGCATTGGTAAAACAGAACAATCCTACAGAAGACAGCCAGATACCTAATTGTTGTCTCACTACTGAATGCACCAAGCAGCTAACCCGAGCCATCATGATCAACTTACACCTTTCAGAGATAAATTCAAGCATGTTATTGCTTTCATCTTGCTTCCAACTTTTTGTCTAAGTAAGAGCAACATACACACTACAAAATTGATCTAATAGAATATCAAATCATGATCAACACAAGTCTAGAAAAATTGTGAAATACTGAAAGAAAACATAGAAAATGAGTTGTAGAACAATGAGTAGTAGAAATACTGAGCCAACTTTTAGATGCAGTTTGATTAAGATTTTTTCATCTTTTTGAAGCCAAAATTTGAAGATTCACTAAGGAACATACTAGTTGCAAATCCATATCAAGAACCATAAAAAATCACAAGAATAAGAGATCAAGAATGCATAGCAAATTACCTATCAGAACCATACTCACTGACAGCACAAACATGAGTGTAAGATTCATATTTTAGTTTTCATATATGAAGAGTTCGCTGATCAAGCAATAAGAAAAGATTGTCTACATCATTCACAAGTAAGTTGCAGTCATATAATAATGCATTACAGTGAGCTATAAGAAAGAAATTGTTAAGTATATTCTATGGAAGAACGATTTGGAGTACTAAGCTGAGAGTCATGAAGGTGAACAGCAAGCTGTAGAACTCAAAACAACTCAAGAGCTTCACCTGCCTATGGGAAGAACTTCAGCAGATCAATAGATTCACTAAGAGAGTCACCATCCAACTCAGCTCAAGTAAGCAAATAAGAAATAAATTGTTAGGGTCCACATACTTGCAGAAGCCAACTCTGCTGGAGAAACTGAAAGGAAGACAACTAAGATAAAGCAAGTAGGTTATGGTCAGGCTGGAGCTTTGAATTTCATTCTCCTTGCAATTAATACTAATGGAAAGCTTGCCTTAAATTGGCTAAAATAAATGAGGCAGCAAGTTAACTACTAGACATATCTTCTTCTCAACCTTAAAGTTTGTCACTGATCATAAGACTCCAACGGAAAGAAGGGGTAGCCTCCTTCAAAGATAGACAATATAAGAAAAAAAAGAGCTGCGGAACAGAAACAAAAAAAAAGGAGAATAGAGAACTATACTGAAGAGAGAAAAAGAATTACACTTAATTTCTCAAAGCAAAGAGTTCTCATTATTGTTGATCATTTAGTGAACATTTTTTGGCAGCTCATTTGATCATATCAACTTGCTTATTTTAAGTTTTTTTCTCTTTTGAGATTGATTATGTGCTTAACCTTGCACTTTAAATTTCTATAAACTAGTGGGGAAGTGCTGAGAGGACTTACAGGAGGAGCTCTGTTGGAGGCTGGTAGGTGTTCACTGACATTGTAACAAAGCCAGCTATTTAGATAGGAGAATGTGTGTGTCCAGTCGGCTGTGAAAGGATTGTGTGGTTTAAGAAAACCCATAAAAGAGCAAGTGTGGTTAGTGAAACACTTTGCTATTGATGTGTGTAATTTGTTAAAAGGTTAATAAAGCTTCAACTCTTATAATAGAGCATCCGTGGATGTAGACAAAAAGGTTTGCCGAACCACATAAATCTCGAGTAGCTCTTATTTATCCTTAAACTGTCTTACTGCAGTACGTGTTGTGCTTATCTTCTGTTTGCATGATTTATCATACATATAACCGGCTGACTGCCAGACGCCTGTAGGAACTTTTGTTGAATAAAAATTTTTAATTATCAACTCAATTCATCCCTACTCTTTTCAGTTAATCTTGCAGATTCTCCGACAAAAATATATACTACGTAAGGTAACAGATATGATTGAAACAATCATAACAAACTAAATGCTAAAGCTGGGAAGCATTGAAGATAGCGAGCAAAGAAAACAAATTGCTAAATCAATACGGCATCGAATACATTAAAGGGAATATTTAAGAGTACTTTTTAAAAATAAATTTCTTAAAAGAAAAATATTAGAATGTAAATTTTATTTATCTTAAAAGAAATAAAAATACTCACGATCAAAAAAAATTCTAAAATTTTTATTTTTAAGATAAATTTTATAAATTATTATAAAATTTTATTAAAAAATATAAAATAAATAATTAAAATGAAAAGAAGTAAAAAGACAAGTCAAACATGGCCATAAGGAAGAAAATATATGATCCTCTATTGTTGTCATCCAAAAGAAAACCACTTCCAATCAGTCGGCTATATAGCAATTTTTTTGAAATAAATAAACCTGTGGCAATATGTAGAGGTGCAAAAACAGGCGGGCCGGCCCGCCAACCTGTTATATATTTATTTTTAAAATAATAAATTTAAATAATATTTAAAAATATTATTAAATATAGAAAATTGAAAATAATCTTAAAAATTATTACTAAATATAAAAAGCTTAAAAAATAACTTTAAAAATTATTATTAAATATAAAAAAATTATTACAAATTTGTAATATGTATATAATTAGAGTTTTCATTTTGAGTTGTATGTTGCATTCTTTTGACTGCAAGTTCTCAATCTTTCAAACAAGTTAACACTTTAACCATCTCACTAGTAAGTTATATTCTGCGTTCTTCAATTATCCTTCCGACTGTACTAAATGCCGATTCTGAAGACACCGTTGAAACAGGAATAGTCAAAATATCACGTGCTAGTTGAGAAAGTACTTGATATCTTGTTGAATGTATCTTCCACCAGTTCAAAATATTAAAATCTTCTACAATGACAGTATCGCCTTGAAAATATTTGTTCAAGTCAGAAGAAGATTGCATGCTGCTTGAAGTTGAAGATGGTGTTGAATTTGAGCCAGACTTGATGGAGATCAAAGACCAATTGATCGTTTTTTCTTCTTACTTTGATGAGTTTGTGCCGGTGCCGCTTGTTGTTGTTGATTTCGCAGATTACCAAACCTAACTTCATAAAGATCATAAACTTCATACAATTTGTTATGAGCATTAGTTATTTGCAATTGAATGTCGGGTACCTGCATTAGGATTAACAGTTCAAAGTTTATTGCAAAACTTACATTTCACCGTTTTTGATTGAGTACCATCACTTAGCACTGTATATTCGGCAGTGAAATAGTTCCAGGCTTCAGAAGTTGTGACTTTTGAACGTTTTGTTGTTGTCGATGTCGATCCTAAAGCTGAACTACTTCCAACACTTGGAATTGGAGGAATTTCGTTACATCTTTGATGAAAACTTCTTCTTTGTGTTGGAAGAATATTATCTCCTTTCTTCATACGGGCAACATCTATTTCCTTCAAATTCTGATCGTCCATTGCATAGTCATCCATATCAAGATTAATGGCACGAAAATTTTGGATCCATTTGAAATAACAACTAAAATTTTGAGAATTAAAGAAATGTAAATTTAAAAAATAAAGTAAGAAAAAATTATTTTTATAATTTTGTGTAAGATTGAGTAGAATGAAAATGAGATTTGAGAAAGATGTGTGAAAAATGAATGAGAATATGATGTATTTATAGTTGAAAAGTTGAATTTAAAAAAAAAAATTCTTAACGTTGCAGCCAGCCAACGGTAAAACCACCGTTGGCTGCCACTCCAACGGTCATGCTGATGTCAGCATGACAGAAACTAATTTAGTTTTTTGATCTAGTCAACGATCAATATTGACCAGGTCAAAGTCAACATTGACCGGTCAACAGAACAATGCTGGGCGGGCGGGCCAGCCAGGTCCTTGTGCCGGACTGAATGGCCCGGCCCATATTTTCATCTCTAACAGTATATAGATATAAAAAATATTTTGAGGCAACGTTCTAAACAACTAATCCATAGTACATCAAATGCAGAGTAACATGGTGGTTTTGCAAGCAGTATAAATTCATTTTTTAAATACAAGTTTGCCCCGAAAAGCATAGCTAGACTCTGTCATAGACATTAAAAATACAGCCATTGCAGAAGCTATTGTCCAAAAAATATTAGAAACACTAAGAATGGAGATTTGAAACACGTATATGATATGTTTCCTTAAAATATTATTTGCATCCTCTCAAAGATTGCTTTTTGGGTATCTCAATGCAAATCGCTTTAGGATATGACAAGCCTTCTTTAGAAATCTTGCACAAAGCAAGAGTAAAAAACTCTCACACTTAAATTTTGAAGAACATTTCTCATTTATATAATGATTTAACAATATTTCAAAACACTCTTTCATACATATCACTATCAATAACAACCATACAAAAAAGTACCAAATGAATTTCAGCCACTAATTCAAAATACTTCTTTCAAAAGAAAATAACCATCCTTCAAAATAATTATCAAACCGTTATTTATTTATTTTATATTTAAATAATTCCAACAATCTCCCACTTGTGTAAATATCAAATAAACTTCAATCAGAAAATTAAAATGTTTATGTATAAAGTAAGGTATCTTTCGATATAAACCAAACCTTAGTATAAGTACCATAAAGTGTCTCCCAAGCAGTAGAAGACTTTGAACCAATTATTTCTTTTGACAGAATACAGTGAAACAACACATATGATCATTAATCTATTCTTTGCTTTCCACGTCAAACTTGCTTAGCACTTTTAGCGGATATGTGCACATTCTGTTTCATGATCTTTATTGAGATAAACTCTAAATTTCATTTAAGGCGGCACCACCTCTAAGTTTACATAGGTGAAGTTCTTCAAACATCTATGTTAAATTAAGATACTTATCATAATTGACTGAACCTCGTTAAAAGTTCAAACACTTATCTCTTAAACTGTAACAACCAGCACTGTTTATCTTTGATAAGACTTTATTTACTATGTAGTGCTGAAACTATCCACATATTAATAACTTATTTTTTCCATTAAACCTCTTACTAGTCATTTTCTAGTTTTAGATTAGATTGCCATTATTGGTGGACTTTAATTAAGGAGTTTTAGTACCATCCTTCTCAATGTCCTTCTTATTAACTCTCTTGTAAAAGGCTTAGTGAAAGGATCCCAAGCTTTGACTAGACCTTACAAATGTTAGAGAAATAATTCCACCCTTAATTAATTTTCTCACATAATGATGTTTTAGACTAATATGTCTAGACTTTCCATTCTATACGTCACTGTATGCTCGAGTTGAAGTAGTTTGACTATCATAATAAATAGATATAAAAGTTATATCTTTAGTTATAGAAATTTCTACACGAAGATTCCGAAGTCACTCGGCTTCTTTTTCTGTTTCTGTCAAATCAACAAATTCTGATTCTATAGTTGTGTGTGTAATGCATTTTTTTTTTAAATTTTCAAGAAATTGCAATTCCTCCAAGAGTAAACACCCAATTGAGGTAGATTTCTAGCCTCTGTATACCCTTACAAGATAGTAGGAAATTTTAAATATTGTAAATTTTGATTTTTAGTTTTTATAAGATAACTAAGAACTGTAGCAATGGTCTTCCAATGTTCAACATTTGAATTGCTAGTAAATCTGCTTAATTTACTAATTGTAAAGCAATATCTGATCTTATACATTGCATTGCATATATTAAACTTTCAATAGCACTTGCATACTCAAGTTGTGCAGTTGCTCTTCCATCATTCTAGCAAGTTTTATACTTGAATCAGCGGGCGTATTAGCCTCTTTAATTTTCAAGGATAAAATTTGTTTAATACTTCCTTTATATATTAGGATTGGCTAAGTAGATAACCACCACAATCTTTTGATATTTTGATACCTAGGATGATATCCACTTGTCCAAAACCTTTTATTCTAACTATGGAAGATAGAAACCTCTTTGTTTCAATTATGCCTTTCATGTCATTGCTCACAATTAGCATGTCATCTACATAAAGACAAATAAAAATGATATATTCTTTGCACACCTTAGTACACAAATATTTATCACGAATGTTATGTATAAAATAATTAGAAAGACCAGCATAATTTTTCATACCATTTTAGAGTTTGCTTTAAATAATACAATGATTGAATAAATTTACGTATTTTTTGTTCATTTTCAGATAAAACAAACCCTTTCGGCTGATCTATATATACCTCCTCATTGAAATCACCATTCACGAATGCTATTTTTACATCCATTTGATGAACATAAAGATCATAAATCGATGTTAAAGAAAACAAAATTCTAGTTGAAGTTATTCTTACCACAGAAGCATATGTATCAAAATAATCAATTCTTTCTTTTTATTTAAAACTCTTGACTACTAATCTCGCTTTAAATGTGTGACGAGTACAATCAGTATGATATTTTCTTCTAAGCACTTATTAGCAACCAACAGGTTTAGAACCCGAAGGTAAATCAATAAGTTTCCAAGTATGGTTTGACATAATAGAATCCAATTTCATCGTTTATTGGATCCTTACGAAAGACAGAATCTCTTAAAGACATGACTTTTAAGTTTTAGATCATCTTTAATTTGAAGAACAATAGGAATTATTTTATGATTTTCTCTCTATTTCCTTCTACCATGTAAAAAAAAAAATAAGTTGAGAATCAACCTAATCTGATCCTAATTCTTTTGCTTTTTCGAAGTTCACTAGGTTGTTCAACAACCTTTGGAGATTTCTCCATAAATGATCATCCATCATAGGAGTCTCACATTCAGATTATCTATTAATAGTAGTTTGAGATTTATTTTTAGAAGTTAATAAATTCTCAAAGAGCTCCACATCTCAAATATGCTATGCTATTTGTAGAATATCTTACAAAAGCACATGTTATCCCTTTAGGTCTCACTTGGTCCTTTTAAAATCATCGTTCTTGTAATATGCAAGACAATCCCATTTAAAATCAGCGTTCTTGTAATATGCAAGACAATCTCATAGTTTAAAATAACCAATATTTGGCCTTTCTTCTCTTCCATAACTCATATGGAAAGATTTTGTTTATTTTTTCATAGAATTCTGTTCAAAATATTACATGCAGTAAGAAAAACTTCACCCCATAAATTAAATGGTAATTTAATATTTAACAACTCAACATTAACCATTTCTAGAAAGGTTTGATTATTCGGTTCTGCCTAACCATTTTGTTCAGGTCTATGAGGTGATGAACATTGATATATGATTCTATGTTGTTCAAAGAAAAAATTGAACTCATTTGAAAAATATTTACCACCTCTATCACTTGTAAGAACTTTAGCTTTCCTTTCTATTTGGTTTTTAAACCTAGTTTAGTAAACTTTGGAAGCATTAAAAGCTTCATCTAAAGTATCTAAAATAGAAATAAATTATCTGCTTCGAAATTTTCAAAATTCATTCACAAAATCATATCTCAAAGAAGTAGGTCACACTATTTCAACATAGATCCATACAGATCAACAAAAATAATCAACAAACAACTTTAAAAAAAAAAAAGATTCTCAGATCCTTACCTAACTTTGCTCTCAAAACAAATTCTCTACTTCGAAATTCTTCAAAAATCTTTCCTACAAGTAGATCTTAGCTTTGAGCAGTAGATCCGGTAAAACAATAAATCGGTCTGGTGAAAACTAAAAAGAGAGATCTAGCGAAAGCCGGCATCGAAAAGATCTATTGAAAAATCGATGCCGGAGAGAGATAGCGAAAGCCGATGCTGGAGAGCTCGCACGGAACCGAGAGGATAAAAAAAATTAAAGTGAAAAAAAATGAAATTAAAACTAATAATTTTTTATTATAAAAAGTGACTTGTATATTTAAATGAGTTCTAATTTTAAAAAGAACAGAAGAACTGACTTGTATTACGATGAAAGTGACTTGCATTGGCAAAAGAACAAACCCTTAGCGCAAGAGATAGAAACCGACTTCTGTTGGAACTACTTTAATAGCAACTAGAACAAGAATTTGGTGACGAATGCACATAGATGACAAAGACATCCTCAATGAAAACATGACCCAACTCATCACTTGGGAATATACCTGAATAGTAGAGATGTCTTCTCAATTTACCCTATAAATATATATATATATATATAGACAGTGCTCCGCGTTTATATCATGAGTTACATGAACATAAAAATTTTAGATTGCCAGACTAAGTGGTTTGTAGTTTTGACGTATCATCCTACCACAAACAATCTCTCTCTCTCTCTACTACTACTACTCTTGATCAAAAACATTGATCCTCATTTTTGTCCAGTAAATATGCTACCATCAAAAGCTATAGCAATATGGAAAAGAACCCTTGTCGCCACCATGAAATCCTTTTTACTTTTCAGTCAAATGGATCGATTCGGTGATCATGTTCGCTTGCCATAACCATTCCTGTGCACAGGCATGTGGGACACATTACCTGAAATTGATCAGCTAACATTTTAAGAAGTTCAAAGGCAGAATAAATAACTATACATCCTTTTCTCACAACATGGACATACTCTATACACTTATTATCCAATTCATAGTAATTTAAGCAGAGGATACTATAGATCTTCCAAATTCTATACCTTCCCAGCACTGGAACAATTTGGACATCTCTTAGTAGTAGGAGGTTCCAAAGGACAATCACAGACCCCTGATATGGAAACAGGCTCCGTGCTCAAAAATACACCAGTAGAAGAACACCGAGCACACGCTAGATACCCTGTTGTCCAGGATATAAAAAAGTTATCACCTACGAATTTCAAGCTTGTATTGAGACAATGAGTTTCCAAGAAGCCCACTGGATCTTTTGGGTATGTACGTCAAGTAATTTAAGGAATTGGAGCATGGGTTAAGCTGAAAATATTTAGACGTACCAGTGCCATGGCAATACTTGCATCTCTTCTTCTCCTGCCTCTCTACGTTGTTAATTTCAACCAGCATCAAAGCTGAAATCACACCAACTGCTCCTCCTGAGAAGGATGCAACAATGGGATCAACCTGACTGAATTAGAAGCAAGAAGCTCTAGTCAGAAAAATGGCTCTGTTCATGCATAGACAATAGTAACATGCTTAGATGAGGTACAATGACCTTAATTGCAAAGGCAAATGCAAGTGGCGTATGAAATCTTCATAGGATGTGCCACCAAGTCCTAACTTCAGCTCAAGCTGCATGGAAAAAGGTGTTGTCAGGTAAACTGATAATGCTAGCTAAAATCAAAGAACTAGATAAGCTATCTCCAGAGAAGTAGGTAATTACCAGCACAAATTAGCATACAAGGGCAACAAAGGCACTTGCATTTCTTTTAGAGAAAAAGAATGCAATTTCTGTTCAATCATCTCGTTGGCTACAAACATTCAAGATGAACCAACAACTCTTTTATAAATTAAAAGAAGATGAAAATATCATCTGTTGTTGATCTTAAAAATAATGAACAGTATAACTGAGAGTACTGATGTTTTGTCAAGCAAGTCAGTAACAGCAAGAAAATCAAGAAAGCATGACACTACAGTCATAAAGTTGGTTATACAAACATCAGAGTTTGGCTTGATCTTGACTGATTTCAGCGTTAAAATATTGATGTCTTGCAAAAGTTTATAGTTTAGACATTTTATTGACAACTATTAACAGTGCACCCACGAAGAGATACCATTACATCAGACTGCTATGCTTTCGAGGCATAACATTTGAGCTTGTCTATTACCAAAAAAGTAAACGTCCATATTTGTATTATAGTAAAGCCTTCTGGTTGTTAGGTCCTTCATAAAGTTGTTTAGACACAAATCTTGTATAGATACTTGCCCAGATATCAATGGTATAGGACATCCAAGAATATCTTTACTTTGGAGCTTGACTATGAAAAGAAGTGTCTAAACGGTAACTTTTTACCAGATGGAAAACAGAAAAGCAACATTAATATGCAGGGCGAGAAACTTACAACTGGTGCAAGAAGCCCTCCAAACATGATTATGCCTGATATGAAGGCGAAAGATGTGAAGTGAAGTTTCTTTAGGCTCTTTGGTGTCTGATGAAGAAAGAGAAAACCAACAACAATTAATAACAGATAGGTGCAAAGAAGTGCCGCAGCTCTTCAAGGCTAAAGAAGACAAATTATAAATACCACATGGGGGAGAAAAGGAATCGTAGAGGGAATGTCAGGCATCTCATTAGCCTCGCCATTTCTATCAACGGATTCAGCACCCTTGATACGTTCTTGCACACGAAGCCTCCTAACCTAGGATTTGTCATTCAAGCATCATAAATTGTCAGAAGCGCAACTATGATTTTTTTGCAAACAGCACAAGTGCAAATTGTAACAAGATCAGTCCAGTTACCATAAGGCATTAACCAGAAGAAATTTCTAAAAACTGAGATAGTTATTCACTACCTCTTCCATAAGAAGAAATATTTTGTTTCTGCGACTCCTAATATTGTCCTGGATCTCTTGCAGCTGCATTTGAACAAAATCCTGCACAGTCTCTGGTCCTTCAATGATGCAAAAGCTGCCAATATAATATTCATGTCAAGATTCATTCCTACTAACTATAATATCTATTCCAACAAATCCTAGAATTCTGCACAAACAAATTCCTCTTAATCAGAGAATCTCCAACAATTACTGAAAGAGCATGCGCATGCTCATTTCAATCAAATTAGGACTAGAAGGAACACCATGCTTTTGTTTTTTTAAGAAGCATGTTAGTCCAGTAATATTAATAGCTACTGTGACTTTAGGCATTATTATTAAGAAAACAATAAATGCGAGCATCAGTACATCAAGCCTATACCGTAACGACTCTGAGCATCAAGACAAGCTAATTATGAAATTAAATCAATAAATTCAACGTCAACTGAACAATTAACCCCCCGTCCCAACAATCCAAAATCACAACAGCTAAACTTTTGAACAAACTATCCCATCCGCATAACAAAAAATTCAATACACACAATCATCACAAAACAAAAGTGAAACGAAACAAAAACAGAATCCGTTGGACGTCCTACCTAGATCCAGAATCATCAGAGGGAGTAAAAGAAGCGCTGCAGCGTCCCCAACGCGCTCTTCTCCGGCGAACTAACGACAGCTGCCCTGCCCCGCGACCACAGCTCAATGACCTCGGTCGGTTAACTAGAGAGTAGATCGACGGTAGCGTTGCAGCCGCTGACGTCATCCCTCTTCGTTTCTCTCAACTTAAGCTCTACCCTTTTTCAGGCGGGTAGATAACAAGTGCTCGTTTATTCTCTCTATGTTTATGTACTCGGAAATACGTAACAATCTGTAGCGAGATGGCAGATAACGACAGATTCCGCAATTGCCGACTAAGGCTCGTTCGGACAGGCGTTCTATTATCAATTTTTTTATTTTTTTAATAAATTTTATATGATATTTTAGAATTTTATTTAAAATATATAAAAATTGAATATTAAAATTTTTATTATTACTTATACTTATCATATTTAAAATTAAAAAATAAATTTTAAAATATTTTTTACCTTATAAATATTTTTAAACATTCCGTAACTCAGTGTTGAAGCCCTGTACAAAGTATATATATAAGATAAAAACACATCATATTTTTATGAACACAAATACATATACGTGCCAAAAGTGTTCGGCGAGATCATTAACTTTAATCTTTATCTTTGGATACGGAGAACCACAAGTTAAAAATATATTGATAAAATTTCAACTCAATCTGAATACAAATCGACTTCCATCGTACTTGATTAAAATGATACAAAAAGCTACAATTGACAAAATATACATATTTCATTTTTTGTAATTTTGATCACGAATTCGGATAAAAATCCATTTGTATTTCGATTGAGTTAAGAATTTATCAGCGTGTTTTCATAAATATATATATAGGTACATACATATAATATATATATATATATATATACGAGTGCGATGTGCGTACAAAAGTTACTCGGTCTATACTTAACACCTTATGTAAATACTGTGTAAGGGCATGCTTATAATTTCGCATGCTTTTACACAATATAACAAGTTTTTTTTCTTCATTTCTCCCCTCTCCTTCCCTTGACTTCTTCGTCCTGCTCCTGACTGGATCTCTCCGTCGCCGCTCCGAGCTGGCGATCGGAGGGATCCTGGTCATAACTTAACTTAGTGGAGCCCTCTCTTCTCCTTCCTTTTCCTCTCTTCTCCTTCTCCTTCCTTTCTCGCAGTCGATCAAGAAACTCGACGGCGGCGAAACCCTCCCGTGCCGGCCGACGAGCGTCAAATTGGCAAGAAGTTGTCTTCTTTTCTTCTCCTCATTCTTCGTTTCCTATTCTTCACATTAATTACATCAATTGCAAGCTTGAGCATCATCAAAAACAATTTTTTCGAATTCGTGCGCTCCCGAACTCACCAAACTTGCTTTTTGAATTCGGTCACTACGATATTGCTGGTATTGTCCTTACTTACAATGTTTACGAATATTTATTTTTTTTATGCTTTTCTGTGTAGGTGCAGTCCGGTACCGGAACTGGGGCAAGGGGAGATTTATTTGAGTTGCAATCTTTTAATTGAAGGTATCCTTTATTCTATAATTAATTTCGTTGTTACTTCTACTTTCTTTTATCTTCTCTCTGTTTGCAGGACAATTGCATATATAGAAGATGTCATTAACGTTTTTTCTGCTCTAGAACTCACTGGATGCAGCTGAATGGCTTTGAAGCTCACTGCTAATGATTTCTTGTGTCTTTTTTTTTTTTTTTTTTTTGTGTTTCTCATGAATGCTAATTCTTGGGCAATGAATGAATGTTTGTAATTGTAGTGTGTATGCAGACTGTAGATTGTGTCTACTGTATATGTACGAATGTAACTTAAGCGTTGTAAACTTGTGAACAAGGTAGCTTTTGTTGTGAATACAGTATAAAATCTTTTTACAAACTTGTGTTATGAATGAAATGTGATTATAATTCTCTAGTTGGTATCTAATTTGTCATATGAATGTGAATGTGAAGTGAATGAGAATATATAAATGTGATGAGAAGTTGTCAATTTTTAAATGTGAAGTATAAGAACAGCAGTAAGCTGTGTATATAAATGTAGAGTGAGTATAGACCAGTAAGTTATGTTCTGGCAGATGCATATCTCACTGGCAAGGGAATACATGACAGTGAGCTACGCTCATGGCTTATAGTGGGACACATAGCTCACTTGCAGAACCAGTGAGCTCTGTTAGCTCATCAACTGTCAGTGAGTTCACTCGTTTTCGGCCAGTGAGCTCACCGGACTCGCTCCAATCAAAATAAATTTTAATTTAAAATTTTTTTTTTAGTCGAAGTTGTACGATGTTGTTTAACAGATTGAACATAACAAAATTAGTTTTTTTAGAATGCAACTTAACAAAACGTTTTTTCTAACATTGAGACATTGAGGTGTCTAAGCTCACTAGCAGCAGCTAGTGAGCTAGCATAGTATAGCTCACTGTCCAGTGAGCCTCACTAGCTAGTCCAACCAAAATAATTTATGTGTATATAATTTTTTTTAGTCGGGTTTGTACGATGTTATTTAAATAGATTGAACGTAACAAAATTTTCTTTTTTTTTTATACATTGCAACTTAACAAAACTTTTTTTTTTGTGGACATTGAGCTATACAAGCTCACTAGCAAGTGAGCTAGCATAGCATAGCATAGCTTACTATCTAGTGAGCTCACTGGTCTCCGGCGAGTGAGTTCACTGGCCAATCTAAGAAAGTAACTTTTAATTTTAATTTTTTTTTAGTTAGAGTTGTACGATGTTGTTTGACTAGATTGAACGTAACAAAATTATTATTTTGTAATGCAACTTAACAAAACTTTTTTTTTTTGTAACATTGAACTATGCAAGCTCACTGGCAAGTGAGCTAGCATATCATAGCTCACTAGACAGTGAGCTCACTACTCACTATCAGTGAGCTGCTCACAGGTTCTCGTTGGTTTCTTTGACATTGTACACATGTTTGTATTTAAAGAAGAAAAACAATTGAGCATAGAACAACACCAAGTTGAGAAAAATTTTATAACAAGCTTAGCATAGGTCATTTTGTCATTACCCATTTAGGTGCATCTATTTTGAGCGGGAGAGAGCTAATATCACGAGAAATAGATAAGGCTCTCTGTTATATTATTTTGCTCTCTATTCTTAGGTGTTCTATTTCGGCAACAAGTACGAAGTAAACTAAATTGCTCTTTTTGTTTTTATTCTTCCTCTTGCATTTAAACTTCTACACCATGTCTAATCAGTTCAACGGTATTATATGAAACTTTTTGACACCATGTTTGTATTTAAATTTTTGTTGTCTTTAAATTTTGTTTGAAAATTTGTAGGTCTCGAGGCCGGACCTTCTCTACCAACTCAAAACGTAGTAAATGACAATCTCAAGTCACCGTGCTTAGGGATGACATTTGTAAGCGTCGAAGATGCGAAGCAATTTTATATAAATTAAGAAAAAGACGAGGGGTTTAGCGTAGTGACTCGATCTACGCAAAACCCGTGCTCATTCAGACGAAGTCACTATTTGTCAAATGACTTGTGACTATTTTGAAAATCATAAAGGACATTAACCTCAAAAAATGGACTAGAAATCTGAAAAATCAGTAAAGAACAAGAGAATCACTAGCATGGCCAAATGCTGATGTCATGCAACAATTAAGGTGAGAAAGCAACCTAGTGGATTATGAAAAGTGGTGAGTTATGAAGACCAACACAATTACAATTTAATTAGTCCGGTAAAAAAAATGCGTATGTCTATTTGTAGAAATATGCCCACTACAGCTAAAAGTTTTATTAATTCATCTCGGAATGAAGGTATACCTGTGGTTAAGGTTGCCAGTATTCTTGACGAATCTCAATATGGTTTGATAACAAAAGTTGTTGGAACTATTTGTGTCATTCAAAGGAGTACAAAAGCCTATCAGTGGTGATGCCACCGCAGCGGTTAAATTTTTTAAAAAGAAGAGTATAAAAGATCTAATTTTTTTTTGTGCGATACAGATGTATGAAAACTCAAGAGCAATCAATTTTTTCTAGGTGGATGGAAGATCATGTAGTCAATATCATCATTTTGGTGACGTATTTTTTGACACCATCTACCGCAAAAATATCTATGAGATGCCATTTGCTCCATTCACTGAAGTTAACCATCATAAATATGTCAATTCAGTTTGACTACGGACTACTTTTGGATGAGATGGAAGAATCTTTTCGGTAACCTTTTTAGACATGGCTTACAGCTATGAGGAGACGTGCTCTATTTTCAATCATCACAGATCAAGATAAAGCTATAACTGCAGCCGTTGCTAAGGTATTCTAAAATACACGATATAGATTTTATTTATGGCATATTATGAAAAAATTTGCCCAAAAACTTTCGCATATTTATGTTAAAAAGTCAAATTCAAAAAAAATATCAAGTCGTGTATTCAAGAAACTTTTAATCCGAGTTACATTTTAAGCGAGGTGGGAGAAATTGATGTGTACAAATACGTTGCAGAAAAAATGAATGACTCTTAAGCAATATACGAGATTTGACAAAAATGGGCAACAATCTATCATTTGAATACTTTTTCTGCCGACACTAATACTACTAGGTGTTCTGAAGGTATGAATAAAATTTATAAGAATTTTTGTCATAGTGAAATTTATAAGAATTTTTATCATACCACAACAACTCTTCGAGAGTTTGTGTTGAAGAATGAGAAATATTTGAGTAAATTTATTGAGATAGAAAAAAAAAGAGGATTGTGTTTGAACACTTATGTCGCATTGTAGAAGGCAACTCCGATATCTTGAAAATTGCAGTAAAATTGTATATAAAAATGTGTACAATAAGTTCAAACAGGAGTATGAGAAAGCTCAATCTCAGTATATTTTGCATGATGATGAAAAAGGTAGTTGATGGATACACGATTTATATTTATAAGTCTCGAGTTGAAGATGATCCACGGGAGTATAAGGTGAAGTTTAATCCATACACAAAAAAAGGTAGCTGTGAATGCAAACTTCTTGAGTTTATGGGAATTCCTTGTAGACATCTTTTGAAGGTCTTTCAGAGTCAGAATATAGAAATACCCGATCATTTTATTCTGCAACAATGGAGAAAAGGTGCCAATAAATACAGAGGTAAGTATGATGGAGGTTTAGTAAGTGGTCATTACAATGCTGAGCTATTAAGAACTATCCAACTCCAGAACGTTTTCAACCAAATAGTTTATGAGGATGCTAAAACCAATGAAGGATATAAAATTTTATTGCAAACATTGGAAGAAACAATGATGCTGCTCAAGAAAGTAAGGAAGACTATTCATGAACATAAGATTCCAGTCATCCATTCATGTATACATAATGAGAATTTACAAGACTCAGTTGATACCTCCCAAGTGTTGCTTTTAAATCCCAACATATCACAAACAAAGAGAAGAAATAAAGAAGGAAGGCTTGCAAGGATAACACTAGAATAAAAGAAAGTTTGGAGAAAGCCACTACAAAAGCCAAAGCGAAGGTAGGCCGAAGATGTGCGTACTATAACAAATCGGGTGTCAAACATGATAAACGAAATTGTCCTAATAATTCAAATATAAAGAATAAGACAAGTAAGTTTACTCATTTGCTTAGTTTTAATTCCTAAATAGTAAAATTTTTTATTAAAATTTTGGTATTTATCATCACATTTGTACTTGCTAGTTACTAGTAGAGATGATTACGAAAACAAAGATACAAGTGAAGATGAAGAACTAAAGATGAAGACTTAGCTATTCAATTACAGTAGGATGATGAATGTATTTTGACATTTTTTGAGATTTAGTGAGCTTTTTAGTGAGCTCAGGAGCTCACTGAAATTACTTAAGTTGCATTGTATTAAAAAAAAAACAAATTGTTATGTTTAATTTGTTCAAACTATATTGCTCACTATTGTTTAAGTTGCATTGTACAAATATAAATAATTTTGTTACGTTCAATATATTTAAACAATATCATACAACTCTAATTAAAAAAATAAAAATAAAATTTATTTTGGTTGGACTAGCCAGTGAGCTCACTCTTCGGAGACTAGTGACCTCACTGTCTAGTGAACTTTGCTAGCTCACTTGCCAGTAAAAAAAAGGATTTTGTTAAGTTGCATTGTAAAAAAAAATAATTTTGTTACGTCCAATCTATTAAAACAACATCGTACAACTCAAACAAAAAAAAACTATAATTAAAATTTATTTTGTTTAAACTGGCAAGTGAGCTCACTGGCCGGAAACGAGTGAGCTCACTAGACAATGAGCTTGCATATCTCAATGTTAGAAAAAAAGGTTTTGTTAAGTTGCATTATAAGAAAAATTAATTTTTGCTATATTCAATCTATTTAAACAATATCGTACAACTCCGACTAAAAAAGTTTTTACAATAAAATTTTATTTTAGTTGGAGCGAGTCCGTGAGCTCACTCGCCGAGTACCAGTGAGCTCACTTGTCAAAAATGAGTTAGCTTACTGGCAACTGACTAGTGAGCTAACAGAGCTCACTAGTCCTACCAGTGAGCTATGTGTCCCACTGCAAGCTATGAGCATAGCTCACTGTCATATATTCCCTTGCGAGTGAGATATGCATCTGCCACTGGCAAGCATTCATCAGACAGGACATAGCTCACTGGTCTATACTCACTCCTCATTCATATATACAGCTCGCTGGTCTTATACTTCACGTTTAACAAATGACAACATTCTTATTACATTCTCATCACATTCATACATTCTCATTCACTCCATATTCACATTCACACATTAAACATTAGATACTAACCAGAGAATTATAATCACATTTCATTGATAACACAATTTTGTAAAAAATTTTTACATTGCATTCACAATAAAAGCTACAAACTTGTTCATAAGTTTACAACACTTAGAGCTACATTCGTACATATATAGCAGACACAATTTGCAGTATGCATTGCCTTCATAGTCTATATACACACTACACTTACAAACATTCATTCATTGTCGAATAACCGGCATTCATGGAAAATGAAAAAAAAACGAAAGACACAAAAAATCATTTAGCTGTATTCGGTGAGCTCCAAAGTAACAAAAATGTCGATGACCTCTTCTATATGTGCGATTGTCCTACAAACAGAGAGAAGATAAAAGAAAGTAAAAGTAATAACGAAATTAATCACAGAATAAAAGATACCTTCAATTAAAAAATTACAAATACAAATGAATCTCCCCTTACACCAGCTCCGGTACCTGACTGCAGCTACACAGAAAAAATACAAAACATCATCAAAGAAACAAATATTGGTAAACATTGAATATAAGGACAATACCAGCAATCTCGGTAATGACCGAATTTAAAAAAGAAGTTCGGTGAGCGAGGGAGTACTGGAATTCGAAAATATTATCTTCGATGATGCTCGAGCTTGCAATTGATGAAATTGATGTGAAGAATAGGAAAAGAAGAATGAGGAGAAGAAAAGATGACAATTTCTTACCGATTTGATGCTCGTCGGCCGGCACGGGAGGGTTTCGTCGCCGCCGGGTTTTTTGATCGGTTGCAACAAAGGAGATTAAAAACCTAAAATTGAAGAATGGAAAAGAGAGTAGGCTCTACTGAGTTAAGTTTCGATCAGGATCACTCCGATCGTCGGCTCGGAGCGACGGCGGAGAGATCGGGTAGGGAGCGAGACGAAGAAGTCGAGGAAAGAGGAGAGGAGAAATGAAGGAAAAAAAGGAAAAAAATAAAACACTTGTTATACTGTTGTGTAAAGACACAGAAAATTACAAACATGTCTTTACATAGTATTAACGTAAGGTGTTAAGTATGGACCGTCCGATCTTAATCAGACGGTCTATATTTGATGTACGCGATGTGCGCGCACAGTAATCTGTGTGTGCATGTTGCACTCGTTATATATATATGGTGTGCGATATGCGCACAGCTGCACGCACATCAAATTTCGACCGTCTGATCAAGATCGGACGATCTATATTCAACCTAAACATACTGCATTATATTAACACTTTGTAAAGACACCCTCGTAATTTCATGTGCCCTTACACAGTGTTTAGCCGTATAAGTTTTCTTTTATTAAAATTAAAATTTTGTCCCTCATTTGTTCTTTCCTCTCCATTTCTTCTCTTCTTTGTTCCTCCCTCAAGCCCGATCTATCGCCTCTTCGACCAGGCGATTGTCGGATTCCGGCAAAAATCTTAACACCCAAGCTGTCTCCTACCTTCTCCTTCTCTCAATTTTCAATGAATCGTTGCTTTCTCGCACCCAATCAGAAACTCGACGACTGGCCAAACCTAGCGTGCTAGCGACGATCGTCAATTCGGAAAGGAAATAATTTTTTTTCTTCTTCCTATTTTTCTCACCAATTTCATCAATTACTACCGCGGGCGACGTTGAAGCCAATCGTCGTGGTCGGATCAATTTCGAGCTTTTAGGTCTTTAACCGCACCGTCGGTCAATATCGATTACTGGTATTATTCTGTATTCAATATTTTACATAATATTTATTTTTTTAATTAATTTTTTAAATTTGTTTTTCTCTGTTTTGGTGCAGGCGATCATCGGAGCTAAAACAAGGATGAATACGGATGTCGACGTAAGTTGGTGGTTTTAATTTTATTGTTATTTGTTATGCAGCTGCTGATGAAATGGTTGTGCATTTTATTTTATTCTTTTAGGTTTCTAGTGACGGAGAAGGATTTTGCTGATGAACTATTGAATTCAAGATTGTTGCAAATTCCTTTGTTAGGAGATGGACTTTGGTGAAATGTGCGTTTTTTAAACTGTGCAATTTTCTGGTTGTATAAATTTGGATATTTTTATGCAATTTCATTGATTTGTTGTTTATTTAGTTTAGTTAGAGCAACTAATTAAAGAGTAGTGTAGGTTTTTTCACTAGGAGATGGGTTTGGAATAGTTAGAGCAACTTATTTTCTGGAATTCATACCCCGAGGTAGTAAGGCATCTTTGCTATAACTTTCTAAGATTTACTGAGTTGAAGTTATACAACAGCCTCCATTAAACTTGAGATGCATAAGCTCACATTTAAGAAATTTGGCATTTTTATTCATTGTGAAGCATAAACTGCCAATGTGCTTTCTTTTTCTCTGATATGTATAGTGATGTTGTAGCATGATACAATCTCCAAAAAAGCAATCATAAGCATTGGTTTTGTTATGTTTTTTATCGTATGAAATTTAAATGATTATATTTATTCATACACTTAAGCAGAAAACATAGCTGGATATCAAATCTTTACTTGCTCATTTGTCACAGAGTTATGCATACATAGTGAGTGGTTGCAGCAGAAGAAAATGTTTGCAGTTTCTAAGTTATCTTACGGGAGCTGCTGACTGGAAAGCCACTGGTCGATGAAGGGGTGTAATTAACAAAGTGGGCACTATATTATTATGCTGGACTTGATGAAACAACCCTGCTTCTTGAGTCAAGAATTTCTAGAACTTCACATGATGTTAGATTTCAGATGCTTTCTATTTATCAAAGTTACTCATAACCTTATACCCGAAGTTCAAGTGAATATACTTCAGAAGTAGCTCCTATCTTTTGCTGTATTTTTTGAAATGTTTGATCTTGTGTAATGTTATCAGGATTGGTTATAAAGTTGTTGTTTTGGTTGATATACATGGTGTAACAAGCTTAGGTTCAACGTAGAGTACCCTTCAAATATCACATGATGTATTTTAGCAGGAGTGGTTCTTTAGAGCAAAAAATATGTAAGCTGTAGCATATGGCTATGTTTAAATATGTTACTGCACTATTTGTAATTACATCTCTATTTAAAACAGGGATAACAAATTATTTTCCTAAAAGCTTCTACGTTATAACCGTGCATTATTTTCTTGTATAATGTTGCTGCACTATTTGTAATCCAATCTTATTTTTACTCGATGAAATAACTAAATTCTCAACAAGTGGGTTGTGAATGTGAGTATTACTATTTGTGAACGTGAGTGTCAATATAAATGTGAATGTTGAATCATAGAAGATGATAGTTATGTGGATGTCGAAGTACTATGATTGTATTTATACTTACGAAGCTTACATGAGCTAGGAGTTGGGAAAGAAATGGCAAGGGAGAAAGAAGTCAACAACAAGCAAATAATCTTTCCCTACTCAGATGAGTTGTCATTTTCATCAATGGAAAAGCATTCCCAGCTTTTATGAGCTGTCCGCGCTCGTCATAGCAAAAATGCACAAGAGAGAGTTTGAAGAATTCACAGCAAGCTTTACTTTCTATTCATAGTAAATATTCATTAAACAAAAGGTTTTCTCTACACTTTCACATTACATAATAAAATCTCTTTATAAGAAATAAATTATATACTAGTTTCTTAATATTGCTTTCTCTGAATGATGCTATTTGTAGTGCTCTGGGCTGTAATTTTTAACTTCATGTGCTCACAACTTCAAACAAGAGGCTTCCAAAATGGAGCTTTCTAACACTTCATTTCTGAGATTAGTCTGTAAAGCATAAAGATACCCTTAGATCAAATGATTAAGCCACTTCGAGATTATAAGACTAGCTTTTAACAATAACAACTTCAAAACAATCAAAATTTGAATAATAAAAGTATCAATATATATAGCTTTCTAAAATCACAAGTATCCTATAAGGCTGGGTGAAGATGGCAAATATGCAGATAATTGATAGAGATAACTACCAAAATATCACAAGATTTCAGCCCCAAATTCAAGATGGTACCATCTTGTGACCTATATCAATGGCAAATCTCAAAACTGTATTCGAAGTTCCATTCATCCCATTCTCTTATAAAAAATGTGCTAACAAAACATGTTTCACATTCAACATAGCGCCATTGAATCTACTTATTACTCTAGATCTAATAATATAGACATGAAACAAAGGGTAAGAGTTCAATGAATTTTAATTATTCAAATTCATTATCATCCTTGATAGATTTGAATGCCAAAACAAAGAAAGTTGCCCTTCCAAAACCCATCTCCTAGCAAAAAAATCTACACTACTCTTTAATTAGTTGCTCTAACTAAACTAAATAAAGAGAAAATCAATAAAATTGCATAAAAATATCCAGATACATACAACCAGAAAGATGCACTGTATAAAAAAAACACACATTCACCAAAATCCATCTCCTAACAAAAAAAATTGCAAGAACTTTGAATTCAACACTTCATCAACACAATCCTCATCCGTCACTGGCGTAACCATCTCATCAGCAACTGCATAACAAATAACAATAAAATTAAAACCATCAACTTACATCGACAGCCATATTCATCCTTATTTTAGCTCCGATCACCGACTGCACCAAAATAGAGAAAAACAATTTTCAAAATTAATTAAAAAAATAAATATTATGTAAAATATTAAAGTACATAATAATACCAGTAATCGATATAGCTGACGGTGCGGTTCAAGACCTAAAGTTTGGAATTGATCCGACAGCGACGATTGGCTTCGACGGTGCCGGCTGGCACACTAGGTTTGGCCGGTCGTCGAGTTTCCGATTGGGTGCGAGAAAGCAACGATTCATTGAGAATTGAGAGAAGGAGAAGGTAGGAGACAGCTTGGGTTTTAAGATTTTTGATGGAATCCGATGATCGCTTGGTCGGAGAGGCAAAGAACAAATGACGGAAAGAACAAAGAAGGGAGAAAATTTTATTTTAAAAAAAAAAACTTATACGGGTAAATACTATGCAAGAGCACGCAAAATTATGAGCGTGCTCTTACACAGTGTTTACGTAATGTAGTATGTTTGAGTTGAAATGGACTGTTCGATTTTGATCGAACGGCTGAAATTGGATGTACGCCACAGTGTTCTGTGTGCGCACATCACACACCTACACACACAATATATATATATATGAATTATGGATACCCATCCCATTAAGAACATTCAGGGATGCCCAATTGTTGTTGTAGGATCGGTTGATCCAACGGCTATGCTTGATTCAGCGCTTTCTTGCTGAATCAAGCCACGGGATTAATGTGCAGGAACAAAAATAAAAATTTTGTCTTTGTTTATGGGATCAATTATATTCTTTTTATCTTTCTTTTTTAACCCTCTTCTACTTTCTTTCCTTTCTTTCTTTCTTTTTCTCCCGTGAGGCAAAATCCTTAGCTCCCTCCCACGAGCAGTGTTGCGATCACTTTCTCTCCTCAAATTCTTACATTTTTTCTCTTTTCTCGCAGCCGTTCTTCCTCGTCTTTACCCACTCGAGTGATCTTCTTCCTCGTCGAATCGAGTCATCTCCTTTCCTACCGATCGGCTTTCCATCTTACTTTTCAATTTGACATATCTCTAATTCTCTCCTCCTTCAATTGTTTTCTGAATTTTTGTAAATTTGATGTTTTTTTCAAAATTTTGAAGTTGAATGTTTTTTTCAAAAGTAAACCAATCTTTCTTCTGTGGTCGGTTTTTTTTTTTTTGTTCTTTGTATTTTTCAGATTTTAGTTCAATCTTTTGTACAAGGACCACTTTTTCTAATTTTATGAAATTTTTTTAAACTTTTTGGTAAACCTGATGGATCGATGTGCTGAAGTTATAATATAGATTTTTTGAGTGTTTTCTTGAGTTGCAGGGATTGATTATGAAGACAAACTAGATTAGCAATAGAAAAATTATATTTTAGAAATTTTGTGTTTTCTTTCGCTTTTTTGTTGGCAAATAAAAAATGATTGAAAGCACTACTTGTTAATGCTTTTGTTTTGCAGGCTGTTGTCACCATTGTACAACTCATACAGGAGGAAGATGGTTGCTGTTGTATTATGAATGATGAATTTATTTTTCAGGTTGTGAATGAAGGGAGCACAATGATTTTCAAATTTGTTACAATAATGTGACATATAAGAAAATTATGTTTTAAGTTTTCAGCATTTTTAATAATTACTTTAAAAACATTAAACAATTGTATAAAAAAATTATTGATGAGTAAGATCTATATATATGGGGGAAGGGATAGAGGCACTTTCTTTTTAAGAGCAATTTCAAGCACTCCCTTCTCGGTTTATGGCCAAGGTGACTTCCAAATCCAATCTCTACCATTGGATATGAAGAAATATGAGTTAGAAAACTACCCACAAAATTTCATCTCAATCGAACCATGAATTCACCTCCATCCGATCACTTGATCAGGATGAAAAAAATGAAAACAACATATATATTTTTAAATTTTCGTACTTTCTGTCATCATGATCAAGTGATCGGATGGAGGTGAATTCATGGTCCAATTGAACTGAAATTTTATGGGTATATTTCTAGCTCATAATTCTTCATTTCCAACGGTAGAGATTGAATTTGAAAATCATTCCGGCCATAAATCATGGAGGGAGTGCCCGAGAGTGCCCTTAAAAAAAAAGTGCTCCTATCGCTCATATATATATATATATATATATATGAAAAAGGATGTGTGCACATCGCGCCTGCGTGCACATCTTATTTTAGATCGTCAAATCTAGATCTGACGGTCATCATTCATCACGTAGACACTTGCTGGAAGGCAAACATTTTAAATTTTGTTTACATTTTAGTAGAGTTTTTTTTTAGTTAGCGAGCTCGCTAGAGAATTTCTCCATAAGCAGTATAGTGAATATCTATAAGTTGATATATTATTTTAATTATTATTATTATTTTGTAGTCAGTATGTGAATGTGAATGTCAGTATGATGAGAATACTTTCTGGTTTCAATTTTTCAATTTTATTGACGTATTTCAATAAGTTGATAAGAGTTGTTATTCATTGGAGCAATTTGATCGATTTAAATAAGGTTATGTTTGTCAAACCTACACAACCAATTCAAAAGGAGAGAGGTGAATTGAGTTAGCATTTAAAAAATTTAATACGGTATAAATTATCTTTTAATACGGTATGAATAATTTAATATGTGTTTGGGTTTCCATTCTTACTTTAGCTCCATTACTAGAAATGTTCTCTTGAATTGTTGTTGATCTTTTGCTTGCATTGAGATGATCGTCTCTTTGTATCTTAATTTGTGTATTTTTCTTTAGTATCTATAAGACTCTAAATTTTGAGCTAATGGATGGAATTTTGTGTGCATTGCGTTGTTAGCTTCTTGATTCACGAATTTTATCTTCTGTTTGTTGTATATTTGTCTTGCTCCTGATATGGATGTGTTTCTACCATATTGATCTAACTCTAATATAGTATGTATACTTCATTGAAGTCTTCACCTTGCTAGAGCTCTTTTATGAGACATCGACAAAGGCAATAATCGTCTCTATTTGATTTCTTGCTTAACAGAAAGGATGTAGCATTTATATATCTGATTGATCTCTTCTGTTGGTGTATGCTCTGTTTTCTCACTAGATCACTTTACTATTATACCGTTATGTTTTGTGCGGATTTTCATTCATGTCTCATGAGGGATATTGCATACACTTAGCTGGCTTATTATTTGTTAAATACATGATGATTATACTTTATGGAGATCTGCATAACTTAAATTCAAAAATTAGTTTATATAAATTTATAAATGATATTACTTAATCATTGAAATAATCAAAACACCTTTGGAGTTCCAACAATCTCTCCTTTTTTATGATGAAAAAATCAGTAAGAATTATTAGTTTACATGTCTAACTAATCTCAAATTGATAACTCCATATAAAATAGCTTCGTATTGATATAATATTTAGTTTAAATAAGGAAGAAACCTGTTACCATCGTAAAGAATTTCGCCGAGTTCTCTTGAAAGTTTCTCCCCTTCACATAGCGCACATCTTTTAAAGAGATTTGCTCTTTATTTGTTTTCATTTATTGAATGCATATTTTTACTTAGCCAATACTTTTATTTTCTTGTAAACATGTTAGATTACCTTCAACTAATAATTCTTCTATCTCTCCCCATTTTTGTCATCATTAAAAGAGTGGTAGGAAATATCCAATACTAATAGTTATAAAGCATATTGTAATTTAGTATCATTTTCACTAAACATTAAGAAATTTACTTTGTGAATTTTTGTCGATCTTTACCACTAAAATAGATTCCCTCTATATGGGTAGATTTGTATATTAACTAATGTTGATGGTTAAGAGTTACTTCTTATTACGTTTACTTGATATGCATTTCAGATGTATATTTTGTCAGACTTATAGTCCGATATTCAGTTGCTATGTGTATGACTGAGACGATTAATTTTGTTATTTTTGTGCCAGCATTTTCTCCTCTTTCATTCATTCCTACATCAACAGACTATATTTCTTAACAAAAAATTAGCTTCATCAAGTGCAGTAAGTGGTAGGTAGGATTTATAGCTCATCCAAGCATAATATAAACTAGCAACATTTCTTTACCAGAAAAGAGCATATTTAGAAATTTGTAAACTATCAAACCAACTTGGTAAGACATGCACAAGAAGACTATACAAAGCACACGACTGTTTAGCATATAGATACAATAATTTGCCTAAGTTATATTGCATCAATAGCTAAGAAGAGAATTTTAGTCAAACCTAACTCATAATAAGTTTTACCTGCAAGAGGTAATTTGATATACTTCAACTAACCCCTTTTGTATTAACCTTTTTGGTTGTGCTGATGAATATTCTTCTATTAAATTCTGCAAATTATTTTCAACAACTTCTTGTCGCAAAGAATGACATTTATTGGTAGTAAGAGGAGCAATGCAAGTCAATCGTATAGTGCATTATATATCATGCACAAATGTATTAGTTCATAAAGAAATTTTTATAAACATAATTAATATTGTCATGACTTAAAGACCTATCCCCTTTATTAAGTGCCATCTTCTATAAGAATCATATTCTCCTTCTTTTTTTGTTGACGCATTTATCATCTCGTCACAATAATGGCAGACCTGCATATAGTAGGTTATTGCAAAAGCTTTTTTAGTAATAGTATGTTGACTTTATTAGTATGATTCACTTCCGATCCAGTGGGAGTCCCTTTATAGTAGTTGTCAACTGTAATAGTGTATACTCCCGTTTAAAATGTGCTTACATTATTAATTTATTTTCAACTATTTTGCTCTTGTAATGGTTAACTAAAATCTGCAAAATATATTAGTCAACAATACTTCATCAGAAACATGATTTGTGGATATTTTTTAGAGCAAGTAGATACTGAAATTCAGAAGCTTGATGATGTATAGAAATTCCTATATAAGGTGAAGTTAGTATAGAGCATTTTTAGCAATTTTCAGCATCAAGCATTCTTCAGTAAATATCCTCCATATGCATATTTTCTTTTCCAACATGTATTCAATTATTAAAACTTTTCTTTGCACGAAGTCAGGAGCCGTCAAATATGGCATTCATAATAATTCTTGCAAAGGGTGTCGATATTCTAACAGCAAGATGAACAATACATAATATTTTTTTAGCATGCATGCTGCAGATCTTGAAGTGGACTCATTATTTCTCAAAGAGAAACACATTTTATAGAAAAATAATACTTTCATTTTTTTGACTTAGATTTTAAAAGTTTTGCCCCTAGATATATCCATTTTCTTAATTACTTACCATTTGACAATCAATATTTTTCATATGAAAAATCATTTATTTGCATAAGCAAATTTATCAAAATCAATTTTTAGTATAATTGAATAATCAGAAAAATCTCATCATTGATTATCAATAAATGGTGTTAGTGAACTATAAACAGCAAGTTAAAAGAAGTGAATCGTACCTTTAGATAGCTTCCAATTTACTGTCCTATTTGCGTTATTTTTGGATAACTCGTTTCTTTTCTTTCTGAGAAGATATTTCTAGCAAATTTGGCAATATGGTGGATGTCGCTTCTTTTACTATGTGCTCATCTTTCATTCTATTGGTTGCATTCATCTTGACTTCTTTGTAACTTATGAAGAGCAAACTACAACTTAATTTATAAACTTTTTCTATAGGAAGATGTTAGAGCTTAACAAATTTTACAAGATTTTAACATTATTTGTAGATGACATTATCAATATAAAGATTGGGTTAAGATGTCGAATAGCACATTCAAACCAGAGATGATATCATAAGATTAGCTTCACATATTAAGTTACATGGCAAATAAAACTTAATGCATCATTGAATCAAAATTTCAGCAAATTTTCAACAATTCTTATCATTATAGATAATGCTTCCAAAAGATAACAACTTTGTCAAAATTCAAAACTCCAACAATATGAAAATTTTTAGAATATTAAAGCGATCATATAACTCATTATTAAAAGAAATTCAGTTTATGAAAAATACAAACAAAATGTTTTAATATAATCAGCCATGGAGCTTTGAGCTGAGTAAAATTCAAGGTGTATTTTTTGAAATGATTTGGCTTAGACATTTGTTGAGAGATATAGATGAATCACTATTAAGTCTCATCTAATTTGACGAATTTTACTTTAGTATGATAGTTCGGTTTGCATAAGCGAAAAATGTATTGATTATTCAATGAATTTTATTTCTGAACTATAAGGGAGATTTCTTCCAAATTCAGTTTCTACCAAGATGAAGATGAGGAGTTCTGTTTTCCAGAAAAGTTTACTTGGGATTGGTTAAGAGTTTGAAATAAGCTATCAATAGAGAATAATGGTTGGAGAGTTTTCTTTAAAGCTCCATATTCCCTATCGCTCAAAACAGCAAAAAGAGTTTCACAAGACTCAATTTCACTCATCGACAAGTTTTCAAAACCATATGAAATAATATTTATAACTCATTTAAAAACAAAACTCTCTAATAGATAGATTGTTCAAAGATAGAAAATTCATAAAAATTTATATAGGCAAATAAAGCACGTTTGCAAAATCATTTTGTAATATTTAAAATTTATTTTGAACAACCCATTCACAAGGTGTGCCGGTATTTTCTTGTTACCAAAACAACATTATCTTGTTCGTTAAGGGAAGAGACACTTACCTCATTTTGGTGTTCATGGTTGATTGTCAAGTAAAGGTTACCTTCTTTTTATTGATCGGGTATTGCCTCACTTTCATTGATGCGATTTCACCTTCATTGCATTGGTTAGCCTCATATTTGCTTTCATACATTCTTTCTAATTTGAGCCACTCATTTTTGCTATATAAAAAAATTAAATGTGATTAAATTGTTCAAAACTTAAAGCACAATATAGTAACTCCATAGCAAGAATTTAAAGAAGTAAAGTTTTTGTTCTCTAGATTTTGCTTAATAGCTTCAACTCCATCTTTGACAATCGTCCTTAAGAATACTATTGTTTGTATCTTCCATTGCCAATAGTTTTACCTGTTGAACAATGGGGCGCAATCGAGTGACCTTTTTTCCTTCTCAATGAAGTTTGAATTTGGTATAGAATATTTTTCTTAAGATGGTTAAATCTTCTTATATGTAGTAGATATGTAACTGGCTATGTATATAATAATCACTTATTAGATAAATCTATAAGATCAACTTAAGAGGGAATGAGTGAATTGAGTTGATAATTAAAACTTTTGATAAACAGAACTTCTTACAAGTAGTAGATATGTAACTGGCTATGTGTATGATAATTCCTGCTGAAGGAAATATTAGTGATTAAAATCACACAGTAAACAATTTTAATAGTAAGTAGGAAAACACAAAGGATTTTATGTGATTCGGCAAATCTTATTACTCATGTCTACAGCTGCTCTATGCTAAGAGCTGTAAATTCACTATATTTTAAACAAGTTACATTCACAAAAAGCAAAGTGTTTTACCAAACATATTTGTCCTTAAGGTTTTCTTATCCAAGACAAATGTACACAGTCTACTGAAGACACATCACCCTGGCTAGATAGTTGTAACTTTGTTACAAAGGTAGTGAATTCTCACGAGGCTCTTACTGATCGTCTTCTACAATCGCTTCAAGCACTTAGTCTATGTTGCAGAGAGTTGTTCAACACTAGTTAAGCATAGGATCAATCTCAACACAAGTATGAAATTAAAGTATGCAAAATGAGATGATCTAAAGAATATTGCTGGGAGATTATATTTTCATGTTGATCAGTAGTGGTGACCATGTGTTGGTGTTTTGGCTTCTCGATGAATGTTCGTATATGCTTCATTTTATTTTACCTTCTATTATCTCATTGTTTTTCTTTGCTCTCCTTCTTTTTTTCTTTGCTGGCTTGAATTATCTATTTATATGCTTTCTTCTTGCAACTCTTGGATTTAGAATTTTCAGTTGTTTCAATTTTTTCCGTTAGAGCTTACTCGTATGCTATAGTGCAGCATTTTCTTCCCATTCTATTCTTTATTCGTAGTTATTCTCAAGGGAGTTTCCATTGGAGTTTTTACTTCATCCGTCGACATAGACAAAGGCAATGATTGTCTCTGTTCGATTTCTTACTTAACAGAAAGGATGTAGCATCTATGCCGCTGGCTGCACTTCTGTTGGTGTATGCTCTTTTATCCTACTAAATCACTTTCGTACTGTGTTGATTTTCCATTCGTGTCTCATGAGAGATATTATATATACATAGCTGCATTATTGTCTGCTATATGCATGATGATTATACTTTATAAAGATCTGCATAACTTAATTCAAATATTAGTTCACATAAATTTATAAACTATAATTTTAAACATGGTAATCATCAAAACACTTTATAAGTTCCAAAAATTAGCTGCGATGACTGTTATTTTCATGGCTTTTTATTACAGATTGGTTGGCTCAAAGATTGGGGCGTTGGCTCATCACACATTTTTTGTAATGTTCTAGTGATCTTTTCTAGAGTTTGAATCATCTGATCTTATCTAAGTGGGCAATCTCTATACTTTCTTAGTTGATTGTGCACAAAACATAATGTAAGCAGCCTTTTGTGACTACTACGTCAATCTCAAAGAATATTACTTTTGGAGTAGTTAATGTATGATTTGTTTTGGGTAGAATACGAATCACTTCTTCTCTAGAACTATATGTTGTTTTTATATTACAATATCTAACATGTATTTGATTTAGAGGGAAACAAAGTATGGCGCCTCATAATTCATTATTCTCTAGCATTCTAGGTAAGACACTACTTATTTTACAATATTAGTTATGGTTAAAAAAGCTATTCACAAGTTCATGATGTTATAGAAAATATGAAAGTAAAAGAACAAATACTATACTGAAAATTTTATCTTAGCCAAACGGTCGCTTGCTCTGACCTATACATAACTTATGAATTCTATTACAAAGATGTCTACAAAACAGATTAAGAGTGCGTTTGGCGCAGCTTATAAAAAGCTGTTTATCAACTTTTCCTCATTTTATGTTTTTTAATACATATTTTATAAATATATAAAAAATTTATTTAAAAATTTAGAAAGTGTAGAAAAATTCTACGGAGTGAGATCTTTTTATTGCATATTTTTATTATTTTTTTGAAAGTAAAAAAAATAGAGCTCGTTTTCTAAAAAGAACAAAAATATTTCTATTTTAAAAAAGTTTCATTTCATAAGCAATCCCAAATATCTTCTAAAGGTATGTTCAGTTGTACTCTAACTCTACTTTTCCTACCATAAACTTCTCTTGTAACTCACTTTCATAAAAATTAAATATAAAAACTAAATTTATTTTTAAACTCTGCTTCCAACCATAATATTTTAAACTTTAAATTATATTCCCAAACTCATATTCAATAAAATAAATAAATAAATAAAACTCACTTTTGTCAATCATTGTTTATATGTATCTTTTGCACTCTTAACACAGGTGCTTATTTGGAATTGCTTTTTATCTACTTTTCATTCCAACCTTTTATTTTATTTTTTTTAATAAATTTTTTATAGTCTTCTACATAATTGTTTTAAAATTTTAGAAATCATAAAAATTTACGTCATAAAATTTTATTATTACTTATATTTTTATAAAAAAATTGAGCTTATTGTTTTAAAAATTTTAAAATATTATCCTTTTTAAAAATGCCTATTTTCAAAATCACTACCAAACTTTCACTCATTTCCTTTCAGTAAAAATCACTTGAACCTACCAAAAAATAAGAAATTATTTTTTAGTCATATTATTTTTTTAAAAATAAAAAAATTAAACTAACTTATAAAAATACTATTTATAATAATTATTTTTTAATAATTTATTTCTTAATGTTTTAATTTCGGTTCAAAAAATACACCATTTAGATAACTCATTTTTCGGGACTCAAACTTTCTAAGCAAAAGCAAACATGTACCAAATGATGAAGGGGTAATTCTGTCATTTGCATGCTGTATAAGCCAATGTAGCGAGCGCGCTAGGGTTCTCTTTTGTTTCGCCGCCGTTTCACTTTCTCTTTCCGAACATCTTCGCTCTTCACCGGAGAGCTCTCTATCACTCTTCGCGACAATGGTAAGCTAACTTATTCATTAATCCATTATCGTTCTCGATTTAGCAATCTTCCTCAGATCATGTTTTCTTTCCAATTTTCTTGGAAGTCCTTGTCGATATCAGCCGCCCTCTTTTCTCGGTATAGTCTTATAGCTTGATAGATTTTAAGGTATGCTACGGAATTTGAACTATTATCACCGAAATTGACCTTGCAATGTTCATTTTGGATATTGATCCAACGTTTGGTCGGTATTTTTTGTTGATTTTTGCTCAGTTTAAATATCTTTTGGTAGGACGGATCAGTTTGCATACGTTGAATCACTTTTTTGGTGATGTGTGCTCAGATTGATTTCAGATTTTTTATGCCTCTGTTACAATGTTTTGCGTTGTGTCTAAATGTGTGCTCTGGATTTTTGCAGTCTCGTAAGAAGACCAGAGAACCCAAGGAGGATAATGTGACGCTCGGTCCAGCAGTGCGCGAGGGAGAGCATGTGTTTGGTGTCGCTCATATCTTTGCTTCCTTCAACGACACTTTCATCGTGAGTGTTGGTAGCGGTTTACATGTAAGATGTGAGATGTTGATGATGTAATTGTTCTTGGTCTAATTTGCAGCACGTGACTGATTTGTCTGGAAGGGAAACACTGGTTCGCATTACTGGTAGGTAAATTTGTGTCTGATCTGTCTCTTCTGTTGCTGTGTATTACTTGAATAGTCTTGGACTATTGATTGCAGTTGTTGCCATGTTTGTTACCTTTCTGATAAAATCAGAAGCTTAAGATGTACTGTGCCATTTGAATTTTACGTTTACTTGAGCTAGCTGTAAGCCACTAGAGTCAGAATTTGGTCTCTTATTTGGAAGGATTTTGAGCTAGATAGAAGGATATCAAGAAGTTACGTATTTTCCCTAGAGCATTGTGGAGTGACGTAACATAGTTATGTTTCTTAGCTGAGGTATGATTTTAATTCAGGATGTTTGAGCATGCACTTGTTCTTTATTTTTCTTTGATGTCAAACATAGCCCTTAAGATCGCCTTCCCTACATAGTGGAAGCATTTTGAGCCATAGCTGCACAAATTGAAACTAGGTCCCACAGTCTTCTTCTTTAGCATCATTCCATTCTAATTTTGTCGAAGTCAACGATCACATTGGAATTTGATTATTTGCTGTTAATTCTTAACCTGAATCCCGAAGCATTCAGGTTGAGTAATTTGCATGTAATGTCGTTTCCAGTATCTTATGGCATGGCTCAGAAGGTAGTAGAAGACTGTAACTCACTGAGGATTCTCTTATATTTATGTTTTTGCTGGATTCTGCACAGACATGCATATGTTGTTTGTGTACTACATTCATGTTTTTGAAGTGGTAATTTTAGGACCCTTTTTGCCTAATGTTGCAGTGGCAGGAGTGATGAGTCAATTAGATGTGGGAAAAATTCTCTTTAATGATCTTAACTTTCGAGGCATTCAATTTTGTCTGACCGGCCACTAGTACATTTACTTTATGAGTGTAGGCAATGTCTTTTTAGATAGTGCAGATTCATGAAGGCATTTTATTAGTGCTTATTGTATAATTTTTGCACTAGTATGTTTGCTATGCATTGTTTAGCCTCATGCTTATTATATGCATTAAGCATCAAACCACAGGATGCATGTCTTTTGCTAGAAATTGAGGTATCTTGATGTGCTTCTTTTTGAAGCCATGAACTGATATATAGCTCCGTACCGATCAATACCTTAGGTGTATCATTAGAGAAGGGAATTTGTAGGTCCTATTTCTTCTTCGTGCCTTTTAATCTTTATTTAGCTACCATCTGAAAGTTCTTGACTTTCAGTCTAACATCCTCATCTATCTTTATGTAGGTGGTATGAAGGTTAAAGCTGATAGAGATGAGTCATCACCTTATGCTGCCATGCTTGCTGCGCAGGATGTTGCTCAAAGATGCAAGGTACATGTGGTTATATCATTATTTTGTGGATGAGCCAAGATATAAGAATTGCTTCTTTTGTTTTGGAGTATCTATTTGTGCATTTTATGTTTGCAGGAGTTGGGGATTAGTGCACTGCATATTAAGCTCCGTGCCACTGGTGGTAACAAGACCAAGACTCCTGGTCCTGGTGCTCAGTCAGCCCTCCGTGCTCTTGCTCGTTCTGGAATGAAAATTGGCCGCATTGGTACATTCTCCATTTTCATTGCTGATCATTTTTTGTTTGTTTATCTTGTCAGTATGTTAAGGGAAATTTTCGATGAAGACTTGTCCTGGTGTTTATTTTTGGTTGTTTATTTCCTTTCTGTCTTGCAGAGGATGTTACACCAATTCCAACCGACAGCACCCGTAGAAAGGGTGGCAGAAGAGGAAGGAGGCTGTGATTACCTATTCTGTGCATTACTTGGGAAACCAATGTTCAGAATGATGCAGAGGAATGGTGCTGCAGAAACCTCCTTTGGTTTATGAATGCAATTTTGTAGATGCTATATGATTTTATCAAGGGATCGAAACTGTAGTTGTCTTAAAGACTTTGTAATTGCGCATTTTACTTCTGGATAGGCTGTTGATCAATAGATAATCAATAATTCCAAGTTTCAATTTACCTATTTCGTTGTTAAGTTTGGAAGTATGTGGAATGGATTCTTATGGTGCCATCAGGTTGTGATCCACCCATGCTTTGAATTGTGCGCTAGTGGTGATGCAGCTCCACTTACTAGCTTACACTACCGTCCGAACTTTGTCGGCTGCCTTAATTTGCAGTTGATTTTCACGGGTGGAACAGTTCATGGATCAGTCCCCGTTTTCAAGTTGATCCAATAATGCAGAAATATAGCGTTGGGTTCCAAGTTCTGGCAGTGTACGCCATCTATTTGGTAGTTGTTGCAGGATTAGAGTTCAAGTAAAATAATTATCATTTAGATAATATTTAAGCTGCTAAGTTATTCAATAATTGTAAAGAATTCCGAAAGCTATATTAGAAGAGTAGAGCAAAAAGGTAAAGAAGAGTACGAATAAAGTGATTTTAGAGGTTGTTTGGAATTGCTTATGAAATGAAACTTTTGTAAAATGAAGGATATTTTTATTCATTTTAAAAAATGAGTTTTACTTTTTTTACTTCAAAAAAAATAATAAAAATATACAATAAAAAGATCTCATTTCGTAGAATTTTTTTACACTTTCTAAATTTTTAAATAAATTTTTTATATACTTATAAAATATGTATTGAAAAATATGAAATAGAGATTTGAAAAGTTTTGTTGGAAAAAAGCTGAACTATGCTTGGAAGTCTCATCTAGGGCTGGACAATTCTAATTCTTTTGATGATATAAATGGAAAGTCCCTCTATTTCTAGCAATCCATTTCTTTAATGGATGTTGGTTATCGTTCTAATTAAACAGCAAAAATTACTTCTTTAGAAGTTTATTTTAAATTTTCAACATAAATATATTTTCTTATAAAATATCTATAGAGTTTTTAGAGAATTTTACAATTTTTAAGATAGTTATTTTAAGGCTTTTTCTAGGTTATCTAGAAATTCCTTTTTCTAGAGAATTTTACAATTTTATAATTTTGCAATGCGTTCGTTGCACCTGTTGAACCTGGTCGGAGAATTATTAGAAAGCGCCATCGCTTCCCAATTAGCTTTGTTGTCGAGGAGATTTTTTTACTTCACAAGTATTCTGTATAACTCCCCCATCTCTGATTTGACCTTTCTGTAATGATGCACTCTATTTGTTTATTCAAGACAGCGACAAATGTTGTTTGGGCTTCTCGGATTCGGTCATCTTTGGATCCTTCGCATCCGTTTGGTAGAGGGCGTTTGGTTGAGGTTATCAAAAACGGTTTTTAACTTTTCTTAATTTTATATTTTTTATTATATATTTTATAAGTATATAAAAAATTTATTTACAAATTTAAAAAGTGTAGAAAAATTCTATAAAATAAGATATTTTTATTACATATTTTTATTATTTTTTTAGAAGTAAAAAAAATAAAACTTATTTTTTAAAAAAGATAAAAATACTTTTTATTTTAGAAAAGCTCTATTTTATAAGCACTCCCAAACGTCTTTGTAGGGAGTTGGAACTGATAAGAGACTTTTTCTGCGTACTTTATGATAGAAAATGGTTCTTCATACTGCCTTACTAATACCTTGCGTATTTGTGGTAGCGACTTGAGCTGTTGTAAAAAAGTACCTTCATATTGTTTTACTAATCCCTTAGGTATCTTCAATAGCGACTTGAACTGTTGGGGTAGAAGCTTGATAAGCATCAAATCTCCATATTGAAACTTAACTTGTTGGCAATTAGCATCTACCCATTTCTTATTTCTTTGCAACCTTGTCCAAACATGCTCGTGTTATGTCAATTTATTCATGCCACTTCCTAGTAAGCTTGTGGGTTCCAGGGCTCCCTCCTCCATATGATGAGGCAACGGCGTTTAGAGTCATGGGTTACAATCTGAACAATCTCTAATAGATTGTTACTCGTTGCCTCGCCCCTATAGAGATTATAAGAGAGTTTGAAAACATCTAATAATTTTACCCACTCTCGTTGATGGTTGTTGATGTGTCAGACAGTTCTAAAAGGGTTGTTAGCACGTTCCTTCATCCATCGCTTTAGAGATGGAAGCTTATTGAATTGAATCGGTGCCCATCATCTTGAACAATTTTGTCCAGAATCATTCAATGAAGAGCGAGTCCCCTAGCTTAGTATGCTTTTGTAATACTCCCTAAACCGTCACCACATGTTTGAGGAAGAGAGCCTCTTCTGCATTGCAGGTATGAAGGTGGCATACGTGTTGAATCGATCATGTATCACTACAATACTCCCACATACTTCTGCTTTTTGTAATGCTGAGATAAAATCCATTGACGTTATCCTATAATTTTTTCACTACAAAAAAAAAAATTATTAGCGAACAATATACTAGCGACCAAAACTACATGGTTACTATTGAGATCAAATAACGACCAATACATTAAGTGTCACTATTAACTACGTAACAGCGACCAGTTAACTTTTATAATACCAGATGAAAGATAGGACGCTAACAATAGCGACCAAATCCTTTTTGATCGCTATGCTTTAGTAATAGGGACCAAATTAGAATTTTGTCCTTACTACTTTAAAAAATAAAAACTTTTAAAGTTTATAACATTTCATTTAGTAAAATTTAAACCATTTGGTATGACTTATATTTTAAATATATTATGTTAGCAAAGTTTTAGATTATTTGGGAAATATTTGATGCTACATCACAACAAATAATTGATGTGACGTATACGATTTAATAATTTATATAATTAAATTGTAGCACCAAATTATATACAAATGTGATGAAATTTTTGTGAACACTAATTTTTGTAGTATAAAACATATCCAACGGTTAGATCTTCATTTTATTTTTATAACTATATAAATTAAGTGAACGAGTTAGTAACAATGCACATATTTAATTAACAAGCATAATATTTATACTCTTACTTTATACTAATTACACAAATTTTGTCATTTCAAATTTAAAATTAAGTATCTAAACCGTTACATATATTCCATATGACAACACTACTGTTCAAACAAAATTTCATTATATTCAGATATATTTACTGCTACGATTTAATCATATAAGCTGTTAAATCGTATATATTCATTAACCATTTATTGTAATGAAGCTTAAAATATCATCTAAATGATCTAAAATTTTACCAACGTGATATATTCAAAACATTAATCACAATAAACGATTTAGATTTTATTAAATAAAATTTTATTAGTTAGTTAAAAATTTTAATTTTTTAAAGTAATAGAGACCAACTTTTTGTTTGGTCCATATTACTAAAGAAATAGTGACCACTGCGCACATGGTAATAACGACCAACGCTTGATGTTGGTCTCTATTACTTTTAAAATAAAAAAATTTAAATTAATTAATAGAATTTTATTTAGTAAAATTTAAACTATTTGATATAACTTATATTTTACATATATTATGTTGGCAAAATTTTAGATAATTTGAAAAATATTTAATGCTTCATCATAACAAATGATTGATGGACGTATACGATTTAACGATTTATAAAATTAAATTGTAGCACCAAATTATATGCAAATGTGATGAAATTTTTTATGAACACTAATATTGTAGCATAGAACATATACAACAGTTTAGATTTTCATTCTATTTTGACAATTATATAAATTGACTGAACGGGTTAGCAACAATATACATATTTAGTTATTCAAGTATAATACTTATACACTCACTTTATACTAATGACATAAATCATGTCATTTGAAATTTGAAATCAAGTATCTAAATCGTTAGATATATTCTATATGAAATATTGCTTTTCAAACTGAATTTCATCATTCGGATATATTTTAGTACTGTGGTTTAATCATATAAATTGTTAAGTTGTATACCTTCATAAATAATTTATTATGATGGAAGATAAAATATTATTAAAATGATATAAAATTATGCCATTATGATATACAAAAAATATAAATCACATCTATTTATTTATTTTTTATTAAATAAAATTTTATTTAATAAATTTAATATTTTTATTTACTTTGTAATAGGGACCAAATTTAGATTTGGTCCCTAATACGATAGCAAAAACGACCGTATGCTAGTTGGGGTCGCTATTTCTTGCCTTAAGCAATAGTGATGACGCAGTTTCGGTAGATATACCTAAGCAGGTCAGACCTGAACACAAATTCACCCGCACCGTAGCTAACTCTAAAAGCGCCATGACATTTGTATTGCCTGCTGCCGCCACTGAAGTTTGCCGGCGCTTGCCCGCAAGTCGAAGATCGTCGCCTCCCTGCAAGCAGAGGTTCGTCGCCGCCTACGCGTTGACGTTTGCCGCTTGTCCGATTCGCCGCTGCCTGCCTGCTTCGCCTCCGCCTGCCTGTTTCGCCGCAGAGGGAGCTTCGGCGAACGTCGCCTCTTTGTGATCTCTGTTTCGCCGTCGCCGCCTGCCTCTATTTCACTTATCGATTCCACAGGTAGAGCTTTGTTGTTCGATAGTGGACCAATGATTTTTAGACAAATTTATCGTTCTATAGAGGGAGATCACGAATTTTTTGTTTAAAGTGCGATATTGGCAGTTTTAAATACTAATCATTTATTAGATCTGAAAATATGATCATAAGCTAAGCTTGATTCTCTTGTTTTTGGTAAATGAGATTGCAATTCTAATGTTTTCTGTAAATTTTCTTTCTTCCATGTTGGACATAATGACTTAGCAAAAATTTCTTGATTGAGAATGATAGACCACGAAGGTTCATTGTATCATTAAATTTACGCATCGTTACAAGAATTGAATTCTTTATATTTTTTATTGTTTACAAGAATTTTGATTGTGGTAATGTGTTATACTTGTTAAAGTTGAAATGTTAGGAAGAAGATTCAAATTCTGTATCGGGAGTATAATTTTGTTTGAAAATTTTTAAATGCTGGGTCGCATTGTCTTGTAAGAATGTTGCTTGTTTCAGAATCAGTTTGCTGTTTTTTTGTATTGTTTTGCCACTATTGCATTAATAGTGGAATCAATAAGGTTTTTATATTGGCACAGTTCAATTCACAATCCCTCAACCGGCATTTAGCTAGAACTTACAATTTTGGCAGTGGAGTAAACTTTGGTGATGGTTTTGTAAAGGTAAGCATGAGAACAATGCGATCATGTTTGGTTCTTTTCCTTGTAGTTGTACGGGGAACTGAGTGAATTTTTGTGCTTTGCCTCAAACATGTCTAGGTTCTTGTGGCTACTCAAACACCTGGGGAACTTGGAAAAGATCGTTTCAAAGTACAGCAGATGTTGTTAGGCAATTCATATGGCTTTTTGAGGTACATAATACTATTTATGTAAGAGGAGGAATTCTCCAACTGTACTGCCATTTCGATTTTTTCCAAAGAACATGATACAAACTCCATGTTATAGCATTTATGCATGTATAGCAAAAAATAATTATGTATTATGAATATTTAGTATTACGATAACTAATGTAAAATATTTTAAAATTATTTAATTTAGTGAATTTTAATAATATGTTGTTGTGTATTTTGAGTTTTAGTATGTACTATTTATTTTTGCATATTCCATACATTTTATATAAACAAATTAGAAAAAATATAGTGACCAACAGCTTGCTAGTAGCTACTAAGCTCATGTTGACCGGCTGTTTGCTGATCGCTAGCAACTGGTCAAAATTCATTAGCGACCAGCAAGCTACTGGTCACTAATGACTATCATCTAATGAAATTCATTAGCGACCAACAATAAACTGGTCGTGAATACCTTATACGTTCATTAACTAGTGGGTCACTACTGCTCGTAATTAACAGCGACCAATTGACTTGGTTGATGTTACTAATCGCGATTTGATATTTCTGATCACTATTGCTTTGTATATTAGCGACCAACGATGTAATTTGGTCGTTATTACTTTCAACAACCAGTTTAGGTACTGGTATGTTCTAGTCGCTATTAGTGATAGCGACTAGTTTTTTACAATAGCTATCAATATTTTGTCCTTGTTAATGATTTTTGTTGTAGTGTTTGACAATAGATAAAGGCTCGAGCAAGCCTATTAGGTGTCGGTGTTTGACTCTATCTTATTTTCATAAAAGTTAAGTCCGCACATGTCCCTCGACTTCATCTTACATCTAAGGCCAGTAATAAAATGGTTTGTATTTAGGCGATTGTGAGCATCATACCTAGGTGGCTAGCGCACTTCAAATCATACTACTCTTGGATGACCTCCTTGCATCGTTTTATCTAGTTATGTACATGAGTTGATTCATGATTCTCAGTTTTTTTATCCATTTAGGTACATGAGTTGATTCTTTGTAGTTCGCAGAACTCCTTAATTAGAATTGCCTAGTCTCGGTTACTCACCATACCGATAAGATTTTGGCCGAGTGATTTTGCTGTAATCATTCATTGATACGTTTAATGGGTAAGCATTGCAAGTGACTTACACTTATAGTGGCAAGTTCTGTTTTCTAGCTAAGCGCATTGGCAACAACATTGGTTTTAGTTGGTTTGTATTCAAGTTGATAGTTGAACTTTATAAGGAAATCTTGGCATCACGCTTATTTTGGACTAAGCTTCTTTGGTGTGTGAAAGTAGTTTTTTTCTACATTATCAGTCATAATGACAAACCCTATGCCAAGTAATGTCTCCAAACTCGTAGAAGTAAGTGATAATTGTCATCTACTTTTCTTAGATAGTGTAGCGTCGTTCCATATCATTGAGCTATATTTTTTATAAACGATTTGGTGACCTTCTTGCGGTGTTACTTTAACGATAATTATATAGCTGGATGCATCCTTGTGCACTTCAAATGGCTTAGAGTGATCCGACAAGATCAAGTTCTTTTGTACTAGCTTTCTTTGAGTCTGATGGCTTCTTGCTACTTTTTGAACCAACACTATGCTTGATCCTTTTTTGAGTAAATTGGTGAGAAGAGCAACTTTAACAGAATAGGCTCTAAAGAATCAAAGATTGTAGTTCACAAGGCCTAAAAAGACCTCAATCCTTGTGCCCTATTAGGATGTTCCCAGTCCTTTATAGCTTTTACCTTTTTAGTATCAATCTTTAGCTTCTCATCCCTTATTCGTTGGTCAATTAACTGAACTTCTTACTGTGCAATATTGAGTGTGGCAAAATATAACTTGACTCGCGAACCCGATTTGAAAATCGTCTATTTAAATCCAATTCTGATTCGACTTCCGTCACGTTCGGGTTATTTTCGGGTCGGCTGAATTTTACCCAAAAAAATAAATAACTTTAGGTCGGATTCGGATTGATATGAACTATTTAATTTGTATAATTATTAGTATAGTATATATTATCTAATAATTAAAAATATTTAAAATAATAACACATATATATATAATCATATGTAGTTAATTTTTTACTTAATTTATAGATTGTATTAAAATAGATGTATATTTTTATAATATGATAATTAATATTTCTTATCTATTATTGTTAGAAATTAAATTTTTTAATTTTTAAATAATTTTAATTATTAAATAATTTTAATTATTAAATGGACCGATTCAAATTTAACTTTATTATTAAATATGTTGGATTTGGGTTGATAATTTTGATGCATATAATACATGGATCAGACTACTATTGAGTAATTTTGATCTGATTATTATATGTGTTAATTCGAACTCGATCCGTTAACTCATATTACCATCCCTATGCAATAATGCACTTCTCTCTTTTAGCGTAAACTTTGTTCTTGTGTAGTACTTGAACGACTTGCTTGAGATGTTGGACATGATTAGAGGTGTAAATATAGACGGATTAGGCAAAAGGAGTTATTCGGATCGGGCTTAGTTTCTGCATCCAGATTCGCCTGGTCTGCTCATAATCTTCTTAGTCTAGCCCTACCAGTTTGCTCATTTTTTTATTTTATATAATTAGTAAAAAATAAAAGAATAAAAATTTAAAATAACTTTTAAAAGCTATTATTAAAGTAAAAATAAGACATAAGTAATATTTTGTTATTAAAAATTTATATAAGTTGACTTAGTCAACTATTAATGTTCACTAGGTCAACGGTCTACTGTTAACCGGTCAAAGATGTACAATAACCAGGTGGTTGGGCTATCTAGTGAGCCGATAAAGTCGGCCCTATACTAACTAACGGACTGGACCGGATCAGCCCGATTCTATCACTGTTCACGAACCGGACAAGCTATATTCTGAGCCGGCTCGTTTGGCCCGGCTTATATTTATACCTCTAGACATAATCTCCAATAGTAGTGCTATACACCACTATGTCATTCGTTTACACTATTAGGAACCTTGTCGATATAGGGATGAAATTGCTTGTTCATGAGTGTATAGAAAGTAGCTGGGGAACTTTTGATATCGAAGGGTACTAAAGAAATTAGAAAGCACCATAACTTGTCATTCACATTGGTGTGGTTCATCCTCTGCGGCTATACGCACTTAGTAGTAACTAGAGCGTAAATCCAGTTTGGTGAAGTATTAATCCTTCCTAAGATGGTCAAAGAGATTAGCTATCAAAGGCATCGGGTATTTGTTCTTGAGTGTCATCTGTTGCCCTAAAGTTGAATATATCTAGAATCTAAGAGGTCTTGGAGTTTATTTTGTAGCTACTAAAGTTCTAGGGATGACATGCGATAATGCGCTATGGAAGGAAGTTTGATGTTTAGCTCTAACTCAATCTGGTGGTTGATGCGCATCTTAGTAGATGTAAGTCGTAAGATGTGACGCATTCTCTTCATCATTGAGCTCCATAAGAGAAAATAAATTTGGGTTTTTCTTAATGCCTTTCTCGAATTGCATGGTGGATAACTCTTTCGTCTCTAATTTTACTGCACGTTACGTTTGAACCCTATGTGCTTTTCTCTCATTTGAGATAATGTAGGCAATCGATAGGCATGGGCTTGATCAAAGAACTCTATGCATCGGATTACTTGGAAGTCGCCTATATGGACGATGGAGAGGCCGTTCCGCTCTATACTTCGAGCTTGATTGGGACAAGTTGAGCAACCTAATAATGGGTTTAGAGGTGAGTTTACTGTTTTCACTATTCTGCATTCTTTTGTGCTATGAGACATAATGTATTTGCCTTTTCTTTAGCAACAAAGTTGTGTGTGGCTACTAATTAAGTAGTGCACGAGTGGAGCGGGCGGTGAATCATTGTGTTTTAGCGCCTCAAGTTTTTGGATAGAATCCAAACCTACTAGCTACTCATCAATCGCTGACTCGTCATGTTGGGAGGTTAGAGCACTAGTGCCTTACACTTTAGAAAATCACTTAAACTTTTATGGTCCATTGCAGTTAAAACATGGCATTTTGGATTCGACCCACTATTGTTTTCAATGTCTTGCCGTGCCTATTCTTATCTCCATGAGATTTTCGGGTTCCTCTGGTGGTGCAAGCTTCATTCCGCAATCAACTCTTGTCTCCTCAAATTTTACCATGATTACTCGTTCTTTCCTTGCATTGAGTATATTAATCGACGAGGGACTCTGTTTTGGTGGTGTCTAAGTTTTGGAAGAGTCGCCATATCTGCCTTTGCCTAGTCTTTGAGCTAGACAGTGAGTACTTATCGGAGATATCATCTATTTTTAACATTAAAGTGGTGAATTCTTTGATGTAATTGCAAATAGATCCCGCTTATTTGAGTCAGCATAGTCGGCCAAGGACTTCTTTCTATGCATTACTTGGAGAGAAATGCATCGAAGGTCCTGCTTAAAGCCAACTCGACGTTGCAGATGGTTTCACCCATGTCGCTATGCTTACGACGCCACGACATTATGGAAGCATCTCGAAGATAGGGCAGTACTTATCTTGATTGTTTTATCCTATATGCATATAGGTTAAAGTGCTTAGAGAAATTAACCATCGGAGTAGCATTACAGACGTTAGTATAAGTGGATGGCTTAAGTACATTTAGCTTCTATTCTTCGACGCTGATACAAAAAGTAGGGCTCACAGCAAAGTTGTGCTTTTGTTGTGCCTAATCCTGGCAAATTTGTCTGACTTTTGCATGGATTACACGTTTTTCAGTTCTACCAAATTGCGTAATATGGAGAAGTCTTGTATGAGTGTGTTATGATCCCTTTTGTAAGAGCTGCTGAAGTTTTGATGGACGTTTTCACTGTTTAAGTTTAGCCTATTATTCTTTTAAATCATCAAAATATTTACCAAGATCATCACAAACTACACATATACCTACGACAGTTTGCTCCAAATCTGTCGTACGCAGATACATAGCATCGGTGAGTGGGGTTTTAGATCTGTCGCGAGTTTTGGTTAGTGCACGCTACTCGTTCGTTTGCGAGCCTGTTTTGACAGTATCTCGTCTCTGGCCTTGATGTTATGCGATGTGGCCGTGACTATAGGTCGCCGCTCGAGTATCCTGACTGTAGAAACTTGCAGTACTTAACTATCACGGAATTAGAGTTTCAATAAAACCTGTGATATACTTAAATAATTTTAGCGTTAAGTTCTTAACACAACGTAAAGAAATAAGAAAGCTATACCAGAGGAATGGAGCAAAAGTATATAAAATTCTTGGAAGTCTTACAACTTACAAGTAATTGATTATCTGATCTTCTTATTGGTTACAAATGAAAAATCCTTCCTCTATTTATAGTATTCCTACTTTTATTGGAAGATGGTGATCATTTTAATCAAACAGTGGAGAATCTTTTTTAAAACTTCTCCCAAAATATATATACAAAATATATTTTCTTACAAAATAGGAAGATGGTGATCATTTTAATCAAACAGTGGAGAATCTTTTTCAAAACTTCTACCAAAATATATATACAAAATATATTTTCTTACAAAATATTTAGTTTGTAGAGTATTTTATAATTCTCTAGGATAACTTATTTGAACTTTTTGTAGGCCATCTCGTGTGAAAATTAGGAATTGTTTTGACCAAAACTAGCGGCAGGTTACATGGTGAACTTCTAATTGTTCAGAATTGTCTCGTGCAAAGCTACTTTCATCTTATAACTGAGGAAGGTTATCTCTGGTCCCAAACTAAAGTGGTCCGAATGTGCAATGAATTTTAATATCTTGAAGTCTCAATTTGAAAAACAAGTTGAGAGGATTTATAAGTAGCTTAGGTTTGGTGAGCACACGTTGGTTGATCGTAATGTTAATATATCATTTCAGTAAGAATGTAGGCAGCTTTTTATATAGTTGAATCTCTGGTTCACATTAGGCGGCTGTAATTTCTTTTGATTCCTAAATGTATTCTCGTTTTGTGTTGAAAAGGTGGCAGGATTATTCACTATACCAACAAAGGAGTGGCCATGAATGAATCATGATCCTTGCAAGAATTGCATGTAGGTTCTCCCAATTCGATTTGCACAACCGAGAATCCGGACTGTTCAGTGAAACCGTTCGCGATTGCACTATTCAACTTTTTCACATCTGTGGATCACTGCACTGGCTTTTGTAATCTGTCGATTACTAGAAGATCTTCTGATCGTTTTCTTACTTATTGAAGGTTTTCTTCCATTTTCCTATTTTGTTCTTTTATCTGCCGTGTTTGATTTTAATAGCACTCAAAAAGAATCTTCCTACCAAAGAAATTTAACACAGTGATGAATGTGCTACTATGCTTCAATAATTAATATGGTTGCTTTCGAAAACGTCACCATTGATGTTGAATTCATAAACAAAATTCAACGAATCTTAAAATAAAGAATTCAACAAACTTAAGCACATTAAGATTAAAAATAGAAGAGACTGTACCTAAAAAGATCTCTTTTAGTGCAAATGATATAGAAAAACCTACACTAGGATAAATTATGAGAGTTCTAATAATCGATTTTTCGTGATGAATGAAGAATTACATACATTAAAAAGAAAAAAAAATAATAGCATCACAACTACGGAGAAATCAATCTTCCCATCTTTATTCGATATAAAATGCCACTATATTATTTCTAAAACAATGCTATCTATATCTTATTGTTGATCCTCGTTCATTAAAGGTTTCCTCATTTCCCATGCATTCAATTGCTTAATCTGAACATCTTCTGCTCCATTGTTGAATGCATACAGGTGAGCATTCTGATCTAGTGCCATCTTCGGATAAACTCTAGATGTCATCACTGTCTTCCCTTTAGCACCAAAACTCTCAACCACAGAGACATCAATCTACGAAGAATACATTGCAAAAGTGGGATACAAATGTATTAGTTCCTTTGAAGCATTTGAAATGAAAAAAAAAAGTCATGGTCTATGGATGGATTAATTGATTGCTTACCAAAGTCCTTAAAGAAATGATGTTTTTGTTCTTAATCAAGTCGTAGTTGACAAACCCGCCGTAGCTTGGTCTGTATAGTGATGGCAATACAGATGACCTGCTTGTGCATAAACAAACACACAATTATTAGTGACTAGTTATTGTATGTAAGTTTAAAATAGAAAATTTTGAGGCAAAAACTTAATGTGATTATTATCTGCTTTTGCCATACAGAACTGTACATGTGGATTTCAAACTCTGTCATATTATCAAAATTCTACTATCATATTTAATGAAATTTTGTGTGCTGAAGAGAGTGACAAGTTCCTACTTTTGATTTAATTTCATTTCCTTGCTAGCTAGTCAAATACTTGAACAAGTTGTTCTTCTCAAAGACAGTAAACATTCACACTACCGATCCAGCTGTAGAGATTATAAAATAAACCTTACTATAGAGCTCAGCACATGCTTCCATCAACTTCTCACATGAACTTCCCAGTTTTCAAATGAGGAAAATCCCATGAAAACAACCGCTTAGAAGAATTTGCAAATTAGCCTTCAGACTTGTGTGCTTATCATGTTATTATTTTATAGCCTATGACACCCCAAATAACAGGAAACAAATACGTGGTTGATAAAGAAACAAGCATGCATACAAGTAAGAAGAAAATTTGAAGGTGAGTTATGAATTGAAAAGTACACATACTTGCTTGGATCATGGCACATAAGGACCACAAGTTTGCCAGTAGACTTGAAAACCCTAAAGAAGACGGCAGTTTTTTCTTGCAAGTCCTTAGATGCCAATACATAAAGACCAAATGGTCCAATTCCTCCTTTCACATCTGCTGTCTTTTGATTGCACAACTGCTGTGGGTCACTTCCCCAACTTGGATCATAGTCTTCTGCTTTCTCCAGACTGGGTATTACAAAACTCACCTCAACATCAGCCTACAAAAATACAGACGTACTTAATCCATAATAGAATGAAATGATCTTTGTTTTTAAGTTGAAGTAATACATATTAGCGCTGCTGACAGTTACAATAAAGTCTAAAGTGTTGTTATTATGGCTACAGAGAGTGAGTATTAATGTTGTGATTGAATGAATGCATGTCATATAACTGCAAGAAAAAAAGAAACTCAAACTTCTTACCTATCTATTGCATGCTTTGACCATTTGCGAATATGTCCGTAAACTAAAATCTTTTAGATTGTCATGTATGTATATTGACATTTTTTGTTTTCTTTTGTTTTCAGAGCATTGAATTAAGTTACGTGAGACACATGCAACCAAAGACAAATGACACAAGAAATTGAAAACGAAATTCAAACCTTTGATGCTAGGATTCCTCTCACTTCGTGCAATCTGCCGTCTGCAACCTTCACATTGGTCACCTGAACTTGTTTCCCTCTAAGAGTTTCAAGCTCCTCTACCGGCCATTGCACCAACTGCTCTCCACTTTCATCGAGCCATAACTTCCTTGGAATTGTCTATTAATTTTCACATTCAGGAACTGTTGATCAAAAGCAAGAAAGGAAATGCATAGACAAATACAATTCGCAGAAATTAAGAGCTTTACCTGAATTCCAGCCCAACCCTTGGCACCATCATCGTTAACTGTATCAGACTCATTCGACCAGCCCCAGAGAATCCTTCTGTTCGTCGATGGATCGAAGAACGTCTTCGAAGCGTAGTAGTTGCCCCAATCATACCTCAGACCAGTTTTGTTATCCGCAGCAGTCTCCGGCAAATACCGATCGGCTTCAACATCATACTTTCCGATGGTATAGTACTCGAACCTAGTCCTGTCTAAGCTCACCTTCATCACATGCTTCACTCTGTCACCGACCGAGGAAGTGTCGATGCCGTCCTTCCCGTTCACCGCAACAGGGTAGAAGTCCGGGCACTCCCACATTCCGGTACCAGCCGACGTGTGCAACGGGTGCTTAGCTTTAACCCAGTGCACGAAATCCTTGCTCCGATAGAGGTACGCTATCCCACGGTTGTTCCTCACGCTGCCAACAACAAGACGCCAGCGTCCATCTGCACCCTTCCATGCCGTTGTCGGGTCACGGAACTGACTAGCATTAATCCCCTCGACGGGATGGATTAAAGGATTGAAAGCTGGCTTCACCCAGTCCTGCAAGTACGGGTCAGAAATGTTTTTCGGGAATGCAACATTCTGCACCTGACGGTTCTTCGTGTCGATACCGGTGTAAAATATGACCGGCTTGTTGCCTGGGAGAATGGTCGCAGAACCTGACCAGCATCCGTTAACGTCGTAAGGACCAGTCGGACGGATTGCTATTTTGACCGCTTTCCAGTTAACCAGATCCGTTGAGACTGAGTGAGCCCAAACAATGTTCCCCCACGTGTAGTTCTTCGGGTTGTATTGGTAAAATAAATGGTACACTCCTTTGAAGTACATTGGTCCTTAACATAATTTAACATTGGAAATTTTCGTTAGCTCTATATTCAACTTTTTTCGGATAAATACAAGATTGAAGAGTAGAATAAAAGCTTACCATTGGGATCTAGTTGTTAATTTCCGGATGAGCAAGTCATAAGAGAATATGCAAAGACGAAGAAAGTCAGAACAATAGTATATGTATGGATATAAAAAAGAGATAATAAATATAAAAAAAGTCGATATTTGGAGTTATTAAGATGAATGATGAGATCAATGTTTGTAGTAGGTTAATGGACTCAAATAAATAAATTAAGAAACGATATGCTTTAGATGTCATTATCGAAGTTGACTAAGCGAGGCCAGCAAGGACGAAGACTGATTTAATTTATCGTTTGATGTCTATTAATTGATGCAGACTAAATAATCAAGGATCGGTTTTTCCAAAAACAAGCGGATAATAATCAAAGTTTGACAGTTCGTGGGTAGAATAAAAAATTAGTGCAAACAAATATATTTGGAAAATACGAATTATGAATTAAAAAGATTGATAGATACATACAAGAAACAATTTCTGGCTCTAATTTATACCACCATGAATGTCTTTATTGTTGTTCTTGCTACAAGAAGAAAAACACACCAAAAAAGAAAAGATTGGAAACGTTTACGTGTTTAGGTATGAGAAAGAAAATCATAAACAGTGTTGTAGGTATAAAATTAGAAATGAAATAAACAAGTTGCTTCTTTGATCAAACAACCCCTTGAGACAAAAAAACTGAGAGATCTTCACACAGAAAAAGGAATCTCCTTCTTTTTTTTTTCTTTTTTTTTTTGTGGGAAATCGATGTAATTAAACCGCAGAAGTAGAAGAAGATTAAGAAGAAGAAGAGAGAAAAAAAAAAATGAAAAACACTGAGAACGGAGAAAGAAGAGAACTAAAATATTTGAAGTTGTACCATTGATCCAATGCTTGGGAGGCTGGAAATGATAACCGGTCTTGTACTGACCGACGAGCATCGTTGAAGGAACAGAAGCTTTCATGCTAAGATGCATAACATGATGAGAACCTTCTATAAAAGCATGAAACCCTACAATATAAATCGCCATGAATAACCAAAACGCCATTTTCATCTCTTTGCAGGAACTAATCAGTTGTTTGAAGAAAAAGCGAGAACGAAGAGACAGATTAATAAGCGTCTGAGAAGTGAAGACTTGATGTAGATAGATATTTATAGACTCGGAAGAGTTTGTTAGCGGATTCTGTGGTATGAAAAAATAACTAAATATTTTATCTATACGACATATTTATTTATTAACTCGGTACTGTTTTCTAAAGTTTTCGACTGCTTATTTTGTTACAAAGGCCATATTTTGCATAAACTTATTGGCCGATTTTTTAAACTTTTTAAGTTCAAAAGATATATACAATTACAAATTTTTAAAATTAAAAATTTTAAATAAAATTGTATTATAAAATAATTGCGCTTATATAAATTTTTTTTAAAAATTATAAAAATTTTTGAATTGTTTTTTAATAAACGCTCTTTTCTTTTAGCTACTCAAACATGACCAAAATAGTTGAAAAATTTTAATTATGATGCAAAAAGGTCCTACGAATCATTTATCATCTAGTAATTTTTAGAAGTGTTATTACCAAATAGTTATTATAGTCGTATTATGGTGCAGAAGAATTCTTACCTTTTCAAATTGAAGATTTTATTTATCTATATGGTTTTTGCTACTGACGGCAGATGAAAACAAAACTAAATTTTTCACTACCTCTTACGCTCTTAGGACTCTGCAGTCAACTGTTCTTATTTGTTTTCTATTTCATTTTATAGAGAGCCATGATTTGTTAATTTTCAAGCTGCTCGTATATATGTTTGTTATTGACTTAGTCACCTAATCAAAATTATTATACTCATCCAAAGTCAAATAAGATAAGTATATAAGATTTTTAAGAAAGAGTCTTATTATTTGTAAACTGCTTCTACTATAGCTTGTTGAAAATAATTACATAATTTATTTTGTTTTGGAAGTATACATTAGGTGATCAGGAGAAAGAATAGTATTCTTGCCTTGGAATATTGACTCAAGTAAAAACTTCGACGAAATTTCTTAAGATTGAACATACGCCGATACGCGTATACATGCACATTTGTTGTTAGAGGGTGAAAACAGGGATAATGTTAAGGATATAATAAATAAGAAAGGAATAAACTCAAAATTGTACACTGAATATTTCCAAAAACTTGAGGAAATATTTTTGGAGAATATGCAGAAAGTTAACAAGAAAATTAGTCAATCAACCTCGTGGAGTGTCACGGATGCCAAGTGATGGAGATGCACCGGCAAAGAAAATGGCTTCACATGTGGTGCATCCAAGGATGAGACGCGCACGAGGGGAGTAGCGAGCGTGTTTGGGCGGTGGAGATTGCACCCGCCGAGTTTGGTAGCTAGTTTTAATTTAATTTTAGGTTTCAAAGTTGGTTAGAGATTTTTGCAGTAGTAAATTTCTACTTACATCAGGACTCTAGCCATTTAATAGCGTGGTAGAGCCAATAATTAATATGTTTGTATTTACTAGAAAGCATTCAACAAATAAGTTATTTATTTCTTTTACTTGTACTTATTAGCGTTGTATAGTACAGTGTTGCGGTTTTATGTGATCACAAAATATAATAAGTAGTGAACAGAGCAATAAATAAAACACACAGCTTTAGTAATGCCCGAATCATTGAAATTACCAGTCTCCGCACTCGGTCATCAGGTGTTTTTATACAAACACCGTCAATTCTCTTGAAAACAAATGTCAGTACTATCATACAGAGGCAAAGTGATTTATATAGTAATATCATACAAATTATCAATATTATCATACGCAACTTATCCAAATAGCTAGATTCACTATTACAAATAAGGTCTTCACAAACTCAAAGAATCAGTCAAAAAAATTAAAAAATTTGGTCGGCAAATCTATTACCACTAAACTTCTACCAGTCTTCAAAAGTTGGTGCACAATCCGATTGCCGACTGACAAACAAGCAGTCAGTAAAGCGTTGCAACTAACAGATTGAAAGACACCATCAATAAATTACAGACAAAGAGACGTGATCGGCGGGTCGCGATTTTGGAAGTTGGCAAAATGGACCCTTACGCCAACCTAGAAACCTCTTCGGGTCGGCGGGTCACGATCCGACCGATTGGGCTCGCCGGCCGGATTGCGTGTCTATCTCTCAATATTGTTTCTTTGAATATCCAACCACAACAACAAACGATGAACAATAGTTGCCAAGAAAGAAGAAGAAGAAGATCAATTTATACAGAATAACAACGTGGAATGAAGCTACTGTCCAATATCCACAAAATCCTGTGAGCTGCCTAGCGATAAAACACTTGGAGAAAGAGTAATGATCATGTGAAACTCCATACCGATGCATTTTTATGAACAGATTAAGAGTGAGCTTTGCATTTCCATGATCAACACACTCAATAATGAGTGCATTCCATATAGGTGTATCATTTCGGAGCATTTCATCGAATAGTTTGAGGGCATTAGTGAACCATACAACTTTAGAATAAGGAGGCAAGATTGTGGTGCAGTTGTAGACATCTGCGGACCGAAGGCTAGTATTGAAGAAGCGGTGTGCAAGGTTAGATCATGGGTTTTTGAATAAAAGGAGATAAGAGAGTTAGCAACATAGGGGAAAGAGAAAATCGGAGCGAAGAGCGATAGAGTGGAGTTTGGTTCTGGAAGCGATTGCTTCAAGATTCATGCATTTGGTGATGCGCGAACAAGTGTTTTATCACTGCAAGCTCACTGGATTTTGTAGATATTACACATCAGCTCCACTCTAACGCATCCAAGCTTCCGACAAAGACTTGAACCCCGTTCCTTTCTAGCTCGAAGTTTGTGTTGTCGGACTGGGGTTTTTGTCGAACCACTACAACAGGAAACTCATCGATGCTAAATTCCTTTCTTCCAAATGTGAAGCTTTCGCCGGAGCTATGAATGAAACAATAGAGATGAAATCTTCAATTGATACAGACAGTCATGGAACTCATATGGCATAAAATGGTGGCTACTTCGACTCTGATATCATGGTCACGTTGGATGCGGCTATCGCCGTTGGCGTCGATGTATATTGCAGCCCGTAAGGGGAGTAGTTCTTCTATATTATCTCACCAGCAAAGAATATCTTGCTGGAGAGAGATGACGGATTAGAGGAGAAACCCTAGAGCTCAAGGACGGGAGTGGGTAAACTAGTCAGTGAATAGAGGTGCATAAATGGGCTGGGCCAAACGGGCTGGTATGCGGCTCGGTCAGCCGGCCCGGCTCTGTGAATAGTGACAGGATCGGAGCGGTCCGATCTGACGGGTAGGATGAGCCGAGTTTGCCAACCTACAGGGCGGCTTGCTCTTCCGGTACTATTCCGTTGACCGGTCAACATTGACCGTTGATCAGGTAAAAAACAAACACCATTTGTCATGCTAAAATCAGCATTATATCATGTTAACGTCATCATGATCGTTTGGAATGATAGCCAACAATAACCGATGTCAGCCAACGGTAACACTACCGTTGGCTGCAATGTTATTTATATTTTTTTAATTCAACTTTTCACCTATAAATAATCATATTCTCATTCATTTTTCATACAACTTTCTCAATTCTCATTTTCATTTTACTCAAGCTCATACAAAATTATAAAAATAATTTTTCTTACTTTATCTTTTAAATTCAAATTTCTCAAATTTTAAAAAAATTTAAGTTGTTATTTCAAATTGATCCAAATTTTCGTGCCATTAATCTTGATATGGATGACTATAGCATGGACGATCAAAATCTTGATAGATGTTGTCCATATGGAGAAAGGAGACGATGTTCTTTCAATACAAAGAAGAAATTTTCATCAAATATACAACGAAAATCCTCCAATTCTAAGTGTTGGAAGTAGTTCGGCTTCAGGATCAACATCGACAACAACAACACGTTCAAAAGTCACAACCTCTGAAGCCTAGAACTATTTCACTACCGAATATATAGTGCAAAGTGACGTTACTAAATAAAAAATGACGAAATATAAGTTTTGCAAAAAACTTTTAACTACTAATCCTACTGCAGGAACCCGACATTTAATAGCACATGATAAAAGATGTGCTTCCAGAAAAAAAAAGTCGAAAGGGAACCTTTACAAACTCAACTTTAATTCAACACGGATGGTTCGATAAGTATTTGGTCTTATGATTCTAATTTAGCTAGGGAATCTCTTACCCGTATAATTTGTACTATAGATTTACTTATTAATTGGTGAGTTATTTTTTATGAAGAATATATTAAAAGAGCATATTGTCCACAATTTCAAAAAATTAGTAGAACAACTATTAGAAGCGATATTATTACTTATTACAATAAAATGCGCACTATATTAAAATCTGAATTAAGCATATTAAATTTTTTTATTGCGTTAACATCTGATATTTGGAGCAGTAGAGCTAAACAAGATTATTTAGATGTTGTTGAATATTATTTATATTCACAATAGATTATGCAAAAAAGAATTATTAGTTTTAGACTTATTGATTCCACACATGATGCTAAAAAGTTTTCTGAGCACATTATAAGTGTAGTTAAAGAATGGGGCATAAGCAACTGCATTGTCTCCATCATCCTAAATAATACTTCAGCAAATACCAAAGCAATTCGATTTTTTGAGATGTAGCTAATCTCATACATGGGTGAAGTTGTACTACATCAACGTTATGCTTGTCATATTATCAACTTGATCGTCTAATCAGGTATGCAGCTGGTATGTAAACAGATTAATGATATTCGCGTTGCTATTTTTTGGATTACTAGTTCAAACTAACGTTTAGCTGAATTTAAGAGATATTGCATAGTAGAACATCTAAAGCCTCGAAAGTTCAACCTTGATATGCCAGTAAGATGAAATTCTACTTATTTAATATTAAAAATACTTTAGATTATAAAAATATGCTTATGATTTTTTTTAATACAAGAATGGCTAATAATATATTTACTGAAACTCATTGAATTAGTGCTGAAAAACTTATTGAATTTTTAGAAACTTTTTATGATACTACTATTTTATTATCTGGTGTTTACTATCCTACTTCTCTATTAGTTTTACATTCAATTCTTAATATAGCTACTATATTAAATTCACATGTGACAGATAAATTACTTGGACATATAGTTACAATAATGACTACAAAATTAAAAAAATATTGGTCTAATATTTCTCTTTTATATTGTTTTTCATTTATGTTAGATTCTAGATTTAAGTTTGTGTATTTTACTAATATTCTTACATATAGCGGTATGTATTTAGATATTTTCGATATTCAATTGCAAATAACTAATGCTCATAACAAGCTGTATGGAGTTTATTATCCTTGTGAAGTTAGCTTTAGTAATTTGCGGAATCAACAACAGCAAGCGACACCGGCACAAATTCATCAAAGTAAGAAGAAAAAAATGATCAATTGGTCTTTGATCTCCATCAAGCATGGCTTAAGTTCAACACCATCTTCAAGTTCAAGCAGAATGCAGTTTTTTCGGAATTGAACAAATATTTTGAAGGAGATACTGTCATTGTAGAAGACGATGAAAACTCAGAAAATTTTAATATTTTAAACTGGTGGAAGACACATCCAACAAAATATCCAGTACTCTCTCAACTAGCACGTGAGATTTTGGCTATTCTTGTCTCAACGGTGTCTTCAGAATCGGTATTTAGTACAACAGAATGATAATTGAAAAATTCAGAACACAACTTACTAGTGAGATGGTTGAAGTGCTAATTTGTTTGAAAGATTAGAAACTTGCAGTCAAAAGAATGCAGCCTACAACTCATAATGAAAATCTAACTTAAAAATTTTCAGAATTATTTTTAAAATTTCAAGAATAAGTTCAAATGTATAATTATATACACATTGCAAATTTGTAATATTTTCTATTATTTAATAATAATTTTTGAAATTATTTTTAATATTTTATCATTTTAATTTTTTATTTTAAAAATAAAGAAATATAACATGCTAATGGGCCGGGTCGGCTCAGCCCAGGTAAAATGACCGAGTCGGGCCAACCCGGCCCGGTTGTTCTCTTTGGCCTAGGCGGGCCGGCCCGGCTTGGTCCGTCTGCTTTTACATCTCTATTAGTAAAAATGGCGCTTGAAAAACAGACTAAAAAATACATAAAAAGTAGATCAAAAGACATATCGCAGCCCAGCTTATCAAAAATAGATGAAATTTATTTTTTTTAATTTCAGTGGCCCGGAATGACGTAGATGGGCGGGCGGCCAGGTCAACCCCGAACATGCCCGGGTCAACTCGGTTCGTATCATGTCAGTTGCATATTCGGTCTTTTTACAGATCTAAACCGATTTGGTGTCTGAGTTGATAGTTTCCAAGTCGATTTAGACGGTCTAGTCCGAATCTGACAACTATGTGAAACATTCAGTCGGAAAATTACCGACTGAAAAGAGCGGTCGACAAATTACCAAATTTCAATCGATTAAGTTACCGGTTGATTGTCTTTACATCAGTAACTTACAGACCAATGTTTCAATTGGTAATTGATGAAATTTAGTTAGCAATTTAATTTATCATTCAAAATCGTGATTGGTTTCTTAAATTTCAAAGTATTTCTATCAATATTTCATTCCCTATGCAATATTATACAATTCATTACTGTATACAATATTTAATATATTACCATGCATAACATCCACAATAAACAAATTGATCAACCAAATCATTCGTATATACTTATACTTTAAGTAACTTATAACTAATAACAATTTATTCTAACTTGTTTGTAACATTATCGAGATACATTAGCTAAAAAAGAAAGAAGATTGATCCAATAACTTCATCTCCATCTGATGCTTTCATAACTTTCCATTACCTATAAATGAGAAACAAAATCAAACAATATTCCATAAACTAAAACATAGAAAGCCATAAACCATAAATGACATCCCATAAACCAAAACTATATCCCATATACGTTTTATAATTCAAGCTATAAATTTGGAATATAACAAAATTACTTTGTTGGTGCTATACTATTGTTTCTAGCTTTTCGAACATCTTCATTAAATATGACGGCTTTGCTTTATTTTTATAGAGGTGCTGTCTAGTCTAAATAAGTTCAACTTGTTGTTTCTCAAGTTTAGCTTGTTGTCTTTTATTCTTTTCCTCAAGGAAAATAATTTGCTCCTATAAAAGCTTATTCTTAGATGCTAGGCTTGAGAAATCAGAAGCAGATCTGGTGCTAGGCGGCTTAAGTCCACGAAAATGCTCTCGAAAATATCCACGTGCTTTAACAAGCATCGATAGGAAGATTTCCTCGTCATAGACGATACTCCCATTTTCGTAAGACTTGATTTTCATATCCAACATTTAATTCTTGTTTTAATTAAAAGCAACAATATGTACTATATTTAGAACTTACATAATTTAAGTGAGACTCCTTTGGTACCGAGCTTTTGTTCTTTTTTTTTTGTGTTTGAAATGTGTGTTTCCTCTATATGTCAATATAATTGACATTATGTAAGTACGTTATAAGATGAGATTGAATAATAATTAAAAATCCCTATGTCTTCGTGAAATTAAAAAAAAATCTAAATAGTATTTAAAAAATAAATGCTTTTAAAAAGTAAATATCTTCATCGTTGTATAGATGCAAAAGTGTGTGAGCCTACTCTATGCTTGTTGTTATTCTTTGCTTTTACTTTTTCTGATTTATTCTACACATAACCAATGTAATTTTGTTAAACAAACAATGAAACAAAGAATATAAAAAGTAAAAATAACTAAACAAATCTTATGATCCATTTCGGTGAATCTAACATATGGCATATCCAGATTCATTCTTCATACGGATTGGTTCATATAGTGAAAGGTTTAGCTCAATGCTCTCTCTACCATTGAGACTTCTATAATATCAATGGCATTTATAATGCTAATTTTTATATCACTCAGATCCGATATTATATAAGCATATCAAAATCCTAAGATCAAATAAATCCAATTCAAACTTGTATACCTTGATAAATAATCAAGTTAATAAATTTCAAAGCTTAACCATGCGTATTATGCTAACGTTGAAATACTTACGATCATAACAGAATAGATCTCGTTCTAGATGGTTTTGTCAATTTTTCATGAAATTTTAGCGTTCTTTATAGGAGCATAAATATGAAGCAAATATACCATCTCACTAGCAAACTAGTTTGCGTGTTCACCAACTTATGCAAATTTCATGTGGGATATCAAACTTTGTCTTTTTCTTATTCTATAATATGTACATCTCCAAGTCACTGTATTTACTCCTTACTCAAACACATTGTGTTTATGTATCAGTAGATCTTAATTTGAAGAATAGTGTAAGGTTCAATAAATTATAAACAATAAGTTAAAAATTATTTGTCACTACTAAAGTTTGTAGAGAATTGTACTCAATGACTTGTTTTTCTTTATTGATATGAGCATATATATATACATTCAAAGTTTTCAAAAGTTAAATATTTCTAAACTCAAATCTTTTTAAAATCAAGCCAAATCAAATCTTTTTAGGATAAAATAAAATCTAATCTTTCTAACTAAACCTTTTCTAAATTAAGTAGTTCAAATATAGGAAAGATTCAAATATTCTTATCATTCAAACGTAAGATGAAGCTTCGATGGGAGATTCCAATCTTGAACCAAAGAAGAAGAAAATGCATCCGACGAAGTGGTTTAGTGAGTGCATCAGCAAGTTGATCTTGTCATAAAACATGAGTAATGCGCAAAACACCACTTTGAACTTTGTCTTTAATAAAGTAAAAGTCAATGGCAACATGTTTTATCCTACAATAAAAAACTAGATGGGAGCACAAATGTATAGCACCAATATTGTCATAATACATAACAGGAGTAGTTGAAAGTTGAACACCAAGCTCAGAGAGAAGAGAGCAAATTCAACTGAGTTCTGCAGCAATGAAGACAATATAGTGATATTTAACTTCTGTAGAGTAACGATCAACAATCCGTTATTTGTTTGAACTCCAAAAAATTGGATTGCGACCTAAGTACACCACATAGGCATTAGTAGAGGTGGAGTCATTTTTGTTATCTATCCAGTCAGCATCCGAGAATATATACAAAGATAGAGGTGATTCACGATATAAAAGTAATCCGTGATTCAGTGTACCTGATAGATAGCGAAGGAGGTGTTTGACGGCTGTCCAATGCTCAGTTGTTAGCCGATGCATGAACTGAGAGAGATTGTTCATCGCAAATACAATATCCGATCCTATGAAAGACAGGTATTGAAGGCTCCCAACTACAGTCCGAAATTCTATTAGATCAGACAAAGCTGTACCGGCATGAAGTGTTAATATTGGACTGGTGGATAAGGGAGTCATGACGGCTTTGGCATCGACCATTTTAGTTCGGACAAAGAGATCAATAATATACCATCGTTGAGAGAGAAAAAGACTATGATTGTATCAATAACGTCAACACTAAGAAAAAATGAAAATAGCTCAAGATCTTTCAAAGAGAACCGTTGCATAAAAAGCTCCACAAATCGTTTTACCATATTCTGGTTGTCTCCTGTAATTATCAGATCATCAAAATATATAAGTATGTAAATGAGATGTCCAACTATGTTAAGAATGAAGAGTGAGGTGTTCGCATGAGAGTTGATGTAGCTAGAGTCAAGTAAAAATATTTTGAGCTCGTGATACCAAGCTCATTGTGCTTGTTTGAGACCATAAATAGCCTTGCGAAATTTGCAGACATGAGTGGAAAAGTGTGGATCAATAAATCCGGCTAGTTGAGTCATTTAGACGTCTTCAAATAGGTGTCCCTAAAGAAATGCATTATTAACATCAAAATAGCGAAGTGACCACCACTTATTGATGGCAAAACTTGGAACAAAATGAACAGTTATTGGTTCGATTAATGAACTAAATGTGTCATTATAGTCCACTCCGGATCGTTGATGAAATCCCTAACAACCAAATGTGCTATGTACCTATCAATAGAGCCATCAGATAATTGTCTAGTGCGAAAAATTCACTTGCATTCTACAATATTTTGTGAGGAGTCAAATAGAACAAGTTCTCCAATGTCATTTCGAACAAGAGCATCAAACTCCTCGGACATAGCCCGATGCCATTTAGGATTTTTGAGAGCTTGGGTCGTAGTTGTTGGTTGTAAGTCATCAGAGACGGTAGTTGAGTTGTCAAGTTGAGTTTTTGAATAGGCTTGTGGATGCTGTTCTCGGATCTAGTTTAAATAGGATGATTGTTGTTGGTTGAAGTGTGTGGTCCATTAAAAGACTGAGTAGTGTTCGTAGAATGGGGCACAAGTGATGTAGGTGGTACATTTGGATTGTTGAAGGGATCTTCTTGCGTGGGTGGAAATTGGAATGGTGAAAACAGTAGGAGAGTAGGGAACCCATGTGTCAACAGTGGTGGATTATGAATGAAAAAGATTACATTGAAGAGAGAAAAAAAAGAAAAACAAATTCAACGTGGCGAGACACATAGATTTTGGAGATAGAATTGTCAAAACAAAAATATGCACTTTGTGTAAAAGAGTAGGCGAGAAAAACACATAGCTCGAATCGAAGGGTAAGTTTGTGAGATGAATAAGGACGAAACCAAGAATAGCATAAACAACCAAATACTTAAAGTTTGGAATAGTTAGGTGATGGCAAAATATTTTTGCAAAAAGAGAAGTGAATTGAAGTGGGTAAACGCTTAATGAGATAAACGGCGGTAGCGAAAGCGTGAGACAAAAATGTGAGTGGGAGAGATGCATGAGAAAATAGAGATACCAGTTTTAATAACGGTGACGATGTCATCGTTCAGAGTATCCATTATGTTTTGTAATATGTGAGAGAGTGGTGAGATAAGAAATATCATTTGTAGAGAGAAAATTTTCAAGACTTTGATATTCTCAACCATTGTCGGTGTGAAGAGTATTGATTTGTGAGAGAAATGATTATGAAGCGAATAAAGATGTCATGCACATTAAATTTTGTTTTGCGTTCGTAGAACTATATATATTTGGTGAAGTGATCGATGAAAATAACATAATATTTGAAACCATTATGAGATATAATAGGTGAAGTCCAAACATTAGAGAAAATAATTTCAAGAGGTTTAGAAGAAGTAAGAATGGATTTAGAAAATGGTAACTTATGACTTTTATTGCAGTGACAATCGTTATAAGAAATTGTTGTGGTTACAGAAATAGATAATTGTAGCAGACCATTAGATATGATATGTTTGAAGATTGTGGATGTCCTAGTCTATGATGTCATTCGGATGAAAAGGATTTGACACTAAATAGAGCAAGTAATGGTGAAGATTAGATTAGTGTGATTTGTCACTCATAAACGCCATCTTAGATTGCCCTTGAAGAAGTTGTGCCCTCGTACGAAGATCCTTCCCAAAAAAATAATGCGGTAAGAATTTAACGGAAACATTATTGGTGAAGCAAAATTGAAAAATAGAGATTAAATTTTTTTCATATTTGGCACACAAAGAACATTATTGAGTATAATATTATGAGTAGAGTAAGATAGAAAAGTGAAACCAATATGGGTGATTTGTAAACCCGTACCATTTTCAATCATAATATCGTCGGAACTATTGTAGGGAGAGCGAAGTGAGATATTGTTGAGATCGGCGGTAACATGATAGGAGGCACCCACTATCAAGTAGCCAAGAGAGAGTTTTTGTGCCGTTATTAGTTGCAAAATTAGCTAGTGGCTGCCATGATGTAAGATTTGTTTCGAATTCGCGATTGATTGGCACTTTGTTAGTTAGCACTAGACGAAATGATGGGTACCGTTTAGCTAAGTGTTCTTGAGTGCCATAGATTTGATAACGATCAAGATATGGTCTTGATGAAGGGTGATCATCATTAGATGTTGGTGTGGAGGATCCGGTGTTGGAAGACATAGTGGGATGAAAAGAGCCTGTGTGATCAGAGTTAAGAGGGACGATGACTTAAATTTCTGTGTGCTAGATTAGCGGTCGCTAGAATTGGTTGAGCCTTGGACGTTATATTGCGATGAGTGGTTTCAAGAGTGAGGAGCTTTTCATTTAGTTCATCAAAGGAGATTCGAGTCTCGTGAGCTTGGAGAGCAATAATAAGATCATTAAATTCATCGCCAAGACCATCTAAAATTTTTTCAAATAGATCTTCAGCATCCATAGGGGTACCAAATAGTGCAAGTTCATCGGCATATCCTTTAATTCTCCGTAAATATTCAGTGACATTTTGGGAACCCTTCTGAAAATTTTTTAGATGATTTCGAATTTGTACACAGCAACGGCGTGTTGGCTTGGCATAGGTGTTGGCAAGAGTATGCCAAGTGTCACTAGAGGTAGTGACACCGGCAATGAATAGAATAATGTTTAGACAGATAGATTCAATGAATGCATTGAGGATCAACTGATCCTGACATTTTTATTAAGTATAAGTTGGATTGATAATTACTGAATTATCTGTAGTAATAGTGGGTGGTGGATACGGTTTAGATCCATCAATGAAGCCAAGGAGATCAAAACCAATAAGAAGAGTGTTGAATTAGAATTTTCAGAAAAAATAGTTTGTATCATTGAGTTTTAATGGAGCTTGAACGACAACGTTGATGGTAATCAATTATTGATTGGAGTTTTGAGAGATGATAGAAGTACTAAATGATATAGAAATATTGGCCATTGAGAGTATTTGAAACTATTGAGCTAGAAAAAGAAAGAGAAAAAAATATATAATAGGATATAGAGCTCGTTAGAACAATGGTAGCTCTGATACCACGTAGAGAATTATACTTAATAATTTGTTTTTCTTTATTGATATGAACACATATATATACACTCAAAATTTCTAAAGGTTAAATATTCATAAAATCAAATCTTTCTAAAATCAAACCAAATCAAGTCTTTCTAAAGTAAAATCGAATCAAATCTTTCTAAATAAAATTTTTCTTAATTAAGCATTATAAATATAGAAGGGAATCAAATATCCTTATCAGAGTCATATTAGGATCCTGAGTCTCCAATTCGGCAGTATTTTGTGTTGATTGTCGCAAAAGTCGTCTTTTTACTAGAGCTTAATGGCGCATACTAATGAATTAACTAGAAGCATTTTCAGCACAATCCTCTATAACCAAATAATATTAAATAATGAAACTTTATGAGAAGTTATTTTCTATCAAGCAACTTAGAATTCAATTACAACCATCATCGCTCCAGTTAATTGTTTGAACTTTCGTTGTTAGATTGATCATCACCACGACATATCATCCAAACATCTACCACTTCATGATCAACTTTGACTATCTTATTTAGTTAATCTATCTCTATAATATCATATCTATTTCTTACATTAGAACACTCTTCTACTTAGTATGCATCATTCTCTATGATGGAAGCATCATCATCAACATCTGTATCTTCTTCATCTCCGTTCGCATCAAATAACGATGGATAGAATAAATATCGACATTGTGATGATTGTACATCAACCTAATTGTTGCTTTGTTTTGTATCATAAATATAAAGCACGTAGAGTCACATTCATAAGAAACGAACGGATCACTCTAGTATCATCTCTTTGTAACGCTAGTAAAGTTATCATCCATCTTCATGAGTTTTCTGTTCTCTAAATCAAACCACTCACACTTGAATAAAAAGACATGACAGTATATAGGATATGTCAAAGTCAATATTTCATTCAGAATATCGTAGAAATTTAAAGTTTGATCTTTATAATCCCCTTTCACAAACTCCCATTATTTTGAGTAAACAAATAACCCTTGTGTTTATTTGTTAAAAAATTTACCCCATTGACAATGCATCCAGAATATCTTTATATAAGTATATTTGGAACCAGAGCTAGTGAATATAGATTATTTGTGTTCTCCTACGTAGTTGAATGAATATGTCTAACCTATAATAAGAAAAGATAAATTTTACTATTTATCTAAATATTACAAGCATACATGAAGTTCAATATTTCAATAGGTATAATATATCATAGTCGATCTTTGAACCATGTAGGAAATTCTTTGTGTTGTTTTGTAAGTCAAGAGGACTCTCCAATTTTAGAAACTCTTCATGCTCTCTAAAAATCATGATCGTTAATCACCAGTGATATGATATATTATGCGCAGCGAAACGGTTAGAAAATTGTCTTCTAAAAATATTCAACGTCTTACTTGAGATAATGAACCACTTCTTCACAATTATTCAGCGCAAACCAACGAGCTAAACTATATTCTTTCGCTGTGAGGAGATCAAACTTTGCTTTTTGTAAAAGTCAGACCTTTTGAGAAAATACAATAAATGTTTTATCCTGCTTGTCTCCTTCTTTATATCGTTCTTGTTGGTTGAATCTAATCTCAATGCCTCGCAAATACTTTGAATAAAAAGTTAGGCACTCATTCATTGTATAAATTTCTGCTAAACCTTCACGACGTGCTGTATTCTAAACATATGCTTAACTGTACCAAGAGCCCTAAAAACAATGATGGGACAACCAAGGAGCAATTATAACCTTCCAATATAGGAATTAAATGAGAATTATATGATTCAAATAATTAAATCTCATTTTTCTATAGGACACATCCATCTGTAATGTACAAGACTTTCTATATAGATTCTTTGGCTGAGTGCATTACTAGATGAACCATTATATAAAAAAAAGCCCAGGAAAATATCATCTCAAGCTTGGAAAGATAATCATAATATTTTATTGCCATTTTCTCAATATATTTAGTTGTAAAGTCTTTACACATAATTGTCTTAAAAATTTTTTCAAATTGCTAATTACTTCCAACACTTCTTTTTTAAGATAACCACGCATTCCAATATGGAGTAAGTGTGTAATAATACATAATTATCATGGCTTTTCAATCTTGAGATTTTATTGTCCATCATATTTAAACATCTTATAATATTTGCAGGATATCCATCAAAAAATCTTAACAAATATAAGAAATTCATAAAAGTTCTTTCTTTCTTGAGATGATAATATGTAAGCAGTAATAGACTTGTCCTATTTATTGGTACCCAATTTTTTAGTTTGCAGCTCACATCGTATACCCTAATCTTGTAAGTCCAAACGGGCCTTGAAATGTCCTTCGTCTTCTTATCTATATTCATCAAAATTTCAAGAATATTGTGACATATATTTTTTCAATATAAATGACATCAAGATTGTGCGTAACTTAGATTCTTCCAATATGGTAGTTTGAAAGAAATGCTTCACTTCATCCAATTTAGATCTTTAAGAGTGTGTTTTCTCTTTTTGCCAATTGGATACCTACCGAATATAATATTTTTAACAGTCTTCATCTTTTCTAGCAATTTATCAATTGACAACGTGGGTGATATGTGTAGCTGTTTCCTGCTTTTCATTGTCTTATGTTGCTATCGCAAGTGTATGAGTCGTACAAATAATCTATTGATGAAAAAAATATCATTCCGACGAGGATTGATTAACTTATTAAGTTAAAAAATAACTAATCCTATAATTATTTGAGCAATCGAACTAGAAAGAGTGAATGCTAAAAATTAAAAAAAAAACAAGTATAAAACCACACTTGTGAGATTTTAATGATTGAACCACTAGAGCATTTGATTTTTACCATAACTAATCTAAATCAACTGCGTATTTATGCTATCGAAGATTATAATCTTTATTGACAGTTAAAAAATCCTATTTTTTTTTAATATATTTTATCAAGTTATACATAAAATACTTCATGCACTAACTCACTATACTCTATGTGATTTAACATACAAGAAAGCTGATTAAATTCTTTGATATCATAGATTAACTACACGAACTATAAGAGAACATCTCTGTCTCTCATACACTTCATGGCATACATTATAAAAACTAATCCATGCATTAAATCTCAGTTTCAATATAAATCTCAAGTCGATTGAATATTGTTCAGATAATCAAAGCATTAAGTACGTAATGAATACTCAATAAGTAATTATAAAATTTTGAATTGTATAGAATTAAATTATCATAGTTAGATTATATTATAGTTCCAACAAAGAGGATTAGCCATTTTGCTTTCATTGAAGCAATGCACCTGTTCTTGCCGTTGGAAACTTGACCTTTTGATGCAGATTTCTTTATGAGGGAAAGAAGTTAGTATAACATTGCAGCATATCGAATGGAACGATAATAATTGAAGAAGAGCCATAATTGAGCATTCGTACTTGGTGTCCTAACAGAGAACACATTCTCCACGTGCTTTATTGAGTTTTTTTCTTACTTCGCCTGATTCCTTGTGTGCATTCATATTGAGAGATTGGACATCTTTACAAGGGAGATCAGTGAATTAGAATCCTATGATTCTATTTGTAAACTTTAATAAAGGTTGTAAGAGAACTTAAATGTTTTAGGGTGAGGTAACCTAGGTATAGGTCAGTCGGTTTAGACAAGGACTTTGCGGAGGCGTGTATGTGACAGCTGGAGAGACTTTGCAAGGTTTAGAATGCTGCAGCGAGTTGTACTAGTTGCGGCAAAGTTGATTTGAGAAATATTAAATATTAGTGATTATACGTTGAGCAATGTTAGTGAATTTAGTTTGAAAATTTTTAAGTGACATGAATGCAAGTAGTACGGTGCTGAACCACCTAAAAGATATCAATGTGCTGCCTAGGTTGTTTTTCTTAGAACTTGTGTTTATTTCGTTATAAGTTTTATTTTTCTAACAATTTCGTTGCAAGCTATATTAAACATTCAATCAAGAATCAGTAGTTTTATAGTCGATTGAATGCTAATTGGACAATGATCGGATTTTGAACAATGAACATCTTCAGTTTAATTTTTCGTAAGTCACTTCCCCATCCCTTTCTGACTTGTATTTGGAAGGTTTCTTCAAAACCAGGCATGATAACAACAATAGTGAAGATGTATTGGCAGATACTTCCGATGATCCGTTGAGGATGCATGGGATCGTAAAGCCGCAAACCAACCGTATCGTTGGCAAAATCAAACGACGGGGAATATCTTGAGAGACTGAGCTAGTACGCAAAACATATGCGAATCAGCTTGCGATTAAGTAATTATAATATATACATTCTTTACAGTAATGAATTTTATCTAGCTTCTTTCATGCGAGTCAATGAAACAACGTAGTCAGTCAGAAATTCCATCAGCTGTCCCGCTACTGATTAACACAAACATTAAGAACTGAGAGCATAACCGAACATCAGCAGGCAATACAATCACTCTGAGCAATGCATTCAAATAGCAGAAACGGCAGTCAGCAACCGAGGAACTAATCAAGCTGATGAGCTGCTGAGTATCTGAGAGAGAGATTTTTAAAAATTACTCGAGAACGATAAACATGCGATCTTGAAAGCATTTTTCAAAGATAATTTCGATAATCACCAAGCCTAACTTTTTCCAACGTATTTAAAATGGACATACACACTACACATTCCAATTAAGGAAGAGACCGATGGGAGCATTAACCAGGATCAGAGGAGTCGCAGGAGAAGCAAAGAAACTCAGCATTCTTTATTAAATACAATCAGTCAACTTTTAAATTACATTAGCAAAGTGCATCCTGATATATTCTACACATTTCAAGCAAAAAACTTTTATTCAAATTTTTTTTCATCCACAAGTCAAGTTGCAGAAATCACTCCACATATAGTCTACTATCTTGCACATTAATGCTTGTTTAGATAGTATCTCGTCTCTGGCAGCGATGTTCTGTAGCGTGGCCGTAGCTATGGGGTGTTGATGTAGTATCCTAAATGTCGGAATTTTAAGAAGTACCAAGTATCACAGAATTAGAGTTTCAATAGAACCTATGATACTTCAATAAATTAATGCTAAGTTCTTAAGTGAACCTAAAGAACTACGAAAGCTATACTCATGGAATGGAGCAAAAGGGTATAAAATGCTTAGAAGTCTTACAAGTTACAAGTAATTGATTTTCTGATTTTCTTAATGGTTACAAATGAAAATTCCTTCCTCTATTTGTAGTATTCAACCTTTCTAATGGAAGGTGGAAAATTGGGAATTGTTTTGGACCAAATCTAGCGGCATGTTACATGGTGCACTTCTAATTGCTCAGAATTGTCTCGTGCAAAGCTACTTTCATTTATAATTGGAGGAGGTTATCTCTGGTCAGAAACTAAAATAGTCCGAATGTGCAATGAATTTTAATATCTTGAAGTCTAATTTGAAAATACGTTGAGAAGGTTTATAAGTACCTTAGGTTTGTTGATCGTAATATTGATATATCATTTCAGTAAGAAATGTATGCAGGTTTTTATATAGTTGAATCTCTGGTTCACGTTAGGCGGCTGTACTTTCTTTTGGTTCCTCTATATCATTGTTATATCATTTCAGTAAGAAATGTATTCCCGTTTTGTGTTGAAAAGGTAGTAGTTCTTCACTTCTGAGTCATTCATCCTCCTGAAAGTTGTTCAATCTTACTATAGCAACAAAGGAGTGACCATGAATTAATCGCGATCCTTGTAAGAATTGTTAACATGAAGGTTCTCCCAATTCAATTTGCAAAACTTACTTTCCTGACTTCAGTGAAACAGTTCGCAATTCCACTATTCAACTTTTTGACATCTGTAGATCAATGCACTGGCTTATGTAGGGTTGTTTGGAATTACTTATAAAATAAAATTTTTTTAAAATGAAAGATATTTTTATCCTTTTTAAAAAATAAGTTCTATTTTTTTTACTTCCAAAAAAATAATTAAAATATGCAATAAAAAGATCTCACTTCGTAGAATTTTTCTGCACTTTCTAAATTTTTAAATAAATTTTTTATATATTTATAAAATATATATTAAAAAATATGAAATGGAAAAAAATTAATAAACAGCTTACGGTAAGCTGTGCCGAACACCCCCGTAATCTGTCGACTACTTGAAGATCTTCTGATCGTTTTCTTACTTATTGAAGATTTTGTTCCTTTGTCCCTATTTTGTTCTTTTAATCTACAGTTTTGATTTTAAATAGCACTCCAAAAGAATCTTCCTACCAGAGAAATTTAACACAGTGATGAGAATGTGCTATTTTATATGCTTCAACAAGTATATGGTTGGTTTCATGTTGAATTTATAGGCAAAATTCAACGAACCTTAAAATAAAGAATTCAACAAACTTAAGCACATTAAGTAAAAAAATAGAAGAGACGGTAACTAAAAAGTTCTCTTTTAGGGCAAATGATATAGCAAAACCTACATTAGGATAAATTAAGAGTGTTCTAATCATCAATTGTTTGTGATGAATGAAGAATTACATACATTAAAAAGAAGAAGGAAAAAAAATAGAAGCACGACTACGAAGAAATCAATCTTCCTAGCATCTTTATTCGATATAAAATGCCACTATATTATTTCTAAAACCATTTTCTTGATCCTCCTACCATTTTGTTGATCCTCATTCATTAAAGGTTTCCTCATTTCCCATGCATTCAATTGCTTAATCTGAACATCTTCTGCTCCATTGTTGAATGCATACAGGTGAGCATTCTGATCTAGTGCCATCTTTGGATAAACTCTAGATGTCATCACTGTCTTCCCATTAGCACCAAAACTCTCTACCACAGAGACATCAATCTACAAACAATACATTGCAAAATTGGGATAACATATGTGTTAGATTCTTTGAAGCAATTGAAATTAGAAAAAATTTAGTCATGGTCTATGCATGGATTGATTGATTGCTTACCAAAGTCCTTAAAGAAATAATGTTCTTATTCTTAATCAAGTCGTAGTTGACAAACCCGCCGTAGCTTGGTCTGTATAGTGACGGAAATAAAGATGACCTGCTTGTGCATAAACAAATACACAATTATGAGCAACAAGTTATTATATGTAAGTTTAAACTAGAAAATTTTGAGGCAAAAGAATGTGAACACAAACTATGTAATATTATGAGTGACTAGTTTATCTGTTTTTGCCATACAGAACTATACATGTTGAATACAAACTATGTAATATTATCAAAATTCCAACTACGATATGTACTGAAATTTTGTGCACTACAGAGAGTGACATGTTCCTAAGTTTGATTTTATTTTCATTTCCTAGCTAGCTACTCAAATATATACTTGAACAAGTTGTTCTAGACAGTAAACATTCACACAACCTATCCAGCTGTATAGCTTATAAATTAAAACTTACTAGAAATTTCACGACATGCTTCAATCGACTTATCACTTGAACTTCCCAGTTTTCAAATGAGGAAAATTCCATGGAAAGGACCGCTTAGAAGAATTTGCAAATTAGCCTTCAGACTTATGTGCTTATCATGTTATTATTTATAGCCTATGACACCCCAAATAACAGGAAACAAATACGTGGTTGATAAAGAAACAAGCATGCATACAAGTAAGAAGAAAATTTGAAGGTGAGTTATGAATTGAAAAGTACACATACTTGCTTGGATCATGGCACATAAGAACCACAGGTTTGCCAGTAGACTTGAAAACCCTAAAGAAGACGGCAGTTTTTTCTTGCAAGTCCTTAGATGCCAATACATAAAGACCAAATGGTCCAATTCCTCCTTCCACATCTGCTGCCTTTTGATTGCACAACTGCTGTGGATCGCTTCCCCAACTTGGATCATAGTCTTCTGCTTTCTGCAGACTTGGTATTACAAAACTCACCTCAACATCAGCCTACAAAAATACAGACGTACTTAATCCATAATAGAATAAATTGATCTTTGATTTAAGTTGAAGTCAAATATATTAGTGTTGCTGACTGCTGACAGTTACAATAAAGCCTAAATTGCTATTATTATGGCTACAGCGAGTGAGAATTAATGTTGTGAATGAAGGAATGCAAGTCATTAACTGCAAGAGAAAAAGAAAATCAACTTATTACCTATTGCATGCTTTGACCATTTACGAATATTTCCCTAAACCAGAATCTTCTTGATTGTCATGTATGTATACTGACACTTTCTGTTTTCTTTTGTTTCCAGAGCATTGAAAACAACACTTTAGGGACATATTCGTGAGACACATGCAACCAAAGACAAAATACACAAGAAATTAAAAACGAAATTCAAACCTTTGAAGCAAGGATTCCGCTCACTTCATGCAATCTACCTTTTAGAACCTTCACATTGGTCAATTGAACTTGTTTCGCTCTAAGAGTTTCAAGCTCGTCTACGGGCCATTGCACCAACTGCTCTCCACTTTCATCGAGCCATATCTTCCTTGGAATTGTCTATTAATTTTCACATTCAGGAACTGTTGATCAAAGCAAGAAAGTAAATGCATAGACAAATATGATAAGTAGAAGTGTAAGAGCTTTACCTGAATTCCAGCCCAACCCTTGGCACCATCATCATTAACTGTATCAGACTCATTCGACCAGCCCCAGAGAATCCTTCTGTTTGTCGAAGGATCAAAGAACGTCTTCGAAGCGTAGTAGTTTCCCCAATCATACCTCAGACCAGCCTTGTTATCCACAGCAGTCTCCGGCAAAAACCGATCCTCTTCAACATCATACTTTCCGATGGTGTAGGAGTCGAACGTTGTGGTGGCTAAGCTCACCTTCATCACATGCTTCACTCCGTCACCGACCGACGAAGTGGCGATGCCGACCTTCCCGTTCACCGCAACAGGGTAGAAGTCCGGGCACTCCCACATTCCGGTACCAGCCAACGTGTGCAACGGGTGCTCCGCTTTAACCCAGTGCACGAAATCCTTGCTCCGATAGAGGTAGGCTATCCCACGGTTGTTCCTCACGCTGCCAACAACAAGACGCCAGCGTCCATCTGCACCCTTCCATGCCGTTGTCGGGTCACGGAACTGACTAGCATTAATCCCCTCGACGGGATGGATTAAAGGATTGAAAGCCGGCTTCACCCAGTCCTGCAAGTACGGGTCAGAAATGTTTTTCGGGAATGCAACATTCTGCACCTGACGGTTCTTCGTGTCGATACCGGTGTAAAATATGACCGGCTTGTTGCCGGGGAGAATGGTCGCAGAACCTGACCAGCATCCGTTAACGTCGTAAGGACCGGTCGGACGGATCGCGATTTTGAGCGCCTTCCAGTTAACCAGATCCGTTGAGACTGAGTGAGCCCAAACAATGTTCCCCCACGTGTAGTTCTTCGGGTTGTATTGGTAAAATAAATGGTATACTCCTTTGAAGTACATTGGTCCTTAACATAATTTTACACAGATTAGAAATCTTCATTAGCTCTATTTTCAACCTTTTTAGGATAAAAACAAGATTGAAGAGTAAACTAAAAGCTTACCATTTGGATCTAGTTGTTAATTCCAGATGAGTAAGTCATAAGATAACATGCAAAGAAGAAGAAAGTCAGAACAATAGTATGTGGGGATATAAAAAAGAGATACGAAACGTATATAAAAAAGTAGATATTTGGAGTTATTAAGATGAATGATGCGATCAATGTTTGTAGTAGATTAATGGACTTTTAAAATAAATTAATTAAGAAATGATAAGATTTTAATGTCTTTCTGGAAGTTTACTAAGCGAGGCCAGCAAGGATGAAGACTAGTTTATTAACGGTTTGCGTGTCTGTTATTGATGCAGACTATAAATAATCAAGGATCCGTTTTTCCAAAAGCAAGTTGATAATAATCAAAGTTTGACAGTTCATGTGTAGTATAAAAAATGAGTGCAAACAAATAAATTTGGAAAGAACGAATTAAGTATTAAAAGGTTGATAGATACAAACAAAAAACAATTTCTGGCTCTAATTCATACCACCATGAATGTCTTTATTGTTGTTCTTGCTACAAGAAGAAAAACACCAAAAAAAAAAAAGAAGATTTGAAATGATTACGTGTTTAGGTATGAGAAAGGAAATCATAGACAGTGTTGTAGGTGTAAAATTAGAAAAGAACTAAACCAGTTGCTTCTTTCATCAAACAACCCCTTGAGATAGAAAAACTGAGATCTTCAGACAGAAAAAGAATATTTTTTTCTTTCTTTTCTGAAAGGCAATGTAATTAAACAGCAGCACAAGAAGAAATTAAGAAGAAGAAGGAGGAGGAAGAAAAACAAAACAAAACAAAAACACTTTAGAACGGAGAAAGAAGAGAATTAAGATATTTGAAGTTGTACCATTGATCCAATGCTTAGGAGGCTGGAAATGATAACCGGTCTTGTATTGACCGACGAGCATCGTTGAAGGAACGGAAGCTTTCATGCTAAGATGCATAACATGATGAGTACCTTCAACAAAAGCATGAAACCCTATAACCATGAATAACCAAAACGCCATTATTTTCATCTCCCTGCAGGAACTAATCAGTAGTTTAAGGCAAAAGCGAGAACGAAGAGACAGATTAGTAAGCATCTGAGAGGACTTGATGTAGAGAGGTAGTTATAAACTCGGAATATTGGGATCGTTTGGCTTACTAATCTGTCTCTGTCTTTACAAAATTTTTACAATAAATTTCATTACAACTTTTTCTATATTTTTTTAAATTTAAATAAATTTTATAAAATATTGTAAAAATTTTATTAAAAATTTTGTAATGAAATAAAAAAATAAGACATTATTATATCTATTTTTATTATATTTTTGAAGTAACAAAATAGATTCGTTTTCAAAATAAATTAAAAATAATTTTTAGTTCAGAAAATTTTATTTTATAAATATTTCTAAATATATAGAGAGATATTTAAAAATTTGTAACAGATTTTGTGGTATAAAAAAATTAACTAAATAAGTCCCTAAGTCGGTCCAAGCAGAGCTCAGTGATTAGACGTAGGGATTGCTCCTTCTACGATCATTTGATTGGAAGAACTATCTTAGACTATTGGCCTTCTCTACAAATACTGCTCCACTCGTTCTTCTCTATTTTTAGATAGAGATAGCAGCTCAGTTATCCAAAAAAATTTTGATAGAAAAGCCTGGTCTTTACCCGTGTGGACTCGGGCTTCTATAAGAGAACAATGCGGATCATGCAGAGCCCACTCGAGTTATTTTGTACCGTCTTTGGGTGGCCACTGGGGAAACATAGCCCGACTCCCTCTCGCGGGAAGGCAGGAGAAGGGGAATGAGCCTACAGCCTTTGTGTGCCCTAACGAATGGCCTTCCATGTTAGCCTGCTAGTGCATTCTGCTTCACTTGCAAACATCAGGCAATTCATGTCTCAAGGAAAATACAAATGTCAATCTTGGGCAGGAAAATGAATAGTTGTGCTGAGAGATTGGAATATTACACATTCCGTAGGTGACTCAGAAACAAAGTGGAATGACTAAAGGAGCAAGAGGCATGACGGATGCTCGTGTGCCATTGGTTCCCAAACCATAGCCGACTACTCGCCTGCTGATTATCCAAACGAGAGAAATTTCAAACAAAAAAATAAAAATACATCAGGCGATCAGAAAACACTCATTGAACTGCTCTATAAGAGTACATATCTTTAACCCAACAACTGTTTTCCGAACCAAGCTAGATAGTCTCCTATCACTAGTTTCACCAACCAATATGGACTTGGATTCTTATTATTCTTTCCGAAAACGATCGTTTCCATCCTATCATATGACATAATTACTCTTGGGTGGTGTGGACATGAATTCGCCAGGACTTTGAGTGCACGTTGTACTACGTCGTACCATGTGCGGTGTATTGGGTTGATCCAGACTCTACTTTTATGATCTAACACTTGCACCTAGCACGGCTGACTATGAACTTTTGCTTCGATCCCGCACGGTATGTTTGTGATTTGCACAAATCGAGGGCATCACCTAATAGTAGATGGAGAATATAGCATATTCATTTATTTATTTGGGTCCTCTTTCCAAAGTATCAAAAGTTTCCACTGTTTATTTTCTCACAAATGCCTATTTTGCATAAACCTAATTTATTGGCTAATTTTAAACTTTTTATGTTCATAAAATTATAGACAATATTATAATTGAAAATTTAAAAATATAAATAAAATTATATCATAAAATAATTGTGTTTTTAAATAAGTTAATAGAAATATTTTGAACAGCTGCAAAGTTCTCTTAATTACATAAGATACAACATCATCAAGGGAGAACTCAAGGACATTTGAATCTCCAAATTTTCCTACAACAGCAGCCATCCACCTAACTTCTTATATTTATTTAGCCAACCCCAATACTCTCCTAGCATCTTATGGACCGCTACCGCCACTGCATCCAACAACGCAACATCACCCTCAAATATTGGCCGCACCCACAAACCATTATCCCAGCAAGAACTTGTGTTAATTTTAAAGGGGTTCGGAATGTAAGCATATGTTTCACAGGAATGCCAGAAGTTTAAAGTTTTGACAGAATCCTTACTTGTGGATGTATGATGAAGACAAAACTATCAACAAAAAAAAAATCAGTAATTCTATTTTAATTTATCCCACAATTGCACGGTTATTCGTCTACCGTGTATCAAAAACTGAATTTATTCTACTGAGATTATTGTTAATTTTAATTCAAACTAAATTATCAAAAATTATGTTTTCAAAAAAACTAATCAAAATTGTACGAAAGCTAAAAAAGTAAAATAAAAATTTGGATGTGAAAATAGAGATGGAAACAATTAGAGTTTTGAAATCCACCACTAATGTATTTAATTAAATTTTTAAATAAATATGATTTTAGATGATGACGATTGTGAAGATTTTATACCAAACACTTTGGTCCAATTTTTAGATACGATTTTTAATTATAATTTTAATTTATTATTTAAAATTATCTATCTCTAATGTTATTTTAACTCATTATTTAAAAATTACTATAAATACATAAGTTCTACGAAATCATAAATTATATAACTTCATTTACTTTAATCTAATAAATATTAATTATAACTACATTTATTTTGATCTAATAAATATTAATTATAATTATTAATTTTATGATTCGTAAATTTTGCAAACACAATTATTAAAATAGTTAGATATCAAACTTGATTTTGATCAAGAATATAAATTTAATATCTAAACTTATTTTCATATAAAAACTTAAAACTCAATAATCTATACATCATATATATTTAAAAAATAAATCAAATTTATTAAAAAAAATTTCTAATTCTAGTTAAATATTTAGCTACTATTTATATTACACACAATGAAATATATAAAATATAAAATATAAACTATAAAAAATAAAGAAGACAAATCTAAAATTTTAAGCTTTGTGTAATCCGGCAATGATTCCAATAGTGATCCTGACAGTGATTCCGGTCCAAATCTGAATCTCTCTCAATGTCGTCTCGCCTCTGTTTCACTCACTGTCTGCCTATCTCTCTATTTCTGTTCTTCTCTGTCCAACCCTCTTTTGGCTTTCCGATCCCCCTCTCAAAACTACTTCTTTGTTTTTGTATAATTCTAATTCACTTTTCCCAAAATCATCCCAAATCCGGAAAGAATCCTCCATCCTTTAAACTCTTCAGATTTCTTCCCAAAAAAAGAAAATAAAATTCAAATTGAAATTAAAAATGTGTGCAGATAGAATCGACTGGATGATTCAATGTGGAGAAATCAATGGACCAGAATCAACGTAATTTTATTTTTTTTTGCTGATGAAAAATATAGTAAGGGAGAGATTCGCGCCGGTAGGTGAAGCCGTGGCGAGAGATAGATCTAGGGCTTCCCGTTACCACCCTCACCTACTCCCTGTAAAGAGCTGTGCTTTCTTTTTTTTTCATCAAGCTAGGGTTGTGTTTAGGAGAATCTCCCACGGGTCCACATTCTTCACATGTTTTTCCATTGGCCAAAGAATTATTATATCTTCTTTATCTATCCCTTTGTCACACCTCTTTCTCCATGGTTTTGTATTTACATCTTCATAAACTTCCTTCGTTGTCTGCATATTCACTCAAATAAATTAAATTAGTATATACTTATAAAAATTTAAATTAAAATTTTATTATATATATATATTATTTAAATTTATATTTATAAATATATCAATGTATTCTGTCCAGAGGTATTTCAAGTACCACAAAACTGCATTTTAGAGATGCGTTTCAAATGCTTCATTGTAATTTGAAGATGAAGCTAATCAACGGTAACAAAATTACGAGTAAGAACAACCACAACGCTCTTGGGAAGATCTCATCTCTGTATCTCTTTGAAGATTTGACCTAACATCTTCTCGCAATGCAAGTTTCTCCCTACAACAACTAAAAGAAACAGGGACAACTAGCAAGTATCCAGCAACTTTTGGGCATTTGCGTGCTGGAGGTCCTTATTAGATTTTTTGTTACGGTTCGCTATCACACGAATTATAGAATTATGCAAACTACAAAGATTAACTAAGAACTATGAAGACAAAACAGAATAAAAAGAAAATAACACTTGATTTTCTCCCCTTCAACGTTCACCAGCATACACTTATATAGACTCTTCCTCATTGAGAGTTTTCTGGAACTTAGAGTTCCATTATTAGCTGAAGTTACCTTATTTACTAGATACATATAATAATCTAAGGCTAATACAACTAAAATAATACTCCTTGTTGGACTCTCCAATTTATTTAATGCAGTCTCCACAATCTAAACATATTTTGTGAACCTCTTTTAGACCTCCATCCCTTAATTGCATCCCGTGATAACCTTTCTCTTTTAATGGTGCATCCCTTCCAATAGGCTCTGTGATATTCCCTCCTGCTAGAAAAACAGTCTTATCTTCAAGGCTAAGTGAAAGGAATTTAGTAGAGGACTGATCATTGCAATCTTATTCCAAAATATAGTGTTGAAGATCATAAGGGGGTGTCTCTTCAATTTATTGTGGGAGTCGATCTGTAATCCCTGGAGGAAGAAAATGAGCCTCTCTTTGAGCTGGGAAACATGAAAAACTGAATGGATGCATGACTCCGGCAAAAGGTCTAACCTATACACCGCGTTGCCAACTTGCTGCAGAACCTCAAACGATCCATAGTATTTGTTCTTCAGTTTATGATTGCAGTGCTCCGCATGGTGGATTGGCGATAAGGTTGTAATTTTGGCAACAAACGGTCGCCTTGCTTGGATACTTTATCTCGGTGGTGTTTGTCGTACACTTGTTTCATTCTATTATGTGCAAGCAAGATTGTGTCTCAACTCGTGCAAAATAATGTCTCTCACTCGCAATTGTGCTCCCACGATATCTACCTTGCGGTGTCTATTTCAAAGGACACGAGTAGTGGGGGAGGTCTGCCGTAGACGGCCTCATAAGGAGAGACATTGGTTGCAGAGTGGACATTCAATATCGTGGATGCTCTCCTACAAAGCATCGCAAATATGTTTCAAGCCCTTTATTAACAATTTCAGATTGTCCATCGGTTCGAGGATGATAAGATGAGCTCATATGTAATGCTGTCCCTTGTAACTTGTGAAGTTCTTGCCAAAAGGAGCTCATAAAGATCGGATCCCTATCGGAAATGATGGATGAAGGGCAACCATGCAACTTGACAATCTCTCTTATAAATGTCGTTGCTACGCTAATTGCCGTATAAGGTTGCTTGAAAGGAATAAAGTGTGCATACTTACCCGATCAACTACGACCATAATCACGTTCTTCCCTTTGGATAATGCTAACCCATCAATGAAATCCATTACAATATCGCACCAAATTTTATTAGGGATGGGTAGGGATTGGAGTAATCCGGCGGGTCGCAGATTGTCGGATTTGGCCTTCGCACATGTTGCACAAGCTTGAATATATTATTGAACTTCTTTTGACATACCGGGCCAATAAAAATGTGTGGATAGCCATTTGTAAGTGCGGAACCTACCTCAAAGAGTAGCTAATGCCTCAAGGATTGATTTTTTGGCACCCATAAGCGTCCTCTGTATAGTAGGAAGCCACTAAACAGCGATAACTTTGGATGAACTCCTTATTGGCCTTTCAAAATTAGAGAAGAAATTTTTGGGTCTGCTTATTGGGCTTGGTGAAAGTCCTCCCAAAATGAGGGCTGTAAAGAGCTAATGGCGCTGGTCGTGGCATAACGTATGCGAGATAATGCGTTAGCCACCAAATTATTTCTTGCTCAATATTCTATGTTATAATCATACCCGAGCAACTTGACAAGCTATTTTTGTTGATCATTGGTAGATGTCCGCTGCTCCAAAAGGTATTTCAAACTCAAGTGATCCATCTGGATAGTGAAACAATTACCTAACAAGTATGGACACCATTTTTGAACGGACAATACCACCGCCATAAGCTCCTTTTCGTATGTGGATTTGGCGAGGGATGTCGTCGACAACATTTTGCTAAAGTATGCAACAGGGCATTTGTTTTGAGAAAGGACAGCACCAATTTCTGTCTCGGATGCATCAGTTTCCAAGGTGAAAGTTTGTGTGAAGTTCGGCATGGCTAGCACAAGGGTTTGGGCCATGGCTTGCTTCAAGAGTTCAAAAGCCTTAGCTGCTTCTGTTGTCCATACAAAGCGCTCTTTTTTCAGCAAGGCAGTCAAAGGAGCTGCTATGATTCCATAATTCTTGACGAATCTTCGATAATATTCGATTAGTCCTAAGAAACCACAGAGTGCTATAGTAGATGTTGGGGTTAGCCAACTCAACACCGCTTCCACCTTATTTGGGTCTGCTGCAATTCCTTGCTCCGAAATTACATGACCAAGGTACTCTAATTGTCGGCATTCCAACTTAAATTTGGCCAAATTTTCATAAAGTATATGTTCCTGTAAAATAGACAAAACAGTGGCTAAGTGTGCAAGGTGGTCCTGCCAATTGTTGCTAAAGACGAGAATATCATCAAATAAAAAAAAATTAAACTTGCGAAGATATAGACGAAACACCTCGTTCATGAGAGATTGGAACGTCGACGACACATTTGTCAAACCAATTGGCATGACAAAAAACTCATAGTGGCCATTGTGTGTTCGGAATGCCGTTTTATATATGTCGTCTTCCTTCAGACGAATTTGTTGATACCTCGCTTTTAAGTCAAGTTTGGAGAAAAAATATGTGCCATGTAATTTATCTAATAGCTCATCTATGACAAATATGAGGTATTTGTCCTTCATTGTTACTTCGTTAAGCGCTCGATAATCCATATAAAAATGCCATGATTCGTGCTTCTTTTTAACAAGCAAAACAGGTGAAGAAAAAGTCGAAACATTTGGGCGTATGATGCTTTGCAATAGCATCTCTGCTACCGTTCTCTTAATTTCAGCTTTTTGGATGTGGGCGTAGCGGTAAGGACGTACATTTGCCGGTTGCGAACCTGGAAGTAGCGGTATTCCATGATCATGAGAACTCTTTGGGGGAAGTCCCTTTATTTGCTTGAAAATAACTGTATATTTGTCCAGTAAGGACTACATTTCTGCTAGTAACTCTTGTTGTCCATTATCCAATATTTTCGTGTTGGACTTGATGGCTACTAGGCGAAGGGAACAGAGCAGCTATTTTGGGTAGAGGCTCGACAATTGCGAGACCCTTTCTTCTCGGATCCCCCTGCAATATGAATTCTTCCCCCGTAGCATGAACCTTATGTCCGAATAGCGCTAATTGCAAACAACATCTTCGAGGCTCTTTAACCACTGTATTCTGAATACTAAAAGGGTATGCAACTACCATCTTAGCCCCTTGCACCATCAGTGGAACCTCCTTGTAAACCACTTCTATAGAATGCGGTCTACCGTCGGCCAATTCAACCTTTATGGCCTTACTTCTGTCGCTGCCAAACCCAAGTGCTTGGTGTGCTTATCCGCAATATTGTTGTGCATACTATCGAAGTCTATCAAGATAAATACTTTTGTCTCTTGATTTTTCCTACAATTCGAATTGTTTATGCTCCCACTAAGCCATACATTGCACTAAGAGAAAGAGTAGCGTCCTCTGCCACGAGTTTCCTAGACAACTCTATAATTAACTCTTCATTGTCCTCATCTTCTTCTTCTTGCCTAGTTATGGAGTAGAGCTTTGAAATGCATTTATGGCCTTGTTCATAATTTGCATCACAATAGAAACAAAGGCTCTTCGCCCTTCTCGCGTTGATGTCTCACGCGGACAGTGGGCGCTGTCGTGGCATAGATGAGCCTATAGTAGCTGAAATTGCACTTTTTGCAGAAGATCCCAATGCTATCCCTAGAGGTGTACCTCCGGATTGAGACCCCAATGCTCTAAATCGATAAGATTAGCCCCCTGTGCGCTCACATGCCAGTTTTTGTTCGAAGAGCAGCGCTAATACGTATGCCTACTGTAGTTCAGTAGATTGTCGTGGCATAACATCCATGACAATGGGCTTAGATAGCCCTCCATAGAAGAGCCCAATGAGATCATCTTCAGTGGCAAACGATAGCGTTATACGAAGATCCTCAAAAGAGGCTTGATATTCGGCGACTGTCCCCGTTTGCTTAAGTTGGTGTAGCGCAAAGTTTGCATTCCCAAAGGTTGTTGGTTGAAACCTTCGCAGCAACGTAGATGTAAGATCTTCCCAAGTGTGATCTAGTCGATCACGTTCATAATTTTGGTACCATTAGTTGGCATCTCCTTAGAAGTACATCGCAGCAATTAGAACACGGTCCCAATTCGTAGTCTTGTGATATTTAAAATATCTTTCCGCTGAGTACATCCACTCATTAAGCTCCTTATTGTCAAATTTGGGAACTTGTGGCGCTCCCGTGAAACATATGCTTGTGGTTCAGTGATGCCTTGAAAATTCGTATTGAATAGTATGGACTGTTGAGGGTGGGCTAGTGCTGCCATTAGTTGAGAGTAAGGATGTTGGGTCATTGAATTAATTTGCTTAGGTTGCTTGCTAGATCTGGCTATTTTGTGGGATCATATTAGAATACCTAAGAGGTTGAATTGGCTGAGTTACTGGTGGCAGTAGAGTTAGTATTGATGTCATGGGTGTTGGTTGTTGTGTAAATATAAAAGAGATAGCCATTGTTAGGGGTGTGATGGGTACAGATGCCACCAAGGCAGGGTATTGAATAGGCATTGGTTGTGCTATCATTGGGTATTAGTTAGGTATGCTAGGTCCAGCAATAGAAATGTATGGATTTTGATTTGTAATATGGCTAGAAGAGGGAATTTGTAAGGCATTGTCAGTTGGGGTTATATAGGAAAAACTAGGAAATTCAAAATCTCTTCGGTTTTATTGCGAGGATCTGAGGTGACCATTCGGTGTAGTTGCGCAACTTCTGTCGCAATGCGAGCAAGTTATACTCATTTTATTATTGTGATGTATCGTCGTAACAATATTATGGATCAAGTGTATGTATACTCTTTATAATTGGATCCTTGGCATTTGTTTGAATGAAAATCAAAATTCAAATCCTGAACTTAATTTTGGTATATTGATAGAGTGATTCTGATCGCACCTTTGCACTATATTTTTTACCTTCATTTGTTGCAATTTTCTACTGTACTTGATGTGGAATGATAATAGATATGATTTCCAACATGTCATCAAATTTTGACTTCAAACGGATGAGAAGATTTTCATCAAACTTCTTCTAAAAATAAGCTTCAGTGTTTCTGATTTTCTATAATGTATGTTTTTTGAATTTTTTTCGATCTTCCACGAATTTTTCAAAGTTGTGTTGATCATAATTTGATAAATTTTTTAGTCAAGATTGTTGTGGCATATTGTTCTAATTCTGATAAAAGCATCATGCTCAAGCTGAATTTCCATCACGATCAAATCTGTAAAATTACTATTTTCATTCAGATCAGGATCAGCAGCAATCTAGTCGGCTGTTCTTGTGAGACTCTTCTGTTCTGCTCTGTTCTATTATTTCAACACTTAGCAGCCAATTTTCTCTTATGCTCGATATAGAGTATCCTACAAAGCAATCTTGAACTAGGCCTATGTGTGTGCGTGGTGGCACAGAAACTTATGCATAGGCAATCTTGAACATCTTATTTACGAGCTCCTCTTCATTCTAACATGACTTTGTTTACCTGCTAATACGTCACAATTTATTTAAAAATTTTTAAGTTGGATTCATTTTTACGACTCAATTCATCCATCCGCTATTGTCTTACTTGCGCAAATGTTCTAATAATTAGTAATTGCGGTTGCCATCAAAAGACGTAGGACCTCTAAAGGTGCAGCTAGCAGACGAGAAGCCACATTCGAGAGGTAATTTGTGGACTAGGCCCTTCAAATATATAAGGGGCAAAGTTACAGTAGTTTTTTACTTTTTTCTCTTGGGGGGAATGGATGGTGCTTGTGATTTAATGGATAGAAAGTTTAGGAGATGTCATCTGCAATTGGCGTCATTCTGACATAAGCTTGAACTTACAAGGCTACGCGTTTATCTTACAAGGGATCCCTAAAGGAAGTTTCTTAGCTAACATGCTTATGCCCAACTGAGAGGTTGTGCTCCGTACGCGTCATGGCGATACCTTTACTATCGAAGGCATCTAGGCTGGATGACTTAGAGTTGCCTTCATATTTATAGGTGTTGAATGATAAACATTCATCTATTGTCAAGCCGATACCTAGTCTTTCTTCTATAAGGAGAAGAACCGGCCAACATGAGACCTTACTAGTACCCGCATATACAGAAAATGAAGATTGAAAATGTTGGGGAGATGCAACGTCGGGGGAGCCAATTCAAGACAAAAATTTTACTCACGGTCCGACATATATACTATAAAATATAATGTAGCCCAAATGCCTAAGCGAATAGACCTAGAAACTTTCTAATATATGAATCATTTTTCATCTTATCTTTTTTTTTTGTGCAATCAACTAACTAATTCTTTATACTCAACAATCTTCCCAGTAAAGATGAGGTATCCACATCTTTCTATATTATCGAGAGCCTTAAGAGCCCAACTTGCTTTGGATCACCACTCACAATGCAAAGCTCATGTGGGCTACACTACTCTTAACTAGTTTATGACGATGTCAATGAGAGCCGCAACTTTGCGTCGGTCACTTAGCAGCCCAGCCGAACCATCGATTCTGATACCACTTTACGTCTGATACAACACTAGAGGAGCCAACCCAAGACAAAAATTTCACTCACGATCCGGTCCTTATAATATCAACTCCAATGCAAAGAGCTTAAGCTAATAGATCTAAAAACTCTCTAGTATATGAACTATCTTTTATCTTGTCTTTTTTTTCGTGTGAGACTAATTTAACTAATTCTTAAAACTCAACATAAAAGACTATGGGCATGACACTCGCATTAGGTATCCTTCATCGTTACTGCTCGGTATTTTTCTCGCTAGTGCAAGTACTAGAGAAAAGGATGGTTCTAGAGATTTTTCTGTGGATTATAAGAATGACATAATGGTGATTTATAAATAACCTTACTAGTGATTAATGAGTTATTAGATGAACTTTATGGCATCCGTTTTTTCTCAAAGCGCGATTTAAAGTGGGAATATCACTAGGTCCATATCAATGACAACGATATATACAAAACCGCCTTTCAGACACACCATGGCCATTATAAATTCCTTCTCGTGCTTTTCAACTTGAGAAATGCACCATCGATTATTCTATCCCTTATAAACGAAGTATTCCAACCCTACCTACAAAAATTTGATGTTAGTCTTCTTTGGTCACAATCTTACTTTTCGCAACACTTAATAGGATAATGTTGGGGACCTAGTTATCATTTTATCTATTTTGCAGACATAATGGCTATACACAAACTTTATCTAACTACAAATTTAGATGCCGATCCTGCACTAGTTAAATTTGGCCAGATATTATGCTGGATTTATTGATGAAATGTTAATGTTAGAGAGGAAGAATGCGATCATGGTCATAGTAGATCGTCTTAGCAAGTACACACACTTCGTTTCTATGAAGCACCCTTATTATGCCACCAGTGTTGCGGTAGCATTCATTTGTTACTGCAACATTCACTAAGGAAGCTGTAAGTTGCACAGGTGCCTAAAGTTGATCATGTTTGATAAAAACCTAATCTTTATGAATTCATTTTGGCAAGAGTCGCCAGTTGTAAGGAACCTCTTCGCATATGAGCATCACTTATCATCCCAAACCAATAGTCAATTAGATATTGTCAACAAAAGACTCGACATATGCATGCGCTACTTTACGGGATAGCACCAATGATATTGGATATGATGACTACATTGGGCCCGACATTCGTACAATACTCACATCTACTTTGGGACCACCACTTCTCTATTTGAAACCGTCTAAGACGGGCCCCTCTTCACTATTCATCTACTTCGGTATGGGGCCCTTCCAATAGATATCTTGAGAGCATAGTTATGCAACTGAGATGCCATCTTTCATGACTTGTTTTGCCATCTTCCATGCATAGACTACTATGGAACAAGTCCACAACAAACACTAAGTGAAAATTAATACAGTTGGGTGATTAGGTGTCACTTATGTTGCAATCATATTGCCAAGAGTACGTCTTTGAGCCAATCGTAAACTCAAGTGCAAGTTCTGTGATCCATCTTCGTCGGGTTAGTCAAACAGAGTACAAGCTTGTGCTTCCATCAGAGTAATGCACCTATCCCGTGTTCTATGTCTCACATCTTGAGGAATCTCGTTTCGTTACTCTAGCCATCTCTGCCCAGTTGTCACAATCTATAGCAGAAATGGTTCTTACAGACCCCTAAGTGAAAACAATATTCCGTATAGGAGGCTTAATAGGAGAGTATTTTCAAGATATTCTACCAAGCATTCAAGGTCTAGCCACCAAAACGAGGTTATCTCTCTATTTCTCCGGCTTGAATCTCTCGCAGATGTAAGTGATCAGGATGCCCCAATAAGAGAAATGGCTTCATATGTGGTGCATCAAGGATGAGACGCACTCGAAGGAAGCAACGAGCGTGTTCGGGCTATGAAGATTGCATCCACTAAGTTCAAAAGTCGAGTTGAGGCTTGATCATTAGTTGTATGGTAGCAATATATAATAAGAGAGCTTGATATGAGATTTTCAAGTTAGATAAGGACTCTTGAGTAGAAGAATTCTATGTTTGTTAGGAGACTAGCCATTCAAGAGTACGGGAAGAGCATATAAATAAGAAGCTTGTTCCCGTGAGGAGTCCTTCATTTTTAATCATTAGCTTTTTATCTTTATAGTAGTACAATTTTGCGTCTTTATGTGATCACCAAACATAATATGCATACTGAAGAGTTGATAAAAGTAATATTCAATAAAAGCATTCAAGTTCAAGTCAATTTCAGATTACAAAAAGCTTGGCTTTGTACTTACAATTTACTCTAAGTATAATAAAGATATTGGTGAAAGAACGAAATTCGATTAGTTAATTTCAAACTTGACTAAAAGTGAAACAATTTGACGAATATTTAATTCAAAGCATGTTCATAGATTAAATTTTTAAGGATGAGAATTATAACTCCTATACAGCTAGATTGCAATATTCTTTTGTTCTTATTTTTAATTGACTATGGGGTCTCAAATAAAAAACTTTTTATAAAAAAACTTACTTAAACGAGCCTAAATTTTTTTATCTTCAAAAAATATTCAAAAAATAATAATTATTATTATACATATAAATAATTTATGCCGTACAAAATTTTAAAATACTATAAATTATTTATTAGAAAATTAAAAGTTTAAAAAAATAGTCAAATAAAATAAAAAGCTTTCTCAAACTACCCCTATAGTCTTTTAGAGTTTTGTACCATGTGGCACACTGTCTCACAAATCACGACCATAGCCCAATGCTAAATTTTTGGAATGTGTTTCAATTGCACAGAATTTATTTTTTAAACTCACTTATTATGTTTCAATTTATCGCAGAACTCACCGAGCTTATCTCTAATCTATTTCTAATTCAATTCTATAAAATTCACTTTCTATCAATTAAAAGTACATCTTTATCTTCAACTTAGAATCTAAATAATCCTAAACCAATTTATATTTCTCCGATAAGTTTCCTAAACTAAAACAAAAATAATAACGTGGAAAAGCATATTTGACGGCGCCTATCACTGTATATATCAAAATATTATTTCAACTTCTCATTTTTCAATAAATTTTTAAAATATTTTATTTTTTTAATTTAAAAATATAAATAAATTGTATATCTATAATTATAACCAATGCAAACAGAAACTCATCCTTCTGTGTTTTTTTTTTTTTTTTTTGAGCCCCATAAGAGAACGACACAAAAGCAGCAAATTTAATTTTCTAGCATTTCTCATCATCTGTTTTGTTAAGAAACCGAGAGAAACAGCTTGGCACTCCTTTGTTATTCCCATGGAAATATCATATGTGCTTTTTAATCAGAAAAAAACAAAATTATAATTTTTTCGTGGTATAGAATGTAGCGATATAAAGGTTCGAGCAATTCATACCATGAGTCGGTTTACATTCTAAATAATGGCTTTCCTTCAATTGTCAGTGGTTCACTAATTAATTTTTTCTCATCGATGTTGATGCAAGGTGTCGACATTTCCCATGCCTTGAGCTCCAAAATTCGCACGGTTTGTGACCCGTTATTGAATGCATATGCGTGAGGTTTTCCAGTAAAGAGAAGGTCAGGGTAAACCCGTGCTGTGATGCATGTTCTTCCTCCACCACCAAAACTTTCTACCACCGAGTGATCAATCTGTAAAAATATATAATTATAATAAAAAATAATAATATAAATAATAACAATAATCAGAATAACAATAAATAATTAGAATAATAAAGTCAGTTGAATAATTCCTTACGATCATCTGATGATAGCAAAGGTTTACATACCAAAGTCCTAAGAGATATTTTCTTGGTTCTCTTTATGTCAATATCCAGAAATCCTCCATAAGTTGGTTTGTATAGCTCTTGCCGTAGAGAGGACCTGGAAATATCAGAAAAAGAAGTTATTATGTACATATTGGACTAATGGAAAGAACAATGGTGCTAAGTTTATAGTTCACAATCATTGGTTCCACTATTTCAGAAAAATCATTGTAGTAATATGAAAAAGAGATATACCGCCTCTGATCAGAGCAGATAAGGACAACATATCTTTTATCAGATTTGAAAATTCTGAAAAAGATTGCAGTATGCTCCTCGAGATTTTTTGAAGCCAAAACCATCAGACCAAAAGGGCCAAGACCACCTTGAACACTAGCATCCATTTGGCTGCAAAGCATCTGAGGATCTAGAATGTAATTAGCATCAAAGGGCTCAGCCTTCTCTAAGTTGGTTATTTCAAATTCAACCTCAACGTCTGCCTGTTCAACATTTTAAGCAAAACACAAATGACATCAACAAAACCAGTAAATGATGTGCTCTAAAGATGACAGAAGAAATTATAAGCTTTTTAGTTTAGCAATTTCCTGCATTACTACAGAAATATATCATCTAGAATGTGATTGTAAATGAAGTGCAATAAGTAGCAGAAGATTTAAACTCTTAACATTATAGTGGTCTACAATCTGTTTCAAAGTAGGAACGTGCCTGTGAGGTGTGCAACCCTGGTATTTCAAACAGATCTCCCATATTTAGAGCACGGTCTTGTACGTGAAGTTCATTTCTTCTAAGAGATTCAAGCTCCTTTACGGGCCACTGTAGCAGTTGTCTTTTAGTTTTATCCAACCAAATAGTCCTCGGTACTGCCTGGAAAATCCACAGAGTTACATATCTATACAAGCTGTATTAGACGCAAAAATCAATACACAAATTATGTATCTAAATAAGTACTGTGGATCATAACAGCATGAGACGAAAATAATAATGTCAATCACAGAAAACGAACCTGGATACCGGACCATCCTTTCGCAACATCATCAGCTGAGCTATCTGACTCATTCGACCAAGCCCACACGATCCTGCGCTTTTTCTCTGCATCATAGAATGACTTGGAAGCATAGAAGTTACCATAATCATACCTCAACCATTTTCTGTAGTCATCCTGCACATCATCAGGCACAAAAACATCCTCCTGCTCTATATACCTCCCCAACATATAGTGATCAGTTTTCATGTTAAACAAGCTAATCTTTAGAACATGCTTTATAGCACCAGTGCTGACAGACGTATCTAAGCCTTCAGTTCCATTGAAAGATACAGGAAAGAAATCTAGACATTCCCACATTCCTGTACCCCTAGATGAATGCAATGGATTCCAAGCTCTAGTCCAATGAATGAAGTCCTTGCTCCTAAACAAGATTGTTGTTCCCAGGTCACCAATCAGAGCTCCAACAATCACTCTCCAGTACCCATCATTGCCAAGCCACCCTGTTGTTGGGTCCCGGAATAAGCTAGGATCAATGTTACTAATTGGTGCCATGAGAGGATTGGTATTGGGCTTCACCCACTCCCTTAAAAATGGGTCAGACATGTTCTTTGGGACTGCAATATTCTGCACTTGCTGGTTATCTTTGTCAATGCCAGTGTAGAGGATAACAGGCATGTTCCCAGGAAGAATAGTAACAGAGCCTGACCAGCAGCCATTGATGTCAAAAGGCATGCTCGGTGCAATTGCAATGTCAACCGCCACCCAATTGATGAGGTCTGTGGATACTGAATGTCCCCAGTGTATATCACTCTCCCACACTGCAGCCTTAGGATTGTACTGGTAGAATAAGTGGTAGATGCCATTGTAGTACATTGGTCCTGGTTTTGTTTCGGACAAAGTTTAGGCAAATGGAAATGCAATTCTGAAATCATTCGCTAAGATAAAGTAAAATGTTGATGAGTTTGCTGCATACCATTCGGATCTGGTCTCATGAGGCAGTCATCAAACAAAGTAGTGAGACGGCAATCATGCAAGAAGAAACACATATTAGCGACAAAAAAAAAAGACATAAAAGGGAAATAAAGCAAAAGTCACAAGCTTTCCAATCTACTTTGTTGCCTTCCACCGATCCAAAAACTATAAAAGCAAAAATAAATATGCCTAAAAACCTGCAAAATAAAAACTTATGACAGGATTTTTTTCCGCAAAAACTGAACTTAATTAAACAGGTACCTAGCCAACAACAATTTCACTGATTTAAATCACAAAATCTTGAAAACAAAATTTAAAAAAAAAAGAGGAAAAAAAAAAGAAATGGATCCTACAGAACCAGCAAAGCTAATATGCCAAGCACATCTGATGTCTGCTAGTGGAAGTCCTTATCAGAACATGTTCAGTGAAGTTTTGGTACTTCAGTTTCTCTAGAAAAGGGAGAAAACAGATTTCTCAGAGAATCCTTAAAACCAAGAGCATTAAAATGATGCAAGGGTCAATTGTATTTAAAAGGAAATAAACATTTATTACACATTCAAGCTATTCAAACCAAGAAAGCTATGATATGAGAAAAATCATCAAAAGAGCATTACCGTTGATCCAATTTCGAGGGGGTTGAAAGTGGTATGAAGTCCTGTACTCTTTGCTGGTTATGTAGGATTGTGAGCCATCCGACTTTAGGATGTTTACATCTGAAGTACTGACCAAATTAGAGCCATTTGCAAAGAATACGAGGAGAATCAAACCTGCGGAGATCTGCTGCAAACCAGCCATGAAGAGAGCAAGGGCAAAGGACAAAGCAGATGAAAGAAAGCATATAAAGCTGTGATCAGAAATTTTCAATAAAAGTAGTTACAAATATACCTATTAAACAAAGACAATTTGTGAGCACGGATTTATGAATATAACTACTCCTCTGGTCATTGTTTAATAAATTCTGCACTGTTAGTTGCAGCTTGCAATTTGGTCAAGCTTCTTTTATAACCATCAGTTCAGTATGGATGAAGAACTAATACTAACATGTAGGAAGCTACAAACCAATCCATAAAACGGAAATTCATCAAACTCTTATTCCCTGATACCTGGATGCCTCTTACTTGGACTCCAAATCTTCAGATATCGAATCGAAAGGTGGATAAAGCCTACTTCTTGCTGTTTCGATTCTACTTATTTGACAGCGACCACCTAACTTATTCTTAAAATTGAAAAGATAACCTTTATTAAAATAACAAAATAAGAATAAAATAAGCAACGAACTTTATCGTTTACTTTGCATTTCAACAAGTTGCTGCAAACAAACAAAAATTGTTCTAAATTAAATAAACAAATTAAATAAACAAATATTTATACGATTGGTGGAGAACTTACAAGGAACCTGACATAGGGATCCATTTGAAAGGGAGAAAACCTTTCCCTTCTACTCCTGGAACGGCAAGTTATATCCGAGAACCGGTTACTGGTACACCATCTCAGCAGAAATCAACAAAAAGTCTCCAAAATCCTGAATGTCTCCGGAACACCGTTAGTGATCCTTTACTGCTCTAGAAAAGAGTTTCAAAGTTTTAGCTCAAGGTTTTGGTTCTACAAAGAAAGGAAGAGGATTAGGATTATGCGGTAGGAAATCAGGAAGTGTTTACCTTATTAGAGTGCAGAGTCCAGTACCCGTAAAGCACCTTTCAGGTTTAGCTATCCCAGCATGACTGTTTTCCAGGAACAAGAGTAGCGTGAGAAGCAATGCTATTGGTGACAATGTATCCAGGGACCAGTTGTCTTTTCTTGTAGGCTTCATGTTTCAGATGAGACAGACAACAGCAACCTTCTCCGAGTTGGCAGTGCAAGATTGGAAGAGCCATGAACTTGCTCACCCTTTATTCAAGTAAGCAACAAAAAACATAAAATGACAGCTCTGATAGGCATGTGTTCTTAAAAACATAAAATATCTCCACCATCAACTTGCTAAAGTTTTATCACATGAAAGAGGCAGTAAGAGGAAAACTGGATTGTATCTCTCCACCTTGTCAACTGGTAATGCAACACATCATGAAATTATCAAATCCTGCTTTTGCAATTAAGGTTTGAAAGAAAAGCAAACCACTACTCTACGAGCTTTTGTTCGCGCTAGCGACGGGGAAAGAATTTTGATAATCCACCGATGCAGTAGGTTTGGGTAATGCAACACATCATAATATTTAAGAAATTTTTGACAGCAAACGGCTCTGTCACAGGCAAACATTAGAGAACAGACACAGATTAAGTACACTTGAATTTGGTATATTGGTACTTTCGTGGATACAACTCAAAACCTGGGACCTCCCTTCAATATGTTATGTTTGACTTGAATTTTGACCTTGTACCACCAAGTTTTAGATCCGTGCGACCTTGACCTTGTGCAAGCTATCTGTGCAACCACTTTTCAACCAAAATATAGAATTAACGTCCAAAGCAGAGATTTAACGACAGACCAAATGCAGAATTCAGTATTTTCTGTTTTAACTCCTTATCTGTCTATTTTAGGTTCAACCCCTTTCTGTAATGTTTTTCTTGGGAGAATTGCAACAGATTGCTTCAATCTTGATAGTTTCAAGCCTTATCTCTTTGAGAAAGAGGGTGAGAGTGTTTCTATTTTCATGAAGCTTTAATCTTTTGCTACATCTTCAAAATTTTCACATTTATGGTGAAATATTTATCTCCTCTTTTGTGGACGTAGATTTCTCTGAAGCCAAACCATATATATCTTTGTCTTCATTCGTTCAATCATTGTGTTTACTGTTCTTGATGTTCTTTTGTGTGACTATTTTGAAGTGATCCTTAGTGATGTAGCACTGAATACTTTCTTACGTATGGTAGATATGTGTTATATCTACTTTATTAGAAGCTATGTTTCTTTGGTGCTCTCTAGCTCTATCGCTACCGCAACGTATTGGCTCGTTATGGAGTAGACATATTTATAACATGATTTGGCCGTTAGGTTAGTACATATACCATAATTTAGTCTCTCGCCTCGTTCGGTCCCTATTCGAGCCTTTCTTATACTTGGACGTCAACGCTTATTCTAACACAATAAAGTACAAAAAAAGGCTTGCAACTACCAAAGCAATTCAAGCTTGTCGAACATGAAAGAACTTGCAACAACTTTTGCTAGACATTCAAATCTCCTTATTGCTCCTTTTATATTTGGTGAAACCAACATTAGGAAGTTTAAGTTGTTGTTTGCCAGTCAGATTATTATTGCTTTCCTCTTCCATTTTATCAGCCTCTCTAAGAGTTTTTTATACAAATCAATGGAAACTATAGCAATAAGCTCATTAGTTCCAAGGACAAAAGCAAAATGTATGCACGATCCAGCCAAATGCTTGATATTAGTATGTACAGTATGCCATACAACAAAATCTCTTTCTAGGAAACTTACCAAATCACTTCAGTAGTCTTTGAAAGTAAGGAATGCATGTTCCCCAACTAAAAGCGAGCCAGGGTTGGGAATCCAAAGAATGATGCTTTACATGTCATGATCTAACCAAGCTTTAGTGTCAAGATTAGCAACATATATGAATGATGGCAAACAAGCAAGTTAGTCTTAAATAAAGGATGTAATAGACATTGACAAGTTCACCTCCTAGGTATCCAAATCAAAAAACCAGTTAAAACTTCCTACAAATAGCAGTAATATATATTAGGATAAAAATAATTTGCATTGGGTTGTATATGTTATTGAGCCCATTTATCTTTTAATTAGTTCTATCTATTTATTAGGCTAGGGCTAATTAAGATTGAAAGTGTGTTGTTCTTTTGAGGTGGTAGCCGCAAAGTGAGAGTGGCAGTCATAAGAAAAGAGAGCAATCGGCAAGAACTAATAATAGTGCATGACAACATGCAAGAGTTGTGGTCTGTGCTGCGGAGATTTACTAGTGCAGTAGTACTGCAGACAGCAACGATGCACATGTGGGCCATTGCGTGGTATGTGTTCTTATGAGATTTTTTTATACTATTATAATTGAGTGTGTTATGCTTCCGGCAAAAAAGCATTAGTTGTTCTCCCAAGAGAAGTGAAGATTGTAACTTAATTATTGATAGTATCATTTTTTTTTACCGTCCGTGAGTTTTTTTCTCAAGTTGGTGAGAGTTTTCTTACATAATTGTCGTGTTTTACTGTATTTTTTAATTGTTATATTTTTATCGCAAGATCCTCGGTATTTTCGCTGCATTTGCCAGGAGCAGCTCTGTCTTGGGTTTGTCCTGAGTTACCCTGTTTGTAACAAGTGACATCAAAGCTAGGTTCTAGATGGCGATGAGATATGACATTAAGAAGTTTAGTGGGAAAAATTTTCTATTGTGGAAGATAAAACTGATGGCAATTCTCGCTAAGGAGGATAGTGATGCGGCTATTGAGAAGTGGCCAGACGGCATCACTGATGAGAGGTGGAGGAAGATGGAGCACAATGCGAATGCGAGCATCCGTTTAACACTTGCTGATAAAGTGTTGTCGAGTGTTTCTGAAAAAAAGACTGCAAAGGAGATCTGAGACATATTATGTAAGTTATATGAGGCCAAGTCACTCCACAACAAAATTTTCTTTAAAAAAAAGATTGTACACTCTACGGATGGTGGAGTCACAATCAATCACCGAGCATATCAATAATCTGAATACTCTATTTTCTCAGCTTACGTTGTTGGGATAGACATTAGAGTCAGTGGAGCGAGCAGAGATTATACTTCAAAGTCTTCCTGATTCATTTAATTAGCTCATTGGGTTAGAACAATTGATAATAGACGTCCAATTTAGATTACTTCATTTTTATGTACGGTAATCTAGGTATATGAAAAAGTAAAAGTATAATATTGTAGTACGATCAAGTATAGAAGCTGAATTTTAGATTTTAGATATTAGAATATCAATTTGAGGGGGAGTGTTAGAATATTAGTTTCCTAAGTTAGTATTAGATTCTGATATTTGTATTTCTATATATTGTACTTCTTTTATTGATAAATAACAAAAAAAATTTTAATTGTGATTTTTTTTTTTTTCAAAAACTCTACTTCTAACTCATTTAACAAAATAAACACAAATAATAAACCAATTTTTTCACCAAAAACTCTAATTCTAAAAATTAAATTTCAAAATTAAATATTTACTTCCATACTCATTTTTATAGAAAGTAAACAAGAAAATTAAACTCACCTTAAAAACTCTATTCTTTTAAGTACTTGCTTTCGAAAAATCACTTTTTTGCAAAAGAAACACCTCCTAGATGCAATTATTAAATTACATCAAGCATTAAGAATGTAATTAGGCATGGAGCCATGGTCGTTTATACATGCATCATTAGAAGGACATAAATAATAAAATATCGATCAAATAATGAGCTTGCTAGTCTTCTACTTGTATGGACCGTCCTGGCATGGAAATGGACCTTTCTATCCGTCCTACACTTCGAATTCACTGTTATCAAACTCGTGTTTCTAAAAGTTGAATATACTCCCGCCTGAATTTATTCAAAATTTTGAATGTCTCCGGTCCCGTGCGCTGCTGTTTTAGTTTCAAACTTGCCTTTTCCACAAAACGAGGAAGATTCTCTCTATGTACTGCTTTTCGTGTTTATGTGTACCTCTTGGGAATTCAAAACAAAGTAGGGAGGTTTTTTTTTTGTTTTTTTGGGTTGAGCCGGAGAAGTTCTACACTGGAGCTTTATATGCATTGGTTATTTTGGGTCATTTAGATTACTTATAAAATGTTAATTTGGTAGGATGGCAATTTGAATTCATAAATTAATTTTTTATCAACTTATATAATAATCAGATTAAAATCGTTCAATCTTAACTTTATATATTTAATTATATAGATCAAAATTATCAATCACAATCTAATATATTTAATAATCGGATCAAATTTAATCAACATATTAAATAATTAAAATAAAAATTATAAACTTAATTTTTAATAATAACATATTATAATTATTAGCATATATCTAAAAAGAAAAAATATTAATTTTTGATAAAATCTATTAATTAAGTAAAAAAGTAAGTATTAGGTTAAGTGATGAAAAATACATATACAAATTAAATTAAAAATGTATGTCATTATTTTAAATATTCTCTAATTATTAAACAATATAGATTATATAAATAATTATATAAATTAAATAGATAAATTTCAGATCAATCCGAATCTGAGGTTTAAATTTTTAGATTAATTTTGCGTCTATCCGAATATGATTAAGGTCTGACTTGAATTCGATCTTTTCAGATTGGATTCGAATCAAGTTAAAAATTGCCATATTCGGTGAAAAAAATTTTAGTAAAACTTTTGTAAAAAATGAACTTGTTATTTTAGTTTAAAAATTATTTGTACAATAATAATTCTATAACGTATAATTTATTCATACTTTTTAAATTTTAAGAACAAAGTTTCAAGTAATAGAAATTTTTTAGAAAACCAAAAATTAAAAATATGATAAAATAAGGAGTTATAACCACTCTCAAATAGTCGTTTTACTCTTGTTAAGACTTAAGATGAGCAAGAGCTAAATCTACCACTAATCTTTTATAATTTATTTGAAGTTCCAATGTGGTCGGCCTCTCATTAGATTAACTATACGTTTGGGGTATGTTTTAATTTTTCTAAACTCCACTTTTTCTTTTATATTTTAAATATATATCACTTTACATATTATAATTACCACTTCAAATTCACTTTTATTTTTATAATAAAATTTACTTTTATCAAAATTCTACATTAAAATTTATTTTATTTATTTTAATTATTATTATGTAGATTACTTCTATTTAATTTGATTTGTACAATCTCACTTTCGTTAGACTTAATCTTAGAAATTAAAACACGTCCTTAAAGTATAAAGTTAGGCATTTGAGACCCATGACTATAGAATTATAATGTGGCAGGTGGCTGTATCTCACATGTAATAATGCAAGCAAATACTACCAATAAACGTTGTCGTACATGGTCGACATTACGCATTGTTTTTTTTAAGTTTGTACGATTGGACCACTTTGATTAAGTACAACTGTTCTCGATTAACAATTCGATAAATACATCATTTGATTTAACCACTCGTCTGATCGTCTAATACATCCTTAAGTAACTACGTATGCTATTTTTCTCATCAACTCGATGCAGCGCACCGTTGGCAGAGCGTTTAGCTCCATTTAAAAAAATTTATTTTATAATTTTTCAAATTTTTTATTTAAATATTTTTTTTTTATAAATAATTTCAAATATATTCAGAATAGTTACGGAAAACTATTGGATAATAAATGAGATATTTTACCCCAGTCCGACCCTTTTTATATATAATGATGATGCTTAAAGCTAGCATCATTTATTATAATTGTTTTAATTGAGGTGTTGGTCCCAAGTTTGTCACCGTAGAATTGATATTAATTTAATGTCGTTTGGCTATCTGTTGGCTGGAAAATATATGTTTGAAGAGTTTTGATTCTCCAGAATATTGAAGTGCATCAACAATATGAATCTGAATAATAAAGATTGTTCACCTAACAAAATTTCTCAAGATAGAAGAATGTTTCCATAGTATAGGAATCCCATCTTCTAAGCAAAGCTTCCCAAATCCACCCTTCAATGATGTTTCTTTATGTTGTTTATGTTTGGGCATGCACCAATCTTCTTTTGTTTGTTGGACTAATTATGTTGATCGTTTCTTCAATCTGTTTATTGTTTTTTAAAATTTTGTCTACTTATTCTCAAGCACATAATTGTATAAATATGAGGAAACTTATTCAATTGATTTTTTCACTCATAAAATATATATGAAACGTAAGAGATAATAAATATGAGCATAAAGTGTGCATTTTATTTTATCCGCCGTTTCACTTTTTTTTATAAAAGAATAGTTAAATGTAATATTAATGTTACTTTCGTAATTTTAGTTCTATGGATTTATTTTCTAATCATTTATTTTATAATTTTATTTTTCAGAACTGACTTTTTTGACAAATAAATAAGTTCAAAATTACAGTATTATACATAAACAATTTGAATAATCTTTCGTTAACAAAACCGTCATGTAAAAGCCTTTATCAGTCAAATTGGTAACCTATTTTTGTAGTTTCCTAGTTGTTAAGCACTAATCTTTCTTAATATATTCACAAAAACATTTCATGAAATAGTAGTCATTATTTTATATCACCAAAATGCAGCTCAAGAGCATCCATCATCATTTTTAGTATATGAAGTTCCGTTGACACATTTTTAAATAAATTAATTAAATTTACAATGGAACTCTTCGTATTCTTTTCTTTAATGAAGTTTAAAAAAGCTTTTTAAATACTTATTATTCTAAATAAATATTTTACAGTATATTATATAATTTTTTTAAATTTTAAAAAATATAAAAATAATTGTATATAGTATATTGTTTATATATTATATTTATTATTTTGTCGAAATAAAAAATTTTGAATTTATTTTTCAAAAGTTTTTAAAATATTTCATAAATAATTTTTATTTTATAAGCAAGTTCAACCGTCCCTTCTAAAGGTATGTTTTCTTATTCCTAATTTATTTATTTTACTGAATTTGAGATTTGGTGCACTTCAAATATTTAAATTATTAATTATAATTTTATTTTTAAATCTGAATATTAAATTATACTCCACTTTTAAATGCAACAAAATATAAGAACTAAAATTAATTTTAAATTAATTTTTTTGAATTTCTTATTTTTTTAGAATTTCATTTACAAACTCATTTTCGTGCAAGCTAAATATAGGGGTGGCAATATATGACCCGACTCGAAAATTCAATTCGAAATCGACCTGTTTAATCAGAATTAGGATTGAAAAACCCGTATAAATATATGGGTTGGATTAAGGTTGAACAAATTTGACCCGATTATTAAATGGATCGACTCGGATTAATCTAAAATTGACCCACCAATTCGAAATGTCATCTTTTGAAAAAACAATTATTGATTTTTTCTTACCGTGTAATAAAATATTAGCAATAAAAATAATCAATGATAGTTATTTATAAACTATTAAATTATATTATATTTATAATTAATTTTTATTTTTATACCTTAGTAAAATAGTGTAGGATGAAAATTATAATATTATCGAAAGTATTACTATGTAGGTATTTTTAATGACGAATTTAGATTTCGTATAAAGATTTTTATAAAAATTTTGTTAGATAGATATATTTATCAAAATTTTTATCGAAATTATTAATATGTATTTATAATCATAAATTTCAGCTATTATCATATATTTTTAAAAAATAAAAATAATATATTTTTTTATATTTTAAGGACCAATGAAAATATTAAGGAATGCATATTTTGTCGGATATAATTATATCTCGTCAGTAAAAATATTGTGCACTTTCATTCGAACTGATCTTATAATTTTATGAAGCTTAAAAATATAAAATTTATAATGAGTAATTTTAATTATTAAATAGATCGATCCGAATTTGACCCGATTATTAGTAGGTTAGATTAGGGTTGATAATTTTGACCCGTATAAATTCATGGGTTGAGTTAGAATTGAACGAATTTGACCCGATTATTAAATAAGTACCCGAAATTGACCTATCAATTTATATTGCCACTCCTAGCTAAATATGCCATAATTCTAAATAAATAGACAATTCGGAAAATAAATACTCAATTTAATACGCGTATTTAATTTGTAACCGCAAAGAAGAACAAAGTAAAGGCCAATACTGTCTCGGTCACGCAGATGCGCACTGGTTCGTAATTAGTTGCCATAATTCCTCTGCTGTAAATTAATCTAAACCTATATAACTAATTCCTAAAATATCTTTATCTTAATTACTCAATGAAAAGGCCTGCAAACTTCCTGCTTCTAAATATTCCGGAAAATAACTCTACTACACTTCGACTGCAATTAGGGTGTGTTCTTTTGGCTTTGGAAGTGAGTTTTTTAGAAGTGAGTTTTTAGAAGTGAGTTGTTAGAAATAGTATTATTGAAAGTGATGTGTTATTTTTGTATTGAAAAATGTGTTGAAAGTGATTTCTTATATTCTTTTTATAATAAGAGGTGAGTTAAAAATGATTTCTTAATAAAAAAAAAGTGATTTTTTGATGCAAAATAACGCACCCTTAATTCGTTCACCAAATACCCCTGTTACCGGTACTTGAAAAGATATCCAAATCCGAATCTTACCATCTACTCTTTCCTTTCTTTGTTTTCTTCTTTGTCTTCCCTTTGCTTGCTTGCTTCCTGCTTCAGAGTTAGAGAAAAGGAGAGAAGAAAGAAAGAAAGAGAGAGAGAGAGAGAATCGAAGTTATGATTCTCACGTTGGAGCACTAGGGGGTAGACTTCACTTCAATCTAACTCCACACCAGCAATGGAAGAAAACCCATTTCCAAAGTCTCCATTTTGATCCAGTCTTTGGCCCACTGTCTCTCTCTCTCTCTCACACACACACCAGCTGGATCAAAGTTTTCATTGCTATAGTTTGTTATTTTTTGGTTTTTTCAGCCATGACGGAAGTAGTCCTTCGATCTAATGATAACACAAGACACCTTTTAAGCCCCAACAACAACAACAACGACAACAACAACAACCATCGAGATGATAGCAGCAGTTCAATTATTGTTGTAGAACAAGAACAAGAAGTAGAAGAAGTTGAGATAAGAGAGAGAAATAACTGTGGTGATGCTGATGGGTTGTCTTTGATTGCTCTGTTGCTTGCTGTAGTGAGGAAATCTGTGTTGGGCTGCAGGACGGAGGTAGGAGAGGTGGCGGAAAAAGGCAGCGGCGGCGGAGAAGAGACGGCTGAGCTCCGTCGCCGTTCTATGGAGATCGGCTTTCCCACGAACGTCAGGCATGTTGCCCATGTGACATTTGATAGGTTCCATGGGTTCCTTGGGTTACCTGTTGAGTTTGAGCCTGAAGTCCCTTGCAGAGCTCCAAGTGCTAGGTCTGCAATTCATTGCCTCTCTGCTTCCGATTCAATTCTTGGTGTTAAAGCTTTTAGTTTTATGCAAAATTTTGAGATTCTATTAGATGTTATTGTGAGTTGCTTTTCTGGTGAGATTTTAGTAATGGGTAATTGGTGAATTGATATAATTCACTCGGTTTTTAGTAGGCTTTTGTGAAATTCTTTAGATTCTATGGCTTTTAGTTCCATGCACATGTGCTAATTATGATGCCAAGTTTATTCATTTCAATATGGAAGACTCGTGTTTGATACTTCGATTATAAAGTTTTTGATATGATAGCGTCATGATCTTTTATACCATATACATTCAAAGTATTAGAACTTTGAGTTTGAGAGAAATTTAAGTTTGAATCTATCAACAGGAGTAGCAATGTAATTTTAAAAGCTACCATCATATGTTCTTGATACATTGTGCGAGTATCAGATTCTATATCAAGGGAGTATAGAGATGCTTCCTATAGCTATACCACATTCCATTCAATAGATTAGATCTTCAAAGAAGCTGCATCTTGAGGCCAACTCTGACGATAATCATGAATGAAGTGTAATTTGGTGATGAGATGCTAGAAGTTCATAGTGCCCACGTTCTGTAATATTTTGGTGAAAGTTCATCCTACATGTATTTGAAGGATGCTTTCAATGATTCACAAATTAATGATGAAATTAACAGTATCATTCTTGCTTCTGTGCAGCACTACTGTTTTTGGTGTATCTACTGAATCCATGCAATGTTCATATGATCGTAGAGGTAATAGCGTACCGACAATACTCTTGCTAATGCAGGATCGCCTATATGCACAGGGTGGACTCAAGGTGAATTTGAATAGGTTTATTATAATGTTTTCTCCTACTGGTGCAATCATTAACTTATAATTTTTCTATGAGCAGGCTGAAGGAATTTTCAGAATTAATGCAGAGAATAGCCAAGAGGAATATGTTCGAGACCAACTTAACAATGGGGTTGTACCAGATGGCATTGATGTGCACTGTCTTGCTGGCCTAATTAAGGTACTGGACCCTCATCTCTGCCTGTTAAGAGCAACAGTCAGAAAATAACAAAAACAAGAACAGCCTAGGTTTATCCTACTACTGGTTGTTCTGCTTTGATTACCTAGTTTAGAATATTTTCTCTATAATCTGAAACTGTTTATTTAGACAATAGTCTGGTTTAATTCATTGTTTCTATTGTGTATTTATGGTTGTATCTGAGCTGCAGAATGTGTTCCTTGTAGTTTGTGTTTATCACAAATATTCAACTTCTGAACAATCATCAGTCTTTGACTACTTTGTTTGATCATTGGAACTTCCTGATGCTTCAATAGGCTTGGTTCAGAGAATTGCCAGCGGGGGTGTTGGATGCTCTTTCACCCGAGCAAGTAATGCAGTGCCAGTCTGAAGATGAATGTGGTCAGCTTGTGAAACAACTCCCACAATCGGAAGCGGCCTTACTTGATTGGGCTGTAAACTTGATGGCTGATGTTGTACAAGAAGAACAGCTCAACAAGATGAATGCACGCAATATTGCTTTGGTATTTGCTCCAAATATGACGCAGGTAATGTTTGCCCCTCCAACTTTTAGCCTTTATTTGTTTAACTTCTGTGATCTTATCACATAACCATTTCAACTCTGATATATGTAACTTGCCTCTAATTGAATTTTTAGAATCAGTGACCTATATCCTGATAATATGATGTTGATGATAGTTCAGTGGTTATCCTGCAATCTAATGCAGCTAACCTCTACAGGATCATTTTCTTGTATGTTAGCAAAAATAGTAAATACTTCTCTACAGGATCATTTTTAATCAGTGTTGTTCTCGTAGAACTCATTTTCCCCTGGTATTACATGTTTATTTGAATGCATGCAAGTTGTCCTTTGTGTACCTCTCTTATTATACAACAATTTCGTCAATCATTTTATGGCAGATGGCGGATCCTTTAACTGCACTGATGTATGCGGTGCAAGTTATGAATTTTCTCAAGATGCTGATCGAAAAGACACTCAAAGAGAGACAGGAATTTATGTTAGAGTCTGTTCAAGTCCTACATCCGGACTCTTATGACGGCCACCATAGCCCTCAGTTCCAGATGGAGTCCTGCTGTGAAGAAGAGACAGAACTGGATCTCACTACTGAGGAACCTGTTCTAGATGCTTCTCATGTTACCTGTGAAGATGCAGAGAATGATGCTGCTGCTGAGGATTCTCAAAATGCTCATGAAACTGGTTGTTCTGAGGCTGCCTGTAATGCCCGGGAACAAATTGATATGACAAGTGATGAACAAGAGACTGTTGTGAACAGTCCCAAAAGAGGTAAAGCTACAAATAAGGGCAAGGGAGGCCAGAGTACCAATAACAAGAAAGGACGAAGAAAAGGTAATGGACAGTCGGTGTCCCGAGGGGCTTGCTCAGTGGAAAAGGTGAGGGGAACCAGCATCGTCAGTCGAATAAACTCGAAGGTGGAGCGTGTGGAGGCATGGAGGTGAACTGAACAATTCACTATAAACTTTTGTAACTTGCAGGTGACTGTGTCTTCTGGCGAAACGCATGTGTGGTTGCTTGAATTGTATTCTGTGGACTGGAGGGTTTGGTGTTTTTCCTGGGAACATTTTTTTGTGGGTGTATCTTCTTTCAGGCGTTTCTTTTGATCATTTGCTCTTGTTAGCTTCCCCTCTTCTTTAAATGGAGGCTTCCCTCTTTCATTGCCATATCTACATTGCTTTTTATTTTCCAAACGTTCTAACTTTTTAATAAAATTTTTTACAATTATTTATATATTTTTTAATTTTAAAAATATAGATAAATAATTCATAATATATTTAATTTTATTATTTTTTAATAAAAGTCAAAGTTATTTTTAAAAGTATAAATGTTTTTTATTTTAAAATAGCTTCTTATCATAAGTATTATCTATAAGTAATTTCTATATCTCCTTCACATATTTTTTGGAGAAGAAGCTTGAACGATGTCCTAGCCGAGACATTGTGGGTATGTTTCGAATACACGTAATTGATTTTAATGAAATTAAATTTTGTGGAATTAGAGTTCGATGAGAAGTAGAATTTAGTGAAAGCAGAATTCAGATTGACATTTGAAACAAATAAAATAAAATTTGAAGTTAAATTTTAATAAAAGTAAAATTTGGTGTAAAAGTGAAAATAAAATTCGGACAACAATTGAAATATATAAAATAGTCGAACTTAAAATTTAGAGAAAACAAGTAAAATTCGATATAATTTAAATGAGCCCTATGTAAAAGTTCTCGCTATGTGGTCTTGGTTCTTTCAAATTTTCGCACTGATTTAGAAAATATTTAGAAATATTAATTAAAAAAGATTTCTAAAAAAAAATAATTTAAAACTTTTTAAAATAAATTTTATTTTTTTAACTTAAAATATAATAAAATAATTAATAATAAAATCTCATAAAATTTTTTTGATTTCTAATTTTTTAAAAAAATAAATAAAATATTTAAAAAATTTTATTGAAAAATATGAAATTAAAATGGAGTGGAAAGAAAATGTAAGCTATTCCAAACATCCATTTAAAGCAAAATAGAATATTTCAGAAGTAATTGTCATGTGATCTAATAGTCAATCCTTTCCTGAGCAGTGATCTCACAGGATGCTGTGAGTACGAAGAATTCTAACAACTCGTTACAGATTCAACAGCAACTGCCAGTTACAGTATGTTGGTAAAGATTTTGTCACTTGTGCATTGGAAATCTCAGTCGGAATCAGAATCATGTCTTTTCCGATCCTTATCTTTCCGGTGCTTCCTTTTGTCACTAGAATTGTGAGATCTTTTGTTCTCATACTTGTCTCTGGAATCCCGTGAGGTCTTTCTTTCATGCTTGTCCCTTTTCTTCTCCCTATCATGCCCCCTCTCATCATGCTTTCTCTTTTTCCTGCTAGGTTCCTCCTCCTCAGGAATGTCTTCACTTGCAGAAAGATTAGCCTTCGGCCCAGCCTCCTTGTCCACCTCAGGCGTTCCTTCCTCTCTCTCCACCATTGAACTAGATTCCTCGTGATTCCTGGGCATCCTGCAGCAATCATATAAATTTTCTCAGCGTGTAGAAAGATAATTAAGTATCGAACTGCAGAATTTAATACACACTTGTACAAACCAAGCCCTTGAACTTGTGCTGCTTCAGCATGGCCCGCTCCTATGTCCTCAGCAGTGGACCCTCTCTTGATTAATTCTGCATATTCATGCTTATCAAGTCTATTTCCTTGGGGACGGCTAATGCGCTTGGGTGCTAGACCAAGCGCTTCCCGCATGGCGTGTTCCTCTTCTTCCTTTATCCTTCGAATTTCCTCCTTGGCTGCTTCCATGTCAGCACTCTCTGATTTCTTGTCCCTGGTGTACCAGTGGAGATCCTTACCTATTCAAGTAAAGCAAGGAAAGGAGCACTGAAGTACTTATGCTTGAATGCAGGATAGACATTGATCATGAAATGTGATTAGTTAAAATCGGAGAACTCTAGTGAAAGACTCCAACTGCAAATGCTGAAAGATATAAATAAAAATAAATCATTTGAGGATCTGCTGTCGTAGTGAAATAGGAAAAGGAAATCTGCACAGACAATAAAATGGCAGATACAGGAGATAAATTTGTCATAAAGGAGGCGATCATAGACAAGTAACAATGAAAGACATAAGCATCACAATTATCAGAATAACATTGTAACGAGCCATAGTGTTTAGAAAAATCATAGACCTGCATGTCTAGAGGCAGCAGTAGCTGTCTACAAGTTTCAATTTGTGGCAGAAATAGTCAAGCCACAGAGTTTGCACTGGAGATGCATAACATGTAACGATAAACTATAACTGGAAAATGGAAAACAAACTTGTTGCCTGTTTATTTGGGTGAGAAGCTACCTTTCTGCCATCTACCAACAGGAGCCTTGATACTATGACCAAGGTAGTTTTCTCGATGCTTATCAGCTTTAACATCATCCCAAGTAAATTCTGCAGAAGCACAAGCACAACAACATAAGAAAGTGCATGTGTATATCAGGAAACAAAAGATCAAGATGTCAAAATGCTAAACTGCAAAAAAAAAAATATCTGGTCAGTACACAGAAAATTCAGTGGCTTCTAAAAGCCTCAAGTAGGCACATAAAAAAGTTCCTGTTCAATAATAAGAGCATAACAGGTCCAGATAAACTCCAGGGCTCATGCTTTAAGAAACCACACGACGATTTTAAATTCTACAGTAACCAATGATATAATAAATGGATGAGAAATAAGATAAAAGATGTAACAAATGCGTTAAATAGAACGTATTCTTAATAGACCTGTTTGATTATATAAGACAACAGTGCTCATATATCCCACTATCACGAAGTCGTGAAGCTCATTCCAGTTACTAAATAGATAACTCTTTGCTACTAAATACAATCAAAGATCATTTTGAAAGGTTCTATCCACAGGCTGAACATAGTTCATTTTGCAAATAAATGCACTTATGCAGTAGGAGACTTCATGCTACTGAAAAGCGTATTGGTCCTACTGGACTATGTTGAGCAGATCCCAGCATTCACCATGCTTAACAGCAACAATGACAGAATGTCCAAAATGAATTCTTAATAATTACCGGGTTCACAATCTAATAACATCTGCCCATTAAATCCTATGGGGGCTCAAACAAAAGACTAGCGCTTCAAGCTTGCACAGACACTGAAACGCATACCAAACATTTCCACATAAATCAAGACTTTATAAGCACAATCGTTTATATCCGAAGGCCATAAACTCACTAAGAGAAACTCTTCCCAAGAAGTTATCAAAAAAGACAACAATTTTGGAGCAATTAGGACCCTTTCTGCATCAGAAACCGTATTAACCAAATAGGGTAATTGTCATGAAATTACCAACTTAATCGCTATCAGAAGCAAGATTCTTAAGTTTAATCAAACATCTGAACTAACCTACTAATTTTTTGGGAAAACTCCAACAAAAATTTTCACTCGGTCAAAGTGAATCTTGATTAATTGATCAAAACTATTCGAGTAATATAGATCAATTAAAGCATGGGAAACAAGAACGAGAGAGAGAGAGAGAGAGAGCATACGGTCTCTGCCACCACGAACGCCTCCTCTGGTTGGGTGATACATCTCCGGCAACGGCGAGTTGTGTTAAAATCACAATTCAGAGGAATTCAGGATCTCTCTGCGAATAATAACACAAAAATTGATATTCAACTCTTTTACAAAGACCCGTCGTTCAGGTATGGTCCGTAGGAAATAAGCTCAGCAGGGTATCAAAAGAAATGTTTATTCAGGGTACCTTTCCTTAACCTTTTAATATCTTATTATTTAAAATAAATATTTTTTTAATATATAATATTTAATTTGTTAAAAATTAAAATATTAAATGTTGCATATTATTATTTTTAATAACAATTATCTTTAAAAAATTTTAAATATTTAGAATTCTAAAAGTTTATTCTATAAACGCTTAAGGGCGTGTGAAAACTTGAAATAAATTTAAAAATAAAATATTTAACATAAAATAAATTATATATTAATTTTGTATTGATAGTAAGTTTTAAAATTAGATTTTAAAAAAAAAATTTATAAAATTTTTGTTCAATTATTTATTTAATAAAATAAATTTAAAAAATAAATTTAGATGATAAGTAAGTAGTGTATTAGTATTTATCGGAGGTATCTAAGACAAACTCATTATTTATACTCTATATGTATTTGTACGTGTAAATTTTAAGATTTTTATCATATTCAATTCTATCAATTGTTTCATAGTATTAGAAAAAAAAATTTCTAATTGACTCTTTTTCATTCTATCTTCATCAATTTTAACTTTTTCTTTCTTCATAAAAAAAAAAAAAATAATTGTCGCCGCCGCCCCGTGCCATCACTGTTTTTTTTTCTCTAAGCCGCTGCCGCTGTCACCGCCTTCAGCCGACGTCTTCTCCAGCCGCTGCCGCTATCGCCGTCTTAGTCCGTTGATGCCGCCGCTACATCATCAATCGGTTTCGCCGTTCATCATCGCTGTCGCCGCCGCTGCCGCTACTCTTCTTCACTGTCGCTGTGCAACTGCTGAAGCTTCGTGCCATCGCCTCTTGCCGCCGCAGTCGTCCGCTCGCCGAACCCTAACCCGATCCGATCGGACTAGGCTGTTTACTCAGCCCGTTAGCCTAACTCTACCCACTGCTATAGTCGGGCTGGACCAGCCGTTCAGTTGATTAAAAACGAAATGCCTTCTTTTGAGGTCTTTCGGAATTTTCTACCAACTTCATTTGATTTTTCTTTAAACTCTGCTAATGATTAGGCTGAATGGGCTGTTTCTGTCAGAACTATCCTTCGTAGACGTTGTCTTATTGGTCATCTAGATGGCTCTATTCAGCATATTCTCTCACCAGCAGATGATGCAACTATTGAGGTTAAGAATAACATTCGTATTGCGCAGGATGTTTGGGACGATCATGATGAGCAGATTTTTGTATTTATTATTGCATTAGTTGATCGATCTCTTCAACCACATATTAAAAATATCCCGACTGCTGCATTATTATGGAAGACTTTAACTACTCAGTTTGTTCAGTCTAGTAGTGCTAGAGAGTATCAAATTTTCATAGAGGCTTTGGCCGCCAGACAAGGTGATCGCACTATCCAAAAGTTCGCTACACTAATGCGAGGTTACTGGCGCGAGCTCTTGAAGCTTGAAAGTCATGGTTGTATTTACCATGAACATCGTATTTGTCGTGAACAACGTCAACTTTATCAGTTTCTTATAGCTTTGCATCCAGAATTTCAGGTAGTGAGTGTCGTATCATACAGAATAACACAAGTCTACATGCCGCCATTTCTGAGCTCATTGCCGAGAAGACTCGCTTGCGGTCTTTTTCAATGATGGTACCTATTTTGACTCCTGGTTCAGCTACAGTTCTTACTGCATTTTCACGTATTCCATCTTCAACTTCGGGAGGCACTAGTGCTCATACTCACAGGAGTTCTTTCCATTCTCGTCAGCACTTTAATTCCTCTTGTACTCATTGCAAAAAATCGAGACACACTGTATGGTTGTTTTCAGCTTCAACCACATTTGCTTACTCAATATTGGGAGCGGAAGAACGCAAAGGATTTCTCCGCTACTCGTTCTCCAGTTGCACAGGCAAATATTGTTGATGCCGCTCTTGTCTCTCAATCTATCACCAATGATTCAGGTGATATTTACCATTGTTGACTCAGATTGAACTTCAGCTTCAGCGTCAATCCATTTTTGCTGGCTCATTTGCCTCTGCTTCTTCAGTCACTCCTGGTATGTCTTCTTCTTGAATTTTAGATTCCGGTGCATCTTATCATATGATTTCTGATCTATCATTGTTATCTGACACGACATCTTTACCACCAAACTCTTCATCTTTGCACATTGCTGATGGTTCTCAACTAACCATCACTCAGTATGGCTTCATTATTTCTGCCTCTTTTAATCTACCTTTCGTTTTACATGTTCATCATCTCACCCTATACCTAATCTCTGTTAGTTCTGTTTGTGAAAGCGGGTTATTGTTGTCTTTAATTCCCTTACCTATTATGTGTAGGATCCTCGTACCGGCCAGACTATTGGTCGTGCTCGTAAAAAGGGGCGACTGTATCACTTAGAGTATCTCCATCTTTCTTTTTCTACTACTTCAAATTTTAGTTGTGCTGATGTATTTTCGTCTGCTGCTGATTTGTGGCACAGAAGTTTACGTTACATTTCTGAATCTTGTCTAAAGAGTCTCATCGATAGTGGAGCTCTTGCGCGAGTTTCTTTTTCTCCTTTATCTGTATGTAGTAGCTGTAAGTTAGCCAAACATTCAGCTTTACCTTTCAATCAAAGTATCTAAAACGTGTCGTGCTTTTGAACTGATTCATTCTGATATCTGGGGACCAGCTCCAATTCCATCTATGACTGGCTTTATTTACTATGCGAGTTTTATCGATGATTATACTTTCTGTAATTGAGTTTATCTTATGCGTCATCATTTCGAACTTTCTGCTATATATACAACATTCAGCACTATGGTTCATACTCAGTTTAATGCTCGGATTAAGATTTTTCGTTCTGATGGTGCTCGTGAATATACATCTTCTACTATGACATCCATCTTACAGTCTCACGGTACCTTCTTTCAACAATCTTGTCAGTATACAACTGAACAGAATGGGGTCGCAGAACATAAGCATCGTTATATTCTTGAAACTGCTCGGTCTCTATTGCTATCCTCTTCAGTTTCTCAAAATTTTTAAGCACAAGCTATTCTTACCTCTGTTAATCTTATCAATAGTACTTCGTCGTCTATTTTGTTTTATAAGACACCTCATGAAAACTTATTTCTATCTCTTCCAGACTATAATATGATTCGTACTTTTGGTTGCATTTGTTTTGTTCTACTTCCTCCGACAGATCGGACAAAATTAACTGCTCGATCAGTCAAATGTGTCCTGCTTGGCATTAGTTCTGAATATAAGGAGTATCGATGTTATTATCCCACAGCACGCCGACTTCGCATTTCTCGTCACGTTATTTTTCTTGATGACTCTTCTTATTTTTCCATGTTACTTTCTGATGTTCAATTTTTAGCACCATCACATTCTCTTTCATCCAGCTCATCTGTCTCATCTTCTTACATGTGTATTGATCCTACTCCATTATTTTTCTTTATTGATACCGTCTCTTTTTCGATGACACAAATGCTGGCTAACAAAGATTTTTCTAATTCTTCCTAAATTTCACCATCTTCCAGACTATCTATATCTTCACCACCATTTGTTCGGCAGTCACAACGCATTCATCGTCCTCCTACTCGTTTTACACCAGATTATTCAGGCCCGCTGGATAGGTTTGGTTTTCACCCTCTCACCTCATATTCTTCCCTGTTTCATTCATTTCTTATTGTTATTTATACCACTCATGAACATAATTCTTACCGAAAGACAATTCAGTACCATGAGTGGCGAGAAGCAATGGTAGAGGAGTTTCATGCATTTGAGCAAACATGTACTTGAAATATAGTTTCATTACCGGAGAGAGTACAACCTATCAGTTGCAAATGTATTTTTAAGATTAAATATCGGCCTGATGGCTCCATTGAGGTATAAGGCTCGTTTTGTTGCCAAAAATTTTACTCAGGAGTATGGGATTGATTATGATGAGACATTCGCTCCTGTTGCCCAGATGATTACTGTTCGCATTCTTTTAGCAGTCGCTACTGTACGTTAGTAGTCTCTTTATCAGATGGATGTGAAAAATGATTTTCTTCATGGTACATTATGAGAGGTTGTTTATATACAGCCACCTCCAGGTCTTTCTACTGCTCCAAATCATATATGTCGTCTTCGTCGTGCTATTTATGAACTTAAATAGGCTCCTAGAGCTTGGTTTGAGTGCTTTTGACGGGCTATTACAGAGACAAGCTTTCAGCAGAGTTCTCAGGATCACTCCTTATTTATGCGGTCCTTATCGCAATGGCGGGTACTCCTGTTATTATATGTAGATGATATGATTTTAACAGGAGATGATATTGCAGGTATTATAGCCACAAAAAAGCACCTTCATCAATAGTTTTAGATGAAGAATCTTGAATATTTACTCTATTTTTTTGGATTGAGATTGCACAAAGTATTAGAGAAATTCTTATCTCTCAACAAAAATATACTTCTGATATTATTAAATCTGCAGACTTATCCGGTAGTCGGACGGTTGGTACTCCGTTAGAGCTTCGTATGAAACTTCGTACAAATGGTGAGCCTTTCACAGATCATATTCGATACGGACGACTTGTTGGTCAACTTGTCTACCTTTGTATGACTAGGCCAGACATTTTTCATTCAGTAAGTGTCGTCCGTAAATTTGTTTCTACACTGCGATCAGCACATTATAGCGCTTTACTCAGAATTCTCAAATATCTTAAAGGCATTATTACTCGCTCTCTATTTATGTTTTCTAATCTAATTTAAAGCTTCGAATTTTTACTGATACAGATTGAACTGGTGATCCAACCACTAGAAGGTCTACTACAAGTTTCTACTTATTTCTTGGTGATTCGCTAATTTCGTGGCGCAGTAAGAAATAGAAAGTTATTGCATGTTCTTTAACAGAAGTTGAGTATCGAGCTATGGCTGCTACCACAAGAGATATTGTTCATGTGCGGAGATTACTTACTGATTTGGAGATTGTATTTACAGGAGCTACTCCTTTTTGTGGCAATCGGAATGCTATTCAGATTAGAAGCAATCTAGTTTTTCATGAACGAATGAAACATATTGAAATTGACTATCACTTCGTTCGTGAGCATTTTTTGTTAGGTACTATTTCTTTACCATATATTATATCTACTGATCAGCTGGCAGATTTATTTACAAAATCGCATCCGACGCTGAAATTTCAAACATTATTGAACAAAATCATGTTGTTTGATCCATCATGAGTTTAAGGGAGGATATTGGACTATAACTATCGGACTGTACGTAAGACAAGTTCATTATCTGTACTTTATATATATTTGTACGTGTAAATTCTAACATTAAAGATTTTTATCATATTTAATTCTATCAATTATTTCAATTAGAAATAAACGCAGTTCAGATCAATGACTTCGTCTAAACTCATTATGTAATTACAGCCCATTACAAGCCCAGGCCCACCTATTTTGTAAGCACAAACCAGAGGGCGTTCCAGAAACCGCAACCGCCGATACCGCCGTTGGGATTCCAGAAGCCTCTTTACTCTAGTAATTTAAATTTTTATTTAAAAATTTTAATTATATTTTAAATTACAAATAAATATATTGAATTATATTATATAGTTTAATTGAAGAAACTAAATTCATATAAATTTTTTAAGGAAATTCTAACGATCCCTCACTTTTTTTTTTTAAAATTTGATTTGTTCTTAACCTCATTCTACATTCTTCGTTTTTGTTCTTATCCACTGCTATTTATAAAATTAGTTCGCAGCTTTCTTACGGATCAAGACAAGACATGGCAATAAGATCACCATCAGCATCATCAGCTCTCGCACGATTAATCTTCACTCGGTTACCACTGAGATCATTGATTGAAATGGATCGCTTTCGTTTCCCGCGTTACTTCGGTGATGGCACCGGGCGTGTTCTCAGCGAAGAAGAACGCGCCAAAGAGACTGTGTACATACAGGTCAAATTCGTTTCCTTTATTTTTGTTGGATTTTGTATTAATTAATAGGTTTTTTTAAAGAAATTATTTTTATGTGCTGTGCGTAGAAAATGGAGAGGGAGAGATTGGAGAAGCTTAGGAAGAAGATGGAGAGGGAGAAAACTGAATCTGACAAGTCTGACAAGGTAAAGGATTTGATATGTATTGTACTTTAACAATGAATTTTTGTTATTTAATCTTCTAATTCTTGAAGGCGAAGTTTGAATTTGTTTGGATGGTTGTTTTTGGCTAACATTGTCAAGTGGTGTTGCTTTTGATGTTCTCGTCTCTGAATTTGTAGCATAACTGTTGATTCTCCTAGATCATAGACAAAGATCACTGCCCCCATGTTGAATTTGATGAAGCTCCTTTTGTGTTGCCTTGTAGTTAGTGCTCCAGCAACAGATGTTAATTAGTTGGTTTTAGTTGAAACAGTTGGCCACCTCTAAGAAGTCCCAATAGTATTTTGTATTGCACGGTGGATTGTTAGATAAGTTCAACTTGTTAACGGAAAAGCTTTATGCTTTATGAAGCACTAGCTACTAAAGAAACCGCCTCACAAGAGCAAGAGATTGAGGAATACTTTCTGTATGAGGGTATTGAAGATGTAATTACTGACTTTGAAGATGATGCGACGGATTAGTTCCTACTTGGTGAGTCGTTTGTGCTCTTATTGCGTGAGTATTAAACCCAGCTATATATTCTTGTGTTTGAAATTGGTCAAGGAAGGCTCTTAGCTTTCCTTGTTTCTTCTTTTGTTCTCATCTTTGTAATCCATTCACGGTCACTGCTTCTAGTAAGCTATGCTGAAATGATTTTATCAAAATAGTTACCTTTTTTTTAAAGATGAATCAGGGCACTCAGTGCTGATATCGATATGAAGGATGCGTGATTGATTTAAGGTGCCACTGGTAGTTCAGTTTGGGAGTTGTATTAAATTTTTGTTTTGCTATTGTGCATTTTACTTATTCTTGCATGGAATATTTAGAGAATCTGTACAGCATATTTTGTCATGGTAATATTGGATGCCATTGGTGGGAATGTTAGCTTCTTCCTGCAGCAGTCACACACTTCCATCTTTCCCAGGTTTAGACTTGTATATTATAGTTACTTGGCTGTTTTTCCCTTGACAGAAAACAGAGGAGCTACATAAAGCATGACGATCCCAGAACTCTTCAGTCTCTGTTGAGCAGTTCTCTTTGTACACATGTAGATATCTGTGCATATGCTGGTCATGATGAATAAATAATAAAGATGTAAAAACTTTGCCGTGACCTCATGTTCCATGTAGCAGATCAATGAAATGTATGTGGTTTTGATGCCATTGCCTATTTTGATCTTCAGCATTCACTTGTTACTTCGACTTGATCCATCAATTCTGTCATCATCTTTGATCGTTGCTGGTGGAAACTGCAAGTCCTAACTAAAGTATCAGGATCTCCTTTGCAGCAAGAGGACCTGTGTGATATTTCTCATTAGATATTGTGCCTAGTCTGTATGATGTATCTATACTATGCGTCCCATCAGCTTAGAGGGTACCCAAAAAAAAAAGGAAAACCTCTGATTTAATACAGATTACAGTTTAGCTTTTAAACAAAAAAAACCATTATCGTAACATAATGGCGATTCATTAATAAAAATTTGAAAGTGTTTCTGTTCTTTAGATTTTATGCATATAACGCAATTAAAAAATGAAGGCGATAAAAAGGACGGAAGTATGATTAAAATAGGTCATCTCTAAATCATATTTTTTTTTTAATTCCATCTTTTCATAGTACATTTTATAGTCTTTTTTTCAAATCATTGAAATATTTTTATTCGAATTTTGAAACTTTAATTTTTTTTTATTTCAAAGTCACTGTTTTTTGCTCTCAGCCGACAAACTTTCTGTCGTCTTTTGAATTACTATTGCCCCCGCGATATTTTCATTGTACTTGCAAAAAATTTTGACTGCCGGCTTTGGTTGCATCGGATATATAGCAAAATTCATTCCTATCGTCTCACCAAAACGTAATGATTTCACGCTGTACGATAAATAATTGTAATTATTTAAAGCTATGTGTCTATCGTACTGTTGTTTGATTTACAGTCTCGTCTATATCGGTAAGGTCCGCTCGCAAAGGTCACACATATCGTCCAAATATTAAAAGCAGCAATTCAAATTTCTGTATCAATTTTAAATCGATTTATATAATAATTAGATCAAAATTATAAAATTTTAATTCGATCTATTTATTTATATAGATTAAAATTATTAATCCTAATCTAATTTATTTATAATCGGATCAAATTCGGGTCAACTTATTTAATAATTAAAATTATTAAAATAAAAATAATAAATATTAATTTTTAATAATAATATATATAAATTATTATTTATGATATATTTTTTTAAAAAATATTAATTTTGACAAATTTTAGAAATTAAATAAAAATTAGTTAGATTAAGATAAATTAATATATATATATACAAATTAAATTCAAATTTTTTGCTATTATTTTCTAATTATTAAGTAATATATATTATATAAATAGTTAAACGGGTCAATTTTGGGTCAATCCGAATCCGACCTGAACTCATTTAAAATTTCGGGTTATTTTCGGATCGACTCGAACTCGGATAGGTGTTGACCCGAAATCGACCGATTTCGGATCAGGTCGAAATTTGCCACCCCTACCAAATATCACATTAGAACGCTTGACATCATATTTATATATTTATATAATTCCATATCAAAAAATTCTTATTTGATTATTTTGCTATTTTGTTAGGTCTTTTCTTGTCAAAGTGTTAACTTATGCGATCTGATCATAAGTATTTGCATATTAAAATATTCAAATAAAAATATATTTACATATTTATAATATTTAAAAATAAAAAAATATTTATATATTTATATAATTTTATTCAAAAAAAATTTATTTAATTTTTTGTAATTTTGTACAATCCGTACTTGTCAATGTGAGACTTTGCGCCGCCCAAAATTACATATTATATTTTTATAAGGTTCAAAAAAATAATATTTATATATTTATAATGATAAAAATAAGATATACTTACATATTTACAAATATCAAGGTAAAAGATCTTTCTTAGCTTTTTGTGACTATTTCCAACTCCTATTTATCAATAGGCGGGCATGTGCGATGAGGAATTATATGGTAACATTTTTTTTCAAAGGTAGCATAATACACATGCCTTACTCTATTTAGGAAGTCTAAAGACGAGGTTCAAGTTGCGTGTGTTTTAGTTGGTCAGATGAACCATCATTCATAAGGACGAGGTACCTTGTAAAGCTATTGGTAATGTTGATCTGAGAGCCGTTGATAAACTTTAAACTTCAGAGTCGATAAGGTCAAGGTTTAGCTATTGGTAATGGCTTGGCCATTCTTTGTATGATCAGCAAACTTTAAAAATTTATCCAGTCTTTAATACTTGATGAAATTTTTTTAAACTCGTCTTGATTTGCTCCTTTATATTTCCTTTTTCAATTGAAATAGAGAGATCTATAATTGCTCGACTGAGTCGAAAGATATTGCGTTGCAAAGATAACTTCCAAATAGCTTTAAAAATGCTTGCATGTACTGTTCATTTCTATGCATCCAATCACTGAATGTAGACATGTCCAAATCTTAACAAGAATTGTCAAATGACAATAAGTGGTATTCATAAAGACTACTAAAAGAGATAAGGTTCAAATTAAGAAGAGGAACATGTAATACAAAGGTTAAGGCAAAAATGTTTGCAGTAAAGAATTTAGACCGAGTAATGAACAACTAAAAAGCATCAACTATGTATAATAATAACAAATGTGATGACAAAGATGTAGTACAAGATAATAATAATTAGTTTAAAATCATATAGTGAGAGATATCATAATATAATATTAAAAAACATACTTGTAGAGATAGAAAAAATATGAGAAGAGGAGTCAGCAAATACGAACTGCTAGTGAAGTTGAAGCTTGAACCGTGCAAGATGATCCTAAATATTCTTCATGTCTATCAATCTTTTATGTGGAGTACAAAAATGTGGATAAAGTAGAAAATTATGATCGACCGAGTGAAAACAGTTGTAGTGAAAAAACGAAGTCCTTATATTAGTTGGGAGTCTCTCCTAAAGTGGAAGCATCAGTACATAAAGCAGTAATAAGACCATTCATAATCTTTTCATTATACCCTAAACTACTACGGGCATAAACTTACTTACCCACGAATCTTAACCGAGCTCGTAAAATTTGCATCCTACGAAGAGGTCCAGGGGGAGTTAAACTGCCCCAAGAATTGGGCATGTTAATAAGTAAAAGTAGTGTGTGATTGTGCAGTAGAGAACAGCACGAAGAAGAGTCAATAGCACTCAATGAGTAGACATGGCAATATATGATTCAATTCGATCCGAAATGACCTATTTTAAATCGAGTTTGCGTGTGATTGTAGTCGGTTTCGGATCAGTTTCGGATCAACTCGAAATTAATCAGAAAACTTAAATGGGTTTCTGCTGGTTTTGTATTTATCCAAAACCAACCCATTTGACTGTATAATTATTCATATTGCATAAACTATCTAATAATTATAAAATATTTAGAACAATGACATCAAACTTTTATTTAATTTATACAAATATTATTCTTTACTTATCATATTTTAATTAATTTTTATTAGTTATATATATATATATATATATATATAAAGTTAATTTTGATGATAACAATGATTAAGAATTATACTTTATGAATAGGTGAACTAATAACCTAAATTAAGTTCTGCAAGATTTTATAAACAAGATTTATCATTCACCTAGCAGACAATAAGCCATCTATAGCACTTCTATAGATAGCCACTTGACAGCCAGCTACTTACTTGTTATTTATATATGAAACTTCTTTAGAGGCGTATGAATAGTAGCTAGAGAATAGAGCACAGACATAGGACTACAAACTTCAGCCACTAAGCAGCCAACTATCTAATTGCTATCTCACTGTTAGATGGATCAAACAACTAAGTATACAAATAGAGCATCGCTAACAGAGAATAGAGGACTTGATAGCCGGCTACTTCGATGCTACTCGCTGGAAAGAAAAGAATTCGAAAATCATAATAATCGTTCACTTTTCAGAAGTACTTTCAAACACGATGACAATTCTATTTAAGCTTCAACTTTTCATCAGAGTTACAACAACATGCACACTACGAGATTGATCTAATAGAACATCAAATCACTATCAACACAAGTTTAGAAAAATCGAGCAACATTGGAAGAAAACACAGAAAGTGAGTTGTAAAACAATGAGTTACAGAAATACTGAGCCGACTTTCAGATGCAGTTTGATCAATATTTACTCATCCTTTTGAAGCCAAAATTTGAAGATTCACTGAGGAACATACCAGCTCCAAGTTCACATCAAGAACAATAGAAAATCATAAGAAGAAGAGATCAAGAAATATATCCAAAATATCTATCAAAATCATGCGTTGTTGATAATGCAAAAATATTAATAATATTCAAATTTTGAATTTTCTCTATGAAGAAATTATAGATTTAATCGTAAGGAGATATTATACAATAAACCTATTATTTTATTATAACTTTGATTCACAAAATTGAGCCACTACATTATTAAAGAACAAGTTCAAACACAAAGGTTAATAGATGGCTAAGAAAGCCCAAAGAAAAAAACTTCAGCCAGATTAATGGATTAACTGAAAGAACACATCATCCAACTCAGCTCCAAGCAAGAATAACAAGTTGCTACGGTCCATATCACTTGAAAGAAACCAACTCAACTGAAAAAATTTAAAAAAAGCCAACTCAGATAAAGAAAGTGAGCAGTAGGAGCAAGTGGATAGCAGCCAAGAGAGAGTTTGAATTTCTTACTCCCTTGAATTTAATACTGATGAAAAAGGTTGCACTAAATTAGCTAAATGAGATCATAAGGCAACAGGAAGACTGCTGGATATTTTCATCAACAGCCATTAAAGAATAGGTGCTTCAATGCAGCAACGGAAAACCATCTCAAAATCTGTGGTTGACTGAGAGAGACTCTAATGGGCAGATTTGCAATGAAAAGATATCAATAAGCTCTAACCTGCAAGAAGAAATGATATAAAAAGAAGAAAAACTAAAGCACAAAAGGAAGACAAGAGAGCAATACATTGACCAATTTTAAAAAAGGAAAACAAGCATTACGACTTAAATTCTCAAAGCAAAGAGTTTTCATTACTACTGAACATTCTTTGGCAGCTCCTTTGATCATCTCACTTGATTACTTTACATTTATTTCTTACATTCAGATTGATCTTGTGCTTTAAATTTGTGTAAATCAGTGCTGAAGTGCTTAGAGCATTTGGGAGAGAAGCTCGGTTGGCGCTTGGAGAAAGTTTTTAGACTTTGAACAAGGCTAGCGTGTGAGCCAGTAGGACTAAGGTGTCCAGTAAGCTGTGAAGGATTGTCTTTGTGAAGAAATCCTTAAAAGTAAGTGTGCTTGATGAAGCACTTTACTTTTGGTGAGTGTAGCTTGTTAAAAATCTAGTGAAGTTTTGACTCTTATGATAGAGCACCCGTGAATATAGGCAAAGAGATTTGCTAAATTACGTAAATCTCTTGAGTAGTTTTTATATATGTTTAAACTGTCGTGCTGTAGTATCTACTGTGTTATTCTCTGCTCGTAAGATTTATCATACAAATAGCCAACTGACTACCTGCTATTTGTATGAATTTTGTTAAACAGTATTATTTAATTATCAAATCGATTCATTATTTTTTTTTTGCGTTGATCTTTCAGATTATATAACAATATCTGATACTTAATAATTTTCATTTATAATTATTACAAACTAATTTTTAAAATTTTTATTTTAATAATTAATTTTTTATTAATAAATAAATTAATTTTAAATTTGATTCGATTATAAATAGGTTGAATTAAAATTAACAAATTTGACTATATAAATATATAGATAAAATTAGGATTAATAATTTTATACGATTATAATATAAATTGATACAAATTTGACTCGATAATCCATATTGCAATCTATATGAACGAGGGAGATGTAGCGGTACTCCCAGGCGACACCAATAAAGTTCACAAAGATAGATTGTGCTGGCGGAGAAGAAGCTCACATCCAACAGAAGAAAAACTCACAGCAGAACGAATATACCTGAAGCGAAGCGGCAAAGGAAAAAAGAAATTCATTTGGAGTGACTTTCTTTATTTATTATAATTCAATTCTTATAGTTCATTTTACTAAAAATTTATTTGTTAGAAACTTATTTTTGCAAAAGTTATAATAATAATTATAACTAAGTTTTCAAAATTGTAATAATAATAATAATAGTAATAATAATAAATAACAACTTTAACGTGTCAAAATACAAATAATTTAAAATTTGTCCAAAGAAAAGCAATTTACAAAAAATCAAAGACATTTCTAAATCTACGGGAGTTTTTTGAAAAATTTATGTTTATGACAGTTTTACTTATGACAACCTCTTGCAAAGCATAACTTTTTAATCCTTTAGCAGTTTTCAAATCGTTGGTTTATGACTTTAAATTGTTTATTTTGGAACAGCTTTAACTACGGCACCGTAAATGGAGCAAAGCTTGTTTGTGTCTCGAACACTAAACCGAATATAAAGTTATTATTATAATATAGAATCCTTTTTAGAATTGCACAGATAGGAACAATTTCTTAAATTGTTTTCTTTATAGCGCTGAGAAGTATCCAACTGTAGAATTCTGTTGATTACGTGTACAAACTTTACATTCATAAATAAGTTTGAAAGAGCATTATTTATGTAAATACGTATTTTTACTTAAATCTAAAAGCTAATCCCTTTTTTGTTCGTATGGAGATCTTATTCCTAAATTGTTTTATATGTCCAGTGTTACTCGATGTAATATATATTTGAAATCCTAAACAGATAAAAATGATTGCAAAACAATTGAGTAGCATTTCCATCAATAAGAATATAAAATGTTGAAAAAGTAATATAGTATATAAAGTTACTTACCTTTCCTTTAACAATTACTAGTTTTATTTTCAAATTTTCAATTTTAATTTATTTTAGAATTAAAATAGAAAACTTTTCCAACATTTTCGGGTTTGCAAACGCGACCCGTTCCATAACTTCCATCTCCCCCGTGAAAATTTCGAACTTAAAAAGAGAAAGAACAGAAGGAAAATTAAAAAGCAAAAAAGCTTTATACCAATTTCTCGAATAGATAGAGAAACAGAGAAAAAAAAACTTAGAATAGAAAATCAGATCAGATTCTGGGAAGAACAGAAACAATGGCCACCGGTGAAGAATCCGATCTGACATTTCCTGAAGTGAATGCTTCGAGAGAGCTCAATCTCGGCGTTCCTGAGCAGTTCCAGGTAGATCCCATCTCCTCTAATGTCGAATCTGCAAAGGTAATCAACCTTATTATCATATGAATTATTTCCTTTGATTTTGTTTTGCCTGTTTGTTTGTGATAATACGGTGATTATCTGAATCAATTGGTGCATGCTTCAAAGCTTTTGTTCTTCTCTTGATTTCAAGAAAGTCTGCTGATGTCCAACGTTGACATAAGAGACATCTTGTTGTCATATATATATATATATATATATATATTTCTAAATCATAATTTCCTGTTTATGAATTATGCCAATTGAAATCTGTTTTTAAGATTTTCCATATAAAATTTTGAGCGAAGCAGGTATTTGTAATTGTTATTGATAATAACTTCTTGTGTTTGTTATTTTTTTATTATAACGAACTGTGCATGTAATGTTTTCAGTGGTACCAGACACGGGAAATTGTAAATTGATAGAAACTATTAATTAAGAGTGCGTTGATAAAATGTTGAGAGCACATTGATGTAATTAACCCTTTTTCTCTAATAAAATTTTGCTTCAAGCACGATTGTTTGTGGGATTTGGATGATTTATATCCTTATTTTTTCTAGGAACAAAAGTTTTAGCTGTAAAGTATATCTGCTCTTTGTTCTCCTTAAGTATAATGTGGAGATTCTGTACAATACTAATCTGATGGAGAATGCTTATGATTTTAAATTACCTTCTTTTTGAGAAGATCTGACTTCAACATATTTACATGTTTACGTTCTGAATCCCAAGTATATAATTTGTGAAGTAGAGAAGAGAGAGATCTAGCCTTGTTTGCATCTGAACTAACATAGATTCGTTTCTAATTCATTTGATTATTATGTTAATTTGTTTTTTTGTTTGAATTCCTTTTTCAGAAACAAGCAACCGTAAAGGCTAAGGCTATAGCAGAAGCAGAAGCAGAAGCTGCAAAGCGCAGCACTCTGATGTCAGCTCTTGTCGTGTCTGGAGTAGCCGTTGCTGCCATTGGAGTTGCGATAATTATCACCAAGAAGCTCAAACAATCGTAAGCTACGAGATGATCTCTTCAGAAGAATGCTGTTTCTGGTTTTCTGGCTTTTTAGAAGCTGTTTTGTTTTAAGCACTTAATATTGTCAAGTGAGTTAACAATGATCATTGGATAAATACTTAAGGTTTATAATGCTACAATACAAATTTTGAAATCGGCTTTACTTACCGACTACTTCATCTCGGCATGCTAGATTATGCTGGAATTCTTTTTGCTTATGATTTCTCCTGATGAAAAGCAGCTCTCTTAACCGTCTGCTTTTGAAGATTTTGGCCTCTATAGCCCGTATTGTAATGTTGACAGAAGGTTACAGGTTTAAGTTTATCTAGAAACTAGACAAGCTCAACATCCCCTATCCATCACGTTTGGATAAAAACAAATACCCTAAACACGGTTAAACAGGATAGCATTCTTTTGTCCACAAGATAGCACAAAATATAATTTCATACCCACTACGAAACTGAAGGTGAACCGCATTCAAGTACCCGCACCAACAAAGGTAGCAATGACATTTGGAAGTAACATCTCACACAACCTAGCAGCATGGAAAGAAAGTAATGGAAGGCAAGCTTCGCTTTTTGAAGGAAGAGAAGTTTCCCCTTGAACAACGCAGTAATGAGACACTGAACTTAATAACATAAAGCATAATGATACCCACATGAACATAACGTTAGCAACAATGTGCTACTGCCCCAAAGCACCCATCAGTAAAGATTATTATCTCATACCGTGAGAATATACCAAATGGAAAATGTCAGGAAAAGAAACAGCATCCTAAGATAAGCTGCTGAAACTGTTGTCTAAATCTAAGGCAAGAAAATGCTTTCAAGAATTTTTAACAACCCAATTGCATGTATAAAGCCAAAGCTGGAGAACAAACAAAAGCATTGGGTTGACTCCTCCCATCAACTCAGCATCAGTCAGCAGGTTCTTCAGTCTTCTTGGGAGAGAGAAGGTACCAACCAAGACCTGAGAGAATAGCAACAGTGCCAGCAATTACGGCGTAGTTGCGATTCTTGTCAGTTGAGACACCAGCAGTAGATGAGTTAGCAGTCCCGCTTTCCGTCACATTTGCTAGAGTCTCAGGAGGCTTAGGAGCTTCAGCTGGTTTGCTGACACCCTAATAAAACCACACTTCATGTTATTTCAGTGCAGAAGTTTGGTACAAATACAAAATGCTATGGCCATTAAAGGAATTCCCAAACAGCCTTTTGCAATTGGCCGATGAGAAGGCTGGCAATCACATAGAAATTGATAAAAACCACAAATCCAGAGCAGATGAAAGAATAAACTTCCATCAAAATATAGACATTGTATAAATGTCTGGACGAAACACCAGTCTCTCCAGATATGATACGTAAGAGGAAGTTGGTTTAGGTTCCTTCAATATTAATTAAGAAAAAAGAAAAAAAAAAGCTGGTTTAGGAATACCTGTCGTGCAGCTTTCTCCAGCTTCTCTTGCTCCATTTTCTGCAAGTTAGCAGCACCACAGTTAACTTTTGCAAAAACATTAATAAACATAAGCAAACACACTAAATGATTTTCAATGCAACATGAACAGGCCACACAAACACACGTTTATTGAAAGGTCTAAACAGGATGAAAATTTAAGCCTGCGTGAAAACGACATATGAATGATACTGTAGCTTCAAGCTACATATGGTTCCTGAACCTCCAGGTGAAGGAACACCTACATGTGCATTGGCAGCAAAATTATTTTCTAACTTTCGGCAGGCTACCATAAGGTCAAGAACAAAATACCGGCAAACATGATTGTCATACCAAATAACACTTACAGCTACATTAGCAGGCTGTTACAGGCATTTTGGACCCAATCTTAGTGCTGAGATGCAAAAGCTCTTTCAATGCTGAAATGCCAAAATTTGCAAAAACATTCATCCCTAGTTGCCTACCTTAACGAGAAACTAACTTTAAAATTACCTCTCTTTCCTACATAGCAAGGAAAACTAGCAGACACAACCACATGTCTATGCTCAAGCTGTAGCACATCAAAGATGATAAATATATGCAGCTATCATCATCATTTTGCTACGACATTCATTTAAAGGATGCACAATAATGCATGTAAAAATGATACCTTTGTCATCTAGGTTACTTCTCATTAAATGCTCGTAGCACACAACATCCACAATCAACTATACTTCACAAAATAGCATTACTTCACAAATTAATTTTCGTACACTAGGGTTGTCAAAATCAGGAGTCCGCTCCTAAAATGCTCCGATATTTACGATTTTACATCAGCAAATCTATCATATTTAATATAAAATTTCAAAGAGGTGGGATCATGTGAAGAATCCAGACTCAAATCTTTAAATTGGCAAATTCAGATTTAAAAGTGATTTTATACGATTTAAAGACAAGTATTTTTTGCAATTATATATTTTTGGAGGGATTTTGTGTAAAACTTGATATATAAGCCCAAATCGCTTCAGTTGCGAGAACTGATTGTTGAATTTTATCCTAATTTGATTCTCATCTAAATTAGAGAGGATTTTCTCTAAATTTCTGCATTTTTCTTACTAAACCTTTGGTGTCACTTCCATGCTACATTAGAAAAGGATTAGTAGGAGAACAAAATCATTGCTTTGATCCAAGGGGTTCTTATAGTATTTTATTTTTTGTTTTCTAATTGGGATTTTAGCGAGCTTGGTGCGGAAATATCTCAGATTTCTTTATTTTTTTGGGTTTAACTGAGACTTAAATGCTGAAGTTTTTTGAGGATCTTTTTGGCTAATTTTTTTTTTAAGTTTCATGGTTTGAAATTTAAGTTTTGAGTTTGAGACGTTTTGGTCAGTGAATTATTTTGCTTTAAGCTGTCAATTGACTTTGCCATTCATATTCAACTTGAATATGTATTTTCTTTCCTCTTATTCTCTCTTTGAAGATTTGATATCGCATATTCCTTCCTTCTGTTCTCTCTTTATAGATCTGATATCTCATGTTTCTTCCTTGCTTAATGACACATGACATAGTAATTAAGAGTTATGTGCAATATATGAATCAAGATTAATTTAGATAATTGAAAGCAGTGAGAGTACACTTGACGACATGGAGATTCATGATGTTGATGATGCTGCAAGCAAAGAAATTGTTGAATTGGATAATATTGGTTCTTCTCATGGTGGTAGTGTTAAGGCATACTTTTGTTGTTCCAAATACATTTTTCTGGCCAAGCTTTGAGTTCGGAGTCACTTTCTAAGTTTTAATTGCTCCGAATTCACTGAACTCTCCTCTAACCCACTTCTCACATAACCGACTTTCATCGAACTCACTTTTTAGGAACTGATCAGGGCAATCAAAAGGCACCCTTAGTGGCATTGGTGGAGATGAAGCAGTTCAAGATAAGAGTGATGATGAGGAAGATAGTGATGGAGATGGTTGTGTCTATGATTATTTAGTAATTGATGATTAGGTTTTTAGTTAAATTTGTATCCGTATTAGGATAATTAGAATATCTTTCTTTTTTGTATGTTTTATTATACATAGATCATAATTTATAAGACTCTTCAAATTGTTTTTACCATATTCATATGGATGTTCAAATGGCAACCAATGCCACAAAATTGAAACTGAAAAGCATGATCTTAAATTTTAGTTTTGATTCACCTATGTTCAAGCATCAAGTAATAACATTATATGTATATACATACAACCTTCTCACTTTAAAAGTATCGATCAGACATCGTTTGTCCCTTGAAAATGTGAATCAAACACGCTTCACCACATGAAAATATCAACTAAAACAACCTTATCCACTTGCATATACAAATCCACCACTTCGACAGAAATAAAATCATTTCATCAGCTGTCAAAGAGAAATGCTTAGAAAATTTACCAAGACTCCACTTATCATAAACACTTTCAAAAAGAATTTTTGAAAACCATGCCATTACCAAAGCAGGAAACTAAACGATGCTAGTTCTAACATCTAATATCAGCTCCACTTAGAAAAGGCAGATCACGGTGGATTAAGAAGACTCCACCACGCTCCACTTACTCTTCATCTTCAATATACTGAGTGTACAAATAATAAATCAAATCGACCACATACCTAAATGAAGAAAAACAATACAGATGCATCATTGACAGATTCCACAAGCATCCAACCACAGGCTCGACATTTTTGTCTCTCACAAGTAACAACCGAAACCGCCCAACATAACTCAATCAATCCAAAAAAGAAAAAGAAGAAAGCGAAAGATACCTTTATGTAAATGTTCTCGGCAGCCTTCTCTTCTTCACTGAGGACTTTACCGCCGCTGGAGAATCTCCGCGCAACATACCTCGCCGCCACTCTCGCTGCCATCGCTCGATTCCCCAAATTTCTGATTAGATTTTTAGCGCCGATCGACCGATTGAAGAAATTAGAAATGTGAAGAATTTTAAGTCCTTGGCTTCTGCCTTGGACGGGTTTTGTTTTATTGCAAGGTCTAGTAGCCCGAGCAGTCTGCTACGTGTCATCCTCTGAATGAGACAACTGCCGTTAACAGACGCCATGTAACAACTGCCTCCTTGCTTATTTGGATTTTTTGCCGAAACGATCCTTTTAATGTATAAAATAAATTTTAACCAACTTTCAGAAAAAGTTCCTAATTGTTTTCTACTGAACTAGCCAAACTTCTATTATAGGATTTCGCATTCTTTCTTTTTTTTCTTTTGTTCTTCCTCCTTTTGTTTTTTTTTCCTTCTAAGCAACAATTATTATTTTAACGAGTAGTGATAATTCAATTTTCTGAATCGATTCGGATCGATTTTATAATAATCGGATCAAGATAACTTACTCTTAATTTGATTTATTTATTTATACGGATCAAAAGTGTTAATTTTAATCCAACCTACTTAGTAATCAAATCAAATTTAGATTGATTATTTTATAATTAAAATTATTAAAATAATAATTATAAATATTAATTTCTAACAATAATGTATAAAAATTATTAATTATGATATATCTAAAAAATATATTAATTTTGATAAAATTTATAAATTAAGTAATGGTTAAATTAGAATAAATTAAGAAATATATACATACAATGTAAATTTAAATTTTATACTATTATTTTTTAATTATCAAGTAATATATACTATATATACGGATGAAATTGGTCAATTTTCAATTAATTCGAAATCGATCCGAACCCGGTTAAGGCTTGACCCGAACTCGATTTTTTCGAATCGATTTTGAATCGAGTAGGATCGGGTCAGAAATTGCCACCCCTAATTTAACCCCTCTCTAATAATTTGTGTGTAAAACTTTGATGAAGTAATAATACAAAAAAGAAGTTGTTTAGGAAGTTGGCAACACATCACGTAATTTCTATTGTCAAATTTTCAAAAAGATAAAAACTAAAGATTTACTCTTCAATCATTTTTCAAACACTCTTAATCAATATTCCATAATTGGAAATAGTAAAATATACTTAAAGAGCTCCAAATCTAATCACTACTAATAAATATCTAGAGCTACGTATTGTAAACATATTAAAAAAATTTCAGCTCAATCAGAATATGAGTCGATCTCTATCGAAAGTATAAATCAATAAGACATCAATAAAACAACAACAATCAAATAGTGGTTCTTTATTCAAAAACAATTCGAATGTTCATCCTTACTTACAATTCAAACTGAGTTGAACAGAATTCGAATTGTCTTTGATTTAGTTCGAATCCAGATCCAATTATTTTTTAATAAGAACAATTCATTAAACTTTTTTAGAGATAAGGACCGATATTCAATACTTTACGAGTGAAATATGTAGACAAACACTTATAATAATTTTCTGAATCAACATGTCTTCTAATTCTTTTACCAATATATTTAAATCATATTTTAAGACTGAATCGAAAGGTAGCTCTTAGTTTTAAAGATAATTAATTTAGGGTTAAAAAATGAATGAAAAATAGTTTGATAGTTTTATACAAAAACGATTAAACAATTACATTTTAAAAAATTAGTTTAGAAAAATAAAGTGAGAGCAAAAGCACTTAAATAAAAAAAGAAAACCGTAATTCTCTTCTCCGCTTCCCCACCGTTGTTTTCAATTCCCAGAAACGTTTTATCTCCGTCAAATCTGGTTTTGCCATCCGCTAGAGCAGCGAATTCCGCTTCCCAATATTCTGAGAAATTCCTTTCCCGTTCCAATCGCCGGCACATGCTCGACGATCGGCTATGCAGCGGGGTGTTAGTCTACTGCCTCGCAGTAGTGGTCCCGCAGTAGGACAGTTCACCTGTTTACTATTTACTCCAGCGAGTGGTCCCTGCTCTCGCCTCCCCCGCGATCTGCTTTTAGCAGACTCTGCTGCGGGAAGCAGCTGCGGTGAGCGCTTAACCTCCAAGCTAACGCGTTCGATCACGTGCTTCAGAGAGACTTGGAGTTCTTCGAGGGCCGGATTGGTTTAGCTGCAGCTGACGTGGCACATCGAATCACCGCTGAGGAATGGAATGTTGCTGACACATGCATGGAGTAGATAATGTCAGTTGTTAATTTTATCAAGTTATTTACATTACTTTGTGAATTTTGTTACCCCATACAAAGAGTTCAGCTTTTATGTAGTTGGTAAATTTCTCTAAACTCTAAAATCATCGAAGTGGCAATTTTATGTTGTTGAATTATATTAATGCATCGCTTGTTTCCTTCACTTATGGAATTAGCTAGTTTTCTTTAATTGTGTTTGAAGAGTGTTGTGCCAAGTATGCTGCACTTGGTAGCGCTAGGGAGGCAGATGGTGGCTATCACTCTGCTCTTAGCTGAGCATCAACCTTCATGTGTTGAAGAGGACTTTTAAAAAATGATAATAACGAAAACTTTGTTTTTTAAATTTTTTATATAAGATTTTTTTAAATAATAATAATAATAAATAATAATAGATCTCACTAAACTCTAATATTTTCTGTATTTTTTAATTTTTAAAAAAATTTTATAAATTATTTTTAAAAAATTATTAAAAATATAAAATAAAAAATTAGAATGAAAAGAAATTTATAAGCAATGTCAAACAAGCACCTAGATATACCAGTCATGAAGTCTCAGCTGTGCATTTGTCAATCCTGGTATATGTTATGCTCATGGTATGATAAAGGTCATTCCATGCATGTTGGCTATCATTTCTAATCTCAGCCGAAGGCTACAGGAGATATCATGTAGGTCTCACAGAAGTGTTCCGAAGCTCTCAGCATACTTCGAGGCGACTATTGGTTTTACGTGCAATGCCTCCAATCAAACTCCTTTTAGATGTTTGAAACATGTCTACTTCCACCCTCTACGTTTTACATAAATGCCTTTCCATTTGTCTCTGAGTATTAAGAATGCCTATGAAACTGTTGTCTGTATACGATAATGCTATAACTAAGTTTGACATCTTTTTACCTTTCTTATGGCACCACATAGTGACACTTAACATACTAATTTTGTCTTAGGCGCTCCAGTCAATGATTGTTGCAAAGGCTAACAATAGCGAATTGAATGAGCACGATTCCAAAGTCAATGATATGGTAGAACGTTTGGACTATAGAGGAAAATGTTTCCTCAAATTATACAATCTGCATATATAGCAGGATTGCTTGCTCTCTGTACTGGTTTCCTGGTAGTCTCGAAGGGCAGTTGTGAAGCTTCGAGCTGTACAATTGTCACTAGTGTTTGTTGTTGAGCTGAATCAGGTAATATTCAAGTATAATTTTGAAGTGAATTATGTCCTTGTTTCCTTATGCAAGCTCCTTAACCTTTTTAGTCCTAGAACAAATTACACAACATTTAACATCAACATTGATCTGAATAGGCTTTTGTGATAAGATCATTCTTATGTCCAGTCTCTTCAATGCATGTGCTATAACAATGTTCAGTCTGGTTAAACTATCTCAGATTGACAGGGTGCTGAAAAAAGCATGCTAAGATCGCAAGCCAGGAGAACCTGCCATAGAATGCTTGGTTGAACTTACTAGCTTCAAAAACAACACATCTACTTGATTTGTTTTCCGAACGGCCAAATTAATTATTTTCTGTGTGAGGTACTTAATTTTATTGTTCTGAATCGTCAAATTAACAACTATTCTGAAGGTTAAAAAGTACAAGTCAATAGAAAGTTAGACTCCACATCAGTAACAAAATAGGCTGCATGCGGATCACACAAGATTTTACATCTCACTGAGAATTCAAAAGGCGAGACCTCAAAACCTTACTTCGGATTCCTGAGAACAATGATAACAGAATCACCTCGCAGGAACATCTTACTGATAAATCTATCTTTGTTGACAGGGAGTGCCTTCTTCTTGCCCTTTCCAGTCTTTGGCACCTATAACAGTTAAAATGATTAGAGCTCCAGAAATCACCCAAGCAAAGGAAGAGAAAGGGGAATAGACAAGTAGGTTCATACCTCAGTCCACATCTCTCTCACATTTTCTAGGACCATGTTACAATGGCGGTCAAACGCTCTTACACGGCCTAGCAGCTTTCTGTTGTTTCGACAATTTATCAGCACCTGCATATAAGGCCTAATAAGTAAAAACAACAAAATAATCTGCAGATATTAATATCAGCATTTAACACCATCCAACGGCCAATAACATGGGAGCATTCTCACCTGAGTGTTGTTTTTGACACTCATCATCAAAACAGAAAGTGGCCCTGTGTTAAACTCTTCCTCTTCTTTCTTTCCACCCTAATAATGTCAAAGAAACCAAGTGCCAGTCAAACAAGTTCATGAGAAAGCCCTGAATAAGTAGTGAAACATCCTTTAAACACACTTGGAAGCCTTTAAACCATGACGACAACACATTTTAAAGTATCTAAATTTTAATACCGAATATATAAAAATATGACAGGTACTATAACATCCTGTTACACCATGGGCATCAAATTATCCAAGGCCCGTATTTTATGTAGAAGAGTTAAGAGTTTGAATTTTAATAGAAAACTAGTACTTGCTCATATAGTTGAAGAATTCTATGTCGAGATGAATTCTTATAGAAAAAGAAGATTCCACCTTGCATGGTAAAAAATTAGTACTAAGTGTCCAAATTATGTTGAAATCGTAAATTTAGTAGAGTTGTAGTAAACCTAGAACTTTACTTATGAGTTTTAGCTATAAATAAGAATGCATGTACTTACTAAAAAACATAGAAAAAGAATTAAATTAGTTATGTTATTCTAATTTTATCTTTAGTTTCTTAGCTTATCTAGCATTAGAATAGTTTCGCGGTTCGTGTGATCACGAATCGTATCAATTAGTATAAGAAAGATTGACCGATACCCTCGTTATCATTGTCTTGCTATGATGTCCTCATGGTAGCAGCACCAATTTCAATATCAACAATGCTATAATCATCATCTTGGCTCAAATTCTTAACAGTATATTATCAGCAAGATGAATCTTATCTGAAGTAATATTGATATTATGATCATTATTCTTATAAGTAATATTATTATTATGATCACTATTCTTATCAGTAATACTATCTGCAATATGAGCAGCATCCGCAAGTTTATCAATCATGTGCACAAACTTATACTTAGCAATAATGTCAAAGCCTGCAGCGGCAACATTATGCCACGCCTCGGTATCAATGTAATTTGATGTGAGTATGCAGTTATCTGAGTCTCAATTCAATAAAGTATAAGCATGTCTAAAGGAGATACAAGATGGTATTACAAAACATTAAAAACTGATCGAGAAGCGACCATAGAAGCAGGAACTCTATCGACATTAAACACTAGGGGAATGTTATCATAGCCTGGCACCATCTCTTAACATCAACACCGACCAACACCACCTCAACTGCAGCACCCCACTCAACCACAAGTACAAAATCTTGCTCTTCTCCATTGCAAGTTGCTAGGATTGCATAATGAGTCACTGATTGAAGAGAAGCATATCAACTTCGTCGGAATTGATAATTTTAATTGGGTATTTTTTATGATTAATTCTACTATATTTTGGTTAGACGTCAACAAAAAGGAACTTATGTTGGTAATCCTACAATGCTGCTAATATTCTCCAAATACTCATTTTGATAATCTGGCCAAATTCAAACTTCTGAAGCTTTGATTTTCGCCAACCTTGAGGTAAGGTTGGTTTTTAGGAGGGATGAAATGTTACACCATGTGCATCAAGCTATAAAAAAAGCCCGTATTTTATCTAAAAGAGTTAGGAGTTTGAATTTTAATAGAAAACTAGTTTTTCTTATATAGTTAAGAATTCTATGTAGAGATGAATTCTTATAAAAAAAAAAGAAGATTCCACCTTGCATGGTAATAAATAGTACTAAGTGTCTAAATTATGTTGAATCTTAATCTTAGTAGAGTTGGTAGAGCTAAAATTTTTCTTATGAGTTTTAGCTATAAATAAGAGTGCATGTACTCATTAAAGAGCATGGAAGAATAATTGAATTAGCTATTTGACTCTAGTTTTACCTTTAATCCTTTAGCTTATCTAGCATTAGAGCAGTTTCGCGGTTCGTATCATGAATCGATCACATCCCAATGTGTAAGCATCAAAGTTCGTAAAGCTAATTCAATCTTCACATGATGAGGTAGCTTATAAATTACAAACAACTACAGTACATATAGATTGGTTAACAAAAGCACGTTTAACAACTCACAGGCTTTTGGCAGAAATTTGACAAACTATTACAATGAAATTCAAATATTATAGCACTTAGCAATTAATAACACAGCTTATAATGGTAAAACTTAAGATGGTTACCTAATGTCTTAGCTCGAATCAGTACTCATACCAAATAATGGTCACTATGCAACTCGAAAGATGACCACAACTCGGTTCATAAATTAAAAACAACCAGACAAAGTAGGGAAAGTAGCTATACTGATTAGCAATTCTCAAGCAATGCAGTGATTGGGGAAAACCAATACAAATGACTTTTAACAATCAAAGATGATCATTCTGTTCCTAACCAAACATTAATTAGACTCAATTGCCATCTCAAGTAGAAAAAGCAAATTATATTCTATAGCATTTTCATCTAATAACATAAACACCTGATATGCAAACTATATCCACAGAAGCATAATAAAAAAGACAGATCTTCAAAACCAACAACTACATTTTCACAATCATCAAAGAGACCCTTATATGGACTATATAAGTAGGATGACAAAACATGACTTGGTTCATTTTGAACTAAAGGATAACAATTAAGACGATCATGCATCTATAACTAAGTCTTTGAACAATTTTTTAAACAAATCCAGTATGTATGGTTAAGTATGAATCTGAGAACCTACATTTGGATCTTCATCCATAACAGCCATCCTGCACAATTCATCACAAAAAAAAAGTAAAATTTAGTACCGCGAATAGAGTAACAAGAAAACAACTCAAAAATTGTCGACTCGTGCAAAAAATTAAAATAACAGTCAGATAGTCTCAAGCACCAACACCCAAAACCCACCGCTACTTTAAAGCGCAAAATTGATTTCGATTTCTCAAGTAACCCTGAACCCATTTATTGAAAGCCCCAAAAACCTAACGACAGCTAATAGCCTGAACTTTTAAAGGCTGCAAACAAAAACTTCGCGATACACCAAAGAAATAGAATCTGTCCTGAAAATAGTTAAACCCTGAAGATAGTCCCTCATAATTGTTCAACAGAAACCGAACAGTAGAACAAAAGAAATTTCTCCAGAATATCGAACCCTAAAACTGAATCTATAGCAATACGAAAAAATGGAACGAGGAACCAAAATGAAACAGAAACAGAAAGCGCCATCGAGAAGCGAATATCTCACTTGAGTTCGTAGCCGGAGAAGAAACGGATAGACGGCCGTAGTAAAATTAAGGGTTTTGAAAAAAATGGCGAGGCGGTGGAGATCACGGGCCGACGGCTTTAGCTACTGAACCCTTTAAATGGGGGACAAGGTTGTTCCAAAAAAGCAAGCCGAACCGGTTTGTTTATCTGACCCAACCAACCGGGTTATAGAAGGAGAGGATTACATAAAGGCAATAGTTTATCAAATAGAAAATTTATCTTTTTTGTTTGTTTTAACTTTTTCTTTTAGAATTGAAGAAAGGAATTGTACGACGTTAAGAAAAGAATTACATTTAACTTGTTTCTCAATAGAATCATAACTGATACAACAAAACGTTAAACTGGTTCTTTTTTTATGTTTATCTTTTAACACCCATTTGGATACTTTATTTTACTTCATCCTAATTGTAAACTAAAATTAGTGGTATACAAAGAGGTGCATTTAAAAATTTTTGATAGAGAGTATTTAAGAGTGCTTATGAAAAATGACTTTTTGAAATAATAAATATTTTTGTTCTATTTAAAAAATTAAATTTTATTTTTTATTTAAAAAATATAATAATAATAAATAATAATAAAATTTTATAATGAAATTTTTTTTACTTTCTAAAATTTAAATAAATTTTATAGGATGCTGCAGAAGATTTAGTAAAAAATATAGAATTGAAAAGTTGATAAGTGTTTCCTGGCACAACCAAATAGGCCATGGAAAGTTGAAAATGTTCTAAATTTTCGGGAACTAATGTTTCATTGCTAATAATATTGTATTTACTGTTTTTGAGTACTTCATATTATTAGTGTTAACACTTCTTATTATACAGTAAAACATGGAAATAATCGTTAATTGCTAGGATATATACTAGATACTCTTTTGAGTATTGTGTACTAACAGCCTACACCTTTCTTTTCATGCAGTTATAAACAATTAAAACTATGGAGCTTATAACTTTACAACTCTAGCAAGTCCAAAAAGTAATCAGCTGTAATCTTGATACGAGCTTGTATACTTGCATAAAAGAAAGAACACCAATGACTATGTTTCAAGTATACAGGATCAACATTTTATAATACAGAAAAAAAGGTCATACAGAGGCAATTGAAATTTTCACAGATCTTTAAAGAAACGAGAATACACTCTTGAACCCAAGAAAGGAGACTTCTGAATTATCAGTTTGCCTTTTAGATGATCTGTAGTCTAAGTGAATGTGTGTATCAATACTTGGACTTGTTTCCTGCAGAAATGCATGCTTGCATTCAACCGGTGAAGCGTCTTTTTCAGACAACAAGCTATTTGGTTTGCATTCACGCTCTGATTGCGCTGTACCTACAGCTGAAAACTTGGTAGTCGAAAACAACGATTCACTGCTATTTAAATCTGAAGAGACATTATTTGTTCGTGCGCTATCTGTGATGGGCTTCGTAATGTCTCTAAACATGTCAGCTTCAGTTGGTTCTGAATTCATCACAACAACACAACTTTTAACAGGCTTGCTTTCAATGACTTCATCAAGACAGATAGATGACCGTTTTCTCGACAGAACTGAGGACTTATTTAAACAATCCATGGCCCCATGGTTCACCAGAGTTGGAAAATTTCTGGACTTTTTGCGAATGTGGTCAAAAATAATTTCTTCAGTTATGGGTTTGCAGCTTTCTTCTGTCTCTGATGGCGCTTCATGGTCGATTACTGGTAAATCCATATCTGTAGATTCTTGTTATGATAAAGTCAGAAAAGAAGAAAAAGATAATATAAGTACTGAAAGCATATAAAATGGAACTTACCTTCGCCATTTTCTTCAAGTAGAAGATTAAAGTTGGGCCTGTAGCAATAGACATAGTAAGACAATTACATTTATACAAGTCAAGGGACAGGGTAGTAAACAGACAAATTGGGTTTTTTGAGATCAGATACCATAAATATGACAAGAAGCCACTCACACCTTTCGGCTTTCTCGGTTGAAGCTTCAGAAGCAATGTTGTTACCTTCCTCGGTGTTATCATCTTCTATAACAAAAATTTCCTTTGGAATGGAATATACTGGTGAAGATACTTCCTCTTTGTGTGCTTGAGTCCAGATTGGGTTTGACACTCTGGTGATTACATACTTCTCGTGGACATCAAGGCCAACTGCAATGCATGTTCAGCAAAAAAAGAATGTCATGCATCAGTGGACATAAGATAGACTGAAATCCAGAGAATTTTTGCTAGCATACCCACCATATTCTTCAAAGATTAAATCAGCTTTGACAGTGACCTTTCCATATTGAGGACAGGCAACCGTGACAGTCACTACATATGGACTGCGTACCAGGAACCATGTATCTAATAGTTAACAAAACCATGTCTTCCATGAAAAAGACATTGTGAACATTATAAATGCCATACCTGGTGAATTCTTCGACTCTGCAGTACAGATAAGAAAAACGAGTACTCAAACATTTTGAGCAAAATGATATCCTAATGCCAGTAGGGCAATGGAAATCTTATTTCAAATTATATGTGGTACTTACTTTATTTTCTCATGAAAAAGAATCATGTTATCTTCTTCTGAACCTATAACCTGAAAAGATTTAATTTTCAAATTAGGTAAAAAATTAGGCAAAGAAACTTAAGCTAAAATTTCTTTCTAGAGTCTCAACATAATACCATATCTGCATAGTGTTGCTTATTTGATGAAAAACATTGCTCTGGGCGAATTAATGCTACTTTCATCTTTGATTTTCCTTCTCTTTTGCACTCAGCTTTGTCTATATGTACTTCAACCTTTGGAGGGAGTGATCGAAGGGATTCTTTGATATGATTTCCAAATGGGTACTTACGGCCAGTAACTATTTCAATCTTTCTTGGATCAGCCTCTGCCAAGCTTTTGAATGAATTTATTCCAGATGAATGTAGTGCCTAGAAAATGAAGCTTAGCCGCAATGATGATGCTACAGGGAAGTAAAAAAATTCCCAAGATGATAAGTGCACATTGTTTACTAGTTATAAAAAGCAACCTTCGCAGTGATTATTCCAATTCCAGGAAGTTGCTTCAGCAAATATGGACTATCATCCCACAATTTCTGGTGTAAACATTTGGCTAGAACAGTAGAACTCACTGCACCCCTGTAACTCTTCCTATACAGAAAGCATTCTTTCATGCATCTAGCAATCCTATACCCATTCATGCACACTGAATTGGTATCCTGTGATCATGACTGATGTCAATAACTCAATGGGCAAACATACATAGTGCTAAATTTAGGTATACGATAAAAACCTGGCTGAGGGACAAATCATGGACTAAAGGATCTCCAGTCAAGCAATCATTTGCAAGTACAAAAATTTTGTCCTCTCTTGTCTGAAGACGCTTTTTCCTTTTTCCCTTTTCATCAAGGGCATGAAATTTCAGACGTCCTTGTTTGTCGATGTTAACATCATTTAGTAGTTTCTTCTCATTGCGCCGTAATTGTATCCCTATATTGAAATTTGAATTAGATTTCACCAGTTGCAGCTTGTCACTACAAATTTGTTTAAACTGATAGCACTGAGATGCACCTACAAGCTAGTTCTTCAGAACAGGAAACAACACGAAGCCCATCCTCCATATTGCAACTTCCAGGTGCTTTAATAATATCTTTCATTGTTTCAAATTTAAGGTAATACTTTGTCATCAGCTTTCCTGGTTCTGCATGGTGGAAACTTCAGAAAGTTATAAAAACCACCCTAAAAAAGGAACTTTTGTATGGACCAGTGTGAACAAACTAGTGTCTGCTAGCGTTGATCTCTTTGAAAGTGTTAACAATAAAGAACAAAACATTGAGATACATGTTCAAACTAAGAGAAAGATAAGGCTATTATGCATTAAAAAAAATGACTAAGAATAAATCCTCATTTATTCTCTTCAAAAGTAAATAGAGGAAGAACTACCTAAAGGCTTTAAAACAAAAGCATCTTCGTCTGTCCAGATCATGCCATATTCAGCTAACTCATTTACTTTTTGGACGCATATCTCTGGCAGATTAAACAAAGGAAACATGAGAGCGTGGTTCATAATCATAGAAAGGCAAAATAAGAAATGAATCAGAGGTTGAACTAAAGTACCTCGCATATGCTTTTCTAGTCGCTCACGTGGAATACCTCTCTTTATTCCGTAGTATTCAGCATTCTGCTAAGAAGCTAACCGTTTCAGTCCATGGCAATTCAAATTATAGTCATCAAAAAATTACAGAATAGAGATAAGCATGCCTTTCTAATCCGCACATATAGGTATGAGCACTTCAGCCACTCAATGGCTAAGCTTATATCAGAAACAGTCAACAGAACAATTTCGGTATTGAGATGCTCCACAGCACATGGAAGCAGCCTAAGATGAGTAATTACGTAAGAACATATTCGGGCATATATTACAAAACCTAAAAACATACTGAAATTAAGGTTCAAGATCATACTGAGATTCTACCATTTCGCACCCATTCAGAAGATTCTCATACAAATGAACCTAGAAATGTTAACAGGTAAGTAAAATGAAAATACCTCTAAGATATTCAAAAAAAATCTCTTTTAGGAAAAGTTCACTAAATCACAAATCACGATGTTTGCATGTTAGAGATTCACCGTTTCTTTTCTTGTCATAATGATAACAGTCCCTGTGTCATTGAATGGTGGACGACCTGCCCTCCCACACATCTGTACACATGCAAGAATATTAGGTAGTGCATAATGGCTTAAAGAAAAGAGATCAAAAAGTTTGTAGCTATTTATCAAAGACATACCTGGAGGACCATAGATCGCTCATATTCCAGATAGATCCCTTTCTCTTTGTTGCTGCATAGAACAAGATTTACTTCACAGACTTATGTAAAAGAGAACATCGAGCACCCAACAAAACAACTAAATTTGATATCCAACTAATTCAACATACAAGTACTGTGTTGATTTGATAACTACTGTATGTGCAGGAAGGTTGATCCCATGGGCAAGAGTGTTAGTCGTGCACAGGATCTGAAGATCACCCTTCAGAAAAAGGCCCTCAATAAGGTTACGATCTTTTAAGCATAACCCACCATTGTGATAGCCCACTGTGAAGAAAACAGAAAGAAAACATGAAGTTGTTTGAATGCAAAATAATAGAAAAGGTTATTCAGTGATTGCAGTATCATGTTGTTACTAAAAGTAGCATGCTAGGGAGGACAAGCACAACATACCGCCATGAATGATGCATGATTGCATCTGCTTATCACTGCAAGACAGAGAAGCCTCCTTTAGATTCTCCTGCTGCTGCTTGGACTTAACAAATGGGTTTGAACAACCGAGACTCGTTGCAATCTGAGAAAGGTGCTGTGCAGCTTCTTGAGCCCCCTTTCTGGTAGAGCAAAAGATAAGTGAAGATTTTCCTCTTGAATGTTGCATGAGGATGTCTGCAAGTCGTACTGATTTATGTCACACATCAAATTGGCCACACAGGGAAAACATTACACTGAGTTCAGTACTTACCATAAATGAAGTTTTGCAGCCTCTGCGTTGAGATGAATAAATAGTGCATCAGGAGGCATTCAGATTTGTCATAATATAGAAAACTTTAACAGTTAAAGAGAGAGAAAAGAAAACAACAAAAGGAATAAAGAAAAAGGAATCACTAGAATGGGACTTTTGTGTCCATATTGGCAACTAATAAAGTATATGACCATTACCTACACTTCCACATATATTGCTACCATAAAGAACACAAATGCTCACCTTTTCAAAGAGAAAGTCATTTTTTGCTGGAGCATATCCTGCAAACAAAATAAGCATCGTCAAACAAATAAAAGTGAAATTTTCTATGCAACCACAGAAAATTATAAGTGTCGTAAGCTTACCAAAAACCTTGGTTACCAATTTTACTGGCCTCATTTCCTCTCCGAACCTGCCATTTGAATACTCAAAGAGTCACACAACATCACGTACGGTTAATCCTCAGCAACATCAAATCATACCTTTTGATCCCTTGATTTGGAACCAAGAGCCATTCAGCTGAGATATGAAAAAGGGAAATAGTAAAATCTTTTTCCAGAACAAAGTACATTTTTGTGAACACTAAACAAGCAAGAAACTACCATGATCAGATTACATACCGAGATCGTCAATATTTGGAATTGTAGCAGAAACTGCTAGGAAACGAACATTGCCCAGAGGACTGGATTGCATCTCTACTTTACGAGAAAGCATTTTAATTCTACTAACTACTGCTTCTAGTGCTGCACCACGTGGGTCATTGAGGAGGTGAACTTCATCAATAAGCACAAGGGCAATATCACTGAAGAAACTTAGGCCGCTACCTCTTATGCCATGACGGGTTACAGCATCAAATTTCTGGAGAAAGATGATTATATTAGACAACATAAAAATTCTGTAGACAAAGTCACATGTGAATCATATCTCTATCACCTCAGGTGTAGTAAGGATAATATCTGCCTCTTGTATGCTTTTCGAATTATAAGATTCATTATCACCTGTCATCTCAAGACAATTGACTCCCCATGCACCAAACTTCGATGTCCAATCACGTAGCTTTTCCTGTACCAAAGCCTTTGACGGGGAAATGTACACCTTTTCTCATATGTCATAGCATACAGGACGAAATAAATTAAATAGGATAAAGAAGTGTTTAAAATAAGCTACCTCAAGTAAAAAGGAAGAAGATAGTTCAGAATCTTCAGATTGCTCAAACAATATATAAATGGATGTCAGATGTAATTCATAGAGCAAAAAGCATCATTCAAGTTAGAAACATTGGTGATATGCCCATTTAACAGCAAGGTCTTTATGCAGTCTCAGTAGCACCTCAGCAAACATTGAAGTATGCTATCCATTCATATGAAGTACAGAAATAGTTCATATCAGAAAAACACATACATCTTTAAACGAAAAGACACCACATAATATAGTATGAAGGAGGCCTTGCAATTCCACAAATTGTAGGAAAGAGGTGAATACAAGCATACAATCAAAGGGTCAGTAACCTACTGTTTTAAAAACACCCTTAACATGGTTGAATTTTCCTTCCTGGGACAAAAATCTTGTTAGCAGCCTTAGGATGCAGAGTTCAAACAGTACTGTCTTGCCACTTCCAGTTGGTGCTGAGATGATCATGTTTATGTCTGAAAGAAAGCAGCCAGCAAAACATTCACTCTGGAGCGAGTTAAAGTACCTGAAGAAAATACCCTGAGGTCAATGAAGTGCTGGCTATATAACAAAGCCCTTCAAGCGAGAAACTGCATTAAGGATGTCATGTCACAATTGAAATCCATATTAAGAAGGCATAAATAGCGATTTTAAGCAGATAGTCACAAGCTTTTACGCACAGCTATTAGTACTTCTAATTCAAATCATCGTCTCTTAGAAGTTTCACCCCCACAATATAGTTCTGCATAGCGAATCTTAAAAGCAGCATGTAACTAAAACAAATATCAGAACATTTGGAGAATATTCAAATATCATATCTATGTTGAGGAGAAATACCTGAAACTGAAAGTTGAACGAAATGGAGCTGGCAACTCTGCAACAGATCTCAACGAGTAGTTGTCCATCCCTAGGGACTTAACTGCAGTTTATATATCTCCACTTGTACTATCCTCTGGAACACCTAACCTGCATTTTATTTCAAAGGAGAGATGAATAAACTTGAGAATGTGAAAGTCACCTGGAGATCAATTTAGTATATTCTTCAAATTTTTGCAGGTTCACAAAAAATTTATGAAGTTTTCTTCAAACAAACTTCAGCCTAACGTAGCAACACAAATAGCATTAAATCAAAGAACAACTAGGTTGTTATGAAAACCTTTATACTTTTGATCAGAGTAAGGAAAATGAAAAGTTCAAATAGCAAAGAGATTCAGTTTCCTAGGAGACTATAAACTTTAGTAAGATTTAGCAAACTAAACTAATGGGAGAAGAACAACTTACAAAGCATTAATCTACCATCGAGTATTCCAGATTCGAGAAATTAACCAGCCAGAGCCTTCAACAAGACGAAACAACTATTCCAAACATATAAACTTGCAAATAAAATCTAGAGAACCGTATAACTCATCGATATCTTCCGATTGCTGAAAATAGCCAGAAAACAGATGAGAATCAATAAGATCAGAGAATTCAACATCTTGTAACTTGAGAAACATCTAACTAAGCAAAACCGCTCGAGAAAGCATATGAAACACGATAGAATGTATATCTTCCGATTTCTGGAACGTTGGAAAACAAACTAGAACCAAAGTACTAGATCACAGTTTACAGCAACTCGTGACTTGAGAATATATATACCATAAGGAAAATAAACTCGAAAAAAGCAAAAACAACACCATTGACTCCACCTACTTCGATTGCTGGAGTGATGGAAATCAAACGAGAATCGATCAGAATCGTAGTTACTTTGAAGTAAATTGAATCAAACTTCACCCCCGGGAGAGAGAGAGAGAGAGAGATTAGGGAAGGTGGGAAATGAAATGCGAAGAGGAAATTTCGGATGGGAGGTATTTATAGGCCAAATAGTTTGGGGCCAAGTCACTGCTGCGATTCACCGGGGTTTTAGGCTAGTTAAACTTCGGCAATTTTGTGCCATGTAGACCTAGTTTGAAATTGCTGAAAAAAGTTTTTAAAACAAATCTATAAATTAAAATATTATATATATAATAATTTATGATGGTTAATTTATTTATGTTTTAATAAAATTTTAGAGCACGGTAAAAAAAATTTTGAAAAGAATGTGTGACGTTCTGAACATACAACCCCAAACAAGCTTGCTGCCCGTTTCACAAAATTTTTCAAAAAATTATTTTTTTTTTTAATTTTAATTTTCAATATAGTTTTTATAAATATTTTGAATAGAAAAAATAAAAATATTTTTTTCTCAAAAAATTTTTATTTAAAAAAGCACTCCTAGGCCCAAGTCTAGTCTAGGTTCGTCAACTTGTGTGATTTTAGATCGGCGGGCTGAGAATTGTTTGAAAACAATTTGAAAATATAAAAAGCAAAAACATTCAATGACTCATGAGTTTTTAGTCTAAGTGGACAAGAGAACTTCCTCAAACTCCATATGTAAAGCAGAGGACTAGTATCTCAACTACTGTGAATCCACAGCTAGTAAGCAGCGAGTTTAAAAAGTTCGTTAAAAACTTTTTCCAAAAAAAAAAAACTATAACCTTTTTTATGTAATTCTAAATCGCAGCGAGTTTAAAAAGTTCTTTAAAACTTTTTTCAAAAAAAACCTATAACCTTTTTTATGTAATTCTAAATCACAAAGAGTTCTTTTTTTTTAAGCAATTCTAACTCACACGATAGCCTTGAATATGAGAAAAAAACCTAATATGAATGAGAAAGAATGAAGATATAAAAATTTCCACAAATAAATAGAACAAATTTGTGGTACAAATGTAAGCAAGAAACAGCGTACATAATACAGACATTAGATTGTTGTATTTGAGTTGACGGACAAATCAACCCACGTAGCGTCTATGTCCATTTTCTTTCTCTGCAAAACTACCATTATAGAACCTATTCATTCAATTCAGCACATTGCATGAAGCGTCAAAGCACTGCTTGAAAAAGATCAAATGCTGCGGAGAGAGCAATGAATCAAATTACGTTGGGGAAGAAATTGATTTAACTGCAGCAGAGAGGGCAGTGAATCAAGCCATTCTCATTGCACTTGGCACATCTCGCGCTGCTCTTCCCTCCCTCATCAACTACCTTGCAGCTTCCTCTGCACTGCACGCACATAACAAACCGAACCCCGCCGCATCCGTCGCACCACGCTGCTGCCGCTCTCGGCATTCCGTCCATCAGCAAACCAAGCTTTCCTTCATCCTCCAACCTTAGAACTTCATCGGCGCCACCAATCAACCTGCCTTTCACAAACAGCAATGGGACCTTTGTTTCTTTCTTGCCTGACAATAGTCTTAGCTCTTCTCTGAAACCCGAGTCCATTGAGATATCTCTTTCGATGAACCGGATATCAAGAGCCTCGATGGCTGATCGGACCTTGTTGCAGTCGTCAAATGTCTTTCTAATCCCTCGCAGAGTTGTCGTGTATAAGATCACCGTGTTTGATCCGCCGGGCGGGCATTTCTCCTCGAATGTCTGGAGTAATGCTGCAGAGTCCTTCAATCTGTTTCGATTAATTTGTGTTGCCCGGTCGACGATTTTCTTTACCTGTTCTTTCTCTTGAGAAAATTCTCTCTCGATTGCAGCAAGGAGTTCTGGATCGAATAATGGACTAGAACTCCTTCTCGACAGAGAAATCCTAGAATCTCGATCAGATTTCCGGATCTTCGAATCAACTGACATGTTTTTCCTATGAGACGGAGAGACGGTTCTAGCGACCGGCGTGTTCTCGACAGCACTTAATGGTGATCTTTTCTTGCGATTACGGCCAGTGGAAACCGACTTCTCTGAACTCCGCAAAGGGGAATTCTCCTTCTCCTTCCCCTTTGGAGAAAACCACTTCGATTTCTTTACTGCTTTCGCCGGTGTAGAATGTATTCCAGGTTTCTTAGCCGGAGACCAGATAGGTACATCAAGATCCCGCATGAGGTCCCAAGCGTTGATCACTTCCAGCTTCACAGAAGCATCGCTAGATTTAACAGGTGAAGAATGTTTCGTACACTCTTTCTTGGCCTCAACCGGTTCAACTTCGACTTTAACAATCTCGAGCTCATCTTCCCAGTTCTTGTCTTCGTCTCTATCAAGATTTAAAACTCCGTAAGTGCTAGAAGTCAATGACACAATATGATTCAAAGTTGGAGGCGCAGCGGATGACTTCCTGCTGTTGTTGCAGGTGGTGTTCTTCCTCTTCTTCTTCGTCGGCGAGAGATCTCCATCGACGAGATCGTTGTGTTTGAAGGGTTTGGAAGAAACACAACCCATGGAGAAGGATTATCTTCTTTTGGAGTTATGGATTATTGCTTCTGCTTCACTCTATTGATGAATGTTTGTGTTAACTGTTAGGAAAAAGTGAGAGAGAAGGGAGATGGTAGAAAATTTGAAATGTAACGGTCGTGGTGGTGGGCTGTAATGACAACGGCTCTCTAACGTTCGGAATCGTAGGGAGATATCCGAACAACAGATTCTTTTGTCTTAAAAGAGAGGCAAGAAAAGAAAAGCCCACTTCTTTATTGGGCTTCACAACTAGACAGTATTGGGCTAACACTGAAAAGATTATTGAATACGGATATGATCCTAACTACCCATAGGCCATAGGTAGTTTGGTATAGCAGAAAAGTGATTGGTTTTTTTTTGTTTAAAGCTTTTTAGAAAAGAATTTTAATTTCTTGGAAAAGTTTGTATGAATAATTATTTCATGATTCATCCATATACTTCAAACTTTAAAAAAGCTTATTAGAATATAATGCGTGGCTTTTTGGGCTTGAAGAGTCCAAAAAACTACTCCCAAAAATCATTTTAGCAACAGTGCAGCGATTGTGTACTCGCCGCATGAGAGAAGATTAGTTGCTGAAGTATACGGCCACGCGATGTTGTTCTGCGTGAGAGACTGTGCGCTGCGTCTGTAGATAGCCATATAAGCAATGAGGTAAAAAATAAACTTGTAATTTACTTGCGGTGAAAATTAGAAACTTAAAATCAAGAGATTTATAATTATATAAATATTAATTAAGTGAAAGTCATAGAATGTTTAATTAAAAATTCATCATTTATGTAAAATTAATTTTTACATATAAATTTATATTCTTTCGTATTATATCCTTTCTACTGTTTCAACTTTAAACTATAACTTAACTTTGTGTAATTGTTTTCTGATTTGCAGGTGATCGAACAGCATGTTTCTAACAGAATTTATATGCTAAAATAAATATTTTCAACGTTCTCTAAGCTTTTATTTTCTTTTCCTTATTTGTTTGGAAAATATCACCCTTTATTTGATTTAAAATAATATCACCTTCTGTGTGAAGCACCTGAAGAGTGAAAATATCACACTGCTTTCGAACTAGTGAACGAGTCTAGAGCAGTAGTGAATGGATAGTATTAAGGGAGTGTTTGGCTAAGTGTTTCCTCCAATAATTTTTTTTAATTTTATATTTTTTAATATATATTTTATAAGTATTTAGAAATTTTATTTAAAAATTTAAAAAATATAAAAAAATTTTACGTAATAAAATTTTTTTATTACATATTTTTATTATTTTTTAAATCAAAAAAATAAAAATATTTTTTATTTTAAAAAAATTTATTTTATAAATACGATTAAAAAAAAACATAGAAAAATGATGACTACTTCAAGCCACTTGCTAAAACCTTCTTGTGGAAAGTAGAGTAGGGTGTGTTTTATAGATCGTTTCGTATTACTTTTCTATAAAATAAATTTTTAATTTATATTTTATTAATAATTTTTTTATAAATATTTAAAAAATTTTATTTAATTTTAAAAATATAAAAATATTTCACATAATAAAATTGTTTTATTTATTATTATTATTTAAACAAAATAAACTTATTTTTAAAATAAATATAAATATTTTTTATAAAAAATTTTATTTTAAAAATATTTTTAAATAGTGAATTTCGAACAACTTCTATTTAGCATATTCCATGGGCTGGAAGGTTTTAGTTGGGTACTGGAATGATGAAGCAAAGCCCACCCAAACCTTTATCTGCTAGCTGTTTCTTATAGTGCATGTTTCGACCAAGTCCAAAAAGTTACTATACTGCATGGCAATGACAGCGATCTAGAGCACTAGCTGCTGATCATTTGAAATAAAACGTTCGAAGATTAGGAGAATTTAAAGAGAAAAGTAAATTGAGAATAGATAGAATAAAGTGAGAAGTGGAGGAATTTAAGAAAATGATAGATAGAAGAAAAGATAAAAAGGCAGATGAACTTGAAGAAAGTTGAAGAAAGCAAAAAAGTTATTGATTTCGATTACTGCTCCTAAGGGAAGCTTACATCAATTTATAATACAAATCCTACAAGCGTCCCTAAAACTAAAAATTCAAACGCTTACCTTCCTTGATTTTCCACTTTTGTTTTCTCATTGTACATACAAAAGTGTTCGGGAATAAGACCGCATTTATTTATCACTCAAATTTCACTTTTCTAAAATTTATTTTTAATATAAATAAATAAATAATAAAAATTTTCTTTTAATTTTTGTAAATAAATAAAATTTAAAATTTACTATTAGTATTATATAAAATTTCATTTTATTAAATATTTTTAATTTAATATGTTTAACTTATTTTTTAAAATAAATTTATCTTAAAGTGAACACATTCTAAGTAGCGGTATCATCAAGCTAGATAGAGCTCTAATAAAGTTTTAATCTTTTATTAGGAATTTTTTAACAGATACACCAAGAATAATAGTAATTGTTGCTGCAGCTTATGACCTTATACTTTAAATCAGTTTAATGAAATAATGAGCTTATTTTTATAATAAAAAGTTTAGCTTTACTTATGAAATTAGAAGTTTATTTATATATTTAATTTGAAAAAGAGAGAGAGAGATTTGATAAAAAAATATTTATATAACAAGCAAAGAGTATTACTAACTAAAATCTTTAAATATATATAATATATATGTTAATTATAAATTAAGAACTATGTTGCTAAATACGAAGAAAGTTAGGCCAACACAGAATACATTAATCTATTCAAGGCCTAGGCCCAATACAATTACTAATTAATCAAGATAAGGAAATATAGATTTGTATAAAGTAGGTTTGTGATCCCCACCACAATGCCTAACTCCTTTTTTCATCGTTGATTATTGACTATCTTATACAGATGATCTATATTGTTCTTTTTTTTCTTCTTTCTTTTATTTCATAGTGCTCTTTTGATCTTCCAAGCATGATGGCACATGATTCATCATTAATCTCCATGATATATCAAAGCTTCAGTTAGTCGCAATCTTGATAGCTAATTCGCTTGCTGCGCTTGATGCCTTGAAACCTTGTGAAATTAAAATGGTTGCAAATGTGAATTGTATTAATTATTACAAAAAGAGAACCATCACCAACAAGAAGTAGAAAACACTTGAAAGAACATACACATCACACGACGACCCAAAAGATTTGAACCAAATAATCTTCTACTCTTTTGGATTTGGGCTAAATCTCTTTCTCAACCTTCTAATCTCTTTCTCATCCAAACCAAAAGCTTTCTCCAACAACTGCTCATCAATGGCAGACCCAAAAGCTGCAGCAGGCAGTCTAACAACGCCAGGGTTCTGGCTATTAAAGCTCCCGAAGATCGTCGCACGCGCCTCTCGCACGTTCATCTGAAAATGAACGAGGCCTCTAGGAAAAACCATGACCTCTCCCTTCTCAATCACACGTGCAAAGACTCTCCCTCCAGTATCGACAAACCCGGAGTACAACGAACCTTCTAGAACGATCGCCGTCTCTGTAGCTCGAGGGTGGTAATGCGGCGGGTTTATCCCGCCAGGTTGAAAATCCGCACGAACGAAAGACATACCGAGAGTGTTGAGGCCTGGGAACTCTGTAGGCGTAACGGAGACTCCGGCAAGACCTGTTTGGTAGTTGAAATCGCCGGGTAAGCGAATACCGGAGAAGACAAATTCGTTGACGGTGACGTTGGCCGGGTTCTTGCAATGGCTGGAGTTGATTATAGGGATGCAGTAGTCTTGGATTGGGTCCGGATCTGCTGAAGCAGTGAAGAACAGAAGAAGAGTTGTGAAGGTGATGAAGTAGTAGTACCGGAGTTGTGTTGTGATGATCATGGCTGTTATGTTGTTGGCTTGAATGAGAAGATGAGAGAGAGGGTGTAAAATTATATATTCTAGTTAGTCGCTAGTGCGGAGAAAGCTTTTGGTTTAAGAAAAGACGCCCCTCAAAGTTGACTAATCATGCTAAGGAATATTATGAGAAGTCGAAAGTGAGTGTGATACATGCATTACCAGCTACCTAGTGATCAGCTTGTAACTAACTACTAACGCGAATGTTTTCATCCATCAATATAGGGACCTCGATTTTACTTACGCGGCAATTGATCGATTCAGAAACTTCAATTTTTTTAACTTCAATATAAATTTGTCAAAACATTAGTAAGCAATATTATCAAAATTTTAATTTAAATTTTAAAATCTCATAATTTTAAAATTTTACATCACCAAAACGATCTCATTTTAAATAAAATTTTTTGTAAAATAAAATCTCACCAGAATACCAATTTAAATCTTAAAATGGATAAATTTATATTTTTTATAATTTTATACGGTAGCTATTATATATGCCTAATAAATATAGTAACTAAATTTAGAGTATGAAAATATACCAATATCTTATCCGATTAAATTCAAACCTCATATTTTGCACATTCGTTTGAATTTTGATCAGATCCATATATGCAGATTTTATAGGACATCATCATAATTATTTTTATTAAAAATATTATATTGATTATTATGAGAAATCAGTTAGAAAACTTGAATAGCATGACAACCATAACTCTATGTGACATCTTGAATTATTGAATTATTTTGAATGATTGATATTCAATAGGTTTCACTAGGGTTCTCCTCTTTTTTATTATTGGATCACTAATCTGTTTATTGTGATTAATGGTTTATATGATTACCAAAATAGTCACATATCATTTGACAAATCAACTAAATACAAAATTCTTTTATTAGATATTCGGACAGCCTAAGTTATGGTATTCATAATATATATAAAATTATTTTGCAATTTCGATGCACTAAAAACTCATCCCTAAACATAGCCTTAGAAGAGAAAAGAAGCGGCATCGAAACTTCACAATTTAACAGAAAAATCTGAAAAAATTTTAAAGGTTAGTTGTGTAATAAAGAGGAGATTACATCGATTTTATACCTTAGAAGAAAGTTCTTGTGAACTCCTTTGCTATGGCAAGAAGAAGAAGAAGAAAAAAAGAGGGTTTAGCTACACGATAAGAAAAAAAGAGAAAAGATTGAGGTTAGAGGAAGGAAAAGAAAAAAATTTTCAATTAAACATAGAGAACAAAGAATCTAATGAGATATCGTGCATGGTCACATATACATTGACTCTCTCCTGTACAATAAGAAAACATAACTATATGAAATTACAAAACTGTCTTCCATAGCATATTTTATATTTCTTGAACTCCGTCATTCACTAAAAGCATCCATAATAAGAATTTGCAACAAACATGTAGTATTTATCCGAAAACTTTTATTCAATGTGATTCATAATAAGAATTCATAATAAAATAAGAATTCATTCACACCACACTACAATAGAGAGATAAACGGGATCAAGAAGGTCGTAATAACGAAAAAACAGCCATAGAAACTTTCAACGACCTGCAAAAATTAGTGATGGAGCAGCGGAGCAAGTTCGAGTATCAACAACCAAGTCAATAAGTCCCTGATGCTTAACCAGCAATCGGCAGCCTGGGTCACGGTAACTTTCGGCGACCAAGCGGAGATGGTCACTGTTGGATGATCAGCGACCGTCTTTGTTGGTCGCTAATGCTTAACCAGCGACCAGTACACTTGGGTCACGGTAGGTTTCGGCGACTATACGGAGATGGTCATTGTTTGGGTTATCAGTGATCGTTGTTGTTGGTCGTGTTTGGTGCATATTAGCGACTGGTTATGCTGGTCGGTGATACCTAATCAACGACCAATAGTCTTAGCAGATGGTTTAACTCTCTATATTTTTAGCACTCATTTAGTATCTATCGCTAATAGTCCAACATCGACTATTTACTAGCAATCGCTAATACTTTTAAAATTTTTCTTTATATATACCATATATTATTATTTTATATATATAAATAATTCAATATTATGATAATAATATTAAGAATAAATATTTTAACAACTAATATCTTAATAATATTAAATTAAATAAATTAATAATTCCTTAATACAATAAATAAAGTTATAATAAAGAGTATTACAAATAGGTAGTATTAATAAAAAAAATATGAAACTAACAAAAGTGCGAAGTGTCGAAGACGCACTTCTTCCCAACAAAATCAAACGATCATGAACCTAAAATAAAAAATAAGTTAAAACCTTAACCAAATTAGATATATATAGAAACATATGGTAAATATATGTTGTTTTATACTAAGTTATTATTTATTAAGACTTTTAAAATATAAACTTGCTTCTAACTTACTCTCTGGACCTTCAAATTTAATTTCCACTCATCTGCAACTTTACACTCGTCGAGCCGATTGTGTCGTCACTAACTTCGTATAATTAGACGACTTATTTATTTTTTAATTCCATATATTGTCTTAAATTAAGCTATTTTATATTGGGATTTTGAAAACCTAAACTTGCTTCTAACTTACTCTTCGGACCTCCAAGTTTGATTCCGATTCTTCTTACAAATTACACTAGTCGAATTGATTGTGTCGGCGCCAATTTCGTGTCATTTCATTACTTGTTCTATATTTTGACCATTTATATTATTTTAAACTATGTTATCATCTAGCAGAATTATAAAATCTCAATTTGCTCATATCTCACTCATCGGATCTCGAAAGTTGATTCTGACGCTTTCTACATGTCATACTCATCGAGCAAGTAGTTTTAATGCTAATTTCGTGTTGTTTCATTACTTTTTCCACATTTGATCTCCTTATATTATTTTAAGCAAAACTATTCTGTTATAAAATCTAAAAAAGTTAAGATTTTAATTATTTGATAAATTAAACCAACAATTTATGGCTAATAATTGAGAAATTAATCAACACATATAACTTATAAAATTAAACAAAAAATAATGATTCAATAAATATTCTATTTATCTAAATGTGAGCATTGTCTTTTTAGTTGACTTTCTATGGACCTCATCATCTGCTTGAGTTTGTCGTACTGCTCTCGATGTCGTTCCAAAATTCTACTAAAAACTACTCACTCTTGAGAGTTCTTATTGGAAACGCTAAATCTTTCATTCATGCCCTCTTGTTTTTGCTTTTCTCTCTCTAATTGACTTCTTAGAGTTGATACCTTTGATGAATGGTCATCTCTGCGTTGTGGTTTTGATTCTGGTTCCCATCACGATAGTAACTAGAGTCGTTCCCTAACACATTCTCCATCACTTGCTCTTGCATCACCGGTTGCTCAGTTTGAGAAGATTTTCAAGCATTTGACTCATTATCTCCTTTAATTAAATTACTATTACACTTATACTCTATAAAATTATAAAAATTTATACTATTTTAAATTTTTATTTAGGTAATTGCTTTGAGTACGTTGTAAACTGAACTATCCTTTATGTCGATAGTCTCCCTTTGTAGTATATGCTATCTTACACATTTCAAGTGGTCCTTACCCCTGCACAATTTTAATAATGTAATAGTATTCAAAGCAATATATATATATATATCATAGTTTATTGCATTTATCATCCGATAAGAAATATGATGTGCTCAAATATGTACATATTATCATGCACTCTTACATCATATATGCTTATTTTTATATAGAGAAACTAATCAAAAAGAATCTTAATTGTTTATTTTTCTTAATTTTCAGCAATTTCGTGTAGTGTGAGAGTTTCTTTTATGAAAATTTGACTTTTTTGTGGAGATTTTGTGAACAGCCAACTGGATTAAAAGCCAAGACATTCAAATTGGTCCAAGAATTATTTCAGAATTTTATGGGCAACCATTTGATATATATTCACAAAAGAAGTTGAGATACGATGTAGATCCGAAATATGTGCGCAGTTTCTGAAACGAGTACACTTGACGGCCTTCCCGATTTTTAAATAATATGTGTGATATATGGTTGAAAACATAAGACATTGATCTTAATTTTAAATATTTTAATTTATTTTTCAGAGGCCAAATAGACCCCAAAATGGTGCAGACAAGATGGGTGGACAGAGAGTTCGGATTAGTTTGGACTACGCCAATCTAATTATGGAAAAAAAAAATTCTATGGTTTTAAATACCCAATTTTCGAATTTCCGAAGGAAGGGGGAGAGATAGCAGGAAGTGGCGGCTCATCTAAGGTTTATTTTTGGGGTTATTGCTGCTGGAACGGGGAGAAAGAAGGACCGAAGTACGGAACAAAAAAAAAAAAAACGAGACGGAAGTTCGCTCGACACCACTCTTTGTCCAGGGTTCTTTTATTCTATCTCTCATGTTTCTCTTTATTTTGTTAGAGCTGAAAACTATGAGCTAAATTCCTCCTTACTGGGGCTATGATGTAGCCTAACCATGATGATTTAATTCTTAATTTTATGCTATTCGAAGTTTTTTAATTGTTTATTGAGTATTCATTACTATGCTTAATATTTTTGAGTATTTGGCCAATATTCAATCGATTTTGAGATTCGTATTGAGACAGAGATGTGATGTATGAATTAGTCTTTGTGATGAATGCTGTGAATTGCATAAGAGACAGAAATGTACTCTTATGGTTCATGCAGTTAATATAGGATGCCATAGAACTTAATGAGCTTTCTTATATGTTAATTCACATAGAGATATAGTGAGTTATTGCATGAAAGTATTTTTGGTATAGCTTGAGAAAGTATATCAAAGAAATTAGAGTTTTCTAACTGTCAATAAAGATTATAAACATCGATATCACGAATACAGAGTTGAACTGGATTAGTTATGGTGAAATCAAATGCCCTAGCGCTTAAGTTATTGAAATCTTACGAGTGTTAGTTTTAACTTGTTTTGTTTTTTCTAGTTTTAGCATTAACTCTTTTAGATCGATTATTCAAATAATCCCAAAATTAGTTATTTTCGGTACTTAATAAGTTAATCAATCCTTGTGGGAACGATACTTTTCTCATCATTGTATTACTTGTGCGTCTCGTACATTTGCGACAGCAACAAAATACTAACTATACTTTCACTTCTACCTCGATAAAGATCAAATTGTTTAAGGCGCAACTTTTTAACAATTCTTGATTTCCTACAAAGATAAAACGATAAATTAGCAAATATGTTAGATATGAAATCATATTTCATACTTTAACAAATTACAATATAGTTCCTATTGCACTTAGATTCCATGTTGGATCCTCGAACAGGTTGTAAAGTAACAATCATTAGGTGTGGTCCTTGCAGGCTCCCCACCTCGCATTTTTTCAAAATGTTTATGCGCCTTATGTCTCCAATGCTCATGAGTAGTTACCCTTACATCATGCAAGTATCTCTTCCAATTCGGATTTCAAAATCGTTTTCTAACTTTCCTAAGTACATAAAAAGAAAAACTAACATATGAGTTAGTAAATATAAATATAGTATATAAATCATGACTATATCTCATTAACGACATCTGATTTGTTCTTTTCTATCGAAACCTAACTTGCAGCCAATCCCTATGTTGTGGGGAGCTAAGCATCTTCTACTGCTAGGATAAAGCTTTTCCTCACTGTGATGAACTTTATGATCAGAAGAAGCGAGTCCCGTTTCACGTGCGCTGAATCAGATATATTAGGGAATCTTTTTCTCTTCTGGGCAAAAATGATCGCCGGATCAAGCACATAGATAGGAGAAGACCAATGTCAGCAAAGCCATATCTCTAGCTAACCTGATAGATGCGGGCTGTTTGGAAAAGTAGTTAGTCATTGTCAGAATGCGAATAAAGCATATGTACGGACTAAAAGTATGTATTCTCTTGAAAGCCATACTAAGTGTTCACCAATAGACCTACTATCATCATTGAATTGTATGGATACAATTCCATTTTGAAGGTTATAAGTATATAATACTAATCCACGGTTTACTCCGAGCCTAAGTTGTGACTTTTTTTTAGTGGAGCCTATAAATAACAAATAGCATTTTCAAATATATTAATTAACAAATAAAATAAGTGACTAAAATAAAAGTAAAATTACCAGTATTAGGGATGAGTGTATTTATAGGGGCGGCTAAACAAGAGCCAGGAGGTGTTGGATTTAGAATGAGCCTACGAGGTGTTGGATCTTGAATTGTGCTATGATCAGCAGTATCGGCCGGTGTCCTCAATCTTTTACCAGAAGTCATATGCAAAAAGTAAAGAAAAACCATGTTCAATATTAAAATAAACAATAATTAATAAGTATCAATAATAGTTTGAAACACAATCGTACCTTACTCATCGTCACTATTATTTTCTATATTTATATTTTCTTCTTCATTATGAAATTCAAGAACCTCCCAGTCAATGTCATTTCTAACTTAAGGATTAAAATCTTCACATATAAGTCCAACAATAATATTGGACACCCAACCTCTTGATATGCATCGCTTTCTATATCCGCGTAATAAGGTTTTGATCTTCTTCCCCTCCAAATAATGATGGATATAATAAATTGCGATATAGAGATCTTTACACCACTCTCTAATTTTTACTCATCATATTATCAGGCATGTAATATAATTTAATAACTTGGCTTGTAAGTATAAATGGATCATTCACTTACCATTTCTTCGCGATGTTAGTACTAATAAAATTATCGCTTATTACTATTGGCTTCTTATGCTCAAGATCAAACCACTTGCATTTCAATAGGCATACATGGTTAAGCAAGTAGAGCAGCTACTGGGGAAGCTCACAATTAGGGAATTGTTTGGCTGATCGGAAAAAACCTGATCGATCCAGTTAAAATAAGCATTATCGACCAGCTCTAGCGGTCAATATCTATAAAAAAATAGTTATTGTTAATGATGATCACATTATTATTAGCGACTAACGTGTAGTTGGTCACTAATAATCAGAAAATATTGCAGCCATATTCTCTTTATGGTCTCACATACTTAGTACTATTGTCATGAATTAACATATATCTAATATTTTAGATATATTAGAATAACTTCTCTTAGAATTAAATATTTTTTATTTAGAACTCTACTAAAATTAGCTATATTATTCGATTTAGAGCTCTCTAAGATGTCTATATATTTGTACTTATATTGAAAGGTTGACGAATAAGTTGAAATAAGATGAAAGAAGATTGAAATAATTTTTCATTGTAATATCAGAGCAAAATCATATATCTATCCGCAATCATCGTAAAGATAACGACTCAATGGTTAGACTCCGACTATATCTATCCGCCGTTGTAGTTGAACATGATGACTTCGACGGTGAGGCTCCAAACATTCCAAATCCGCTGTTATCAGAAAAATACGATTGCAACCGTTAAAAATTTTGACTATCAGATCTGGTGATAGGATTTGAAATTTTAAAAAAGAAAATATAACTACTGCGTCTCGTCGTTGTCTCCTTCCTTATCTCTTTCCTTACTACTGCTTTTTGGCTGTGACAGCCATCATTGCTGTCGCCTCTTCCTTGAACCAAATCTGACACCGCTTCTTATTCGCCGAGAAATTTCTCCCGTGAGAGAGATTTTCTTCTCTCCAATCACTAGAGACTTTCTTACCAGATTGAACCAGATCGCGGCCTAATTTGATTTTCTCTAATCGGGTCGCTACTCAATTGGCCGGCATTGTTGCTACACCTCGAAGACCTCCTGACCCTGCCGTCGACCCTTAACCAAGAACTCCCGCCACCATTTGGCCTAACTGCTTCTCATCGTCTCTATCTTCTCCTCACCATCATTGTCCGTCGTTTGATTTCATCACTGCTCAAGCTATGCTGCTCTGCTTGTTGCTACTTCATTGTCGAACCACCACGGGTTGATCCACCCGCTTGATCTATTAGTACCGCTTTCTCCGACATCCCGCATCCCGCATGCACACGCTAGTCTGCTCAACCGGACCGCCTTCACTTGAGGATCTGACCTAACTTCGGTCGAACCCGCTAAAACTAGACCAATCGAGCTGAACCAGCCAGGCCCAAACTAAATCAAATCAAACCCAATCTGAATCGAGTCAGATTGGATTCAAACTCGAGCTAAAAGTGAAACAGCTTGACTCGGACTAAGCCGGATCAAATCAAATCAATTAGATCGAATCAGATTTGAACTAGATTCAGTTCAAACTTATTTGACTGAGATAAAAATTATATTGAACAATACTTGGTTCAATCATATATCAGACCCGATCAAACCAAATTGAACCAAAATGGGTTCAATTTTGTATTAAGATGGACAGTATTTGAAACAAATCATACCTGATCAGATAGATCCAACTAGAGGTGCAAATATGAATGGGCAGGCCGAACCGTTTATCTATTTTATTTTTTAGTTTATACAATAAAAATAATAAAATTAATAATAATTTAAAAATAATTATTAAAAGTTATTATTAAGATAAAAAATAAATATTATTTATTATGAAATTCTTTTATTAGAAATAGACATGGTCAACTATCAATATTGATTAGGTCAATAAATTATCATTGATCGGTCAACTGGCCTAATGAATAAGTAGGAAAATCTCCTGTCGGGCCGACATTATCGACCCAATACTGTTTGTTGTACCGAATCGAATCGGCCCGATTCTATAGGATCCGCCCACCCCAACACCAAGCCCCATACCGGGGCCAGGCTCGTTTAACTTGGCCCGAATTTGTACCTTTAGATTCACTCGATTCGGACAAACAGATCCGAGTCGATTCGTACAGACATATCCGATCCACAAGGACAAACAAATCCGATCCGAATTGGATAAATAGATCCGGCCCGATCCGACCAGAACAGGATGAATCAAACAGTCAAGTTTGACTTGATCGGACAAACAGACCTAATCTGATCCGACCCAATTTGATCCGGACAGACAAGTTTGACTCCACTAAAGCAGGTTGATCCGACTAACCTAAACACACAAGTCTGACCCGACCAGGATAGACATGTCCGATTCGACTAAGATAGAGAAGTCCGACCCTACCCAAAGAGACAGATCCGATTCGAACAGGACATGACAGATAAGTCCAATCGAAACAAAACAGACAAATTCAAACCGACCCGAATAGAAGGATCAGACTCGATCCGAAAAGATAAATCTAATGCGACACATGAAACATATCCTACTCAGATAGAAAGATCCGGTCCAGTCCAATCAGTCCAACTCGAACCTGTCCGAACCGACAAACTCGACCCGTCCCGACAAATCAGACTTCTTATATTTTTTGTATATAGAAAGTTTATATATTTATAATTTTATTGAAGGATTGATGAATAAGTTAAAATAAAATGAAAGAAGATTGAAATAATTTTTCATTAAGTACAACTACGACTTTGGTTAGAGCCGGCCGTTAATATGTGTATATCATCTACTGCTCCTTCTTACAAATTACATTTATATTTAAAACTAGTTAGTATAAATTGGTTTAGTTAATCCAAACCGTTTGATGTGATGGAGATCTTTTTCTTATATTATGTAGATAAAATTTGAATCATCCATAAAAAGTTTTGTACTTCATCACGATAAATAATTATAAACGTATAATGTTTAATAATCTTTATAAAAAAATCTAATGAGTTACGAAAGTTTTTGTGAAAAATAATTTTGTCATAGAGAATGCATCCATCGGTAGTAACCTGAAGAGTTTGAGTTAAGTATGAACGCTAACTTGAAGATGAATGTTAAGTTCGATTAGAATTTTATAACATTAATATATAGATTCTTACTTAACCCAAATTACACAAACTATTTTATTTTGATATTTTAAACAAAAAATGTAAACCATTAAATACATTCTATTTGACAACTTTACTGTTGCAATAAAATTTCATCACGTTTGGATATATTTTAGAGGTATTATTTAATCTTATAAATCATTAAATCATAAACGTGAATCAATTATTTATTATTAGGCAATACAAAACATCACTCAAGTGATTTAAAAATTTTCTAATAGTATATACAAAAAATATCAATCACATCTTACGATTTAGATTTTATTAAATAAATTAAAATAATTATTCAAAAATTTTATTTATACGGTAATAGGGACCACATCAAGCTAGTCCCTATTGTCAATTCAATAATGACCTGTATACGCCATAGTCGCTAATACTCTGAAACAAAAGCTACTGCAAATTAACCTAATCGATAATTTACTAGCAATAGGAATCAGATAGATTATAATCCCTATTACTTTAAAATATAAAAATTTCAAATTAATTAAAAAAGGTTAATTAATAATATCTAATTGTTGAATATGAATTATACTTTTTATATATCTTATTGGTAAATTTGTAATCTTTAGATGATGTTTTCTACTGTATTACAATAAATAATCGATGAAAGTATTTTGATTCCGCTCTTACAAAAATCTTTTAGTTCATGTATCAATCGTGATAGATAAATATCCAAATTTTTACTAGGCTAATTTGGACCGAGAGTAATAACGATAAAATGGAGAACGGCTATTTCTTACATCTCCACGGAGGCAAATTGTATGTGTTGTTAGTTCGTTTATACATTCTCTAAGTATTGATTTTATGAAAGCTGTGAGTAGAATCTTGATATATAGGAAATCAGCACTATATTATATATTATTATTTTTGAAGCATAATTGTTTGGATATTGATTATATTGATACAAATTAGACAAGAAATAAAATAAACAAATGCTCCATATGTCGCTATTTTATATTTGTCAGTGATAATTTAGTCATATGGAAGAGTTAGGAATAGGATGTGATTGCTCAATCTATTGTCAAAACTAATACTGAGAAATGGTGGATGAGGTTATATGAACTTCTATGACTATGTATATTATTGAAAGACTTAGTTTTGCTCTAAAAAGTCATCTTAAAGTAATTTGAGATAATAAGACTATAATAAATATTACTCATAATTTAAATCAACACGATATGTTGAATGGATAGCCATTTTATTAAAAAAATTAAAGATACTACTGATTGAGCTATCTCTTGTGAGTTTACAAGTACAACTAACTGACATATATGTAAATTAATAGTTTATTCATAGTCGGTATTTATTTTTAGTGATGTTTATGATTTATACAAATGAAATTGTACGAGACAAATAAAGAATTGAAGAGAACTTTCCAACTAATCAACCTGGTTAACCAATGAAAGCATTTTAAACTTTGTACTCGAAACAATTTGAACCACTATTAAGTTTTCAAACACCCCACACCAATATATTAGGGCAATAACTAAAGAGAGAAAAGCTATTAAGGGTGTGTTTACCTTGAGTTGAACTCACTTTTTAAAAATGAATTTAAAAAATTTATTTAAATTTAAAATATTTAATAAAAATAAATATATATTAATTCTTGTATTAAATTTTGAAAAAATAAATTTTAATAAAATAAATTTATTTTAATTTTTTGTTTATTTTATATTAAATTGAGTTTGAAAAAAGTAAAGCTTGGGTGGTAGGTAAATACTCCCTAAAGCATTCCGGTGAGTATTGCTCAATATTAGCGACCGAAATATTTGAATTGCTCTTACTGCGCCTATTACGAACTTGATAAGATAATTCGCATGTCATGACTTTTTAAGAACACATTCTCTAAGTACCTTACTTTTTTCTAATTGTTTCAATTTTAAGACAACGCTGATTTGATTTTGCGCTGAATCTCAAAAAATATGAACTATTTTAAAAGTGGTCAAGAAATACTTAATGAACTAAGTTTTCTGTAACTTATTTTTATACAAAAGATGTTGGAGACATTTGAAAATGCTTAAAGTAAGAAAATTTTTTGAAAGAAATTTAATTTATAGTTTTTCAAAACAAACTTGTCATTTTATATCTTACAAAAATAATAAGAATATACATATAACAATTTTTATAATATACAATTCATCTATACTTTTTAACTTTTAAAAAACATTTTTAAATACTGTAAAAAAGTTTATCAAAAACTAAAAAGTTGAAATAATTGGTGATAAGCATTGACAAATAACACTATCGCACTTTGTCATACTATAGTAAAAATTATACGGTTTATAAAATTTTATTATCTTTAATATAAACTATTTCTAGAAAATTATTTTAGTTAATTTTTAAATATTAGTTTAAAAGAGTAATTTTTTAGAAATTATTAAAAGGTGGTAAAAAAGATAAAAATTTTTCAAACTCTTTTCGTAATACGCTGTCCAACTAATTTTTCAAACTTGTAGCTCAATTTCAAATTCATATGTTTAAAAATTTTTAAAACAAAGAGCTTGATAGAGCTTATTTTGAGATTTTTAAATAAACAAATTTGATTTTTTAATTAAAAATAAAACTTAAAAATATAAAAATTTTATAATAGTATAACTTATTTATATAATCTAATTTAAAAAAACAAATTTTAAAAATATAATTTTTTTTTGAAATATGAAACAGTAAAAATGCGTTCAAGTGCCCTCCTGAACATCAGTAGTGGGACCTTTACAAGGCTTAAACTTTTAAAACTTTTTTTACTATACACTTTTTAAAAAAAAATAAACAGTTGATATAAAATGAAATGAAATAAAATGCTGTACCAAATATGCCTAAATTTCTTGCTTCTCACCGTCCGCATAGCATGATATTTCAATAAGAACCTTATGAAAACGAAAATTTAGAAGCTCTATGTAAATTGTAAAGGTTCAATCTGTAAATTTTGTTTCTTTCCAAGACATTCATCGACTCCTTGGTATCGGGAGTTTTCCGCCCCGACGACGCTTTATCGGGGTTTCCAAAGTTTCCCCAATTTTTCTATTTTCGGACAATTTTGTAACGAATCAAACCAAAAAGTCCCAAATTCAAATCACAAATTTATCCAATTGAAGAATGCCAGCCATCAGTCGGTGGTAGAAATCCCTATCTCTTCAGTGGCAGTTCGTTCCCGGTACCCAAATTAGGGTTTTCCCGTTTCCTCGGGCTCTCCAAATCTCAATCTCATCTCGAAATTTCGAGTTCCCGATCGTTGATTTTTGTTCGGGAGGTATATATATTAGATTGCGTCAATTATTTGCTCATCGCAAGTTGCGATTTTGTTCAGAGTACCGTTATCTTCTTCGTTTTGTTTTTTTTTCTAACTTTAGACAATTGTTAGCTTGTTGGATTGCGATCAGTGTTAGAAGAGGTCAGTAGTAAGTACATTTACTTCATTCGAAAGTCTTAGGGTCATTTGACCTCTATAGATTCATTCAAGTAAAGAAAGTCAGTTGTTGCCTAGACTTGGCGCGCGTTTCTGTACAGAATTCTGATTTGGGACTTTGCTTCATTCAAAATTTTATGTCCTTGTTCTAGCTTCCTGGATAGTGATAATTCACTCCAGATATTTGATCCAGTTGCCAGCATTTTGCCATTATTTATGCTTCACCTTGATCACATCTATACCTACACATTTAATCTAGAAAGGTACCAAAATTGAGTTGACATATGCTGTCATAAGTCGATAGGCACTGTTGAGTGAAATGACAGGGAGCACACGGGCTGAACTGACTTCGAGTAGTATGGAGGGGACCTTTGCAGGTTTGTATTCCAGTGGGCAACGAGGATCCTATTCTGGTGCTAGTTTGGAACGATCTGGTAGCTTTCGTGAGGGACAAGACAATAATGGGGCCAGTTCATCGAGAAATGTGTCCCAATTGGTGGAAATTACAACCTTAGCACAATGTCTGAATCTTGATTACATCTCCATGAGCGAGCAGAAATACACTCGTTCAGGAGAGTTGAGGCGGGTGTTGGGTATATCACTTGAGGAGCATACTTTTGGATCGATGCAGACAAAGTCGCTCCCTCCTATTGCATCAGAGGAGCTCAAGCGATATAAAGCTAGTATATTGGAATCATCCAGCAAGGCTAGGTATTCATCTATTTAAGTTTGCAGCCGCTCTGCTTCTCGGTCTAAAATTATAACTTTTGCACTATCCCGTGTCTACAATTTGCCTCTTAAAGAAGTATTGTAATCTACGAATGTTGTTACTATTGTACCAGGGAAAGAGCAAAGCACTTCCATGAATGCATATCAAGATTGGATAAGTACCGCAGTCTTCTATTTGGAAGGAAAAGGCGACGCAATGATATCCCATCAAGTGATAAGCCGGGTAGTTTGAATTTGTTTAAGATTGGGAGTCAGATGAGTGCCTCAGACATTGTTGGCCAAAGAGTAGATGACAGGACAAAAAGTGCTGTTCCCAATAAGCGGGTTCGTTCCTCAATGGCGGATGTATGGGTTTGTATTCCTTATTAAGGTTTAGTTTGCAGATGCTGTTTTTCCTTATTTGTTTGACTTATAGCATCTTGACAAATAAAATTTTTATATGAAGCTTTCCTTTCAATCATTAGCTGAAACACATGCAAACTTAAAATTTAAATAAACATAGATTCTTCACACTTTTAATGGCATCCTACCTTTATTTAATTTTCCTGGTTACATACAGTTCATGCATCAAAACCTTAGACTATTTTGCTCTGTTTGTTCTCCGCTCCTTGTACTTTTATATCCAGTGACATTTAAGAGGTAGTTATTTTAAGTCGGGCTTTTTCTTCTACTTGTCTCAGTCTGAAGGGCGTGGTTCTGTTACTATGAGGCAGGGAGCCCAGCTGGAGAAAGAAAAAAACATACAAATGGAAAAGGACAAAACTACTCTCAGGACTTGCAATGGCATCCAAACTCCAATTGAGGAAAAGATTCGTGGACTTCCAGCTGGAGGAGATGGATGGGAGAAAAAAATGAAGAGGAAACGCTCAGTTGGCACAATGGGTATTAGAATTACAGACGGTGATCGGGAGCTCAAATCTGCAATCCCGCAGCGCTCTAGTAATGAGGCTCATTCACGAACAAATGATTCAGTTGGATTCAGGTAATTAGCAGTTGACTTCCTAATACATTTGTGACTAGTGGCCATAGGTAAGTGACAAGGAAGTCAGAAGCTTCTAGTACTGTAAGACTACCGTTGACAATGATACATAATAACAAAATGGCTTCTCTCTCTCTCTCTCTCCTCTCTCTCTCTCTCTCTCTCTCTCTCTCTCTCTCTCTTGCTATATAGCAAAATCTTACTGAATGGCTTGCCAATTTTCTTTCTCTTTCTCCCAATTTTTATGCTGGGTTAGGAGTCATGAATGTTTCTAGGAGGCCCCTGCTTCCATGATTGTTATTTTATTCTTTTGTCTGGCAAAGTGGTGTCTGGCAGTATGAAAATTAAGATTACAACTTTATTTGTGCCTGATGCTAATAGGCTTTTACATGTCATTCACCTGTTCTCCTCCACCTAATAGAACCTTGAATCATTTAGATACCCTAAGATTTCTTTGTTTCTGGTCCTCTTCTCAAGAACAACATTTTGACATTCTCCTGTCCTCTCTTTTTCACCTCTAGCTTCATCAATCGACAGGACGCTATTAACATTCTATTTTTCTTACGGAGGAGTCTGAGGGGAAAGGATATGAATGTAAATTTTAACTCTTAGTCGGTTTAAAAAATATGTGAGAAAACTTGTTGATGGACTACTACTCATTACTGACTGCGCCATATGTGCTATTGTTAGATTTTCCTCTTGCTCACAGGGTCTGTGAGTCACTTTCATTTTTTATTTGATTTTTTTGAAGAGCCTTTCTTTTCCTTTTCTGCTCTCTTCTTATCTCTTAGATTAGAGCACAGCGGCATGAGAGGATCCATGAAGCCGACCCCACCTAGTGGGATAAGACCATGTGATGTTATTGTTTCTAATCTCTTGAATAGTTGTGTTTTTAAAGAGAGCAGAGGTGATTAACTTTATCAGGCTTGAAGATGTTTTATCTATTTTTTTCCTGGTATGCTTGGTTGTGCATTATTATGAGAAAACTTCTCTTAGCACACCAATGAATTATATGATCCAGATCTGGTTCATTCGGTGGGACTGTTGGAAGTACCAAGATGGAAAGTGCTTCCCCGCTGGCTGCTTCTAGCCCTCGTATGGTTACCAAGAATGACTTAGATGGCCCATCTCATGTGAATGAAAGAAGGGATCGTGCTACTGTACTGGATAAGGATCGGGTTTTATCTAAGGGAAATAGCAAGTAATACTCTTTTCTTTCTTATCTTATTACTTTTTAATTTGGTCTTGCTTTTGCTTGATGTAGTAGCATGAAATTTGTCCAACCCTCAAAAGTACATAACTGCAGCTCTTATTATTATTTGATTGTGGATTTTTTACTGGTCTTTTGCAATTGATCCAGAGTAAATATACGAGAGGATTCTCAAACAACCCAAAGTCCTTTGGTGAAAGGCAAGGGGTCAAGGCAACCTAGAACTGGTTCAGGTGGTCTAATGAACTCATCTTTGAACTTCCCTCGTGCATCAGCAAATATTGATGGATGGGAACAGTCATCTAGTCTGAACAAAGTCCAGACTTTACCACCAGCTATCAATCGTAAGAGGCCTTTGCCTGCTGGATCTTCTTCTCCTCCTGTTTCTTGGGGTGGGCAACGATCACAGAAAATGTCTCGTACAAGAAGGGCAAATGTAGTTTCTCCCATGTCTAACTTTGATGAAATATCAAGTCTATCTGAAGCTTGTTCAGATATTTCAGGCAGATTGTCATCATTGGAACCAGCTGGACTCTTGATTGCAAAGGGGGCTCAGAACAGTCCTCAGCAATTAAAATTGAAGCTTGAGAATGTTTCATCTCCTGCTGGACCTTGTGAAAGTGAAGAATCTGGTGCTCTTGAGAATAAATCGAAGGAGTTAGACATCGATGATGGTGAAGGAGAGGATGGAGTTTTGGATCCAATCCACAGACCTGGTAGTACTATTCTACATTCGAAAAAGAACAATAAAACCAGCCTGAAAGAAGAAATTGGTCATGGTGTTAGGAGACAGGGAAGGAGTGGAAGATGCACAACGCAACCGAAGCCAGGCATGCCATTGACAAAGGAAAAACTGGAGATTCTAGATACAAACAAGCCAGCCAGAAGTGGTAGGCTTGGTCAGGACAAAAGCGAAAGGTACTATAAAAATATTTTTGCTTTATCATTTGATGAAAATTTTTTTTCTTATGAAACTTAGTGACTTAAAGTTAATTTAAGGGTAGCTATTAATTTTTCATCTTTCTGTGCAGTAGAGTTGGTCGTCCTCCATCTAAAAAAGTATCTGATCGCAAGGTTTACAATCGTCCATGTCAAATTTCAAGTAATAGTTCGTTGGATTTGACTGGTATATACTTTCCTTCCTCAGTGTTCTCTGAGCAATGTTAATAATGGATGCGCTTTTAATGTCCACAGGTGAATTGGATGACGATAGGGAGGAATTGTTAGCCGCAGCCACTGCTGCTCGTAATGCAAATAGTCTGTATTGCACCTTTATTACTCAGTTTGTTTGATAATGTTCACTTCATACTTTTACTCATATACTGTCAATTTTGTTGCAGGTAATGCATCTTCAAGTTTGTTTTGGAAGAAAATGGATCCTTTTTTTGCTTTTGTTTCTTCAGAGGATTTGAATTACTTAAAGCTTCAGGCATGTGAAATCTTCTCTTTTGGGTTTTTTAGTACAGTTCATAAATTTATTCTGTGACGGCCTTTTAATCAACGGATCATTCTAATTTTTTTCAGATAGATTTCGCAGAGGAGCTTGACAGAAGTTTGCTATCTTTTGTTGATGATGAAACTAACAGGATGGTATCTGTTATTGGCAACTTTATACTTAATGTTTCTATATGTAGCTTTCATTTTCTCAATTCTTTGTCCTCATTACAATCATTGTTGTAGTCTGAGTTTATGCTTTTGTTTCTGTTTCCAGGATAACAAAGCAGAAAAAATGGCTCCAGTTTGTCAGACCTCTATTGGAAGTCTTGGTGAGGAGAGTGTACCTGAGAGCTTGTATTTTGTTGATGGTGGACAGCCTCTGAAAGCCACTATGTCTGGAAGATCGCAAACAGACAGATGGTTTGAGAAGATAATTCCATTATCGCAAAGGCTTTTGTCGGCATTCATGACAGAAGATAGTAGCGACAAGTATGATGCCAAGACTGAAAATAGCAGTACAGTTTTACATGCCACAAATCGTGATTCTCCTTACAGTATTAGTGGCCCAATTGAAGAAGACCATAATGAGGCGAGTCTTGTTAATTCAGAGTTAAAGTTGGAAACAGATTTCTGTTACCAGAAAAACATATTCAGGGATGATATGCCTTGCAATGGATTCACTACCTTGAGCACTTTGACAAGGTCAAGTATCCAAAATTCAATGTTAACTGATGAGTTGGTTCAGCAAAATGTTCCTGTAAACTCAGGAAGTAGTACTTTTCCCGAATTTGGTCAAACAAATCCAGATCAGTTGCTGGCCTCAAGAGGAGGTTCCAATGGTATTTGCCCTAGTGATTTGCAGTATCAGCGTATGTCGTTGGACCAGAGAATTTTGATGGAGCTTAATAGCATAGGCTTGCATCCTGAGATAGTGGTATGCAGATTCTCGTTTGTGTTTGTATTTTCGTGGTTTCTCTCTTGATTTTCTATCATTTTAGTTTAATTCCTTTCTCACATGCCTAGATGACATATTTTTATCTTCCTAATCCTCGTCTCATAAAGCAGTAGGAAGTCTTGTTTGTCCTCGTTAATAATGTTTCTAACTTCATCCGATGTTTTCCAGTGTTGGTTTTACCTATTCCTCTTTATGTTGCCTACCGAAATCTTGTACAAACAGTCAGTCAGCAACGGAGTGAGGGTACTACAAACTCCGGGAAATTTTGTCTAGCATACTAATACTTTTGTTGTCAGAATTTGTATCGTTAGACCCTTACAATTTAAAAACCCTTCTCCAGTACTGCATAGAGTCATGTTTTTTTTGTTTCACTTGATAGGTTGACCTTTTCCATTGCTTGATGATATTTTGTATGCATGCCTCTCTTGATTCATTTTGTACTGTTTTCATCTGAAAAAAAGAATATTATGTTGTTGTGTCTGTTGTGCTTATGCATTTGCATCTTAACAAGATGCTTTCTGGAATTGTTTTATAGTATATAAAGATAAATCATATCTGAGTATATCTTTACTTCCTTTGGGACACCTTTTTTTCTGTAGATTCATTAGTTGTATTGTATATTATATGTTTTGTCCATAACTGTTGCATTATGCTAAGATATGATGTAAAAAGATTGATTAACATGTTGTGATATCTTAATCTGATGAATCTCTGATATTGTTAGTCCTTGATGGCCACTAGTGCTTCGGAGAATCATGTCGAACGATATAGCTGATGGTTGAGTCTTTTATCTGTGTTGGTGAATCAAAACAACAGTTGGTATAGTTTTAATGATTACTTGCTGTGTTAGCAGCCTGATCTTTCTGAAGGGGAAGATGAGGAAATCGACAAGGAGGTTCAAGAACTTCGACTAAGGCTTTATGAGCAGGTACTGTAATTATTTTCTTAAAATATTTTGAAATCTGAACTTTTTAGTGTATGCTAGGGCAGTAGCAGAGGAAGAAAACTAAATTCTAGATTTCATTGCAATTGCAGTTCTTATAGCTTGTTTGCATGGTCATATATATGCTTCTTTTTTTAGAGAATGATTCAGTTGTGCGAATTTGTTTATGAATTAACTGCTGAAATAACAGGTCACAAAAAAGAAAGGTCAATATTGCAAATTAGAGAAAGTAATGAAAGTTGCAACAGAGGCAGAGGAGAGGTAAAACAGGCGTTAGTTGCTTAATGTTTTGTCAAAGATACTGATATATTTGTATGCATGGTCTGAATGCTTTCCATGGCCTTATAATACAGGAATTTTGAGCAGCTTGCAATGCACAAGTATCTGGAAATGGCTTACAAGAAATTAGCGGTACTCGTTTACATTTGTTCATTGTTATTGAATATTTGTTTTTTAATGGTATTCTTTTGAGGAAGTACTCTTCTCTAGATATGTGAGTTGGATGCTATGGGTTTTTATTTTATATCTCTTATGAAAGAAGTCTTCTTATGGGCATGCACTTGCCTAGATATCTCTGCATATTTGAATAAATTATGAAGCATCTCACTTCAACTGCTAATGTAGCAATATGCTCAATTTCTGCTGAAGGGAAATTATCCATCCCAGTATCTGAAGTTTGATATGTTAATTAATACATTCCATATACAGTGTAGGCATATACAAAGGTTACTGTTTCCTTAGTATGAACTATAAGTGAGTGGGATTGGAGATTTTAATAGTAAATAGCAGTCTTTGCAAGTAAATAGTAGATGCATATGCTAATAATGACACTAGGACCCTTTTATTTGACAGGGGGGTCGAGGATCTCATAGTCATAAAAGTAATGCAAGTAAAGTTGCCAAGCAACTGGCCGTGGCTTTTGCCAGACGAGCTCTTGCCAGGTGTTACAAATATGAGGAGACTGGCCGAAGCTGTTTTAGCGAACCTCCTTTCCGTGATGTTCTCTTCTACTCACCTGCGCGTACAAGTGATGTGAAACATCCAAATGGCCTCAGCTCAGGGACAAATGCTGAATCTCGCACTTGTTTGCCTGGGGCTAGGGTATCAAGTATGCTTCTGATACTTTTGTTTCAAATGCTCATCATCTGTTTTTTTTGTGGTTTTAGCTTACCTTTCTTCAACTTCATCATGATATATAATGTTATCTCACTAAGTCTTCTATTTTTTTGTCTTTTCCACTTGAACTACGCACTTTATATGTGTTCATATAGTACTCTCACTTAAATGGTGTTACTTCTATTGTTATTGGTAATAGTGGAAGTGATAGAGGCTTATGTGATCATTTTCAAGGTCCCAATCATTTGTCTGAGCAAACATCAGTTAAGCAAGGAAAGAAGAGGGAGGTCCTACTGGATGATGTTGTTTCAGTTGCTGCTTCAAGATCTGCATCTGCTCTTGTTCACAGTCTTCTGGGTGATGCTAAAGGAAAGAGGACAGAGAGAGACAGAGAGCAGAGTAAGGGAATATCTTTAAAAAATTTGGTTGTCAAACATGGGCGTGCATCTGTGACCAATGTGAGAGGTGAACGAAACTCTAAGTCAAAGCTTAAGCAAAAGACCGCTCAATTATCAACTTCAGGAAATGGTCTTCTTAGAAGGGCAATGGAAACATCTCCTTTACCTTCTAGACAGGACTCCTTTGGAACTGTGAGTGGAACCAAAGTAAGCGAAGAAGTTGGTAGCGGGTTTGAGGATATATCTAAAGAAGCAGAAGATGGTATCTTCACAAACTTGGCGCTACATGATGGTACAGATCCTATAGAGGAGCTAGACGTGGCTGACAGCCTTGGTGGACAAGGACAGGACATTGGTTCTTGGTTGGGTGTTGATGAAGATATGCAAGATCTTGATTTGGTGGGTCTAGAAATCCCCATGGATGATCTTTCAGAACTGAAGTTGAGCTTCTAGAGTGAGCTGGTTATACCTCCTGTGCATACTTAAGAGTAGATCTAGTGACTTCCATATGATACAGCTAACCCCAAAATGATGTCTCCCACAAGCAGCTTAGAAGTGTAACTAGGCAACCCATTTTTTTTAATAATCTCCAAAACCTCATCATCTTGGTATCCCAATAGTTCTTGACCTATCTGGTAGTGGGAGCTCTCTCTGTATGAAATTGTAATTTGACAAGAGTGGTTGTGTCGGTTGTATTTCTTTAAGCTTCAACATGGCAAGATTGTTGATTAATATTTGTACAGTGCAAGTTTTGGAATAATACTTCAAATCTTTGAAAGAGTTGTCCCCAACCTTCTTCTGCTCTTATCTGCGGCTAGCTCTTGCTGCTAAGTATCGTCTCTTTATTGATGGAAATTTGCACGTCAATCTTCTGGTGGTGGACTAGGATACATTTTCTTGGAAGTAGTTATTGCTTGTAAAAAGACGCGAGTGCTTTTGGTACTCGCTCTACTGTGCTCGTGGATAATGTTTTTGAAGACGCATATATAGACACTTAAAAGAGTAACTTTGGATACCTGAGTGACTAGCCCAATTTGTATAGTTCTCGCCAAATTTACCAATCACGTTATAACATTCGTGGTGAGGTACGTATTTCATTGTATCTCAACAGAACAATAGAGAAAAAAAGGTACAAACAGTGATACCTAATACAATACTTAAGCAGTACTCTGGCACTTCAACTCTAAAGAGCTTCTTCTTTAGCGGAGAAAGACGTTGCTTACAACTGTGCTTTCTACACATGCTTCTTCGCTGCTATAGAAGATAACTGTGTACTCTTATCAAGCAGTTCTGTAAGTGACTTGACTTTAATGGTATATACTGCTGTTACCATTGGTAGAATGTGTATACGAAGAAGAAAAAAAATTATTTAGAGGCCTGATATTGCATAACGATAGTAGGAAAGAAAGGGGCAGGGGTTTGCATGACGAGGTCTACCGGGAGACGCGGTGGCGCTGTGTTCAGGTGGCGGGCCTCTTCCCGCGCTAGCAACTATCTTATTATTCTGCATTACATTAAAATAAATGAATTGTTTGTTTTTTATTTATTAATGTATTTTATCAACCTTACCAAATTTTTATTATCTAGTTGGATTTGGGAGTGCATTAAATGGGAACGTTATCTCGATCTCAATCAATGACCCTGATCTGCTCTTCTTCTCCTCCTCCTTCAAGCTTGTGGCTGCCGGAAATGGAGTAAGATCCCTCTCTGCATCTCTCATTGAATTTATTTTTTCTACATTTAAGTTTCTTTTTAATGAAATAAGATGGTTCTTGTCGTCTTTGACGAATGGTTTTGGACTTCCAAGAATTTTCATTTCTGCAAATTCCTAGGCACAAGCTTGAAAAATGAAAAAAAAATATTGGATTTTGGTTGTTCTTTCTACTTTACTTTTATAAGGAAATGTTGTTCAGGAAAGTCAGTTCTCATATTTATGGTGAGAGTATATGTAAAGAACCTTTCTTGACAGGTTAACTTATAAAAATTTTAGAGCTACTCTAAAATTATTCCCTAGGAACAAAGGTATTGCGAAATGTATAGCTAAGGATAGTGGATTTGCCTCTAATGTAGTGGCTTTTTCATTTCTTTGCTTTCCCTCCTAATTGAAAGTGATGTCTGCATGCATACTTTTCTTTAGGCGGAATGCTTATGTTGGGGCTATTTGATTGACAGAAAACCTTTGAGGTGAGAACCATTCAGGCAGATGCTTTCTTTCTAGAAAAGGAATAATGGGTATATCTAAAGTCATTGGAGTAGCAGCAACTGCATTATTGGTATCAGCTATGTATCTCAAGATGGTTGGCATGAAATTGACTTACACAGTTCTTCTGGTGAATTCTTTTATTGGATATTTGGTTACTATTGCAGCCCATCCAGTGTTAAATTATCCGCAGCTCTTGGGAAAGAGACGTGATGGAGGATTTCCATTCTGGTCGATGCTTCTGTTTGGCCAATTTCTAGTTTTGGCTCAAATAAATGTGTTGCTCAAAAGAATGAAGAGGAAGGAAGCGGTTTATCACGAGGTGTCTTGTGGCCTATATGTTGGAGGGTGGCCTATATCTTGTACTCATTTACCACCCGGCCAACCAGCAGTTATTGATTGCACCTGTGAACTACCAAGGTGCTCTGTGATTTCAGACAATGACTATCTCTGTATTGCGACATGGGATACTAGATCACCAAAGCCATCAGATATTGAGTCTGCTATCAAGTGGGCTCTCGGAAAGAGAGCTCAGAATAAGCCCATATACATCCATTGTGCAAATGGTGAGTCTTTCCGAATTCACTCTGTTTTCTGAAGTTTAGGCGATCTGATGTTATTACTTGAATTCATAGTTTGTATGTCAGTATCCTTCGAGTGAAACTGCTGATTCCGCAATATGGGCATTCTTGGAATTCTTGTGGATGGATAGTTTCCATGTTACAGAATTAATGGCCATGTAGAACCACCCGCATAATTAGTTCCTTCATAATAGTCTGCTAAGGCACTTTAGCATTGAGGTTTGCAGCCAGGTCAGTGGTCAAGTTCTATGCTTTCTACTTTGAAACCAATACTGGAAATTAACGTGTCATTCATCATTTTAATCAGATTTAGGTCTTGTACAAGCCTATTGACTTTCATAAAGGTGATCGAATGTAAACCTTCTTCTTTGTTCGCATATGACATGTAAGGTTCAATCTCAGAGTCCATGCAAAAGTGTATTCTAGACCTATGCAAAAGTATCATACTTTCTTTTGCCTGTACATAATTGCTTGTTTATTGTTTCTTTGTCCAGGCATTTCAGAGCGCCTTCACCCGATAGATGTCTCTAGCTTCATGTAGGGTTATTCGTGAACCACCAGTTGTCATAATATTAAAGATCATAATTAGATTCATTAATTTGTAACTTTCAATTCATTTGAGTTAGTTATATTGCAGATTGCGGCAGATACACTATCAATCTATTACGTCTGATACATATAATATAATCCATTGCTTGAACACCTCCTACATATGACTTGTTTGAATAAATGATTCTGAATGGTAAGTATATCCGTTCATGCTTAGAGTCTGCATTGCAATACCAGAGTCAGATCCAATCGGGATTTAGAGGAGCAGATGGCCTAGAAGCTGTTTAATGTTCTTGAATGATATTAAAGACAACAGTGTTGAAGCAGCCTTCTCAGTTGTGTAATTATTCTCACCATTAAATCTGTCCTGTGCGTAGACTAGAACAGACTCTTAGTAACTAAATAGCTTCTTTGACATCTAGAAAGAGAGCGTTTAGTGGAGTGCAAGGTCCCAGAGAACCTACTCGGGCGTCTATATCTGGTTCAATAGTTGCTATTGCCACCGTTGGCCAATTTGTCTCCCCAAATATTGACAATTCGACAACTTCGTGGGTGAAATTCTAGAGCTGGCTTACTAACGCAGCACTTAAATGAAAATACCTGTGCTGCAAGACCTTTCTTACTGGTTCTTTTTTGTTTCCTTTTGAAATCCTTGCAGTTGGGTAGTATGTTCTTGAAATTTGTCTTTTTCTGCATAATTGTCCTGGTTTACTATATCCGGCTGAATCCTTTTGTCCTTACCATTTGCTGGAATCTACTTCAAGTATATATATCTTCAATTCTGAAGCTTGTAAGTCTATAAAATGTTCAACAGGACATGGAAGGAGCGTTTGCGTAATGTCAGCCCTTCTAGTTGAGATTGGTGATGCAGAAGATTGGAAAGCTGCTGAAAAGATAATACGTGAAAAGCGACCACGGATTAGAATGAATGCTCAGCACCGGAAAACCTTAGAAGATTGGACAACGTCTCGGGCTACTTAAGAAAATAGTTTTCTCCTTTCTTTTTGGCAAATCACTTCTTTTTAAGATAAAAGTTTTGAAATGTGATATAGGAAGATAGGTCTTAGAATTAGTTGTTTTCACAGCGATGTCTCGGTAAAAGATACAGATGGTTTAGTAACAAAGAGCGATTTCTGCTCTACATTTTTTCAAGGGATTCTCAACACTTCTCTTTTGATGTTTCTATAAAGTTTTTGATGCATTCTTACATATTTATATGATGCATATTGATCGACCAATACTCGATACGATACTTAATGCAATTGCATCATTGAAATAGCTGACTATCCATGTCAGAACATGTAAACTGTGTATGCACAGTTTCATCCTTTCTTAATTTTCTTGATAATGAATTCTGACTTTCATTGCTTACAACCTGCAGCTAAATTGGCACCTTCTGCAAAAACTTTAAGGACATGAAACCAAAACTAGAATACACCAAGACAAATTCAGCCATGCATATTCTTCAAAAGCTTCCAACATATATATAGAGGACATCATTAGGTGCTGTTTGACTAAATCTTTCAACAATTTTTCATTCCAACTTTTTATTTTATATTTTTAATAATTTATTATTATTATTATTTATTATTATTATTTTTTTAAATAAAAAAATAAAACTCGTTTTTAAAAAAAATTTAAAATACTTTTGCTTTATAAAAGCTCATTTTCAAAAGTATTTTTAAACATCTTCCTTGGTTTACTTCAAACTAGAAGAGTAAAACAAAACAGAAAAACTCAATTGGAAGCAGCACTCATCACAAACAAAATTAAAATCCTGACCTTTTGCTCTTTCAGGGGTTTCACAGGTTCATTGTTGCTTAATCCAAAAAATAAAAAGGAAAAGTTCTATAAAACGTTGTACCAAATCCACTCAACAAAAAGAAACGAGAAAAAGAAAACCACTGAATTAAGAAGAGGCAAATTAAAGCCTTCATTTTTATCAAATCTCTGCAATTTGACACAAAACGATTAAATGTAAAGCAGTTTAGTTTTTTTGTTATCCATGAAAGAACGCACTAATGGAGAAGAGAGAACAACAACTATATATATTATCTTATATGCGCTAGACCGATAAATATAAAGTTGAACAAAGTACAAGATTTTCTAGCTCCCTACACTCTCATGATTGATCCATCTCTTCCATTGAAAAACAAGAAATCAATGAACAAAAGAACAGTTATATAATTCTCTCAAGGTTCATCAGTTAGAAGGATGCAATATGACTATGCGGCGCCGGTTGGTGAATTATCTGAAGGTCTGTAGTTGTGGGGAATGCATTCTCTTCACCAGTTATCAAGTTAATGTTCCTGCCACAAACGGCACAACATCAATCAATCCTTCATGGCAATGAATAAAATGTCTAGTTTATGTGAAGTAATGTTAGTAAAATATCTTACGTACTCTTGAGGACGGGAAGCCCAGTAGGAGCTAAGTGTTCGGAGACGATTGTTGTACTCTCCTATAGCAAGAAAACATCTTGCTGCTTGCCGAACTGTTAACACTCTCCGCAATTGGTGCAAAGTTTCCTGCCTCAAGTTATCAGCCTACACACATACATACAGTTTTCAGAAATTGAAAGAACAAAATTTAAGATTCACAAAGATTTGCATATTCCTTGAAAATGCAAAGATATCAAAAGAAGCTGACTATGTTTTCACTATATCAACATTGAAACATTATGTAAAACAGTAATTAGGATCGCGTGAATTTTGAACAGTTGTTGTTATATAGCTTGGATTCTTTCAATCATGCTCAAATAATTGGTAGGTGATAACACTTGAAAAAGACAATAAAGATGTTCTATATCTTGTCCTCTATAAGATCAATAAAAGAATATAAACAACACAATTAATTAGTTGATGCATGATTCTATATTGGGTGACGAAAGGGCAAGTTATCACTATTCTTAATAATTCAAGTATCATTAATTTCTTGCACTATACATATGCACATAAAACTTGAAACAAACAGTTAGGTGGTTAGGTCTTTTTCGCAACTTATTAAATATATCACAACAACAACCGCAACAAAAAAACTTTTACTCCACCGAAAACAAAATTTGTACCATTTTTTTGAGCCAGCTGATTTTGAAATGCATTTTAGTTAGGACCACCAATTAATGAATCGTGCATAATGAAATTTTTTGTACATGAATCTGTATATACCTGTTTAATGAATCCTTCAAGACTTGCAAGCTTCTGCAATGCAACGGCCATATGACCCATGTAATTCCCTATGTCAACAGTAGTACTGCAGGCATCGAAAGACCCGTTTGCTATTGTGTCGGCAAGTGAGCTCTGCAGCTGTTCAAGACCCTGCGATAGTGCCTCCTCCGCTTGCTGTGATGACTGCCTAAGGTTACAGATTCCTACTAGCTGCTGGTCAGTTAGTGGATCTAGTTGCGGTATCAAAATCTGCAATTCAAACATTTTCTAGATAACATTTCACCTTCGCATGTACATCTCAATAGCCATTCCTAGTACTGTATGAATTGAAATTATACTAAACCTTGAGTAGTTCAGATGGTCGGAATCCGCCTATCCATAAGAAACAACGTTCTGCAGGAGTTGTCCACATGCCGGTGATGAGATGAAAAACATCTGCTCTTGCAGCAGCACCCTTGAGACGAAATATCTCATCGTAGTGAAAGAGGCATTCATCAACGATGACTCTAAGATCACTGTCGCCTAGGTGAGATTGAAGACCGTTGCGTAGCTCTGACATGTGCTTGTAGTTCTCTTCAATCCATCTCGCGTATTCCATATCAAACATTGCAGCACCTTTGATTCAATGACAACAAGAAGTCAATATACGTGTTTTTTTTTTAACTTGTAGTGGAAGTGTTAGTGTTTCTGTTAATTACCAGAACTAATATTAGCATCGTTGCTACTGGCAAAAACACCACCCTGAAGCGAAACAAATAGGAAAAAGAAGATATATAGAACATAAAGAATTTAATTTAACAAAGGCAACGCGTGTATATTAAAGTGTATATAAATTCATTTTAACCTGTGATCGAGCTCGTTGGAGATCTTGTTCAAGTTGAGCGAGCTTAATTCTACTGGTCTCAAGTTGCTGTACATAAGCCTGCAGGAACTTGATGGTTGGATTATTTTTCAAACAAATTTTCTCTATTGCAGATTGATTGATTTTTCACCTTTTTTCTTAGCCGGCTTTTCCTCGCAGCTTCTCGATTTTGAGCTAAACGTCTCAAGGTCTGTTCGCAAACAAATTTATCTCACAACTCATACCTGTTTTAGCTATAGTATATATGCATTCATGAAGCTTTCATGCATTAACTACATGCATTTTTCTTCTATATATATGGGAGGGAAAAGACTCATCGAAATGTCAAATATTGAAAGAAAGAATGAATCACCTTATCGTCAAGGGGTCTCCCATCTTTCCTTGAAATTGAAACACCAACTTTTCTCTGGTAATAACCACCACAAAAAAAAAAAGAATGACGAATTTGTCAAATACATACAACCAAAGAAAAGAAATTTATTTAGAAAATTTTACAGGGAATACTATATGAGAATAAACTATACATTTGTGGTGATTACTTTAAAAATGCAGGTGAACAAATGCTTGTCCAGAAAAAAGTATATGTAGAACCAATTGTTGTATCTCAGAATATGTTCTATGATTAAATATTCTTTCCAGCTTGCAAATTAAGATTACATAATTAATTAATATCTTCAAGTCATTATATGATCATTAAAGAAGCAAAGTTATTATATACATAGAAGCTAGCAGGAAGAAAGAAACATTGACTCTCATAGCCATAGGACCAACAAGACAAGGAGTGTTACTGCTGTAGTCTAATAGTGAATGGTTAACAATTGTAGGAATTTTTTGTCAAGATGTCCGTTCGTAGATATATAACAACATAGAGAAGAAAAGAAAAGAAAAAGGAAACAACACATCTATGAATGAACAGAAGAAGGCAAGAATCAGTACTTGGGATCTTGACATAATAATGTTATGGACAAAGTTGCAAAACACATTACTGGTGAGTTATTAATTCCTTGGTAGTTGTGCTTGAAGTTACTGGATATGTTAAGAAATAAGAACATAGAACATAAATCCAAAACAGTACCTTCTCTGAAGTTTTATGCTGATGATCATTTGCTTCTGTTGCAATATTCAAGGCTTCTTCCCCAGGCATGACCCTTATCTCTTGCCGATGCTGCTGATGATGAAACAGTTGTTGCTGTTGCTGCTTCTCTGAACACTGTTGTTGTTCTGAGACTGGTGAGTACCCTGAATCAGTGCTTTCTGTTGTTGACAGTGAACAATTTCCCTTTTTTCAAGAACCCAAGAACAAAGAAAACCAAGTCAAGCAATTAATATATCTTGTCCATATACATGTCTTTTTTATGTTTAATTATATATATTACTTCTTATAATCATACCCTGCAGGGAGCTTGCTGGAATCTCATTGGCCAAGAAGGGAAGATCTCAAGTGTAGGAGGCCTGTGCCCCGCTGCTGTTGCTGCAAAGCAAGCTGCAGAAGGAAAGGAAAGATGTACAATATATATAGCATTGCAGCAGAAGAAAATCAAATAAAGCTGTTAGCAGAATCAATGAAGGAAGAAAATGGAAAACAAACAGATATCGCAAGTGTCAGTTATTGGAAAGAAACTTAATCCTTTCACCTAGCTATAAGTCTGCAATGAGGAAAAAAAAGTAGTAGTAGGTTTTCTGTACTGCCTATGGTCTTTGCAGGGGTTCACACAATTCAAACTCTTCTCTGCTCATGTGACTAGCTGATCGATCAGTACTGAAGCTACTTCTGCAATGGCATGCTTGGTGGTTAAAGGCAAACCTGCCACCACCTTCCCTTGTGTAGACCATTTGAAAACTTTGTTTTTTCTCAACCTTGCTATGTATATCTATATATTTCTTTTCTATCAAAAATCTCAACTTCAATATATACTTCAGAAAGAGAAAGAGAGAGAGAGAGAGAGAGAGGACTTACACTTTGCGTCTAGATTGTTGTTTGAGAAGCCAACTCCCTGCATATGCTTGAGAGCTTCTTCAAGTTCACCAAAGTAAGCAGCAGAACCATCTGAGTCACTGCTGCAGGTTAAGCAAGAACCAGGATTATCCGTTAAGTACAAACCATGCATGGGGCAATGATCAATAGCAACAAGCTCCAAAGTTTATATATATATATATATATATATATATATGAACAAGAAGCAAGTGATATATAGTGGATAATGGAATATGTCATCTGACTTGGATTTTAATACATGGAACTCAAACTTTGCAGAAGAATAAGCAAAAGAAAAGCATGAATGGATTAGGCTGAAAGACTTCAAAGTTGATTAACAAACATGGTGGTGGTGAAAGATGTGTAGCCCATTAGAGTATGACAAAAGCAACATTGCATTTACATATAATTAACAAATTGCCCGTGCAATATCATGAAATGATTAATTACTAGGAGCTAGGTAATGGAAAAAAAAGAACGATAACTGAAAGATCTGAAAACAAGTGCTGATTGCCCATTTTAGGAAAGCTCATGGCAATGAAATGATAAGTAGCATATATAGATTTTTGTGAAGAAATCACATATACGATATGATTGATAGCAAGAAGATGCATGCAAAAGAAAGAAAACCATGCGGAGACCCGCGATAGAAAAGTTTGCAGAAAAGATTGAAGAAGAAAGAATAGAAAAAGATTAACGAAAGCAACGTTATAAAGAAAGCATCATTAATCAATTAATAATAAAATAGAAAATGAAATAAAAAGAAGGAGAAGATGAATTAATCATTACAAGAGATTAGTGGGAGCAGTAGCTTGCGTGGGGGCATGAATCATAGCTGGTGCGTAGGAGAGAGGCATCTGGCCAGCTTCTGAAAGACCTGTTTCACCAACTCTAGAGTAATTTGCCATTGATCTATAGCTCTCCATGAACCTTACTCATCTCTCCTTGCTTTGCTTGATTCCTTCAATGAGTATTTATAACTTCAGTACTTCACACGCTAGCTATTTAACTAAACTGTTTTCTTTCTCTTCCCTAGCTATGGCTGCTGTGAAGAAACAATATACTGAACCGAGAAAACAGTCCCACACTCTCAAACAAGAGTGGCAGCTAGAAGGATTCGGAGATGGAAGGAAGAAGGTCTGTGTGTATCTCAAATGATTTTTCACTAGTGGTACTGATGAAGGTCTTATAGAAGCATGCTAGCTACTAGCTATAATTCTTTGTTGTCACTCTAGCTAGCTATACAAAAGAAGTAAACAATCATAACAACATGGAATTCATATATCCATGGTAGACAGAAGATCTGTCCTTGTGGACTTTTTTGGTATAGGCCAAAAGTTTGTGGGGTTTCTTCTTCTTCTTCTTGTTCTTCTACTACTACTAGTGCTACTCTGTCTCTGCTCCATGTAATGTAACTGCCTGTAATGAAAAAGTTGGAGAAGTTTTAACTGGTTTTGTCATGGTTTTTAATTGTTTTCTTTTCTCTCTATAAGAAAAGAATGGAGCGCTGATTGAAGTTTTACTCTGAGAAGTTAGGGCCGGGGAACTATAGATATGATAAGCATATATAGATACACTGCAGGTATGTGCATATATATATATATCGCAACTTGTAGCTAGAAATTGATTAAGTTTTGTTTGTTGAGTTTATCTCCTTTCTTGATGGGTCAACATCTGTTCCTTGTCACATACCTAAAACCAGTCCATTTCAAGAATCCTTTCTCCACTTTCACAAAGTTGTAGTTCAAGTGTTTTATAATTACAAGAGCTATAGCTAGGTATATATTAATATGGTTCTTTTAGTCAATAATAATTTTACTCTCTATTTTTGTTTTTCCAAATCTTTGTTTTTGTCTTCAAATAAAATTTCTAACCTATATTTACTACAAAAACCAAAAATATTTCCAGAACTTTATGACCTGTTATGAAGAGATCGTTGTAAGGAGTCTGGTAATTAGATTATGAGTGCGTTTGGGAGTGCATTTTACTTCATTTCAACAACTCTAAAATATTTCATACTTTTAATAAATTTTTTTATAATATTTTATAAAATTTATTTTAAAATTTAAAAATATAAAAAAAATTTACGTTTAAGATCTTATAAACTAAATAAAGAAAATATTTAATACAGGATTTGTTCTTTGTAGGGACTTGTACTCAAGCCTTTCGGATGAGAAACTAGTATTTAATCAATAGATTCTAATAAATATTTGAAAATTTTTACAATATTTATTATAATAAAATACAGCGTATATTTAGGATTTGAGCATTCGTAAGGTGGAAAAAAAGTTCGCAGGATACTTCGATCTGTTTTAGTAAAAAATAGGTAAAAAAAATTATTTAACAAAAGGTTAGCAAAATAGAATTAAAAGATAAAATGGTTATTCAATTTTTATAAAAGAAAAACTCTTTTACAGAATCTTCTTCTTATGTAAAGCCATAATGATATAGAAATGAATGTTATTTGTTGAGTTACTCTCGGCCTCTACTTTGGCTCGGTATTCATATACAAGTCATTCTATGAGCAATTTAATACATATACTTTCAAAGTACATATTAATTGGTCTCCTTTGCCGTAGACAAGCTCGACTAATGTCCAATAGGACTGTGTACTTTTAGAGTATGCTACATCTTGCTTAGGTAGTAAGAGATCTGCCCTCTTTGATGTTAGATGATTGTTGATTGTTTATCTACTATAATAAACTAGAACAAAAGAAACCACTTAATTCGACTTATCCAGATTTTAATTCTCTGCACTACTTATGTCAGAAATCAAAAGTCTTTTTCACAGCATAATTTTGTTTTTGTTTTCTTTCTGAGTTGCTTTCATGTACTTGTGTTTTGTTTTTGTTTTATGCCAATGATTTAGGGTGGATACTTCACCTTAGTTATATGATCAAGAAAAGAACCATGGAATAATGAAATGAGGTGATTGTTTAATTCTCTTATATGTACTTTCAAACAAAATTGATGAGATTTTTAAATGATTAGTGGAAACCGATAGCCTGACAGAGTGGGGATGCTGTCTTGATATTAGAGTTATACTGGCCATTGTGTTCTGCTAACGAAGTACGGTGAAACATAATTATAGATAAAACTAATAAAAGTCTGACAGTGTTAAAATCATCCACAAAATTATGTTTGGTTTCAGCCATCTTTCAATTACCACATTACTATTTTATATATATTAAATTTAATATTTTGCAATTATTATTTTAAAATTATTTATTTCATATGAAATTTTACTTTTATTAAAATTTTATTTAATATATTTTAATTAACATTTCCAACACTATTATTACTATTGACCTCTAATGATTATTGAAAATTGATTACTACGTTCGCAAAAGAAGAAAAGAAACGGAAACAGGAGAACAAAGACATTCCCCAATATGAATGGCATTTCATAAGAGTCGCAGTTGTATGTATAAGTCTTGTCATGACTACCACGGATGAACAATCAAAAGAAAGTTCAAAGGCATCTCCAGATCTTCTACAACAGTGAAAATGCAGGCATTCCCATGTGACATTTTTGGTATGTTCTTTTACCTGCACATAAGCCATGATTGATCAGACATAACTTTTTCCAATAAAAAGCAAGTTATACGTATCGCTTGATGTATCACAACAGAGCTAGTCCGTTTGGCATTGTGTTTGACAAACACAACTTTTTAATTTTTAATTATATATTTTTTAATATATATTTTATAAATATATAAAAATTTATTTAAAAATTTAAAAAATATAAAAAATTTTACATAATAAAATTTTTTACTATATATTTTTATTATTTTTTTTAAAAATAAAAATATTTTTTATTTTAAAAAAAATTTTATTTTATAAGTAGTATCAGACATCCTAATTCTGAATCAAACCAACATGCAGACGAGACATGTTGAAATCATCAGGCTCATATTTGAGAAAACATTCATATCATCCTTGACTTGGATGTAAAGAATAAAAGATCGACACTGAATAATACTTATTCTAATTAAAAACAATACCATAACGTGATGAAAACAAACGAACAACTAGTGAACAAAGTTGAAAACAAGAGCTTACTTATATTAGACAAATGGAGCTTGTTTACCTTGGTTATAATTTAGTTTTTGAAAGAGAATTTATAAAAAATAAGGTTGTATTTAAAAATGAGTTGATAAAAATAAAATTTTGTTTTTACTTTATTAAAAATAAATTTAAAAATAAAATTTTATTTTAAAATTTAAATTTTAAAAAATAAATTGTTGACAAAAAAATTATCTAAAATTGTGTTTACGTTAATTTAAAAGTGAATTTGAAAAAAAAAATAATTTTAAAGTTTAGGTAAATAAGCCCATGAGTGAGGGCGAAGGGGAACACAAACACAGAGATATCTTGCCACAGGGCCACTTAGATTTAGATTATAAAGCTTTGCCTGTCTACAAGCTTCCTGAGTATATATTTCTATAATGATTGGCAGGATACAAACATTGTGTACGTATCACCTTTAGATGTAGACAAAGTTGAAGATTAACTTAATAATTCCTATCTAGCGAAAATTATCTAGAATAATGCATGTAATGCGACATAATAATAAAGAAAGAATGAGCAAAATAAAGTCAAGCGCATAACTTGTTTATATATGCACCTGAGGGTAAGGCGGCACGCAGAGACAAGGTGATGAATCCAGTCACTGACAGCTTAGATCTAAGAAGCCTTTAAGAAATTGAGTAAGGAAAAATTAGTAGAAATGGAAAAGCCTCACGTTTCTGAATTCTTAACTGATCAGGGCATGCTGTACACCTTCGAGTAAACTTTAAAATGGACACATCTGAGCAGTCACACTTGGTGTTGGCCCCGTGTTCAATACTATGAAAAAGACTACCGATGCTAAAAAAAAGGAAATTAAAAAATCCATAATAATATACGTGAGAATGGTCCCAATGCTACAAAGGGTGCCCCTATTGGGACCATGCTATCCGCGCAGGCTGAAGTAAAGCATCCTGTAGGTTACTACATTATATTTACATGAATACGCCAAGAAAATTGGATTAATTGTCAAATAATAACTTAGCATAGAAGAGGAGTTCATCTTATTTGAACCATGCTTGTTCAAAGCAATCCATGTCTGTAGCACTCTGCTTGAAGCAGAACATAACCGTATTCTTCTCTCAAAGAAGAAAAAGAAGTCCAACTTTTTCTTAAAAAATTGTAACTTTCCCCTTCACCATTTCAAGCGATCCAGGACTGAAACAGCTGAAGAAGCATCCAGAGATCTTAAGGAGGTTTGGTAACACAAAAAAAATTGATATGACAAGACTACGATTAGTGTTTGATACAGAATCTTAAAGGAGGATTTAACAAGAACGTATCATAAAGCATGTTGAAAAATATAGAATCCAAATCCAAAAATCTATGTTACTTCAATCACCCAAACATAGTTAATTGCCTGCAGAAAGGGAAGGCATTCCAAAGGAGTGAATGGTGTGCCACCATTCAGCAGGACATCTCCAACAAAGTTTGGCCATCCATGACTTATCTTCTTCCTATAATAGTCCATGTAATTCTATAGTTACTAACTTTTATATGAACAATGACATGTGTAACTTGTTCACCATCCAAAAGAAAAAGGCATCAATCCATGATAACAGTGGCTTTAGGAAAGATTAAGCCATTGGTTCGAAGGATTTTCTGGATAAGAGGCAACAACAGTGTCTAGAAGTGGATTTCGTCATGTTGCAGGTCATTTTAGCATCATGAATATTCTTTAAACTTACGATAGCTTGACCTAAATCTACCTTTATGATCTATATCTAACATCTTAAGCTTTATGAGGACCTTTTTCCATCTTTTTTATGTAGGTAAAAGTCGGAGTAACACATGCATAAAGATAGTGTAATCGATGAAAAACTATTTCAATTTTATTTATTTATCATTCAATACAAGTACATATATATAAACTCCTTATAATATTAAATAAGAAGAGTTCTAAAATAGTAAAAGACATTTAATTCTAAGAAAAAATATTTACGTAATTATGTATTGACTCACGCCAACATTCTCCCTCAAATTGGTGCAAAGATGTTATCGATGCCCAACTTGCTTAGCGAGTCATAAAAATTCTACTTAAGACACATTTTGTCAATATGTCTACTAGTTGTATTTTTGAGCTCATAAGAAGTAACTAAATCAATTTTGAATTCAGGTTTTCTTTAATGAAGTGTCGATCCACCTCAACATGTTTAGTGCGATCATACTGTACTAGATTATGAGCAATATCTATTGCAGCTTTATTATCACAAAATAGTCTCATATAACTCTTTGGAGAAAAATCAAACTCCGTCAATAATATTCGAAACTATAAAAGTTCACAAACTCCAGTGATATTTTTCTGTTTTCTACTCCTCCATGTGACAAGATTACCACTAACAAATATAAAATAGTCAGAAGTAGAACGCATATCTGTCTTATCTCCTGCCCAGTCTATATCAGTATATCCATCTATATTCAGATGGTTATATTTTCTGAATAATAATTCTCTATCTAGTGCTGATTTTAATTATCTCAAAATTCTGTTCACAACTTCCATATGACCAATACTTGAAGAATGTATAAACTGGCTGACAACGCTCACAGCATATGCTATATTAGGACAATTATTTGATAAATAAATCAATCTATCAATCAATCATTGATATTTTTTCTTAACTGGTGGCACTTGATTAGAAAGCTCTATGATTCTCGATGATATGTGTATCGTCAGGTTTGCAATCCGACATGCCTATTTCAGATAATAAGTCAAAAACATATTTTTTTTATGCTAGAAAAATACGTTACTTAGATCTCGTCACTCATGTCCAAAAAATATTTCAACTCTTCAAATTTTTTCATCTCGAACCAGATGCTAGATACGTCTTTAATCTCTGAATTTTTTTATGATCATTACCTGTAACAATCATATTATCAATATAGATTATCAAAACAGTTACCTTATTATTTTGGTTCTAAAAAATAATGTACGATCAGCATTATGCTGTCGGTAATCATATCTGCTCAAGACTTGACTAAATCTATCAAACATGCTTTTCAAAATTGCTTCAGCCATATAAAACCTTTTTTAGCTTACAAACATAGTCAGTTATTTCGTATACCCCATTGCTAGGCGGAAGCTCTATATATACTTCTATTTCTAACTCATCATAAAGAAATATATTCTTACATCAAACTGTTGTAAGGGTCAATCAAGATTTGCTATAAGAGACAGTAATACTCTGATAGTATTAATTTTTGTAACTGAAACAAAAGTCTCATGATAATCTACTAAATAAGTTTGTGAGTATCCCTTAGCCACTAACCTTACTTTATCTCTCGATCGTTCCATCTGCTTTGTGTTTGGTGGTGTACATCCACTTACAACCAACTGTTTTCTTTTTTTCTAATAGTAATACTATCTTTCAAGTCAAATTCTTCTGAAGAGTCTCTATCTCTTCATTCATAGCCTTAGTCCATTTAGAATCAGATATAACTTCTCTAATGCTAGAAGAAAGACTCACAGTTGCTACCTGATTAATGAAGACCATATATGATAGGAACAGTTTGCGAGAAGACACATGATTAGCAATAGGATATCTTGAGACTTTTTTTCTACTGAATATCTCTCAAGAGGTTTTTCACAATTTTTTCTATGTGGCAACTGATACTCCTATTTACAATATTAGATTTATCCATAATAATATTTTGAGTCTTAGTACTTACTTCATGAAAATTATTAATAGTTTGAGCTGGTGCTATAGAATACAAGAGGGAGATTTCTATCACAATTTCAGCTCTTTCTATCTGTTTTATTTCTTTTGGTTCAAGTTCAGTATTTTCAATCTCCTCAATTCCTGAGTCATGATTCACAAATTGTCTATGACATTCCTCAATATATGTGTTGAGTTCAATTTTAAACCAATTCAGATCTTCCGTAGCTTCTATCTCCTCCTGAATATCTGAATGTGATGCCGATCTGATAAAGTACAATTTCGATTTTAGAAATATCACATTTATAGTCACAAAAGTACGGCGTGTCGGAGGATGATAGTAGCGATAATTTTTCTGGTAAGGACCATAACCGAGAAACACAAATCTCAAAGCATATAGATCTAATTTATCCTTTTGGGTTTTCTGCAAATATACTAATGCAACAGAACTAAAAATTCGAGATAAATTGAGAGGACATAAAGTATAGTGATAAATGTAGATAAATATCAAATGGTGTCCGAAAAGTTAGCACCCTAGAAGGCATGTGGTTAATCAAATAAACTGTAAACTGAACTTTATCTACCTAATAGTGTTTTGGAACATGAGTTCTAATTAATAAAGCACAGGCGGTCTCTAAAATATGTCGATTTTTTCTTTCAGTCACTTCATTTTGTTGTGGTGTGTGTGGACAAAAGGTTTCATGAATAATACCATACTGATAAAGATAAGAGCTCAAAGATGTATTAATATACTCTCCTCTATTATGAGAGCGAAAAATTCGAATATGAAAGAAAAACTGAGTTTTATGAAACCGCACAAATATATCTACTATATTACTTTTACTCTTCAAAGTATATAACCATACCATACATGTGCAATCATTCACAAATATTATAAACCACCTAATACAAGTAAGTGTTATAACAAAAGAGAGTCCCCAAACATTCGAATGTACTAATTCAAATTGAGTTGATCGTTTATTCATAAAAAAAATGGTACTCGGTGACTCTTAGCAAGATGCAAACTTCACACTGAAACTCAGACTCTATGAGGCCAGAAAATAAAAAGAATAATAAATAACGTAAAATAGATATAAGAAACATGACCTACTCGTCAATGCCAAACCCAAACTTTATTTCTCTTGTTAATATCAAATCCACGAACGTTATGAACTCTTTTGGAACTAATATTAATAATGTGTAATGTGATATATTTATTATATCTTATTGTTATAATAAATATTAGATTTTTATTAAAATTCTATTCACAATATGAATTAATTTATTTTATTTTATTTTGTGAAGTATAGGTGAATAAAGAAGCAAATTATTGAAGGAATAAAATAAAAAAGCTAATCATGGAAGGAAATATCAAGCGGCGATCCTCATTGATGCATTTGACCAATCAAATCTAAATCAAAGATTTAGCATCAAATCTAGCATTAAATATAGCATCAAATATAGCAACAAATCTAATCCGAAGATCCTGAAGATATCTTTTGCCTAATTTTATGGGAGGAAATTCTATTATAAAAAAAGGTGAATCGGAGGAGCAACGATGAGCCAACGGAGAGCCGACGAAAAAACCTAAAGAGAGCCGAATGGGAGACAGAAGGAAGATCAGATTAAGAGACGAAAAATTCTTCAGATTTGCTTTATTATCTTTTTACTCATATTTTATTTTTCATACAATATTATTGTGTGTAATATTAATATAAATGGCTAAATTCTCTAAACTGGAGTTAGAATGAAACTCTAATAAATTTAATTTATTTCTTGAATATTATGTGATATATGGATTGTTGATTTTATGTGAGTTGTTAATTCTTATTTGAAAGGATGTTTAGATGTTAAATTTGCATGTATGATTAGCATTGAGTTTGATATCTAAATTATTATATTAATTGTGTTTGCGAGGACCAATCGGAGCATAATTTATGAATTACAGGATTAATAACTGTAGTTAATATTTACTGGACCAAAGTGAATGTAACTACATGATTTATGGTTTCGCAGAACTTAATGTATTGTTAGTAATTTCTAAATAAGGAGTTAGAATATCACTAGCGATAGGTGATTTTATACTGGACCAAGGTTAAAGTCATAATTAGAAATCGTATCTAAGAACTAGACCAAGGTATTAGATACAAGATCTTCACAATCATCATAATCTATTATCATATTTATTTAAAGATTAAATTAGAGACATTAGTGGTGGATTCTAAAACTCCAGTTATTTGCATACCTGTTTTCTCAATCCGTGCGTTACTTTTTGTTCTTAGTTCTCGTACACTTTTGATTAGCTTTCACAAACAAATTTTTGTTAGTTAAAAACTTGAATTAGAGTTAACAACAATCTCTATAGAACAAACTCGTTATCTGCTATACGGTAGACGAAAACCGTGCACTTGCGGGATAGACTAGGCTAGAATCACTGAGTTTTTTCTTAGTTGATTTTGTCTACATCAAATATTATCTAAATAATATAGACCTACTTTTTTAATACCACGCCCAATAATCTCATATGTCTCGATATCCTGAAATAAACAAAAATGTGGGTACAATAAAACAATGCAATTTAATTATTCAGTAATTTGTCAAATAGACAATAGGTTATTTGATAAAGAGGAAATAAATAAGCAATCCTGTAAAAATAAAGATAGTGTCAGCATCACTGTCCCAGCACCTATCACTGGATAAGTGTCTCTATTAGTATATGTCATATTATATCTAATCAGGGTAGTTGTGGTCTGAAAATTCCTCATATCAAATCTATATGATCCGTCGCTCTAGAATTTAGAATCTATCTTGTATCCTTGTTGGAATCTGAAATAATATTTAGAACACAATTTTGGTTACCTGAGAAGTTTGAATTAACTGGTGCTTCTATAAGAAACTTTTTTTTTTCAATTCTTTCTACCAATTTGGATATCTAATTAATTTAAAATATGAGCCTTTATTATAGCAAACTTACCACAATAAATACATGTCTCAATTTTTCTTGAAACCTGTAAAAAAAATAGTTGGGCCTGACCTGGTCAGATCTGTTAAATCTGAGTCTGAGTCTATGTCTAATTAAATATGAATTTGAGTTTGATCTGGGTCTGGTCTGAGTAAGTTTGAGTTTGAGTCTGAGTTTGGGTCTGAAATCTGAGTCAGAGTCTGATCTAGGTCTGGTCTGAGTAAGTTGGTACTGCTAGGTTTGATTCTGGTTCAACTCAAATCTAGTTCAAGCTAGTCCGAATCGGTCTGAGTTTGGTTCAGTACATATCTGGTTCAAATTGGTCCGGATCGGTCTGAGTCTGATTCAGCTCATATCTGAGTTCGAATCAAGGAAGATCGGGGGTAAAGATTTCAATTAAGCGATCTGATAATAATGATCGACGGAGCAGCAGATCCGGTGATCGGTGTCGTCTGGCTGTTGGAGGCAGCGGCTATTGCGACAGTAAGCGGCGGCGGCAGAAGCGTCGACGACAGGTAGGTTTATTTATTTTTTTCTGTAGATATAATCTGGTTAAATTGTCGGATTTATTTTAGTCGAAATTTCTAACCATTGTAATCGTATTTTCACGAACGCAGCGGATAATCTGATCGAAATTTGGTCGTAGCAGTCATGATCTCCACGACGACGGCGAACAAATTTAGAATTTTTGCTGTGATACCATAATGAAATATTTTTTCAATCTTATTCATCTATCATTCAATAGGAGTATATATATATATATATATATATAGACTTTTTATAATATTAAATATGAAGAGTTCTTAAATAGTAAAAAATATCTAATTCTAAAAAAAAATATTTAAAAAAATTAAAAAAATATTTACACTCACGCCAACAGTAATGAGAATAGAATAGTGTTGTGAAATTATGTGTTTTAATTATTCCTGGGAAATGACACAATTGAGAGGCAGCATGCCTGCCATTGCAATTAGGCTCCTATTTCAGGCTATAAGTTCAAAGCTGGAGATGGAGAATAGAAGATGCTGATAACTCCAGTCCTGCAACAGCAAGCTTTCTCCAAATCCGATCAAATAACATGGCACTGAAAGTTGCTGATTACCTTCAAAGACTTATTATATACTTCCATGTACCTAATGTCCATATTCAAAGTCAATGTCAAGTTTATATAAATTGGACGACTAACTGATTTGCAACTAAACAAGATCAAATAGTCATCATCAAAATGCTGTATGTGTGATATCTGGCCATCCACGCTTTAATTTCTAATTGGTAGATCAGTTGGATTTCAAAACCGGTAACTTCATCAATGATTCGGTGTATATGAGGAGCAGTAAAAAACAGAAAGAGATACGTACGCAAATGCATTAACAAATTAGTTAACCCCAAAGACGTTCATCCATATTCACCTTAAAGCAAGGTTGCAAATTTTGTTGATCCATCCAGTCAGGCAATCTTTCAAACACTTGGCGAGCAGCTAATGAAAACAGCTCCAATGCAACCTAGAAAGCAACAACCCTTGAGCTTGAAATAAATTCACATAAACAATGACTATATTGCACAAATTACCTATCAATTAAAACACTAGTGTTCTCCAAATATTTGCACATATGATCTTTTATTTGAAAAAAGAAAATTTATACGTTAATAATTTCAAAATGAAAGCAATGCCTGATTATGTCAAAAGAAAAAGATTAATAATTTCGAAAAGTACATCCTCGCTTAGATCTATTAAATTCGAAAAGGAAATCCTCTGTTTGTTGATCCATCCCACCGTGTGTAAAATACACGTAAGTAAATTTTACTAAAATATAAAATAAAAAATAAAATTTTATAAAAAATAAATTATAAATAGAGTTTAATTTTTTAAAGTAAATTAAAGGTGATGTTTAGATTTTATTTTTAAATAAATTAAAATATAATATAATAATTTAGAATAAAATTTTAAGTTTAATTTAATTTTAAAATATGTAAACTGTTTAAAATTCTAATTTTAATAGAAATTTGAATATCGGATATTTGAAACAGTTACTTTCAGTGAAACTTATAATTTTATGGGAGTGGAACACGCCTTTACAAAAATAATAATAGGAAAGCAGCTCTACACAGTTTCCAAATATACCCCTGTAGATCAATCAAACTCCAGGTTTCATTTTCTCTCGAGAGCTTACGCCTTTGCCGGTATTAAGCAACAAATCAGTGGCCCTAATCTTACTGGAGACGAAAAACAAAGACTAAATTTTTAGTAAACAATGTTGATTCTCACAGGTTAATTTCTAACTCGTCACTATTTTACTTGATCAGTCTTTGTTCTATGATCTCTAACTTCAACATTGGAAAATGTCAGTATTGAAAAGCAGAATTTTTGTAGATTTTCTGGTAATTTTTGGTTATCTTTAGATTTGTTTTCCAATTTTCTCTCTGTTTGAGCTACTAAAAAAGTCGTGAACTACAAAATGCATTGAATACTCTGTATCTTGCGACAAGTGGGCATCTTTAAGCTTGTGTTTTAAGAGAACGTTCTGGATATATTGCCAAGTATATGAATTTGTTAGGCGAAATTAAGTTAGTAATTGTTCTTGCATAATTACATAAATTTTGACTCCTGCATCTTCATTTCTTATTTTAGCAGGATTTCAAACATTGTATTGAAATGGATTGAATTTCCAGCCAGTTGTTCAGTATTTCTAAGATTCTAGATTTAGTTCTGTCTCCAAATGGCAATGCAAATTCCAGGTCCCCTGCAATTTGACAGTCGTTGTTCAGTACGTGTATCAGCTAACCCTAGAGGAAGGAATATAGTGAAGCAGTCAAGCAGAAACAGTAGGCCACTTGGATTTGACAGATTGCAGTGTACAATTTCTGGTGCTCCTTGTATTAGATGTTCAACGAATTCCCACAATATTGGCTCATTCAACAAGGATACTTTCCTGAATTTGCACCCTGAAGTTTCCATGCTAAGTGGAGATGGAAATGACACAATGATCAATACAAGGAAGCTGACTTCAAGTGGCAAAATCACAGAGAGTTTGCGGGAACCATCAGTTCAGGAGAACAACAATGCAGCCAAGATCAAAGTTATCGGAGTTGGTGGTGGAGGCTCAAACGCTGTCAATAGAATGATTGAGGGTTGCATACAGGGTGTTGAGTTTTGGATTGTGAATACTGATGTTCAGGCAATGAGGATGTCTCCTGTCTATCCAGAACATCGTTTGCAAATTGGAGAGGAATTGACTAGGGGTCTTGGTGCTGGTGGTAACCCAGATATAGGAATGAATGCTGCTAAAGAAAGCAGGGTGTCCATTGAGGAGGCACTACATGGGGCTGACATGGTCTTTGTGACGGTAAGCTCATTATACATTTTCTGCACATATGTTGACTTACCTATTTCAGGAAGTTTAATCAGAATTTATGTACCATATTTATACCCTAAATAGACAAAGGTGGCATAGTATGTGAAATGATTTTAATTCAACTACCCTTCAATTACTATACTCTAAAAGTCTTTTGCTTGAGTCTTGTTTCTTACTTCTGTCACATATGTGGTTGTTATCTGCAGGCTGGAATGGGTGGAGGAACGGGCACTGGTGGTGCTCCTGTAATTGCTGGGATTGCCAAGTCCATAGGAATTTTGACCGTGGGTATTGTCACAACGCCATTTTCATTTGAGGGACGTAGACGTGCAGTACAAGCACAGGAAGGAATAGCAGCCTTGAGGGATAATGTTGACACACTTCTAGTAATTCCAAATGACAAGCTGTTAACGGCTGTTTCACCAAATACTCCTGTAACAGAAGCATTTAACCTTGCTGATGATATACTCCGACAAGGTGTCCGTGGTATTTCCGACATAATCACGGTATGCTTGTTCTAGCAAGTCTTGTATCATTTAAGCCGTAGAAAGTTAATGCATTAAACAAGACATGTATCATTGATAGATAATGGCTGATAGTAGGTATAATTACTGCAAGTGTTCCATCTATACCTGTGTGAGTGACAGGATTGAGATTTTCCCTTTGTTCCTCATGCTTTTTCAATTTGAATTTGTTATGCATATATTGTATCCAAACAAAGGAGAATGTCTCAACCATGTAATAGCTATACCAATGTCCTGGCACAACTTGAAAGTTGTGGCTTTACCATCCTGTAGAAATATTCATCATTAGCAGAGGTGAACTCTGACAAAGCAGTAAATGCAGGCATAACTTTTGTTTGTGTTGTATGCTATTTATATATTAAAACCTTGTATGTGTTCTTCCATAACCTTGATTGCAGATTCCAGGTTTGGTTAATGTGGATTTTGCTGATGTTCGCGCCATTATGCAAGATGCTGGATCATCTCTAATGGGCATAGGAACTGCAACAGGTAGTAGAAAGTTCACTTTAGAACTTAAGCTTTTATGTTTAAATTCAACTCTGAATTGCTGATTTGAAAAACATGTGTTTAAGAAGCTACAAAGCTGACCTGATCACGGATGCTGTGATTTTAGTTTGTCCATTTGTTACTTTTCTAATATATGAACATGCATATAATGAACGTCTAGGTCATCATATAGTCTCGATTTCATTAAACTGCATTGCATTCTGTTAATTGACTTGTTGCTGTTATTATCGAAAAAGACTGCATTTGTCCTGCTTAAATGCCATCAAAAGCTCTCTCCCTAAGAACCCTAACTCTCTTGCTATTGGTTGTGACATTCTCAGCTTCTGTTTGTGGACCCTTTTTGTTCTCTTGCAGCATTTAGCTTCCCTTTGCAACACCTTCTGTTTGTCTTAGTTAGAGCATCTAGAGGTAACCACCTAATGATAGAACCCGACCCCTCACGTGTTTTATAAAAATCTAATGCATCGAAGAGAGATAAAATGTACGATTAGGCTTTCATGATGCGGTATCCTGCTGTGGATCCCTATTCTAAAACTTGAAAGATAAATTGCAGGCAAGACAAGGGCACGAGATGCTGCACTAAATGCAATCCAGTCACCTTTACTAGACATCGGAATTGAACGAGCAACTGGAATTGTATGGAATATAACAGGAGGAAGTGATCTAACATTGTATGAGGTATGTTGAGCTTGCAATCATAGTTTTTATACCATTTTCTTGTAAACAGCATCACCACTGGCAAAAACTTAAAGAATGTTTTCTACATCCTCTTTTACTTCTGAAGTTGTATGTGGCGTTCTTGATTTAAGATTTGTCACTGTTATAGGTAAATGCTGCAGCAGAGGTGATTTATGACCTTGTTGATCCAAGTGCTAATTTGATATTTGGAGCAGTGATTGACAATTCACTTTGTGGGCAGGTAATTGTAAATGTTATGAATTCTGAACTGTCAGTGTCTCTGATCATTAATTGAAACCAGCAGAGAGTAGTTACTAATAATTTATACATTGATCATAGGTGAGCATAACGTTAATTGCTACTGGTTTCAAACGCCAAAAAGAAACATCTTCACAGGTACAATCATCTGAATTCAAATCTTCTTGTTGATTTTGTGTGCTTATGCGTGCGCGTGTGTGTGAGCAATTTATTTTATTTACTTCATTTTACAACGTGAAGTCTCAGCTGGGTTATGGGGATGTGAGGATAGGGCGCAGTCCTGCTTCTCCAACTGAAGGTGGAATGGTGGAAGTTCCTGAATTCTTAAGGAAGAAGGGGCGTTCGCGTTATTCAAGAAGTTAACCCAGTCTTATGTAATATATTTTCTTGTTGAACACTGAGTCTCTTGTCAAAATCAAGGAATTTCATGATACTTTCAGCAGCTTGTACAGGTGGTATTAGATATTGTGTTTGTAGTGATATAATAAAGAAATGCTTGAACGAGAGTGAGCAGAATTCTGACCAAGGTGCGCGTTTTTAGTTTGTGCAGTAAATGAGTTACCGGAAACTTAGTTTTTGGAAAGTGAGCTGTTTGAACTACAGTTCTTCTGTTCTTTTGCATTAGCGAGTTTAATGATGATTTTGTATTCTTTTGTACGTAGCAGTAACAAATTGGAAGTGGTTTTAGTTTAATTTTATGTTATTAATTTAGTAATGTCTATATATCAAAATTTTACAAATTGATAGATATATATTATTGAATTATTTTTGTATATCTAATTCAGTAATAATGTTAATATGCCTAATAAATATACATTGTGGATTAAAGGTCTAAATACAAGTGGGTCCTTGCTCGAGCAAAACAAAACGATAGGACCGGATCGAACTGATTCGGTTCTGGCATCTTGTTCAGGTGAGTTCGACCATATTGAAGGAAAATTGATCCGATCACCCGATTTAAATTTATTATTATTAATATTTTTTTAATGTGATATCATTAGCTGGTCAAATTTTGACTAATCAATGGTCAACTTTGATTGTTGACTAGGCGGATGGGCTTCTTGTTGGGCCAAGAACCGAGGCTCGATACTATCCGAATAACTCGACTGAGTCGGCCCAATTTTGGCCGCTGTTTAAAGATCAAGCGGGCTGTGATCCTAGCTTGTTTATCGGCACGTTTACCTCTGCTCAGTTTTGCATCTTTATTATAAATAGATAATGCGTGAGTATAAACATTACAACAACATATGTTGTATTACATAAATATATTACAGAGAATACATATTATACACAGCGATAACAATATGTTTCAATTGTTATTTGTTACACAATATACAGACATTATTTATGTTATACAACAACAATAATATGTACAATCTTTATTACATAAAAATATGATATTTTATACTGAGTTCCATGTAAAAAAACTTACCCGGCTGATTATACTACATTATGATAGTTACTATTGACAAAAGAAAGGTCCCTTGAGTAGCTTCTTTCCAACAGTTTAAGTAATGATGAAGCATATAAGAGTTGCCGGAGAAAAGTTATCCAAAAAACCTATTAGGGCCCGTTTGGCGGAGCGTTCTACTTCATTTCATTTCATTCACATTTTAAATAAATTTTTTATAATATTTTATAAAATTTATTTAAAATTCAAAAAATATTAAATAAAATTTATATTAATAAAATTTTATTATTACTTATTTTTATTAATTTTTTTAAAATAAAAAAATAAAGCTTTTTTTTTTAGAAATAAAATAAAAATATTTTTTATTCTTAAAATACTTCAGTACTTCTAAACAACCCCTTATTTGTAAACATAATGACACAAAGTTCAAGTTCGATGACATGTTTGAGCTTATAAACTAGATTATCAGCAAAATTGTTGTGTATGTTACAATTGAACACCATAGCCGAGCTATATACATATACAAATTGTAGGTACTTAGCAATTGATCAGAACATTCATCTATACAGAATAAACAGCACTCCAAGATCTTCGCATACTCGTGGTCCATGCATCGAAACATCTTTTTCACCAACTCCTATGCAAGTTTCTGATTTCCTTCAATTGTTGCCATCAGCTTCTATCAACTTTTCCCGTATAACCTATATGACCTTTGAACCTGCGATCTATTTGACTATTATTTGAACTTCAGAAATAGCTCAAAGCCAGAGGAGCTCCAAGGAATGATGAAGATTAGTGACCCTTCCTGCAAACCTGAATTTCATCCCGCATATCTTCTTCCACAAAGCATTCCAGGAAGAGATGGCCGCAGATAAAATGAGCCTGAAGAGCACAAGTTCAATTTCAGGCTAGCATTACCTGCAGTTACCACCCCACCCTAGACTTTGGAGCCAACTGCCCAATTAGACGCCTTTTATGCTTGTGCATCATGAAGAATCAATTCAAGTGGCTGGCTAGTTGGCCTTTGAAGTCTTTTTTCACGCACATCCTTGCTCCTTCGTCTTGACAAACACAAAATCGTAGAACAATCACCAATAATCTCCACATGAACACAATCCATCTGAAAAATGATGGAACCTAGCATTGTCTCTAAGAATTATCTCCCTTCCTTCAACTTTGGACATGAGCTTGATTGCTGAGTGACAATCTACACAAACTCGCAAATTCTTCTTTACGATGATGGGTTTAATAGCTGGCACATTTAACAAAGCAAAGGCAACAGCAATTCTCTCACTGTGGAAATAAAGAATTCTCTCCTTTGAACGCTTGTCCACATTAGATGATACACAGCTTGTCCTTGGAACATAGCCTGCTGCCTTTATTTTCTGTGAAAGCTCCTCCAGCTTCTGATAAATCTCTTCTTTCTGAGGGTGGGACCAGTCTTCTGCTCCAAAAGTATGAGTCTTGCTATTAACATCTATCCAACTGAAACCAGGCAGCTTCCTAACATTGTTGTCCTTCATCAGCTTCCTGACCGCCTTTACATCTTCCCATTGCTTAGCTGCTTCATATATATTTGAGAGCAGGATGTGAACACCACTATTTTCCGGCTCAAGACGCATTAGCTTTGCCGCAGCAAACTCACCAAGCTTCTTATTACCAAGAATCTTGCATGCAGAAAGCAGAGAGCACCAGGCAAAAGCATTTGGCTCAAATGGCATTTTCCTTATAAATTCTTCCACTTCGTGTAGCCTTCCAGCCCTACCTAGCATATCAATTATACAAGAATAATGCTCTGCTTTAGGTTCGACGCGATAATTGTCATGCATTGAGTAGAAATACTTCATTCCTTCATTGACAAGACCAGAGTGGCTACATGCTGTCAGTAGATTTACAAATGTGACGTCATTGGGCCGCACCCCTCTAGAAATCATTGTATTGAACACTTCAACAGCCTCCTTCCCACGGCCATGTTGTGCTAGTACCCCAACTAACATATTCCATGTAACATCAATGGGTTGTTTGATATCTCCAAAAGCTTGCTTAGAATACGTATGAAGGCCACACTTCCCATACATGTCAACAAGTGAAGCTGAGACCAGAGGATCACAAACAAAGCTTGTTTTGATAACTTGCGCATGAAGCTGCATCCCTTGATCAAGCAATGCACAGTTAGCACAACCCTTGAGCATACTAGAGAAAGTGAACTCATTGGGGACAATGCATTGTCTTTGCAACTCAACATAAGTGCTCAAAGCCTTCTCTACATGGTCCATCCCAACATATCCATCAATCAAAGAAGTGCTCGACACCACATTCCACCCCTTGGAGTGAAATTCAACCACCCTTGAAGAGCTGCCCATATCTCTGCACTTAGAATACACATCAGTAAGAGCATTGCCAATGAAAACCTCTGACTCAAATCCCAACTTTATTATCATTGCATGAAGAGACTTGCCTAGTATATAGTCCATCAACCCTCCACACGCACCCAACCCACTGCATAAGATATGTTGATCCATGCACACAGCTTCTCTAACTATATTCTTGAAAATTCCTACAGCTTTCCTGAAATCCCCACTCTTAACATGACCATCAATCAAGGCATTCCAAGCAAACACATCCTTATCGGGCATCTCATTGAACACTTTGCAAGCGTCCACCAAAACTCCACATTTTGAATACATGTCCACGAGATTGCTCCCAACAAACAATTCGGCACAAAATCCCAGCTTCAAGCTCAATGAGTGCAGCTGTTTCCCATAATCAAGAAATCCTAGAGAAGCTACTGCTTGGACTGTGCTGGAAATAGCGAACTCTGTCGGGCTGACTCCGACCGCATGCATCGATGAAAACGTTTGAGCCGATTCATAACACCTTTTGTTGTGAGAAAACCCAGATATCAAAGCGGTCCAAGACACTATGTTTGGTTGAGACAATTGGTCGAACAGGTTAACGGCGTCAGTGACGCGACCACATTTGGAGTAGAAATGTAGCAGATGGTTGGCAACGAAGGTAGACGGAATACCACCGGCATAGATGAGGCGGGCGTGAAGCTGCTTGCCCTTTTCCAGCTGTCCTGATCGTGCATATGATTGGATCAACTGAGCCAGAACTGTTGGCTCTCTCAGAAAATAGTTCATGAGGAGACATTGCAAGAGTAATCAAAGAATGATGAAACTTAAGTGCCCGTCGTGCCTTTGTAGCCGGTTTCTAGCTTTCAACTTTTGAAACACTTCAATTTGATAACAAATAAACTTATTATCCTTTACTAGGTATTTACAAGAAGAATGATTATGGACCTGGGAATCTGGGAGCATTGCACAAAACTCAGCTTCAAATTCCAGACGAGTTTATTCAATTTAACTGGATTTTGTGTCCCTAAATCCACAACGATTACTTGATGAATTTCTAAGGATCAAGTTTGACTCGAATGAAATCCATTGAGTCGCATTTTAAATTTTACAACATTAACTGTGAGTATCGAATAGTGCCTTAATCGTTTTAGATCACTTTGCGGTGATGGACTGTGCATGACCAAACAAAAATATTTTAGTTCTCGTAATACATGAGCTGATAGTGCTGGTTTGTCTTTTCTGTTCTTTTTTTTTTTTTCTTAGTAGGAAGTCAAAGAAGATACGTTTTTAGGAAAAAAGATAAGTAATAATACCTTTTAGGATTTTTTGATTAAATGATTCTTTTACTATATAATATTTTTTAACTGCATTTTTCAATTAAAAATTTTCTAATCATATAGTAACTTTGATCAAAATATCCTTCATGAAATCTTCTAATGAAAATTTTCTATTCCATATAGCTGCTCGGTTCACTCAATCTTACCATTCATCTCCAAGACTGAAATTTGCTTTCAGCGGAATAAGCTTAAAGATTGAATCAATATTGGTTTTCTGTTTATACTGAGATGATCGCCTTTGTCTTGCGCCCTTTTTCTTGAATTCTTGACATTCTAACTTCTGACTTCTGTAAGCTGATGAATACTCATTGCGTGGCTGAATCTGACTTAATACGGTTTGATGATTATAGGCTTATGGCTCAGTGTATAGCTTTGTTGTATGCCTGCAATTGACTAGTAGGTTATGTGTTTAACTCTTTTTATAGATTGATCAGTCAATTCTGCCGAAATAAAAAATTCAACTATTTTTATAAAGTTGTAGTGAGCACTGTTTTCTTAGCTCCTTAGTATTTAATTATAATCTCTTGTTTTTTTTCGTGTACTAATTTTGCTATTGATATTAGTGTGTTGCTGGCATATGGATCCAGTTAATAGTGTAGATTCTTTGCTGAAATACTGACGTATGCTGGAATTCTTCTCTAAACTGTTGATGATGGCATTGAACATTCGGGTCGGCTGTTTGCTCAGCAGTAAGGATGTGGCATTTAATCAGCTGGCTGCTCCTCTTCTTCTCATACTCCACTCGTGTAAGACCTTTCATGTGAGTCCACAATTCTATTCGTACGTTCATCCAAAATTAGAAAATTCTTGGTGGCTAACAGGATGGACACTGTACCTTTTGGACCGCTTCTCTCGTAGGCGAAGCTCGTCATGACATCATCTCGATTTAATCTCTGCTATTTTTTGCTTGCGATCGTAAAATCATAATTGAATCAGATCTTTCACGCATCTTTCAATATTGTAGATTTTGATGTGAATGAAACATGCAGATATCGTGGAGGGCTGCTGGAAAGATTGTTCCCATGGCCTTCTATATACTGGAATTTTGATCAATTACAAACGCCAAACTTTCAACATCCTTCGATGGCTCCCCTCAGATTATCCATAAACCACTTTAGGATAAATTTGGTGTTGTGGCAACAAAAAGTACCACTATATTTTGACTTCAAAGACGTTCCATCCTGGAAATTCATAATGCCTGTGTTGACGACCATAAAAAAATATAAGAAGTGAGTGCAGAATCTGTCTCAACGGCTGTCATAATACTTGAGTTCTTTACATTTAATGCAGGACAATATAAAGGCATTAATATGTAAAAATCTTCGGATGATCCTTGGATAGCTTCGTAGTTCATGTGCTTTCCAAGCCTTATCATAACTAATGTTAACGCTGTACTCTTTCCTCATATATTGAATAGTATCCTTGAGCCTGTAAATATGTCTATGGCTTCACGAATTTGTCATTGGTGTAGTGGCCAATCAGCTAGTTAGCAGTTTGTCGATGATCATGATTGATATATTCATGGGACAAGTATGAAAATGAGATAGTTGGGCAATCTTGTTAAATTCAGTTCCCTACATCTTTGTTGTCCTCAATCTCTATTTAAAGTTATCTTTTTCGTCTATGCATCTTAATTGCTACCAACAAGTATCTTGTAGATTATTTAACACGGAATTCAAAATTCCGTTCAGAGCAAATACATGTAGCTATCTTCTCAGTTAATTCTTGCTTTCAAAATTTTGGCCAACATAAATTTGTTTAGATGATGTCACGATGACCATGCTGCTGCTAGATATATTCAATTGGTTCTCAGCGACTAGATGGGATGACATGTACATAGGTTGCTTTTCTTGTATATGATGTTAATGTCACGACCCAACTCAAGAGCCATGATCGGCATTAAATCGAAGGACGTGTGGTTCGATTGCAATCTAATGACAGTATAAGAACCTTTATTATAAGCATCGATTGGCTGGTATATCTCCAATAGTCAGACTTTGTCTGCTCCTATTTACTTCGCATTAACAACAATCTTTATAGGTATCTTGACTATAACATTTCTGATCAGTCCATAAATCTATTTCACATGTTGGTCAACTCAAGTAGATTGTGATTCGAAGAAGTGGTAATTTGATTGACTTTAGAAAAATAATAGAAGAAGATGCTGCTCGACCAAGTTCAAATATAATCGAAAAAAGTTAGAGCATATGAAGAAGAACGTTGTTATTCTTATTAAGTTTGGATTGCAATCGAACACACGTCCTTCGACATAAATTCAAAAAATTTATTCGAAAAACAAATCTTTTAAAGAAGAGATTACTCGACTATAATTCGAAGTATAGTCGAACCAACATTTCGAAAAAAGTGTTATTCAACGTAATTCTACTATACTAAAAAATATCGAAAGTAGGTGAAGAAGAAGGTTTTATTCAAGTCATGTAAAATTACAATCGAACAACTCTTCCTTTGATTGAAGTTAAAGTAATATATCAAAGAAGGGGTTGTTCGACTTTAAATCGAAAATGGTCAAATGGTGGACGAGAACCCACCCCCCACCCCACCCCACCCCACCCCAAAAGAAGCTACGCTATACATATACAAGAACTTCGTACAACAAACTAGTAAACGTAATTGTACCTAGCCATTATTTGTTTTAACAGTGGTTAAGTAATCCTGTTGAATGTTCAATGGCAAAAAGTTGTGCGTTTTCAAAATGATTTTTAGTAAAATGATTTTAACAAAAAAACTTCGTAGAGGGAAAATGACATGGCGTTGGTTGCTTGTAAGGTAGTGTTGAAGCAAGCAATAAAAGCAGACAAATGACAATCACTCGTGAGTGAGAAACAGACACAGCCCAACCTTTTCTTTGGATGCATTCATTTGAAAACGAAATAATGTCCACGCATCCAATTTTTAAATATCCCAAATTTTATTATAATTGTTTTTCTTTCTCTGTTGCGCTATGAATAGTATTCATTTTATTTTAAATAAAGCAAGCAACAAAAGAGACAAGGAACAGATATGTCCTACAGAGATGAACAAAGGCTACAAGTCTAAAACAACTGGATCAACTTTACATAGAAAGCTTTTCGCATTAGAAAACTATTATCGTCACTAGAATTAGCGATCAAATTGATTGTTGTCCATTTCCAACTAGTCTAATCTTATCTTAAGGAGTAAAAACGTTAGAATTAACCAAGTTGGATCTATTGTGAAAAACAAAAGACACAATTTAAACTGTATCGAATTCAATTCACTAAATTTGTGTTTTTCTAGAGATAACAGAATTGCATACTTAACCTGTTCTATCAAAATTTGAAGTTAAAACTGTAAACTTTATATTTCTTATAGAAAAATCACCCTATAGAAGAGAAGGTAAAGGATTATGATAATGCCTCCCAACCTCTACATTTTAACTCCGGAAAGAATGCCATCCTAGACTAGCTAGGTGACTCCATTACGGGTGTAGTTTTTTCACCCTTATAATTCACTTATTTTTAAATTATTTTTAGTTCATTTTTAATTGCACAAACAAATATAATAAATCACTTCAGTTTATTTTATTCTTCAAAATAAACATAAAAACAGAATCTCTAATAATATTATTTATTATAATTTATTTCTAAAACTAATTCAGTTAGAGCTAAAAAGAATACATCCTAATTCCATGTTCAAGTTCCAAACCTAATCAAACGGAATCTTAGATACCTCAGGGCTAATTGGAACCGGAATTGCCCTGAGAAAGTAAAGATAGAAAATATCCCATCAATTTCTCTCTCCCAATTGGTTGTTGGCTTATTATATTCCTCTCCTGTCAAACAACTCAAAAACAACCACCAACCTCGATCACACACGCAGAATTCATTCATTTTAATTTCACTCACTCAAACCAGCAAAGTAATGATATTCCAATACCTGCCACACAAAAACCAGTTCGTCCACGTTCACTTCCCTCTCACCATATGCATCTCTTCCTCACAACGTGTTCTCCCACAACCCCATTTACACCATCTCCCTTCTTTTTCTTCTTCTCTCATCCTCCCTAATTCCTTCCTGTTCCAGTTTCAGTTCCAATTAATCTTCTTCTCTCTTGCGCGCAACCTACCATTGACACCAAACCTTACATTTTGCAATATTTTTGTTGTGTTAGCTAGCTAGAGTTTCCGTTTCAAGATATCTAGCTAGCAAGTAGTTCAACATGCTTCATCCAAGCTGTAGCGGTACTGATGATGTAGTTAGCACTAGAAGCTTAAATAATACTTCAACTGATTTACAGAAAAACCACACCCTATCTCCTTCACCGCCTCGGCCAGATGTTTGCGATGATGCAGATAAGTTTAACAACGAGCAGAAGCATTCGAACATCCAGACCAACAAGAGTACTGATCAGTGTCTGAATGAAAACTCATGCATGGGACAAGATACCCATGAAGGGTACAATAGATTCATGAACTGCATGGAGTTATCAGTTGAACCTGAACAAGAGCAACAACAGGAGCAGCCGAAGATATCCGAAGAAGAAGAAGAATCATCGACGAAGGCGGAGACTGGTGCAGAGACGAAGAAGGACGAAGAAGAAGATTGTGGGAGAGAAAGACTGAAGAAGCACAGGATGGAAATGGCAGGAAGAGTATGGATTCCTGATATATGGGGACAAGAGAGTCTTCTCAAAGAGTGGATGGATTGCTCGGCGTTTGATCGGTCGCTTGTTCCAAATGGACTTGTTTCAGCACGGAAGGCACTCGTTGAAGAGTCCCAGAGAGCTACTAGCTCCGTCACAACGATAGAGAACCGGTGTTCTTGAAATCTTCTACATGCTCTTGAGTTTATTTCTCTTTCTTTGTCCAGTCTGATTATTGGATTATAAAGTTCATCTTTTTTTTCTCTCTTTCTGGGTATCTGAGATACAGCTGCTTTGATGACGAAATGAAAAAGTAATTTGCATAATTTATGACCTCTATGCAATATAAATACATTTATCTGAAGACTGGTCAAATCTCTTCAACTTTTTTATCTGGTTACTTTCATGTATGGAGTTCTTGATCTTGTGTGAGGAACGGGATTGAAGTTCAGGAGGCTGGACCGCATCACCAGAAGAAAGCTGCAAAGAACTGCAGCACTTAGCATTGGTTGCAAGTAATGGGCACAGCTGAGTGTGGAAGTATTAACCGCACCAGGTGCTTGCATCAGTATATCTCTTAGCTAGAGCGTGCAAGTAGAAGAGTTTTATTTTGGTAGTTGTACGAGCAAAAACTCTTTACGAGTTCAAGTTGCTATTATCCCAGTAAGTGTCAGAATCCATTAGGGATTCTTCTAGTAAGAGTTGTACTTATAAATAGATTCAATTCCATTATGTGAACAGGCATCAAAGAATCAAGTTATTTTCCAGCTTTTTACTTTCAGTTGCATGCAGATTTATTTCAGTTTTCTGTTTAAATTTATTTCTGGACTTTATAGTTTTCTGCAGTTTACATAGTAAGAGTCTTTATTCCAGCACTCTAGTTTTTTGTTTTTTGCTTCGTCGCACATCAAATTGATATTAGACGCATCTATATAATGGAAACCAAGGCCTCGTTCGGAACCCTGATCACCATCGTCACCTATCACAGAAGCAATTCATCAGCACAAAGAGAGGTATAACTGAGGGAGCAATTCATCGATATGCATGCTCAGATGCACCACAAGAGAAAATTCCAAAGAGACTAAAAAATTAGTAGCTACCGGAAAAAATTGGCGCTAAAAGCATTAACCGAAAAAGCACGGTCTTCAATATGGTCCCTAAACTAAATGTCGATCGCGGATACCTATAGCGACCTAAAACGTAGTTCGTCACTATATAAAAGCATTCGCTACTAATTAAGCATGGTCGCATTTTAGGTATTAGGAACCAAGTCCCTGATACTTGGGCTTAACGACCAAGAGTAAATCTGCGACCAAATTGATTTGGTCTCTAATACTTTGAACTATAGTGATCAAAATTATTTGTCCCTAATACTATTATTTAGGACCAAGTTGACCTAATATTTAATACTTGAGTCATAACAACCAATGCTATTTAATCCATAATATGTGGACAAAATAATATAATTTAGCTACATTTTGTAATTTTTGAATTCTCTATATATAAGAATTTAGTAGTTTACATAATAATAACCAATTAATGAACAAATAACACAAGAAACATTTCACATAAATAATTCAGTAAAATTTAAATAAGTTGATAGTTGGTAGTAATAGAAATTTAATAATTCAGTATAAAATAATTATTGTATACAATAATGTAATTATTTTGGTACAACAAAAAGTTTGATCACATCATTGGCTCACCAGAAAAACGTAATTGAAGCATTCCAGATAACATATATAGCAAATGCTATATGTGATAGAGTATAACTAATTATATAAATTATGTGAAAATTTATTAGTATAATATATCAAAATACTAGATGATATCTAATGATTTTAAATTATAGTAAAAAATTTATAATACTTATTTTAAAGATATTATTTAAACAACTACCTATGTGGAGGTTCGTCACTGATATAGGACACAACAACGATCAATTGTGGTCATTAATGCTTGAAGAAAAAGTGACTGACCTTTGCCGGCACACTCATTACACGGGCATACTCCTTTGGTCTATCTGTAGCTAGCTGACATAAATAATCGAAGAGTAAAAAAATTTACTTTTATTTTGATGATAAGTATGAGCGTGGATATAAGTGCACTAACAAAGTGTACCCAACTCTTAGTTTTAGATCCAAGAGAAGAGGATGAATTGATCATAGAGGACTTTACTAAAACCGTGATAGAGATAGATTCAACTTTATCCTAAATGCTATGCATGGATTTGGGACCTCTAGACGTTGTCGGTAAGATAAAAAAACATGTCTTAGCTTTATAGATCGACTACTGTAGTACTCATAATTTCATTGCCGATAAACATGTAAAGCACTTATGCTTGACATCTAGACTAATCAGACCATTCAAGACGAAAGTGGTTGATGGAAGGCTACCTTCAATTGAGGTAAGATGCCCGCATGTCACACTAAAAATGCAGAAATCGTAGCAGAATATTGATGCACACCCCTTTTCTGTTGGGAGGCATAAATGTGAGTGCTCTTATGCGTACAATGGCTCGAGAGCTAAGGGGAAGCGGTGACCAACTAGAGACGTTCCTATATGATATTTTCAATGCAAGGTCAAGACTTCATATTGAAGGAAATACGAGAATGAGGACTGGTGTAAGTCACCAGCATCTCTTCAATATCTACCTTCTTCTCTTTTACGATTAGTAACAATAGATGCCATAGAGGAGCAGGATGGTGAACACTTGCAGTTGCCCTTGGACTTACAGGCTATTAGATAGACTAGAATTGTGCAGTGTTTAGGCCCATTCTTGGACATCCTCGAAAGTGATCTCAAGATTATAAGATCACAAAATTATTTTATTTTTTAGAGCTATGCTAGCAAATGTTCGACCCAATCGCTACTTACATATTAGAAGGTAGAAATTGAGCACATCGTCGCCGAGATGCCATCATAAGAAATTATTAGGGCTAATTATTTTGTACTTTCATTTTAGTTCCGCTAATAAAAAGAAGGATGAAATATAACAAATTTGCGTACAGTAAGAGTTTTAAACAATACTATCGTTAAAATAAAATATCTTATTTCGATAATTGACGATTTGTTAACGAGCTCCATAGAGCTTGTTACTTGTCCAAACGGGACATGAAATCAGGGTACCATCATATCCGATTCAAAGAGAAATATATTCATAAAATGGCTTTTCAGATGCATAAAGCATGTTTCGAATTTCTTACTATGATGTTTAGTACAACAAATGCACCAATAAATTTTTAGTCGTTGATGAAGGATATCTTCTATTCCTATTTCTGTAAAGTTTGTATTAGCAGTTTTTTTAATAGCATACTTATTTATAGCTCTAATTGGGAGGATCATCTTCGTCACCTCGCTCGTATCTTTCTATTTTGCTAAAAGAGCGGCTCTATGCCAACCAATCTCAATGCAGGTTTAGTTACTAACAAATTGAGTATTATGCCATATTATTTTAGCAGAAGGTAATACAGCTGACCCATCTAAAACTAGTGTAATGCGAGAGTGACGAACACCAACGACGGTGATGGAGCTGCACATTTTGTAGGACTCAATGGGTACTATCATAACCGTCCTCCTACGACAAGATGGAGAAGGAAACTCTCCCCCTCCTCGAGTTATCTATTGTTAATGAGTACCTGATGCAACATGGCTGCATATGAGTTCCTAATAGTCCATCTTTTAGTAGGCAACCACTCTTTGGTGCTCATAACTCAGCCAAAGCTGAGCAAGACAAGTAGTTTCAAACTTACAAGCTCTCAGAAATTCTTTTGGCTCGAAATCTAAAAATGTTAACAAGTACATCACAGCTTCTTCTACTTGTGAAAGCAAAATCTAGTGCACTTAGATAAGCAGGGTTGATCAATCATTGACCATTCTTTCTACACCGTGGATTGATATTATGATAAATTTTATGAAGGATTATCACACTCAAGTAGTAAGGATGCCATATTGGCGGTTGTCGATCGCTTATCGAATGCTCGCTTTATTTCTCTACAACATTGCTACATTGCCAAGAGCGTAGCTACAACCTTTGTAAGAGAAGTGGTTTGTGTGTACAAGTTACCATCTCTATGTTCTGATTGTGACTCAATCATCTTAATTTTTTTAGACAAAAACTTCACAGGCTCCAAAAGATATCTCTCCCCATGAGCACTATATTTCGCTCTTACACAGATGGGCAGTCTATAGTTATTAATAGGTGCCTAGAAGCATATTGGTACTTTGTCGGGAAGTGAATGAAGAAATGGATGCAAATGGCTTCCTTAGGCATAGTATTCTTATAACTAATGTGCACACTACCATACATGTCATTCCATTGAAAGTTGTCTACGGGCGCCATCCACCACTACCTATTGCATTTATCTTAGGGCCGCCGATTACTCTAATTAGTTAGGAGTGCAACTACGATAATGGACAACATTATGCATGATTTGATACTCTATTTACCGCTTAGAATCACATCAAGCAACAACCTATGGACACTAACGGAAAAAGAACTACGAAATAGGGTACTGATTTTTGTGAAGCTGCAACCACATGCTGTATGTCATTTCATCATTTTCATAAGCTATGAAAAATATACTTAGCATCTTTTCATATTGTTAAACGTATTGCGAAGCTTGCATACAGAATTGACTTGCCCCCTTAGTCCCAAATTCACCTTGTCTCATATTTCACAATGTAAAGATGGTCGCCATAATCTATAAAAAATTAGCGATACATTTACTTGATATTCCGTAAGAAGATTAACGTGATGCTTTGGAGGATTTGCAGCAGTTACTTCTTACTAGACTTGAGGGTAAGTCTTATCTTTCTAGAAAAGTGAATGTTATGAATAAGACTGAAGTTCAGGAGGCTCAATCTCATCGTCAGAAGAAAGTTGCAAAGGACTATAGTACTTACATTGGTTGTAAATAATGGGCGCAAGTGATTGTGTAAGTAGTACCTACACTAGGTCCTTGCATTAGTACTGTTTCTCTTAGATAATGTGTGTAGAAGAGTTTTATTTTAATGAAACTTGTATGAGCCAAAACTCTTTATAAGTTTAAGTTGCTATTACTACATAAGTGTTTAACGACTCTAGTAAGAGTTATACTTATATATAGATGCAATTCTATTAGGAACAGACATTGAAGAATCAAATTATTTTCTAACACTACAACAAAAAGTAATAATATGAACCAAAATTAGTGGCGACCAGTTTCATCTAGTCGCTATTTGTTTCGTCTAGTCGCTACTATATTGTTCGCTAATGATATTTTTTCTTATAGTGCAAGTATTACTTTTAGTTGTAAGTTATTTTTCAGCTTTCGATTTTATTTTATCGTCAGTTCTTTATTTCTACACTTCACAATTACTCGATTTTTGTTTCCTTTTGTTCATCGCATATCATCTTGTTATGATTTGATGAGAAAATTAAAATCTCCCGTAAATTGTAGTAATATTTCAGTAAAAATATTTTGTTCTTCAATTAAGCTAAGGAGCAATATTTGTTAAGAGTTTTGGGATGATGTTCGATTTAGGGTGTGTTTTAATAGAAAGTAAATTTCACAAAACTGAATTCCGTAAAATTGAGTTTGTTAAAAAAAGGGTAGAAACGAGTTCAAAAATTCGGAATAACTGAAACACAAAATGTGAGTTCGTACTCAACATTTGAAAGGAGAAAGTAAATTCATACAATTTAAACACGCCTTTACTAGACTTGAATCGTTAAGTAGCTTTACAAAAGATCAAATTTGTTTCCAGAAAAAAACTTGAATCTTATATGACATGCATTGAGTTATAATACATTCATTCATAGTTGTTAAAAGCCTAAATCTTTAATGCAAAATTTTAAAACAAATAGTAAAATTGTCTAGAATTTAGACCTATAGAGAATAGCAGACGAATAATATGAGATTAAAATTCTTTGGACAGTCACCCTCACATGAAATATACATCAATGTACGTTACGCCGTCATGTGTGGGCTTGAGCTTATAGACTTTGATACCGTATGAGTGTAGTTTTCTAATTAGCTTAAAACATTAAGGATATGTTTTGATTATGGATAAGTGAGGGGAGTGCATTGAATGTGAAGCATTTCCCAAATGCTACTATTGTTTGCATTACTTCGTTAAGGGGAGAAAACGGAAGCAGTTTTTCCTCCTTTTCCATGAATCATGATTAAATGCGTACCAACCAATCAGATGGATACGCATGGGTACAAGTGGGGAAGCAAATTGCTTCCCCTTTTATTCTTTTTGTTATTTAGTTTTTTTTCTAATTTAGTATTTATTTCTAATTTAATAATATGTGGGTTTTGTTTTTTTGTTTTCGCTTTCAATAGGGAAGTTCTCAAATAAATATTTTCATAATTAGCACATGTTGTGTTTTATAATAATAATAATATTTTTACATTCACTTTAATTTTAATTGATTTTAATTTATAAAGAAAATTATGAAACTCTTTGATCAATTTTTGTTAATTTATTAAGTTTAGATTAAGAAAAATTTTAAACAGCTTTTACGTAATATCTAAACTTATAATATTTAACGTTACATTAATAAAAATGAGATTAGTCTAAACTTAGATCTATATAAAAATAAAAAAAAGTATTTGAGTGTCTTATAAATGATTTTCTTTCATTGCTCACTCATTTATCATTCTATCCCAACACAGTTAATTCTATATCAAATACGATAAGAATAAATGACTATAATTTGTAACCATCCTCTTCATTACTCTTATTTATGTAACTCTTAATTTTACTTATTACTCACATATCCAAACAGACCCTAAAAATAAAGGTAGAGTTACTAAAGACTTACAAAGGCTAAAAGAATACCAAATGAATAATTTGGAAGTAAAATTTTTTTGACAATACTGTTCAAATTAGATTGAGACATAGTTGGCAGATCCGTATCTGATCGGACCATCCAGGTTGACATGAAAAACTTTCAACCCGAACGCTAATCGGTATGATCTAGATTGATCCGGACGGTTTTCGAGTTGACCTTATGACCCGTCCGCTTATGTCGATGATGGTCGCAAGAAAAAAAAAAGTTATAAGTTACAGCGTTGCTTTTAAACCTTTGAGAAGGCGAGCGATTGAATAGTAGATTGTTGCTACTTCTCTGCGGTATTAAAAGCACTATTGCCTATTTCTCCATGACTCTTATCGAACTCCACCGAATCTCTTTATTTTTGGCTACGCCGGCGCGGGAGCTGATTTTTTTGGTAGTAAGATTTAATGTAGGAATGGTTGGGAGTTTCATGACCTTTGTTATTCTTCTTTATACTGCTGTTGTCTTGATACCACGATCTCGTGAACACGCCACTTAACTCAGCGGCGGTCGGTTAAATCATCGTCAGTTATCAGCGTGAGGAGTGAATGAGGTTTTGAAGAAACTTGAAACCCCTCACGTTTTTTTTTTCCTTCACCCACCCCCCCAGGTTGACATGAAAAACTTTCAACCTGAACGCTAATCGGTATGATCTAGATTGATCCGGACGATTTTCGAGTTGACCTTATGACCCGTCCGCTTATGTCGATGACGGTCGCATAAGAAAAAAAAAACTTATTAAGTTACAGCGTTGCTTTTAAACCTTTGAGAAGCAAGCGATTAAATAGTAGATTGTTGCTACTTCTCTGCGGTATTAAAATCACTATTGCCTATTTTTCCATGACTCTTATCGAACTCCACCGAATCTCTTTATTCTTGGCTACGCTGGCGCGGGAGCTGGTTTTTTTGGTAGTGAAGATTTAATATAGGAACGGTTGGGAGTTTCATGACCTTTGTTATTCTTCTTTATACTACAGTTGTCTTGATACCACGATCTCGTGAACATGCCACTTAACGTAGCGACGGTCGGTTAAATCATCGTCAGTTATCAGCGTGAGGAGTGAATGAGGTTTTGAAGAAACATGAAACCCCTCACGTTTCTTTTTTCCTTCACACCCCCACCCCACCCCACCCCACGCGCTAGAAAATAGATTCTTCATTTTCATTCTTTCTTTAATTTCTGCTCTAATTTTCTCCTTCTCCTTCTTCTTCTTCTTTCCACGCCAAATCAACTTTCACCTTCATCTCCACCAACTATCGCCACCGGTCCTCGTTCTTGTGTTCCCGTGTCAACAACTTATACAGAACTCAGTCACACAGAAATCTCAATATAGCAAGCAGTACTAGACGGAGAAGTAAAATGAAAAAGCAATGCTTGTGAAGAACACTGAGTGTCGAGGCTATCATGGACGAAGAGAATCAAAGTTCTCATCTTTATGACCATAATGAGGTTTTCCTTCAGAGACTCAGGGAGGTTGCCTTCAATTATCAGCGCAACGAGCAGTTCAACAATATCATGAAAGCGAGTCGTGCTGTAAGCTTGCCTCCGTAGGGTTTGGCAATTCTTTTAGCAAAGAAGTAATGTTTTTTGATACCAAGTAAAAAAATCTTGACTTTAAAAACTGATTACTCGTTGTCTAGCTGTATTATTATTGTTTTTTCAAAATTATTTAAACTTTGAGTTAGATGTATAGATTATGAATTCTAGTGTTTGATTTGGTTCAGTAACTGACCAACTCAAGAGGCCAAGACTCAAGCCCATGACAACTTATATATCTAGTCTTAAAAATTCGGTCAAATATATTGACCTATGGATTGACCCGTGACTCGACGATCCGGACACAATTTTGGATCGATGTTCTGATTGGGTCTTCCAACAATAGATTGAGTTATTATATTTTACATTAATTACTAATTTTATTTAATTATCTAATTGATGTAGAAACTCATCACTTCAAAACTTTTTTATTTTGCGATCGGTGGATGTACTCATTTTCGTACTGACTCATTGTCCAAGACAATTTCACTGCAACTAAAGAAGACCTACCAAATGATCTCGTCTTTGTTCTCAAATTTAGTCCCTATCGTTAGGAACTATATATTTATTAAGTATATTTACAAGTTAGGAGAAAAATTAATAAAAACACTTTAAAATAGTTACTCCAGTAGTTAAGTGAACTGGCAATTTTCCTCTTTTTTTTTTAATTTTAAAATTTGTACTTTTATGTACAAAAAGTTCATTAAACATTGCAACCCAGGACCGAAACTGTGAAACCGCCATAGCTAGCAAGGACCTCATAAACGACACATCATAATAAACAAAAGAACATGGACCTATGTGCAATTTAGATTAATCTGCAAACGCTTCAACAATACGACTTTGGCCCTGGAATAACATTTTATATCAAACTAATACTAAAGAAATTCAACTCTCGCTAATTTTTGTTCCATTTATTTTCGTGCGGACTCCAAAGTAGTTGAAAATAAATTCTATTTCTGCTTTATTATTATTTCTTACATCCGTCTTCCGCCTTCTCTCTTTCGATCGCGCGAAGTAATAATAATTTGACCTAAATTTTACGAAAAACCTTGAGATTTCCGAACCCTGTTCTTCTCTAAGGTTAGTTTTCTTCTTGGATTTCTTGTTTTTCTGCTGCTATGGATGTTCCGTGTTGATCTTATTGGAGTTCGGAGCCACATTTTTCGAAAATTTCGGACATCTTTTTGTTTTAATTGGTAATGTCGTTATGGCAATGTTGCAAATTAAGCTCTGCTTGATGTTGATGTGTTTAATTATGATCTGGGAAATATGAATTCAGCTCTATTTGGAAGCTTGGAAGTTGCTTCATTAGTTAATTCTATCAGCATTTCCTGATTGTTTATGTTTTGCTGTTGTGTGTAAGTCCTTCTGGTAGCTCAGGAGCTACTTAGTTAATTTTGGTAATGAAATTTCTAGAGGCGCGATTGTTGCTGCTTTTTGTTACATTGAAAGCCGATAAGTTGTGTAATTCGTTAATTTTGGTTAATGAAGCTTCGTTGCTGTTAATAATTTGATGAGTGTTAAATTATTTTCACAGTTTTTGTTCCTCAATTGATATCTATGAATAGGATCTATTGTTTTTCTGTTGAATACATTTATTTAATCCAGTTATATTGATCTGTTTGTTCTGATGTTAATCTAATGCAGGTGTTCCTTACTGTGCGAATCAAAAGTTGCATTGTTGTGCTTTTATTATGTGGGAATCGATGTATTTAAGTTGAAGATTGTTTAAGGTAAAACAATGGCTGCGACAAGCAAATATGATCCCTTATCTGGTAGCACTGATGGGGTTGCCTATCCGAATGGCCAACGTGGATCATATGGTGCTACATTCGTGGAACGGTCTGGGAGTTTCCGTGAGGCCTCAGAGAACCGTGTCTTATGCTCTCTTTCAAGTATGCCGAAGTCAGGGGGCGACTCAAGGAATCTGTTTCAGTCCCTTGTATCTGATTTAAAACCTGTTATAGATCAGAAGTTTCCTAAGGCAGTGGAGCTAAAGAGAACACTAACTTCTGCTCTTGGCATATCCTTTGAAGAATCATCATCTGTCACAAGTTGCGGGAAAGGTTTGACGCCTTCCTCTAGTGATGAACTCAAACGTCTAAAGAGCAACATTGTTGGGTGTTCTATCAAAGCAAGGTATATATTTGGTCACTCAGTTCTACTATTGCCTAGTGGAAATAACTGAGATGATAGTGTAATGCTAATAGACTTTGTGTATTGGTATATTTCTATATTTTGACATGGCAATATCTCCTAGTTATATGTTCCTTACCATGTATTTTTTATAGATCAGATACCCGACTCATTTCCTTTCTAGAAACATATGATTATCTGAATTGTCTTCAATCTTACTTCGTACAGCTTCTTGATAGACTGATTCTGTGATTTGTATGTTATGCTTGACATTGACAGGGATCGAGCTAAAGCCTTTGGTGAAGCAGCATCAAGAATTGATAAATGTTCTCACACTATATCAAAGAAGCATTCTAGAGTTGATGGTGCATCAGCTGAGCGGTCTAATGCATTGTTTGCAGGACCAGGTGCCCCGAAAGGTGGATCTCAGAGTCTTCCTTCTTCAAATGGGTCCGAGCCAACATCTCAGAGATTGGAAGAAAGGGCAAAAGTTGCTGTACCAAATAGAAGGATTAGATCTTCAATGGCCGAAGGAAGGGTTTGTACCTTGAAGCTTTTCGTCAACCTTCTTTAAGTTTCCTTAATTTGCTTTCTGTATTTTCATTGGCATATTCAGCTTATTAGCGAGTTCCTCTGGTATACTCTTTGTAGAAATAGACTGTCCTTATTATGGCTGGAACAATTTGTATGCTTAATGAGTTTCATTTTCATTGATATGGTTTTACACTGCATACTCAATGATGAACTTGTTGAGATATTGGTTTATGTGTAAACGTTGCTATCTCATTGTTTAGATTTTTTCTTATCAGCATTCCTGGTAAATTTGAGTAGGTCAGTCTTCTTGACTGCATATTTTATCTGGATCGTATCATGTCGCTTTTCCTAATGCATGTGTTTCTTCCTCATGGATTTATTTTGGCAATCTTTTGCTATTACCAACAACACTATTTGTGTACTGTCTGTTTTTTTCTCTTTTTTTGGTACTCACTATCAGTTAAATAGCCTGATCTTGTCTTGAAATAAAAAATATCTTAATACTGGTCTCCCTGCATGTTTTCATTTCATGAATAATATTGATCATCATGAAAATAAGGCAGTCGGTGGAAATAGTATGTCTTCCATGCTCCTTAGAATTTCCTTGGAGTCTATTTGATAAGTACTTGGTTGATGTTAGAACTCCAGTGCTGTATTTTGTCATGAGATCATATTTTTGGCTATTAGATTTTTTAAAAAAAATTTATTTGGTAAGAGTTGAAAATATGATCATGTGTTTCATCAAACTGCCTTTCATTTATAGATGGATGCACGAGCTGGTAACATTGCCAGGCCAACTGTCCTTGTAGATAGGGATAAACATGCATACAAGATAGCAAATGATGGCATGACAATGCCTGAAGAAAAGGCTCGTGCAGTATCATCCACAGTTGATGGATGGGAGAAGCCTAATATGAAAAAGAAGCGTTCCGTATTAAAAACAGATGTTTCTGCAAGTACAGTAGTGGCTAAAACTCTTGATGGGGAAAGGGATCCTAGACGAGGAATCCAACAAAAGCTCATTAATGACAATCGACCACGTGGGAACTATATGATACATGGCAGCAGGTTTGATGTCGTTACTTTCGCAGTTCTGATCTGATTGATGTGATTGCCACAAGTGCTGCCAACCTCTTAAATTGAGCAAAACTGCTACCAAATTTGTTTCAAGCTAGATTTCTGTATTTTTTAGATGTAATCAAAGTGGTTGAATGGTTCCTGTGGCTGTTTAGACTACAGGAGAGATGCGATAATTTGTTGAAGAGAGTCATGTGGATCATATGTGTGCTTTGGGCGGATATACACCTATTATCTGCGTGCCACTCTTTTTTCTACGTAGTAGTGTATTTATTTCCTCTCAATAAGCATTTACTAATAGTAATATGGGAATCTGCTTTTATCTGAAAAACTAAGGTTCATCATTTGGTGGTGTTATACAAGGCATTTTTTGGGTATTAGAAAAACTGCACCTAGTTTGAGTAAGTTTTTCCCTATAAAATCCTTCCTTCAGATAACCCTTTTCATATGCCTGTGGAGGTTTTAGCCTGCTAAAATCTAGAAAAGTTCTTTACAATTTTAGTTTTCCTACTATATATGGGTTTAAAAGAGCTACAAGTTAAACCTTTCGGAGAGCTAGGTTGCTTTTAACAAAAATTGGTCACTGAAGATGTTTAATATCTTACCAAAACCTGTCTTCTATCTGGCAGGACTGGACTTGTTAATGGTACCGGAGGTCTTGACGCAGCTTCTCAGCATGCCATGGTGCGTCCCTCGCCAAGAAGTGACCAAGAGAATGCCTCAGCTTTTGGTGACAGTAAGGATGGACGTCTTGTTACTTCAGATAAGGAAGGCTCTAGTCAGAGGGCTGCTAACAAGTAAGAATCTTTCATTAAATTTGGTAATACAACTTAGAGAATAAAAAGGGGTGGACACGTGCCACTTTTATGTGTAGCTGCGCATATTCGCTCTCTCTCTCTCTCTCTCTCTCTCTCATTTATCTCCATGCACAGTTTACATTTTGTGTGGCTGACACAGTTAATTCTTTACTCTGTTGCACTTCATGTATCATCTAATCAATTGCCTGTTCATCAATTGTGCTCAGGCTGAATGGATGTGAAGATACTTCTGCTGCCAGTTCATCGTCATTAGCCAAGCTGAATCCATCTGCTCGGGGACCGAGATCAAGTTCTGGTTCTCAATCTAAGGCTGCCCTGAACATTCATAGAGCTTTAACAAATTCTGATGACATGGAGTTCCCTCAATGTACAGAGAAGGCAAGTGCTATAAATGGATCTATCCACCATAAACGTGGAACATCCACACGGTCAGCATCACCACCTGTGCAGTGGGGTGAGCAAAGGCCTCAGAAAATTTTGCGTGTTGCTAGAAGGTCAAACATATGCCCTTTCATTGCAAATAGTGATGACTACCAAGCAGCAGATGTAATTGAAAGTATATCCAATGAAGATGGATTGGAAGTCACTAGGCGTATATCTTCTAATGCCTCTCAGCAACTTAAAGCAAAAGGTGAGCACGCATCAGCACCAGGATTATCGGAAAGTGATGATTCAGGCATTATAGAAAGCAAGTCAAGTAGTAAACTTCAAAAATGCAGCGAGATAGAAGATAAAGCCAGCCAAAGCATTCAGAAGGCTGCAGTTGGCATGCCACATCCAAAGAAGACAAAGTTGGTAGTTGATGAACATCTTGGTGATGGTATCCGGAGACAAGGTAGGTCAGGACGTAGTTTTGTCCATACAAGACCAAACATCCCTTCCGGATTTGAGAAGCTTGAGTATGCTACCACTACAAAACAAATGAGAACTGGCAGGGCTTTGGAGAAGTTGGAAAGGTATTTATGGAGTTGCTCATATAAGAGAAATTAGTACTGCACCAAGTTAATTAATTTTAGAAACTAGTTTGTGAGTTTCTCAGTTGCAACATTTCTCATTGTGTTGTACCTTTGTCTCAGCAAACAAGGTCGTCCACCAACTAGGAAGTTGTCCGAGCGGAGGGGGTATACACGCCCAAGGCAGTCAATGATCAATTCCAGCCTGGATATTGCCGGTATATTAATATATTTGCTGATTTATAACCTCATGTTTATAGTCTTATTATTCGCATTTAGAGTACTTTTTTATTGCCAATATATGTAAATTTTGACTTGGTAGGAGATTCATACGATGATCATGGAGAGCTTCTGGCAGCAGCAAATGCTGCTATGAGAACAAGTAAGTGACAGCAAAATGATTATCTGCCTATGCTTGTTAGGTGTCTGATCATGGTAGAAATTCTTCGGTTGCTTCTTAGGGAATGCTTCCCTTGGTTCATTTTGGAGTCAAATGGAGCCTATCTTTGCTTTCATATCAACAGAAGATGTAGCATTCTTGAAGCAAGAGGTAGTAATAAGTTCATAAAACTTCTTAGAAAGTCCTCATAATTTCCTTTTTTATTATGATTGATTGATTCTCCTTCTCCAACAAACAGATTAGCTCCAATAATTCTGCTGAATATAGTAATCTTCAAGGAGATGATTGTCAAAATGTATGTTACCTGCTCTTATGTTTTGTAACTTGTGTATCACTTACAAGCTCCTCCTTGAGATAGTTCCATGTTATTGTCAACATCTGTTCATTGAGCTGTCTGCTTTTCTACTGAACATCTTTATTTACTATTAGATGGATGTACAACTTTTCTGTGTTCTTTGGCAAAATTTGTAGACCTTATTGATCTCTAATGGTATTCTTCATTTTTCTTTCAGGATGGTCTAGGATACACTTCTTTCATGTCATCTCCTTCACTCCCAAAAAAAGAAGATGGCAGCACTATTTCATCCGGGATTAATTACAGTCACCATCCAGCAGGCAGTGTGTGCAATGATCAAAGGAAGGTTGATGAACATTTCTTCGAGCAACTAGTTCAAGAGATTGGTTCTCAAACTGGATTTTCCATTTGCCAAGCACTTCTTTCGGCTATAATTGATGATGACGATATGGAGATTGTTCACTCTGGTGCAAACAAAGGAGAAGAGCTGTTACATGATTATGCATATTGCGAAATGTCCGAGTTTAAGGCAGCACTTGAAACAAATGATACAGATTCGAAAATTTGGAATAATTCTCAGAATGTTGAGGGAAGCGCTACTAATGGCTATAGTTATCGAAAAGATAGTTATAGTTTACTGGATCCAATATTGGGAGGTCATAAGACGTCAGTGGAGCAGATTAGAGACCCACGCTGGGAGCTTATTGTAAATGATATACTTCCAAGTCAGTCAATGAGTTCTAGCACTGGCTGCTCTGGTATTCAGTATTGCGAGATGTCCATCAATATCAGAATTCTATTCGAGCTAAGTGAAATTGGCCTTTATCCTGAACCTGTGGTAGGTTTTCTAAGTTTACCTATGCAGTTTCTACTTTGCACAGCCACAACAGTTTTGGTTCCAATAACTAGATTTAATGCATTTTTCGAGGTTTCCTTTAGGTAGTTCATCAGTTGTTTCCATATGTGGGAAATTAAGAAATTATATTTTTGCAGTTTGTTTCATTCATGAATTTTTCTGAAATTTATGTAATTTTGTTTTGGTTAACAAGTTACTTTTCCTTTCAGCCTGACCTAGCACAAAGTGATGATGAAGATATCACAGAAAGCATTCACACATTGCAAGAAAAGCTTAATGAGCAGGTAGTTTCTATTTTTATGTTTTCATTTCTTGAACAAAGGAATAGACAGTATAGTATGTTGGAGAAGTTAGCCCCATGATTAGCTATGTAGTATATCCTTGAATCCCACTGGTGTGAACAAATCGCGGCATAATAAAAGTCTAGGACAAATATGGCTATAAGGTCTTAGCCACAATCTTAGGCATGCACATGAGCATTTGAAAAAGTGAGGATCAATATTTTCCAGTAGTCACATGGGGTATCTTAGTGGAAAGCCTTTTGGCCTTACTCTTTGGCTTTAGAAGCTATTGTATCTCAAGGTTCATCATAATAATTTTGACAACAGGTTAAGAAGAAGAAAAGCGTGCTGATGCAATTAGAGAGGGTTGTCAAGGAGGCAAAGGAATCTCAAGAGAGGTACTTTTTTGTGAAAGTCTCTTGTCATGTTAGCTGATTGTGCTCGCACCACCAGTTACTGCAGTCAGTATGTCTTTCATGTTGTTCTTACACTTGTTGTGTCTGAGAAACCCTCCATGCTAGCAGGGTATTGGAGCATTCTGCCATGGACAAACTTGTTGAAATTGCTTTTGAAAAGTACATGGTAATTCTTCTTTCTCAGTATGGAAGCGGCAAAGTGCTTCTTATTTGTTTCCTAAATGGTAGCTACTTGCTAGAATTGAATTTAGATTGCAGCTTCAGGAATTTTTTTGACTGAGCATTCTTTCTTCCCTGTTTAACAGGCTTGCCAGGGTCCATATGCTTCTGGTAGCAAAACTGTCAACAAAAGTATTAGGCACACTACCCAAGCCTTTGTGAACAAAACATTAGCAAGATGTCGGAAGTTTGAGGAAACAGGAATTAGCTGCTACAATGAACCAATTTTCAAGGATATATTCTGCGCTATACCTAATCAAATAATTGATGCGGAATGTAGACAATTATCTAAGCATAGCAAGCTAACTGAAGTCGGTCTATGCACAACATCCCAGAGCTATGGTAAGGGCCAATTCAATTGCATTTGATGAGCTGAATTCATTCATTTAGAGTGAGTTATTCTAGTTTGACAATTTTGCATTTAATGAGCTGAATTCGTTCATTTGGAGTGAGTTATTCTAATTTGACAAATTTGTTCTGCCTAATTACCATACCCCGTATGGCAGTTTCATTTTCTGATGCTCTCTGTTGGTTCTATACCAGATGATGCATGCACAAACGAGGAGCCATGGTCACATAAAGTGAAGAAAAGAGAGTTGTTGCTCGATGATGTTGTTGCTCTTGCTTCTGGGGGCTTGAGAAACCCGTCTGGTCTTCTAAATGCTTTCACAAGCAACGCCAAAGGGAAAAGAAGTGAAAGAGATAAGGATAGTAAAGCAATAGGAAGAGATGCAGGACCCAGGGGTTCTACAGTGAAAGTTGGTCGACAACCTGCTTCAAACCCTAAGGGTGAGAGAAAGAACAAATCAAAGATCAAGCAGAAGACAACAAATCTGTCGGCTTCAGTTAGCAGCCTTATTGGTAGATCTGAAGGGGAGGCAGTAATTCTGTCTTCAACTCCTAATTCACTAGGCCGCAACGAGAAAGCAAGAGATGGTTCATCCTTGCCTTCAAATTCAGGAGTTGAAGGATTGACAAATGATGCAGAGGGCATTGACTTGTCAGGATTGCAGCTCCCTGAAGGGGATGCAGGAGACTTTGGCGGCCAAGGCCAGGATATTTGTTCATGGTTGGATGCAGTTGATGAGGATGCGTTGCTGGACCAGGACTTTATGGGTCTTGAAATTCCAATGGATGACCTTTCAGAATTGAACATGATGATTTAATACTCCCCTTCATCAAGAGCTCTGTGCTTTTGCACATTTTAGGGATGATCTGGTACTTTTGACGGACCATGCACCATCAACCATGTATAGATAGCTTGTGGACTATAGGAAAGGCAGGGCTTTGGAGCTAACCTTAGCTGTCTATTCGAATTGTAAATATGGTTGTCTACACTGTAAATATCTTTGAACTATAGTTACTTCCTTTTTCCGGAGTACTGTTTTCTCGTTATTACCCCATTTGCTTCAGAAAATAGTGCGAACTGCAGATTGTAAGTATACATTTTGATATCTTAAAGGAGAAAGCTGTTTTATTAGTTCACAGAAATCTGTTGTAAAAGCAGTTTGTGCTCCATCATATGACGTGTGAGGAATCACAGTCTGGTTTAGGTACTATAATGATCTCATTAGTATTACCCATGTGTTATAACCATGTACGTATAAGTGATTCAATCTATGGGAAGCTGTTTCTAAATTACTGTGATTTTTTGTGTTTTTAGGACGTAATTATCTACCGTCTAATTTTTTTTAATTTATTTAAATATAAAATAAATAAATAACTTAAAATAAATTTCCAATCAAAATGTTTTTTAAATTTAATTCTAAAACTTACTATTAATATAAAATTAATATATAAATTTATTTATTATCGTATATGTTTAATTTTTTAAACTCTTTTTTCTTAAAAAGTAAATTTACCTCAAAATAAAAACATATTTATTGTCGGAGAATATGTGTATACTTACTTCAGTTGTTATTGTAAGTTGAAAAAACAAAAGAAATAGATTCACAAAGCGAATTGTGAATCTAATGAACATAATAATCTTTATTAATGTTTAATAAGTTATTATCATAGTTTAGTACTTTAATAAGGTTGGGCCAAAAGTTGGGCTTTCTGGGCCAAGCTTTACTTTGGTTAACTGGTCTTGTTTCATATTTCTTCGTAAAAACAAGAAAAGGTTATTATTAAATTTCAAAACAAAAATATAATTAAAATAAGGGGTGTTGCGAGAATCGAACTCGCGACCTCTCGCACCCGAAGCGAGAATCATACCACTAGACCAAACACCCATGTTTGTTCGGATTTTACTAATGCGACTTCTTATTGACTTGCTATAATTCATGGGGACGTTTCAATATGTCAAACCAAACAAAGACGTAAAGTAAACGAAAGCTTACTTTAGGTATATTCTATTCAATTAATTTTATTCTGAATGTTGCATTGGCATATTTCTTTTCTTATAGTTGTTTCTTTTTCTTTCAGGTTCAATCTACAATAGTAGTTGGATAATGATAATTTTAATACTATTAATAACAATCATAGTTATGAGTTAAAACGGTGTTAAGGAGACGAGATAGGAAGAATCAGGAGGGAAAAGGAAAGTGCTGAAAAAGAAAGAGATTGAGATGCGTCTGCTTATCATGCTGGAATCCTTCTCCTGATCTTTCCGTGCTATCTATGTTTGTCTATCTATTCATGCCTTCCTCACTAAAATTTCTGAAGAAAGTTTGTAAAGGAACATGAAAGCTACCGCGTGTTGTCATATGCGATATCGCTTTCTCCTAATAAAGATTTTTGTTGCTGTCGGAATTCTCATGGTACTTGCAGTTGCAAATTATTGAGATTCTCCTAGACCATATTGTCTCTCGACTTTTTTGTTATAAAAAATTATCACAATTTTAACAATGCAGTCATGATATGGAGGGCTTGAGACAATTAGAGAAGGGAATGGAGAAGAAGTCATCAGAAAAGAATTAGGACTCGTGGGAGGCAGTCTCGTTGGAATCGGAGGCCGGCAAGGACATGCCAGTCCTAGCCAGAGTGCAGAACTTGAGAGCATCATAGTGCTCTCACCTGTGCCTTGGCCAGCTAGTGGCCAAAGTTCGAAAACGGAACGTCAAGCACTTTGTCCCGTTTCATTTGCTAGATTTTTTAAAAGATATATATGACATATATGCTCAATATATAGTACCAGATACACCACAATAAAATTGTGCAATAGAAAAACGTAATCGTACTCTAATAGATATAGTTAGAAGTATATTAAGTAATTCATTTTTATAAAAAATCGAGTCAAAATTTTAGTTGAAGTCATAGGAACTTATTGTTTAATTGTAGACACCGGATATCAATTGGATTTATTTGAACATTTAATGTACTTTTTGTTTCCCATAATTTAATTTTTTTTTCAAAATTTGGACATGTTTGAGAGAGTTTTTCTCCCCCAATTTTTCATTTCATATTTTTCGATAAAGCTTCTAAAATATTTTACAAACTTCTTTAAAAAATTTTAAAATAAAAAAAAATTCTACGTCGTAAAATTATTTTATTAATTATTTTTATTATCTTTTTAAAGTAAAAAAAGTTTGTTTTTTAAAAATTTAAAAATATTTTTTTTAAAAAAATTTCTTTTTCAATAAACATTCTCAAATGTTTCTTTTCAGTCGCCAAACACTATTTTCAAGGACCATTAAAATGGTGTCCGGGAGCGGCAGAAATCACTAATACAAATAAAATTATCACCGATTGTAATTTACCAATCGACGACAAATAGTGTAAGTTTAGGTAGCTTTAAAATTAATTTGGGCTATATATCCGGGTGCAACCGGGAGGCGCCTAGGTGCAACCTGGGTGAGCCTCTTTTGAGGTATTTGATTCCGATCAGAATTCTAAAGTATTTTAGGTAGTTTTATGATTTGCTTTAAATTAGAATATGTACTTAAGTGAAATTGTATTTGTGTAGGAAGGCTACACCTAAAATAGCCGTAGGTTTAGAAAAAATAGGAGAGGTTTGGAAGTATTTATAAAATATAATTTTTTTAAAATAAAAATATTTTTTTTAGAAATAAATTTTATTTTTTTATTTTTAAAAAATAATAAAAAAGTTTTATTACGTAAAATTTGTTTATATTTTTTAAATTTTTAAATAAATTTTCTATACTTATAAAATATAGAAAAAAATATAAAATAAAAAATAAAAAATTATTTTTATTAAGTAGTAGTATGTTCTGGAATCAATAAAGTTAGGTTTACTTATTTTATCTAGTTAACTTTATTAATTAATGGAGCTGCATTACGAGGTGTACCAAGTCATCTCAATATAGTAATTATTGTTACCTCTAGTCTCAAAAAGATATGTAACTAAATCATGGGTGAAAATAACAAGAACTTCTGAAGATTGCATGTGCACAGTAAACAATCTACGTTGCCATTCATTCCTATTATTGGATGCAATAATGGACATAGCTACATCAATCATTCATAAATCAACATTCTAGAGAGACTTATAAAAGAAAATGCTTAGAATATAAAGAGAGCTTTATTATGGGACAAGTTTGGTACGCATGGGACCCGTTCCTTTTGAAGGACACGTCATTCCATGAACTGGACATGTGTGATCTATCAGGAACTATATTGTCCGTTTTGGGCGTGTTTACCGAAGGAGTGGGAAGTGGAATTTTGAATGAAATGAAATTTTTAAAAAATAAATTTAAAAAATAAAATTAAAAATTAAAATATTTAATAAAAAATAAAATTTTATATTAATTATATATTTATAGTAAATGTTAAATTTGAATTAAAAAAAATTATTAATAAAAAAATTTTATTTTAATATTTGTATATATTTATGTGAAACTTAAGTTTAAAAAAAATAGAGTTTATAGGTGTCGGTAAACACGCCTTTTGACTACATAAATTTTTGTTTTGAATAAGTTAAATTTTATTTATTTATTTTTAAATTTTGAGTTCAATTTATTTTAATTATTATTCTAATAATTATTTTAATGTTATTTATATCGAATTTACTTTAATAAAATTTAAATTTGTGAAACTTATTTACATGTATTTTTGAAACAGGCAAAGCTACGCGTGGCATTGCGAACCGTTATGTGAAACCGATGTATTACAGAAATTTTAGTAAGGGCATAATCGTAGAGTGCGTTATTTTAATTTTAAAAATGAATTCTTTAAAAATGAATTTTAAAAATAAATTATTAAAAATAAATTATTAAAAATATATTTTTTTATTAAAAACAAATTAAAATAATCTTTTATATTTTTTATATAAACAAATTAAAAATAATCTTTTAATAAAAAAAATGATTTCGATACGTAAAAAAATGCACCCGTAATGTTTTAGTAGTTACAGACTGTGAGCGAATAGAGTAGTTTACAGTAGCAGGCGGTAAATTGTCACGCGATTCTAGTATTCTGTACTGTTCACGGATGACAATGAGCAGAAAGTTGAACAGAAAGGCTGGTGACTGATGCGTGTCGGTAACAAAAGGTTACAGAATCCCAAAAGAAAAACGGTTTTGAGACCGCGAGTATGTATAAATACAGAGTGGGAGATCCGAGGAGAAGCCAGCAAAGCAAAACTGAAGGAAAGCAATAGCAGAGAATGGCGGAGGCGAAACTGCTCCTGCGATTTCGCTCGCTCGCTATCTCTGTCATTCTTCTATCAGGTTTTTACTCTCTCTCTCTCTCTGAAATCTCTCTATGTACTGCAGAAATATATCTCTAGCTCTCTAGAATCAATGGAGTTAGATTGGTTGATGTTTTTTATTGAATTTGAAGAAGAGACTATATGTTGAACATGGTGTATGCGCAAAATATTGATTGTCGATATGAAGATTAGTGAAGCTTTATTAGCTCTGTGTATGACAATTAGGACTATTTCTGGTTTTTAATTGGAATTAGCAGAGCGTGCTTTCGCGCATTCGCTTTTGCATTCGATTTGATTGAGTTTGTAGTATTAATCAGATGCAGCAATTCGCTTTCACGTAATTGTTCATAGAAGTTTCTCGTTTTGATTTGAAGTAGCAGAAATCACTCTGGTGTGACGGTTAAGCTGAAGCCCTGGGTCATTGTCTGAATACTCAGCTTTGCTGTTTATACTAGTTGTTCTGAAAATCGCCATCTGAATGATAGCTTTGAAATCAAAATTTTGCTTTATCAATTTTGAGCCAACCTTCTTTAATCTGTTTTGGTTATCTTTGCCCCGTTTTGATGGATTGTGAACTTGTTACCATTTTTAATTATAGGCTTCCATCTGGTTGAAGTTGAGAGCACATGCAACAACCTGTTTATTGTTTTTATGCATATTCTGATTTGTAGTTGTTACGGCTGCTCATGCTTGCAATAGTGTAGTGTGGGAGAAATGAATACGGAGGTCTCTTACTTTTTTAACAATTTAGCATTTTTAGTTCAGTTTTAATTTTCTTAATAAAATATAACGGGGGTAGCATTTTCTCCTCAAATAAAAGTAAGGGGAAAAAAAAGAACATCTTGTTAGTTCAACATTTAGTGTATGTGTTGGCAAAACTACCGTTTCCACCTTAAATCTAATCCTGAAAACGAAAACAGCTGGAAAGTTTGATAACATTATAATGCCTTGACACTGAAGCTTTTATCCTTATTTGGTCTGGGATCTGTATAAGTTTGTAAGCGGTTGTTCTGGCTTTTAGAGAAAGCAAGTGTTATATATGGGTATTTTTCTTCAAAAGTTTCCCTCTATTTATTTCTATCGATTGGACATTCACATCTGTATGAAAGTCAAGTAATCTAGTCAGACTGGAAAGTGAATGGTGGGTTGGTACTTTTATCTATCTGTTGTTGAAGGTAGTGATAGCTGAACTAATTTAAAACTGCATCTGTGGTTTAGTGTATGTTCTGGATTTTCTATGTGCTATTATGAGATCACTCTAACTTCGTTAATGAACTTTTTCTCCATTCTAATAATACAACTAAGGCAAACCACCATACGATTTTGGCATTGATAATCAGCTCATGCTGACTAAGCCTAACCTCATTAATTTTATGAACTCAACCAATGAAGGGCTCTCAAAGAGCCCGGTCCTGAGTGTGCCCTTTTGATGATTTATTCTACAGACTTGAGATTTATACATTGATGAGTTTTTGAAGTTGCAAAAACTAGAATGCATCTTATTTTAATGTTTCCTAATGGGCATTTATCCCCTAACATCTGGAAGTAGGAATTACATTAATCTGGTAGTTATTCTTCTGTTTGGGATGCTAATAAGGTTAGTTTTGCTAACAGAGTCCTCGTGCATCTCATCATAAGTATTATTTAATCAGTTGCAAGTTACTTTGTCCTTGAATCAGAGCTCTTTATGGTAGTTTAGATCTGTTGAGATGCCTAAATTTTAACGCATGATATTTGGTTTTGTTTACATAGTTTTGGCTTGAGATATGTTTTCATTTTTTATTTAGACTTAGCACTTGCAGCGATTTCTGAGTTTCTAATGGTAATTTTGTACCAGGTCAAGTCATTGAGACTCTTGGCCTCCGTGTTGGTATCAATTATGGGCAGATCGCTAACAACCTTCCCGTGCCTACACAAGTTGCTTATCTCCTCAGATCTCTCAACATTAGCAAAGTAAAGCTCTATGATGCTGATCCGAACGTTTTGAGGGCCTTCCTTGCTTCTAATGTTGAGTTTATTATTGGGATTGGCAATGAGCATGTGGGAAACATGACAGACTCCACAAAAGCCTTGACATGGATCCAGCAGCATGTGCAAACATTTCTACCTCAGACCAAGATCACATGCATCACTGTTGGAAATGAGGTTCTCTCTGGCAATGATACTGTACTTATGTCCAACCTCCTTCCTGCAATGCAGTCCATATACCAAGCTCTTGTTACTCTTGGGCTGGACAAGCAAGTGAATGTCTCCACGGCACATTCTGTTGCTATATTGGGTAACTCATATCCTCCTTCGTCTGGTTCTTTCCGTCCAGAACTTGGTGGCTACATTCAACAACTTCTGAGCTTCCATTCCATGACCAAGTCACCCTTTCTGATCAATGTGTACCCCTTCTTTGCATATAAAGCTAATCCGGACTCTGTACCACTGGATTATGTGCTTTTCAGGCCTAATGCAGGAGTGACAGATATGAATACGAATCTCAATTATGATAACATGCTTTACGCCCAGATAGATGCAGTATATTCTGGGATTAGGGCCATGGGTCATACGGATATTGATGTGAGAATATCTGAGACAGGCTGGCCATCAAAAGGGGATCCTGATGAAGTAGGTGCAACCCCTGAGAATGCTGCAACTTATAATGGGAATTTACTGCAGAGAATGGCCAGGGGTGAGGGCACCCCTATGAAACCTTCAGTTCCGATTGATGTTTACGTTTTTGCTCTGTTCAATGAGGATTTGAAGCCAGGACTCACTTCGGAAAGGAATTATGGTCTATTTTATCCGGATGGCTCTCCTGTTTATGACATTGGATTACGTGGGATCCTTCCATCAATGTCATCCTCTTCTAGATTAATGGTGAGAATATTGGTCCTAGTAGTATACAGCTCCTGTATTTACATCGTATTAGTTCCCCATGTGTATTATCTTTGAAACGACCAGCTACCAGTTAATGGTCAAGACATTATCTTCTGTTATGTTAATATTTTCATTCTTTCTTGCAGGCAATCTGTCGGTTGAGCTTCTTTATGCTGATAACAGTAGCTCTCACCTAGGCTTAAATTAGGACTGAAAGCTGACATCGACATAACTGATCATAGATTCTTGACACACCCCACTGGATATGGTGAGCTGCCAAAGTCACCCTTTTGCACGGCAAGGAAATCACAAAGCAAAGTTTCCCTCTTTACTGATTTCTTTTTTGTCAGCTTCTAGACCTTTGTATGTTTGAAAATTCAGTTGTCGGTAAAGTTGGGTCGGTAGCCACTTCTGTTTATTGTTGACAGGCGTCATGTTGTAGATAATGCGGGCCAGCCAGATGCGTGTACATCTAGCTTGTCAGCAACCAGAAACATGTCATCCTCCAACCACGAATTAGACTGTCATATCCTTCCTGCTGTTCTTCTGAATATGGACTTAAAATATCCAAATAGGAGTCCACCAATTAGTATCCATGAATCTTCTGTTGCGATTTTGTTGGCAGTTGCAAAGCAGCCTTTTGTTCCTTTTGGGCTGAAGGACCTGACCATAATTACATTTAGCTTCTAGTATAACAGTACTTATGCCATTTTCTAATGGTTGTTGCAGGTAATGGAATATATCAAGAAAGAACATAGGAAGTGTTACTTTAGGTCTTCATAGCTGGTGCCGACAACATTTTACATACTGATCATTTTACATTTTACGGACTGTGTATCATCCCGTATCTCATCTTACAACTTTGAGTTGATTTACTGCATGTTTTATTGAATTCAATTATAACCTATTTTATTGATCTAGGTGGGGCATCAAGTAGGTTGGATGAGAAGTATACTACTATTATATTATGTATTCACTAGAGGATCTTTTTTAGTCAGAAAACCCTCAAAATGACCTCTTTACAGAGGCTCTGTTAAGGAGAAGAGGCAGAGAGCACAATGCGGCTAAAGAGCCTCTGTTGAGGACACAAGAAAAGTTGCGTCTGCTTATGTAATTTATATTGCTTACGACTGACAATTAAATTTCTGACAACTTTTTGCATCCTATTAAGAACAAAGGTGCCAAAGTAAATTTTGAAAGGGAGGAAAGATATAGATATGAGCTCCTAGATTCCCCGGTTTCCTCTTCACATGTGCAAGAGAATTCAGAGATGAGAGATACGTGTAGCTAGCGTATACTACAAAAAGTGCCAGAAATCCATAACTACAATTAGCTCTAAATGATGGGGGACGTACGCAATCCTAGAGGACTTGCAGTTAATAGGTCTGAATTACTGTTAACATAAACAAGGAGCGAAATGAAGAGTTTGAATATGCAGATATCAGAATCCCACAAGAATAGAAGCATAGTGATGTTGAAAGGCATGTGGACCCACTACAATGGCTTGTATATCCTACTTTCGATGATAAGCTTACAAAAGGATGGTGGTAATGAAAGTCAAGGCTCCGTAAATGCTACAGATTTGTTATCAATGTAGAATCATCAAAGCTGCAAAGAAGAAAACCGCTGTCAAAGATTCCCAGAAGGGTGTTTGGACTTGCTTGAAGTAGTTAAGATCATGTTCCAGTGGAAGTGTTATACTTTGCCTTGATTTCTGACCCCCTTCACGATCATGTTTGAGGTCTTTTGTCAATCTATTATCGAACTCAGAAGTGTTTCCGACCTTTAACGACCTCTTTTGGGTTTTAGGCGACCTATTATAGTGTTTTCCGACCTGCTACGGTATTTTCCGACCTTATATGATCGTATTAGTGGCACTGCAATTATTTCTCTTTTGAAAAAAAGAGTTATCGATATGTTCTCAACTCCTGCCTCATAGACCTCAGATAGAATTCAGTAGATTTTTGTTATAGCATTCCTTTTTTCAGATTTTTGTTTCTACCCTTTTCTATATAGGTTTTTTTTAAGAGAAGTATATATTGGTTGTCAAGAGCTTATTTTTACACCTCTCTATTTTTTTTCTCTAGAGAGTTCTATTATCTTCTCGTTGGAGATTCTACAAAATTTTGTTATATCTTTTACTCCAATCTTCTGTAAGCTTCACAGTTTTATAATGGAAAATTTCTCTCCTCTCCGTCGACGTAACTTTCTATCTTGAAACCGAACCACGTTAAATATTGTTTTCATTTATTATTGTTATTCTTTTGTTCTTGATGTCATTTATAATTTTAGTGACTGTTTTTGGCTAGACCTGGAAAATTAATCAGTAAGTATTTTGTATTTAGAGATCTCTTGATTATTTACTTGTTAGAAGCAATTCTACCTTATGTTCCAAATTACTTAAGTTTTATAGTGCTTTCTTTGCCTTTCCATTCTCACCGTTCTAACAAATTAGTATCAAAGCCAAAATATCAGTCACAAAGTTCAACATTGAGAAGTTCGACGGTAACATCAATTTTGGCTTATCTCATGTTCGCATTTATACCGTATTGACATAATAAAAATTGAAAATTGTTTTATTCGGAAAGAAGAAGAAATCAATGGATATGTCAGACAATCAGTGGGACGAATTGGATGATCAAGTCTTAACTGACATCTAATTTTGTCTGTCCGATTTCGTTCTTAAAGTAGTGTTAGGCGAGAGGACTGCAGTGGCTTTGTGGCTATAATTACAATCATTGTATATGACAAAGTCTTTCAGAAATCGGCTAACGCTGAAGGAGCAGCTTTGTACACTTCGTATGGCCAACGATACGTCTATTGAATCCCACATAGCTAGTTTAGTTCCATTATTATAGATTTATAAAATCTTGATATGAAGATTTATGATGAAGATCAAGCTTTATTATTATTGTGCTCTTTACCCCCAGCGTATAAGCACTTTCGAGACATCTTTCTTAATGGTAGAGAAACCATTTCCATTGAAGATGTTAAGGCATTTTTGTTATGTAAAGATGTCATCAACAACAAATTTATTTTTGAAAGTGCATCATCTTCTACATCTAATGATGCTATTTTTCCGAGAGAGAAAACTACTCAGAAGACGCTTACTACAAATAAGATAAAGTCTAGATCAAAATCAAGGAATAGAAATGTTACTTGTAGTTTCCGTAAGAAGCCAGGATATCATATATCTGAGTGTTTCAAGCTGAAAAATAAGCAGAAGAGAGCCGAACAAAGTCAGAATGTAAAGTCTCAAGACTCTGTAGATGCAAGTATTGCCGAAGATCATGTTCCCATTCTTGCTATTGTTGATGATCATAGATATGAATGTAAGGATGAATGGATCTTGAATTCTAGTTGTTCCTATCATATGTGTTCCAATCAAAATTTCTTCTCCACATATTGCTTAGTTGAAGGTAGAGTTTTATTAAGATAGCTTAAAGTCATTGAGATAGGGACAATTTAAATAAAGATGTATGATGAAGTTAAGAGAGCTCTGACTAATGTCAAATTTGTATCTGACTTCAAAAAAAATCTTATTTTCTTTGGGCACTCTTGATTCTAAGGGATGTAAATTCTTAACTGACGGTGGAGCCATGAATATTTGCCAAGGAAATTTAATTGTTATGAAGGCAAGAAGATTGACACTTTATATGTCATGAATGGTAACATTGTATCCAGTTTAGTAGCTATTGCTTTTTCATCTCTCTCTAAAGTAGATATTACTAAATTATTGCACATAAGAATGGGCCATATGAGTCAGAGAGGTTTAGAATTTTAAGCAGAATAAATAGTTGTGTGATCAAAAAATTGGCAATGTAGATTTCTGTGAACATTGTCATTTTGGAAAATAAAAGAGAATTGCTTTCAGCGTAGCAGTTCATCGAACAAAAGATACTTTAGATTATATTCTCTGATCTTTGGGGTCCTTCATTAGTTTTCTTCAATGGTGGTGCCCGTTATATGCTCAGTTTTGTTGACGCTTCTCAAGAAAGGTTTGGGTTTTCTTATTGAAACAGAAGACTCAAATAATTTGAAACCTTCAAGCAATGTAACTCTTTGATTAGAAGCAAACAGGCAGACAAATTAAGCGGCTAAGAACAGATAATAGTCTTGAATTCAGCAGTGAAGAATTTAATAGCTTCTGTTTGAAAGAGGAAATTGTAAGGCATTATACAGTCTCTTATACTCCGCACAAATTGGTGTTGCAGAACGTATGAACAGAGCTCTTTTTGAAAAAGGCACGTTCTATGTTGTTCAATACAGGATTAGGTAAAGAATTTTGGATAGAAGTAGTTAATATGGCATGTTACTAGTAAACCGCTCCGCACATATAATAATTAAATGTAAAACTCCAAAAGAGATATGGTGTCTGCTCTTGCATATTATTCTAACATTAAAGTGTTTTGGTTATCTTTCTTATATGCACATCAATGACAGCAAATTGGAGCCAAGAGCCAAGAAGTGTATTTTTCTTGATTTTGCTTCTGGTGTTAAAACTTTCATGTTATGGTGTACTGATCCTAAGTCACCTAAATTTTTTGAAGTAACTTTTGATGAATCAGCCTTCAATATAAGAAGGATTCAAGGGCTTCTTCAAACTCAGAAAATGAGTTACCTTCTTCCAAGGCCACTATTGAAATCAACAGTTTCACTTCTTCACACGCGTTGCGTTCTGCTGTGTCTTCTCAACCTTCTTCACTTGATATGCCTATTTATGAAGAAGAAGGTTAATATCCTTAGTCTCAAATTCCAGTACAGCAATATAGTATTGCAACATATAGAGAAAGAAGAACATTTACCACTTCAGAGGTATGGTTATGAGATCTTGTTGCTTATGCTTTATTTGTTGCTGAGACTATTTATGAATCTTACACTAACTTCCTACAGGGAAGCTTTCTCCTGTTCTGAATTTGAAAATGGCTCATTGTAATGAACGAAGAAATCGAGTCATTATACAAGAACAAGACTTGGGTTTTGGTAAAGCCACCACAAGAGAAGAAAATCGTTGATTGCAAATGGATTTTAAGAAGAAGGAAGATGCTTCAGAAACTGAAGTGCCCGGTACAAGGCACAGCTTGTAGCGAAAGGCTACTCTCAGGTACCAGGTGTTGATTTCAAAGACATTTTCTCACATGTTGTGAAGGATACTTCTATTCGTCTTTTACTTAGATTAGTAGCCATGCATGATTTGGAATTATACTAGTTTGATGTTAAAACTGTGTTCTTGTATGGTGAATTAGAAGAACAAACTATATGAATCAACCTAAAGATTTTGATTTTTAGGAGAAAGAAAACCACATTTCCTTATTGAAAAGGTCTTGGTATGGTTTAAAATAATATCCTAGACAGTGGTATAAAAAGTTTGATTCCTTCATGGTGAATATTAACTACAACCGAAGTTAATATGACAACTGTATATATTTCAAACAGCTTGATGCTAGACTTTTATCTATCTATTACTCTATATTGATGACATGTTAATTGCTATAAAGAGTATGTCAGAGATCCATAATTTGAAGTATAAACTGAATAAAATTTTGAGATGAAAAATTTACGAGCTACAAAGAAGACCACAAAGCTAGAAAGTTATTTTTGTCTCAAAGGAGTTATGTTGAAAAGATTATACAATGCTTCAATATGAAGCATTCCAAACCTATTTGCACTCCTTTAGCAGCTCACTTCAAACTCTCTTTGAATCTATCACCTCGAAATGAAGAAGAGATGGCCTTTTATGTCTCAAATTCCTTATGACAGTGCAGTTGGTTGTCTTATGTATACAATGGTGTGTACTCGTCCAGACATTTCACATGCTGTTAGTATCGTTGTAGATATATGAAAAATTCAGGAAAAGAACATTGGCAAGTTGTTAAATGGATTCTCCGTTATTGGCGAGGTACATCAACTATTTGTTTGGAGTTTCCTAAAAGTGGCTGCACACTTGTTAGCTATGTTAATTCAGACTATGCAGGAGATTTAGATCATAGAAAATATTTAATTGGTTATATATTCTCTCTTGTCGATTTTGTTATAAGTTGGAAAGCTTCCTTGCAACATGTTGTTACTTTATCTACCACTGAAGCTGAATAAATAGCTGTTACTGAAGCCATTAAGGAAGCTATTTGGCTGCAAGGTTTATATGCAGAGCTTGCTTTAAATCAAGATATTGCTGTAGTTTATTGTGATAGCTAATGTGCTATTCATTTAACCAAAGATCAAATACATCATGAGAGATCTAAACACATTGATGTCAGATTTTATTTTGTTAGAGACATCATCTCTCAAGGTACTTTTATTGTCGAAAAGGTAGCATTTGCAAATAATAAGCTAATATGCTACAAAGGCTCTTCTATTTTGCAAGTTCAAGCATTGTTAGATTTGGATGGCATACGCAGCATATAAATGGTGTCTAATGACACTTTAATATAGAGACGATTTTTTTTTTATAGGAATTCAAGTCAAGGTGAAGATTTATTATAAATTGCATTGATTTTCGACTTGACGACCATGTTTGAGATCTTTTGTCTACCTATTATGGACCACAGATGTGTTTCCGACCTTGAACGACCTCTTTTGGACTTTGAGCGATTTGCTACAGCATTTTTTGACCTTATATAGTTGTACTGGTCGCACTATAATCATTTTTCTTTTAGAAAAAGGAGTTATCGACCTGTTATCGACTTCTGCCTCAATTATCGACTTGTTCTTGACTTCTAATAGACCTCAGACAGAATTTTGGCAGATTTTTAGTTTTATCCCTCCTTTTTCCAAATTTTTATTTTTATCTTTTTCTACACATATTTTTCTTGGGAGAAGTGTATATTGGCTGTCAAGAGCTTATTTTTATACCTCTCTCTTTTTATGTTTTTCTCTAGAGAGTGCTATCATCTTCTTATTGGAACTTTTACAAAATTTTGTTCTATTTTTTGCTCCAGTCTTCTATCAACTTCACAATTTTATAGTGGAATTTTTCTCTCCTCTCCGTGAACGTAAGTTTCTATTTTGAAGTCGAACCACGTTGTCTTTATTTATTATTATTATTCTCTTGTTCTTGATGTCATTTATTATTTTAATGACTGTTTTGGCTAGATCTGAAAAGATTAATTACTAAGTATTTTGTATTTAGTAGATAACCTTGATTATCTACTTGTTAGAAGCAATTTTTGCTTCGGTTCCAAACTAGTTAGTATTATGGTGCTTCCTTTGCCTTTTCCGTTCTCACCGCTCTAACAAAAAGGATACATCACTCTAAATATTTATAGCCTATCTAGGCAATACGAGTGACAAATTTTGTTAATAATTTTTAAGTTTACATAGAGAATCTCTGAAGCAAACAAAATGTTCTTTGTGAACCTAATTGGACCATTAGTCAAATGTCCAACAATTTGTTCTGCTCTCTCTATATTAAGGGAAGAGATGATAGTTTTTTAAATTAGACTTTTAGATGGAATAAGAAATACAGGAAACATAACACGAGTACTTAAGACTCAACAGCTGAAGCGAACCCGTGTGCATAATCTAGCAAGGCAATTTGTGTTTTGTTGAAAAGAAATCTAAGGACATATTTACTTTGTGTTGAAGTGAGTTTCATAAAATGAGTTTCAACAAGTGAGTTATTTGGATAATGAGTTTAGTTTCATATTTACTTTGATATGTAAGTGGATATTGAAACTAATTTTTTTTGTTTATTTTGATTTTGAAGGAATGTTTAGGTGTTGTTTGGCTTCAAGTTCTTTTCATTTTAATTTTTTATTTCACTTTTCTCATTAAATATTCTATAATATTCTATAATTTTTTTTAAAAAAATTAGAATAAAAAGTTTCTATATAGTAAGATCTTATTATTACTTATTTTTATTTTTTGGAGGTAAAATAGGAGCTCATTTTAAAAAAATTTAAAATATTCTTCATTCTAGAAAAACCTCCTTTTTAAAAACACTTCGAAACATTAGAGGGATGTTGTACGTTTATTTTAGGTTTCCCACTTCTCCTATTCTCTTCGTTGTCTATAAAAAAAATAAACAGTTTTATATACCTGAGGTATACGAGCTCTGATAAGAGATGGATCGATCGAGGAGGGAGACATGTGGTTAGATTTGGATCAAGATCTGGAGAGATGCTTCCAGACCTGGAATGAAGATGAGGGAGGTAGAGATTCTTGGAAAATGCATGCGAATATTGAAGATGAGGGAGGGGGAGATTATGTGAATATGAGTTTCTACAAAAATATAACCGAGTTTTGTAGAAATATAATTTTTCATACAACATGAATATAGTGGTTGGAATTCAATTTTTTACGGGAGAGACTAACTTCCAGACAAAAAGAAAGATGCTGGTGGTGCTTAAGAGCGTGTTTCATTCGTCTGGAACTCTAGTTTCTTCCGTCAAAATTGGAGTTTCGGAGAGTACATATGTTTCATTTGCACAAGAATCTGGGAACTCCAATTTCACACACGATACTGCAGCTCTAATCTTTTTATTTGCATAGCTCTCAATAATATTTCATCTTTCAATTTTCAACTCACTTTTAGAAACAACTGAAATATAAAAAACTAAACTCTACTTCTAACCAATTTTCCAAAAAACTTCACTTCATATTTTTTACTTACGCAAAAATCGGTTGCGGGCACTTGAAACATGTCGTAAACCTTTTTGAATATCTCAATCTCTTTGCAGCAAACCCCCAATGATCAAGTATTGATCTAACAAGAAATTGGTCAACCAATATGGCAAGCACAAGGGAATTCTCCTCCTAGGTGGAGCCTATCAACAACGGAGACTCAAATGTCTCTAATTCTAACTCTAACATTTAAATCCTAATCCCTCTCTAGGAGAAGTAAGTCAGATTGCTAACATCCATGATCTTTGACCTAGAACTGCTTATTTGCAGACTTCTAAGTTGATTTATGTTAGTGTTCATGGTAATCCTGGGGTATTTGGTTGCTGAAGTTGGTAAGTATGTCTTTCCATGGAGATCTAAAGCTCGGAATCTGGAGGAAGCCCTAATGTCAGGTTGGGACTTCATTGCATAACAAACTATTAAGAATATTCTTATGTTTCATTGACAATTTGTAACCTCTCAATCCATACACTGTCCGATTTTGAAACAATCAAAATTTAAAGTGTTGAAACGAACGGACAACTATGAAATTAGGGATGTAAAGGCACCTAAATTAATACAAAGTTGTCCTGAATTTTTACAGTATAGTTATGAGTTCCTAAAGTATAAAGCAAAAGGTTCTTATGAGCACATTCATCATATATACATTTTTTTTGTTAAAACTTTTGTGGAGTTAGGAACTCATCCATAGCAATTAAGTGACATGCATGAAAATATTACGGATACTACAAGATAAGAGGTCTTGGGAGGTGTACACAACTGCCTCGAATAAACCAAAAGAACTCCCTCTATAGTCTATAAAATGCACCTCGGTTGCATTGCTGCAATAGATATATAGTGTCAGTCACACACTTTCAGTGCTAATGATACCAATTGGCAGTTTTATTTCTACCACAGTACACTCCTTGGAGCTAGTTAATATTGGCTTCTGTTTGTGACTACAGCGGTAGTTAAAAGTTTGCAACTATAAGTTCCATAGTGGTGATTTATGGTTGACTTGCTAGGTATTAGAAGTAGCAATTTTTATTGCTGCTATTTCTTTTTCCATGCAATTTTTATGTGCAAATTGTGGTATAATGGTAATGATGCACAACAAGAGAGAAGAAGATGGAAATGTAGACGAAATTCAAGATAAGGAGACGAACAAGGAAGAAACCAAATGAAAGAAGAAGAGAAACATCACAAAATCAACTTATGCTGAAGTGCAAATAATGTATAGACTTTCAGCTAAAAGAACTCTACTAAATGAGACCCCTACCAAATATAATTCTTATAAATGATATGCCTATCAAATAAGCTTACAAACTATAACTTCAAATATAAACAATGTTTATGTCTTCTTTCTCCATCATTCTCGCCCATAGACGAGAACTTAGCTCCGGTGAGTTAAATGTCAGTGCCGCATTGAATGCACAAATAGAAATTTTGATTTGAAGATTAGTGATTAATGTACTGGAGAATCAAATTCGACCAAATCATTGGAATAAATATATTAAGTTGATCGCGCTTCTAACTTGAGAAAGGTAGGAAATGAAGCTTTCTTGATGACCTTTAGCCAAAGAAGTCGAGCACCAACCATAGGAGCACATACAAATGATATAGGAGATGTTTGGAGTGCTTATTGAAATGAAAATTTTCTGAAGAAGATATTGAGAATTTTTTTAAAACGAGCTCTTCTTTTACATAAATAAATAATAAAAATAATTAACAATAAATTCTCATAACGTAGAATTTTACTGTATCTTTAAATCTAAAAAAATTTGTAGCATATTCTAGGAGTCACTATTAGAAATAATGGAATCAACGACTATAAAAATCAGTCGGCAAAATAAAGAATTCAGTCGACATATATCTTTACCGACTGAAAATATGTACGTCGATAAACGGTCGGCAAACCAATTACCGACTAACATTTACTATCAGTCGGTAGCGTACAGTAAATTACCAACTGAATAAGTAGTCGATGAATACCGACCATAAACATAATCGGTATCTGGAAATGCCAGTCGGTACATTCCCAACAAACACAGCAGTCGGGAATGACCGACTACTAGTTAGGTCGGCAAATACTGACAGCTTACTTAGTCGAAATTTACCGTCATTGATAACTACCGACTACAAGTTTAGTTGACGGCAAATACCGACCGCTAGTTTAGTCAGAAATTACCGACCAACATGTTGGTTGATAATTACCGACTTGTTATTTGGTCAGAAGACGATCATAAACGATAGTTATTACCGACTATGCTGCTAGTTGGTAAATTCCGACTACGTGCTTTTAGTCGGTAGTTTAGCCGTTTGGCGACTGGTTGATGTAGTCTGCACAGTTAGTCGGTATGTTTAGCCACTACTTTTTCAGTCGGCGTTCTTTAGAGTATATTACCGACTGATTCTTGTGCAATCGGCATTGTTTTTGAGTTTTGCTCAAAACCGTTGTTGTTTTTAATAATTTACATATTGACAATATTTTCGTTGACATCAACACAAATAATCTAAACCACAACATTCACACAAATAATTTCAAAAAAAGTAAGTACTTATGTTCATTGAAAATGCATAATAAACTAATTACAATTCAGTTTTGAAATGCATCCATCCATACATATATAATCTCATAATTCAATACAATGAGTAAAGAAAAACAGTAATATACTTGCGATGAAGCACCGCTGCTATCTGAAAAGCACTCCTGCAATTAGTAAAGCAAAAAAATATTTTATTATGCTATATGGAGCAAAATCCTAACAAGCAGTCTCTAAGAAACATGCAAGAAGATTTTATAATCCTAACAAGCAGTCTCTAAAAATATTTTATTATGCCATATGCAAGAAGTAACATGTGTCATATAAACAAATTCTATAAAAAAGATGTAGAGGAGATTACATACTCATCGAGAAGGCTATTATCTATGAGGAGCTTTTGAGTTCAAGTGGAATCTTGATAGCAACATGGATAGGAATCTGCATAAAAAATCCAAAATAATAAATAGTATATTTCATGCCTAGGACAAAAAAATTATTAAAAATTATAAAATTAAAAAAACTTTTTTAGAATGTTGGAACGCAATCCCAAAAGTTCAGAAAACATCTAACTTCAACAGAATAAAGTTAAAGGCTACTAAAAATTAGAATAACACATAATGCATGATCATTAGAACATAAAAAACACTCAATGTGCATGAAACAGCCATTCCATATTTTCTGTACTTATCCCCCATAATTATCTCTAAAGCACAGAACATAGCACTTGTTCTTCCATGTGCTTTACCATATACCTTTAAAATATATGTCATTAAGCAACAAAAAAAATTGTTGTAGTATATAGCAGCACCTGTAGTACATAGAAAAAAAGAAAACTAACACTTCTGAAATCAAACAAACAAACAAGCAAACAAACTTCCCAATTAACCTTCCTACAGTTGTTGCGACTCTCCATTGTTACAAGTAAGATGTTTCATATTTCTCACTAAATGTTGTCAGTCGGTATTTGACGAATTTACCCACTGAATGTTGTCAGTCGGTAAAAGTTAGTTGGTAAAGCTAATTATTGTAGTAGTGAGTCTTACTGAGAAACGTAAAATAAAAGTTAGAGTGAAAATGAGATGATAAGTTCTCCCAAACATCCACGTAGCTATCACAATTTGGCGTACTTTGTGTAAACATGTGAGTCTTGGGTAAAATATGAAACTAATGACTCAAAGAGTACTTTTGCTTAAACATGATAAATTCTTTTTCATATCGTTAAACATGATAAATTCTTTTGCTTAAAAGATGATAAATTCTTTTGCTTAAAACTTGAACACGTCTGAGAGTACATTATTACAAACTTTCAATCTTTCCAAAATTTTATCATATTTCTTAAGAGCTACTTCAAATGCTACTTAAAAATCAACTTTTTAAATCTTCCTTAGTAAAATCGGGATGTCTGTATATGTATTTATAAGAAACTATTATGGAGGAAGTAGGATGGCTTGGTTATATTAAAACTATCTCTTCGAATTGACGAATGACTGAAATTGGATTGATTTGACCGAACCAAATTGATCTGATTAAATTTTGATTAATCAAATTGATATGACCGAGCCAACTGATTAGATTATATCAAATTGGTTTGGAACAACCACACAAAATAGCTTGACCGGATAATGTTGGTTTGAATATATTGAATGAAAAAATGATCATTTAGGTTCTTTGGAAGCAACCACAATAACTGTAGTTGCCACATTTGTAGCGGCAGCAGTAGTATGAAAGTTAAGATTTCTGCGAGCGTGTTTGGAATTTCTATAGTAGCGATGGCTGTTAAGATCCTATAATAGAATTGGCGGTTGAAAACAACCATGACAGGCACAATGCTAATGATTACGGCAATGGCAATGAGACTTATAAACTCCGGTGATCAAAACAATTGGAGAGATGCTACTGATATATTCGAATAATCATGATTACGCCAAATTTAAAGAAATGTGATATTTAACTCTAATAACAAAATTCATGTAGAATATGAAAGAACAAGATGAAAAGTAAATAAAATTACTAAAAGTAAAGAAATGCAATATTTAATTCTAATACCAAATTAATGTAGATAAGAGAAAAGACGTCTAAAAATTAGCTCATAATTTTATTCCATAATCTGAAAGATAATGAAAAAGAAAAACATAAGTATAAGTGTAAGACTGCAAAACTAAAGTGAAAACAGAGTAAGCATATTCAACAGAGCGAGAAACAAAGCTTTGCCGAAACAAAAGAATCATACTTGAAGCAGCCAGCTACTTAGGTGCCGTTTGGATAGACTTATTTCAACTTATAAGTTGAGATAAGTTGAAAATAGTAAAATAAGAGTGTTTGGATGAACAACTTATAAGTTACTTTTTCAACTTATAAGTCATAAAAATAAAAATTACGTTGAGTAATTTTTCTAAAACTTTGTTGTCTGTTTGAAAAAAAATAACATTATTGACCATATTAAGTTAACATAATTATATATATATATATATATATATACATATATATATGGGATAGGATATAGGCACATGTATGTCTTAAAGACATATGTGTACATATGCCGGCCAAAAGTGACCGGCGAGCTTCTCAAATCCAATCTCCACCGTTAGATATGAAGAACCATGAGTTGAGAACATATTGATAAAATTTAAGCTCAATCGGAATACGAACCGACCTCCATCGGAACTCTTGATTAAAGTGACACAAAAACAAAATATATATATTTTGTCAAATTTAAAAGTTTATGTCATTTTGATCAAGAGTTCCGATAGAGGTCGGTTCATATTCCGATTGAGCTGCAATTTTATCAACATGTTCCCAACTCATGGTTCTTTATATCCAACGGTGGATATTGGATTTGGAGAGCTCGCGGCAACTTTTGGCCGGCATGTGTACACATGTGCCTTTAAGACATGCATGTGCCTATATCCTATTTCTATATATATATACATATATATATATATATATATATATTATTATAAAGGATATTTTAGTCTTTGCCAAACATTTTATTCAATTTTTTTTTCAAAAAAGTAAAATTTATCCAAACACATACCTTTTTTTTTAAAAAGTCAAAAAAGTAACTTTTGTCATAAAAGTTAAAACTTTTAAGTTTAGCCAAACGGCTCCTTAGCTGATGTCTTACTGTTGCATAGATCAAAAAGCTAACCCGAATCATTATGATCAGTATATATATTTCAGAGATAGATTTAAACACGTTATTGATTTCATCTTGCTCCAAATTTTTCATCAGAGTTAAGAGATCATGCACTCAACAACATTGGCCTAGGAGCTTCACAAATCGACATATACATAAATTTAGAAAAATCGTATAATGATAGAAGAAAATTTAGAAAATAGTGAGATGCAGAATTTAGACATTGATGGAAGTAAATTTTTAGATGCGGTTTGATAAAAAATTCTCATCCACTTAAAACTCAATTTTGAAGATTTATTGAGAAACATAAACTCTACAAATTCACATCAAGAATCACGAAGAGTCACAATAAGAGAAGTCAAAGAACACAATGCGAAATAGCTATCAGAACCATGCTCCTTGACAATGCAGAAATGCATTTAATTTTTGAATTTAAATTTTCCTCTAAGCAAAAATCATAGATTCAGTTATAGGAGAACTCATACAAGTAGTCCACTATTTTATTACAATATTGCATCACAAGATTGAGCTACATTGAGGCACCACAATATTGAAGAACAACCTCAAATATAGAAGTTGACAAATGCCCAAGCAGTCCCAAACCTCACTGGATCAACAGAGAGAACATCAAGCCGATTAACAATATGAGAATGAAAATTTTAAATCCGATCTAGTCTCTCACTAATAATCTAGTCAGAATCACTGGTGCCACATCAAGAAATAAATTTTGCAAGTAGGGCAAAAGAATACACTAACCAATGGAAATTTTAAATTTAGCAAAGCCCTATATTCAGTACTACCAGAAATTCAAATTACAGTTCAACTGAGAAGAATTAAATGCAAAAAAGTGGCTTACCTAAGGATCTACTGGACTCTTCATGAAAAGAGATCTCCTCAGCCTTGGGAACACCGAAGAATAGAACAGGAAGAAACATTGTACTGTAGCAAGCGAGTAACCACCAACGGGAAAACTTCAAACGGCTGAAATTAAGTTGCAAGACCTGTAAGAAAGAGCAGATATAAGAGAAAGAAGATGCCACAAAACAGAGGTGATGCTAAGCAAAGAAAAATAATAAGACAATAGAAAGAAAAATAAAAAGGAAATATACATTAGCATTCACTAATAGAAGTAAAAAATGCTCACTACTATATATTGTCTGAGTCTACAGAGACAACATCACTTGCAATACTTTTTAATCATCTCACTTGCTCATTATAAGCTCATTTGTTGCTTGAGATAGATCCTATACCTAACTTGTGTTGATTTTAATTTCTGTAAGTCAAAAGTTAAGTGCTTAAAGCACTTAAGTAGAGGCTCTGCAGAAGGCTGGTAGGAGTTCACAAATTTTATAACAAATGATAGTTGTTTTAGCCAAAGGGACGTGCATGTTCAGTAAAGTGTGAGGATTTGTCTGGTGTAATAAAATCTTTAAGAACAAGTGTTTTGGTGAAGTCCTTTGCTTTTTGTAAGTATAACTTGTTAAATGTTTAGTGAAACTTTAGCTCTTATGATAGAGCATCTGTGGATATAGGCAAAAAGGTTTGCTGAACTACGCAAATCTCCCGAGTTGCTTTAAATTTTAGTTAAACTTACTTGCTATAAGATTTACTGTGCTAACAATTTGCTGCAGGACCTATCATACACACAGTCGGTTGTTTAATTGCTATATGTTGAAACTTTTGTTAACCGAAAATTTTTAATTATCAACTCAATTCATCCCTCCCCTTTTGAGTTGATCTTATAGGTTTATCTAACAACAATTGACACCCTTTTCCATCGTGTAGTTTATCTACCACTGCACTATTGTACAAAATGGAAGAATCAACCTATAATTAGTAAATATGGCACATTCGCATACATAAGAAAACTGTGACTATGATAAAAGTTTACATTAGAAAGTTTTGTACTACGAAATAGTTTTGTTACATATGCAGAAAATGTAACAAGTTTGCCTAGCAACAACTTCCAAATAGAGAGTTATACACCTCTAAAGTACTAACATATACATCAACATATACAAAAAAAAAAGGCATTCATACGTTTCAAGCTAGTAAAAAAGGACATTAACAACACTTGGAGTTCAAAATTATCTAGCAAAAGACTTATGCCAACCTTTTACATTGTCCTTATTGCATCTTCTTATCACATGAAGAACCATCAAACCATCTAAGCGAAAACAAATATTTACCTAAGACTAGCGAATTAGTATAGATAAGATACGAAAATTTTTGAAAATGTTAGTGTAACAAACTTATGAGACAATCGAGATCACTATACTGCTTTATTTCTTATACTTACCGAATCATTTTGACCATCTAAATTTATGTCATTTATTAGTCAGAGCACCATTAGAATGTTGACATGGCTTTATAGGGTTCAAATAACTATGTAACCAAAATAATCCCATGATTCACCAAGATAAGGTAGCAGGCATTCAACAAATTCAGACAAAGTAAACTAAACCACCAACAAGATCCAAAATAAATGTATTTTATTGACAAATGCATAGGAGCAGAGAATAGAGACTTAACTAGATTTTACCTCAAGCACTTCCTGTTGTAGGGTTATTAGAGGAGGACCATTCTTAAGGAGCGCCATTTAGATCCTATGGTGAAAGGTCTTACATTGACGTACCTTCCGCTATGGCCAATGATTCTAGTTTTGTGCAAGCAGCATACTACACTTCAATGGTCACTATGACCATTAGAGCATGCTCATGGAAAACTTTTTAAGGTCAAAAGATTACTGGACAGTTGTTGAATTTGGAATTCAAGAGTTGTCGTAGGCATAGTTATGACAAATACAAATGGCAAATTTTGAAGCTAGAAAGCTCAAAGACCTAAAAGCAAAAAATTATCTCTTTCAGGCTATTGATCGTCCTATACTGGAAACTATTCTTTGTAAAGATACTTTTAAGGATATCTAGGAGTTAATGACAAAAAAAATATCAAGGCTCTTCTAGAGTGAAGCGTGCAGAGCTCAAGCCTTTTGAAGGAATTTTGAAGTTCTGCAGTTGAAGGGTGGTGAATCCATTCCGAGCTATTTTGGAAGAACTATGGAGATTGCAAATAAGATGCAATGCTATGGCAAAACAATTGAAGATGTCACGATAGTAGAAAAAATTTTGCATTCTATGACGCGGGAGTTTATTTATGTTGTTTGCTCAATTGAAAAGTCGAGAAAACATATATGTACTCTCTCTTAATGAATTGCAGAGTTCTTTGCTGGTTCATGAGTAGAAGATGAGCCGAAGTTCAAGAGCACAGGAACATGCTTTCAAAGCTTCTATCAATACTCATTCAAACAACAATAAAGATGGCAGCAACAAAGAAATTTCAAAAATAGGGAAAATAGGGAGATAGGAAATAAAGATGGCAGCAACAATAAAGATGACAGCAGCAGTTTCAAAGCCAATAATGACCATTTTCAAAGCAAAGGCAGAGGTCAAAATCATTACAAATCTAAAGTAGAGTGCTATAAATGTCATAAATATGGTCATTATGCTTCTGAATGTTATACCAGGCTGCCTAATGATAAAGAAAAAGGGAGAATTCAAACTTCGTGGAAGACAAGAAGGAAGCAGAATCCTTGTTGATGGTTGTTCAAGAAGAACATACCGAATCAGACATTTGGTATGTGGATACAGACTATAGCAACCACATGAGTGCAAGTACGTCTTTTTTTTAAAATCTAAATGAAGATTTTCATTCTACTGTCAGCTTTGGTGATTTCAATATTGTGAAAGTAATGGAAAAAGACGATACTATGATAAAAAAGTAAGAATGGTCTTGTGGAAACAATCTCTAATGTGTTTGTTCTTGACTTGAAGAATAATTTGTCGAAGTCTGGTCAATTGCAAGAAAAAGGGTATGTTATCACAAGTAAGAATGGTGCTTGTAAAATTTATGATCCTGTTGCAGATGTTATTATAATTATCCGAATGAGTAACAGTTTGTTTCCATTGAAGATTGAAAGCATTCACTCTTGTTTGATAGCTGAAATAAAGGATTTTTCTTAGTTGTGGCACATCCGTTATAGTCACTAGAGTTTTGGTGCATTTAAGACCCTTCAACAGAAGAAAATGGTGACATGTCTTCTACAAATTAACGCTCCCTCTCAAGTTTGTGAAGAATGTGTTGTTGGCCAAAGAGTCATGGAGATCAAAGGATGTGTTGGAGCTAGTACATTCAGACATTTGTGCACCAATAAATCCATCATCTAATAGATGTAAAAGATATTTAATCCTTTTCATTGACAACTTGTCCAGAAAAATGTGGGTTCATTTTTAAGGAAAAATTAGAGGCTTTTACCATATTTAAAGACTTCAAAGCTTTTGTAGGAAATGAAGCACGCAAAATTATTAAGTCTTTTCGAACAGATCGTGGTGGCAAATATTCTTCAAAGGAATTTGAAGATTTTTGTATGCAGCATGGGATTGGAGGAGACCTTACAGCAGCATATATCCCACAACAAAATGGTGTTCCAAAGAGAAAAATTAAAACTATTTTTCAATATTTTTGAGAAAATAGAGGCATTTACAAATCTGCCTCTAATTAACAAGTAATAGTGTTAGTTTAATTTTGCCATCGTAAATGACCGGTAGCATTGAACACAAAAGAGCCGGCATTAATATTCAATCTGGCACAAAAAATCCCCATTATAGTTCACAGTTAGAGGCCAATTTAAAAACCACTATGTATTCCGCTAGTGTAGACCAGATTTTCATGTAGTATGGCAGTCAGCTGTTTCAAACATTACTGGTGACTGAAGGTGATAGGGGTCCAATTGAATAGGTAAAGCTTTAAGGGATCTTCTCCTCTCAGGCAGCAAAATCTAGGGGTACTATAAAAGTATGATTCGGAGTTTACTATTAATAAATAAAAAGTTAAATTTAGTGGTGAGAAATGGATATGACTACCTCCAGCATTACAGAAAAGGCAAGTTGCTCCGCAACCTTGTCCTTGATCTCCTCGTCAATATACTATAATAAAAATCATGCCCATTTCTATTATCTATTAAGACGTGATCTGATGAGTGTATTCCTCGTGAGTCAAGTGATGACTATACTTGCGTGATGTCCTTTATCATGCCATCAAAATATGGATCAAATTTGCCGATGCCGAAATAAGGATTAAGGAAGTTCTTGGGACACTTGTGGCAATGACTATCTTTTTAGATATCCCAAATACTTTCACCAGTAGTTATTTCTATATCAACTAACATCTTAAACTAAAATTCTTGAAGCTATTATAATTATGCCGATTTGTTTCTGCCTACTATTTTATGTTGTTCCGCCCTTTCACTTCTAGTGAAAATTTTCTCATTGTTATAAAGCAGGGACCTACTTTCATACCTCAACGTGTCCGCGTGTATTGTTTAGATAGCATCATATATCTATATGGTTGAAAGTTACCTTTACTGTAACGCTGTGATTATTTGAATGCTGAAATGTCCCCATTTGATGGCTTTATGTACAGGCATCCTCACATAGGTACTCCTTTTATCAGGTCTCGTCAATGATGTGATACTGACCACAAGGAGCACAGAGTACGCATTGAGACATCATCGATCCACAGTTCAAGTGAAGGAAGATGTTCTGATAGAGGTTGCACAGGTAATATCAGAGTTGGAATTCTAAATCAAATGGTATGCATTCCTTTTGGAGTTTCTGAAAGTATTGACCATTTGGCTTAGCATTTTGCTAACAGTGTTTTTCAATTTTTTATTTCATATTTTTAATATATTTTATACGTATATAGAAAATTTATTTAAAAATTTATAAAGTGTAAAAAAATTCTATATAATGAGATTTTTTTATTACATATTTTTATTATTTTTTGAAAGTAAAAAAAATTGAGCTCATTTTTCAAAAAAGATAAAAATACTTCTTATTACAAAAAAGCTCTATTTCATAAACACTCCAAAACGTTCTAAGCACATAAGTTTCTTCAGATAAATAGTTGATAGAGTTAAAAGATTAGTAATTATTGTAAATTCTATTTTATTTAATAACTTAATTAATGTATGCGTTTGGATTATAATTTTTATATAAGAATGCTTGTAGTATGTTGTTTTACATCAAGTGAAAAAAAACAAAAAGAGTTTGAAAGATTTGTAGTGGAAGTTCTTCTCAACAAAAAAAAAAAAAAAAAAGCTTCCAACTTATCTCGTAATATAGTTTTAAGTACGTAAATATTGATCCGACAAGCATAACTTGTTTAAGAATGATATATAAAATGCTTAGAAGTAGTAACAATAGGTCTTAAAATTGTTCCACTGAAAAATCCTCTAACTCTTCCCTTTATGCGGTCGTATCCAGATGGCATCGGAAGTTGAGAGCAAGATGCAGTAAATTCATTGTATAGCTACATACTCTATCTAGATGTGCAATAACAGACGGGTCAGGCGACCTATATCGGCGTGGCCGAGGCAATTGAGCAAACTGGATCTAGCCGATCTAGCCCAATTCAATAATTCAGGTCGGGTAAATCCAATCCGATCGTAAAATTTTTGACCCGATATTTACCCGCTTAGCTGTCTTTTATTTTAATAATACACAGAATCAATTGCCAATCATGTTGACGTGTCAAGTTCAAGTTTGTCTATCATACTAATTGATCAACTGCCAATTTTTATCAGGTCAAAAGTCAATATTGATTGGTCAACTAATATAGTGATCGGCAAACTGACCGCACGTCGGGACAGATCGGCCCCGTCATGTCTTTGTTCATAAGTCAAGCGGGCCGTAACTTGAACTGTTTGGTCGGACCGCAGGCCTACTATTTAGTTCAGCCCATATTTGTATCTCTAACTCTATCTATGAGCAGGATCCAAAAGGAAGAAAAGAATCTTCATCCTTATTGTTTAGAGTACAGATCCTGTATTCGTTTGATCCTGACAGAGTAGTAGAGAAATATGATGTTAGTCCTTACCGTTCTAAGATAAACATTTGTCTCTGGCATTCTCATGTACAGTTTGCAGATAGCTAAAATAATTGTTACTTATCTATTCTATTACATTGAGATTTGTGGATAAGATGGTAGCTTTTGTTCTTGTGTTTCAAGATTTTCATGAAAATAACCTCTCTGCTTGTTGATGCGAATTTTGAAAGTTACATAGAAGACCTTAGACATTGGACAACAACAACATCCGGAAAGTTCGCTGATATCAGAATTGATTTATAGAAGCCAGAGAACCTCTGCTACTAGTGCTAGTTCTACGCAAATGTTGCCAAGTCATGTCTTGGTTTGCTCATCTTTTGAGTTTTACTTATTTTAATTCATTCTTGTATTTTCTTAGTTTGATTCAATCTCCATTTGATTTTTCTTCAGATAAGTTCCAATCAGCTGGCCAATGGTTGCTATGATGATGAATAATGTTTCAAATAATTTTTCTCAGATAAGTTCCAATCAAGCAATCTAAGCCAACCCCCGTGCGAAATGTATCTATTTATCTATCTGGGATAATCCCCGTGCCAAATGTATCTATCTATCTAGCTTAATGTTTCAAATAAACTAATTCTTCTAAAAAAGTTTCATTATTGTATATCTAAAGACAGCTTAGATATACTAAGAGGAAAACTATAAGGAGTTCTGTTCTGTTGTATCTCTACACAAATTGGATGACAAAAAGTAGATAGAAAAACTCGCATATTCTACTATACAAAAATTCTTGATACATATTTTGTGTTTAATTTACAAATTTATTCTCTTAAGTTCATTTCTCAATAACTCAATTTTTTTAAATTTTTTTTATAAAACTTCACTTTCCAAGTCATTTTTTACAGGTAAACAAGCCCTTCGTGGTGAAAAGAAAAAAGAAAACCAGGTAAAACAGAGCAAAATATCAAGACGTGTTACTACTTTCTTCTGGGATGCTTCCCAAGGTTGGTTTCCAATCCATGCAAGTACTGCTTCTCTGATCAGTACCATCTTCGCCATGGCTTTCTAATTTTGTATTAACATGATGCATCATGGAATCCAGTGATACCCCTTTCTTGCTAACCCACTCCCTGAGCTGCTTCTTGCTCATGACAAGCTTCACTCTAACAACACCCGGACCGGAGCTGGCAGAGTTGTCCACGTAGATTTTAGGCGATGGAAGAAGATAATAGACTTCTCCAGGAACCATATCAACCGTTGAATCTACATATCGTACGGCTGGGAACTCATCAGAGATCGCATGGCCTGGAAACTGCGATTGAACTTGGTAGACCTTCAAGGGTGGGCTGTAGCTAAGAACTTCTCCGTTGATCTTTACGATCTTTATCACCTTGTTATCATCTTGATGAACACAACAACGATTTCCCATGTTTAGAATTTGTTCTCGTCTTATTTACAATTTGATGCTCGGTGATAACTGATGGATTTGCTAATTAAGATCTGGGTCGTGGAATGAAGAGCAAGTATATATAGTGAGAGAAGAAGGCTGCTGAACAACAGAAATTCAAAATTATTTCATTTCTATTAATAATTGCTAAGGGCTTAATTTAATAATAAAGAACTAAAAAGAAAGGGATAACAAAGACAAAATGAAATAGGAGACCACGAAAAACGTGAAGAATTACAAAAAGCGAAGAACAAACTATAAACATGAATGTGATTATGGGACCAGTACTTTGTGCAGCAACTTTTTGGCTTTTTATCGCATTTGCTTCTTCTAAGATTAGACAAGTTTGATCATGTTTGAATGAATGAATCATTACGAGCACACCCAAAAATATTTGCACTTTTCTTCTCTGATAACATAGAATCAATAATGTTTAAAACATCTCAACTTTCGAGATAATAAGATAACTAACGAAATTAAGTTTGTTTTTTGCATATTCTAAATTAAGCAAAGACTATTAAATTCACTAGTAAATTCTAATATTTCAAATACTATATGTTGAATTTGCTGTTATTCAAGTTGCTTGAAAACTTGAACTAATTGAGCATGCGCTTGATGCAAGCATGCATGTTGCTAAAGACTTTTGTATTTCCAAGTTTCTTTTCCAGCTATCAACTTCAAACTAACTTGAGCTCTTCTGTTTCTCACTACTACGGCAAAATGAATCAACAAATAAAAGGAAAAAAAAAAGACATGAAGAATTTATTTCTAGTTCTTTTAATTATTGTTATTTTGTGATTGTTCTGAAGATATTGATTAAAGTAGAGAACGAAAGCTTAGAGTCATCAGTTTGCGAGTACTAGAATATATATGGAATTGGCAAATATTTAATATATGATTGTGACCTACATTAATTTAATTTAGCTGTATATGTGAATCTTAGGATTTCGTGACATTTTTATTATTAAAGGACCTTTAATAAGGATTGAGTGCTTGTGCGGTGAAGGAAAAGTTCTTTACCAATTCATTGTACTCAACAGTCCCAAACTCATGCTGCTGTAGACATTATTATTTCAATGGCAAAAAGAAAGTTACATGTTTTGCTATAAAAATATGGAAAAATTAATTCTGGTACCAACGCAAAATTAATTTAGGGAAAGTGGAAAATGATTAGATAATTAGCTAATAAATCCTACTGAAGGTGTTATCTTTTTAAATTGTTAAGCTAATTATTTACGTGAAAGTTAATTTTCTTTTAACTATGAGATCTGCTACGACTGTAAGTTAATAACACGTAGAAGAATTGTAAGCGTAAAGAGTTCAGTAGATACTTTATGTCAACGTATTCGATCCAACAAGCATGACGAATGAGGTTTGATGAGAAATGTCTCTTAATTACCATGGAGTGGGCATCAATTGAAAGCTCTTCATGGTAGTTTTATTTATTACTCTTTCAATTCCATTATTTGCCAAGAAGTGTTTATAATAAAAATATATATTTAAAATAAATGTAATCTTTTTATTTTCAAAATATAATAATATATATAATTTATATTTGTTTTATAAAACTTTAAATTACTATATATGTTGGAATCTCAAGATTGATTTTGATGATAATAAATATTAAGAATTATTATTAGTGTTTATGAGTTAGGTTGAAAACACAATTCTTCGTACTAAATAGTCATAGTCCAGTCAGTTGCTTTATATGATACTCTATATCGAGCGCGAAAAAATTGGCAAAGTATTAAAACAATATAATAGAGCAGATCGATCAGAACATAACAGAAGAACTGAGTAAAGCATAACTGATTAAATTGCTACTGATTGATCCAAGAGAAAATTATCATCCTACATATTTCAGACGTAGATTTGGTTATGAAGTAGATTCACTTTAAACATAATTTTTTTACCGGAACTAGAATAACGTGCACACAATAATATTGAGTAAAAAATTCACCAAACCGAAACTAGAACAACGTGCACACAATAATATTAAGTAAAGAATTCACCAAATGATGATGTACAGAAGCTCAGAAAATTCATAAATATTGAAAAAAAATTTAGAAACGTGCATTATAGAAAATCAAACAACACCAAAGCCCAGTTTCAGAAAAAAGTTTGATCAAGTTTTTCTTATCTATTAAAAGCCAAATTTTGATTACATATTGAACATCATATCCACTATTAACATCAAGTACAGCAAAAAACGGAACAAATGAAAATCAAGAACACAGTGCTAAAGTGCCATCGGAATCATTCTATCAATATGTCAGATTTAAGTTCAGGATTTGAATTTTGATTTCATTAAAAGAAAAGCCAATAATCCAGTTACAAATCATACATACACTTGATCTAATATGTTGCTATAACGATATATCACAATAACATGCTACATTGAGCTACTACATCAAATGATATAAACAATAAAGCTAACAGAAGAACAATATACAAAGAGCCTCCATACAAGATTCATAACATGAAATTCAAACATCATTTCATTGCATGTCGGAGTTGATCTAATATCAAAATGATAATATATTTCAAATCACTAGCATCTTCATTGAAAAATCAAGTCTATGAGTTGCAGCTCATAGCATGGAAGTTAATCTGAAGCCATATTAAAGACAATAAATACTTTAGAGGAACATCATCTGATTGATCGATGAACTAAGAAGAAAATTTTGAGGTTGAACTTAAACCACTCCAATTACATGATAAATTCATCATCTTCATACTGGGTGCCACTATATTGAGAAAAAATGCACTACAGACAAAAGAGAGAAGCACAAGCAGAAAATATTAAATAACCGACAAGCTTATTTAATGCTATAAAAAAGATCTAATCCGCCATACTAATAGTATAATTGAGATTTAAGTGCTAGCTGAAAGAATATTTTACTTACCTTTATCAAGAGCAAGTTGATCTAATCATTGAAAACCTATTTTATGGAACCCGAATGGCAGCGGCATATAAGAACAAATTGACATTAATGTAGCAAGTGTACGGGGGAGACAACGAAAGAATTTTCTACCCTTAGGAGATTAGAAAATTCTTCAGTCGGAGAAGAGAAAAATATAAGAGGGAGAAGAAGAGAAAATAAAGAGAGAGTGAGAGATACTACGAAGTCAAAAGAGAGCTACTTATAGAAGAAACAGCTTGTATAGAGAAAAAATATTATTACTCTCCACCTACTACCCGAGCATTACAGAGATAACACCCTTGGCATTTCTTTTAATCCTCTCTTTGCTTTATTATGATTAAAGTCAATCTTGTGATAGAGATTCTGTACTTTAAAATTATTTGTAACAAACATATTCGGTAAAAAGTGCTTGACTAATTTTTTCGGTTGTGCTAGTCTTGAAAGAAGCTATATATTTGTACAAAGCCTTGGATAAGGCTTGTGCGATAGCGACCCAAGGGACTTATAAGTCTAGCAGACTGTTGGTGGTTCATTTTAAGAAAAAAATCGGTTAAGGCAATAGTGTTTAGCTAAGCACATTACATTGATATTATAGCAACTTAACAAACATTACTGGAATTCAATCTTGACAAAGAGTGGTCGTGGATATAGACAAATTTATTTACCGAACCATATAAATATTGTGTGTTTGTGTGTTGAACAATTTTCTTATACTGTTTGCACTTGAACTAAATAGAAAATATTAAATAGAGAATCTGTTTACGTCTAGTCGACTATAGTACTGCTATCTTATAGGATATTAAGTTCTGCTCAGTTAATAAACTACATTAAAAATTTTAACTACTAACTCAATTCTTTTCTCTTCTTTTGAGTTGATTGTGCAGGTTTGACCAACACTGTAAAATATTAATTAATAATATTTTTTTTATATGAAAAATATAACAAAAGATATAGACAAAAAAATCTCTAGATTAGTGATCAGCATTAGAATAAAAATGCTTCGTAAAAAGCATCATTCTGATTTATATCATAAATGTAAGAATCAAACCGGCAATTGATCCGAATTTTTGTCCAAGTTATCGGATCGCGAGTACGATGGGTTGACACTTCGGATCATAGTCAAGTATACAGAGATTGGTTGTGTTAACAACACAACACAATATAAGTGAATTTTAGTGATGAACTTTCTTTAGTCTTTACTATAACAAGCAAGATTAGATTACAAACTAATAAAAACATACAAGGATCTACACACTAAAATAATTTTATTATTGGAAAGGAGCAAAAACCTCACCTTCAAATAGAGCTTGATACACTTCATCCTTGGTAACATTGAATGCCCTCAACAGAATGGCAATGTTTTGAGACTTCTTTAGATTCAACATCCTATTCTCTTGGCTCAAAGCAATAGGCTCCTACCGTTTCATAATTCCAGCATTGTACACAAACAATGTCTCGATCATTTCTTATCTACAATGATAAAGTTTTTCTAACAAATCAATCAAAAGATAACAAATATCTTTATGAATAAAAATATTTGCACCAAATTACAATATTTCTTACTTGAAAGAGCTGGATTTGATCTTATCTCACACCGTTTCTTGCCCGGAGTTCACACGGACCTTATCCCAATGCAATGGCTTCAACTTTGATTTGGTTTGCTCTTTGTTCTTCTCCTCGTCCAAAGAATCCAAGCTCTTAGGATGAATCACTACAACTGAAATCTCAACTCCTCCACCAGAAGGTTTCAACTTCATCGAAGCAGGCAGTGGTGGTGGCACTGGGTTTGGCTTAAGGTTTACCTCCGCCGCCACTGTTATTGTAAAAGCTTTGAGATTTGAAGGGGAAAGTGTTGGCAGAGAAGCGGTGGCGGAGTCGAGCGTGCGGCGAGCTCGAAGAACCAGAGAAGGAAAGGTCGAGCTGTAATATCAAATTAGAATTCAAGTCGGTAAGCTTATTAGCTTTTTAGTTAATTTTTTCTTAAACATCCCGTGCTGACCCGGTCGAACAGATCGCCCCGATCAAACTAGGTTGAAGCGAGTCGTAACGATTCAAAATGGGTCAATTGTATATATCGTCTATTTGCTGACTCATAGTAGCTTATAGTCCGGTTGGATGATTTTCAGATCGATTCGAATAGTTCGGTCCGAATCCGCAAACTATTATTTCAGAAAAAGATGGAGCCATCTTTTTCGGTATTTCAACTTTTACTGATTAATCGTATTTGATTCTAACATTCTAAGTACGTGTTTATTGAGCTTTAAACTCATTTTAGAAAAATGAGTTGATACAAGATGAATTTGATAAAAAATAAATTTTTGTGTTACTTTGAGTTTGGAAATAAAATTTTTATTTTTAAAATTTGAATTTAAAAATGAATTTCTAAAAAAAGCATAATTTTTATATTTATATTGTTTTAAAAATAAATTTGAAAGTTTAAAATAAATTTTAAAAAGTGAAATTTGAAAGATTAGTAAAGCACTAATCGTTGAATCAAATTTGATTTGTCACCAAAATTTAAGATGTTGATGAAGTGGACAAAAAGAGTGGTTTTATTCTTTATTGAAGCTGTAGATGAAAATAGTTAGATTTGATAGTTAGAATAAATAGAAAGTGAAAAACTATTTTCTTCTTTTAATTTATCTAAACCAAATCAAATTTAGTGAATAATCAAAATTTGAAGTATAAATAGAGTGCAAAAAGAAAAAAGTACTCCCACACTTTTTGATATCTAGGAGTCAATAGTTGTTATTTAAATTTTCATGTACCAAAAGTATTTTAAAAATTTTTGAGAATGTCCGTAAAATCGTTCAATTAATATTTATAATATTCTTTCTTAATTGTTGGAATCTTGTTACTGTATTTATTTATTAAAAAGTGCATTTATTATTCTTTGTGTAAAAAGTTTTCATATCTTGTTAAATTACTCATTTGGTTGAAACTTGCAGATTCAGAATTATTACCCTCATTTTTGTGTTCTTATTCATCAAAGTTGAAACAATTGATGAAGAAAAATAATAATAGAATTGAATATGATGAATAATGAAAAATTAATGATAACTAGAGTTTACATCGTACGATTATTTATATAGTATATATAAAGAGCTTGTCTCATATATAGCCCAATAATACAGTCCAATAAAAGTAAATATACTTCTACATTTTTTATTGATTTTTTAAGTTTGGAAATTTTGCAAATTTACCCTTAAATAACTACATATTTTAACATGAACAATTAACAAAAGTGAAATTTCCATAATTATAAAAGTTTTATTTATAGTTAAAACTTAGTAGAACTACAAAATTCTTGAAGATTTTCACAGATAAAATAATTTCCACTTCCTGATTTTCTTAGAAATTTTGAATGCCAAATTTGCACTTAACTTTTTCAATTTTGATGTAAAATTATTTTCTAAAATCGGATCAAAAGTCCTAATTCTATAAACTAGGACTCTTGTATATAAAAATTCTTCGAAAGTTTTTAAGGTTGAGAATTTATATGTCAAAAAATACCCCTTTTTAAAATTTGAATGATCAAATTTGCCATAAATAGTTTATTAAAAAAATTTGCCATTAAGAGTTTATCACTCTAAATTACCTTTAATTAATTATCAACCTATATTAAAACTCATAACAGAGTTGTGATGGTCATCACTTTATATTAGAAACTTGCGTAACTTAACCTCAACCTAATATTAGACTCTAAATGAAATTATAGTTATGCATTTGAGAAACTCTTCATTTCAATTCATGAAAGTCAAAAACAATAGAATATCAAATTTTAGGACCTTAATTAATAACATATGCTAGCAAGTACTCAAAATAGTAATATTTAATTTAAATGTTTTGAATTTTGTGGAAATCAAGACTCGTGACACTATTGGGCTTGTTTTAAAAAATCACGATATCAAAGAATTTTCATTATTTAAATTATTTCAAAATATCTGTTAGTAAAACAAGGTGACCACAATATGCTCATTCCCTCGTTTAACATAAACAGATAATTTGAAACGAATCTTATTTAAGCACCATCTATAAAAGAAATTAATAGCAAAAACTTTGTAATCTCGTGCAGAACTATATATGATTATCTACACGTTGGCTTTTGAGGTATGAAATACCAATACACTTGAAGATGATTTTCATCTTTTCAATAGCAATTAAAGATTTATGAAAACTTTGTTTGAAAAATATTTCAAAAAATATTTGTCAGTAATTATAATACTATTTTTAATAAAAAATTTTATAGTTTTAATAAATTTTACAATATTTAAAAAATTATTCATAAATTGAAAAGTACAAATAAATTATAGAATTAGAAAATGTTATATATAAAATTTTATTTTTGTATAAAAGAATTCAAATTTATTTTTAAAAATTTTTTAATAAATTTAATTTTAAAATACTATAAATGTCCCCTTACTTCTTCCACCGTCTTCACGCCCCACTTAGGATGCATTTGGGATGGCTTATGAAATAGAATTTTTCTGAAATTAAAGATATTTTTGTCTTTCTTAAAAAATGAGCTTTATTTTTTACTTTTAAGAAAATAATAAAATATGGAATAAAAAATATTCATTACGTAGAATTTTTCTATATTTTTTAAATTTTTAAATAAATTTTTTATATACTTATAAAATATGTATTAAAATATATAAAATTAAAAATTAAAAAAAAATATTAAAAAAATGCTCAACTAAACGCCCCCTAATTTATAGGAGAAATTTTTGCAGCTTATTTTTCTCAGGAAGGAATTAAAAAGTTTTAGGTTTGACTGAGCTACTGGGGTTGATCTTTTACGGTCACCACGACCACTACCACTGTAAGGACGTGGCATTGTCTGATTGGTTAGGTTCGTTTGTTAGTGGGGCGGCACCGCCGGAAGACGACTTGTGCGTGCTACGGCTGCCTTTCTTTTGACGTACGGCGTGTTCTACTAAACACAGGCGCATGCTTAATTGATGCTACTTGTAAGCCTAAAGATTGAAGAAGCATGGAATACATTCTCATGCCTACGTCTCTAGCTCGCAAAGATCGAGCATGCTTGTTTGAAAATTCTTTATTTTGCCAAAAACTTACGAGTGAAAACGAAATCCAGCATAATTCTGTGTTTTGGTTTCTTTTCAGTTAAATCATCTTAAGAAAGGTGACAGAGAAATTAGCATATGATCAAGTTGAAATTTGTATATCAACTTAAAGTCGTTTGATTTTTCATAGAGAGATGTAAGGCATGCTTGAGATAGCTAATAGCAAACATCTTTTAAAAAAATATATATTCATTACAGATGGTGTATGAAAACTTTATGAGATAGATGAATACAAAATTTTATAATCTACAATTTATTCATACTTCAAAATTTGTTAAATATTTTGTAAAATACAGTGTAGAAGTTTTCGGGCTTGAAAAGTTTAAAAAAGTACTCCAAATATGATCCGAAACATGCCTCAAGTAACAACGGCCAAAGTATGGTGCAAATATTAGAGGGCAAATTGGAGTAATTTGGACCGAGTTTTTTGTGTTGACTTCAAAAAATTCTATTTCCTACTAATGGGGTACGGAAACGTGTTGTTAAATCCAACACGAACATCGAACGGATCACCAGTTAATCCCACAAATAATCGACTCGATCCACTGACTCAAATCAGGTCTACCAAATATATACTATATCAATTATTCTAAAATTTTGAAAAAGAAAATACTTTCTACATGTATTTCGATTGCATAAAACAAGTATTATATCAATTTTTTGAACATTTTCGCTGAATTGTATTTCCTCTGAGTATATTTTCTCAGAAATACCTTTCTACAAACAAGTAGTTAATTATGATCTCAAAATGCAAAGCAATATTCATTATAAATGATTAGAGATTTAAATATGGACAGACAAAATCGGCCCATCCATTCAGGCCCAGTGATGTAACTGGGTGAGCCAATCCAGCCTACTTTTCTCATTCGAACTGAATTGATCTGATTTCTGCTATACTTTTTATGATCAGCTCTACCCATTTATTTATTTTATTTTATTATTTTATATAATAAATAAATAAATAATAAAACTAATAAAAATCTAAAATAATTTTAAAAACTATTATTAAGATAAAATAAATGATAAATATTTTAAATTATTAAAAATATTTTTATTAGAAGTTAATCTGATTAATTGTAAATATTAATCAGATCAACAGATTGTAATTGACCGGTCGCCTGAATAGGCCGAAAATATTGACCCAATACTATCTATTGGATAAGACCGGTCCGATTTTATTACTGTTTATGGGCTTTAGGTTTGGTCCGCTCATTTAGTCCGGCACTAATTTGCACAACTACAGATTTCTATCAAAACCAGTAAAGACCACTGTTTCAACATTCGGGTCCAAACTTGCAGGCTTTGCAGCAAAGCTACCGATTTCCCATGTGAACATAAGCAAATGCTTCTGGAACATGATACAACTACTGTATAGGTTGTTGCATGACTTAAGTCATAAGGTCAAAAAGCTCCCCATACTCCTCAATAGGCATTTCCTACAAATAATAGAAAGCATTTGTCAAAGGAAAACAAAGTAAAGTACAAGAAATTGTCTAGAGCATTGGACTTCCTTTAAAATATTAAACCTGCAGATATGCCACCACTAGGTCCTCACAATGAACCAGTGGTGAATTCTCTACACTCCAAGGATTCCTGCTTCTTCCACCAAACCAAATATTATCATATATATTCCAAGGATCTAGACAAGCTTTTGTACAAAGTACCTGTAACATAGAGATATATGTACTTTTCGCTAATAACTACATGCTGTTACAGAAAAGAGCCTCACATCCAGAACTAAGCAAACCTGATCCTTGAAAGTTGTTGACCCAAGGTTGTTTTCTATTGAGGTACTGCTATGATATCCTTCGAGCCATACAGATTTTCATGGAGTGGACCTTTGGTCCATGTCACGCAAACCTCACTGCGAAATTTATTGACAAAAAGCAAACATGAATATATATAAACACTACCATGTTCACAATAGAAGTTTCTACAAATCAAAGTAACCAGTGTAATGGAAGTTAATGCTTTAGTTTTGTTTTAGCTATCTCTTGGTCAGTGATAGCTTCAATCAACTGTACCTTCTTCCTATACAAACTCTCTGGAGAATAATTTATAATATATAAAATACAACAAACTACAACTTCGACAACAGATAAGCGCTAAACATCCACAATAGATAAGCGTTAAACATTAACAACACAGTTATTCAAAGTTAGAGACTTATAAGTGTTAAACATCAACAATTAGATAAGCATTCTAATGAACATTTATCGATGAAAGTACCAGAAGGTAGCGTCTATTGCCCAGAAAAATATCTTGACACATCTAAAACCTTCCGAAAAAATTCACAACTGGAGTAGGAGAGTCACAGTCGAAAAGAGGATTCCTCATTTCTTTCTGTCTTTAAAAACCCGCATGAGACTTTCATCTCACACGGCTCCAGAGTGATAAAGTAAGATGAACGCTACTAACTATAAAAACAAACTCAGTTATCAATGCATGTCTAAATAACCTCACCAGGAAACCGAAATAAATCGAGAATGAAGAGCCACTCCGTTAGCCACAAATAACGAAAGTCTGAGATCATAAACCCAAAAACAGATTCAGTCCATCCCATTGAGAATTATGAATTGTCCTTAATTAATTATATTTTCTTTTCGATTACTCTAACTAGTAAAATTAAACAAACAGAAGTTAGGACATACATTGATACATAGCTGCAAACGTACATTTATATGAAACACGTGAAGATTCATACACCAAAATTCCATGTTGAAATCATTAGCAACTAGTTACACTCCTCAGCAACATCCAATCGTTTATCAAGAGGAGTTTGCAATAGCCTGTAGCCATCCATCAGAAGAATAGTTGCCTATAACCAAAAATTTTTAGGAAGCATTCAATCATCCCATCATTAGCATTGCATTGTTTGAAAACAACAACGAAAGAGTGCATTCAACAGCAAACAGACATGAACAAATAAATTCAATCCAAAACAGTTACTAATTTGTCATACAGCACAATGGCGGCGTCTCGAATCCAAACCTTCCCAGCAAAATTTAAACAAAGTTCCACTCTTAACTCCAACAAGAACGACCAAATCACATCAAAGGCATTGTCTTTTAGAACCGCAGCAGAACAGAAACAAGCAAATCCAGTACATAAAACAATTTCGAAATTCACTCAAAACTCAAATGCATTGCATCAAAACATACTGACCCACACAAGATATATTCAGAGATTCGAATGAGATGAACGGTTATCTAGGGTGGCATCACCTGCCGGTCAAAATATTCTTTAGATGGATAGCCCACTAGCTGCTTCTTGGGCAATTAGATATTGGTTAAGGCCCATATAAATCATGAGAAGTCGAAGTCGACTTATTAAGCGCTGATGAAGCCCATTAATGCGATATAGTGCAATGTGGTAGCCTACAAAAGTATTTGCAAGCTCTAGCAATTCCCTTTGTTTTGATCTGTTTGTAAAAGAACCTTTCAGATTCAGCATTACAACTTTCTTAGAAGATCTACAATCCTTTCAAGAAGTTAGAACAGAAACATGCTATTTCTATCTCTAAAACCTCAATAATTGCTTTGAAATGTACATCTTGATTATTTGATATCTGCAAAGTGTATGCGTCTCTTAAGGCATAATTTAATTATTTAAAAGTGAATTCGTAAAAATAAAATTAGGTGAGAAATGGAGTTAATGGAAGCAGAATTTTGAGTTGTAATTGAAATAGAAGTAAAATTCGAAATTAAATTTTGATAAAAATAGAGTGTGGATGTGAAGTTTAGAGTGATAATTGAAATAAATAAAGTGACTGAAATTTAAAATTTGAAGGAGAAAGTAGAACTCTTTATAATTAAAATATGTCTTTAATATAAAATAGTATATTCCCAAGGATATCTCCCCAGTTGATCCTCACACTGCTGCAGCAATACTCTTGTGCAGGCTTATTTAGCAGATAGATAATGTTGGCCATTGTATGTGGTAGGTCTTGTGAAACTTATTGCTTTTCTTTTTCCTTTTGATCCCGCTTTGCAGATGGGAAGGAATCCAACTTTCATCCAGTGATTGTGAAATGATTGAAACATGACACAGTTCTCAATCGTGCCTCTTGTGGTTGGTTGCATTTTAACCTTACACTTTGCAATAACTTCAAATCTTTTTTTCAAGGAACATATCGGCAATCTCTTTCCGGTGTTTTATTCCTTGTATAAAGCAGAACTGAGAAATTCCTTCATGAATTTCTTAGACTACTCACCGTTTTCAAATAATTCAGGAAGTTCTTAGCTTTTTATTAGCCTGTGTTGAAATGATCAAGAAACGGATGCAGTCTGAAACACTGCAAAAAGCTTCGACCATCTCTTTATGTGCAGCAGAAAATAACCAATGAGACCGCAACACGTTGACTGGACTTGATCAAGAGGTTCCCGTGAACGCGTAAAACCCAAGTCTCTTTCCTTGGTTCCGTTAACAGAACATAAAACCAACCTTCGCTTCATTCGCGCCAACGACAGTTTACCATTTCATCAGCCCCTCACTCTCTCTCATTTTCGTTAGTTCATTCATTTATTAGCTTTTATTTCATTTACCTTTCGGTTATTTATGTATAAGGAAAAAGATTAAAGATCGCAAAAAGTTTAAGTTTAGCCCTGTGAAATTTGTCACTGTTTAATGAAACTCCCTTCTGTCATTCTCTATAAATAGCTTTACTTTCAACATATTGTCTGGCATTCGATCTCTTCTCTTTTCCGAACCACTACTTAAATATAAAACCGTTGAAATCATTCTCAAGGGCTTACGTCTTTAATTTCCACAAAGAGAGAAAAAACTGAGAAGCACTGCGTATGATGTTGAGAAACAGAGGTCAAGTTTTGTTGTTTGGATTAGCTTCCCTTCTTCTTGCTTCTTGTACTAACGCCCACAATGAAGGTTTTTTTTCTTTTGATTCCTTCCCCTTTATTTCAATTCTAAACACACTCATACTAAAAATGTCATCTTTATGATTTTCTCTTTTGGAACAGGGCATGTGAAGTTCGGTTACACAGGAGCAATCGGACCGAATAAATGGGGAAGCTTACATCCGGATTACCATTTGTGCTCAGATGGAAAGCAACAATCTCCAATCAACATCGTGAAGGAAAACGCAAAGCGTGATCCGGCATTGGAACCACTGAAGAGCGACTACATGTCTACCAATGCAACCCTTGTTAACAATGGCTTCAATATCGGGGTTGGTTCTGCTCAAAATCTTCGTCCTTTCAATCTTAAATTGTTTAGATCAGAGTAGTAATGTTTGTATCATGGAATTGGTTAAGAACAGTTTCATGTTTTACTTGCAGTTGGGATTCGATGAAAGTGCAGGAACAATTCACGTACAGGGGAAGAACTTTTCACTGGTACAAATTCATTGGCACTCGCCTGCAGAGCACACCATTGAAGGAGTTAGGCATGTTCTGCTTGTCTTTTTACGGATGCAGCAATTCATTTTGAACGTTATCATCGATTACTTCATTCTTGAGATTTTTCTAAGTTGTTGGAACCGTATGGCTTTCTCACTATATCTGCCCTCTAAGGCCAATCTAAAGAATGTGACAAATGAACTATGATTGAATGTATACCTTCGCATGCGTAATACTTGAACTGAAGTTTCAGTGTTCATGAACACACGGTAGGTGATTAGGCACATCAAGAATAACGTACTCATTGAAGGCATCAAACACTTGCCTGGACTTTTCCTAACATATTATGGTTGTTCTTGTAAAAAGGCATCCTCTGGAGCTCCATGTAGTCCATAAAAGCGAAGAAGGTGACTTTGCGGTCGTATCCATCTTGTATCAATACGGAAAAGCCGATCCTTTCCTCCTTCAGGTACATAAGAAATCCCTATATACCCAAGAAAACATTTAAATTTTGAAGTTGAAAACATAACATTGTGTATCCTTGGAGCAGCTAAATTCTAAGATCGATGAACTGGCAAAGGACTTGTGCTCCGAAGATGAAGAGGCAAACGTTGCGGTGGATTTCGTAAACGTGAAGGCGCTCAAGCGCGCTAGCCGCAAGTACTACAGATATGTTGGTTCTCTCTCAACGCCTCCGTGCTCTGAGAATGTCACTTGGACAATCCTAGGCAAGGTACATAAAATAAAGGCCCCTTTCCATAACAGGATCAATTAGTTCAAATGGTTCCTAAATATTATTAATGAACTTCGTTCTCACATAAATATGTGACTTAGAATAACATCAACAGAGACTCAGCGGAGAGTTTCTGCTACGTGGTTTGCCTATTTGATTTCTGCGTCAATTTGCTAACTCGCGAGGCTTCTGTTCGTGTAGGTGAGGGAGGTATCTAAAATTCAAGTTGCTGCACTGAAGAAGCCTCTAACCGATGAGTACAAGAATAACTCAAGGCCGACGCAACCGTTGAATGGGAGAACTGTGTCTCTATATAATGAAGCAGAAGACAACTAACAAATTAAACTACAATCATACCATAATCTTGAGCGAAGCAAATGTTTCATAAGATATTGCATACAGTTCTTTCTTCTGTACTGTAATCTGAAAGTAGAATTAATCCATCACTCTTTTCTACTAACGCTCCTTCTTATGAAAACTACTCTTCAAAACTTGGATTAGATATATGCAAGAAAATAGCGCCATAAGATTCCCGTCAAGTTCGGAACAATTTCGAACCCAATTCGAAAACCGACCCACTTAAACCGAAGTTGGGTTTGATCTTGTTCATGCTCGGAACAATTTCACGTCAACCCTAAATCTATAGGTTAAATAGATTCCGGTCAAATTCAACTTGATCTTAAATTGATTTATTTAAATCGTACAATTATTTATATAATATATATTACATAATAATTAAAAATTATCTAAAACAATGATATTGAATGTTAATTTAGTCTATATATATCTTTTTTTCTTAGCTTATCATATTAATTGATTTTTACTTAATTTATATATTTTATCAAAATTAATATTTTCTTATTTTAGGTATATAATATCTAACAATTTCTCATTCTTATAATTCTTTATTATCAATTGAGCCGATTCAAATTTAATTCGATTCTTAAATAGAACTAGAGTTGATAATTTTGATTTATACTATATACGAGTTGAGTTAAAGTTGATTGATTTTAATCTGATTATTATATGTATCAACCTAAATCTGACCTGTCGGTGCCTACTTGTAGAAAGAAGGGTGTCGGCATGACAAGCCCACTAAGGGAGTCTACCCGAAAGCCATGGATGCCACCATCGCTAACGAGATCCTCTTTAGAGCTATACCGGGCACCCTATTTGGAATAGTTAAAAATGTAAAACATTTCTTCCAAAAAGTTTTTGAAAATTTTTCTTTATGACTTTAGTTATATATATATATGTGAAAAGCTATAGAGAAACATTCTAACAACAACAGTTAGCTGTCTAGTTTTTAGTTAGCTCAAAATTGCGTTTACACAAGATTGCCGTGAAGTGAAACGAGAACCTGCCACCTCTACTACTCTCATGCATGGAAATTGATCCTAAAAGAAGGTTTAATACAGTTTTTAAGGAAAAGTTTGAGTTTGATTATGACTACTTTTGAGCACAAATGTCTCAACATATTTAGAGCAACAATACAATCAACAAACATCATCGAAAAGGAGTTCAATTGGTCTTAAATACCAACTTGGAAAAATCATGAAAGATACGATGAAAATCAGAAAATTTCATATTCAGAAGTGCTGATATCTCTGTGACTGAACTTCAGAAGGGATTTCAATTAGCTCATCTCATCCGCTGGACATGATATTAGGAAGACATATGGTTCAACAAAATCCATTATCAATCTAGAACAAGAGATTCATAGTGTTTCATCAGAACAAGCTGCAAACAATGCTGAAAGCATGTAGATGACTAGATAATCTTTACTAACAGAAGTTAAATTTGTGGTTATATTCTTGCTCCAATCCAGATTGGATTTCAAGTAATGTCGCACAGCTTCACTACACATTTTGTGCATTATCTTGCTACATTGAAATTCAACAACAAGATGCAACATTGAGCTTGGTAATACAAGGAATCATTGGGAAAGCTGAAAAGCACACGACACCTTGATGTAGAAATTCATCAAAAGATTGCAAGCAAATTTCATTACAATTCAGCAATGCATGTCAGAATTAATATTTAGGTACATCAAAGAGAAAACAAAATTTAAGTTCTTGACAAATTTCAGCCTAAGTTGTTAGAAAGCTCGAATAAATCTGATCCGAAGTTGTCTAGGAAGAAGGGGTCGGCTCTAGATCATCGGTAACATGAATTGAAGTCTCAAATTCATGTGAAACAGTAGCTACTAATTCTACCACTGCCCGATTACGAGGAAAGAGCTAAGAGAAATTAATTGATGCGGTAGGCGCAATCGCCGACATCGACATTCCACTTCCCGCTGAAAATTTAAGGAAACAAATCAGCTGATGGGGATACAACTGTCCATATCCTATAGTGATCATCAGTTAAGGTCATCGACGAAGAGCTCAGAACAGCGGCTAAATCGTCGTTGGCTGTCCCGTCGCATTCATCTTATACACGAAATCGGCGGAAGAAATTTGAAGAGAAAGCTGAATATAAGAAGAGATGAATCATGCATAGTTGAAGAGATTTGATGAATACGAGCTAAAGAAAACGGGACATAATGAGCATTATAAGTCTTCTGCATAACAGTGAACTGATTTACGTAACACTTTCCACTGTTCATCTGTTTGATTCTCTCTTAATCTTTTCAAGTGATTAATTAATACGTGAGTGATCCAGAGCAAAATCAGTATAGAGTGGAGAATCTCTATAATTTCTTATTCATTATAAACTTGTATTAATGCGGATTACACACGAGGTGAAAAGTGCTCAGATAGAAGAATTTTGTGGTACTGCCTTTTGTAATGCATAATAAGACCATGTTTGGCTTACTATGTTTGGCTTAAAATTGTGGTTTAGAGACTTCTGAAGTCTAACAGCCTGTAGAATGTTCGCCTGCGAGCGAACACAGTTGAGGCAGATGGTCTTCGAGTAGAACGTCAAATATCGAATTTGTACACTTGATAAGAAGATAGTGGACATCATTCCAATTGAAGTGATGATGAACATAAGGCAAAACTTTTACCGAACCACATAAAAACTATTGGTGTGCGTCAGATTTATCTTTCAATTGCTATTTTTATGTTTGGACTGATAAAAAATACGAACTTCTGGTTGGTGCAGAAAGATAGTAATCACATAGCAACTGCTTTTTCTGCTATTTAATGTAACTACTAACCATTGGTAAGTGCAGAAAAAACTGCGAGCATGCAGCCAGCCGTTCAGCAACTATTTAGTAGAACTTTCAAATCTGTTTTTTGTACAGAAAACATAGCAGGAGTATAATCGATATTCACTCTCGCTTGAAAGGTTTAAGGCAATATTTGAAAATATTTACAAAATATAGTTTTGCTAAAAAAAATATTTTATAATTTTTCTAAAAAATGATTTTTTTAAAAAATAATAATAAATAATAATAAAATTTTTACGATATAAAATTTTTTTATTTTTTCTAAACTTTTAAAAAAATTATAATAAATTATTTTTATAAATTATAAAATAAAATATTAAAGCAAAAAATTATTGAAATATATTGTCAAAACGATGCGATTAAGTCTAGTACTTTAATTGTACAACTCATTTCGCCTCTCTCGTATTGAGTTGTATTAGATAGGGCTACTAATATTGTGAAATTGACTCGTCTGCCACGAATATTGTATCAAAAAGTTATAGTGGTCTGACCCAGCCCAAACAGGGGCCTCAATTATCTCCGATTTATTATAAAATAAAATTTTTTTAAAATAAAAAATATTTTAATTTTTTTAAAAAAATAAAATTTATTTTTTTACTTTTAAAAAAATAATAAAAATATATAATAAAAAAATCTCATTACGTAAAATTTTTCTACACTATCTAAATTTTTAAATAAATTTTCTAAATACTTTTATAAAATATGTATTAAAAAATATAAAATAGAAAAATTAAAAAGGTTATTTATCTGAGAAATTTTTTTTACACACTTAGGAAAATTCAAAAAAATTAGTTCTTTAACATGCATAGGCTCGGAAGATGATCAAAGAATAAAGAATTGTAGAAACTTTAACTGGATTCACCATTTTACATACACTTAAACCAATATAATCAAATCAGTGTATATACTTTTTCATAGATTTACAAAACATGTAGGAGGATATATATATACCAAACTTTAATCTGCACACTCTAAGGAGCTTTTAAGCAACACGTTCCAAACAAAGAATTTTTTATTTTTTAATAAATCTTTATAGAATTTAATTTTTTTAAAATTTTAAAAATATAAAAGAATTTTATATAGTAAAATTTTATTGTTACTTATCATTTTTATTCTTTAAAATAACAAAATTATTTTTTAAAATATAATAAAATATTTTTTATTTCAAAAAAATAATTTTTAAAAATACTTTCAAACACTCTCGTAATCACTCGGACGGCTCTTTCTAAGTAGAAAATATCAAAATACCAATAATAAATAGACATAAATTTATTTCTCTCAGATATTACATGTAATTATTAAATAAGTTAAATTTTGTTCCATAAAATATATGACTCAAAATAAAATTGAATAATTTGAATCAACTTTAATTCGATATATTAATTTTTATAATATATATGATTTGAATTAGAATTAAATAATTTGATTTAATTGTTAGATGAATCAATCTAAATCTGATATATTAATTTATATTTTCACCGCTAATTAAATTGCATGATATAGGTTTTTGGTTTATAGAAACAGAGGAAACATTTAAGTCCTAAACTAGTTGTGGTTGATGACAGTGATGTTCGCTGGAGACTTAAATCAAACCCTACAATATAGACATATAATATCCAGTTGAATGTCTTTTCGCAACCGCTGAATCACTTGACGGAGTGTTTAATTACGGTAGTTTGTGAGACCTTTTGAAGCTTTATATAGCAGGAAGCAAGTTTCAAAATACAGCTCTCTAAACTCAAAATTTTGAGGTAATTCGCAGTTACAAAAAAAAAGAAAAATATTATAAAATTTTTAAATATAAATTTATTTGTTTATTTTAAAAAATAGTATCTTAAGTTATTCTAAATAATATGTTAATTTATATATTTTTGAATTGCTAAAATTTAAAATACTATAAGAATTTATTAAAATAAAACAGTAAATAATATAATAACACAACGTAAAACATACTGCCAAACAACGCTTATCCTAGCTGTGAATGGAACAGTCTCATTTCTCGTGAACGCCCAACTTATAGAACGAGGTAATCGTGAACGACTGTTGTGAAATAAATTCGTACAAATTTAACGCCCTTATTTGAAGAGAATTTTCACTATAACGAGAAATCACACTCAAAAATTGTGACTCAAATCCTCAAAAAGAACTGGACCCTTCGCTCTCCCATTTAAGTCCTTTGATTGATTATTTAAATTATTTTCACACAGAACTGGACCCTTCGCTCTCCCAGTCAACTCGCCGCTGAGCATCTTCCAACGACCCCACCGACCGCCGATGACCACCTTGATACAACAGTCCAGAGCAAGCCACGTGTCCCTCAGCATCACCGTCGTCTTCCCACAACGAAGGCCTTCGTCCTGACGAGAACCGTTTCATTGCTCCCAACCCTACTGGCTCCACTGCAACTTTCTCCGCCGCATACCTTGGCGGCTCCGGAGCTCCTCCCGCCGGCTGCTTCGGCGAATCTTCTTCGACGCACTCCACCACCGCTCTTCGCCGTTCTATTCCACCGCCGCAGCATTGAAGCGCCAGCCCAGACCAGAGCCCGCGTTTCTTCTCCTTTTCCTGTTGCTGCGTGGCGTTCTTCTCCTCATGAACTCTCCGGCTTCTGTTTCGTTCACGATCCGATAATACTTTCCCGATGCATGAAACCTTCAAAATCCAAAGAAAGTAATTCAATTTATTATATTATAATATGATCGTATCATTTAAATATTATTAGACGAAGAAGCGGTGCAGGAAAGCAATGAAATACTGAAAATCCAACCAGTCAATCATTGGGAGATGAAACTTGCAATTTTTAATAAGTTCACCATCACAAATTTCTGTGTCCGTTGAATTGATAAACAAATAAAACCGGTATAGTGACACAAAAATCTAATATCTTCCTACACCAGATGAGTTGGTAATCCCAAGTTTCATTAATAGAATATTTAGAAAAGCTTATTTAAAAAAAAAATTCGAAAAAGAAAAATATTTTAAAAATAAAGTTTATTTTTTATTTAAAAAAAATAAAATTATTAATAAAAAAATTTATAATGTAAACTTTTTTTATACAATTAAATTTTTTTTAAAATTTTATTAGAAAAAGTAAATGAAAAGTTATAAAAAAAAACTATTCACACTTTTAAATTACATATATCATGGTTAAAGGCAAATTTTTAAATGGTTGTTAAAAGATTACATAATTGAACATGAAATTAGAATTTTTGCCACAAATCTTAAATTCAGTCCCAAATATAATCATAAAAGTAAACGAATTGGACTCACAATTTGTAGATAACTACAAAAATCACAATTTTCCTGATTAGAGATGAACAAGTTCTCACAGTTGAACTAGTTCCTCAGAAACTATTAACAGTTCTCAAATAGTATTAAAAGACAAGCCAAAAAAATGAAACACAAATCTAATGAATATATTTAGTTAATTTACTTTAATTACCTTGGGAGAACCAGGCTCCGCCGTGACTGCTGTCGCCTTGCCTTCTCTCGGTGCCGCCGCGCCTTTCTTTGGAAAAATTCTGTTAGCTGTCGGTCTCCGACTGCTCCGTCCTAGATAACCGGAATGTTGAATCTTCGCCGGCGCCAAAGCAATTATTGGAGTATTCGGTTTCAAGTTCCCAGAAAACCTCTGGGAATTAGACCTTGAAGTGCTGCTCTTTGGAACGCCATGACTGTTGTGTTGTGCCTTGGGATTGGTGTTTCCTTTTGTAGAATCATCTCTGTCGTAAACTGGGTTGATATCTGTCCAATCGAACTCGTCTCCGATTAGAACTTGTATCGATTCTGCAGGTAGATCCGGCTCCACTGCAACCGTCTTCTCTTCCTTTCCTGCATGCGGCTGGTTCATAGATGAAGCTTGATTTCTAGAAAAATAACTAAGGACTAATATTTCAGAGATTGAGACTTGAGAGCGGTCGATGAACTGAAGAATTATAAGAGAAATAGGCAGCAAAGATAATGTGTTTATAGAATTGGTGGGAAGTTGTTAAAGGGGTATTTTAGTAAATTAACGGTACATTTATGTTGGTTAGCTACTTCCTAAGCAACTGATTAATTAGGCAACAGAAACCTCATATTTAAGCCGGTTAATTAATTATGCACCTGTTTATTAATTAAATTAATAAACGATTGTTTAGTTATTACTTAATAATAAATTGATCAACCGGTAGTTGTGTGTACAAAAAAGAAAGTGCCAGTGTTTTAAGAAGCAATCATCGATCAAATTGTTATAAACTGGAGATTTTGTCACAGTGCTTCTTCCTATCGGTGTGCATACTTTGTTTAATGAGAGCACGTTCAAACAGTTCAGTGAAACAAAAAATTAAGTTTTGGACTGAATCCAATTATTTTAACTAACCAGATTAGATCTATTCGGATCAAATATAAGATCTTTTTCTTAAAAAATTAGTACTTGCATTCATTTTTCCCCACGAATTATGCTTATAGCTTGTTAATACGGCTCGATGAAGAAAAATGACCAACTTTTTCCTAAATTTTAATCGTTTCTAGCTATATAACTATATCTTCTGTTAATTAGTTGAGTTTGAATCGTTATAACATAAAACTAATTTAGCGAATATTAGCAGCTTAATCACTTTTTATCAAAAAAAATTTTATTTTTATTTTGTAATAGTTTTTTCTAATATATTATTTTATAACATAAATAAATATATATTATAATTTATTTTTAAATCAAAAAGGCTTATTTTTACAGCTTCAGCGCAAATTTTTTTAAGTACTTTCAAGTGTCCTTTTAGTAAGGTGGAACGTATGATATTACTTTCACCATTTTTTTTTTTAAATTTTATTTTTTCATATATATTTTTTATAGTACAATGATTTTTAAAATTTTAATAATTTATACGTGATTAAATTATTATATATATGCTTTTAGTAAAAATAATTTTTTTAAAAATAGTTTTTTAAAAAATATTTTTTGCAAATTCTAGTTTTAATTAGTGCCGAACGTTCTCAAAATCCTACCAAATCCCATAAACGGAGGGATTGTAAAAGCTTTTCGGTGTCTTCAGAAATGTTTTTCTACTTCTCGTGCTTGCGAAAATGGAAATAAAAAAATCAACTTGGGAAATGAAATTATCACGCTTTTCAAACTAAAATCAACTTCACAATTTCTATGTTTAGTGTTCGAATATTTCATTTCTGCAATTTTTCAATAATCAATCGACTAGATCTTTCTAAACAATTCACTTCTGCTATCTGCAGCTAGTTAAAGAGATTGATTGGATTAATATTACAATCACTACCTAGCTACTTGAAAAGTCAACATATAGTGGCACGTAGATTTCTAGGTGTTAAATTTGCTGTCAACAAATGAAACACAGACGAGTAGTTTTTGTCAATCAGTGGAGCCCTTACATAGTCTTCTGTTTGACTCAAATATTACAAATAATAACAATTTGGAACTGGATTAGAACAAACGACCAACATGTCAACATTATAACAGTCTTCTATAACTGATTAGCAAGAAGATAGTCGTCTTCTTAAAGAATCCATATTACTCTTAGTAAAATTCATAAATTCTTAAAAGATTCCGTATCTGTTTAAGCTTGAGTCATCCTTAAACAGGTTGCAATTTTTACCGATTAAGCAAGAAAATCAGGCACTAATTAAATAAAGTGTTGTTTAAGTTTTTCAGTTGACTATTACTGCTTGTTAGTTCCATTCTTCAACATTTGCTTACGGTTTGTGTTTTTGGATGGCGCTGCTGCTTTTGACTTGGAAACCAGAACAAAAGGCATACGGAATTCTGCTTTCGATGGTTTTCCTTCTAGTATAAGAAAGAGATATTTTGAAAATATATGTGTTTGTTCCCGTTAAGTGCGTGTTTACATATATTCTTCTAAACTCATTTTTTTAAAATTCACTTACATAAAAAAATACATTATAAAATTAAAATAAATTATTTTTTATTAAAAATTTATTTTTTAAAATTTAATTTTAAAACTTATTTATAATATAAAATAATTATAAAATTTTATTTTTTTTATTAAATATTTTTAATTTTTAATTTTATTTTTGAAACTTATTTTTAAAAAAATAAATTTATCGTCTAGTAAACACGCCCTAACTTTCTTTCGAGAATTCAACGCTGAGAACAACTGCAAAACTGCTGAGAACAATAGCAAGACTTTATGATGATCCACGCAATAATGTCGGCAATGATAGATACTGTAAAATCATTTTATTAAATATTAGTAACTGGATTTATTAGATTTAAAAAAAAATTAGATATGTATTTATACAAAAGATCGATACTTAAATAAAATAAACTATCATCTAAAAGTTAAAAAATCAACAGTTAAAAAAATTTGAATCAATTTTTAAAATCTCTTAAAAAATGAAATGTCAAAAAATTTAAGCAATTATTTAGTAAATAAAAGCATAAATGTCAAACATTTGAATGTTTTAAGAAATCATTCATTCCGTTAAGATCTTTGTTGTTTCTAACCAAAGCATTAGAGTTCTACTTCAAAAGTAATAAAAAATTTTGTTGCTATTATAGATTAAAAATTTTTTGAAACAAGTTTATTTTGCGTAAGATTGTTTTCATTTTTTCTCATATAATATCTTATGTTTGTGGTTGTTCTGTTACTTCAATTATTGTACTGTTTTGGTAAAGTTTTTAATGTGTTTTATATTTTGACTGTGCTATTGAATCCAAATATATTTTGCATTTAACATGCAAGCTGTAGATTGACATAATATTTGGCTAAGTTTACTTATTCAAATAAGCTGCTTACAAATACTATTTAATAACATATTTGTTTGATTAAGTAGTTTTTTATAAGCTGTTACAAAAATAAGTTACGAATCATATTTTTTTTAAATAGCCGCATACATCTTATTTTCTCGTAATATTTGTCTTTAGAAAATTAAAAAGGTTCGCTCATCTTTCTTGATTATTAATAATTATAATAATTAGTCCTTTATAAACTATTTATTACTATAAACTACTAGTTATTACATGTTAAAAAATTACACTAAAGTAAAATAAACTGTATTCTAAAATTAGGCTAGAATCTTGAAAAGCCCAACAAGAACTGACCGGCTAGCAAGAGTCTATTTTTCGCGCTTCTTCACCACTTGACTTCGTTTATTCTTGTAAAAAGCATTTTAGTACTGCATGGCACATCTATTATTCCTTCTGAACTTTTAATAAGTTTTTCTCAACTCAACGTTTTATCTTAAAATTTTGAATTGGACGCGATAGTTCTTATATAGCGGGATGTCCTCGAAATGGTGAAACAATGGCCATGCCGCCAATCCACCATTACTATCGACCATCATTTAGAAAACTCTCAAAACTAGCAAAAAGTTGAAAGAATCACACTAAATGAATGTTTGAAGTTATTGAAGTAACATAAGCAGATCGAATGTGTTAAAAAAAAATTTTAATCCCACATTACTTATCAATGATTATAAAATAATATTTTATTATACATATCTATTTATCCACTTTATTTTAGGCAAAATTAGTCCTCTTCATTTCGAAGATAGATAGTCTATTTCATTCAAAGGACAGTTGTCCGCTATATTGTAAGGCAAATTGTCTATTTTATTTCAGGACATGTAGTCTGCTTCATCTAATTCATTACAAGGCACGTAGCTTATATCAGTTTAATTTACAAAAATAAAAAAGAACGTTCCGCTAGAGAGCAGTTGTTAAAGAAATGTTTAGTCCTATGTTGCTTATCAATGATCTTGAGATGATATTATAAAGACTTGCGCTCATTCTTCTCATTACTAATTGGTTTTGAAAAAAATCCTAAATTCGTCACAGAATGAATTATATTATTAAAATTTTGAGATTCTCTTTTGTATAGGGAGATAGCATTAGTCGTAATCAAACATCATTAGAGAAAAGTAAAAGAGAGAAAATGTAATTTAGAAAATTTGGAAGGAGATGTGAGAGCTAAATTATATACTTCCATTTTAGGTTGGTAGTCTATGTAAGATTTAGAGCGTTTCATAATTTTGTTAAACTCATGTTTTTATATTGATAAGTTAGTCCAATGAGCTTAAATTATGATGCATGTTTTATAACCTTACATAAGATGTTTAGGCCGAAATTGTCTAACGAAAATTAGGCCGTCAATAAACAATTTGTAACATCCAATACCTATATATTGACCAAGCCTAAGTAAACTAACCGTTTTATATTATTATATTTTCTTTACCCTTTATATTTCTTTTTCTAACTACTTCTTCTCATTTCTTTCTCTCCTGACGCAACCACCCCACATGCGTTGCCCTTTGCACACGGTGATCTTCAGACGTGTAATCTTCTTCTCCGACAGCGATAACGTCTCCTCTACCTTCAGATTTTTATTTTCCTTCATTCTGTCCGTTGCCGTTGCATTCCTCATCAAAATTCACTGCGCGGGATAGAGTTAGTCGCCGGACCTCCTCGCTGGTCGTCTAAATGCCGTAGCCACCTTGTTTTGTCTCCTTACTTTGATCATGCTGTTTTCTTTGTCTCTGAGTCAAATTCAAGTTATTATTGGGAATTGCATCGCCTGACAGATGGAATCAATTTGGATGATTTTTGGCCGCCAGCTTGTAATTGACACATTGGCGTCTTTTCTTTAACTCAGTTGTAATTATTTGCTTGTTGCATCTACTCAAATTTTCATCCATCGAGCATTCCTTATCAGCTAGCGTGTTCACATCAGAATTCGGCAGTCAAGTAACCCCACTTGCAGGTGAGTCAAAAATATGCGTGTTGTGCTTTTAGAAACTATTGTTTGGTAGATTACTAATTAGTTTCGATATAGGTGATTGCTAAGTTGAGAGATCAGTGATTTTCAATGATTCGAAGCTAATTTGGAATTTAATCGTCTCGTTTTAATCGATACGCTTACTAATTTTCCTAGCATTGGTTTAGTTGAATAGTGGATAGGAATTAGTTGATTGGTTGTTTGGATGAAACCCTATAATGAGATTTCATTGTTGCGACAATGTGTTTATGTACTATGTATTATTACTGTTAGATTTGTCTCATTCAACGAATTTAAGTAATACATGTGCCGCATGTGTAATAGCATTTCACTGAAGGATGTGGGCCGAGAGGCTTGACTTAGAGTAACCAATGGATTAAGTGATCGCGGAGAAATAGGTGAGGGTTACTGTGCCTTTTCTTTCTTAATTTATAGTAGGATTCTAGCATAGATAACATTTGCTTTGAAACGTCGACATGCCCTCGTCACTTTCTAGTTATGATTAAATTATTTCTCATGCTAGATGACGTCTATATGTACGGAGCATGTTTGTATAGATTTTATTTGAACTAATCTTAATAGTATGTGGTAATTAAAAGGCTTAGCCTTTAATGATATCTATAGCATGAATGATTACATATATGAGTTCATGCATAATGCATAGTGCAGCTGAAGCATTCTTAAAATATTAACTATGATGATAGCAAGCATAATAACTTTGTAAACTCTAAAATGACTATTGTTTACTACATGACCATGATTCTTAAGCATTGATGAATGAACTATGAAATCATATATGTGTATAGAGATATGATTTATATTGAACTATAACGGTATGAGCTTACTTGTCATAGTGCATAGACACTCGCGATGTACGAGGGCAAGCGGGTACGTGGATTATATCAAAACCCTAGTGGGTGTGGGGTCGGTACCAACTTATTGACATAGTATTGTTAGTATAGGGGTGATACCGCAGCCCATCCGATTTGATCACCTAGGTGGTTGTATCTTGTCATGATAAAGATAGTCTGTGTGGTAGGTTGATCTAGAGACTGGGTCTCACTCTATGTTATATATTTATCTTCTTGATTTTCTTACTAGTGTCGCATCATGGATATTGATAGATATATATACACGATATTATATTAGACATATGTTTAAATAATACACGGCGCATGCATGAATGCATAATAGTGATATAGTTGGCATGGTAGATTTCATGTATTTAAAATGTCACGGTGTAAGAAGTATAAACTATATTATTTGCTTTGATAAGTATATAGCACCTAATGAATATGATTGCATAGTAATATAGTGTGATATTTTTTGGACTGTATTAGTTATATGTCAAATCTTCTGTATCTATCCTGATTAGAAATTGGGTTGGTATGGGACAACCTAGAACTCGATAGGGCGTGCTCTGATTTATCGTTGCATTTGTTGCATGTTACGAATATGATTGACAGTTAGGTAATGCATTAGAAATCATAAAAGTACATTCTGTCATCTTCATATCACTGAGATTGTCATCTCATTTTCTTTTTTTGGCCTCTTATTTCAGGGACTAGTAAGAGTTGGGTGGATCCATCACGAGTAGTGACATAGCGCGTCGACAGTAGATTCACGTATTTATAGTTTAGTTTATCATATAGATGGTTTTGTAAATTTTTGAGAGATATAGTTAGCGGCTATAGTGAATAGTGTTTTACCTGGTTGTTTTGTATTAGTATTATTTTGTTTATATCGTTCATCTTTTATCATTGTCAGATGATTTATTGTACAGGTTTTTATTTGAAGTTTTATAGAAGGTTTTGTCAAAAGTTTATTTATATAAAAATATTTTGAGAAGTCGTTTATGGTGTTTTGGATCAGCTTATTGGGTTGGATCGAGTCTAAGTACTATTTAGGCTAAGTTTAATTTAGGCCTGTCGCAACCGGATTGGATTATGACACAGTCCATACAGTTATGCTATTACTGAGATTTCAACTTTGTAGTCTCTTTTTTCGTCTTCCTTCTCAGTTGTTATTGTTTGGAATTACAATCGTAATTGGGTCAAATTGGCATGCACCTAATCCAGTAAATCCATTAATGTTTAATGTAGATTTGAAGATTTGAATCTTAGGTCATAGAATTCATTTCATGGATTAGATCGAAAATTTTTAGTAAAATTTGAACTCAAATTAGGGCATTTATTATGATGATATTACCGATCAATTCAAATTTAATTGCTCTAAAATTAAAAACATTAGCGATTAAATGAGTCGAATATGAACCTGGTCCAAAGAAATAAATATACGCATCCGAAAGTTCCCAATCATGCAAGGTTTTTATCTTGGGATCCTGAAACTTTTTTATAAAACTATGTGTTCTATTCACATTTTTGTAAAGAAATATCAAAATATCCTCCTTTCAGTTTTTAACTTTAAGATGAAGTCTTTCTAAGATTCAAAACTTATTTTTATTCAATCTTATAGTATGACTTTAAGTGCTCGTACTAGATTTCGAATAAGTGTTGATTTCAAAAAATATTTTGTGTCTATCTACATTAACAAAAAAAATATTAACTCTAAGTGACTCTTGGATATAATAAAAAATTACATAGAGAAGTAGGTGAGAGCAAGAAAATTATAGGAAAATACGTTCATGCAGGATTGCATAGAGTTGCATAAGATCGTTAAAGGTCGCACAAATTTAAATAATTATACTATGATTCAACTAGTAAGAATAGTTTCTTATTTCAAAGACTTGAGTTCAGGTCTCAATGAGGCAGCTTATTCTAAAATGTTTTAAAAAAATATATTAATTGGTCACTTAATGTGCATATGTGTTATTGGACGCAAGTGTTAACCCGTGTGACCTTATTCTGGTCGCACTTGTAGGATGGGTACATAGGGTCGCACTTGATCAACTAATGATTACGCAAATGTAATCATTAGGTCAAAATTTCAAATAAATTTTTAAATAAATTCTCTCGGTGGGGCTTAAACACGAGTTTTCTAATTAAAAAAATCACTATCTCTTTCAGTTGGACTACAAAATATCTTTACAAAATTTTACAATATCTCTTATTGATTAGAGTTGTGTGACTATTTATGACCTCGTGCGACCATGCACAAGTTTATTTTATTATAATTTTGTGTACTTTTATAAACTTTCTTTAGCAAATTTTACTATATTGGAGCATTATTTGATTTTTACATGTAGACAGACATTCATAATAATGTTCTTAATCAATAATTTTTCGAAATCTTTCACGAATGCACTCAAATTAATGTTGTAAGATTGAATAAAGAACACCTTGAGTCTTCAAACGAGTTCATCTTAGAGTAAAACTGAATAGAGGGTGTCTTAATCTTTCTCTCACCAAATGTGACTACAAAAAAGTATTTTGAAAAGTTAGTCTAGAAAATAAAGTCTAGCCGGATGTGACTTAGAAAAAAAGCCCACGAATTTTTACGACTTGTATTCTGAAGTAGAATTACTTATTTTAGGGTTATTTGACTAAGTAGGTCACGTCCACCTTAATTTTGTTTTTCCAATTAGAATTTCAAAGTTACGTTTTTCTAGTCATGTTTGGATAAGAAAAGATAAAATACTATTCATTAAGTTTTTAGAGTTGATATGAACTCTCTTAAATCTCAAAATTGATTTTTATCCCATCATACATCGTAATTAATTGCAGTTGTGAAAGATTTGGATCAAATATCGATTTATAAAAACTATTATAGATGTCTCTACATGTCTTAAAAAATATTAACACAAAAAGATTTCAAATATAAAAAATTTTAACTAAGAAGTTAGTGAAAACATATTAATTTTTTTAAAATACGCTCACGTAGGTCGTACAAGGTTGTAAGAGGTCGCAAAATCTTAATTAATGATAGGGATTGTGAAACCTTTTAGAAATATGTTGTTATCTAACTAGTAAGGATAGTGTTCTCTCGTTAAAAAGACACGAATTCAAGCCCCATCCAGAGATTTATTTTAAAATTAAAAATTAATTGTAAATGGTGACCTAATTTAAATCTATACCGTTGGATCCAAATGAGACCGTGCAAACTAATATTAGTCACACTCAGGGCAATGTGATTGCAAAGCACCATGTCCCAAATTCAACATGTGCAACCCAATTGCGATGGTAGCGACCATGTGTTGGTCGCACTGGCGGCACGGTCGCATATGGTCACACTCTATTCCAATAGTTTGTAGAGCTCATGATCATTAGTGTGACTTAAGTGCGATATTTCACATGTGCGACTAAAATATGGTCATAGAATCGCACGGGTAGCACTCCTATCCAAAAGGATTGCACAACGCATGATCGCAAATGTGATGCGACCGAGGGCGACTAGAACTGAGTTGCACTGATCGAATTTAAGTTCAACAGTACAAATTCACACTAGTTCATCATTTACAATAAATTTAAAAAAGTTATTAAAATAAAATTTTCACTAGACTCAAAGTTAGATTTTTTTAAATGAGAAATCAATATCTTTACTAGTTGGACTACAATATATTTTCTAAATATTTTCAATGTTTATTGTTAATCAATTTTTTGCAATCTTTTTGCGACCATATAAGAGCTAGTTTTTTTTAATATTTTAATCAACTCTCTCTACTGAATTTCTAGTATATTTAAATTCTACTTAGTGCTAATATTTGTTTATACATGTAAAAAATATTTATATAATTTTTAAATTAATATTTGTCGAACAAATGCACTCATATCACTTTTAATGATTGAATAAATATTAGTTTTAAATTTTTGAGAGAGCTCATCTTTGAGCTAAAAACTGAACGGAGGATAACTTCGATATTTTCTCACCACCCAAATGTGACTATAAAAACAAATTCAAAATTGATGTAGCCTAGCTAATCGAAAACCCATTGTTTTTTTTGAGCTGAATGCGGCAGTGATGTGCCGGAGATGGCGCTGGTGGCAAACGAAAGTTAATGTGTTTTCTGTCCTACTGCCGTCTCTGCAGCCGCTTCAGTCGTTCAATTCAACTTCGTGATCCACCTTCTTACGCTCTCGTTCTCGAACCTTCTCCGAATCGAAAAACCTTCCTCTTTCGTTTACCTTATCTCCATGTTCTCCTTCTTCCTCCGCCGCTGCCCAGCCGCCGTCGCTGAGATGCTTCGGCCATCGATTGCCAACCGAGACCTGTTCATCCCGTGCTTTCGTCTCTACGTTCTCGTCCTTTTCTAGCGTTGAAATTCTTCCGATGGGCAGATTCGGAAGCCAGCTTCTCCAACGCAAATTCGGAGTAAGTTTCTCTGCTCCTTCTTCAAACGCTCGCCGCCGGGAAATTCATGTGGGAAGCTTATTAAGTCGCTTCAAGGGCTCGTTAGCTCGATCTACACTCATTTGTCTCTGAACTTATTCTTCTGCCCGATTCAAAATCGCTTCTTGATTGTTTATTTTTGTGTACACAAGTGTTCGATGGAAGGCCACACTCTTTCTACCTTCTCCTAGATGGTGTCTCATGGGTTCCGGCCCGACGTTAATAACGTAATAGAATTCTTTGAATTCACCGTGAATCAGATAGATGGAATGAAGCCGTGCCTCTTATACAATATGTTGAGACTCGGAAATCAGCTGAGCGTTAATACTTTCAACACAATGCTCGATTCTTTCTGTAGGGAATGGAAGGATGACGAGGCTGTAAACCTGCTTGTGGAAATGGAGAGCGGTAGAGAGCAAGGCAAGGAGGCAAGTGGGTGTTTTCCAAACGATGTTACTTACATTGTTGTCACTAATGGATTGTCGAAGAAAGGCGAGTTGGATAAGGCAGTGAAGCTGCTTGAGAAGTTGCGGGCAGATGGGAATTGAGAAGGCATTGGCATGCCCTTGCAACCCTTTGATTAATTGGTACTGCATTAATGGCAGTGTGCAGCTGGCCGTGGTGTTTAAGAATGATATGGTGGGCAGTGGTGTGCATGTGACGGTTACTACTTATAATACTTTGATAAATGGGTTATGCAGAACTGATGAAAAGGAAGCTAAGAGAAGTTTTGGAAATGGGTGAATGGATCTGGCACATGATGTGATTTCATATTATTGCTTGGATGTACGGGTACTGCAGGGCTATGTACTGGGTGCATATATCCCATTTGACATCTGTTTCAACTCAATGGTGCTTCAGGTTCTGATTGATTTGGTGACTCAGACAAGTGGTTACTTTCGTGATAATGTTGGTCTGAGTTTAGTCAATGAACTGTTTCAGGAAACCTACTATATTATATGGGTAGCAAGTTACATATCTACTCAGTTTTCTAGAGCTCTTGCATATAACTAGAAAGCTAATGCAGTTGTGGTGGTGTGTAAACTGTGCAAGCTTGAAAATGACTTCAACAAGAACTTGCATGTCCTGAACTTCTGCTGGTCTGTTTTTGAAGAGTTGCAAACTGAGGCTGTGAGTGTTCAATTTGTGGTGACAGTGAATTCATCTGAAACATGATGGTTACTTCGTTAACCTGGTTTATCTATTCACAACTGCAGGATTTGTGCAGTTTTCTTGGGGTACAAATCCTCCCTTTTCTTAATTAGCATAATTTAATTCGAAGGTAAAAAGTAGGTTGTCGATTATTTTCTTTTTTCAGTTGCTTCTGCAATCTCTTTCCTCTGCACTTTTGGAGTTTTTCTAGGTTCGGTTTTTGACAACTCTGTCAATTGCGATTTTTGTCATTTCATCTTTAGATAATGATGTGTAATGCTGTAGGCATGGGTGCCAAGGTGTTTCTAGGTTTGTTCATGATTCTACATTCAACCTTGTTGATACTATAGTACAGAATTCATACTATCTTAAGCTATGGAAGTCTTGAATGTGTGTTGATGAGGTTTTATGGTCTTGCAGATTGCTATGATGATAACATGCGGGCTCTTGGCAGTTACGATATGCAATTTGTTCTAATGGCTTATCTCTTTTTGTGCCATTTGATGTTTTTGGTTAAGTAATACATGAGTAGTGCGTAACTAACTCCCCAACCCAAAGATGTTCTTATTAGTCTCTTACACCAGGACAGAAAAAGAACTAGCTCAAATATGATTTAGTGATACACAGAACAAAGGATACTTCAGAAATAATGGACAGTGATGCTTCATAAATTCCTAAAGAATTCATTCGGTTGTTCTAAGTGACAAGCTAAGATTAATATACAAATAGCTGCCCCAGTAAAATGTATACGGTTTGTGTCTGGACATTTCTGAATACTGATAAACTTAAGCTTCCTTTCCAATTATTTGTGCCCTCAGGACTGCATTACTATGCTCTTGAACATTAATAAAAAAATGGCCGGCTTCTGGAAGTTCATAATAATGAACCCATGGAAGCTTTTGAGTGATGTAGCGTTGCAGCTTTGCTGGCACCATCCTGTCATCAGCTCCTTGCCACATGTTAACTATACCTTCATCAGAACTGAATGGGTTGATTATGTTCACGGGGTCAAACTCCCAATTCCCAAATCCGACTATCAAGTCTCTGTGCAGAGATTCAAAATCACCTTGCTGCCTTGCCTTGTCCTGAAACTGGTAAAGAATAGCATTGGCAGATGTTAAGAAGCATGACATAGAAGTCTGCTCTTAAGAAAGTGAATTATGCACATCCTGCACCACCTAGCTTGAATGGTAAGTGCACACACCATTACCAAATGTCAGGGGTTCAAATACCCAGGTTACCTGTTATCTCAACAAAATAGAAAAATAAAAAAAGAAATGCACATAACCTGGCAGTGATTTCTGTTTTCAGGTAATGGTAGCAAAGATATGAGTTCTGATAGAGAAGAATTGCCTAAAGCCCAACCTAATGTAATTAAGGCGTACCTGTTGTTCTGCTTGATGTTACTGTTAGGTCAAAAAAATTAGCTTAAAGTATCCACTTCTGATTTTTATCTAATAGTCCTCGTATATAATAAACTCCATAAATTGGTTGTATATTGCTATATTTTTGTTATGAATTTCGACCTTGCGCGGCCAAATTTTTGGCATGGTCGACCTTGTGCGATCTCTACCGAGCGACCAATTTTTTACTAAAATGATTAACGATTTGTTATCAATCAAATACATAAATTCACTGTTTTTTATTTTGGCCATCCTTTTCTCTGCTTTTTGTCTCAACACTTCTTTAAAGAATTTTTTTAAGAGAAGTGTGTCTGGTTGCGGCAGAGCTTGGTTATTTTTTTATCTCTTTTCAACAAAAAAAAATTTTATCATTTTTTTAAACTTTATCAAGATTTATTCTTTTATTCCAATAATTTTCACATCTATAGTGAAATTTTCTTTTATCCTCCATGAATGTAATTTTTTTGAAGCCGCACCATATAAACCTTTCATTTATTCTTGTGTTCATTGTTCTTGATCTTTATAGTTTTTTGGCTGTTTTGCCTAAACCTGGAGAGATTAGGGACTAAATATTATATGTTAATTAGATCTCTAGATTATCTACTTTATTAGAAGTTATGTTGTTTTAGTTCTAAGTGTGTATGGTACTTTTATTGTCTCTTTGTTTTATAACAGGTTGGTACCAGAGCTAACATGTCAATCACAATTTTTTATATAAGAAATTCGACGACAACATCAACTTTAACCTATAACGTTTTCGAATGCATGCTGTATTGATACAACAAAAGTTTAAGATTGCTTTACCGAAAAGGAGAAAAATCTGCCGATATGTTTGATAGTGTCGGGGATAAACTGATGAGCAAGCTTAACTGCCATTCAATTTTGTTTGACAAACTCTTTCCTTAAGGGAGTGTAGGCAAAAAGATTGCAACGACTTTATAGCTCAAATTAGAATTGTATATAACAAAATTTCTCAAAAATCGATTGAAGCTAAAGTAATAGCTTTATATATGTTTTGTATAGCTAACAGTACATCTACTAAATCTACCTCAGCAGTTCAGTTCTATTATTATTGATTTGCAAAATCTTGATGTGAAGATTGATGATTAAAATCAAACTTTTTTAATGCTTTGCTCGTTACTCTTATCGTACAAGCACTTGTGAGATATTTTTTTTTATGTAGAGAACTATCTTTATAAAAGATGTTAAGATATTTTTGTTATCGAAATATATGATTAATATTAACTTATTTATGGTTGCATAATCTTCTAGCTAGTGATGCTCTTTTCGCGAGGAGGAGAACAAGTTAAAAAGAACCTACCAACAACAACAATAAGACCAAGTCTAGATTGAAATTGAAAATAAGAATATTATTTGTAGCTACTTTAAGAAACTATGACATCATATATAAGAATGTTTCAATCTAGAAACAAGTAAAAGAGAGCTGAATAGAGTCAAAATGTGACGCATCAAAACTCTATAGATGCAAGTGTTGCTGAAGATTCTATCTCTATTCTTGCTTATGGATGATCAAAGATTTGAACGCAAGGATTAATGAATTTTGGATTCAGATTATTCCTATCACATGTGTTTCAACCGTAATCTTCTCCACATATAAGTCAGTTGAAGGTGGAGTTATCAAGATAGATAATGATGCAGTCTATAAAGCCATTGGGGTAGGAATAGCTCAAATCAAAATGTGTGATAGAGTTGTAAGAACTCTCATGTCAAATATGTACGTGACTTTAAAAATAATTACTCATGTTTAAGCACTATTGATTCTAATGGATGCAAAGTTTCAAATAAAGTTGGAGCAAGAAAGATTTGATAAGAAAATCTGATTATGAAGCAAATAATTGGCACTTTATATGTCCTGAATGATGGCGTTATCTCTGACTTAGCAGTTGTTACTTCAACTTATCTCTCTGAAGTCGAGAGACCAAATTATGCCACATGAGAATCGGTTATATGAGTCAGAGAGGTTTGAAAATTTTGAACAAAAAAAGTTTGTTGTGCATCAATAAATTGGCAATTTATATTTCTATGGATATTAACGCTTTGGTATCCGTAGATAGAACTATTTTCAAATCAATTGAACAAAAGTCACCTTAGATTATATCCATTCAGACCTTTGGGCCTCACAAGTTGCTTTCAAAGTGATGATTAATATATGCTCACATCTTTGTATGTCTTCTCAAGAAAGATTTAGGTGTAGTTTTTAAAACAAAAGTGTGAAATATTTGAAACTTTGAAGTAATGGAAGTCTTTTTGAGAAGTAAAAAGGAAGACAGATCAAAATATTAGGAACAAACAATGGTATTGAATTCTACAGTACAGAGTTTAATAAATTCGTTTGAATTAGAGAATAACAAGTCATTGTATAATCCCTTATACTCCGCAACAAAATGGTGTTGCAAAATGTACATGTAGAATTTTTCTAAAAAAGACGCGTTCTATGTTTTCTAATGTAGGCTTAGGTAAGGAGTTTTACATAGTAGTTAATATGACATGCTAGTTGATGAACCGCTCTCCTATACAAATATTGAATGCATAACTTCAAAAAAAGTATGGTGGAGCTCATCTAGATTATTCTAACATCAAGGTGTTTGGTAGTCTTACTTATATGTATGTTAATTAAAAAAATTGAAGCCAATAGCCAAAAAGTGTATCTTTTTTAGTTTTGCTTTTGGCGCTAAAGATTTTAGATTATAGTGTAATGAGCCAAAATCGCATAAATTTTTACAAGCAGTGATGTGACATTTGATGAATCAGCCTTATTTCAGCAGAAGAAGAAATCTGGGCTTTTCAAACTTAGAAAATGAGTTACATTCTCCTAATGTCACTTTAGAAATCGACGGCTCAATTTTTTCCCACAAAATGCCTCCTATTGTGTCTACACAATCTTCTTTAGTTGATCAGTCTGTCGATGAAGAAGAAGATTTATCTACTCACACTCAAACTCCAACACAGTAATATAGTATTGCAACAGTTAGGAAAAAAAGAATAATTAAACCACCTAAAAGGTATGCTTATGGAGATCTTATTGCTTATCTTCATATGTTACTAAGGCTGTTAATGATTCTACACCAACTTCGTATAAGGAAGCTAGCTCCTATTTTTTAGTATGTAAAATTGCTCGTAAAAATAAATGAAAAAATCGAGTTATTGTACAAGAATAAAATTTGTGTTTTGATAAAACCACGAAAAGAAAAAAAAATTATTGATTACAAATGGTCCAGAAGAAGAAAAATGATTCAGAAACTAAACATGGCCGATATAAAAGATGATTAGTAGCTAAAGGCTACTCTCAGTTCCAAATGTTGACTTCAATGACATCTTTTACCTGTTGTGAAGCATAATTATATCCTTTTCTTACTTGCATTAGTAGGTATGTATGATTTAAAAGTTATACCGATTTGATGTCAAAACTGTATTTTTGCATGGTGCATCAGAAGATAAATTTATATACATCAAGCTGAATGCTTTCTCTTTAATGAACAAGAGGACCATGTTTGCTTGTTGAAGAGGTCTTTGTATAATTTAATTAATCCCCTAGACGATTGTACAGAAAATTTGACTCTTTTATGGTAGATTTTAGCTATATCTGAAATCAGTACGACAATTGCATCTATTTTAAAAGATTTGATGATGGATTTCTTATTTATCTACTATTCTATGTTATTAATATGTTGATTATTGCAAAGAACATGTCAGAGATTCATAACGTGAAGAACAAGCTGAATGAATATTTTAGGAGTTGCAAAAAAAATTTTGAATATGAAAATTTTGTCTTAGAAGAGTTATGTTGAGAAGGTTTTATAGCACTTTAACATGAAGCATTCAAAAACTGTTAGCACTCCTTTGACTGCTAATCAAACTCTCATAAAATTTATCACCTCAAACTGAACAAGAGAGATTTTAATTTCTCAAATTTTCTATTCCAATGCAGTTGGTTGTCTTATGTATATAATGGCATTCACTCATCTAAATATTCATATACTGTTACAGTTGTAAGTAGATATATGAAAAATTTGAGAAAAAACTAGTAGCAAGCAATTAATGAATTCTCCAAGAAGCTATTTGGCTGCGAGATTTGCATGGAGAGCTTGATCTAAATCAAGATGTTATTGCAGTATATTGTGAAAGCAATAATGCTTAACTAAAGACCAAATGCATCACGATGTTAGAATTTATTGTGATAACTAGAGGTTTAAACACATTGATGTCAGAATTTATTTTATCAGAAATTCAATCTCTTAAGATGTTGTAATATCCTGACAAAGGCATTCCATTTTGAAAGTTTAGGCATTGCTTGAATTTGGTTAGTATTCGTAGTAGATAAAATGGTTTCTAAGGGCAACTGAAGAGAATTCTTATTTTAGGCGAAATCAAGTCAAGATGGAGACTAATTATGTTTTGTTTTGAATTTCGACCTTATGCGACCGAGTCTTTGACAGGTGCGACCTGTCTTTACGGGCACTTCTCGACCAAAAAGAGTTCACGATCTGATGTCGACCAAATACATAAATTTACTTTTTCTTGTTTTTTTTTTTTTGGGGGAGGGAGGCTCCTTTCTCTTTTTTCATTTCAACCCTTTTGTAAGGGTTTTTTTAGAAGAAGTATGTCTGGTTGCGGCAAACTTGGTTATTTTTCATCTCGTTTCAACAAAGAAGGTTTATTATCTTTTCTTTTGAGCTTTTTCAAGATTTTTTTTTTTTTTGTTTCAATATTTTGTAATCTTCACATATAGTGAAATTCTTCTCTTCTCTCCCATAGAGGTAGGTTTTTTGAAACTTAACCATGTAAATCTTATCTTCATTTATTATCGTTGTGTTTATTATTCTTGATGATGTTTTAATTTCTTATGACTGTTTGGCTTAGATCCAGAGAGTTTAAACATTAAATACCTTGCTTCAGCTTTTAAGTGTGTTTGGTGCGTCCACTGTCTCTCCGTTTCACAACATATATTGTGTGCTTACAACAACATATGTGCACATGTTATGAATTTTATCTTGCAAGACTTGCTTAATTTTGAAATCAAACTTTTAACATGAGCAGGTGCACAGGAATTATTCTTTCGATATGTTTCTATACTAGAAATTTATCTATTTAAAGGTTGATACATTAGAGATAAGCTTTACGCTTTTTTCGTTTGACAGTTGTCTTGACTATTGAACCCCATGTACCTTAGCTTTAATGCTTATTAGCCTTATTTTGTTAAATACACAATCAAGTTTAAAGGATAGTTCTTGGCATTTTCTCTTCTTTGTTTCATTTCAAGTGTAGCTACTACTTGCTATGGTGAGTGATTTTCTTCAATGAAGCTGAAGGCTCTAGTCCCTACTACTGCACTAGAGGAGAATTTAGCCTTACAATCCAACCCTTGTTTATTGGTTTCTAAGTTAGCTAATCAGACTATAGTTGTTCGCATTTTATCAGCAAGAATTGTTTGCATATTCCTAAATATTGCCACTCTATGTCGCAAAACTCTATTGTCGGGATATTGCCAGCAATTGGTTATCTATAAATTGAAATCCACGCAACATCAGAGCAACATACCCCGATTGACTGCTGGTATTCAAACCGCTTCTTTAGAATCTCCTTGTCCTCTGAGTTGAAAACATCCGGGTGCCCTTCCATAGCAGATAAGGTAGGAAACCATTTCTGAGTCATCCAGGCATGTACAAGGAACGGAGTATGGTGTGCTATCCAAAACAGCCTCTGGTCTTGCGGTAGTCTTTCTTGTAATGCTGCTTTTGATAGTTTGGTCGGAATGGATGGCCACCAGTAGTTGACTGCTGGTGAGACCAGGGAAACTCCTGCTAGCCTGTGACAGAAGAACATTCCTTTATTACTAAAAACATTGCTGTTTCTGTTGTCAGGCTAACTGAGACAATACATATTAGATGTCTGATGCATATTTCTAGTTCTAATCATGTGGCTGTTGTATCTCGTTTTCTTTTTCTATTTTCTTTTTAAGAACTACTAGATTTTGTGCTTGAAATTAGACAATATATCATTAATTTTTACTATCAATCTCTTCGATGGCCTTTCAACATCATTTTATCAACAACTTCACTGAGGGAGGTACTTCAATTGAATAGGAGTTGTATGCATGTAAATGTTGGTTTCTGTTATTGGCATTTCTGTAGGGATGGGCTTTTCGCAAGTCTTCACATGTAGGACAGAATTATTTTCATAATTTTTTATTGTCAATGAATGATTGTCATATTGAAGATTTTTGCCTGATTAATGCTTGTGGTGGTTAGGCTTGCCTGTGTGGTAAGTAATACAAACAGCCGTATGCAGGATAAGCGCCCATGGAGACTCCGACCAGATAGAACTTTGATCCAAGACTCAGCTGATCAGCAAGCTCTTGAATGTCGAAAGCATCACTTTTCACTGTCCGCTTTGGGTTTGGATCACTCTCTCCATATCCAGCTCTGTCAAAGTACAGTATGTATATCTCCAGTTCATCAACCAATTCCTGAGACCACAGCAGATACACACACAGATCAAGTTCAAGACCTAGTTAAAGTATCAATCATGAAAAATTTTGAGATTAGTGACTAACTTGAGATACAGGGAGTTCAAAATCTTTGCTATCTGCAAAGCCATGGCTGACAATGATCTTGTGCTTGGCTTTCTCTTTTGGCAGGCCTGCTTCTCTGTAGGAGAGGTATCTTCCATCTCTGAGCTGGATTCTAGGAGAAGTGATGGGAGGTCCCCCTGGAGAGCCGCAGATTTTTGGAGGGGGTGGTCGGATTATGGCTTTATACGCCCATCCCAGTGCACAGGCAACCAGGACTATCACAACCTGGGCAAACATCCTGCACCTAAAATCGAAGTATGGTCTTGCAGTTGAAATTTCTATTTTGTTCTCGTAAATTAAGGAGTCTTATGAGAAGGCGGAACGGATTGAACGGCCTGAAGCTGAAAGCTATTAGAAATAGAGATTTTTGGGATTTTGGTCTTCATTCTGAGTGGGAGAAAAGGCCGAGTCTCTTTATTGAAGGCTGCTACTGTTGGGTCATCCTGGGATGTCAAGCTTGTGAATTTCCTGCTGCTAAGCCATCATTATTCAATGGTCCTTGTCCGTTCCCGAAGAAGAATCTGTGCTATATATACCGAAAAGTAAAACTATAGATTAGCAAAGTGATTAATACCCTGAATTTGTACATTACATCCTTAATTTACTAAATCAAAAGAGATTCCTGAACCTGAAAGAACCGACTGAAGATGTTCGTAATATATTTATGTCAATTTTCGTCTCTTCTTGCGGTTGTTTTTTTTAATTATACGTTAATGGTTTGGGGCTTCTTTCTAAAAGGCAAAGCCAATCATGTTAATCTTTAGTTAGCTATGCTCTCTAGCATTTCGGTTATATTTGGAAAAGTACTTTTTATTTGAATAAAACTTTTATAATATTGTACCGAATTACTTTATCAAATTTAAAAATATAAAAAACATTTACGTTGTAAAATTTTATTATTTTTTTAAAAATATAAAAAAGATGAAGCTTTTTTTTCAAAATATTTTTTTTCATAAAGCATCTTTTCAAAGCACTCCCAATTTTTTGATCTGCACCTAGGGATGGCAATATATGAAGCAATCCGAAACTGAAATGTTTAGTTCGTATTAGATTTAATAATTTTAATCCATATAAATTTATAAGTTGAGTTAAGGTGGAAGGAATTTGAATCGATTTTAAAAAAGGACGATCCAAAATCGACCAGCTAATTCGAATTGTCATTTTAAAAAAGAACAATTCTTTCCTAGTTTTTTTTTACTGTATAATAAAATTTTAGCCAAAAAAAATAATAATTTATAAATTATTCTAATTATATTGTATTTATTTATTTACTTTCATGTCGTAGTAAAATAGTATAATATGAGAATTATATAATATTATAAAAAAATATTACTATGTAGGTGTTTATTTAATATAGTTTGGATTTTATAAAATTATTAAAAATTTATTAGCTAGCTATATTTATAAAATATTTATCGAAAGTATTAATATATATTTATAATTATAAAATTTCAGTTGTCACTATATATTTTTAAAAAATAAACATAAAATTACAAATTTCTTAGAATATTCTAATGATCGAAGAAATACTAAAAATAAAAATTTGATGGACACTCATTAGACCTCTTCACTATAAACATTGTATAAAATTTATTTTAACTAATTTTATAATTTTACTCAAACTTAAAAATATAAAAATAAAAATTAATAATTTTATTATTAAATAAACCGATTTGATTTTGATTCGATTATTAAATAAATTAAATCAAAATTAATAAATTTTATTATTAAATAGATCGATTTAAAATTGACTCATGTGATTGCCATCTCTATCCGTACCTTGTAATGGTTGTCATCTAATTGATTGATTATTTCTTTAGCTTCTCTATTTTCTTGAGGCTGTTTTCAGATATTAGGTAACGAATTAAATGGTCTTCTGGTCATTGTTTAAAACTAAATGTTGCCACTATGCTGCACTGGGCCAACTTTGGTTGGTTCTGTAGTTAGTTATGTTGTCGACATAACAACTCGGATGAGAGCTGACAAGAGGGTTTCAGTCACATGGCCGTATGTTAGTGAAGTCTGGAATATGTTACAAACTTGTGGGGCATAAGATGTGCCTAGGATCTTCTTACTTGTGTCATTAATACACTAGTTACGATATTAAACACGTGTAGTTGTATGTTATCATTCCCTCACTCCCTGCCAAACAAAAGTCAGCTTTCTCCCAAAAAGAAAAGTATCTTATGTGCTTGTGGAAATCCAAGTGGGTCATCGCCAAGTGTATTTTATTTGAATTAACTCGTGACACGACTGCCAATTATGAATTCTTTGATGTAATGGCTTGATACTTGAAGTGATCGAAGCACGACATCACTCCATGAACCGAGCAAGACGAAATATGATACTTCAGGAATCTCATGATACAGCAACCACGGAAGCTTCTTTGAGACGTATCGTTGCAGCTCTACAGGGAGAATTCTATTTTTAGAGCCTTGTCAGAGATGAATACAGCCCTAATTGTAAGGAATGGATTGCTCATGTTCATTGGATCAAACTCCCAGTCAGTGTACAGAAGCATCAAGTCCTAGTGCAATGATTCATGAATACCTTGCGGCGGTGCGACGTCCTGAAAAGAAATGCACACTGAAGTTAAGTCATATCGTCAAGGTCATCGCTATTTGTGGTTGTATGTAAAGTACTCTTGAGATAAAGCAAATACCGAATGGCATTTCCATTGCTGTCATTTTCTGATAAATATTTCCATATCTGCTTTGCTGAAAATTGCTTGGTTTCTCTCGTAGGAGCGTAAGTAGGGAATCATTTCGGGTCATTCATCTGTAGAAGAGCCATGGAACATGGTGCCAATCCAAATGGTTCTCCGGTCTCGCACAAGCATCTTCCTCCATACCTCACTCTTTAAATCGGCAGGAAAAGAAGGCCACACCCGTAGTTGATCACAGGTACTAAATGCTGCTCCTGCTAGCCTAGAGTTTAACTCAAGAGCCAAGACTTGTTAGAAAATCATATATAGAAACTAGATGAAAACTGGATTATTATTTCGCTAGAACAAATGGCGGAAACATATAGCAAAGATACCCGTAAGAATCCTTCTGGACCGGTAGTTTAATTTCAGATTACGATCACACACAAAATACTTTTCATGCAAGAATATTTAGTTGAGGCAGTCCCAATTAGGAGATTCACCCATGGAAACTCCTATGAGGTAAAATTTTTGCCGAGTCCCAACGGATCTGCAAGTTCTTGAATATCCATAGCATCACTCTTGGGCATTTACTTTGGGTTCGGATCACTTTCTACATATTCAGCTCTGTCAAACTACAAGAAATATATCGCCATATCATCTAGAGGCTCTTGGGAAATACACTGTTATAATTCGGCTCTAACATATTTCCACTCTTTTAACTGCACTATGAAAAATAATGAATCTGTTACCTGTGAAGAGTGAAGTCCTTGGGAACTCCAACGACTTACTACATTTCCACTCTTGTTCTCAGCATCGATCTTTGAAATTCTTGCTTCTCCTTAGGCAAGAAACCTTCCATCTCGGACTAGAATTCTGGGAGAGATCACTGGAGGATCACCAAGAGAACCGCAAATCTTTAGAAAAACTATATTGGGTTCAAAAGTAAATAGATTAGTTCTATATTGCATAAAGATAAGATAAGAATGAAATAAATATATTAATAGAATTCTAAAACTCATTGGCTCAAATATTGGATTGGATTAAGCTGTATACACCGGATCCTTTAGTGCTTTATCTTAGTTAGCTATTACAGTATTTTATCTCTCTCACAGAGTACAAAACCGATAGTTTGGCGAGATTTCAATGCACATAATAACTTTCGTTGACAATGAGTGAACAGGTTAACAATAATATAACTCATATGGACTCCCGCAACGTGTGAGCAAAAATTCAAAATAAGTTGGACTCTGATAGCTAGTCTTGGTTGCTCAAGAACGGTGCACATACGAGATTACCAGTGCATATTATATCTCTACTTAATAGTGTGATGAGCAGATTGTATGAGCGATGCTTTAATACAAGTTGGGCTCTGAAGACTAGCTTTTGCTATGCAGTAACGGTACTCCAAGTCACGTGGTTAAAATTCTAAACGATCGACATATTCGATGCGTGATAGAGTGCTCGGATGATGAGAAATATAGATGACTCACTTAAGATGAGGGATAAAGATTGTTGAATTCAAGAGTGAGTAATTAATCAAATATTAAATAAACATAAGATGAAAATGAGGTTAATATATTAGAGAATTCCAAGACCCATTGGTTTAAATCTTTTAGTTGGATTGAACTTTTTAATATATGGATCAGACTTTTAGATGTCTTATCTTAATTGGCTCATTGAATGTTATATCTCCCCAATAGAACTATTACACTAGTACAAAAATAATCTTCACCGACTGAAAAATACCGACTAATAAAATTTAGTCAGTAATTATATCCAATACCAACTAAAATAAATCTAGTCGGTAATATTTGAGAAATTACCGACTAATTAAATATTTAATCAGTAATTAAAATACTTAACCGACTATGATAAGACGTAGTCAGTAATACATTCAATTACCGACTAACGTATGCGAAGTCGGTAATTTTACCGACTGAAATGAAAGCTAGTCGGTAAATTTACCGACTGAAACAAAAATCAGTCGATAATTTACCGATTGAAGTCAAAGTTAGTCGGTAAATTTACCAACCGAACTAATTTTAATAGATAAATTATCAACTAAATATTAAATTCAGTGAATTATTCACATAAATTACCGACTGAGTTGCATTCAGTCGGTAACTTAAAGATACCGACTCAAAAGATGTAGTCGGTAATAATAAAAATACCGACTGCTGTAGATTAGTCTATATGCCGTCGGTAATTTGTTAACATAATTGTCGATTGATATTTGTCTTCGGTTGCAAAGTTGAATTATTAGATCTTAAGGCGCGAGAAATTGATTTCGTTCCACATTTAAGGCTGCGATTAAAAGACGGCCAATAGTGTCAGAGCAGGAGATGATCCCGTTGGACTATATGGAGACAAGTTCGACGTAGTGATCGGAGTAGAAATGAGAGAAGAAATAAAAGACGGAGTAATTTCTGGCGGTGAAGGATGAGGAGAGCGGCCGCGGTGGGTGGAGAGAAGGAGGGAGAAGAAATTCGGGTTGGTTGTTGAACTTAGAGTTCATTGATGAAGTTGAAATGGGTTTATGGAAAAAGAAAAAAAAAAAAGAGTTTTGAAAGGTATCGGTGAGACTAAAAATTGTTGATTTTGGTGGTGCTAGTGCTGCCGAGAGGAGAGAAGACGGACGACTTTACAAACCGGTGAGTGATTTTCTAATTTCTGTTAATTTGGTTAATTGATTGAAGTTTGGTTGTATTAGCTGATAGAGATTTTTTTTTTCTTTTTCTTTTTTTTATTGCCTAATTTTGTTCCTCATCTGATACAGCACGCTTGGTGGTTTATTATTACGGTGAAATCGTCGGTTTTATATTGTTAGCACTGATCTAGTCTTCCTATTTTTATGCATCCTATAGGTAGTAGTAGTGGTGTATGTTGTTGTTCATCTTACGCAGTGGATGATGTGATATATATGTATTTTAGCAGTATGCTGATTAATGAGATTTGTGTGCATATTTGAAGTTCAGTAGCTCATGGCTTTGATGTTTTTGGAACTCGCCCACCAGTTGTTTGATTGAATGTCTTAGTGAATCTACCTAACTATGTTGACTTCTGTTTGCACTTCAATAAGTAACTGGAGCTTCCAGACATCAAGTAAATCTCTTTTTCTAATCTCTAATATAGGCATTTGCAATTTCAGTGATACTTCCTCAGTTTCATGTTCTTGTTTAAAACCTGCAATTGTTTCAGAGAGTTTTCAGGAACGACAACTTGAGGACATCAACAATTAAGAAGCTGAAAGTAAAGGTTGCTACTTATTGAACTCACTAGTTCTATTAAACAAATCGATAATCTGTGGTGGCTACATATGTATGACGACAGTTTTGATGAATATTGACATTGATATGTATGTATATACTATTAATAAATTTTTAATTAATATAATTTTGATAAGTATATATTTTATTATTATTTATTATTTTAATGAATGTTTTGTAATATTAATGCATAATGTTGAATATAATAAAATTTAATCGGTAATTAAAAATTTAGCCACCAAAAGCTTCAATCTGTAATTTGAATTTATCTACTGAAATATTCAGTCGATAATTTTAATTTACCCACTGAAATTTCAGTCGGTAAATTTAATTTACCCACTGAAACATCAGTTGGTAAATTCAATTTAGCCACTGAAATTTCAGTCGGTAATCTGAATTTATCCACTAATATGTTAGTCGGTAAATTTATTTAATTGTCGACTAAAATAAGTCAGTCTGTAACGCATAGTAATTTACCGACGGTATTTATACGTTAGTCGGTAAATGCATTACCGACGAGTGTTTGCCTACCGAATACCGACCGAATTTTTGCTAGTCGGTGATACCCTTTACCGGCTAGATTTGTTCGATTACCGACTAAATTTTTCAGTCTGTATAGAATAAATATGTAGTAATGTTATCAAACTATTATTGTCCTATTAAACATCACGGAAAGAAACGAAATGTTTGTTACACTTTATCAAGATTGCTCTGTTGTTACTAGTCTTATATAATGTTGAAATTGAATTATTTGTTTTGCTTTATTTTGTTTTGAATGGTAAGTTGAATGAAATAATAACTAATCTGGTCGTGCTACGATGGAAACTTGTGTAGCAGTTAGGAACCAACGTGGTTTGAGTTCCTAAAGCTGATTTATAGTCGGCCAATTGAGTTTTTTTGTGCTTTTACCTTGGGGTCATTCCGTTTTGTAAGATGAGCAACACTTGAACAAAAGATTAAGAAGTTTGATTATAAACAATGTGACAATATATCTCAATGGAATACTTTTTTGTACAGGAGTACAGGACATACATACAGTCTAGCACTTCAAATATTCAGAAGAAAATTGCAACATCACTGAGCACATTTTGGTTTGTATAGTATACATGCCAAACCAGATGAAAATAACACTAGATTTAGGGCATCCCCAGACCATGACCAGTATTAAACTAAGCCAAACTCTAATACGCCGAAATTCAAACCACTCTAACTAGGCTGAAACCCAACATGTGTCGAATTTTAAAAATTTTCAATAAACCTCTCTTATAAACTCACGAGGGAACCTATTCAATATCAAACTACCGACATACTACTGACCATAAATGTCAAGTGAAAAATATCAGGCTTATACAACATCTAGAAAGAAAAAGAGTAAAAGACTACAAAAAAGTTTCGGAACTATACGGCTGAGGTGCCCACCTGGGAAAACAAGAAGTACAAACACTAAACACCAAAAAAAAAAAAAAAATCCATAAACAAGGGATATATTCCAATAAGAACTTTGACACACTAAGAGTGTGCAGTCGAAAGCATGTTTCAACATTACTGTTCTCCAAGCAAAAGAGATTTATAAATGGCATCGCTCATGCAGTATGCTGCTGGAACAGATGACCAGCTTTAAGGAGCTCATGGTATTTAGTCCAAGGAAGCTTTTCACAAATATAGCGTCATAGGATAGCATGTGACAACCGGCCTTCAGTAACTTGCCAAAGGTGAACAATATCCTTATTGTTTGGAAACAGTTATCAAGATTCGTAGGATCAAACTCCCAGCTACTTAGGGGTAGCAATATATGACCCGAGCCGAAAATTTGACTCAAAATTAATCTGTTAAAATCGAGTTCTGGTCAAGGTTTAAGCAGATTTGGGACAGTTTCGAATCAACGCAGGTCAATTCGAATAAGTAAAATGTTTACGCCGACTAAGTGTTTTAGGGTTTTTTCTCCCGAATCTTCTTAAACGGCGTCACAAACTCTCATAGTGCAATCTATAGATCTAGATTTCTTCTTCTAATTTTTCGATAATTTTTTTAGATCTACTCTTCCACTTCTTCTTGCCGGATCTATTATCATTTTTCGCCGCTCGTCGAACTCGTCTCCTTCCTGGCCGGTTGAATTCTTGTCATCTTGATTTGGATCTACTGTTTTGTAAAGCCACGGCGCCGCACGTTTGAATCTCTACTCTCTTCGTGAGTTCGCATCTTTTCTGTCAATCTTTCCTTCGCTTTGAAGCTGAGTTTGCTATGCTTTCGACTTCTAGAGTTTATTTTGTGTGCATAACAGAAGATTATGGTTGAATTGTTCTTTTATTAATATGGTCTCTTTTGCCGTTGGAGTTCAAGGAACACCATTTGTTATTTCCCATTGCTTCATGCTTCCAGCATTGTGCTAGTGGTCTCTTTTTTCGTTTCTCACATAGAGAGTTGTTCATTTTGTTAATTCATCTTATTTTTTTCCTTTCAAAGCTTATACCAGTTTACTACTTCAATAAAGTTTTTAGATTTTTCATTTTTTTCCCTATAAGCAAATTGAATTGAATTGGATAATTATAACAAAATTAATGGATACTTCTTTTGCTACTGTGTTGTTAATTAGTACTAGTTGCTTTCGCATCAAGTTCTAAGGATCTATGTGAGGTTTTTATGTATCACCTAGAAACACACCATTATTCAAATCCCATTAGCCTTGAGTATCCTGTTTAATTAGGCTTTTTTCAGTCTCTTATAATTTTTAAAAACCATGTTGTATTAAGAGAGACACTCATATATATGTTAATACATTAATTGAGACAGTGCTAGTGATATAAAGTTCAAAGCAATATATATATATATATATATATATATATAGTTTTAATTTCGCGTAGATCCAAGCAAATAGTTTATAGTGAACTAATTAACTAGTTAGTTTGTAGCTTATAGTTTGTTTTCTTCAAGACTAACAGAGTTTGTTTGTCTAGAGAATAATTATATCCATCCTTCTTTTCTCATCTCTATATGTTGTGGTGAGACTAAACAAAACAGGATTTTTTTGTTTACTTTATATTGTTTTTCATATTGTATTATTATCAGAAAGTTGTTAAATATAACCTTGTTTTTGAGAGAATTCATGTGGCACTTACAAAACTAATCATGTGGTATCTTTTATACTTAGTTCCCAAACTTAAATAGGCAAAATATAAAGATTTGTATAGATTGATAGATCTAAAACTGTTATCTTTTTTCTTTTTTGTTTCTAGTAGAGTCTACTTAATATAATATAACAGTTTGTTTCATTCATTTTATTTTCTACGATTTTTTATATGTTAAATTGTCAATCAATAAATTTTATATATTGAACTTATATGCAGTGTATATTGGAGAAGAAATACAAATATTTTATGGATCCACCTGAAATTAGACGGAGTAGTCAAGGCGATAATTTCAGTACAGGAAATGAAGCTAGTCAGCATAGTCTCGATGGGAGTCGTGCGACACAACCAACTACAGTAGAAAAGCGTAAACGGAGGCTTACCTCGGAGATTTTGAAGCATTTTGAATTCCTTCCTTTAGATTCAACCGGAAAGCAAAAATATAAATGTAAAACTTGTGATTTTTCTTACTTGGCAGACAGTCAATATTGTACTAGTAATTTGAAACGTCACGTAGAGTCATGTGTTAGAAGGGACACAAGAAATTTATGACAATTGATTCTTTAACAAAGTGTTCATTCTATTTCTTTGACTGAAGAAAAGTTTGATCCTAATAAATTTAGAGAATTATTGACCGCTGCCATAATTATGCATGATATGCCTTTTCATGTCACTGAACAGAATATGGTCTATGTTAGAAAGTATTTCTGATAGAATATGCTTGACTTCTGATTTGTGGTCTTCTTCGACAACTGATGGCGATATTTTTTTGACTGCTCATTTCATTGATAAAGATTGCCAATTGCATAAGACACCTTTGAATTTTGGATTTATGCCTCCTCCTCATAATGGTGTTTCCTTAGCCGAGAAGATTTTTAGCTTTCTAAAAGACTAGGGTATAGATGGAAAATTTTTTTTATTACTTTGGATAATACTTCTGCGAATTATGTTTGTGCTAGAATGTTAAAAAATCAATTGTCCTTAAGTGGGAGTCTTATATCTAATGGTGATTATTTTCATACTAAATGTTGTGCACATATTCTTAATTTGTTGTGCACATATTCTTAATAGATATTGTTATTGTGAAGATTCGTGAGAGTGTTAAATATGTGAAAGGGTCATAGGCAAGAAAGCAAAATTTTTTGATTGTGTTAAGCACAGTTCACTTGATGATAAGAGAGGTTTGAGACAAGATGTCCAAACAAGATGGAATTCCACATTTATGATGCTTGACACTGCCATTTATTTTCGTCGTGTATTCTCGTATTTGGAGTTAAGTGATTCCAACTACACTCATTATCCTACTTGTAGTGAGTGGAAAATTGCTGAAAAATTGCGCAAGTTTTTTGAAATTTTTTATGATCTCACATGTATTTTTTTGGTACGAAGTATCCCACTGCCAATTTGTATTTTTCACCAGATTTTATAGTACATCTAACTTTGAAGGAAGCTATGCATGTCTATGATCTTCAAATTAAAGCTATGGTAGAGCGTATGTATTCTAAATTTCAGAAATATTGGTCCAATTTCAGTTTGATCTTGGCTATTGCAATTATTTTTTGTCCATGATATAAATTCAGTTTTGTCGAATGGTCTTATAAGAAGTTATATGGTATTGGAGAGGATGTAGAGTCTAAGCATGTGAAAAATGCCCTAGTAATTCTTTTCAATGATTATGCTTATAAAATATAAAGACAAAGTGATGTTGCATCTTCTTCTTCACAAGTACCAATTAGAGATATTGGATCATCTTCTTATCATAATGTTAGTGTGCTTACATATTCAAGAGAAGCATGTGACGTCTTAAAAGTAAGTTAAAAAATTTTCAATTTTTTGGTTTATATTATATAGTCATATTTTCTTATTTTATTATATTTTCAAACAATAATATTATATTATTTGTTTTAGGAATTTGATTTATGTGAAAATGAAGAAGGTATGGCACAAAAGTCAGAACTTGATCTATATTTGGATGAACCTAGAATGAAAAGAGATATTGATTTGGATATCTTGACATATTGGAAAGCTAATGAATGTAGATATCCATACATAGCCTCTATGGCTCATGATGTACTTAGCATACCAATTTCAACTGTGGCATCAAAAAGTGAATTTAGTATTGGAGGGAGAGTAATTGATCAATATAGAAATGCTCTCAGGTCAGAAATTGTGGATGCTTTAGTTTGTGCTAGAGATTGGTTATATAGAGAACAAAGTATTTTTTTAAAATTATTATAACAGAGTATTATATACTAATTATTTTGTAATTTTGTAGAAATAAGAAAGCAATTATTGGATGAACTTGTCAAGAACACAATGATGTGTGTTTCACACCAAATACTGAACCTCATCCTCTAACCGAAGAAATTGACATCGTCGAGCTATAAGATAAAATATTCAGGGTGCCTCCCACGAATTTTGTTTGCATCTTTCTATGATTTTTCTTTGCATGTTTTGTTGTAGCATGTTGGGTCCTTTCTGTTGGTTTTGAACCCTTGACGTGTTGTCTCTTTGTCTTCAAAATTTTTTGCCAATTAGATGACTCTAGCTTATTGAAATTGCCTACTTGAAGTACAATACAGTCATGTCAGGTTGTGTATACATCTGTTATTCATTCACTTTTCATCAATTTTTTTTGGGCTTGGTTAATGACCCAAATCATCTCATTCTTATTTAACTATATAGTCTGTATGTCCTTTAGAAGTTCAGGGAAGGCTAAGCTCAAACACGATCAGGATTATTTTTTAAATCAGCTCTAAAGATAGCATGACAATTGTTATAGGATATGCTTTGTTTTTTTTTAAATCTCGGAATGGTCAGTAACTTCTCAGCTAATTGGTTGGTGGCTTATGTGCTCTCTATTTTGGAAAGATGCTAGTTACTAGCATGTCAGTTGACTGACTTTTTTTACTGATTTATTTGTTTCATTAACTTGCACAACTTTTAGCTGACTGATTTCGGTGCTAGTACTAATTCGTAAAATGCTCTGTGCTAAGTGGATGGTAAAAATATTTATATATAGCACTAGCATATTACTTGGTCTCCTGTGGATGCTAACTTCATTTATGTACAATATTAAACATGTAGATTGTCTTATTTGAAGGGAGAATAGATAGGGCAGAGGAAAGAGATGGCAGCGATCAAATTGTAGGAAAGGGAGGACATGCATTTTGTGGAAGTACTGGTGAGCTGTGAATGAAGTGAAGGGCTATATGGTTATTATAACAGTAAGGTCAGTTGAGAACTTGAAACTTGGAATGTAATATATGCACATAGTTGCCAGTTATTTTTGTTTTGTTGGAAACTTAGAATGTAACAATGTAACATATGCATATGGTTACCAGTTATTTTCGTTTTGTTAGATATTTGGAATATAACATATGCATACGGTTGATGTGTTTTGTGTTGTATCAAGGTCATGCATGTGAAGCAATCTTTCAACCATTTGGTCAATAAGCTGAATATTCCAGAGAGTTATTCCAAAGTCCTATTCAAAGTCCTTCAATGCTCATTTGTTCTGTTTTGCGCTATTACTTACGAGTGGCTAATATATCTTATGAAGTGATTCCTTTTCTTGGCACTTTGTTCTGTTCTTTGTATTATTGGAGTAGGTTGATTAGTGTAACGGAAAACATGAAGATGATTTCATATGAATTGAGACCATCACTTGTTCTCATCATATTTTTCCTTTTGGTTTTTACTGTTATTTTTTTCAGTGATAAGTTAATTTATTCTTGCGTTCGCTATGGATGACAATGTCAAACGGTTCCAAGTTGAGCTCTTCTAAAACGTCCATAGTTATTGCTAGGCATCCTGCTAATTTTACTCCCCATCTTTAATATCTATCCATTTGTTTCCCACTTCTCTTCTACCTTACATGCTATATGAAGAAATAGCATTTCCATTCACATGCTATCTGAAGTACCAAACATAGCACAAGTTAGGTACTATGCATTATACTCCACTTTTACTATTGCTATCGATTTCTTGTGTATTTCAAAAAAAAATTAGTATAGATAAAATCAAAATATAAAATAAAAATTAATACTTTTAATTATAAATAGATCGACCCGAGTTTGACCCGATTATTAAAAAGGTTGGACTAGAGTTGATAATTTTGACCCGTATAAATCATAAGTTGGGTTAGGATTGAAATAATTTAACCCGATTATTAAATTGATCGATCGAAACCAACCCATAAACCCTTATTGCCATCCCTACAGCTACTAAAATGAAACATTAAATCTCGATGGAGGGACTCGAAGACACCTTGCTGTTTCATATTTTTTTGTAAGATGGAAAACAATCATAAACGAGAAGAAGATTTGGAGGGGTAAGTGAGACTACCACTAATATCACTTTATGGATTGTATCTAGCTCCTACTCCCTAACTATATTAAGTTTTAAGCGTTCGCAGAGCATAATCAATTCTCAATTGAAGAATCTTTACTGACGTTCTTCAATCAATTTTCACAATTAAGACTCCATAATCTCATGATGGAGATCAATGCTTTATGGAATGAAGATGTCAACTAAGGAAAATTTGGGGAAGGAATCAAATGAAAGAAGCGCACAAGATAGCTGAACACTGTAGATCTGGAAAATAGAAGATGAGCAAAGATTTTTAACTTGAAAAGCTTGCAAATTGCAAACTCAAGAGGAAACTAAAGCTCGGATGCAGTTTGACGGGTCACTTGAAGTTGCTTAAAATAAGATGATTTTTAATAAAATAAAAGAAAATTTTCTTTTAACTTTTAAAAAAATGATATTATTCGTTTTAGATGAAAAAATAAAAAATATATTTGTAAAATAATGATGTATAAATTAACCCGTAACTCAAAACTTTTGAAAATGTTTTCTATAAATAGAGATGAAAACGGAAATAAAATGGAGAGCAAAATAACCACTGTATCTAGTGACCATGTATTGCATCACCAACCTAGAAACATTTAAGCTAAATTCCCATTTATGGTTTGGTGAATATTGTTTACTTATGCTAACTTAACTTTTCTAACCAAACGATGCCCATGCATATGTAAGTTTGGACACCATTGACTATATATCTTTGGTAATTCTAAGTATGTTGCAGCGTATATACTAATCCATATGTCAGGACATAAGAAAGCTATGAGATCGGCTATCAACAGAATGGCATATTTATTGTTATCCATAATAATTTCTGTACTATATTGCCATTTTTAAGCTAAACAATATATTATCAAAATTATGTGACATTCAATCATGTGACAAAGAGGAAGAGACTTACAATAGCTTCCCACTTAAAGCAAAGTTACAGAATTATGCATTTTACTAATTCTATAGAGCAACTTTCATCCATGTAAACAACCCAACGGAAGAGAAAGGAAAACAGTACTCCTTATCAGAGAAAACTTGTTTCTTGTACTCTATTCGTGATTGAAATAATTAATAGTTGAATAATAATAGAATTGAGTACATTGAATGATGATCATTAGGATTTACATGTACGGATATTTATAGATTATAGATAATGAATTTGTCTCACATATATCCCAACAATATAGTCCAATATCTCCCCTCAAACTCATGATGGGTTCAACAATATAAGTTTGTCTAATAATGTTTGAAATTTTGGTGTTGGATGCGATTTTGTAAAGAGATATGTCAGTTAATCAGTAGATTAAAATGCTCACGAACGAAGTGATAGTCAATTTCAATATATTTCGTTCGTTAATAGAAGACTTAATTGCTTTCAATTTGAACAGCACTCTGATTATCATAATAAAGAGATATAGCTCCTGTAAATATAACCCCTTATATCAGTAAATAATCTCCGCACATCAACAATCTCTCTTGTGATAGCAGTCATAGCACGATATTCGGCTTCTATAAAAGAACAAGCAAAGCCGTCTTGTTTCTCACTACGCCATGAAATAAGTGAATCACTAAGGAATAAATAGAAATCTGTGAATCACCAACCCAATTTGCATCTGTAAGAACTCAAAACTGTAAAGTAGATGTAGAAGATATATAAAAAGACAGCGAATAATATTGCCTGAAAGATATCTGAAAATTCTGATTAAAGCATTATAGTGTGCTGACCGCGGTGTAGAAATAAATTGACTGATAATACTTACTGAATGAAAAGTATATGGCATAATCATATAAAGATAGACAAGCTGACCGACTAGCCGTTTGTACTGAGTAGGATCTGTGAGAGGCTCATCATCTGTATGACAAAGTTTTATATGAAGCTGTAAAGGGATGTCAACCGTCCTACTATTAAATAAACTTGCAAATAATATAATATCGAAAGTATAGTTTCACTAAAAAGTAAGAATCCTTTTATCACTTTGCACAACCTCCAAAATAAAAAAATAGCGTAAATATTCAAAATCCTTCATTTGAAACTGTTGATGTAGGTGTTTCTTTCTGGCTGCAATACCTGCAATATCGTTCTCTATCAAAATCATGTCATCTACATATAAAAACAGAAGTATCCGAACTTGCGGTGTGGACCGCATAAATAAAAAGTGATCTACAAAGTGTATAATACGACAACAGCTTCTTCTTGTGTTTCCATCAAATCTTCCTCATATTCATCTGAATATGAACTTGAAAATTCATCTTGAAGTACAGGATGCACAAAGTGTATAATACGACAACAGCTTCTTCCAAAGTAGTATTGTACACCTTTACAATAGACTATGGATGAAGTCCAGATGAATGGTTCATCGTTTACCTATACTGCGATTGTAGTACCAAATCGAAAATTATTTTTTCAGAGTAACTACAATTACAGTTACTATTACAATTTACCATCTTAGATTACATTGAGAACTCTGTTAAAAACTTGTCTCTATAATAGCTCGCCGAAAATACTCAAATCAAATTCTAGGAGCTTGTTTGACTCCATAAATAGTACGATAAAGACGACACACATGACTTTGTGAAATAGAAAGATCTGAAGGTGGCTACATGTAAACAACTTCAGATAATGTACCATGAAGAAAAAAAATTTTCATATCCATCTAATAAAGAGCCCATGACGTATAGCAGCAACGGCTAATAAAGTACGAATAGTAGTCATCTGGCGAAGTAGCACGACTATTTGAGTTTATAAATAGCACGACGAAGACGACAAGTATTACCTGACGAAGTAGAAAGATCTAGAGGTGACTGCATATGAACAACCTCAGATAATGTACCATGAAAAAAAGTATTCTTCACATTTAATCTGATAAAGAAACCACTAACATATAGCAATGACGACTAATAAAGTACGAGTAGTAATCATCTAAACAACAGAAGTAAATATCTTATCATAATCAATCACATATTTCTGAGTAAAACTTCTGCAACAAGACGAACCTTGTGCCTATTAATGGATCCATCAGGTCAATATTTAACCTTAAAAATTATTTGCAACTGATAAGTTGCATCTCCCCGAAAATATAACAATATTCTAAATACATGTCTGCTGAAATGTACGAAACTATTCTGTCATTGCCTCTCGCATCCATAATACTAAATTGCCTTTTGATAAGAGTTAGGTTCACGAGTGGTATGAATTGTAGTAAGAAATGAATAAAACTGAAGAGAATACAAGGTAAGGGTGGCAAAACCAAACCTATTCAGCGAGCCTAAATAGTCTGGAGTTAAACGAGTAGAAGGACAGTGAGGTCGTTGTGACTGGCTGAATAGGTGGCGGTGGAGATGTAAATAATGGAGAAGATGATGGAATTGGGAAAGAATGTTGAGGATCATCGTGAGCCAGCATTGGTGTCGTCGAAGAAGAGGTGGTATCAATAGAGAAAAGTAATGGAATAGGATCAATAGATATGTCAGAAGACGAGACTGATGAGCTAGATTGAAGAGTATATGATGGTGCTAAAAATAAAACATCAGGAGGTGAGCTGGAAAAATAACAAAATTTTCAAGAAATGTAATATAACGAGAAATGTGAAAACCACTTGTTACGGGATCATAACAGCGATACCCCTTTTAATCAGTAGAAGTGTGTTCATTGAAACAGATTATGAGGAACATACTAATCAAGAATCAGAGAATAATGATAAAATTGATAGGTTTGATTCTCTATTAAGAGATGATTAAAGACCACTATTATATGAAAAGATCCACCTACCAAGACTTGCAGCATGGGATCATCTGTGCAGTAGTATCACATAATTATACTGAGAGAGAATAGACTATAATTATACAATTTAACGTCGATGGAGTGCCATTTGGCTTGAACTTAGAGTGGCTTATTAGAGAGGACGGTATATTGATTCGCTCTCATGCTCCGATAGATGCTGAAGGACGGACATAGTTAATGAAAAACATATCAGGAGTCATTAAAACTATATGAGCCCGTCTAGTCGTATCCTATTAATATACCATAAAAAATTTTCATTTGTATAAAAGCTTTTACTAGCTAAAGTTATATTTTCTTTTATAAAAAAGTTTTGAAATAGAATTTGCAAGTCCAGTTTAGAGATGCTACTTGTATAAATTAGGAAAAGGTTAGTATAAGACAGGAGAATAGAACACACAAATATTATAGCAAAATGGGACGTGGCGAGAACGGTAGGGCTAATCCACCAAAAAAATTTATTGAGAATGCTAGACTTTCTAATTGGGTTAATCTATACAATATATTTTGGTGGTTCTGAATTTACGCTGAATGTAATTTTTACGATCTCCATAAAAGTAGGCTTTTACAATTGATTAATTAAATATTATTTTATAGGATGAGTCAAGAAGGTCGAAAAAGTTTCGAAGTAGTCAACTCGATCATATCGTGGAGATAGCTATTGGGCCACTAAATTAGGCTAGACCTGGGTTAGTAACATGTAGGGCTTAATACGCACCAATGAAAGACGGACTATTTTGATGGGTTAGGGCCAAATTAGTTTTGTGGGGATCTGAGATGGTGTCAAAATAAAAAATGAATTAGCTAAATTGAAGGTGGGCCAGCAACTCACCTTCGGTTGACCCAAATAGACCCTGGTCTTGTAGGCTTAACCGCCCACTCCTTAATAGTTTCACATTGACTGGATGCTGAAATGGGTATATACTTATAAGTGAAAGATGCTAATCCATTAGAAATTTATCAATCTTTTTAGTGTGGGGATCTGATCATATAAATGGTATTAAAGTTCGATGGAATGAAGCTACCCGACATGTTGCTGGGGGAGACTGTTAGGCCTCCAAGTTAGGTTAGGCCTTGGTTAGTAGCATGTATGGCTTAGTTGGCTCAAGTGAAGATGGATTAGGTTGGTGGATTAGAATCAGATTAGTAGCGTAGGGTCTGAGATGTTAATTTGAAAGTGAGTTAGCTAATTTGAAAGTAAGCCAGCAACTCGCGTTGAATTAGGCCAACTGAACCATGACTTTGTGGGCTTAACCGTCCACGTCCTTTAATAGTCCCACATGGTTAGGTACTGAAATGGATATATACTTATAAGTGGAAATTGCTAACCCCTAAAAAATTGGTCAGTCCTTTTAGTGTAGGGATGCGATCCTAAAATCACATTTGTATTCAGAAGATAAGTATATCTACAATACAGAATGTTGGGCCATTAGAAAAATATAAGATTGCGTATACAAAAACAAGTGATGAATGGAGTTCAGAAGAACACGGAGTAACTATATAAGTAAAGTTTTAAATGTCGTTGTTATACTCTACTAAGTTTCGTTATAATAATTTTATAAATTATAGAAAAAATATAAAAATAGTAGTGCAAAATGGTTTAAGAAGTGTACGTGGATATTACTGTAGTTGGGGACCTACACCTAAACCACCGCGTAACGACAGTAGCTCATCTAAAGTTAGCAAGTTTGAGAAACAGTTAAAAAGAGAAAATAAGAAAGAGAGGGATTAACCGACAGATCTAGCGTACTTGGGTAACAATTAGAACTGCAGCAAAAGCAGTTCAACTATCTTATGAAATGGTGAAGTTTATGCAAGGTAAATAATCAAGCGATAGTTTTGCAAGTAATATTTTATCATGTTAACAAATTTTTTATTTAAATTTTATTGTATACTGAATTTTATTATAATTATGTTTAGTACAAGCATTATTTTAAAGTTACGTAGGACGAGTGAGTTAGAAATATTTATGCATTATTAAAATTTTTATATAGAAACCTTTATCTTTACAATAACTTAAGGAGTCAAAATTTACAAAAAGCATTGAAAAGCTGCGAAACCTAAGTCTACACAACAATTCTGTTATAGTGACTTACAAGATAAACGCAATTTCAATTGAACATAGGATGAGTTTGAGGTAGAAGAATTTATACATTATTAAATTTTATTTTGAAAACCTAACTTCATAACAATTTTGTTGGGCCTCCAAGTTGGATTAAATCCGGATTAGTAGCATATATGGCTTGGTGGATCTGAATGAAAAAGGAACTACTTTGGTGAATTATGGCCGGCTTAGTAGTGTATGGGCTTGTATGGTGGCCCAACAACTCGCCTTTAGTTTGGCCGAATAGATCTTGGCTTGATGGGATTAACAACCCACGCCTATTAATAATTTCATTTTGACGGGGTGCTGAAATAAATATGTGCTTATAAGGGAATGTTAATTTCTATGAGATTAGTCAATCCTTTTAATATGAGGATCCGATATTATAATTAGTATTAAAGTCTGGTGGGATGGAACCATATGTCGTTTGTTTGGGGAAAGATTATTGGGCTTCCAAATTGGGCTAGACCTAAATTAATAGCGTGTACATTTTTGTGTGTTCGAATGAAAAACGAACTAGTTTTGTAGGTTTGGATTAAATCAGTAGTGTAAGGGCCTAGATGATGCCCAACAAAAAACGAGTAAGCTAACATGTAGTTGTTCCAGCAACTCATTTTGGGTTTGGCAAAATAGATCTTGGCTTGTTGGGCTCAACAACCCACACCCCTTAATAATCTCTCATTAGCTAGATGTTGGAATATGTATGTACTTATAAGTGGGAGATGCTAATTTTTAAAAAGTTAATCAATTCTTTTAGCATGGAGACCCGCAAGATCTGCACCTATACGACTGCCTCGATGAGAGTGAATTGTATGAAGAAACAAAATTACATTTAGATATAACATGAGTGAATTAGAAGTATTTATACATTATTAAAACTCTTATATATAAGAATTAGTTTTATAATAATTTAAGGTGTCAGAATTTAGAAAAACTATCGAAAGGCCATGAAACCTACGCATACATGATCGCCTTAGCAAGAGTGACTTATAGGAGGAAACAGGAGCGCATTCGGAGATAAGATGAGTGAGTTAAAGGCATTTATAAATTTTAAAGATTTTTATTTCGAAAACTTAACTTCATAACAATTTAATGGGTCAAAATATAGAAAAAAAATGTCGAAAGATCATGAAACCTATACATACACGACCGTCATAGTGAGTGACTTGTAAGATAAAACGGAATTAAATTCGTAGATAGGACGAGTGAGTTCTAGCATTTATGCATTATTAAAATTTTTATAGAAATTTGAGCTTTATAATAACTTAAAAGGTCAAAATTTAAAAAAGTATAAAAAAGCTGCAAAACCTACGCATACATGATCGTCTTAGTGATAGTGACTTATACAAAGAAGCGGATTTGCATTAAAGTTAGGGCGATTGAACTAGATGTGAAATTGTGTTTTCAATTGTTTATACTATATTATTATAAATTTGCTATATATTGTAATTTTTTTAAAAACATATTTTTTTTTTTTGTTTCAAACACATGATCGATGTTGGTGCTTATATAAAAATGAGTATTGATAACTATATCTGGTAGGAAACCAACATTGATTAATATTATTGAAATTATATTATAAAAATAATTATGTATTATGAGTTTTGTATTATGATAACTAATGTAAAATATTTAAAATTTATTTAATTTAGTGAATATTTATAAATATATTGTTAGTATTTTGAATTTTTATATGTACAATTTATATTATACATTTTTATATTTTTAATATAAAATTTTAAAGTTTTTAAAGAAAGTAGTAGCAACTCGCACATTGCCAGTCGCTACTACTTAGCATAGTAGCGACCAGCATGTATTGAGTGTTACTCCGCTAAGTAGTAGCGACCTGCACAGGTTCGGTCTTTGCTATTAGAAGTAGTGACCCACACATGTTGGTCACTACTAGAAGAAGTAGCGACTAGCATCTTGTTAGTCGCTACTTCCTTCATTAGCTACCAACTAGTTGGTGGTCGCTAATGCGTCAATAATATTGACTAGTTTGACTCAATCATTATTAACAATAGCGATTAGTTCTTTTTCGTCAATGTTGCTTTGAATATTGGTGACCAGCAAGTCATTATTACTTTCATTAACTAGCGTTTTAGCGATCGATTTTGCAACTGGTGGTTTCTTGCCTCTAATAGTAGCTGCGATCAGATTTTTCAATAGCAATGAATATATTTAGTCCATATTATTGCTTTTTATTGTGGTGAGATAAGATTTTTTCAGACTCTTATTTTTATATATACTTTACTGGAATGTGAACTTTATTTTAAATGTAGAATACAAAAAGATTAAATGTAATGCAAGAATGGTCAATTTAGTGAATGTGTGTTATAGATTGATCTTAGCATAAGTTTGAATGTCCAAAGAGGTTCATCTGAGCATAACTTTGAGAGTACGTTTGAAAGTATTTTTGAAATAATTTTTCTAAAATTAAGAATATTTTATTTTTTCTAAATGAACTTTATTATTTTTATCAAAATAATAATAAAAATAAATAATAAAATAATTTTATTTCGTAGAACTTTTTTATACTTTCTAAATTTATAAATAAATTTTCTAAATATTTATAAAAAATAAATTGAAAAACATAAATTGAAAAATAAAAAAATTGCTTTATTAGAAGGCTTTGCCAAATGAGCATGAGTTTGTATGAAATGTGAATGGAAAATTTTAGAAAATTAAAAAGTACATAAAATAAAATTTTAGCTGGAGTAGATCAAATCTAATATGATCTAAGTAGGGTGCGGTCTTAGTAGATCATAAGTTAATTTATCTAATAAAATTAATTATACTAGAAGCGGATTTATAAATAAAGCATCGAATGCTACCCACACTGTTTTTCCTCTATTTTCTCAGCTTTCATAATTTCCCTTCAACAATATAACATCCAATTGAATAAAGCGTTCAAAGTAATACATTAAAACTTTTAGAAGTTATTTAGGGTTACTAAAAATAAATTATTTTTTAAACTGAGTTTCTTTTTAGTTTTACAAAATAATAAATATATAGATATATAAATTCTATAAGACTTATTTTATTCATATTTCTTAAAAAAACAAAAATAAAATATTAAAAATTTATTGTTTAGGAACAATAGAAATAAATTCTGAAATAGGAATATGAAGCATCCCCAAACTTCGGATATGTAAATAATTGAGTAGGTATTTGAAAGTATTTATGAAATAAAATTTTTTTAAAATAGAATATATTTTTATTAATTTTTAAAATAAGTTTTATTTTTCTATTTCATAAAAAATAATAAAAATATAAAATAAAAATTTTATTACATAAAATTTTTATATTTTTAAATAAATTTTTTAAATATTTATAAAATATATATTAAAAAATATAAAATGTAAAATTAAAAAACGTTAAACCAAACGGATTCTGGAAAGAGTTTAGAAACCTATCTCAGGATTAAATAAGATTACCCAACTCTCCCCACCTCAACGAGCCACGCTGCCAACTCCTACACCAAGTGTTGTTTTGCAATTTCACACCTCTATATGAGAATTGGCAATCAAGACCCACTTCCCCTTTTCTTTTTTTAATCTTTATTGAATATGAGCCGTTGATATTATATTTGGCGAACTTTTTTAAAATGTTTGTTATGTAAATTAGGTCAACTCAATTCAATATTTAATTCCGTTTTACAATTTGATTTTGCAAATTTTAACAGATGCAAACACAGCTATATAAACTTGTATCTTCCTTATATTGTCAAACGAATTTTGTATTTCATATCTATTCAGGCACTACAATTCAAATCCTCTTTATCTCTTATAGGAAGCGAAAACCTCGTAGCAGTAAGCTAATCATCAACTAACTTTCTCATAAATCAATAGAAATCTTTAGGATGTAATGACAAAAGAAACCCAAGGGTGTGTTATTTCATCCTTACAATTTACTTCTTTTTATTAAAAAGTTATATGTAACTCACTTTCATCTATATAAATCAATACACAAAATTACTTCCAGCTTACTTTTTTTTATAAAAAAATATAAATATTAAACTCACTTCTAATAATATTATTTATAATAACTCACTTTTTAATAACTAACTTTCAGTATAATAAAAAATACACCCAAATTATAAGGCACATTTCACTTTCGATATCAAATAGCTTTTGATCAATTAATTGTTTTGCTAGAATAGAATTCTTAATGTTGTGTATAACATAGTACTAATAAAAATTTTTAATTAAGGAGACATTATTTAATATAATACAATAAAAAAATTGATAGTTTAAGCTGAAAATAATACTTTAAAATTTATTTTCATAATATCTAGGTGGATAAGCATTTTAACAAGAACCGGCCCAAAAATGCAGGAATATACTTGACATCAAAGATTAGGGATGAAAGGATACAGTAAATTTCAAAGCAAAATGAAGTGATGAGTATATTTACTAAAAGGTATCCTATGATTCCAAGCACACAAATAATCATCAATCAATTGATAAAAAAAGAGCTGTGAGAAGAATGCTCTCGACAAATAGCTAATATTTTTTGCAAGTACAATTCGTTTTAGTTGTGTAAAAAATAAAAAATTTAAAAATTATTTCAGTTGTTTTGTAGGTATGGTTGTGCACTTAGGCCGTTTTTATCATGAGAAGACCTGGTTGGAAAAAGTCTCCTGCAAAGAATTTGTCTAAGGAGTATAAAGAAGAACAGAAAAAAATAATTATTTTATAATTTATATGCACTTTTTAGGTGAATAGTTCAAAATAAACTTTTTTCATATATTGATACTTCTGATATTTTTAAAATAATATATAAGATTTTTGATAAGTTAGATGATATTTAGAGAACAAGTGTCGGAGAGAAATATATTATACAAATGAATGTTGACAATACTACAAATTAATAGAGCAGCAGGAAACAGTTTGATGTACAAAAAAAAAAAATTATATTAGATACCTTATGTTATCCATTGTATTGACCTCATTATGAAAAATTTCAAGAATAAATTGAAGATTCAAAGGAAGAGAATTATAACATATATTTATGGAGGAAATCTATTAATTTCTATGTTAAGACATTTTGCAAAAGGGAGAGATTTAATAGACTAGCTGCAACACGATTTACTACTTTATACTTAGACTTTGGGACGTCTAAGCTAACACAGACTGTGCTAATGTTAGGGGAAGTCAATAATAATTTTTCAAATACAAAGATGGAAAGCAAATCTGACATATAATTTTGGGTAATAGATTTTAGCAAAATATTCATACATATTTAAAAACTGTTTATATATTTTGAAAGTGCTGTGGTGCATTTATTTTCAGAATATTTTAGTAATTTATATTCTACTAGTAGTATAGATTGATTGACGCGTTTATTGTAATTGATTACTTTGTATCAAATGTCAAATAACCATTGATAATGACATTTTTGTTTTATGATTAGCATTGCTCTACTTTCATGATGCATGTTTTCATTTCACGATGCATGTTTTAATTACCACTCCGGCAAAATTATTCACCTCTTTTCAAACTTTACATTTATAAAATTTATTTTGCAAAACTCATTTTTAAAAAAATATACTTATAGTAGAAACTGTGGGAACGACAGTTAAAAAAACAGTTATCAATTGGTTAAATAAGTTAATTATTTTAAGAATTAATTTTAAAATTAGGTGAAATGTATAGATTAAAATATATTTAAATTATTTATATTATCTAGCGATCCGCAGAAGAGTGAAGATAATTGCTGGCTACTGTTGAATTATAATAACTATAACTTTGTGGGCTGCAGAAAGCTATTGTAAAAAATAGTGGCCCTAATATGCAATATCTTTTGTTTTTATTTTTTCTTTCTTCTTCCTTCCTCACTGCTCTACCCGAACTCATCAGCCCCACTGCTCCGGCTTCTCTCCGGCGTGAAATCAACCTCTCTCCGACGATATTCACTTCATTTCATCTTCTCAAGCTATCCTCCTCCTCATTTCCGGTAATCCTTATCAATTCTGGCGAGCTACGGCGTGCAGGACAAATTTTAAAAATTTGTCCGGCCATTTTGCCGGCATTCCGGCGAGGGTAAGTAGTTAGAACCCCTTAACTTGCTAAGTCTTTTTTCTCATTTATTTGCGTTGATTTTCAGCTCCGTTAGTTGATTTTGTATGAGTTCGCCGCCGGACGTTATTTCGTCAATTTCGGCCGCCGTCGACAAAATTGAAGCTCGTAGTCTATTCCATTGGATTCTACTAGCAGTGTTGGTCATTTTTACTGCTTTGAACGCACTTGGCCGGAACCCTAGCTCGCCGAAATCCGGCGAACTTTCCAGCGACTTGGTTAGGTGAGTTAAAAATACTTGCTTCGTGTATTTGTAATTATTGTTAGATGAATTATTAATTCGTTTCGATTTAGGAAATCATTGGATTGAAAATACGCGACTTGTTGCCGATTCAAGTCGTTTTAGCATTCGATCGTCTCACCTCGTCGATAAGCTTCTTGGATTCATTAGTTAGTACTTATTGTGTAGTGGATTAGGAATTTGAATAAACCGTTGAACGAATGAAATTCTAGAATGGTTCACTGTATGCTATTGAACCTTGGACTCAAACTTATTTAGATATTTATTACAAGTATTTGATTTAGCTTTCATTAACGTGCTTATTATTGAATATGCCCGTATGCACGTTAGGTGGTATGAGTGACTTGAATTCAGACGGTGCGGCTTAGAGTTGACAGTTGATATAAATACTTGCTTGGACTACAGGTGAGGGTTACCGTGCCACTTTTTTTTCCTAAATTAACGTTAGACTTTCGGCACAGGTAGCATTCATTTTGAAAATTCTGGCGTACTTTGCCATTCTCGTTATATATTATGATTTATCCTTCATGCTATATATACCTGTACATGCTTAGATTTATTTCACATCATGTTTATAGTTAGTACTAACATGTTTGCATATTGTAGACTATGTGGCATAATTATGAGAATATGCTATATATATGTCAATATTTTTTTTTCATATATGCATAAGTATAATCACGATAGCATTGAAGGTATTTGGCATAGCATGTTCATTGAGTGAAAACCTATTATATTGCATCTACTTGTTAGGAACTGCATTGGTATGGGACAATGCAGAACCTAACAGGTACTGTCATAACCTATTATATTATGTATGCTTGAATGAGATATTGATACGGTGGGTCTCAGGAGATACTAGGCACCGAAATATATGGATAGCCGATAGGTCCCAGGACATACTGGGCATCGAGTTATAAGATATGGATTGCCCGTGGGTCTCAAGACATACTGGGGACCGAACTGTGATAATATTGCTTGTCGGTGGATCTCAGGATATACTGCGCACCGAGCTTACCTGTGATTTGATATATATAAAAGTATTACGTATGTATGCTTGTATGATATACCCGATAGCATGATGTGAGTTGGAGATGTGATCTCACTCGATCGTCTATGTTGTATGATTGTTACACTTGATGCATCCGCACACTTCATTATATATATTTGCTTGCATTGGTGCACTATATATATGTATATATATATTATAGCCTTGAGAGTGTCGCACAATATTGTTTTATATTATCGTATATCTCTGCTAAGAACTGAGTCGTTGTGGGACGATTCAGGATTTAGTAGAATCTGATCTGATCTATCGTTGCATCTACTTCATGTAGATAGTACTATAATGCCTACTTAATGCATTATCTAAATTGAGCATTTTGCTATTTTACCTCACTGAGACTGGACTCACCCTCTTTTCTCTTTTTGGCCTCCTCCAGATAGGTCAGAAGCTAGCGGGCGCTGATTTGACTCGATATTGCTGGACGGAGAGCGTACGGAGAATATTTTATAAATCTTTTGGCATGTAGTTAGCTCTGTAATCCTTGAAGGATATTGACTTTTCTTGTACTTTATTGTATGTGGTATTGCGATGGTTTTTTTTTTTTGGATTGTAATAGGTGTTACGGCTACCGGTAGCCACTAGTAGTATTTTGTTTGTAAAAATGATTTTTATGCTGTTCGTTTTTCTTGTTTTGGATTTTTAATGATAAGTATAATTATTATTATTTGTACAGGTTCTCCCTATTAAGTTTTTAGAGAAGATTGTATCGAAATTTTTCGAATATTGACAAGTTAGTTTTATTGAGTTTTTGAGTCAGGCTTATTGGATTGGGCCAAATTTGGGCCTTGTCTGGACTCGATTTAGTCCAGTGCCGATTAAGGTTTAGTTTTGGGTCTTGACATGAATACTCTGATTATATTCGAAAATTTGTATAAATGTTTTGACCAAACATGTATTATATAAGGAGTATATAGCTCATGGCTCTTTGATTTCCTTCCATCGGTCAAGTCTTAACACCTCAATATTCGTAGGCCTCTGCAACCCGCAACTGTTTGTGAGATCTCCAACAGAGCAGGAACAACAATAACAAACGGATCACTAAAATATGATAAATCTTCTACGATCCCTCTTAGAAAGTTTAATAAATCTTGAGAATCTCTAACAAAAATATCAGTGGAATATATAAGAATTGGAAGAGATTGGAATCCATAAGAATTACATGGAAATTAAGGCTTGCTACATACCTGCCTTTAATCTTCTTCTTCATTGTACTACAAATTCTTTTATAAGTTCTACGTCAGTTTAAATTTGTTATTAGAATATTATCTCAAGCTTGGAAATTAACTGTCTTCAGAGCCATGCAAAGAAAGTATAGATTATAGAAATATAAAGTTATGTTATTTTATACAACTGCAAAGCACGTGTGAAGACCTGATTGTACACCAATATTTCCAATATTAAACTTCTAAATTTCTCAAAATAAAACTTAAGATAAGCCTTCTAGTAATTTACCAATCGTAATATTTCTTAAACTGATATAATTTTACAAAAACTTATCAAATACAAAATAAAACTACACAAGTATATAACATGCCATATTGTGTTATCTCTTATATAATAACTTTTCTACTAGAATGGAATCAAATCCAGTACTTCTCAACTGCTTTTCATCTTTTTTTTTTTAATAAATTTTTAGCTTCACAAAAAATCTTTTATTGTATTATATATATGTTATTTTTTAGGTTAAAAAAATAAGTTTGTGTTTTAAAAAACTTTTAAATAAACTATTTACAAAAGTATTTTAGTTTAAGCAATTTTAAAGTTTGTTGAATAAATGACCTAACAACTATCACATTATTTGGATTATAATTAACTTGTATTTGAGTCAAATTTGTTTAGAATCAAGTCTGTTCGTTTGAAATTGCCAAATATATCCACCCGGTGTTATTTTTATGATGGTTAAACGCATAGTAATTTGAGTTTCCAAACACGTTAATTTTGAAGCTATAGGTTAAGTAACGAATTGTTGGTTAAACCTTTTCGTATATGATCCGTCATAAGTAAAGGTAATCAGTAGATTCAAAATCCTTTTCTTACGATAACATCGTCGTGGCTATTTTTGTCAAAAACTATCTCAAGTAACTTTAAGGGTATATTTGGATTCATAACTAAGAAATAAGAGTAAGATGACGGATAGGAAAAATAATAAGAGGACGGATAGAAAAAGATAGTTAATTGATCTTACAATATTTGGATATATAGTGAGGGTAATAAATTAACTATATTTGAATAAATAGATAAATGAATGAGTAATGAAAGTAAATTTTTTATAAAAAACTCAAATGCCCTTATTTATTTATATTAATATTACTTTTATTAATATTAACTTTAACTAATTTATTAATATAATTCTAAATAAATTTTAGTAATATAACTTTTAAATTAATTTTTTATATTAATCTAAATTATATCAATTATTAAATATAAAATTAATCATATAATTTTATTATTTTCTCACTAATTAAAATTAAATAAATATAAAAAAATTTAAATTATTATAATAAAAATAATATATTTTAATTTAAAAATATTAAATAAAAAATAAATATTAAATTATAAATAAATATTTAAAATATTTCAAAAAATAAAAGGACAAAAGAGGAAGCAAATTTACTTCCTTTCTTGTCACCATGTGTACCCACCAATTTAATGGGTACGTATTTAACTACTAAATAGTGGAAAGGATGGGGAGTTTTTTATCCTTTCTATTAATGATATGTTACCAAATCGTAGGTAGACATGGAAAAATGATTTACTTCACCATCATTTCCCATGTCTACCTATCATCCAAACTAAGCCTAAGAAGAACGTTTAATGTATACAAACTACTCTCGTACTCAATAATTCAAAAACGTTTTAATTTTTTAGAGTTTAGATAATTCTATAGTTAAAATTCAATTTCAACGATCTTCTAAAATCGACCAGCTCCACTCTCTCTTTTTCTATCTAACTTGCAAAATTGACACAGCAAATTTACCAAAATTTACAGATTTAAATTCCTATATTAGATATGACTACCGGTTAAAATATATCATTTGATAGAAGCAAAAATTCTAAACTAAATCCTTATCTGCTCCAATTGTTCCTAAACAAGAAGAGAGCATTTTAGTCATCCAATTCGCGTTTTGAAATATTTCAGATAGCTAAAGAATCAAGTCTCAAATTCATGCAGCTTTCCTGTTTCCAAATATTAACAACAAAGAGCTTTTTATCAATAAACTTATTACAGCCCATTCTAATTAGGATAGTAAATATCAACCGCTTTGAGTAATTTTAGTCTCGGTAGGACTCGCATTTAGTGTTAAAAGAGCAAGTTCATTGGAGAGACAAAACAGGATCAAATAGTTGAAAGATGCCTATCTTATTAACGAGCAAAGGGAGGTACATCCCTTTGTCCTTGATCTTGACCGCCATTATAACCACCATATAGTTAACTATATAGATTAGCAATTAAGCGTATGTGCAGATGTGATGCGTCTCTGCATACGCTTGCACAAGATATTGCACATATGTGCATGCATATATATTTATGATAATTATTGATATTGCAGCTGCTTGCTACAATTGCATAGATGCTAAGCTAACTCTAGATTGCTATATATGGCACGGGGGAACAGTATGATATTCCTTGGACTGATCACTCTTGTACTAATGGCGACTCGTAACGTGGCAAGCTCTTGCTGTTGCTGCACAGTTTCAACACATACATACATGTCTCAGAACTATACAAACACACAACTCGTCATTCAAAGTAGTCATGCATGCAATGCAGTCTCTTCCAGTACATGGTTCTTTTTTTCTTTTTTCTTTTTTTCTTATGGCAGTGAGCAGTAACAGTTAAGACCAAAAGGGCTGATGACAATTAATACTAGAATCTTATATAAATTTTGAACTCAAACTTCATCCATATGCATGTGTTCCCCATTGTTGAAATAGTTGTGGCAATATAAATTAACCGGTCGATTTCAGATCGACCTATATAATAATCGGATCAAAATTGTTCAACCCTAATCCGACCTATTTATTTATATCGGTCAAAATTCTCAACCTTAATTCAACTTATTTATAATTGAGTCAAATTCGGATCGACCCATTTAATAATTAAATTATTAAATAAAAATTATAAATATTAATTTTTTAATAATAATATATATAAATTATTAATTATAATATATTTAAAAAGAAAGATATTAATTTTGACAAAATTTATAAATTAAATAAAAATTAGTTAAAATTAAGATAAATTAAAAATATATATATACACATTAAATTCAAATTTTTTGCTATTTTTTCTAACTATTAAGTAATATATATTATATAAATAATTATACGGATTAAACGGGTCAATTTCGGATCAACCCGAATTCGTTTAAATTTTTCGGGTTATTTTCGGATCGACCCGAACCCGAGTAAGACTTGACCCAAACCCGACCTTTTGGGGTCGGTTTCGGATCGGGTCGAAATTTGCCACCCCTAATCTTCGGTCGTTGAAATGCTATATACCTGTTATGGAAATGGAAGAAACTTTTTGATCTTGATTAGAAACTACAGGGAGGGATCTCTCATTTTGAATTAATTCTTTATTTGCTTTTGAACTCAGCAGCAGCAGACATATATTATACTTACCCTTTAATTTGCTTTATATATGCTCTCAGAATATATACATGTTTTTAAAACATATATGATTTGCCAAAGTAGTGCATGAAAGTTGTTCCATTGTTTGGAAAACAGCAGATTTGGGTAAGTTCTTGCAACACCATTGCTTTTTCTTTGCCAGATTAGAAAAAGCTACAATTTTTATGTACATCATATCATGATCTCAATGTTTTGAACAAGTTCTCCAGCTGCATGCTTATAATTATTATTACACAGCTGCTAGTGCAGGCATGATAATTAGGACCCACTTTTGCTACATGCATTTATCGTCGGTCGCCGTTACAGTATTGATGGTAGAAAATCGATCAACAAAGACGTATGAACGCAAACAGATCAAAAAATATATATATATATACACACGGTTACGTTTACCAACACACATACACATATATAGATATCTATTAATTTGTGCGTGTGAGGAAATTAATGAAGCCCTATTAATTTGCGTGAAAAGTTCAAGCAATTTCAATATACTTTCGACGTCAATTTTTGAATGGTCGTTTTTCTTTATGATAAATAAAGTATGAACTTACTCGTAGAGGCTAATTATGTGAAAACTGTAGTAGTACTGACATGTGCAAGAAGGCTAGCTAGGGTAGGTATCGGAGTTCTTCTATAAATGAAAGGTAACCCTTCAGCCTCAACAAATGCCCCAAAGAAACCCTCCAAGTAGATCTATAGCTAGTTGGCTAAGCATCTTTGATTCTTGTATACATATATAGCTAGGAAATCTTGGAAAGATTATTAATTTTTCCGGTCTTCTGATGGCAACCAGAATGCTCGAGCCATTGATAGTAGGGAGGGTTATCGGAGAAGTCCTGGACTCGTTCGATCCAACGGTGAAAATGAACGTTACATACAACTGCAACAAGCCTGTATGCAATGGGCATGAGCTCTTTCCTTCTTCAGTTGTTTCTAAGCCCAGAGTTGAAGTCCAGGGAGGTGATCTCAGATCATTCTTCACACTGGTACATATGTATTTCATGCTTTATATTATTTTTATAAGTAAAAAGTTCTTCAAACTTAACATTAATTGTCCTTTTCTTTTTTTTTTTTTTTTTTTTTTTTTTTTTTTTTTTTTTGCCAATGATCAATTGATTGATCTCTAAATTGTGCTTGATAAAATTGTTGTCAGGTGATGACAGACCCAGATGTGCCAGGTCCTAGTGATCCATATCTAAGGGAACACCTTCACTGGTATACATATTTTGATTTCTATCTAAATAATAAACTATGCAATGATAGCCGAAGTAACTAACTGTAAACCGTGTTACTCCAAATAAATTGCCATATTCTCAAGGAAAACTATGAACAATTTATGCATGTCTTTATGATTAAATTGTAGAACAACAACGATCTGTTGCATGAAGATGAAGCTTGCTAGTTTCCTTCATTTTACTTCTTCTTCTTATTAATATATATAAACATGCACTATATGCATAAGAATGGTTATTGAAGAAAATTCATATTCCTCAAGAAATCTACAATTTGCAGGGTTGTAACTGATATTCCAGGAACTACTGATGCTTCTTTCGGTGAGATCTTTTTGTCTTCTTTTTTTTTTAAGGATACTTCTTCTTCTCCCCCTCCCCTTTTTCTTTTGGGCGATCAGTTTATAATTATGTGAGGGCTTGAAATATGTTTGCATGCATAGGGAGGGAAGTGATTGCTTACGAGAGTCCAAGGCCAAACATCGGCATCCACCGTTTCGTTTTCGTTCTTTTCAAACAGAAGCGACGCGAGATGGTGTCACTGCAATCGTCCTCAAGGGACTACTTCAGCGTCCGCAGCTTTGCAGAATCAAACAACCTTGGCCTCCCAGTTGCCGCCGTCTACTTCAATGCCCAGCGAGAGACCGCTGCCCGCAGACGTTAAATTCATCTGCGTTTGGCTCTCTAGTACCATATATGATATGTAATTCCAGTTAATTTCAAGTTTTCTTCTTATTATCTTCTTCTTCAGTGTGTAGCTTAGAGCTAAGTCTGCTCCGCACTGCAGTAGCATGTGCTTTAAAGATTCTTTAGCTATGGGTTTTCCTTCTTTCTTCCTATATATAGTACTTGTGTTGCCTGCATTAGTTTATTTTCTTGTTTTCATGGAAGAAGAGATCTAGTGTTGTTTGCTTGTTCAAATGAAGCCATAATTTGACGCAGAATAGAAGGTACATGCCCTTGTGCAGTGCATGGCCTTTGAAAGCTTTTGTCTGCCCAGTAGTAGTTCACAAATTTTGTTTCTCAAACTATTAGAAAGGAAAAACCAGTTTTTCAACTGTCCAATAGTTCCACCTTTCAGTCAAACGAATCGAATCCTGTTGACATAGAGTTAAGAAAATTTTGGTATGTATTTCGTTTTGCTACATGAATACCAGACATGAATAGATTTAGACTTTACAACTCCTGTATGCTATCTCCACTTAGCTTCCATAATTTGATGGCCATACACAGAACACCCTTCGCTATTTGAGCTTTGATCGCGTCTTGAATTCTAGATCTCTTTTTGAAGGCAATAGTTCAACAACTCCTATAATAATGAATCATCTATTATTATCTGCAAACGAGTCCATGCACGAATCAAAACACACTTCAGTAAAATAAAGTGGTTGGAATGAAAGGTTGGCGTCTAATTTTATATTGTTGATCATTCACCTGAGTAATATGTGAAGTGACACAAGGAAGAATGACCAGCCCAAGTTCACCCATTGCTCTTCCGAAGTTCACTGGAACGACAACCATCACAGGCAATGCTTTTTTACAAAGGCAACGTTGCCCATATTCTGCTAGCAATCTTGGGTAGTTGGTCTAAGGCGTAGGCTGAGAGTAGAAACTTAGCGTTTTGGTTAAGCTTTTCAGAAATATAACTTTTTAATTTTTCAATTCATACTTTTTAATATATCTTTTATAAATATTTAATAAATTTATTTAAAATATAAAAAATATAAATAAATTTTTATATAGCAAAATTTTTTATTATTATTTTTAGATAAAAAAATAAAACTTGTTTTTTAAAATGGACAAATATATTCTCAATTTTAGAAAAACTTCATTCTAAAGGCACTCCCCAAACGCCCATACCAGGCTGGCAACAATAACAATGGCACAAGCATTCCCTTTCTTTGGAAAAACTGAATTGGTACCACCAGATAGTATTGATAAGCTCTGTACCGTGAGAAGTTTAAAGACATCAGCAAGATATGCAGTAACCTGTGCAATCAAAAGTTACTCAGAACTATGAAATGCTTTTCAATCCTCAACCGAAGAAGAAAGTAAAAAATTGCCAATTGCTAAAACCAAAGCTTCATACTGATGTTAAAGACTCGATGTAAAGAAGTAATCAGATTATATGGTTAAGTGCTTCATACCTAACTGTGTCTTATTATCAGCTTTTCGGAAGAGAATTTTAAGCGAGAGAAAAAGGAAGGCTAAAACAAATGCAGAAAAAGATTTACATGAGTAAATATTTCCCATGCCAGTAGCAACAGCAAATACAGCAGCTTGAACCGTTAAGAGAAGAGGTCTTGATTTTACACCACTTGCATCCAAGGCACCTGATAGGCAAAAACAGAAAACATATTATTCAGCAGTTTATCACATATATTTAGTCCTTCACAAGTAATGAGTAAAATAAGAAGCATACAGCATGCAGTCTGCTAGGAAACAAAACAACTGGTTAGGCTGATCAGATATTTTCTTTCAAATCAGTCACTTTCTGTTTCCTATATCTTTTTCCAGGAGCAAAGGCGAGAGACATTGCTTTGTTATTATTGCAATAGGTGGCTGCATATACCCCCTACTCAGCAAATACAGCGAATCATCCCAGTATATTTCATCAATTCCATCAGTTAAATATAACAAAGAGACCTTTTTTCTCCCCTCAAAAGCAGAATATCTAAAAGACCATTTGAGCCTAGAAAAAAGCTCTTGAAGCTAAAAGCAGAAATTCATGACAGTAGACTGCAAACGAATTATTACTAGACTAAGGTGTATGGTTCTCAAGATGAAGAACCTCTTGTGATTTTGATCCACATATTCTGAAAAATCCTGCAATGCAATCGCAGTAACCAAAATCTTTAAGTGCGTAAAAAAGTGCAGCGACATGGAAACACTCAAAGGTTGAAATCACTCAAGTTCTCTTTAGAAACTATGAATAGACGAAAACAAATTCCACTGTTTCCAACTTATCAACTAAGAAATAGGCTTCTTGTTTTAGTAATAGCAGGCTAAAATAAACGATAAAAGGTATTGATAAAACTAACATATATGACCTCAGAAAAGTAAAATAAAAATTCAACTGCTAGATTTACTTAGAAAACATATGCTTCAACAAGAGGAAGTTCCTATCTTGTAAGCATTTTATCCTACATCAGGATGAACTTGTAAAATAGTGCCATAAGTCTGTGGCCCATGGAAACTCACTAGTAAAGGACTCCTTGATAAGCTGCAGAAATGCAAACAAGGAAGTTTACAAGTTCGTTGACAAAGTAAAAGGTTACCGTGATGATTACGTTAACTTCCTTTACAGGAACATATACAAATATCTACCTCAGCGTGCATAGGAAAACCTCTCTAGAAACATTTTGCCACACATATTACTTATAAAAAGAAGATTCATGGTCTTCAATCAGACAAAACTTCTGTTGTTGAGACAGAATTCAAAAAAGCTAAAATAGCATGTTTATAGAAAAGAAGAACAATCCTGTATATTATTTAAAATAAAGGCTAGGTTAGTACCAAAATACCGCATTCTCCATTTCAGAAAATGACATTTCTTGTATTAGAACCATGCTAGAATACTTGGATTAAAGAGCCTTGGACAATGATGATCATAAACTCCAACATAAAATACCAAAACATGGTCTTCAAAAATTTGGCAAGTAATAAAATTTAAAGAACTATTTATTCACAAAGCTAGGTAAAGGGATGATACCTTCCCCAAAATCAGTGGAAGAAATGAGCGATGACAATACTATTAAATAATTCAGTAGTTGGAATAGATATCCCCCAGCTGTGTGTATGAACTTGTTAGCCTGATAAACAAAAGACTACTACACTAGAGTCACATGGAAAGGAGCAACTTAGCAAGTAATTTAAGAGGAAATGTAAACACTTTTAACAAAGGTACTATATCCATGAAACTCATGATGCAGTTCCATAGTAGGAACAATTTAGTTCTAATGTAGCTTATAACAATCTTAAATGCAAGCACAAGCATTGACACCTCAAAAGCTATTAATATTTCTATGCTATCGGTGTTTCTAACCGGCTAGATTTGCTGGTCTACTAGCGCCACTAGTCTTGAATCAGGATGTTGTTAATACATCACATATTCGTTGCAATTGGCTCTTACCAAACTCATTGCCTCCCTTAAAGACAGCCACCAATACAATCACTAAAACAAGGGTATCCGACAAGGGTGGGTAGATGGCCATGTGTCCATGTTGTCAACTAGCACGAGTTTAGGAAACAAGGATTCTACTTGAAAAGCAAGTAAGGAACTTCAAAATGAATTTAAGTTGAGATAACTATGACTGCTTCACTTTGCTAAAACTTTAGCTTGTAAAATAGTGATGTCAGCATCTTGCTAAAATCATTTATAGATAAATGGCAATTCCTAAGTGGAATGAACAAGATCAGGCACATAAGAAGATGTACAAACCAGTTCACTAATCTCAATAAGGATCAACTTCAACAAACAAATGCAGTTCTCGTTAAGTGATAAGATGTTAGCCAAAAGTTTCTAGATGCTACAAATACGTACGCATATCTGAACGCATTTACAAAACATTCCAGATTTAAGTAGCACTTAACCAAACCAATGCACTATGAAAAGGTAAATTACAAGCAGAATTCCTAGCAGATTAAACATAACTGCCAATGCAAGAGCAAAAGCTGAATTCCCACTGACAAACTGCATTCGAACCTATTGGTAAGGCATGAAAAGGAAATAAAAATCTACACACAGTTCAGATTTAACTGTTAACACCTGGGTTAGTGCAACACCACTTGATAATGTAGTTGGCATGCAGTAAAATACAGGTAATCCTGTTAGACTTACCAAGAATCAAGAAACTAGTAAATTTTATAATTTTGAGATGTGCCGCAAAAAGATTTTACATTGCCCAGTACCAGTTACAAATTCTGGAGGTGATAGCTTGATATGTAATATAAGCATTGAGAAAAAAGGGGGTCATGAATAAGATAGAACCTGCATTGGTGGAGAGGAATGATTAGAAGGATCAAATTCTAGAAAAATTGAAAGCGTGTATATATTGTATACAAATGTCAAATACTACCAACTATTGGCACACTATTGAAGAATATGCTAGTTGGCAAAGAGAAATATCAAGTAATCAAGTCAATTGCAAAATGACAAACAACTGGCTCAAGAACAAGATTAGTTGCAAAGATAAACATGACATCTGGCTACATATAAAACACTATGCAAATTACAGAAAAAGGAAAATCTACTGAATAATCATAGAAAATTAAACCATACAGCCCTAGAAGACCAGCTAGCCAAGCTTCAATAGCTGCACCAATTTCTCTACTCCACAACGTGAGCCCTATACAGTAAAAATTAGTATAAATTAGGGATGCACAAGATAATGCAGTAATTCATTTAATTTTCACAAATGTTACCTGAAATAAAAAAGACGCTGAATGCGCAGATTTTGACAATGAAAATCTGTGAGCAAGACAGCCAATGTCACGATATACAAGCCCTAGAGCTATTCCACTGTCAAGAGCTGCACCAAGTGATAAATACAGCACATCATTGTTTAGTTTTGATAAAAGGAATTAACTGCAGCTCTTGAATTTCTCTTTATGCACAATTCAAGTGCCAAATGTTCTTCAACCTCAGTAACTGCTAAGCTAGTAGTTTTTTCAGTTCATGGCTATACAAAGAACAAGCTAACATCAGGGGATGATTTCACATACAAGATATTTGTAGGAAACATAATAAATTTAGAAGTGTTAAACAAACCGGGTAGAGTCTATACACCAAATGTTAGCTATTAAAATAAGGGTGCCCATCCCATATAACACCCATCACCCTAAGCCTATTTTCTAATGTGTGACTATTTTCACGCCCATCCTTACATGCAACTTGGACAGCAAGGGCTAGGCTTAGGAACTATCTACTACCCTCCACTCCCCTTGTAATGCCATACAAACTTCTGATCTTGAGCTTAACATGCGCAAAATAGCCTATGCAGACGACCCGCTCTGATACCTTATGAAATAAACTAGGTAGAACCAACACCACAGAAGCTAGTTGTTGGCAGAAGGCCTAGCCTTGGCACGCTGCGTCGGGGGGATGGTGTTATGGTAATAGTTACACACTAGATACTTGAGCTGAACCGAGAAGTGTGTATGCATCCTCCCTTTATGCGTTAGTGTTTTAGGGTGAGATCTACCTAAAAAAGAAGCACAAAACGTTTACCTAATGGGAGAAAGTTCTTCTCTGCGATGTCCAACAAAAATGAATGCAACCTGGAATTCAAGAGCTATTCCAATCACCACTAAATCCCCCAGCAACATGTCTGACTACATAAATCGTAGAAATTAACGAAACGTATCCACATTTTCCTAATAAAGAATCAATTTGATTAAAATTATAGTACCAAATCTCTCCTCTCAGAAGCACAATAATCACATTTTTTCACGATCTGAAACTCAAATCGAGAAGACATTTTGAGTTGAAGATCTGATTGGGACCTCCAGTGGCTATCAAATGCTGAAGATTGCTGCGGCATTGTCGGCAGATTGGAGAAACGGAGGAAAGAGAGAAGAAAAGAGAGTTAAACGTGCGAATCAATGTTATTCTCCGTTCTGGAAAACGTTACTTCCGGCAATGGCAGAAATCTTAGCCGGAAACTTCAATTTTTGAAGAGCTCCAGCAGTTGCCATGAAAACTCTCTTCCGCTCCCATCCTCTCTCGATTCAAGTATTAACACAAATGGATATTAGCTAAAATCTAATAATGAATTAAAATCTAATTTGCTTTCAAACTTTTTAACTATTAAATTATGAAGTTACAATTTTTGGCAGTTAGAAATATATAAAAGTATTTATAAGAAAAACATTTCTGAACTAGAAATGTTTTTATCTTAATTAAAAATAAATTTATTAATTTTATTGTAAAAAAATAAACTAAAGAAAATAAAAAATTAGGTGTAGATTATTTTATATTTTAATTTTAAAATAAATTTTGTATAAATTAGATGTTAAAAAGTTAAACACAATTTTTCTAAAAAGTAATATCAAATTTACCGAGTATTGAAATAATGATTCCAACTTTATCTTCAAAGAGTAACCAAATTAAGATTTTTTTTTTCACTTTTTGTTATTTGTTGCTACTAATCATCATAAATGAAGACATCTTACAACAGAAGTAATTGGGATCGCATGATGAAAAGATATGTTTTACATTTTTAAAGACTAGACATATTTTCTAAATTTATGGTGTATTTTTAATTTAAAATAAAATATATTTGAAAATAAAAATAAATAAAGTAATAAATCAGTTTAAAAGCTGGCCAAACTAACCTTTAAGTATTGTTTGATTGTGGTTATTGATGATAAATAATAGTAATAATGAAACATTTAATTATGTTAATTATATTTGTTTTTATTTTATTAATGGAAGAGAAGAAGTGTGGTCAAATTATGATGAAATAATGTTGAAATATGTACCGCTAAATTAGTGAATATATATAGTGATAAAAAAGAAAACAAATGTATTATTATTTTCTTAATTTTTTAATTTATTATTTATTAATTAGATATTTTTAATTAAATATTTATTTTATTAATATATATTATTTTTATTATAATAATTTTTATATTTTATTTAATTTATATTGATTTAGTTGATAGAAAAAATAATAAAATTATATGATTAAATTTTTAATTAAAATATTATTTAATTTTATTAAATTATATCAAATATTAATAAAAATTAAATTAATATAAAAAGTTAATATAAAAATGATATCAATAAAATTAATTTAAGTTATATTAATCAAATTAGTTTAAACTTATATTAATATAAACAAAAAAATATTTGAATCTTTTATAAAATTTATTTTATTAATAATATTTGAGTCTTTTATAAAAATTTATTTTTAATATTAATTTATTTATCTATTTATTCAAATATAAATCATTTGTTATTTTGACTATATATTTAAATATTTTATAAGATTAAATAATTATTTTTTATATCCGTTTTTATTAGTTTTAATATTTTGCTTTTTTTTTTTTTAACCATAGGTCCAAATATACACTTGACCAACAACACGATAACAGTGTCAAATTTGTGTTGGAGCATCGACTCAAAATCTCTATTTGTCCAATTACGCTGATGTTGAAGAGTTATTTTTTAAAAGAAATTTCTAAACTAAAACTTTTTTTTAATAAAATGTCTAAACTAAAAATTTTTAAAAATATTTAAAACTAATTTTATTTTTTTAACTCAAAAAAATAATATAGTTATTTATAAACTTTTATATTTATTTTAAATATTTATAAAAAATTTATTAATAATGTATTAATAAATTAAAATAAAAATTTATAATATGCCCAAACATTACCTGAGAAAGGCAATTTCACTACACCAGACAGACGTCAACAAAAGTGCAGCCGTATATCATAATGAACTCGAACAATAATCGATCGATAGTTATTATCAATCGCTTTATCTATAGCTAGCTAGTAAACATATGTTTCCTCAAATGAAGTGTACAGTGAAATGCTGCACTCCACGTAAATGAGCTACTTACTGCGTGTCACCATCAAAAGCATTACAAAAGCTTTTTTAACACCTGTAACTGTTGCCTGAGAGTTCGGCTAGTGCTATCTAGCTACGTGCTCGTTGAGTACCTCAATCGGTACACGTGGGTTCTCCACAGCAAGCCAGAAAGAATTCTTTCTTCTACAGGCGTCCTTGATAAAAAATGTTTTTACTTTTGTTTATTTATAGAGAGATCAACACTTCAAATACTGCTTCCTAGTACCCGCTGTTACTTTCATTTTTCTATCGTTCTTCTTCGGTTCTTATAGTTTTCCTCTTACAACAAATCTGTCATGAAGGTAATTTGATTTCTGTTAGCTTGATTTAATTTCTTGATTTCTGTTTGAAACTAAAATCTGAAGTCGTGAGTTTCTTAGTTCACTAGTTTTTATAATTTGCTCCATCACAAACTTTTGGAGAGCTCGCTTGGTGAGTCTAGTGTACTTCTTCTGGTCTTGGTACTTGAGAATGAAAACAAGATAAAACGAGATTTTAGCTTTTCATTTTTATTTGATGTTTATCAATTTTTATCGAGCTTCTCTCAGTGATAAGTATATGTTCTCTTTTGTTTTTTGTTAATAATTCACTTTCCGGAAAGATGAAGTTAATTTTTGCACCGAATGAACAGACCGAAATACTTATCTACTACTTTACGTGATGAGCATCGAGTTTCGTTATTAGTTTATCTACGTACCTAATTATGGAGTTTCGGTTACGATTTCGTTCATACTTTGCGGACAAAAAAATATCATAAACACCCAACAAGCTGACAAAATTTACATAAATGCCGCCTCCATTTTCTTTCCAGAGTTTTTTTGGACAACTAGCTCGGTTTAAGAACATTGTCGTTACAGGTACACGAGACGAGATCGCAAACGGCCTCAGCGGAGAAGCACGAGAGGAAGGCCGGCGCGAGAACGAAAGGTCACGATGAGCCACCATCTTCGAAGAGCAAGAAGGCAAAAGTCTCCGATAATGGCGCCACGGCTAAGGACTTCGATGAATTCTGCAAGGCCGCCGAGGAACATCTCTCTGTTCAGGACATGCGAAGAATTCTTGAATTCAACGGTCAGGATTCTTCTGGATCCGACGAAGACGTAATTGCAAGATGGTAATACTTTCTGAAGTTAACTATGTTTTTTAGCAGTATTTTGGAGTGGTTTTAATGTGGAAGATGGAAGTTGCTGTCTTGGTAATGCTTTTCAATGTAAAAATAGCCTTTTTAGTTTAGAGTTTTAGTAGTGGTTTATTAGTTGTTGAAGATGAAAGATTTCGTCTTATGAACAGAATCCAGGTGTGCAGTAGATGTTTCTTTGTAGTTTGATTTCTTGAATATACTATTTTACAGTGTGCTTGAGAACTGATTGTGAATGAATCCAAGTTGTGTTTGAAAGATAATTGCTGTAATGGATCTCGTGGAATGGTGCTTCGGGCATGAGCTTATGAATGGACAAAACTTGTTTTTGTTACTTTCGAAAGTTGTTTAGTCATGGAGAATTGACTACGATGGCTTCTTGCATGCAGCCAAGACATGATGTTCTACGGGCCCCTAGAGAAATGTCCCCTTTGCAAAGGGCCAATGGAGTGCAATGGAAGCAGCTATATCTGCAGAGGTTTCTACACAGAATGGACTAGCTGTCCTTACTCAACTACAGATTCTATGAGGAAGAAGGATCAAACAATTAAAGTCCCTAAAGGGATTGGAGATTCTGCTGTTGCTGATGTAGGTCTCATTTTGCTAACCATGTCTTTGTTTTGCAGTTTTAAGTTTTCTATGCATCAAAACTGGGAGGAAAATCTTAATGTTATCTGACAATCTTGTATATCTGTAGTGGGTTAAGAAGCAAGAATCTAGGAAGATCCCTGAGCGGCAGCTCACTGCTCAAGACAAGCCACTTTCTGGCTATATGGTCTCACTCTCTGGAAGACTATCTAACACGCATGTAATAAAGAATTGAATCTCAAGCATTCTCAATTAATCTCATTTTAGTTACTGTTTAATGGTTTGCATTCTCTTGCTGTGGAATCTTTGCAGCAATCCTGGAGGGAGGAGATTGAGAGGCATGGTGGAAAAGTCAATGGCAGCGTGCTTGGTAGGTATTTTTTAAGTTCATCAATGCAGGTGCAAATGGAAGGGAGACTGTCCTGTGCTAAGTACTTTACATATCATTGTGTACAGGGGTCAATTGCCTGGTTGTGTCTCCTACTGAACGCGAGAGAGGGGGTTCATCCAAAGTAGTAGAAGCGATGTACGTAAAATCTGTTTTTGGTATACCAAAATGGACATGTGGGTACCTACGGTAACTATTGAATTTTGTTTGTGCAGGGAAAGAAATATTCCAGTTGTGAGTGAAAATTGGCTTATAGAAAGCATTGAGAAGAAGCAAGCTCAGCCTCTTGATGCTTATGATGTAGTGTCTGATCTGGCACCGGATGGGAGAGGCATTCCTTGGTCCAAAATGGATCCTAGCGAGGAGGCTATTGAATCCTTAGCAGCTGAGGTAGTTTGTCTGGTATCTGAATGATAAACCTCTTTGAAGTCTGTGAGCGACTGTTTCTGTTTGCTAATTGGAGCGTTTTAAGCAGGTCAAGCTTTATGGTAAGAGAGCAGTGTACAAAGATTTTAAGTTTGCTGAAGAAGGTGGTAGTATCTTTGAGAAAGATGGGATCATCTATAACTGTGCATTTTCGCTCTGTGATCTCACCAGAAGATTGAACGAGTATGGTGCAATTTTTCTTCAAAAGAACATTCTATGAAGCTATCAGGGTTTAGAAAGAGGTTTAATTGCTTTTTTATGTATTGCAGGTATTGCATTATGCAGCTTATAATGGTACCTGACAACCGCTTGCACCTTTATTATAAGAGGGGGCAAGTAGGAGCTGATCCCAGGGCAGATGAGAGAGTTGAGGAGTGGCCGAGTGTGGATGATGCAATAAAGGAATTTGTTCGGCTCTTTGAGGAGCTTACTGGTAATGAATTTGAGCCATGGGAAAGGGAGAAGAAGTTTGAGAAGAAACCTCTGAAGTTCTTTCCAATTGACATGGTAAAATGTTAATACATTTGGTTCTTCTGCCCCATTTATTTACTCGCATGTTAAATGATGTTGGTATTCATGTTTTTTGTGTAGGATGAAGGCGTTGATGCTAGACATGGAGGTCTTGGTCTTCGTCAGTTAGGGATAGCAGCTGCTCACAGCAAGTTGGACTCAACTGTTGCGAACTTCGTGAAAGTGCTATGTAGCCAAGAAATCTACAGGTATGCTAGAGACTTGGTTCCTCTTACTGGTGAAGGAAGTAAGCTATATTTCTTTATTTTGTACATTGTTTCATGTTCTCTGGATGTTCTCTTATTGAGCTCTTCAATTCAGGTATGCTCTGATGGAAATGGGAATGGACAGCCCCGACTTGCCAATAGGAATGGTCACTGATCTCCACTTGAAGAGATGTAAGAATGTTCACAGTTAATCATGGATTACTTGAGGATATTTCTTTCATGTGTTTTTTTTGTATTCCCTCCTCTTCATTAGGTGAAGAGGCACTTCTGGAGTTCAGAGAGAAGCTGAAGACTCCACCTAAGTGGGATGTCGAGGCCAAGGCCATGTGGCTCGATTTCAGTAACAAGTGGTTCAGCCTGATGCATTCTACTAGACCATTTACATTCAGGGATGTTGAAGAACTTGCTGATCATGTATGTCAGCCTGACTAGAAACGAAGTTTGCTTCCATTCTCTTTATCTACACTTGATTTTCTCACTGTTGCGTATTCATTGAAATTACAGGCAGTTGCTCCTTTGGAAGGTGTTAGAGACATAACAGTTGCATCACATATCATAGGGGATATGACTGGCTCTACTATTGATGATCCATTGTCCGACCGCTACAAGAAACTTGGCTGCACAATCACTCCGGTGGACAAGGATTCAGAGGACTATAAGATGATCCAGAAGTATTTGATGACAACATACGAACCTGTTAAGCTTGGTGATGTGGTATGTTCTCAAGGTACCTTTTAGAGTTGCTACTAAGTGAGTAATTACCACTGAAGGTTGATTAGTTTGCTTCTTTTGTATAGATCTATGGGGTTACTCTCGAGAATGTCTTTGCTGTGGAATCAAGTGCTAGCCCCTCATATGAAGAGTTGAAGAAGCTGCCCAACAAAGTTCTGCTTTGGTGTGGTATGTTTGCTGTCTTGTCATTAGTGTGGAGTAGTTGAAGAAATTCCAGGACCAAGCTTGTTGGTTTTGTTTTGCAGGCACTAGGAGTTCAAACTTGCTAAGACATCTTCAGAAAGGCTTCTTGCCATTCATATGCCAGTTACCGGTCCCTGGCTATATGGTGAGCACTGGTTGCTTCTGATAAATTGCTACCTCAATTATGCATAGCTGAACTGTCTGTGATCTTGTTTCTAACAGTTCGGGAAAGCAATTGTGTGCTCGGATGCGTCTGCAGAGGCTGCAAGGTATGGTTACACGGCAGTTGATCAGCCAGAAGGGTTCCTGATTCTGGGACTTGCATCTCTTGGGAAAGAGATCACGGAAGTTTCTAGCATTCCAGAGGTCCTCATCAGTTCTGGCTTTTAGTTTCAACTTTCAAAGAGCTTGCTGAGATTACAAAATGGATTAGCTTACTGGTTTGCCGGATATTATTTTAGGACACAAAGCAATGGGAAAAGAAGAAGATTGGAGTTAAATTTTTGGGGAGGAAAAAGACAGATGAGTCTGAGCATTTCACATGGAAGGATGACATCAAGGTTCCTTGTGGCAAGCTAGTTCCCTCTGACCACAAGGATAGCTTGCTAGAGTTCAACGAGTATGCAGTCTATGATCCGAAACAGGTATCTCACTGGAACTTGTACATGATTAGCACAATCATAAAAGTTTTAGGCTGGTTTCTCAGGAAGTCGTACTATATTTTGTGTTTCAGGTGACTATCAAGTTCCTGGTTGGGGTGAAGTACGAGGAGCTGAACATGGAGGTCGACACAACTGAATAGAACCTAGCAAGGCATCTTCTAACACGACTTCTAGGGAGTTTTTACCAAGTTGGTGGTTCCTTTTGTGTTTTGTATAAAATCACCACAAAACAGTAGCTAGGGCTGATATGAATATGTACTTGCTCTTTTGTGTATCGTGATCTTTGCACAGGCCAGATGTATATGTATGCAAAAATGTCCTCTGCAGTAAAAGAATCTTCATCGATCTAATGAATACCTTGCCTTGTCTAATGTTGCTATGGAAGTATCCTGAGATTTTCATCAGAAAGTAGCTGCAGTTCTCACAGGGTGATAGCCCTTTCCTATGTATGCAAAACTAGGCGATCACGAAGAAGTATTGCTTCTGTACTCCAGTTACGGCTGCGGCGCAACCGGTGTGTACACTGTTATTTAGAACTCCGTCATCCATCTCAAATAATTCCTCTTCAATAATGTCTGCATCACTTTGCTGGTTGCTGTCGTGGAACTCGTCGCGTCCGTATTTTATGGTATTACAGCTTTGAACGATCATGATGGTGCTCTGTAAAACTATGTTTACCGTGTTTGTTATAAAGAATCCGTTCTCTTTTTGGGCGAATTTTAAATGAACGTAATTAAAATTTATGAAAGTGAATAATAAAAAATAAAAATTTTTAAAACATAAGTTGAAATTAAAGTTTAATTTTTATATTTTAATTAATTTTTGAAATAGGTTAAAAGTAAATATAAAAAATATATATAATAAAATTTAAATTTTATTATATAGAACTGAAAATTTGAATTTTTAATTTTATTTATAATTAAAATATAAAAAATTAGTAGAATTTTAATTTTGATAAGAGAAATTAAAATTTTGACAATTTGAAATACGCCCTTAGTGGAACTGGTGAGACTTGTTAAAGTGTGAACTATAAAACACTAAGAAATTCTTAGAACACTTTAATGTCGTCGTTTGCAAATTTGTTCAACAAATGGTTGAATAAAATTAGTGTGAGAACAACGACGACAACACCACTATCTAGGTGATATCTGGGCTGAGATTGGGCTTCAGAATATGGACCACTCGAGTTGTAGCCTAATAAACATTGGCTAACTTCTGATTCGTATAAATAGGATTATTGCAAAGAATTTTAAACAAAATTTAAGACGAATAATAGAAATTCAAACTAGTTTTTAGAGGTTTTTCTTTTTTCTTTTTATTATTTTTTTAATTTTGAGAAGCAATTTCACAGTTCTTCAAAAGTGTCTTTATGCTTCGCTCGATCGATCAATCTCTAGTATGATCCATGATTACCAAAGTGAAATAGAGCAGTTATAGATCTTCTAACTCCCTCAATCTCTCCGGTGACAGTGATGTCCAGGGCATGGACGCTGGCGGTGGCGGGGGAGATTTCTAGTACGGTGGCGTTACTTGCTTGCGCAGCCATGGCGGTGCTGTATGTAGCCATCCTCTATTCTCCAACAGTTCTCTTCCGTCTTCAGCGGCCGACGAGTCTGGAGATCTTCTTCATCCGCCGCTTCGTTTGCGCTGCCGTGTCCTCTCTTATCTCTCTCCTAGCCGCCGCCGTTCTCTTAAGGGTGAAACGATTTCATATTCTTGTCTCTCTCTGTCTTTCTTGGTTCCAAGAAAAGTCGGAATGTATTCTGAATTCGAGCGGGGTTGCTGTTTTCTCAAGTAGTGATCGAATATATCCAGTGTTTGAACAAAGCAATGAGAGAAACGAATGTGTTCACTGAACATTTTCTAAAATCTCTCTGCTAAAGCGAGTTTATTTATTTATTTATTTATTTTAATGTAAAAGAAGTTGCTCTCTTTTTGGATAAGTATTCATCTTGCTGAGAACTTTTGTTTCTGGAACTGATAGTGATTGTTCTTTTTCTCTCTAGGTTTACAAGCTTCAAGACATTACCTCAGCTTTGGGTGCATTTGGCATTCGAACTGATCACAATGTTAGTTAATTTTGTTCCCAAAAACGCGCACACACATAGACACATATATGCATATATATTGATGAAGTTATTTTTATCATGGATGAATGGAGGTGGCTGATACTTGTAGCATAATGCATTTGTTACAGTGGCAAGCTGTGGTGTATCCTCTGTCCTTGACATCGCTTATGTACGCTGGATCATTTGTTTCAAAGTCTTGGTTAATAACTAGTGCGTGGAATAGGAAGCTAGCTAATCCTGCACCTGGTGATAGGCGAAATGGTTTTGAGCAGGTAGTAGATGGCGGTCGATACTTGGTTAACCGTGTTTGCATGCTTGCTTCTAGTATAATGGCATGGCGGAATCTAGTTGTGGTAATACTTGGTTAACCGTCTCCTGGTTCTTCCTTCCATACAAGTTCTTTATGTGATTTTGCTTTTCTCTTTTATTTTAATTGCAATCATATCTGCTGATACATTCTGTATCGAGCAGGCACCAATAACAGAAGAGTTGGTGTTCAGGGCATGCATGATATCTTTGCTTCTTTGTGGGGGATTCAGCACGTACAACATCATATTTTTCAGCCCAGTTTTCTTCAGTTTAGGTAATTAGGTAGTTTTTGTTCTCTGAGAAACCCACCTTTATAGTCATATATTATGCAAAGCCTGTAGTTTAGTTTTTCTATCTCCAACTCTATTATCTGTGGTTGTATTGAACACAATAATATTGTGGGCACTCTTGCTTTATCAGAGAAGTGTCATAGTTACTTCTAATATAACTTATTTAACTTTGTCGCTTTTTGGGCTTGTAAAGCTACTTACATGTCTCCAACTTTTTATATTTCAGCACATCTGAATCATCTGAGGGAGCTTTATGTTAATCAGGATTACAACTTCTTAAAAGCTCTTCAGATAGTGTGTAATTGTCTTCACTTGCCAGCCCCTTTCTTTTTCTCAAATAAGTTATGGTTATAGACCTTGTCCTTCTCTTCAATATTTGAAGTGCCATCTTCTTCCATACATATTTGAGACAGACCTTCTGTTCTTTGACAGGTCTACAACTTGGTTATACCGTGGTTTTTGGATGGTACGCCTCCTTTCTCTTCATACGAACAGGTCAGTTAGATTTTTCTTGGTTATGTCGATAATGCAAGCAAGCAAGTCAATATGTATCCTTTTATAACTGATACTTTGTTAAGATTTAATGTCAATTTTTGTTATTCCTTAATGTTTAGGGAGTACTTCGTACTGTTTTATGTTCATAGAAGAGAACTCAAAGAAGAGTCAATCAATGTAATTGTAAGGTGCATTTAATAAATTATCAGATTATTCTAACGTACTACAAAAAAATGCCAATACCGACGAAAAATCCGTAGGATTTACTGTGAAACCGCAAGCATAGCCCTTCTATGATTTCGTTGTAGAAAATGTGGAATTCATGTTTTCCACTTGCCCTAATCTTTAGACACATGAAAGCTACCACAAATTCTGTCCATCATCCCAAAAATCATTCAAATATCCAGTAGTAAAAATCTAATAACACAAGAAGGAAGTTCTACCTGTTTGATATGAAAGTATCACCAACAAGGAATTCAAGCTTGATTGATAGAGCTTTAAGAACTTAGTAGGCCCAATAACATAAGACACAACATCAAAAAGAATAAAAAGTAATAATTATATGTAGCTAAACTTGAAAAGGAAAAAAGAATTAATTATAGGATCACTAACTCAAGGTTGAACCTAAAAGAAGTTTCTCATTTTTATTTCTTGAAAGGAATCAAAACTGAGGTGCAAAATCTTTGGGAGTAACTGACTACCTCAATAATAAAAGGAAAAATAAAACTAAAAGTAAAGGGACAATGAAGTGAAGTGACAAAGTAGACTAACTATACTGACAAAGATACACACGTTTAACTTAAATAAATGAAGAAGTGAATTTATTCTTCATTCAATAGTGTCTGTTATTGAATTAGTTTTATGCCACGAGCTTAGCCCATGAAAGTTGCAACACTAAACAATCAAGACCTAAAAAATCAGATATAAAGAAGAGAAAATAATTCAGTTTATATCTTTAGATAAGGCATATCTTTTTGTCTTCACACCAGGAGATGTTGTGCTTCTAAATGGGCCAATGTATACAAATTCCTCTGGATAATCGCAGCTTCAAGCCAATAACTACACGCAAATAGAACAAGAAGAATTACTCTTTTCTAACTAATGTTGGTGACCAATGCACTTCATTACAAAAGAATTTCTCCCTTGTGATTAGATTTAATCCATGCTGGTCTATATTTTTACTAAATAGCAAACAAAAAGGAAGATTTAGAATTTAAAGGAAAAAAACATCACTAAACAGAACATAAACTTTAATGGAGCACATACAAACCATTCAAAGTAAAAAAGAAAAAAAAATTTATATTTGTATAGTTGTATTCAATATGATGATACAAAAACAACTTTGGTTTCTCTCATAGTTCTCGATCGACTGACATGCACAATGATGTTGAGTGTATGCTTTGTATACACTTGACGTCCTTTTAATGAAGAAATAATTGTTATGAGAATATAGAAGAAACTTCTAAGCCATTTAGTTACCAACAATAACTGAGAAGTCCTAAGTAACATTCAAGGTTGTGTTTCTCGCCATCTTTCCTAGTCCTTTTGTCCTAAGTTCGGAATTTGCATTGTTAAACCCAAGGTTACATTAATGGGAGTAAGTGATTCTTGATATGAAAAATGTCATGCTCCTGATTATGAAGATGATGAAGAATAATATTGATATATTAAAGGGATTGGATAACTCATCACCGAAAATAAAAGGACTGGTCAACGATACTTCATATCAAACACCTTTTATAAACCATATTTACCTTAAAAAAAAAAGAGAGAATAAAAAAAAATTAATAGATTAGGTCGTTGTGGATATTTTTAACACTAATTAAGTGCTAGTCTGTCACGCCCTGACTCTAGGTCATAACTGGCACTGGTCTAACCAAAGCCTAGATTAGATGTAGTCTTGGTACAGTCTAGAAAGCCTGATCAAACCAACTCAGCCCAACTCAAAATTCAACACATTGAATTATTCAAAATTTTGACAGAATATCTCTTACAAACTTGAGGGACAATCCGGAATAATATCAATTAAAAAAAAACCCATATATATAGATGATAGTTACTAACCGCTAGTAGTTAATATTGCCCAAAGACTCCAAAAAAATGGAAGTTAAAATATTTTTAAAATAGTTATAGATAAATAAATAGTTGAATATTAAATCATAATTTAAAGAATAAATAACAGTTAAAATAAATAGTAATTTATAAAGAGTTAGATAAAGCGTATAACAACGTTGGTTAATAAGTAGATTAAATGAGTAATTAAATGCTCATCATTACTAAATAAATACTTAAAAGACAAATCAATGATTAAGTAATACATACTATTAAAATACTTTATGAATATAATAATTTAAACAAATCATATTTCATAATAAAATAAAAAACAGTCACGGAGTTAGGATTGAGTAAACTTACGGCTAATTTCTAATCCAATATATCCACAAGCACTAGGTCTCTAAGCTCCCACTATGCCTCACCGAGGCTACCATCTTTCCGGATAATCTATCTGGAGGGTCGTGGTATCGTTCCCACATGCATGGGCCGTTTATGGCTATAGGTGGGTACCGCCTCACACCCTTTAAGGTTTCGAATTCAGTTTCTAACTTATTTGCTAGGAGAAAAAGGTGCGGTAACTCTCACTTGGGATCTGCGGAAGTCTTACGGATCCACAAGCTATCACAAAGTTATATCACGCAACTCGAACTCCGCCTAATGCACAAACGAGTAAGATTACCATCTATCACAGTATAAGGGAACCAAATCATAAGTCTTAATTCATAGCTAATCCCTACTCATACCTAAACAGTGGCTAAGGTACATCCGAATTTAAGAGTCAACCACTAACCAGTTAATCCTCAACCATCATTTCTATAGCCAAATTACTTGACTAATGATAATGCTAGCAAATTAGAACACTTATCAAGTCAAGGGATGATTACTCTGAATCAACTTGTACTACGAAAGTGAACTTTCCGAGAAGACTTACAATGAAATGGATTAATAGATGGTTCAATGGCGATCTAAAAGGCACGAAATGGATATTGTAACTCATCTACATAGGTGACACCTAACTTAGAAGTGGGAACTACCAAATTTTGGCGAGATTCATGCCAGTTGGAGCTGGATTGAACGGAGGTGACCATTTAGACAGTAACAAAGTGAGTAGCAGTATCAGATGACGGTAACAACATCCACCCGTTGTGATCGTGCTTGTAGGTGAAGGGTCTCACAAAGCGATCGCGTGTGCACGATAAAAGACGGTGACGCAAGATGGCTTAATGAAGCAGCAGCAATGATGGTTGCAGCTTTAATTCGACCTTCTAACGGTAATGCCAAATTGCGAGCTCGGTCGCACGCTGGAAGCGATTGCAGTTGTTGGCGGTAGCAATTAAGGCGATGAGATGAAGAGGAGGATGGTCGAAGGAAGGAATTTTGGTGATGATGGGAGAGAAAAGTGGCTAGGAGAGGGTGATTACAAGCAGGAGGAGAAGATTTTGGAAGGTTCACAAATGGGATAGAAGGAAAAAGCAAAGAAAAGAAAAGAAGATAAGAAGAACGCTTTGGAATGAACGAGAGAAGGGAAAAAAAAAAAATAAAAGAATGGAAAGTAAATAAAACAAAAAAGAAGAAGTTGACTATTGGGCTCTGGCTCATTGATGTGCTAGCCTAGGGGCATGTGCTATTACAATACAGTTCCTCTAAAGAAAATTTGTCCTCAAAGTTTAACACAAAGAAAATAATCCATAAATATTAAGAAGGCTAAAAACATTGGATATCTCCCCACTTCCTGGAAGCTTTGACCTTCATTAAATTCGTATTGACCTTCCTTTGTAAACGTATTCCCTGCGACAAAATAAAGGCAACACTCAAGGATAAATTAAGTCAGAAGCAAGCTTGGGTTTCACACTCTCACAATGATTTACCACCACAGCTTAAGCAAAAGAACCACAAACTCTAAATCTATAATTCCATCTTAATCCTAATTTACATGTTTGGATAAGAAAAATTAACGGTGAAATATGATTCTGATATCGAAATGTTCAAATTTCCATGCACAAACTTAATAAACGGGTGCATCGCATCAGATAATAATCCGAGATTTCAAACTAAAGAAAATTCATTATTCATCTCTTCTTTTAAAGTTATTTTGTGTTTTAGTATTATTATTGTTTTTAGTATATATATAGTTTTTGGGTACAAATTTAATCAAATTAATAGGTTACAGCTTAGGGCTCACCAATCAAACAATTATACCTAGCTTCAAAATCTAATAATTCCTTGATTAACGCTTAAGAAAACCACCAAAATAGTTGTTAATATAAAGAGACCACCATAAATATCCTATTAGTAATAGCACCAAGATTGAAACCATTATGATGATGTATCACAAGATTACAGTCAATCAAGAAGATTAATACGTGACTTCAAAAAGATGAAATATGCCATTCAACGGTAACCAAACACTATATTACATAACTAAAGCGACAACCACCTCATTCATCAAATCGAGCATGTAATTAACATGAAAAGCGTACGGCCTACTAAAGAACAACACCAACCCAAGACTATGAGTAAGCTAGAAGCTCGGATTGGAAAGTTGTCAAAAAGAAAATTAACCTTTCGTTAAAATCCAAAGGTATAACAAAAAAGAAAACCACAAATTATAATGATGTCAGACGAAACCTATAACAGGACAAACGAAAGCTACATGGAAAATACGAAATTACTACTGCAATCCAGATAAGGTTAGATAGCAGTATAAACTTGTACTGTTAGAAGTGCAAGATGTAGTTCAAGGAAGTCTAGTGATAAAATAAATTTTAGAGTTCCACAAGGGACTAAAACAGAGCTGAATTACTCTATACCACAAATTGGCCAAGAAGTTCAAGAGGCTAAAAGTGTTATTGCATCATTGTAGTACAATAATTATAGCACCATTATTCTAAAACCAACCCTTTTAAGTCAAAATCAAATATTACTTGCAAGAGAACAGAGTATTAGTCAATCTATAAGAAAAGTATCTAAACTTGCAAGAAGCAAATGCTGGAACTCATGGACGAACCACCAAGCACAAGAAGAGAAAACTACGCCTCGCCTACAAAAGTAAAGCCCTACAAGCAAACAATTAGCACATGACAGTTAACAAATTTCAGATCAGGTAAAAAGTAAATTAAACAAAATCTTACTACTTCAAGAAGGTAACTACGTTCAAGCATCTCCAAAGATCAGGTAGACTATGAAAAAAAAGTAATACCACAAGGGCAAAGAGAAGCTAGTGACTAACCTAAGTGGTGCTTTATAAAGCCAAAACCATGCCTATATAGCTATAGAAACCCAAGAACTAAGCATGAATATACTGAAAATAACATCAAGAAAAAATCTTAAAAGCAACCAAAATGAACCCTATCTCTTGTAAGAAAAAAAATTATCCATGCATATTTTCTTAGTCACTTTCCCCTTCAAAACAATATTGAAAGTTGTGATACCAAAAGAATATACTGCTTCTGTAAAGATTTGACGTTTGACTATTATACTGGTAAAGTACAATTTTTAGTTCTTCAATGACAACTATAATCTTTTATTTAATCTATGCTATTATTCTCAAGTTAGTAGTTGTATGTCTGATTATATTTATTTTACCATTAATCAGTTTAAAACTTCAATTTATACGGTTGTAGTTTCTATTTTTTTTTTAAAAAGTATTTTCCATTTATTTTGGATCAGATTACTTGTAGTAAAATTACAGCAGTAAATGGTGTTGTCGTAACTTGTTCAAGCTAGTTCTGGCTGAAATTTTCAATTAAAAAAGTTTGATCATCTTTTCAATTCATTACATGCTTTGTTAACCTCACATTCACATTTCTTTTTAAAAAAATCAATTCTAGCACTTCGTTACTTCTGCTAAAAGAAGCCTTTTTTATGATTTAAAAAAAATAATATCTTCTAAGTTTGAAAATAATCCATAATGACTAATTTGGTTGAATTAAACTATATAAAGAAAATTTTCAAATTGATTTTTCAAGTAGATTCCGGATTCGTCATGCATTAAGAAGAAGAAGCCCATGAATATTAAAACCTTGGAAGCCTGTAAATATTAAAACCTTCCTCAACAAACATTTGTGAACACTTCTTTTTGTATCACCTCTTAATCTATTGCTGCCACTGATAATGAATTATGGTACTTGTAAGCCCTTGCCTTACTATCCATTTGTTGTCATTTTCGACTCATCTAATAACACAAGTTTGTCCTCACCATCCACCTGCCTTCAAGTGTTCTTGTTCTGCTATTTGCTATGGGTGAGTGACGATGAATACTTCAATCTAATTCATTTTTATTGTTTTGCTATTATTTTTTACCGTAGATAAAGAAAGATCCCTTGGATATATGAAGTTTAGTTTAATTATGTAATATGTAGTGATAGATTTGATCCCTTTGTTTGTTGTGTTTCAAACTTCTATACAATTTTCGAATTGAGTTATTCTACTTTCCATTTAGAAGAACCGAACCACACTTTGTGTCATCTTTATTTTCATTCACCTCTCAAAAGAATGTGTAGTTTCTATGACAAGTATTTATGCTTTTATAATTTATGTTAAGCCAATTTACCCACTTATACTGTATCAAAATGCTCATTATTGCCCCTCTACTATAAAAAATGTTCATTCTACCCTTAACTATATACTTTGTGTTCACTATTGCTTTCAAAGTAAACATCTTACAGTATTTTTAGATGTTATTTTTAATCTTTTGTTTCCGTGGTGCATAGCTCTATCTTAAAACATTAAACAAATGTGTTGAGCCACTAAAATTAAAAAAGTATTTAACTAGAAGAATTTTGCTTTTTAATCCATGTTTTAATCTACCAGCGAGGTTTCTCTTTATTGAGTTTTTTTTTTTTTTTTTTTCTTCTGTTGCCTTATCAAACCTTTTCTTAGGATTTGTAATAAGGTAGAATTTGGTATAAATCATGGTCTCTTTTTCTTTGACATATTAATTTCTTTAACATCTTAAGGGAGTTAATTTTTCTAGTCAACAGATAATGAAAATCACAAAGGAGAATCCAACTTTGAGCAATCAATTGTCGTGCTTTGATGTAATAACATTTGGTCCACATAGGAATCTTCAAGCAATCAATAAAAAATGGCCCAAAGCTACATGAGCACATAACCATCAATGAAATCATTAGTTACTCGTCACCATTAGTTAAACGGAAATTATGATAATAATCCCTCAAGATCTTAACACCATCACCTATCAAATCACCACTCTGTAAATCATAAATCATGAAACAAATTGTTGTTTGTCAAAAACTTCCAAGGAAAACAAGTAGGTAGTGTATACAGAAGCAAATAAACAACAAAAGAGAGATGGTGGTATTAGTGTTGAACTCATTCTCAATTCAAATTTTAGAACCATAGAGATTACGAGAGATACAATGGTGAGTGGGTGGTGGAGGAAAATAAGAAATTGAGGCACAAAGAAAAAGTAAGCATCTTTCAATTCTAAGTTTTAAAATATAGTGGGTTTTATTACAAGTTTAGTGGTCGGGTGTAATGTTTTCTTTTCCGAATAAAGCTGTGCCTCACATCTAAAAAACGTAAATAAAATAACAAATTCTACCAAGTAGGAAGATGTTAAATCTTGAGGTGATATAAATGAATATTAGAAGGGTGGAAATAGATATTTTGAAAGTAAAGTGGCATTTTTGACATAGTACAGTGGGATAAATTGGCTTTGCATTTCTATTGTTTAGCCGTAACCACTGTTTAATTTCATTCAGAAGTGAGGAAAAAGTTACTTTTTCCTGCAAAATATATTACTTCTTCTATTTCTGTGTTTAGTTGTGCGGAAGTGATATAGAAGCGACTTTTTCACACTTCTTATGGAAGTGGTTTCTATTAAATGAATTGACATCCTTAACTTTTTAATCCAAAGTGGAAAACATCTAGCGAAGTAAAATTATAATACTGCAAAAGTTCTAATATAGTATAATAGCATTTTTGATCAATCGTTGGAAAGTTGCTTGCGGCGTGATGGCAGCTACGGCTTCTATATGTTTTCAATGACATTTCTCAAAAGCAAAGCTTAGTTTCCGTTATCCCAACTGCTCAGACTTATGTCCAATACCTACCTTCTTACTGTTGCCGACAAATTTTAAATCTATCTTTCCCTATTCTTATGAGCAATAGCCGATAAATGGTGCAATGAAGAAGAAAGACGATTATGACCTGAAGATGATGAAGGAAAAGATGAAGAAGAGAAAGGTTTTCTTGAAAACTATACTGGAGAGGACAATAGAGTTGCTCTGTTAATTTTGTCTATTGTGCCAAATATATATTTTTACTGTGGACGATAGAAATCGTAGTGACAGCTTGAGGTATGCCATCAGAAAAAGTATCTATTTTCTCATAATTACCAATGGATATATGCCCATTAGCTTGGTTGTCCCTCCTTAGATGGCAATTCTTGTTTAAGTGACATGAGCCTACTTAGTACATTATTGGATCATCCTCCAAAGATTCTCTATTATACCCTGAATTACCCTTTTTATAATTTACTTAAGATAGCTACATAGAAGTTGCTGGCAGAATAGCAAAAAAGTGTGAGTTTGATCTTCTTATTACAATATACCATTTGCAGGAAATATAATAGCTCCAACTGTAGCTCATATATTTTGTAATACAATGGGATTCCCTGTTTTATATTCTACTCGTACAAAAGGTCAGATTTAATTCCTGTTCTTTGTTTTGTAAGATTTGTCACTAATCCATCATCATCATTTGCAACAATCTGGAATTTGAAGTTTTTTTATTTCAACTCTCAGGGGTAGCAACTGCTGCATTTGCAGCTGGTTTTGTGGGCTTTGTTTGGCTCTTTTTTCCGCTAACTAAGCCCAGTTTGTACAACAAGAAGACTGACCATTGCCGTTGTTGGCATGCCTATTGCTAGTTCAAATAATTGAGATATGATTGTGTTGAAGTTCTTGGTGAGTCTTTCTTACAAATGTTAATAGAAGAGTTTACATGGCGCTGCATTGTTTGCATGGCATTTACATTCTTGTTATCCTTGACTGAAGCTGCAAGATCATTAAAGTGGATGCAAGAGCTGATATATTGTGTAATTTGCTACCTCAGAAGGGTTGAAGGTGAACAACTTGGTGGTACCATGAAGTTTTATGTGTTGTTGTTACGTGGATGCTTTGCTTAGTTAGGCTCAACAAGTTGGGGAGGAGGAAGCTCGGCCTTCAAAATGTACAAGTATTGCTAGCAAAGAAGGCCAACTGTTGTATCTATATGTATAATAATGTCTAAGTTTCTTCCACATTAAGCAAAAATGTATGATTGTATCAGTGGCGATATCTTTATTTTCTCATAGTCATGCTAAACAACACTGTACAATCGACAACCATCTTGACAATTCTTCAAAGAATCAATACGTCTTGGAAACTTGATTTTTCTTTTCTTATTTTCTTCTCTCATGTTATTGTGGCCATTATCACACAGTTTATTGGGTACATCTTTTCCTTGTTAACATTTTGAATCATTTTTCTGCAACTTACTTGAATAAAACATTTCAATAGCATGAGTTCCTACTGTGACATGTCATGAATATATCACTCCGTTGCTCAATCGTAACCTTCGGAAAAAGTACTTCCCCATCTCATCATCAATGTCCCGTGTTTAACTTGCAAAGCTGTTTGTTAGAACAGAAGCAGCTTTTATTAGAAGATTAAAATGTAGAAAGAGTTCTGCTCAGGTGCTTAGAGGTTTGCTCTACTTGCTAATTTGATATTTTGTTTTTATGAAGTACAAGTTATCTGTAAAGTAGAAAGAGTTCTGCTCAGGTGCTTAGAGGTTTTCTCTACTTGCTAATTTAATATATATTTTTTATGAAGTACAAGTTATTTCTACTTTTCAAATTTTTTAAAAAAATTTGAAAATACTGTAAAAAATTTTAATGAAAAATAAAAATAAAATGAAGTTTTGATAAGAAGTGGAAAGCACCGTAAATATGCCCATATCATGACGACTAACACCCACATAAACAAAAATATACCATCTTCTTCCAAGGACCGTCATTCATTGTTGTGTATACGTATATATATGCCCATTTTATCTCCACAATTGTATACTGTAGTTTTGTTTCTAATGCAAAATGCTTTCATATGATGGAGGTCTGCAACAGTCCACACCCAACATTACTTGTTACTTTCATTCGTTCATTCATTCACTACTAGGAAAGAGGTATAGAAGGAAAAGAAGTCATCATCATTATCATACTCCATTGATGCTGCTGGGATGCAGTGCACTGCTGCAACTTTCTTCTCTTCTTAAATTGTATCTTCAAATTTTTTTTGTCTCAACTTCTTCACTAGTTGCAGCATATATTATATATATAGCACGAAAATATGAAATAAAAATTTTCTTGGTTTTTGGGTAATCCCACTCAATCTGAGTTCAATATCAACTATAGTTTGGGCTATACCGCCATTAACAAGCCCAAGTTTCCTTGAAAGAAGTTCTTCTGTTTTTCTTTTTTATTTTCTTGCAACATAAATAAATAATGTTCAATTTAGCTAAGAATATTATAGTAGGATCAGCCAGAGGTATCTGCTCTCGCCAACGTGGAGCATCCTCAAGCCATGCACATTCTTAATAAATTCTTTACCGATATTTACCTCACCTTGCAAATTCTATCCTATCTAATATCTAGTCTCCCACTCAGATATTATGAGTTCACTTATGGTGCCTGCCCTTATAGCTGCTGGATATATATTGTCTGACAAAGAAACAAAAAATTAGGAAAAATAATAATAGCAAAGACTGATAATCCTGAACATTGTTGGACCTGAATCAGTATTATGTATAGTTGTAAAAACCGATCTAGATGTCAATCCGGAGAGCTATCCGGATTGACGAGTGGCGAATTGATCCGCCGAGTCACTGTTATAAACAGGCAACAGGTGGTTCGCTACTATGTGTTTTGTCCACCACCAATACTGTCCGGCATCCAGATCTTCATCTCTAGTAAGCTCACCGCTCTTCCGCCACCGTAGACTCTGACGATGGCCCAGAAAACAACTCTTCCACGTGCAGCATCAGATCTAGTAACACAGGTTTCAGTGTTGGATCTGGCTATGTCTTTGTCCGCCATCCTTCCGCCGTCCGCGTGTCCGTCCACTGGGCTCTAGAAATAAGCCAAAATTTCCGGAACAGTCACCAATGTAAACTTAGCCTACCAACATCGCTGAAGCTATCGTTACCCTACACAGAAGAAGGTTTGAGATTCTTTCGCTTTTTGGTTCATTTCTTCCACCAGCGGCTCCGCCGAGTGCGACGAGCTTGACTATCTTTCTCGTCGGAGGAAGGGGAAGTAGTGGAGGAAGCATTGTAGGAGCACTGATTGCTTCTGGTTCGGTTATTTGTAATTGCTGCATCATTCACTAACATTGCACATGAGAGAGGCTAATGCACTTGGAGGAAATAAATTACTAAGAACTTGATAGGTAGCTAACATAAAATAAAAAAAAATTAGACTTCGTTGTTCTCCCCCTTCTTTTAACATATAAAAAATTATTTATAACTAGCTAAAAAAGTCCAAACTTACTATTAGAATTTTAACTTAATTTTAATTAAATAAGAGTTTTTTTAAGAGAACTTTTTAAAACTTAAAATAAAACTATTACTAAAAAATAAACAATTTTTATATAATTAAAATATTAGAATTTTAATAGAACTCAATTATTCTATTGCCCTCAAGTGGTGCGTTGCTAAATATGCTATAGAATACTTACTATGCGGGCAAGAAGGCACTTCTTTAGCGGATGCTTCGTGCGATGAGGTTTTTATGGGTTGCTATTTTTTTGCAATGCATAAGAGGCTTCTTGTAGAAGAAGAAGAACCTCTGGCAGGATCGATGCAAAGATTGAAGGAAATGGGAATGGAAGTGGAGGAGGTGAACTAACTAGTAGCGGCAGGGACGGTGGTGGTGGAGGGAATCCATTTTTCAGACCCTTCATCGGGGTTACCGTTTTTTAATCAACTGCTGATGAATATGTCGTAGATGCTCGTCGATGGACATGGGTGGCCTAGTGGATCTCGAGGACGGCTATTGCCGTTTTGATCCATCGATCTTGATCAATATTGTGATTCAATCTTGATCTTTGTTGATAAAAAAAAAATTTCTTTTAATCCTCGCGGGAGGACGAGAGAAGATGGACAAGGACAGAGGAAAACCATAGAGCTTGAGGATAGGAGACGAGTTATAATTAATCAAGTCGAAGCTGAAGAAAACACTCAAATGCGCTCGCCTGTTGCGTCCAGCTTATACTTAGAATTTTTTTTCTTTTCTAAAAGCCTGGTTGAACCATAGTTATAAAAATTGGACTGGACATTGAACCGGAAAACTGTCTAGATCAACGGATCACAGGTTAATTCGTCGGGTCAACGAATTGAACCGTTATATTAAAAATATTAAAATATTAACGGCAGCACGAACACTTATTATTTTTTTTTGTTAGAAAGCATAAAAAAAAATAAACTAACAAAAATATATAAAAAAACAAAAAATATTTTAAATAATAAATTTTAAAAAATTTTTTTGTTTTGAAATAATTTTATTATTTTTCTTACAATTTAATAGAATTAGTAATATAAGAACTTAAAAATCACTAATAATAAATATTTACAAAGAAAATATAACAAACTTATTTTTTTGCATTATCACATCCAAATATAAAATCTAAATTACATATTATATTTCAATATAATGCTACTAATAATTATTTTTGCATCAATATATCGTAAATTTAAAATTTAAAATTTAATTTAATCTGGTTTGATCCGAGCGAGCGGATCGACCGGGTCGAAGCGGGTCGGAGCGGATCGATTGCATAAACGGTTTTATTACAAATCCGGACCGGTTTATGCTCCGGATCGACGGTTTTAAAATCGATCCGGGCAGGCCGATCCGAGTTTTACAACTATGAGTTAAACCGTCTCGAGTTAGTTGCACAACTACTTCTTTTGCAAAACCTGACCGATTTTGTATTTAGATCGATAATTTTTGGTCGACCTGCACGGTCTAATTCAAGTCTGTCAACACTGGTGTTGTGATGGATTGAAGGGCATATTTGGCTTTACTTTTCTATTTTTTTTATTTCAACTATTTATTTTATATTTTTCAATAAATTATCTATAATATTTTAAAAAATTATCTAAAAATTTAAAATATATATAATAATTCTATGTCATAATAGTGTATTATTGATTATTTTTATTTTTTTGGATATAAAAAAGGCTCGATTTATTAAAAAGAATGAAAATACTTTTCGCTAAAAAAACCCTTTTTTAGAAATGCTCCCAAACCTCACAAAAAACTAATGGGCTGCAAATAGCGTTTGTTAGTTTATTTAGATGCATCTTGCAAATTATTCAGAAAAAACTATTATATTTGACGGATAATTAATTTTTTCTGCTCAAAAAATTAAGATTTGAAATAAATTTTATTTTTACTCTCACAAATTTATTCTCATAAATCTATTTAGAATAATTTATTTTTTGTGAACATACTATTTTTATAATTCAGTTTATATTGGTCTTTAAAAATAAGCAAATCCAAAACATAATTGGTAGAACCAGACTGAACATTGATCCGAAAACCTGTTTGGATCTGGAGGACACATTGTTGGCTTCATTCTTATTCCCCCCTCCCCCCTTAGCTCCCAATCCCGCGCTCAATCTTTTTTTATTTCTCTCCAAAAGTTTCCCTTCTTTCCTATAAAGGATTAGAATAAGAACAACAATAACAATTTTAAATTGAAACCTTTGTTGTTGATATGTTCCTCTTCTTCATAAATTCAATTACCATAAATCTAATTCTCATCAATTAAATTAAATCAGAAATCAAATAAAGAGAGAGAGAGAAGATCTAGAGATTTTCCTAATGGGCAAGATCAAACCTAGCCAGAAAGATTTATGTTCTTATACCATCAGGGGCACCAACAAAGTTGTTTGACATAATCTTTTTTTTCTTCTTCTTCAATCTTGATGTTCTTGAATTTTTTTTTCAAGAATTACTGTTATAACTGTTGTTGACGAATAATGATCCAGCAAAATTTTGCCCGTCTTTCTAGAAAACTCTCATTGAAGACAGACTTCGTCGAATCAACTGATAACCCGACGGTGGAACCGGGTCATACTAAATCGTTTGCATGACCGGTTCTTTTAAGATCGAGACAGATTTTGCGTCCGAGTTGACAGTTTTTCGATAGATCCGGACGGTCCAACTATGATCTAAAGTCGTTCCCAATGTACTTTTATATTGCTACTAAATAGAGGTACACGGACTAGCCCGACCCGTCCAGGCCAAACGAATTGATCTGACCCGCTTTCATTTTTCATGACATAGCCCGACCTATTTACTCAAAAATTTTAAAAAGTTTTATATAATAAATAAATAATAAAAATTAAAATTAATTTTTAATAAGTTGTTATTAAAATAAAACTAAATACTAAATATTGTTTATTAAAAAATATTTTTTATTAAAAATTGATCTTATCAACTGTCAATATTAATCAGATCAACAAGTAAACGTTGACCGATCAATATGCACAGTGATCAAGCGGATGGCGACAATGTTAGCCCAATACTGTCTATTAGATTGGACCGAATTGGTCCAATTTTATTACTATTTATAAATCGAGCCGTTTGATCGGACCGCAAACTGGTCTATTTAGTTCGGTCCAAATTACATCTCTATATGACTAACTTCACAAAGTGAACGGTCTCCAAAAAAAACATAAAATAGAATTTTGGAAGTTTGAAAAATACATGTGCAGCAAGCACAAAAGTAACTTTCAATTACTTGGGTCACCCGTAGCCTTTCCTCGATAAAAGTTAATTTTGACGGAGCTAACGCCTCGGTAGCAGCAGCGGTATGTAGTAAGAGGCCAAGTCGGAAGTACCTTGCTAGCCGATTGTGTTTTTATTAGCGTGGATAATAATTCTATGGTGCGATGAGAGGCTTACAAAGCTGCGATCGAGCTATTAGGTGGTTACTTGGATATCGGAGAGGCAAGAGGAAGCCCACCCATTAACAGATCAAGTGAAGTTGGAATTAAATATACATATACAAACTGAAATGCTTTTCAGCAAACTGCGTCAGAGAAGAATATGTTTCTGTAAGAAGTTAAGAGCTTCAGGTTCTCATGTAACCAGTAAGAAAGAAAGAAAGAAAGAAGAAACAAGAGAACTACATGATCACTTAATTTCATGTCTGCTAAAAGCAATTAGTTGCTTCCGCAGTTGGAATTGGAAGAGAGACTCGTTATCCAGACTTGATCTGCGACGACTTGCTCGTCATCATCGTTCCGGTGCCAGCTCCATGATGCATGAGTCTGGTTCACTACTTCAAACTGGCCATGCCCAAAACTAGCTTCTCTGAACAAAGATATCTCTGGCTGCGGATGAATGTATTCCGACGCTAATCCTTCTCTATTTCCACCGTCTCCGATCGTGATATGCACCGAACCGCACTCGTCCTTCTTATTATCGTACACACGAGTCTGCAACGTTAAATCATATCAATATAATAGTATCCATGAATGAACTACTAAAATTAAAAATTTTAACTTGGTAGATGAAACAACTTACGAAACGTTCGTAGGCATGGACATGACCGGCAAAGACGATATCGACACGAGCACTGTATAGCACCTCCTCCATGGCCTTCCTCATGTCTTCTCCTTCACCCTGGTGAGCTTTGTTAGAATTGTACCATGGTGCATGGATCAATGCAATCAACCACTTCGTCTTGCTCCTATCAACATTCGCCAAATCCGTTTTGAGCCACTTGTACTGATCAGACTCTGCTCCGAAATCCGCGTACGACCCGAGCATGAGAACGTGGACAGCGCCGGCGGCGGCATCGAAAGCGTAGTACAGATTGGAAGAAGACTTGCTCAGCTCATAAGGCATATGCCATCTCGCGTTAAAGGACTTGAACGAGTGCGGTTCGATTAACGGAATTTTTTCAATCTCGTGGTTGCCTTGAGTCACCATCCATGGTCTGGAGCTTGCTAATGGTTCGACTAGTCGGGCGAAAGAATCCCAACGCGGCTGGTAAAGATCGGCGTAGGATAAATCGCCGGGCAGTAGCAGTATGTCGTAGCCGGAGTCACTTATATGTGTTAGCGTTGAGTTCGTCCAACCTGTTTGTCCTAAATCACCTGCAAGTTTGGCATAAATTTGGTAGAGTTACATACTATTACAGCTAAAATAAGAAAACACCATTTTACTTTGGATGCACTTTCAGTCAGTTTAATTTTAGCCTGCGACTCTCGGAAGGAGAAAAAGTTAGAAGCTAAGATTAGAAACTTTATTGCGCAAATGCCAAATTTAAATTTTAAGATAACAATTAGATTTTGCTACTTGTAATTACTTTTTGCATATAAATAAATGTTCTAGGTCCTCGTCAATGCCTGCCTCTAATATATACGACAGTAGCATTTTTCACGAAAAGAAAAAATTGTCAACAAAATAGAATAGGATAACACCTAAAAAAACTTTGGTTAAATAAACACTTTATCCTTTTGAACACTTTGTTAAATAAATAAATTGAAACTAGTGAGAACGAAAATTGCTCACCAGCAACGGCGAATTTGACGGGCAGTTGGGCTGGAGGTGCCTTGAAAGAAAACTCTCGGGTCGGGTTCAATCCGATCCGGTAATAGTAGGGTATACTTGGTTGCAATGGTCCGATCACAACGTCGTGAATAAATCCAGATTTGTAAAGCACGTACGAATACCGGTCGGTAGAGCCGGTGGCGGACTCGGTGTACTTGCCGGAGACGGTGCCGTAGTCTACTCTAGTCGGAGCATCAGCGTCAGTGATCCACGTTACTCTAATTTTATCTGAGCCTACCACTGAAATATGCACCTAAAATAAATTTTAAGAAAAAAAGTATTTAATAGTTTCACCTAATTAAAGGCGTATCTGGGGAGGAGTTTGACTGGTTTGACGATGTAGTTAAGAAGAAAAATCGAGAAACTAAAAGAAGAGGTGTACTGAATGGTTTTGACCATAAAGACAACAAAGTCTTGATGCCTTGAAATTTCACGGTGGTTGAGCGACATCATTTGTTTTAAATTGTCATAAACCAAATCAATCAATCCTCTTTTTTGTCGCTTAATACAAATTTGTAATTCCTATATACGTTAATTCCTTAGAAAAGAAAAAAAAGAAAAATATCTTCTCGAAAGAAGAAATATCTTTCGTAGAAAGCAATTCTATGAAAACAGAACCCCTGCTGTACATATTGTTTGGTTAGTCTATGATTAGAAATGAAGGGAGATGGAAGAAATAACCATACTTGTTGGGGAGTTTGCTCATCCGCATCATCGTCAAGCTTAACCGTTATCATCTCTCGTGCAGGCGGCCGTTGGTAATTACTAGTGTGTGCAGAACAACAAACGAAGAGATGAAGAAACATAAACACAATCAGCATCTGATAGCCAGCAGGTGTCTCTGTTCTTTTTCTAATGCACGCCATCGTAATTAGTTTGTTATTAACTGTTGCATGCAAGAGAAAGAAGAAGAAGATACTATGCAGAGAAATAAATTAAAACACAGAAGATGAAACGATGGTGGTCATGAGGAGGTGGTTATATATAGAGAGGAGAAAGTGGAAGGGATTATTATTAATAGGAAGAAATTGAAATGAATTTGATTGTGTCACGTAATGGTCTCAACAACTGCAGCAGTTGTATGACACTGTTAGTAATTATCAATGCTCTTCCGCATCTCGCCACATTGGCAGATCCGAAACTGTCCCATTCTAAATGAATGATAACTCGCTATTTTGCGACTCCGGAAAATAGAGTACGTTTTGTTTGATCCTTAGTTTTCTACGGATAGTTTGAAATGAAAGAAAGAAATAAGTAGATAACAAATGTCCAGCGGTGCACTCATGGTCAATAACAAAGAAACAATGTCGTCGGCACATGTAGCAGTGAATTTCTTCTCGACAAACACCATAACAAGAGCTGTCCTTAACTTGCAGGCATATGTATCTTTGCTTCAGACTTGGAAAATAATTTGCTTGCTTCCCCTTCGCATGTGAAACTCCAAATGTCAACAGGATAGAAAATTCATGTTTCCAGCTGCGGTGATACCTTTAATTTGTTTACCAGGTCAAATTGAAAAGTTATTAGAAGCAATTTTTCATTATAAGATATTTGGAAGTAATTTTAAAATAAAACTTTTTTAAAATAAAAAATATTTTTATTTTTCTAGAAATAAATTTTATTTTTTATTTAAAAAAATAATAATATATAATAAAATATTTCACTACGTAAATTTTTTATATTTTCTAAGTTTTTAAATAAAAACTTTAAATATTTATAAAATATATATTAAAAAATATATATTTAAAAATTAAAAAATTATTTTCGTGGTAAGCTAAATTAAAGTCACCCGTAAAAACTCCACTAAAATTTACAACATTTGATATTGAACTAATATTTGTTTTGCTGTAATAGATTCTTTAGTTAGGTCAAATTAGGCACTAATTAACATAGCTTCACGTCACCAAATTATGAAAAGGAAGCTAGAAATCCTAAACGAACAATCTACATTGACATCATTTATAAAAAGAAAACTTGTATGAAACCTAAGCATGTCATCTATGTTTAAATTTTATAAATTTAGTAGTTGTGACTGATGAGATTAATAAAAATAAAATTTTAAAAGTTAATGTTTTTTTGGTGTCATATTCAAATCTATGCTTCAGCTATGTCATTTTGTTTGAATAATTAGTAAATATCTATAGATTAAAAATAATTTATTAAAGTACTTATTGAAGTAATGTGTTAGTTTTCTTATACCACTTTTGCTAACAGCAACGATCTTATCGATTATTTAATTTCCGTCATCCTATAACAATCCTAAGTTTGAATAATTGCATAATCATTATCTTACATTTCAAAAAAGATTTTGTCATTCTAAGTTTAGGCTTCATGCATACATCCTATACACACAATAAAAAGTATGGATTTTATCCACTATTTGATGATATATGATTGTGTTGGGCTTGATAAATTAATTGTGTTTAAATTGATTGTATCTCACATTAATGGCTTGATCGAAAATTTTGCTTAAAACATAACATAACTATATGCTATGACAAATATATCCAACTCATGAACCTAATTTGCTTGAGAGTGTTTATTAAATTGAGATTTTCTGAAATAAAAAGTGTTTTAGAAATAATCAAAAAATAATTTTTTATTTATTTAAAAATAATAAAAATAAAGAATAATACGATCTTACAATATATAAATATATTTTTATATTTCTCAAAATTTTACATAAAGTATAAAATGTAGTAAAAAATTTATTGAAAAATTCAAAACAAAAAGTTAGGATGAAGCGCACTACAAACGTAGAATACATGAAAGAACTCCTATAGCGACCTGTCTAATAGCGACTAACAATAAACCGTCACCACTATAAGCAATAGCGACTAAGAAAGTAATAGTTGCTATTGTTCAAAACAACAACGAGTAATAACAAAAGTTAGTAGCTGATACAAAAGCAATAGCGACTGACACGTACGATAGTCGCTATTATATCAGCAATAGCAACTATCTGACTGTCACTTGCTACTGTTTACATCAAATAGCGATTGACACCTATACTAGTCGCTACTAGAGTAACAATAGTGACTGCTCAGCTGTAAGTCGCTAGTATATATTAATTAATAACGACTGACTAAGTTAATCAGACGGTATTATCTGATTAGTAGCGACTAGTGACCTTATTAGTCGTTATATTTAATTTGATAATATTTTTTATGATTTATTTCATATATATCAAAATCATTTGATGTAATTTACAATTTTAATATATCATAATGGCAAAATTGTGCATCATATATATCATTATTTATATTTTATTGCAATAAATATTTAATAACGTAAAAGATTTTTTGATTTTTTGGTATGTATCAGAATATTAGATTATATCTGAATTTTATAAAAATTTTTCTTAAACAATATTGTGCTAGTTTGAAATAAATTGAAGGGTTTAGACTTTCTACTTGAAATATACAATGAAAGATTTTACATGATTTAGCAATATAGGAGTAGAAGTACTATAATCGCATACATACACTCATGTTGTTGATAGATTATTCACTTAATTTACACAATTTCTAGTGTTAAAAAGACATAAGTGGCAATATCTGGACCAACTCGCAAATCCGACATGAATCCGACCAATTTAACTCAAGTTCGGATTTGGCCTTAGTTGGGTTCGGATCAGATTCGGGTCGACTCGAATTTGATCCGAAAACTTAATAGATTCCGATTGAGTTTGGTTGACCGAAAATAACCCATCTAATCCATATAATTATTTTGTAGTATATGTTACTTAATAATTAGAAAAAAAAATTTGTAATAATAACATTATATATATATATATATACGGAAGGGATAGGGACACTTTCGGACACTCCCTCTCCGGTTTATGGCCGGGGTGACTTTCAAATCCAATCTCCACCGTTGGATATGAAAAATTATGAGTTAGAAATATATCCAAAAAAATTCAGCTCAATCGGACTACGAATTCACGCCCATCCGGTCACTTGATCAAGATGACAGAAATGATACAATATATATATTTTTAAGTTTTCTTACTTTCTATCATCTTGATCAAGTGACCGGATGAATGTGAATTCGTAGTCCAATTGAGTTGAAATTTTATAGATATATTTCTAACTCATAATTCTTCATATTCAACAGTGGAGATTGGATTTGGAGGTCACCCCGGTCATAAACCGGAGAGGGAGTGCCCCTAAGGAGGAAGTGCCCCTATCCCTCCCCATATATATATATATATATATATTACTTAATTTCTTAGTTAATTTATAGATCTTATCGAATTTAATATTTTCCTTTTCTAGATATATGATAATTAATAATTTTTACCTATTATTATTATAAATTAATTTTTATAATTTTAATTTAATAAGTTTAATTATTAAATAGATCAATCCGAATTTGACCATATTATTAAGTAGGTTTGATTAGTGTTGATAATTTTGACCCATATAAATACATGAGTCGAGTTAGAATTGAACGATTTTAACCTGCTTATTATATTGGTCGATCGCGACATGTTAACCCATATTACCACCTCTATAAATAGAGTATCCATACTATTGTGTATGTCCTATATTACAATATTATTATTCACACAAAATTTAATTAAATTTAGATATAGTTTAGTGCTTCGATGTATGTCTTAATATTGTTGAATCTTATATGTTCATTAGTTACCTTTTAATATGGAGTAAATAAATTATGTAGATGATTTGAATATTTTTTTACACAATGTACCTAAAGTCTAGATCATATCAAACGGCACATACTTTAGTTAAGCAATTTATAATAAATTTTTAAGAAATAAAAAATTTTGCAATATTAGCCACCAAAAGTAACATTAATCGATGTTATTACTAGCGACTGGCTTTACTGGTCGCTATTGCTTGTAATAGCGACTAATTTGTTTGTCGGTCACTATTAGTTGCAAATAATAGCGCCTTGTTTTACCATTTAATTGCTATAGTGCATTAGCAACTAGACGTTACTTAGTCGCTGTTGCTATTTACTAAGCTTCTTCTCACCCGTTCGAACATACCTGACCATTTCTATTGCTTTTTACCACTCAGTTTCTAGTTAGGTTTTTCTCTTTGCTCCGCTGCTCTGGCCAGCTCCCTTCTTCTAGTCAGTTCCTTTCTGTTCACTTGACCGACCAGCTTTCTTCTCTTTCCACCGGCCATTCTTTTCTCTCCGCCAGCGAGCTTTCTTCCCTCTCTACTGATGCTCAAATTTTCGTTCTGCTATCCAGGTTCACTATGATGCTCGCCATTAGCTCTCTACTCCATCGTTAACTCGCTACTCCGTCTCCGTGTGATCTCATATATATCTTAAGGTATTTTTAAATTTGAATGTAAATTATGCTTCGTCTATTTAATTGTATTTTTGAGATATTATTGATTTATAGATCAGTGCTTTTAAAGAATAAAAGTAGAAATAAAAATTAGTGTATGTATTAACAGTGAAAACGATTAAGATAATGTATATATTAATATTTATCTATTTTATGGAAAAAATAAAACATGAAAAAATTAGATGTGAATTTTCTTATATGAATATTAATGAAGAAAGAAACCAATATATTGACGACATTAGTGACAATCATTAAGGTACACAAATTTGCTTATAATTAAGTCAATAAAATTTGTTTTAGTATATAATGCTAGTTTGCTTATAAATTAATCTAATATATTACAAATGAATAGTTTGTAGTAATTGTACAAGATAAAAGACTTAGTATTATACTAATATTTTATTTAATTGTAACAATTTTATTTTTATAGTTTGTTAATATAGGAATGGATAAAAGTTGGATGAGAATAAACGATAGAGTGAGTAAAAAATATATTAATAAAGTTAAACAGTTTATGAAATTTGCTCACGAGTATTTGGGAGATATAGAGAGAATTCGATACTTATGTATATTTTATTTAAATATGTACGGACAAACTTGAGAAGTAGTTGGAATACACTTAGTAACAAAGAAAAATATAGGAGAGTATACAATTTGGAGTGATCTCGAAGAAATATTTTCACCAATAGATTATCAGATAAGGACTGAAGAGACTAGTGCAGTTCCAACAAATGAAATAGAGAGTGATGATGAGGATGATCTCAATTGTTTCAAATGATACAAGATGTGAATAAAAGCATATTCGTTGATGTTGGGTGTGAGGATTATACCTTTCAAACTATAGGGAATAATGATTAATTTGATAGGTTCAACTCTCTATTAGGGGATGTTCATAAACCATTGTTCTCTAGTAGTAATGAAACTTCTTTTCTTTCGTTCATCGTGAAGTTGCTTAATGCTAAAGTGCGAAATCCAGTAACCAATAAGATGATCGATTATATTCTGCAGATATTATAGAATATTGCTACTGAAGGTTATTCAATTCTATCATCATATTATGATGCTAAAATTGTACTATAAGATTTGGGATTGAGATGATAGCCTATTCATCTATGCAAGTATAACTCTATGCTCTTTAAAAAAGTATTAGCTGAACTAGACAAATGTCCAAAATGTAACGACTCAAAATGGAAGCACACAGATGAGAAAAACAAGAAGATTGCTTATAAGGTATTGCGTTACTTTCCACCCTCTCCCGAGGCTACAAAGATTATTTATATCAAGGAAAACTGTATCAGATATGCATTGGTATAAAGAAGAGAGTGTTGAGAAGAAAAATTTCTTAAGGCATCCGGCGGATAACAAAGCTTGGAGGTATTTCGATGAGAAGTATCCGTCATTCGCATAGGATCCTCATAATGTGCAGTTAGATTTATTGAGCGATGTTTTCACTCCGTTCAACTACATGAGTAAACCATACAGCATGTGGCATATAATACTTACACCGTACAATTTGCCTCCATGAAGATGCATGAAGGAGCCTTTTTTAATATTGTCATTATTGATTCTCGAATCAAGCCAACCTGGTAAAGATATAAATGTATTTTTATCACCACTGATAGATAAACTGAATGATTTATGGGAGCGCGAGATAAAACATATGATGCAACTTCTCAAAATATCTTCAATTACATGATGCAATCATTTGAATGATAAGAGACTTTCTTACATAAGGAAATCTTTCTAGCTTGGTCACGAAATAGAAACTTATTTGTCCAATTTGCAATATGAATATGTCGTGGGAGAGTATAAAAAATAGATATGTTATAGAGATTATCGAAGATTTTTAACTTGCAATCATCGTTTAAGGAAGAGTAAGAAGTTCAATAATAAATATGAGAGGAGGACACGACCTAAGCATTTGAATACAAATGACATATTATTACTGTTGGAGGTCATGAAAGAAATAGAATTTGGGAAGCCATCTATATGAAGAAAAGAAAGCGGCTAGATGCACATATAAATTAGTTTAAAAAGAGTATTTTTCCGGAAATGTCTTATTAGAGACACTTGATGTTTCATGGGGACGAAGAAGCGATGCATATCAAGAAGTTGGATGTTCAATTATAATGGTTGAACCTATATGTGAAGAGATTTATCTTCAAGTTAGAAATACATATAAATTGGGAGGTAATTGAATGCCGTAATGAAGAATGAAGCCACCATATTTGACGATACTAATGACTGATTAAGGTATACAAATTTGCTTCATTTCATTTTGCATTTCGTATTTATTATTTTTAAGAAATACTGATTAAGGTATTCATGTCAAGTGTTTATATAATCGATACATATATAATGCTTGATCTAACTTTCTTATATTTTGTAATAGACTTTAGTATTTAGATATGGCTCTTGGTGGTAGATCGAGGTCTCGTGCCAATAATGCTTTTGCCTCAGCTTCTTCTTTGAGCTCTACTGTTATGCGCTCTTTAGCATTTGCATCTCCAGATAATACTTCGGGATCCTCTATAGTCGCTTCAAGATTTAATGCATTCAGATTATCAAGTGATGCTTCGGGATCATCTACATTTGCATCTCTTATGCATAGGCCGATTGTAAGCGTCGGTAAGTTCAGTTTTAATTGAATGTTTAAATTTATTTAAGATTAAATATTATTTACATTATCTTTTCAAGGATTTGCAGATGGCATATATGCTAGCTAAAATGTTTGAGCATAAAATTTCAGTAGAGTCAAGCAGCCAACACACTGGTAGGTATATTCAGAACCGACAGAACCTGACAATCTCAACCAATTCCAGAAATATGAACCTACCTGCTGCAAGCAAAACCGTGGGACAATCAAAGGGCTCTAGGCCTAAGACGTCAAGCTTCACTGTTACAGAAATTAACTCTCGCCGAACTAAAGGATTGTGTTTTTATTGTGACGAGAGATACGTATCTGGTCACAAGTGTGCTACTCGATTATATGCCATTTTTATTTTTGAGATGGATGAATCAGAAGAAGAAGGTGTTGAGGAAGAAGTGCCAATTGAAGATGCTACCTTATCGCTCAACGCCGTGCAAGGGTTAGTTGGTCCTCAAACTATACGCATAGTAGGAAAAATAAAAAAATAAGAGGTTTTTATCTTGATTGATTCAGAGAGCACTCATAATTTTCATGTCAAATCAACTAGCTAAGCACCTCCGACTAGTTTCTACAGCAGGGAGGCCACTCAAGGTAGAATTAGCCGATGGAAGGGGCTTCTTAGGGCTAACATAAGAAGATAAGAGCAATGGTGGATTGGCCAACACTCACTACAACCACCAAGCTAAGGGGCTTCTTAGGGCTAACAGGGTATTATAGGCGGTTTGTTAAGAACTATGAAATAATTGCCGCGCATTTGACCGCTCTGCTGAAGAAGGAAGGTTTTTGTCGAAACGCAGAGGCATCTGAGGGATTCCAGACTTTGAAGAGCTGTGACCACAACATCAGTCCTTGCTTCACCAGACTTTTAAGCTCCTTTCACCGTAGAAACAGATGCCTTAAATAAGGGTCTAGGGGCTGTTCTCATGCAACACAATAGGCCTATTGCATTTCAGCAAGGCATTATCCTCCACAACTCGGGGCAAGTCAACCTACGAAAAGGAACTTATGGCACTGATTCTGACAGTGCAGAGGTGGAGACCATACCTATTGTGACAGCGATTCACGATCAAGACGGATCACCAAAGCTTGAAGTACCTTTTGGATCAAAGGTTATCCACACCAGACCAACACAAGTGGTTGATCAAACTGCTCGGGTATGATTATCAAATTGTTTATCGTTCGAGAGCCCAAAACATTGTGGCTGATGCGCTGTCCTGTCAACCTGCTACCCCTCTAGCTGCATTCACCACATTACAACACTCCTTTTGGGACGATTTACGAACTTTCTAGCAAGAGGACGCGTCAATGGCTGAGCTTCTACGAGCTGCCGCAGAACAAAATAGATCGGGCGTTGAGACTAACGAATGGAATCCTTTCAACAATGACAAAATCTGGGTACCGAATAAAGCTTCAGTACGTTCTCAACTGCTTGATGAGGCATATAACTCGGCAGAAGGAGGTCATGGGGGACAGTTTGGCACTTACAAGCACCTCGCTCAATAATTGTATTGGCTAGCAAGTATGACTAAAGATATCCAAAATTATATTGCAACATGTGCTACATATGCCGCGCCAAAATAGAAAGCTTGAAACCAGCAAGACTCCTATAACCCCTGCCCATTCCCAATAAAATCTGGACAGATATCTCGATGGACTTCATCGAAGGATTGCCTAAGTCAGGCTGTAAGAGCGTCATCTTTGTAGTTGTTGATCACCTCTCCAAATACGCACACTTTGTCGCGCTCAGGCATCCGTACACAGCAACCGAGGTAGTAAGCACGTTTGCTAGAGAAATTGTGCGTTTACATGGTTGCCCATAATCCATAGTGTCGGATCGGGACTCGATTTTCCTAAGTTCTTTTGGAAAGAGCTACACCGACTGCAAGGAACATCTCTGCACACCAGCACGGCTTATCATCCACAGACTGATGGCCAAACAGAGTTGGTTAACCGCTGTGTGGAGGCGTATCTTCGCTGTTTTGTTGGTGATAGCCCTCACAAATGGCTCAACTGGTTATATTGGGCGGAGTACTCCTATAACACCAGCACGCATTCGTCCACTAAAGTGACACCAATGAAGGTTGTTTATGGTAGACTACCTCCTTCCCTGATTTCATTTCCGACATGGCCAACTCGTATCGATGAACTGAGCCTCCAGTTACGAGAAAGGGATGTCATTCTATAGAGCTTTGCCATCACCTGAGTCAAGCACAAAATCAGATGAAGCAAGCTGCTGATGGCCACCGACGTGAGAAGCACTATCAGCCAGGCGATCAGGTACTTCTCAAATTATAGCCGCATCGCCAATCATCAGTGGCAGAACAAAAATTTCATAAACTCCATTACCGATACTATGGTCCGTATTCAGTAGTTAAGGCTGTTGGACCTGTAGCTTATTGTTTAGACTTATCCTCTACTGCGAAAATTCATCCTGTGTTTCATGTATCTCAGCTGAAGGATGCTCGTCTTCTCTCCAAAAGGGTGATTGATAGGTTCGCTATTAAGGCAACCTTACCTTCCATCCTCGAAGCCAAAATTCGAGGGGAAGGGAATGATGTGCAGTAGCCGGCCAGTGTGAGAGAGGCCATAGCCGAGCAACCAAGGAATGAGAGAAGGAAGGGGATTAGCTGCAGGACTTGCCTAGGGTGCAAGTCCTAATAGCAAGAGTCACCCGGGTGCAGGTGAATTGCATCCGGGTGCAATTGGAGTGCACTAGGTGCAAAGAATGGCACCTGGGTGCTTGTCAGTGGACACCAGCTGACTGGTGTCCAAAGTCTTTGAGTTCTTTAGGAACTCCAAGTATTTAAATCAAGGTAGTTAGTTGGTGTGTTTAAGTTCTTTGGGAACTCTAATTATTAAAAGGTGTAGTTAGAGGAATTCTATTGTAATTAGAAGTCCTAGTAGGAGGAGGACTCTATGTAGTATTAATAAGCATTGTAATCCTCCTTTTGAAGGGGGGATTCTTGGATCAATAAAATTAGTTTTAGTTTTTTTTGTTAGTTATAGTGTTATTCCAGTGATTCCATTCTTGTGACTTTATCTCGTATCAAAATCAAACAATCTAAAAGAGAAGAACTCAAAACTAACCCCATCAGTATAAAATTAGGGTCATCAGATTTAACATTGTAAGAAGCACCCCTAAGCTCGTAGCCAATGCTCCAGACATTCGATCATGGTAGGGCGATATCATGAGCGATAAGATCGAACTTGTCGAGTTTCGATCCGAACAACGCCTATGATAAAATGGGTCAAGATTCTAAAACAAGTTCAGAGATTCTAAACAGACACAAAAGAGCATCAAAACTCACCTAGGTTATATCGCTAACAGGTTGAATTTCGGCAAAATCTAGAGTTATGGTGAACTTCTGATCATAAGAGGAAATCTACAACAAAGGATCCTCAAAAGCAGCATAGTTTAATAATAAACGGTCAGCCAAAAAATAATCGTCAGTGCTAGAATCGACGATTTGCGGTGGCCCAAAGATCTTATGCATACACATATCCGAACTGGAATTTTGCGACTTAAACAGGTAAAGTAGTGCAATAAAAGGACGGGGAGATGAATTGCCCTAGCCAGATACAATCAATTTGCCAGGGAGAAGATTTGGCGAAACCAAGAAATTTTGTTGTGGGTTGTGATCAAGCACGCAATTATCGACGACGGTATTGAGGACAACAACAACAATTTAGGGCAACAAGAAGATCGACAGACGACATCTCGACGACCGACGGCAATGAAGAGAAGATTGTGCGCGAGCATAGGAGGGGACTCGTATGCAGTCAGGTGGAAGAAAATTGAAGGACAAAATAAGCAAAACGAAATATGAGGGAATGGAAAACATAAAGTTTAGACTTGAGTTGCCAAAATTACCCATCTAATAAAAAAAAAGAAATTACAATATTAGTAGATGAATGTTAGAAGATACAAACTTTTAAATTCTAGTTTCTAATTTTATATTTGGACTTCTAATCGTGATTCCAAATTAATTAGTTTGGTAATAAACTTCTAAAATTTTACTTATCACCATATTTTTTCAAAAAATAAAATTAAAAATAAAAATTTTTGCAACATTTTAAGAACAGATGATGCTAGGAACACATTTTGACAAACACTTACTAGATCTGTTCACTGAAAACACTTTACATTATTTATTTCAATTGATTTTATAATTTCCTCATACTTAAATATATAAAAATAAAAATTAATAAATTTAATTATTAAATAGGTCAATCTGAATTTGATCCGATTATTAAATATATATATTGAGTTAGGATTAATAATTTTTACCGTATAAATTCATAATTTGAATTAGAATTGAACAAATTTAATTTGATTATTAAATAAATCAATCTGAAATTGATCAATAAATAAGTTAGCAGTCAAAATCCACAATTTTTACAAAAACAAAAGATGTCCTATCTAAGACCTATTATTAGGCTAATAAGTGGTTGACTAGTTCGCTCTCACCTTCGACAGATGAAACACACCGAAAAGATTAGTGTCTGAAAACAAATGCACCTGAAAAATGACGAAAAATTGAAGGAGCCATGCTGCATTCATCGTGCAAGATGCAATGCCTTGAAGTGGACCTTAAGTAAACAAAAGATTTCCTTCTTTCAATTTGCACCTTTCTTTCTCACTAGTATCTTGATTAATTCAGATAAGGTTCCTGATTAATTCAGATAAGGTACACAAAAAAATACCTTCAATTCTCACTAGCATCCGTCTTTCAATCTGCACCTTAACAACCACCGAAGGTTATTAAGACAGAAAAGGATTTGTTAGTAGGTAAATAAATGTTTGTTAATAAAAGACTGGTAGGTGGATATGTTTATTAGCTGTTAAGATATGGAGATGGTGACACGCACTATGAATCTTCATCATTGTGTAAAACTGCTTGTTGCTTCGACGCCATCGTTGTCGCTTACGACTCCGTCTTCTTCTTCTTTTTCTTTCTTAGCTTTCCCTTTAACTTCTTCAATTCATCAATCTCATCGCGGAATCTCAAGCACAAACTCCACCACCACCTGATGATCGCCGGCATCTACCACTTTCTGCAACTGCAAACAAAACAATTTACAACAACAACAACAGCAGTAGCAATGTCGATGCCTTCTGTTTTCATCGGCTTCGTCTCCTCTCTCCTTCTACTACTTTCATTCAACAGCAACAATAACGCCGCCGCTGCTTACATCCGCCCACCTCCTGGACGAGTCATTACCACAAGCTTCATCAAGTCAGACTCTCATCCTCAGCAGGTAAAGCAATTACGTGCCCATGTCATGGATTAGTATTTGGCTGCAATTGCTAGCTGTCGTTTTAAAAGAAATCAATTACATTCTATTATTTCGTGATTATGTTTACTTGATAGTTGTGATTAATTTAGGTGTGTATATTTTGTACATGGTCAGGTTCATGTATCAGCAGTGGGTTCGGACCACATGAGAATCTCATGGATCACGGAAGACAAGCGATCGCCATCACTAGTAGACTACGGCAAGGTCTCCGGGAAGTATGATAGTTCATCGGCAACAGGAGAGACCACATCGTACCGATACTTCTTCTACAACTCAGGCAAGATCCACCACGTAACCGTCGGTCCTCTAAAGCCGAACACGGTTTACTATTATAGATGCGGAGGCGGTGGCGATGAGTTCAGCTTCAAAACGCCACCGGCTACTCTTCCGGTGCAGTTCGTCATCATAGGTACATTGCATACACTAATCAACCAATTGATTACCACAGTTTATGTTTATAAACTGCTTCTTGCAATAAGCTAGCTAGCAATAGCAATAGCAATGCACAATTCAGATGCTTCTAAAAGATGCTGTTGATATCCTGCGGAAGTGTTGTGTCAGGAAATTTCTTTGGCTAATGAGACAATCTTCATACTCCTTGCATTGATAGCGCAGTTTTTATGATTTGGATGAAATCTATCTCATGTTCCCCGACTATTCTAATTATAGGTAGGCTTGCATTTTCATACCTAGACTAGAAACATCCGACCAACTGTAGTATCACTTTAACTCTGATATTTTTTAAATGATCGCGAAGTTCATAAAAACTACAACAGGTGATCTAGGACAGACAGAATGGACGGCATCGACGTTGTCGCACGTCAATGCATCCGACTACAACATACTTCTTCTCCCTGGCGACTTATCTTACGCCGATACCCAGCAACCTCTCTGGGACTCCTTCGGCCGCTTCGTAGAACCTTACGCCACTAACCGGCCATGGATGGTGACCCAAGGAAACCACGAGATCGAATCAGTCCATCCCGTCTTTACTAAACCATTCGTGTCCTACAATGCGAGATGGCGAATGCCGTACGAGCAGAGCGGATCAACCTCCAACCTCTACTACTCTTTCGATGCCGCAGGCGGCACAGTCCACGTTCTCATGCTGGGATCGTACACGGATTTCGAGCCTGATTCCTATCAATATATTTGGCTCAAGAAAGATTTGGCGAAAGTTGATCGGAGCAAGACGCCGTGGTTGATTGCATTGCTACATGCGCCATGGTATAATACGAATGCGGCGCACCAGGGTGAAGGAGAGAGCATGAGGAAGGATGTGGAGAAGTTGCTCTACGATGCAAGAGTTGATGCTGTGTTCGCCGGCCATGTCCATGCTTATGAAAGATTCGTAAGTTTTAAGTTGTCTTCCGCATCTCATTCTCTCCATTTTTCTTCTTTCATTCCTGTTACTCCGTCGTCTGAATGCATCTTTCCTTTGCGGATCAACTTTTCTCTGATGCCTATAAAACATCCAAGGATTTTGATTTTTATCAAAATTAATAAACATAATTTTTAAAGCTTATGAGACCGATAACTCAATCCTAGGTAGAAAACTAACAATGGACTCCATCAATGCAATAGTCAGAGTATTTCCTTTTCAATCCACTTTCAAAAAAGAGACCCAGAATTCGAATCAACAATAGTGTCATATGATTTAATAACTAAAATTTATAATCAAACTTCTTTTATACAAGTTTTTTTTTTGTTTGTAAAAGCTAGAATCAATAATTACAATCTACAGTTAAAAAGATAAGGTATATCTAATTTGTTTCAACTTTTGGAAAGAATTTAGAAACTATACCTCTCTGCATGCACTAAGTAGCATAGTTTCTTATAAGAAAGATTAAAAGGCTGCCTACCTATTAGAGGTTTAGAGTGCGTTCTTCTCTCTTATTACTCACTTTTTTATAAAAACTCGTTTTTGGCTCATATAAAAGATTAATTTTTTAAAAAAATTTAATTCATTTTCAAAAGCAGTTTTTGTAGTAATTTATTTTTTAATAACTTATTTTCAAGTAGCTCGGTCCAGCTCAAAAGAACACACTTTTGACTCTACTAATTTTGATTTGATTTAGATGTTCCGAATATTTGGGCTAAAGCAGCTCAAAAAAAAAAAACAAACTTGGCTATTGCCAGAGTTCAGGCCCAAAATTGAAAGCTGCTATATTCATCAAAGTTTGCATTTTGCGTGATGGTCAACAGACAAGGATCTACGATAACAAGGCAGACCCTTGTGGCCCAGTCTACATAACAATTGGCGATGGAGGCAACAGAGAAGGCCTTGCACTCAAGTAAATTACTAATACTTCAACTTGTTAAGCCCGTCTGAAATTGTATTTCTCTGACGGTATTTTTTAATTTTTAATTTTATATTTTATAAGTATTTAAAAATTTATTTAAAATTTTAAAAAATATAGAAAAATCTTATATAATAAAATTTTTTATTATATATTTTTATTATTTTTTAAAAATAAAAAAATAAAATTTAATTTTTTTAAAAAATAAAAAAATAAAATTTAATTTTTTTTAAAAATAAAAATATATTTTATTTTAAAAAAATTTTATTTTATAAATACTTCTAAATGCGAAAAGTCATTTATATTATGCTTTGCTCATATAGTTCTGACTTTATTAAAGATTTCTTTTCTTCAATCACCATATGTAGTTTTGAGACGAACCATAAGTCACGTCCTCTTTCGCTGTTCCGGGAAGCTAGCTTTGGCCACGGTCGGCTCCGTATAGTCGACGGGAAACAAGCACGATGGACATGGCAACGGAACGACGATTCTATCCCTGTTGTCGCCGACGAACTGATATTAGAGAGCTTGAGCAGTTCAAGCAAATGTGGAGTTCCCGTACCACCTACTGCTCAGCCTTTCAGTGCTAAGGATGAACTCTAACGTTGATTGATTAGTGGACGCTCGCCGGTACTCGAATTATTAGATAGAAACACTACAAACTAGGGATATTTCTTACATTATTACAAAGAACAAGCAGTTGAATAACGGGTTTTCTACATAAATTTCATTGTTAGAAGCCGAACATTTTCTTGTTAATTATTGTCAATAAGAGATGCTTCACACCTTTCAATCTCAAAATGAAGTCACAGCCTGACATGTTCTTATATTAAAATTTTTAAATATAGAGAAAATATCAACCAAAGTTCATTAGGTGTAGCTCTTGGTATTAATCAGCACAAAAAGAACACATAAAAGTATTTTTATTATTGCAGCAAACCTCCAAATTTCGAAACTCATTCACTTTTGTAAAACGCTACAAACAATTACAGCGGACAAAATAATGATTATATAATAATTTCTTATATACTAATACAATAATTAAGAAATAAATATGAAATAATGAGGCTGCTTTCTTATTGTCAACTTAATGGGCCCAAAAGCGGGGCCTGTAACAGCTCAGCTAAAAAATATGACATCGTACGTTTTTACGTGCCAATCAAACATCTGGGTAGTCTCATTCAGAAAATCAAATAACATCCGTTAGATTATGCCAACACGCGATCGGGCACGCTCGCGCGCGAACGAATGTTACTTCTATTTTGTGCTTCTTCTTTGCTACTTCATTCTCTGGGCTCTGCAGTTCGCTTTTCACACAGAGAGAGAGAGAGAGGAATGAAGAGGTTGGTGGATGACGTGGCAGTGATCTGGCCGGTGAGACATCTGCTTGCGGCGCTGTGTGTGCACTGGATCGCAGAGGAGATGACCGTGTCTGTGCTCGTCGACGTTACCACGCGAGCGCTCTGTCCCGGTGAAGAAAAATCTTGCTCCGAAGCGATCTATCTCACCGGGTTGCAACAAACCGTCCGTGAAAATCTTAAAAGCTCTAAGCTTTTGATGAAATGTTTAGAATCTAGTACTAACTAGCGCTGTTCTTAAGAATCAAGTTCTTTGTGGAAAACTTTCACAAGCTATTATTAGGACTGTTTTAATAGAGTTATTCTTCGTAGTTCATTATTTCTTATAAAAGATAATTAGCGACGTTTTTAGTTAATAAGTTCTAACCAAAGTCTTTTCAAACTTGAGATTTTTGTTTTGTTTTTGTTTTTGTTATTTATTTATTTATTTATTTTTGGTAGGATTAAATTAAAGGTAATGCCTTTGATTGTGAAAGTTCTGCTTTCTTCTTTGCAAATTGAAGACTTAAGTAAGAAACAACTTGTTTAATATTCAAGTTAAGAGTTACTATTATGTCAATTTTATGGGATCTAAAGGCATGATAATAAATCTTCAATTTTTGTAGTTACTTTAATTAGATGGCGTTACCACATTAAATCTTCAAGTATTTGGTATATTTGGCGACTTAACAAAATAATGTCTTGTAGATTGTTGGAGCATTCAAAATGGTGACACTTCCTCTGTTGGGTCAGCTGTCTGATGAGTATGGTCGTAAGCCATTGCTTCTCCTTACCACCTCGAATTCCATAGTAGCATTTGGTATGTTTCTGCAATTTCCGTGACAAAGTTCTTACTGGAGGGGATTAGTGCACTCATTATATGGGTATATGATCTCTGAATTGACTTCTCATGTATTAATTTTCAGCTGTACTTTGCTGGAGCACATCGAAACCGTATGTGTATGCATACTACGTTCTCCGCACAATTTCATTTATAATTAGTCAAGGAAGCATATTTTGTACATCCGTTGCATACATAGTAAGGAAAAGTTCTCTAGTCATGTCATTTTTTTGTCTTGCTTGTGTTTTGGGTCAAGTTCTTAGTTTATAGTTTTTCTGTTGAGTGCAGGCAGATTTAGTAGAAAGTAGTAAAAGACCTATAGCGTTTGGTTGGCTCACTGGTCTCTTTTCTGCTTCGCACATGCTAGGAAATGTTGTGGCTCACTTTCTTCCTGAAGAGTGGATATTTCAGGCATGTTAATTTGTTATGTACTACTATGATTTAGACTTGCTTCACTAACTAATATATATCTTGTGCAGGTATCAATAACTCTGTTGATATGTCAAACGATTTATCTTGCTGTTTTTCTCGTTGAAACTGTTAGGAGACCACCAGGGCTGCAAGAACATGTCACCTGCTCATCCATAGTTGTCAATGTCCTGACGAAAAGATGGAACTCAATGAAAGATACAGTATTTCTGGCTACAAGCAGGTATACTTAATTGCATTTTCAGGTGAAAGTTTGGCTACTTACTACTAGCCTATCTTCTTATTCAACCTTATGCCCCATTTAAAATGTATAGATAACCAAAAAAGATTTTCTATATGCTTGAGTTTATTTGTACTGGATGATTAGTTGTGCTTCTGACTGCCAAAATTTATATAAGCTTATTGCTTAAGGGATTTCAAATCATGATCTGAAGAGAGTGTAGATGCACTGCTGGATGCTTGGATCTTTAGGAAATAGGTTCAGGTTTTGTGCAACTAATCCCTCTCTATTCATAATTTTGCAGTGGAATACTCAAGCGCATCTCTTATGTCACTTTCTTCTATGAGTTGGGCATGAGTGGCATCAGCAGTGTCCTGCTTGTATGTTCCTACTCAAAGATGTCTCCTCAATAGTAAAACATACAGATTGACACCGAAGCCCTCTCCTTAAATAGAAAGATCATAGTGTTAATATTTATTTTTCTTGATGGCTGGCAGTTGACGTTTACAATTCTCTGCAGTACTACCTCAAAGCAGCCTTTGGCTTCAATAAAAATCAATTATCAGAAGTTCTGATGGTGGTTGGCGTAGGGTCTATATTTTCCCAGGTAATCATAACAAGAATGACTCCGTTAGGGAGTGGCAATTTATTTAAAAGTCTGGATTCAGTTCTATTTTTTGCAGGTGTTGCATTGAAAATTTCAGGCAGACATTGGAAATACTCGCACTGTTTTGGTTGCTTTTATCTCACTTGATATCGATAATGTCGCTCCAATTTATACTTGCAGGTTTTGGTTCTTCCGCTAGTTAATCCCTACCTTCGCGAAAAAGGGGTTCTATGCATCGCTATAAGTTCTGCAATAGCATATGTAAGTTTTTCTCCTATAAAGGTTTTCCAAACTAACTATAATCGATATGCTCTTCTAGCCTTTTCTCTTTAAGTAACATGAAAAGTTACTTTCATTTTGCAATTTTTCTAACACATATTATTGTATACAGGCTCTTCTTTATGGTTTAGCTTGGGCACCTTGGGTAGGTGATCAATCACAACTTATGTGCAGTAAAAGAAGATCATATGAAGTTAATGGGTGCATGATTGTTGCAGGTCGCTTATATGAGTGCTTGCTTCGGGGTCGTTTTTATTCTTGTGAAGCCATGTGTAAGAACTTTGATACATTATTTTCTCATGACTTGGAGTAAATTCTCCCGTAGATTTTTTACCCTACCATTATCTGACTGAGCAATTATGTGTCCAAAAGTTAAATTTCTGCTTTGTGTAGAACTTTGGATCTCTTTATTTTCTTGGAATATTCTATTCTCAGACTCTTTCTATCCAAATATTCTCAGACTTTTGCTGTCGTTTCAAGAGCAGCAATCTCAAGTGATCAGGTGCCCTTTCTTCTTTCAACCTGGAATTTTAGAAAGGGGAAGTTCTTCACTGAATTTATGTATAAACCTTCTCTTTCCTTGTTCAGGGCAAAGCACAAGGATACATTGCTGGCGTGCAGTCTATATCGAGCTTATTATCACCACTTATTATGACTCCATTGACTTGTAAGTAAAGCAGATTGTTGCTTTCTCTGTTTGTTTCAGCTCAAATGCCATATTACAATGTTCTATGCCGAAATTCATTGCAGCTTTGTTCATTTCAAGTGATGCCCCATTCAAATGCAAAGGATTCAGCATACTGTTTGCATCACTTTCCTTGGTAAACATTTCTCCTTCAAAATTTTCTTCTAGCCTGTGACAAGCATACGCAAGATTACATTGTGATTGAGTTTGAACCATATTTCACAAAAAGTAAAATCAATATGGCTTAAAGAAAAGGAAGTAAACGTTCCCATGTCACAAGTTGCTTATCTACGTAAAAATTTTGCAAATAGTTTGAAATGTTAAGACGTGTTGTTTACTTATGTGTAGATCGTCGCTTTGGGTCATGCATACCTGCTAGAAACTAACTATTCAGAGAAAGTTCGTGATCCTGAAAATGCAACTTCTGGTGAAACATCAGCACAGACGCCTTTACTATCAGATACTTGATTGCTTATATTAGCCTGAGCAGATAATTTAACTTTTGTGAATAGTAGATCGATTTGGGTTTTGATTTAGGCATATTATTTTCTGAGTCCTTGCCTCATCAGAAGTAGACCTTTGTCTTTGTGTTCCTTGCAGTAGCTGTATTATACTGTAAAATCTTGTACAGAAAAAGTATGATGTAAATGACAACTATTCTATTGTTTCAATGTTTTCATGGAGAGATTTGGTTGATTCATTTCCGAATTGCAAATTTCAACAGCTTTGAAAAGCTCTTGTAAACTGTAAAGTTCCTTGCAGTTAGCTGCATTATTGAATCCAGTGGCGTTATGCTGTAAAATTTTGTAAAATTAGTGTGACGTAAAAATGTCTGCTACTTTACTGTCTCAATTTTTTCATTCCATGCAGATGATTTATTTCATTGATTTCTGAATGCAATTTTTCTGCAGCTCAACAAATTACATGTAAATTGATAGTGTGATCAAAGAAACTTATGATGCAACATAACTGGCGATGAAAAAAAGAACCTGCTAATGAATAGAATAGTAGTTATCAAATTTAGCACTTCAGTATACGTCAGGTGGGACTCAAATTAACAGTGATCTGCTATGTCTTTTGGAAGATGAGAATAATTTTTTTATCTTTACCAAAAGGAGAAGAAAGCATGTATTCAAAAAGAGTTTTTTAAACAAACATCATAATTGTCAAAAGTAAGCGCCATGAACCAATGGTCATTTCTTGTTTTGCCATTCTTCTCCCTCTGCTTGTCTCTCTCTCCTCTGCTTGTCTCAGTAGAGATGGCCTTTTTGCAAAAGAAAAAAAAAAGGTCGTCGTTTCAAAGAATTTGGTGTAGGACTTGCCAAAACCAAGACTGTTAAATATCATCAATCAATTACTGTTTCCTACTGCTGAGGAGAGATTGAGAGCAATAGAGGAAGAGATAAGTTGATTGATGGAGAGATTAATGGAGGAGTTGAGGGTGTTGAAGCCGGTGGTTCACCTCCTGATGGCGGCGTGCATATTCTGGATAGCAGAAGAGATGACCGTGTCGGTGCTCGTCGACGTTACCACTCGTGCGCTCTGTCCCGGAAAAGAAACATCTTGCCCGCCGGCAATCTACATCACCGGACTGCAGAGAATGGTGATATAGAAAGCTTTTAACATTGAACTTTTATTATTATTATAACCGTTTGTTTCCAAGATTGGTCTTGATTCTTTGTTCTTTCACATTCTATTAGAAGGATCATTGTTCTTTGACAATGTTAATAAACAAACGTGCGGGTGTGCTCAAAATGATGTTCTTTTTTGGGTAAAAGAGGGGGTTGTAGATTGTTTGCATTTTGATTGAACTACGACAAATTGTGGTTTCAATTGAGTTGCCTTTTCTTCATTAGAAGTAATAGTCTAATCATCAAATTTGATCTAGTTGGGTGATAAACATAGCAACAGATTCCAAGTATGATGTAATAAACCTACAGTATCAACAGCGGCCAAAAGTTTCACCATCCTATTCCAACTACTTCACTAATTCCCTACTTTAGTAGTGGTGCTGATGTCTTGAAGGGACTTTGACTTTAGATCAATTTTAAGGGTCGTTTGCGGTTACTGAAAATAAAGTGCTTTTAAAGGGTCATTTGCGGTTGCTGAAAATAAAGTGCTTTTTGGAAAATGAGCTTGTTAAAAAAATATAATAATTATACATATAAAAACTTTATGACATACAATTTATTCATACCTTTCAATTTTTAAAAAAAAGAAATTTAAGTATTCAACAAAAGTTTTTTTGGGGGACAGTGGGGTGCGCTTTTGAAATGGGGTAAAACACACCCCCAAACATCGATTAAGTACATTATGCATTCTTTTTCCTTGAATATAATAATAGTAATTTCTCAACTGAGGAGAAACTTAAAGAAAAATTACTGAGCTTTATCTCTCGCTATTTGGTTAGAAAATTTCAAGTTTTACTGCTGGAGAGTTATTTATCCTTGATAGGAGAGAAATGCTGGAAAAGTTGTTCAGTTGTAGTGACACATAGCTTGCCGATCCTATTTTCCCAACCTAATGTTGCAACCTTTTCATGCTTCCTGTCAATCATACTAATGTTGGCTTATGAGAATGATGAATGAGTTTAACTTCAGTTTGTGACTTTGCTTTTCAATGCTTTTTAGGTTATAGGAGCATTTAAAATGGTGATACTTCCTCTATTGGGTCAACTTGCAGATGAGTATGGCCGTAAACAATTGCTTATCGTCACGGCCTTTGCAACAATAGTACCATACAGTATATTTCTCCTCTACGTATTGCTTATCACTAAGATGGTATCTATGTTGCAGGCAAAAAAAGTAATCATGATACTTGGAATGTTAGAATCCTAATTTACGAATACTTATTGCAGCTCCTTTTTCTTGCTTGTTTGTCAGTGAAAGCCTTTCTACTGAAAGCCAGCAACATTTAATATCCCTTTATAATCTTCTTCCTTTGTTGTCTCTTTAATGTATCCATGTTTTCAGTATTTGCTTTTGCTAGGTCATGCAATTACTTCTCTAAGAAATTGGGATATTTGGATCCTTTTTAGTCATTCCGCTTAGAAAATCCACTTAAAGGTTGATTGTTCAGCTGCACTGTGCTGGAGTAAGTCAAAGCCCTATGTGTATGCATACTACATCCTCCACATGATCTCATTTGGTCAAGCTAGCAGTGTCTTCTGTATATCTACAGCTTACATAGTAAGGAAAGATCCTTTATGGCAATCTGAGAGAAGCACATGTTTACTCAGAGTAGTGGACACTACACACACATTGCTCAGTCCAAAAGTTTTCACTTATGCAGGCAGATTTAGTGGACAACAGTAAAAGAACTGCAGCATTTGGGTGGCTCACCGGGTTATTTTCTGCTTCACACATGATAGGGGATGTTCTCGCTCGCTTTCTTCCAGAAGATTGGATATTTCAGGCATTTGCTTTATCATTAGTTCCTCGTATATGGTCATGTGCCATATATTTGACTCTGAGGTCCTATGCAGGTAGCAATAATGCTATTGATATGTCAAATGCTTTACAGCAAGTTCTTTCTGGTGGAGACAGTTAGGAGAGTACCAGGTGTGCAAGAACAGGTTAGATACTCATCCATGGTTGTAAATGTCCTGCACCAAAGATGGAACTCAATGAAAGATACTGTAGTCCTTGCGACCAGCAGGTATGCTTGACTTTATGGATTAAAATACTGCTCCACCAGCTTATACAACTAATTATAGACCACCTATTCTGCATCAAGGTCATATAAATGTACAAATCATTTGCATTTTTATGAATTCAGTGCACTAGGTTTTGTGAAGCTAACTAACTCAGATTCTGCATACAATTGTACAGTCCAATACTGAAGCAAATGTCATACCTCACATTCTTCTATGAGTTGGGCATCACTGGAATCGCAACTGTGTTGTTGGTACTTTGTTTCTAAAAGTGCCCTCGAAAGGGTTTGTTTTTCTTTAGATTTGTTTGTTTTGGCCAGTAGGATTGACAATGTGATATTCTGCAGTATTACCTAAAAGCCACTTTCAGTTTCAACAAAAATCAATTTTCAGATATTCGAATAATGGTCAGTGCAGGGTCTATATTTTCCCAGGTATAACACTAAGAATTACTGAACCAGAAATTTAAACAATTTAGAAGTCTTACTGTTTTAAATTGTTTTCTTCTAATCTAAATAGTTACTTTTCAATGTGATGAACTTAGGTTTCTTCTAAAATCAATTAGTAATGGGAAGAGTGAGCCCAAATCTTTATGAATATTATTTTTGGACTATTGGTAAATAATGTGAAACTAAATCTATCTTAACAATTGCCCTCCAGCAAGGGATGTTTCTTTTGTGAAGTGAAGTGGGTTACCTGTCTTTAAATGAAGTAGGCTACTTGCCTTATAATAAAACAGATAACTCCCCTTGAATGATTTGGACTATCTACTCTGACGTGAAGCGGATCATGAAATAAAGATGGTGATTTGTCCTGAAATAAAATGGACCATCAAGGCCTGAGTGAAGTGGATAATGAAATTTTTTTAGCCAAATTCTAGCTATTCTGTCCCAGTCCGTTCCAATATTATCTGAAGAATTTATGATTCTTCTAAAAACTAATTGGAAAGAGTAAATCTAAATCTTTATGAATATCATCTCAGTACTATTGATAAACGATGCGGGACTAAACCTATCTTAACATTCACCATAAGATTTTATGGACAATGCCCTAGCTACTTTCTTCAAATTGCCTATAGCTACTTTGGTGGAATAATTTGTTACTTGCAATTTGACATTTTTAGGCTTATGTTACTGCTTGATAACAATCTGACCCTTCAGCTGAAATCGTAATAGTAACTTTGCTAGTTGATATCTAGATCTCTGACAACTCAAATTTGTTCTTCTCTAGGTATTGATACTTCCATTAATTAGCTCTTACCTGCGGGAAAAAGGGGTCCTCTGCATTGCTTTGGCTTCTGCAATAGCATATGTGAGTTCATGCAAACAATTTCCAAACTGCTTCTGAATATGATTATTAACCTTTTTCTGCAAATGGTCATCTTATAAAGGAAATTTGTGTTTCCAGTTTCAGCTTCTAACGCATCTTGTTTTACAGGCTCTTCTTTATGGTTTAGCTTGGGCTCCTTGGGTAAGGATCACAACTTGGAAGTTGTATTATGATGGTAATGATTTCTAAACCATTGATACGTCAGGTTGCTTATCTCGCTGCGTCATTTGGGGTCATATACGTTCTTGCAAAGCCAGCTGTAAGGCATTTCATTCTTCATTTGATTCCTCCATCCCATTTATCCTAATGTTTCTATCTGGATTTTGTGTACTTCAGTAACTGCTTTATTGAGAATTTAGTTCCTTTAGTACCCTTTCATGCTGATCCCTGAGTTATATTTAAGCTTTATCAGATTTTTGCAATCGTTTCCAAAGCAGCAGTGTCAACTGATCAGGTACTCTATATTTCTCTTCAGTCCATTGGAAAAGATTTCAAGTTGTTTCATTGATCAGCATTCAAAAACGTGAAGTTTAATTAATGTGCATTTACTTATTCTTGCTCGTACATCCATAGACATACTTAAACAAAATGTGCCATTGTGATTAATGATGTTCTATGGTTTTAAACTAGCGAGCTTGCAAATTGTACATCTTTACCTTGGATTGTACCTTATCTGCTGCAATTTCCTTGGCATTTAAGCTGGAGCTTCACCCTTCATCAAGCTCTAAATCAAGGATTCCTGCTCTTTGTTCTTCAGGGAAAAGCTCAAGGGTTCATTCTTGGTGTGCAGTCAATCGCGATCCTGTTGTCACCTCTTGTCATGACTCCGTTGACTTGTAAGTTGATCAACACTCAACAGCCGCTCCATATTGTTTCTTGTTTGTTTGTCTTTAACAATACTTTTATACATAAACTCTTCGCAGCCTTGTTCATTTCAAGCAACCCTCCCTTCAATTGCAAAGGGTTTTCCATTCTGTTTGCTTCAATTTATCTGGTAAACTTCTTTCCTTGTAAAAAAATTCCTTGTTCTGTGATAGACGCGTGCACGCATTATGATGTAAATGCGTTGTGACCAAAATTATGTCAGATTCAAGAAAGCTCTGCAGCATGATTTTGAAATTTAACCTCCTATATTAGAAGCAGCGACGGTTACTGTTGAGCCAATTGTTTACAAGAATATTATATGATACTACTTGCTCACTTCTCTGCAGGTCATCGCCTTGTATCTTGCTTACATTCTAGAGGCTGAGTATCCACAAAAAGTTAGAGATCCTGAGAACACAGTTTGTGGTAATGCATCAGCGAGCAGGCCATTGCTATAAGCTGGTTGATTAAACTAAAGAACGAAGTCCCAGTGAATTTACAGAAATTTCAAATTCTGATTAGAATTGGCAGATGATTTTGTTCGGTATAACGTTTGTAGATATATTGCAGAACGTATAATGCCATATATATTGGAGAAGTATAATGCAATGTATATTTGTTTTCAGTCACGATAAACAATTCCGCGGGCTCTCATTCGGACATATATCGTTCCTTTATTTAATCAGCTTTACAAATGCTTGTTCTTCCTTTATTTTAATGTAAGTTTGTACAAGTAGATGTACACAACAGATATGCCAACACTTATATTTTGCATCAAGAAAATGTTTCATGATGATATCCACGATTTAACAAAACTTAAACCTCTTTATCAGCTTGCTTTTAGACTTGTTTTTCGTGGACGGATCTGTACGGGTGGTGCGGGTTCAGATTACATGCCCGTGTTGTCGGCCACTCGGATGTGCCCGCAGACCTACTTCATCTACCCTTCTTTTTGCCGAATCTGCAGTACGCCCGCCAAAGGAACATGGGGTGCATTTGGCTTACCATTCCACTCGAAAACAGTTTTTTATTTTTTATTTTAAATTTTTAAATAACTTTTTATAAACTTTTAAAAAATTTATTTAAAAATTTAAAAAATATAGAAATATTCTACACAATTAAATCTCTGTATTACTTATTTTTATTTTTTTTAAAATAAAAAAATAAACTTATTTTTTTAAAAAATAAAAATATTTTTAATTATATTTTAAAAACACTTTCAAACGCGTCCCATGTCTAGTTTCTTCTGCTTACCAAGAAGAAGGGGAAAAATAAGTGTGTTAGCCGCCAAGCGTGAGGAGTTGCATCTAAGTGCCAATGTCTGCATCCAGAGAATAAGGAGTTAAGAGTCCATTAAGAAGTGTATTCATTAGGAGAGTTGTATCTCAGAAGTATTACGTTTAAGTTTACTTGTGGCATTAGAATTGCCACGCAGTTTGTAGAAGCTCTAGATATTAGGAGTAGGGTTCTACAGCTACAAATAAGAAGTGCCAGGTACTTCATTGGGCATGAAGAGAACTTTTATTATTCAGATTTACTTTTATTTTGCAATTGCATTGTCATAGGTAACTTAGCGCAAAAAAGGCTACCGCCATTTGAGTGATCTCAAACCGTAACAGTGAGAAAGATTGATGCTTTGAAAGCTTTGAAGAGGAAGATTGATGGAGAGAGTAATGAAGGAGTTGAGGTTGTTGTAGCCGGAGGTTCACTTGCTTGTGGCTGTGCGGATGTTACGGACTGCAGACGATATGGCCGTGTTGGTGCTCGTTGATGTTCCCACTCGTGTGCTCTGTCCTGAGAAGGGACATCTTGCTCGTCGATAAGGTGCCTCACTAGGCTACAGAAAGTAGTAAAAAGATAATATTAGCTTTGAAGATTAAATTTTTCTTCAATTTCTTTTATTCACAATGGTATTGCATTCCTTTTCATTAATTACTAGCGTTTTATGTTTCTAGAACATATATTTCTCTTTTCCACTGTCATTCCCGGGAAAAAAAAAAAAGAAAAAAAGAAAAAGATCCCGTAAGCACCAATTTAAAGACCATCAAAGGTCAAGTATGGTTTTAGACTTCCTCTCTTAGGTCTACTTGCAAATTAGTGTGGCCGTAAACCATTACTTCTCATTGTTACTGCCACAGCCATAGTATCGTTGCATTTCCAATATTTAAAGTAAGATCCTGGCATTTGGAATACTGCAAGCATTTAATTAATTCAGAGTTTAGTTTTTCAATTAATTTCATATTGCTTGCTTGTTTGTGGTGAAAGTAAACTATCAAAGATCTGATAATTTTGCTTTGTTTTTGTAACTTATTACTATACTGTTGTCACTTTATTTGTGCTTACTAATGAAACTCTGAAGTGGATATTTTTTAGTTATTAAGCTGCGGAAAATTACTTAGTTATTCTTCAGTACTTTTTAGTTGTATTGTAATAGAGTAAGTCGAAGCAATAAGTGTGTGCATACTACATCCTTCACTTGATTTCAATCATCAAGGAAGTAGCCTATTCTGTCCTTACGTAGTAAGCAAAGTTCTCAATCACAAGTTCAGAAAATGCATGCCTTGTTTATGAGACAGACATTGTGCACTATAAATATAAATACAGACGGGTTGGTATGATTGGGTCAAATAAGACAATCGGATTGGGCCAATTCGACCCAGTTCAACTAGAAGAGCCGGGTTCGTCCGGCCCGACTGATGAATAATGACATGAACTAATTTGATTTGTCGATTCAATTTTAATTTTAATTTTAATTTTATTTAAAATTATTTTATTTTATAATAATTTTATTCTATTGGCCGATCAAAGTTGACTGAAAAATAATTACTTTTACCAAATCAATGGTCAAAATTGATTTTGCTTAACGGTCAAAGTTTGGACTGTTGACTAGGCAGGGCAATCGTCTGCCGAGCTAAGAAACTTGGCTTGATACTATAGATATAAATATGGACGGGCCGGATGAGGCGGGCCAAGTAAGGGTGCGTTTGGGATTACTTATAAAATAGAGCTTTTTTAAAATAGAAAGTATTTTTTCTTTTTTGAAAAACGAGCTCTATTTTTTTTATTTCTAAAAAAATAATAAAAATATCAATAAAAAAATCTCATTACATAAAATTTTTCTACACTTTCTAAATTTTTAAATAAATTTTTTTAAATACGTATAAAATATATATTAAAAATCGTGAAATAAAAAATTGAAAAGTTTCGTTGGAGAAAAGAAAAAACAAACGCACCCTAAATAGACCGGCCTCGGGATTGCCCGGCCTTGTTCTGGTACCCGGACCGGAGTGGCCGGGTCCGATTATATTTTTTATAATCCAACCCGGTCTGTTTATCCAATTTTTATTTTTTTATTTTATATAAAATAATTTAAAATTTTACTTTTAAGTTATATAATAAATATAATAAAATTTTTATTATTAAAATATATTTTTTAATAATTTAAAAATATTTTTTAATTAAAAATTGATCTGGTCAACGGTCAATGCTGACTAGATCAACTATCAATATTGACTGGTCAACGTTAACTAATCAATGTTAACAGTAAACAGACGGACGGGCCGCCTATCGGGCCGATAAAATCGGCCCGATACTTCTACAAGACCGGGTCGGGCTGGCCCGATTTTATTACTATTTACTGGGCCGGACGGGCTAATACTCTAGCCAACTAACCGGGCCGCAGGTTGGCTCGTTTGGCCTGGCCCATTTTTATACCTATACTTGATACCATCCATTTGATTGACGGCTAGCCGGTTTAGCCCGGCTCATTTTCGCATCACCGTTCTGCACAAATATGCAAAATTTCAAATTCGTATGAATGTAGGAAGATATTGTCTAGAGAAGTAAAGATTGCTGCAGCATTTGGATGGGTCACTGGGCTACAGTTTACCTGAAACTATTATCGGTAAAGACGTTATTCAAAGGAGCAACAGGGTACTGTTAACAGATAGTTCAAGTGGAGTGCTTTCATTTGTATGACTAATGTATATCTGATTGCAAGTACCAGTAGTTCTTTTGATATGTTAAACACTGTACCTGGTAGTATTTCTAGTGGAGGAAGTCAGGAGGACCATGGCTGCAAGAACATGTCACCTACTCACTCACCACATCCATGGTTCTCAAGGTGGTCGTTCACTAAAGAGGGAACTCAATGAAGGATACCGTAATAATAGCAAGCAGGAGATATATGCTTAATGCATATTCATTCCATTTATAAGTTCCATTTAAGAAGTGATCAAATGCAAAACAAATGAGCTATCTAACTCATCTCATTCACAGTACAGAAGTGAGCATGTTCAAATTAGTCTTTCGATTTTTGTTCAAAGAGAAATCACAGATGATGGTATAAGGAGCATTCACACACATTTATACTATCTAGTTATGTTGAGTTAAGAGTGAGTAAATTAGTTCCACATTAAATAAAGATAAGATAAGAAAGAGGTTAATATATTAGAGAATTCCATGACCTATTGGTTTAACCTTTTAGATTGGATTGGGCTTTCTAATATATAGACCGGACCCTTCGGATATCTTATCTTGGTTAACTCCTCCGGTGTTATATCTCCCAACAGTGGTATCAAAGCCGATGGTTTGGCAGGAAGTCCGATGCACGTAATAACTCTCGCTGACAGTGGGTGAGAAGATTAAGAGCAGCGTGACTCACATAGGGCTTTCGCAGGATATGAGCGAGGATTCGGAACAAGTTGGACTCTGATGGCTGACTCTTAGTTGTGCAGACGGTGCAGGCGAGGCGACCGGCGCATGTTATAATTTTAGCTAGTAATGCGATGGGCAAGTTAAAGAGTAGTATATTTATATGGGCTTCCACAAGGTGAGTAAAAATTTAGAGCAAGTTGGGCTCTGAAAGTTAGCTCTTTGTGTGTAGTGACGGTGCTCAAGGTCAAATGGCTGAAAATCTGAGCGATCGATGTATTTGGTATGCGATAAGGATGCTCGGATGAGGAGAAAATATAGATGATTCACTCTTAAGGGAGAGAATGTTAGATTAAGAGTGAGTAAATTAGTCCCATATTAAATAAAAATAAGATAAGAAAGTTAATATACTAAAGAATTTCATAATCTATTGGCTTAAGCTTTTGAGTTAGATTGAGCTTTGTAGTATATAGATCGAACCCTTCGAATGTCTTATTTTGGTTAACTTTTCGGATGTTATATCTCCTCAACAAGTTATATATCACATTATAAAATTAAACTACATTGATCCACTATACCGAAATTGAAAATTCATGGAGCTGCCAATAAAACGGAAAATTCTACCCAAGAATTAACAAAGTTTACAAGAAGAAATCCAATCATGATTTCATTGCGTGTCAGAGCTAATATTATCAATGCATCAAGGTAATAGCATATTTCAATTACCTAGCATGACAAAAAAAAATTCGCAAGTTGCAGCCCATATTTAAGCAAATTGATCCAGAGCTTACGTACAAGAACCCCACCAAACTCAATGACGAATTCATAGAAGAAACTCAAATTTAAGCTCGGTTCATCGCACTCATCAATTTCAAGTCATCTTCACATTAGAGCCACATAAAATTAGAAGAAATTGTATAGCCGACACAAGAGAGAGAGAACATGCACAGAAAAACTAAAATACACCATCAACAATATTTAATGCTGAGAAAAAAAATCATATCAGCCCAATACCAATGAAATTAACGGTGTATTTAGATTGTATAGTAATAAGGATGAAGAGGTAGAATGAAAAGAAGAGATATCAAAGTGAGAAGAAAGAAAAAAAGACTGAAATTTGATGGTGTTTGAATAAATTAGTAAAAAAAATATGTGTAAATTGTATTTAGTTAGAATGATAATAAAAGTAGAATTGTGAGTAATAGATTAAAATACCATTTTCTTATTTATATAGTTTTTATAATAATTATATTTACTATTTTATTTGTAATGATTTGGTGTAATAAATTCATGTAAAACTGAACTTATTTTTAAATTATTGAATAAATACTTACTTATATTAGTTGTTTGTCAAAAAATGATTTCTTTATTTTCTTGATGCATATGATAATGGGTGTAAGATAAATCATTATGATATTTTCATACTTTGATCATATCCAACTTAAATATATACGCATATCAATGTTTATTAGTAGGATTATAGAAGCAAAAAATATTAATTGAAAGCAGCCTTTAAAAAGTATTTGAAAAGAAAGAAACTAACAAGATGTTGGAAGCAACATGAACAACAACACCAACAGCAATTTAACACATGGCAGTACACCAACAGTAATCCTAACATCTACGACAACAATATTAACAGCAGACAAAAAATTAAAAAACGAGTCTTCCCATAGCTTCTCACGTATGTCGCAATTAGGGGCGGCAAAAATCAACCCGACTTAAAAATTCGATTCAAAATCGACCAAAAAGATCGGGTTCGGGTCAAGCCTTAGACGGATTTGGGTCGATTTCGGATCGATCCGAAATGACTCGAAAAAATTTAAACGGGTTCGGATCATGTTCGGTTCGATCTAAAAATGACCCGTTTAATTATTTATATAGTATATATTATTTAATAATTAGAAAACAAATAGCAAAAATTTTGAATTTAATTTGTATATATATTTTTTTAATTTATCTTAATTTTAACTAATTTTTATTTAATTTATAAATTTGTCAAAATTAATATTTTTTCTTTTTAAAATACATCATAATTAATAATTTTGATATATTATTATTAAAAATTAATATTTATAATTTTTATTTAATAATTTAATTATTAAATGGGTCGATCCGAGTTTGACCCGGTTATAAATAGGTTGGATTAGGGTTAACAATTTTGACCCATATAAATAAACGGGTTGGATTAGGATTGAATATTTTTTACCCGATTATTATATGGGTCGATCCGAAACCGATCCATTAATCTATATTGCCACCCCTAGTCGCAACATTAACAATAACACCAATCCAAACAACTTAATGAATTAGTGAATAAAAGTACAATTGTTGTAAACACAAATAAACCATTAAAGAGATCAATAATAATTACTATAAATACCAATAACACATAATACAACATCCAAAATAATTACTCAAGTGATATTATTGAACGTAAAAGTTTCTTACGTTCCTACGTTGAAAATTACAGTAATTCTCTTAATTTCTAAGAATATTTCAAAAAATATATATCATTGTTGCTGAAGACGAATTTAAAATTCAAATTTAGTTAAAAGAGTAACGATCTTCTCACCTGAATTAGAAAATTTTTTTTATATGAGACAAAGTTGTTAATAGCGTGAGCAATTTATACAATAGCTTTCAGTCAAGAATTTAAAATTGTCTCGAGTTTGGAAATTGAGAAAATGAACCCTTCTGTACTACTTTACCAAACATGTATAGTATTAACTATTCCGTACGTACAACAACAGAAGTAGAAACAAAGATGATTAGTGGATGCACTCAACAAAATTCTAACCAACTTCGTTTTTAGACGAAGAAGGTTAAGATCAAAACACATAACAAGTTTGTTTTAATCAGCTTCATTTTCTGACAATCGAAACAACTCTGTGTTACTCAACTGCAACATAATAGCAGAACAGAATGGAAAATTCTGATTCCAGTAAAAAAATTGAGATTCTACGGCAATCAATTCAGAACTGGCCTCATCTTCAAAATCCGAAACAAAACGCAATGCAATTGAACTAAACTTTCTCACAAACCAATCCTTGACCAAAGTTACTAATGAATCGGCATTAGCTTCACCGACTCAAGTGCTCAACCAATCCACCTTATAAAAAAGTTCAACACAAAAGAAAATCTCTACAGAAATGCAATAACCCAAAAAAAAAAACAAATAGATTTGAATCAAACCAATAATCGAACTCCCTAAATCTCACCAAAACACACTCCCCTCCACCACACAAAATGCGTTACATTCGGCGAATCAAAGAAGTCATCACGAAAGAGATGTGCAATAGTCGGAGATAGTAGATCACTGTAGGGGAGACAGATCAGCCGATGGAAAACAAGCATGAACAAGATGAGAAAAAAAATAAGCGTGAAGAAGATCAGCAGCAAACACGCGAAGGGCAGAAGGAGGTGTAATCCAACTTCCCCCAACAATACTTTTTTCTCTTAGTTTGCCCCCCATTCCACTTCTTCAAATAGTAACTTATAAACCAAACACAACATGTGGAGAATTGACTCCGCTTCTTCACCACTTCCTTTTATGTACCCAGAACCAAACACAATGTAAGTGCTAAGTTAAAGAGTAAGCACAAGATTAATGAAGATTATACTCACTTAGCCGTTGAAGTAAGGTGATGGGACACTATAGTAGGCACGAGGGAGACAAATGAAAATATTTTCCTACAGTCTGACATTGAAATTGAAGAGACTAGAGGTGATAAAAGGAGAAGAAGGAGCTACTAATAGTTACAAATGAGAGAATAAAGAAGCAAATAAAAGAGCATCTTTATACTACGTACTGCTTGCGGAGCCAAAACTTGAGAAAACACTATAGAGGCTCAACTTTTAATCCTCTTGTTCTTATTTGAGTATACCTATAAATTTGAGAGAGTGATCAGATCCTATACTTCAATTTGTGGGAAGGTTGTAAACCGCAGGCACTAAATTTGAAACTCGGGTAACATCTGGTGAAAGATTTGAAGTAAGCCTTCTCGGTCCTAGTAGTGTTGTAGGAAGTTACATGTTTGCATAAGCTATTAGCTAAAGCTTGTGGCCTGAAAGATTTGGTGAAGTTCAAGAGGCTACTGGTGTTCATCTCATGGAGAGAACCTATTAAGGTAAAGATGCTCGGCGAAATACATAATAGTCTTAATGGTGTAACATCTTGTCGTGATTACTGATTTTACTCTTAATTAAAAGCGATCGTGGATTTAAATCTAATAGTTTACGGAACTATCTAAAATTTTGTATATTTGTGTACTAGACATTTTTATTAGTTGTTTGTGTCTATATTGTATTGCAAATCCCAACGTATTTCTCTATAGAATATAGTCATGCTCTAGTCAGTTATATTTTACTAGCTTCAACTAAATTATTTCTGCTAAAAATATAACTCGCTTTCATTATAGTCAACTATATTACTGCTACTTTATAGAAGTTTTACATCCGATATCACCAACTTAAGTTATCTTTCTTTTTTTATAAATTGATATGGAATTTACATAACATAACGATGTAAGCAAACAATCAAACATTTGGAAAACCAGAAACCAGAGAATAAATTAGGTAAAGAAATATAACTTTGAGCAATTAAATCAAGTAGAATACGTACAGCATTTTTGTAAACCTCTTTGTTTTCCTAGAAGCAAATACAGGAACCTGGACTCATCAAACAAAGAAACTCACAGTAGCACAAAGCACAACCACCCACCCAACGATCCCTCACCATCTTACCGACCCAAGCCCTCCACTCTCTCAAGCCAACCACCACCATAATACAATTCATCGATCAATCAAAGACAACCACCATAATTATACAATCAATTTATCAATGATCAATCTTTTGTCTAGAGAGGAGACATGATTTTGTTTTAAATTTTGTTAAGCTTGTCCGCCTTGATGAGGGGGTTGGCCTTGGCAATGGCATCACGGCCAAGGGCCTTGAAATTGAACGTGCAGCTATGCTGCTCCGGGTACCTATGTGTGCCGCAGAAGGTTGCTCCACACCTACAGTTGAACCCTGTCAAGCCCACCTTCTTTCGGCAACTGCTGCATCGGCCAGATGGGACTGTTGGTGGTTGTTCAGCCGCCGAGGAAGAAGAAGCTGGCTGTTCTATGGCAGCAGCAGTGGCTGCAGGAGGACTATCAGTAGATACCGTAACAGGTGAGGAAGCAGGAGACGACCGAGGAGAAATTTGGAGGGTCTTTTCGACAGCAGCCTTAGCTGAGGAAGCCTGTTCTTCTTTTAGATGGTAGTCACAGTAGCATTTGGAGCACAGGTTCATAGTGGCCGGGCTACCAAAGAACCCACAGTTGTTCGAGCACAAACGGTGTCCCTCTCCGCATCGTTGCTCTTCGGCCATTTCAAATTGATCTGAAAATAGAATACTACTCAATACAATTCTCCAATTCACTGCAATTTAAAGGAAAAAAAATATATTTTTACTTATAGCTTCCCTGCCAATTGAAATTCTCTTAGAAAGAAGTAATCTTTAACCAAGTTGTTATGAACAACTATGGATAGGTAATACGCTTGCGGTAGAGAACACGTGAGAGAGACCAAAAAACCAAAGGGAAAATATAACATGCTTCAAATAACGAAAACAGAAATGTGAAGAAAAGCATCTCCTCCTCAAAACCAACCAATTTACAAAGCCAAGTTATGTATAAACCTTTCCTGAACCTACAAATCAAAGAACCGAACTAATGCAAAAGTTCCACAAAGAGGTTTTTAAACAAGTATGTAATCACATTATTAAAAGGGATTTTTGGTTATAATCAACAAGGATTTGTTAGATCATATCAAGTACATAGCATTACCTATTAATCAATTCTTAAAATACAAAGCACTAGAAATCTCTATTAACAAAACTTTATTCTATGAGAATCACCTTCCATGCATTTATATCGGTACAAAAACGCAAAGAAAACGACCTTGAAAAAGTTTATGGCTTTATCGAGATAGAATCCATTGAAGTCTATTCTAAAAAAAAAAAGGGAATTCAAGGAAGGTAAGCTCGTGGCTAGATCAATCACAAAACCAGCATAAAACATACGATTAAGAAAACAATAAATCTGCTCCAATTAATAAGAGATGACCAAGCACCCAAACACAAACATACAGTAAAAGCCTCAAATTTTGAATCTTTCTCCTATGTAATATGAGTTTAAAGACCAAAACAGCAAAGATCTACGACCAACCACCAAAAACAGAGCCAGACAAGATAAATTGAAAAAAGTAGAGTGCCCAGATATCCAAAAGGCTCAAAAGCTCCACTGTAATTGCTTTTAAAGTTATAGAATCAACTCAAGAATCAATCAACGGAAAGAACAACAGATCAATAAGAAAGGAAGGGGAAAGATTACCTTTTCAAGAAAAATCAGCGGAAGCTTTGATGATGAGGAACAGAGGAGACGGAACGAAATCAATTGAAATCAACAAGAGAATCGAGAGAGGAGATTGATTGAGTATAAATAAGAAGAAAAGGGAGAGAAAGCCGAAAGGAGTAGTCGGTGTAAAGAAAGGGAGGAGAAATAATTGAATTGATTTGAATTGAATGTAAATCAAGAAAAGCAAAATTTTTGTGTCTTTGTTTTGTTGCCAGCCTGGAATAATTAAGAAACAAAAATTATAAGTAACTAATTTTATTTATAAACTTATTAATTTAGCGGCGTTTGTAAAAGCCACGGTGGCCGAAAACAATCCCTTGGGCGTTTCATTTTTCTGAGAAGATTCCAGGCGACACGAACCCACGCGCTCTCGTTCCTTTGCCGATTGCTTACAAACTTCACTGTAAAAGAACGCCCGAAGTTTTATTTTATTACGATAGTGCCACTACGATACGCGAAAGGATTAAGCCTTAAATCTTACGCCCGCTCTACACGTATGACGGAAAGTCAGTTTTGGACGGCAAAATTATGTTTTTTTAAAATAAAAAAACAAAAATTTTCACAATTATTATTAGAACGTTAAATAGGACCATACAAAAACTTGTAAACGCGTCGGTGTGACACGTAGGTTTCCAAGTTGAAGCAGCCACGTTTCATAAATAGTTCTAGGTGGAATCTAGTGTAGTGTATTAGTTTCGAGATACTCGTAAATACTTATAAAACGATTTTAAAATAAAATATGCTAATTTTATATATAATAATTTTAATTTAGTTTTAAAAAATAATATAAATACTGAAAGATAATATTTTTCTACTCTTCTTTCCTAGGTTTTCTTGACTCGTATTTTAGGCGAAAAAGACTGATTCACGTTGACGTTGTTCGATAGAGAAAAACTCTCATAACAGTAATAAAGTGAACCTTAAAGATGTTTTTGATATTTTAGGGAAATCCCAAAACTTGGTGTGATTTAACCGTATTTACTTTTTCTTCGAATAAGTGAAAAGTAGAAGCTGATACTTGTTTTGGTTTATTAAGTGCGTGTTTCAAATATCTGTAACTGAATTTCGTGAAAATAAAAAGTAAAAGTAAAATTTTTTGAAAAATGAAATGAAAGTGGAGTTCGATATTTGTGTTTCAATAGATTTTGAAAGTGTGTTGAAAATTAAAAAATATAGTTGTATTAGAAAGTGTGCAAATAGAAAATTAAAAATATAGTTTCGTATGTGAAAGTAAAGTTCTGAATTTTTTATATAACTGAAATATATAAATTGTTCGAAACTCAAAATTTGAAGAAAAAAAGTTGAGTTACGACCGATTGAAACACGCTCTAAATGCGTCAGAATTGAGTTTTACGAAAGTAAAAAATAGAAAATAAAATTTTTTAAAAAATAAAATAAAAATAGAGTTCAGTATTTATATTTTAATAATTTTTTAAGATGTGTTAAAAATTGAAAGATATAATTATATTGAAAAGTGTGCAAATAAAAAAATTAAAATTAGAATTCCGCATCTAAAAGTAGAATTCTAAATTTTTTATATAATTAAAATATATGAACTATTTAAAACTCAAAATCTGATAAAAAAATAAAATTATGGGCGTTTGAAATGCGCCCTAAAACTCTTTTGAGGAATAAATTTAGTTCTCTAAATTGTTTTTAAATAACATACTTATTATAGGCACGGTTTAGCATTTATTGTATCAGAAAATAATTTTTTAATTTATATTTTTTAATAAATTTTTTATATTTTTTTAAAAATTAAAAAATATAAAAGTTTACATAATAAAATGTTATAATTATTTTTTATTTTTATTTTTAAAAAAATAAATTCTTTTTCAAAATTAAATAAATTTTTTTATTTAAACAATAATTTAAAATTTAAAAAAAATACTCTTAAACGCCCCAATATTCCCTTCGGAGAACTTCGTTAAGATTTACTTTTAGCTGGCAATAAAGGTTGTGATAAGATTAATTACTCGTGTTTTATTTGGGCAGCAGCTCCGGTGTTTTCACGAGGGCTCGAGTTGTTCTTTGTCTCTGTAGTTCATGTCTACTCAAAACCAGCTTCTAACTATCGGCAAAATCTTCTCATCAGTTTCTCCACTTCATCTACCCACACTCAATGAATCTCCTTCATCACCATCACAGATGTGCCACTCTTCTTCAACACTCGCTTCTTCAATCTCTACGTGGTCTCTTTCCCTCAACGTCTCCTCTCCCATCTACTTCTTCTTTCCCTTGGACCGAAGCTCTCCGCCAAGTTCTGGAGGCCTTCGCTCGTGGCCGTCCTTCTTCTAATCAGTCAATGCGTTATCGAAGAGATCAATGGTCCTGATTTTCCTCGATGGATGTTTAGCTTGAATTAGGGCTAAACTAAAATTTTAAAAAGTTCATTTAAAAAATTTATATTAAAATTTAAATATATTTAGAAAAATAAATTTTTTATATTAATTCTATATTGCTAGTGAGTTTTAAACTTAAAATTTAAAAAATAATTAATAAAAATTTATAATTTTTATTTATTTTACATAAAACATAAATTTTAAAAAATAAAATTTGGGTGATAGCAAACACCTCCACTAGTAGGAAAAAATTAAACATGAGAGTGAGGGGATACATATGAAGTGGCGGAGGAAAAGAAAGGTTGCAGGAGGAAGTTGAAGAGATACCTTTTCGGTTTAACATATTTACAAAGGAGCTGTTAACCACAAACGGATGGATCCTATGTCAAGTTGACCAATAATTAATCTTAGCTGGTATTTAGAAATTCTTTTTTAATTTGGAAATTTTAATTGTTGATTTTATATTCTTTAATGAATTGTTTATAACTTTTATAAAAATTTAAAAAGCGTAAAAAAATTTTATTATTAACTTTTATTTTTTTATTTTAATAAATAAATAATTGAAGGATAAGGAGACCTGGTATGGCATCGCTCTATTGTAATTGAGTTCGGTGCGCTAGGCACACTGCTCATCCGCCATCCGGAGGTACGGAATCAGTGCTATCACCTACGGAGAAGTTGTCTTGCTTTATTAAGAGCAGGAAAACGAGATTGATAAGCAATGTGAGATTAAACCATCTTTATCACATTCAAAATACAGTTGTCCGCTACATTATAGGGCAAATAACTCATTTCATTTCAGGCATTTAGCATGCTTCATCCAATTCATTACAGGACACATAGTCCGTATTAGTTTAATATACAAAAAAAAATAATGCTCAGGGGTGTTAAAGAAAGGTTTAATCTCATATTATTTATCAATAATTTTAAAATAATATTTATAAAGATTTGGGCTCACTCTTCTCATAACCAATTGGTTTTGAGAAAAATTCTAAATCCGTCATAAAATGAAACGGGCTATCTATCCTGAAACTGAAGCGGGCTAATTTTGTCTTTAGATAAAGGAGACCATTAAGGTCCTTAAATAAAGCAGACATTAGATTTAGCCCACATTTTGCGCCGATTTGGCCCAACCCACTATGTTATCATGTGACTGATTTAGTATTGTTCTCAAAATCAATTGGATATGAGAATAGTGAGCCCAAATCTTTATAAATAATATATCAGGATTATTGATAAGCAATGTGGGACTAAACTTTTCCTTAACACAAACAAATTTCTTTTTAAGACGATCTAAACATTTTATTAATCTCCAGCAATTCGGCACTTAATGATTGATTTCAACCCAATCTCGAGTAGGGGTGGCAATTTAGTTTGATAGGTCGGTTTCGAATTGACACAATTAATAATTGGGTTAAATTCGTTCAACTTTAATACGATTATAAATTTATATGGGTCAAAACTGTTAACCCTGATCCATCGTATTTAATAACTAAGTCAAATTCAGATCGACTAATTTAATAATTAAATTATTAATTTTTTTATTTTATTTTTAAGCTCAAGTAAAATTATAAATCAGTCAGAATAAATTTGCACGACGTTCTTATTGAATAGATATTATGAGTGTCCGTCCAGATGTGCATTTCTTAATATCTTCATTAATCGTTAGAATATTTCAAAAAGATTATTTTTATTTTACGAAAATATGTGATGACAGCTGAAATTTTATTATTATATATATATTGTACCTAAATAAAAAGCAAGTGTTTCGTTGTTCAAACACGGGAAATCTCGTCTCAATCATCATTTGTTGAGACTTTTTGGAGTAAGTTCCTTGGCTTGGTCATGACATTTAGTCATGTGGCTATTTGGATTAAAGTTTTGATAAGCATAACTAGCTTACAAATATTTGATAAAAATATTTCTACAAAATCCAAAATCTTTACTAAAATAACACTTACACAATAATACTTTCGATAATATTATAATTTGTATCTTGCACTATTTTACTAAAATATAAAATTAGATTATTAACTATAAATAAAATGTAATTTAATAAGTTATACTATTACTTTTTTTATTGTCAAGATTTTATTATACGATAGACAAAAAAAAAGTTATTTTTTCAAAATGTGGCAATTTGGTTTATTGGATCGATTTCATATCGACTTATTTAATAATGGGGTCAGATTTATTCAATTCTAACTCAACCCATACATTTATACGGATCATATTTGTCAATCCTAACGCAAATTAAACGCATCGATTTTAGATTAAATTTTAGGATCTGATCATTTATTACCACCCTTAATCTCGAGGAAAGGCTTACTATATTTGTGCTTTTAAAGAAAACTCGCAGAACTAAATTTTGTTTTTTTAAAGTTTATAGACTTCATTTATAAATGGCAGTGAAACCTGAATAATATTAACTCAAAAAGAGGAGAGATGAATTAAGTTATGACAAAATAAAAACTAAATAATCCACTATGCTGAGAATAGTCATTGATTAATTAGCAATCCATTAATCATAAGGTTACTGCTAGTGACTGAATGTTAACTCTATCCTGTAACGAAAGTGTTAACACGATACAATTTAAATAAATAATCAATAGTGCTAAGATATGTAAACTAGTCAGCACATATAAAAATTTTTACATAAATCGGTACTATAGTACCTACGTTCAACTGAAATTCAATAACGTTGAAAGAACGCACAAACAACCGACACTTGATATTTGGCAAAACACCTCTGTCTCAAGCGAGTCTTCTTGTAAGGACAACTTCAACCAGCCTTCTAAACTTCGAAAAGGCCTAGCACAAACTCGTAAACCTACATAAGCCTAGCAACCTGATAACTCGCAAGTTCTCCTATAATCTTTCTCTCAAGGTTATAATGTGATCACGGGATTTAGCTCAAGTGATCTCTCGTACAATGATTTCTTATCACACAACAATAAAACAAAGAAACAAAGAGAATGAAACTAAAGGAATACTCTCGATTGAAGTTAATCTCTTTGTCGGGTAGTAAGATGACTGCTCGGTTTAAATGCTCTCAAAGATGTGTCTCTTGTTGTCCTCAATGCTATAGATACATAGTGATGTCTCCTCCTTAATCTCAAAATTATATTTGCTGCAATAAATTAATCTTCTAACAGTTAGGTAGAATGTATGGCGAAGATGAAAAGAAAACGTCTAGTAGATATGTTCTTATTGTTGTGTCTTCTTCTCTGAAAATTCTTCGATTTATTGCATTGGCTAGCCATTGCTTGTTGATATGGATGTCTTCTCTTATATCTCAGGAACACGTCTTCAAAATCTGAAATGAATCAGACATCATATGATGTTTCAAAACAATCCAACGGCTTCCTAGTGCTTCCTAGGATTCTGTTATTCTATCATCCGAATATTGTAGTAGTTTTTTTTTTTTTTAACAAACATGATTTCTTTCCATTTAATTAACCTCCAGAATATCTTCTTCAATTTGCATATAAAAATCATGCCCAAATTCCAATAGATGAATGAGAAATAGGCATTTGAACTTAATTAGTTTAGATTATGTCCATAATGAAAATCTTTCATTTTTGTAGATTTGATTGATAAGTTTCAATATTATGTCCATAAAATTTACAAATAACTATTCTGAAACTTTTTGATTGATCTAGCATTTTTGAAATTGTGGGACTATAGAAATTTCATGATGTCTTCTATATAGAGAGAAAATTGTAACTTCAAAAATAATGTTTGAGATAATAGATATAACTTTTGTCATTGATTTTATCAAAATACTCTTTGGATGATCTCGTAATATTGATGAGCATGTGATCAGCAAATTTTGTAGAAATCTTTTATCTTGATACCTAATAAAATGTCATACTCTTCGTCTTTATTTATTCTATATCATGTTATTTTTTAAATATAATTAAAAAAATCTCATTTTGGTTAATTGAATTGAATGATATTCAGCTCCAATGATACTTCTCCTTAGGAATAGAATACTTACTTAGTATATTTAATCAAATAATCTTTAGAGATAATTCTATGCGTAAGTATCAAAATACTTCAAAATTTTTAACAATAAAATAGAATAAATTAAAAACAACAAAATTTTACTTTTCTCTTTAAATAAATATTTTAATCTTTTATGATTAAATAACTTATTCCAGATTAATTTTTTAGTAAATATTTTCAAAAGTCGACGGTGTAAAAGTCTTTTAAAGGCGACGGATCACATATCGACTTTATACGATAACTATCTAGTGCACGTAGCACGTGCTACGCACGTGATTAATTGTATTGTTAATTGGTTTTTTTAAATATTGCTGTATATTTTATGTTAGAAAAGTGATTGTGTTAGAAAATTAGTCTTTTTTTTTTTTTTAAAAATTTGAGCTCTTCAATTATTTTGGATTTCTAGATTGGTTGAGATGACAAAATATAGATGAATATTTCGGATAGATCTCACGTCCAACAGTCGGTCGATCTTAATTATCAGTATTTAGCACTTTACGATAATAGAAACAAGTTAATGTTAAAATAGCTCAAGTGTTAATATTTTTAGGATCAAATATAATTTAAGCAAACATAAAATAGCTCAACTTAAATTATAACATAATCTTTTTTGTAATCGAAAATTACTGCACATTTATTTTATGAATTTCGTCGTTCATTTTTTCTCTATATCTGTTAAATGCATCGACGTTATTTTTTTTTTTTATGACGAACAAAATCTGACGGTTTTAGACGCTCATACCATCACACATCAATTAAAATTTAGAAAATATTTGAAGTACTTATCAAAAAAGATTTTTAAAATAAAAAATATTTAAAGCTTTTTCACAAATAAATTAATTTTCTTATTTTAATAATAATAATAAATAAATAAATAAATATAAAATTTTTATAGTTTTTCAAATTTATAAAATATTATAAAATTTAAAAATATAAAATAAATTTTAAATAAAAAGTTATTGAACCGTAATAAAGGAGAGTCCGACAACGCTTATCTAGAAAATAATTTATTAATTTTTATTTTATATACTTTAATAATTTTTGTATAATATTTTATATAATTATTTAGAAATTTTATAATATATAAAAATTTTACTTAATAAAATTTTTTATTATTTATTTTTTTCTTATTTTTAGCTCATCTAATAGATCTTATTTATTAAAATAAAATAAAAAATTTTTATTATAAAACAATCATTCCATAGATAGTTGAGTGGAGAAAATATTTTAGACTCGTTAAAATACCGAAGAATTTAATTTTCTTTTCTTTACTAGAGAAATGAAAAATGTTTGAAAGTATTTATCATAACAATTTTTTTTAAAACAAATACTATTTAAATATTTAAAATTTCATTTTAAATTAAAAGAAATTAAAGCCATAATATATATACAAATATAACTTCTACATATATTTTATAAATATAAACTACAAATATATAAAACTTTATTATATATTTTGTTAAAGAAAAGTTTAATCCTACATTACTTATCAATAGTCCTGAGATGATATTAATATAAATTTAGGCTCACTCTTCTCCTTGCCAATTAGTCTTGAGAAAAATTCTAAATTCGTTACATAGTATCAGAGCGGGTTGGGCCGAATCGGCCCAAAATGTGAGCTAAATCTATCTTATTATTCATATCTATTTAGGGCCTTCATGATCAGGTTTATTTTAGGGCAAAAATAGCCCGCTTCATTTCGAGGCAGTAGCCCGTTTCATTCAAAGGACAGTTGTCCGCTCATTCTAGGACAAATAGTCCATTTCATTTCAGGGCAGGTCGCCCGCTTCATCCAATTCATTACAGGATATGTAATCCACATCAATTCATTTTTAAAAAATTTTTTTTTAAAAAAAAAGAAACAAAAAGAACGCTCTGCTAGAGAACAGGTGTTAAAAAAAGATTTAATCCCACATTGCTTATCAATGGTCCTTAAATGATATTCATAAAGATTTGGGCTCACTCTTGATTTTGAGAAGAACTCTAAATTCATTACATATTTAAAATTTTAAGATTTATAAATAATGATATAAATATCTCGTTGGTATGTTGATGAGGAGAAATTTATGGTGTGTTTATTTTGAGAAAAATTCAATATTTTGAAATTTAAAAAATTTAAATTAATATTTAAAATATTAATAAAATTAATTTATATTAATAGTAAGTATTAAAAATGAATTAAAAATTTAATAAAAAAGTTTATTACAATTTTTGTTTATTTTATATTAAATATAAATATTAAAAAAGTAAATGTTAGGTGGTAGATAAATACACTCTTATTTTAGAAAGTTCCGGCTTGGTTTTAAACGAGAAAGTTTCTTCAATTTCAGAAAAAGACTTTTTCCTAATCCTATTTCTTTCTCAATGAAATGATATAAAGACGAATAAAAAGCAAGAACGAGATTTTGAGAGTAAGGGGTAGTTTGGTAGCGCTTATAAAGTAAAATTTTTTTAAAATATAAAATATTTTAATTTTAAAAAAATAAATTTTATTTTTTTTAATTTAAAAAAATAATAAAATTATGTAATAAAAAATTTTATTACGTAAAATTTTTCTACACTTTCTAAATAAAATTTTTAAATAATTATAAAATATATATTAAAAATATATATAATAAAAAAATTGGAAGAAGTCTTTTCTTGCTCGCCCATGGTTTTTTTTTTCTTCTTTCCCTTTTTTTATAATGCTATATTTAGGTTCTTTTTATGTAGTGCCAAGGTCATTTGAAAATATTTTTAAAATAAAAAGTATTTTTATAAAAATAAATTTTATTTTTTTATTTTTTAAAAAAATAAAAATATATAATAAAAATATTTTATTAAGTAAATTTTTCTGTATTTTATAAATTTTTAAATATTCATAAAGTATGTATTTAAAAATATAAAATTAAAAATTAAAAATTAATTTTTCTGATAAGTTAAACCAAACGCATCCTGTGTATGTTTGTATTTTAAAATTTTTTTTAGTTTTCTATTATTTAATAAAATTTTTATATTTTTATAAAATTTATTTATAAAATTTTAAAACATAACAAAATATTATATCATAGTATTTATTATTATATTTTATTAAAATAAAAAATAAAACTTATTTTCTAAAATATTTTTTTATAAACCTCTATTTTATAAATAATTTTTAATATATCCAGAAGTCCAATCTATTCCTATCACAAAATATTGCAGCTGTTAGAAGAAGTCTCCTTCGCATGAATTATTAAACTCTTTTCTTTCTGCCACAATAAGCTAACCAATTTGTTATTACGTTGTTTTTCGAAAAAAATATGCCGTCCTTTAAACTCTTTGATTGGCGAGTCCATCTGGAAAGATATAACTGTGAATCTGATATAGACTCGAGATCACAATTTCTTGTCAATCAATCAATGTTCTGGAGGGATCGTTTGGCTCTTCATTTAATTTTACTTTTATCTCAATTATTATTTTTTAAATTTTGTAAAGCTTCTATAATAATTTAAATTTGTATAAAATATTTATATAAAGTTATAAAATTAGCAATATATGACCTGATTAGGAAATTAAATTAAAATCAATTTATTTATATCGAATTTGAACTTAATTTTAACCGAATTTGACAATAATTTTGGATCAATATGAATTAATTTGATAAATTAAATAAATTCGGATCGGATTCAGATTAATACGAATTTGATTATTTAATCTATATATTCAACCTTGTAAAGCATATATTATCTATAATTAAAACATCTTTAGAATATAATATTAAAAATTGGTTTATATATATACGGCCAAAGTAGTACAGCCCTCGCCATAGAAGTAGCACCTTTCTTCAATAACCAACTTCCCAGCTGAGCTGCTTGAGAATACATACGGTTTTTTCAAGGATTGAAGTCCGCTGCGTTGAGATAAGATCCCAATACAGGAATTCGAAGAAAGGTGCCTATCTGCTCCTTTGCTTAAATGCAAGAATGCGAATTTGATATAGACTCGAGATCACAATTTCTTGTCAAGGTTTATAGCTTGGCTGGAGGCTTCAAGCCCTGTAAGGTATGCTTGAGGGCAACACCGTGTAGGATACTGGTTCTTCTAGAAGCAATGGCATCATCTGCAAATAATAGATGAGAAATAAGAAGACCGTTGGGGTGTAACATGGACTGCATAAAAGGAATTCATTTTAGCTCAACAACAAATTAAACACCAAAAGAAATAGGGCAGCCCTAACAAAGACTCATATTGGGCTTTTTCCGTCATTTGTGGAGATGGTCTAAAAAGTCCTCAAATGTTGAGCTTATCTGGAAGACTTAGATCATATTTGGCATAACGTTTGAGAGTTTTTCAAAACTCTTTTTATTTTATGTTTCTAATAAATTTTTTATAATATTATTTAAATTTAATTCAAAATTTAAAAATATAAAAAAATTTTACGTCATAAAATTTTATTTATTTTTATTATTTTTTTAAGATAAAAAATAAACTCTTTTTTAGAAATACCTCTAAAATATTTTTTATTTTATAAAAATTTTATTTAACAATCACTCTCGAACATCATCTTAAAAATATTTTTACTTCATTCACTTTAATAGATTTTTTTGGGTTTTCAAACCCTAATTCTAGTGGCCATAAGAAGAAAAAAACATTATTACTGTTCAAATTCATTAAGAGATCGAATAGATATTTATTTATAATTTAATCGAATTAAAATTTTTCAATAAATTTTTGACTCAGAATTTTTCATCTGAATGATAAAGATTGCATTTGAGGCTCACTATGCTACCAGTTTTGTTGGATCTCTCCAACTCTCTAAATATTACTGGCATTTTGCAGTGGTAGCAGTTACGGCCTTGCCTTCATATGTCGAATGTTTCTCCAACCAGTCCTGGAAATTCATAAATTTGCTTTGCCTATCCTTTCAGCCTCAGCAGCCGGTGCTGCTACGGACTCCGCTAACTTCTCCACCACATCCTTCTCATCAATATCAATGCAAGCTATTTTCCTACTACGTCATGAACAAAAACCCTCAGTAGTCGCATTCGCTCTGCCTAACCACACAAGATCGTTGCCTAACCACCAAAGTCCATGCCACCCTCGCATTGCTTGCGGCGGTGATCATTGAATTTGGCAAAGTCGAGGAGAGATCGCCTGAATTCGGCATCGGAGTATCACGCTTTCCTTCGCTACGGATTTCAATTTGAATCCATTTCTGGTTAAAGAAACAAGATCGAAGAATTCAAAAATCGATTAACAATTCAACAACAATAAATCCTAGAAAAAGAGTAGAAAAAGAGTTGTTGTATGCAATTATTAAAGATAAAGGATTTTAGAACTTCTAGATGCTTAAAGTTGTCGAGACATCTGCAATAACTTGGGAAGTTTTCCAAGTACTTAAAAATATATAAAATATAATTTGTTTTGAAGTTTTTTAGTGAATGAGTTTGATTTTACTTTTAATAATAAAAATTATATATATATAAAGTTATAAGATACCTATTTTACGTATATTTTCTTAATTCTAAGATTTTGTTAGGAAATATAAAATTTTTTGAAATAAAAGTAGTATTATAAGTATTATCAAATACTGTCAAAATACTATCAAATACGGTCAAAAAAATTATTAAAAATATAAAACTTTTTTGAGATAAATTATTAATAATTACAAGGTTTGTTCTTTTTTTCATGCCGTGGAAAGCTTAACAGATTACTCGGGTTAGAATTTCCGATTCCTATTTACTGGTTTTCTTGCTGAGAGAATTGATATTTGTATAAAGTTGATAACTTGTTTAGATGTAATTTCTATTAAGAAATTTTCTTATTTTTATATAATATTCAATTTACATAGATTATAATTCTAAAAAAATCAATATGTTTTCAATAAATTTAAACAAGAAAGAAAAACATACATCGATTCATAGGTTTTTTTGAAGCAATTATTTGTGATTTGGAAAGCTTGATTTCTCCTTTTTAAACTTCTTTCAATTCTAAACAAAAAGCTTTAAATGATGGAAAAAAATTTTAGATCTCCTTGGAAAAAAAGAAAATCAAGATTTATCTTTTATAAGAATTATATTTATTACACATTAATCATCATAATTGACGGAATATGTAACTCTTTAATCTATTAACAATCATGAATAATGTGTGATTATTAAAATTTACACATTCATCACTCACTATCAATAATAATGTATAATTTATATGACTATTAAAATTCACATATTCATCACCCAATAAGACTTAACAAACTTAATTTATTAAATTATTTTAATACATGAGCCACATCCAATAATTTCTACAATTTCTCCTTGTGCAGGAATTATTTTCTTGTTATACTGAAGTGCTCTTGTTTGAATTAAGATTTTATTTAAGTGATTGTAATTCGTAACTTGTACACCACTCTATGTGCTACTTGGAAACAGTATCATGGTAAAAAATCCTTGCATCAGTCACTGTTTTCAACATGTCCTAACTTATAGATTTATAAGAAGCCCATTAGTCTGTGAGGCCGCTTTTCTGTAGTCCGAGCCCCTTCGCAAGCTTTCAATCTCACGTCAATAACATTTTGCTAAGCTTTTCTTGATATATATCTTACCAAACCAGTAGAGTGCAAGTCTGGCATTAGAAGCCCTAGTTGGATGAAGGGAATTTTTCACGTTTTAAATCAGCATTACCTTTGATCTTCCAATCATTTTTGTTTCCTCCAACTTGTTTCTGCTATCCTTCCAAGTGATGTCTCTAGATGCACATGACTTTTCCTGTTCTATTTTGTTGGAGCTATCTTTCCTAAAAAGGGGTGGTGATTATTCATAGTGGTTTCCTCTTTTGGGAAGGTGACAAAATGTTTTTCATGTGTGCAAGTCTCTGACTGTACAACTGACACAAGCAAAATGGCCCTTGAGCAAGACAGCCCAACAGTCTGGACCAATTTTCTGATTACATTTCTGCCTGTATTTCCGTCACTTTAATAAGTGGATGGTTGTGTTGGTTTCTAGTTTCCATGCTTGCTTAATTCAATGATTCTAGTTTCATTTATACTCATTCGGTATGTTGAATATTCTGTCAGCGAATTGTCCTGACGCCCATGGCTGACCTTCGGATCGTTTTCAATCTTCATAATTTGGCATGTTCATTACAGATCTTTTTTCTGAAATTATTACCGCTTATAGAAAGATGCCAAGTAGCTGGCACTTGCATCCGCAACAAAGTGCCAGCCGCAGATCTGATAATGAACACAATAGGACGAATAAAGAAGTACTAGTCCTGGGGCCTAGAGCAAGACGGAGGGAGACAGCATGATTGATATTATGCTCCAAGACATCTTTTGAACTTGGACGAGCATATCATATAGAATCAAATTGTGGCGAAGAAAATAAGATGAGGGTTCCGCTGCCCCTAATCCAAAGAGAAAAAACAGTCATGATAAGTGGTTCTAGTTGGCTTTGCGAAATTCAGTCAGGCCCCTCTGACAAGTTTGTAGCAGCCAGCTGATCGGTCAATATCCAAATTGTCCTTATATTCCTTTTCAAGTCGAAGAAATGCAGCTGAATATAACAAGTCAGGTCCTTTCTTTACTTCTTTGTGCCCTTTACATAATTCTACTCATGTATGTCCAATTATATCTGTTGATTGCGCTCAAGTAATAACTTACACTAATTGTCAGGAACTAAGATGTTACCTATAAAGACTTCCTTTTTCGAGGGGATAACCTGCACGGGACTTGATTTAATCTGATGTGTAGTTACAATAGAAGCATTTCGTTCGCTGATGATATATTATTATGTCATTAGTTGCCAAGAACTGTTCTTGATTCTGATAGTAGCTAAGCAACAAACTCTTTTGTTGATATACGCAATGTCAATAATTTTGAAGATTTCCATCACAGACGTGGGAAAACATCTTTGTAGCTAAGATCACAACAATTGTCCTTTCAATTTACAAGTGGCATATAAACATTCTTTATGATCAATCTATTATATATCCTTCCCCGACCTAGGAGAAGATTATAACCATACCCCACGAAATGATGTAGTTAGTTTTGGATCTTCTGTTAACTCAGATTGTTGTCTGCTACAAACGTCAATTTCTCGATTTGAACTTGTTTCTCTTCTCGTCAATGATAAATCAATCAGCTAATCAATTGCATCTAGAAAAGCAAGTGGGCGGAGTCGGAAACCCACTTATGTTCTTCTAGCTGCTCCTGCTGTTGCTGAGATGGATGTTGTTGTTATCAGTTACCCATCTCTTCGTGATATTTATTTAAATTGGTCATGGGTGAATCTAGTGAGGATTCCTCTTGTCGGCTTATCTCTGTTTCCCCTCGCACGCTCGTCTTTCATTGTTTATCCAAATCTCTCGGTATTGAGTGCCCACTCGATATATTTTAACTAAAGTCTTCTTTGTTTGCTATTCATTATTGCTTTTTGTGACTAAACAGATATGATAGCAAATATCACGGGAATCAGAGGGTGTTCCCCTAATTTAATTCTCTTGCTATAGTTAAGTGCATGTGCTTAATTTACAACTGATGCTGTTGATATAATCTACTAATTTGTTCTATCTACAGAAGAAATGCTAATTTGCATTGATTAGCTTACATCTCTGATATATCTCTATGCAGAAAAAAATTTTATTTTTGGCTTTCAAGAGGCTGATACACTGATATTCAATACTTTTTTAATCAAAAATTCATATCCCCGACAAGTATGAAGACGTCATGGCATACGAAAGCTGGAAGATTGAAATATTAGTTTAGTAAATTATAATTCCGAGTATATCCTGTGCTAGTTTGTGTTTTGTATTATAAACAAGGGTATCGTACGCTTATCTATTTGAATTTACAAATTGAACATTGAGGGTTGCGGCTTTATTTTGTTGCCATGATTTGCGATGCTGTTTAATCATAAGGCATAGGACTTAATAGTTGATAATGATGAAAAAAAAAATAGTTAGGATAAATTTGTCGCTTTTACTTATCATATAAATTTTAATTTTTAAACTCATTTTTAATATATTATTAATAAATAATTTAAATATAGCTTTTATTAAAATATTAATAATTTAATTTTAATAATATAAAAGTAATATAATACTTAAATTTTATTAAATATTATTAATTATTAGTTTAATTTTTTAAATTTATTTTTAAGAAAATAAGTTTATATCAATATAAACAAATTCTAAACAGATTTAAGTTTTATAACAAGCTCTTGTTATGTGCGTGCATATCTTAATTTTTATAAATTTTATTTTAGAACTTTTTGTAAAATTTTAAAATATAAATAAATTATATGTTATAACAATTATATAAATATATATATCGTTAATTTTATAAAAAGTAATTATTTTAGAAACATATCAATACAAATTCTAAAAAAAGATTTGACTTTATGCTGCTTTTGACAAGACATTTTTTTATTCATAATTTTAGTAAATTTTTTAAAACTATATATATATATATAAATTTTTAAAAAATAAAATAAATATTTTTTAATTAAAAAACTTGTCATGAAGCACTTTAAGTTTCATGACGTGATCGAATGGAATGAGACGGTGGAAATGAACGATCACATGGTAATAGCACTGCTGATAGAGATGATCATGTCGACTGAACTGTTGCTGCGGCGGTCGCTCTCCGTGTGCTCCATGTCGGCCGCCTTGATTAACTCTCTCTCTCTCTCTCTCTGTTCCTCGCGCGTTCTCCTCGAATAACTAAAGATTATAATAGTTTGTTTTTTCGTACTTGATTGGATTGATGTTGTTTTTTCTTTCTTCTGGAAGTTTGAAGCAGCAGCACATCTATTGCATGCTAAGGAGAATCATAACAACGAATAGCTAATGTTTAAACAAATATACTTCTAGGTCGACTAAACAGTTGAGTCAGATTTTTCATACTAAAATTAATTATTTTGTTGAGTAATTGAGTTACATATTGTGTATGAACTTAAGAAACGGAAAGACTGAAACATGAAATACTTAATTAGTTTTTATGCGTACATATACGATTAAACAATTCATGAATATGATCATGAACGTACGGATGTAATACTTTAAGTTATTTTTAATTAGTCGGAGATTAGTAGAACAATCGAAAACATTAAACGCATGGTGTTATTTATACTAATAATATTGTCCACCGTACAACTGTGTCCAGCATCAATGTGTTCGGTTCCTTAAAAATAATAAAGTGCGGCGTTCTTTCTTTTCAGTTTTGTTTTACTTTTGTTAGACTGCATATATTAATTCATGATTAGATCACTATAATTGACTCTGCTAAACAAGAAACAAGCTGCATGCTCGCCTCTTCTTCTTCAATACAAAACATTAAAGTAACAGGACCGGGACCACTACAGTAATATATAACCATGCGGGTTTTTCATTCATAAAAAGTAATTCGTTAAAATTTCTCATCAATGCCATCCTTGTCTTGATGAATTACAGAGAATAGCTACCTGCTAGCTTTGATTTATACGTACAAAATAGATGAAAGAAAACAGATGTAGGTATCTCTGTCCTAGTGCTTGGCGAAAGTTTAAGTTGATCACGCGTGTCTATATATATATATATTATATTTTGCACACACACATTAAAAAGAATAAAGTTATAAAAAAAAATTGTCTATATGTGATGAACACCGAAAGATTGAAAATTATCAAGTTGAGTGTGGTAGCTGTTTGGTTAAGCTTTTTACTTTATTTTTATTCTAATTTTTTATTTTTTATTTTATAATATTTTTTAGAATATTTTATAAAATTATTAAAAAATTTACATAATAAAATTATTATTAGTATTTTAAAGATAGTTTAAAAAAATATTAAAATATCTTTTATTTAAAAAAATACAAAATAACTCTCAAACATTCTCTAACCTAAGCAGTGATACAGTGCGCATATGCAAGAAAAATAAAAGCGGAATATACAACTAAAGAAATATATTTACTTTTACGTTTACATCTCGAGTCCGAGTTTCTACGTAATTTTTACGCACTGTTTTAGGGTATGTTTGGCGACAATAAATATCTATCATATTTTTGTTTTAAACTTTTAGTTTTAAAAAAAGTTAAATTATATTTTTTTTTTTTATAAAAAATTAAAAATATAATAAACTCTATGTTATAATATATATATATATATATATACGGAAATAGGATAGAAGTATGTGATATTTTTAGAGTCAAATAGTACACATGCCAGTCAAAAAGTGGCCGGCAAGACATCCAAATTCAATCTCCATCATTGGATGTAAAGAACCATGAGTTGAGAACATATTGATAAAATTTCAATTTAATCGGAATACGAACCTGACTTTCATCGGAACTCTTGATCAAAATGACATAAATTTTTAAATTTAACAAAAGATATATATTTTATTTTTGTGTCACTTTGATCAAGAGTTCCGATGGAGGTCGGTTCGTACTCCGATTGAGCTGAAATTTTGCCAATATGTTCTCAACTTATGGTTCTTCATATCCGACGGTGGAGATTAGATTTGAATATCTTTTCGGCCATTTTTGACCAACATGTGTACCATATGCCTCTAACGATATCATATCTCTATTCTATTCTATATACATAGTATAATCAAAATACTCATGCGTTAGTTGACTCCCACCAAAACTTTTTTTAAATAGATAGATTGCTATTATTAACATCTCATTTTTTCAGTGAGTCATTAAAGATTCTCCTTAAAATTCTTTTAATTAATATGTCAGCTAAGTTAATTCTGCTAGTAACTCAGTCAATCTTGTCTCCTACTGTTTAGAGAAGTGTCTAACTTGTTCGTGAGTCATTAAAGATTCTCGTTAAAACTATTTTAATTAATATGTCAGCCAAGTTAATTCTACTAGTAATTTGGTCAATCTTGCCACCTACTTTTTGAGGAAAGTGTCCATCCAATTTAGTATGTTTAGTACAATTATACTGCACTGAATTATGATTAATAGTCCCTACAGCCTTATTATTACATAACAACTTCATATCATTCATTAGAATAAAATTAATAAATAATAATCGAAGCCATTAAAATCACAAACTCCATATAACATGCATTTATATTCATTTTCAGTATACAATTGAATAACTATTTTTTATATTTTATTCCTACATGAAACTAAAAACCAATACTAAAGGCAAGACTGGTAGTATAGTTGTCAATCTGTCTTTTCTTCTGTCAAATTTATGTCAGTATATTGTACTTTATAAATAGTATTTCTTTACCTTCTGCTTATTTTAGATACCTTAATATTTTATTCCCTTCTTCAATATGATCCATATTTGTAGAAAATGTAAACCGGTGAGAACCATTCACTATATAGACTATATTATGATGAATTGTGATAGGTAACTTGATCTGTATTACATTTTTTGTTATTTGTTCTTAACTGTTGGCACCTGATCAGTATCCTGTTTTAAATCTTTTCCATCTAGAATTAAGATATTAAGTACTCATTAGTTTTTAGACTTTTTGTTATCATTTCATCTAATAATGGTATTGTATGATTGGATTCCTAAGCTAATAACTGACCAAAAATCTCATGATAATCTACTTGTAACTCACAATAAAAAAATATTTCCTATATAAAAGTTACTTAATAGTCGATTAAGGTTTGGTTCTAGAGCCAGTAAGATTCTGATAGTGTTATTTCTCACAACTGTTGTAAAATCTCATGATAATTCATCTCATAAATATATATGTAAATTTGTACAACTGATCTTGCTTTTTACCGATCGATTTTTATTTTATTTTATATTTGAACGTATGTACTCTCTTATAGTTGTTTATTTTCTTCTATTAATGAAACTATCTCCCATATCATATTTTATAAATAGCATTCAGTTCTTTATAAAATATCTTAATACTTTTAGGATCGGATAAGACTTCAATGTTAGCAGCAACAGTCACAATTGTTACCTAATTAATTAATGCATTATAAATAGTGATAGTATATGTGAAGACACATTAGATAGTAATAGAATATTTAAGAGATTTTTTTTATGCAGAATATTTTTGAGGAGGTGTTTATCAATTTTTTTATTTTTGGCAACTAAATCTCATGTTTAGAATGTCAGAATTATTTAAAATGCCGTTCAAAAATTCAAACTTTACCTCAAATATATCATTAGAAATTTGAACGGATATTATAGCATGAGAGAGAGAAAATTCTTTTGCCTCATTGGTTCTTTCTATCTATTTTATTTCTTTGGCCATAGGGTCAATCTCGTTTTTAATTAATTTATAACTCTTGAATTATCTCTACTCTAAATTTAGTGCGAGGTTTTGTGAGTCTTTCTTTAGTGTGTGTGCGTGTGAAGTATTCACTAAGTCCAACGGTAAACTAATCAATATTTTCATAACCCCTGTTTTCGACTAAAGATTGGAATGGAATGTATGATTTTTAGAATAACTCTTTGAACCAAAAAATACGTGTCTATGATAACAAATGTACGACATGATTGAGAATCATAGCATTGATAATCTTTCTAATGGCCATACCAAGTGCATTGCAAGACACACAAATCAATTTATTTGTTTTTTTCCCACATCTACTAATACAATAGATCAAAATAATATTTGATGAAAGTGGGAAAATAGTGTAATGAATATGTAGATTAAGTTAAATTAACAATTTTAAAGTTAAGAACATTAGAATTCAAATATATTGTAAACTGATATACTTATATCTAATAGTGTTTTCAAAATGAGTATAATTAGTAAAGAACAAACAGTCTTCAAAATATATTGTTTGTTTTAGCCATCACATTATGCTGTGTTGTTTGTTGACATGTGGTTTCAATTGTTTTGTAATACATATTCTTTTAACATAATGAGTTAAAGATGTATTAATATTTTCCTCCTTTCTCCCTCCCTCACCAGTAATTGAGTATCAATCCCAATATTCTATTATCGAAGAAATACTAGTCTGGGATCTTATGAGAATGCATGGAAATATCTACAAAATTTAGTATTATTTTTTATAATACATAGCCATTTTATTTTACTGCAATAATACACAAATATTAGACTCCACATAATGCTATTAAGTGCCATAATAGAAGGAGGCATCTGAGCATTCGAACATATTAATTCAAGTAGTGTTACTATTTGCTTCATAATATAAAAATCAAGCACTCGATGAGTATTTGCATGAATACAAGTTTAACACTAAAATTCAGACTCATTAAAATTAAAAAACAAAGGTGATAAATGATGAATATGTAGCAACAAAAAAAAAAAAAAAAGGACCTGCTATCAATGCTAAATCTAAACCTTATTTGTTTTCTCGGTCTCTTATCCGCACACTTTGAATTGTTTTGGGACTAGTATTATTTAGAAAATGTACCCCACTCTATTTACTACCAAACCTAATAATTTGTTATATTTGGATATCATGAAATAAATAAAAACATCGTTATAATAGATCAATGAAACTCAAAACATCCTTTATTTGTTACCAAGCCTAAAATACTCAATACATATATTAAACTCACGCCAACATTATATTAATCACTCCATTTATTTTTATACTTATATTATTTTAAACTTCGGTGCAAGGCACATCAATGAACACATTCAATTGCCCAAATTATTCGTAATTAATCAAATCAAATACTATTATCTCCTTATAATGATTCAAAATACAATACTGAATTATTCTTTCTATTATTTTGTAAATCTGGCTATTAAAATATGAACTCTTATGATTAGAATAATTATTATTTAAATTATTATCCTAATAGTATTATTTTAATTACTATTATTTTTATTTATTAAATTTTAATAACTTTGGCGCAATTGTAAATTGCGGTGATTTGTAACTTGTACCTTTAAGACAATTGTTTAGTAATGGGATCCCTGAATGATTCAAGAGTTTTTGTGCCACAATTCAACACTGGTACCCGTAAACAAAACAAACGAAATAAAGTGATGTACTAGACTTATAGATTAAGGATAATAATAAAAAATTTCAAATTAATTAAGAAAAAACTTACAAGTTTTTGGTTTAAGTTAATTTAGAAATAAAAAGCTACGGTAGGTAAAGAAGATATACAACAAAATAACTTCTTAAAAATTTAAAATCAAACTTATTTTATGTACATCACTTATTTTAGAAATAAAAAGCTACGGTAGGTAAAGAAGATAAACAACAAAATAACTTCTTAAAAATTTAAAATCAAACTTATTTTATGTACTTCTAGCAAGCTATGATTTAAAGTTTTAATTGAGCCGAATTGTATTTGTCTGAATGTAATTGAGTAGAGAATTTTGAATGTTAGTTGAACCTAACTCATGTCCCATTTTGACTGTACATTTATACCATCTGCTCCATTTTAAATAAATATATTATTTCTAATAATTATTTTTATAATTATTTATATATTTTTAAAAATATATAAAAAATATATATTATAAAATTTTTTTTATAATTTCTTATAAAATATGAGTTTAATATCTGAAAATTTTTAAGATAAATGTATTTTTAAAAGTTTTTAGTTTAAGTATTTTTAAACGTCCAAACGATCACTATATGTGGCGCTTTCGATATTTTATCTGCTGAGAAAAGGGTTTTAGTAAAAAAGGAATAAGAAACTGATCTTTGATTGATTAAAGACATTAGCCGCTTCGACTTTTTTAAAAAGTTTGGATATTCCATTTGTCAAAAAGCAGGAGATATTAAATTTTATTTTTAATTAATTGTAAATTATAATCATAGCAATAGTATTAAGATGCCTAAGACGAATAGCAAATATAAACAAATTGGTATTTCAGTAATTTCCAATATCAAAACTTAAAATTTTTTTATCAAAAAAAATTATAAGAATAATTAGCATTCTTTTGAAAAATATATTCACATGTTTATGCTTAAAGCACGTGCAAGAAAAGTAGTATAAATTACAAAACTGAATGTCAGTACAGACGACTATTTAGTCTAATTATTGTTGTCCTTCAAATGATTGTAACATCTTCAGCGTTTAGTGAATTATCAAAAGAACAAGAATACAAAGGGGGCGTATTTATCTTGATAAAAAAAATGGATGATGTAAATTTTTTTGAAACTCATTTGAAAAATTCAAATAAAAAATTAAAAATATTTAATAAAAAATAAAATTATATATTAATAGAATATTTATAGTAAATTTTAGAAATAATTTTTAAAAAAACTTTTATTAATAAAATAATTTTATTTTAATTTTTATATGTATTTTATATTGAAAATGAGTTAAAAAAATAAATTTGGAATGTTGATAAACACGTTTCAAAACAATTAATAATAATAATATTACAAGTTTACAACAATTAGAAAAAAATAGAAATAGAGAGAAATTAATAAAATTGTACTACATGGACGAAGAGACATAGGTAACCCCTCGTTTATGTACAAAAAGACCTTTAAAGTGACCAACAAACAAACATTAATCTTTTTTATTATTCTTTTTTATTTAGCTACATTATTCAAAATATTCTTCTTTCTTTTTTGATCTTTTCATTTATTTTAAGGTTATAAAAGAATCTGCATCAACGTGCCGACTGTTCGATTGCACTAGAAAGAGTGCGGTCTTAATATTATTGTCTGCCTTATCAATTTAAACAATGACGCCATTGCTGCAATATTATTCAATAATTCTTAAAGTATTTGAAAGTACATAATGAATGATAACTCTTCCTTTAGTTGACCACTAGTTTTGTCCAGTGTTAAATCACATTCTAGAATGAATTCAATACCTAACTCTTGAAAGAGTAGAGATAACATATTACTATATATCTAAGGTATGATTTTGTAAACTATTTACTCTTATTTATCCAATGTGTTCGGACGGTGCCGGAGATTCAAGATGACAATATGAGTTACTGTTAGATTCGAATTATCCAATGTGTTCAGACGGTGCCGGAGATTCAAGATGACAATATGAGTTACTGTTAGATTCGAATCAATTTATATAATAATCGAGTTAAAATCGATCAACTTTAATTCGGTGTATATATTTGTATGAATATTAATCGTCAATTTTAATTTATTTATTAATTATATTAAAATTTAAATCGATCTATTTAATAATTAAAATAATTAAAATTAAAATTATATTTTAATAATAATAATGAAAATTGTTAGATGTTATATATTTAACACAAAAAAATTAGTTTGGATAAAATCTATTATTTAAGTAAATATTTATCAAAATATGACAAGATGAAAAAATAAATATAAATTAAATCAAATTCAATGTAATTGTTGTAAATATATTTTATTATCAGTTATGATATGCTAGACAAATAATTATACATATTAAATAAATTAATTCAAATCCCTTCCTAATTTATTTAATCTATGGGTTAATATTAGATTAGTTTGAAATTAATCAAAATTCGACTAAACTTAAGCCAAAATCTGATTTAGGTGGATCGGTTTTGAAGGTCGGGATCATATATTAAAAGCTTTATATGGGATCACGTAATAACCTATTAGAGTCTATATCGAAAAAGACATGACACCATTCGCTGCAGGGTATACATGAAGCTCTTCATGAAGATGTCGCCAACAACCAATGCAAAAAAATCAACCTTTTAACTCTTGGAAGGTGGACATGCATCGGCCCTCCCAACCGAAGAGATCAAGGCGAAGTCCTCTTTTCTAACTATTATATCTAATTAGTTGAAAATTTTCTAAACAACTTTCAACGCACCTTGTATACGCCATAATCCTTCTATGTTAAAATAGTATCATACTTTCGATATTATTAGTATATTGTAAACAATGTGGGACTCATCATTTGGTTGAGCGTTCCACATAAAAAATTCTTTAATTTTTAATTATATATTTTTTAATACATATTTTATAAATATTTAAAAAATTTATTTAAAAATTTAAAAAATATAAAAAATTTTTATTTAATAAAATCTTTATATTATATATTTTTATTTTTTAAAATAAATAAAATATTTTTTATTTAAAAAAATTTTATTTTATAAATACTTTTTAAATATTTTCTGAAGATAATACTCTGAGATAAAGTTAATGCTATTATTCGTCCCTCGTTCTATTCATCATGTAGTATTGATATTGGAGGACGTTTTATTACTATCAGCTGGTCAGTCAAAATTATAATAAATAATATTTATGAACATTAACAATGCTCAACTATTATTCACAACCTATGTAGCAACTAAGGTAATTTGCTATTAAGCCCTCTTAAATGCTACATTAAAGGAAACTATACGTATGCAGAGGCCATACAGCTAGCTTGCAGAAAAAGAAAACCGAAAAATCAAACTATGAAAAAAGGAAAAGTTTTTTATTATTAGTTTTAAAGATATTTTCAGATAAATATATTACACAAGAAGAAGTATTAACTCCTTCAAATATTTGATCGAGAGTCGTTCAAATAAAAGCGCATAGCATTAATTAATTGAAGGCTGTTAAGAAAAAAATTTAGATCCTATGTGAAAGAAAATTCTACAAAATTAAATCTCATAAATATAAAATTAGTGAGAAATGAAGTTTAATAAAAATATATTTTTAAGTGATAATTAAAATCTCAAATTATAATATAAATGCGAAAATAAAATTTAAAATAATAATTAAAAAATAAAATATGAAATTGAAAAATCTCAAGAAATAATTAGATAATAATTGAAATATTTTTTTAAATAAAACGTAGAAGTATTCAAACACGTTTGTAGCAGCGTCGTCGCTGACGTCTTCTCCCGACATCCCTCTCCTTTCTTTTCCTTTCACATATTTTCCCGCACGTGGTTCTCATGTTTCACTCCTTAACAACTCTAACAATTTTAAAAGAAATAAAAACCTTTGTTCCTCTTTTCTACACAGACGCACACTGGCTCTCTCCTTAGGTGGCAACAGCAGTTTTTCGTTTTTCCTCCCTTTATATAAGCGAAAGCAAACCTCACCCACTTCTCTTCACTTCCTTTTATCTTATTAAAACTTGTTACCTAGTAATGGAATTGCAGACGGCGACCGCAGTGGAGGCTTTCAGAGAAGGTTTTTCAATGATTTTCTTCTCGACTGCCGTCGTGGTAGTGAGTCTTGCTGCGTCTCTGAAATTAGTCAAGCTACGTCCGTGGTGTAGTTGCGCTATCTGCAAAGCATATGTTAGCGGTTCTTGGAGAGAAGATTTCGAGAATATGTGTGACTGGTACACTGATCTTCTCCGCCGATCGCCGACGGGAACGATTCATATCCATGTTCTTGGAAACATCATTACTGTTAATCCTACTAACATTGAACACATGCTGAGAACAAGGTTCGAGAATTACCCAAAGGGGAAACAATTTTCTGCTATTCTAGGAGATCTTCTCGGCAGGGGAATCTTCAATGTCGATGGTGAGCAGTGGCTTTTTCAGAGAAAGCTTGCTAGTTTAGAGCTGGGAAGCCACTCTGTTCGTAGCTACGCTTTTGAAATCGTCTCCGGCGAGGTCAGAAGTCGCCTTCTTCCGCTTCTTAATTCAGTCGCCGACCGGTGCGCTGCTTTAGATTTGCAAGACATGTTCCGAAGGTTCTCGTTCGACAACATCTGCAAGATCTCTTTCGGTCTGGACCCCGGTTGCCTCGAGCTCTCTCTTCCGAGGTCTGAGATAGAGGCGGCGTTCGATCTCGCTTCCCGGCTTTCGGCAAGACGCGCAACAACAGCGTGGCCTATAGTGTGGAAAGCAAAGAGATTTTTCAACTGTGGGTCCGAGAGAGATCTCAAACATGCAGTGAAGTTCGTCGACATGCTCGCCGGAGAAGTAATTCGTCAGAGAAGGAAGCTGGGCCCTACGGACGGCCAGCACGACCTGCTATCGCGATTTATCGATACAATCGACGATGACCGTTATCTCCGTGACATCGTCATCAGCTTCCTCCTCGCCGGAAGAGACACAGTCGCCGCCGGGCTAACCAGCTTGTTCTATCTGCTCGCCTGCCACCCGCACGTGCTTGAAGCCATGAGAGACGAAATATCCCTGGCCAAGTGTCGATTCAGCGGCGATGATGATTACCTGTTAAACTACGAGCAGCTTCGGTCGAGTCACTACGTGCATGCGGTGCTGTACGAGAGCATGCGCCTTTACCCGCCGGTACAATTCGACTCCAAATTCTGCGCCGCGGACGATGTCTTGCCCGATGGCACCTTCGTCCAGCGTGGAACTCGTCTCACATATCATCCTTACGCTATGGGCAGGATGGAGAATGTGTGGGGCCTAGACAGCAACGAGTTCAAGCCAGAGCGGTGGCTTTGCGACGGGGTGTTCTCGCCGGAGAGCCCGTTCAAGTACCCAGTATTTCAGGCAGGGACACGTGTCTGTCTAGGAAAAGAGATGGCGCTCATGGAGATGACGGCTGTTGCCGTTGCCGTGGTTCACCATTTCGATATTGAAGTCGTCGACAAAACACGGAAACCGAAGTTCGCGCCCGGACTTACGGCAACATTCGGCGGAGGGCTTCATGTCACCGTTAGAAAGAGAGTTAACAATAACGTTCTCGGCGGTGGCGCAAGTTAGCGCCGGAGAGAAGAAGTTAGGGTTGCTAAAATTCGCCGAGCTAGTTAATTAGTTTGCATGTGGCATTAGTTACCTGGTGATGTACATAGAGATAGACAAGCAAAACGGAGCTGTTCAAAATCCAAATTGTTATCTGCAATTATACTCGATCATTATTTATAAAGAAATTTGTAAATGTCGGATTTATTATAACTAAAGAACGGGCAAATCTATCCATAAATGAGTTAGCTTTCGATCATTTTAATTTCTAAGATAACAAAAAAAGAAGTCAGGAAAAAAGGGTTTGGTTTCCGGGAGCAGGAAACTTTGATAGCTAGGTAGTCCTGATTACTCATAGTTCTTATTTGGACGGAATTGAATTTTCAAATACATTAAAAAATTAATTAAAATATAAATTATAGAAAGTAGTTTCATATAAAATAAAATTTTAAAATAAATATGAGGGTCACTTTTAAGTAATTTTTTATTAAAAAAAGTGCCTTTTTTAATGAAAGTAAATACATCCTATATAGATTTGACTTTCAGCTATTGAAAAGTTATTTCGAAACAGGTACGGCACTAGAACATACATTTTACCTATTTTTCTAATATAATATATATATATATCTATATATATATATATATATATCTATCTAATAAATAAATAAATTAGATTTTTAATTGATTATTTACAATAATATATAAAAATGTACGATAATGTTTAAAATAAATATTTTAAAAATAATTAATTAAATTTGAAGTTTTGTTTAATAATTAATAAAAATTATATGAAAATATGTGTATTTATAATATATATTTTTTAATTTTAATAAATCAAATTAATGTATAAGGTACATAGAAATAAAAAATAAAAAATAACAAGTACTTCAAACGATACTTATAAATTAATATATTTAGTTAAAAACACGATTAATAGCAATATTTGTGAAGTTGGTAGCTTTCCTGAATTATGTGTAAAGAAATAATATAGATGAATCATTATATAGTTAGTCAATAATATATATTATATAGTTTGTCAGTTACCTTTGCCATAGGCGTGTATCATTCTTTTCTCTCTCTCTCTTTCTCTCCAAAACGAGTATATCGTGATCATTGAGCCTTTAGGGGCGTCTGAAATTGCTTTTTTTAAATAAAATTTTTTAATTTTTCATTTAAAATTTTTTAATATATATTTTATAAGTATATAAAAAATTTATTTAAAATTTAGAAAGTGTAGAAAAATTTTACGGAGTGAGATCTTTTTATTGCATATTTTTATTATTTTTTTAGAAGTAAAAAAATTAAATCTCATTTTTAAAAAAAAATAAAAATATTTTTCATTTAAAAAAAATTCTATTTCATAAATAATCCCAAACGTCCCTTTAATTGTTAGTTATAGTTTAACAAAATATTATAATATTTTTAAATTTTATTTAATAATTAAAAATTAAAAATTGTCAAAAAATAATATATCATACAATTTTATTATTATTTGTTTATTGTTTTAAATATATAAAATTTATATTTAAAAAAATTCTAAAATATTTTTAATTGATAAATATTAATATAATAAATACAATTCAACGTCCCTAATGCGCGGTTCATCAATTTAACTGCTACTATATACATGCACGTTATTATGTATCATGAGCCAAATTCATATACTTAATTAACCAATCAAAGACGTATTAATACACAAATCCATGTTCGGTAGGAGAGACGTCGACTTCCTCCAAACTTCCCGATGATGAAATTTTGGAACGAACATGTAGCTGAACTCAGGCTCAGTTAGCAATCACTTGGCAAACAGAAAGATAAAAATATTGTTTTTAAAGAAAACAATAAGATGGTCTCCTTCTTAATTAAGTGAGCTTCATCAGTCGATCAAATTATCGCTGTGGATGCTGGTGAATTATTGATTAGACAAGATTCATGGAACACAAATCCTAATATGTATAATATTCTGTATTTGTTTTCGGTGGCACGTCACACACGTATAGATATTTGTAATTGCTTGTAACAAATTCAGCGTATACGTGCATGTAAAGTTGCAGCCTTGTAGCCATGTAGGATCCAGCCTTGCAGCCTTTGTCCGCGTGTCATTTTTCTTCTTCTTTAGGTTTTCTCATTCTTCGAGCCCAATTTCCAACTCTGGCTCTAACTAAAAGCAACTCTCCTTGAGTTTACAAAGATAGTATTTGAGAATTAATTTTCAATTCTTTTTCGTTTCAATTTTATGGAAAAAACAGATAATCTATTTAAGAAATATGATATTTAATAAAGCTCAAAAAAGTGCTTTACTCTTTTTTAATAGAAGATTAGAAACTTAAATATTGGATATGGATCCGTAAGTTACTTGCGTAAGGTTGCTTAAAAACTAGTTTATTTGATCGATCTGTGTATGGAATAGATTGGTTCCGTCCCATCGTATCCCTTCTCTTGGAGTGAAATATTCTGTTGTACGTTTATTTCTTTGTTTCTCATTTTTTCGTTGTGTAGGGAAAGTAGGAATGTCATTATCATATATATTGAAATAAAAACATCTAAAATTAGGATTTGTTTTTTTGCTGATAAACTTTGCATTGTATTCCCTGATAATAATGCTGAAATATTAACTTGAGAGGGATATGCCGCTTATAGTTTGATTTTCTCTTTCACCTATGCCAGTAATTAACTTATTATCTGAGATTGAAATCATAATTGTCAGAATCAGATTGGACATTGAATAGAAAAAATTATCCGAATTATGAATTTTTTAATTGACCTTCCGAATCAATCAGTTAAACCATCAGATCAATAATAATAAATTATTTTTAATTAATAATAACAATAATTATAGTGAAAAACTTACTATTATTATGACACTAACAATAATAATAATAGTAGCAAATCACAACAAAAAATTAAAGTATTTTTACTATGGCATTACTATCAACAACAGCAGTAATAACAGTCACAGTAAAAGTTAAAATATTATCACCATAGTATTACCACCGTTAATAACATAATAACAATAAAAATTTATAATGAGAAATATTTAAATAAATTAGGAGATTAAAAAAAAATAAAATTATAAAATAGATACATCGTAAAAGAGATATAATAAATTTTTTAAATATACATATTTGAATCTGAATATTTTATAATATAAAATTTAAAAATCACTAATTATTAATATTTACAAATAAGATATAATTAATTATATTTTTGTATTATCACATCTAAATGTAAAATCTAAACTATATATTATTTTTCAACATAAAGCTACTAATAATTATTTTTAGATTAAATTATTATCAATTTAAAATTTTTAAATTTTATTCAATCCGATTTGATCCAATCGAATTAACTGAATTAAAACGAGTCAAAACGGATCGAAGCGGATCAAAAAGAGTTAATAGTATAGATGATTTTTTTATAAATTTGGACAGATTTACTGTCCGAATCAACGATTTTTGAGTTGACTTGAACAATTCAGTCTGGATATGATAATAATGATTGAAACTATTACACATAATTGAGTGCTTGGGACGAACCAAAAGAAAATTTCAAAACAAAAATTTCTGTCAATCTTAGTCATCAGAAGAACATGTACGCAAAAGAAAAAAAAATGGTGAAACTGAACGTCACGATGATACGATCAACTTGGTGAAGTGTCCGAACCATGTCGGCATTGCATCACTAGAACAAGTAGCTAACAAGCAAAAGCCAAGCAAACGAAAAGATGGATGGCAAATATGATTTAAAGTATTTGTGGAATGCGGTCTTCATCCACATATAGAAAAATGAAAAAAAAAACTAAAACATAACAATTCATGATTGATTCAATTTTAGGCATTAGTTAGTTAGTTCGCAGTTCAGTTTGGTGATGATTATCAGCTTAACACAAAATAATATGTTATCGTTCAGAGAATGAAAATTTTAGAATTTACAAAAACAACATTTTAATCAATTTGGACATGTTTACCTACCGTCTAAAATTTATTTTTTTAAAGCTTATTTTTATTATTAAATAATAAAAATTTAAAATAAATTTTTTCTATTAAAATAATTTTTTTCATAAATTTAATTTAAAACTTACTTTTAATATAAAAACTTATTGTTTATTAAATATTTTAAATTAAAATTCAAGTTTTTAAATTTATTTAAAAATTAAGTTTATTTCAAAGTAATCACGCCCTTTGGGGGTGTTTACCTAAAAAAGATAAATTTAGTAAATTAATTTTTAAAAATCAATTTAAAATTAAAAATATTTAATCAAAAATAAAATTTTTATAAAAATTTTATATTAATAATAAGTTTGCAAAATTAAACTAAAATAAAAATTGATAAAAAGTTATTTTGAAAATTTTATTTTATATTATTAAATAATTTTTAAAAAAAGTAAAATTTTAATTGACAGTAAACACGGCCTTGACGTTGTAGCGAAGTATATCATAAATATGCTGCCTAATCCATATCACACATGTTTGGGCCTTTGTTGGGCTGCTATTACCGGTCTTAGCCCTGCTCTTCGGCCAGCATGTATCCATTATTGTTTTTCAAACGACATTTATGTGCGTTTGTTGTGGCCAACTACATTACAGATGGGCATTCTAATCCAAATAAAATCACACCCGAATCTTAGTAGGCTAGATTTTTACTTGGCCCCCTTGGCTATCTTTAGGTCCAACAATGATCGAGCGCGTTTGACACTGCTTATTATAAGCAGTTTTTTAACTTTTTTTTTTTATTTTATATTTTTCAATACATAATTTATAAGTATTTAAAAATTTTATTTAAAAATTTTAATAGTGTAAAAAAATTTTACGAAGTGAGATCTTTTTATTGCATATTTTTATTATTTTTTTGGAAGTAAAAAAAATATAGTTTGTTCTTCGAAAAAGATAAAAATATTTTTCATTTCAGAAAAGCTTTATTTCATAAGCACTACCAAACGCCTCCGATGATTGTAGTAGCTTTGGGAAGTATTTTAGAGTGTTTATTAAATACAATTTTTTTAGAATGAAAAATATTTTTATTTTTTTGAAAAACGACTTCTAGTTTTTTACTTTAAAAAAAAAAGTGTAATAAAAAGATCTATTTACGTAAAATTTTTCTACATTTTCTAAAATTTTAAATAAATTTTTAATATACTTATAAAATATATATTAAAAAACTTAAAATAAAAAATTATAAAAAAATGTAAATAAAATACTAAGCCAAACAAGCTCTTTATCATGCAGAAAATCAAAGAGTATCTAGTAAAGTTGTAAATATAGGCCGAGTTAAACAGGACGTCCTGCAGCCAGATTAAATGGTTTGAAATATAGCTCGTGAATAATAACAAGATCGGGCCGACTTGATCTGGTTCGTTAAGCAGTATAGGATCGATGTTATTGGTCCGATTAGCATGTTGATCGGTCATCATTGATCATTCTACGACGATCTTTGACATAATCAACATTGACCAGGTCAAAAAATTTTAAAAATTCAAAAAAATTGAAAATAACGATCATGCTAACATCATCGTGATTATTGTGTATAGCCGTTGGCTGCCTTGCCTGTAATTATTTAAATATTTTTTATTTAAAATTTATTCACCATTTTAGCTATAATGTATTCTATATTAATTCAAATTCACACAATAAACTTTCATCTTTCAAATTAAAAACTTCTTTCTTGCAAGTAGTAACTTCAATAATTACATCATAAGAAATTTTCACATATTTGGTTTACTTATCTGTATTTGTATTCCTTAAATTATTTATGAATTTAGTAATTGCTTAAAAAATCTATCCAGTATGAGTCTGACTAATGTCCATAAGTAATTTGGATCAGTCTTTACATAGTTTTTTTTTTCAACCTCATTTAACCTTACAATTCGAGGACACTACTAGAAATAAGATCTTCACCAACTGAATAAAGCAATCGATAAGAGCTAAAAATCAGTCGGTAAAGCATACTACCGACTAAATAGCAGTAGTCAGTATTTCGTCGACAAATAATAATCGGTAAATCAGTTATCGACTAAAATAAAATTTCAGTTGGTATTGAACAGTAAATTACCGACTGAAAATAGCTAGTCGGTAATTATCGACTCAAGATGCAGTTGGTAATTATCAATTATTTTTTCAGTCGATAATTATCGACTTTTTTGTTAGTTGATGAGCAATATATAGCACTATTCTTGCTTGCTTTTATTAATTTTCTAAAATTAATCATTCCATTCAATATATATTCTTCAAAATACACATAACAATCATAATAATATTCATCAAAGTACCTTTATCAATTAAAAAAAAAATCAGTTATTGTTGTTGGATGCTAAAACCATTGTTAGATACAATTCAAATAAAAGATCATTTAAATACTTAATTCAATTACAATTCGGTTCTTAATTATATCATAACATCACCTCATACATTCTTGAAGATTGTGAACCATTGTTGTTGAACAAGACATTATTAAGAGTAGGTTGTGCTCCAGAGTATGTAGTTCTAAAAGAGTGTTGATGTTCTTCAGGAATGTCTTTTAGTATAGTGAGGAACAAAATTCTCTAAGAAGAATTTTATGTTATTGTCTGTAGTAACATTTTCTGAAGAAGTGACAGATGAATATCCCTTGTTAGTGCAGAAAGTATAATCGAATTGATGTTCATTCTCAAATTGTAAGGTTGCTGAGGTTTAAAAAAAAACTCTATATAAAGACCAATCCAAGTTATTTACGGACATTGAGTCAGATCCATACTGAATAGATTTTTGGAACAATTACTAAATTTATAGATAATTCAAAGAATGCAAATACAGGTAAGGCAAAAGGTAAAAGCTTCTTAAGACATAGTTATTAAGTTGCAAATTTTTAATCTTATTATTACATAAATCAAATATGTAGATAAATTCTAAAAGATTGCCAGGTTAGGAATTTTGTATTTTAAAGGATGCAATCTTGCAACATACAACTAATAATGAAGAACTGACAGAATAATTTTATAAATTATTTGTAAATACAAATCTTCTAAATATAAGCCAAAATGTATAATTATATTTATATTGTATTTTTTGTATTACTTTATATTAATAATAATTTTTTAAGTTATTATTTATAATTTTATTGTTTTATTCTTTATTTATAAAAAAAAAATAAACAAGTTGATAGAGTCAGGCAAAAATATTATGCCCGGCCCGGGCCGAATACTCGAATAACTCTTTTGGCCCGGTCGGTCCGGCCAGCCTTATTTATATCTCTTTTTTAGTATTTAGTTACAATGAATCGACTAATACACCGATTTGATACAATTGCTAAATCGAAAGTGAATCAACCCATTGGCTGAGTTCATCTAAACTCATGAGTTAAATACATTTCGGTCAAAATAGTATTATGTTAGATGTGCTCAATTTGATATAGGGATGACAATATATGACCTGATCCGAAAACCCGACCCAAAATCGATCTGTTTAATCAGGGTTAGGGTTGGAAAATTTGACCCGTATAAATATATGGGTTGGGTTATGATTGAACAAATTTGACCCGGTTATTAAATGGGTCAATCCGGATTAACCCGAAATTGACTCACCAATCCGAAATGTCACCTTTTGAAAGAACAATTTTTGATTTTTTCTTACCGTATAATAAAATATTGACAATAAAAATAATCGATACTAGTTATTTACAAACTATTAAATTAAAATGTATTTATAGTTAATTCTTTATGTTTATACCTTAATAAAATAGTATAAGATAAAAAGTATAATATTATCGAAAGTATTACTATTTAGGTATTTTTAATGACGAATTTAGATTTTGTATAAAAATTTTGTTAGATAGATATATTTATCAAAATTTTTATCGAAATTATTAACCTAGTATTTGTAATTATAAATTTCAACTGTTATCATATATTTTTTTATATTGTAAGGACCGATGAAGACATTAAGGAATGTTGTTGGATATAATTATATCTTGTCAGTAAAAATATCGTGCACTTTCATTCGAACTGATCTTATAATTTTACTAAAGCTTAAAAATATAAAATTAATAATTAATAATTTTAATTATTAAATGGGTCGACCCGAGTTTGACCTAGTTATTAGTAGGTTGGGTTAGGATTGATAATTTTGACCCGTATAAATTCATGGGTTGGGTTAGAATTGAACAAATCTGACCCGATTATTAAATGGGTCGACCCGAAATCGACCCATCAACCCATATTGCCACTCCTAATTTGATACAACAATTAGGTGAAGTTGGGTGACTAATAAGTTAACTCATCCAAAGATAAAACAAATAAGTTTAATTAAGTGACCTTTTCAAGGATATCAACATGCATTACGCTCATTGCAGAGTTTTACATTTAGACTATTGGATCAAACGATCCAACGAATGAAAATCACGTATGAAAAGCAAACACGTTTTCTTTTCAAGATCAGTGAACTAACTAATTGGTGTCAAGGAAGGAGGTGAGCATGCGCAGGCCTGTAGGGAGGAGGGAGTTGAGTAGCACCAAAGGAGAGGTGGATAAGAAAAGAAGGAGACAAAAGAAAAAAGATAAATACTACGTTTGCCCTTTCCTAGCGTGATTTTTAATTGATCCTAATGGCAGGGGTTTGGAGTGTTGAGAATGAGCATGATGTGTGTTGGAAGTTCTGAGTGTTTTGATACTAACACATTTTTTCGGGTCATTATTTAGCTTGGAACAAGATTATTTGGTGGATAGACAGAATAATGATAAATATTTTACTAAGTATTCTGTATCTACCGGAAGCTATCTTTAGAGCTGAATATTTTTCAACTTAGTCATCAAATTGGAGATTTTTTTAGTATAATTGAAAGAGGATATATCAAGGAGTAAATTAAGTCAACTCTGAAATTTCATCAAATATCAAAAACAAGAAAAATTCATGAAGTTTGCTGATCGCATAAACATATGATAGATCAACTTGTAGCTCTCAGGATAATAATATTAAAAAATGCAATATATCTCTGATCAGGAAATATTTTCAAGATCTAATTTTTCTATGGATAAAAGACATTTTAGAATTTCTATAGTCCAAACTTCAGGTCATTCTATAAAGAAACAAATTCTACAAAAATTAGAAAAATTTACTGTTTTGCACTTGTGAATTTTGGATGCACCCCAGTGAACCTCTTTTGGACAGTGGCGTTCAAATGAGATATCTCTCATTCGAGTCGCATTTTGGAGATCCAATTTTTGCTATCAGAAAAGGACTCAAATATCTATTTATAGCTCAAATTTGAGGTGACTCATCCATTAACGAATTTAGAAAAATTCTCAAAGTGACCGAACAGAATGCATTCCAGACTGGACAGAATCATGCTAGCTATGAGTGCGCCGAATTATTTTTGGTTTCCTACTCGTGCCAATTAGTTCTAGTTAGTTAATATAGACAAAACTAATTAAGAAAAACTCAGTGATTCTATCCTAATTTATCCCGCAAGTGCACGATTGTCGTCTACCGTATAACAGATAATAAGTTTGTTCCACATAAATTATTGTTAAGTTTAATTCAAGTTTTTATCTAACAAAAGTTATGTTTATGAAGGCTAATCAAAAGTGTACGAGATCTAAGAACGAAAAGTAACATACGTATCGAGAAAACAGATATACAAACAACTAGAGTTTTAAAATCCACAACTAATAACTCTAACTTTACATAAATATGATAATAGATTATGATGATTGTGAAGACTTTGTACCTAACACTTTGGTCTAGTTCTTAGGTACGATTTTTAATTATGATTTGAACTTTAGTCTAGTGTAAAAATCACATATCGCTAGTAATATTCTAACTTCTTATTTAAAAATTATTAACGATGCATTAGGTCCTGCGAAATCATAAATTATGTAGTTGTATTTACTTTGGTCCAGTAAATATTAACTAAAGTTATTAATTCTGTAATTCATAAATTATGCTCCGATTTGTCCTTGCAGACATAATTAATATAATAATTTAGATATCAAACTTAATGCTGATTATGTATGCAAATTTAATATCTTGACATATTTTAAAATAAGAATTAACAGCTCACACAAAATCAACAATGCAGATATCACATAATATTTAAAAAAATAAATTAAATTTATTAGAGTTTTATTCTAACTCTAGTTTAGAGAATTTAGCCACACATATTAATATTACACACAATAATATTGTACGAAAAATAAAATATGAGGAAAAGAGAAAAAAATAAATCTGAAAATTTTTTCGTTTCTAATCTGATCTTCTTTCTATCTTCCGTTCGGCTCTCTCTTGGTTCTCCGTCAGCTCCCGTATTTTTGCCACGACGGTGGTCAATAAAAAAAAATCTCCAGTCTTTTAGTTCATCCTTACCTCATCTTATTTTCTATTTCTTTATACTTTTCTTGTGGGCCTTCTTATCATAAACCCATATTCTCCTTATTGGCTCAATGATATTTTTTTGATTTCTTTTCTTCTTTACCTACATAGCATATATAATTTGGCTTAATAAATATATAATTAATCTCAATTAATTCAATTTAGCTCACAGTAATCATAAAAATATCACTTACTATAATAATATTACATTAAAATGTATGCAATTGTACACTTATCATTGACTTCAGATGATGCTAAATCAATCAAGAATATATGCAAAATATTTATTTTTAGATTTTATAGAGAGGATATTGAAATATATCAAGAATACTTACAATGATGGAAGAATCCAGCATGTATACAATTGTTAGCCATGCATATCAAGATATCAAGAATATCTTAAATATTTGTCATTTGTTTGAATTTTGATATGACCTTTATATTGGGATTGATGAAGACAATGGAGATTAATTTTATAGAAAGAAATAATATTGAACTCTAGAAAAAATCTGTCACAAATTCGGATGATATGGCAGCAAAAACTATAGAAAAAACTTGCACCGTTGGATTATTTTAAGGCATCGTATAATGTCCGATTCACTTGAGATTTGTAAGACCTATTCCTAAGGCATAACAGAAGAGATCCACATTAGCAACAAACAGCCAACACAGTCGTTAATATTAATAAAACTATCAACTAAACAAGGAAACATTAATTAAATACCGATCGAAATGAAAAACAGTTGGTAATCTCATAATATCTACCGACAGGTGGTGAAGCAGTCAGTAATTTTCTTGAAATAATGATTGGTCCTTGGTAATTAGCTTTTTTGGCGACTACATGTATAAGCAATTGGTAACAGATAAACACTTGACGATTACTCGTATTTCAATTGATAACTATCGTATTTAGTGACTAAAAATATTAAATTAATATTTTTTAATTGGTAATGGCTCGATTTGTAGTAGTGGTTGTTAATATGTACTCAAATTTTGGCTTCAAATGAATACTTTCTGAACGGTATGATCTAGTTTTGTTTGAAATTTATTAACTCATTATTTCTATTTTTTTTAATTTTCAAAAATTATTTTACCCTTTATATATAAATGGTGATTTGATGAGCTTTTGGGTCAATGTTGTTGTATTGATATTATTCTAAATCTGATAAAAACTTTTGTCACAAATTGAATCTCCATCGCTCTCGAATCACCTTTGAGGTGAGTACAATGATTACGATTTTCTATACAACAGCAAAATAATGAGATAGTTTATATTTTTATATCGAATTCTCTGTTTTGTTTAATTTACAATATTTCTCTATTCTACTCTATTCCGCTTTGACTCAACACTTTTACAATCTTTTGTTCGATGAAGAATACCTCAACTATAGCTCCTTGCTCTATATGGTAATCTATTTTTTGCGGAACACTAAGACATTCATGCCTATTTATCTACGCAACTTAGTTCAAACTATTAGTCCATCTAATTTATAAATTAATTAATAATTTTTATTATCATCAAAATTAATCTAAAATTCAAATAATTTATATTATCAATTATAATTGCCAATAAATATTGTGGATATACGGATTAGTTATAAACTAGTTATTATTTTATTTTCTAGAAATAATGAAGATCAACAGTTGATTAGATATTTTGATGGGCCGTAGAATAGGATTCATTCAATTTTGGAAGCAAATTATCTGCTTAGCTCTTTGAGCGTGTGTCATAATTATAAGTTGGCTTTAATTGTGGGAGGATATAAATGTCTTAATTTATCCAAAAAACGAAGAAGAAAGACCACAAAAAACCGTCACTACAAGCTTAATATTTGTAAGTTAATAACGCAGTAGATAGACATTATTAATTTCTTTGAAATAATCTTGTGAGTTGGCTATTACATAATTTTTATGTCAACTTCCGCCATTGTATTAACGGACAAAAACTTCAAAACCATCGCAATTACAGTACGCTTAGAATGTAGGAGTTACAACAGCGCTGATCTTTATTATTAACTTTCTTAAAAGAAATGATCATTTTAGACTATTTCTCGTTAAAATATTTATTTTATTTTTCTAAAATCATTTGATAACACATACAAAAACTTTCGGTACAGTAACAAGAAATTAATCAACCATTATTATTTATTGTTTATTATCATTGAGATGGTTAGCCAATAATCTTTCTTAAAGCTTTACTTCTTGCAGACAATCCCCTTGCCGCCAAAACGACTGACACATTGAAGGTTGGCTTGCTTTTCCAACGGCAGCGCGATTCCAGCAGCTGTCCCACTGCTTCGCCGGAATTTTGCTACAGCGCAATCGGTGCTATAGATCGAAGTTGAAGAAAACTTGTCGGCGCCTCCCATGATCGGGTTCTTCTCGGAGATCTTCACTTTACTCACGTAACCTTCGCGGTACGTCTGCCCGAGAACTCCGTCGACCTCGCTTGTCAAAGAGTACAGCTTCAACCCTAGCTCAAGGTGCGCGAAGCAGTCTTCGCCTTGCTTAATCCCGTAGTTATGAATCCTGGAATCCTCTTCAGTGATCGGAACGACTGTGGCGGAGATCTTGAACTGTCCTTGGACTTCAAGTGTCACAGCGTTGACATCGCTGGTTCGAGCGATGTGAACTCCAGGAGCAGCTGATGAATTCCACTCGGCGTCTTGTTTAGCTGGAAGAGTTACATGTTCACCATCGAAGGAGATCTCAAGGCGATCGATATAGTCGTCCCATGTCGCGGTTTTCTTTGCTCCGATGTAAACACGGTGGACGCCAAAGAGGACAGCGATGGACTGGACCCATGTGAAGTCGCGTGTCATCGATGGGTCGCGTTTTCCAATAAAGTGAGCGTTGATGTGGAGATCGGCGTCAGAAACGAGGCAGAAGTCACGATCCTTCTTGCCGTGGAAGTAGAATGTCACGCCGTCGGCACCAACGAAACGTGGGTCCTCGCAGACTGATCCGGTAGTAATGCAAGCTGCCCATTCAAAAATATTAGACGATTTTACTTCTACACAAACCACTCATTTAAGTTTTTAGGCTAAGTGAGTTATTAATACGTACCGCAAACAGGAGCACAACGGAAGCAATCAACAAAGCAAGTCCTTGGGCAAATGGCGGGGCAATTGAACTGAACACCGGAGCAACGAGGAAAGAGCCTCTTGGGAGCATTGCACCTCACCTTCCTCGGAACCGGTGGCTTCGGGACCTTCGGTGCTGGCGGTGGCTTTACAGGCTTTTTCGCTGGCGGAGGTTTCGCAGGCTGGCCAGAAACTGATGCCACTAATACCACAATAAAGACAACGAAGATTACGAGAGGCTTCACCATTGTTACAGCCATTCTGGTTGTGAATGAGAACTAGAACAGGTGCAGGATCTCCTTTATATAATCTAAGGAGTTGACTTTACCTTCTGAAATAACTTAACATCAAAGTTTCACTTCTAATGTACATGCATGATTTTGATCAATGCCATACGGCGTCACTCACGTTAACTAGATTAAACTTCTGATGATTTTGCCCTAACTTGCTTGATGATAATAGAATTAGTTGATAAGTAGTTAAACAAAGCGATGGGTTGTATAGCTTAGCTTGACATTCGGAGATGATAAACATCTTATTTGATTAATATTAATTTGAAAAAGTGAAACCTTAAACACAATCTAGGTCGTTTGTATGAGTACTTGAAAATAAGTAGAAAAATTTTCGAAACCGTGTTCGACTCTGTTATTTATTGAGGAAATTATATCATAATCTAGGAACAAGATCAAGTCAATGCTTCTTCAAACGTGGATAACTGGCTAGCTTCGTTCACTCTAAAGTTGATTTTACTTTTCTTGTTTCTGAAGCTCTTCAATTAAGTTAAAAGTTGCTTATGAATGTCGGCGAAATGTTAGCTGGGCTTTGGTTACCGATCATCGTGCCGTGATGTTTGGAATTATTTTTCATTTATTTTATAATTTAAATTTTTAAAATTTTTTTGTTATATCTTATATAATTTTTAAAATATTTTTTTTGAAAATATTTTTTAAAGTCTTTATAAATATCTCTTAAGTCGCAACAAAGAGACGTACGATTAACTTTAGTTTACAGCTTTTCTTGCAAGGTGCAAGCGTTCTTTTGACTGATTATTATAAGCAAACGCGTTACGTTTATGCCAATTATCCAGCATTTTAGTTTGTTATGTTTTTATATCTTAAAGTTTCATATTAAATTTACTAACATATATAACATATACATATATATTATACTATATTAAAGTAAACTAATCTTAATATATCGAATTGGCTATAAAATAAATATTATCATGGTCATGTCTTTAGCAAATACTAAGAGACAGCCATTCAAAAAACGTTCAACATAGGACCTAACCATTACCAATTCATAATAAATAATACCAATCTTTTATTGGGTGCATTTCCATATTGGATAAATTTCTAAAGTTACAATAACAAATGTACTTAATCAATTAATTACCATAAATAATCAGTTACTTAACTATAAAAAATAAAACAATGGATGCAGTATTAGTTTTATGTAATCTAAGTTCAATAAATATATTAATTTTTTAATCTACCAATTGAGTTTATTATGTATATGATTTTATTTTTCAGTTACCTAGTTTTGTAAATATCTTTACGAATTTATTGTAAATCTAAAAATTTTATGACTGTAATCTTTATGTCTAAAGAGACGCCGGCCTAACTAGGTTAATTAAGTTTAAGGACATCCTCACATGAACAGCACATAACATTAATTTAAGCTCTCTTACAAAGGGATAGACAGCCCATTCGAATTACCCGGCACGTCTGTGATTGCCCAAAAAAGACAGTTTTCGGGAAAAAAAAGAAAAGAAAAAACCAAACGTTAAAATTATTTTTTAAAAGAAGTTGTAGAAGTAATTATTGTATAATCTAATTCATTCATATTTTTTAAAATCTTAAAACAATTTAATACTAGTCTACAGAACTTTAACTTAAGGTCCCGTAAAAAAGTATTTTGAAAAAGTGGAGCAAAGTTATGCCAAACGTGCCAACCATTCATGTACACTAATAACGTAGCACGAACTTGTGCCGCACAACGAAAGCTCTTATTGAATTCTTTTATTTAAATGATTAAAGAAAATTAAAATTGATAGTTAACTCTTTTTTTTTATAATCTAGCATAACGTAGATGCTTGCGTTTATATCCTTTTATTTAAACAAATTGTGAACAAAAGAGATTTATAATATACACAAATTGGTAGATTAAAAAAATAATATATTTACGAACATAGATTACACATAACTAAATAATACTTGCATTGTTCCACTTTTTTTATATGGTAAAATTATTGCCTTTATGGATTAATTACATAAAAATTAATATTGAGTAAGTACATATGATATTCTAATTTTAGAAATTTATTCATATTGCTCATATTTGGTGATTGATTTTGATGATAATAACAAACTAAAAATTGTAGTTTATAATTTAAGATGGACTAATCAGCTAATTAAGTGCTGTAGAAATTTAGAAATGAATCGTTCTACATAGCAAACAACAAAGCACCAATCCTACAAAAAAATATCAAAAAACGTACTGATAGCCGCTAAATAGCAAGCTATCTGTGTGTGATATTTTTCATATAGCACAAGACCGAAAGTCTTTGCAAGTTCGAAAACTGAGCATTAAGTCGTTCATATAGAAATATAGGGTTTAGAGAAAGAGAGAAGCAATCAGGTACACAGATCACAGATGCTAGCTTATTGATATTGCCAAAAATCAATATCATCAACAAGACACCAGAAAAGATTTTCTAGCATGTTGAGACTTCAACTAAAAATCAACACTACAACGGAATCGGAGTTATGTACAAGCAACACATCAATAATAATAGCAAGATCAATTCACAAACAAACCGAAGATGAAAATTAAGAACCAAGGAGCTGACAGAGTTGTATTCACTGGAATAATACAAAAAGTTCAATATTCCGACTCTTATGGATACTGTAGAAGAATTCACTGATTAAGCTACAACGAAGCATTACACACATTATCCATAAGTTAGTTACTGTTATACAACAAGGCCTTACACTGAGTATCTACCACCACTACGTTAAGTGTTCTGCTACATAATGAAGCCTTTGACAGCAGCCATGATTTAAAAACATTAAGAATTCACACAAAATGATACAAAACTAGAAAATCATCTCAGCACATGCAAAAGACAGATATTGATTCAATTCTCAAACTCATTCCGTTGAAGAAGAAATTCAAGTATTGAAGCTGAATATTGAGGTAGAGTGATCTGAAGCTCATTCCACAAGCTCCACCAGCCCACGAGAAGAACATGCCAATTAACAAACTCTCAAAGTGAAAAATTCGAATTTAATTACTGCTACAAAAAATATCATTATCGACTAGATATTACCAACAAAAAATATATAATCAGTGAAATTATCAAATACCGATTGAAAATAAATCAGTTGATAAAATATATTAGTTTACTAACTGGCATATGATTCAGTTGGTAAATTAAGCACATAACTGACGGAGATATGTTTCAGTCGATAATCCATGTATATTACCGACTGATATACATTAGTCGATAATATCACCGACTGTTCCTAAAAATTAGTCAGTAAATTTTTAATTTTATCGATTGAATATTAGTTCAATCGGTAATCTATATATATTGTCGATTGATATACACTCATTAGCAATATTATCGATTGTTTGTAGAAATTAATCAGTATATTTTTTCTATTTTACCAACTGAATATTAGTTTAGTCGGTAATTGGTCTTAGTCAACCCGACACAAACTAAAATCCAGTCATTCCTCCCCCTCTTACTAGCTAGGTTTTCGCTAGAGCCGCTGTTCATCGCTGATCGGCCGGTCTCTCAGTTTGATTAAGCTTTTCTTGCCGAATCTGCTTCCGTCCACAGCTACTTGCAACTTTGCCAAATCATGCTTCGGTGAAAATTTCAGATCTGTTCGACTCCCGTTCTACCGCTCTGCCGAATTTCCTCCCGTTTTATCGATTTACTTTTGAGCTACTTTGCCTCGCCAGATCTGCTCCTTTTCTGCCGGTTTGCTTCGGAGCCGATCCGGCTCGTCGAGAATTTCAGATCCACCGCTGCCATCTCGCCGAAAACAGGTAAACATCTAGGTGGTTTGATTATTGTTGTTGTGTCGTTCCATTGTTGTTGTTCTTGTTGTTTATATATCACCGAGAACATGATATATAAGTATTGTTGTTGCTGTATACAGTTTCATTATTATTGTTGTTGATGTAGAAAGAAGAAAGTAGCAGTGATAGAAAAATAACAAAGCAAAAGAAGAGTTAAAGACTATAGTTTAGTACGGAATTTGACATAATAGCGAAGGTAGAGATATCTTGTTAAATGCTTCCCCCAACTTCCCACCAGCCTCTCTTATTAATCAAATTGTTTGTAAAGATAATCTTTCTGAAGTTCTTTCTTATCTATATATACATATGTTATTAAATTAGATTTTTCGTAAAATTTTTGGCTCAATTTTGCATCTATTTCAATCAAAGATGGAGGTAGAAGGATTACGCCATGCAGGTAAGTGAGTTTCACTACAATTGCTTTGTATGAGGAAAGCATATTTGTTATAATACTCAATGATAACTTGATGCACTTCTAACTCTAGGACAACTTGACGGCGATGCTTTGGTAGTACAAGAGATAGGTATTCCTTCCTTTATTACTTCTTATGAATTTAACTTTTTGAATGTGTACTTGCTCAATGATTTTGTTGTTCTTTTCTCTAGCTCAAACTGACATTGTGGTACTGGCCATGTCAGATTAGGTATCTTAACTTCTCCTTTTTTATAAGTTAAAAGCAATAAACTGATCGAGTATCTTACTGCCTATGTAAGTTTTGAAGTTGAATGTGTACTGTAAGCATTACTAGCAAATCAACATTTTGTTCGTTTATCTTTTTGAACTAAGCGGTATGTGTGATCAACGGGTTTGTGGATATACCCAAGGTTTACTAAGGTTTAGAGATGCTAGATTATCAAGTAAAATAATAAGATGGATGCAGTTATTGATGTGAGTCATTAAAATGTTTGTAAGGAGTTAATGACGATGTTATATGAATTGATAAACCGTTATATTTTGGTGAATGCTTTGCATAGTTTTGGAGGTATATATATTGAATGGTTAATATCAAAATTTGGAATATATAAAGTTGCTTTTGTCTACAGTTGTAATGACGTTAACTGTAATCATGAATCGTTTTAATCATTCTAATGAATATTTTTATAATATTAATGCATAATGTTGAATGTAGTAGATTTTAGTCAAAATTTCAAATTTAGCCAACGAAAATTTCAGTCGGTAATTTGAATTTACCCATTGAAAGATTTAGTAGGTAAATTGAATTTATTCAATAAATAATTTAGTCGGTAATTTAAATTTAACTACTGAATAAATTAATAATTTGAATTTATCCACTGAAATTTTAATGAGGTAAATTCAAATTACTGACGAAATATTTTTGTCGGTATTTTGTTTAAATTATCGACTAAAACGACTCAGTCGGTAATGCATAGTAATTTACCGAGTGAAGTTTTATATTAGTCGGTAAGCATGTTACCGACAAGTCTTTGCCAACCAAATACTGACATAGCTTTTTTTCGTCGGTAATAGTCTTTACTGATTAAATTCGTTCGTTTATCAACTGAAATTTTTAGTTGGTATAGGACAAATATGTAGTAGTGAATGCAGCATCAAGTTAGAAACTTATTAAGTTACTTGGGGCCACACCAAAGGAGTCTTATCGGTCGAAGCAAGTGGGTACACGAGCAAGCGGGAGATTTAAATTCACATCAGCTGTATTCAATATCGAAAGAAAATAAAATCTCAGTCAAGCTGAGTATAATTAAAAGTAAAAAATAGACTTAGCTAAAGACTTACTGAATATTTTACAAAAGCAGTCATCACCTCAATCCTGAGAGCTTTCAAGATGAGACATAATGCAGAATGAGAAGAAGATTCAGAACTGTAGCAGATTAGAATTCAAGAGAAGAATGCAAATATTTGCAATGCTCACCGAGAAGCTTTAAACATCTCGACATTCTCACTACTACTGAATAACATAGTGAACAAACTCTATTAACAGTTTTCTCCTTTCATCTTCTCAACTTGCCTTCCAGTGATTAAAAACTCCAAATGAGATTATTCCTATGCTCACATCTGTAACTTTCTTAGCAAAATTGAGGTTAAGTGCTTGGTGTAGTTGGTGGGAGCGCTTAGTAAAGCCCAGGACAAAAGTCACAATTCTTGGAAGTGAATTATAGTCTTTCAGTCGGAGAGGCAAGTGTCTAATAGGCTGTAGAGATTTGTTTTCATAAGAAAATCTATAAGTCATGTGTGCTTGTTGAAGCATTTTGTCTTGTTAAGTGTACCTCTTTAAAAGACTAGTGGATTTTCACTCTTATCAAATAGTGGCATTGAATTTAGGGAAAGAGATTTATCAAAACAAACTAAACCTCGTGTGAAGTTTGCCGTGTAAGTTGCTTAATTTTTTGGGAACTGTGAAATTTGGCTGGAATCATTAATATTTTTACAGGGATTATTGTATACATAGCCGATTAACCTCCTACTATCTAGTTATAATATCTCTTTATATAACATTCAGCTAATTAGAACTAACATAGCTGACTACTTGGTACTACCTGAAGGAAATATTAATCGAGCTTTTAGATATCAACCCAATTCACAACTACTCTCCAATTTGATTGTGAATGATTACCTAACAAATGTATCCATATATATACACCTAATAAATATTTCATGTCTATATGAATACATCATTGTTTGGTTGTTTATTAAACGTTTTTTGAATGATTCTCATAGCATTTGGTAATAACATGACCATGATAATATTTACTTTATAGCCAATTGGACATAGGAGATAGATAGTGCTCATGGCACTGCTTTTCATTTAACGAAATCTCTCATATTTTCATAAAACTTACCTCGTGTGAAGTTTGTTGTGCAAGTTGCTTAATTTTTTGGGTACCATAAATTTGACTGGCATCATTAATATCTATCTTTGCAGGTATTATCCTATACATAGCCGATTAACCTCATACTATCTAGCTATAATATCTCTTTATACAACGTTTAGCTAATTAGAACTAACATAGCTAACTACTTGCTATTATATATAAAATAATATAAATCAAGGTTTCAGATATCAACACAATTCACACCCACTCTTTTAAGTTGATTGTGAATGATTAACTAACATATATATACATACATCTAATAAAATGTTTGATTTTGTCTATATGAACAGATAATTGTTTGGTTGTTTGTTGAAGGTTTTTTGAATGATTCTCATAGCATTTGCTAATGGCATGACCATGATAATATTTACTTTATAGCCAATTCGACATAGGAGATGTTAGGTAGTGCTCATAGCACTGATTTTTATTTCCCAAATCTCTCGAATCTTATACGGTATTTTATAGAATTTTTAAATTTTATAATGTAAAAGTGACTTGTATATCGTACAATTTTATATATATAATTTTTATTATTTTTTTAGGTTAAAAATATTAAGCTCGTTTTAAAAAAATATCCAACGCACTATTAATTACAAAGAAGGTCATTATCGTAAACACTCTCAAATGTTCTCTTATTGAGACTAGTTTGTTGTGTTTTTTTTCTAAAAATTTAAAATACATTCATCCTAAATATTTATAAAAACATAATAAAAAATTACTTTATACTCCGGATAAAATATAATTTGAAAATATTTTTTGAAATGTAAAAGATTTAATATATTATATATGTTCTTTATTGAATTCTATATATTTTATAAATTTTTATTATATTCGAATATTGCAAATAATATGGTAATTATTCTTCATGAGATTCTGTAAGAATCTTTTGTTCAAGTTTTGTAAATATTTTACGAATTTTATGAAGATCTAAAAATTTTTATGACTACGATCTTTCTCTAAGAAGATTCCAAATAGGCCTATTTAGGTTAATTAAGTTACGGACATCCTCGCATGAACAATACATAACAGTAATTTAAGCTCTCTTATAAAGGTATACAACCCAAATAGATACACCCTTCTATGTTTCAACTCCTTTTGCATTACCTGGCACGTATGTGAAAAGGAACAATTTTTGGAGATTTTTTTTCTTTTAAATGAGCTTTTAGAAAAAAAATTATAGATATGATTGTGTATGTTTTAATTCATTCATATTCTTTAAAAAATTAAAACAATTGTTAAACGGTGGAACAAAGTTATGCCAAACGTTCTCACCATTGATGTAACAATTATAAACTAGCACGAACTAGTGCCAAACAACGGAAGGTTTTATTGAAATTTTTGTTTAAATGATTGAAGGAAATTAAAGTTCATAGTTAACTCTTTTGTTATAATCTAGCTGAAGTAGATGCTTGCGTTTATATCTTTTATTTAAATTGATCGTGGAGATGAAAAGAAAATTTTATTATACACAAATTGGTTGATAAAAAAATAATTTATTTATCGAACTTATCTTACATATAACCAAATAATAATTGAATTGTTACATACTTTTTCTTTGAAGTAACTGATTATTGATGGTAAAGTTACTATCATTAAGAAATAATTAAACAAAAATTAATTGATTAAGTACATTTGATATTGTAAATTTAGGAAATTATTCCTATATCAATATATATACACCCAATTCTTATATGAATTGTAATGGTCAGCTTGTATATTAAACTTTTTCTGAATGATTCTCTCAATATTTGCTGATGACTTCAACAATATTTATTTTATTGCCATTTTGGTATATCGAAACTAGTTATTGTTATAGATGAAAATATAAGTCGGATCAAATAGGCTAGCCCGTGATCAAGTTTATCGGTTCGAGATTTGGCCCGTTCGGTTCAATGAACAGTGATAGAGCTGGACCGATCCGGCTTGATCCAACAGACAATATCGGACCGATAATATCGGCCCACCTGCCGGACAATATTGGTTGACCAATGGTTGACCAATTAATCTTTCAATATTGACTGTTATTTAAATCAATTTTTAATAATAAAAAAAATAATTTTAATAAAATAATTTTTCTAATATTTATTATATAATAATAATAATTTTTAAAATTTAATTTTAAATTTATTTATTTATTTATTTTGATAAACGAGTCGGGTTGGGATATGAAAATAAAACTGGGCCGGGCTAATATGTTTTTGTAAATATTTTACATGTGTATTTAAGAATTTTAAAAAATGAACACAACAACTAGAGGTGCAAATATGGAAATTATTCGAAAAAAGTTGTCATGTATTAATATATTATATGTGCTTTCTAATTGGCTTCTATATTATTAATAATTATTTTTGTAATTATAACAAATTTTGAAATAATTACAATAATTTCGTTAAAATGCACTCGTACTGGCATTTTCAAATTATAAGACAAACATATGATAATTTACACAAAATGTTCATCCATAGTTATGAGCACCGGACCAGACGTCGATCTGGAAATCTTTCGGGTCGATAGTTTCCGGGTTGACCAAGCGTATCAACATGTCGGCCTGCCAGGTCAACAATACTAAAGCGTCAACGGGAGCAAGAAGGCTGCATCGTCGACGTTGTTTTGTGACCAATAATAAAAACAATTATAGCGAAAATCTATCTATTTTTCGACCAACAATAACAATCACAGTAAGAAACTTACTACCACTATGGCACCATTAATAACAACAGGAGCAATAATCATAACGAGAAATTAAAGTATTACCATAATGGCATCACCACCAATAATAACAGCAATATCAATCATAGCGATAAATTAAAATATTAACACCATGGCATCACCACCTCCACCAACAACAATAATAACTGAGAGAATTGTTGAATTACTGCGACAGAGTTAGCTTTCACTGCTCCCATCGCCTTCGACCTTCTTCTTCCTCCTCCACTGCCCTAATTCCAGTTTCAATTTCTTAGGACAGGAACAAAACGGATAACGCAAACGCAGTGATGAACTCGGCGAAGAACGTCTTCGTTGCCCGAGGAATCAGTATACAACGGCGAGCTTGGCGAAGAACATTCATATGTTTCAAAGCAGACTAAGGGATTTGGTGGTGATCGCCGACGGTGAGCAGTGACGAAGTGGTTGATATCGAGATGAACGATGAAACAGTTACAATGATGATGAACTGATGATCGGAAATACAAGGTGATGTTTGTTGCTGTAGATTGATCGCAAGCCGGAAAGAATTGATTAAGGTAGCTCGTCGTCGAAAGGGAGCTATGTTGGTGTTTGGCTAGTCTTCACCGTAATGGTGAAGAAGAAGATAAAAAAATATAATGAAAAATTAGTTAAATAAATTAGAAGATTAGAAATATATAAAGTTATAAAACAGACATAATAAAATTTTTAAATATATATATCGAAGTTAGAATATGTTACAATATAAAAATTAAAAAATCTAATAATTAATATTTACAAAAAATGAAACATAATAAATTTATTTTTTGCATTCTCACATCCAAATGCAAACTAAACTACATACTATTTTTAGAATAGAGCTATCAATAATTATTTTTGCATCAAATATATTATTAATTTAATTTTTTTTAATTTCATTCACCCCGACTTGATCCGGGCGTTCAGATTGATCGGGATGAAGCAGGTCGATTGCAGAGACAGTTTATTTGCAGATCCGGACCGATTATTTATTCAGTTCGACAGTTTTCAGATCGATCCGAACGGTTTAGTCCTGATCTGACGATTATGTTTTCACTCAGTTAATCACTTAAATCATTCAATTGATACTCGTAAACACAAGACAAACATCATTAAAATCAATACAAGCGAAAAACACATGATTTCGACAACAAGATGACTTGAACACGCCCAAGCGTCTACAATTCGTAATGATATGATCAAATCAAATCAAGACCCAAACACAACAACAAGCCCAAGCACTTATAATCATTTTCACTATTCTCGTTTGCACACAATGACCTCTCCATCTATGCCATTGCTACACTTAACACAATTGTTGGAGCTCCGCCACTACTGAACATAGCAACCTCGTAGTATGCTGCAAAGAAATCTGTCGTGTCAAACTTGTGAATTCCTCCCATTACAAACATGGCGGCGAAGATTATCATGAATCCTATGAACGCATCCCCTCAAGATGCTGCCTTGGTTACGAACTAGTAGGATGAGGCCACCGGAGGTGAACCTCGTCGGAGTCGGCGATGTCAAAATCGAATAGTATCGCTGGCATGCTGGTTTCCCCCTGGTTGTCGACCATGACCAAGCTAGTAGCGAGCAGAGTTGCACCTAGGTGTACCCAGGGTAGCAGTCGCCAATTCTGGGGGCCAAAATAATGCTCGGTCTCGAGTCACCATTCAAATGGTGACATGTGTGCAAATAAGTTACCTGGGCAACCATCTAAGCAACATCCAAGTTAGATATTAGTTTTATTTGGAATTAATTATCTTTTGATTACTTTGGATTATGTTCCTTAGTTTAGAGAGTTGTAGTTCAAGTGAAATTCTCCTTAGATTGGTAAGTTCTTATTATAAATAGATGGATGCCCCTAATAGAGTGGGCATGAAAAATCAATAAAGTTGTTCCATTTATTTCTCCTTAGATTTAGTGTTTCAGATATCATCACACGATACGTTTACCCGAACACACCATGTTTGTTCCGCTATTATGACTAAAATTTAGGTTCATATATGGACTTAGAAATACCACTATTATGATAGTGTGGTAACTCTTTTCTTGATAGTTCAAACATTGAATTAAAAATATTTTCAACAATCGATTGGTTTGCTATATCAATTGATTGTACAGCGAGGGCTCGTATCATACCTTTAATTTCTGAGTATTCAGTACCACTTTGATCCAAATCCACACCAATCTAAGTCCTCGTCAATAGGCTTAGATTGAAAGTTATTGTCACTGCTACTCAAATCTAAATTGTCTACTTCTCGATTAGTAAACTCAGACCATGCACATTTTTCAAATGTATAAGACTCATATTTAAAATCTGAACTTCGTTAAAATTTTTTTCCAGAAGTTCAGCCTCAGAAGAAAAATATATTTTATGTTTATGAGATACAAGCTCCTTTGAGAATAACATATACTAAGTTGGAGGATGATAACACCGATATCTCTTTTGATATGCAGCATTTCTAAAAAATACACATTTCAAAGTTCGAAAACTAAACTTGTTACGCTGATGATTGTGAAAATCTATAAACACCACATAGCCAAAAATACGGAGAGAAGAGGGTAAGTTCAAAAATGCCTGTACAACTACTTCAAAAAGAAATAGAAATGGTGTACTAAAAAAGTGTTTTTTCCCAAATAAGTTATCGGCAAATGAGTTTCTATTAATAAAGCACGAACAACTTCTATTAAATCTCAATTCTTCTTCTTAGCGTCTTTATTTTCTTGGGGTGTATTAGGACATGTAGTTTAATAAATTATTTCATGTGTTTTTAAATACTGTTAAAATGCGGAACACTTATATTCTTCACCATTATTACTACGAAAAATCTGAATTTGTGCATTGTATTGAGTCTGAACCATTTTATGAAAATTTTTAAATAAGCAACTCACTTCATCTTTAGAATCTTCAAGTAGAACCTGTCATTTTTATATAGTCATCAATAAAAATAACAAGCCATCGTGATCCATCTAATGTAGTAACTTTAGCTAAATCTCAAATATCAGAATGTATTCTAATAAAATATAGTAGACTCTTCTTCTAACATAACGGAAAAAAAGTACAATGACCTTTTGCTAGTTTACAACGTTACACTCAAAACTAAAATAATAAATTTGTAAATAAATTGGAAATAATATTTTTTTCAAATAACCAAAATAAGCATGCCCTAATCTTTGATACCATATTAAGATTTATGATTTCATATACTCAACCTTTAAGATATCCATGGTCAAAGTTTAATGTAACTTATATGAATTCTTTGGCACCAAAACCAAAGAATACAATTACGCTCGCCTAATACCATAACAAATGTTTTGTTCGTTTGGATATCTTTAAACACACAAGACTCAAACCAAAGAATTACAACAAGACAAAGTCCTAATTATTTAGAAGATAGAAAAAGGTTATATTCCAAGCGTGTAATAATTAAAATTGAATCTAAACTCAAAGTATTAGTGAGGGATATATATCCTTCACCAATAATAGAGCTCAAATTATTATTAGCAGTTGAAACAAAATTTTGTCAAGGCAATTTAAAAGTTAAGACATGTCAAAAATCAAATATTATATAACCTATAACACTAGAATCAGTTATCCATACACTATTAGAAATAGATGTAAAAATATGTAAAATCCTACCTTCATTGTCTGCAACAGCTACTAATACCTAAGTCGTTTTTAGCACTATCATTTTTCTCTATTTTTGTCTTAATGACTGCAGCAATATGGCTTTTGTTAAAACCTCGCTTCTATTGACCACGACTATGATCCCACCATTCTGCATATCTAACAAGTTCAAAGCACTTACTTTATTATGGTCAGATTTATTATAATGAGTGTTTTTATAGATTGACTCGGTGTACTTTTAGAGTTGTTAGACTTTGTAAGATCCTATTGATTTCATACAATTATAGTAGAATTTTTAGAATTTTCAAGCTCACTTTTCAGAATAAAGTGATTCATAGCATTCTTCCAAATCCGGAACTAGATCTTTGTGAAGAATTTCTCCACGAATCTATTGAAAATCACTATTTAATTCAGCAAAAAAAATATGTGTACTCTTAATCGTTTAATGAAATTTCTGTACGCTACAATATCATAGGAATCTTTAATGACTACCCTCTCACAATGACTTAATTCACAATAAATTTTGGCCAACTCTCCATAATATTTAGAGAGAGATTTTCTATCTTATTTGGGGATAAAAAATTTTTGGCTCAAGATGAAGACATACAGTTCAACACTCAAATCGTATAATGCCTTTAATAGAGCACTCTAAATTTCACAAATAATAAATAAGCACAAAAAGCACTTCTTAATTTCTTAAGTCATAGACATAAGTAGTCATCTTTTAACTTTCTGATTTTTAAAATATTATTTTTGATACCTATCTTCTGATTTATTAGGTAATTTGTCTTCCTACGAATATAAGAGAGTTTCTTTATTTCAATACTATACATATCAATCAACTGAGACCAAACATCATATTAGACTCATTAATTCTTGAATTAAATACGCATTCAGATTAAATAATAACTGGAGTAGCTCCATATATAACTACTATATCTCCTTTCCTTTTTATTAGGGGTTGAAGAGCGGATTGAGTGGGTTAGTGACGGGTCGAGAACAGCAGCTAGGGAGGGCTCACGGTGCCTGTGAGAGGCGGCGATCGGAAGAAGGGAGCGATAGAGGCGGCGTCAGGTAATTCTGGCGGCGAGCAGAGACGCGAGATTTGATGGAGAGTAAAGACGCAAGACTGGCGGCCAACAGAGGCGACAACATCTAGTGGTGAAATATGGCGGTAAGAAGCGGCGATGGCGTGGAGGACATAGGTAAGCGAGTTTTCAGGCGAGATGTGGCGAGTCTTTTTGCAAGCAACGGCAGCGGCCACAAGGTCGCAGCGATAGTGGCGATTCGGGCAGCGTGATGGTGATCTATGAGCGGCGGCGGCTAGGATTTGCAAATTTATTTTTTTCTTTATCAATCAAAAGCTGTCAATTTTTGGGACAGCAACAACGATCACGATCACCGACAACAATCAATAGTTATCTGATAACATGATTAAAATATGACGGTGAAATTAGATTTGACTCTGCTAAAAAAATAAAATTCACAAGTTTATGTCACTTGTTATTATTTCTCAACAGAAGAATATATGATACAAATTTCTAAATTAAAATATATCTAATATTTAAAATAGAAAGATATTTAATTAGATATTTTAAGAAGATCTTTATTGTGTCGTGCTCAAAGATCTTATTAAAATCTTATTTTTAAGAAAAAATTATTTTAAATAAAAAATATTTTGAGAATTTTTTAAAATAAATATTATTATTTATCTAAATAAATAATAATAAAATTTTACTATTTAATTTTTTTATTTTTTTTATTTTAAAAAATTATAGAAAATTATATATAATTTATTGAGAAATATGAAATAAAATAATTGAAATGAAAAAGAGTTGATAAGTTTAACCAAACATTTAGCTAAATAGAATTTGAGTAGTATGTTCTACTTACGTCTTTCACTTTGTGTTTATTTCTTTAACTTTGCAGCCTTTTTTTGATGAATAGCTAACTATTTTCTGATAAATAAGAATAGCACTTCATAATAACAAACTATTTTTCTATTATTTTGTCGAAAGATTCTGCCTAATCAAGTAGCCAGCTATTTCCTCATATTGTATATGACTAAATTTCTCCTAATATAATAGTAAGGAACTAGTTTTAGGAGTGCCAATATGGGCTGTAGCGGCAACTGATTTATTTAATAAATTAATAAAATTTATTCAACTCTAAATTAATTCATAAATTTATATAAATTAAAATTGTTAACTCTAATCTAACTTATTCAATAATTGAGTCACATTTGAATCAACCCTTAAATAATTAAAATTAGTTTTTTATATTTTTAAACTTGAGTAAAATTATAAATCAATTAAAATAAAAGTACACGATATTATTGATAAAATATATAGTAAATGTCTGTCAAACTATGCACATTTTAATATCTTCATCGGTCTTAAAAGCTTTTTAAAAAATTTTTATTTTTATTTTGAAAAATATATAATGACAACTAAAATTTTATAATTATATATAAATAATAAATTTTTTATAAAAATTTTGATAAATATAAATAGCCGATAAAATTTTGCTTATAATTATTTACAAAATTTTAATTCGTTATTAAATATATATATATAATATGTTCGATAATAATTTTTATTTATAATATTTTAGTAAATCAAAAACTTAAACGATTAATTATAAGTGCAATAAAATTTTTAAATCGAATCATATATTTACATCTCTAACTAGTTTTGTACTTTCTTATCCTTTTTTTTTTTTTCAGTGTTCACAATGATTTTAGTTCTGTTTCCTGACAATTTCATTCAATCATTAAGGGGGTGTTTAGGATTGCTTATAAAATAGAGCTTTTGTGAAATGAAGGATATTTTTGTCATTTTTGAAAAACGAGCTCTATTTTTTTTACTTCTAAAAAAATAATAAAAATATGCAATAAAAAGATCTCACTCCGTAGAATTTTTCTACACTTTCTAAATTTTTAAATAAATTTTTTATATATTTATAAAATATGTATTGAAAAACGTGAAATAGAGAATTGAAAAGTTGGGTTGGAGAAAAGCAAAGCCAAACACCTCCTAATACACTTCAACTAACTTATAACTGTAGTTATTATTATCGTCAAAATAAATCTGTAGTTCGAACACTATTTCTACTCACCCTCTAACCTCTTCGAGAGGAGTTCTGGCGAACGTTCTCGACGAACTCTGTTGATGAAGATTCCGTGGAGTCTTCCGCTGCCCATCTATTGAAGTAATTAAGTATGAACGTTTGCAATCACTTCACTCGAAATTTTATTTCACACAATAGAGAGAGAGATGTAGCAGATATCGGCGGGTAGAGGCCGGCGTCGACGTGACCGTTACGGCAGCATCACAGTCTCTGGACCCCATCCACCGCTGGTCTGGCACGTGTCATTGATGACGTGGCAGATGTCCAGCGCGCCCGTCCTCCGCCTGCTCCCCTGCTGCTGCTCCTGCTCCTCCTCTTCGGTCTGAAGGGCAAGGAATTCCTGCTTCACTCCGGCGGCGACAGGGCGGAGGTGAAGCTGCTGCCGCAGAAGCAGGGACACACAAGCACGAAGTGCGGCGATGACCATTCCATTTCCAGTTTCCTTCTTTTCCAGTAGAGATACGACGGGCAAAATTTTAAACTACTGTGCCTTCAAGGTGTTTGAAATTTTGAATGTGAAAGAGTGTCCGCTATTCAGTTGTTGTCATCTTTGAGCACTGTGTTGCTAATTCCATTTTCGAGATAGCAATAAACAATATGGTTAATTCAAACAACCTCAGGATTCTCCAACCGAACACTTTTTCACAAAACCTCAGCAAGTTCCACAGCAACAGTTTGCTCCGTTTTGCGTTCAAGAACAAAATTGGAAGCAGATTGACAGACAACTCATTTGCTTCTATGTCGATGCAAATACGCTATCCAACATTGTAAATGAATTCGAATATGACTACGAACTTAGATGCTTTTGCATCACTAGAATACAGCAAATCTAATTTTATTCGCTAACCGAAAGTAGCATGTACATCAGCAGAGCTAATTTACAGAGTTATGCCACATGATCATTCAAATCTGCATTAGAATTGAATCTGTTTGTTTGTCCAGATATACGTAGAAATCATCAGCAGCGAGGCATCAATTGCTCCAGCTGTCACAGTCATCAGAAAATTTCCCTTCTTTGCCATTCTCATCCTGCTAAATTATGTGCATAAGTTACATGAAAACTGTACATTCAGTTCAGGAGAAATAGCAAGAAAGTGGTAGAGTGGGGTACCCGTCCTGCATTTGATGGATAGGATGGAGACCAAATCAAGATTTTCCTGTCATTGCCCCCCGTGTACAATTCCTGTATTTTCACCATAACAGTTGATCAAGAACTTTTGATGAAATTTCAGGTTTGAAGTCTAATTTAATAGAAGAGCTAAACTCACCTGATCCTGAGGATTGAAACAACAACAACTTACAGACTCATAATGGCCACGGAGAGCCTGAGACGTCACACCAGACCAAAGGTCATATGCCTAAATGCGAAAAACTTTTTTTTTAGGCACAATTTACCTTCACAATCATAAATTCACATCCCAAAAAGAGCACCAAGCTAGCTGGTGAGGTACCTTGACAGCCGCCATGCATGGTACAAATACAAGAGATGAGTCCTCAGCGAAAGCCAGCTGCAATGCTCTAGTAGTTTGCAGGCGCACGGCTTCATAGTTCACCAATGTATTACAGCCTGATTCAATATCCCACAACCTTAATCTTGAATCAGAACCTGAAATAGGCAGTTATACCTTGCATTATTGCAAAGGACACAGATAATTCTACATAAGCCATGTCAGACAAATATTTAGTAATCAGCTTGTAGCAACACCCGAGTCATTCGTTTGTATCTATCAGTAGTGCAGTACTGATCAATGATAACCATGATGGAGCATCATTTGCGAAAAGTAACTCCTAACAAAACTAGCATTATAATGAAGACCATCAAACCTGAGCTTATAAGGTACATCCCATCTCCAGTTGCTTTAAGTCCTGTTACAGTACCATAATGTGCTGTTGCTCGATTATGAGCAGATGACAGTCCAGGATGTAGCCTCTGGATGTCAGCTCTTTTGGTTTGGGAATGACCTTTTCGAGCTATAGGTAGCTGTTTCTTACAATTTCCAACAAGAACTCGTTTATGATGTGGAATAGACCGTGTGTAAGATGATTGACCTGCAGATGCAGTGACCTTTGCAGAAACCTATTGAAAAAATGCTCCAATAATATTACAATGAGATAATGCTTTATGCAGAGCAGCTACGGTATAGCTTCATATAACTATGCTCTGCAGTCTTGGATATATAGAATGTACTTGTTAAAGCAACAATCGCATGTACAACAATCTAATAGATGAATAAAAATATAGCAGAAATCTCCTTCTAATTTAGGCAAAATGATGAGAAAAGCTGCAATTGACCAAACCATATAGTAAATATTGTCAAAACTAGATCAAAGTGCATGATAGGATCAAATGATTCCTGCCTGAACAACACTACCATCCTTAGGGGCTACACAATTCTAGAAATGCCAAAAAAGTAATTTCTACACACAGAGACTTGTGTAGAGAACACATCCAAGAGTCTACATCCCATTGATAAATATAGTACGATGGCATAAGCGAGTCCATCTACACAAACTTTTTATCTTTAAAAGTACTATTATAAACTAGGTACGAGATGATGTACCCTTTTTGTCGATTTTGAAGCAAAAGAAGGCCGTCTACCAAGCTGAGATTTGGACTGATCTAATACAAGAAAGCATCCAGCACGTCTGATGTCCCAGAATCGTATTGCGCCGTCACATCCTCCAGTCATCAATATCCACTCACTAGAAGCAGACCATTCCAGAGACATAACTCCATCTGTCATGATTAAATGCGCAATTATGCACTTTCATGCAGATTACCAGTAGAAATCATCTATTGTAACCATAGATTAACTTATATTATCATTCTAATTCTGAGCTAAAATTGTAACTCCACATACAGCCACAAAAAAGTTAACAGGCATTGGAAGTAAAAGCAATATAAGATGCTAAAGTATGTACCTCTATGGCCAGACAATGTGTGAGTGAATGCTCCGGATGCAATATCGCAGAGACGAACTTGGACATCTTCACTTCCAGCAGCAATTAACATGTGTGTTGAAGCAACTGCAGACATAGCTGTACCATAGACCTTTCCCGGCATTTTAAAATCCATGACTACCTATCACACAAGATTGCCGACAAAGAAAGATTTTCATATCGAGTAACAGCAAAAACATCAAGAAATTCATTGGCAGAAAACGAAAGGCTATCGTACTTGGGTTGTGTTAGTATCCCAGACTTTAACATAATGATCGAAGGAACCGGTGATGAACAGCCCTGTGTCCACGGGATACCAGATTGCTGTTGTTACAGCATACCTGTGCCCATGCTCAAGCTGCTTGTCCACAACTAGAAGACTTGAATGTTTCGCAATCAGGTTTCCAGCTTCATATTCTGTAGCACGCTGGAGGTCATATACAGCAGCTGAACCATCAGATGCTCCAGAGAGCAGGTACCTCCCTTCCGTCAAATCAATCTGGAACCGCAATTAGATTACTAAATCAGAACCTATAACTCATCCCCTCCACTAAAATCAATCAACTTGTAGTAGGATTGCTAGTTCAGATCTGAGGTTCATTCATGTTAGTACTACTAAAATAAAGGAAAATTGCAGTCAGATTACTCATCAGAACCTCAAAATTCATTCCTTTTGCTAAACTCAAAAAGATAAAGCATCATAATTCACTTAGATCATTAGTTCAGAAGCTAAATCCAAAATAAAATAACAAACTTCATCGTTTCACTAAAACCAAAAGAACAAAACCGTGATATTGCAGTGGTAGAAGTTATTCAGAAAGATGAAATTCGTTCCTTTCTTTAAAAGTGAAACCATAGAACAACATAATTGCAGTTAGACCCATAGTTAGATGCTATTCATTCTTTTCGCTAAAATTCAAAAAAACGGAGACATAAACTACAGCAGATAACAGATTGAGAAACTAAAACTCACTAATTTCGCTGAAAGAATAAAACAACAGAATCATGAAAGCTATAAACAGAATTCAGAATCAGAAAACGTAATCAGGAACCAACCTGGAGAGTGTTGATTGCTCCGCGGTGTGGAACAACGATGTCCTTGTTATTAGAGAGCTGAAGTGAATCGGTGCGTCGGCGGCGGAGGCGGCGGAAGAAAGAAGAAGGAAGCAACGCACCCTCTTGCCTGGCCCTGACCTCCTCCCACATCTCCTACCTCGCATCTCTCCCGCAAATTCACCCAGCCTTGCGATCACCTTGCTCCCACCGGAATATCCCTTAGATTCTCCGAGCGCCAATTTCTCAACAGATTCTCTCTCTCTATCTCTATCTTCTGATTCTATTCTAGAAGTGAATCAGAATCCCACCGCAGAAGAAGATAACACGAATTAGCAAATATGGGCCTTTAAAGGCCCATGCAATTGTTTTCTATGGGCTCTTAAGCTGAATAATTTATGGGTGTATTTATGAAATAAATTTTTTTTAAAATAAAAGATATTTTTATTTTTTTAAAAAACGAATTCTATTTTTTAATTTTTAAAAAATAATAAAAATATGCAATAAAAAATTTCATTATATAGTATTTTTCTACACTTTTTAAATTTTTAAATAAATTTTTTAAATATTTATAAAATATGTATTGAAAACGTGAAATAAAAAATTAAAAAGTTTTGTTAGTGAAAAGAAAAAGCAAACGCATCCTATATTAGAGAGCGTTTGCCAGAGCGTTTCGATGCTTTTTAAAATTTTTTTTATTTTACGTTTTTTAATATATATTGTATAAATATATAAAAAATTTATAAAATTAAAAAAATAAAGTTAGATTTTTTTATTATATATATTTATTATTTTTTTAAAGTAAAAAAATAAAATTCGTTTTTTAAAAAAGATAAAAATATTCTCTATTTCAAAAAAAATTTATTTCATAAATATTTTCAAACACCACTTAACGAATTTTTAAAACAATATTATTAATTTTTAAAAAATAAATTTAATTTGTTAGTCAAAAAAATTAAGTAATAAATTTATTAAAAATTATATAAAATTTCAAAAGTAATACCCAAATAAATATTACTTAGAAATAATTATAATAAACTTATTGATACTTGATCAGAGACTGTCTTCTTCTCCTACACCAGAACCACCGACATCATTCTGAACTATTTTATTTCTTTTTAACAAAAACATTTGCAACTTCTACAATTTGATATTTTTTTGTTTGATATATGTTTCATCTCCTCTTCTCTTTTTTTTTTCTACTCACCGCAATAAATTTGGAATGAATTAATTTTGCTAATTTCTATGACAAATTGCAATAAATTTTTGAATGAATTATTTTGCTAATTTCTATCACAAATTTGTCATGACCAAAGACTAATTACTGCAGAATAGAAGCGAAAAAAACAACTACTTCTGCTCTCTCTATATTTAACCCCTAACACTCGCCACCACCAATTGGATAAATTTCATTCCTTAACCATCATCACCCATTCAATCAGTGGAAGTTGCTGAGGTTTGTACTAGTAGTTTCGATATAGTGCATCCGCCGCCGGCATTCACTCGACCGTTGAATATTGAGATCGACGGTTGTAGAATATTCGAAAGATCTAAAATCGATGGCTGGAGATGAACCGGTGGTTCCGGCAGTGTCCAAAGCTGCGACAAAGGTGCAGAAGGTGTACAAGAGCTACCGGACTCGGCGAAGGTTAGCTGACTCCGCTGTGGTCGCTGAAGAACTATGGTGAGTTCGATTTTGTATTATCTTTTCTTGTTGAGGTTTGTTGTGATGCATTTGATTTGTGTTATGGTGTGTTCTGTTTTTTTGTATTCCCTGAATGTTTGTGTTTGCTTCATTGATTGATTCTTTGACTATTTGAAGGTGGCAAGCTATAGATTATGCTCGGCTCAATCACAGCACGGTGTCTTTCTTCAACTACCTGAAGCCTGAGAACGCGGTCAGTCGCTGGAATCGTGTTAGACTCATTGCCTCCAAGGTTAGAAGTTTTTAATTACACAATCGAAAGAAAAAGAACATTTTGGCTAACGTGATTTATCCATATTCATGGTGATCCTTTCGCTTCTTTTTTGTCTTTTTCCGTTTCTGTTCTTGGAAGCGTTTTTGAAATGATTTGCTTGGTTGTCTCCTGAGATGCATTGATTGAGACTGCTTTCTATGAAGCACGGATTTTTGCATTTTAAATTTACCTCCGTAGTTGTAAGTTAATTAATTTGGTAATATCTTTTGACAGATATGAGAAGCATTTTCTGTATGCTAGTAATTTAATGCTATTGATTTTTCCTCAGGTTGGCAAAGGCTTATCGAAAGATGAGAAAGCTCTGAAGCTGGCTTTCCAACACTGGATAGAAGCTGTGTGTCTATACATACTATGTTCTCGTTTTTTTTCTTGTGTTCATTCTTGAAGGACTATTGCTAATTATTATTATTGGCTGCTGTCTATCCTATTCTTTAGTGTTTTCACTAGTTATAATTAGGATTAAAGTAGTAATGAATACAAATAACGATTAAGGAAGTTGCTGTATAGATTGATCCAAGGCATCGGTATGGGCATAATATGCATCTGTACTATGAGAAATGGTGTCAAAGCACGGCCGGCCAGCCTTTCTTCTACTGGTGAGCAATTAAGTTGTTTGAAGAAACATTGCTGTATACTAGTTGTATTTTTTCTGCCTTGTATGACTTGGAGATCTGACATGACCTTAAGAAAATTCCTATATATTATACTCTTTCCCATTATGTAACATTGTTAAACAGTTGATCAATTTTTTGAGCTGCATTGCTAGATACATGAAAGCCCTAAAATAATGTTGTCCCTGGCAAATGATATTTACTTGTTAAAGTTATATTTGGTTTCTGCTGTATGCAGGCTGGACATTGGTGACGGCAGAGATGTAGATCTCAAGGAATGTCCAAGGTCTTTGCTTAGGCAGCAACGCATCAAATATCTTGGACCTGTAAGTCCTACTAAATTAGGAATTAGTTCTTGGAGAAGTTAGTTCTTATGTTATATTTTTAGCCTAGCCACACATTTCTTTTTCCCCAAAGTTGATTTTAAATTTAACCTGTAAGAGCCAAATTGTGGTATTTCCATCCATTCCATTCACTATCGTGATGTTAAAACTTAACCTTAACCCATTGCTTGCAATATTTTTCAGAAGGAGCGTGAACACTATGAATACACACTTGTAAAGGGCAAGATTCTTCACAAACAAACTGGAGAGCTTCTTGATACAACCATAGAATCTGGTGGGCTCAAGTGGATATTTGTAATGAGCGCTTCTAAAAGATTGTATGCCGGGAAGGTATTACTTGACATGAGCAGAAAAATGACTTGCAATTTTTACTGCAGTTGTTGTTCAGGATTACAAATTACAGATATGCACTTTTGCTATCAGAAAAGGAAAGGGATATCTCATCATTCAAGCTTCCTTGCTGGAGGTGCCACACTAGCAGCTGGAAGACTTGTCGCAAAGAGTGGAATAATTAAGGTAACATGCTCCTCCTATACCACACTTGTTTCCTCCCTGTACATCCTAAATGTTTCTTAACAACACATACCTTAGACTTTTAAGACAATGACTTCGTCTTCTTTCATAGGTTTTGTACTTGAGCTATGACCAAATTGATTTGACTTAAAGATCCAACACCATCTTTTAATCTAATCTGGACTTGGTGTTGTCAGGCTACATGGGCATATAGTGGGCATTACCGGCCTACAGACGAGTATCTGGATAATTTTATGAACTTCCTTGAAGAAAATGGTGTTGATCTGAGCAAAGTAGAAGTACGTGATAAATTCTCATCATCAAAGTTTAGCTTACTTCTTACTTGAGCATCAGAACTACATTCCTGAATATCTTTGCTTATTTCTATTTGCTTCTATTTTGAAGGTTTATTCACCATCGAAGGAAGACTATGATGATGAAACAAAGCAGGCTCAAGCTGAAGTTAGCAAAGTCTTCACTATGGGAATGCTCAAACCTGTGCAACTTGTAGTTCCTGACAATACAGTAGGAGAGCTGCTGAGTGAACCTGTTGCATTTTCCCAGTCTGATGCCAAAGGTAGTGAATCCAAAGCACGTTATGTGAGAACTCTATCGGGAGGTATTCAGAGCCCAAGAGCAGAGGTTCCACAGAAAGCTATTGACGAGCGGATCAAGTCAAAAAGGGAATCTAGCTCTTACCAGTTAGGTTACCAACTGTCTTCGAAATGGTGCACAGGTGCTGGTCCAAGGATTGGATGCATGACAGACTACCCGTCGGAGCTGAGGATGCAGGCCATGGAGATGGTAAACCTGTCACCTCAGCTACCACCAACACCGCCCAGCTCTGGGCATCCTGTTTCTTGTGTTTCTCTGACTACAGTTTAAGTAGTCCATTCCTTCCAGGCGTAGCAAAACTGCAGACTTCAAAGTCATAATTTGCCCTTGTATAAGTAGTCAATTCTTTCCTGGTGTAGCACAAGGTCAAAGGATGTGGAGTATTATACAGAATTACCATTTGCACCACCACTTTGTTAGCACAGGATGCTGCCGGTGCTTCATATAGACTGTGTAGTTGAAGCGAGGTTACTCCGCATAAACACAAACCCACTTCGATGTGATGTTCTGTATTTGTCTGTTAGATAAAACTTTTCCTGTAAATATAAATTTTAAAAGCCAAGCATCTGAGGTGAGTAGAAAAGCAGAAATTATGACTTTGAAATCTGAACGCGAGACGGGAACAAGAATATGGAATGGAGTCAGTTTTTTATTGAAAAATCAGAAAGACAAAAGGAGCAATCACGCCACAAGATAGTAGGCAAATAGGTTAATGGACCTCCCAGCATGTTCAAGCGCACGATAAAGTTGTGAGCATTTTTACCAATATACGGTGAGCACTATTACCAGTTTAGAGACGGCATGTTCCTATACAAGATGAAGCTAAACATCATAATGAGGATGTGATCAACTGCGTACCTGAACAAGATGATTAACAATATTTTCATTTGCTTTAACAATATAGGATAACTTTTTTAAAAGAAATGTCTAATGCAAATTAGATAATCATTTTGATAATAAAAAATAGAACTATCGACCATGCTCATTTGACGCCGACTTCATATAAACACCAACATCGATCAAGCATCTGAGATAAAATAAAAAAGAGAACTTATTTTATATAGTAGATAGTAGACTCATATAATAACAAATTTTCAAAAGTTCTTTACCATCTTTATTTCAGTAGTTCTACTTCAAAATAAAATTTCGATTCTTATTACGCGTCACACATGCCAAGAAGGTTATGTATGCATAGTTTAATTATTAATTTTTGAATTTTGACCTTTTAAGTTGTTAAATCTAAGTTTTTTATATAAAATCTTATAAATGCAAACATGCTACTATTTTATTCATCCTATATCCAAATGAAATTTCAATTCTTCGCATGTGTCACCATCGCCCAGTAGTCGTGCACGCATAGATCTCATGTCATTTTATTATTTATTTCTATTTTGGCATCCTAAGTTGCTCTAATAAAACTAATCATGTTGTATAGTAAAATTAAATCTAAATGATTATATTCATAATGTAACATATTGCATGGCGAATCATCTCTTATCTATCTTGCATTTACCTAACAATTTGAATAAGGTCATTGTATTGTTTTTGCTGCTATTCGTACTACTATATTGTGATAGTTTTTATCCTTGTTGAAGAGTGGTACTTGATTCTCATTTTCTTAAGTCTCTATCTATTTCAACTTTCAAGCTTAACGCCTGAGTTGATAAGCCACTGTTTTTATATTATGGTTTAGGTTTTGCTCCCGACCAAGGCAGTAGCCAGAGAGGTTTTCTACAATATGTTCCATTACTTACTCTTCTATCATCGGCCACTCAGTTTGTGACGATTCTTCAAACATTTAAGTATGTCTGATGAGGCTAGAAAAGCATAAGAAAATCTTATTTTTTTATCTTAATTCAGCAGGTGCTCGATTGTTGTTTACTATATATCAAATAACAGCTTCAATCTATAGGGATTGAATGTAAGTTTAACTAAATTAATCTCACAATATATATAACAGTATAAAAAGTTGCGTAACAAAATTTAAAGTAGGTATGAAAACAAAATCAAATAAACGAGTAGTAGGTAGTTTGAAATGTAGAAGTGATATAATAACTGGAATTCTAAAATTCGTCACTAGTTTACTTGAATCATTAACAAGTATGACTTTTATTATCGACTAATATGAAGATTCATACCAAATATTTTAATTATAGTCCTAATTTTGATCCAATCTGAAATTACTTATCTCTAATTGTTTATAACTTTAGTCCAATTTAGAATTATACAATATATGCATTAAGAGTTGTAAAATCATAATTTATTTAAGATTATGTTTTGATTGGTCATCGAAAATACAATAATCAAATAATTCAAACATCAAACTCAATTTATCAGACATTCAAATTCAATATTCCATATTGCAATTGTAACAAAAATTAATAACTCACATCCATTCTACAATTATTCATTAGCACATATTCAAAAATCAAATCAAATTCAATAAGAGTTTCATTCAAAATAATAGTTTAGAGAGTTTAGCTATTCCTATGCTAAAATTACAACAAGCATACTAATGAAATAAATGTGAGTCTTAAGAGATCAAATGTAAGCTCAACAAATCAAATGATGCCAATCCTTTTTTCTGCCTGAGCTCCAAAAATGCCAATAATGCTCTTGATGCCTCTCCAGTAGCTCTATCCTGCTTCCTCCAGCTCTCACTGGTCTGACGATATTCAGACTAGCAAATTTAGATAGAAATTGCTTGTCAAGTTTTAGTAGATCAAAGGCTGCGTTTGGTAGTGTATAACAAAAGCAGATTTTTAATTTTTTTTAATTTTACGATTTTTCAATACATATTATAAATATTTAGAAAATTTATTTAAAAATTTAGATATTGTAAAAAAATTTTACGTAATGAGATCTTTTTATTACATATTTTTATTATTTTTTTAAAAATAAAAAAATAAAGCTTAATTTTTAAAAAAAATAAAAATATTTTTATTTTAAAAAAATTATATTTTATAAATAAGCAATTCCAAACGCACGCATCCCCGTAGGTTGCCAAGAAAAATAGCTATTTGCATATCTTGCCAGGGGCTCTCAATGCTAGAATCCCACTCCAGGATGGAGTTTTACTTTAATAAGGCATTCTGTGAAGTAGTGGAGTCGTACTAATCAAGACTCATCTAGCTAGGAAAGTCTTAGTAATTAAGAGTAAGTTGTTAGATATAATTGTAGAGGGCATCTAGGAGTCCTTATAAAAAGTGCTTTTTTTAATAAAAAAAATTTTATCCTATTTTAAAAAATAAGTTTTATTTTTTATCTCAACAAAATAATAAAAATAATAAATATTAAGATCTTACAATGAAGAAATTTTTATATTTTTTAAATTATTAAATAAATTCTAAAGAAGATTGTAAAATATTTATTGATAAACATAATATGAAAACTTGATAAGTAACTTATAGGAAAAGTGTTGCCAAACGTGCCAGTAGTAGAGTAGAAGTTTAAGGAAAACTAAAGACTATAGACAAGTGGGTGGCATTCGGAAAAGACATAGAGTACACATTGATCTTATTTTCTTCCGTATTTCTATCTCGTCTCTATCTTGTTCACCTATTTGTTCGCCTTATTCTATCTTTTTTTTTTTGTTCACTCATCAAATTATATCAAATTGGTATCAGAGTTTGAGAACTTATGGACTCGTCAACGTCAGTTAGATCCAAATTTCAGAATCGTCAATTTCAACACCTTTGATTGATGCAGAAAATTTTTTGCAACTACCGTCCACTCGAATCTCGGCAATTTGAAGTCTATGGAAAGTTAATTGGCAAGAACGATTCTTCAATTTTCAAGCTAACTTCATAATGATACGTATGCAAATGAACGAAAATTTGAGTGAAGATGCGTCATCTCATTGATTCAAAGCAGTATCCAAACCATATTCTGTATATCCGCAACCAATATCGCTGCAAATATAGCCACTCCAACGCAATCCACTGCTGCACAACATCTAGCAAATATCATTACAAACACCAAGGCCATAATTGTGTTCTTTTATAATTCTTTCTGTGTTAAATAAAGTTTCACTACTCTTACTTGCTAGCTCTCAAAATTTCATAAAGAGTCATAAACTTAAATAACGGGATAGATCGCAAGGAAAAAAAAAACATTAAAGATATTTCAAAATATTTCATGAAGTCATTCTTAATGTCGGTCAGAAAACTATCGACGACCTTCACTCGAGAGCCGATGGGGGCAAGGTTCAACTAGCGATGTTTCAACAGAAAATTTTAATAGTAGAATTTTGAATAATTTAAAGCTGAAACGTATAGGCAACTATAAAAGATCTGAATTAAAAGTATTTCAGTTATTTGATACCAAAAAATGACTAAAAATATATTTCGAAGATGATTTAGAAACGCAAAGAGAGAGTGGATCCGGCCCATTTAAACAAAAGGTCCTTAATTTTTGGACTTCGATCGAGGCTTGAGAATGAGAGATATAGAAGCCTACTGAATAAAATGATTAAACTCCTACACTCCTCGGTCCTTCTATAATTGTTATAATTGGGCAAAGCGGGTCCAAACTATAATAGTAATGGAAGTTATACTCACCTTGTTATTTTAAGGATTATTTTCAAATGGCTAAAAGATTGCTACTAATTTTTTGCTTAAAAAACCATATATAGTCATGAATTACAGAATTTGTAGTTTCTGTGCCACAACACATAGACCACCAGTTGCTGTTACTGTTGATGTTGTTTTGTCCATCTTTTCTGACCAGCTTCATAAGTAGACCTGTAGTATCTATCTCCAGAAAAGAGCATACGCACGAAGGGAACACCATTATTCAACTTTAAACTTGCCGGATAGGCTCGATAGTCTCAAGTGTCCACTTAACATTATACATCACAATCCGCCGCCACCACCACTTACCACAAAGAACCCACGACAAACAAAAAAAGAATTTGTTTAAGCTACAACCATGTATAGTTATATCACGAGATGTTTATTTTGATATCTTCTCTCACATGTTTTTGCTTGATTTACTTTATATAAACTATTTAGAATAGTCTAAGATACTATAAATATATATCTTAAGTATGTATAACGTATTGGATATTTATATGAAATGTTACAAGAGACAAAAATTATTTTAAAGGGAGACCTCTCGCTTGTAACTATCCAAAAAAAAAAAGTGCTGTAACAAAGCCTTCAAAAAAGTTATAAGTTTCTCTTTTCAAACTTTCTTTGAAATCTACTTCCTTTTTTTTCCTCTAGCCTATAAAAAAATTTCAGTTATCCTTGATAAAAATTTTGGGGATAAAACTAACTTAGTTATAGGAGTCGTAATTGAGTGGCACACGGCTCTACCTAAAATGAGCATGTCTGTGACATTAGGCATGGAAAAAGAAAACATGACTTCATGAATCTCATCTTCTGTATACAGTATTAATTACTCCATAAGAAGAAAATGAAACCAGGTTTAAACAACTCCTGGCCATGTGATATGCGCTGAAGCCTGCCCGTAATAACCTTCATCGCACCTGCCTTGACTGCTCTCCGCACGCAGCGGCCAGCGCACGCACTTTGGCTTTCTGTACTTTTACTTGTTCATCAATCAGCATGCCCTATTGCAGATGATTCTGTCCCCACTCGTGCGGCTCGGCTTCATTCCTTAAACTGATCCATTCTTCCAGATTGAATCACGTGCCCCCTTCTATATCGATTTTTCCAAACAATTAATGTAACCATGTTTTATATTGTCTTATTAATAGTACTCCACTGGCGTGCCAGGTGCGCTATCGTCGGAAATTTCCCCGCTGTTTTTGCCGGTGACGGTGAAAGGTGGCGGTACGTAAGGTGGCTGCATGCAACGCAGCAACGCCCAATTAACTTTGTTAAAGAAAGGATGGCGCTTGATTGCTGCCGCACCGACAGCTGAACCGAGCCGTCTCCCCGGATCTTTCACCAACAGACCGCTCATCAAATCCTTCGCCGCAGAAGATACAACTGGTTCTTTTGGGAACTCTAGCGCTCGGGCAACAATGTTGGCAAGGGTCATTTCATGGTCCTGTCCCCTAAATGGCGTCACACCGTACAAAAGCTCGTATATGAATACGCCTAATGTCCACCAGTCAACTTCACTACCGTGTCCATCACCGGAGACTATTTCCGGACCGAGGTATTCGTGAGTTCCAACGAACGACATTGACCGTAAGTCGACCGGCTCAGCGACAAACTCAAACACAGCAGCACGGTTACTGCTTCTTTTCTTCCTGCGACGGTGCCATCTGGGCTGAAAGCAAGAAACTGCAGGGATGATACAACTAGGTAGAATGCAGGACGCTGGTGCGAAAGGAGGGGGTTCTCCGGCAATACCACCGGTGGAAAAAGCAGCAGTAGCAGCGAGAGGGTTCTTCTCAGAGATGAGTTGAGCAGGTGTGGCGGCGGTAGGACTGTCGCACTTGAGACTGAGATCGAAGTCCGTCAGCATGACGTGACCATCGGACCTAACGAGCACGTTCTCCGGCTTCAAGTCTCTGTAAACTATACCAAGCATGTGGATGTACTCCAGCGCCACCACTATCTCAGCTGCATAGAACCTGAAAATTGTTAAGAAAAAAAGAAGAAGAATAAATTAAAAATTGGTCATATTGATCCACAAACTTGTGATTATCTGAGAAGTCAATGGCGAGCTAATTAAATGATAACCAGTAATTATACAAGCACCGCCTGTCTTTGGTGGAAGATGATCACGTGAAGAGTGAACTGTACACGAGTTCTTTTCTCGAAATACAGTTGCATGAGAAACTATATACAAAGAAAGGAAAATAGCAACTGGAATTAACAAGACCACAGCAGCAGCAGCTAGTTGTGTGAGTTAGTGGCCAGCAAGCGCTGGAGTTCATACGGACAAATCTAACAAATCTGTCTTGCCTAGGCTGACATGCCTAGCTCGGACCTACCATCACTGTCTAATGACGCCCATATTTGATTCTTGATTTTGAAACGTCTAGACGTAAGTAGATAATTCTGTATGACCAAATGGAAATGGGTTACCTTTTCCGGGTATGTGACCTACGAATGGTTCACTTGACCAAAAGAAGTTTATGGCCGCACTCAGCTAACATATTGGGTCCATAATGGTGGCCCTATTTGGTTCGATCAAACTCAGAGAGCAACCATTTAAACTCAGAGGGTACAAATTAGCTAGAATCAATTCATAAATATTTCAAAAATAGTATAAGATGGTCAACACTAACACTAACACTATAACAAATTAAAGTCTATGCATGCTTCTCGCCGTTAAACAAGTAAACTTTACTTCAATAGTTTTATAGAAACTTAAAACTACATATATAATTACCGACATTGTATTGTATATATGCAAACGTTAACCAATCTACTAAACTTCATGAATAAAAGTTAAAAAAGAAATTATTGTTTTCCTTATATATATATATATATGGCTGATTGAAAGATGGAATTAAAAGTGTACGGTAAGTGCCTGTAAGAAGGGATTGTCCAAATATCCGGAATCTACATATATTAAGAAAGTAAGCTAAAGATAGAGAAAAAATATACAGCAGTAATAAAGGAAATAAGTAATTGTATCAAGCAAGTAGCTTCAGAGTAAGAAAGTGAACCTGACGGCGGCTTCATTGAAACGCTTTCCGTTCTGTCGCTGCCGGAGAACATGCAGATCTCCACCGGAACAAAACTCAGTAATCAAACAAGACCACCGCTCATTCTCAGAGCATCCGTAAAGCTTCGGCAAGAATGGGTGATCTAGAATCTCCAGTATCCCTCTTTCCGTCGTAGCCCGTCCTGATTTGTTTCGTCCTTCGAGCTCCTTTTTATCCATAACCTTCACAGCAACCAATCCTTTGCTTTTTACTTCAGCCAAGTAAACGCTACCGATATCACCGCTACCTAATCGGCGAACAAGTCGAAGGTCTGACATAGCAAAGCTTTCATGTTTGCTGCCGCTGTCAACGGAGAAGGCTGAGGACGATAAAGGTTTGATTGGGCCAGATGAAGATGAAGCAGTTGTTGATGTCGAGACTGTTGATGTCGAGACGGCGCCAGAGATTGAACGGTCCGATGAACCGAAGCTCATGCTTTGTAGATCATCTGCTAAACCTTCCGGCATGGTTTCTGTTGGAGTTTTATAATTAAGAAAGAGGGACTAGTAGAAGAAGAAGAAGAACAGGGAAGAGAGGGAGAGTTAATGATGGAAGTTAACAAAGGCAGGAATGGGAAGTTTTTATTCATTTTTCTTTGAAGGAGTGGAGAGAGCGGGCTCTCAGAAGAACACTGGGCCATGTGATGGCCTGCCACGAGAAAGGTTTAATGATAAGCATGTTTACTTTGTTTTAAATTCATTTTTAAAAAATAAATTTATAAAATATAAATTAAAAATTGAAAGTAATTAATAAAAACGTAAATTTTGTATTTACTTTGTCTTAAAAAGTGAGTTTTAAAATTAAATTTAAAACTAAATTTTTACAAAATAAATTTCTATAAAATTTTAATTACAAAATAAATATTAAATTCTATATTTATTTTAATTATAAAATAATTTTAAAAAATTCGAATTTCGTTATTACTAAATAGGCCCTAAATATTTCATGTTTTGCGCATTTGGGACTTTTATTTCTTTTTGCATATAATTTGATTATAAGCCTGGATTTCTGTCTAGTGTTGTGTCCTGCTATGTTACATCTAAGTTGGTAGTCCGTCTCGTTTTTGTGCGTTCAAGATTTCATCTTTATGGTGGTGCTTAATTAGAATATAGAGCATCATTTAAAGGGCAAAGAAGTATTTCACTTTCAGGTCCTACCCTTCTGAGAGCAAAGTTAAATTCTGTTTTTTACATTTTTGCGAATTATGTTCCCATAAGCTCATTTTAGCAATGATGGTTCTAAAAAAATTCATTTTGGCAAAATCAAATCTCCCTAGTCACAAACACACAAAATAGAGAAAGGTCATAAAAATCTGTAACTTTTAATAGTTAATGCCAGCAGGATAAAACAATGTATAACAAAGCATATTAATTAATTAACAATATTAATTAATTAACAATGTATAACAAAGCAGTTTTTGTCCCTTGCTTAAACTAAACTAGCTTTAAGGAAATATCGCTATTACCCTCTAATCCAAGTATGTAGTGTAGCGTTTTCCATATTGTGAGGGAGACTTGTTGATGGTCCATCTGTGCAGTTGCTGATTTCTGAGAATGTTGAAAATCAGGCAATAAGAAACCGGGATTATGTTCCTTAAAATGCTATAAAACAACGGAACAACAGCTTTTGAGATTTTACGTTGAATTATTAGCAGTGCAATATTGCAGATTCTAGATTATAGTTGGTTTCCTAAAGAGCGAAGACATTATATTTGTGTCAGCAAGATGGTTTGCCATTTGGGTGACTCTTCCTTTCCTGCGAGTCCCCATCTACTATATACCCTATTGTCTGCTTCCAATTCCTTGTAGCTAGAGAGAATTCAAATCAACTCAGGCGCCACATGATGGTCCGTGTTTCTGCTCAACTTTGGATTGGAGGAAAATGCCAAAACAGATCCTTGCGCTGTGCATCGAGCAAGGTGAAGAACTGCGCGCGGACAATACCTTGAAATTTTGAACAATTAGCTAGAAATTCAAAATGCGTATCAGCTGTTTAATTTCATCTACCTTATTATAGAGTTGTCTGGGGCTGCCTAAAAGGTAATCCACTTGAAGAAAACTAATTTATAAAAATTTCTTAAAAAATAAATTTATTATTTTTAATTACGAAAATAAATATGTAAACATAATAATTCTATTACATACCTAATTAAAATTGTTCTGAATATTTAAACAAATATTTTTAATTACACAATAAGTTTGCATTCCGGGAGTAAGGGATTCTATACGTCCTCCCTCTCTTATACTGAAATTTTCTTTTTTTGAATTTCAGGTGTTTTCAACATTGATAGAAAGGAAGATGTATTAAAGCTCTGGATGCTATCGTATTACTGGAACTTTCGCCTTAAAAGGAGACTAGCATTTGAGACGCAACTAGAATCGTGAAAAAAAATTTATTGCTAATGTTACAATGTCAGATTAAGAAATTGAGGTTGTTTTGAGTTGAGATATAATTTGAAAAATTAAAGTTTTTTTATAATACTTCAGTATTGTAATTTTGTGATGTATTTTAAGTACGGAACGATCTTAGTTAGTTAGATGTGATGTGCTGTTAATTAGGTTGTTGTATATGCTTAGTTATACAGAACTATCTGAATGAATGAATGAATGATCGTCCCTGATTCTGAATTCGTGATACTGAACGGAAATGAACCCCCAATGCTCTCTTTTATATTTGTTTAAAGGAAAAACTGCTGTTGCATGAATGGTTAACCACACGTCTATTATTATTTCTCGCTTTTCGCACTTCTTTCCTTAACCGAAATTTACAGGTCCTATTTTTCCAAATGAAACAAGTTCCTGCAGTATATATAATAGGCCAATAGGTTGGTTCCTTATAGATATTATTAGTTGTAGATGTAATTGAAAGAAGGAATCATAACTTTTAAGAAAATGCTAGTTTGATAGGAGACCAATTGCTTATTCTTTTCCTTGATTTCGCTACAAAAAGAGCTTGTTGTCGGTGTCTTCGAGTTACTACGGCATTCATGGACCACGGATCCCTACAAACATCTCTAACTAAAGTTATCCTTTTGGCAACAGTCAGTTAGTTGAACCAAACACGAGAGAGAATCCTTGAGCAATTTTTGGTTCTCTAAACATTGTTGCCTGTTGGTGTTTCTTGTAACACAACTACGCAAAGCAGCATTTTAAGAAACTTCTATACGTCGATTTATGATTTTATTATCTTTTAATGGAGAATCTCAATTTAAGCCATGATTTCGGAACTGTGCCTGAACAAGGTAGGCCTTTTTTTAAAAGTTAATCTCAAGTCGTGTGATGAAATTCGTTTGAAACAGTAAATATAAATTCTCAAAATTTAAGTAAAAGTTTGAATTTTTCACGCATTCTGTGCACTAATTCATTATATGTAAAATAATTTGACTAATACACTTATAATTTGCATATTTTATAAATACATTAGAAATAAATACAAAAATTCGGCAAACTCGTGAAGACCGGACCCATCACAGTTGGAGATATCCAACCGTGTCCGTCAGCCTGAATTAGAGTCGGATCCTTCATATTTTAGGACAAGATAAGGACCCATCTCTGATTAGGAAACATTAGCTTTCAATAGGTAAGTGAACAAAAAAAGGCCAGGTCATCTAAATTACTTGCCTTAACAAATTTCTTCTTCTTCCTCCTACTACTTATCTTCACCTATTCCAAAATTTTTCTTCACCTATTCTCTAAAAGAAGGCAACGCTGCATCGATCCGCAGCCATAAGTTTGATGGCAACCATGGAGATGTGGATCTCCGAACAAGGTGTCAAAGCAAATTATAGAAACATTTGTTACAAACGGAAGAAGTCATGATTAATCACAAGATAGATCCCCTCGTAGCAAACCCAGCAAAAAATACCGAAGACCTTACAACGAACACATAACAATCAAACTTAAGATAAAACATGGATAACTTATGTATTAAATTTTCCTACACACACCACGCTTGCTGGTATATATGAACCGAATTTTTCAAATTGTCTATTTTTGTCAGCTTCTCTAATGCTGTATCTTTTCAACCGATATATGAAGCCATCACCATTAAGTGAAATGAATGTGAAATATTAATGCTTCAGTTGAGTATTATTGTTAATATTCCAAGATCATAGTGTTCGTCTAGATTGAACAACCACATCCAAGAAGGTCTCAGTTTTTGTATATCCCCTTAATCTTGGTCAGTTATGATATTTTTTTAATACCAAAAGATAGTTACCGAAAAATAAATTATTATAAAATATAATTATTATTAGTATTATTATAAGTAAATTTAATTTTTATTTTTTTTTATAATAAAAGTAAATTGAAAATAAGTTTTTGGTATTCTTTTGTGCAATTTAAAGTGAGCTAATAGTGAATTTTTTATAGAAGAAAGGGAATTTTAAGGGTGAAACGGACACGCTTTATACTCACTGGATGACCTATGTGTATGGTCTCCCCTGCTTCGTGCTCTTCTTTTTTAAGTTGGTGCACCTCTGATCATCTTTAATTTGACCAGCCAGCCTCAAGCTCAACAAAATCAATGACTCTACCAAGTCCTTAATTTTCATCTTTGCAACAACGTAAAACTGAAAATCGAATGAAACATTCTTGATCTTAAACCATTTTGTTATAGGTACCACTTGAGTTTAAAGGTTAAAAACTTCCAAAATAATTAAAATATTTCCGAAGATGATCAAACGAGACCATTGATATAACATTTTTCATCTCGTAGTTCAACCTAATAATTTCTTCAGTGCCTGCTACTGTTATGCAGATCTCGTTGCCGGTAACGACACCACAATGATTGACGGCTTGCCGAGTAGCACAACAGAACTCCTGCTGAAGCGGAAGAAGATTGACAGTGTTTATTGTGCATGGACTCCGCAGTTTTTGGTGTGTTTTTTTGATTTTGTAAGTGAATATTAAAAATAAGTTATTAAAAATAGTATTATTAAAAATAATATATTTTTTTAATATTAAAAAATAAGTTGAAATGATTTTAAATAAATTAAAAATAGTTTCTTAGTAAAAAGAAAGTTACTTTAATATGCAAAAGAATGCACTTTTTATCTAGGTCGATCATCACTAAAGAGATGATGTGTCAAAATCAGAGAGATAAATGTATAATGTAAATTTACTTTTAGAGCTCATACGACACGGGATGGGCTCTGTTCTTGCTGGCTTTTCAAGTGGAATAGGTAGCCTACGTAGCCCAGCTGGGCTGGGCTTTAGACTAGGCCAAGTCCAATTCATATAAGGGCGCGTTTTTTAAAGCACGATAAACGAATTTTTCAAATGTGAAAAATTAAATTATTAAAAACTAAGTTAATAGTAAAAGTTTAAATTTTTATTTTTTAAAGTAAATTGAAAGTGAAGTATAATAATTTTGAAATATGTTTTTGAATTCAATATATATTGGAAATATATAAACAGTTTGAAATTTTAAATTTAGTTAGAAACTAAAATTTTGACATTTGAACGCGCTTTAACAAATACTAAAACTTACATTAGAAAAAGAAAAACAATCATATTTTTATTGTTTCTCAGTGCAGCGCTGTACATTACGATTACTTAGATGCTCCAAACTTGAAATTACTTAAGTTTGAATTTGATGCAATCAATGACATAGGAGCCGTCTGGGATTGTTTGCAATAAAGTGTTTTTTTATTTTGAAAATTGGTGAAATTTTTTGAAAAATAAATTGCTTATTTTTAGATTTCAAAAATAATAAAAATTTATATACATAAATATTATCTCCGGTACAATTTTATCTTTTTTTTTTTATAAATTTCTAGCGATACATACTACTATTTATCAAAATTTTATTTTTAATTTCTTCTTTCATAATAAATCTTCTATAATATTTTAAAATATTTTACAAAACTAAAAGTACATATACATTACAAGTCATAAAATTTGTATTATTTCTTTAGATATAAAAATAAAACTTATTTTTTAAAAAATTTCAAAATAATATTTTTAATAACAATTCCTTAATAATAATAGCGGTCCCTTAACAATAACGTATCAACTACAGTAATATTAATAGATTATGATGGTTAGAATTATTTCAAATATCACTTTGTATTTACCAGAATAATTATTAGAGATAGTTGTTTAGATAATTGATTTAGTTACATTTTTTATTAATTTTAATATTTTTAATTTTGCCCTTGTCGAATTACTATCGAATATGAACTCGTAATTATACCAAAATTTAATCGGAGTTATATAATTATGGTTTTAGATATGTTTTAAAAACGAATACTTATTATTTAACTTACAAATAGACAAATGGTATTTATAGCTTTTTGAAGGATTATTGATGCATTTGACATCAAAAGCTTATCCGCTCATTTGATTTAGCTTATCTAAGCCGTTATTACCGTTTGGCATTACTTTTTAAATACTTATTATTTTAAATAAATATTTATATATTTTTTAATAAGTTTTTTATAATATTTTATAGAAATTTTTTATAAAATTTGTAAAGTATAAAACATTATATATTGTCAAAATTTTTATATGTATAATTTTTATTTTTTCTAAATTTATTTTTAAAGAAAATTTAGAATAATTTTTATTTTAAAATTGTGCCGTTTTATAAGCATTCTTAAATGTCTACTTAAGTTGAACAGTAATTCAAATCAATATGTTACAGTAACATTCTATAGCATGATATCCCAAAGTTTTTCATCTTAGCAATTTATGTGCTTTTATACAGTGTAGCCAGATCCGGACCGGACCGGCCGGATCCGACCGGAAACCGGCCACCCAGCCGCCATTTCGGGTCGAGTCGTTCGCTTAACGAGTCACCGCGAGAGACAACAGAGACGGCGATCAAAAAGCAGCTCGACACCTGTGCGCAGAATGCTATCATCGCTGCTGAACAAGTATTCTTTTTCTACAATCTCCTCTGCCGTCCCGCCTTCATCGACACTGGCATTACTTCTGTAGCTGCAGCAACATCAGCTTATTTGAAATGATTGAAAGCCGATATCGCGTTCGCTGATTTCATTTTTCTGGCACCTTTCTCGGCAATTTCCATGCTGTTGGTTTCGCGTCTGATCGGGTTCTGTTCAAAAGCTGTTTGATGGTGTGCTGCTTCTTCTTCTTCTGTTGATGAGGATAACGCAACGAGACTCGGTGGAGAGCTAAACGCGCTGTTCTCAGCAATTTATCAGAGCCCCAAGGTCGATGGTTCGATGATCTTAGTGAGCAACAAGTTAATCGCAGATTTAAGAGATTTGATGGACCTCCAATCAAGAAACCCAGGTCCCGAAGGGACAGCGAGAGCGAGCACAACACCGGAAGATTGAAGATGAGAAATAAGTGCTTCTGCCGGAGGATTTAACGGTGGTAATTCGTTGCTTGGCGAAGGAAGAATAGCTGCTGCAGGACGTAGCCCTGCTTTGTGCGTGAAGAGAAAAATATCGAGTCAAGGAGGTTGGCGAGGCTGGTTTTTATGCTCAGGTCGGCAAGGCTGGTGTTTAGATAGAAGATTGACTCGCAGTCCGAACGGCCGGCCCGATCGTGACCCACCGACCGGAGACATTTTTGGGTTGGTGAACGGGTCGATCCTACTAACTATGCTTCTATATAGCGTAGATAAACCATAAACACCAATTCATATCTATATTATTAAGTTGTCCATTCGGAGACTGTAATTTTAAAATAAAACTTTTTAAAATAAAAATATTTTTATTTTTTGAAAAGTAAATTTTATTTTTTTATTTTCAAAAAAATAATTAAAATTTTTTACTATATAAAATTTTTTTTATATTTTAAATTTTTAAATAAATTTTAAATATTTATAAAAAATATATTAAAAAATATGAAATAAAAAATTAAAAAATTATTTTCGTAGTAAGCAAAGTCAAATATACTCGAAAAGCATTTTTGGGAGAAAAGGTTTTGCCTAGATTAACCCAGCAATCAAAATCGTATCAATGATTCTAATCGACATTATTTGTTAAAAGAATGTTACATTCCGCTTATATTTCATAGGCAATATAGTTTCTCAAAGATAAGATTTTGAATCGTAATAATAATGAATTTGATTTTGGTTCTTTAAATTCAGGAATGAGTCATTTTGGATTTCTAATTACGATTTCAGTACTTTTCTGTTTCTGTTCTAATTTTCTTTCCAGAGTTTATATCAAATCAGAGTCCTAACTTTTGACCTTAACGTGTGTTTTAAACGGTATGAAATAATTTTCGTGAAATTGATTTCAATAAAAAAAAATTAAAAAAAATTCAATAAATTCAAATAAATTAATATAAATAATAAATAGAATTCAAAATTTAGCCAAAAAATAAGTTTCGCAAAATTATAAAAACACACTATTACATAAAGCTTCAATTTTCAGTCAACGTAAAGTTAACTTATTTTTACAAATTTAATATTTTATTATATTTTATTTTAAATTCGATTTATAGGATGGAAACTTGAATTGTGATCAACATGTTGATTAGATAATCTTTTTTCTCTCAGAGGCTCTTTTAAAATACTTCTCAACTATTTTTTTATCTCTTTTTTAAAATTAAAAAAGTATAGACAAGCTACGCCTAGAACAAAAATTTTGTATTATAATTTTTACTATTTTTTAAGAATAAAAAATAGACGTATTTTATAATAAATTTATTTTTTCAAAAAGTATTGTATTAAACAATTTCAAATGATCTCTTATTTGGATCAATCATTAGGACTTGTCGCTACGTTAAGCTTGAGAAACGACAAAGTGCTGTATTTCTTTTATGTGTAATATTCTTATCATTGACATTTTGATTAAATTTCTTGAATTGGATATTTGTTGCTTTTAAATCCTCACGAAATTAAGTTAATAACTTTGAAGTTAAGCCAACAGAAATTACAAAAATTATTTGTAAGAAATATATAGGCACGTGTGTACGAGAAACTGTGTATTGCAACGACAATTTCTGTGGGCTTAATTGTAAGAAAATATTATGTTCCAATTAAGTTCTTAAATCGGGTACTTATTCAAAAGATTGGGGTAGAAAAATAGCTAGAAAATACCAGGACAAAATTTTAAAAAACTAATTCTTACTATTATACTAGTATTTTAATCCTAAATTATTACTTATTACTATCTATACTAGTATTTTAATCATAAATTATTACTTATTAGCATAGTAGTCAAATCTGACTTGGAGTGGTCGGGTCGAACAAAAAAATAACAACTTGACGGTGATTTCGGACCGAGTCAGTTGTTTGTTCGAGAAAGAAGATGGCAAATTCATTAGCACAACGTAAAATGGTTTGCCCAACATTCTACAAACCACTAACAGGCGGCGATGGAGGAAGAAGGACGGCGATTAGCAATTGTAGAGAGGCAAGGATCGTGGCCGACGATTGATGGACCGTTAGGGTTACTGGAGGAAAAAGAAGCGGTGAAGTATGCATGAAGATTTTCATCTGAGGATTCTGCTTGCTTTCGTTTTTATAGGCGCTCAACGCTTTCCATTTTTGGCATGTCCCCATCTCAGTCTTAGTTCTCATGAATCAAATCATGTAACTTTTCTAATCATATGTTTCGTAGTTGGTTCATGTTATCGCTGGTTGATTGGTTCTGATTTTGTTAAATTTTGGTTGTTTGGTGTTTGATTTTTGAAAAAATCTATGATCTTAAATGTGGGTTTAGTTTCTTGCATCTATCGACCCAACAATGATCAAGATCCACGAATCTTCTCTCTGCACAAGGTAAATTATAAAGCAATCAAACATCGAGAAAAACTCACCCCAAACAGCCGAGCTTCCACCAACACATGGAACTTTCACGCGCATGGCTTGAACACCGTCGAATTACCGCTCGCCGTTGGGAGAAATGTAAAAACCTTTAATGAAGTGGAAAGCCGAACCACCCACTACCCCCATACCAAACGCTCCATCGACATTCTCAAGGATTCGATACGGGCACGGCTTGTATGATGTCTTAGGCGTTCCCCTCTCTCTCGATTATAATTTACTCTCTTACCAGCAGTAGCTATGGTGATCAATCCGGTGGGTCGATCTAGTGACCCACAAGATAAATTGGTGATTTTGATGACTCGGTAGTATTTTTGAGTCGATGCCCGAATTGGGTCTAACTTTTATTCTTATTAGTGTGGTTCTATTTTTTTTTATCTTCTTTTTCAAATGTCGATGGTGAAATTTGGCTTAAGGTAATTAAATAACTAATTTGTATTCATTGTTCGAGTTAGAGTATCTTTCAAAAGAGATATTTTTTAAAATAACTTTTTTACCGTACAAATTTTTTTTCCAATTTTAAAATATTTTTTTAAATATGTTTTAATTTAAACTGACCAAACTATTTTTAGAAGACATTTGGGAATGCTTATGTTAAGACATCTGTTTAGAATGAAAGATATTTTGTGTGATTTTTCAAAAAATGAGCTTGATTTATAAATCTAAAAAACTAATAATAAAAATTATACATATAAAAATTATACTACATAATTTATTTTTTTTTTCCCTTCTCGATAGCAATTACTCATGCAACATCTCTACGGAGATTTTCTTGAAACATCTCTACGGTCGCTCTTCAACAATCTATTCAATAATTTTTCGACAATCTACTCCACCCATCCTCTACACTAATAATTTATAATCGGAATTAAATTTTGAAAAAAAAACTTAGGGCTATTTTCTAAACATATCACTAGAATATTAAAAAAATATTCAAGTAATGATCAAATAGTAGTAATTATTCGAATAATGGTTAACAAATGATCAATTTTCAACCAATAATTAGTCAATAGGGGATGCTTGAATCTTATTTAATTTTTTTTATTTGTAGTACTATTTGTAGAAATATCGCTTTATTTCTATTTCGGAATTCAATTACAAACATTATGATGAAATTTATTTTTAGAAAATCTTTCTTTGACCATAATTGTAATGATATTCTTAAAAAATATTGTTAGATTTTTTATTACATAATATAATTACAAATTCCACGATTTACAAACTTTATGATCTTATTCCAAAAATCTTACTCGACTAATAATGGACGCACGAGCATAGTGAGGGTCCGAAAAAATTGTTTTCTTGTTTTTATATATATTTCAAGTGATTTTTATTGTGAAATTACTTACAAATTTTGTGATAAAATTATTTTTACAACTTTTGTGTTTATTATTCAAAATTTTTTCTTATGGCTCATTTTAAAAATCTTATTTTGGATAATAGAGGAGCTGATATATGACAAGCGACTTATTAATTTTAAAAATAAGCCTTTCAAATTGGGCTAATATTAGAATAGAAGCCTTCTCCGTACAAACTTTTTCTCCCACAAGTAACGGAGTATTAAGAAGTAATTATAAAATTTTTTTTGAAAAATAACAAATATTTTTATCTTATTTTAGAAATAAATATTATTTTTTATCTAAAAATAACGAATAATAAAATAGTATATTTTTTTTAATTTTTTATTATAAAAATTTATTAAAATATTTATAAATAAAAATTAATAAATACTTTTCTAAAAAGTTTATCCAAATATTTACTCCATCTAGAGGTGGCAATATGGGTCGGTGGATCGATTTCGGATCGATCCATTTAATAATCGGATAAAATTCGTTCAACTCTAATCCAATCCATAAATTTATACGGATCAAAATTGTCAATCCTAATCCAACCTACTAATAACCGGATCAAATTCGGGTCAATCCATTTAATAATTAAAATTATTAATTATTAATTATATATTTTTAAACTTCAGCGAAATTATACGATCAGTTCGAATAAAAGTGCATGATATTTTTACTGACGAGATATAATTATGTCCGACAAAATATGCATTTCTTAATATCTTCATCGGCCCTTAAAATATCTAAAAATTGTTATTTTTATTTTTTAAAAATATATGATAACAGCTAAATTTATGATTATAAATATATATTAATAATTTCGATAAAAATTTTGATAAATATATCTATCTAACAAAATTTTTACAAAAACCTTTATACGAAATCTAAATTCGTCATTAAAAATACATGCATAGTAATACTTTTGATAATATTATAATTTTTATCTTACACTATTTTACTAAGATATAAAAATAAAAAATTAATTATAAATACAATATAATTTAATAGTTTGTAAATAACTATTATCGATTATTTTTATTGCCAATATTTTATTATACGGTAAGAAAAAATCAAAAATTGTTCTTTCAAAATATGATATTTCGGATTAACTCGGGTCGACCTATTTATAACTGGGTCAAATTCGTTCAATCCTAACTCAACCCATATATTTATACGGGTCAAATTTTCCAACCTTAATCTTAATTAAACAGATCGGTTTCAGGTTGAAATTTCAGATTGAGTCATATATTGCCACGTCTAATTTTATCTGTGATCTAACTAGTTTATAAATTAGCTTTTTCCCCGACAGAAGTTACAGAAGTAAGTACATGATATTGGAATTACTATTGTTTCAAAGACAATAACAGCACATGAGAAACAAAGTATAATAGTTAAATTCTTATTGTTTCAAGAAGTCTCAGCTTGATTAACAAAGTAAACACAATAAATAATGTGAACTTGTTTTTGGTCAATTAAAAAATTTGTAGACCCAGTGGGTCAATATTGAAGGCTAACAGGCCCCCAAATTCTGCCATGGACCCGTTTGTTTTCAAGACTTTGGTCCATGCAAGTTTACATTCACGCGGTGCACGGAAGGCTACCGGTTGGGTCCTACTCAAAAAATAAAATAAGTTTTTCAAAACGTAAAGAAAAGAAATAAACAGTCACATTCTACTTGTCTCTCTGAAACAATTTCCCGTATCCTTCTTTAAAATTTCAGAACCGAAATTCTGTTTGTTGTTTTTTATTTTTATTTTCTTATGCGAGTCTGTTTCTTTTTCAGTTCATTCTTTCTCCTATTCCCTTTTGTTGTTTTTGGTTGTTGTTTGTTTTGGTGATCGATCGAAGCAAGTAAACACTCTCCGCTCTCTTTCTCGTGCAGAACATTTATACATGTACTACCGCTCTCACTAGCTCTCTCTCGAGCTCTCTCTCTCTCTCCCCCCTTGTTGGTTTCGTTTGATTGATTGATTCATCATGGACGACAACTTCTTCAATCGGATTGTTCTTCAGGTGCGGATTCATCCATTCTGGCTCCTTTTTCTTCTATGTTTCTGGTCTTTTCTTGATGATACCTATATGAATTTTTCATGGAAAAATTCTAATCGAAGTGTCTGCTTGCTTTCGGTTTTTATTCTTTAGTTATTCATGAACGACCCCGTTCTTCAATTGGATTACTTGTCTGGTGCGGTTTCATCTCTTCCGACTCTTGTCCTTATGCTTTATGTTTTGGTCATTTCTTTTAATGTTTGAAAGAATTCTTCATGGCAATTTCTAGTCGAACTGTTTGCTTGTTTGCCTTTATCTTCGTCTTTTGATTCATTAACAACTCTTAAGATTACTCATCTCATGCAGTTTTTATCTCTTCCGGCTCATGTTCTTAGCTTTTTACGTTTCTGGTTTTTTTTAATATTTGCACGAGTATTTCATGGCACATTTCTGGTTGAACTGTTTGTTTTTCTGTTTTCGGGTAATTTCTTTAATTTGTTTACGTTTTCCAGGATAACTTAAATCTGGAGTGTTCTTTGTTCTATTTTTGTGTTTGTTCTGTTTCAAGACTCTGATAAAAATTAAAAACCATGTGTCATACGTTTTTGGATATTGCTGGTTGTTGTTGTTCTTTTAGTACCTCGCTTCTTAAAAAATTCTTTCAGAGTTTTTGCTAACCAAGTTTCTGGAAGGCTGGACAATTCAATACTTATTTCTTTTATCTGGGATTTTGTGGTATACGCCGGTTTGGCAACTAACAAACACGAAATCTTAATATACTGATTTCTTGGTGCTGATTTACATGTTTACTTTTCTTAGTTATTCTTAGATATAGATATTTAGTGTAATGCCGGATACTTCCCCTTGAATCTTTGGAGGAAGCAGGCTCGAACTCTTGCTAATCAAAACACATTACATAGTTTGTATGAAGAATAAACTCTGTTCTTTGTGAACTGAGAATCCATTTACAAATTAAAACATCTTGCCTTAGTTTGTATGATTTCTTGGTGCTGATTTACATGTTTACTTTTCTTAGTTATTCTTAGATATAGATATTTAGTTTGCAACGCCAGATACTTCCCCTTGAATCTTTGGAGGAAGCAGGCTCGAATTCTTGCTAATCAAAGCACATTACTTAGTTTGTAGGAAGAGTAAACTCTGTTCTTTGTGAACTGAGAATCCATTTACAAATTAAAACATCTTGCAATGCCAGATACTTCCCCTTGAATCTTTGGAGGAAGCAGGCTCGAATTCTTGCTAATCAAAACACATTACTTAGTTTGTATGAAGAGAGAACTCTGTTCTTTGTGAACTGAGAATCCATTTTACAAATTAAAACATCTTGCCTTAGTATTTTGGCTTTTATGATCTTGAGATGTTGCATGAGTTTTAACTTACCATGAACAAAAATTTTACTTGAGATATCCATTTTCCTCTCCAGAAATGTTTTGATGAAATCAGTAACTAGCAACCAGTACCTTGTGAAAATAGCTGAGGTTGTTCTGCACACTAATATAAACTGCTTTCACATAGATGCAGTGATAATTTAATGTTTCATTTTTCATGATTTGAATTTGGTATTCTTTTTTTGAATTCTGCTGTTTTTGCAACTGATGATGGATTGGAATACTCTTTGCATGTCAGATCCACATGCTTTTATGAAGTTTAGATTCCTATGGATGCACTCTCTTTGACTACCTGAAGAGAGTTTCCTCTAAGATTGATCATCGATCATCTTGTATCTAGATAATAGTTAAATCTAGTACTTCTACAACTCCTAGCAATGTCTTCATCCGGAGCTACTTATGAGATCATCGAAGAACTGCCCTTGGGTAATGGTTCCAGTGCATCTAGTCCATTAAAGTTTAAGCTGAAGGGGGATCAAAGAGATGGAAAGAGTCATGTGTATCCAGTGGATGATGAGCTTGATCAGATGATGAAGGAACTTCACTCCAGAGCCCCACTACAAAGTTTGGGACCTCCTCACCAGAAGCGTGCTTCAAAGAAGCCTGAAAGAGGATTTGCACCTCAGGCTGGACCTGGAAATGCTGAGCCCTTTTCAATAAAACAAGCATTAAGAAAGTTATACATTTCTCAGGCATCAGAGATGGCTGCAATGAAGAGATTGTCAAGCCAGTTGACTCATCCAGTGTCTCTGAAGCTTGTAAGATTAAGAAATTGTACGCTTCCTTGGTCGCTCAAACCAGCAACTTTGATCTATCCAAAAACTCCCAAAATGAGAATGCGGAAGAAATTTCCCTGATACCTCTGGAGAGCACAATAAATTCATCTGACAAAAAAGCTGAGATCCAGCCAGTTTTAGACAAGGACATGTCCGCTGGAAAGTGTTGCATCTCCTTCAAATATCCTAAGCTCAAATGACTGAAACAGAACATATGCAGGAGACTGATACTTTTACTAACATCAAAGGTTCATCTTCTGCAGCAGATTCAGATAGTGAAAGAATGGTTAGTTCTAAGACTGCATCTGCGCCTTCAATTAGTAATAGGAAAAACAAGCATACGCCCATACTTGATCAAGTTGGCAATGAGGAACAAGGCTCTCCAAAGTAGGAAAGGAAAAGGCGGAGATACCTAGAAGCTCTAGTAGGTTAGGTATATTGACAGCAATAATGTCGTTGCGGTTCTAACAACATCAGTTTGCCCTCCCTGAAAAAACTCGGAGCTACAACATCCTGCAGTTTCGATGCTAGCAGTTCAGTTTGTACTAAAGATATATGTTATGGTTTTGGCAAAAGGAGCCCAAGCATGGGCTAATTGTGTGAGAGATGCAGGAGCCTTAGTCAGTGGAAGTTCAAGGCTAAAGTAAAAGGGAGAATGCTCTCAAATTCTAGAAGTAGCTTAGGTGACTATAGCAGCGGCACAACCGTAAGCGAGGAAAGCAATCTAAAGTTGCTCCAGTGGGAAGGTAATAAGCCCAACATGTCAGTGGATTAAGGTGGCTAGCTAATCCATCATATTTTGATGCGAAATTGAAACTGAAGATGGGATAACTTCAAACTGCTCAACAGACTCGGTTCTGGGGTTACTGGGACAGTGTAGCTTGCAAACAAGTTGGTTCCAAATGCTTTTCTGCACTGAAAGTCATGTTTAATGAATTGTTATTGATGGAAAAAGATGCTCAGAGCCATACAGAGAAAGAGATACTTCAAATGCTGGATCATCCGTTTCTTCCAACATTATATGCTTCATTTCGCATCAAATAATCTCTCATGTCTAGTTATTGAGTACTGCTCACGTGGTAACTGCATATCCTTCGACAGAGGCAACCAAAGAATTGTTATACTGAACCAGCAGCCAGGTAATAATACTAAATGATATACATCTGTTGATATCTCAGTAACTGCACTCGGTTCAGGCTAATATCTAATAGCAAACTTGGTTCATATAGTTTGTGTTCTTTAACAATATTGGATTTTGCACGTGCATTTAGATAATGCTCTCTGTGGCTCAATTTTATTGATACTGCCACTAGTCTAAATATTTCATCATTAGGTCCCCACTCCATGACATTTAACAACATTAGCGCCTTTAGTGATACAGCAGAAACTATATGTCAGCCACTACATGCATACCTAGTTAACAGGACATATCGCCTTTGCATGTATTAGAAAGCATCTCTAATGAGGAGTTCTCTGCGGGATTTACCTTGCTGAAGCCCTCCTAGTTCTGGAATATCTGCATGTGCTAGGCATAGTATACAGAGACCTGAAACCTGAGAAACATTCTAGTTCACGAGGATGGCCATATCTCGCCATCTGATTTTGACTTGTTACTGAGGTATACTGTGAAACTTATTCTGCTTAGATCATCTTCATTGGGCGTTCATGAGCTTTCCAAGAAGCCGTTGAGGCATTATTCTGAATTCGGCTGCATGGAACCAATCCTTTGTCCTCATCCTGCTCGGGGTCAAGTTTCCTGCATCACTCGACCAACATTTCACAAGCAGAAATTTGAGCATTTTTCCCAAACTAAGCCTCTTGTCTCTACTCATGGCAGAGTTAACTGATGCACGTTGAAATTCATTTGTTGGAAACCGTGAATATTTGGCTCCTGAGGTCATCAGAGGAGATGGACATGGAAATTCTGTATGTTGGTGGACACTAGCGGATATTTCTTTACGGACTACTACATGGCATGACACCATTCATTGGGGTGAAGAATGAATCCACATAAAGCAATATCATCTCCAGAACCTGGGATTCCAGAGTGTCCCAGCTGTGAGTTCTCATGCGCAAGATTCGATAGCAAGATTTCTGATGAAGAAGCCAGAATACATGGAAAGAGTATCTATACTGCAGCTTCTATAGCGATGTGGATCTATAGGTTGTTAGCTCAATGACTGTACAGATCCTCGTTCAGTACTACATCAGGATGCTTTTGGTGTCATGATAATATGAAAATGATATATATCCTTTCAGGAAATCACACATATATAGCACCACACAGACAACGTTGCCAATTTTTTCATACAATAATGGTTGATTGCTGATTGCTTAATGTATTGACGGACTCCATAGTAGGATGAAACAATGCAGTAATACATTTTTCGCATACATTTTATGCCAGCTTTGTATAACTTCGTTTCCAAATCATAACAACAGAAATCTTTGCATGACGTAGATCATACTCCAATGTTTTTCTTTGCGCAATTTTGCAAAGCACCATAAATTCCCATGCATGCCAACAAGTCCAATGATCTATGTTATTTACAGTGTCGCTAACTCTCTAAATTGGTGCATCATATCATACAATGTAACCCTTCTTGAAGAACTTCCGGCTGCGCTTTTTCTTCCTTGGATCCAAGAAATTCAAGGCATTAATTATCTCAACATCCTCTTCATTCCATAGATATTTGGCAGCACCTGGATTAGCAAGAAGCTGTTTTGCAACTAGAAAACCTGCAATAGACCATGTCTGGTATAGGCGGGCCTGCTTCCCAATGAAACGCGCTCGCTTGGTGTCATAATATTCTGGCCACTTATCCTCAGCAATCCGTCTTTCAGCAACCTCGACAGCTTTTCTGGCTATATCCAGTCTATTCATCTTGATACATGCAACAGCAAGCTGGCACAAACACAAAATATCACGCATAAGGAAGATGGATACAAGTGGCTGCAATTCTCCTTTATAAAAAAGGAAACGATGTGGATAAAACCAATGTTGCCTGATAACTACACATATCCTTGAATAAATGTCTACATGCAAACTAGTCATTTTTCAGCTGGATATCATAAGAAATTTGAAAGAACAGTGCACGAACAAGGTCATGCTTGGATGGATTGCATAACACAAACACATAAGAATATGTTGCATGAAGAAATTGTAAAAAAATAACAGAGATGCAGAAGAATACTGGTATTTGTACGTCTTCAGTATTCACAAAAGACATGAATCAATCTACCAAGCAAATAAAGATGTCAAGTTAAAAATACTCTCTAACAGCTCAGATATGATATCTGCTTACCTGCCAGAGCAACGTTGGCCAAGAACCTCCATTGTGGTATGACCAAGGCCTGCAAAGATTTAACATTAATACTAGAGAAGGCTAAGAATTTCTTCCAGTTACATGAATAGGGAAGCTTGAAGTCTTACGTGTTCTTAGGATCACTGCCGGTAATTATTCGCCATTCCTGACCCTCAAGAGCAGGATAGCATATCTTCAATGGCATATCAGCCACTAAGTCAGACCAGCGAGCCTCTATAAGATCCAATATTGCATGTGACTGGTGTGTCGTTGCCAGGCTGCTGATAATAGACCATAAGTTCCCAAGGGAGAAAAAACGGAAATCCATATGAGCGGGCTGCAAGTTTCCAATGAAATACCCTCCCTTATCAGGCATCCACTCAACCAGCCATGGAGAAACCTGATCAGGGTAGATGTTAAACTTGTTCACTGCATCATAGGAGTACTCTTCTGTTTTATAACGGTATATCTCATTAAGCTTTTTCATGTCAATCCAGTAATATTCCCTGATATGGAAAGACAGTGCTATGAGCCGATTATTCAATGCACGGAGGAGGTCCAATGATCCATCTTCTGGGGTAAGCATCTCACGAGCACATAGAAGTGCAGAATAAAAGAGTGCCTGCATCAAAAGAGAAAGGATTGTTGCTTTGCATCATAGACAGAAAGTAGAATATTCTTAACCTAGGAGAAGTAGGAAAAACCAGATCTCCTTTTGAGTTCTACTATTAAGTTATCTATCATATGAACGACCCTGGACTGACGTCAAGGTAGCCATGGCAGTAGCCAGCCGCTAGATCAGTAAAAGAAGTATTACCTGAATTTCGAGAGGGTGACCATGAATACCCATACGTCGATCTATCATACAAGAACCATCAGTGACAAGCAATGTCGGAAACATGTCAAAGCCGTCAGCCAAACAAAGCTTCAGTATCATTTTGATCCCAGTCTGAACATCAATCCTCTCCTGGACTGAGAGGTCACCAGACAACTTCCCGTAAGCTCGTAGAAGTATAATCCACCATAATCCTGCCATATGGAACTACAGTGTCAATCTCAAGGATCACAGGTTTTGCTGGCACATCATTACAACAATACTGAAATAACGATGGTGACCCAGTTTATCAAATGACAAAGCAAAATGCCATATATGCCATATGTCTTAAATCAGTTCATCCTAATAGCATTAAGCAAAGTGTTCTGAACAACATTCTAGTAAAGATTGCTTGCCTGAGTCAACTGGTGCCACACGCCCTATAGCAGACTCTCCAAAATCTGGGTCCAGCACCTCCTCGGTTGCTGATTCATCACCATCAAGTGGGACGGTGCGTACCTTGAAGCTGGCAGGCATCAAACCCTGGCCAGGACTATGGCAATCTATTGTTTTTTCCCAGCTCTATGAAAAATTGCAAGAGAAATAACAAAATAAGGTCAAGCCATTCAACTACAGAAAAGGCATACACCAGTTACAAGTAAAGTGCAAACAGTAATCAAACTATTTGCACCGAGTTGGGCTAAGTGCTGCTATTCAACAAAACCCCCCACTTTCTGTATTTTCAGAATCTTAACTTGTAAATACTCCTCATAAAGATAGTTCAATAGCTCAAGATAGTCACTTAGCACCAGTCACAAAGAGAATTGTGTACACAATAACCCAATCAACAAGTATAAATGACAGAATGCAGTTATTCCTGTAAAAAAGAAAAGCAAGCTACCTGCAGTTGGAGAGTATGAAGAATGAAGTTCTTGACAATCTCATACTCCCCCTTGAGAAGAAAAGCCATTCCGGAGGGTACAAAATCCCGAATAAAGACTTGATCATAGTTCAAAGCATTTGCATCAGCAGGGTCATTAGCAGCAATGGTCCCAACAGGGCTGTTACAATAATGAACAACTGATTCCCGTAACAGACGCCAAGCTTCATCGTCAATAGTTTCTCCCTTTTTCTTTGCCACAGCATGCTTTGGTGCTCCATGCTTAGCTGTGGGAGGGACAGGTCCAATTATGATATTCTTCTCCTCCTTTCCCTTATGCTCTCCAACCTCATGCCTTAGCGGATGGAAGTCATCGATTCCAATAACTTTCTGCGCAGTCACCTCACTAAGAAACTGGCTAGTCATAGTAACCGATTCCTTTAACCAACTACCATTTCCATCAGCATTCATTCCTTCTGCTCGCTGGCATTGGCAAATATGTGATTTCGATCGACTGTTAGCTACATTATCAAAATCCCTAGTACACCTCTGAATTAGTCTGAAATTTGACAAAGGCGTCTTCTTTGGACAGTATGAATGAGTATTAAATGGCAAAGCAGCCATTGTACCAGAAACAACATATAAAGCAACCTCAGAAACTCCAGCCATTGCAAAAAATGATCCGTACTATTATAATTCACCAATTAATCCACGATTCTGAACAAATTAGCAGCACCAAATTCAATAATTTAGAGGCCCTGCTGAAAGAATCCCCAAGTTAGATAAATCAATCGAAATTAGTGTAAAAAATTTGCAACAGACTAGCAATCATCAATAAACCACACAACGACAAGGACAAAAACAAACCTCAAAGTTTCTCTCAGAGAAGAAGAAACGAATGACATGAACATAAAGAAGAGATTTTTAGAAGAGTAGAAGCTCGATAATTAGTGCATACCTTCGGATAGACTGATCCTTGCTTGGGAATCGGGGCCTTCTATAATGGAATCGAGATAAGAATTCAACTCAATCTCTTCTTTATCCCCAAAAGGAAAAGAGAGAAAAGTTCAAAATTGAAAGCTTGACAGATAGAGAAATATTACAAAAATTAACAAACAAAAGAAAGGGTAACATGAAAAGAAAGCAAAAACGAAGAGGGATATATAAAGCAGAGAGCGAGAGAGACGTATAGGCGAGTCGGTCAGAAGCAACCACAAAATTACCAACAACAAAATCTTCAAATCTTTTCCCAAAAAAAAAAAAAAAATTATAACATAATCTGACTGTTTGAAAATAAGTTATTAAAAATTAAATTAGTATTGTTAGAAGTGAATTTCAATTTTTAATTTCTTTATAAGAAAATTTAAGTTCTTATTATTTTTATTTTTATATAGCTAAAAGTGAATTAAAAGTAATTTTTAATAAAATAAATGATTTATAAAAGTGAAAGAAATGCTGGAGCTTTCTTTTGATAAAAAAGAAAGGTTATTATTTTGTGGGAGAGATGTTTAATTTTGCCCGTCCAAATGTTTTAATATTGGCAAAAGGTTGCGAGATCCTGGTAGCTGGACCACTCAAGCCAAAAAGAAGGGATCGTACGGTGGCAAATTTCAATCAGATCCACAGACGATCGGAAAAAATCAGATTCGGATCAAATTTTAGTCAAATTTGAATCAATTTTGTGTCCATTCAAAATTGATCAAAAAATTTAAATAAATTCGAGTCGGATTCAGTTTGACTCAAAATTGATCTGTTTAACGTATATAACTATTTATATAGTATATATTATTTAATAATATATTATAAAATTTGAATTTAATTTATATATATATATATATATATATAATTTATCCTAATTTAACTAATTTTTACTTTTTATAAATTTTATCAAGATTAATATTTTTTCTTTTTAAATATATCATAATTAATAATTTTTATATATTATTCTAAAAATTAATATTTATAAATTTATTATAATAATTTTAATTATTAAATAGGTCGATTCGGTTTTGATTCGATTATTAAAAAGGTTTGATTAGAATTGACACTTTTGATCCATATAAATAAATATGTCAAGTTAAGATTTAACAATTTTAACACAGTTATTATATGTGTAGATCCAAAATTGATCCATATACGCGAATTGTCACCCCTAGCTAGGGGTGATAATTCAGATTCCTAGATCCGTTCCGGATTGACCCATATAATAATCGGATCAAAATTGTTCAATCCTAACCCAACTCATTTATTTATATGGGTCAAAATTGTCAACCCTAATCCAACTTATTTATAACCGAGTCAAACTCGGATCGACCTATTAATAATTAAAATTATTAAAATAAAAATTATAAATATTAATTTTTAATAATAATATATATAAATTATTAATTATGATATATTTAAAAAGAAAAAAAATAACTTTGACAAAATTTATAAATGAAATAAAAATTAGTTAAATTAAAATAAATTAATATATATATATATACAAACTAAATTCAAAATTTTGCTATTATTTTCTAATTATTTAATAATATATATTTTATAAATAATTATATGGGTTAATTTCGGGTCAATTCGAATCCGATCCGAACTCATTTAAAATTCTCGGGTCATTTTTAGGTCGATCCGAAATCGATCCAATCCGACTAAGATTTGACTCGAATACGATCTTTTCGGATCGGTTTCGGATCAGGTATAAATTTGCCACCCCTACTCTTAGTTGTTTGGCAACTGAAAAATAATTTTTAACTTTTTTAGTTCACAATTTTTAATAGGTTCTTTATAATATTTTATAAAAAAATTTATCATAAAAATTTATTATTTATTTATTATTTAGATAAAAATATATTTTTTTGTAATAAAATAAATATATTTTTCTTTAAAAAATATTTTTAAGAATATTTCTAAACTACTCTGAACTCTGAATAGAACCGATTGAAGTGAGTTCACATTTTAGATATGAGTCCACTTGTGGTCTCTAACCTTAAGATTTTGTTTTACCGTGCTTAATTTTTTATTCTAATTTTATAGTTTTAATAAATTTTTATAATATTATATAAAAAATTTTTAAAATTTAGAAGTATAAAAATTTTTATATTGTGAGATATTATTATTATTTATATAAAAAATGGAACTTATTAAAAATTTTAAAATATTTTTTGTTTTAAAAAAATTCTTTTACAAAAAATACGTTCTTAGATTACAAAGGCGATATTTACTTTTCTCATTGTGTCTCACTTATTTTAATTTAGCAGGCGCCGGTTTTCGTCAATTCCCTTATGTACCTAGGGATGAGACAAATTGTTCGAACTTAACACGATTTATATATTTATATTAATCAAATTATTACTTTTAATTTAATAATAGATCAAACTTAAATTAATTTATTAAATAAAGCTAAAGAATAACTATTATTAATAATAAGTGCTAATTGTTAGAAAATAAATTCAAAAATTGAAAAGTTATTCTAAGAAATAGATTAACTAAATAAAAATTAATTAAAATAATCAAACTAAGCAAAGCGAATAAACTAAACTAAAAATGAGTGTCGATTAATTATGAATAGTTCAAAGATGATCCAAATACAATTAATGCATGGTGTCGATTTTAAATTAATCCAAATCTTAAATCTCTTTAAAATCAAATTTGAATTCAATTGATTGATTTTTTGAATTGAATTCGCGACTAATATATCTCTCTCGAACCGACCCTTTCACTGTTATTCATTTATTTATATTGTTCTGATTTTGTCCGTGTTTTGACGCAACATTTGTTTGTGGTCAAGAATACCAACTCGTGTTCAAATCGAAGATAACCAGACACAAGACGGTGCACCAGAAAGATAGTTGTGCTCGACGTGCTATCAAGTCCGATGATGTTTAATCATACGGTTTGTTCTAGTTCCTACTTTTTTTTATACAAAGTAGACGGGCACTCTTCGTTTCTATCTAGTTTGAGGTTTATATTTTAACTAAGGGTGTGTTTTGGCATATAAAAATGAATACTTTTCAAAAATAAAAAATATTGTTATTTATTTCAAAAATTAAGTTTTATTTTTTTAATAAAAATAGTAAAATTTTACGACATAAAAACTTTTTATAATTTTTTAATAAATATTATATAATATTATAAAAGTTTTATTTAAAAATAAAAATATTTTTTGTGAATGAATTTTAGAAGACGCTCTCTAATTCTCTATTTTACTCATCTTGTATAGTACACAAACACATTATTTACTAATCTTAGAGTACTCTCTACTAAAAAATCACTTTCGAGCTTAAATTCATATACAAAATACATAACAAATTAGTTCCAATGCATAATTTTTTATAAAAATATTCAAAATTCAAAATTCAAAATTATTTAATAATATTATTTACAGTAACTTACTTTTATTTATAATTTATTTTCTAATAACTTAATTTTGGTTTAAAAAAGCACACCCAACTCTACGTTTAATTTTCTTTTTTGTTCTCTCTCTTACTATTTCCATATTTGAACCGTTTCAATGAAAAGCTCGTTGAGTTAGGGATATTTCGGATTGCTTATAAAATTAAACTTATCTAGAATGAAAAAAAATTTAAAAATTTTCAAACAATGAGTTTGATCTTTAAAAAAAAATAAAAATTATGATAATTAACAATTTTTACCTATTATTATTAGAAATTAATTTTAATAGTTATTTTTTTTAATTTTAATTATTAAATAAGTCAACTAAAATTTAATTTTATTATTAAATAAGTTAATAATTTTGATCCATATAAATACATAAATTGAATTAAAATTGAACAATTTTAATCTGATTATTACAAAGATCGACCGGAATTCGACCCGTTAATTCATATTACCATCCTTACAAAGACTACAAATATCTAAGAATCCAAATACCTTATCTCAATTACGAAGTGCTTCATATCACATTTAAGCATATTGAAGCATCTAAGAGTATTCTCAATAAAAGAGATGACAAAAAAAATAAAAGAAATACAAAAGCAGAGAATCCAGCACTAACAACAACATCTAACCAATGGGGAAAATCTCCATAAGAAACTATGAAAGTAAACACTGCTTCAAGCAAACACAAAATTGTAGAATTAAAAACTATCAGCAACGCCTAGAAAGCAGGAGCAGCATGGCTAAGAAGAACACTATTTTATGACGTATAATTTATCGGAAAGAAAAAATTGAAGTAAAATGGTGAAGTGAAATGAAAAGCTTTGTCAAACAACTCCTGTACCAAAGAATTCATAGACAGGACTGTACATTTATAGAGTTCTAACGATATTTTAACACTTTTTAAAAGCATTTATTAATGGGATCTGGTTGATACTGCAACAATTAATGGGATCTCTTTATAGGTTGGGACTAGAGATATATGACCTAATCCGAAAATATAATCCGAAATCGATCTATTTAATCAGAATTAGGGTTGAAAAAATTGATCCATATAAATATATGAGTTGGATTAGGGTTGAACGAATTTGACCTGATTATCAAAATAGGTCGACTCGAGTTAACCCGAAATTGACCTATCAATTCGAAATATCACTTTTTGAAGTAATAATTCTTAATTTTTTCTTACCGTATAATAAAATATTAGCAATAAAAATAATCGATAATAGTTATTTACAAACTATTAAATTATATTATATTTATAATTAATTTTTTATTTTTATACCTTTGTAAAATAGTATAAGATAAAAATTATAATATTATCGAAAGTATTACTATGTAGATATTTTTAATGACGAATTTAGATTTCGTATAAAAATTTTTATGAAAATTTTGTTAGATAGATATATTTATCAAAATTTTTATCGAAATTATTAATATGTATTTATAATCATAAATTTCAGCTGTTATCATATATTTTCAAAAAATAAAAATAATATTTTTTTGGATATTTTAAGTACCGATGAAGATATTAAGGAATGCATATTTTGTCAGACATAATTATATCTCGTCAGTAAAAATATCATACACTTTCATTCAAACTGATCTTATAATTTCGTTGAAACTTAAAAATATAAAATAAATAATTAATAATTTTAATTATTAAATGGGTCGATCCGAATTGACTCAGTTATTAGTAGGTTGGGTTAGGGTTGACAATTTTGATCCGTATAAATTCATAAGTTGGGTTAGAATTGAACAAATTCGACTCGATTATTAAATGGGTTGACACGAAACTGATCCATTAATCCATATTGCCACCCCTAGTTGGGACTCCCTTTTCTTCCCATTTTTTAAAAATACTTATAAAATGAAGTTTTTTTAAAATAAAAGATATTTTTATTTTTTTTAAAAATAAGTTTTACTTTTTATTTCTAAAAAAATAATAAAAATATATAATAAAAAAATCTCATTAGAAAAATATATATTATAAATATTTACTTTTAAATAAAAATTTTAAATATTTATAAAATATATATTAAAAAATATAAAATTAAAAAATTAAAAAGGAGCGTTTGGGAAACGCAATCCCAAACGCCCCTGAGTGAGCTCTTCTTTCTTGGAGAACATTAAGATCTTCATTGCATCACTAGCTACTCTCTGCAAGGAGCAGGAGAAGATGTCTTACAAGACTAATGCAACAGCTTGGCAACAATGAGAATTGAGTTCACATACCACATACATTTACTTGTATTAGCAAGGAGATCCACGAAGTAACCATATGTTTCACGCGGAATGCATTGTCCAGCTCCTCCATAAATGACTGCTCTGGCTCCGTAGCATGCTTGATGCAAAGATTCTCCAAGGCGCTAGCAGGGAGAATCTCTAGCTCAGTATGGAATTCTGCTATTCTATTTTGAACAAGAAGCCTTAGTGGATTAAGGCCTATTTAACATGGGATACTCCTGCAGCTACGCATTCAATGAAAAAATACATGTAACAAGGACCAATACTCGAGGACAAAGGTTTCTTAAAGTTACCAAAATTGCAATAACCTTGACAGACAACTAATATGGGACAAAAGAAGCACTGGCTACTGCTGGGATAACAACTAAAGAAGGCGTTTGGGATTAAAATTTTCAAACGCTTTTTTTTAATTTTATATTTTATATTTTTAATATATATTTTATAATTATTTAAAAAATTTATTTAAAAATTTAAAGAATATCGAAAAATTTTACGTAATGAAATTTTTTTATTATATATTTTATTATTTTTTTAAAAATAAAAAATAAAACTTATTTTTAAAAAAAATAAAAATATTTTTTATTTCAGAAAAATTTTAGTTTATAAGTACTACCAAACGCTCACCTAGGCAAGAGAAATTGGCGAGATGGAACTTCCAAATAATACACACATCAAGAAAGAGGAACTCTGTGTTGAAGGAATAAAATGCATGAACTTTGTCTATAGTTTGAGTTTTAGTATTTGGGGGAGAGTGAAAATGAGAGAGCAGAGAGAAGAGAGGGGAATTAGGAAGTTTTATATATTACGGATGCGTTTCGCATCAAGTTTCAAAAACTATTTTCTAATTTTTTTTTTAATATTTTTTAATATATATTTTATAAGTATTTAGAAAATTTATTTAAAAATTTAGATAGTATAGAAAATTTTTACGTAATAAAATTTTTTTATTATTTTTTTGAAAAATAAAAAATAAAATTTATTTTTCAAGAAGAATAAAAATATCTATTATTTTAAAAAAATTTATTTCATAAATAATCCCAAACGCAACGTACAGTAATTTCTCTAACGTAACATGAGAAATAGTGTCATTTAGCATCCCCACATAGTCAACTCCTACATACTTTTTATAATAAGAAATTTAAAAGTGCTTAATTTATAAAAAGTTATTTTAGAATTTTAAAAAAATAAGTTTAATTATTTTATTAAAAATATAAAAATTATATACATAAAAACGTGACAATGTAATAATTTGAATTTTTAAATTACTAAAACTTTTAAAATTAGTGATTTATTAAATAGATACTATCAAATATTTTACGTTCTCTAGTTACAGAAAGTTCAGATAAACAATTACTTGCCAGATCCGGCCTTTGATATTACAGTTGACAGAATTGTTCAGGTTGATTTCCTATCAAGCTCCTTGTTTCTGTCTTCTGATCTTGTTAGAACTTTGTTTGTGGAGGCTCCAATGACTTTCATGACCGGTGAATATTTGCATCTCAAGTTAGCAACTTCAGAAATTAGTTTTAGCATGGAACTTGAACTTTAGGAGCCTATTTTTGATATACTAGATTGATATTTGTGATTAACGTTGACTATGGAAATACTGACGTTGCCTTTTTGCATGCGTCTGTAGCTAGCTATCAGCTTCAGAAATACAGGAGCGCAAGTTCCTTTGTGTTACCCATTGATCCAAATGACAAAGAAAATTAGGAAGACAGTGAGCATAGACTTAACTCATGTCTCTGAGACTAGTCATCTTAAAGGATGTCGTCTAGGTCCAAGATGACCAATGGTGGCGTGCCTTGTCCAGTGGCTACATTACTCAGGAAGAGATGAAACCTGAATAAGCTACTATCAAGAGCAAGATGCTGGATTTGCTACTCCTAGTGAACCTGAAGCCAAAGCTTAACGTTCAGCAACTGTGTTTTTCAATTTAGTGTTTGTACGGTATCATTGAAGCATGTGGTCCGTTAGTATGGTTGAACTAAGAGCTTTGCGCCAAAAATTATAGTATACATGTTTAACATAAATGTTCTGAAGGCTGCAGGCTTTTGCTTTACCTGTTTGTTTATCATGGTGAAGTCTGTAGTTTATGGGATTAGGAAGTTGTTCAGATGGATTGGTGACTAGTTTAGAACTTGAACTAACTATAATAATCTTTGTTGATGTTTCAGTTTTTTATTTTTTTAGAAAGCTATTGTTGTTGAAATTTGGTGCCTATGATTTGGAAACTTCAATGTTACTGTCATAGTAATCTTCTCGTTTAGGTCATGGTAAGGGAATATTTACTCTTATTGTTGGTAATTTTGTTGCCAATAGGTGGCCCTTTGAGGTGATTTCGTTATGAGATGATGTTGGCGAACGTAATTCAGATAGAGATACTATGAATTCCTATTTGAAAGCCTGTTTGTAATTAACTATTCTTCCATGGTACTTCTAACATTCGCACAACTTGACATATATACACCTTTCTTTCATCACGTATCACTGCACATTTAGCAAGAAAAAATTAAGCAAATGCAATATCATTAAAGTACAAATTCTATAACATGGCAACATTAGATGTAACCTTGGTAGTTCTATTACATGGACAACATTAGAGGTAACCCTTGGTAGTATATGATCTGTACAAAACAAACAACGATGATCATGTGAAGTGGATAAACATATTCCTCGTCCTTGGTTGGATCAATGATTTATATTGACAGCAAGCAATTTGAGGATGATATATAAGGTGAAGATCCAACATATTAGGTGCTCATGATCTAATAAGAAGATGAGATGCATGTCCACCAGTTATCAAGTAACTCAACTTGAATCCCCACAGGTGGGCAGTTGACCATTCTCTCTTGTCTTTCCGAAGTAAACCTGGGGACAAAAAACCAAGCACTTCAATAACCGAATATATACATCTGCACAGCACTCAATTTGACATTACAAATTTGCATAGACTAGCACTTAGGAATGTAAAGTTAATCAGCTTAGATATCTGATCTAAAGAGTTATCTTGGTCAGTTCAAACAAGTAATATCCATAACTATGTTATCAAAAGCATAATTCCAAAACTAATGGTTCTTATCAAAAGCATCGTTCCAAAACAGCTTGGTTGTAAACAGAATTTTTCTAAACAGAAGCATCTGGATAAATCTACCATGACCAAATATTAGTAGGTACTACATAGCGACTCTGAAAGTTCTTGTGTATTGTTAATATCCCTGTGAAGAAAGGGTTTACAATAATATAGAACTAAGAATTATCATACTAAGTTGAAGGTACTCATAGATCGGTATTGGCAAAAGCTTCCACTTAAGCTTTGCAAGCCCTTGCCATTTTGAGCCTGAGCTTGAAGCACATCCTACTACTCCTTTATTGTTTGAAAGCAGCTCAAACTTCATGCGGAATAAGAAAGGGTAGTCATAAGACAATAAAGCAACTCAAAGACACAATCTTGAATTAGTGAGATACCAACTTTGGCCTATTAGGTAGTTTCATAACTCTATGTAATATCATAATTCATATAGAACGTAATTCAAAAATCTACAAACTCAATAATTTTTACATAATCTAATTAGAGAAACATACTTTGATCCATAACACTTATCTTCAATTAATTGTTTGACTTTAAAAATTTTGATTTCTCCCTCTTATTCTTTACTTGATTTTAAAAGAACACTTTACGTGATGGAATAGACAACAAAACTTTAAATGTAAACTAAGATAGAGAGACGACCAAGCATTATTTTAGTAATATTTTCATAACCCACAACTATCATAGTGGGTAGTTATCATAACTACTCTCAAGTGGAGAGTTATCGAAACTTTTCATCATAATGGATAGTTTTAATAACTCTTTAAAATATTAGCATTATATATTAAACCAAATATTACACATGGATCACATCCAATATTCTCACACTTGATTTATGTGTTATAGTTTCAACTTTATATTTTAACAAAACTTAATACGTAATAAAATAAATCATTTCGTTCATTGGTTGCAATATAATATCATTATTAAGTACAGATTAACACGAGTCACGACGGTTCTATATCATTAACTCGACATAGATTTTTTCATAATGGTCAATATAATATCTTTATAAAAAAACAAATTCTGTCAGTGTTCCTATAAATCATTTGTATATATAGCAACAACAAAAAGAATGCATATAACATAAACAATATATAAACGAGCTCGAATGTCAAATACGTAAATATTAAATTTTTTTACTAATTGCCTTTCTTTCGACATGCTAAGTAAATGTCTTTGGAGGCAACCTTTAGTTAATAGATCCGCAATTATCAGATTAGTGCTAACATGCTCAATTGATATTATTTATTTCTAAACTTCTTTTTTAACGGCAAGATATTTTAATTATATATGTTTAGCACCCTTAAAATACTTATTGTTCTTATAGAAAAAACTGCTGCAAAATTATCATATTAAATTTTTAGTACTGTCGAGAATGCCAAGTTCAAAAATAAAATTTTACATCCAATTAGATTGAATTGTGGTCTCAAAATATAACACAAATTCAGCTTCTATAGTGGAAGTAGCAATTTTTATGATATTGTTCCTCCAGCCAAAAGGAACACATATCCAAATGTGAATTTTCTACTGTCAACATATCCAGCAAATTCTGAATTCGAAAATCCGACAATCTTCAAATTGTCAGATTTTCTATAATTGAGCATATGACTTTTCGTTCCTTGTAAATATCTTAATACTTTCTTTACAGCTTTCTAGTGATCATGTCTTAAATTATTATAATATCAGTTTAGATTTTGACGGCAAAACTGATGTCGTATGTAATATAAGTTTGAACATACATCAGGCTCCCAATAAGATATGCATAAGAAATTTCTTTTATTTATTTGTGTTCCAATTCATTATTTGGACATTATGTAAGGCTAAATTTGTCACATTTCTTAATTGGAATAACACTTGCTGCGCAATATTTTATTTCAAATCTCTGTAGAACTTTATTAACATATATTTTTTGAAACAACCACAACAATCTTTATAATCGATCTCGATAAATTTCAATACCAATTATAAAAATTGCCTCTCCCATATCTGTCATTTCAAAGCTCTAAAAAGAAAATTTTTAATCTCATTTAATATACCAAAATTATTTGTAGTAAGCAAGATATCATCAACATACAGAATTAAAAATGTAAATTTGCTTCCACTGATCTTTAGATATATAAACCGATCAATAATTTTTTTTTTAAATCCAAAAGAGGTGATAGTAGTATTAAACTTAAGATATTATTGTCGGAAAGCCTGCTTAATTTCGTATATTCATTTCTTAAGTTTACATACCAATTTTTTTTTTTCTTCAACTAAAAAGCCTTCAAGTTGATACATATATACTTTCTCATTTAAATTTTCATTTTAAAAGACGGTTTTCACATCTATTTGATATAATTCTAAATTATAATGAAATACTAAAATCATGATAATTATAAATGAGTCCTTTGTTGAAACTGGAGAAAATATTTTATTATAATCAATGCAACTCTTTTGAATAAAATCTTTAGCGACAAGTCCAGCTTAATATCGTTCGATATTGCCATTTGAGTCACGTTTGGTTTTAAAGACCCACTTGCATTTAATATACTTATGTCATTCTGGCAATTCAACAAGTTTCTAGACTTCATTAGGTTGTATAGATTTCAGCTCATCATTCATGACATCTATCCATTAAGAACTATTAGTATCACCAATGGCATATGAAAATAAAACTGGATCATCATTAATGCCAAAATCAAAATCTTACTCTTGTACGTAAACCATATAATCGTTCAAAATAGCAGATTTTCTATCTTTGAGATTTTGTTAATGCTATTTCTTGTGACTCATTTAGAATAGGTTCATCAAGATATCATTCAGAGGAGTTTTATTTATTTGTTGTTTTTATATACTATTAAACTATTCTATAGCTGTAGGAACAATAACTTTATAAAAAGTTTGAGGTAGAGAAATTTGTTCTCTAATTTTTTTAATTTTCACTTTAAGTGGTTCTTCACTCCCTCTAACTTTACCATTTTCAATGAATCTAGTATTTCTAATTTCAACAATTCTTATACTATATTGTTAGTATAATAAAATCTATACTCTTTTGATTTTTCTGAATAATCAATGAAAAATTCACTAATTATTTTTGCATCAAGTTTTCTTTTATGTGGATTATAAATTCTTACCTCTGTCGGTCAACCACAAACATACAGGTGTCTTAAATTAAAATTTTTTCCTATTCATAGTTTAAAAGGAGTTTTTGACACTACCTTAATATGAATCTTATTCAATAAATACACTGCAGTTTTTAAAACATGAATCCACAATAATTTGGATAAAGATGAGTTATTAAACATACTTCTAACTATATTCATTAGAGTATGATTAGTCTTTCTGTTATACCATTTTCTTATGGTGTTAGCTAGCATTGTGTATTATGCACATATGTTATATTTTAAAAAAAATTTAGCAAATTGACCTGAACATTATCCCATTTCATCATACTTTTCATAATATTCACTAACTCTATCAGATTTGATAATATTCACTTTTTTATTTAACTGTTTTTCAACTTTAATAATAAATACATCTAAGACATTTATTGAATAAAATTTTTCATAAAATAAATAGATAGCCATAACGTAAAAAATTATCAATAAAAGTGATAAATACTTTTCTCCACTAAAAGATGAAATATCAAAATGTCTACATATATTAGTATGTATAATCTTAAGAAGCTATGTGCTTCTTGTGACTCTTTCTTTTGTGCGGTTGATCTATTTTTTTTAATACAATCCATACATATACCAAGATCGATAAAATCTAAATTTGGAAGAATTTTATTCTTTAACAATATGTCTAATTGATTTGGATATGTGACCCAAACGTTTATGCCACAAGCAACCTGAACATTTATTCACTAAATCTCGTTTAGTGCCAACATTATGATGCAATATATATATTTTTAAGTTTTATTACTTTCTGTCATGTTGATCAAACGATCGGATGATGTGAATTCGTAGTCCGATTGAGCTGAAATTTTATGAATATATTTCTAACTCATAGTTCTTCATATCCAACGGTGAAGATTGGATTTGAAAGTCACCCCGACCATAAACCGGAGAGGGAGTGCTCAGGAGTGCCCCTATCCCTCCCTATATATAGGGAGGGATAGGGGCACTCCCTTTTCAGTTTATGGTCGGAGTGATCTCCAAATCCAATCTCCACCGTTGGATATGAAGAACTATGAGTTTGAAACATATCCATAAAATTTCAGTTCAATCGGACTACGAATTCACGTCCATCCGGTCACTTGATCAATATGATAGAAATGATACAATATATATATTTTTAAATTTTTTACTTTTTGTCATCTCAAGTGACCGGATGGATGTGAACTCGTAGTCCGATTGAGCTGAAATTTTATAGATATATTTTTAACTCATAGTTCTTCATATCCAACGGTGGAGATTGAATTTAGAGATCATCCCGACTATAAATCAGAAAAGGAGTGTTCGGAAGTGCTCCTAAAAAAGAAGTGCTTAAAAAAAAAGTGCTCCAATGAAAGTAGGAGCACATTATTTTTTGAAATACATCGGCGCATATTAATCTGATTCTATTGATACAAAGTTTCAAAAGTGATCTCTATTATTGAATATGATGAATTATGAATAAATATATTGATAAAATTTTAGTTCAATTGAATTCAAAATTAATATTTTATTTCCACCCACATATATATATATATATCTGTCTTAATAATTTTCTTCTCCAACTCCCCAACTCTCTCAACTCACCTCATCATCGACGCATGCTTATCTTTTGTCCGCGCTATCTTCTCTCCGGTCGTGTGTGCCCGTCCACTTCTTCTCTTATATTCTCTAATCACCAATTTCGTACTCTTTTCTGATTTTTGTCGACCTCCGATTTGTTTTCCTTCTAATTTTTTTTCGGAGGGCATTGAATGAATTTAAAAAAGACATCGAGAATTTTATTTTGTGAACTGATCGAGAGTACGGTGAGTGGTATTTATTTCGAAGATTTTGCAGACTTTTCTACCCATAAAATTTGCTGTCTCAATCATACTATAAGAACTCTCTTTTAAGTGAATTAGTATCTAATTCAATATTTCAAGTTATTACTTTGAATTGATTTATGACTTGTTTTGTCGACCGGCTTTGTTGATATAAATAAATTACCAGAGCATGATACGCATAGTATAATTATTTCTTTATAAGCTTTGTTTCTGCAATACCGTGGGATGAAATGAAAATATACCTAACTCCAGATGAGTGTTGAAAGATGAGTCATATATATTTATATAAAACGAAAAAAGAGCATGGTAGCTTTTCTTTGTCTATTATATAACTTGATGCAGTCTGAGTCTAGTAACTCCAATGATTACAAACTGTGAAAGATGCATGCATTTTCATTAACCAGATGTGTGACACAACTTCAGAATCGCATTCACCAATACTTACGGACAACAAAAGTTCCACGTTGATCACTTATAGACAACTAAAATCTATCTATTCATCTTACCGCATCATACGTTTGCTGCATCCAAATAAAAATACGTTCAGCTATTTGTTGTCTTGTTGCACTCGAAAAGAATATGAAGTACCTATCTGCAAGCTACCAACTTCTGCCAGTTACAAAATCTAAAACAATAACACATTGTTAGAAGAATCAGTACGGCTGGAAGTCCGAATCAATGACCGGTACGGTGGCGGCGGCAAAAGGGCTTCGAAGCTGACAGTGTATCTAAAACAGAAAAGTGCCTTCGCACAGCTCCTCCTAGTCTGCTTTTAAAATCTGCCTCCATAGCAATGCAGAGAGCAGATGACAACATGGTCGTCCAGGTCTTAAGCCAAGTAAAGCACATCCAAAACACGTCTACAGAGAGCTTTCTGAATTCCTGGTACATAGCACTATATCGTGAAGACTCTTTGTTGTTCAAGATTTTATAATCACAAATAAAATTTTGAAGTTGATAAAATAGCATCACCTATGAAGCAATTCTATTTCTAAATGCATGTGAATCAGGAAATTCAACACAGTGCACAGCCATTAAAATCTACATGAAGTAAAAATACTGCATCACCTATAAAGCAATTCTAATTCTAAATGCATGGTGAATCAGGAAATACAACATGGTGCACAGATAATAAAATCTGCATAAGTAAGAACTTACAATATCAGTACACATCAGGTACAATGTCAACGGTCATCTCCTATGACATGATCGTTATCATTATCCCCTTCATAATACTCGTCATCTCGCTGTATTTGCTTATCGCGGGTGTGCTCTAAGCATATAAGGTCGATAACAGTTAGGAAAGTTTTGTGAAAAACAGATTTAAAGCTCAGATCAGTTACTTGAGAAGACTTAATAGATGATCGAACTTTGATCAGATAAATCATATGCAAGAAGCTAGCGCAACCTCTAACAGTTGCCTCTTTAAGTTAACTTACGGTGTATTCTTTCATCAGGATCAAATTCATCTTCGTCAATATCTGGAATGTAAAAATCAGGTGGCACCTGCAAAAGACAATTCGTAACAATCCATATTACAGAGTTACTCTCTACATAGAATATATTAACTAAGCTATAACATCTGCAGATCATCATACTAAAGAATATTGCTTTTTACAAATAATGATGCTTACAGTCAGAAACATATAAACAACATCTCAATGTTACCTCGTGCATCTGCACACTAGGTGCATGCTGTAGATAACGCAAGTTTTCCAAAATCTGTACTTTGATTGAGCTTAGATATGACTTGCTATTCAAGTTCTCCTGCTCATAACAAATCAAAGATAGTAAAGCCAAATGTTTAAATGCATGTTTAATGCGTAAAGAGTAAATACAGGACATTTTACTATCAAAAGCAATCTTTTGGTATTTCCACAATTATGCAACATCAGTAAATAACCTCCAACTGAAAAAAGATTGACATTCCACAAAGTTGATTAATAACTAAGACTACAACTTATGTAGATATTAAATCATCTTACTATGATTCCACTCTGAATCTTCAAGGTATAATCAGGTGCAAAATATTCAATATAGTCATTGTCTGGAATCTCTGCACAGGAACACATAATCAGAGAGGAGGAAAGCAAGTGAATAAAGTGATTGACTAGCAGCTCGGTTGCCACAGTAGATTAATGTATACAAAGGTAAGCTAAACCAAAATTTTGAGAGGCATAATGTAATCCAAGACATATTTGCAAGACACTTCAGTGAGAGCACTTCCAAATGATCCCTTGCACGTGTGAGTTTATGTATGCATACCCTGGGCATCTACCTATGTGTGTAATACGTCTAGGTATAAGTACCTTTTCTTTTCCCTTAAGGAGTCTTTTCTAAAGTCAAGAAGAAAGTAGTACATTATCCCAAAGAAGGTATGATCTTCTCCACCCGAAACAATTTTAAGTATGAATCATTACTCGATGCCTCAAAACTTGCAAGGCTAGTAATCTTGTCAGTATACTAAATCAATTAGGGAGGATATTATACTAACATACTATTTGGAAGCTCTGTGTCTAACAAAACTCCGGTTTCAACAGACCAACAGCGAGCCACGTTTTCTTTCGTATATCCACCACCTCCAGTTACCTATGACAAGTGATCCAGTAATCAGAAATCTAACCAGAGCATGAAAAATGAATAAGGATGCCACACCAGACTCACCAATAAAGGGATGTTATATTTCTTTATAAAATTTACACATTCTGAGTGACCTGCAAAATTGTAATGGTTACTATCAGACACAGCTACAAGTTCTGCTTTGTAAACAATATCTAACATAAGAGCACCAATAAGAAGGAGAAAGAAATTAAAAGTGATCCCATGTCAATACCAAGACGAATGGACATGTAATTCCAATCATCTTGTTGTTACATTACTATTGGTATAACAGTAATTTATCAAATGCTATGCTATTACGAAGTTAGATTCTTGATACAGGAAAACTAAGCTAGATATTAAAAAAGTCACCTTCTATGGAGAGATTGAAGCAACCTAAACGATCACCGGCAAGAGAATCAGCCCCACACTGAAGAACAATAGCACATGGATCATATACAGTAACAACCTTGGAAATAATCTGCATTAGGATCAAGAAACACGACGAATATAAATGATATCAGGAACAACACAACTGTTGCAGTAATATGCAGACAACAGAAGTCAATAACTCACTGCTTTGAAAAGCCGAATAAAACTCGTATCATCAATACCATTCTTCAGAGGGACATTAATGGCATAGTACTTTCCTTCTCTGTCACCTATATCCTTCAAAAAGAAACAAACTTTCATAGTAAGTGTAGTAAACAGAGGCAAAAAATGTTCAAGCAAAAATAAGCTGGACTTGTTTGGTATTCTCCACTATCATAGCGACTTATTACAAACACTTTTTTAAGTGACGGCCAGAACTTAATGGTGAATTTTCTTTTTGAGTTGCCACTCATAAACACATTTCTTGGTTTTGTAGAGGATGCCACATTGTATCCGCAAAATCAAATATAAGGATACCAACAGAATCCCTAGCAAAATCACTATCTTCTGATGTACAAAAGTGACAGGAACAACATCAAGATAAGCTTAACCTCTAGATGTAAAGTATATAGATGTAACATGTGGAGGATAAAGTTATTTATAGGATAAATATTTTTACCTTGATACTGCCTGTTCCAGGAAAGTACATATCACCATACTTGTGAAAGCTCACAGTCATCACCCTGCTATAAGTTTCTAGTTAGGAACGTATAATGAGACTGAAACACAAAAGTTTTGTAAAGCATTCAATGAATTCAATTGAATAAACTCGAAATTTGCTAATTAATCAGCTCAAGGTGAAGTCTCAAGTTAAAGAGATCCAATTCAACATCATTTTTACCTATCTGTGAAATAAAAGGCTTCTTCGACCCCATCGCCATGATGGACATCAATATCAATGTACAAGACTCGCGGGTGATACTTCAGCAGCTCCAATATTCCCAGGACCAAGTCGTTGATATAGCAAAAGCCGGATGCAGCACACTTTTTTGCATGATGCAAACCACCAGCCCAATTTATGGCAATGTCACACATTTTGTTGTTAAGCCTTCTCGCAGCATCTAGAAGCATCAAGATACACTCAGATGTTAACAAAATGATACATGAAAAGATTAAAAGAAAGCAAATTATTCATTGGTATTACCTATTGTGCCGCCAGCATAAATTTGACAGAATTCGAACAGATTCTCAAAAACAGGACAGTCTTCACCAAGGTTATCTGCAATTTTATGCATTACCAACAAGCAGGCATCGTAAGCTAACGAAAGTAATAAGCCACTAAGTGTTTAAAGTGCTCAGTAATTAAGCCGCCGATATCAAATTAAAAGATAGAGGTTCCTGTTCAAGGTCGGAACTTATATAACAGAACAAGTCTAGAAATTATGTGGCACTCCTTACATCTGACTAAATCATGATAATACACGTTCTGAGTTTTGGGATTAATCCGATGCAGGAACTCCACATAATCCTCTGAATGAAATTGTGCAAGCTCCGATGGATACGCTTTGTGCGGTCTCTACCAAATTCAAACAAAACCAACAACTTAGCAGCTTATTCCTTCTTCAAGTACAACGTATCAAGAACCACAGATTCAAAAAGTTAGAGTAGAGACTAACGAAAATCTCCATTTTTTTGTGAAGATCATAAGCAAGCACGAGGTGGTGAGTCATGGAGAGCCGGTGCGGCTTCATTGGGTGGTTAGGTCCAAAGTAGACATTCCCCACATCACCTACAAATCAAAATAACAAGAAAATTCAGAAAAAAAATACAAAACAGGAATTGAAAGCAAGAGGTTTAGAGACAATCCAAATTCCGTTTCGCGGACATTCACTTCGCCATCGATCTTAGAGTTAAAATTTATACCAGAAAGAGATCCAAAGAGAATTGAGAGAAATGAAAATTACCGTCGTAAAAGTAAGCAATTCGGTCTTTGGATCGCATGTTTGAGCGAGTAATTAGATAAGAAACGCCATTGTTGCAGCTCTCAAGCTCGGGCGGGAGCACAGAAAGAGGGAAAAAAAAGAAAATGAAAACAAAAGATTAATCGTTGAGGACGAAGATCTAACCCGACCCATCGAATTTTATCCAAAATCAACCGGGTCTATTTAAAATTGACCCGAGATTTAAATAAATTCTGATAGAGTTCGAATCGATTCAAAATAAAATTTTTTAATTCGTATATTATTTATATATTATATTATTTAATAATTAAATAGAATAATATTTATATAAAATATATATTTAATTTCTTTATATTTTTTAACTTAAATTTAATTTATTTAATTATTTAATTTATAAATTTTATTAATTTTTTTAAATTAATATTTTTTAGTATAATTAATAATTTTTATATATTATTGTTATAAGTTAATTTTTATAATTTTTATTTTAATAATTAAATAGGTCGCTCCTAATTTGATCTGATTATTAAATAAATTAAATTAGGGTTGATAATTTTAACCTATATACATAAATAAATCGAATTAGTGTTGATTGATTTTAACCCAGTTATTATATAGTCAATCTAAAATCGACTCATGAATTCGAATTGCCACCCTATGAACTACCCTAAAAATATGTAATACTACTATGCTTATGGACCATCTATGTAACAATAGTTATGATATTGTTATGAATATCGCTACGTTATAGCTATTTTGGCTTCTCTCTCTATTCAATTTGTTTTGATAAAATAACTTTTTATCTTGGCTAAGTGCCTTATATATATAAATATCTAAAATATAATAGAATATTCGAGACACTTTGTTTATTTAGGGAATGTCTAAAATAACTTAGCAATACTCTAGATAAGTTGAATATTATCATAAATAGATATTTCTATATAAATATTATGTAAAAATTTATTGAATTAAGTTTTCTCCACCATTTGATGAAAGTGATCTCTACCGTTTATTGATGAGGTGGAGTGGGTATACATAGAAGGGCAAGACCGTTATTTGTAACCATCAAATAAGAGTTGTAACTAAGCAAAGCATTAGAAAGCTTCCTTTTTAAATCTCTCTTTTAAGTGTTGTTCCTCTCTTTCTTAAGCCGCTATTGTCACAAAGTTTTTAGCTATTTTAGATAGCTAGATTGGAAGGAAGGTTGACTTAGTTGCCAAAAAAGTGGAATTAAGTGCCATACGAGCCAAGTCAAGATAAATATTTAGGCTCGTGACAATATAATGTGTTAAACTTGAAAAGTAGGAAAACGATTTTTAATTATGCTAAAAATAATTATAGTGGTACGAAACTGTAAACATTAGATTATATTTTATTGTAACTGATAAGTAATTTTAATTTGGGCTTCGAAAACGGAGCAAATTGTTAATGGATCTTATTTTCTTCCCTTCCCAATTACTTATGTACTCTTTCGATCTTTTCTTTTCTCATTTATTCTCTCCTTCATGGACAGAGAAAACTTTCTTTCTGTTCTTTAGTTTTTCTTGATCGATCGTTCTCTACTGCATTGCAATGGTTCGCTGCGTGCCTTTACCTCCTGTAATGTTGAGCACAACCCTTCTAATTCCTCCTATTCTAGTGATCAACCACAATAATTATCAGATGATGATGAACAAGAACAAGAAAAGAAAGCTTCTGACTGTTTTCTCTAGAACAAGAGAGTAAAATCAAACTCCCACTTCTTAAATTATTTATAATTTAAAAGTTTATTTTACTACAACCAAATGAGCTTTAAAATTGAAACCTCCGTACTCTCTCATTCATATATGCATGTCAATTAGTCTTGTATACAATCAATTTCTTTGTTAATCATATCAAAATATAAAGAAGTAAGTTTCTTTGTTGTTTATGAATTATTTCTGAAATTGTATTATTTTCTATTTGAAGTTTTAACATTAAGTTTAGATTGGCACAATTAAAGCAATTGCAACTAATAAAGAAACTCCATATACAAGTCCAAAGCTTAGTTCGTAGCATCATATCTTATCAAACATGAACACCATTATTAATCAATGGAATTTTGTAGCAAGAGGAAAAATTTTATGGCAAAATGTTGATGACTTGAAATGTCTTCAAAAGGTTCAAGAGCTTGTAACTAAGACATTAATTGTTGTTTCAAGGTGATGGACAAGTTATATTGCAGTGCATGTAGAAGCAGTTAAATTCATCTTCTTGTAGTTGGCAGTCATCAAGCTACCACTATCCATGGCAGCAATTCTAGTAGTTCTGAATAATATTATCCTTTAAAAAGCTCTAGATGAAAGTGTTGCACAGATCCTGGAAATCTTTCAGATCACATCTAATTCATTCTAGTTTGCATTCCTTGCCATCAGTTGTCACTGCTTTGACGTTGTTGGAAGCAAATGGACCTAGATCTAGTAGTAGTGACTTCGTTAAACTTATTCGTACTTATGGTTTACTTGGGGCTTCTGTAACAACCATTATTACGGCAAGCAAGAATATAGCAGAACGAAGGCAAAGAAAGCCATTCAAGAGGAGAGTTGAAATAAATAAAATGATTAAACGTTTAAGGGATTTCCAAACTATGCTCTTTATTTTTATGAGTTCCATCATTCTATGGACGTTGTGGAAGGCAAGAAATTAAAGGACTTACATTTCGATAACCAACAATCACATACTGCTCGCATATTTTAGAAGGCCCTAGTTGATGTCGAAGCATATGATCATTAAGTTAATGTTCTACCTTCTCTTAAAACCTACACATATGGGTGCATCGGTCACAAGATTACTTGGAAAATCAATGGTAATACTTTCTGAATAGAGTATTGGGTTGTCGCTGCTAAGAATTGTGAAGAATTTTCAAGGTCATTCAATGTGGATAAACCTTGTGCAGATAGATAGAGTTCAAATATTATTTGAGTTGTTACAAACTAAATACATGAAATTACAAATACTATACGTTAAGCTTTGATAAATTATATATAATATTAGAGTAACAATTACATCGCAAATAAATAAATTTAAATTAAATTTTTGTAATAAATAGGAAAAAAATACAAATCAATAGAATAGATCTGAAATATCTGAAAATAGAAAAATAAGACTGAAAAAATTCACCAAAATAAATTGATGTAACAAAATTTTCTCAACTCTTAGAGTAGTACATATTAGAGCATTACTAATAATGGTAACCAATGTCAAAAACTCCTTCAACATCATGTTCAAAATATAATAAATGTATACAAAAACTATTTTTTATTATGTTAGAAATTCGAGATGTAAATAAAACTAATAGATGATTATAAAAGAGGCTTACAAATCTATATAATAGTAGAATGATATTATTAATTAAAATAAAATTATTTTGATTATACTCGCACTAACGCTAATGTGAAAATCTAAATTATGACATGAAACCAAGTTCAAAATAGAGATATAAGAGCAACTGAACATACTTTAACATCCACTTTTACGAACTCGAATTATGGCAGAGCAATACGAAAGCAAAATTTTGAATGGCAACGGAGCCTAACTCTTATATCATGTTAAATTAAATCTAATTAGTTTAGCAGAAACTCAACATTTTCTGTAGTAGTTTAGAGTTATACAATTAATTAATATGGATTTATCTATTACATGCTTTCATGCGAAAATCTAGAAATTTGAAGCTAGGTAGAACGACATCAAAACAATGATAATAACGCTAAATCCTAATTACGGTATAAGACTAACGAGGCTATTTTCAACACCTACCTATAGTTAGAGCAGAACAACATGAAATTCAACAACACAAAAGCAAAACTTGGAATTACAATACAAAAGCAAAGAGGACGTACACTGATAATATACTAGAATAATGGTTGCAATTTAAAATCAGTTTGTAATTAGAGGAGAAGCCTACTATATTGGTTAGTAGCAAAGAGTTATATTATTATCAAACTGGAATTATTTTTCTAGCAGTCGGCTTCACATAAAGTATGAAATAAGAACTCGAATATGGTAGAAAGATAGAAAGCCGAAGATACGGAAGCTACATTTTGGAATACGAAATAAGAGAAACAGGACCATGTTTGAAATTAGGTAGTAACCTAAAACCAATGATGATTAAAAGAAAGGTGTAGTATGTAATTATTTTTCTAACAACTATGCACCCTTACGCGACGCATAAAAACTCGAATTGTGATTATTGGGCAAATATTGCACAATCAACTCAAGAGCGAAGATTTGAATTGAGTTAATACTGATTTTGGTTATGAATTTCCATTCAGGTAACAACAATATAGTTGATTATGATAGGGTTAGTTATTTGACGAAGAAAATAACGAATGTTTAGTACAGAATAGCATTGAAATATAGATTATATCTTGGTGGTTTTCTGTATAGAAAAACATAGGACTTTTTAATACGATTCAAAATCAAGCAGGTATGTTAATAACTTTCATACCACATGCATGTAAGAGTTTACTTGGTTCAGAAAATCTCTTTGTCTAAATCCAAAGTCACTTTTTCGTCAAGAGAGAAATTCACTAAGTTTTCAAGTAGCTACAATATCATGGCAATGTGCTTAACAAAGCACTCTTGCATCAACGATTCTCTCCTCGAGATCAACCAATTTACAGCCTTCTGAATATTTTGTCTTTAAAGCTGCACAATAATAGCTTCTATACAAGATTTGTGACAACCATCGGGCTTATCCAAACACTTCTCCAAGTGCAACCTGCACTTATACAAGACTCAGTGTGTAACTTACAATCTCAGATTTTTCAATAGAGGATCTCATAAGGTGAGTTAAAGCTCAATGAAAATTAGGTGAAAAGATTAAAAAAATTACTCAAAAGATGACTCTCTATGAGCTTCAGCAATAAGAAATTGTGGGTAGTAATATTGGCTCTTTTCAGCTTAACTGGGTGTGTTCTCTATAGGCTTTCTTTCTCTCACCACATTATGTTTGTTGGCTCCTTCTTCTTTTGTACTTTCTCTGTTCTCTCCTCTCAGGTTGAATAATTTGAATCTTCTATCATTTCTCTATAGTGTGATGTCCATTCGATTTGCTAACTTCTAAGTGTGTCTCCATAACTAGGTCTACAATGGTGTAGTTTTCTCTCTAAGCACTTTGAGTAAAATATTTTTATAATCTCTTCTATATCAGCAAGTTGATATTAAATTTATGTTGTGGATTGATTGGTATATCTTTCTTAGCACCAAAATGGGAGGCCAACAAATTGGAATTTTTTTGCATGTGCGCGCTCCCACTTTTTATCTACTATGTAATTTTCTTTTTCTTTATGTATACGCTTAATATAGAGGTGATTTAATTCGATGGCTAGGGTGAGATAAAATTGAATTTGTATATCCCTCTCAAAATTGGTTGATCAACTAGCTTTCATTCCTGTGGTGAACATCGCTTGATGGTGTTTCGGGTCTACTTGTCTAACTATCAACTCTAGACTAATTTAATTTTGTATTTTCTTTTTGTATGTTGGACAATTAAACTTTATTATCATCTCAACGTATCATGGACGTGCATTATCATTTTAAAATCTTCAGTTTTGTGAAGTTTTCTTTCTCTTATCAGTGTCATGTGGCTTTATCACTTGGTGTAGTGTCTTAGTGCAACCCAAATTTGTGATATGTTGTTGTAGAAACATTATAAATAATATGTATGATACCTCTTTGCAACAAGATCAGTAAGTTCTCCTTGAATGAAAATCGATTTATAACTCTCAAACTTAGATTAAGCTATCAGCAATATTAGTCTGATAGCATTTTTTCAATGTGTTTTGGTCTTTATTTGTTGTGATTCTGTCTAATTTTTAATGTGGAATGATAGTTTATACGAAGCTCAATGAGATTTCAAATTTGACTTCAAACATATGAAAATATTTTATTTTTTCAAACCGCATCTGAATATCTGCTCCTACATTTCTGTAGCTCAGTATTATGAATTTTATAACTCATTATTTTGTATTTTCTTTCAATCTTCCATAATTTTTTAGATTTTTGTAAATTCATATTTGATTAACTCTTAGGTCAATATTGTTGTGCGTATGTTACTTTAATATGAAAAAAAACTGAGTCTCATATTGAATCAGTATCACCTTTGAAATTGTCTCTGAAAGGTGTAAAAGGATCACGGTCTCTCGAATTCTGATCAGCAAATATATAATAGTAAGTAGTCGCCTATCGACCTCTATTTTTATATGTTGGCAGCTTAATGCTCTTTTGTGCATGACTTACTCAAACCATCATATAAAATTGTAATTCTTAATTATTGTAGTCATTATAATCTTTTGAAAGTTCCAACAATGATAAAACAACATGAAGCCAACGACAAGAAAACTAAATTGTAACTCTTAATTATTCTAATCATCATAATTATTTGAAAGTTTCAACAATGATAAAACAATATGAAGCCAACGGCAAGAAAACTAAAATTCAAATTAAAATATAAGAGCAATGAGGCTTAGCACTGCTACCATTTAGATATTTAGGCCTGCAACCTTAAACTAATTTATGATTAAAAATAAAGCCTAAAATATTAATAGCACTACAGAATTATATGACTAATCACTATAAAATTACTTCTCTAAAAACCGCTCTTACGCAAAGCATTGAAACTCAAATTACAGCATAATGATATGAAAGCCAAAGTTTGAATTACGATATAAGAGCAACATGTCTAACTGATACTATGTAATAAATTAGGCCTATAACCTAAAACCCATTTGGTATTGGAAGAGAGATTCATGATCTTGTATAGCAGTCAATAGTTATATTATTAATGAATATGAGAGTATTATTCTTAATTGATATAGATTAGTTTTTGAACAGCCGTACTCATGCCAAACATGAAAATCCAAATAACGGCATAACAATACCAAAGCCATAAGATATGACAACTAAATTTCAATTACGGTATAAAATAATAAACTTAGTTTAACATATTAGTTTAATCAAATTTATGTTGTATTAAAATTATGGCTAAATGGAATTGGTTCTCAAGAAATTATCTTGGATGTGTTAGTTTTATTTGTATCATGTTTCACTTATCTTTCGTTAGTTCATTCCACACCCACCATTTGTAATTTTAAATAATAAATTCAAACGGTTGATGTGGATATAATTCAAACTATTGTAAAGTACACTACGAATTTTCTCACTTTATTAATTTTTCATGAAATTATTGGGAGATTTCTTATGTTATTGATATGTTTTGGTTGATTATTCTACAGACATGGATTTCATAGTTTTGTTGGAATAATTATACATACCTCGATTATAAGAAATTAATTGAAGAATTTTATGTAAAAGCACTTTTTCTTTTATCTTAATTCTTTTAATCTGATAGTTTCCTATACTAGAATTAGTACATTTTGTTTCATACTTCACTAAGTTATAAAATTTCACTAACATGATTAAAATTCCACTTAAGAAATTATTTCCAAAAAATGTTAGGATTAGTTATTTGTACTTGGATTAAAATTCACTTTATATAATAGCTTGCTTAGTGCTAGACATTATATCATTCACTTTTACTTTGGATCAAATTGTTTCTATTTCTCTATGATTCTTATGATATACTTTAGTATAATGTATATAGGTTATAACTTTCAATTAACTTTTACATTTAGTTTGAAACTATAAATTAGTAGATAAATTTGAAGATTAGTTATTCAATTGAAAAGATTTGCTTCACATGGTTGCACTTCTATGAAAAAATTCTATTTTCAAGAATGTGCTAAGTGCTTCTTTACTTTGCTATTATTTAAAAAGTGATTGTTAGAAGTGTGTGTAGTTTTTTATTTTAGAAGTGAGTTTTGAAATAAATTTTTTTGTTTTAAAATATAGTTGTAGAAATTAGAGTTTAAATGCCAGTTACGAAGTAAAATTTTTAGTAAAAATGAACACAAAACTCTTCAATCTATTTTGGCAACAAAAAAAAAAAAGATTTTCAAATATAAGTAAACATATCCTAATAGAAATTAGTAAATTAGATCTAATAATAATAAATATCATATACGATTTTGTGTAGTAACAAGCTAATAAAGTTATTTTTTCATATTTGAGAAGATAAAAATATAAATTCAGATATGATCCTAATCTAATTATCTAACAAATTTAGGTTAGCAAAGATTTTTTCACAAATTTAATTCAGCTAACATCAACTTTGGTTAGAAAATTTATAATTATATTATGAAAATAAGCTGAATATTTTATTATAAAAGTGAACTTTAGAGTAAAAGGTTCTTTCTTGTAAAGGTTATGCAAAATTTATAAATTCCAATCATAATTATATCAAGAGCAAATAAGGGAGTCGATATTAGAAAGCTTGTATTTAAAGATATGCACATAATCTATTTAAGGTATTATAATTAGGGCATGTTTTAATTGTAGAAAACTTGCTTTTTCTTTTTAGATTTTGAATAATGCCACCTTATGTATTTTAATTATCACTGCGAATTCTACTTCCACATCAAACCCTATGTGCATAAAAATTTAATTTCAAACTTCACTTCGTATTTCAATTATCATTTTGTATTCTATTTGTACTGAACTTCACTTCTCTTCGAATTTTATTTTTATAAAACTCGAGTTCATGTAATTAAAATACATCTTTAGCAAAACTCGTAATTTTTTACGGTGCATCCAAACTTGAAAGTTTAATATGTAGGTACTAAAGCAAAATTGTAGTTGTTATGGGGTCTGTGATTGCAAAATACAATTTGTTGCTTTCTTTTCTTTTCCAGAAGCTTCTCTGTTTTACTGGTGATTGCAAAATACTGTCAATTGTAAAGAGTGGGGAATTAGATAATGATTTTTTGGATTTTACTGAGAAGAAGAAGAATAGAATCACTCGATTAGTTGAAGAGGGAGAGAACGAATTCTGCTACAATCTAAACAAGTCTCAAAGGTACCACAAAAACTTTTTCTCTATTATCTGCTAATTTTGAAAGCCTTGCTAAATTGTATGCTCTCTCTTCTTTTTTCGTATTTTAATTTCAAATCTTCTTCCTTCTTTTCACAATTTCTTGTGCCAATTGCTTACCGAAATCATAACATGTTTTTGGTTGATTGTTGTGTGATTACCTAAAGATGCCCAAAGTGAAAACAACCCGGATGGATGGGAACTTATGGAACCTACTCTGCGAAAAGTTGTAATTATGTTGTTCTTATTTGATAATGATTAGGGAGATGATCATCTTCAACACACTCAAGTTTAGCTGTATGTAAGAAATATTAATAGTTAACCAATGGCGTATAGTACTTTGGATATAAAGGAATAATTATCTACTTCTCTTTGCTCTTCTCATCCAATCTTGGGCACATAAGAATGCTTGGATAGTAGCAGGATACATAAAACTTCAATTATTCCCCATTATATTTCCGTTGTTATTAAATGCAACACTGAAACAACCGAGAAAAGAATGCCCAAATATCTTGCGCTGGAGTGACTTGGACTAGGAACTTGAGTGCTTCATGGTTCCACCCATCCAAATATCAAAATCTTTGCTTTCAGAAAATAGCCTCCAGAAAATATCTATCTGATTATACTAGCTCGTTATGCGAATTTACTTGTATAAACTCATTAAGCCGAAGTCTTGTACTTGTCAACATTCTTCCTTGAGGTAGCATCACAAGAGCCCTTTATTCTCCTTTCACTATCTACTGCATTACTCCTTCCCTAAGCTTGACTAGACGGGAAGAACAATGCATAGCATATTCTCTATAGAGCTTAGTTAAACTACTCTTAGTTTCGGACTTCTTCGAATCAATATCAAACTGATTCTCATAAATATAGTCAAAGAACTAGAAGGCTTCAATTTATATCGAGGATTTAAGATAGAGGCAATAACAAAGAAAAGATTACTCTTATCCGAATACCTTATGAATTAGGTACATGCTAGAAGCTATTCAATGCTATAAAGATGGTTTACTAGTCAACCATTCTTTCAAAGATTTAGAAAACGCACAAATATCATGAAGCAATTATTAGCAATAGGAAATTGGGTAACATAAAATCTTTGAGTTACATCAAGGGCTTCTAAGTATTTTACAACTTGTTCACAGTATTCCATTCTTTAATCGTTTACAATAGGAAATTAGGTATCCAAAAACTTTTACGTTGCATCATAAGGACTTCCAGGCATTTTACAACTTGTTATGCATTATTTAATTCTTTATTCATTAGCAAATGATTGTATTTGGAGTCCTACTGCCTAAGATGAAAATTAGCTTCTATTAATTCAAGTGGCTTTTCAAACATCAAATAGGTAAACTTTTACTTGGTTGAACCATCATTAAATAACATTTGCTAATCTCAACTTGCTAAATAATTTTCTTAAACCTGTTTTTCCTAGCTTGGGAAGCTTTAACATACTTGACAGTCTCACAAATCTTATTTGTGCTTTAATAATCACTTTTAAGCCATCTTAAACTACTAAGATTTAGAACATTACTACAATAACATATCTGAAAAAGTTCGCCATCTAATGGCAATGCCAATTTCTAACAAAAAAAGAATAAGGAAAAAGATGATACAGAAAGAGTTTGCCATTTGGTAGAATTGATTCTTTTGATGAAAGAGTCCTAACACGCTCTCTATTCACTGCGTCATTATAAATGCATTGTTCAACATCAAGCAAATTAATTTTCTAGTAAGATTCAAATCAAACAGTTTCTTAAGGATGGTAATTACTTCCTTGTCTGGAGGTGCTTTTACATGGCCAAAAATTATAATCTTATTTTCAAGTTTCCGATTGTCATCAATATAGTGAGACGTGATGCATAAGTAGCTCCGATTGTTAAATGAAGTCTATAAGACAATTGGAAGACTCACACGACTTGTAAGCCATCACAACATTCATGCAACTATTACTTCTCTCTCTCCTGAAATACCTTAAACAAGTTATCTTGATGGTTGTATGAGGAAAAAAATTAAAACTTGACTGCAGTCTATGCATAAATTCTCTAACACTGGAAGACTCAAAAATAGCGAAAGGAAGCTCATGAAGTATTATCATTTAGCTAAATCTTCTTTACTAGAATTATGATCAAAGAAAATCCTAGCAACATCTATCCACATGTTTCTTTTAACTAGCTTTTAGGAGCATTTGCTTTGGATTTGGTTGTTTTCTCAAAGTCTATTAGTATATTGAACATACCAGTATTTGATTTTTTAGAAATATACTTCAACTCGTGATATTTACATCAATTGCTTGTTATAGTGTTGGCACCTTGTTTCCTAGGAACTGTATTTAGTTTCTCTTTGTTGGAATTTTTGCTAAGAATAGACCGAGCTTTCTTCTTGCTTGTATTAGCTTATTGTCCTTCTAGTGTGCCTTTTGGTACTTTCTTTATTCACCTAAGATTAGCATCAACTTCTTCAAACAATAGGCTAGGCTAACTATAAAATAAATAATAATAATAATAATAATAATAACAATAATAATAATGATGATGATGATGATTAGGGGGGAGGAAACTAATAGCAAATTTGAAACTGTGTGATAAAATTTTCATTGTATTGTTCGAGTTAGAACTTGGAAGTTGTTAATTGAGAGACTAAAAGTTCATTAGTTTTTGGCTAGGAGATAGTAAAAAAACTAGTTTTTGATTACCTTTTAAAGTTGAACTTCAGACTTTCAATTCAATTATTTATTCTCTTGGCTTCACATAGAGAAGAAAATCCTTGAGCTTAAAATTCAAGAGAACAAGTTAGATGTTTGCCCAAGGATTTGATGGAAAATTATAAAAGCAGTAACAACACAAACAAAGACAGAGTTTGTTCTTAAATCAACTAAACAAGGTGATCAGGAAAGATGATTAAAGAAGAAGGTAGGTGGAAAGTTGTAGTAGAGAAGAGATAACAAAATCCTAAATCAACAAAGATGAGATTGGAAACTAGATGGTGTTCTGAAATTTAAGAGTGTTTAAAATTTTTTTAATAACATATTTATATATATTTCTAATTTGGTTTTAGATTATAGAATACAAATTTATATAAGATCGACCTGAACCATTAGTATTTTCGATGAAACCGAACCCGACAGATAGGTCTTCATGTCTAACTTAGGTTTCCGAGTCCCATAATAAAGTTTCATCAGATTGTATTAGATTTTTGATAACCGTTTACTCCTAGTTAGGCCACCTAAAATGTGGCCAAAAAAAAAAAAAACAAATAAAGAAAAGGTGCATTAGCTCATAGCAAGGAGGTACTAGCATACAACCAAAGAGTTTCCCAAAAAAAAGAGGCATGCAAAGCTACAAAACAGAGGCCTTCAAGGAAACTACAAAAGAGCATGAAGCAGGTTCACGAAATTATTATTCGATCTATAGAATGGGCTTATAATAGTTGGTTTTGTTCATGCAAGTGTGATTCATTCATAGAGGTGCATAAAGTGTGATACATTCATAGAGGTGCATAAAGTGTTGTCCAGTTGTATTCCCATAGCAAGTAGGTAGACTTGCAGTGAGGATGGATTCATGGGAGGCTAGCCAGGTAAAGAGAATGCACTTTAAGGTGCGTATTTCTTTTATGTAAGGTGGATTCTAATTTGTTGCTTTCTTATCCAATGTGTTTTGTAACCCTTTTATCGTGAACTACCATTGGATCAGAATGCCAATGCACTATACATTATGGTTGTTTGGTGATAATGAAAAGAGTGAGCATGAGAAGTAACATCCCTTCTATTCGTATAGTTCTTTAGGATGAGTTCCACGATGTGGTTCTATAGAGTGCAAAAAATTACCCCACAGCTTCATGATTTTAATGGTTCTTCTCTTTTCTCTAAACTTGATTGTTGGAGTGGTTATCATCAAAGTAAAATGTGGCCACAAGATCCATTAAAGACGTTGTTCAAGCCAAAAGTGATCGGTTTATTCAAATAATTTACATATGATAAAATGTCTTAAAATATTAATCTTCGTAACAAGTAGGCCATTCAGTGTCATTACTCTCTCTTTACTGAAGATGCCACATAGACTTGAACTTGGGATGAGTTTCTTTCAATTGTGGGAGAATAATGCCAAGTTGCATCCAAACCAAACTAATGGGAAAACTCAACCTTATTAAGATTTTGCATGATATTTGAGAATAGAATGGAGTGGATTGTTACCTTAGGGTTTTCATGCTTGTCAACTATCTTCGTTTGGAGTGGGCTTGCATACTTGCATGAATGCATGAATGTGCTTTCTTTTCCTTTTATACTATGTTTGGTAACTCTTGCTTGCATAAGCGTGGCTATAATTTAGTTAGTTTGAATTCCTATGTAAGATCATCGAAATTGTCCATGCCTACATCTCTTTAAAAGAGTTACAACTTTGGATTATGAATTGAATTTATCTCTTGAAAGAGTTTTTCTTTGAAGATTTTTTTCTAGTAGATTCTTGGTATAGGTATTTTTGTATACTAAGCCAAAAATGTCAGTAGTGGTAAGTCATCCCTATTCCAGCGTTATTTGTGATGCTTTCACTTTGCGTGTCCAGTGTCAGTTAGCCTTCTAGCATTTTGCATATAGATGAATGGTTCTATTAGATCCATCACTTACATTGTGTTCTTTAATGTTTTTGCCTTAGTTGTTTTGATCTTCATCAGTGTCCATAGTTTAGATCAGCTCATGTTTATTCTTTTGTTAATGCAATGAGATTTAGACATATGACAAGATCACATGCTTAGATTGTAGCCATCGTGGAAGTAAATCTTAAAGAAGTTGATTGACCTTCTATCAATTTATGACTCGTTAATACTTGCTAGTGGTGCTATCTTTTATAATTTATAGTTCGTACAAGAGCAAAAATAGGGAGAAGTAGCATTTCTTGTGCTATGTAGGAGTTGGGAGTTTTGTTTTTGCCATCGAACCATTCATCTCCATTATGTGTTATTCTAGTTAATTAATGTATTTCTGGTTTTTCATATTAAGGTGTATTTACCTTGAGATAAACTCACTTTTTTTGAAATAATTTTTAAAAAATTAAATTAAAAATTAAAAGTATTTAATAAAAAATAAAATTTTTTATAAATAATGTATTAATAGTAAGTTTTAAAAATGAATTTTCAAAATTTTTTTAGATAGAAATAATTTATTTTAAATTTTTTGTTTATTTTATATTAAAAGTGAGTTTGAAAAAAATAGAATTTATAGGGTTGGTAGACATGCCCTTAGTCAAACTCCTACTATATTGCACTCATGTTATTTTTGTGCATTTATACTGTAATCATATTTTGCTTTCTCAAGTATAGTGATGTTTGCATTTTCTTTAATTTTTTGTACTCTATGAAAGCGATTTATTTATTCAGGAGATTGATAGAATAATATAGAGAGAAAGTGCAAAAAATAGTTTTAATAGATTTAGATTACGATCGGTATCTAAAGAATTGTTATGGTGGTATCAAAGAAAACACCTAATACATATGTAAAGATCATTAATAATATGTACGATAGAGTAGTCACTCGAGTGTACGATAATATAGTAGAGTTTTCTATTATTATAGGTTCACATCAAAGTTCAGCTCTAAGTTTTTATTTATTTGTCTTAATAATAATGAAGTGGCTCGATATATTCAGGATAAAGTATCGTGGTTTATGTTATTCGCTGATAACATCCTTACGCGATAAAGAAGAGATTAAACTATTAGTTGAAATGTTAGAGGAATACTTTATAATGTAATGGTTTTTAGAAGGACTAAGATAAAATATATGCATTGTCGTTTTACCAAACATAAGAATAATGATAATACTGTTATTGTTATAGAGGATCATGCTATAATGCAATAATTTTAAATATTTAGTTTCGATTGTTCATAAGGAAGGAAAAATAAAAAAAAAGTTATGCATATGATTAAAACATGATGGATGAAATGGTGATCTGCTATCTGAATTTTGTGTGATAAGAAAGGATTTATAAAATTAAAATGTCAATTTTACAGAATAGTCATTCGGTTTGTTATAAGGTAGTGTGTTGCGCTAGTAAAGATTAAAAGATATCTTTAAGATAAATGTAGCGAAAATAAGGATGTTAACATTGGATATGTGGGTATACTAGAATGTACAAAATATAAAATAAAAATATATGCCAACAAATAGCTGTCTCACTGATTGAAAACAAGTTAAGAAAAAGTAGGCTTAGGTGGTTCAGACATGTCTTGCGTAAACCAAAAAGATGCTGCAGTGTATAAAAGTGATGCGATTTTATTTGAATTCTTTAGAAGCAAAAAGGCTAGATCAAATTTAACTTGGCCTAGATAGTGGCGAATAGTTTAGAGGAATTAAATCTTTCTTTTGAAAAAAAAAAAAGATTCATATAGTCGACCCTATTTAAGTGGGGTAAAAACTTTTTGGGCTTGTCTACTACACTCCAAATTCATTTTTTTAAATATTAGTTTTAATTTTTAACTCACTTTTAAACTAAAGTAAATACAAAATTTAAACTTTTCTTGCCAAAAACTCGCTTTCAAAGGGACGACTTAGTACTTGGTAATGCGTGCTCTGATCTATCTTTGCATTTGTTGCATGTAGCAAATATGATTGAAACGGTTATGAAATGCATTAGTAATTTTAAACAGTGCATTCTATTATTTTCACTCACTGAGACTGGACTCGTCTCATTTTTTGCTTTGTCCTCCTCTAGATATTGCAGGAACTAGTGGGAGTTGTGAAGATCCAGCACCGAGTAGTGGCATAGCGTGTAGACAGTAAATCCACGTACTTATAGTTCATTTTATCATATAAATAGTTATGTTATTCTCTAAAGATATGTGTTACTTTTATATAATATTGATATTTATTTGATTTGTAAATTGATATTTTGGGTGTTATTTAGGTTAAATTCAGTCTAGTACCGGTCGCGGCTAGGATAGATCATGATAATTTTGGTATCATTCAAATTATAAAACTAAGAATTTCACTTTCAAATTCACTTTTAATACAAAATAAATACAAAAACTCGCTTCTTAATAAACTCACTTTTTACAAATTCATTTTTAAAAAGTGAATTTATGTGAAGGTAAACACAACATTTAATTTGTTGTTGTCTTAGGCTCAGAATTTCTTAAATCTCAATTGCCAGCCAAAACTTGGGGACCTAATGGTTTAATCTTTTTGCCTCCTGATATAATGAAGTAGTCTTACAAAAGTATGTTCACCTTCTATCATCTTCTGGCCTTTGGTACTAGCTTGAGTGCAAAAGAAATACGGGAAAGTGCTTAAGATTTTCTGTTGTTTCTTGAGTTGTTTTTTTTTTTCTCATCATAAAATTGTTCATTTCTATTATATGCAGTTCTAGCAAGTGTGATGCCTTCCTGATTTTCTATATGGCTTAATGTATATTTGCAATATGAGTTCTGCTTTTGTTCTGAGTTTTCTGCGGCCAGATTATGAAGGACTCTACTCCGGTGGATGAAGCCAAGGGATGGCAAGTTTGGAACATCTTGTGTACGCAGATTTCCAAGGCATCTGAGAGAGGAGAATGTCATAATAGGTATTAAGCATCTGAGGGACTTATTTCCCTGTATCATCCGCCTGAAGGATTAACCGAGCAATAACAGAGAACAAATTATGTTTGTAGTCATCCACGAAAATATGTTATGATTGCTTTATGTAACTATTTATATAGCACAATCAATGTACGTTTTAGATGATGTATACAAACATTGTCGTCATCAATCAATTGCTTATTGGCTACTGTTTTGCACACAAGTTTCACTGTTCGTAATTTTCTGGAATCAAATATTAATCTGTGTATGCTATTTTTTCTCCATGCTAGAGAAAAACTGATTCATTCGTCATTCATGGGAGATCAGCAGCAGCGAACGGTATGCTTGATCGGAGACATCCACGGTTTCGCCGACAAGCTCTTCTCTTTGTGGCGAAACCTCGAGAACTACGTAGGATCCGCCGCCTTCTCGTCGGCGCTCATTGTGTTCCTGGGCGACTACTGCGACCGCGGGCCGCACACCTCCGCCGTGATCGACTTCCTTATCTCTCTCCCCTCTCGATACCCCCATCAGCGCCACGTGTTCCTTGCGGGCAACCATGACTTCGCGTTCGCCGCCTTCGTCCACGCTCTACCGCCGCCGCCACAGCCGGGACCGAACAACTCCAACACTTTCGTTGCCACGTGGCGGGAGTACGAGGCTAGCCAGGAGAGAGAGGGATGGTTCGACGGAGAAGGGCATGAGCGGATGCACGTGCAGGGGAGGCGGTGGGGAGGAACGATTAGGGACAAATGGAATTCAACGAAGAATATGGAGTATAAGGGCTCCATCTATGATGCCGCGCCAACTTTTGTATCGTACGGCGTCCCCCATGGATCTGCTGGTTAGTGATTAGTTCCATTACAGTTTTTTGCTATCCATTGCGTCTTTCCTTCTTTTTTGTTTTCTTTTCCATTTTTGATTCAGATGGCAAAAGAATTTGAAGCTTTTATATGGCCTTTTCACTAGATGAGCAGAATTACCAATCTCTTATGAATAATTTGAGGATGACTGAATTACATTTGGGAAACCTTGTTCTCCCAAAAATTAGCGAGTGAATTAAAAGTGTTAGTAATTTTTATTATTGGAGTTTCACTTTTGTTTGGAAAGAGATGACAGCTCTAACTGTGTTTTTCTATTTTTGGTTAGAGAACAGGCTGTTGGGGTTGGGAGGCCTTCACGACCAACTAGCAAAAAGAACCCTTCTTTGCAAGCAATTAGATAGTACCACTGCACATTTTATTACAATCACATGAATCACAGCACTACTTCACACAATAATTTTACTCAGAAAGCCCTCGATAGACGGAAATTTCACGGGTGCCAAGCACTGTCAAAATGTTTCATTATCTAAATAATAGTAGGTTAGAGGAGTTTGATGATGATATAGTTGGAATCTAAGTCGAATGCAACTGAGGATAGTGGGCAAAAGTTGCATCGTGATTTACATTTTTTACCACTTGTCCATTGGGGTTAGTCTAAGCTGGTGGAGAATGATGATGATATGGTTGCAACTTAGCTTATGAAAAGCTTTCTCTAGGTCAAGCTTGATGAGCATGAGCCCTTTGTGATACTTTTCTGCGTAAGGAAAATGTTACACGAGATGACTCGGTACCATAACTGAAGCCCCCTATTCAAGAAGATTAGATGCAAACACAATGCTCAATCTTGCTACCAATGACTTTGTAAGTAGCATTGCTTAAACTAATTAGCCTTTTAACCACTTGGATGCGTTGGACTAGACCTTAGCAATTGTTTGACGAGTAATGACTAAAATGTGTTACTACAAGTATTCTAGAAGGGAGGAACAGAAATCTGTTCGATATTAGAATGAGCCATATTGAATTACTATCTTAACATGTTTCTCCTACCTCGGATGATAGCCACTCTGTGAAATGTTGTGATGTTTGAATTTGCAGCTTGCCATCTTCTCATGTAAGGAACCCAGGTTAGGTTAGCTTCAACTGTAGGGAATGATTTTTTTAATAACTTTGGTTTCCTAAAGATGTTTCCATCCATAGTTTTGTTCACGACCTTAGTGCCTTAGAAATTTGGGATAACAGGTATGAGAGCTTGTACATGGGGCAACCTCATTGAGGAGTTCTCCACACTTTAAAATAGACTTAAAAGAAAGAGTGTTTTTCAAATTGATATCCATCCTAACATGTGAGCTATTAACTTCAATTGTTGAGGGCAATTATCTGAGTATGCATTAAGTAAGTTACCCGGAGGAGAAAGAATTGCTCCAGCTAAGACATGCTAGTGCTCATTCAATTCTTTCTCAGGTTCTTGCTTTCCCAGGTTGGTGTTGCTGCACCATGTAAATTAAGATTCAACAATTAACAATTGTTAGAAAAAAGTGCATGAAATGTCTTCGGTCGGCATTCTGAATAATTTCCAGTAGCAAAAGCGTCAGATTGATTTAGCAACTTCATCATCTGCACAGTTCATTGTCACGAGGAAGAATAAGATGTGTAGGTTGTGCAAGACAATGAATCATTGTGCTGCAGTAAAAAAATTTTGTTTTGCAGCACCACAATGGATCCGACATAGGTTCTATATGTTGCTCTAATGAAGGAGAGGAAGTGAAGTACTCAAGAGAGGAGTTTCTTGCTGCATGACTATATTCTCAGATGTCCACGACTTAGGCTTGTTTAGTAGATTTTTTTTAAGCTGCATTGGCTTTTAGCTTTTTTAAGTTAGTTTGGTATATTTGGTTAGAGCTTCTGGTGGGAACTTGTAGATGGAAAAAAGGAATAAAAAAGCACTTATACTTTTGTGATTTTGCTTTTTGTAATTAAGGATGAACATTTTTGCTCCATTAGCATAAAAAGAACCTTTAGGATTATTTTACAACCTTGTATATTTTGGTCATTTAATACCCCAAAGCACTTTTACAACTTTTTAACCAAACATAAAAAAAAGTTTTTATAAGCTCTAGCTTAAGAAAAGTTGTTCTAGCTTCTAACCTCAACCTGAAAAAAGCCCTACAAAATAGTCCTAACGTTAGAACACTGGAGATGGTGGAGGTGGACAGGTGGTTGCTGGGACTAATGGGAGAAGAGTTAGTGAATAAAGGAGAGTTGGCTAAGGTTAAAAGAGACTGCAGTCAAGGTGATAGCACCAGTGATTTAGGTAGAGAGCAGTTCGAGGAATGGAAGAATATGGTGTTAGCTTATAGTGAGTACTTGGACCAGAGGTGGGATGGAAGTGCCTCATGAAAGTAGAGGGGCGATGGGCCCAGCAAAAAGATCATTATTGTGGTTTTCTGTAAAGGTGTTCATTGAAATGTTATTTCCGCTCCCCTTGCTGTTCTAAAAGATTTAGGTAAAGCAAAGGATGCTTGAGAGATGAAGTGATGCCAATCTCGAATTGGAGTGAAACTCGAGTGATGGGTGAAACAAAGTTTTCTTAAAATTCATGAGAGGTTTTTGAATTTGAATTGCATGCATGGAGTGGTTGTCATCATGGTTTGGGTTGGCATGCTTGCTTGAACTTTGTTATGTTTTTGAACTCTTACTTGCATAAAACATTAGTTATCATTTAAATAGTTTGAATTTCAAACGTAAAAGCATGAGCTTTTCCATGCCCCTATATTGCATGTTATGTTTTTATAGAAATTATCTTCGGTTTTCTGATTGTGATTATCTCTCGAAAGAGTTCTCTTTAAGTCTTTCTTTTAACTCTTGTCTACTAAGTTGGCATGCTTGCTTGAACTTTATTATGTTTTTGAACTCTTACTTACATAAAAGCATTAGTTATCATTTAATTAGTTTGAATTTCAAATGTTATAAAAAAAAAGCATGACTCGTCCATGCCTATATATTGCATGTTATGTTCTGTAAAAATTATCTTGGATTAAAATTATCTCTCAGGAGAGTTCTCTTTGAAGTCTTTCTTATTAATCTTGTCTACTAAATTGGGATTTTTAACAATGGTACGAAGGTCAAAAATTCTTAATATTGGTTAGTCATCCTTATTCCCATCATCATGCAACTGTGGCATCCACATATCTGGTGTCAAGGATATAATACCCTCTAGGTTAATCATATGTACTTCATATTCATGAGGAGCACCAAAACATAAGACTCTGACCGAGTACCAAAGTTTGAGGACCTTTTTGGGCAGCAGTCTTTGCGTAAAGGCTGTTCAAGTTTATGCACAAGTGATTTTGGGATGTTGTTGTGGGTGTTTTGTAGTTGTGGTGGCTGCTTTGTTAGTGACAATTCTGTCAATTCTCTTTATGCATGATAATATTGTTTGCAGATTTAGTGAGAGCAGTCCCGGATGAGCACAAGAAGTTCCTGTTGGAACTAGTTTGGGTGCACGAAGAGGTATTGCTTGACCTGCAAAATTTTCATAAAAGAAAGAAACAAAAGGCTCCTTAGTTTTGTCTCCGCAAAAAAGGCTCCTTGTTTTGCAGAATGTTGGGACTTTGTGGTTGTGATATCTTAAATGGTGTCTGCTACAGGAGAATGTGTGCATTAATACCAAGGAAGGGACGGTCACTTGCAACATGATAGCTGTCCATGCAGGATTGGAGAAATCAAAGAATGTTGCTGAGCAGCTGAAGATCTTAAAAACTAGAGACACAAGTCTGCCCAGGGTGGAAGCTCTCAGTGGGAGGCGGAATGTGTGGGATATACCAGAGGTGATGAAACTTTCATGTTTTGATGTGATAACCATTTTCTTGTTGAGATATTTTCTCAATAGATACCAAAGATGAAGAATCAGACTAGATATACAGAATTTAAATTGTTCTTGTAGATTAAGGGCGTGTTTCAAACGTCCGTAGCTGAGTTTCGTGAAAGTGAAAAATAGGAAGTAAAGTTTTTTGAAAAATGAAGTGGAAGTGGAGTTCAGTATTTGTGTTTCAATAGGTTTTGAAAGTTTGTTAAAAACTGAAAGATATAGTTATATTGGGAAGTATGCAAATAAGAAAGTTAAAACTGGAGTTTCGCATGTGGAAGTGGAGTTCTAAGTTCCTTGTGTAATTGAAACATATGAACTATTCGAACTCAAAATCTGGCTGGAGAAAGTGGAGTTACGAACGTCTAAAACATGCTCTAAATTTTGAGTTAAATGATAGCAAGCGGGATGGGTTTTGATTGAAATTTTCCTTTTCCTTTTCTTATTTTTTCAGGAACTCACCCATGAACCAACAATAGTAGCAAGTGGGCACCATGCGAAACTCTGCCTAGAAGGTCTTCGTCTAGTCATTGATGAGAGTGGAGGCATTGAAACATTGCCAATTGCTGCTCTAGTTCTTCCTTCGCAAACTATTATCCGTGATACTGATAACATTCTTCCTAAAGTTTAAATGGTGTCTTTGGATGGTTGGAAAGCTAGGGCGGAAAGCAACACATCGCAAGAGGTTTCTGCAGGGCTCATAAGACGTTAGCCTTTTGTGTTTATCAAAAATACAACTAGTTGAAAAATATATGAAAATAGTTAAGACTATAAAAATGATAATCTTCTCTTTTTGTAACCGTTGACGGACGATTGAATTGTTGTCACCTGAGGGTGTTGAACACGTAGTTCGTCATCTGTAACTTCATCTTTTCTATTAAAGGTCTGATCGATCTGAACTGTAGCTTCAAGTCATAGACATTTCTGATGTTCAGTAAAATTTTGTTAAATTAAATAAATTTGTCAATCATTTAAGCGTACAGTTGATATTTCTCCTTGTTTCCTTCAGTACTTTCAGGGGGGTACTGTTTGCCGTGAGCCAAAATATATTTTTAGAAATCTAAAAACTCAACTATTAAAGTGAACGGAACGGCTCGTTCACATTTGTCATCTCAATACTATTTGTCTCTTTCTTTTCTTTATGTATGCTCGTTGTTATTATTTGCATTCCGGTCCATATATCACAAATAATATTCCAATCATGAAATTTTGACTATTAATTATTAAATATTATTGATAAACTAATTAACACATTATTAATTAGGAAAAAAGAAAAAAAAAGAAACGAGAAGAGTTCATGATAGAGGATAGAGACGGAAAAGGAAAAGATTTTTTTTGAGAGAGAGATTGGTAACGGCTAATATAAGCGCGTGCAGCAACAGGGTCTTTCCCATCTGACGTGTCACGTAATCTTTTCCGTGCACTAAACTTCAAACTTACATCTAACTGTTGGGTCCCACTACTTCTATCCCACCGTCCATTTGTCATTTCTTTTCACTTTCTTCCCCTCTTTCCCTCTTTCTCATGTGATTAAAAAGAGAGTTTTTCTGTTCTGTTCTGTTCAGTTCAGTTCAGTCTCTCACTCCACTCCAGTGTTGTAATTTTTCTCACTTTCGATTTTTCTCCATTGCAATCGCAAGCGAGTGTTGTTTTATTCGTTTAGAGCTTGAAATTTTGGTAATTCGAATAGATCTCATTATGGCAGCGATCCCGATCGCCGGCTGTCGGTTTCCGTACTTCGTCGCCTCCCGATCCGGATCTAACGCTGATCACCACCACAACCACCGCCGAAGCCTATCTTTTGCCATGCGCGATCAATTTCCGAGTAGCTATCTCAATTCACACTTTCTCTCTATTGTTTGTTCGTTAGATTGAGTTTGCTTTATGTTCTGGCTCTGTAATGCCATTCTATTATGGGATTTAATGCGGAATACAGTTGGTTTTTTGTTGAAAATAGAGCTTTTTCTAAAGTATTGAAGTTTGCGTCACTTTGTATTTAGTTTCAGTATGTATAGATGAATCAGAAAGACTTTGTTTTTTGTAGGAGATGCTTTCAATCGTCAACAGTTTAACTCTCAGGTTTTGAGTGTTTCTATGACGAGGTTGTAGCCTTTTGTTATTTGTAACAGTTGAAAAAGATCAAAACATTTCGTCTTAATTAGCATAACATTCGGTGGCAAAAATCGAACCTTTATGTCTTTGGATAACAATGGAAATTTCATGCTGCATTTACTTCTGGAGAATTGATATTCTGAAAAAGTAAATGTTCAGTAAGTGTAGTCTCCATAATTTGCTGTCTAGAATGCTGACAAGTTGTTTCTTTCTAGGAAAGGTTTTTGCTGGCAGTTCTGTTTCCAATGCAGATGAAAGATTTGCTAATGCTTCTGGAAATGTTCTTGTTCCTGGGGGTGAAAGCGATGGTTCTTCGCTGTCCATTGATTCAGAAGAACCAACCTCAAATGATATTCAGGTATATGCAGCGCGTTTGAGCTCCTTTCATTCTCCTTAGATTGTAGCATGACTGTATTCACTTTTATCCTTCACACTTTGTCATCTTTATGTTGTCTTGGTATTAGTCATACATATGTTGGGAGTCCTTCACGTACTGGAATTTTCTAGTATGTTCTTCATATAATGCATGTTACAGTAGATGCTGTCCAGTTGATTATGGTTGTCAGATGTGCATATCATGCTCAGGCATTTAGTCATAGGTATAGGTGTCCATGGAGGATATAAACTTTAGACAACGGTGCAAATATGCAGTAGAATTCTTGCTCAGGATTTGCTTTTGCTTCTTGATATATCGGAAGCAAGTTATTGGTTTCTCTGTATAGCCTTCTTCCACGTATTTCTGTTTCTTCTGCCTTGTTTATTCTTCTCATTTGCATTTCTAGGATGTTGATGATATAGTGGGTGTACCCATGGATGAAGTTGTTGATGGGACTAGCAACATGCAATCTAGTGTTGATGACAAGAATGATGAATCGCTTTTCAAGCTAGGAGGTATCCCTTCTCTAGGTAATGGTCAGAGAATATATGAAATCGATCCTTATTTGGAAGCTCATCGAGGACATCTTGATTACAGGTATTGCTCACTCCTGGTTATGATCATTGTGATTATTACTAAACCAAAAAATGAGTCGACGACACTCCAAATACCGATTTATAGGTCAATAATGCCTTTTGATTTATGTCTCACACTTCCATGTTTTTTCTTTTCTGCAATTATGATCCAATGTGCTTGTTCTGCATATGACAATATTCGAATATGTACCTGTTAAAGCAACTTTTCTCCAAGTAACACATATTTAAGAAAACCTTATGGCCGATACACCTTGAGCATCTGGTTATCATCTGTTATTGTGGCTTCTTGGTCTACTCTACAGTTTTGATTTCACAATCATCATTTTAAAATGTGGTGTAATCTACTTGTAGCTAGACATGTTGCAAGTTTGCTTGTAGTTATACTAGATTTCATGTTTCAAACAAAAATAGTATGCCTTTTAATCTGGAAATTCTTGACATGGCTTCCTATTCTTCTATTCTCCTATCCTATGTTGTCTCTTTGCTCTCTGCCTGCAGATTTAGCCAGTATAGGAGGTTGCGTGAGCAGATTGACAAGTATGAAGGTGGTTTGGATGCATTTTCACGTGGGTATGAGAAATTGGGCTTTATCCGCAGGTACATAAGTTTTATTTTAAGGCTGCATATAATTGTTTCCTTTTATTTGACCTTGTAGAGCTTTCTACTATTTGTTTGTGTCAACTAGATAAATGCCTTATCACAAACTGTTTCCAATAAATATATCTTCTAGTTTAGGCATATTAAGCTGCCAGTTGATCATGATAGATGAGAGTGGTTTAGTTACTATGATATTTATGTAGTCAACAGGACTATGATAAAAGTGACACGCTTTGCTGTGTAGCCAAATTCTCTATTTCTATGTCCAATTTGGTCAATCAACTAGTGTATTGCAAATTCTTCAGGTCATTACTATTTAAGAGAATGCAACATGTTTTTAATGAGCAAATACACCTTTCACGAGTATACTTTGTGCATACATGTAAGGTTATGATCCCCATCTTGCTTTTTCAGTGTGGATGGAATTACCTACCGTGAGTGGGCACCGGGTGCTAAGGTCGATTTTACTTGTTTTAAATGGCAAATTGTTGTGTTTCCAAATTGATACTTAAGTTGTTTGTTCTTTTGCTGATCTTTATTGTAGTGGGCCGCCCTTATAGGAGATTTTAATAATTGGAACCCAAATGCAGATGTCATGACTCAGGTACTTTTTCGTGATTGAATATTTTTATATTTGTTATGAAAAGTATCTTGTAAATTCTACTAAGCAAAGATTGTCTGGAAACTAGTGATTGAAAGTTTTTCTCATTACTTTATGACTAGTTGTTGAAAGTTTATCTCATATTATTTTATAGCTGTGGTTCTTATCAATATTGGGCACAACAATTCTTGACATAGACTGCAAACATCTTGTATGTACGACCTGTTGTTTTTAGATGTGAAGCCTCCCTATTGTTTTGGATCATAATTGCATTCTAGTTAGTCCATCTTGAAGAAGAACAGTTTGGGATGGTCTATCAATCTTTCTCTACAATCACACAGAAGTTATTGTTTAGTTTTTTGAGTTATGTAACTCATCTAGTAGTTGGTCATAATTGTAAATCTCTAATAGTTTGTTCCTGTTTTAGGGCATATCTGCTCCTCTTGTTTTTTAATACGTCACACCACCAGGATATTTTGTATGCTAATGACTGATGTTGTGCATCCAGAATGAGTATGGCGTATGGGAGATTTTTTTGCCTAATAATCCAGATGGATTGCCTCCTATTCGACATGGCTCAAGGGTTAAGGTCATTTTTTCTTTAATTCTTTTTTTAATTTGCCTTTCCTATATCCAGTTATCCTCAGTTTAACCTTAGACCTAGTTCTCTATGTCTGCAATGTTTCATTGAATTATTTTAGTTGTCAAAACATTTCTGGATTTCTTGTACTGCTGATATTTGAACTTGTCCTGTTTCCTATTCTGAATGAATGGGATAACAGATACACATGGACACTCCTTCTGGAACCAAAGACTCAATTCCTGCATGGATCAAGTATTCTGTGCAGGCACCAGGCGAAATTCCATATAACGGCATATACTATGATCCACCAGAGGAGGTTTGCTTTTATTTCGGATGTCCACTGTGTAAATTATCATAATCTATCTAGATAAACTAAAAGCATTCTGATGACTCTGTACACATCTCATATCAGCTGTCTTTCCTTTGACGAAATTTCTGCTGAACTATTTTCAAGTAACAAATGTTGTCTTTCTTTGCATGTTACATTTTTACAGGAAAAGTATGTCTTTCAACATCCCCGACCGAAGGCTCCTAAATCATTACGTATTTATGAATCACATGTTGGGATGAGTAGTACGGTATGCGTGCTTCTCTTTGGTATATTCTTTGAATGATGAAATATCACTTGATGTTGTGTTTAAGAGACGGCCTGTTTTAATTGCATTTGTAGTTTGTACCTGTGGTTATCTGCCGATTATGGTAGTCTTATGAAGCTGTCATTTGATTAATTTTTGAGCACCTATGCATGTAGGCTCTATTTATTATAAAATTTCATCTGTAAAGATGTTGATCAGCTGAAGCAATGTTGTTTTGTTTCATCTTTTTAAAGAATGTACAATATCATAGAGTTTATAGGTAAAGCAGATCAAAGTTAACTCACACTTTTAACAATTTTTTATTGTTTGGTAGACTAAAATTTGTAATTGACTGTCATGTGCAGGAGCCAAAGATAAACACTTATGCTAGTTTTAGAGATGATGTGCTACCCCGAATTAAAAGACTTGGTTACAATGCCGTACAGATAATGGCTATTCAAGAGCACTCATATTATGGAAGTTTTGGGTATTCTCCATATTCTCTATTGATTTATGTATTAATTTATTTTTATTTTGCAAATGATATCAGAATTATTTGCTCAAAACTTCATATTTCTATCCTGTCCACTTCAACATCTCTGAAAACTTCATATTTGCTCAAAACTTCATATTTACAATGCCGTACATCTCTGAAAATTTTATTGTCAGTACTTTGATGCAAGGTTTTTTATATTTTCTGTAGGTACCATGTTACCAATTTCTTCGCTCCCAGTAGTCGGTTTGGAACTCCTGATGAGCTGAAATCTTTAATTGACAAAGCCCACGAGCTTGGCCTAATAGTTCTGATGGATATTGTTCACAGGTAAAATCATTTTGTTTTTGGTTTTCCATGAACCTGTATACAACACATGTGCTTATATTGGTCAAACATTTTTGAAGTGGTGGGATAATGTATACTGCTCAGAAATGCTTTTGGCCTCAATTTATTTTTATCATGTCATGGGTCTTATTTTTTATAGTGGTTTATATGTGAAGTTGTGGTATCTATGCATTTGCACTCTTCCAGATTCTATAATTTGCAGGAGTTTTGTGTGCAGCTCTCAGTTTCACTTAAATACTACATCAAATTACTTGCCTCTTATAACTGGGATGTTTAGAATTAGTAAAAGCAATGTTCCCCTAGCTCAGGAGACTGTTTGCGTAGACTTCCTCTTGTTTGTACTGTAGATTTAGATCGTAGTATGATATTTAATTTAAATCACAAATGCTTTTATTTTTTTTCTAAATATGTAATGTTTCTAAAGATTTTGTGGTAATTTACCATAATACCTTTTTATGTGCATTGTATACTTCCTTTTTTTTGTTAGTTTAGTAAATGTTCTCTATACTTACCTGCTTCACATGCTTGCTCAGTGACATTAACTTTAAGATTAAGTGGTATATATATGCAGCTCAAGTGCTTTTTCCCCTCTTTTCTTGTTCTTCAGTCATGCGTCAAAGAACGTTCTGGATGGTTTAAATCAGTTTGATGGGACAGATTCCCATTATTTTCACTCTGGATCACGGGGATATCACTGGATGTGGGATTCTTGCCTTTTTAACTATGGGAGTTGGGAAGTATGTCTAAATTTGACTCCATTTGGATAAGAAACTACTACATCTCTACTGATTCTTAATGCTCTTCTGTGAAAATTCTGTTAGGTATTAAGATTTCTGCTTTCAAATGCTAGATGGTGGCTGGATGAATACAAGTTTGATGGTTTCAGATTTGATGGTGTGACCTCTATGATGTACACTCACCATGGTTTGCAGGTTTAACAGTCCACTATCTCTATATGTTTATTAGAGCTAGATTTTTTCTTGAAGTTTGGCACTGCTAGTTGTGGCTGTATGTTTCTGATGACTTAGTCCCTTTTCAGTCGGTCATATGTAATTTAAGAAGTTGCTAACTAAGTATGCACACGACATGCCTACATCTATGTCTTATGCCTCAGTTTTGAAACATAATAGTTAAACAGCACTTTCTTCGAGTTACATTCTTTTTTCTTTAGTTGGCGTTGTGATTGTGCTGCTTGTGTGCTTGAATTAAAGTAAATGCAGACTGAACCTGTAACTTTAGTATGTCCCTGTTTCTTAACTGCAGGTATCCTTTTCTGGCAACTACAATGAGTATTTTGGATTAGCTACTGACGTTGATGCAGTTGTTTATCTGATGCTTGTGAATGACATGATTCATGGGCTTTTCCCAAATGCAATCACCATTGGAGAAGATGTAAGCATTTAATTCTATATAGTGGTGGTTTTACATCAGTTTATATGTTCAATCATATTGTGGGTGGTTTATGTATGCAAAGTCTGCTATAATATAGTATTCCTTTTTTGTTTTTACAGGTCAGTGGAATGCCAACATTCTGCATCCCTGTTCGAGATGGCGGTGTTGGTTTTGATTATCGTCTTCATATGGCCATTGCTGACAAATGGATTGAATTCATGAAGTAAATGCAGTTGACCTTCCATTCAGGATAATTTCTTAGTCGCTACAACCTATGAACCAAAATTTTTAATCGGAATTAAGTTATCAAGGAATTAAAGAATAAAGGGTTTTTATATTCTTCTTTCTTTTGAAGACAAAACGTTACCCATAAACCAAGCTTTGTGCCAAAGACCTTAGGAGGGTGTCATATGTAATTTTGATATGGGCTTTTAAGCACATGGAATGGCATCTTTTTCTGCTTAGGTTTTGTACTTCTATATGAAAGCTGAAATATATATACCTTCTTTAAGAGACTGCCATATTGATGAATTGTCTACTTGTCTCAGGTTGCAGGATGAGGACTGGAAAATGGGAGATATTGTCCACACACTTACCAATAGGAGATGGTTAGAGAAATGTGTTGCATATGCTGAAAGCCATGATCAAGCACTTGTTGGTGACAAAACAATTGCATTCTGGCTGATGGACAAGGTCATTAACTTTCATTGTTTATCTTTTTTACAATTTCTTATAAATCCATACAGAGACAAATTCTCAACCTTTCCGCATCTTCATGGGTTTACAAAGCTAATTATGACTCTCATCACTTATGTGAACTTGAGAAGAGTAATTCCTCTCATGGCTTTTTTCAGCTTTGCCTCTTTAGATGTTCAATTCTGTGACATAAGATTGCTATGAATCTCTATATCATAGTTTTTATGCAATGTTGGATTTTTCGTTATTACTTCTGCCATCTTTCTGCAGGATATGTATGATTTCATGGCATTAGACAAGCCATCAACTCCTCGTATTGATCGTGGAATAGCCTTACACAAGATGATCAGGCTAATCACAATGGGTTTGGGTGGTGAAGGATATCTGAATTTCATGGGCAATGAGTTTGGGCATCCAGGTAAAGAGAGGTCAAGCAATTTATGAAATATTGTTTTGAAGTTGATATAATGAGTGTATTTGTTTGGTTTTATCCCCAATGCGCAGAATGGATAGACTTCCCAAGAGGTGAATATTTTCTACCTGATGGGAAGTTCATATCAGGGAATAATTACAGCTTTGACAAGTGTAGGCGTAGGTTTGATCTGGTAAGCTTAAGAAGATCTTTTTGTTGGCAAGTGTTTTTTTCTTCTAAATCTTGCTCCTTGACTAGTATTTATCTGATCTTATGGCATAGCCTACAAAGCAATTAGCAAGTGCAATCAAAGAAAACCTCTTACCAGTAGTTGAATTGTCAAACAATAACAACAAACTAAGCCTTTATCTCACTTGCGTGGGGTCGGCTACATGAATCCGTTTTGTCCATTCAGTTCGATTTTAAACCAAATCCAGTTGAATTGTCAAACATGCCAATAAAAAATTGGGTGTGAGCGAAAAGATTATTATTTCTAACATCTTTATTTTATTGCCGTTTGATAATTTGGTTTTTGAATTTTTACTATACTTTAGTTGTTTGATATGTTGCATCCATGTTTGTGAAAAACTATCTTCTAATGTGAGATGTCTCTAGATTCCTTTGGCAGTTATAACATTTTTAGTGCACTTGCCTGTTCAGGGAGATGCCAACTATTTAAGATATCATGGAATGCAAGAATTTGATCGAGCAATGCAGCATCTTGAGGGCACATATGGCGTATGCACTAATCTCTTATAATTGAAAATTCATATGCAAAAATACTGATCTTTTTTTCCTGCAAAGTTTCATATATCTTTTTTCTGTTTCGTTTTCTTTTATTTGGAGTAATGGAACTGAATTAGTTTAGTCCATATTTTGTGTCTGAAAGCTTGGGTGTGATTGTGCTATAAGGTAGAAATTTCTTTCCGTAGATGTAAATACAAGAAAAGCTTATGAGGTATGTGCCCTTTCTTTACTAATTCGTGCATAGGTTGTGATAGTGATAATCATCATAATTATTAAGTGAAATAACTGGCCATCAAAATGTGAATGTATCTATTTTTCATGCAGTGAGCATGAGAACCCTATTAGTTACAGTGCTACTGATTTAAGATTAATTGAATGGTGATAAAGTAACGGTAATAAAAAAATCTCCTGGTGTTCATCGTCATCATGGTGCTCTCCCTTCTTGTGTTTTAAGATGTTTTTCTTTTCTGAATTACTTAGGATATTTGGGTTCAGAAGGATTGTAATTTCCCATTTTTTGCAGTTCATGACCTCAGAGCATCAGTATATATCACGTAAAGATGAGGGAGATAAGATGATTATTTTTGAAAGAGGTGACTTAGTTCTTGTCTTCAACTTCCACTGGACAAATAGCTATTCAGATTATCGAGTTGGGTGCTTAAAGCCTGGAAAATACAAGGTATGAATTATCACGCTCCTGTTAAAACAAAGCTAGCTTAATGCCTCTACTTTTGTTTTCCATAAGATCATTGTATGTGTTCAGTTGGGTATTTATAACTGTAATGCACCAAAATTATCTCCTAGATAGTGTCATTAGTTAAATTGACTAGTGTTTCTAACGGCTTTTGATTTTGCTGTGAATCAACATAATCGTGGTGTGATCTTGTGACTATAAATTGCAATAGATATATGTGGAAAGCTGAACCAAATGGTTGAGAAAACGTCCTTAAATTGGTAATTGCGTACGACCTAGTCCATAAGACATCTTTATCTCAAATTTTAAGCGAGAAAATTTTCTTTTCGGAGATTTTGATGATTCTAGTTGATTCTTAAGTCAATGAATCTCACCGTAACTGTCAGTAAATCAATGGGTCTCATGATCTTAGAAAAAGTCATCTATCATTTTTATCGAATAAAAGTAATCACTATCATTAGTTTTAAGTCTGAAATTCTTTTCTGTTGGTCGCACCATCTCTTCTGGTCCAGGTGGTCTTAGATTCTGATGATAAGCTATTCAGTGGATTTGGCCGCATTGATCACACAGCAGAGTTCTTTACAAATGTAAGTCTCACTACCAGAAGCTTTACACTCATTTTCTTTCAAATGAAGCCCTCAATTTCTGCAAATAATTTGCAGGAAGGTTATTACGACAATAGACCCAAATCCTTCATGGTATATGCTCCCAGTAGAACTGCTGTTGTGTATGCACTTGTGGAGAGCTAGCTGAGGTTTCAAAACGACAATCTAAGTGAAGACTGCCTTCTAAGAGACCATATGCCCAAGAAATGGACCTTCTTATGTTCTGGAGTAGATTGGTAGTTGGACAAATTATTAGAGAAACATTGAGCAGCGAATCACAAAAAGACATGTTGGTTTCAGCAAACAAGCGCTGGGGGCTCTGGAGCAACTGTTTATGTGTGTTAGGATGTCATGGAGATTTTTTTTGTTGGAATAAATGGGGAATTAAAATGTGTACGGGCTGGATACTATTTTGTTGATCTAGTTAATGTGTCAACTTGTTTTAGTTGTGATAATAAAATGGCAGCTTCTTCTATAATAGTTCAAGACAGGCGTTTCCGAGTTCAAGAGGCTGATTCTCACAACGCTTTGGAGTGCTCCAAATGATGTTTCTCAATGTGAGTCATCTACCTTCTGTCCATCTAACAACATCGGCTTAAAAAGTTTAGGCATTGAGTGTTTCTGATGATAGAAGCTGGCTCCAAATCTATACTATTATATGTTTAGTGCTGTAAAGTGATTCCACGAGCGGTGCAATGAGTTACCTAACATTTTGAAATTTACAATTGATGAATGACAGCTTTACACTCAATTGCTATGGATTAGAATTAATACGGTAAGGGAATATCTAAGAGTGCTTTTAAAAATAATTTTTAAAAAATGAAATTTATTTTATTTTTTTATAAACAAGCTTTAAATTTTTTATATTAAATAAATAAATAAATAATAATAAGATTTGTAAAAGTTGTGAAATGTGCAATGTATTTTCTAAATTTTTGTTTAAAATTTTATAAAATCTTTTAGAAAATTTTATTAAAAATATAAATTAAAAATAAATTAAAAATAAATTTATAAGTAATGCTAAAAAGGCACCAAGTCTATTTCATATTTTCATCATAAGACTCTTAAAGACTACAATATAAATTAAATTAACGAGATCATAACTTTGATGTGATTGCTGCCTTAGGTTTCAAGTTTTGTTCTCCTTTCTACTTGGTCCGCTTGCTGACTAACTGACGCTGATGCTAGCCTTCATCTCCAAGCATGGCTAGTTAACAACTCTTCGCATTGCAACTTTCATTAGTAGTACTGCAGATAGAACTCTTACCTAGACAATCTATATATCATGAAATTTGATATAAATTAATAAACCCTCAAAATATTCTCTTCCCTATCACAACAATAATATAGTAACGAAAAATACTAACTTATATGAAAAGTATAAGAAACCACAACCTTCGGTTTTTCACTTTTTTCTATAGACTTACAGGTGAAAAATAGAATGATCACCCACTCAAGAAGTTGCCAAAACACCAACTTGGGAATTTCCATCTCACCAACTATAAAATAAAGAAAACCATATATCTGAACAATCTGTTTCTTAAACATTTCATCAGAAGCTTTTATTTTTTATATATTGAAACCCAGCCCTGGACAACTTGAAATTTGAAATCAAATCGCCACGGGATTATATATGTGCAGACGCACAGTGCGAAAGGGCGAGCTTGTGTCGTTAGAAGGTATCCAAGTATAAATTGAAAGAAAAAGAAAATTATAGAAGAGATCAAGGCGATCAAAGTAAATGGAGCAGCAGCTGAAGGCAAGGAATTCTTCCGGGACAGATGATCCAGAGGAGGAGGAGTTGTCAAGATCTGCTTTGTCTGCATTCCGAGCGAAGGAAGAACAGATCGAGAGGAAGAAGATGGAAGTGAAGGAGAAGGTCTTCGCTCAACTGGGAAGGGTTGAGCATGAAAGCAAACGTCTCTCTCAGATCAGAGAGGTAACTAATTGAAAACATTAGCAATTAATTTCATTCAATATTCATACTTCATTCTGCATGCATTAATATAAATCTGTTATTAACGTATGTATCCGTATGTATAGGAGCTTGAAGCAATGGCGGATCCGACGAGGAAGGAGGTGGCGGCAATTCGTAGGAAGATCGATGCAGTCAACCGTGAATTGAAGCCTCTAGGTCAGAGCTGTTTCAAGAAGGAGAAGGAATACAAAGAAGCAGTTGAAGCATTCAATGAGAAGAACAAGGAGAAATCTCAGCTCATCACCAAACTAGTGGAGGTAAAATTTAACTTGGTTAGTTTGCTTATATGATCAAATTAAAGAAATTCGTCATGCATATTCATTATCTTTTTTAATAATGTGTTTGTACATATATACTGAACATGGCAGCTGGTGAGTGAGAGTGAAAGACTGAGGATGAAGAAGCTGGAGGAGCTCAGCAAGAACATCGATTCTCTTCGCTGAAAATAATAATAATAATAATAATCAACATCTAATTCAATTATTCCTCTGTGTCGAAGTAAACATATGTTATTGGTGTTTTTGTTTTTTAATTGATCAGTAGGGCTGGTGTTAATTAATTCAGGGAAGGGGGTGGGAATTAATTAGCTCACTGCTTGTTTCAATCAAAAAGAGTGGCTTGTTAGCTTGTTTGTACAGAATTGTCAGTTAATTAAAACTGATCTTTATCTGAATTATTTCGTAACTGTTGCTTAGAGCCCAAAAACAAAATTGCAAAGCTTTTCTACTTCCCAGCGGATCTCAACAAAGTGATTCATCCCAACTAGCTGCTGTTACTTGTACACACTTCATTCCGCATAGATTCAGAGTTTATGTTTTGGGTCAGGATCCTGGGTAATTTAGGATAAATTTATCCATTTTAACACATATCTTTTATACTTATTAATAAAAGAAGTATATATAGTTCATATTATTTCTACTAAGTAAAATTTTTTAAAATTTTGGTGTCATTTTTTAATTAATTATTTAAACTTTTAATAAATATATATAATTACTCTCATATAAATTTATATATCTCCTTTAATATAAAATCAAAATTTTTGAAAAATATATAAAATATAGCATCATAATAACGCGCTGCTATAGCTCTGAATAATTATGTGGTCAAAAATAGCAAAATAAAAAGAAAGAGAAAGAATGAAAAAGAAACCCACTTGTATTTGTCAAGGTTTGCTGGTATGTAAATTAACAAAATGGCGAGGCTTTTCATTATAGACACGTGTTGTTCCATTCCTATCGGCAATGCCACCAACGCAACACTGAAATTGACGATCTACCAAATTCACTCATCTCTATCTATTTAACTTACAATATGTTTATAATATGCGTAAAGTCTAGGATTGGAATTAGTTTACAAATTCGATTATATATACATTGAATATTGAGTTGATAATTTTCAATCCGATTTGCAAACTTAATGTTTTATATATTTGCATATTCAAATTGTAATATAATTTGGATGCTTATTATAGTCATGCACGAGCTGCTCGCTTGCTGATAAAGACAATATGAGAATGTTGTTGACTTTTCTTCTTTACTTGTAAAAGACAAGAATGCATGAGCTGCTTGCAAATTAACATATATGAAACACGTTCGTACGCCCTTGTGAAGATTTCGATGTTTCAAGAATTCTCGTCCTTCGTTTGTCTCATCTCTCACATTTTTTTTAAATTTACGGTAACGTTTAAAAATATTTATTGCGACGAACCTATAATTTTTTTCAAAATAAATTGGGAACGAAAAAAATAAATCCAAATTTTTATGAATATCATCTCAGGATCATTGGTAAGTGATGTGAGACTAAACTATTTTTTAACATATGTCCTCCAATAAAGTGTTCTTATTTTTTTTTATAAATTAAATTGATATGTGCTACGTACCCTATAGTGAATTAGATGAAGCGGACGATCTGCTCTAAAATAAAATGAGCTATTTTGTCTTTTGAATGAAACGGGCTACCTGTTCTGAAATAAAACGGGCTATTTTTGTGCTAAAATAAATCGAACTATGAAGACTCTGAATAGATATAGATAATAAGTTAGATTTAGCCCACATCTTGGGTCGATCCGGTCCAACCTGCTCTGATATCATGTGAGGAATTTAGAATTTTTTTAAAAATTAATTGGCAATAAGAAGAGTGAGCCCAAGTCTTTATGAATATCATCTCAGAACCATTGATAAATAATGTAGGACTAAGCCATTCTTTAACACTTATAAAATATAACTTTTAATAAATAATTTAAAATTAGTTTGATTACTTTTATCAAAATAGTTACATATAAAAATTTAACATTCTACCTTCTCATTTTGTTCTCCAAACTTTCTTTTCCAAAAATAAGTTTCTCTAATTTTTTTAATCGAACAAGTCACGATATCCTTCACTTAATTAAAAATCTAATATAAACTGTCTCCTAAAACCAGTATTTTAAAACCCAACCCGGACCGGCCGGGTCGACTCGGAACTCGGTGACCCGGTACTGATTCCGGGTTAGGTGAGTAGCAGAACCCAATATGCAATAAACCCAATAAAAATCGGGTCGACCCGTCCAGTTTTCGGATCAAATCGGTGACCCGGTTGAACAGGTCAACCCGATGTTATTAAATAAAAAAAAATTGAAACACTTGTCTGCCACTTCGTTGAGCTCGAAGGAACCATTTTCGTTTCTCATTTCCTGGCTCGGCTCCGCGCGATCGTTTCTTCTCATCGATCTCCGCCACCGTCTCCTCTCAGGCACTATTGTCTTTCTTCTTCCCAGTTATCATTACCACTCTGCCAAGAAATCTTCATTTTTCTCTTCACAGATGAGTCGGTATATTTTCTGTTCTTCATAGTCGATCGGAGTTCCTGTCGGCGATTTTTTTCTGTTGTTCTTTCTCCGGCCATCTTGTCGCTATTTCTCACTGCTCCAGCTTCTTTGCTCCGACATGAATTCTGCTTCGGCTGAACCTTCCAATCCCGATGCGAATTCTACTTCAGCTCCAGCGGTGACTCCAATTTCACAAAATCAAAGGATTGCAAGGGGTAAAACCGATCCTGCTTGAAGCCACTGCAAGGAGTTGGACACTGCTGAAGGCCGAAACAAGAAAAAATTGATATGTAGTTACTGCTCAAGAACATTCGGAGGTGGTGGCATCAACAAAGTTAAGCAACACCTAGCTGGAGTGAAAGGAGAAGTTGGAGCTTGTAAGAATATCCCTGCAGATATTCGTTATCAGATGAAGCTGAATATCGATGGCTATGTTTCAAAAAAAGAAGACACCAAGAAATGTTGGATGAACAAAATCCATTCAGTCAACAGCAATTGCATTGGAGAAGCAAGCATAAAGCAGAGCTAGTGATTTTCAAGATGTTCCAGCTCATAGAAGTACCACCATAGAGAGTCGCACGAGCAAAGGTAGCACTGCACATTCTGAAAGTGGAAGTAGAAAAGGTACAGAGGTTATGGTTGATTCTTATTTCATGCCGAGAACCATTCTCAATGCACAACCAATTCTTAAAAGTGTGATGCAGAATAAGGAGGCAAAGAAAAGATGTGGAATTGCAATATGTACATGGATGATTGATGCATACATACCTTTTCACGCTGTTAACTCTATTTTTTTTCAACAGATGATAGATGCTATTGCTAGCATGGGTGCAGGGTACAAAAGTTCTAGTTATCATATTTTCAGAAATTTTTTATTGAAGAAGACTGTTGAGGAGACAAAGCGATACATTGAGAGCTTTCGTGATGAATGGAGAAAGATTGGGTGCACCATAATGGCTGATAGATGGTCCGATCAAAATAGAAAAATACTTATCAATTTTTTAGTCTATTACCCAAAAGGTACGGTCTTTCTCAAATCTGTAGATACTTCCGGTGCTTCAAAAACTACAGATATGTTATATGGATTGTTTAGAGAAATCGTTCTATATGTGGGTGCCGAAAATGTTGTTCACTTTGTGACTGATAATGCTGCTAACTATGTTGCTGCCAGTAAATTATTGGAGTAAAAGTTCAAAGGTCTGTTTTGGTCTCCTTATGCTATCCACTGCATTAACTTGATGTTTCAAGATATTGGTAAGCTGGATGAAGTTAGCAACTTAGTAGTTCATGCATTTAGAATAACGAAGTATCTATAATCATTGTTTTCCTTTATATTTATGAGAAAATTTACATTTGAAAGGGAGATTCTTAGACCAGCGCCTACTCGCTTCGCAACTAATTTTATTGCACTACAAAGTATACTGTCACAGAAAGATGCATTGAGAGCTTTGGTAACATCCAAGGAATGGACAAGTTCAGCTTATGCTAGAGAAAGTAAAGGTAAGAAATTTGTCGATGATGTTTTAGCTCGAAGCTTTTGGACAGAATGTGCTATTATTGTAAAGCTTACTGCACTTTTAGTCCGCGTTCTTCGCCTTGTTGATAGTGATGACAGGCCATGTATGGGATATTTATTTGAGTCTATTCATAGTGCCAAAACTGAAATATTGAAGAGGTTCAAAAGGGATAGGAGCAGAGTTGAACAATATTTGAGCATTATTAGTAACAGATGGGATAGACAGTTAAGCAGAGCTTTGCATGCAGCTGGATATTGGCTTAATCCTCGTTATCGATATGATAACTCTTCAACTGATAAGACGTCTCCCTCTAGACTTTTGGATATTATAGAGAAATTTGCTTATGAAGATTTTGATCTTATTGGTAAGTTAACTGGTGAGATGAAGTTTTTTAGAAACGCAGAAGGAGATTTTGGACGTGTTTCCGCTATAGCTAACCGTTTATCTATTGCTCCAGGTAATGATTTAAATAGATTTAATTTTTATTTTTATGACGTATAGCTATATATATGTTTCGCATATGTAATGAGTATCTTTTGTATTTTTTTGTCTAATACTTTTGATCTATTTGTAGATGAATGGTAGTTATTATATGAAAATAGTGCTAAACATCTCCAAAAGTTGGCAATTCGTATTTTAAGCCAAACATGCAGTGTGTTAGGTTGTGAGAGGAATTGGAGTATTTTCGAGCATATCCATTCCAAGAAAAGAAATAGATTGGAGCATCAACACTTAACGATCTTGTATATGTTCACTGTAATTTGAGGTTGAGACAAAGGTAATAGATATTAATTTACTGTGTTTTCTTATTCATAATTGTGTTTCTATATACTTCTTTTGAGTTTTGATAAATTATTTATATATCTGTTAGGAATTACTTCAAGGGTCAAAACTATGATCCTATTGATGTTGAAGGATTTGGTGATAACGATAATTGGATATCTATGGATGAATCCTCCACATTAACTAATGAAGAGTTAGAGGCATTTTATAAAGAAATGGAGGCATGCTCAATTCAAGATAAACCGAACGATGGTAACTTTGTCTTCTTCTTTTTTTTTTTTCTAACTAGCATTGTTAGATTGTGAATTTAAGAATTGATTTTAGAAAATATAATGATTTATGCTTTGTAGACACCGAGAACTTTGAAGACCTTGAGCTTGACGATGATGATGAAGATGGAGATGATTAATCTCACTATGACGACCGGATATCTAAATGCTGTTGTTTAACACTTACCTTTGAAAAATTGTAGAAGTTATTGTTGTTGTTTAACACTTATAGCATTATAGCATGCTTTTATATTGTGCATTTGTGTTTGTGTTATTGTTGTGTTTCTGTTTTGTTTGGTTTGAATCATTTAATGGTTTAAATTTTGTTTGGTTCTTTTGTATTTGGTGAAATGGTATTTAAAGTTGCTGCAGAGATAAGCATTTGTATGGGATTCAAATCAAATTATGGACTTATAGGAGATTCAATTTATGACTGGTAAGTATGTGGTTTTGAATCATCTGTTTTGTTGGAGGGATTGGAGTGCTTTCTAGGAGTGCTTACTATTTTTACATAATGCAGGATGTGCAAGCTTTGGGTCTGCTTGTTGTTTTTGTATTATGCAAGATATGCAAGCTTTAGGGCTGCTTGCTGTTGTAGACTTGTAGATGTCTGCTTACTTTCTAGGATTATAAGTACTACTGTTGCAGATCACTGGAGGTTTCAGATTATGGCAATTATAGGTAAGGCTTTTGATCTTCTTGAAAAATTTGGACAATAGTTTCAAAGACATTATGAATTAAATTCAGTCCATGTTAAATCTTCTTGCTATGATGTTCCTTATAATGTAGATATGTGATTTATTTTGGATAGTTTCACTTTTCAAAGATGGGAGTGCTTGCTTTCTGTATGACTTGGAGTGTTAATTCTGCGTGCTTATATAGTTACTGTTGCTGCCAGTAATTTGAAATTTATAATTTGCTTGCTGGGCGTTGTCATTTGTAATTTCCTTGCTATTGTAGTTGTAGTTGTTTGCTTGTTGCTGTGTGCTTATTTTGCTTGCTTGTTGCTGTTATAGTTGTTTGCTTGTTGCTTGTTTCTAGGAGTATTTTAGAATGGTATTCAATCATGTGTCTATTGACTCTATTCTGGTCAGGTAGGCTGTTTGGTTAATTGCTGGGCATTGTCTTCCATGCTGGAATTAGGTTATTTAATTCATTGCTGGAATCAGGTAGTACCATAGTGTATGCTATTTTTTTTGTTGTTTTCTTGTCTTATTTATCTGGTTGCTAAAGTAATCCTCTGCAGTTTTATCTGGTTGCATAAAATAGTGCTAGACCTTTAACTTTTTATCTGTCATCTTTCATATTTCTGTTATGTTTAATTCTGGTACACAGACAATTTTCCTACCTGTTATTGGCCTGATTGACCCTGATAAGTTGAAGCCTGGAGATCTTGTTGGTGTAAATAAGGATAGCTACTTAATATTGGATACTTTTCCATCTGAATATGACTCAAGAGTGAAGGCTATGGAAGTAGATGAGAAGCCAACAGAGGATTACAACGACATTGGTGGTCTTGAGAAGCAAGTAACTTTCCATTGCATTGGTTAAGTTAATATAGGTCAGTGCTCCATAAGCATAAACATTTTCCTAGATACTTTATAATTATGAGTACATCTTTGTTAAAGTTCCAAAAAGATAAACATGTTACAGGGTACTTTTTATGGCTCAGGCTTGTGCTGCACAGATAAATGCAACTTTTCTAAAGCTTGCAGGACCACAACTTGTACAGGTTAGAAATCCAGATGTACATTTTTATAGTGAAAAAATGTTGACATAGCTGAGTGGTAAACTACTAGGCATCTTGAACTTCTACAATAAGTTTTGTTGACTATCTTTGTATGCATCTGTTGAGAATAATGCCATCTGTATTTGACTAGTATGCCTTGAGTTTTTGTAGAGTTTTTTTTTAGCAGGCTTCACTTGCTGATATGTATGGGGGAAAGATGCAACTTCAGTAGCTTAGAAGCATGCATATAAAGACTTTGCAAGTTCAGCAGATAGCTGAAGGACCTTCAAATGCAAGAAACTTCATTTGTAATTCAAAACATAACATATACTTCATCTGTCAACATATTTAATAGTTAAACTTCATAAAATTTGAATTTTATCTGCAATACAGTAGACAATATGTAAGACATATATAGTATCTAATTATTTATATATCAATATATATTTTTATAAATCCGATTTGACCCAGTGTGTTAACTCAGTGACCCACTGGTTTAATCGGTGATCCGGTAACTTTTTCGGGTCAATGATCGGGTTGAGTTTCAAAACACTGCCTAAAACTCAAAAGTTGATTTTCGTTCGAGCGTTGCAACGTGATTGTAAGTGCATTGATTAAAAATTTTACGTAATTATAATAGATTTGAAAGATTTCATACTGATTATTATCAATTAAAGTTGCGATTCTGTGTAATTTTATACTATAAAATATCAAGTATAAATTTTTAATATATATATATAAATTTTTTATAGTAAAATTTTATTATATTTGATAATTTTGACATTAAGTATTTCAGATAGATAGACAAATATTTGATTGATTTTCTGACAAATGTATTCAAAATTATGTTGTGAAATTGAATACAAATTAGTTTTGAATTTATAAAGAGAATTTATATTAGAGGTTTTGATAACGAAAAATATTTTAGTATTTTTTTGGTGTAAAGAGAAGGTAGAGAAACTATTTTGAAAGAAAAGGTTAGAAAAATTAGAAAGCAGGAGGATCATCTAATCAATAAACCGTTGTCCACCATGTGAAGTTGGTGGGAGCAGTAAAGCACTGCGTGAAGCAGACTCTATTTCTCATTTGTGCGTTTGAACCTAGCTGGCTATTAATTTGTATATCATCTCTTATTATGATTATTATATGAGTGTTAAGATAATATTATTTTTTTATGTACATTGTAAGGGACGTTTCGTAATACTTAAAATACGTTTTTCTTTTGGAAAAATTAATTTAGAATTTCAAAAGTATATTAATTGTTTTATTTAGAAGTAATAAAAAATTTATGAATAAATAATAATTTATCCATATTTTTTAACATTTTTTAATAATTTAAAGATTAAATAAAATTTTAATATAATTAATAATAATTGTTGTCAAATATGTTTTTATCTTTAATTGTTTATGACTCTAGAGGCTAATGTAGACTGTGTTCAGCTAAGTTTGAATCTTAGAACTTTTCAGCAAAAAATACTGTTTAAATATTTTGCTGAGAAAAGCGATCTTTGACTTTTTGATTAACAAACTAATTTTTCTCAATGTGAATAAATTTTAATATTTAACGTTTTTTAAACAAAATTGAAAATATATTTAGTTAAATTTATATTTATAAATGAATGAGATATATAATGATTAAAATACTTTTATATATATAATAAATAATATATTATTAAGTTCTGAGTTTATTTTTATATGTTAAATTCTGAATTTGTTATCATATATTATCTATTTTTTAAAAAATTTATTTTATAACATATTTTAAATATTGTTTGTTTAATATTTTTTATAGTAATATTTATAAACTTATTAATAAATATATTATTATTATTATTGATTAATAAAAATATTTTAAATTATTTTTAAATATATTAAATACTATTATTTATTCTATAATATAATATATGGAGTTGCCGAAATATGTATACATATATCAAATTACGTTGATTAGATAATATGTCAGATTATTGAAGTATTATAGTCAAGGAGAACTTTGTAAATTTGAATATAGAAAATTCTCAAACTCTCACCCTCTCAGCACTCAGTAGACTGGTCTCTCTATAAGAAAGCGGGATTAAATCGGAGAGAAAATTGAAGTTAGGTCTCTTCCAGTGCAGTGATCAGTGATTGAATCGATGACTAAATTTTAGATTGAATTAGAGCTAGGACTCAAGCGATCTCTATAAGATCAAGAAAAGCTAGAGAGAAAATATAGAAAGAGGGACAAAAAAATTTGAAGAATTCTGATAGCCAGATGGTGAGAGGCATCTTTATACTTGGATGAGAACAACAGAGAAAATCTTGGAACTTAGGGAGACAGAAGGAGCTGCGAAGAGGAGCCGAATGAGAGATTTGAAAAGTGAGTAAGAGATAAAGAATTGAGAGAATAAAATTGTACGAAGATTTATAAATTCTATAATTATTTTAACTTAATACGAATAAAATATTTTTTTTGCAGCCGAGATACAGTTACTTTTTGAAAAGCATTATTTTGATTTTTTTAAAGCAAAACAAGCATTTATTTTGGCAAAAGAACGAGTAGCCAAATATCTAAATTTACGGGTTTTTTTTTTGTGGCTAAAAGCACGGCCATAATTTTGAAGAAAATATAGCTTCCATAGTTGATTATTGATCACTTCGCTAGCATGACATCTGAATATATAAAGATTTAAGTATTGGTGAATTTCTTTTACGAAAAATAATTTTATGCGAATTAAATTTTTAAAATAAAATTTTTGAAAAACATACCCCATGTTCAATTGAAATCTAGAGGTGGTCAAAATTTTAAATTTTGTCGTCTTTTACGCGTGGATGCAAGTTGGAAACGGTGACGATTTACGGCGACATATGCGGAAAAAAGAAATGTATGAACTTGTGCGTGTGATTCTTGTTTGTTTCACTGGTTCAAATACGGTAGTATCTCATTGGGGCCCCCTTAGGGGGCTTTTGGCATTCTTTGGAAACCAATTCCAAATTCTTTGAATCAGTGGAAAGCTTTTTTTGAATTGGAGTTACACTCAATGGACCATGGCATGGCAGAAAGCAGAAGCAGACAGAAGCAGATTTTAAAGAAACTGAAGTAGGGATGCTTGTCTCTATTTCATTCCTTCTTTCATGCATGTCTTGTTATGAATACAGTTTGCATGTGAGCAAAAATGTACTTCGGCAGTAACATGGACCAGCAAGGACTTTTGAGAGTGCTTCTCCACTACTTCTTTATTTTTATTTTAAAAAAATTTTATAATATTATTAAAGGTGTTTTAAAAAGTTAAAAAAATAGATTAATCGACGTTAGAAAACTTATTAAAAAAATCTTTATTTATAAAGAAAACCTTATTTGAGCAATCCTAAACAAATCCTTTAAGACCAGTATATCTGGAATTCAAATTTGCCTTTTTGGATGATCCTAAAACAACACTTTTATAAAATGAAGAAGTTTATTTCTCAATATAAAAAGTTTTTTTCATATGAATATTTAGATAAGCAATTTCTTTTCAAAATAAAAATAAAAATGTGTCAAATGAAAATATTTATAATATAAAAAAGATTAAAGATAATTAAAATGAGCATTGCATGTGGTCGCTGCACTTATAACTAAATAATTTATTTTGACAAATTAGAATGATCTTATCTAAAATAAATTTAAATAAGCAATTTATTTAAGGTTATACCGGGCATTGTAATACTTAATTTCACTTAAGGATATGTTTTAATTTTACAGAAGCTACTTTTTTTGGCCGAATTTTGAGTTCAAACTCATGTATTTCAACTTATTTCAATCTTATTAAATTCATTTCTAATTTACTTCTTACCAAATTTAATTTTACCAAAGTCAATTTTATAAAACTCATTTCCTACGTATTAAAATATACCTAAGCTGCATTTGAACACCACTGCGTACCGTATTACCTCATTAAAATTTATTTACCATATTCACCCTCAAAAATGATGAAAAGCATTCAGTCTTATTTCATCTAAATCTTCTCATACAAATATGATAAAGAAATTTCTAATAAGATAAAACCTCTTTTTCGTATTGACTCACACCAACACTGCTCTCACGTTGGTATAGAGATATCATCAATACCCAACTTATTTAATAAGTTACAAAAGCTTCAGCTTGAGATTTATTTTGTTAATATATTTGATAATTGTGATTCTGAACTCACACAGAATAACTCAATCAATTTTTTTCTCTAATTTTTCTTTAATAAAGTGTCGATCCATCTCAACATATTTCGTATGATCATACTGCACTAAAATATGAGCAATATTTATTGTAGTATTATTATCACATAACAATTTCATAGGACTTTTTAGAGGAAATCTAAGTTAGCAATAATATTCAAAGCCATATAATTTCACATGCAGTATGTGCCATTCTCCTTTTTCGATTTCAATAGAAGACCGAGCAACCACTTTCTATTTTTTATTCCTTCATTTGACTAGGTTATCAGCGATGAAACTAAAATACTCAGATGTAGATCGTCTATCTGTCTCGTCTACTGTCCAATTTGCATCTGTGTATTATTTATATCTAAATGATACATTTTTGTAAATAGGATTCTTCTACCTAATGCTTATTTAAGATATCTCAAAGTTCTGTGTACAGCTTCTATATGATCCGCATTTGGAGAATAAATAAACTAGCTAACAAAACTCACTAAATACGCTATATTAGGACAAGTATATGATAGATAAATTAACTTGCCCATCAATCTTTAATATTTGTCTTTGCTGCACCTGATCAGGACACTCTTATAAGTTATGATTTAATAATTGGTTTATTTGTTGATTTACATTCTAACATCCCTATTAACGATAATAAGTCAAGGTTATATTTTTATGTGATATGAAAATATCTCATCACTTCAATTTTCAGAAAAATACTTCAATTCTCAATTTTTTCATCCCAAATTCAGAAGTTAAATACTTCTTTAATTTCTGAATTTTTTCGTTATCATTACGTATAACAATTACATCATCCATATAAATTATCAAATCAGTTATCTTATGACTTTACTTCTTCAATAATAATATATGATCAATAATACTCTGTCGGTAATATATCTATTTAAAACTTGACTATTGCCAAAATATGCTCTAGGAGATTGATTCTGCCCATAAAGTGTCCTTCATATTGCAGATATAATCAACTCTTCCATATACATTATATCCAAGTGAGAGTTCCATATACAGTTTTTCTTCTAACTTTTCGTAAGAAAATATTTTTTTTACATCAAAATATTGTAAATTCTAATCATAATATGCTATCAATGAAGGTAATACATGATAGTATTGATTTTTGCAACTAGAAAAAAGTATCATGATAGTCCACTCAATAAATATGTTAGCAATCCTTACCCACTAATTTTCATTATATCTCTCGATCGGTTGATATGCTTTATGTTTAATTGTATACACATACTTATAATAAATTATTTTCTTTTTTGTTTCTAGTAATAGAACTATGTCTTATTCTTGTAAAGAGTCTTAATTTCATCATTCATAACCTTAATTCACTTATAATCGATCAAGCCTTCTTTAGCGCTAGAAGGAGTAGTCACACTTCTACACAATTATTGAAAGCCTTGCATAACGGTGACAATTTGTGTGAAGATATAATATTAGTAATAGAATATTTGTGAGCTTTTCCATCTTGTGGATATCTTTCTAGAAGTTTTTCATGAGTTTCTCTATGTAACAATTACTAGCTCCTGTTTAAAGTGTGAGAATTGTTCAAAACTTTGTTCTGAATTTCAGAACTTAACTTAGAGATATCCTAAAAAGCCTGAGCTTGTACTGTCAAGTGAGATAGTGAAATTTCTTACACAATATCAGTTCCTTTTATCTGTTTTATTTTTCTTGACATGGATTTAATAGTACTAATCTTATCCTAATGTAACTCATAAAATTCGGGTTGTCCCTAATTGACTTTAGTATAGAGTTTTCTAAATGTCTTCAGTGTGTGATAGAGTTTTCAACAAGCTCAACAGTAAGCTAATTCAAATCTTCACTAATCTCTATCTCCCTCTAAAGATCAAAATAAAACATTAGCTGTTTGAAGTATATTTTCAATTCAAATATATTACATCTATAATAATAAATGTACAACTTGATGAAAGATGATAGCATATGCATCATTTCTAACGATGAGCATACCCAACAAAAATATAAGCACATATATCTAATTTATCATGCTGATTTTTTTATAGGTGTACTAATGTAATAGATTCAAAAATTCAAAATAAAAGTACAAAAACAGATGATATAGTGATATATATAGATAAGCATTAAAGAGGAGTTTTATAATTGAAATCCCTATATAGCATGGGATTTATTAGAACATTGCATACTGAACTGCTTCTATCCAAGAATAGTTTGGGATATAAGCACTAAAGAATAAAGCACGAGCTGTTTTTAAAATATATCTATTCTTTCTTTCAGCCACTCCATTCTACTGTGGTATTTGTGGCAGGTGGTCATACAAATAATAACTTTCTTTTGAAGATAATAAGCCAAAGATGTACATATTCTCCTTCATTATTTGAATGTAATACTCGCGCTTGGAGAAAAAATTGAGTCAGTATTATTTCATAAAATCGTATAATAATATCCACAACTTTATTTTTATTTTTGTAATATATAACCATGTAATATTAAGTTCAATCATTTGTAAATGTCACAAATTATCTAATATTAGTAAGTGTAATAAAAGGAGAGGGTCACCAAAGCATTCGATATACTAAATCAAATTAAGTTATTTTTTCTTCATAGTAGAAAATACGACACTCGGTCACTCATTATAAGAATATATAGTTGTCAATGACAAAACTAGAATTTATTCTATTTGTCAATATCAGATCTACGAACGCTATACACTTTTTCGAAATTACTTTCATCCAAATAATATAGGCATATTTTTTAATACCACACCTAATAATCTAATGTGTTTAAATATCATGAAGTAAATAAAAATATTGATAGAATATAACAATATAGTTGAATTGTTCTGTGATTTGTACAATGGATAACAAATTATTTGATAAAAACAGACAAGCAAGCAATCCTATAAGAATAAAAATGGTGTCACTATTATTGTCCGAGCACCTGTCATTAGATAAATATTTCTGTTAGTATATATTATATTATGTCTAATTAGAGTAGATTTGAAATTTTTCTAATCAAATATCTGATGATCCGCAGCTTCAGAGTTTACAATCTATTTTGTATATTTCTTAGAATCTAAAATAATATTCAAGACATAGATCTAATTACCTGAAGTTGCTATCTGAAGCATCTCATGCTTCTCTAAAGAGCTTTCTTTTTTTCTTTAGCTCTTTCCACTGGGGATATTCAACTAATGTGAAACATGAATTGCCATGGTGGCCAAATTTACCATATTATGTACACGATCTCAATGTTTCAAGTTCGGTCTAGTTTGATTGAAATAATTTGAACCAGTTTGGTTCGATCTGGCTAGTCTGGCCCTATGGTGGTAGTCATAGGTTTTTCTGTTTGGTCTAGAATAAGACTGAATCATGGCTGGTTCAATCTAGTTTGGTATGATTGGGCTGGTTTAGTTCTAGTTTGATCTCATTCAGTAAGATCAGACTTGACCATCTCTGATCATTAAGGATCGCCCATATCACTGGAATCGACCTGGTTGGTCTAGTTCGTCGAGTCTGTATGGGTCAGACAAGTCTGCTTGGATCGATCGAGTCACTTTGGATCTATCAAGTCAAATAGGATCGGGCTGATTTGGGCTATAGTTTAGCTTGGATGAGCACAATCGCGATAGTGAAGGCATGATCATAGTGGAAAAAGTCTGAGAAGATCAATCTGAGCTGACGAGAAGAACCAAAGAGAATCAAAACGGTGTGTAGGAAGGCGTGTAGTGAAAGCCGATAGTAGTAATTATCGGTAGAGTAGGCGGCGACGGCACCCGATATATGTGTGGCAGGATGGAGTTGTGGTAGCAGGCAGAGATTGTGGCAATAGAACATAATAGTGGCTACTAAAAATTTATTATTGTTATTATTAATTATTATTATATGGTAAAATAAACCAATATATGTGCGATCTAATTTTGGAAATTATTTATCTGGCGATGAAGAAGTCGAAGTTTGAATGTCGTCTCTACTACAGCCGTGCATTTGATATTGCTTATGAAACGAAACTTTTCTAAAATGGAGGGTATTTTTATCCTTTTTGAAAAATGAGCTCTATTTTTTTTACTTTCAAAAAAATAATAAAAATATGCAGTAAAAGATCTCATTACGTAAAATTTTTCTATAATTTCTAAATTTTTAAATAAATTTTCTATATATTTATAAAATATATATTGAAAAATATAAAATAAAAAATTGAAAAGAAGTATTGAAAAAACGCTCAACCAAACACCCCCTTGGAGATTTTTTATTTTGCTATTGATATCATAATGAAATGAATTCAATTTTATTTCGTCTAAATTTTTTTCATACGAATAGATATATCTATGTATGTGTGTAGAGTAGATCTTACTAAACAAGAAAAGTTAAAAACTCTTTTTTATGATGACTGAAGCCCAAAAAAATTCTTCTTGATCAACATTTGAGTAGAAATATTTCTATTTCAAGTCCAAGGTCGCACCTATACATCGAACCCTACTATCGGACTGCCTATCGCAAGCTCAAGGTTCGAGAGAGTGGTTTTTTTGTTGAGGTGCGGTCAAGAAATTAACATTCCAATCTAGTGCATAGTAGCATACGAGACAAATCCAAATCAAAACCAGCACTAGCTGGTACTGCTAATACAGCAGTTGGAATTTGAAGTTCAAATATTTGCGCTGAAGCGAATTAAGTAGTGAGAGTCCGAGGTAAGAGTTTCAGGGGAAGGCTAGCTAGAAACCAGCAAGCAAAGCACTATACAAGTACCATGAGAGAGAGAGAGAGGGAGAAAGAGAGGAGAGCACTATGGATCATTTACATGCATGACTGGTCTAATCAAATTTCACACCTGCCTGACTGATGATAACCTGCAATTGCTTCAATTGTTCCTATTAGCTCATCAAACCCCAACACCAAAACTGCTAATGCGGTGTAGCTCTTTCTGTCTCTCTACTACACAACACGACACATGTACTGGTAACTGTATATCAGTCAAAACCTGAACTTGAACTTGAACCTGCTCTTTACTCAATAAAAAAAAGAAGCAAAAATCTCACCACACCCACTTGGAAACTGCAGCTCCCAAACAACACTCATACTGTGCTCATTCTCATTCTAAGCAACTATAGCATAATTTCAGCTTTTATTCTAGCTTATCCAGCTTATTCTTTAAAAATAAAGAAAAAACAAATACAATTTGTACTAGTACTCCAGTTGCGACCAAGTTAATCGATTCTCTTTATTAAATAAATGGTCTCTTTAATGTTATACAGTGCTGCATATAATATTTTTGGTAGCAGTTTGGGAAGTAAAGCATGCATATGAATTCAAAGTACTATTCAGCCCCAGCTACTTGTAACGGTGACCACAGACAGTTCGTTGAGGTTGTGCAATTATATGTGCTGTAGTGAACTTTGCAAATAATTAAGCCCCTCCTCTCCAATAATTTTGTTACATTAATAATTAATAATGACACGAGTCTGACTACTTCATATATCATGACCCCTCGTATTCTCTCTCAGAAAAGAGGAGATCATTTAGCAGATATAATAGACTTTAACACAATCACTCAATCAATCGTAGAGTCAGTATTAAAGTGTATTTCAACTACACAAAATCTATTTCTCCTATCAAAGTTTAATTCTAACATATTTTTTTTTTCAATTTATTTTGAACTCATTAAATTCATATTTTATTAAATTCAATATTACAAAAATTTATTTTCTGTTGATTAAAACACACATCCTCTAGTGGAGCTGGAGCACCCAGAGCAAGGAAAGCTAGTGCAGAAGGCTCCATCCAGTTTAGATTCTTTTACTATCACGCGCACGCAATTGCCATTTGACAGAGACGCAAACTATAGCTATCTCTATATATGCTATTTTGGCTACTAATATTATTTGCACTTTCTCATCTCCTTTTTACACTCTCCAAGTTCAACTTTCTCCATTATATATGATTACTATTATTAAACTATCATATCATATTTAATCTTATAACGCTATTCTTCTCCCCTTTTCCTCCCTCAATAACGCAACACAAACTCCAACACCATTTCAAAAATACGGATTTCTCTTACCAACGCTCAACCTTTCTTTACCTTCTACTGCTCGCTCTCTTCCCCTTATCCTCTTCCAACAAATCTAAAAACCAGATCAACTACATCAACAAATTCTTTTGAAGAAATTTTTGATAACTTTTCAGACATTGAGACAGAGATGAAGCATCTCCGGGAGCTCCTCACAGAAGAGCAGGAGCCCTTTGCTTTAGACACCTACATCGATGAGCGACGTTTCCAACTCCGCAAACCCAAGAGAAAACCACCGCCACCACCGTTTCCGTCACCATTTCAAACTACAACAACCAGCAGCTCTCCAAAGTTATCAAGCAAAACTACCCTTCTCTTCAGTCCTTCCACCTACGTCAAAAAATCACCTCTTTTCGATCTCACTTCGAACAACACGTCTGCTGCTTCGAGGGCTGCCGCTTGCTTGCTTCTTGAAGCTGCTCTTAGTATTCATGGCTCCGATCAACAGAGACAACAGAAGAGGACCAACAAGAAGGCAGAGTCTGTAAAGCAGTTTGGCCTACGTTTATTCTCATCTCTGCTGAAGAAGATTTCTCAGAAGAAACCAAGCCCCGAAATTGAGTCTGCCCGCAAGTTCCCGACGAAGGATTCAGTAATTCATCGCCTGAAACCCCATGAAACTACTGAAGAGGAAACGACTGAGACATTATTGAAGGATATCATCATTAATAAAGTAAACCCGGAAGCAATCCCATGCGAGATTGCTTCTCTAGCTGAAGAACTAAAATCTGCACTATCGGTTTGCTCAAGCTCTAGCTGCAGGAGCAGTACTGCTGAAGAAACCGTGATCCGAAACAAAGGTGAAACGGCTTCTACGGAAGAAGAGTTCAATTCAGAAACGGTTTCCATAGAGGTTTTCAGTTCGAGTTCCTCGCCGCACGACGCGGACCGTAAGCCGGAACCAAGCTCGCCAGCGGCAGCTGAGCAGAGTACAGACAAGGTATGGTGTGCTCCCGTGCTTCTTTCTTTCTTTCTTTCTTTCTCCGGCGTGTCCCTTTTCCTTCCGATTAATTATTTTTGTAATTTTTTACTTGCATCTTCTATCGAATCCTATGTTGTGTCGCCACTCGGGCGCGAGTCCACATGGCAGCTTCTGGTTTGAATGTATTAACTTTGTTTTTACGTAAAAACCAAAATGACATATTCTATTTACTAAAAACCAATTAAACGATTATTAACAATTCTAAAATTCGATTTTGTTGATGGATTTATTTTATGTATTAGCTTGATTAATGTAGAATTATCGAGAGCAGAATGACGAGCTAACCTTCTCCCTGCCAGCAAGCATAATATCCGCAGATTATTTTTTTGATAAGATATTATTATCAGATTATTATTTTTATTAGTATTGTTGATTATATGATTTAATAATTGATCGTGAACATTTCACTGCTGCACGTAATACTGTTGTTCTTTTAACTACTATTTGTGAACTGTTGTTCTGCGTGTGGAGCTGTTCGGTTTTTATTTATACTGCACATTATTTAAGTGATTTGCAGCAAAAGGACAGAAATTTTGTGGTTATTTATGTGCATGTTTCGACATGCTTGATTCCTTGTAGCTCATCAATTAAAATTTCCTCCTACACATGCAGTGCAACCACTATATTCATTTTAGTTATGAACAATTGCTAATTAATTATGGTGTGGTTGTGATATTGTTGAATGCGACCCTGTTTGATTCATTAATACTCCAGAATCCAAGGTGTTATGAATATTGACTTTTTTCATCTACTATATCTGCTGATTTCCCCTTTAATATTACAATCAATGGGACGAATCATTGTATAACTCTACTCAATTGCTCAATTATATTATTTGTTCTTGTTAATAATTTGAATACAACATAATTGTGGTGACTATAACATTAATGAAAGAGTTATTGAGTGCAGAAACATATGGTGGTCTGGTGAGCATGGTGACATTGCAATTATGTTGCAGTAATGCTGTTTGTTTGAGTTTATTAATGTTTGAACCTAACTACTCCAAAGCAAAATAGCAGGGGCAGCAGAGACAGCTGTTTAGCGGTGAGAGCGGTGATAGCATGTTGGTTGACAACGATGGAGTGAAGGCAAAGAAAGAGTACGATGATGATCATGAGAAACAACAATTGAGCCCTGTCTCAGTTCTGGACCCCCCTTTCATTGATCACGATCATGAAGATAACCATCAAGAAGAAGACATTGCAGCGGATGACATGGTGGTGGAGGTGGCTGAGTCCTTCCACTTCCAGCAGTCCCTCGACCTTGTACAAAGTACGCATTTCTATATCGGTGTTACATTTCCAGTATTAATCAATGTACAACCTGTTCTCTGCTTGCTATATTTAAAGGCTTTAGATGCTATAAATCTATAAGTAGAGCATTTGATCATGATTTAAATTTGAAAATTGCCAGCCAGACCCACTGGACCATCCTAGTGTAGGCCCAGGATTCAAGTTATCTTATTTAGGTTTCTTGGCCCATACAACACAATGCAAGTCACGGTTTCAACCTACCTATCGGTGGATGTTTAGGCTTTCATTTAAGTGATAGCATATGTTTTTCACCTTATTAGATTGAATGTAGTGGGTTTAGCTTTAATAAAGTTTGTTTTCATTATCAGGAACAAAGGACCAAGTCATGCGTCAAATTCGCCGGTTTGAAAGATTAGCTGGTTTGAACCCAATTGAGCTTGACAAGCTCTTATCTGAAGAAAAGCAACCTCACACTGATGATGTCGATAATGATAATGTTGATGAAGCCCCTAACTTAAATCAATATAATGATGAAACTGAAAGAAAGAATTGGAATTTTGGAAAAAAGGACATATATGAGTTTGCTACAGAGTTGCTCGAACTGCCAGATAATTGTAACTGGGAAAGAAAGTTTCCTGCGGATGTGGTGAAGCTGATATCTGACTTGATAGAGCTGGACAGTGGAAAGGATATGGCTTCGACACTTGATTTGGATACATTAGTGCAGAGAGTGCATGGTAGATTCGAAGCTTGGAAACAAGTTAGTGATACACAAAGTATGGAGTTGTTAGTCAATTTGGATTTCAGACAAGAAGGAGAGTGCTGGAACAGGTTCAGCTATGAGGTCCATGAATTCGCAGCGCAGATTGAGCTAGCCATCGTCGAGCTCTTGATTTCAGAGATAATGGATTAGTTCTACTATACTTGATCAAGGAGTTCAGTTTTGCTAGAACTGTGTTTCACCTGATTCTATTTATTCTTTATGGGTGTTGGCAGTTGGGACAGTTGTTAATATGCTCGTTGGGATATGGGAGTTAAGTGATAGTTCTGTTTATCAAACAGTGAATGTTCTAACAGTAAATGCGGTTTGTGTAATATATAAGAGATTACCTATCAAATGCATTTCCTTCCTGTGATAATACCCGTTTCTTTTTGTTTCCTGATTTTTTTATGATCGATCAATCGGGTATTTTAAGTCTATGGAACTAAAGTAGACATCATATCCCGTAAACAAACCTAGTTACGAGAAGCTCTGTGAATGTATAAATGATACAAAGTGGTAATGTTCTTAGCGTGACTGGTTTGTATGAGACGCAACTTGTATTATCTTACCTTGATGTTCCATAAGGTTTTGCGGCTGGATGCATGAAATGGATGGTGAATCGGTTGCGACAATTCATCGAACACTTCTTGTGCAGTATTACACGACACCAATCTAAAGCAAGATCTAAATGTGAAATCATGGCAACCAAAATACAGAGCACGTACTCGAGAAAAATATAAACATTTAACATGATTTTGATTAAAATTAAGGATGTAACTAGTTCAGTTCGGTTCGGTTTCTAAGCAAACCCGAAACTACACCAAATTAGTTACGTTTGGAAATGGGAGAACAGATCCATATAAACAGAAAAGTCCAGCCATTCCAAGCCATAAACTTTTGCTTTTGTTCCTTTCTATTTTGGTTTTAAAAACTCAAATAAGTAATCCTATCAAATCAAATACAATCATCTAATTAATTCAACTAGTAGTTTCGATTAGCTTAAGTTAAGGTAATAATTGAATGAATAGGTTGTAATATTTGAAATTTAGTTTGGTTTCCAATGGTTTTACTGCGGTTTTAATGTGGCAACCAAAACCGAACCAAACCATAAAACCAAAGTTAAAAAAAAAAAACAGAACCAAATCATAACACGGAAAAGAAAACCAACGTAATACGCTTTGGTGTCAAACTACTTGCCTTTTTAATAAAGTAAGGTCCGCTTACGGGAGAATAATGTCAAGTTTGATTCATTCTAGGAAACTAAATATAAAATGGAAACACACTTTAGTTATAAAAGAAAGTTATAAAAGAGTTTTTTCGAAGCCTAACAAAAACAAATTAATCTTTTTCTTGATAGGATTAACGACAAAAGCAAGATCTTCGCTGTTATCTCTTTTTGGAGCTACAGGTGAAGTAGTCCGTTTCAAATTGCTTAAAATAAAATATTTTTAAAATTTTTAAAATTTTTTTCAAAAGTTGAGTTTGTTTTTAGTTAAATAATAAGATATATATATATATTACAAATATTTTTAAATCTTTAAATTTTGAAAATATATTATAAAAAGTATTTAGAAAATAAATTGCTAAAATAGAGAGAAAAATAGAGTTTGAAATAGAGAACAAATGACACTACAAAATTTGCCTCAAAGCACTTCTCTACGCCGCACTCTATTTTGCATCCTTCATTCTTTCTTATCGCGTTTAAAGTATTTTTAAATAAATTTTTTTAAAAGAATATTTTTATTATTTTTAAAAAATAAATTTTATTTTTTGTTTTTAAAAAATAATAAAAATATCTTACTACAATACTTTTTCTTATATTTATTAAATTTTTAATAATTTTTTAGATACTTATAAAAATATATTAAAAAATATAAATTAAAAAATTAAGAGTAATTTTTGGAGAATGAAATGCAAGCACACTATCAATCAACTCTCTCACATAATAACACTCAAGTTACGATAAGATGCATTTAGTGCATGTTTAATATTGATTATAAACTCATTTTTAACTTCAATTTTTCTTTATATTTTTTAATAAATTCTATAATATTTTATATTTTAAAATATAAAAGTATTATACATAGTAAATTTTATTATTAATTATTTTTTTAAAATAAAACACATTTTAAAAATTTCTAAAAATTTTTCGTTTCAAAATTTTTTTTTCTAAAAGCATTTCAAACATCCACTTACACTACTTTTATATGCATGTTTTGCGGTGCATTTCGTTACCATTCTATTTTAAAATTTTATGTCATGTTTCTTAATAAAGTTTTTAAAATTTTTTACAAAATTTATTAAAAATTTTAAACAGTATAAAAAGCTTTTAAATCATAAGAACTTATATTATTTATTTTTTATTTTTATTAAAATAAAAAAATAAAGTTTATTTTCAGAAATATTTTTAAAATATATTTTATTTTAAAAAAATTCTATTTCATAATTACTTTCAAACATCCCCTTTTATCAAATCAGTATAGATTGTTATTGTTCTAATGTGATATGGAATGAGACATATAAGGTTACTGTAGTGTTGAGGAAAATTAGAGTTCAGAGCATAAAAGATATTTCCTGTTTAGATGGACCGATCATACAAAATAAAAATTGGGTGCTGAAATGTATAATCTTGAAGGAAGTGTTGGATGCTGCAAAATTCAGAATCAGGAATCCAGTCAATCAATGAGTGAAGGTTCTGTCACGTTTCCCAGGCAACCGAACTCCGCTCTTTCGCATTTAAAGCTTCCACCAACCGAAATGATCTAAACCCTAATCACAAAAGTAAACAAAAAGGCACAAAGATTTCGTTCACTGAGGTGGAATTTACAGTTTATCTAGGCTCTGATTACAAGTATTCAACTCTAGTTTTAAGCTCACAAATCAGGTAAGAACATCTTATCAGCTGATCTCTCCAATGGTAATTTCAGTGTTCATGAGTTGCTCTCGATTCGGCGACTTTGAAATTCTTGCTTCAGTTTATCTGTCCGAATCACTTCTTTGCTTATTTTGTTGCGTCGGTATAACTATAGGATGCTTTTTCATCTCCTGATAGATGATAATTTGCCTTTCCTTTTGGTACATGGATTTTATGTAGTAAACTTGTTTCTTGCTTTTGTAGAATTTGTAATTGTTTTCTAAATGATCTTTAGGATTTTTGTCTGTGAAGCTTCAATCTATGGTATTTGCAACGCTGGATTTCTTCAAGCTTTTGAAGATTCTGTAAATTATGAGGGAGAGAGGTGAAGATCAGCTTCAACCCGGTATGGGTGATTCAACATCAGCAATGACAATTGAATTTCTTCGTGCAAGGCTGCTTTCTGAAAGATCGGTTTCCCGAACTGCAAGGCAGAGGGCAGACCAATTGGCCAAAAGGGTGTGTTTGCCATCATCGTCATCTCTCATTGATGTTATTTTAAGCGTATTTTTGTTCATTTAGAAATTGCTTTCTTTTCAGGTAATGGAAATAGACGAGCAACTTAGGATTGTGACAATCCAGAGAAAGAAAGCTCAGAAGGCAGCTGCTGAGGTTCTTGCAATATTGGAATCTGAAGGGATGGGTGATTCATCAGAAGTGATTGATTCCAGTTCTGACCAGGATGAGGTCTCTGTTGGTGGCATGAGAGAAAGTGGAATTGCTTCCAACGAGATGGATGATAGAACATCAGGTTCCGAGCTTGATGTTTCTCCTAACCAAGGAAAGAGCCTGTCTTGGAAGGGTCACAGTAATGATTCCTACAATAGTGGAAAGGAGAAACTGAAACATATTAGGCAAAGGCAAAGTCAGAACAATCTCTTCTCTAAGGTTGTTTCGTCTCCAAAGTATCATCTTGGAAGGTCATGCAGGAAGATAAAAAAGAGGGAAATTGGGTAAGTTATTAATGATGCTATTTTCTTGGGTAACTTCCTTTGGCAGTGCTGCTTCTCTCATTATCTTTCGTCAAAAATTTATCATACCTTTTGTGTCACAGATCAGCAGCTGACGCTGAAGTACACTGGACTACTGCCTTTCATCTGCAGGAAAGTGAGAGGGGCACAAATTCTGGTTATTCTGATGATCAGACTAATAACCAGAGGGATATACTTGCAAGTAATTCAGTTCTGTGTTTGACCAGTATCCAAGGTAAAGAAACTAATGGCTCCTTAAATGATAATAGAAGCAATAGAGATGAAGAGATGAGACGTATCTTAGAAGACCAGGCTGAGCTCATCAATGAATATCAAGATGAGGAAAATGCTCAAAGGGAATGGGAAGAGAAGTATAATGAGAAATGTGCCAATCTGGTATGTGTCCATGTTTTGACCTTCTAATTAGTAAACTAAATCATGTAGAGTTAGAAAGTAGCAGCAGAAGTAAGAAAATGAAATTTTATGTTCGCAACCTACCAATAAAAGAAGAAAACCGATTCGTAGTCTGTGTTTTATTTCCTTATGTAATCTCAGGTTTTAAATGTGCTTAATAGGTGGTAAGCGACATTCTCCTTGTTCTTGCGTATATCATGCCTCACAAATTAGCTCTTGGACTTGTGTCGTTCATGCAGACAAATCTTGTTGTACTATTTTTTCCTGTTTAGTTTGGTAACATAATTTCCTATATGAATGATGTTTCCAACTATGCTACCGAAGTACAGAATGCAATATCAGAATATGCTCATATCTATTGAACTTGTTATGATAGTAGAGAAGGTACACTTCTCATGAACCTTTGAGAATCAAGGAAATTGCATCACAACCAGATTTTCAAGTCTGTGTCAGAGAATAACAAGCATCTACCTTATAGGAATATTTAACTGATATATTTTAATTATAATTGATATGCCCAAAGATTACTGGTCAGATTTTTGTCTACTTATTTACTTTTAACCTTATAGTGTTTTGTTTATTCCGCATCGTTTACCAATCTAGATCTAAGCAGTTTAACGTAATGGGATATCTAATGAATGAAAGATCAGTTAGTCTGACTACTTCACTCTGTGTATCAAAATTTTAGGGACTATCAGGACATGAGGATGAATCCGCCATTACAAAGTTGGCTATAGATGACAGAAGTGAAGAGGGGCTTGCCAGTAGTAAAGAAGCAACTGCCATTTCTGATGCCCTTAACCCTACTGATGTGAGTACTATCAGCTCCCTGAACAATAAAGTTCCTATTACTGATGCGGTGGCACAAGAGTTTGGCATGTCAGACAGGGATGTCAAAAGCGATTCGCATGAACCTTTTACTGTTAGAGAAACATCAGCTCGACCAACTGAAGGGGACTACAAACAGAAATTGTTTTACGGGAGCTCTGATACAAGCTCGCACAGCAACTCTAGCTTACACCAACCTATATACAGCCCCTCATCTAATTTTAATGGAATAAACCCCACAGGGAGATCGTCTGAGATCCAAAATCAGCCTTCTCCACAGCTACCTGAAGTACCCAGCAACACTGTAGGCAGCGTATTGAAAGCTCTTCAGCATGCCAAGATGTCAGTGCATCAGGAACTTAGTAGGCACCCTTCAAATCATGAAACCTTGGCTATCACACCATCTGTTGATCCTGAACTTCGGGGTAGTGACTATGATAAGATGCTGGGGATCACCATAAATTCATCTGGGTTGTTTCGGTTGCCAAGCGAGCATCCTACTGAAATCAGTTTGCCAGGACCTAAGTTTGATTCTCCAGGTTTGAGACTGGGATCTACTTATTCTGGCATTGACAATAATAATAGCAGTAATTACTGGTATCCGAATGCTAGATATGTGGAAACTGCACCCAGGATATCTATTACTAACCGATATTTCGATCCTTATGTAACTCCTGAAATTGGAATGCCTGGCAGTAGTACATATTCCTCGCTTTTGTCGAGCAATGTGAGAAACAGAAGCTATACAACTGATGGATTGGGTAGTCCATATGCGGAAGATATTAGAGGACAAACATCTTACGGGCAGAAATACTTGTATGGTTCTCATACTTGGCCTGAAATGAGGTACCCATAAATTTTGTGCTTTGTAGCCTTTTGCTGTTAGGCTTATAATTTAGTTTCTGTGAATGATGATTATTATACGTGTATTTCCTTCTCATATTTTGTGTATATGTTTCTTAGCTAAAGTGTTTTTCTTATTTAATAATTGATGAAAGCTTCTATCATTTGATAATTAATTATTACTAATGTACCTGTTTGGTATGTAAAAATAATTACTAGTTAATGATTACCAATTATTTTTTTATTTTATATAATAAATATTAAACAAAAATAATGAAAATTTAAAAATAATTAAAAAAATTATTTATTAACATTAAAATAAAATATAAAATATTATTAAAAAAATTTTATGATAATTGATCTAGTCAATTATTTAGTGTTGATTAAGTTAACGGTTTATTATTGATTGGTTAATATTGATCGGATAATATGCACATGACTGGATGGGTTGGGCCGATTTTTAGCTTGATTTTATTACTGTTCACAAACTGAACGAGCTGAATTTCAAGCCAATTGGCCAAGCCATTGACTGGTCGGTTTAGTTCGGCTCATATTTATACTTTTATATGGGAAGTATTTGTTTAAGAGAATTTCAAAGAAGTATTTCATTGTCCAGTAGAAAAGAAAAAGATAAGCTTATTAGTTGAGGAAGCGGCATGCCCCAAAAGTATGCTAGATGGTGCAGATACTGGCCAGCCTTCCCGATTAACTACATGCACGTTTTCCTATTCGTTTGAATCTCGAACTTAACCGACATCATCATGTTGGAAAAATTCACTGGTTTAAGTAGTAGTTGTATATATTCGAATTTGTTAGCAGTCATGAGCCACTACAACACAAATGATCTATAGCTACTAGCCTACCACTTTAAGATAAATATTTTTATAAAATTTTACGATCAAATATTACGGGTGGCAATTTGGATTCGTAGGTCAGTTTCGGACTACTTATTTAATAATCGGATCAAATTCGTTCAACCTTAATTCAACCTATTAATTTATACGGGTCAAAAATTGTTTAATCCTGACCCAATCTATTAATAATCGGATCAAATTTGGATCGATCCATTTAATAATTAAAATTATTAATTTTATATTTTTAAAATTCAGCGAAATTATAAGATCAGTGATAATGAAAGTGCACGATATTCTTAATAACGAGATATAGTGAATATCCGTCAAAATGTACATTCTTTAGTATCTTCATCGATCCTTAAAATATTCAAAAAAATTTTATTTTATTTTTATTTTTTAAAAATATGTGTTGATATCTGAAATTTTATGATATAAATATATACTAATAAATTTGATAAAAATTTTGATAAACATAGCTATCTAACAAAATTTTGTTAAAAACTTTTATACGAAATTCAAATTCGTCATTATAGAAACACATACATAATAATACTTTCAATAATATTATAATTCTTATGTTACACTATTTTACTAAGATATAAAAATAATAATTAATTATTAATACTATATAACTTAATAATTTATAAATTATTATTTTTAATTATTTTTATTGTCAATATTTTAATATAAGAAAAGTAAAAATTAAATATTATTTTTTTAAGATATGATAATTCGGTTAAAAAAAAATTAAATATTAATTTTATTGCCACTGAAATAAATTAGTTTTATTATTATTATAACAAAAAAAATTTCTCGTTTCACCGTGACAACCAGCGATACACTTTACAAGTATAGGAGGGGAAGGAAACAGAGACGTTCGCGTCTGAGCAGGAAGCTAGGCAACAAATGCCGGACTCAGACGTGGATGCAGGTACCCAATTGACCAGGACACTTTTTAAAATTTGGGCTCTTGTGCCAAAATTCTGAGACACCGTTGGAATGGCGTCACTGACCAATAAGACACCCGGGTGCAAATTAAGAGTTACAGTCCAATAGAGACTTTTAGGACTTGTGTTTTAATTTCAGTAGAACTCTCTTAGGAAGGTTGGAGCTGTGGAGGCTTTCCACTTGATTATAATTTCTTAAGTTATATATATATATAAGGGCATGACCTTGGGACAAGGAGGCATGTTTGTCGATTGTAATCTAGTGCTATTCTTAGTGTTAGCTACTCTAGTTCTTAGTTTTTGAAGATTGAAGGTGTATGAACCAATCACCACTATCATCAAAATGTCCAGGACTCGCCACTTGACAACACCTAGCTCAACCAGCCACTCCTTATATTTTTATCACCCTAACCTTCTCTATTCGGTCGTAAGAGCTGGCATTGCGGGAAGAAGCTAATGTAGCAGAGCCTGAGGTAGAGATCTCGGCGGCCACAGCGAGGCTGAAGCAAAAGTTGGAACTATTATGTGGGTGGGTATTGGAAAATGATTGACCTGTTAGTAACGGATACAGAAGAATGTGTTTTTTAAGTATGATGGAGATGATGAATGCACTGCTCCGTGTGAATTTCTTTGTATTTGATGACATTATGACAGCAACTGCCACCGACAGCACCTCCACGGCTGATGCTCTTCCTCCGCCACCGACGGGGACCGGGCTGGCACCTGTTCGTCCAAATAAACTTGAGTATTACTTGAAAATGGAGAATAATTCAATCATGATAATAACAAGGCATTACTGTCGTTCGCTTTGCATTACTGTCGTTCGCCTTCTTTTTTATATCGTCCATCAACTCTTTCTTTTTTGTTTTTTTTGAATTAAGTTTTGTGCTAGTAACTAACATTGAAGAAACGTGAAAAGAGAAAGAAATCCAATTAATAAAATATTAAAAGTTAATAAATGATTAATATATAGGAAAATTAGTAAGTGGTTCGAGGCACTTCTCAATAAAGAGCGATGGTGTCTCGAATATCTATTAGATATTATGTTCGTATTTTATGTCTATTGTATACTTTCCACCGGTAGAAATAACTTCAGTATTTAACTAAAGAGCCGTCTGATTGAGTTGAAAATTAAAATTTTATTAAAACCAAGCGACTTACTTCAGCTTACGACCTCTCTTAATCGCAGCGGAATGGCCAAGGATACGTCGATGTTTAACAGGACAATGGGTGTCTTCAGTGGCATGCTGGTGATCTACAAAGCATTTAGGCATTACCATCTTCATTAGAAGCAAGCAGCTGAAACACTTAATATCAATTAAATCAAACGTGATATGTCACATTCTCAACGATTAAATAGATAGAATCAAGATTTTTGATAATATGATTATCATAACAATATTGTATGGTAATGATAGAGACATACCTTAATATCATGAGAGCTGCGAGCCATCGGTTATTAAGAAATTGAAAGTATTTGCAAGCATTTGTATTCAAACGCAAGAGGAGAGAAAAACTCTTGCAATGCAAATGGCTCACAAACAAATATTAGGACAAAAGGGCAATTGATTTGAAAGCACGGCTCGGAAAGCGGTTGCATAAGAAGTTCTTCTAAGAAAACAATAGTTCAAATATTTCTTAAAATAAAATTTTTTATTTAATATAAAAATAAATTATAATAAAATTTTAAATTTTTTTATATTTTAAAATTTGAAATAAAAAATATATAAAATATTATATAAAATTTATTAAGAATATGAAATGAAAAGAATTTGAAGAGCTAAGTCAAACAGTTACAAATTTTCAAGGCAATTATCAAATGAATATGGCAAAGTAAATATTCTTCAAGGATTCATCAAATTATTTCATTTCCGCTCAAAAACTTCTAATATATTTAAAAAACAAGTATCCGAGGTATCTCGATCCAAATTCCCAACCAACTTCTCTTCTGTGTTTTGCGAGTCTGAGCAAAACAATCCTTGTAAAATTTCACTGAAGATTCTCAACTACAGTGAGCATAGCTTATGATCTCAAATCAGAAAATGCTCATCGCACTTTCCATCAATTTTAGAAAATCAAAATCGCAAACATTTGAAACGTTCAATATCGAAAGGCGACGATCCAGTGCCAGTGATGGATTGAGTAATGAATCGAACGACTAGTCCGAACTCCGGTGATAGATGCTGCACGCCTGATCGAGACTTTCCCACCGTTGTAACAACTGTTTCGTTGTCGCAGTTTCGACGAAAGGATTGAGTCACCAGTTTTCTTGTCGTTTACTAACCATGGAATTGAAGATAAAAACAAATCCAACTTCAGTTGAATTTAGGAGAAATTACTGTAAAGATCGAGAGGGGACGAAGAGAAGAAAGAACTTGAAAGGTTTAGAAGTATGCCTTTTATTTTTATTTTTTATTATTTTGTTTTTTGAATTTTCTTTATTTGGTTGTTTCTATTTACGGTTTATTGGACCGGCCATCAACCGAATCACGTGAAATACATGTGACTATTAAGTAACCGCAAATATGTTTAAATTAAAGTCCATTTGAGATCTGAACAGAAATGATTACTAAAATAAAATAGTTTTTTTAAATAAAAAATCTAGGCAGATTTTATAAATATGACTTTATTTAAATGTGTTTGGATGAAAATAATTTATTTTACAGTATCTGGACAGAGAAATACTTATAAATTAAAAAATATAGAAAATCCTAAAATATATTGATTATAATAGATAATGGCATTGTGCTAGTACGTTTCAATAACTTTTTATTATGTTTTAATAAATCTTTTACTATATTCGTTAGAATTATTTTAAAAATTTAAAAATACATAAAAAATTTTACGTCGTAAAGTTTTCTTAATATTTATTTTTAATTTTTGTTATGTAAAATAATAGACATTACCAAAATATTTTTTATTTCTGAAAAATTATATTATCACGATATATGTTAACTTTGTGGATTTTTCATATATATTTAATTTTCTTACTTCAACAAACTTTTTAAAATATATTTAATTTTAATTTTTGTAATTAAAAATTTGAAGGCATATACATAATTGTTTATAATAAACAGCTTATATTTTGTCAAGTAATAAATATCTTTTTAAAAATAATTAATCAATTTATTTGAACTAGTAAGCTATGTATCCAAACACCTAATTTTGTTGTTGGGGGTTTATTTAGACTCCAAATAAGCTGCACCCAAACACTCTCTAATAGAGAACTTAGTAGCCACTCTCTTGAAAACCATAGTTTGTCATGATAGTTGGTTTGGCTTTACAAGAGAGTTAAGAGTATACACCCAAATGTCATATATAAGTCAACCAAAATAATGTTGATGGCCTTTTAGAGCACGTTTGAGATTGCATTTTTCCAACTGTATTTTTTAATTTTTAATTTTATATTTTTTAATATATATTTTATAAATATTTAAAAAATTTATTTAAAAATTTAAAAAGTGTAAAAAACATAAAACTCATTTTTAAAAAAAATAAAAATATCTTATATTTAAAAAAAAATGTATTTCATAAGTACTATCAAATTTTAGGATTTGCTTGACTACTGATTGAATACAATATTACTCGGTGAATAATGGGCCGATTAGTGTCGCAAAGTCCTAGGACCGATTGGGCTTTGAAGTCAACTTAGGCATGCGCCCTGAGTTTATAATCTTTAGACGATGGACCATGATTGGGCCGATCTGCTTCTTACTGTAGGAAAATTGGCATAGTTTTTTCTAGTCTTGATTATTGTTTTTGAAATAAGAAATTTTGGGTGTTTATTACTTATAGGGTCAGGATATAAGCATCCCCGACTACTAAATATCGATCTTTTTGATCAAGCACGCTCTGACAGTTATAATTGTCTTTGTATTTAAAAAAATTACACATTTATTTTTTATGCGCTAATTGCTTGATGAATTCGGCCCGTATGGCTGAACTTACCACAAAATCAATAATTTTTTATTTTATATTTTTAAGACATATTTTATAAATATTTAAAAATTTTTTAAAGTATAGCTATTTAGTAAAATCCTTTTATTACATATTATTATTATTTTTTTTAAAATAAAAAAGTTAGAATTTATTTTTAAAAAATAAAAATACTTTTATTTTAGAAAGTTATATTTTAAAAGTACTCTCAAACGTTTCCGAAATCTAACAATCTGACCGTTTGAGTTTAGATGTATGTGTGTGTGAGGGATATATGTATTCCGTCATTGTAAACACCATCGTGCACTCTCTGGTCATTTTTAATCGGAGAGAACACCAAATATAAGCTTCATTATTAGATATAAAAACTAATGAGTATAAAATATGGTGATAATTTTTCAATTCAATTAGACCGTAAATAAATTTTTATCTAGCTTCTTAATTAAGATGACACATAAATTTTTTTTTATTATCAATATTTACTATTTATAGCATATTTAACAGTCTAATTAAGCTGAAATTTTATTAATATATAAATTTATTATTTTTCATATTTAATGGTAAGTATTAAATATTATACGATTGTAATAAGAGAAATTTCATGTTTCAAGCTTTGAGCACCATGAAATAAACGGAAATAAAATTACTGCTGTTTGTGGTTAGAAAATAATAAAGTGATTTAGATGTAGACATGCAGATGTATCATATCCTCTAAGGCCCTGTTTGGATGTAACGAAACTTTTGTGCTTTTGAAGTAAAGCTGCTTTAAAGTGCTGTAAGCGGCTGTAGAACTTTTGCTCTAAAAGCTGTTTTATGCTGAAAAATATTTATATAAATTTTTACTGTATCGTGCTTTTGAATGCTGAAAGCTGAATGAAATGTTTGGCTAAATTTATACTTATTTCTATATGAAATATATAATGACTGAAATGCTCCTAAATATATGGTAATTGATATATTATGAAATTTTTAATTATTTTTGATATATTATTTTTTTTTAAATTTTAATAATTTTATTATGTAAAAATTATATAAATAATTTACTTATATCAATATTTATAAATTTATTAACAAATTATATTATTTGATATCAATCAATGATTAAATTGAATAATATTAATTATATAATAATTATTATAATATTAAATTTGAAAAATATATTTAAATAATTATTTAAAAATTTTATATTATTTTGTAAATTTAGTATTATTATGATAAATTAGTAAATAATTTTGATATGTATTTAAATCTGTATAAATTATAGAATTATTTTTATAGTATAAAAATGTTAAATAAATATTGAACTATTAATAAAGTCAATTGTTAACAATATCAAACAAACCTTAATATAGATATTATACGTCCATACATATTGTAACAAAAGAAATACAATTATAAGATCAAACAGAAACACAACATTGATAAGTGTCTATATATTTCACTTGCAATTGCATCACGACATGCATCCCACCTATCATTACGATCGGATTCATCCTCGGATTTTGATGTACTAGAAGATGCTTCAAATGCTGACGGTAGATAAGTTTTACGCTCAGTATCTGTAAATGCTTCATCTGCTCCTTCAATCCTGATATAGTTATGTGTCGCCATTGTCGCAATAATAATATTATGTTGTACCTCTATTGAGTATGGCGGCATATCTCTTAAAATTGCAAAGTGCGCCTTCCATATGCCAAATGTATGTTCAATTATAGTTCTGCATGATAGCATAGGCAACACTACCACAAACTCTCAAAAAATCATTACAGGGCAGCAAAGAAGCATATATGCAGCACCACCAGGCAAAAATCCATCAAAAAACACCATATGGCAGCAAGGATAGCATAAGCAACACTACTACAAACCCTCAAAATTTATCATAAAGTAGCAAGGCTGAGCATAGGCAGCACCACCACAACAACTCAAAATATGCCAGCAAAGATAGCATGACATTATAGGATAAAAAACCTCAAAATTCATCATAGGGCAGCAAGACTGAGCTTGGACAGCACCACCACAACAACTCAAAAAACAGGCCAGCAAGGATAGCATGACATTATAGGGCAAAAAATCCTCAAAATTCATCATAGGTCAGCAAGGATAGCATCTCAGTTGAGAGTTATATAAGGCAAAAATTCCTTCAAAAGAATAGCATCCATTCTACTATCATAATATTATTAACTATCAAGATAGCTAAACATCTCATTCAAAGTAACAATTTCTGTTATGCCATCCAAAAAGGGCTGCAAGATTATAAGGCAATCAAACATCTTATTTTAGCAATGTATAAGACAACAAACCCTCAGAAATCATTATATGGGCAGCAAGGATAAGTATAGGCAACAACCAAATATATTTGGCTAAGATAAATGTTAGCATTCATTCCACTATCATGATATTATTAACTATCAAGCTAGCCAAACATCTCATTCAAAGTAACAATTCCTTCCATACCATTCAAAAGGAGCTGTAAGATTATAAGGCAACCAAACATCTCATTTTAGCAATATATAAGATAACAAACCCTCAGAAATCATCATAGAGGAAGTAAGGTTAGGCAACAATCCTCAAAAATTCAGATAGGGTCAGGTAGGGCAAGCACAGACAAATATACATCAATATTCATTACTTGCCAGCAAGAATAGCCAACGATTCCTCAAAATTCATCATAAGGCCAGCAAGGGTGTTTATAGACAACACCACTTCAAAAACTAAACCAAACCAGCAAGGATAACCAACAAATCCTAAAAACTCATCAATAGGCCAACAAGGACAAATATAGGCAACATATCTAAAAAAATATTTATTTGCTAGTAAAGATAACTGACAATCCCTCAAAATTCATCATAGGGCCAGCAAGTGTTTTTATATGCAACATCACTTCAAAAACTAAGCCAAACCAGCAAGGATAGCCAACAATTTCTCAAACATCATCGACAGGCCAGCAAGGACAAGCATAGACAAATATACCTCAAAAATCATTAATTGCCAGTAAGAATAATCAACAATCTCTCAAAATTCATCATTGGGCCAGTTAGGGTAAGTATAGGCAGCAACCATACATATTTGGTTAAGATAAGTGTAGCATCTATTTTATTATCATGTTATCAATAACCATTAAGCTAACCAACATCTCATTCAAAGTAAAGATCTCTGTCATGCCGTCCAAAAGGGGCTGCAAAGTAATAACGCAACCAAACATCTCATTTGAGTATTTTATAAGACAATAAACCCTCAAAAATCATCATAGGGGCAGCAAGGTTAGGCAATAATCCCTAAAAAATCTAGATAGGGCAGCTATACATCATTATTCATTATTTGCCAACAAGGATAGCCAATAATTTTTCAAAAATCATCAACAGGCCAGTAAGGACAAGTATAGGCAACATATCTCAAAAAATATTTATTTGTTAATAAAGATAACCGACAATCCCTCAAAATTCATCATAGGGCTAGCTAGGGTAAGTATAGACAGCATATCTCAAAAAATATTTACTTGCTAGTAAAGATAACCAACAATTTCTGAATAATCATCATAGGGCCAGCAATGGTGTTTATAGACAACACTACTTCAAAAATTAAGCCAAACCAGCAACGATAGCCAACAATCCTTCAAAATCATCAACAGGCCAGCAAGGACAAGCATAGGCAAATATACTTCAAAATTCATTAATTGCCAGTAAGGATAACCAACAATCCCTCAAATTCATCATTGGTAAATATAGGCAGCAACCATATATATTTGGTTAAGATAAGTGTAGCATCTATTTTACTATCATGATATCAATAACCATCAAGCTAGCCAAATATCTCATTCAAGGTAACAATCCCTGCCATGCCGTCCAAAAGAGGCTGCAAGGTAATAAGGCAACCAACAAGGATACACAAAAATTTCTCAAAATTTATCAAAGGGCCAGCAAGCACCAAACAATTCTATCAGCAACCAAAATGCCAAAACTGAGTAAAAAAATAAACAGCGATAAGTTCAAACATACATACAACAATACACACACATAGTTGAAAACTACAAGTAAATCTAAAATTTACAAAGAACTTCATCAAGCAACTCTTTTCAATAGAAATAACTATAAAATCTTTAAAATGATCAATTATTCTTAATACCTGTCAAAATTTTAACATATTTAGTTTTGCAAAAATCTGAATTAATTCTTAATACCTGCACAGAGACAACTGCACCGACAATCTTTCAAAAATTCTTAAAAGCAATCGATTGAAGAAAGAAAACTATAATTTGTGAACATTTTGATCGACTCGGACGCAAACAAAGAAGAAAAAAAATTTATGGAATGAATAAATCAATAGACTTTGACAAAAAAATCAATGCAACGAAAAATAAATATAAATAACGATCACAGTCACTAATTATAGTCACTAACACATAAATAACGAAAAATTACAGTCACTAACACAGTCCAAATTTTTTTTTAAATCGCACAAATTCATCCATCCATCCACACCAACGAAATCAATAAATATAAAACTAATCAACACAAAATCAACGCATAAATAAACAACCAAATAATTAAATCTAAATAAAAAAAAAATTTTACCTCAACTCACGACCGCGCTTCAATTCTGTTGCCTTCGAAATGAAAATCCTACAGAGATAAAGATTGGAATGGAAACGATCTACAGGGACGGAGAGATTGGACGAAAAATTGATCGGCGTTGGAGACAGAGAGATCGAAAAAAACGATCGGGAGGAGGAGGCAGCGAAGCGATCGGGAGGGAGGAGGCAGTGGAAGAAATGAAAAAATTAGGAATTAGGACAAACAGTAAAAAATATATATTGGTTTGTAATTTTGTAAAACTAATATGGATAAAATAGTCATTTTCTGTACCCGAAGCGAAAAGCTGCAAAATAAAAAAATTAGAGATTAGAGCAAACGGTAAAAAATATATATTAGTTTGTAATTTTGTAAAACTAATATAGATAAATAGTCAATTTTCTGTACCCGAAGTAAAAAGCCATGTGCGGCTTTATTTGGAAAGCACCGAATCGGTGCTTTTTATTTTTAACTTTTAAAAATCGCTGCAGCTTAAAGCATTTTTTTGTGAAACGATTGTAACACTGTGCTGTGCTTTTTGGGGGCTTACACCGCCAAACAGGGCCTAAGGACAAACGAAAGAAATTCCATATAACCTCATGAACATGTGTTTTTTTCCCTTTTCTTTTGTTTTTGATATATGTCAATTACCTGTCAATTGTATAGATATAAGACCATGCAATTAATTAACAAAATTTCTTAGTTACTAAAACAGAAGATTTTGAGTTTTTATAAAATATAATATTTTTAAAATAAAATATTTTAGAATTTTTGAAAAATATGTTTAATACTTTTGATATATTATATATATATATAATTTTTTATAAAATACTATAAAAATTTATTAAAAATATAAAATTTTATATGAGATAAAACAGTTCATATGTAATGCCAAATCGTTACCTAATTGTTTTGATCGGTGTGATGCATTTGGCATAAACACCATTTAAGTAGGAGAGCGAATCAAAATCCAACTCTTCAATTAACATTAATAAAAATATCATTCCATTTTATAGTCTAATCATCTAAGTTGGAAACATTTCTGATCATACTCATCTAAAGTAAAGAAATACCAATCCAAATTTGAGAAGGTGCTGTATTCTTATTTCTAGAATTAAAACAAAAATAGGATAATGTATGAAGGAGTAGTAGTACTTGGTATTTCAACACCAGTCAAAAATAATAATAATTATTATTTGTAATAAATAAATAATAACTCCACCCCACTACATTTCCCACTCGTCACTGTCGCTCTATTCTTCTTCTTTTGGTCTTCTCCAATTCAATTCAATTCATCCACAATAATGAATTCTCATTTTCATTTTCTGTGATCGATTGGTTCATGTTTTTTCTCAGAAATTCGAAAATGAGTAACCAGTAACGATGAATTATTCCGATTCCTTCTCCTTCTTTTTCTGTTCTTCTTAGAGCAACAATAAAGAATCACTGAGAACCAGTGAAGAATTTTTAACAAGAACAAAAGAGATGATATCCGGAGGAATGAATCTGGTTTTGACGGTGATTGGATTCGCGGTGAGCGTGATGTTCATCGTGTTCGTCTGCACTCGATTGATCTGTGCACGAATCCATCTCCGCCGCTCCGCCTTCCCTGATTCGTTCTCTAACACCGCCGCCGCCGCCCGATCCAACTCCTCCGATCTCTCTCTTGTAAGAATCCAAATCTCCTCTAGTTTATATCTTCTGTTCTTTCGAATTTTATCTGATGGATTTAGTTTTTGTTATAAGATAGATTTGAATCAGATGTTGATTTGCTTGTTTATTATGTGATGTTTTATGTTTGTAAACTTCTGGAAATGCACCTTAACTTGAACTCACCGAAAGGAAAGAACCCACCTGAGTGAGATATCTACTGCCTCTGTATGTCTATCTGACTGTGGAATGAATTTTGCAACAGTTGGAAAGGGGTCTGCATGGACTGGAGCCCGTAGTAGTTGCAAGTTTTGCTACAAAGAAGTTTGGTGATGAGTTCTTCAGGTCCACCCAAGATACCCAGTAAGTTTCTATCTCTTTTTGGTTGCTGCTAGGTTTTGTTGAGTACTCCAGTTGTTGAATTTGTACTGTGTGACTTATGCCAGATTGATGCTTTACTTGATTGTAATTTTATATGACAACAATAGATGGTTCTTCCAAAGAAATGCAAATTGAGATTTTTGTAGTTTCTAATTCAAATGATCGAAGTTCTTAACTGTAATTCTTCTTGCTCGTACTTTCATACAAAAGCATGCAGCTTTTATTCTGCTGTTAATGTTTTCTATTATTTTAAGGGCAATCCCTCTGGCAAAGGTGAGGTATTGGTTTTCTAAATGCTTCTTCCTTATTCTGGCTTATGTATGAGCCCTTCTTCTTCTGTTTGTATGATTTTTATTATAGACTTCTAGTTAGTTCAACTTGCTAATCTCTTTGAGGTATTATAAGTTGCTGGCCAATGGGTTGGCCTTAGTGGTGGTGATGCTTGTTTGCCATAAATTCGTAAAGAGTAAAGAGAAGTGGGCATCCTTATGTATAAAATGCCTTCTAGTAGTAGTACACCATGCTAACCAAGGAACCTCCCATAAATAAAATGCCTTTGAGTAATTTCATTACCCTGCTTAGCCAATGTAAGTGTCAGGAACTCTTTTCTGTTTTCAGGAGACCTGCTCATTTCGCTATCACAAGGTAGCGAGGGGTCTGTATACATGTGAGCCAAGTCAACCAACTGTTGAACATTCTATAGGAAGGTTGATATGAAGGATGATGGCGAATTAAGATTAATATACACCTATGTCTTAAATAAGATTATAGGTTGTCTTATGCAAAGTGCTTTATCTATTCGACAACCACAGTAATGTGTAATTTTGTTATTTTGCCCCTGAGTGAAGCAACTAAACATTCCCTTTACATGTTCTCATGACTTTTAGCAACACATACTACCTGCATCAGGAAGGGAATCTGTTGGCGGTGTTGAATCCAGCCTTCTGTAGAACATAGATAATTTAGCACTCAAATGGCATAGTTTCTTTGCTCAAAGATGTTAGCGCTCAGCTAGGCTACTTGGCATCTAAAGAGCCGTCAGGTCAACTTTACCAAACTGTAGCTTAGTGCATCTCTTCTTCTTAGCTGATGCTATTCTATTATGCTGTTTCTTGGAACCTTTGTCTTTTGTATGTTCTAAACAAGTTTTGCTTAAACTATTGGACAAGATTGGATATCGCCTTGATTATATTATTTGAGTTTGTCTTGGAGATGATAGGTGAGAGGGTTGGTATTATTTGAAATATTTTACAATTTAAGGTTTAATATAATTTCTAGATGTTGAGGTATATGCACAGGTGGCTAAATTGTCTATTAGCCTAACTAATCATCGAAGAATCCATCCTTTCCACTTTCATATATATATGTTCTCATATTTCCTCCTTTAGACGTTAGATATTTTGTTCTTGCTGTTTGCCTCTTTGATTTTGGATTAATGTAGCTCTTCTATGCAGATGCACCATATGCCTAACAGAGTATCAAGAAAAAGATGTGCTGCGAGTCCTTCCTTTCTGTCGACATTATTTCCATGTCAACTGCATAGATATATGGCTGAAGCAACATTCTACTTGTCCTGTTTGTAGAATTTCACTCAGAGATTCCCCCAACAGAAAACGTATACTGCAATCCATCAGTAGCCCTCCTGTTAGATCTATATATAATCCACATATTACGAATTCAGAAACATTTCAGTTCTTATCTACCATACCTAGACATACGTCGGGAGCAGCGGATGATCAAGAAAAAGAAAATGCCAATCTACAGCAAGTCATTTCTGAACCTTCTGGATCAAGTGTGGCAACTACCTTTTATGTGCTGGAGTCTTCCGACAAAGTTAGTGCGACTGTTGTACCTTGAAGGAGAGCAGTGTGAGTTCCTTGTTCGCGTTTTCAGATTAGAAGCGCAAAACTAGATATTGCTGCTAGAAAGAACCAATTCCTACTGAAAGACCAGAGGGTGATCTTAGCGACTAACTTTCCAATTATAGTCTATTCTTCACAATATATAATTGTCTTTCTTGTGGATCCATGTACAGTCTTGTCACTTCCAGCGCCCTTTGGTTAACCGCTTTTTTTTTAAAACTTAGCTCTGAAGTGAAGATGTGGAATTCATCTTCTTGTGAAGTTTCTTCTCAATAATTTGAACAGGGTTAGAGTTTTCAAGCACCTACTGATTACTTGACTGCATTTGCGTAGCTAACAGTTCCATCAACAGAAATTTTGCCTAGAAAATGCTTCGCATATGGTAGGTCTTGTGACTGATTCACCAACATCACCACAATTCTGATTTTCATGTGTTGGTGTGGTATACTCTACTTACCTATTGAGCTCAGAAATATGTCAATACATTGTATTCTCGTGAGCCAAGTCCCTAATCCAGTGCTGTTCTATGTGTGCGGGAATTATGGAGATGACTCAGCAAGCGCATAACCGAACACTTACCTTTTCCTGGATGAAGCAAAACAAACACAACAATATCTGGATGCAACTCAAGATGCTTGGAATGTCCACATTTATGTAGTACAAGTAATAAAGACAGCAGTTGCAAACTGGTATATATGGTACTTGCAACTGAAATTTCAATTACTTCCTTGAGCGGACCATTGCAAGGAGCGGACCAATTAGAGTGTGTTCGGTTCCCTCATATATAAGGATCCAAATATTTTATTTTCATCTTGTTGGTCTTAAGATGCAATTTGAAAGAAAAAGGAAACAAGAAAAGGTCTGGGAGAGGGTTTTGGAGACCTACTGCCAGCCGCAGCATAAAAAAAGAACCGAAGACGGTGAAAAAGAGAGAGAGAGAGGGAGAGAAAAAAGTTTTTTTCTCTCTCGTTTCATTGTTTTAGCAGATTCCTGCACCTCGTTTCAATTTTATCCTCTTCAAAATTTAAATGATTTTGTTCGAAACTTTTCTTTACTATTATGCATTAATGTATATGTATCATTTAGCATTGCAAATAGATTTGAGATGATTCTTTAATAGTGTATAGAGATAAATTTTGTATTCTAATATATTGGGATAGTAAAAAAGGATAGATTCAGAAATATGGATATATACCAGTAGAGTTGTCATCTTGTCAAAGTGGTACCAGAATAAAATATTTTTGTTCAATTTTCTCGTGCAATCAAATAGAAGAAAATATAGGTAGTAGTACGGTGAAGCTCAAATCATTAAAGTACTCAAACTAAAAGCAATGTATGAAGGATTTACTTTATTACAATAACTTCTATGATCCAATTAAAGGAGATAGTACTTCGTTGAGCTCCGTATTTAAATTTGATTGGAAGAAGTTGAATCGAAAGATGATTGGATTGATAGGACATTAGATCGAAAATAGTGTCTTCCATTATGTCATCAGAGATAGATTTTAAAGTTATGGGCAAAGTTGAAAAGTTTTTACCAAAAAAAGATAGTTCAAAATATTGCATTTATGATCTAGGAAATTATGAACATGAAGAAAAAGTGAGCTCCACGGCCTTATATTTGAGCAGCTTTTAAAGGTAATGAACTAGATTATATACATAAATATAATACTTCACAATGAGATACGAACTTTCCTACTTCATAGTTTCTTACCCGATAGTTGAGAAATCTATTTATCTCACTCAATAATTCGGCTCGAAATAGCAAAATAGCATATTAAATGAAGAGACTTTGAAGGAAAGAATAAAGTATTAATTATAAATCTGAAGTATTACCAGTTGAGAATAGGATGATGCAGACAAAACAATCTAAAAAAAATTCATTGATTTTATCATAATTTATCTTCTAAGTGCACGGTTGTCGTCTGCCATATAGTAAATAACGAGTTTATTTTATAAACATTATTGCTAAATCTAATCCAAACTTAACTATCAAAAGCAGTGTTATGTGAATATATAAAAGTGTATGAAAGCTCATAAAGCAAAACAAAGTGCGGATTACGTAAACAAGATAAAAATAATTGAGTTTTAGAATCCACCACTAATTCTTTTAATTTAATTTTTAAAAAAAATATGAAATAGAGTGATGATGATTGTGAAGATTTTGTATCTAACATCTTGGTCTAATTCTTAAATTTGATTTCTAATTATGATTTTAACCTTGCTTCAATTTAAAATCAACTATCTCTAATATTATTCTAACTATTTATTTAGAAATATAGGATCGAGTTCCATATTAAAAGAATTGGCCAACATTCTATAGGTTAGCATCTCTCACTTATAAACACATACTCATTCCAACATCCATCTAATATGGGACTATTAAAGGATGTAAGCTGTTAAGCCTATCAATGTAGGGTTCACTTAGCCCAATCGAATGCGAGTTGATGGCCCATTTGTAAATTATCTAGCACATTTTTTACTTGAGCACAATATCAGACCCTACGCTACTACTTCGATCATAACCAACCAAATTAGTCCGTATTTTACTCAAGCTTAGCAAGTCGTTCATGCTACTATCCTGAGCCCAATAATTTGTGATTTATAAACTATGCTCCGATTAGTCCTCGCAAATACAATAAAAAAAATAGTTTATAGTCAACTCTAATGTTGATCAGAAATATAAAAACAACTAAACATCTTTACATACAAGAATTAACAACTCACAATATAAATCACATAATATTTAAAAAATAAATTCAACTTATTAGGATTTCATTCTTCACTCTAGTCAAGAGTATTTAACTACTCATGTTAATATTATGCATAACAAAATTATATAAAAATTAAAACATGAGAAAAATAAAATAAATTTGCTGTCGATCTTCGTCATCTTGTTTGGCTCTCTGTTTTGACTCTAGATGAGTTTGGACTACTGATCTCTAGCAGCAGCCTTTCCATCTTTAGATTTCTCGTCTTTGGTCTTCTCCCCTCTCTCACTGCGCTTGTTGCTTTATATTTCTCATGCTCTTTAATTTTGTGATGAAATTTTAATTCAGTACTATGGTAACAGAAACAAAATCGAACTCTTAAAAGAATTTGATTCGGGAAAGGATTCTCCTAGCCGCCACTCTTCTCGTCGTGACTAAGCTTGTTTTTTAGGATTAAGATTAGCCGCCTAAGGTTCTTCCCTACTTGCCTATTTTATTTTCTCCCTAAACCTTTCTTATTATTTCTTCTAATTAATTGGCCTAGAAGTGGGCCAAAAATCAAAGGCCCATTTATTCGATGCTAGATGCTTGTGAGCTTCATTACGTGGCACTCTTGTATGCCTTTTTCTTATTTTTGCTTTCTTAAATCATATCTTTAGCTTTTCTGATTTCCTACATATTCAAACAAAAAATTTAACACAAATAGTTCATTTATATGAAAATAAAATTTTAAGATCTAATAAAAAATGCAGAACTTATTTATACTTATATGCTTTATTATAGGGGGAGAAGAAAGTCAAAACATAAATATTGTCACGATAGCAGAAGGAAGTCAAAAATAAAATCCTAATCCAAAATGAGAATTGATTGCTACTATTGTAAAAAATTAGGCCATATAGTGAGGTTGTAGAAAGAAAAACATGACATAGCTAGTAGAATATATGTTGAGAAGGATGGAAAGTAGAATATTACAATAATTGCATCCAATGACAAAGTCACTATTGTTTATGATAAAGCATATATTAATCTCACTAGTAAGAATATTTCATAGGTCATTGATTCTGGTACCTCTTTTCATATCGTTTGTAAAAGAGGTCCTTCTATATATTATACTTTCGGTTGTTTTGGTAGAATATGAATGGTAAATCAGGAGGTGTCCAAAATTATCGGTATATAGTTGTATTTGTAGAGTCTAACTTTGGATAAAATCTAGTCTTAATAATGTCAGAGATGCTCCTGATTTGCATCTCAATTTGATCTTTAGCGAAGTACTTAATGATGAAGATTAGTGCATAGACATGATGAAGAAAAATAGAAACTCACAAAAAGCATACTTTTGGTGGCAAGAGATAAGAAGATCGGTATTTTACGAAGAATCTTTACACAAGTAAGATGATCTTGACACGAGTAAGATGAAGAAGCTTTACTCAATTGGAAAGATCTGATAGACAGTCTCAGTCTTGTACTATATATCCTTCTAGTGATTATATTTGATATAGATAAGGGGAAGCTTGAAGACTATGAATAAGAAGTATCACTTGAACACAAAGCAGAGTGGTTGAAAGCTATATAAAAGGCGCTGCAATTCTTGAATAGGAATGACACTTTTGAGTTGGTAAAGCTACCAAATATAAGAAGGCACTAAAAAATAAATGAGTGTTCCGATCGAAAATTAAAAAATATAGCTTTACATAGTGAAAATATAAGGCAAGACTTGTTGTGAAGAAAAAGACACTAACTTTGAAGATATATTGTATTCGGTTTGAGGATGACTTCAATCCGAGTTGTATTAAGCATTGCGGCAAGTATGAATTTAGAAATCGAGCAACTTGATGTGTGAAGACTGTCTTCTTCATGGTGATTTTTGATGTGAAGACTGTCTTCTTCATGGTAATTTAGAAAAGAGATCAATACAGAGCAACAGGAAGGATTCCAAATTAAAACAAAAGAGGATAGATTTGTAAGTTAATAAGGGTTTAGATAGCTTCAAGCAAGCTTTTAGGGAAAGTTACAAGAAATTTGACTATTGTGTTTATGTCCATAACAAATTATAGATATGTAAAAACCATCTCAAGCCATTGTGTTTATTGAAGAAATTTGATAATGATGATTCTATTATCCTCTTACTTTATATTATTGATGTCATTTGTTGGGTAAGATATTGCAACAATTTATTAATTGAAAAAAATGCTTAGTAAGTCTTTTTATATGAATAATTTGGGCCCCACAAAACTATTTTAAATACGAAGAACCTCCCATGAAAGAATACATGAGAAGTTAGGATTATCTCAATCATCCTACATTGAGAAGGTGTTTAAAAGATTCAACATAGAGAAGACAAAGCCACTTAGAACTCTTTTTGGTGGACATATAAAATTAAATCTAAACATAGCCTTTTCGTGTGATAAAGAGAAGAAGATGGAAAACATTCCCTATTAAGTCAGCTATAGGAAGCTCATTATATGTATTTCATAGTGTGTAGAAGGCCAGGCATAGTATATGCTATTGGTGGAGTTAGCAACTTCATTGCAAATCTAGAAAGGAAGCATTGGATTGCAGAAGATTGTGCTGGTGCATAGTAGTATTGATTATATAAATTGAGATAGTAGAATATAGATATCTATTGAATTGCACAAACAGGGGGTAGAGTTGATCCATATGCATCTGCCACTTATGTTGTCAGCTAGTAACAGTGAAGATAATCTTTTGTTTGCAATCATCAATGGTTTAAGCTGTGATGGGTGCATAAGAGATGAAACAAACCTTTTCCTTCCAAACTTCAAGAACATGTTTGTCTTGCTTTGAGAAGGTTTGAGCAAAGTGTTGTATATGTAAAGCCACTTTCACAATAATAAGGTACATAATATACTACAATTGAATCTAGTATAGGTATAATAATACTTATGGGAGCAACTAGGAAGTATTTCATATGTTATTATGTACGATTATCATTTTTACCATAGGTTTGCAGGTAACTCCTAAGATGCCAACACAAAACTAACTATTGACATCCTTAGGCTATAAAAAGTAAGTAAAAAGATCAAAATAGTGCTTATGTGTACGGATCCCATCACCGGCCAATTAGATTTATATGCACTAAAGTTATAAAGAACATTATCATTACAAAAAAAAAAATATCATTAGTGACTGAATCTTTAAGTACCATACAAAAGCAGTCGCTAATGATGAACAATTGCGACCATAAATTGAAAGGTCGCCGTTGAATAAAAAAAAACGACTAAACAAGAATGTACTCGCAGTTGTTAGGATAAATACGATTAATAATCAGATAAATACTGTTGCTGATATAAAGAACCACCAACCTAATATACGGTCGCTGTTTAGTTTTAACTATGGTGCGGTCACTGTCAGTAGAAATTAGTCAACAGCTAGTTACTATCTATTATTCAACAAATAGCGATTAGTATTAACACGATCTAACCCAATAGCGATCAGCTAAAGCACCATCGCTATTACTTTTCCATGATAGCAACACGGAAAATAGAAATTGTTGCTAATGTTTTAGTAATAGGAAATAAACTACAATTAGTCCCTATTATTGCAAAATATAATAGTTTAAAAAATTAATTAATAATAATTTTTGTTTAATAAAATTTAAATGATTGAATGTGATTTATAATTTTAGTAACTCATATTGACAAAATTTCAAATCATTTGGTTAATGTTTTGCACCCTATTATAAATTATTAATGTACATATACTATTTAACAATATATAAGTATAACCAAAGCACTAATATGTTCAAGTTTGACGAAATTATATATAAACAATATTGTACTATAGAGTATATCCTACGGTCTAAATATCTATTTAATTCTTGCAATTGTAAAAATTGAATAAATGTGCTATTAATAATAGGGCACACTTAGTTAACAACTGTAATACATATACTCTTTCTTTGCACTATAGTTAACAACCATAACACTCATACTCTTGCATTGCACTACTTATGCAAATTAGGTCATTTTATATTTCAAGTAGAGTATCCAAACCAATTTTATTGTATAATATTATTTTTCATACAAAACTTCATCTCAATTTAGTGCTCAGATTTATGCTAATAAATTATTGTATCGTATATGTTCATCAATTACTTATTGTGATGGAAGATATAAAATATCATTTAAATAATCTCAAACTTCGTCAACATAATATATTAAAAGTAATTTCACATCTAATAGTCTACATTTGATTAAATTAATTTATATTAATTAATTAAAATTATATTTTTAAATAATAGAGAATAACTATAGTTTAATCCTCATTACTAAAATGTTAGCGACCATTTCAAGATCTCCAGTCGCTATTATGTAATTGTAATAGCAATGTCCTGTTGTTAGTCGCTATTGGGTTAGACTAGATCGGATCTGAACTAGACGATAACCCATCTATGCCCGCACTCAAACCAACCTGCCCACACACTAGACCCACATTCCAAAACTATCGCTGCCTACCTCTTCTTCATGATCTCATCCACCCTTGTCTAGGTCAAGCCCAAAGCAAATGGACAATAGGAAAAAAAATGACAGCATAGGAAGTATTACGATGTATTGAATAGTACCATCCTCTGTGTTAGCTTTAGTTCTAAGGCGTGACATAAAGTGATCAATGGCAGAAGTGCGAAGGGATTGAAATTACCTTAGACGGATGACTCTGAGCATGCGGGAAACCATATTTCAGATGGAGCGCCACTCGAGGCCATGCATATATGGCAGCATTGATAGAGAATTTGTTGCATCTAAAATACTGCTATAGGGTTCTCCTTTGAGCGGCTCGCAAACTATTGCCCTTTCTCAATTAGCACCTCATGGGCCAGAGCTAATGATGTAATAATGATAGGGCTAGTGTCTCAGGTGCAGTCTGAAGATAGAGTCATACACATATGGTGTTATGGACGTAGTGAAACAGCAACTTGCTAGAGAATGCTACCTGAAAAGATTTCTAATCAGAAGGCCATCCGAACGGACCTGGCAGTTTTTGGAGTTGCTACTTCTTCCTAGCGAAGAACATATAGAGAATGATAAAGAGAGAAGGATGTCAAAGGAAGAGTAAAGAAGCTGCTGACAGGAGAGAGCACATAGTACGGCGGATGGTTGCTTCGTAAGATGTAATATAATATAAGGATTGATGGTAGATTGGAAGATTAATGCTAGACTTGTTACTCTCCTTCATAAGAGATACTAAATTTAGGGAAAGTTTACGTTATACCATGTTCAGAAGACTATTGAATTATTAAAAATCTCAAGTGTTTTGGTAAGAATAACTATTAAGTTTTTGGACAAAATTATGTTACACTTGATGGATAGACAGAACAAGGATGAAATTCTCACAAAGCGTTCTATATTTATCATAAGCTATATTTTTTGGAGCTGAATATTTTTTTCTTGTAGTCAAAAAATTGGAAACTTTTTTATTATAGTTGAAATAGATGGAGGCAAAGCCGTTTGTCGAAAAATTATTGTATGTTTGTGTGGTGAATATCTTTTATGTTTGCTAGTTTTTAAATTGCATTGCAAAGACTAATTTGTTTCAGAGCAGGATATAGTACAGTTTAATCGAGTACATCCTTACTATTTTTAACTAATCCTTCTCTATTTTATCTTGATTTGAAAACTAGCTTCACGTCACATCAAATCATACCGGGTTTGTATGAGTGTAGTTTCCACAAAGTTGAGAAAAGTTTAGCGAAGCCCGTTTGAATTGTACTGATCTTGCAAAAAGCTATATGATTACACAAAGTCTTAATTAAGATTTGTGCCAAAGGGAGACTGCATTTAGTAGATCTCTATCGGTTCGTCTTTTGTAGACAACAGATTAAGACAATAATGTTTAAATAAAGCAAATTTCTGTAGTTTTGTAGCAACTTTCACTCTTAACAAATATTAATTGCGGATGTAGAGAAAGCCGTTTGTCAACCCATCTAAATTCTTGTAGGTTTGTTTGGTAATATTATTATTATTTACTTTTTTTAAATTGGATTGCAAGGTAACCTTTTTCTATGCAGGATATAGCTATGGTTTAGTCGAATACTTCCTAACTATTATTAACTAATCCATCTCTATTTTTCTTTATTTTGGAACTAGCTTCATGTCACACCAATTTGCAGGATTTGCATTTAATGCCGCAAGAAGATCACACAAAACCATACCTTAGGGAGTGTTTCATAGTATTTATAAAATAAAATTTTTTTAAAATAAAAAATATTTTTTTAAAAAAATAATAAAAATATGTAATAAAAAAATATTATTTCGTAAAAATTTTTTACATTTTTTAAATTTTTTAATAAATTTTTTATATACTTATAAAATATATATTAAAAAATATTAAAAAAATAATAATAATAGCGTTTCAAACGCTGTCCCAGACACTCTCTAAGAAATGTGCTAGTAGAAGATCTATCTGGTATTTCTTACTCATCTGGCCAGATCTAACCAAGACTTATCCGATGGGACTCGAAGTGTAGCAGCTCGAAAAACAGTGGGCGCAGCACTGTAGCAGTGCGAAGGAAAGACAAACGAAGATTTCTAACGTTTGAAGATTAAAAAATATTGAGCTGCAGAAAAGATAAATATGTAAAGAAAGATCAGCAACAAATAACAAAAGTGAGGAGAAAAGAACAAGAGAAAAGCAAGAATATATGCTAACACTCCTCACTGCCTAGAGACTTGAATTGAAAAAAAAATCTTTTGCTTGTTCTTTATCCTCTATCTGTTTTACATTGAGTTTATTTACCAAATTAAGAGAGTGATCCTGTGCTTGTAAGTCAAGTGAAAAGTTAAGAACCATACACATTTTTATTTGTAGGAGTATAGATATCCCTCTTTAGAAGGGTGTGCCTAAGCTTTATTAGTTATCCTAATCTTTCAAAAAGCTAAAGGTTTGGATAGAAAAGTAATAAATAAAAAGAACTAGCACAAAAGAGTAAACAAAAAAAGAATACTAGAGTTGCTACGAGAATAAAAATAATAATTTATCATAGTCTTACTTGAATATATTAGTAAGAGTAAAAAAATTAAACCGTTTCATATTTTTAATAAACTAAAGAGTTAGTAAGACTAATTTTTATAAAAAATATAATATAATTGTTTGTGTTTTTGACTAAATGACACATACACGTACAAACAAGGTGGAGAATCTTAATATTTTTTGAGAAGAAATAGTAAGTTAGCATCGTCCAGTTAGTCTAACTATAGACAATCTTCTGTAGGACAGGGATTCCAGTCAAATAAACATATGCACGCGCTTCCCAAATTTCTTACCAAGATGACTTCACTGTCAAAGTTTATTTACAATGAACATCTGATGATGTCATGTAATCTTATCAAAATACTTACCATCATTTAATTCATGTGATGCAGCTGTCCGAATAAATTATGTAATTGTTCACAAACCAAACCAATCACTAAACAGCATACCACACTTATCAAATTATCAGTTAAGATAACAAGCTTGCTCAAACTATTTGGAACCAAATAACTTACATTTCACAATCCTTACATTGATCACAATAGAAAAATGATTCGAAAGTCTTCAACAAAGATGCAATCTTATGAACCTGACAGTTCTCCAAAATATATATTTTATTTAAAGGAAATTCAAAGACCATACTCAAGCAGCTGAAAGCTTCAAAATTGAGAAAAACATATCTATTTACATCTCCAGTTATACACAAATTCAGAAGCTCAACCATAATGAGAAAACTCAACAGTTTACTAAAGCCATTGATTTAGCAAATCAAACAACAAATACTCCATGCTTACTAACCAGCTTTGTAGATTTTACATACATTACGAATTCAATAATATCTCTTGTCCAAAAAAAATATATATAGAATGAGACAAACAACATTATCTCTTGTTAATAACCCATTACAGATAACTAGTAAGTACACCATGCCTAAAAGCCTACATAAATGATCGATTGAGCAAGATACAACGGGTTTCAAGTTTAGGAAGCATATGTTGGAAAATTATCATCGCCATACAAACTCTCCATTAAAAATGCACCCAGCTAGCTCTACTGTTTCATAGCACCTTTACTACTAGTCGACCACCAGCGATTTCTATAAGTATCAGCATAATTGATTAGACAAGAATCAACATAACAGAAAGCATATAGTAGAAACGTAATTGCATGCATATAACAGAAAGCATATAGCAGTCCACCACTTCTAATGCAGCTTGCTCATATACATAATGGAAAGCTTATAACAGAAAGCATATGCAGAATCATTTCAATTTTCTACAGTAAGCTTATGCTTAAAGTGTGTACCAACTTAACTACTTAAGCACCTGAAAATTTACTAAACTTCCACAACCAAGTCCAAGCAACATCAGAATCACGTAATCCACAGAATTGATTAGACAAGAACCAGCAGAATAGAAAGCATATAAAAGAAATGTAACTGAAAGCATATAACGTAAAGCTTATAGCAGTCTACCACTTCTAATGCAGCCTGCACATGTATATAACGGAAAGCATACAATAGAAAACATATGCAGAATATCAATTTTCTACAGTAAGCTTATGCTTAAAGTGTGTACGAAGTCAAGAACCTGAAACATTACTAAACATCCATATCCAAGTCCAAACTACATGAGAATCATGTAATATCTCAGGGTGACCTCATCACAAATATACTTGTTTTACATATCACCTGTGTGATCTGATAAGCAGGCCAGATTGTCAAACAAACATTTTGAAAGCACTGAAGTAATTAGCATATCACCAATATGTTGACTTTAATTACTTTAATTACTTCTCTCTTTTCAAGGAAGAAAACCTAAACACATTCAACATCTAAATCAGCAATCAGGAATACAATTATTTTTAATTCGAATTAGCCAGTAACATCTAAATTAGACGAAATCAAAATCACACGAAATCAGATGAAGTAAAAAACAATCGAAATCGAAATCAGACAGAATCGAAATTGAAGAAATCTTAATCTTATCTTAAAATCAAAATGGAAATAAGACGAAATCGAAATCGAAGAAATCTTAATCTTAAATCGAAATTGAAGAAATAAAATATTGAAGAACTAGAAGTTACCTAGATCAACAGCGACGAGGCGCGGCGCAGGCGAGTGCAGAGGGGAGGCGGGTGTGGCAGCTGAAGACGATACTCGAGGACGAATATAAATGAACAGTGTGGTAGTTTGTTAAAATATTATAAGGGCGTGTTTAACAAGTAGATGAACCGGAGTTTGGAAATTTTTAGAAAGTGAATTTAAAAAATTAAATTAAAATTAAAAATATTAGTAAAATTTTATATTAATAATAAGTTTTAAAATTTAAATATAAAAAATTGATAAAGAGAATCTATTTTAAATTTTTTATTTATTTATATTAAAAATAAATTTAAAAAATAAAATTTGAGGTGTTCACGTTCTAAGTAAAATTAGAATCAACAATTCTAACGGACAAATTCGTTTACTGTTGGTTACACCCGAACACTCTCCATAAAGAGTATAAATAAAATATTACTTTTATTATTCTTATACAAATATTAAGAAACAAGAGAACTGAAAAATAATTAATTTACTTGCTCTTCATAACTCTTATGTATTTTTAATTTAAACAGAGTGTTAGTACTTACGTAAGGTCTTGATTAAGACTTGTGCTGTAGCGGCGATAGAATGTCTAGGAGGCTATGTTAGTATATCTCGTGGAACGAATCAGTTAATATAGGGGTGTTTGACTAAACGCATTGTCATGATGTTGTGGCTATTTGACAAGATTTGTATGTCATTTTAATAAAGAGTGGTCGTATATAAGTAAAATTATTTATCAAATTATATAAATATTTATTTATATATTGTGAATATTTTTATTATTTGTTAGCTTTTAAATCGAATTGTAAAGATTAATTTTTTTTTTGCAAAATATAGTTGCGGTTAATTAACTACTTTTTTACTATTTTTAACTAATCTATCTCTTATGCTACTGCTTAAAAAGTAGGTTCATTATATTCGATTATATTGCTGTTGTTTATTAAAAAAGTTTGTATTTGAATTTTTTACTTACCATCTTAATTTAACACTTATATTTTGAGTTAGTTGTACATATTTGTTCAACATAAATCATAAGTATCCAAGCAAAATTGAAATGTAACAAAAGTAGTATTTACTTAGTTATGAAAAAACTCAAACTATTCAATTGAAAGAGATAAATCAACATAGGACATTGATTGATCTACTTATTTTTTAAATCTCGATATTTTTTCATGCACATCGTTTATAATAGATCTTTCTTTTCAAATCTACGAAAGATTTTTTACAGAAGACTAACTGAGTTTGATTTAGAAAACACTTTCCACGTAATTGTGAATATTTTTTGATACCACTCTCTTCTTTTTCTTTCTATCTCATGTTGGCTATTGCCGCTTTTGATGGACCTCTCTCTATTTCTCACAACCGCGATCGAGCTGTCAATGGAGATGCATCAAAATGCATATGATGCAGTGTTATCCACAGATTTTTTTAGTATGCCATTTCGGGTAAGTAAGATATTGCTGTTATATTGGGATTCTATAATAGTTATAGATGCTATATATGGCTTATCTACCAACCAACTAAATTTATTTTTTTCAAACTTATTTTTAATACAAAAATAAATACTAATTTGAATTTTTCTATAAAAAATTATTTTATAAAATTTAAATTTCAAATAAATATAAATAACTATTTTATTAAATATTTAATTTTTAATTTTATATTTTAAATTTACTTTAAAACAAGTGAGTTTCCCTTGCTCATAGCTTCTGTGGTCAATTCGAGGGTCTCGTCGTGAGCAAGCGGATATCCGGCTCCGATTTACTTGGGCAACGTACTTAGTTACTTGTTAACGGCCATCATTAAGGGAGTTCAAAGTGCTAGCAGTCAAATCAGAGTTTGAGCAAGAGATTTTTATTTCTATCTCCCTGACATGTATCGGTTAACGAAACTTCAAAAACTCCATCTAGTAAGGGCGTGTTTACCAATTTGGGCTGAAGTGGAATTTTTGGATGAAATAAAGTTTTTAAAAAGTAAATTTAAAAAATAAAATTAAAAATATTTAATAAAAAATAAAATTTTATATTAATTATATATTTATAGTAAGTTTTAAATTTAAATTTTAAAAAAAAATTTATTGATAAAAAATTTATTTTAATTTATGTATATATTTTATATTAAAAATAAATTTAAGAGAAGTGGAGTTTGGAGTGTTAGTAAACACGCACTAAATAATCAAAGTAGTGCACGCATAAATATCGTTTCATAACAAGATGTTTGAAAGTATTTAAAATAAAAAAGTTTTAAAATTTTTTAAAATAAATTTATTTTTTAAAAAATATTATATATATTATAATATAATATAAACTTTTTTGCAGAATAGTTTGTCTATGTAATTTTAATCTTTAAATAAAATTCTAAAATATAAAAAGAATTATTAAGATTGGGACAGGGGGAGCCCAAACATCCCCTAAAACGAGCGTACAACATAAAGAGTACCGGTGTGCACAACATGATAGAAGGAAATTACAACAAACTCAGCACCCAAACCTCACACAACCTAAAAGCCACCAAATCACCAACGAAGCAAAATTATTAGACAACCATGCGTAACTTACGATAATCACCTTTATCATCATTAACTATGGAATTGAATTAGCAATAGTCATGATCAGTTCTTCCGTGGGCGTACTAGTGCACGGAGCGGGCGCTTCATGACAACGGTGAAGTCGAGCTTGTCTTGGAAATCAATTGTGGGCTGCGACGGATGTGGCAGCCACTGGAAGTTCTGCACCATTCTTGCCACCACGAGCATAATGTGCAACGTCCCCACGGACATCCCAGGGCAGAACCTTCTTCCAGCACCGAATGGAATCATTTTGATCCCCTTCACTCCGGTAATATCTGCAGTCTCTCCTCCTTCAAGAAATCTCTCCGGCTCGAATGCTTCTGGATGCTGCCAAACCTTCGGGTCCTCAGCTATCGTCGGGAAGAAGATTTCTAAATTGGCTCCCAATGGGATATCGTACCCGGCAAGTTTCGCTCCTTCCTCGACAGCTGCATGCGTCAGAGAGAAGTACGTTGGCGGGTGTTTGCGGAGGAGCTCCTTGGTGAATGCCTGCAAGTAAACCATCTTCTCCGTGTCTTTCTCATCGACCGGGCGATCGCCAGCCACCGCCACAATCTCTTCGTATATTCGTTCTTGAATGGCAGGGTTGTCGATAATATGCGCCACACCCCACTCAATGGCCGTGGCCGTTGTGTCTGTGCCGCCATTGAGGAACTCGGAGCAGAGAGTCACCAACTCGTCTTTGTTCGGTGGAGAAGTCCGGCCTTCGACCTTGAGGTCTAGCAAAGAGTCCAGGTATGAGAAGGGTGCGGCGTTGGGATGCAGAGAGGGGTTTTTGAGAACTTGCTTTCTTCGCTCGATCAGTGCGGTGACGAAGTCCACCTGCTCCTTGCGGACTTCCAAAGCTTCCTTACGTTGCTTGAAGAAGAAAGGGCTTAGCAGCGGGAGGTAATCGTCCATGCGGGGAATGAGTGTGATGAGAACCTTCTTCATGAGCTGGTCTGTCTTGACAATGGTTCCCTCGTCGAGGTCGAGCCCGAAGCACATCTCAAGAAGGATGGAGAAGACGAAGAACCGGGCATTACGTAGTACCCACACAGCGCCGCCTTCTGCCTTAGCTTCTGCACGGAGCCGCTCAATGAAGCGGTCCAATGCGTTCGACCGGGTATCGTAGAACTCCCTGAGACGAGTAGCGCCAAGCATGCCAGAGACCATGTTGCGGCGGAGGGAGCGCCACTCAGGGCCGTATAGAGCAGAGTTGACTGTGAACTTGTCGCAGCTGAAGATGTTTCTTGTTGGGTTTTCCGGAGGGCGGTTGGCGAATTCTAAGCTCTTCTCAATGAGAGCCTCATGGGCCAATTCCGGTGACGTGATGAAGATAAGCGTTCGAGTGCCCATACGCAATGTGAACAACGGGCCGTAGATAGCACGGAGTTCTCTGACATAGTGAATCATTTCCTTGCCGGAGAACGCAACCTGGAAAAGATTGCCTACGATTGGCCATCCAGGAGGTCCAGGAGGAAGGCAGAGCTTTTTCTTCCTCCTACCGAGCAGCTCCCGGAGAATGACAATGGAGAGAAGGACTGCAATGGAAGAGTAGAGAAGCTGCTTGGGAGAGAGAGACATTGTAGCGCAGGTGATAGTTAGACGAGATGAAGTTGAGCTAGTTGAATAGCTAGTGGTGATTGTGTAAGTGTCACGAGAAGAACGGGTTGATATATAAATATGGATAGCTAAAGATGCTGGAGAATGCAGTTGGGAAGATTACTAGTTTATTTGATGGAGCTTATATCCCTTTGTATTGTACCTGTCGAAAAACACAAGTATATACACTAACAAAGTAAATTAATAACAAAGAAAGAAAGACTTGCTACATGACTGCTTTGCATATGAACATACCTTTGCCATGGTAATGCTGAAATTAAGCAGCATTTCCTTTGGCCTCTCAGTTGATTAAGGCCAAACTACGAACAGTTAGGGAGAACTGAGAACAATTAAAGTGTGAGGAAAGACTGATGAGGGTAAGAAAGCTGTTGATTGATCATTGATATTGATGACTACCACCAAACTCTTACACCATATTAATTAGAATTATTTTCGCTGTATATATACAAATTTCTAGCTAGCTGGTTGACCGTGCATGCAATGGTATCATCTCTGTCATGACCTAAGTGCTGGTCCCTGCCGAAAATATGGAAAATGAAAGATAACATGAAATATTACATGTTAAGAAAAAGCAGGTGGGATCCTGTTGTCATTGATGAGCCTATTCTTTTAGGTAAAGTGAGTTAATGCCCATTATTGTTCCGTTCCTTTCTTTTACCTATGTTCTTCTAGACACACTATGAGATTTAAGTTTGCTTAATGTAGAAATGAAATATATTACCGCAATATGGTTATTCGTGAACCGTGGCATTGGGAATGCATGGCAGTTTTTTTATTTTTAATGCATGGTAGATCTCCCCGTAAAGAAACCGTTACATTGGAACGAGTACTTGACTCTGTCAACCTGCAAGAAGAGACTCTGCTTCTGTCCTAGATGAAGACAGAAACCAGAGCCCTCTGTTTTCAGCTCATCAATGAAGCAGAGACTTACAGATTGACTCCAATTATTCTTGTTTGTTCTTTATTTCTAAGGTGGCCATCGAACTACATACGTCAGCTATTAACTACAAGGCTATTACATGAACATGTTCCTGCAGACGGAAAACAGTGTATGAATTGAAATGGAATTTTTAGGCCTCAACGGTAGGTGAGAGAGAAACGATAGGAAGTTAGAGGTCGAGTGTAACAGGTGAGCCATCACTACAGGGCAGCATTTATGATCGAAGAGAATTGTCTCGTTGATGTTAAACTGGTGGTATTACATAAACTGAGATGAGCAAACGAACAACACCAATAAAACTAGTCCGACGTATTATACTTAGTGTTTAAAATCAATTGCAAAAGCAGATAACTGCTCATCGTTCACTTCATCTTGTCACTATAGCTGCCTTACATAGCCATCCAGTGAGTGTAATTTCCTTCATTTTCTTATTTCGAGAAAAGCAAAAGTGTATCAGATTAAACACACGTCAACTAACCAAACCATGATAATTATATCTACATGCGGAACTGCATCTAGAAACCAAGGAAGACGTAGTTCTTCAGCACTACTGCAATCTTAGTATTTGCTGTTTTTGAAAAACTTACAATAACATTTTCTATCAGCCACCTTCCCCAAACACTTTCGAATATTTCTCATAAAGGCTGTAGGAGGTACTCCCATTCTTTCCTCCGCCACCTTCGTATGCCCCTAATGTTGCTACTGAGTATGGGTTGCGCCTTTCTAAGAAAGCAGCCTGTGCATCTTCGACATTCTCTTTCTTCCCTGCCCATGTCGTAAGAGCAGTTCAGTGCACAACCATACGAGAATGGAAGTGTCCAAGGTTTCTTCCCTTTAACCTTGTTGATGACACTGAGATTCAAAGTTGTTTCTTCCTCCTCTGTCAGCCAGACAGAAAGCCAATGGCTTGCACTGCCGCAGGAACGGGCCTTGCATGAGCGGCAGGGACAGTTCTCTACAAGACATGGACAGTGTATTCGCCAACTACTTTCTGATGCCACCTTCTCTACCTCTAATCCTAGTGTTACCATGCTTGGGTTCAACAAGCTTCCTTTCGAGAGAACATTGCGATCATAAGAGCTTTATAGAGAGGCGCAATAGCTCTTTCAGTCACTTCAGCACAGCGCTTGATGTCATGAGGACCATCTGTAAGTATCTCTGGCTCCACTATTGGAACAAGACCAATCTCCTGGCGTATGAGCCAGCCATTTGGCATTCTCGTTGATTGCAAGCTGTGATGGCTCAAGACTAACTTCAGGACGGGAAGCCATTTAGCAAAACGAGCCCTTGCCTTATAGTACTTAGCATAGTGCTTACCAAGCTCCTCGTGGCCTGGAGTTTTTGTCTCACCGTTACCAGCAAGTTTGAGGACACGCTTGTCCACCTTGACACAAGGAATATGCGACCCTCCTTCCTTTAGGACCTCAACAAATGGTTTACCATCTTCTAACATCCGATAGAGAGTTTACTCAAACATTATAATTCCATTCAAAACTTAAGACCACCAGGGGTGCAGAATAGGAATTCACGAAAAGCACGACGGTTGGCCTCAACATTTTCAACATTAGTGCTAGCAAACCTCTAGCGATTTGTACTTGTAGACTCATCAGGGCAAAGGACGCCCTTGCGCAGAGTTGCAAGGTCTGCAGCATTGGCAAAGCAAGAGGGTACCGCTAACTGTTAATATTCAAATTACAACGTATGCATCCATTTGAGAAATTTCATAAGGCATTGAAGAGAGAATGGGAAGTGTCATAAGACATTGAAGTGAGAATGTGGGTATTAATAGGTTTTAATGACTAGTTAGTACCGGTTTTTTATTTGGCTTTTAATGGCTAGCTGAAATACGATTGTAAGTTTAAGTTGTCAAAAATTAATATAGTATGTTGTTTTGCATCAAATGAGAAAAACAACACAAGTTAAAAAGAATAAAGTGAAAGTTCTCCTTAAAAAAGTTTCTAAGTTGTCTAGTAATATAGTTCTAAGTGAGCAAAAACCGCGACATGTTCAGCTTATTTGCTTAACTGATACCGTAGAAAGATGGTAAAAAGTATGATAGCTCAAGAAGCATGAAGTGGCTAGAATTCTAGTGTGACATGCTTACGGATTATTGTTTGTGTTGCATATACTTAAATACTTGACTACTGCGATTAGAAGCTTCGAAATTGTGGCGAAAAATGCATCTTTATCCAATATAGTGCAAAGACTACAAAATACCATTTAGTGGTGCATGAATCTGATGATGAGCCCCCCACAAGAGGTACCACTATTAGCAACAACACTATCTCCTCAAGATGCTATACCTATTCCTACAGGATATTCTTCATCTCGTAGGAAAGATAGTAATAGCGAAACCTCTGCATGGCAAGGTCCCATCCAATTAGGAATCTTAGATAGATATATGAGTAGATGTATGAAGATGGAAAGTCTAATTTTTTCATTCCAAAAAAAATAGTAAAAGAGAACTGTTGGCGATTAGCAATAAAGGAAGAGATCCACATTATAGAAAGAACGACACTTTAAAATTGACAACACTTGCACAAGATTGATGTAAATAAAACCTTCTAAAGAAATTCTAATGATTCTATTTTAGTTAATCTCGCAAGTGTATGGTTATTGTCTACTGTATAACAAAAAATAAATTTATTTCATAGAGATTGATACTAACTTTAATCCAATACTAAACAATAAAAGTTATGTTTTGTGAAAGCTAATACAAAATGTACTAGAGTTAAGAAAACAAAACAAGATAACTGGATTGAAAAACAGAGATGCAAACAAGAATCCACCACTGACGCCTTTAATTTAATCCTTAAATAAATATAATAATAATTATGATAATTGTGAAGATTTTATACTTAACACCTTAATCTAGTTCTTTCGTACGATTTTTAATTATGACTTTATTGGTTCTCCTACAAGATCAACTCAAAAGGGGAGGGCCGAATTGAGTTGATAAATAAAATTTTTCGTAATAATAATGTTCTTACTGATAGCAACTTTTCAGTCGGCTGCGAGTAGCTTTATATCCTGCAAATAGTGAGCGTTACTATGAAGTTATTATGGTTATCTATATTAAAGTAAGTGTGCAAGGAGAATTTACATGATTCAAAAACTTCTTTTGCCTACATTCACGGGCTCTGTCACTAGCGCTAAAGCTTCACTAAATTTTTAACAAGCTACACAAACCAAAAGCAAAGTGCCTCGTCAAGCACATTTATTTTTAAGGATTTCTTAGCCAAAATAATTTTTCCCAGCCTACTAGACAACCTAGTCCCCTTGCCTGACACCCTAACCTTATTACAAAGTCTAAGAACTTTCTCCAAGCTCTAATTGAGCTCTTTTATCAAGTGTATCTAGCACTCTATCACACATTTACAAGTGAATTAAGAAAAATAAGTTCAAGCACAAGATCTATCTCAAGGTAAACGAGTAATCTTAAAGTACTCAATTAAGATGATCGAACTTGTTACTGAAGATAATTTTCAAAAGTAATCGACAACAAGATTAATTTCTCCACTTGAGAGGTTTTAGTTAATGTGATGCAGGTTTTGCAACCTTTCTGCTTCTTATAATCCTTTCTTTTTTGCAGTGGCTAGTTCTTCCCGTTGGAGAGAACAATCCGTTGCTGTCTCTGGGCCGTACTGAATCTTAAGGCCAGAGAAAGAATTTTTTTAATGATCAATCAGCTGCTCCAGGATTTATTTTAATTATTTCGGTGCAAGCCTTCATCGGCATTAAATGTACCGATGAAGACAATTGAATCTTTTGCCTGCGACCTTAGGTTATTTTAGTTGAGTTGTCTTCTTCAAGTTGTCTCCCGCTGATTTAACTTCTCTTGATTTGTTAATTCTTGCTGGGTTGACTGCTTTAAACGAGGTGAACTTAAGAAACTTGACTCTACTTAGTTGCTTTCTGCTGAGTGTAGTGGGTCTGCTTCTTTCCTTTTCTTTTGAAGGTTGGACTTGACTCTTCTTGTGAATAAGAATGATACTTGACTTAATGTAGATCTTGTGTAATGTGATTTGCTTCAATGGTATATGTATCTATAGAATCTTGAAATGGAAGTTTGAGCAGGAACTTTGTTATTTGACTCGATCCTCTATTTCGTTCGATATGAGAGAAAAATTCATATAATCAATAGTTGAACAGTTGGTTGTTTGGTGACTGTATTGACTATGTTTTAACTAGCTTATTCTCTGCTGGATGTATGATAGACATATTTTATTAATTCCTTATAACTTGATTTCAACTTATCAGTCCAAACTAAGTCATAAACTATAATTTTTAATTTATTATTATCATCAAAATCAACCTTTTTGAGTTCCAACAATCTCTCTATTTTTTATTGTAGGAATTATAAGGATAATTTTGATGATAACAAAAAATTAAAAACTATGATTTATATAAGACTAATAATCTGAAAACAAGTTCTACAGGAATAGCCAAACAAAAATCATTTTATTTACAATGCATAAGAAGAACGTATCATCATCAACCAAATTGTCATGCTACTATAAATTAAATAAAGATATGGGACGAGAGGATGCCATGCGGCCACATCACGGTCAATTTGTTCACTCATCAAAACATAAGAAGACTTCTCTATATCAAAACAGAGCCTTGGGTTCAACAGCAACGAAATTTGTCTTGCTTCAAAAATCATCTACACTCACAACGGAATGAATCACTTCAAACAGAAGATCTACAAGAGCTAAAATCATCCTCAATTTCACAGAAAAGGAAAGCTCAATAATAAAGGGAAGAAAGCACATTATACAAGTCAAAGTCTTTGCTCAAGTCAAGCAGTCAACCTGCATTGCATTTATTATGGACAAGCCAAATCAACTCATCAGCTCATCGAGTCTCAGACAGAAGTTTAGCTAAATTAAGCTTTCAACCGTTGGCAGCAAATTCAAATTTCTACAACGCATTTAATGCAACGAAGACCTTGCCCAAAAACAGCCGAAAGAAGTTTGGAAGCGGTTGATTAACCGCTGGACAAAACCGACTCCTTTCTGACGTGAAGAACCACCTATGAAAGAGAGCGCCAACGGCAACGTTTCTCAACAGTTCCTGCACAGGGAAGAAACTCTATAAAAAGGGAGTCACAGCAACGAAGAAGACAAGAGAGACAACATACAAGAAAAACAGAGGTAGAGAGAACCCAAGAAAAACAGAGATATACACGAACTATACTACTCTACACAAACAAGCTTTGCGATCACACTGAAGAAACCTCTCTCAGCACTCTCTCTGATCATCTCATCTGAATCACATCATGAACACTTAACATTCATGAGATAGATCATGTGCTCAATCTTAGTTTATTTTCTTGTAACCGTTTACTGACAATCGTGAAAGTGGTGCCGCGGGTACCGAAAAAGGAAGCTCGGGTGGAGCTTGGTGTAAGCTCTTAGACCTTGTAATAGATCTAGCAAATCAGCTAGGGGGACAAGCGTGTCCAGTAGACTGTTAGGGGTTGTCTTGGCGAAGAAATCCGGTAGAGTAAGTGTGCTTGGTGAAGCACTTTGCTCTAGGTGTATTTGTAGCTTATTAAAGGTCTAGTAAAGCTTTGGCTCTGGTGATAGAGCGACCGTGGATGTAGGCAAAAGGGTTTTGCCGAGCCACGTTAAATACCCTGAGCACTACTCTTTGTTACTTATTCCAGTAAACACTCTAACTCTCTCTGTCTGCAGGTTACAGCATCGATACAGCTGGTTGTAAACTCGCTGCCAGTAGGATAACAAGTTTGATAAAATTTTTTATAGACTAACTCAATTTACCCCTCCCCTCTGAGTTAATCTTACAGGAATATGTAACATTTATGATAACAAAACAATTATGAGTTATTAATTTATGTATACTAAGATAATCCTAATCAAATATGCCATTGCTAAAATGATACTTTTACTTTTCTTTTAATGGTCTATGTAAGTTAAATTGTACCTGTTCACCTGTGTATAACTTTCCCTTAACTTATGCATTTTTCTTATACCTGTTTGTGCATAGCAGCTCTCCCTCAGTGTGTGCATCTTTCTGGTACCTGTAATATCAAGTATTGTGGCCTTTTTGGCCAACATAGCATATGCATACACGACACACACTATGTACTATACACACAATATTTTGTCTTCTCTCTCCGTTTTTGTCATCTCAAAAAGAATATAAAATAGTATGACAACTATAGAAAAAAAAGTAGTAGTCCAATTAAACTGATCAGCATTAGTAAAGTAGTAATAACCTAATAGAGTTAGACAATTGAAAGAACAACATAAAACTTTGGCGGACCATAAAATCCAGACAGAGAAACAGACACAAACTTAGTTATGACAACCAGTTAGAAGTTTTTACAACGGGTGGAGGTTCTGCACCCAAGAGGCTTAAGGCGTTAGGGTTTGGATTTGGCAAGAACTCACTGTGGTAGCACTATAACATCGATGCGTGCAGTTGGGGCGGAGATAGAAATAGATTAATGTGCTTTGCGTTTAACTTTTCTAGGTCTAGGAGGCAGATTAGCTATGTGATGGTTTGGATGATGCAGCTTGTTTAGGAGCAGGAGGGGGAATGATAAAAATAGATTGAAGGAGTTCTACTAAAACGTCCTTTAAAATCGCGTCTTGAACTGCCTCCGAAATTTGCTCCTGAACATCTATTCCTGTGCTGCCTCTAGAATTATCATTGGAGCTGCTTTTGGATTGCATCTGGAAGTATCTCTAAGATCGGAGAAGGATTTCAACTATTACTGCCTCTGAGAACACGAATTCAGCTGGTTCAGCAGACATTGAGTCAACTGGCTCTTCATCGACTGCAATTGGTAGATTGTCATTCTTAGTAGGATGAGCTGCAGTGTCTGGCATATCCGACAGCTCTGGAGAAGTAGGTGCTCTCTTCTGTTTATGAGTGCTAACTTCAGAGAGTTGCTTATCTGGTGAAGTAGGGATATTGGGATGCACAGGATCTTCCTTGTCCATTCCTGTCTCTGTCTAATTTGCATATGGGTGAGGTGAAGCCTATATTGCATTAGTTGTTTTCTCTGCTGCACGTTGCTTATAGTCAGGTTGGCAGATTGCATCTCTGGGTTCACCAAATATTGTATTCAATTATCGAATCTTCTTATTCTGTTCAAGAAAGTGCAGCACGGATATTGAGAAGACAATTTTACAGAGGAGCCATGACTTCGGTGAGAGTGGGCAGGAGTGAATCATTCTGAACATTGTGAGCTGGTTTAGATTCAGCTTCGGCGATTCCTCTAAAAAATTTGGCATCTAATCAGAAGCTCTTGGTCACCTCAGAGGATCCCATTGGCACGATTCCATGTTGGCAGATCCTGCAAATGATGTGTGGGTATGCAAAATTTTGCTGCAAGACTTGGAAACTTTGATCATATATTGCAACATTACTCACAGAAATTAATATGAATTTGTTAATCAATCTCTAGACTAGATATGCGTCGTAGATGGAGATAATGTTGTGGCTGCCTGAGCGAGGTACCAGCATCTTTGGGACGATGTGACATAGAGCCTTTGGTAGCAGTGGGAGGTGTGCCGCAGAGTCATATTATTGTTGTGTAACTATCTCATTATTCAAGGCCAGCCGCATATAATTCAACTTGGAGTCGTTCACCGGCGGCATTTCGTCTCTATAATGGAATGTCTAAGATAGACATCATCCTTGACTTAAGGTTGATCTCTATACTATTTACCATAGTCCGTATCGAGGAATCCCTGGTCTCCTTCAAGTTAGTGTAGAACACTTGAATGCAATCTTCATATTATTTCCCAAGCAGGCTATTGAAATTGATCCAATCCTAAGCTTCAAATAATTCTTCTACCTCCAAGCCAAAATAATTCAAATCATCAAAGCTTACGTTCGCTGGTGACAGAATCGGAGTTGACAGTCAGCATTTTGTACTGTTTGGATTCTTTCTTCCCGAATAACTTTTCAAGGTCATTGTCTGTCGTCTTGAGATTTTTGGACTGGAATTTTGAACTTTCCCTTGTCATTGTGAAAAGAGTAGGGAATTGAGGCTATTTCGAGATTAGAGGTGGTGAAATTTGCAGATTTTGGATTTCAAAGATGTTTAGTTTGGAGGTTGAGGGTTGAATAAGATATAAGAGAAGAAGATTTGAGTGAGGAAGCTGGAATGAGTTCGCTGATGACACTCTAGTATTATTACAAACAGCAAAATCATATAAAATAGACATAAGTTCAAGAAAGACAAATCTGCTATAGTTTCTGTTTTGTTTTCTAGATGAGTCTAGACCGCTGTCCTTCTTCCTCAAATTTCCTTCCTACTGTTCATTGCTTCTGTTTCGGTGTGTTGGCCGGGTCTTCACCAAATTTTCTTCTGTCTCTAGTCTCTCCACTCACATTAGAAAAAATTCTCCCCCTTCACCCTTTGCTCTTGGTCCCCCTTTATAACTAACTAATGACTCCAAAAAGTACACATTCAGATTAAAATCCCCCCTTAAAATTCTCCAGAATCTCCCTCTAAAAAAATCCAAGAATTAAATTGAAATAAATGAGATCTATATGGAAAAGATTTGGACGAAGTAATGCCGAAAAGAGTGCGACGCTGAGAGAGTGAGGGAGAGCGAAACCCTCTTTCTAAGTTATGGGTGTGAGAGCCCCCTTTAGTCCCGCCGGCCCTAATCTCCTTTTTCTTTTCTTTTATTATAATACAATAATATGTAATAACATATTTCCTTTTTTGAATTTTTTTTATAGTGCTACCATCTTATTATTTGGTATTTTTCCTATTCTACTCCTCTATTAGTTTTACATTCACTTCTTATCATGGCTACTATGTTGCATTCAAATATAACAAATAAATTCCTTGGACCCATGGTTAAAGTAATGATAAATAAGTTAAATAAATATTAGTTTGATTTTTCTTTTTTATATTCTATATTACATCTTAGATTTGAATTTTCGTACGTCTTTAAGTACTCTTACTTATATTGGTAAGATTTGGATATTTCCGATATTGATTCCCAAATTATAACGCTAGTACCAACTTAGAAAGCAACTTAAAAGATTACGTATATGATTTTTATGAGGTTAAGTTTAGCAACTTAAAAGATTAGGAACAACAAACAACAATGCCGAAATTCTATCAAATTAACAAGAAAATTTTGATCAATTGTCTTTGATTCTGATAACTCGGGCTCAACAACACCAATTTTGATTTCAAGTAGCATATAATATATTTGAAACAATACTTTCAAAGAGATACTGGCATCGTCTAGGACAACTAGAATTTAGAGAGCTTTAACATTTTGATATCGAAGCAAATTCAATAAAATATCGAATACTTTTTCAATTAGCATGTAATATCTTAGTTATTACTGCTTGAATAGTTTCTTCAGAATCAAATGCAAAGCGGGAAGAATAATTAAAAGTCGAAGAACACATCTTACCTCAGAGATTGAGAACTTATATTTAAAAAGATGAGCATAAAACTCATCCATAATAAATTTATGAGTTATTTTCAGACGAAATTCTAAATACAAGTCGAGGTGTATATTTTACAAATATTGTAATAAAATCATTTGTTTTACGTAGTTGTAAATTTTTTCACTTCTTAAATTTTTATAGGACAAAAAATAAAATTAAAACAAATCGTTATAAAAATAAAACAATCGTGCGGGTTGATATAATTTTCTTCAACTAGACTGAACAACCTTTTCAATGGAGTCCAACAGATACCACGTCATCAATAGCGAACTCGTTCATTCTCGCTATGGGCCTTAAGAAAAAGGACTTGCTTACAAATATGACTGATTGGTGTCGATATTTCCATTCTTATCTGAACGATGTGAGCTATGCGATTAGGCCAACCATGGGCCTAGGCCAGGCTTTGTCACAGTAATACAGCCCAGTCGCATTGCTATCTGACTTACGAATTAGCTTTGTAAAAATATCACAAATTAGGAATAAGATATTGTATTGGTTTAATATATGTCATCTGCATTTAATCTATGCCACTGGTGTTACCTTCTAAAATATTCGGAGCATATATAGTCAAACAAAACCTTTGTGGTACTACATGATATTTAAACCAAGAATTATTCAATGGGCGTTCAAATAACTATTCTAGATTTTTAATGCTAGTAATAACTTAAGTTGCATTTTTTGTGAACCAACATGCAAGGGGATTTGAAACTGACGCTACTTCGATGCTTATATGAGTGCCCTTAGGGAGCGTTTGGGATTGCTTATGAGATAAAATTTTTGTGAAATGAAAGATAATTTTTGTTTTTTTTAAAAAATGAGCTTTATTTTTTTTAATTCTAAAAAAATAATAAAAATATGCAATAAAAAGATCTTATTACGTAGAATTTTTCTACACTTTCTAAATTTTTAAATAAATTTTTTATATATTTATAAAATATGTATTGAAAAACGTAAAATAAAAAAAAGTTGAAAAAGAGTTTTTGGTAAGCAATCCCAAACAGCCCCTTATTCTATGTGGCAATCGTCTTTTTAGTTGCATTTTAAGCGTTAGAGTTTCGATATAATAAGTTATATAAATTAGAAAGAAAAATGAAAGAAGAAAAAGAAGAAGATCTGATTGCAGGAAGAATGATGGCAGAGCAAGGGTAATGATCGTAATGGTTATAGTGCAGGTCCAGAATGAGGTAAACTATACTAATGCTCACACACGCACACACTTGGAGTCAAAAGGCTGTAAAACGGGAGCAAGTAATCCCACTTATTTTCTTCTTTGATTTAGTGTTGCTTTCCGTGGTTTTCAACTAAGTGGATGAGCCAATTTCAAACTTCAAAACTCCAGATTTGATGAGAACTTAGTTTTTAAAAAATAAGAAATATTTGAGGATGTCAAATTAAAAATTAAAAAAAAAAAAGAAATGCTGAGAATTTGAGAAATAACATGTGACAAAATTTAGGAAAATAAAATGCATAGTTGACAAAGTCTATGTATAACGAAATACTTTTTTTTCAGCCTGCTGTAGCATTGTCACTGCTGCTGATCTTAAGCCTTTTGTGTGATCATATGAGATAGGATACACCGGTGGTAGACTGCAAGTACTTATATTGTCTTGCTAGTATTTTATATACAGAGAAAGAAATTTAACTTAATGAAAATAATAAATAACAACAAAACAGTAATTGTTTGACGATGGAATGCTTGATTCGGTAATGACGATAGAATGCTTGATTCGAGAAGAGAGGAATAAATGCTATCACCATCCATGCCATGTGCTGAAGAGAAGAGCAGAGAGAGAGAGAGAGCGACAACTTCCTTCTCCCTTCCCTTTCCCTTTAACAATGAAAAGAGTCGAAAGCTAGAGAAGACACAAAGACGAACCTACCAAAGGGCCTACAAAACGAAACAAAAATCTGCATAAATTGCAATGGCGTCCCAGGAATCAATTGCCCATGCGCAAGGGCAACAAAATGAAATTGGGGAAAAATGCAAGGCAAGGCAAAAAGAAAGAGAGCCCATGGCCATGGCGTGGGGAAACTTCATCATTAATCGCACGGAAACACTCCCTCTATGCATCAAAAGAAGATCATACTGATTAACTTAACAAACAATGAAACGCGTTGTTACACATAAAACAAGTCTTGATTAAAGTTCTTGAAGAAAAACTCTGAAAAGAAGAAACCATGACCTACGAGTACATCAGTGTTAAAATTGAGGCAAGAACATAAGTTTTTAGCGCACAATCCATTCTTAATACCAACAGCTGCAACACCACACAGACAAACTTCTTAATTTTAAAGCTCAATTTTTCAAATAAATCAACATTACTTTCTAAACAATCAAACCTTATGTACTCATTATGATCTCCCTAACTCCTCAGCTTGCATTCAAACACAATCCAAAAGAAGAAAAACAAATAATCAAATCCACAGATCAGAAGGAGCAGTTAATTAAAATCACTCCATTGTTTAACCAATAGTTGCTGCTTTAGTTTCTGAATGCTTGGATCAATAGGGAGAAGCAAGGCAATCCGTGTTCCTTGTTCACCGCAGCTGCTATTTCTTCTTCAAGCCACAACCGGCTCTCCAGTGCGCTGCGGCTACGAAACATGAACACTGCATGACCTGACTGCCCACCGAACCACCCGTGCACGTCCCACATCATATCCACCGGAGACCCGTCGACGAATATAATCTGGTTTCCTCTGAAATTCCAATTCAGCCTTCTCACGTGAACGACCTTCTTCTTGTCCACACTAACAGACAGCTCCGACTCACTTCCGCCGTTGCTTCCCCTCCATTTGATCACTATGTGATGCTCCCTTCCCCCCTCTCCGAAAGGAGCCTTAGTCGCGTACAAGCTGTTTCCGACAACCTTCTCTCGTCTGCCAATCATGGCAAAGTCCGCCACGCGCACTCTGTCCTCGAATTTCTTAATGTAATCCCTGCTGGCATCGCCCAGAAGGAGAGCGAATTCGGTGTCTGCGATAACGATTACATAGAACTCTTCAATGGGTTCCGGGGAACAAGGGGTGTACTTGGCCCCAGATACGTCCCAGTAGAGACCAAGCACTTTGTCGCCGGAGACGAAAGATCGGCTTCCACGGGTCTTTTTAAGAAGCTGGGTGTTGGCGATGTCATCGACAGCGATGGAGAGCGCAGGGCCGGCGAGGGTTTTGGACCAGGTTACACGGATGAAGATGTCCTTGCCGGATGAAAGAAGGCAGCGGTAGAGCGTGGCCACAGTGCTCTGAACTGAAAAAGTATCAAGGGCCGACGACGAGCCACCGCTGCAAGAAGTGTCGGAGACCTTGACGGCGTGCTCGCTGAAGCAAGAAGCAAAGTCCCTCATAGCGAGGGAAGGAAATAAAAGTTTTGTAAATTGACCAACAATACTTCAATCTCTTATCTTTCTCTTATTCTAAAGGGATCCTATGCTTTGCTGCTGGAAATGGGAAGCAGAGCAAAGCAGAAATAAGAAAAACATGAAAACTTTCCTTGATTTCTCGTTTGTTGTTTCTCCTTCCTGCGCAACACAGTAACACTACTGTTTTGTTGCACAGTTTAAATTGCTTTTGCAGTCATTTATGATAATCAAGAATGGAGAAAGAAGAAGAGCTAGAAGTAGAGGAGTTAAAGCGTTACCTCTCCTGAGTAGTGCCAACGGTTTCGCCGTAAGCACTTAAAAGATTTTAAAGCAGCAGTTCTGAGAATCTTGATATAAAAACATATTGATGGAGACGGTTTATGATTTTACATAAAAGAAAAGAAAAGATTACTGCAATGCTATTATGTTAATGTTCGATCTATATTCGGGAAGGTACAGTTCAACTCTAATTATGAGTTTATTATTAATTTCTAAGAGAGAAACCAAACAAAGCCCTTGTAGAAGATATCATTCGGAAAGAGTTGCATGTCTTCTACCTAATATATACATATATATTTATACTGAGACATAATCATCAGCATACACTGCAACCAGCTAAACAGTTTGCTATTTACATGATGACATTATAGATTTTGGGTACAATACTCTTCAATTCACTAGCGCAGAGAGTTAAGAAAGAATACTAATTTGACACTGCTTCAGTGTCATACTTGATTAGATATCTACGCGAGCCTGATGAGATCTGATACGACTTCCAATAGTGTCTGAGTCGATGGATTCCCAAAACTTTATAGTTATAAAATCCGAAATCTAAGTTGACTCGAAACTATGTCCGAAACAATAAATTAACGAATTGATCCGTCAAATCAATCAGATCCGGACTGAGCACACATTTTGTTTGCAAGAGATAGCAAAATCAATGCTATTTTCAATCTAGATTTCATACGGTTAGACTTAAGACACCAATTCAGACAGCAACACTCTTTACAAAAAATATATCAATATCTAATTTTCAAATTTCAATTATGAATATTACACAAAATTAAATTTTTAGTTTCAACAATAATACCAACTGAAAAACAACAAACTCAAGTTCATCAATAACATTCAAACAACATATCAATTTCCGACCGACTCACGAACTCGACCCAAAATCGACCCGAAAAAATTAAATTCGGATCAAACTTTAGTCGGATTAGAATCAATTTCGGATCGACTAGAACGGTCCAATCCGAATCTGCCAACTAGACTTTAAAGCTATCATACTCATACATGTTAAGATTTGTTTTAATCACATATAATTTTTTTAATCAAATTTTAATTTAAACTCATTTGTTATATTTCAATTTATTTTTAACTCACTAAATTCATATCTAATTCATATTTTATCAAATTTAACTCAATTTCATAAAAGTCACTCCCTACTAATAAAAATACTACGACATAAACAAATTCATACAAAACATTTCAACCAGGCATAACCAAAAACCTAAACGGCTTACTGTTGCAAATGAGTTTTAATTATTCATCTCATAATTTTCATTCATTGGGTCAGGAGTTCATAAATAATACGAACGATAACAAATTTGCGTTGCGACAAGATGAACGTGTGCGGCCTTAACCATCATAAGCTCACTAGTCGACTTTCTGGGAGCCCCATTTTCTAGCCAAGAGAATAGTGCCCGTTTAGTATTGGGTCTATAAGAGGCTTAGTAATAATCCAAAAGATAAACCTAAGTAGGACAACAAAGTAATCAGTAGAATGACGAGTGTAAAAAGGAACTCAAGGCAATAATTTTTGAAGAGGCCACAGGAATTAATCAACATATCTCCACTATTTCAGGACTTAGTCGACGATCAATCATTATTAAGAAAAGATTGGTCTTTTGCCATAGCTAGCCAATAGCAAACAACCTTATGAAACGAGCAGCCGAGCCATGTTAAACCAGAAAGGCGAACAGTTTTATCCATGACTACAACAGCTAAGAATTATACCCAGGTTGAAGGGAACACGTCATCTCATAAAGTAAATAACTTAAATAAATTCCCAACCAACGCAACTGACCTCATGCTGCGTGCCCCTCATAAAACTACCATACCAAAAAGTCATTAAAACTACTACTTGATTGCAATTACTCCTCCCCTAGATGAAGCCAAATGGACGAATGTTGTAGGAACTTGGGAAAACAGTAGACCAAACCCAAGTGAGACAGACCAAGTTACAAATCACTTTCAAGGGATCAAACTGCGCTGTCTTCGGGAGCCCACAGCACACATGCCCGCTCACCTAACTGTTTGTTTTTTGTTTAGTGATTCAAGCAACTGAAGAAGGTAATATAACTAAAACAAGTAGGCGTCAGGAAGCAAGTACCCCTTAAATGTATTCAAACCAATCCAATTCTTGATTTAATTGATGAATAACAGAATGCATTTATCGAAGCTTGTAGCACTAGAACTGGATGACACCAGCAACTTAAGCAACTTCACCAGGAAACAGGAAGGACTTCATTGTGTTAAAACAATTCATTACCTGTACGCGGATTTTTGAATCAAGATCGACTTGGATTTTTCGTGCAAACAAACCCACACTTCCTGAGAGAATCCATTCTCTTCTAAACCTTGCACTTGTAAACAAATGAGCTTGCTTCTTAGAATAGTTAGCTTGGCGGTTCCTTCAGCAAAAGCTTAAGACGCATCCCCCTACTCAAACCTTTTGGAATCCTTGTACAGGTTCAGTGTTCAGCTACAGTATAAAAATGCAAACATCTGAAGAAAAAGAAACATCAGATTATAGTTAATGTGTTTAGTTTATGTTACCACTACAAATGATATCTTAGCTCTTCTCTGAACAGAAGCTTCTACGTTTTCATCCATGCTAAAGAGCATCTCAGCCTTTTATTTCTTTAAATACTTTGCCTCCCTTATAATAAGAGATTGCCTTATGGTTCATCACTAAACTATTGTGCAAGTCTTCTTATCCTAACAAACATCCATGTTCACCCTAATTTTCCCACATTTTTCTCACGCAGTTTGGGTTTGCATCTGAGCTGGATTTCTCATCTGTACAACCAAGAAAGTATTTCCACATATTTCATACCCATCAAATTTATAAATAATCGTCAAAAGAACTTGTGCTAGTAAGCAAAGACCTACTGATAATGGTCTCTCTAACTATCATACGAAAATAAGGAATAAAAAAAAATGAATTAGAGATAATGATAATAAATGGGGTAAAAGATTACATGGGAGAGAAGAATTCATGATTGAACAACCACCTAAAACTTAACCACTTGGAGAAAAGGATACAAAGAAGTCTGTATACAGTACCATCTTGGAAGGCCTGAACCAAATAGCCTGGAACATACCATCAAGAAAAACTTTAAAATACAAGGGTCTGTGTTATTTCTCTAACTTGTTGCATGAAGAGTTTCAGCATCCACTTCAGTCAACATTTTCCATAATCAAATGTCGTAAGCTCGGACTATGCAATGCACCTAAAAACCGTGTTACTGTATTGAGGAATCCCATAAAGCATATAACAGATTGCCTTCTGGCCTAGAAGTGCCTACCAGGTACTAGCTTTATCATGAGATTTCAGATTCAAGGAATAAAAATTGAAACAGAACCTACTGTCGACATCATCAAATATACTACATGAGAAAAGGTCTTGGAAATGATGTACTTTCAAGGTCCATACCATGCAAGAATGGTAAATGATGCAAAACTTCAAGTAATAGTTAGGATTTAATAAAGCCTAACTGAAAACAGGAACTCCAGATATTCAATAGGCTAAACAATTACTTGCCATACAGTAAGAGAAAATAGGAGATTTTACTCTTTTTCCGCAGCTCGAGAAGCATAAAAAATCAAGTAGTAAGCATTAAAATGGTACCTGATCCTCTAAAATTGTAATGCAGTTACAGATATGAACTATCCCTAGCAGTTCATGAAATTGGAACTGACCATCACCCCAAATGAGCCGTACAATTTATACATCTAATTACAACTCTTCTTGTTGGACCACCAGGAAAATCCAGAACAGTGAGCTGCCCGCATCAAGGTGAAAGGATCCCAACCACTCTTTAGTAACTTTGAATCACTGAGATATGAGGTAACATGAACTGCTGGATGGGCAACTACAACAACATTTCTTTCTGGCTCTTCAGATTCTACTGATAATTCATCTAATAAGAGCTCCCAAACATTGGTTGCTTATTGCAGAAGCTAATTAGCAACATCATTTGCCATATCATCCAAAGTTTCCGAGCTAAAACATAAAGTGGTTGCTGGAAGCTGGTTCCAAATAAAGGGGTTAAGCTCATATGAAATTTCAACAGGATTCCAATCATAAGGCAACTGAACTTAATACTGATATTTCTAAGCCAATTCTTATCAGACCGACGAAAAATTACTTGCTTAAAGGCTTGGTACTGAACTATTTACGCTGCATACCTGTTGAAGGATAGGTTTGGCATCAAGATCAAGGATGTTCTTGACATCTAGTTGGCGAGGCATGTTGTCTGTACTAAGCAGCCAGCTGCCTCTTGAACCTGAAACATAATCCTTTTAAAATAGAGTCATAAATTACTAGAAGATCACAACACTTCGACTGCAAACTATCATTCTTAATGGATATCAGAGAACAAGCAAGTGACCCAGAATAATTAAAAGATGACTCACCCCATATATCACGGTGGCAGTATCCACTGAGAGAGTATGTTATGGCTGCAAATAATGGAGTTAACATTACGGGCATGTTTCAGTTTCATGGAATTGAGTTCTGCGAAAGTGAATTCTATGAAAGTGAGTTTTTTGAGAAGTGGGTTAGAGGTGAGTTCTGTCCGTTTTAAAGCAAACTGAAACCAAAAAAACTGAGTTCTAATCAAACTCTGGTGTGAAAAATTGAATTCCGTGAAATCACATAGCTTGCGGGACTGTTGGATGGCCGTACGCATAGAGTCGTTAGTGCAATCACATAGCTTGTATAACCCCAAACATATTCATGGGCTCATACCCCATCTTTGGAAAAACAGCGAACATAATCCTTTCGTTGAGACAAAGATAAACTATTTAACCAAAAAGTGAGTTGTCTTTGAATAAACTCGAGCTTCTTCAACATTATCATATGTAATAGCCCAAGTCTTAGTTTGAGGGTATGTATGTCTTCTCAAATTTCTTTTGGACTAAGTCGATTGAATGAGTTTGCTGTGGTGCAAAATTTCAAGCTCAAGCCACTCCTAGACTTATCTAAAAACCCCTTAAATGAATTTTTCTACCTACCTCCTCCCCTTTCTTCTCTATTCCGGTTCACCCCAATTCTTTCTCCCGTGAGCCGTGCTTGCCACCAGCTTTTGATCACCTTGTTTCTTGCAAGTGCTTCTTCTTCCTTTTTCTATCTCCTGTACTTTTTGCGGCTCCTAAGTGCTTGAGCCGCGGTGCTGACGAGCATAAAATTAGAGGCAGGTTTTGCCGCTGAGCCACTAATCGCCAGAAATCGACTACCGAGAACGAAATTCTGATCTTCTTCCTTCTCTGCGGTTACTCCACTGCTCAATTTCACTCTCCCACTGATTCGTTTCAGCCATCCGCGTTGGACGAGGGATCATCACCGTCGGTGTTATCTTTTCACAACTGCAATAAGATTCCAAAACATCTCAATTATTTACTCAAGGTTCATTCAATTTCGGCTAAAATCCTAATCGACGAAATTCGATGAGTTTGTGGGCTCCACTATTTAGTTGAGATGCTATGTATAAATCTCATCGTCATGACATGTTATTAAAATATTTATTAATCCCTTTTCTTGCGGTAAATATTTTCCTCAATCGGAAGCGCAAAAGTTCTACGTCGAAACTTAGAGTATGTTAGGAGTGCTTATTGAAAAGGATTTTGAAAAAGAGTAGTATTTTAGAAATTTGTGAAAAATGAGTCCTATCTTTTTTACTTCAAAAAAATAATAAAAATAACTAATAAAAAGATCTTACGACGTAGAATTTTTCTATACAACTAAATTTTTTTAAAACATTCTGTAGAATATTCAAAAAATTTTATTGAGAAACGTGAAATAAAAAATTGATGGAGAAAAACTCCAAACATATCTTTTAGAGCTGATTAGGAGTCTAACCGATTCACCATCTAGTTAGGTAAGTTTTTTATCCAAGCTAGTATTACCATTATAAAGTGACTTGAAATTTATGATTATCATAGGAGGTTGAATTCAAGTGTATGTATAAATTTTGATTAGAACTATAGGTGATGTAGATAAAACCAATTGAAAAAAACTCAATGATTCTATCTTAGTCTATCTCATAAGTGCACGGTTGTCGTCTACCGTATAGCAAATAACGAGTTTGTTTCACAGAGATTGTTGTTAACTCTAATTCAAATTTTTAACTAACAAAAGTTGTATTTGTGAAAGCTAAACAAAAATGTACGAGAGCTAAGAACGAAAAAATAACACAGATTGAGAAAATAGGTATACAAACAACTGGAGTTTTAGAATCCACTACTGATGTATCTACGTTAATCTTTAAATAAATATGATAATAGATTATGATGATTGTGAAGACTTTGTACCTAACATATTGGTCTAATTCTTAGATACGATTTTTAATTATTATTTTAACTTTGATCCAATGTAAAATCATCTATCGATAGTGATATTCTAACTCCTTGTTAAGAAATTACTAACGATGTGTTAGTTTCTGCGAAATCATAAATCATATAGTTGCATTCACTTTGGTCCAGTAAATATTAACTACAGTTATTAATTCTGTAATTCGTAAATTATGCTCCAATTGGTCCTCGCAAATACAATTAATCTAATAGTTTAGATATCAAACTCAATGCTGATCATGCATGCAAATTTAACATCTAAAATTCTTTCAAACAAAAATTAACAACTCACATAAAATCAACAATCCATACATCGCATAATATTCAAAAAATAAATTAAATTTATTAGAGTTTCATCCTAACTCCAGTTTAGAAAATTTAGCTACTCATATTAATATTACATAATAATATTGTATGAAAAATAAAACATGAGAAAAAGAGAAGAAAGCAAATCTTAAGAATTTTTCGTCTCTAATCTGATCTTCTTTTATCTCCCGTTCGGGTCTCTCTAGGTTTTCCGTCGGCTCTTCGTTCGCTCCTTATTGACTCATCTTGGCCCTCCATTCACCCATTTTTATAGTTAAACTTTCTCCCACAAAATTAGGAAAAAATATTTTACAATCTTCGGATTAGATTTGATACTATATTTGTTGCTAAATTATTGATTTAGATTTGATTGGTCAAATACATCAATGAGGATTTGATATTTCCTCCAATAATTAGCTCTTTTATTTCATTCCTTCAATAATTTATTTTTTCATTCACCTATGCTTCACAAAAATAAAATAAAATAAATTAATTCATATTATGAATAGAATTTTAATAAAAATCTAATATTTACTATAACAATAAGATATAATAAATATGTATCATTACACATTATCAATAGGTTTATAAGTTCTTAGTATTTCATAAGGCTAATCTAATGAAAATTGGTAATCGTTTGCGCATACTTGTTAGGATAAGAAAGAAGAAGTTATTGTGCTAAAGCGGTTGTGTACTTTGTGCAGGTTAGGCAATAGCAAAAGATTTAAAGTGAGGATTATCGTGCCACTTTTTTTCTTCCTAAATTAACGTTAGGTTTTTAGCAAAGTAACAACTGCTTTGGTCCTCTTGTATACCTTAACACTATTGTGCATATTTGATTCTTCCTCATGATACATGATCTATTTGTAATGCATGTTATTTTTAGAGCTTCCTAACATGCTTATATTTTAATTTCAAAAGTTATGATTGTTGATCTTATTGTTACTTTGAGCATGATAATTACAACATGATTGAAAATGATTTTATGAGGTATTTTTATTATGCATTACAACATTGTTACAGAAGAACCATCAGTGACTAAGGAGGGCAGTTAGGCGTGGATTTCCAGTAACTAGACGGTGAAATTTTCTCATGGAAGCAAATTCAAGCAACGATAGCGATCATGACGGCAGTAGTGAATGTTTGAAGGCAAGCACAAGAAAAAAGAGGAGGACGCGAAGAGGGAAGAGAAAGATAATGGAGAAGAATGAAACATGACGATAGCTCTAGTAGCAGCTATAGCGGCTAGAGTTTTTATTATTATGTAGCCGTGTAGATGGGGAAAAATATAAAAGAAAATAAAATAAAATTAAATATTATAGATGAGAAATTACTAATTAGATACAAAATAAAAATTATTTTTAAATGACTCTGGTAGCGAAAAATAATGTATAATTAAATATGCCATAAATAATGATCTATAGGATCTTACATGTGGCTGATATATATAATATACAAAAAGAATGTTTGAAAATACATCTAAAAAAGAATAAATAATATTTTAAAATTTTAAAAATAAGTTCTAGTTTTTTATTAAAAATTATAATAAAAAAATAAATAATAATATACGAGATAGAATTTTTTTATATTTTAAAATTTTTTTAAATACTTTACAATAAAATAAAAATTTTGATAAAAAAATTAAAGATTACTTCCAAACATCACCATAGTGGGCAATCTCATATATAGCTCAAAATATCAATATTGTCCAAACCGAACCGGATCGATGGTTCCTTGTTAGACTGGTCAACAGCTATATTACCAGATTTCTTTCTGCTTCGTCTGCGGCTCAGTAACCACTACTTTCTAATACTAGTTCCATTTCCCAAACTCTACAACATAAAAAATTCTCAATCGGATCGCTAACGAAGCGGCCGGACAAAAATTCTCATACAAAATTCTCAACATCAAAAATTGCTTTCAGTTTTCAAAATAATCAGTGAAGCATTGAAATTCCAGCAACGCGTTTTAACCAATAATTAAAACTTCAACAACATAAGCTAATGTGATAGTTGTTATCAAAGGCCAAAAGGAAGAGATGTGCGGAAACGGTTGGACTTCTACATACGGAGCCAAAACACTCGAACACGATATCGAAATCGGCTCACGATCCGACAAAAAGGAATCCTTAACTGGGCCTGTCGAACACCAACGAAGATGCAAGAGCTGGTGCGATAATCGACTAGCTGGTTCAAGCCCAATGCTGGCTAGATCGGAAAGCCTTCTCTTCAATAAAGATTTTCCTGTCTGTCTCCGCTTAGCCGAACGAGCTCTTCATCTCGAAGGAGGAGCAGCGATCTCGATTTCAATCTCGATCGAGATCGTCGAACTCTCGATCTTGACAGCGAAGCAGCAATCTCCCTCTCGATCTCACTCGGAACCCAAAATAGCACCTTGTTGGAGGAGCAGTGGAAGGAATAAAGGGTTTATCGCAAGCCGAGAAGAAGGATCCAACTTGAGGTAGTTCGTCATTGAAAGGGGAGGTAAGATGAAGAAAATAATAAAAAAGTTATAAATAATAAAAAGTATATTTAAATAAATAAGATGATGAGACGAATATAAAATAACTATAAGATAAAATCATAAAAGAGTGATATAAACAAACTAAAGTATTCTTGAATATATATATCTGAAACAAAATATTTTATAATATAAAAATTTTAAAAAGATATTACTAATAATATTACAAATGAGGCATAATATTATGTTTTGTCTAATCAAATCTAAATACAAAATATAGAGTTATGAACTACATATTATTTTACAAAATAAAACTACTAATAATTAATATTGTATTAATACATTATAAATTAAAATTTTTTTATTTCATCCGATCCGAATTGATCCAAAATGGTAGATCGTCCGAATCAAAGTAGGTCGTAATGAATCGATTGCACGTACAGTTTGTTGTAGATACAGACTGATTTCTGTCTGAATCAATAATTTTTGAATCGATTTGCACAGTCTGATACTAAAATGACAACTATAAAAAATACATCTAATAAAATTTGAATATTTGGTTGAAAGTGAAACTTCCACGAGGCTAGCTTTGCGCACTTCGGATGCAACCGAACACTCAAATTAAGGCGGAAGTGATCCGGAAGAACTCGCTTTCCACCCAACCAAATAGGCCCTAGGTCGTCGCCGCACTCAAGTATTCATTGATCATCGCCCTCCTTCTCTTCGTTCCTCATCACCTTGCTATGATTGACACCTTAACTTAATTGTTTGTTGCGAATCAAGATTGTATCTTTTTCTCTTCCTTTCCTATTTCTTCGATTCAACTGTAATGTTGTTCTGGATGAGAAATGTCAAGCAAGTATATAATACTCTTAATTGCTGTAATGATTGGGATTTTTCTTTTCTTCTAAGCTAATTGTTTCGTAGTACAAGAAATGCTAGAAAAAAGCAAGCGACCGATCGGCCTTATGGCCAAATCGCTTGGTCAGTGCTGTTGGCGACCGCCGTCTCTTCAGTTTTCAGTCGAACTCTACTTAGATTCACTTCCTGAACGAGTCGGAGTTGGAGAGCTCGACGGAGCGAAATGATCCCATGGTATTCAGATCCTTATATGGTCCCGGAGACAACCCATCTTCAGGTGACCTACTCGTCCGCCGCCTCCGTCTTTCCCACACACTGTATGCCCCATATACAGCAACACCGGTTAGAGCCACTAAGCCCACCACCAGCAGTGCCAGACCAATACCTCTCCTTTCTTTACCGTTGCTTTTCGATGGTGGCTTTCCTTTCACCTTGAAGTATCCAAATTTGCCCTGGTCTCCTGCAGCAACCACCGTCTGTACTGGGTACTCCATGCTGTAGCACGAACTTGTTGCGTTGTTGTAGACAACTCCCCAGCACGAGCAGTTGTGAGAACAGGAAAACTCACAGTCCTCCAATGATTTCACCTTTTCAAACCCCAGTAGCTCCTTGTTTGCAAGGTCAACCCCACTTCTCCTAACAACCCAGACATCTTTCTGTTCTGCTTGGCTACTGCAGAAGTTACCAGAGCCCGCTGGAAGGCATTCCTTGTTTTCACTAATTCTGCTATTGTCAAGACAACTGCAGACGGGCTGCGACCCAGTTGAGTCGCAAACCCCGTAAGGGCCACACGTTGTGGGGAGGATGCACGGTTCAGTGATGGCAATGAAGTCTGTCGTCCAGAGGGAGCCATTCCAGTAATAGGCGCGGAGGTTTCCGTCATTCTCGAGTGTGAGACGGCGGAGAGCTGTTATATTCCTGTTGAAGGTGTCAAAGGATAGGACGTCGACTGGACGAGCCCCCTCTTCCTGGTACATACCCAGAAAGCCTTGTGGCTCCATTCGGGCGTATATCGGCCCACCGCCCTGTACAATCTGTGCCTTCGCCTCAAGAGCCGTGTGCTTCCAATACATTGCTGGCTGCACTCCACCGTCGAACTCCATGAAGAGAGCGAAGTAGTTGAGTCCTAGCCTCATGGAGAAACTCTGATCTGCAGAAAACAGTGCTGATGTGGAGGTAAAGTTCTGGCTTTGAACCAGTGTATCAGAAGGGAAGTCGAAGCTTTGCCATGCAACCGAGACAGGTTGTTCTTGGCCTTGGCCAACCTTCTGGATTTGCAGGTTGGAGGAGTTGAGAAGAACTAGTCTGTCCCCGCCTTTACTTGAGATGGCAGACCAAAGTATCTCAACAGCAGCATCTGGACTGGAAGAGAGAACAAGGGGGCCGTCAAAGGAGAGAGTGGTTGATGATTCCCACAGTGGGAGCTTTTTTGGAGCCGCTCGCCATACAGGGAAGGAAGAGGGAAGATGAAGCACGGCGAGGTCAAGATGAACAGGTTCTACACGGAGAAATCCGAAGGCAAACATTCCTGTTGGTTCTGATAATAGTGGTTGGAAAGATATCTCCGAAGAGCCAGAGCTGGGCGATGCCGTGAAGCCCCTCTGGATTATTTCTAGTGTGGTAGTGGATGGAGCTGCAGTTGCAAGCAGTACACATATGCAGAGCAAGAGAAGAAGAAGAAGAAGCTTCAGCTTGGTGAGAATTGGTGCCATAGAGGAAGGAGATGCGTTAGTCTAGATCACGAAAGGCTAGGGGAACACCGATCTAGGCTAGAGGAAAGCGCTGGAGAGGAGAAGTTGGCTGTGTATTAGCTTCTTAGCTTAGTTATAGAATATGATTATATGTTTGAAGCAGAAAGTAATATTTCATGGAGAGGGAGATGGTGTGCATTGGAAAAATCGTAGGGCGTGGACCTTTGCATATAAAATATATAGTCAGCACCAGCACGCTGATTAAAGATTTTAAACTGATAAGGTTTTCGTGGAATGAGCTACTTTACTTGAGAGTGCTCGTCTCCACTAACTACTCATTAGATTCTTGCTCGTGAATGGTGGTATTTTAAATTTGACGTAGTAGTAGTGGGTGGTGATGCAGAAGATTGGTTTATTTCTAGTTGTAACGCATGGCCAGCTTGGTTGATAGCTGCCTACTTTATCTAAGCTGACGGAAGTGCTTCTGTCACAGCTACAGGATTTACTCTTCTAATCCATGCTATAAAAAGGGGTATTTCGTTGATTCCATGGCTGGTCTCCGTCGTTTCTAGATTAGTGGGGTCAAAGATTTGTTTGATTAGAGCAGATTGATTGTTTAGATCATTATCATTAAGGAAAAACATTAAGTAAGACTGAAAAAACATCTTTGTAATTTATTTTTGGTGGTTGTAGGATACAACCGTCTTCAACCTGCATGCATCTGCAAAGAGACAGGAATGGATGGGCAGGCAAGCTGCAGTGCAGTTGTTTTCCGTCTTCATTCTTCTTTCAGTCATAGTTAGTGTATATGGCAATATGTAATTTGTTTAATTAGTGAGTGGTTTGTTGTTTAGTGCTTACCTTGGTCAAACCGTCTCATTTTCATTAAGCTTATTTAAGTTGCGAAATGTTTTTTGTTATATTATCTGCATAATACTATCTTGAAATGAAAATTTGACTCTTGATTGATGTACAGGACCTAGTAACCTATCGCCTTTCTACATGTTTATCTATTCATTCATGTCACACCTACCGTGTGTTTCAATCACAATAAAATAAATTATGTAAAAATAAGTTATACAAAAATAAAATTAGATAAGAATAAAACTCGGTGTAACTATAATTTAGAATATTAATTGAAATATGTAAATTGAAGTTTGAAATAAATTTTTATAAAATAAATTTTGATGTGAAAATGATAATAAAAAATGGAGTGATAAGGTAAATATGGGAAGTGATTGAATTTAAAATTTTAAAAGGGAAAGCTAAGTTCGTGTTACTAAAATATGCCCTTCGACTAATTTCTAGGACTTGGTTTCTTGGCACATAGAAGGCTTCTGTTTTCCGTAGCAAATTCTAGATTGCATTGACAAATTCTGTATGAATTTTCTTTTCTCCCTTGTTTTCTAGACTAGAAAGATAACGATTACTGATTTTCAAGATTCGAGTTGAAGTAATGTCACTAACCCCTTTCGACTTGCCATCTTGCAGACTTTCTTTTCTTCACCTTCTTTTCGAACCTTTGTACTTGTTTGGTTATTGTCACAGGGAGTCGAAGAAGCTAAAGCAATTGGAGAAGAAGGTACAACAAAATTTTCCTTCCAGAAGTAGATAAACACCAGTTTCGAAGAAGGTTCGATCTCTAGATTTCACTTCTTGAAACCAATACATTCTATTGCACCATAATTTGATCACAAGAGTTGTTTGGCATGCTTTCATATGTACATGGAAATACATGAGCAGTAAATGCAAGCCGCAAGTTTCTTGAAGGCTTTTGTTTTGTTAAAAAAAAGTTTTAATTCCATATTATTTATCAATAGTCTTGAAATAATATTTATAAAGATTTGAACTCACTCTTTTAATTATCAATTAGTTTTGAAAAAAATTCTAAATTCGTCATATAGTATCAAAGCAGATTAGACCGGATCGGTCCAAAATATAAGCTACATTTAATTTTATTATTCATATTTATTCAGAACCTTTATGGTCCGTTTTATTCAGAGTAAAATTAGCCCGCTTTATTTTAGGACAGATAGCCTGCTTCATTCAAAAAATAATTATCCGCTACATTATAAGACAAATAGCTCATTTTATTTCAAATTAGGTCGTCCGTTTTATTTAATTTATTATAGAACACGTAGCCCGCATCAGTTCGATTTATAAAAGAAAAAAAAAAGCTCCGCTTGAGGGCATGTATTAAAAAACATTAGTCCCACATTATTTATTAATAGTTCTGAAATAATATTTATAAAGATTTAGATTTATTTTTTTTATTGTTAATTAGTTTTGACTTAGCACCAAAGGTCAATCAATATCTCGTTAAAATTGCTGGATACTTCTTTCTTTGTCACAAACAATGTTAATCACTTTGATGTATGAACGTTGACATTGTTGGCCTCAATTAATTTTATGATAGACGTGCGTACTTGAAAAATCGATAGAAAGTCCATCCTCAACATTATGGTGATATTTTGTCACGTTGTTTATTTTTTTAAAAAATTTTAATTTTTTATTTCATATTTTGTAATAAGTTTTTAGAATATTTTATAAATTTTATTTTCAAATTTAACCAATACAAAAAAATTTCATCATAAATTCTTATTATTATTTATTATTATTATTTTTTAGATTAAAAAAATTCGTTTTAAAAGTTTTTAAATAATTTCTGTTTCAGAAACTTTTTTTAATAATTAATCTCAAACTTTTCTTAAGCCACTTGTTTGTATTTGAACGGGGGATGGAAAGCGATCATGAAACAAAGAAGTTGATTCACTAACAAACAATGGATGCATTTACGAGTAGTAGAGAAACAAGTTGAAATTTAATTGGAAATGGATTAGTAAAGAATGTAGACAAAAATAGCTCGACTTTCTTTAACCGGCCATCAAGTCAAACATTGCTTCTAAAGGCAAGGTTGACTCTATTGAACGTTTTCCCTTTCATTGTCGACTGCTCGTTGTCGCATGTAGATGAGAAACATCACGTGCACGCACTGTTTGACTTTTGGTTCGCTGTCTTCGCTCTTGTCCAGTAAGAGCGTGTTTACTATAAATAAATTTATTTTTTTAAAAATGAATTTAAAAATAAAAAATAAAAATATTTAATAAAAAAATAAAATTTTATAATTATTTTATATTATAAGTAAGTTTTAAAATTAAAATTTAAAAAATAAATTTAATAGAAATAATTTATTTTAATTTTATAATATATTTTGTGATGTAAGTGAATTTAAAAAAAATGAATTTGAAGGTGTATGTAAACGAGCCGTAAAGCTCAATACTTCCATCGAACTGTTAAAGATCGAATTTACTATTAAAAACGTAATTAAATGTATTATTCAATCGAATACATTCTTGGGTTAGTATTGATTATTGAAATTAGATCGGTGACAAAAACATGAAAATAATTAACCCAGCTATTCTACCAAGTACGCACTCTGCGTTAGGCATTTTATTTGACAGCATTTTAAACACTTTATTTTATTTTATATTTTTGAATAAAATTTTATAGTATTTATAAATTAATTAAAATTTTTTAAAATAAAAATTTACAATATGTAATTATATTTTAATTTATTTTTACTATCTTTTAATTAAAAAATAAAATTTATATTTTGAAATAAAATAACAATACTATTTTTTTAAAAATAAATATTTTTATAAATATTTTTAAATATCTCTTCAAAAGTCGCGGATGTTTCTAGCAAACGGTGATATGTCGGAATCAGAAGTTAAAGGCGTGTTCACGTACCTCTTTAAATTTATTTTTTTAAAACTCACTTATATCACAAAATATATTATAAAATTAAAATAAATGTTTTTTATTAAATTTATTTTTTAAAATTTGATTTTAAAACTTACTTATACTATAAAATAATTATAAATTTTTATTTTTTATTAAATATTTTTAGTTTTCAATTTTATTTTTTAAATTCACTTCTTAAAAAATAAATTTACACTAAATTAAACACGCCCTAAATAACTCAACAACGAATTATTTATCGCTGAATTTTCATGGGCGGTCGAACAACATTGGACTTGCTTGCTAGGGATAAAAAGAGTTGCAACTTGGAATCGAATTTGAAGACCTAGTTTGCAATTGTTTTTAAAAAAATTGTTAATCTATTATTTGGTAAGGTTTCTTTTATTGAATTCATGAATGTGCTCATGTGCATCCCTATATAAAAGCGAGACAGCTTTTAAAGATAAGGGATGAAGGAGACAATACAAAAGGCCATTTATTTTCATCTTATTTGATATATTAATAACATATAGAAAGATAAAACAGATGGATTAAAAAAGTGAATTTTTATAAAAGAATTAAGTATTCTTTTAATTTGTTAATGTTACATGTAAGAAAATATGATCAAATTAGCTGGTTAAAGTGAGAATTGAAATGGAAGTGGTTTTTATTAAATTATGAAATGTGCCTTTCTCTATAAACGAGAAACGCTTTTAAAAGTAATCTTAAAAGACAATCTCTTTAAATAAGGAGATATTTAGGAGTAATTTTTGAAAAAGTTTGTTTTCAAAACTAAAAATATTTAAAATTTTATAAAAATAAATTTTATTTTTTTATCTTAAAAATAAAAGTAAAGATCTAAAGACGTAAATTATATATATTATTTAAAATTTTAAAAATTTTGTAAAATAATTTAAAAAAATTATTAAAAAAGATAAAATAAAAAATTCGAATCAAACCAAAAAAAAAACCTATCAAAATCTGTTCTCACTAGAAGCTATGTGAGTTTATATTTTTATTATGTACTGTTTGAATAATAAAGTATTACAGAAAACTAAAAAATAATGAAGAGAAGAACAATAATTACTTACTCTTAATTTATTAATATCTTACTAAATATTTATTAAAAAATATAAAAGAATTGATAAAAGAATTAAATTTTTAATAAAAGATTTAAATAAAATTTCTTATTTGTTGATCAATTAACATTAGATATAAAAAATAAACCAAATTAATTATTCGAAGGAGAAAAGAGAAGAGTGAAGAGGCACAACCCCTTTCAAGTTCAAGTAGGAAAGTAGAGGGCAGAAAAAAAATTAATAATAAATGATAAAGTTATAAAACAATTAAACTATTGGATGGTGATTTTTCTTTAATCCATCCTTACTTATCTAGCAATTGAAAATAATTAAAACTAAAATAATTGTTAAACAAACAAAAGAATGTAATATACTTTTATTACCTTTTCCTAGCAATTGAAAACAACTAAAACTGAAATGATACAAAAATTGTAAATTAATTGAAAGAGAAAGCAATAAGTAATCCCACCATAACCACATTTGAAAGCATAAAAGTAAAAGTAGAAATACTTTTAATACCTACAAATACTTAAATGCTCCTATCTTCTAAACATACAAAAGCGAACACCAAGAGTTACTTACCAACAATATATTAACAACTTGATAAAAAAACTAACACTAGTAATAATTTCACAATGATCAATAACAGTAACAATAGCGACTAACAAAGTTACTAAAAGTAATATTATTAGTATACATATATATTTTGTCAAATTTTATTATTTATGTCATCTTTATCAAGAGACTAAATGAAAGTCGAATCGATGTCCGATTGTACTAAAATTTTGTTAACATAGTTTCAACTTATAATTCTTCAATCCAACATTGAAGATTAAACTTGAAAATCTCTCTACTCTCCGGCCAAAATAGCTAGGGAGTGCGTATAAAGTGTAGGAAGTACATACATCCTATCTTATATATATATGATTAACTAATTCCTAAACTATAATCTAACGTCTCCCTCAAACCTAATATTCGGTTAGATAGTATAAATGTGCCCAATAATATTTAAAATATCTGTGGCAAAGAAATAATAATTTTGATAAGCTTGTTAGTTAATTATAGAAGACACAAGATTAAAAAGTAGTATCCAACAAAAATTGTTTATGAATAAATTGACAATTAATCTTAATATATTTTATTAGTCATAAAAAATTGAATTGTTTACAATTGGTATATCATTACAGCTGTTATAATAAATATGTGTATGTTCTATAGGTATATGACCATATCATATAGCAATATTTACAGAAAATAACTTTTCTAATGGTAGCAGTTATACTTTATACTCTTCTTTCATATAGAACGCGTAATCTCTACTTATTTCGTGCTTTGCCACTAGATTAATTAATCGTTATTAAATAAACATAAATATGTAGCAAATCATCTAGTGATCGAAATTATTTGCACAATCTCGTTGGTAAAAACTCGGAAGCTCCAAATGAATGTAAAAGACATTAAAGTTGAGCAAGTAATGGTTCTTCGAACATAGTTGAAATAAGTGAAACACGATAATATATTAATGGAAAGAAATAGATTGACAACACTCACTGAATGAATAATATCGTGCCTAACTAGACAAAGATGCACAAATCGACCTATTGATTATCTGCACCAAGTATGATCTATGATGAGTTCACTAGATATGAGATGAAACTTCTAATGAAGTTACAAACGAGTGTCAAAGGTCCAACTATCAAACATGCTTATAGACTATTAATATAGTATACATTTAATGAGAAACTAGAATCGCTCTATTAATCTACGTAATCTTCAGTTCAAAAAATATTGTAACAATCAAATTTCTTCAACTAAACTTAAGGTGCCTCTAAGTTGCTGCAATCTCTACTAAATCATCTCCTATTAAACTTATATCAGCAATATATAAAAACAAAAGCATATATTTAATTGGCAAGTAGAAGTATAATGTAAACTTATGTTTAGAAGGTCCGTGAGTTCACTGTGTAGATTGCGATGGAGATAGAGATGGCATAAAAGGTGGTAGAATTGGAATAAGTAGGGAATGTGAATGATCTTCATGAACTAATATTCAAATCATCGTAGAAGGAGTTGTACCTACAGGGAGAAGTAACTAAATCGGAAGAATAAAAATACTAAAAGAAGAAATAGAGAATTTATAGGTATGTGTATTTGATGGTGTTCAAAATTAAGCATGCAGATATAAAGTAAAAAGTCCTCAACAAAATATGACGTAATAAGAAATACGAATGCGACATGCTAAATGATCATAATAGCAACATTCCTTATACTCAGAACTAATACTAAATAAAATAAACTTAGTTCAACAAGTTATCAATTTCGTCTGCTCAGTCGGAGGAAAAAAACAAAATAAGTGCAAATAAAAAGCGTAGATCATACTATAATTTAGAAAAAAGAAAAAAGACGCTCAATAAGTGTCTTGCCATATAAGACAGATTATAAAGTAATATTGATAAGATTAACAGAGATAATAATGCTTCTACCTAAAAAAAATTTTAGTAACAAAAGAGGAATATAAAAGAGAAAAGTAGCTTTAGATTATGACGATGGTTACGTTCCTAGCCCATTCTATTTAAGCGTAACTGCATAAATATAAAACTGCGAAAATGAATGTTAGGTTTAATGAGTGTGATTCACAATAGTGGATGTATTTCGTATAGTAGGAAGCTCCGAATATTTACGTCTAAGATAGATCTAAATACAAAAAGTTAATTATGTGAAAAGTAATAGTTCCCAAAATATAAGAACAAACTAACTCAAGAACACTAGTGTTTGATTGAAGGGCAAGGTTAAGTATTCTGCAAATTTAGAATATGTAAATGCGGATAAAAAAAGAACAAACTTGTGCAAGAGCTATAAAATAAACATTTTAAGGAAGATTCTAAAATTTGACATTAAAAGTGTTCGTATCCTATATTGGAAAATGAAACTACAATAACACAACTAAATTTTAAGAAATAGAAAAAGAAGATGTGTAAACTTTAAATGATATAATCGCCCCTTCTTAGTAGAATGACCAACCGTATGGCATGTACGAAAATACTATACAAAATAAGGAAATAAAAAACAATAACAAGCCTACTCTTACAATACTATACAAAATAACAAAAAAAAAAAACAATAACAAGCCTACTCTTACAAAAGCATCTTATAGATATATAATGTAAAGTAAACGAAAAATATGTAACATAAAAGATAGGCTAAGAGAATTTGAAATGTGTTAGATTATGTGAATTTATATATAGGCTCATCTTATTTTGGCCCGTTTAGCATTATTTTAATCCTACATTGATTATGTCTATTAGTTAGACTCTTATGATTAGCTATATATATAGCTACTGAATGTAAACTAATCATCAACTATTATCATCAATTTTATTATATTTTCTTTTCTCTCAATTCGTTTCATAGTACCAGATCGGTGAATCAGTTATAAATAGAAGGAAGATCTGACCGATTGTGCATGACATAAACCAAAATATAACGAGTGTAATCATCAATAAAACTTACATAATAAAAAAAGCCAGTCATGGATGAGATAGATGTCACGCCCCTACTTAGGCATAACACCAAAACTGTCCCAACAGACTCAAAATGACTAGTACCAAAATTTTTATAAAATTTTGACCGCACCTCTCCTAAAACTCAATGGAGTAAACACAACTTTGACATATACTAATCTGAAAACATTCATATCAATAATAATTGATAATACTATCAAAATAAAAAAACAACAATTACTGGCTACCGATAGCCAACTCACTATATTACAAAACAAACATATACCCAAAACATAAGAACAATACATAAATACATAACAGAATTGTACAGGCCTTTTGAGATCACAGAGTTATCTATATGCAAAAATACAGTATTAAGATACATCAAGATACCCTCAATATGTAGGCTTCGTGGATGATGCTAATTCAGAGTCTCGCTTTACTGCCTCTGAGCTATCTGGGAGAGGCCAAGGAAAAGAAAGAAATGAGCCCAGTCTCAGTGAGGTTAAAAATAACAAATACACCATTTAAGTTTTCTAATACATTATCCTAATGTTTACATACTAATTTTCTACATGTACAAAAATGCAGGGATTGGATCAAGATCATTATTACTAAGTTCTGAGTCGTCTCATACCAACTCAGTCCTTAGTACAAGAGGTTTAGCTATATGTAATGCATATATTTCAAACAACTAATCATACAATAAAATCAAGGAACTATGTTTTTCTGCTATATAAGTATTTTATATTATTCTTAAAAGTATAAGCATAGACATTCCAATTTAAGAAAAGAAATATTGAATAAAAATTTAATTAACTATAGATAGTTAAGAGTACAACATATTAAATAACAAATAAATTTATAGGTAAATAAATTATAAAAATATCTAATGAATAGTGAAGGTCATATTAAAAGTCAAATAAATAAGTAAATTAAGAACTTATAACAATTAAACATTTATTGCCAAACATCAATCCACAATAATTTTCCCAGTCAGGGAGTCAGGATAGATACCAAGGACCGAGCGAGACCGCGTCTCCAGCTCGTCCACATATCCATATATTTAACCCGGGTGCCGTAGTATTATCGCCCCCACACGCATGGGTCCACCTAATCTACAAACGAAAGAGAGAGGAGAGAGAAGAGAAATCCTGAACTCAGCCCTTGACTATCGCCTGCCTCAATGCAGCGCGAATCTCTAAACATTTCAAAATCCACAAATTACCTCAATAAATAACATTTTAAATAAAACTCAAATTAATCGTCACACATAATCTATAGCTTATTAAATGAAAACATAATAATATCATACGAAATCGTTTTCAAATCATTTAGAAAATCCATAAAATCATCGTCATAAATTATTTAACTCTTTAAGTAAGGCATAATAATATTTATCCAAATGTTCATAAATCATATATATGTAACTCATCTTTCAAATTTCCATTTAATACTCATTGATACATTTATCCACATATTGTAAATCCAAGTAACTATTTATACTATCATAAATACTTATCATATCAAGAAAACATATATCACATATATTTATGCATTATGAAGGGTATAATCGTAAAATGCATGAAAATGGCAAGGTATGTCCGAGGATCAAAGCAATGTTACCTGTGCCGAAAGCCTAGCGTTAATCTAGGAAGAAAAAGATGGCACGGTAACCCTCACCTTAAATTCCTTCGTTATTGCTCAAGCCGCCACAATTTCCTTAAAACACTATCTTCCTCTTTTCAAGCCTAACAATTACACGCAAATAATTACTAATGTCCATTAATCAACATTATCGATCACTAGGCATTTACCAAGCTATAGCTCTACAACAACATTAATGCATACACTTGGATTTAACTTCCTTCGAAATCGCAAATTCAATGTCATTCTTAAAAGTAATACTAGTTAGACAAAAGCTTACCTAACTAGATGACGAATCGACTAGGCTCCTAATTAGCTCAAGTATTTATGTCGAACTTTAATGCCTCCGGTTGAGGAAAATACCTACCGCATAGAAAAGATTAATAATTACTTCAATAACAAGTCTTAACGACGACATTAAGTATAGCAGCTCATCTAACAATTCCGGCCCTTGTTCGCCGGACTCCGGCGATTAAAGTTTCAACCACTGAAAAATTTTAGTAGTGAGACAGAGGTAGGAGCAGTAGCAACGAAAGCGACTGTTTGGGTTGCTCATGACGACAGCCGCCGACGAAGAAACAAATTTCGGCCAAACAGTGGAGCTCCCAAGTTCTCCGGATTTCGGCAATTAGGGTTCCGGTCGAATTTAAATTGCCTCAAGCAAGCCATTGCAACGGTTTAGAAGCTTACCGTAGTAGCGAAATGAGAACGCCGGCGGCGATGATCCTTCGCCGCCAATGGTCGCAATGAGCGTCGGTTCGGAAAGCTACGGCAACGATTCGACGAGGGAGAGTAGAATTTGTTAGTAGAGCAGCGACAAAGAAGGTTCAAGGTGTAAATCCCGTCCTCCGGCGACCCAAATCCGACGATTTATGGTTCACCGGCGAAACCCGCCCCTATGGCCCGGGCTCGTTGCCGCCGCGGTTGAAGTTCTTAGGAAGAGACGGCGGCGAGGGAGAAGATAAAATGAAAGAAGCTTCACGTGGGAGAAGAAAACGACGATCGTCGGCGAGCTTGGAGCGGCGGAGAGTTTACACTGCAAGGCTCGGGAGGGAGAGATGAAAGAAAGCAAAACATTAGAGAAGGTAAGTAAGAAAAATAATGATTAGAGGGTTCTAGATAAGGACTTAATACACGATGTTGGGTTTGGAGTCCACCGACAGACCCACTTACACACCCCAATTCATTTATGTTGACAAGACAATCCATTAAAAAATTTGAGATATTACAATAGGTATGGGGCCCCAAATGTCAGAATGAACTAACTCAAAAGGACGTTTGGTTTTAAATAAACTTTTAGTGAAAGGAAGAGCTAAATATTTTGCCAATTTACAACCTATACATGCAGATAGTGGTGAAAAAGACCCTTGTCCGAGAGCTCCACTTTAAAATAAATTTTTAAGTCGAGATTCAGAAATATGACCCAAACGTATATGCCACAAATCAGCAGTAGATGAAACAACAGCAGCACAACTAATAATGGAAGGATTAGATAAAGAAATATGAAGATATTCTAAATAATAAAGTCGTCCCTTTCTACGAGCACAACCAATCGTTTGGCTTGTACGAGGTATTATTTACATTGCAGGTAATAGAATCAAAAGTAACAATAAATCCACTCTCGCAAAGACTACTGATGGATATAAGATTAAAAGTAATGCATGGAACATGTAGGACAAAGGGTAAAGTTAGAGTATCTGAAATAAGACATCCAGATTTGGTAATGAGTAACTGATAACCATCGGCTGTGTGTAGGGATGGAAAATGTTATGGCAAAAATATAGTTTTGGATAATAAAGACTCATTCGAAATCATGTGATGAGAAGCACCAGAATCTAATATCCAAAAAGAAGACATACCTGGAGAGGTAGAAAAAGCAGATATAGAGGAGCCAACAAATGATGACTGTTGTTGAAGCTGGAATTCTAGTTGAGTAAGACGATACTTAATATCTGAAAAGTCAGGAGAGATCTGTCGAGCTGCCGGTGCACTATCAACGATATGTGCTTGAGGATCTTGAGAGCAATTTGAAGAAAAGAAACATTTCGCCTTCATTTGCTCTCGATATTGTAAAAATAAATGTAGATAAAGTTAAAAATAACTATCCACAATATGACCAGACTTGCAACAATAAAAACAAAAAATGGTCATGCTGATTATAGACTAGACAAAAAAAAAAAATTTAACCTGATGAAAAAAAATTTTAATTAAATTGAAACTTGAGAAAATTCTTAAGATCGAATAGCTCTGATACTATAAAACGAATTGAGAGAAAAAAAATATAATAAAATTGATGATAATAGTTGATGATTAATTTAAATCAATAGCTATATATATATAGCTAACCATAAGAGTTTAACTATTATCAACACCATATTCAGCTCTCACAAATCTTAATCGGTACAGACGATTAGTTGGTTAGCTTGTATATCTTTGTTTGACGAGGTCAGATATTTCTCATGCAGTTAGTATTGTCAGTCAGTTTGTCTCTGTACCTCGATCAGTACATTATAGTGCTTTACTGCGAATTCTCAGATATCTTCGAGGTACAATTACTCGCTCACTTTTTATGTCTTCTACATCAAATTTGAAGCTTCGAGTCTTTTCAGATGCAGACTGGGCAAGTGATCCAACCACCAGACGATCTGCTACAGATTTCTATTTATTTCTTATTGACTCGTTGATCTCGTGGCGTAGCAAGAAACAGGCAGTAGTTGCATGTTCTTCTACAAAAGCAGAGTATAGAGCTATGGCTGTTACTACTAGAGAGATTATTCATGTGCGTAGATTGCTGTCCGATATGGAATTACACTTACAGGATCTACATCTTTATACTGTGACAATCGAAGTGCTATTCAGATTGCGAGCAATCTAAGTTTTCATAAACGGACGAAACACATTGAGATTGCTTGTCATTTTGTTCGTGAACATTTTCTATCAGACACTATTTTCTTACCACATGTGACTTTTACTGATTAACTGACAGATTTCTTTACAAAGGCACACCTTACACCGAGATTTCAGCTATTATTGGGCAAACTTATGTTGCTTGATCCTCCATGAGTTTGAGGGGGCGTGTTAGATTATTTGAATTTATATATAAGCCCATCTTCTTTTGGCCCGTTTAGTATTATTTTAATCCTATATTGATTATGTTTATTAGTTAGACTTTTATGATTAGTTATATATATATAGCTATTGAATGTAAACTAATCATCAATTTTATTATTTTTTTTTTCTCTCAATTCGTTTTCAAATGGACCTAGATTAAGTGATGATTAACTAAAGGCTATCAGCCGCATATAATAGGGAAAGCGTGATGGTAAAAATATAGTGTTAGATAAAAATGATAGAATGAGAGTCATATAATGATATATACCATAATTTAATATCTAAGATAAACACATAGATATACAACGAAGGAGTCGGCTATATGACCTAAAGCCCTGAAGAAGCATAGGTCAAGGAGTTGGTGAATACTGACTGCCACTGAAGATGAAACACTACTTGGAAAAAGCAATACTGAATATTTACTGAATCATATAAGATAGGAAGAGCTATGGATGTACTATCAGTAGAATGCACTTGAGCAACTAGAGTGTGAGTCAATTATAAATATTTGTCCTTTGTGCGCTATACATACTGAGTAAGTAGATGAATGAAGCTGAAAATAAATATGTATAAAGTAATCTGACTTCTCTCAATAAAAGTAAGAAGAACTAGCCTGTCAACGAGCATAATAAGTAAAACTAGAATGACAAGCTTTTCTTGAGTGTAGGAAGTTTGAGAAAAGGTCCTACTAATAGGACCACGACCTCTCCTCTCCCTACGTGGAAGGCGAAGTATGTAAATTAGCAGCAATAATTGTGCAGACTTAGACGTCGAGATAAAAATTATAGCTAAAAGAGATTGCAAGCAGTGTAGTAAGAGTGTAGCAGATTCGGACCGGATTGGTCGGGTCCAATAAAAAACTAGCGATCCAGTTACGATATTGATTCGACTTACTTGATTACCAAGTCATGAGCTTCAATTTGACGCCGGCTGTCGAAATTTGATTAATAATATCGGTGGCGAGTTCACGTACAATCATGCGCTGGAGGTAAAAATCTCTCAAGTTTCATGAGCTCGCGCTAGAAGCATCGAATCAGTATAAAGAACTCTTAAATAGTGCAATCACTTTATCCAGTAGCCAAATTCTTTATAAGCAACTGATATACCTTGAAGCCCTCAATTAAATAAGTTGAGTAGTTGAATGCCTATATAACAATACAGTAATCGAAATATCATCGAGATCTGGACAAAGGGATTGATCAATAGTAGTAATGATGAACGCGAAGATGTACTAATCGTAATTATCCCAGATGTCTTTTGTGACACGAATATTGTTCCTAGTCTTAGATGTAATACCATCCCCTGGTGAAGAAGAATGGTGAAAAGCCATCTAAATTAACAAGAAGGCTTCCACCAGAAAAAGTAGTTCTAACGATCGATGCCCTATCAACCCTATATGAGCAGAACCTAGCGAAAAATTAGTGAAGGTCAGTAGGGAGCCATAGAAATGCTATCTAAAATGCTCAGACTAAAATATTATTAATACTTTTTGTAATTACTTATTAAGGCCTTAGCTTGGCTAACAACCTTTGCCTATGTACTAAGCTAAGCGAAAAAATCTAGGCTAAGCCTGGTTCTAGTATGGGTTGGACCTGGTGAATGGCTTGGTCTAGGCTAGGCCTTACAAATTGGCCTAGTCTAAGCTAGTTTGGGTTGGGCCTAGTCAACAGCATAGTTATTAGGCTTAAGTTAGGCTGAGATGGGCTAGTTAGAGTTAGATCTAGATGGGCTAGGCATTTAAGTGGCACTCTCGATATGGAGAAACCCTACAAACGTAGTCGGGAAAGATGAGAAAAAAGAAAATAAGGAATTTTTTTTGTTTATTGATCGCTAAAACAATAGTGAGGGGAAGAAAAATATAGTAACAACGATTGTAAAAGCGATGAAGCAGTCGAAGGAAAGGAAGAGCTTGCTCATCATAAACCAAAAAAATGGAGATGGAGGAGATCACACGACTTAGTGTAGAGGCGACGAAAATTATTTGCCGACTGAGGTAGAAATCTTGAATTAAAATAATAATAATTCTGAAGATCGAAAAACTCTAATAACATGAAACTATTAATGAGAAAATGATGAAAATTTTATTTATATGATGAATGGTTAGGATTTTAAAAGTGATGAATATATATAAATGAGTAGTGTTATGTGCACATCACTACTTAAATATAAATCCGTACACACTAGCACAGTTTCGCAGGTACAAAATTCTAAGTTTAATTTCTACAGTTGAATATAAAAAATTAGGAATAAATTAACAAAATTTTAATTCAATCGGCGCACGAATCAATTTTTTCTAACTTTTTCTATAAAAATGATATATATATATATATATGGAAGAGATAGGAGTATTTTTTCTTTAGGGGCACTTACGGATACTCACTCCTCAGTTTATAGCCGATGTGACCTTCAAATCCAATTTTCACCGTTAGATATGAAACGCTTTGAGTTAGAAGCATACCTATAAATTTTCAGCTCAATCGGAGCACGCACCTACATCCGATCACTTGATCAAGATGACAGAAAGTACAAAAACTAAAAAATATATATGTTGTATCATTTCTATCATCTTAATCAAGTGACCGGATGAAGGTGAATTCGTATTCCGATTGAGCTGAAATTTTATGAATATATTTTTATTTCATAGTTATTCACATCCAACGGTGGAAATTGAATTTAGAGATCACTCCGATCATAAATCAGAAAAGAGAGTGCCCCTTCTTGATTTACATATTGAGTTCATATATAATCTAAAACTATAACAAATAATCTTTATTAGCGAGTTCGATGACAAAATGTCATTATATTAGCAAATAATTGAAAATTTTGACGTATTAATTTTTAATTGATATTATTATATTTTTATATGATTTATATGTTAGCAAAATGTAAGTTATATATGACATGCATCTAACTATATATTTGTCAAATGTTAGAGAAACTTGCATGTTAGACAATTATATTATTTGACATACATTAGACCTAACCAGCCCCTTGACATATAAAATTGTTGCTAACTTATTATACACATACCTAGTTTCTAATCTACAATAATAAATGGTACATATGTTTCTTTCCGTGTTTAACCGCGACTCTGGTAGACCAAGCAACGAACAACAAACTCAGTAACCGCTTAGGAAAGTAGGCTGCTACAGTCCAATGGCCCAACTGCTCGCGACCGCTAAAAGTCCATAATCTTCCCAACTGTTTCACGCGTGTATATATTCATTATTCATGGTCCATACCGTCCATCTCTGATGATATTCATTTCTTTAGAAGTCAAATCCACAAAAGTCAAAGTCAAGCAAAAAAAGAAAAGAAATTCAATCTACGAATTCGAATGGCTCCGGTGGATCAGGGCGAGTTCGACCAAATCCGCCCAAACCGGTTCGCCTCCTTCACCATTCCCCACCCCATCGATCCCTGCTCTGCTCCTCTAATTCGCATCGCTGTCCTCGATTCCCCCATCGCCGCCGCAGTCGTCTCCGATCATGCCAGCTCATCGTCTTCACTGGCGATCGCCTCCCCAAAACGTGCCACATCATCATCTACTCCAGCGATTATGTCCACAGCCGTCATGGTCGTCCCAATCGGTCGTGAAACTGATTGGCTTTTCTCCACATTTTCCGGCCATCTTCAACTCCTTCTATCGTCTTCTCCGTCCTTCTCACGACTTATTCTCCTCGGTCATCAACCGTTAACTCACTCTCCGGTGGGGTTCACTCTTACCCAGACCCAAATTGACAAGAATGCCCTCGCCATGGAGGGTGTTTCGGTCAAGCTTCTTCCTCTACTTCAGTCTTTCTGCCCTAAGGAAGCAGGAGAAAATCCCGATATACCATTCGTCGCATACGAAGACGATGTCATCAGAAGCATTCCAATCGAGATCCTTTCTGGCCCTGTCGTCGGTGATCTTATAGTGGAAGATGTTCTCCTTCTTCCTCAGTTCGGTGATGGAGCCCAAGAGCCGGAGCCGAGAAGAAGGTTGCGCTTCAAGCGGATGCCTAATCTCGTCCAGACACAGGTCAGGCTCTTAAATCTGGACTCTTCTGGGTTTAAGCCCGATATGGACTCACTGGTTCAGCCTTACCTGGCTGCCATGGCTGCTGGCATTGCTTCAGCGGCAACTTCACTGAGTGAACTGAGCGGTAAACCAAAAGCTCTGTGTCTTGGTGTTGGTGGGGGAATATTCCTTATGTTCTTGCAGGTGAAGTTGGGGTTTCATGTAGTAGGAGTTGAAGCCGATCCGGTCGTTATTGATGTAGCCCGTAGACATTTCAGCTTGGTTGAAGGAGAGGATATGGAGGTTCATGTTCGTGATGGGTTTGAGTTCATCAAAAGGCTTGCTGAAGATGTTGAGGAGAGTAAAGAATGTTTTGATGTCATCATGGTTGATCTGGATGCAGAAGATCCTACAGGTGGTGCTAGTGCTCCACCAGTGAACTTCACTCAGTATGATGTTCTTAGTGCTCTGAAGTTGGTTCTCAAGAAGTATGGAGCTCTGATAGTAAATGTCATTCCTCAGGATCAGTCATTTTATAGCAAATTCATTGATTCTGTTCGTGAGATCTTCCCTGAAATGCATCAGATAGACGTGGACAATGGTGAGAGCTATGTTCTCATTGCTTCTTCATCATCGCTTGAGTCAAATTGTATTGATGAAGGTGCTATTTGGATTCAGAAGCTGAAGAAAGCTGTTGGAGAGAAGCTTGTGGATAGTATTATGAAAATCTGATGCACATATCCATGTGAAGACTAACTTGGTGTACAGACTTATAAGGAGCATTGTCTTTTCGAAGATTAATTTTGTGCAGAGAAATGTAAGGAGACGAGAGCTAACTCAAGACTGCTAGGTTTTTTTCTGCGTCAATCATATTATTTTTTGTTACGTCTTCCTTTTCTTATGAACTTCATGTAGTACGGTTTAGATTCATTACACTTCTTCTATAAGGAGTCTCCTGGATCCTACAAACTTTCTACACATAGACTAGCTTAGCCATATGGATTTAGTAGTATGATGTATTGATTTTGCTTCAGTATTTCGATGGGATGAATTTTGAAATACCAATGCTTAACAAGTTCAATTGCCTGAAGTGACATAATTCCGTGCTAATTGACTGTAAGGTATTGATGCTAATTGGCTGTGCAATTTTTTTGTCCTACTTGTAGAAGGCAACCGTGCTAATTGGCTGTAAGATCTTGTGTGACTTGATCATCTAGGTCCTTGTTGGTTTCTCTCCTGCATGCACAGTGCAGTTGTTTCCACATTCTCTTTCATACTTCCTTGAAGATAGAGTCTCAAGATGAAATGGTAACTGAAGTTTCAATAACTCTGTATATGATAATCCTTCTCCAGATAAAATTTTTTCTACCAGATTTTGCATGGGTTTCAGTCCAATTCAGTTATTTTTTGGAAACAAATCAGACCTAATTGATGATTTCTTTACTCTACAGTAATATATGTTGTCTGCATATTATAGCCTCGTTTGCTGTGTTTGGCACAAGTGAGGTTCAGACAACTTTAACTTTGCAATTTGGATGTAATTTATCTTTCTGGTGATTTTGAGTTTCTTGACACACCTTCATGCACCTTCTCCACCTTAATAAATGGAGATTCACCTTAATTTATCTTATTTGGGTCTTTCGCTAGATCTGGTTTATAATAGAACGGAATGGAGAAATTCATGTAGCCAACCTCACACAAGTGGGATAAAGGCTTAGTTTGTTGATGTTGTTGTTGTTGAATGTAATCTATTCTAATTCTGCTGATTCTGAGTTTCTTGACACTGCACACCTTCATACTGGTGCATTGATTTCTATGATTAAATTTGCTATGAGTGAGACAACTAGATATACTGCTATATGTCATAGAATCTTCTCATCATGATCAATAATGTGGTTTGCTGCATCCTACTAGTATGTTCTAATTGAAATTCAATTTGCTGTTTTCGTTTTTTTCTAAGCAATGAATTGAAATCCTAAAACTTGTGAGCAATATCAAAGGATGTATAATGAGTAGAATACTCCTGTTCAATGACCTTGGGACTGCTGATCTCTTGAATGTTTAATTTCTGCATGATGCTGCTCTTATCCTGAGGATGAACTATTTAGTTTGTTTCCAGATCGATTACTTATTGCAGAATTTGCTGCGTGGAATAAATTTTTCAATGTGCCAATATCTATACAAGTTTAAATGAGTAAACTTTGATATTCACCGTGGGACTTCTGATCAGGTTCATGATGTCGCTGTTGTCTTGTAGATGAATATTTTAGTTGTTTTCGGAAGTAATTTTAATTGAAAGGGATTTCTTATTACATACTTTTGCCACTTGGAATAGATTGTTCAATTCTCTCAGGTGTATGTAGCTTTTCAATGATGCTATATTCGTGTACGTTCTGAATGGTAAATGTTGGCAGGCAGCAATTACCAAATTGTTCGCCTAAAAGATTATTGTTGCTTCCTTTTTGGTATAATTCCCACACTGGCAGTCGTCACATTTTGATAAAACCAGTAATTTTTCTTTTCTAAGGGTGTATTTGAGAATCGCAAACAGCATAGTTCTTGAATCGATCTTAGCTTTTCTCAAATGGTGCTGCGGAGTTGCAGATACCAATCTAAATGATGTAAAAATTTGTAAGGTGTTCTATGTCTAAGAACTACGTTCCTGCAAGCATCAGCAAATACGTTCTGCTTCTTCTTTTTTTTTATTTTTTATCCTCGAAATTTAGATGCTGCTTGCGTCAACCTGTAGCTCTTGCTCTCGTTATTTTTTCTTTTCTATCTTCATTTTGGGTTTTTATAAGCTGTGTGGGTAAATTAACTAGTCAGAATACCACGCCACCTCGATACTACGACAATACAGTGAAGAAGCAAGGACTTTTCCATGGAATTCGAACCTATTAACCGGATGGACGAGTCGCTCTCAATTTCTTCGTCGATGTCGGTGCCGGTGACGGAGACGTGAGAAAACGGAACTTAAGAAACGCGTAAACACCACCGCCACATAATTCATTCTCATATCTAAACTTCACTTCCTTCGCTGCTAAGAAGCAGCATGAACATTCTGGAGACATTTAAATATTTTATACTTGTGTAAAAAATATCTCACCAGTGAAAATCTTACGATCCTACAAGGCTGAATCTTCTTATCAACCAATCCAGATGCAGGACAATCTCATCGTCGTCGATGTGGCTGCTAGACATTGGAAAGCCATCTCTGTAAACAATAAGTCGGTTTCTCACCGAACCCTATAAATATCAAGCAAATTGATTCCTTTCTTTCAATTTTTTAGTTCTCGTTTTTTATCGTAACCACTTTTAATGGAGGAATCCGCAGGTGCCGAAGACACTATACAGTCCACACCTCCCCGTTCTCAACTTGTAACTTCTTCTCCTCTTCTGATCGACGCACCACCAATTGCTAGCCCGCTCGCCGTTCCGTTTCTTACCTCTCCATCTCCACTGATGGAGCTCGACTTATACTCGCCTCAACTACTCCAACCAAAGGTCGAACCTTTTGTACTCGATCTTAGTTCCTCATTGCTCAGTGACTGCAGTGTTAGCCAAGTGCCGCAGCCACTGGAAACTCTCCACGAAGCACCGATCCCTCCGTTCTTGTCCAAGACATTCGACCTCGTTGAAGATCAAACGCTTGACCACATCATTTCATGGACGCCCTCTGGGTCCAGGTTTGTGATTTGGGATCCGATAGAATTTTCGAGGTCGGTGCTGCCACGGCATTTCAAGCACAATAACTTCTCGAGCTTCGTCAGGCAGCTTAATACTTACGTGGGTATTGCGTGTTTTCTCATACCGGAATTCTCCCTCTCACTTTTCCTCTTATTAATATTTCTCTAAAATTAGTCGCTTCTTAGTTTTCTTTGTTCAGTCGAGTGTTTCTGTTATTATGTTGCTACATTCCTATTTGTAATTGGGTATATAATTTCATGATTTTCTTTTGTTTCCTCTTGTTGTTTGTTAGTTGTTCTGCAGAATGCAGCTGTGGAGGATGTGAGTGATAAGCATTGTATCCTTTGAAAGATGCTGCTGTTCTGTAAACTTTCTAGATTTACTTTTTCATTCAGTTTATAGTTTGTAAATGTTTATGGGAGAAGAGTAGGCAAAGGGGGGAAAGTAAAAGGAAGAAGGGAAGACGCAGGGACCTGAGGTAGATAGGAAGGGAAGAGAAATTTGTCAGTTCGTACTCTTAGGGGCTCTGTGGGAATGTTTGTGGATCTCTTCTAGCTCTCTGTAGTTAGAGATATGTAAAGTCTGGTTATCCTTACATTGCATAAGTACAACAACAAGCGTCTGCCGAGACCTAGCTATAATCATGATGGACTATTCCTCTTATTGGAGGATATTACCTGGTTCATGAAGAGCTCTTCAAAATTAACTTGGTAAGCATCAAAGCTCATTTCTTTAGCTTCTGCTTAAAGAAAACCTTATCGTTTGCTCAAGTGTATGGCCACTAGTCCTGACAGCTGATAGTACCAGTTGCGTAGAGGATGAGTTGGCGCCTCTCTTTCCTTCCTTTTTTTTAATGTAGTTTTTAGTGTGGATATTGGAATGTTCTGGTGCTCTGTGCTAATAGTTAGGTTAGGCTGGGAAGAGAAGTGCAATGGAAGTTGCAATGAGCTGATATTTTATCGAGGACGTAAGTAGAGCAACATGTTTGTTATTTGCTAAGTTGTTTGAGAACTGTTGAAGTACATCGAAAGTGCTTTTGTCAGGTTATGTTGTTATACTTTTGCTACTTCTTTCAGACTAGGAAGTGATATGAAAACCATATATTGCAAATTGTAGGAAAGGTGAAAACAATATGAATAATGAGCCCATTTGTGTGTGTGTGAGAGAGAGAGGGGGAGAGAGGTTTTGAGGTTTTGAAGAACCTGCAATGTGTTAAGTAACTTCAATGTTCCATGTGTAACAGAACATGCTGAATTATGTACAACTTTGTACTTCTTTTATACCAGCAATTCTGCATATTACTAGCTGTTCTCGCCTGTGCATACCTTGTGATCTTGATTTAAGACATTCTTTTCAACTATCTAGATGTTGGTTATCATGGTTGGATCAGAATAATGAGTATGTTTATATGAAAAATAAGAATAGCTAATGTGTTATCTTCCTTGTCAGTGAGTTCATAGTTGTCCTGTAATTTAGGTCTATTCTATTTTGTCAATAACTGATATTTTGAAGCTTTTCAGGGTTTTAGGAAGACCGATACTGATCGATGGGAGTTTGCAAATGAAGATTTCTTGCGTGGAAAGAAGCCCTTACTGAGAAATATACACAGACGTAGATCATCTCAGGGCAATCAGTTAGGATCTCATGTAAGTACCTCCACAGAAGATGGCATGCCTAGTTTGGAAGAGGTCTGTAAGCTGAAAGAGGAGAAGCATTTGCTGACGCAGGAGGTTATAAGATTAAGGGGGGAGCACCTCATAATGGTCAAACAGATGGATTCAGTTAATAGGCGGCTGCAATCTGCAGAATCTAGACAGAAGCAGATGGTCTCTTTCTTAGCCAAGGTACTGAGAAATCCACAATTCTTGGATAATCTTAGGAAGATGAAGGAAGAAAGAGAGAGAATGGGTCCATTGAGGACCAGGTTCCTTGAGCAACAGAAAGCTGGTCCCAGTAGTCCGACGGAGTCTACGAAGCAGCAAATTAGCAGTTCTGGACTAGAACACATAGGTGGCATTTCAGGTCCTGCAGTGCAAGGCCTTGAAAGTGGTATTGAGCAAGTTAGAGAGGACACTTGGCAAGGAATGATGAAGAAACCAAGAACCCATTTAATTAAAAAGGATATTCCTGGGCCTTCTAATAATGCTGAAGAAGATGTGATCGCGGCATTGCTTCTAGAATCTGGACCTCCCATGCTGAAGGGGAAGGGAGTCGTGAGCTCTAGGTCAGACATTTCTAGTAAAGACTGTGGATACTTCATATCTTTGCCAGAAGATGTAACTCCTGAAGAAGGGATCTCAAGAGAAGGCCCGGCTAGTAAGCGTCCTAGAACACTTACTATTGATGAAAATGAAGAAATGCGATCAAGACCAGGTTCTGGAATTCATATCCCATCAATGTATGATGCACTAGGACAAACGGAGATATGGATTCCTGATGATGCTTGGGATGCTCTGAATGAATATGATGTTCCACAGCTTGGCATTGGAACAGGTTCCAGCTCCTTATGGGAGGCTGGCATAAGTGCTGTAGATGATATCCTAACAACCAGACAAAATGTAGGGGGTGAATCATCTCATCAAGGGCATGCAAGTCAAATTAAATATCAGGATGGAAGCCCAAAAGACCCAGAGTAGGAGGTGTCTACAAGGTTAAACATATGTGCTCCCTTTAGGCTGCGCTTCAATTAGGACATAAACTCTCCCAACTCTTTTTAAGGTTACTATGTATCATGGTCGTTACTACTTCTGTGGTGATGATCCCTGTTCTGCTTGCGATATTCCTGTTTCTGCTTCATCGTCTTTCCATATTATGGTCCTCAGCTTGTTATTCTTTAATAGATATCTGACATTGATTTAGAATATCTGCGTTGGATATTATTGCGATATTACATATTTTTTATAGTCTTTATTTTTATGTGACATTATTTTGGAATAAAAAATTTAAGAGTTATAGTAATTAGTTTATATTTTAATAGCTGTTCTATTATGTGTAGTAACCATTTTATTTCTATAGTTATTTCATCTAGTTATTTAGTAGTTGTCATGTAGAGATAGTTTTTTGTGAGAGAAATCATTTCAGTTTTTATAAATAGCATTATTTGGCTTTCTAACAAATGCAATTGGAGAGATCTACTTATTTATTATTATATAGAATTGTTATTGTGTTGGACGATCTCATCAAGTTGAAAGTAACTTTAAAAAAAAGTAAAGAATTGACTATATGACGGAAGACTTGTAATTTTCTATAATCTTTTTTGCTTTCGATATATGTAAATATTTATTATTTTGTATTTTGGTTTATAATCTGAACCAGCTGCATTGACATAATCACCTCATCGATTTGTTAAGTTACCAGTGAGAGATACGGAGCTTGTGTAGGAAAGGAATAATTAGAGAAAAGCTAATTGCTGGAGCATGAGTGTGAACACATATTTGATGTAGTGATTCTAAATATTTTTAAATTCTGATCTACATATTTTGGTCCTGCGTATATGTAAATTATCATTTGAGAAATACGATGAGCAATGAACAACTGATCTTATGTGATATGGCAGTGCGAAGGAGAGGTGACTGAAGCAAAATTCTTATGCCATTCCGTTTCTCTGCTTTTGATAGTGGCCGGTGGTACGCTATAGAACACGCTTACGAGTTGGAACCGAGAGATATTTAGAAGTGCTTATTAAAAAAGAATAAAAAAATATTTTTTATTTTTTAAAAAAATAAAAGTATTTTTTATTCAAAAAATTTTATTTTATAAGTACGCTTCTTATATTACATGGTACCCCCACCGTTTGCTATGATAATTTTGAATTGCTTTCACGCCATTAAAAAAAAAAAGAAAAACAAAAATCTGAACTTAGTTATGTTATGTAGTAGTCTTGCAGCTACTAACCAAGAACTGGATTAAGTAATTGTTTTTCGGAAGCCAACATAATTTAGGAGGTTTTTAGGATTGCTTATGAAAAATTTTATTTTTTAAATGAAAAATATTATTATCATATTTACAGAAACAAATTTTATTTTTTTAATTTTCAAAAAATAATTAAAACAATAAGTAATAATAAAATATTATAATGTAAATTTTTTTATATTTTATAAATTTTAAATAACTTATGTAAAATATTCTAAAATATTTATTAAAAAATATGAAATTGAAAGTTGAAAAATAATTTTTCTAAAATCACAACCAAAATGTCTATTTGTGGTCTTCACACATGAGGTAGACAAAAATACAGAAGTGTTTTTAAAAAGTACTTTCTAAAAAAGAAAGTATTTTTATTTTATTTCGATAAACGAATTTTAATTTTTTTTTAAAATTAATAATTAAAATAAGTAATAATAAAATTTTATAATTGAATTTTTTTATATTTTATAAATTTTATAAATATTATAATATATTTATTAAAATATATAAAGTTCAAATATTAAAAAGTGCTTTTCCTAAAAACATAGCCAAATGCACTCTCTTTGTAGTCTTCACACATAACGTAGACAAAGACATAGAGGTGTTTAGGAGTATTTTTAAAAAATGTTTTTTTATAATGAAAGCTATGTTTATTTATTTCAAAAAATGAGTTTTATTTTTTTAATTAAAAAGAATTATAATAATAACTAATAATAAGATTTTATAAAATAAAATTTTTCTGTATTTTTAAATTTTAAATAAAATTTTAAAATATTATTGAAGATTTATTGAAAAATATAAACTTAATAAATTGAAATTTATTTTTTCATAACACACTCAAACACAGCCAATTGATGAAAGAGTCGGTAAGCAACCGGATCATCAACAACAATGATACTATAATAAACCACGGGACTAATGACACTAATGAGAGAGTGTTTGGCGGTGTTTATGATATTATTTATATTTAAAAAGTCTTCATATTTTCTAATAAATTTTTTAGAGTAAATTATAAAAAGTTTAAAAATATAGTGAATTATATATAGCATAATTTTTATATGTATAATTTTTAATTTGTTTTAAAAAGTTAGTTTTCCAAAAATTTTAAATATTTTTTATTTAAAAAAAACTTTTTATCATATACACTCTCCTAATTACTGACGCTGCCTACAATAGTGTATGCTTACACGCTATAGATCAAGGAAAGCATCTCTATTTCAAAGACCTCAATGATAACAGACAAACAATCAGACATACTACATATTAATAATGCCACTATATGAAAAATAAAGATGGATCTTGGATGAGCAGCGGCTTTTCATAGATAGTAGATCAGGATCTAGATAGCAATTTCCGTCGTGAGGCCTGCGGTGGAGAGTCCGAGCTAATACTTGTTGAAGTAGTAGTTGTCACTTTGCAGCTTAATTAATGTTTTGATTCATCATCTGAAACCAAATTAGCAACAGATAGATAGTAAGATTAATTAGGGATTGATATGCTGAGTGTAGATGTAATCCAAATGTGCCTCTCCCATCATCCTCTCCTCCATGCATTTCTCTTCTTTTCCGTCATCATCCTTGCTGCACCTCTGCAAAACAAAAATCCATCATCATGCTGAAGTGTCTTTGTAAGAGATAAATATAAATGAGTTATATACTTGATCTCACAATTAACAAACTTGAACTATACAGATACATTAACTAACCAGTAGCGAGGCATCTCTGGAAAATTCTTCATCTTCAAAATGAGTAACCACTTGTTTGAACACATCATCTTCCATTTCTCCTGGAGGAAGAAAATGTGCTTATAGCTGGATGGCAACATGATATCAATGTACTAGCTAAGCTTTTACAAACATAAAAAAAGCCACGCACTTATACTAGCTAGCAGTCTGTGTGCGGAACCATATGAAGATGGAAGACGGGCATGTTATGTACATGTGTTTGTGTACCTTGTTGATGTGGCTGAGGAGTGCTTCTACTTGCAGCAGCAGAAGCTATCATGTAAATAGAAAGGAGTAAAACGATCGAGCAGAACGCAGAAGTGCATCTGTGCCCGATCATGATCTGCTTAATTTGGTTAGCGTTGGTCTCTGATCTGTGTGGAAAACTTCGGCAAAAGACGGATGGATGGTTGATGGAGCAATATTATTGAACTGATAGAATTGATACGAGAGGAAAAAGGATTTAAGATGGGAGACTGAATTAAGGAGGGCGTTGCGTTGGGTTAGGGGGAAGCTACCGAAGATATAAATGCATGCGCACTACCACTACCTGTACCACTACTACAGGTGGATAACAACATTTTCTTATTGATATCTATAGATAAAAGACGCAACCATAAGTATAATGTTATTATAGCATATATACACAGTAGTGTCCGGAAGATGAAAGCACTACTATTTTGTACAATATACTGAGTTTGTATCTCTCAGTCAATTTTTGAAGTCCTGAATTGTGTCAGGTCTAGCACCTGGCTCTCCACTCGCACTCATCTCAAGTCTATAATTGTATAGCAAAAAGAAAGAAAAAGGAAACAAAGCAACTCATCTAACCCACGTGCTCCTGTCTTCTTTTCACACACAAACATCCAATTAAGAGCACTGTTAATGAGCATACAACACAAGACAACGGATGATCATCTGTTTGTTTATCAACGCTTTGTTCTTTCAATCGATGTATTACTATTTAAGATGTCTTCTTGTTGTTGTGGGGTTCAGAAAAGCGCCAGTCTCACTTGAGCGCATGCTGCATGCAGTAGGCCTTTGAAGTCATTGCGACCGAAAGTCAACCAATTGACTGCTACGATATTAATCTCATCTGGATGGATCAGCTATATACTACATCATCTGCCTAACCCAAAATCAGTGCAGGCAGCATGCCAGCAAACTGTAAATCGACAAATCAATTAATAAACAATTAATGTGTTAGCGTAAGTCAACAATATTAGTATTTAGTTTATATTAAAATATTTTTTAATTAAAACTCTTACTATTTATTAAATATGCAAAATATATATAGGCATATACTATTTTTATAGACACAAAGTACATATTTTGGTCAAAAATGACCGGCAAGATTTTTAAATTTAATCTCTATCATTGAATATGAAGAACAATGAGTTGGAATATCTTGATAACAATTTCAGCTTAATCTGGATATAAATCGACCTCCATCATAAGTTTTGATCAAAATGACACAAAAAGGTATTGACAAAAATATATATATTTTATTTTTGTATCATTTTGATCAAAAATTCTGATAAAGGTCCGTTTCTATTCTAATTGAGTTGTAATTTTATCAATATATTTTCAACTTATAGATCTTTATATCCAACGACAGCAACTACCCCAATCGAATTATTTGGGCCGAAATATTGGATTTGATAATCTAACTGGCCATTTTTTGGCTAGCATATACACCATGTGTCTTTAGAGATGATGTGTCTTTATCCTAACATATATATCATATCATATATTTTTATTGCGTATTTGTTCTATTTCTATCACATAATCTTTTATCTATTGGACAAATCTCTAAACAGTTGAACTGCATTATTCTTATGTATTTCTTATTTTTGTCTGATTCAAGATATGCAAACACAGGAGATAATTAGGCATGCTACTAAGTGAGAGTTTATACTATTTAGATGATATTAGTTTCGTTAGAGTTCACAATATTCGTAGATCTAAAAGTAATAAGAAAAATAAAATTTGACTTTGATGTCGATGATTAGCGTGTTTTTATTATTATTTAAGACATTTATTACCATATTATTTTTTATCCTAAAAAGTCTGAATTTAATTTGAAGCTTGTGGTTTTGCTAAGAATCACCGAGTGTCTCATTTTTTATATTATGAATAAACGAATAACTTTATTTGAATTTGTGCATTCGAATGTTTAGAAACTCTCTCATGTTATGTCTCTTATTGACATTATGTAATTTATTACATTTGTGAATTATTGCATAGTCATGATATGATTATCTGTTATGAAAAATTAAAATGATCTTGTAGATTTATTTGTACGGTTTTATAAGATAGTACAGACTCAATTTTTTCTTCTTCTAATTTTTCGCTCTGATTATTGGGGGTATGTTAATAACATTTTGAGCTTTTATCTTCTATAATATAGTATTATTAATGAAATATCTTACCCACAAACATCACAATAAAACGAGATGGTTAAACGAAATTATTCATATTGGATTGATACACATATTTCAAAAACACTATTAAATTGATATAGTTCAATCTACAGTTTATTTGACTAATTTATTTCATCTAGAGTTTTGAACTTTCGAACGCTATTTGAGTTCTTATATACATTTATTACTATTCTTTCTGTACTCTCACTTATACATCGGATATTTAGTTTTGTTGTATTGATACATTTGCAAAAAACTCGAAAGTATAAATTAGATCCATGTGATTTAAGATGCGTGTTTACTGGTTATGGTTCTCAGCAAAAAATATATCACTTCTATATATTATCCTCCAACACTTCATACTTTTCTACTATGGATGTGATATTTCTAAAATAACAAATGTATTTGGTAAGACATCCATTCCATTCGGATCTTCAGAAAAAGATAGAAGCTATGGAAGATTTAAATTAGTTTACCATTGAACTTAACGCATACATCAAGAAGATAATTAGAGACAAAATATTAGGGGTGACAATATGGGTTAATGGGTCAGTTTCGGGTCGACTCATTTAATAACCGTGCTAAATTTGTTCAACCCTAACCCAACCCATGAATTTATACGGGTCAAAATTGTCAACCCTAACCCAACCTACTAATAACCGGGTCAAATTCGGGTTGACCCATTTAATAATTAAAATTATTAATTATTAATTATATATTTTCAAGCTTTAGTGAAATTATAAGATAAGTTCGAATGAAAGTGCACGATATTTTTACTGACAAGATATAATTATGTCCAACAACATTCCTTAATGTCTTCATCGGTCCTTACAATATAAAAATATATATTATTTTTATTTTAAAAAAATATATAATAACAGCTGAAATTTATGATTACAAATACTAGGTTAATAATTTCGATAAAAATTTTGATAAATATATCTATCTAACAAAATTTTCATAAAAATCTTTATACAAAATCTAAATTCGTCATTAAAAATACCTACATAGTAATACTTTCGATAATATTATAATTTTCATATTATACTATTTTACTAAGGTATAAAAATAAAGAATTAACTATAAATATATTTTAATTTAATAGTTTGTAAATAACTAGTATCGATTATTTTTATTGTCAATATTTTATTATACGGTAAGAAAAAATCAAAAATTATTATTTCAAAAGATGACATTTCGGGTTAGTAGGTCAATTTCGGGTTAACTCGGGTTGACCCATTTAATAACCGGATCAAATTTGTTCAACCCTAATCCAACCCATATATTTATACGGGTCAAATTTTCTAACCCTAATCCTGATTAAACAGGTCGATTTCGGGTCGAATTTTCGGGTCAGGTTATATATTACCACCCCTACAAAATATGAGTTATGACTTGGATCCAGAGGACTTTAGTACTATTGAATTTAGAAAGAAGCATAAGAAATAAAAAGGGTAGGAATTTTAGAAGAAATTCGTCTCTCTCATCCTATGTTTCCACTCAAACCTCTAAAAATATTAATGTTTTAAGTACTAAGATTCAAAGTATTATTGTGATAAATCGACAATTGTCAGTAAGAGTTATTAGTTGCCACCAAGTAGAAAATCATGAAAAATCTCATGACAGATATTCACTTGAAGAAAACTCTCCAAATATTCTATTGCTAATCATATATATTCTTATAGGCTGTCCACATATATGTAATATTCATTAATCAGATAGCAAATGTGACTCTTTCTATTAGTAGTTAAGAATTATTATATGATCCTAAATGGACTCACGCTATTTATGAAGATATGAATGCTCTTCACAAAAATTTGACTTGGGGAACGAGATAGAAAGAAAGTTATGGTCAAACTTACACAACCTACTCAAGAGGGGATTAGTAAATTAAATTGTTAGGTAAAAAATTTAATGCAGTATTTTAACATAACAAAACTTAATTTCGTACAAAATAATAGCACTATAGTCGATTAGACATAATCAGATTCCCTATTTAATATTCTCTGTTTAGTTCAAGTGTAAATAATATAAGAAAATTATTCAACACATAAACACGCAAGATTTACGAGGTTTGATAAATAAATTTGCGTACGTAAAAAATGAATTACACTAATTTTTATTAAGTTGCCATAATATAAAGATGATATATTTAACCAAATACTATTGTGTTAATCGATTCTCTCTTTGAGATGAACCACCAATAACTTACTAGATTCACAAGTCACTCCAGCCATGATAATATTTTTGCACCAACTAGACGAAAAATATTGACAAACAAATATCTAAATATTTTAATTATATTAAAATATATTTATTTATTATATATGGAGACTGTAAATATATACTTATAAGAGTATTGAGAATTAGAAGATATTGGAATAGATTTTCATGGTCATACACAGTTCAATCTTCTGACTATACAAAATGCATCCCTTGCTTAAAGATACATCTGAGGAAGCGTTTAAAAGTGCTTACGAAATAAAGATTTTTCAGAATAGAAGATTTTTGATCTTTCTTGATAAACGAACTATACTTTTTTATCTAAAAAAATAATAATAAAAATATACAATAAAAAGATTATTACCTAAATTTTTTTTATATTTTTTAAATTTTTAAATAAAATTTTTAAATACTCATAAAATATGTATTGAAAAATATAAAATTAAAAATTAAAAAATAGTATTGAAAAAATGTTAAGCCAAACGGAGTATCAAGGTAATCATGCAAAGGGCAAAACCACTACCATACTATATTACAGTACTATACGATTCTTATACTGGAAGAAAACAACCACTGCTAGCTGCATTGTTTGACCGCTGCAGTAGACAAAGTAATGTCTAAAGCAAGAAATATATATAAAGTTAAAAAAACACCGTATAGGAGCTATAGCGCTTTATGTATCGATTAGCTAGGGAGGAAAGGAAAAGAAGAGAAAGTGCCCGCGACCTACGCCTTTGTCCGACTGCCTCGATATGTATGAATACCCAGCTTAAGTAGAAAAGGCTTAAGATTGCGTTTAGCTTATTAAAAAAATATTTTTTTTAATTTTTAATTATATATTTTTTAATAATAATTTATCATTATTTGTAAAATTATTTAAAATTTTAAAATAAAATTTAAAATAAAATTTATTTTTATTATTTTTTAAAAATAAGCAAAAATAAAACTTATTTTCAGAAAATATAAAAATAATTTTTATTTTAAAAAAATTTTATTTCAAAAAATATTTTTAAAAGTTTCAAAATGAATTCAGAAATCAGGATGAGTTTGAAATTGATTATAAAATAAATTTTTTAAAATAAAAAAATATTTTTATTTGTAAAAAATAATAAAAATATATAAATAAAAAATTTTTATTATATATAATTTTTTTATACTTTTTAAATATATAAAATAATAAAAAATTAAAAAATAATTTTTGGTAAACATACCAAACGCACCCTCAGAAACACGTGCATTCGGGACATGGAAAGTACACACCTACATCTTGACTACTGCGCGGCTTTTTATAAACTAGTGCATGTATCAACTTGAATGCGCGACTACTTATTTTCTTAACAGTGATGTTATAAGCAATTAATGATTAACATGTCGATTCTAAGTTCTAGAAGTTCGTGGTAAGTAATATCTCTTAGGAAGTAATTTGCAAGCTTATAAACGTTTTTTCGTAAGTAGCTTATATATACGGCAGTAATATATCCATATGGTTGTTTGTAGTACTAAATTTTCATGTATGCATATTTTGAATGTTTGTGGTAAGAGTAATCTATATGCGGTAATTTCTGAAAAAAGTAATTATAATTAGGAGATGTTTGAGAATTTTTTATTTTTTAAGACAAAAGATATTTAAAAGTTTTTTAAAAATTATTTTTTATGTTTAATTTAAAAAAATAATAAATAATAATTGTATTTTATAATTATTCTGAAATTTTAAAATATTTTATAAAATATTATAAAAAGAAATTAAAGTTAAAGTTAAAAGAAGTTAGAAAAGTAATCCCCTACACCGCGTGTAAAAGAGAGTAGAGAATTTTCCTCTCTGTTGTGATCGTAACAAATAGAATGGGAACATTGAGATGAACTTGATCTCCTTCCTCCTGACTGTGTTCTATGTTTAACCACCCAACTCCCTCCCTTCTACGCAACTTGAAATTTTATCAAGTATTTCCAAGCAAAAATACCAATTCTAACTTCTGTCTTTGGTTTTTAAATTTCAGCGGCTCTCCTTCTTCCTCCAAGCAATTATGGTTAAAAAAAAACGAAAAAACAAAAATGTCAAACAGGGCAACAAGCTCAAACGCCATGTTGGTCTAGTCTCCAAGTTTAGTTCCAATTTTGAAGGAGGACAATTTGATTATTGGAAGTCCCAAATGCAAACTATATTCATCTCGCAAGATCTATGGGATTTGATCAAAGAAGAACAAGAAGAAGCTCCGGTGATTGTGCAGACTGGACGTAGGAGACGCAAAAGCTCTAGAAGAAGAATTTGAAGAGAGATACAAAGGGCTCTCCGACTCATACATCAAAAGGGGTAAGCGAAAACACATGCAAGGTGTTTGGCATTACCAAATCGAAAGAAGTTTGGAAATTCTTACAAAGAGAGTTTGAAGGAAATGAGGGGGTGATCTCTATAAAGCTTAAAAATGCTTGGAAGGAGTACTTGAAGATGGACTAAAAGACAGCGTCCAGCAGTAGCTACCAATTAGTGAGCTAATGAACCAAATGATGATCGACTATAACGGGCAGAGGTTACGAATATTTAACAGTGTTTGAATCGGAAGTATAGATTCAGAGTAACGGAAAGCAAAATAAATGAATAAATTAGTATTTTCTATTATTTTTATTTGATATAAATTTATAAAATTAATAAAAACTAAAACTTTTCTTCTTTTGGTGTCCGTTGCATTTATGAAGTTCCTATTTTATCTTATTGTTTTGTTGTATTTACTTAGTGGTTTCTTTCTTCTTCGTTTCACTCGATCAGCCACCGCTCAGCGGCACCTGTTTTTGCTGCGCCAGGCCTCGCTGCGCCTCGCCGGCAAGAGCCGTCGATCCAGGTAAGTTCGAGAGCCGGTGAGAGCCGTTGAATTGAAGAAGAAGAAGAATCGAGTGCTCTGTAACTGACACAAAATTGAGCAATCAATCCAAACAAATAACTTTCAGTTTCTTTCTCAATCAAACCTTTTTGTTATTATCTCCTGCCACAATTATTCTAATTTCAGTAAGCTCTGTGTAGGATTGTCTTGCTGTTGTTGTTGGTTCTCGTAGTGGCGGAGTTATAAACATGATTGGGGGAATGAAGTGGAGAAGAAGAAGTAGATCAAACCACTTTCGGTGGCTGCAATGGTTCTTCATGTTCCTGTTTCTTTCATTTCATGGTAAGTTAAAGCAGCTTGATTTGGTATGATACGAACTGTTCGATGAAATTCCTTAACGGGAGCTTTTTTTTTTATTTTTTATGATCAATACTTGTTAGTTTATTGTTACTGATCTTCTTGTTAGTTTATTGTTTTGTCAAGAGATATGATGGTTCAAGCGTTTACTGGATATTTTGGTGTGAATTATGGTAGATTTGTAGATAACATTCCCCCACCTGAAACTGCTGTTATACTTTTAAAAGCTGCAAAGATAAAGATTGTTAGAACATAGGATGCTGACCATGGTGTTCTTAATGCATTCAAAGGGTCAGGAATTGGAATAACTGTTGCGATTGGTAATGAATATCTGAAAGATATGAGTGTCAGTGAAACCATGGTCAAATCAACAGAAATTATGTGGACATTAGGAAGATTGATGTAAGAGTATAAGTTTGGATGGTATGTATGTCAGACATACGGAATGAAGTCTCATTCCCATCACTTTTTTTTTTGCCATATATTATTGTTCAACAGATTTGAATTATCACCTTGCATGTTACAGTGTTTTCTGTACAGATCTGCTAAATAGAAGGTTTATTTGTTATTTTGTGATCTCTGATATCGAAAAGATTCCTTATGCAGAATCCAGGGCAGTTTAAGAGTTCACTCTTAGGGGATTGCATGGAGGAAGCAAAGTTGTGGGAAGGTTGTTGAGGGGGACAAGTCTGATAACATGGTTTGACCTGGATGAAAGTTCCTAGAGGCTATCAGTATGGCGTCAGGATTAAAGAAGGGCTCACCTACAAGTTCGTTGGCTTTCGAGAACAGGTTATTATTTCTCTCTGTTAATGTTTATTCATCAACTGAGTGGTAGTGTGGGTTTCGCTGTGTGGACTGTTAGCTGTGCCACAAGATTTTACTTGATTATATTATTGGTAATTATCATATTTATATGTGGTTACTGATTTGTCAATGGTAAAGCTGTAGTTTAGATTGATTGTGGGAGGGTTTTGTTGATTTGGCAACATAAACTTGATATTTACTGGATTTTAAGCTGATTCACTAGAAGATCTCAATGCTTGTACTGAGCTTGACTGGATGCTGGAGAGTTTGTTATTCTACTTTATAATGTAGTGTACTAGAGTTGAATTCTCATTGCAACTACATCGACAACATGCGCTTTTTTAAATGTTTCCCTATTAATCATATTTGTTATTGACAGTAATTTTTCTTTTTCTGTTAATCAGGTTTTAGTTTTTCCACTTCCTTTATCTATCATTACTTCCTTTCCTTTCTCATTTCCTAGCTAGAATTCCACTTGACAAAGTTGAATGGGATCTTTGTATATGCATTTACTTGTGATGGACCTTAATTCTATGTTTTCAATGTTGTAATTGTTAAATTTTTATTTGAATGTAGTTTACTTTATGGTCATATGAAATGATAATTGAGCGACCATGTATTAAACATTATTGACAATTTTGTTTAGTGGGATAGGATGTCCGCAACTTGACCAACTTTATCCAAAAATTATTTGGAGTAGCAGCTGAAGAGAAGCAACTTTCTGTCAGTTGCTGCAACTAGGGAGCAGTTGATTTGAATGGTTAAAATCAGTCAACTAACAGATTTTAGAGTTGGCAGGTAGGAATGATTCTTTAAGGAGTTTGTGTGAGAATATGAATTTGTTTGGGAGTTCACAGCATTAGGGAGAGGTGGGGAGAAGGGGTGATGGAGTGTTGGATTTGTTGACATTGGGTTTGAAATGACAAAACAACTTTGAAGTCTTTGTATTTAGGAAGATTGAAATAAAAATGTATGTATTATAAAATTTTTAAGTATTTCAATATTGAGTTTAGAAACTTGAAGAATGCTTTATAGTGACCCGAACAATTCATCAAATACTTTATAGGGACACAACAAAACACCACCAGATATTGTACTCGGATCTAATACTTGGCTGCTTAACCAAAATATATAAAAAAATATTTCAGTATTTTTAAAAAAATTATTCTTATTTATTTCTCAATTACTAAAAAAAATAATATGTACTCGTCTTAATTTTATTAATATATTCAAATAAATAAAATAAATTATTATTCTTACAATCATTTTTATTCAAATAATTTATTTTATTTAATTTTAATTTGATTTAATTTATTTATTACTCGTATATTTAAATAGACCGTAAAATACAACCTGTTCAATCTTTCAATTAGAGAATCTATATGAACATTTTGATTTCGTATCACTCTCTGGAGTTATTTAAAATTATTAAAATAAAATATGTTTTTAAAAACTAAATTTTAATATTTTAAAATATAAATTTATTAATTTAGTTTTAGAAATTATATACATCAAATTCATATAAATTTATCTATAATCTTAAACTTTAAAAAAGTTTGTATCCCTTTTTAAGTTCTTGAGTCAGCGTTCAGGGCATCAAGCCTGCAGCAGGGAATCTGGACTCGATGTGATATGATGTGACCAAAACTAATATGTGAGTTTTGAAGCTTTATAAATGGTTTAGTTCCGTAACGATAGTTTATTTGTTCTCAATCTAAATATATGTGTTAATCAAAATTTCGTAGGCATTCTACTATAATTATATTAATCGATGTTTATCGCATAAACTACTATTTTTCTTTCGTGTTTCCTGTCAAGGTTTGCAGAATCTTATGACATGTGCAACTTAGTTTGATTTGTTTCTTATGCAGCCTCATGGTTTTTTATGCTCCAGATTTTTCTAGAATTATTTTGTTTTTTATATAACACTCTAATTTCTTTTATTTTAGAATCTAATAACATTTTATAATACTTATAAAAAATTTCATAATATTTAATTTATTTAAATTTTAAAAAATGTATAAAAGAGTATTACATCATAAAAATTTAATCAAAAAATTAAAATATTTCTTGTTAGAAAATTTCTATTTTATAAATATATAATATTTTCAATCAAGTCGTTAGGGCATGTTCGAGGCTGCGTCTTACATCCGATCTAAAATGTTTACTATTCTAAAGAAATAGTTTTTATACTTTAAATTTTTTTAGTTTAGAACATATTACAATGATATGTTATAACATAATTTGATTAGTTTAACATAAAAAATAACTTTATTTAAAAGATTCACTGAAACTTTTTTTCAAAAGATTATCTTGTTTTTAGAAAGCTAGAAATAACTTTGATCTGCAATATCTTTTATATAGGGTTTGACATTTTGAGAGTAGTTTAGTTATAAAATTTATACGAAGTGAATGAAAAATCGTCAATTAGTTATAATTGTGAGAACCAAACCGGATGGTAATCAGAAAAACTATCCGGATCAACGGTTTTCGATTAGACCGGACGGATCGACTGTTGACCTCGGATCAATAGCTCCTTCATCAGTCCATGATCAGTGATGAATAAAACTCCTTCTCGCACTCATTTTTTCAAAACTTTACCACTCGTCATGGCTCACGCTGCTATACAACTTCGCCTCTCCTTACTTTCGTTCATATGTACTCGGATCTTTTTTTTTCTCGTTTGAATCCTTTCCAACTCCGTCGCTGCTTGCTTTCGATCGCACCACGCTGCTGTCATCTCTCTTCTTGGTGTTTCCCTTGGGCCGTTGCATATCTATCTTATTTACCAGTTCATCTCTGTTGCTCGCTTTCAGATTGCCTCCGCAACCCCAACAATCCAAACGTTGCTATTATGAAAACATGTTTTTCGAGAATTAGGATCATTCTTGACATAGTTGAGTCACTCGATTACATTCGCATTCAATTTCAAGTCGTTCACAATCATCTCAAAGCTCCAACATTATCATTACCGATCTTGGTATCCGCGCAAAGATTACCTATTTCGATACTACGGAGCCACAGGAGAATTAGGGGATACTTATAGTAGTAAGAATCTTGGTGAAATCGAAGAAGCTGAAGAAGAGAATAACAGATCACAAAAGAGGAGTCACAGCATGGATAAAAGTCGGGAACAGCGATCGCTGTGGCAGCTCAGTGTTAAACGGAAATATATTGCTACTCGCCATTGTAAACTTGACCCCAAATCCGACAAAATCGAAGGAGACAAAATTTTGAACCCTTCCATATGAGAATCATCGAACAGCACCACCCCAAGGACGGCGGAGTAAGACAACGGTATAGTCAAAGCAGTGATCGTTGTGGCGTCGTCTCTAGGACCATGCCGAAAATTGTCCCCCAATTAACTATAGCGATTTCATCGGCGGTGAAATTGGCATATTCAATGAGCTCCGTCAAAGTCGACCACCAGATGAGTGTTGTAGTAGGTGCAGATGACCTTGGATTGAAGTTTGATAGTAGAGAAGGGGGTTCAGGTCGGAAATCATTTGCTTGAGTTAGTTCTGCCCAACCTTCAAAATTTTTTTATTATTCCTACCCGTGTCGACCTGGACAGGTCGATTCGGTTGTGATGTAGATAAAACCAACTAAGAAAACTCAATAATTCTATCCTAGTCTATCCCGCAAGTGCACGGTTGTCGTCTACCGTATAGCAAATAACGAGTTTATTCCACGGAGATTGTTGTTAACTCTAACCCAAATTTTTAATAACAAAAGTTGTGTTTGTAAAAGCGAATCAAAAGTGTACGAGAGCTAAGAACGAAAAGTAACGCACGGATCGAAAAAACAGGTATGCAAACAACTGGAGTTTTAGAATCCACCACTAATGGCTCTAATTTAATCCTTAAATAAATATGATAATAGATTATGATGACTGTGAAGATCTTGTATCTAACACCTTGGTTCAGTTCTTAGATACGATTTCTAATTATGACTTTAATTTTGGTCCAGTATAAAATCATCTATCGTTAGTGATATTCTAACTCCTTGTTTAGAAATTACTAACAATGCATTAGGTTCTGCGAAATCATAAATCATGTAGTTACATTCACTTTGATCCAGTAAATATTAACTACAATTGTTAATCCTGTAAGTCGTAAATTATGCTCCGATTGATCCTCGCAAACACAATTAATATAATAATTTAGATATCAAATCCAATGCTAATCATGAATGCGAATTTAAAATCTAAACATCTTTTCAAACAAGAATTAACAACTCACATAAAATCAACAATCCATACATCACATAATATTCAAAAAATAAATTAAACTTATTAGAATTTCATCCTAACTCCAGTTTAGAGAACTTAGCCACTCATATTAATACACACAATAATATTGTATGGAAAATAAAACATGAGGAAAAAAAAAGAAAGCAAATCTGAAGAATTTTTCGTCTCTAATTTGATCTTCCTTCTGTCTTCCGTCGGCTCTCTCTAGGGTTTCTGTCGGCCCTTTGTTGCCTCTTTGTTGGCTCTTCGTTGCTCATTCGATGCCCCTTTTGGCTCTCCATTCACCTCTTTTTATAATAGAACTTCCTCTCACAAAATTAGGCAAAAAATATCTTAAAAGATTTTCGGATTAGATTTGATATAAATTTGTTGCTATATTTGATGCTAGATCTTTGATTTAGATTTAATTGGTCAAATACATCAATGAGGATCGCCGTTTGATATTTTCTTCCATGATTAGCTATTTTATTTTATTCCTTCAATAATTTCCTTCTTTATTTACCTATACTTCACAAAATAAAATAATTCATATTGTGAATAGAATTTTAATAAAAATCTAATATTTATTATAACAATAAGATATAATAAATATATCACATTACACATTATCAAATACCCCCAAATTTAATTTTTTTTGCTATTCCTCGAGCAAAATGATAAGAAAGTTATATATATATATCATTCTTCACAACTTATTCTCATAATTTTCAATTTCTTCGTATAGTTTGATCAACCAAAATCTTTAAAGAGTAATGTAAGCATAATAAACAAATTAACATCACTTACAAACTTCCTTAATGCACTATATAGTAATCAAATCAACTCAACCTCGCTTTTCAAAACATATGCAACATACTAGAAGGAAGTTTAGAATTCAATGTCCATAAGTATGTTTAGAAATCATCTCCCTACTACACATACAATTTTTAGAGATTCACCAAATTATTTTAAATATTGTAATGTATGAATTCAAACTTAGGAAGTCGTCAAAATACAAAGTAACCAAGAGCATATTTAACTTCAAGAAGAACAAGGTATACTCAAGTATTGGTCCAATTTTGCGGCTCTTTTATTTATTTAATTGCTCTTTCTTTACCACTGCACTTTACAATGCATACTCGAGCTCTGTTTTTTTTTTATTTTTTTAATGCTCTTTCTTTACCTTTGTGCTCTCCAAAAAGTCTTTATAACTCTGTATCTCAATTATCCCTAAGAATTGAAAACAAAATAAGACAACACAAAAAAAAATACTAAGATCAACTCTAAGCCTCGCATTGTATGGTGATAGATGTCATCACTCGTTATAGACTATGAAATCAAAATTCTCTATAAAATGTATTCAATTGCATTGTCTAGAATGACAAGATTTTATCAAATCAATTATATACAGTACTATATCAAGAAGAACGTACGTTTAGTTAATAAGAATATTATACGAACAAACTCAATAAGGATTCTAGTTTCAAAAGCAATACTAGAAAGAGAGTTCAAACTCATTATTGAAAAATGGATGATAGACTATCAATCGATGTTTATGCATAATTTTCTATCTCCCCTCCAAACTTGAATTCGACATTGTCCTCAATGATGAAAGATAAAAATGAACAATGTATAAAGCAAAGGGATATAAAAATTGAGGTGTTAGAAAACTCCCCTGATTTTTAAATGGCCCGAATCTTTGATTAACTTCTCCATCAACTGCATCACAGCAATAAATCTTTGCATTATAGTGAATCTTCTTTCTGTCCGAATCCTTCAAAAATAATAAACATATAAAATCAAACGAAAATAAAATCCTACAAAATTCAATTGCTACTAGAGATAAAGGCATTGGGTTGCCTCCCAATAAGCGCTAAATTTAACTTCTTCAGCCAGACGAGAAGTTTGTCAAGTAGGATCGCGCAGTTGGAGAGTTGGTTCAGTTTGGATTGTAAGGGTGGTCTCCAAGTATGGCTTCAAGCGATGCCGATTGACCTTAAATTGTGCTCCAGATTTGAGATCCTTGATTTCTATAGCTCCATGTGGAAAGATTTCAATTATCTCATATGGTCCATGCCATTTTGACTTCAGTTTTCCTGGAAAGAGTTTCAACCGTGAGTTAAACAATAAAACTTTCATACCTGGAGTAAACTCTTTCCGCTGAATTGACTTGTTATGATAGGACTTTGTGCGTTCCTTGTAAATCTTTGCATTCTCATAAGCTTCGTTGCGAATTTCTTCAAATTCATTGAGTTGCAACTTTCTTTCATTCCCTGCATCCTTCATGTCAAAATTTAGTTTTTTTATAGCCCAATATGCATTATGTTCAAGTTCCATAGGTAAAGACATGCTTTTCCAAATACAATACGATATGGACTCATCCCTATAGGTGTTTTATATACTGTCCTGTAAGCCCATAAAGCATAATTAAGTTTTATTGTCCAATCCTTTCTTGTGGTGTTCACAGTTTTCTCCAAAATATTTTTTATTTCCCTATTGCTAATTTCTACTTGTCCTGAGGTTTGAGGGTGATATGGAGTGGCTACCTTATGAGTTATGCCGTATTTTCTTAACAAAGCATCAAAAGGTTTATTACAAAAATGTTTACCACCATCACTAATGATTGCTCTAGGAGTTCCAAACCTAGTGAAAATCGTATTCTTCAAAAATTTGAGGACAATGTTATGATCATTAGCTTTTGTAGTTTGAGCCTCTACCCATTTAGATGCATAATCAATAGCAACAAGAATATAAGAATACCCAAAAGAGGAAGGGAATGGACCCATGAAGTCTATACCCCAAACATCAAAGAGTTCTACAACCAAGATATTAGTCAAAGGCATCATGTTCCTCCTGCTGATATTTCCTATTCTTTGGCATCTGTCACACTTAGAACAAAAGTTAAATGCATCTTTAAATAAAGTGGGCCAAAAGAAACCTGATTGAAGGACTTTATGGGCTGTTTTTTTAGCACCAAAATGACCTCCACATGCTAACTCATGGCTATACCTTAGAATGCTTTCTTGTTCATCCTCAAGAACGCATCTTCTAATGATTTGGTTCGGACAATGCTTAAACAAATAGGGATCATCCCAATAATAGTGTTTCACCATAGACAGAAATCTCTTCTTTTCCTGAAAAGATAAATTATTTCTCAATACACCACTAGTAAGATAATTCACAAAATCAGCATACCAAGGTTCTTTATAAGTAATGGAAAGAAGTTGTTCATCTGGAAAAGAATCATTTAGAAGCATGTTGTCTCCTTCTCTTTGATCTTCAATCACGATACGAGAAAGATGGTTTGCTACCACATTTTCGCTACCTTTCTTATCTTTAGTCTCCAAATCAAACTCTTGTAGCAATAAAATCCATCGAATCAACCTAGGCTTAGCATCTTTTTTAGTCAACAAATATTTAAGAGCAGCATGGTCAGTAAATACAATAACTTTAGAACCAAAGATATATGGACGAAATTTTTCTAAAGCAAACACTACAGCAAGCAACTTTTTTTCTGTTGTTGAATAATTAAGTTGTGCATCATTCAAAGTCTTGCTAGTATAATATATAACATGTGGCAGTTTATCAATTCGTTGACCAAACACTGCACCAATAGCATAATCTGAAGCATCACACATCAATTCAAATGGCAAATTCCAATCGAGAGCAGTAATGATAGGAGCAGTAGTTAAGGCATTTTTCAAATTATTGAATGCATGCAAACAATCTTTATCAAAATCAAATATAGCATCCTTAGCCAATAAATCACATAGAGGCCTAGTTATTTTAGAAAAATCCTCAATGAATCTTTTATAAAAACCAGCATGGCTTAAAAAACTTCTAATGCCTTTTACTAAAGTAGGGGGAGGTAGATTTTTTATAATTTCAATTTTTGCTCTATTTGCCTCAATTACTTTACAAGAAATCACATGTCCTAAAACAATTCCTTATTTAACCATAAAATGACATTTTTCCCAATTTAAAACCAAATTCGTTTCTTCACATCTAGATAAAACCAATTTCAAATTATCAAGGCATCCATCAAAAGAAGATCCAAAAACTGAAAAGTCATCCATAAATATCTCAATGATTTTTTCTACCATATCAGAGAATATAGCCATCATACATCTTTGAAATGTTACTGAAATATTGCACAAACCAAAAGGCATCCTCCTATAGGCGAAAGTACCAAATGGACAAGTGAAAGTTGTCTTCTCTTGGTCTTCTGGAGCAATTGGAATTTGATTATAATCTGAAAAACCATCAAGAAAATAATAATGTGAGTGTCCAGCTAAACGTTCAAGCATTTGATCAATGAAAGGTAAAGGAAAATGATCTTTTCTTGTTGCAAAATTCAACTTTCTATAATCAATACAAACACGCCATCTCGAAGTTATTCTTGTAGGGATCAATTCATTATTCTCATTTTTAACTACTGTTACCCCAGATTTCTTAGGTACTACTTGTACAGGACTAACCCATCTACTATCAGAGATTGGATAGATTACTCCTACATCAAGTAGTTTTAAAATTTCAGCTCTAACAACCTCTTTCATATTAGGATTTAATCTCCTTTGGCTTTCATGAGTAGGTTTGGCATCATCCTCCATTAAAATTCTATGCATACACATTACAGGACTAATACCTTTTATGTCAGCTATTGTCCAACCTATTGCTGTCCTATGCTCTTTTAGGATATTAATGAGACTCTTCTCTTCTATAACTGTAAGATCTGAAGATATGATAACTGTGAGGGTTTCATTATCACCTAAGAATGCATATTTAAGATGTTCAGGCAATGATTTGAGTTCTAACTTAGGAGGGACTACAGTAGATGGCTCTATTCTTGTTTTATTCATCTCTAAAAGTTCAAATGAAGCTTTATAATTAGGTTGAATTGGTTTTAACACATTTAGGGCAGCAAGTATATCATTAGAGTTATTACTATCTGTCATATCTAAAGTTAATGCTGCTTCCAAATCATCCTTATATTTTTCCTGCAAAACAACAGAATCGATTAATGGATCTAATAAATCAACAGAAAAATAAGAATCTGAATAAATAGAATGATGTTTTAAAGCATCAAACACTTTTAATTTAACGGTTTCACCCAATACTGTCATTATAAGGGTGCCTTTTTTCACGTTGATACATGTGCCTGCAGTAGCCATAAATGGACGACCAAGAAGAATAGGGATCTCACGATCACTTCTCAAGTTTTTCTCCATGTCCAAAATAATGAAACTGCAGTAAGAATTAATTTGTCAACTTGAACTAAAACATCTTCTATAATACCTGTGGGATGCCGTATGGAATGATCAGCAAGCTCGAGACGCGCAGTAGTTTTTTTTGTACCTTCTAAACTCAACTCTTTGTAGATAGAAAACGGCATCAAGTTGATGCTTGCCCCTAAGTCCAACATAGCACGGCCAAGTCTCTTGGCACCAATAGTGATAGGAATATCAAAACTACCTGGATCATCAAGCTTAGGTGGAAGCTCGCTTTTCAACACTGCACTTACATTCTTATTCAATCTGACTCCTTCGTTTGGTGCAAATTTGAATTTGTGAGCCTTCAAATTTTTAATAAATTTTCCATATGCTGGAATCTAGTCAATCACATCAAGCAAAGGAAGGTTAATATGCACTTTACTTAACATATCATAAATATCTTGAAATTGCTTATCCTATTTATTTTGCTTTAAACGGCCCGGAAATGGTATAGGAGGTGCATAACGATCAACCACTTTGTGCAGTCCGGAAGGATGATGATCAAATTTCTTCCCATGATGTTGATCATTCTCATATGGTGATGATTCCGACATTTTTTCTCTTACTCCAGATTTGTCCAGCTCTTGCTTTTCAGCACCTACAACTACACTTTCATTAGAAAAATCAACTTTATCATCATTATTAATAAGTTTACCTGATCTTAATTGAATGGCTTTTGCTTGTTCATTATTTCGTGGATTGATGTTAGGTTGACTAGGAAACTTACCAGACTCTCTTTGGCTCAAAACTTGAACAATTTGACCTACCTGAGCTTCAAGCTTTTGTTGACCAATTGCTAATTGTCTTACCAAATCCTCCAATGAAGTCGATGGCTTTGGTTGAGGTGGAGGTTGGTGTTGTTGATTGCTCCACGAGAAGTTGGGATGATTCCTCCATCCAGGATTGTAAGTGTTTAAATATGGATCATGTTTAGGATGTCGGTTATACGAACTTACCATATTTGCTTGTTCTTGTACAAACTCAGGAAAATCTACTCCTTGTGGACAATGGACAGTAGAATGACCAGATAAATCACAAATGCTACATACCTCTTGTGTTGAAAGTTTTCCGTTCATAGCCAACAAAGCATCCAATTTGTTATTAATATCATTCACCTGCGCTTTAGAAGCATAATCGTTATTACCATTCATCTCATAAATTTCAGCTCGTCTTCCTCGTGTATCTATATGTTGCGTCTCAAGAGTTAGATTTTCGAATAGCGTTTGACATTCAGCTGGTGTCTTATTCCGAATAGATCCACCTGCATAATTATTCACTGCAGCTTTGCTAGAAACAGTTAGTGCCTTATAAAATATACGCATCAAAACCAAAATAGGCAAACCATGGTGGGGACATTGAATTAACAAATTATTAAATCGTTCCCACGCTTCAGAAAATGACTCATCAGATTGTTGAGTGAATTGCATGATTTTATCTCTTAATGCATCAGTTTTTTGAGTTGAAAAGAATTTCTCTAAAAACCTGTTTTGAATTTCAGTCCAAGTAGTAAGTGAACTAGATCTAAGTGATTGTAACCATACCTTTGCTCTATCTTTTAAAGTGTAAGGAAAGATTTTCATTTGAAGGTGTTCCTCAGTAACCCCATCTGTCAAAGGCATGTTAGAAACTATATTGAAAATTTTTCGAATATGAGCTAAAGGATCCTCATTGTTCAAACCATGAAAAGAAGACATCATATTAAAATGAATAGTTTTTAACTCATAGTTTCTAGCAGCATCAGGGAGAACTATACTAAATGGAGATACAGGAATTGTAGGAATGTCAAGATCTCCCATTGTTTCATTCGGTGCAACAGCCATTTCCTCAATTCTAATATTCAAATGATTTCTACGCTCACGTCTAATTCTCCTAACCTCTCTCTCAAGTTCAGGATCAAATTCAAGTGAAGATTGACTATGAGAGCGAGTGATCATGCAATAATGTAACTATAATGAAAAACAAACTAATATGCTCTAAGCTAAATGCAAAACAAATTCAAAATATCAATGAATCTAAATGAAACTAGATTGAATCAAAGTCAAAACAAAACAATCCCCGGCAACGGCGCCAAAAACTTGATGTAGATAAAACCAACTAAGAAAACTCAGTAATTCTATCCTAGTCTATCCCGCAAATGCACGATTGTCGTCTACCGTATAGCAAATAACGAGTTTGTTCCACAGAGATTGTTGTTAACTCTAACCCAAATTTTTAGTAACAAAAGTTATGTTTGTGAAAGCGAATCAAAAGTGTACGAGAGCTAAGAAGGAAAAGTAACGCACGGATCGAGAAAACAGGTATGCAAACAACTGAAGTTTTAAAATCCACCACTAATGCCTCTAATTTAATCCTTAAATAAATATGATAATAGATTATGATGATTGTGAAGATCTTGTATCTAACACCTTGGTCCAGTTCTTAGATACGATTTCTAATTATGACTTTAACTTTGGTCCAGTATAAAATCACCTATCGTTAGTGATATTCTAACTCCATGTTTAGAAATTACTAACAATGCATTAGATTTTGCGAAATCATAAATCATGTAGTTACATTCACTTTGATCCAGTAAATATTAACTATAATTGTTAATCCTGTAAGTCGTAAATTATGCTCCGATTGGTCCTCGCAAACACAATTAATATAATAATTTAGATATCAAACTCAATGCTAATCATGCATGCGAATTTAAAATCTAAACATCTTTTCAAATAAGAATTAACAACTCACATAAAATCAACAATCCATACATCACATAATATTCAAAAAATAAATTAAACTTATTAGGGTTTCATCCTAACTCCAGTTTAGAGAACTTAGCCACTTATATTAATACACACAATAATATTGTATGGAAAATAAAACATGAGGAAAAAAGAAGAAAGCAAATATAAAAAATTTTCGTCTCTAATTTGATCTTCCTTCTATCTTCCGTCGGCTCTCTCTAGGGTTTCTGTCGGCCCTTTGTTGCCTCTTTGTTGGCTCTTCGTTGCTCCTTCGATGCCCCTTTTGGCTCTCCATTCACCTCTTTTTATAGTAGAACTTCCTCCCACAAAATTAGGCAAAAAATATCTTCAAGATCTTTGGATTAGATTTGATATAAATTTGTTGCTATATTTGATGTTATATTTGATGATAGATCTTTGATTTAGATTTAATTGGTCAAATACATCAATGAGGATCGCCGCTTGATATTTTCTTCCATGATTAGCTTTTTTATTTTATTCCTTCAATAATTTGCTTCTTTATTTACCTATACTTTACAAAATAAAATAAAATAATTCGGTAGTACTTATAAAAAAAATATTTTTTTGAAAGAAAAATATTTTTATCTATTTTTAGAAGCGAGTTTTACTTTTTTATCTCAAAAAATTAAAAAAAATAAACAATAATAAAATCTTACGATATATAATTTTTATATATTTTTAAATTTTAAATAAATTTTATAGAATATTGTGAAAATTTTATTAGAAAATATGAAATAAAAAAGTTGAAAAATGCTTTTGAGAAATGCTCTCCCAAAAGCGCCCTATATTATTAAATGTATCAAACTTAATACTAGTTATTCGAATTTAATTTCTTTCAAACCTGAAACATAAACATTGTTTCACGGTGAGTCATATCTTAGATTGTAGTGATTACATTCATAATATGTAGCACTACTCCTAATATTATCTGAAGTCAGAGCTCAAGCAATGCAAGGGTCAATCGATGCAATTGCCAAACTTACAAATACTGTAGGGACACTAGTTTCCCTCTTGTTGCTAATTTTCTGCATCCTATATATTATCTGGGAGGTGTAGCAATGATATAAGACACGTTGCAAGGGACTCAAGAAAGGACTCATAGTGAATGCTGGGAAACGCCCAACTTTGGGTGACTACATCTTTCTCGATTCATCTCAACCAGATACTAACGCAAACCGGGACACTAAGGGCGTATTTAACAACACCTCAAATTTATTTTTTTTAAAACTTATCTTTAATATAAAATACATACAAAAATTAAATAAAATTTTTTTATTAATAATTTTTTTTTAAAATTTAATTTTAAAATTTGCTATAAATATTACATTAATATATAATTTTATTTTTTATTAAATATTTTTAATATTTAATTTAATTTTTTAAATTGATTTTTAAAAAATTCACTTTACTCACTTTATTTTCAAAGTAAACAAGCCCTAACGCAAAAATCAAACCGTGACACTAACGCAATAGCAAAGCAATTTTGCTAACTGCAGGATTCAATCACCGTATATAATGTCGAGTTCGGTTTAGGTCGCCACCATCTATACAAAACTCGATTAGATATGAGACAATGCGCCTCAATTTCCGTCTTCTCTTCCACGATAGCTGAACTCAACTGGGAACACACAAAAAGGGTACTCTCCTGTTTTTTGAACCAAACCATCCGATCTCAGGGTTTGTGTGACGATGTTGGCGACTTTACATTGAGGTACATTAAAAACTGCCATCTCCTATGGCTGCTTTCCGTTGCAATAATAGCATTTTGCCACATCTGCTTATGCAGTAAATTAACAGCAACAACTCCAACAGCGATCGATTGATGAATCACAGAAAGAGTTCCGAACAAGATCCGCACTTCACGTCTGCAATGGTGTCGAGTGTGGGATAATCATCTCATCATAGAAAACACATGATGGTTTCGTACTTCTGTTGCATTCTTTCCAGGTGCCAACTACCAATATGACAGTAAAACGACTGTTTACATATCAGTGGAACAAAGCGAGGTTGGTTGACGTTTTCTTGATTAATGTAAGTTTTCAGTACCAGACAGAAAAGCATTAGTGCTAAATGTGTATGATGGATGGAGGTTATATGCCATCTTCCATACTACTCTTCCAACCAGCCAATTCTTAGTGAACGCTACAGTGTAATACATGGAAAAAGGTATCAGATAATGATTCATGATAGACCAGTTAAAGAGAACCAAAAATTGAAAGAAAGAAACACTATTATCGATCGATAGCACAACAATTGGATGGACATGTCCATTCGTGATGCAGTACTTGGTACCAAAGAACAGGCGAGCTAGGTTGTCATGAAGGTGGAGGGGAAGCAGAAGAAGGTGGCGGCATCCATGGGGTCATGTCCATTGGATAGCTCCCTAGCACTCTTAGGAAAGATGTAAATTCCTGTATCTCTGCTAGGGCGTTCTGTGCCCTCGTCTCAGCCATGGATGCCTGGAAATCCACATAAAACATATACTCGAAATGTTTCGCGGTGCCTACATTTGCATCATCAACTAATCTGATTGGACGGTGGCGATGTGGTCTGCTCTCAATCTTCGTTAGGCTGATATCCCTGAAGGCGAATGCCGACAGAACCTTGAATAGAACAGAGGTGCCCTCCTTGTCGTGGGCGAAGACAATGCTGGTTTTGAAAGGCCGGTCAGTGCGTGGAATGATTGGCTCCCTAGCTAGCATCACGAACCGGGTGACGTTGCTCCGATCATCCTGGATTCCATCAGCCAACACTTCTAAACCGTACAGCTCCGCTGCCTTGGCGGATGCTATTGCAGCCGTGTCCCTGAGTCCATCAGCAGCCACATACTCCGCAGCCCCTGCTGTATCGTCGAATGCCTCCCTCGCCACATTCAGTCCCATGCTTGTCAGCGTGTGCTCGCACTGTGACAGTGCCTGAGGGTGGCTGATCACCCGCGTCAGCTGCTCCTTCCTGACACCGGGGAGGGCCAGGAGACAGTGGTGGACGGGGAGCTGGACTTCACCGACAATATGGAGACGGTGGCGGAGAAGGAGGTCATAATTCCGGTGGATGCTACCGCCAAGTGAGTTCTCAACGGGAAGAACGGCGCGATCAGCGATCCAGAGCTCGACAGCCTGGAAAGCCACTTCGAACTGGTCACAGGGGATGGCTTCACAACTGGGGTATGCCTTGCCAGCGGCAGCCTCGCTGTAAGCACCAGGGACACCCTGGTATGCGACGCGCAGCTGCGAGCCGTGCATCGGCGCTGGGCAAAGGTCGCCAATGGTCAACGGCTTGGGGAGGTTACTTATAGGAACCAAATCCAGAGTAGCTGGAGCTGAGCTGGCGTGGCCGTTGACGGTGGACACAGGGGCAAGACTATGTCCAGTATCCTCCTTATCGTCGTGGTTGTGCTGCTGCTGCGGTTGGTTCTGCTGTGAAACATCAACCTTACTGGAGAGAATAGCGAAAGAAGCCTGCCAGTCGGCACGGTTGACTTCAACTGAGCCGGGGATGAAGAATCCATGCCCAGAACCAAGACCGAAGTCTGGCTTGTACACTGAGCGGATAGTAAGGAAGCCACGAGGGTTGTAGGAGACCCCAGTGGCGGCGGCGACGGGCTTAAAGATGTCGGGTTTACAGATACTACGCCTGTAGCTGGTGGTGGGGAAGGCGGTCGCCATGGTTGACAACTAAATAATTACTAAGACAGGAAATGAAATATAGCTAGCTGCTTTCTGTAATGGAATGAAACAAAAAATGCTAACTTCAATGGCTTCTGATTTGCGTTGGAAGATGAGATATTTCAGGATACTGCTATCACTGATTCCTCTACTGATTTATTGGTTGATATTCTGATCGGTTCGACGCTGAAAACTTTGACCGATAACTCTTTCTGTTTTGTTTTCTTTTTCCGGCGAGCGAGCGGACGCTGGAAGAAAGTGGGGATGAAGAAGAGAGAGATGGGAGTAGATTTATATATGGTATCAATTAGTCATGGTAATTACTCGTAAGCTGGATTGAAATTTAAAAATTAAATAAATAAAAAAATGGTTTGGTGAGGAAGAGATTGAGAGGAAAGAGAGGATGAAGAAGGTGCTGGCTTGTTTGTGTTGTAAGTTCGAAGAAGACGGGGACGGACGGGTCCGGTCAATTGAAGGCCGCGCTTCCTACCAACCCACCCCCTCGTTCTTCACTTCTTTCTACTTTTATTAAATAATTTAATAATTAAATAAAAAATACTGGAGATCAATTTTCATGTGAGAGAAACTCGATTAATTAGAGCATGCGTGGGCAAACTTTGCCGCGGGCTTCTGTTTAAATTAAATAAAAAGAAAAAATTCTCCATTAAACAGCGACTACCGCTTCCAAAAAAATTCTCCAACAAACTTCGATCTGCTTCAGTTTACCGCACCCAAAACTTAAAATCACAAGTTAAAAATCAGTTACTACCGAACTCAAAAGGTCAAATCTATCAAAGTATAACATTTTATTTATTTCTAATCTAATGCTACCATATTTTTGTTGACAAAGAAAAGTGTGGTAGCTTTCTTTGGTTCGCAATAATTACACAGATATGGTCCCGTATGAGTTAAAAATTAAAAACTTATTTACATAAGCAACGTTAGTTTATAAAATTTGGAAAGAATAGTTTAATATAAAATATAAACTAAAAAGTGTTTGCGGTTTTTAACTAAAAGAGTGTTTAAAAGTACAAAATATTTTTTTGAAATTAAAAATAATTTTATAATTTGATTTTTCATTTTAAAATAATAAAAATAAATAATAATATAATTTTATTATGTAAAATTTTTATATATTTAATTTAAAATAAAATTTATAAAATATTGTAAACGAGTTATGAAGAATGTGAAATAAAATGTTAAAAAGAACTTTTGGGAACGTACTATTAAAAACATCCAGAGGTTATTTGGATAAGTTCTAATAGTAAAATAGTATACATAATTTATAAGTTCAAGCTGTTTATTTTGATTATTTTTTAGTACGGCATTTCTTAATTAACGAAATAAGTTATTTTATAAGCAATTTGGTCCAAAACTGATCATTTGCCAAAAAAAAGTTTACCAAATTACCAGAATGCCTACTTAAAATTTAATACGTTTAAAAACTATCTTCAAAAAGTGAAAATATTAGAGTATATATGAAGAGAGATCCATAAATTTAATATACAATTAATTGTACTTAAAGACATCTTGTTTATTCTATATTTTCAATTATAAACCCTTTTTCATCTAAACACTATCTCAATTTCCAAACTTATTTTGAAAGTAAACTCTTTTTCTTCAAGCTTATATTATAAACTAAACTCTTTATTTTTAAATAATGTAAACTTTTATTTCATTATTCTTATAAACTGAAAAAATATATAAATAATAAATGGTTTTGCAGATTATTTACATATGTGCTTTAACTTTTTTTTGTAATTTTAAAATATTAAATTTCAATATATTTTAATAAAAAATTTAGTATTTGACATTAATTTTTAATTTGTTTCTTATAACTTAATATTTTTTTAGAAAATATTAAATATTAAATATTTAAATAATCAATTATAAATAAAAGTAACATTTTTATTAATAATTTTGTAACAGCTTTAATACTAAGTTAATTTTTTACTGTAAAAAATATGTTTAAGTGTTAAGGTTTTTTCTAAAAATTCTTATAGGGAGATGATTTTGTGAATGTCTCAACAACAACATAAAAAACAGCATTTGCCCTTTACGTGCTGCTTATTTTGATAAGCTGGAAAGTTGATTTTACGGATAAGTGGCGGTAAACGAGTTATTGAATTTATAAAATAAGCACCAAATGAGTTTATTTACTATAGACGGCTGTTTCGTTTAGACGATTCCATTATTGATAATAAGTCCAAATAAGCCCTCCGCGTGGGGCTTTGCATGCGTTTGACAGCATTTATGATATTATTTTTTATTTATAAAATAATTAGTTCTAATAAATTTTTAATAGTATTTTATAATTAAAAAGAATCAGAAATAAATAATATATTAAAAGTTTTCTATATATAATCTTTATATAAGACTTAATTTGTTTTTTGAAAAAATAATTTTATAATTTTTATTTAAGAAAAGCTTTTTCTTTTTAGTCAGTTTCAAATGTTCCCACATAATAAAGTGGACGATTCCATGTGTTACATGCGTGATATTTATGCCGGTATAAGTACGTAATGTAAAGACCAAGAAAAAGATATGAAAATTACTGTAGCACGACTTTGCGAAATTTCCGATTCAAGAATAACTGCTAGTCGATAGAAAAATAAATAAACAATAAGAATAAGACAAAATTCTAGCTCCACTGGGATTTTTTTTAAAAGGTAGGTGATTGAACGGGATCTCAGTCTTTGAGCACCTAATAAGATTTTTGCTTCTTTCGTGAAAGTAACTCAAATAAACTCGAAAAATGTTAGTCAAACTTGAGTACCAGCCCCACCCGCACACTTAAAAAGACAAATTCTAACAAATCATTCAACAATTTACGAAAAAAACAAGAGTAATATTTTACCCAAAAAAAGATTCACGAAAAAATGGGTAATTTTTTACCCAAATGTAAATGTCAAATAATATTAATTAGGCTGTCAGCTTTATTAAACCTTGGGGGTCTTCGATAATGCTTATAAAAAATATTTTTATTTAATTTCATAAAATATTTTATTTAAAAAAAATATAATAATATTTTACAATATAAGTTTTAAATTTTAATAAATTTCTAAATATTATAAAAAAATTATTAAAAAATACAAAAGACTTGTTTATCAATGCACTAAATTTATTTATTTTTAAATTCACTTTTAATATAAAATACATAAAACATTAAATAAATTTTCTATAAAAATTTTATTTATTAATTTTCAATTTTAAATTCTCTTTTATTACCAATGAATATAAATTTTATTAATATTTTTAAGATTTAATTTAATTTTTCAAACTAATTTTTATGAAAGTAAGTTTATTTTAAATGAAACATGCCCTAAATAAAAGGTCAGAAAATACTTCTTCGGAAAATAATGCCAAACGCAATATTTGATTTGATCCTTCCTTCTCTTTGTTGTTTGAGGACCATTTCGTTCATATTGTCACTAATATTCAAAGCAGAGTGCATATATCTTTCTGAGTCAAGTATGTAACACAAATAAGAATAACATGCTATAAATCCTTCAGTTGCACAACTCTCATGTGATCAGCTTTCCTGATGATACAATTCATATCCGATTAGTACATGCCATCACTTCAGTTGCAAATAGAATAACATTATTACTACATGCCATCACTTTCAGAGTTAAAGTGCCTAATAATACAATTCATATCCGATTACTAGATTTTGAAAAGTCAAACAAGATATAAACAAGCATAGTCACCAAAGATTACACACCAGGAGCATCAGTAATGGCACGAACATCATTTAACCTTCCCTTGACCGCAGCCTTGGTGTTGTATTTCAGGTTCACATGAGAGGTAAGAGTCTTAGATAAAGAGAAAATCTGAGAAGAACAACTTTCCTTTTACTAAGGCCCCTGGATCCCTGAACATCCCTCATTCTCCCTCTTGTACTAAATTTCCAGGGAAATCTAACCAACTTCAGCTTTTCCTCCTGTCCAAATAACTCCACATTTTGCTTGCTTGGAAATGACTTGGCTATGGAAAGGCATGTTGAAATCTAACCAACTTCAGTTTCCTCCTTACTTCCCTAGTGAAAAGGAATGTCAAGGCCTAAATGTAACCAGGAAAAGCATGTTGACAGATAAGATACCACATACATTTGTCCGTGATATTCAGTAAAAAGTAATCAATCCTAAACAAGCACAGAACAGCTTTTGCTACTAATATTATCTTCTCAATTTATGAACCATTGTAGTAACCAAGAGTATGTATAATCATTCTAAAATGGAATCCAAATGTTTTCCGAGCAAGAAAATTTTTGAACGATTTTACCATAGTTACCAGGCCGCTAATTCTTAGTGACATCTGAAGAGAAGTAGCTCCTTTACAGGCTTCCTCTTTAGACACTGCCAAACTGGCTGGTGCCTCTTCATCTACATTGGCTTCATTTGTGACCCTTAGCTGCAAGAGATGAACCAACTTTGTCCTCCTCCTCAGCAGCCCTTTTCTCTTCTTCTTTCTGTTTCAACTTCAACTCCTGCTCTATGTCTTGGATATCCTCTTCTAGACAAAATTGTGCTTCAATAAAGTCGAGTTCCTTCTCTATTAGCTTCAGATTCATGTCACTGGCTTTCTTCCTCTCCTCTCCCATCTTCCTAGCCTATCCAGGACAAGTTTCACAGCATTTTCAATCCCTGATACAAAAGCACATCAATTTGTTTTCATTCCCACAGGCGCTGTCTTCACATAGAATCATCAAATTCTCATCCTCTTTGAGTCGATGCTGCCAAATAAGTGAACACCATACTCTTCATCTTCCACAAAATTTATCAGTCGTCCACTGGGTGTGTGATAATAAGGGGATCTTCAATGTATATAAGTTTTGATGGGTCATCAGGATTAGGTTCAGGATCCTTGTTTATGAGGACAAATTCAGTTTCATCAGCTGCAGGTTATGGAAACAAGCCATCAATCATGACAAAATCTTTGTGGGAACCAAACTTATGAATCAACTATGTTTTGAAGAATTAGCAATTCTCATGTACAAATACTCCTAAACATGACTTTCTTTAAATGGACGCATGACAACCCACTGGACCGTCAAACCACATGGCACACAACTCTTCAATTAACCAGCTGTAATGCAATTAGATAATTTAGATACCTTAGCCAAGCATATACATAGGACAAACCAACTTGAAATGGAAGTTTATTAGCAAATGTATGTGAAGAAAAATAAGATAAGATACAAAATTCAAAGAGAAGGTGCCTATTGAGCCTCAAGAGAATGTTCACTGACTAGTAATCCAGATCATATGGATCTGAACTGGACACAGCAAATGTTATTCAAAGCCATGACTCTAAGACTTCCACCGAAATCGATTACAAACAGCTAAAGCTGTCAGCTACATAAAAATAGAATCTCATTATAAGAGCTCCTAAAACGCATGTGCATAGTAGAAAATGGCACCACGGTGAACTGCAACACCAAATGTGAGCAAATCGGAAAGTACTCTGAAAAAATTACTAGGATCAATTACCTTTGTACCTCCAATACTCAAGTTCAGCAGGCACCAGGATCCTCAATTGTGATCTGTAAAAGGAGATTAACAGCATCTCTCTTCCTGATCAACTTCTTCTGCATATGTTTTGCAATAATCAGGAGACTAAACAAAAAGAAAATTGGCAACATATGAAGCTAAAAAATTAAAATTTCTTTGCTTACTTCATAAAATTGGTGTACAAAACCAGAAGCCATCCATGCATCTTCCTCTTAATAGAAATACACAACAGTAGCTTGAATCGCCCTGATCTTTGTTATATCCACTATGCAGAGAAATTTGCTGAAGAGATAACAACATGGTGCGATTGGAGGAAATTGAGGACAACATAGACTTGAGTAGAAGAGATCCATTCAACCTGATGAGACCATCTCAAACGTAAACACCTTTTCCATGGGGTAGGTCATCCCAGACATTTTTTCACACCTTTCGCATAAAGAGAATCCTTCAGTAGATCAATCACATACCAAAACTTGTTCTGAAGATAATTTTTATGTAACATAAAACAAGAAGTTCATTACATTCATGGCATGAAAACACTAAAAGTTAAAGAACAGAAATTTCCCCCATTTCCCCAAAAAGAAGAGCTAGTTTTGGAAAATTGAGTATGAAAGAACAACAGAAGTAAAACAAATTAAATTAAGATAGTAGCACTACTTTCTTTTTGGCTATGCGAGTAAGATATATAAAGATAGAGAGTCAGAGACACTAATTTGCCTCCTTCAGAGAAGATATAGCTGACCCATCTGAGGAACTCCTCAATCCGATCGAGCTCTTCAATGAGAGACTTGGGGTTGGAGATATTGTAGCGGTTGTCAGGGATAACAAGGTAGGTCTTACTGTAGGTAACATAGAATGCCGTGGTTACAGGGTTCCTCCCTTTCAAGACCTTACCTCCATAACATCCCAATCATCCTCATTGGCGAAAACAGAGTGGTCCCAACCATGTTCGGGTATCACCAGCGGGCATCAGCCCAGAGCACATGTAAATCTTCCTAGCGCCACCGTTCTGGATCGGGAGGGAAATTGAACTGGTCCTCAGGATATCAGAACTTTTCCCTCCCTCTCTCGAGAACCTTCTTGAACTGTCGGCTTTAGAGGACTTCCGTGAACTGGCAGTTGTCGGTCTCCGGCGAGTTATCGTCCTGTTCTTCTATAAGCCGTCGTCGTAGTTAGTGCGATCCTAGTCGAAGTCAGAGTCGATGTCTTACTCCGGCTCCGATAGAAGATGAAGGACACCGACTCCGATTCAGAAGATGAAGAGGAAGACGAAGAGAACTATGATTCCTCATAAGCTCCATCCCCGTGCTCATTTCTCCGGCGGACGACGGCCGCAGCAGCTTTTGTACCTTCTGACATATCAGGGAAAGAGATAAGGAGATACAACTCGAGATAGAAGAGAAGAGAGAAGAAAGAGGAGAGGCTGCCTGGCGGAATGCGCCGGGTAGAGTTTTTTGTTTTTGGGCGAGAAGCGTAACCGGGGGAGTGAAGAGCTGCAATTAAATACCAAGCTTTGGGCATTCAATTATTTGGTGGATGTAATCCATGTGAAAAGATTATCTATCTTAAATTATTAACAACGTAAATTCAGTTTTCATCCTTTAAAGTAGAGGCTGCTTATACAAAATAATTTTTTATAATAAAAATTTATTTTACTTTATTTTGATAAACAACTTTTATTATTTTAATTTTAAAAAAATAAAAAATAAATAGTTATTCAATTCATCTCTTTTTGTTTAGTTCGGAATTAATGAAGATGAATTGAGATGAAATTAACCAATTCATCTCATTTAATTTTGTTTCTTAAAATTTATAGAAAATGAATAAAAATTATATTTTATTTTTTAATTTTATTTTAGGTAAATTTTGTACTCACCAAATATAAGATTAGTTCGGAATTAATGAAGATGAATTGAGATGAAATTAACAAATTCATCTCATTTAATTTTGTTTCTTAAAATTTTATAAATAAATAAAGATTATATTTTATTTTAGGTAAATTTCGTACTTACCAAATCAGCAGGTATGAATTTTGTTCAGTACTGCTTGTATTTTTCCTAGTTACCTCGTTTATTTATTTTATTTTTTCTCTTCCTTCGTTGAGGATTTAAACCAAGATCTTTAGCCAATAATTTATTTTATTTGCTCGTTGCTATGGTCTTGATCTCCCTTCTGATCAGGATTTATGTAGTAATATTATGTCCGAGTGATTGCATAAACCATAACTTTGGGCATGCTAATTTTTTTCCCCATCTTTTCTTTGTTTTTATTTTGGTCGACCTTTTGGTTTGAAGCCGGAGGACATGTTACGTCCTCGTCATGGAGACCAGCAGAGCTCAATCAAATCCGTATGACGCTTCTCATTTGTGAGTTGTGATAAACCTTCGGTTTGAAACAAAATTTTGTAGGTATCAATGATTATCTTTTTGAAACAAAATAAAATACGATATGTTGTCAGAGAATGCCACTAAACTTAAATTCTGACAATAAATTACAAGCAGCATTTTTCCATTACAAAATATTTAATGAACTTTGGACTCATCTAGTGGGTGAATTTAAGTGTAATGGAATATTGAGAAGCTTGTCCCAATTGTTCTTAGAATCTTTTAGATAATGCAAATGTAGTAAGTGCTTGTTGGTCCAAGTAGACACGATATATATCTAACATATTGTTTGCGATCGTCTGACTGTGTCAAGCACTGTTGGAAGACTCGAGTTAAAAGTTGACCCGAAAATGTGTCCAGGTCAACCTGTCAATTGTCAATCCTAATAGCATTGTTTGTAGTGAAACGATTGTATAATATTAGACATATTCATTCAGACATTTAATCAAACATCTGGAGGGTGCTTGTATTCGCTGCAGAAGACGTGTTTATCTTATAGATAAAGTGAGTGAAGTAAATTTTTTAGAAGTTAATTTAAAAAATAAAATTAAAAATTAAAAATATTTAATAAAAAGTAAAATTATATATTATTTTAATATTTATAGTAAGTTTTAAATTAAATTTTAAAAAAAATTTATTGACTAAAAAATTTTATTTTAATTTATATATATTTTTTATATTAAAAATAAATTTAAAAAAAAAGTAAATTTGGGGTGTTGGTAAACACGCCCAAAATGCAAAATATTAGGTAGATTCACCGAGACAATCAAACATCTAGCTTGCAAGTTTTAGTAACAGAACACTCCAAAACACTTGAAATTTGGAAAAATGCAAACACTTCCTTTGTTCATATACTGTTTAAATACATCGACAGCGAATAACCTTAGAGGATAGTTTGGTAGTGCTTATGAAATAAAACTTTTCTAAAATGAAGGATATTTTTATCCTTTTTTAAAAACGAGCTATATTTTTTTTACTTTAAAAAAAAATAAAAATATACAATAAAAAGATCTCACTTCGTAGAATTTTTCTACACTTTCTAAATTTTTAAATAAATTTTTTATATATTTATAAAATATGTATTGAAAAACGTAAAATAAAAAATTGAAAAAAGTGTTGGGGAAAAGCAATCCTAAACACCCCCTACTTGAGCAAAATGTAAACAATATTGGAAACTAATCTCACTAATAAAAACAGTACAAATACTACCACTACTTTTATTGATCCATCTCCTCTTTCAAAGTAGAGCGTGTTTGGGATTATATTCCAAACGCTATTTTTCAATTTTTTTCTATTTTATATTTTTCAATATATATTTTATAAATATTTAGAAAATTTCTTTTAAAATTTAGATAGTGTAAAAAAATTTTACGTAATGAAATCTTTTTATTACATATTTTTATTATTTTTTTAAAATAAAAAATAGAGCTTATTTTTTAAAAAGGATAAAAATATTCTTTATTTTAGAAAAACTCTATTTCATAAACAATTCTAAACTAGCAAAAGTCATTCCTGCATGTATCATCATTGCACAGCTCAATCAAATATTCTCTGCCTCTATTGCTTTCATAGAACACTCAGTAACAAATCTAAAGAACTAATACCTATAATTTTCGACGAGATTATAAAAAATTTCATTCTGCTTTAATAAATTACAAACAAAATCTTCAAAAATAATAAAGAAAGAGCTAAGAGAAAACCAGAGCTATAAATCACAGCCAAATCACAAAACACACACAAAAAGATATAAAGAGAAGACCTATAGCCGAACTCAAGGAGCTACTAGAAAAGAAAGGACTTGAATTGAATCAGGCTTTTATGAAAACCCTAACCGGCTATTAGAGAGCTCGAATTCGAAGAAGAAAGATTTGTATATGTATGATTTGAACCCGATTTAAGTCTTTTCTATTCAAATTTCAGCCTAGATCGGTCCGAATCGACGGGTCAATACAGAAACTGTCCAAATCGATTCACGTCAATCCTAATCAATTAGTAATCCGATTAATTTGTAGACTGAAATCGAATTAAACATCGAATCAAGAACTTTCGGGTTGACTCGGACGGTCTGATCTGGATCTACCAATGGCGTCGAGACAAAGTCATCTTTAATTACACAACATCCAAATAGATAAACAAAAACATATGGTTGTTCAAATTTACAACAAAGTAATCAATAGAGAAACTAAAAAAATTATACTCGTAACTGCATCATGGATTGTCTCGAATATATAGAAGAAAGAAATCTCTTAATAAATGCGTTGACACTCTTGAAAAATAATGGAGAAGATATTATATTGGAGCCCAAAACTCTCTAATATGGTGTGACCATTATCCAACAACCCATATGCTTCCATTATCTTGTGTCGTCCTTTCTCAGTGTCTATAACGATCACTTAATATACGACCCATCCATTAAAAGGGTCGTGCCACATATAAAGCATGCTTAATAGTTAGTAATTTATTGGATATTGCTTTCATTAACAAGGATCTTGATAAGTAAGTATATTGATCGGAGCCTTTTGTAGTAAGCACAAAAATTGTGTGCTGTAATATGATTAAGTCATTATCATTTCATTTTGAATTATATATAAGATATGTTTTTGCTGCATATTTTTGAGCTCCTTCCTTTATAAATAAGTGGTTTTTAGATTACAAAAATTCAACTGTTAACCCAATAAATATTTCAAAATTATTTTTTAGTTAAAACTATCGAAGAATGAAGAAGAAAGATAAATAATAAAGATATTAATAGTAGAAAAGTGAGAGACTACGAGTTGGGATGTAATTGTGGAAGTGCCAAAAACAAAGGTCAAATCTTATGACAGATTTTTTTGATTTATTGTGATTTAAAAAATAACCAATAGTATTTTGACAAAGACACCCAAACATATCCGATAGTCTTTTTTGATCAATTCCAAAACAATGTAGTTTTTATTTAAACTCCAAAGTAACTACAAGGTCTACTTAAAATAAGGCCTTATTTTAAATAAATTTTTCAAAAGTTTTTTAGAGATTAAGGTTATTTTTTAAAATTAAAATACAATAAAAATTATGCATATAAAAAATTAATAACATACAATGTATCCATACCTTCTAAACTTTTTAAAAAATTTTAAATATTGTAAAAAACTTCTTTAAGAAATTGATATAGAAATCGAGAAGCACACCACAACTCCAAGTAGATCCTAAAATATTTATAATCATGAAAAATGGAGAAGATATAATAGACAGCTTGCCTCGGCAATAAACTTAGCCTACTAAATTTGATCTCCAATTCGTTATCTTAGGTTCCAACATAGAATGTCATGTCTGATTTTTCTTAAACTTTGGTTCATTGTAGAATAAAATCAACTCTATTCTTAGCAAATAATAATAAATAATATTAACATAAATACTCTAATATTCAAAATGTCACAGTAAATATAATAAGAAATAATTTGTAGGAAAAACTAGATAGTCACTCTATTGTTAGATATTAGAAATTGTAATCTTGATTTCTAGTACTATTAGAGGCAACATGTATAAAGAAATTTTTGCCTCGTAAAAAGCAAATCTTCTTCTGAGAAAGTTTCTATCTCGTAAAAAGAATCATATTTTTAATAGGGTTTATGTATAGGGTCTTTTTTTTCTATAAAAAGGATTTATTCACCTTCCGTAAGAAAATTTTTGCCCCGTAAAAAGAAATTTGTTCAGTAAGGAAAATATTAAGTTGTTAAGAATAGTTCAACATTGGTTAATAATATACCTCTGTGGTGTTATATAAGATCCTACGCACCTTTTCCAAACAACCAATCGGTTTCAACCTCAAGCCACTTTCTAACAAAATATGGTTTTAAACAGTCCATTATGGAATCAGAACTCTACCTCGTTATTCCTATACCGCAATTCAGACTTTTCGGGTTTCATGTCATTACACTATAATTCGAATATTCACATAATACAAGTGTCAAAGTAGGTCATGTTACTCTTATAATTCGGACCGGCTTTCGTGTCGTTATGTTATAATTTGAATTTTTATGCTTTGCATGATGACGAGTGTTAAAAATTAATTTTATATTAGTTAATAATCTAAATCTCTGCTAATGTATAAGATCTTAGGCCTCTCTTTTGATACTGATTAGTTTTACGTTACAAACCCAATTTTTAATATATTATTAGATATAGGTACTATTATATTTGTACTATAATTAAGGCTTGGATTTATTGTTGTTATTTCATAGTTTGGGTTTCCACACATTGATAGGGAGTGAGATTAGTCTCATATTAACTCTTTGGGACTTCCCTTTGAGCTTATAAGACTTGTAGCCCTCCTCTTATTACCAAATCTTTTTGAGATGGATGCCCACTTTAACCCCAGAGAGTAGAGATATTCAAAGTTACTTTTAAAGAACATTTAATTGAAACGATTAAAGAGTTGGAAAGTTAGGGGATGTTTTACATTCTTTATTAATTCTATATATATTAGCACGTAGGATCTTATGTGATCATAATTTAAAGTTAAAGATATTTACAGCATGTGGGGACTATCAATGTTAAGGGATAGTCGAAGGTCAATTGTATGATAAATCTCGTGAAAAACTAATATATGGTCGAACAATTAAGAACTGTCTTGCATTACGTAGCATATAAGAGCTTGTTAGGTCATAATTCAAAGTAGAAATATTTAGGTCTTGTTTGAAGTTGCATTCTCTGTTTGGCGACACTTATTCGAAAAATTTTTTATTAATTTTTTATTTTATGTTTTTCAATAAATTTTTTACAATATTCTACAGAAGTTATTTAAAAATTTAGATCTTCTTGTTATTTAGTTTTATTATGTTTTTAGATCATATAATAGAATTTGTTTATCAAAATAGGAAAAAAGTACCATCTATTCTAAAAAAGTTTATTTCATAAGCACTTCCAAACACTCCCTAAAAATACAACCCTCTTTTTCAACCTCAAAAATAATTTCTACAGTATATTATTTTTTAAATTTAGAAGGCATATATAAATTATACGTCATAGAGTCATTATATCTATATGTTTTAATCTAAAAAATAATAAGCTCGTTTTTCAAAAAATAAAAAAATTATTCTTCTAAAACTTTACCTTTTCAGCAACCCTAAATATACCTTATTGCGTGTGACCTTGATCACTGCTCAAGGATAGTTAAATTGATTTGTAGATAACAATTTCATGAAAAAGGGATAAAGATTATTGCCATCTGCATGTAAGACAATTGCATTTAACGATATAATAGCCTTTCCTTAAAATTCGTATGACTCGAACAAGTACGAAGGAAGAGTTGTCAGTTTAGAGCCCAGCATGAAAGTTAAATTAGAGAAGATATACTTAAGGATTTTGATATAGATCAATTATGCATTCAAAGTACACGAGTTAACACAAAACAAACTTGCATCTAACAAATATTTGCTATTTATAGATGTACGATAAGAGTTATAAATATAAATCAATAAGACGTATTAAACATTTATAATAGCTAGCAATATTAAGCTGATCTGAAAAATAGGGGTGGCAATTCAGATTATTGGATCGATTTTGAGTCGACTCATATAATAATCGAATCAAAATTGTTCAATTCTAATCCGATCTATTTATTTATGTCGGTCAAAATTGTCAATCCTAATCCAAACTATTTAATAACCGGATAAAATTCGAATAAAAAATAATTAAAATAAAAATTATAAATATTAATTCTAATAATAATATATATAAATAATTAGTTTCATATATCTAAAATAAAAAATATTAATTTCGATAAAATTATAAATTAAGTAAAAGTTAATTAAAGTATGATAAATTAAGAAATATATATATACAAATTAAATTCAAATCTTATATTATTATTCACAATATTTTTTAATTATTAAATAATATATACTATATAAATAGTTATATGGATTAAATGGATCAATTTCGGATCAACTCGAATTCGATCCGAATTTATTTAATTTGCTTAGATCAAATTCGGATCGATGCGAAATTGATTGAATTTGACAAAAATTTAATCTGAATTCAACTTTTTCGAATCGGATCCGAATTTGTTACCTCTACTGAAAAATATGCAATAGCTAATATTCAATAGAAAGAGAACTTCTGAAAGTAACGGTCGTTAATAATATATTAGACATGAAGCATCAAAAACCATTAACAAAAATATTACAAAACTGATATAAAAAGTATGAAAGTATTTATCATGAATGAATAAATATGTTTTAAATTAAATTAAATTCAAATCGCATAAAACATAAAATTTCAACGATTTGAAAAAGAATAATAGAATTTGATGTTGACATCGGGCGCTCTGTGCTCGGTACCTGCCCACAAAAGGAAAGAGGAGTAAGAACGAAGAACGGTTTAATTTTCTTGTCTTCTGTTCTACTAGGTCCCAGATTAAGTGTTTTCCTGATTGTTTACTGTTTAGTGAGTTGAAGAATGGGATTCATCAATTTTGGTAGCATTTCTCCTGCCCATTGTTTGGAAATGAGATTAAAAAGTAAAATAAAGGTGAAGATAAAAATAAATTTGAAGATGAAATTGAGTAAACAATAATTATTTAATTTGAACATGTTTGGATACATTAAAAAACCTAACCATATTTGGATAGAATATGAATGCGAGTAATAAAAATACACCTCTGAATAAAAAACTAAAATACTCTCTTTATTTTAAGTTAATATTGAATATAAGATAATAAAATTAACTCAATTATTTTATACCAAAAAATTTAATTATATTATTTTCTTTACCAACTAAAATCAATTAAATATAAAATAGAATATATAAATTATTTTAATAAATGTAAATTTAGAAGTATATTTTTTGTCATACGATTTTTTAAGTAAAAATTGTTTGAAGCTTCAACGCCAGTTAGCCGGTTGGTTTCAAACAAAAAAAGTTACACAAATTGATACAAACATTATAGAGAACAAGTGTTCGTTGATCACAATAAAAATTTTACATAATGATTTCAAATTTTATACAACAAGAAGAGCCGGTGCTATTCGAAACTTAACTTGCACAAAACAGATAATGATACATTAGCTGTCAAATAAAAATCTTCATGTTACTCAATACACACGTACATAAACTAAATATAAATAATTCAAACACAAGATACATCTTCATGACTCCTCTTAGCAGCAACAGAGAGGTAGTCCAGTATCGCACATCTCGTAGCAACAGAAGCAGCAACATGCTGTTAACACAATGCATTAAGAACGAAAAAAATTACTCACAATTTGAATCGGTATAATAGTTTGGATTTTACACACATGGGAGGGAGTGGACCAGTTTGCTCTCCACCATATGGCTGGTATTGCTGCTTTGAGTAGACACCAAATCTAATAAACCGGAAATAAGCCCTCATATCAGTGCAGTTTCTTTATGCTGTCATTTTTTCATCATTGAGATGACTTGCAACCAGTTAAGTGTAGTATCTTGCTCTCAAATTTTCATCACTATGAGCTTGAGTGCAACTATCTGTTCACATGCATAGTAACCAAGCACTCTAGCTAGCATCCATTTCAAACTAAAATAAATAATTGGCACCAGTTGAATATCACATAGCTTTCAGATTTCATCGCAAAGCTAGATAACTCTAGGTTGCATCTGTTTTCAACACCCAAAAAAACTTCCAGACCTGTGTAGTTTGTTATAGCTTTAGATTTTCGTCATACAGCTAGGTAACTCTAAGTAGCATCCATTTCAATACCCAAAATTTTTTTTCAAACTAGTGTAGTATCACATAGCTTTCAAATTTCATCACAAAGCTAGGTAGCTGTAGGTAGCATCCATTTCAACACCCAAAAGAACTTGCAGACCAGTATAGTATCACATGGCTTTCAGATTTTCTTCACAAAACTAACTCTAGATAGCATCCATTTCAATACCCAAAAAAACTTCCAGACCAATGTAGTATCACATAGCTTTCAAATTTTCATCACAAAGCTAGATACCTCTAGGTAGCATCTTTTTCAACAACAAAAAACATAGTTTTCAAATTTTCATCACAAAGGTTATAATGCAACAGTCTGTTCACATGCATAGCATCCAAATACTCCATGCAATGAAAAACCATCATGATTAAATGCATGAACTCAAAACTAAAGCAAAAATCCGCCGCAAGTAGGAGAATAAGGCAAGCGAGAAAAAATGCAAGTCACTAGAATACTAGATAGCAACTATAAAGCATATAGCAAAAATTCACCAGTCTCACCTCTCATAAATATATGTTGCTTACAGATCCTCTACAAGCAATGTAAATCCCCTCTGAGTTGCAAGCTAGGCGACTAATGGGCTCTACTGGAAAAGATTTCACCTCTATTTGAGAAAACTACAAGCACTCAGACAAATTTGACCAAGACAAAATCAAATAATGAACTTGCCTTAGAAATCTAAACTTCAGCTCCTTTTTTCTATACCAAAAAAAAAAAAAAAAAGAAAAAAGAAAAAGAAACTGTATTTGATTCATTCACCTCACATACAAAAAGAGAAAACTATTTCATAACAATCCAACTTTAAATGACTCCAATTAACTTTGCAATGAGGCAATGGCCGTAGATTTCTCTTATATTATCTTCTCCAACCATCCGATACTAGATTCTCTACCTATCCAAGCAAAATAAAACATGAAAAACATGAAATGATTGCCACAGCAACATCATCTAAACCAATCAATCTAGCAATGTGCTATCTTAATGCCTAAACATATCAATTTCACTAGATAGCATTGAGTCAAACACTTAACACCGCAACATTTCAAACACAACAACACAATGCATGTGAGGTATTCCAATTCTAACAATTCAATAACAAAACATGTTCTCCTAACTCACTCAAAAATTCATTACAAATGAAGCATATCATGAAAAAGGATAAAATCAAAGAAAAATTACACTTTCCAAGTTGAGAGATCTTCATTTTAAACAGTTGGAGTTCATTGTAAATCGATTGCAGCGATTCCTCATCGATCCTCGCGTCTTCGATTGCTCTAGTTACCAGAATCGAGATCACAATAAAGATCATCAACAAAGCAACAACTCGTATCACTTATGATCCAAAACAAAAATTCTCTAGAAACAAAAAAAGAAGTAAATACAAAATTCTCGTGATGGGACGCAGACCGATCTGGAGGCGCATTAATCAGTCAAAGACGGTGCTGAGGCGATGAAGACTGCAGAGAAGAAGGTGATCGAAAGACGGAGGCGGCGAAGATCCTTTTTGTTATTAATTTTGAGTTTTTAAACTAACTTTTCAAATAAATTTGTATAAACTCTTTTATGCAAAATGATCAAACTACACTTCATTCAATCTTCATTCAATTAAAAGTGTATTCTTAACTCTTCACTGACTCAAAAGCTGATTTTCATTAAATTGTATAGTGTGATTTTGAATGCATTGTCTTAAAAGATTTCGATCAAATAATTTTAGAAAAATATTATAAGTGTTCGTTTGAAATTGCTTATAAAATAAAATTTTTTTAAAATAGAAAATATTTTATCTGTTTTAGAAAACGAATTTTATTTTTTTATTTTTAAAAAAATAATAAAAATATGCAATAAAAAAATCTCATTACGTAAAATTTTTCTACAATATCTAAATTTTTAAATAAAATTTCTAAATACTTATAAAATATGTATTGAAAAACGTAAAATAGAAAAAAATTGAAAAGTAGTTTTTGAAATGTGACGTCAAACGTCGATATATTTAAAAAAAAGTCAAAACTAAAGTAAACTCAAATATAATAAAAATTTAGCGAATCAAGTTGATATACTGAAAATTCTAAATCAAATATACTTTTTATATTTTCTTTCTCATTTCTTTCGAAAAGTTCCTTTCGATATTCTAATCAAGTTTCCCTACAAGCATTTATAAGCATAATTTAATACATTATGACTATTTTCACGATCGGCTCACGATAGCCATACAATAACTCTGTAACAATCTTACGACCACCTTAAACAATTCTTTTTCTAATTTTTTCTAAATTTATATCAATTTTTTCAACAAGTATTGGTACATAGTTTATGCGAATTCAATTATAGATCTAATTTTGAAATATATTGATAGAATTTCATATGCAAGTACCCTCTAGACCGTAACGTTGCTTGAGAAAGCCAGCAAAAAATTGTAACACTTGTATTGGATGCAAGAGATAGATTTCAGCAAAAGAGGGATGCACTTGGACTTAATTCTGTGATCTTTCCAGCAACAACGAAGCAAGAGCACCTTATTGTCATTGACTAGGATTAGAGTTTGATTCAAATAAGGAGTTACAGAATAGAACTCCATATGAGATAAGTTTCTGTAGTAGGAATAAGTGTTTGAGTTCAATAAAGACCTAGCTGTGATTATAAGTAGAGAATAGCTCCATCAGAGAGGGGCATCATAAAACACATCTTTCTTTTAGTTTTTAATTTTTAGATTTAAGTTATTTTTTGTTTCGATTCTGCATTTTGTTCTGTCAATTGCTCTCTTGTTTCGATAGCATATCAAATTGGTACCAGAGCCTCGATCTAATAGAACCCAAGGCTTCCGTTATTTCAGTATCCCCTCAATCACCGTCATCACCAACCACGGCTGCCGCAGGAAAATTTTTGCGAGTATCTAACTCACCCTTCTCTGCAGAAGCACCACAAAAGGAACCTTCGCACGAGATCAAGTGAAGGACCTCAGAAGTGAGTTGCATCAATTTATGCAAAAGATGAAAACTATGCTAAGCATCTCAAACACCAATCATAGCCAAACTCCTGCCCCACAAAATCCTTCTGTTTTAGCAGATCCAATAACTCCACCTACATTGGCCTCCTTGCTAACAACCACATCAATCAACCCCATGCTGGTCACGGTAACTACAACTCATCCACAAACTATATGTCAACAAAACATAATGCCAAACTTACCTCAGCTTGCACCCAACAGTAACTTACTTGTCATTCAGATGCCCTCTTCTTATAGAAGCTTAACTACACTAGGCCAACCACACTACACTCCTAACAGATCCTATCAAACATACTAACCCACCACTGCACACTGCACCCCAAATACCCCAACAAGCCAATAACTATCCGAACAGTACCCATTCATGAACTCGGTAGAATTTTATTCAAACTCCAACTGAAAAAGATACAAATTTCCAAATTTTGGTGGACAGGGACCGCAAGAATAGATATACTCAATAGAAAAATATTTCAAGTATTATCATGTAACTCCAGCAGAACGAGTCCACATTGCTGTCATGCAACTGCAATGAGAAGCAAATCGATGGTACCAAAACTTTGAAGGATCGACCACAACATACATGGGATGACATGATAGCTGCTGTCCAGAGAAGATTTGGGGCCTCTGCTTTGGGGCATCCAGGTTTTGCATTGAAGCAACTCACTCAAAAGGGAACCATTGCCTAGTACCAAGCGGCCTTCGAGATTTGCGTATTCGTTTACCCAATGCTTCGGAGGATGATTTAGTAGGACTTTTTTGTGGAGGATTTTCTTCGACAATTGCTTTGGATGTAATATTAACAGAGCCCACAGATCTACAACAGACCTATGCCTTAGCTAGAATGTTTGAGCAGAAACTTAATATGGGTCCATACTCATCAAGGTCAGTCCGCTATCGCTCAACAATCACAGCTACCTCCACTCAGCCAACAGCCACTGCTTCCACTTACTCATCTCAAACACCGATCGCTAATCAGTATAATACAGCCCGTTCTCGGCCTTCTAGACTTTCTGTTATAGACATCAATAATCATAGAGCAAAAGAACTTTGTTTTTATTGTGATGCCAAATATGAGCGAGGGCACAAGTGCGCAACTCGACTATACTCCATCGCTGGCTTAGAAGATGAAGAAGACTTCCTCTGGGAGACAACTTTAGAAACTATTCCACAAGAAGATGCTACCCTTTTCTTAAGTGCAATCATTGGCCTAGTATGACCCCAAATCTTACGAGTCGTTGGAAGGATAAAAAAAAGAAGTATTTGTGTTGATAGATTCAGAAAGTACTCATAATTTTATCACCGAGTGTTTAGCAAACGCTTGCACCTTGAAGCTACAAAGGTAAGGCCATTAAAAGTATAGTTAGCCGATGGAAGACCACATGCAATTGATATTATTTATCAACATGTTCTACTAGAGGTGCAAGGGACTGAAATAATTGTTGATGCGTATCCTTTTCCGCTTGGTGGAATGGACCTCGTTCTAGGCATATAATGGCTACAGACACTTAGAGATATTGTCTCCAACTATCAGAGATCCGATATGAGATTTTTTATACAGAACAAGAACTATGTCCCATCTTTATATTCATTACAGCTTATGGCGACATAAGTCATATAGAAACCTGCAGAGACCAATCTGATGGAGCTACCAGCAGAGTTGCAGCTCTTGGAGCTCAATAATCGAGTTTTTTAGCCTATATTTAGGCTTCCACTGAAAAGATCTCAAGATCACAGAATTGCACGCTGCCCGGAGAATTGAGCAGACGATAGCTGAGATGCTAGCCCAAGGAATCATTCGGCTTAGTTGTTCCGCATTCTCATCTCCGGTATTACTAGTAAAGAAGAAAGACGGGACGTGGCGTTTTTGCATGGACTATTGCACTTTGAACGAAATCACTAGAAAGGATAAGTATTCGATTCCCGTGATCGATGAACTCTTCGATGAGCTTCACAGTGCTAAATTTTTCTCTAAACTAGACTTGAAGTCGGGATATCATCAAATTCGCATGAAGGAAGACGATGTTCATAAGACGGCATTCCGTCACATGATGGGCATTTTGAATTCTTAGTAATGCCCTTCGGCCTAACAAATGCCCCGCCCATTTTTCAGTCCTTGATGAATGATATCTTTCGGCCTATCTACGAAAGTTCATTCTAGTCTTCTTTGACGACATCTTGATATATAGCTCTAATTGGCAAGATTATTTACGGCATCTTGCAACTATTTTTTCTGTTTTTTAGGAGGAGCGCCTTTATGCCAACAAATCTAAGTGTAGATTTGGGTGCCAAAAGCTTGAATACTTGGGGCATATCATATCTGCAGAAGGAATTGAAGCTGATATGGCCAAGGTGAATGCAATGCAGGAATTGCCAGCACCCAAATCAGTGATTGAACTATGAGGATTCTTGGGGCTTACTGGCTACTACCATTGATTTGTAAAAAATTATGGCGCTATAACTGCTCCATTAACTAATCTTCTCAAGAAGAATTCTTTTGCGTGGTATCATCAGGCGGAAGAAGCCTTTGAATAGCTTAAGAAAGCAATGGTCTCCACTCTAGTCCTTACTACGTTAGACTTCTCCAAACCCTTTATTGTCGAGACTGAAGAGAAATTGGGGTTGTTTTGTTGCAAGAGTATAAACCAATAGCATAAAGGTTCTATCAGTGTCAGTCTTGGCCAAATCCACATACGAGCGTGAGTTGATGGCTTTAGTCCATACTGTGAAACGATGGAGATCGTACCTCTTTGGCCAACAGTTCGTTGTAAAAACAGACCATCTATGTTTCAAATATCTCTTGGAGCAGAAGATTTCTATATTGGATCAGCAAAAATGGTTAGTTAAGCTTCTTGGGTTCGATTAGAAAATTGAATACCGTGCAGGACACTTGAATATAGCTACTAGTGCTTTGTCACGTCGACCCGAGGCTCCGCTAGCTACGATCACTACATTAGAGGCCTCTTTTTGGGAGGACTTAAGGCAGGCTCAAGAAGAGGATCCAACTATCATCACTCTAATGTAGGCAGCTCAAGAAGGACTAAAGCTGGAGTTATCAATCACAATGGTTTCCTGATACAACATGGAAGAATTCATGTCCTAGAGAATGCATCCTTGCGGAGACAGTTGCTGTTTGAAGCCCATAATTCTGCTGGAGGTGGTCATGGGGGACAATAGAACTTTTAAACGCATCTCCCAACAATTTTATTGGCCCGAACTCTCTAAAGACTTCTACAAATATATTGTAGGCTGTTCAACATGCGCCAAGGCCAAAACCAACTCCCTTAAGCCAGCAAGACTGCTTAAACCGTTCTTGCTTTGATTTGGGCCGATGTCTCAATAGATTTTATAGAAGATTTACCTCGTTCTAAAGGGAAGGATGTCATCTTGGTAGTGGTCGATCGACTCTCTAAATACGCTCACTTTATTCCCTTACAATATCCTTACACAGCAATGAATGTGGCAGCAATATTCATCCGGGAGATTGTGCGTCTAAATGAGGTCCCTATTTCGAATGTGTCGGGCCGTGACTCTATTTTCTTAAGTTCTTTTTTGTAAGAACTCCACTGTTTATAAGGAACGGCACTTTATATGAGCACCGCATATCATCCCCAAACGGATGGTCAGACAGAAGTTGTCAATAGGTGTTTGGAAACATACTTGAGGTGTTTTGTTAGTGAACAACCAAGAAAATGGCTACAATAGCTTTCTTGGACTGAGTACTCATATAATACTAGTGTCCTTACAGCTACACAAATCACTCCCTTTGAGGCCGTCTATGGGACGCCCATCTCCTCCACTAATTTCTTTTGCTGCAAGCTCATGCATGTTAGATGAGTTAAGCATTCAGTTGCGAACACGAGATGAAGTTCTACGTGACTTAAAATACCACTTGAGTGCTGCCCAAAATCGTATGAAACAACAAGTGGATGGGCACCAACGAGAGAAGAGCTATGAGGTGGGGGATTGGGTCTTTGTTAAGCTCCAACCACATCGTCAGTCCTCTGTAGCTAATCATCATTTTTATAAGCTTAGGTATCGCTATTATGGGCCTTTCTGTGACAGATAACGTGTTGGGCAGGTGGCATATAAACTTAACTTACCTGCTGATGCGAGAATTCATCCTGTCTTTCACATGTCACAGCTAAAAGATTGACGTTTCACTCCACCCATAATTGCGCCTCACTTGCCTGACCTCCCTGAGGAAGATTGTGATTACCATAGGGACGAATCTGCTAAGCTACATGATTCTAGACTCGTGGATGAGTCTTGTCTCCTTGGGAAAGGGAATGATAGGATTTCAGATGTAAGTACCCCCTGCACAAGGCCACAACATTGCTTGAGAAAGCCAGCAAAGGGTTGTAACACTTGTAGTGGATGCAAGTGATAGATTTCAGCAATGGAGGGATGCACTTGGACTTAATTATGCGATCTTTCCAGCAACAACGAAGGAAGAGCACCTTAATGGCATTTAAAAGACTAGGATTAGAGTTTGATTCAAATAAAGAGTTATAGAATAGAACTCCATATGAGATAAGTCTTTGTAGTAGGAATAAGTGTTTGAGTTCAGTAAGGACTCACCTAGCTGTGCTTATAAGTAGAGGACAACTCCATCGAAGAGGGGCATCAGGGAACACATCTTTCTTTCAATTTTTAATTTTCAGATTCAAGTTATTTTTTGTTTCGATTCTGCATTTATTCTGCCAATAACTCTCTTGTTTCGGTAGCATATCATATATCTTAAAATCCACATAATTTAATATATTATGACCATTTGTGAGCATCATGACCGTCCAAATACATCATTAAGACAATCCTATCGCCACCCTACGACAACCATACAACAATATGCTTATATTTTTTTCGTAATTTTGTCTTCAAAATTTTCTCCGAATTTTTATAATGATATTCTCCTTAAGTTTTGCTATTCTTTTTATTGCGCTATTTAATTATGAATTTGCTCCTAACAGATTTCGTAAAAATTTGTATCATTACGATACGAATAGCTTGACCAAGCTCTAGGACAACTATACTACTATTTTTTTGTATCTATAATTTTTTTAAGTTATAGTGATAATTACAGCCAGTTTTGTACAGTTTTTACTGCATCCTTTTAATTATAAATTTCTTGCTAAAAATTTCATAAAACCTATATGATTCTAATATATTACTACTACTTACGAGCGACACAACCCCGTACGATAGCATTGCCACAACACACAACTATCCTACGACAACCATACGATCCATATTTTCTAAGTATTTTCTTCAATTTTTTTGTTAAATTTATATAATATTCTGAACAAGTGTTTCTACACTTTTTATTATGAAATTTAATTATAAATATCTTCATAAAAAGATCTCGTAAAATCTACATTATTTTGACTTATTTCCATGATTTACAAGCATTACTTATATTACGATCTTACCACCACTTTACGAGTATTATAATCACATCAAGACTATTATGATAGCATCACAACTTTCTTATGGCAACCGTACGACCATCTTACGATAATGTTCTTTTCCAAATTTCTTCATAAATGATCATAGCATGGTCATAAGTTAGTTGTGATACAATTGTACTACTCGTGACGCAGTCGTAAGGTGGCCGTAAAATTAGAAAAAATATTATCATAAGGTAATTGTAAACTTAACAAAAGGTAGTCGTAAAATTGGAGAAAATATTTTCATAAGGTAATCGTAAACTTAACATAAGGTGGTCGTAAGGTTCTTGTAAGATAGTTTTGATGCCATCATAACACACGTAAACTAGTCGTATGATTGTTAATACTCATAAATGATTGTAATGAGTCAAAATTATGTAATTTTACAAGATAGTTTAGAAAGGAATATATAGCTGAATTTTTGCAATAAAAAAAAATAGAAACATTTGCCGAGAATATCGCTAGAAGTTAGAGAAAAAATACAAATAAAATATGGCTATATGGTAGTCGTAGGGTCGTGGAAATGCTGTTAGGGTGATCGTCATGCACATCAATATTGATAATATGTTAAAATCATAAAATTTTATAAGATATTTTAGCAGTAGATTTATAACTAAATTTGTCGATGCAAAGTACATATAAACACTTCGTGATAATATATTGTAATTTTAGAAACAAACTGAAGAAAAAATACGAAGAAAAATATGACGTATGGTTGTTGCAAAATGGTCCTAGGATAGTGATACTGTTGTCGTAGTCGTGATTATCATAAATGGTCGTAATATATAAAAATATTGTAGATGTCATGAGATATTTTAGGACAAGGTTCACAATTAAATTTGTAATAAAAAGTATAAAAACACTTACTGAGAATATCAATATAAATTTTTTTTTAAATTAATAAGAAAAAAACTAAAACATGGTCATATGCTTGTTATAGGGTTATCATAGAGTTATTTGTAAGGTGATCATGATGTTTATAGTTAGTTATAATATCTAAAACTAATTTAGATTTTTTGAGATATTTTAAAAGAATATTGCTGCAAAACTAAATTTCACAATACAAGGTGTAGAAACACATGTTGAGATATCACTATAATTTTTCTTAATATGTAAATAATATGGTCGTATGATTGTTGTAGGGTGATCATAGGGTTATGCTAATGCTGGATTAAAATGAATGTGATGATCGTAAATTGTCATAATATTTTAATTATGTAAATTTTATGAGATATTTTTTATGTAGATATATATTGAATTTAAAATAGTTATTGAACTACAAACTTAGAAAATAATTAAAATATTTATAAAGAAAATATGGTTGCATGCTTGCCGTAAAGTGGTCCTAGGACTGTTGTAGAGCTATTGTAGGTTAGTCTTGATGCTCGTAAATCTTTTACGAGATATTTGAGGAAGTTATCTGTAAGTAATTTTTCATAGTAAAAAGTATAAAAATACTAAAAAATCACTACAATTTTTTTTTTTAAAATGAAAAACATACAAAGAAAGTATGGTTGCACATTTATCGTGGTGGTCGTAAAGTAGTTTCATAACTAATTTTTTTACGGTAAAAAGTGTAAGAATATCAATATAAATTTAAAAAAGTTACAAACAATATACAAAAAGATAATAATCCTGTGGTTGTCGTAAGCTTGTGGTAGTGCTGTTTTAGGTGGTCATGATGCGCATAAATGATCATAATAAATTAAAATCATATAAATTTTATGAGATATTTTAAAAAGATATAGGGTGAAATCTAAATTTCGCAAGAGAATGATATATAAGTACTTGCTGAGAATATCATTATGAACTTCGAAAAAATTGAAAATAATACGAATTAAATATGGTTCTATAGCTGTCTTAGGTTGATCTAGAGTTATCGTAGATCCTTTGTAGGGTGATCGTCATATTTATAAATGGTCATAATATGTTAAAAATAATATAAATTTTACTAGATATTTTAGGAGTAGATCCATAATTAAATTCTCAATAAAAAGAGGTAAGATCACTATAAATTTATAAAAGAAATTTAATACAAAAAATATGGTGATATGATTTTATAGGGTGGTCAATAGGTTATCATTGCGCTGTAGTACACTGAGGTGATCCTCAAGTACTAATATATTAAATTCATGTAGATTTTACTAGATATTTTATGAAGAGATTTATAATTAAGTTTCTAAATAAAACAAGTCAAAACACTTGCTAAAAAGATCATTATAAAATTTTTAAAATATGATGAAATATTGCTGTAAGGTGGTCGAAGGTTGTCACCACATCGTTTTATGGCTGCCAGAAGGTGGTTGTGGTACTGTTAGATGATTGTAGTATGTTAAAATAGAACTTGTAAATGCCCGTGGAAATGTTTGCTAAGAATATCGATAGAAATTTAGAAAAAATTGAGAAACAAAGTATGAGGAGTATATTGTTTGGTGTTAAATTTCCTTCAGATATAAACAAACACCATAATATTTTTCTGCACTAATATTTGGTCACATATTTTTTGAAGACATTTAGAATCACGTTGTAAAACTATAAATTAAAATCACTTTTTAGTCGGTGAAGAAAAGTTCAGAATGGGATTTGTAATTCAATTGAGAATATTTAATCATTTCGCATAAAAAATGTGCTAGAGATATCAACTTTAAAAGTTAGATTTGAAATACAAATTAAGTTGTCACAAAGGTTTAATCCAACCAAAAACACTTTTCATTGACTATATCTTTAAATATCTAAACTATTATAAATTAATTGAAAATCTTTTCCTTTAGAAATAGTTAAAATTATTAGATCTAAACAGTTTAACATATATTATTATGATAATACAAATTATGGCACTTCATAATCGTATTTTTGTTATTTTTTTAATCTAATTTTTCAATATATAGCGCTCTAATTTGGGCATGCAAAAGCTCCCTCTACAAATAGTAACGCCGTCTTGTAAGAAACTGAAGTACAATATAACCATGGTTAATCACCGAGAAGCACCCTTTCTGCTGTTTATGAACAGATTGGATTCCCGTACAAGTTAAGAAGGTTATTGCAGATTCATCGGCATAGCTTTCTCGGTCTCTCTTATCTCCTCCCTCTCATGATACGCCGGCTGAAACAAAGTTAATTCGTAGTTGTCAGCTGCCTGTAGGGCTGAGGTTGGTAGCGATGACCTCCGGGGCAGGGAATTAACTAAAGAAAGACGGTCCCCGCGCTTAAAGTCATCATCTGGGCAGGCATTCTCAATAATGCATCTTCCTGGACCAGCTGAACTAAATTTTGATTAAGAATCGATTTTAAGTGTAGCAATCAGGGATGTTATCGTTTTGTTCATCCTACTGGAGACAACAACAAAGGCTCGGATACAAACATCCATGCAAGTACCTACCTTCAAATACCTGGCATGCGAGTTATGCACAGTGCTTTTAAAAAAAGTTTTTTAAAAAAAATATATTTATTTTTAAAAATAAATTATAATAAGATTTAAAATATCTTAATTATTTTTTATTTTTTTAAATTTTTAACAATTTTTATAAAATATTTTAAAATTTTATTAAAAAATATAAATAAAAAATTAAAATTAAATAAAGTTAAAAAATACTTTTAAATATAATCTTTAAAAAAATTCTCAGATACGAATGTCTATACACTTTAATTCAATGAATCAGATATTGCCCATTACAATAATTCGAAGGCAAGTTGATCAAACAGACTAATTAATGAGGTGATGGGTCTTGTTCCCAAGTAGTCGGTAAGATCTTGAAATTTTGCATCTCCCTACCATCCACAGCTTCGCTTTTTAGTTTTCATCTATTGGATTTTGCTGCAGATTCAAGTGAACACGTATACATCACGTTGTTATTCTTTTCAAAGGAAAAAGTCTCCATTAGATTAATTACCAAAAACGCAAACAAGAGAGACTGTCGTTTTAATTCTTCTACTTTGATTTGAAAAGTAAAAGTGAAAAGCAAACATCTTAGTGCTCTACAGCATTAAAAATGAAACCGGCGTGCATGCATGTTTTCGGTAGCCGTCAAGTCAGCAGTAACTCCGTTCGTCCGAAGTAGGCAGCAACACTGCCACTTGTCTACTGAAATATATGAACAATTCAGCGATCAATAATTAGCGGATGCCGCCCTTTGAGTTCTCCAGACAGCCAACTCGTTTCCTCTGGGAAGGGAATCTGGAACTGGACTAACCGTGTGAGTCGTGTCTATTTTACAACTTCGCCGTGAAAGAAGCATGAGGACGATAAACGTTTTTCACCCAGTGGGGAGTCTTTATGTAGCGTTAAAATGAGTTTATGATGTGTTTAGAACTACTATTGAAAAAAATACTTTTATACTATTTAGATAAATAAATTTTACTATATTTTGTCTAAAAAATAAAAATAAAAAATAAAAAAATTTTATTATATAATTTTCTTATATTTTTAAAAATTTAAATAAACTTTATAAAATATTGTAAAAAGTTTATTAAAAAATAAGCTTTAAAAAATGAATTTGAAATTTAAAGATAAATTAATAAAATTTTTTATATTTATTTGTACTAAAAGTGAGTTTAGAAGTGAAAATTTTTAATTTTAAAATTAGAATTTTTTACAAAAAAATTGAGTTTAGTTTTTTATATTTATTTTATTTTGAAAGTGGGTTGGAAATAAAATTTTTGGTGAAAAAAATGGTTTATTTGGTAGGTAAACATGCCTTTAATATTAAGAATTGTGGAAAATTGTCAGAATTTCAAATCAAAATATATATTCATTAATTTGGAAGTTTATCAAATTATTGAAGAAAGAATATGGATAAATGATTATAGTACGCACATAAGTTTCTTAGAAAATTAGTAATGGAGTTAAAAGATTAGTATCAGTTATAAGTTTTATTTTATTTTAATATAGTTTAGTTAATGTAATGTTTAAGTTGTAATGGCTATATAAGAATTCTTGTATGTTGTTTTACATCAAATAAGAAAAAGAATAACAGTTTAAAAGATTTGTAGTGAAAAGTTACAAAAAAAAAAAATCTAATTTCTAGATTTTCAAGTTCGTAAATTTACAATCAACAAGTGGTACCAAAATTAGATTGATTCAAATTTTCTATAACTTCTACAAAAAAATCTTTTTAATTCTAAAGTTCTAAAGTTATCTAAAGATAACCATCATAGTTGGTCATTCTAGATGAGGGTCTTATTTGGTTTTTAAATTTTGTGGGAGATTATTATGGTGGATTTTCGGAACCTACGTGAAGGAAAAAACTGTCCATGCAAATACAGAGAAAAAGGATGTAAGAGAATAAAAAAATATATAGTAAAGCTCGTCTTCTACTATACAAAGTTAGATGATCTATTATCGAAAGAGATACTGAACCAACAACATGTAAATAAACATGGAGAGTCTTTCTACGATTTATAGAAAAGTCTCAAAAGAATGCAGCGAATTACTCTTCATATTTTGATGAGCGAGTTTTGAAACCACTCAAATGAAAGATGAAAACAAATATTTCGATTATTGTGAAGTTGCTCTGATTATGAATTCTAATTGTGAATATGATATGCAAGATATCTAATATACATAAGTAGTTTTGACTCTCACATCAAAACTCGAGTATGTCGTGACGGTAATTCAATAGTAAAAAAATCGGACAAGATTTCAATAGGAACTCGTAGGATCACTATAAGTTCATGAACAATGAATATTGAATAAAACTAGTTCTACGATTTTGGAATAAGAACTAGAGTCGAAGCTTATTCTAAGCAATCGAGGTTCACATAATAGATGCCACGATCATGATTGAGGTAAGGAAGATGGTTCCCAATAACAAATTATTCAAAATCAAGCGAAAATTGAAAGTTCATGGGTCAAGAGCGAAGCAATTGGGGAAGATTCATATCCGATCATGGAAACAGTACTTCCCTCTAGCGGGTCAGAGTGCAGAAAGCCTTTAAACAAAAACAAGGGCTCTTTAAATATCAATTGTACCTCCCTAGGAAATTTCAAGCTGTAGCAGGAGCGAAAGGATTCAGCCAAAAATACTCTTCGAGAAATCCCATCGATTTGAAACTCAATCCTAAACTTCGGAGTGGCAAGTAGCAGAAAGATAAAGTCCCACTTAGGCCTCAGGCTTGATAAGGTCCCGGCTCAACCGAGCGAGACAAATTCGACTGACCAGTTCTCTAAACTAGAGATTTAGAGACTAATCAATGATCTTGGATTGTGGGGCCATGTTCTCAATCTCAAGTGCTATGTCCCTTTTCCTTACCAGGTGGTGCTTTCGATTTACAATTGTCGTAATTTTAAGCATTATACCTCTAAGTGATGCCACAGAAATAAAGATCTTAAAAATCTTATCGAAACAACTGTTAAGTTTTCCTGTAAGATTAACTCAAGAGGGGAGGGGTGAATTGAGTTAGTCAATAAAAATTTTTTATCAAACTTGTTATCCTACTGGCCAGCAAGCTTACAGCCGGCTGTGTTAATGCTATAACCTGCAGACAGAGAGAGTTAGAGTGTTTACTGACATAAGTGACAAGAGTAGTGCTCAAGGTATTTTAACGTGGTTCGGCAAAACTCTTTTGCCTACATCCACGGTCGCTCTATCACCAGAGCCAAAACTTCACTAAACCTTTAATAAGCTACAAATACACCTAGAGCAAAGTGCTTCACCAAGCACACTAACTCTACCGGATTTCTTCGCCAAGACAACCCCTACCAGCCTACTGGACACGCCTGTCCTCCTAGCTGATTTGCTAGCTCTATTACAAGGTCTAAGAGCTTACACCAAACTCTACCCGAGCTTCCTTTACCGGTGCCCGCGGCACCACCTTCACGATTGTCAGTAAAAAGGATACAAAAAAATAAACTAAGATTGAGCACAGGATCTATCTCGTGAATGTTAAGTGTTCGTGATGTGATTCAAATGAGATGATCGGAGAGGTTGCTGAGAGAGGTTTCTTCAGTATGATCGGCAGCAAAACTTATTTGTGTAGAAAAAAAGAGTTCTTATATATCTCTGTTTTTGCTTGTGTTTTTTCTCTTTGTTTTTCTTGTATATTCTCTCTGTATTTCTTGTATTCTCTCATTTTCTTCTTCGTTGCTGTGAGTCCCTTTTTATAGAGTTTCTTCCTTGTGAAGAAACGTTGAGGAAAGTTGCCGTTGGCGCTCTGTTTCATAGGTGATTCTTCACGTCAGAGAGGAGTCGGTTCTGTCCAGTGGTTAATCAACCGTTTCCAACTTTCTTTCGGCTGCAAGGTCTTCATTGCATTAAATGCATTGTAGAAAATTGAATTTGCTGCCAACGGTATAAAGCTTAATTTAGCTAAGCTTCTGTCTGAGACTTGATGAGCTGATGAGTTGATTTGGTATGTCCATAATAAATGCAATGGAGGTTGACTGCTTGACTTGATCAAAGACTTTGACTGCTTTCTTCTCTTGATTATTGAACTTTCCTTTTGTGTGAAATTGAAGATGATTTTAGCTCTTGTAAATCTTCTGTTTGAAATGCTTTAGTCCGTTGTGAGTGCAGGTGATTTTTGAAGCAAGAGAAATTTAGTTGCCGTTGAACACAAGGGTCTGTTTCGAAACAGAGAAGTCTTCTTATGCTTCAGTAGTCGAACAGCTGACTGTAATGTGGTTGTGGCATCCTCTGTCCCATATGCTGTCCTCTGTCCCGCTTCAGTAGTTGAGCAGCTGACTGTGATGTGGCTGTGGCATCCTCTGTCCCGTATGCTGTCCTCTGTCCCGCTTCAGTAGTAGCACAGTAGTTGGCTGTATGATGGCTGTTTTTATCTGCTGTAAATGAAATAATCTTTATTTGTCTAATCCTGCAGAACTTGTTTTCAGATTATTAGTCTAATATAAATCATAGTTCTTAATTCTTTGTTATCATCAAAATTATCCTTATAATTCCAACAACAACAAATGATGCTGATAATGTCTCTACTCTTATTCTTAATAATGATGATTCAAGTGTTCACAACGACACATGATATTTTGGATTCAGGTGCTAGCAATCATATGTGTGGAAAGAAAAAAAGTTTTTATAGAACTCACCGAAGGAAGTCATGGAAATGTGAGCTTGCGAGATTTTTCAAAACTTTCGATTGAAGACAAATTGAAGATCAAAATCTATCAAATAGATGGTAAGCCCGAAAATAGTTTCTATATTTACTATATTCCTAATAGAAAAAATAATATTTTTAGGTTCAGCCAATTACTCATGAAGAGATACAAAGTCAATGTAGAAAATAACTATTTTTTATGAAAAATACAAATAGAGGCATTATAGCTTATGTTAAGATAATAAGAAATCGTATATTTCTCTTACATTTAAACATGAGATTTGATAAATATTTTTAAGAACTCGTAGAGAATGAGTCATAAAGGTGGCATCTTCGTTTTCGCCATCTCGTTAGCAACCTAAAGCCATTATCTACAACTAGAATGATTCGATGGCTATAAAAACTTTCATCAATCGAATCACATATGTCAATGATGTTTAATTGGTAAGCTACCATGACTTTCTTTTTCTAGTGAAAAGTCATGTAGAGCATTGGCACCATTGTAAATTATACATATTGACATCTATGGATTATTTTGATCCTGTCTCTTTAAAAGATAATATATATTTTGTTATCTTTATTGATGACTTCAATAAAAATTATGGGTATATGCTTTTAGAGAGAAGTTTGCTGTTTTTACTATTTTGAAGCATTTTTTAGCTCTTATTGAAGCGGAAAGTGGCCTAAAGTTAAAAGTTTTATAATCTGATAGATGTGGCGAGTACATCTCAAATATATTTTAATAATGTTGTAGAGAGCAAGGTATAAGAAGCAATCGACTACTAATTACAAATCATAACAAAATGACATTGTAAAAAGAAAAAATAGAATCATCCTAGAGACATGACAAAGATTGTTGAAAGAAAATAAATTTCCAAAGCAGTTTTGAATAAAAGCATGACATGCTCAGCTTATTTGTTTAACCGATGTCATACAAAGGTGGTGAAGAATAACACACCCAACAAGTCGTGGAGTGGATTCAAGTCTAGGGTGCCATACTTATGAATTGTCGGGTGGCTTGTATATGTTTAAGTACCTAAAACAAAAGCAAGAAGCTTGGTGATTATTGTTAGCCATTATAAAGCACTATGTAAATTAGTAATTAACAAATTAAATATGCATTCATGTTGGAATGCTAAAGAATTAAGGAAGATAAAACATCACCCATGAAGTTGGAAGGTTAAAGAAGTTGAAGTATCGAATGGAAGATGGAAAGTCAAAAAACTCAATTAATAGGAAGGTTTGGACATTCAAGAGTCTTTTTGGCACATTATATATATGGGTAAGAAGTACTTGTTTGAAGCATCAATCATACCATTCACAACATCAAGTGAAGAAGATAGAAGCAAAGTATTCTAATTAGAAGTTCCACTTAAAGTGTAATACAAGAGTTTGTAATTGCTTTGAGTTAGTAATTTTTTTGAAGGATAGTTTGCCTTTCCGTGGGATTTTTTTCGTTTTTCTCCACGTAAATCTCTTGTCTTTTTGTTTGTTTTGCTTTTTTCTCAATTCTCATATTACTTACGCAAGATCCTTTAGTGTGTTTATATTTCCGCTGCGTCTATCGAAAACCGAACACACTCGCTACTTTTAACAAATGGCATCAGAGCTAGGTTTGTTGCGATGGCTAGCAAGTACGAGATTGAGAAGTTGAATGGGAGCAACTACACATTGTGGAGAGCAAGGCTATTGCCGGTTCTTGCAAAGGAGAACTGTTTAGGAGCATTAGAGAATCGGCCAAATGATCTTCCGGAGGAAAGATGGCAGAAGATTGAGCGAAATGTTTTGGCACACATTCATCTAACCTTGGCCGATGATATCTTACTGAGTATACTGAAAAAAAAAAGACCGGAAAGGAGGTTTGGGAGAAGCTGAAAAAGACTTATGCTAAGAAGTCACCGCAACATGCCATTTTCTTAATGAGAAAGATGTATTCTCTACGCATGTTGGACTCAGCTTCTGCTTCAGGGACTTTGGTTCATTGGAGGCTTTGTTTTCTCAAAAGACAATGTTGGGAAAGAAGATAGAGACCAATGAACGTGCCTTGATCCTTCTACAAAGCCTTCCCGATTTCTATGATCCGGTAGTAATCAATCTCACTATTACGACTAATATAGATTATCTTGTTTATGATGAGGTAGTAGTAGCTATTCTTTAGGAAGAAGGTCGCTGCAAACGCAAACAAAAGATGGTACCTGGTGGGTACCAAGCTGAAGCCTTATTGATTGCACAAGATAGCTTGGGTAAGAAACGGAAATTCAATAACGGCTCTGGACAGAAGAAAAATAAGCGACAGGTGAAGTGTTATGCCTATGGAAAGCTTGGACATTTCAAAAGAAAATGTAAGACCATGCCAAATAAGGTTGGATGTACGGATCCCTCGAAGTCCCTTACTTGTATGGCGTACAACTCTGATGATGGTGAGGCTCTAGTAGGAGAGATGGTGGTTGCGTCCAAACTCTCAAATGACTGAATCTTGGATTCGGGAGCATCCTCGCATATAACTTCTAGAATAGATTTGTTTCATCACTATAAAGTTATTTCTGGAGGTGCTGTGCGGATGGGAAATGGACAAGTCCTTGAACTTGCTGGAGTCGGTTCCATCAAGCTTAGAGCAAATGATGGAAATGTATGCATCATTAGTAAGGTACGTCATGTACTTGGTCTTACAAAAAATTTATTGTCTTTAGGATAATTGGATGACCTAGGCTGCAAGACTCATATTGAAAGCGGGATTATGGAGGTCATTAAAGACGGGCAGAAGATCTTGGAAGCTGAAAAGATTGACTCAAACCTATATAAAGTGCGTGGGGTGACACTAACGCATGGAGAAACTTGTGTTGCATCAAGCAACATTGAGGATATCACGCGAGTGTGGCATCTGAAACTAGGGCATATTTCGGAACGTGGTTTGAAAATCCTTAGTGATTGGAAGCTCCTGCCAGGATTTGAAAATTCTAATGGAATTGTTGACTGGTGCCACTATTGATTATTCTCGTCTGTATATTTTTGGTTCTCCGGTGTATGTGATGTATAATGCCCAGAAAAGAATCAAACTGGATCCTAAGTCTAGAAGATACATATTCTTGGAATATGCTGAAGATGTTTTGGGGTATCGTTTATGGGATCCCACTGCCCATAAAGTTATCTTCAGCATTGATGTCATCTTTGTAGAGGACCAGCTGCAAAGAGTGACTGATGGCGATGATGCAAGGGAGAAGGAGGCATCACTTTCAATGATGACCACATCAGTACTGGAGGAGAATAATGAGAAAGACGATCCTAATCTGGAGCATATACTAGCGGATGAGTACATAGAAGAGGATGGAGTTCGCAGGCTTACGTTCCTTAGGCGTTCAACTCGTAAGAAAAACACCTGAAAGAGATATGAGGACTATTTTATAGAGTCACCTCAATCTGTATATTGCTTATTCACAGAGAAAGGAGAGCCATCTTCTCTCAAAGAAGCGCTGGAGAGTCCAGATGCGTCTCTGTGGATGGAAACTATGCAAGAAGAGTTTGAGGTGCTTCATAAAAATAGGACATGGGATCTGGTACCTTTGCCCCAAGGCCGTAAGGCTATTGAAAATAAATCGGTCAACAATGTTGGAACTCCAAGATTGATTTTGATGATAACAATGATTAAGAATTATAGTCTATGGATTAGGGTGAACTAATGATTAGAATCAAGTTCTGCAGAAATTAATGAAACAGGTCTATCCCACATTCAGCAGACAATAAGCTAGCTTCTTAGCTACTGATTGTATAAGATTTTTTTTATACCATACATAACAGAGAATCTCTCAGCCACCAAACAGCCAGCTATCTAGTTGCTACTACATGGATAAACAGAAAATCGCAAACAGAAAATCGCGAACAGAGAATAGCAGAAAAATAGAGTATCGCTAACAAAGATGAACAGAAAATAGAGGACTCAACAGCCGGCTATTTCGCCGCTGCTCACTGGACAGAGAAGAATCAGAAAATCGTGATAATCATTCACTCTTCAGAAGTAATTTCAAGCATGATGTCGATTCCATTTGAACTTCAACTTTTTATCAGAGACAGGCCAACATGCATACTATAAGATTGACCTAATAACACATCAAATGATGATCAATATAAACTTGAAAAAATCGTGCAATGATAGATGAAAATTCAGTAAACCGAAAGCAGAATCGAACATTGATGAACAACTTTTCAGATGTAATTCAATCAAGAATTCGTCATCCATTTGAAGCAAAATCTTGAAAACTTATTGAGGAACATATCAGCTACAAGTTTATATCAAGAATCATGAAAAATGACAACAAGAGAAGACAAAGAACATAGTGCAAAGTATCATCAGAATCATGTCTTGCTGATAATGCAGAAATGCTTCAACATGCAGATTTCGATTTTCCTCCAGAAAAAATCACGAATTTAATTATAAGGTGATATCATTCGACAAATCTACTATCTTGTTACTATCACAGAACTGAGCTATATTGAGCCACCACATTATTGAAGAACAAGTTCAAGTATAGAGATTGATAAATGGCAATGAAAACCTACTGAACACGGTAGGAAGCAACGAAGCAGAGAATGCAGGGTCACGCTGTTGGAGTCCACCTTATTTGAAGCAGTCAACCTAGCAAAGAACAGCAAATCAAGAGAAGCCAACTCAGCTAGAAAAATTCGAAAAATACAACTCAGCTGAAACAACTCAAAACTGCAGGCGGGAGTTTTTGAATTGCTTTCTTCGGTGCATTTAATACTGATGAAAGAGTTGCACCAATTTAGCCAAAAGAAATCTTGAGGCAGCCGATTGACCGCTGAACATAATCTTCATCTCTACCTTGGAAATCTGCCACTGCACACCAACGATAATATTTTTCTAACGGAAAGAACCACCTACCGGTAAGAACAGAAAATTCTATAAGAAGAGAAGATGAAGAACAGAGTAAGACAGAGGAGGATAACAAGCAAAATATTCAAAAACAAACTTGCACTACATTAACTCAATTTTTCAAGTAAAGAAACTCCTCTTGCTGTCAATCACTTACAGAGCATCATCTTCAGCAGCAACAAGTTTGATCATCTCAACAGAAAATCTTAAGTTCATTTATTTACTTTGAGATTGATCCTGTGCCTAACCTTGATCTTTTAGTTTCCTTTTTGTAAACCTTGTGACAGAGGTGCTGCGGACATCGGGTAAAGAAGCTTGGTGAAAGTTCTTAAACCTTATAATAGAGCTAGCATATCAGTCAGAGGGATGGGTGAGTCCAGTAGGCTGTTAGGGGTTATCTTGGTGAAGAAATCCGGTAAGAGTAAGTGTGTTTGGTGAAGCACTTTGCTCTTGGTGTATATGTAGCTTATTAAAGGTTTAGTGAAGCTTTGGCTCTGGCGATAGAGCGTCCGTGGATGTAGGCAAATGAGTTTTGCCGAACCACTTTAAATACTCTGAGTTCTATCCTCTTTATCTAAGTCAGTAAATATTCTAACACTCTCTGTCTGCAGGACAGAATTGACACAGCCAGTTGTAAGCCTACTGTCTGTAAGATAACTAAGCTTCACGAAAATTTTTATTTATTAACTCAATTCACCCCTCCCCTCTTAAATTAATCTTACAGGAGAACTAACATACAAGATCAAGCGATGCAGCAATGATCAAGTAGAGCGGTATCGTGTTCGGCTGGTGGTGAAAGGCTACGCACAGAAGGAAGAAATCGACTTTGATGAGATCTTCTCTCCAGTGAGTACGTTTAACAACTATTTGTGTGGTCTTAGCATTGTGTGCATCATCGGATCTCTATCTTGAACAGCTCGATATGAAGACGGCGTTCTTGCACGGAGAGCTCGAAGAGGAGATATATATGGTCCAGCCAGAAGGCTTTGCCGTTAAAGATAGTGAGGATCTAGTTTGTCGGTTGGCCAAATCTCTTTATGGGCTTAAGCAAACACCGCGGTGTTGGTATAAAAGATTTGATTCTTGTATCGGGAGCCTTGGATACAGCAAGCTTGTCTCGGACTCTTGTGTGTACATCAAAAAATTTGAGGGAGGTGAGTTTGTCATCTTGCTGCTGTATGTGGATAATATGTTTGTAACAGGTCCAAGAATGGATCGCTTCCAACAATTGAAGGCTCAACTGGCTAGTGAATTCGATACCAAGGACTTGGGGCCGGTAGACAGAATCCTAGGAATGCAGATATGGCGAGATAGAGACAATAGAGAGATTCAGCTGTCTCAAGCTAGCTATTTGAGGAAAGTGTTGGAGCGGTTCAACATGTATGGTGGTGAGCCGATGTCTACGTCACTCTCTATTTTTCTCAAACTATCCTCTTTGTTATCCTCTAGCCAGGAGCAAGAGATGATAGAAATGTCTCGGGTACCATATGCATCAGCAGTGGGAAGCCTTAATGTATGTCATGATTTGCACCGGCCTGACATTGCACATACAGTTGGAGTGGTAAGTAGATTCATGGCATTTCCTGGCATTGAGCATTAGAATGCGATAAAAAGGATCCTTGTGTATGTGAAAGGAACCTTGAATGTTGCATTATGCTACAGAGGATCTGATTTTGTTGTCAAAGGGTTTGTTGATGCAGACTATGCAGGTGATTTGGATAGAAGAAAATCCACCTCTGGTTATGTGTTTATTCTTGCAGGTGGTGCTGTCAGTTGGTGTTCTAAACTGCAGTCCGTGGTAGCTCTGTCTACAACGAAAGCTGAGTATATGACAACAACACAAGCATGCAAGGAAGGGGTCTGGATGAAAGATTATTGGAAGAACTTGGGCAAAAACACGAGACTCTATCTCTATTTTGTGATAGCCTAAGTGCATTGCATCTTGTAAGAAACCCAGCACTTCATTCCAGAACATAGCACATAGATATTCAGTATCATTACGTACGGGAGATGGTTTCCAATGGGAGCATTAATATGCTCAAGATTCCTACCAAAGAGAACCCTACGAATGCCTTAACTAAGGTGGTAACCCTTGACAGGTTTTTCTTTTGTAGATCTCTGTGTGGAATCACAATGGAGAACAGTATTGGATGTGATAAGAAAGCCGAAAGAAAATCACTTCAAAATACCAATGGAACCGAGGAAAGATAGACAACGGTATGAGTTAAAGGAAGTCAGCTAGCATGCGTGCTAGCCCTGCTCCTCTCAGTCGTATCTATTTTCAGTGTCATCGAATTTTGACACTTACGTATCGGTTTCTTGTTATTTTTGGATTACAATTTACAAAGTGTCTTTAAGTGGGAGATTTGTTAGACATTGTAAAGCACTATGTAAATTAGTGGTTAACAAATTAAATATGCATTCATATTGGAATGTTAAAAGATTAAGAAAGATAAAACATCACCCATGAAGTTGGAAGGTTAAAGAAGTTGAAGCATCCAATGGAAGATAGAAAGCCAAAAGACTCAATTAATGGGAAGGTTTTGAAATTCAAGAGTCTTTGGCATACTATATATATGGATAAGAAGTACTTGTTTGAAGCATCAATCATATCATTCACAACATCAAGTGAAGAATATAGAAGTAAAGTATTCTAGTTAGAAGTTCCACTTAAAGTTTAATACAAGAGTTTGTAATTGCTTTGAGTTAGTGATTTCCTTGAAAGCTAGTTTGCCTTCCCATAGGATTTTTCTCGTTCTTTCCCACGTAAATCTCTTGTCTTTGTGTTTGTTTTATTTTTTTCTCAATACTCATATTGCTTACGCAAGACTCTTTAGTGTGTTTATATTTCCGCTACGTCTATCGACAACCGAACACATTCGCTATTGCTAACAATTATGGTGATCTTCTTCGGATATAATAAAGAATCAAAAGCATATAAGCTTTATAATCAACTAACAAAAAAATTAGTGATTAATAGAGACGTTATTTATAACGAATAATATGAATGAAGCTGGAGGAATGAAGAGATAGCTAAAAAGTAACTAGTGATGGATGAATTTGATGAGTCCCCAAGAGGCACCACTACTAGCAACACCACTGTGTCATCAGTATACTACACTCTCTTATAAGAAATTCTTTATCTTTTAGGGAAGGTACTGGTAATTGAACTACTGTGCAGATAAATGAAGACAAAAAGTCTAAACTTTTCTGCCTATATGCTGATGATGACCTCTCACCTTCCAAGCAGCCGTAAAAGAGAATCGTTAGCGATTAGCAATAGCAAAAAAAGTCTAAGTTATAGAAAAAGAATGCCAGCTAGAATGCCACGATGTAACCCGATCGCCACCGGCACTAGATTAAACCTAGTCAGCATAACCCCAAACTTGCTTCAACGTAGTAGGCCTAACCCAAAATTGCAATATACGACTCTCGCAAAAACAATTTCAAATAGACAAATTTCATGCAAAACCTTTCCTTAAACTTTAAGTGAAACGTGTACCATAATAAATTATTTGATAAAAATAAAATAAAGATAAATGAGATAAATAAAATAATTCTAATGACAAAATGATGATGTAAAAAATCCATTGGCTACAAGTAGCCACCCGCACCTATAGGTGTAAATATGGGCGAGCTGAGCTGGCCCGGCCCGATTTCGATACCCGACCAGGACCTGTCCGGTCCGATTATTTTTCATGATCCTGTCCGTTTACCCAATATATTTTAAATTTTTTTATAAAAATAAATTTTAAATTTTATTTTAAGATACAAAATAAATATAAATCTTTTTTAGTACTAAAAATATTTTTTTAATATTTAAAATATATTTTTTAAATAAAATTTGACTTGTTCAACGGTCAATATTGACCGGATTAATTGTCAATATTGACTGGTCAATGTTAACAGTACTACCGCCCGATACTGCCTATAGGATCGGGCTGGACTGGTTCGGTCCTATCACTATTTACCGGGCTATGTGGTCTAGTACCTCGGCCGTTTGGCCCAGCCTTTTTTTTTTACATCTATACCCACACCTACTACATACCAAATACAACGAAAATCCTAATTCTACCCTGTGTGGAGAAAGTTGGTGGAAACATGACGGCGACATCAGACTAGAGCAGAATGAAGGTCTTAAAGTAGTGGAGAGGTGCTCGGCTCGGAGAGGAAGCTTACACGCTAGAAGAACGTCGCGGGTGAAGGGAAGCAGGTGGGTGGCTGTTTTCGGGAGAGAAATAAGGAGAAATAGTTACAAAAAGACAAAACTAAAAGGAAATAAGAATAGAGTAATAATATAAAAAGGTATGATTTTGTTGGGCTTGGCCTACATGAATGCTCATTGTGGAGTTAACAATATTTATACAAAATCACAAAATAATAGGTGTCAAGTTGGTATACAAATTAACGCACTTTTAATAGTAATGTTGGTACGTACAAGGTCAGACTTGTAGCAAAAAGTTACAAATAAAAGTACGATATCTACTATGAAGAAGTTTTGCAGCTGTTGCTCGACTTAATACGGTACAAATATTAGTTTCTCTTATAATTTATTATAAATAGAAAATATATCACCTACATATCAAGTCATCATTTCACAAAGAGTTCTTGGAGAATAGGTGTACGCACAACAATCATAAGATTTTCAGGTGAAATGATAAGAAGACAAAATATATCGATTGAAAAAAATCTTTGTACGGATTAAAACAGGCACCGCAAGCGTAGAATGCTCAAATTATTGGCTACTTTTATCAAAATGGCTTTACCAAATATTTTTATAAAGCGAATTTCTAAAAATTTGTCTTGATATTGATGATTTATTTTACAAAAAAAATAGCATTGAGATGCTTGATGAATTCAAGACGATGATGTTTAAGGAATTCAATATGATGGATAATGGATTCATGTCCTAATTTTTTGGCAACAAAGTGAAGTAACAATAAGATAAAATGTTTATATCTCAAAAGAAATACAAAAGAAAATTTTGCAGAAGTTCAAGATGAGCAAATTGTAATCCAAGGAGCATCCCAATGGTTATAAGAATAAACCTATCAAAAGAAGGGAATGGAGATTTTGTTGACTCGATTTTTTTCAAAAATCGAGCTGGTAGCTTGAAATACCTGACGATCATAATGCAGTCGGATTTGTGAGTCACTATATGGAGACACCAAAAAAATCTCATTGGCTAACTTCGAAAGAATTTTAATGTACACAAAGACTTACTCAATTTGATCTATTTTATATTTATAGTGAAGTTGCGAATGGAATATTCTAATAGTGATTGGAGCGATTACCAAAATTACAAAAAGAGAATTACATGCTATGTTTTCTAGTTTGGATAAATTGTATTTTTATGGACCTCAAAGAAAGACGGTGTTGTGGTTTTATCTTCATGTGAAATAAAATATGTCGCAGTTGTATTTACAATTAATAAAGTAATTTGGTTGAAAAATATGTTAAAGGAGATTAATATATAGAAAATTTTTTTATAATTTCTCAAAGCAATACTCTATTAATTTGGCCTAAAGCGTGACTTTCTTTTTTTCGAGCTCAACTGATCATGCTTCTTTCTCAGTTGCGCGATTCCTAACTCTTACATTTTAGATTAGAGGATGTAGATAAGTCTCATTGTTCTGACTTCTACTGTTATAATTTGATTTAAGGTGCCTTCCAACCTAATATACTTTCGAGAAAGGTTCAATAGACCTCAGCCCCAGATTCTGGAAAGTATGCATGGGTGGGACTAAGAGAAGCAAGGTTGAACTAGGTTGGGCCAAGTCTCCCGCTTGTGCTGCCTCCTTTCTTAGATCAAGTTAGTGCTTATGCTGCTTGACGCTTAGGCTATTGAAAAGCGTCCAACAAGCCGGAGTTACAAAGAAGGCTTATTCACCGAATTCACCGGCTACGCGTTCTACTGACTTGACAGCAAAGCCAAAACTGACTCTACTTCTCTCCACTAATGCCTCGACTTATTCTTTGCATTGACTTGAACCACTATAGACTCATACTTGCCTTCCGCCTCTGACCATCAAAAACAATATGAATAACCCATCCTACTCTCTTTAAAACAAGGGGAAGGAAGAAACATCAGGTATTGGATTCCACTTTTTCTAATTAACTAGGAATTGTTCCCAGAGGAAGATTCAATAGATAGGCAAAGAGCTCCAATAGCAAAGACCGATAATGCCACACACACTTCTTTCAAAGAAACTTTGTACAGATAGGCTCGGCACCTTACAGCCATGTGCCTAGATCTCAATATTTTGAGCGCTCTAAGAATTAAGCCCAAATCCTATAGGAATTGAAATACCACACTCAGATCGGTGAATCTATTAATTATGTTGATAAAAAGATGCCTTGTTTTCAAAATAATTAAACAAATAATTTTATATAGATTGTGAAATATTTTTTCAATTAATTTAAATATTTATTTTAGGTACCACTCGCACATCATGTGAGATGCAGAATTCACTACTCTAAGTTGTATATCTCATCTAATATTTCATCAGCCAAATTTATAATCTATTTGGATTGTAATTGTAACATACTTTAGTTAGAAGATTACCTATTTTATTAATCTAATGCGACACTGAATGCAACAGCTGATAGGACTATAAAATGAAAATTTTAAGTTAGTAGTAAAAAGAAGCTATTTAATTTACATAGAAATAAAATTATTTAGATTTTAGAAATTAAAATAAAATTAAGGTAAATATTTAAAGATCGCCTAGATGATTTAGCGGAACTTATTGAAAGGACAAAACGTTGAAAAAGGAGAGATTCCCTATTAGCCGCCGGTCACATCATCAAAATACTTACTTACATCGCGTAACAACAATAAGAGCGAGAGAGAGAGGAAAGTGTGGGGCCGGTTCCGTCCATTTATCTTCCTATAAAAGTCCCCCCTCCGCCAAGACCGTTTCTCCAAACCCACACTCATCAATTTCTCCAAAGAATCATTCTAGCGATTCTTATTTTCTTTCTCCAGATAATAATATTAGTTACAATTTGATTCACGCCTCTGCAATCTCTTATCCTCTTTGAGGGTTGACTCTCCCGTCACATAATATAATTTCTTTTGATTTGTTCCTCCCTGTTATGCGTGCCGAAGAGGGAGGAGGAGGAGAAGCAGAGGTTGAGCTCTGGCGCTCTTATTCCTCTTGCTGCGGATTCCTACGTCCACGATTCTTCCGTTACCGCCACCTTCGGATTAGTCCAAGGTAGCTACTCTTACAAAATTATTAATATTAATCCTGTGAATTGCAAAGGTATATCCCAACTCTGATCGATCAATCGAGCAAAGACCAAGCCATGTCTCCTCTGCCTTCTTCGAACATGACGCGTGCTACCACAGCGAGTTCCCAACAAAAGAACCATCGTAGAAAGACACCGCAGACGGAGAGGGCGGCGTCGTTCCACAGTAGGCTACCAGCGGTGCCAGAGCAGAGGCAGATGCTCCGGCCAAAAACGCAGCCTGATCTCCGGGCCATGAAGATGTGGGGAGAGCAATCCACAGGGCATGACAGCATAAGCAGTAGCATCAACATCAACGTCAACCATAATAATCTGCTCGTAGCGGGCAGAGAAGCAGGGGAAGTAGCCGTGAGGCGAGTTCCTGTGAAGGTTATTGTGAACGTTACAGTGCAGCGAAGCCTTGGGCCAGTGCAGGTGATGGCATCAACAGAGTTGACCGTCCGCGAGCTCATAGCCGCTGCCCTGAGGCAGTACGTGAAGGAGGGCATGCGCCCGCCATTGCGCACAGCTGACCCTAACAGCTTCACTCTCCACTTCTCCCAGTTCTGTCTCCAAGGTTTGGATCCCGCCGAGAAACTCCTCGCTCTCAGTTCCAGGAATTTCTTCGTCTGCCCCAAATCACCCTCCTCTTCCGATCCTTCTCTTCCTTCATCGATAGCGGCAACATCTTGCTCCGGCGAAGCAGGGAAGGAGTCAAGGTCAGACAGTTACACTCCATGGTTCAAAATCTTGGAATTTTTTCCTCTGTTGTGAGCTCGAGTGCAGGCGTGGGCTGTTGAATGTGGCTTGTGGCGAAGAAACTTCTCCAGAGATGTATAGATTTTAGGATTGAGTTACCTACCACGTATAAACTTTGGTGGTTGATTTCTGTGTACATTCGGGCGATATTTTGTTGTACGTGACTAGTGTATAATATTTAGTTTAATAAATAATAATAAAATTTTATTAGTTAAAGAAAAATTAAAATTATTTATTAAGTAAAAAGTTATAATAATTTTTTATAGTAGGAAGTTATAATAATTTTTTATTTAAGAGAAGTTATAATATCTATCTATTATGATAGCTGTTGGTTATAAATATATTTTTAGATGAATATTTGGTCTTCTTTTTATCTCAATTAATATATAAAACTTTATTATCTATTTTATCACTTAAATATTACTTTAGAATCAAATAAAGATCAACAGGGAGAAATTAAGTTTTTTAAAGCCACATAATTGATTGAAGATAAGCGTTATGGATCAAGAAATATTTCTTTTATTTAAGTTATGTAAAAATTATTGAGTTTCTAAATTTTCGTATTATGTTCTATATGAATTATCATATCACATAAAGTTACAAAATTAGCTTACATGTGGTATCAGAGCTAATGTTTTAGAAATCGATGATTTTTCATCTAAAGATTTCTTTTCTCCCTTAATTATAAAAATTCTCAAATTATTTATTTTGGGAGTTTATATTTTTCGCTGCTGTTGGTAATTGTAAATTAAAATTTTCTACATGCTTTTATCAAGTATGTATAAAGTTCGCCAATTAAATTATTAACATCATAAATTGTATGCTATTATATGGTGATTTATGTGATATATTATATAGAAGAATTTATATTATATATGTATGAATCATTTTCTTACAATTATTAAATTTATATAATTTGAATTTGTATTATGATGATTTGTTAATCACCAAAGTGGCCAAATCGTAAGTTTTGTAAATTTTAAATTGTAAAATTTGTATATTAATTTGAATTTACATTATGATGGTTTGTTAGTCACCAAAGTGGCCAAATCATAAACTGTCGTGAATTTCAAATTATATATTCTATATGTTCAATATCAATAAATATGCGATGCTTATAATTGATATGACATTATGTTAAATATTTTATTTTATGGATAATTGAAATTTATGATTATAAGATATTTACAATCACCCAAAAGTTGATTAGTAGTTCTTATATTTCATAAACATGACGTGGTGATTTATATATTTTATTAGATTTGTTTTGTATATCCAAAAATATAAAACATGTCTAATTTGAATATATTTAATTAACAAATTAAGTTAAAGTTTTATTTAGCATCATTATTGTTTTGTATATTATATGTCGTTGCTTCACCCAAACAAGAGCTTCGATATATATTTATTGCTTAAATGAATTGTTTGAATTAGTATTATGTATTTACAAGTTTGAAAGTCAAAGCACTAATTTGTGAGCATTTATTAATTTTGCAGCATCTATTTCTGTTTCTTTGCATTCGCATGTTACGTCTGTATCACTATTCAACAGACTTAATTTTTCTGATTGGTGTGAACAGATTCAGTTTTACTTAGGTGTACTGTATCTTGATTTAGCACTATTAACTGAGAAACCCGTTGCTCTTACTAATGATAGCAGCGATGAAGAAAAATCTTTCTATAGTATTTGGAAAAGATCAAACAGACTAAGCTTAATGTTTATGCAAAGAATATTAAGTCAACTCTTCCTAACACTGAAAGTGCTTAGGAATTTATGAAATTCGTGAAAGAGCGTTCCCAAACAGCTGATAAGTCACTTGCTGGGACACTTATGGGTACATTGACCACCATGAAATTTGATGGATCTCGTACTATATATAAGCATGTTATTGAAATGTCAAACATTACAGTAAGATTAAAGTCCTTGGGAATGAATGTGGATGAGAATTTTCTTATACAATTTATTATTAATTCATTGCCTTCTGAATATGGTCCATTCTAAATGAACTATAATATCATGAAGGACAAATGGAATGTGAGTGAATTGCACAGTATGCTTGTGCAAGAGGAGATAAAACTTAAGAACTTGGGAACTCATTTCGTTCATTTTATTAAACATCAAAAAGCTGAAAAGAAAGTTAGAAGAAAGAATGAAAAGGAAGTGCAAAGACCATTTAAGACAAATGGGGCTTCAGCTTCAATCCACAAGAAGGAACGTAAAGATAACAAGTGCCGCTTTTGTAAGAAATCTGGACACTATCAGAAAGATTGCTTGAAGCGTAAGGCTTGGTTCGAAAAAAAATGTAAGCATTATGCTTATGTATGTTTCGAATCAAATTTAGCTGAAGTTCCTTATAATACTTGGTGGATTAATTCCGACTGTACCACTCTCGTTTCAAATACGATGCAGGGATTCATTACGATCCGAATCACAAACCCAAATGAGAAATTTATTTTTATGGGGAATTGAGTCAAAGTTCTAGTTGAAGCCATATAACTTATCGTTTAATTTTAGACACTGGATATCAATTAGATTTGTTTGAAACACTTTATATACCTTCTATTTTTCGCAATTTAATTTCTTTGTCAAAAAACTTAACGTTCATGGATACTATTTTAAATTTGGAAATAGATATTTTAGTTTGTTTAAACAAAACCATATTGTTGGTTCTAGCGTCTTATGTGATGGGTTATACAAATTAAAACTTGATAATTCCTTTGCTGAAACACTTTTAACCTTGCATCATGATGTTGGCACTAAACGAGGTTTAATGAATAAATATTCAGTTTACTTGTGGCATAAACGTTTAGGTCACATATCCAAATTTAGATTGTATTAAAGGAAAACAAACCAAACACACAAAGAAAGGAGCCACAAGAAGTACACAACTTCTTGAGATTATACATACTGATATTTTTGGACCTTTTGATATTTTATCTTTTAGTGGAGAAAAGTATTTTATTACCTTTACTGATGATTTTTTACGTTATGGTTATATTTATTTGTTACATGAAAAATCTCATACAATAAATATCTTAGATGTATTTATTACTGAAGTTGAAAAACAGTTAGATAGAATGGTGAAAGTTATCAGATCTGGTAGAGGTAGTGAATATTATGAAAAGTATGATAAAACGGGATAATGTCCAAGTCCATTTGCTAAATTTTTGAAAGACATGGCATATGTGCTCAATACACAATGCCAGGCACATCACAACAAAATGGTGTAGTAGAAAGACATAATCGTACTGTAATGGATATGGTTAGAAGTATGTTAAGTAATTTATCTTTACCCAAATCATTGTGGATGTATGTTTTAAAAACTGTAATGTATCTGTTAACTAGGGTTCCTAGTAATGCAGTTCCAAAAACTCATTTTGAACTGTAGACAGGAAGGAAACTTAGTTAAAGCACCTGCATATTTGAGGTTGTCCGGCAAAGGTAAGAATTTATAATCCACATGAAAAAAAAATGGATTCAAGAACAATTAGTGGATTCTTCATTAGTTATCCAAAAAATCAAAAGGGTATAGATTTTGTTGTCCTAATCATAGTACAAGAATTGTTGAAACTGAAAATATTAGATTCATTGAAAATAGTGAAATCAGTGGGAGTGAAGAACCACTCAAAGTGGAAATTAAAGAAGTTAGGGAACAAATTTCTCTACCTCAAACTTGTTATAAAGTTGTTGTTTCTACAGCTGTAAAACGGTTTAACAGTGTACAAGAACAACAAATAAATGAAACTCCTCTGAATGACATCAATCTCAATGAATCTATAGTAAATGAGCCACAAAAAATAGCATTAAGAAGATCTCAAAAATAAAAAAAATATGCTATTTCGAACGATTATGTGGTTTACTTACAAGAGTCAAATTTTAACTTAGGCATTAATGATGATCCAGTTTCATTTTCATAGGCCATTGATGGTGGTAATACTTCTTAATGGATAGATGCCATGACTGATGAGTTGAAATCTATGCAACGTAATAAAGTCTGAAAACTTATTGAATTGTCAGAAGACATAAGTGTATTGGGTGCAAGTGGGTCTTTAAGACCAAACGTGACTCAAATGGCAATATCGAACGATATAAAGCTAGACTAATTGCTAAAGGTTTTACTCAAAAGAATTACATTGATTATAATGAAACATTTTCTCTAGTTTCAAAAAAGGACTCATTTAGAATTATCATGGCTTTAGTAGCTCATTATGATTTAAAACTAATCAAATAGAAGTGAAAACCGTCTTTTTAAATTAGAAATTTAGATGAGGAAGTATATATGTGTCAATCTGAAGGCTTTTTGATTGAACGAAAAGAAAAGTTGGTATGTAAATTTAAGAAATCAATATACGGATTTAAATAAGCTTCCCGACAATGGTATTTTAAGTTTAATGATACTATCACCTCCTTTGGATTTAAAGAAAACATTATTGATCGGTGTGTATATCTAAAGATCAGTGGGAGCAAATTTATATTTCTAATTCTGTATGTTGATGATATCTTACTTGCTACAAATAATTTTGGTCTATTACATGAGACTAAGAAATTTCTTTTTAAAAATTCTGAAATGAAAGATATGGGAGAGGCAACTTTTAGGATTGGTATTGAAATTTATCGAGATCGATCACAAAGATTGTTAGGGTTGTCTCAGAAAGCATATGTTAATAAAGTCTTAGAAAGATTTGGAATGAAAAATTGCTCGGCAAGTGTTGTTCCAATCCAGAAAGGTGACAAATTTAGTCTTATGTAATGTCCAAATAATGAATTGGAACGCAAACAAATAAAAGAAATTCCTTATGCATCTCTTATTGGGAGCCTGATGTATGCTCAGACTTGTACTAGATCCGACATCAATTTTGTCGTCGGAATGCTAGGCCGATATCAAAAGTAATCCAGGAAATGATCACTTAAAGACTGTAAAGAAAGTATTAAGATAATTGTAAGGAACGAAATATCATATGGTCATTTACAGAAGATCTGACAATTTGGAGATTGTCGGATTTTCGGAATCAGACTTTGCTGGATGTGTTGATAGTAGAAAATCCACATTCGGGTATATGTTCCTTTTGACTAGAGGAGCAATATTATGGAAAAGTGCGAAGCAGCCTGTCATTGCTACTTTCATTATGGAAGCTGAATTTGTGGCATGCTTTGAAGCCACAATTCAAGCTAATTGGCTGTAGAACTTTATTTCTGGGCTTGGCGTTGTCGACAGTATTGCCAAACTGCTGAAAATTTACTGTGATAATTCTGCAGCAGTTTTCTTCTCTAAGAACAACAAGTATTCTAATGGTGCTAAACATATGGAATTAACATATCTTGCCGTTAAAGAAGAAGTTCAAAATCAAAGAGTGTCAATTGAGCATGTTGGCACCAATCTAATGATTGCGGATCCATTAACTAAAGGGTTGCCTCCAAAGACATTTACTGAACATGTCGAAAGAATGGATATCATTGAAAAATTTTAATGTTAACGTATTTGACACTCGAGCTCATTTATGTATTGTTTCTATTATATGTATCCTATATTTTTTATTAGTATATACATAAATGTTTTATAGAAACAATGACAGAATTTGTCTTTTATAAAGACATTACATGGACCATTATGGTAATTCTCATTTATAGGTCTTATTAAGTTTAAGACTGATTTTGTAATACATGAAAAAAACTATATCGAATTAATGATATAGAACCGCCATGACTCATATTAGTCTTTACTTAATAATGATATTATGTTACAACCAATTAACGAAAGGATTTATTTATTGCGTATTAAGTTTTATTAAATCATTAAGTTGTGCATTAAGAATGTTAGATGTGGCTCATGTATAATGTTTGGTTTAATGCATAATGATAAAATCCTATTGGTTAATGAGTTATTAAAACTATCATTTATGTAGGAAGTTATAATAATTCAATATAGTGGGAAGTTACAATAACTCTCCACTGAAGAGAAGTTATAGCAACTACCCACTATGATAGTTGTGGATTATAAATACATTTCTAGATGAATGCTTGGTCCTCTCTCTACCTCAATTAACATCTAAAACTTTGTTATATATTCCATCACTTAAATATTGCTTTAGAATCAAGTAAAGATTAAGAGAGAGAAATCAAGTTTTCTAAAGGCAAATAATTGATTGAAGATAAGCGTTATGGACCAAAGTATGTTTTTTTTATTTAAGTTATGTAAAAATCATTGAATTTGTAAATCTTCGTATTATGTTATATGTGAATTATGATATCACATAGAGTTACGAATAGCTAACATATTTATCTTTTCTATTTAGATGTTAGCTTAAAATTAAGAATCCATAGATATAGCGAGTTATTGTGATAGTCGTGGATTGTATCAAGTTATTTGTTAGGTTTTCCTGTAAGATTAACTCAAGAGGAGAGTGGTGAATTGAGTTAGTCAATAAAATTTTTTGTCAAGCTTAGTTATTCTACTGGTAGCAAGCTTATAGCCGGGTGTGTCAATTCTGTAACCTGCACACAGAGAGAGTTAGAGTGTTTACTGACATACGTAAAAAGGTAGTACTCAGAATATTTAACGTGGTTCGGCAAAACCCCTTTACCTACATCCACGATCGCTCTATCACCAGAGCCAAAGCTTCACTAAACCTTTAATAAACTACAAATACATCTAGAGCAAAGTGCTTCACCAAGCACACTTACTCTACCGAGTTTCTTCACCAAGACAACCCCTAACAGCCTACTGGACACACCTATCCTCCTGACTGATTTGCTAGCTCTATTACAAAGTCTAAGAGCTTTCACCAAGCTCTACCTAAGCTTTCTTTCTCGGTGCCCGCAGCACTACCTTCACAATGTCAGTAAAAAGTTATAAAGAATATAAACATAAATTGAGCACAGGATCTATCTCATGAGGTTTATGTGTTCATTAAGTATTTCAAATGAGATGATCAGATATGTTGCTGAGAGAGATTTCTTCAGTGTGATCAGCAGTAAGATCTTTGTTGTTTGCGTAGAGTAGTAAAGTTCTTGTATATCTTTTTTTTTCTTGTATTCTCTCTCTGCACTTCCTTTGTTGCTGTACTTCCCTTCTTATAGTGTTTCGTCTCTGTGCAGGAACCGTTGAAGAACGTTGCCATTGACGCTTTATAAGTTGAAGAGTGATAATATATAAATCCTTTTTAAGCTGAAAGTTGTGATCAGGTGAGGAAGGTGTTCTTGTTTATGTTAAACAATGTTTATCTGTTTAATAATGAATTCAATAATATTGGCCGGTCACAACTTGTGACAACCATGATCAAATATTTTAGTAGAATCTGGTTGGAGATTTTAAAGCTAGATGATAAACAATCACGTCAAAAGATGACAATCACAAATCTTGCAAACCTGGGGTCCGTCGTGACGGTAGACGCTAAAGCGATTTAAGAAGAAAGCATGAGATTTGGCATCCGAATCATGTTTGGTGTGAGAGGATGAAGCGTACAATTCTAGGAGCGTTTGAGAGTTATTATAATATAGAATTTTTATAAAAAATATATTTTGTTTAAAAAATAAATTTTATTTTTTATTTAAAAAAATAAAAATATGTTAAAAAAATTTTATTATGTAAAATCTTTTATATATTTGTTAAGTTTTTAAATAAAATTTTCTAATATTTATAAAATATATATTAAAAATTTAAAATAAAAATTTTAAAAATTAATTTTTTGATAAGCTAAATCAAATCTTGTTAAGGAAAACAACAGAAGAATGCACGCATGATTTTGTTAGATTTTGTTAGGTTGATCTACAGGATGATTGATAAATGATTATTCTTGTTGTTGCAACTTGGTAATTGCTTGGAGCTTTTCTTTTTAAAATTGATTTCGGATGTGTTTACTTTGTAATAAAATTAAGTTTTGAAAAATAAATTAAAAATTTAAATTAAAATTAAAAATATTTAATAAAAAATAAATTTTCATATTAAATTTTTATAATAATAAGTTTTAAATTTTAATTAAAATTTTTTTATTAGAAAATATTTATTTAATTTTTTAATTTTATATTAAATATATGTATTAAAAAATTGAAATTTGTGGTATATGGAAACGCACTTTGCTTGCTTGGTGTGCTAGATTGCAGTAGATACTTCTCTGGAGTGATACTTTAATGGGCCTGTCAATCTCTGATGGAATTTAATGGGTTCAACATTTATGCTGTTTATGGGGCTGGGTCATTGGTGTCCAGTCTACACCTCCAGCCAGATTATGGCCCACGTGTTTGCATACACTCTGGAAGATTCCGGATCGCATGAATGGTCCAGTTTTCAGTCTAAGCGAGCAACGGACGGCTGCGATGCCGAGCACGTGCCGCTTCAAGGTTTCCTTCTCTTTAAATTCCCCGTAAACCCTCCAACCCTAAACCCTCTCTCTCACCCGCCCGGCCCTCGCGTCTCAACTTTCAAATCCACGCTCTCACTCGCCGCCGGCTTCTTCAAAGCCCTAGCTGAACCCTTGCTGGTCGCAATGGAGTTCTGGGGTGAGCTTTCTTCATTCCTTACTCGCTGTTTGTTTCTCATTATCGATGATGCGTTTGTAGCAGTCCTTGGGTTTGTGTAGTATGCGATGTTTTTCTTCTTATTGAGTAAATCTACTCTAATCTGGATCAATTTTCAGTGTTTATTAAAAGGAATGATTCTTAGTTCTTGATTTTGATTTCCGTATGTCTCTTCCTTTTAGTTGCGCAGTTTGTTCTTTAGGCTTTTCATCTGAAAAAGTTCCATACACCAGGATAAATCTGTCATCTAGCTGGTTCTTTTGAATGCCGAAATGTTTCTAATTTGAAGTATAATTTCAATTAATTGACGTTTTTTCCAAAAGAACTTTCTCTTCTATAAACATAACCATTATGCTAATAAAACAAATGAGAAGTGAGCATATATCAGTTGCCAATTTGTTGCTAGATGTTTAGATTGTTGTTTTTGTATCAAAAGTAGAAGTATGAAAGTTGTATTTGTTATTCTAATTTATTTGTAATTTATTGTAGGAATTGAAGTTAAACCTGGAAAGCCTGTCCATTGTGATCCTGAAGAGAATGAGATGAAGTATATACATCTGTCACAGGTTTCAGTCCTTCCTTGTTCGTGTTATCCTGTTTATTAACTGTGGTATCACATAGTTATATCTGTTCTTTTTGCTGCAGGCATCTTTTGGTGAGGTTAAAGATGATAATGAAAAAGCAGTAATCTATATTACTTGCGAAGATAAAAAGTTTGCCCTTGCAACTCTCACTGCTGGCGCATCCCCTCAGTGTTCATTTGATTTAGTTTTTGACAAGCCGTTTGAGTTGACTCACACATCGAAGAATGCAAGTGTTTACTTCCTTGGATACCGGACATATATTGGTAGCGAATATCCTTTGGATGATTGTTTATCATTTGCAATACGTTTTTCTGTCAGTTTTATTCCTTGACTTTTCTTTTGTTATTTGCGGACCACAGCAGAAGGTGAATATTCAGGTATATGTTGTCTCTGTAATCCTTGCAGTATCCTTACTGATTGTTTAATACTGCTATTGAATATGAATTTATACACGTTTGTTCTGTGAAATGGTTTCAGATTTCTCTGAATCAGAATCTGATTCAGACTCGGACTTGAAGGCTAACGATCTCTCAGCTAAAGCTGCTAATGGTGAGTTGGTACTGCTTTATGGTCACTTCCTTTCCTTTTAACATATTTAGGTGCGTGACTTGAAAATGATTAATACTTTGGATTTGCATTTGGTGCATGTTCTGTTAGTATAGGTCATGCACATTTTTTATTCAACTGAAAATTGTTATGATTGGTGAAGTATGTGTCCTATGCCAATATTTGTCTTAGCTAATTGTAATCAGTATTGGTTTGAGTGAGAAGATTGTTATTTACCGAGATTGATTATCAAAAAAGTGCAGGGTGGTGATATTATGTGACAGTAGCTGGTCTTGTGTATTACTTGTTCACTTCAAGTTTCTTTGTTGATGAAGTGTTGATGTCTTTTGAGATTGTTATTTTATGGTTATCACTGTCCTGCAGGCAAGCTTACAATCAAGAATGAGGGAGCTAAAGCATCCACTGGAAAAGTACCTGCTGCAAAGGCTGATGATTCTGCTGCTAAGTCTAAGTCAAAAATTAATGAACAACCCAAGAAGGATGAGAAGATGAAAGTTGATCAAGATGATGAAGATGATTCTGATGAAGATGACTCTGATGAAGGTTCAGATGAAGATGATTCTGGTGAAGATGAGGTTTCTCTTTATGCTTTGGTTTTTGTTGGGCCGATTCTTTAATATTTATGCTATGAGTTGCATGTAAATTTGGTCTGTGCCTTTTGCAGGACATGGCTGAAGGTGAGGACGACAGTGATGCTGAGGAAGATTCCTCAGATGAGGAAGAGGCTACTCCTAAGAAGGTTGGTGATGATATCTTTTGTTTTTTTACTGATATGATTTTTCTGAAAGTCTTCCTATATAGGTTGAAGTTGGAAAGAAGAGAGCTGCTGAATCTGCTAGCAAGACGCCTGAGAAAAAGGCCAAAGTTGTGACTCCTGCAGGCCAGAAGACAGGTCTTGTAACTGCTACTGTATTACAAATCATCTTATGATCTTTTTGCGAACATCAAGTTATATTGGTGCTTCTTTCATAATTTAAGGTGGTGATGGTAAGAAGTCTGGCCACACAGCAACTCCACACCCCTCGAAGCAAGCATCAAAAACACCTGGTAACACTGATAAGGGCAAGCAGAAGACTCCACAAAGTGGCGGAGGTGCATTTAGCTGCAAACAGTGCAACAAGTAGGTTTTTTTGTTTCTGACATGCTTTTACAATTCATGCTTTTACTTCATTTCTGTTGAGCCTATTTGTCTCCTTCAATTCAGGCCGTTCAATTCTGATACTGCTGTTCAAGCTCATACCAAAGCTAAACATGGGAAGTAGGATCTATGCTGATTTGGCCAAGTTTTGTAGATGCAGCATTAGAAGTATCTTAGCTGTGGTTGGTGGTATTAGACGTGTTCGACATTTTGTCTCTTGGTAGTGTAACTGCAAACTATTTACTGAAATTTCTCAATGGATTGTGTTCTGTTGATGTCAAATCCCATTGTTGTTTGCTGTACGTCCTTGAGTTCTCTCGTTCACTTTGATGAGTTACTATTTATCAATTATCAATTTATGGGGTGGCTGCCGTCTATCAGAGCGTGTGTGATAAAGCTTCTTCTCTGTTGCTCGTAAAGAAAGATGTTATGGAATGTCAAACATGCAGGATAAAGGTGCTTCTTAAAACTGCTTTGAAGTCTACTAATTTAGAAGCTTCATGTTGCTGGTGAAAATATAGTTTAGTATTATTGCTGTCGTCCGGTAGGAGTGTTTGGAAGTAATTAAAATAGAGTTTTTTTAAAATAAAAGGTAATTTTTAAAAATAAGTTTTATTTTTTATTTTTTTAAAAAATTAAACATATATAATAAAAAAAATTATTATATATATTTTTAAATTTTTAAATAAATTTTTTTAATATTTTTATAATATATAAAATAAAAATTAGAAAAAAATGTGTCAAAAACACAATCTCAAACGCCCCGACGCCAGAAACGCAATCCCAATTGCCGAAAGCAGAAAAAAAGCACTAAATCGTAAAACGAGTGTTTGGCAAAACTGTTTATTGTTAAAAATAAGCTGTTTTTGGCTCCTAAAAAAAAAATGAACCGAAACGATGCTTTCCGCGCGGGGCTTTTCTCGCTCGGCGTGGGAAATTGTCTGTTTTGCCTATTGTAAGTTAGTAAAATTACAGTGATATATAAGGTCACTACCTGCTCACAGATTTTTCATTTTCATCTCTTTCGATTTTTCTTTCCTTCTCTCTGGCGATCGGCAGCGACATCCCACGAGCAATTTCTTCGATTTCGGTCGATTTTTCTCCCATCAGCGCCGATATTACTTCATTCTCCTTTCCTTCATCTATTCTTCGCCTTCACCGTTCCAATTTTTGTCCGAAACCGCTGATTGCGAACGAGTAGGAACTCTAATCGAGCTCGCGAGCTCGCGGATTGTGCTCCATGCTTTGTATGAACGCTACCATGTTATTTCCTTTTTCAATTTTTGTGCTTCCAGGATGTAGCATAACTAGGATTTTGCTCTTTTGAAATGTAGTCGATTGGCTTTGATCATACTTACGTTGTGATGCTTGCTTTCGCTTTTATTGGATTTCGTAAGCACTATATTCATGGCCTTTCACTCTCATTTAGGCTTCCTATTTTGATTGCATTAACCTGGATTATTTTGCTATGGTTGCTTTTTGCAGTGCTTTCTGTACTTGGATTACAAGCTCTTGTTTATATGTAACGAATTTCCTTCTTCAAAGCTAATCCTTAATCGCTTCAAAGATAAGATGACTCTTGGTTTTGACAAATATGTTGTTTTTGCAGCTTAGTGGTAATTGGATGGATTCTTGTAACTTGAACATTTTTATCTGATATCTTCCTCATCTCCCACAAGTAAGTCATCTTATCTGGTGTCTTCCTCATCTTCCACAAGAAATTAGAATCACTTGACTGGTTGTGTCAAGTACACCATTATTTTGGCTAAGTTTTTAGTTTTAAATACAATGTCATACTAATTTAAGATTGGTTTTATCTCCTTCTTTTGTACTTGTCAAGGGATTGCCATTTCAATTGGTTTACTGCTTTTCAATATTGTTTTGGTCGGTTTTCAGAAGTGCTATCTCCTTGACGAAACCATCCTTTATATTGATATAGTTCATAGACAATTTTCTTTCGTAGTATCACTACTTTAAAAATCAAAGTGCTAAAATGGCTTTGCTTGTTTCTTTTTCAGTGTTGTTGGAGATACATGTGTTGCAATGGATGAGCGGGTGCGCCATCCTGTTTGAGCTGAAAACAGCTTGAATAACTGTAAACAATTAAGCTCACTACATATAGCATGCATCTGTTTGAGCTGAAACAGTTAGCATGCATTTGAATGCTTGAAGCTCACTGTTTTGATACAAACAGAGCTGCAACTTACTGTTTTTTATTGCATTGTATTGCTATGCTTTATAGGTGCTCACTGTTTTGGATTGCATTGTTATGCTTTATTATTGTTATTGCTATGCATGCTGTTATTATTTGTAGCAATTGAATGGGTCAAGGTAAAGCAAATGGAAGAGGTGGAATCCTATCAGAACATGTAAGTGACTGAAGTTTTAGTGGTAGCATTCATAACATGTAAATGGAAGAGCTGGAATTCATTATGGCTGAAGTTTTAGTGGTAGCATGACTAACTTTATTTCTTTCTAATTCTCATCTTCCTGATAGCAGAACTAATAACAGCAGGGTAAATGGTCAATATTAAGTAGCCTTCTTGTGTTGATAGTGTTTCAAGGAGTATTTTTTGTGGTTTTATTATGTGAGAATGCTTTTCGCAAAATCCATATATAGGATGGGTTTGCAAATTTTTTGATTAGTGCTATTAGTTGCTATATGGTTTGGCTTTCTCAACTAACTCTGGTTTGCATTTTTTTTTCTTTTCTAAATATTTTCTTTTCTTTTCTCTACGTTGTTGTTCAGTTATTGTTCCGCAATTCTTTAAAATTAATTCTGAAGATGCATACTGGTATCGTACATAGGGCTGCATACTTATTTCATTTGATGTACATAGGTATTGTAGTGAGCTAAAACATACTAGTGCAAAATCCATATATAGGATGGGTTTGCAAATTTTTTGATTAGTGCTATTAGTTTCTATATGGTTTGGCTTTCTCAACTAACTCTGGTTTGCATTTTTTTATTTTTCAAAATATTTTCTTTTCTTTTCTCTACGTTGTTGTTCAGTTATTGTTCCTCAATTCTTTAAAATTAATTCTGAAGATGCATACTGGTATCGTACATAGGGCTGCATACTTATTTCATTTGATGTACATAGGTATTGTAGTGAGCTAAAACATACTAGTGCAAGGGCTGTTTTGAAGCACCATAGCTGAAACATATTACTTGCTTCTAAATATACTAGATGCACCACAATTGACTGTGTTGAAGCTCACTGTTTTGATGCAAATAGAGCTGCAACTCACTGTTTTTATTGCATTGCTATGCTTTATTGTTGTTATTGCTATGCATGCTTTATAAGTGCTCACTATTTTGGATTGTAGTGCTATGCATGCTGTTATTGTTTATAGGTGCTTACTGTTTTGAGATCAACTTATCCTATGCTTTCTTATTTTTTATAGATGCTTACTTATGGGACTTTGATGTTAGTATAGTAATGGCGGGAGATAGAAAAAGATCCACACGGAAGAGTTCATCAGGATGACCCGTCTAATTGCTGATTTAGTCAAAATTCAGTACAAAACTAGCTTCTACTTTTTTTTTTGTGTCTGTATATTATCATGTATGTTCTTTCTATCGCAAGCATTTTGTGTATATATGTACAACTACGTACCAACTCAAACGTGTATGACAGACATTTTGGTTTCCTTTGCTGTTCTTCTATAATTCATTCTTAACTCAGTAAAAAATATTATTCACATGTTTATACATTAGCGTCTCTTTGTCTTTCTGCCGTAAGGTGTATAGCTTCTTTCTTTTGCATGTGAATCCATTCGTATGTATGTGTTAAACGTTTGCGAGTGCTTATTTTCAAGCTTTGTTTGTATGTATTTACTGTATATATATTCACTTCTGCCAATTTATTAATTAATTATTATTTAATTAGTATATTAAATAATAGTATATTATATATTTAAAATAATTTTAAAATATTATTATAAATAATAATAATATATTTACTAATATGTTTATAAATACTATAAAAAATACTAAACAAAAAATATTTTAAAAGTATGCTATAAAAATAATTTTTAATAAACTAGATAATATATGAAAATAGATTTTCAAATTTAACAATACATTATTTATTATATATCTAAGAGCATTTTAGTCATTATATATTTTATTTGTAAGTACAAGTTTAGTCAAATATATCTTTATTTATTTTTATGAAAAAGCTTTAAACAGCAAAATTTATCTCAAATATAATTTAAAAAAAAGTAGCTTTCTAATTAAAAGTTCAACTGTCTTTTTTTTAGCAAAAGTATATAAATAGCAATTTTCGTCCAAAAATTCTAAATTTAAAACTTAGGCAAACATGGCTGAGCAACTTAATTAGCAGTTTTTCAAAATTGGGCCACTTCACTTTACATTAGAAAATTGGGCCATCAATGAGAAACATAGCAAAATCAGATTTGTATTTATTGCAAAATCGGGCTTATGCTACATTTGTGAAAATATCAAGATAAGCTTATTTTTTTCAAATATTTAAAAATTTGTGAAATTGCATGACTATGTTTTATTTGATGAGGTTCAAGTATGTAACTATAATAAATTTTGTTTGTCTACATCTGTAAACCGAATTTTATGATCATAATGTTTCTTTTCTAAAAATTAGTTTATACAAAGACTAAAGTTTACCAACTAAATTACTGGTCATCTACTTGCAAAATTAAATTCCATATATTAATGAAATTACCAGATTCAACTAAACATTGACACGGTATTTATCACTCAAATAGAGAATTGTATCAACACTTGTGAAAAAATAATTATTCCAATACAAAAGGACCAGCTTTATAAGCATGGAAAACATACACAAAAAAGAATTTAATGCCACAAGTGATTATTTTGCTTAAAGATTTCTTCCATAAGAATTGGAAATCGTTATTACTATTCACTGACGTCTCTGCGGGCATGACTAAGTGGCTTGATTTTAACAGCCGCATTCTGATGGTTCGAGTTCTGCTCAGCTAGTTTCACACCCTCTCGTGAGACAGACACATATTTGCGATTAGGATCTCTGTGACTCGTATCTCAACATTTTTCGTATTTTTGTTTCACCGGTGTTCGATTCGATCGATATCAGTGTCTTGCTACCGTTGTTATCCTTGAAACAGTCAGATGCATTCTCAACAACAGCTGCGACATGTACTGAGCACCACCAGAAAGAGTTTTCTTTTGTTATTAATGTAAGCAAAATTCTACACTTGACATATATTCTACTTTGACGATATTTGGTGGCAGTTAGTTTGTTGTGCTTTTAGTTTATATGAACTGGTTTTATTTGTAGGTTAATTCTGAGAGTTTTATAATATGCAATAGTGGGAGTTGTCGAACCTTGTTCCATATGTAAGTGAGGAATGGTGCGTTGAAGAAAATGTGTGCTTTGGGTCATGCATAATGGTTTTTATGGTTACTTGCTTCTAAGTTCTAGATCTGTTTCCTCTTTAGAAAAATCAAGTTGTCCTAGTTTGTTGGAGTTTGATAGACCACATTTAGTATGAGAGTACAATCTGATATTAAACACTCATAACAGTTAAAGAGATTTTCTGAAAAAATGTCCTCTCTCAATCCTGAATCTGTTATACTTTGACAAATAGTAATTCAAATAAATCTCCCAAGTACTTATTTTTATTTACTTGTCATGTATGTATGAAGGCTACCGTTTACTTGTACATATGTTTAGTTGATTAGGTAATATGATTCCTTACTTTCTGTAAGGAGTTTGGATTAAGAAGCTTTTGTCAATACTCTGAAAAATGAGTGTGATTCAAAAATCTGTGAAACATACAAAACAGACATAAATCTAAAAATCTATTCTTTTTAGTAGATATAGAGCTACTTATTATATTGTCTTAATACAAATCTATGATTTATTTATTTTAATTTTATCTAAAGACTTATTTAAATATTTAATAGTCAACTAAAATTAGAACATCTCAAAGCCGATTCATTGTACTAACAGTTTGAAAAAAGACATTTTATTAGTTAATTTTTATGTCATGATATATTTTCAATATTTTTACAAAAAATTTATTTAAATAAAATTAAAAAATAACTATTTAATAAAAAATTCAACAATTATTTTTTTAATAAAAATATATAAATAATAATTTTTAGGCAAATATAATCATAGACTCCAAAGCGTAGATAAGTTGTCGGTATATTCTATTTCTACTTACGACTGTCAACATTTTTCGAAGAGAAAATAATAATGATACACGTCAAAACAAAGAGGAGAAATCTATGTAGCAGTGCAGGAGCGACAAAATTTTATTGGACCGATCTCTCTACTGGAAACCACGTCTCAAAATCTATCTTCAGTTCTAGACCCTTCTGTTTTCGGCCCAAGTGTACTAAACTCCGATTTATATTCACGCCCGTTATTTCAACTTTCAGACTTGGTCGCTCACTCATCACTCTCCAGTCCCTTCCTACCCCCTCCAGATAAAACACAGAGAAGATGGCTCTGGCCTCCAACGCATCTGCCTCCATTACCGCCGCTGCCGCTAAGCTTCTCAGTACGCCCGTCTCCTCATCCGCTTCTCGTCTTCTCCCTGCTTCCACCACCGCTCAGTTCCCCCGCTTCATCTCATCCTCTTCCGCCTCCCTTTCATCATTCTCTGGGAAGAATACTAGGACAGTTGGTTACAAGACATCCCCTTCGATTAAGATGTTCGCCTCCGCCGTCAGCGCTACGATGGAGACGATCAAGGTCGGAGACAAGCTACCTGACGCCACGCTCTCTTACATGGACTCCGCCGGGGATGTCAAGACAGTAAGTGTCTCCGATCTCACCAAGGGAAAGAAGGCCGTGCTCTTTGCTGTACCGGGAGCATTCACTCCTACCTGTTCGCAGAAGCATGTTCCTGGATTCGCTCAGAAGGCCGGCGAGCTTCGATCCAAGGGCGTTGAAACCATTGCTTGTGTTGCTGTGAACGACACCTTCGTCATGAGCGCCTGGAAGAAGGACCTCAGCATTGGTGACGAAGTACTCATGCTCTCTGACGGTAATGGAGAATTCACAAAGGCGCTTGGGGTTGAGCTTGATCTCTCCGACAAACCTGCAGGTCTCGGGAAGAGATCGAGACGCTACTCCTTGCTCGCTGAGGACGGCGTCGTCAAGGTCCTCAACCTCGAGGAGGGCGGTGCGTTCACAGTCAGCGGCGTGGACAACATCCTCAAGGCTCTCTAAAGTTTGTGACTTTCCCTTTACCTTTTTGCTGTCTTCCTCACCTTGGATTAATAATTCTATCAAGGGTTAACTAGATGCATGTCGATGATGAATAAGAAACTTGGCTTTTTGTTTTTCAATTGTCGATGCTGGTTGCTGTTAAGGTTTGACAGCAGCAACACATACCATGTGTTGGGTTTTTTGAGGTTGCTAATCGGAAAAGTTGGATGCTTTTGTTTTCCTACAAGTTTGTGTTCAGCGGGCTTCTGTCTTCTCCTTTGGATGCACGAGTTCCTCTGTACGTGTTATGTATAGCAACATGAGTTTCACTCTTAGGTGACATCCTAGGAGGAGGCTAAAGACATATAAGCTTAATTATGATGCGATATGGTATTATCTTGAATATTTGGCTGCTGCATCTAAGGACGCATATAGCAATCTTCAGAAAGGTACTAATTTGTGAATGCATGATATAGTGAGTTTGGGTTTGATTGCCTATTTCAAAGAGCAGCCTGAACATTGTGATCTAGTACAGAGCATAAAACAAGACTCTTGGTTTTACTTTCCCATAATGTTTGTATATTATCTAGTATTTTGAACAGGAGTGAAGAAAAAAGAACACAGAATTTTTTTAGTATAAGAAAGTGAAAGCTACAATTCAAACCTTACTTAAACCATAGCGTCATGCAATGTAGGTGATGCCTTGTCTCGCATTCTTTGCTTCAAATGACTGACAGTAATAAAGAATCAAGTTGATTGCATGCACTTGTGAAGATTTTTTCGCAGGAGAGGCCGGTGTTGGACACTTGTCATTAGCATTTTAGAATTATTCACCCTCCACACTATCAAAGCAGTTTAAAGAAATTGGAATAAACAGCTCAATTGAAGCCACTTCAAAGAGTCTAAATGTTCTCTTCTTTCTCTCTTTTGGTCTGAGTAGATCTTCAGAGTAACTGTTGGACTTCCAAGTTAAGCCGAGTTCAGGTTATTAGCGTGAAGGGCATGGTGGATTCGAGCGAAAGACGGGCTAATTTGGTGAGTTAGGTTCGGATTAGTAGCTTAGAAATCTGAAATAGTGTTCAAGTAAAAAACAAAGGCTAGCTAATTTGAGGTGGACAGTAATTCTTCTTGAGCTAGATCATGTTATGTCCTGATTTTATGGGCTTAATAATACACGCTCCTTAATAATCCTATAGTGGATGAGTACTAGAATAGACATGTGCTTATGTGGAAAATGCTAATTTCTAATTGGTTGGCTAATTATTTTAGTTTGAAAGTCCGATCTTATAATTTGTTTTTTCCGTGCTGGAGCTACCATGTATGTTGTTGGAGGGAGATTGCTGGGACTCCAAGTTAGTCCGAGACTGGGTAGTAGCATGAAGGTCTGGATGAAAGACGGGCCAGTTTGTCCTGAGTTAGTAGTGTAAGGGCATAGAATAGTGCCTATGTGAAAAACGGACTAACTAATTTGGATGTGGGTTGGCAATTCAGTTTGGAATGGACCAAGTTGAGTTTTTGCGTAGTGGGGTTAACAATCACACTTTTTAATTGTTCCACATTGGCTGGTTGCTAGAATGTGTTTATATGTGAGATATCTAACTCTGAAATAATTGGCCAATTATTTTAGCTCCAGAGTTTGATCCTACAGATACTTGTATGCTGCTTGTTGTATTCATTCACTTTTGTTCAAATATCGGATAAGTCAATTATCCTTTCTTTTTGTTTTCCCTTAACTCTCTCAACCTACTGTTTTCTTTAGTTAAATTCTAAAAGCTAGTAAAATTTTAGTTCTTTAAACTCTGTTCTTGATGATGGGGGTGGATGCATTTGGATCAGTGTGGGATGTAATTGAAAAATGCCCATCATAGAGGTAATGGAAATGGAAAGAAGGGATTATTGGATGAACATCAATTCGATTTAGATCTACTGGTTTAACAAAGGAAAATTAATTAAACTTATCTCACAGTGGGAAGGAAAGGTGTCAAATTGCTGAAAGAGAAAGTTCTTTATAAGAAGGAAATATGAGTGTTTGTTGATTTCTCTAAAAATTAGAAGTACTGTGCCATTTTATCTTGCTGCGAAAGCAGGTGTTACTTTTTGAGGATTTTTATCTTGATAAGTTTTAGATGCTTTCAATAAGATTTACAGCTTCCTACAAGCCTAATTGACTTACCAAATTAACTCCAACAAAGATGCTTTGGACTTTCCTAAGTTTAAAAAACATTGTTTGTTTAGAGATTTTTGGAGCAGTCTCTTTAGATAGTTTTAGGAAATAAAGGATAATGAAATAACAGGACCCAAACTATTGGCTTCTGATTGAAAAAAAAAAAACTAACTTCGATTTGAAGTGAGAACAGGGATCACAGTTGTTTTTAGAAAAAGCTAGGTAACTCCATAGCATAGCATAGTAAGGAGAAACTGGGCGAGACCAGTCCCGAGAAGATGAACAGTTGAACTGGTAACTTTGCTTCAACTAAACCATTCTGCAGCCTGTCGAAATTTCTATGTGAAGTCGCTATTTTAATTCGATGGAAAAATGGCATCTATCTGGGATAGCTGCGAAACCTTTTGGTCATGTAGCTGCAACCAAAGTGAACTCTAGACCTGCAGGGTTAACTTCTTCGCTTGATTGTTTGGTGGCATTAACTGTCTCAACTTATTTCAATAATGTGTATGTTGCTGTGAGCTGCTTTTGTTGTCTGTGGTTGAGCCTTGCAGTACTGCAGGATCATTTCTTTTAAAAGTTGGCAATTTTAGCCCCATATCCAGATTCGAAACTCTCAATTATAATTGTGTTACTTCATGCATTTTTTGTATGATAGCGATAGACTGATAAAAATCAGTCTTATGAAATGAGGTACACCTTTGTGGTGTAGACATGTGAATCTTGTTCCCCATTTGGTTGTTTATCCGTTAACTGCTGGTGTATATGACGACTGTCATGCTAAATAGTTGTCCAGGAATGATCTTTTCTCTTCAGAGCTTCAGTTGCTATTTAGCTGAATCTGAATCTTCATAATGAAAATTACAAGATTCTGTTTCTATTTTCGGGGAGTAGATGAGTTTTACGAACAATCCACCTCGACTTGTGTGCCTCTTGTTTGTTCTTTATTTTGCTTATGTATTAACTGTTAGTGTGCTTACACCTTGCCTCGATTAGTTGTCCAGAAGTGGTCATTCTTCTTTACAGCTTTTGGTTACAGTTTGGGTTGGCAGAAATGAGTTTTATAAACGATCCACTCAATTGCAAAATTATGAATATGTGCTGACGATTATGTGTCTGTCTTGTTTCTCTCTTCTGATATTTTTCTGTGTGGGTAAAAGTCTATATGCAGTATGCTATGCAGCCTGGAAATGCTTTTCATGATAGGCCAGGATTGCCAGACCACTCTCTGCTTTTATAACTAAATTGCAAGAGCGGTAGGTATTATTCACTAAAATTTGCATCTGGCTTGGATTTGTGGTACAATATGACGAGGAAAGTTTTGTCTGCTTTTTGGGGATGCAAGCCTCTGAATTCATGTCAAGAGCCGAATTGCGGATGCAAGCCAGTGAACTTGTGCACTCATGTCAAGAGACAAATATGATAGGAGATGTTACACAACGTGTACGTATTCAGGAGATGTTGCACAACGTGACACAACACAGGGTTGCGTTTTCATAGACTAGAGCATGGTCGCAACACAGGGTTGGGTTTTCACTAGTACTATGCTGCTTCGAACTGTTCTTAAAGTCTCGGGTCTTTCTCAGAGCTTTTCTAGTGCTAGTCAGATTCTCTATTGATTTGTAAGAGTTCGCACATACCCGAGAATTTTCTGTGTCAGAAGTAGGCATGCTGAAGAGATGATCATTATTTACTCGAAGTCCTAACAGGATAGAGAAAGGAGAAAAAGTACAGCGGTCTGTGCTCCGTGGATGGGGGGAACGTTCGATGTTGTTGGTGTTGGTGTTAGTCACTGGCCATAATAATTGACTTCCAATTCATAGTTTGCAAAACAATTAATAAATAAATAAAGTAATACAAATCAGCTAGATTAATGTTGATGCTATAGGGCATATCACACTAGAGAAGCACGCTAATGCCTATTGGCTGCTAGCTGGCTATGCTAAATTGCTAATTCTCTCATTTTTAATTTCTATTTACATATTACGGTACGCGATTTAAATACACACTGTATTTTCTTTTTCTTTTTTTTTTTATTCTAACAAACGTCTACAATTATAATCATCTATGCACATTACACGGGTTTGTCGTGCAACAATTTACATATAATCAAGTCGATCAAGCATAGACAAAAGCAAGTTCAGTTTCTCAAGAAATAGAAGTTTGAAAGATTTACAGATCAGGCGTTTACCTTGCTTGATAGGGACTTCAAAACCAACGAAAATATTTAAAAAAAGAAGAAGAGAAAAGAACAGAAGCTTGTGCTAATATTGGCTAGACTAACAGTGATCGTCCGTTAATCTGCTGACAATGTGATACAGAATCCTAACATTAATTAATATGGTACTATAAACGAAAGAAGCAATGTCCAAATAGACAGTGCAACTACTGAGTTGAGTAGCAGTTAGTTTCTTCAGTCAGGTTGTTAGCTGTATAAGTTGAATATCAAGTTATTCGTCTTAGTTGCGCGAGTATCATGTCTACCAACAGCACAGTTAATTATCACAGCCTATAGATGCATCCTTTCTTTGATCTTTATCTATATGTACATATGACTTCAGGAAAGATCAATACATTTTCTGGAGAATTATTAGGTCATTAGGTGGTTTCGGTACGGAGTGTAGGTATGATATTATTCATATTGCTGGAAAGCTGACGACGGACTAATTGTCAGAAGAGAATAAGAACAAAGAAGGCTCAATATTGATGAGATCCTTAGTTGTGAGATTCTTGAATAATATAATTTTGCATAACAATTGAGGAGGGGAGTGAGTCACATGAGACCTTCCTATAATCTGCCATATCATCTAGATGGATATTGACTTCAGTGAGAGAGTTGAATATAGTTGTGACCGTGATCGGAATTGACATGATTATCGTGATATATTGTACTTCAATTAGTTTGCTCTCTCTCGCGTCTCAACTACTTCACAGACTTGTATTGTATAATTTTGCCTTACATATACATTAACTGATAGAAAATAAAGAGCTCTTGCAGGGAGATCAATTTAATAATAAAAGGGAAGGGTAGCTGGTGGTTCGCTAGTTATAGGATAGTTTGTCTGCAGAGAGCTGTAGCCTGTAGCTTTATCTTTCTCCATACACAAGTTACAGGAGATTTGATGCAGTTGATCACATAATGACATGGAACTTCTCGTTCTTTCTTATACTGTTATGTATCATGCGAAAAAAAATTCTAGCTAGACATCTCATGATTTATTCAAAAAGAGGTCCCTCTTTCTTTAGTGTTGAGAGAGGAAAAGAAAGAACAAAATGTCGGTATACTGACTTAGGGAGAGTTTGGAAAACATTTTAAAAAAATTTTATTTTAATTTTTATTTCATATTTTTTAATATATATTTTATAAATATTTTAAATTTTATTTAAAAAATATAAAAAAATTTACGTAGTAAAATTTTTTTATATTTTATTTTTAATATTTTTAAATAAATAATAAAATTTATTTTTTAAAAATAAAATACTTTCAAATTTAGAAAATATTTATTTTAAAAAGATTCCAAAATAATTCCTTATTATAGTTTCATGCCGACACAAATTCATCATTGCATAAAATCTGAGTCTCTTTATTACAAATTAGCTTACTGGCCTAAAAAGAGAGCTAAACATCTATCAATTTGCTTATATTGACAAGTGTATGTATGTCTTTGTGAATTAAGCAGTCGGTAGTACTAGTACTTCTTTTTGTTATCTTATTATTACTTTCTTCAGTAAGAGATGGTTTGTTTTTCATTAGTTCATTAGATTAAGCAGCATGCTGATCCTACTAACGACTCTAAGTTGTACTTAAAAGACTTTGTTTTCATCCGCGAATTAAGGAACGTCTGAATTGGAATTGATCTTGTGTAAATAAATGTATTATGTTTGGTGTGACTCCATAGACAGATAGAACGAAAGTGAGAGATCTAGTAAGAAATCCTAAAAACACAAGCAAAAGCAAAAGTTGAAGCAGATCTGTCTGTTAGTGTTAACTAGTTTGTACAAGTAAAGCTAGTTAAGGTGAGATAAGCTTGCTCAAAAAAGAGAAAAACAGAAGGTGAGGCATGAACCTTAAGCTCCATCTGAAGAAAACTCATCTGAATAATGAATCCATATGGTTGGGACATATTATCACATCAAAAGTAGTGGTAGGTGTTGATCAGAATCGTGTCAACTGTCTGTGTGTCTTGTCTTGCTTAATTCCCCCTTGATTGATGAACATTCAATTCATTCATTCATGATGCATGGATGGACAGGTAAAATAACAGTAATATAATTGCTCTGGGGATCAGTTTTATACATAACACACAAAATCTCAAATCTATATGCAATGTTGCAACGGCAATGCATTGCTGGCACATGAATGAAATGAAACAATCCATGCCAAGGATCTGTCTCATTGGACCCTAAACTGTCTGGAAGCACCACTACTCCGTCGATTGGACTCCACACACATGTGCACTCCACCGACACCAGCTCCATAATTTCCTCCCAATTTTCTTATATATGTATATATATCAGGAACTAGTTTCATCAAATTAAGGAGTTCTTCTTCTGCCGTTCTGCTGTCTTAATTGCTTTAGGTAAACATTAAACAACAGATTCTGTACTCCTTGATCAAGAAGAAAACACATGGTGTGGCCTTTGACGTGGCAGAAGGGAGAGCACGTGATGCACTCTCTCAAAATTGAGTTTGGGTTCTTTAGAATTGTTCGGTAGTATTTCCAAAAGAATTTTTTCTGTAATAAAAAATGTTTTTATTTTATTTTTTAATTTTATTATTTTAAAAATAATAAAAAATAAGAAAAAAATATTATACGTAAAAAAATTTTATTTTCTAAAATTTAAATAATTATATAAAATACTATAAAATTTATTAAAAATAAAATAAAAATTTTTGCTAAACGGGGTTACATTTCCCTGTTTTTGAATTTTTCAAATACGTTTAGGAAAACAAAAGTGAAAATTTTTCTTCAACCTGACTCAACAAATAATTAAAACATAAAATTCGAATTTTATTTTTAACTTATTTTTCAAAAAATTATATTTTTATATTTTTATGAAATTTATTTATACATATTTAAAATACGCTCTTATGTCGTTGACATTCTACGAACGGAAATTAGTTACAGCTGAAGGCAAATAGTCCAAGTCTCAGAAAGTTACAAATTTACGGTTAAAAACGGCGGTGTGTTTGTTTAAGATGAGAAAAAAGAAAAGAAAATGAGAACGCCGCTCCATCCGGCTGTGATTCTGCTGGTCCTCGGGCCTCCTTCTTATTTCAATCTTATTTAATGACTTTAATTAATTTATTGACCAAACAAGCTAAAGACTTTAATTAAAATATTCGTGCTAATATTTTTTTCTCTCTTTCTGCCGGTATTTTCTCAAGAGGTAATCATCATTAAGTGGGGTGTGTGTTAGTCTTTTGTTAGCAATTACATCATTGTCGCTGCAATCCGAAAACCAAACCAAAAAATTCTTTATCAATCAATCCTTCCAAACTACTGAGCATTTTTCAGAGGATCCTAAACTGATGGCAAGCGCGAAACACAAATCCAACTTGAATACAAATCAATGAAATGAAGAAATGCATAAATCACGTCCCTTCTTGGCCTGCATCTCTTTGGGGTGACTGCTTATTTTTCAACCTTAACAATTGATTTATCAGAAAGTCTGATAATCGAAATCTTTAGCCTTCGAACTCAGTATCCATAAAGCCATGTTGAGACACTGTTAGATGTCGTTGTATAGAGATCCTACCTCCGATTCGTTTTGATTAAGCGGCACAGAAAAAATCAAATTCGGAAGCTTCATGGCTACATCGAAATGAAGCTAGATCGAACACTCATCACACCTCTAAGAATCCCGTCTTTTGGTCTTGATCGGCAGAGCCGGGCAAGCAGCAATAGATCTAGACTTTTGAGTGCGGGCCGATTGAACTCGAGCGGCGAGCACAGAGGGTGAATGAACCGACACGATAAGGAGAAAAACATAGACTTAAATTGATAAGTTTTATTTTTCCTAAAATTTTTGGATCACACCGTCGGGTCTGAGATGATCCGGACCGAATACAAATCTGATTAAGTAAATCTGACCGTTTTAGACTCTAAATTGATAATTTGGGATCGATCTGGTTGGTCCGATTGAGGGTCTGTTAGTTCATTAGTACGAGTAGTTAGTTCATTAGTCAAGAGGGGAGAAGAGACGCAAGGAATATCTATTATTGTAATACAATTAATGTAGGGCGGGAAGACGAGGGAGAAGAGGGTATAAATATAGTCAAAGCCAAGCCCTAAGAGGAATGGCTACAATTTAACAAGCTGTTCTGTTTGTCGTTCTAATTCTTCCTTTTACTTTCTTTTATTCCTTTCCCCACCGGCGTATGTATCCCCTTGTTCACCGGCGCTCAAGCCAAACAACTTTCCTACGTTTCTCTACCTTGCTTTCCCTGTTTTGAAGCTCATCAATCAACTTGCAAACAAATTATATTTTGATTGAAGAGAAAACCATCCTCATGTTGTGCATTTCTTCATCTCTTAATTTCTTTCCATTCTTTCGTGTTAAATATACGGAACTTGGTTAACGTTATTCATTCTCCTCTGTTTTTGTTGTTATTCTTGCAACGCAATGTTATAAAGGTTCCGGATTGAAGCAGCTGCATATATAGATATAAGCTGAAGATCAGAGGAGGGGAGAAGGAACACCGGCCTTCCTCCCGTCCTCATTGTACTATTCCGTCACCATCCCGAGAACTAGCTCTTTCTGTCAACCTTTAAGTGTCTGTGTTTGGGTTTAGGAAACTATTTCTTGTTCTTGTTTTTTGGCGTTGGATACCTACAAAAGCTAATAATTGTAAGCATACGAGACATGTTGAAATATCTGTGTTTAATTAATTGGTAGATGTTGAGATCTCAGCTTGTCTTTCTTAGATTACATATATAACAGAGACAGAGTCCCTCGGTTATTATTGTCTTTCTCAACATAATCAGTTCTCCATCTCTTGATCCCCTTGTCCTTCCTCCCTCTGTTGCTTGATCTTCCAGCAACCAACAAAGCAAAGCATTTCCTTTTCACACTTGCTCAAACAGCATATATTACATACCTGCCTTTACAAAAAGGTATATTGTGAAAATAAGCTATTTTTTATCCTGAACACATAGCGTGCTACCCTAAGAGGGCCAGCTCTCTCTCTCTCTGTGTCTCTACTATTTTTCCGTACATAACTCATTACTCCAATTGTGAGTATTCCCCACCAATTTCATTCATGTCATTATAAAGAAAAAGAGAAACGGAGAGCCAAAAAAAAAGGAGCAGGAGGCTTTCAGGTGCTCACTTCACTTCAACTAGCTTCAGAAAGAAGGAAAGAAACCAATGGAGCGTCTGTCGACAACAGCTTTGCTGCCAGAGGCATTCCAGGGAACGAGGGACGACATGACGGTGCAGCTTGGCTTGGTCTGGGAGCAAGTGAAGGCTCCGGTGATCGTTCCCGCAATGCGTGTGCTGATGTTCCTCTGTCTGGTAATGTCAGTGATGCTCTTCGTTGAGAAGGTCTACATGGCGGTCGTTATCGTTGTTGTGAAGCTGTTCGGGAAGCGGCCGGAGAAGAAATACAGATGGGAGCCAATGCGCGACGACATAGAGCTAGGCAATTTGGCTTATCCAATGGTCCTCGTCCAGATCCCAATGTACAACGAGAAAGAGGTAACTAATTCTTAACTGGCCATGTCTTTAGTGTTCTTCTAAGCCTCCTGTCGCTGCAATTTTCTGTAGTAGCTAGACTTCATTTGGTTTTTGAAATTATGGCTTGGCATGGGATGGCAGGGAACACAACGTGTTTATGTCGGGATGCCAATGGAAAACTTTGTTTGATATGTTTGTTCTGTTTTGCTATGTCATTTACTGATGAATGAATGAACACAGGTATACCAGCTATCGATTGGAGCAGCATGCGGGCTCTCATGGCCGTCTGATCGGATCATAATCCAAGTCCTTGACGACTCCACAGACCCTGTTATTAAGGTCAGTGATAGCAATAGCTAATTCACAACCATCAATCCGCCGACCATAGATACATAATAATAGCTAAGTATTTCTGTTCCTCTTTATTCCTATCGACGAGAAATTTTATAGCGTGCTGAGTTAGTAAAGATGGCAGTTGTAGTCGTGTGTGTCGTCCTCTCCTTCGTTCTTAAAGCTTTTCTTTTTGCCCTTTTTTTTCTCTCATTAAATGATATTGTTAGCTGAGCCGTTCCCTTAACCAATTGCCTCTATCAAATTTTATTAACGTTGTTACGTTATGCAAATGATTTACGATATGTTAGAGAAGTGCCATGTCCAGGCTCTCCAAATCCACATGACTGAGTTATGTACTTCTTGAGTCAGGATCACGTTTGCGATCCTGTCAATATCATTGTCATAAATAAATGATTACTAATGCTCAACAAAAAGGAAGAAAATGAAACCATAATAAGATTCTTCACCAAAATTTTTGGATGACTGTTTTTGCTGTTCATGCATATACACGAATGGATATTGTAGCTGCAACATGTTAGTAGCAATTTTAATTAAAAATAATGCTCAAACAAAATACAACAGTGTTGGATTCCATATTAGGAGTCATAGTAATACAGCATGCATGTAATACATACGTCGTTGGATGGAGCAGGATCTGGTGGAGCTGGAGTGTCAGCGGTGGGCGAGCAAAGGGATCAACATCAAGTACGAGATTCGGGACAACAGGAATGGGTACAAGGCTGGTGCTCTCAAGGAAGGGATGAAGCATGATTACGTTAAGCAGTGTGACTATGCTGCCATCTTCGACGCAGACTTCCAGCCGGAGCCCGACTTCCTCTGGCGGACAATCCCATTCCTCATCCACAACCATGACCTCGCACTCGTCCAGGCCCGATGGAAATTCGGTCAGATTTCTATCTTCATAAGTACACATTGCTGCGTTCTTTTATTTCTCTCGAGAATGGTGGACAGTTCTAATATTGTCGGTGGAAGGCTTTAACTGATCCCTATTCCACTAGTATTATCATCAAGTATGCTCACATATTATATTGGTAATTACCCAATAAGTAGGCTCCTCGTTGTAGCTAGTGGCTACAGCAAGCAAAAAGTGTCGGTGGGTTTGACTGCTCTTCTCTGTTCTGCTGGTAGTTAAGATTTAAGAAAGTTAAAACAAGAAGAAGAAAACGTCAGATCAGGAGAACAGGGTGGGTCCCGTAACAACAACTGAAAAAAAAAAAAAAAAAAAAAACAACTCAGTTTTTTTTTTTTTAAATCAAGAAGGAAAAGGGTCTACTCCAACATTCCTATCTTTCTCTTTTTCTTTTTCTTTTTCATCTCTTAAAATGTTTCCCTCTGGTCTGGGCTGTCGGTCTCTAAACTGTGAAGAGTAGTGTGCAGTATAACCCCTTCTCTTATGTTAGACCTAACCAAATCCAACCCAGAACTCTTTCCTAACAATAATAATCAATTAAGTTATGACCTATCATTCACGCCCTCAATCCAACACCAACATGGACGGCAGTTAATTTCGCTCATCTACACGAGCATCTGCATGTTCATCCACCAAGGAGACCGACCCTTTTCCCTATATATAAGTACATTCATTGATCACATTTTAAATTGAAATAGGTCTGTTGTTGTAAGGAAATCGATTAAAAAGTTGGTATGAGGCCATTTACAGCTTCTGGTAACACAAAATATACGAAGAAAAACTGCACTGCAGCCGATGTAGACAATTTTAAAACCTCCGAAGGCATGAGGCCTAGTGCCACAGGAATTCGGTCTATTTCGGTCTATCAATTTGAAGACTTGCTTTTCTTTTCCTCTTCCTATTTTGCTTCCTAACGTAGTTGCAGACGCCCTATCGTCACTCTTCAATATGAATAGCAAGTAGGAGGTAATCTCACGCCTACATCTACAGGGACGCCCATGTATTTGGATAGATTATATACAGTGTCTCGTTAGTTCGTTACGTAGTCCAGAATGCTTCTTCTCCCCTATGTAGCTCATCCATGTACAATAGAAAATAAATAAAATAAGAGATGGAACCCAGTTTCATTTGCAATTATTCAAAGTGGAGTGTTCCCTGTAAGGCATTTTCTGTGGTCTCCTTCACTGAATTCTAATACCTGCCTGCACTTTCTTTCTTTAATCATCATTCATCATTCCCACCAACCAATACAACAATACGTCCCATCATATGCCAAACGAATTATTATTCCAGCTACCCCCCTCTCTCACTGCCTACCCTGCCATCGACATGGTCATGCATGATGGTGGCCCTTCTCAGTTCTACCACCAACAACACACCCTCTCTGGTTTTACTGTTACCAACTGTTAAAACCTTGTCTAAACTCTTATCTCATACCATTCACATATAATTGGCCGGCAACACCTCCACCTCTCATTAGTCGACACCATTTTTACACCATTCCATACAGATTACCTAGTTTATGTCAGTTGGATGTGTAAATTAAACTCTAAAGCAGGTTTGCAACTTAAAACTACTCCAATATCCAGTAATGGTTATTTGTAATAGTACATGAGAAACTTGTTTCTTCCCTGCAAACGTTCACCTATAAAGGACTTATCACCACATGAAACTAACATATGCATATTTTGCTGTATCTTTTGTGATATTTCCTCCAGTGAATTCAGATGAGAACCTCATGACAAGGATGCAGGAGATGTCACTTGATTATCACTTCACTGTGGAGCAAGAAGTTGGTTCCTCAACATATGCTTTCTTTGGTTTCAATGGTAAGCCTGCAGCCGCTTATCCAGACTAACTAATTCACCCTCTTGAAGTTCACACAATTATGGCCGTTTTAATGTTTTCAATATAACCTCTAGAATCCCTACTGAAAAAGGCATACTGAGCAAAAATATGAGATTAGACTTGTTTTTTCAAAGCTCTACATAGTATTTGTAGATTAGTATATGTATTTGTAGATTAGTATATTTTAGAGCAATTTAATCATGTATAGCAATCAAAATAAATGCACTTTGCAATAATTTTTATAGAAACTTGAGTGAAAAATGACAGGATGTGCTCATTTCTCCTTGAATCAGGAACTGCTGGAGTATGGAGAATGTCAGCTTTGAATGAAGCTGGAGGATGGAAGGATCGAACAACGGTGGAAGACATGGATCTGGCTGTTCGAGCAAGCCTTAAAGGATGGAAATTTTTGTTCCTGGGGGATCTACAGGTAGTTACATCGAATTTTTCTGCAACATTAAAGTAGTTAGACAGAGTATTTTATCTAAGCCACTACCTGTGCTACTACTTAGGAACCTAACTACTTAGAGAACATTGTTCTGGATAAACTCTATTCAGTTCTAGAAACAAACTCTACTCCTATATCACAGATTTCTAAAAACTATCATATCATATGCTTAAAGTCATGAACACGATGCGAATGCAATCCCTTCTTGAAATCGTGTTTCTCTCATCAGGTCAAGAATGAATTACCAAGTACTTTAAAGGCCTACCGTTACCAGCAACATCGATGGTCTTGTGGACCTGCAAACTTGTTCAGGAAAATGGTCAAGGAAATTGCTACAAACAAAGTAAGTACCTGAGGAGCACAAATTGCAAGAGATAACAAAATAGGAGCATTTCATACTTAGTTTTTTGCTGGATACTGCAGAAAGTTTCTCTACTGAAGAAAGTTCATGTCATCTACAATTTCTTCTTCGTGAGGAAAATTGTGGCTCATATTGTAACTTTCGTCTTCTACTGCATTGTGATCCCCTCTACTGTATTGGTTCCCGAAGTCCAAGTACCCAAGTGGGGAGCAATATACATCCCATCTATCATTACCCTTCTTAATGCTGTGGGAACGCCAAGGTAAGAGAAACAAAACTCTTTTAAAATTTTAACTTTGTCTTCTTTTCTTGTATTATTTGGTTTTTGTTCCCTTTAAAACTAGTCTATTGCAAGCATAGTAGTCTATTTTATAAAATAAGTCCGTTCTATAAAATAAAGAAAGAATAATTTTTTTCTAGATGGTCTATCAATAGCTATTCTAAATCATACCAGCGCATAGGCTAACAATATCTGAAAAGCAGGTCACTTCATTTGATGGTTTTCTGGATCCTTTTCGAGAATGTAATGTCACTGCATCGAACAAAAGCAACATTTATAGGCCTACTGGAAGCAGGAAGAGTCAATGAGTGGGTAGTCACTGAAAAGCTAGGAGATGCTCTCAAAATTAAGGCACCTCTTAAATCAACCAGGAAACAACGGTTCAGGATTGGTGAAAGGTATCCTTAGTAGTGTTGTAACTCCTCATATGAAAAGACTCAGTTATGCACATGCAATTGAACTGTATTCGCTTGCATACTGATCATTAGACCAAACTTACTAAAGTATTTTAGCTTCATTAGTTTTTATACAGTTTCTCGTAATCATACAGATTGCATGTTTTGGAGCTTGGAGTAGGAGCATATCTCTTCTTCTGTGGTTGCTATGATGTGGCCTTCGGACATAACCACTACTACATATTTCTTTTCCTCCAAGCACTTGCCTTCTTCATCGTTGGCGTCGGTTATGTTGGTACCTTCGTCCCGCATTCTTAGTCGGCTTTGATAGCAAGATATCTCCATGCCCTAGGACATACCTTCTTCCCAATCAATTAGAGGCAATCATGTAGCATGTAGGAGGTTGCTCTGTGTATATTAGCGAAGTGAGTTTGAGGATTAATGTTTGGAAAACCAGTTTACTTATAAAGTTTGAACGGTTGAATAGGTAGGAAATTTTGGGTTTCTCTTCGCAGAGGCAGCTGGAGGAACAACTATAGTAGAGGAAGCAGACAAATGTGCTCCAAACAAATGTTGTGCGGCAACAACATTGATCACTTTGCTTCCAAGAAAGCCTTACATGTGTTCTTGCGAAGTTATGGTTTTATCAATTTTTTTTCATTTTCTACAGCAAATATGGATTGTATTCTTTTCACAATACAAGTATTAAAGGGTAATAAGGTTATGGCTTTTTTAAGGTTTGAGAGTGTACTCTGTCACGCATGGCTATTGCAATGTGCAACAAGCAAGAAGAAAGGTAATTTGATATACTTGTAACTAATGTTACAGGCAGATTATTTTTATTCGACCTATGCTTTTAGACTTATATAACAAGTCGTATATAAGAGTGTTTCGTTATCAAACGACGAAAACTTTCTAAAATTTTCATTTCATGTAAAACCCACATGACAAACCTCAAACAAAACCTAATCACCTGAAAAATAAGTTTAGAAAAGAATTAAAGCAGGCCTTTTTAATGGGCTCGGTCCAGTACATCTCTAATTATGACGCTAGATCTATATTTAACTTGTACCTGCATTTATTTTTAAAATATATAACTAAATTAATTCATATATCATGCAAAGTTTTTTAAAATTAGTTATTTTATAAAATACTATAGAGAGTTAAGATTTTGCAAAAAGAATTCAATAATATATATCCACTACTAAAAGATACTCTCATACTCCTAAGAGTAACAATAATTTTTAATATTTCGTTTTGCATTTGATTTATGAGTGATTTTAAGAACAAGTTATCTTATTTATTAATAATACTCGACAATCAGGTAAAAACGTTTTCTTATAGACTGGAAGTTGCTTATTCTCCCGCTAGAAGGTGGCATCCAGCCACTTGTATTTTCTTAGTTGTTGAAATTTGATCATAATAAGTGTGATTATAGTGATAAAAACACCTCATACAACACTTTCACCACCCGGCTAGTCGTGGGCCCTGTAGCTACTTTTGAGTTGTCAACTAATCCATTTACTTTAGGTGCTGTTGGGACCGGCTATAATCGCTAAGTTCGTTGTTGCGAACTAAGGCTCATTCGGACTCCATTTTGTCTCCTGTGTTTTGGTAGCCCTAGCTCTAGGTGAGTGTATTGTTTATAACGATTTATCGAAGTGAATGCAGTAGTGGTAATGTAGGCTTTCGATTTAGGCTATATTCATCCGAATACGAGTTGCTAAACTGGTAGGTTACTAAAAATAAGAGTATATTAAAATTAGTTTTAATGCATTCAAATATCGTAATCGTGTATATTCGTGTATATATATATATATATATAAAAGGATCAAGGGCGATAAACACGTCGCTACAATATTTTTCCAAACTAGTAGGCACTACAATAAAAATAGTCGCCGCTAGTGCCTGCGACTACCACCAATTTAGTCACTATTATATTAGTAGTGACACAGTCAAAGTTAGTCTGTATAGATACTTGCGAATTAGTTTGTGCCAGTCGCTATTACTGAATCAATTGCGACTGCGTTGATATAGTCGCTCTTGACTCAATGGCGACTGGCAACCAATACCAGTTGCGATTACTAATAGTGACTTGTTAATAGCGACTGCTCTAGCGATTAAAATATTTTAGTCGCTAAAGCAATCACTATTAATATTTTTGTTGCTATAGTTAATTGCGATTAGCATGTCTCAGCTATGGCTTATTTTTTTAGTTGTTGTACAGCATTTTGTTATAGTTATTATTGGTATTGTTATTACTTGAGCAAAATAATTACAGCATGCTTTAGAATGATTGCACATGATATTATTGCTATGTTTTACTGTAGATGACATGTGAATTTGAAAAATAATGAATACATGGGATTGAGTAAGCTTTACAATTATATATATATATATATATATATATATATATCGATGTTTTTTTTACTTTTTGTCAATTTGATCAAATGGGCAGATGCAGGTGAATTAATATTCCGATTGAGCTGAAATTTTATAAGTATGTTTCTAACTCATAGTTTTTCATATCTAACGGTGGAGATTAGATTTGAAGATCAGATTAAACTTGAAAGGGAGTGTCTCTATCCCTATATATATATATATATACGTGTGTGTGTTTTTGTGTTTACGTGTTTTGGAATGTAGTTTAGGTTATGCTCAAAACTCACGCTGCTCGGAAGAAGATGAGTAAGTTAGGAGCTAAATTCAGGATCTCAGTGATTGTGTGGCAGTACTCACCTATGGCCATAGACTTATTAGGTCCATACATGTGGGGACGAAATCATGGCCTATCCGGACCGATCACTCGGAATGATAGTAGCTTCAGTGGGACGCAATGCTAGTCTCGACACCAAGTGCTGTCGGAGGTATTCGATTTGGGAATAGATTTAGGTTTATGATATCCTGACTACTTGCCTGTTAGATTTTATTTTGAAATTATGATTATTAAATTATTATGTTTTATAAAGTACTTTGACTTGACAGCTTATTGTATTTTCGATAATAATGCCATTTAATTTATCACATTAACTGTTTATTTGTTTAATTATTTATTTGCATTTTTTACTTACGATTTTATACTTCTTATGTAACTCTTTACTAAGTACTTGATTTATCTATTTAAATTACTAATTATCTACAAGTATTGATTTATAATTTAATACTATTATTTATTAATAATTTAGTTTTTATTATTATTTATTTTTACTAAGTTTGTAATGGATATGTTTTTCTTAAAAAGTGTTTAATAATGTTCATTATTGTTTCGAAAATCATGTTAACTATATATATTTTTAATTATTTATTATTGTATAATGCATTGCATATAGTCATACACTTCCTACTAAAGACTGAGTCGGTATAGGACGATTCAGGACTTGGTAGGAAAAAATTTGATCAAATAGAGAAACCTAAAACAGTACAATATAAGAATATAGGAATTAGGTAATACAATGCAAATCTAAAACGGTGCATCTTCTATCTCACCTAATTGAGACTGAGCTCAAACGTATTTTATTTGGCTTCTCCTATATTTATTAGAGGCCTATAGAAGAGGACTTGCCGTACATCGTCTCTCGTGCGTGCATTTCAAGGGTATACGTCTTTACGCTATTTATTTTATTTTGCATGTAGTTAGCTCTATTCTTCGACAGACTTGTATTTTTCTCGAGTGTTTATTTGTTATTGTAACTTGTAATAGATTTGAGGTACTACTAATAAGTAGTGGTAAATATATGAGCTGTTGTTTAAAATTCTTTTGTGAAAGTTTATGGTGTTAAAATGTTTTGTAATATATGTGCAGATATACTCTTGCAAGTTGGAAAAGGTTTTGTCGAATATTTGAAAATTTTGGCGCCAGATATATTTGAGTTGTTTAGGACCGTTTGGAGTCATACCTTAGGTAGGGGTGTAACATCTATATGCTTGAAGTAATCTTTTTCATGTCGAAGATTTTTTGCCTACCCTTGTTGATCTATATAATCTCGTCTTCAATGTAAGTCTTGTAGCCAGATCATGCAATTGTTCAGAAGATAACAAATTCTTTATAAGACAAAACGCGTGACGTACTTTAGTGATTATGGATATCATTCATCGTTTATCTCAAAGTTTGATGAAACGAACTTCAACAACTTTAAAGACTTATCCATGTTTCATGCTCACGACACCTACTAAATGTCTTAATAGCACGAATTCTTCTTATAAGTCATGTGCCAAAATGCTACTAAATCTAATATACAGGCATTCAAAAGTTTAGACTTGTCATTGGCGGCGACTACTACCTTTCTGACTAAAGCCTCACTATGATTGGAATTATGCGTCACTCAAGCAAGAAACTTCGAGAGATCTGTGACCCAACCTTATTTGACTTGAAGTTTCATCTTCTAATTAGTAATTTAGGTTTTTTTGACTTCCAACCTTATTAGTGGTGCCTCAAGTTTTTTAACCGTTGGCTTTTCAATTTTAAGTGATGATTCATTTTTCTCAACCATTGATCTTCCTTTAATGAATATGTAGTTTGTACACATTTAAATAGAGAATTAGTTAATATTTAACAAAACAACTGTACATATCTAATATTATTTGGTTTATGACTATTTAAATAAATAAATAATTGTAAACCCATATTGTAAGTTTGCAACCTTAAAGGATAGCCCACATAAAAGTTCAAAAACTAAAAACAAAAACTAAATCTGTTAATGAGCTTAGCCCTGTTACATCTCTGATCGTGAGTCTATATTTTTGTATTTAATCTATGTATCCATTACTTTTTAAAATCTCCTGTATTACAAATGATCATCCATTAATTATTATCGTTCATGATTTTATTATGAATTAGTTATTTCATAAACTATTGTAGAGATTTACCGAAGAAGGAAACTACATGCTCGCTACCCAAAAACTCTTACACACATAATAATTATTGTGTTAACAGTGAGTAGATTAGTCCTATATTGAATAAAAATAAGATGAGAAAGAAATTAATATACTAGAGAGTTTCATAACTCATTGGCTTAAGTTTTTGGATTGGATTGAGCTTTCTAGTGTATGAATTGGACCTTTCAGATGTCTTATCTTGATTAACTCCTTCGGATATTATATCTTCCCAATAATAGTATTAGCGTCGATAATTTAGCAGGGAGTCCGATGCACTTAATAGCTGTCGCTGACAGTGGGTGAGCAGGTTAAGAATAGCGTGACTCATATAGGGCTTCCGCAAGGTGTGAGCGAGGATTTGGAACAAATTAGGCTCTGATGACTAGCTCTTTGTTACGTAGACGATGCGCAGACAAAGCGATCGGCGTATGTTATAACTCTAACTAGTACTACGATGAGTAGGTTAAGAATAATATGATTCACATAGGACTTTCGCAAGGTGTGAGCAAAGATTCAAAGCAAGTTAGACTCTGAAAGTTAGCTCTTGGTATGCAGATACGGTGCTCGAGGCCAAATGGCTGGAGTTTGGAGTGATCGACGTACTTGGTGCGCGATAGGGTGTTCGGATATGGAAAAAATATGAATGACTCATTCTTAATGAGGAAATTATTAGATTAGGAGTAAGTAAATTAGTCTTATATTGAATAAGGATAAAATAAGAAGGAGGTTAATATACTAGAGAGTTTTATAATTTATTGGCTTAAGCTTTTCAGTTGGATTGGGCTTTTTAATATGGACCGGACTTTTTAGATATCTTATCTTGATTAATTCTTTTGGATGTTGTATTTTTCTAATATTGTAAATAATTTTATTTTTTAAACTCAAAATTTTCATGTAAAAATATTACAAGACAAATAAAATGCAATAAAACTATATATTTGCTTTTTATATGAGCTTACTAGCCAAGAATTGTGATTTCAATAGATAGAACTTTAACTAAACAACTTTTTTCATACAACTATTTAAAAAAAAAGACAATAGCATTAAAATTTTATATTAATTCGTCATTAATTGGCTTATATAAGAACTTTCGTATAGATTAACGTTTCTACAAGTTATAACTATCAGTTTAAATAGGAGGATCGATTAAGTACAAATAAAATTGTAAATTAACATTAATGATTGATTCTTTCAAAATGGTTTCCGACATTGAATTGAATAAGAAATTCGTAAGAAATAAACCGTCATTACATATTTCAAATAAGGGTTTTAAAGATTTTCTAAAAGTTTGTATGTCAAAAGTGAAGTTTACTGTCTTAAAAAATGTTCAAATTAATCATTATCGTTTTTATGCCATAGTTAGATAGAAAGTAACTTATTTCTTAGGTCCACCTTCAAACAAAGGGTTCTGGAGTCTGTTGACTTCCCATTTATTAAAGCAAGGTTTGTGTATCTGTTCACTTAGTACATATTTTGGAGTGTTTAAATGTATTTTTAAAATAATTTTTTTTAAATAAAAGCTGTTTTAATTTTTTTTAAAAATAAGTTTTATTTTTTTAATCTAATAATAATAAAAATAAATAATAAAAAATTTTTATTACGTAAAACTTTTTTATATTTTTAAAATTTTAAATAAATTTTCTAAATATTTATAAAAAATATATTAAAAATATTAAATTAAAAATTAAAGAATTAATTTCTTAAAGATAATGCCAAACGCACCATTATTTGGTCGAAAATATCAGTTGTATGAAATAGCACTGGTCGACAAAAGACGATAAAAGATGGGTTACTTGATTAAATGACACTTTTGTCCTCACATTTTAGTTTCTAATATTTTTTAAATAAAAATTTGCCTAACATTTTTTTACAATAAAAATACAAAAATATCTTTAATTTTATGTATACCTGCATTTTTGCTGGAAAAAAAAACATTCAAAATTTTCCGATCAAATCCCACTCTTCACGCCTCGATCCCTTCCGTTCTTGAGTTATGTTGAGATTTTTTAACGTGCTTCTACGTACGTATAAAGTTGTTTAGCTTATTGCCGGAGTTGTTTGATAGTGTTTCTAAAATATAATTTTTTTAAAATAAAAATATTTTTTTAAATAAATTTTATTTTTTTATTTTAAAAATATATAATAAAAAAATTTTACTACGGAAATTTTTTTATATTTTTAATAAATTTTTTAAATAATTATAAAATATATATTAAAAAATGTAAAATAAAAAAAAAGTATTTGAAAAATATAATCTCAAAAGCACCCGAATTGTAAGGGTCTTATCGTTTGGTGTTTGGAAGTGTTTTAATTTTTCGGAAGTGAAAATATTTTTTTGAGTTAATAAATAATATTTATTATTTGAATTTAAAATAATTTATAAAAATAAATTATAAAAATTTTATTATGTAGATTTTTTTAAAATATTTTTTTAATTTTTAATAAATTTTATAAAAGATTATAAAAATATTTTAAATCTTAACTACTTAAATGTTATAGTTAATAGATGCTTACATAAGTGCTTCTTAGATTATCATTTGACTGCATCTACTTCAATCTGTTGGCGTTTGCTCAACACAAGATTAGGATTAATCGAATTGTGTTTAATACTGACATTACATATGGTGTTGGTGTTTCAGTTGGGATGCATAAAAGTATGGTTTTCAATTTTAGCGGCAACGATCCTCCTAAAGTTCTCAAATTAAAAGATTGTTAATTGGTACCACCTGTCTAACTAGGAATTCAAATTACACACAATAAGGAAATATAAGAAGTAAACTAACAAGACCAATGTTTGTTTGATTTTTCTTTGATAGTAAGCACAATATTTAAAAGAACTATGGAGTGTTTAGAAGTACGTTTGAAAAATAATTTTCTAAAATAGAAAATATTTTTATTTTAATTTGATAAATAGTTTTATTATTTGATCTAAAAATCAAAATAAATAATAATATAATTTTAGTATATAGAATTATTTTATAATTTTTAAAATTTTAAATAAATTCTATAAAATATTATAAAATACTTTTAAAAAAATATATAATAAAAATTTATAAAATTGTTTTCGAAGAACGCTTAGCCAAACGCAATTTATGTATTGCAGATGCATTCCTACTTCATGGAGTTGCCATAGTAGTCCGAACCAATCCATATATCGACCCAAAAAGATTGTCGGATCACTAAGTCACCGAGTTATCGACGGATTATTGGGTCAACTCACTAGATCAAGTTCCTCAGAGATGAGTGTGTTTGTGCGTTGGCGAGCATGTTAAGCACGACGGAGACAATAGAGATGGGGTGACTTTATAAATTTCAGTTATAGAGTAAACAATTCGAGAATCGTAGCAGCATAGGCAAACATTGGTCCTTCTTGGAGCCGCGATGACCCAAGGAAAACTCGAACCATTTGCATGAGACATTAGAAGAGTCCAAAGATAAGCAGGCTGATTTGGTATAGACTAATCGATTAACAAATGGATCGTGATCATGAACAAACCCTGGCAACAACGAACTACTCTTTGGTGCCGACATTGTTCCTGATGTGTAGTTCAAAACCATCGGCTACTCCATCGATAGCCATTCACTCCTCGGTCTAACCCAATTGAATTTGGGATTTCCCAAATCAAGTAGTTTCTCATAAGCCCAGCAATTAGCTCGTGGTTTTCGGAGTGGTCTTTGATTGGAATCAGCTGAGATGGCCGTGATCGAAGGGGAGAACACTAAGTGCTTCATGGACTAGAGGTAAAGAGAGTGCATCGACGAATATGAGCTTGGAATTTCCGTGACGAAGTATAATGGAAACAGTTTGTGCATCAAGACGTGTGTTAATTATTGAGTATCAGTTCGCTAATCGGCATGCCAAAGTGCATCTCGTATATTACTGGATCGCACTCTATTGTTGTTGCATCTCTAATGTATATTTAAGTTGATTGTTTTATTTAATAATTAATATACGCCATCAAAATTGAGACAAATAAGTTTGATGGAAAGATTATCAAAAACTATTAAATAATTCTCTAAAAGAATTTTGAGAAGTTTGTAAGAAATTTTGAAATAAAGCATATTTGGACAAAAATTAAGCCCTTTTATTTTTGAAAAATTATTTTTGTTATATCTAAACTATTTAACTTCAAATCAAATAATTCATCACGATCTTGCTCTATTGTAGATGCATTAAGCTTTATAAGAGTGGCAATTCTTCTGATCCAATCTATGAATCCGACTCAAAATCGATCAAAAAATAGTCGAGTTCGAATTAGACTTAATCTAAATTTGAGTTAATTTTGAATCGATCTAAATTGACGAAAACTTAAATAAATTGAATCTAATTCAAATCAAATCTACATTAATCTATTTCATCTATATAATTATATATAATATATATTATAATATTTAAAATATATAATAATATATTTTTTATAATTTGTTCTAATTCAACTATCTTTTATCTAATTTATATATTTATCAAAATTAATATTATAATTTATATTTTCATAATCTCATAATAAATATCGACTCAAATTTGACTCATATATAAAATAAATAATACTAAGATTAAAATTCTAGCACATTTATTTTTTAAATTAGAATTAAATAATTTTAAATAAACTAATTAATATATAAATTTGTAAATTGATTTAGTTTTAACCTAATTATTATATAAATTCGTAAATAATTCTAAACCAACTCATAAACTCAAATTGTACCGGGATTGTATTTAGGATTACGCTTTGAAAGTGCTCATCACTTCCCAAAAACATTCCTTTTCAACTTCAAAATAATTATAAACAATTTTCTAAAAGATTTTTAAAATTTTCATAAATTATAAAATAATTATATATTTATTTTAATATTTATAAATATATTGAAAATTTTTTAACAAAAATTCTATTTCTAACTCCACGAGGGGAAAGAACTGATGGCCCAATTGATATACGATCGGAAAACAAATTTTCCCTATCGGGTGTGTTCTTTTAGCAGAAAGTGAGTTACTAAAAATGAATTATTGAAAAATAAGTTACTGTAAATAGTATTATTGAAAGTGAGTTCAGTTTTCATGTTCTTTTATAGTTAAAAGTGAATTAAAAGTGACTTTTTGTGTTCTTTGTATATGAAAGTGAGAATCAAAAAGTAACTGTATATTTTACAACTATATAAGTACACAACACCAAATATATACAATTATTATTATAATAATATATTATAATTTTTATTACATAATATCAATATATATATTTATATTACACAATCATAATAATTTTGATACAATCTATATTCTAAAATTTGCAGTAATAAATTATTATTCTTTATTTTTCATGAGACAAAACTATACTAAGATGCATATTCATCACTATATCACAACAGTTTAATTCACATATTTTTTACAATATATTACATTATACAAATACGATACGTAACATATATCATTGTTTATATATTTTACAACTTCACTCATATAATTACAATTATCATTACATAATATCTATATACATACATACATGACATATATTACATAGTTATATTAGAATCCACCATACAGATCCAAAACATAATTTTAAAATACATAATCAACTGTTAATAATACTAATTAGCAAATTCAAAACAAAATAAGCAAAGCATTCTCAACTTCTAAGTATGTCAGTTACTAGCTACGTGCACTCACATCCAACGTCTTCTAGCAACGTCAGTTTTCGTAAGAAACCCTCGAGCTTTTCTTGCATCTAGCATTAATGTGTCAAAAGCATGATCAATTTGCTCATCTGAAAAATCATCAGATAAACCTTGAAGGGCTGCATATAGTTCAGTGAAGTAACCGTCAGTGATTTCTTGTATAGCCAAAGCAACTTAATGTACCCCAGCGACCAACTCTTTCTGAAATTGAATGTTGTCATCAACTCGTGCACGTTTATTTTTCTGCGGAGTAGGATTAGTAGTGCTAGGGACAGTAACGTTTGGTATAGACTGTTACGTACCAGGAGAGAGATGTGCATGTGAGTCATGTGGAGCTCCTACATTCTCTGCCATGGTAGACATATCAGTATCCTTCATTGTGTTATCTTCGGCTGCATTGCTTTGGCCACTATCTTGCGCCGACTCTCCGAATTCGTCATAGAATGTCTTATCAATTTCTCCTATAGTTTCATCATCACCACATATCATTCTAAGCTCTTCTAACTGACGAACAGGTGTATTAATGAAAGGCTTCAACTTTGGATTACTCTACATAAAAGGAATGAAAGAATCAAAATATAATAGATTATTCAACCAATAATTTTTTTAAAGTTAGTATTAAATAAGTTTGCTCAATATAATATAATAGATTATTCAACCAATCGAAAATATAGTTAATCAACTAAAGTTACCTTGATAAGATCTTTCTCTGTTTCTCTATCCAAAATTACCATTTGTAATTCATTGTTCCAACCAGCACCACTTAAATTGGTTACAAACTTGATCAACTGATATCTTTGCCTTAAAGTGTGGTAGTGGTTGTCAACATGAGCTACCGTGAAGTTCGTATTGAACATTTCATTGATGTACCTTGCAACGGCACTAAATGTGGGCTTTCTGAATTCTTTATTAACTTTTTTACCTTCTCTACACTGCTCAGCCAAAAATTCAATCAACTTCTCGTCTTGTTGCTGCGTCCAGTGCTTGTTGGGAGTTCCTTTTCGTTGAGATCGGTTATGACTTGGACCTTGGTTTGAGTCGAAAGACGCCATCTGCAAACACACTCAAACTTATGGAGTAAAATTAAATCAATTATACAATGAAGAAGCATATTTGAGAACCAACTAGTGCTCTATATGTAATAGTCAATTATTGATTTATTGTCACATATCAGCTATGATTCGAAGTCAATGCTAATTGAGATGGGCAATCCAGATAAGATGCAACACTAAACTATTGGAGACTAGAATTAACTCTCTGCAGCATATGCACAAATACAACACAGATCCAAAAAAATGATGTCAAAGCTAATACTAAAAATAATAAATGAAAAAATATTTATCTTTAAAATATATATATATATATATATATATGTGTGTGTTCAAAGAATTTGGGACTAAATTTTGCTACTGCAATAGAAAAAGGGAATTCCCTATCACTCAACCCTTCACAAACTAAAGAGTTATTTTATTATTGTGAATGATTTTAATCAAATTTGTTTGATTAGATTACAATTAATATTCATGTGATCGTAATGAAAGAAAAAATTGCTAACCACTCAACTTCATCTATCATTTAATATCTACAGCAACCAAAACAGTTAAAATTATTCCCCTGTTCTTAGAACAAACTTACTCTTCCAAAAATTAAAATCTAAAAACACAAAAACCAATGATTGATCCAAGCATAAAATCAAAACCTACCACACTCCCAAGAGCGTAGTTTGAAGTTGGTTCTTTGAGATGTTGAATTAAGTATGTTATTGAGTTGTAGGCCCATAGAAGTGAAACTGAAGTCCTGTTGATTAAAGAATTGTGGGATAATTTTTTTTACTTAACAGCAATGCCAGACTACTTAAATAAATTAATTATTTAGAAAAATAGTCCCATTGAAAAAATACTCTCTAATTTTTTAAAATATTTTAACTTCAAACAAATAAGAAAGAGATCTCAGAAACTTAGCAATAAAAATTAAAATTAAATCTCACCTGAATTTTTTTAAAATCTTCCAAAATTGAAGCACTACCCACTATATTCTACGGCGGAAATAGATTCGTTCCTAAATTCTTTAGGTCTATTTAGATCCGTTTCTAAATTTTTTTAAAAACTTGTAGATTTATTTCTAAATTCTCTATTTTTAACATAAATTCATCAAAATCAAGACCAAAAAATAAAAAAAAATTACAAAATATTCAGATCTGTCCACACTTTCTATGTTTTATCAAGATCAAAAATAAAAATTAAAAAAATTAAAAAAATCTTTATATTTTCTAGATTTATATTTTTTCTATAGCAAATTTTGACAAAAAAATACGTAAATATTTACACCAGTGAACAAATACTGAGCTTCAAAGAAGAAAAAATTTCGCGGAGATCTGCATAGAATAAAAATAAATAAAATAAAATAAAATTTTCAAATAAGTTAAAATATGATGTAAAATAAAATATTATATATATATATATTATAATTATTGAAGTAAATTTTAATAAAAAAAACACAAAAAATATATATATAAATATCACTTTCTAGCGGGAGAAAGCGAAAACAGAACCTAACTCTCAATGCCCATATTCCAATTCAGGTCCGCCCGGTAAATCAAATTTCACCGGAGAACGCCATCAGAGGATGGAATTGAAGTTCCAATTATCCTTTGTAACAACCCAACGGGGCTTGCTTGTGACGTTCATACAGAAGCTGCCAGCTACTTTGTTTATTCTGGCAGTTTGATTTCGGGAAGCTATTAACTAAATAAATAAGAAACCTGGCTGTATGATTAGATCAGTTTTATTATGACAACACGATTGATCACTAAATACATATGCGAAACAACTGTCAACTAAGAGATCAGTGATTAACAACTGTGCTAGAAACACAAGCAACGAGTTCAAAGAAAGTTCTTCTATAGAAGTGAAAACAGATTGAATCGCGGTAGAGCAGGTGTTGCATGTACGGCCTCTGTCAGTGCTGAGACTGCGGAGCCCGAACAAGGTCGACTCTGGCGACACCATCCCTTGCCTCTGCGGTTTTAGCCACCTCAACCTCGCCGACGATGCGCTCATCAGCAACGTCACCGGCAACGTTTCTGTCTACATCTTCTTCATCAAGGTAGTTAGGATCGCCGGAATCGAGCGCAGCAGGAGCTGGGTCGAGCTCGCTGTCGATGATTCCTTCAGGTCCTTCCCAAGTAAACTTGCCTCCGCGTCCCGACTTCGGAACGTTATTGAGAGGCATACCATCGGCAGGATGACGGTCCATTCGTTGTATGCCCTTGTCACGGAGCTTCTTGTCTACGTAGCGTAGCGTCTCAGGGTTGTGGCTGCTGATCTCAACCTTCTCCACGCACTTCCTTCCTTCCTCATTCCGGTGAATGGCTCGCAGAGTCACCGTCTCCTTACTTCCTCCTTCCTCCATCGCCTTTCCTCCAGTCGAATTTCCCTCGCCTCTCATCCTCGCCTGCCTTAATTTGTTGGACAATCAAATAAACGCAAAGTAGTCTGATGTACTCGAATACGAATAACTGAACACGGAAGCAGAAGGGAAAGGGGAGAAATTTATGTATTGTTGAAGGGAGGACGGTAATGAAGAGAAATCTGGAGAAATATAGAAGTTTGTGGAAAGCTTTGCAACGGAATGACACGTACCTCTTGCAAAAGCACAGCACATGTTCTAACTTATTCAAATACCTAAATGTGCTGGGGCAAAGTCTGGAGTGGATTCTTACAGAATTCTAATGACGTGTCGGTCAACGGGAGACACACAGTTTTGCAATATATGCCCCGACAGAAGAATCATGGTTTCCTAATTCATTGATTCTTTTACTAAAATAGAAAACCTTTTTAACTTCATTATTAAAAATAAATTTTTAACGCGTTCTTAACTTCAATTAAATTATATTTAAAATTTTTCAATATTATTGTTAGAAACAATGATCATACCAACATAATGATCACCATCATTCGAAATATCATGAACTTAGAAAGAGAAATTGACTAACTATCATATTTGAGAATTAGTCCAATAATCGTTAAAATAATAGTCTATATTTGAGCTGTTTTAGGTTTATCTTTTATATTTTCAAATTACTTTTTTTTAATTTAGTATAAATAAATAAATTATATGTCAGAAATTTTATATATTTGAAATATTTCTGAACATCTTCTTAATAAAGAGATCGGATCGAGCTTGATTTGTTATTCAATTAAGCTAGAATTATTTCAGTGTGTTTTTAATTTATAATTTTCTATATTCAATTATTTAAATTAGAAAATTTTTAAGCTCTTTTAAAATTTGCAATTAGAAAGTGTTAAATAATAATCATTGCCTTGAAAAAATCAAATAATTATTATTATTTATAACTAGTCAAACAATGTTAAAAAAAAATGATCATTATTCAAATAATGATTATATTGAAAAATGATCTAATTCGACTAATTTTCGAAGTGGGATCATTATTCAACTTTATTTCAAATAAACCATTAATCGATAATTATCATTTTTCTCCGTTATTTTGATTAAAAAAAGCATATTAAGATCAACTCGTGGTCCAATTGATTTAAAATTATATTTGCATATTTTTCACTTATAAGTCTTTATATCTAATGGTGTAAATTGAATTCAGATCTCTTAAAATTTATTTTAGAGTTTTCAATTGGTAAGCTTCGAATGATGATTATTTTTTGGAGAAAAAAGTCAAATAATAATCATTATTTCTAAATAAGTGGAATAATTTTCAAAAGAGTGACTATTATTCGAAAATTACCAAACATATATCAAAGAATAGTCCGATTCCACATCTTTTGAACAACAATTATTATTCAATTTTTTCCTAATAATAACTATTATTTGACGATTGACGATTGTTGTTTTCTTGTGATTTTGATGAAAAAGCCGGGTAGAGATAGACTTGCCATCGAAGTGAGCTGATAAATTATAAGCTCATTTTGAAGTCATAGATACAATAGAAGGGATTAGATTTAGATCTCTCTAAACTCTTTTTAAAATTTTCAAAAGGAAATATAAAATAATGATCATTGTTAAATTAGTTGAATAATGCTCAAAAAATTATTATTCGAGTAATCGAACATATACCCAAGAATGTTCAATTCAACTTTTTTTTCGAATTAGGATCACTATTTGAGTTTATTTCGAATAATAACCATTGTTATATTTTACTGTCATTTTGATCAAGATGTTAAGTAGAGGTTAACTTAAGATCTAATTGAAATAAAATTTTATCTGTATATTTTTAATTCATACTTTTATTTATATCTAATAATGAAGATTAGATTGAAACACTCTAAATCTACTTCAAAATTTTCAATCAAGAAGTGTCAAAATATTGATCAAAATTTTAAAAAAGTTAATAATGATCATTTTTGAAATAAGTTGAATAATACTTGAAAAATTATCATAATTTGAATTATTATAAGAATTTTGACTTCTTTCCTAGTTTGAATTGTTCCACTTCTTTCCTATAAGAATTATTATACATAATTTTTTTTTAAAATGACCATTATCTTCTTACTATCATCTTGATCAAAAGGCCTAACGAAGATTGGCTGGTAATTTAATTGAAAAGAAATTTTATTAGTGTATTTCTAACTTATGCTTATTTATATCAAATATTAGATGGTCGAAGAATATAATTATCGATCCATAGACGAATAACTAGTCGAAGAATAATTTTTGCAGTTGTTTACACCATCTTTTATTTTTCAGTGAACTGCCAAACAATGATGAAAAATTCATGTTTTATTCGAATTATGATTGATGGGAGATTGAACAATGGCAAAAGAATCGTTATGGACACAGTGAAAAAAGTGACTAATGAGATGTTCAAGAGTAAATCACTATTTTCTACATAATTTCTTTTGTTCTCTTTTAACATAGTTGCTGGTAGATTTTGTGTGATATAGTGATAGTTTCAATATTCTTTAGTATTACTATCTCATGAAAATATTACAAATAACTACTAAGTTACGCATTGTGAGACCGGTTAATTTTGAGAAATAAAAAACAAAAAAGAAGAATGTATATATATATATATATAGAAAGGGATAGGGGCACTTCAATCTTTATGCATACTCTAGCGCACTCCACGACCGTTTGTGGCCTTGGAGACCTTCAAATCCAATCTCTACCATTGGATATGAAGAAATACGAGTCGTTAACATATTGACAAAATTTTATCTCGATCTGACTATGAATAGACCTTCATCCGGTCACTTGATAATGATGACACAAATAATAAAAGTTAACAAAAAATATATATCTCATTTTTTAGTCATCTTGATCAAGTGGCTGGATGGAGGTCGATTTGTATTCCGATCGAGATAAAATTTTGTCAATATGTTAACGACTCGTAGTTCTTCATATCCAACGATAGAGATTGGATTTGAATGTCTCTACGGCCACAAACGGCCGTAGAGTGCGCTAGAGTGTGTATAAAGATTGGAGTGCCTCTATTTCTTCTATATATATATGTACTAAGAATACTTTGATCCCTTCAGGTCAAAAATATAGTAGAAAATTTTAATTTAAAATATCAGATTAAAGAAAAGCTTTTTTATATAAAAAATCATTCAAAAGAAAAACCCAACAATCACTATGCTCTAAAGAAGTATGAAAAAATTGTAAGTAAAAGACAACCTTAGAAGTGAGAAAAGAATTAATACTATTGTATATTAATGAAAATTAACAATTAGGGTAATTTTAAAATATAACATTGTAATTGACTTTTATCATTATTCAAACTACTTAAGTTAGTTTTTCTTTTTCCAATTTCTTGTGAAACTCATTTCTATAAACTTTTGCAACGCACATCAGGTAAATGAACAATCAAACCCACTTCGCTTTATTAGTTTTGAAATTTTTTTGCCAATAGTTTAGTTCCTTGAAGATGCATACAACAATATTCATATATTCCTATATTATCACGAGTACGAATACGAACGACATATCAAATTTTTATATCTTCTACCATATTTATATAATCGGATATCAATATTGGTCAGAAATAGTGAAACGAACTTCATAGAAAATAGCATATCATGTTTTTAAAAACAAGCAAGCTAATCATAGTGACATATTATAATAATATTTTTATCACAAATCAATATGTTTTAAATTACCAACTACAGATAACTTTCCCAAAATCAAAATCATAAGAGAAAATTCAGTTTAGAATTTTGATTTCTTTTCGTGTAAGTACAATTATTATATATATGTTTATCACAGTTAATATAAAATCTCTCAATATATCTCTCCAAAATCAAGATTATAACAGAAAATTCAGTTTAGAATTTTGATTTCTTTTCGTGTACGTAAAATTAACATATAGTTGGAGACTATAGTTAGAACCATCTATTAGCATTTATTAAATTAAGATTTTATTATATTGTGTATATTTATAGTTTATGTATTTCACTGGATACCCATTTGTTTGGGACTTCAAAACAAAACCATATTTGTATCTAAATAGTAACGGGATAATACAATATAAATCAATATTTCCCTTGTTTAGAGCATATGCGAATATAAATTGGACAATATCCTACCTATTTTCACCTCTTATGATTGTTTGTATTGTAGGTACACATGGAGAGCGATGGTGAAAGTAAAGCAATTCTTATGATTTTATTAATAAAAGAGAAAAAAAATTGTTCCTCTTCCCTCACCATATTTCATGGTGAATTATATACCTACTAAATTGATGGATACACATGGTGACAAATAGGAAAGCGAATTTACTTTCTCTTTTGTCCTTTTATTTTTTAAAATTTGTACTTATTTAATATTTATTTTAATTAAATATTTTTAATTAAATATTTATTTTAATTAATATATATTATTTTTTATTATATAATTTATAACTTTTATATTTATTTAAGTTTAATTGATTTTAGTTGGTAAAAAAATAATAAAACTGTATCATCGAATTTTTAATTTAAAATTTATTTAATTTTATTAAATTATATCAAACATTAATAAAAAATTAAATTAATATAAAAAATTAATCTAAAAATTATATTAATAAAGTTAGTTTAAATTATATTAGTGAAAATTAATTAATATAAATAAAAAAAATATTTAAATATTTTATAAAAATTTATTTTTTTTACTTATTCATTTATCTTTCTATCCAAACATAATTAGTTCATTATAATTATTATATATTCAAATATTATAAAATTAAATAATTATTCTTTCATATTCGTTCTTTTATTATTTTTTCAATCTATCATCTTCCAAACATACCATTATTAGTATAGTTTCAAGCAAATAACTGAATTAAACATAAATCACATACCGCTGAATCAAGTTGACAGGGTCACAGGCTCCAAAAATCGGATACACAGCCTTAATCAGTTTTTTTTTAAAGGAGATTTTAGGAAGAAATACAGGCCTTCTTCAAAACAAGCACACATAAAATGATTAATTCAACATGAAAAACTTATAAAGCTGACTACCAAGTTCCTGAAGTACCATAAGATACCACCATAAATCAGAATGCCTACGGAACTAGCTTGTAATTGATTAGCCTAATCACTTTTAAAGGAATTCTTCCCGCATGCTACAGAGTCTGAGTGTTAGGGAGTGGAGATAAAAGAAGATGGAGAACTTCTCCTTGCTACTCGCCGGGCAGACTTATGTTGATGTCAGGAGAGAATTTGTGCTCCGTTGAGGACTCCACCCCTTGCCAACCCTCCCTGAGGAAGGGTACACAGCTGGAGTTGAGGCCATGGTTCATGTTATTGGTACTAACATCTCCACCAGTAGGTAGTACCACCATCGTCGAGGTTGGGAGGGTCTCACATCCTTCATCAGGGTTTGCCTGAGAGATAGGTCTTACAGCTGTCGGTAATCCCGAATTAACTGGGATGGAAGGAGTGGAATAAGGCTCAAGATTTGCCTTCCTTCTGAACTCCTTCAAATAATTTGGTAAAAAACTTCCAACCACGACCTGATGGGACAATAGAAAAAACAATGAATCCTACATTCAATCAAAATAAAGAGACCAAACCGTTCACAAAATGGATTTAGTTTGACTTATAGTCTACACACTCAAATCCATATCACCTAAGCATTTATGGACATATTCGAAACTCCACCAACCATTCTCAAATAACACAGTTGAGCTGATAATTATCTACAAATAGAAAAGGAATTTGTAAAAGCTACATGCTATTGTGCAAACTTAAGGCTTCTTTCACAGCTCAATCCACAGCTGAATTGTTGCCATCTGGTATACATATTAACATGTCTGCAAAATATATTCAAAAGTGTCCACGACTAGCTCATGTAGTAAAATCTTGATATGTTCATTCTCTGAGTAATAAGTAACCTGATCTAGAAAATTAATAAGTAACCTGATCTAGAAAATTATGTAAAATCTGGAACGCGTTTCACTGCTGAAAATACACAAGAGCCTGGGGAAGCAGATCATTGAAATCCCTTATATTAGTAGGCATTCCAGTTCATGAGACAAAACCTTAGTGGCTGTTTACTGTTGCCAAAATCAAGGAGTGACTGCGTTATCTTCTCCTAAGCATATTAACAGAAGGCTATCTAAGATAGATGCAGCTTCATATGCAGTATGCACACCAGTTAAAGTGAAGCCAATGGCATACTAGCAGTAGAGAAAATCAGAGTAGTTCATTACTTGGATTGGACTAGCAGCAAGCAATAATCCAGTAACACCACCACCAACCACTCGGCCATCTGGTCCTGCTAGTGAAACACTGATCCCGCCTGTTCTGCTACGAATGCCACCATCATCTGTAATTGTAAAGGACCCAGATAGGGACAAAATCTCAAAACGACCCTGCAAAACATATTTCGAGGAAATCAAAACACCAGGTTAATTAACAAATAGGAAGAGAAAATAAGTGGCAATAGATCTTTTTTCCTAATAGAACACGACTGTTTTGTAATTTTATGCAGTATTTGTTCTTTGGCAATGCTAACTACGAAGCATCTAGATAAGCACTAGCATGTAAATTTTTTTCCTTGTGTGTGGTATCCTGACAAATTTTTCGGCATGCTTTATAAAGTAAAATTGAAGCATGAACAATTATACTAAGAATCTTTGTAATCAAGGATATAACTTCAAATGATGTGCAGGCTCTATTTAGATAGTACTTATTAAAATTACTAAAAATTAAAAACATAATTTTTCTTATATTTTATCTTAATATAATAAATTAATAATTTTTATATTAGTAGTTCAGATAAACTATATTTTTAACAATTTTTTACATTCATTTAGTTTATTATCACAATATCTTTACAGATTATGTCATTATTTTATAAATATATACTTATACCATATTTAGAAAATTTAATTTTTTATGTAATCAATTAATTAAACGTCAAGCAATTGTCTTTATCATCTTAAAGTAAAAAGAAAAATATAATCCAAAATACCACCAAATACAAAATATTTTGCTCCCATAATAAATCCCTCACAAAATAAACCAAACACAACTACACCACTATAAACAAATGATTGATCTTCTTTAGCTATTCGAACTTTGCTCAAGAGCTCTCTTGATTCATAAAAATTTCTTATAAACTGAAATCGTAAGATTGTAAGTAAAATTAGAATCTTAAAGATTTTAAAATTAAAATCGGGATCTTACAGATAAGAAGTAAGATCGAGATCTTGCATCAAATAAGATCGTTTTGTTGATATAAAATCGTAAAATTTTAATATTTAAATTGAAATTTTAACAACCATTATGCTGTTAGGTTCAAACAGAAATCATTGAAGCACCTTTGCAGAATGCATGAACCCCAGATAAAAGAAATCTTTGTTTGAAAACTGAAGACACTGTTCTGCTTCAAGTACAATAGGCTTTCAAACATAAGGCATGCAAAAAACATTTTTCTATGCATGATAGAATCTGAAAAGAGCACTTTTCAAGGACAATACCTCATAAGTTAATGTGCCACCAGAAGAACCTGGCTGGCGAAGGGTAACGTTGGAGATAGACCCATTAGCAGAGAGGATACATACAGCCCGTGGTCCTTTCTTAGAGAAGGAGAGGATCCGGGCAGCAACATCCTAACACAGCAAACAAAATTTGTTGTCATCTAAGTGAAAGTTGAAACCTTCATTCATCTCCTTTGCCATCAAATACACAAAGTTGTAACCAATGCTAGCCTCCGTCCTCAGATAACTGAAGATTACTTTTTCTTAAGAAAATCGAAGCGGTTAAACTAAACTTCGAGATACGTGTAGTTTGATTTGCATTAATGATTCCTTACCTCTCCAGCAGCTATGGTGACAACATGAGGCTTGAAATGTCCTCCTGCTGAGAGCGCAAGCAACTCTCCTGGACATGGAAAAGGAAAAGAATTATAGAGCCTGTTCCGAATGATGAAAGGTAAAATCCTTTGCGCTAACAATATGTTCCCTTGGCTAAATCAAAGAAAAAACTCCTGGTAGCTTCCATGTATGCCCAGTTTCCATATACGGAAACTGCTCCCACAGGTCTAAAGAAGCAGCTGTCAACAAAGTCTAAAAGGACCCAGAAACTTAAAAGGCGATGAGCCAAAGGTGGTAGACTACTGTTGCTGCTGGCTGCAGCCGTCAGAAAGAACAGTAAACGGTGAGGACCAAGAAAGCAGGCTGCAGAACAGAGAAGAAGAGCAAGCCAAGTGAGTTAAAATTTTATTACCGAGGGTTGAGAGTAGCTGGCGTCTTCCGGAACCGGGTGGGCGGCCACGAGTCCGTTTGGCATCGTCGGAAGAGGGAGGAGAAAAAGGAGTGAGAGCAAGGGACATGGCGACGCCGTACTTCCTCGGCCTCCCCCGCTTCTTCCCCGCTGATGAAAAATCATATCCTGCCGTCCCCATTGCCATGCCCGTGTTGTTCATCATACCCAAAGGCATGCCTGGTGGTGGCACTGCTCTCATATCGTCGCTGGCAGGGGTGCCTTCAGGGACGGAGGCAGAAAAAGGTCCTTGTGAAGGAGCCGGAGGGGACGGTGTTTGAGATGGAGAGGTCTCCTCCTCTTCTTCTTTGCCCGCTGTCATATGAGGTGCCAGAGCAGGGCTGGCAACTGTAGCAAGTCCGCGGCCGCCAGCGCCTTCCATGCATACAGGATCCACTCTCTTTTTCCTTCCTTTTCCCCTTTCTTCTACTTCCTCTTCTTCTTCAGTCCCAAGCTTCAAATAGCAAGAAGAGAAATGTGTGCTTGCGAGCGAGAGAGAGAGAGACTGAATAAATGGGTTGGGTGTTTGTTCCTTCTTTAAAAAAGGGTTGGCGGGAGGAGGTGGTATAAGGTAGAATAGGATAGTTTTGGTTTTTAATTACTCTGCTTCTCTTGCTGCTGTGCACTCAATCGAGTAGCAAATCACCATCTCTCTGATCCCTCCGATTACCCCTTGCCTCCATTCCCTTTTGCAATCTCTCTTATTTTGTTTCAACCTAACCTATGCTGAAGTAGGTGGTTTCACCGTAGAAATTTCATCTTCACTGTTCCAAAGAAGAATGGCACTTTGGGAATAACAGTAACGGAGATAGAACTTAGAAATGCTCTTCTCGTTCTTCCCTTGGTTTTGTTTTTCTTCTTTGGTGAGTCAAAACTAATTACTGACAAGACTGAATACTCTACTTCATTTCATTTCTTTTCTTTATGGCCTGGCTGGACTGTTGTATCAGTGCTTTGGACTCTTTCAGAGGAGAGGAAGAAGGAACGAGGTTATTTCGGCAATCAGCTTTTTCTTTTCCAGTTATTATTTATTAAGCTGTAGTAAATTAAAAAAGAATTGCCTAGCCATGTAATAAATGAATTTACATAATCAATAGCTAAGGAGTTGATGATAATGGATGGCAACTGGCAATCCCTGGGATTTGATTATTAAAGTAATTGCTGGATAGTAGATTATAACGAGGAATAATAAAGTCAATAAACAAACAGCTACTACGTTTAGTTTTTTTAAACAAAAATTATTATTATGATTTCTTTCACGAACTTCGTAGCACAAAAGATTCATTTCCTTTCTGTAAGCATTCCCAAAGCATAACTTACTCAATTACCTTGTTTTGAAAGTTTTCTTGGACTTTCAAATGCAGGTAAGTAATTTCAAAAATAAAAACTAGAATTTTTAAAATAAATTTAAAATAAAAATTTAGTTATTATATTTTAATTATTTATAAGAACGAATTAAAAATAAATTTAAATTTAAATTTTTAAAAGAAAGTTAAAAGTAGAGTAAATTATTTTTTAAATTAGAAATTAGTATGGAAATAAATTTTTAAATTTTTTGTAGTATTAAAATATATAAACGATTCAAAATTTTTAATTTTGAAGAAAAAAATTAAAATTTCTAGTATGTGAAATATGTTCTAAAGGATATTTAGGAGTGCTTATTAAAAGAAATTTTTCGAAAAAAAAAATATTTTGAAAATTTTTGAAAAACAAGTTTTATTTTTTTATTTCAAAAAATAATAAAATAACTAATAAAAAAATTTTGTGATTTAGAATTTTTCTATATTTAAAAAAAATTTTAAAATATTTTGTAGAATATTCTAAAATCTTTATTAAAAAATGTAAAATAAAAAGTTGTGAAAGAAAAACTCTTCCAACAATGCTAAGAGCGTGTTCAAATATCTGTAACGCAGTTACGTGAATGTGAAAAATTGAAAGTAAATTTTTTAAAAATGAGTTGGAAGTGGAGTTTAACTTTTGTGTTTCAATTGATTTTCGAAGTGGATTGAAAGTAGAGTTTAGATTTTATGTTTCAATTACTTTTTAAAGTGAAGTGGAAGTCAAATTTAATTTTTGTATTTTAATTGGATTTGAAAGTAAACTAAATTAAGTTAACAATGATATATAATATTATAAATAAAAAAATTAAAATAATAAATCTTGTTAATTATTTATTAAAAAATTCAAACAAACTTTATATATAAGATTTAATAATTATCTAACATATTCAATTAATAGAATACTTATTATTGTTTAATAAACTTATTATATGAAAGATATAATAATTTAATAATAATAATGTAAATTATAAATTTATTTTAATTCTTATTATATAGTATAATAAAATATAAAAATTAATATTATAATACTAAATATTATAAAATATATCAAATTTGTATTAACATATAATACTTTATATTATAAAATATATTACATATGAATTATAATAACATGTCAGTTACATGGCCACGTGATAAAGCATTCTACATTTTTTTCTTCACCATTTTCTTTATTCTTAGTGACTCATTTAACTTTATATGCTATTGTTATTTGAGTTCTTATGAAGAACAGCAAACCCAATACCAATCTTCTTGACATGCCAAGCTGTCACTCTCTCTCAATAATTTCTTCTTCTTCTTCAATATCAATTCAAGTTGAAAACCAAGAAATCGGACAGAAATACTAATTAATGGGGTTAGAGGGAGTTCTACCGCTACCGTATGCCGTCTGTTTGGCGACATTACTGCTATTGATGGAGCAGTTATCTTACATAAAGGAGAAAGGTCATCTCGCCGGTCCATCGATGATCGATCCGTTTCTAGGCAGCACTATCTCAATGGTTCTAAAGCCGTCCAAGTTTTGAGACTAATAAGCAGCAAACATGAAATCTACCGGCTTCGGCATCTTTGGCAACTACCTTGTTGCTCGGTTCATTATTTTCATCAGTTCTACTGACCTTTCTCACAAGACTGTTGCCAATGTCCGGCACGATGCTTTCCATCTTATCGGTCATCCTTTCGATAAGAAACTCTTAAGAGAACACAATCTTATTACATGTTTGAGCTTCAGCATAAGGACCTTCGTCGCCGGATTAGTCCAAACTTCACCCGAGGCCTTTGTTTGTCGGAGAGTACTTGACTCCAGAAGCAAGGCAGATGTACTTGACTCCAGAAGAAATTGAGAAGCGAAGCTCGTCGGAAAGGAGAAGAAATTGGGAGAAAGGAACTGCAACAAAGAGCTTTGTGGAGAGGGGAATGAGTGTGGAACTGGAGTTCCACCCGTGTAGAACTGGAAATTCGAGTTCCCAGTTTAGAGAAAGTTTGAAATTACTTATGAAATGGAACTTTTGTAAAATGAAGAATATTTTTGTCCATTTTAAAAAACGAGTTCTATTTTTTTTACTTCAAAAAAAATAATAAAAATATACAATAAAAAGATCTTATTTTATAGAATTTTTTTACATTTTCTAAATTTTTAAATAAATTTTTTATATACTTATAAAATATGTATTGAAAAATATAAAATGGAGAATTAAAAAATTTTGTTGGAGAAAAGCTGAACCAAACAGCCCCAGTGTGCAAATAAAATATAAAAAGTCTATGAAATTCTAATTCTGGCAGGAGAGTGGAGTTCCACGAACTTGAAACATGCCTTAAGCTCACAGAAAAAAAGCATTCAAACTCCTTTTCTATTTCCTACTCTCTTTAATAATGACTACAGTTAGAAGATAACAAAAAACAAGAAATTAAAGCTGCAAGGTAATAATTAAAGCAGATAGATTGGGGCTGATTTTGAAGCTCCGGCCCTATTTTTCTCAAATTTCGGTAGCTCAGCAAGTATAAGAAGACTCGGGTACACATTCAGGAAACTCAAACATATAAGTTTCCAACATTTGGTCAGAATCTTCATTGAGTTACCTCTTCTCTGCAGAAGTTTGTTGGGAATACATAGTAGCTGAAGGACTAACTTGAATATGAAGCACTTCTACTAATTGTATACAGTAGATAATATCTGTCTCATACCTCTCCAGATTCCCAGAATTCTGTTTAAAGAAGCTTCCTGCAGCATTCACTGCGGACAGACTTCTGCTTCTAGGCTGCTACTAGAATTCTCTGAAAAAACGTAGCCAAAAGTAAGCCTGAACCCAAACTGCAACCAACAATTCAGAGGCTATAAGAATAATTGATACATGATATGATAATTTATAAACTGTTCTATTGACACATGAACATGAGCCAAGTACCATTGTACACAGTAATATATGCCCCTTTAGGCCATTACTAGATTAATAATTCGTTATAGAGCTCTGTTGCTTCAGAAAACATATATTCAGCCTGTACATGTAACCCTCAGTCACCACAATCCGCCTATGACTCAACTTTCCGATACCACACTCATCCAAAAAGACAAATCACTCCAACCTGAGTCGAGGATCACAATCAATAGATACATAGTTCCTCAGCCACTCAGACTCTCTACCAGGGAGATTCCTACAAATTTATTACAGCCATAAGTTAGAAGCACCAGAAATCTTAACGTCCAGTTCGGAGAGTGTCCTTAATTGCTGATGGTATCTCTTCCCCATCTGAAGCCAAGGTGCAAGTGTATCGATCCTATGGACTACAACTCAAGTAAAGAGCATCTTTAATTCTTCTATACGTGCAGTACGAACTTCTTGGTCAGTAAGGGCACCCATTATCATGCGCTGCTTTCGGGCCTGTACAGCTTCCATTCTTTCCTCAACTGTTCCCTGCAATATAGTGAATGATGAATGCACAGTTTCAGACAAAATCCTCACCTTTTGACATCAAGAAAGAATAAACAAAGATAGAAAATTCTGCAGAAGGCTACAAAGAAGTACCTTCAGGGTACTAAAGGTTCTACACATACATGAAATAAAAATAAAAATAAAACTTTGCATCAGGAGTCATGCAGCAAATATTCTTAAGCTAAAGAGTAACAAATCTATTCAACAAGATCCACTGACAGTGGAGTTTCAGCATAACAATGGACTTTCAACTTTGACTTGTACAGAACAAACATAACTAATCCAAGAATATCTCACTAAATGGTGAACCTCAAGAAACATGCATGCATAATTTGGAATAAGTATGCAGGTGTTGCTTAAGAACATTATCCATGGTGAAGCTTGCAGAAATCGTAAAGGTAGACAAAAGTCTTCACTGAGAGATTACTAAAGCATTGTATTCTAGGAACTAAAATCTCAATCATTATATCTACCTTAACAATGAACCTTCTGATGAAAACACTTTTAGTTTGGCCAATCCGATGAATTCTCATCACAGCTTGCTCCTCAACAGCTGGATTCCACCAAGGATCCTATCAGAAGACAATCAAAACAGCAAACTATCAAATTTCCAAGTAAAAATGAAAAGGTAAAGATAAAAAACAAAAAAAGAACTAAACGCAGACTAGGACATTCACAATGAATTCAAAATGGAAAGAAGAAACAAGAAAACCAGTAGTGAATAAAAGTACATTTTTACGTAACAAAACAGGGAATCTTATTAATCTCTAGAATACAATTAACAAAGATTGTGACCGGATATGGCTAATGTTGCATAAGGATATAACTACCATATTAGGATATTAGTGTTGTTAAATTGCAAATATACCAATAGGAAGGCATTGCATGCGGCAGTGAGGTTTATACCAACGCCACCAGCCTTCAAGGACATAAGTAGTACCTGAGGAAGAGGACAACGATTAAGCCAGATAAAATATATCGTTCTAACGCATCAGATGTCAACCAAGAGTTGCAAGAAGTATGGCTTGCAATGATCTAACCATTATGCTTTTATCCTCTGTAAACTGAGAAATCACTTTCTCCCTTTGTTGTTGATTTAATGTCCCATCCAAACGTACAAATGTGAAGTTGCTTCTGTGCCAGAAATAAAAAGTTCACCATCACCAAGATTTCACTAAGGGATGAAGTGCATATACTACTCCAATCAAAGTTCATATGTCAAACTGGCCTCAGAGAAGCTAGCTATTTATGATTTTGATATCAATAAGTGATTCTTATTAGCATGGTGCATAATCACCATAAAGTTCGTCACTCAAGGATTGGGTCATTTAGATGGAGCACAGTATTGGTAAAAATTAATCAAAACTACGATGCTATTTCACATTTTCAATACTACTATGCTATTTTACATCACAAGCAACATACCGAGAAAGAGGAATCTGCAGAAGATCCAGAAAGGCGGTCCACTGGCTAAAGACAATGCTCTTTAAACCTGAACTTCGAAGACTTTCTAGCTCTTGAAGAAGAGCAGAAACCTTTGAGGACTCCACCCAATTCTTTTCAATGTCAACTTGGAATCGGCTATCTGTTGGAGCAGTTATCAGATCCTGTCTGTTAACTGCTTTCCTGTAAATGAGAACATTCACGCTATTAAACTAGTAGCATAGAGTGTTATGAAAATGAATGAGGCTGAGGTTTTACATGAAAGAGCAAAATACAGCAAGGAAACAGAAATACCTACAAACTGGACAAAGACCAGATGCAGCGCTACGCCAGCAAGCTAACAAGCATTCTCGACATAAACGGTGAGCACATGGTGTTAACACAGCATCCTCAAAAGCTTCAAGGCAGATTGGGCATTCTCCTTCACTGTTACGCAACCCTTCCACAACCTCTTTTATGTAAGCCTTTGAAGGAATATCGCCAGCATCTCCACCCTCAGTATTCTTACCACCTTTAAGGAACCGTTTTGCAAGCTTGTTTAGATCAGTATACTCTTGTGTGTCGCCTCGGCTAGATAGATTAAGATGGTTATTATGAATATATATTTACTAAGAAACTTAGCATTTTGTCTTCAAATAAATTCAGCACACTCCACCTAAATAATTTAATCTCTTCAAACAAGTGGTCTGACCAAAACAAGCAATAAGTGTAAGCAATGAGGACATCTTTCATGAAATATGTCAACACCAAATGGCTCGAAAAAACATACGCAAACCAAGATTTCCATGATTGGAGCACAAAACTTTCACCCAAAGAACTAGGCATCAAGACGAAAAACACAATGGAACCACTATTTAACATTGTAGCACATTGATGCTCAGAAAGCAAAAGGATAGCACATGATGTGGAAGTGCCATAAACTTCAACCATAACGACATCAAGTTACACGTGAAATCACTCCAACAACCTATTAGCAAATATGAGTCGACAAATAAAAATAACATGCTGCTAAAAGAGAAGATCTGGTAGGAAAGGAAGAGGGAGAGGTAATCATCCATAAAAAAACTCATCTAGCATTAAAAGAATCAGTACTATAAGAAGTAAACCTCATCACAAGAAATGGATGATCACAACACTGGCGGAGACGTAAAAGCAACTCGAGGATAGAAGCATAGTTGTGAAGAACTCGTCCTTGCTCCACAAATTGATCAAACTTTACCTGAAAGGAGGAATACATATGAAACACCCCTGATGTAGCAAAACCTTCTGCTTTAAGAAAAGCTTCATACAGAAGCACCTAAAAAACAAACCTTTGATCTTCTAAACAGAGCTTCATAGAAGTCCTTTTCAGCATCTGTCATCTTGCAGTATATTACCTGGACATCAGCAGGAGGAAGAACAAGGATACGCCTGATAGAGATTAAAAAGAGATGAATCAGAAGCAAAGAACAATGAGTCTATATATTAAACACATCTCGACTCACCTGCCCTCTCTATCTGTACTAAACTTTGTCCTTCTCAACATTATTGGTCTTAATATGGACTGCACTAGCTTTAGGCCTCTTTCATCACCTTCTTCATATGGTTTTTGTACGAGTTTATGCCACCTTAAGGCGAAATTCCATGTCCAAAAAGAACAAAAAAAAAAAAAAAAAAAAAAAAAAGAAGAGTTGAAAACAAATTCCAGAAGCCAAGATAATCAACAAGACAGAAATTGCAGCTACAATCAAGAAAAGCTTAATTCATTGGGACCACACGTCGAGGTGGAAATAAAACTCACAATGCCCAATTGCCCCAAGGCTCTATCCTCAGAAAACGGAGAAGACTGTATACATCGTCCAGATTATTCTGTGAAATAAATGCAATGTAAGTTATCAGTAGACTGGATAGAGTTATGCACTACAAGAAAAATTGTTGAAATCTTGTCTATATTAAAAATAATCAGCGTGATAAATTCAAAGTAACATAAAAGAGATTTGGAGGGGTGAAAAGATCCCTGGAAATACGGTTTCAAACAAGGGTCAGATTATGAGAGATTGCTAAAAGGATAGCCAATAAGATAGAAAACTTACACCAGGGACCAGGACACGCAGGATTCTGGGTAATAGAGTAAGTCTTTCAAGACATGGACTCCAGGCACAATTATAGATACAATAAACATGGCAAGAACAATCTAGCATTTCTTGATAGAAAATTCAAAATATCTAAAGGCTTGTTTCCCATTGCACTCTTTTGGAAGAGGAACTATTAGAATTCGTACTAATAGAAGTATTGCTATTTCAACATATTACCCATGAATAATGCAGTGATATCATCCCTTGGCATTGCATACTGCAGGCAGTTACCTGAATAGGTGTACCCGTAAGACACCACCTCCTATCAGCAGAGAGCACAGCAGCTGCCAATGAAATTTGACTCTTTGATGATTTTATGATATGTGCCTCATCCAGTACAATCCGAAACCACCGAACAGAGAAAAGTCCACCATTTTCTTGATTATTCTACGACCAAAAACAAAGGAACTCACTACGAATATTTAGGAAAACGTTGGCAGAGATGTGGGCAAGTAGCTTGAATACCTCGGATGAAAATTCTGAAGATAAGACACCATATGTAGTGAGCACAACATCACTTTGGGCCAAGAATTTGGCATCCTTAGGTCGACTTTGTCCGTAATGAACATAGAGCGAAAGTGACCCAGACTTTGTATGAGTTTCAATCTCAGCCTGCCATCCGAAAGTCAATCTTATAATGTAATAGAAACTATGGAGAAATGGTACGAAATTAACTAGATTAGTTGGCAGCATGATATGACCAATTTACACAACAAGCATCAAATCCGTTACCTTCCATTGACCTAGCAATGTCATAGGACAAACAATGAGATTCCCACCACCTACAAATGAGGTCTGTGGCTTTGACTTCACAAAGCTTGGAATCCCTCTTTGCTTAGATCGGAAAACTGGAGCTTCATCTGAGAGGCGCTCGAAAACTTCCATAGGTTCATTAGTTTGAAGTCCAGCAAAGGTGGGTGAATTTCCTTTGTCTGTGTGAGAAAGGAGTAGAGATATTGTCATTATGGTCTTCCCCAATCCCATTGAATCTGCAAGAATCTTTAAAAAGAATGAGTTATCAGTATTTATCTATGACAAATCAAAGCTAAGGTTGTCTACTAGTTAGGTTATAAACATACTCCTCCTCTTGCAATTTGGAGCGTGCTAGGAAAATCAGTAGTAGCATCACCTGAAAAAGCATTCAGATAAACCACAAGCTCCCTCCTAGTTGTAAAAAGAGAGCAATCAATGTTGGTTATACAGCAATGAGTTATGGAGATGAAACCAATGGCACAGGTCCTACTTATCAGCAAGACGGTACGCATCCCAACATGGTTGAAGTGTGGTTCCCGCAGCTTCCAAGCATGTTCCTCTTTCCACCTGCAACATCCAATGGAAAGCCTGCTTCTGATAGGGCCGCAGCTCACATGTCAGAGTTTCAGGAGGATCCATTTCCTGCAATCCAAATGAATCAGATAAGAAAACAAACATGCAAAAAACGCAGCTCAGAGCAGACAAGCAAGACCAAAGTGCTGTCAAACCTCTAGCTCGGAGCTGTCTGTGGTTCCTACAATGTTATCCAAGTCTTCATCAGAGATGGCATCATGGTCATTTTCTATTTCAACTCCCTCTGATGACAATCTCCTCCGTTTTCCTGCTTGTAATGTTGTAGCATGTCCTCCTGAAGCATCCTGCATAACAAAACAGATTCAACATGCAGCCTTATAAGAAATAGCCATGCTTTTGACATGTACCTTGGATTCGATTTGGCACTTCCTCTTGTAAAGGTCTTCTGGTGTAATTTCAGCCTGATTCCAGACGAAGGAAAGAAGTTTCAAACATAAGAAGTGAACACTTAGACAGCCATAAATTCATCATATAGTACAATGACATGACTCTATTCTGACGTAATAGGATGGTCAGCAACAAAAGTAAGGTATTAACTTAGATAAACAGCTGCTTACTTTCTTGAAGGGAGTGAGGCCAAGCAACCTGAAGAGGGATGGGAGGGGATGCACAATGGATTCTTCATTGGCAGCACGGATGGTCTTGATTGATGACTGCTTTTGCTTCTGGAACATGGAACTGTGGAGGTATACACTGCAAGATAAAGGAGACTGAGATGAAACCTTCTTGATTGCTGTTCAAATTTACAGTCAGAAACTTAGAACCTATGGGCCATTACCTTGATCCACTCATACCTTACAGACAAGAGAACATTGTCCATGATACCAAGAACATCTGGTGCAGACGCGCAGCTACCTTGTATTCTGACTTTGTTTTCGGAGATGAGGGGGGTAAGGCAGCGGGCCCATTCATTGGGAATGCGACCAATTTCACCATGTTCTTGCGTGGAGAAGCGGCCAATCTCGGAGCAAGAAGCTGGTGAACGACTGCGAGAAGGAAATTTGGGGGTTGTCGTGGCTTTGTTCTTTTGAGGGAAGGAGAAGGTGACCTTGTCTCCCGGCTTCAGTCTGCAGCCTTTGGATGTAGACAGCCCAGAAAGCTCACAACTTCCGACAAGCCACCAATCTTTCTCCTCCAGCTCTTCGATTGGATTGGTGGCGGCTGGAAAGGCTGTTGTAGTTGTTATAGCAGGAGCGGCAGCAGCTTTGAGGGGCGACGGAGCCGTTGATCTCGGCTGAGGTTGTTGGGAATTAGAGATGTTCTGGTCGAAGATTATGTTGATTGCGGCGGCGGCGTCGTTGTTGGCCAAGTGAAGGGCGCGGACGATCTCCATTTCCGAGAACCTGCCGCCGACAACCGACCGGACCAACGCGATCTGATTCTCCGTTGCCTTCTTCCCCATTAAATCAATCAATCAAGCAATTGATAAAGCAAATAAAATTATTCTTTCTTCTTCTCTCTTCGCAAATTGATTTCCCGCCTCTAAAATGAGTAAAATCTATAACAATCGCCCTCTTCTCTCTCCCGCGTGCGCTTTTACAGGGTAGGAGTGGCAATATACGACACAGTCCGAGAAACCCAAAATTGTTCTATTTAAATCAGATTTAACTTTATTCTTAACCAAATTCAAAAAAATTAGGAATCAATCTAAAATTAACCCGGTAAAATTAAATAAATTTAAATCGACTCAAATTGATTCAAAATTAATTTATTTAATTAATATAATTTTTATATAGTATATTATCTAATAATTAGTCAATATTTAAATTAATAATCTTAATTTTAATTTAGTTTATATTTTTTTAATATATTATATTTTTAATTTATAGATTTTTTAAATTAATATTTTTTATTTAGAATATATGTTACCTAACAATTTTTATTTATTATTTTTAGAAAATTAATTTTTATGGTACTAGTTTTTATAATTTTGATTATAAAATGGGACATGATATTGACCTTATTATCAATTGGTTGGAAATAATTGATAATTTTAATTTATATAAATATATATGCCGGATTAGGATTAAGCGAATTTGATAGAATTATTACATAAGTCGAACTCGATCTATTAACTTATATTGTCATCCTTAGAGACAGATATCTAATAATTTAGGTCCTTTTTGACTTTTTACTCAGAACTTTTTGATTAAGGGCGTGTTTCAAGTTGGTGGAACTGAGTTACGTGAAAGTGAAAAATGAAAAGTGGAATTTCTTGAAAAATAAATTGAAAGTAGAGTTTAGTTTTTATGTTTTAATTGATTCTTGAAGTGGGTTGAAAGTGAATTTAAAAAGAAAATTATAGTGGAACTTGAGTTCTATTTGTGTAGAACTGGGAACTCGAGTTCCTAGTTCTATTTATAATTGAAACATAGGAAGTTAGTGGAACTCCAATTCTGGCGGGAGAAAGTGGAGTTCCACCAACTTGAAACACGCCCTAAGTAGGCCAACTTTCTCTATCACTTTATTTCTTTTACAATCTTTTACAGTCATGTTTTCATATGAAAAATCAAAATGCCCTCTATTTAGTTTTTAGCTCTAAACTAAACTCTCTCTAAAACTCAAATTGTTCTTTATTCAAACTTGCAACATGCTCTTGAATGCATTAATGAAAGATTTCGAATACGTGTTGATCTATAAAAAGAATATGGATGTCTTTCTATGTGTAAAGAAACATTAATACTAAATGGAGCTTAGATATGATAGAAATGTATTAGAGAGTTGGTAAAATTCTACAAAAAGTTTTTTAGAAAATATACTCGCACAAGGTAGCTCAAAGTTGCAAAAAAGTGCAAATTCAATTAATAATGGATATATGAAAATTTTAAATATATATCATATTCTAACTTGTAAGAATAATGGTCTAACATTTTAAATATCCCGAGTTTGGATCCTAATGAGAAAGTTATCCTAATACTTTAAATTTTATTATAATTCGTAACCTAGTGAATCTCTGTGATCCTATTATGGTAACGCTTGTGACTCTGCATTATATAATTCTATTAAACTCGAGTGCAACTGCAACCGTATGGGCGATGTGTTGGTTGTAGGGTTTTATGAGTACACTAGGGGGGTGTTTGGCAGTGCGTTTGGGGAAATTTTCGTTCCCCAAACGCACTGCACAATATAGTGTGTTGGTTGAACGCGTTTGGTTGAGAAACGCTCTGTTCGCTGAACCAAACACACGTACAGTGTCATTCCCTTATCAATTATATGTTTACTTAATATTTACAAAACGTGCCATGATATAAGCATAACTTACCTCAAACCGAACGTATTTGCAGGTGCGGCGGCGGTGTGTTTCCTCTCGAGATCCTCCTTCCGCGCACAGCTCGCTACGGCGGTTCTCTTCATTTGGATTTCGACGTCGGAGGAGGCGAGCTCACCGGAGAGCTACCTGGAGTTTTCGTTTCGGCCCGTCGTCAACAAAACAACAGAGGGGGAAAAAAACTAGGCCTTGTTTTGTAGATCTCGGCCGGCTTCCTCTCCTCGATCCACAAGCCCTCTTTTTGTTCCCCTTCTCTGGTGAGTCTTCTTCACTCTTTCCCGCCTTCTCTCTTCTTTCGATTTCGATTCTGTTCTTTCTTTGCTCTTTCGGTTTCGATTCTTGTTGTTTATTTTGGTTTTGTTCTCGATTAGTTCACTAGATCTTGTTTGAATAGGTTTGATCTGTAGAATGTAGTTAGATTCTGCACGTCAGTTCTGTTCTGAAAGGATTTTGATTGATGTTTTTGGAATTAGACATAACTTGGCAAGTACAATGTGTGATCTTCTGCTAATTGGTGCCAAATTTTATCAAATTTTGACGGCATTATATAGATTTCAGTGTCTGACAACTAATCGAGAAGATTTTAATCGTTTGCTAATAGCGGAATGTTGGCTTTTGCATATGAAACGAGTCCTGCTATGTGTTGATGTTTTTATCCCCCAATTGCTACTGTAGCAGTCGGTTTGTCATTGTTTGATTATCCAAAAGACAAAACCGAATACATTCATTTTTCTTGGAACAACTCTGTAATCAAGCTTTGCTTGGTGAAAGTGGTTACACCATTCTATGGTGTGTCTGCCCTCATCGTCTTCTTGCGTAGCTTGTTACTTCGATTGTAGTGTTTCTACCTCAAATTTTTAAATATAATTTGGCCTTGTGTATGGAAATTTAGCTTTAGGCATTTTTAGTCTATTAAATGAAATGTATTGGTCAAGTATTAGTCATTTAATATGACAAGCTCTTTGAATGTTTTAGTTTTCAACTTAGCTATTTAATATCAGTGTAAAGGAGATTTTTAATGTGATCGAAAACTAGTGCGGTATATGTAAATTTTCTTGCATTACGATAGCTTCTAATACTTCCAGTGTGTTTATGGAGATCAGGCTTTCTAGATTATGTTTATGATAAGAAGTTATTTGTCTGAAAGAGGTAGAATTTTTTTTTTGTTGAAGGCGAGAGAGTTTTTCTCAAAGAAGGAGGTAGTAGAGTTTTTTTGTTAGGGGGATGAGGGGGTTTCTGCCTGAGAGAAAGCGATAGTAAAGTTTTGTTAAGGGGTGGCAGTAGTAGAGTTGGACAGTAGAAATTATAGGGGGGGCCGTAGGGGGGGTTTCTTACAAAGGGGGGGCAGTAGTAGATTTTGTTAAGGTGGGCAGTAGTAGAGGAAGGTGCTACGCAGAGCAGGGTATTGACAGGAAGGCCAAGGATTACATAGACAGAGTCCACAGACGGATGAAAGTTGAATAATTGTCTTCAATCTGAGTGTGTCTTTCATTTCGTTTTATTTGTTTGTTTGTATTAGTTATTATTATTATCTGTGTCCATGTTATGAAAAGGAACAAACTGCTCCTTGTTCCATTGTCTTTGTGATTTTTGTTTTCTTGGTTTGTATAATGAAAATTTTGGTTTTTCTGTTTTATTTGTTTATGTCTCTGGTTTTCTTCTGCTTTGGACAATAGAAATTGTTAGGGGGGGCGTAGTAGAGTTTTGTTAGGAGGAGGATGAGAAAATTTTTTAGGGAGCAGTGGCAGTAGAGTTTTCATAGGTAAGTAGCATAATATAACTGTGGTAAAAAATTTGCGTGCATCATAGGTAACTAGTTTGATATAAGATTATAACTGCGTAGGATTGGTTTGTTGTAATTCTTGTTATTGTAGCTTATTTATGATATTTGCGACATAAGATTTTTTTTAATTATACATTATAGATGTCTACACCAAAAAAGAAGCGTCGTAGTGAAATAGCGCATTGGTCGGAGGTTTACTGTAGAAAATTTGTTGAACTTGCTGAAGAAGAGATTCGAAAGGGTAATAAGCCCACGACACACTTCAATACAGAGGGTTGGGGTAATATCCGTTGTGCATTTAATGGATATTTTCGGGAGACGTACGACAAAACTCAATTCAAAAATCATTGGGATAATATGAAGACTGAATGGAAATTGTATAAGAAATTAGTCTTCGGTGAGTCAGGTTTGGGATGAGATGCTGAACGCAACACGATCATTGCTGATGATGAGTGGTGGGACGCGAAGATTAAGGTACATTAGCTGGTTTTTATTTATAAACTGTGATTTTTTCTCTTGAAAAAATATTAGATTTTAACTGATTTTTTATTATTTCTATAGGCTGACTATAAGTTGAAGAAGTTTAAGGGTAGAGATTTATCTTTAATCCGTGATCGGTACGGTCGTCTATTTGAAGATAGTGTTGCGACAGGGAGCAGAGCAAGGTCTGTAGCTACAGTTGGGAGAGATGTCGCAGCTGAAGGCACGCCTAACCATGAGGGCAGTGATAGCAGTGATGATGGTGATCAACCTCCACAAGCTGTTGCTACTGAGCAAGACTTGTTTCCTTCGAGTTCGAGGTCTGTTTCCAACACAGCTAAGAGAAGACGAACACTGCAGGAGAGTTTGGATACACTTGTGGATGCCATCAGTGCAACTAACCGGACAACGTCTACGGGAGCAGAGGGAGAACAAGTAAGCGATCAAATGAAGTGTATGCGTCTGCTTAAGGGGATGGCGGGAAAGGGAATCGACCCGGGCACAATAATCTGGAACTATGCCACGAGTCTTCTAACCAAACCAGCTAATCAATTAGCTTTTTCAGAACAGCCAGATAATGATTGTCGTTTGTCGTGGTTAATGTTTAGTTATAATGAGTATATGAGAAAAACATCGGGTAGTATTTGAATTATTAATTTAAGTTTGGAGAATTTTTATGTTGGTTTCGTGAGTATTATACTAAGTGTTTGTTTTATCGCTTTAATGAATTTATATTTGCTGTTTGTATTGTTGAATTCAAAGTTGTGATTTTATAATATTATTTAATATAAGTGTTAGTTAAGTTACAGAGTTTTTACGGTAATGCATATGCTTGTTTACTGGTTGTTTTTCAATACTTATAGGTATATTTATATTTGTGTAGTGAAATGAGTGACTCAGATGATTCGATGGATTTTTGGATGCCTGTTTTGGATGATCAGGCGGATATTTCTGAAAATGATGCGAATAATCAAGATAACGATAGCTGCGCACAAATCATGAGATTTGCTGGTTATCATGTTGTGGCTATATGTGTACACAATAAGATCAAAAATCCGTGCCGTACATCCATGCGCACAGGTCATCGATTTATTTTGGAAATATTGGAAGGAAGTGAGAGTCGCTGCTACTCAAATTTTCGTATGAAGAAAGATCTTTTTCGAACATTATGTCAATGTTTGACACGTGACTGCGGTTTGAAACCAACAAGATCAACAACGGTCGAGGAGAGCGTTGCAATATTTCTTTTAGCTTGTGCCCATGCAACTTCAAACAGAGTACTTAGGGAGATGTTTAATCATTCGGGAGAAACAATTTCTAGGCATATTCATAATGTGTTGACAGCTCTATTACAATTATCAAAAAGTTGATTGATACGGCGATCGCAACTATAATGAAGGGGTCATCTACCACAAACCAGAGAACACACAATATCTTCCGTGGTTTCAAGTAAGCAATTAGTTTTTTATTATAATAGCGCATATTTTTTATAATACTCTAAATTTTTTTTTGCCGATTTGAACATTGGATATTTTATTATAGGATTGTATTGGAGCAATTGACGGAACTCATATCAAAGCTAAAGCGCAATTGGTCAGCAGCTACCTTACATTTGCCGTAAAGGATATCCTACTCAGAACGTTCTTGCAGTCTGTGATTTTAATATGTGCTTCACCTTTGTATTGGCTGGATGGGAAGGAAGTGCTCACGACAGTATGGTTTTCAGCGAAGCATTATGTAAGCCAGAGCATGAGTTTCCTCATCCTTTAAGCAACAAGTATTATTTGGTGGATGCTGGTTATCCGCACAGAGTTGGGTATATGGCGCCGTATACAGGTGAAGGCATTAGATATCATCTCAGCGATTTTCGACGTGCAGGTACAGCACAACTGCGGAAACCAAGAGGTCCAAGAGAAAAATTCAACCGACTCCACTCTTCCTGCAGAAGTATTATCGAACGTACATTTGGCGTATGGAAAGCTCGATTTAAAGTTTTAGAAAATATGCCATCATATAACATTGATAATCAACGAGATATTGTCATTGCTACAATGACAGTTCATAACTTTATCAGAAAGTACGGTATGTCCGATGTAGCGTTCTCAGTAGCAGAACATGAAAGTTTTATCTCGTCAACCGTAGAAGCATCGTGTAGTACGTCTAACGTTACGCCGGTAGACATAGATACTGGTGAAAATATTTCGGACTGGCATGTATATCGCGATGATATTGCTATGAGAATGTCAAATGTATAATTATTTTTAACTGATTATTTATTCAAACTTCTACAATTATGTCAAAAGTACAAATATTATTCAAAATAATTTAACACATAAAGTAAGAAATTATTAAATACTTAACAACTTTTTAATATTTAATAAATTATTTAACTATCAATTATTTAACAAATATTTTAAATAATTATTTTCCAAATTATTTTTCAAAATAATAATAATTTTAATTTAAACAGATATTTATATAAAATAATTAATTTAAGTACTTTTAGTTTAAAAAAAATTCAATACAAAATCACTTTATTGAATATAATATTCTTTAAATAAGTATTTTATTCAAAATAGCATCAACAATTTAGTATATATACATCAATAACAAACACAAAACACTAAAGGATAAATCAGTAATTTTCATATCTCTTCACTTGAAAAGCTGCTTATCTAAAAGTATTACCAAACACTTTTCTAGAAAAGCTCCTTTTCTTTTCATTTCTCAAAAGCTCCTTCTCAGAAAAGCTCCTTTTCATAAGCAATCCCAAACACCCCCTAGATTCAAAAAGTGATATTCTCTGCGACCTTATTGAGGTAACACTTGTGACTCTGCATTGTACAATTCTATTAGACTCAAGTGCAAGTTGCAACCGTGTGTGGCGACGTGTTGGTAGTAGAGTTCCATGGGTATATTTAGATCCAACGGTATAGATTCACACTAGATTACCACTTCAAATAAATAAAAAAAATAAGAATAAATTTTATCAATTGGAACTAAGACTTGAGTCTTTAAGATGAGACCGTTACTCTTATCAATTGAACTATAACATATTTAAAAAATTTTCATAATTTTTGTTATTAATTAAACTTATGAAATATTTAACGACCTTATGTGACATTTTGCAATTCTATATTAGTGTAATTTTCTAGAATTTTTGTGCATTTTTACCGACTCTTTCTAATAAACTTTTACTATAATTGAGTTTCTTTTGTTGTTGATATTTTATAAATATGAATAAACAACTAGTGTTTTTTAGAATTAATATTTGTTTAAGATCTTTCACGAATATAATAAGAATCACACCGTATGATTGAACAAAAATCAGTCTTAAGTTTTGAATGAAGTTTATTTTAAAGCAAAAAACTAGATAGAGAGTATTTTGTTTTTTTCTATTTGTTTTTTTCTAATAAAATCTCACTACAAAAATATATTTAAAAAGGTTCGCATACAAAAATGAATTGAGGGAAAAAAGTTGCCTACTTACATAAAGGGCGTGTTTACCTAGGGGGTGGAAATGGAGTTTTGGAGGAAATGTAGTTTTTAGGAAATAAATTTAAAAAATAAAAAATATTTAATAAAAAATAAAATTTTATATTAATTATATATTTTTAGTAAATTTTAAATTTGAATTTTTAAAAAAATTTTATTGATAAAAAAATTTATTTTAATTTTTATAAGTATTTATGTGAAATTTGAGTTTAAAGGAAGTGGAGTTTAGGGGTGTTAGTAAACACGCCCAAAACCGGTTTTATTCTCTTTGCCACAATTCTGATCACTACCCTATTCTGATCTTTCATTCGTTCCTACTTGACTCGAACTAATTAACTGAATCAGAATATCTCCGCCACAGCAGCAGCAGCGATGGCCACCCTTCTCCGCCTGCAATGGCGAATGCTCGCCGGTAATGGACTGGCACTTATGTCCACGAAGGCGTGGAGAGGTGGGGCTCCACTGCACGAGTTCAAGCAGCCATGCGAGTTCCTAGGAAGCTGGGAGACGCCTAAGGACCCAAGGGAGGCTCAGGCACGCCTCCAGCGTCTCCGCCACGACTACACACGCCAGGTCAGCAATCTCCGCCGTGAGTACGCCTACGAGATGGAGCTGCTTCGCCAGGACAAGGAACGCCGCGATGAAGCCCGTCGTGAAGCCGCCCGTGCCGCCAATGAACAGCGCAAAGCAGCCAAAGCAGCCGTGGCCCAGACACGTGCCATTGAGCGCAAATCCTTCGAGGAGGAATTCCGCCGCACCTTGGTAAGCCGTCCTCCTTGTGGGTTTATTTCTGTAATAACTGCAGAAGGTTTAAACTTTCTTCGTATGATACCTAAATCTTCCATTCGATTAGATTACTACATTAGAGACGACTTCTTCTTGTGAATCCAATTACTGCTTAGGGAGGATTTTCAAGTTGAGTTAGTCTTCTGATCTTGCTGCACTACAATGGCATTTGATTCCAGTTCTATTTTAGGTTGTGAAAGTATCCTACGATTCTGTGGTATTTGGTTAAATGGGGATTGATATTGTGATATTAGAAGTTTTAAACTCCCTCGTGGAGCCTTTTCTGTCACTTGAGGATTTTCTGCTCATGTGATTGGGCTGACTGGGATGTTTAGCTGAAGAATCCCCCCTACTTAATTTTCAGTTTTAATCATGCAGTTATAAAAACTAGTGTGAATTGCAGCCAGCTGTCTGCGAATGTATGACCAACCACCCTTGAAAACATGGAGCCTCGTGCCTGTTCACCTTTGTTGTAAATTCTAATTTAAAAGAACAGAAGATATGTGTGGGCCTAACTTTTTTCCTTGGATTCTTTCCATCTATTTATTTCTGTATTGGTTCATCTGTCCACTTTCACTCCTGTCTTTTCTTCAGATAGATGATCATTGTTGATCATTTAAAATTGAAGTTTAGTTCAGGTTTTGAGCTTCTTAGCAATGATAAACAAATGAGATATTTGTTTGTTTTAAAGATACTTATAATCCTCAATATGGCAGTTCTGGTTCATGTTATTACCCGTCCTCGATATTTCTTTGCAGTTTCTATTTTGTACAAATAAGTTTCTATTATAAAGTGCAGTAAAGGTGTCAGTGGGATGTAAACGAGATGACAAGGGTTCTAATTGTCACATGTGAAGCTGATGCATGGATATCAGCTACTCCATTGAAGACTAGTTCAGACATTTTCTCTCTGGATGAATGAAGCTGTTGAATATATAGGCCAAAAGGAATAATAAATTCTATGTCTCACTTTTGTTGAATGTATGGAAGAGGGCAGGATTGTTTTGGTAGCATAACTGAATTTACGTTCAGCCTTGATGATTGACTACTGCTTATTATATTCTTTCCATGAGTACAGATGAAGGAGAGAGCTGAGAAACTAGAAAGCTGGAGAGCAAAAGAAGAGATGAGGGAAAAGAAGAAGACCGAGAACAAAGAGTTTTTGCGTCAGCAGTGTTCACTGTGGATTGCTGAAGAGAACTTAGAGAGAAGAATATTAGAGGCTATAGTCGATACAACACCTCTTTAATCTGTTTTGAGCTTATTGTGAAATTCTTTGAAATGTTTCTTGTTTCTCAGATATTGCTCCGAAATCTGCTTATTGAGCAACCGCCTTTCTTGTTAGCTAATGACTTTGAGAGACCTGGCTGATATAGATCTTTGATCTTTTACAATGTTTCTGACTGGAGGCTACTAAAATTCACTTTTATCATACTTCATGATTGTAATTTGGAAGCTTTAAGGCTAATTCTATGCAGCTTTTGGTATTTACCAAGGTTACAGCTGCTGCAGGGTTTTGAATTCTGCATTTGTCAAATATTACTGCTAAGTAAGCTGTCTCAACCTGTGCAACCTGAATGGCAGGTGCTCACAGTAAGAACATTACCATCACCACCTAGTGAATAGCAGAGGTGACAATTTAGATTTTTGGATCGATTTTTTGAATCCATCATATAGTAACTGGATCAAAATTGTTCAACTCTAATCCGATCTATTTATTTATATGGGTCAAAGTTGTTAACCATAATTCAATCTATTTAATAACCGAATAAAATTAGGATCCATCTATTTAATAATTAAAATAATTTAGATAAAAATTATAAATATTAATTTTTAATAATAATATATATATATATATATATTAATTATGATATATATAAAAAGAAAAATATATTAATTTTGATAAAATTTATAAATTAAGTAAAAATTAATTGAATTATGATAAATTAATATATATATATATACAAATTAAACTCAAATAATATGCTATTATTTAAAATATTTTTTAATTATAAATAATATATATTATATAAATAGTTATATGAGTTAAACGAATTTTTTTCGGATCAATCCGAATCTGACCCGAATTTGTTTAATGTTTTAGGATCAAATTAGGTTTGACCAAAAAACGATCCAAATTCGATAATAAATTGATCCGAATCTAGCTTTTTCAGATCGAGTTCGCATAGCGAATAGAAACAGAATTGATGCTCATTCTTTTACGCAGTCTTTCAAAGTTCAAATAAAGAAGTGTTGCTCACCTAGATGTACGAAACAACAACGATAATTTTTTCTTTCTTGACAACTGAGCTAAGAGAAATTAACACATCAACAGAATTATATATAGATATAGGGCATATTTGGATATGCTTATTTAGTACTTTTACTTTAAAAAAAGCACTTAACAGTAAAGACACGTTTGGCTGCACCTGCTTTTACTAAAAATAAGCAGCTTATTTCACTTCTTAAAAAAAAAGCATCAAATTATGCTTTTAGAAAAACCCGCGAGGGAGCTTTTTTTACGATGCTATCAAATGACCATTTTATCCATACTTATTTAGAAAAATTATGGTAGTATATAAATTATTCTAACCACTGCTCTCTCATTTTCTTCTCCTTCTCATTTCTGTCCTGACGCAGCCACCCACCAGCTCCTCTTTGGACACGATGACCCGCCGGTGTATAAGCTTCTTCTCCGGCGATGTGCACCTCTTATTTGCCTCTAGATTCCACCTTTCTTCTCTCCATCCGTAGCCGTCACCTTTTCACCAACTTTTACCGTGCGGTGGTAGAATTAGAATTTTCACCAGACCTTTTCGCCAGACTTTCGACTGTGGTAAGCACCTAATATTTGTCTCCTTACTTCGATAGTAATTTTTCCTTCGTCAATTGAGTCGAATTTTAATCGTTTTTAGAGATTGCATTGCCGGACCGATGGAATTGATTTGGACGATTTCGGCCACCGGCGTGCTAATTGACCTGTTAACGTCTTTCTCCTAACTCTGTTTTAAAATTTGAGTATCGCAGGTGTTCGAATTTTTTTCGGCCAATTCCTTTCCGGCCCAAGTGGGTAAGCTTCTTCTGTCTTCTTCCTCATGCAAGCACAATTATACAAATATTGTAATTAATTATCGCAGAAAATTCTAACTTCTCGTGCTCAAATTAAATCTTTCTAACTCAACTTCGCTATGTAATGTAGAACTTTAACATGACAAACTACTTTACTGAGTTTAAAGAACATATGTGATGTACAGCTCTAGAAAATTTTTCGTGGGTAAGTAAGTTGGATACTTGGATGGTTTGCTGATAATGCAGTGTTCTTTGCTACTATGAAGGCTCCAAAGAGCACTGCTCATCTTATATGTAGTTGACAAACAGATTTGCAAAAACGCTTGCTCCTTTGCATTGGCATGACTACAACAAACATTATGAGAAACTGGATGATTTCATTGGTCATTATTCAGAAGTAAGTTTTTTTTTCCTTTGTTGTTGTTGTCTGGATTCTCAAATGCTACTATTACATGCTTCTTTATTTTCTTCAGTTGTTTGTAGTCAACGGGGACTTTATTCGTCTGAAAGATGGAGCTCATCAAATTATTTTTGCTTCTATAGCTGTTGCGAAAGTTATTGCCGTTGCTTCATCTGTTCTGTATTCGTCAATGTTGCCCTCAGTTGTTGTAACTCTTGCTGCACAGATTGGTCGACACAGAAAGGCACCAGCAGGTGATTCCAGAAGCAGGAATTCATTTCATTTGCTTAAAGTTCTGTAAACCAGAGCATATTTGCTTGACTTAACTTTTTTCATACCATATCCATCTAGAGGTTTGCTTGACTTAACTTTTTCCAAACCAGAAGGTTTGCTTAATTTAAGTATTAATCAGTAATTTTGTATTTGGTTCATGCATAATATGTTAAGTTATTGTGCAATAGTGTTTAACATAATATGTTATATCTATGTTTTCTGTAAGTAATCAAGGTGATTTGAATGAGAAAGTAATTGCTATTGATAAATGTCTGTTAGGTTTCTATTTGAAACTTTTAAATATTGTATGATAGTGAGTTATTAAAAGATTGTGTTGTACGCTATGACGTACCTATGTTGGTTTTCTGCATTTCTGCTTGATGAGGATTATTAGTGTAATGTATCACTTTGCATCCTAGTATTTAACTGCTTATGTAATGGTAATGGTAGTACTAGTATTGTTTATATAATTAACTGATGTTACGTACTTAGCAATTACCCATTCTTTATTTTGCATTTGATGAATTTCTCTGTTCAGGTACTTATCTCTCTGTTCAGCATATTGTTTATGTTTTTAACTGCTCAAATATGGTGTTTTATGATTGCATTGAGGCTGCAAGACAAAGGCTTGTTGCCCATCCAGGAATACTTCCCAGAGCTCTTGTGTCCCAGCAGCAAGGCATCCAGTACCCTGAACCTCCAGGTTTAAAATCAAATGCATTTGCCTTCAACGTTCCTCTGCTAATGCCAGCAGAGATAAATACTACCCATCAATGGACCCTTAGAAAATGGGAGCTATTGTTCAAACTCAGAAAGCTAGTGATATCAAGTCTGGATCCGCCAATGCCAGCAGTCATTTTTCTGTTGTTTCTCTATACCCTTATTGTATTTGCTTCTACTGAGACAAAATATTTATTGTAATTTCTTTGAATCTCAATCTTCTCTTTAATTAAAAGTGAATGTTCATAGAGTTAATTGTACACTATCTTTTGGTCATAGACTTATGTGGTTAGCTATTTAGAATATTATTGTCCACTTATAGTTTCATTTGGTTTTTGACATTTTTTAATGCATGAAAGTGAACTAATTATTCTTTTTTTTAATGTCATTTTTAGGTTCTTTGTGTTCCTTCTATGTTTTACTTAGTGTCTCAATTTATAAAACCTCTAATTGATTTACGCTATACTTGTTGATCTTTAGTAAAACATCTATTGGTCAAGCGTTATCGTTAGACGGGATGCACAGTATATGTAACATCCAGCAAACTTTTGAAAATTTGTTGGTAACGTTAAATTCTTGCAACCGTCACGCTTCAGTAAAATTAACTTGCCTGATTTAATCCAAATTAATACATTTCTAATTAATTAATAATAATATATTTACTATTGAGTTTACAAATATTAATATAAAAATATAAATAAATTTATTATGCTATAAAAATATTAAATAAAAAAATAATTAATATATAAACAATAATTAAAATTTTGATAATATATTTAAGAATATTATCATAAAAATATTAATACTAATATAATAATAATATATTTATTAATAGTTTTATAAAAATATTAAACAAAAAATATTTAAAATATATTATAAAATTAATTTTTAAAAAACTAGATAATATATAAAAATATATTCATAAATTTAATAATACATCGTATATTATATATCTAAAAACATTTCAGTTATTGTATGTCTTATTTACTTATAAGTACAAATTTAATCAAATATATCTTTAATTTTTTTTATTAAAAAATTTTAAACAGTAAAATTTATTCAAATAAAATTCACACAAAAAAAAAAAGCTTTTTAATCAAAACTTCAGCTGCTTTTTTTCAGTAAAAACATATAAACAGCAGTTTTCGTCTAAAAACTTCAAATTTAAACCTTAACCAAACATGCCTATAGAGATATGACAGCATGCTGTTGTTTCTGGAAAAGGGCCAATCACAACATGCTGTTGTTTCTCTATTAACAGCCAGTATATACGATTTTCATGCACGGTACAACAACTGCGGCGTAACGGAACTTTCAGTTGTATATAGTTGTGCCTCTCCATAAAGGGCCTCTGCAGCATATGCATCCATCAAAGCAATCTGGAACTAGAGCTGTCGAATTAACACCTTTTGCTTAATCCATGAGAGAACCAGATAATGAAACCAGTGCCAACAATTAAGGGTGTCCATGCTGGTCATAAATGGTTCAAGTAGCTCAAAGCCATAGAAGTCGAGCACTTGTAGCCTCAGAATAATCTAATTTTACTGCTGCTCTCAAGCAAAATTCTTGAGATCAAAAATCTTCTAATGACCGGTTGAATTTTACTTGAGAGGAAAATTTCTTCTAATGACTGGTAGATGTTACTTGATTTCTATCAAGCACAAACTGGATCAGCTAATCCTTCCAGACTGGTCAATTAGAGTTCCGACTTGGTCTCCAAACAGAGCCCTCCAAATGTTGCCAGGCTCTAACAAATTAAACACAAAAACTGCAATACAGCATATTACCCAGTAAGACAAGCAGGTGAACCACTGATTGCAAGTAAACGAAGTTAATTAAACGGAAGAGACCAGGTATGTTGTTTTCTTCACAAAATGTTATTGCTGTCATATCCATTGCCGTGAAACCTCTTGAGACTAATTCTCTGAATGATATGTTTTCAAATGCAACCACATTGCTATTTCTAGAAGAAGAACAGTCATTGATGCCATCCACATTGGTCCCCTTAAGGACTGCATCTGCATTTATGACCCAGAAATGACTTAAGTTGGAATAGCAACTTTTTATTCCGGCAAATTTGATAATCCAGACAAAATTAGGAGGACTAAGGGTAAGTTTCAGTAAAGACGTCAGAATAAGGATTGAACAGAACGTACATTCAGAAGCTTTTAGAGCTGCAGCTGTGTCGCTGGAGAAAAGCGGACTTTCTGTTGCAGCCCCTATTCCACCAAATATTACAACCCTTCCTTTTTCAAGATGACGAATAGCCCTTCGTTTCATGTATGGTTCAGCAATCTCATGCATCGTGAATGCAGTTTGTACACGTGTTGGAACGCCTATCTTCTCTAATAATGTTTGCAGCAGTAATGAGTTCATAACTGATGCCATCATCCTGCGACACATGGGGTAACAAACTGACAATAAGTTCTGGATGCCAATGATTCAGCAAATTGACAGAAAACAAGAGCAACAAAACAAGTGGTAGCAACTGACACTTCAACAGAAAATATGGGTACTGAGTCATATTTGCTAAAGTGTCATTGTTCTAAAAGTAAATACTAGTCAATGCAGTAATATTTCAGGTGCATTCATAACCCAACTTTAAAACATCTCTTAGTACTTCTTCACAGTGAAAGAAAATTCTCAGCATTCCAATCTGCAATTGTGTCACGAAACAGCTTACCTTCGTGCTCAAGTCATTCAACTAGCATCACTAAAGAGGTTATGTTCTCAATACTTGTACATGTCCATTAGTAATCAAACATTTTAGAAGAGCATAGTTAAGCATTTTCTGAAGGGGGTGATCTTTTAAAAAGAGCATGATCCATAACTATCAGAACTCCTACATGAAGAAATCATACCTTATCTGGTATGCAATTGCTCTATCAGTGCAAGTAGCTGCTACCCAGGTGTCACCGCAAAAGAAGTTTCGACCACGAACAACGATAGCAACCTGATAGCAGGAGCACCAATCAATTTCTTCTTTCTTTTCTAATCCTTTCTGTCTGTGTGTGTGTGAGAGAGAGAGAGGGAGCACAATTCAAGAACAATTGAGATCACCTCTACTCCTACATGATTAACCATTGCAATCTCTCTCACAATAAGCAAGGGGACCTAAAAGAGGAAGGCAGCAATTCAGTAAACTGTAGGCCTACTATGTAAAGTTAGAATTGCGAGTCTACAAGTAGGCTATTTGGTTTACCATTTCTCACCAACCTTTGGGTCAACATTCTGAGGGCCACTCCCTGCTAATGTAGAACCACTGATCTTCAACACCACCCTCTTCCACTTTGGGGCAGATAAAGATTTCATCATTAAGTTAGTTGCAGCATTGGCGAGAGCAGTAGAATATCTGCATAGAAGCTCCCATGTCACATAGCTTAAATCCATAAATTAGTCAACACAAACTCTTTTTTCCAAGTATTCACATGCAGAGAAAGTAGATTGCTTCATAAATACGCCATCAATGAAGGAAGAAGAATTACAGCAGTACCTCTTTGTGAGCTTGGGGGTGGAGGAGCGGCCTTGGGCTTTGTCATCATTGTCAACAGTGGTCTTGGTGGTGAGGCAGGGGGAAGAGGAAGAGACGATGAGCTCCATCTTCCGGAACCAAGGCCAGTGAGAGACCGACAGAGCACCAGACGAGAGACGTTGGCACTCAGCCTTGTAGCGCTTCTTGAGGTTATCAGTCTTATTCTTGCACTGCTCAACGCTCTTGCCAGCCTTATGCTTATCACAGCGCTCGGTAACAATGATAGCAACATCCTCCCAATCCCTCTCTCGAAGGTTCCCTCTGTTCAGCTGCACGTACCTCTCCGTGTACATATCCAGAAGGCACCCAATCTCCTCGTCGCTCCACTCTTCCCTGTCCTTCCGGTACTCTGCTCCGCCGCTCATCGACAACAAAGGGCGTACTTTCTTCGCCGCCGTCCATGAAGAACCTCCGTCACTGCTAACGTCGTCCCTCTCCTTCCTCTTCTGCTCCTGTTGTTTCTCTGGATCTGGCGCCGGTGGTGGTGCTGATGCTGCAACAGTGACTTGGGCAGCCCCAGCGAATGAAGAAGAGGAGTTATTGTTGTTGTGGTAGTCGGCAAAAGAGAAGGTGTGCTTCTGATGAAGGTTGTGGTGGTGGTGAGCGGTGAGATCGGGAGTAGAAGGAGAATAATTGGGAGGTGGAGAAGGTGGTGCTGTAGCAGATGGATCGAGAAGGGAAGGGAATTCTTCGTCGTCGTCGTCAGCCATGGCGGCGTTAGGGTTAATTAGATCAGACGGAAGGGGAGGCGACGACGTAAAAACGAGCGTTTGCATCGATCGACGAAAGCCTTGGAAACGGGTAACGAAACGGTGCGAGTCTTGGCCGTGAACTTGTGTCAAAAAAACACCGTCACGGTCTCACTCAAACTCCCGTCCCGTTAATTAATTGTACTGCTTGTGTAATGGGTTTCCTTGTTTGTTTGGCTGGAGACCAGACCCGGACCAAGTGCCGTTTACTATATGCTACTTTAGGTACTTATTACCAGCAGCCTAGTATCTCACTCTGTCACGACCCGATCATAGAATATGATGGAAGAAACCAAGTACAAAAAAAATCTAAATTGGATCATGTTCATGTTCAGTAACTCTACTAAAGACCGACTTCAAAAGGAGAATTTTCAAAATATTTCGAAAAAAACTTTTTTGAACAATTTAAGAAAAAAACTCAATAATTAAACAACAACCAGAAAATCACAATTTCTTATCAATAATATTAAAAAATAAAAACACACCAAAAATTTAACCAAATTATATAACCGCTATCTACAGTAATAAATCTTAAAATAAATAAATATTCGGCTATTAAATCGATAATTTATAAATAATAATAATAATATAATCTTTCGAGTATTCTTTTTATTATAAGACTGTAATATGTGTATGTACTTTCAATCGATTCTAATTGTAAATAAATAATATAATTATATGATCAATTTTTTTATAAATAATTAATTTAAATTTGGTAAATTATATCAAATATCAATAAAAAAATTAGATTTAATGTTAAAAATATAACTATAAATTAATTATAAGTTATAATAATAATATTTTATTAGATTTATAATTATTAAATTAAGAAAGTATTAATAAAATTTTATAATGTTATAAAATATTCAATTCAAAAAATTAAATAATATATGAAAAAGAATTCGTAATTTTTTAACAATAGATTGCTTATATATCTGAGTTAATCAAACATATTTGAAAAAGTTTTAAATAATATTTATTTAAACAGAATTTCATAAAAAAGCAGCACTTTAATAAAAAACTCAACAATTAATTTTTTCAGTAAAAATATATAAACATTAATTTTTAGATAGACGTTTTAAATTTAAAGTTTAATCATGACCTTATTCTATCGGCTTGTCCACGCATAACGAAAACATCCCCCATTTGGATGAACTATACTACCTTAAGAAAGCCCATTCACAATAGCTTTACCAAAAGTAATACAACACTATAAACAGTAAATAGCAGTAATAATCACATAACTACAAAACATCCATCCGGCAGAGAGCCATTTTCTTTAGGGATGTTTGTAAATGCTTATAATAAAAGCATTTCCAAAATAAAAAGTATTTAATTTTTTTATAAAATAAACTTATTTTTTATCTTAAAAAATAATACAAATATAAAACTTATACAATTTATAATTAACATATATTTTCTAAAATTTAAAAAATTTTCTTTAACATGTAGAAATTTTATTTGAAAACTTAGAGCTTCTGGAGAACAAAAAAATCAGCGCCATAAGCACTGCCACACATCCACTTAATCTGCCTATATCATGACATAAATTCTCATATTCACCATTTTGCCACCATCAACAAGAATACCTTTTCACAACAGCATGATAATTATTTACAGATACCTATCCAGATGTTGAATATTAACTCTTTTCAAACCATTTGCATGCGCCCACTGATTCTATAAGCAGTCTGGTTCATTAATTTACCTTGAAGAACCCACAGTTCGAAGGTTTGCCTAGAACGAGAACCAAACATATAATACAATATCAATATCCCTAACAACGTTCTTCAAGATTAGACAAGCAACATTAGTTATTTCAAGTTAAAGACCATTCCAGCCACCACAGGATATCTTCATCCTATCAGGAAGAAGAATCAGCAGGTGATTCTCCTCTGTCCTTCTTCTCCTTCATTCTAGCCCAAGCCCACCTCAAAACCAAGAATGCTCCCAGTGCATACACCTGAGGCATATATACTTAAGTTATATCTCAATGTCAAAAACAATTATACAGTCCCACAACTAAGAGAAGCAAGAATATATAATTAGCTTGTTAAAGCATATCTAGTTCAAGAAAATGTCAGCCATTATGGATGTGAAGGTAGTTTCATGATATTGAGGGTCCACAGTATATTTAAAGTAGCCAAAAATACTGGGTACACAGATCTAAACAGGCAAATGGTATTTCCAAGTCACTAACTGATATCTCCCATTTTATACCAAAATACAGTGATATCTCCACTATCAAATGGGTAAAAAAACCAGTGCATGTCATATTATAGAGCTCAGTACACACCTCAACATACTTGTCCAACATCTCGATTTAGGTTATCGGTTAACACGTCTTATACTTTCATGAATATAACCAACAACACATCCAACACTGCAGCAACATGATTAAAAACATGCCTCCTTAGGATGACCCAAGTATGTGATCTTTTGTGTTCATGATCCTTTTTAATCCCTTAACCTCTAGAATACTTTCATAGCACATTGGTGCACTAAGTGTTTTGACACATAAAATTACACTCTTTACTCAAATACTTTTTTTTTAGCAAGGTTTGTCTAATGCAATGTTGCCTGTCACAAATATGAATTGCCTGACAAAGCCTGTATTGGGGGATAAACCTTTACACTTTACCATGGAAAATCATCTAACTGCTTTAGCTTTGAGGAAATGATAGGAGAATGACACAGATACTTGCAAGACAATGTCTAGTAAAGAGAAGATAAGACATGAGACACAATGGGAGAATAGATGCATAGAAGCAAGAGATGCACTAAGCAACAATAGCAAAGTTTACAAGAGAGCATTTACACACACAAACTAACCAAGTTCCCTGTTGATAGAAAGGGAACCCTGTCACACAAAGATATATGTTTACCCACTATCTACTCCTAGGACTTTGAAAAGAAATCAGCTACATAGAATTCAGTGCATCAATAAACCCCACAACCCCGTAATTTAGTCTCAGTAGGTTCTCATGTAGAGTTATACTAAGGAAGTTGGAAGATGTTGTCTGACTTTTTGTAAGAATAGACCTACATCACAAAGCTTAGGTACACATTCTAGACTAGAATCTATAATCTTAGCTAATCGAACATTGAGCCACATATCAACGATTCCCAAAAGAAGGCATACGCTTTCAATTTGATTTACCACATGCTAGCACGAGAGTTCCACCATCTATTGAGCCTAATCACTAACCATGAAGGAACGCTGTTTTTCCCAGAGACTCGCTATCAATCACAAGCATATTACCAACACCTTTGCAAAATCATAGACACAATGGTTAGAACTAAACAAACAAATCTAGGTTCTTCTTTTTCTGAATCACTCAGTTTCAATTCCACGGACATCTTAATAGAAGCATTACATAACAATAAAACACAAAAGTTTTGCGCTAAACAAACAAATGTAAGTGTAGGCTAGGTACAAGCGTTGCTTGCCTGCCACATGTTGCGCGGGGCCATATCGGCGGAGTCTTGGTCAGCTTCGAGCTTCAGCGGCGGCGCTTGTATATTCTGATTCCGTCGAGCTGCGTCAGGGAAGGTCACCACAGCCGGAACCGGAGAAGGAACGATTGCTCCCTCCTTCAGGTCCTCTCGTTCTCCGCTCTGCTGCTGCTCCTGCACGCTCCCAGCGTTTCCCATCTCGCTCTCCTCAGTTCTCGCGCTCCCTAATCCTTTCTCGATCCAAAAAAAAAAAAAAAAAAACAATAAAAACCTTATTGTCGTCTTTTTTTATTTCGTTTTACTTTTTTTGTTGACGTTCGATGCTACTAAAAAGCAACAAACAAACACTCCAGATAATTTCTGACCGTTGATTGCTTCGCTTCGCTACATGTTTCCCATTTTTACATGGCCGGTCTTAACGTCCTACCTTAGCATGACCGGGCTTCGATTATCAGCTTTTGCACTACTGTATTGCTGGGAGTGAACCATGAGTCATAAACCAGGAGCGAGGACGTGGATTCGTTTTCTTGTGTGAGAACGTGGATTCTTTTATTTCTTTCTTGTAGCACAAACCGCTTGCTTTCAAACTCTTTGATGGTAATTCTATTTTCTAGAAACTCAACTTGCAATCTTAGGGTGTGTTCTTTTACACCCGAAAATCACTTCTTTTCTATTAAAAAATTATTTTTAATTCACTTTTTATTATAAAAAGAATATAAAAAATTACTTTCACATATTTTTCAATACAAAAAAAACACATCACTTCCAATAATACTATTTCAAACAACTCACTTTTAAAAACTCACTTTCAAAAAACTCACTTTTAAAACCAAAAAAACATACCACTTCTAATAATACTATTTCTAACAACTCACTTTTAAGAACTCACTTTCGAAGTCAAAAGAGCACACCCTTAGCCGTTCCTCATCTGAGTTCATTAGGAGGAATCAACGCATGAAAACTTTGGTCAGGTCAGCTGAGCAACACCGACGGAGGAATGTAATGTCTAGGTATTTCTTTTCTTTCAAATACAAAATAAAAAAATATCTCCATATTATATTCATCAACTCGATCTGTCTGCCTCGAAACAACCAAGGGTTTCTGTAATTTTGTTCTTCCTCCTCTCCTCCCCTCCGCCTCCCCGTCAATCTACGCCGATCCGATTTGATCTGATCTGATCGGATCCGATTTGATCGAAGAAGCAGAATAACAACATGCACGCCACGCACCTTCTTCTAGAGGAGCCGATTAGGATGGCGTCCATCCTCGAGCCATCTAAACCGGTCAGTTTTCTTCTTCACTTCCTTGCTTGCTTTGATGCTCTCTTTGAACATGAAATTCAATGAACTGATTGGCTTTTGTTAAAAAAAAATTCTCTAGAGCTTCTTCCCTGCGATGACGAAGATCGTTGGAACTCTTGGCCCTAAATCCCGGTCGGTGGAGATGATCTCAGCCTGCCTCAAGGCCGGAATGTCCGTTGCGCGCTTTGACTTCTCGTGGGGAGACGGCGATTACCACCAACAGACCCTTGAGAACCTCAAGCAAGCTGTGAAGACCACCAAGAAGCTCTGCGCCGTAACAACTCTTCTTCCACCTAAAAAGACTCACCCTCCTTTATATATTGATCATTCATTTATTAACGTTAGTGCATTGCAGGTCATGCTCGACACTGTTGGCCCTGAATTGCAGGTCGTTAACAAGAGTGAGAGTGCAATCTCTCTTGAAGCTGATGCTTTTGTTGTCCTCACACCTGACCAAGGCAAGGAAGCCTCCTCTGAGCTTCTGCCTATCAACTTCACTGGCCTTGCGAAGGCAAGCAATCTCCTTTCTTTGATGTCGTCAGTGCTCATTATTGCTGTCTGCCCTCTACATCTCTCTCTTACTTGTTTGCACATACTCATGTTGTTAAACATATTGCATAGCTTGACTCTGCACTACTTTTCCTTTCAGTCTGTGAAGCCTGGTGATACCATTTTCATTGGCCAATATCTATTTACTGGAAGTGAAACAACTTCAGTTTGGCTGGAGGTCTGTTCTAAGTTTGTCCATATTCACAATATGTAATCTTGTCTTAATTGATCAATAACAAGTAGTTTAATATGCTCTGTTTGTATTATTTTTACACAATCTCAATATATATGTGATGCAGGTGTCTGAAATAAATGGTGATGATGTTGTTTGCATGATAAAAAACACTGCTACCTTGACTGGTTCCTTATTTACTTTGCACATCTCCCGCATCCACATTAATCTTCCTACATTGTCTGATGCTGACAAAGAGGTAACTGATGCATCTTTATTTTCATTTCTTGTAAGGTTAAAGCTCTCTATTGCTGTAGGAACTTGTTTTACCTCATTTGAATTGAGTTTGCATCACCTGATATTGTGACGGGAGCTGGCGGTGCTCTTTGCATTGCTTTTTCTTACTGGTTAACTTACCCAAGTAAAAGTTTTAGAGGGCAGGAAACACCGATATGTGTCTTTTTAGTTTGTTGAATTTAGATTTATATTATTTGGTTCAAGAGTTCTGGTTGCATTCATGACATTTCAGAGCATCATTTTGTTCCTCACTTTAGAATCTAACCAACTTTTGGTTTCTCTCTACATTGTACTGAAACTACAGTATTAGTATATGCAAGCACTTTGTTTCTCTTCATCCATTTTACATTTGATATACTTTCCGACAAAAATTATTTGGTTGTATATAATAGTCTTATGCCAAGATTATTTTTTTCCGTACCTCATATAGAGTGTTCATGCATTCTTGCAGGTTATAACTAAATGGGGTGTAAGGAATAATATTGACTTCCTGTCACTATCTTATACTAGGCATGCAGAGGATGTCCGGCATGTAAGTTCAATTAACTTTGGTTATCAACACTTGATTGATTGGTATTGCTTAGAATGATGCTTCTTCCTTGCTTTTTCTTTATGGTGAAACGATTGTGAAAGATGTATGTTTTTAGTTTTTCTTATCATGATAATTTTTATAATATTTGTGAGTATATGTAGGCACGCGAGTTCCTTTCAAAATTGGGTGATCTACATCAGACTCAGATTTTTGCTAAAATTGAAAATATTGAGGTGAGTTAGGGCGTGTTTCAAATGCCCGTAACTGAGTTTCGTGAAAGTGAAAAGTATGAAGTAGAGTTTCTTGAAAAATGAAGTGGAAGTGGAGTTCAGTATTTGTGTTTCAATAGGTTTTGGAAGTGTGTTGAAAATTGAAAGATATAATTGTATTGAGAAGGGTATAAATAAGAAAGTTGGAACTGAAGTTTCGCATGTGGAAGTGGAGTTCTGAGTTCTTTGTGTAATTGAAACATAGGAACTGTTTGGAACTCAAAATCTGGCGGGAGAAAGTGGAGTTACGGGCATTTGAAACACGCCCTTAGTGGTTGAGTGTAAATAATACTGTGTTTGTAGGGAGCATGATTATTGCTTTTCTTTCGCAGGGTTTGACCCATTTTGACGAGATTCTTCAAGAAGCAGATGGAATCATTCTGTCACGTGGAAATCTCGGGATAGATCTTCCACCAGAGAAGGTAGTAATTTTATTTTATTAGAACATCACTTTTCTTCTTAACTTCTAGGTAGCTAAAGTACAAGAGATTTCTTTAAAAAAAAGTAGGAGAAAGCTGCCCAAATATTTGTTCAACTAAGCATCTTGTTTTTCATCTATGTGATCCCGTTTCTCTTGCAGGTCTTTTTGTTTCAGAAGGCTGCTGTCTATAAGTGCAACATGGCTGGAAAACCCGCAGTTGTTACTCGTGTGGTTGACAGTATGACGGATAACTTGAGACCTACTCGTGCGGAGGCTACTGATGTAGCAAATGCTGTACTTGATGGTATTTTCTGATGTTGATATTGATTTATACTAATTAGTTCAATGTATACTGAGATTGCAAGTCCCCATTGACAGTCTCACATAATGATTATCTATACATTTGTTTAATTATCTTCTATTCTACAACTTTTAAGATTTTAGTAATGGTGAGTGCTGTTCTGTAGGAAGTGATGCAATACTCCTAGGAGCAGAAACTCTTCGTGGATTATACCCAGTTGAAACCATCTCAACTGTGGGTAAAATTTGTGCAGAGGTTAGATTTTCCCTTTGTTGGAATTTTGTTGGCTATTGTGCCAATTTATCAGATTAGTGTACATTAGTTGGAATTTGCTGCTATCATACTAGCATTTTATGACTGAGATATCACCAGTTCTTCATTATAAGGGTTGTGTAGCATGAAGAATGACGGTATAGATACTAGATATGGAGGTCAATGCCTTTGCGGATATGACATCTTACAATGGTGACAGGTTTTGTTGTTTATTCAAAGTGATCTTATGGAAATTACTGGAGCAAGAGATAGCAAGATTTTTCGTCTTTGGGAATGTTCTGAAAAATATGTACATTTAGTTTTTCAACATTTTTCAGTATAAAGTTAGTTTGCCTTTATACTTTTGTTGTTTCACTGTTTCCCTTCGTGTTCATCGTTTATACATGCAGGCAGAGAAGGTTTTCAACCAAGATATGTACTTCAAGAAGACCGTCAAATATGTTGGAGAACCAATGACCCACTTGGAATCCATTGCATCATCTGCTGTAGGTGTCTGGTTACTGCTGCCTTCATATCCTTAGCAAAGGACTTGATGCTATAAATTTTTCCTTTTGCTTATGTAATGGTGCTAGATATGTCGTAGTTCTGGGGATTGATTTGTTGATTTTGTGATTTGTATTAGGTACGTGCTGCAATCAAAGTTAAAGCTTCGGTCATCATCGTCTTCACTTCATCTGGAAGAGCAGCAAGGTGCTTCTAGTTTGATACTTCATTTATTTCTTTATTACCATTTGCCTTTTTCTTTATTTTGTATAAATATGTTGACCTATGGTGTCTTCCACTTGATGTAGGTTGATTGCAAAGTACAGACCTACAATGCCTGTTCTTTCTGTTGTCATTCCTCGGCTTAAGACAAACCAGCTAAAGTGGAGTTTCACTGGTGCCTTTGAGGTATGTTGACTGCATCAATGATTTTGTGGTGCATCTGTTTCATCATTACATTGATTTCTAGGTTCTGTTATTGAATTAACAGTATGATCCGATGTGTGCTAGTTGTTTAATGAGTCCTATTTTCATTTGGTAAATTCAAGGTTACACAACTGGCCTTCCGCATTATTTTTCAAAGTGTTTCATAACTGTTTTTAAGTGTAACTGAACATGTTAGAATCAGGCCTTGTTTAACATTTGGCTCTTGTGAATTGTTACCAGTGATTGTGTACCTAATGTAACTCCTGTCAACTGATATCTATGTTCTTTTTCCTGTTGACAGGCTAGACAATCACTCATTGTTAGAGGGCTTTTTCCCATGCTTGCAGATCCTCGACATCCTGTAAGTTTTTAGGAAATTCAATTGATGAAAGTTCATTTTCTTTCACATGACAAGTACTTTGTACTGACTTTTTTCCCGCAGGCTGAGTCGACTAGTGCCACAAATGAGTCGGTCTTGAAGGTTGCCCTTGAGCATGGGAAGGCATCTGGAGTGATAAAATCACATGACCGTGTTGTTGTCTGTCAGAAAGTTGGGGATGCATCAGTTGTGAAAATTATCGAGTTAGAGGATTAAGCGCCTTCTAGCACCTTTTGTGTAGTGGATCTTGTCCACAAATCCCCTTAGCATTTGGATAGAAAATGCAGAACTTCTAAGCTATTTGTACTCGAGTGTGATGTAATGCAATGTTGAATAACTAAAGCCGGTAAAGCTTATGGAATTGTTATCAGTTATTGGTTATCAGTTATTACTGTTATTATGCTTAGAATGGATTTAATTTTCGCTTGGATGGCGTCGATATTCCGAAATTAACTGTATTTATTTAAAACACGTGAGAAATTTCACATTGAAAAATAAGAGGGGTTTTGGATTGAGATAAGAGCAACGAGGATTAAGTGAATTAATTATTTCTCACTGTTTTATTTGGCAACAAATTTAAAAAAATAATAGAGGTAAATCTTTTTTTCATTAGGTTTATACGTGGAGTAATTGATTACACCGACATTTGTAACCGAAAGAAAAAGAACTTGGTGTCAGTTAAAAGTCTAGCTCTCTAATTATTCCTTTATTCTTTTATTATCTTTAACTGCTTTTTCGTTTTTCTTTTCCTTCGTCTCTCTCTTGCCTACCCGCTCTTGCCCGCCGCACCTTGGCTCTCTCACTTTGCCTCGCCTGCGCCTCGTCGCCGTCAATCCGGGTAAGTTCTGCGCCTCGATATCTTGACATTCTTCACCTAATCTCTCAAATCTAATCTCTTTTTTTTTTTTTCAAAAATTTGATCATAGATTTTACTTTTTTGGAAATTCTTTTGTTTCTACGATGAACATTTTGTTCATTGAGATCTTGGTAGAAAGGGAGATTGTGAACCGCAAGATTTGGGATGGTTGAGCATACAATATGTTGGATGTGAACCAGGAACTCCAGGTGCACCTGCTGATGGACACAAATCCCCGATCATCCTTCCACAAGAGATCAAAAGGGAAGGATGATCCCAAAACATGGTTTGCAATGTGCACTTAATTATCATTGCAGTGCCTTAGTAGTTTTTAACTATGTGGACGATCTGCTTCTATGTTCTGCTTTGCAGTCAGACAAGATCCTGGTGGAAGTAAATGCATATTTTGGTTATCATATAGTAAGCAATGGTATATATAACTAGTTGAGAACTAGAAGGATTCATAAGGACTTACAGATAGTAATTGATATGTTCTTGTTATTATTATGTTCTTACATTTTGGCTTCTGAATTTATTTCTTGGTAAAAGTCAAGTCAACCTAACTTACAAGTTATCCAAGGCGGACTGTTTATAAAATTTACCTCCCAATTGTGATCTTGTTCTTCCTATACCTGGTGCTGTTATTAGCACTCAGGCCAGCCAATTATGACATCAGTGTGATGGATTTTAGCAAAAATCCATCACACTTAAATACCTGGTTGTAGGTTGCATTGCTACATTAACCACAAACGCATACCCATCTTCCATTTCGAAATGGATGATATGGAGCTCATATCAGCTGACACTTTAGGATATAGTCCCAAAGTTCTTAGAAGCGAGTTTTATCACTTGCACTAATTTGAATTTCAAGCTAATAGTAATTCACTCAAAATGTTACTTTCAGTGCTTCTGTTAGTACATACTTTTCTTTGTCGTAATTGGAATCTCTCATTCAGATAAGTTATTTCATTACTGTTCTAATTTTCTCTGCCCTCATGCTATGTTTTATTTATTTATTTTGCTTTTGGTAACAGAGATGAAGCTGACTCTTGTTGCTCAACTCCACTCCCCAGTATTGTGTAAATGTGAAGCATTAGGAATACTTTGCTGATAGCCCATCCATTGGAATGGATCCTTAGTAAGAGGGAGAGAAATGAACTCAAATACTATTTCTGAATTATATTAATTTGATTTTAGATTATTATAAAATTTTTAATGTATTTTTATAAATATTTTTATTAATAACAAATTTAGATTAATGGTTTTTTATGTTATTTTAACTTTAAAATTAATATTAAATATAACTTAATAGAATTAAATTAGTTTTTAATATAAGAAGTTTTTTTCATTACTTTTTATAACAATTAAATTTAAATGAACCAAAGTGAATATACAAATTATAAATATTTATAATAAAAAGTAACACGTGCCAATTTTTTAAATTTTCTGTAAAATCTCCATTGTAAATTGAAAGAAAAAATATGTACAATTTTATTAAAAGTCCACAATTCCACATATATCAACAACAAAAATAACTCAAAAGGGATTTTAAATATGGTTTTTAGAAGGACTTGTACAAATTGCATTCACCAAAATAAAACCAGTAAAGAGTGTCTGTTCAACAAATAGTTTCATAGTTCATATAAAATGGGTTGCAAGTAAATCCAAGTACAATGCAGGAAGTGGAGGAAAGGTGTAAAATGCAAATAGATCCAAATCAGTGTTTTCTATAATCCAGCTTTGAATCTTCACTAGCATGTTCACACTCCAAGTAATACTCAACCTCTATGAAAAACATTTTCTTTCAAAAATGTTGCAAGAGCAAGTGCATCTTGTGTCCCTACTTGTTAGATTCGGAGTGGCTCTCAGGACTCTTCTTCTATTGTTTGTGCTGAGGGGGCATACCTGCATTTGCTAGTTCAAGTTGCTTGCAGGCTGTTCTTCAGTAAGCTCCCAAATTGCAAGCTTAAGACGCTGGACTTCTGCCGACAGGGCTTCATTAAGAGCTGCAACATGTAATAAAATATTTAAATAACAAAGGTTGCCTAACAAAACATCCTTCAGAGCAGGAAAAAATTTCATACAGATAGCAACAAACAAAGTACATATTCACACATTGATGAAGTTACCTGCAGCATAACAGAGGCGCTGATGCATTACCTTTAGGCAGCCCTATCAGAAACTCTTAGGCTAGATCCAGCTATTTCTTTGGTCAGTGCCTTAAGTAAATATTCATAAATTTAAAACTCATCTTGTGCAGGTTTGCATGTGATTGGTGAATTAGCTGGGTGGTTCCCTCTTAGATTCATATGGCTTTCTAAGCATTTTAGTGCAAGAATTTTCTTTAAGAACACTACTCACTAGAAAGTTACTATCAACAGACTGTTCTTCCAGGATTCAAAAGCATGTCTCTCAGATGATACCTTGCCAGGTGGCTTTAATGTGAGGAAAGGGGATATTGTGTATTATCAATCTCAAGGTTAGAGAAGAATGAAGTGATTATGTAGGACAAAAGTTTTCCAAGAAAGAATAGAAGTCATTATTATTGTTTCAAATATACATAAAATGCACTGTGAGTAGCCAAATCTTCTTATGAATCAAGATAGCAATTCTCAGTGACAGAAAACACAAGAACATCAAGTGTTATGCTATTGCTAAATATTAGTTGATTGAGCATGAGTTCTTCCCAAGAACAGGCCATCCCTCAGTGGTTTCATTGGAGGCACCCGCTGTTTTCCTGTAGTAATATATCCATCATTTTACTCTTTTCACAAGTTTTGAAAGTTTGCTACCATGAAAGTACCATTCATGCACGCGTGACCTCCGTCCGGTCAGAAATTCTAGCAGAACATAAAAATTGTAAAACCTACTGGTACAGTGACAACCAAGAAAGCTATCTAAAGAAATGGAATTACCAGAATGCTACCATGTCATATGTGTAAAACCTTGAACTGTGTTTTTGGATTTCTGTTATTGCAGCTCCCACGAGCTACCACGCCATATGTGTATTCATTTTTACTCCGACCTCAAACTGGTTATGAAACATAACAGATATGATATAACACCTTCTAACTTTCAGAAATAGGCCCATGTTTACTACTACTATGTTTATATTGCTTAGCTCAGAATGAAGCAAAACTAATTGCAACTGTATATACCATACACTTATGTTATATTGTTCTTCTCTTTTTGTTCCCTGTATATGCGTGTGCTTTCTTTTGGACTTTGATCTTGATCTATCCTTGTCGGACTGCTCTCTTTCAGTGGATCTTCCCTGTACCAGCATCGCATCACCAATAGAGCCATGACTAGACTTTCTCCTCAGTTCTTCTGTCAAGAGCGAAGCAACACTGCCTTTCTTTCCCATGCAGGTAGGGGCAAATCAAGAATTCACTCCGAATTCCAGACTAGAACTAGCTGCATGATTAATAGCTTTTATCATGGATTTCTGAATAACAAAACTGCTGTACAAAAACAAAACATGCTCTTCCTGTTCTTTTAGTTAATGCCAAAAGAGGAAAGCCTCTAAAGCCCATCCAGGCTTTGAATTCAAAGTAGCAAATATACAGTGCACAATATATCTCACTGAAATGAAATGCATATATGGGAACTACATGGAAAATAATGATATTAGTTGAGCTGAATTAATTTGGTGAAGATGATCGATCAGTTGAGTGTTCCTGGGAACAGTTCAGTAATTTGACTGTGAGGTGTGGACACTGTACTAATTTGCTTTGCTATCAACATGGGAGCATTACTTCGAACTCTTCCTCTCCAGGATAGACAGGTTTTTAATTACATGATCTCTCCTCTCTTTTCTTTCATTTGTTTCAAAGGTTGTTTCGGAAAAGAGAAGAAGGAATCCAAAACTTGACATTGTTGTTCCATGTGAATTTTGAGAAAAAAATGGCAGAATCACAATATTGAAGGAGCTCACAGAAATAGGCCCACTGCTACTATGCTAAGCTAGTGGTTGTAATTTCACGAAAGTAGGCCCTAACAAAACATCCTTTCTATGCTATTATGACATGAAGTTATTGGAAATTGTCTTTGTTAGGATAAATTTATTGAAGTAAAAAAAAAAAATCTTTCTGAAGATCAACAAATTTTCAAGCACTAGTAAGCCCAAGTTATAAACCATCGACAACCAACTCCAAAGTTTTTAAAGCCCATCAAAATTAGTTTGCAACATCGAAGATAGAGTAGAAACAACTACACGGCACCTCGAGCACCTGCATGCAAAAAATTAGTACTATAGAAACCAAATTCCACCAACATTGAGAAAACCAACCAGACATTTCATCAAACAGGTTACGAGCTTTTAGGCCATTGAACATAGAAAAAGAAAAACTACTTTTAATTGAAATGGTAATGAAGTACGAAATCAATGAGTTGCAACATGATGTATAACTTGTAGCATTTGCTCGCTACTGCAAAAAGTAGATATATGAGGACTGCAACTCAGAGCAGCCTCCCACAACAAACTCGAACATCAATACATAACAAGAAAAGAGTTTCAACAAACTTTCCAGAATACATAGTCTCATGTAAATCATCTTGAAACACCTTAAGAACGACTAGTCTTCCAAAAGTACAATATTAAGTTATGGATTGAAGACTTAAATCGACATCGAGAAGAAAGTAGAACCAAAATTATCATAGATATATTCTATCTTACCCAAAAAAAAAAGATAAAATGCTTAAAAATACTTCAAATTCTAACCAAATAGCTCGATTAAAGAATAAAAAATAAAAAATTGGATACAAAAATCGAATAAACGTACCTAGATTAAGAGCGTGTTTATTAATATTCTAAATTTTATTTTTTTAAACTTATTTTTAATATAAAATAATTTTTTTTTAAATTTAATTTTAAAATTTATATTACTATAAAATTAATATAAAAACTTATTATTTATTAAATATTTTAAATTTAATTTTTTTAATTTACTTCTTACGCAACTCAAGTTTACTGACTTTACTCTCTCGATAAACACGCACTAATAATTGAAGCCTTGAAGTCTACGATTTTTGGAGAAGAGAAATCAAATTCGAACGTAGAACGAGAGAGAGAGAGAGAGAGAGATGCTTCACCCAACGACAGAGATCAACCATGAAGAAGAAACGCGCGGTTGTCGGGAGCACAGCGAAGAAGAGAAATTACAGGGGAGTGTATTAGTCGAAGAATAATGCTAATACCGGGTGAAGTTTTCCTTCATTGGGCGAGTACGAGTTTCAGCCTCGAAGATTAACACCTATTCTTCATTTATCTTATTAATTAGTTACCAAATACTGTGAATGAAGATGAACTACTTTACCTCAATTCCAGCTCCGTTCAATCCCAACCAAACAGCAGGTAAAGCAAGTTGCTGTATTGGCCTAATGGACCAGGTCGCCGTTGGCCTGGTGAAAGTTGGAAGCCTGTTTCTAAGAGGTAAGATATTGGATGGGATTTCATCAGATTTTAGGGAAATTTTCGAGTGGACTTGAGGAGAAGACTGCTTGCAAGTCACCTTCCCATCGAATTTTGCCCTCTCTGCTTTGTTCATCAGCATCATAGAAATGGCGGCAACTGCAGTTTCTATCATCTTCTTCTTTCATGTAACAATAACAAGTAATGCAATTCCGCTACCATCTTCAGAAGAAGCAAAGTCAGAAGCAGATCATGGGAGCCGCAACCGAATTATTCTCTTCGCCTCCCCGTCACCGCCATCGTCCGGATTTTGTCCTCAAGGTCTTCTCCTCCTCATCTTCTCTAGGTTGCAATGAAATTCACCAACAACAACAGCAACAGATGGAAAAAGAGCAACAAGATGAAGATCATGAAAAGGACGATGAATCACTCGTCAAAATTTCTCTCCCGCGATCGGCCTGATGACTGATTTCAGATTCGATTTTAGTCAAAATTTCTGAGTCTCCACGATCGGCATTCTCCTCGCGATCGGCGGAGGAAACGGGAAGTTGGGCACATTCAATTCGCCCGAAGTTGGGACTTTTAGAAGAAACAAGGTAAAAGAATTTGTTGTCAAGGGCAACTCGCGGTTTTGGAGTTGAGGGAGTTTGAGTGTGATGAAGAAGAGTACCTGGTGAAGGAATGGTTGATGAGTTAGAAGATTGGTGAAGAATTGAGAAAAGTTGCATATGTTCAACCTTAACGGCCTAATAAGGTCTAATTTTCTTAAAAGTTTGGATTGAGAATAGACAAGAATAAAAAACACTTTTTTCAGACTATTTCTTCTTCCTTTTTGCATTTGTATAGCATTTGTCAAGGAAGTGGTATCTGAATCGACTTTTGTGATGTACTTTTATTAAACCTTAAGTACTACAGTTAAAAAAGTTGGAATTTTCTCTTTTGTGAATTGAAGTACCATTGAATTCACTTATGCAGTTTCATCTTGCTAAGTTCTCGTTTAGAGGTATATATTGATTGCAACATTACCAATATATAGATTTCTTATATTGTCGTAGCAAGTAGTGTGGTGCATACTGTATTCTAGATGGTGGTTTTTGAATCAGATGTGCTGACCGCTTCCGTGCATATGCCTTTACATTATGCTGCGAAAAGAAAGGTAGCAGATATTTGGGGATGCAAGGATTGTGGGGAGGTGAAAGCTGGTGGTACCGCTAGTGCTGTCATTGTGAGGAGCACCATTCGTCGTTGAAGAGACGAGACCAAGGCTTCAGCTGCTGCTGTGGAAGCGTTGGGAGTTAATTGATACGACGGAGTCATCCCAAACCTAGTAGTTAACACCAAGGATGTTTGTACTAATTCAAATCAAACTATTTGGAAATTTTTGCTTAGTGTTGCTTATGTTAAGACACTTTTATTGTTACTCGTCTGAAACGCTGAAACTTAATCGCTAACTTAGAAGGAAGCACTTATCCCTGCAGCTTACTGATTATTATAAATGATATGTTAATTTTCGCCATTTGGCAGATCATTCCAAATATTAAACTAAGAATCACGAATCCTGAACACATGCATCAATCAATCAAAGTGACAGATTCATAAATCATAGAGTAAAAACCTAGCATAGATAGCAAACAAGAACAAACAAAGATTTTCCGGCAAACGACTCTAGTGTGACAAACTCACTAGCCATTAACATGCCGCCTAACGTTACGAATTGAATCCTGACTCAGAAATCATAGCACGAAAGATTTTGAAAATATTCGAGAATATTTTCAAAAAAATTTTAAACAAAAAATATTTTAAATTTTTTTATAAAACAAATTATATTTTTTTATCTAAAAAAATAAATAATAATATTTTATAATATGAAATTTTATTATATTTTTAAATTAAATTTTTTTAAAAAAAATTAAAAATTATTTAAAAATATAAAAAAAATAAAAGAGCACTCTCAAATTTCTTTAACCGACTAGCTAGGGTGCGTTTAGAATTGCTTATGAAATGGGAGATATTTTTATCCTTTTTGAAAAACGAGTTTTATTTTTTTCTACTTTAAAAAAAATAAAAATATGCAATAAAAAGATCTCATTACGTAAAATTTTTCTAAACTATCTAAATTTTTAAATAAAATTTCTAAATATTTATAAAATATGTATTGAAAACCGTAAAATAGAGAAAAATTGAAGAGCAGCGTTTGGAATGTAGGCCCCATTTGGACGTGCTGAAATTTTTGTGCTTTTGAAGTAAAGTTACTTTAAAGTGCTGTAAGCGGCTGTAGAGCTTTTGCTATAAAAGCAGCTTTATACTGAAAAGTGTTTAGATAAATTTTTACTGTATTGTGCTTTTAATGTTGAAAGCTGAATGAAGTGTTTGGCTAAGCTTATGCTTATTTCTTTATGAGATATATAATAATTGAAATGTCTCTAAATATATAGTAATTGATATATTATAAAATTTTTGATTCTTTTTGATATATTATTTTTTAATTTAATAATTTTATTATGTAAAACTTATATAAATAATTACTTATATCAATATTTATAAATTTATTAACAAATTATATTATTGATATCAATCAATAACTAATTTGAATAATATTGATTATATAATAATAATTATTATATTAAATTTGAAAAATATATTTAAATAATTATTAAAAAATTTTATATTATTTTGTAAATTTATTATAATTACGATAAATTAGTAAATAATTTTAATATGTATTTAAATCTTTATAAGTTATAAATTTATTTTATAATGTAAATATATTAAATAAATATTGAACAAGTAATAGAGTCAATTGTTAACAATATAGTCAATTATTAATAATATTATTAATATCAAACAAGCATGTTGTAGTGTTAAACGGTAGCTGCGAAGATTTTGTTGAAAAAACAACTTTATAATGAAAACCAGTCTTATATTAAAAAATATTTGGATAAATTTTTACTATATTGTACTATTATTTTTGGCCGACATGTATAATGATCAAAATATTTTGAATATATAGTAATAACATGTTATCAAATTTTTACATCTTTTTTATAAATTATTTTATTTTTTGAACTTAGTAATGGTTATAACATATTAAAGTTATTAATATTTTTTTATAATAATGATTAAATTTAGTAGATTAAATTTATTATCATTGTAGTTTTTATCGATAAACTTTGCCAATCTATCATATCTTCTAACTTAATTTCCTATGGAACTCCTAGAAAAGTTTTAGATATATTCAAAATTTTATAATATATTATTTACTTGTTTATATTTTAAAATATTATTTTACTACATAATAAATTTACAAATATTTTCAAAGATAATAGACTATTATATTTCTTTTGTAGATTTTTGAAACAATCTCTCTTTGTTTGCAAAAACTAATAAGAAATCCAATGGAAGACTTTCATTCTTTCTAAACATATTTGCTTAATCTCATTATACAAACGTAAAAGTTATTACAATAATAGTTGAGGTTTATTTGGGTACTATAAGACGCTTTGCTAATAGTTAAGAGGTCTATTTCTGTCAGTTTTCTTCATTATAAATAGCCTTCCATCAATATTACTTACAAGGTTCTCTGTTTGATTTTCATCAGCAGTAGCTTCAAATGTCTCTCCAGGCACAAGCATTGGGACATCGTCATCGTTCTCAAGCCTGGGCAGTGGCACCACCTGCTGATGCTTGCTTCTGGAACTGTTCTGCAAGACCCTTCCCTTCAGTTTATTTGTTTACAAGAGTAATAAAATCTTCAGTTTGTAATCTTCAGCCTGGACAGTGGCACCATCTGCACTAAGATGCTTGCAAGTAATCGGGTTTTCTTCACTTCCTATTAATAGATATCTTAACATTCATGAATAGGACATAATAGTCAAAAGTGTTGATATACAAATTCAGTATCTTTATCAATTTGTCACACATGCTGTATTGAACACTTTTACTCTAAGATGTTTAGCAAATAGCAATCAGGATAGCAATTATGCCAGTACCACTAGAACCTCGATAAACCATATGTCAACTTAAAAAATAACTTCACTAAAGCATGAGTTACTTTTCCAGCCAAGCCGGTAGGCTTAATTATTTTTCTATAAGTACATTGTTTTGCTAATACAACTATACAAGTGAATCCTTAGAGAAAACAAATATTTCAAAAACATCTATTCTCTCATTGCCATCAATACAGACATCAACAAATTTTCTGATGATAGAGACAAGTTTGCACATAAGCAAGATCGCAAATCAAAGATCCTACTGACAGTAACACAATAAAGCAAGTGTATTTAATTAAAAAGCTAGAGAATTTAACAAAAACACAAAGTCCAACTCAAGTTATTATTTAGGCAAAACTTGCTTATATGAGCATTTGGTTCTAATTAAGTTTGACATAAATCTAATTATGTTTTACCAAAGGACAATAGCACGCACAAATTAACTTGCAAATACGTATGTGTGAAAAATGCTTGTTGCACATGCAAATGATAAAGCATTTAAAGATGCTCAGACAAGATCATGGTCTTAAAACCTAAATAGAATAGCCATATCCAAAACTTACAAGGACCAGAGACAGAACCATCATACATAAGCACTGAGGCAGAAACATCATGAACTGCCAAATATTGGGTCAAACCACTAAAATCCACTATGACTCAGATGATAGGCACTTTCAGGCATTATAGAACAGTAGTCAAATACATCAAAATGTCAATACAAAGACAAGCAAGCTTATATAGAGAAAGATTTGAGGAAAAAATCAAACAATATACTAAGTAATTATTATTAACGCGAAGCAAGTGTTACGAAACTAAACGTGACAAAATGGGGATAAAAAATTCTTCTTCAAACAAGTAAACATAACAATAGTACAACACGGAGAAAAACTTATCTTTTATATGTCGCATTGAACGAGATGGGAATCTATTCAAAAATAATTTAGTAGAAAAATATGTAGGAAAACCTCTAACCCCACAAGGATAAAATCACAATTCAATTATTATCTCCTTAACAAGCCATAACAGCACGAGGTTGATCTAAATTTCTCCAATGCTAAAACTCACTTTAAGCCAACGCTACATACTCTAATTTCCCACCACATGACAATAACGCCATTAACACCCCCTTCCGCAAAAGTAAAACAGAAAGCCAGTGGATGGAAATCACAACAAAAACTGAGAAAAAATAAAACCACTATGGTCAAAACAGATTATTAAGAGGTTAATGTATGACTGAAAATGCCGCAGTCAACCATAGAGATCAATTAGAATTACTAAGAATCAGCTTAAATTAAAAAGAAGCAAACAAACAAACAGTAATAACACTACAAAAAGAATATCCTACCTCAAAAAAATCAATCAAAAACACCCCAAATCCACTCCTAACTAAATTCAGAATACTGAATTGAAAAAGCAAAATTCATTAATATGATCCAAGCAACAACTAGAGCTGAAAGCTACATGATTGAGATGCTTACCCTGATTCGAGACCTCGAGTCATTTCTTCGCGTTGACAGAATTATAAATCAGTCCAAATCCAATTGGTTTTTCACCACGAAAATGCATGCGAGAGATTGAGAGAAAATACGATGGGAAGAGCTGTAGTGAAAATCAAAGGTAACGACGAGATCGAAATAAAGGCCGGACGAAGAGGTCGAGATCAGGACCGATGTCGAACACAAAGATGTTTGGCTGTCGGAGATGAAAATAGGTGTCGAGATTCGAGATCGAGACCGAGAGAGATAGGGTTTGAGAGCGGAGTGGAGCCGCAGAGAAGAATGAAGAAATGAGGAGATTGGATAAAAAAGATCCGATAAAATATTTTATATAGCATGATAATTCACAAACTTATCGCGGACAGAATCATCTTCTTGCAGAGGATGGAGAAAAGCAGCCGCGCTGCTTTTCTTTGAAAGCATCTAATAGATGCTTTTCAAAATTCCCTGTTGAAAGCACCCCAAAACAGCTTAAAACCACATTATCCAAACATCTCAATCCCTGTTTTGTGCTTTTTTCGGACTTAACAGGGCAGTAATCCCAAACGCACTCTAGAGAGTCCCACTTCCCCAGCAAATGCTACCTCTTGTCTCCAACTTTACTGGCCTGACAGCAGCTGCGATATTCTATTTGACGACCTTTATTCGTGATGATCAGAATTAAACCCAGAATCAAACACGATGAACTAGTACCGCTGATATCCAGACTAAATTAATTAAATAATAATATCCAGAAACATAGTTCACAACTCTGGCAGATAACTTTAGCAATAAATGAAATTTGCCAGGAAGAATATTTGCTAAAAGATTCTGCTAAAACCAGCTCAGCATCGCGAACAGTGTTCTAACAGTCATGAGCCTCCACTCCACATTGGTTGTACTTGAAAGCAGAAACTTTTGTAAGATTACATCCTTGGAAATTTTCTTAACCTACGACTCAGCTTTGCAACTATGAAAAAAGAACAGAGGTCATAGAATATGGAAAGAAAAGAAGAGATAATAAATCTGCAATCAAATTCATAACAGTAGCTAAATTCTAAGATATAATTTCCCACACCAATGCAATCTCTAACTAGTGAAAACTGGCTTTGCCATAGTCTTCTTGATAGCTTCTGAGTATGTTCTGTGCTGATAAGTCAATGTTGACTCCAACAGATCCCACAGAGAGGTCTTTGGGTTCCATCCTGCACCAAAGTGGAATGCACTTTTAACAACTTGCCAGTTCAGACAATATACATTTCCAATTAACAAAAAGCTCTCAACGAGTACCAAGTTGCCTATTAATTATGGTCATGTCTGGAATCCGCTTATCGCTATCATCATAACCTTCGCCATAGAATTCCTTTGAGCTAACATCAATTGTTGGTACCTCAAGTGCCTGCTCTCCGGACACTTTTGCATACACCTGTAAGAATGTTGGAAAAAGTCAGTACAGCAACTTATCTATAGAACTACTTGATTGCATCTTCTGTCGCTGCTTGTATTGACATACCTCAGTCATCATCTCAGCAAGTTGCTTCACTGTGACCTCATTGTTGGGATTACCAACATTGAAGATCTGTCCATTGGCTCGGTTAGGATTTTCCTATCAGAAAAAGTCATTTAATGGTACTCACTTCAAGTTCCAAGCAGCTGAAAAGTATAAGTAGATTAACAACTCACAATCATTAACATAACAGCTTCAATGGCATCCTTTATGTACACAAAGGTTCTCTGGGACTGGCCACCATCAACAAGCTTTAGAGGCTCTCGCCGGAGAAGATTCTACAGAACAGAGAAAAGTTATAGAAGTACCTACTTACAAATAAATAATCACTAATTAGTTTAGTCAATAAACACTTACATTGCTAAAGCACGCCAGGACCCTGGGAACACCCTCGCTTGGACCATCAATTCCAGGAATGAAGTCCATCCTGGGTCCTATCCAGTTAAAAGGTCTCACAATCGTGAACTGAAGACCATTTTCTGCTCCTTCAGCTGATAAATTATAGCAAACCAAAACATTATAAGCAGATCATGAAGTAATACATTACAACAAACTTGAGGAAGAAAAAGCACACCATAAATCAGCCTTTCAATAAGTTGTTTGGCACAAGCATATGACCATCTCTGTTTCTCAATGGGGCCAAAAATGCATGGTGAAGCATCTTCCTTAAGAACATAGAATTCAGGCTCCTGCTTAAGTAGCCGCAAGATCAGAAAATATAGCAGATATATTATATTTGGATCATACGGAACAGGTGGAATGATAAACACAAAAATCAACAAAAGCCTTTTCCAAAGTACACGGCGATCTTTGAAAGGTAGACAAATTGTAACATATAAACTTAGTGACAGCTACATTCGAAGTATAGACATACTTGTCTACTGATGGCCAAACTCACTATACACCAGCCAACATGCATTTTCCATCTGGAACAGGAAAAACTGTAGTTGCTTTTCAGGCATAATTTTAGCATTTATACTGACATCTAGTGGCAGTTGCGAGTGCAGACATTGCAACTCGTACACATACTAACCTCATACAAACATACAAGTTGGAAAAAGGTTAGCTGATATTGCTGGAGAGCTCATAAAGGTGTTAAACTTTAGGCGCTCAAGGCTATCATAACATTTCCATTTACAAATCAAACAGCAGGAAGAAAATTACTAGAACCACCAATACCAAGACTCATCCTATTAGGTTGTTTCAGCTACATGCGTCACTGAATCAGAGAATAAGGCTGGTGTGCCACAGACAAATAATATGACAAATCACAGTGCGGGCATATTAGGCAGAGCACAAAATAGGATGGCTATAAAAAGTCAAGCAAGCTTAAGTAACTTATTGTTAGCTTCCTTAGAAACACCAGGCTAAACATATACTTGTTTACAAAAAAAGAAAAAAAGAAAAGAAAAAGAAAAAAAGAGATAGTGTAAAATGTCAAGAAAATTATGCAGTGATGAGAGAACTTAAATTGACAAACTTCCGAAATTGAGGGAATCCAAATATTAGATGATACTGGTTTCTGTTAATTTTACTAATTAACGAGGCAGAACTTTATGCCAAAGGGGAAAACTTTAGCAATGTGCTTATGCAGCTAAGTCTACTACAAAGTAAAGTATCTCAAAGATGAAGTATCAATATCAACTAACATATCAATTAAACTGCTGCTGTATGTGTGTATATAAGTGAGGGGAGCAATAGCTGAAACCCAGCAGTTCATCCTAGCAGAAAGCATAGCTAAACAATAACTAATCTTTCTATTTAATTTACCATATGGGAAGGACTGATGACATAGATATAATTCAAAAAGCTATTTGAATCTGCATACAACTTCAAACCTAACCTAATACCCATAATCTACAATGATTTGGCCTGGATGGTTATAAACCGAATCTATATGTCCTGATCAGATGTACACTCAAGCAGTCCTCAGCAACACAAGTTAACCAACCAATCCAACACTTCATTAGTTGTAAATCAGACTAACTATAATGAAATAATTTGGTTGCAGCATCTAGAATTAAAGTAATTTGGCTTCTGGAGCAATGAGTAAAGACAGCTAGAGAAGTGGGAAGCAGACATTATTTAACCATCTATAATCTATAGCATGTAAGAAAGTAAACAGCAGCAACAATGAGCGGCGGGTGAGAAATGGAGAGATCTGGTGAAAAGCACACCTTGCGGATTGGGTGATCCTTGGGAAGGAAGCTGCCGATGGTTTTGCCGTAGACTTCACAGGTTGAGAAGTGTATGAGACGCTTGCCATTCTCTGAGCAGTACTTGACCTGTGTGCCATTAGCTCAGTGTTATTAGCTCTCTATTGATTGATTCGTGAACCACAGTTACTCAGCTGTAAAGAGGCTGAGCTGATGAAAGGATACTTACCACGGGGAGTGCATCAATGAAATTGCTGTAGATAGTATCAAGTGGGCGGGTGTTGTAGTCGGCGGGAGTACAGATTGCAGCAAGGTTGATTGTCTGCATTTTGTCAAACGAAAAACGGGTGCATCAAATCGAATAGAATACATGAATAAGAGATCAGATCGCGCAGATCTGGGAATGCGAATGAAAATGCGAATGCATGAAAGACAGAGAGAGGAAGGATGAGGAGATCACGGACGAGATCTGCGGCCTTGATGAGTGCCTCGAGGCGTGAATCATGCTTAATGTTGAGCCGGTGGAATTGGATCCTGCAAGACCACGAACTTTGGCCGTCAAGGATGTGGCGGATCTTGTCGTCGTAGACGTCGACAGCGAGGATGGTGTGAGGAGTCTCCGCCATGAGCTTCTCGCAGAGGTGAGACCCGATGAAACCTCCGGCGCCGATCATGCAGATTGTCATCGGCAAAATGGGACTCCCGTCCAGATCTAGCCTCGCCATTGATAATGAAGATCTTATACCTAGCTTTCACACGCAAGCAATGAAGATGAATGGGGAAGCAGAGAAGAAGAAACAAGTAATTGAAAAAGAGTGCTATCAAGTCTTATTAACCTGGAGAGCAGTGAAAAAGAGGAGATATAAATCGCAACAATGAAGGAAGGGGAAAGCCCTCCGATTCCTTTTATGTACTGAGCGAGAGAGAGATTGATAAGATGGGGTCGTTTGGAGTTGCTTCAAATAGATATTTTTTAAACAGTTTTATTTATAATTTAAAAATAAATTTATTATTTTAATTAAGAAAATAAAACTTATATATATAAAATTTATTTATATTTAAAAATTAATATGTAAAAACAATTTTAAAAAATAAGAAATTAAAATAAAATAGAAAAGTATCCGAAACTGCAATACCAAATATAAACTAGTGAAGTCTCGCATCTATCAGACAAGTAATTGTTAATTAATTAGCTGATTAATTAATACACTAATGATTTATTAATTGATATGATTTAATAGAGTGGTAGTTGGCAATAATAAGTCGAAAGCAACTCTCAAGCCTCCATCGTTTAATCTAAGTGCAGCTGCAGTTTTAAGCACGGTTCACTCTTTCCTCCCATCACCTCTAACTAATAATATGCAAACAGATAGTAACATGGATAATCCACTGTATTTTCTTATATATTTGTACGAGTAACAAAAATTAAGTATAAAATATAGTTGGCAGATTCGGATCGGACCGTTTGGATCGACCCGCTAACCGTCGATCAGGACACCAAATTAATCCGGATTTACAAAAGAATTGGATACGTAATTAATCCGTTGTGACCCAGATCGATCCGGACGGCTTGACCCGGCGACCCGCCCGTCCGAGTTGATCGGGCTGATTATTAAAAAGAAAATTTTTTTTATACTTGTTTTGATCGTATCAACCAAAGTTGGCAAACCCGACCCGAATGTCGACCCGAAATTCTTTCCGGATTGACGGTTCGCGGTTCGACCGCCGGTTCAGTAGGTCGGACCGCCGGATCGCTGTCCTACCAGAACGACACTGGCGAATTCAACAAAGATGACGTCCACTGTCGGAGCAATGGCGTGTAGCGAGACGGACTTCAGCAACTGTTTTGGTAACGATGGAAGAGATAATATCGGGGAGAGATTTGGTGTAAAGATCAGGAATGTTTGAGATTGTTGAGAGGCAAATGTCAGGGTAGAGAGTTGCTAAACAGTGCTGAGCGAAAATGTCCATTGTCGTTGTTATTTGCTCGAGTTGTTCAATGTTTTCATATTTGGAAAGAACAAAATCAAGAAGGAAGGAGAAGGTAACGGTGAAGAGAACGAGCTTAGCTCTTTTGCTGCTACTAAGAGTTAGCACCGTAGTTGTGCGAAGAAAAGATTTCTTAGCTTTCGTGTTTTGGAAATTTGAAGCAAGAAAAAGTCAAACCTGCAGGTGTGGGTGAGAGGGAGCAATGAAAGAAAAAAAAAGATGTGACATGACATTAATTGAGTGGAAAATTTAATACACAGTACTTGATTTTGATAAGATGGATAACAAGCAAATCCAAAACAAGAGAAAAATTCAACACCGCAAACCGTTTATCTCTTTCCACGTGCAGTTAATGTTTGTTTCCAGAATACTCTTGCTTCATTTAACTAATCAAAAAATCTTCTACTCATTGTTTCTTTTCTTCTTCTTCGTTAAACTCTTATTCTTCCATTTTTCAAGATTTTGGTTTGAAGAATAGCAATGGCGGATTAGGGGCCGGTGGCAACTGCAGTGGTGATGTTCGTGCTGTTGACGCCATGGTTGCTATTCCAGTTACCAGAAAAAAACATATTTGTTGAGTTTGGTAACATGCAGATCTATGGGATATCGATTCTTGTTTATGTCGTTATTTATTTCGATCTTATTACTATTTTTCTCATCGCTATTAGCGTTCAGATCTACACCGTTTAGGCTAACTAGTTTCATAACATCAGAAAAATGAGGAAGAAGAACATATGATCAAAATTATTAATTTGTTTCTTGATTGGGGTTTGTTTGTTGAATATTTTCAGCAATTATGGGTTGTTATCTGTGTAATCTCTGTATAGAATGAATGGAGAGCAGTGGTTGAGTAAATTTTTTTTTTCACCCTAACCCAGATCGATCCGGACGGGTGATTCAAACGGTTCTTTATCGACCCGTTCAGGTCAATTCGGATCATTGCGGGTTGATTATATGTCCGGTTTTATTGCAGACTCGGACCGGTTGAGAATCCAGGTTGACGATTTTCGAGTCAACCCGGACGGTCCGGTCCGGGTCTGCTAACTATGGTATCAACTCCATCTTGTTTGTTTTTTTTCTTGGGATGATTTTTTCTTTCTCCGGCGGTGCATATGGCGGCTGCACGCTCAACGAAGGAGAAGAAAGAGAGAAGATGATCAAGGTGGTGTTGAACAATCGATTGGGGAAGAAGGTTCGTGTAAAGTGTAACGAGGATGATTTGATCGGCGATCTGAAGAAGTTGGTGGCGGCGCAGACGTGAACGAGAGCGGACAGCAACGGTCTTAACCTAACACCCAGCCAACAATGGTGTCGCGAGAGAAGCTAAGCATCCCGAGGCTCATCTCACATCGATGAGTGTGTTCCACGACTGTGTCAGCGTAGGCCTCATCAGCCACGACAAACTAACTATAGGAGCACGACGATAAAATTGCGACGGCACCACTTGGCCCAAGCAAGCGGCTGGTAATGTCTTATAATATTCTAGCAAGGTTTTTCTTCCGGTGACATGACAGATAGCTTCCTACAAAGTAGACCAAACAATGCTTGTTCTGAAGGGACCAATCAGCGCCGGCGGAGATAAGAAGGTCAATAGAGACATGGTCAGAGAGACGAATGACTAGATGTAAAGGTGTTTCACGGCTGGGAACATCACGGCGATTGAGGACAGCGGAGATTGAATCAGCTTTTGATTCTTCAACGAGTGAATCGAATTCGGTGTACGACCGGTGGACAGGACTGTGAGCATACTCGGTACTCTGTTGAAGCCACCGCTGTAGTAGCAGAAGCTGCTATGGATCAAGTAGATCTTGGTTTTCTTTTCTTCTATCTATCTATGAGATTATGAATCTATTTGTGGATTTGAAATTTCTCAATAGCAGGAATACCATCACTGCATCTCGCTGCTTCGTTGAGGTCTTAGCTGCTTTTTTGTTATCTCGCCTGCGATTTCATCTCTTTGCCGGTGCTGCTATAGCAGTTTCTATGCCAACATTGATCCGGCGGTCGAACCGTTGACCCGGACAGCTTTTCGGGTCGACGTCCGATCCGATTCCGATAACTATGGTATAAAATAGCGTCAGTTGTTTGAATAAGAGTATGTTTAAATTTTATTTTAAAAAAAATTTTAATTTTAAATTCATTTTTATATTTTGTTTTACCATGAATTTACCAAATTTAAATTTTATTTATTTTCTAGCAAAACTCAATTTCAACTAATTTAATTTTACTAGATTCATTTTCTATCAATTAAACCAATACCTAACTTGAACCTCTCGGAATTTGCCTGATACAGTAGTTTCTGGAAGCTCAGAGTCAATTTTTGGAGGGAAATTATGAGCATATTTGGATATACTTTTTTTTTTTCAATTTTTGGTTGAAAAATTGTACAAAATAGTAAAATATTTGTTTGACAAATGTTGTTTTTTGTTAAAATAAACTGCTTATTTATTTTAGCAAAAAAGCGTCAAACATGATACTTTCCAAAAAGCAGCGCGGAGCTGCTTTTTTAAGAGACAGAAAAAAACGATTCGCTCTCTAATAAGTTCACAAAATTACATTTTTATATATTTCTCCTACCCACTCATTTCTGTACGCTGCGTCATTCGCTCCCCCGTTCCTCTCTCGCTCTCTCCACTCTGCTCTCATCCTCCCCGCCGCGATTCCGCTCTGCTCTCCTTCTCCCCGCCGCGATTTATTCCTCCCCGCGCAATTGTGTTTTCCCTGATGCCGATCCTCGCTCCCTCCGATCTTTCGCTGCCCCTCTTAGCCAAACTTGCTCTAATTTGTTTATTTTTCAATCCTCATCGCGTTCGTGCTGGTTTGTCTGTGCTCGAGTTCGATCCCCATTCCTTTTTTCCTTCTCCTCCTCTTTCTCTCTCTCAATTCCTGCTCCGCCTTTTGCCAACCCACCTACTACCGTAGTCTCCAGCAGCAGCGGCTCCTCTCTCCAGCGAGTCATCCTCAGCATTTTCTTCGGTTGCCTCTCCGGCGACGCCGCCGCCACACTTCTCTTGTTCGTCGTTCGTTTTTTCCTGCAGTTCATCCACAGAACTCCAATCCTCTCCGGCCCGGTAACCTTCTCCCCTTCCCTTTTCCCAAAACTACTTCTTTCAGCGCTCTCCTATTCGTCGAATTCGCCACAAGTAATCGGCTACGGTACTTCAGGGCAGTACCTTCGCCTCAATCTCGATTCGTAACTAACCTTGGCGGTGAAACTTGTTGAGCTGCATTCGTTGGATTCTAATTTATCCAAGAGGGCGGTTCAGTGTGAATTGGAAACGCTGGCGAAGGCCAACCACTGAGATGTGGCAAGCTTGAGGGCTCACATTCGCAAAGGAAACAGGTTGTCCTTGGTGTTCGATTATTTTCCTAACAGAAGCCTCGAGGATATTATCAACGGGCACGAGCTGGGGAAGGACGATGCTGACTGATTGCGAGCTCTCGACAATTATTGCTGCTGCTCTGGTGCCTAATGCAGATTGCTATGCTGCCGTGTTTCTTCTACTAGAACTAGTAGTGCTGTTGTTCTGCATCCTCTGTTTGCTTTTGGTTGCTCTACTCTGCTTTATATAACAAAACAGAGGCTGCTCTGTTTATGGCTCTATTTGTTCTCAATATATTTTTAATGAGAGATTTGGATTGGAATGAAAAAGAAAGAGAGGAGAGTGGTTGGATTGAAGAGTTTAGTATTGAATTGTTTAATTAATTGAAAGAATCTCACGAAGAAGAAGCATGTGGCTTGCAAAGTTGCATGTAATAATTATAAGTTGGCGCTTTTAATAGTTCTGTTAGTTGTAGTTATTCAGACACTTATAGTTGGTTGATAAATGATATGATGTAATCTTTAATTTTGATGAAGCGATAATAGAAGAGTGCATCAGTGTGGTTAGAAGGGGTAAAAATAGGCCGGGTCAAACGGCCCGGCCCGTGGCCCGGTTATTGATCCGTTCGGCCGATAAAAGTAATGACAGTGGGCGGTCGGTCCGGCCCAACTGAATGTAACGGTACTGATTATGTTGCCATTGTCGGCGCCATTCGTTGTCTTATTATTCGTATTGATTGGTTAACGTTGATAGGTTAATATGAACCGTTGATTTGGTCAAAATTGATCGTTGACCAGATCAAATTTCGATAAAAAATATTTTTATATTACTAAAAAATAAATTTTAAAAATAATTTTTAATTTCTATTTTTTATATAAAATTAAAATATAAATCGGATAAATGGGCCGGACCGGATCGTAAAAAATGAAATCGGACTGGTCCAGCCCGGTCTATTAACTTGGCCTGGGCGGGTCGGTCCGGGGCAGCCCGGCCCGCCCGTTTTTGCACCTATAAGTGTGGTTAGAAAAAAAAAGTTGTATTTGCATTTAGACTTTGCAATTATAGTTAAGTTAGAAATTGTTGTTCATGTTCTTAACTTATGATTGCTTTGCAAAGTTGTAGGACCAACACTTGTAATAAATCATACAATATTTACCTATGTTAGATAATGTAATCTTACATGATACTAATTTTCAATATTTATTATTATATATAAATAATAGTATATTTATATATTTAAAAATAATTTGAAAATATTATTACAAAGAAATAATAATATATTTATTACTAGATTTTAAAATATTAATATACAAAATATTAAATAAAAAATATAATTAAAAAATGTGATAAAAATCAAATTTTAAAAGATTAGATAATAAATAAAAAATAGATTCAAAAATTTAACAGTACATCGTTTATTATATATCTAAAGACATCCAGTTATTATATATTTTATTAATTTATAAGCACAAGCTATGCTTTCAATTTTTTTTTACGAAAAAGTTTTAAACAGTACAATTTATCCAAACAGAAGTAGAAAAAATAGCTTTTTAATCAAAAGTTCAACAGCCATTTTTTTGGACAAAAGCATATAAACAGCAGTTTTTACTAAAAAGCTCTAAATTTAAAACTTAGCCAATCATGGCCTATAGAATGAATTGTGGTTGCCCTGTGCATAGAACGTGACCTCAATCAAAGGTAGAGGCAGTATTAATCACGCATATACTGACTGAATTGCACCTATACATAAACCAACAAATCTAACAAATAGCGAGTATCAACTGGGTTCCATCTGACTATCTAATTTCATCATGTATGCAATCGTGTTTGGGTTCTCATGAAAATCACCATCCATTACTCATCTGCCCAGTTAAACTACTATCACACATGATAAGCTCACACAATAACAAAACAAATGAATGAATTCCCAAAAAGGATCCAACAAGGGCGAGTTTTAATTTTTATAAATAAATTTCTTGAAGCTGAGTTCGATGAAACAGAGTTCAATACAAAGTGGATCAGATGTGAGTTCATAGTAAATTAAAATATCAAAAATAAGTTCGAACTCAAAATATGAATAGAATAAATAAGTTTCGCGCAATTGAAACAAGCCCAAAGTCGAAATGCTACATAACTAGTTAAATCAGAATTATATGTAAGATGTATTACTCAGTTGCTCTATTATTATTATTATTATTATTATTAACATGAAGCATATAAGCAACTCATGCCAGCTAATTAAAGTATAGTATTGTCTGATCCAACCCGATCATTGACCTGGAAAGCCTACCAAGTCGACCAATTATCAAATATGTTAGATATTCTTACAAGATTAACTCAAGAGGGGAGGGGTGAATTGAGTTAGTCTATAAAAATTTTCGTTAAGTTTGTTATCATCTTGTGAGAGAGCTAACAAATGGGTGTGTCAATCTTTGAACTCGCAGATGAGAAGAGTTAGTGTGTTTCTTGTGAAGTAACAAAGAGTAGTGCTTTCAGGGTATTTAACGTGGTTCGCAAAACCCTTTTGCCTACATCCACAGTCGCTCTATCACCAGAGCCAAAGCTTCACTAGATCTTTAATAAGCTACAAATATACCTAGAGCGAAGTGCTTCGCCAAGCACACATACTCTACCGGATTTTTTCGCCAAAACAACCCCTACCAGCCTCCTAGACACTTTGTTCTCCCTTGTTTTTTGCTAGCACTATTATAAGGTCTAAGAGCTTACACCAAGCTCTACCTGAACTTCTTACTGGCTCTGCAAAGACCACCTTTAAATCACATCGGTGACAAATTACAAGAAAATAAACAAGTATTGAGTGCAGGATCTATCTCATGAATGTTGAGTGTTTTAGCGGTGATTCGGATGAGATGATCGGAGAGATTCTTGAGAGATTTCTTGGTATGATTTGCAGCAAGATTTGTTTGTGTGGAGTAGTCAAGTTCGTGGCCGTGGTGGGAGTTTTTGTGTAGAGTGGTAGAGTTCTTGTATATCTCTGTTTTTTTGCTTGGGTTCTCTCTACTTCTGTTTTCTTTATGTTCTCTCCCTGTTTTTCTCTATTTCTCCACCACGTTTCCTCGTTGCTGTGACTCCCTTTTTATAGAACATCTTTCCTGTGCAGGAGCCGTTGAGGAATGTTGCTGTTGGCGTTCGGTTCTTCATGTTAGAGAAGAAGTGGTGTTGTCCAGTGGTTCTTCAGCTGTGTTTGTGCAAAGTCTTAATGGCATTAAATGCGTTGAGGAGGTTTGAATTTGCTGCTAACGGTTGAGAGCTTAATTCAGCTAAGCTTCTGTTTGAGTCTCGGTGAGCTAAAGCGCCAACCGCGGCATGTCCATAATAAATCTGATCTTGAGTTAAGCGCTTTACTTGATCAATGACTTTGACTGCTTTCTTCCCTTGATTATTGAGCTTTCCTTTTGTGTGAAAGTGAAGATTATTTTAGCTCTTGTGAATCTTCTGTTTGAAGTCCTTGATCCGTTAAGAGTCGCGGTGATTTTTTAGAGGTAAGGAAAATTTCGTTTCTTTGAACAACATATGGGTACATCCAAAGCAGATAAGTACCTTATACTTCAATAGCCAAACATTTGATCGTAATGTATTATTGCATCCTCCATCCCTATCCCTTGATAGTAGCATAGCTTGATTGGTACATTATATGGCCGTGGCATCCTCTCGTCCCGTATCTTTGTTCTGTCCCGCTTGGCGATTGCCCGGTGACTGTGATGTGGTGTGGCATTCTCATCCCGTGTCTTTGTCCTCTTGTAATTAAATTCGTGATTTCTTACGGAGGAAAATCGGATTCTGCATGTTGAAGCATTTCGCATTATCGCAAGACATGATTACGATGATGCTTTGCACTATGTTCTTTGTCTTCTCTTGTTGTGATTTTTTTCATGATTCTTGATATGAACTTCATAAGCGATATGTTCCTCAATAAGTCCTCAAGATTTTTGCTTCAAATGGATGACGAATTCTTGATTGAATTACATCCGAAAAGTTGTTTCATCAATGACCGATTCTCTCTCTGCTCACCGAATTTTCATCTATCATTCCACGATTTTTCCAAGTTTATATTGATCATCATTTGATGTGCTATTTCATCAATCTTATAGTGTGCATGTTGCTTTGTCTCGATGGAAAGTTGAAGTTCAATTGGAATCGAGATCATGCTTGAAATTATCAAGAGTGAATGATTATCACGATTTTACGATTCTTTCTGTCCAACAAGCAAAGCGCGAAATAGCGGTAAGTAATCGCAACTATTGAGTCCTCTGTTTTCATTCATCTATGTTGGCGATACTACTGCTTTTTCTCGCTCTTCTCTGTTCGCGATATCCATGTAGCAGCAATTAGACAGCTGGCTGTTTGGTAGCTGAGGGATTCTCTGTTCTGTGTGGGATAGATCTGTTTTATGAATTTCTGCAGAACTTGATTCCAATCATTAGTTCACCCTAATCCATAAACTATAATTCTTAATTATTGTTATCATCAAAATCAATCTTGGAGTTCCAACAAAATATATATATTATAGATAATATAAAATCTGTACAAACTATTCAAAAACTTCAAAAAATAATACTCTATTTTTGTTTTTAAATAGAATGTAATGACATAAAAATTGTAACTAATTCTCTTCTACTCAAAAATACATTTAACGATTTACATGTAATGCATCAGTAATCAGGGTCCTACATTATTCTCCGTGTCACAATCTTACAGCATGTGTTATGGGCCTTTTTGGCTGTTATGTCTAAATAGTAACAGCCATCTGCCATCTGCTGCTGTTGTTTCTTTGCCTATTAGTTACTTTGCTTGCAAAGTGGGTATTTGAAGAGGCACCTAAAATAAGAATAACCAATAAGTTCATCCCTTATGAAGAGTTAAAGACTACATAATATCATGAAATAAGGATTACCAAAGTTAGTTGAAGACTTTCAAATATTTATCCAACAATTTCATAACAATAACTAAAGCAAAATAATAATAATATAAATTTAAATGTTAGACATAAATACATGATCAAGAGATTGCAATGCAATCAGGAATGAATTCAATCCATTCAGCAAACTATATTACATATTGAAAGCTTTTTGCTGTTTCATCTAGAGAGCCCAATTTCGCTGAAAGCAACATTATGATCTCCTTAGAAATGGAATAGCAAGTTCAAGATGACATGAATCTTCCTCATTACTGTTTGATTGATTTGTGGTAAAGGAAGTACTTCTAGATATGTTCTGTGGGTGCTATTTCTCAGAATCTTTCAACAATTACAAGCTATTTCATTTTGCTCCTCAGCTTACGTGGACGGGCTGCTTCTCAGAAATTTACCTGGTTGTTCGTAGAGATGAAATATGGGCCAGCCCGTGGCTCGGTCAAATAGTCCAGTTTACGGCCCCGTTCGTCTCATGAAAAAGTAACAAGACTAGATTGATCCTGCCGGATCCGAAAGATAGTATAGAGCCTTGTCAGCTTGCTAGCGACCTACATGCCTGATTACTGCACACATGGAGGGATTAATATTGACCATTGATTTGGTCAAAATTGATCGTTGATCTAGTCAAATGATATTAAAAGAAATTTTTAAAAAAATTATTTAAAAATTAAAAAGATTATGCCGACATCCATAATGCCATCGCTGACATCATCTTAAGAATTTATATATTTTTTTGTTTATTATATAAAAAAATTTGAGATACGTAAACGGGTAGGCCGCGTCAAAATATTTCGGCCTGGTCAGCCCATCCTGATTTGCTCTAGCCCAGCCCGTTTATTTATGCATTTCTAGTTGTTCAAGTAAAACCATCATCATAAGACAGTGCTTTGAGGACGTTGGTCATTTATGTTGTACTTCAACACCTGTTTATATACTCCTCTCTTGTAAGTCCTTTTTCGACATATAATTTTATTTACATTAGCAATTGATATATTATTATGCATTGATGTTTACTTTATGAGACTGCATAAGTGAGGATGCTCATGGGTAGTGCAACGGTGAAAGCTGAACGCTATTGCTTTAATGGAATTGAATAATTTTTGGATAGTTTCATAGTCTTGTCTCCGTTGTTTACTTTGTTTCTAGGTTTTGAAGCTTTTTTTCTTTTCTTTTTCAAAAGGATCCACAAGATTTATTTACTTCAGGCATCATGCTTGGTAACATTTGCTGTGCTGCTTGTAAGGTCTATTAGTGTAGAGAAAATCAATTGCCTGAAAGAAACTTCCTATGTTGACCTTTCTATTTGTTTGTTCAATTTCAAGAGGAAAGGAGGTTAGTATGAGTGTTTTGAAATCGCTTTCAGATGGCATTGGCTTTCCATTTTTGTTGTTTCCTGGTCAACCAATTTAGCATAAGCTAACATTCTTTGACCTTTATAATTTCTAAAGTTATTTCTGCAAAGAGTATTTAATGGCTACAAAGTTGACGCATATGGGTTTTTACTTGCTGCAAGGATCCAGTCTTAGACGCTTGAATACTTAGTAGGCATTCAAGCATCCCTATATGATGGCATCTAAGCATCTTTGCACGACAAATATAACTGATTTGGAGGTATGATGGATGTGTGCAGGTGGTTTTTATGTAATTCTTTGTAGTTTGTGTAGCTATTTGGATATTTGGTTTGTTTTTGATGTTTAAATATTCATGACAAGTGAATTATGAAGATATGATCAGCTTAAGAAAGATTCTTCAATTACTAAATGTGGTTTGCATGGTTAGAAGTTTTTTTCAATACATCAGATGACAAAAGGAAACAAAACAATAGTATCAAATCAATAGAAATCTCACCCTACAAGTTAAACCAGCTAGTTAAGCAATTTTAACGTACTAAACAACATTCTCTAAAAACTAGAACAACGAATTATGTACCGCAACAACACTAACCTCAATTATTCGAGTAGTAAGGTCTAATTCTACAAACTTGAAATTTTAAAAACTACAAATTTTACTTCAAGTACTATAATCAAATTCTAATGACAACATCAATCCCAAGCTTAATATCCTAACAACAACTAAGGCCACTACAATCTCTTTCTCAACCTACGTAAAGCATGCAATAAGACATTGATAGCCCAAATTAACAAATGGAAATCTTAAAACATTTAAATAAGAGAAGTAAAGAAGTTAGCTGCTACAGTATTTTCACTAACATACTGATCACAGAGCTAAAGACATAATATTACGATCTAAATAGATAAATATTCACCATTAGAGTTTCCTAATCACACATCTAAAGCGACTCCTAGAATTCTCAATAGCAAATACTAGAACCACAATGAAAGGCATAGATCCATTGAAAAAATACCATTACATTCAATCATAATCATACATTCCAAAAATATGCATCAACCTAACACATTCACTCCAACTTAAGACCGTACATATTAGGAGTACTATGTAATGCTAAAGGCCTATTTCAAATATTCGTAATTGAGTTTCGTAAAAATAAAAAATAGAAAGTAAAGTTTGTTAAAAAATAGATTGGAAGTAGAGTTCAGATTTTATATTTTAATTGATTTTTGAAGTGCATTGGAAATGGAGTTTAGATTTCGTGTTTCAATTACTTGTGAAAGTGAGTTAAAATTGAAGTTCAATTTTTGTATTTTAATTGAATTTGAAAGTAAAATTAAAATAAATTAGAAGTGATATTTAATATTTATAAATATAAAAATTAAAATATAAAATTTACTAATTATTTATTTAGCTAAAATTTAATTATATCTCATATATCAAATTTAATAAATTATATAACCTACTTAGTTAACATAACATTATATATTGTATAATAAATTTATCGTATACGAAACACAATATCTAACAATAGTGATACAAACTACAATTATGTGTAATATTTATAATATAATAATAACGATATATAAAAATTAAAATTATAATATTAGATGTTATAGAATATATCAAACTATAGTACGAAATATTGTGTAATATTCAATGCCTTCAAATATATTACGTGTAGTTCACACTAAAGATAGTAGTGATAATGGCAAACACGTGTGCTGCTAGTGGAAACTTGATGGCTATTGCTCAACAAGTGATCAGAAAGTAGTAGCAGCTTCAATGAATCTATTCTCATAAGCTAATCCTTCTCTACCACGACTAACAACCCTTTGCAGTCGAAACCCTTGGGTTTCCTCCGCCGGCTAGCCATTTGGATTTTGCTGATGTAGCGGCCACAGCGGGAGATTTTGATTTTGATGAGTAGATGGAGAGTTAAACTTTTTGTTTCTACAGACGCTTTAGTTAATCCTATTTCAGCTTCGGACCTCGACCAGGTCTGTTTCTTTGATCCAGTTCAGCAGCAACACACTAGTAGTGCTGCGTTATCGACACCGCCAAAGATAGCAGCAAAGATTCAAATCATACTGAATCGACAAATTTCTGCTAAGAAACTTGGGCCAAATCGCATCGGATCGTTGAATTTTTTGCCACGAAAGTGGGAAAATTTTCGCTCAGCGGAAAGCTTACTGACTGAACCTTTACAGCGAAAAGCATTAGGGAAAACTCAGATCTCTCCAGATTGGAAGAAGCGAGGCGCGTTGGCGAGAGAAAACGAGAAGAAAGAAAAAGTGCCTCGGAAGGAGTGAAAACAAGAAACTGGAGTTCTGGCCTTTGAATTTTGCTACAGTTGAAAAACTAGAGTTTTCAGATCTGGGTAAAAATGAAACACATGAACTCACCGAAACTTCTCGCCGGAGAAACTGGAGTTCCAGTGACTTGAAACATGTCCTAAGTCTCAAAGCCATCATTTATAAAAGAAAAGAAAATAATGAGATTCAAATATTTCTATCACACAACCAAGTAAACCGAACATATTTAAACATATTAGAAATATGCCTTTAGAAAAAGTGGATAAGAAAAATGCAGTGAAGACATTACCAAGGAACAAGCCCTAGTTACCAAAAATCCTTACTATAATGAAAACCGCAACAAACCTAACTGTGGTAGAACGGTTCTCAAAAAGTTCGAACATTAATAAACAATCATACAATAGTAAATTGCAAGACATTAACTTAGTATTATCCTATTGTAGCAAAAAGAAAGCAATCACAAAGAAAGCAAAGCAATCCCATTGGGGCTGTTTGGTTCTCCGTTTCAAAAACTACTTATCAATTTTTTTCAACTTTTTTCTATTTTACGTTTTTCAATACATATTTTATAAGTATATAAAAAATTTATTTAAAAATTTAAAAAGTGTAAAAAAATTTTACGAAGTGAGATCTTTTTATTGCATATTTTTATTATTTTTTTTGAAGTAAAAAAAATATAGCTCGTTTTCTAAAAAAAATAAAAATACTTTTTATTTTACAAAAGCTCCATTTCATAAGCAATCCCAAACGTCCCCTGAGTATAGTCAGATGTAGGCTAAACACTATAAAGCAAACAACAAAAAAACTTAAGTGAAATAAAAAAGTTGTAGAAATGGGATAAAAATAAAATAACATAGGTGACATTTTTATAATATAAAAATAAAAGAAACTAACTGAAAATTTATCACGTTAGAAAGTTTTTGTGAATGCTTATAAACCAAATGGGGGGTTTTATTTATGTAATAATAATTATTATTATTATAATAATAATAGTTATATTATTATTATTTAAACAAATTTTAATAGTCTAAGCTTGGTAGGAGATTACACAAAATTAAAGATATTTGCAGCATTCTACTCTTTTGCTAACTGTAGGTTAAGAAGAAAAAAAAGGCACGCTAATCCTCACCTCTACTCTTTTGCTATTGCCTAGAGCATACATGATCCACAAGCGGATTAGCACACCTAACTCTCATTTTCAATCTTAACACAAACACATGCATACACGTTCTATGTTAATCATTATCATTATATATATTAAAAACGAGTACCTCAATTAATTAGAATCGATTTGATATTAGAAATATCGAATTCTTATTAAATAGCAAATAATTTTGTAAAATATTTTGTCATCATAAAAAATGGAGAGATGTTGAAAATCCAAAATATTTTGATGATAATGCATATTTTAAACAATCATTGCTAATATTTGAACATGTCTATATTAGATTTGAATAGCACATAGAGCTGGACAAAACATCATGTAGAATTTGGTGAAGCGTTGAGACCTAATTGACATGCCAAATTTATATGAGCATATCATTTTACTCACAGAATCAAATAGAGATTTCTTAATTGTATTTGAAAAATAACATAACAGAGAGTAAATGGAGGCAAAGAGCATGACTTTTCATCAGGTATCGAAGACAGGAGAAAGTTTCATGAAGGATGCTGATCACACTGCTTAATATTACTGGATCACTGTACAACACTTCGACACAATTAACGACAAAAGCTATATCTCTCAGTTCAGACATTATTTTGGAGTTCTGATTTTTTCTATGGATAAAGGACATTCCTAAGTTTTTACAGTCCAAAACTCAGGCCATTACATGAAGAAACGAACTCTAAAAAAATCAGAGAAGCTCATTCTTTTGCACATGCCAATTCTGGATACATCCGAATGAACCTCTTCTGAATAAGGGCGTGCAAAACAATATTTTTCAACTCGAGTCACATTTTGGATATCCGATTTTTGCTAATGAAAGTTGACCTAAATAAAAAATGAGCCATAAACAACCACCAATGAAGTCTATAAAAATCGGCAAAATGATTGGACAGATTGACCAGCTGATAGACTCAACCAGACATTCGTTTGTGCCAAACTTGTTTTTATGGATTCATAGACGCGTCGGCCAATTGAAAATATTATCAGAAGATACTAAGTGAATCAAGAAGGTTTTTAGAATATTTATTTTCTAATTTTATGTAAAGAATATTGGAAGATATCAAGTAAAAAGATAGAAAGTTTTCTAGTATAGACACAATCTAGATCAATCAAGTGCAAATGCCTATATCTTAATCATTTGAAATTTTGGTTTACATATTTATATACAGATTGGAGAGGACATCCTGAAGATTAATTCTACGGAAAGAAATCATATTGGTTATTAGAAAAAATCTGCTATAAAAGTCGGATGACAAAGCAGTAGAAATTTTAGATACACTTGGAGCCTTTAGATTGTTATGAAGCATCATATGACGTCCGATTCACTTCAGATTTTGAAGACGTGTTTTTGAAGCATCGTAGATGTTGGAACTATAAAGACAATTTTGATGATAACAAAAAATTAAAAACTATGATTTATATTAGACTAATAATCTGAAATCAAGTTCTACGGGATTAGACAAACAAAGATCATTTTATTTACAGCAGACAATAACAGCCATAATGCAGCCAACTGTTATACTACTATAAATTAAACAACATACAGAACAGAGGATGCCATAGTCACATTGCAGTCAGCTGCTTGACCACTGAAGCACAAGAAGACTTCTCTGTTTCGAAACATCTGCTCCCTCTCTGACGTGAAGAACCACCAATGGAAAAGAGCGCCAACGGCAACTTTCTTCAACGGTTCCTGCACAGAGACGAAACACTATAAGAAGGGAGACAGAGCAACAAAGGAAAACAGAAAGAATATAAGCAAAATAGAGACATTCAAGAACTCTATGCAAACAACAAAAATCTTGCTGCTGATCACACTGAAGAAATTTCTCTCAGCAACCTCTCTGATCATCTCATTAGAAATACTTCATGAACACATAACTTTATTAGATAGATCCTGTGCTCAATTTCTGTGTATTTTCTTGTAACCTATTACTAACTTCGTGAAGGTGGTGCTATGGGCACCGGAAAAGGAAGCTCAGGTGGAGCTGGGTGAAAGTTCTTAGACCTTATAATAGAGCTTGCAAATCAGCCAGAGGGACAGGTGTATCCAATAAGCTATTAGGGGTTGTCTTGGTAAAGAAACCCGGTAAGAATAAGTGTGCTTAGTGAAGCACTTTGCTCTTGGTATATTTGTAGCTTGTTAAAGGTTTAGTGAAGTTTTAGCTCTGGTGATAGAGCGACCGTTGATGTAGACAAAGGGGTTTTGCCGAACCACGTTAAATATCCTGAGTATCATTCTTTTTACATATGTCAGTAAACACTCTAACTTTCTTTGTCTGCAGGTTACAGAATTAACACGCCGGCTATAAGCCTGCTACCAGTAGGATAACTAAGCTTGACGAAAATTTTTATTGACTAACTCAATTCACCCCTCCCCTCTTGAGTTAATCTTACAGGAAAACCTAACTATTGGTATCAGAGCAGGACTCCTAAAATCAAAGGTCTAACAACCTTGAGGTAAAAGATCCTTATGACTAACATTGTTCCTATAGCTTTTGAAGGTAGATCTTCCAATAGACCACCACTAACAAACTATGGTTACTGGAAAACCAAAATGACAATCTTTATTCGAGCACAAGACTTTACACTATGGAAGATTATACGATACGGACCAATCGTGCCAACGAAAGCAGGCCCAGATGGAATACGCATCCCCAAGGCAGAACGTGAATATAATGATGAAGATAACAAGCTCATATCAATGAATGACAGAATCATGAACCTTCTCTACTGCGCACTAGATCCTAATGAGTTCAATAGAATTAGCGCTTGTAACACTGCCAAAGAGATATGGTATCAGCTAGCGATAACGCATGAAGGAACCACTCAAGTCAAGGAAACCAGAGTAAACCTACTCATGCATGAGTATGAAAACTTCAAAATGATTCGAGGTGAGTCCATTATTCAAATGTTTACTAGATTTACTAACATTACAAATCCTCTGAAAAATCTAGGAAAAGTCTTCAAACCTGAAGAGCTGAAATGGAAAATATTAAGAGATGTGCTGCCAACCTTTGGATCAAAAGTGGATGCCATAGAGGAAAATCCAACATTTTTTCAAATGTCTCTGGATGAACTAATTGGCAAACTAATGGCCAAAGAACTGTCACTGAAGAAATCTGATGAACGTCCTGAAGGGATTGCATTAAAAATAAATGACCAGTAGGTAAGTGATTCCTCCTCTGATGAAGATATAGCACTCTTAACCCGTAAATTTAAAAGTTTTCTCAGAAGAAACAAGTTTAGAAAAAGAAGGGGTTTTGGAAGAAACAACAGAGGGGAAGACAGACAAGATACAAATTGCTTCAATTGCAACAAACCAGGACATTTCAAGAACGAATGTCCCTTGCTCAAAAGATCGAAATACAAAGACACAAGAAAGAAACGAGCTATGGCAGCCTAGAGCGATGAAGATGAAAGCTCATCAGAAGATAGTCAGACTGAGACAGAAAGCAATCTGTGTCTGATGGCAAATCATGAAGATGCTGATGAGGTAAACTCTACAGACTATGATGACTCTAATGAACAACTACAAGATGTATTTGATGAACTATATGCAAAATATCTTCATGCTAAAACTGATTGCAAAACTATGAAAGTATGCATGCATAAATTTAAGGATGAAAACGAATGCCTAATGAAAGAAATACTTGCACTAAAAAATGCCTTAGAGGACAAGACTGATGCCATAAAAGACACACTGGATGCAGATTATGACCATATGAACTCTAAACTATATGCACTACATATTGAAAATAAACGTCTGATCCAAATGAATGAAAAGCTACATGTGAAACTAAATGAATGTAAGACTGGAGAACTGACAAGTTGCACAGAAAGTTCAAGTATAGACATGATAAAGAAAATTGCTGAACTTGAGGAGCTGAATGAAGCGATGAGTCGAGAAGTGGGTAGACTGTCGTATCCCACCATACCAGATCTTAAGCCATTTATGACTGATTACACTAATATGCACGTGAAAGAGAGTAAGTTGAAGGAAGAAAATGAAAAACTGCTTCAAGAAAACAAAAGTCTGCAAAGCAAGAATCTCGACCTAGAAGCTTCACTGGCAAAATTTGTAAAAGGAAAAGATAGACTTGATACAATACTGGGAGCTCAACGCAGCACATACAGAAAAGAAGGATTAGGATTTGTACCAACATCTAAAGCAACTGGTAAACAAATCTCAAGGTATGATCAGCCCTCTACCAGCTACACAGATATGATGATAGCAAGGATACAAAATAAAAATTCGATGCCCAAAGCATACACATCGAATAAGTTTTACTCCACAACACCTTTTATCAAATGTTTCCATTGTGGTAGAAAAGGTCATAATATTAATTCTTACTGGTATAAAAAGAACATCAATAAAATAAAAATTATATGGGTTCCAAAAGGAACATTTAACAGTACTAACTCTCTAGGACCTAAAGAAAATTGGGTACCTAAGCACTAAAGTTTCTTTTGCAGGAAGGAGAGGAGCTAACCCGACTGAAATATAGCAAATGGTATTTGGACAGCGGGTGCTCAAGACATATGACAGGAAATGAAAAATGCTTCAGCAGTTTGCAAAAACAATTCGGTGGAAATGTAATCCTTGGTGACAACAGTAAGTGCAAAGTAATAGGTGTAGAAAAAATAGGTAACCCCTCATCTCTCTGCATAGAAAATGTTCTTCATGTTAAAGGATTAAAACACAACGTAATAAGTATAAGTCAACTATGCGATAATAGATTCAAAGTTAACTTTGATAATCACTGCTGCTCAATTGTCAATTTATCATCTGGAAAATAAATATTCAACGGAAAAAGAGAAGGTAATGTTTATGTACTCTATATTGATGACCTTCCTAACCACAAAATGTGTTTAGTAGCAAACTAGCAGGAAAGCAGCTGGCTCTGGCATAAACGTTTAGGACACTGCAACGTCAAGATACTATCAAAACTGTCTAAGTTAAAATTAGTGAAGGGTCTGCCTGAAGCAAACTATAGTTTGGATGAATTATGTGATGCCTGTGCCAAAGGAAAACAAGTGAAATCATCATTAAAGCACAAGCATGTAATAACAATTAGTCAGCCATTACAATTATTACACATGGATTTGTTTAGACCATCAAGAATAGCAAGCTTGGGAGGTAAGTATTACTGCTTAGTAATTGTAGATGATTATTCTCGTTTTTGTTGGGTCTACTTTCTGGCATATAAAAATGATGCTCTAAAAATATTTATATACTTCTTCAAAAAGATCCAAAAAGAACTAAATCTCAATATCTGTACTATTAGAAGTGATCATGGTAAGGAATTTCAAAATTCTTATTATGATGAATTTTGTGACTCAAATGGTCTGACGTACAACTTCTCTGCTCCAAGAACCCCTAAACAAAATGGTGTAGTAGAAAGGAAAAATAGAGTGTTAGTAGAAATGGCTCGAACTATGCTAATAGAACAAAACTTGCCAAAATATTTTTGGACTGAAGCTGTTAACACTGCATGCCATATCATTAACCGTGCATTTATTCGCCCCATTTTTAAGAGACTCCATATGAGCTTCTAAAGGGAAGAACTCCAAATATTGGTTAGTTAAGAACCTTTGGATGCAAATGCTTTATACTCAACAACAAGAAAGATAATCTTGGAAAGTTTGATGCAAAAAGTGACGAAGGTATTTTTCTCGATTACTCTTCAACATCAAAAGCTTATAAAATTTTTAATAAACAAACCATGATTGTTGAAGAATCTATGCATATACTATTTAATGAGTCTAACAATGAGCCGAGAAGAAATTCAGAACTAGATGTAGGGTCAGAAGAACAAGAAGAATTATTTCCAGAAACACAACAAATTACAGAGACTCAGACAGTTAACGAACAGCCAGCTGAAATAACAGAGGAAGGACAGACTTCTGGAAATCTACCGATCAAGCAGAAATTCATGAACAAATCAATAGACCTTTCAAGTACAGATACAGTCATCTATAGAAAAACATACTAGGTGAGGTAAATGAAAATATAATAATCAGATCTCATTTTAAAAATAACTTCATGGAACATTCTGCATTTGTATCAAATCTAGAACCAAAATACATATATGATGCTCTGACAGATAGCTCATGGATCACTGCTATGCAAGAAGAATTAAATCAGTTTGAAAGAAACAATGTATGGCACCTTGTTAGAAAACCTCCAAACAAATCCATCATAGGAACTAAGTGGGTGTTCAGAAATAAATTAGATGAAAATGGTAATATCATTAGAAACAAAGCTAGACTAGTAGCAAAAGGATACAATCAACAAGAAGGAGTAGATTTTGATGAAACTTATGCTCCTGTTGCACGCCTTGAGGCTATTAAAATACTACTTGCTTTTGCATATCACAAAGACTTCAAAGTTTTTCAAATGGATGTCAAAAGTGTCTTTCTGAATGGATTCTTAAAAGGAGAGGTTTATGTTGAACAACCTCATGGTTTTGAAAACATAAATTTTCCAAGTCATGTCTACAAACTAAACAAAGCTCTATGGTCTGAAACAAGCTCCCAGAGCCTGGTATGAGCGGTTGAGCAGTTTTCTGATTGACTTAACTTTATTCACCTTGCACGAAAATAACGATATATTAATTGTGCAAATTTATGTAGATGACATAATATTTAGTGCTACTAACGAAAGACTGTGCAGAAAATTTTCTGACTTGATGCAAGAAGAATTTGAAATGAGCCTAATGGGTGAACTGAATTACTTTCTTGGTTTACAAATTAAACAACTGAAAAATGGTATCTTCATAAGTCAGAGTAAGTACATTAAGGAATTGATCAAAAGGTACAACATGGAAGGATGCAAGGAGATAAGCACCCCAATGTCTACGTCCCGCAAATTAAATTGAGATGAGATAGGTAAAGCAGTTGATAAAAAATTATATAGAGGTATGATTGGATCACTCCTATATCTTACTGCCAGTAGACCAGATATTCAATTTAGTGTGTCCCTATGTGCTAGATTTCAAAGTGATCCAAAAAAGTCCCACATGATAGCTGTAAAATGAATTATTAGGTACCTAGTTGGAACTAAAGAGCTAGGACTATTCTACCCCAAAGGATGTGAATTTAATTTATATGCTTATGCTGATTTTGGTGGTTGCAAGCTTGATAGAAAGAGCACAAGTGGCTCATGTCAATTTCTAAGAAGTTGCCTGATTTTATGGTGCTGAAGGAAACAAGCTTCAGTAGCAATGTCCACTGCTGAAGCAGAATACATAGCTGCCGGAAACTGCTGCTCTCAGGTACTTTGGATAAAACAACAACTTCTTTACTTTGGTTTTGATTTTAAAAATGTGCCTATATTCTGTGATAATACTAGTGCCATCAAGTTAACAAAAAATTCTATCCAACATTCACGCATAAAGCACATTGATTTAAAATACCATTTCATTAGAGAGCATGTTTAATGCAATAATATAGTATTGAATTTTGTTAACTCTGAAAATCAACTGGCTGACATATTTACTAAACCTCTAGGAATTGACTCTTTCTCAAGAATTTGCCATGAGATAGGTTTATTTATAATATAATCATGCTCTCCTCTGCTTCTCTGTTATGTACATATATATAAACTTCAGCATATAATCAGCAGCACAATAGCTGGCTGTAGTTATTAAAACAATAGTAAGCAGCTGACCGGACACGTGCTGAACACATAACATAGCTTACTCATGTTAGGCTGCACACATTCTAAGTTAACCCGACTAGGCAGCTCTCCACAACTCGTTGTCCTCATTTTGAAATCAAAAAATCTCCCTCTCCGAATCCTTAGATCTCAAACCCTACTCCAAGTTTCTAAATCTCTGCCATGGCCAAGAAAAATCAAAAAGCTCAGCCAAAGCGGTCCAAAACTGTCCACGGCAACGACAATAGATTCACTGGGAAGGAGGAATTTGAAAGATATAGTCGGCAGCTGGCAATTCCGATCCTGACTCCGGCAAGCATAAACTTTGACAACTTTAACTACTTTGGGCTTGAAGTGGACGAACTCTTTGAGGCGCAAGGTTGGCAGGCATTCAACAACTGGCCGGGAGAATTCTCAGAGGAATGCGTCTGAGTGTTCTATGCTAACCTCCATGCAACCGGAAACTATTCTGTTCAGACAATGGTGAACGGCATTGAGATAAATTTGGAGGCACGGTCCATGTCGCTGATACATGATATACTTTACCGGAAAGAGATGCCGCCTACTAGTGACTCAAAATTGAATTATCTGAAGCAAGCATTGGACACAGATGCCGTCACCAAGTTTCAATACGACTAGGCTGCTCATCTGCCTCTGTTACCGAGGGCCCTGTGCCATATCATCTCCAAAATGATAGTCCCATGGTCTGGGAGCCGCAACATCATCACCAATTATGATGCATTTTTGCTATGAAAGTTAGTGAAAAAATTACCCATTAATCTCTGTGAAGTGATGTTGCACCACATGACAAGAGTATCCAAATCCGGTAGCAAGCATTTTCCATATCCCCATGTCATATGTAGAATATGCCGACTTGAAACTGTGCCAATGGGGACATTACAAGTGAAGAAGATGTTAAAGCTGGATGCAAAATTTTTGAGAGGGATCACTGAGGCAGAAGAAAAATTAGTATCCAAGCACACTCCAGCTGACCCTGGCTCCACTAATGCTGCACTGGCTCCACTAACAGAGTGTCTCACGAACATCTACAATGCCATCTTGGACAGACAAAGGAAATCAAGAAGCTGAACACTACTTTTGAAAAGCTCAAAGAAGCAATCTACCAGCCAAAGCACCCCAAAACCAAGACTGCACAAGATAACTCCAAATCAGAAAGTGCCAAGGCCTAGGAATATGCAGGGGAGGATGCAAACCATCCAGACATAGACAGAAATGAATACTATGCAACCCCAGATAATGCCACTGAGCAACCACTCCATATGGAGTCACCCACTGAGTGCACAGTTGAAGCAGCCTCTAGAGAACCGGACCATGGAGCTAAGCCACTATCCATCACTATCTATGCAGGAGGAACCCTTGTCTCAAAAGCTCCCAACAGAGAGTCAATGTGAAGCTCCACCAGAAATACCTCCTGTCTCTGACCCTCCATTAACACACTCAAACATTCCTAACTTACCCCCTAAATGCAAAAATTTAAAACGCAAGGCTCATAAATCAGCCTCCAGCACCCAAGCCTTTCTTAATGAGGATGTAGTGATACTTCCTCAATCCTCTGCAGCAAAACCTAAGTATCAACGCTCTCGACCTCCTGGCTGTAGGACATCCTCTAGGCGCAAAAATATTTAGTTAAATTTTGATTAAGCTTAGCTTGCTTACTTACTACTGCTTTTAATGTTTATGTTTGGATATTTGTTTACCACTACCTTGACATACTACTTATCATTTGCTATATTTGACTGTGCTCTTAATGTTAAGTTTTTAGTTGTGTTACATTTTATGTCAACTTTTTGAGATGACAAAGGGGGAGAAAAATGAAAAGAAAAAATTATTGTTGTTGCATGATAGTATACAAAAATAATAGCTCAAATTGAGGGGGAGCCATGAGTCATGTATAGGTAAATAAAATAGATGCACCAGTTGAGGAGGAGTCATGCACAGGTATGGCAATTTTCAATTCCAAATGATGGCTTCTAAAAACATAAATCAATAATTCTTAATTTATTTGTCATCATAAAAAAGGGGGAGATTGTTGGAACTATAAAGACAATTTTGATGATAACAAAGAATTAAGAACTATGATTTATATTAGACTAATAATCTGAAATCAAGTTCTGCAGGATTAGACAAACAAAGATCATTTTATTTCAGATAATAATAAAACCATCATTCACCCAATTGTTATGCTACTACAAATTAAATAAAGATAATGAAATGAGGATGCCATAGTCACATTGCGATCATTGCTTGACCATCAAGCAATAAGAAGACTTCTCTGTTTCGAAACAGAGCTTTGGGTTCAACAGCAACAAAACTTTCCTTACTTCAAAAATTCTCTAGACTCACAACGCACTGAAGCAATCCAAATAGAAGATCTACAACGAGCAAAAATCATCTTCCTTTTTCACAGAAAGGAAAAGCTCTATAATCAAGGGAAGAACGCACATCATACAAGTCAAGATCTCTAATCAAATCAAGCAGTCAACCAGCAATGCATTAAATATGGATAAGCCAACTCAGCTCTTTTGTTTCAGATAGCAACTTAGCTAAATTAAGCTTATAATCACTGGCGGCAAATTCAAATTTTTACAATGCATTTAATGCTATGGAGACATTGCACAAAAGATAACCGAAAGCAATTAAGAAAGCGGGTGATTAACCGTTGGGCAAATCTGCTCCCTCTCTGACGTGAAGAACCACCAATGGAAAAGAGCCCAACGGCAACGTTCTTCAATGGTTCCTGCACAGAGACGAAACACTATAATAAGAGAGACAGAGCAACAAAGGAAAAGAGAAAGAATACAAGCAAAACAGAGACATTCAAGAACTCTATGCAAACAACAAAAATCTTGCTGCTGATCACACTGAAAAAATCTCTCTCAGCAACCACTCTGATCATCTCATTAGAAATACTTCATGAACACATAACTTCATTAGATAGATCCTGTGCTCAATTTCTGTGTATTTTCTTGTAACCTATTACTGACTTTGTAAAGGTGGTGCTGCGGGCACCGAGAAAGAAAGCTCAGGTGGAGCTGGGTGAAAGTTCTTAGACCTTGTAATAGAGCTAACAAATCAGCCAGAGGGACAGGTGTATCCAGTAGGCTATTAGGGATTGTCTTGGTAAAGAAATCCGGTAAGAGTAAGTGTGCTTGGTGAAGCACTTTGCTCTTGGTATATTTGTAGCTTATTAAAAGTTTAGTAAAGCTTTGGCTCTGGTGATAGAGCGACCGTGGATGTAGGCAAAGGGGTTTTGCCGAACCACGTTAAATATCCTGAGTACCATCCTTTTTACATATATCAGTAAACACTCTAACTCTCTCTGTCTGAAGGTTACAGAATTAACACAGCCGGCTGTAAGCCTGCTACCAGTAGGATAACTAAGCTTGACGAAAATCTTTATTGACTAATTCAATTCACCATTCCCCTTTTGAATTAATCTTACAGGAAAACCTAGCAGTAGAATATTCCGTATCAGCATGTGATGACTAGTCAAAGAAATTTTCAAAGAGAAAACACAACCTCAAGAACGCATCTACTAGCCGTTTTCTTTTATTCTTAACCATACTTTCTTCTTTGTCCTTGGAAGATTCATTAGTTGTAACAAATCTGATCCTGTGATTGAGGAGGAGACATCCCTATATAGCTGCAGGATTGAGGATAGTAAGAACATCAACTTGCAAAGCAATCAAATGAGCCACTATTCTTGCTACTCAACGAAGAAATCAACCTAAGAGAGATCATTTGAGCTTAATCTTGTGAAATACTTGTAACTTTGAGAGAAAGAGTATAGGAAAACTTGTGAGTTCTCGGATTGCTAGCCTAGGTGTGGGTTAGCGAGTTTGTGCTATTCCTTTGTGAATGCGTGCACGGTTGTAGCTGTAGGAACTTTGCGAAGTATAGAAGGCTGGTTGGAGTTGTCTTTGCAATAAGACTCGGTTGAGGCGGAGGTGTTTTATGAAACATCAAGTCTCGGCTATTGTATGTTAGTTCATCATTAGTTGATTTTAATTGGGGAGTCAAGTGACGTGGATGTAAGTACCACGGTGCCGAACCACTTAAAAATTCTAAGTGTACTAACTGATTTGAATATCTTATCACTGCTGGTTACTTTATTTGAATTATATTATGCTAACACTTCGGTGAAGAGTATTGTCAACATTTTAGTGACTAGTCAATAACTTTCTAATTGACTGAATGTCGATCAGTGACTATTTTAAAAAAGAAAATGGACTATTGTTTTCTTTTTTATAAATTTTGCCTTAACTCAATTCACCTCCCCTTTTGAACTGATATTTCGAAGGTTCTTTTTTATAAGTGAATAGTTGAAGTCCTTACAAAAGAATGAAACTTGAGAACGAGTTATTTTTCCTCTAAAAAAGACCGCAGTTGGATACTAATAGATATATACTCTAAAGTATAAAACAGATGGTACGATCGAGCACTTCAAAGCAATATTGATGGCAAAAAGGTACACTCAAATTTGGATCAAATTTGGTATGGAAGAATTATGGTGCTGAAAGGATTCTTTTGAAAGTCAAAATGCTTGAGAATGAAAATCCCAAGAGCCAAAATATCAGCTCAACCACGTAATGATCTACGGTATTTCTTATACTTTATTTCTTTCTTCTTTAATTCTTTGTTTGTGAGGTTTATTTAGTTCTTTAATTCTCTTTTCTGTTTCCATTACTGTATGGTTTTCCTTCAAATTTGTTCTACGATATCTTTGATATATTATCTTTAATCTACTAGATGCATAAGTATAGAGGAATCAAGCTTGAAAGTTAATGCGTCGATCAGCTTGTTCTAGTTGAAACATTCTCTCTAGGAGAGAAGTAGGAGTGCAGTTTGCTAATTCATGGCTATTTTTATGTAGAATAAAACCTAGAACGTTATACCCCAAAGATACCCAAGCAAGAAGCCACTTTTATCAACTATTGATGTAAGCATTTATTTCTTATTATATAATATCTTAATTACTCATGCAACAACTTATTAGTACTTCAATCTGTAAACTGTAATTTGTATCTGCTATCATCAAAATCACTTGAACTTACAATAGAGATGTTGTGTTATCAACTTTTGCTTTGATGACTAGCGGAAGTTCCACATTTTTGTAAACTTATCCTACAATTACGATAAATATAAATATAATAGCATTACTTGTAAATAAATAGTATCTTTGTAATCTTCTTTTGTATTTTTGATCCTCAAAAAGACAAACTTGTAGTTATCATGTATAAAGTCAGTACTACACTTTCAGAGTATTACTTATTTATCGTCAATTCGATAGTCAAACTTAATATTGCTTCCTTAGTTATCATTGCACTTTCGGTTGTAAGTATTACAAAAGTTTTGAATTAATAACAAAATAAATGCAAACACAAAATGTTAGAGATTAGGGTGTATAAAAGTATTATAATGCTACTCATTAATAAACATATTTATTAACTTTCAGCGACAAACTGCTCATAAATATCATATTTATCTAGCTAAACTATTTTTGAATAACTATCTCATAAATATCAAACAAATCAAAATAAATGATTTAAAGAAAATAATATTTCGACTGTCTACAAAAAAAAAAAAAAAAAGAGTTGTATAGTGTTCAAACAAAAAACGATAGGGTTCGAAAAAAGTGGCTCTTTCAACTATTAGTCGAATAGTTTCTATTAAAATTTTATTTTCATACAATAATTTATTTCGCTTGACATGTTCATTATTTGATCGTTAACTTTTAACGATAAAATTACTACAATATAATTTTATAAATTTAAATTTCTAATATATACTTAAAGAAATTTACAAGTTTCATTTTTTAAATACGTTTCTTACGGTTTTGGAATATATATATTTACCTTAAAACTTATTTACAATTTTTATAAAATATACATTTTATGTTAATATAAATTTTAAAAAGAAAATGAACTTATTAAAAATATAGTTTGAAAATATTTTTCAAAAATACTTATTTAAAATATGAGATACCTATTTAAATATCCACAATCAAAAGTTTCTTTAATTTGAATTGAAAAAAAAAAACGGTAGATAGAAATATGGTGTATTTAATCCAATGGTGCTCAAGATCTTCAATATTTGATGGTATATAACCTCTTCACTTCTATGCGAAAACCTCACACTTCAATGCAAAACCTTTGTGACTGTTTTTTCTTTCTCCCGAAAGAAAAACAACTATTTCTTTTCCCAATCTCAAACAAATTGTCTTGAGTAGAAAAAGCCTCTCCTCGTTCTCCCAAGAAAACATGGAATTCTCTCTCCAAATTCTTTCTCTTCTCGTCGTTATACGAAGAGAGCTCCGTGAGCAATGACGGAAAGGGGGAGTCGGCGGCGGCGTGGCTCGGCGGAGTTTGACAATGGAGTTTGAGAACAGGCACGAGGACATTCTTCACACGGCTAGCACACGAATTCGAGCAAGGGTAGCAATTTCCAACCTGTTCTCAAAACGAAAGCAGTAAACTTTTTTTCCGATTGCAGTTTCTTTCTCTTTGGTTTCTCTTCTTTCTTCTACTCGCGGATTTCTTTCTTCGTCGAGCCCTTTTCTGTTTTTTAATTCAATTCGACTGGAAAAAAATCAAAAAGATCAACTCGTATTCTATGGATGTGTTGGTTGCAATAAATATGCCTTTTTCTGTTTGGGAATTCAAGAGATAAACTTAGGGTTTTGAATTTTCTTTTCAATAAATAACATAACATTTTCATCATTGAAGACGGGTTTCAGTTGTTGTTTCATTTTTTATTAGATTTTAAAATAATAAGTATATTATCTTGTGAAGTTAGATGTACTACTTTCTTTTTTGGGTAGTTTAGGCGGTGAATTTGCTCCTTTGTAGTCGTATTTCTGCTTGCTTCTGCTTTAAAACTTGTATTTTTGTTTGAGTTACAGTTCTGTTGGAATTATAAGGATAATTTTGATGATAATAAAGAATTAAGAACTATGATTTATATTAGACTAATAATCTGAAGACAAGCTCTGCAGGATTAGACAAACAGAGATCATTTAATTTATAGCGGACAAGAACAGCAATCATACAGCCAACTGCTATACTACTACAAACAGCATTCGGGACAAAGGATGCCACAGCCATATTACAGTTAGTTGCTCGACTACTGAAGCATAAGAAGACTTCCATGTATCGAAACAGAGCCTTGGGTTCAACAGCAACAAAATTTCCCTTGCTTCAAAATCGTCTGGACTCACAACGGACTAAAGCATTTCAAACAGAAGATCTACAAGAGCTAAAATCATCTTCAATTTCACAGAAAAGGAAAGCTCAATAATCAAGGGAAAAAAGCACATTATATAAGTCAAAGTCTTTGATCAAGTCAAGCAGTCAACCAGCATTGCATTAATTATGGACAAGCCAATTCAACTCATCAGTTCATCGAGTCTGAGACAGCAGTTTAGCCAAATCAAGCTCTTAACAACTGACGGCAAAATTTAAATTTCTACAACGCATTTAATGCTACGGAGACCTTGCACAAAGACAACCGAAAGAAACTTGGAAGCGGTTGATTAACCGCTGGACAAAACCGCCTCCCCTCTGACGTGAAGAACCACCAATGAAAAAGAGCACCAACGGCGACGTTCCTCAACGGTTCCTGCACAGGGAAGAAACTCTATAAAAAGAGAGTCACAGCAACGAAGAAGAAGAGTGAAAATAAAAGCAAAACAGAGATATACAAGAACTCTATCTTTCTACACAAACAAATTTTGCTGCAGATCACACTGAAGAAATCTCTGTCAGTAACCTCTCCAATCATCTCATCCGAATCACATCATGAACACTCAACATTCATGAGATAGATCCTGTGCTCAATCTCAGTTTAGTTTCTTGTAACCTTTTACTGACAACTGTGAAGGTGATGCCGCGGGCACCGGAAAAGAAAGCTCGGGTGGAGTTTGGTGTAAGCTCTTAGACCTTGTAATAGAGCTACCAAATCATCCAGGGGGACATGTGTGTCCAGTAGGCTGTTAGGGGTTGTCTTGGCGAAGAAATCCGGTAGAGTAAGTGTGCTTGGTGAAGTACTTTGCTCTAGGTGTATTTGTAGCTTATTAAAGGTTTAGTGAAGCTTTGGCTCTGATGATAGAGCGACCGTGGATGTAGGCAAAGGGGTTTTGCCGAACCACGTTAAATATTTTGAGCCTACTATTTGTCACTTATGTCAGTAAACACTCTAACTCTCTCTGTCTGCAGGTTACAGTATTGATACAGCTGGCTGTAAGCTCGCTGCCAGTAGGATAACAAATTTGATAGAAATTTTTATACTCTAACTCAATTCACCCTTTCCCTCTTGAGTTAATCTTACAGGAATTTGTAACAATTGGTATCAGAACAGGCCTCCTAAAATCAAAGGTCTAACAATTTGAGGTAAAAAATCCTTATGGCTAACCTTGTTCCTATAGCTTTTGAAGGTAGATCATCCAATAGACCACCACTCTTTGATGGAACAAACTATGACTATTGAAAAACCAAAATGACAATCTTTATTCGGGCACAAGACTTCACATTATGGAAGATCATACGAGACGGACAATCGTACCAACCAAAACTGGCCCAGATGGAATACGCATCTCCAAGACTGAACGTTAATACAATGATGAAGATAATAAACTCGTATCATTGAATGACAGAGCCATGAACATTCTCTACTGGGCACTAGATCCTAATGAGTTCAATCGAATCAGCGCTTGTAACACAGCCAAAGAAATATGGGATCAGTTAGAGGTAACGAATGAAGGAACCACTCAAGTCAAGAAAATCAGAGTGAACTTGCTCATGCATGAGTATGAAAACTTCAAAAATATTTATATACTTCTTCAAAAAGATTCAAAAATAACTCAACTTGAATATCTGTGCTATTAGAAGTGATCATGACAAGAAATTTCAAAACTTTTATTTTGATTAATTCTGTGACTCAAATGGTATGATACACAACTTCTCTGCTCTAAGAACTCCCCAACAAAATAGTGTAGTGGAAAGGAAAAATAGAGTGCTAGTAGAAATGGCTCGAACCATGCTCATAGAACAGAACTTACCAAAATATTTTTGGGCTGAAGTTGTTAATACTGCATGTCATATCATTAACCGTACATTCATTCGCCCAATTCTTAAAAAGACTCCATATGAGCTTTTAAAAGGAAGAACTCCAAATATTGGTTACTTAAGAACCTTTGGATGTAAATGTTTTATACTCAACAACGGGAAAGATAATTTTGGAAAGTTTGATGCAAAAGTGACGAAGGTATTTTTCTCGGTTACTCCTCAACATCAAAAGCATATAGAATCTTTAATAAACGAACCATGAATGTTGAAGAATTTATGCATGTATTATTTAATGAGTCTAACAATGGGACAAGAAGAAAAATCTAGAACTAAATGCAGGATTAGAAGAAAAAGAAGAGTTGTTCCCATCGACAGAAACACAACAAATTACAGAGACCCAAATAGCTGACGAACAGCCAGCTGAAATAACAGAGGAAGGACAGACTCCTAGAATTTTACCTGATCAGACAGAAACTCACGAACATATCAGCAGACCCTTCAAGTACAGATCTAATCATCCACAAGAAAACATATTAGGTGAGGTAAATGAAGGTACAATAACCAGATCTTATTTTAAAAATAACTTCATGGAACATTCTGCATTTGTATCAAATCTAGAACCAAAGTGCTAGATGATGCATTGACAGATAGTTCATGGATCACTGCCATGCAAGAAGAATTAAATCAGTTTGAAAGAAATAATGTATGGCACCTTGTTAGAAAACCTCCAAACAAATCCATCATAGGAACTAAATGGGTGTTTAGAAATAAATTAGATGAAAATGACATCATAACTAGAAACAAAGCGAGACTAGTAGCTAAAGGATATAATTAGGAAGAAAGAATAGATTTTGATGAAACTTATGCTTCTGTTGCACGTCTTGAAGCCATTAGAATACTACTTGCTTTTGCATGCCACAAAGACTTCAAACTTTTTCAAATGGATGTTAAAAGTGCATTTCTGAATGGTTTCCTGAAAGAAGAAGTCTATGTTGAACAACCTCCGGGTTTGAAAGCACAAGCTTTCCAAATCATGTTTACAAATTGAACAAAGCTCTTTATGGTCTGAAATAAGCTCCCAGAGCTTGATATGAACGGTTAAGCACCTTTCTGATTGAAAAAGGCTTCAGTCGAGGTAAGATTGACCTAACCTTATTTACCTTGCACGAAGATAATGACATGTTGATTGTGCAAGTCTATGTAGATGATATAATATTTGGTTCTACTAATGAAAGACTATGCAGAAAATTTTCTGGGTTGATGCAAGAGGAATTTGAAATGAGCCTGATGGGTGAACTAAATTATTTCCTTGGTCTTCATAAGTCAAAGCAAGTACATTAAAGAGTTCATCAAAAAGTTCAGCATGGAAGGAAGCAAGGAGATAAGCACTCCAATGTCTACCTCTTGCAAACTGAACCAAGATGAGACAGGTAAAGCGGTTGATAAAAAATTATATAGAGGTATGATTGGATCACTCTTATATCTTACCGCCAGTAGACCGGACATTCAATTCAGTGTATGCCTATGTGCTAGATTTCAAAGTGATCCAAGAGAGTCTCACATGATAGCTGTAAAAACGAATTATTAGATACTTAGTAGAAACTAAAGAATTAGGATTATTCTATCCAAAAGGCTGTGAATTTAATGTATATGCTTATGCTGACGCTGATTTTGGTGGCTGCAAGCTTGATAGAAAGAGCACAAATGGCTCTTGTCAGTTTTTAGGAGGTTGCCTGATCTCATGGTGCTTCAGAAAACAAGCTTCAGTGGCAATGTCAACTGTCGAAGCAGAATACATAGCCGCTGGAAGTTGCTGCTCTCAGGTACTCTGGATAAAACAACAACTTCTCGATTTTGGTTGTGATTTTAAGAATGTGCCTATATTCGGTGACAATATGAGTGCCATTAAGTTAACGAAAAATCCCATTCAATACTCACGCACAAAGCACATAGATTTGAGACACCATTTCATTATAGAGCATGTTGAATGCAACAATATAGTGTTAAGCTTGTTAATTCCGAAAATCAACTAGCTGATATTTTCACTAAACCTTTAGGACTTGACTCGTTCTCAAAAATCTGCCATGAGATAGGATTATGTATAATATAACTATGCTCTGTTCTGTCTCTCTGTACATAGTTAAATTTCAGCATGATAACAGTCGCACAACAGCAGATTGCAACTATTAGAAATATAGTAAGCAGCTGACCGATCACGTGTTGAACACATGATCCAGCTGACTCATACTAGGCTGTATGCAGTATAAGCTAACCCGACTGGGCAGCTCCTCACATCTCGTCGTCTCCATTTCAAAATAAAAAATTTCCCTCTCCCTCTCGAATCCCAGATATCAAACCCTAAACCAAATTCCCAAACCTCTGCAATGGCCAAGAAAAACCAGAAATCTCAGACAAGGCGTTCCAGAACTGTCCACGACAACGACGAGACATTTATCGGCAAGGAGGAATTCGAAAGATACAGTCGGCAGCTAGCAATTCCAATTCTAACGCCGACAAGCATAAATTTCGACGACTTCAACTACTTCGGGCTTGAGGTGGATGAAGTTTTTGAGGCACAAGGCTGGATAGCGTTTAACGACTGGCCGGGAGAATTTTCAGAGAAATGTGTCAGAATGTTCTACGCCAATCTTTATCCGACCGGAAACTCCTCTGTTCAGACTATGGTGAACGAAATTGAGATCAACTTAGAAGCACGATCCATGTCACTAATGCTCGACATACCCTACCGGGAGGAGATGCCGCCGCCAGTGACTTCAAACTGAATTACCTCAAGCAGGCACTGGACATAGAGGTTGTGACAAAGCTCTAATATGATTCAGCTGCCCACCTACCTCTGTTGCCGAGAGCTCTGTGCCATGTCATCTCCAAAGTAATAGTTCCTCGGTCTGGAAGCTGCAACATCATCACCAACTACGACGCATTTCTGCTATGGAGGTTGATGAAGAAACTGCCCATAAATCTCTGTGAGGTGATGTTGCATCATATGACAAGAGTCTCCAAGTCCGGCACTAAGCACTTCCCATATCCTCATGTTATATGTAGAATATGTCGACTTGAGACTGTGCCTATGGGAACCCTGCAAGTGAAGAAGATGATCAAGATGAATGCAAAATTCTTAAGAGGAATCACTAAAGCAGAGGAAAGGCTAACGTTCAAGCACCCTCCAGCTGACAATGACTCCACAAATGCCACATTAGCTCCACTGACTGAGTTCCTAACAAACATTCTCAATACCATTCTGGAGCAAATTAAGGAAATTCAGAAGTTGAACACCACTTTTGAAGAACTCAAGGAAGCCATTTGCCAACCAGAGCACCCCAAGGCCAAGTCTGCCCAAGAAGATTTCAAGTCTGGACAGGAAGATGGATAGGAAAATGGACAAGAGGATAGACAAGAGGATGCACAAGAGGATGCAGATTACCAAGACATGGGCAGGAATGACCATTCTGCAATTCCGGATAAGGCAACCGAGCAACCATTGCACATGGAATCACCTACAGAGTGCCCAGCTGAAGGAGCTACTGAAGACCAGATGAAGGAGCTGAGCCACTATCAATCACCATCTATGAAGCCCCTCTGCAGGAAGAACCACTGTCCTAAGAACCCCCAGCTGAGACCCAACTTGAAGCTCAAATGTCCTATGAACCCCTTACCACTGAACCTCCTATCTCTGACCCCCCCTCACCTCCCTCAACCGTTCCTAGCCTTCCCCCTAAGCGAAAGAACAAAAAACGCAAAGCTCACAAATCAGTCTCCAGCTCCCAAGCCTTTGTTGATGAGGATGTAGAAATACTCTCTCAGTCCTCTGCAGCTAAACCAAAACATCAACGCCCTAAACCTCCTGGCTGTAGAACATTCTCTAGGAGAAGAAATATCTAGTTAAAAATTTAGCTTAAAGCTTAGATTGATTACTGCTTTAGTTTGTTTGGATGTTAGACTATTTGTTCTCTATGTTTGAGTGTCTGTTTGTTTACTTACTTGTTACTGCAGTCTTAAATGAATAGTTGAACTTTTCGTTATGACTATTTGGTTATCTTCTGCCTAACCTGTCAAATTTTAGCCTTGTTGCATTTATATAAAATTTTTGAGATGACAAAAGGGGGAGAAAAATGAGGAGAAAAAAGAATTATTGTTATTTCATAACTACACATAAAAATATTGGCTCAATTTGAGGGGGAGCCATGAGTCATGTACAGATAAATAGATTAGATGCACCAGTTGAGGGGGAGTCATGCAAAAGTATAGTAAATTTTCAATTCCAAATGATGGTTTGCAAAAACATAAATCAATAATTCTTAATTTGTTTGTCATCATCAAAAAGGGAAAGATTGTTGGAATTATAAGGATAATTTGATGATAATAAAGAATTAAGAACTATGATTTATATTAGACTAATAATCTGAAAACAAGCTCTGCAGGATTAGACAAATAGAGATCATTTAATTTACAGCAGACAAGAACAGCAATCATACAACCAACTACTATACTACTACAAACAGCATTCGGGACAGAGGATGCCACAGCCATATTACAGTCAGCTGCTCGACTACTGAAGCATAAGAAGACTTCTCTGTATCGAAACAGAGCTTTGGGTTCAACAGCAACAAAATTTCCCTTACTTCAAAAATCGTCTGGACTCACAAGGGACTGAAGCATTTCAAACAGAAGATCTACAAGAGCTAAAATTATCTTCAATTTCACAGAAAAGGAAAGCTCAATAATCAAGGGAAGAAAGCACATTATACAAGTCAAAGTCTTTGATCAAGTCAACCAGCATTGCATTAATTATGGACAAGCCAATTCAACTCATCAGCTCATCGAGTCTCAGACATCAGTTTAGCCAAATCAAGCTCTTAACAATTGGCGGCAAAATTCAAATTTCTACAACGCATTTAATGCTACGGAGACCTTGCACAAAAACAGCCGAAAGAAATTTGGAAGCGGTTGATTAACCGCTGGACAAAACCGCCTCCTTTCTGACGTGAAGAACCACCAATGAAAAAGAGCGCCAACGGCAACGTTCCTCAACGGTTCCTGCAGGAAAAAAACTCTATAAAAAGGGAGTCACAGAGCAACGAAGAAGAAGAGTGAAAATACAAGCAAAATAGAGATATACAAGAACTCTATCTTTCTACACAAACAAATTTTGCTGCAGATCACACTGAAGAAATCTCTCTCAGCAACCTCTCCGATCATCTCATCTGAATCACATCATGAACACTCAACATTCTTGAGATAAATCCTGTGCTTAATCTCAGCTTATTTTCTTGTAATTTTTTACTGACAATTGTGAAGGTGATGCCGCGGGTACCGGAAAAGAAAGCTCGAGTGGAGCTTGGTGTAAGCTCTTAGACCTTGTAATAGAGCTATCAAATCAGCCATGGGGACAGGTGTGTCCAGTAGGCTGTTAGGGGTTATCTTGGCGAAGAAATCCGGTAGAGTAAGTGTGCTTGGTGAAGCACTTTGCTCTATGTGTATTTGTAGCTTATTAAAGGTTTAGTGAAGCTTTGGCTCTGGTGATAGAGCAACCGTGGATATAGGCAAAGGGGTTTTGCCAAACCACGTTAAATATTTTGAGCACTACTCTTTGTCACTTATGTCAGTAAACACTCTAACTCTCTCTGTCTGCAGGTTACAGTATTGACACAGCTAGCTGTAAGCTCGCTGCCAGTAGGATAACAAATTTGATAGAAATTTTTATACACTAACTCAATTCACCCCTCCCCTCTTGAGTTAATCTTACAGGAATTTCTAACAAGTTCTTCTGTTGTCTGAGATTTGGAAGTACTTGTCATCTCAAGATTGAGACTAAAAAATATCAGCAGTACTATTATGCATCTATTTTCCTAACATAAAGTCCAGCGGAAATGATGCTTCACAATGGTCTTTAAAGTGTCTAGTCACGTTGCTTTTGGTGCTCCCATGCTTCCTGTTTTTTCTTGGAGTTGCCTTTTCAATATTCTGTTTGAGTTGTTTCAGGAGGCTTATGCTATGTTAAGCTAATAGCTTATGGAGTTCATGGCTAATATTCTTCTGCCAGTAATATTCTTATGGGTTTATTCGATCTACGAAAATGAATTGGGAGTTGTAAATGCGTTCTTGTGATATATTGCTTAGCCTATTTATCTGAAGGTTTCTCAGAATTCAGTCGTTATGTGTAGCAAGGGGCTCTTGCAAGGAAGTTCATAGTGATGAAAAATGCAAAGCGATAGACTTTTTGTAAGTAGGTTCCTATGAGTGTCCTTTAGATGTAGTGGTTATCTTGGTTTTGTATGGCAATTGCTTAGTACTATTACATGCCTGTTTACTAATCCCTTCTAAAAATAATTTAAAGCCTTGGCCAGCTTGTTAGTTTATTAACACCATGCTTGTTTTATTTTACAGTAAAACATTTCTGAAAAGTGAAGTAACACTATGCTTGTTGTAGCTGCTTAAGTAGTCAAGTGGCTGGAAACAAAGGCTTTAGCTGTGCAGATATACAAAAAGGTGCTTAATTCTGGGGACGGATAAGAGTGAGATATCACTTGGCTCTATAACTATTTTTCAAGTGGTTTGAAGTTCCGTATCTCGGTAATGCCGGTAATAAGTGAAGCAGTTATTCTCTTGTTTGTTTAAGTTGCGTGCTATTTTGAATTCTTTGTGCTGCATCTATGTCTCGCTTGCATGTTTGAGGTTAAAAAAATTAAGAGTTCTGGCTAGAGTGTCAAGTTCTCTTCAATGCCGGGATTGAGTTAAGTAGCTGCTTCCCTTAATAGTTGAGTTGCCTGCGCCACTATATCATTCTGCTTCTTCCTGCGCCATTATATCATTCTGCTTCTTATAAAGTTTCTAAGTTTGCTTGCGTGCTGTTATTTTTGTTATGCATGTTTTGTTTTAGCTGTAAAAAAAAAAAGGCTTCTAGTTGGAGGGGCAACTTATTTTCAATGCCGGCAATCAAGCAGCCACTGGCCTTGATGGTTAAGTTTTCTGATCCTCCTAATCTTTCTTGCTAATTACGTTTCTTATTATGCTTGCTTAATGAACTTTCCCACTATATGCCAGTTTGTCTCAAGTTATTAACCAGAGGATTGGTAGTTGGAGGGTCAATGTCTGCAGTAAACCAGGCACCTACTTTCACGGTAGATTATATCTGGCTGTTTTTTGAAATCTTGTTCTTGATGCCGAAGTTGTTAAAGTTCCTTTTCAAATTGTTATTTAGCTTTTCCTGTTGATCCTATTGTTGAATCAGGTATGTTGCATTTTTTTTTCTATATTTCATACTTTTTAGCTAGAAGCTTGTTACAAGTAAAAGGTAGCAGTCCATGAATTATTATTTTGGTTCATCTTTGTCAGTAATGATCCAAGATTGTCTTTTTCTGCTTATGCTATAATGCTTAATTTCTTTTTGATAGTTTGTGGTAGGATGTTTTGGATGCGTAGTTTGGAGCACGTTATATATGTTGTTTTGTATTCCTAAATCGTTAGTTCTAATTTCTCTGTCTTGTGTGACATGTTTTTAAGATTGAAATTCACAGCTACAGACGCTTTCCATCGAGGTCGCTTGTGGTTTCAAGCGAATACGAGAGTAATATAGGAAAAGATTTAATAAGTAAATCGTTATTTCCTAAGCCATTCTTTTAGAAAAAGTTTATGGTTGACGTAGCTAACTTACTAAGTCACCATGTTCTTAGAAGTTCGTAAAATTTGAGGAAAATAATGTAAATTACTACTAGAACATTCTGATGTTTAGAAATGTTGGAACAATATATTGTTTAATACTTTTGTTCTTTCTAAGACGATATCTATGACGGCGATGTGATTACCATCTATCCCCTTTTGAATACTTCCTCTTTTTGGTTTCGAGGACTGGATGGTTCAAAAAATGGCATGTGTGATTCTGATTCTCATTTGGCGAAGGATCCCTTTTATGTTGATTTTGATAAAATCTTTTAGTTAATTTCAAGTTGGAAGAAACATGGCGAGCACTGATTGGAAGTTCTGCATTTCAATAATAGTCGTAATAAGTGAAGAAGTTATTCTCTTGCTTGGTTAAGTTCCGTGCTATTTATGAATTCTTTGTGTTGCATCTATGTCTCGCTTGCATGCTGTTGCATATGTTTCTCCTCTTTTCAGGTTAAAAAACTAAAGAGTTTTGGCTGGAGTGTCAAGTTCTCTTCAATGCCGCGATTGAGTTAAGCAGCTGTTTCCCTTAATAGTTGAGTTGCCTGCGACACTATATCTTTCTGTTTCCTTTTAAGTTTCTAAGTTTGCTTGCGTGCGGTTATTTTTGTTGTACATGTTTTGTTTCAGCTGTACAAAATAATAGGCTTTTAGTTGGAGGGGTAACTTATTTCCAATGCCGGCGATTAAGCTGGCTTTGATGATTAATTTTTTTGTTCCTCTTAATCTTTCTACTTACTTTTCTTATTATGCTTGCTTAAAGAATTTTCGCACTATATGCCAGTTTGTCTCAGGTTATTAACCAGCGGATTGACAATTGGAGGGTCATTGTGACCAGGCATCTACTTCCTTGTAAGATTAGCTGGCTGTTTTTTGGAATCTTTTTTTTTGTGCCGAAGTTGTTAAAGTTTATTTTCCACTTGTTAGTTTTGCTTTTCCTGCTAATCCTATTGTTGAATTAGGTATGGTGCGTTTTGCTTTCTATTTTTCATCCTTTAAAGCTGGAAGCTTGTTATAAGTAACAGGTAGGAGTTCATGAACTATTATTTTGATTCATCTTTGTCTGTAATGATCCAAGAATGTCTTGTCTACTTATGCTATAATGCTTCATTTCTTTTTGGTAGTTTGTGGTAGGAAGTTTTGGATGCGTAGCTTGGTGCAGGTAATATATGTTGTTTTGTATTCCTAAATGCTTAGCGCTAATTTCTCTGTCCTGTGTAGGACGCTTGTGGTTTCAAGAGAATGCGAGAGTAATACAGGAAGTGGATTTAATGAGTACATCGTATTTGCTAAACCATTCTTTTAGAAAAAGTTTTTGGATGACGTAGCTAAGTTACTATGTCACCTTGTTCTTAGAAGTTCGCAAAATTTGAGGCAACTATTGTAAATTGTTATTAGAACATTCTGATTTTTAGAAATGTTGGAACATTATATTGTTTAGCACTTTTGGTGCTTCTAAGATGCTATCTAGGACGGCGTCTTGATTACCATCTATTCCCTTGTGCATGCTTCTTCTTTTTGGTTTCGAGGACTGGATGGTTCAAAAAGTGCCATATGTGATTATGATTCTCATTAAGTGAGGGATCTCTTTTAATTTCATTTTGATTAAATCTTTTGGTTAATTTCATGTTGGTTTGTAGTTCCGCATCTCAATAATGCAGGTAATAAGTGAAGTAGTTATTCTCTTGCTTGTTTAAGTTGCGTGCTATTCTGAATTCTTTGTGCTGTATCTATGTCTCGCTTGCATGTTTGAGGTTAAGAAACTTAAGAGTTTTGGCTGGAGGGTCAAGTTCTTTTCAAAGCCGGGATTGAGTTAAGCAGCTGCTTTCCTTAATAGTTGAGTTGCCTGCGCCACTATATCATTCTGCTTCTTATAAAGTTTCTAAATTTGCTTACGTGCTGTTATTTTTGTTATGCATGTTTTGTTTCAGCTGTAAAAAAGAATAGGCTTCTAGTTGGAGGGGCAACTTATTTTCAACGCCGGCAATCAAGCAGCCACTGGGCTTGATGGTTAAAATTTCGGATCCTTTTAATTATTCTTGCTAATTACTTTTCTTATTATGCTTGCTTAATGAACTTTTCCACTATATGCCAGTTTGTCTCAGGTTATTAACTAGCGGATTGGCAATTGGAGGGTCAATGTCTGCAGTAAACCAGGCATCTACTTCAACGGTAGATTAGCTGGCTGTTTTTTAGAATCTAGTTTTGATGCCGAAGTTACTAAAGTTCCTTTTCGACTTGCTAATTTGCTTTTCCTGCTGATCCTATTGTTGAATTAGGTATGTTGCGCTTTGTTTTCTATTTTTCACCTTTTAAAGGTGGAAGCTGGTTACAAGTAACAGGTAGGAGTTATTGAACTGTTATTTTGGTCAATCTTTGTCTCTAATGATCCAAGAATGTCTTGTCTACTTATTCTATATTGCTTCATTTCTTTTTGGTAGCTTGTTATAGGAGGTTTTGGATGCGTAGTTTGGTTCACGTTATATATGTTATTTTGTATTCCTAAATGCTTAGTACTAATTTCTATCTTGTGTGAAATGCTTTTAATATGAAAATTCGCAGCTACAGATGCTTTCTATCGAGGTCGCTTGTGGTTTCAAGTGTATGCGAGAGTAATATAGGAAAAAGATTTAATGAGTACATCGTTATTTCCTAAACCATTCTTTTAAAAAAAGTTTTATGGATGACGTAGCTAACTTACAAGGTCATCTTGTTCTTAGAAGTTCGTATAATTTGTGTCAACTAATTTAAATTGCTATTAGAATATTTTGATTTAGAAATGATGGAGAATTATACTGTTTATTACTTTTGTTCTTTCTAAGATGTTATCTAGGACGACGATTTGATTACCATCTGTCCTCTTCTGTATGCTTCCTCGTTTTGGTTTCGAGGACTGGATGGTTCAAAAAAGTGCATGTGTGATTCGGATTCTCATTAGCCGAAGGATCCCCTTTATGTTCATTTTGATCCATTCTTTTGGTTAATTTCAGGATGGAAGAAGCATGGCAAACGCTGGTTGGAAGTTCTGCATTTCAACAAAGCTTGTAAAAGTGAAGCAGTTGTTCTCTTGCTTTGTTAAGTTGCGTGCTATTCTGAATTCTTTGTGCTGCATCTGTCTCGCTTGCATGCTGTTTCGTATGTTTCTCCTCTTTTCATGTTCAAAAACTAAAAAGTTTTGGCTGGAGCGTCAAGTTTTCTTCAATGCCGAAATTGAGTTAAGCAGCTGCTTCCCTTAATAGTTGAGTTGCCTCGACCACTATATCATTATGCTTCTTATTAAGTTTCTAACTTTGCTAGCGTGCGGTTATTTTTGTTATGCATGTTTTGTTTTAGCAGTAAAAAAGAATAGGTTTCTAGTTGGAGGGGCAACTTATTTTCAATGCCGGCAATCAAGCAGGCAGTGGCCTTGATGGTAAAGTTTTCTGATCCTCTTAATCTTTCTTGCTACTTACTTTTCTTATTATGCTTGCTTAAAGAATTTTCGCACTATATGCCAGTTTGTCTAAAGTTATTAACCAGCGGATTGGCGGTTGGAGGGTCATTGTGACCAGGCATCTACTTCCTCGGAAGATTAATTTGGCTGTTTTCTGGATTTTTTTTTTTTGTGCCGAAGTCGCTAAAGTTCATTTTCCACTTGTTAATTAGCTTTTCTTGCTGATCCTATTGTTGAATTAGGTATGCTGCATTTTGTTTTCTATTTTTCATCCTTTTAAAGCTGGAAGCTTTTTTACAAGTAACAGGTAGGAGTTCATGAACTATTATTTTGATTCATGTTTGTGTGTAATGATCAAAGAATGTCTTGTCTACTTATGCTATAATGCTTCATTTCTTTTTGATAGTTTGTGGTAGTAAATTTTGGATGTGTAGTTTTGTGAATGTTGTATATGTTGTTTTGTATTCCTAAATGCTTAGTACTAATTTCTCTGTCTTGTGTGACATTCTTTTAATGGGAAAAAATTCGCAGCTATAGAGGCTTTCTATCGAGGTCGCTTGTGGTTTCAAGTGAATGCGAGACGGTAATATAAGAAGAAGATTTAATGAGTACATCGTATTTCCTAAACCATTCTTTTAGAAAAAGTTTTGTGGATGACAAAGCTAACTTACTATGTCACCTTGTTCTTAGAAGTTTGCAAAATTTGATGCAACTAATGTGAATTGCTATATGAACATTCTGATTTTTAGAAATGTTGGAACATTATATTGTTTAATACTTTTGTTCTTTCTAAAAGGATATCTAGGACGGCGATTTGATTACCGTCTATCCCCTTTTGAATGCTTCCTCTTTTTGGTTTCAAAGACTCGATGGTTCAAAAAATGGCGTGTGTGATTATGATTCTAATTTGGCGAAGGATCCCTTTTATGTTCATTTTGATCAAATCTTTTGGTTAATTTCAGGTTGGAAAAAGCATGGTCATAATAAGTGAAGAAGTTATTCTCTTGCTTGCATAAGTTGCTTGCTATTCTGAATTCTGTGTTGCATTTATGTCTCTGTTGCATGCTGTTTCATATGTTTCTCCTCTTTTCAGGTTTAAAAAGCTAAAGAGTTTTGGCTGGAGTGTCAAGTTCTCTTCAATGCCGTGATTGAGTTAAGCAGCTGCTTCCCTTAAAAGTTGAGTTGCCCGCGCCAGTATATCTTTCTGTTTCTTTTTAAGTTTCTAAGTTTGCTAGCGTGCGGTTATTTTTGTTATACATGTTTTGTTTCAGCTGTAAAAACAATAGGCTTTTAGTTGGAGGGGTAACTTATTTCCAATGCCGGCAATCAAGCAGCCACTGGCTTTGATGATAAATTTTTTTGTTCCTCTTAATCCTTCTTGCTACTTACTTCCTTATTGTGCTTACTTAATAAAATTCCAACTATATGCCTGTTTGTCTCAGGCTATTAACTAGTGGATTAACAGTTGGAGGGTCAATATGCAGTAAACCAAGCATCTCCTTCCTCGGTAGGATAGCTGGCTGTTTTTTGGAATACTTTTATTGATTCCGAAGTTGCTAAGGTTCCTTTTCGACTTATTAATTAGCTTTTCCTGCTGATCCTATTGTTGAATCAGGTATGTTGCATTTTTTTTTTTCTATATTTCTTCCTTTTTAGCCGGAAGCTTAATACAAGTAAAAGGTAGCAGCTCATGAATTGTTATTTTGGTTCATCTTTGTCTGTAATGATCCAAGATTGTCTTTTCTGCTTATGCTATAATGCTTCATTTCATTTTGATAGTTTGTGGTAGGAAGTTTTGGATGCGTAGTTTGGTGCACGTTATATATGTTGTTTTGTATTCCTAAGTGCTTAGTTTTAATTTTTCTGTCTTGTGTGACATGTTTTTAGATAGAAATTCGTAGCTACAGATGCTTTCTATTGAGGTCGCTTGTGGTTTCAAGCGAATGCGAGAGTAATATGTGAAAAGATTTAATGAGTATATCGTTATTTCCTAAACCATTTCTTTAGAAATAGTTGTAAGGTTGACGTAGCTAATTTATAAGTCACCATGTTCTTAGAAGTTCGTAAAATTTGAGGCAAATAATGTAAATTGCTAACAGAACATTCTAATGTTTAGAAATGTTGGAACAATATATTGTTTAATACTTTTTTTCTTCTAAGATGATATCTAGGACGGCGATTTGATTACGATCTATGCTCTTTTGTACGCTACTCGTTTTGGTTTCGAGGACTGCATGGTTCAAAAAAGGGCATGTGTGATTCTGATTCTCGTTAGGCGAAGGATCCCTTTTATGTTCATTTTGATCTAATCTTTTGGTTAATTTCAGGATGGTAGAAGCATGGCGAGCGCTGGCTGGAAGTTCTGCATTTCAATAAAGCTTGTAATAAGTGAAGCAGTTATTCTCTTGCTTTGTTAAGTTGCGTGCTATTCTGAATTCTTTGTGTTGCATCTATGTCTCGCTTGCATGCTGTTTCATATGTTTCTCCTCTTTTCAGGTTAAAAAACTAAAGTGTTTTGGCTGGAGTGTCAAGTTCTCTTCAATGCCGAGATTGAGTTAAGCAGCTGCTTCCCTTAATAGTTGAGTTGCCTGCACCACTATATCATTATGCTTCTTATTAAGTTTCTAACTTTGCTAGCATGCGGTTATATTTGTTATGCATGTTTTGTTTCAGCCGTAAAAAAGAATAGGCTTCTAGTTGGAGGGGCAACTTATTTTCAGTGCAGGCAATCAAGTAGCCAGTGGCGTTTATGGTTAAGTTTTCTGATCCTCTTAATCTTTCTTGCTACTTACTTTTCTTATTATGCTTGCTTAAAGAATTTTCGCACTCTATGCCAGTTTGTCTCAGGTTATTAACCAGTGGATTGACAATTGGAGGGTCATTGTGACCAGGCATCTACTTACTTGGAAGATTAGCTGGCTGTTTTTTGGAATCTTTTTTTTATGCCGAAGTTGTTAAAGTTTATTTTCCACTTGTTAATTTGCTTTTCCTGCTGATCCTATTGTTGAATTAGGTATGTTGCGTTTTGTTTTCTATTTTTCATCCTTTAAAGCTGGAAGCTTGTCATAAGTAACAGTAGGAGTTCATGAACTATTATTTTGATTCATGTTTGTGTGTAATGATCCAAGAATGTCTTATCTACTTATGCTATAATGCTTCATTTCTTTTTGGTAGTTTGTGGTAGGAACTTTTTGGATGCGAAGTTTGGTGCAGGTTATATATTTTGTTTTGTATTCCTAAATGCTTAGTACTAATTTCTCTGTCTTTTGCAGTAAACCAGGCATCTACTTCCACGGTAGACTAGCTGGCTGTTTTCTGGAATCTTGTTTTTGATGCTGAAGCTGCTAAAGTTCCTTTTCCACTTGTTAATTAGCTTTTCCTGCTGATCCTATTGCTGAATTTGGTATGTTGCGCTTTGTTTTCTATTTTTCATCCTTTTAAAGATGGAAGCTTGTTACAAATGACAGGTAGGAGTTTATGAACTATTATTTTGATTCATCTTTGTCTGTAACGATCTAAGAATGTCTTATCTACTTATGCTATAATGCTTCATTTCTTTTTGGTAGTTTGTGGTAGGAAGCTTTGGATGAGTAGCTTGGTGCAGGTTATATATTTTGTTCTGTATTCCTAAATGCTTAGTACTAATTTCTCTGTCTTATGTGACATGCTTTTAATGCGAAAAAATTCGAAGCTACGGACGCTTTTATCGAGGTCGATTGTGTTTTCAAGTGAATGCGAGAGTAATATAGGAAGAAGATTTAATGAAGACATTGTATTTCCTAAACCATTCTTTTAGAGAACGTTTTATGGTTGACGTAGCTAACTTACTAAGTCACCATGTTCTTAGAAGTTCGTAAAATCTGAGGCAAATAATGTAAATTGCTGTTAGAACATTCCAATGTTTAGAAATTTTGGAACATTATATTGTTTAGTACTTTTTTTCTTTCTAAGACGATATCTATGACGGCAATTTGATTACCATCTATCCCCTTTTGAATGCTTCCTCTTTTTAGTTTCGAGGTCTGGATGGTTCAAAAAATGGCATGTGTGATTCTGATTCTCATTTGGCGAAGGATCCCTTTTATGTTGATTTTGATAAACTCTTTTAGTTAATTTCAAGTTGGAAGAAGCATGGCGAGCACTGATTGGAAGTTCTGCATTTCAATAATGGTCGTAATAAGTGAAGAAGTTATTCTCTTGCTCGGTTAAGTTGCGTGCTATTTATGAATTCTTTGTGTTGCATCTATGTCTCGCTTGCATGCTGTTTCATATGTTTCTCCTCTTTTCAGGTTAAAAAACTAAAGAGTTTTGGCTAGAGTGTCAAGTTCTCTTCAATACCGCGATTGAGTTAAGCAGCTGCTTCCTTAATAGTTGAGTTGCCTGCGACACTATATCTTTCTGTTTCCTTTTAAGTTTCTAAGTTTGCTTGCGTGCGGTTATTTTTGTTACATGTTATGTTTCAGCTGTAAAAAACAATAGGCTTCTAGTTGGACGGGTAACTTATTTCCAATGCCGGCAATTAAGCAGCCACTCGTCTTGATGATTAATTTTTTTGTTCCTCTTAATCTTTCTTGCTACCTACGTTCATTATTGTGCTTGCTTGACAAGATTTCCCACTATATGCCAGTTTGTCTCAGGTTATTAACTAGTGGATTGGCAGTTGGAGGGTCAAATGTCTGCAGTAAACCAGGCATCTACTTCCTCGGTCTATTTAGCTGGCTGTTTTTTGGAATCCATTTATTGATGCCGAAGTTGTTAAAGTTCCTTTTTCGACTTGTTATTTAGCTTTTCCTGTTAATCCTATTGTTGAATCAGGTATCTTTCATTTTTTTTTCCATATTTCATCCTTTTTAGCTGGAAGCTTGTTATAAGTAAAAGGTAGCAGTTCATGAATTATTATTTTGGTTCATCTTTTGTCTGTAATGATCCAAGATTGTCTTTTCTGCTTATGCTATAATGCTTAATTTCTTATTGATAGTTTGTGGTAGGATGTTTTGGATGCGTAGTTTGGAGCACGTTATATATGTTGTTTTGTATTCCTAAATGCTTAGTTCTAATTTCTCTATCTTGTGTGACATGTTTTTAAGATTGAAATTCACAGCTACAGACGCTTTCCATCGAGGTCGCTTGTGGTTTCAAGCGAATACGAGACTAATATAGGAAAAAGATTTAATAAGTAAATCGTTATTTCCTAAACCATTCTTTTAGAAAAAGTTTATGGTTGACGTAGCTAACTTACTAAGTCACCATGTTCTTAGAAGTTCGTAAAATTTGAGGCAAACAATGTAAATTACTATTACAACATTCTGATGTTTAGAAATGTTGGAACATTATATTGTTTAATACTTTTGTTCTTTCTAAGACGATATCTATGACGGCGATTTGATTACCATCTATCCCCTTTTGAATACTTCCTCTTTTTGGTTTCGAGGACTGGATGGTTCAAAAATTGCATGTGTGATTCTGATTGTCATTTGGCGAAGGATGTTTATGTTCATTTTAATTCTGATTTCAGTTTTGAAGCATGGCGAGCGCTGAGGAGTTCCATTCAAAAAACAGATGTTGATTTTGATAAAATCTTTAATGTTCATTTTTAATTTTTTGTAAAAAGAAACAGGTTGGAAGAAGCACTGATTGGAAGTTCTGCATTTCAATAATAGTCGTAATAAGTTAAGCAGTTATTCTCTTGCTTTGTTAAGTTCGGGTGTTATTTATGAATTTTTGTATTGCATCTATGTCTTGGTTGCATGCTTTTGCATATGTTTCTCCTCTTTTTGAGGTTAAAAACTAAAGAGTTTTTGGCTGGAGAGTCAAGTTCTCTTCAATGCCGCGATTGAGTTAAGCAGTTGTTTCCCTTAATAGTTGAGTTGCCTTCGACACTATATCTTTCTGTTTCTTTCTAAGTTTCTAAGTTTGCTTGTGTGCGGTTATTTTTGTTGTACATGTTTTGTTTCATCTGTACAAAATAATAGGCTTTTAGTTGAAGGGGTAACTTATTTCCAATGCCGGCGATTAAGCAGCCACTGCCCTTGATGATTAATTTTTTGTTCCTCTTAATCTTTTCTACTTACTTTTCTTATTATGCTTGCTTAAAGAATTTTCCCACTATATGCCAGTTTGTCTCAGGTTATTAACCAGCGGATTGACAATTGGAGGGTCATTGTAAACCAGGCATCTACTTCCTTGTAAGATTAGCTGGCTGTTTTTGGAATCTTTTTTGATGCCGAAGTTGTTAAAGTTTATTTTCCACTTGTTAGTTTTGCTTTTCCTGCTAATCCTATTGTTGAATTAGGTATGGTGCGTTTTGTTTTCTATTTTTCATCCTTTTAAAGCTGTAAGCTTGTTATAAGTAACAGGTAGGAGTTCATGAACTATTATTTTGATTCATCTTTGTCTGTAATGATCCAAGAATTTCTTGTCTACTTATGCTATAATGCTTCATTTCCTTTTGGTAGTTTGTGGTTGGAAGTTTTGGATACGTTGTTTGGTGCAGGTTATATATGCTGTTTTGTATTCCTAAATGCTTAGTACTAATTTATCTGTCCTGTGTTTTTAGGACGCTTATGGTTTCAAGTGAATGCGAGAGTAATACAGGAAGAGGATTTAATGAGTACATCGTATTTTCTAAACCATTCTTTTGAAAAAAAATTTATGGATGACGTAGCTAAGTTACTATGTCACCTTGTTCTTAGAAGTTCGCAAAATTTTGAGGCAACTAATGTAAATTGTTATTAGAACATTCTAATTTTTAGAAATGTTGCAACATTATATTCTCTAGTACTTTTGTTGCTTCTAAGAGATGCTATCTTTTTTTGTGGGACGACGTCTTGATTACCATCTATCCTCTTTACCATTCTTCCTCTTTTTGGTTTCGAGGACTGAATGGTTCAAAAAGTGCCATGTGTGATTATGATTATCATTAGCTGAGGGATCCTTTTAATTTCATTTTGATTAAATCTTTTGGTTAATTTTAGGTTGGTTTGAAGTTCCGCATCTCAATAATGCAGGTAATGCTTGCAATAAGTTAGTTATTCTCTTGCTTTTTTAAGTTGCGTGTTATTCTAAATTTTTTGTGCTGTATCTTTGTCTTGCTTGTGTTTGAGGTTAAGAAACTTAAGAGTTTTGGCTGGAGGGTCAAGTTCTTTTCAAAGCCGGGATTGAGTTAAGCAGCTGTTTCCTTAATAGTTGAGTTGCCTGCGCCACTATATCATTCTGCTTCTTATAAAGTTTCTAAATTTGCTTACGTGCTGTTTTTTTTGTTATGCATGTTTTGTTTCAGCTGTAAAAAAAGAATAGGCTTCTAGTTGGAGGGGCAACTTATTTTCAACGCCGGCAATCAAGCAGCCACTGGGCTTGATGGTTAAAATTTCGGATCCTTTTAATTATTCTTGCTAATTACTTTTTTATTATGCTTGCTTAATGAACTTTTCCACTATATGCCAGTTTGTCTCAGGTTATTAACTAGCGGATTGGTGGTTGGATGGTCAATGTCTGCAGTAAACCAGGCATCTACTTCAACGGTAGATTAGCTGGCTGTTTTAGAAATCGTTTTTTTGATGCCGAATTTTACTAAAGTTCCTTTTCGACTTGCTAATTTGCTTTTCCTGCTGACCCTTTTGTTGAATTAGGTATGTTGCGCAATTTGTTTTCTATTTTTCACCTTTTAAAGGTGGAAGCTTGTTACAAGTAACAGGTAGGAGTTATTGAACTGTTATTTTGATTCAATCTTTGTCTCTAATGATCCAAGAATGTCTTGTCTACTTATTCTATATTGCTTCATTTCTTTTTTTGGTAGCTTGTTATAGGAGGTTTTGGATGCGTAGTTTGGTTCACGTTATATATGTTATTTTGTATTCCTAAATGCTTAGTACTAATTTCTATCTTGTGTGAAATGTTTTAATATGAAAATTGCAGCTACAGATGCTTTCTATCGAGGTCGCTTGTGGTTTCAAGTGTATGCGAGAGTAATATAGGAAAAAGATTTAATGAGTACATCGTTATTTACTAAACCATTCTTTTAAAAAAGTTTTATGGATGACGTAGCTAACTTACAAGGTCATCTTGTTCTTAGAAGTTCGTATAATTTGTGTCAACTAATTTAAATTGCTATTAGAATATTTTGATTTAGAAATGATGGAGAATTATACTGTTTATTACTTTTGTTCTTTCTAAGATGTTATCTAGGACGACGATTTGATTACCATCTGTCCTCTTTGTATGCTTCCTCGTTTTGGTTTCGAGGACTGGATGGTTCAAAAAAGTGCATGTGTGATTCGGATTCTCATTTAGTGAAGGATCCCCTTTATGTTCATTTTGATCCATTCTTTTTGTTTAATTTCAGGATGGAAGAAGCATGGCAAACGCTGGTTGGAAGTTCTGCATTTCAACAAAGCTTGTAAAAGTTAAGCAGTTGTTCTCTTGCTTTGTTAAGTTGCGTGTTATTCTGAATTTTTTTGTGCTGCAATGTGTTGCTTGCATGCTGTTTCGTATGTTTCTCCTCTTTTCATGTTAAAAACTAAAAAAGTTTTGGCTGGAGCGTCAAGTTTTCTTCAATGCCGAAATTGAGTTAAGCAGTTGTTTCCTTAATAGTTGAGTTGCCTCGACCACTATATCATTATGCTTCTTATTAAGTTTCTAAGTTTGCTAGCGTGCAGTTATTTTTGTTATGCATGTTTTGTTTCATCAGTAAAAAGAATAGGTTTCTAGTTGGAGGGGCAACTTATTTTCAATGCCAGTAATCAAGCGGCCACTGGCCTTGATGGTTAAGTTTTCTAATCCTCTTAATCTTTCTTGCTACTTACTTTCTTATTATGCTTGCTTAATGAATTTTCCCACTATATGCCAGTTTGTCTCAAATTATAAACCAGTGGATTGGCAGTTGGAGGGTCAATGTGCAGTAAACTAGGCATCTACTTCCTCGGAAGATTAATTTGGCTGTTTTCTGGATCCTTTTTTTGTGCCGAAGTTGCTTAAGTTCCTTTTCCACTAGTTAATTAGCTTTTCCTGCTGATCCTATTGTTGTATTAGGTATGTTGCATTTTGTTTTCTGTTTTCATCCTTTTAAAGCTGGAAGCTTATTACAAGTAACAGGCAGGAGTTCATGAACTGTTATTTTTATTCATCATTGCCTGTAATGATCCAAGAATGGCTTGTCTACTTATGCTATAATGCTTCATTTCTTTTTGGTAGTTTGTGTAGTAAATTTTGGATGTGTAGTTTTTTGTGAATGTTGTATATGTTGTTTTGTATTCCTAAATGCTTAGTACTAATTTCTCTGTCTTGTGTGACATTGTTTTTAATGGAAAAAATTGCAGCTATAGAGGCTTTCTATCGAGGTCGCTTGTGGTTTCAAGTGAATGCGAGAGTAATATAAGAAGAAGATTTAATGAGTACATCGTTATTTCCTAAACCATTCTTTTTAGAAAAAGTTTTTGTGGATGACAAAGCTAACTTACTATGTCACCTTGTTCTTAGAAGTTTGCAAAATTTGATGCAACTAATGTGAATTGCTATATGAACATTCTGATTTTTAGAAATGTTGGAACATTATATTGTTTAATACTTTTTTTCTTTCTAAAAGGATATCTAGGACGGCGATTTGATTACCGTCTATCCCCTTTTGAATGCTTCCTCTCTTTTGGTTTCAAAGACTCGATGGTTCAAAAAATGGCGTGTGTGATTATGATTCTAATTTCAGTGAAGGATCCCTTTTATGTTCATTTTGATCAAATCTTTTGTTTTAATTTCAGGTTGGAAAAAGCATGGTCATAATAAGTGAAGAAGTTATTCTCTTGCTTGCATAAGTTTGTTTGCTATTCTGAATTCTGTGTTGCATTTATGTCTCTGTTGCATGCTGTTTCATATGTTTCTCCTCTTTTCAGGTTTAAAAAGCTAAAGAGTTTTGGCTGGAGTGTCAAGTTCTCTTCAATGCCGCGATTGAGTTAAGCAGCTGCTTCCCTTAAAAGTTGAGTTGCCTGCGCCAGTATATCTTTCTGTTTCTTTTTAAGTTTCTAAGTTTGCTAGCGTGCGGTTATTTTTGTTATACATGTTTTGTTTCAGCTGTAAAAACAATAGGCTTTTAGTTGGAGGGGTAACTTATTTCCAATGCCGGCAATCAAGCAGCCACTGGCTTTGATGATAAATTTTTTTGTTCCTCTTAATCCTTCTTGCTACTTACTTCCTTATTGTGCTTACTTAATAAAATTTCCAACTATATGCCAGTTTGTCTCAGGCTATTAACTAGTGGATTAACAGTTGGAGGGTCAATATGCAGTAAACCAAGCATCTCCTTCCTCGGTAGGATAGCTGGCTGTTTTTTGGAATACTTTTATTGATTCCGAAGTTGCTAAGGTTCCTTTTCGACTTATTAATTAGCTTTTCCTGCTGATCCTATTGTTGAATCAGGTATGTTGCATTTTTTTTTTCTATATTTCTTCCTTTTTAGCCGGAAGCTTAATACAAGTAAAAGGTAGCAGCTCATGAATTGTTATTTTGGTTCATCTTTGTCTGTAATGATCCAAGATTGTCTTTTCTGCTTATGCTATAATGCTTCATTTCATTTTGATAGTTTGTTGTAGGAAGTTTTGGATGCGTAGTTTGGTGCACGTTATATATGTTGTTTTGTATTCCTAAGTGCTTAGTTTTAATTTTTTCTGTCTTGTGTGACATGTTTTTAGATAGAAATTTGTAGCTACAGATGCTTTTTATTATTGAGGTCGCTTGTGGTTTCAAGCGAATGCGAGAGTAATATGTGAAAAGATTTAATGAGTATATCGTTATTTCCTAAACCATTTCTTTAGAAATAGTTGTAAGGTTGACGTAGCTAATTTATAAGTCACCTTGTTCTTAGAAGTTCGTAAAATTTGAGTCAACTAATGTAAATTGCTATTCGAACATTCTGATTTAGAAATGTTGGAAAATTATATCGTTTGTTACTTTCGTTGTTTATAAGATGATATCTAGGACGGCGATTTGATTACGATCTATGCTCTTTTTGTACGCTACTCGTTTTGGTTTCGAGGACTCGATGGTTCAAAAAAGGCATGTGTGATTATGATTCTCATTAGGCGAAGGTTCCCTTTTATGTTCATTTTGATGTAATCTTTTGTTTAATTGCAGGTCGGAAGAAGAATGGCTAGAGCTGGCAGGAAGTTCTGTTTTTCAATAATGCTTGTAATAAGTGAAGCAGTTCTTCTCTTGCTTGGTCAAATTATGTGCTATTTTGTAATTCTTTTTGTTGCATCTATGTCTTGCTTGCATGCTGTTTCGTATGTTTCTCCTCTTTTCTGGTTAAAAAGCTAAAGAGTTTTGGCTGTAGTGTCAAGTTCTCTTCAATTCTGACAAGGAGTTAAGCAACTACTTCCCTTAATAGTTGTGTTGCCTGCGCCACTATATCATTCTGCTTCTTATTAAGTTTCTAACTTTGCTAGCATGCGGTTATATTTGTTATGCATGTTTTGTTTCAGCCGTAAAAAGAATAGGCTTCTAGTTGGAGGGGCAACTTATTTTCAGTGCAGGCAATCAAGTAGCCAGTGGCGTTTATGGTTAAGTTTTCTGATCCTCTTAATCTTTCTTGCTACTTACTTTTCTTATTATGCTTGCTTAAAGAATTTTCGCACTCTATGCCGGTTTGTCTCAGGTTATTAACCAGTGGATTGACAATTGAGGGTCATTGTGACCAGGCATCTACTTACTTGGAAGATTAGCTGGCTGTTTTTTGAATCTTTTTATGCCGAAGTTGTTAAAGTTTATTTTCCACTTGTTAATTTGCTTTTCCTGCTGATCCTATTGTTGAATTAGGTATGTTGCGTTTTGTTTTCTATTTTTCATCCTTTAAAGCTGGAAGCTTGTCATAAGTAACAGTAGGAGTTCATGAACTATTATTTTGATTCATGTTTGTGTGTAATGATCCAAGAATGTCTTATCTACTTATGCTATAATGCTTCATTTCTTTTTGGTAGTTTGTGGTAGGAACTTTTTGGATGCGAAGTTTGGTGCAGGTTATATATTTTGTTTTGTATTCCTAAATGCTTAGTACTAATTTCTCTGTCTTTTGCAGTAAACCAGGCATCTACTTCCACAGTAGACTAGCTGGCTGTTTTCTGGAATCTTGTTTTTTATGCTGAAGCTGCTAAAGTTCCTTTTCCACTTGTTAATTAGCTTTTCCTGCTGATCCTATTGCTGAATTTGGTATGTTGCGCTTTGTTTTCTATTTTTCATCCTTTTAAAGATGGAAGCTTGTTACAAATGACAGGTAGGAGTTTATGAACTATTATTTTGATTCATCTTTGTCTGTAACGATCTAAGAATGTCTTATCTACTTATGCTATAATGCTTCATTTCTTTTTGGTAGTTTGTGGTAGGAAGCTTTGGATGAGTAGCTTGGTGCAGGTTATATATTTTGTTCTGTATTCCTAAATGCTTAGTACTAATTTCTCTGTCTTATGTGACATGCTTTTAATGAGAAAAAATTCGAAGCTACGGACGCTTTTATCGAGGTCGATTGTGTTTTCAAGTGAATGCGAGAGTAATATAGGAAGAAGATTTAATGAAGACATTGTATTTCCTAAACCATTCTTTTAGAGAACGTTTTATGGTTGACGTAGCTAACTTACTAAGTCACCATGTTCTTAGAAGTTCGTAAAATCTGAGGCAAATAATGTAAATTGCTGTTAGAACATTCCAATGTTTAGAAATTTTGGAACATTATATTGTTTAGTACTTTTTTTTCTTTCTAAGACGATATCTATGACGGCAATTTGATTACCATCTATCCCCTTTTGAATGCTTCCTCTTTTTTTAGTTTTGAGGTCTGGATGGTTCAAAAAATGGCATGTGTGATTCTGATTCTCATTTGGCGAAGGATCCTTTTATGTTGATTTTGATAAACTCTTTTAGTTAATTTCAAGTTGGAAGAAGCATGGCGAGCACTGATTGGAAGTTCTGCATTTCAATAATGGTCGTAATAAGTGAAGAAGTTATTCTCTTGCTCGGTTAAGTTGCGTGCTATTTATGAATTCTTTGTGTTGCATCTATGTCTCGCTTGCATGCTGTTTCATATGTTTCTCCTCTTTTCAGGTTAAAAAACTAAAGAGTTTTGGCTAGAGTGTCAAGTTCTCTTCAATACCGCGATTGAGTTAAGCAGCTGCTTCCTTAATAGTTGAGTTGCCTGCGACACTATATCTTTCTGTTTCCTTTTAAGTTTCTAAGTTTGCTTGCGTGCGGTTATTTTTATTGTACATGTTATGTTTCAGCTGTAAAAAACAATAGGCTTCTAGTTGGACGGGTAACTTATTTCCAATGCCGGCAATTAAGCAGCCACTCGTCTTGATGATTAATTTTTTTGTTCCTCTTAATCTTTCTTGCTACCTACTTCATTATTGTGCTTGCTTGACAAGATTTCCCACTATATGCCAGTTTGTCTCAGGTTATTAACTAGTGGATTGGCAGTTGGAGGGTCAATATGCAGTAAACCAGGCATCTACTTCCTCGGTCTATTAGCTGGCTGTTTTCTGGAATCCATTTATTGATGCCGAAGTTGCTAAAGTTCCTTTTCGACTTGCTAATTAGCTTTTCCTGCTAATCCTATTGTTGAATTAGGTATCTTTCATTTTTTTTTTCCATGTTTCATCCTTTTTAGCTGGAAGCTTGTTATAAGTAACAGGTAGCAGTTCATGAATTGGTATTCTGGTTCATCTTTTGTCTGTAATGATCCATGATTGTCTTTTCTGCTTATGCTATAATGCTTCATTTCTTATTGATAGTTTGTGGTAGGAAGTTTTGGATGCGCAGTTCGGTGCACGTTATATATGTTGTTTTGTATTCCTAAATGCTTAGTTCTAATTTCTCTATCTTGTGTGACATGTTTTTAAGATGGAAATTCGCAGCTACAGATGCTTTCTATCGAGGTCGCTTGTGGTTTCAAGCGAATGCGAGACTAATATAGGAACAAGATTTAACGAGTACATCGTTATTTCCTAAACCATTCTTTTAGAAAAAGTTTTATGGTTGACGTAGCTAACTTGCTAAGTCACCATGTTCTTAGAAGTTCGTAAAATTTGAGGCAAACAATGTAAATTACTATTACAACATTCTGATGTTTAGAAATGTTGGAACATTATATTGTTTAATACTTTTGTTCTTTCTAAGAGGATATCTATGACGGCGATTTGATTACCATCTATCCCCTTTTGAATACTTCCTCTTTTTGGTTTCGAGGACTGGATGGTTCAAAAAATTGCATGTGTGATTCTGATTGTCATTTGGCGAAGGATCCCGTTTATGTTCATTTTAATCAAATCTTTTGGTTAATTTCAAGTTGGAAGAAGCATGGCGAGCGCTGATGGGAAGTTCTGCATTCAAAAAACAGATGTGTGATTATGATTCTCACTCAGTGAGGGATACCTTTAATGTTCATTTTTACCCAATCTTTTGTAAAAATTTGTTTCAGGTTGGAAGAAGCATGGCAAGCCCTGGTGGGAAGCTCTGCATTTCTATAATGCTTGCAATAAGTTAAGCAGTTATTCTCTTGCTTTGTTAAGTCGGGTGTTATTCTGAATTTTTTGTATTGCATCAATGTGTTGGTTGCATGCTTTTTCGTATGTTTCTCCTCTTTTTGAGGTTAAAAACTAAAGAGTTTTGGGCTGGAGAGTCAAGTTCTCTTCAATGCCGGGATTGAGTTAAGCAGTTGTTTCCCTTAAAAGTTGAGTTGCCTTCGCCACTATATCATTCTGCTTCTTTCTAAGTTTCTAAGTTTGCTTGTGTGCGGTTATTTTTGCTGTGCATGTTTTGTTTCATCTGTCAAAAAGAATACGCTTCTAGTTGAAGGGGCAACTTATTTCCAATGATGGCAATCAAGCAGCCACTGCCCTTGATGGTTAAGTTTTCTGATCCTCTTAAATCTTTCGTGCTACTTACTTTCTTATTGTGCTTGCTTATTGAATATTCCCACTATATGCCAGTTAGTCTAACGTTAGTAACCAGCGGATTGGCAGCTGGAGGGTCAATATGCAGTAAACCAGACATCTACTTGCTCGGTAGATTAGCTGCCTGTTTTCTGGAATCCTTTTGTTGATGCCGAAGTTTGCTTAAGCTCCTTTTCCACTTGTTAGTAAGCTTTTCCTGCTGACCCTATTGTTGAATTAGGTATGCTGCAATTTGTTTTCTGTTTTTCATCCTTTTAATGCAGTAAGCTTGTTACAAGTAACAGCTAGGAGTTCATGAACTCTTATTTTGATTCATCTTTGTCTGTCATGATCCAAAAATTTCTTGTCTACTTTTACTATTATGCTTCATTTCTTTGTGGCAGTTTGTTGTAGGAAGTTTTGGATAGGTAGTTTGGTGCACGTTATATATGTTGTTTTGTATTCCTAAATGCTTAGTACTAATTTCTCTGTCTTGTGTGACATGTTTTTAAGATGGAAATTCGCAGCTATAGATGCTTTCTATCGATGTCGCTTATGGTTTCAAGCGAATGCGAGAGTAATATAGGAAAAGATTTAATGAGCACATCGTTATTTTCTAAACCATTCTTTTAGAAAAAGTTTTATGGATGACGTAGCTAACTTACTAGGTCACAATGTTCTTAGAAGTTCGTAAAATTTGAGGCAAGTAACGTAAATTGCTATTAGAACATTCTGATGTTTAGAGATGTTGGAACACTACATTGTTAGTACTTTTTTTCTTCTAAGATGATATCTAGTCTTTTTGTGGGACGACGATTTGATTACCATCTACCCTCTTTTGCATGCTTCCTCTTTTTGGTTTCGAGGTTTGGATCGTTCAAAAAACAGCATGTGTGATTATGATTCTCATTCGGTGAAGGATACCTTTTATGTTCATTTTTATCTAGTCTTTTGTTTTGTTTCAGGTTGGAAGAAGCATGGCGAGCCCTGGTGGGAAGCTCTGCATTTCTATAATGCTTGCAATAAGTTAAGCAGTTATTCTCTTGCTTGGTTAAGTTGCGTGTTACTCTAAATTTTTTGTGTTGCATCTATTTGTTAATTGCATGCTGTTTCGTATGTTTCTCCTCTTTTCAGGTTAAAAGCTAAAGAGTTTGGGATGGAGTGTCAAGTTCTCTTCAATTCCGGGATTGAGTTAAGCAGCTGTTTCCTTAATAGTTGAGTTGCCTTAGCCACTATACCGTTCTGCTTCTTACAAAGTTTCTAAGTTTGCTTGCGTGCAGTTTTCTTTGTTATGCATATTTTGTTTGATCTGTAAAAAAGAATAGGCTTCTAGTTGAAGGCGCAACTTATTTCCAGTGCCGGCAATCAAGCACCCACTGGCCTTGATGCTTAAGTTTTCTAATCCTCTTAAATCTTTCTTGCTACTTACTTTCTTATTACGCTTGCTTATTGAATATTCTCACTATATGCCAGTTTGTCTAAAGTTAACCAACGGATTGGTGGTTGGATGGTCAATGTGCAGTAAACCAGACATCTACTTGCTCGGTAGATTAGCTGGCTGTTCTGGAAACGTTTTGTTTATGCCGAATTTTGCTTAAGCTCCTTTTCCACTTGTTAGTTAGCTTTTCCGGCTGACCCTTTTGTTGAATTAGGTATGTTGCAATTTGTTTTCTGTTTTTCAGTAAACTTGTTACAAGTAACAGCTAGGAGTTCATGAACTGTTAGTTTGATTCATCTTTGTCTGTAATGATCCAAAAATGTCTTGTCTACTTATGCTATTATGCTTCATTTCTTTTTGGTAATTTGTTGTAGGGACTTTTGGATACGTAGTTTGGTGCACGTTATATATGTTGTTTTGTATTCCTAAACGCTTAGTACTAATTTCTCTGTCTTGTGTGACATGTTTTTAAGATGGAAATTCGCAGCTACAGATGCTTTATATCGAGGTCGCTTGTGGTTTCAAGCGAATGCGAGAGTAATATAGGAAAAGATTTAATTAGCACATCGTTATTTACTAAAGCATTCTTTTAAAAAAAGTTTTATGGATGACGTAGCTAACTTACTAGGTCGCCATGTTCTTAAAAGTTCGTAAAATTTGATGCAAGTAACGTAAATTGCTAATAGAACATTCTGATGTTTAGAGATGTTGGAACATTATATTGTTAGTACTTTTTTTCTTCTAAGATGATATCTAGTCTTTTTGTGGGACGGCGATTTGATTACCATCTATCCTCTTTTGCATGCTTCCTCTTTTTGGTTTCGAGGTTTCGATCGTTCAAAAAACGGCATGTGTGATTATGATTCTCATTCGGTGAAGGATACCTTTTATGTTCATTTTTATCTAATCTTTTTGTTTTGTTTCAGGTTTGAAAAAGCAAGGCGAGCCTGGTGGGAAGCTCTGCATTTCCATAATGCTTCCAATAAGTTAAGCAGTTATTCTCTTGCTTTGTTAAGTTGGGTGTTATTCTGAATTTTTTGTATTGCATCAATGTGTTGGTTGCATGCTTTTTCGTATGTTTCTCCTCTTTTTGAGGTTAGAAACTAAAGAGTTTGGGCTGGAGAGTCAAGTTCTCTTCAATGCCGGGATTGAGTTAAGCAGTTGTTTCCCTTAAAAGTTGAGTTGCCTTCGCCACTACATCATTCTGCTTATTTCTAAGTTTCTAAGTTTGCTTGTGTGCGGTTATTTTTGCTATTCATGTTTTGTTTCATCTGTAAAAAAGAATACGCTTCTAGTTTAAGGGGCAACTTATTTCCTATGCTGGCAATCAAGCAGCCACTGGCCTTGATGGTTAAGTTTTCTGATCCTCTTAAATCTTTCTTGCTACTTACTTTCTTATTATGCTTGCTTATTGAATATTCCCACTATATGCCAGTTAGTCTAACATTAGTAACCAGCGGATTGGCAGCTGGAGGGTCAATGTGCAGTAAACCAGACATCTACTTGCTCGGTAGATTAGCTGCCTGTTTCCTGGAATCCTTTTGTTGATGCCGAAGTTTGCTTAAGCTTCTTTTCCACTTGTTAGTAAGCTTTTCCTGCTGACCCTATTGTTGAATTTGGTATATTGCAATTTGTTTTCTGTTTTTCATCCTTTTAATGTTGTAAGCTTGTTACAAGTAACAGCTAGGAGTTCATGAACTGTTAGTTTGATTCATCTTTGTCTGTAATGATCCAAAAATGTCTTGTCTACTTATGCTATTATGCTTCATTTCTTTTTGGAAGTTTGTTGTAGGAAGTTTTGGATACGTAGTTTGGTGCACGTTATATATGTTGTTTTGTATTCCTAAACGCTTAGTACTAATTTCTCTGTCTTGTGTGACATGTTTTTAAGATGGAAATTCGCAGCTACAGATGCTTTCTGTCGAGGTCGCTTGCGGTTTCAAGCGAATGCGAGAGTAATATAGGAAAAGATTTAATTAGCACATCGTTATTTTCTAAACCATTCTTTTAAAAAAAGTTTTATGGATGACGTAGCTAACTTACTAGGTCACCATGTTCTTAGAAGTTCGTAAAATTTGAGGTAACTAATGTAAATTGCTATTAGAACATTCTGATGTTTAGAGATGTTGGAACATTGTATTGTTTAATACTTTTTTTCTTCTAAGATGATATATAGTCTTTTTGTGGGATGGCGATTTGATTACCTTCTATCCTCTTTTGCATGCTTCCTCTCTTTGGTTTCGAGGTTTGGATCGTTCAAAAAACGGCACGTGTGATTATGATTCTCATTCAGTGAGGGATACCTTTTATGTTCATTTTTATCCAATCTTTTGTTTTGTTTCAGGTTAGAAGAAGCATGGCGAGCCCTGGTGGGAAGCTCTGCATTTCTATAATGCTTGCAATAAGTTAAGCAGTTATTCTCTTGCTTTGTTAAGTTGGGTGTTATTCTGAATTTTTTGTATTGCATCAATGTGTTGGTTGCATGCTTTTTCGTATGTTTCTCCTCTTTTTGAGGTTAAAAACTAAAGAGTTTGGGCTGGAGAGTCAAGTTCTCTTCAATGCCGGGATTGAGTTAAGCAGTTGTTTCCCTTAAAAGTTGAGTTGCCTTCGCCACTTTATCATTCTGCTTATTTCTAAGTTTCTAAGTTTGCTTGCGTGCGGTTTTTTTTGTTATGCATATTTTGTTTCATCTGTAAAAAAGAATAGGCTTCTAGTTGAAGGCGCAACTTATTTCCCGTGCCGGCAATCAAGCAGCCACTGGCCTTGATGCTTAAGTTTTCTAATCCTCTTAAATCTTTCTTGCTACTTACTTTCTTATTATGCTTGCTTAATGAATATGCCCACTATATGCCAGTTTTTCTAAGGTTATTAACCAGCGGATTGGCAGTTGGAAGGTCAATGTGCAGTAATCCAAGCATCTACTTCCTCAGTAGATTAGCTGGCTGTTTTCTGGAATCCTTTTATTAATGCCAAAGTTACTTAAGTTCCTTTTCCACTTTGTTAATTAGCTTTTCGTGCTGATCCTATTGTTTAATTATGTATGTTGCATTTTGTTTTCTATTTTCCATCCTTTTAAAGCTGGAAGCTTGTTACAAAAATTCCCTTTTAGGTTAATTCATGTACGAATTAATTTTAACATTTGAGAAACATTCAGGCTGCTTTTCGTGCACTGAATTGGTACTAATATTGATTTTGCAGGCTTTTTTAGAGAGATGCTTTTCCTTAGGCTACTGCAGGATTGACAGCATGGTAATCTTTATTATCAATTGTTAGATGTTGGTCTCATGTAGCTAGTTGAGAATATTAAATCTAGCAAGTTATTAACATTTTCTATTTGAGTATGTTTATTTGTGTTGGCCGAGTTGCCTATTCATCCTTGTTGGACAGTTTTCGAGATTTCAAGAAATGTTTTGTAATTAGTAAAGTAAGTTTCTTATATCTTGGGAAAAGCAATTTCTCAGATTTTCAATTTGTGCAAAATAGAAATATGTTTGCCTACCCTAAACTTTGGTCATGATTGGATCGGTTATCAGACTGGTGGAAGACAAGTCACACAGACAATTTGTTCCTCCAGCTTTGTTCTTGAAACTAATGAAGGAAGGCTTCTGTAACGGCTGTCATTGTTGCTAAAAGGTTCTTCTAACCATTCCAGGTAATAGATTAAGCCTTCGTACTGCTTTTACTTCATCTTATGTGCTTTCTGATCTTTATGCCAATCGTATGAGTGGAACCCTCTTGTGCATGGCTTAGTTTGTTGCGCTATCACTGAATAGTTATAATTGTCAATTCTGGGTGCTATTGTAATGAGCAATTTTAGTGTAGCAATTTTTAATGTTTCAATAACTTAAACTTTGCAGTTGGCCGTTAAGGTGGGTTGCTAAGTTGACTTAGCCTTGGGGAATCAAGTCTGTTCCTGGATTTGTTGATTTATTGGTAGGATGGAATGCCAATGGACATTTGGTTTTTGCTTAATATGTGAATATTATGAGATAGAAATTCTGGATATAGTTGTGAAGAAGTGAGGGTGTCTCTCTAGTTTCCGTTTGTGTAGCCTCCACTCACTTCATAGGAATGTTGCAGGTAAATTTTTAATATCGCTATCCACACGTTTTGGTGCATGTACTTGTTCTTGCAGCATTCTGTTGTTGGTTTGTTCTTGTTTTCATGCCATTAATCTGATGGTGAACCTGCTTGGGTATTATTAATTCATTACGTTAGTGTACAACGAGGAATCATTCACCTTCAGTGAATAATTTTAATTAATCAATTCTGATATTCCTGTAATAGGCACTAAATGTTTATAATTGAGTAATTCTGGTAATGCTATATTCACCACTTTTAACAGAGCATAAAGGGGTACTTCAGTTTTACGGGTGCTTCTAGGTATTTCTAGAGTTACTTTGCTTCCTTAACAGATGAAATGATTAAGAACTAGGACTTGCAGTTGGCTGCTAACAGGAGTTGATTTGTTGACTTAAATACTTTGGATTCTTACTGAAAGTACAAAGATGGGGTTCGCATTTAAAGTGCTTTGTGCAGCAGCTGTTCAGATGTTTGCATATGGACAAAGTTTCCTTTGCCTTGGAGTTTGCAATAATGATAACTTTAGTTCCAAGTCATACTTGTCCCTAATCTAATCTATATGAGGTGGCCCCTTCTGTGGTAAATTCTAATTGCTGGATAAGATATTTTTTCACCCTCTCTCTTAAGTTAAGCCATCTTGCAGTTAACGTGTGCTAGGTTGTTTGATTATATTAACTGACTTCTAATGACAGTTTGTTGTCTCCCTATCACATCGCTGTGCTTCTTTTTGATACATAGATTTATACTAAACGGAAGCCCTTCTGCAGGTGTTTTGGGGAAGCTGGTTCTCAGAATCACTCAACAATTGCAAGCCCTTCCATTTCGCTCCTAAAGGAGTAACGTGGATAGTCTTCTGTTTGGGATAATTACCTGGTTGTTCTGGTGAAACCATCTGCCCAGGAAAGTGCATTCTAGATGTTGGTCATTTTGTCCTGTAGTCTTCAACATCTGTCAATACACATCTCTCCGGTATGTTCTGTTTCTCCACTCTATAGCTTTATTGACAATAGCATTTCGTACATTGTTTTGCATTGCTACTCACTTTTGTTTACGAGACTGCATTGGTGTGGCTGCTCATATGTAGAGCAATGTTGAAAGCTGAGTGCTGAAACTGTTGCTTTGATATCATCTAGTTTTTGCTTTTTTTAATTGCACACTGTTTCTTTGAGGGAATTACTCTTTCTTAGTGTCCTACCAATCATTGGTTGGTTCTGTGACACTGACTGTTTCTTTTAGGGAATTTCTTTTAATTTTTGTGGCGTTATTTTGATTTCTGTTCTCGAAGATCATGGATTCAGGTAGTTCTCTTCGGTTGACTCTCACTTCCTATTCAGATTGCAGTTCCAAGAACCCACCGCAAGCAACATGCGTCCGCTCGCTCCTTCTCTCGCTTCAGCTTTGGCTTTTGTAAGGAGAATGTTAGCCATTTCTGTTCAAAATTTTCATTAAAATTCTTCTTCTGAATGTAAGTAAAAATCTCATAATGTTTTTGTCAGACATTTTATTTTTATTGAACTATGCAGGATCTGAGAAATCAATTTTCTAATATTTTTCTATTAACTTTTTCCGAACTGATGCTGGATTATTGCTTTCTAGAATAAGCACATTCCTCTACTCATACTTTTACAATGAATTAGACATTGGCTCTGTCTCCTCTCTTAATTATAGGAGAGGCACATAGAGAAGACACATACCCCAAGTTAGCATTCTTTACCAAATTCTCTATGAGGTTCTGGTCTGTTTTCAATCTAGAGTTGTTGTCAATGTTTTTAATGAAATTTTTGAGTATCCAGTGAGGACTCCAGATGTGTTGGATATTCTTGACAACTACTACTAAAATCTTCTGGAATGGGGAATCATTAATGTGCTTCCGACTGCCATGGGGTAACACCATTTACTCGTGGATGCATGAAATCATTCGGCATCTGAGCTAGTGACTGTTGAAGAAGATGTCAATCGAGTTACTAGCGTCAGCTGGGCTCTTGCTGTTGGTTTGTATTCATAGGAACTGTAGTTGTTTAGTACAACTTTGAAACGACTTATTAGTTCTTCTTGTCTACAATACTTGTTAGTTTGATACATGTGCTGTTTGATTCTTTAATGAATTTCAAGGCCTTGCATCTGATTTTCCATGCATACAGAATTTCTGCATTTATAATTCCTTCAGTAGTAATTTGTAGGCATATTTTCTCCAATTCAAATCAATGCAGTCATGTTTCTGCAAACTCTGGAGTGTATCTTATCACTGCCACAGACTTTAAATTTCAGTGTGCTTACTATTCAAATCTTGCAGTTTGTTGAGGAGCTAAATTTGTCTTTTTTGTAGTGCTCATGTAGATAAGGTCTCTTGATGGTGTGCACTGTTCTCGTGTTAGACCACTCACTTGGAACAACAGCTTACTAGTGGCAGCATGGATGGCATGATCATAAACAGTGATGTCTGAGTCCGGTCTTGTATTCATACTTACATACTAGCTTCTAGTGGTGTGGTGAGAAGGACTGTTGCAAAAAAATATTGGACATGAAACACTGAGAGTTTGTAACGCTAAAGGCCAGCCAGAGCACAGCCGCAAAGGTAGCCAGAGCAGGTTGCAGCATCTGTTGCATTCAATGAGAGTTGAGTGTTGGGAATCGGACTCGTCTTTTGATGCTGAGCAGGCAGAACCAAAACCTGCAGCATTCTTGAAAGTACTAACTTCTCTTATTTGTTCAACAAGTTTCTGGGGATGCATGTGAAGGATTCTGGCTTTTTTGGTTAAATGTGGTGGACTGCAAGGCTAATATGCACAGCTTGTCCCTGGTATCTTCGGCTGATTTCTTTGTCGGTGGTTGTGGCTTAGCAAACTGACAAAGAGCTTGTGGCATGCTATGCCAACCTCAAAGATGGCAGAGCATGTTCAAGTCCTTCAATTGTAGCAAGGTAAGGCTGTAGATACTATGGCTTGGGATTACTTTCTCCCTGATGAATAGCTACAGTGGCCTAGGGAGTTCAAGGTAGCGAAAAAGCATCTGTTTGCCGTTATATGTGTTTATAGTTGTATGTATGTCTTTATGTGTGTGTATGTATATAACATAAATTATAGTTTCTTGCTTACCATGCTGTTTCACTTGACGAAGCGCGATCTCTCAAGTCACCCAAAAATTCCCTTCTACGATAATTCTAGTTGAGAATATGAAATCAGGCAACTTATTAATAGTTTTCTTTTGATATTGTTTATCTGCATTGGTCGAGTTGCTTCTTCCTTCTTGTTGGACCGCTTTAGGGAAAGGATCAAGTCATTGGAGGCAAGAATGCTTTAGTACTAATATAGTAAGTTCCTTTTATTTTGCGAGGAAGCAATTTCTCCGTTTATAAATTTGTGTAAAGGAAAAATAACTAGATCGTAAACCTTGTTCAATCATTCGATTGGATACCAGACTTGTGGGAGGCAACTGACACCAGACAATTTGTTCCTGCAGCTTTGTTTTAGAAACTAGTGCAGGCAACCTTCCGTAGTGGCTAAAGTTGTTGCTAAAAGTTGCTTCTATACATTCCGGGTAATAGATTATGCCTTGTACTGCTTTTACTTCATCTTATGTGCTTCTTTAACTCTATGCCAATAATATGAATGTGAACCCACTTGTGCATTGATTAGTTTGTTATGTTATCACAGAACTATTTTGTTACCTCACTTCCACTGAATATTTGTAATTGTCAATTCTGGTGGTATTGTAACTAGCATTGATTTTATTATGGATCAATTTAGTGGAGGTGTATTCACCACTTTTTGTTGATGGTTTTAATGCTCAATAAATTGGTCTTTGAAGTGGCTGTTAAGGTGGGTTGCTTTGTTGGATTAGCCTTGGGGAATCAAGTTTGTTCTCAGATTTATTGATTTGTTGGTAAGGTGGATCGCCTATAGACATTTGGTTTTGCTTATTATCTGAAATGTTATGACATTAGAAATTGGAGATAGTTGTGAAGAATTGAGGGTGTCTCTCTAATTTGGTCTTTGAAGCCTCCACTCACTTCATAAGAAGTTGCAGGTCAATTTTTGATAGAATCAGACACATTTTGATGCATGTACTTGTTCTTATATAGCATTCTGTTGCTTCTGATTGTTTTTTAGAGCTGCTTTTATTCCTTAATAGATCAAATGGTTAATAATTAGAACTTGCAGTTGGCTGCTAAGGGAGTTGGGTTGTTGACTTCAATACTTTGGATTCCTGCTGAAGTACCAAGACTTCGGGTAACATAGATACTTGCAAGGATGATCTCTAGTGATCTTTTTACTGTTTTTGTCACTCCTAGACATTTGATTTCTGTTTACTATCTGTATATGTTTGATAGCCGGTTTCCAGATATATCAAGATATAGTATAATTTGCGTCCAGTTTAAGTTGAACAGTTTGAGCTTCCAACATGTGCAACACTGTCTAATTATCTTACTTGACTGCCAGTGCTCATACATGTTCTCCTTGTTTTACCCGCCTTTTCTTTGCTTGTTTGATTGATTGATTTATACCGCAGCTGTCCTCGCAGCTGTTACTGAGCACCTCTGAAAAAGAAAGACCTTTCAGTTTGGTCCATGGGAGCTGGTTCAGATTGTCTGCTGTTTTTAAACATTTAGTAGGTTTCTCATCTAGTCATGGTGTAAAATCTGATCTATCTTGCAATCCCCTCCATTCTTTTTCATTCTAATGTTTTAGTTTTGGTCCTTTCTCTCTTTGTTGATGATATTAAATAGGTTCAAGATGGGGTTTGCATTTAAAGTGCTTTGTGCAGAAGCTGTTCAGAGGTTTGCATATGGATAATGTTTCCCCTTCTCTGGAGTTTGCGATAAAAATAACTTTACTTTCACATTGTACTTGTCCTGAATCTAATATGTATGATGTGCCCCTCCTGTACTAAATCCTATTTGCTGCATAAGATATGTTTTATTTCCCCTCTCTTAAGTTAAGCCATCTTGCACTTCAAATTTGGTAGGCTGTTGATTATCTTAACTGACTTCTAATGACTATTTCATGTCTCCCTATGACAACACTGTGCTTCTTTAGCTACATTGATTTATAGTGAAAGAAAGCACTTCTGTAGGTGTTTTGGGGATGCTGCTTTTCATAATCCCTCAACAATTGCAGGCCGTTTCATTTCGCTCCTGAAGAGCAAATGTGATGGTTTTCTGATTCAGATATTTACCTAGTTGTTCTGGTGAAACCATCCGCCTAGGAAAGTGCATTATAGATGGTCATTTCGTCGAACAGTCTTCAACATCTACGATATACTTCTTTCCTATAAGTTCTCTTTCCCGACTCTAGCTTTATTTACAATAGCTTTTCATGCATTGTTTTGCGTTGCTATTTACTTTAGTTTATGAGACTGCATCAGTGTGGCTGCTCATATGTACTGCAACTCTGAAAGCTGAGTGCTGAAACTGTTGCTTGGATATCTTTTATTTTCTGCTTTTGTTCATTGACTATTCTTTTGTTGGAGGGAATTACTGTCTTTGAGTGTCCTACCAATCATTCGTTGGTTAGTTCGGTGACGCTGACCGTTTCTTGCAGAATTTGTTTTAATTTTTGTGTAGTTATTTGCATTTCTATTCTCAAACATTTTGGATTTAGGTAGTTTTTCATCAGTTTACTCTCACTCTCGGTTCAGATTGCAGTTCCGAGAAGCCGCCGCAAGCACCTACATGCGTCCTCTTCCCTCCTCTCCTTCCAGCTTTGCAATTCGTAAGGAGAATGTAAGATGTTTCTATTTCAAAATTTTCATTGAAATTCTTCTTATGAGTTTAATAAATCTCAATAATGTTCTTGTCAAAGGTTTATTTTTCTTTAAGTTCCCTATCCAGGATTCCAGAAATGCAGTTTTTTAATATTTTTTCTAAACCGTCGCCAACTGATGCTGTATTCTTGCTTTCAACAGTAGGCCACATTCCTCGATTCATAACTTTTACAATGAATTTGACATTGGTTTCTGTCTCCTCTCTTGGTTACAGGACAGGTAGAAAAAGGAAATACATTCCCCAAGTTATCTTTCTTTACCAAATTCTAAATGAAGTTCTTGTCTATTTTGCATCTAGAGTTGTTATAAATGTTTTCTAGGGGTTTTTTTTTTAACTATGCGTAGAGGACTCTAGATGGGTCAGATATTCTTGACAACTACTACTTGAACCTTCTGGAATGGGGAAACAGTAATGTGCGTTGGACTGCCGTGGGGAACACTGTTTGCTTGTGGATACATCAAATGTATAGGCGTCTTATCTTTATGCCGATAATATGAATGATACCCTTCTTTTGCATTGCTTAGTTTGTTACGTTATCACAGAGCAATTTTTTTGTCCCTCACTTCCACTGAAAATTTGTAATTCTCAGTTCTGGTGGTATTTGTTACTTTTACCAATTTGTTGCTAACTTGTTATGTGGTCTTGTCTTTATGTTTTTTAGGATTTAGTGTTCTACGTCCTGGAGTTTAAGGAGGAGACAGCATTAAATTTGCATGTACTCATCCGGGGTCTATCTATATGATGTTCCCTTTCCTTAGTATGATGTTCCCTTTCCTTAGAGAAAGGCTATATGATTTGTTTTAATGTTCGTCCATACGAATTTATGAGCTTGAAACTTGCAGTTAATAGTGTGAACGAATGGTTAACTGTCGTACTTGACTGTTGGTAATGTGCACAAAAGGCTTTTAATATTCTTCCTTTTTACCCACTGTGTTTTTTGTTCATTCGATTAGTTGGATTACAGTGAAGGAAGCATTAGTGCAGGTTTCCGTGGGAAGTTGTTTCTTTGATCTCTCAACAAGAGAAAGGATTTTCAAGTCGCTTCAGGGCGCCTGCGTGAATGGTTGCTGTATATGGTATTATATCCATCAGGTTTCGACTATACCTAATCCGTCTTCGAATCCCCTTCTTTCTTGTTGAAGTTACTCTTTTACTTTTATTCTTATCTTTCATTTTTTATTATTAGGGTGGCCATGGCATTTGTATCAGAAGTACTTTGCCTAGAAGCTGCTTCTTAGAGACCTCTGTAAGTTTTTCCTGGTTGCACTACTGTTTCACTTGTAACTCATCAGAGAAAGAGTTTTCTGTCAGTTTTTTGAGTGATTGCTATGGAGTTCTTCTTCCAAGAATTCATTTAATTACCTTGGGATTTACCTAATTCAATTTTGCAGGCATACTGTCAAATGAAATTCTAGAATCTGCAGGCATACTGTCAAATGAAATTCTAGAATCTGAACATCTATAGTTTTCGATGTCATATGTAGGTCGAGATTTTCAGTCTTTTCATTGTTTTGTTGTCTTCTCTGATTTCCTCTTTGTTTTGACCTTGTCTCACAACATTTTTGTTTCTTCTTGGTGGATTGATTACCTACACTATGGAGTTTGTTGCAGCCTAGTGTAAGGAGGTTCAATTATCAGTGCTGCTTACCTGTGGAGGACTTGTTCTTGGGGGGATATCCTGCAAAAGGTGTATTTGAAGTTGGAAATTGCAGAGATTTAAGTGGGTTTCTCTACTTCTACATTAAAATTATTGTGTTGCTGGAAAAGTTGATTTAACTAGTTAGAATTTTGAGCAATACATGAAATTTTTGTGTAGCTAACCCTTTCTGGATCCTGGATTAGTATAATATCTTTTTAGCCAATGTTTCTTCTCTTTTGACAAAAAGATATTACTAATTAATTTGCCTTTTCTTGCTGCTTAACTTACTCAATTTGTTGATGTTTTGACCATTCTGTAGTTAATCAAGCAGCCGTTAACCAACTTAACTTTATCGCCTGCTTCCCTGAATCCTTTTCATACTGCTTAAGTTGTTGAGTTCAATTGACATACTGATTCTTCTTATTTGTCCCCTCTCACTTTTAGGTTAAAAGAGCTTAGAAATTGCTGGTTGTACTGTCAACTTTTTTTGAATGTTGACAATCGATCTAGCAGTATGCCTTAGCATACTGCTCTGAATTCTTTTCTTGTTGCTTAACTTGTTTATTTTGCTTGCGTAATGATTCTTCTTACTGCATTTCTCATTTTATAAGTCAAATGAACCAATAGAGTGCTAGTTGAATACTGACACTGATGAGTGAAGCAGATGCTTCCCTGGTTAGCTAAGCTGCACAGAAGCTGTTATAATATATTTACCAATGGGTGCAATTTCTTTATAGTTTGGTTTATTGTCTATCCTATTTATTGAGTTTATAGTTCTCCTAGGTTAGGTGCTTTCCTTCTTACTTATTATTCGAATAGTTCAAAATTTCTATAATCATCGACTTTCAGCCTTTTCAGCAAGGAAGTTGCCAGCAGGAAACTGGTCGTCGGAGTTCATGTACGGATACTATGATTGTTCTTTGATGCTTTTGCTTGACACGTATAGTTCCTAGTTACTATTAGCATAACTCTCTACATTATTGTTCAAGATCAACTGGCTTTTTGACTTAGTCCGAAGAAGCTAGCCTTTAAATGCTAGCACGATTTCCTCAAATTCTATGTAAGTTGACATGTAGTTGGTAAGTAGTCTGCAGAAATCGATTTCTCTTGCCTATCATTGATGTCTATATTGGCAGGAAAGATCCATATGATGTAGTGATGCTCCACATAATTGCATCCACCGTATTAACTCGCTGAATAGTCTTAAGGGAAGTAGTTTCATGATACAACTTGTTGGTGTTGCTTGCTGTTAATGTGTTCTAAGGATATTAACTTCGGTGTTAGGAAATATTGACACTTAAGTGTGGATTAGTTTATTTATATGCGCAATTGATAGTGGTATGTTCAGTACTAATATTGGTTTCTTGTCTAGGTTCCTATTAGACTAAAGCTATTATTCTATGTGGCTAAACACGACTGAAGAAGCTTTACCTCGTCATCGGATAAGCTGATGCGGTGATGCTTCTGGAGAATTAGTACAGGTCAACTGTATTCCTACCATGCCCTTCGAATGGATCTTCTCAATTCTGTATTTTAATCTTCATTGCTCCAGATGGTTATTGCTGGTTATTTGGTTTTGATTAAGTTAGCTCCAGACGGTCAATGCTCCTGATTGCGAACCAAATAGTCTTTTAGGAAGTAGTTTCATGATCCAATTTGTTCTATTATTTGATGTTAGTGTATTCTGAGGATAATGGTTTTGGTGTTAGGAAGCATTTATATAAAGTATGGCTCAATTTATATATATGTATAGTTGATGATGGTATGCTAGGTACTACTGTTGAGGTCTTGCCTCAGTTTTTCTTTTGCTGAAAGCTATTCTTCAGTTTGGTTGAACACGACTGAAGCATTTACCATTTGACAACTGTTAAAGGAGCCTCTTGTTTGATGCCAAAAGTCATAACAAAAGTTGTTGTGATGCGCATGGAGAAATACTGAAGGTATATAGGCCTCCAGTTTAAGTTTAAGAGTTTGAGCTTTCACCATGCGCAAAACTGTTTAATCTTGCGTGGTAACACATGTTCTCTTTTTACCCGCCTTCTCTTTAACAATTCTCTTTATTATCTTTTGATTTTGACAACCTTTGTTGGATGCTAGAAAAACAATTCTTGGAGTCACCTACTAATTATTTTGGAGAAATTATGGAGGCTAAAGCGGCTGAGCTTCACGAATGTTCTATTGCTATGTAGGGAATTGATCACAATGACAATGTCCAGAAACGCTTTATTCTCTTAATGGGAAAGCATTGTTGTAAATCTGTCCACTGAGTTTGATTTTCAAGCTTGTTGCTATTGTGATAGTTTATAGTTTGTGTCACTATTTGGACATTTAATATCTGTTTACTATCTGAATATTCATGACAGGTGAATTGGTTGTAATTGTGAAGATTTGAAGGGTGTCTCTTCAATTCCATCTTTTCAAACTTCCACTATCCGCACAAGAATTTGCAACTCAATTTTGAATATCACCAGCCTATATATTTTGATGTAAGTATTGGTTTTAGTTAGCATTATTTTGTTTTTCTATTCCTTTTATGTAGTTTGTCATGTGTCAAATTTTTGTCTGTTAAGAATATTCTTCTATTGGGAACCCTAAACCCTAAACCCTATTATGTTAAATTCTGATCTCGGGATGTAAAAATGAAGTGAAATTGATGATATGCTTCTAAATATTGCCTGTATTCTTGAATTGGTTTTACCAAGTTGTTGGTCCACTTATCAAGTGGTGTTGCTTTCTCTAACATTAGTCTCCTAAGCCCACTCATCTTGGGTCTATGCGTGTGATGTTTCTTCTTCTAAGATAAAGGTTTGGCTAGACCTACAATCATGTCGTAGGAGCTGTTATGTTAGAAATCCTGTTGGTATCTGGGGATGTCTAGTTTGTGTACCAATTTTACTTGGTTCTTCTTTACTTAATGAGTTAATGTTCAAAGTTAAAGGATGATTGTGTTGAAGATGTGCCATCTTTCTTTGATATTTATGTACGTTGCTTTCATTTTTCCCTGAGCATATTTTAGTCACCTGATCACGTAGATTTAAAAACAAAAAATCTTCAAGTAGATGAAAAAGATAATCAAAAAATAGAGAATTCCTCGTCAAGTTCTGTAAATCACTTTTCGACTATCTATTCAATAATTCTGTGTCTATATTTCGATCTCTACTTGAGCTTTTTTTCATAGAAAATATAAATATCACTAGAAATATTAAAATAAATTAAAAAAAAGTGTGAATTCTGCTTCTTCGTTCTTAAGAATCCAATATTTTTTCCAAAAGAATTTTCTAAGTAATAGATTTATTCAGTCTAAGAAAAATATCATTATGAAATTTATAGTTGAATTTTGCAACAAATAGTTTAGAAATATTTACTGAGATTGTCGACCCCATTCCGAAGAATATGTAAATTTCTGTTTGACTTTATTCAACCAATTCATCAAAAAAAGAACATATGAATTTACTCAACCTTCTTTGACCTTATTCGAAATTTTCTTCAATAAATCATACACTTTGTAATAAAAGTTTATCAAAAGATTTGTCATTAATTCACAATAAAATTTTACCATCATTTTCTGATTGTTAATAGAAACTGTTCGACTATTAGTTGAAAAACCCCTTTTTTCGAAGCCCATTGTTTTTGGTTCGAACACCATACGACTCTTTTTTTTTGTAATTCAGTCAAAATATTACTTTCTTTGAATCATTTATTTTGGTTTCCTTGATATTTATGATTTAGTTATTCAAATAGTTTAGCTAGATAAATGTTATATTTATGAGTAGTTGGCCGCCGAAAGTTAATAAATATGTTTATTAATGAGTAGCATTACAACAATACTTTTATACACTCTAATCTCTAACATTTTGTGTTTGCATTTATTTTGTTCTCAATTCAGGAGACCGTTTGGCTAAATTTAAAAATTTTAACTTTTATGACAAAAGTTACTTTTTTGACTTTTTAAAAAAAAGTAGCTGAAAAGTTTTTAAAAAAAGGAGGTATGTGTTTGGATAAATTTTACTTTTTTTGAAAACAAGTTGAATAAGGTGTTTGGTAAAGAAGAGCTGAAAAGTTAAAAAAAAATATACAAAAACTAAAATATTCTTTACAATAATGATATATATATATGTGTGTATATATACATATGTATATATATACATATATATATTTGTGTAATTATGTTAACTTAACAGGATCAACAATGTCATTTCTCTCCAAACAGACAAAAAAGTCGCATGTAATTTTTTTGGAAAAGTTACTCAGCGTAACTTTTATTTCTGTGACTTATAAGTTGAAAAAGTAACTTATAAGTTGTTCATCTAAACACTCTTATTTTACTGTTTTCAACTTATATGTCTATCCAAACAGCCCCTCAATACCTTAAGCGCAACGATAACTAAGGAAGCAATATTAACTTTGACTACCGAATTCACGATAAATAAGTAATACTCTAAAAGCGTAGCAACTAGCTACCAAAGTCTAATTAAATAATTCAAAATAAAAATTTAAAGAGTACTGACTTCACTCAAGATAACTACATGTTTGTCTTTCTGAGGATCAGCAATATAAAATAAGATTACAAAGATACTTTTTATTTGCAAGTAATGCTAAAATATTTGTATTTATTGTAATTGTAGGATAAGTTTACAAAACTGTGGAACTTCCGCTAGTCATCAAAGCAAAAGTTGATAACACAACATCTCTATTATAAGTTCAAGTGATTTTTGATGATAGTAGATACAAATTACGGTTTACAGATTGAAGTACTAACAAGTTGTTGCATGAGTAATTAAGATAGAAATAAATGCTGACAGCAACAGTTGATAACAGTGGCTCTTGCTTGGTATCCTTGGGGTATAATATTTCTCAGTTTTTACTCTACGTAAAAACAGCCATAAATAGCAAGCTGCACTCCTACTTCTCTCTTGGAGAGAATGTTTCAACTAGAACAAGCTAATCAACGCATTAACTTTCAAACTTGATTCCTCTCTACTTTAGCATTTTTTGGAGATCTGCATTTAGTAGATTAAAGATAACATATCAAAGATATTGTAGAGCAAATTTGAAGGACAACCATGCAGTAATGAACACAAAAAAAAGAATTAAAGAACTAAAGAAATCTCACAAACAAATAATTAAAGAAGAAAGAAATAAAGTACGAGAAATACTATCGATCATTACGTGGGTTGAGCCGATACTTTAGCTCTTGGGATTTTCGTTCGCAAACGTTTTGACTTTCAAAAGAATCTTTTCGACGCAACAATTCTTCCATACCAAAATTGATCCAAATTTTAGTGTACCTTTTTGCCACCAATATTGCTTCAAAACGTTCAATCGTACCATCTGTTTTATACTTTATAGTATATACTATAAGTATCCAACTGTAGTCTTTCTTAGAGAAACATCAGCTGGTTCACAATTTCTATTCTTTTGTAAGGACTTCAACTATTCATTTATAAGAGAAACTTACGAAATATCAACTCAACAGGAGAGGTAAATTGAGTTAAGGCAAATTAAAAACATTAAAAAAAACAAAATAATCTATTTTTGTCTTAAAATAATCACTGATCAGTTAGCAGTCAGTCGATTGTTACTAACTAGTGACTAAACGTTGACTGTACTCTTTACCGTATTTGCACAATATATTTCAAATAATGTAATCAGAAGTGCTAAAATATTCAAATCAGTTAGTACACCGAGAATTATTAAGTGATTCGGTACTCTGGTACCTACGTCTATGTCACTTGGCACCCCAATTGAAATCAACTAACGTTGAAGCAGCGTACAATAACCGACACTTAATGTTTCGTAAAACACATCTCCTCAATCGAGTCTCCTTGCAAGGACAATTCCAACCAGTCTTCGAAATTTTTGCAAAATCTCTACGATCATAACCGTGCACACATTCGCAAAGACTTAGCACAAGCTCGCTAACTCACACCTACGCTAGCAATTCAAGAACTCGCAAGTTTTTTAATAATCTTTTTTTCAAGATTACAAGTATTCACAAGGTTAAGCTCAACTGCTCTCCCTAACAGTAATTTTTAATCTCACATCAAGAAAGCTTAAGGGATCTCACACAAAAGAAATAAAAAGAATAAATTCAAGAAATGCTCTCGGTAAGGTTGATCTCTTCGTCGGGTAGTAGGAAGAGTGGCTCGTTTGATTGTTCTGTAAGGCTGCGTTTGGCACTGCTTATCAAAAGCAGCTTTTCAATTTTTTTTCATTTTACGTTTTTCAATACATATTTTATAAGTATTTAAAAAATTTATTTAAAAATTTAGATAGTGTAAAAAAATTCTACGAAGTGAGATCTTTTTATTGCATATTTTTATTATTTTTTTAGAAGTAAAAAAAATAGAGCTCGTTTTTAAAAAAAAACAAAATTACCCTCCATTTCAGAAAAGCTTCATTTTATAAGTACTACCAAACGCCCCATAAACTGGTCATTCTTACTGTCATCAATGCTGCAGCTATATAGGGATGTCTCCTCCTCAGTCACAGGATCAGATTTGCTACAACTAATGAATCTTCCAACGGCAAGGAAGATGTATGGCCAAAAAAAAAAAAAAAAAAAACAGCTAGTAGATGTGTTCTTGAGGTTGTGTCTTCTCTCTAAAAATTTCTTCATTTATTTCCTTGACTGGTCATTGCATGCTGATGTGGAATATTGTACTATGCCTCAGAAACACGTATTCAAAATCTGAAGTGAATCGGACGTCATATGATGCTTCAAAATAATCCAACGGCTCCAAGTGTCTCTAGAGTTTCTGCTGCTTTGTCATCCGAATTTTGTGCAAATTTCTTTCTAATAATTAATATGATTTCTTTCCATAGAATACTTGAAATTTTTAACAATCTCTAGATATGTTAAAAAATTAATAGATATGTCCTAATAATTAATTTGCTTTGTCATCCAAGTTTCTGCTGCTTTGTCTCTAGATATGTTCAAACATTAGCAATGATTTTCAAATATGTGTTATCATCAAAATACTTGAAAATTTCAACAACCTCTCCTATTTTCATGATCCAAATATTTTAGAGAATTATTTGCTATTTAATAAGAATTTGGTATTTCTAATATCAAATCGAATCTAATTAATTGAGGTACTCATTTCTAATATATATAATAATAATGATTAAGGCAGAACGCATATGCATGTGTTTGTATTAGGATTGAAAATGGGAGTTAGGTGTGCTAATCCGCATGTGGGTCGTGTATGCTTTAGGCAATAGCAAAAGAGTAGAGTTGAGGATTAGCGTGTATTTCTTTCTTCTTAGCCGACCGTTAGCAAAGGAGTAGAATGCTGCAAATATCTTTAATTTGTTTAATCTCCTGCCAAGCTTAGACTATAGAATTTGTTTAAATAATAATAATAATAAGTATTATTATTTATTATTATTATTATTATTATAAATAAAATACTTCATTTGGTTTATAAGCATTCACGAAAACTCTATAAGGTGATAAATTTTCAGTTCTGTTTCTTTTAGTTTTATATTATAAAAAGGTCACCTATGTTATTTTATTTTTATGCCATTTCTACAACTTTACTTCACTTAAGTTCTTTTGTTGTTTGCTTTCTAGTGTTTAGCTTACGTCTAACTATGCTCCATATTATTTGTGATTGCTTTCTTTTTGTTACATTGTTTATTGCTTTAGGTATCGTCTTTTCATTTCACTAAGTTCTGTATTTTTGTTATTCTTTGTTCAATTGTCTTATTTCTACTCTTAATTTGTGTGTTACTTATCTTAGTACCTAGTTTTGGTCTAATTCTATCTTCACTTTTGTTAGTCCTATCTGAAATTTTTATGTTTAGTTCCATTTTCCTACAGTAGGATAATACTAAGTTAATATATTGCAATTGACTGGTGTATGACTGTTTATAATTGTTCAAACGTTTTTGCGAATCGATATTCTACCACAATTGGTTTCGTTGCGTTTTTCGTTTTCTGAAGGCATAGTTCTAATATGTTAAAATGTGTTTGGTTTACTTGGTTGTGTGATAGAAACATTTGAATCTCATCATTTCTTTTCTTTTATATTGATGACTTTGAGACTTGGCGTTCTCACAGTACTCCTACTATGTACGATCTTAAGCTGGAGTGAATGTGTTAGGTTAATGCATAATTTTGGAATTTATGATTTTGATTGAACATAATGATATTTTTTTCAATCAATCTATGCATTTCATTGTGGTTCTAGTATTTGGTATTGGGAATTCTATGGAGTCGCTTTACACTTGTGATTAGGAAACTTAATGGTGAATGTTTATCTGTTTAGATCATAATGTTATGTGTTTAGCTTTGTGATCAGTATGTTAGTGAAAATACTGTAGCAGCTAACTTCTTTACTTTCTTAATCAAACGTTTTAAGATTTATTTGTTAATTTGGGCTATCAATGTCTTCTTGCATGCTTTACGTAGGTTGAGGAAGAGATTGTAGTGGCCTTAGTTGTTGTTAGGATATTAAGCTTGGGATTGATGTTGTCGTTAGAATTTGATTAGTACTTGAAGCAAAATTTGTAGTTTTAAGATTTCAAATTTGTAGAATTAGACCTTACTGCTAGAAGAATTGAGGTTAATGTTGTTGCGGACATAATTTGTTGTTCTAATTTGTAGAGAATGTTGTTTAGTACATTAAAATTGCTTAACTAGCTGTTTAACATGTAGGGTGAGATTTCTATTGATTTGATACTATTGTTTTGTTTTCTTTTGTCATCTGATGAATTGAAGAATACATCTAACCATGCAAAACCATAATTAGTAATTGAAGAATCTTTGTAAAGCTGATCTATCTTCATAATTCACCTGCCATGAATATTCAAACACCACAAGCAAACATCCAAATAGCTACACAAACTGCAAAGCATTACATGAAAATCACCTGCACGCATCCATCATACCTCCAAATCAGTTATATCTGTCGTGCAAAGATGCTTAGATGCCATCATATAGGGATGCTTGAATGCCTACCAAGTAGTCAAGCCTCTAAAACTAGTTCCTTGCAGCGAGCAAAAACCCATATGCGTCAACTTTGTGGCCAATAAATACTCTTTACAGAAATAACTTCAGAAATTATAAAGGTCCAAGAATGTTAGTTTCTGTTAAATTGGTTGACTAGGAAACAACGAAAATGGAAAGCCAATGCCATCTGAAAGCGAATATCTTGTGATGTGAAGTAGTGAAGCAGCCTCTTTCAAAACACTCATACTAACCTCCTTCCCTCTTTAAATTAAATAATCAACTAGAAAGGTCAACATAGGAAGTTTCTTTCAGGCGATTGATTTCCTCTACACCAGTAGACCTTACAAGTAGCACAGCAAATGTTAATGAGCATGATGCTTGAAGTAAATAAGTCCTGGTGGATCCTCTTGGAAAAAAAAAAGAAAAAATAGTTTCAAAACATAAAAACAAAGTAATTAAAGGGGACACGAATATGAAACCATCAAAAATTATTCAATCACATTAAAGCAATAGTTTCAAAGCTCAACTTTCAGCGTTGCACTATCTATTAGCAGCATCACCTATGCAGTCTCGTAAAGTAAAGTAAACACCAATACTTAACAATGTATGAAATGCTAATGTAAATAAATTACAGCGACGAAAAAGGACTTACATGAGAGGAGTATATCAACGGATGTTAAAGACTGTACAACATAAATGACCAACGTCCTCAAAAGCACTCTCTTAGGCAGATGATTTCACCTAAACAACTAGAATGCAAAAATGGGCGGGCTGGGCGAAATGAGCAAACCAGGATAGGCCGACCCGGCCAAAATTTTTTGACTCGGCCTACCCGTTTGCCTACCTCAAATTTTTATTGTAAAATTTATTTATATAATAAGCAAAAATTAATAATTTTAAGATGACATCAGCTATGACATTATTATGATGCCAACATAATAGTTATATTTTTAATTTTTTTGAAATATCTTTTAATATCATAATGACTTGTCAACGATCAATTTGACCAAATCAACGATCAAGATTGACCGATCAAATGTGTGTAGTAATTGGGTAAGCAGGCCACTGGCGAGCTGATAATGCCCTATACTGCCTGATGGACCAGGCAGGACCAGTCCAGTCTTGTTACTTTCATGAGATAAACGGGGCCGTAACTTGAGCTGTTTAATCGGACCAGGGCCGGTCCAAAATTTTATCTCTACGAACAAGCAGGTAAATTTTTAAGAAGCAGACTGTCAACGTATGCTCATAAGCAAAATGAAATGGCTTGTAATTGTTGAGAGATTCTGAGAAACAGCATCCCCAAAACATCTGCAGAAGTACTTTCTTTGCTATAAATCAATCAAACAAATAGAACAATGATGAGATAGGGAGAACACGAAATTGTCCTTAGAAGTCATCTCAGATAATCAAACAGCCACACACAAATTAACTGCAAGATGGCTTATATATTAAAACATATCCTAAGCAGCAATTAGGACTTAACATAGGAAGGGACATACCATACAACTAGACTCAGGACAAATATGATTTGGAACTAAAGTTATCTCCTTGGCAAACTCTAGGGCATAGGAAACTTTATCCTTATACAAACCTTTGAACAGCTTCTAGTCAAAACACTTTAAAATGCAAACCCCGTCATTGTTCATCCGTTCCTTGGAAAGAATAAAAGCAACTTTTAGCAACCATTTGAACAAAAATAGGTCTTCCATAATTATTTCTAAACAAAGACTGCTACAACTAATAACTGGAGGTAATACACTCTGACCAGTTCGATAGCCACTCACAAGCATGATAACAAATTGAGTTAACAATGTTTTAGGCAATCAAGCAATGAATCATGAGGCAATTATTTACAAAACTATGTAACTGAATTTATTGTAAAGTTTGTGACCAATTCCAGTCAACAACAGATCCAACTCACAGTCGTGGCTCAAGATGAACAAAAAGAAGGTTGCTTTTGTGAGGATATTCTGAAAAACTAGAACATGGAAAATCATTCCAACTGATGCTGCCTATGGTAACAGAAGCAAAAAGGAGAAAAAAACAAATTAAACAAACAAATACAACAATAGTAGTAGCGAAATAAGGCCAGGAAGACAAATAAATGACAATTTTTCATACTCTAGTCCTAGAAGAAATCTTCAAAAGTAGTTTTGGAAAAGATAACAAAGTAGACAATCCGTAGTAAAATGGGTGTTGAAATTATAAGGATAATTTTGATGATAACAAAGAATTAAGAACTATAATTTATATTAGACTAATAATCTGAAAACAAGCTCTGCAGGATTAGATAAACAAAGATCATTTAATTTACAGCAGACAAGAACAGCCATCATACAGCCAACTGCTATACTACTACAAACAGCATTCGGGACAGAGGATGCCACAGCCATATTACAGTCAGCTGCTCGACTACTGAAGTATAAGAAGACTTCTCTGTATCGAAACAGAGCCTTGGGTTCAATAGCAACAAAATATCCCTTGCTTCAAAAATCGTCTGGACTCACAACGGACTGAAACATTTCAAACAAAAGATCTACAAGAGCTAAAATCATCTTCAATTTCACAGAAAAGGAAAGATCAATAATCAAGGGAAGAAAGCACATTATACAACTCAAAGTCTTTGATCAAGTCAAGCAGTCAACCAGCATTGCATTAATTATGGACAAGCCAATTCAACTAATCAGCTCATCGAGTCTCAGACAGCAGTTCAGCCAAATTAAGCTCTTAACAACTGGCAGCAAAATTCAAATTTCTACAAAGTATTTAATGCTACGGAGACCTTGCATAAAGACAGTCGAAAGAAACTTGGAAGCGGTTGAGTAACCGCTGGACAAAACCGCCTCCTCTCTGACGTGAAGAACTACCAATGAAAAAGAGCGCCAACGGCAACGTTCCTCAACGGTTCCTGCACAGGGAAGAAACTCTATAAAAAGGGAGTCACAGCAACGAAGAAGAAGAGTGAAAAAAAAAAAAAGCAAAACAGAGATATATAAGTACTCTATCTTTCTACACAAACAAATTTTGCTGCAGATCACACTGAAGAAAAATCTCTCAGCAACCTCTCTGATCATCTCATCTGAATCACATCATAAACACTCAACATTCATAAGATAGATCCTATGCTCAATTTCAGTTTATTTTCTTGTAATCTTTTACTAACAATTGTGAAGGTGGTGCCGCGGGCACCGGAAAAGGAAGTTCGGGTGGAGCTTGATGTAAGCTCTTAGACCTTGTAATAGAGCTATTAAATCAGCCAGGGGGACAGGTGTGTCCAGTAGGCTGTTAGGGGTTGTCTTGGCGAAGAAACCCGGTAGAGTAAGTGTGCTTGGTGAAGCGCTTTGTTTTAGGTGTATTTGTAGCTTATTAAAGGTTTACTGAAGCTTTGGTTCTGGTGCTAGAGCGACCGTGGATGTATGCAAAGGGATTTTGCCGAACCACGTTAAATATCTTGAGCACTACTCTTTGTCACTTATGTCAGTAAACACTCTAACTCTCTCTGTCTGCAGGTTACAGTATTGACATAGCCGGCTGTAAGCTCGCTGCCAGTAGGATAACAAATTTGATAGAAATTTTTATATACTAACTCAATTCACCCCTCCCTTCTTGAGTTAATCTTATAGGAATTTCAAACAATGGGTAAAAGTGACAATATACCAACTTAAGAAAACTTTTGCTAATAAATTATGTTATACCAATACTAGACCAACAAAGGATGAGTTCAAGTACAACAATAGCTAAAAGATATAGCTGCCAAAACAGAAATTGATTTCAAAAAGCATAGATAAATTAAGTTCAGAATTGGCCTGCAACATGCTTTCCTTAAAAGTAGGCCTCCTTCTCAATGTTGAACTTAAACATGCTATTGTCATGCTGTAAATGCCAAAGAGCAGATAGAAACCAAAGTGCTCAAAGAGATGTGTGGGACATCTCCCTTCGAAATTTGGCTATAATCTGCTTAAACCATTTAGTTAAAATTGTTCAAAAATTGCTCCACAAATAATTTATAGCTAATAATCCTGATTATACCTTCATTTTTGTAGCCCCCCTCTCTACATCATTCACTCACGTATATGCATACTAAATTTTATCACCGTCAAGAAGTTAGAATCATACCAAATGCATATTAAATGCATATCCTATTGAACCAAGGTCATCTCGGTCTACAAGACTGGCCCACTAGGCTCGACCTAGTGAACCCATAGACTGACTTGGCCAAACGAACTAGCGTTAGCGCCGGAGATGCGAGCATCTGTTGGTGGTCGAGGTCGCCACCGTGTAGAATTAGAGATTGATAGAGGCGCTCACAAAGCAACCATTGCGATTCAGGAAGATGGTTGAAAGTTTAATGGTTGTAGGGACGAGCGGGTCGTCAGGGTCTTAGCAAGCTGATCCATTGGCAAAGAATTGGTTGTGTAGGTGAGGTGACGACTCCCACGATCATCGAGATAGTCAAGATCATATACCAGGTGATCGAGGTACAGTTGCCTCCACCTTGCATCTCACCTGTAGCACACTGGGTCTAAACTATCCTAGCTCCACAAGGCCACACTTCATCTCAAATGCACAAGGATCTCTTGCCTAGGTGAGGCTAACAAGTGTCCAACTCCAGTGCACATGGCTCTCCTATTCTGTCCAAGCTAACAAGTATTCGCTTCTAGCACATAGCAGAAGAGGTTACCTGTCATGCTACAATCCATCTAAAGCGTACATCAGCAAATATTACCTGCACCGAAGAGGACAATATATAAAAGATTCTCCACAAGTGAGTTATGCATTACATGTAAGAACCAATAAGGGAGACATGGTGATTCATGCTATAACGCATTGCACATCACCCGGCATAATTGTAACTTATGCCACTAGGTTATATGACACGGTAGCATGCTTGTAACTTATCATTATGATTCTCTTACAGGCATGCGTCACATAGGCATTCACCTTATGCATCACACCATGTAAGGGTCTAAAAGCTTAGACGAAAATTTTATTAATATACTAGCCTTCCATATTCATGCAAAGTGGGAATTAGAAACAATACTGTGACCTACTCATTTAATAGCATGCTTTTACAAATCCTTACCATAATTCATATCCACACATGGTATGTACAGGCTTTATATAACCTGAAGGATGAAATCTCATTATGAAATCAAGTTGGCAAATCATGACAGGTATATGCATACTAAATTCGATGTATAAAGTACTTCAACGGCAAATCCACTAACATAAAATCCAACGACTCCAAGCATAATTTATAGCTAAAATAATCTATGTACCATCGAATTTGGCAAATCATGAATGTAATACTATCACAGTGAACGTAGTATTGAAATTTTTAATGAATTTTGTTTCGAATGAATGGCTGTTATGCAGAAGAAAATGTTGCGTGAATGGTACATAGAATGTTTAGAACACAAACTATATAAATCAAATAGTGAAAGCTCTATGTTTGATATTTCAGTAGAGTGAATGGCAGTGAAAGCTCTCTGTTTTTAATTTCAACAGCAAAAGCTCTCAAATAATAATGTGTGAATGGCAGTTTTGTTATTTCAGCGTCAGGATGCATGTTACATTGGCTGGAGTGTTACACCGGAGAAAACATTACACCATATAGCTCTATGTTTTCTCTCTGTTTGCATTAGCTTCTCTCTATTTTCTGTCTGTTTGCATTAGCTTTTCTCTACTCTATTATTTTCAGCAGTTTGAATTTTTTAGAATTATGTAGGCTGCAGAGTTTTTAGAATTATGTAGGCTTCTCCTCTTCCAATGCCATATTTAGGGAAAAAATTTTATGGTCTCGACACTGCTAAATAACTTTATATAAATTATGAAAAAGTAGCAGAGTTTAGCGCCATTATTCGAACAACTCACAAAAGAATTTCGAATTCAATTGAAGTGAGTATTTGTCAAATGTCTTATGATCGTTATGGTAGTCATAGAGGCATCGACCACAACAAACAGATGACAGATCTGAGAAAGAAGTGAAGAAAGGAAAATTATAGAGTATATGCATACTAAAGAAAAAAAAAAAGCCACAAATATTAGGTACGGCTTTTTTTTTTCTTTCTCCATGTTCATTTCTGCTTTAAAAAAATAATAGAGTGCTGTTGGAGGGTAATCATTTCTCTAATTCGATCAATCTATCAAGCATCTCTTTATTTTTGCTTTCCCTTTAATAATCTGCTTTTGTATTGATTATTTTGCCTCTGTTCTTCTCCCTTTCAGTTTAAAAGTGGAAATGGTCTTGGCTTGGGAAACTCTTTGGGTTTGTTTCTGTTCGTATGATTTTGTTTAAATACATTTCTTTGGATTTTATGTTATTGGATATAATTGGTAGATTCACTTTCTTTAAGGGGTCACCAATTCCGCTGTAAATTAATGTTTGGCCTGCATTACCGAGGAATGGACAACACTAGTACTATATGCTGGGTTGAATTCGCAACTATTATAGCAGGCATATCCACCACATTCTTTGGTTCTTTCTAATAATGTGTTGCCTTCGTAACCATTTTTTACTTTTAGATTCATATCAAAATTTGAACAGCTCGTATGACATTGAGTGTGCTTCATAATCTATTTCTTTTAATGCAATTGTGGAAGAAGCTATAGGAGTATTTGATAAGATTTATTTATTCAATTTTAATAACAAAGATTCTAGTTTCTTTTATGAAGAGTCAATATTTTGTTAGTTAAATTATCTGCTCGCATTAGCTTGATCTTTTGATATTTCCTACAAGAAGAGTTAGCAGGAAGACATAATTCTGAAATCGTGCACCATTAGTTGTGGAGGTAGATTTGTCTTTATCTTATTCTCAAATAAGAATTCGTGGTGCTCTTGAGGTCATTATTTTCCTTCAACAATGTTGTCCTATCTTTTTAATCCCCGTATCATGTGATTTTTAGTAATTTTTTATTCTTATCCATTAGATCAAAACTTTGAGCATCTCTAGGGAATGGTCCCAATACTACCAGACGATATTGGAGCTGCAATTTATGTAATGGGAAAATACATATCAGTATTTTTCTACTATCCGTTCCCTCCAACCTTCTCTTGTTTGATTTCTTCTAATTAAGATCCTAATACTTTGTAGAACATCTAGGGTTCTTTAAAGTCCATTCACTTCCTACATGTAAGGTAAAAGTTGTAATAAGAAGAGTCAAGGAGAATCTTTTTGCTTCTTTCTTGAGAGCTTTTCTTTTGCTTGTTCAAGAATTCATAGTTAAATATTGCAACCTACAAGGAATGTATCATACCAAAAAGTTGAGTACGTATGTCGTTGGGGATTTAAGTACAAAGTCTATATGGTAATTACAGACATAATTGATATGTTTTTCTGTGGTTGCATAGTCAAAAAATTAGCTTTACTATCTTTAGGGCCTTTTCTTTGCATCAAATTGATGTATTAGCAACTTCTTATTCTATTAAAACTGCAGGATAGGACTTCAAATTATATAACCTATTGAATATCGTTGGTCCAATAGAGAAGGAAGGACGTGTTGATAAACTATATGTTCTATACTGTCTTAGTCTCCTTTTTCTGCGTGCATTTGTCATACCACCCCTTCTCATGACATTGTCGCAGCACCACAATCATGGTTCTTGATTGTTTCGATGTAACATTCGTATGGTTTTCGTGTGGAACCCTATCTGACTATGTATATCCTAATCTTCTTACATTATAATTCTCATGAAAGCCGGGGATGCTCAAGAAATAAAATTCAATGGTCGAAAGGTTATATGATGTGAATTTTAACTCTCATTGAAATTTACCTTTTGTAAATATGATTAGGAGGTAAAAAGAAAAAGGGGGCATGCTGCAGTTCTTGCAATTGTTCTTGTATTGCCAATTTAATTTACTCATTGATCACATTTATCTAATTTCTCCTCTGTGGAATTTGACTTGGCCTTAAAAGTGAATAGTTTATCCATCCTGTCCTGATTCAACTCTATTCAGTTGGATATGACCACAGCATAAATGTTGAAGTTTATACTTAAGTTGGAACAATCTGCGTGCATTTACACTAATCAAACTTGAATCTATTCTTCATATACGAAAACTGATGAGCTGAGGTTTCTTAGGGCTTGGTGGTGCGTTCTATTTGTTTGCAGGGTATTTCTGTATAATGTGTTTGTTCCTAAGGGAATCCTGCATGTTTTGTTAACCACTTACTCTTGGTATTGTTATTTGTTTCTTCTTGCTAACGGTCGTATCTCTTCTTGCTTCTTTCCGGTGCCTGACAATGTCTGCTTTTCGTAAGTTCGTTGGTTAGTCTGGAGCACATTATTTGTAGAAGACCAGTACAAGACGTAGTAGGATCCATACTTTGTGTGTTTCACAGATACATATTGCTATACAATGAGTGGGTTCCTTATCATTTCTTTCTTTTAGTTGCTTTTCTTGTTTCATGTTTGGAATATATCTCGTTGTTGACTGTTTTCGTAGGGCAGATTCTTGACATTGAGTGTTCAGGTAAGAATTTTTTATGTTCTCTTTTACACAGATGAATCTTATTGCAACTTCCTAGTTCTTATTACAATATCTATACTTTCCACTTCACAAATATGGTTTTATTGGCTTATCATTTTGTTAGTAACCTCAGGAATAGATCTTCCAAATGGTTCAATTAATTCACTATCTAGTATTTTTGCTAATGGATAAATAGAAAAGGAAGGTTGTAGTTGATGGTTCTTGTTTCTTAGATTGCTGATTGCTTTTTTGATTCCATTTGTTTTTCCTAGTCATGATAAGGTGAAGCGATTAAGAGTGTGTTTTGGAGTGATTTTCAAAAGTGATTTTTTAGAATGGAGAGTATTTTTATCCTATTTCGATAAATGAGTTTGACTTTTTTACCTTAAAGTATAATAAAAATAAGTAATAATAAGATCTTACTATGTAAAATTTTCTTATACTTCCTTTATTTTTAAATAAATTCAGTAGAATATTATAAAAATTTTAATGAAAAACATGAAATAAAAGTTTAAAATGAGCTTTTGGTGAACGCACCGACAAAACCTTATGGAAATGGTAAAAGAAGAACTACTTACGGTAAGCTGTATGATGTATGCATCATGTTTCCCTCCTCTACTTACCAAAGTATTTATTTCTTTTCTCATAGTTTTGTTCCATCCTGCTAAAACTACTTACAGATTGGGGTCACTCTTTCTGCAGTAGTAACTTGTTAGAATTGTAAGCAATTTTACTCTCACCCATTGGCAGTAGATTCATTTCATCAATTTGTCGTTATGCTTGAATGCCTAAATATTCTCATTTAATCATATCAAAACCTCTAATACCTGGGAGCATGTTTTCTAGAAGTCACGAAAGATAATTATAGTATACCGTTCAAGCAAGTGGTACTATAATTGCATCGCTCTTTGCAACAATGGTATAGTTTGTTATACCTGTTAATTAACTGATAATTAGCTTTGAATATTAGAGTATTAGATGAAATATCATCATATGAGAAAATATCAAGGTAGTCTCAAGAATATGATGCTTAGGAAGATATTAGTAAAACTTTCATTAAGGATGAATTGAGATCCTTCAGTCGCTAAATATACATTTAGGCGTTGACCATAAATTTTGTGAGCAGCCGGAGGTTCTTCTTTAGTAAAGATAGGGGAGAACTACTTTAAATACTTATTTTCTCACTCTGTAGAGTGGTTTTCTATTTTGGAAGAATGTTTGAATTTGTTCCCTAACATATGAGGATTCATAATGGAGATAGTAATATAAGGTTTTAAAATCTTACAAAAGCTTCTACTCATACAATGACTCTAATGAACAGATTGTGTCACTCATAAGCCTAATGATTACATGACCGAACTCTCCAACAAGAAACTTACATTTATGTTATTCCTACTAAATTGATCTTTACCAAAGAATCCATCCAAGTTTGAAGTAGTATATGAGAATTATAACTTTGATAGTGTACACAATAAGGGTAAAACAGTATACAACCTACATCTGTCATGATTTTGCACTATTTTACTCGTTACATTATCTCGCATATTTCAAATTATGTAAATTTTATTTTAATATTTTTATTTTATATTTTTTCTTTCAAAGTGATAGAATCTCTAAAAAAAGAACAAACCGTTTAGAAAGGAACATTAAACGCATAGTATCATGATCATAAGAACTTCACTCTTTATGTGTGCATGTGCATCCGCAACCATGTGCGTAAGTGTTTTGGCAACTTATCAAGAACTTGACTGTTTTCTCAACTAGAACTTTTGGTGGTTTTGTTTGATTCATTATCTGAAGCTGAACTTGGCTTATTTCGATTAATTCAAGGTTATCTACATGACTAGTTTTTTAATTTAGGTAGTTGCACATTGTCTTTATTCACTTAGACATTGTTTGGATTATAGGTTTTGGTGGTGAATGATGGTGATGCTGAAGTATTTCCCCACCTTAACGATGTTTGTTTTTATTTCATTAAAGGAAGGGAAGGGGTGGTGGTGGTGAAATTGTGGTGAATTGATAGTTTGATGGGTACACATGGTGACAAGAGAAAAACAAATTTGCATCTCCTTTTATCCTTTAATTTTTTATTTTATTAATATTTATTTTATTTAGATATTTTTTATTTAAATATTTATTTTAATTAATATGTGTTAAGTTTTATTATAATAATTATATTTTTTATGTTTATTTAATTTTAATTAATTTTAGTTGATAGAGAAAATAATAAAACTGTATGACCAAAATTTTTAATTTAAAATTTTATTTAATTTTGTGAAAATATATCAAACATTAATAAAAATTAAATTACTATAAAAAATTAATCTAAAAGTTATATTAATAAAAATATGATTAATATAAATAGAAAGGGTATTTGAGTCTTTAATAAAATATTTATTTTAGTTACTCATTTTATTACCTATCTATCTAAACATAGTTAGTTTATTACCCTTACTATATATTCAAACATTGTAAAGTTAAATAGTTACCCTTTCCTATACATCATCTTATTATTTTTTCAATCCATCCTCTTACTCTTATTTCTTAACTATGTATCCAAACATACCGTTAGGCAACACAACATGCCTAAATTATTTACAGCATTTGTTTCTTTGTTGAATATAGAGCAAATGATTTGCTTGGGAAAGCTTATCAGAAACTCTTCCATTATCTTTGAGGTTTGTTCTTGTTCCTATATTTTTGTTTATATAGATCCCTTTCTTTTGTTGAGTAGTCCTTGTATCAGTGCTCACTTTCTTTAAGTTTTTTAAGATGCTTCTCTCTTATGTTCTTACATAAGGCATCACCATACCTTTTCAAATTAATGCTTTTTGCTACGCTACTTTAAGTGGGACATCACTATTTTTCTCTTTAGTTCTTTCTATATCTCTTCCCTTTAACAAAAATCTTTTCCATTTGATGTCTTCTTATAAATATTCTAATGAGGGTACTCCATAATGCAACAGGAGTCATGTAGGATTGCTTCTGTTTCCTCATCTAAGAGTTTTCCGTTATATGTTTAGGTTGGCAAAATTTTATGTAGGAAACTAACTAGCTTGTAAACTATCTTATATAGGAGGAATATGCAAGAGAAGAATGCTGCGACAATCCACCGTCACGCGCAAAGCTAGATAAGTTCACAGATAAGTACTTGATCTTGTTTTCTGCTTTCATTCTGCTTCTTTAAATTTGTTCCTCTGATTTATATTTGAGAACCCATTTCAATAAATAATACCTTATCAATTTTTTGTAGTGTTGTATGTTGTTGTCAAGCATGTTATGTTTTTAGCAATGTTTTTCTTTTGTTTCTTAAGCCATATTGTATTTTTAATTGGTAAGGAATAGTTCTACAGTTATCTATTTTTGGAACTAAATTACAATTTTATGTGAGATTATGTAAACTCTATCATCAACATTTTATTTACTTTGTGTTAAGGTGTTAGTCATATTACATTAGCAAAAGATTGGATGATCACAATGGGTCATCTTTGGCACTTTCATGTTCGCATCATGGTGAGCACTAAAGGCTATCTTCTGACTAAAAGGTTTTAGCATATTTTATGAGCAGAAGAATGGATAATCACAATGATTCAACATGACCACTAATATCAATCAATTTGAGTATCGAAATTCATCAGTCAAACCACTAGTGAAAGCAGTAGCCTTTTGTAGCTGTGATAGATCTTACAGATGGTTTTCATACATCAATACGTATGCTCAAACTTTACAAATTATTTTTCATACAATCATCAAGGATGTCAGCATCTTATTGCGGAGTAAGTACTGCAAGGGTGTATGGATATGTAACACCAGTGCAAAGAGGGTGGTTTTAGGTATGGTGCTAGTGTAAATGCAACCTAATGTTCTGAAAGCTCGGTGTAAATTCAAATAGACCAAGTTAGTACGAGTCCAACCACTGACCATACTGAATTCCCTCGGGAACAAACCCTTTATAGAATTGCTGTGCAAGCTAATAGAAAAACACCACCAAGCCTTTATGAACACGGATGTTACATATAATACAATCCAAGAACACTCACTACAGTGCTAAAAACATCAGCGCACTGCAATCTCACAAATACAATACATGAAGAAAAAGGACATTTAAACCGGAGGCAAAGCATAGGAGAAGTCCACACCTCTATTTAATCTATATGCAGCTTCCTTCTACCCGTTGTAGCAAAAAAATTTGAATAACCAGAACCACAAGTGAAATTCTGACAAGCATAGGAAGAAGCTATACATCAATTCCATGTAGACAAAACTGAACCTAAACCGAGAACAAGATCAAGAACTTATCTTCGAAATAGAAGAAAACTATATCTCCCTCTCCGCGCGATGGCGGATGTTCAGCATCATTCTTCGTTTGCATGTTCCTCTTGTATAAGATAGTTCAAACTTAAATAGTTTCCTCGCATGAAATTTAATTACCACAAACGAATAAACACTTCAACACGGAAAGGAAAAACTCTTAGATAGGGAAAAGAAACAAACCTACTAGACTCCTCCTATTACGTTATGGAGCACCCTCAACGTCCTACAAACTATTAGAACAATGATAAGAAGATACCAAATGACAAGCAATGTTAAAGGGAAGAGATACTAGAAAGAACAAAAGAGAAAAATAGTAATCTCCTTTCTTAAAGTAGAGCAAGCAAAAGCATTAATTTTAGAATGAATGATGATACCTTATGTAAAGAACATAAGAGAGCAGCATATTACAAACTTTAGGAAAATGAACACCAATTACAACGAAGACTCAAAAATGAAGGAAACCTATATAAACAAAATATAGGAACAAGAACAAACCTCATAGCTAAATGGTAGAGCTTCTGATAAGTTTTTCCAATTCAAGGCCAATTGCTCTTTTAAACTGGAACTAAGACGAGCATAAGCAAAAAAATCAATGCACAAGAACAATAATCAATGAAATAGACCACAAAGTGTCCAAGACAATAAGCAACTTAACTTAGCACCTTGCAAATGCCTAATTGATTGAACTTGTTGTCGAGATGTTAACTCAGCAACAACTACTCACTCAATTCTTTCAAGCTGAATCGAAGAGGGAGAAAGGAGAAAAAAATAGTAGTATCCAATCCTTACCTATGACTATCAATCCAGCTGAATGAGCGACAAAAGATAAATCACTAAAATGTTGCATCTTAGAAGTGGTTCAAACTATGGTCACTCTAATAAACCATGGAGCATCTTTCAAATAACTTTACCGCAAGTTTACATATCCTAATTCAGGTTTCACCCAAAAGGTTTAGTGAACAATCTTTTAAAGTGAAAAACTTGCAAATATTGTACATCACGATGGACAAACTAAAGAAACCTAATCCTTAAATATCAAGTAACAAGATCATAAATTTCTCCGAAAATAGAAGGAACTGCATTATAGAGGCAAACATTAAGTACTTCAAGGAGTTCCTATCATCTAAAGCAAAACCTTTGACTAAATGCTCTAAAGTTATACTCAATAACCTAATTATATCTTTTTCGACAAATTGATCTTGTTGAATCACCTGAAAGGTCAACTCAAAAGTGGATGGATGAATTGAGTTGATAAATAAAAATTTTCGTAAAGAAAATGTCACTATAAATAACAAGTCTTTAGTCGGCAATTAGTAATCCTATATCCTGCAAACAAAATATCAAAGTATGTATTATAACTATCTAGATTAAGATAATAGTACTCACAGTTTTTACGTGGTTCAGCAAATATTTTTACCTATGTCCACTGGTGGCCTATCACAAGAGCTGAAACTTCACTAAACTTTTAACAAGCTACACTCACCAAGAGCAAAGTGCTTCACTAAACACACAACACATTTACTCTTAAGGGTTTATTCACAAAGACAATTCTTCATAGCCTACTGGACACTCTAGTCCCACTAGTTGATTTGTTAGCCCTGTTATAAAGTTTAACAACTTCTACCAAGCTCCAACCGAGTTTCTTTAACAAGTGCGCCAAGCACTCTTAAAAAAAAAAAATCAAAGAACAAGGTTACGCGCAGGATCAATCTCAATATAATTTAAATGAACTTAAAATTTTCTATTAAGATGATCAAACGTGTTGTTGAATATGATGCTCAGTAAGTGATTAGCAACACAAGAAGTTTCTTCACTTGAAAGCATGAGTCAATGTAGGTAAGTTTATTTTTGAATTTTTGCTTGATATCTCTTGTACACTCTATTTTGCAACTCCCCTTCTTCTTATAGCGTCTTCTGCTTTGCAGGAGGCTGAAATCTTTCCGTTGAAGAAAATTTTCTATTGATGTCTCCATTCAGTGGCAAGTTTCCAAGATAAAGATGAAGGTGTGCTCAGTGATTAATCAGCTGCAACAAAATTTCTTTTAGCTAATCTAGTGCAACTCTTGAACTCAGCATTAAACGCTGGGTAAAAGAGAATTTGAAATTCCCGCCTAATCGCTCTAAATTTGTTTCTGTTGATGTATTTTGATTTAAACTTCTTCAGCTGAGCTGGCTCGCATTGATTTGCTATTTCTGGCTGAGTGGACTACTTTTAGGGGTGGCAATATGGGCTAATGGGTCGGTTCCGGATCGATCCAAATAATAATCGGGTCAAAATTATTCAACCCTAACCCGACCCATTTATTTATATAGGTCAAAATTGTCAATCCTAACCCAACCTATTTATAATTAGGTCAAACTCGGATCGACCCATTTAATAATTAAATTATTAAATAAAAATTATAAAAATTAATTTTTTAATAATAATATATATAAGTTATTAATTATAATATATTTACAAAGAAAATATTAATTTTGACGAAATTTATAAATTAAATAAAAATTAGTTAATATTAAGATAAATTTAAAAAATATATATATAAGTTAAATTCAAATTTATTGCTATTTTTTTCTAATTATTAAGTAATATATACTATATAAATAGTTATACGGATTAAATGGGTCAATTTCGGGTCAACCCGAATCCGACCCGAACCCGTTTAAATTTTTTTGAGTCATTTTCGGGTCGACCCGAACCCGAATAAGACTTGACCCGAACTCAATCTTTTCGGGTCGGGTCGAAATTTACCACCTCTAACTACTTTAAATGATGTGGACCCCAACAGTTGTCTTATTGCTTCTCGCTGAGTTTAGTAGTTCTGATCTCTTGCTTTTCTCCTTGAAGATTGAACATGAATTTTCTTGTGAATAAGGATGTCGGTTAACTCAATGTTGATCTTTATAATGTGATATTTGTATTCTGTTTCAGCAACACATATGTCAGTAAGATCTTGAATTGAAAACTTAAGCAGAATTCTCGTGATCGATCCTCTGTTTGTATGTTACTGAGAAAATTTCATATAGACAGTAGCTAAGCAGCTGACTGTTTGGTGACTATAGTTTGGCATAGTTGGCTTACTGTCTACTAGAAGTCGAATAGACATGTTTTATGAATTCCTGCAGAACTTGATTCCAACTTATCAGTCCAACTTAAAACATAAATCATAATTCTTAATTTATTGTTATCATTAAAATCAGCCTTTTGGAGTTCCAACAGATCTCAATTTATATTTAATGAGAGCTTTACCAGATGTCTTTCCAAGTCATTATATTCTTGAGACTATCTTGATATTTGGTCAGGTGATGCCATTTTCTTTAATATTTTCCTAAACTATGAGGAAAAAATGGTTCATGTTCAGCAGCTAATTATCTATCAAGAGGTATTAAAAAAGTATACCTCTGGAGGTTGAACATTTATCCAATAGCAATACCATTTCACCATTTCGCCAAAACCTTGTTTCCAAGAAAACACATTCCTAGATGTTAGACCTTCTGGCATGATTAATATGAGAATATTGGCACATTCAAGCATAAACACAAATTGATGAAACAAACTACTACCAGCAAAAAGAGTTTTTTCAATTTGCTCTTATATTTAGATTTGTATACAGGTCCAATAGGATGGACCAAAAAATTAGGGAAGGAGATATTAATGTGGTAAGAAGACTATGATAACATGCATGTATACAGATTATAAAGCTTACCACAAGCATTTCCTTTTCCTTTTTGCCCAAGGGCAAGATATCAACTGCTTGGTAATAGTCAATATCATCAGCTGTAACCATATAACTTAATTTCTTTTGAGCACGACAGATATTTGAAAAATAAAAGGATAGCTCCTAATAAAGATAAGAGTAAGCTTGAAGATGGCTCTAGAAGATTTACCATAACACAACGAACAAACCCATTAATACAATCAAGTTACATTACTAAGTCTAACAATTGATGCTTAGTACAACTTGTAAACTATTGTACTAGAAATTGGTGTTATCTTTGGGTTCAAGTATACCAAATGACTTTAGTAGACAAAGTTAAGCACCAACAACAATAGAAGGCAGATGCTTGTCAAGTGTAAATAAAGCACTAACCTTATTTGAGACATATTTCTTCCAGGAAAAGCTATCACATACCCCATAACTAAAATAGTAGACAAGTGAATTATTTATATTATTAGAAAGATATACACTATAAAAGGCCATTATAGCAATCTCCACGTGATTTCATACCACATTTGTGATATATATATAGCGTTGCACGTACAATGTGTCAGCATTATACATTTATAGGTATAAGCAAAGCAATCAGCAAAATAAAAAGTAAGAATCGTTGAGTCGGGTGGTTGGATCGTCAAGTCGAGTGGTTGGACTTTGTTGTAAGGTAAGAGTCATCATCAGTCGCGACCAGATAATTTGGTTCTTTTGCACCTGATATATTTTATCTATTAGAAAGCAATAAGAAATGCCTCCTCATAATGAACGGCACAAACTTTTACTATAAGCTCCAGAAGATTGATTTCAATATACTTTACAGATACCATCTTCATGGTACTAATCCATTATTGTGATGAAGGATAAAAATATCACTAATAGGTTGAACTAGGAAATGTTCATCGCAATCCTGCTAACTATATAAAACAAGATCACTACATACCTCAAAATTATGGTGGTAGTTCCATTGAGAGAATATCTACATGAACGTAATACTCTCCTGGAAATGCTTCACCTACAATTTGCAATTTGTCTATTAAGGAAGAGGATCATCTTCTATAGATATTAGACATGCAGGAACTATAGTTAAAGCAAGACCATCATGCAGAGGCCAACTAATTCTATCACACTCCTGAGGAGCTACTAGTACCTCTAAAAATGAAGAACTATGCTGTTCAAGTACTGTGGGCAAATGATGGTAGGTGGTAGGATCATCCGGCCCAGAGGCAAGTGCGCAGAGCTTGCCGAATCCCCCATTGAATGCCAACTTCCCATCCATGCTGTATACCAGCTGCCTCCGGCTCATTCACTTTGTTGCATATTACCAAATCTTTTACACAAGGTAGGTCCTAACCTTTTAATCCAAACAAAACTGTACAACTTGATCAAATTTGATTAACCTGAAATGATGTGTAAAATTATTACTAACTTTGATAAATGTATCTAAACTTGCATTCATAAAAACTAGTAATTCATAAATAACACATCCGCACAAGGAAAGATACAACCAAAATTCACTTGCCTAGCATCTTTCATTTGCATCTTAGTCCATTATTTTTGACAGCTAGATTACTTGGAGCAGTATCACAATTTTAATTTGTTAAGGCCTCCCACAGTCAATTAGAGAGTGAGTACTAATAGGGGGAATGAAATTGGAGACTGCATGTTCTGAAACTGCAAATGAATTAAAAACGAACTCAAAATGAAAATTGTGACAAAGTCTACTTGATGCATTATCGATCTGTATAACAAATCAATTGCAAACACTGCACGCCACGTGCTGAAGATCAAATTGATGTGCGTAAAACCCCAATAACTATAGTTCAATTCAGACACAATAGAAAAATTTTCACCTTTGAGGCCAAGTTAAATTCAACAAGACAAGGCAGCCTAACAATGATTGGTCAAATGCAGTCTAAGTTTTAGTTTAAGAGACTTGTACATCATTAACTAATTTATCCAACAATTCTTCTCTCCACATCAGTTTAAAGCTCCTTTACCGGTTATTTTAATGAAGTAAGAGCAAATAATTAGCACAAAAAGTGCCTCCAAATATTCAGTAAAGCTAAACAGAACATTACAACTCCAATAATCACAAAATATTTACATGATGAGATGATTGTTTATTTTGTCATGAAATACATGTTGATCACACTCTGGAGTAACATCACCGCCGTACACGTTGCAAATACCATTTAAAAAACTGTGATCCCAAAATATAATCACGGGAACCAATTTAAAGATGATGAGCGAAAGGCATAAACATTATGGGACACTTATTTCTGAACAAAACCTTGGCGACTAACGGTTGATGTTCAGCATCATTTTTCTATTGCAGGTTCCTCATATATAAGATAGTCTAGAATGTAACCAGTTTCCTACAGAAAATCACTGACATAAACATGTAAACTCTTCAAACAAGGAAACGATAATCTATTAGATAAGAAGAAGAAAGGAGGTGTGCTTGACTTCTATTGGAACTTTTGTCATATCTTAAGAAATAAATACAGTATGGAGTACCCTCAATTTCCGACGAACCTATTAGAATGTTAAAAAAAGAAACCAAATAAAAATTGTTAGAGAAAACAAATTTGTAGAAAGAACAAAAGAAAAACATAGTTATGATGCATACACCTGTAACGAAAATTGTAAGGCAAACATAACAAGTAGTATCATGGCCGAACCATTCCTTAGCCCGTACTATATACTATAACCATCTCTTGATTGCTAAGACAACAAGCTTCCAAATATTAGAAGTACTGGCCTAATTAATGCAACAATATTCAGGCATTTGAGCACAATGACAAATTGATGAAACAATTTGCTGGCTAATGGAGGAGAGTAAATCCACATAGAGAATCCAAACGAGGCATGGCCGGTAGAACGAGTTCCTTCAATTGGCACTTAGAATTTTGGATTTGCATGCAGGTTTCAATAAGATAGAAGATAAAAAAAAAAAAGAAAGATAGATATTAATATAGTAAAAAGCGGTAAGGTGTAAAGATACTCAAGCATATTTATAAATAGATCACTTACCGTAAGGAATCATTTTGGGGTCATTTGCATAAACCTTAACAAGACCGTAGTTGACCAGAAGAAAACATCATTAAAAGAATCACCAAAATAGAAAATAAAAATCATTTACTAACAATTATTATTATTATTATTATTATTTGTTAAATTGAGGAGCTAGACTTCAATAACGGATGGCTCCTCATATAAATGTGTATAAGCTTTTAATATGAACTTAGATGATATAATTTCAAAATATTTACAGAACACATCTACAAGGTACGAGCCCACTATGACAATGAAAGAAAGAATATCACTAACAAATTCAAAACAAAATGTCCTTCGTAGTTTTACTAATTATTAGTAACAAGATTCCTGTATACCTCGAATTATAGGTTGTAATTCCATTAACAGTATATGCACATGCCTGCAATACTCTTGCCGTAAATGCTTCACCTGCAATATGTAACTCCTCTACTTCACAAAGAGGATCACCTTATGCAACTGTTAAATATTCAGGAATGTAGTCAAAGAAAAACCATAATGTAAGAGCAGATTCATTCTGGAATGGACGAAATTTTATCTTATCTTCAAACGAGCTTTATTGTTTTACCTAAACAATAAAAATAAATAATAGTAGAATTCTCTATTATTTTTCAAATTTTTAAATAAAATTTGTAGAACATTATAAAAAATTAAAATGTGAAACAAAAAAAAAGTGTTTGAAACGCTGTCAAAAAATATGTTAGTGATATTCTTTAAAAAATTAAGAACTATGCTCTTCAAGTAGTGGCAGCAAATTACGGTAGGATTTTCCGATCATCATGGCCCAGATCTACAAGTACCGGTGGCAAATGATGGAAGGCTCTTCAAGGACAGTGGCAGCAACAAGAACGCAGGACCAATTGAATGACACCTTCTTGACGCCCATGCTATACCAGCTGCCTGAGGGTCAATACTTCATTCTTTCTCACCAAATCTTTAGAAATAGGTGTTGACTTTTTGAGTCTAAATCAAACCATAAAACTTGATCCATAACATAAACTTGAATTTAGACCATACAACACTTCCTGTAGGTTCAAGAAGATGAATGAAAGAAGCACAATATCAAGATAAAGAACTTAACATGTGCAACAGAACAATAAAACTCCCCTGGCAACGGACGCCAAAAGTTCACCATCACTTTCCTACTCATTGACTGTTAATACAACATTTCTCCTATCTTTTAAGGACTGAACAAAAGACCAAGCAGGACTATTCTTTTTAATGCAGCTTCCTTAATAAAACTAGTTCTAAATATATCAGTAACCTATTACACTACTGTCACTAGCAGTTCAAAGCTTCATTCCAAAATATATTCCTAAATTAGTAGCAAATTATAAGCCAATAAAACCATATTTTATGAAGTTGAAAGTACAAATAGTCTAATAACAACTAGGAGGTTGCAATTCATATGTCTTCGTGAAAAAAGAAACACCAGAAGCTAAAGAGTCGACCATATTAAAGAACTTCAGTTAGTCTTACCTCAACACTCAACATCGAGCAACTGCTTTGCGAAAAGTCATTAAGCAGATATGGAAAGCAATTACAAGAAAGAAAAATGCAAAGAGACCACTCATTATATAGCACCATTTTCATTTGTGCAACACACCAACTAAGGATCTTGTTCTACCCCCTATCTATATTGAACTTCAATAAATAACGTGGGCCACACTAAAAAACTTTTAAGGGAAAAATAGGCAGTGTCACGGTAATAGAAAGAAGAGATACGATTGCTATCAAGAAGGAACAAGTAACAACAGCAATACAAGTGGTTAATAGAACATGCAAGATTCCAATAGGAACAAACCCAAAAAGCATTACCCTGCAAACAAAGAGAACACTCCATCAAGCCTAAGAAACTTCAGCTCATCACCCTTCATACATAAATAATATTATTCAACTTTGATTAGCCTAAACACACATAGATCGTTCAAACTTAACTATAAACTTCAAGACTTATGATCGTGGTCATACCCAACTGCATAGAGTTGAATCAAGACTGGATGAATAAACTATTCGCTTTTAAGGCCAAGTCAACTTCACATAGGAGAAATTAGATAAAATGTTATCAAGATTAAGTTGAATTGGTAATACAAGAATGATTGCAATAACTATATCTAGACAATTGTTTTTTCTTCTATAGCTCCTAAACATATATAAGAGGATAATCTTTAATGAGAACTAAAGCTCACATTACTGCTTTTAGACCATTGAATATCTTGAGCATCTGCTGCTTCTTATGAGAAATAAATTTCACCTCATACACTACAGTAATGTTGTTACATGACTAAGATATAACTATCAGATATGGTTCAATGCCAATCACACGAATTTTACATAAGCAAATATAAATTATTATATAAGTAAAATTTGGGCAGCGCTTACTTGTTTCATACAAGCAGCCTTCCCTCTCTAGTAGTTTGAAGATCCATTACAGGTTCATTTGCTAAAAGTAAGAGCAAACTGATCAGCATACACTACCATCTACCAAAAATAACATCCAAATTCAAGAAGTTTAGATTTTGAAACAGCGCTGAAAGAATATCTGCTTCGTTACAAGTTCGGTAACAAGAAGGAATCAATAACTACAGTGTGCCCCTTTTTTCTTCTATAACTCTTAATCATATATGTAGAAGGTAATTTTCAATGGGAATTAAAACACGCATCATACCGCTTTTTGACTATTGAAATTCCTGGGTATCCGCTCTTTTTTCATCAAAATTAAATTTCACCTCATACAAGACAAACAATGATGTTACATGTCTAAGAATCTAAACTACCAGATCTAGTTGCACCAATCCTACGAATGTTACATAGAAACAATTTAAGAACCTTGACTGCAGTGCTGCGACAATGTTAGGAATACAGGTAATATCATAAATGCATGCTGAAAAAAGGATACTAAGACGGCAGAGAAATACCTAATTTTATCCACACGATCTTCCTTCCAACAATTGGATCAACAAAATTCAAAAGGTTCTAACTTTCCTCCCTGCAATTTTGATAAGTAAAAAAAATCTGAATACGTCAATATCATGCAAAGGAAAAGTCTTCAAATAGTAGAGCTAACTGTCTTGACTATGCAATCTGAAGAAAACTAAACTAATTACGTCTACGATTACCATGTTCACAAAGTTACTTTCAAAGACGTTCACGTACTCAAGCTTTTTGCAAAATGGTACATCTCTTGCAGGTTCCTCCGGTATAAGATAGTTGATAGTCTACTCAGCTTCCTACGGAACATTGAACATATGAATTTCTTAACAAGGAAAAGAAAAACTCTCAAAGGAGGTCTTCTTCGACTCTTCTGATTACAACATTTCCAACATATGTTAGAAATGAGTAGACTGCAAGTACCCTCTCGTGGGGAAAAACATAAATCAAGCTAGTGGTGGCAGATGTCTAACTAACAAAATATCAACTGTTCAATTAAAAAGGAATAAAATCTAACTATTAAAGCAAAAAAAAACCTCCTCAAATCCTCCTATAGCTTCTACCACATCCGCACGAAACGAAATAGGCTATTGTCCACAACATCCTACAATCTCTTCAAAATTTTAAAAGAGACCAAAATGCAAAAATGGTCAGGATGGCAACAGATTATTAGAACAACCAAAGTAAAACGAAAAAAGATGGTGCAAATGCTCACTTGGTAAACGGTTAGGAGTTGCCAACCCAAGTCACCAAATAGCATTTTAGTGTCGAACCATTCCTTGGTCTAATAGGAAAAGCATTAATTTGCAAAGAAATTCTTGTGCCTTAATTACCAGCACAAACCAGTTCTGCTAACTTTCGTAGAAACAGGATAACTATATATCTAAAAGTTACCACCTGCACATGCCTGCCATACTCTTTTCTTAAAATGCTTCACCTGCAATTTGTGACTACTTTACATCAGGATCATCATCTGCAGCTGTAAAATTGCAGGAATTATACTCAAAGTAAAACCATCATGCACGCACGGATATTCTATTAGATTACAGAAGTGTTATCAGTACCTTTAGAAAATGAAGAACTTCGCCCTTCAAGTAATGGTCACAAATAACAGTAGGTTCTTCCCATCAACATCGCTCAGATTCAACAATTACTGGTAGCAAATGATGGAAGGCTAAGTGCTAGCAGCTAGCAATGGGAGCTTCGCCCATTAGATGCCACCATCTCTGTGTTCATGCTGCACCAGCTGCCTTGATGATCAATAGCCTAATAGCTTCTCACTATATCTTTAGAAACTGGGTGCTGACTTTTGAATCTAAATCAGACCATACGACTTGATACATCCATTCACTTGACTGATGTTTCATGTGTAAAATTATTCCTAAAATGCAAAAATCATCTCAAGGCTTGAACTAACAAGATCTGGTAACAAGACTTAATTCAAACCATACATCACTTTCGTCCTATGCATTTAAGAAGATGAATGAAAGACACAAGTAGGATCATGAACTTAACCGTGAAACAGAAAATGAGTATACTGCACAGTACCCTCGACAAACTATTAGAAACATAACAAGACAAAACCAAACAAAATATATTAGAAGGGACAGATACTAGAAAAATAATGGAGGTGCAAACATCCACTACAAAAATTGCAGCTGAACAGCGCTCGGTAGTATTGAAGCTGAACCATTCCTTAGAGGTGCTTAAACCTCTAAACAAATGGATAATGATGAAATGTAATTCAGAAAGTCAAAGGATAGAGGTATTAAAGAAAGAGGGTGACACTACTGAAAGAACACGAACAACACTGGACGGTGAATATTTAGGATAAAGCAATCTCCCTCCAGAAGGCGAATATTTAGAATCATGGTCTTTCCTGTTTGTGGGAAAAACATAAAATCAAGCTAGTGGCGGCAGATATTCAACTAACAAAATATCAACTGTTCAATTAAAAAAGAATAAAATCTTAGCTATTAAAGCAAAAAACAAACAACCTCAAGTCCTCCTATAGCTTCTATCACATCTGCACGAAACGAAAAAGGTTACTGTCCACCCTCAACATCCAACGAGTTGTTCAAAATTTTAAAAAAACCAAAAGTGAAAAAAGGTTAGGAAGGCAACAGATTAGTAGAAAGAACCAAAAAAGAAAAAGGATGGTGCATATGCTCGCTGTAGAATTTGCAAATCCAACTCACCAGAAGCATTTTAGTGCTGAACCATTCCTTGGTATAATAGGCAAAGCATTAATTTACAAAAAAATTGGTGACGCCTTAATTACCAGCATAAACTAGTTCTGCTAATTATTATAGAAACAGGATTACTGTATACCTAAATTACAGCTTGCAATTCCACTGATAGAGTATCCACATGCCTGCAATACTCTTCCTGAAAATGCTTCAACTGCAATTTGTAACTACTCCTCTTCAGAAAGAGGATCATCATGCGCTGCTGTTAAAATTGCAGGAAATTATAGTCAAAGAAAAACCAACATGCATGGGCGTATTCATTCTTATCAGACTACAGAACTGTTATCAGTACCTTTAAAGAAAGAACTTTGCTCTTCAAGTACTGGTGGCAAATAATGATAGGCTATTGAAGTGCAAATACTGATGGCAAGTGATGGAAGGCTATTGAAGCGCTGGCGACTAGTAATGAGAGCTCGCAGGAACCATTGAATGCCACCATCTCTGCACTCATGCTACACCAGCTGCGTGATGCTCAATAGCCTTACAGCTCCTCACATAAATCTTTAGGAAGTGGGTGCTGACTTTTTGAGTCTAAATCAGACCATAGGACTTGATCCATTCCATTCACTTGAACTGATGTTCAATGTGTAAAATTATTCCTGAGATTGATAGATCATCTCAATTCTTGAATTAACAATATCTGGTAACAAGACTTGAATTCAAACCATACATCACTTTCCTCCTATGAGTTTAAGAAGATGAATGAAAGACAACAGGATCAAGAACTTATCTCAGAACAAAAATAAATCTCCGGTGGTCACTAAGTGCGAATGTTCACAATCACTTTCCTCCTGTTGGTCCTTCCTGTATAAAATAGTCTGAGATCAAGCAAGTTTCCTATATAACTGTGAACCAACATGAAGATACAAGCTCTTCAACATATAAAAGAAACTGTTACGATTACTACTCCAACAGAAGCAAGGAATAATAACATAACTACACCCAAACACAGCAACTTAGATTCCACTCACGCTTCAATGATTACCAGAGCAAAAGCAGGCTTACCTCCAAGAGAAACCCAAAATACTTTTCTTGATCAACTCCCAGCTAAGCTACCCATGCTGAATGCCTCGAGCAGGCGACGCTTTAAATGGAACACTCCTTTTTGAGTCACTGCCATCACTTCATCTTCCATTCCGACAAGCCATACATGCTTGCAAGATATTCTGTTGATTTTGTATCTATTTCATATTAGCTATATTAATGTACTAGCTCAAAGGAAACGAGGAGGAAGAATTGGTTTTTCTTTATTTACCTGCTTGTCTTTATTTTGTTGCACTGTGATTTCCAGCTAAATCTTATCAATTGGTATCATGAGCCACGATCCTCGGATCAATACATCTACTCCGGCCGGCGATGAAGTGAGTTCTTCCGATGAAGCCTCTCTAACAACAGAGGCAAATTTAGACAGCCGCTATCATCACCGGCGCTGCCCAGAATCGAAACCAACGCACAGGAACAATTGAATTTGCTGATAACACAAATCGTAAAAACTCTGGCTCGTCTAGCAGACCACCAAGAGAAAACAGATAGAAGGATGGACGAAATCATGCAAGCTCGTTGTAATTTTGGCTCTATTTCTCCAAGCATTCAAGCAAATCTGGCGATCTCACAAGAAATTATGGCAAAGACACTCTTATCCAAATTTTCCCACCTCGGTTTTTTCAACCCACTTTGCCTACAAACAACCACCTCGCCCCGCCATTCCTTCATCGGCACCGACTATCTACGGCCAACATAGCTTCATTTCTCCGTCAACAATCTCTTTTCCTTCACTCCAATTCGGCTCTCACCGACTACATGAAAATCACCAAGGACTTTTTACTTCCCCTTTTTCTTCGACTCAATTTGTGCCTCAGATCCCTCCACTTCCTCCCCAAGGATCAACTACTCTATCTGGAACAAGCTTTACCTCACCACCTACCACTAACCACCCACCCTTTTTCCCTTCCTCCCCAGCATCAGCGTCTCCACCACTGGCTCCTCCTATGCGAGAGTCTTCTCTGCAAACACTCACCTCGACCTTTTTATCCCCCCCTCCCGTAGCTTTCCTATCCTCTTCTACTCTTCATTCAACTCCATTAGCCTACCTACCACCACCCACTCACAATCACTAGGGACCTACCCTACCTAACCCCACTAATGCCTCACCTAACACCACATATTCTCTACCCTACTTACTAAGCTCACCCTCCAATTCCAGCGTGTGCTTTCCAGCACCTTCTTTAGGCCCCCCACCACCACCTCATCATCAAGAATCTTTCACTACTAGAGCACAACGCGATCAACACAAGCTCCCAACTTGTGATGGAACAGCACCTCAAGAATGGCTTTATTCTGCCGCCAAATATTTTCGATACTATCAAACTATTTCCAAGAAAAGAATTGCTATTGCACCTATGTATTTCTCTGGTGAAGCAACCAGATGGTATCAAAATTTCGAACGTGACCGGCCACAACATTCTTGAGAAGATCTAACTGAAGCCATTCTACACCGGTTTGGACCTACCGCTTTCGGCAATCCAAGCTTTGCTCTGCATCGTCTCTCTCAAACCGGCTCCGTCGCAGAATATCAGTCAGCATTCGAGGATTTACGCACTCGTATGCCATTCGCAGCTGAACATGATCTTATTAGTCGATTTTGTGGTGGACTACATCACAAGATAGCTTTGGAAGTAATGGCTCGTGAGCCTCGAGATCTCCAGACCGCCTATAGGCTCGCTAAAATGTTTGAACAAAAATTTTCTATGGATCCCAACCTTCGTAGTGGCGACCAAATCATCATCGCAAGCTTCTGTTTCGACTGCTATATCACCCATGAGCACCAACAATATTTCCCAAACATCTTCTTCACATAATCAGTTTCCTCGTAATCGACCAATCAACTTAACAACAGCTAAAATAAATCTTCGACGTGCCAAAAGTCTCTGTTTATATTGTGATGCGAAATATGATTGCAGTCACCGATGTTCTGCTCGGCTTTATGCCATTGCTGGCCTTGAGGAAGACTTATCGGATGAAGAAGGCATGGAAGGTGCTCCGTCAGAAGACGCAACTCTGTCGTTAAGCGCCATTCATGCCTCATAGGTCCCCAAACCATACGCGTAATGGTACGCATCAAGCGACAAGATGTCTTCATACTTATCGACTCCGGCAGCATTCATAACTTTATCACCTCTAGATTGGCAAAACAATTACAACTCCAATCCACTTCGGTCAAGCCCCTCAAAGTAGAACTTGCAGATGGACGCCCACATACAATTGAGATACTGTATCAATAGATTCCGCTCATGGTTCAAGGAACTCAACTTTCAGTGGAGGCATACCCATTTCTGCTGGGAGAAAGGACTTAGTTCTCGGCATCCAGTAGCTTGAGAGTCTCGGCGATGTCATATGTAATTGGAAACACTCCGACATGTGTTTCTCCCTTCATGGCAATGACTTCGTCCTGCAAGGCATTCGAGATGACGGTATCTCTCGCTTAACAAGCACGCGTGACCTTGGATCGCTATGTACTATTCGCATTATGGCGACCACCGATGAGATAGAAACACCAACCCCTTGGCCTGCAGACTTACAGAAGTTGTTGGCACAATATTCTGTCGTATTTTCTCCACTAAAAGGACTACCGAAAGTACGACCATGCGACCATCGCATCCGCTTGTATCCAGGAGCCTCACCCGCTAATTTATGACCATATCGGTATCCATTTCTTCAAAAAGCAGAGATTGAAAGAACAGTCCAAGAAATGCTTGAATAAGGAATAATTCAGCCAAGCTCTTCTGCTTTTTCCTCACCTGTTCTACTCGTCAAGAAAAAGGATGGATCATTGCGGTTTTGCGTCGACTATCGAGCACTAAACGATATGACAGTAAAGGACAAGTACCCTATTCCTGTCATCGATGAACTGTTGGATGAATTGCATGGTGCTCAATTCTTCTCCAAGCTAGACTTAAAGTCTGGTTACCATCAAATTCGAGTGCACAGCGATGATGTGCACAAGACAGCATTTCGCACTCATGATGGCCACTATGAGTTTCTCGTGATGCCTTTCGGCCTTACGAATGCTCCTGCAACCTTTCAATCTCTCATGAATGATGTTTTCCGCCCCTACCTGCGTAGGTTTGTCTTGGTCTTTTTTGATGATATTTTAGTATATAGTTCTTCTTGGCAGGCTCACTTGGAACATCTTCAAATTGTTCTTACTTTATTAGAAAAAGAGAAGCTACGAGCAAATCTCTCTAAATGCAACTTTGGTTATTCATCCTTGGACTATTTAGGACACATCGTCTCCGCAGAAGGTATCGCCGGTGACCTCTCCAAGGTACAAGTCATGACAGCATGGCCGACACCAAGCTCAATTACTTTCTTGCGAGGATTTCTTAGACTAACGGGGTACTACCGCCGATTTATAAAAGACTACAGTAAGATAGCTGCTCCTTTAACTACTCTCTTGAAGAAAGATAGTTTTCTATGGTCGCAAGAAGCAGCCAATGCCTTCAATGCTCTCAAACTAGCGATGACAACTACCCCTATTTTAGCCAGCCCCAATTTCAACTTGCCATTCACTGTCAAAACTGACGCTTCTGGTAATGGACTTGGTGCAGTGTTATCTCAAAGCAATCGACCTATTGCGTATTTCAGCAAAGCTATCTCTAGAGCGGCATTAGCAAAGTCCACCTATGAGAAAGAACTGATGGCTCTAGTTTTGGCCGTACAACACTCACAGCTGTACTTGTTAGGGCACCGCTTCATCATCAAAACTGACCATTTGAGTCTTACATATCTACTGGAGCAACGCCTCCTGACACCTGCACAACATAAATGGTTGGTAAAGTTATTAGGATACGATTATTCTATTGAATATAGGTCGGGAAAGGAAAATATTATCGCCGATGCTCTGTCTCGCTGTACTTCTGCATCCCTGGCGGCATTCTCTTCCATTCAGCCATCCTTTTGGGATGACCTCAGGCAAGCTCAACTCACAGATAATGACACCATTTCCCTCATTCAGCAGGTTCGTTCAAGCGATAACACCAACCTATCTTTAAGCAATGGAATTCTACTACATCACCATCGTATTTGGGTTCCTGCAAGCTCTTCCCTTCGGCACCAATTACTTTTCGAAGCCCATAACTCGGCTCAAGGTGGGCACGGAGGTCAGTTCCGTACGTACAAACGTCTTTCTAGCATGTTCTATTGGCCAGGAATGACTAAGGACGTCCAACGCTACATCTCAGCGTGCGATACTTGCGCTCGCGCAAAATGCTCTTCTCTTCGTCCTGCTGGCCTCCAACAACCGTTACCCATTCCAGACACCATTTGGATAGATATTTCTATGGACTTCATTGAAGGACTGCCGATGTCCAAGGGAAGGATGTAATTTTGGTAGTTGTCGATCGTCTCTCCAAATTTGGACGCTTTTTTCCCTTACGACACCCATACTCAGCGTCCTCTATTGCTGATCTTTTTTCCCGAAAAATCGTCAAACTTCATGGTCGACCGGCGACAATAGTCAGTGATCGTGATCCCATCTTTGTCAGCAACTTCTGGAAAGAACTCCACAAATTGCAAGGTACCGCCCTCCACACGACCTCTTCTTACCACCCACAATCGGATGGCTAGACAGAAGTTCCTAATAGAGGACTCGAATCCTATCTTCGATGCTTTGTTGGCGAGCACCCACGTCAATGGATGCGTTGGCTACATTGGGCTAAATACTCTTATAACACTAGCACCCATTCTGCAACCAAAATCTCTCCGTTTGAAGCCGTCTACGGACGCCCTCCACCTCCTTTGGTTTCCCTCGCCAACGGACCTGCTACAATAGACAGTGTCGGTCATCAATTCCGGGAACGCGATGTGATCCTTCGAGACCTCAGACTGCATTTGCAACAAGCCCAACATCATATGAAATAAACCGCCGATCGTCATCGACAAGATAAATTCTTTCAACCAGATGACCAAGTTTTTCTTAAACTACAGCCGTATCGGCAAACGTCGGTTGCAAACCGCCGTAATCACAAGTTACGACATCGGTTCTATGGCCCTTTCCGTATTATTGAACGAGTCAGCCAGGTAGCTTATCGGTTGGACCTTCCCGACGATGCAAAAATTCATCCAGTGGTGCATATATCCCAACTCAAGGATGGCATCTAAATTCAAGGCCCTTTTCCACTCTGTTCCCCTCTTGGTCAGACCGCAGCTTCCACGGCTAAATGAGGATGGCTACCTTCACCTAACTCCACGCAGCATCCTCAACTACAGAACTATTTCAAGCGGTAATACCAGTTGTAGGGAGGCTTTGATAGCTTCGAGACTTGCCAGATGAGGATGCAACTTGGGAGGATGTCTCTGTACTGCGTCAGCAATGCTCACTCGTGGACAAGGTCGTTTCTTCAGAGGGAGGGAATGTTACGATTACTACTCCAACAGAAGCAAGGAATAGTAACATAACTACACCCAAACACAGCAACTTAGATTCCACTCACACTTCAATGATTACTAGAGCAAAAGCAGGCTTACCTCCCAAGGAAAACCCAAAATACTTTTCTTGATCAGCTCCCAGCTAGGCTGCCCATGCTGAATGCCTCGAGCAGACGAGGCTTTAAATGGAACACTCCTTTTTGAGTCACTGTCATCACTTCATCTCCCATTCCGACAAGCCATACATGCTTACAAGATATTCTGTTGATTTTGTATCTGTTTCATATTAGCTATATTAATGTACTAGCTCGAAGAAAACGGGGAGGAAGAATTGGTTTTTCTTTATTTACCTTCTTGTCTTTATTTGCTGCACTACGATTTCCAGCTAAATCTTATCAGAAACACTCTTAGAGGAGGAAGAATGAAGAAACCTCCCTGATTGCTGATACGACTTTTCCCGTCTCTTTAAGAAAAGATGAATACATTATGGGGTACTATCAATTTCCTACAAACACAATTGAAACTTTATAATAGAAACCAAAAGGACAAATATTGGAGGGAACAACTAGTAGAAAGAATAAAAGAAGATAATAATGGTGGAGCATATATCCATCGCATACATTGCAATTCAATCACCACCTGGTAGTATTCCGGCCAAACCATTCCTCAGCGGTGTCCAACTTTTGAACGAATGGACAAGATGAAACATTAGTCAAAATCACATGATACAGGTATTGAAAAATACAGAACAAACAAAACTAACAACCAAAATAAACTAAACATTAGACAAGCAGTGCAATTTTTTTAGTGCAGTGGTCCATAATTTAACCAGTTCTAAATATATCAGTGATCTATTACAATCAAGATTGTTTATAATCTATAGCAGTTCAATTCATCATCGAGAATATATCCCTGATGTTAGTAGCAAAATGATAAGCCAATAGAACCAAATTATGAATTAGAAAGTATAGATAGTGTGATAACAATTAGGAACTTGCAATTAGATACGTCTTCGTGTAAAAAGAAACATCAAAAGCTAAAAGTTCGCCATGTTAAAAGAACTTCATAAATTCTTACCCACCCATTGTATACCACCATCTGTATCTGTGAAACACACAATTTAAGGATTGTACTTCAATAAATGTGCCCATGCTGAATAAAAGAACTTCATAAATTCTTACCCACCCACTGTACACCTTGGATTGTACTTCAATAAATGTGCCCCATGCTGAATAAAAACATTTAACACAAACAAAAGACATTTGAAGGGCAATAGAAACAAGAAAGAAGAGATGCAATACTAGCAAAAAACAAAAAAAATAAAAAATAAAAAGAAAACAAAAAGAAAACAAGAAAAACAAAAACACAAGTAATAACAGTAACAACAAGTGGCTAACAGCATATCTGGATTCCCTTAAGAACAAACCCATTTCAGCAATACCCTACAAAGAAAGAGAACGCACCACTAAGCCTAAGAACTTGGGCTTATCATTTTTCATACATACACAATATCTTCGAGTTTGATTAGTCAAAACACAAATAGATTGTTCAAACTCAACTATATGCTTCAAGATGTATGTGGTAATACCTGACTGGAAAGAGTTGAATCAAAACAGGATGGATAAAATATTCAATTTAAGGTCAAGTCAAAGTTCACAGAGGAGAAACTAGATAACACATGATCAATGAATAAGTTGAATTGGATACAAGAGCAACTGCAATAACTACAGCTTGCCCCTCTTTTCTTCTCATACATAGAGAAGGTATTTTTTAATGAGAATAAAACTCACAGCATACTGCTTTGACCATTGAACTTTATCGGCATCTGCTGTTTTTATGAGAATTAAATTTAACCTCATTACAAGCAAAATAATAGTGTTATATAATCAGGATATAAACTATCATACGAGTAAAATTTGCACATCGCTTACCTTTTTCATACAAGAAGCCTTCCATCTCTAGTAGTTTAAAGCTCCATTACAGATTGTTTCACTGAAGTTAAGAGCACGGTAATCAGTAGATACTACCATCCACCAGAAATGACATCTAAATTGAAGAAGTTAAGAATTTGAAACAGCGCAGAAAGAATAATTGCTTCATTACAAGTTTGGAGAGTATCTCCATAACAGAATCAACCTGCAGAGAGAAAAAAATTTCAAGTCAAAACAACCACGGATGACAAGCTTAAATATCATTGTAAGGCTCGCAAACAATAGTAACTGAAAACATGTTGGCTATATCAATTCAAGCCAATGATATAGCATAAAGATACAGAATTTCACAGAATTATCGCAGCAAATCTATTCATGACAAAGGCAAAAACCGTTTCTGCATTCACAAAAAATCTACAATTAACCTACAAACAGTAGGCTAAATTAAAATAACAGAATAATCTAGCAATTCCTTGCAATATACAAACATCTAGGATGCAACTGCTCACATATGTTTGCATAATTAAAAAAACCTTGCATACCAGAACCTAACAAAAAACATAAAATGTAAGATGCAATAAGTTAGAACAAAAACTACAATCAAGAAACAGAGTAATTAATATGTTAATTCTGCATAATTATACTAAAGAAGTTTAAATAAGAAAACAAAAATAGATAATTAAAAAAAAAAAAACAAGTACCAGGGATGGGGAAGGCATCAATTGCTTGAATTAGTGTTCTCATCAGAAGTAGAGGAAGAGGCACTTGTTCAACCTAAAAGGATAACTTCTTACTTCTATGGACAGAATAGATCGCCTAGGAGAGCTAATTGAGAGAAATACATGACCCAAAGGTTCAAATCTTTTCCCCATATTTGAAATTAGTCTCCGTCAAGATCGATTTTTTCTACTTCTCATCCAATTTTGAATTTTATCATATCGCTGTTTACACGATCCAAGCTCATCCCATTCAATCAACTCTACATGGAGAATAGGTAATGATAACATCCTTTTAAATTTTGATTCGCACTAGGTTAATTCTGAACATAATCACACCCAATAGACGGGATCTCATATTTAAACTTATAAGTCCTATGTGAATGAAAATTATTTAATATTTAGCAAACTTTAATAAAGTTTATGTATGAAGATTAAAAAGCTGTGGAAATATAGGCATACCTGAAGATGCATAACTTCAGAACAATGAGACTGAAACAAGTTACTTTCATAAGCAATATTCATGAAGTTATTCTAAAATAATATTACATAAAAGAAACTTAAGATGCCATGCACATGGTAAGTTTTGATGTAAAAGGAGTGAAATTATCTGTAAAAATACCACATCTTTTGATAGAGATGCAAGCAATGGAGTTATAATGGAAGCATCCTGAACGGAATTAAAAGTAATGTCAAAAAAAGTTCAAGTGAATAAACTAAAACCCCAATCCAATAATGATCCTATGCAGCAATGAGTTTTAAGAAGAAACCAAACTGAGAATCAGAGGAAACACTCAATCTTCAGTTTAGTTCATAGAGGTGTTTAACAGTAGTGATCAGATAGCAGAAGGTGCCATCTCCTCGGCCAATGTTTGCAATACCTATATAAAGAGCTAAAGGAGCGGACATGCAATGACTAATTAACTAGAACTCGCTCTTTGGATAAGGTTTAGTATACACAAGATTTTGCAGAACAAATATTGTTAGATATACTTCATGAAATTATAGATGTAAACATTACTACACAAATAAAACATATTGATATAATTGGATGATTACAAGCATTAGAAGATTCTGACAACCTTCGGGAGATTAGAAATTATATTAAACAGCTCCAGATATGGGTCCCAGAGTTCACAGAAGAACAGGAACATGCTAAGGATGAGTAAAAGTAAATTCATACTCATAGTATTGTCAAAAACATAAGAAATAGACTCAATAAGAAAAGCACTGCTTCATGGCCTTCTGAGACCTGCCATACATGTTGAAAACTAGATGAAGAAGGCTTGGCTTCTGAAAGGTAAAAAATAATGTTAACAGCTTTAGCACCTTGCCATACATGTTGAACACTAGAAAACCATGTAAATAAGGGGGAAGAAAAAGCTGCTGGTGAAAAACACCACCTTAGCACGAAGAGCAATGAAACAAAGAAATTTTTTGCTGTGACTGCACTGGTGTCAGAACAAGAGTACCATCCACAATATTCAGAGAGCCTCCTTCAGCGTTATGTGAACCACCGACGAATGATTCCTGACCACCTGTCTAAAAGTGGGCAAATCTGTCCTAAGAAGGATAGGAAGATGAAGAATTACCTACCGCCTGTGTTAGGCCTTCGGCTGGCATTGAGGAGTATGTGCTCCAAACTGATGCTAAATTAAGAAATAGGCAATTCATACAACATGTCGTTAAATCAGGCCATTTTCTAACTTTTATTTGTTGAACTCAACTATTTATCTATATACCAGTTCTCACCTTCGTTAACAGAAGTAAAAGAACATAAATCTAAGTAACCATTCTTAGAAAATTAGCAAGTGAATCTCATATGCATAGTTCGTATACCCCAATTAGTTACCCTTGTCATGTGAGGAGCAAAGTAGCACATTGTATAGGGTCTAGTAAGCACCAACTTCACATGAACTTCGTGGACAAGAAGAGCCACACTCATCACAGCAAAAGAAATATTATTTAAACTTAAAGGACTTCAGAGAGTACAACGGAAGGGAGAGTAGAACTATCCAGAGGCTCCTATTTTAATGCAACTGCATCACATTAGAACATCACAGTCATAACTAAGCAAAATAGTGCATGGAACTAGAACGTACTCAGAAGGGGTAAGAAAACAATAATTACATCTGCGCTCTACTGAATTGAGCGAGAAGACTTGAAGTCTGATTCTGGCATTTCTTGCCACCGACAACAGCATATTTATAACCAACTTTTCAGTGAACTCCGATATAACCGAGAGGAAAGAGTTTGTTTGACACCTGAAACAGTTACAAAAAGCAAAATTTATCCATTCACATAATCTAATACGAAGGACAGCTATATCATGCTATGCAATTCTTACTAGTTGAATACCCCTGGCTGCAACTTACAACATGACTGTGAACAACACACTGCATTTGTAAGCAAGAGGCAAATTAATCATTAAGTACAACTATGAAAACATATAGAAATTGAAAGCTACATACATAACAACAAGCACAAATGTCATTGTATTAGGCAAAAGATGAAATCAATAATCCCTCCATAATCAACTCAAGCAGGCAGACTTTGACGGCCTAGCTAAATGATTATGCAAGAAAGGCTATTGAACAGGCCAATGATTTATCTATCTTATGCAAACAAGAAAGTCATGGATATTGAATACACTCGCATTGAATACACACTTTGCCGTGACTTATCTGTCTTATGAAAGCAAGAAAGTCATGCACATTGAACACACACATACATGCATCAAGGGCAAAATACCACCTAAATAACTTTCTGTAAACTATTCTAATCTGACTTCAAATTTCAAACAAAAATCCAAACATCCATACAAACTAGATTTTATCATCTCCATCCAAATAATAATGAGAAATATCTTTTTGAGTCCATGCAAATTGGCGACATGTATTTCCCTCTTTTTCTATCACCAGTAATAATCACAATAAAACTTCATCTGGGTGGCCAAATGTCTCAAACACAATAACAGAAGGTCAACTTAAAGTGTCAGTTTGCACAAAGTAACTGGTAAGTCCGTTGGACACCTCAAAAGACGCGCTAAACAAAAATAATATTTATCAACAAGTGGAAGTTACTTACAGTCTCAAGGAAAATGAAATATCACACATGGGCTTATGACAACAGGGTTTAACAAAATAGAAGATGTAATATTCAAACTACAGTTAACCCAGTAATGATTAAAAAGAGCTACAGCAAACAATTCGAGATGTAAGAGTCTAGCAATAACAATCCACTCTGACAAATAACAGCAGTTTGATGAATTTATAAGAAACTAGTTTGATGAACTTATAAAACAAGCATGCTGAAAAGGAAGCAAAATGCTCATCATAAACTTGCACATAAAGTAGCGCAAGAAGTCCAACCTGTGTAGGTATTCATTAAAATGGATGTTTCTATTGTTTAGTTTAGAGTACGGATGAGTGTTTCTGCTGTAAAAAGTACCCCCAGTTCCAGCTTTCCAAGCACCTTCCAACTGCATATGGATTTGCATATGCAAATGTCGAAAGAATCCTTTAAATGGCAAAACAATCATCAACATCCTAACAAGAAGAACTGTTCAAATACTGAATTTCCCATTGGGATAGTTTTTGTTAAGATGTAAACATTTAACTTACTCTGCAAATTCAAAATCACTCTAAAAGCAGCCCTTATGGTCAACACTCAGTTCAAGTAGGCATCCAACACATTCTTACAGCCAGTGTTCTGTAGTGATTTTATTAACCCTTTATACGAGTTCCAGTCATATTTTTTGTTCCTTCTCAGAGAGAACATACTTTACTATGGGATGATTTGCCTTACAGTGCAATCATCCATTGAAGACGATCATACAAGTAGATCATAATACTATGAGTCTTTAGTCCAATTTCCTTCATGCTCAAACATGCAAGTTAAGAAGTCAATTCTACGAAAGATCCAAGAGGAAGACTTCATTAGCAAAACAAAAATTACACATACTCTAGCTACACAAGCGTCCTTTAGACATTCAACTACTTATACGACCTCACGCTGATTGAATTTTCCAAAAGAACAAAAAAGCGTCAAGGTATGCCGGAATACCTTTTCTTTTAAGCTACATGGGATGCTTGCTTCAGCACATGCTCCTAGTCAATTTTAGCTGAGAACAAAATCACAAAATCTGCACCTCAAAGCTATTTCCATAAGTAATAGCTATTAAAAAGCAAACGAAACACAAAGCATTTCGACTTCCAGCATTTCAAAAAGAATCAAGAAATATAGGCACCATATGACTTGGACTAAGAAGGTATTTGAGTTTATAACAAATTTTAAGGAATATATTATTCCAATACTTCAAACTTAGCCCAATCAACCTACTAAAAGATAGCAATTGATTTTCAGTTCAAGTCCACGTTCAATCATAAGCTTCTAACCATATGTCTATACCTCTATATCCTTGCAATATACCAATATTAGCCTCCACGAAGTGGTGATGACAAGGCAAACCATAACCATGACTTCATCCAACCTATGCCATTCTCCAGCTTCAGTCTTTTGACTTCATCTAACCTTTTGCACGTCTTGTGCAAGCTTGCTAGTCGAATTACCACCGAAACCTTAATACACACTTCTACATCATAAGCCATTCAGAAAAAAAATTTATTTACTAATGACCTCAACACAGCAGAAACAAGTTTTACAAGATCTTGGTGCGAATGTGTCAAAAGTCCAACTCCGTCAACTCGAGATAACTTTGCCCTGCAGAGTATTTAGCTTAGTACAAAATGCCTACCAAGATTAAAGCGCATTAACAAAGAGGATGAGTAACCAAAGCATCCCACTGCTGCCAGCTGAGTTTTGATCTAGGTCGATGAAAACAAAAGTAATTGATCAACCAGCTGAAACCCTACCAAAACACTTTTACCTAGCCTTTCTTGCAACTCTCCATATGAAATGAACGAACCCCATGAGCAAAAATAAATTAGTATTGATTTGATACAATCATGACAAAGGGCAAAAGAAGAGATGTCTTGAGTCTATAAAGGCCTTCACCTGATAATCAATCATGAGTGGTAAACCGATACAGGAGAGAAACAGCCGCAAAGCAGAATGAATCTTCCATATTTTGGGACCTAAGATTGGGGCCATCTTTTAGCACATGCATATGTATACATTCCGTAAACTTGGATTAAACTTTTCCTTCATCTCTACATACAGTCACAAAATTTTATTAGAAAAAAATAGAACTAGAGAGCAATTCAACCAAACTTTTCACCACCTAACTACTATAACTGCCAAATGATGACATAAGGAAATAGAGAATCTTTATGACGATAATACTGCTACTGAAGTCAGAAGCATCAATTTACCTTATTTGAGCTGCCATCCTACTGAAATCTTCAGAAGATCTACCCCCACAATGTCAGTAAAGTGGCCAAGTGGATTTTCTATAAGAACAAAAAAAAAAGCGTCAAGGTTTGCCGAAATACCTTTTCTCATAAGCTACATGGGATGCTTGCATGAGCGCATGCTCCTAGACAATTTTGGTAGAGGACAAAACCACAAAATCTGCACCTCAAAGTTATATTCATAAGTAATTGTCATTAAAAAACTGACGCAATGCATAACATTTCAACTTCCAGTAATATACATGCAAATGGAATCATGAAATATTGGACTAACAAAATTTTTTTGAATTTATAACAAATTTTACGAATTTATTTCTTCAAATACTTCAAAACTTAGCATCCAATCAACTTACTATCAGGTAGACGATTCATTTCAGCTCAAGCCCACGTTCATCCAAAACTTGAAACCATATGGCGATAACTCTACATAGCTGCAATATGCTAGTATTAGCCTCAACGAACTAGTGATGATAAGGCAAACCATAACCATGACCTTCATCCAACGTATGCCATTCTCCAACTTCAGTCTTTTGACTTCATCTAACACCTTCTGCACCTCTGTGCAATAGTGAAAATTGAATTACCCCGAAACCTTAATACACACTTCTAGAACATAAGACATTCAGAAAAAAATTATGTACTAATGACCTCAACACGGCAGAAACAAGCTCCACAAGATCATGTTGTGAATGTGTTAAAAGTCCAACTCCGTCATGTCGAGATAACTTAGTCCTGCAGAGTATTTAGCTTAGTACAAAATGCATACCAACATTAAAGGGAATTAACAAAGAGGATGACTCACCAAAGCATCCTACTGCTGCCAGCGGAGCTTTGATCCAGCTCCTTGCTGAAAACATAAGAAGTTGATCAACCAGCTGAGCCCCTTCCAAAACACTTTTACCTAGCTTTTGTTGCAACTCTCCATATGAAATGAACAAGCCCCACGAGCAAAAATAAATTAGTAATGAATTGATACAATCATGCCAAAGGGCAAAAGAAGAGATGTCTTGAGTCGAAAAAGGCCTTCACCTGATGATCATGAGTGCTAAACCAATACAGGAGAGAAATACCCACAAAGTAGAATGGATCTCTATATTTTGGGACCTAAGATTGTGGCCATTTTTAAGCACATGCATATGTATAAATTCCGTAATGTTGGATGAAACTTTCCCTTCATCTCTACATACAGTCACAAAATTTCATTACAAAAAAATAAAACTAGAGAGACAGTTCAAGCAAACTATTCTCCAGCTAACTACTATAACTGCCAAATGATGACATAAGAAAATAGGGAATCTTTGATGACGATAATATTGCAACTGAAATCAGAAGCATGAATTTACCTTATTTGAGATGACATCCTACTGAAATCTTAGGAAGATCTACCCCCACAAAGTCAGTAAAGTGGCCAAGTGGATTTTCCAAGAGTACAAAAAACGTCAAGGTACGCCGAAAACCTTTTCTCTTAAGCTACATGAGATGGTTGAATCAGCGCATGTTCCTAGTCAATTTTGGCTGAGGACAAAACCACAAAATCTGCACCTCAAAGCTACTTGCGTAAGTAATAGCTATTAAAAAGCAAACGCAATGCATAACATTTCAACTTCCAGCAATAAACTACTAGACATGCAAATGGAATCATGAAATATAGGCATCATCTGACTTGGACTAAGAAGGAATTGAGTTTACAATAAATTATGAGAAATCTATTTCTTCAAATACTTCAAAACATAGTACTCAATCAAATTACTATCAGGTACACGATTGATTTTCAGTTCAAGCACACGTCATCCATAAGCTTCAAACCATATGTCTATAACTCTATATCGATGCAATATACTACTTTAGCCTTAATGAACTAGTGATGACAATGCAAACCATAACCATGACCTTCATCCAACCTATGCCATTCTCCAACTTCAGTCTTTTGACTTCCTCCAACACCTTCTGCACATCTTGTGCAAGCGTGCAAGTTCAATTACCCCGAAACCTTAATACACACTTGAACAACATAGAACATTCAAAAAAAAATATTTATTAATAACCTAAACATGGAAGAAACAAGCTCCACAAGATCTTGTTGAGAATGTGTCAAAAGTACAACTCCGTCATGTCGAGATAACTTAGTCCTGCAGAATATTTAGCTTAGTACAAAATGCATACCAAGATTAAAGGGCATTAACAAAGAGGATGACTCACCAAAGCATCCCACCACTGCCAGCTAAGGTTTGATCCAGGCCCTTAAGAAAAACATAAAAAGTCAATCAACCAGCTGAACCCTTTCCAAAACATTTTTACCTAGCTTTTCGTGCAACTTTCCATATGCAATGAACGATCATTTTTACCCCTTGAGCAAAAATAAATTAGTATTGAGTTGATACAACCATGACAAAGGCCAAAACAAGAAATGTCTTGAGTCGACAAATGCCTTCACATGAAGATCATGAGTGGTAAACCAATACAGGAGAGAAACAGCCACAAAGTAGAATGGATCTCTATAGTTTGGGACATAATTGGGGCCATCTTTCAGCACATGCATATGCATACACATTCCGTAAGCTTGGATGAAATTTCCCTCATCTCTACATACATTCACAAAATTTTATTTAAAAAAGTAAAACTAGAGAGACAACTCAAGCAAACTATTCTGCAGCTAACTATTATAACTGCCAAATGAGGACATAAGAAAATAGAGAACCTTTGAGGACGATAATATTGCAACTGAAGTCAGAAGAATCAATTTACCTTATTTGAGATGACATCCTACTCAAATCTTCAGAAGATCTGCCCCCACAATGTCAGTAAAGTGGCCAAGTGGATTTTCCAAGAGAACAAAAAAGCGTCAAGGTATGCCGAAATACCTTTTCTATTAAGCTACATGAATGCTTGCATCAGCGCATGCTCCTTGTCAATCTTGGCTGAGCCGAAAACCACAAAACCTGCACCTCAAAGCTATTTCCATAAGTAATAGCTATTAAAAAGCAAACGAAATGCATAGCATTTCGACTTATACCAATAAAGCACCATAAACGCAAAAGGAATCACAAAATATAGGCACCATATATGACTTGGACTAATAAGGAATTTGAGTTTAAAACAAAATTTTAGTAATCTATTTCTTTTTCCAATATTTCAAACATACCACCCAATTAACTTGCCATAAGATAAGCTATTGATTTTCAGTTCAAGCCCACGATCATAAGCTTCAAACTATATGTCTATACCTCTATATTGTTGCAATATACTAATATTAGCCTCAACGAACTAGTGATGTTAAGGCAAACCATAGCCATGACCTTCGTCCAATCTATGCCATTCTCCAACTTTAGTCTTTTGACTTCATCTAACACCTTTTGCACGACTTGTGCAATCGTGCAAGTTGAATTACACCGAAACCTTAAATGACACTTGTACAACAAAAAACATTCAGAAATAATTATGTATTAATGACCTCAACACGGCAGAAACAAGCTCCATAAGATCTTGTTGCGAATATGTCAAAATTCCAACACCGTCATGTCGAGATAACTTAGTCTGCAGAGTATTTAGCTTAGTACAAAACGCATACCAACATTAAAGCGAATTAACAAAGAGGATGACTCACCAAAGAATCCTACTGCTGCCGGCGGAGCTTTGATCCAGCTCCTTGCTGAAAACATAAGAAGTTGATCAACCAGCTGAACCCCTTCCAAAACACTTTTTCCTAGCTTTTGTTGCAACTCTCCATATGAAATGAACAAGCCCCACGAGGAAGAATAAATTAGTAATGAGTTGATACAATCATGACAAAGGAGAAAGAAGAGATGTCTTCAGTCGACAAAGACCTTCACCTAATGATAATGAGTCGAGAAATAGCCACAAAGTAGAATGGACCTCCATATTTTAGGACCTAAGATTGGGGCCATCTTTTAGCGCATGCATATGTATACATTCCGTAAGCTTGGATGAAACTTTTCCTTCATCTCTACATACATTCACAAAATTTAGTACAAAAAAATAAAACTAGAGAGACAATTCAAACAAACTATTCTCCACCTAACTACTAAATCCGCCAAAAGATGACATAAGAAAATAGAGAATCTTTGATGAAGATAATATTGCAACTGAAGTCAGAACCATCAATTTACCTTATTATAGATGAGGTCCTACTTAAATCATCAGAAGATCTACACCCACAATGTCAGTAAAGTGGCGAAGTGGATTTTTCTAAAGAATAAAAAAGTGTCAAGGTACGCCAAAATACCTTTTCTCTTAAGCTATATGGGATGCTTGCATCAACGCATGCTCCTAGTCAATTTTGGAAGATGAAAAAACCACAAAATCTGCACCTCAAAGCTATTTCCATAAGTAATAGCTATTAAAAACAAGCATAATGCATAGCATTTTGACCTCCAACAATAAAGTACTTTACATGCAAAACGAATCATCAAACATAGGCACCATAAGACTTGGACTAAGAAGGAATTTGATTTCTAACAAATTATAATGAATGTATTTCTTCCAATACTTCAAACTTACCACCCAATTAACTTACCATAAGACAAGCTATTGATTTTTAGTTCAAGCCCACGATCAACCGTAAACTTCGATACCTCTGTATCGTTGCAATATACTAATATTAGCCTCAACGAACAAGTGCTGATAAGCCAGACCATAACCATGACCTTCTTAGAATCTATGCCATTCTCAAACTTTAGTCTTTTGACTTCATCTAACACCTTTTGCACAACTTGTGCAATCCTGCAAGTTGAATTACCCCGAAACCTTAAATGACACTTGTACAACAAAAAACATTCAGAAAAATTATGTACTAATGACCTCAACACGGCAGAAACAAGCTCCGTTAGATCTTGTTGTGAATATGTCAAAATTCCAACACTGTCATGTCGAGATAACTTAGTCCTGCAAAATATTTAGCTTAGTACAAAATGCTACCAAGATTAAAAGGACATTAACAAGAGGTTGACTCACCAAAACATCCAACTGCTGCCAGCGGAGCTGTGATCCAGGTCCTCACTGGAAACATAAGAAGTTGATGCACCAGCTGAACCCCTTCCAAAACACTTTTTCCCTAGCTTTTGTTGTAACTCTCCATATGAACTGAACGAGCCCCACGAGGAAGAATAAATTAGTAATGAGTTGATACAATCATGACAAAGGACAAAAGAAGAGATGTCTTCAGTCGACAAAAGCCTTCACCTGATGATAATGAGTCGAGAAACAGCCACAAAGTAGAATGCATCTCCATATTTTAAGACCTAAGATTGGGGCCATCTTTTAGCACATGCATATGTATACATTCCGTAAGCTTGGATGAAACTTTTCCTTCATCTCTACATACATTCACAAAATTTAGTACAAAAAGATAAAACTTGAGAGACAATTCAAACAAACTATTCTCCACCTAACTACTATATCCGCCAAATGATGACATAAGAAAATAGAGAATCTTTGATGACGATAATATTGCAACTGAAGTAAGAAGCATCAATTTACCTTATTATAGGTGACATCCTACTTTAATCATCAGAAGATCCACCCCAACAATGTCAATAAATTGGCCAAGTGGATTTTTCAAAAGAAACAAAAAATTGTCAAGGTATGCCCAAATACCTTTTCTCTTAAGCTACATGGGATGCTTGCATCAGCGCATGGTTCTAGTCAATTTTGGACGATGACAAAACCACAAAATCTGCACCTCAAAGCTATTTCCATAAGTAATAGCTATTGAAAAGCAAACGCAATGCATAGCATTTTGACATTCAGCAACAAAGTACTTACTTGCAAAACGACTCATGAAACATAGGCACCACAAAACTTGGACTAAGAAGGAATTTGATTTCTAACAAATTATAATGAATGTATTTCTTCCAATACTTCAAACTTACCACCCAACTAACTTACCATAAGATAAGCTGTTGATTTTCAGTTCAAGCCCACAATCAACCATAACCTTCAAACTACATGTCTATACCTCTATCTCGCTGCAATATACTAATGTTAGCCTCAACGAACTAGTGATGTTAAGGCAAACCATAACCATGACCTTCGTCCAATCTATGCCATTCTCCAACTTTAGTCTTTTGACTTCATCTAACACCTTTTGCACGCCTTGTGCAATCGTGCAAGTTGAATTACCCCGAAATCTTAAATGACACTTGTACAACAAAAAACATTCAGAAAACATTATGTACTAATGACCTCAACACAGCTAAACAAGCTCCATAAGATCTTGTTGCGAATATGTCAAAATTCCAACACAGTTATGTCGAGATAACTTAGTCCTGCAGAGTATTTAGCTTAGTACAAAATGCCTACCAAGATTAAAAGGGCATTAACAAAGAGGATAACTCACTAAAACATCCTACTGCTGCCAGCGGAGCTGTGATCCAAGTCCTCACTGAAAACATAAGAAGGCGATCCACCAGCTGAACCCCTTCCAAAACACTTTTTCCCTTAGCTTTTGTTGCAACTCTCCACATGAAATGAACGAGCCCCACGAGGAAGAATAAATTAGTAATGAGTTGATACAATCATGACAAAGGACAAAAGAAGAGATGTCTTCAGTAGACATAGGCCTTCGCCTGTTGATAATGAGTGGTAAACCAATACAGGCGAGAAACAGCCACAAAAGTAGAATGGATCTCCATATTTTAGGACCTAAGATTGGGGCCATCTTTCAGCACATGCATATGTATACATTCCGTAAGCTTCGATGAAACTTTTCCTTCATCTCTTCATACATTCACAAAATTTTATTACAAAAAAATAAAACTAGAGTGACAATTCAAACAAACTATTCTCCACCTAACTACTATAACCGTCAAATGATGACATAAGAAAATAGAGAATCTTTAATGACGATAATATTGCTACTGAAGTCATATGCATCAATTTTGTTTATTATAGATGACATTCTACTTAAATCATCAAAACATCTACCACCACAATGTTAGTAACGTGGCCAAGTGGATTTTTCAAAAGAACAAAAAATTGTAAAGGTATGACGAAATACCTTTTCTCTTAAGCTACATGGGATGCTTGCATCAGCGCATACTCCTAGTCAATTTTTGCCGATGACAAAACCAAAAAATCTGGTCCTCAAAGCTATTTCACAAGTAATAGCAGTTAAAAACCAAGCACAGTCCATAACATTTCGACTTCTACCAATAAAGTACGTATACATGCAAAAGGAATCACGAAATATAGGCACCACATGACGTGAACTAAGAAGGAATTTGAGTTTATAACAAACTATAATGAATGTATTTTTTCCAATACTTCAAACTTACCACCCAATCAACTTAGTATAAGTTAAGTTTTTGATTTTCAGTTCAAGCCCACGTTCAATCATAAGCTTCAAACTATATGTCTATACCTCCATATTGTTGCAATATACTAATATTAGCCTCAACGAGTTAGTGATGATACGGCAAACCATAACCATGACCATCGCCCAACCTATGCTATTTTCCAACTTTAGTCTTTTGACTTCATCTAGCACCTTTTGCACGACTTGTCCAATCGTGAAAGTTGAATTACCCCGAAACCTTAATAGACACTTGTACAACAAAAAACATTTAGAAAAAACTATGTATTAATGACCTCAACACGGCAGAAACAAGCTCCACAAGATCTTGTTGCGAATATGTCAAATTTCCAACTCCCTCATATCGAGATAACTTAGTCCTGCAGAGTATTTAGCTTTATACAAAATGCCTACCAAGATTAAAGCGCATTAACAAAGACGATGACTCACAAAAGCATCCCACTGCTGCCAGCAGAGCTTTGATCCCGATCCTTGCTGAAAACATAAGAAGTTGATCAGCCAGCTGAACCCCTTCCAAAACACTTTAACCTAGCTTTTGGTGCAACTCTCTATATGAAATGAACTAACCCACAAGCAAGAATAAATTAGTAATGAGTTGATATAATCATGACAAAGGGCAAAAGAGAAATGTCTTGAGTCTACAAAGGCCTTCACTTGATGCTCATGAGTGGTAAAACCATACAGGAGAGAAATAACTGTAAAGTAGAATGGATCTCCATATTTTGGGACCTAAGATTGGGGCCATCTTTTTTAGCACATGCATATGTATACATTTCGTAAGCTTGGATCAAACTTTTCCTTCACCTATACATACATTCACAAAATAATATTCAAAAACATAGAACTAGAGAGATAATTCAATCAAATTTTTCTCCACCTAACTACTATAACTGCTAAATGATGACATAAAAAAATAGAAAATCTTTGATGTCGATAATATTGCGACTGAAGCCAGAAGCATCAGTTTACCTTATTATAGATGACATCCTACTTAAATCATCAGAAGATCTACCCCCACAATGTCAGTAAAGTGGCCAAGTAGATTTTCCAAAGGAACAAAAAAAGGTCAACATTTGCCGATATACCTTTTCTCTTAAGCTACATGGGATGCTTGGTTCATCGCATGCTCCTAGTCAATTTTGGTTGAGGACAAAACACAAAATCTTCACATCAAAGAGTATTTCCATAGTAATAGCTATTTAAACGCAAACGTAATAGATAACATTTCAACTTCTAGCAATAAAGTACTATACATGCAAAAAGAATCATGAAATATAGGCACCATATGAATTGGACTAAAAAGGAATTTGAGTTTATAACAAATTTTAAGGAATCTGTTTCTTCCAATACTTCAAACTTAGCACCCAATCAACCTACTATAAGATGAGCGATTGATTTTCAGTTCAAGCCCAACTTCAACCATACGCTTCAAACCATATGTCTATACCTTTATATAGTTGGAATATACTAATATTAGCCTCAACGAACTAGTGATGGTAAGGCAAACCATAACCATGACCTTCATCCAACAACCTATGCCATTCCCCAACTTTAGTCTTTTGACTTCATCTAACACCTTTTGCACGTCTTGTGCAAGCCTGCAAGTTGAATTCCCCAACTTTACAGGACTATTATCTAAATGCAACTTTTTTGAAACAACCAGTTGTAAATACATGACTAACTTATTCCTACCATTAATGTCTTCTATCTCTCACAGTCCAAAGGTTCACTGTAGGTTATAGTCCTAAGGTTAATAGCAAATTTGTAGCTAATAAAACCATCTTGGGGAAAAGAAAAAGAAATAGATAATATACTATTAGGGTTTAGCCATTCCTCAAGCTTCCAGGCTATGCGTTAATAACATAAGAACAAAAACACCCAGCAGGCCATAAACCAAGCTGACGCTCCAACAAGCACCCTGCCGCTTTTGTTAAGCTGAAACAAAGAGAGAAAGAAATGAGAATAAACTAGTACCCAAGCAAACTGAGCAAGTTAAGGAGAAACAAAAGCATTCACACAAGTGTGAAACTTATCTAAGGAAGAAAGTGTCTGATTGATCTATTGCCTGAATAGGTATGCCTTCAGCTCTCCAAGTTCCTCCACTGAAGAACCTCAACTCACAGAGTTCCAACTAGCACTTGATTCATTATATTTACCTCGAAATAATTGAAAGACACGAAAAACAAAGTAGCACATTGTATGGGAACTACCAAGCAGCACCTTAAATGAAATTCCTGGAGAAGAAGAGCCAGACCCATCAAAACAAAGAAAATGCTATTTAAAAGTAAAGAACTTTGAGAGTACAACGGAAGAGCGAGCACAATTATCCAGAGCCTCCTGTTTTATGAACTGCATCACAGAATCACCGTAATAACTCAGAAAAATAGTGCATGGAACTAGAAAGTTATAGGAGGTGTAAGAACACAACAAGTACCTCTGCCTTTACTGAATTGAGCTAGAAGACTTGAAGTCTGACTCTGACATTTCTTAATCAGCAACTGACACAGCATATCTATTGCAAACTTTTCGATGAATTCTGATGAAAAACCAAGAGGAAGAGTTTGTTTGACACCTGAAACAGTTAAAAAAAGCAAAATATAACGATTCACATAATCTACTATGAAGGACAGCTATATCATTCTATGCAATTCGTACCAGTTGAATATCCCTTGCTGCAACTTTTTCATGACTGTGAACAGCACACTGCATTTGAAAGTAAGAGACAAATCAATCATTAAGTACAACTATGGAAACATATACAAATTGAAAACTACATACATATCAACAAGCATAAAGTATCACTGTATTAGGCAAGAGTGGAAGTCAATAATTCCTGCAGAATCAACACAAACAGGCAGACTTCTAATGACCTGGCCAAAGATTATCCAAGAAAGATTATTTAACAGTGCCATTGAGCATGCAAGAAAGACTGCTGAACAACACACTAACATCTCACACATGCTTGCCTTGATTTATCTATCTTATGCAAACAAGAAAGTCATGCACATTAACCACGCACTCACAATTGAATACACGCTTGCCGTTATTTTTCTGTCTTATGAAAGCAAGAAACTCATGCACATTAAATACACACTTGCATACAGCAAGAACAAAGAAACCACTAAAATTGCTTTCTGTAAAATATTCTAATCTGAGTTAAAAATTCAAACAAAACTCCAACCATCCATCCAAACTAGATGTTATCAGCTCCATCCAAATAAGAATGAGAAATCTCTTTCTAAGTCCATGAAAAAGTGGCGACATGTAGTAGGTTTTATTTTTCCCTCACCAGTAATCATCACAGTAAAACTTCATCTGGGTGACCATATGCTTCTAACACTATACTAAAAGGTCAACTTAAAGTGTGCACAGAGTAACCGGTCAGTCCATTGGACATCTCAAAAGACACTCCAAACAAGAGTAATATTAATCAACAAGTGGAAGTTACTTACAGTCTCAAGAAAGAAATAGAAATGTTCTTCAAACATTGGAGTATGACAAGAGGGTTTAACAAAATAGAAAATGTAACATTCAAACTAGAAATAACCCAGTAATGATTAAAAGGAGCTACCAATTCGAGATGTAAGAGTGTAGCAATGACAATCCACTTTGTCAAATAACAATGATGGCTGCATCTACTCAAGAACACAGCTGTTCACACGTCTTGATATATAGCAACCCATACAAGTTAGAACAGTAGCAAAACATATAAACAACAATGAGCCTACAAAAACTAACTAACAGGCCATGAAGTAGCTAATACTAGACAGTTTAGTTATATTAACTGATGATTAAAATAAAGAAATTACCCTCAAAGCAATATCCAATCACGCTCTGCGAACAGGCACACCTCCAAAATCAGGCTCCAGATTGAATCAACACCCTGGGTAACGCGATCAACATCAAAGATATATTCTCCGTGGAGACCATGCAAACATGAATGGCGTAGATCTCTAGTAATCTCAAAGCATAGTTAGGTAACAAGCGAGCTTCCTAAGGACTCGGTTAAATAATTTATCTAGCGGTGGCATGGAATCTACCAATGATTATGCCTGCAATGGGAGTCCAAGCGATTAAAATTTTGAAATTTTTTAAATAAAGACTCATCAGAAAATGACAACTAGTTAGATCCGATAAAAAAACAAACAAAAACGAGAGAGAAAACTTGCAATAAGTAAGAGAAATTTCTCATATATATCTGATGAACATGAATCCTTTTCCTCGTCTTTTTAGCTCCACGATAGTATATGAGTACAGCAATACATGTATAGCAAGATCATGTCCCTGCATTACAACAGACTTTACCAAAGCTATTTATGGTTGAGCTTCAAACAAAGAAAGGGAATAGAAAAGGTCACGACTACAGTTACGTTTAACTAAAAGTAATCCACAGAAATCGTGATTCACGACAACGAAAAAATGTTGAATGTTGCAAATCAATTAATTAACTGAAAATAACTTCAAAAGAATGTCAGAAGCACCTTGTGGTGTTGGTATTCCCTGATAATGTCGTTTTGTAGGAGATAATGTCATGTTAGCGTCAGGCTGTAGACAAAGCATGAAAAATTGGAATCAAATTGAGTAACGCTAAATCCTACCAAATTGCAATTTAAGTGGTAACTCTATAGAAGCTCTGGTTAAGCAAGTGCAAGTTACCTTATATAGTCAACTAACATAGCTATGCACCCAAGGACGAGTGAGATATATTCACACCAGGACTTTTTAAAATGCTAGTAGCGCAGATTCAATCCTTAGCATGATAATCACCAGCAACTAATACAACCTTTTGTCTAGACTTCTAATGTTATTAATTTGCCTGCACTTTGCATCTGGGACTATTTAAATAATGAATAGGGCATTGATTTGTATATATTTTTTTTATTGATACAACAATTAATCACAAGAAAAAATGATATGGTATGATTTGATTTGATATAACTGTTATTGTGCAAACGTACTTTCTTAAACCTCATTAAAAAATTTGCAATTTTTATGAATTATAAGAAGATACAAATGAGGAAACATGTTATGAAAGAATATGGGAAGAACAGTAGCAATGGCCACAATAGCCGTGCATGATACCATATGCTACCAAGATTGCTTTTTACCTGTCCAATCAAGAGACTTGACAGGAGAAAATCGCCATTAAGAAGTGTCTGAATCATCTCAGATTTTACTCAGTTTCCAGAACATCTTGAAGAACCAAACTGCTTTAGCATAACTACTGACGTCTGGCTTTTCTAATATTTCTGTCTTTTGAAATTCATTCTTAGACATTACAGAAGGTGGTGCACATTAATGCAACAATTGTGTCTGAATCTGACAAAACCTTGCTCGAGGAATAATCTCTACCAGTCTGTGTCTCCTTGACATTATCCAAGCACAACACCGATGATTGTTGTACAGCTAGCTCAGCAAATCGACATGGATCAAGACGACAGGGGTCCTAGACCAAGCACACTAAATACTAGGTCATAAACAAATCAGCAGCAAATGGTAGTCACAACACAGTTAGAAATATCAATCCTCCATATCTTACCCTCCTAGGATCACGTTTTAGATCAACAGCTGGTGTGTGATTTAGAGGAACATCAGAAGGTAAGACGGTTGCCACTGCCAGGTGTTACCAATTGAGATGGAGCACCTGCCCTATTTGTGATGAAAAGCTTGGCAAAGTCGATTGAAAATTTAAAGGCATGCTTTCTCGTTTACTAGTGCGGTTGATCGAGGCTGGTAAATGTTTCATATAGTACATTACATATCCACCAGAATGTTAATGGATGTTTGAAACAAGAATCTCCAATGATCTACACCTTTGTTTCCAGCTTCTATCAGAGCAACACTCATTAAAATCAACTTATATATAGTGCTCAAGCCACTATCAACAACAGCTGCTTCAGGAGAGCAATCATTGGTGGTATCATCATCAGCATCTTCTTCCTGCATTAAGTCTGAAACCATTAAACCAGGCTTAGCTGAGAACTGTAGGGAAAATGAAATTTGAGACTGTATGTGTTGAAAACGCAATCGAAACAAACTAACAAACAATAATTGTGACAAAACGCACATGATATATAGCATTACCTTCTGTAAAACAAATGATTTAGAAAGCATTGTGCGCCACATGCTGAATTTCAAAATGAGGTGCTTAAGAAAGCCACTAGATTTAGTTCAATTCTGAAACAACAAAAAAAGTTTCACATTTAAGGCTAACTAAAAATTCAACAAGAGCGATAGCCTAACAATGATTAGTCAAATGTAGTCCAAGTTTTCGTTTGCACATCATTAACTAATATTTATCCAACAATTATTCTCACTGCATCAGTTTAAAGCTCCTTTACCAGTTGTTTTTCTGAAGGTAAGAGCAAATAATCAGTAAAAACAGTGCCTCCAAGAAAAATTCGGAAAAGTTAAACAAGATACTACAACCCAATAAAACTTACACAAGATACTAAAACTCCAATAATCATAATAAATTTACATGATGAGATGATTGTTTTTGGCTCATAAAATATGAGTAAGATCTCAACATGTACCAAAATATCATGTTGATCACACTACGGAGAACCCTCACCGCCGTACACGTAGCACCTCCAATTTAAAGAATGTGATGACAAACATAAATCAACAGGACCAATTTAAAGAAGATGAGCGAAAGCCATAAACAATATTAGAAACTTACCTGTGAAGTAGAACAAAACTATTTCTCCCTTGGCGATTGACGGTGGATGTACAGTATTATTTTCCTATTGTATGTTGCTCTTGTATAAGACAGTCTAGAATTTATCCAGTTTACTGAAGAAGATTTAACTAACATAAACATATCAAGTTTTCAAGCAAGGAAAAAATTACTTTTAGATAAGAAGAAGAAAGGAGCCTCCTCGACTTCTAGTACAAAAATGTTAGAGAAAACAGATATATAAAATGTACACCCGCAATGGAAATTGTAACTCGTGCAATCAGGTAGTCGTATGGCCGAGCCATTCCTTAGCGGTGACTCCAATATTTGAATAAACGGATAAGGATGAAACTTTATTCAAAAATGGCATAATACCTGGTACTAAAAGGGTAAAACAAACTAAACGAAGAACAAGTAAATTCAGTAAGCACCTTGCAGGACTATTATCTAAAAGCAACTTCCCTAAAACAACTAGTTGTAAATACATAACTAACTTATTGCTACCATGACTACTTTCTGTCTCTCATAATTCAAAGGTTCGTTGCAGGTTATAGTCCTAAGGTTAATAGCAATATAGTAAGCCAATAAAGCCATCTTGAGAAAAGAAGAAAAATAGATAACGTACAATTAGGAACTAGCCATACCTCAAGCTTCCAAGCAAAGCAGTAATAACATAAAAATAAAATCATCCAGCAGGCCATAAAGAAAGTTGATGCTCCAACAAGCACCCTGCCGTTTTTCTTAAGCTGAAAAAAGAGAAAGAAATGAGACAAAACCAGTACCCAAGCAAACTGAGCAAGTTAAGGAGAAACAAAAGCATTCACATAAGTGTGAAACTTATCTTCAGCCCTCCTAATTCAGGATTGCTTCCATTGAAGAACCTTAGCCCTCAGAGTTCCAACCAGTACTTGCTCGTTCTATTAATCTTCAAAGAAGAGAAAGTACACGACAAAAAAAGTAGCAAAATAGTATTTAAAATTTGTGGACAAGAAGAGACAGACCCATCACAGTAAAAAAAAAATACTATTTAATATTAAAGGTCTTTAGAGTACAACAGAAAAAGGTGAGTAGAACTATCTAGAGGCTCCTATTTTAAATGCAACTGCATCACAGAACGACATCACGGTCATAACTAAGCAAAATGGTACATGGAACTAGAACGTATTCAGAAGGGGTAGGAACACAATAATTACATCTGCGCTTTGCTGAATTTAGCTAGAAGACTTGACGTCTGATTCTGATATTTCTTGATCAGCAACTAACAACAGCATATCTATCGGAAACGTTTCGATGAATTCCAATGAATAACCAAGAGGATAGAGTTTGTGTGACACCTGAAACAGTTACAAAAGGCAAAATTTATCGATTCACATAGTCTAATACAAAGCACAGCTATATCATTCAATGCAATTCATACCAGTTGAATAGCACTTGCTGCAACTTCATCATGACTGTGAGCAGCACACTGCATTTGAAAGTAAGTGGCAAATCAATCATTAAGTACAACTATAAGAACATATAGAAATTGAAAACTACATGCATATCAACAAGCATAAAGTATCACAGTATTAGGAAAAAGATGAAATCAATAATTACTCCAGAATCAACACAAGCAGGCCGACGCTAATGGCCTAGCTCAATGATTATGCAAGAAAGACTATTGAACAGGGCCAATGATTACGCAAGAAAGACTACTGAACAACACACTAACATTTAAGACATGTTTGCCATGAGTTATCTATCGTACGCAAACAAGAAAGTCATGCACACTAAATACGCACTCACATTGAATACACACTTGCTGCGTATTATCTGTCTTATGGAAGCAAAAAGTCATGCACATTGAATGCACACATGCAGCAAGAACAAAGAAACCACCTAAATAGCTTTCTGTAAAGTATTCTAATCTGCCTTAAAAATTCAAACCAAAACCAAGCATCCATCCAAACTAGATGTTATCATCTCCATCCAAATAATTATTGAGAAATCTCTTTTTGAGTCCAGGCATAGGTTTCTATTTTTTCCCTCACCATTAATCATCACAGTAAAACTTCATCTGGGTGACCATATGTTTCAAACACAATACTAGAAGGACAACTTATAGTGTCAGTTTGCACAGAGTAACCGGAAAGTTCATAAGACATCTCAAAAGACACTCCAAACAAGAATAATATTAATCAAAAGGTGGAAGTTACTTACAGTCTCGAGAAAAATGATTTGAAAATTGAAACATTTTACCCACTGCTATATCCATTCTAGCTCCTTTGGATATAAAAGAGCAAATTCCTACAATTTCTTCCAGATAAAAGGAATATAAATTCTTCCAAAATGGAAGGAATATTGCTCAAAGTGAGAATTAGGAGTCTTTTAGCTTTGTTAATCTGACTAAATGCTACCTAAAGATTTATTATAATGAATAGCCCATATGTATCTTTAGTGCTAGAAGGACCTCACTCCTTGAGGATAGATTTACTAGGTGTCTTGCCAAGTCATCATATTCTAGAACTACCTTAATATTTGGTCTCATCATGCTACTTCCTCTGGTCTTATCCTAATCTACGAGAACAAGATTTAATGTGTATAACAGCTAACTATCAGTTAGTTATGTTGAGGGGGAAACGCTTCTGTAATAACAGCATTACATAACCCGCACTATATATACTATAACCATCTCTCTTGATTGCTGTTGCTGGTGGTGGTGTTGTTGTTGTTGTTGTTAAGTGAGGGGCTGGACTTCAATAACAGATTGCTACTCATGAAAATGTGTACAAACATTTAATTTGAGCTCCAGAAGATATACCTTCAAGCAGTTTACAGAAACAAACTAAGGCCGTGTTTACTATAGGATAAACTCACTTTTCTGAAAGTGAGTTTAAAAAATAAAATTAAAAACTAAAAATATTTTATAAAAAATAAAATTTTATAATTATTTTATATTATAAGTAAATTTTAAAATTAAATTTTAAAAAATAAATTTTTAATAAAAATAATTTATTTTAATTTTGTATTTATTTTATATTGTAAGTGAGTTAAAAAAAGTGAGTTCGAAGGGGTAGGTAAACAAGCCCTAAACAAACAACTGACTAAACTCAACATTATAGACAAAGTAGGACTAGACTCCTTAATACAACCAATTCTAACTAATCAGTAACCTATTACAATCAAGATTGTCTACTATCTCCGGCAGTTCTAAGCTTCATCGAGAATATATGCCTGAGGTTAGCAGCAAAACTATATTTATGAATTAGAAAGTAAAGCAAGTATTATAACAACTAGAAAGTTGAGATTAGCTACGTCTTTGTGTTAAAAAAAAATTTAAAAATTTAAAAAAACACCAAAGGCTATGTTGTTATCTTACTTTTACAGTCCAGCAAGCAGGAAGGAGTGTCTCAAGCGAGTCCACCATATTAGAAGAACTTCAGAAATTGTTACCTTGACACTAAAGCAACATGTTGGCCAGATCAAGGCATGCCAATGATATAGCATAAAGATACAGGCACAGAATCATCTTAGCAAATTTATTCAAGACAAAGGCAAAAGCACGCATTCATAAGAAATCAACAACTAACCTACAAACAGTACTCTACATTAAAATAACAGAATAAATCTAGCAATTTCTAGCGATATCTAGCATTATACAAACAGCTATGATGCGATTGCTCACATATGTTTGCATAATAAAAATACTTCACAGCCAGAAACTAACAAATAACATAAAATGTAAGATGCAAACGATTTAAAAATATAAAGAAGAAAAACTTTTTAAATTAATAAGAAAAGGCAAGTATCTGGGATGGGGAAGGCATCAATTGCTTGAATAACTGTTCTCATCAGACGTAGAGGAAGATCACCCTAAAATATTCTCTAAAGCAAAGTATATCGAAAGAAATAGATCAAAAAGTGTAGCAAGCAGCATAACTTCTTAAATGGAACCCAATCCTTCTTTGGATCAACACCATGAAGTGCAACTAGCACTTCTGCAGGTGTTAAAGTAGGACCCGTATGGGATGAACCCTGCAAATCAAAGACATGACCTACTGAAATTAGCATTTGTGCTAAAATATAAAAAGAAAACATTTCAAATGTGCATACTAGATGTATCAATCACTGAAAGACCAACATAGAAGATCAATGAGAAAGTTTGCATCTTTTATCTGCCAATCATTCGCCACACATGTGAAATTACAATAGAACTTGCACAAAGGTTTGTACTTCATTATAATCAGCCTAATCAAACCAATTCATAGACTACACTGTTTCCCCATAGAAAACAAACTGGAGGACATGCCAACCAGAATAAAATGAGAAGGCGTTATGTATTGTCACTGTGTTCCAACATTGTATATTTTGATCAAATGAGTTATGAACTAACTGTAAGGTACTTATCTCTGATGTTCCAACCTCCCAAATGCAACTTCCAAACAATTTATTGATCTAGAGTAAGAAAAAACAAGAAAGAATTTCAAGTACTTCCAAAGCATTTGAGTATCGAGAGTACAAAATACGGACGTCTAGAAGAGGCAATTGTGAGAATACATGATCCAAAGATTCAAATGGGGTTGAAATTTTTTCCACATATTTGAAATAAGTCTCGATCAAGATCGATAAATTCTGCTTCTCATCCAATTTTGATTTTTAGCATATCGCTCTTTACACTAACCAAATATCATCCACTCAACTCTACATGGAGATAAGGTAATGATAACATCTTTTTAAATTTTGGTTCTCACCAGGTTGATTTTGAAAGCAATAACATCCAACAGTCCCGATCTTATTTTTGAACTTCTAAGTCCTATGCGGGTGAAAATTATTTGATATTTAGACAACATAAAATCTTTAAAAGTTGCTATGACCAAGATCATCTATACCTGCAATATTCGGGCAAGCACAACCTGAAATTTCTGTAGTGGAATATTAATAAGTCCTGGAGATATAAGCAGCACCTGAAAATGCATATGAACTTTAGAACAATGAGACTGCAATAATTTACTTTCATAAGCAATCACGCAACAGCTAAGTATAGATGCATAAGCTGGTCTATATTTCCGTACTAACTTATTCAACAAATATATTACATAAAAGAAACTTCAGACGCCATGCATATGGTAAGTTTTGTTAGAAAAGGAGTGACATTTATCTGAAAAAATACCTAATCTTCCAATAGAGATGCAAGCATCCTGAATGGAATGAAAAGTAACCTCAAATAAAGTTGAAGTGAATAAACTAAAACCCCAATCCAACAATGATCCTCATGCAGTATTTTTAAGAAGAAACCACACTGCAGAACTAAAAGAAACAATCAACCTTAAGTTTAGCTTCATAGAGGTGCTTAATAGCAACAATCAGATCAGCTGAAGGTACCATCTCCTCGGTCAATTTTTGCAATACCAATACAAAGAGCCAATGGGGCACATGCAACAAATAGTTAGCTAGAAGTTGTCCTTTGGATAAGGTTTAGTACACGTAAAATTTCAGAGCAAATATTCTTAAATATACTTCATGACATTATAGATGCAAATATTAACACACAAACAAAAGATCGAAATAATTGGATTTTACCAGCATTAGAAGATTCTCATAACCTTTCGGGAGGGTTAGAATTATATTAACCAGCTCCACACATGATGGTCCCAGAGTTCGCAGAAGAACAGGAACATGCCAGTACAGAGTCTGTAAGATGAGTAGAAGTAGATTCATATCACAGTCTTGCCAAATACATAAGAAACGAACCCATAAGGAAAGTACCTGTTTCATGTTCTTCAGAGACCTGTCATAAATGTCAAAAGCAGATGAAGAAGGTTGGGCTACTGAAAACATAAACTTAAAATTACCACAAAAAAACAACTACTTAATAAGGGGGAAGAAGAAGCTGCCAGTTAAGGAACACCACCGTAGCACAAAGAGCAAAGAACAAAGGAACTTTCTGCTGTGATGCACCGGTTTCAGAACAGAGTACTATCCACAATCTTCATCAAAGCCTCCTTCAGTGTTACGAGAACCACTGACAAATGATTCCTGACTACCTGTCTGAAAGAGCATAATCTAAATAACCATTCTCAGAAAATGAGCAAGTGACTCTCATATGCATAGATCGTATGCTGGAATCAGTTAGCCCTGTCATGAGTGGAGCAAACAAGCACAACGTATGGTGTCTACCAAGTAGCAACTTCACAGGAAATTTGTGGACAAGAAGAGGGCCTGATCACAGCAAAAAAATACTATTTAAAATTGCAGGACTTGAGAGAGTGCAATGGAATAAAGATGAGTAGAACTATCCAGAGGCTCCAATGTTAATGCAACTGCATCGCAAAACACCATCACCGTCATAACTAAGCAAACTAGTACATGAAACTAGAACGTATTCAGAAGGTGCAAGGAAACAATTATTACATCTGTGCTCTGTTGAATTGAGCTAGAAGACTTCAAGTCTGATTCTGATATTTCTTGATCAGCAACTGACAACAGCATATCTATTGCAAAGTTTTCGATGAATTTCGATGAATAACCAAGAGGAAAGAATTTGTTTGACACCTGAAACAGTTACAAAAAGCAAAATTTATCGATCAACATGATCTAATACGAAGAAGAGCTATTCATTCTATGCAATTCATTACCAGTCAAATAGCCCTGGCTCCAACTTCATCATGGCGGTGAACAGCACACTGCATTTGGAAAAGTAAGATGCATATGAATCATTAAGTACAACTATGAAACATATCGAAATTCAAAAGTACATACATGCCAACAAGCACAAAATATCACTGTATAAGATGAAATGAATAATTCCTCCATAATCTACACAAGCAGGCAAACTCAAATGGCCTGGCCCAATGGTTACGCAACAAAGACTATTGAGCAAACACACTAACATCTCAGACATGCTTGCCGTGATTTATCTATCTTATGCAAGGAAGAAAGTCATGCACATTGAATACATAGTCAACCTCCATACCCACTTGCCATGATTTATCTGTCTTATAAAAGCATGAAAGTCATGCACATTGAATACAGACTTGCATACCGCAAAAACAAAGAAACCACCTAAATAGCTTTCTGTAAAAGATTCTAATCTGACTTAAAATTTCAAATAAAAATCCAATCATCTGTCCAAACTAGAAGTTATCATCTCCATCCAAATATAATGAAGAAATCTCCTCTGAATCCGTGCAAATTGGCATGTAGGTGGTTTTTATTTTTTCTCTCACCAGTAATCATCACAGTAAAACTTCATAAGGGTGACAATATGTTTCAAAGACAAAAACTAGAAGGTCAACTTAAAGTGTCCGTTTTCACAGAATAACTGGTAAGTCATTCTGGAATCTCAAAAGACACTCTAAACAAGAATAATATTAATCAACAACTGGAAGTTACTTACGGTCTCAATAAAAATTATATTTTCTTTAAACATTACCAAAATAGAAAATGTAACATTCAATCTAGAGCTAACCCAGCAATGATTAAAAAGAGCTACAGCAACTAATTCGAGATGTAATTGTGTAGTAATGACCATCCACTTTGACGAATAACAATGATGACTTATCAACTCAAGAACAGAGCTGTTCCTCCCATTTCTTGATGTATACCAACCCAAACAAGTTAGAACAGTAGCAAACCATATAAACAACAATGAGCCTACAAACACCAACTAACTGCCATGAAGTAGCTTATGTCTGATTGTTTGGTTATAACCAACTGGTGATAAAAATAAAGAATTACCACAAAGCAATATCCAGACAAGCTCTACAAACAGGCACATGTCCCAAACTTAGGCTCCAGACTGCACCAAGACCCTGAGTAACACGATCAACATCAAAGACATCTTTTTCCATGGAGACCATGCCAACATGAATGAGATAGATCTTCTAGTAATCTCAAAGCAGAGTCAGATAACAAGGGAGCTTCATTAAGAAGTAGGTTAAATGATTTAGCGTAATGCAACAAGGAATCTAGCAATGATCTTGCCTGCAATGGGAGTAGAAACGATTGAAAACTTTTTAATAAAGACTCATCAGAAAATGACAACTAGTTAGATCCAAAAAATAAAAGAGAGAAAACATAGAATAAGAGAAATTTCTCATATATATCTGATGAACATGAATCCTCTTCCATGGTCTTTTTCAACTCCACAACAGTTACCCAGTATAGCAACACATGGTAGCAACATGATGTCCCTGCATTATAACAGACTTTACCAAAGTTATTTATGGTTGAGCTTCAAACAAAGAAAGAGAAGCAAAAAGACCACGACTAAGTTACGGTTAACTAGAACAAATGGGCAGACATCGTGATTGATGACAACAAAAAAACGCTGAATGTTGTAAATCAACAAATTAACTGAAAATGTGGTTGGTATTCCCTGAGAATGTGGCTTTGCAATAAGGAGATGATGTCATCGTTAGCGCAGGCTGTAGACAAAGCATGAAAAGATCGCAGTCAAATTGATTAATGCCAATCCTTCCAAATGCAATTTAAGAGGTAACTCTATAAAAGCTCTTGTTAAGCAAGTGCATGTCAGTACCTTCTATGGCCAACTAACACAGCTATGCATCCAAGGACTAGTGAGATACATCACACCACGACTTCTAAAAAATGCTAATAGTGCAGATTCAATCCTTAGCATGACAACCACCAGCAACTAATTCAACCTTTTGTCTAGACTTCTAATGTTATTAACCTGCCTACAGTTTGCAGTGGGGACCTCTTAAATAATGAATATGGCACTGATTTGTATATATTTTTAGAAGTGATATGCTAATTAATCATATGAAAAAAATGATATGGTATGATTTGAACTGATATGACTGTTCTTGTATACACCTACTTTCTTAAACCTCATTAAACCTCATATGTGTTGAACTACCTATAAACTGACACAAAAGAACAAAATTTCACTTATTTCCAAACTAAAATTTAGGATGTTTCTTCAATTACGTATTCGTAAAAAACTGCTATACATCAAGAATTAGCAACTTACTAGCATAACCAAATAGACAAACAATATAAACTGATACTAATATAGACAATATACATAATTACAGCATGTAAATTACAGCACGTAGCAACAACTAAGCAGGTAACCTGATCCAATATACATAAGTTTAAAATGCTTTAGGATCATCATGCCAACCCTAAGAAAGTATATGCAAAGCAGCCCTAAAGAATATATGCGAGAAACAAAAGGGGAACCTCACCAGTAGATTAGAGAAATATAAATAGAATGCGGCAATATATGATAACCTAACCAGTTTATCACTGTTATTGTGGGGGAACCATGACTCATGCTAGCTGATTGCAACAGATCCAGCAACAAACTAATGATTTTATTTGCCTCAAAGGTGAGCATGGACAAATTCAGTGTTGGGTGGCTCACGACTAACAGTTATATGCCATAAGTTTCTTGCCTGTAAAGAAAGTTTCCAAATATGCTGCACATTTAGATAAGATTGCCACCAGCCAAGCATAAAAAACCAAAAAAACCATAAGAGAATACCTTCAGCAGAAAAAAGAAATTCACCAGTACTCGCATCAGAGCTGAAAAGTAGAAGATGCGTCTCAAGAAACTTTATTGCATGCACCTTAGTACAAACAAAGAGAGCCTGGTGACCAAACAAATAGGAAAGTTATAACAACATACTGATGAGTAATCAGAGAATTGGGACAATATACCAAGCATAGCACTCACTCTATAAGAGTTCTTAATACAGTAATCATCACAATTCACAGTGATCCAATAAGGTTATGAAGTTTTCCATTACCTCTTTCCAACACACAACCAAATCAGAAAAAAGGCAAGCTTTGCCTACTTGCATATATAAGCAGCAAAATTTAGCAAAGACGAGAAACACCATTTCTCTAGGGGGTGAACACTATCTAACCAACAAATATCCTTCATCAGTTGGACCTGACATAACAGGGTGCAGAAACACCACAATTATAAAAGAGGAAACCTAGTTGGTCCATGGACGGCGGGGAACAGAAGTTTCTTATACCTTGGAAAGTATGAAGACTGAAAATTGGTCGAAAGCTCTGATGGTCCTGAAGACGGCGATGCATTATCAGCATCTGAAATGTCCAATGCACCGAGGCATTGGATACTAGACTCAGGAGCATCTTTTCACATGACTCCCCACAGGGAGTGGTTTCATACCTACAAGCCATGCGATGGAGTTGTCTACATAGGTGACAACAACCAATGTAAAATCATTGGTATCGACGACGGGAAGATCTAAATGTTCGACGGTGTGTTCATACCATTTCTGATGTTAGGCATGTACCGGTGTTCATACCATTGCCAAGAACCTTTTGTCTCTTGGCAATTTTGAAGCATGCACAAAAATTCACAGGTGAAGGAGGAAACGTGAAGGTTGTCAAAGGTCTCTGGTGTATGGCTGTGCCGCCAAATGCAACCCCTTGTCTGTGGGTTGGGCTCCTTCGGTAACGAATCCCCCAACAACCCTGATAAAAAGGGCCGAACTCAGCAGGGCTGCAGGCACGGCACGAAATGCCAACGCAACACTAGGAAGTTGCCATTATGATAATGAAAACTTACAAGTAAGAAAAGCTTACACAGATTAATCCCTACCTCAAACCAAAGTCCACGAACTCTGAGATACAAAGCTACACATTAAAACACAAAATTAACTCTAAATTGAGAGACCAAAATGCAAATGCAAATGCAAATGACGCTTCCAAACTTAGAAACCATTCTGTGACGAGTTCAATGATGCTAACATCTGAGAATCAAATATAAGCTGTTATTAAAACACAAAAGCGCACATGGGATATGTTTACTAATATATGTACACATGTAAATCAGTCGCGCAAAGAATACACAGTTATTATATACGTAAAGAGTTTATAGGTACGTAACTAATACAAAAACATTACAGGGTTAAGCATCACTAGGTGAATGAAAGACAAACCATTTAGAACACATGGAAAGATAAGTCCAAGAATTCTACATATAAACAGTTATACAGAGCACCAGATTATTATTCTAACTACATTGAAGTGTCATTCCCATACATATCTATTAGAGTAATAGCAATAGCCATATTTTTCTAATATAAGACAAATTAAGAAAGTTAGCAGACCTAGTTAGATCATAATACGGTAGGGAAAAAGTAGGAAAGGTGAAAGAGAATACTGAAATTTAGACAAATGGCATGAAATTTATATAACGCAACATAGTTTATTTTGCTCATGAAATATGACTAAGATCTCAAAATATACCAAATACTATGTTCATGACAGAGTGTAATCGATCTCAAATAATAATCTAATTTGGTTCCAAAACCAAATGAACAAATCTCCTGATATTGCATTATGAAGCGAGGGACAAATTTAAAGAAGATGAATAAAGCCATAGACAGCATCAAAAACTTATCTTTGAAATAGACCAAAACGAAATCTTCCATTGCGACTGATGGCGGATGTTCAACCTCACTTTCTACTGTCGGTTCCTCCTGTATAAGAAAGTTTAGAATCTAGCCAGTTTCTTGCAGAAAATAACAACTACCGAAGCACAAGTGACTGCAGATGACATATCAAATAACAATGGTCAACACTGTTCAGGTTTGGTTAGCCTCAATATATAGAGGCTATATATGAACATGACTATAACGCTATTTTTTTCTCTACGAGAAAAACCCATGGTTTCAAATGACGAACAGAACTAACATATTGCCAGGGACCAAATTTTAAATGATTGCGAACATAAAAACCTTGAAATCACAAGAACGGGAAAAATATGGAAAGAGAAATAAAAAACATAAAAACTAAAAGAACGGAAAGATTAAAGCACTAGAAACACCGTGCAATAAATTCAATAAGTACCCCAAGTTCAAATCCAACGAGGAACCCAAATTTTGAAAAAGAAATAGAATAGATTGAAGTTTTAGGAAAAGAAGAAAGAAATTAGAAGCAAAGTTTATTTTGAACCAAACAATAAACAGAAACATTAGAACCACTAACTGGAACTCCAAGAACGACTGAAATAGTAGGAAGGGAATTTAAAGTGATAGAAGCACGCACCGGGCAAGAAATTCAAAGCCAAGGCCTAATTCAAACAACACAATTAGAAAGAATGATTATTACCTCCACCCGGTTCTTCTTCTCCACCCGTTTCTTCTTTTCCGCCCGGTTCTTCTTCTTCATCTGGTTGTTGTTGTCCTCTTCTTCTCCGATCGATGAATTCTTGTAGTCGTGGTTGATGATGTTGTGCAGTAGAAACGAACTGAATCAAATTGAAGGGAAAGAAAACCCAGAATCGCCATGAAAAGTTTGGTTTGAGAAGGGGAGATTGAAGAAGAAGAGCACACGTGGGTTCGGTTCATTGTTTCTGTGCTCCTGATTTTCATTCTTTCTCTCAGGAACGATTCAATTCTGATTAATATATAAGTGCTGTTGTAGATATATTTTTTGAATTGTCCCATAAATATTTAAAATTTTATATTTAGATAACAAATATTACTGTAATAATTACTATTATGTTGATTAAATGTTAATTCCACTCAAGAATTAAACAAATTGAGGTGCTATTGGCTTCTCTAACTATAATTTGTACCTCATTATTAAAGAATATATTAAAGGACTAACTGCTCATTAAATATTGCTTAACTAATAAAAGCATGCTTAAAAAATACTAAAAAATCTACATACTATGAATTATATAATTTTATAACTACTGTAAAAAATTGCAATTCATACGGAACAAATTATTTAAATATATAAATACAAGCTAATTATGCTTTTGTCCAAGCTTGTATAAAAGTATTAACAAAATTAAACGAGTCACATAAGTAAACTAATTTTTGCAAATTTAATTTTGCTTTTTAAAATAATTATCCTTTTAGTCAATTAAGTTTAAAATGAGCAGATTTGTCCTCTCATGAATAGAGAAGAATAAAATTGGCATATTCTTAAAAGCTAAGAGACTGATTTAGCACTTCTTTAGGAACCAATTTTGTAATTTAAAAAAGTAAGGCGCTAAATTGAAACTTAATCTTTTCAAAAAGTAGTTGTATATCTTACCATTGATTTGTTTTTTTTTTTCAAAGAAAAATCTTGCAACTAGACAACGCTGTTATGTAGATTAAACATTTTTAATGATTCAACAAAACTTTAACTGTACTTTTAAGTCTTATTCTTAATATCTATATAGATAAATTATTCGGCCAATATTTATATATATGTTGATCTTTTTGGCTCGTAAATTATATCAAAGTTAAAAAAAAATGACAGTAATCGTTTTTTATTTTTTTCGATTAAATATTACCATATTTGAATTTGGTAAATGTGACTTGATAAAGACACAACTCATGTATTATGCTGTTACAACCTCACAACAGCAACAACGATAAGGATCAAAAGCATAAACTGCAGTTGCATACTTGCGAACGTTAATTAAAACTCTGTCATCATCAATAAGGACGACAAAGATCTTTCATCCATCTCAAAGTCGAAGTTTCTTTGTAGTAGCTCTTAACTGTGTTCAACATATAATTAGAATATTTTTAAGGCTGTGAAACTAAGTGTTTGATTGATCTTTTGTATGATTCATGAGTTACTATTACTGTTTGCTTTTTCTCGTAGATTTATATTGGTTTTGCCTTTATGCACTATCAATTGTTTTGGTTTTAAGAAGGTTAAGCAATTGGCCTTTTAGCTATTGAAAAGGCGAAGTGATTCAATGCGTGACACCTGCTAAGTATGCAATGTGAATGATTTGGTTCATTAGTTAACTAGCTAAAATTATTTGGTGAAGTGCTTTATTTAACTTTTTTTAATATTTTTCCAAGCTAGTTTTTTAACTTCTTTTTTCCGTTATAAAGGGCATTCTTATAGTCATGTTTCAATTACTATAAACTAATAGGAAGAATATCCTAAAATTATTCTTAATTTTAGAAAAATTTTTATTTCATAATTACTTCTAAACTTGCTCTAAGTGCTAATAAACCTCTTCTTTTCTTATCAAGTGTTCTTACCTTGTTAAGAGTTTCCTACTTCTGCAAATATCCTTTCCATGATTAATTGTGATTTGTTAAAGGATCATAGTTCTCTGATTATCTTCTCACCAATCCAGCAAATCCTGACAACTATAGGTGATCTTCTTCTTTTATGGCCGAACCGAAACCTATCTTCTTTCGAGCTGCTTTATTGCTTTTCTAGCCAAAATATTTGAAATTTTAGCTTCAAACAACAATGCTGAAAGAAGGATCAACACTATTGATGGGAGAATCATTAGGAAGAAAGCCTTTGCTAATTATCTAAAGCATTGATTTATCTATTTTGTTCGGATTTATTCGAAACATTTTAGAAAAAAAATCATACGGAGCTTTTCTTGCTAGGTATACAAAATATTTATTTTATCTATGGTAAGTTCAAAATTATAATAATATATACATATGCTATTGGAACCGATCTTATTTATTTTCTTCTTTTCTTGTTTTTGTTCTCCTACTCGTGTGATTGGTACTGTTCCTTCTCGGTCATGATTTACAATATTTGGTCGAGTTTTCTCTAGTCGGAACTGAAATTCGTTCCTTCTCCTTCCGTTTATCCTATTTTTTACCTTCGCTGCTCCAATTACTACCCGGAACCACACATTGACAAGTGGGTAGGAACCATAAACGAGCTCGTGAGGGCGTTTGGAATTCTCATCATATTTGCTCTTTCCGACCTACTTCTTTCCACCGCTGTTCGAGCATGTGTATTCTACTAATTGGTACTGCTCTACAGTTCATGCTTGTACTCCGATATGATCTTTCTAGTTTTCTTTCTTCTCTAATCAATTAAATCAATCATGGGTAAATCTTTTTCCAAGATACATCTATGTCTTGATTTCTTAAGATTATCATTTGTTTATGATTACTTCCTCTATCTTTAGTTTTTCCTATTTCACCGAATTTTGTTTAATTTTTTCTTAGATGTCTTTTAATTTTTCTCTAATATGTCTGTAGTATTTACTGCTCGAGCTTCTTCCATTGTGATTGTCTTTTTAATTGGATCTATATCGCTCCCTATAGTTAAGAATTATTATTCGTGAACCTGCTGACGCATGAATTTCTTCAACTAATTAATTAAAATGCACACGTTAATATGACATGGCTTCATAAGATGTTAATTTTATTATGCAATACATTGACATAGTAGCGACTAGTATGCACATGCACACTAATCACGTTCAGCGCTATGTATTTATTGCATATTGATAATTTTAGATGAGTGAAGAGAAAATGTAGAGCCATGAACGACTAATGTGGTTTTGAAAAATAAAAAGTTACAACTATCCAACATAATAGATATCAATCAAAGAAAGACAACATAAAATTGAGTCATTTTGTGGTACATTATGCGCATTATTTTTGGCAGTTATTATTCATTTAGAATAGAATGGTCAAGTTTTAATTCATTCATTTAGATTTCTTAAGATAAATAATGACTAAAAGGTAGTTTGGAAGTGAAGTAATTGAATATAATTATTATAACGATAAATTTATAATTCTGGGATATAATAATGGTTAATTAAGTTTAAATTTAAAAAAATAATCTTTTTATGTAAATTGTTTTTTGATATTCCGAGTATTAACTTTTGTTAGCAAAAATAAATAAATAAATAAATATAAATATATATATATATGAGATATATCAAATTATTTGGAGCTAATAGACAAGTGGCAATTGCATAAGTATTTATGTCTTTTGAAATTTGCTATTGTACTTGAAAGTTATTATAAAAATTTGACTTTTAAGAGTGTTGCAATCACATAAAAAATCAATTTTTTTAATCAAAATTTGATTTCGAACTCATCTTTTATGTTTCAGTTTAAGTCAAACTCATTAATATATTTCTTATCGAACTCAGTTCATGAAACAGTTTTATGAAACTTACCTTTTACCAATTAAAATACACCCTTATCTAAAAATATGGACGAATAAAGATTTTTAAATATATGTTCATGGATAAGTTAGAGATTATTTTTAAATCATTAATAGTTGGAGATATAAACTATAAGATCTCACAAAAAAAAAAAAAAGATATAAACTATGAGATCTTACAAATAAATTGGCACTTTTCTAGTTCCTTAAGTTATCTGAATCGAGTTTTTCGAAATCAATGGTGAACCTATATTCGGGGACGTATGTGAGTACTTAAAATAAGAAACTTCTAGAAAAGAAGCTTATTTTAAAATTTTTCATAAAAGAAAATTATACTTTTTATCTAATAATAATAATAAAATTATAAATTTAAAAGTTATATGACTTATAATTTCCTTAGATAGTCAGAATTAAAAAAATAAAAAATAGAAAATAATTATTTTATTAACAAGGAGAGTGCGTTTTGAAAATTCACTTCCAAACATCCTTTATTTGTACTTAGAAGTGAGAAAGAAAATGATAATATATTAGTCGGCATTAAAGAGATGTTTGAAAATGCTTGCGAAAAAAAGTTCTTCTAAAATAATTTTTTTTTAGATTTTTAAAAAAATGAATTTAATTTTTTTGACTAAAAAATAAAATTATATATAAGATTGCACGAGATACATTTTCTTTATATTTTTCAAAATTATAAGAATACTCTGTAGAATAAGTAGAAAATTTATTAAGAAATATAAAGATTATAAGCACGTGGAACACGTTGCGAAACGTCCACAAAGTAAAAACAGAACGTGCTCCCATATTATTTGTTGGTATCAGTGGCTGTTCCGTGTTCTGTAAAATCCTAAACGGCCCCCAGAATTCACTTTCGCTTTTCTTACACGGCAAGCCAAGCTATACAGAGATCCTTGGGATGGTGACCCGTTCCTGTTCGCCTTCCTCCATAAATACGCCCCCCTTCGCTGAGTCCACTCCGCTGCTCCATTTCTCATCTTTCTGATTTCTCTCGATTCTTCTCTGTTTCTCAATTTCTCATCCCATATTTCCTAACAGATTCGAAATTCGAAACCCCAGCTGTGATTCGATAATCGAAGTCTATGTAAAGAAACCGAAGCTTCGATAGCAATGGTGGCGTCGGGAGATGTCGAAGAGGTCATTGACAAGCTGTCAACCGACAAGGCCAAAGCCGGCGAGGTAAACCCTTCTCCAATTTCCTTGAATCTTGATAATCTCGTTTATCATGTAGATAATAGTTTCTTTCGGATTTTATTTCGTCTGGTTTTCAGGAAGAGTAAAGCTACTGGTAGTTGGTTGGAGGGAGATAGAGCGATCGGTTTCTGCAAACTTCTTGGCAATATCACCGCCAGGATCTTACAAGGCAACCCAAGCTATGGAGCGCACCTTGCGGCCGCAATCCTTGGGACGGTGACCCGTTGCTGTTCGGCTTCTTCCATAATTACGCTCCCCTTCACTCCACTCCCCAACTCGACTCCCATACTTCCCACAATCTCGAATTCGAAACCCCAGCTGTGATTCGATTAATCGATGCCTATATAAAGAAATCCAAGCTTCGATTGCACTGGCTGCGTCGAGAAAATGTCGAAGAGATCATCGTGAAGATGTCTTCCGACAAGGCCAAAACCCGCGCGTAAACCCTTCTCCAATTTCCTTGAATCTTGATAATCTGGTTTACCGTGTAGATGATAGTTTCTTTGGGATTTTTATTTCGTCTGGTGTTCAGGGAGAGTAAAGCTACTAAGTGGTTGGTTTCGTGGCGCGATAGAGCGGTTAGTTTCTGCAAACTTCTTGGCAAGAACACTGCCTGGATCAAACCTACCTGATGAGGTTCCTCGTGGTAAGTTTGATTTCATCTATATTTCTTCTCTTTTAGAAGAGAATCTTGGAGTTATAGGGTCTGTTCGCGTTTGGGTTGCATGTCAGTCTTGACCCTTTCTTCTTACCTTGTTTTAATAACTTCTTTGAGTTAGAGATATCTGCAAGCAAGAAGTGTCTCCGAAAGTTAATACATGTAAAGACTCTTCGAATGTCTATCCGGATCTCTGAAGATTCAAACCTCTCAGGTTAGCAGAAATATTTCTCCGAAAACTCAAATTTCAACTAGGCATTTTCATTTGAAAATTTCTATGAACGCTGTGGCTCACCTACTTAGCTAAGGACGTGGTCACAAGGCAATAATATAATCCCTTTCTCAAACTCAAAAGAAGTGCTATCACCACTAAGTAAGACTTGTGTTATTAACTTGAGCATAAGGTACTTTTTTAATGTCTCGGGAGTCTCCTTAAATACATATATATGCTTGAAGTAAGACTCTGATCGATATGTAGTACTTGGAACATTCAATTTCTTTAGTATTGGATTATGATTTGGGAAGCTTGAGACATTTGTCTTTTATGCTGCTACTTGGCTCTGCCTTATGTTTCGAAGATGCATCTCCAGCCACTAGCACTTGGGCTTCTAATCTGCTGTTGGAGCATGAGCTAGCTGGATTTAGAAGCTTCGAGCCCATATCTTTGGCGGAGTTGGCCTCATTTTTACAATATGTAGTATTTATAGCATCAACAATGTCAAATAAATTAATTTTAGTTGGTGTTTTGGGTATTAGGAACTCTCCTTCTGTCTGTGGTGTCAGCTCTTCTTGAAATATAGCAGAATGTTTTTGAATTTGTGCCCTGGTAAGGATGGACTGAGATGAGTGTTGTGCGGGCATAGGCATGGATGGAACTCTCTTTGAATTGTAGCTTGTATGAATCGGAGATTGCGCAGCTCTGCTTGCGTTGTCATGTGAGTCTGCCATACAAATATGAGATTGTGAGGTGTATTTCCAAATGAAGAAATCAAATTTCAAATGGGGCTTTCTGTGGCAACAAATGAGGGGCAAATGGATTTAATGAGATGCAATCTTTTGTTGTTTTTACAACATATTAGTTTCTGTTTGTTTGAGCCGAATGCTTGAGATTTATGAGATTTAGCATCTTTTCTTTCCATAGTGATTCTGCAGGTTTGGTTAATGCATAAGTTAATTAACATAACTTTCACGAAGTTGTGATTTAATTCTTGCCTACTTGGCAATGTTTGATTTGGTATTAAAAGGCTGATTATTCCCTAGTCCAAGTTCTATCGTGCCTATATCTCATGATTCTATTTGCATGTTATGGCTATAGAGGGTGACAAGATGGATTCTTTGGAACATAAATTTGTGATTCTTTTGTTCCAATGAGAATACAGCAGCATCCTACGGAATATTGTTGCTGTCAGGCATATTGCTATGAGATGAAACTATGGACATACAACATTTAGTATTTTATAATGGAAGTCAAGAGATTATGCATTGCGTTTGCTTTTTAATAGCTATTACTTATGGAATTCAGCTTTTGAGGTGCAAATTTTGTGGTTTATTCCTCAGCGAAGTTGAAAATAGGAATAGGCGCTAAAACAGTCATCCGTATAGCTCAAGAGGAGGTATTTCAGCGTACCATGATGCTTGATGTTCTTTTGGAAAATCACTTGGCCACTTTCCTGACAGTGTCAGTGTAGATCTTGTTAAAGGTTTCAGTAGCATTTCATTTCAAATAAGCTAAATTGATGCTTTCTACTTCTGTGGTGATATTATCTTCTTCGAGGATCCACTATTCTTATGTCATCATTGGCAGTCTCTATTCTCTTATGTCATCTTTTGGCAGTTATAGAAGTACTGATAATTATCTCTTTTTTATTTTTTCTATTTCGTGAATGTATGTAGAGATGAAGGGAAACCCAAGCTTATGGAATGTATACATATACATGTGCTAAAAGATGGCTCTAATCTTAGTTCCCAAGCAATGGAGATCCATTCTACTTTATGCCGTTCCTCTCATTTCTTGGTTTACCATTCATGCTCAGAGTTGATGGTCCTTATAGACTCTAAATTATCTCTTCTTTTGTCTTTTGTCATGTTTGTGTCAACACTATACTAATTTCTTCTTACTTGTAGGACTCGTCCATTTCATATGCCAAGTTACGACAAAAGCTAAGTAGAAGAGTTTTGGAAGGGGGTTGAACTGGTTGATCAACTTCTTTTTGCTTTGAGCAAGGACCTGGATCAAAGATCTTCTGGCAGCAGTGGGATGCTTCGGTGAGCCATCGTCTTTCTTAATGCTCTTTATTCTTGGTAGGCATTCTTTAGTAATATAAAGTACTCTGCAGGCTGAGTTATGCCAAGATGACAGAGTTCGACTTTTGACACATTCACAACAAGATCTTGTGGAGCTTGTGGTTGTCGCGTTTTTGAGGTACATTAATATGAAATTTCTTTCTGAATTGCTCAAGTTGTAGAAGTGTATATCAAGGTTTCATAGTTTTTTAACTTGCAGGCTTACACAAAACTTGCTGAAGGTATTAGATGAAGTCAAACGACTGAAATTGGATAATGGCATAGGTTGGATAAAAAATGGGCTCTTCTAAGGGTCATGGCTAAGGTTTGCATTGTCATTACTACTTCTTTGAAGCAAACAATAGTCTATTGCAACGATACAGTGGTACAGACAAATGGTTTAGATCTTATGGTGGAACGTGGACTTGAACTAAAAGTCAATCACATATCTGGAAAGTAAGTTTCGATTTATTGGAAGAAATTAATACCTTAAATTTGTTACAAAATCGAATTTTCTGTTGTATGAGCATGTTTGAATCTCACACGAACAAGCATGATTTGATATGCAAGCCAATCTTAGTATTTAGACTTGAAGTTGCAAAATTTTAGAAGGAACTGCTCTATACTCTACTATCTCCAATACTTCCATGCTATAATAAGGTTGACATTATACTTAGATAAGATGGTGACCGATTGTTGGCAATAGGAACTTGCCTTCTGTCTGTACCGTCTTCTGTACTTGAAATTTGGCAGAATATTTTTGTGTGCGCTCTTGTAAGATGGACTGAGATTGGTGTTGTGTGGGCATAAGCATGGATGGAACTCTCTTTGAATTTTATCTTCTATGTGTTTGAGTTGTCCTCTGCTTGCGTTGTCATGTCTGTCATTCACGAAAATATTATGAGATAGGAGATCATGAGGTGTTTTTCCAAGTGAAGAAATCAAATTTGAAAAGGGTCTTTCTGTGGCATCAGATGATGGGCAGCTGGATATAATGAGAGGTAATCTTTTGTTGTTTTGCACCATTTTAGTTATTGTCTGTTGGAGCGAAATACTTGAGATTTATCAGTTTTTTGCATCCTTTTCTTTACACAGTGATTCTGTAAGCTTGAGTAGTGCATAAATTCTAGTGGTTTCCTACTTGGCAATGTTTTATTTGTATTAAAAGGCTGTGGTTATAACCTATACTCTGCAGGACTGAGTTATCTCCCGATGACAGAGTTGGACTTTTGACTCACTCTCAACAAGATGTTGTGCAGCTTGTGGCTGCTGTATTTTGGCGGTGATTAATAAGAGATTTCTTTCTGAATTGCTCAACTTGCAGATGTATACATTAAGCTTTCCGAGTTTTTCGACTTGCAGGCTTGCACAATACGTGTCAAAGGTGTTAGATGAAGTCACACGACTGAAGTTGGAGAATGGCATAGGTTGGATAAAGCATGGGCTCTTCAAAGGCTCATTGCTATGGTTCGCATTATCATCACTACTTTGAAGTGAACAATAGTATATTGCAACTATATAGTGGTATCGACATATGGTTTGAATCTTATGGTGGAACATGGTCTTGAACTGCATAGTCAATCGCATATCTGGATAGTAAGCTGATTGGGTGCTGGGTTTCGAAGTTTTGGAAGTAATTAGTACCTTATAAACTGTTATAAACTCAAAATTTCTGTTTTAGGCCCAAAATTAAAATCTCGCATACCAAACCAATCTTATTACTTCAAATTGAAATTGCAAAATTTTAGAGGAACTGCTTTATACTCTACTATCTCCAAATACTTCCATGCTAATGAGGGTTGACATTATACTTAGATAAGACAGTGTTAGATGATTGACCTTGAAACTTTCCTTTGTCTGTGCCTTCTTCTGTTCTTGAAATATGGCAGAATAATTTTGTTTGTACCCTTGTAAGGATGGACTGAGATAGGTGTTGTGTGGGCATAAACATGGACGGATTTCTCTTTGAATCTTAGCTTCTCTGCATCTGAGGTTGTGCTGCTCTGCTTCCATTGTCTCATCAGTCAGCCACGAAAGCATCATCAGATTCGGAGATTGTAAGGTGTGTTCTCAAATGAAAGAAATCCAATTTGAAAAAGGTCTTTTGGTGGCATCAGATGAGGGGCAAATCGATTTAATGAGAGGTAATCTTTATGTTGTTTTTGCACTATATTAGCTTTTGTCTGTCGGAGGTGAATTCTTGAGATTTATCAGTCTTTTTTGCATCCTTTTCTTCAAACAGTGAGTCTGTAAGCTTGATCAATGCATAAATTAATTTACATAACTCGTGGCTTTCATTCTAGTGCTTGTCTACTTGGTAATGTTTGATTTGTATTAAAAGTTTGTGGTTAGAAGACAGATTCTTTAGAACATAAAGTTGTGTAGGTGAATCTCTACGCCTCTTCTCTGTGCTCAGAATGCTATTTGAACCTGTGTGAGATGATGAGAAGTATTCTTTTGTTCCAATCAGATTACAGCAGCATCCTTTGTCATCTTGCTACTGTCAAGGAGTATTCTTATTAGATGAGAAAATGGACATACAGCGACTGGTACTTTAGTTATGGAAGTTGAAGTACTATGCATTGCATTTACTTTTCAGTAGCTATTACTTATGGAATTGAGCTTTGAGTTGAAGTTTTTGTGGTTTTATTCTCTCAGCAAAGTTGAAAAGGAACATGCACTGAAGCAAGCATCCCATATAGCTCAAGAGAAGAGGTATTTCGCCATATCTTGACGCGTTTTGTTCTTGTGTCAAATCCACTTGGCCACTTTCTTGAATGTGTCAGGGTAGATCTTGTTAAAAATCTCAGTAGGACTTCATCTAAAATATGGTAAGTTGATGCTTTCAACTTCTGTGGCGATATTGCTTCGTGATAGATTCTCAATTTTCATACTTCATGATTTGGCTGTTATAGTAGTAGAAATTTTTGGTGAATGGAAAGACTGCGGTTATTTCTTAGTCCAAGCTCTATCTTGCCTATATTTATGATTCCTTTCCCAAGTTATGATTATAGAGGGTGACAAGACTGATTTTTATTGGACGTCATAAATTTGTGTAGGCAAATCTCTATTCCTCTTCACTGTGGTTAGAATGCAATTTAAAGACACAGTAAGGTGATGATACATATTCTTTTCTTCCAATCAGAGTAAAGCAGCATCCTTCGCCATCTTGTTGCTGGCAAGGAGTATTGCTATGAGATTGGAAAGCGGACGTGCAGCTTTTAGAAATTTAGCTGCAGAAGTCGAAAAATCACATTATGGATTTCAGCTTTGAGGTGCAGATTTTGCAGTTTTATTCCTCAGCAAAATTGAAATAGGAACATTTGCTGAAGCAAAGAGTCCATGTAACTTAAGAGAAAAGGTATTTATTTCCGCATACCTTTGCACTTTTTGTTCTTTTGGAAAATCCACTTCGCCACTTAACCGACATTGGCAGGGTAGATCATGTCAAAGGTTTCAGTATGATTTCATCTCAAATAAGGTAAATTGATGCTTCCGACTTCTATGGTGATACTATCTTCATCAGAAAATTATTTTATTCTCTCTATTTCAATTTTTGAATGTGTATAGAGATGAAGGGAATGTTTCACCCAAGCTTATGGAATGTATACATATATGTGCTAAAAGAAATTACCTTCGTCCCAATCTATTGACTACATTGTGGCTGCTTCTCTGTTTTCTTGTTTTATCACTCATGATCATGGGGCTAAAGATCTTTACAGACTCAAAATTGTCCTTTGTTTTGCCCTTTGTCATGATTGTGTCAACTCTTTATTAATTTCTTGTTGCTCATAGGATTCGTTCATTTTCTATGCAATGTTACAACAAAAGCTAAATCGTATTGTTTTGGAAGGGCTTCAGCTGGTTGATCAGCGTGTTGATGTTTTGAGCAAGCACCTGGTTCAAAGCTCAGCTGGCAGTAGTGGGATGCTTTGGTGAGTCGTCCTCTTTCTTAATGTGTTTTAATCTTGGCAGATTTTGTTAATCTAAATACTCTGCAACCTGAGTTTTATCTTGAGACGACAGAGTTGAACTTTTGACACATACACAACAAGATCTTGTGGAGATCGTGGCTGCCCTTTTTTTTTTAGGTCATTAAAGTAACTTCTTTCTAAATGGCTTAAGATGTAGAAGTGTACATTAAGGTTTTTGAGTTTTTCCACTTGTAGGCCTGCACAAAACATGCCAAAGGTGTCGATGAAATCGAAAGACTGAAGTTGGAGAATAGCATAGGTTGGATAAAGATAGGCTCTTGAAAGGGTCATGGATATGGTTTGCATTGTCATCAGTACTTCTTTGAGACCAACAATAGTATGTCATAAAGGTATAGTGGTGTAGACATATTGCAAAGGTATAGTGGTATATACATAATGCTCGAATCCTATGGTGGAACGTGGATTGAACTGAGAGTCAATCGCATAACTTCAAATTTTTTATAAACTCAAATTTTCTGTTTAAGAAGCAAGTTTGACTAGTGTACCATACAAACATGATTTTTTTATGCAAACCAATCTTAGTACTTGAAATTGGAGTTACAAATTTAGAAGTAACTTCTCTATTCTCTAGTAACTCCTAAAACTTCGATGCTATAAATAAGAGTGGACATTAGATAAGACAGTGGCCAAAGATTGGCATAAGGAACTTTTGCTTCTGTCTGTGCTGTCTTCTGCTCTTGCCATATGGGGGAATATTTTCGTATTGTGCCCTGTCAAAGATAGACTTAGATGAGTGTTGTGTTGACTTAAGCATGGATGGAACTCTATTTGAAATTTACCTTCTATGCATCTAAGAACGTGGTGCTCTTTCAGTGAGCCATGAATGTATTATCAGGTAGGAGATTGTGAGGTGTATTTGCAATTGAAAGCATTCAAATTTGTGGAGGGTCTTTCTGTGGAAACTAGTGAGGGGTAAATGGATTTAATGAGATGCAATCTTTTTTGGTTTTTGCACCATATTAATTTTTATCTGTTGGAGCTGAATACTTGAGATTTTCTTGGTTTTTGCATCATTTCCTTCACATAGTGATTCTGTAACTTTTATTAATGCATAAGTTAATTAGCATAACTATTGGTGACTTTTCATTCTAGTGATTGCCTTCTTACCAATGTTTGATTTGTTATTAAAAGATTGGTTATTTCTTAGTCCAAGCTCTATCTTGTATATTTTATGATTCCTTTCCCATGTTATGGTTATAGAGGTTGACAAGACAGATTTTGGAACATAAATTTGTGTAGGGATGAGATGTATTCTTTTGTTCCAATCAGAGTACAGCAGCATCTTTCGTCATCTTGTTGCTGGAAAGTAGTATTGCTATTTGATGGGAAAGTTGATGTGCAGCATTTAGTAATTTGCTATGGAAGTCGAAAAATTACTTATGGAATTCAGCTTTGAGGTGCATATTTTGTGGTTTTATTCCTCAGCAAAGTTGAAATAGGAACATGTGCTCAAATAAGCATTTCCATATAACTTAAGAGAAGAGGTAATTATCAGCATACCTTTAGCATTATGTTCTTTTGAAAAATCCACTAACTTAACTGACATTGTCAGGGTAGTTATTGTCAACAGTTTCAGTAGGATTTCATATCAAATAAGGTAAATTGATACTTCCGACTAAAATGGTGATATTATCTTCATCTGAAAGTTATTTTATTCTCTCTATTTCTTTTTTTTTGTTTTGCGAAAGTGTGTAGAGATGAAGGGGAAGTATCAGCCAAGCTTATGGAATGTATACATATATATGTGCTAAAAGATGACACTAATCTTAGGTCTGAAGCTGTGGAGTACTTTGTGGCTGCTTCTCTGCTTTCTTGCTTTACCACTCATGATATCGGGCTGAAGGTCTTTTCAGGCTCTTGCTTTACCACCCAGTCCTTTGTCATGATTATGTCAACTCTTTATTAATTTCTTGTTGCTCATAGGACTCGTTCATTTTGCATGCAAAGTTACAACAAAAGCTAAATTGAAGTGTTTTGGAAGGGGTTCAGCTGGTTGATCAGCATCATGATGTTTTGAGCAAGCACCTAGTTCAAAGCTCAGCTGGCAGCAGTGGATGCTTTGGTGAGTCATCCTCTTTCTTAATGCGTTTTAATCTTGGGAAATTTGTTAATCTAAGTACTCTGCGGGACTGGGTTATCTAGAGAAGACAGAGTTGAACTTTTGACATATTCACAACAAGATCTTGCGAGATTGTCGCTGCCCTATCTTTTGAGGTCATTAATACGCATGTTCTTTCTGAATGGCTTATGTTGTAGAAGTGTACATTAAGGTTTTGAAGTTTTCAACTTACAGGCCTGCACAAAACATGCCAAAGGTGTTGATGAAGTCAAAAGACTGAAGTTGAAGAATAGTATAGGCTGGATATAGATGGGCTCTTGAAAGGGTCATTAGTAGGGTTTGCATTACTATTTCTTCGTGGCAAACAATAGTATATTGCGAAGGTATCGTGGTATAGACATATGGTTTGAATCCTATGGTGGAACATGGACTTGTACCGGAAGTCAATTGCATATCTTAAAAGTTGTTATAAACTCAACATTTCTGTTTTAGAAGCAAGTTTGAATGGCGTACGATACAAACATGATTTTATATGCAAACCAATCTTAGCACTTGAAATTAAAGTTACAAAAATTTTAGAAGTAACCTCTCTATGCTCTAGTATCTCCAAAGACTTTCATGCTATAATGAGAGTTGACATTAGATAAGACAGTGGCCAAAGATTGGCATTAGGAGCTTTGCTTCTGTTCTTGTTGCCATATGGGAGAATATTTCATTGTGCCATGTAGATGGCTGTTTCTTTCATATTTTTATTTCATCTGGTGTTCAGGAAGAGTAAAGCGACCGACTACTTGGTTTCAGGGCGATATTGCGATCCGTTTCTTCAAACTTCTTGCAAGAACACTGCCTGGATCAAACCTACCTGATGACGTTCCTCGTGGTAAGTTTGATTTTATGTGATTTGCGTAGTCTTTTTGTCTATATTTCTTCTCTTTTAGAAGAGATCTTAGAGTTCTACGATCTGTTCGCATTTGGTTTGCAGCTGGGGCTTGACCCTTTCTTTTTACCTTGTTTAATAAGTGCATTGACTTAGAGATATCTGCAAGCAAGAAGTATCTCCCAAAATTGATGTATGCAAAGACTCTTCGAATGTCTTCCCGGAGCTTTGAAGATTCAAACCTCTCAGGTTAGCTGAAATATATTTCTGAAAACTCAAATTTCAACTAAGAATTTTCATTTGAAAAATTCAGTGGCTCACCTACTTAGTTGAGGACGTGATCAAAAGGCAATAATATAATCCCTTGTTCAGATTCAAAAGAAGTGCCATCGCTACTAAGCATATAAGGTACTTTTTTAATGTCGGGGGAGTCTTCTTACATATATGGGCTTGAAGTTTGAATCTGATTGATATGTACTACTTGCAACATTCAATTTCTTTGGTATTGCATTAGGATTTGAGGCTTGGGACATTTGTCTTTTATGCTGCTACTTTGGTTCTGTCCCTATCTTTCGAGGATGCATCTCCAGCCATTAGCACTTAGGCTTCTAATCTTCTGCTGGAGCATGAGCTAACTTGATTGTAGAAGCTTCAAGCCCATATCTTTACTTCTTAAAGTTGTTCTTCAAGCCCTATGCAAGAAGATTGTGCAGTAAGGTGCCATTGGAATACCTATTTTGCAGGAGTTGGCCACTCTTTTACAATGTGTGGTATTTAGAGCGTCAACAATGTCAAACAAAAATAATTTTAGTTGGTGCTTGGGTGTTAGCAACTTTCCTTCTGTCTGTGCTGTCTTCTCTTCTTACAAATTAATTTTATTAGGATATCATCTCAAATTAACTAAATTGATGCGTCCTACTTCTGTGGTGATATTATCTTCTTTAAATATCCTCTATTTTCTTCTATCATCATCTGGCAGTTATAGAAGTAAGGGAGAGATATTGTTACTGAAGCATTTTATTCTCTCTATTTTTATTTTTTTATATTGTGAATGTATGAATGATGAAGGGTAACCCAAGCTTGTGGAATGTATATATATGAATGTGCTAAAAGATGGACCTAATCTTAGGGACCAAGCTACAAGATCCATTCTACTTTGTGCCCTTTATCTCCTTTCCTGCTTTACCACTAATGCTTGGAGTTGATGGACTTTATAGACTAATTATCTCTTCTTTTGTCCTTTGTCATGATTGTGTCAACACTATATTCATTTCTTATTACTCGTAGGATTCGTCATTTCATATGCAAAGCACAGCAAAAACTAAGTACAAGTGTTTTGAAGGAGGTTGATCTAGTTGATCAACTTCTTGATGTTTTGAGCAAGGACCTTTATCTCCTTTCCTGCTTTACCACTTATGCTTGGAGTTGATGGACTTTATAGACTAATTATCTCTTCTTTTATCCTTTGTCATGATTGTGTCAACACTATATTAATTTCTTATTACTCGTAGGATTCGTCATTTCATATGCAATGCACAGCAAAAGCTAAGTACAAGTGTTTTGAAGGAGGTTGAGCTGGTTGATCAACTTCTTGATTTTTTGAGCAAGGACCTAGATCAAAGATCAGCTGGCAGCAGTGGGATGCTTTGGTGAGTCATCCTCTTTCTTAATGCGCTTTAATCTTGGTAGGCAGTTTGTAATAATATAAAATACTCTGCAGGACTGAGTTATCCAGAGATGACAGAGTTGACAACAAGACCTTGTGGAGTTTGTAGCTGTCGTGTTTTTTGAGGTACATAATATGAAGTTTCTTTTGTAATTGCTCTAAGTTGTAAAAATGTACATCAGTTTCTTAATTTTTCCACTTGCAGGCTTACACAAAGCTTGCTGAAGGTATTAGATGAAGTCAAAAGACTGAAGTTTGAGAATGATAGGTTGGATAATGAATTGGCTCTTGAAAGGGTCATGGTTATGTTTTACATTGTCATCACTACTTCTTTGAAGCAAACATAGTCCATTGCAGCGATATAGTGGTATAGACATATGGTGTGAATCTTATGGTGGAACGTGCACTTGAACTGAAGGTCAATCGCATATCTGGACAGTAGTTGATTGGGTGCTAAGTTTTGAAGAATTGGAACAAATTGATAACTTAAAATTTGTTTCAAACTCAAATTGTCTGTTTTTGGAGCAAGTTTCAAACTCACATTCCAAACAAGTATGATTTTTATATGCAAACCAATCTTAGTACTTAAAATTGATTCCTTAAAATTTGTTATAAACTCAAATTCTTTCTTAGTCCAAGTAATATGGTGCCTATATTTCAAGATTGTTTTGCATGTATAGTACTTTAGTTCCGGAAGTCGAACTGTTATGCATTGCGTTTACTTTTTAATAGCTATTACTTATGGAAATAACTTTGAGATGTAGATTTTGTGGTTTTGTCCTCAGCTAAAATTGACACGGAGCATGCACTGAAGCAAGCATCCCATGTAGCTTAAAAGAAAAGGTATTTCGGCATACCTTGACGCTTTTTTGTTCTTTTGGACAATATACTTGGCCACTTTACTGACATTATTGGGGAGATCTTCTAAAGATTTCAGTAGGATGTCATATCAAATAAGATAAATTGATACTTCTGACTTCATTTATAATATTATCGTCATAAAAAATTCTCTAGTTTTTTATGTCATCACTTGGCAGTTATAGTAGTTAGATGGAGAAAAGTTTACTTGAATTGTCTCTCTAGTTCTATTTTTTAATTAAAATTTTATGATTGTATGTAGAGATGAAATGAATGTTTCATCCAAATTTACAGAATGTATACATATGCATGTAAAGATGACCGTAATCGGGTTTCCAAAATATGGAGATCCATTCTACTTTGTGGCTATTTCTCTCTTGTGTTGGTTTACCACACATGATCATTAGGTGAAGGCTTTTGTAGACTCAAGATATCTCTCTTTTTGCCCTTTGTCATGATTGTATCAACTCATTACTAATTTATTCTTGCTCGTATGGAGAGTTGCAACAAAAGCTATAGAAGTGTTTTGGAAGGGGTTCAGCTAGTTGATCAACATCTTATGTTTTCAGCAAGGACCTGGATCAAAACTTAGCTGCCAGCAGTTGGATGCTTTGGTGAGTCATCCTCTTTCTTAATGCGCTTTAATCTCGGTAGGCATTTTGTACTAAGCTAAATACTTTGCAGGACTAAGTTATCTCGATATGACGGAGTTGAACTTTTGACGCATTCGCAATAAGATCTTGCGGAGCTTGTATTTGCCATATTGAGGTCATTAATGCATTATCTTTTTTCTGAAAGGCTTTTGTTGTAGAAGTGCGTAGTAAGCTTTCGGGGTAATTCAACTTGCATACTTGCACAAGACATGCAAAAGGTGCAGCATAGGTTGGATGAAGGTCATGGTTATGGTGTTTGGGTGCGAAGTTTGAAGTATTGGAAGAAATAGATTCCTTAAAATTTGTTATAAACTCAAATTCCTTCTTAGTCTAAGTCATATGGTGCCTATATCTCATGATTCCATTTGCATATAGAGCACTTTATTACTGGAAGTCGAAATGTTATGCATTGCGTTTGCTTTTTAATAGCTATTACTTGTGGAAATAGTTTTTTAAGGTGCAGATTTTGTGGTTTTGTCCTCGCCAAAATTGACTAAGAGTATGCGCTGATGCAAGCATCTCATGTAGCTTAAGAGAAAAGGTATTTCGGCATACCTTGACGCTTTTTTGTTCTTTTGGAAAATGCACTTGGCCACTTTACTGATATTGTTGGGGTAGATCTTATGAAGATTTCAGTAGGATGCCATCTCGAATAAGGTAAAGTGATGCTTCTGGCTTCAGTTCTAATATTATTGTCATCAAAGATTCTCTATTTTTTCTTTTGTCATCGTTCGGCGGTTATAATAGTTAGGTTGAGAAAAGTTTGCTTGAAATGTTTTATTTCTCTGTAGTTCTATATTTCTTTTAATAAAATTTTGTGTGTATGTATAGATGAAGCAAAAGTTTTAACCAAGCTTACGGAATGTATACGTATGCATGTGGTAAAAGATGGCCCCAATCTTAGGTCCCAACATATGGAGATCAATTCTACTTTGTGGCTTTTTCTTTCCTGTATTAGTTTGCCACTCATGATCATCAGGTGAAGGCCTTTGTAGACTCAAGACATCTCTTCTTTTGACCTTTGTTATGATTGTATCAATTGCTAAGCTCTTAGTCATATTCCATGAGCAAAACAAACAATCATCACATCATGTAAATTTTTTGTTATTGTTGTTGTAATATTCTGTTTAACTTTTTCGAATTTTTATGAGAGGTACTTTGTGATGATTGTTTGCTTTGACTTCAGGAAAACGACTGGTACGAAGATTTGCACTGATGTAGAGAGAATAATTGTTGGATAAATATTAGTTAATGACGTGCAACTTTGTTGTTTCTGATTTTAACGATATCTAATGTCGTTCTTAAGCACCTCATTTTGAAGTTCAATAGGTGGTAGTGTGCCCTAATTGATTTTTTTTTACATATGATAATGCTATATGCAAGTGGGTTTTGTCACAATTTTTATTTGTTAGTTTGTTTTGTTTGCATTTTCTGTACACGCCAGTCTCCAATTCCATTCTCTCTGTAGTGCTCAGCTAAGTCAAGTTTAGTGGTTTTAAACTTCATGCAAGAAGAAGATGCTGATTATTATACTATCAAAGGTTACTCTTCTGAAGCAGCTGTTATTGATAGTGGTTTAAGCACTGCAGATAAGATAATTTTAATGAATGCTGCTCTGATAGAAGCTGAAACAAACGTTAGAATAATTGGAAATTCTTATTTCAAATATCTATTCAGATCTTCTGATGGGTATGTAATATAAATTACGAATTATTTAGCAGCGTTGATCAACCGCAATAGCAAATGAGAAAGCATGCCTTCAAATTTTCAATCAACTATGTCAAGCTTTTCATCACAAACTAGGTCAGGTGCTCCAATTTGTCAATCTCTACATTATCCTTTAATTTTAGATTGTAAAAGAACGGTCTGACTCTTCTTGTCCACAAATTTCATGTGAAGGTGCTGCTTGGGAGGCCTTATACGATACGGTACTTTATTTTTCGTGTCTTTCTTGTGTTTCGAGATTAATCTGACGAGCCAAATGCTGGTTGGACTCTGAGGACTGAGATTCCTCAATGGAAACAATCGTGGTTGGAGGGCTGAAGGTTTTCCAATTCAGGCAATTGATCAAGCAGTTACTTTCTTCCTTAGATTAAGTTTCACAATTATGTGAATTTTTTTGTTTCTCCTTAACTTGCTCGGTTTATTTCGGTACTGGTTTTGTCTCATTTCTCTCTCTTTGTTTCAGCTTAAAAAAAGCTGCAAGGTGCTTGTTGGAGCGTCAGCTTTGTTTATGGGCTGCCGGGTTTTTGTTCTTATGTTATTAACACTTTATTTTAGAGCTTGAGAAATGATTAGATCCTAATAGTATGTTATTTGTATTTCTTTTCTCCAAGATAGTTTTATTGGCTTACTATTTTGCTATTAACCTTAGACTATAATCTGTAACGGAATCTTGAACTATGAGAGACAGAAGGTAGTCATGGTAGCAATATGTTAGTCATGTATTTACAATTGATTGTTCTAGGAAAGTTGCTATTAGATAATAGTCTATAAGGTGCTTATTGAATTTACTTGTTCTTCGTTCAGTTAGTTTTGCCCTTTTAGTACCGGTATCATGTCATTTCTGAATAATGTTTTATACTTGTCTGTTTGTTCAGAAGTTAAAGTCACCACTAAGAAATGGTTCGGTCATACTACTGCTTTTTTTTGAACCATACTACTGCATGAATTGTTCGAGTTACGATTTCCATTCCGGGTGTATGCATCAGTACTATATTTTTCTTTTGTACTTCATAAAAGTGTTTCCTCTAACATTTTTCTAATAATATAGGAGGCTTCTTTCATCTTCCTTCTTCTCTAAAAATCATTTTCTCGTTGTTTGAAAAGCTTTGATACGTTTATGTTAGTTATATCTTCTTCAGTAAACTAGCTTCATTCTAGACTATCTTATAAGACTTACATAGGAGAAATTTACAATACAAAAATGATGCTGAACATTCACACTCAGTCGCCACGGGAGAAATAGTTTTGTTCTACTTCGCATACAAGTTTCCAATATTGTTTATAGTTTTCGTTCATCTGTTTTGAATTGGTCCACCCGATTTATGCGTGTGGTCACATTTCTTTAAATTGTATTGCTACATGTAGGGTGTTAAGGGTACTCCATAGTGTGATTGTGATTGACATAGTGTTCTACTACATGTTGAGTTCATGGTCATATTTCATGAGCAAAACCAATAATCCTAATCCTGTAAATTTGTTGTGATTATTGGAGTTGTATTCTGTTTAACTTTTTCGAATTTTTCTTGGAGGCACTTTTTGTGCTTATTATTTGCTCTTACCTTCAAAAAACAACTGAAAAAGGAGCTTTAAACTGATGTAGATAGAAAATTATTAGTTAATGATGTTCAAATATCTTAAACTAAAATTTGGACTGCATTTGACTAATCATTGTTAGGCTATCACTCCTTTTAATGATTACTGGGTTAACTCTAGTTTGAAAGGTACATTTTCTATTTTGTTAAAGCCTCTTGTCATACTCTAATGTTTGAAGAGCATTTCTATTTAATTTTTCTTGAGGCCGTAAGTAACTTCCACTTGTTGATTAATATTACTCTTGTTTGAAGTGACTTTTGAGATGTCCAATGGACTGACCGGTTATTCTGTGCAAACTCACACTTTAAGTTCACCTTTTAGTATAGTGTTAGAAACATATGGTCACCCAGATGAAGTTTACTGTGATAATTACTTGTGAGGGAAAAAATATGACCTACTACATGTCACCATTTTGCATGGACTTAAAAAGAGATTTCTCGTTCTTATTTGGATGGAGCTGATAACATCTAGTTTGGATGGATGGTTGGAGTCTTGTTGAAATTTTAACTCAGATTATAATATTTTACAGAAAGCTATTTAAGTGCTTTCTGTGTTGTTGCTGCATGTAAGTGTGTATTAATGTGCATGACTTTTTTGCTTTCATAAGACAGAAAAATAACAAGTGTGTATTCAATGTGAGTGCGTAGTTAATGTGCATGAATTTCTTGTTTGCATAAGATAGATAAATCACGTCAAGCATGTGTGAGATGTTAGTGTGTTGTAAACCTCTAGCATTGAACGTCCGCGATGATAACATTGCCGCTACTAGCCGGCAATCATCTCAGACAAAAAATCGTCAAATTTTCGTTCACACCTTCTTTTCATTCTCATCAATTTCATCAATTAGAGTCGCCTGCAATTGTCTAAGCTCATCGTTGTGGTATCAGAAATGCCCAGCTTAACAGTATTAAACCACACCTAAATCATCAATTTTATCAATTTGCTTTTAAGATTTTACTAATATTTATTATTTTATAAGGTTTTTGATTTTTTTTTTGGGAAGGCATTTTCATTGGCAGGTAAGAAGTACATTAGCTTTTTTAAGTCAGAGACGGGAAAGAAAGAGAAGATGTAGAAACTGATTCTTCTTCTTTTTTTTTTCTTTTTTTAATTTTTGAAATGATGTTTTTATTTATTTATTTTAGAATGATCAATCAACTGCACTCTAATTGGTTCAATTTAGCTTAATTTTGCAAAACTTTTTTAATACTTGGTGGAGTATTTTTTTGGCTAATTTTGTTTAATTCTAAATATCCTGAATGTTCAACTTTCACTAGCTGATCTTTGGCCTTTCTTTTGTTATTAGCATCTAAGGTTTGCTTAAACAAACGAAGAACTGCAGGGCAAGTTTGTGGAGCCAACATCGAATCGCTCAACTACAAGATTGGCTCACAAAAGATTTTCACTAGGGGTGGCAAAAATCGACCCGACCCGAAAAGATCGGGTTCGGATCAAGCCTTAGATGGGTTGCAGGTTGATCCGAAAATGATTCGAAAAATTTAAACATATTCGGATCAACCCGAAAATGACCCGTTTAATTATTTATATAGTATATATTACTTAATAATTAGAAAAAATAGCAAAAAATTTAAATTTAATTTGTATATATATATTTTTAATTTATCTTAATTTTATTTAATTTATAAATTTGTCAAAATTAATATTTTTTCTTTTAAATACATGATAATTAATAATTTTGATATATTATTATTAAAAATTAATATTTATAATTTTTATTTAATAATTTAATTATTAAATGGGTCGACCCGAGTTTGACCTGGTTATAAATAGGTTGGGTTAAGGTTGACAATTTTGACCCATATAAATAAACGGGTCGGGTTAGGATTGAACATTTTTGATCCGGTTATTATATGGGACGATCTGGAACCGACCCATGAACCCATATTGTCACCTCTAATTTTCACCAACACAAGTCTAGGATTGGAGGACAGAAGATATCACCAGTTTTTATTCCTGCTTGATTGAGAACTTTTGTACGGGCTGTTGTTGTTCAGTGTTCAATTTTATGCTTGGAAATTGTTCAAAGCAACTGAGAGTTATAATCCAGTGTCTTCGAATCAGATTTGTCTATCTATTATTTTTGCTCTCAGCCTTTCCAGCTTGCTCAAAGCTTTTCAGTATGTTGGTATATTATTAATGAACATCTAGCTGAAAATGAAATTGTTTAAACAGCTAAGAATAAAACCATTTTGTTGGGCCTCCAAGTTAGGCTAGGCTCGGGTTAGTAGTGTGTAGGGCTTGATGGGCCTGAGTGAAAGACGGACTAGCTTGGTGGGCTAGGACCGGGTTAGTAGCGTAGGGGCCTGGACTGATGCCTAAGTAAAAAACGGGCTAGCTAACTTAGAGGTGGGCCAGCAACTCGCCTTGGGTTGGGCCAAGTAGATCCTGGTTTGGTGGGCTTAACAGCCCACGCCCTTTAATAGTCCCACATTGGCTGGGTGCTGGAATGGGTATGTGCTTATAAGTGGGAGATGCTAACCCCTAAGAGGTTAGCTAATCCTTTTAGTATGGGGATCCGATCCTACACATTTGATGTTATATTATGCTGTGGGAGTTCTAGTATGTCAATGAAATTTCTAATATGTAAAGTCAAAGCTGATGAAAGTGTTTTGATATGTGCACATTGAGTGTTTCGAAAGTGTTGATTAAAAGATATGATGATTGAAGCTGTGAACTTGATTGGAACAGAATGTTGTTTCAAGAATTTATATTGAAGAACAAAAAAGTTAGCTAATGCGAGCAGATAATTCAACTAACAAAATATTCACTCTTCAGAGAGGAAAATAAAACCTTAATATTACAAAAAAAATAAACTTTATCAAATCCTCATCTAGCTTCTAACACACTTGCATTAACGAAATAGATTATGAAGCACCCTCAAATGTCATACCAGCTATTCAAAACTTTATATGAATCCAAAGTGAAAAATGGTTAGGAAGGCAACACACTATTAGAAAGAACCAAAGTGAATAGAATGTGGTCATGGGTGCCCTAGGTGCCCCTACAGATAGAGTTGCCCACACTCCCACCTAAACTACAACTCCCATGTTGCTATCATATAAAGGGCACCAATTCGCGTGTCCTTTACATGATCCTTCTCTCTAATATTTTTTTAGTTTCTCTCTTTTCTTCTCCTTCGCTCATCTCTCTCTCCCAATCGCCTTCGTCTCGATCGGCTCACGATATGATGATTGCTGACTGCGACTCTACCTCCTATCCTCTCCTTTCAATTCCTACCACAATTTCTCTTTTTCAGCAGCTAATTGATGGCACATATGTCAAAGAGCAAAGGCAATGTGCTCTCCAGGATCTATTGCGGACGAGGATAACATCGGTATGTGGTTCCGGTGCCGGGTCTACACCGATCAAGGGCTATAGATCAAGTCGCCTGAAATCTTCATTGCACGCTAGCAAAATATTTAAGCTTTTGCAAGCAGAACCTGAGAGTTTCAACGTGAGCGACCAAGGTCGTCGAGCGAGGTGAAGCTTGATGGCCTCGCCGAAGCCGAGACCGATTCTGAATAAATGAGCGAAGAGTTCGTTGGAAGAATTTTTTAAATTTCTTCCTCCATCCCCGGTTGTTTTGTTGGATACTCTTAAGCCCACTCAATTTCTTCTGAACTCGCCGAAGTGCTTCTCGATTGCTCGTAGGAGAATTTTGGCTCCCCAAGTTCGGATCTTTATAAGTGGGTTGGTGGGAGCAGTGATGGTTGTAGAGAATTTTTGAAGTCATCGAGTTGTGGAGAAGTGGTAGTTATCGGAGGTGGTCGTTGTTTGGTTTCGACAGCAACGGTGGCTTTGATTGGAGAAGAAAGTTTGGATGGAGGGGGCGGAGAAGAGAAAACTGTTACGGGTGAAGGAAAGGTGATTACAGGTGTAGCTGTGCGAGCAGTAAGGTGCGGCTGTGTATGGAAATTAGGAGTAAGATTATTGGGGTATGATTGCAAGGAGTTGGAAGTTAGTGTTTGGTAGGCTGTAGGTGCAGGCGTAGGATAATGATGCTGTTCTTGCTGGTCTAACTGCTGGTGAATTTGCTGTGGATCATGATGCTGACATCATTGTGGATAAGCATCATAATTATGGTGTTGCAGATGTTGCGGATAATGGTGATAGGATTGTAGGCAAGGATCAGATAGGCAGGTTGCTGAAGTGTTTTGATAGGTAGGATTATTGTTGTAATAAGGAGGATCATGATAAAGAGATGGCGATGGAGAGTGAGGATGCCTGTAGGATTTTGATATTGAAGCTGAATACTGTTTGTGCGGCGGTGGTACTGGGCATTACTAGTGTTTAGGAGTGGGCGTGTAGGAATGATGGTTGTAATGTAATGCTCTTCAGGGAGAGAATAATGTTGCCGAGGATCTTGATTTTCTAATTGTGGTTGGCATGATTCTCACTAATAACTAGCCTTTAGACTGTTCGATAATGATTTGTCATAGAATGGTCTTGCAAATAAGGGCCAAGGTATGGATCAATAGAAGTCTAATTCGCCATAGAATTGATCGTTCTGATACTAATTATTACGATTCGTGATCATACGAACCACGTAACTATTCTAATGCTAGATAAAACTAAGAATTAATGATGAATAACTAGAATAAAATAACTAATTCAATTCTTCCATGCCATTTAATGAGTACAAACACTCTTATTTATAGCTAGAGCTCTTCCCTAGTGAGTCTAACCTACTACAATTCTACTAAAATTAGAACTTCAACCTAACTTGAACACTAAGCATTAGTTTCCTAATGAAACTCTAATTTTCCAAATCAAATTTAAACTTCTAAACTCTTCTAGATACAAGTTATACTATCATGAGCCTTTGTAGAACAAGATGACTCATACAACAACAATGTCATCATGCTAGTTACCAATAGAACAATTTGTAGATTATTATGCATAAATTTAAACAAATGAATTATAGGACGAAGTCATACATAGCAGAGAAATAAATGCAACATACAAGTATACAAGAATGCCGCAACTAATTCTAGTCCATTAATTAGAAAACAACTCTTATGATGATGATACTTCCAGTATGGGATGAGATAATCTTTTTTGTTTGATACTGGTGTAAAATTTCTAACCTAGTTCCATTTAGTTATATGAAGTAAAAAGCAAAACCGATAGTTACCCTCTCATCCACACCTCATAATTAATTCCCCCCACCATCAACATCTACTCTTTACATTACCTATTACTCAGATGAGGAAAGAAGCTCCAAACTGAAGATTACATAAAGCATGAGCAAAATAAACATCTAACGTGAACAGTTGGATCAATACTAGGTCTGTTTGAATATACGCTTAGCTTTCAAACATTAGGTGGTAGTTATAGTAGCATTAGAACCTAAGACCACCCTCTTGAACTGCTGTTGCATTTACATACACCCCCTGCAGTACTAACTTACTCCGCAATAAGATGATAACTGATGCAATAGACTAGATTACACCTAAAATAGTGGGGTCTCATGGTGCATCTAAGCGAAGGGAAGAGATAGGCTTGACCGGACGCCCTCGCCAGAGCCGGCAGCCAGGGACACTTGCAAAGCATTGCCAGTGTGCCTGGACCAAATAGGAAGAAAGTTGGGGGGGGAGGGGGCTGGGTTGCATTTGATAGGTTGCAGCTAAGTGTAGCCTTTAGGCGCACGCCAAAATGGCACCCTAGGCATAAAGCGCCATTATTTGCACTCGGGCACCTTTATGCAGTGCCTGGGTTGACATTCAGGCGCTGTCCTGAATATCCATTAGATTAGGAATTTCTTTAGTTTAAACTCTAAGTCTAGTAGGGACTCTTAGATGTTGTCTTAGAGTGCAAGAGGAGTCCTTTAGTTTCATGTAAACTCCTCTATTATCAATAAGGGTGGCATAACCATTGAAGGTAGGCAATGAGAATACAATTAATCTAGACTTATAAATAGATTAGCTTAGTTTAGATTGAAGGTATATTCAGGGGGAAGAGTCTCTTAATGAATGAGCCTAAGTCCTAAGTCTATGTTGTGCTCGTTGAAGCTGATGGTAGTTAGGCAGACTAAGAAGGAAGACAACTGTCTGCCCACCAACTTACAGTTACTAGTGGAAAGCTATCCAGTTGTCTTCAAGTCTACAGCAGGTCTTCTACCAATGACCATAGCATCCTTCTACTTCGAGGAGCTGCTCTAGCGAATGTCAGGCCCTACATGTATCTCTACATTCGAACAACTGAGAAAAAACAAGTTGGTGAAATGCTTTCGCAAGGGATAATTCAACCGAGTAACTCAACTTTCTCCTCTCCAGTTTGCTGGTTAAAAAGAAGGACGAATCTTGGCATTTCTGCATTGACTATAGAGCTCTCAATGAAATCACTGTTAAATTTCCAATTACAGTGATCAACAAGCTATTGGATGAATTACATGGGGCTCGGTTCTTTTCAAAACTGGATTTGAAGTCAAAAAAGAAGACGTTCATAAAACATCATTTAGAACGCATAATGGACATTATGAGTTCTTCTTAGTAATGCCATTCCGATTAACCAATGCCCGGCTACTTTTCAGTCCCTCATGAATGAAGTGTTTAGACCCTACCTTCGAAAATTTGTGCTAGTGTTCTTTGGTGATATATACATTTATAGTAGGAGCTGGAAGGAGCATATGGAGCCTTTGACTAAGGTGTTCGAGATACTAAGAAGGGAAAAACTCTATGCGAATTTTACCAAATGCAGGTACGGATGTAAGGAGCTTGACTATCTCGTCCCCATTGTGTCGGAGCAAGGAATTGCTCTAATCTAGCATAGTTATAGGATACGACTGAATGGCTTGTTCCTACATCTTTAGAAGTGCTACATGGTTTCTTAGGCCTTACGTGTTACCGTAGGAGGTTCGTCAAGGACTATCTAAGCATTGCTGCCTCGCTGACAGCACTATTGAAGAAGAATGGACTAGTGAGGCTGATGCAAGCCTTCTGTTTGCTGAAACAGGTAATGTCTACTGCCCAGTGTTGGTTTCTCTTGATCTTAAGAAACCTTTAGCTGTAGAGATGGATGCATCTAGTAGAGGAGTTGGGACTGTTCTAACACAACACCACAGATCAGTGGCCTCCTTTAGTAAGGCATTATCAGACGCTACCTTGGCAGAATCCACATACGAGAAGAAGCTCATAGCATTGGTGCTTGCGATTCAAAAGTGAGGCCTTATCTATTGGGATAACGATTCACTATCAAAACGGATCACCTGAGCTTGAAATACTTATTGGAGCAACGTTTAATAACTACCGATCAACACAAATGGTTGATGAAAATAGTTGGATATGATTATCAAATTGAATATACGTTTGGATCACTGAATACAGTAGCGGAGGCTCTTTCTCGAAGACCTGAGGCTTCCTTAGTAGCATTACCATCACATCCTACGTTTTCAGATGGAATTCATCTAATAGCAGAAAGATAAGTTACTGGCAATGCTATTGCAAACAACTGCAAGGGAACCTAGTGAGGAATTAATGCTGGCAGATAACATCCTCAACCAGAACCGACGAATTCGAGTCCTTGAGGATCCCTCTCTATGTACGCAGTTGCTTTATGGGGCACATAATTCTACCGATGGAGGACACGGTGGGGAATTCTGAACATTCAAGCATCTGTCTTTTGGCTTGGCATAATTAAAGAGGTTCAGTGGTATGTCGCCAACCTGTGCCATCCACACCTCTTCCTATATCAGAGTGTGTGTGGATCAACATTGCAATGGATTTCATCGAAGGGCTATTGCCAACAGGAGGTAAGGATGTAATTTTAGTAATAATGCATAGGCTCTCGAAATATTCACATTTGATAGCCTTGAAGCACCCTTATACGGGTGTCTATATTGCCAACATTTTTGCCAAGAAGATATTTTGATTATATGGGGTATCAGGCTACTATTGTCTTCGACAGGAATCTAGTATTTCATATTGCCTTTTGGAGGGAGCTACATCGGTTATAAGGCACTGCCATGCATACGAGTTCAGCTTACCACACCCTAAACAGACGATCAGTCGGAGGTGGTGAACCGAAGTTTGAAGACATATCTCAGTGTTTCGTTAGAGATCATCCTCACAAATGGGTTAATTGGCTCCGATGGGCAGGGTTTTTATATCATACTAGCACCCACTCGGGTGCCAAAATAAGGGACTGTTTGGATAGATTTTTTTCAACTTATAAGATAAAAAAGTTACAAACAATAAATATAGAGTGTTTGGCTGAATAACTTATAAATAATTTTTCTAATTTATAAGTCAAAAAATAAAAAGTTACTCGGAGTAGCTTTTTCTCCAACGCGCATGACTTTTTTCTTCCATGGATATGAAACGACACTTTTGATCCCGTTAAGTTCACGAAATTACACCCATATATACATCTTATATCCTCTTCCTATTCTCAGTCACACTCTCATTCGTTCACCACCGCCCGAGTTTTATTAGGTTTTTCTCTCCGTCTGTTCCCCCCCAATCGGCCGATCGTCCTAGCGAGCGTGTTTCTTCTCCGACGCGGATCTTCGCTCCCTCGCCACCTTCTCTTTACTGGTACTAGCTCCGGGTTCTTTTTTCGTTAATTCTATTTCTTGGATCTTTTCGGTTCACCCCGTGATCTCGCAATAACAAGCTGTAAATTTTCTTGAGTCGGTTTCAAAATTCTACTTTTGGTATCGATTTCATTCAGAAATCTTGTTGTTGACTAAAAAATAAGGATTTTAATTTTGATTATGCTGGACTGGAGTAATCAACGGAGTAGTGGGTCTTTCCTCAATCTGATTTGGGGTGATTGAACATTCCACTTGCATATGTGTTGTTATTGAGGAGACTCAGTTGATCATTTCGAACTCCTGTGCAATGATGGTGTTTAGTGGAAAAGAAATTTTTTTGTTTGTAACTGATAATGCAATGAGAATTATTAGCTATTTAGTTTAACTTGTTTGGTGTCAAATTAGGTTTCCTGGAAAATCTATTTTGAGCCAATTTTGAAGTGAATGTGATAAATTAAGAACCTTCGTCAAGTAAACAAATTTTCTTGAAATAGAATTAGTTTCTGATAAAGAGCATTAGCATCCTCTTGATGAGAAGTTGATTCTGTTGGTATATTGCATTTGTTGCAACATTTTGTGCTTGAGGTTTGAAGATATCTAGTTGACTGGTCCACCAGAGTGAGATGCTTTAGATTGTTATATGTTATTGTTTGTAGTTATCTCTTTCTTTCCCCAAAATTGCTCTTGTAAAGCTTTATGGTTGGCAATAATAAGTTAATGGGGAATATGTAAAAATAGAATATACTTGACTTAAGTGTTCTTTGTCTTTTAATGATAATGGTGCAAGGTCATCTAAGCCCTAGTGCTCTCTTTGCACTCGACATCTTTGTCCTAGTAAGTTGTACTTTAAAAAAACCAATTTCTTTTGGGGCTATCTATCCATGCACAGAGAAGCATGGACTGCAATAAAGAATTTTATTTTTTTTCAAGGTTGCTAATAAGTGGTGATGGCGGTTGCTCTGCAGTTAGCTCCACTACATGTGACTACATTTTAATTTGAAGATTGTTTAGTGTTTTGCATTGCTTATCATATAAGTGTATTTTTTGTTTAAGTTTTAAATGATCCTCTAAATAGAGCAACGTACGATCATTATATATGGAGAAGAAGGCATGCCTCCACCTGGTTCAGCAAGTTCAACTCCATTTGTTAATTGGTCAACTGGTCCTAGAAATTTTCATTTTAATCCTATAAATGCAGATGACGTATTTGCTGAATTCTTTGGCAGCAGCCCGTTTGGGTTTGAAACTTCTGGACGTACAAAATCGATGAGATTTAATACTTATAGTAGTTTCCGTGGGTTTGAGAGCACCTCCAGAGCATACACTGACGGTGCTGGTGCTGGCAGAGAACCTGCTGTGGAGACCAAGTTTGCCGCAGGCTTAAGGTGCTGTATACTAGATCAACAAGGAAAATATAGATCTTAAGAAATGTTTTGATTGTGATATTGCTAGTGAAATATTTCAAATTAGTTGTACAAACTTTGATAACTGTATGGACATTAATTTGACTATAAAATTTTGTTGAATTTGTGAGATTGTTTATAATCTATCAATGTACTATTGTTTCAATGTTTACTTGAGTACTATATGACTGTATTATTTATTCATTATTAAAAATTTTTTAATTAATTAATTAGTTATTACATATATAAATATATGTTTATATCTTAGAAATATACTTTAAAAACATATTTTTAAATTAATTATCAATTTTAAAATATTAATAGTTTCTAAAATTGTTTGTAATTGTATTATTAGTATTATAAATAAATATAAGTAAAAAAATAAATAATATATAAATAATATTTATAAATTTATATACATATCAATTATTATATTATAAAGGATATTTTAGTCATTCTATATATTTTTTGGTTTTTCAATTTTTTTACCAAACATCTCTTCAACTATTTTTACAAAAAAGTTAATTTTATCAGAATGCACAACTCCTTTTTTAAGAAAGAAAAGTTAACAGCTATTTTTTTTTCAGAAAAAGTCAAAAAAATAACTTTTCTAAAAAAGTTGGTAACTTTTAAGTTTAGCCAGACGAACCCTAACTCTTTTTAAAGCCGTATATGGACAACCCTCACCACCTTAGGTTTCTTTACCTGCACGCGGCATGCGGTCGGATGAAATTAGGGCACGAATCCGAGAGCATGATGACATCTTGAAGGAGCTAAAGTTTCATCTTTCTAAAGTCCATAGCAGAATGAACCAATTGGCCGATGAGCACCAAATGGAGAAGCACTATCAATCGGGAGACTTAGTCTTCCTCAAACTACGACCTTATCGACAATCAATAGTTGCTGCGCTGAGGGATCGGATCACAAGCTCCATTTTCGTATTATGGTCCATTTTTGGTGGAAAAGACGGTCGGTCGAGTAGCGCATCGCCTGACACTTCCTCCAACCACAAGGATCCACCCTATTTTTCATGTATCTCAATTCAAGGATGCCAGCCAGGTTACCACTAAAGCAATCTAACCCTTTCCACGGTGAAGACCTTCGAGTGCTCGGCTTTGAGGATGAAGACGAATTTAGAGGGGGAGCGAATGATGCAACAGGCCAGATTACACCTGAAACAGAGGGGTCGCACGGTGCATCTAAGCCAAGGGAAAGATAGGCTCGGCCAGATGCCCTCACCGGAGCCGGCAGCCAGCGACTAATAGCACGGCATGCCCAAGGTGCCTAGACCAAACAGGAAGAAAGCGGGGGGGCCTGGGTTACCCTCTGACAGGTTGCATCTGAGTGCAACCTTAGGCGTCAAGGACACCATTTGAATGGTATACTTGGCGCCAAAATGGCACAGGGTACATTTTTTAAAGTACTGGTGCCGTTATTTGCACCCGGGCACCTTTCTACAGCACCTGGGTGTGATATTCAGGTGTTGTTTTGGATGTCCATTAGATTAGAAATTTATTTTTAGTTTAAACTCTTAAAGTTTGTTTGAGGTTTAGTTAGAGTCCAATAGGGACTCTTAGATGTTGTCTTAGAGTGCAAAAGGAGTCTTTTAGTTTCATGTAAATGCCTCTTTGATAAATAAGGGTGGCATAACCATTGAAGGTATGCACTCAAATACAATTAATCTAATCTTCTAAATAGTTTAGGTTAGTTTAGATTGAAGGTGTATCACTAACATGCTTAATGTTTGCATATGTACAGATGTAAGAAAACTAAAACTATCAAGGCTACAAAAGGCTAGTGCTCTCACTAGTGGTTAACTGATGACTTTCGATACTAAAATGGATTGATACTACTGATCATGTTGAATCATTGAGACTATCCAATTTTTGTCATAAAATATGAGTGACACCTTTTGGACCGAAGACAGCTTTCAGTACTCACCATAATGTGTACATGAAAGTGCCAAAGATGATACATAACTGCAGAACTATTCCTTTAACAATTACAAATATGATGGCTTAAAAAATTAGAAAAACATTGCTAATACATAACATGCTTGATGAAAATCATACAACACTAAATTTTTTTGATAAAGTAACATTATTTAATGAAGTGGGATCTCAAATATAAATAATGGGGACAAACTTTTGCAGAATGAAAGCAGAAAATAAGGTTCAGTACTTATCTGTGAACTAAAAGACAATTATATCTCGCTCTGCACGTGATGGCGCATGATTAGTTAGGGGTGGCAATATATAATCCGACCCGAAATTTTAACCCGAAATTGATCTGTTTAATCAGGGTTAGAGTTAGAAAATTTGACTCGTATAAATATATGGGTTGGGTTAGGGTTGAATGAATTTGACGCGGTTATTAAATGGGTCGATCCGGGTCAATAAAAATAATCGATAATAGTTATTTACTAACTATTAAATTATATTGTATTTATAATTAATTTTTTATTTTTATACCTTAGTAAAATAGTGTAAGATAAAAATTATAATATTATCGAAAATAATACAATATAGGTATTTTTAATAACGAATTTAGATTTCGTATAAAGATTTTTATGAAAATTTTGTTAGATAGATATGTTTATCAAAATTTTTATCAAAATTATTAATATGTATTTATAATCATAAAATTTAGCTGTTATCATATATTTTCAAAAAATAAAAATAACAATTTTTGTTGGATACTTTAAGGACCAATGAAGACGTTAAGGAATACATATTTTGTCGGACATAGTTATATCTCGTCAGTAAAAATTTCGTGCACTTTCATTCGAACTGATCTTATAATTTCACTGAAGTTTAAAAATATAAAATTAATAATTAATAATTTTAATTATTAAATAGATCGATCCGAATTTGACCCGGTTATTAGTAGGTTGGGTTAGGGTTGACAATTTTGACCCGTATAAATTTATGGGTTGAGTTAGGGTTGAACGAATTTGATCCGATTATTAACTAGGTCGATCCGAAATCGACCCACCAACCCATATTGCCACCCCTATGATTAGCATCATTCTTCTCTTGTAAGTTCCTCCTATATAAGATAGTTTAAATGCTAGCCACACTACTACAAAAAAGATAATTACCGACTAAAAGTTTTTAGTAGGTAATTTTGTAGTATATAGACTGAACAAAAGTTAGTCGACAATTTATATAAATTTACCAGCTGGAATATAACTCGGTTGGAGCTTTAAGAATATCACCGACTGATATAAAATCAGTCGGTATATGTTTTGACAAATTTCGACTGAGTAAGTATTTAGTCGTTGAATACCGACTGAATAATTCTTCAGTCAGCAAACTGTCTTAATGAACCCGATTAGGTTCATTTCCATCCCACCTTGCCTTAGTTAGATCTACTTGAGAAATCTAGCTTCATCTCGCCGGATTTGCTTCCGTCCGACGCTAGGAGAAGAAATTTCAAGAAAATTCGGAAGCTCTCGTTTTGTTTGTCTGAGACTGAGCTGCTCCGACTTGCCGGCCGGACTGATCCTGTTCGGCTCTTGTTTGCCGGTAAGCTTCCTTCCTGTACGTTGTCCTATTTTTCCGGCAGCCACTGGATATGTTTTTTTGCTACAAGTCACTTGTTTGCCGGTAGAAATGGGTTCTCTTTTATGTTTGGTTGCTGGCAGAATTTCATCCCCATTTCTAGTTATTCCGATCTCGTTGTTTTTGGAAAGAGTCGGCATTAGAAACTTTCACAAAGCAGTAGTTGTAGAATTTTAAATTAAGCTAAAGTTAAGGTTGGTGAAGCTGTTGAACTAAGAGCTTGGTGGTAGCTGTTAAACTGTTATGCCCTTTACCGTCAACAGCACTTCCATGATTTTATAGATAATTGTGGTAATTTTATTTGCATCAGTGGATGGATGTACTAATAAATATGGTAATTTTGTTTGCATCAGCGGATGGATGTACTAATAAACCATATTCAAATACACGAAATGATAGCAATTGAATGTGTTTACTTGAATTCATCAACTGTCAGAGCAGAAACTGCAAACACCAGCATGCTATAGAGAAAGGATCAAAATAGTGAGATTGTAATGAATCATAGAATAAGAAGCAGAAAATCATTACAGATATACAGCAACTAGCATTAACTTTAAAGCTTACTTTCTTGGGATCTTTGCTCTTTGCTTCTTAACTTAACTTATATTAGTCCCGTATGCATTAATTCAATTCATTACTCTCTTTAGCTTGTCCATTGTATGTTTCTTTTCTTTCCATTTTTTTTTGTATTTTGAAAATATTTCTTTACTTAACTTGCTTAGTATATATATATGCATTGGATTAACTTTAAGGGTTGCTTCTTTGGGATCTTTGCTCTTTGCTTCTTAACTTAACTTATACTAATCACTTATGCATTAATTCAATTCATTACTCTCTTTCGCTTGTCCATTGCATGTTTCTTTTCTTTCCATTTTCTTTTGTATTTTGGAAATATTTCTTTACTTAACTTGCTTAATATATATATGCATTGGATCAACTTTAAGGATTGCTTCCTTGGGATCTTTGCTCTTTGCTTCTTAACTTAACTTATATTAATCACTTATGCATTAATTCAATTCATTACTCTCTTTAGCTTGTCCATTGCATTGGATTGGATTAACTTGCTTAGTATATATATGCATTGGATTAACTTTAAAGCTTGCTTCCTTGGGATCTTTGCTCTTTGCTTCTTAACTTAACTTATATTAATCCTTTATGCATTAATTCAATTAATTACTCTCTCTAGCTTGTCCATTGCGTGTTTCTTTTCTTTCCATTTTTTTTTTATTTTGGAAATATTTCTTTAATTAACTTGCTTAGTATATATATGCAGGATTAAATTTAAAGTTTGCTTCTTTGGGATCTTTGCTCTTTGCTTCTTAACTTAACTTATACTAATCACTTATGCATTAATTCAATTCATTACTCTCTTTCGCTTGTCCATCGCATGTTTCTTTTCTTTCCATTTTCTTTTGTATTTTGGAAATATTTCTTTACTTAACTTGCTTAGTATATATATGCATTCGATTAACTTTAAGGCTTGCTTCGTTGGGATCTTTGCTCTTTGCTTCTTAACTTAACTTATACTAACCACTTATGCATTAATTCAATTCATTATTCTCTTTAGCTTGTCCATTGCATGTTTCTTTACTTTCCATTTTTTTTTTGTATTTTGGAAATATTTTCTTTAACTAACTTGCTTAGTATATATATGTATTAGATTAACTTTAAAGCTTGCTTCTTTGGGATCTTTGCTCTTTGCTTCTTAACTTAACTTATATTAATCCCTTATGCATTAATTCAATTCATTACTCTCTTTCGCTTGTCCATTGCATGTTTCTTTTCTTTCCATTTTCTTTTGTATTTTGGAAATATTTCTTTACTTAACTTGCTTAATATATATATGCATTGGATTAACTTTAAGGCTTGCTTCCTTGGGATCTTTGCTCTTTGCTTCTTAACTTAACTTATATTAATCACTTATGCATTAATTCAATTCATTACTCTCTTTAGCTTGTCCATTGCATTGGATTGGATTAACTTGCTTAGTATATATATGCATTGGATTAACTTTAAAGCTTGCTTCCTTGGAATCTTTGCTCTTTGCTTCTTAACTTAACTTATATTAATCATTTATGCATTAATTCAATTCATTACTCTCTTTAGCTTGTCCATTGCATTCGATTGGATTAACTTGCTTAGTATATATGTGTTAGGATTTTCTGTAAGATTAACTCAAGAGGGGAGGGGTATTGAGTTAGTCAATAAAAATTTTCGTAAGTTTAGTCCTCTATACACTTTGGTTCTAGATTTGATACAAATGCAGAGTGCTCCAAAAAGTTATTTTTAAAATGAGATCTGGTTCTTATACCTTCACTTACCTCACCTAGTATGTTTTCTTGTGGATGACTGGATCTGTACTTGAAGGATCTGCTGATCTGTTCGTGAGTTTCTGTCTGATCAGGTAGAATTCTAGGAGTCTGTCCTTCCTTTGTTATTTCAGCTGGCTGTTCGTCAGCTGTTTGGGTCTCTGTAATTTGTTGTTTTTCTGTCGATGGGAACAGCTCTTCTTCTTCCTCTGATCCTGCATCTAGTTCTGGATTTCTTCTCGTCCCATTGTTAGACTCATTAAATAATACATGCATAGATTCTTCAACAATCATGGTTCGTTTGTTAAAAACTCTATAAGCTTTTGATGTTGAAGAGTAACCGAGAAAGATACCTTCATCACTTTTTGCATCAAACTTTTCAAGATTATCTTTCCCGTTGTTGAGGATAAAACATTTGCATCCAAAGGTTCTTAAGTAACCGATATTTGGGATTTTTCCTTTTAGAAGTTCATATGGAGTCTTTTTAAGAATGGGGCGAATGAATGCACGGTTAATGATATGACATGCAGTATTAACAGCTTCAGCCCAAAAATATTTTGGTAGGTACTGTTCTATGAGTATGGTTCGTGCCATTTCTACTAGCACTCTATTTTTCCTTTACACTACACCATTTTGTTGGGGAGTTCTTGGAGCAGAGAAGTTGTGTGTCAGCCCATTCGATTCACAAAATTTATCAAAATAAAAATTTTGAAACTCCTTGCCATGATCACTTCTAATAGCATAGATATTTAGGTTTAGTTCTTTTTGAATCTTTTTGAAGAAGCATATAAATATTTTCAGGGCATCATTTTTGTATGCTAAGAAGTAAACGCAACAGAAACGAGAATAATCATCTACTATTACTAGACAGTAATACTTACCTCCCAAGCTTGCTGTTCTTGATGGTCCAAACAAATCCATGTGTAGTAGTTGTAATGGTTGCTTGGTTGTTATCACTTGCTTGTGCTTGAATGATGACTTCACTTGTTTTCTTTTGGCACATGCATCACATAATTCATCCAAGCTGTAGTTAGCTTCAGGCAGTCCCTTTACTAGTTTTAATTTGGACAGTTTTGATAGTATCTTCATGTAGCAGTGTCCCAAACGTCTATGCCAGAGCCAGCTACTTTCCTGCTGACTTGCTACTAATCATATTTTGTTGTTAGGAAGATCATCAATAAAGAGTACATAAACATTAGTATTTCTTCTCCAGATGACAGATTAACAATTGAGCAGCAATGATTATCAAAATTGACTTTAAATCCGTTATCACATAATTAACTTATGCTTATTAGGTTATGTTTTAGTCCTTTAACATGAAGAACATTTTCTATGCATAGAGAAGAGAGATTACTTATTTTTCCTATGCCTATTACCTTGCACTTACTGTTGTCTCCAAGAATTACATTTCCCCCGAATTGTTTCTGTAGACTGCTGAAATATTTTTCATTCCCTGTCATATGTCTTGAGCACCCGCTGTCCAAGTACCATTTACTGTATTTCAGTCGGGTTAGCTCCTCTCCTTCCTGCAAAAGAGGTCTTTAGTGCTTAGGTACCCAAATTTGTTTGGGTCCTAAAGAGTTAGTGTTGTTATATGTTTCTTTTGGAACCCATATCATTTTTATTTTATTGGTGTTCTTTTTATACCAGCAAGAATTAATATTATGCCCTTTTCTGCCGCAATGAAAATATTTAACAAAAGGTATTGTGGAGTAAGACCTATTTGCTGTATATGCTTTAGACATTAAATTTTTGTTTTGCATCCTTGCTGTTACCATACCTAAGTGGCTTGTGGAGGGCTGATCATACCTTGAGACTTGTTTACCAGTTGCTATAGATGCTGGAATGAATCCTATTCCTTCCTTTCTGTATGGGCTGCGTTGAGCTCCCAGTATTGCATCTAGTCTATCCTTTCCATTTACAAATCTTGCCAGTGATGTTTTTAGATCGAGGTTCTTACTCTGTAGAGTTTTGTTTTCTTGAAGCAGTCTTTGATTTTCTTCCATCAGCTTAGTTTCTTTTACGTGGATATTTGTATAATCAGTCATGAATGGTTTAAGATCTGGAATGGTGGGATATGAGAGTTTATCCACCTCTCGACTCAGTGCCTCATTCAACTCCTCAAGCTCAGCAATTTTCTTTATCATGTCTATGCTCGAGCTTTCTGTACATCTTGTCAATTCTCCAGTCTTACATTCATTTAGTTTGACATGAAGCTTTTCGTTCATTTGAATCAAGCGTTTATTTTCAGTATGCAGTGCACATAGTTTAGAGTTAATATTATCATAATCTGCATAGAGTGTGTTTTTTATAGCATCAGTTTTGTCTTCTAAGGCATTTTTTAAAACAAGTATTTCTTTTTTCAGACATTCGTTTTCATCCTTAAATTTATGCATGCATACATTCATAGTTTTGCAGTCAGTTTTGGCATGTAGGTATTTCGCATACAGTTCATCAAAAACATCTTGTAATTGTTCATTAGAGTCATCATAGTCAGTAGTATTTACCTCATTGTCATCTTCATGATCTGCTATCAGACATAAGTTGCTTTATTCATTTTTCTCTATCTCAGTCTGACTGTCTTCTGATGAGCTTTCATCTTCATCGCTCTAGGCTGCCACTTCTTGTGTCTTTGTGTTTCGATCTCTTGAGCAATGGACATTCGTTCTTGAAATGTCCTGGTTTGTTGCAATTGAAGCAGTTTGTATCTTGTTTGTCCTTTCCTCTATTGGTTCTTCTAGGAACCCTTCTTCTTCTAAACTTGTTTCTTCTGAGAAAACTTTTAAATTTGCGGGTTAAGAGTGCAATGTCTTCATCAGAGGAGGAATCACTTACCTGCTGGTCGTTGATCTTTAATGCAATCCCTTCAGGACATTCATCAGTTTTTTTCAGTGATAGTTCTTTGGCCATTAGCTTGTCAATTAGTTCATCCAGTGACATTTGAGGAAAAGTCGGATTTTATTCTATGGCATCTACCTTTGATCCAAAGGTTGGCAGCACAGCTCTTAATATTTTCCACTTCAGTTCTTCGGGTTTGAAAGCTTTTTCTAGATTCTTCAGAGAATTTGTGATGTTAGTAAATCTAGTAAACATCTGGGTATTGGACTCACCTCGGTTATCCTGAAGTTTTCATACTCATGCATTAGCAGGTTCACTCTGGTTTCCTTGACTTGAGTGGTTCCTTCATGCGTTACCTCCAACTGATCCCATATTTTTTTGGCAGTGTTGCAAGCACTGATTCGGTTGAACTCATTAGGATCCAGCGCACAATACAGAAGGTTCATGGCTCTGTCATTCATTGATATGAGCTTGTTATCTTCATCATTGTATTCACGTTCAGCCTTGGGGATACGTATTCCATCTGGGCCAGTTTTGGTTGGAACGATTGGTCCGTCCCGTATGATCTTCCATAGTGTGAAGTTTTGTGCACGAATGAAGATTGTCATTTTGGTTTTCCAGTAGCCATAGTTTGTTCTATCAAAGAGTGGTGGTCTGTTGGAGGATCTACCTTCAAAAGCTATAGGAACAAGTTTAGCCATAAGGATCTTTTACCTCAAGGTTGTTAGACCTTTGATTTTAGGAGGCCCGCTCTGATACCAATTGTTAGAATTTCCTGTAAGATTAACTCAAGAGGGGAGGGGTGAATTGAGTTAGTCAATAAAAATTTTCGTCAAGTTTAGTTATCCTACTGGCAGCGAGCTTACAGCCGGCTGTGTCAATGCTGTAATCTGCAGACAGAGAGAGTTAGAGTGTTTACTGACATAAGTGACAAAGAGTAGTGCTCAGGGTATTTAAAGTGGTTCGGTAAAACCCTTTTGCCTACATCCACGGTCGCTCTATCACTAGAGCCAAAGCTTCACTAAACCTTTAATAAGCTACAAATACACCTAGAGCAAAGTGCTTCACCAAGCACACTTACTCTACCGGGTTTCTTCGCCAAGACAACCCCTAGCAGCCTACTGGACACGCCTGTCCCCCTGGCTGATTTGCTAGCTCTATTACAAGGTCTAAGAGCTTACACCAAGCTCCACCCAAGCTTCCTTTTCCAGTGCCCGCGGCACCATCTTCACGAATGTCAGTAAAAATGTTACAAAAAATAAACTAAGATTGAGCACAGGATCTATCTCATGAATGTTAAGTGTTCGTGATGTGATTCAGATGAGATGATCCGAGAGGTTGCTGAGAGAGGTTTTTTCAGTATGATCGGCAGCAAAACTTGTTTGTGTAGAAAGAAAGAGTTATTGTATATCTCTATTTTTGCTTGTGTTCTTTCTCTCTGTATTTCTTGTATTCTCTCCTTTCCTTTTTCGTTGCTATGAGTCCCTTTTTATAGAGTTTCTTCCCTGTGCAGAAACGTTTGAGGAAGGTTGCCGTTGGCGCTCTGTTTCATAGGTGATTCTTCACGTCAGAGAGGAGTCGGTTCTGTCCAGTGGTTAATCAACCGCTTCCAAGCTTCTTTCGGCAGCAAGGTCTTCGTTGCGTTAAATGCATTGTAGAAATTTGAATTTGCTGCCAACGGTTGAAAGCTTAATTTAGCTAAGCTTCTGTCTGAGACTTGATGAGCTGATGAGTTGATTTGGCATGTCCATAATAAATGCAATGCAGGTTGACTGCTTGACTTGATCAAGGACTTTGACTGCTTTCTTCCCTTGATTATTGAGCTTTCCTTTTGTGTGAAATTGAGGATGATTTTAGCTCTTGTAAATCTTCTGTTTGAAATGCTTCAGTCCGTTGTGAGTGCAGGTGATTTTTGAAGTAAGGAAAATTTCGTTGCCGTTGAACACAAGGGTCTGTTTCGAAACAGAGAAGTCTTCTTATGCTTCAGTAGTCGAACAGCTGACTGTAATGTGGCTGTGGCATCCTCTGTCCCGCTTCAGTAGTTGAGCAGCTGACTGTGATGTGGCTGTGGCATCCTCTGTCCCAAATGCTGTTAGCAATAGTATAGCAGTTAGCTGTATGATGGCTGTTTTTATTTGCTGTAAATGAAATGATCTTTGTTTGTCTATTCCTGCAGAACTTGTTTTCAGATTATTAGTCTAATATAAATCATAGTTCTTAATTCTTTATTATCATCAAAATTATCCTTATAATTCCAACATTGGATTAACTTGCTTAGTATATATATGCATTGGATTAACTTTAAAGCTTGCTTCCTTGGGATCTTTGCTCGTTGCTTCGTAACTTAACTTATATTAATCCCTTATACATTAATTCAATTCATTAGTTTCTTTAGCTTGTCTATTGGGTGTTTCTTTTCTTTCCATTTCTTTTGTATTTTCGAAATATTTCTTTAATTAACTTGCTTAGTATGTATATGCATTGGATTAACTTTAAGGCTTGCTTCCTTGGGATCTTTTGCTCTTTGCTTCTTAACTTAACTTATATTAATCCCTTATGCATTAATTCAACTCATTACTCTCTTTAGCTTGTCCATTGCATGTTTCTTTTCTTTCCATTATTTTTGTATTTTGGAAATATTTCTTTAATTAACTTGCTTAGTGTATATATGCATTGGATTACTTTAAAGCTTGCTTCCTTAGGATCTTGCTTTTTGCTTCTTAACTTAACTTATATTAATCCCTTATGCATTAATTTAATTCATTACTCTCTTTAGCTTGTCCATTGCATGTTTCTTTTCTTTCCAATTTTTTTTGTGTTTTGGAAATATTTCTTTAATTAACTTGCTTAGTATATATATATGCATTGGAGGCTTTAGTTAGTATGGAATTAAGAGAGTAATGAATCTTATCTTATATATAAAAATTAGCACTGTTATGGGGTTTCCTGTTGGATCTTTGAGAGTTGACAATACATGATATTCTATAACAAGTTTTTATGCAAAAGAATATATGCACACTTGAATCAACACAAAAGAAAGAAATATTGAAAACGTTGTGACTAAGATGATCCTATATATGCATGGATATTATATATGTTCTCACTAGCTAGCAAGTGTAGAAGCATATGGGCATATTGTTCAAGTTTAGAACGAAAGACAAACTGTGAAGAAAATTTGTTGTTTCATCAGAAGAAGAATGTGTTTGACATATGGTCAAGAGCTACATGCATATGCATTAATTTATGATATGACACAATTCATGTCTGGTTGATACAATTAACAATGAGTTAGTGTTGGGAAAGCAATGAAGTAGCTTGATGGATTGTCCATAACATTTTCACTATAATGCATTAATTCTATTGAAGTTTACTACATGCATTAATTCTATGGGCATATTACTCCACTGTGCAGCAGTAGTGTAGTACTTCAACAAACCAATTCATTTGCTTAATAGCATCCATTTATACATATAAATTTGTAGCAGTAGTGTAGTGAAGCAGATAGTGATTTTAAGCTACTGTTATTTGCAGGGAGGTATATGCAGTTTCTATTGTAGGGTCTTTTCCTACTGCTGTGACAATTCTGCTTGATTTGGCAAAGCCTGTAAGAGCTCTACTTCCTATTTTCTATAACTAAACCTACCTTAAGTGGAGATGATGAAAATAATTCTAGTTCATTGCTTATGGTTACGAGTTTGGTGAACTTGCACTACTCTTTCAATCCTAGTAAAAGTTGATGATAGGAATACTTCTTCTCCTTAGTAAGTGGAAAAATTGTTCATCAATTGAAAGATAGTTGGAAAAAAAAATAATTTACATCTATATGTTGTACATATACATACATACTTAGGAAACTTATTCTTATTTTTTATTTGGATAGCTATGGGTGTTGAATTGAGCATTGTGTAACTTAGTGTTTATTGTTAATTAGTATAGCTTAACATTTCAATACAAGTAAAAATATGATGATTGTTGAAAATACTTACTGTACATGTTTTGACTTGGGATTCAATAAGAACAAGAAGACATTCGCTACAAGTGGTCCTAATGTCATAACATATTATTAATTACATTATACGTTTAAGAGGATTAAATTTTAATGCAACATTAAATTCTCGTTAATTGTAGAAAAATTTATACATCTTACGTATACAATAATTAATTTGTTAGTGTATAATTTTAAATAGTCAGACTAACTTTTAAAAATCTCTATAAAGAATGAATAAGAGTTGGATGTATAATCCCAACAAACTGTCGGAGGATTATACAGATAGAGTCCGCTCTTTCATGTAATTTGCTAAAGATCATTTACCGAATGTTGCTGAGATGCATTGTCCATGCCTATGCTGTTTGAATAGATATTCAAACACGCTCGAATCAGTGTACATGCATTTATTGGTGAATGGTTTTATGGCGTCTTACTCGATATGGAACTTTCATTGATAAGTCACTGAACGAGGTAATTAGAGTCATGGTGCTTCTTTAGGTGAAAACCCGATGAGACTTGGTGAAGATGAAGAATATGACGAAATGTTTGAAATTTTGGAGGATATACGCAGGGATGGTGTTATAGATTTACAGATCCCTCAAAAACATGTGGAGGGTGAGACTCCTCACCCACTGTGTGGTGAAGGGTCAGAGTCAGTTACGGCATGTGATGTTGATAGATATGATAAGTTGTTCGAAGATGTTGAGAAGCCATTATACGAGGGATGTACAATCTCAAAATTATCTTTCCTCGTAAAGCTGCTTCATGTTAAGGTGCTTAACCGTTGGAGCAACAAGGGCTTTAATATGCTGCTTAACCTTTTGAATGCTGCTTTTCTAAAAGGGCATTTACTTCATCCTACTATCAGTGTCGAAAGATTTTGAAAAATTTAGGCTTGGGAAGGGAACCTATTGCTGTATGTGAGAATGATTGTGTTCGTTTTAGAAAGGAGTTGATAAACGAGGAGAAGTGCCCTGAATGTAATACATCCAGGAGGAAGGTTAGTGATGGCACCGGTAAGAAAGTTCACAAAAAAATTGTTCGTCATTTTCCATTAGTACGCAGGTTGCGACGATTTTATATGTCACGAAAGACGGCTCAAGATATGAGATGGCATTAAGAGAAACCTGCTGATAATTCTGGTATTCTGAGCCATCCTACAGACACTGAGGCTTCGAAGGATTTTGATGTGAAGTATTCTTGGTTTGCTGATGTTGCTTGAAACTTGCGTCTTGGTTTGGCGACTAATGGTTTCAATCTTTGGAGACATGAGCAATGCTTATAGCTGTTGGCCAGTTATCATATTGCCATACAACATGCCTCCATGGATGTGTATGAAGGAGCCATATTTTATGATCTCACTTTTAATTTTTGGGAAAAAGGCACCGGGTAGAGACATTGATGTATATCTTCAATCATTGATCGAAGAGTTGAAGATATTATGGAAGAACGGAGTTCCAACATATGACGTTATCTGCAACACTATATTTCAATTGCATGCAGCTATTTTACGGACTATAAATGATTTTCCAGCATATGGAGTTTTATTCTGATGGAGCACAAAAGGCTATTTGGCATGCCCTATTTGCAACAAATACACATATTCGGTAAAACTTAGAAACAAAATTGGTTATCTCGATCATCGTCGCTATTTACCGAGCAATCATCCATATAGAAGGAGTAAGAAGTTCAATGGAAAGCAAGAAGCAGCAGCACCACCTCTTACCTTGTCAACTGATGAATTGTTAGAGCAGATGGAGATTGTTAAAGATGTGAAGTTTGGAAAATCTCTATACGGGAAGAAGAGAAAACGCACTACTGAAGAGCTTAATTGGACCAAAAAAGTATTGGAAGGATCTCATAATTCGACACAATCTTGATGTCATGCATATCGAGAAAAATAATTGTGATAACATTTTGAGAACAGTGTTGAATGTAGGTAAAAAGACGAAGGATACACTGAAGGCTCGTTGGGACTTAAGAGATCTGGGTATACGACGTGAGCTGCATACAAAGAAATTAGATACAAATAAATAAGAGAAACCGATTGCGGCGTACACATTATCACATCAAGAATGAAAAAGATTTTGTAAGTTTCTTAAATCTATAAGGTTTCTTGATGGGTATGCTGCAAATATTTCGAAGTGTGTAAATATGGTGGATGGAAAAATTTCGGGATTGAAGAGTCATGATAATTATATTCTGCTGCAGCACTTACTGCCTATTTGGTTTACATGGGTACCTCAAGAAAGAAGTGGTGGATGTAATCAGTGAACTGGGAAGATTTTTTAGACAATTATGTGCAAAAACTTTAAGGCTGGATGTATTGAAAGAGTTGAAATAGAACATTGTGGTTATTCTTTGCAAGCTCGAGATGATATTTCCTCCGGCATTTTTTGATGTCATGGAACATTTAGTTGTGTACTTGCCGGAAGAAGCCACCAAGGTAGGTCCTGTTTATTATATATGGATGTATCGTATAGAGAGGTGAAACTTTATTATAGGAATCAATTCAATTCTCGTTTAATCTATACTTGAATCTTCTAAAGTTTTTCTTTATTTTAGCTATACATGTAGGGCTCTTGGTACGTTTAAAGTATGTTCGTAATAGAGCACGTCCAAAAGGTTCTATAGTAGAATCTTATACAGTGAATGAGTGTTTAAAATTTTGCTCTAGATACTTGGCGAGGGTTGGAACTATATTCAATCGACAAGAACGACATAACGATGGAGAGCAATATGTTGATACAACATTATCTGTGTTTTCTCAGAAGACTATTGGGCAAGGCTAAACAAATTCTCTTCATAGAGGAGTATTATAGTTTAGCACACAGTGGTTTGTTTTAAAGAACTGCACGAAGTTGTTCCATATCTCAGGTAAATATTTAGAATTTTAGAGGATTGTAGTCTTTGGCGCATACTAAGCATAACCTATAGTTATAGTGAACATGAGGAGCTTCTTAAAATGGAGAGTCCATTTAATTTGGAGTCAAGACAAAGAGATGTGTTTCCTACGTGGTTCAAAAATCGAGTATGAAATTGTATACAATAATTAGTTGATCGGAAGATTTCGTTTATAACCAGTACACGTTAATGAGTACTTATTTCTTATGTATTTTTATTATAGATAAGACATCTCATGTGACTACGCAAGATATCACAGATGATATATATTCGCTAGACTTTGGTCCAGATAAACGTGCAATTAGGTATTCTAGATGTATTGTAAATCGAGTGAAATTTTTAACAAACAAACGCGAGCGTCGTTTGTTGACTCAAAATAGTGGAATTTGTGCAAGGTGATAATAAAGATCAAGTTTTAAATTTCTATGGTATTTTGAATGAAGTATTGAGTTAGTTATACATCTATATGTGTCTATGGGTGTCCTTGATGGTGGTCCCTCAGTATCTACAGACTTGCTGATATTTTATATGAATTGGCCATAGGATCATTTATTTAATTGTCATATATGCATGTCTTCTTAATGATTGGAGTTTCTATATATGTCATGCCATAATTAGTTAGGAATATGGATGTAATGTTATTAATGTGTAATCTGTATGCTACTACTAGCATATTTTATGAATCCAGTCCATCTAATGCATCTTTAAGTTCAGGTCTCATGATTTCAAAACATGTATCTTTTTGCTCTATGTTTTATAATAAAGCTATTTGCTTTCTACGTTGCAGGGATGGTGTTTCAAATAGCTAGCTAAGGATTGTACTATTTCATGTTCCAAAAAGTAATATGTAGCTCTTTCTAGCTATAGCCTGCCTCTTCTATGTTTCCAAGTGAGCAAGTCTTACTTTATTCTCTTTTATCTTTTCCTGTCTAAAATACGATGAAAAAAAATAGGAGAGGAATGCAATAAAGAAAGAATTAGTAGGTCAAAAAATTATAGAATATATAGAAGCATAGCATTAGTAATGATATTGGTTCTGTTGTAACTATATGCTGAAACGTATCACTTAACTTTTTGTCCCTGATCAAGGCATTATTCTTAGGCATAATTTGCCTCTTAACTCACCTAGCTACTTGTCTGTCGTATTCTTAAGCAATTGACACCTTCTTTATATGTCAGCCACTCCCTAGCGCCTCAACTAGACTAAACAATGGAGCTACGCAAAGTCATGTTACATGGGAATGCCTAGCATGATGGGTTTGATCTTATTGTGGTGGTCACTTGTGGATTAGAGACATGGATGTAATCATTTTTAGGCGTAGGACAGAGTTGCCTCTTTTCATATACTATATAATCTGATTTTATTTTTTTATGTTGAGCTGTTCGGGATTGGTACAACTTGAAACCTTCTTGTTACTATGATCAAGAGTGATTTGTTGAGTGTGCATGAGATGATGATGCATGTATACTAAGCATTGATGATCATTTGAGGAATATTGTATTTTCTGTCAACCAGTTTTCTTCACCTTTTATGATTTCTTAGAATTTGTCAGATCTACTTCCTCTGTATGTTCATAATAAGGGCTTATTCTTTTTCGCTGTTGGAAGCTGAGTTCCTCCATTGAAGCTTTCTTATTCTGCTAATGTACTTTAAGATTCTGCTTATTGTAATTTTTTGTGTTTCTTCATAAGCTGGGGCAAATGAGGATCTCCTGAATTTGTCTTGGGTACGACATCATAGCCCCGTAAGCACCTTTTTTTCTGTTTTCCAACATTTGAAACAGCCTTTAAGTTATATATAGACATTTGTAATTATTCCTATGTGTAGCACATCAATCTTGATATGAGGCAGCATGATCAGAGTTCTTTGAGATTACCAAGTATGGCACCAGTGCATAAATCGACTACCTCATCATCAAGTGAAGTTGATATTCAGAAGGTAATAACTAGTATGTGGTATGCCTGTGTTCCAAGTGCAAATTTTGCACCTTAATTTAGATTGAAATGTTCGATATTCCTCATAAAGTAACTAAGACTGTAATACTTGTTTTCAGCAGCCTATTGGTGAGTTAGTGAATGAAATTGCAACTCTAGAGCTTGAAGTTATAAGCTTGGAAAGGTATCTTTTGTCATTGTATTGTACAACATTTGAACAATATCTAGCTAGCTCGCCTGCTGTTCCTACTCAGGCTTCAAAGCTGTTGTCAGATTTTGAAGCTAGTTCAGTGCATAAAGAAGCAAAAGCTCACATACGTCATAAATCAATACAAAACAGTCGAACCTACCAAACCCATATTGAGTGGGACCGTGCGAGCAAGAAAGCAAAGAGTTGCAAGTATGCGAAAAATTCTCGTACCTGTAACTTGGCATTTTGTGCAGAAAATGGTGTCTGCACACTTTTGAATGAAGATATTGATCAGGTATTTAGCTGTCATGAATATGTGTAGAAAGCACTTTTGAGTCCTTTGCTTTGGAATTTTTACGTGGCACCTATATGATATCTTAATCCTGACTAACTATAGGACTCGAGGAGATCTTTTTCTACCCACCGCTGTCTTGTTGAACATCTTGGAGTTTCTCTTGTAGATTATGTACCTGATATTCCTTGTAGATTGTTGGCAGATATGATCAAATGCATCTTGGTTGTCTGCTGCAAACTTTCTGACCCACCAATTCAGCCATTGGAGTCACTAGCTTCACCTACAACAACAGCATCCTCTTCAAGTACATTTTCTCCGCAAGATCGTGATAGCTGGAGTCCTAGATGCCATTATGAAGCCACGGAAAGCCCAAATCTGCTTGAATCAGTCAAAGGGAAAGCAATGTTCATATAATTCCGTGGTTGAAATCCCAAGAATAAGTGTTGATGGTGACCGATTTGGCTATGCCTCTAAGATGCTGACTCATTTCAGGTTGGGCTAGCTGCAGAGAAACTTTTGTCTACAGAAACCTTTAGTGGTTCTCCTATTAAATCCTGTGTCTTCGACATTCCAGGTCTTTGATACAGCGTCTGGGGACTGTTGATCCAAGAAAGATGTCACGAGATGGACAGCTTGCTTTCTGGATAAACATTCATAATGCTATAGTAATGCATATATGCGATCATACATATTCAATGCTCAAGCAAAAATTACGACAATACATTTAAAATCTGCTTAACATGTGTGATGCTTTGCAGGCACTTTTAGCATATGGTCTTCATTGAAACCAAATGAAGAGCAGCTATTCAATCCTCAGAGTAGGAGATCTTTCATCCGCTTAAATACATAATTTTGCAAGTGAAACTCAATTGCAGGCAGAATATATGTGTTGTTGGAGGCCACAAGGGACAGTATGCATTCAAGTGTAGTTTCACCCTCGGAATGAATACTACATGGGAATGCCTAGCATGATGGGTTTGATCTTATTATGGTGGTCTTGTGGATTAGAGACATGGATGTAATCATTTTTAGGCGTCGGACAAAGTTGCTTCTTTGCATATACTATATACTCTGATTTTATTTTTTATATGTTGAGCTGTTCGGGATTGGTACAACTTGAAACCTTCTTGTTTATATGATCAAGAGTGATTTGTTTAGTGTGCAAGAGATGATGATGATTGTATACTAAGCATTAGGGATCATTTGAGGAGCATTTATTTAATTTAAAGTTTTCTTTTTGTGAGCTGTTAAGTTTGTGTGTTGAATGTGTTGTGGTGAATGGATAGAATTAATTAGAAATAGCTACTAGCAGATCAACAATATTGTATTTGTGCCGACTAAAATAGTCGGTATTACCGACTGAAGCTGTAGTTGAAAAATTCCTGACTAAAACGTCTGTCGAAAAATACCGACATGATATATAGTCGAATTTACTAGTCGAAACAGTAGTCTGTAAATACCGACTAACACAATAGTCGATAAATACCGACTAACAGAGATGTCGGTAAATATCGACTCAGACAACTGTCAGTAAATACTGACTAACATTTCAGTTGGTAAATACTGACCAACGAGTCAGTCGCTACTTACCGACTAGGTAGTAGTCGGTACTTACCGACCACACATACAGTCGGTAATTTTTTCGACTGACATTGTAGTCGGTAATTTGCGACAACCTGTCTCCGACGGTAACTTACTGTGCGATGCTGATAACAACTTGAGTTAGTCGGCAAACGGTTTACCGACCTCAATTTGCCGACGCTTTACCGACTGCATACTTTTCCGTCGGTATTTAGCTTTGCTGACTGAAAGTGATGGTTTGCCGATTGCTTTTGTCAGTCGGTGAAACTGTTTATTGTAGTAGTGCCAATTTACTTCAGAAAATTTTATACCAACATAACGTGTAAACTCAAACTCGAAGATGAGATAGAAGAAAACAATCCTACTTGACTCCTATTACATTATGGAGTACCCTCAACGTCCTACGAACTATTAGAATATTTATAAGACAACTAATGAAAAAGAAAATGTTAAAAGGAAGAGATAAAAGAAAGAACAAAAGAGAAAATAGTGATGTCACTCTTACAGTAGCGCAAGCAAAAAACATTAATTTGCAAAAAGGTATGGAGATTCATCTTATAAAAAACATAAGAAAGAAGCATCTTAAAAAACTTAAAGAAAGTGAACACTGATACAACGACTACTCAACAAAAGAAAGAAATTATATAAACATAAAATATAGGAACAAGAACAAACCTCAAAGATAAATAGAAGAGCATTTGATAAGTTTTCGCAAGCCAAAATCATTTGCACTTTTGAATTAGAACAAAGAGGAATATAGGCAAAACACACATGAGAACATTAACTAATAAAGGAAATCACAAAAGTGTTGTGGGAAATGAGCAAGTCAACTGAGCACCGAACAGATGCCTGATTGATTGAACTTGTTGTCGAGAAGTTTTTCCTCCAACAGGCACTTCTTCAATTCTTTTACACTAAATCAAAGAGGGAGAAAGGACAAAAAATGAATACTAAGATCATTACCTTTGTGAGTCTTGCTGAATGCACGATAGAAGCCAAATCATCAAAATCCTACTACTTCAAGTGGTGCGAACTATAGGGTATGTTTCAAATATCCCTAAATGAATTTCGGATAAGTTTACCTACCACTCAAATTATATATTTTTAATCTCACTTTTAATATAAAATAAATTAATTAATTAAGTTAACTTTTTCTATAATTTTTTTAAAAAAATTCAATTTCAAAACAAACTACTAATATAAATTAACATAAAAAATTATTTTATAAAAATGTTTTTAATTTTAATTTAATTTTTCAATGTCATTTTTAAAAAAGTGACTTTACCTAAAGATAAACACACCTTCAACAAAAGTCAAAAATAGGAAGTGGAGTTTCTTGAAAAATGGGATAGAAGTGGAGTTTAACTTGTGTGTTTCAATTCATTTTTGAAGTGGGTTGGGAGTGGAGTTCAGACTGTGTGTTTCAATTATTTTCGAAAGTGGAGTTTATTTTTTGTCTTTCAATTGCATTTAAAATTAAGAACTAAAGTAAATTAAAAATAACTTTTTATATTTAATATTTATAAAGTAAAAACATAAACGATAAATTTCGTTAACTATTTATTCCGATTAACTATACTCTATATATAAGATAATTTTTAACATAGCTAATTAATAAGATATTTATATATTGTTTAATAAATTTGTCATATAATAAACATGAGGGATAGGGGCACTCTCTTTCAGGTTTATGATCGGGTTGACCTACAAATCCAGTCTCTACCATTTAATATGAAAAACTATGAATTAAATACATACTCACATTTTAACTGAATTGGATTACAAATTTACCGCTATCCGGTCACTTGATTAAGATGACAGAAAAAAAAAATTAATATATATATATATATATATAATTAAGAATCTACCTTGAATTAATCGAAATAGGCCAAGTCAGCTTTAGATGAAAAATCAAACAAAAACCACCAAACGCCTAGTTAAGGATACAGTCAAGCTCTTAAGAAGTTGCCAAAACACAGATGGCACATGCACACATAAAGAGCAAAGTTCTTATGATCACGATACTATCAGTTTTGATTGTTCCTTTCTAAACAGTTCGTTCTTTTCTTATAGATTCTATCACTTTTAACGAAAAATATATAAAATAAAATTTACATAACTTTGAAACATACGAGATAAAGGGATGAGTGAAATAGTAAAAAATCATGACAAAAGTAAGATCTGTATTGTTTTACCCTTATTGTGCACACTATCAAAGTTGAAACAAGCCTACAGCTTCAAACCTAAAATTAAACAAAAGGCATTGAATTCATATGTTTTAAACAAAAAACGTACCCGAGTTCCTTTGTGTCCAAAAAATGGCATACACATTGAGAGCCAAGTTCTATTCATCTGGAGTTTCATATACTGCGTAATTGGCATACGCATTATTCTCAATACCTTCCTTTACCCATCTGTAAAATACAAACACATTATATACAACTTATGGACTAAAGTGTTTGAGGTAATAACCAAAAGGGCTTGAGAGAGAAATAATTCTCATATACATCGAAATTGGATGTATTCTTTGCTAAAAGTTAATTTGGTAGGAATAACAATGTCACAAGAATAGGGTACACATTCGGATAGGGTTCAACACGAACCACACGATGTTACACAGAAACAATCAAAGAACCATGATTTCGGTGCTACAACAACGTCAGGAATATGGGTGATATCAGAAATGCACGCAGAAAAAGGACATTAAGACAGTATAGAAATACTTACCATTCACCACACGAGCTTCCGTCTAATTATTGGACCAACGAAATTCAATAGGTTCTAACTTGAAGTCCTCTCCTGCAAATTTAATAGATTAAGAAGCTGCTAAAATACACCAATTTCATGCAAAGAAAAAGCGCTCAGACAATAAAGCTACTTTCTTTTGACTATGCAACCTCAAGAAAACAGATCTAATTATGTCTGCAATTACCATAAAGACTTTGTACTTAATCTCTAACAACAAACGTACTCAAGATTATGACAATATGATACATCCCTTGTAGGTTCGTCTTGTATAAGATAATTGATAGTCTAGCCAGCTTCTTGCAGAAGATTTAATTAACATAAACCTTTGAGTTCTTGAACAAGGAAAAGAAAAACTCTCAAAGAAGGAAGCAAAAAGGTTCCCTCCTTGACTCTTCCTATTACAACTTTTACCTTACGCGTAGGAAAGTGAATAGACTATATTAGGAACTTAAGTAGAAGAAATCAAACAAAAAAAGGTTAGTGGCAACATATAGTAGAAAAATAGTGACGGGCGAAGACCCATCACATAAATTGCAGCTCAAATACCGTCTGGTACTATTGAGGGCTGGACGATTCCTTAGAGATGTTCAAACTTTTGAACAGATGGATAAGAATAAAACATTACTCAAAATCAGATGATATAAGATTTAATAGATAGGGCAACATTATTGAAGGAAAATGAATGACTGCAAGAGCAACATGGGTACTTATTTGAGAAATAAGATAAAGGCAACTCTACCTTCACGACTGACAGCGAATATTCAGAATTATGTCTCTCTTACTAGCTCCTCTTGTAGAAAATATCAAAAGATAAAGCTAGCGAGAGCAGATAATTCAACTAACAAGATATTGACTCTTCAGAAAGGAAATAAAATTTTAATTATTACAAAAATAAATAAACCTTATCAAATCCTCTATAGCTTCTACCACACTTGCATTAAATGAAATACATTATGAAGCACCTGTAACGTCATATCAACTGTTCAAAATTTTATAGGAATCCAAAATTGAAAAATGGTTAGGAAAGCAACACACCATTAGAAAGAGCCAAAGTGAATAGTGGTGCATACGCCTACCATAAAAGTTGCATATTCAACCCACCAAATAGTACTAGTGTCGACCATTCCTCGGTAGCACAAGCCAAGCATTACAGAGGAATTGGTGACCCCTTAAAGATAGTGAACTACCAGTTACATCCTATTAAAAGAACAAAAAAATGTATTTAAACAAAATATAGGAACAAAAACAAACCCCAAAGAGTTACCCAAGCAAAGACCATTTGCACTTTTAAACTGAAAGGAAGAGCAATAGAGGCAAAACAAGCAATACAGAAGTAATTAGTAAAAAGAAAGCAATAACAAAGATATGCTTGATAGAAAGAAGAAAAATGTCGTACCTAACAATTATTTGTGGCCGTAAGGCATGTAAAAATGCGCGAGGGAAGCTAAATAATTAAATGCTGCCTGATCCATACTGTAGTCATCTATAGTAAACCATGTTGCATCTTTGAAGTAACTTTTCCCAACTCTACAGAAATTTAGGCATGTTCTGTCGTCAAGGTGAGGGATGGCCAGATGCAACTACCTAAATTTTAAAACTTGCCATGGTAAAAACCTTTAATTAATTGAAGAAAAACTGACCCAGTCAGCTTCATATCCAAAGTCAAACAAAAACCATCAAAATACATATAGTTGGAACGATAGCAAAGTTTTTATTGCCAAACCACACATGCAGACACGCACTTGCACATCTGCACACAGAGAGCCAAGTTCATATGATTATGGTACTATAGATTTCAATTGTTCCTTCTTTACAATTTTTCTTCTTTCTTTCTTCCATTTTTGGAGGGGAAGAAAGCACAAAAACATAACAAATATGCAAACAATCATTTCTCCGAAATCTACAAGCCCAAATTCTAGAATACTGACTGATTGGACTAACATGTGGACAACAAAATTTTAAACTATACTATGTATTCAGTTCTAGTGTTTGTCAAACAAAGTTCACTCGACTACAGCTATAACCGAGGAGGCATGAAAAGAGAATACCTATGGTTTAGAGGTTTCATGTGTAATGGTGACAACTAGAGTCATAGACAAGAATACCTATGGTTTAGGTGAACCGTGAATTTCACAACATAACTAATGGTCATTTCCATAAACACAACTTATTACAGATACAACTACCATTCGCAACCTGTTATGAAACAAATAAAAGTTAAAATATGGAAACAAGAAACCAAATTTGAAAGAATCAACGAAGTCAATTGAGATCTGTAGTAATAGGTTCAAGCAATTTATCTTTATTTGATGATCATTAGCACTATTAAATAGCCAACACAAGCCACTACAAAGATATTAACCAAATGTTGTTTGACTCGTTTTTTGCTGAATGCTGGAATAGCTTAAATATTTCTCTTGTGGCAACCATAAAACATAATTAGAGTAGGCGAAACATAAACTTTTATGAAATTAGTATAAAAATAGTACAACTACCATGTACTAATTTCTACGAATAGCAACCCATGATGCAACAAACAAAGTGACTGCTGCGTAATCTTCACAAAAAGTTCACATCTTCAAAAATATCATACAACGACACATTATCAGAAAGAGATCTCAAAACATGTAATAACATACATATTAATGGAAGTAACCAATTTGATCTTTGCCATTATTGTTTACAGCACTTACGCCTTTTAGCATGAAAACGCATGATTGATTGTCAGTCGTGTAGCATGCACAAATGCGAACATTTGATACTGACAAGAGAGCGTGGAACAAGCATCAATGAACACTTTGAAATGTAACGCTATCTTGCATAATTGATTTGTCTCACGAATATTATTAATAAACAGAGAGCGTGGTGTCTCATGAAAAATTTTCTATGAAGCATCCACATATTACATTTACAAAAATAAGATTAGCACTCACAAGAAACTACCAGATCCGACGTTGCAGATCATATCCAGTGCAAGATTTAAGAAGAATTAAGTAGTTGAGCTTCATTGATACCTTACCTATCTGAAGATGCTGTCGGATTATTGGCTAGAAAACCCCATGCACGTATGGGTACTCCGCTGTCTTTCCTGATTGATGCCGCACACCTTATGAAAGTACTATCCTAATCCACTGAAATCAGCTACAAAGAAAAAAAGAGATTGTACATGAACTTGTGTTAAGTGATAAAACGTGGAAACCCCTTCCAGATGTCGGAAACTTTTAACTTATTGCAGATGCTTTCCTTATCAATGCACCTATGCGTCATGCTTTTTTGTTGTAGGTGAGAGTTTATAATTAGTAGACATAATCTGAAGATAATACAAGTAAAATAACAAATAGGAAAGTGTAAAGAAACCGACTGACAAACCAGCATCATCTGATAAAGTGCTATGTGGTGAGAACTCCGAGACATTAAATCCATTTTCACAACTGGAGTTCTAAAAAATATTAAAATATATATGATCAACGTTCAAAACAAAAGAAGAAAGTTAAACAAAGATACAGCTGCAAGATCTCAAAACCTCTTTCTGATAGCAACTTCATCACCGTTTTGGTAGCACCAATATTTTTGCAGCATCTACGTACTTCAAATTTCTTTGCTACCACATGCACCAAGTACAGTAAACCCAATTAAAATCAAAGTCATTATAAACAATTATGTAAATATAGATGAAAGGATGAAAAGAAAATCAACTAGAAACCACTATAAATAGAAGGAAAGTCAACATGAAAAATCAACATTTACCAGAAACTCCCATAAGTTAACAAAATACGTTCAAAATTTGAGTAAGGGCTCATCTCTACTTGCACAGAATTCATAGATAGATGCTTTGACACAAATCAATTATGTGGAAATGAAAAAGACATTCAGCAAGTAGAAGAAAATTCCTACTCTACTACGTGACTCCCAAATGACAACTTATTTATATATGAACCTTATTCGTAGTCCTTTTACACTTATTCTAGTAACTAAAATGTTCCACAACTTTTTAAAATTTGAAAATTAATGTATACCTTGCAATGCACCATAGGTTAACTACAATCCTTATTTGCTCCCCTAAATAAATGTCAATAAATCTCCCCTGATTCAATATCCAGCAACCACTTGACATGCTCGCCTGAATAATCTCAATTCAGCACACTGTATCTCCCGTTTAAGCCATGAGAGCATCAGCGCTAATCTATCTTCTTCCGAAAATGAAAACCAGTATAAAAGCACCCCACTCGAGTTGTAGGAAGGAAGCCAACTGGGAATTGGGAGTTCATAATTTGGGATACCTCAAAACTAGACAATAAATAAGAAAACAGACATGAAATTAGTAAACAGATACTGTAAGAAGAAAACAAAAACAATTAGTAATGAGAAACTAGAATTACTGAACCTCTAATTAGCACGAACTGCATCTGCGAGGAAATAAAATGACATGGTAAAAAACATAACTAACAAAGCAAAGATAAATCAAGAGGTGTGTTAGATACTCAACTACATATAATAGAACAACATAACAAAACCACATAAGAAGGAAATGGTAATCAGTAAGAAGTTGTTTCTACAAATTCCTTCTTCAGAGCAAATCTAAATGTTAAATCCGACCAAACGAGATGAGATAGGAGTATAAGTAGCTAATGTAGGTAATGAACATTACCATCAAGAACAATCACACTAACTTCCTATAGAAGCAGCATCGACACATCACTCCAGAATAGCTTCCCTATGTAATTACTTCTCAGTATGCTCTTCTCTTAACATAATCAATGACTAGAAGCAAGAGTAACTAAACATTACCAGACCGTTAGCTTTAAAAGTTTAGCATGTGCTCACATCTTAAAAACAATAGGACACATCTTAGACAACTCGACACATACTAAGACTTAAAATTAAAATGGATTTTGTTCTAGTAGCTATCAACTCAGTAAACTCAATTTTAATGAACCTAAAGAAATACAGAGAGCTTTAACGTTATACATTTTCCTTGAACAACTTATAAATTTTAGATGTACAAGGAAAATGGGTATATTGATCCAGCATAATTCCTGCAGTAACTTGAGTATTCTTTCCCAGCAGTACTATATCTTTCAAACCTCCAACTACACACTTCCAACACAAAAGCCCAAGTAACACCTAAAACGCCACGAGTATTAAGCATACTGCTATCTCTATTTCACATATCGAACTTACACATCTTTATACTTCGAATAAAGTTTCTATACTGAACTTAGAATCCTATCCACGAAAACAAAAGAACAAGCTGCGCTATGGACTTCCATGGAGAAAGTTTCTAGGGTCAAACACATATCACTCCCAATCTATATCAAACAATAGCAGAAATAAAAATAATTTTCAGAAAGATACTCTTTTTGAATAAAACACTCTTCTTTTAAATTCACATCCTTATTTGGAAATGCATTGTTCACTATCAAACAATCCTCCAAAATCTATTGAATAAGGAGGAGTTTTACTAAAACAGTGTATTGAGTGTGATAAAGGAAAACGGATGCGCCACGTATTAGAAACGATTGGAGAAAGCTAATAATGATCCTGTCTTGACAATAGTTTTGACCCAAAACATAATCCTATCTGCATTCCAGATTAATTTCCTAGCTCAGACAAAGATAACTGGAGCTTCCACGTAAGTTATTTATTTCCTCTAACTACGTTTCAAGCCATAAATCACAAGTAGTTAGTACCTTTTCCATCTTCGTATGTTATAGTACCAAGTATTTGGGCAAATCAAGTATTAATAAGAGACTGCTTGAATGGAAAAACTGCCCATTATGTCACTGCAGAAGGTCTGCTAACATGATATCAACTACTTAGCCTTGCTAAAGCATCGCATATAAGTTACATTAGATATTTAAGACTAACCATGATAGCAATATTAAGAGGATAGTGATCACACCCAGTTAAATCTTAAAACTAGGTTGAGAAACCTAGGGAATGCAATAACTTTCAATGAGGTGATGCCACTTGATAAGGGCTTGGGACAAGAAATATACAGGATTAACGTGAGCACAAGAAAGAAAAGCAACTACAAATAACATAACAGAAAAATGACAGGTGTTTTCACTATGATTATCAAGGTGTTCTCCATGCTCTGCTCCTTGACTGATTGCAATATCCTACAACATCAGTATACTGAAATCTCAGCAATCAAAAAATGAGACGGCATTCCAAATATTCACAGTTCAATCAACACCACAGAGAAATAGTGAAACAAATTAAAAATACTTAACTTGCCTGACTTATGTAAAATTAGGTCGACTTACTGCCAAATGACATATTAAACATAAAGTTGAAACTTAGTAAAGCAAGCCATCCACCTTCCTATGCGACCTTCATTTCAGCTGCCAAAACCAAAACATTGTTTTGCAGACTACCATTATGTCTGGAACAAGAGTTTCCTAACCGAGAAAAGCAAACTCCTTCCTGCATACATTACTAAGTCATTACTGTACATGAAATTTCAATATGAGAGGTAAAAATAAGATGCAACACAAACACCTACATCAAAGCTAACTCAAAAGTAGATGCAATAGGCAACCAAAGTATAGAGTAAGTGACAAGAAAATCAACAATCAGACTAGTTCTTTTAGAACTGAGTAAGCATTCAATGAACCCAAAACTTATGCACGGCAATCCAATTATTAGCAAGTATCACATTTTCTTTTTAACTATATATGCGATGGACTAACACCCTAATTTTATGTTACAACTATGCAATTGTCAGTATCACAAACCGCAATTTCTACACAAGCTAATATTCCAAATGCATATCAATTAAATGGATGGGAATTTGACAAACGTGTTTTAATAAAAGCTCACTTCTAGAGAACTAATACTGAAACTCGGTAACTATGAACTTGATTTCTTGCAAAATAAGATCAGATAAACTACAAATAAGCGTATATCATGTACAAGTTCACATTCTTAGTGCCACGAAAATTACAAAAGATGGGGAAATTACTAGTCCTAAGAGGCTGATATAAACATACAAGTTTATCAAACAACAAACCAGTCACAAGAATGAATCAACCTAGGTATATGACGAAGAATCCATATGAACTCGATGATAATCAACACAAAGTCAAGGATATTGGGTCATTCGTCTCCTCACTGAGCTGAGAGTGTCAAAGTAAAGTAAACCTCCTGCAATCACACAACTCAACAGAATATGCAATTTGCAGTAACCATTTCATTATTAGTTTTTATTAAATTATCATATATTTTTGAAAAGTCTGATTTGACAAAACGACAAGCAGATATCCAACAGCACATATCAAGTCTCATGCTTTCAAGAATTCAAAAGTATGCTAGGTGTAAAGAACTTAAATCAGGAATTACAGAAAAGGAAGGTACAAGCAAGGGAACCCCCAATGCATGACAAAACATACAGTATCTGCCACTTATGGAAAGTGTTTGCTCTCCAGCATGGTTTGTGAACTTCTGTTATGTGGTTCATAATTTCATGCATCATTCATCTACCGCTGTACATAAGTGCAAAACGTTAAGCCATTCCTATGTTACCTTGTTGGCAATGTTTCTAGCTATGTACAATGTCTTCCAGTGATACCTTGAGTTTCTCACTACTAGAAGCCAAGTATCAACATTGCCAAGTTGGACTATAATTATTAAAGGCATGAAATCATGCATTAATTACTATTACACAAGAAGGAATCTTAACATATATGCACAATGAGATCCTAGAATAAGAATTATTAAAGAAGGACAGACATAGACTCTAGTATCGCCATGCTGCCATTTCAAACTCAAAACTCATTAAGATTTAAGTTAGATATTTAAAGGAACCAAAAGTGAAATGATAATAATAGATTCTGCACCCTTGCCATATCTGAAAATTCGCACTAGGTAACTAAATCTAAAATTCTTCTCATTGCAATTCAAACTTGGAGATATAACTGGGCATAAATATTACGCGAAATAATGAGAACGACAAGTTAGCCAAAGTAACATCATATACGAATAGATGGCATGAACAAATGTAAGAACTAAAATAGAGCTTCTATAATCATATTTTAGAACCTATACATATTAAAGTATTATCAAAATATATGTGAAGGTCATGGGCCCTTTGTTTCCTAGCTGAACTGAGAGTATCAATCTGTCATATTATACAAATCATTAGAATGCGAAATTAATTTGCAGCTAAATAGGAAATCTAATCTGGAAATGGTTTTGAAATCAAAATCTATATCACACAGCATATGGATCATCATAAATGTACATGAAGTGGGATCAAATAGTGTTCTTCAACAATTGACATTCCATTAGCAGTACTTCACTAATTATCTCACAAACACTTGTTATTAAATGCTCCATAACATAATTTCTAAACGTCTACTATCAATATGAAGGCAATGAAATCATTAGCCGCACATACATTCATCGTGACCTTAATGTGTCAACCTACAGGCCAAAAGGTCAATCAAATAGGGAAAAGAAAATTTGCATATGACTCCTAATCTACATACAAATTGAAGCTAATAATGGAAAGAAACAATAAAAGAATACAACATCAATTTTGACTAGTTAAGTCAAGGGTCGATTGTTTATTTTCCTTTAACTTGTTGGGCATGTGTGCTAGCTCCTTCAGCATACAATGAATCCAACACTTATGTGCCAGGAACAACATATCTTAATGTAAGTGACAAGACAATCAATTAATTGCGAACTACTTATAGAATTGAGCCAAGCATTCTATGAATCCAATAACTTATGCCCCAAGCCAACTTTTAATAGTTATAAAATTTTCTTTTGAATTAAAAGTTTTATTAACTACATAAAAACTTCTAACGGATTGATGTATCGATGTCATTTTACAATTTCTAATGACTAAGTAAGTTGCAAATGGATTCTGACCGACGTTTGAAATCAGAATCTCCAATATACAACATATGGCCAGCCAGAAACAAAGATGAATCTGGTTCCAAGACCAAATAGCATGTTCCAAGCTTTGACTCTCAATCAGCAAAACTTCATCAGTTTAGGTTACAAATTCTAGTTACTGAATTGTTGATATTAGAAGTTTCTTTGTAAACTCATAACACTTTTTTTCTATTAACAGTATGAAGACAAAATAATTATTATCTCAGAATGCATAATAAAATTCTAGAGCATGCAAGGCTTAGCTGCAGTTATATTCAGAAGATAGTAACATCTTACCAACCCAAGGCCCACAAGGTCATGCAACAAGGGAAAACATCATTTGCATCGACAACTAGATCCTGTCCTAATGTACATACAAAATTATTATTTGAAAGACAATATATAAGGGGGACATAACAATAGTGAATGTTCTTTGAGATGCATAAAAGGGGAGGGAAATTTTGTTTTAATAGCTATTACGTTTAGTTTTTCAGCTTTTGTTAAGATCTAAGAATAGTGTGACCTTGTAAGTTATTAAGTGTACCACGTAAATTAAACTCAATGAATTGTTTAAGGAATAAGGATAAAATTATCAAACCTTTTCCCAGTAGTCACTCGACTATTAATTCAAAACCACAAGCCATCTCTATAGAAGTTCATATGATGACATAACACTTCAGCTTTGAGTGCCTTCCAGAAGTTAGGCACTTTCAATGTTAATGAACAAGGGCAAAGTAAGAGAGAGATAGAGAGAGAAAGGAGGGGTGGGAGGGTGGAGAGATGGAACGACTACAAAATATTTGATACAATTCCCACATGTACCCAATGGATGCAAGAAAGTACAATCTGCTTGTAAGAAAGGTGACCCAAATCTCCGTACAGGATCAATGCTACATTTAAAAAATCATTAGCATACTAATCGATGTTTGGTGAATGTATATCTATGATACAGGTATAGAAGAAAATATAATGCTCTTATTGAAGTATAGTATCAGTTCTTACGCATAGAAAGTCTAGAACCAAATTGTCATCCACTTATTAATGGTGTACAAGGCAAGTGATCACTGGATCATCACAAAGAAGTGAACGATTACCTCCCATTTCAGCAACATGTAAAACTAAGTGGTGTTATTAAAATTACTGCCAAATACCTCATTAACACCTAAATCAAGAAAGAAAGAAAGTATTACATGAAGTTAAAATTTGTCTTAGCAGTTTATTTAAGAAAGATCGAATAAGCAGTTTTTATAAACAAGTAATGAGCTAGTGTGCACCAGATTATAAGTTTGAGTTTGATATAACTAGAACGACTGACTGTCTATTATCTCAAATTTCATTTGCCTTATTAATAAGCTTTTGGTAAAAGACTCAAACAATGCACTATGCATAAACCTATATTTCGTAAGTAAGGAAGCAACAGCTCTAATCAATTACCTCGCTTTGGAGATAGATTGGTTTAATTACCCAAAAAGGCAAACGTTTTCCTGCATACAAGAAACTTAAGTTGAGCTTCCAACTACCATTGTTTCTTTGAGAATAAATTTCTCATTCACACCTATATATCATATATATATATATATATAAATATAGATATAAATGTGTGCACACAGGTCACTGTGCGCACATCGTGCACACCAAATCACCTTAAGGGCAATACCGGGCACTCTCTCTCCGGTTTATAGCTGAAGTGACCTCCAAATTTAATCTCCACCTTTGGATATGAAGAACGATAAGTTACATAAAATCTCAGCTCAATCAGGTCATGAATTCACATCCATCCGATCACTTGATCAAGATGACAAAAATGATACAACATATATATTCTGATAAGTTTTCTTACTTTCTGCCAACAACCTGGTATGTTCTTTTAGTCAGAATGAAGAGAAAGAGGAAAAACTAGCAGTATTAAAGTAAAGTAACAAACTAAGCAGGTACAAAGGATTCAGACAACTAAGCAAGTGACAGATTAAATAAGTTGTCCTGCATAGGAGAAAAGTTGGTTTTTTAACCCTAAACACCAAACGTAACATGCATTAAAGAAAGTTTAAGTAAGTTGACTTCCAAACACCCTTGGTTCCATAACCTGAAACGAAGAGGGAGAAAGGAAAAACAATTAGCATAACCTGAACCTAAGTAGGCAAAAGAATCAATTCTGTATTGAAGAAATGTTCACCTTCAACCCCTTCCCTTATACTAACCTGAAACAGTAAAGGAGACCAGGAAAAAAAATTCTTGTGGAAGCAAACTAAACAAGTTAAGTAGCAAGAGAAGATGTTAGAGAACCGTGCAACTTAAGTAAAGTGGTCCCTCCAACTAGGACTTACTTGGTTCTGTTAACCTAAAACAACAAAGGAGAGGGGAAACAATCATACAAAAGGAAACTAAGTAGCACAAGATGATTCATAGAAGCAAGCAACTCAACTTAGCAAGAACCAACACCATTTCGCCTTTGAAGAAATGTTGATCCTCCAATCAGCACAAGGCTACTTATCTCGGTGGAACCTGCACCTGACACATGAAATTATACTAGCATTCATATTTTAAATTCATGCTCTTGTTTGGAATTATGTAGCTTTCAATACGAAAAAGTATGAACAGTATGCTAAACGAACAATGGTTGTATACCAACTAGGACAAATTAGAGAAAGCTAACAGTGTGATCCCATCTTTGACAAAAACTTTGACCCAACATGCAATCCTATATGCATCCCAGAGTAACTTTCTAGCTCAGGAGTCCATAGACCTCTCCACTAAACTAATTTATTTTCTTTCACCTTGTTTCAACCAAAATTACAACGTGTATAATAATTAGTTGCTCCACAGGTAAAGATTACCTGCACCGAAGAGGACAATACATATAACATTACTCTTATTATTTGTATCTAACTTCTTTGTATGCACCTCACGACGTATGCCCAGATCTTCTAAGCTGCAACGAGCCTTCAGTGTATCCTTCGTCTTTTTATCTACATTCAACACTGTTCCCAAAATGTTATCACAATTAGTTTTCTCGATATGCATGACATCAAGATTGTGTCGAATTATGAGATCCTTCCAATACTTTTTTTGGTCAAATTAAGCTCTTCAGTAGTGCGTTTTCTCTTCTTCCCATATAGAGATTTTCAAAACTTCACGTCTTTAACAATCTCCATCTGCTCTAACAATTAATTAGTTGACAACGTAAGAGGTGGTGCTGCCGATTCTTGCTTTCCATTGAACTTCTTACTCCTTTTATATGGATGATTGCTCAGCAAATAGCGACAATGACCGAGATAACCAATTTTGTCTCTAAGTTTTACCGAATATGTGTATTTGTTGCAAATAGGGCATGCCAAATAGCCTTTTGTGCTCCATCCGGATAAAACTCCATATGCTGAAAAATCATTTATAGTCCATAAAATAGCTGCATGCAATTGAAATGTAGTGTTGGAGATAACGTCATATGTTGGAACTCCGTTCTCCCATAATATTTTCAACTCTTCGATCAATGGTTGAAGATATACATCAATGTCTCTACCCGGTGCCTTATTTCCAAGAATTAAAAGTGACATTATAAAATATGGCTCCTTCATACACATCCAAGGAGGCACATTCATGCTTATAACTGGCCAACAGCTATAAGCATTGCTCATGTCTCCAAAAGGATTGAAACAATCAGTTGCCAAGACAACACGCAAGTTTCGAGCATCATCAGCAAACCAAGGATATTTCACATCAAAATTCTTCCAAGCCTCAGCATCTGCAGGATGCCTCAGATTCCTAGGATTATCAGCACGTTTCTCTTAATGCCATCTCATATCTTGAGCCGTTTTTCGTGACATATAAAATCGTCGCAATCTGCGTACTAATGGAAAATGACGGACAACTTTTTTGTGAACTTTCTTACCGGTGCAATCACTAACCTTCCACCTGGATGTATTACATTCGAGGCACTTCTCCTCGTTTATCAACTCCTTTCAGAAAGAACACAATCATTCTCGCATACAGCAATAGGTTCCCATCCCAAGCCTAAATCCTTCAAAACCTTTCGACACGGATAGTAGGATGAAGGAAGTAAACGCCCTTTTAGAAAAGCATCATTCAAAAGGTTAAGCAGCATATTAAAGCCCTTGTTTCTCCAATGGTTAAGCACCTTAACATGAAGCAGCTTTACGAGGAAAGATAATTTGGAGATTGTACATCCCTCGTATAATGGCTTCTCGACATCTTCGAACAACTTATCATATCTATCAACATCATACTATCAACATTTGACCCTTCACCACATAGTGGGTGAGGAGTCTCACCCTCCACATGTTCTTGAGGATCCGTAAATCCACAACACAGCCCTTGCGTATATCCTCCAAAATTTCAAACATTTCGTCATATTCTTCATCGTCACCAAGTCTCATCGGGGTTTCACCTAAAGAAGCACCATGACTCTGATTACCTCGTTGAGTGACTTCTCCATGAAGGTTCCATATCGAGTAAGACGCCATAAAACTATTCACCAGTAAATGCATGTACACTGATTCGAGCGTGTTTGAATATCTATTCAAACAGCATAGGCATGGACAATGCATCTCAGCAACATTTGGAATGGTCCATTTTCAAATCAGAGGTTTAGAGGAAGTTGCATCCATATGGTGACGCTTGTTCAATTATTTGTTATACTCAGTTTTGTTTGTTTGTGTGTTGCATACTTGGATTTTGTCTTGTGGTTTGGTATTGGCTGCAGGTTGTTACTGCTTATTTACATTCATTACGTTGCTGACTGTTGAAGATTTTCTTCTATTGTCTACCTCAAGGTTTGGATTTAGAGCATGTCTTTATGCACTCACTACTATTTTGCTTATTCTGCCGGTGCATTTGTTGGTGATTTTGATCCTGCTATATTTTTGGGAAGATCTTCAATAACTTACGTTTTCAAGCTCCTTGTAACGCAGTGAGTGTTCTCCTTGATCGCTTGTTTATTAAAAAAATTATTCCGTACTGTATGTCCTCCTACGTATCTCTCTATCTGCATGTTATTTTACTTATTATTTGTTTGTTTGTATCTACTTATTGAAGTCAGCACCTCTCAGGTAGGTGATCATATCGTGAATTACTCAGAAGGGATAATCTCTGAAACTTTCAGCGAGGTTTTGTCCTCCTCTATCTATATTTTTTGTGAAATGAATTTAATAATTTTTTAATGTACTAATATGATGTTGGATTCTCTTACTTGAAATGTATGCATTAGATTGATTCCACTTCTTCAGCATTCATAGTTCTGAATGGATTTTGTTTTACTTGAAGTTCATGTTCTTGGTGGTTCTTGTGTCTACATCGATGCCTACTTGAAACTTTTCGCTAAGTATTATGAATATATTATCTTGTAATTTCATAATTTCTTTTTTAATTTAGCATGAACCAAAATAATTACCACTTAACTTTTTGGACTAGTACGCTTGGTATCTATACGTTCACAGTGTTTGTTGGCACTATTGGGATTTTACTTGCATTTATCTGTGTTTGTCGGCGCGTTATATATTTAGTATCCCTACTTGCATTTCTAAATAGGTAACTCTAAATTCAAGAGTTTCATGTATCTAGGATAATCAATTTGTAAATTTAAACATTTTATACATCCTTCTAAAAGACATAAATCACATTTGGCTCTATTCATTCTACTTGGATACAATTTACAAATAAAACAAGGTGTACTATCTATTAGAAATAGTTAGATTTGTAAATCTAGAAAGAATATAATTCTAGTTTATGACTGTTCCTATTAGAGTAGAACATACAATATTTCCACCCTTAAGTGAACATCATATTCAAGCAACAGGAGTAACTTTAGACGAATATTTTAGAGTTGTAGACGTAGATCAAATCACAGAAGTTAATCAAGACGCAGTATTTTTAGAAAGAAATTTTTATTTTCCTTTTACAATAATTAGTATCTATAGAAGATTCTGAAAAAAAAAAGAAGAAATTAAGAAGCTATTCAAATAATATATCAGCTTATAACACAACTTAGTGAAAGAAACGGAAGACCATATCTTACAGCTAGAGAAGAATGTATAGTTAATTTTGAAGAATTATTTGAACATCTTACGTTAGCATAAGTTACTAATGAATAAGTTAATAGTGGATCTGAAGAAATTTGACTATTTAGATTTAGAAGTTTCTCATACTGCAAAATTAGCTATCACTTTAGATAAGTGTAAACTTAAGTGTAATTTTGAAAAGAATAGTGAATTCAAACACTTACTCCATAGTTCAGTGTCTAAAACACTTTCAAGACATATCGAAGTTTCTTTAGCAAGAAATTCTAGTAACGATTTATCATCTATATTTCAAATATAAAAACTATAAGAACAAATTTAGATTTTTTGAAAACTCAATTTCAGTTTAGTCCAGATATCATTCATCATTATTCGAATAGAAATATTAATTTACAATCCCTAGAAAGACAAATACAGGATTTACATATCAAGGTAGATACATTAATAGAACTGTTTAGAAAATCTTGTTCTTTATGAAAGATTATCAAGAAGCCTTATTAGAAACTGAAAAATATTTGTTTCCAGCAAAAGGATTTAGAAAACTTTGATCCTACCCCTGCACAAGATAAAACTATTATTTGACAAAATAATACCATTATAAGTTTATTAATACGAATAAACACAAAATTAGATTTATTATTAGAAGAAATAAAAAAGAATAAGCTTGATAAAGAAATAGAATATCTTATTAAAAAAGTAGATAATATTGATATAACTAATCAGGTGGTATAGAGAGACCAAAGCCATCTAGAGAATTAAAATTTTATTCTATAAAATGACAACATCTTTTAGTGGAAGTTCTAGAAACATTAGCACAACAAAGTTCAGAAAAAATAGTACCAAAATCTAGAAAGACATTTTTAAGTAAAATATTTAATAGAAGTAAAAAAGTTTAATTGAAGTAGGTTCAATTTAGAACATTTTAGGCAGAATGGTTTAGATCTTATATCACCAACAGAATTATATCATATAAGAAAAAGTAGAGAACTTTATAAGTCATATTCAGTTCTTTGTAAGAAAACGAGAAGAAGAAGTAGAATGTTTAGGAGGACAGAATGTAATATTAGATGTTATTAGCCTAGAAGCTTATAAAATGTTAAGAAGTTCTCAATTTAATTTCATACATTTAGGATTATTAGTTATAGGAGTTAAAGAATTAGACAGAAGTTATTTAGGAACAAAAGTATTACTTTATGTTTATAATGATTTATGGACAGACCGAGCAAGCGGCAATAGCTACCATAGAAGAAGATATGTCCCAAAATGCTGGCATGTTTTATTGTTGTCCAAATTTTTTAACTAGTATTACTAAAGAAGTTCAACATCTTAAGATAGGAATAAAAACTAAAGGATATGAAGCAAAGACTGCAGGAAGAAATTTATTATGTTCAATTGGATTTATTGGAAGATTAACCAATAATAGAGAAATAAAATATAAATTAGAAATGGATGATGCTACTCAGTTAGTAAGCTCTAAAGGAATTAAAATGATAAAAGCCAATAAGATAGACCCTACAGCTTTAGCTGGATTAGAATGGATTCTTGATGAATTTAATCAAAAATCAAACATTCTTATTCCAGAAACTAGTATGATGTACAAAAATGCTAGAAATAGTACAAGTGTTACGTTTACTGATTATAATCCTGTTTCAACATTAGAAGATAATGAAGTAGAAGAATATATGAATGAATTTACAACAAAATTTGAAGATCCTATAGTAATAGAATGCCTAGAAAAAAGTATGTCAGTTCGAACCTTTGAAGATTTATTAAGACTAGAAGTTTCTTATAATTTAGATAATAAGGAATATTTTTATTATGATTGTCAAAAAAATATTCGTAAAGGTAACTTATCAGAAGATTGTATTCATTTTAAATTAAAAGAAAGATATGATAAAATTAGAGAATTATGGGATAAAATAGTAGAAATTTGGAGAATAAGAGAAAATTTTGCTCAAAAAATAAAAAGTGGTGAAGTAACTAAAGATTATATTCAACATATTAAACAAAAACTTTTAGATGCAGTAGCACCTATAAAAATAGAACTAAAAAAATTAGAAGAACTAGATAATTCATTTAGAATAAAATACTTTAGTAAAGAAAAATTGGACTCAATTAGTGAAATTAGTCAAGTTGAACTTATGGAATCTACAGGATCTAACCCAGCATCTGCTATTAGCCCATTTCAGAAAACAGAACCTACAACAGAAACATCAAGTTATAGTTATGGTAATTTATCTAGAAGAAGTATTGCTTTAGCAGAACAAGATTTTAGTAATTTAAGATCTAAAGGAAAACCATTTCCATTAGAATCAAAAATAAAATTTCAGGCTTTAGGAGAAGGACAAATTCTTAACCTTACAGCTCATGACCCCCAATTATGGAATAATGTTATAGATGTATGGAAAAATTTAGTAATAGGAAGCTTTTGGAAAAATATGAAAGACTGCACATCTGGAGAAGAAACATTTAGATATTTAGAAATATTTTTAGAAGAATCAGTAAGAAGATTATGGGAAATCTACAAAAGACAACAACCTAGTGGTTATAAACGACTTTTAGATTTAGGTCCTAATTCATATAATTTTGGTAATCAAATACTCAATTAGTAACAGGAGAAGATCCTAATGTAGGATTAATTTCTATGCAAGCAGACGCTTTATTACACATAGAACAAATGCAACTTAGAGATGTTAGCAAGGCTAAAAGATTTTGTAATGAATATGTTAATATGGTCACAAATGCAGTAGCCGATTATGATCAAGAATACGGAAAACGATTATTTAGAAAATTCCCTGGAGATTTAGGAAAAGAAATAGAAAGAGAATGGAATCAGTTAGCACCAGTTAAAGAAAAACCTAATACACCATGGACAATAACCCAAAGAGTAAATCATATAATGAAAATATTAACTAGAAAGTGTACTGAAATTCAAACAAATAGACAATTGAAAAAGGGACAGTATGCATTCTCTAATAATATATATGTTCCTAATCAAGATTATAGAGAACCAAGAACTAAAAGAAGATATACACGTAGACCACCTTATTCTAAAAAGAGATTATCTAAGGAGATCCAATAGAAAGAAACCTTATCTCGATAGAAATAAAAATGTTACAAGATTTATCCAAAGAGAAATTATAGGAAAATATTAAAATGTTTTGCATGTAATAGTGAAGAACATTTAAGTAATGCATGCCCTAAAAGAAAGAATTTACATAATAAAAATACAGAGTTATTAGAATGTGTTAATGAAACTCTAATAGAAATAGACTCAGAATTATCTGATGACGAAACTATTTATAGTATAGAATCTTTAGAGGAAAAATATAGAGATGAAAATCATGAAGACTTTATTCAAGAAATGTCAGGAATAATTTAGATTCAGATTCTTCAGATGATGAATTTCAAGTTTTAAACCATTACTTTAATTCAAATCATTTAGAATATATGAATGAAGAATGCCAACATATTGGAGAAAACATGAAGGAATAGATAGTACACCTTATTTTATTTGTAAATGGTATCCAAGTAGAATGAATAGAGCCAAATGTGATTTATGTCTTTTAGAAGGATGTATAAAATGTTTAAATTTACAAAATGATTATCCTAGATACAAAGAAACTCGTGAATCTAGAGTTACCTATTTAGAAAAGCAAGTACTTAAGATAACTAGAAAATTTAATGTATTAGAATCTACTTTAGATATACCTGAAAGAAGTAAACAGCAAGAAGAATTTAGTTTTAACCTATTGTTCCAGAACCAATCCTCGAATGTAATTCTTTAGTAGAAGACGTAACAAATTTAAACTTAGTTGAAGAACTATAATTGTATGTAATAATTACAATGAAATTGGAACATTAAAAGTTATGTGTAAAATTGATATCGAAAATTATGTTGTAGAAACCTTAGCTATGATAAATACAGGATGTACAAATACTATACTTACTCTAGACATAATTTCTGAAAAGTACTTTAGAAAATCTAAAAAATCATTAGTAGCTACACAGATGAATGGAGAAACTTATACATATACTATTACCATTCCTACAGGAACAAAGATTAGTTTCAAGACAAACTGTGGTTATAGTACAGAATTACATTACCAACAGAACAAACTTTTGTTCGAGGATTAAGCTTTAAGCACAACGTCATTGTAGGAATTTCTTTTCTTTCAAAAGATAATGATAGTTTTACCCTCTCGAAAGATTTTTTCTTATTACAACGTCATTCCTTACTTAGTCCAACTACACTTACCTCAGAGTACGTTGGAAAGTGTGGTCGGTTTAAGCCAGTTTTTTAGATAAACATGGTTCTTTACTAATTCGTACTATTCCTCCAAAAGAGTGCCCTTGTCTTATAGAAGGCCAATGCCAACTAAGTGAAGAGACTGAAAGCTCAAGTATAAAAGATTATTTGACACAATTAGAAGAAGCATCAGTTGACTTAGACAATTTAGAATCATTAGAAATTATGGAAGAACCTTTACAGTTTACATATAATTTATTGGAAGAAACAAGTTTAACACAGTTAATTTCCAAATTAGGAAAGTTAGAAATTATTGGAGAAGATATACAAAATATTGGTATAAAGTTAAAACAGTTTGCCATTTAAAATTATTAAATGAGAATTTAGTTGTAAACGCAGGAACTATAGAAGCATTAGAAGCAGATAGAAAAGATTTTAAGATGCATATTACAGATTTACTTAAATTATAAAAGACTAAATAATAACACTATAGATGATGGATATTTAATCCCAAATAAAAATGAATTACTTGAAAGAATTAAAGATAGAAAAATATATAGTAAGTTTGACTGTAAAACAGGATTTTGGCAAGTTAGGATGTCAGAAGAAAGTATTCCCTGGATAGCACTTACTTGTCCAGAAGGACATTTCAAATGGCTAGTAATGCCATTTGGACTTAAAAATGCACCTTCTATATTTCAGAGAAAGATGGATGAAGTATTTAGAAAATATTCAGACTTTGTTATACTATACATAAATGATATTTTGGTTTTTAGTAAAACTAACAGGAACATGTAGGACATTTACGGTTAGTTTTAAAAGAATTTTTAGAACATGGAATCATTATTAGTAAAAATAAAATGCAGCTTGCAAAGGAAAAAATTGAATTTTTAGGAGTAATTATAGGAAAAGGGAAAATAGAATTACAAGAGCATATTTGTAAAAAAAAAATTTAATTTTACGGATAAATTAAGTAACCTAAAAGAAATACAGCAGTTTTAGGAGTTTTAAATTATACAAGACCATTTATTAAAGACTTAGGTAAGCTTGCAGGTCCTCTATATGCAAAAACAAGTTTAAAAGGACAAAAAAATTTTAAGCTAGAAGATATAAAACTAGTCCAGCAAATTAAAGAAAAACTTAAGCAGATACATCCCTTAGAATTACCTTTAGATTCTGACTACTTAATCATTGAAACAGACGGATCTCATTTAGGATGTGGTGCCGTATTATTAGCAAAACCTAATAAGTATTCTCATAAAACTACTAAGAAAGTAGTAAGGTATAGTAGCGGTCAATATAAAGAAAAAAGAAGTAGAACAAGCATTGAATCTGAATTATTGGTTATTAATTATGCTTTAAATTCATTTCGGATATTCATTTTATCCAAACCAGAATAACTCTTCGAACAGACTGCGAAGCTATTGTAAAATTTTATAATAAAATGAATGAAAAAAGATCAAACCAAAGAAGATGGTTAAATTTTATTGATAGAATTACGAATGATGGATTACGAATAGAAATAGAACATATTAAAGGTAACGATAATAGATTAGCAGATATTTTAAGCAGATTTTTAACCCCTTTTGTTCTTAATAATACAGATGTAACCTCCTCCTAGGTTCATGTCTCCGCAAGTAGCAAGACCTAGTTTTCAGAACCAGAATAATGTAGTAAGACCTAGTTAACAGACTCCAAGACAATATAATTTAGAAAAACTTTACTTTGGAAAACATGAGTTATTATGCTTTCCTCCTAACAATATTTCATGCAGACCTTTAGATAAACAAGAACAAAGCATATCAAAAGACCAACAATATTTGTTAGATAACCTCTGGCAAGTTTTCAAAAGAATGATCAAAAGTACTTTTTAGCTAGCATGAATTCTCTTACTTTTCATTTTTCACATAAACGAAGAAATTTTTTTTTTAATGTTGTTTTTAGAGGAAGACTTACTGGTGTCTTTCATACATGGTTAGAAGTATTAGACAGCATTAGAGATTTTCCAAATGCATCTTGTAAAGGTTTTAATCATTTTACTGAAGCATTAGACATTACACGAGAACGTTTAGGCATAAATTTCTATTTATTTTCTTCATTGAGAACATCACATATAGACCCTCAGTTCTCTTATAAGATTGCAAAAGATACTCTAGAGAAAGTTATATTCTGTGATCACTGCAATACATTAGCAGAGACTGTCAAGAAGCTCAATGATACAGTTGCTTGTCTACGCCAAGAAAAACTCATGCTACTTGACAAACAGGCAGACTTAGAGCGACTTCTTATTCAGGTAAGGTTGAATTATATCCAACAAAAATCCTCCAAACTTGCTGAGGAGTATAAAAATACTGCAGGAACAGCAACTACTTTTGCTAAGAAAAGACTAGAAACAGCATTCACTTGTGCTGAGAAACAAGTGACTAGCCCGGTTCTACCGGTGACCGGTAAAGACAAATCAAATCTGGAGATCCCTAGCAATTTGGGAAAAATTGCATTAACAGGTTTTCATCAAGGAGAATGTTCTCAGCACCATACTCAGAACAATGAACAAGACGTAGAAGAATATATTGGGACACAGAACAGTCCTAACAACTTGAACCCAGAAGGTGACAAACAAATATACAGATTGTTCCTTCTTATCTGTATAATGTCAGACCTAAAAGAATTGTATTACGAAAATGAGAATTTAAAAAGTTTTTTGAAGAAACCATTAAGGGCTTGTTTACATACCCCTTCAAGCTCACTTTTTTTAAACTCACTTACATCACAAACTACATTACAAAATTAAAATAAATTATTTCTATTAAAAATTTATTTTTTAAAATTTAATTTTAAAACTTAATTATAATATAAAATAAATTTTTATTTTTTATTAAATATTTTTAGTTTTTAATTTTATTTTTTAAACTCACTTCCGAAAAAGTGAGTTTACCCTATAGTAAACACACCCTAAAGACCTTTCCATCTTTAAAGAGAGAATCACCAATCCTATGGAATGTGAAAAAGAATATAAAACTATTAGTTCATAATCTACTGCAAACTGTCCTATACCTTATTCTGCTGTGGATGAAAGATGCACAGAAATTGATAACCTATCACATCCAGATAGTGAACAAGGACTAGGACAAGAATATGCTGGCATCTAGAAAATACCAAGATTCAAATAGAGACATACTACCAAGATAAGAGACATGCCACCAAGGATCAACAGTTAATTAACCAGCATCCAATTAGTTAACTCTAGTTAAGTTTTATGTTAACTATGGTTAAGTTTATTTTATATCTATATATATGTAAAAAGTGTATCAGTTGAGGGCATCGATCTTTAGAGATATGAAGTGCTCTCTTCTGTGCTTTTTTTACTTTCACTGTAAGTTCCTTTTCTTTTAATAAAAATTTCTGGGATTTCCTGAAAGTGAAACCCCCGAACTCTTTCCTTTATGTCTTCTCTTCATTAAAAATATTCTTTTGTTTCTTTTTGTTCATATATTTTGCATATAGTATGCTGTCGTAAACGGAGAAGGTTTTGACAGCAAAAACTTTTTCATGTATCTCATGCATATTTTTTTTTATCTTTCTTTCTGTATCATAAACTCTGTATGAAATTAGATGTATTCTAAGATTTCCCTGAACCTTAGGATTAGTAGGCTTTCATTAATATCATATGCTTGTTAAAACTTTGTCTGGTAATCCTCTAAGTCCCCCTTTTTAGGTCTGTTTAAGCCAGTGTTAGGCGTCATAAGGCAATGTTGGGATTGAACATGATGAAAGAAACGTGGTAACAAGCTATTTGGTTGTTCTTAGCCCAAGATATCCTTGTAGTAGGGATTAATACCTAGATACACCCATTAATTAGTAGAGCTAAGGAAGATACCTTTTTACTTAATTTGCAGCCAAGAGCTTCATCTGATGGTAGCAAGTTTAAGTAAATGTATCTGAAAGCTTTTGTTATTTAAAGGTTTGTTTGATTAAAAAAAAAATTTTTAAAAAGAAGGAGAGAGGGTAAGAAATCAGTAGGGAAAAGTACCGAGTAAGGAACAATACACTTATAAGAATTTTCATCCTCCCTCTTAATTTGACTTTCTTAATTATTTTGTTTTATATCTGTGAGCTCTTTTTAGCCTTCTTAAGCCTATATCTTCCTTTAAAATACGTTATTATAAAAGTAATAACAATTACAGTAATTGCGTTTTCATTTTTACACTAGACCCCCTATTTTTGGTATCATTTGTAATTCATCATTTCTAATTCAATCAATAAAATTTAACCATCTTCTTTGGTTTGATCTTTTTTCATTCATTTTATTATAAAATTTTACAATAGCTTCGCAGTCTGTTTGAAGAGTTATTCTGGTTTGGATAAAATGAATAATCGAAATGAATCTAAAGCATAATTAATAGCTAATAATTCAGATTCAATGCTTGTTGTATTTCCTTTTTCTTTATATTGACCGCTACTATACCTTACTACTTTCTTAGTAGTTTTAAGAGAATACTTATTAGGTTTTGCTAATAATACGGCACCCCATCCTAAATGAGATCCGTCTGTTTCAATGATTCAGTAGTCAGAATCTAAAGGTAATTCTAAGGGAGGTATCTGCTTAACTTTTTCTTTAATTTGCTGGACTAGTTTTATATCTTCTAGCTTAAAATTTTTTTGTCCTTTTAAACTTGTTTTTGCATATAGAGGACCTGCAAGCTTACCTAAGTCTTTAATAAATGGTCTCGCATAATTTAAAACTCCTAAAAACTGTTGTATTTCTTTTAGGTTACTTAATTTATCAGTAAAATTAATTTTTTTTTTTACAAATATGCTCTTGTAATTTTATTTTCCCTTTTCCTATACTTACTCCTAAAAATTCAATTTTTTCCTTTGCAAGCTGCATTTTCTTTTTACTATAATGATTCCATGTTCTAAAAGTTTTTTAAAACTAACGGTAAATGTCATAAATGTTCATCTTTAGTTTTACTGAAAACTAAAATATCATCTATGTATACTATAATAAATTCTGAATACTTTCTAAATACTTTATCCATCTTTCTTTGAAAGATAGAAGGTGCATTTTTAAGTCCAAATGGCATTACTAGCCATTCGAAATGTCTTTCTGGACAAGTAAATGCTGTCCAGGGAATACTTTCTTCTGATATTCTAACTTACCAAAATCCTGATGTACAATCAAACTTACTATATATTTTTCTATCTTTAATTTTTTCAAGTAATTCATTTTTACTGGGGATTAAATATCCATCATCTATAGTGTTATCACTCAAGATGACAAAATTAATACAACATATATATTTTTTTAATATTCTTACTTTTTGTCATCTTGATCAAGTGACCGGATAGAGGTGAATTTGTATTCTGATGGAGCTGAAATTTTATGGGTAGGTTTCTAACTCATAATTCTTTGTATCCAATGGTGGAGATTGGATTTGGAGGTCACTCCGGTCATAAATCGAAAATGGAGTGCCCCTATCCTTTCTCATATATATATATATATATATATATATATATATAACACAACCCCATTGTAGACAAACCTTAGAAACTCCCCGGACATTGTTTTGTGGTGGAGAGCTTCATATTCAATCTCTTCAAATTTAGTTTTGCCAACATATTTCCGTCTCATAGTTCGTCATTTTGAGGCTGGAGATTGGATTTGTCAAGGGAGTGTGTACAAGATAGCCGGGGAATATCAAGGGAGTGTGTACAATGAAGGAAGATATATATATACACATAACTCATCTACCGCTAGAGTTGTTTAAACGTTCCTTATAATATTACCATCAAAAGTACAAAAAATCTAAATGCATTTACCAAAATTCTGCATCATGCATAAAGAAGTCTCTAGAAACTATAAGACACACCTTAGACAACTGAACTTGCAATGAGATAACAAAAAGTCAAGATGGCTTTCTTCAGGTAGAACAAATTGCCAAACTCAATTTGAACAAGCCTGAAGTAATACAAAGGGCTTTCAGGTTGCAAAATTTTCAGTAAACAATTTTAAGTTAAGTATATGTGATATGTACAAGAAACGGGTATATTGATCCAACAACCTACCCCTGGTAGCAACAAAAGAATTCTTTCCAGACCCTTATTTCTGCAAAAGCTACAGCCTCACATTTCCAGCCCTAAACCTAGTCAGACATGAAATGGTACTAAGCATACCAATATCTTCAGTTAGCATATGGAACTTATCCTCCTATATAGTTTGGCAAAAAAATAAAAAACATCTAGACCAGACACAACATCGTCTCCAATAAAACAAAAGAATAAGCTGCATCATGGACTTTAGCCGAGAAACTACTAAGCTCAAATCCATATAATCTCAAATCTATACCAATCAATTGCAGCAATAAAATACCTTCCAAAAAGACCTTGCTTCTTAAAAATATTCATTTTTTAAATCGATATTGTTGTTAAGAATTGCTCTTTCTCTACTATCAGCAAAACAAGGGTTTGGAGAAGCAGAGGACTTAATTAAACCTACAAACAAATACTTGACTGCCAACAATCTAGTATGTTCTTTTAGCCTGAATGAAGAGAAAGAGGAAAAACTAGCAGTATTAAAGTAAAGTAACAAACTAAGCAGGTACAAAGGATTCAGACAACTAAGCAAGTGACAGATTAAATAAGTTGTCCTGCATAGGAGAAAAGTTTGTTTTTTAACCCTAAACAACAAAAGTAACATGCATTAAAGAAAGTTAAGTAAGTTGACTTCCAAACACCCTTGGTTCCATAAGCTGAAACGAAGAGGGAGAAAGGAAAAACAATTAGCATAACCTGAACCTAAGTAGGCAAACGAATCAATTGCTGTATTGAAAAAATGTTCACCTTCCAACCCCTTCCCTTTGGGATATACTAACCTAAAACAGTAAAGGAGACCAGGAAAAAAAATATTCCTGTGGAAGTTAACTAAACAAAAGCAAACTAAGTAGCACAAGATGATTTCAGAGAAGCAACTCAACTTAGCAAGAACCAACAGCATTTCGCCTTTGAAGAAATGTTGATCCTCCATTCAGCACAAGGCTACTTATCTCGGTGGAACTTGCACCTGACACATGAATTTATACTAGCATTCATATTTTAAATTCATGCTCTTGTTTGGAACTGATTTTGCTCTACGGGATCTCATGGACAACACCTCTAGACAGCACATGGCGAACCCAATATCATTTTGCTCAAGCATAAATTTAAGGAACTGATTTTTTATACATAGCAAACATCTTGAAGTTGCTGTAGTCAAAATAATAGATAATTTCATGAAGACACGATTTCTACTAAAATTGGAGAAGTTAGTTAATTAGCACCTGCCATTTCTGGATACATCCAAGTGAACCAATCTGGACAGCGACTTGCAAACTCAATATCTCCCATCATATTTTGGAGATCCGATTTTTGCTACTGAAAGTTGTCATGAAGCGCTATCTACAGTCTAAATCTTAGCCATATATATTCACTTTTTCAAAATGGTTGGACAGACCTAGTTTATGAACTGGATTATGCCATCTACTTGTGCCAAACTTAGTTTGTGGGTTCCTAAACGTGCCAACCAGTTGAAAGTGCCTTTAGAAGTACTACATCAACTAAGAATATTATTTGAAGATTTTATGGAGAGAATATTGAGATATCCAGTAAATCTATATGGAAATTTTTCAGCATGCATACAACTCTAATACGGTCAAATTCAAATTCCTATATCTAGCCCTTCGTGTGAAATTTGACATGATGTCTATATGTAGGTTGAAGAGTACATCCTAAAGATTAATACTATAGAAAGAATCATATTGGTTACTGATGGAAGTCATATTGGTTAGCAAAAAAAAATCAGCCAGAAATTTAGATGATATAGCAGCAGAAATTACATCACCCTTTGAACTGTTGGAAGAAATTGCAGCATCAATTCAGATTTGATTCAGTTCAAAGATTCACAGCAAAAGGTTTCAAATTTAGAACATTACATGTCATAACTGATCACGTAAACACATTGAGAAAATAATTATTGGTTTCAATTCTTAAACACATTTTTGTAGAACAAGTTTAGGTAGTTGGCCTTGCAGACTTGAAGCTTCAGTAGAGCATCATACGTGAACTTAATTGGGGAACTCAAATTTGATTAACGCTCATGTTAGTCACTCTGGAACCTTTCTTTATTAGGGCCCACATCAACGAAGGAAATTTTCATCAGCAGGTAAGAGACACACGAGCAAGTAGGAAATTTGAATTGCTATTGCATGCATTTAATGCTACAGGAGATCAAATCACTTATGCTAAGGTGAATTAAATATTAATAGATTAGATAGCTGAAGGCCGACTAGGCATTTTACAAACCAGCTTACATATCAACTCGATACAACACTATGGCTAGCACTGAGATACCAATTGAAAAATGTAAATTGTTTGAGTTTCAAATTTCCAAGCCACAGAAAGTAGAGGAGATATAAGAAGAAGAACAAACCAATAAAAGCAATATTTAGTAGAAAGTGAAAGAAAACCTACATAGAATCAAATAAGATAATATTACTACTCACTGAAGCCATTTGCTAAAGCCAACCATGGACATCTCTGAGCATCCTTAATTTTTATCTTCTCATCTTGCTTTCATTGAGTTCAACTCATTTTTTGTGAAATAAATCCTGTGCTATAGACCTATGACTGTAACTTTTACACTCAAACTTATCGATGCACATATTGTATTTGAGGATGGAGTCTGTCTATATATAAATACAAATATAATACTTCAAAGAGCTTAGATATTCTAAAAATTATTGAAAAAGTTGGTAAGAATACACAAACATTCTATAAAATAACACTTGAATAGGGTTACACAACTTCCCACAACTTAAATTTAATCAATATATTGGTGATATCATTCAAAGATATGTTGTAGTCTATAAGGTAAAGACAGTGTTCTTTTATTTAAGAATTTCAAGTTCAAATCCAGCAAGAAATTTAATAAATTTAAAATGATTTATTTCAAATTATAACCATGTAGGATACAAGTGCAACCGTGTGATCAATATGGCCATCATAGGGGCGCACAAGTTGCATTTAGATTTTATTTCCAACAACAACAACCTTACTATAGCCTAGTGCGACAAATGTGACCCAAGTCATAAAAGCCTACTAACGGTAGCGGAGAGTGCTTGGTAAACAATATTACAATATTAACATACCTACCACCCACACTCCTCTCCCAACACTCACTTCTCCCCAATCTCTAATTCTTCTTTGCTCTTCTACTTCCTCCGCTCAATCCTCTTTGCTCCTCCTGCCTCGCGCGATCCCTTTCCACTTGGGTTTTCGCATTTCCATTATCAGACCATTATCGCTTGGAAAATTTCCTTCAGTTGACTTGCCCTTCTCTCTCAAGTTCCTTGAATTAGTTCTTTTTTCCTATGTTTACGCTCTAGAGCGCCATGCACCGCACTTCGTTCACCCTCTTCACGGCTAATTTCTTATTTGCCCAAGGCTGATCCCCCTCCACTAAGAATGCGATCACTTTTTTTGGTCGTGACTACTGATCTTCACGACTGATCTCCTCCGACTTCCTCCCTGCAGTGATTTTCGTCTCGGAAAGCATAGGCACAGAGCAATCATCTTAGCTGCACTGAACCATGCATTAATAATTGATTGAATTCATCTTGTTGAGCGACTGCAAGATACTGAAATTTCTATATATAGACACTTGGTAGGTAATTACTTTTGTCGTTGATTCCTGCATCAACCGATTATACCTTTTTCGACAAAGAATTAGCTCATCAAGTGTAGCAAGTATTGACAAGAGATTACCAAATGAACTAATGAAATTTTGAGTACCATTTTAATATATATAATACAATCATAATCTATAACTCTTACAAAAATAACTCAAACTAGCAATATTGATTCACCAATCATATAGCATTCAAAGGATAACATAGAAATGCACATTAGCTTTCTGTTTTCAACACGTACCGCATGTATTTCTGCACTTTTTTAGTTAGTTTGCAAAATATCTTCTTTGCATTATTTTTTCTAGCAAGAGTATTATTAAAACTACATACTTGCATAGTCAACAATTTATTCTTATGTTTATATCCACGCATGCAGTTTTACATAGTTTTGTTCATGCTTTTCACATGCATGTATTTACCATATCGCTCATCAAAATTTCTTTTGCAATTCTTCATTTGAGTCATAGAGTTTAGATAAACTTACCTCGCTGGGTTCTTACTTCTGCCATCAGATTGAGATTAATTTCTTCTAACTGATCGACTATTGATTTATGTTCATTTGTTGAAGTTTCATCTTCATCACTCCATGCTGTCATTTCTCTTTTCTTCATCTGATCTTTACTTCTTCGCTGATTTTTCTCAGAAACCTCCTGAATTTTCTAGTTAGGAATCAATATTGTTTTCTTCGTTTGAATAGGACGTACTTACCTACTTAGTACTTGTTCTCATTGAAAATCCCTCCAACGGATCTTCCATTTTATTAATGAATATCTCTTTAGCAATAAGTTTACTTTTTCGCTTATTTTTCTCAAAAACCTCCAGAATTTTCTAGTTAAGAAATCAATATTATTTTCTTCATTTGACGAGGACTTACTGACCTGCTTAGTACTTGTTCTCATTGAAAATCCTTCCAACGGATCTTTCATTTTATTAATGAATAGCTCTTTAGCAGTAAGTTTAACCATAAGTTCATCAAGTGTCATTAGTGAAAATGTGAGATATTCCTTCTATTACATCCATCTTTGAGCTTTAAGAGGGTAGTACGGCTCGTAAGATTTTTCATTTAAGCTTTTCCGATTGAATGCTTTACGTAAACTCCTCAAAAAAATTATAATGTTAGTGAATCTAGAATACATTGTGTAATGGACTCACATTTGCTCATTTTGAAGTTCTCGTATTCATGCATCAACAAGTTCACACAAGTTTCTTTAATTTGCATTATTCCTTCGTGTGTGATTTCGAGTTGATTTCAAATTTCTTTAGCTGTGCTGCAAGAACAAATTCGGTTAAATTCATTAGAGTTTGAAGCACAGTATAATAGGTTAATGGCTATGTAATTGGGTGATACGAATCGATTGTCTTCATCTGTGAATTCTTCTTCTAGCAAACTATTCTCTTTCTCGTTGTGTCGACTTTGCTAGGCACAATGGGTCCATCGAGTATGATATTCTAAAGCATATTATCATGAGCTCAAAATGAGCACTGCCATTTTCGTTTTCTATGTTTCATAGTTTGATCCATCAAAAAATACATGTCGGTTTGAAGATCTTCCCTCAACTGCAACATAAACAATATTAGTCATATGGATCTTTTACCTCAAGGCTATTAAACTTTTAATTTAGAGACCTGCTCTGATACCAGTTATTAGATAACCTGTAATATCAACTCAAGAAAGGGATGCGTGAATTAAGTTGATAATAAAAAAAATTATTTAATAGAAGTTTCCACATGTAATAGGTAGTCAGCCGGCTATGTGTATGATAAATCATGCAGATAGAAATTAGCACAGCATATATTACAGTAAGACAGTTTAATGATAAACAAGATCTATTTAAAAGATTTACGTGGTTCGGTAAACCTCTTTTCCTACATCCACGGATGCTCTATCATAAGAGCTGAAGGTTCACTAAACTTTAACGTGCTACACGTATCAAGAGTAAAGTGCTTCACCAAACACACTTGCTCTTATGGATTTCTTTACATAGACAACCTTATAGCCTACTGGACACACACGTCGTCCTGACTGAATATAGGTAGTATTTTTACGAAGTCAATAAACATCTACCAGCCTCCTACAGGGCCTCTTCTACAAGTGCTCCAAGCACATACCCTCTATTTTATAGAAATTATTAACACAAGTTAGGCACAAGATCAATGTCAAAGTAGAAATAATATAAAAAAAGGTAAGAGAGATGATCAAAAGGCTGCCAGAAAATGTGTTTATAAAATTTGAAGGATTGTTTCTATTTAATGCTTGTTTCTTCTCCTTTGAATTTCTTAGTGTTTTTCTTTGCTCTCCCTCTCTTCTTCTGTTCTACACTTCTTTTTCGTCTTATAAAATTTCTACTTGCAAGGCTGAGCATCTCAAGTTTTTCCCGTTGGAAATCTTCCCATTAGAGTCTTTAGCTTAGTGGCAAGTTTCAAGTCTGAGATGAAAATATTTTCAACAGTTTTCCATTTATATCATGATTTCTTTTAGCTAGTCTAGTGTAAATTTTTCCATCAGTATTAAATGCAAGGGAGAAGGAAATTCAAACCTCCCGTTTGACTACTGCCCACTTACTCCTACTGTCCACTTGTTTCAGATGATGTGACTTCTTTTTTTCCGCATGGACCCTAGCAAGTTGTTTTCTGTTTTCTGACTTGGAGCTGAATTGGATGGTGAATCTCTTCAGTAGATTTGTTGATCTGGCTGACATTCTTTTCCATTGGGCTTGCTTTGCCATCTACTAACCCCTATGCATGAACTTGTTCTCTATTATTGTAGCTGCTCAATTAGCTCAATTCTGTGATGCAAAGTTGAAATAAGATATTGGACTAATTGTATGATATCTCCTTATTATTAAATCTGTATTTTTTCTTGGATGAAATGTGAAATCTGAATGTTAAAAGCATTTATGAATTGTCAGTAGGGCCTGGTTCTGATAGCTACTTTGGATATTTTGAAATCTTGATTAAACTGCATCAGAAATTTAGCTCAGTAATTCTACAACTTACTATTCTAAAATTCATTATTATGTGTTTTCTTCCAATGTTTCACGATTTTTCTAAACCTGTGTTGATCGTGATTTCATGACCTACTAGATTAATCTTGTAGTGTACATGTTGCTTTAACTCTGATGAAAAGTTGGAAGTAAGATAAAATCAATAATATGCTTGAACTTGTCTCTGAAAGATTGTTTATGAAATCATTCCCAGTATTAAATAGCAAGAAAAATCACACAAGATAAATCTTGTTTGTAAAATTCAGTAGAACATGATTCAAATTATTAGTTCATCATAATTCATAAACTATAATTCTTAATTATTGTTACTATCAAAATCAATCTTTGGATTCTAACACCCTTTTTGATGATGATAAAATATTTAAAAACTTATTTGCTATTTAATTAGAATTCGCCATTTCTAATATCAATTCGGATCTAATTAATTGAGGTACTCCTTTTTAATATATATAACAGTAATAACGATTAAGGGAGTAAAAATATGCATGTATTTGTGTTAGGATTGAATATGGGAGTTAGGCGTACTAATCAACTTGTGGATTGTGTCTATTCTAGGCAATAGCAAAGGAGCAGAGATGAGGATTACTATATCTTTCTTTCTTCTTAGCCTACCGTTAGCAAAGAAGTAGAATGCTGAAAATATCTTTAATTTTATTTAATCTCCTACAAACTTAGGATATTAGAAATTTAGTTAAATAATAATCATAATAATAATAATAATATTATTATTATTAGTATTATCAATAAAATAGGAAGCATTCATGAAATTTTTTTAATGTGATAAATTTTAGTTCAGTTTTTCTTAGTTTTATGTTATAAATATGTCACCCCACTGTTGTAAGAACCGAAGTGAACGTCGACCAGGATAGCTATCTGGGTCGACGGGTAGCCGATTAACGAGACGGGTTAACGGGTTGATCGGGCTGGTCAACCGAAACCAATAGGGCGGTCTCTAGGCCACGCAGAAGCCGCGGAGCAAGTATGTGCTAGACAAGAGTCAATTGCGAAGTGTTGTCGTCGGCAGCTTTGCACAAGCAAGACTACAGAACCAAAAGAGTTCATCACTAATACCGTTACCAAAAGAGTTCATCATTAATACCATTACCGTCATCATCACCAAAGAATTCACCATCACCATTATTTTCTTCTTTTGAAAATTCATAACACGTGGTAAAACATGATCATGATGGTGGTGATCATGTTGCAACAATTAAGAAGACGAGGAACAAGATTGGGACTATTAAGGCTAGATCCATAAGTAGCTTGCTCAATGAACCGAATTCTGCAGCGACATCGTTGATTTTCAGCAGTAACAACATCATCTACAGAGAAGACATATCGGCTGGAATATTTAGCTCATTATGCATCAGTAGAGAAGAATTCATTAAGATTCAAAAACACAATGATTTCTGATTGAAGATAGTTGCAGCAAGAGTTTGCTTATTGTTTTGATTTGTAAATTAGAAAAATATCATATTAGATATTTCAACAGTTTCTGCAATCTTTTAACATACAATAAAGCCAAATAAATCATGTTACATCTAAAACATATATATATATATATATACATTTCAAGTATTCATTTATTTCATCTAGACATCATTTACATTTACGTTATAAGGTTTCCTAACAATCATCGAAACCACATGATAACCGAAGCAAGTATTATTGAATAATATTTGCAAACATGCTCCATAATATTTATAGCCAAGTCATTCTCAATATTACTTTCTTTTATTGCCTTATTGTTTCAAATGTTGTCATTGAACCCTTGTAGTTGCAGAAGGAGCATGATGGATATAGAGGAGATAGTTGGCCAAATGACGAAGTCGCTTCAACTTGAAGTAGTTCGTACTCAATGTTACTGTCTTTGATTGTTGTGTGCGCTTTCGTTTGTAAGTTCACGAAACCTTCTGGCAATATGAATATGATGTAAGTGGTGAACGACACCATGGTAAGTTGCAAGCCTTTTGGTAATTTTCCCAACTCCTATATGATAAACAAAAAATGAGACGTTTTAATCTCAAGGAACCTTTATCCCTGCAACTCTAAAAAGAGATGCTATCTTTATCAATTTCGAATCGACCCGAATTTGACCCGAATAATAAAATGGGTTCCGGTCAAGTTCGGATTGAACCAAAGTGATCCATTTGACTCATATAATTATTTGTGTATTATATATATTATCTAATAATTAAAAAATATTTAGAACAATTACATTAAATTTTAATTTAATGTATATACATTTATTAACTTTGATATTTTAACTAGTCTCTTACTCAATTTACAGATTTTAACATTTCTTTTTTTACATATATGATAATTAATTACTTTTACCTATTATTATTAGAAATTTAATTTATAATTAGGTCAAGTCTAAATTTTAATTATTAAATAGGTCAAGTCTAGATTTGACTTGATTATTAAACAGGTTTGGTTAGGGTTGACAATTTTGACACATATAAATAAATGAGTTAGGTTAGGATTGATTGATTTGGATCCGGTTATTATATTGGTTGAACCAAAACTAACATGTTAGCCCATATTGCCACCCTTTTGCCGCCCCTTACGCGGGTGATAGCTTACCCGCTGCTGCCTAAACCCAAATCTGTCGGCCGTTGTTGTGGTCGTCACCGTCTAATCTGATCTTTTGGGTCTACTTTTGTCTCTCTGTTTGTTTTTGAACCACGACCTACGGAGCAGCCACCGGCTCGCTGTTGATCGATCTAGTTGACTCCCAATTCGCCCGAATCACTTATCCAGCTCAACTCACCAATCTAGCGGCGACTAGTCGATCCGTTCGATCCAACGATTAGACCGAGTTGGCCAAACCCGAGCTGACCCTCCCGTCCAGGTCGAATTGGGCTTGCCCGAACCCGGACCGGCCCGACTGATAGACCCAAAAAAAAAAAGATTGAGATATTTAGTTTTTGTGGTAAGTTTGGCCATAATAAATATTGCTACTTCAAATTAATTGGACATCCAGATTAGTAGAGGAATTGAGAAAAAAAAGGAAGATCCTTAAAGCTGTGCACTAAATATTATTTCACACTATAAAAGGGATATTAAATGGATTCTAAATTGTGGAGCCAAATATCCAAAGTATTTAAGTCAACAAATCAACACCTGTTAGAAGCCAACTGCAAGTCCTAGCTCTTAATCATTTGATCTATTAAGTAAGAAAAGTAACTCTAGAAATACCCAGAAGCACTATAATACTGAAATGCCCGCTGTGCTCGTTTAAAAGTGGTGAACATAGCATTACCAGAATTACTCAATGATAAACATTCAACGCCTATTACAACAGTATCAGAATGCTACAACGAGAACAGACCAACAACAGAATGCTACAAGAACAAGTACATGCAATAAAACGTGTGGCTTGCTATAATAATTTTTTACCTGCAACTTCCTATGAAGTGAGTGGAGGCTTAAAAAATGGAAAACTAGGGAGACACCCTGAATTATTTGCAACTATATCCAGAATTTCCTTGTCATAATATTCACATATTAAGCAAAAATCAAATGTCCATTGGCTATCCATCTTACCAACAAATCAACAAAGTCAAGGAACAAACTTGATTCCCCAAGGCTAAGCCAACTTAGCAACCCACCTTAACAGCCAACTTTAAATTCGAAATTATTGAAACATTAAAATTGCTAACTACAATAGCACCCAGAATTGACAATTATAAATATTCAGTGGAAGTTAGAAAAAACAAACAGTTCTGTGATAACGTAACAAACTAAGATGAATAATAGGGTTCAATTCATACTATTGGCAAAAAGATCAGAAAGCACATAAGATGATGTAAAAGGAGTATGAAGGCTTAATCTATTACCTGGAATGGTAAGAAGCAACTTTTAGCAACAATAACAGTCGTAACAGAAGCTTTCCTGCATTAGTTTCTAGAACAAAGCTGAAGGAACAAATTGTCTGTGTGACTTGCCTCACACCACTGTGGTAACCGATCCAAATCTTGAACAAGCTTTACGGTAGTACTTATTTTTATTTTGCACAAATTGAAAACCTAATAAATTGCTTTCCGATAAGATAAAAAAACCTTACTTTAGTAATTACAAAACATATCTTGACGCCACTAACTTGATCCACTCGGTCTAACAAGGATGAATAGGCAACTCGACCAACATAGATAAACATAGTCAAAAAGAAATTTGGTAATAAGTTGCTTGATTTCATATGCTCAACCATCTACGTGAGACCAAAGTCTGACAATTGATAATAAAGATTACCATGCTGTCGATCCTGTAGTTGCCCAAGGAAAACCATCCCTCTAAGACAGCCTGCATAACCAATAATAGTACCGATTCAACGCAAGAAAAGTGGCCTGAAGGTTTTGGATGACTGAGAGATCGCTCTTCGTGAAGTGAAATAGCATGGTAAGCAATATAACTTTAGAGGTTCTTAAGTGGTAGAATTTTGGAAAAGCGCTTCCAATGAGAAATGTTTTTGCCTCACTCATAACAAAAGTAACAAAGAAAGATCAAAATATGGAAAAATTGTAACAACCATAAGAAGAAGAGAATACATAGAATGAAAAATCATGCTGGAGCAACAAGTAGCAAAACTTTCAACATGGTCATTCTGCAATTAAAGATAAATCTTCCGCTGCCTTCTTCTCAACACAGGGGCGTAGTAAGCGAAGTACATAAAAAATAAATCCTTATAGAAGATCCTCCAACCACTACCTACAATAGATATCCTTTCTAGCATGTTATCAGCAGACTATCAAGGAACTATAAAGATGTTATGTACATATATATACATTGGGACATACATACATACACAGAAGTAACTGCAAACAAATGCTTATTTCGGGAGAAGTAGTCCTTAGCCACGGTATCTACAGCCTTACCTTGCTTCAATTGAAGGACTGAACTTGCACTGCCATCTATGAGGTTGGCATAGCAAGCCACAAGTTGTTTGTTAGTTTTCTAAGCCACAGCCAACGACAAAGAAATCAACCAAAAGTAACAAGGACAAGCTAAGCATATTAGCCTTACAATCCACCACGTTAACCAAAGAAAAGCCAGAATCCTTCACTAAGAGCATCCCAGATGCTTGCTCAATCAAATGACAGAAGTTAGTACTTCGACAGATTAATGAAGGTTTTGATTCCACCAGCTGAGCATCAAAAATCAAGTCCAATTCCCAGCACTCAACTATCATAAACTGCAACAAATGCTGCAAGTGGCAAAAGGTTCTTTTCCGGCTACGTTTTACTACTGGGTGTTGTGCCTCCCGGCCTTCACCGTTCCAAGTTCTCAGTGTTTCATCTCCATCTGGAAAGTGCCGCCACTAGCACTCAAAAGAAATTTCATGTGAACAGAAACAAAGGTCAAAAAACTGAACATCAATAATAAATCAGAATAAAACTGTGTAAGATAACTTGCATTACTTGTGCCTGACGAGCTGCTGTATACGTGGCCGGACAGCTCTGTTATCTTGGCCATAGAGGGTAACTTCTACAATGTTAGTTGGTTCTCTGCGAATCCAAGGGAAATCAACAGCTGTCTTTCCTTCTTGTTCCACAGGAAAGCACACACCTGTAAGCCGGTATCAATCGAGTTGAGGCAGGAAGTTGTTTGTGTTCCCCAGAATTTGATGCACTAGTCATTTTCACCACCACCAGAAGCTAGTCTGTAGCTCTGGAAGGGACATAATGTATGAAACGAAGCTATAGAGTCGAGAAAGAGAGCTTACAGGAGAGAAGTATATCGATGATGTTGGCAACTGTAGGACGAAATGTCCAACGTCTACAATGTACCTTCCCAAGCAAATGGATTCACCACAACAACCAGTATCTGAATAGAAGACTATCCACGTTAGCGAATCAAGAGCAATGTGAAAGGGCTTGCAGTTGTTGAGAGAATTTCATAAAACAGCTTACCAATACACCTGCAGAAGCGTTTCATTTTCCTATAGATCTATGTAACAAAAAGACGCGCAGACATGAAATTGTCATAAGAAGTCAGTTAAGATAATCAGACACCCTAGCACACGTTAACTGAAATATGGCTTAACCTAAGAGAGATGGCAATAAAAACATATCTTATGCAGCAAATAGGATCAACACAGGAGGGGACACATCATACCGATAGATTTAGGACAAGTATGATTTGGAACTAAAGTTATCATTATCGCGAAGTCCAGGGCAGGGTAAACTTTATCCTTATGCAAACACTTTAAATGCCAAAGCACTTTAAATGCGAACCCCATCTCGACCTATTTAATAACATCAACAATGAACGAAAGGACCAAAACTAAAATATTAGCATGAAAAGAATTAAGGGGATTGCAAGATAAATCAGAATATATGCCATGACTAGAAGAAAAACCTCCTAAACTTAAAAACAGCAGACATTCTGAACCAGCTACCATGGACCAAACTTAATGGGCTTCCTTTTTTCAGAGGTTCTAAAGTAACATCTTCCAAGGACACCTGCACTACAAATCATTCAATCAAAAAAGCAAAAGAGAAGGCGGGTATAAACATGAGAACATGTAGTAGCACTGGCAGTCAAGTAAGAGAATTAAACAGTGTTGCACACGTTGGAAGGTCAAACTGTTAAAACTGAAGGAGTATTATACTATATCTGGAATTCAGCTATAAAAGATTTTCAGATAATACACAGAAACAAAATGACTAGGTAGTGGTAAAAATAGTACAAGTCACTAGAGATCATCCTTGCAAGTATCCACGCTACCTGCAAAACATTTCGGGAATAGTCTTGGTACATTCAGCAAGAACCAAAAGTATTTATGTCAACAAATCAATGCCTAGTGGCCAACTGCAAAGTCCTAGTTATTAACCATTTGATCTATCAAGGAACAAAGACAGCTTTGAAAATACTCAAAAGCAACTGTAAAAATGAACTCTATGCTCTTTGAAAAATGGTGAATATAGCATTACCAGAATTACTCACTGATAAACATTCAACGCCTATTACAACACTGTCAGAATTGATCGATTAAAAGTATTCACTGAAGGTGAAGGAAGCGAACGTAATGAATTAAACAATGCCCAAGCAGGTTCAGGATGAGATTAATGGCATGAAAACAACAAGAGAGCAACAACAAAAATGCTACAAGAACAAGTACATGCATCAAACAAACGTGAGGCTGGCTATATTAAAAATTGACCTGCAACTTCTTATGAAATGAGTGGAGGCTTCAAAAAAGAGAAACTGGAGAGACACCCTCAATTCTTCACAACTATATCCAGAATTTTCATGTCATAATATTCAGATATTAAGCAAAAACCAAATATCCATCAGTGATCCATCTTACCATCAAATCAACAAAATCTAGGAAAACACTTGATTCCCCACAGCTAAGCCAACTCAGCAACCCACCTTAACAGCCAACTTCAAAGTCCAAGTTATTGAACATTAAAACCATTAACAAAAAGTGGTGAATAGAGCTCCATTAGAATTGATCAATGGATAAATACTCAATCGAATTACGATAGCTCCAGAATTGACAATTACATATATTCAGCAAAAGTGAGGAAAAACAAATAGTTCCGTGATAACGTAACAAACTAAGCAATGCACGAGAGGGTTCAATTCATATTATTGGCATAAAGATAAGAAAGCACATAAGACGAAGTAAAAGCAGAAGAAAGTTTTAATCGTTACCTTGTATATTTAGAAGCAACTTTTAGCAACCATGTCAGCCATTACAGAAGCTTTCCTGCATTAGTTTGTAAAACAAGTCTGTAGGACCAAATTGACTTGCCTCCCACAAGTGTGGTAACCAATCGAAAGATTGAACAAGGTTAGAAGAAGAAACAAAAGACAATGCGACAACAATCAAAATAACAATACTTGAACTCCTGATTATTTCCAATTTGAGATTTCCTAGAAGAAAAAGACAGAATATAGACACCAACCTTGTAAGGTATCGAGTTGGACATTACTATTCTAAATGGGAACGAAAACTTATATGATACAGATTTGGCACATCCGAAAACAAAAAGGGAACAGAAGTCATGATATCATAAATATAATGTTGTACTAGACTTGTTTATCAAGAATTCCCTAGAGATTTTGCATTACTCTAGTTTATAACTTTTTAGGCATAATTAGTTCAGAGAAAAGCTAATCACCGTCCCACAAAACAACTAGGTACCATCTTACAAAGAAAACAAGTACTAAAACATTCAAAATGTTCTAATATCTATTTACATTAGTTGTCTCAAATTTTATGAACGTCCAAGAATAGGGTGACCTAGTAAGTTAGCTACGTCTCCCATAAAATGCAGAACTGCCCACCAGCGCTCGCCATGCTTCTTCCAACCTGAAATTCAACAAAAGCATAGAACAAAATGACCGTAAAAGGGACCCCTCACCTAATGAGAACAATAATCACACCTCAAGTTCTTTGAACGATCTAGTCTGTGAAACCAAAACGAGGAAGCATGCAAAACAGGATATATGGTAATCAAATAGCCATCCCGCAAAACAACAAGATATCATTTTAGAGGTAAAAGAAAGTATTAAACAATACAATGTTCTATTCTAACATTTCTAAATATCAGAATGTTCTAAAAGCTATTTACATTACTTGTGTCAAATTTTATAAACGTTCAGGGTGACCTAGTAAGTTAGCTTAAGTCTTCCATGCAACTTTTTCTAAAAGAATCATTTAGGAAATAAAGATGTACTCATTAAATCTTTTTCCTATATTACACTCGCATTCACTTGAGAACACAAAGCGACATCCATAGAAAACTTCTGTAGCTGCGAATTTTCGTCTTAAAAGCATGACAGAAAAGACAGAGAAATTAGTGCGAAGCAATTAGGAATACACAACATATATAATGTCCAGGAAACCACACATCCAAAACCTAACAAAAACTACCAAAAAGAAAGTGAAGCATGATAGCATAAGTAGACAAGACATTTTTGGATCATTACAGACAAAGATCAATCAAAATACCAGATTCATGAACTCCTACCTATTACCTCGAACAAACTTGCAGTTTCAAATAGCTGAAAACATAAAACAAAATGCAAGATACCTAATTCAACAATAAGATTAGTAGGAAGAGATAATTAATCAGTGGAAAAGGAACTTAAGCAACTTCGGCAGCCAAAAAAGGATTCCATAAAACAGACAACTAAACTGCCACTGAACTAGATGCCTGCTTTATTGCAAATTGACCCTCCAACTGGCAATCCGCTAGTTTAATAACCTCAGACAAAATGGCAAATAGTGATAAAACTCATTAAGCAAGCATTAGAAAAAAGTTAGAAAGTAGCAGGAAAGATTCGAAGGAGAAGAACACTTAACTATCAAGGCCCGTGGCTTCTTGATTGCCGACATTGATAATAAGTTTCCACTCCAACCAGAAACCTATTCTTTTTTACAGATGAAACAAAACAAGTATAACAAAAATAACCGCAAGCAAGAAAACTTAGAAACTTAAGAAGAAACAGAATGATATAGAGCAGCAGGCAACTCAACTGTCAAGGGAAACATCTGCTTAACCCAATGCCGGCATTGAAGAGAACTTGACAATTCAGCCAAAAATCTTGTGTTTTATAACCTGAAAGGAGGAGAAAAATACGAAATAGTATGCAAACAACACATAGATGCAGCAGAACGAATTCAGAAAAGCATGCAACTTAACCAAGCAAAAGCATAACTGCTTCACTTATCACAAGCATTATTGAAATGCAGAACTTCCCACCAGCGCTCGCCATGCTTCTTCCAACCTGAATTTTAACAAAAGATTAGATCAAAATTACCGTAAAAGGGATCCCTCATCTAATGAGAATAATAATCACACCTGCTGTTCTTTGCACCATCCAATCTGTCAAACCAAAAAGAGGAAGCATACAAAAGAGGATAGATGGTAATGAAATAGCTGTCCCGCAAAACAACTAGATATCATCTTAGAATAAAAAAAAAAGTATTAAACAATACAATGTTCTATTCTAACATTTCTAAATATCAGAATGTTCTAAAAGCTATTTACATTAGTTGTTTCAAATTTTATAAACGTTTAGGGTGACCTAGTACGTTAGCCAAGTCTTGCATGCAACTTTTTCCAAAAGAATGATTCAGAAAATAACGATGTACTCTTAAATCTTTTTACTAGATTACACTCGCATTCACTTGAAACCATAAAGGGACATCCATAGAAAACATTTGTAGCTGTGAATTTTCATCTTAAAAACATGACACAGGGTGTATCAAAGTATTAATCCCTACTACAAGGATATCTTTGGCTAAAATAACCAAATAGCTTGTTACCACGTTTCTTTATGGTATCAAAGCTAAATTACTTCGTTTAATTTAACTAGATATAGTTAGATTAAGCCTAGTAATAAAAATTATAATCTTTATAGATCTGTAAATCTAGAAAGAATATAATTTTAGTTTATGACTGTTCCTATTAAAGTAGAACATGCAATATTTCCACCCTTAAGCGAACATCATATTCAAGCAACAGGAGTAACTTTAGACGAACTTTTTAGAGTTGTAGACTTAGATCAAATTACAGAAGTTAATCAACACGAAGTATTCTTAGAAAGAAATTTTTATTTTCCTTTTCAAGAATTAGTATCTATAGAATATTTTGAACAAAGAAGAAGAAATTATGAAGCTATTCAAATAATATATCAGCTTATCCCACAACTTAGTGAAAGAAACAAAAGACCACATTTTACAGCTAGGGAAGAATATATAGTTAATTTGGAAGAATTATTTGAACATCTTACATTAGCAGAAGTTACTGAAGAAGAAGATAATAGTGGATCTGAAAAAATTTGACTATTTAGATTTAGAAGTTTTTCATACCTCAAGATTAGCTTTCACTTTAGATAAGTGTAAATTTAAGTGTAATTTTGAAAAGAATAGTGAGTTCAAACACTTATTTCATAGTTCAGACCCTGTCTTAAATACTTTAACAGGTTTAGTTTAAATCTTTCAAGACATATTGAATTTTCTTTAGCAAGAAATTCTAGTAACGATTTATCATGTACATTTTCAGATATAAAAGCTATAAGAACAAATTTAGATTTCTTAAAAACTCAATTTCAGTTTAATTCAGACATTGTTCATCATTATTCTAATAGAAATATTAATTTACAATCCATAGAAAGACAAATACAGCATTTACATATCAAGATAGATACATTAATAGAACTGTTTAGAAAATCTTTTTCTTTATGAAAGATTATCAAGAAGCCTTATTGGAAACTGAAAAATATTTGTTTCCAGTAGAAGGATTTAGCAAGCTTGATCCTATCCCTGCACAAGATAAAACTATTATTAGACAAAATAAAACCACTATAAGTTTATTAATACGAATAAACACAAAAGAATAAGTTTGATAAAGAATTAGAAAATCTTATTAAAAAAGTAGATAATATTGATATAACTAAATCAATTGGTATAGAGAGACCAAAGCCATCTAGAAAATTAAAATTTTATTCTATAAAATGACAACATCTTTTAGTGGAAGTTCCAGGACATTAGCAGAACAAAGTTTCGAAAAAATAGTATCAAGATCTAAACAGACATTTTTAAGTAAAATATTTAATAGAAATAAAAAATATTTAATTGAAGTAGGTTCAATTATAGATCCAGAACAAAATTTAGAACATTTTAGGCAGAATGGTTTAGATCTTATATCACCAACAGAATTATATCATACAGGAAAAGTAGAAAACTTTATAAATCAGACTCAATTTTTGTAAGAAAACGAGAAGAAGAAGTAGAATGTTTAGGAGGACAAGATGTAATATTTGATGTTATTAGTTTAGAAGCTTATAAATGTTAAGAAATTCTCAATTTAGTTTCATACATTTAGGATAATTAGTTATAGGAGCCAAAGGATTAAACAGAAGTTATTTAGGAACAAAGTACTACTTTATGTTTACAATGATTTATAGATAGACCCCGAGCAAGCAGCAATAGCGACCATAGAAGTAGATATGTCCCAAAATGCAGGCATGTTTCACTGTTGTCCAAATTTTTTAACTAGTATTACTAAAGGAGCCTTTACCTAAATGTTTTATTTGTTTTATGGACAGACTCCTTTAGTAATACTAGTTAAAAAATTTGGACAACAAGAAAACATGCTTGCATTTTGAGACATCTCTACTTCTATGGTAGCTATTGCTGCTTGCTCGGGGTCTGTTCATAAATCATTGTAAACATATAGTACTTTTGATCCTAAATAATTTTTGCCTATCCTTTGACTCCTATAACTAATAATCCTAAATGTATGGAATTAAATTGAGAATTTTTTAACATTTTATAAGCTTCTAAACTAACAACATCTAATATTACATTTTGTCCTCCTAAACATTCTACTATTTATTCTCGTTTTCTTACAAAAAACTAAGTCTGATTTATAAAGTTTTCTACTTTCGTATATGATATAATTCTGTTGGTAATATAAGATCTAAACCATTCTGCCTAAAATGTTCAAAATTTTGTTTTGGATCTATAATTGAACCTACTAGGACCCAAACATGCTGGCATCTAGAAAAAACCAAGATCCAGATGGAGACATACCACCAAGAGATAGAGACATGCCACCAAGGATTGACAGTTAGTTAACCAGCATCCGGTTAGTTAACTCTAGTTAAGTTTTATGTTAACTATAGTTAAGTTTATTTTCTGTCTATATTTTCAAATATAAAAACTATAAGAACAAATTTAGATTTCTTAAAAACTCATTTTCTAAGTTTAAATAATACAGATGCAGTCTCCTCCTAGTTTTCAGAACCAGAATAATATAGTAAGGCCTAGTCAGCAGACTCCAAGACAATATAATATAGAAAAACTTTACTTTGATAAACATGAGTTATTTAAGATAACAATAAAAATTAAGATAACTAGAAAAACTTTTTTAATAATATTACCTGCATTTATAGTTAGAAATCATAGTGAAATAGTAAGAGGAGAATCTAGAATGGTTATTAATTATAAAAGACTAAATGATAACATTATAGATGATGGATACTTAATCCCCAATAAAAACGAATTACTCGAAAGAATTAAAGATAGAAAAATATATACTAAGTTTGATTGTAAATCAAGATTTTGGCAAATTAGAATGTCAGAAGAAAGTATTCCCTTGACAGCGTTTACTTGTCCATAAGGACATTTCGAATAGCTAGTAATGCCATTTGGACTTAAAAAATGCACCTTCTATCTTTCAAAAAAAGATGGGCGAAGTATTCAGAATTTGTTATTATACATAGATGATATTTTGGTTTTTAGTAAACTAAAAATGAACATTTAGGACATTTACAGTTAGTTTTAAAAGAGCTTTTAGAACATGCAATCATTAGTAAAAAGAAAATGTAGCTTGCAAAGGAAAAAATTGAATTTTTAGGAGTAATTATAGGAAAATAGATTTACAAGAGCATATTTGTAAAAAAATATTTAGTTTTCCTGATAAATTAAATAAAAAAGAGATACAGCAATTTTTAGGAGACCATTTATTAAAGACTTAGGTAAGCTTGTAGGTCCTCTATATGCAAAAACAAGTTTAAAAGCACAAAGAAATTTTGATCTAGAGGATATAAAACGAATCTAGCAAATTAAAGAAAAAGTTTAGCAGAAACCTCCCTTAGAATTACCTTTAGATTCTGACTACTTAATTATTGAAACAGACGGATCTCATTTAGGATGGGGTGCCGTATTATTAGCAAAACCTAATAAGTATTCTCCTAAAACGACTGAAAAAGTAGCAAGGTATAGTAGTGGTCAATATAAAGAAAAAGGAAAAAGTACAAGCATGGAATCTGAATTATTAGCTATTAATTATGCTTTAGATTCATTTTGGTTATTCATTTATTCAAACTAGAAATAACTCTTAGAACAGACTGCGAAGTTATTGTAAAATTTTATAATTAAATGAATGAAAAACCATCAAACCAAAAAAGATGGTTAAATTTTATTGATAGAATTACAATTGATGGATTACGAATAAAAATAAAACATATAAAAGGTAAAGATAATTGACGCCTAACACTGGCTTAAATAGGCCTTAAAAGGGTAACTCAGAGGATTACCGGACAAAGTTTTAACAAGCATCTAATAATTATGAAAGCCTACTGATCCTAAAGTTCAGGAAAATCCTAGAGTATATCTAATTTCATATAGAGTTTATGATACAGAAAGAAAGACAAAGAAGATATGCATGAGATACATGAAAAACTTTTTGCTGTCAAGACCTTCTCCGTTTACGACAGCATGCTACATGCAAGATATATGAACAAAAAGAAGCAAAAGTATATTTTTAATGGAGAGAAGACACAAAGGAAAGAGTTCGGGGTGTTTCCCTTTCAGGAAATCCCGAAAAACTTTATTAAAAGAAAAAGAACTTACAGTGAAAACAGAGAAAGCACACAAGAGAGCACCTTAGATCTCTAAAAAAATTGATGCAAAAGGATACACTTTGTACATATATATAGACAGAAAGTAAACTTAACCATAGTTAACATAAAACTTAACTAGAGTTAACTAACCGGATGCTGGTTAATTAACTGTCAATCCTTGGTGGCATGTCTCTATCTCTTGGTGGTATGTCTCTATCTGGATCTTGCTTTTTCTAGATGACAGCATGTTCGGGCCCTAGTCCTAGTTCACTATGTGGATGTGATAGGTTATCATATCTGCATATCTTTCATCCATAGCAGAATAAGATATAGGATTCTCTGTAATAGATTCTGAACTAGTAGGTTTATATTCTTTTGCACAATCCATAGGACAGGTGATTCTCCCATTATAGAAAGGTCTTTAATGGTTTCTTCAATAAGTTTCTTAAATTCTCGTTTTCGTAATACAGTTCTTCTAGGTCTGACATTATACAGATAAGAAGGAATAATCTGCGAAAACTAGGGAAGAATATATAGTTTACTGATACCAAAAAGAAAATTGTTTAGTGTAAAAATGAAAAAGAAACTACTATAATTGTTATTACTTTTATAATTACGTATTTTAAAGGAAGATAGAGGCTTAAAAAGGCTAAAAAGAGTTCATAGATATAAAACAAGATAATTAAGAAAGTCAAATTTAGAGGGAGGACGAAAATTCTTATAAGTGTATTGTTCCTTACTCGGTATTTTTTCCTACTGATTTCCTTATGCTCTCTCCTTTTTTTTTTTTACCATACCTTTAACTAACAAAAGCTTTCAGATACATTTACTTAAACTTGCTACCACCAGATGAAGCTCTTGGCTGCAAATTAAACAAACAGGTATCTTCCTCAGCTCTGCGAATTAATGGGTATATCTAAATATTAATCCCCTACTACAGGAATATCTTGGGCTAAAATAACCAAATAGCTTGTTAGCACTTTTCTTTCATCATGTTCAGTCCCAATATCGCCTTATGACGCCTAACACTAGCTTAAACAGGCCTTAAAAGGGTGACTCAGAGGATTACCGGACAAAGTTTTAACAAGCATCTAATAATTATGAATGCCTACTGATTCTAAGGTTCAGGGAAATTTTAAAATATATCTAAGTTCATGCAGAGTTTATGATACAGAAAGAAAGACAAAGAAGATATGCATGAGATACATGAAAAATTTTTTGCTGTCAAAACCTTCTCCGTTTATGACAGCATGCTACATGCAAGATATATGAACAAAAATAAATAAAACCATATTTTTAATGGAGAGAAGACACAAAGGAAAGAGTTCAGAAAATCCCCAAAAACTTTATTAAAAGAAAAGGAACTTACAGTGAAAATAGAGAAAGCACACAAGAGAGCACTTCAGATCTCTAAAGACCGATGCCCTCAAAGGATACACTTTGTACATATATAGACAGAACATAAACTTAACCATAGTTCATAAAACTTAACTAGAGTAAACTAACTAAAGTTAACTAATCGGATGCTGGTTAATTAACTGTCAATCCTTGGTGGCATGTCTCTATCTCTTGGCGGTATGTCTTCATCTGGATCTTGGTTTTTTCTAGATGCCAGCATGTTCGGGTTATTGTCCTTGTTCACTATCTGGATGTGATAGGCTATCAATATCTGCACATCTTTCATCCATAGCAGAATAAGGTGTAGGACTGTCTGCAGTAGAATATATTCGGAGTTAGAGGCCCTTTCATACAAGATTTTCTCTTTTGTCTTATCTTTTATTTTTCTTTCTCTTCTTTTCTCTTCACTCCTTCTCCTCTCCCGACAGCCACCTCAAGGCTCCTTCCTGGCATGCGATTATTCCCATCCGACGCCGATTTCTCTTCTTTTTCTCTCCGGTGATCATCTCCAAATCCTCGTCTTACTCTCATTGCTTCAATTTCGCCGAATTGAGTTTTCTTTTACTGTCGAGCAAAACTTTAGTTTGGTAATTCGTTGATTTTTCGCCATTTTTTCGACGCCAACTTGCTAGAATCCTTTCCTTCGACTTGTCTGAGCTTTCTCCTCCTTCAATTTCAGTAAAATTTAGCTCCAGCGTGTACTTGCTTGCAAAATCCGATCGATATTTAATTCGCGATGATTTATAGCTTGACCATTGGTCCTATTAAACTCAGCTGATCTTGAGAATCATTTTGTTGTTGATTTCCTTTCTGGTTGAAAAGTTCACCGAAACCCTAAACCTCGACCGAATCCAGCGAGCCAGCGAGATATGCATCTAACTAAGTTTTGATGCTCTTTCTTCTGTTTTTGAATCTCTGAATTTGTTATTGGCTAGCCATGACCTTATTTCATTGTAGGTGTTCTTCGAATTAAAATATCGAAAAGTTCGTCGTTGCGTTGCAGGACTGATTTTGAGTCTAACTTGCTTTGACTCGGTAAGCCTTCCTGGTTATTGTTTGAGAATTGAATTAGTTCGCTTATTGCGATTGCGTTGTGATATTGGTAATAAGATTAAGAACGGAGTTGTCGGGTGACCCCAGTTCGTGATAGCTTTGGTTTTTGGATCATTACGTGGACCATCAGGTAAGAGTTACTGTGCCTTTCTTTTTCTAGTGATATCGTTAGGCTCTTCGGCACAGATAACATCACTTGGAACCTCGACATACCTTGCCACATTCTCTGTTTTGTTAAGCTTATTCCTCATGCTAGTAGAAAATGATAATCATAGGTAGTATGTTAATGTTTCATAAACCTAGTGGCATCATTATAGAATATGTTTGACATACACATTACTGCTTACGTTTCAAATATGAATAAGTACACTTATGATATCATTTGAATGCATTCAGCATAGCATGTTCATTATGTGAAAACCAATTATATTGCATCTACTTGTTAAGGACTATATTGGTATGGGACAATGCAGAACCTGACAAGTATTGGCTTAATTTATATTATGGATGCTTGATTGTACGCTAGATCATAGGACATACTGGGCAGCGAGATATATGAATAGTCGATGGGTTCCAGGACATACTGGGCATCGAGCTATGAGATGTGGATTACCGGTGGAACCTAGGACATACTAAGCACCAAGATATATGGATAGTCAATGGGTCCCAAAACATACTAAACATCGAGCTATGAGATATTCATAACTGGTGGGTCCCAGAGCATACTGGGCACTGAGCTTATTTGACTTTTATATATAGAGGTATTATGTATGTATGCTTGTCATATGTATAGTGACGTGATGCGAATTGGAGATATAGTCTCACTCGGTCAGTTAAGCTATATTGCCGCTTCTGATGCATTGTATACATTATTATCATACGTTTGCTTTGTGGATATATTTTATATAAATATATATTATGGCCTTGAGAATAGTAAATAATCGATTGCTTGGCATAGGCATATGCAAACATTCATTAAGTTGAGAAATTAACTGCATATGCATGACTATGTAACACAAGAATAGGAAATTTGCATAGCATAATAACTTCATAAAAGGAATGGATTGTTGTTGTTGCATCTCATTCTTATTGTATCCTCTCTACTGAGAACTGAATCGGAATGAGATGATTCAGAACTTGGTAGGGTTTGATCCTAGTCAATACTTCAATTTTGTACATGTGGAAATATAAAAATCGAACATTAGTTAATGAATTAGAAATCTTAAAACAGTGCATCCACTTTTTACCTCACTGAGACTGGGCTCACCATCCTTTTTTCTTTGGCTTCTCCCAGTCTTTATAATATTTTAATTGAATTTAGTGAACTCTACAGCCGTGGATTGAGAAACACGTCATGGGTATGTTAGTCGTTTCATATATCAGTTAGTGTCTGTACTATTCTATTATTATTTGTAATTTATCGGCTTGGCACCCGATTGTTGATTTATTTGTTTTCTCCTTTCGTTGGGATTTATTACAGCAAGTAGCGATTGTATAAGCTGTTAAGTCTTTTGGGTGTTTTTATTTTGTGTTGATGTTGTTTATAAGAACGTGTGGTATTGTGGTTTTGGTTTATTTCAATTAGGCTTTCCCTCGATTTTTCAATGAAGTTTCCAAAAATTTTTTGAAAATTCTTACATGTATTGTTTTGAAATCAATTCTTGTAGGCTTATAGGTTGGACTTTACTTAGGCTTGGTTTAGTCCAATACCGGACGCGACTCTTGGGTTTGGTCGTGACAGTCAACCTTCCTAAAGAAAATGTAAATTTCTATTCGACCTCCTTTGACCATTTCATCAAAAAATAAAAAATGAATTTACTCAACCTTTTTTGACCTTGTTCAAAATTTTCTTCAATAAATTATACACTTTGTAATAAAAGTTGATCGAGAGATTTGTCATTAATTCACAATAAAATTTTTTCTTCCTCCGACCATCATTTTCTAGTTACTAATAGAAACTATTCGACTATTAGTTAAAAAAGCCCATTTTTCAAACCCCATCTTTCTTGGTTTGAACACTATACAACTCTTTTTTTTGTAATACAGTCGAAAATTATTTTCTTTGAATAATTTAGTTTGATTTGTTTGATATTTATGAGATACTTATTCAAAAAATTTAGCTATATAAATACGATATTTATGAGTGTTAGTCGTTAAAAGTTAATAAATATGTTTAAATTGAGTGGCATCACAAAAAAATTTTATACACCCTAATCTCTAACATTTTGCGTTCGCATTATTTTGTTCTCAATTCAACACTTTTGTAATACTTGCAACTGAAAGCGAAACTATAATTAATGGAGAAATACTTTGACCACCGAACTGACGATAAATAAATAATACTCCAAGTGTAGCAACTAGCTACTGAAGTCCAATTAAATAATTCAAATAAAAATTTAAAGGGTAATGACTTTACACACGATAACGACAAGTTTGTCTTTTTGAGAATCAGCAGTACAAAATAAAATTACAAAGATGCTATTCATTTACAAGTAATGCTATTATATTTAAATTTACCGTAATTGTAGGATAAGTTTACAAAAAGATGTAACTTCCGCTAGTCATTAACGCAAAAATTGATAACACAACATCTCTATTGTAAGTTCAAGTGATTCTGTTAATAGCAGATACAAATTACAATTTATATATTAAAGTAATATTAAGATGTTGCATGAGTGATTAAGATATTACAGAACAAGAACTAAATGTTTACATAAAAACAGTAAATAATAGTGAGCTCTTACTTAGGTATATATCCTTGCGGTATAACATTTCTTAGTTTTTGCTTTACATGAAAATAGCCATGAAATAGCAAGTTGCATTCCTACAGCTCTCCTGGAGAGAATGTTTCAACTAGAACAAGCTGATAAATTCATTAAGTTTCAAACTTGATTTCTCTTTACTTATGCATTTTTTGGAGATCTGCATTTAGCAGATTAAAGATAACATGTCAAGATATGTAGATCAAATTTGAATGAAAACCATCTAGTAATGAAAAAAAAAAAACAATTAGAGAATTAAAGAAATCTCACAAACAAAGAATTAAAGAAGAGAAAAAGAAAGTACGAGAAATACTCTAGATCATCACGTGGGTTGAGCAAATATTTTGGCTCTTGGGGTTTTCATTAGCGAGCGTTTTGACTTTCAAAAGTATCCGTTCAACACCATAATTCTTCCATACCAAATTTGAGTGTACCATTTTACCACAAACCTGTTTTTGAAGCGTTTGATCGTACCATCTGTTTTATACTTCACAGTATAGTATTAGCATCCAACTGTGGTCATTCTTAAAAGAAGATCAACTAGTTCTCATTTTTTTTTGGCCTAGAATTTTATTTGTAAATTTAAATTTTGAGTATGTAATAGGTGTGGGTGGCTACCGGTAATCAATAGATGTTTTATTTGGTTGTTTTGGTATTGAAATTACTTTCATTGTTTTGTTTATATTTGTTGTCGTAGTGAAAGTGATTTATTATGTTACAGATTTTCAATTGAAGTTTTAGGGAAGAGTTTACAGAAATTTTATTTATTTAAAAATATTTTGGTGAATCGTTTATGGTGCTTTTGGATCAGGCTTACTAGATTGGATCGAGTCTGGTGTTATCCAAGCAGCTTCAAGGCAAAGTGCTTTTGATACAAATGCCACGGCCAAGCTAATAATAAAAAATTAAAGATAAGAGCAAAACTAAACGAGTAACTTCAAAAAGAAAGAAGGGGATTCGAAGACGGATTAGGTATAGCAGAAACCTGATCTATATAATGCCATATACAGCAACCATCCACGCAGGGCACCCTGGAGCAACTTGAAAACGCTTTCTCTTGGTGAGAGATCAAAGAAACAAGTTCCCGCGAAAACTTGCACTAATGCTTTCTTCACTGTAAACCAACTAATCGGATGAACAAAAAAGACAGTGGGTAAAAAGAAAGAACCTTAAAAGCCTTTCGTGCACATTACCAACAGTGAAATACGATAATTTAACATTCGCTCACATATTAACTGCAAGTTTAAACCTCTTAAATTTATATAGACGAAAATTAAAACAAATCATATAGCCTTTCACCAAGGAAAGGCTCTCACATCCAGACATAGACAATATTAATATTAATTTATCAACTTTTTTAATAAGATCTTCTAATTCGTTATCAAACTTACTCTTTTTCTTTTCTTCTAATAATAAATCTAGTTTTGTATTTACTCGTATTAATAAACTTATGATAGTATTTTTTTGTCTAATAATAGTTTTGTCTTGTGCAGGGGTAGGATCAAGTTTGCTAAATCCTTCGGCTGGAAATAAATATTTCTCTGTTTCTAATAAAGCTTCTTGATAATCTTTCATAAAAAAAACGATTTTCTAAAAAGTTCTATTAATCCTTGTTCAAGATTTTTAGTTGAAATATTTCTAACAAATTTTTAGTTCATGCAAAAGAAAAATAAGTTTGACTAACATAAACCTTGTTCAAGATTTTGATCGGTTACTAGACCGGGGGGGGGAAGGCAAGTCACACTAGACAATTTGTTCCTGCAACCTTGTTTAGAAACTAGTGCAGGAATCCTTCGTTAGTGACTGAAGTTGTTGCCAAAAGTTGCTTCGAAACATTCTAGGTAATAGATTATGCTTTTGTACTCTTTACTTTATCTTATGTGTTTTCTTATCTTCATGCCAATAATATGAATGGGAACTTTCTTTTGCATTGCTTAGTTTGTTATGTTATCAAAGAACAATTTTTTTCCCCTCACTACTACCGAATATTTGTAATTGTCATTTTCGGTGGTATTTGTTACTTTTACCAATTTGTTACTCACTTGTTATGTGGTCTTGTCCATGTCTTTAGGATATAGTGTTCTACGTCCTGGAGTTGGAGGAGACAGCATTAAATTTGCGTGTACTCATCCGGGATCTATTTATATGATGTTCCCTTTCCTTGGTGAAACGCTACATGATTTGTTTTAATTTTCATCTATATAAATTTAAGAGGTTTAAACTTGCAGTTAATATGTGAGCGAATGTTAAATTATCGTATTTCACTGTTGGTAATGTGCACGAAAGGCTTTTAAGGTTCTTCCTTTTACCCACTGTCTTTTTTGTTCATCCGATTAGTTGGTTTACAGTGAAGAATTTAGGTTTAAATTTGCAGTTAATATGTGAGCGAATGTTAAATTATCGTATTTCACTGTTGGTAATGTGCACGAAAGGCTTTTAATTGCTCTGATACCAATTAAAAGAATGAAGTTGAAATTACTATTATTGTTATTACTTCTTTTAAAACTACGTATTTATATCGAAGATAAAGGCTAAGAAGAGTTCACAGATGTAAAATAAGGTGATTAAGAAAGTCAAGTTAAGAGGTAAACCGAAAATTTCTTATGATTGTTTTGCTCCTTACTCGGTACTTTTCCTTACTAATTTCCTTATGCTCTCTCCTTTTTTTTTTTTTTTTGGTAACAAAAGCTTTTAGATATATTTACTAAAACCTGTTACCACCAAATAGGCTCTTGGTCACAAGTTTAAGCAAAGAGGTATCTTCTTAAGCTCTGCTAATTAATGATTGTATCTAAGTATTAATCCCTACTACAAGGATATCCTTGGCTTAAAATAACAAATGAATTTATTATACCTTTTCTTTCATCATGTTCAATCCCATAATTCCCTTAAGACGCCTAATACTGGCTTTAACAGGACTTACAAGGGTGACTCAGAGGATTACCGGACAAAGGTTAACAATTCACTTAATAGTTATAAGCCTTTCGATCCTAAGGTTCAGGGAAATCTTAGAATATATATGTATGCAAAGATTTATGTGCAGAATGTAATGATATTGCTGTCAAAACCTTCTCCGTTTACGACAGCATACTACATGCAAACTATGAACAAACTATAAACAAAAAGAAAACAGAATATGAACAAAAGGACATAAACATTTTTAATGGTGAGAAGACATAAAGGAAAGAGTTCGGAAGTTTCCCTTTCAGGAAATCCCGAGAACTTTTATTAAAAGCGAGGGAACTTACAAAGAAAGCTGAGAAAGCACACGGGAGCACTTCAGATCTCCGAAGACCGATGCCCCATAGCATTACACTTTGTACATATTTATAGAAAAGAACTAAACTTAACTATAGTTAAACATAACCAGGGTTTTACAAACTATAGTTATTAAACTAGAGTTAACTAACCGTCATATGGTTAATTAACCATTGATGTTGCTGTCTCTTGGTAACTTGTTGCCATTTGGATCTTGAATCATTCTATCCAACATGCTCTGGTCCTAATCCTCTATCACTGTCTGGATGTGAAATGTTGTCTATGTCTGCACATCTTTCGTCCATAGCTAAATAGGGTATAAGGCTATCAGTAGTAGATTCTGAACTTGTAGGTTTATATTCTTCTTCACAGCCAGTAGGATTAGTATTATTGTTATTAAGAGTTGGATTAAACCTAAAAGAATGAAGTTGAAATTACTATTATTGTTATTACTTCTTTTAGAACTACGTATTTATATGGGAGATAAAGGCTAAGAAAGGCTAAGAAGTTGAAAGATATTCTTTAGTTACTTCTCTACTTTTTATTTTTTGAACTAATCTTTCTCTTATTCTCCATATTTCTAATCTTTTATCCCATCATTCTTTTAATTGGTATCAGAGCTAGATTACTTCGTTTAATTTTAACTTGGAAATAGTTAGATTAAACCTAGTAATAGAAATTATAATCTTTATAGATCTGTAAAACTAGATTACTTCGTGTAATTTTAACTTGAAAATAGTTAGATTAAACCTAGTAATAGAAATTATAACCTAGTAACTCACACGAAGAATTTAGCTTTCAACCTACTATTCCAGAACCAATTCCTGCGACTGCTATAGAAGATGTAACAAATTTAAATTTAGTAGAAGAACCTATTCTTGTATATAATAATTATAAAGAAATAGGAACTTTAAAAGTTATGTGTAAACTACGAATTGAACATTATGAAGTAGAGACTTTAGCTATGATTGATACAGGATGTACGAATACTATACTTACACCAGACATAATTCCAGAAAGTTATTTTCGTAAAGCTAAAACCCCATTAGTAGTTACCCAGATGAATGGAGAAACATATACATACACCATTACTATTCCACCAGGAACAAAGCTTAGTTTTAAGACAAATTGTGGATATAGTACTGAATATACATTACCTGTAGACCAAACTTTTGTTAGAGGATTACGCCTTAAACATAATATCATTCTTGGTATTTCCTTTCTTTTAAAAGATAACGGTAGTATTTTCCTTTCTAAAGATTTTTTCCTTTTAAATCGTCATTCTTTAACTAGCCCTACTTTTCTTACCTCAGAATACTCTGGAAAGCGTGGTGGGTTTAGCCCAGTTTTACAAGATTTCCATAGTAATACTCATAGGAATAGTAATACTAATAGTACTACTCTCCCTTCAAAAGAATGTCCATGTCCTATAGAAGGCCAATGTCAATTAGGAGAACAGACTACTTACCTCAAAGATTACTTAGAACAATTAGAAGAAGCCTCTATTGACTTAGAGGACTTAGAATCATTAGAATTTATGGAAGAACCTTTACATTTTACCTATAATTTACTAGAAGAAACAAGTCTAACATAGTTGACCTCTAAACTAGAAAAGCTAGAAATTATTGGAGAAGACGTACAAAAATATTGGTATAAAGATAAAACAGTTTGTCATTTACGCTTATTAAATGAAAATCTAATTATAAAAGCAGGAACTATAGAAGCCTCAGAAGCTGATAGAAAAGATTTTAAAGAACATATAAAAGAAAAGATTTTAAAGAACATATAACAGATTTACTTAAATTAAATGTAATCAGAAAGTCTGACAATCCACATAGATCACCTGTATTTATAGTTCAAAATCATAGTGAGATTGTAAGAGGAAAAATCTAGAATGGTTATAAATTACAAAGGATTGAATGATAATACAATAGATGACGGATATTTAATTCCTAATAAAAATGAATTATTAGAAAGAATTAGGGATAGAAAAATATATAGTAAATTTGATTGTAAATCAGTTTTTTGGCAAGTTAGAATGTCTAAAGAAAGTATACCTTGGACAGCATTTACTTGTCCAGAAGGACATTTCGAATGGTTAGTAATGCCATTTGGACTTGAAAAAGCACCGTCTGAATTTCAAAGAAAAATGGATGAAGTATTTAGAAAGTATTCTGAATTTGTTATAGTATATATTGATGATATTTTAGTCTTTAGTAAGTAAAAAGAAGAACATTTAGGACATTTACAACTAGTTTTAAAGGCATTTCTAGAACATGGAATTATTATTAGTAAAAAGAAAATGCAATTAGCCAAAGAGAAAATTGAAGTTAGGAGTAATTATAGGAAAAGGTAAAATAGAATTACAAGAACATATTTGTAAAAAAATATTTAGTTTTCCTAATAAGCTAAATAATTTGAAAGAAATACAACAGTTTTTAGGAGTGTTAAATTATGCAAGACCATTTATAAAAGATCTAGGAAAACTTGCAGGACCTTTATATGCAAAAACTAGTTTAAAAGGACAGAGAAATTTTAATCAAGAAGACATAAAATTAGTTCACCAAATTAAAGAAAAGGTCAGACAAATACCACCTTTAGAATTATCCTTAGATTCAGATTACTTAATTATAGAAACAGATAGATCTCATTTAGGATGGGGTGCAATACTATATGCAAAACCTAATAAATACTCTCCCAAAACAACAGAAAAAGTAGTAAGATATAGTAGTGGTCAATATAAAGAAAAAGGAAATAGAACTAGTATTGAATCTGAGTTATTAGCTATAAATTATGCTTTAGATTCATTCAGATTATTTATTTTATCTAAACCTGAAATTACCCTTAGAACTGACTGTGAAGCTATAGTAAAATTTTATAATAAAATGAATGAGAAAAGATCCAATCAAAGATGATGGTTAAATTTTATAGATAGAATTACTAATGATGGATTAAGAATAGAAATAGAGCATATTAAGGGTAAAGATAATAGATTAGCATATATCTTAAGCAGATTTTTAACTCCTTTTCTTCATACAGATGCAGCCTCCTCTACGGTTCATTCCTTCTCAAGTAGCGAGACCTAGTGCTCAGAACCAGAACAATGTAGTAAGACCTTATAATTTAGAAAAATTATATTTTGGTAAACATGAATTATTGTGTTTTTCTCCTAGTAATATTTCTTTTAGACCCTTAGATAAACAAGAACAAAATCTCTCTAAAGAACAACAATGTCTATTAGACAACCTTTGGCAAGCTTTCCAAAAGAACGATCAAAGATATTTTTTAGCTAGCATGAATGCACTTACTTTTCATTTTTCTCATGAAAGACGAAATTTCTCTTTTTCTGTTGTTTTTAAGGGTAGATTACTAGGAGTTTTTCATACATGGATAGAAGTACTAGACAGTATTAGAGATTTTCCAAATGCATCTTACAAAGGATTTAATCATTTTACTGAAGCATTAGACATAGCACGAGAACGCATTGGCATAAATTTTTATTTGTCTCCTTCGTTGAGAACTGCACATATAGACCCTCAGATCTCTTATAAGATAGCCACAGATACTCCAAAAAAAAGTTATATTTTGTGATCACTGCAATACTCTAGCAGAGACTGTTAAAAAACTTAATGAGACAGTTGCCCTTTTACGACAAGAAAAGCTCAGACTTCTGGACAAACAGGCAGATCTAGAAAGACTTCTTATACAGGTAAGGTTGGATTATATCCAACAAAGTTCCTCCAAACCTGCTGAGGAGAATAAACATACTGCTGGAACAGCACCTACTCTTGCTGAAAAAAGAGTAGAAACAGCATTCACTTGTGCTGAGAAACAAGTGACTAGCCCGGTTCTACCGGTGATCGGTAAAGGCATATCAAATCCGGAGATCCCTGGCAATTTGGGAAAAATTGCATTATCAGGATACTTTCAAGGAACATGCAGTACACAGAACAAAGAACAAACTACAGAAAATAATAGGACACAGAATAGTCCTAAGAACTTGAACTCAGAACTTGACTCAGAACGAGACAAACAAAGAATACAGCTTATTCCATCACATTTGTATAACATTAGACCAAGTAGAACTTTACTACCGAAAAGAGAATTCAAAAAACTTATTGAAGAAAGTATTAAATCTCTCTATTTTAAAAAGTCCTACTGGCTGTGAAGAAGAATATAAACCTACAAGTTCAGAATCTACTACTGATAGCCCTATACCCTATTCAGCTATGGACGAAAGATGTGTAGACATAAACAACATTTCACATCCAGACAGTGATAGAGGATTAGGACCAGAGCATGCTGGATAGAATGATTCAAGATCCAGATAGCAACAAGTTACCAAGAGACAACGACATCAATGGTTAATTAACCATATGATGGTTAGTTAACTCTAGTTTAATAACTATAGTTTGTAAAACCCTGGTTATGTTTAACTATAGTTAAATTTAGTTCTTTTCTATAAATATGTACAAAGTGTAATGCTTTGGGGCATCGGTCTTCGGAGATCTGAAGTGCTCTCGTGTGCTTTCTCAGCTTTCTTTGTAAGTTCCCTCGCTTTTAATAAAAGTTCTCGGGATTTTCTGAAAGGGAAACTCCCGAACTCTTTCCTTTATGTCTTCTCTCCATTAAAAATGTTTATGTCCTTTTGTTCATATTCTGTTTTCTTTTTGTTTATAGTTTGTTCATAGTTTGCATGTAGTATGCTGTTCATAGTTTGTTCATAGTTTGCAGATGCAGATGAAACACTGAGAATCTGGAATGGTGAAGGCCAGGTGGCACAGCATCTAGTAGTAAAACGTAGCAGGAGCAGAACCTTTTGCCGCTTGCAGCATCTGTTGCATTCAATGATAGATGAGTGCTGGGAATTGGACTCGTCTTGATACTCAGCTGGTGGAATCCAAACCCGCATTTTTCTGTCAAGGTACTAACTTCTCTCATTTCATTGAGCAAGCATCCGAGGATGCACTTGGTGAAGGATTCTGGCTTTCTTTGGTTAACGTGGTGGATTGTAAGGCTAATATGCTTTGCTTGTCTTTGTCGTTCGTTGTGGCTTAACAAACTGACAAACAGCTTGTGACTCGCTATGCCAACCTCATAGATGGCACCACAAGTTCAGTCCTTCAATTGAATCATGGTAAGGCTGTAGATACCGTGGCTAGGGACTACTTTCTCCCTAATGAACATCTACAGTGGGCCCAACGAGTTCGTGGAAAAGAAAAAGAATCTGTTTGCACTTATATGTGTATGTATGTATATAACATGATTTATAGTTCCTTGATAGTCTGCTGATAACCTGCTATACAGGATATCTTTTGCAGGTAGTTGTCAGAGGAACTTCTATTAGGATTTACTTTTTGTGTGCTTCGCTTACTGCTGCCCTTGTGTTGAGAAGAAGGTAGCGGAAGATTCATCTTTAGTAGCAGAATGATCATGTTGAAGGTTTTTCTTCTTGTTGCTCAAGTATGATTTTTCCGTCTATGTATTCTCTTTCTTCTTCTTGTTGTCACAGTTATTTCATATTGTGATCTTTCTTTGTTACCTTTTTATGAGGTAGGCTTGTTGGAAGTGCTTTTCCAAAATGCTACCACTTAAAAACCTCCAAAGTTCTTTTGGTTTCAATGCTGTTTTACTTGACGAAGAGCGATCACTCTGTCATCCAAAAATTTCCTTCTAGGATAATTCTTGTACACATTAATCTTAACATTTGGAAAACATTCAGGCCCCTTTGCACTGATTGGTACTACTATTGGTTTTGCAGGCTTTCTTAGAGGGATGCTTTTACTTAGACAACTGCAGGACCGGCAACATGGTAATTTTTATTATTAATTGTCAGGTGTTGGTCTCATGTAGCTAGTTGAGCATATGAAATCAAGCAATTTTTAAACAATTTTCTTTTGATTATGTTTATCTGCATTGGCCAAGTTGCCGATTCATCCTTGTTGGACAGTTTTCAAGAATGGATCAGGTTAGTGGCATCAAGAAATATTTTGTAATTAATAAAGTAAGTTTCTTTTATCTTGCGGGAAAGCAATTTCTCCGATTTTCAATGTGTGTAAAATAAAATAAGTTTGACTACTATAAACCTTATTCAAGATTTGGATAGGTTGCCACTGGTGGGAGGCAAGTAACACAAACAATTTGTTCCTCCAGCCTTGTTCTAGAAACTAATACAGGAAATCTTCTGTAACGCCTGTCATTGTTGCTCAAAGTTGCTTCTAAACATACAGGCAATAGATTTAGCCTTCGTACTGCTTATACTTCATATTATGTTCTTTCTTATCTTTATGTCAATAATGTGAATACATGGCTTAGTTTTTTTTAATATATTTTTAATTTTTAATTCTCGATGCTATTGTAATTAGCGATTTTAGTGTAGCAATTTTAATGTTCAATAACTTAGACTTTGAAGTTGGCTGTTAAGGTGGATTGCTAAGTTGGCTTAGCCTTTGGAATAAAGTTTGTTTCTGAATTTTGTTGATTTGTTGGTAAGATGGATTGCCGATGGACATTTGGTTTTTGCTTAATATGTGAATATTATGACATGGAAATTCTGGATATAGTTGTGAAGAAGTGAGGGTGTTTCTCTAGTTTCCGTTTTTGAAGCCTCCACTCATTTCATAGGAAGTTGCAGGTCATTTTTAATATAGCCAGCCACACGTTTTCATGCATGTATTTGTTCTTGCAGCATTCTGTTGTTGGTTTCATGCCATTAGTCTGATGGTGAACCTGCTTGGGCATTATTAATTCATTACGTTAGTCTAAAACGAGGAATCGTTCACCTTCAGTGAATATTTTTAATTGATAATTCTGATACTGTTGTAATAGGCACTAAATGTTTAAGAACTAGAGGGGCGTTTCATTATTACTGGTGCTTCTGGGTATTTCTAGAGTTACTTTGCTTCCTTAATAGATCAAATGATTAAGAACTAGGACTTGCAGTTGGCTGCTAACAGGAGTCGATTGTTGACTTAAATACTTTGGGTTCTTACTGAAAGTACCAAGACTTTTCCTGGAATGATTTGCAGGTAACCGGTATACTTCCATGGGTGGTTCTAGTGACTTTTTTACTATTTTTGTCAGTACCTGGACATTTGATTTCTGTGTACTATATGAATATTTTTTATAGCTGAGTTCTAGATATATGGCTATTTTGTAAGAGATCTGAGGATGGTTTAAATATATATTCACCTACTAACTATTTTGGACAAATTATGGAGGCTAAAACGACTGAGCTTCGCGAATGATCTATTGCTATGTAGGGAATTGATCACAATGGCAATGTCTAGAAAGGCTTTATTCTCTTAGTGGGAAAGCATTGTCAACAAATTTAATCTTTTCCAAAACAAAACTAAATTTTATTGTTGTAAATCTGTCCATTGTGTTTGATTTTCAAGCTTGTGATTAGTTACTAGACTGGCCGGAGGGTGTGTTGCACCAGGTAATTTGTTCCACTAGCATTGAATGTATTGCAAAAATGAGTCGCATGTATTGAATGTTTGTCATGGATTGATTATTAGTGGAGCTGTATCCACCACTTTTTTGTGTGACGAGAACTTATAGGTAACTTTTTGGTTTTGTAAATGTTTCTTTTTGCTCATTGATCTGTTTACCTTTTCGCCTAGTGACTATTTAAGGGAGCTCTTTGTATTATGTAATGGATATAATGCTTAATAACTAGGACTTTGTAGTTGGCTATTAAGGTGGGTTCCGTTGTTAACTTAAATACGTCGGAGGAGTATCAAGTTTGGTCGTGTATGGAATTGTCTTGCAGGTAAGATGAATCCTTTGTTGCTCTTGTGATAGTTTATAGTTTCTGTCACTATTTGGACATTTGATATTTGTTTACTATCTGAATCTTCATCATAGGTGAATTGGCTGTAATTGTGAAGATTTGAGGGGTGTCTCTTCAATTCCATCTTTTGAAACTTCCACTATCTGCACAGGAATTTGCAACTCAATTTTGAATACAACCGGCCTACATATTTTGATGTAAGTATTGGTTACAGTTAGCATTCATTTGTTTTTCTATTCCTTTTATGTAGTTTGTCTCATGTGTCAAAATTTTGTCTGTTAAGGTCTATTGGGGATACGTTAAATTCCGATCTCGGGATGTTAAAATGAAGTGAAATTGATGATATGCTTTTAAATATTGCCTCTATTCTTGAATTAGTTTACCAATTTGTTGGCCCACTTACCAAGTGGTGTTGCTTTTGTTTCTCTAGAATAGTCTCCTAATTCCACTCATCTTGGGTCTATGCGTTTGATGTTTCTTCTTCTAAGATAAAGGCTTGGCTAGACTTACATTTCATGTGGTAGGAGCTGTTACATTAAAAATCCTGTTGGTGTCTGGGGATGTTTAGCTTGTGTACCAATTTTCCTTTGCTTCCTCTTTACTTAATGAGTTAATGTTCAAAGTTAAAGGATGATTGTGTTGAAGATGTGCCAGTTTTCTTTGGTATGTATGTACGTTGCTTTTATTTTTCCCTGGGCATATTTTAGTCACCTGATTTCTTTTGGTGACTTTTTTCAGGTGAGAATAAGAACCTCTTTATCTTATATAATTGACTTAGAAACAACCTTCTAAATGAATAGGCAATCGGTGAAGTTTTTGTAAGGATCATTCCTGATATTACAACTATCATTGTTTGTATAAATACAATGTGAAGAATCAAAGCCAGCATTTAAAACTTGTGCGTATCTAGTCCAAAGCCTAACAGCAACTAAAGCTTTTCTAGTTTTTCAAACTATGTGCTATCACTTTCGTGGAGGTCCTGGTTACTTCAAAATCCTGTTCCTTTGAAAAACACATGCAGTGTTTTTGCTTCATATTGTTGAAGGAGCACCAAAAATGTTAGGAAAAGGGTAATTAGGAACACCTAGATGGAATCGTGTAATATTTGCATTCCAAATTGCAAACAAGATTGTTGCATCTAATTGTGCATGCATTTATCTATCTTTTATCATTTGGTGTTGTATTTGGTGCTTTTGGGGTGGGATGAACAAGATTCAATGAAGAAGAAATGAAGCAAGGATCAGTTATAGTAGTGTGGAAAAAAGACATTTAAATTTGACAAACGCAAAAAGTCTTGTTTGTTAATTATACTTAGCTGTAGACTGCAAGCAAGTGTTTGTGGAGCAATTTCTGAACAATCATAACTAAATGGTTGAAGCAAATTATAGCCAAATTTCAAAGGAAGATGTCCAACACATTTGTTTGAGCACTTCGGTATCTGTCTGTTCTTAGGCATTTACAGCATGTGAATAGCATATTTGCAATAGCATGTTTAAGTTCAATATTGAGAAGGAGGCCTAGCTTTTAAGCAAAGGATGTTGCAAGCTAATTCTGAACTTCATTTCTCTGTGCTTTTTTAAATCTATTTCTTATTTGGTAACTATATCTTTAAGCATTCGTGTACTTGAACTCATGCTTTATTTCATATTGGTATAACATTATTGACACTTTTACCCCTCTTATTACTGATTGTCTACTTCATTATCTTTTCCAAAACTGATTTTAAAGATCATTACCCCATCAGGATTTGTTGGATTTCTCTTAAGAGAGTTCTGATGTGGAGAGGATTGGATTATGGAAAATTGTCATCTATTTGTCTTCCTGACCTTGTTTTGCTACAACTGTTATTGTATTTGTTTGTTAATTTGGTTTTTCTCCTTTTTGCTCCAGTTGGAATGATTTTCCACATTCTACTTTTTCATAATAGCCTCACAACAGCAACCTCCTTACTGTTCATCTTTAGCCATGAGTATGAGTTGGATCTGCTGTTGACTGGAATTGGTCATAAACTTTACAATAATTTCAGTTACATAGTTTTGTAAATAATTGCATGCTTCATTGTGTGATTGCCTCAAACATTGTTAACTCAATTTGTTATTAGTTTTGTGAGTGGTTATCGACCTGGTCAGAGTGTATTAGCTCTAGTTATTGGTTGTAGCAATCTCTATTTAGAAATAATTGTGGTAGACCTTCTATATTTGTTCAAATGGTTGCTAAAAAATGCTTTTATTCTTTCCAGGTAACGGATGAACGAGTCCTACTGCCTTTACATCATGCTCCCCTTGTTCTTGTTTTTACACCACCAATCTGAATGTGAATTTGCTTGGGCTTATTTAGTTCATTACCTTAGTGTAAAATTAGACGTCCTTCACCTATAGTGAATATTCTAATTGATCAATTTTGGTAGTGCTGTAATAGGAAGTGAATGTTTATCATTGAGTAATTGTGCTATTGCTGTAGTCACCACTTTTAACATGGATACTTGCAAGGGTTACTCTTGTGTTGTACGGTCTTTGTCAGTACTGACACATTTGATTTGTGTTTACTAATGAAACATTTTGATAGCTGAATTTTAGATATCAAGATCTTATAATTTGCTTAAAGCTTAAGTTTAGAAGTATCAGTTTGTAGTTACTATGTCAGGACTGCTTAATGTGATGATTGGTCTCAATTGATGGAGATGCATTTTACTGAAAGAAAAAAACTTTCTTATATCCGCAGCAAGATTAAAACCATCTGATGAATTTGAAGATGGTTATAAAAAATGGTATGATAAAAATTAGAAAGTTAAAAGGTGGCTACTAATCTCTATGACTACAGAATTAATGAAGCGTTATTTGTGCTTCTGATCGACTGAGTGCTAACTAATCAGTGACTATTTTTTAGGAACACTGGAGTTATTTGCCTTAATTCATCCTCCACCGCAAAGGAACCAATCATGTGAAGGACACTCGCCGTGAACCTTTTCATGCATGTCTATGGAAACTTCAAAATAAAAAAGGGAGAATCTATCACTCAAATGTATACCGGTTTTCCTCACATCATTAACTCTTCGAAAATCTTGTGAAACATTTTATGAATGAGGACTTGAAATGGAAGATCATTTGTGCTGTACTTCCTTCATATAGCTCCAAGGTGGATGCCATCGAAGAAAATCATGATTTTCCCAATATGTCATTGAATGACTCATTTTCAAACTAATGGCAAAGGAGCTCTCCTTGAGAAAATTCGAAGAAGCACCTAATTCCTTAGCTTTAAGGACAACCGACAGCAAGTAAGTTCCTTCCGATGAGGATGAATGGTATTGCTATGTTGACTAGTAAATTCAACAGCTACCTAAGAAGGTACAAGTGGAAAGGCAAACTGAGAAGAAAAGAGTATAAAGGCGACGATGACTAAGAGAGGAATTACTATCATTGCAAGAAACTGGAACACTACCGTCACGAATGCCCTCCATTGAAGAAAAGCAAGAAGGAAGCACAACAAGGAGAAGAAAGTCATGGCTATCTGGAGTGATGAGGACTCGACTTTCAAGTGAATTCGAGGATGAATTCGAAACCGCAAGCATGTTTCATGGCGAATGGTGATTCAGAGAATGAGGTTAGTGATTCTACATGTGAATTTTTATATGATGAATTGCATGATACTTTTTCTGAATTATATGAGAAATTAGAAGCTTAAAAAAGATATATAAATCTCTTAATAAATGCATGCATGAGAGTGAAAAGATGAATGAATGATTAACCCAAAAAATTAACTCATTGCTTAATAATGCTCCTTTGAACCAATCGAATGCATGTGATTGTGATGTTATAAAATCTAAAAACATTAAGCTCACTGAATTATATGATGATGCGCTCCTTGAAATTGATAGCCTTATGCTTGAAAATGAAGCTAAAAACCAAAAATACTAAGATGAAAAATGAGATGGCTAATTTGCATATTTGTAAGAGATAAAGAAAGACTTGATGTAATGTTGGATCCCACAAGGGCATCTTTAGAAAGGAAGGAATCAGTTTTGACTCTTGTAACAAGACCGAGCACCTAAAGTATGTACAGACTGCAAGTACTTCCTTTATACTCTTTGTTACTTGTTTCCATTGAAATAGAAAGGGTCATGTCATCAAGGGCGCGTTTACCATGCGGGTAATGTGGGTGAACTAGAGTTTTTAAGAAGTGGATTTAAAAAATAAAATTAAAAGTTAAAAATAATTAATAAAAAATAAAACTTTATATTTATAGTAAGTTTTGAATTGAATTTTTTAAAAAAATTATTGATAAAAAATATTTATTTTAATTTTTGTATGTATTTTAAATTAAAAATGAGTTAAAAAAATGGAGTTTGGGGTGTTGGTAAACACACCCCAAGTCTTGCTAGTACAAGAAAAATTTAACCAAAAGTTAAAATTGTTGGAATTATAAGGATAATTTTGATGATAACAAAGAATTAAGAACTATGATTTATATTAGACTAATAATCTGAAAACAAGTTCTGCAGGATTAGACAAACAAAGATCATTTAATTTACAGCAGACAAGAACAGCCATCACACAACCAACTGCTGAGCTACTACATACTGGACAGAGGACAGCATACGGGACAGAGGATGCCACAGCCACATTACAGTCAGCTGTTCGACTACTGAAGCATAAGAAGACTTCTCTGTTTCGAAACAGACCCTTGTGTTCAACGGCAACGAAATTTCCCTTGCTTCAAAAAATCACCTGCACTCACAACGGACTGAAGCACTTCAAACATTACAAGAGCTTTTCACAGAAAAGGAAAGCTCAATAATCAAGGGAAGAAAGCACATTACACAAGTCAAAGTCTTTGTTCAAGTCAAGCAGTCAACCTGCATTGCATTTATTATGGACAAGCCATATCAACTCATCAGTCACCGAGTCTCAGACAGAAGCTTAGCTAAATTAAGCTTTCAACCGTTGGCAGCAAATTCAAATTTCTACACCGCATTTAATGCAACGAAGACCTTGCACAAAGACAGCCGAAAGAAGGTTGGAAGCGGTTGATTAACCACTGGACAAAACCTGTGACAGAGAGCGCCAACAGCAACGTTCTTCAACGGCTCTTGCACAGGGAAGAAACTCTATAAGAAGGGAGTCACAGCAACGAAGAAAAGCGGAGTGAGAGAACATAAGAAAACAGAAGTAGAGAGAACCAAAGCAAAACAGAGATACACAAGAACTCTTTGCATGAAATCGCCTAAACATAACCAACCAAATGCTTGCTGTTATATATCAAGTTCTCTTTCTTCATATATGTCAGCTACATAGCACTATCATAATCGACTATGTTACTTCTACCTGTAGGAAATATTATTATCAAAATTTTTAAATGTGAACTCAATTCACCCTATTTTTGAGGTGATTGTGCAGGTTTATTCAATAACTGTGTATGAGTATATACAAGAATAGGATCGCTTCATCTCAACTTCAACAACTGTGTATCAATGTTAGAACTACAACACCATACATATTCGTGCTAGGTTTGAAAGACTGAAAAAATATGATAGTTTCGTGAGGTTGAAACAGCTCAAACTAGATAAGCAATTTGGTGAGCATTTGTCAAAACTACATTGCAGCACCAAGTCGGATGAGTGAATGCAAAAACTAAAAGATGAAATAATGATGGATATAGACGAGCAGTATTCTACGAATGGATAGATTTTGCGTTTGAGGTCGACACGGGTTAATTATACATATGGTGAAATTGAATGGTCATAACCTGTTTCTTGGAAAAGTACTTTGATTCGAGTTTGATTCACTATTTGGCGCTTTGAAATTTTTAAGATGTAGTATCTGTAATGATGGGAAGAGAAGATGGCAACTTTCTTGTCATAATACATGTTGTAGTGTAATGATGCATATACATGCTTTTGTTCAAATTAATTGGATAAAGCAGAGCTACTATAACTTTAACCTAGGGAAGCATCCTTTTATAAATATAATTTTTTCTAAATGTCTGGTTTGTGAAGAGATTTAAAGGTCATTATAACTGGAAATGGACTCTAAAGGAAATCGAATTGAAGAAATGTCTACAACCAAATCCAAATTCGAAGTTACTATAAGAACTAAAAGAAATTAAGAAGATACAAGGGCAATGTGATTTTTTCAAACATGCAAGTGCACAAGCAATTCTGTCAAACTTGTGCACATATATATATGATGGTTCCCTCTAGGAAGAAATTTGCGTAACAAAATGAGGAAGGGGATACGATGAACGATCATAGAAATTGAATGGACTAATGTCTGAACTATGAGAAGTAAAGATGTAAAAGAAATGTCAAGAAAGCAATGTGTGATATAGCTTAAGAAAGTGATACAATGAAACCATGTATGAAGGTGAAAGGCATGCATTGTAATATATATGCACATCTCCATCTATATACAATATTCGTGTATCTATCATGAATTTCAAATATTCCTAGAAATATTCGCCTCAATTCCTAAGATGGCTTCTGTGCTTCGGCTGGCTCAGGATGTGTAGGCTGAACAATTTCTTGAGTTCCTTGGTCTGGTCCAGCAAAGCTGTGTGAATTGTATGAAGGTTGTCCTTTAAGGGTGCAATTACTGCAGAGAAGCTTGTAGAGTTCATAGTGGGCTGGATTCCCTCTTTCGTCTTTAGCACTACTCACCACAACCACTCTGACGAATTTAGCATCCAATTTGATGGTTTTGCTCACTTCAACGTTACCAGAGAGCCACTCAATGGCACCGTCTCCAACTCGTATTCTCTGCTAATTACATGTGGATAAGGAAGGTGCTTCTTCTCTAATTTGGAGGCCTTGATCATTTGTTGGAGCATGACTTCACAAAGGTTAGTTGGCAGCTCCTTAATCAATCTCCAACCATATAGGCATCTTGAATAGAATTACATTGCGACTGCCTGATCGTTGCATGATCATCTTAGAAATAATGTCGCAAGTGCTTTTGGTAGGATAGGAAGATGAGCCACTGATTCATGTTCGATCCTGGTCACTACATCAATTTCTAGTGCCAGCTTCAAGTAGTTCAATTTGGTGTAATTAACTGATCAGGGTATATCTAGCATTGGCGACATCGATCTCAGTTCAAGATTAATTTTAATTCCATTCACCATTGTCCTGATTGAGGAAGAGCTGGTTTCTCTAAGGTTGGCATAGAACACCCGTACGCCATCCTCATAATACTTTCCAGGTAACTCATTGAATTCTAACCACCCTTGTTCAAATAATTCTTCTACTTCTAACCCAAAGTAATTGAAATCGTCAAGACTTACAACTGCTGGATAAGGAATCAGAGTACCTAGTCATCGGCGATAGCCTTCAAACGCTTTATATCAGGTAAATCTATCGAATCTGTTGTCCTCGGTCCCAAAATTCTTTCTATGAATCTTTAAATTATTTCTTTGCCATTGTTGTAACGGAGGATTACTGAGGTTTCGGGATTGAGGGTTGGAGAAATTGTTCTAGAGTTAGGTTTGCCGAAGAAGAAGATAGGACGCGTTTGAGCTCGGTGAGGAAGGAATAAGGGTTAATAGGTCTACTATGCGTCAACTGCTTATGAGACATAAAAGCTCTGTCCCTGTAATAAGTTTGCTATGAGTCAGCTGCTTTTGAGATATTAACCCTCAATTTAAATTTAAGACTAATGAACCGTTAAAGAGACGTGCTAGCTGTTACGTTGCTGACTAGCTTAAATTAGAGAAGAGCGTAACTCACTGAGAAACACATCACATAAAGCATAATTCCAATTCATGGCAAATTTTTAAAAATGATTCAAATCCTAGTGGTTTGGTAAAGATATAAGCTAGCTGATTTTCAGAGTCACTAAAATTTAAATTGATGTTATTGCATTCAACATGCTCTGTAATAAAATGATGTCGTAAATCAATATGCTTCGTGCAAGAATGTTGAATAGAATTTTTTGTTATCTTGATAGCACTAGTGTTATTATAGAGTATAGGCACATTCATCAAATCAAAACAAAATATAGCTGCTGTTGTTTGATCTACAGTACCTGGGCATAGCAACTTCCAGCAGATACATATTCTCCTTCAGCAATGGACATAGCTACAAACGATTGCTTCTGTGAGCACCATGATATTAAACAGCTTCCATGAAACACTTGTGCTTTTGCTATCAAGCTTACATCTACTAAAATCAGCATTACCATAAGTATATAAGTTAAACGGACATCTTCTTGGGTAAAACAGTCCTAACTCTTTGGTCCCAACTAGATATCTTATAATTCTTTTTACTTCACTCATGTGGGATTGCTTAGGATTGCTTCGAAATCTAACACACGAACATACACTAAACTGAATATCTGTTCTACTGGCTATTAAGTATAAGAGAGATACAATCATACCTTTATACAATTTTTGATCAATGGATTTACCTATTTCATCTTTATCTAGATTGCATGAGGTAGACATTGGGGTGCTTATCTCCTTGCTGCTTTCGATGCTATACTTCTTGATTAAGTCTTTGACATACTTTGGTTGATAAAAATTCTTTTCTTCAGTTGTTTAAGTTGCAATTCGAGGAAGTAGCTCAACTATTCCATGAGACTCATTTCAAATTCTTTCTGTATTAGCTTAGAGAATTTTCGGCAGAATCTTTAATTAGTATCGCCGAAGATTATGTCACCATCATAAAATTTGTACAATTAGCATATCACTATATTCATGTAGAATGAACAAAGTTAAGCAATCTTACCTCAGCAGAAACCTTTTCCAATTAAGAAAGCACTTAAACGCTCATACCAATCTTGGGAGCTTCCTTGCCATAGAGTGCCTTATTTAATTTAAATACGTACAATGGAAAATCAGGATTTTAAAAACCAGCTATGTTGTTAAACAGGAGAGCCATTTAGGAAGGCATTTTTAATTTCCATTTTTGAAAAGTTTGAAGTCTTTTACGACATGCGAATGCAAGCAATTTTCTGATAAGCCGGGCAATAGGAGCATATGTTTCATCAAAATCAATGCCTTCTTCCGGATTGTACCATTTTGCCACCAATCTAACTTTGTTGCTAATGATATTGTCTTTTTTATCCATTTGTTCCTAAATACCCATTTAGTTCTTATGATGGATTTGTTATGTGGTTTCCTAACTAAATGCCGTACATTGTTTCTTTCAAAAGTGATTTAGTTCTTCTTGCATAGGAATGGTCCAAGAATTGTCTTTTAGAGAATCAAGAATATATTTAGGCTCAAAGTTGGATACAAATGCACAGTACTCTATAAAATATTTTTAAATTGAAATATAATTCTTATTCCTTCACTTACACTATCTCTTATGTTTTCCTATGGATGACTGGATCCGTGTTTGAAGGGTCTCTAATAGGTTCATTGTTCAATATAAACTTGTTCACTCTCTGTTGTCATCTCAGCAGTTTGTTAGTCTGCCTATAAATTAATTTCATAGTAGAATATATTATACATTTTACTATTCAGCAATGGTTAGATATCATATCTCTATAGTGATCATAATGTTTAATTGCTTCATAATAATGCCTTAAACTGATATTGTAGCAAATGTTGTTACAATTAAGAGTGTGAAGTACATGCCCTTCCACCTCTCACTTGCCTCATTCGCCAAAAGTATCTACTGGAGTGTGTACGGTCTGCTAAGGTTCGACTGATTTGTCCTGGAAGTTAAGGTCTTCCCTGCAATTTATTTTTTTATATTTATGCTTAATAATCTACAAATTGTTCAGTTGGCAACATGCATATATGACGTACGTCTAGTACTAAATAAGTATTTAACATTATAAACACATTGTAAAAGCAAGTAGATAGCACCTAGTGAATACTGTTTCACTTACCATCGTAAAGCATTCTATTAGTCGATATGGAACTTAAGGATCACAATGTCGGAAACCCATTCCTTTCTTTTTCTTGTTTCCAAACATTCCGTAACGATCAACTCACTCTCATTTCCTGCAAGGGTAAACAAGCGGTGGCAGTTTTTGAGGCTGCTTGCGTAATAGTAGACCATCCAAGAGGCCATGCCATTACGGCCCTAACTGCGTGGAGTGAGAAACTAATCCAATATCCACTTCATTACCGTGTAAGTTTAGTATCAAAGAACATCATAACCCAAATGAGATCCTCATAACCATTGCTAGCATTCAACGGTTGCTTGCCAAGAAGCAGACAAGCCAAATTAGCTCAGCCATCTATATCTAAACTTACATAAAGATGGCATAGGTAACACTCGAGCCTCATGCTCTTACAAAACTTGCGAGCATTTAGTATTAACCATCAAGTAGGAAAAATAGAGGAATTCAATCAAACAAAAAGAAATCCATGCTTGATACCAACATGAATGAACCAGAAAAGAAACCGATCTCGTTACAATCTCGAAAACACTATATCAAGGCTCCCGAACTTCGGAGTACAAAATTAGTGTTTATTTGTTCTTCCTTTTTCCCCTATGGTTTTGATGCGTTGCTAGCTTTCAATTTTTCACTAAAAAAAACCGTCATTAGCAATCAAACGAGAATGGTCGCTATTGAAGTTAAATAGCGACCCGAGAAGTTGTTGCATTTAGTAGCAACCAAGAGGACTGGTAGCTAGTGCCTAGAACAATAGCGACTAGTTTGTGCTGTTTGGTCCTGATGTGATTAACAATAGCGACCATAAAATATAATAATTTAAAATTAACTAATAATAATTTATTTAATAACTTTTAAATATTTAGATGTATTAACATTTTTCATATGTCATATTGACAAAAATTTAGATCTTTTGGGTGATATTTTGTGGTCAATCTATAAATCAAAACAATAGCGGAAGCGAAAAAGATTTTGTAGAAAATCACTAACCTCCAGCAATACTCGATACTTTCTCTTCCTTAACTTCTTAAACTTCTTGAGTTCTTCCAACACAATAACAACTAACTATAATAGAATATGGTATCTCTCTTGAATGATGTGCTGGAGATCCAAATAACCACATACAATAAGTACCTAACAACTACACTCAATAGAATAACTACTAGAACATGGAATAATCATTATAAATCCCACTATTTAATTATTTCATAATTATGTCACATAAAAGTGAAGGCCATAAAAAATGTGTAACATCAAATGGTGTCCAACATTCTCCCACTTGGTCTAAACTTTTAATTTACCGTAATTTTCAAGTAGTCTGGTATTTCATATGTCTAAAGACAAGAATAGAATTACATGAATCATGGAGGTAATTTTCTTTATAAGTAAAAATTTCCTTTCATGTATTGCATTGTAATTTTTCTTCCTTTGAATAAGCTCATACCATTATGAATAAATCTCAGATTTTATCTGGGTACTCAAAATATTTATCATTTTCAATATAAATGTATCCGAACAGAAATGAGAAAACAAATTTAATCCAGAGTTTCATTACAAAGAAATTACTAGCATATCAACTCAAATAGTAAGTGACAAATTAGGACTAAGTCCCATTTTTATTGCATGATCGTTAAACAACTTCAGTGGCATGCCTTTGGTCAAAAGATCTGCAATCATCAGCTCAGTACGAATGTGCTCAATTAGCACTTCATTTGTTATAATGTGCTCTCTAAATAAGTACTTAGTGTCGTGTGTTAACTTCGACTTTCATTTTTGTTAATCTTAGCAAAGAACACAGCGGCTGAATTGTCACAATCCATCTTCAATGACAGACTCAACAACTCGAAACTCTTTAGCCAAATTCCCTATGATGTGGCCTCCAAATAAGAAACAAACTCAAGTTCCATAGTAAAAGTAGCAATTAAAGATTTTTTTGCATTTCTCCAAGATATAGCTGCTTCAGCAAGCATGAAGATATACTCAGATGTTGACCTTCGAGAATCAACACACCCACAAAGTCTATATTTCAGTATCAAACAACTTCCAAAAAGTCGGATTATCTATATGTAAGCATTTAATTCTTAGTTGTTTGAAGGTACATCATGACCTTCTTTGCAGCGTTCTAATGATCTAATCCTGTATTATTTTGATATCTTCGTAAGATTCCAACTGCAAATGCAATGTCAGCTCTAGTACAGACTTGAGCATACATTAGGCTTCAACAGTTGAAGCATATCGTTTTTCGTTTGTTCCCTTTCAAGTTCATTTTTAGGAGATCGATTCAAATTGAACTTATTGCCTTTCACTATAGGTGAAACACTAAACGAACAATTTTTCATCCGTAATTTTTCGAGAACTTTATTGATATAGGCTTCTTGAAATAATCCCAAGATACATCAGCAATATCTTTCATATCAAAATGTTTCGAGAGAAATTGTTTTATCTCATGCAATAACCCCTATCATTGGTTGTAAGCAAAATATCATGAACATATAAAACCAAAAAGATGATTTTACTCCCACTAGATTTGTGATATATACATTGGTCCATAACATTATGAAACTTTAAATACCACTGACAGGAGTTTTACTTTAATCCATAAATAGAATTGTGTAGCTTGCGAACCACGTTGCTCATTAGGGTGCTAGCCATTAGGGATGTCAACTTGCTCATTAGGGTGCTAGCCAATGCTTTATCTGAAGACTCAAATTGCTCATCAATAGCGTTCATCAAGTCCTTGATATTAGTACAATCAGGTATCGACCCACGAATACTAGTCATAATGTGAGATTTGATATACATCATACTTAACCGATTAGATTTCTCCCACCGTTCATACAATGCAACTCACGGGAAGCTAATGCCATGATGATACGAAGGAATCCTTTTTAGAAACAGGAGAGAATCTTTCTTGGTTTTAAATATCCATTTACAACCAATAGTCTTGACCCCATTAACAACTCAATAAGATCCCATACTTGATTATTTGCCATAGAATCGATCTCATCTTTCAAAGCATCGTACCATAACTTAGATCTATCACTTTCCATGCTTGTGAAAACGTCTCAGGGCCATTATCTAATGTCATTGTCAGATTCATGTAGATACACAATATAATCAGTAGAAATTGCTAGTTTTCTAGCTCTAATAGATCTTCTTGGTATTGTGTGAATAGTCTCTTGTGAAAATTGTTGCACAACTGGATGTCCCTCTTGTGGAGGTTGTTCATCAGGATTTGTTTAAATTATTTTCAGCAAGATGTGGAACTTTAGTGACTAGCTCTTCAATATCCATTCTATTTGAATGAATCACCAATCTTATGCTTGATTCTGCAGTTGTATCCGAAACATGATCTTACTCAAAAAATTAAGGTTTTGAATTGATCACTCGGACTCCCACATCATTTTCAAGAAATTTAGCATTTCATGGTTCAACAATTCTACTGCTATGGTATGGCCAATAAAACTTATAATCCTTACATTTTTCAGCGTATCCAACAAAATACCCACTAATAGTCCTTCGATCCAATTTCTATTCTTGTGTATTAAAAACTCTATCAGCTGGGTAACCCCAAAATGCATACATGTCTTAAACTTTGTTTCGAACCATAATTCAAAAGGCGTTTAGAAAACTGCCTTAATTGGAAACTCTGTTTAATATATATGCTGTTATTTTAAGAACTTCTATCCACAATGAAGAAGGAAGGTTGGATTTGCTAGTATACTCCTCAGCATGGCCATTAATGTTCGATTTCTTCTTTCTGCTACACCGTTCTGTGATGGTGAGCCAGGCAAAGTGTATTAAATACAATACCTTGCCATTGATGAAATTCAACAAGTGGAGCAAGTACCTGTATATTTACTACAAAATTCACCACCTCCTCTATTAGTCTCACGATTTTAATTTATTTTCCACATTGTTTCTCTACTTCTATCATATAAGTTTAAATGCATCCAATGCTTTGTATTATTATGAAGCAAGTAGAGATACATAATCGTGAATAATCATCAATGAGAAGTAATGTAATATTACTGACCACTAGAGTACATATCGGGGCAGCAAATATCTGTGTGTATGATTTCTAAACTGTTAGAACTCTTTCTGGCACCTTTTTTATTCTTGTTAGTTTGCTTTACTTTAATGCAGTCTATACAAGTACCAAAATCCGTAAAATCTAGGGTTTGAAGAACTTCATCCTTTACTAACCTTTTGATTCTTTCAATGGAGATATGTCCCAATCTTTGATGCCATAATATGAAAGATTTCTCATTTATAACACAACGTTTAATAGAGGCATTATCGTTTGAAGCCATCAAACTATACGGAACATTATCACTTAAATGAATTTTGAACAAACCATCATCCATTGTACCATTTTCAACAACATTTGAATCCTTTAATAAATTAAAAGATGTTTCATAAAAATTGAAGAAAAAACCCAAAGGTACAAGTCTTGAAATAGAAATTAAGTTTATAGAAAAACTTGGTATAAAAGGTTCGTTCTAAATCCAAAATAAAACTAGTCTATATGTTCCTTCGGCGTCCACACATGAAGGCATCCTGTTTTCCGAATAGATGCTAAATTCTTTGATTGTCGGTTTCCTTTGATTTATAAAACCCTGCATGGTATTAGAAATATGGATTGTAGAACCAGAATCAATCCACCAAGTGTTATGGAAAACTAAACCATATTAGATTCATAATACACATAAGATATGAGTTTACCTTTCTTTTCAAGCCAAACCTTTCTTTTAGGGCAATCTTTCCTCATGTGTCCCTTCCTTTTACAGAAGAAACACCTAGATTCTTTTGAAACACTATGGAAGAACCATTCGACTTACCTGTTGCATTCGGCTTGTCCTTTCCTATTTTATTGAAGTTCTGCTTTTTGTCTCATGTTACCAGATGTGCACTTTCATTCATTTTCTGAACAATATTAACTAATCTTAAGTATAATATTAGTTAAGATAAGACATTAATAACCATACATTTTAGCATGCATCACTTCTTTTATAGTTCGCTAACACCAATTGATAATCAATGCTGAATTTGCTGATTGTTCAATGATATTAGAAATTAGTTTTGTTGAATTTGCCTATGCCAATAAATGATTTTTTCAAATGGAACATGTTGATTGTCAAGTGGTAAGTCATTAAGAAAAGGGACATATCAAGAGGTAAAGCTTTTTGAAGTCAAAGTAATCATTTTTTGTAAAATGTATCTCTTTGAGAAGTAATGAATCCAGTTTAGGATCTGCAGCATGCATGCTAAGGGAATGTTATCTTGACTTGTGCAAAAGGTACTCTTCGCAAGAACTATTATGAATGCCATATCTAACGGCTACTGACTTCATCGTGCAAAGAACATTTTAAGAATTGAATATATATTGAAAGAGAGAATGTGGATATGCAGGATATTTACTGCAGAATGCTTGATGCAGAAAATCGCTAAAAATGCTCTATATTAATTCACCTTATGCAGGAATTTCTATACATCAAAATCCTCTAACCGTATTTCTGATGAAGTATTGTTTGCAGATTTTAGTTAATTAATACGAGAGCAAAATAGTTGGGAAAAATAAGTAAGAATATGAGCATATTCCAAGTGGGAGCATACACTATACTACCAACAACTACCGGAAAGGACACTACTCAACTAAAAGCGAAGAATGCTACTGAAGTTAACATTTCATTGACAATGCTTCTATTAACTTATTATATGTAAGTCATAAATTAAAGTAAAAATTTGCTAAGTATATTAGCAGCAGAGAAGGAGAACATTGCCCTTATAGAGGATGGCACTTAAGGGGGAGAAAATCTTCAAGTCCTCATAATATGAATTATGATTTATAGAAATATATATTTTTTGTGAACTTAATAAATTTAAGCAGGATCTATGATGCACTACAAGATGGACATGCATCGGTTTTCTTGCTAGCAAGAAAGTGTCATTCTTTACAAAAAGAAGTTGCTGAAAATAATTTGCGGAACTTAGTTGAAGAGCATCCATAGTGCAATCAAAAAAGTCCATACAAAAGAGATTAGTAAATATATAAAATTACCTCTTATAGGAATCAACGTCGGAAGCAGAAAATACTGGCACGAACAGAATATGAATCTAAAGTGCATATCAAGCCAAAGTAACAAGAAGCATCTCCTAAGTATTAAAATCAGTTCTAATACAATCTAGTCATCCAGAGGTAATACTATTTTAGTAGTAAGAATCAATGAGAATGATTGTAAATTGTAAATTACTTCATGCTTCATGACTGTTAGTATTGGATAACATCCTTTCACCCTTTTTGTGATGACAAAAAGAGGGAGAGACAAAAGAATTACTATGTGCAGGTGATTTGATATGTTTACAAAAAATTGGAAGAGTATTAGTACTTCAAAGATATGCACTACGTGAAGGAGAAATTTTCAAGAGAAAGAATGAAATTTCTACTGTCTCTTAAAATAAATAGCAAGTTTACTTCCTTATTTATAATGAGTATTTCATCGAAGAGCAGTTATTATTTTGTACTTAGTTATAAAGCATAAACTAATAATTATTAATTGTTTGTCATCATAAAAAATGGAGAGATTGTTGGAACCCCAAGGTTGATTTTAAAGATAGCATTTCATTAAAAATTGTAGTTTATGAAATAGGGTGGACTAACGTTTGAAATAAGTTAATGTAGATTTTCACAAGGAACAACCATCATAAACATAATAGATGAATAACTAGCTACATATATGTAACATTTTCCGTCGACCAGATTACATTTGGGAACTTGAGTGTGGAAACAGCGTAAGCAGATTCAACAGAGGGCAGAAACATTGCGCTGGCAAAACAAAGTAGTTAGGTACTACCTAACTGTTGTCTTATTACTGCATGGATCAAACAGCTAACCCGAGCCATCATGATCAGCATACACCTTTCAAGATAGATTCTAGCACGTTATTGATTCCATCTTGCTCCAAATGTCTAATCAGAATTTAGGGATAATGCACTCAACAGCATTGACTTAAGAGCTCAACAAATAGAACTCTACATAAACTCTAGAAAAATCGTAAAAGATTGGAAGAAAATCTCAAACAGTGAATTTCAGAAATTTTCAGACAATAGTGGAGCCAACTTTCAAATGCGATTTCATTGAGATTTTCTCAATCATTTCAAGGCAAACTTTGAAGGTTCACTAAGGAACATACTACCTACAAGTTAACATCAAGAATCACAAAGAATCATAACTAGAGAAGACAGAGAACACGATGCAAGTAGCAATCAGAACCACACCTCATGATAAGCAGAATGCTTTTAACATTCATATTTGGATTTCCTCCAAGAAGAAATTATAAAACTATGATGATTATATCAATACAAGTGGGAAGATCAACAACGATTCATCCTTCAAGTATAGTCACTTAAAAACACAAGTTTTCAGTCATGAAGGTGAACAACAAGCTATGGAACTAAAGCAACTCAACAGCTTCACTAGCCCATGGAAAGAACGTCATGCTGATCAATGAATTCACAAAGGAGATTCACAATCCAAATTAGCTCCAAGTTAGAAAGCAAGAAACAAGTTAGTACTGTCCACATCAAAAAAGAAAGTATATCAGCTGAAGCAAGTGAGCAGCTGGAGCAAGTGGGCATCAGCCAGGCGGGAGTTTTGAATTTCCTTCTCTCTTGCATTTAATGCTGATGGAAAAGCTACTATGAACAAAATAAGGGAAAAGGAGTGAATTTGTGTGTTGTCTTTATATGTTCACTGTTTATGAGTATTACAAATTGGACAATACAATTTATAATGAACAAAAAAATTATATTGATCTATTTAAAAGGGCTGAGATACTATGAACAAATGTAGCTGCTGGATGTACAACAGTTTAATTCAGTTTCAGCGCTGATTTAATGGTTGATAGATGTCAAGGGAACTATGCTGGTGCAAACAAAGTGCATTTTCATTATTTTGGCAAGCAAAGAGAAAGTGTCATTTGATGCAAGAATATGTGTCTCAAGACAGAGATTTCAAACATGTTTGGGATGACTAAAAACATAAACCTTTTATTAAAAAAAGCTTTTGTTAGAATTTTAAAGAGGTTTTTTTATAAAACGTACATGTGTAATAACTCTATAACGTACAACTTACGTGTACCTCGTAAATATTAAAATGAATTTATGCAGCACTATGGAAGAGTTTTTGGGACTTGAAAAGCCGAAAAGCCACACTAAATGTGGCAAAAAATGAGCGCACATTTCTGTCCACTTTCATAACTTATAATAATGTTTTATGTCTGTGATTTTCTTTCATTACTTCTTCTATTGCATTTATACGATGAAAAAGAGCACGAATGTCTTTTAATGTCATCTCGTTTTCTATTTTAAGTTCTCATGAACCACTTTATCTTGACATGGTGCATCTTAGAAAAACAAACGATGAGTTCTTCATGACTATGGCATAGGTCCCACTTAATATTGTTTGACAAAAGTAACATTTGTTTCAATATTTGTGTGTCGTATTTCATCTACTATACCTCATTATTTTACAAGTTAATATAATAATGATAAATTATTTCAAATATTTCGATTATAACAATATTTTTGGGATTTTTATTAGGCTTTGAATAAAACTATGTTACACTCATGGATGGATAGAATAAGGGTGAAATTTTCTCGAAGTGTTATAAGCTTATTGTGAAGCTATCTTCAAGTTCAATATCCTTTAGCTCATTCGACTAAGAGGAGATCCATTAATTTGAGTTGAAATAGGATATGTCAAGAAGTAAGTTATGACAAGTGAATGGAATTCTATCATGTATCAAAGACATGAAAAATTGTTGAAGTTCACTGATCGCACAAACACTTCACAGGATCAGCTTGGTAGCTCTCTAGATATCAACCTTGTAGATGCATATGTCACAGCATGAGTATGCTTTAGTGTTCTAGTTTTGCTATGGATAGTAACATGTTGAAGTTATTATAGTCCAAAACTCTGGAGAAATTCGTGCAGAAACGAAGCCTACAAAAAATTGGAGAACTTTGCTAATTGCATAGGTCTTACATGGACAAACCTGAGTAACTAATCAGGACATCAACTTTGAAGCTTGATAACTTTCTACTTGAGCCAACTTTTGGTTTGATTTTTTAAATTGACCGCTAATACTATAAGGTTTCCACAAACGAAACCTGAGGTAAATCTAACCACTAATAAATCCTAGAAAAATCATCAGAGTGACTAGACAGAATGAATTCGAGAATGGATAGACCAGATATGTGTACATACCCAAACCTTTTTTTGGTTTCCTACTCATTCCAACTAGTTGCAGGTACAATCATATTTTACTAGACTATTACAGAAGACTTCAAGAATATTTTCATGCAAATTTTATAGAGATACTTTCTAATACTTCAATCATATTTTACTAGACTATTATAGAAGACTTCAAGAATATTTCATGCAAATTTTATAGAGATACTTTCGGAATACTTCAATCATATTTTACTAGACTATTATCGAAGACTTCAAGGATACTTCAAGAATACTTTCTGCTCTGACCGTTGGATCATTTTGTGCCATCAAATGTCGTCTTTGACTTTAAATTTTGATGACTAGTTCGTATGACATAATTGAAGCTATCCACATCTATAGGCAAAAGCCATCAAGTGTAAGAAATCACAACACACACTATTAGAGGAAACCATACAGTTGGAATATGTCAAGTAAGCCTTTTTTTTTATTGACATTCTAGCTATGCAATCCTAGCAATTGCCAACTTGATCAAACCAAGTAGGTTTCTCCTTGAGGTAAAGAAGGAGAAAGTAGTCTAAGATTGCAAAGACACTACAAGAAAATATGTCATTTAGCGACCAGAGTATTAGGGCGTGTTTACTATCACCCGAAATTCTACTTTTTTAAACTCACTTTTAATATAAAATAAACAAAAAATTGAAAATAAGTTTTTCTATAGTTTTTTTAATTCAATTTTAAAACTTACTACTAATATAAAATTATTTTTTGTTAAATACTTTTAATTTTTAATTAAGTTGTTATATTCACTTCCTAAAAGCTCAAGTTTTATGAGTTTACCCTTTAGGTAAACACACCCTTAGTGACTGACAAAATACTGGTCACGAAAGATCAACACATTGACCATCATAGGCACGGGTGCAACTGGTCGCGAAAGGTGAACAGCAAGCTTAGAAGAATTCAACCAACTCAGCAGATGACTCATTTGCTAAATAAATAGATACACTAAAGAGACCTACCATTCAACTCAGCTCCAGGCAAGAAACTAAGAAATGAGTTGTTAGAGTCCACATCATTTAAATAAAGCCAACTCGGATAAAGAAATTTAAAGGAAGCCTAGTCAGCTGAAGCAAGTAGGCAAGTGGTTAGGCGGGAGGTTTGAATTTCCTTCTCTCTTGCATTTAATGCTGATGGAAAAGCTACCACTAGACTAGCCAATAGAAATAATGATGCAGCTGGTTGTCTATTAGATATACTTTCATCTCAACCTTGAAGTTTGTCACTGACCTGCAGACTCCGACGGAAAAATTTGCAATGAGAAGAAGAAGCAGCCTCCTGCAAGTACAAATAATACAAGAAGAAGAAGAGCTGCAGAACATAAGTGTAGAGAGACACTCTGAGCAATTCAAAGAAGAGCAAACAAACATTACACAGACTCAAGTCTGCAAAGCAAACTTTACTCACTGCTGCAGATCTTCTACTGAACACATTCTCTTACAGCTTCTTTGATCATCTCACTAAAAAACTTGAAGTTTACTTATTACTTTGAGATTGATCCTGTGCGTAACCTGTGTTATTTAAATCATTGTAAACAAGTCCCTTAGTGCTTGGTGAAGCACTTGTGGGAGAAGCTCTGTTGGAGCTTGGTAAGAGTTATTTAAATCATTGTAAACAAGGCTATTTATCCAACCAGAGGAACGTGTGTGTGACTAGCAAGCTGTAAGGGGTTTTTTGGTGTAGGGAAACGCATAAGAGAAAGTGTACTTAGTGAAACACTTTGCTCTTTGTAAGTATAACTTGTTAAAAGTCTAGTGAAGTTTCAATTTTTTTTGTGAGAGCACCTGCGGAAAGAGATTTGTCGAACCACATAAATTTCCTTAGTAACTTTGGTTTATTGTTAAATTTTCTTACCACAAACCTGCTATGCTAATATCTATCTGCAGGATTTATCATACACACAGCCAGCTATATACCTACTACATGCGGGCCTCCTAATCAAAAGTTTAACAACCTTGAGGTAAAAGATCCATACGGCTAACATTGTTCCTGTAGCTTTTGAAGGAAGGTCATCTAAATCGGCCACCTGTCTTTCCTGGAACCAACTATGTGTACAAGAAGACAAAGATGACGATCTTCGCTCGAGCTCAATATTTTTCACTCTGAAAGATTGTACGTAATGGACCCGTTATGCCAACAAAAGTTTGTCCGGATGGAACAAAAATACCAAAGATTGAAAGCGAATGCATGCTGACGACAACATGCTTGTCTCGCTGAATGACATGGCCATGCATTATATTCCAATGAATTCAGCAGAATCAGTGTCTGCCACACATCAAAGGGATATGGGCGAAACTTGAGGAACACATGAAGGACTGACGCAAGTTAAGGAAACCAGGGGAACTTATTGATGAAAGAATATGAATTCACAATGAACAAATGTGATACCATAACTCAAATGTATACTAGATTTACTAACATTAGAAATCCCTTGAAGAATTCAGGAAAAGCCTTCATACCCGAAGAACTCAAATAGTAAAATACCGAGAGCTGTGTTGCCAACCTTCGGATCAAAAGTGGACGCAATAGAAGAAAACACAATTTTCCACAAATGCCACTAGATTAGCTGATTGGCAAGTTGATGTCCAAGAAATTGTCTCTGAAAAAGACCGACGATAGTCCTGAGGGAATAGCATTAAAAATAAATCATCAACAAGTAAGTGATCACTCCTCTGATGAAGATCTTTCATTACTAACCAAATAATTCAGGAGTTTTCTTAGAAGAAACAAGTTCAGAAAAAAAAAAAAAAAAAAATGGAAGGAAAAATATATAACTACAACTGCAACAAATTTGAACATTTTAGAAATGAATGTCCTATTGCCAAAGAAATCAAGAAACAAGGACATGAGAAGAAAAAGAGCTATGGCTGCCAGAGTGATGAGGATGAAAGCTCTTCAGAAGATAGCCAAACTGAGTCAGATAAAATTGAAGAAGTCAACCTATATTTAAAGGCTGACCGTGATGAATTAGATGAGGTAAGCTCCACTGAATATGATGACTCTATTGAAGACTTACAAGTGAATTCGATGAATTGTATGCAAAGTATCTACATGCTAAAACTATGAAAGGATACATGCATAATTTCAAGAGAATGAATGTCTAAAGAAGCAAGTACTTACACTAAAATTACTCCAGAAGACAAGACTAATGCTATCGAAGACACAATGCATGCTGACTATGATCATATGAACACTAAATTATGTGCACTGCATATTGAAAACAAATGTTTGATGCAATTAAATGATAAAGTCCATGGCAACTTAACTGAATGTGAGGTAAGCTCACCAGTAGTGCATCTACCTCAAGTTACTCTATCAATGTGGATACGATAACTTGAGGAACTGAATGAAGTTTTGAGCCGAGTAGTGGACAGACTGTCATATCGAACCATTTTAGATCTTAAACCATTTATGATATACTACGACACAATGCTCAGAAAGGGAGACGCAGTTGCAAAAGGAAATTCAGAAGCTACATCAAGAAAACTAGACCTTAAAAATGATGTACAGAACCTACACTACAAGAACAATGACTTAGAAGCATCCCTGACCACATTTATAAAAGCTAAAGACAAACTTGATGTGATGCTAGGAGCTCAACATATCATTTACAGTAAAGAAGGTGTTGAATTTGTACCAACAATAGCTAAAACATCTAGTAAGCAACCAGTATGGTATGAAGATCAACCCTCAACTAGCTATCTGAAATACAAAGATGTAAGTGTGTCTACAACAAGTATGCAGAACGTGAGAAGCATCATATACAAAGAGGAAACAACTGATGAATCTTACTTCTCAACTCCGTTTATTAAATGTTTTCACTATCGTAGGAAGGGTTATGGCATAAATTCCTGCTGGTATAAAAAGAATACTAAGAAAATAAAAATGGTTAGGGTTCCAAAAGGAACCATTAATACTAATCTTCTAGGACCCAAACAAAATTTGGTACCTAAGTAATGAAATTTTCTTTTGCAGATAGAAGAGGAGGCAAACAAATTGAAGCATAATCGATGGTACTTGGGCGGCTGATAAAGTAATATGACTGGAGATGAAAGATGGTTTACTCACTTACAAAAGCAAATCGGTGGAAATGTTGTTCTGGATGGCAATAGCAAATGAAAGGTGATAGGCATAGAAAAGATTCATAACCCTACCTCTCTCTATATTGGAAATGTTCGTCATGTCAAGGAATTAAAACATAACTTGTTGAGCATAAGTTAGCTCTGTGACAACGGCTTCAAAGTGAATTTCAACAACCGTTACTGCTCCATTGTCAATCTATCATCCGGACAAGAAGTGCTAAATGGTAAAAGAGAAGGTAACGTATATGTTCTCTAAATTGATGATTTCCCTAATCACAAAATGTGTTTAGCTGCCGGTCAGCAGGAAAGCCGCTGGATCTGGAACAGACGAACTAGGACACTATAATGTATAGGTCCTATCAAAGCTGTCCAAGCTGAATCTACTCTAGACAACCTGTGTGATGACTGTGCAAAAGGGAAACAGGTGAAATCATCATTCAAATCCAAACAATCCATTACTACTGCTACACATGGATCTGTTTGGACCATCAGGAATTGCAAGCTTAGGCGGTAAATACTATTGCCTGTTGATTGTAGATGACTACTCTCGATTTTACTGGGTTTCTTTTATGCATATAAAAATGATGCACTAAAATATTTACATGCTTTTTCAAAAAGGTTAAAAAAGATTTGACTTCAAAATTTGATTTATGAGAAGTCATCATGGCAGAAAATTTCAAAATTATACTTTTGATGAGTTCTGTGATACAAATGGTTTAACGCATAATTTCTCGGCAGCTAGAACTGCTCAACAAAATGGTGTTGTTGAAAAAACATAGAGTGCTTGTAGAAATGGTTAAAACCATGTTGGAACAGAACTTGCCTAAGTATTTTTGGGCTGAGGCTGTCAACATTGCATATCATATAATTAATCGTGCATTCGTTCGTCCTTTCTTAAGAGAACTCCTTATGAACTCCTAAAGCTAAGGACACTTACTAGTGCTTATTTCAGAACCTTTTGTCGCAAATACTATGTACTAAATAATGGTAAAGATAACTTTGGTAAATTTAATGCTAAATCTGATGAAGGAATCTTCCTTCGATACTCCTCTAACTCAAAGGCAAATAGAGTATTCAATAAAAAAAGTATGATTTTTGAATAATCTGTGCATGTGATATTTGATGAAACTAACAATCACTGAGGAAGGAAACGAAACAAATGCAAGATCAAAAGATGTGGAGTTATTCCAATTAGAAGAAAATAACAAGAAATTCTAGAGGAGTCGGCAGACTAACAACCTGCTGAGATGACAACAGAGAGTGAACAAGTTTATATTGAACAATGAACCTATCACAGACCCTTCAAACACGGATCCAGTCATCCATAGGAAAACATAATAGATAGTGTAAGTGAAGGAATAAGAACTATATTTCAATTTAAAAATATTTTATAGAGTACTGTGCATTTGTATCCAACTTTGAGCCTAAATATATTCTTGATTCTCTAAAAGACAATTCTTGGACCATTCCTATGCAAGAAGAACTAAATCACTTTTGAAAGAAATAATGTACGGTGTTTAGTTAGGAAACCACATAACAAATCCATCATAAGAACTAAATGGGTATTTAGGAACAAATGGATAAAAAGACAATATCATTAGCAACAAAGCTAGATTGGTGGCAAAAAGGTACAATCCGGAAGAAGGCATTGATTTTGATGAAACATATGCTCCTATTGCATGGCTTATCAGAAAATTGCTTGCATTCGCATGTCGTAAAAGACTTCAAACTTTTCAAAAATGGATATTAAAAATGCCTTCCTAAATGGCTCTCCTGTTTAACAACCTAGCTGGTTTTTAAAATCCTGATTTTCCACTGTACGTATTTAAATTAAATAAGGCACTCTATGGACTCAAGCAAGCTCCCAAGATTGGTATGAGCGTTTAAGTGCTTTCTTAATTGGAAAAGGTTTCTGCTGCGGTAAGATTGCTTAACTTTGTTCATTCTACATGAATATAGTGATATGCTAATTGTACAAATTTTATGATGGTGACATAATCTTCGGCGATACTAATTAAAGATTCTGCCAAAAATTCTCTAAGCTAATACAGAAAGAATTTGAAATGAGTCTCATGGAATAGCTGAGCTACTTCCTCGAATTGCAACTTAAACAACTGAAGACAAGAATTTTTATCAACCAAAGTATGTCAAAGACTTAATCAAGAAGTATAGCATCGAAAGCAGTAAGGAGATAAGCACCCCAATGTGTACCTCATGCAATCTAGATAAAGATGAAATAGGTAAATCCGTTGATCAAAAATTGTATAGAGGTATGCCAGTAGGACAGATATTCAGTTTAGTCTATGTTCGTGTGTTAGATTTCGAAGCAATCATAAGCAATCCCACATGAGTGAAGTAAAAAGAATTATAAGATATCTAGTTGGGACCAAAGAGTTAGGACTGTTTTACCCAAGAAGATGTCCGTTTAACTTATATACTTATGGTAATGCTGATATTAGTAGATGTAGGCTTGATAGCAAAAGCACAAAGGTTTCATGGAAGCTGTTTAATATCATGGTGCTCACAGAAGCAATCGTTTATAGCTATATCCATTGCTCAAGGAGAATATGTATCTGCTGGAAGTTGCTATGCACAGGTACTGTAGATCAAACAACAGCAGCTAGATTTTGTTTTGATTTGATAAATGTGCCTATACTCTATAATAACACTAGTGCTATCAAGATAACAAAAAATTCTATTCAACATTCTCGCACGAAGCATATTGATTTACGACATCATTTTATTACAGAGCATGTTGAATGCAATAACATCGATTTAAATTTTAGTGACTCTGAAAATCAGCTAGCTTATATCTTTACCAAACCACTAGGATTTGAATCATTTTTAAAAATTTGCCATGAATTGGAATTATGCTTTATGTGATGTGTTTCTCAGTGAGTTACGATCTTCTCTAATTTAAGCTAGTCAGCAACGTAACAGCTAGCACGTCTCTTTAACGGTTCATTAGTCTTAAATTTAAATTGAGGGTTAATATCTCAAAAGCAGCTGACTCATAGCAAACTTATTACAGGGACAGAGCTTTTATGTCTCATAAGCAGTTGACGCATAGTAGACCTATTAACCCTTATTCCTTCCCTCACCGAGCTCAAACGCGTCCTATCTTCTTCTTCGGCAAACCTAACTCTAGAACAATTTCTCCAACCCTCAATCCCGAAACCTCAGTAATCCTCCGTTACAACAATGGCAAAGAAATAATTTAAAGATTCATAGAAAGATTGAAATTCAGTATTTGTAATTTTTCCTTTGATTACATCCAAATTTTGTTTCACTTTCTTTTCGTTTTTATTGTACTAGCAAAATACGATAGTATGATTACTTTTATTACAATGAACAAGTTACAAGTAGAGGAAGTACTTACAGTCTACACGTTAATACGATTCTTGTTTTGTTGCAAGGTTCAAAACCGATTCCTTCCTTTCTAAAGCTGCCGTTATGAGATCCAAGCATCACATCAAGTCTTTCCTTACCTCTTACAAACTTGATAAGGAAAGCATTCAAGTTGGATATCTGATTTGTCATTTTTAACATTGAGGTTTTTAGCTTGTCATTCTCAAGCACAAAATTTTCATTTCTCAACGAGCACATCATCATACAATTCAGTGAGTTTATTGTTTTCATATTTTACATCATCACAATCATATGCATTCAGTTGGTTGATAGAAGCACTCTTAACCGTTCGTTCATCTTTTACTCTCATACATGCACATTTTAAGTGATTATACATCTTTTTCAAGCTTCTAAATTTATCATACAATTTGAAAATGAGTCGCCTAATTCATTATACTAAAATTCATAGTTGGAATCACTAACCTCATTATCTGAATCATCATTTGTTATGAAACAAATTTTTTGAGGTTTCAGTTTCATCCTCGGATTCGCTTGAAGAAAATAAGTCCTCATCACTCCATGCAGCCATGACCTTCTTCTTATGTTATCCTTTTTCTTAAGTCTCTTCAATATAAAGCATTCGTGATGAAAGTGCACATGTTTCTTGCAATGATAACAATTACTCTCTTGATCATCATCATCTTTGTGATCCTTCCTCTTTACCTTACCTTTTCACTTGTTTCTTCTTAAGTAGTTCTTGAATTTCCTAATGAAAGTAGCAGTGCCACCTTGATAATAATTGGAAGGGAGTTTACCTACTATTCGGTTGTTTTCAAGATTAGGGTTGTAAATATAGCTATCAACCTGAAACTTGGCCAACAAAATTTCATTTAACTGATTGTGATCCCATCTTCCAACGTGCCTTCAGCTTGATTTCCAGAGTAAACTATGTTTTTATAATCAACTCAATCATAGAGTGTGCATTACCCTTAACAAGTTCCAAAAAGGCAAGGCTTTGATTAGCTGCTTTGAACTCATATTCGATCAAAAAGTGGCTAACATATTTCTATTCGTCCAAATGGTGATGGGTGCTTGACTGAATCATTTCATGGATTTCATCTATGCATGACGAAGTATGATTGATGTAAACCTTTGAATCAAACTTGAAGAATCGTGTGCTAAAAATATAATGCAAAGCACCTTCATGACATTAAAAGATGCCTATGAGTTTTAGGGGACATCCTTCTGTCTAAGTGAAAATTTTCAACATTTTTTGCAAAAGTTATTTCTTTTGATTTTTTTGTAAATAATAACTGTGAACATTTCTCAAAAAGGTTCCGCGTATTTTGATAAAATTAATTTTTTTATGAAAGAAGTTGAAGATGGTATTTGACAAAAAATATTGAAAAATTAAATGATAGTATAAAATGATCGGAATTTTCTTAATTATATAATAGGTGATATATACATGTGACATTTAATAATTTTGTTAATATTATTTAACCTTTTACTTAAATATTTTTTGTAACAGTAACAATAAATTTGTGAATATCTTTTGCAAAAAAACTAATATTATAAAACCAATAATTAGTTCATAAACGACATTCAAATTAATTTATTTAGCAATAATAGTATATTTACTATTTATTTACGTCATGAATAATTAATGAATTAATAAGTTGTGAATAATGAATAAATGAATAGTCATATTTAGCAATATCAATAGCATCACGACGCACAATTAATCACCACTAAATATTAAGCATCACTAAATATTTTTTTCAGCAATAGCATCTATAAAGGAATAGAACTCCAACTTCTTTCAGTAACAATGCAAATATCATTTTGATAATCTTCACAAGGCACACAAATAATAACAATCGAGCCCATTTAAGAAAATAAGATTAAAGTCTTTCTTATACTTAATATCATTTATAAAACAGTTGGCATAAACTTAAAATGCTGCAAAATTACTAAAAACGAAAAGAGAGTTTGACCCTCAAAAACATTCATTATCTCCTAATTTAAACTGATTCTCTAAAGCATCAATACCGATGCAGCCAGCAACTTCATGAACAAGTCGTTGCCATTGGAAGTTATTTTACATCCCTTGAAATTATCGAACTCCAATTTGTCTTAAGTCAAAGGAAAATTTGAATATCAAAACAATAAAACTGCATAAAAGCCCAGAAGAGCAAAGAATTATCAAAACAATAAACGACACTTGCATAAAAGCCCAGAAGAGCAAAGAATTATCATACATGAAGGACCGTGCAAGAAAATAATATAGCAAATTAATTAACTATAAATGTCTAATACACACCACTTGGAATCAAGCTAGGCAATATCTGTCACATCCCACCCCCGAACCGTGACATGCACTGGTAGAAATCAAGAACAAATTAAAATCTTATTCAAAATTTCAGCAGTACCTTTCCTAAAATTCAAGAAATATATCTGCATATTTACCACAAAAATATTTTAACACTATAACTACAACAAGACTTATGAATAGCCACCCAGGGAAACACATACATTAGCAACAACTCATAATATCTTCTCATATTTATTACAATTAACAACAAATATATTTACACCCAAAATAGATAAGTTCTTTCGAACTGCAGATCCAACTACATCCATGACAAAAATAAAATAAATTGGACAAGATATATACACTTAATGATGTTATGGCAAATCATCATCTACTAGCTTAAATTGAGTCTGGGGGAAGCCAAAGAGAAAAAGAATGAGCCCAGTCTCAGTGAGATAAAACGCAAAATGCATTGATTCAGGTCACTAATGCATTTCCTAATTATTTTATTCCTATCCGTCCTACTAAGCCTTTAATCGTTTCATACCGATCTAGTTATTAGTAGGGGAAATACGGTTACATGCATGCAACATGCAAAGATGAATGATTATGTAATAAATAATATGAAACATAATTTTGCAATTATATAAACACTACTAAGTGCTTTACAAAAAACATATACTTCAAATGTAAAGCAGAAATAAAGAAACAATGTAAACAAAACTATATTATAATAAATAACTAGTAAACACATCAAGTACTTATTAGTAGTTGTATAAAACGTTATAAATTCGTAGGTTAGAAGATAGTGATAAAATGTCAATAAAATCGTTAATAATTACTTGAAATGAAATGATTATCAAATAAGCAATATTATGATAAATAAAGTACTAATTTAAAAAAAAATAATATCTTAACAAATCATGTAAAAAATACATAGCTAATACAATAGTTTAACGAATGATAATCCAAGATAAAAATTTAACAGTCAGAGAGTCAGGCTATTAAATCGAAATCTAATATGCAATCTAATACCTCCGCCAGCACTCGGTGTCCAGACTCTATCTGCGCCCACCAAGGCTACCACCATCAGGTTGATAGGTCCGGACGGGCCGAAGTATCGCCTCTACTCAAATGGGCCAACCTAATACTATAGCCATAGGTGGGTAACTTCTCCGCCACACCTACTGGGGTCCTGATCCCAATCCCTGATTTATTCGCGCCTACCTCAATGCAGCGCGAGTATAAAAAATATGAAAAATATTTTTCATACTCAAATACATATAATATATCCATATACTTGTGAAACAAATTAAACTCGTAGTTTCATTTACCATAAATCATATGCCATCCAAACACATAACGTGATAATTAATATTTCATAAAATCCTTAATAATTATAGTAGAAATATCATGCTCAATTAATAATGCCACCAATCATAACATCAGATAATTAAAACATAAGCATGTCTCCAAGCTCAACAATAAACATGCATCACTGTACATTGTGCAAAAATGAGAAAGAATCATATATGTACAGAAATGGCGAGGTATGTCGGAGGACAAAATAAATGTTCCTGTGCTGGAAAGCCTAACGATAATCTAAGAAAGAAACATGAAACAACAACCCTCACCTGGAGTTGACGCTATCAACTAGACCAGGTGCAGTCCATAAGTGGATTAGCATGTCTTACTTTAATTCCCGATCTATAAAAAATACGTATATGCTTACTACCTTAAGCATATTAGAAATGAATTCTACGTACTATTCGAAATGCTTCAACTCAGTAGCTATCAAGTCCAATTATGATATTAAAATATTCTCGTTCAAACGCAACCATGACTCTACATACCTTAACCTAAAGCTAAAGCTACCTTAAATTATATTAAAGCGCTTACCTAGGCTTACCTAGGCAATTGACTGATTTGATTCCCAAACAGCTATAGATTGTGACAATGAACCATTGCGATCTCTGACTCGTAGGACAATAGGCAAAGTTTTGACCAACCTATAAAGGGGGCATGCTAAATTTAAGCCAAGTTAATACCAATCAGAGCTGGACTGAACCGAGATGGAGATGCCAACAGCGACGAAGCATACATTAGCGGCAAAGGATTGCAAGGAACGCTAGCCACAACAGCTGCACTGACAGCCATGGTCGGCGATGTCGCGCGCGAAAGGACGGCGATGCGGCAGCAACGAGAAGAAGGTAGAGTACACAAAAAATCACTGAACAATCAAACTAGTCAAAGGATCGATTGTAGAGCTGTATGAACACAACGACCAATGCTGCTGCGTCAATAACGATTGGAGCAGTAGATGTGAAGAAAGAAAAATCAAAAGGAGAAGAGTAAGTTTCCGATGTCGGCAAGATAAGATCATGCAAGGAGAAGAAGGATCACAGCGAGGGAGTCTGGTGCTGAGGAGGAGGAAGAAGATAATGAAAAGTGAAAAATCTAAGATAGATGCAGAGAGGGAAATAATTAAGAAGAAGAGTCCAGAGAAAGCTGGAAATTGAAGAAGAAAGCTTATTTTGGGCTTTAGTCCATTCAAGTTTGGATGTGGCAACCTAATAAGATGAGTTAACTGCCACAAGTCCCCTCTGAATGAGAGTTAGGGTATTACAATGTCCATCTTCTCCAACTAGCACACAAGATAGGATGAGCAATATAACCACCGCTCTTGCAAAACTAAGGAGGACTGCTTTCATTCCTTCTGTATGACACTTCATTCCAAAACCCACAAGTCTCACATGCTTTCTAACCAATTATTTTGTAATCCAGACTTCCAAAGAAGGTGAATCTGCAATGGAGTCACATACTTCCTGTTTCAAATCTAAAAGCTCAATTAGCATTAGCTAACATCTCAAAAAACATAAATATCATTACAATCCTTGAAATGACAAGTTCCAACTAAATACTTCTTGATTCACTCATAAGGCTAAACGTAAAATGCATGCACCTCAGACAACCTTGCTGTGCTCTGAATAATAAAACAAAAGACCACCTATCCTTTAAGAGAAACTACTAAAGCAATGCAATATTCAGAAAACCAAATATAACTTAGTGCATATGCGCAAATGAAAGAGTATATGTGAACCATCTTCCCACATTGTCGATTCATCATGATAGTAGAAGTTAGTCCACTAACTAAATTTTAATACAAATAAGGCAAGAATTAGTCTATATTATTCATCATTATGGTAAACAATAGTTGTATAGGAACAAGAAAAATGCTAGCATGAATAGAAATAAATTGCCACTGTCTTACACATAGCAGTTGAATAGCCGACTCTAAGTCTAGCAGAACAAGAATCTCAAGTGTCTATCAAGCACAGTAATACAAAGCGACTCCTAACTATCGACATCAGCTCAAATACAAATTTAGCCATGCAGAGGTAATACTATTTTAGTGGTAAGCATCAATGTAAATCATAAGATAAATCTCTTATACTTTAATGAAATGATTTTAAATTACTTCATACTCCATGATTATTAATATTGGATAACCTCCTCCTATCCTTTTTGTGATAACAAAAAGAAGGAGAGATAAAAGAATTATTATATGTAAATGATATATTATGTTTACAGAAAAAAAGAGTATTTATAATGAGTATTTCATTAAAGGGGAGTAGTATTTTATACTTAATTAGAATCATAAATCAATAATTCTTAATTATTTTGTCATCATCAAAAAAGAGGAGATTGTTGGAACCCCAATGTTAATTTTGATAATATCAACGATTAAAAATTATAATTTATGAATTAGGGTGAACTAATGATTTGAATCAAGTTCTGTAGGATTTACAAACAAGATTTATCCTATACCTAGCAGACAACAAGTCAGTTATAGCACAAAGAGACTATTCATCTACAGCCATCTAACAGTCAGCTACCTGGTTGCTATGTATATATAGAATCTCTTATGAGACGTATGAACAAATTATAAGATTTTATTATCCGCACACTTAACAGAGAGCAGAAACAAAGCATTAGAGTCCTACTGAAAAAACAGCCAGCTACCTGATTGCTACATAAATCAAACAGCTAATTCGACCCATTATGATCAGTATACATCTTTCAGAGATAGTTTCAAGCACGTTATTGATTTTATCTTGCTTTCAGCTTTTCACCAAAGTTAGAACAACATGCACACTACAAGATTCATCTAATAGGTCAAAAAATCACGATCAACACAATCTAAAAAAATCGTGAAATTTTGGGAGAAAACACATAACAATGAGTTTTAAAATAGTAAGTTATAAAAATATTGAACCGTCTTTGTGATGCAATTTGATCAAGATTTTCTCATCCTTTTGAAGCCAAATTTTAAAGATTCACTGAGGAACATACTAGCTGCAAGTTCACATCAAGAATCATGAAAAATCAAAAGAAGAAGAGATCAAGAAAAATATCTAAAGTAATTATCAGAACATGCCCTACTGACAATTCAGAAATGCTTTTAACATTGAGATTTCGAATTTCATCCAAGAAAGATTAGAAAGAGATATCATACAATAAGTCCACTATCTTGTTACAACATTGCATAATAGAATTAAGCTACATTGAGCCACTATATCATTGAAGAATAAGTTCAAGCACAAAAGGGTTAATAGATGGCCAAGCAGGCCTAGTGGAAATAATGTGAGCCAAATCATCAAATCTACTAAAGAGATTCACCATCCAACTCAGCTCCAAGTCAGAAAACAAAAAACAAGTTGCTGGGATCCACGCCAAATAAAAGAAGTCACATTAGTTAAGCAAATGACAGAAGGAGCAAGTGCGCAGCAGTCAAATGGGAGTTTTGAATTTCCTTCTCCCTTGCATTTAATACTGATAAAAAAGCCTGCACTAGACTAGCTAAAGAACCATGATGCAGTTAGAAAAGTACTGGAAATATTTTCATCTTAGCCTTGAAACTTGTCACTAAGTTAAAGGCTCCAACGGGAAGATCTCAAATGGGAAAAACTTGAGACGCTCAGCCCTGCAAGCAGAAATGTTATAAAAAGAAAAAAAAAAAGGTGCAGAACAGAAGGGGAGAGAGAGAGAGAGAGAGCGCAGACAAAAATACTGAGAAATTCAAAAGAGAACAAACAAGCATTACACAAAAATTCTTCAAACAGAGATAATTTTATTGATGCTGATCAACTTTCTAAACACATCTTCTTGTAGCCTTCTGATAATCTCATTTGCTTATTTTAAGATTATTTTTATTTTGAGATTGATCATGTGCCTAACGTGTGTTAATAATTTATGTAAGATAGAAGGTAAGTGCTTAGAGCACTTGTGAAATAGGTTATGTAGGAGGCTGGTAGGTGTTTATTGATTTTGTAACAATGCTAGCTATTTAGCTAGGGAGACATGTGTGTCGAATAGGCTGTAAGAGGTTGTCTATATAAGAACCCATAAGAGCAAGTGTGCTTGATGAAGCACTTTGCTCTTGGTAAGTGTAGCATGTTAAAAAGCTTAGTGAACCTTCAGCTCTTAGGATAGAGCATCTGTAGATGTAGACAAATAGATTTACCGAACCACATAAATCTCCTAAATATCTTTTATTTATTATTAACTGTCTTACTGTAATATTATTGTGTTATTTATATCTCAAAGTTTACCGTACACACAGCCGGCTGACTACTTATTGTCTGTCGGAACTTTTATTAAACGAAAATTTTTAATTATCAACTCAAATTATCCCTCCCCTCTTAAATTGATCAAGCAGGTTATGTAACAAATATAGAGATTTTTGAAATCTCAAACATTTTGATGATAACGCATATTTGAGAATCATTGATAAGCCTTGAACATGCCTACAATAGATTTGAATAGCATATGGAGCTGCATAGAATATTATGCAGAATTTGTCTACGTGTTGAGACCTAGTTGACTTAGCGAGTTTAAACGAACATATCTTTCTATTCACAACATCAAATGGAGATTTCTTAATTGTATTTAAACAATGGCATGACAAGGAGTAAATGGAGAGCAAGAGCATGACATTTCATCAAGTATTGAAGACAGGAGAATTCCATGAAGGTTGCTGATCATACTGCTCAATATCACTGGATCATTAGACAGCACTTTTATATAGTCAACGGCAAAAGCTATATCTCTCAGTTCAGACACTATTTTTGGAGTTCTGATTTTTTCTATAGATAGACAACATTCGGAAGTTTTCACCGTCCAAAAGTTAGGTCATTCCGTGAAGAAACAAATCCTAACAAAATCGGAAAAACTCATTCTTTTGCACCTGCCATTTCTGGATGCACCAACTGAACCTCTTCTGGACAACGACGTGCAAATTTAATATCTCTCAGCTTAAGTCACACGGAGATCTTATTTTTGCTACTCGAAGCTGACTCAAATATCTATCTATAGTTAAAAAATGAGCCATGAACATCCAGTAACGAGGTCTATAAAAATCAGCAAAGTGGTTGCACAGACTAGGCCAGTTGATGAACTCAACCAGACATTAATTTGTGCCAAACTTATTTTATGGATTCATAGACATGACAACCAATTACAATAATCATCAGAAGATACTAAATGAATGAAGAATATTTTTAGAATACTTTTTAGAATATTCTAAACTTATTTTAGAATATTTTTATGGAGAGTATATTGGAAGATATTAAAAAAATCTATAAGATGAAAAGTTTTCCAGCACGGACACAATCTAGACCAATCAAGTTCAAATACCTATATCTCTATCATCCATTACAAATTTGGTATGATCTTTATATGCAAATTGGAGAGGACATCTGTAGATTAATTTATGAAAAGAAATTATAGTGGTTTTAGAATAGATCTGCCACAAAATTCGGATGACAAAGTAGTATAAACTCTAGAGACACTTGGAGCTGTTGGATTATTTTGAAGCATCATATGACTCCAATTCACTTCAGATTTTGATAACGTGTTCCTTAGACATAATAGAAGATATCCACATATGCAAGCAATGACAAACTAAGGAAATACATCGAAGAAATTTTCTGAGAGAAGACACAACCGCAAGAACACATCTACTAGCCGTTTTCTTTTGTTCTTGGCCATACAGTCTTCCTTGCCGTTGGAAGATTCATTAGTTGCAGCAAACCTGATCCTATGATTGAGGAGGAGACATCCCTATATAGCTGCAGCATTGAGGGCAGTAAGAATAACCAACTTACAAAGCAATCAAACAAGCCACTTTTCTTACTACCCGACGAAGAGATCAACCTCACAAAGAGGATTTCTTGAGATTCATTCTCTTTGAATTGAGAACAAAATAAATGCAAACACAAAAATATTACAGATTATGGTGTATAAAAGTATTTTTGTAATGCTACTCATTTAATAAACATATTTATTAACTTTCAGCGACCAACTACTCATAAATATCATATTTATCTAGCTAAAAGAATAACTATCTCATTAAATATCAAACAAACGAAAATAAATGATTCAAAGAAATAAATTTTCGATTGTATTATGAAAAAAGGAGTCGTATAATGTTTGAACCAAGAACAATGGGGTTCGAAAAAAGGGGCTTTTTTAACTAATAGTCGAATAGCTTTTATTAACAACAAGAAAATGATGGTTGGAGGAAAATAAAATTTTATTGTAAATTAATGAAAATCTTTTCTTACAAAGTGTATGATTTATTGAAGAAAATCTTGAACAAGGTCAAAGAAGGTTGAGTAAATTTATATTTTCTTTTTTGATGAAATGGTCCAAGAAGGTCAAAAGAAATTTACATTTTCTAGAAGGGTTGACTATCTCAATAAATATTTCTAAATTTTATGTTGCAAAATTCAACTATAAATTTTATATAATATTTTTCTTAAACTGAATAAATCTATTACTTAAGAAAAAAAAATTCCGAAAAAATATTGAATCCTTAAGGACGAAGAAGCAAAAATTCACACTTTTTAAAATTTCAAATTTTTAGTGAAATTTATATTTCTAAAAAAGGCTCAAGTAGAGATCGAAATATGGATGAAAATTATTAAATATATTGTCGAAAAGTGATTGGAAAAGTTGACGAGGAATTCTCTATTTTTTTATTATCTTTTTCATCTATTTGAAGATTTTCGTTTTTAGATATTCGTGGTTCGGTGCCGATTCAGACATATAAATAAATGTTATATATTTTTCGAAGCTACTATGTCATTGAGACCTTTCACATATCTGTTCTATATGATTGCAAAACTAACTGTTGTTCCCGAAAAAAAAAAAAAAGCAAGGTCGAAAAATTTGTGTTAGTTCTCCTGTAAGATTAACTCAAGAGGGGAGGGTTGAATTGAGTTGATCAATAAAAGTTTTCGTCAAATTTATTTATCTTATCGACAAAGAAGCTTTACAGTAAATTTGTGTCAATTTCTGTAACTATGAGCAGAGAGAGAGTTAGAGTGTTTACTGACTTATGTAAAGAGGATAGTACTAGGAATATTTAACGTGGTTCGGCAAAACCTCTTTGCCTACATCCACAGTCGCTCTATCACTAGAGCCAAAGCTTCACTAAAACTTTAATAAGCTACATATACACCATGAGCAAAGTGCTTCACCAAGCACACTTACTCTTACTGGGTTTCTTCACCAAGACAACCCCTAACAGCCTACAGAACACACATATCTCTCTGGCTGATATACTAGCTCTGTTACAAGGTCTAAGAATTTTCACCAAGCTCCAACTGCGCTTCCTTATCCGGTGCCCGCAGCACCTCTGTCACAGGGTCAGCAAGAGGTTACAAAAAAAAATAAACGGAAAATGAGCACAGGATCTATCTCATGATAGTTATGTATTCATGAAATATTTCCAGTGAGATGATCAGAGAGGTTGCTGAGAGAGATTTCTTCAATGTGATCAACAGCAAGTTTTAACTGTTTGAGTAGAGTTGTTGAGTTCTTGTATATCTTTGTTTTGTTTGTGTTCTCTCTACTATTTTTTTGTTGTTCTGTCTCCCTTCTTATAGTGTTTCGTTTCTGTGCAGGAACCGTTGAAGAACGTTACCGTTGGCGCTCTTTTTCATTGGTGGTTCTTAATGTCAGAGAGGGAGCAGTTTTGCCCAGCAGTTAATCAACCGCTTCCTCAATTGCTTTCGGCTGTCTTTGTGCAATGTCTCCATGACATTAAATGCATCGTAAAAATTTGAATTTACCGCCAGTGATTATAAGCTTGTTTTAGCTAAGTTGCTGTCTGAAACAAGAGAGCTGAGTTGGCTTGTCCATATTTAATGCATTGCGGTTGACTGCTTGACTTGATTAAAGATCTTGACTTGTATAATGTGCTTTCTCTCCTTGATCATTGAGCTTTCCCTTTATGTGAAATTTTTGCTCGTTGTAGATCTTCTATTTGAATTGCTTCAGTGTGTTGTGAGTTCAGAAGATTTTTGAAGCAAAGAAAGTTTTGTTGCTGTTGAACCCAATGCTCTGTTTTAGTCGATGCAGAGAAGTCTTCTTATGCTTCAGCGGTTAAGTAGCTGACTGTAATGTGACTATGAGATCCTCTATTTTGTATGCTGTTTAATTTGTAGTAGCATAACAGTTGGCTGCATAATGGCTGTTATTGTCTGCTTTAAATAAAATGATCTTTATTTGTCTAATCCTGCAAAACTTGATTTCAGATTATTAGTCTAATATAAAACATAGTTCTTAATTCTTTGTTATCATCAAGATTATCTTGATAGTTCCAACAATTTGAAGTATATCTTTTGCAAAAAAAGTTATTAAATAAATCACAGAAACTTGTTCTGAAATATTTGGTTAAAAAACAATTACTTACAAGGAAAGTATTATTTATAAAAAAACACTCATTAAATTTTATTTTCATTCAACCTTTTATTGTTTGATCGCTAACTTTTAAATATAAGAATACTACAATATATTTTTTATTAGTTAAAATTTTTAATATATACTTAAAGGAAATCAAATTTCATTTTTTAAATACATTTTTTAGGTATATATATATATATATAGGGGAGACATAGAGACACTCTCTCCTTATGGGTATTTCCGGGCATTCCCTTTCCGGTTTATGGCCGGAGAGACTTCCAAATCCAATCTCTACCGTTGGATATGAAGAACTATGAGTTAGAAACCTACTCATAAAATTTTAGCTCAATCGGACCACTAATTCATCTCAAACCGATCACTTGATCAAAATGACAGAAATGGTATAACATATATATTTTCAAGTTTTTTTACTTTCTGTCATTTTGATCAAGTGACCAGATGAAGATGAATTTGTGATCCGATTGAGTTGAAATTTTATGGGTATGTTTTCTGCTCATAGTTCTTCATATCCAACGATGGAGATTAGATTTGGAGATCACTCCGACTATAAACCGAAGAGAGAGTTCCCTAAAAAGGGAGTGCCACTATCCTTCCCATATATTTATAAATATATATATATATTTATTTATTTTTTATACGGCAAACAGTTTATGTTGATTTAGATTTTTAAAAATAAAATGAACTTAAGAAAAATATAGTTTGAATATATTTTTGAAAATTATTTATTTAAAATATTTGAGATAACTAGTTAAATATCCACATGAAGAGTTTCACTAATTTGAATTGAAAACAAGAAAAGAACGGTAGATAAGAATCTGAATCCGATATGGACTATCTAATCCAATGGTGCTCAGGATCTTCAATATTGATAGTATATAAACTCTCACGTCTATGCGAAAACCTCACACTTCAATGCAAAACCTTTGTGACCGTTTCCCAATCTCAAACAAATCGTCTTGAAAAGAAAAAGCCTCTCCCTCGTTCTCCGAAGAAAACATGGAATTCTTTCTCCAAATTCTTTCTCTTCTCGCCGTTATACAAAGAGAGCTCCGTGAGCGACGGCGGGAAGTCGGCGGGGGCGTGGCTCGGCGCAGTTTGACAACGGAGTTCGAGAAGAGGCACGAGGACATTCTTCACACGAATTCGAACAAGGGTAACAATTTCCAACCTGTTCTTATAAAAGGAAGCAGTCAAACTTTTTTTTCCGATTGTAGTTTCTTTCTTTTTGGTCTCTCTTATTTATTCTACTCGCGGATTTCTTTCTTCGAGCCCTTTTTTGTTTTGTAATTCAATTCGACCGGAAAAAGTGAAAATGATCGATTCGCATTCTATGGAGGTGTAGGTTGCGATAAACATGTCTTTTTTTTTCTGTTTGGGAATTCAATAGATAAACTGAGGGTTTTGAATTTTCTTTTCAACAAATAACATAATATTTTCTTCATTGAAGACGGGGTTTCAGTTGTTATTTCAATTTTTATTAGATCTAAAATAATAGGCATATTATTTTGTGAAGTTAGATTTACTGCTTTTCTTTTTGGGTAGTTTAGGTGGTGAATTTGCTTCTTCAAAGTCGTATTTCTGCTTGCTGCTGCTATAAAGTTTGCATTTCTGTTTGAGTTACAATTCTTCTGTTGTCTGAGATTTAGAAGTACTTGTCATCTCAGGATTGAGACTAAAAAATATCTGCAGTACTATTATGCATCTATTTTTCTAACATATCTAGCAGAAATGATGCTTCACATTGGTCTTTAAAGTGTCTAGTCACGTTGCTTTTGGTGCTCCCATGCTTCCTGTTTTTTATTGGAGTTGCCTTTTCAATATTCTGTTTGAGTTGTTTCTGGAGGCTTATGATATGTTAAGCTAATAGCTTATGGAGTTCATGGCTAATATTCTTCTGCCAGTAATATTCTATGGATTTGTTCGGTCTACGAAAATGAATTGGGAGTTGTAAATGCGTGCTTGTGATATATTGCTTAGCCTAGTTATCTGAGGATTTCTCAGAATTCAGTCGTTATGTGTAGCAAGGGACACTTGCAAGGAAGTTCAAAGTGATGAAAAATGCAAAGCGATAGACTTTTTGTAAGTAGGTTCCTATGAGTGTCCTTTAGATGTAGTATTTATCTTGGTTTTGTATCATGAACAATTGCTTACTACTATTACATGCCTGTTTACTAATCCCTTCTAGAAATAATCTAAAGCCTTGGCGAGCTTGTTAGTTTACTAACACCATGCTTGTTTTAGTTTACAATAAAACATTTCTGAAAAGTGAAGTAACACTATGCTTGTTAGCTGCTTTATTAGTCAAGTGATTGGAATGAATGCTTTAGCTGTGCAGATATAGAAAGAGGGGCTTAATTCTGGAGGCAGATAAGAGTGAGATATCACTTGGCTCTGTAACTAGTTTTTAAGTTGTTGGTCCCCAGACGCTGTCCTTGTACCATATATGAATCAAAAGAGGATGTTGCTTGATGTTGACTGTACTCAATTTTAGGTGAAGACACGCTGGATGAACACGAGGAGGGAGCCATGAACTCAATTGACCACTCTACTGAGGAGGCAACATTATCTCTCAGTGCTATTCACGGCCTAGTTAGCCCTCAAACTCTTCGCATTGTTGGCATGATAAAAAAGCAAGAGGTATTTATTCTCATTGATTCCAGTAGCACTCATAATTTTATTGCAAATCGTTTTGGCCAAACACCTCCGGTTACCACCAACTCCCGTTCGGCCGTTGGAAGTGGAACTTGCCGATGGCCGCCTACACTCCATTGAGTTCATCCAATGCCATTCCCTTAATAGTCCAGGGCACGGATATTAGTATCGATGCTTATCCATTTCCTCTGGGCGGCATGGACCTTATCTTAGGGATCCAATGGTTAGAAAGTTTAGGTGATATTGTTAGCAATTATCATCGTTCTGAAATGAGCTTCACCTTACGTAACTTTGCGTGGTATTTGCGAAGGAGGCGTTTCTCAATTAACTAGCTTATGCCCAGGCTCCACCTTGTGCTCTATCTGACTACTTGTTATCACGTCGTCTTCCAAAACAGAGAGCACCCCTTTGCTGCCAGCGGATTTGGAGCAACTCCTCACTCAATATCGCTCACTCTTCCAACCTATTTTGGGTATTCCGCCTATGAGGTCTGATCATCATGCTATACAACTGTTGCACGGTGCACCTCCGGCAAATGTTAGACTATATCGTTACCCTCATATTCAAAAAGCTGAGATTGAACACATCATTAAAGAGATGTTGTCTCAAGGTATTATTCGGCCAAGCTCTTCGGCATTTTCCTCCCTAGTGTTGCTAGTAAAGAAGAAAGACGGCTCTTGGCGATTTTGCGTCGACTATCGTTCATTGAGATGTCGTCTCAAATCCGGCTATCATCAAATTCGAGTTAAGGACGATGATATCCATAAGATCGCCTTTCGAACTCACGATAGGCATTATGAATTTTTAGTGATGCCTTTCGGATTGACAAACGCGCCGGCTACTTTTCAGTCATTGATGAATGATTTATTTCGGCCGTACTTGCGCAGGTTTGTTCTCGTTTTTTTATGACATTCTCATTTACAGTAAATCTTGGCAGAATCACTTGCTTCACCTCGAAACTGTGTCTTCTGTTTTATGCAAAGCTCGATTATATGCCAACTATAATAAGTGCCAATTTGGTTGCCGCCAATTGGAGTACTTAGGTCATGTGGTCTCTGCAAATGGCATTGATGCCAAGCCCTATAAAATGCAGTGGCCAGTCCCTACTTCTCTATCCGAGCTAAGAGGGTTCCTTGGCTTAACTGGATACTATAGGCACTTTGTGAAGAACTATGGCGTCATGGCTGCCCCTCTTACCTCCTTGCTCAAGAAAGATTCCTTTGCATGGTCAGCTGAGGCAAAAGACGCCTTCTCTTAGCTCAAAACTGCTATGACAACAACACCAGTATTAGTCACCCCAAACTTCTCATTGCCTTTCACAGTGGAAACGGACGCCTCGAGCAAAGGCATTGGTGCCGTTCTCACTCAAGCCAACAGCCCCATTGCCTTTTTCAGCAAGGCGCTTTCCCTACAGCCGCTGCAAAATCCACATATGAAAAAGAATTAATGTCATTAGTTCTTGCCGTACAACGTTGGCGGCCTTACTTACTCGGACACCGCTTCATTATCAAAACAGACCACCTTAGTTTGAAATTCCTTTTGGAACAACGTTTATCATCACCAGCACAACTTAAATGGCTTGTGAAACTTATGGGGTACGATTATCAAATCGAATACCGGGAAGGCAAGCAAAATGTTGTTGCGGATGCGCTATCTAGATGCACTGGAGCTTCTCTGGAAGCCTTCACAACTCTACATACTTCATTTTGGGAAGATTTACGACATGCTCAGAAAGATGATCCGGCATATAGTGAACTTCTAGCTCTTGCTCGTGACAATTCTTGCACCACGGTTGCTGAAACCAGTGGACTCATATTGCAGAAACATCGAATTTGGGTTCCCCCTAACCCTTCTCTTCGTAACCAACTTGAGGCACATAACTCCGCATTTGGGGGGCACGGAGGATAATTCCGCATGTACAAACGACTGGCTGCGCAGTTTTACTGGCTGGAATTACATCCGATGTTCAACGGTATATTGCGGCATGTGCAACTTGTGCTAAGGCAAAAACGGAAGCTCTTCGACCAGCTGGCCTATTGCAACCACTACCTATTCATAACAAAATTTGAACGGATATCTCTATGGACTTTATCGACGGTCTCCCTCTGTCGGAAGGTAAAAATGTTATTGTGGTCGTCGTAGATAGGCTATCCAAATATGCCCACTTTATTGCTATGAAACACCCCTATTCGTCGACCTCGGTGGCTGCATTATTCACCAAGGATGTGGTACGCTTGCATGGCTGTCCCTCCACCATCGTGTCCAAACCGCGACCTCATCTTTCTTAGCTCATTTTGGCGTGAATTACATCGTCTACAAGGAACTACTTTGCACATGAGTTCGGCCTACCACCCACAACCGGACGGACAAACCGAAGTCGTTAATCGAGGTCTCGAAACGTACCTTCCCTGTTTCATTGGGGATAGACCTTGTCGTTGGATGAGCTACTTGCATTGGGCTGAATACTCGTATAACACAAGCATTCACTCCTCCACCAAAACTTCCCACTTCGAAGTTGTTTACGGCTGCCCACCTCCACTATTGGTGTCTTTTCCCTCAGGGCCGTTACGCTTAGACGTCTTAGGTGCTCAACTTCAACAACGAGACGAAGTTCTACGGGAGTTGCATTTTCATCTTCAACGTGCTCAAAATCAAATGAAACAATTGGCCGATAAACACCGTCGTGAGAAGCATTACCAACCCGGTGACAAGGTTTTCCTAAAGCTTCAACAACACCGCCAAGGTTCAATGGCTGCCTGCAGCCACGCCAAACTCCGACAGCGGTACTATGGCCCCTTCGTCATCTTAGAAGCAGTTGGTCCGGTAGCCTATCGGCTTGACCTACCTCCGACAGTTCGCATACACCCTGTTGTTCACATCTCTCAGTTGAAGGATGTCCGCCATGTGCCTGACAACTCTCCACTCCTGCCTTCATCTTTTGACTCCTTGCCACTACCACGCCTCGAGGACGAGTCGGATCTTCAAGACGAGGGGAATGTTACACTTTGTGCAGATAACACCCTAGTAGTGGATATGGGTCGTTCACTTCGGCAACGTAAGTCATCCAAGGCTGCACCAGCTATCCAGGATGCAAAATATAACACAAACCAATTTTGAAGGCTTACGGGATGATAGCATCATGTAGGACTCTAGTATCTTATTTACTTTCCTTATTAGTGTTAAACTAAGATTGTAGTATCTTATTTACTTTCTTAAATTATTCTTAGATGGGAGTTGTATTAGGATACAAACTCTAGCAGCAAGCTATAAATAAGTCTTAGATTGATGTATTAGAGGAGGAAGAAAAAGAATGAAGTTGTTTCGTTTACCTTATGCTAGCCTCTGTATAAGTTCTTTTAGTTTTTATAGCTTCATAATGCAACATTATATATGTTTTTTTGTATTCGCAAATACAACTGGATTTCTTGTCTGACATGCTTCTAAGAAGAAAATTTGCAGTGGAGATGCTTTTTATCGAGGTAGAGTGTAGTTTCGAGTGAATGCGAGAGTTACTATAGGAAAAAGATTTGATGAGTACATTGTTTTCCCTAAACCATTCTTTTAGTAAATTTTTTATGCAAGTTACACTGTTCTTGAGCATTCACAAATGTTTAGACAAGCAATGTAAATAGCTGTTAGAACTTTCTATCATTTAGACATGTTAGAACGTTATGTTATTTAATATTTTTTTCTTTCTAAGATGCTATCTAATTGTTTTTTGGGAGGACGATGACTAAGTCTTGTTTATTGTTTTAAGCTAATGAATTGTGACTAAAAAGTCATAAACTAGAGTAATATAAGTTCTCTAATTAATTTTGATAAGTAACTCTAGTGCAATATTACATCTATGATATCTTGCCTTATGTTCTCTTTTTGTTTTCGCTTATGTTTAATCTCTATCTTATAAGATTTCCTTTCCTTTCAGAATAGTAATTGGTCAACTTGAAACCTTGCAAAGTAGGTTTGGATATTTTGCCTTTTTCTACCTAGAAATCTCAAATGAAAACAATCATGAGTACAGGTATTATTAGTTTGATTCTTAGTTTTTCTTACATTGCTAACTTGTGCTTGCACATTGATTGTTTTCCTGTCACTCTCACCTTTTTGTATGGAAATATCTGCCCTTTGTGCTGTTTGAAACTCCTGTCTTCCTACTGAATTTTATGCCGCTCCCTCTGCTAAGTCACAGATTTCGGAGTGTTCTTCGTGTTTGCTCCTAAAGTCATCCCATTCTGAAGAAGGAATTAGGTCTTTGCTGAGTCTGTATGCCTTGAGATGCATTGTATTATCATTTTGCTTGTTAATATGTGGATGCGTTTTGTATATTTCCTTTGGCATGCGCATAGCCTTCTTTTTTCTCCATTGATTTGCACGTGTATTTTTTGAATTCTGAATCAGATGCAATTCTATAAGAATTGGTAGCACTGATACCTGCAGTGCTTTGTCAGTGTTTACGTTGTTTAATTGTCTCATATGCAATTTGATTACCATCTATCCTCTTTTGCATCCTTTCCTCTTTTTGTTTTCCAGAACTGGATCATCTAAAAAGCACCGGGTGTGATTAAGCTTCTCATTAGGTAAGGGAACTGGATCAGTCTGCTTTTTTAAGTTTCTAAGTTTGCTTGCTTGCGGGTATTTTTGTTATACCTGTTTTGTTTCAGCTGTAACAAAAATAGGCTTCGGGTTGGAGGGCCAACTTATTTCAATGCCGGCAATCAAGCAGCCACTTGCCTTGATAGTTAATTTTTCCGCTCCTCTTAATCTTTCCTGCTACTTTCTTATTATGCTTGCTTAATGAATTCTCCCACTATGCTACTTTGTCTCAGGTTATTAAACCAGCGGATTGCCAGTTGGAGGGTCAATGCGCAGTAAACCAAGCATCTGCTTCCCCAGTAGTTTAGGTGGCTATTTTCTGGAATCATTTTGTTGATGCCAAAGTTGCTTAAGTTCCTTCTCCATTGATTAATTAGCTTTTCCTACTGATCCTATTGCTAAATTAGGTGTCTTGCATTTTGTTTTCTGTTTTCAACCATTTAAAACTGCAAGTTTGTTTGAGGTAACAGGTAGGAGTTCATGAATCTGATATTTTGATTGATCTTTGTCTGTAATGATGCAAGAATGTCTTGTCTACTTATGGTATAATGCTTCTTTTAATTTTGGTAGTTTGTGGTAGGAAATTTTGGATGCGTGATTTGCTGAACATTATGTATGTTGTTTGGTATTCCTAAATGCTTAGCACTAATTTCTTTGTCTTGTGTGACATGCTTTTAAGATGAAAACTTGCAGCTACAGATGCTTTCTATCGAGGTCGCTTGTGGTTTGAAGTGAATGCGAGAGTAATATAGGAAAAGGATTTAATGAGTACATCTTATTTGCTAAATCATTCTTTTAGAGAACTTTTTATGGAAGACTTAGCTAACTTACTAGGTCACCCTGTTCTTGAATGTTTATAAAATTTGAGACAACTAATTTAAATAGCTATTAGAACATTCTGATATTTTAGAAATGTTAGAATAGAGCATTATGTTGTTTAATACTTTTTTTTTTCTTTCTAAGATGGTACCTAGTTGTTTTTTGGGACGGCGATTTGATTACCATCTTTCCTCTTTTGCATGCTTCCTCTTTTTTGTTTTGAGGATTGGATAGTTGAAAGAACAGCGGTGTGATTATGATTCTCAATAGGTGAGGGATCCCTTTTATGTTCATTTTGATCTAATTTTTTGTTTAATTTCAGGTTGGAATAAGCATGGTTATCACTGGTGGAAAGTTCTGCCTTTCAATAATGCTTCTAATAAGTGAAGCAGTTATTCTCTTGCATGGTTACGTTGCGTGCTTTTTTGAATTCTATATGCTGAATCTATGTCTTGCTTGCATACTGTTTCGTATGTTTCTCCTCTCTTCAGGTTAAAAAATAAAATATTTTTGGCTGGAGTGTCAAGTTCTCTTCACTACCGGCATTGACTTAAGCAGCTGCTTCCCTTGATAGTTGAGTTGCCCGCTCCTCTATATCATTCTGCTTCTTCTTAAATTTCTAAGTTTGCTTGCGTGAGGTTATTTTTGTTATACCTATTTTGTTTCAGCTTTTAAAAAAGAACAGACTTCGGTTGGAGGGGCAACTTATTTTCAATGCAAGCAATCAAGTAACCACTGGCCTTGATAGTCAAGTTTTCTTCTTCTCCGAATCTTCCTACTACTTTCTAACTTTTTTCGTATGCTTGTTTAATGAGTTTTCTCACTATCTGCCTCTTTGCCTCAGTTTATTAAGTGTAGTAAATCAGGCATCTACTTCCCCGGTAGTCTAGGTGGTTATTTTCTGGAGCTTGTTAGTTTCGGTTGATTTCTTTGTCGTCGGCTTTCGCTTAGCAAACTGACAGATAGCTTGTTGCTTGCTATGCCAACCTCATAGATGGCAGTGCAAGTTTAGTCCTTCAATTGAAGCAAGGTAAGGCTGTAGATACCGTGGCTAAGGACTACTTCTCCCTAAATAAGCATTTGTTGGCTGTTATATTTGTGTACGTATGTAAGTATGTCTTTATGTGTATCTAGGTATGTAACATAATTTATAGTTCCCTGATAGTCTGCTGATAATCTGCTAGAAAGGATATCTTTTGCAGGATGTGGTTGGAGGATCTTTTATGAGGATTTACTTTTTGTGTACTTCGCTTACTACTTCCGCGTACTACTACCCTTATTTTGAGAAAAAGGCAGCAGAAGATTTGTATTTAATTGCAAAATGACCTTGTTGAAGGTTTTGCTTCTTGTTGCTCCAGCATGATTTTTTCTGTCTATGTATTCTCTTTCTTGTTGTTGTTGTTACAGTTTTTTCATGTTTTGATCTTTCTGTGTTATTTTTGTTATGAGGTAGGCAAAGACATTTCTTATTGAAGTGCTTTGTCAAAATGTCACCATTTAAGAACCTCTAAAGTTCTATTGCTTACCATGCTGTTTCACTTGACGAAGAGCGATCTCTCTGTCATCCAAACATTCCTTCTAGGATAATTCTTGTAAGAACTAATTTTAACATTTGGAAAACATTCACGCCACTTTTCTTGCACTGAATTGGTACTAATATTGGTTTTGCAAGCTTTCTTAGAGGGATGTTTTTCCTTAAGCAACTACAAGATCGACAGCATGGTAATCTTTATTATCAATTGTCAAATGTTAGTCTCACATAGCTAGTTGAGCATATGAAATCAAGCAACTTATTAACAATTTTCTTTTTGATTATGTTTGTTTGTGTTGAGTTGCCTATTCATCCTTATTGGACCGCTTTAGAGATTGGATCAAGTCAGTGGCGTCAAGAAATATTTTGTAATTACTAAAGTAAGTTTCTTTTATCCTGCGGGAAAGCAAATCTGTGATTTTCAATTTGTGAAAAATAAAAATAAGTTTGACTACTGTAAACCTTGTTCAAGATTTGGATCAGTTACCAGATTGGTGGGAGGCAAGTCACACAGACAATTCATTCCTCCAGCTTTGTTCTAGAAACTAATGCAGGAAAGATTCTGTAACGGCTGTCATTGTTGCTAAAAGTTGCTTCTAACCATTCCAGGTAATAGATTTAGCCTTGGAACTGCTTTTACTTCATCTTATGTGCTTTCTGATCTTTATGCCAATAGTATGAATGGAACCATCTTGTGCATTGCTTAGTTTGTTACGTTATCACAAAACTGTCTGTTTTTTCCTCACTTCCACTGAATATTTATAATTGTCAATTTTAGGTGCTATTGTAATTAGCAATTTTAATGTAGCAATTCTGTTTCAATAACTAGACTTTGAAGTTGGTTGTTAAGATGGCATAGCCTTGGGGAATCAAGTTTGTTTCCTGGATTTTGTTAATTTGTTGGTAAGATGGATTGCCAATGGACATTTGGTTTTTGCTTACTAGGTGAATATTACGGCATAGAAATTCTGGATATAGTTGTGAAGAATTGAGGGCGTCTCTCCAGTTTTCGTTTTGAAGCCTCCACTCACTATCACATGACTGTGCTTCCTTTTGTTGCATATGTTTATAGTAAACAGAGCCCTTCTGCAGGTGTTTTGGGGAAGCTGTTTCGCAGAATCTCTCAACAATTACAAGCCCTTCCATATCGCTCCTAAAGGGGTAACGTGGATAGCTTCTGTTTAAGATAACTATGTGGTTCTTCTGGTGAAACCATCTGCCTAGGAAAGTGCAGTGTAGACGTCGGTCATTTTGTCCGACAGTTTTCTACATCTATCGATATACATCTTTCTGCATGTTCTCTTTTTCTATTTTATAGCTTTATTTACAATAGCGTTTTGTGCATTGTTTTGCGTTGCTACGTACTTTTCTTTATGAGACTGCATTGGTGTGGCTGCTCATAGCTAATGCAATGTTGAAAGGTGATTGCTGAAAACTATTGCTTTGATATCATTTACTTTCTGCTTTTTTTTCAATGACCACTGTTTCTTGGTGGGAATTACTCTTTCCTATTGTCCTACCATTCATTGGTTGGTTCTGTGACGCTGACCGTTTCATTCAAGGAATTTCTTTTAATTTTTGGGGTGTTATTTGGATTTCTGTTCTTGAAGATTATGGATTCAAGTAGTTTCTTTTCTGTTTACTCTCACTCCCTAGTTAGATTGCAGTTCCGAGAACCCGCTGCAAGCAACTACATGCGTCCGCTTCGCTCCTTCTCTCGCTCTAGCTTTGGCTTTCGCAAGGAGAATGTTAGCCATTTCTGTTTTAAAATTTTCATTGAAATTATTCTTCTGAATTTAAGTAAAATCTCATAATGTTCTTGTCAGATGTTTTATTTTTCTTGAAATTTCCAATGCAGGATCCCAGAAATGCAATTTTCTAATATTTTTTTATAAACTATATCCGAACTGATGCTGGATTATTGCTTTCTAGAATAAGCCAGATTCCTCTATTCATATTTTTACAATGAATTAGTCAATGGCTCTGTCTCCTCTCTTCATTACAGGAGAGGCACATAGAGAAGATACATTCCTCAAGTTAGCATTCTTTACCAAATTGTCTATGAGGTTTTGGTCTGTTTTCAATCTAGAGTTGTTGTCAATGTTTTCTGTGAATTTTTTTGAGTATGCAAAGAGGACTCTAGATGTGTTGGATATTCTTGACAATTACTACTAGAATCTTCTGGAACGCCGTTTGCTTGTGTATGCATCAAATGGATAGGCATCTGAGCTAGTGAGTGTTGAAGAAGACGTCAGTCTTGTTACTAGCATCAGCTGGGCTCTTGATGGTCACCATCTTGCTGTTGTTTGTATTCCTCGGAACTGTAGTTGTTTTATACAACTTCGAACGACTGTTTAGTTCTTCTTCTCTACAATTATTTGTAGTTTGATACATGTGGTGTTTGATTCTGTAATGAATTTCGAGGCCTTGCATCTGATTGTCCATGCATACAGAATTTCTGCATTTACAATTCCTTCAGTAGTAAATTTTAGGCATATTTTCTCACATTCGAATCCATGCAGTTGTGTATGGTACGAACTCTGGAGTGTATCTTATTACTACCACAAACTTTAAATTTCAGTGTGCTTACTGTTTAGCAGCTTGTTGAGGAGCTAATTTGTCTTTTTTGTAATGCTGATGTAGGTAAGGTCTCTCGATGGTGAGCATTGTTCTCATGTTGGGACACTCACTTGGAATAACAGCTTACTCACTAGTGGCAGCATGGATGGCATGATCATAACAGTGATGTCTGAATCTGGTCTCACGTTGTTCATACTTACCATAGCATGAGCGGGATGTGTGTGGTCTCAAGTGGTGAGGCTCTAGTGAATAGTTAGCCAGTGATGGCAATGATAAAAAACCATCTGCTCATATGGGACGTTTTAAACTGTCATGCTCAAGCTCTTCCGCCCCTGCCAATCAGAACCTTTGGCTTCATAGATCATGCAACTGCAGTCAAGGCGCTCGCATGGCGCCCCTTCCAGAGAAACATACTAGCTTCTGGTAGTGGTGAGAAGGACTGATGCAAAAAATATTGGACAAGAAATACTGAAATCTGGAACGCTGAAGATCGGCCGGAGCACACCTGCAGCAGCAAAGATAGCAAGAGCAGAACCTTTTGGCAGTTGCAGCATCTGTTGCATTCGATGAGGGTTGAGTGCTAGGAATCTAGCTCGTTATTTTGATGCTCAGCTAGCAGAATCAAAACTTGCTGCATTCTGTCAAAGTACTTACTTCTTTCATTTGATTCAGCAAGTTTTCGAGGATGCACTTGAAGGATTCTGGTTTTCTTTGGTTAAGGTGGTGGACTGTAAGGCTAATATGCTCTAAACCTGCTGCATTCTGTCAAAGTACTAACTTCTCTCATTTGATTCAGCAAGTTTCCGAGGATGCACTTGAAGGATTTTGGTTTTCTTCGGTTAAAGTGGTGGACTGTAAGGCTAATATGCTCAGCTTGTCCATAGTATCTTTGGCTGATTTCTGTGTCGTTGGTTGTGGCTTATAGTAAACTGACAAACAGCTTGTGGCTTGCTATGCCAACCACAAAGATGAGGAGCATGTTCAAGTCCTTCAATTGCAGCAAGTTAAGGCTGTAGATACTGTGGCTTGGGACTACTTTCTCCTGATGAACAGCTACAGTGGCCCAGAGAGTTCGTGGTAGTGAAAAACATATGTTTGCAGTTAAATGTGTTTATGTATGTAAGTATGTCTTTATGTGTATGTATGTATATAACATAATTTATAGTTTCTTGGTTACCATGCTGTTTCACTTTACGTAGAGCGGTCTCTCGAGTCACCCAAAAAGTCCCTTCTAGGGTAATTCTTGTAAGAATTAGTTTTTAGGATTTGGAAATCCTTCAGGCTCCTTTTTTTGCATTGAATTGGTACTAATATTGGTTTTGCAGGCTTTCTCAGAGGGATGCTTTTCCTTAGGCAACTGAGGATGACAGCATGGTAATCTTTATTATTAATTGCCAGATGTTGGTCTCATGTAGCTGGTTGAGCATCTGAAATCAAGCAACTTATTAAGATTTTTTTTTATTATGTTTATCTGCGTTGGTCGAGTTGCCTGTTCCTTTTTGTTGGACCATTTTAGGGAATGGATCAAGTCATTGGCGTCAAGAATGCTTATTTACTAATAAAGTGAGTTACCATTTTTCTTACGGGAAAGCAATTTCTTTGGTTTTCAATTTGTGCAAAGAAAAAAATAAGCAAGATTACTGTAAACCTTGTTCAATCATTCGATTAGTGGTTGTGGGATGCAAGTCACAATAGACAATTTGTTCCTACAGCCTTGTTGTAGAAACTAGTGCAGGCAACCTTCCGTAGTGGCTGAAGTTGTTGCTAAAGTTGCTTCTTTACATTCCAGGTAATAGATTATGCCTTCGTACTGCGTTTACTTCATTTGATGTGCTTTCTTACTTTATACTAATAATATGAATGGAACCTTCTTTTGCATTGCTTAGTTTGTTGTGTTATCACAGAACAATTGTTTTTTCCTCACTTCCGCTGAATATTTGTAGTTGTCAATTCTGGTGGTATTTGTTACTTTTACCAATTTGTTGTGTACTTGTTACGTGGTCTTGTCTTTATGTCTTTAGGATATAGTGTTCTACGTCCTGGAGTTTTAAGGAGGAGGCAGCAATAAATTTGCGCGTACTCAGTAGCGTTTGACAAAGCGTTCTCCAAATTAATTTTTTAATTTTAATTTAATATTTTTAATATAGTTTTTATAGGTATTTAGATAATTTATTGTTAATATACTTTTTATAAGAATTTTTTGTAATAAAATTTTTTTATTATTTATTTTTAATATTTTTTTGAGATTAAAAAGATAAAGCTCATTTATTAAAAAAGATAAAAATATTTTTATTTAAAAAAAAAATTATTTTAAAAATACTACCAAACGTCCCCGTTCGGAATTTATCTATATGATGTTCCCTTTCCTTAGAGAAAGGCTATATGATTTGTTTTAATGTTCGTCCATATAAATTTAAGATCATTAACTTGCAGTTAATACGTGAACTAATGGTTAATTATCAATTGCTTGTGCATTGCTTAGTTTGTTATGTTATCACAGAACTATTTTTTTTTTCACACTTCCACATTTGTGATTGACAATTATGTTGGTAATGTACTTAGTACTGAATTTATTCATGGATCAATTCTAATGGAGGTGTATTCACCACTTTTTGTTGATGGTGTTAATGCTCAATAAATTGGACTTTGAAGTTGGCTCTTAAGGTGGGTTGGTAAGTTGGATTAGCCTTGGGGAACCAAGTTTGTTCCAAAATTTATTGATTTGTTGGTAAGGTGGATTGCCTGTAGATATTTGGTTTTGCTTAGGACGTGTTTATTTTGAGATAAATTCACTTTTTAAAAACGACAATAAAAAATTAAATTAAAAATTAAAATATTTAATAAAAATAATTTTTTTTAAAAATAATTTATTAATAGTAAGTTTTAAAAATAAATTTTGAAATTTTTTTAATAGAAATAATTTATTTTATATTAAAAGTGAGTTTGAAAAATGAAGTGTATGGGGTTGGAAAACATGCCCTTAATATCTAAAATATTATGATATTGGAAATTGGATATAGGTATTTGATCGTTAACTATTAACGATAAAATTACTACAATATGTTTAGTAATTTAAAATTTTAATATATACCGAAAAGAAATTTACAAGTTTTATTTTTTAAAAACATTTTTTACAGTTTTGAAATATATATATTTTACATTAAAACTTATTCATATTTTTTATAAAGCATATAGTGTTAATATAAAATTTTTAAAAACAAAATGAACTTAATAAAAATATAGTTTGAAATATTTTTCAAAAATATTTATTTAAAATATTGAGATAATTATTTAGATATCCATAATCAAGAGTATCTTTAATTTGAATTGAAAACAAAAAAAGAACGATAGATAAGAATCTGAATGCGAAATGGACTATCTAATCCAATGGTGCTCAGGATCTTCAATATTGATAGTATATAAACTCTCACGTCTATGCGAAAACCTCACACTTCAATGCAAAACCTTTGTGACTGTTTTTCTTTCTCCCGGGGAGAAAAAAGAACTAGTTCTTTTCCCAATCTCAAACAAATTGTCTTGAAAAGAAAAAGGCTCTCTCCTCCTTCTCCCAAGAAAACATGGAATTCTCTCTCCAATTTCTTTCTCTTCTCATCGTTATACGAAGAGAGCTCCGTAGCGACGATGGAAGGGGGAGTCGGCGGCAGGGTGGCTTGGCGGAGTTTGGCAACGGAGTTCGAGAACAGGCACGTGGACATTCTTCACATGGCTAGCACGCGAATTCGAACAAGGGTTCCAACAAGTTCTTCAAAAAGAAAGCAGTAAAACTTTTTTTTCCATTGTAGTTTCTTTCTCTTTGGTTTCTCATCTTTCTTCTGCTCGTGGATTTCTTTCTTCGTTGAACCCTTTTCTATTTTGTAATGCATTCGACCGAAAAAAAATTTGAAAAAGAACCTTTTTCTATATGGGAATTCAATAGATAAAATTAGGGTTTTGAAATTACTTTTCAATAAATAACACAATATTTTCATTATTGAAAACGGGGTTTCAGTTGTTTCAATTTTTATTAGATTTAAAAGATAATAGGTATATTATCTTGTGAAGTTAGATTTACTGCTTTCTTTTTTGGGTAGTTTAGGTGGTGAATTTGCTCCTTCGTAGTCGTATTTCTGCTTGCTTCTGCTTTAAAGTTTGCATTTCTATTTGAGTTACAATTCTTCTGTTGTCTGAGATTCATCGCAAGATTGAGACTAGAAAATATCAGCAGTACTATCATGCAACTATTTTCCTAATATAAAGTTTAGCAGAAATGATGCTTCACATTGGTCTTTAAAGTGTCTGGACACGTTGCTTTTGGTGCTCCCATGCTTCCTGATTTTGCTTGGAGTTGCCTTTTCAATGTTCTGTTTGAGTTGTTTCAGGAGGCATATGATATGTTAAGCAATAGCTTATGGAGTTCATGGCTAATATTCTTCTGCCAGTAATATTCTTATGGGTTTGTTCGATCTACGGAAATTAATTGGGAGTTGTAAATGTGTGCTTGTTATATATTTAGCCTATTTATCTGAGGATTTCTCAACATTCAGTAATTACGTGTAGCAAGGGACTCTTGAAGGAAGTTTATAGTGATAAAAAATGCAAAGCGATAGACTTTTGTAAGTAGGTTCCTATGAGTGTCCTTCAAATGTAGTAGTTATCTTGGTTTTGTATAATGGACAATTGCTTAGTACTATTACATGCCTGTTTACTAATCCCTTCTAAAAATAATTTAAAGCCTTGGCCAGCTTGTTAGTTTATTAACATCATGCTTGTTTTATTTTACAATAAAACATTTCTGAGACGTGAAGTAACACTATGCTTGTTGTGGCTGCCTAAGTAGTCAAGTGACTGGAATGAAAGGCTTTAGCTGTGCAGATATACAAAAAGGAGCTTAATTTTGGAGGCGGATAAGAGTGAGATATCACTTGGCTCTGTAACTATTTTTTAAGTTGTTGGTTTACCCCAACGAAGACACTGTCCTTGTACCATATACGAATCAAAAGAGGATGTTGCTTGATGTGTTCTCCTTGAAGTTCCCATTCCTTGACATAAGAGGCTAACAACAAAAACATGGGAGTTTGGATTACTTCAATACTAGTTCTTTAGGCATAAGTGTAATATACTTCTTTACAGACCTGTGTCAATCTGGAAGTGAGAGGCGTGAATATTTGGATTAGCTATAGTATGTTTGTTGCGCTTGCTTTCTGTTTAATATCCATGGTTTTGGTTTGTATTATGAGATTGTGCTATTTGTTCCAGTGCCTTTGTTTATGTTTAACCTTTTTGGTATTATACGAAGAATGACTTGTGGTTAAGATGTTCACTCAGTTTGGTAAAAGTAACACAACCACTCCAAATCATACACATGATGATACAGACTTTTATGCTATTGGTAAGGCTATGTAATTTTTTTATGTTGGCTTGCTGTTCTGCGGACCATGTGTCATGTTCTTTTCTTTCATACAAATACAAACCTTAGACCTCTGTTAGCTTAGTTGAGCATTGAGGTACATTCTTCTTTCGAATTTGTTTATCGTAGAGTTAATGATATAGCATAATTGCAGGCATCTTATATCTCCGGAGGATGTCCTTTGTGATTTTCTATTTTGGTCTTTTGTTTGATGGTGATGTAGCTCTACAGTATATTATCGTTCTTAGTAAGTTTGTGACATTCAGAGTTAATTGTACTCGATGTCGAGTTTATTGTAGGAACGTTTGACGCTTTAGTTGCTGCATGTTATATATAGTTTTTAGTATTCAAAATACTAGTGCCTTGAGTTTATTGTATGATTGATTCAAAAAATACCATTTTCTCGTTGAAATGCCCTTTGATAAATGCTGAAGATGAATTGATTTTCTCAATAATCCTTTGATATCAGCTATCTTACTTCAGTGGTTTTAATTGTTATTTATGTTTTTTGTACTTTGAAAATGGGACTACAAGTGTTGCAGCGGTAAAGGGTGAAACTGCTCTGGAGTGTGAAATTCAATAGGTTGAAGCAATTCCTACTTTGCCCTATTAATATGTAGAATCTGCCCATTTGCTTTTGGCTACATTTTTTGGGTGCTTTTGACTTGTCATGCTTCAGGAATTTGCCCACTCAATTACTAAATGCTAAGATTTCACTGCCGTTTACATTGTCTTAGGTGCGGTTCCTTCGCTCCTAGTTTGCATGTGGTGCATAACTTTTTTTTTTCTGTGTTGATGTGGATTGACACCAAGTTAAGTAGACTCACCCATGCTGTCGTTTTCCTACTTTTGCAAATCCTTCTTTTGTTTTTAAATTTACTTTGCTTGCTTCGATACTTATTGTGTTTCATTTTTTACTCTTCATGTTCAGTTAAAAGAATTGAGTGCTGATTAGAGCGTTAATTTTTCTTCAATGCCGATAATAAATAGAGCAGTCATTAATTAAATTGGTAAAGTTACATGCTGCCTGTTTGACTTGCTTGCATACTGATTGTTTCCTAGGTTAAAGAAATCAAAAGAGTTCTTGTTGGAAGACCAACTTTTATTCCATGCAGTCAATTGATCACTGCTACTGCTTCTAAGCCTCTTAGTTTTTCGTGCACAATGATTGTTGTCCTACTTTAAGACTTTGTTTCAGGTTAAATAAGACATTGAGTGCCGGTTGGAGGGTCAACTTCTCATCAATGCTCTAAATCAGCCAAGCATGTGGTTGCCCGAGTAGTTAAGTGGCTTACTTCTTTTAATCCATCTCATTGATGCTTATTGCTTAGCCTTCTTTCACAGCGACTTTTTTGGCTTTCCTATTCATGCTTTTAAAAGTGCAAAATTCCTCTTGGTGGATGTTGTTAATTTGTAGTATGTATAGGATCTAACAATGTGTAGATTCAACTAATAGGTTATCAGTTTAGAACCATATGTTATTAATCTTCCGTGTAAATAATTGTTAGGTCTTTCTATATAAACTACAACATTTCTTTCTTCTATTTCAAGGGATTACTAACTTAGTAAAGCTCTGACTATTGACATTTTTAGATGATGAATTGGCATTTCAGGAATGTAAGTTTGTAATATAGTTTGTTATTTTCTTTCTATGGTAACAAATTCGAGGATAGATGCAGTCTAGAAAATATTTAAATTAAGTTTAGGGGGTAGGTTCTTTGTGTGTATTATTAGCGAATAGTATGCTTACTTTCGAAATCGTGTCTATTTTGAAAAGAAATGCGCAGCTGCATCTGCTTTCTCTAGAGACAGCTTGTGGCTTCAAATGAATGCAAGGTTTACTCTAGGAAAAATATTTGATGACATACATCGCAAAATTGTGGCTTCCACCATGTGCAAAATTGTTTAATTATCTTACTTGACTGCCACTGATAATACATGTTCTACTCTTTTTACCAGCCTTCTCTTTTGCTTGTTTGATCGATTGATTTATAATGCAGGTTTCCTCAGAAGCTGTTTCACCTCTGAAAAAGGAAGCCCTTTCAGTTTGGTCCAAGGGAGCTGGTTCAGATTGTCTGCTATTTTTAAAGATTTAGTTGGTTTTTCTTCTAGTCATGGCATATAATTTGATCTATCTTGCAATCCCCTTCATTCTTGTTCATGCTAATATTTGTTGATGTTATTAAATAGGTTCAAGACGGGGTTCGCATTCAAAGTACTTTGCGCAGAAGCTGTTCAGATGTATGAATGAGGGCAAAGTTTCCTTTGCCCTGGAGTTTGTGCTAATGATAACTATAGTTCCTAATCATACTTCTCCTGAAATCTAATCTATATGAGGTGCCCCCTCCTGTCGTAAATTCTAATTGATGCATAAGATATTTTTGTTTCCCTCTCTCTTAAGTTAAGCCATCTTGCAGTTAACGTGTGCTGGGCTGTTTGATTATCTTAACTGACTTCTAATGACACTTTCTTGTCTCCCTATCACATCACTGTGCTTCTTTTTTTACATAGGTTTATAGTAAACAGAAGCCCTTCTACAGGTGTTTTGGGGAAGCTGTTTCTCAGAATCTCTCAACAAATGCAAGCCCTTCTATTTCACTCCTAAAGGAGTAACGTGGATAGTCTTCTGTTTAAGATAATTACCTGGTTGTTCTGGTGAAACCATCTGCTAGGAAAGTTCCTTGTAGACGTTGGTCATTTTATCCGACAATCTTCAACATCTATCGAAACACATCTCTCCTATTTGCTATTTTTCTCTACTTTATAGCTTTATTTACAGTAGCATTTCGTACATTGTTTTGCTTTTCTACTTACTTTTATTTATGAGACTTTATTGGTGTGGCTGCTCATAGCTAATGCAATGTTGAAAGGTGATTGCTGAAAACTGTTGCTTTGATATCATTTACTTTCTACTTTTTTTCAATGACCATTGTTTCTTGGTGGGAATTACTCTTTCTTATTGTCCTATCAATCATTAGTTGGTTCTGTGACGCTGATCGTTTCTTTCAAGGAATTTCTTTTAATTTTTGTGGTGTTATTTGGATTTCTGTTCTTGAAGATTATGGATTCAGGTAGTTTCTCTTCTGTTTACTCTCACTCCCTAGTTAGATTGCAGTTCCGAGAACCCGTTGCAAGCACTACATGCGTCCGCTTCGCTCCTTCTCTCGCTCCTGCTTTGGCTTTCGCAAGGAGAATGTTAGCCGTTTCTGTTTTAAAATTTTCATTGAAATTATTCTTCTGAATTTAAGTAAAAATCTCATAATGTTCTTGTCAGACGTTTTATTTTTATTGAAATTTCCAATGCAGGATCCCAGAAATGCAATTTCCTAATATTTTTATATAAACTATATCCGAACTGATGCTGGATTATTGCTTTCTAGAATAAGCCAGATTCCACTATTCATACTTTTACAATGAATTAGTCAATGGCTCTGTCTCCTCTCTTCATTACAGGAGAGGCACATAGAGAAGATACATTCCTCAAGTTAGCATTCTTTACCGAATTGTCTATGAGGTTCTGGTCTGTTTTCAATCTAGAGTTGTTGTCAATGTTTTCTGTGAATTTTTTGAGTATGCAGAGAGGACTCTAGATGTGTTGGATATTCTTGACAGTTACTACTAGAATCTTCGTGAATGCCGTTTGCTTGTGGATGCATCAAATGGATAGGCATCTGAGATATTGACTGTTGAAGAAGACATCAGTCTAGTTACTAGCATCAGCTGGGTTCTTGATGGTCGGCATCTTGCTATTGGTTTGTATTCCTTGAACTGTAGTTGTTTAATACAACTTTGAAACGACTGGTTAGTTCTTCTCTACAATTCTTGTTAGTTTGATACATGTGCTATTTGATTCTCTAATGAATTTCAAGGCCTTACATCTGACTGTCCATGCATACATAATTTCTGCATTTACAATTCCTTCAGTCGTAATTTGTTAGGCATATTTCTCCCATTCCAATCAATGCAGTCATGTATGGTACAAACACTGGAGTGTATCTTATCACGGCCGCAGATTGTGAATTTGAAGTGTGCTTGCTATTCAGCAGCTTGCAGCTTGTTGAGGAGCTAAACTTGTCTTTTTTGTAATGCTGATGTAGGTAAGGTCTCTCCATGGTGTGCACTGTTCTCATGTTGGACCATTCTCTTGGAACAATAGTTTACTCACTAGTGGCAGTGTGGGTGGCATGATCATAAACATTGATGTCTGAATTCAGTCTCCTGGTGTCCATACTTACCATGGCATCGGGGGATGTCTGTGTCTAAAGTGGTCAGGCTCTGGCAAATTGCTAGCCAGTAGTGGCAATGATAACCTTTTGCTCAACTAGGACGTTTTAAAATATCTTTCTCAAGCTCTTCCGTCCCTGCCAATCAGAACCCTTGGCTTCATAGATCATGCAGCTGTAGTTAAGGCGCTCGAGTGGTGTCCCTTCCAGAGAAACATATTAGCTTTTGGTGGTGGTGAGAAGGACTGATGCAAAAAATATTGGACATGAAATACTGAGAATCTGGAACGCAGAAGACTGGCCGGAGCACAGCTGCCAACAGCAAAGGTAGCCAGAGCAGAACCTTTTGGCAGTTGCAGCAATCTGTTGCATTCGATGAGAGTTGAGTGCTGGGAATCTGAATCGTCTTTTGATGCTCAGCTGGCAGATGAAAACCTGCAGCATTCTGTCGAACTACAACTTCTCTCATTTTATTCAGCATGTTTCTGAGGATGCACTTGAAGGATTCCTGCTTTTTGTGGTTAATGTGGTGGACTGTAAGGCTAATCTACTCAGCTTGTCCCTGGTATCTTTGGCTGATTTCTCTGTCACTGGTTGTGGCTTAGCAAACTAACAAACAGCTTATGGCTTGCTATGCGAACCTCAAAGATAGCAGAGCATGTTCAAGTCCTTTAATTACAGCATGGTAAGGCTATATATTCTGTGGCTTGGGACTACTTTCTCCATGTTGAACAACTATAGTGGCCCAGGGAGTTCATGGCAGCGAGAAAACATCTGTTTGCAATTATAGGTATATACTGTGAAGTCTCTACAAAAGAATGGAACCTAAAAGCTACTTGATCTTCCTCTAGGTAAGATTACAGTTGGATGTTGATAGGTATATACTGTGAAGTATAAATATATAGTACGATCGAACTCTTCAAAACAAGATTGGTGGCACAAAGGTACACTAAAACTTATGAAATTGACTACACATATTTGCAGAGTCTTCTTATCTTTAGCTATGAAGATAGATTGGCTATTGCAATAATTTAATATGAAGAACGCCTTTCTAAATAGTGAATTGACTAAAGTGGTCCATATAGATCTTCCACCAAGGTGTCTCATCAGAAATTCACAAGCATAAGGTGTATAGACTAAAGAAATCATTTTGTGCACTAAAGCAATCTCCAATACATGGTTTGAAAGATTCACAAAATATATCGTAGCATTTGGGTACCATCAGAGCAATTCATATCACATCTTATTACTAAAAAAAAGGTATGGCAAAATATTTGTAGTTATTGTATATGTAAATGACATGATAGTTATACGGAATCATTTGGAAGAAAGGAAGGTATTGCAAACTTACTTATCTAGAAAATTTAAAATGAAATATCTTAATCCTTTGAAATATTTTATTGTGATCGAACTATCCTGATCTAAGAAGGAAATTTTTCTGTCTCAACAAAAGTATACCCTAGACCTTTTATAGGAGACTCACATGTCTGCGTGTTAAACAGCTGATACGCCAATAAAAAAAGGTTTGGAGTTACGTATTGAGGCTAATCATGTAGCAGCTAATAAAAAGAGATTTCAAAGAATGGTAGAAAGGTTGATATACTTAACATATACAAGACCTGATCTCATCTATGCATTAATATTGTCAGCTAATTTATGCATAATCCTGCAGAGCAATATATGAATGTAATGATGCGTATTTTGAGGTATCGCAAGTCAGCTCCTGTAAAGATAATTTTGTTCACAAAGAACATAGATTATCAAAATATAAATATATATATACATATATATATTGATGCTGAGTGGGTTTTAGTAATTGATGATAGACAGTCCACCTCAGGTTATTTTATCTTTGTGGGTAGTTATATAGTTATATGGAGAAGAAGAAACTAAAATGTTGTAGCATGCTCAAGTGCAGAAGTTGAATTTATTAGAGGTTTAACACTTGCACTTTGTGAAGCATTATGATTGAGACATTTTTTTGGAAGATTTGGGCTTTGCCTAAGCAATCGATTGAGTTATACTGTGATAACAAAGTAGTATGTGATATAGCACATAATCCAGTTCAACATGATCGAACAAAATATATTGAGATAGACATGTTCTTCATTAAAAAGAAGTTTGATAAAAAAATTCTGGAGGTTTCTAGGATTCGATTAGAAATCAGTTGGTCGGCATTCTCACAAAAGCAGTTTTATAGCATATATTCTCAAAGTTTTCAGATAAGTTGCGTATATGTGATACCAATATACCAAATTTAGGGGGAGTATTGAAATATCTAATTAGATATTTTTTCTAATTTAGATATTAAAAATTTTTTTAATTTAGATACTTATATTCTATATATTGTACATCTTCTATTGGTAACAATAAGAATAATAAACTTGTAAATTTATCTTCAATCTAAACCATTAGAGAATTTGCTTCTAGTTATGTATAATTTTCTAAATAAGTGTTGAATAATGGATGGCTTACTTGACTAATAGGTGACGAAAAGGTCTTATTCGATTAAACGATGACAAGTATCTCATTAGTAGTGGAATAATACACACTATTCGACGTACAATCAACCAATTACATGACTAATGGTTAAATTGTAAAATCTACTTAAGCTCTAGTCAAATAATCATTAGAATAATGAAACAAAATAGGAACTATACTATAGCTACTGATAAGTGCTCGAACAACTGTCAAATAATAAAAATTGTTCGACCTGTAGAAAATCGGTCGAATTTAAGTCAAGTCTATTGATAGTAATTAACTCACGTGATAGCAACCAGCAACTGAAGTCCAATTCAAAGATTGACTGCTGGTCGAATACATTCTCGAATAATGGTTGACTAATAAAAAATTACATTAGAAGGGCGGCAAATAAATACTAAAGTCCACTTTAATAATTCAAAATTTTAAAACTAATAACTTTACGAAAGACAACTATGTTGGTCAAACCTGCAAAACCAATTCAAGAGGGGAGAGGTGAATTGAGTTGGTGCTACAAAATTTAATCCAGTATTTGTATCTGAACACAGCTGATTTCCTACATTATAGTGGCACTATAATCGACTGGACGTAAACAGATTCTCTCTGTTTAACGTTCTCTATTTAATTCAAGTGCAAGCAATATAAGAAAATTATTCAAAACACAAACACATAGGATTTACGTGGTTCAGCAAATGAATTTGCCTACATCCACGGCCACTCTTTGTCAAAAGCGAATTCTACTAATACTTGTCAAGTTGCTACAATATTTAGGTAATGTATTTAGCCAAACACTATTACCTTAACTGGTTCTCTGCTCGAGATGAACCACCAACAACCTACTAGCCTAACAAGTCTCTCCGGCCGCTAACACACAAGCCTTAGCCAAGGCTTTGTGCAAAGTACGTAGCTTCTTACAAAATTAGCACAACCGAGAAGGCTTAGCCAAGCCCTTCTCAACAAATATGTTTGTTACAAACAATTTTAAAGCATAGGATCTCCCTCACTAGATTGAATTTAAGCTTAGTAAAACAATGAGAGGATCAAAGAAATGCCAAAGATATATCTAGGTAAAGCTCAGGCAGTGAGGTTGAGTGAGAGATGTTTTTGCTCTATGTAAGCTTTATCTTGTGTATGTGGCTCTGTTTTTCTTGTGCTCTGTAGTGTCTCTCTCTGCACTTATTTTTCTATTCTTATTCCTCTTATATTTTTCTCTTCTCTGGCTGTGGAATTTTCTAATCTCCTAATGATAGTAAATTTTCCCATTCACCCTCTTGCGCCTGCTACAGTAGTGTCAACTTATATTTATATGTCGCCACCAATCGGGTTCCATCAATTAGGTCTTTAACAGTTGGATCTTGATGGAGGTAAGTAAAATATCAACTAGATCTTCCAAATAGTATTAAAATCTTAATTGTTCTGCTGGTATGGCTTGATTAGATCTTTTATAGCAATCAATGAGCTCGTCGGTGATTTTCAAATTCTCCCGCGTATGCTCTCCTTCTTTGTCTATTGTTCAATTTTTTTTGCTCTTTCTGGTGGCCCATAGTATGAAGACGATGAACTAATCAAGTGACTGGAATACATCAAACTCAAGTTCAAATTTTCCTTCTAAATTCATAGATCAGCCATGTGAGGTTCCTGTTGGGTGTTCATCGGCTTTAAGATGGCTTCGGATGAATTTGCTTGCTGTGAGCTGCAATGTATAGATTTGTTTTCCAGTGAAGAATACCAGGGAGTTGAAGTTTGTTATTACCTTAGTCTTCCACTAAGATTAACTCTGACATGTAGTTAAATGATGCTTGAGTTTCATCTTGTGAATCTTGTATAAAGCTCTTTGTAGAGTATTTTTCTTATCAGCTTCACTGTTTAGACCATTTTGTATAGTAGCTCCATGTAGCATGTTATTGTGATGTATCCTTGTAGCAACATAGTGGATCAAGTGTATGTATGCTCCTTTTAACTGAATCCTTGGCTTTTCTTTATATAAAAATTGAAATTTAATTTCTGAATTCAAATCTATCATGCTGACAGAATGGTTCTAATGGCACCTTGGCATTGTGTTCTTGACATTCATTTTTTGCAATTTGTTGATGTACTTGATGTTGAATGATATTGGATATGATGTTCTATATGTCCTCAAAAATTGGCTTTAAACGGATGAGAAAATCTTGATCAAACTTAATCTGAAAGTTGACTCTAATATTGTCTGATTTTCTGCAATGCATATTTTCTTAATTTTTTCCAATCTTCCACAAATATTCCAAAGCTGTATAGATAAAAATTTGATGAACTCTTTAGTTAAGATTGTTGTGTGCATGTTGTTCTAATTCTGGTAAAAATATCATGTTCAAGCTCAATTTGCATCACGATCAAATCTTCTCTGAAATCTATAAAATGATCATTTTCACTCGGATCAGGATCAGCAGCAATCTAGTCGGTTGTTCTTGTGAGACTCCTCTATTCTGCTCTCTGTCCTGCTCTCTGTCATGTTGTCCCTCACTTAGTCGATTTTCGTCTTGCGCTCGATATAGAATTCCTATAAAGCACCTAGCTCGAGTATGACTATTTAGTATGAAGAACTTGTACTTTCAATTCTACACAACTTAATTTAAACCATTAGTTCACCTAACTCATAAACTATAATTCTTAATATTTGTTATCATCAAAATCAACATTGGAATTTCAATAAACTACAAATACGTCTTTCTAAGGATCAACATTGCAAGATAACTTTCCAAAAAACATTCTTTAGTTCAAAAAACTTCTCCAATATATGACTTTTAACTATTTACTTGTCAAATTTTAACCTTCAAATTAAACATTTTGTAGCTTTAAGAGTCGGCTAATGTCGAATAGTGGTCGAAGAAGTTCTTCCACAACTAAATAGTTGAATAATGTCTTTATCGTCCATTATTATTCGATTATTATTAGAAAGTATTCAACCTTTAATCGAATAACCACCTTCGGTGAGTCCTATCTTCCTTTTTCAACTCTTGTACGACTCATGTACGAACTACAGTAGAATTAGCTCATTCCTCGAACCATTTATTTTGAATTGTTTGAGATTTACATATTGGTGACATTATAAAAGTGATTTTCCCACGCAAGTTATTTGATTGTCGAAAGTTCAATAATATCTTGTTGTATTAGGTGCCGCAAGCACATAATCCAAACTAAATATTGTTGAGTAAGAGGCAAGATAGCCAGTTGTTTTGCTGTTGTTAACTACACGAAACTCTGTTAGTGAAATTAAAGAAACGAAAACAAATAAAGTAGTCAACCTAGAGGTTTTACATGGTTTGGAAATCTCGGCTATGTCATTGACCACTCATAACCTATGAGAGGATTTTTACTAACTTTAACCAAAGTTGCAACAGGACATACTGTTACACCATAACACATTAGGTTATGACACCTAATGTTTCAGCAAACACCTCCGTCTCAGTTAGAGTTCCCTCACAAGACAACCTCTTGATAGCCTCTCAAGCTTAGCCAAGCTCTTCAGGCTACACTAATAAGCCTTAATCAAGACTTACAAACAAACGAAAGTTTAAGCCTAAACCCTCCACTTATAATCGATAATCGATATAATGATATTCTAATAATCGATATAGTAATCGATGTTAATTATAATGCATTTTTCTCTATTCTAAGATAAAGATCTCATAGAAACACTACAAAGAGGATCAACAAAAACTCACAGCAAAATCCAAGCAAAAAAATAATAAAAGAAATATGAAGAGCCCCTGAATTTTCTTTTTTTGTGTCTTCTATTTGTGTTGACTACTTGTTGCTGTAACTTTTTTCTTCTCAGATTGGTGATGAAGACAAATCACCTAAGAAAATTATAGTTATATCCTAATTTATTCTGCAACTGTACGGTTATCATGTATCATATAGTAGATAACGAGTTTGTTCCAAAAAGATTGTTGATAACTCTAATCAAAACTAAACTATCAAAAGTTATGGACAGCTAATAAGTATACGAGAGATCAGAAAGCAAAATAAAGTACAGATTGTGAAAACAAAGATGGAAATCAAAACTCCACAATAGTGTCTAAGCTGAAAATATAGTATTTATCGTTGACTGTGCTATTCATGTCATCTAGTGATGTTGAGTAGTGTGATCAGCAAATTTTATAGAATTTTTCTGTTTTTGATACTTGATGAAATGTCATGCTCTTTGTCTCATTTATTCTTTGTCATGCCATCTTTCAAGTGCAATTAAGAAATGTCCAATTGCTGCTTTGAGTAAAAAGATATGTTCGTGACACACGGCATCTCAACAAGATGTTAACCTTAACACTTAGCCAAATTTTAACATGGTGTTTCCAGCTCTATATGATATTCAAATCCAACGTAGACATACTCAAAGCTTATCAATGATTTTCAAATATGCGTTATCATCAAAATATACTTGGGATTTCTAATACTAATTATGATTTTGACCATGATCCAATCTAAAATCACGTATTTATAATTTTATTCTAACTTCTTACTTAGAAATTATTAGGGATGCTTAGTCCCATGAAATCATAAATTACTTAATTTTATTCACTTTGGTCCAGTAAATACTAACTATAATTATTAATTTTGTGATTCATAAATTATGCTCTGATTGATCCTTACAAACAAAATTAATAGAGCAATGATGATGTCAAATTTAATATTGATCAAACATATAAACTTAACAACTAGACATCTTTCCAAATAAGAATTAACAACTCACAAAAAAACCAATATTCCATACACTAGAAATATTTTAGAAATAAATCAAATTTATAGGGTATTCTCAACTCTAGTTCAAATATTTAGCTATATGCTAAAATTACACACAATGCCATTGTATGAATTAAACATTAGAGAAGCGAAAACAAACCTGAAATTTTTTCAGCTTAAATCATCTAGATATGAATTGTGGCAGCGATACTACATTGAGTTTCGTCTCCAGTCTGATTATGATGGCTCTACTCTCCGTCTTCTTAAATCTCCTTATGCGGATCTTCCGATCTAGATGGTCTTCCCTCCCACTCTTCCTACTTTCCCTTATACTTATACTACTCTAAATCTCCTCTTCTTGGGGAGAATTTTATTCGAACTCATACTTTTCACAAGCAAGAAAAAATAAAAATATTTGAATCAAATTTGGTATCAAAGAATTATAGTGCTGAAAGGATTATTTTGAAACTCAAAATACTCGCAATGAAAATCCCAAGAGCCAAATATTGACTTAACCCACGTGATGATCTAGAGTATTTCCTGTAGTTTATTTCTTTCTTCTTTAATTCTTTATTTGTGGGCTTGCTTATCGTAGGCCCATTTTCTCCTTATTTTGGTGGCTAAATGATATGCTATTGAAAGCACAACTCATTTCCTTCTTTCTTCGAATTTTCTCTTATTTGGATTTGTTTTTCTTATTTACCTACAAAACATACAATTTAGTTTATAAACATATGAAATCAGTCTTAACTATATCAACAAGATGTTGCTAACACATATAAATTATAGTCTTATCACTTGGTGATTATTATAACTAGAGATGTATGTCAATCTCTTTCCAAACCGTTAAGGCTCACAGCAACTGGTTAACTTAATCTAATCGCTTCGAGGATTTCCTCCAAATTTGGACTCTTTCCTTCCTTCTTCTATAGAGTTTGTTAGGTTTTCCTGTAAGATTAACTCAAGAGGGAGGGGTGAATTGAGTTAGTCAATAAAAATTTTCATCAAGCTTAGTTATCCTACTGGTAGCAGGCTTACAGTCGACTGTGTCAATTCTGTAACCTACAGACAGAGAGAGTTAGAGTGTTTACTGACATATGTAAAAAGGATAGTACTTAGGATATTTAACGTGGTTCGGCAAAATCCCTTTGCCTACATCCATGGTCGCTCTATCACTAGAGCCAAAGCTTCACTAAACCTTTAATAAGCTACAAATACACCAAGAGCAAAGTGCTTCACCAAGCACACTTACTCTTACCGGGTTTCTTCACCAAGACAACCCCTAACAGCCTACTGGACACACTTGTCCCTCTGGCTGATTTGCTAGCTCTATTACAAGGTCTAAAAATTTTCACCAAACTCTACCTGAGCTTCCTTTTCCGGTGCTCGCAGCACCACCTTTGCAAGGTCAGTAATAGGTTACAAGAAAATAAACAGAAATTGAGCACAGGATCTATCTCATGAAGGTTATGTGTTCATGAAGTGTTTGTTAATGAGATGATCAAAGAGGTTGCTGAGAGAGATTTCTTCAGTGTAATCAGCAGCAAGATTTTTGTTGTTTGCGTAGAGTAGTAGAGTTCTTGTATGTCTCTGTTTTGCTTGTATTCTCTCTACTCTTCCTTTGTTGCTGTGCCTCACTTCTTATAGTGTTTCGTCTCTGTGCAGGAACCGTTGAAGAACGTCGCCGTTGGCATTCTTTTTCATTGGTGGTTCTTCACGTCAGAGAGAGAGAGCAGTTTTGCGCAGCGACTAATCAATCGCTCCCTTGATTGCTTTCGGCTGTCTTTGTGCAATGTTTTCATGGCATTAAATGCATTGTAAAAATTTGAATTTACTGCCAGTGGTTATGAGTGCTGTCTGAAATAGAAGAACTGATTCGGCTTGTCCATATTTAATGCATCCCAGGTTGACTGCTTGAATTGATTAAAGATCTTGACTTGTATAATGTGCTTTCTTCTCTTGATTATAGAGTTTTCTCTTTATGTGAAAAAGGAAGATGATTTTTGCTCGTTGTAGATCTTCTATTTGAATTGCTTCAGTGCATTGTGAGTCCAGAGGATTTTTGAAGCAAGGAAAGTTTTGTTGCTGTTGAATCCGAAACTCTGTTTTGAAACAGAGAAGTCTTCTTGTGCTTCAGTGGTCAAGCAGCTGACTGCAATGTGACTATGGCATCCTCTGTTCCGTATGCTATTTAATTTGTAGTAGCATAACAGTTGGCTGCATGATGGCTATTATTGTCTGCTGTAAATAAAATGATCTCGTTTGTCTAATCCTACAGAACTTGATTTCAGATTATTAGTCTAATATAAATCATAGTTCTTAATTCTTTGTTATCGTCAAAATTGTCTTTATAGTTCTGACAGAGTTCTTTTCGTTTGAACTTGTATTGTTCAGTAGATAACTTCTTGGAGTTCTAACTAAACTGGACTGCATTTGCGATGGTTGGGATTGAATGGAAGCTCAACTTCCAACTCGGATACAATCTGCACGTCATAATACTACGACTTACACAATTTTTTTTTTTTTTGTTATGCCAGTTTTTTGCTTAAACTTGATCTGAGATATTCTTTAGCGTGTCTAATTCAAACTTCAAAATGTAGATCTCCAAAAGAGTGTGTGAGTTGAAAGAAATTGAACTCGAAGTTAATGTGTTAATCTAAAGTTTTTGCTTGAATCTTTTTATATAGCAATCTTTTTCGTTTTTCTGACTTCATCACTACATTGTTCATTCAAATTTGATCTACGATATCTTTGATAATTTATGTTTAATCTGGTAAATGCAGACCTCCAAAAGATGCATGACAAAGAGAAATCAAGTTAATGTGTCGATCAGCTTGTTCTAGTTGAAGCATTCTCTCTAGGAGAGCAATAGAGTGCAACTTGCTATGTCATGGCTATTTTTTGTAGAGCAAAAACTAAGAAATGTTATACCCTAAGGATACCCAAGCAAGAGGTCACTCTCACGAACTGTTTTATATAAGCATTTTAATATCTTAATAACATCATATAACAACTTATTGGTACTTTAATGCATAAACCATAATTTGTATATGCTATCATCAAAATCACTTGAACTTACAATGGAGATGTTATGTGATCAACTTTTGCTTTGACGACTAGCGGAAGTTCTACATTTTGTAAACTTATCCTACAATTACGTTAAATATGAATATAATAGTACTACTTGTAAATAAATAGCATCTTTGTAATCTTATCTTGCACTACTAATCCTCATAAAGACAAACTTGTAGTTATCTTATGTAAAGTCAATACTCTTTGAATTTGTATGTATAGTTATTTAATTGGACTTCAGTAGCTAGTTGCTGCACTTTCAGAGTATTACTTATTTATTGTCAATTTGGTAGTCATACTCAATATTGCTCCCTTAATTATCATTACGCTTTTGGTTGTATGTATTACAAAAGTGTTGAATTGAGAATAAAATAAATGTAAACACAAAATGTTAGAGATTAGGGTATACAAAAGTATTTTTGTAATGCAATTCATTAATAAACATATTTATTAACTTTTAGCGACCAACTACTCATATATATCATATTTATCTAGCTAAATTATTTGAATAACTATCTCATAAATATCAAACAAACCAAAATAAATGATTCAAAGAAAATTACATTTTAACTATATTTAGAAAAAAAGAGTCATATAGTGTTCGAACCAAGAATGATAGGGTTCAAAATGAGGGGCTTTTTCAACTAATAGTTGAATAGTTTCTATTAACAACCAGAAAATGATGGTTGGAGGAAGATAAAACTTTATTGTGAATTAATGATAAATCTTTCGATAAACGTTTATTACAAACTGTATGATTTATTGAAAAAAACCTCGAATAAGGTCAAAGAAGGTTAAGTAAATTTATATTTTCTTTTTTGATGAAATGGTCGAATAAGGTCAAATAGAAATTTATATTTTCTTTAGAAAGGGGTCAATCATCTCAGTAAATATTTCTAAACTTTTTGTTGCAAAATTCAAACTACAAATTTTATAACAATATTTTTCTTAAATCGAATAAAAGAATTGTTTTTTAGAAAAGATACTGTATCCTTAAGGACGAAGAAGTAGAAATTCATACTTTTTTTAATTTGTTTTCATATTTTTTGTGGAATTTATATTTCTATGATAAAACCTCAACGAGAGATCAGATTGTCGAAAAATGATTTAGAGAAATGGACGAGAAGTTCTCTATTTTTTCATTATCTTTTTCATCTATGTGAAGATTTGTCTTTTTAAATTTTCGTACTTAGTGCCAATTCAAACACATAACTAAATGTTATATATTTTTCTAAATTATTATATGGTTGAGACCTTTCACATATGCTTTCCAAATGATGTTGCAAAACTGACTTTTGTTGATAAGGAAAAAAAACAAAGAAAAGTCAAAAATTTCAACTGTATTTTTTGAAAAAAAGTTATTATATATATCACAGAAACTTTTTTTGAAATATTGGATTAAAAATAAAATTACTACAAAATATTTTTATTAATTTAAATTTATGATATATATTTAAATAAAAATTACAAGTTTCATTTTTTAAATATGTTTTTTATTGTTTTGGAATAGATACATTTTACATTAAAACTTATTTACATTTTTTATAAAAAGTACATTTTATGTTAATTAAAATTTTTAAAAAGAAAATGAACTTAATAAAAATATAGTTTGAAAATATTTTTCAAAATATTTATTCAAAATATTGAGATAACTATTTAAATATTCAACAGACCACAATCCAAGGTTTCTTTAATTTGAATTGAAAACAAAAGAAGAACGGTAGATAGGAATCTGATTATCCTGAATGCGATAGATATGGACTATCTAATCCAATGGTGCTCGAGATCTTCAATATTGATAGTATATAAACTCTCACTTCTATGCAAAACCTTTGTGACCGTTTTTTCCTTCTCCCCAAAAGAAAAACAACTACTTCTTTTCTCAAAAGCATTCAAACAAATTGTCTTGAAAAGAAAAAGCCTCTCTCCTCGTTCTCAATCACCGTTGTCCAATTTCTTTCTCTTCTCGTCATTATACGAAGAGAGCCCCGTGAGCGATGGCGGGAAGGGGGAGTAGGCAGCGGCGTGGCTCGGCGGAGTTTGACAACGGAGTTCGAGAACAGGCACGATGACATTCTTCACACGGCTAGCACGCGAATTGGAGCAAGGGTAACAATTTCCAACCTGTTCTTCAAAAAGAAACCAGTAGTTTCTTTCTCTTTGGTTTCTCTTCTTTCTTCTACTCGCGGATTTCTTTCTTCGTCTCGCCCTGAAAAAAATGAAAAATTTCGATTCGTATTCTATGGAGGCGTTCATTGCGATAAATATGCCTTTTTCTTTTTGGGAATTCAATAGATAAACTTAGGGTTTTGAATTTTCTTTTCAATAAATAACATAATGTTTTCTTCATTGAAGACGGGTTTCAGTTGTTGTTTCATTCTTATTAGATTTAAAAATAACAGGTATATTATCTTGTGAAGCTAGAGTTACTGCTTTCTTTTTGGGTAGTTTAGGTGGTGAATTTTCTTCTTCGTAGTCGTCTTTCTGCTTGCTTTTGCTTTAAAGTTTGCATTTCAAAGTTTGTATTTGTCATCTCAGGATTGGGACTAAAAAATATCAGCAGTACTATTATGCATCTAGTTTCCTAACATAAAGTCTAGCAGAAATGATGCTTCACATTGGTCTTTATAGTGTCTAGTCACGTTGTTTTTGGTGCTCCCATGCTTCCTGTTTTTTCTTGGAGTTCCCTTTTCAATATTCTGTTTGAGTTGTTTCAGGAGGCTTATGATTTGTTAAGCTAATAGCTTATGGAGTTCATGGCTAATATTCTTCTGCCAGTAATATTCTTATGGGTTTGTTCAATCTACGAAAATGAATTGTGAGTTATAAATGCGTGCTTGTGATATATTGCTTACCCTATTTATCTGAGGATTTCAGAATTCAGTCGTTATGTGTAGCAAGGGACTCTTGCGAGGAAGTTTATAGTGATGAAAAATGCAAAGCGATAGACTTTTGTATGTAGGTTCCTATGAGTGTCCTTTAGATATAGTAGTTATCTTGGTTTTGTATCAAGGACAATTGCTTAGTACTATTACATGCCTGTTTACTAATCCCTTCTACAAATGATTTAAAGCCTTGGCCAGCTTGTTCGTTTATTAACACCATGCTTGTTTTATTTTACACAGAAACGTTTCTGAAAAGTGAAGTAACACTATGCTTGTTGTAGTTGCTTAAGTAGTCAAGTGACTGGAAAGAAAGGCTTTAGCTGTGCTGATATACAAAAATGGCCTTAATTCTGGAGGTGGATAAGTGTGAGATATCACTTGGCTTTGTAACTAATTTTGAAGTTGTTGGTTTACCCAAACGAAGACGCTCTCCTTGTACCATATACGAATCAGACGAGGATGTTGCTTGATGTGTTCTCCTTGAAGTTCCATTCCTTGAGGTAAGAGGCTAACAACAAAAACTTGGGAGTTTTGATTACTTCAATGGTAGTTCTTTAGGCATAAGTGTGATATACCTCTTTACAGACCTGTGTTAATCTGGAAGCGAGAGGCGATGAATATTTGGATTAGCTATAATAAGTTTGTTGCGCTTGCTTTCTGTTTAATATCCAAGGGTTTGGTTTGTATTATGAAATTGTGCTATTTGTTCCATTGCCTTTGTTTATGTTTGACCTTTTTGGTATTATACGCATAATGCCTTGTGGTTAAGATGTTCACACAGTTTCGAAGTAAAAGTAACACAACCCCTCCAAATCATATACAAGTTGATACAGACTTTATGCTATTGGTATGGCTATGTGATTTTTTGATGCTGGCTTGTTGTTCTGCTGACTATGTGTCATGTTCTTTTCTTTCATAACAAAGGCAAAACTTAGAACTCTGTTAGCTTAGTTGAGCATTGAGGTACATTCTTCCTTCGAATTTGTTTATCGTAGAGTTTATGATATAGCATAATTGCAGCATCTTATATCTCAAGAGGATGTCCTTTGTGATTTTCTATTTTGATCTTTTGTTTGATGGTGGTGTATCTCTACAATATGTTATCCGTCTTAGTCGGTCTGTGCCCTTCAGAGTTAATTGTACTCGATGTGGAGTTTATTGTAGGAAAGTTCGACGCTTTAGTTGCTGCATGTCATATATGGTTTTTAGTATTCTAAATACTTGTGCCTTGAGTTTATTGTATGACTGATTCCAAAAATACCATTTTCTCGTTGAAATGCCCTTTGATAAATGCTGAAGATGAATTGATTTTCTCAATGATCCGTTGAAATCAACTATCTAGCTTTAGTGGTTTTAATTGTTATTTATGTTTTTTGTAGGTTGAAAATGGGACTACCAAGTATTGCAGCGGTAAAGGGTGAAGCTGCTCTGGAGTGTGAAATTCAATAGGTTGAAGCAATTGCAGTCAATTGGTCGCTGCTACTTCTTCTAAGCCTCTTAGTTTCGGATATTACGTCTATTTTGAAATACTTTTAACACAAAAATGCACAGTTGCAGCTGCTTTCTATAGAGATAGCTTGTGGCTTCAAATGAATGTAACAGTTACTCTAGGGAAAGTATTTGATGACATACATCGCTATTCCTTAAACCATTCTTTTAGAAAAATTATTATGAAAGACATACTAAGTCACATTGTTCGTAATGTCCACAAAAGTTGAGAGAATCAATGTGAATAGTTGTTAGAACATTACGTTGTTTAGACATGTTAGAACATGCTGTTGTTTAATACTGTTTTTCTTTCTAAGATGCTATCTAGTTGTTTTTAGGGACGATGATGAGTTTTTGCTTGAAATTTTGTTTGTCATTTTAACTGATGACTTATGCCTAAAAAGTTATAAACCGGAGTAATGTAAATTCCCTAAGTAATTCTTGATAAATAACTCTAGTGTAACATTACATTTATGATATCTTGTTTTCTATTCCCTTTTTGTTTTCGCTCATGTTAAACCTCTATCGTATAAGATTTTCTTTCCCATTCAGAATAGTGATTGTCCAACTTGAGACCTTGTGAAGTTGGTAACGATATTCTGCCTTCTACTAGAAAATCTCAAAAATAGAATAATTTAGAGTTCAGGTATTGTAATTTTGATAGTTGTTGCTCATTATTATACTTTTGTTTCTTCTTGTATTACTAACTTGTGCTTCACTTTGATTGTTATCCCGTCTGCTTCACCTTTTCGCATAAAAATAAAATTTGGCCTTACTTTGTACTGTTTCAATCTTCACATGTCTCTCTTCTAGGTTTTATGCCGGTTTCCTCTATTAGGTCACAGTTCTGATAGTGTTTCTCGTTTGTGCTCCTTAAGCCAGCTTATTATGAAAAAAGAATTAGGTCTTTTCTGAATGTGCTATGCCATTAGATGTATTGGTTTATCATTTTGTTTGTTGACAAGTGGATGCCCTTTCTATATCTCCACTGACATGTGCAAAGCCTTCTTTTCTATCCAGGTGACCTTCACGTGTACTAACACTGTTATTGGACGTTTACATATGTTGAGACAACCAATGTAAGTAGCTGATATAACTTTCTGTCACTTAGACATGCTAGAACATAATGTTCTTTAATACTTTCTTCTTTCTAAGATGCTATCTATTTGTTTTGTGGTGGGATGAGCTTTTGTAGTAAGTTTTGTTTATCGCTTTAAAGGCATAAATTATGCTTAAAAGTCATAAACTAGAGTATTGTAAATTCTTTAAGTAATTCTGATAAATAACTCTTAGTGCAACATTATATCTATGATATCTTGCCATGTGTTACCTTTTTGTTTTCGCATATGTTAAATCTCTATCATATAAGATTTCCTTCCCATTCAAAATAGTAATTGTTTAACTCAAAAGCTTGCAAAGTTAGTGTAATACTTCTAATTTTGTGGGCTGCAGGAAGCTATTGTAAGAATTAGAGGCTCCAACATGCAATGTCCAACTCTTTTTAGTTTTCCTTCATCTTCCTCCTCACCTCTTCTGCCCGAACCCATCAACCTCCTTATCTCCTCCGACAGCAGCTCTCTGCTGCCCTCTTCGGCGTGCGATCAGCTCCCTCTCCGGCGGCAAGCATCACTTCTCCTCCTTCAGGCCTCATCTTCCTCCTCATCTTTCGCCATCCCATCTTCAAACTTCACCGTCCGGTTAGGAATTAGGGTTTTCGACGGACCTCTTCGCCGGCGATCCGACCACGGTAAGCAGTCAAAATTCATCTCCTTAGCCTGGCAAACCGTTTCTCTTTATCAATTGGATTAAATTTTCGGCTTGAGGGTAAAATTGCTTCGCCGGACGGAAGAATTGATTTTTTTTTTAATTTTCGGTTGCCGGTGTGCATTTGACTCAACAGCGTTTTTCTTTGAGCTTAGTGTTGCTATTGTCCTCGCAGCGGCTTGATTTTCTTCTCCGACGATTCATTTTCCGGCCAGCACTGTTCATCGCCAGAATCCGACGAATTTTCCGGCGACTCGGTTAGGTGAGTTAAAAATACTTGCATTGCGTATTTGAGATTGTTGTTAGATGAATTATTAATTCGACTCGTTTTAGGAAATCGTTGGATTGAAATACGTGAGTTGTTGCCGATTCAAGTCGTGTAGCATTCGATCGTCTAGCCTCGTCGGTAAGCTTTATGGAGTGTTAGCTTATTATTTATTGTGTAGTGGATAGAAAATTGTATTAGTTAAATGGATGAAATCCTATAATGGTTCGCCATATGCTATTGAACCTTAGACCCAAACTTAGTTAGGTATTTATTATAAGTTCTGATTTAGCTTTCGTTAGCGGGTTTGTTATTGAATATGCTCGTATGCACGTTAGGTGGTACGAATGACTTGATTTCGGACGGTGCGATTTAGAGTTTACGGTTGATACAAATACTTGTTTGGACTACAGGTGAGGGTTACCGTGCCACCTTTTCTTCCTAAATTAACGTTAGGCTTTCGGCACAAGTAGCATTTGCTTTGGAAATTCTGGCCTACTTTGCCATTGTCGTTATATATTATGATTTATCCTTCATGCTACATATGCCTGTACATGCTTAGATTTATTTCACATCATGTTTATACTTAGTACTAACATGTTTGCATATTGTAGACTATGTGGCATAATTATGAGAATATGCTATATACATGTCAATATTTTTCTTTCATATATGCATAAATATAATCACGATAGCATTGGAGGCATTGGACATATAGCATGTTCATTGAGTGAAAATCTATTATGTTGCATCTACTTGTTAGGGACTGTATTGGTATCGGACAATGCAGAACCTAACATGTACTGTCATAACCTATTATATTATATATGCTTGAATGAGATATTGATACGGTGGGTCCTAAGAGATACTGGGTACCGAAATATATGGATAGCCGATGGGTCTCAGGACATACTGGGCATCAAATTATAAGATATGAATTATCGGTGGATCCCATAACATACTGGGCACCGAGCTATGATGATATTGCTTGCCGGTGGGTCTTAGGACATACTGGGCACCGAGCTTGCTTGTGGTTTGATATATATAAAAGTAGTACGTATGTATGCTTGAATGATATACCCGATAGCGTGATGTGAGTTGGAGATGTGATCTCACTCGATCGCCTATTTTGTATGATTGTTACACTTGATACATCCGCATACATCATTACATATATTTGCTTGCATAGGTGCACTAGGTATATGTATATGTATATATATTATAGCCTTAAGAGTGTCGCATAACATTGTTTCATATTATCGTATATCTTTGCTAAGAACTGAGTCGGTATGAGACGATTCAGGACTTAGTAGAACCTGATCTGATCTATTGTTGCATCTGCTTCATGTAGATAGTACTATAATGCCTACTTAACGCATTATCTAAATTGGGCATTCTGCTGTTTTACCTCACTGAGACTGGGCTCACCCTCTTTTTTCTTCTTTGGCCTCCCCTAAATAGGTCAGAAGCTAGCGAACGCTGATTAGATTCGATATTGCTGGACCGAGAGAGTACGGAGGGTATTTTATAAATCTTTTGGCATGTAATTAGCTCTGTAATCCTCGAAGGATATTGACTTTTCTTGTACTTTATTGTATATAGTATGGCGATGGTATTTATTTTTGATTGTCATAGGTGTTGGTGGCTACCGGTAGCCCATAGATATTTTTGTTGGTTTTAGTATTTATATGATTTTGTTTATTTGTTCTGTTTTGTCGCTATAAAGTGACTTATTGTGGTACAGGTTTTCACTTGAAATTATAGGGAAGGTTTTGCCGAAATTTTATTTTTTGGAGATATTTGGTGAACCGTTTATGATGTTTTTGGGTCAGGCTTACTGGATTGGGCCGAGTTTGGACCTTGTCTAGACTCGGTTTAGTCCAGTGGCGGTCAGGGTCTAGTTTTAGGTCTTGACAGTTAGCTTCTATATTCTTACGTGCTTTTTTGAATTCTTTGTGCTGCAAGTATGTCTTTCTTGCATACTGCTTTTATATGTTTTTTTAGGTTTCAGGTTAAAACTAAAGAGTTTTGATTGGAGTGCCAAATTTTCTTCAATGCTGGCATTGAGATATGCAGCTGCTTGCCTTCATAGTTGAGTTGCTTGCTCTATCATTCTGCTTTTTCTTAACTTTCTAAGTTTTCTTGCGTGTGATCGTTTTTCTTATACTTGCTTTGTTTCAGCTGTAAATAAAAAGAGATTTTGATTGGAGGGGCAACTTATCATCAATGCCGGCAATCAATTAAGCAGCCACTGGTCTTGATAGTTAAGTTTTCTGCTCCTCTTAATCTTTCTTGCTGCTTACTAACTTTCTTATTATGCTTGCGCAATGAAGTTTCCCACTAGCTCCTACTTTGTTTCACATTATTAAACAAGCTGACTGACAGTTGGAGGGTCAATGTGTCAATAAAACCAAGCATCTACTTCTCCGGTAGTTTAGGTACCTGTTTTATAATAGTTTTGTTGATACTGAAGTTGCTTAAGTTACTTTTGCACTAATGAATTACCTTCTCCTGCTAATCTAATTGTTGAACTAGGCATATTACAAGTGTTATATGTTTTCAGCCATTTAAAGCTAGAAGCTTGTTGCAAATAACAAATAGGTGTTGTTGAACTGTTATTTTGATTCGTCTTTATCTGTATTGATCCAAGAATGACTTGTATACTTATGATATTATGCTTCATTTCTTTTTGGTAGTATGTGGTAGAAAATTTTGGATGCTTGCTTTGCTGCAGGTTATATATATTGTTTTGTATTCGTAAATACATTTGGATTTCTTGTCTGACATGCTATTAAGACGAAAATTCGTAGTGCAGATGCTTTCTATCGAGGTAGCTTGTAGTTTCGAGTGAACACAAGAAGTACTATAGGAAAAAGATATGATGAGTACATTGTTTCCGTAAACCATCTTTCAGAAAATTATTTATTGAAGACTTAGCGAACTTTCTAGGTTACACTTTTCTTGGACAATCACACTTGTTGAGACGAGCAATGCAAATAGCTGTTAGAACTTCTTGCCATTTATACATGTTAGAAGGTTATGTTATTTAATACTTTTTTCTTTCTAACATGCTATCTAGTTGTTTTCTGAAAGAAGGGTGATGAGTATATTTAGTTTATTGTTTTAAACTAATGAATTATGCCTAAAAGGTCATGAACTAAAGTAATGTAATTTCTCTTTTAATTCTGATAAGTAACTCTAGTGGAACATTACATCTATGATATCTTGCCTTATGTTCTCTTTCTGTTTTCGCTTATGTTTAAATCTCGACCTTATAAGATTTCCTTCCCTTTCAGAATAGTAATTGTTCAACTCGAAAACTTGCGAAGTTGGTTTGGATATTTTGCCTTTTTCTACCTAGAAATCTCAAAATGGAAACAATCATGACTTCAGGTTATTATTAGTTTGATTGTTAGTTTTTTTTTACATTGGTTACTTGTGGTTGCACATTGATTGTTTTCCTGTCACTCTCACCTTTTCGTATGAAAACGTCCACCCTTTTTGCTATTTGAAACTCCTCCTGTCTTTCTCTGAATTTTATGCCGCCCCCTCTGTTAAGTCGTAGATTTCGCAGTGTTCCTCTTTTTTGCTCCTAAAGTCAGCCCATTCTGAATAAGGAATTAGGTTTTTGCTTAGTTAGCTATGCCTTTAGATGCATTTATTATCATTTTGCTTGTTAATATGTCGATATTTTTTCTATATCTCCATTGACATGGGCATAACCTTCTTTTTTCACCATTGATTTGCACGTGCATTTTAATTCCGAATCAGATGGAATTCTATAAGAATTGGTAGCACTGATATCTGCTGCGCTTTGTCAGTGTTTAGGTTATTAATTATCTCATACGCAATTTGGTTACCATCTATCTTCTTTTGCATCCTTCCTCTTTTTGGTTTCCATGATAGGATCATCCAAAAAACAGCGGATGTGATTAAGCTTCTCATTAGTTGAGGGATCCCTTTTATGTTCATTGTGATCTAATCTTTTGCTTAATTTCAGGTTACAAGAAGCATGCGAGCGCTGGTGGAAAAGTCTACTTTTCAATAATGCTTGTAATAAGTGAAGCAATTATTTTCCTGCTTGGTTAAGTTACATATTTTTCTGTATTCTTTATGCTGCATCTATGTCTTGTTTGCATACTGTTTCATATGTTTCACTTTTTTTTCAGGTTAAAAAAAAAAGATTTTTGGCTGGAGTGTCATGTTCTCTTCAACGCTGGTAGTGAGTTAAGCAGCTACTTGCCTTGCTAGTTGAGTTGCCTGCTCCTCTATACCATTCTACTTCTTCTTAAGTTTCTAAGTTTGCTTGCATGCGATTATTTTTTATATACTTGCTTTGTTGCAGCTGTAAAAAGGAATAGGCTTTTGATTGGAGGTGCAACTTATTTTTAATTCCGGTAATCAAGTAGCCACTAGCCTTAATGGTTAAGTTTTCTACTACACCGAATCATTCCTGCTAATTTCTAACTTTTTTAATATGCTTGCTTAACAAGTTTTCTCACTATCCACTTTGTCTCAGGTTATTAAACCAGCGGATTGGCAGTTAGAGGGTCAATATGCAATAAACCAGGCATCTACCTCCCTGGTAGTTTAGGTGGTCGTTTGATGGAATCCTTTTGTTTATGCCGAAGTTACTTAAATTCCTTCTCCACTGATTAATTAGTTTTTCCTGCTGATCCTATTCTTGAGTTAGGCATGTCGCATCTTGTTTTCTGTTTTCAGCCATTTAAAGCTGGAATCTTGTTACAAGTAACAGGTATTCATGAGCTGTTATTTTGATTCATTTTTGTCTGTAATGATCCAAGAATGTCTTGGTAGTGCTATAATGCTTCATTCTTTTTGGTAGTTTGTGGTAGGAAATTTTGGATGCGTGGTTTGCTGCACATTATATATGTTGTTTTATATTTCTAAAGTCCTAGTACTAATTTCTGTGGAAGTGTGAAATGTTTTAAGATGAACAGCCACAGATGCTTCCTATCGAGGTCACTTGTGGTTTCAAGTGAATGCGAGAGTAATATAGGAAAAAGATTGAAGGAGTACATCATTATTTCCTCAATCATTCTTCTAGAAAAAGTTTTATGGAAGACTTAGATAACTTACTAGGTCACCTTGTTCTTAGACATTTATAAAATTTGAGACACCTTAATGGAAATAGCTATTAGAACATTCTGAAATTTATAAATGTTAGAATAAAACATTGTATTGTTTAACACTTGTTCTTTCTTTCTAAGATGGTATCTATTTGTTTTGTGGTATGGCTATTTGATTACCGTCTATCCTCTTTTGCATGCTTCCTTTTTGGTTTCAAGGACTGGATCGTTCAAAGAACAACAGGTGTGATTATGATTCTCATTAGGTGAGGTATCCCTTTTATGTTCATTTTGATCTTATCTTTTGTTCAATTTCAGATTCAAAGAAGCATGGCGACCGCTGGTGGGAAGTTCCGCATTTCAATAGTTTTTTTAATAAGTGAAGCAGTTATTCTCTTGCTTGGTTAAGTTGCGTGCATTTTTGAATTCTTTATGCTGCATCTATATCTTTTTTGCATACTGTTTCGTATATTTTTCCACTTTTCAGGTTAAAAAGAAAACATTTGTGGCTGATGTGTCAAGTTCTCTTCAATGGCGGCATTGAGTTAAGCAACTGCTTCCCTTGATAGTGGAGTTGCCTGCTCCTCTATGTCATTCTGCTTCTTCTTAAATTTCTAAGTTTGCTTCGGTGCAGTTATTTTTGTTATACCCGTTTTGTTTCAGCCGTAAAAGAGAATAGGCTTCTCCTTGGAGGGGTAACTTATTTTCAATGCTGGCAATCAAGCAGCTACTGGCTTTGATAGTTAATTTTTCTGCTTCTCTTAATCATTCTTGCTACTTATTGACTTTCTTATTATGCTTGCTTGATGAATTTTCCCACTATATGCCACTTTGTCTCAGGCTATTAACCAGTAGATTGGCAGTTAGAGGGTCAATGTTCAGTAAACCAGGCATCTACTCGCGTAATGAAATTTCCCACTGTTTCCTACTTTGTTTCAGTTGATTAAGTAAGCTGACTGACAGTTAGAGGGTCAATAATGTCAATAAAATCAGGCATCTACTTCTTCAGTAGTTTAGGTACCTGTTTTATGGAATCGTTTTGTTGATGCTAAAGTTGCTTAAGTTACTTTTGCACTGATGAAGTAGCTTCTCCTGTTATCCTGTTGTACATGTGGTTATCTGTTTTCAGCCATTTAAAGCTAGAAACTTGTTACAAATAACAGGTAGGTGTTATTGAACTGTTAGCTTTTCCTGTTGATCCTATTGTTGAATTAGGTATGTTGCATTTTGTTTTCTGTTTTCAGCCATTTAAAGCTGGAAGCTTGCTACAAGTAATAGGTAGGAGTTCATGAGCTGTTATTTTGATTCAATTTTGTCTGTAATTATCCAAGAATGTCTTGGTAGTGCTATAATGCTTCATTTGTTTTTGGTAGTTTGTGGTAGGAAATTTTGGATGCGTGGTTTGCTGCACATTATATATGTTGTTTTGTATTTCTAAATGCTTAGTACTAATTTCTGTGAAAGTGCGACATACTTTTAAGATGAACAGCCACAGATCCTTCCTATCGAGGTCGCTTGTGGTTTCAAGTGAATGCGAGAGTAATATAGGAAAAAGATTTATTGAGTACACCATTATTTCCTATATCATTCTTCTAAAAAAAGTTTTTGGACTTAGCTAACTTACTAGGTCACCCTGTTCTTGGACATTTATAAAATTTTAAACAACTTAATGTAAATAGCTAGAACATTATGAAATTTAGATATGTTAGAATAAGACATTGTATTGTTTAATACTTTTTCTTTCTTTCTAAGATGGTATCCAGTTGTTTTGTGGTATGGCTATTTGATTACCATCTATCCTCTTTTTCATGCATGTAATAAGTGAAGCAGTTATGCTCTTGCTTGGTTAAGTTGCGTGATTTTTTGAATTCTTTATGCTGCATCTATATATCTTGCTTGCATACTGTTTCGTATGTTTCTCCACTTTTCAGGTTAAAAAAACAAAAGGTTGCTGGCTGGAGTTTCAAGTTCTTTTCAATGCAGGCATTGAGTTAGGTAGCTGCTTGCCTTGATAGTTGAGTTGCCTGGTCCTCTATATCATTCTGCTTCTTCTTAAGTTTCTAAGTTTGCTTGCGTGGGATTATTTTTGAAATACTTGCTTTGTTTCAGCTGTAGAAAAGGATAGGCTTCTGAATGGAGGGGCAACTTATTTTCAATGCCGGTAATCAAGTAGCACTTGCCTTGATAGTTAGGTTTTCTGCTCCTCCGATCTTTCCTGGTACTTTCTAACTTTTTGAGTATCATTGCTTAACAAGTTTTCTCACTATCTTCTACTTTGTCTCAGGTTATTAGACCAGCGGATTGCCTGTTGATCCTATTGTTGAATTAGGTATGTTGCATTTTGTATTCTGGTTTTAGTCATTTAAAGCTAGAGCTTGTTACAAGTAATAGGTAGGAATTCATGAATTGTTATTTTGATTCATCTTTGTCTGCAATGATCCAAGAATGTCTTGTCTACTTATGCTATAATGCTTCATTTCTTTTTGGTAGTTTGTGGTAGGAATTTTCGATGCATGGTTTGCTGCACGTTATATATGTTGTTTTGTATTCCTAAATGCTTAGCACTAATTTATCTATCTTGGTTGACATGCTTTTAAGATGAAAATTTGCAGCTACAGAGCTTTTTTATCGAGGTCGCTTATGGTTTCAAGTGAATGCGAGAGTAATATAGGAAAATGATTTAATGAGTACATCGTTATTTCCTAAACCATTCTTTTAGAAAAAGTTTTATGGAAGTAACTAACTTACTAGGACACCCTGTTCTTGGACGTTCATAAAATTTGGGACAACTAATGTAAATAGCTATTAGAACATTCTGATAATTAGAAATGCTAGAAGACTATATTGTTTAATACTTTTCTTCTTTCTAAGATGGTATCTAGTTGTTTTGTGGAATAGCTATCAGCTTTTGTTTGAAATTTTGTTTGTCGCTTTAAACTGTCGAATTATGCCTAAAAAGGTATAAACTGGAGTAATGCAAATTCTCTAGGTAATTCTTGATAAATAACTCTAGTACAACATTATGTTTATCATATCATCCCTTCTGTCCCTTTTTTGTTTTCGTTTGTGCCAAAACTGTATCATATAATATTTCGTTCCCATTTAGAATAGCAATTGTCCAATTCGATACCTTGCGAAGTTGGTGTCTATATTCTGTCTTTTTCTGCCGGGAAATCTCAAAATGGAAATACTCAGGAGTTCAGGTACTGCTATTTTGATTGTTCTTGCTCGTTGTGATTCTTTTGATTCTTCTTGTATTGCTAACTATGTTTCTTTCGATTGGTTACCACACTTGTGGGAGGCAAGTCACACCAGACAATTTGTTCCTACAGTCTTGTTTTAGAAACTAATGCTGGAAAGCTTCTATAACGACTGACATGGTTGCTAAAGTTGCTTCTAAAAATTCCAGGTGGTAGATTAAACCTTACTTCTGCTTTTACTTCAATTATGTGCTTTCTTATTCACCACTTTTCAAAGAGCATAGAGGGGTTTTACAGTATTACGGTTGCTTCTGAGTATTTTCAGAGCTGTTTTTGTTCCTTAATAGATCAAATGGTTAATAACTACGACTTGCAGTTGGCTGCTAGGGGGCATTGATGTGTGGACATAAATACTTTTGGTTCTTGCTGAAAGTACCAAGACTATTCCCGGAATGATTTGCATGTAGCATGGATACCTGCAAGGATGATCTCTATTGACTTTTTGTACTGTTTTTGCCACTATTAGACATTTGATTTTTGTGTACTATCTGAATATTTTTGATAACTGAATTCCAGATACATCAAGATATAGTATAATTTGCCTCCAGTTTAAGTTTAACAGTTTAAGCTTCCAACATGTGCAACACTATTTAATTATCTTAACTTGACTGCCAGTGCTAATACATGTTCTCATCTTTTTACCCACCTTCTCTTTTGCTTTTTTGATCGATTAGTTTATAGTGCAGGTGTCCTTGGAAGATGTTACTTAGAACCTCTGGAAAAGGAAGTCCTATCAGTTTGGTCTAGCTGGTTTTGAATGTCTGCTGTTTTTAAACATTTAGGAGGTTTTTCTTCTAGTCATGGCATATAATCTGATGTATCTTGCAATTTCCTTCATTCTGGTTGATGCTAATATTTTATTTTTGGTCCTTTCTTCTTTGTTGATGTTATTAAATAAGGTCAAGATGGGGTTCGCATTAAAGTGCTTTGGCAGAAGTTGTTAAGAGGTTTGCATAAGGATAAAGTTTCCCCTGCCTTGGAGTTTTGCGATAAAGATAACTTTAGTTCCCCTCCTGTGCTAAATCCTATTTGCTGCATAAGATATGTTTTTATTGCTCTCTCTATTAGGTTAAGCCATCTTGCAGTTAATCGTGTGCTAGGCTTTTCGATTATCTTAACTGACTTCTAATGACAATTTCATATCTCCCTATCACATAATTGTGCTTTTTTTTGTTACATAGATTTATAGTAAGAGGACGCGCTTCTGCAGGTGTTTCGGGAAGCTGTTTCTCATATTCTCTAAACAATTGCAAGCCTTTTCACTTCGCTCTTGAATCGCTAACATGGATAGTCTTCTATTTCAGATATTTATGTGGTTGTTCTGGTGAAGCCATTTGCCTAGGGAAGTGCATTGTAGACGTTGGACATTTCGTCCTACAAATCGTCAACATCATCAATATACTTCTCTCCTATAAGTTTTCCTTCTCGACTCTATAGCTTTATTTACAATAGCGTTTCATACATTGTGTCCCTTCCAGTGCTACATACTAGCTTCTGGTAGTGGTGAGAATGACTGGTTCATCAAATTCTAGAGAACAAAAACAGGTTCCTGCCTCAACTCGATTGATACCAGCTCGCAGGTGTGTGCTTTTCTGTGGAACAAGAAGGAAAGGCAGCTACTGATTCCCCTTGGATTCGCAGAGAACCAACTAACATTTTAGAAGTTACCCTCTATGGCCAAGATAACAGAGCCGTCCGGCCACTTATACAGCAGCTCATCAAGCACAAGTAATGCAAGTTGTCCTTAGACAAGTTTTATTCTGATTTATAACTGGTGTTCAGTCTTCTGACCTTTTGTTTCCTGTTCACGTGAAATTTCTTCTGAGTCCTGGTGGCTGCACTGTGCAGATGGAGATGAAACATGGAGAATCTGGAACGGTGAAGGCTGGGAAACACAGCATCCGGTAGTAAAACGTAGCTGGAGCATAACCTTTTGCCACTTGGGTTGCATTCGATGATAGTTGAGTGCTAGGAATTGGACTCGTCTTTTGATGCTCAACTGGTGGAATCAAAAGACCTGCATTATTCTATCGAAGTATTAACATCTCTCATTTGATTGAGCAAGCATCCGAGGATGCACCTGGTGGAGGATTATGGCTTTCTTTGGTTAACATGGTGGATTGTAAGGCTAATATGCCCAGCTTGTGCTTGTTACATTTGTTGATTGCTTTGTCGTTGGCTGTGGCTTAGCAAATTGATAAACAGCATGTGGCTTGCTACGCCAACCTCATAGATGGCAGTGCAAGTTCAGCCCTTAAATTGAAGCAAGATAAGGCTGTAGATACCGTGACTAAGGACTACTTCTCCCTAATGAACAGCTACAGTGGCCCAGGGAGTTTGTGGCAGAGAAAAAGCATCTGTTTGTAGTTATGCGTGTATGTATGTATGTCTCTGTGTGTATGTATTTATATAACATGATTCATAGTTCCTTGATAGTATGCTGATAACCTGCTACAAAGGATATCTTTTGCAAGTAGTGTCGCTTACTACTGCCCTTGTCTTAAGAAGAAGACAGCGGAAGATTCATCTTTAAGGGCAGAATGACCATGTTGAAGGTTTTGTTTCTTGTTGCTCCAGCATGTTTTTCGTGTCTATGTATTCTCTTTCTTCTTGTTGTTGTTACAATTTTTTCATATATTTTATCTTTCTTTGTTACTTTTGTTATGAGGTAGGCAAAGACACTTCTTATTGGAAGTGCTTTTCCATAATGCTCCCACTTAAGAACCTTTAAAGTTCTCTTGGTTACCATGCTGTTTCACTTGATGAAGATTGACCTCTCAGTCATCCAAAAATTCCCTTCTAGGATAATTCTTGTAAGAATTAATTTTAACATTTGGAAAACATTCAGTCCACTTTTCTTACACTGAATTGATACTAATATTGGTTTTGCGGGCTTTCTTAAGGGGATGCTTTTCCTTAGGCACTTGTAGGATCGACAGCATGGTAATCTTTATTATCAATTGTTAGATCTTGGTCTCATGTAGCTAATTGAGCATATGAAATCAAGCAACTTATTAACAATTTTCTTTTTTATTATGTTTATCTACATTGGTTGGATTGCCTATTCATCCTTGTTGGATCGCTTTAGAGATTGGATCGAATCAGTGGCATCATGAAATGTTTTGTAACTAATAAAGTAAGTTTTTTTTATCTTGCGGGAAAGCAACTTCTTAGATTTTCAATTTGTGCAAAATAGAAATAAATTTGACTACCGTAAACCTTGTTCAAGATTTGCATCGGTTACCAGACTGGTGGGAGGCAAGTCACGTAGACAATTTGTTCCTCCATCTTTGTTCTAAAAACTAATATAGGAAAGCTTCTGTAACAGCTTATAGCTTAGCAAACTGATAACCTCAAAGATGGCTGAGCATGTTCAAGTCCTTCAATTGCAACAAGGTAAGGTTGTAGATATCGTTGTTTGGGACTACTTTCTCCCTGATGAACAGCTAAAGAGGCCCAGGGAGTTCGTGGCAACGAAAAACCATCTGTTTGTAGTTATATATGTTTATGTATGTAAGTATGTCTTTATGTGTATGTATGTATATAACATAATTTATAGTTTTGTGGTTACCATGCTGTTTCACTTGACGAAGAGCGATCTTTCATGTCATGCAAAAGTTCCCTTCTAGGATAATTCTTGTAAGAATTAGTTTTTAAGATTTGGAAAACCTTTAGGCCCTTTTTTTACATTGAATTGGTACTAATATTGATTTTGCAGACTTTCTCAGAGTGATGCTTTTTCTTCGGCAACTGCAACATGACAGCAAGGTAATCTTTATTATTAATTGTCAGATGTTGCTCTCATGTAGCTAGTTGAGCATATGAAATCAAGCAACTTATTAACAATTTTCTTTTGATTATGTTTATCTGCGTTGGTCGAGTTGCCTGTTCCTTCTTGTTGGACCGCTTTGGGGAATGGATCAAGTCATCGATGTCAAGAATGCTTTATAACTAACAAAGTAAGTTCCTTTTATTTTGCGGGAAAGCAATTTTTCTGATTCTCAATTTGTGCAAAGGAAAAATAAGCTAGAATACTGTAAACCTTGTTCAATCATTTGATTGGTTACCAAACTTGTGGGAGACAAGTCGCACCAGACAATTTGTTCCTGCAGCCTTATTTTAGAAGCTAGTGCAGGCAACCTTCCGTAGTGGCTGAAGTTGTTGCTAAAAGTTGCTTCTTAACATTCCAGGTAATAGATTATGCCTTCATACTGATTTTACTTCATCTTATGTGCTTTCTTAACTTTATGGCAATAATAGGAATGTGAACCCGCTTATGCATTGCTTAGTTTGTTACGTTATCATAGAACGTTTTTTTTTCCCCTCACTTCCACTGAATATTTGTAATTGTCAATTCTGGTGCTGTTGTAATTAGCATTGAATTTAAATCATAGATCAATTCTAGTGGAGGTTTATTCACCACTTTTTGTTAATGGTTTTAATGCTCAATAAATTGGACTTTGAAGTTGGCTGTTAAGGTGGGTTGCTAAGTTGGATTACCCTTGGGGAATCAAATTTGTTACCTGGATTATTGATTTGTTGGTAAAGTGGATTGCCTATAGACATTTGGTTTTGCTTAATATATGAAATATTATGACATTGGAAATTGGATATAGTTACGAAGAATTGAGGGTGTTTCTCCAATTTCGTATTTGAAGCCTCCACTCACTTCATAAGAAGTTGTAGGTCAATTTTTAATAACTCACTTCATAAGAAGTTGTAGGTCAATTTTTAATACAGTCAAACACACATTTTGATGCATGTATTTGTTCTTGTAGCATTCTGTTGCTTCTTTTTTTTTTAAGAGCTGCTTTTATTCCTCAATAGATCAAAAAGTTAATAACTAGGACTTGCAGTTGGCTGCTAAGGGGAGTTGGGTTGTTGACTTAAATACTTTGGGTTCTTGCTGAAAGTACCAAGACTATTTACGGAATAATTTCTGGGTAACATGGATACTTTCAAGGTGATCTCTAGTGATTTTTTACTGTTTTTTTCACTCCCTAGACATTTGATTTTTGTTTACTATCTGTATATTTTTTATAGCTGAATTCCAAATAAACCAAAATATAGTATAATTTGCCTCCAGTTTGAGCTTCCAACATGTGCAACACTGTTTAATTATCTTACTTGACTGCCAGTGCTTATGTTCTCCTCTTTTTACCCTCATTCTCTTTGCTTGTTTGATCGATTGACTTATAGTGCAGGTGTCCTTGGAAGCTGTTACTGAGCACCTCTGAGAAAGGAAGACCTTTCAATTTGGTCCAAGTGTGCTAGTTCAGAATGTCTGTTGTCTTTAAACATTTAGTAGGTTTCTCGTCTAGTCATGACGTATAGTTTGATCTATCTTGCAATCCCCCTCATTCTTGTTCATGCTAATGTTTTAGTGTTGATCCTTTCTTTCTCTGTTGATGTTATTGAATAGGTTCAAGATGGGGTCGCATTTAAAGTGCTTTCCGCAGAAGCTATTCAGAGGTTGCATAAGGATAAAGTTTCCCCTTCTCTGGAATTTGCGATAAAGATAACTTTAGTTCCAAACTGTACTTGTCTTGAATCTAATCTGTATGATGTGCCCTTCCTGTGGTAAATCCTATGATATATTTTTATTGCCCTTCTCTTAAGTTAAGCCATCTTGTAGTTAGCATGTGCTAGGTTGTTGATTATCTTAACTGACTTTTAATGACTATTTCGTGTCTCCCTATCAAATAATTGTGCTTCTTTTTGGTACATAGATTTATAGTAAAAGGAAGCACTCTATAGGTGTTTAGGGGAAGCTGTTTCCCGGAATCTCTCAACAATCGCAAGCCCTTTGATTTCGCTCCTGAAGTGCAAATGTGATAGTCTTCTGTTTCAGTCTTCTTTTTGTTTTGCATTGCTATTTACTTTAGTTTATGAGACTGCATCAGTGTGGCTGCTCATATGTAGTGCAACGCTGAAAGCTGAGTGCTGAAACTGTTGCTTTGATATCTTTTATTTTATGCTTTTGTTCATTGACCATTGTTTTTAGAGGGAATTACTATTTCTGAGTGTCCTAACAATCATTCGTTGATTCTGTGACGCTGACCTTTTCATGCAGGGAATTTGTTTTAATTTCTGTGTTGTTATTTGCATTTCTGTTCACGAACATTTTGGATTTAGGTAGTTTCTCTTCGGTTTACTCTCAACTCCGGTTCAGTTTGTAGTTCCGAGAAGCCGCCGCAAGCAACTCATGCATCCGCTTCCCTCCTCTCGCTCCAGCTTTGGCATTCGTAAGGAGAATGTAAGTTGTTTCTGTTTCAAAATTTTCATTGAAATTCTTCTTATGAATTTAAATAAATCTCAATAATGTTCTTGCCAAAGGTTTATTTTTATTTAAGTTCCCTATCCAGGATTCCAGAAATGCAATTTTTTAATATTTTTCTAAACTATCGCAGAACTGATGCTGGATTCTTGCTTTCAAGAATATGCCACATTCCTCAATTCATAACTTTTACAATGAATTTCACATTTGTTCTGTCTCCTCTCTTGATTACAGGACAGGTTGACAGAGGACGTACATTCCCCAAGTTATCTTTTTTACCAAAATTTTTTATGAGGTTCTGGTCTATTTTGCATCTAGAGTTGTTATAAATGTTCTCTAGGGATTCTTTTTTAGTATGCAGAGATGACTCTAATGGGTCGGATATTCTTGACAACTACTACTTGAATATTCTGAAATGGGGAATCACTAATGTGCTTTCGACTGCGGTGGGGAACACCATTTGCTTGTGGATGCATCAAATAGATGGGCATTTGAGCTAATGACTGTTGAAGAAGACGCAAGTCCAGTTACTAGCATCAGCGGGGCTCTTGATGGCCGGCATCTTGCTGTTGGTTTGTATTCTTGGAAGTGTAGTCGTTTGATACAACTTCGAATCGACTGGTTAGTTCTTCTTCTATGCAATTTTTATTAGTTTGATACTTGTGTTGTTTGATTCTCTAATAAATTTCAAGGCCTTTCATCTGATTGTCCATGCATTCAGAGTTTCTGCATCTACAATTCGTTCAGTAGTAATTTTTAGGCATATTTTCACCGATTCCAATCAACTCAGTCATGTATGGTACAAACTCTGGAGCGTATCTTGTCACTACCACAAACTTTAAATTTCAGTGTGCTTACTATTCAACAGCTTGCAGCTTGTTGATGAGCTAATTTTGTGCTTTTTGTAATACTGATGCAGTTAAGGTTCCCCAAGGTGTGCACCGGTCTCATGTTGGACCACTCACTTGGAACTACAGCTTGCTCACTAGTGGCAGCATGGATGGCATGATCATAAACAGTGATGTCCGAATCCATTATCCTGTTGCGCATGCTTACCATGGTCATCAGCAGGAGGTCTGTGGTCTAAAGTGGGCAGGCTAAGGCAAACAGCTAGCTAGTGGTGGCAATGATAGCCATCTGCTCATCTGGGACGTTTTAAAATGTCTTCCTCAAGCTCCTCCCAATCAGGACCTTTGGCTTCATAGAGCATGCAGCTGCAGTCAAGGCGCTCGCATGGTGTCCCTTCCAGAGAAACATACTAGCTTCTAGTGGTGGTGAGAAGGACAGCTGCATAAAATATTGGGCATGAAACACTGAGAATCTAGAATGCTGAAGGCCGGCCGGAGCAGAGCTACTGCCAGTAAAGGTAGCCAGAGCAGAATCTTTTGGCAGTTGCAGCATCTGTTGCATTCGATGAGAGTTGAGTGCTGGGAATCGGACTCATCATTTGATGCTAGTGGTAGAATCAAAACCTGCAGCATTCCGTCAAAGTACTAACTTCTCTCATTTGATTCAGCAAGCATCCGTGGATGCACTCAGTGAAGGATTCTGGCCTTCTTTGGTTAATGTGGTGAACTGTAAGGCTAATATGCTCAGCTTGTCCCTGGTATCTTTGGCTGATTTCTCTATCGTTGGTTGTGGCTTAGCAAACTGACAAACAGCTTGTGACTTACTATGCCAACCTAAAAAATGGCAGTGCAAGTTCAATTCCTCTGATTGCAGCAATGTAAGGCTGTAGATACTGTGGCTACGAATGTGACATAGTGATTGGGGCTGCTTTCTCCCCGATGAACTGCTACAGTAGTCCCGAGGGAGTTCTTGGCAGAGAAACATATCTGTTTGCTGTTATATTTGTATGTAAGTATGACATATGTGTATGTATGTATGTATATAACATAATTTATAGTTTCTTGATAATCTGCTAGAAACAATATCATTTGCAGATAGTAGTCGGAGGATCTTCTTTGAGGATTTCCTTTTTGTGTGCTTCGTGCTACTGCCCTTGTGTTAAGAAGGTAGCCAAAGATGGCAGAATGACCATTTTGAAGGTTTTGCTTCTTGTTGCTCCAGTATGGTTGTTCCTTAGAGAAAGGCTATATGATTTGTTTTAGTGTTCATCCATACAAAATTAAGAGCTTTAAACTTGCAGTTAATATGTGAATGAATGATTAAATATCGTACTTGACTGTTGGTAATGTGCACAAAAGACTTTTAATGTTCTTCCTTGTCTTTTTGTTTATTTTATTAGTTGATTTATAGTGAAGAACGCATTAGTGCAGGTTTCCGTGGGAAGCTGTTTCTTTGATATCTCAACAAGAGAAAGCATTTTCAAGTTGCTTCATGAAGCCTGCATGGATGGTTGCTGTATATGGCATTATATAGATCAGGTTTCTACTATACCTAATCCGTCTTCGAATCCCCTTCTTTCTTGTTGAAGTTACTTTTTTACTTTTGTTCTTATCTTTCATTTTTTGTTATTAGGGTGGCCATGGCATTTGTATCAAAAGCACTTTTCCTAGATGCTACTTCTCTTAGAGACCTCTGTAAGTTTTTCCTGGTTGTAGTACTGTTTCACTCGTAACTCATCAGAGAAAGAGCTTTTCTGTCAGTTTTGTGAGTGATTGCTTTGGAGTTCTTCTTGCAAGAATTCATTTAATTTCCTTGGGATTTACCTAATTCAATTTTGCAGGCATATTGTCAAGTGAAATTCCAGAATCTGAACATCTGGAGTTTTCGATGTCATATGTAGGTACAGATTTTCAGTCTTTTCGTTGTTAGTTGTCTTGTTTGATTTCCCCTATGTTTTGACCTTGTCTCACAACATTTTTGTTCTTCTTGGTGGATTGAATACCTTACACTAAGGAGTTTGTTGCTGCATGGTGTAAGTAGGTTCAATTTTCAGTGCTGCTTACCTGTGGAGGACTTGTTCTTGGGGGGATTTCCTGCAAAAGGTGTATTTGAAGTTGGAAATTGCAAAGATTTAAGTGGGTTTCTTTACTTGTACGTTAAAGTTATTGTGTTGCTGGAAATGTTGATTTTAACTAGTTAGAATTTTGAGCAATACGTGAAATTTTTGTGTAACTAACCCTTTCTAGATCCTGGAATAGTATAAGATCTTTTTAGCCAATGTTTCTTCTCTTTTGACAGAGATATTACTAATTAATTTCCTTTTCTTGCTGCTTAACTTACTCAATTTGTTGGCTTAGATATTTTGACCATTCTACAGTTTCGATCAAGCAGCCGTTAACCAACTTGGCTTTATCGTCTGTCTCGCTGAATCCTTTTCATGCTATTGAAGTTGTTGAGTTCAATTGGCGTATTGATTCTTCGTATTTGTCCCCTCTCCCTTTTATGTTAAAAGAGCTTACAAATTGATGGTTGGAGTGTCAATATTTTTTGGATGTTGACAATCAATCTAGCAGTTGTCCCTTGCATAGCTAAGATGCATACTGCTCTGAATCCTTTTCTTGCTGCTTAACTTGTTTAGTTTGCTTGTGTAATGATTCTTCTTACTGCATTCCTCATTTGTTAAGTCAAAAGAACCAATAGAGTGCAAGTTGAATATTGACGTTGATGAATTAAGAAGATGCTTCCCTGGTTAACTAAGTTGCTCAGAAGCTGTTATAATATATTTACCAAAGGGTGCAATTTCTTTGCAGTTGGTTACTGTCTATCCATTTTATTGAGTTTATAGCTCTTCTAGGTTATGTGCTTTCCTTCTTACTCATTAATCAAATAGTTCAAAATTTCTATACTCATCGACTTTCAGCCTTTTCAGTAGAAGTTGCCAGCAAGAAACTGGTCGTGGGAGTACAGTTCATGTACGGATACTACACTTGTTCTTTGTTGGTTACGCGTGACTCGTACAGTTCCTAGTTGCTATCAGCATAACTCTCTCCATTAATGTTCAAGATCAACTGGCATTTTGACTTATTCCGAAAAAATTAGCTTTTAAATGCCACCACGGTTTCTTGAAATTCTATGGAAGTTGACATGTAGTTGCTAAGTAGCACTGCAGAAATCAATTTCCCTTGCCTATCATTGTTCTGTATTTATTTTTTGAACTGCATTGATGTCTATATTGGCAGGAAAGATCCATATGATGTAGTGATGCTGCACATAAGTGCATCCACCGTATTAACACGCTGAATAGTCTTAAGGGAAGTAGTTTCATGATACAACTTGTTGGTGTTGCTTGATGTTAATGTACTCTGAGGATGTTAGCTTTGGTGTTAGGAAGTATTGATACTTAGTGTGGATTAGTTTATTTATATGTGCAATTGATAGTGGTATGTGCAGTACTAATATTGGTTTCCTGCCTAGGTTCCTATTAGACTGAAATCTATTATTCTATCCGGCTAAACATGACTGAAGAAGCATTACCCCGTCATCAGGTGAGCTGATGGAGTGAAGGAGAAATACTATAGGTCAACTGTATTCCTACTATGTCCCTCGAATGGATCTTCTCGATTCGGTATTTTAATCTTCATTGCTCCAGATGGTTATTGCTTATTATTTGATTTTGATTAAGTTTGCTCCAGACGGTCAATCCTCCTGATTGAGAAGCCAAATAATATTTTAGGAAGTAGTTTCATGATCCATCTTGTTGTATTATTTGATGTTAGTGTACTCTGAGGATATTGGTTTGGTGTTAGGAAACATTTATATAAAGTATGGCTCAATTTATATATATGTATAAGATAATGGTATGCTAGGTACTACTGTTGAGGTCTCGCCTTAGTTTTTCTTTTGCTGAAAGCTATTCTTCAGTTTGGTTGAACACAACTGAAGCATTACCATTTGAAAACTCTTGAAGGAGCCTCTTGTTTGTAGATGCCAAAAGTATGCTACGTATATTTGCCTCCCGCTTAAGTTTAAGAGTTTGAGCTTCCACCATATGCAAAACTGTTTAAATATCTTACATGGTAATACATGTTCTCTTTTTACCTGCCTTCTCTTTTGCTTGTTTGGTAATTGATTTATAGTGCAGGTGTCCTCGGAAGCTGTTACTGGGAACCTCTCAAAAAGGAAGCCCTTTCAGTTTGGTCCAGGGGAGCTGGTTCAAAATGTCTGCTGTTTTTAACATTTAGTAGGGTTTTCTTCCAGTCATTGTGTTTAGGTATGATCTATCTTGCATCCCCTTCATTCATGCTAATATTTTAGTTTTGGTCCTTCCATTCCTTATTGATGTTATTAAATAGGGTTAAGATGGGGCTTGCATAAGGTGCTTTGCATAGAAGCTGTTCAGAGTTTTGTATAAGGTTAAAGTTTCCCCTGCCCTGGATTTTGTGAGAAAGACAACTTTAGTTCCAAATCGATTGTCCTGAATCTAATCTATATGATGTGCCCCTCCTGTGGTAAATTCCTATTTACTGCATAAGAATTGTTTTGATTGAATCGCCCTCTCTTTTAAAGTTAAAACCATATTGCAGTTAACATGTGCTAGGCTTTTTTAATTATCTTAACTGACTTCTAATGATGATTTCATGTTCTCCCCATCACATCACTGTGCTTCTTTTTATAGTAAATGGAAGCACTTCTGCAGTAGTTTTGAGGAAGCTGTTTTTCAGAATCTCTCAACAATAGCAAGCCCTTTCATTTCGCTTCTGAAGAGCTAACCTGGATAGTCTTCCTTTTCAGATTTTTACCTGGTTGTTCTGGTGAAACCAACTGCCTAGGAAAGTGCATTGTAGACGTTGGTCATTTCGTCCTACAGTCTTCAACATCTATCTTACGAGATGATGTCTTCATTGTTTCTGTCATCTCTTCTTACCGTTTCTATCGTCTCACATCACTACTGCTGGAACAATCACGTGATTTTTTGCGTCAGAAAGGTTTCCAGATATGAGTTGAGCATGCTTGTATGGCAAAGTTACGAGTCATTTGCCACACTGGCATGTCATTAGCGCCATTTGATAGAAAAGAAATAACGGGAACTTTTTGGTAATATAAGCAAATTTAGGAACCGTTTAATCACAAAGTAAGTTTTATAAATTGTTTTACATTTTAGCAAACACGCAGGGACCTCTGGAATAATTTAGATGGCAGGCAAATTTTGGCAAAACTTAATTATTTTTGTCCGTTTGACATAATAAGTATGTAACTCCTTTTTTTGGAGTTTGGCAAACTATTGAAACCAGCACCTGTACTGAAGGCAAGAACTCTTGGATGGCTGATGACATTCTACAGCAATCGATTGAACAATGTTGTCCATCATGGCAAAGATGAATGAACTCTGCTCTTGCACATTGGCTCCTTCAGTAATAGCAGGTGAATTACGATATAACATTAATAGAAACCTCGTTCTAGTTCTCTCATCAACTACTTATTATGAGCACCGTGAAGAGCAAGTTTTCACTGCAATTTGTATGTTCTCGGTTACTCATTCGCTGACCCCTTGCAATTACTAGACTACTGACAAAATGAACATTAGACTGTAGTTCATATCAGTGCAACCAAATTCCAACACCATCCATGTAACTGAAGGCCGAGTTTTCAGAACAGATATGGTGACAATGCCTTTCCAAAAATTCTAATGTGCATATGGTGATATTTAAATAAAATCAGGAGATAGCATATTCAGCAAAAAATCATGTTCTTTCTGATTGCCTTAAAGCAACATCTGCTGCTTACAATGAGACTTTGGAAATAGAAGTTCATGAAGCTGTCGTTCAGCACTATACTCTGAAGTGGCCTGAAATAAATATCAAACAATAACTTATACGAGGCCACTGAAAAGGCATTTCATACATTCATACAGAACCTGTAAGATCATTATGATGTCTGTTTAAAACTACCATGCAGTACATCCATCAAATTCATTTACTTAACCAAGAGAAAATGTACCACAAGATTGTAAATCATTGTAAAATTTTAGCTACATATACTAAGGTCCTTCTAACTGATCAACATGCATGAAAGTCCTACAACATAAGCAATTTTGAAGCTTAGAGGGAAAACCATTTGTATTTAAGAGTCGTGAGATTGTGCAGTTTGTGACGAGGATCCGTCTAACTATTGCCTTCTTATTTTGTTTCAGATTATGCTGGTGGATTCCTATATCCATATTATAGGAAATGGATGACCAAGCTGACTAGCTTCAGTACCATTGTTGGGAAAATAATGCAAGTTCTAGTGCATATGCTTAGAGGTCTACATTGTTAAGGACTGTTTTAGTCCCTTTGCGTATACAAGGATAAGGTGTTGTCTCCTAAGAACACAAGGAAATCTATAAATTTCAGGGAGAGAGAAACAGAAGCATATCCACTGGCTTATAGAAACTTACCCTAGTACAAAACGCAAACCTTAGTGATTGAATTTGAGTTCCAGAGCAAACACGTAAGTCAAAACCAAGGCTATCAACTCCGGTGATAGATGCCTCCTGCAATATATAAGCGTTTAGTCACTAGTAGAGCATACATAAGAAGCACGCTATGAGGATTTCTGCCTTAGAACAGAAGGTCAGAAGGAAAGATTTCTACAAAGCAAGGAAAAAAGGATAACAAAAAGAAACACAAAACAGCAAATATTTTATTTAGGTTGATTCAGTCCAAGTGACAAGCAAGCTATTATATATAGATACACTCCTGCAGACCTATTCATATTTGAACAAGTGAATCTCATTTTGTGTAAAACGTGTTAGTATAGCCAACAACTGTAGGTGGTTTTTACATAGCTTCATAGCCCTTCAGCTAAATCCCTCATGCTAATCAGATATCTTTCTTCTAATGATATCACAGCAACAGATGGTTCATAAAGGTAACAAATAGAGTCAAATTTTTATTGCAAGCATGATACCACTTATTTTAGAAAATGCTTTCAAGAAATACTACTATAAGCAGAATAATCTCCTCGCATGCACACTCTTCTCAACCATCTGAGCAAATTATGTCAATGTGATGGAGAAAGTTCTTCTTTAGTCAATTTCTACAAGAACACATTTCCGGAATGTAGGTTATCTACTCACACTTGTTTGATTCTCAAAAGCAGCTTATTGTAAAAGAATCAGGTCAAGTATAATACCTCAACCTGAATACCCTTGTGTCTCCAGCAAAGGGACTTAAAAGCATTCAGCATTTTGTCTCCACCAGCTTTAACACGAGATATAATGTTTGTGGCAGAATGTGCAAGTACATCTGGCGTTGCTTTTCGAAAATCATTAACCTTCACTGAGAACTGCAAGGAGAAACAACTGAATAGAAATTGCAGAATAACTAAATTTCCTAATCTAACATTCCTGAAATTCTTAAGAGGTACAAAACCGGCCAACTTTTTATTATGTCATCAAATTCCAGGTATTTATACCCTGACCCATAACATAAATTATAATCTAATATGATGGCCAATAAGAACCAGAATTAGTAGTACTTGTACCTTTCATACTTGGATTCAAACAGCATGCTTAGATTAGTAAGTTAGAAACACATCTCATGATAGGTAACTTATACTTGAAAAAATCACGGCAGAAATAAAGAGAACAGGAAAAATGCTAAAATAAAATCAAAAGTAGCTAACAAGAACACCACACAAACTAGCATTAAGTAGCACAAACTTGCATCTTAAAAGCAACAAGGACGCATGCCTGGCTCCCATATGCAGAAATCACTTGAATATTCAACAACTCCAGCTTGTAAAATGCAGTTCCACTTTGCAGGTTTTCATCTATGCCAGGTTGTCCTGTCCATTAAAGCAAGACTTTCAGAATGAGAGAGATTTTACATAGTGCTTGCCTGACTTCAGTCATGTCACTGTATGCACCCAAACTTGGAAGTTATTGACCCAAACTACCCAACATAAACATATCTGAATGTCAGCATCCCATCTCCATAATCACAAACAAGTATATAAACATATCCATACATGCATAAACCCACACCAGACATAAAGGCATACATCCATGAGCACATTCAATACCACCAAACATACATAGGTATATATAAATAAATACAGATGTCATTATTCAAGGCGAGCTGGACAGTCGGGTGAGTGGGAAAATTCTGAGGAACGGGTCAGCAAGCAGCAAAATTTACAGTTTATGCAAGAAAAGTGAAATTGATTCCTCTTCCTTGCAGTTTGAACTGACGTTGATTGTAAATTAAGTGCATAACAGGATTCAAATGAAGGTCACCTTCAATACTGTCTCCAACAACCCTCCTTAGTTGATGAATATCAAAGTCAGTTGCTTTGAAACCTGGGTGAGTGTTAGACATCCTGCTCTCATCGACAAAAACAGGTCTAAGGAGACCCTGAAGAACAATACCAGCAGAAGGCTGGTCCATCCAATCCGTGTGGCTATCTGAAACAACCTACAGATGAAAGAACTATATGAAACAAGAAGCATATGGTGATCATTCATTCAATGCAATATGAATCCAGGAGATGCTATTTGATAGTTATCGCATCAAATGTGAAGAAGCTGTAATGAACTCTTAATTTCTCTACACCTCAGCTATGCTCTTGGCAAAATATATTGGATGAGAAGACCGCATGGTCTCAAGGTTTGCCCAGTCGCCTAATGTTTCAGAAGAGATTATGCTGTCTTGATCATCTTCATCTTCTTCCAGAACAGAAACCAAGTCCTGTAACAAGAGATCAATGGCAACAATATTTGAATATATTAATAACATTGGGAAAAAAAGTAATATTGATGACAAACAAAGGTAAAATTAGGATCTAGGAGTGAAATAATGTATGTATGACACTAAAAAGAACCAAAACATACTACACAAATGTGAAGATAAAAAATAAAGCAGCTTAATTTACCCCTTCATAATCATCATCAGATTCATCATCACCGTCTTCTACCATGTTAAACTCCAAGTCAGATGGCCCTGTTACTTCCATCTCATTCAGCAATTCTACATTGTCCATACCGATGATGACTTGCTGCATCAAACATTAGAATCATTGCACCACTTTTGAAATAAAGAGATTGAGTGGATGGTAGGTGAGAGTGTGAATACGTGCCACCAGCTTATCATCACAGGTAAGGGTTTGGAGAATGTCTTGATCACCATTGGCCCCAAAATAAATATCTGGCAAGATCGGCATAGACTATAACAACTCAAAAAGAAGAAATAAGATAGTATAATTCTATCTAGAAAATGAGATATGTTCTTCCTGGATATGCTATCATGGATACCTCCGTGTTCATCAGTTAGATAGGAGGCATCAGGCCAGAATATGTTCTCATGTACGTCATCAATAATTCCGGAGAAGATAACCGTGGCATTACTGTTAACCTGTGTCAATTACATCGAAACCCATGATACAAAAAAGTAGCAATAATTTTTAGCATGTAATGGAGTTGCAGACAAGAGAGAAGGAAAGCGGGGATTGAAGACGGACCTCAACAATGGTTCTTGCTGCCTCAGCATCAGTTAGGCGTGGTGCGTCAGAAGCGATGGCGGAGGCGGTTGTTGTCGGCGCAGGCTCGTCCATCTCCTCCAAGGGATGGTATGATGAAGGTCTTGCAGGCTCCGGCAGTGAGTTTATAGAGCAAGCCCTAGCTGAGTTTCTCCTTCGCCCCCTGCTGCTGGCGCTACTGGAGGTCGTGATTGTTGGGCAGCAGCGGCGCACGAAAGAGATCTTCGGCAACGTGGTGCGGCAGCTCAGCAACCTGACTGCGGGCAAAGCTGAATCCATCGTTATCAAAACGTTCAGTGCTCGGTCGATGACTCGCCTGAGAAACCTTTTACTTTAAGAACGCATGAAGTGAATGGCGGATGAGTTCCTCCCCCGCCGGGGCAATCTACATCCACCCGCCTCTTTTACTTTTTTTTTTCTTTTTTTTTTAATTTTTAATTTGTTTTTTAATTTTTTGAATAAATCTTTTTATTTTTCTGAGTACCGCCACATACCATAAATTCTAGGTTCATTTAAAACTTCTCAACTTTAGGTATGTTATTGGTGTATTTGGCGTAGTTTTAAAACTCGATCCAAACCGATCGAATCGGATCAAAAATCAGCGACTCAGTACTGATTTTGGACCGAGTGGATGTAAAACTAGGTCGCACAAACGACCTGCTAAGACCAGGATCGACCCGGCCGAATTTCGGATCAACTCGATGATCCGATTGAGCGAGTCGATCCGACTCTAGTATTTATTAAATAAAAGTAATATACTTATTTAAAATAGAGAAGCATATTTATTAGCACTTTTTTTAGATACTCTTCTATTACTAGTTTATTTTCTCGTTTTTATTTTTTTATTAGAAAGTAATAAATAAATAAAATATAATGTAATTAGTATAAACAATTATAGTGTAGATAATTTATTTTTTGTAATGTATAAAATATAGAGATTTTATTATATGTTAGGTCTTTTGACTATTGTCTTAAATACTATAGCTAAAAAAATATGAAAAATATAATTTTAGAAACATATTCAATATTTCTTGTATACAATTATTTTTAAAATTTTTAAATAATTGCTACAAAAAATGCTATATAATATATATACTAGTTTTATGTGTTAATATTTATTTAATAAACCCTGATTTAATTTAGTGGGTCGATCCGGTGATCCGTCCGGTTAATTGATAACCCGATAATTTTTCCAAGCGTACACGGAGTTGGGTTTTAAAACTATGATATTTGGATCAAGAAGAAATAAGAATAAAATAAAATTAAAGAACCAATTACTTTTTTTATTTTTATTTGGTAACTCTTTTATAAAAATAATAAAATAAAAAGCTTTTCTATTATTTTTAGATAAAAATAATCGGTTACGACTAAGAAAAAGAATTAATTTAGAATTATAAAATAGTTTTTAATGTTCCTGGTAAGTTAAAGAAATTATAATTATTGATATCCTAGCTTAGATCGCAGTTATCCATTCATCCTTCCTCCTTGTTGCATTCAATTTGTAAGTGTGACACCTTGAAATATGGTACTCTAATCTATCATGGTATTAGAAAATTCATCCTATAACATAAGACTACTGTCCAAACAATGCGTTAGTTAAAATAGTTTTTTAAATTTTTAGTTCGTATTTTTTAAATAATTTTATATAATTTAATTTAAAATTATAAAATATAATAAGATTTTATTATTATTTATTTTTAATATTTTTGAAATAAAATAAATTTTTATTTTTTGAAATAAAATAAAATTATTTTTGGCTTTATAAAAGTATTTTGCAAAACACTCTCCGATATCCTAACTGATAGTAGAAGAAGATTTCGTAACCTTATACATTAGTGTCATGAGTTTAGGGCGTGTTTTAAATGTCCGTAACTGAGTTTCGTGAAAGTGAAAAATAGAAAGTAGAGTTTCTTGAAAAATGAAGTGGAAGTGGAGTTCAGTATTTGTGTTTCAATAGGTTTTAAAAATGTGTTGAAAATTGAATGATATAATCATATTAGGAAGTGTATAAATAAGAAAATTGGAACTGAAGTTTTGTATGTGAAAGTGGAGTTCTGAATTTTTTGTATAATTGAAACATATGAACCGTTCGGAACTGAAAATTTGGTGGAAAAAAGTGGAGTTACGAGCATTTGAAATACGCCCTTATTCTCTAAGGCTCTTCTTCACGTGTAATTTGGAGTTTTATGAAGCACTACCAACTGAGAAAAAATGCGGTAGTCTGGAATCTGGATAATGTCTAATATTGTTTATATTATTAATTTATCTTGGAATATTTTGTGACATTTTGGTTAATGTCTAATATTTACTCTGTCAAGTATGAAATTTCTCTAAAATTTGAAAAACTTTGCTGAGAATATGAGTACGGGCGCTACTGTCTAGTAATAGAAGCAGATACAAGGAATTATGTTGGAAGAATCTCATCAAAAATGCTATTTTTATGATTTTTCAAACCTTACTCTATTGCCAATTTACAAAGAACACTTAAAATAATTACTCCTTACTAATAAATTAGCCAACATCGACTAAAAATCTCTAGTCGTTATTGGCTAATTTCAATTGCTTTTATTGGAAGTCCAGAATTTGGCCTCTATAGATATGCAGCTAAAACCAATAGCGTTTCATAAAACTTCAATCGGTTTAGCAGTGAGCGATAAAAAGAAAAGACAATCGTAGTTGGCTCCCAAAATTTTTTTTTAAGTGCCTTTCTTAGTAAATTATTAAATTAAGAAAGACATTGATTTTGAGTGACAAATCCTCCAACAATTAGAAATGAGAAACATATATATTCAAACACTTCAATTGTCAGTCCTTGGGCTCTAGCTTAACATATCCACAATCTCCTTCATATGCAACTTCTCATGTTTATGACTTTTTAATACTATTGGAAAAGTTATCCTGCTATTAGAAAAAATATTTGAATCACAACATCGTATCTCGAAAAGATCATAACAAACTGAGAGCAAAACACCGGATAAAAGTAAACTTAAAGTTTTGATATTTCTTCTTGTTTTACAAGCGCAATCCTGATTTTCTTCCCAAATGGAAATATTTTAATAACAATATCATAATATTCGTACTTAATTTAGTTTTGATTTTGAGCTTCCTCCATCAATATTATCATATCATAAACAATTTAGACATTTATGATAATGATATATTAGAGTAACATTTGTTGGTCCCTGAACTCTACTAAAGTAAGTCACCTACTCCATATTTAATTTAATTATGATTTTTTATCTTTCTCGAGAGTTATATCTGAGATAGCTTTCACATATAAGAACGTATATCCTGGTTGGAGTCACAATAAAGTCAATTTGGTCGTCTTTAATTGCGTAAATTTGGTTGGTTTTTAGTAGTTGATATAAGTGTCTATCAGCTAATGGCATTAAAGAGAACTAACTACTATACTATCAAAGGTAGCTGTGTCGTTAAAATCACAAGTCCACTAAAAGGTCATATGATTTTAGTTAACTCTTATCAATCAAATATATTTTCTCAGGTATTTATAAAATGTAAACAAAATTATTTTTCTAACAAAATGTACACCAGTATTTTCTTAACTTATTGATGTGTTTTTTTTTTCTTTTACCAAAAGAAGATTAAATTGGAGTCGATATTTTCTAATAATCTTAGCTTACGAGTTCAAACGATATATATTTGTGCGGTTATGGTATTTCATTAGCTGATTGATTATTTGTAGAACCTCAAGATAATTTTAGTGATAATAAACTTTAAAACTTATGACTTATGCGTTTAAACACTAATGAGTTATGCATTAGTTATCAGAACTATTCAGTAAAGCTTTCAGAAAAATAGTCCTATAACTAGTTAGTTAACTGATTACCTCTATGCTGTTTAGTTCAATCCCATCTATACAAAACAGCCAAAGGCAACAGTAGCTGAGGTGCTGCTATTCACCGTATTGAGTGCAAATCCGTAAGGAATTTTCATGTGATATTTAAATTTTAAAAAAAAAACTTCAACCCTACTCATGACCACATTGAGGGCAGATTTTCTAGCACACAGAGAAGAACATAAAGTTTACAAGCATCATTCAAAAGCAATTTAATTGCACAATCACTAACAGTTCTGAAGCTGATTATATCAGACAAGATTTAGGCTGGCTAGATACATCGATTTGATGAAAATTTGAAGCCATGTAGTTCCACACATTCACTATCAAACCAGCAGAAGAGATTTGCAGTACACCACCTTAGGGTAATAATTTACACAATCTCATTCGATTTTTTGGTTGCATTCATGAATCGATCCAGATTGGATTTCGCACTATGTTGCACAAACTCTGTTACGCATTGTCTATTGTAGTATTACATCAAGTCTCATGCATGCAACATTGAATTTGAAAATACAAGGAGCTTGAGAAAGTTGAAAGATGGAAGGGCTTACGGAACAAGTTCAACGAAGAATTTTCATAAAGAAAACATTCGAGTCCACAGTGCATGGCAGAGTCAAGCTATCAGGTAAATCAAGAAACAGCCATATTTAATTGTTAACATTGTTCAATTCAAAGTAGTGCCAAGCAGTTGAATCAAGCCCTAGTTGAAGAAGAACAAGAGGGGGATACAAGCTTCGGACGAGTGGTCATACCCGGTAGCGGAAAATTCAAATTCAATCTCAAATGCATGTGAATCAAGTGAGCATTAACCCCATCTCAAAGCTAGCCCAAAAATAGGGTATAAAAAAATTAAATGAAGTTACGGCACAGACCCTGACAACACAATCTCTGAGCCGCCTAGAGAATGATAATCTAGTGGCAGTGACGAGGAAAGAGATAGTGGACAACATGTTATAGTTTAATGAATAAAAAGTATAAGTACTTATGGTGAGAGGAAAGTGAAAATAAAAAAATAAGATAGTGGACAATAAAGTATAACTGTTGAAATATAAAAAAATGCCTGAAATTAATTATTTGTAATAGGATTGTAAAGTCAAAAAATTTGTTTAACGATTGGTCAACCGAAAATATCCTAGAGTGAGTTTTAACTGATTCCCACTATATTTTTTACCGGAATCAGGCATGTGAGCAGCATTTGGCTTTCTCCAAATGCCATTAGACCAAGAGAGAATTCATCGACCATATGTGTACGTGTATCCCCTGTCAGTGAGGGTGAGTGAGGTTCCTCACTTTGAACGCCACTGTTACTTCTTAGTTTTCATTACCACAACCATGTTAGTGCCATAATTCAAATCAATCTCATTTCATTTACAATTTCTCTTCATGAGTCTAATATGTGTACAAATCCATCACCGACATGTCACTTGAGCTTTAAATCTTTCTCATTTCATAAACGAATATATCATTTATGCTAAGATGTAATTCTAAGGGGGGAAATGGATGTTAGGGAGAGTGATGTAGCTTGTGAATGTAATTCTAAGATGATTTCGTGGGAAAGGAGTGTTTGGTTGCTCGGTGAAGCATTGCCTTTAGATTGGAGCAAAATGATACTGAATGTCACGGAAAATGAAAATCTCATACCATTCTATAAACCTGTTATGGCATTGACTCTCTTTGTTCACTAATTCCTAAATTTTTTAATAGCTTAACTTTGGTCATTACATTTGTATCAGTAACCTATGTGCTTGCGTAGTGCAAATGTTATCGAGTCCTAACCTTATTACCCTAGGTTGGAGAGACAAGTCTAGAAACGTGAGGACCATTGCTTAGAAATAAATAAAACAAATCTTTAAAGTGTTTTTCCCCCTAATAGGTTATTGCTTAATATGAAAGATATCTTTTCAAGTGTCTTTTGACTATTGGAATGGTATTCAGTATGAAGGATTATTGCTGGAAGACCTCTTATACTAGTTCTGACTAAGAAATATTTTCGTTTTCTTCTTATCTCAAGTTGAGGACTTCAATATGCACTTTCTACCTTCTAGCTTTCATAGAACTGTAACCAGTGTTCTTAATCAAACTTAAATCTTGGAATGAGGTTCTTACACCCATTTGCAAATTGTATGCATTCATTGTTTGAAGATCAAGCTCTACAAGTCCACAATGTGCAGTTTGGAAAGAAAGCCATCCCCATCTTGCCACTTAAGGTCAATGACACCATTAAGCGTGATCTCAAAATTGTGAAGATCTCCAGCTTCATCAAGTTTGATGTCGACAATATTATCATTGTTACTGGTGGAAAAAACAAAAAGACGTGTTAGAATGTCTTTAAATTGCGAGATGAATTCGTAGTTTATAGTGGTGACTTGAATGGTCTATTTTCGATGTTCATGTGCAATTTATGTACTATTTGTATCTATTTTAGTAGTATAACAATGACTTATGATTGTAGATTATAGTATGGAGATATGTTGTTATTTTTAGAATAATGTGGTTCTTAAGGGGCTTTTGAAAGAATTATGTCATTAGCAACGTCTAGATGTCGATTGTAAGTTGTAACATATAATTGTATACGTATTGTGTAATAAAAATTATAATTATATTATTATAATTGTAACAATAATTTTGTATTTAAAGATGTATGGTATCTATATAATGCTTCTTTTTTAAGACGATGAAAAAGTATAAAATAAAAAAATAAGTCAAATCAGTATTAATAATTTGATTAATAAAAATTAGATTTTTTTGAAAAAAATAAAAAATTAGTCATAGCACAAAATTATAAATTACAAAATAACTATTTAAGAAAAGAAATAATTTCATTATGGTAAATTTTTTAAAATAAATATAAATATAGTGTATTTATATCATATACTAAAACTTTTATCATAATATATAATTGTGTAATAAAAGTGTATACATAATAAAAATTACGATATATTATTATAATTTTGCAATATATATATTACTTATATTATGTAATACAAATTATAATATATAATTATAATTATAATTTATATATATATTTTTTAACGTAACTGTATAGTGCAATGAAAACATATATTATTTTAATAAATAATTGTTACTAGATTAAAAAAACTCAACCAATTTTCAATAATACTATTTCTATTAACTCACTTTTAGAAACTCACCTTTAAGAACTCATTTATAAAGTCTAAAGAATGCACCCGAAGTATTGCTTAATTAATTATAATAATAACGTGCCTCTACAATATATACTAGTCTGCATCAAAGAAATAATAATTTAATATTAATCATAACGGCATGTATTATTTTTAGCAAGATGGCACTCAAATATAATTTTATTATTAGAAAAATCATAAATCCTACTTCTTAAAGTGGACAGTTGTATTTAGTAACATAACATGAGAGAATGAAAATAATAATAATTATGAATAGTGTTGACAAACTCAACTTGGGCCATCTATCCAAAAATATTTCCGAGCGAATCACAGATTTACTCATTAGATCAACATGTTGACTCACTGGATAGATATGGGTCTACCAATTATGACATATTGAATCAAGAATAAAACGCTCATGAAGAGGAAGCATTAAAAGATTAAGAAACTACCATGGAAAACACAAAAGGTTAACTGACTCTTGTTGCTACTCATGTAGTTTCCTTTCAAAATTAAGAGCATATTGCAAGGTAAATTGTTTGCTTACTTTAGCACTTTGTAAAGATTTAAGCTTTAAAAATGTTTGACATGAGATTGGGAATCATTTTCCACCGGTAATCTACAAACCATTTTCTTCTTAATTACATTACTAAAGGAAAAAAGTTAGAAGGAAAGAAAGAGAGAAAGAACTTCAAAGTCTCTTGCTAAAACAAAAACAGTTAAAAAAGAAGAACATCGATATTGCTACACAAATCCCATCTATCTTCAAAAAAAATACAAGCAATTCAAAATCAAAATTTGTGCAAACAACCAATCAAACCTTCTGCAACTCCAAGCTAAACGGAGAATAAGAATCTATCCTGCAACAAATATGTAAACACTCAACGCTATCACCTTGTATCCACCTATATCGCAGCTTAGCAATAACTGTCTCTCCTACAGCAAGCCGTACTAATTTATCACCATGCGACCGAATCCAACTCATCTGATAGTTCAATGAAAAATTCTCGTAAAAAGTTTTCCAACAATCAAAAGTGAATTTGATTTTATTTCTTATAGCTTTTGATTTTGAAAAATAAATTGATATTTCGAGTTGTGAAAATTTTTTATTTCGGGCCAGATTGTGGCACATGTTTGATTGAGAGCATAGTGAGCAAAGTCTTCCTACGTTTTTTTTCACAGTAAGCAAAAAAGAGATGACTATTACTATTATATCTTATAAAACCAACTGTCATATTAAGAAAACAAATCCCTGATCAGAAGAAAAAACTTTTGAAAATGCGAAATATGAAGAAGAAGAATAACAAAGAGACACTTGAAATCACAGATCTGAAAAAGAAGAACTAAATGTTTGGATAACTAGAAGAAAAGAAAGAAGAACTCTGTTCTTTGAAGAAAAGAAGAAAAAGAATCACGAATAGTCAATGAAGAATATAAAGATTGGAAGAAGAAGATCCTGCGATCAGCAAAAGAAGAAGAAGATTCAAAGAAAAAGATCTAGAGAAGTGTAGAGCAGCGTGCAAAGTGCGTAGTCTTTTCTTTTTAATATTAATAATTTCAGCATACGACTCAGTTCAGATTGGGTCGTCAGTTTCTGGTTCGATTCGGTCGTTCTGAACCGAATTTAACTATACTGATAACAAATTTAATTTATTTGATACTGAAAATTTTCAAAAAATAAAGTAGGCAAGTCCTAGTACTTCAAATGGAAGCTTAAGTTAGCAACCGCTATGCCTACAATGACTTTCACAATTTTATGCATATAAAGAACTAAGCCAAAGTAATGAAACATTAAAAATGATTGTCATCCGACCCAATATGTCCTGACTCAACTCCGCTGTCTAAATGCATCTCCAAACTTTACAATCCCACAATTCCGTAACACGGTTCACTCAAATTGGACTGATTTTGGGGATTAGAGAGTTGCTTGCCAAGTGTTAAGTAGATGCATCCTAAAGATTTGATCTCAATTCTTAAGCTTAATTTGACACTTCAAACTTCAAAGTGAAGAAAAACTTGTTAGAGCAGTTAAAAATTTTAAGTTGCAATTCTAAAAAGATTAGGAGCTCAAAATAGATTCTTAAAGGTGCATGTATTAGATCGATAAAATACTGCAAGGTCCCTTATGGAGGGTACATGAAATTTAGTTAGCTAAAGAAAATTACTAAAATAAAAGCGAACACCTTGAATCGGATGAATATGATTGTTGTCAGCAGGGACGTTCAAAATTTTGATTTCACTTGACCCCGAATTTGTAATTGAGAAATGTTCGGGTCTTTCAACTTAATTAATTTTCGGCTGGGAAACACGTATGTACTATACAAAGCTAGCAGCAAAAGTCAGCAGTAGTCAAACTGACGCGGTTTATCCATTTCGCGGCGGGTCCGCGGCGGGGACTCTGTCCCTGCTATTGGGTCGATCCCCATAGCCCTGGCTTTGCTCACGTAGAGCTTCTTCATGTTAGATCCCTGCAGGCGAAGCAGCCTCACTAGGCTGCGCTTGGCATTCGCCCGGAACGGGCAGTTCTTAGCGAGGTATCCGTCGACGAGGTGCAGATAAGATTCAAGGTCATGGCAGCATGCTGGGTCTGCGTCTGGCCGCAAATAAGGCGAAGCCCTGCTGTCTACTCTTAGTTCATTTCCGATGTCCACATACCAATCGATATCTCCAGACAGCGGCAACAGCTTGCCCGGCACTCGAGTCACCACGTCATGCGCGTTAACCACCCGCAGCACCTTCACGCCAAGGGCAGATACTCGCCGGGCGAAGGCTGCGTTTCCTACCCTTGGACCGCCGAATGAGAACACTGCCACCGGCGCTGTCTGCTTCGGAATTAGAGAGCTGAGTTCGTCCGCTGCAAACACGGCAAGTGCCGCTCCCATACTGTGCCCTGTTATCGTGATGCTCAGCTGCTCGCCTTTGTACTGTTCTGTTAGACGTAAAACCTCCTCCACCAATGCTTCCGACAAGCTTGGAAATCGCTCCCCGCGGGTATTGTAGAGGCTCCAGAATCCGCACTCCACTTTTGGGGGCTGCACGACCTTGAGGCTGCTTCCTTCCAGGATGACTTCTTCTCCGTCGACCGGCAGAGGCACGAGACCCGCGCGGAAATTCTCGGCCCACTCAAGACACGTTGAGGTGCCTCGAAGGGCGATCACGATGTCCCTTCTGCCCATGCGCTTAATCTCACTCTCGCTCTCGCACACCGCAATGTATCCAATCCAGCTCGACCTCTGCGCCATCCACGAGGGAACGAGAGACTCCGCCCACCCTGGGATTGCAAGCGAGGCCGTCGCATGGAGCCCCCGTGTCACCCGGTAGTTTTTGTCTGGAAGCGAAACATCACGGTGGCTGTCGGCCGGAACGTCTGGATCAGAGTGGAAGGCATGGTAGGCTGCACCGACAAAGTCCCCGTAACGCACCAGCTCTCGGCGCAGGTTCTCGTCCAGCGGATCAAGAAGGCCATCCCAGTTACCGAAGCCGTGGAACTCACGCCAGTTGGGAGCTATTTCCTTTCTCGGAGACGGGCCAGACGAGTCAGAGAGAAGATGGTGGAGCTGGGTGAGGCTGCGTGGGGACATGTCAAACTCTTCTGCAGCAACAACATTATTATTACGATTGAAGAAAGGACAGAGAGCCGGTGGTAGTTTGAGTGCTTTCAGAAAACTTCTTTGTCTACTTGGTTTGACCAGCTGCTTCGGTGGCGACGGAGGCTGCGGCATGGGCAGCAGAGACGATTGCTTCTGGAGAAGGCGTTCGAGATTGGAGAGGTGGGTTCGGGTGGCTTCAAAGGATTGGAGAGAAGTACTGGGTTTGGCAACAGGATTGATGAGTGCAGACGAAGCGGCCGCGCAGACCGGCGCTGCGGTGGTGCGCGGTGGAGAAATTGCAGCGGCGGCGAATTGCATGAGAGAACAGAGCGAAAATGGTTAAGAGCCTAAGCAATGCGTATGGTATTTATACGGAGGAAGAGAAACAGGGTCAGGGTACGATACATGCGTTAAGTCAAAGAACATAAAGAGCGAGCGTGTGCAAGGAAGTCAACTTTACATAAGTTGCCTTTTGCGTAGTTATATTTGAATGACCAAAAGCATAATTTGATTCTCCATTTTGTTTAATAAGTATAGCTGAATAATATATGAATAAGGACGATAATTTATATAATACAACTTCTGTTAGTAGAGCAGTTGTCCAGAAAAGCGAGGACGATGATAACTTGCCCATAAAGACCTTTGAGGTGGTTCCTTTGAATAATATATTAGCTAGTTTGCAATTAATCTTGCAATATTATCTTCTTATGGGTTTGACACAGGAATCTATATATTAATAGAAAATTACGTAGCCTAAACATCGAACTAAATTCACATCTGATGAACCTTTTCACGCCCTTAAAATTGTGCATAAACGATCCCAACTTTATTTATAGAGAGGCCGGCACTCATATAAAGTTTCTCCATCGCAGCGATGACAGTTGCTTCTATTAAAAACAAAGAAAAAGGAAAGAAACCCTTACTTACATACAGAGGATTAATGCATAAGTCCTTTGCTAAGTTGAGAATTGTTTCGACTCTTTAGATCTACGCACAGCAACGGATTTTTACAAAGATCTAAGGGATCGTTCAAGGTTACTTGAACTAAAGTATTTGTTTTAATCTTTTGAAATGTTAAAATATAAGTTTAGTTTTTTTTAGTGTATATATATAAGAAAAGAATAGAGATATTTTAATCTTTATGTACACTCTAGCGCACTCCATGGCTGTTTGTGGCCGTGGAGACCTTCAAATTTAATTTTTACCGTTGGATATGAAAAATTACGAGTCATTAACATATTGACAAAATTTTATCGAATCGGAATACAAATAAACCTTCATCTGGTCATTTTATAATGATGACACAAATAATAAAAATTAACAAAATATAAATCTCCTTTTTTAGTCATCTTGATCAAGTGTACGGATGGAGGTAGATTTGTATTCCGATTCAGATGAAATTTTGTCAATATGTTAACGACTCGTAATTCTTCATATCCAACGGTAGAGATTGAATTTGAAAGTCTCCACGGCCATAAACGGCCGTAGAATGCGCTGGAGTGTGTATAAAAATTAAAGTACTCTATCCTTTCTCATATATATATAAGTAAAAAAATAAATTACTTATAAAATTTATATATAAAAAAATTTCTATAATGTATAATGTATCTATATTTTTAATTTTAAAAAATATTATAAAAATTTATTAGTAAATACCAAGTATGTACTAAGAGAACATTTAAAATTGATTAAAATAGAAGCCTTTTTATAAAGAATCAAAATTTAAAATTTTTATAAAAAATTATTTTATTTTTTGGCATAATAAAATAATAATTCTATATATTTTAGAATATATAATTCACTTATATTTTTTAAATTAAAAAAACTTAATGTACTATAAAATTTTATTAAAATGTATAAAAGATTTGGTGGAATAAAAGTAGTGTAAAAAATACTGTAATACCTTATACCGCTAACTATTGCTCAGCCATGACGTCAAGTTGCATACATCAAAAAATATGGACATCTCGGACGGACCGATACGTATACTTTTGTTAGACTAAAATCGAATTGTTTAACATAGTTAGTGGTCAAGTCAATTGAAACTCATATTTGTCCAACCGTAAGAATCTTTCATTCCTAAAGACCGAAAAAGCAAAAAGTTCTTCTGAATAATATAAGAATGAAATTTCAAATGTCTTGTTTGTGCAAGGGCTTGTTTATCAGCCCTCCACTCTCATTTTCTTTTTTAAATTTAAAATAAAATTTTTTATTAAAATTCTATTTTTAAGATTTAATTATACAACTTATTTTTAATATTAAATAAATTTAAATATTTATTAATATTAATTTCAAATTTATTTTTATAAATTTATTTTTGATAAATGAGTTTAATTTCAAACCTACCCAAACTGTTTTCACTTAATACCCTCCGTCAAATCAAACTCTTCTTTCTATATATATATATAATAGTTTTAGCACAAAGTTGTGGGCTCCTTGTTTAACCTAACATCGATCAGTCCTGGACTTCTTTTGGAAAAGCTTTCTGCTTTTATATTATTTCAAATTTCAACTCTGCTGGAAAAAGCACTAATCGATTGCTTCTTTGCCAATCTTCAGACAACAAATGAAGTTATCAGGAAATTATTTATTAATTGGAATCCAAAAAGTAAAACCATCCAAGGTTTTCTGTGTTCACAAGTTTCCGCAAATAAGTTTGTCTTGGTGGCTAAGCAGTGCTCACATTAACAGGTTTTTTGAGAACAAAATTTAAAAATAAAATGAAGTCAAAAGTAAAAATAGATAAATATTAAAGTGAGTTAAAATAATTATTTAATTTTATTATATCTGGATATATTAGACAATTAAAATTTTAACTCTGTTTAAATATAAAATATAATGAGTGAGTAATAAAAATAAAATTTTAAATTTAAATAGTATTTTTGAGTTATATTAATTTATTTTATTATATAAATTTTATTTAAATAACTCCAAAATTACTTATTAATAATTATAACCAATTTTTTTTACTAATTTTATTTTAAATTAATATATTAACAAAAATAAACTAATTGTTAATATAAATTTTTACTACTAAAATATATAAATTATAAATTCTTATAATCTATTACAACGCGTGCTAGTTTTGTGAGGTTTTAAAAATTTTTAATTTGTTTCAGAGAAAGATGGTAAAGAAAAAAAAAAATTAAAGTTTAATTTTAATCTCTAATACTCTATATTGAAATATAAAATTAAATAATATTTTTTAAAAATTAAAAAAATTATTTTCTTAATCTTAATAAAGATTACCAAATACATGAATAGAGATAAAGTAATTTACTTTTACCTTCATTTAACCCCGTTCATCTAAATCAAACAATGGGTAAGACAGCAGCAGAGTCAAATCAAACTCGATCTCGATATCGCTTGGACTCGGAGAGAAGTAAAGATAACAATTGGAATTTCTGGATGGTCACTCAGATTCAGATGAACTGCACAATGTAAGATCATTTGCATTTATGGTATTGAGCTCGTATTATTTTTAATTTGAAAGTCATAAAGAATGATTCATTCACTTAGCTCTTGCTAGCTGTTAGATTTTTGCCGCGCTCCACCCTCCTCCATCTGTAGCTTGAAAACTTCCAATTACACGGTTTAATTAATTAAACTGGGGTGACATTAGTTTGGTCGGACGCTTGAAAGATTAGAGAAAGTTCTTAAAGGTAAAAAATAAAGAACCTAAAAAGACATAAAATCGAATATCACTTTGGACTTGGTAGACAAGATGATTCAATATTATACAATTCCTAAACGCTGATCGAGCTGCGTTCAGTCTGCCCCAGTGTACGAAAGAACCTGCTATAACAATTTTGCTATTCCTAGCCTTTTACAATTTTAGTCCTCGATTAATATTCACTTCTGATTTACGTGTAAAAAGTTTATACATATATATATATAAGGCATAATTGATATTGCATAATATAAGCTACCTAGATACTATATATATAATTCAGCTTGGATAATTATGTTTTACGTCTTGTGTATATATAATCGCTTGAAAAAAAGTAGGATTTGATTGAATATGGAAGGGAGGAGATTTGACATTTGCAAAGGTATAATATTCTTTTGAGTGGTCAAATGGCTGTATGAAGTTGAAGATTTGATTTGATATGACCATCCAATTTTCCAACCGTTATTAATTAGAAACATATAAAATCTAAAATCGAACGTAGTCCACTTTATATGTAGGCGTCCGAATTTTAGTTCCATTTCTTTGGAATAATCAATTGAAATATATACAATGACGATTTCCCTAAAAGATATTGAAAGCTTTGTTGTGAATCTTTGTATTAGATTTTCTAAAGGTCAACAAGGTAGGAGATGATCCAGGAGAACCAGTAAGCAATGGAACCTTTGTAATCCTTGGAAAGAATTTTCTCGGCGGAAATTGTCTAGAAATTGTAGTTGCAGTTTACTAGTACAATCCGAAAGGAATATAGAAGCTTTTACTGGTTTAACATAGACTCCATATTCTATTGGAGTCCATAAACAAATAAATAAAATACTTAGCTTAAAATTCATATTGGGCTACTAAAGTTAAATTTCATATGACACGAATTCAATACATATAATTTTGTACGCAAACTTTGTTTCTTTGTTTATTATTATTTTGTTTTGAAAAACTATCGTACTTTTCCTTTCTCCAGAAAAAATATTTTTCTGTTTAATCTTTCAAAAGTGGTTTTATTAACCAAGTAGTAGAGGGGTGTTTGAAAGTATTTATAAAATAGAGGTTTTATAAAATAATTTTTTTAAAAATATTTTAAGAAACGAAGTATAATTTTAGAAATAAGTAGTGCTGTGGCATAGGCTCTTTGGTGGCAGGTATGCCACAGCTTGTGCTCACAGAATGACTGCCATTTTGCTTTTGCCCCTCGATATCAATCCCTCCGGCCTTTGCTCCTCTACATTTTCTAGGACTAATATGGACCTAAAGAAAAAAAAATATACCAATAACATAATCTTAGCGATATATAATATTTTTATATTTTTTAATTTTTATAAAAATATATTAAAAATTATTAAAAATTATAAAATAAAAAATTAGAATAGAATTTTCTCTAAATATACTACCTAAACGGTGCGTTAGCCGCTACTATATTTGTTAGAAAAAGAGATAATGATGCAAGGAAAAGATCTTAGAAGGTGTTCTGCAGAGAAGCCCAAGCCCAAATATCTCTTCCTAAAGGACTGACTGTTTTGTTAAAAATAATGATAAAGTAGACTTACAAGCAATGTTTTGAAACCCAACCCGGTCATTGACTTGAAAAAGTTACCGAATCACCGGTTAAATCAGCGGGTCACTGGATTAACCCACTGGATCAAATCAGGTTTATAAAAATATATATTGATATATAAATAATTAGATACTATATATATCTTACATATTGTCTACTGTATTGCAGATAAATTCAAAATTTTATGAAGTTCAACTATTAAATATGTTGACAGATGAAGTATATGTTATGTTTTGAATTACAAATAAAGTTTCTTGCATTTGAAGGTCCTTCAACTATCTGCTAAACTTGCAAAGTCTTTATATGCATGCTTCTAAGCTACTGAAGTTGCATCGTTTCCCCATACATATCAGCAAGTGAAGCCCGCTACAAAAAAACTCTACAAAAATTCAAGGCATACTAGTCAAACACAGATGGCATTATTCTCAACAGATGCATACAAAGACAGTCAACAAAACTTGTTGTAGAAGTTCAAGATGCCTAGTACTTTACCACTCAGCTATGTCAACATTTTTTCACTATAAACATGTACATCTGCATTTCTAATCTGTACAAGTTGTGGTCCTGCAAGCTTCATAAAAGTTGCATTTGTCTGTGCAGCACAAGCATGAGCCATAAAAAGTACCCCGTAATATGTTTATATTTTTGGAACTTTAACAAAGATGTACTCATAATTATAAAATTCCAGGAAAATGTTTATGCTTATGGAGCACTGACCTATATTAACTTAACCAATGTAATGGAAAGTTACCTGCTTCTCAAGACCACCACTGTCGTTGTAATCCTCTATTGGCTTCTCATCTACTTCCATAGTCTTCACTCTTGAGTCATATTCAGATGGAAAAGTATCCAATATTAAGTAGCTATCCTTGTTTACACCAACAAGATCTCCAGGCTTCAACTTATTAGGGTCAACCAAGCCAACAACAGGTAGGAAAATTGTCTGTGTACCAGAATTAAACATAACAGAAATCAACAGTAATAGATAGAATAAAAACTTCCTAAAACATATCATCGGTGAAATATTTTGGGGGTGGAAACGTTCATCATACCCCACAAAAAGGAAGCGACTACAAAGTCCAAAAAATAAATATGGAAGATGGCAGATAAAAAGTTAAAGGTCTAGCACTACTTTATGCAACCAGATAAAACTACAGAGGATTATTTTAGCAACCAGATAAATAAGACAAGAAAACAAAAAAAAAAAAAAATAGCATACACTATGGTACTACCTGATTCCAGCAATAAACTAAATAACTTGATTCCAGCATGGATGACAATGCCCAGCAATGAACCAAACAGCCTACCTGACCAAAATAGAGTCAATAGACACATGATTGAATACCATTCTAAAATACTCCTAGAAACAAGCAGCAAGCAAACAACTATAACAGCAACAAGCAAGCAAAATAAGCACACAGCAACAAGCAAACAACTACGACTACAACAGCAAGCAAATTATAAATTTCAGTTACTGGCAGCAACAGCAACTACATCAATTTACTGACAGCAACAGCAACTACATAAGCACGCAGAATTAACACTCCAAGTCATACAGAAAGCAAGCACTCCCATCTTTGTGAAACTATCCAAAATAAATCACATATCTACATTATAAGGAACATCATAGCAAGAAGATTTAACACTGACTGAATTTAATTCATAATGTCTTTGAAACTATTGTCCAAGTTTTCTAAAAAGATCAAAAGCCTTACCTGCAATTGCCGTAATCTGAAACCTCCAGTGATCTGCAACAGTAGTACTTATAATCCCAGAAAGTAAGCAGACATCTACAAGTCTACAACAGCAAGCAGTCCTAAAGCTTGCATATCCTGCATAATACAAAAACAGCAAGCAGACCCAAAGCTTGCACATCCTGCATAATGCAAAAATAGTAAGCAGTCCTAGAAGGCACTCCAACCCCTCCAACAAAACAGATGATTCAAAACCACATACTTACCAGTCATAATTTGAATCTCCTACAAGTCCATAATTTGATTTGAATCCCCATACAAATGCTTATCTCTGTAGCAACTTTAAATACCATTTCACAAAATACAAAAGAACCAAACAAAATTTAAACCATTAAATGATTCAAACCAAACAAACCAGAAACACAACAATAACACAAACACAAATGCATAATATAAAAGCATGCTATAATGCATGCGATAAGTGTTAAACAACAACAATAACTTCTATAATTTTTCAAAGTTAAAAGTGTTAAACAATAGCATTTAGATATCCGGTCGTCATAGTGAGATTAATCATCTCCATCTTCATCATCATCGTCAAGCTCAAGGTCTTCAAAATTCTCGGTATCTACAAAGCATAAACCATTATATTTTCTAAAATCAATTCTTAAATTCACAATCTAACAATGCTAGTTAGAAAAAAAAAAAAAAAAAGAAGACAAAGTTACCATCGTTCGGTTTATCTTGAGTTGAGCATACCTCCATTTCTTTATAAAATGCATCTAACTCTTCATTAGTTAATGTGGAGGGTTCATCCATAGATATCCAATCATCGTTATCACCAAATCCTTCAACATTAATATGATCATAGTTTTGACCCTTGAAGTAATTCCTAACATATATATAAATAATTTATCAAAACTCAAAAGAAGTATATAGAAACACAATTATGAATAAGAAAACAAAGTAAATTAATATCTATTACTTTGTCTCAACCTCAAATTACAGTGAATATATACAAGATCATTAAGCCGTTGATGCTCCAATCTATTTCTTTTCTTGGAATGGATATGCTCGAAAATACTCCAATTCCTCTCACAACCTGATGCACTACATGTTTGGCTTAAAACACGAATTGCCAATTTTTGAAGATGTTTAGCACTATTTCCATATAATAACCACCATTCATCTATAAATAGATCAAGAGTATTAGACAAAAAAATACAAAGGATAGTCGTTACATATGCGAAACATATATATAGCTATACGTCATAAAAATAAAAATCAAATAACTATTTAAATCATTACCTGAAGCCATAGATAAACGGTTAGCTATAGCGGAAACACGTCCAAAATCTCCTTCTACGTTCTAAAAAATTTCATCTCACCAGTTAACTTACCAATAAGATCAAAATCTCCATAGGTAAATTTCTCTATAACATCCAAAAATCCAGAGGGAGACGTCCTATCAGTTGAAGAGTTATCATATTGATAATGAGAATTAAGCCAATATCCAGCTGCATGCAAAGCTCTGCTTAACTGTCTATCACATCTGTTACTAATAATGCTCAAATATTGTTCAACTCTGTCCCTATTCTTTTTGAACATCTTCAACATTTCAGTTTTGGCACTATGAATAGACTCAAATAAATACCACATACATGGCCTGTCATCACTATCAACAAGGCGAAGAACGCGGACTAAAGATGCAGTAAGCTTTACAATAATAGCACATTCTGTCCAAAAATTTGGAGTTTAAATATCATCGACAAATTTCTTACCTTTACTTTCTCTAGCATAAGCTGAACTTGTCCATTCCTTGGATGTTACCATAGCTCTCAATACATCTTTCTGTGACATTATACTTTGTAGTGCAATAAAGTTAGTTGCGAAACGAATAGGCGCTGGTGTAAGAATCTCCCTTCCACATGTAAATTTTTTCATCAAATATAAAGAAAAACAATGATTATAGATATACTTCGTTATTCTAGATGCATGAACTACTAAGTTGCTAACTTCATCCAGCTTAGCAATATTTTGAAACATCAAGTTAATGCAGTGGGCAGCACAAGGAGACCAAAACAGACCTTTGAACTCTTGCTCTAATAATTTACCAGCAGCAACATAGTTAGCAGCATTGTCAGTCACAAAATGAACAACATTCTCGGCACCCACATATAGAACTACTTCTCTAAACAATCCATATAACATATCTGCAGTTTTTGAAGCATCGGAAACATCTACATATTTGAGAAAGACCGTACCTTTTGGGCAATAGATTAAAAAATTGATAAGTGTTTTTCTATTTTGATCGGACCATCCATCAGCCATTATGGTGCACCCAGTCTTTCTCCATTCATCACGAAAGCTCTCAATGTATCGCTTTGTCTCCTCAATAGTCTTCTTCAATAAAAAATTTCTGAAAATATGATAGCTAGGACCTTTGTACCCTGCACCCATGCTAGCAATAGCATCTCTCATCGGTTGAAAAAAAAATAGAGTTAACAGCGTGAAAAGGTATGTATACATCAATTATCCATTTACATATTGCAATTCCACATCTTTCCTTTGCCTCCTTACTCTACATCACACTTTTAAGAGTTGGTTGTGCATTGAGAATGGTTCTCGGCATAAAATAAGAATAAACCATAACCTCTTTACCTTTCTACTTCCACTTTCAGAATGTGTAGTGCTACCTTTGCTTGTGCGACTCTCTGTAGTGGCACTTCTATGAGCTGGAACATCTTGAAAATCACTAGCTCTGCTGTATGCTTAATTCCTCTAATTGCAATTGCTGTTGACTGAATGGATTTTGTTCATCCAGCATTTCTGGTGTCTTCTTATTTTTGAAACATAGCCATCAATATTCAGCTTCATCTGATAACGAACATCTGCAGGGACATTCTTACAAGCTCCAACTTCTCCTTTCGCTCCAGCTAGGTGTTGCTTAACTCTGTTGATGCCACCACCTCCGAATGTTCTTGAGCAGTAACTACATATCAATTTCTTCTTGTTTCGGCCTTCAGCAGTGTCTGACTCTTTGCAGTGGCTCCAAGCAGGATCGATTTTACCCCTTGTAATACTTTGATTTTGTGAAATTTGAGGCACCGCTGGAGCTGAAGCAGAATTCGCATCGGGATTGGAAGGTTCAGCCAGAGCAGAATTCATGTCGGAGCAAAGAAGCTGGAGTAGTGAGAAATAGCGACAAGATAGCCGGAGAAAGAAAAACAGAAAAAAATCGCTAACAGGAACTCCGATCAACTATGAAGAACAAAAAATATGCCGACTCGTCTGTAAAGAGAAGAATGAAGATTTCTTAGCAGAGCGGTAATGATAACTGGGAAGAAGAAAGACAATGGTGTCTGAGAGAAGACGATAGCGGAGATCGACGAGAAGGAACGATCGTACGGAGCCGAGCCAGGAAATGAGAAACGAAAATGGTTCATTCGAGCTCAGCGAAGTTGCAGACGAGTGTTTCAATTTTTTTTTAATAACACCGGATTGACCCGTTCAACCGGATCACCGATTTGACCCGGAAACCAGACGGATCGACACGATTTTTATCGGGTCAACACGGGTTGACCCGTTCAACTAATACCGAGTCGCCGAGTTCCGGATCAAACCGGCCGGTCCGGGTTGGGTTTTAAACAACTGCTTACAAGACCTCCTGTTGTATCCAATTGAAATTGCATCCATATTTGGGATTTCTTCTAAAATAAAAATATTTTTAAAAAAATTCAAGAAAATAGTTTAATTTTTAGATCTAAAAAATAAAATAAATTAATAAAATCTTACGATATACATTTTTTAATATTTTTAAAATTTTAAATAAATTTTATATAATATTATAAAAAATTTATTTAAAAATATACAATTAAAATTAAAATAAAAAATAATTTAAAAGGAAAAATCAGACATTTCTCGTAATTTGGAACGACCGGAAGAGGTGACTTTAAAAAACAAATTTACATTTTTAAAAAAATAATTTTATAATATATATTTATTATATTTTTTATAGCTCCTACGGATGAGTTTTTTAGACTTCAAAAATCTGAAAATCCTTCCAAAAAGTCATATCAAATAAACCTGTAGTTTTGATAATACTTTACATACCTTTTAAAAGATTTGTTTTCACATTTTGATACGTTTTTGTGAATGTTGGCAAGAATTAAAGGCAGTACAGCTGGCTATAAAGATGAAACTATAGGATTCGTTAAACGCCGAATGTTGGGCCGATCATACGGTTCGCAACATGGCACATATGAGCTACAAATAGTAAAAGAATTTGGCTGATTCGGCCTGATCTGATCTATTAAGAAGCTGACTCATTGGCCCATCTGATGGTTCGGCCGTTTGATTATTGTACAAATTGACATATTAATATTTAACAGTCAATATTCATTGTTAATTTAGACAATATAGTATAAAAAGATTATAAAAATTTTTATTAAAAAATTAATGATTATGCTGATGTTATAATGATGTCATCACTCATGTCATCTTAAATTTTTTATTTTTTCTTTTATTTTAAGTTAGCTACATATAAGTTCCTAGTTCTTTAGATTGCCGTAGTGTAATATTTGGTACCAAAAGCCACCGATAGCTATACAGACCCCGCTGCTGCTTCACTGAACTCACATACATCATCCATGACCTCATCAATCATTAGCACTGAAAAAATTTTCTACAAGCACCACCCACCCAAATCCCCAACAAATTCACTTATGGACCTAGTACGCAAGACCAAGTCAATCACATTACAATAATGTGGCACACTTAGGCCACGGACCTTTGTGACAACAAATATGAGTTTGGAAAGATTGGAACATAGTTTTCACATCGCAGATAATGTTGTTTCTAATGAGATATTTGAAAGTACTTTTAAAATAAATTATTTTTTAAATAAACGTTATTTTTATTATATTTTGAAAAAGGAGCTCTATTTATTTTATCTCAAAAATAAAATAAGTGATAATAAGATCTTACAATATAAAATTTTTTTATATTTTTAAATTTTTAAATAAATTTTATATAATATTATAAAAAAATTATTAAAAAATATGAAATAAAATGAAGTTTTTAGAATGGAGTGTAATGAAATACCAAACGCTCCACTGATACCTAATCTAACTCTATCCCAATACTCCCTTCCACCTCTGTAGCAACGACGCTTACAACAAGTATTGCATCATTTTTCCAAATCCCATCTGTACCGCAACAACTCTACCAGCCATCTACTTCATACAATTCACAATGAATTACATTCACCATACATCACCATCCTATGTCCTTCCCTTGGCAACACTAACCTTACCCACCCCAACCATACCTGACAACTTCCACTAACCCTTCCTATTTATGGTAGTTTTCAACATCAGCCGAACAACACCAATACCCATATCTCAACAATATTCCAACATTAGTCATATCCACCACCTATGCATCAAAACTTGTATCCAGCAACCAACCTAAATTATTAGCCCCAACACAACATCAACCATATAAGACCACAACAGCAGCTACATCGAACAATCACCAGTTGCACAATGAGACAAGCATAAGTTTCTTAACCTTTGACGGCTCGGGATTGCGTGAGTGAATATAGTCGGCAAATTGTTATTTTCGATACCATCAAACACCAAATTCAGAGAAGGTTTTATTGCATCTATATACTTACAAGACGAAACCAATCGGTGGTATCAATATTATGACAATCCTAACCATTTATGGGAGAATTCATCGAAGCACTTTTACCATTTAGCCCTACGACTTTTGGCAATCCTAGCTACTCATTCAAGCAACTTACACAAATGAGCTCAGTTGCCGATTACTAAAAAGTCTTTGAGGATCTATACACGAGGTTATCTTACACCTCCGAAGAAGAACTCATTGGTCATTTTTACAAAGGATTATCTCGTCGCATTTCCTTAGACACCATGATGCAACGACCAACAAAACAACAATAAGCCTATTTGTTAGCTCGCATGTGTGAACAAAACCAGTCCTATTGAACCACTACGCATTACTTTTCTAGATTCTTCTTTGGTCGCACAACACAAATACCGTCTTTCCTTAGGCCACCGCCTATCATGTTATTTGCTGTAAACCAGTCCGCAACAACGAGCCTTCAAGACCAATGCACTCACAATTTATCTCTTGGCAACTGAAATCAGTGCTTGAAAGGCACAAGGGTTGTGTTTGTATTGCGATGCAAAGTGTGCTAGAGGCTATAAATGAGCTAATTGGTTATAATCGCTTAGTGGCGATGAGGTAACCTGAACGGGAAGACGAACTTTTAGCGGCTCTAATTGACGCTAAAATCGTAGAAGATGTCACCTTATCCCTTAGCGCAATGTATGGTCTTATTGGTTCACAAACGTTACGCATTGCTAGCATAATAAAAAAAGGTGGTATTTAATCCTATTGATTTTGCTAGCACTCACAATTCTATTGCAGACAAGTTAGCCAAACACTTATGTTTGCTACCCGCGAATGAAAGTGGAACTTGGCGATGGACGCCCTCTCTCCGTGATGTTATTTACAATACGTACGTCTGTCTATGCAAGGAGTTGATCTCATAGTCGATGCTTACCCATTTTCATTAGGTGGAATGGACCATGTCTTAGGGAGCCAGTGGTTGGAGAGTTTAGATGATATCATAGAAATTATCGTCTCTCCAAAATATGCTTTACCCTTCAGAACCATAACTTTGTCTTATGTGGTATTTGTGAAAAGGAGACGTATCCCAGTTGCAAGCCTTACCCTCAACTGCGCTTCATGCTCTCTTTGGTTGCCTGCAATCTCACCTACTGATAAATCAGAGGAAGTGTCTGCTAGCTGACTTGCAATCAATCCTCAACCAGTATAGTGCCATATTTCGTCATATACTCAGTCTTCCACCTTAGAGGTCATAAGATCATGGTACACTCCTACTGCTCGATGCACCGCCAGTGACATTAAGCCTTACTGGTACTCCCACATGCAGGAAGCGCATATTGAACATATCGTTCAATAGATGTTATCACAAGACATTATTTGTCTAAACTCCTTAGCATTTTCCTCTCCGATGTTGTTAGTAAAAAAAAAAAAGATGGTTTTTGGAGATTTTGCATAGATTATCTCTTATTGAACGATATCATTGTAAAGGCTAAATTTCTAATACTAATAATTGATGAGCTTTTGGATGAGTTATATGTCACTTGTTATTTTTCCAAGCTCGATCTAAAATCCAGTTGCCATCAGATTCGTGTAAAAGATGAGGACATACACAAGACCGCATTCCGCACTCACGACAAGCATTGAAATTTTTGGTAATACATTTGGATTGACAAATGTACCAGCTACTTTCAATCTCAATGAACGAGTTACTCCGGTCTCACCTACGTAGGTTTGTCTTAGTTTTCTTTGATGATATATTAGTTTATAGTTCATCTTAGAAGAAACATTTAGATCATGCTGCCAGTGCATTCTCTATCCTATGTAAAGCTTGCTTGTGTGGCAAACGACATAAATGTCAATTCGGTTGTCGCAAATTGGAATATTAAGACCATACCTTAGAAGATGGTATTGTCGATGACTCTTCTAAAATTCAGGAAATATTGCAATGGCCTGCACCCACTTCCTTTCTCTGTCATATGGACGGATGTTGCAATGACCTTCAATCGCCTTATATCAGCCATAATCACAACATTGATTCTTATCGCGCCTAACTTCTCTATGCTCTTCACAGTCAAAACCGATGCATCGAGCAAGGGCATTGACACTGTTCTCACGTTGTTCAACCGCCCGATCATATATTTCAGCAAGCCCTCTCGCCTATAGTAGTGATAAAGTCCACCTATGAAAAAAAGTTAATGCCATTGGTGCTTGCCATGTAATGTTAGCGTCCTAGTTGCTCGAGCAACAATTTACTATCAAAACTGATCATCTTAGCTTGAATCTTTTATTGGAACAATGTTTGTTCTCATCGGATCAACTCAAATTGTTTGTTAACCTTTTGGGTTATGATCACAAGAACAACTATCGCGCTAACAAACACAACACCGTTACTGATGCCTTATTGCTTCCTTGGAGGACTTTACTACCCTACAACCTAGTTTTTGGGATAACTTAAGACTTTCTCAACAAAAGATGCCACATATGCGGAACTCCTTACTGTTGCCTGCTCTGCAGACTGCTAAAACATCTTTGAACAGTAATGGCTTATCCTCTAAAAAAATCGTGCTTGGGTGCCCGCGAATGCCTCTCTTCGTAACCAACTCCTTTTTGAGACATCAAGTCGGCCTTAGATGGCCTTGGTGGTCAGTTCCACACTTATAAGCGCCTCCCTACATAGTTCTATTAGCTCGGCATCACTACAGACATCTAGTGCTATATTAGTGGGTGTGCAATTTGTATTTGTGCAAAATCTGATGTTCCACGCCTATTGGATTATTACAGCCCTTACCCATTCCCGATAACATGGACTGATATGTCTATAGATTTTATTAAAGGCTTTCAGCTATCGGAAGGTAAGGATATGCTCATGGTGGTTATTGATAGACTTTTCAAGTACTCTCATTTTATTCTAATGAAACACCATACTTGGCGGTCTCGGTTGTGGGGCTGTTTGTAAAAGAAGTTGTTCGCTTACACGACTATCCATCGTCTATCGTCATGGATCGTGATATAGTGTCTCTTAGCTCTTTTTGGAAGGAAAAACATTGTCTTCAAGGCATGTCGTTGCATATGAGCTCCGCCTACCACCCTTAAACGGATGGACAAACTGAAGTCGTCAATCGAGGCCTTGAAACATATCTTCTTGCTTCATTGAGGATAGGACCCGACAATGGATGTGCCATTTACATTGGACAGAATACTCTTATAACACTAGCATCCACTCTGCTATCCGCACTTTCCTTCCAAAGTTGTTTATGACCGTCCCCCTTCGCCCTTTGTGTTCTTCGTATCTGGTACAATTAGCTCAAACACACTAGGTAATTAGCTCCGACAACGAGATGAGGTCTCCGTGACTTGCATTTTCATCTACAACGTGCTCAAAACACGATGAAGTAGTTGGCGATAGCCATCGTCGTGATAGGCAATACTAACCCGGTGACAAAGTTTTCTTAAAGTTTCAACAACTCGTCAACACTCTGTTGCTTACAAGCTTGCCTACATCTCATATCCACCGTATTAGCTATGTCTCTCAATTAAAGGATGCATGTCTATTCCCTCCGATGGTCCTGTTTTACCACATACAGCAAACGTTTCTCTTTTGCCTCACCTCGAGGACAAGTGGGTTCCTCTAGAGGAAGGGAATGATACAAATACCACACCAGAAGAGGCACCCATTTCTACTGGAAGGCCTCTTTGTACTAGACACACACGAGGACATTGCACTAGTTATCCAGGTTGTAACTAGTCGTTTGCATATTTGATGTGGTAGGGGTAACAGCACATTTCCTAAAAGTGTCTTAGTTCAGTATTGAATCCTAACTAGGATTCTACTCTAAGGGTATGTTTGGATTCATAGGAAGAAATAAGAGTAAGAGTACGGATAGAAAAAATAATAAGAGAACGGATAGGAAAGAATAATTAATTGATCTTACGATGTTTGGATATATGGTAAAGATAATAAATTAACTATGTTTGGATAGATGGGTAAATAAATGAGAATTGAAAGTAACTTTTTATAAAAGACTCAAATGCCCTTTTTTATTTATATTAATATTACTTTATTTAAAATAACTTTAACTAATTTATTAATATAATTTTAAATAAAATTTATTAGTATAACTTTTAAATTAATTTTTAATATTAATATAAAATTATATTAATTATTAAATATAAAAAATAATTATATTATTTTCTCTACCAATTAAAAATTAAATAAAGTTAAATAAATAAAAAATTAAATTATTATAATAACAAATAATATATATTATTAATTTAAAATTATTAAATAAAAATAAATATGAATTAATTTTATATTAAAATTTAATTAAATATTAAATTAGATAAAAATTAAATAAGTAAAAGGATAAAAGGGGAAGCAAAATTGCTTCCCCTTGTGTCATCATGTGTACTCACCGATTTGGTGGGTATACATTTAACCATAGAATAGTGAAGATGATGGGTAACAATTCTCCATCACTTTCTTTAATGAAAACTTAACAAATATGGATAGGGATGGAAAATCTGTTAACTTCACCATCACTCCCTATGCCTATCCATAATCCAAACGGAGCGTAATTTATCTTTCCTTCTTTGATTAGATTTCTTAGATAAGAGTTGCACTAAGGAACAAACTCTATTTAATATTAAGTCATTGTATTATAAATAGAGGTATAGAACAATAAAGTTTATCTTTTCTTTTATCTTGGGTTAGTTATACATAAGTTCGTAGTTCTTTACATAGCTGTAATGTAACAGCTTCCTTGCCTATATATTTTTTTTATAGAACACTCTCTACAACAAATTCAGAAAATAGATAGCTATTATCCTCGCTAATATCATAGAAATTCCATTCTCCTTCTAATAAATCACAAACAAATCCGAAAAAAGAAGAGCAGAGAGAGAGATAAATCACAAATAAGTTCAAAAACCACAACATTAGAGAGATTGAAAGAAGATCGATAATCAAGTTCTTTGAACGGAATAGAAGAAAGACGAATGACTTTAAATTGAATTAGACTTTAACGAAAACATTAACTATAGAGAACATAACAGCCATAGAAATAGTAATAGGTGTTGGTCATTGATCTGTTGTTGCTCTTCTCCTTCTTCTTTGTTACTATAGATTGCGACCTTATTTTTTTTTACTCTCGGTTGACCTATTTTGCAAAGAATTGATCGTTGCTCCATTATATGGAGGGGGGGGGTAAGAGCGGGCAGCAAAGAGAGTATGAAATCAAAGACAGTAGTTGAACAAAGTACCGAAGAAACAAATTTATTATAGGAGAATTGCTTGATTTCGAAAAAGTGGACGATAAAGATGAAGTCAAAGATGACAATGAGAGAATAAACATCAAAGATGAAGCTAGGGGTGGCAATATAGATTCATAGGTCAGTTTCGGATTGATCTATTTAATAATCTGATTAAAAAATTTCAACTCTAACTGAATCCATAAGTTATACAGACCAAAATTGTCAACTCTAATCCAATATCTTTAACAACCAGGTTAAACTTGAGTCGACCCATTTAATAATCAAAATTGTATGTCCTTCCAACGGCGCCACTCAAGGACGAAGACATTATTGTTGAATATAGAATTTCAACAAAAATCAATACTCTTTTAGAAAACTTTCAGAAATTCTTGAGATTTTTAATCAATGGCGATAAAATTTTATTCAAAAATTGAGTTTTTTTAGAAAAGTTCGGAGAGCAGTGAAATTCTTAAAAATTTTGATCAATGGTATAATAAAAATTTTCTACTTTAATACCTCAACAAATTCTCCAACAAAAGAAAAAATAAGATTGAATTTTTGAACCAATTCTCAAATCTCAAAAAATATGTTGGAGAAATTTTAGGTACAGAAGAAGAACGAAAGAGCGGCAAAGATTCAATTGAACCAATGGAACACTAAGTCAATTAAAAATGAAAACTACTCAAAACACCCAACGATCTTTCTTTATCATCTTCTTCCTCAACTACTACTAACTGAATTCATCAAAGAAACAAAGCAAACAACAAAACCAAGAAAAGAAAAACAAAACCAATCAAAGAAAGAAAAAGAAGCTTTGGCAATGGTGGCGTGTTGCAGTTCACGAGAGAAACGAGAAGTAGAACAAAAGAGCAATGGCTCGAAGGAGAACAACAAGAAGATCAAAAGAAGAAGCAAAAGGAATTAAAATCAATTTATAATTTTATGTAGATTAATATTTCATAAAATTACCCATAAGAACGTCATTATTAAGGTGCTGTTTAGAAGAGTTAATAAATATTTTTATTCAAAAAATATTTCTTTTTTTAATAATATTATATAAGTTTTTAAAAATAATTATATATATAGTTTTATTATACAAATAATTTCTACTATGTTATAATTAATATTTTTAAAATAAAAAAATTAATTTTTTATTTCAGATGACTTGCACTCTCAAAGGTCCTCCTAAATTAAAACCCTAGCACCGCCTAAATTCTGAAACCTCTCTTGTTGTCTTTATTCTTCGCCGCTCTATCTTCTTTTCCTCTGAAATCTCGATTTTTGAAAGTACCGATTTCTTACGTCTCCAAAAATTTTCTTGAAATAATTTGGCGATGGGTCGGAAGAAGAACCGATTCTTCATCGACAAGAAGAATTCTGCCACCTTCCAGCTTCTCGCTCGCGATTCTTCCTCAGCCGCCGCCGACGATCGGGTCTTTGTCCGCGTTGACAACAATCGACACGTCTCCGTCGACGACAATCTCTTCTTCGAAGGAAATGACTGGAATAACCCTCACGGCGATCCTGATCCCGATTCCATCTTCGCCGACGCGCCAGAAGATGATGACGTCATCGAAAACGACGCTCTGCCATGGATAATTGACGGAAATTCCTCTGCTTCGGGGATTCCAGAGCACGTGAGGAAAGAGATACTTGAGCTTGGGTTCCCAGACGACGGTTATAACTACCTCGTCCATTTGCGGGAGATCAGCAAGGGAGGAGGCGGCTCTGCCTACTTCCACAACCCGAAAGCACGACTCGATCGAGTGCCCCACGACGTCAAGGTAGAATCTTATTGTTATCATTGTTAATGATGTTTTCATTGCAGATGATTCTTAGGACAGTGTCTATGTGGAACGGTCCATAAGTAACTCTTTTCCTTCTCAATGATGGGTTAGTTCATCTAACCTAAATGAGATTTGGCTTTTTGTTAGTCTAAAAAGCTGGAGTAGTTACTTTTTTCATTTCTTAAGCTCACCATAGGGATTGTTTGGTAGGCTTACTGTGCTTTTGATGTAAAAATTTATATCCATATGCCTTTTTTTTCTCATCCTTACTCATATTTTTGACCTTACTCAGCAATCACCTCGCAGATACTAAACTTGTGGCTAAGGTCTGTTACATTTGACTTATTTTATTGCAGGCTTATGATGCCTCTAGGCTCAAGATCAGTGAGGATGCCAGTGATAATGAGGATGGGAGGAGTGAAAAGTTGATGTATGCTGTTGCATCGAAGACAGTCGGTGTAAAGTTGCAGAAGGCAGTTGATCTGGATGTGCTAAGATTGCTGGAGTATGATGATCTGTCAAAATTTGGATCAGATGTGGAGGACTTGGACGAAGATTTTGTTGTGAAGGCAAATCTTCCAGAAGATGGAGAAGAAGTGATTGCTGAGGAAGATAACATTCAGGTGTTTGGAGGTCATAGGAAGTCAGATGGGACAAGAGGCCTGATATCAGTTACGGATGCATCAAGGATGGGTGAGGAGGATGAAGTGCATTATGAATGTCATGCAGCTGTGGGAGATAATCCCCAAGTTGATGAAAAGCCTAGAGTTAGACGAATTCTTGATGAGGACTTTGATATGGTTAGTTACTGCATTCTAGTTGAATAGCTATGTTACGAGTTAGGATTGATTGGCTGTAACTATAAATAAGTCATGTTTGCAGATGTTGTGGTGGTATTTCCTGGCCAATCATGATAGCATGAGTGTATGCAAAACATTTAAAACCTCTTTGTGTGAACCAGGCTCTGACCTCAATTGAGTTTCAACAGAGCTATGAAAATGATAATGTGTAACTGTACTTAGATCAAGTTAATATCCTAAATTATTTGATCAGGTGATCCTAACAATGGTGAATCATGCTTTGCAGCTCTTGCTTCCTGTTTATTCTTCTTTAACTTGCTGTATTTTGGAGATGGCAAAGATCAAATACTAATCATGCTTCCATAGAATTTTCCATTTTATTTATTCATAAAATTTCTCATTATGTGATTATGAGTCTTATTTGAAAGAGCATTACTGGTAATTTTATCATGTCCTGGTACAATTTGTGCAAGATGCTTTGTACTTACATTTCATTTTTTCTGTGCCTATAGCAGCTCACACATAAGAGTGTATGAAAATGAAAGTGATGATGATGTTGATGATTATTCTGGCACTTAGAGAATATGAATGTGAAAATTTGTTTTGTGTCCTGAAACATTTTCTGCAAGATGCTTTATACTTACATGTCGTATTTTTCTGTGCCTACTGCAGCTTACACTTAGAGAATATGAAAATGGAAGCGATGATGATGTTGATGATTATTCTGACAATGATGCTGAATTTGTTGCTGCTAAGCTAAAAGATGTTGTTAAAGATTATGCAATGGATGACTTGGATCGTAATGACACGTACAGAGTTCCAGCTGATTTGCTTCATGAAAATCCGAATTCCAACATGGATGTAGACCTTGGTTTTTCTGCTGATATCATCCACAAGTGTCAAGAGTATGCTAAAAGATATTGTGAAGATGAGGATATCAAAGAGTTAATTCTTGTCCAAGAGACTAGTAGTGAATCTGAAATTTGGGACTGTGAAACAATTGTTTCTACCTTCTCAAATCTTGATAACCACCCTGGGAAGATACAAGCCCCAGGTGGTCCTAGGAGAAAAGTATTGAAGCCTCCATTGGAAGATCTAAAATCAAAAGCTGCTGTAATTGAGCTTCGAGGTAAAGAGAAGCTTCCAGTAGACTTCTTGCCACAACATAAAAGAACCATTGAGAAGGTGAAGAAAGAAGTAAGCTCAGGAGCTCCCAACTTGAAGAGGCGGTCGCATGGTCAAGAATCAAAGAAGGAAAAGAAAGAGCGCAAGGTAAATTTTCTTCATAATGTGGTTGTTTAAAAGTTATGACTGCTTGAATAGGAAGTATAGTGAATGTTTTATTCCATAAGTCTATTTCTGTAATGCTTTTATTGTTATATATGAATCTGTTCCACAAACTCGCTTGTACCTTAGATAATTGGGTTGTATGCAAACTTGGTCCTCAACTAGACCTTAACTTACATTTTTGGTCCCTGAACTAAATATGTGTGTAATTTGATCCTTGAACTGATTTTAGTGTCTGATTTTTGGTTGTCCGATTTTTAATAATAAAAAAGCTATAATTTATTATTTTAATTTTGGATCAAAACATAAGAAACAAGTACACAGGATTTAATGAGAAAAATGGAAATTTTGAATGAAAATGGAGGTAAGTTTATTGTTGGAAGTAATACTAAAAAAGTAAATGGTTGTGCTTTTACGAACTAATGCACTAATTACATCATCTTTCTATTACTAAAAAAACTTTGTAGCTTTAGAGTTCAAGTTCATGGTGGTATTAAGTTCATTAGCAAGTTTCTAAGTCTGTAGTAGAGGTACTAATTGTTTTTATCGGTTTCTTTGAAGGACCAAATCTACATTAAGCCTTGATACTAATGATATTTCAATCAGTTGTCTAGTTGATTCGCCCTTGCTACAATTGAGTTTATTCAAAAGCGGGATTGTTTATTGTTTAGAAACCGACATCAAACTGGCTTAACAAAGATTGACAAATGAGTATTTTAATAGCTCAGGGGATTGTCTAGTTCACTAAGGGCGTGTTTACCTAGGGGGTAAACTGAGTAAACTTGAGTTTTTAGGAAGTCAATTTAAAAAATTAAATTAAAAATTAAAAATATTTAATAAAAAATAAGTGTTTATATTAATTTTATATTAATAGTAAGTTTTAAAATTAAATTTATAAAAAACGTTTTTGATAGAAAAAATTTATTTTAAATTATTTATTTATTTTATATTAAAAGTGAGTTTAAAATAAGTGGAGTTTGGGGTGATAGTAAACACGCCCTAAACTTATGGCTTTACGTATCTCAACTATTGTAACTGCAAGTTGCTCTTGTTTAACCATAGACAATGGTCCTTTTTCAGGATACTTATGTTTGCTTTATGTAAATGATTTTTGTCGCATTCATTCATAGCTTGGCACTGCTTAAGAGTTATTTCTCCTGAAATCAGGACCAGAGTAGCTGGTTGTTGCAAGTTCTTTCATACCTTTCTTTAAAGAAGTATCTCGTCATTCAGTTTTTTTTTTCTTTGTTTCGGCAATATTGTATGGTATGAAGTGGAATTGCGCCATCAATTAGAGTAGTTCTTTTGAATTAGCACGAAGAATGCTTTTGAGAGATCTAAACTTTGATTGATCCTTAAAGATATTTATTTGAAAGCTGGATCTTCCTTTTATTTGCTCTTTGATCTAAAGCATAAAGAAAGACTTGGAAAGAATTGATATAAATGTCTACGATGTATAGGCTGCTGTGAAAGAGGAGAGAAGAGAAGCTCGAAGAGCCAAGAAGGAATTGAAGGGCTTGTATAGGTGTGAAACCCAGAAAGCTCAGAAAGTTGCTGCTGTTACTGGACCATCTTCCATCCATCTTATGTAAGTGTGTTTACAAGCCATCTCAGTTCTGATGGTAGAATTTCAAGTACTTGTATTGAGGCTGTTGTTTATTATGTATTTGTTTGCATGAATGATTGGTTAGGATACTGACACTGACCTATGAAGTAAAGCTGTTACTAATTTAAATTTGTCTTAGGTTAAGTGGCATTTGAAGTTTGTAACTGTGAATGCACCATAGGTAATTCCAACATTTTACAGGGAAAATAGGGTACCTGGATTCATAACTAAGGACTTCGAGCTACAATTTTGTCATATTCAATGCCGCAATACTGTTTTTCAACTTCTATTTTGAAGTTTGTGTTCTATGGATTATCGTATTTTAAGTGGATTCTGAAAGCAAAGCTAAAAAAGCAAATGCACATCACATGTATTGTGGAGATGTTTTGGATTCCCTTTGAGGCACAAATTAGTTGCTATAAAAACAAATTCATATAACAGTGAGTTCTATTTGCATGTTATGGTATTCATGAAATGATATATTAGCATCATTATATTCAGCTAATCGATGAGTAATGCGTACGAGGAAAATATCATTACAGAGCTATTGTTGACTTGCATCGTATGTGAACTCACATATGTAGCCTGTTTCTACTGGTCTACTCTAGGTAATATTTATCTCCACTGCATCACCAAGAAACGTGGGGGCACCGCATTAAAAAGGACATTGGAATAAGCTGGCTAACGTTTTGTGCAAGCAGCATGGAGCAACGTTCAGTATCAGCCTTTTCCAATCACTCACCATAAAAACGAAGGGAAATGCTTAACAACGCCTAGCGTTTAACCTTTTAAGGCTGCCACTTGCGGTTGGTCCCTGCTAGTGACCCGTAGATTCGCAACTTCTTAATATGTATTGAATTTTGACATGAATGAAAGAGCTGCTGAGCATAAGAAAGTAATATCTTTCAAGACACCCCTTCTTCTAGTGTTTCTTTATGTTTAACTAGTGCTGTTTGTCTTTAAAATCAACACGTGAACATGTATTTTCGTCGCGGTGCACGTTTGTTATATACATGTAGGAGCGAACTCTTATCAGCTTGGTTGTTCAAACGAAACTATACAATAAAAATACTGAAAATGCGCAAGTGTTAGAACTACGTTCAATAAAAATAAAGAAAATTCGTTTTCTAACATTAACTGTTTCTCCTCATTGTTCTCTCTCTCTCTCTCTCTTTAATAGTTACAAATTTGGGCTTCAAGACTAATTCGACAAGGTATGGATGAAGTTCATAAAATACGGAAATTATTTCTGAAAAATGTACCCATCATGAACTGTATTTAAAAAGAACGAATCACATCACAACAACAATCATGTTTCATAAGAACAGGCTATATGAACCAAAACCTTTCGCGGCACACAAATGTGCTTCATAACCTGTACTATATAATAAGAAAATCATATCTAAAACACATACTAATAACTGCAGCTATACATACTGATCTATCTAGACTAAAACTAAAACAGCAGAAATGACTTTTAGTGAGCTTAAACTGTTCGGTAAAATTACATTTTATGTTGGTCGAAACTGAGGAACAATACGGATACTTCCCTTTCGAGATACTGTTTATGTTAAACAAACCATCAAGGGTATATCATTAGGTAGCCATTCATAATGTCGCAGGTTTGGTTTTGCTATTGGTGAAACCGTCTTTAGGAAGAACAATTTCCTGTATTTTGGATAACAGTTTTGCTAGCTTTTATGAGCACATAACAAAACACATTCTGCGATCACAATCCATACTAAGTGTTTCAATTGTACTAAACTTATTTTCTTCCGCCAACTTTTACGTTCAAACATACTTTCTATATTTCAATTTACAGATAAATGCGTGCGAAAATTTCGCTTTATCTTTTACCATCTATCTTTTAGAAGATCACCAGGTCGATCCTCTTAAACTGTTCTCCTTTACAAGAAATACTAACAATCTTTTTCTTCACAATATTTAGTTATTCCAATGGAACTTTTCAATCTCGAACTTGCTTGTCATTGCAAAAAATCAGTAACTCTGATACCAATTGTTAAAAATACCGAATGTGTTTGGTAGTCGTTTGATGTGGCAGAAATATAAAACACACTTAGAGAATATTTTGGAGTACTTATAAAATAGAGTTTTTCTAAAATGAAGATTATTTTAGAAATTTTCTGTAAATTGAACTATATTTTTTTACATTCAAAAAATAATAAAAGTAAGCAATCACAAGATCTTACAACGTAAAATTTTTTTAGTACTTTTCAAAATTTTAAATAAACTTTATAAAATATTATAGAAGTTTATTAAAAAATGTGAAATAAAAAGAAGTTTTTGAAAAGCTGTCAAACGCTTTGCTAAACATGACCTTAATGATCTTACCTATATAATACGATAATTGAGATAAGAAAAAAAAATTAAATGACAAACACTAGATGTTTACGTGGATAAAAAGGAGAAAAAGCTCATGTGAAGGCAACTTGCCTAAAAAAATTCACCAATTAACAATTACAAAATTTTATTGCACTTTAAGTAAAAACTCTCACTTGAATTTCAAACTTTCTAACGATCGATCATTCATCTTTCAATTAATGACTCAAATCATTTAACCTTCTCTCTTCCAACTAATGCCCCAAATTTGTTGACCTTCGACCTTTTAGTGAAGCTTCAATCCCTTAGCCTTCAATCTTTCAGATGATGGTTCATATTTGGTTGTTGGCCTTCCATATTTCATGTCGATATTTAACCTTATAGACCCGCTTATAGGCAATAGACTATACTCTTTTAGGTAACTGCATCTCAAGTACTTATCAGCTGAAATGTACAAAACTTTTGTCATTGATATTGAAATGCTTTTGGGTAAGAACTGCTTTAGCGAGTAATATGAATAGCAGCAAGAAATGAATAAAATTATGAAGAATAGGAGGTGAGGGTAGTAAAACCGAACTTATCCTCTAAGCTTGAATAGTCTGGTGTAAACGAGTCAAAGGACGATGAATTCGTTATGCTTGGCGAGTATGTGGTGATTATGTAGATAGTCAAAAAGTGATGGAACAGGAGTATGTGAAGAATTATGAACTTCATGAGCCAGCATTTTAAGTCATCGAAAAAGATGCGATATCAATAGAGGGAGTAATAACGTAGGATTAACAGCAACGCTAGACGACGAAATAAATGAGTTGGAAGTAAGAGTATGTGATGCTGTCAAGAATTGAACATTAAAGTAATTAGATAGAAAAATAAGGAGAGCATTCAAAAAAGGTGATGTTAAGAGAAATAAAAAGACAACGTGCTACAGGATCATAACAACAATACCCCTTGTATTCAAAACTAATTCTAAATTGGATATACTTAACTGATTGAGGAGTCAATTTTATCATTTCGTCGGAGGAAGCATACCAAACCAAATACCTCCAGAAGTGCGGATCATATCATAAACCGAAAGAGATCAAATAAGACTCTCATAAAAGTTTTTACCAGACGAGACATACAATAGGGTGATATTAATAAAATAAGAGGATAAATAAAAGTTTAAGAAACGAAAGAGGATAACAAAAGCAACGGACCGGTACAAAAAAATATGGTGATGAGTATGCCGCTATTCTATTCAAGAGTATAATGACATAATTGCTAAAATAGAGTGCGGTAAGACTCCAAGATAAATCTCATAATAGCAAATGTATATTCACAAGCACTATTAGTATAAAATCTTAATAGTGCTATTAAACTAAGTACGAAGCAATGTACTGAAAATGTTATAAATAGTATGAAGGTGATGAATAAGATAAATCAAATATAACAAATGTAATCATTAATAATTATATAGTGAAGAGCCAATCATGGATAGAATAAGGGCGGTTTCTAAATGTTAGAATGGACTAATTCAAAATCACTACAAAGTTTTAGATAAAATATGATTGAAAATTAGAGCTAATGTTTTGGTAACTTACAACTACTACATGCAGATAAAGGAGAAACAAAAGCTCGCATTAATGCTCTACTATTGAAAATACTTTTTAAATCGAGATTTTGAAATATGATCTAAACATTTGTGTCACAAATCATCAATATGCGAAACTATGACAGTAGAACTAAAATTTGAAGAATAAGAAAATGAAAGATGAAAAACTATAACTGATACAATCAGCCCTTTCTACAAGTATGACCAATTTTTTGGCCGGTATGAGAATCTTATACAAAATAGGTAACAAAATCCATGATAATAGTAAGCCCGCATTCACAAAGAGTGTTGACAAAGGTTAGAAGTAAACTAAGATGAGGAATACATAAGAAAAGAGATAGGTTAAGAGAATTTGAGATTAAAGATTTAGACTGAGTGATGGTCAACTAAGAGTCATTAGTTGCATCAAATAACAGTTGATGTTAAAAATTCAGTGTTAAATAATAAGCAAATATAGCAAGAAACTGAAGTTGAAGTCTATCAAGATAAGGTGGCTCTTGATATCTGCTGAATAATTATTGATATGTTGAGAGACAGGCGTGCTATGAATGACATTTCTCTAAGCCACTATAGAACGAGTCGTGGAGCAACTTTTCGCCTTCATCAGCTATGATACTAAGTAAACAGATGTGAGACTGCTGACAAGGATGACAAGAATTCCTATGAATAGGAATAGGAGCACTAACCCTTTCCAAAATGGAATCGAAGTGCGTGAAGATGCGGTAAGAATTATAGCTTACTAGAAATAAAGGGGTAGGTACCATCACGAAGGAGATCCCAACCGAGTCTCCTTAACAATAAGTTTAGAAATGACAGCATGCAATTTTATGTTATTTTATATGATAAGAACGTTCACTGATTGGAACTTTAGAAGCAAAACCATTAGAACTGATAAGGTTGAATAAGATCATTGTTCACACGACGCTCGCGACAGGTACGAGCTCGTGTAGAGTTATAGAACAAGACCCTAAAGTTTCAAAAGCTCGTGTCAATACGCATCAGCATAGCGTACACTTGGATAGTACGATCACCCTCTCTGGCAACCAAGACCTCCGTAAGAAGTTGATATTCCTTAGCACTATATGACTAGACAAACTGAGTAGTCAAATGGTCACATAATATGTGCAGCAGTCAAAATGTCTTTGAGATATGAATGAAGGATCGATCGATAGGGGTAATGATGAATGTAACAATCCGCTCATCATCATCTTCCCAAACATCTGCTAGTGAGGAAGGATGCTGAATAAAACTATCTAGATGACTAAGAAGACGATGCCTATAAAAAAATAGTTCTGACGGAAGCAGCCCATTTAACCCAATAATTAAAAACTCAAAGGAAAATTGGTGGATGTTCGTGAAATGTTCTAAAAAAACTCAGACCATAGATGTTTGTAAAAGTGACCGCACGAAGCTGGTATCAAATGATTGCGATAAAGGAGACGATCGAGTTCAGGAGCGACAGTTGGGAACCAAGCAGTTTGATGAGCGGCAGCTAAGGAATAGGCGAGAGAGGTATTCGATTATGTGCGGTAGTGCGATCGAACAGTGAGGGTGAAGCTATGGAGACAATGAAGATTAGAGTGATCGCAGCGAGAAAGAGAAGACTGCTCATTGACAGAGGATAGTGAGGGCAACAGTGGTGCTAACATTGGCGGTGACTGCTAGGATATTTATAATGTTATACTACTTTCTTTTTGTAACGTATACTTATTAGGTATATTGAAATGTGACACATTATATAAATAATAATATTATTACAAAATTTGATATGTTAAAATAATTCAATAAAAATATTTTTTACTTTTTTATAATACTAAGATAATTATTGTTAAATTAATATTTTTTAAAATTATTTTTTATTTCACTAAATATATTCATTACGTACTTTTAAGTACAAAAGAATTATAAAATTGAACTCAATTTCAATCGCTACCTTCACATTAATCAACCTCACGGAGAGGTATTTCATAAAACTGACCTTTTTGAAAAAATACACCCGAAGAAATACAATTCCATGGAAAATGATTTTGTGATTAATCAAACGCATGTTTGCGACTATAGGAAATCATATGCATGACCTATTAAATTCGTATCCTCTTGAAAGCCTGTAGCTAATTAAAATAGTTCTCTCAGAATATGATTTTCAAAAGAAGATTATCCACAAATTGTTCGAAAGAGTACTAGTTCGGCTGCCATTTTGAAAAATTTTGTTATACCTTAGAAAAAGTTACTAATAATCAAGGTTATCAAAATTTCGATTTAAATCTTATAATTTTAATTCACCTAAACGATCTTGATATCAAGTAAAATTTTTTTTAAGTAAAATCTCGATCTTATACGATTTTACTTTTGAAGAATTTTTTATAATTAACTATATTTGAAAGATTTTTTTGTAAATTTTAGAGCGTTTTTTATAAAATTTTGAAGATTTTCTGAAAAATTATAATTTTAAAAAATTTTTTATAAAATATAGAGTAATTTTTTATGAAATTTAAAAAACTTTAAATTTTTTAAAATGTACTAAAATTTTTTTTGAGAAAAAATATTAGAAAAACCTTTATAAAATATTTTTAATGGTATTGAAAAAAAATTTCATAAAATTTATCGGCATATAAAATCTTACGATCTTATTTTAAAATTCTAATTTTACGATCATATTCAAACGAAACGATACTACCTAAAATTCCGATTTTGACAACCTTAGTAGTAATAGAGTATCCACAAGCACCTTGTATTTGAATTTAAAAACTTTTTGTTTTGGGAAAAATCGAACTTATCAAAATCCTCTACAAACGATGTTTCTGAGTATAAATAGGAGTTATAAGACATGCGCTTAGAACGTACGTTTGACAATTAGAACAGAAGGCACAAGAAAGGGTATCCGTAGTATCAGCAGTATACTTCCTTCATTTCGACAAGATAAGCTGTATTCAGTTATTCAGTTGTGCAATTAAAATTTTCTTATCAATAATTCAAGTGTATGGCGTAAATGAAGCCATGACGTGCCCCTTCTCCCAAAAGCTATGACGAAGCAAATATCCAGAACTACATTTACCACAAGTATGGAGCTTTTAGCAGCAGACCATAGACCTGACCACCTACGTCAGCAGCACATTGAAATTATGCAGGTCTAAACCAACTTCAAAATTATACAAAGTCTATATCAACTTGTTCACTTAATTCTCAGCTGTCAATGGTGGCTCTCTTCCTGTTATCAAGAGAATCTTTCCAACCTTCGTCTCCGAAGCTCTTCTAGAGACATGTCAGCAATTCGAGAATGAGCCCTGTTCATTGAAGTGAAACCGCCACCTCCCCTTTCTGTTCTACACATTTCACACACATTGACAAGTGCAGAATTATCATATGTGCAAGTGGGACATCTCCATGTACCAGATAGGGTTCTTCTGGGCTGACCTCCAACTGTTCCCCTCCCTGATATTCTAGAGCGATGATGACCAAATAAGCTTTGGAGAAACCTCAATGGCCATCTAACTACAGTGAAAACATTCTTTAGAAGAAGACTTATAGGGTCAGGTCCAGAAAATCTACTCCGAAGCCGCAGATAGAGTAGTCCAGCAAGAATCCCACCCAGGTGACCAAGGAAGGACACTCCAGGAACAAACATCTGAATGAGGATCAACTCGGCCCATGCAGCATAGCGTGTAGGAATGACCATCCCATGCATGTAGGTGAAGTCATCAGATTGAGAATTTAGAACTACCTTCAACCCAAAGAGAACCCCAGAAAAACCAACTGCATACTGTTCATAGTATGGTGTATCGTATTCGAAGAGCAACAGTAAGCTCTTAGCTAGAAGTAAGGTAATGCCTTGGGACATGACGAGCAGAGAGGACAGCATAGATATGAATTCGATGCTCCCCATAGTCGTTTCCAGTTGAATCCCCTTCCAGACAAGGGACATCATATTGTAGACAAGATGTGATTCTCCCATGTGATAAAGAGGCGACAAGAAGAACCGCTTCAAATCTCCATACTACATAGAAGTTATAATCAGGAAGATATTTCAAACTAAAGCACAATAAAAAATGTGAATGCTGTTTACTCTGATATGCAGTTAGACAAAACAACAGTATCACGAACAAACCATAAGACATGGTTACGCAAACATGAATGCCCTTCTGTCCTATAACTAAATTAGAAAGATTGAGAAAAACATTAAATGTATAGTTGCACCTATTCCCCAGGGAGTTGATGGAACAGATAGGGTAAGAAACAATGCAAATTTTCCAGCTTAATATTTGTTTATTTTTAATACTTTTACAACTACATGCAAACAAGTAAGTTCTTCAGCAGAAGACCAAGTAGACTACACCTCATTACCTTATCCCCCAAAGTTAGATATCAAAGTATGCAGCAGGAACATGAAATAGATATTACTTTTGCAAAAGGTGAAATTACAAGGACATCTACATCAGAAGAGGTATGGTCAATACAACAGAAGAGGATGTTGATCGACCAAAGGCAATTTTCAAAAGTAATAATGATAATGAGCTCAAGTAAATCTCTCTTTTTTTTTTTTTTTTTTTTTTTTTTTTTTGAAGGGGTATGTGGTGGAAGGAAGGAACATAGGTCCGTGGTTAACAACTTCAAGTTCAGCATCATCCAATAATTACTTCCTACGCCGTAAAGAAACATCAGAAGATGGTTTCCGAGTACAACATTCTTGTAGAATATGAAGAATTGAGAGATTATTACTTGACATGCTTCAGTAACATTCTGAATTTAATCTAATGATTATTGAGCTACACTATAAACTTGACATTGACCAACATTTGCCACAATAACTCCAAGAAAAAAGATAGATGCTTCTAACTCCAAGAGTAAAATAAGAAATAGCTACGTCACTCTGTTTTGTTTAAGTTCATTCTAAAAAACCATCACCTATTGCCACGATATTCATCCAAACTTCTACCAATCCCATACAGATGACGATCAGGGATGCCATATGTACTCACAGGCACCACAATCAACTCAGCGCACTTTACTTTTCAGAGGCTCAGATCTCATTTTTAAAACTTAAACTACATATTCAATTTTTCCAATGAATCTACCACAATTAAACATGGAGGCTATCACTAAAGCAGATTAGCACGGATTCTTCTTTACCTTGAGTATGAGATGTGGGTTGAAAGCGACCTGCTCGATACTAGGCAGGAATCTATGGAGCGGACCGGGCCGGAGGTAGATGAGAGTGTTCGCCACCAAAAGTCCCGCCGTCACCGGTGGCTTCCGGCCCGTCCGGTAGAACTCGCTCGCCGCGTGCAGAGCAAGCAGCGGCAGCATGCCACGTGTCAAGCCCCTCCCACCATCCATCTCTGTCAAAGTTTTTCTTCTTTTGACTGATGTTTGAGAACAAATAAAGGATTGTATGGTTTGATTTAGAATGAATGAATTGGATGTGATTCGATAAATAGATATGATAGATTGATCGATCCCTTGCGAGAGAAGAAAGAAATTTGAGAATACAGATTCATGAGCCAAGAAAGGAGCTGCGTTTGAACCAAAGAAGAAGAATCGAGAAGCATCCAGAGTTCGATTGGAATGAGTGAGAGAGACGAGCAAATTGGATTCGATGGCTAAGTGCGTGCTTACCGACACTTTTTAAGTCAATTCTTTTTTCCAAACATTTATTCACTTTTAAATTAAAATAAATATAAATTTTAATTTTAAAATTTTTTTACTTCTAAATTTATATTTTTAATTAAAAATTTAACTTCAAAATTAATTTTTCATAATAACTAAATAAAAAATTTGAATTCATTTTTCGGCCTCACTTTTTAAATAATTAATTTTTTAAAACTCAGTTTTAAAATTTTAATCAGAAAAAATATACACCCTAAATGATATAGTTATTCCTGACTCATGACCGCATACTTCTATTTTAGAAGTATCATTTTGGCACTTCATTGTGTTGCATTAGTTTGGTTATGTAGATATTAGTTTTTATATTAATATCAATATTGACAATTTCTTTTGCCTAAGTAATTTCAAATAAAATTTGTTTAACTTCTAGAGTTATAATTTTAACCTAAAGATGTATTCGATCAACACAGCCCTTCCAAACTCTCTCGACTCGATCGATTCTTCCAATTTTATTTTGTTGATTAAATTCCTGCGTCTACAAAATTCATCACGTCGGTCCTCATTTCAATCAACTCTTGAGCATAATCCATTTGGTCGGCAAAAGTATGAAATTCAACCAGTCTAACATTTCCTTTTCTAAAGGTACTATCCCGCACTTCATGATTATTCTTCAGCAAAAATTTTCAAATTTAACCTCTATCATTGAATATTAATAACTATAAGTCAGCAGCATGCTCACAAAATTTTAGCTCCAAATCGACCTCCATCTTTCCACTCGATCAACATGACACGAATAGTAAAACTTGACAAAATATATTTATTTCCATAGTGTATCATCTTGATCAAGTAATCGGATGGAGGTCGATTCATAATCTGATTGAGTTATAATTTTTTCTCTGTATTACCGACTCATAGTTATTTATATTCAACGGTAAAAATTGTATTTGAAGGTCTCCAAGATAAAAAAAATTGGCTAATAAGTAGATATAAAGGTCGATAACTGTCCATAATGGTCGATAAAGGTCCATAAGAGTTTTATTGAACTCTAATAATTTTAGATGGGTTATTTGACTAATGTTTATTAAATTCAAAATGTTGTAGTAACTTCACTTATAAAAACTATATCTATAGGACTGGTCGTAAATGGAAGTAGAAAGAATCGACAGAAGAATTTTGCTGATACGTAATCCATCCCGCTAGTGATAATAGGAGAAGATGAAAGTATAGTTGACGAATTTTGTAGATGTGCTTGTGGATCTTGTCGTTCAAAATCAAGATTTGAATTTCGGAGTGAGTTATTTTATTAAATAAGTTGGAGAATATTTTGGTAAATAAGCTAAGTTTTATTTCATTTGTTGTTCTAATGTCTTCTTCTTTTTTTTTCCTTTTGTTTTGCTCATCATCTTAGACATCTTCAACCAATCCGCAAGTGGGTGGTAATTTGAGTCGTTGACCTACAAAAAACATTGACTAGTGCTTTATGCATTATGCTTTACAGTTTCTTTATGAACTTGTTTACAGCAACAACGAGAAAGAGAACAAGCAATAACAGTTGTGTTAGAAGTCTAAGATGGTGGGAACGATGAAGGTATTAGTGACAGTCACCAGAAGGAGTGGTGTGGTATGGACAATGGTAATGGGGCATTGATTCAACCGAAGGAGATGAGCGATCGTCACCAACCAACAACACCTGTAACTACAATAAACAATTTGGACTAGGGAGTAGGCAGAAAAAATAGATAGATCTACCATGTGGTATTGACAACCATAACTTTAAAATTCAATTCGGATCGATCAGATTGGACTAAAACTAACTACTTATGATCAAATCCTAGCCCTTATACACTTATATCACCTATGCAGTCGACTCAGTGAGATTTGGGTGCATTCAAGATTATCAAAATCCTAATTTAAAAATTAAAATTTTATAATTTTATTTTACCAAAACGATTCCGATTTAAAATAAAATCCTTTCTGAGTAAAATCTCATCCGAATTTCGATTTAAATTTTAAAATCAATAAGATTCTAATCTTTTTACGATTTTATATAATTTTACTTTTGAAGAAAATTTTATAATTAACTAAATTTGAGGAATTTTTTTATAAAATTTTAAAGAGTCTTTTATAAAATTAAAGAAGGTTTTCTAAAAAATTATAATTTTGAAGAATTCCTTATAAAATATAAAGTTGGTTTTTTATAAAAATTTTTTTTAAAATATACTAACTTTTTAAAAAATATATTAGAAAATTTTATAAAAAATTATTTATAAAATTTATTGGTATAAAATCTTACAATTTTACTTTCAAATTTCGATTTTATAATTTACTCGAGCAAAACGATCCTATATATAAATTTTTGATTTTGATAATTTTGGGTGAATTTAGTTGCATTCTAAGCTGATTCGTCGACTTAATAGTTGAATGGATCAACCTGCTCTTTATCAAAAGTAGGGATGACAATATAATGACCCGATCCGAAAATACAATCCAAAATTAACCTATTTAATTAGACTTAGGGTTAGAAAATTTAACCTGTATAAATATATAGGTTGGGTTAGGGTTGAGCGAAATTGATCCTATTTTTAAATAGGTCGACTCGGGTTAATTCGAAATTAATCCACCAATCCGAATTACCATCTCTTAAAAAAATAACATTTAATTTTTCCTTTTTATTTATTTAAATATTAGCAATAAAATAATAGATAATAGTAATTTATAAATTATTCAATTATATGGTATTTATAAATAATTATTACTTTTATATATTAGTATTATAGTGTACGATAAGAATGATAATAGTAGTATTACTATGTAGGTATTTTTGTAATGACGAATTTGGATTTTGTATAAAAAAATTTTATCAAAATTTTGTTAGATAGTTATATTTATCAAAATTATTAGTATGTATTTATAATTATAAAATTTTAGCTATCATCATATACTTTTAAAAAATAAAAATAAATTTTTTTTGAATATTTTATAAACCGATGAAGATACTAAATAAAACACATTTTGACGGATATTCACTGTATCTCATCACTAAAAATATTATATACTTTTATTATAACTAATATTATAAATTTATTAAAACTTAAAAATATAAATTAAAAAATAATAATTTTGATTAGTAAATAGATCAATTTGAATCTGATCCGATTATTAAAATATTTAGTTAAAATTAATAATTTTTATCTATATAAATTTATAAATTAAATTAAAATTAAATAAATTTGATTCAATTATTAAATAAATCGATTCCAAACTTACTCGCACTATCCAAATTGCCATGTATGATCAAAAGAAACAAACTTTAGAATAAAAAATAATAAAAGTCTTCTCACCATCTACCATTCAAAGTCTTCTTCTTCTCAATCCTTCTTCTTCTTCGCGTTCGTTTTCCTTCTTCTTCAAGGATCGTTTCCTTTCTTCTTCACGGATCATTCTTTTACTTCTTCTTCTTCATGATCGGTATATAATGTCAAATTTGTTCTTCTTCGCTCTCATTATTCTTCTACTTCCGATCTAATTATTTTGGATTCTTTTTCTTCTTTAGTAGTTCTTCTTCTTCTTCTTCCAATCGGATCTATTCGGATTCGCCTCTCAATTGATTGCATAAATGTCGACTAATGATTCTTATCCTTTTAAATCTCAACTTTGTCGATGTTTCCGCACAATCTTCATCAAAAGAGAAAAGCGGTTCTGTTTCGAATCACTGTAGGGAGGCTCAAGCTAATAGCTGTAGCTATATGGTTAATTCAAGACAAACTCGTTGATGGTAACCATATTTTCTCTTCTGTTTTTACTTAATAGCGTTAGAATGTGAACTTCAGAATTTAACATTTGGAATATAATGGTTTTAATGAGAGGAATGAAGAGGAAGATGATGACAGGAATGTAATGATGCTGTACTATGGTGTGAAAAATTATTCATAGTGGGGTTCTTAATACTGAGCTAGTAAGCTTTTATTGATTAGCGGAAACTTTTGGTTTTTTGGTTGATTTGTAGCTTTTAATGGTAATCATATCTTTTTGTTTGTTTCTACTTAATAGTGTTAGATTGTGAGTTTAAGAATTTAACATTTGAAATATAATCGTATCATGAGGAGAATGAAGAGGGAGTGATCACATGAATGTAATGATGTTGTACTATGGTGTGACAAATTATTCACAGTAGGATTCTTAATATACTGAACTTTTTGTCAATTAGTGGAGATTTTAGGTTTTGTGGTCGAATTTTAATCTTTTTGATGTATTTTTCATGAAAAATTTCGTCTTGCTGTTTGATTATCTAAGAATTTTCTTTAAATTATTTGGTGAAAATTTGTTTTTTTGTTGTATTAGAAATTTTGGTGTTGCATTTGATTCTGGGTTTTTAAGAAAAATTTCATCTTCTTGTTTGATGCTATTAGTTTTCTTTCTTTTGTTTGTTTTTCTTTTTTTTGGAAAGTATCTCTTTTGTTGATGAATAAATGGTTTTTTTTTGGTCGTCTCTTAGCTTGGGATGTGTTTTATTTCGAGGGAATGCAAGAAAGAGAGATTAGTTGTTGTTAGCATGGATTTTTCTTGCTATGTTCTTGTTGTTGTCTGCGAGGATAGCGAGAAATAACTACATTGAACTAGTGAAGTGGAATTGATGGCTGGTTGATTCTTGGACAAAAAGAAATAAATTTTCTGGAAGTATGGGAATAATCAAAAGATTGAGAAACAATTGTGGGAGCTCAAAGTTTGGAATATGAACTTGAATTGTCTAGTTGTGAAGGAGAGGAAACGAAAGTGGGCGTTGCATGACTCTACAGTGAATCTAATTACGTCTCATAAATTTCATTTGATATAATGGGTCGATCGTGACTCGACGAATTAATCAATGATAAGATTAATGAGTACAGTGACCCAGTAGTTTTTTTATTGGATGCTTGGATTGGAAGTGTCAAGCAAACATTCATCTGGATTAGATTCTTTTTTATTTGCATTAAATGATTGTGGGTCGTATGGCAGTACATATAAAAATATTTTTTTGAAATAAAGTTTATCCTATTTTAGAAAATAGCATTTTTTCGGACTGTAAAATAATAAAAATAAGTAATAATAAAATTTTAGAATATAAATTTTATAAAATATTATAAAAAATTTATTAAAAAAAGGTAAAGTTAAAAAATTGATAAGTGCTTTATAGAAATGCACAGTCAAACGATCGAAAATATTAGCCGACAACGAGAGAGCCGTGTCAGTGGTATCTTGATAAAAAATAACGAATTTAATAATATCTTTATTTTATATATTAGTGAGACCTATATAAAAGATCATTTACTAAATAATTAGGTTGATTTTATTAAAAAAATAATAAAGATTACGCATATTACACATAAAAATTATACAATATAAAATTTTTCTGTATTTTTTAAAATTTAAAAATATTTTCTAAAATATTATAAAAGTTTTGTTAGAAAATATTAAAATTTTTTTAAAATAGTATCATAAGCACTGCCAAACACTATTAAGGTTTTTCTCTTCCAGCTTTTTCATTTTTAAGTTTGACTCTCCTAAATTTGTATATTACAAGTACAATTTTGTATATTTTAGTTTTAAATTAGTTTGACTCCCCAATAAGTATTACTAAAACTCTTTGCAAAAACATAAATTTAACTAAAAACTATTTTCGTTTAAACATAATTATCTAATTTTTCTATATTCTAATATTATTTTAAAATTTTAATAATTAACTTTTTATGTAATCTTAGAAATATAAATCTTGAATTAATAATTAGAGAAATTAAATTCTAATAGAAATATAATAACAAAACGATACATACAGATAAAACGTTAAAACATAAAGGTTACATAGAAGAATATAAAAGACAAACTAGGAAAAAAAAGAAACAAAAGCAAAATAATAAATTAATAAAACCAAGCACGCCCACACATCGGGCGTTGTTGGGCCTTATTGTACATGTGATTAATCGGCCCAGTATATCAAGAAACATGCTAAATTTCGTGCGGAGGAAAATTAACCGATTTCCTCTCTCTCTAATCTCTCAGTAAGATCTCTCGGTCCTCTCTGGTCTGAGCAGCAAGGAGGACAACAGCAGAGTTTTTTCTTCTTCTTTAGTAAGTGTTAATACCGTTCAACAAATTGCTGTTACCACCATCAATGGCTTCCTCCATTTCTTCTTCTTCATCTCTCTTCTTGTCATCATTTCTCTCTCCTTCTTCTTCTTCTTTTTCTCTTAATCGCGGACGCCATGGCCGAAGCTTTCGTCCTCCCTCTGCCAAGCTCAACCTTTCAGAGCTCTTCGGTGGCCGAGGGATCTGCAACGGCGAACAAGGCCTCAAACTTCTCATTCAAAACAACCCACCGACAGAATCCCAACAATCTCGACTGCAGCAAGTTTATAATAATAAAGAAGAGAAATCAAATCTTGATTTTTCTTTCAGTTCCCCTGAAGCATTCGATAAAGAGCTCCAAGGGCTCACTGGCGGGTTCCCTGGTGGTGAAAAGGGGCTCAAAATCTTCATAGCCAAAAACTCTCCCAGAAAGACTTCCAAAGATGAAAACTTTATTAAATTGTTGCCCTCAAAGCCGAAGCCGCCCGAATTACCGCTGTTCTTGCCCGGGATGATTGTGATTGTGAAGAATCCCGCGAACCCGTTTTACATGTATACTGGAATTGTGCAGAGGGTGACTGATGGGAAGGCGGGGATTTTGTTTGAGGGAGGGAATTGGGATAAATTGATTACATTTGATCTTGAGGAGCTGGAGAGGAGGGATAAGGGGCCCCCAATGGTTAACCCTAAGTCAGCAGTGCTGGAACCGCTTGCCGAGAGCTTCCAGGAGACATGAACTAAACAAAAGGTTCATTGTTGTTTGCTTTTATCTGATGTAATTTTAGTTTCTAGTGATATATAAATGATTTCCGCATACATGCTTATGTTAACCTGTTGAGAATGTACAAAGATTGCACCTGTTTGATGGTGCAAGATGCTCACTAGGAGTTGACAAATGTGAATTATATGTTGTATAGTGTATAAAGATGGCATTGTTACTCTTTTGTCAGTTATCGTTTCTGAAAGTGCATCGTTTCACCTGTCAATACCTTTTGTTTCCTAACATTTCCAATAATGAAAGCGCTCGTGATGTGTGACATCAAACACGCTTTCATTGAGCAGAATACATTATTTTCTCTCCCGTTAGCAATGTTATCATAAATACAAAACTTCTGCTTAGCATGAGAGTATAAGGTTAACTGAATTACCTCCAGCACAAGATGGCTTCTGTTATGCAGAGTACATTATTTCTCTTGGTTTAGCAACATTATCATGAATACATAACCTGTCCTCAGCATGAGGATGTGAGAGTGACAGAAATACCTCCAGCACAGGATTTCTATGATACAATTTGAATGGGATGTTTGACTTAGGCACAAAATGAGTATTATTTTCAACATCGGATCAGAGTAAACATGCAAAACTGGAGAAGCATAAAGCCTGTGAGGATATTGTGTCGTGGTAAAATTAACTGCTTATTAGCTTCGTCCTCGCTGGCATTTTGGACAAGCTCATATCTTCCTTTTGCCAAAAAAGGAGTATGGAAAGGATTACCAAGAATTGAAAAGCTATAGCCAATTTTTGGTTTTGGTAGATACAAAACAAGCACTGACTTGAATAAAGGTTATTTTATTTAGTGAATTTGCACACTAGGTCAGACTGACAATTTAGAACTCATTGATCATTTAACTTCTTTAAGATTGGCCTGTCACATTTTTCATCAATTCATTCTAGTGGCATTTGGCATAAGCAACTCCTAAGGTTTTATGCCTGCAGTTCCCATCACCTTTTTGAATATTATACCTTGTGAAGGAATTTTGATTGGATGTAAATGGATCTACCTGGACTCTTCAAGTGAATTTCTCCTCTTTTTTCGATCTTTGGTGCCTCAATGATGATTCACTTTTGGTTGTCAGCTGGTTCAAACCTTGGGAATTGGGTTCACTCTATGTTTATTTTATTGTATATATAAACAGAAGAATGGTTGCTTTATTGTGCTTTTTTGCTGCAGTTCATACTTTAGACATGTGTTTTGTCAAACTCCTCTTCATTGGGCTAACACTAATCTAGTTTTACTAATCCTCGTTTGATGGATATGATGGTTCTGATTGTCCTGTTTAGAGAATAGCAAGCAGATAGTATGACTATAACTAACACAGTAAATCATATTTAAATGAAAGATCACAAAAAATGATGCAGAAATTTCATTTTGAGAGAAAATCTTGTAGTGTCAGTCATTATTTGCTGAAACCAGAGAAGTGAAAATGAAAAGATCCACTTTGATGGAAATTCCGTGATCAATGCATCGACTTTGGCAATTCTTTGACCTACTACTGATGCATGATGGATGAGGACGTGCTCACTGCCATAGATGATTTTGATTGTGCTTCAAAGTATAAACTGCAAGCTACAAGCCATTATTGGCATGGTTTGTGACTAATACCAATACTAGTTTCCTACTCTTATGGGTGAGAGAGTGCTTTTCTGGCATTCACTGGATCTGTATGGATTTTATTCATCAATATATTCATCTACTTTACAGTAAATGTGGTTAGACAGCTTTTACATTGAAGATCTGAGTATGATTTACAGTAATTTAAAAGATGGTCCCCAAGTGGCTTTATTTACACTCATCATAGGAAGATATAAATGCTTGGGGAAGTCATTTACTGTTAGCTTTCTTCCTGTCTCAAAAGTTACTGCTCTGCTACCTGATCAATGTTTCTCAATGAGGATCAAGGCAACACACTAAGAAGACTATCACTCTGTTTTCTGCATGTTGGAGTTTTCCGTTAAGATGCATGTATGCTTTGTCTTATCTAAAATATATGTCTATATAAGACTTCTACTGCTGGATAAATAGCCGCTGCCATATCTATCTACTGATTGTTCTCTGAGGAATTAAATACTAGTCAACAAGTTGGAAAATTTATGGAAAATTTTCTCGTACTTATGATACTGTCACTGTTGTTTCCATAACATTGATTTCTCTAGCAACATTGAACTTTTGACCAGCGATCATCAATTCGAACTGCATTCTAGTTGAATCTTTACTGGAGGGGACGAAATATAAAGTCTCCAGTCTTATTGAATTTGCTATATGCAAGAATTTAAGTTGTCTTTATCTTGTAGATTCTGCTTCAGACTTCTTTAATTGCTGCAGTGCATATACGAGCAACTTTTGTAGATTCCCCTCAAAAGAATTAGTAAAGGGATACCCTACAGCATGGTCAGAAAGAAAAGCCAAACAAATCTGGCAACATCGGTGTCTGAGCATGGTAAGCGTATTACTTTACTGTCCATATGTTGTGCGCCACTTCTGTCTTTACATTTACGAACTTTTAGAGGGAACTATGAAAATGAAGTAGTGGTTGAAGTAAATCCTAAACAATGAAATTTTTGAATGCAATGCTCTCGTGTTCTGGTTGCTTGGAACTGAAGTGAAGAAGTAGGTAGAAAAGCTGGTAATAGTGCCTGTTTATAGCCATCAGCTGCATCTGTCCCTTGCGTCCAGCTGCAATTGTGGGATCTTTGGCATTTGTTTCCCTTTGCAAGAGTGCTTTGGGTCCTTCCTAGCTTTAGTACTAACAACCCACAAACTGATCAAACAGTTCAAATTAAGGAGAATTTTCTTCTCTTTCTAAATCTGTGTCAGCATTCCTAGTTGCTGACATTATTGACGCGTAAGACCACCAGTAACTCAGACATTATTTTCGTATATTTCTTAATTATATGCAAGTTTTCTTCTTCTAAATGATTGCAGTGTTTTCTTTCCTTATACTGCAGATATCAGACTCAATTATCTTTAGTGGTACTGCAGGTGGGCCACTTGAAAGAAAGAGAAGGAGCACAAGAATGATCACATATATAACATTCATGAGGAAATTATTGGATAACAAGAATGAACAAAAATCACTCTGCTAGTGATCAGTTATTGCCACAACTACCTAATAAAACCTCACCCTTAATCTGCCTTCAAAAGGACTAACTGAGAAATCACTAGACAACAACACCAGATCATTACCATTAGTAATCCAAATTAATCAGTTATCGTTCAATTTGGTTTTGCTTAGGACGTCGGGGCAAATCTTCCCTTGATCTTTCCCACCTCCTTGGTCCCTATATGAAGTGCCTTCTTCAGCACCTGGTCAGGTACAGCAGGTGTAGATGCAAAAAGCGCATTGGCCACCGTCAATGTGCCTGGCAGCTGGCTATCAAATGCAGCAATGACTGCAGCTGGTTCCTTACCAATGTTCAGCTGGAAGTGAAGTAGGCCACGAGGGAAAACAAACACATCGCCCTTGGTGATGGTCTTGTTAACAAGCTTGTTTGCAGTAGTAATAAAACCAACATTAAGCTCACCTTCAAGCACGAATACCATCTCTGTGGCACGAGGGTGAATGTGAGGTGGGTTGAGACCGTCAGGGGCATAGTCGATGCGCGACATGGAGACGCCAAGGGTGTTGAGTCCAGGCACCTTCTCCACATTGGCAGCAGTCACCAAGGAACCAAGGGTGTTGGTGGTGGTACCTGGCTTTGCCAGCACACTAGATGAGAAGTCTGTCTCATTGAAAGTTGGCTTGCAAGGAAAACCGTTAACCTTGACGGCTGAAATATATATCAAAAGAGACAGAAGATGGCTCCATCAGAAGGGAATTGCAAGATAAGCAACATACTCTGATATCTGAATAAAACTGTTGGAGGTCAACGCTAGCATTCAATTTCTATTGACTGAAGACTAGCTAATTAATTTTCTTCAAAAGTTACTGAAGGAATTCATCTCAGCATAAGATATAACTGGAAAGGAATTGAGGTTCTACTTACAAGAAGCGAGATCTGCGACACAAACATCTTGAAGCATAGCAGGGTCATCGGCGAAAACTGATTGGAAGAACGCAAAGGCCGTGGCTAGAAGGCAGATGGTCTTCTTCATGATCACTGATCAGCTTCCTCTTTGCTTGAAGAAGCTATGTTAAAGCGTGAAGAAATATAGAAGCTCTACTTGTGACTGGAGAAAAACTCAGGAAGAGGGAAGGTACAAATAGGAGAGGTTTGTCTACTAGGGAGTGAAGGCATGAAAATGCCCTTCCTTGAAATGGTGAAGGATTTGAGTTTATTATTAATGAAATGCCATTTGATAACAAGCATGACATGACCCACAAGTATATGTGTACAACCTGTTATGCATTAATAAAAATAAAAAAACTCAACCACGGATGTTCTTTCTTTCTCCATGCGCCATTTTGTATGTAAGATATATTAACAAAACTAGAAAAAATTCGTTGAGATCGAATCTTTTATCTCATCTTTTTTTGCTACTTCAATTTAACGTCAAAATCATCAATTGTAATCTAAAATGAAAATAAACAGTGCAATCAAATTTTATGTCATTTTGGTGTATCCTAAGTATTCATAGCACGTTCAATATTATATATATATATGAGAGATAGAAATATTATTTTTATAGGCATTTTTTTTCTGTTTATAATCGGAGTGACTTTCAAATTTAATCTCTAACGTTGGATATAAAGAACTATGAGTTAGAAACATAATCACAAAATTTCAGTTCAATCGAAATATTAATTTATCTTTATCCGGCTACTTGACCAAGATGACAGAAAGTACAAAAATTATATATGTTTTGTCACCTTAATCAAGTGGCCGGATAGAGATAAATTAGTATTTCAATTGAACTATAATTTTGTGATTATGTTTCTAACTCATAGTTCTTCATATCCAACAGTAGAGATTGAATTTAGAAATTATTCCGGCTATAAACCAAAAAAAGAGTGCTTAAGAGTGTTCCTAAGAAGAGAGTGCTATGAACCAAATTGCTCATCTTTGGTAATAGTATTTATAATGATAAGATTATCGAAAATCTTTGTTGAAATTTTGATGTATTTAAGTGAATCAAGTGAATCTATATATGCTATACTTTACTATTGCCTTTATGACTCTTCCATTACTCTTAAATCAATTTTGAGGAAATCATACTCATATGATTTTTATGGAACTAGGTTTGCAAATAAATTAGTTTTAGCATCGGGAATATTACTAAAGATATCGTTAGCAAAAAATCTGAAATTTTATACAGAACTATTGTTGTTGTTGTTAAGAACGGAAGTATACTTTGTTTAAGGAAATTTTCTTTTATCATGAAGACAAGTGTTATAAACTAAAAAGAAATATATTAAGGGAATAAGCTTTTGAAGTCAAAATGAAAGAAAGGAAAGCATGATTTATGTATGATGTGTTTCTCCTTAAGAACTAGTGAGCTCGTTTTCAGGGCCTATTGAATGTTGAAGAAAGGTCATGCATAGCTCATCTTGTCGTTAGAACATTGACATTCTTTCTAGAACTATTATAAATGCCACATCGTAAAACTCCTCTTGCTTTTGTGCAAGGAAAAGCTTTAATCATTGATCATTTATCAAAGTGGGAGAACCCTTATGTTGTGAGTAGTTAATAAGTGGATATGTAGGATATTCGTGACAAGTCCATAATGAAGAAATAATCAAATGAGAAGATACGTCACACATTGTAGTAAACTAATGATTGAAGAAAATCATAAGGAAAATCTTAAGAACACAATAATGAGAATATAAGTCACCCTTTCATGTGATAGAAATTTGTGACAACACAATAATGAACAAATATGTCGCACTGGCATGTGATGGAAAATCGTAAGAACACAATAATGTCATTGATTCGACTTCTATGCTTGATGAGAAGAAACAAATAAATCATTATTATCGGTTGCTAGTGAGAGGGAAAATAAAGGCTTCAATTCTGAAGATTCTATTTAAAATCTTCTTAATTAGTAATTTTTTTGCAAGGGCTTCAACATAATTGCACGAAATGTCCAAACATTAAGAGAAATTTTAGAAATGCTTAAAATAAGGGTTTTTTCTTAAAAGTTTGTATATTTTTTGGTTTTTCTAAAAATGAGCTCTTTTATCTTAAAAATAAATAAATATTATACATGTAAAGAGATAAAGCTTACAATTATATGGTCTAAGCTCAAAAAAATTTTTAAAAGTTCAAAACACACTCTCAAACATCCCCTAACTATGTTTGCAAATTTTGTAAACTTAACATATTGTTTACAACAATTACTTTATATTGTAGGAGATAATAGGTAAAGGTCTCACATTAAAATGAAAGATGGATAAGTTTATCAATAATAAGAGAAGGAGCACATTTTTTTTATAAAATGAATGCAATACTAAGGGAAGAAGCCTTTAAATCCTTATATAGGGAGAGATGATCTAAAGACAACGTATTTTTTTCTCTGTGGACTAACAAATGCTTTGTAGAATCTATTGTGTGATAAACGAACATTCATAGTTGTTCTTGCTATCAGTAAATGTCATTTCTGTAGGAAGTAATACGAATGCCATAAGACTTTTCGTGTTTTAGTGAAAAAAGAGTTTTATCAATTGATAGTTCATTTCAGAGATAAAACATCAAATATATAGCCATAAAATTTTTTTTCAAGTGTTTATTGAACCTATTCTCTCTCAGTCCAAAATAAATAAGATGATAAATGTAAAAAGAATTAGTTTTCATATCATAAAAAAATTGTCTCCTACAGATAAAACAGTCAACTACAAGGTATGATTAAATCCTATCCCTAGCTATTGATGCAAATTGTTGTATGCATTTCGTTTTGTATGTTCATCTTGTGTAACATCTTTACTTATGTGCACGGTGTTATCGTATAATTGGTTTGTGCTTTTCGATATTTACTTTGATGATTTATTTGAAGTGAGTTTTTTTGTGAATAAATGATGATTGTTTTGGTTATACTTTGTAAATTTATAACTTTTTAGTTGCTTTATAAATATGTTTTTGTCTTAAAATGGCGTTGGAATTTCCATAAGAAACTTTTTGTTGCAAGTCTTTACCAATATTTACTACGCTTTTATTAAGCTAATTTAAAGGTGAGAAAATGTATTTTCAGTAATGAAGTAAGGAAACATACATTCATATAAAAAAACAATAATAGAATAGCTAACTAGAACTTAAATAGAAGATGAATAACTCTTAATTGAAATTTCTGAATAGTAAGAAGCTACTCTAATTGTGTCATTTTAGTTCAAATACAGGTCCAGTAATCTGTAAAAATTTAAATAGATAAAATTGAAGTGGTAATATTCTAGAGAAATAGCAAGAGGTAATTTTTCATGAACATTCATTATTCGTTTTTAAATTTAAAGTTAACCTCAAATTTATTATTTAGGTAAATTAACGAATTATCTTTCGTTGGCAAGATTTTCACTGTATGTAGTAGTACTTATATTGTTTTAAATTTATATGCCTTCCTCTCTTTTTGTATCATAATACAAAGTGGAAAAAATACAAGATTTATTTGCAGCAACCACGTATATATTATATGTGACGGGAAGAAATTAATTACAGTTAGAGCATCATGCACATAATAATGTAGATCCAAAAGTTCATTAAATCGTGATTTATGTAAGTGTAGAAAATTCATGAAAGTTTAGAAAAATAAATTTAGCAAGCTGTGTTACAAAAATTCAGACAAAGTTGGAGCCATCTTTTAGAAACAACTCGTTTAAAATTTTCTCATATGTTTAAAGTAAAATTATGAAGACTCCCTAAGCATCATATTAGCAGTAATTCCATATAAAGAAATAAAGAAGTTTAGAAAATATGAAGATCAATACGACATGGCAAAAGAGTTATAAGAATTATGTTTACACCAACAGAGAATTGAGTTCAACATTCAGATTTCAATTTTCGTTTTAGGAAAAATTATTGATTGTACTGCAAGGAGTAATTATATACATCTTGCAATGGCAATACATCAGGATACCATGCTATACTGAGGTCAAAGTGAGAGGAGATAACGTACGAGAAAAAAAAAACTTTAATGAGCCATTGGAGATCTACAAGAGAAAATCTACAAATTCTTGCATTGCATGTCGAAGTTAATTCATTCCGCCTCTCCATAGTGATAACAGTTTCTTGATAGCTTACAGTGAAGAAAACAGAGTTTCATTTATTATAGAAATTACACGGATAAGTTGATTCGAAGAAATCTCACGCCATGGAAAACGTCATGTGACTTTAAGGGCTGATCAAAAACTTGAGAGAGCAAATCAAAATTCGAGCATTGATCCATCATTGAGTCATCTTTTTACTGTGGCCATACAAAAAGAAGAAGAGTATTTCATAGTGAACAAGAGCAACCACGCAAGAACAAAAAAATTTTAATTTACTAGCTTCGATATTTAATGTTGTAAGAAAGATCAAATAATCTCATAGTAAAATTAAATGCGAATTAGGTCTAATAAAATATCTAATGAGGATCCTACACACTTGTTGAAATCCAGCCGTAGAAACCTACTCGTTGAAGACTCGAAGCAGCTTCCAGCACACTAAGTGAAAAGATACTGTAGCACGGAGAGAGAAGCAATTGCATCATCCAATCGTATGAAATTTCAAATTCTACAGCTAGAGATGAGAGAATATATAAGAGCAAGATTGAAAAAAAGAATACATAGAGCAACAAATAGAAAAGATTAAGCATGAGAAGCTAATACAAGAGAGAAAGAAAGTAAGCTAACACATTTTCACTACTTCCTTCTGCCTGAGCTTATTAAGATAACATCTATAGAATTTCTTTTGATACTCTCCTTTTTGTTTCACTGAGCTAACTCTAAATTCTGTGAAAGTGATCCTGTTTTGTAAATTTGTACGTAACAAATATACTTGAGCTTATAGGAGGATTCAGTGAGAAGGGCTCGATTAAGCCTTCTCCGAACGTTAATACTGCAAGAAACTTGTGTGAGTGGACGAAGAGATTTTACATTTTTAGAGGTTGATGGTGGTTTGTCTCGAAGAGCACTGGCAATGGCAACAACGATTGGATTAACACAAAGATCACACCTACAGAAGAAGAAACAAATGTCTGCTTGGAGCAAGAGAAAAAGAAGAAGTAGATCAGGAAGGAGAAGAATAAGAACAAAAATAAAGGAGGAAAGGAATAAGAAGAACGCCTGTTACCATCCCAAATAAGAAGATGATCATTATCTCCCATTTGAAAAAATGCTCTGTAAATATGAAATGCAAACAACAAATTCCAAAGGAATGTACCTAACTTTGAAAACCTTACAGTACGACTGCTTCGAAAATAACTCCATGCATCGTCTTCCCTATCACTTGATCTGACTTCTGAACAATTTGAAAACTAACATTAGATCAAGCTTCAGCCAGTCAATTTCAAAACATAGAGAATACATATGAAATTAGAGAAGTCCCTAGTCACTTTGGCATCACATCCACATCGTAGGAGATTCAAAATCCCAGCAACTACTGGAGTTCTTTTATGTCATGGTAGGGTTGGAGCTCCAAACTATGCCTGCAAGGAAAAAATGGGGTCAACAATTTGGTTCATAGCACGATGCATATACTTGGTACTTATCTATCTTTAATAATTCCGAGCATGTTCAAGCAGTACATGTTCAAGCAGTAAACTACGAAACTGGACGCAAAAAGTTCAGTGACCCTTCTCAACATGTTGGAGCTTCTTATCCAATAGTTGCAACTAACACTCGGCAACAACAACACCGTAGATACACCGAGTTGGAAGCCAAACTACGAATAAGCACAAAGGGAACTAATAAAAGCACCAATGCACCAGCCTCTACAATATCCCGGATACAACTAATGATTTCATAGGATACCTATCGAAAGACAAAATTATAATTTATGAGCATATTACTTGAAAAACACTAGCGAATCGAATCATTCAAGCATTGGATAAGTTCCAAGACGGAATTCGTTACAGACACAAACTGCCTCCTCGATAGGCCAAAACAGAACCCTTCCCGCATCTCATCTCGCCATGACCTTCGCACAGGGTATTTTTGGAAACAATTACCTTGGAATGCTCTTTATCTCCCCCACTTGGATTGATGCTCTATAAAAATTAATGGCAGACAAAAAGTCAAAAAAAAAAACAAAAAGAAAACCGAAGTAGCTTACCTACACTTCTGGTGAGTGCTGGAATACGAAAATCATCGAATCCTCACCACAACAACTTCAGCCTCATTTTGTTCACCTTGGTTAAAGTTTCATACTTTGCCCTGATGAAAAAATACAACCAACCGTTAGAGCTAATAACGCCGGCGCCCTATGCTTCAAACTTGCCTAACCACAATGATCCCTTACATGCCCAAAAAATAGTAAACAACTGAGAAAGGGAATCAAAAGTTCAGAGACACTCAACATGATGCAGCTAAATCCGTAGTCCCTCCAACTTCCCATCCACACGAGCAGGAGTTTGGGAACCCAACAACATTTTGCAGCTTCTTGTCCAACAGTTGTACCTAAGCTTCTGCAAGAAAGATATCCTCTATATACTAAAATTGGAGGCCAATCTGCAATAAGCACCAGCGAACAAATTAGCAACCGCGACGCAGCATCGCCAACATCGTTATGCATAAAACTAATGATTTGACAGCATACCTACGAACTGATAGTATTATAATTATGATCACGTTACCTGATAACAAGTAACACATTGCATCATGAATGCATCAGTTAAGCTCCCAGACAGAATCCATCATTAAATCCTCGAAAGGTCAAACGAGAGTTATTTCTGCATCTCATCTCGACCTGATTTTGCTAAAAGATATCTCACGAAACAGTGAATAAAGCATCTTCTTATCTCCAATTTGAAAAAATGCTCTGTAAAAATGAATTGCAAACAACAAATTCCAAAGGAATGTACCTAACTTTGAAAACCTCACAGTACGACTGCTTCGAAAATAACTCCATGCATCGTCTTCCCTATCACTTGATCTGCCATCCGAACAATTCGAAAATTAACATTAGATCAAGCTTCAGCCAGTCAATTTCAAAACATAGAGAATACATATGAAATTAGAGAAGTCCCTAGTCACTTTGGCATCACATCCACATCATAGGAGATTCAAAATCCCAGCAACTACTGGAGTTTCTTTTATGTCACGATTCGGTTGGAGCTCCAAACTATGCCTGCAAGCAAAAAATGGGTTCAACAATTTGTTTCATAGCACGATGCATATACTTGGTACTTATCTATCTTTAACAATTCCGAACATGCTCAAACAGTGAACTACGAAACCGGATGCAAAAAGTTCAGTGACCCTTCTCAACATGTTGGAGCTTCTTATCCAATAGTTGCAGCTAACACTCGGCAACAACAACACCGTAGATACACCGAGTTGGAAGCCAAACTGCGAATAAGCACAAAGGGAACTAATAAAAGCCGCAATGCACCAGCCTCTACATTATCCCGGATACAACTAATGATTTCATAGCATACCTGTCGAAAGACAAAATTATAATTTATGAGCATATTACTTGAAAAACACTAGCGAATCGAATCATTCAAGCATTGGATAAGTTCCAAGACGGAATTCGTTACAGACACAAACTGCCTCCTCGATAGGCCAAAACAGAACCCTTCCCGCATCTCATCTCGCCATGACCTTCGCACAGGGTATTTTTGGAAACAATTACCTTGGAATGCTCTTTATCTCCCCCACTTGGATTGATGCTCTATAAAAATTAATGGCAGACAAAAAAGTCAAAAAAAAAACAAAAAGAAAACCGAAGTAGCTTACCTACACTTCTGGTGAGTGCTGGAATACGAAAATCATCGAATCCTCACCACAACAACTTCAGCCTCATTTTGTTCACCTTGGTTAAAGTTTCATACTTTGCCCTGATGAAAAAATACAACCAACCGTTAGAGCTAATAACGCCGGCGGCCCTATGCTTCAAACTTGCCTAACCACAATGATCCCTTACATGCTCAAAAAATAGTAAACAACTGAGAAAGGGAATCAAAAGTTCAGAGACACTCAACATGATGCAGCTAAATCCGTAGTCCCTCCAACTTCCCATCCACACGAGCAGGAGTTTGGGAACCCAACAACATTTTGCAGCTTCTTGTCCAACAGTTGTACCTAAGCTTCTGCAAGAAAGATATCCTCTATATACTAAAATTGGAGGCCAATCTGCAATAAGCACCAGCGAACTAATTAGCAACCGCGACGCAGCATCGCCAACATCGTTATGCATAAAACTAATGATTTGACAGCATACCTACGAACTGATAGTATTATAATTATGATCATGTTACCTGATAACAAGTAACACATTGCATCATGAATGCATCAGTTAAGCTCCCAGACAGAATCCATCATTAAATCCTCGAAAGGTCAAACGAGAGTTATTTCTGCATCTCATCTCGACCTGATTTTGCTAAAAGATATCTCACGAAACAGTGAATAAAGCATCTTCTTATCTCCAATTTGAAAAAATGCTCTGTAAAAATGAATTGCAAACAACAAATTCCAAAGGAATGTACCTAACTTTGAAAACCTCACAGTACGACTGCTTCGAAAATAACTCCATGCATCGTCTTCCCTATCACTTGATCTGACATCCGAACAATTCGAAAACTAACATTAGATCAAGCTTCAGCCAGTCAATTTCAAAACATAGAGAATACATATGAAATTAGAGAAGTCCCTAGTCACTTTGGCATCACATCCACATCATAGGAGATTCAAAATCCCAGCAACTACTGGAGTTTCTTTTATGTCACGATTCGGTTGGAGCTCCAAACTATGCCTGCAAGCAAAAAATGGGTTCAACAATTTGTTTCATAGCACGATGCATATACTTGCTACTTATCTATATTTAACAATTCCGAACATGCTCAAACAGTGAACTACGAAACCGGATGCAAAAAGTTGAGTGACCCTTCTCAACATGTTGGAGCTTCTTATCCAATAGTTGCACCTAACACTCGGCAACAACAACACCGTAGATACACCGAGTTGGAAGCCAAACTGCGAATAAGCACAAAGGGAACTAATAAAAGCTACAATGCACCAGCCTCTACATTATCCCGGATACAACTAATGATTTCATAGGATACCTATCGAAAGACAAAATTATAATTTATGAGCATATTACTTGAAAAACACTAGCGAATCGAATCATTCAAGCATTGGATAAGTTCCAAGACGGAATTCGTTACAGACACAAACTGCCTCCTCGATAGGCCAAAACAGAACCCTTCCCGCATCCCATCTCGCCATGACCTTCGCACAGGGTATTTTTCGAAACAATTACCTAGGAATGCTCTTTATCTCCCCCACTTGGGATTGATGCTCTATAAAAATTAATGGCAGACAAAAAGTCAAAAAAAAAACAAAAAGAAAACCGAAGTAGCTTACCTACACTTCTGGTGAGTGCTGGAATACGAAAATCATCGAATCCTCACCACAACAACTTCAGCCTCATTTTGTTCACCTTGGTTAAAGTTTCATACTTTGCCCTGATGAAAAAATACAACCAACCGTTAGAGCTAATAACGCCGGCGGCCCTATGCTTCAAACTTGCCTAACCACAATGATCCCTTACATGCTCAAAAAATAGTAACCAACTGAGAAAGGGAATCAAAAGTTCAGAGACACTCAACAAGATGCAGCTAAATCCGTAGTCACTCCAACTTCCCATCCACATGAGCACGAGTTTGGAAACCCAACAACATTTTGCAGCTTCTTGTCCACCAGTTGTACCTAAGCTTCTGCAATAAAGATATCCTCTATATACTAAAATCGGAGGCCAATCTGCAATAAGCACCAGCGAACTAATTAGCAACCGCGACGCAGCATCGCCAGCATACCTACGAACTGATAGTATTATAATTATGATCATGTTACCTGATAACAAGTAACACATTGCATCATGAATGCATCAGTTAAGCTCCCAGACAGAATCCATCATTAAATCCTCGAAAGGTCAAACGAGAGTTATTTCTGCATCTCATCTCGACCTGATTTTGCTAAAAGATATCTCACGAAACAGTGAATAAAGCCTAAACCCTAAACCCTAAACCCTAAACCCTATGCTTCAAACTTGCCTAACCACAATGATCCCTTACATGCTCAAAAAATAGTAAACAACTGAGAAAGGGAATCAAAATTTCAGAGACACTCAACATGATGCAGCTAAATCCGTAGTCCCTCCAACTTCCCATCCACACGAGCAGGAGTTTGGGAACCCAACAACATTTTGCAGCTTCTTGTCCAACAGTTGTACCTAAGCTTCTGCAAGAAAGATATCCTCTATATACTAAAATTGGAGGCCAATCTGCAATAAGCACCAGCGAACAAATTAGCAACCGCGACGCAGCATCGCCAACATCGTTATGCATAAAACTAATGATTTGACAGCATACCTACGAACTGATAGTATTATAATTATGATCATGTTACCTGATAACAAGTAACACATTGCATCATGAATGCATCAGTTAAGCTCCCAGACAGAATCCATCATTAAATCCTCGAAAGGTCAAACGAGAGTTATTTCTGCATCTCATCTCGACCTGATTTTGCTAAAAGATATCTCACGAAACAGTGAATAAAGCATCTTCTTATCTCCAATTTGAAAAAATGCTCTGTAAAAATGAATTGCAAACAACAAATTCCCAAAGGAATGTACCTAACTTTGAAAACCTCACAGTACGACTGCAAAAAAATAACTCCATGCATCGTCTTCCCTATCACTTGATCTGACATCCGAACAATTCGAAAACTAACATTAGATCAAGCTTCAGCCAGTCAATTTCAAAACATAGAGAATACATATGAAATTAGAGAAGTCCCTAGTCACTTTGGCATCACATCCACATCATAGGAGATTCAAAATCCCAGCAACTACTGGAGTTTCTTTTATGTCACGATTCGGTTGGAGCTCCAAACTATGCCTGCAAGCAAAAAATGGGTTCAACAATTTGTTTCATAGCACGATGCATATACTTGGTACTTATCTATCTTTAACAATTCCGAACATGCTCAAACAGTAAACTACGAAACCGGATGCAAAAAGTTCAGTGACCCTTCTCAACATGTTGGAGCTTCTTATCCAATAGTTGCAACTAACACTCGGCAACAACAACACCGTAGATACACCGAGTTGGAAGCCAAACTGAATAAGCACAAAGGGAACTAATAATAAAAGCCCCAATGCACCAGCCTCTACATTATCCCGGATACAACTAATGATTTCATAGCATACCTGTCGAAAGACAAAATTATAATTTATGAGCATATTACTTGAAAAACACTAGCGAATCGAATCATTCAAGCATTGGATAAGTTCCAAGACGGAATTCGTTACAGACACAAACTGCCTCCTCGATAGGCCAAAACAGAACCCTTCCCGCATCCCATCTCGCCATGACCTTCGCACAGGGTATTTTTGGAAACAATTACCTTGGAATGCTCTTTATCTCCCCCACTTGGATTGATGCTCTATAAAAATTAATGGCAGACAAAAAAGTCAAAAAAAAAAAAAAAAAAAAAAACCAAGTAGCTTACCTACACTTCTGGTGAGTGCTGGAATACGAAAATCATCGAATCCTCACCACAACAACTTCAGCCTCATTTTGTTCACCTTGGTTAAAGTTTCATACTTTGCCCTTATGAAAAAATAGAACCAACCGTTAGAGCTAATAACGCCGGCGGCCCTATGCTTCAAACTTGCCTAACCACAATGATCCCTTACATGCTCAAAAAATAGTAAACAACTGAGAAAGGGAATCAAAAGTTCAGAGACACTCAACATGATCCAGCTAAATCCGTAGTCCCTCCAACTTCCCATCCACACGAGCAGGAGTTTGGGAACCCAACAACATTTTGCAGCTTCTTGTCCAACAGTTGTACCTAAGCTTCTGCAAGAAAGATATCCTCTATATACTAAAATTGGAGGCCAATCTGCAATAAGCACCAGCGAACAAATTAGCAACCGCGACGCAGCATCGCCAACATCGTTATGCATAAAACTAATGATTTGACAGCATACCTACGAACTGATAGTATTATAATTATGATCATGTTACCTGATAACAAGTAACACATTGCATCATGAATGCATCAGTTAAGCTCCCAGACAGAATCCATCATTAAATCCTCGAAAGGTCAAACGAGAGTTATTTCTGCATCTCATCTCGACCTGATTTTGCTAAAAGATATCTCACGAAACAGTGAATAAAGCATCTTCTTATCTCCAATTTGAAAAAATGCTCTGTAAAAATGAATTGCAAACAACAAATTCCAAAGGAATGTACCTAACTTTGAAAACCTCACAGTACGACTGCTTCGAAAATAACTCCATGCATCGTCTTCCTATCACTTGATCTGACATCCGAACAATCGAAAATTAACATTAGATCAAGCTTCAGCCAGTCAATTTCAAAACATAGAGAATACATATGAAATTAGAGAAGTCCCTAGTCACTTTGGCATCACATCCACATCATAGGAGATTCAAAATCCCAGCAACTACTGGAGTTTCTTTTATGTCACGATTCGGTTGGAGCTCCAAACTATGCCTGCAAGCAAAAAATGGGTTCAACAATTTGTTTCATAGCACGATGCATATACTTGGTACTTATCTATCTTTAACAATTCCGAACATGCTCAAACAGTGAACTACGAAACCGGATGCAAAAAGTTCAGTGACCCTTCTCAACATGTTGGAGCTTCTTATCCAATAGTTGCAGCTAACACTCGGCAACAACAACACCGTAGATACACCGAGTTGGAAGCCAAACTGCGAATAAGCACAAAGGGAGCTAATAAAAGCCACAATGCACCAGCCTCTACATTATCCCGGATACAACTAATGATTTCATAGCATACCTGTCGAAAGACAAAATTATAATTTATGAGCATATTACTTGAAAAACACTAGCGAATCGAATCATTCAAGCATTGGATAAGTTCCAAGACGGAATTCGTTACAGACACAAACTGCCTCCTCGATAGGCCAAAACAGAACCCTTCCCGCATCCCATCTCGCCATGACCTTCGCACAGGGTATTTTTGGAAACAATTACCTTGGAATGCTCTTTATCTCCCCCACTTGGATTGATGCTCTATAAAAATTAATGGCAGACAAAAAGTCAAAAAAAAAACAAAAAGAAAACCGAAGTAGCTTACCTACACTTCTGGTGAGTGCTGGAATACGAAAATCATCGAATCCTCACCACAACAACTTCAGCCTCATTTTGTTCACCTTGGTTAAAGTTTCATACTTTGCCCTGATGAAAAAATACAACCAACCGTTAGAGCTAATAACGCCGGCGGCCCTATGCTTCAAACTTGCCTAACCACAATGATCCCTTACATGCTCAAAAAATAGTAAACAACTGAGAAAGGGAATCAAAAGTTCAGAGACACTCAACAAGATGCAGCTAAATCCGTAGTCCCTCCAACTTCCCATCCACATGAGCAGGAGTTTCGAAACCCAACAATATTTTGCAGCTTCTCGTCCAACAGTTGTACCTAAGCTTCTGCAAGAAAGATATCCTCTATATACTAAAATTGGAGGCCAATCTGCAATAAGCACCAGCGAACTAATTAGCAACCGCGACGCAGCATCGCCAGCATACCTACGAACTGATAGTATTATAATTATGATCATGTTACCTGATAACAAGTAACACATTGCATCATGAATGCATCAGTTAAGCTCCCAGACAGAATCCATCATTAAATCCTCGAAAGGTCAAACGAGAGTTATTTCTGCATCTCATCTCGACCTGATTTTGCTAAAAGATATCTCACGAAACAGTGAATAAAGCATCTTCTTATCTCCCATTTGAAAAAATGCTCTGTAAATATGAATTGCAAACAACAAATTCCAAAGGAATGTACCTAACTTTGAAAACCTCACAGTACGACTGTTTCGAAAATAACTCCATGCATCGTCTTCCGTATCACTTGATCTGACATCCGAACAATTCGAAAACTAACATTAGATCAAGCTTCAGCCAGTCAATTTCAAAACATAGAGAATACATATGAAATTAGAGAAGTCCCTAGTCACTTTGGTATCACAACCACATCATAGGAGATTCAAAATCCCAGCAACTACAGGAGTTTCTTTTATGTCACGGTTGGGTTGGAGCTCCAAACTATGCCTGCAAGCCAAAAATGGGTTCAACAATTTGTTTCATAGCACGATGCATATACTTGGTACTTATCTATCTTTATAATTCCGAACATGCTCAAACTACGAAAGAGTTGTACGTAAGCTTCTGCAAGAACGATATGCGCGATATACTAAAATTAGAGGCCGAACTGCAATAAGCACCATGGAACTAATCAGCAACCGTGGCGCAGCATCGCCAATATCGTTACGGATAAAACTAATGATTCCACAGCATACACACTGAAGGATGATATTATAATTATGATCATTTTACCCGAGATTAACTAACACAATGCATCACTAAAGCATCAGTTCAACTCCAAACAGAATCCGTAACAGATCAGTAGAAATATTAAATCGTCTAAATGTCAAACAAGACTTATTGCACATCTCATCTCGCCCTGATCTGTTTAGCAGATATTTCAGGAAACAACTAATCTAGCATCTTCTTATCTATCATTTCGTAAAATGCTGTATAAAAACTAATTGCAAACGAGAAATTCTGAACTAAAGTACCATATTTGGCTTGCTTCTGGTGACTGCTAGATGGAAGATCGTCCAAATCTCACAGTTAGACTGCTTCGAAAATAGCCCCATATGCAATGTCTTCTCCTTCAATTGGTCTAACACCTGAACAATTTTATAAATAACGTTAGATCAAGCTTCAAGCAGTCAATTTCAATATATAGAGAATACATATGAAATTAGAGAAGTCCCTAGTCACTTTGGCAAACAGCAAACCACGAGACATGCTGCTAAAAGTTCAGAGACCCTTCTCAACATGTTGCAGCTTCATATCCAAAAGTTGTAAGCAACTCTCCACAAAAAGGCACAATGCAACGAACTCAACAATATCTCCGATGAACTAATGATTTCGTAGCACACCTATCAAAAGACAAAATGATAGTTTATAAACATATTCCTTGAAAATCACTAGGAGATTGAATCATTCAAGCATTAGATAAGTTCCCTGACAAAATCCGTTACATATCAGAAGACACATACTCCGTCCTCTATAGACCAAAAAAGAACCCTTACCACATCTCATATCGCAATGATGTTAGCAGAAGGCATTTTTGGAAACAATTAGCTTGCCATACTCTTATCTATCACTTAAATCCATGCTCTATAAAATCTAATGGCAAACAAACAATTAAGAAGGAACAGAAGTAGCTTACCAACATCCAAAGAATTTTAAAACTAACACTAGATCCAGCTATAATCCGTCTATTTCAAAACACAGAAAATGAATATGAATCTGAGTAATCCCTAGTCATTGCGGCATCATATCCACACTAGTAGCCACTAATGTTTCTTTTTCAAGTACCCATTGGGTGTTAGCTCCAAGCTATGCCCTGCAAGGAAAATATGTGGTAAACAGTTAGCATTCATAACGCTGGACCCAGCATGCTCAAACAGTAAACAAACAAAATGGATGTTAAATGTTCAGAGACCCTCCACGATATGTTGCTTCTTAGCCAATAGTTGTAACTAAAACTCGGCAAGAATCATACCATAGACATAACGAGTTGGAGGCCAAAACTGCAAATAAGCACCAAAGGTAACTAAAGACCACAATGCAACTTCCTCGACAATGTCCCGAATAGAACTAATGATTTCACAGCATACCTACCGATGGACAATGATAGTTATGAACATATTACTTGAAAATTATTAATAGATTGCATCATTGAGTATTAAATAAGCTCCGAGACGGAATTCGATACAGACCAGAAAACATATTACATCCTCTATAGGCCAAAACAGAGCCATTGCCGCACATCATCACGTTATGATCTTCCCAAAAGGTATTTTAGGAAAATTATAATTGCATATTCTTCTCTCTCACTTGGATCAATGCTCTATAAAAAGTAACGGCAAACTTCAAAAGGAACAAAAGTAGCTTACCTAGACTTCTGATGAGTGCTAGAATATAAAATTCATCCAAAGCTCACAATAAGACTACATTGCAGATAACTTCACGCAGTGTCCTCCCCTTGCATTATTTTGGATTCAACAATCAATCGGCCAATTTCAAACCAGAGAAATACCTGAAATATCCCTAGTCACTATAACATCTCATCCGCATCAGTAGCAGTTTCAGAAAACCAGTAACTTCTACTGCTTCTTTGTAGTTCACCATTGGTTACATTTCCATGTTTTGCACTCAAGGGAAAAAGGGAGCAACTATAGAGTTCACAATGCCAGTGGTCACTATACTCGCAACTTATCTAACCATAACAATCCCCCACAAGCTCAAGCAGTAAACAACTGAAAAAGGGAGTCAAAAGTTCAGAGACACTCCTCAACATGTTGCAGCTAAATCTTAGTCACTCACATCTCATGCACATAAGGAGGAGTTTCAATGCTAAGCAACAGCTTGCAGTTCCTTATCCAACAGTTATAACTAAGCTTCTGTAAGAACAATACCTTCGATACACGGAGTTGGACGCCAAACTGCAATAAGCACCCAGCCAATTGATAAGAAAACCACAATGCAACAACCTTAAAATCGTCTTGGATAAAATTAATGATTTGATACATACCTACTGAAAGAAAATATTATAATTATGTTGATATTACCTGAAAATAACTAACAGACCACATCATTAAAGAACTAGGTAATTTCCCAGGTAAGCTACTGGGTAAGCTCAGGAAATACTGCATCAATGATTAGTAGACATTTTAAATCCTCTATAGGCCCAAAAAGAGTTAGTGCCGCATCTCATCTAGCATCATATAACCAGAAGATATTTCAGAAAACAATTAACATCGCATATTCTTGTCCCTCATTTGGAAAGATGCTCTATAAAAACAAACGGCAAACAACAAATTCAGAAAGAACATACGTTACATGGTTGGACTTCTGACGAATGGTAGATTTAGAAAATCATCCAAACCTCACAGTAAGACTGTTAGAAAATAACTCTATGCAACGTCTTCCCCTTCAATTGATCAAGCATCTGAAGAATTTTGAAAATAACATTAGATCTAGCTTTATCAGCCAATTCCAGAATATAAAAATAAATATGAAATTGTGAAATTCCTAGTTACTGCAGCATCACATCCACATCAGTAGGAGTTTAAAATACCAGCAACTACTGGTGTTTCTTTTAAGACACGATCGGATTTAAGCTCCAAGCTATGACCTGTAAGGAAAAGATTGGGTCAATAATTAGAGTTCATAATGCTGGTCCATATCATTGGAACTTATCTATCTTTAATAATTTCCAACATACTTAAACAGTAAACTACCAAAAATGGATGTTAAAAGGTCGAAGTCTCGCCTCAACATGTTGCAGCTTCTTATCCTATGGTTGTAATTAAGCCTCAAACAATACCACATATATACTCCGTTGGAGGCCGAACTGCAAATAAGTACCAAAGGAACTAATAAAAAATCACAATGCGACATCCTCAACATTGTCTCGGATGGAAATAATGATTTCACAGCATACCTATAGAAAAACATAATGACAATTATGAATATTACCTGAAAATCACTAACAGATTGCATCATTAAAGCATTAGATAAGCTCCCAAACGTAGTCCATTACAGAACAGAAGACATATTACATCCTTTATAGGACCAAGCAGAGCCATTGCCGCATCTCGTCTCGCTATGATCTTCCCAGAAGGTAACTCACGAAAAATTAGATTCGTATATTATTATCTCTAACTCGGATCGATGCTCTAAAAAACTAATGGCAAAGAAAATATTCAGAACAAACAGAAGTAGCTTACCTAGACTTCTAGTGAGTGCTAGAATACGAAATCATCCAATCCTCATAATAATAGTACACCCAAAATAACTCCACACAACGTCCTCCCCATCAGTTGATATAACAGTAGAAGAATTTTAAAAATTATATTAGATCCAGATATCAATTAGTCAATTTCAAAACACTATAGTTGAGAAATTCCTAGCCACTGCAACACTAAGACAGCAGCAGCAGCAGCAGCAGTTTGAAAAACACAGAAACTATAGCTGCATCCTTTAGCTCAATATTTGGTAGCAAGCAAAAAATTGTATAGCAACTATCAGAGTTTGCAACATGGTGATCCTTATAAATGCAACTTAGAGAACACTAGTGAAGGTTCAGATTAGCGGAAACTATACTAAAGTATATATGACCATTAAAGTATCGCTCAGGGAAAGATTTGTCATAACCAGAAGAAAAAAAGGTATTGTTGACAATCAACGTATCCACAACAGATTAGCAGAAAATCTACAAGCAATATTTGAAAAAAAAAATTGATATAAAAATAATAAAGGCATATAAAAGAACATAGACTGCACACAAACCGTACCTTACCTAGCCCCTCCTAGCAATCAACTTTGAATCCTCCATAACAAATCCCAAAATTCCCAACAAAAAATGAAATGTAACACGAAAACAAATTTAGATACAACCTGCTGATAATGTAGAGAATAACGAATGCCCACAAAACGTACCTTACCTTGCCCCATTTTCCAATGAATCTTGAGTCCTCCAATAAAAATCCTGAAATTCCCAACAAAAATAAAATAAAATGTAGGAAGAAATTTGGATACGAACCTTCTGATAATCAAGAACGCCAACTGCATCAACTATTGTGCAACGTTTCCCAATAATCAACCAGTTTCTCAAACATCTTGCAATACAACGACTCGGCATTTCCCTTGATGGTGATGAGAACTTGAAAAAATAATAACGAACAAAAAATTTTAAAAATCAAATGGTAACAATCCACCAAAATCACCTGAAATCAAATTATCGTAAACCATAATCAACAATACATCATCGAGCTCTCCAAACAATCTCCATCTACAATCGAAAACCTAAACGCTACCTGACTTCAGAAGAACAGTCGCAAGATTTTCGAAGATACTCAACACATGCAGACAGAAAGTTTAACACAAACAAATATTCGAGAAAGTACACTCTGCTAATAGGAAAGAGAGAAATCCGGCGGTTGATACTTAGAACTATAACATTAGTAAATGCGAACGGTATGCCCACAAACGTACCTTATCTTGCCCCATTTTTCAAAGAATCTTGAGTCCTCCAATAAAAATCCTGAAATTCCCAACTAAAAGTGAAATATAACGTAGAAAGATATTTGGATACGAACCTGCTGATAATCAAGAACGCCGACTGCTTAAATTATACTGCAACGTTTCCCAATAATCAACCAGTTTTCTCAAACATCTTGCAAGTTGCAACGACTCCTTGGTGTTTCACTTGATGGTTGATGAGAACTTGAAAAAATAATAATGAAAAAAATTTTAAAAATCAAATAGTAACAGTCCACCAAAGTCACCCGAAATCAAACTATCGTAATCCATAATCAACGATACATCGTCGAGCTCTCCAAACAATCTCCCTCTCCAATCGAAAACCTAACCCTGGCTGACCTCGGAAGAACAGTCGCAAGATTTTCAAAGATTTTAACACAGGCAGATAAAAATTTTAACACAAACAAATATTCGAGAAAGTACACTCTGCTGATAGGAAAGAGAGAAATCCGGCGGTTGATAGTTATAGTTATAACACCAGTAAATGCGAACGGTACGGATTTTCTATCCGTTGGAAATTGGAGGGCGCTCGCATTAATTGCCTAACGTGTAAAGCAAGTCAAATATTCAATCTCAGCAAGTTTTTTAAAATATAAAATAAACTAAAATAGTTTCATTCATAAATTACATATTTTGATTATACTTACACGTGCTTTTATTAGCTTTAATAGTAAAAAGCACACGTTTAGGATTGTTAATCTATCTCAATCAATTTTTTTTAACTCAAAAAAAAATTATACATAATTTTTTAGCAAAATTTTTTTAAATATTAAAAAATAATATATTTTAAAAATAATTTTTGGAAACATTTTTAATAAATATTCTCTAAATATTTCATTTTAAATGCGCATACTTTTTTATTAAAAGTGTGTTCTTTTTATTAAAAAAATTATTTTTATTTTTAATAATTTATTTCTAAATACAAAATAATTAAAAAAATTAAAAATTTCTTTTCAACTTTTAATTAAAAACATATAATAATTCAATTCATTTTTAAAAATATTATTTTAATAATTTATTTTTAAAAGCTCACTTGTTAAAAAAGCGCACCTGGACATGAAATGATGAGTTTGCCATGCTAAAGTTCGAAAAAGTAGTGAGATATATAAACTCTATTACCCACTCGCTTTCTCGTTCTCTCCCTATTTTCTCTTTCTCTTGATTTGCTTCGTGCACTGGCAGCCGCTCCTATCCGTAAGATCAATCTTCCGCTTGATCCCCGCCATCAATCGTACTATTTTTTTCTCCGACATCTTTATTATACCGATGTAGATTAATCGTCAATTTGGACTGAAATCAAGCGTGCGAGCGTGTCGGTGTCTCCCTACCGGCAGCCATGCGTCTCCTTATTGCTGCTGGAATCATCCTTCCTTCTTGTAATTTTTCTTTTCCTTCTTTTTTTATTCCTTCTCATTACATCAATTTCATCGATTCGTGCTTCTTGTTCTTCTCTCTCTGTTGCTTGGCCTTCAATCGGATTCCATCAGATTACATTTCAATACGAAAATAATGGTATGTTTTCAGCATTTCTTTAACGATTATTCCATTATGTTTATGACAATTTTACTTCGATTCATTAGGTATATATCTGATCTGATATTTACTGTTCAAGATTAGCAGTAACTAATTGATTTGTTGTGTTTTATATGTTTCAGAGATGATTTTGATTTGTCTCGGTTTTCAGTAGTAGTTTTTTAATTAGTTGTACAACATTCAAGAAATTTGTTCAATTTGTTGAATTTGTTGAATGAATGGTGGATGTTTATGTTTTTTTGCTTGATGAAAAGCTTATATACTTCTCTCATATTTTTCAAAATTGTATTCGAGTTGTTTCTCTTATGAAGGTTCTGATCCTGCTAGACATGTCACGCTTTTGTATTTCTGACTGTTGCAAGCTATAGAAAATTTGAAGAGTACATCCAAAAGTGTTTTGGATGCCCAACAGACTTTAGAGAAGCTACGATGCTCGATTCCGTTTTGCAATTAGCTTCTCCGGTTGGATTTTCTGTAGACTTAGTTTTATCTTTTGTGCACTTAGAAGGGCATGCATGTTTCAAAGCTTATGCTGTCATTTTGATTTTGCTCGACAACAGGGTTGAAGTTAGTCTTTGTTATGACAGGATACTTAGATTCTAGATTTTTAGTTGGTTGTGGTGAAATGTGATGGACAACTTGCAATAGCTTCTTGCTTTCTTTTAGATAAACTTGCAACCTGCCCGCCGCTGAGATGTTTATGAGTTGAACAATTTTCTTAATCAATTTACTAGATGATGAAACCATGGGAAAAGCTATATGCCAGCAATCCTATTGCAGAAAGTAAAATATTGCGACCATATTTATTGTTTATTCTGTGTTGCATGTCTTTTTTCAAGCATTTGATTGATTTTAGGTGTTCATGTGTGAACCTGCTGTGGCTAAGAGCTGTTGTTTGGAATCTTCAGCAAAATGCATCTTCTGTAGGTTGTGGTGTTTAATTTAGTAAAAATTTTATGTTATAGTGTGGAGGTTTTCTAAAGTTTGTTAGAAAGTAGTTTGTGCTTGGAGTTCGTCGTTCTTGTTAATAATTAGCCATATGGTTCTAATTCTGCGAATAAGAAATGTTAGTTTGATTCTATTGAAGCACAAGATCTTATGTTCTATTGATGTATATTTGCAGGTTGTCAATGAGTGTCAGGAAGCCGAAGCCTGGCTGTGAGAGAGGAAGCAGCTGTAGGATGGCTTATCCAAGCATACAGCGCATATCCCAAATATGGTGCACTTAGACACCCCAAGAGGAGGAGCAGGAGTCAGATGGCTACGGAGCTCGATATGCAGTCAGAAATATGATTCTTGAGTGTGGATAGTTGATAATAGAAACTTTTGTGTATAGTGCTTCGTGTGATTGAAGTCTACTGCTGTAAGAAAAGAATATGGTGTATAGTTTTGATTACGGACTTCATTCATCTTTTGTATTTGTTGATTGATTAAGTTACTGGGAGGTGTGTGTGGAGAAAGGAATATGAATAGATTTGTCAATTTTATTCTTTAAATTTTTATTATTTATGATTCACAGCTAGAGTTAAAATAGTTTACTGAATGAGAAAAACCTTAGTTTAAATGAACTTTTTTTTGTTACGTTTTGTTTCATTTTGCATGGTTAGTATAATATAAGAAATTATCTTGACACCAAATGAGCATAAAAAAGAAATCTAATATATACATACAAGCATCCATAAGAAATGTTCAAGTATTTATTCAAAATTAACTTGCACAATTTATTATTTAATTTATAAATATTAATAAAAAAAAAAATTTATACAATGGAAAAAGGAGAAGCTCTAATAGCGCCGTGGGTTTTTCTTTAGAGGGCATTTAAAAATACTTATGAAATAGAATTTTTCTGAAATGAAAAATATTTTTTTTTTAAAAAACGAGCTATATTTTTTTACTTTCAAAAAAATAATAAAAATATATAATAAAAATATCTCACTCCGTAGAATTTTTTTACACTTTCTAAATTTTTAAATAAATTTTTTATATACTTTAAACATATATATTGAAAAATATAAAATAAAAAAAAATTGAAAAAAATTGATAAGCAATTTTTCAAACGCAACCCCAAACAGTCCATCAATCGTTCCTTCTGTGTTGCATCTTTATGCCAAAATTATATTTTTTTGTTAATTCTCTTTAATTTCCTTCTTCACCAAATATTCACCAAAATAAAGTAACTTAGTTCAATAAAAATAACATCTAAATTATAGAGAAAATTGCTAAAAATACATAAAATATAATCTTATCATTAAGAAGACGATAGAATGTTTTTAAAATTGCAGTGGTATTGATAGCATTTCATTGCCGAAGATCGCCATCATAAACTTAATTGACACCACTTCTACGACCTCTTGATCCTTACAAACTTGACTTGCCCCTTAAGGGGGTGTTTGGGATTGCTTATGAAATGGAGCTTTTGTGAAATGAAGGGTATTTTTGTCCTTTTTAAAAAACGAGCTCTATTTTTTTACTTCTAAAAAAATAATAAAAATATGTAATAAAAAGATCTCACTCCGTAGAATTTTTCTACACTTTCTAAATTTTTAAATAAATTTTTTATATATTTATAAAATATGTATTGAAAAATGTGAAATGGAGAATTGAAAAGTTGGGTTGGAGAAAAGCAAAGCCAAACACCCCCTAAGTCTTAGATCTAATTATTCATATGTCTTAGCTCAAGGATGGTTGCTTTATTCTTTAGAACCTTCTGTTTTCAATTGCTGACCTGTAGAAAATTATCAACTCACTGCTTCACATTTCTAGCCACAAGGACAAAGCCAATATTATGAAGGGGCGGGTTAATATTAATGCTCTGAAAACCATCTTCAACCATGCCCCCCTCGGGTGTCATGAGTGTCGCCGAATGGAATTTAATTTAACATAACTTTGGCAAATGTAATCTACTTATATCCTTCACATCAAGCAACAAAGTCATCTTGAAGCAATTATCGGGATCCGATGTGAGGGCACTTATCCAAATTAGGGATGAGACATTATTTAGGGTTTTTTATAAAAATTTTGGAGAATTAATCCAATAACTTAAAGTGTTAGCCGTCTGTCAAAGAATGACAAAACACATACATATACGTATGCCAATGCAAGAGAACCCATCAAGTCTTTTCTTTATTTTTAGCATCTCTTTCATGTTTTAATCCTTTTAAGATTTTGAGTGGAGTGTATTTATTGGTGTGAGTCAACATATAAGAAGTAGGTATCTTTTTTATTTAAAACTCTTTTAAAATTAAATTTTTTTTTATTTAGAACTATTCTTATTTAGTGTTATAAAAAGTCTATATATGTGTATTTCTATTAAAGAATTGATGAATAAGATTGAATAAGATGGAAATAATTTCTCATCATAGTATCAGAACAAAATCTTAGATTTATCCGCTATCGTCATGGAAGATAATGACTCCGATGGTTAGATTCCAACCAGATCTATTCGTCGTTGTCGTATAAGATAACAACTCTGAACTTTACAATTTGACATGTTCTATCCGTCGTCGTTGTGGAGGATACAATTCGACGGTTAGACTTCGATCAGATTTATCTGATGCTGTCGTGAAAGATAATGACTCTAACGGTTAAACTCTTGATCAGATATATCCGATCTCATCATGGAAGATGACGACTCCGATAGTTAGATTTCGACCAGACCATTCTGCTACTATTGTTGAGATACAATAAAATATCGATCAGAAACTTCAACTATATAATTTTGATCAAATCTGACGATTTAACCGAAATAGATCTATGAAGAAGAAGAAGAAAAAGAAGAAAATAACCGTTGCTTCTCCTTCACTGTTGCTTGCAAATTGCTCACAACTACTGTTGCTCGTTGCTGCCATCGTAGTACTAACGAGCTTTATTAAAAATTTACCAAATCATTGGAACCGACTGCCAAGGCTGCCATCAAACGCTACTAGATCTCGATCTCCAGTTAGCCATGAGCACAGCTAAGATTCATCACCCAAACCCTTGAAATCCATCCTCCGATCTCCTCCACGATCTTCTGTCACTATCGCTACAATCCCTAGCCGAGTTGAATCTGCTCACTTTTTGCCGCCTGCTGTGTGCGTCTGTCAAACCCAAATCCGACGCTGCTAATCACCACTCGGTACTGTATATCAGATTGTTATCTAAACCACTAACCCACCCAATTAAAACTGATCGGTTGGATCGAATTGGATCGGACCTGTTAATCTGACTCAGATTGAACCCCATCAAGCCTAGAACAGACCAGACCGAACCAAACTTAGTTTAGGACCGATTCAGATCAACCTATTCGAATTGATTATGAAGTAGACTCAGTTTGAACTTATTTGAATGAATCATACCAAACTAGATTGAACTATACCAAGTTCAATGTTATAACAGATTAGACCTCGTTCGAAATGAACCTGACCAATCCGACGGATTCGACTCGGACATGCCCAACACATAGCTCAAATTTGGACAAACAGATCCGATCCAAATTTGACAAATAATTCTAATCCAATCTGGACAAACATGTCCGATCCGACCGGGACAAATAGATCCAATCCGTACAAACAAGTTTGATCGAATCCGAACAAACAGATCCGATCCAATGAGAACAGGTAAGTCCGATCCGAAAAGACAAGTTTGATCGCACCTAAACAAACAGATTCACTCGGACAGAAAGATCCGTTCCAGTCCTATAGGTCCGATCCGAAAAGATCTGGAGCGATAGACTCGTTCCGGCTCGATAGGCCAAATTGTTGAAAGTTCAAGTAAAATTTTTTTGACTCACTGAATAATTTAGACATTGATAATATTTTTTTACCAAATTAAAAAAAGTATTACTATAAATAAACATATATATTATTTAAAATTATATATATTTTTTATTTAGAATATAATTAAATATTTTTTTATTTAAAATTTTTTTATTTAGTATTATAAAAAGTCTATATAGATATACTTTTATTAAAAGAATGATGAACGCATTGGATAAGATAAAAATAGCTTTTTATCAGTATCAAAGTCATATACCAACATATAGTTATATTAAAATCAACATGAATCATTTTGTTCCGTTATTTTCCTAAATTCTTCTCCGTTTCTCAGAACCAATCAATCAAATCATTAAATTTTAATATAAAGTTAGTTATAGGATTATATGAAATTGAATATTGGTGAGAGTTATGGGAGTGTGTTTTGAGGATGCACTCCCATTATCCTCATGTTAGAATTTTATTAAAAAGTTTATATTATAATTATAAATTTTATATAGATACTTTTTTTTATATAAATATTTTTGAAAATTTTTAAAATGTTTATTTATTTATTTAAGTACTTTTAAATCTTGTACTTATCCGACTGCATAGTTTGCGTGGGCTACTATTGTAATTGCGTGGGCTACATTACATGGTGCCAATGTAATGGAAACATGCAGATACCAACTCTTTATAGTTTTAGTGAAAAAGAAAAAGTCAAATGATTGGTATGACCAGCCAGCCAAGCGAAGCCAACTAACCGAAAGCAAAATCGTGCCAGCTGCGTCCAAGCAAAATTGACAATTTAGTCCCTCTGTCGGTCGATCTTTTTAGTGGTCCAGGACAGTCATCCGTCCTACAGCTCAGCTACCTGACCTTAGCCATTTTTTATTTCTCTACTTTGTAAAGACTAAGGTGTATATCAGTGAGTGATTTTTAAATAAATTATTTAGAATCAAACATTTTGTAATTTATAAAAAATAAATATGTTTTATGTCAAGATAATAAAAGTAAATTATAAAAAATTTACAACATAAAACAATTTCATACTTTTAAAATTTTTAAATAAATTGTTTAAAATTGTAAAAAATATATTTAAAAATATAAAATATTAATAATTATTTTTCGAATGAAATATTGATAATTTCGTCAAATTTTGTTACAATATTTTCATTATACCAATATTTTATTTTTAGAAAATTGAAAATGAAAATTTATTTTAATATTTTAATTTTCACTAAAATTTATCGAATTCATTTTTAGTTTAGATTTACCAAATTTAGTTCTATTAAATTCGGTTTGATGAAATTTATTTCTTACCAAAGACTATTTAGAAATGTTTCTTAAATTCATTTTTTTAGAATAAATAATATTTCAAAATGTTTTGATAAACAAATTTAGCTTTTCTAATTAAAAAAATTAAAAATATAGGTATAAAAGTTTTAACGATATATAATTTTTTTTATTTTTGTATAATTAAAATTTCTTTATAAAATATTATAATATTAAGAATATAAAATACTTATTTAAAACAATAAATATTCAAACATCTCTGAAACACGCTCCAAATGTGCCCAGTTTACTTATTGGCGCCACGACATTGCAGGATGTTTGAAAATGCTTATCGAAAGAGAATTTAAAAAAATATATTTTAGAAATTTTTGATAATTTATTTTTTTATTTAGAAAAAATAAAAATAATTAATAAAAATATTTATAATATAGTATTTTTTTATATTTTTAAAATTTTTAATAAATTTTATAAAATATTTAAAAAATTTTATTAAAAAATTATTAAATAAAAAATTGAAGGAGAAAAGTTCTCCAAAATATAGCCTGCCTCTGATCTCAAGTAGTTACGTGCACACTAGCAGAGTTATTGCTTTTGAATTCACTGATACAACAAATTAACAGAACATCAATCCAGCTAGCAAAAGCAAGATGATTTTGCATCCGAAGTTGCGTTATTTTTTACCTTCGTGCAGGGGTTACTGATAATCTTTGTTATTCAGCCGCTATTCATTTGTGGCAAATGCTGGAAAAAATCATACAATACACGCTGGTTTGTAGAATAAGGAAGAAAATCAATAACAATAATCATGTAAAAGGAAATAAAATTTAATTGACATATGCGTTATAAGATCAAATAAAACCTGCGTTTGGAATTACATTTTTCAAACGCTTTTTTTAATTTTTAATTTTATATTTTTTAATACATATTTTATTAATATTTAGAAAATTATTTAAGAATTTAGTAAATATAGAAAATTTTACGTATTGAGATCTTTTTATTTAATATTTTTATTATGTAAAAAAATAAAACTTATTTTTAAAAAAATGAGCACTCTCACGGTCAAGCATAGCTTAAGACTTATTTAAAATAAATTAAATTTTACTTTTTCTTATATTTTAAATTTAATTATTTTATATATTTTAATTATCATCCGAATCCTATTTTATATTCACAACTTACTTTATTTTTATTAAAATTTAATTTTAAATTTTACTTATTTCAAATATCATTCTGAATTCTATTTTTACCAAATTTTATTTCTTATCGAATCTATTTTTAAAAAATTTAATTTGACGAAACTCAGTAATATATATTTGAAGTACATATTTATAATTTTGTCAATGTATGAGATTAATGTCTAATTGACTATTATTTGCGCTAATGTAATACTTTCCCAACAAATTATTATTCAAAAAAATTATCTGCTAGCATTTGAGATTGTATTTTCTAAACACTCTTTTTTAATTTCTAATTTCACATTTTTAATATATATTTTATAAATATTTAAAAAATTTATTTAAAAATTTAAAAAGTATAAAAAGATTTTACGTAGTAAAATTTTTTTATTATATATTTTTATTAATTTTTTAAATAAAAAAATAAATCTCATTTTCAAAAAATATAAAAATATATTTTTTTATAAACATTTTCAAACTCTTACTTAGTGATTGATTATTACGATTTATTATTGCCAGCTAGCATGCCTCCCTCAGTCCATATTTGTAAAAGACATACAGTATGGCGACGAATTAAAAAGAAAAGGAAAGAAATTCCTCCTAAAACATCGTTTGACGAAAATATCCTTCCTGCTTTCTTTATCTGTAACTGTTACTGAAACCCTGCAGAAAGAGAAAAGGACAGAGAGAGAGAGAGCGGAGATGGCAGCAATGAAGGTGTTGTTTCTGTTGCTTGCTGCTTTGTCAATGGCTGCGGTGGAAGGCCAGCAGCCGCCAGCTTGTGTATCGCAGCTTGTTCCGTGCGCAAACTACTTGAACTCGACATCGCCGCCGGCGTCGTGCTGCACTCCGTTGAAGGACGCGGTGAAGAAGGATCTCCCATGTCTTTGCTCTCTATTGAACAACCCCTCACTTCTCAAGGCGTTTGGGATCAACATCACTCAAGTGCTTCAGCTACCCAAGCGATGTGGTATAACTTCTGGTACTTCCATCTGTAAAACTGCGGTCGGCGCTCCCTCTCGTAAGATTCCCATTTATCCTTTTATTTTTCGCCATTTATGTTTTTATTGTCCGTTGTAATTATTTTTTTTGTAATTTTTGGAGAGGTGAATGCCGTTTCTTCGATTTTGTCTTGATTTTTGTTTGGAGATGCTTCCCTTCAGCATTTCTGGTAGAAAAGAGCTCTCCGTCAGTCTGGATCTGTGGGCATTGCTTGTTATGATAGTTGTTTGATCAGTAAATTTAGGGTTCCAGACATATTTCCTTCAAGAAAATAGATATATTTACATGATGTTGTTTGTTTGATTTGTGTAATTTTGGGTTTAATATCCAGGTGAACGTATTTTCATAGTTCCTTGTGATGATTCATGATCTAATTCAATCCCTGGCCTCCTCCTTATCTCATCTCTCTCTCTCTGTTTCTGCAAGCATGCCTCAGTATTTGCGTTTTTTTATTATTTTCTTCAAATTTAGTTTGACTTCTTCCGTGGTCTTTGCTCTTTTTGTCTTTTTTTCTTCTTTCTTTTGTATGTGTATGTGCGCGCGCACGTGTTGTCTGGATATCTTTCTTTTCTTGATGTGGCTCCTTTTTGGTTTTCTATTTTTATTGTTTTGTAGGTCTCCTTCTCCTTCTCCTTCTCCCTCTCCCTCTCCCTCCCCCTCCCCCTCTCTCTCTCATATGAATTTTTAGAAATCCCTCTGTTATGGAATTTCTTTATCTTACGTTTTTTCTTGTTCTTTTACGAGTCTCTGCAGTAGAGCACTTGTGCAAATGGATGTAATGAAATGGTTAAAGGAAGGACGGTCTTGCTTTTGCAACATGAAACTAAATCTCTCCTTATGAAACTTGAAGGACTTGATTGATTAGGTAAACCTGAAAGTTGGAGCACTAACTATGTAAATTTCCTTTATGAAAGAAACACAATTATTATCATTCAGTTATTATTATTGAATCTGCTTGTGGAAACAAACACCTTAATAACAGATGACTAGTGATTTTTGTGTGCTAGTTGAAACTTTGGGTCCTTTTTATGTGCTGTTTGGAATTCATTTTATTGTGTTTGAGTGCACAAGTGACGCCTTTAAGAGATTGGTGAGGTAGGTATTTGTTTTGTGGAGATGAGACCATACTTGTCTGCATGCTATATTTAGTTATCTTTTGTGCATGATATGTCTTAGCTTAAATCTTCTTTTAAGAAAAGGATATAAATACTCATTAACTGTTAAATCACTTGCTTCCAGTGAACTACAAAGCACAAGTTAGTTACTAACACCATGAGGATACCACCTATGAACCACTTAAGGTGAATTATTTGCTTTACCGCTAATAAGAATAGATTATTCAGAGTAATTAGGTATTAGAATAAACATTAATTTCAAAGGAAAGCATGCATAAAGAGAGAGAAATAGATAAAATAGATCAAAAACACTCTCATGCTTGTGATCACTGAATGTACCATAGTTGGTAACTAGCTCATAGAAGTATACAAAGACTAGTTACTAACAATAGTTAGAACTTTGTCATGACCCATCACTGGGTCATGGCCGGTACTGATTTTAGTTAAGTTCAAGTAGAGCTCAATGTGTGACCAACCCTATAAGTTTGATCCAACATACTATTAAAAAATCAACAGATGCCAAATTTATCAAAGACTTGGGCAAGAATTCATTGTAAACTTAAAGGATAAACCTGTATAATTATCATAATGAACATTTTAGAAGAGCAGTACCCAAAAGGAATAAAAAATGGGTTTTAGACCAAATAATTTTCATTTATCGCTCCCGTATACATAAAGGATTCCAACTTAGAATAACTTTACCACATTTACCATGTTTATCATGGATCAACAATCCACTATACTTTTGCATATTAAAGGGCTTACCTAGATAAAGGAAGGGTTTAATCCATAGTTGGCTTTGTAGCTCATTGACGAACCTAATTTTCGATCAAGGGAACACTTATGGTAATTAGTTTCTAGATAGTTCAACAACACACTTGATATTTGCATATAAGCATTCAAGCTTACTTGGAAGGTGGCGCCTAATTGTTAGTCGAACTTTTGCGAATTGGGGCTCCAGCCGAAGATTTATTTGGCTAGAGAAAGAAAGATGAGCCTTGTAGGCAGCAACAAAGTATCACCTTGTAGACATCAAACTTTTTGAATTTTTGCTAGATTCAGCTTAGCATTCTACTACATGATAGCTTTGAGCTCATAGCCTCACTATACATGCAGAGTTCAAGTTTGTGTAAACTAGAAACTATAATAGAACGTGCCATTCTATAAGTCGGTCATTTCATTCTTGTGTCTACATGTGTAAATCCTAATGGTTTCTTATTGAACACTTCCCATAATAAAATATTGTTGTGTGGGTTGCTAAAATCTAATTGGATTGTTTCGAATATTTCACGTGCCATCGTCTCTGAGAGCTCTATGCATTAGGGTTTTTAATTAATTGGAAGAGTAAATTTTTTGTGTAGTTAGTCTTCGTCTATTGAGCATAAATTTACTCCCAATAAGAAGTTGTTGATTACTTTTATCTGCACAAGCTACCATGCTTAACTACTAAGGGGGCATTTGGGAGTGCTTTTGAAATGCAGTTTTTCTAAAATGGAGGGTATTTTTGTACTTTTTGAAAAATAAGCTTTATTTTTTTTTACCTAAAAAGATATTAAAAATAAGAAATTAAAAGATCTTACCATGTAAAATTTTTCTATATTTTTTAAAATTTTAAATAAATTCTCTAAATATTTATAAAAGATGTATTTAAAACGTAAAATGGAAAATTAAAATGGAGCTTTTGAGAAACGCTTTCTGAAACGCCCACTAAGTTGTCCATTTGGCAATTTGATGTTAGTAGCTTATATTATGAATGATTACTTAGACAATGTTATAGACGGGAAGGAGATGTGCTTCAATGTGTCAGGTAGCATAACTGGCCCATCTTAGCTATCCTAGGCTTGGTGGCGACCTTCGGCTTGGTAGACCCAATACGTTTGTTTGTTAGTATATGATTAATTATACAGTAAATTGATGTTTGAAGTATTTAAATTTCTATTATTGTTAAAATGACAATGTATTCAATAAGTTTTGTATGTACATACAAAAAAAACAACAACAAACTAAGTCTTTATCTCACTTGCGTTAGGTCGGCTACATGAATCCGTTTTCTCTATTCCGTTCAATTATAAATCAGATCTTCTCTAAATCCTTCGCCACCACTCTTGTTCAAGTTATTTTTAGGCTACCTTTTTTTCTCTGAAGTGTTCAAAATGAATCGCATCACTCTTATGCACTGAAACATCTTTAGGGTTTTGCAAGAAATACTGGTACTGTCTATGCTTACTTTTTCGTAGCATGTCATTGATCGGTGTGGCGGATATTTATTAGTGCATATTTTTATTTTGTATTTTTTTATTATTCTAGTGTGCCCATACATCTATACTAACGTTCTCATTTTTGCTACATTTATCTTATGAATTTTTATTTTTTACTGCCCAACACTCGCTACTGTAATGCATTGCATGCCGAATGACTGTTCTATGAAACTGACCTTTTAGTCTTAAAGAGATTTTTCTATCACATAAGAGTCCACTAGCATCTCGCTATTTTATTCATCCTGTTTTAATTTTATGTATAATATTTTAAAAAATTTTTTCCTTGTAAATAATCAAATCTAAATAATTAATACTATCACTTTGCAGCACAATATAATCTTATATGGTAACGATAATATTATCCTCATTTTTGTGTTTATTAAATTGCAATGCATGTATTCTATTTTAGTCCTACTTAATTTAAAATTTTTAGACTCTATGGTACTTCTCCAATATTTCAGTTTATAGTTTAGTCTCTTTTTTGTCTCATCAACTAAGACTATAGTGTAATCGGCGAATAAAATACACCGTAGTACTTCATCCGGAATATGTCTAGTGAGCTTATTTATTATTAGGACAAATAGGTAAGCACCTAAAACTGAACCTTGATGTAAACTTATAGTAATAGAAAATTTTCACTAATATGACCATTACAGTATACTCTAGTGGTTACTCTATCGTACATATTCTTAATGATTTTTATATATGTATTAGATATACCTTTTCTCTCTATCACCCATCATAACTCTTTTCTAGGTACCTTAACGTAGGATTTTTCTAAATCTTTAAAAACTATATGTAGGTCTTGCTCCTTCTTTCTATATTGTTCCATCAATCTAAGTTTTGTATATATATAATAAAAAAGAAATAGCTTATTTTGATTAAAGATACTATATGTTAATGTATTAATGGTCCTAATAGTAGTTAAGCTTTTAACACCAAATAGTCCTAATTTAAAGTCCCTGTCTTGCATTTTCAAGACCAGCATGTAGGTCGGGACGGGCAGGGCCAGTCCTGTTGATGCTCCTAAAGAAGTTCATGTTTCTCTAACTCTATGTAACCAAGTATTAGGTATTCTTTTTTAGTTCACGTTCATGGGAGAGCTGTATGAATTTTGTATGGTCATGTAGTTTTGTTAGAGGTTGGCTTCATTCCAAGTACGTAGGCATGACACAACTTAGACACCACGATGGCAATATTTTAAAGTTATAGGACTTGTCACTGCATGATATGACTGTATCAATTTATTTTTATATATGTGATACAAAGTATAACCAAGAAATATTTACATGCATAATGTTTTACTTTGTTTTTTCACCCTATTTCATTCAATTTAGTCATTTTTCCTTTAATTATCTACATTCTTTTTAAAAATTTGTGTTGTCTTTTCGTATTTCTTGCTACTTATTTTTCAGTGACAGAAGAGAAATTTTTGTTAAAAGATTTTACTTGTTTTTCACAGGTTCCTTATTTTAATTTTTTTTTTCGCATTTGTTTGAATATTGTCTTTTTGTAATACTTGTCTTCTGTTCATATTTCTTTCATTGTGCATCTTATTATTGTCATCTCGTTGTTGTTGTAGTTATTTTTTGCTTATTCATTCATGTAGATTCTAAATGCTTTTTGGTATAATAGACTATTAGAGACTATAAAAAATTAAAGATAAGTTTTAAAGTAAGCTAGGTTTACTTTTGTATTTGTTCGTGGATGCGTCTTACTTAGCTTTTTGTTGATGCTTTTAATTTTCTGATATTTTGGCTGGTAGCATGCGGCATTAAGTGATGGTTTCTTTCCTTATCTTTTCTTTTGCAGCTGCTCCTTCCACATCGACAGGCTCTTCTGGTACTGCTACCGTTTGTCTTAGACTCGCGTTCTTTAATGCTTTAACAGTTTAACTTTCATGAATGTGCTGATAAATCAAGTTGCACGTTACGTCTAGTGTTGTTTAAATAGGATACAAGTCTAAGGTAATTGATGCATAAATTAATACATTCTATTTAAGGCTTCTCTTTTGGTGAGATCTCTTTGAACTGCAGTACGTAACAAGCATTTGTTTATTGTTCTACTGCATCGTGTCTCTGTTTGCTGGGCTTCATCTCCATAATCACCTTTACATTCCTATGATGATGATTTACAACTTTACCATCTCTTTAAGGGGTTACTCACCTTTTAGGTACCTATTGCAAATAAGTATGCCAAATACCACTAGGACTGTAATGTCTTAACATGTAGGACTATCCTGCAACTGAAGCAAGCAACTGGGAGTCAATTGCTAAGTTCCTTTTCTACCTTGCCATTGTTGGAGTTCTGTTTTGGCTAAATCATCTCGTACCTATATAAGGAAGGGAGCACACATGTTTAACTAAGATATTACCTGCAGGAAAGTTGTATGCTATATGTTTTTATGTTCTCTAGTTTCTGAGCTACACACATGATGATTTTTAAAGGATTGTATTTTTTCTTGTTCCAACAAGAAATATGTAGCTCTTTCTAGCTAATAGCCTGCCTTTTCCATGTTTCCAAGTGAGCAAGTCTCACTTTATTCTCTTTTATTTTTTCCTATCTAAAATACGATGAAAAGAAAATAGGAGAGGGATGCAATAAAGAAACAATTAGCTAGAATGATAATGAGACAGTGGTCGAAAAATTATAGAATTAGTAAGTCAAAAAATTATAGAATGCTCAGAAGCATAGAGTCCAACATATTTAAATGATCAATGTGACTGCCGTGTAGATTCTAAATGCTTTTTGGTGTAACAGATCATTAGAGACTATCAAAAGTTAAACATAAGGTTTGTGTAGATTCTAAATGCTTTTTGGTATATGGATTATTACAGACTAAAAAAATTATAGATAACTTTTAGAGTAAGCTAGGTTTAATTTGTATTTGTTTGTGGATGCATCTTCCTAGCCTTTCGTTAATGCTTTTAAATTTCTGATATTTTGCTGGTAGCATGTGGCATTAAGTGACGGTTTCTTTCGTTTTGTTTTCTTTTGCAGCTGCTCCTTCCACATCGACGCGCCCTTCTGGTACTGCTACCCATTTTTCTTAAGATCGTGTTCTTTAATGCTTTAGCAGTTTGAATTTCACGAATGTGCTGATAAATCAAGTTGGACGTTACGCCTAGTTTTGTTTGAATAGGATACAAGTGTAAGGTAATTGATCCATAAATTAATACATTGATATAAGGCTTCTCTTTGGTGAGATTTATCCAAACCACAGTAAGTAACAAGCATTTGTTTCTTATTCCACTGCAGCATATCTCTGTTTGCTAGGCTTTATCTCCATAATCACCTTTACATTTCTATGATGATGATATTTACAACTTTACCATCTCACTAAGGGGTAACTCACTGATTATTTACCTATGTGCAAATAACTATGCCAAATACCACGAGGGCTATAATGTCTTAACTAGTAGGACTATCCTGCAACTGAAGCAAGAAACTGGGAGTCAATTGTTAAGTTCCTTTACTACCTTGATATTGTTGGAGTTCTTTTTTGGCTAAATCATCTCTTACCTATACAAGGGAGCACACAAGTATAACTAAGATATTACCTGAAAGGAAAGTTGTGTGCTATATATTTTTAAGTTCTCTAGTTTCTGATGACTCTGCCTTTTCCATGTTTCCAAGTGAGCAAGTCTCGCTTTATTCTCTTGTATCGTTTCTTAGCTAAATAAAATATGATGAAAAGAAAATAGGAGAGGGATACGATAAAGTAGAGAGAATTAGCAGAACGATAATGAGACTGGGTGGAAAAATTATAGAATTAGTAAGTCTGAAAATCATAGAACACTCAGAAGCATAGAGTCCGACATATTAAATCATCAATGTGACTCCCACTAAAGAAAGGAAAGCATACATTTGTTGGTTCGTATTACCCAGCAGTACACACAACCCTTACTGGACAGGAAAGGTTAACAAAATGGAATCAATATCAAGATTAAATCATACCAATGTAGTAATAATATGTAAAAATAGTTTTGAGTGGCAATTTTTCTAGTATATTAATAAGATTTTCATATTGGTTGTGTTGTAACTGTATGCTGAAACGTATCACTTATTTCTTTGTCCCTGATCAAGGCATTAGTCTTAGGCATAATTTACCTCTTAACTTACCTACTTGTCTGGTATTCTTAAGCAATTGACACCTGCTTTATATGTCAGCCACTCCCGGCGCCTCAACTGGACCAAACAATGGAGCTGCGCAAAGTCTTGTTTACATGGGAATGCCTGGCTTGATGGGTTTGATCTTATTCTGGTGGTCACTTGTGGCTTAGAGACATGGGTGTAATCAATTTTAGACGTCGGACAGAGTTGCCTCTTTTCATATATTATATACTCTGGTTTTATGTTTTGTATGTTGAGCTCTTCGGGATTGGTACTACTTGAGACCTTCTTGTTACTAGGATCAAGACTGATTTTTAATGTGCTCTTTATTTAGGGAGAAATTTGGTATGAACTTACTATTGTTAGGTGTTTTTCTTCAAGGCCTTGCTAAATGCATGTATTGTGAAGAATTGAAATCATGTTCGCTCTGTTCTTTTTTAATCAGTTGCAACTTTTGTTTGCATAAGTATAAAGTTTATTTTTGATTGCTTATACTTACCTTTGAAAGAATGGGATTAATTTCCAAATTAAGCACAATGTTGTGGGCCATCTTTCTTCCTGAAGAATGGTTCCGAAAAAATAGAGAAATGTGTTTCCTTTGGTTTAATGGCATACTTGCGCGCTGTACAATTGTGCGAGGTGGTATGTGGATGTTGCTTTTGATGAGAGCAGTGTAGAGTGGCTACGTTTGGGTTTTGCATATAGGATGAAGGTTCTACCAGGTGAGTATTATAACTTTTTAAGTGCCCCATATGGATGTGGTTATCACCCTTACTTAGGCACTGCATTAGCGCTGTCCAATGGGTTGTTAATAGTGGTGCGAATTGCAGAATATCTTTTAGTGAGCAAAGACGGTGGTAAGTGGCTTGTTAAAATTTTTCAACCTCAAATCTCACTTTTAGGATTGTACCTTCCTCCACTTTTAGGATTTTTAAACCTCTCCGAGCTTTTACATGGCACTGATACTAAGGTCTGTTCTTTTGCCTACGGAAATCACTTTTTTTACAAATAACTGACGTTTCATGTTCTTTTAATACATTTGAAACTTATTTTCTACATACAAATTACTTTTTATAATATAAAATTCTTCACTTCTGACCTCACTTTTTTCCCTTATTTTAATTTTTTTTCTTTTTTCTTTCTTCACTGGGCTCCGTGGTTCTTCTTCTCCGTTCAGCTCCATACCATCTCTCTAAAACTGTCGATGCAGTTAAACCCTATTTGCGTTGTGCTCCTTGCTCTCCGTTATCATGTTAGGTACTTGAAGATGTTGATGTAGCCAAGATGACTGTAGAGTAAATGAGAGTTTATGTATGCAATCTCTACATTGTATAATTTGCAACTATAAACAAACTAATCGATTCTTGTGAAAATGATTTGAACAAATGTCTACGTGGAATGCGGTGGATTTAGCTGGATCATCTTTGGCCAATAATCTGCGACTAGCTATAACCTAAACTTTCACCAGTGTTGCTGGAGGATATGAATACGTGATATCTTTTCAATAGTTCTATTCGAGTTTCGCTGTTTAGTCATTTCGGAAGAAAGTGCAGATTAGAGTAATTAGTTTGTTGAAATAAATAAATTTATGTATCAAGAGAAGACCTCTCTTGACATTGTTTTTTTGGGTTACTGGATTTCAAGCTTGATAGGAAAGGACGTCCGGAATACGCTGTAGCAAACTGAAAAAGTCAATCAATTATATATAATGTTTAGATAAAGATTTGTGTATTTAATCTTGTTTTTGGAATAAGCATTGCTCTAGGAAAAAAAAAATTACTTAAAGAGCAAAACTTTTTGTTTCTATAAACTCGATTTTACTTAATTTTAGTATAAAATATCATCTTTCCCTTACGTGAGAAACCGTAAAATGAAGACGTGATTCATAGGAGTACTGATTATGATTGATATCTAACATCATGATTAGTACTTGTTCTAAACTCAAATACACACAGACCAACCATATTGAAGCATTTTGTATAAAACTAATAGATACTATGTTATGCATGCAACCAGTTATAATGGGAATGTAACTCCTGTAACACAATCTGCCGCACTCTTGATGTGAATATAATTCTTAATAGCATTTCGAAGTGGTTATGATGAATCCCTAGTTTAACTTAAATGTTGGTTGGTGTTAAGTATGAGCCGTTGATGATAGGAATGCATGCAATAACGAGAACGAGATTTCCTTTGTGAGGCATACTAGCCTCATTCTTTGTATAATGTAACCAGCTGGTCTGATGAAATTACGTAAAACAATCCAATCTTGTTTTACGGCATCTTAAATTTTGGTTGTGTAGTGCAACAAGTTCCTTTTGGAAAGAGCTCCATGATCTCTGTGGAGCTCACTACATGTCACCATAGCCTACTGTCCGCAGACAGACAGGCAAATTAACCGAGGTTTACCGATGAGCATCCTAGCTACTGAATACGGTGGCTTCATTGGGTGGAATATTCCTGCAATACTAATGCGCACTCTGCAACAAACACCATCCATTTCGAAGCTGTCTATGGTCATCCGAAGCCTCCCTATTATCCTTCAAAAGAGGCCCTGTTTTATTGATAGAATTGGCAATTGGCCCCATCAGTGCAACTTGATCTTGTGTGACTTAAAGCTATATTTTCGGAGGGAATAACACCAAATTAAGCAATTTGCAGATGCCTATCGTCAGGACAGGCAATTTCTTCCAAGTGACCTTTCACTGCTACAAAAATAGTTTTCACCGACTGAAACATACCGACTGAAAAAATACGGTCGGTATATTTATTAAATATCACTGAAAATAATTCAGTCGGAAAAAGTTTTTAAATTACCGACAAAAAGCATTGATAGTCGGTAAATTAGATATATTACCCACCAAAATAAGTGCAGTCGGTGAATTTATTAAGCAAATTTATATTTATTAATAAATTACCAACTGAATCGACTATAGTCGGTAAATTTTCTCATTGAATCCATTTCAGTGGGTAAATTTAGTGACTAAAATATTTTCAGTAACTAATTTACCGACTGAATCGATTGTAGTCGGTAAATTTTCTCACTGAATCTATTTTCAGTCGGTAAATTTAGTGACTAAAATATTTTTAGTAGCTAATTTACTAACTGATTCGACTATAATCGATAAATTTTTCTACTGAATTCATTTTCAGTCGGTAAATTTAGTTACTAAAATATTTTCGATAGCTAATTTATTGACTGAATATATTTTAGTAGGTAAATTTATAGACTGAATAACTATTAATATAGTTTTTATCGAATAAAAGATACCGGTAAAAATAGTCGGTAAGTGCCACAATTACCGACCGAGTCTGAATCGTCGATACTTTACCGACTTCTTTTATTTTCGTAGGCAATTTGCCGACTGCTCATCGTCGGTAATTTGTAAATTAAACCAGATGCGTGTTCCCCTTTTCTTCTATTCGCCGCGCGAATTAAACCTATGGTTTCTAATTTCTCTCCACCGGGCAAATGAAACCTCCGGCGAAAAACCGCTTACCTCAGCGAGGTCTCGAAGTCGCCAAACTCGATCAATACTTCTTCCGCCATTGCTGATCTGTTCGACAACAACAACTGCAGCAGCAACTTCGGCGGTGGTGGTGAGAGCAATTTAACTGTTTCACCGCAGGTTCTTGGGGGATCCCGATGGGAACGAGTTGTTACAACGGCATCGGAGGTAGAGGGGGATTTAGATCGAGACTTAGGATAGTTTCGAGATGGATCGGTTGAGAGTTGCAGGGATTCAACAGATGTCGATGATATTGATGATCGAAACTGTTGCGAGGCCATTGTTTTTGGGGAGACAACTCAATTCAGTAGAGAGTGGCTAGAAAGCTCGTATAATTTGCTATCGAGGAACTGCAACCACTTCTGTGATGAACTCTGTGAAATGCTTGGTACTCCAACGCTATTAGGTGAATTATCCATTTTAGAATGTTCTATGAGTTTCTAAATATGTAGCTCTATCTTTGATTTTTGACATTGATATATGCTTACACATAGATATTCTTAGACTATCTCTACAAAATCGTCTCTGATCAAAGTTTTTAGAAATTATGGGTAGCTTAAATTCGTGTCTGATCAACGCTGCCAGGGAAGATAATTTTGTTCATTGTTGTAATGGAAGGCTTTGATTCGTTAGCTTAAAAGGTTTGGAAGTTCTTTGATGAAATGGGGCTAGCAGCTGTATTTTCCACTATTACTGTAGTAATAAGTTAGCCTATGAACAGGTTTCAACTCATGGTCATCTGTTTCTAGCAAGTCCAAATTTTAAGATATGTGCTTAGAAATCAGACTATATCCTGCACTTGCATATTGCTTATGTCTGTCTTGTTCTCATTTGCGTATGCTTGTGCTTTCAGCTTGGGTCAATCGTTTTGCTAAGGCTGGTGAACTGCTATGGAGGTTGCTGGAAATACAGCTTAAAAGGTTTGGAAGCTCTTTTCCTATCTTGCTTAAACTTTTGTATTTCTTTACTTTGTCATAACCAACTTTCAGAAATAAATTTTGTTGCTGTATTTTCTGCTTATTCTTTTAGCGTCAATGTAGAAATGACTAGGTTGTTTCAATCTTGGAAAACTGATGTTAGAAAACCTTGTGGCATAGCAATTTGGTTTTTGAGAAAATGACTAGATGATATCATATTGATTTAAAAACAATTATGGTAAGACGTTGACAAGTTTGAGAATCAAGACTTATGGCAACAACTTTGCAATGACTTAAGTAAACTTTCCAATTTATATGGCTATAGATGTCCAATCATGTCGCAACTGCTGTTATGTTCCGAAGTATTGTTTTTTTTCTAATACTTGTATTAGACAGTTGATAAATGTCTTTTTTTTTTTATCCTTTGCAGATTGAATAGGTGAAGTCAGAGAGTGTCTGCCAGCAGGGTAGCTTATAGATTCGTTGTTGGCTTAGCCATGAACTCGAATCCTCAAAATCGAAATGCATTGAATTCATCACATGCACTAGATAGCCCCAGCAATTCAAACAGAGGCCTTTCTAGGTTACAAGAATGACAATCATAGTCAAGGATTAAAGACATAAGCTATAATTTTTGTAGATTCATCATTCTATTTGTCATTATAAAATTTGATGAATATTGACGTTGATGAATATATATACTATTAATAAATTTTTTATGAATGATGTATAATTTTGATAAATATATATATTGAATGTTATTTATTATTTTATAAATATTTTGTAATATTAATGCATAATATTGAATGCAGTAATTTTCAGTTTGTAATTTAAAACTTAGCCACTGAAATTTTAGTCGATAATATGAATTTACCTACTGAAATATTCAGTCGGTAACTTAAAGTTATCTACTAAAAGATATAGTCAGTAAATTTAATTTATCTACTAAAATTGCAGTCGATAATTTGAATTTATTCACTAATAATTTCAGTCGGTAATTTATTAAATTTCGATTAAAATTAATCAGTCGGTAATGTACAGTAACTTACCGACTGAATTTGTATGTTAGTCGGTAAATACATTACCGACGAGTTGTTGCCGACCGAATGCTCACCGTATTTTTTTTAATCGATAATTTCTTTACTGACCAAACTTGTTCGTCTACCGACTGAATTTTTCGGTCGGTATAGGACAAATGTGTAGTAGTGTTTAAAGCTCTAACCTTACCGGCAGAACTCTATTGCTGATCGCAGCCACCAAATGCTTCGTAATCGCTTCGACTTATCTTTCTAGATCCTTAAGCGTGATGGACGTGTGCCGCTTACTTCTAAACCCTCCTTTGGAGTCGCACATCAGCTAGTTTTCCATGTCCGAGAATAAGAGATCCAACAAGCAGGACTTATGAGAGCGTACAATGGATTCCGGCAACTTCGACTAGATTTGTGATACACCTTGTGATTGAATACAAGAACTAATCGATAGCTAAGTAACTAAATTCTATTGATTCTTCTATGATCCCCTCTATTCAAGGGGCTACATTTATTTATAGAGATATCACAAGCATTATATGAATTCTATTAGAACCAAATTACCTGAAGCTTGTTTCAAATACACCAAACTATACTTCTTTCCTTCAGATTTTGAGTTCCGCCACTTTATATATTTCAATTGTCACTCCGAACTTCATTTTACTTTCACACTGAACTCCACTTCTATCAAAATTTAACTTTAAGCTTCTCTTCACTTGTTTCAAGAACTTTGCTTCCACCAAATTCAACTTCTCACCGAACTCTACTTTCACGAAGTTCAATTTCACAAAACTTAGTCACGTGCATTTGATATACCCCCTAAACTAAGTGGCCCTGAAAGCTCCAAGATTTTTTATTCATTTACTGGGTCACTGTTTGAATGGCGACCCGTTAAATTTTTTTGAGGCAACTAAAAGCGCCGGAGTCACCATTTTAATGATAACCCAGATAGCTTTGATGCTCAAGGCACCGTTTTGAATGGACATAGTTAGAAATGCAAGATCGGTGAGGTTTTAGGTGAAGGGTTTGAAAATTTTCACAACTAGGTTTGCCAAAAGAGGAAACGAGATGGGTTCGGTGTTCGATGAGGTCTTGGGAGGAAGATAAAATAAAGTGCTGGCTTTGTGAGTCTGCTATGAGTCAGCTACTCAGATGAAATATTACCCTTCAATTTAGAATTTAAGAACTAATTAATCGTTAGAGAAACATAGCCAGCTATTAGTCTGAGAAATTTAAAGGAGAATGAACAAGCAGCAAAACACATACAAAATCTTTCAAATAGAGGCAATTTTATGGTTACTGATCAACCTTCTGAACACATTTTCTAGCAGTTTTTTGATTTAGTGCTTAATCGATGTTATTTAAATTTCTGTAAATCAGAAGCTAAATGCTTGGTGTACTTGTGGGAGTGACTCGGTAGGAGTCTGGTAAAGTTCACTGACTTTGTTACAAGACTAGCTGTTCATATGCCTCATAAAGAATCCCGCATACATCGCATACATGCAATCAGATAGCTGGCTGTTTGGTGACTGTTTGTAAGTAAAGAGTTTCTTTGTGCTATAGCTGAGTTATTGTCTGCTAGGTGTAGAATGAATGTTATTTGTAGGATCCTGCGAAACTTGATCTTAATTGTGTAGTTCACCTTAAGTTATAAATTATAATTCTTAAGTATTGTTATTATCAAAATTAACTTTGAGATTCCAACATATGTCATGGTCATGAGTGGGTTTCGGGAATGTGTAGCTCAGAACAAGCATTTAGGGAACTTATTAGGACATAACATGGATTAACTATGAATTTTTTGATTATTATCTCAAATTTTTTTGTTTTGTGTTTTAATAAACTAGTGTCATTTTTTGTTAAACTAGATTTTATAAATAACCCCTCATGTAAATCTCTTTTCTTGCAAAAATTTCTTATAAGTGCTGCTACTTACAGCTTATCGACTCTTTTGTGTTTATAACTCCAAAAAATTTGTATAGTAAATTGTCCATAGATTGCGAAATATTATAATGAATGATCTAACCTGAAAAATCAAGGTTTTTTTAAAATTTGCATACGAATTTCAGCATAATATTATTTGATATAAATTATATATTTATCAAAGGAATTAAAACTTATAAATAATTAAGGATATAAATCATGTTTCTAAAATTTCAATACGAGCTCTTCGCCAATTTTTATATTGTATAAATATATAAGAATTTCAATTGATAAAGAATTGCATAATTATCAAATATATGTAGTAAAATTTATAATTAATTAACGACATAATTGATGTTGTGAAAATTTAATGCAAGTTCTTCCAATTTTAACATAGTATGATATTCGTCTTTGTCAAAATCATTATTTATCTTCTTTTATACTTCTATATAGTACATGCAGAATGTTGTTTTTACAACTTGCGTTCATTCGAAGGTATTATAAGTCGGACCGAAAAAGTTTTACAAAGAGTTTGATATAGGACTAAAAGAGTTTTACAAAGAGTTGGAGAACCATATGCAGCGGTGTCGGACTTAAAAGAAAGATAACTGGGGGCATTTAGGAGTGTTTATGAAATAAAGCTTTTCTAAGATGAAGGATATTTTTGTCTTTTTTGAAAAATGAGTTTTATTTTTTTACTTTCAAAAAATAATTAAAATATGCAATAAAAATATCTTACTTCATAGAATTTTTTTATACTTTCTAAATTTTTAAATAAATTTTTTATATATTTATAAAATATATATTGCAAAGTGTGAAATGAAAAAGAGTTAAAAAATAATTTTTGAAAAGCTAAACCAAACGCGCCCATAGAGTATATGGCTTTACATTTTCGGTGGATGAAGCCATGTTATTCAATTATTTTATTAACTCTCGTGGAAGACAGCATTAGATACTTGTAAGGAGACTTCGAATATATAATGAAAAGAAAAATTGTAGCTTCTTCCACCACCTTCCCCTCCAGGAAAGATGCAAAGCTTTCGGCTGAACAAAGAGAATATTCTTTGTTTCATTTAATTATAATTAACATGAAATTATGGAATACGGGCGATTTCTTCCAAGTTGTAGATGTGCAGAAGAATATAAACATTCCTGATTTGATTGCTAGTTGTAAAGTGCGCATATTGGACTATCTACTAACTCGAAGAGCAATGCCAGATATATTGACGTGATAAGTACTAATTGAGGTAGTTCCAACAGGGAAGGTAATGGAAGTTTGTAATTCCTCTATGTAAGAGTATGACTTGCTTATATCTTCTATGACCTTCGCGATACGCATACGGTCGCTATGGGGCATGGGCACTTATCAGGAACTGAACACAACCGCACTCGGACAAATTAGGATATGGTTGTGGATGCCGCACGAGTAGTTACTAGGCATACGGGCATGTGTGGAGAACTTAGTTTGGAAACTTATCGACCTGTGCCTACACTAGGCATATAGGAAAGCGTCTAGGACCACAAAATTTACTAAGAAGTGAACCCCAACCAAACGCAGTGGTTGGAAGATTTTTTGGGATCCCAGTGTGCCTGATTAGGCAGGATATTCACTCTGCCGATCAGCAACCTATCAAGCTATCAATCAATCTTCTAATTAGTTTGTAAGACTTAAGCGCTTCCTTACTTCTCATGCCATTGATGGAAGCCGCACTCCCATTTAAACAACATGCGTCTTTTGGAGAAGACTACTAAGAAATTATAAGCATTTTTACTTTTTTTTTCATTTTTTGTGTTATTTTTTATTTTTTCAATAGCTAATTGGCCGTACTATATCATTTGATATTAGAGCATCGATTTTATGAAGACCATTCTTTTTGCTTCGGCAAAACCATCAAGCATACATGCTACGCCACTATAGCCTGGCGAGGCACCTTCCTGTGCCCTCTAGCAACTCCGGCCTTAGACCTTCCTCAATCGAACCCACTAACAGCCATACTACCTGCAGCAAACCACTCCCCAGCTCGGGCAACTTCCTCCACATTAAAACAACCCATCACCTCCCAAATGCTGAATAGATTATCTTTAGATAAGAAACTCAAACTTCAAACGCTGACTTAAAATTGTAATCGTGACACTTGACAAAAAAAAAAATAATAATAAAAATAAATTACTCGTCTTCTTTTGAACAAATTAATAAAGCATAGACTTAACTCCGGCTTAAAACACTTCTTTCTGAACACTAAAATGATAAAGTCAGCATTTATTATCTTGAGATGTCCTACGTCCTTAAGTTATCTTCTTCAAATGCTATCTGGGTATCTCCTTACCATACTTAACTCTTTCAACCATCTCAACGGGTGTTTGTAAATATGCATCAAGACAACAACATAGTCATGCAAAAGAATTGACTTGGTAAAGACTTGACCTGGCCTCACTTGAGTCACAATGTTGCTCGAGGTTGGAGACATTATTCACAAAGATGTACAGGTTCTGAAAGACAAAGAAAGCTTAAATAATTTGACATGACAAGAATAATGTTGTGCACCACCCATCTTAAATAATCGAAGCATAAGAAACTACTTACGCATGACTGAGGAGTAAAGAGAGAGATGGCTTTCAAGGAGTGGACGCCGGCAGTCACAATGGCAGTAGTGACAGTAGCTTTTGCGGTCATGAACACAATGATCAAGAAGGTGGTTGATGAAGGTTTGGACCCTTTGGTGCTAGTCGCTCTCAGGCAGCTAGTTGCAACTGTTCTCATGGCTCCTTTCGCCTATTTTTGGGAGAGGTATATATGTTAATGTGCTACAATATATTGCACTTGTTATTTCATGCCTATTGTTTTGTGTTCCTCCCTACTCTGATCATGCATCTTTGGCTCACATTTATCCAAATACATGGGCATGATCTTTATGATGTTCAAATAAGCTTTCAAGTTTGTAGCTAGGTTTCCTGTGAAGCTCATTAGTAGTACATCTTGTGAAGCTCATGTAGATTTCTACTCAAGCTTGTGAGTACATATCCAATCTCAGAACCTTGTAACTCTGTTTTCATCTCAGCCGATCATTACCAGACTGACTTGTCTTTGGTAACTGCTAGAAGTATGAACACTGGTTTACAGTATTTGTTTGTCGTCATGGCTGATGATGACAAGAACTTTGATCAAACAGGGAAAGTCGACCCAAGATGACCGCTGTCATATTCCTTCTTCTGTTTATCAGTGCCTTGCTAGGGTACGTACAATTGTCATTGATAACCAGTTTTTTATGTTGGTTCCAGATGCTTGTTTTCTTCTATATGCATGCGGTGTCTGACATGGGAAGGATGAGTTTCTAGTACTGATACTCAAGACTCATTGTACACTTTATTTTTATTCTAGAGCTTCTGCCACCCAATATCTCTTCGTCGTGGGGCTGCGGTATACATCTGCAACGTCCGCTTGCGCTTTCCTTAACATGGCTCCCGCCATCACTTTTCTTCTGACTCTTCTCATGCGGTCTCTCTCTCTCCCTCTCTCTCTTAAATTACAAACTATGCGTACACGTCAGGCACCGACTCTTTACATAATCTTTTACATCCAGTGCCTCCATAAAGCTACACTCTGTTTGCAAAAACCGTGAGAAGTTAGCTAACCACACTTTCTATTTACACAGCTCTGAGACATTGAATCTGAAGAATGCATCAGGGATAGCAAAGGCACTTGGAACCTTGGTTTGCCTTGCTGGTGCCGTGCTTATGATGTTTTATCAAGGTAAGGTGCTAAACAACAGTCCAACGTCCCATGTTTATTTTTCAAGCTCTTCAAGCAGCAGCCATCATAAAGAGGTAGCTATCGGGAAAGGTAAATGGATGTTGGGCTCAGCGCTTCTGTTTGCGGGCACATTGCTATGGTCTTCTTGGTTTATTCTTCAATCAAGAATCATGAAGAAGTACCCGGCACTATACTCTTGTACAGCCTTCATTTTCTTTCTCAGCTTTCTTCAGGCGGCAATTTGGAGTTTATCAACTCAGAAGAGCTTCTCTCCGTGGGTGCTGAGAAAAAAATTTGACATCATTGTCGTAATTTTTACGGTAGAATTTAATCCTGACCTTCAACTTGCTCCTGCTATATATGTTTTCAAAGAATATAAATTTATTTTTTATCCTCTTTTATGAGCTTAAACGTTTACATAAAATAACTCTTTCGATGAAGTTTTAGGTTCAAATTTTGTGCTCCTTAGTTAATTCTGTAAGTGTAATCTATAAAGTTTCTTATTATACATACTCTTGCAATTCTTGAAGTTTCTAGCTATCTTGCGAGAACATTAATGTTGGTGTATATCTTTTTCATCTGTTTGCAGGGATTGGTAGGATCTGGTATTGGTTTCTTGGCTATGTCATGGTGCGTGGAGCAGAGAGGGCCTGTCTTCACTTCAGCATTCACGCCACTCATCGAGGTTGTTGCTGCTCTCATTGACTTCACAATTCTTCATGAACCACTCCACCTTGGAAGGTATAAATAATAACTAATACCAATAGTAACATCAATTGTATACAAAATTATAAGCTATGTTGATGATGAAATGTTGTGTATGTGTGAAGTGTATTAGGTTCAGTGCTTGTTATAGGAGGGCTTTATTTTCTACTGTGGGGAAGAAGTAGAGACGTTCTCATTGACTCCTGCACTGCAATGGCAAGCGAGATGCAAGAGAAAGACAGCAGCGACAAACAAGGAGATGCCCAAATTGTGTGATGGGTCTCTCTTGTAATGGTTTCTCTAAGATGTTCCTTACCTCTGACCTACAAGGTCTATACTTTCAAAACTCGTAAAAAAACCCAGATTATTAGAAATGACATGCTAAGAGAATTTAGTTTAACCCACATTGGAAACTCCTGCTTATTTTACCAGGATCGCGATGTCTGAGTCTTTAGACAACTTCTCTGGAATTCATGCATGAAGCCTTTATAAAGAGATTGACGACAGCAAGGAACCCATCATTCATTCAGAGCTCGGACGTATCAAATTCATTTTTTTTTTCAAACTCAATTTTAATATAAATAAATAATTAAATATTTTTTAAAAGAGTTTTTTTTTCAAATTTTAATTTAAAAGTTATTTTTAATACACAAAATAAATATAAAATTTATTTTTAAAAATATTTTAATTATTAATTTTAATTTTTAAATTTACTTTAAGAAAATTGAGTTTACCTAAAAAAAACTCATTCATTAGCCTACAAATGCAGATTACTAGAACTAGACAAGGGTACGTAACACTACTAACGAAAGGTTTCGAATCTTCGCGAGCATTCAGTGGAAAGAGCGAAGGAAAGCTTACCCATTTTGGTTTTTGACATTCAGGATTACTGTTACACAAAATAACTCCCTACTATAAAAGTAAATACACCAGACTGGAAATATATTAACTAGAACCAAGTTCAGTTCTCTTATTCACTCCAAGGGTGTGTTCTTTTTATCAAAGAACTCATTTTCGTCTATTTTTAATATTTTATTTTTAAATATAGAATAATAAAAAAAATACAAAAATATACTTTAAATTCACTTTCAATTATAAGAAAATATAAAATTTAACTCACTTTCAATAATATTATTTTTAATAATTCATTTATAAAAATTTATTTTTTAAAACATACTTTTAAGATAACATAAAATTAGCCCAAAGAAAACTAACGTAAGAGTAACAACATAACCGGTTTTGGATTGCAACTGTGATTTGACAAATGGACTCGATGCCATTGGGGTGGGTGGGATTATAGAAAGAAAACAATAATAATACAAGGTAATATTTGACGATACGATTATAGTAAGGTCAAAATTTTATGCTGATTGTCCGCTATGATGTCTCAAGCTTAAGCAGATATTCAAAAAGGATGAGATCTGCTATTGGCTCTCTTTCCTGCAGCAACGAAAAGTATTGCTTCAGCCACAATTGAGGACTGTATCTGACTGCAGAGTAGCTGGTGAGCTTATCTTAATGGTCTGTTTGGACGGAGTGTTTATAAAGGGGATGGAGGGTAAGGGAAAGCAATTTCTCTCCAGATTGTGTTTGGATTGCAATATAGTGTTGATGGGGAGGTGGAATGGGAGAAGTAGAGGGGGACAAAAAGTAGTGTGCAAGTGTAAAAGCATTACACCCCAAATCGGGGGGGTTTGGAATGTGGGAGACAGAATTGCTCGCGCTCGTTGGCGCTAGGGTTTTTTCATCCTGCCCTTGCGTCTTCTCTCCGCGCTCGCTCCATCTCGCTCCCGCGCGCTCCGTAAGTTCAGAAAATTTTCTGGCTCACTTCTGCGCATCAATCAATGACTCCAAAATAATCAGAAATCAGAGATCAGATATCAGCAATCACGGCAATCTCGCGTAGGCTGTCGCCGTTTCCTCTACTAGCTTTCTCTCCTTTGGAATCAATCAACAGACGGAGTTCATCTGGGCTCTCTTTCAGGTCCTCTTCTGTTGGATCAACAAATGTGGATACGTCAGGTTCGATTGAAGCAAATCCGGTGGATTCTTTGATTGGCGGAATTGATGACTGGGGTTTAAGAAAGTTGCGTTCTTTTCTTTTTTGTTTACCCTTGTGATATTGATGCAGATTGGTGAAAGCGAGGAGGTGTGGGAGGCAGAATCAGGCAGCGGTATGCTACGTCGGCGCAGCGCCGGTTAACCCTCAGACAGCTCTTTGTGTTTGCACCATTTCAACAACATGAGTTTTCTAATTTGTATGTTTTCTATTATTATACAAACGATTTTTTTTCTGTGGTTGCTGTTATTCATGTTCTGAAATATTAGCTGGTAAATTCTGTTACCCACTTCAATTTGGGAAATGGTAGGTTGTAATTGCTCGATCTTTCTTTGTGGAAGAATAGTTCTTCCTTATACTTGTAAAGTTTGTCTTACAATTACAAATGAACTAAGTTGAACTTCTAGGAGGGTTACTGTTTAGCTTATATAGGAGTTTCAGTGTTTCACTGGCTTCTTTTTTTGTATTTTTTCAATGAGATATCTATATCTATTGAGATATTTCGTGCATTTCATTCTTAAGAATTTGGTAGTAATTAGTTCTGTGGCATTAGTGTCACAGTTTCGAAGGTCTTTTGATTGCATAGATAGGTCGTACTAGCTGAGCAGATTTCACTGAAGAGAGAGTAGTAGGAGTTTTCTAACCTCAGTTGCATCCACGTCAACAGTAATCTGACTGGTCAGAAGCAGCAGGATTTCAGATTTTCAGATGTGTGACTTGTTCATCTTTCTTGGATAAAAAATGCACAAGTTTTTTACCTTATGTTTTCATATAACATTTACTAGTGTTTCTTTCGCAAGACTTTAGCTCCTTTGGGTATTTGCATGATCATTGTAAAATAAGAAAGTACTGTTTTCTTGTGGAGAAGTAGTTTTCTCGTCATAGAAGATGTTAATCAACTATTAGGCTTCAAACCGTCCTAGAACCTTGAAATCTAACGTAAGAATATACTTGCTCTTCCTTGTTGTTTAGATGTTAGTAGTCTATATATAGATCTATGATTGCATTTTTCTTTATTTCTTTTTTTGCTGAAATCCTAGATATCAATCAAGAATCTTTCATAGTTAACAATGAATGCACCGGGTCTTGATGTTTCTTACCAGTGTTAACGTTGAATGCATGGTTGACTCGTTTTTTATTTTTTGCTGTTGTTGATGTTGGTGTTGGTATAATTGGTTAGTTGTGTTTTCAGTGTTTGAGTGAGTTTCTAACTGTGGAACTTGTTTGTGATGTGTTTTGCAGGAAGGTGATGATGATTAAGCAGTGCTGGTGCTCAGCTTGACTGGGAAGTGGGAACTGTTAAATTTAGTTAAGGAATATAACTTTAGGTTGATGTCGTGTTTGTCTTTATGGCACTTTGTTTCTTGTTTAAAAACTACACTACTCTTGCAAAAATATTTTGTAAATGTTTTAAGTGCTCTTGTGAGAAATTGCTTGCCTTGTTTTGGCTGCCATGTATCCTTTGTAATTAAAGAATGAGTTTCAAATTCTTTGGTTCTATAATTTCAATAATAAATATTGGTACATGTATAAATTTTACTTAGATATAATCAAAGTATAAAAATATGATAATGAATAATTTTTTTTTATATTCTGTAGCTCTCTACGTAGTGAAGCAAAATAAGGGCAGGAAAAGAAATTCATATTGTTTTGTTCCTACATCATATGCCTATTATCATTTGCATCAAAAACATAAAGAAATTATTTTTTTATAAACAATTACAAAAGTAACCACGTAAATAATGAACATAAATATTATAGCAACTTACATAAATAAACAAAATATTTTAGTTTTTTTATTCATATTTACTTTTCAATTACTCTTCTAATTCAAACACAATTTAATCTTACACTTTTTCTCTTTACTAATTTATTCAAACACCATTAAATTTTTTCTTCCATTCCTTCTTTTTTTCTTTCCTATTCCTTCTTCTTTTTCTACTTCCTCCTCCTTGTGAACCCTTCATCCAACACACACTGTAAGGATCAAAGATAACCATCATAGGATATCCTTTCTGCTGCTCAAATTTCAGCAGCATTGTGTCACTCTGGAGGTTCTTTTTCCATCTGTAGATCTCTTTCTGCGTCTACCTGGCATGTCATCAAAGAAGATATTCTCATTGTGTACCTCTAGAAAGAAAATTCGCTCTCTGAACTTTGAAGTAAAATGGATTGCATGAAGTATCATTCTGACTTATCATTTCTTATGAAAGTGAAAAACATTCAATTGGAGTTGCTACTGAAATTTGGGACACAGAAAAATCTTGGGTAGACTTGGTCTACCAGTTTTCATAGACTAAGGAATCGAGATAGATTTTATGTGAATGTTTGTAATTTGTTCAATCTGCCAAAAAATAGTAAACCAATTCTCCCAAGACTTCTTCTCAAGCAGAGAAGCCTGGCCTCATTTTGTTTGGTCTATTACAAACTACCTCATCATTGATGACATTAAGAGACCCACAGCTTAGTAGAAGTATCCTAGCATCTGCTTTCAAGGGCATAAACCACTTTCTTTACCATACAACTATATTCGCCAATTCCTTGTAGACAAGAATGTGATGTTACATACCAGCATTGCATTCTACAAATAGTTCTCCGCAGCAGTACAACATTTTTCCAGGAAACTCATATTATATTAATTGTTTAATAAATTCACGGTAACGGCTAAATAAATACGACATCTTTTATCATGAACGATAAAGTTACCTGCTGAAGCCTTACTCCATAGCACTTCAATGTCAATTGTTGAAATAAATTCATCATCCAGGCGCTTCCACGTTTTGATGGTCTTGATTCCTCCCCAACCACCATTTACTGTCTTCTCAAGAGATGCAGACACCACTCTTGCCCTCCTTGACCATCCAGCCTTTCCATATGCATGATAACCAAAGCCACCAGCATAGCAGAGCTGAATACCAGTGAGCTTTCCACAAAAATCATTGATATGATCATGTCCTGTGAACACAGCCTTCACGTCTCCTGCCTCCACCATGGTCGCAAAGAATCCAGAATTAATGGAAGCAGAGCTTATGCCTTCCTGCTTAACACCAGTAAAATTTGATGCATCAAAATTGCTAAACTCTGGCAATGGAATGTGGAAGTACACAAGGGCTGGTGCAGGTTCTTTTTGTGCAGCTGGCTTACTCATGTATTCTTTCTGCAAGATAAAGATATGTTATACGATCAAACCAGTCCATGATAATGGACGACCCCTGTAGTTACAACAAGAAGGAATCCTTTATCTCACTAGGTGGGATAAGCAAAAGCTGTCAATACTATTGAAATAAATATGACAGAATTAAGCTCAATTGCTTTAGGTTCTGTTTACAATGAAATCAATTAGAACAATTAATTTCAATTGTTCCTAGCATAAGTGATAATTAACTAGCGAATACCTGAAGTTGTGAAGAGGTCTTTTCGAACCAAACTTGTTGCGAAGGCTTGATCCAGCCATAACCTGGTATGGAAGGTACTGTAGAGTAATCACCACTATCGAAAAAGTAGAGGTTTAACACAGACTTGTTGGAAAGAGACGACCCCTCCATCCCCTTAACCTCAATATTGTAGTTTCCAAAGCCATCAATTTCTACACCAACTGGGTTGATCTGGGAGAGTGTATAAGCCATCTTGACTATGTGTTGCATCACTCTTTTGCGAGATAGCGTGCCTTCCTGATCATGGTTGCCAAGAACTGCTGCCCAAGGAAGATTTAATGCTATTGCTGGAGCAAATGCCTCATCAAGTGATTTGACAGAATTTGTAGCATCAAAGCCATAGATGTTGTCCCCTGTTCCACAAAAAGGATATAAGCACGGCTAAGAAAGTGCAATACATTGGACAAGCTATGTTAATTGGATATATCTAGCAAAATTATTACATAAGTTACAGAGATTAGGTAAAAGTTAAAGCTGGCAAATAAAGTTGCACAATACCAGAAAGAGCGCAGCCAATCAGATTGAAGCATGTAATGTTTAAAAGTGAGAGAGACAGGGTCAAAAAGAAAACAAAAGTGCACCTTGCAAGAAATAGCAAAGAGAATCCTGCAGGAGGAATACCAATCATCTTATTTGGCCAATGCTTTCGTTCTATAAGTCAAACTTACCAAGAAGAGCTAGTAACTAACAATAACAGCTCCATATAGTAAGGATTTTGCAATCACGTTCGAAAGAAGTGCATCTACATAGGAAGCCAACTACTGTCCAACAAAGATGGTATTTACTTGCTTTTCAGAAATCTGTACCAATTTCTCTATGAAGTGCTTCTTTAAGCGCATCTGTGGCCTAATGAAAATGGTGTTTCCAAATGTGGCCTTTTAACAAGTGAGAAATGCTGCTCTAAAGGGAACCTAAGTCACGTCATAAAAGGTAATTAGCAAAGTGGTATATCCAAATCCGCCATAAGGAGGACACGGTGACAAAGTAGCAGATAACCAGCCTCTAGTGTTGAGGCTGATCGTAATCAAGTTCAACATCAAAGAACTGGTGTAGACGGTCTACCACTGCATATCAAATCATGGAGTCAAGATCTTCTTGTTGAAGATATTGTCAACATGCAAATGCCTAGAGGAATGGGGAAAAGCAGGTTGCATTTAAGCCAGGGCAATGATGGCAATAATGGACCAGATGTATACACTCCACATGGCCTTGTCTTCATTGGTGAATCCAATTGTAGATCCAATAATTCCTCCTCCCAATGAACTAAGACTATTAATAGACCAATTTGACTCTATGAATAGCCTTGGCCGTGAAGTTGTCATGCAGCACACACAAACCACTTTCAGCTAGCCACTTAGATAGACTCTGGGGCGTTTGGGAGTTCTTTTAAAATAGAGCTTTTTTGAAACGGAAAGATTTTTGTTCTTTTTGAAAAACAAACTCTACTTTTTTTATGTAAAAAAATAATAAAAATAAGCAATAAAAAGATCTCAACGCGTAGAATTTTTCTATACTTTCTAAATTTTTAAATTAACTCTTTAAATATTAATAAAAGATGTATTGAAAAATATAAAATTGAAAAATTGAAAAGCTGCTTTTTGGGAAAACAATGCCAAACAGCCCCAGAGTCTTACCTTCCTACTTTAAGATATTTTAATTCCTTCAATAGTTATAGTTTTTGAAGTAGTTAAGGACTCTTTTTTCTCATGGTTTGCCTATTATATGCTTGTAATCCTGACCGCAAAAATATATTTAATTTGAATAAACTGAAGAGTTTTCTCTTTTCCATTGCGGTATTTTTTGGAATCAACATGACTTTTATGCCTAACTATTCTGGGTCTTCGTGCAACAAATCAATAGAACATTAGAAGTCTTCCAATCTGCTATATCGTATGATGAATCAACATAATAAAGGAATCCTTTTATCATGAAAATTCTGCACAATAGAATAATTAGAGTTATTCAGTTACTTCCAGAACAATAGCAACATCCTTATTGTTGAATTTGTTGAATTCTCTGTTAAAGATTCCTCTACATCAATTAGTATCAGAACTAGATTCGTTCTTGATAGGGATGGTGCCAAGGACTCACAATGCCATTGAAGATCATATAAGAAAAACGAAGGTCGACACCACATTACGCAATTATAATAGCAAATTGTGCAATTAATAGAACAATTTATGGCATTGTTAGGCACCCGAACTCAGCGCCAGAACCGTAGCTCAAGCAATTCGAGTATTGAATCCCGATGACAGTGATGAGTCGTACGAGAGAACCTCACAAAGACGACCTTCACCCTCTGAGTTAGATGACCACAAGCGATAAGCGATGGGCATAGGAACAAAGACCTCTGAATTTCGACATGAACTTCAACCAAAGATATTCCTTAATTGGATTGGTGCATTGATGATATTTTAGAGTTTAACAGTTTTGAAAGATAAGAAAATTTCACTTGGTGACATGAGACTTCTAGACAGAGTAGCATGGTGGCAACAACTCAAGCTTACCCAATAACCGAGCAGGAAAATCCAAACTTATTGATTGCGAGAAAAGTTGAAGAAGAAGTTACATGCTGAGGTTTTGCCCTAAAACGTCTAAAAACTAGTGTATAACAAGTTGCAAAAACTTGCAACTAAACACAACCGAGTTCTACTAGATGCTAGCACACAATGATATTCAAGATAATATGCAGTGATATTTAAGAAACTACAAACCAACTAGTATCGACGTACATTGGCGGATTACCAATGCAGATTCAACAAGTTGTACTTAGATTAGATCATTTAATGTCTCAGCTACCCACCTGAGGGCTCACAAGTTGCATCAACAATAAAAGTTGTATTGAACAAGTAGCAGTCACAACTCTAACTAACCTGACATAACAACAACTTACCAACCATGGTCAAATATGAACAACAATTCTACCTCACGAGTCCCTACAGTTACAGAACAAAGCCATGGAGATTACTGAAGATTTGTATTATAACAAAGAAATAACTAAATAGATCATGAGGAGCAACTCAGGATCTTTACTAGCAGTCTGACCAACATGCCTAACTCCCAAAACCAACAAAGATGACTAGTTAGGCAACAACGTATTCCAATCGACTTGCATCATCAGGAACATGGTATGTCAGTGTTTCATAAATGTAAAGAGTTATGAGGATATTATATCAGCAGAGGCAATTCAGAAATTGAAATGGAGAACAAGAATATCTCAATGATGCAAGCTGGCATGGCTAAATAACGAGTGGGGTAACAGTCTCATGATGACACTTTTTCTATTGGTTCTAGATACAAGGACATCGTCTGCAGCGACGCGCTGATAATGGACGCTTGTCACTTACTATCGAGCCGACAATTGGCATTTTCAGTGAGAAGTTGTCAGGAGTGAGAACACAATACGACACCTACGTTATGAAGTTTATATTGTTATCCAAGTCATGAAGCATCGGCGTCCTTATCTATCCATATGCCCTAAAGCATCTCGTAATCAGGATAAGACTCTGCTAGACATTTATCTTGGTCAGTTTATCTATAACAGGTCAGTTTTATCCTAAAACATAAATAGGATATCACCGATGAGGTTGTTGATTCATTGAGCAGAGAAAGCAGCTTATTGTCCACTATGACTACTAAGGTACTTGGTTTTGATTCGTTTCAAAACATAGCAGTAACTAACTCTATTTTTTCTAATGTACTTACTGCTATCTAAATGGGTGTCCTATTTTATACTGCAAAAAATATGTACCTCTTTTGGGGCAATCAGCTTTTCAACCCAAACTATAGCATGCGCCTAAAGATTAACAACGAGCTCCATAGAAAAGGACATGTGAACGTGATCACACCTTACAACTTGTTCAGACATCATACTCTTGGCCGACAATTGAAAAGGAGGAGCAAAGGTATGTGGAGAGGCGTCGAACCTATCAAGTACCCAAAGGTACAGCTTCTAACGCTAGTGTCTACATGCCCCTGCTACTCCTCCCAACTGTGGATAGAAGTAAGCATGGATTTCGTTTTGGAGCTACCATGAAAACAACGAAGGCACGACTCTATCTATGTGGTGGTTGACAAATTCTCCAAGATTGCTCACTATTAACATTGCTCGATGTATCTCCGTAAAGTATATCATTTTCATGGTTTACCTGCTTCTATCTAATAGAGACGCACTTCCTCAGTCATTCTAGCGCATCCTCTAGAGCATAGTAAATACCTACCTGAACTTCAGCAATGTATACCACCCACAAATAAATAGCCAGGCCAAGGTGATAAACCATTCTCTTTTTGTAGTGCTTGGCAGGTGAACACACTAAACAGTAGGACTAGAAACATGGCCTAGTAGAATTTTGCACACAATCTTGCTGTCAACCGGAGCTCTAGCTTTAGCCCCTTTCAAATTATGTATTAATGAGTCTCTCGTATTTCACTAAATCTACTACTTTTACCTACTAAGACTAGAATCACAGTAAGGCTAAAGACTTCATCCGCAAATTACAAAAGATCTACCAATAAGTCCAAGACAACCTGTAACAATCAGCGACAAGTACTAGATAAAGACAAGCAGGAAGAGTAGCCATGTAGAGTTTGAAGTGTGCAACTCCAGTTGGGTGATCCCCACTAAGGATTGGATTCCGACTTAAAAATATAATATGTTGTCCATTACGAAGAATAGGCCACTAGAGATCATTGAGAAGAACTCGAAAGTTTATCATTTGAAGTTGCCAAGTAACATCTCACTGCTGACGTATTAAATTTTAAGCACTCGCTTTCCTATCACAGTGATTCATTGAAGGATGCAGCAAATGACAATTCGAATACTTATTTTCTCAATTTAGGAAGAGAACGCACACTAACCGCTTATATTAGAGTTAAATGCTTAGAATTTTCTTTTCCATTCACCACCCGGAGGTAATGACCATGCAAAGTTAATAATAACCGTTAGGCATAATAAGATACAAGAACAGCAACTTACCAGTGAAGACAACAAGGTCAGGCTTCTCAGCATGTATTATCCTGTAGATGAATGCAGTGGTATTGAGATCGGAGCAGTTGGGGACCTGCTCCGGCAACACATCTAGACATTTGGTACTCTTTCCATCCGCATAGTGCATGTCGGCAACCTGCAGTATCTTGAACTCCCCTTTCTTTCCCCTGAATTGCAACTCCCTGCTGTTCCTAGCGCCGCCGCCGCTGCCTCTCCTCATGGCAGAGCATTGCAGAGCAGTCGATATAAGTACAATAATCAAGTAACAGAGAAGCAAAGGAAACAATTTCTGAGCCGACATGATTCACGGATGCGGGAGAACTTTATGTTCCGGAGATTTTACTTGTTTCAAATGTGAATTGGAATGGATTCAGCGACAGGAGTCATGGAACTGAACTGCAGAAGAAACACAGATGAAGATGATGAGAGTTTTAATGAAGAAAAGAATTTTAAAAAACTGGGAGAGAATATTTGGGTTAACAAAATAGAAAGAACCAGTGACAGGCCGGTAACATCACTGGATTGAATCTAGAATGGATTGTTATTAATTTTTCAAATTGTCAGTGATCTATCTCCTTCACCATCCAGGACCACTGGCTGCTCTATTTTAGGTTATCCCCCTGTTTGGAAAAACATAAGCCCAAAAAATCGAAACAGTAACTCAAATCTTTTTAACTATTCAGCTTATCAAATTAGGTAGTATTTATTTGAACTTATTCGACAAATTATTCTGAACTTATCAAATAAGTGTTTTAGAAATAAGTCATTTTCTGTTATATACTGAAAAAGCATTTTAATCATATTTTGTTCTTCAATTTATAAATTCACTCATCCAAACATTAATATCAGTTTATTTGAAAATCAAGACTTTTTATGAAACACACTTATAAAAATAAATTTAAATAGATTATTTCATAAGTTAACTCTTATTTTAATAAGATCCTTCATTTTTAGTTCATTGCTCTATGTTTGATTCAATAAAAAATTGAGAGATGAAAGTTTTTTTTATTAATAACTCCACGTAGGGATGGCAATACATGATCCGATCTGAAAATATAATCCAAAATCGATTCATTTAATTAGAATTAGGGTTAAAAATTTTGATCCATATAAATATATGGGTTGGATTAGATTTGAGTGAATTTAATCAAGTTACTAAATGGTTCGATCCGAATTAATCCAAAATTAACACACCAATTCGAGTTGTCATTTTTTGAATGAACAGTATTTAATTTTTCTTTTCCGTATATTAAATGTCAATAAAAATAATCGATAATAATAATTTATAAATTATTAAGTTATATGGTATTTATATTTTATTAAAATAGTATAAAATGAGAATTATAATATTATCGAAAATATTACTATGTAGCTATTTCTATAATGATGAATTTAAGTTTTATTAAATTTTCTATCAAAATTATTAATATATATTTATAATTATAAATTTTAAGCTGTCACCACATATTTTCAAATAATAAAATAAAAATAAATTTTTTTGAATATTTTAAGGACCGATAAATATACTAAAAAATGCACATTTTGACGAACATTCACTATATCTTTTCACTAAGAATATCATGCACTTTTACTAAAACTGATCTTATAATTTTGCCGAAGTTTAAAAATATAGAATTAAAAATTAAAAATTTTAATTATTAAATAAGTCGATCTAAATTTAATCCGGTTATTAATAGATTGGATTAGGATTGGACCCATATAAATTTATGAGTTAGGTTAGAGTTAAACGAATTTGACCTGATTATTAAATGGGTCGATCTGAACCGATCCATCAACCCAAATTGTCATCCCTAACTCCACACCATACAAACTCCGTCCTATAATCAGGTCATTAATTACTCTCTTGTTTGCAAATTTTTCGTACTTTTTTCTTTCTCTTTGTTTGTGAAATACGGAGATTTAAAAATAGCATTTGAGATGCATTGACAATTACTTGCGAGCTATCATTAACAGTGTATGAATAGTCTTTTAAGCTTTCATTTATTTTTTTTAATTTCATGATCTATAGTAATAAGCAACATCAGTTGGAAAGTCTCATCTGCCTTACCAACTTCGTACGACATCTACGTAGAAAATTTTAAGAGTTTGGTAGTTCTCAATATCTCAGAATTCTTTTGTAGCCTCATATTGCTCCACCATCATGCTTAGTTTTATATTTGTTAGCTCTTTGAAACACATTTTAAGAATGAAGTGATTATGTAATTCTATATCACAAGATAAAAAAAATCTTTATAAGCTATCCACAAGGAATTACTACAAACTCAAACAGTTTGCATTGACAGTAATCTTCTTTTGGTATGATTAAATTTCATCTTCCATCCACGCTTGTCACCCAGCACTCAAGACTTTTAAATATAAGTTGTATTGCTATTATAACTCTTTTCATCATCATATAAAATATGCTCAGATTGAGCTCTTTGGATTTTTAAAACCTATTGCATACATTTCTCGCGTATCTGCTGCACTGTTCAGAACAAAGACATAATTATCGACAATACGATTAGAGTGTTCACTAATTTTAGCCAAAACACTTATCATTCTCAATACAAACTCTTGAAGAGTTGTAGTTGAGTGGAAAAAATTGCTGTAAAGACAATTCATATCGCCCTGTCATGTTCATACTAATATAAAAAATTTCTAACTGATAAACTGGAACTCACTTTTTTCGAATTTTATACATCTCTTGAACTCACTCATTCTCCTACAAATTCTATGTATATAGCAATTCCTCCAACCTCATCTCAAAAGAATTTGGAGTATAAGCTTCTCGAATAAACATTTTGATATATTTCTAAATCGTGAGTTCTTGAAATATATATATGAAAGCTTTTCAGGAAACTTTTTCATCAAAAGCCACAAACATCGATGTCGTGTGTTTAAAAATACCTTCACAGCTTGTAGTCATAACTCTTTTTTATATCTTTTTGAACCATGAGTTCTTGAAATCTTTATGTAGAAGCTTTTGAGGAAACTTTTTCATCAAAAGCCACAAACAAAATCGATGTCGTGTGTTTGAGAATACCTTCTCAACTGCTGCAGTCAAAACTCTGTTTTGATCTGTGATAAAAAAAAAAATGTGTGTCCGTTTATTACTGCAAGCCAGGTTTCGAAAAGCTAATGAAATGACTTTTCTATCTCATCTAGAAGTAAAGCATAACTTCTTATAATATGTTGTGTCGAAAATACCACCTCACCAAAATATTGACACTACAGGCGTGATCGACCATCTATCCAGAAAATATTTATTGCTCTTACTTCTCTATCCATCTATATTGCATAAAAAAAATTTGGATCTTCTATACTTTTTTTTCAAATAAATTCAAACACTACAATTGCATCACTTGAGATTGGTTTCTTGTATTCCTTCGAAGATCTCAAATGATTCCAACAATCTATATCATCAAAACTATGTTGTGGTCCGTCGGGTATATTTGTAACTTTGTTAAAGGGCGTATCTTCATCACAAATGAATCAATCAATATTTTAGCCGCAACAGGTATATTTGTATAAATGAGCATACGCATCCGACTAATTAGGTTGTGATTATGTTCGACAATATACTGAATCACCTTTCACAGCCAGTTAGTTATTTTGCCAGTTTCGTACTTGCTGAATATCTGCATTTTACTGTATTTTTATTTGTTTTTGGATTAATTTGTATCTTAGGTTTCCCATATGTTTTCTTCTTAACATGATTTCTGTAATTTTCAAAACGCAGACAAATCATTAGGCATGTAGTCACTTCATCCAAACATTTTTTTTTACGTATTTCGAATAACGGCACTAAATTTGATTACCATACTATAATATATATATTTATATTTTTTTTTCCTTGTTCAAGATTTGAAAAAATTATATTTAAACACAATGACTTTTCTTTTTCGAGAATACATTCGAAATTGTAGAAGCAAAACAGTCAACCTCATATGTTTGGGCCATCGAGAAAAAAAGAAAAGTAACTTGCAAATGAACATAAAAATATTGCTGCAATTGGCAAGGAAGAATACTTAAACAGAAAGAAAGAAAATCTATATTGGAAGTGGAGAATAAAGAAGAAAAAGAATTTGGAGCAGAGCAGTAAGCCTATAATAAGAAGTACAAAAGCAAATAGTAGGCTTGGAAAAGGCTCAAAAAGCATGCGAGATTACCTGTTATGCACGTAGTATATGTATTAGACGCAAATGAAATGTCGTAGCAACATACTTAACCACATTAATCACAATCTAAAATTATTAAAAGAATAATTAATTTCAATAATCAAATTATTTTTATTACTAACTGCATTCAATAATAAGATTATAAGTGTTTGCATTACATTACACATTATTTTTACATGAAGCTTTCCTTACACAAGAGCTCCTTGAATACAACGTCCATATTAACATTGCTTGCTTTTCAAGCACTCTTCACTATGGAGACGGACCTGTACTAACACAACACAACAAGCCAACGATCTCCTTTATCAAACTCATGTCTTCCACTAATTTAGCAAAGTCTACCTACAAAAAAAATTGAGGACATTAGTCCTAGCTATCCAAAGCCATATCTCCTTGGGCAACAATTTACAATCAAGACTTATCACTTAAGTACCTACAAGAGATGTTTATTTACGCCTGATCAGTATAAAAGATTTGTTAACCGCAATCAGCATAAATGGTTCGTTAAGCTGTTAGGCTTTGAATACCAAATTATATACAAATCACGAGCACAACATATTGTGGCAAATGCCCTCTCTCTGAAGCCAAACACATCGCTAGTAACATTCACCACCATACTGACTTCATTTGGGATAATCTTCGCACCGCCCAATAGAAAGACTTCTTATCAGATATAATTTATGAAGTAGTATGCAAACTTTATTGCACTAAAATATTTATATACGAAAGCCGAGGCTTCCAAGTGTCTTTGGCACGATTTTTTAGTAATAATATTCTCAAACTGATACCCGATTCTTTTAGCAAATTGTGAAGGAACTACACTAGTTACAGAATACTTCCTTACACATGAGCACTTTATATCATCCTCAAACCGACAGACAATTTTATGTGGTAAAGGGAGGATTAGAGACTTGTTTTGCGATGCTTTGTAGGTGATCAACACAGGTGGTACCAGTATCTGCATTGCGAAAAATAATCATATAATACCAGCACATATTTTGCTACCAAGATAACTCCCTTCAAACCTTTTATGGCCGTCCTTCCCAACCTTTAGTTTTCTTCCTAAGGGGGAAGTCGCAAACGAATGAACTAGGAGTTAAGCTCCAGGAGCATAATGAAATTGTGAAGAAATTATGTCTACACCTTCATTGCGGCCGAAATAAAATGAAGTAATTAGCTGATCAGCATTGGAGAGAGAAGCATTATGAGCTTGGAAAGTTTTACGAGCCCTTACTAATAAAGAAAGCAGTTGGTCCTGTTGCTTACCGTCCCATCTTGCTACGCAGTTCAAAGATATGATCCGTCTTTTATGAATCACAGCCGAAAAATGCACGATATGTCTCCGCCAATATTTTTGCTAACAATGCCCCCGAACAACGATCTGCTCTTACTCAACTTTGAGAATGAAGCCAAATATCAAAGATTGGGAAGGATGCAAGAAACAAGGAGGAAAAAGAGGAGAGGATACGCGCAGAAGAGCTAATAGGATCAGGAAAAGAAACTCAATGTCGACCTCGTTAGAGTCAGATGTCAATGTTTATTGTCAAGCCTATCTTAGGTGTTAGTCATGAAGATGCCTAGAGGGCATCTTAATCTGCACTAGGCTCATATTGAAGGAAATGGAGTGGAGATTGGGGTGCCAGAACACTTTTCAAATTGTGTCCTTAGCGCCAAAACCTACGGAACACCTTTAAATGATGTCTCAGGCACCAAAATGTCATCCAGGTGCAATCCTGAATGTCTCATTTAGGAGTTTGAATTCGTTAAGAATTCTCTTTATTTTAGTTAAGAATTCAATTGTAATTTCAATAGAAAGACTTTTAATTATTTGTAATCATCTCAAGCTATTAAAAAAGGGAGAGCATGCATGTTTGATGATTTAAATTAATTCTTAGTTTAATATAGCTAGTTATCTTAAGATTTAGCATCTTAGCTCAAGCTGTATCAAGGTTTGTTGGAACTCCAAAATTGATTTTGATGATAACAATAATTAAGAATTATAGTTTATGGATTAGGGTGAACTAATGATTGGAATCAAGTTCTGCAGAAATTCTTAAAATAGATCTATCCCACACAGAACAGAGAATCCCTCAGCCACCAAACAGCCAGCTGTCTAATTGCTGCTACATGGATATCGCGAATAGAGAAGAGCAAAAAAACAGAGTATCGCCAATATAGATGAACAGAAAATAGAGGACTCAATAGCCGGTTACTTCGCTGCTATTTCGCTGCTGCTTGCTGGACAGAGAAGAATCAGAAAATCGTGATAATCATTCACTCTTCAGAAGTAATTTCAAGCATGATGCCGATTCAAATTGAATTTTAACTTTCCATTAGAGACATGCCAACATGCACACTATAAGATTGACAGAATAGCACATCAAATGATGATCAATATAAACTTGGAAAAATCGTGGAATGATAGATGAAAATTCAGTGAACAGAGAGCAGAATCGGTCATTGATGAAACAACTTTTCAGATGTAATTCAATCAAGAATTCGTCATCCATTTGAAGCAAAAATCTTGAGGACTTATTGAGGAACATATCAGCTACAAGTTCATATCAAGAATCATGAAAAATCACAACAAGAGAAGATAAAGAACATAGTGCAAAGCATCATCGTAATCATGTCTTTGCGATAATGCGTAAATGCTTCAACACGCAGAATCCGATTTTCCTCCGTAAGAAATCACGAATTTAATTACAAGAGAACAAAGACACGGATAGAGGATGCCACAGCCACATCACGGTCGGTGAGCGATCGTCAAGAGACCGGAGAGAACAAAGATACTGGGGACGAGAGGATGCCACGGCCATATAACAAACCAAACTGCTATGCTATTATCAAGCGGGAGAGGACAAAGATCTGGGGACAGAGGATGAACAGCCATATTATATCATTTTGTTTGCTATCAAGTATAAGCAGACTTCTGTTTGGGATGACCCTATATGTTCGGTGCAGAACGAAATTTCTCTTGCCTCTAAAAATCACCTGCACTCACAACGGACTGAAGGACTTCAAACAGAAGATTCACAAGAGCTAAAATCATCTTCACTTTGACACAAAAGAAAAGCTCAATAATCAAGGAAAGAAAGCAGTCAAAGTCATTGATCAAGTAAAGCGATCAACTCAAGATTTGATTTATTATGGACATGCCGTTAGCAGTTTAGCTCACCGAGACTCAAACAGAAGCTTAGCTAAATTAAGCTCTCAACCGTTTGGCAGCAAATTCAAACCTCCTCAACGCATTTAATGCCGTGAAGACTTTGCACAAACACAAACCAAGAACCATCGACAACACCACTTCTTTCCGACATGAAGAACCGAAAGCGCCAACAAAGAATGTTCCTCAACGACTCTCAGACAGAAAGATGTTCTATAAAAAAGGAGTCACAAAGAACGAGGAAATGTGGTGGAGAAATAGAGAAAACAGAGAGAGAACAAAAGAAAATGCAGTAGAGAGAATCAAGCAAAAGCAGAGACATACAAGAACTCTACCACTTACACAAAAACTCCCACCACGGCCACACGAACTTGACTACTCCACACAAACAAATCTTTCTTGCAAATCATATCAAGAAATCTCTCGACAATCTCTCCGATCATCTCATCCGAATCTTTGCTTAAACACTCAACATTCATGAGATAGATCCTGCACTCAATACTTGTTTATTTTCTTGTAATTTGTCCTTCGATAGTTTAAAGGTGGTGTCTTTGCAGCACCGGTAAAGCTTCGAGTAAAGCTTGGTGTAAGCTCTTAGACCTTGTAATAGTGTTAGCAAATCAAATCAGCGGGGGACACGCGTGTCGAGGAGGTGGTAGGGGTTGTCTTGGCGAAGAAACCCGGTAGAGTATGTGTGCTTGGCGAAGCACTTCGCTCTAGGTGTATTTGTAGCTTATTAAAGGTTTAGTGAAGCTTTGGCTCTGGTGATAGAGCGACCGTGGATGTAGGCAAAGGGGTTTTGCCGAACCACGTTAAATACCCTGAGCACTATTCTTTATTACTTCACAAGAAACACACTAACTCTTACGTCTGCAGGTTTACAAAGATTGACACAATCACTTTGTTAGCTCTCTGCCAGTAGGATAACAAATTTAACGAAAATTTTTATAGACTAACTCAATTCACCCTTCCCCTCTTGAGTTAATCTTGCAGGAATATCTAACAAGGTTCTTAGTCAGTTATTACTCTTTTAGTGGAGGAAGATTAAAATGAACTCTTTATAATATGTTATAACTTTACAGAAACTCGGTCATCGATCATATTTTGCTTTCAATTTGATTCACTTTCTACAGAGGATTTGCCTAATCATGGTTATTATCCTCAATGGTGGGTAGCACCTATAAGTTTAAAATAAAAGCCAAATAGAATCGTTGATGAGGTGCGATAAATCTACAACATAAAAGCCAAACATGTTGTGGCTGATTATTTATCTTTTACAGTTTTTTGTATTGAGAACCGAACTATTTGAGTGTTGTAATTTTGATGCTTGAGTTTGGATTTGTATTTACTTTTGTATCCCATATGTATTCTGTTACACACTTAATATAAATAAGCAATAGTTTTTGTGCTTCGATTCTTAGAAAAAAGGGAAATAAAGTGGAAATTTTTATATCTTCAAGTAGTTTGATTTTCACTTTAGATCCACTAAGCTGGATTTGCTACTAAATTGAATATCTACTTAAAGATACAACATCCATATATAAGACACAATATTATTTTTCCAAATGAGATTTGGTATTTTGAATAGTAGTGATACATTCTTATCTTAAAAAGAAAGTGTTCAATAAAGTTAGGCCCCTAATAATTATTTCTTCACAATAAGGCCCCCATAGATATACTTTTCATCAATGAACTAATTCGGTCCGGACAGATTGGATCAGACTGAAAACCAACAGTCCAACACTAATTTTGGACCACATTTTCATATAAACCGCTCGTCCAGTCAAATTGGTATAACTTGAGCGATTTTCTAATCGACCCGATTGGTGTGGTCAATCCAGTTCTATTATAAAAAACAAAAAAAATCAAATGACAAAATCTAAAACCTAATTCATTTTTTCCTTTGAAGGCTAGTACACTCAAACCGAACTCCGTCTCTGCTTTACTAAGTGTTTCTGTACCGCTTTATCCCGATTCCGTCTCCGCCCCCAAACTCTGTCTTTGCTCACTGCTAAATCTAACTCTTTCCTTTGGTAGCACTGTCATGATGAGCCTCGACTCTGTCTCCTCTAGTAATCCTAATTTTCGTCACTCTGCCACGATGTCTCATTCTCCGTTCACTGCTAACCCAACTCATTTCTTTTCTAGCATGCTCACGGTGAGACCCGACTCCATCTTCAACTCCGTACCGAGTTTTAGTTTGATTCAAGGGATACTCTAGGTACTTGATATCTCTAATTTTTTTAAAAAAAAAGATTCTAGCTTTTTAGTTCAATTTGATGTTTGAATAGTTGTCCACTTTGAGTTCTTTTGATTGGCTTTTGGTTTAGCTATTATTAGCTAATTTAATCCAGAGATTTTGGTTTGGTATTCAATTGATTTTGTTATGCCATGCGGTTTTTCCTAGATATCTACTGCTCCATCTAAAGTTGGACCATTTAATCCGGTTGTTTTTTCATCAATTCCACAAAATCGGATTGCAAAATAGAAAATCGAACTTGCTTTGACCCATTGCCATTGTCAATCACACATAATCATAAGGCAGTAGTCCAGATAGCTCTTCTTAATTTGAGTGAATACACTACTGTTTGGAATAATTTTGTTCCTCTTTTTATGAGCTCTATCTCTTGTTTGAGTACGCAATTTAACTTAAATACACAAGTATGTCATTGGTGCTCTGGTATGAAGTTTAAGATGGCTTTTGAGACAGAGGACTCCTTCAGCCTGGTTCATGGGCACCATATTTGCGGTGCAAGTTGCTGATCCCATAAGGTGGCTTAATTCACCTTGGAGGCATCTTCAGGTAATCATTTATGAGCTTGCCGCAATGTACAGTTTTGAAAAATATTTGATTTTGTTGTTTAGTGAAGTATGCTATTATTTTGTTGAATATACTAGAATTTTTGTTTAAAAATTTTGGAAGATATGAATGAATTAGAATAATTATATGTATAATTTTTATTTATTTAAATATTTATAAAATAAAGTATCTGAATGCTCTTTTTTATGAAAAATCTTATTTTTATAAATAATTCCAAACGTCTAAATCAATCTGAAAAGTTTATCAAATCATCGGGTCAACAATTTATCTAGCGGATCATCCTCTCTACCTAGTAGATCATAACTGGTCAATCAAGTCCGCAAGAGCTCATAAGAAGTTTTGTATTTGTGTCTATCGTCATTATTTGTAAGGATATTTCAGGTATTGCCCATTTATCACAAAATTTCTGCAGTACTTTGCTACAAGAATGAAAACCAACAACGAACTTAACAGCCACGAACCTATATGAAAGGAAAGACTTTCTCATATGATACGTAGTTCTGTTCAACTATTCAACAACTAATGAATATTAGAAACAAAAGCACAGTAACAGAGGGCTAACAACAACAATAGATTGGAAAAACCTTTCAAGTACTGTCAAAAACTACCTAAAAACATCTAAAAGACGTGTAATTCCTGTGATATGCTAAACCAAAAGAGAAACTATACACAATAGTGACGTTACAGCAGCAGAGTAGAGTTCAAGATAAAAATTGTACATAAGTTTTTGAAAATTATAAAAAAAAAACATTTTCGGAGTGATAAGCACTCCCAATGTCCATATTTGGGTTTAACTACTATAATACGTTACGTTTGTTTTCCTACCATTTCTATTTCTTAACTCCATTTCGTGTACCGGTCCCACTCTTTATTTCTAAATTCTAATTAAATGATAAATTCAATTATACTCCTTAACAATAACATATTCTATAAGAATATTATTTCTTTTGAATAACTCTAAAACAAAATTTGTCCATATTTTTTTTCTTCTCGTAAAAGTAACTATTTATTAAATGCGCTGCAACTACACACTTACTATGAATATATTACCATTTATCCTAATAGAGTGCACACACTTTGCATATATGTGACAAATATTATATGGTGCATATTTATTAATAACGTTTATATGCAAAATGTGGGCATGTGATGAAAATAATAATAGTATCGAGTCTGTAAGATGAGTACAAGTGTGGCATGCCGTTGGAGTGGAGCCCGGATAGGCCGGGAGTTAGGATCGTTTATGAACACTTATGAAATAAAATATTTTTTTTAAATATATTTTTTATTTAAATTTTAAAAAATAAATTTTATTTTTTATTTAAAAATAATATTTTATAATATAAAATTTTATATATTTTTTAATTTTTTAAATAATTTTATAAACTATTATTAAAAATTATTAAAAAATATAAAACAAAATGGATGAGTGAAAGCATCATAAAAGCAACCCTAAATGACACCTTAAGTCCTTAACAAGAGGCTTTTCAACATTGCCTCTTTGTACTTCATTTTTTTATTTAACAGTATGTTAAAAAAAATTAATTTTAAAAATTATGGATAAATTAATCACACTTACAAAATGTATAATTTTGTTATTTTTAAACAAAAGAATTATCTTATTTCTTAAAAATTTCACCAAATATTTTCTTATCATAAATGTTATTTTATAAATAATTCTAAGCTATCTTTAGAGGGTATTTGGAAGTACTTATAAAATAAAATTTTTTTAGATTTGAAGATATTTTTATTCTTTTTGAAAAATGAATTTTTTTTATATTTAAAGAAGTAATAAAAATATGCATAAAAAAATTTTATTAGGTAAAATTTTTTTACACTTTTTTTGAACAAAATTTTTAAATAATTATAAAAAATATATTAAAAAATGTGAAATTAAAAAATAAAAAATATCGTTGAAAAAATGTAATTTCAAATGGGACTTTTTCGTTTCCCTCGTCATCTTCTGGGAAAGAGAGAAACAAACAATCCCGGCCCACCAGGGCCGTATAGGACACCACGACAAACAATCGATTTAAACACAAGAGACAACAGCCTTCCTTCTACTTCCCATCCTCGAACCATCAAAGAAACACAACGGAGCCATTCCCTCTTTATATATATCTAAAAGCTAAAACATTCCACTCACTCCACTCCACCATTCTTAATTAGCTCTCCACCTCACCGGCCGAATCAAGCTGCTTCAATATTCCAGATCTACTCAAAACGTTCTCTCTCTCTCTCTCTCTCTCTCTCTCTATACTAACCTAGTATCCATGGCCGAAGAAGAAGCTTCAGCTCTTGAGGTCATTCGCAACCACCTCCTCGGCGATGATGCAGCAACACACACCAGTAATAATAACTCACTAATACAGCTCTCTGACTCCCCATCGCATGCTCCTACGATACAGAAGCCTGACCATAAAGCAACAGCTGCAACACCAAAAATCGAAGAAACCAAGCAACAAACAGCTGCTGAGGAGTTCCGGCAGTACCGTGGCGTAAGGCGGCGGCCATGGGGCAAGTACGCCGCGGAGATTCGTGATCCTGCACGCAGCGGCGCTCGTCTGTGGCTGGGAACATTCGACACGCCCGTTGAGGCCGCCCGCGCCTATGATGCTGCAGCATTCCGCATGCGCGGAGGCAAAGCTATACTCAACTTTCCTAATGAAATGATCAGCGACAGAAATGAAGGAGACATTTTCATTAATAGACCGACAACCCTGTTGCTGCAGCCACCGAGACCGAAGCGGGTGAGAGAGGTTGCCGTTGATCAAGAGATTGCAAGGTCAATCAAGATGAAGGCTGTTGCTGCGGCCGCAAAGGATCTGTACTCCTCTGATGAAGGTGTTTGGGCAGGTGTTGATATGAACTTGAACGGAATCTTTACCTTGCCACCACTGTCACCGTTGTCGTCATCGCTACAGGCCACTCTGATTTCGTAGCTGATAGACGATATGTCACTTGTTGGACCTGGGGCGTTGTTGTCATCATTACGGATGACATATTTGTTTATTCGTTCAATTCATTATTCATTTCTTGTCAGTTTATTGTTGAGTATGTATATAGTGTTTGGTAATCATCCGATCGCAAAATAATTATGTTGATCTTCTAGTAAATGAGAATTTGAGGTGAGGGACAGTATCCATAAACGGTTCCAAATCTTCTAGTAGATAAAATTCATAGAAGTCCATCTTTGTTATCAAAGGATAAATGGTGCCAAATAATACAGTTTCCAACTCGGGCTAAAATTGCTAAAATAGCTTTCACAAAAATCACTGTATATAAATCTATCCTTTTCAGGTTAGGTACATAAGATAAGATGTTAATAGTACAACACTAAGACTTCCAAGCGACGGCAATGATATAGGGATTACAGCCGCCATAGATTTCCTTCAATTATTGTTGATTACTGCTGACGGCCGATGCATCAAAGATGTAAGAAAAATGTGAGACGTGCGCTTGCACCTCATTCTTATGGGAAAAGATTGCAATTCTATCTAATTGACTAACTATGACAAGAAATGTTTGTGTTGTGACTTTTGAGACAGTTTTATTTGGATACTTCTCGATTTCACCAAGATCAACACAAAACTCCTAAAGTTCTTTAACTAATATAGCATCAATCGACAATTTCAAAAAGAAAACAGCTAAGAGCAGGACTATAAGAAAATGCAAAACAAGAGTAGCAAGAGATGCATTTAATAAGTTACATGATTTATGCCACTTTTACATAATCTTGAAACAAATAATGCTACATCAATGCCTCATGGCACGCAAACCAAGAACTGCGGCAAGAGCTCACTGCTTGCTACACACATTAGAAAGAGTGATATAAATCTTTGATGCAATAAGTTAGAGATTGTTTAAAATACAATATGCATGACACACCATCACAAACGATGGACACATGAAACAGGAACAAGAGATCATATGCATAGAAAAACATCATAGTGTAAAGTAACAGTCATTATTTAGTTTAGAAGATACAACACCATATTCCTTAACTGCGACACTCGAGCTACTATGAAAGTGACAATAACCTTGCGATAAGCCAAATGTTCCTCAAGGTACCGATCATTTATTTTGAATATGTGATGCATGTCAAGAGCTGCAAGAGATATAGACAGTTACTTATTCAGACTATCAAATGCTCCAAGTTGCTGTTTCACATTTCATGGCTAATGTATGCTTAACGTTCCTAAAATCACAAAAGCAAAAAATCAAGATTGGAAACTAGTAAGCAAATGAAATATCCATGATTGCTGTCTATGGTTGTCCATTACAGTCCCAAAACTATGCTTGAGCAAACTTATCAGGTACTACTGCAATAACACCAGTTCTTTCTCACTCTTGAGGACATAAAGACTCTTATCCATTTATTTTTTGATAATACAGACCACTACAACCGCAAATGAAATTAAATCGAGACCTACCCAGCACAAAGATGGCTTCAATAAACAACCAACATCAGGCTGATAGTATAGTTTGTTCTGCATACCCACTCAATTGAACCGCTTAAAGAAGATCTAAGATCAAAGCTTGCCCCATTGCGAGGAATTCTAGCAAGTCTCACGTTCAGAGGTAGCAAATGTCAAAAAAAGAAAACACAAAAATACAGAAACAAGAGCCACATCAAATCATATGGTGAAAAATTGATCTTTATTTAATAAAATTGATCTTTATTTACTGAGTGAGCAGTTAACCATTAGGTTATTTTTGTACTCTTTAGTTCATCAAGTGTACTATCACAGGGAAAATTGCCCATCTCTAACCCTAGAAGCCATATATATATATATATAGGGATAGGATAGAGACACATGACATCCTTAAAGGCATATGGTGCACATGCCGGCTAAAAGTGGCGGGCAAGATATCCAAATCCAATCTTCACCGTTAGATATGAAGAACCATGAGTTGAGAACATGTTGATAAAATTTCAGCTCAATCGGAATACGAACCGACCTTCATCGAAACTCTTGATCAAAATGACATAAACTTTTAAATTTGACAAAAGATATATATTTTGTTTTTGTGTCACTTTGATCAAGAGTTCCGATAGAGGTTGGTTCGTATTCCGATTGAGCTGAAATTTTCTCAACATGTTTCCAACTTATGGTTCTTTATATCCAACGGTGGAGATTATATTTGAATATTTTTCCGGCCACTTTTGACCGGTATGTGTACCATGTGCCTTTAAGGATGTCATATGCTTCTATCCTATCCCATATATATATGCTAAATCCTAGGTTTGATTGAAAATGCAGAGGCAAAACAATTGATTCGCGCATAACACAAAATATGCTGCGACCACACTGAGTACAGTTCAAACTCTTACTCGGAGAGGTTACTGAACATAGCTTAGGATAGACAAGACTAAGGGCAACATACTCTACTATGAATTGGCCAAGTTAAATGATATAATTCCCAGACACTCAATTTGCAAGGGTATCTAAGCAACATAAATTTATGCAATCACAATGAACTCTTAACAGTCTTAAGTTAACTTGATCTAGAAAGTTCAAAGAAGATAACTACAACGAGTTAATAAGCTGTAGTTGACCACAACCTATCCTGCCATGATATCATTGGTCCATGAAAATTTCAACTCAATTTACAAAGTTAAGGATATTCTTTACGTTAGACCCTCACACTCTCTCCAAGTGAACAGAGAAAAGTTTTCCTCCAATCTCAACTGTTGAAAGATAGCCAATAGGGTTATAGTTACACTAGTTGCTATCTTGCTAACAATTTTTTATTTTCAGAAGCCATGATCTATGTTATCTTATCGAAATTTTTGCATTTTACAACTCTACTTACGAAGATAAGCAAACAAACGATCAAAACAATTCCGCAATGCATAGAAAGACACCAATCAAACATCAAAATGCAGTCAAATGAAAAGCTCTCTTTAATGTCATACCAAAAGCCTGTGCTTACGATGCGGAGGGGATCATCCCCCTGTTTCTCGCATATGCAAAGATCCCGCCAGCCTCAATAACCGGTCCCACATCTCCAATGGGCTTCAACTTGTAAGTCTTGCCGGTTGTATGGTTAGTGAAGCAGTTTCCTCTGAGATCAACTGTGACAATATCCCCAGTAGTACACTCCTTACAAATCCCAGTCTCCTCACTCTCCAGTGGGTAGATCTCACCTGTAGCAACACAGTTCCTAAAAAATATCCTTGCATAAGATTCTGCTATGACAGCACAGGCTCCCGCAGCACCGAGGGCAACAGGTGCATGCTCACGAGAGGAGCCACACCCGAAATTATCCCCGGCAATGATAATGGGGTATCTCGTTACCCCAGAATCTGAATCAATGAACAAAGTCGGGTAGGCGGCGGAAGGCAAGCCGGAGAAGGCGAACGTTCCTAGCTTCCGATACTCATCCGGCTTGGAAGGAACGAGGGTTAAGTACTCCGCTGGGATTATCTGATCAGTATCAATGTTGTCGCCAACAACGAAGCACGGACCATGGAAAGTAGTAACCTCAGTGGTGGTGACGTCAGCAGCAGCGGCGGAGGCAGAGGTGAAGGTGGTGGAGAGAGGACGAGAGAAGGGAGTCGCGGCGGAGGCGTAGAGGACGGGATGAGGGTGGCGGCGGAGAGTAGGGTATTTTGGGAAGGAAAGGAAAGAAGGGGAGAGGGTGTTTTGGGATGGAGAAAGACGGGTAGTTTGGAAATAAATGAAAGATTTGTAGGGTGTCGTCGTGGCCGTTGCCATCGTAGGAGAGAAAATTTTCTCAGTCGAGATGGTGGTGGCGCCGGAGACAGCCGTGGCGGAGGGGAGAAGGAGATCAAGCGACGACGAGGGGGTCTGTAGTCCGTGGAAGAAAACGAGGGATTGAAAGATTCTTAGGGGGTTTTATTTGCTTGTTTTGAAACTTCAAGGGTGTCTCCGAAAAGTTAGAGATATTCTCCTTTTAATAATGGACAATAACCGTTCTCGGTTAATCGGTAAGGTGGCAAAGTAAAAATTTCAGTTTTTGTGTTTCGTTGCCTTTTTCTATATTGCGACTTCGCAAGGTTATAAACGTCCTGATCTTCAAGGAGAGAGCGGTATGACAATTGACAAAGAAAATTTCTAATTTGAATTTAGAATAAGTAACAATAATTCAATATAATTTGAATTTTTATTTAAATATGTCACATATATTACTTTATATTTTTTATATAATTTTTTAGAATAAATTTTTGTAGTCATTTCATCAAGTAATCGAAATACTATCGATTTATATTTTTTAAAATTGCTTATTTTTTTCGTCCAATCTATTTAGAACCTATTCAAATCTATTGCGCTGAAACACTGCTAACTGAATCTTGAACGTATGAACTTTTGAAGTTGGAGTTCATGTACGGCTCTCCGACCGATACTAATAATGCTTCATATATATTAGAATATAAATAATATTCTCCTCTTTATGTCTATTTCATTATTGTCTTTTATGGTTTCTCATAAAATTTTGAGGCCAATGAGTAATAATACTAAACACTTGTTTAATACAAGAAAAAAAGAACAAAACACCATTCTAATTTGTTTGATAAAGAGAAAAAAGTTAACAGTAAGCAGATCAAATTATGTTACACAGTCCTACAAGTCGCACACAGATGCATATATAGTCACACAATGTTACACAATTAATGCCAATAAATAAGTTCAATAGCCGCACATAGTCACTCTAGGACATAGAATTGCACACAAACAATCACCAATCATATAGTGTAACGTCGTATTTATGGTTACACATCATATGCTAGTCGCATACTTAGGGTTAAAGCAAAATTGTTTGAATAGTATAAAATGTTTTGCAAGGGCATCAGCCATATAGATACTTTTGTTTTCATTTATACCGAAAGATATAGGAGCAAATAGAGCAAAGCTATGAGATATTAAGCAATCTATATTAAATCTTAGTTTCTTAGCCTACGATTTGACTGCGTCTACTTTAATATATTTTAGATGGTATGCATTAAGCTTAGGATATCAAACTGTGTAACATACAGTTATCATATATGGTGTAGTTATTACAGATGCGTTAGGTATATAGTTTTTTATATTAGCTCCAACGATCAATTGAATTATTATATGGTGTTATACTGAGAAGTAGATTAAGTTTAACGATTGTGTGCTATTCTAAATGAGCAAGTTGTCTCCCTCCTCTACTTCTTTTTTTTTTTGGTTACTTCTCATTAGTTGATCGTAGATCATCTAGTGGCAGTGCTTTCCCCGAACAACTTGTTGTAAATGCGACAAAGTTTATAGATCAAATCAAATTGATGGAGAACATCATTCTTAAGCTGACTTCTTTACAGTAGAGGGCACATTGTCCAACCATTAACCATAAAAAATATAGTCTTTTCAGATATATGAGCGGGATGGTGGAGTTATAGTGTAAAGTTTGCACATATCGAGTGTTCGATTTGGATGAAAGTTGGTGTGAACATGTCTTACCTGCAAGAAGACACTGCTATATCTCCATCCACTGCCTTTATTCTCAATATTATAACATAGAATTTCTCTGACATGCACATGAAGAATTCATACATCCGACACTTTAACGATCATGTGCTATCGTAGTTTTGATATTATGCAGCCATATGCGAGCATTTTGTACAATTATGTGACCACTATCTAACTTGGGCTCCTTTTAATGAGCACGTAGGAAGTATTATGGTCGTATAAGGTCGCACAACGTCAAATTTGTCATAAAAGGTCGCACATGCATCAAGATATATAATTAATTTATAAATATGTTAATGCAGTCGCTCTAAATACTTTAAATTTGTAAATGGATTTTGCTTTTACATTTTCAAGCAACCATTTCCTTACGCAGGTTGGCCTAATGAATTACCTAGCTTGAGCTGTAAGTTTAGACATATCGAGAATAATCTCTCCAAAGTAAGAAGCTCTTAGCATTTCAATCCTTATTTGTTTTTGAGATGCTTTACTTTAGATATCTTCACACACTTTCTCCAAAGAGGTTATTTTGATACTATTTGATAACTTTTCCTTCAAAATCTTTCATGCTTATAATATCTGTAACATATATTAACTACTAAATAACTAACTCAAATATACACTCGAGTACACTCCAATAAGGACAAACTATGACACATGCAACCATCTTTACCGCTCTAAGCGATCATAATTTGAGACTCTTGTGATAATCTGTGAGACCATATTATGCGAATCTGTGCGACCTTATTGTTCAACATATGCTTATCATAACCATGGAACTGTGCGACCATATGTGTGAGTCACTGTGCGCGAACTAGTCTGATCTTTGCGATATGGACAACTGTGTACAACCAATAAGGCTTTGTGCTATCTTAGTAATGTAGACGATAAGGCAAACCTTTCAACAATGCCATGGACAAAGTGGACAGTTTCAACGTACCTAGTGAAGCTATTATGGTTTCTTCCGAATCAAAAATAATGGGGACATTTTAGGAAGTTAGTAAAGGCACTACAACAAAAAAGTGCCTGTCTTTCTAAAACAACTCCCCCGTTAACTTCTTTCAAACTGTTCTCCCGCAGGGTTGTTCCACTGCTAACAAGATCCAGGACCCCATCAGCTAAGGCAGTAAGAAGTCATTCTATGTTCTCATAAATGCTTGATCGAAAAGTCCAAAAGTATGCACATACTATTACATTGCTTCAACTACTATATTGAACCTTACAAACACAGGAAATTCAAAACATATGAGCATGTTGTGTTAAAAGTATAATTTCACATAGGATTAACAAAATAAATTCTGTATCATTGCTGCAGAAGATTTCAAGCCATCAATCCAACTTCTTTGCCATTTTGGTGTTCTTCCTTGTCACTTTTCTCCGCATCCATGCTGTAATTCAACTCCTCTGCCCTCTTCACCTCTCAATTAAAAGAATAGTCACGCCACGTGTGCATGATGGGGATCTTAAAAGAATAGTCTCATTGGGTTAATAAAATAACTCACCACTGCTACATTAAATATCATTTCTATAAATTGATTTCACGTATATGATCGATTTTCCTAACCGGTTAACGGAAACTCCCATTATTAACAGAGGGATATATGGAAGTTTAGAAAGAAATGATCAGGAAAATATCAAACATGATTTATCGATACTGACCTTACCAAAAATGTAGTTCAGGAGAAAGCACGACAACATAAATGGATTCATGCAGCCAAGACAGCTAGTGGGACAACACAGAATTGCGATTGCTGTTGTTATTTTCATTTTGTAGAATATCACAGATACACCAATCACAAACTAATAAATGAAACATATGATACTGGTAAAATTGGATATATACCGAAAGACCAACTCTTAAAACCTTAAATGAGCGAGCAAGAACTACCTAAACAAGACAAAAGCAAATGTTATTTAATACAAGATTTTAACACCTACTCAAGTTGCTTTTAAAAACTAAATGCCTTTATCTAACAATATCAGTTAATTAAAATTCCTTATCAAATAGGTTTTCTGTAAATTAAGTTATACATGTAAAACTCGGACTACAATGGACCAAATCACAATGTATCTTTAACAAATTGGATCTGGTATCTGACAAAAAAGACACGAGTTACCATGAAGGATGCTTGTTGGTGAAGCAGATAAACTAGTCAATCCAAGTTATAATGAGCACTTCATACTCAAACAAAATTAATCCTATATTACACAGGCTCATGTCGAGCAATAGTGAACTATCTAGAGGGCTACGTCTATAGCGCCAGCATGTGATATGTTGTAGAGACAATAATAAGGTTTCAAGAGATTCTTTTTAGGCGCTACCAAAACAAGGATGCATGATCAATATATTTCAAACTATAATCCATTAATATGTCAGAAAAATAAGTTTGTGCAGTCAATCTCTCCTTCCTTCACCAAAAAGCTCCATAACTACATTAAGCACACATATTTCTAGTCCAAAAGAGAAACGTTAACATAACTTTCTGTAATTCACATTTTAAAGTAATAACCAAGTAGCACAAACAAGCCACCTTACCTTAAGGTAATTGTCCAATATGCATTTAAGGATAGCAGTGTAAAGTTTGGAAAATGAAAGTTCAAAAAACAAAAACAAAAAAAACAATGCATTACACATTATTTCTTAATTAATGGTTCAAGAGCATGCTTGGTCCCAAAAACATTTTGGAAATGTTAATTCATGTCCACAAAGATTTTGTTCTGCACTTTCATGTCCTTTTGTATACTTCTAGCGGTGTCCCTAATATGGTTTAAAATTCATATTATAGTGGCAAGTGTCCAAAGAAATAAATACACTAGTAAGAAAACTTAGATGGACATGAAATGTATAAGTCCAACAACATTTAAAGAACATTTTCGGAAAGTTCAAAGACCAACCTTGAATTTGACCTTTCCTGATGAAATGACCTAAGCAAATAACTGCATTTTAAAATTTAAGAAGTTATACTTTTCATGAATAGTTAAGACATCACATATGCAAATTCCCTAAGAGGAATAAGTGTCAAGTTTGGTCCATTTCCATCAAGTGTTGATTCTGTACAATGGCATTAGTCCATGTGGTGAAACTTAGACCTCTATGTCCACAAATGCTAATGTAGTCTTGGTTGGTTGCATCACACAGAATCTCATTTAAATATTGTATAAACATTTCTTATTGGTTTATCATGTATGATGATTCTAGATATATCATTGAATGTAAAAAAAACAAAAAACAGAAATAAAAACCAAAACAAAAGCCTTACATCTTAGCACTATACATGAATTTGCTTGAGCTCATACTTTATAAAATATGTAAAGGAAAGAGTCATATTTCTTCATGAATAGTTAAGACATTATACACAACATGTCATCTAAAAGAGGCTTTAAGTTGACAGTTTCGACCATTGAGTTGCACCAGATTTGTCCAAAGAAACCATTGTAGTCTTTGGTAAATTGCTTCACACCATATGTCGTCTAAGTATAGTCTAAACGTTTATATTTTTTAGAAGCATATATAATACGTTGAATCTAGATAAGTCATTTGGAATCTACTACATTTTCTTTTTAAGGCTATAGGTGATTTTGCTTGAGTTCATCTATCAGTATAGAAATGAACAATAATACATTCGATTAACATTTTAAACCTCTTGTACTGGAACTACTAAAGACGAATAAGATGTTAAGATGCCAATTGATATAAAATAATACAGAAAATGCAGTTTAACAATAGATGCCATTGGATCATGGAAGAATTTATTTGCTTTTTGTGGGTTTCATGATTGAAGCAATCAAATCAAGGCAACAACAAACAAATTAGTAATGTCATGCAATTTGAGAGAGAGTGGCTTGTCATTGTCATATTGCATGAAAAGATGTAAGGAACAATGACATTTGAAAGTTCAAACCCCAAAACGAATTACATTACAAATTTTAAAGATGATCGCTTATGGAAGAGCAAAGGATGATACTTCTCATCGCTAAGCTAGTCTTGTGTCTTTTCAATAATTCGCGCTCATTCTCTTCGATGGTGAACTAGCAAGTGATGATAGACCAACATAGAAGTTACCAAGAAACTTCATTAATATTGTTGTCTTGAGGATTAGCAAGAATTCTAGCAATTAATATATCAACCGTAATTTTTATTCCAAAAGACCCAAAGAGGTATTTATTTTCAACTACCTATAACATTACCTGAAATCATATGGTAATGCAAAGGCTCACTACTAGGTTGCATAGATTATGTCAAGGCCTTACAGCAGGGGCTGCCACCAGTTCTCTGTCAGCACTCGAATAAGTAACGTATTTGAAACCATTCTCTCTCACAAACTTAGGTCCCCAGCTGTGCAGAATCAGAAAACACATAAAATCAGGTTAAGATACTTGGTCCAACAATACATCAGATGTAAAAGATAACCAATTATGAAAATCCTGTAGCTATTGTTAGAGGTCTTTCCTCAGTCCATTGAGGCATCTGCGCTAGCTCTTGTAGATTGTTTATATGTTTGAAATTCCGTATCTTGGAATCTGAAATAAAACTACTAGGAATAATCCACCAGCAATAGAAAAAGCTTTTTTCTAGAACCAGATTAAGAAAATCTAAGAAGCCAAATGAAACTTACTGAAAGTGATATACAACAGTCTCTGTGCTCTAGTTCCTCATGAATTATGATCAAATCCTCATTTCCCTTAACAAGAATTTACAAATCAGCCTTCATATATCCACATGGAAGATCATTCTATAATGAGACACTCAAAAGACATGGATTTGAGGCTGAAAACTCTAGAACTCTCAAATCATATATGCTCATTAAGATCTTACCTGTCCATATTCACTCACAGTATCAAGGCCTACAATACCAAGGTCCAAATCACCAGTAAGCAGCATGCGAACATTATCAGTAGGCCATTGAAACCACACCTCCAAGTTTGGCGTCTGCATGAGGGACAAGGAAGAGCAATGTATATCTAAAAGTCAAACATGAACGGAATTAAAGACTTCGTCAATGGCACTTTACATAGAGAGAGAATTACGTCTAGGGGGTCAATGGCACTTGATCACACTACTTACAATAATTGTCACTTAGCTGCCCTAAATTTTACTGCTTACATCAACAGATTAACCACCTACAACTATGTAAGAACATACGACCGTTTTCCTCAAGTAAATGAAAGAAAGACACATAGCAAATCAAACTCAGAATCAAAAGCTAGGAAATCAGATCCAGAAGGGTAGAACCCTCATTTATGTTATGTATATCACATGAAGACATAACAATTCAGTATCATGTGAAGCTGTCTCTTAAAACTAAAGATAAAGAAAATCCATGTGGAGCTGTCTCTTAAAAATACAGATAAAGAAAATAGGTTTTTAGAACCACTGGTCTCCATAAATGCATATTACATAGTCCAGTATGAAGCAATTCTGAAGCTCCAAGGAAAACCATAGGAAGATTATAGCTAGAAAGGACACAAGTCAGCGAGAGTAGTGATTTCAATCTTACCTGTGGATTATAGCATTCGATTGCCTTATGAGATACCCGCCTGGTCATCATGGTCGTTTGCAGCAGCATCAGGGTAAAGTGCGTTTGGCATTGCTTCTCCCAAAAGTTCATTCCACAAAAGCACTTCATATTTTTCAATAAATCTTGCACAATATTCTACAAATATTATTTAAGAATATAGAAAGTACAAAAAAATTTTACTCTCGTTTCTCGAAGAACAAAATATATCCTCCCTTGAAAAGCTCATTTTCATAAGCTCTCTCAAACACCCCCTTACAAGCAAGCTTCCTGCTATAAAACGCTTATTCGAAGTTCATGTTATCATCACTGAGTAATCTTCTTCAGTATAATGTTTCAACTATTTCGGTAACCCATCCCAGCCATGGAACCGGTTGTTCGCCAACACGATCACTGGCACAGGTGAGTTGCCTAGGTTATTAGGGATTTCGAACACAAACTGATAATGGTTATGAAATTTGCATCCAAGCTTTATCAAACAACTCTCTAGGAACACCTCCGTCGAACCCATTGTACGTAAGATCCAAGTACTTCAATCTCGGTAGCCGGAGAACAAGACGCGAACTGGTTATTGCTTATATCTAACTCGTGCAACAACCTCAACCGACAAAACGGTGCGGAATCGTGCCGCAAAAGTGGTTAAAATTAATATGAAAAGAGCAAGACCAGTGAGCAAGCCGGTTATTCAGGGAGATAACTGGCGTTATCACCATGGCTGCGATCAATGCCGGGGAAAACACGGAGCGAATGATTTATGGCAATGTCGCGTAGTAAACACCACTGTAGGTCACGAACATTAGGACCCACCCAGTTTCCGATCAGACTCAACGGATCTGACACTATAGCCAGCTTCTACACTTGAAAGAAGCGGTCCAGCAGCGGATAAAAAATCCAAAACTAAGCTTTTTTTTTCTATTTCAATTTAGTTGATGTTTGGAAATGATTTTCAAATTCTTTTCGATCCAAATTTTTATTTTATGATTTTTAAAGTTACTTTAATATTCGGTAGAACTATTTAAAAAAATTTTTAATACAAAAAGTTTTTATATTATATATATATTTAATTTTGTATATAAAAACTTGTATTTCAAAATTTTTTAATTTTTTAATTTTAAAATTTTCTTTTTATAAACATTCAAAATATCCACTTAGATCGAATCGATCCAAATATCGGACCAACAATTTAATTCAAGTCAATAGTAGACATGATTAATTTACAGATGCACACTAATTTAGATTCTGAATTGGTAATTTTTAGATTAATCTAAATAGTTAATTTAAATTTGTCAATTATAATTTATATAAAAAATAGTAATGGCTTCGTACATATTAAACTAGACATCATGGCAAGTTTAAGATCGTACTTTCTTTGTATTTTTCGCATTGTTTTTCTTTTCTAGATTGAGTTAAGAGCAATTTTGTGTCGTTGTCTTACAAGTCAAATAAGGCATGATAATCAACTCAAATACAAATATCCAGCTAACTAAGAACTGTTCATTCTGCTCATTGGTTATTCCTCGTGCACGTATGGATAGCGGGAACCCCATTTCTCAAGCATCAGAGATTCTGAGTTGCTTGATTACATGCATGCTTTGCCTTTACAAAGACTACCTTCCAGCCGGGGTATAAGGTAGCTTTAACCATGCGTTGTTGTAATTGTAGCTTCTTCCTCAATTGATCACATATAGATGGGTTCCATCAATCCATTAAGAAGCAAGGTAGCATTCCTAACTTGTGGTTCTTTTCCTGCCCTTGTCTCTTGTCGTTATATATTTCAGTAATCACCGGAATTGTCATTTGATCGATTTCCTTAGGTATCAAGAAGAAGTGGAGATTGATTAGAGGTCAATCATATATATCTCTAGTGAAAATTTGATTTAATTAGATGGGGATCGCCTCCAGCTTGCTTGGAAAACTCGGTAAGCTTTCATGTTCTTCTTTTTTTATTTATGCATTATTCATCTAGCTCATCTTTGGTGCGCATACGTAGCTTTTGAGAGGACTGAATTAATCTTTCTGTGGAATTTAATGAAATAGAATTGATCAATTGCATCCTTATTATTAGGCTTGTCCGGAGTGCAATCTGCATGGGTAGACAGTGTTTATAACAGATATTTTACCGACCAAGAGATACGTGAATTCGAAAGTTTCCATTTGGCTTTTCTTAGGCTGTGCAGGTATGTTCCATCAACATATGTTTTTGGAAGTTTAAATGTATAGTATAATTAAGCTAGTAGAATTTGTATAAGATGATGATCCTTTTATTTTCTTCTGATTCTAATGCAGTGAACTAAACTCGATTATGCCCGGTCGGCATTATGATCCACCACCATATGACGAAGTCGTCGTAAGTTAATTGTATCCTTGAGTTCTGTCAAAACAGATTGATAGTGTGATCCAAGTATTCATGCTTACCTTTTAGCAATTAACACGTTCAAACAAACGAGAGTAATCATCAGCTTAGAAAAAAGAAAACATAGAATAGATCGAAACCGAGCAGTCCATTGTATTATTAGAATAGAATGAAGTTTGCATCAATTGACTGTATCACACCCTCCAAACTCCAACTCTTTTTTTTTTATAATAATTTTCTTCTTAAGAGCTCCCTTGACAACTAAAAAAATTAGACTCATGAAAAATTATCTATCCAAACAGTTGTATTGAAATATATACTCTGCCACATGAAGAGCCATCGAGTATTCTTTTGCTCGAGCCACTTTTTATTTATATAGTTTTGTTTTTTTTCAAATTAGAAAATCAAATTCGTTAATCGTTCTTAGACAAATAAAAGCTACTAAGGACTAAATTTATATGTTTTATTTGAGAAAACGTTACGAACACAAAATCTTGCTCACAATTAAGCACATGAACACGTATTAGAATCTGAGAATCATTAGCATTGAAGGCTGCAAAATGCTTCATCTCGTTGAGCACATTAGATGCGAGACATCGTCATCGTTGAACTTAATTGGAAATGTTAATTACTATCTGTGAGCATTAGAGTCAATGTCAGAAACTGCACACTGTAAAAGTAGAAAACTACAACAAACTCTTTATTCGAAGAAGAATTTAGGACTTAGAAAGTATCAACAAACCAATTGTTTAAGAAACGCGAAGCAATCACAATAAGAAACTTAATAATTTTTTTCTCATCAATAAATGATACTATCAAGTCAGAACAAGGAGCTTTTCTCCTGTTAGTTGGCACAGTAAGTCTCAGAGATTCCTTTTGTTTTTGTTTTTTCTTTTGGGTATCTTTCAATAGGACGCGCTTGTTAAATTTGGAGTTAGGCTACTTACTTTGGCGTTGTTGTTATTAATTAAGAGAGTTAGCACAAGGAGAAGTATAAAACTTTCAATCCAGTTTAGTTAGATCTATGGAGATGTTTACAACAAAATACATTTATTGAAAGATCAAAGATTTTTAAGATTACGGTCCATTCACTAGTAATACTTAGAAAGCGTTTATATACCAACCAAACTCCACTTTTAATATAAAATAAATAAATAAATTTTTTATCAAATATATATTTTTTAAATTTAATTTTAAAATTTACTATTAATATAAAATTAATATAAATTTATTTTTTATTAAATATTTTTAATTTAAAATTTAAAATTTATTTTTTAAAAATTAAACACAGTCTTAGACAATACTTTCGTGTTCAATCTACCAATATTTTTGGTACAATTTTTGGAATAGAGAAGATAATATATTTGATTCAATTTTAGAGTATTCAAAATTAAAGCAAAAAATATTATATACTAATTTGTACATTCTAGTCAAATTTTCTTAATTTTAATTACCTTCTAGATGGTATCCACTCCGCTGCAAAGATTAATCAAAAAAGAAAAGGAGTTGACTTCCCTTTTCGAAGGTGGAGGCCATCTAACTCACTCTTTTCTCCCCTTGTATTGTTCTTGAAATAAAAAGCCACTAAACAAACGAAAACAACAACTTAAGTAGGACTCCTTAATTTGTTTCAACGTAAGTGTAACTAGCTCAGCTAATTAACATTTTTGTATCTAATCTTTTGACAGAAATGCCACGAAAAGTTTAAGAAGGTGGGTAGCGAGAAGGAGCAAAAGGATCTAGTAGTTAGCCTTCTTACGGACAATCTTCGAGCAAGTAGGAGTGGGACAGATAATCGTGCAATCATACTTACCGGCATGGTTGCCCCGGCTGCTGCTATGGCGTTAAAGAAGACCGGAGAAAATTTACCACAAGCTAAGAAGTTCCGTCTCAATCTTATTCCAGACGCTGTTTTTGTACCGACGTTCACACTTTTATCTTTGGTTGGAGCCAAAATGCCGCAACTCAGCAAGAACAACACGACGCGCAAAACTCCATGAATCATATTTACTTTATTCATCCAAATATTAATTACCCTATGCGGTATGTATGCTATGAAAATAATATGGAGGTGATATAAACTGGAAAGATATATGTAGAATTGTAGTTTGAATTCACTGCAATATACGGGAGGAGTTTGTTATTGCCGTGTTACCTTTCAAAGGTTAGAGTTTGCCAGAAAAAGGTTGAAAATGGTATTAGCTTTGTTACATATAGGGGTGACAATTCGGATTCCTAAGTCAGTTCTAGATCGATTCATATAATAACCGGATTAAAATTATTTAACCTAACCCGATTCATTTATTTATATAGATCAAAATTATTAATCCTAACCCAATCTATTTATAATCAGATCAAAATCGGATCGACCTATTTAATAATTAAAATTATTAAAATAAAATTATAAAAATTAATTTTAATAATAATATATAAAATTATTAATTTATGATATATTTAAAAAAAAATTTTAATTTTGACAAAATTTATAAATAAATAAAAATTAGTTAAATTAAAATAAATTAAAAAATATACATATATAAATTAAATTCAAATTTTTCCTATTATTTTCTAATTATTAAATTATTAATATTATATAAATAGTTATATGGATTAAATATGTCAATTTCGGATCAATTCAAACTCTTTTAAAATTTTTAGGTTATTCTCAGATCGATCCGAAATTAATTCGAACTCGATTAAAGCTTGATCATAATTCAATTTTTTTTGGATCTATTTTGGGTCAAATTTTTGAATTGGATCTAAATTTATCATCCCTAATTACATATATGTGAATAATTTTGAGGAAAGCTAAAAGGCAAAATCCAGCTCACCTCTTTGCAAATGCAGAATAACTAAGTACCAAAAGAAATGCGAAAAAAGATAGCGTGAGATAATAGCAGGTTAATTCTACTCTTTATTGATTGAATAATATTCTAGCAACAATGATAAGGTCAACGTGTCTCTAATGGCAATGTAGCTAGTAAGAAATCATAATTCGCATCACATACAGCAGCAGCAGCTAATTTAATGTATATATGTATATATATATAGCAGCAATGTCAGCGTTCTCACTCTATATAATATAACATATAAATATCACACGTATAAAAAATGTTTGTATTTATCAAGTAGAAGCTTATGAAATTAAATGTTTTGTTTATGACAATTTTTTCTGGTTTTTGTTTTCTCTGGAGAATTAAATCCGAAGCTGTCGCTTTCTCTTCCACCCATCTTTCCGCTCCCCTCTCTCTCTTCTGAGGGCGGAGCCCTCCCCTCCCCCCCCCTTCCCTTCCCTTCCTTCCCAATCAACTTTTGTTCCTCTGCCTGCTCCAGATCTCATTCTTTTTTCCATCCCCAAAACCAACGAAGTTGTTGCTGCTGCATTTTTGTTTCTTCTTTGTTTTCTTTTAATTATCAACACACATACGCGCACACACAACAACGAACTACCGTCGATTTGTTCTTCTTCTTGTTCCTCGACAAAGTGTTTGATTCTCCTGGGAGACTTCTTCATTTCATATAAAGCGAGAGAGAGATGCAGATTTGGCGCTAGAGATCAGTTGGTGATTTCTATATATAATTATATATAGAGGGTTGATTTCAATTGTGTTGATAACATGCGGGTTGTGCCGTCGGGATCGTCGGCAGGTGGGGAGGGAGAGCCTGTAAAGGTGGGGCCAACCAAGTCCCATGTGTATCTCAACGTTTACGATCTAACGCCTGTCAATAATTACCTTTACTGGTTCGGCCTCGGGATCTTTCATTCCGGCATCGAAGGTACTTGATCTTTCTTCCCTTAGAAAGAGTTCAGTTGCTTTGCGTTGATGATATGTATTATTTTAACAATATGGGATTCTTTAGGATTTAAGGCATTTCTGGTTGTAGAACCCAATCTCTTGGATTCCATATTTGTAGGGTGTACTTGTAGATTATTAGCAGCCTTAGCTTGCAAAAACGTAATTATTCATAGGAATTTAGAAGATAAGCAGGCAGTGGACCTTGGATGATGGTTATTAGGCAGCAGCTTGATTCTTTGTTTTGATTAGAATGAGATTCTGCATCACTTGATTGACAACCTGTCATTCAAGATTGGCGCCTCCACTTGCACGAGTCACTTGGCTGGTTTCCACTTGAATATTTATATGATCCTTTAAAGACAACTGAACTAGGAATGTAACACTAATTTAACTGGACGGAACCTGTTACCCATTTTGAAAAGTAAATATAAAATAAGTTCAAATAAAGGACTAGAGTTATGGTCATTGGTGAGACTACATGGAGATCGAGATGCTGACTTGATACTAGTTGGTGCTTGCGGCAGCTTTGAATGCGAATGCAACACCTTTAATATTTTCCACGATGATCTATTGTCATGTATTTGTTTTTCCTTCATAGGGTAACAACAGAGGTGTATATGTAGCTACATATGGACATAGTTTGCTGTCAAGAGTGAATAACAAATGCAGCTCAAGTTACAGACTATAAGAGAATGAAGTGAATGGAGTAGATTAGAAGTGAGGGTACACTTGGATGAAGGATGTAGTAGAGGGAAATACTTATTTTAAAGGGATGCAAGAAGAGAAACAAGCATCAAATAAGGAAAGAATAAAGTGATACCATTCTAATTATAGATCAAAATGTCTAACTACCTCCAACGTGTATGACAGCTATATAAGAATAGTCAAGAAAAGTAGTGGGAAGGGTATATGCTTTAGAGAGAGGAAGGATCGACGGTTATGGATAGGCTGCACAAAATTATGTATAAGCTAGGCTGAAAGAATCTGGCACAGAGTTTGGAGGTGCATGATCCTAGAGAGAGAGAGAGAGAGAGAGGATCAATGAACCAATTGGGTGAATTTTTATTGCTTTCGCAGTGCAGAAGTGCAGCAGGAGGAATGTAAAGCGGGAGTGGAAACAAGAAGGGAATGAGAGGGTTATTCTGTCAGTTTAGCTTTTGTGATTATGCTGGGGCCTGTGACTTAGCTTGTGTTGGATAACTCATATTAAAACAGCTCCAACTACTGTAGTGTTTTGACTGCATAGGATCCCCAACTCTTTTGTTGTCGGGTAACTTAGGGCCCTAAATTGCTAATGAGTTAGTTATCTTTATTTTGAACTGGAGCTGCTTGTTAGCCATTTTATCTGAGTTAGTTGATATTCTTGAGTTATGTTTTCTGGAGCATATAATTTTTAAATTTTATTATCTGAACAGCCATTTAATATTATGAACCTCATAGCTTTATTGGAAAGACAAGTTTGGTGCTCTTGGACTTTGTCACTATTACCTTCACCACTCCTTACTTTTTGTAAGTTTGGACTTATAGGACCAGTTTGAAATTTTATCGGTAATGACGTTTTGGTCTTAATGCTATTTAATATGAACTTACTCTAACTGCTACTTGTCTCCAAGTAAAATCGAGCATGGCACTAAACTTGGTCATTATTCATGCAGTTATTATAATTTGGATTCAATTTTAGTCATAATTGTTTCTCAAGAAAAAAAAAATTAGACAGAAATTTTCTGACTTATCACAGTACTGATGTTACTAGTTAATGTTCTTAGCGAATCAATTCACCTGTACTGATGTTTGTGACAATTTTTCCACTGTTTACAAGACATTCATTTGTTGTGTGGGTTTGAAGACAAGATGTTATAGGGTACACATGAATAACATTGATGACAATATATGTGTCAATCATTAGATGATTCATCTTTGTCGTAATTATTTCAAAGTTTCAAGATGCCAGTCATTTTGAGATGCAAGTCTTTCACAGGAAACGTGGATTGAAGTTCAGATTTTGTGTTCTTTACTATGATGGATACTTTGGTTGTGTACTGTCTGGTATAGATTGGGTCATGCCGGGTATAACGATGGAGCTTGAGTTTGTTATTTCACAAACTTCCCTGTTCTCTCACACGCTCTGTCTTGGCATAATGTCATTGCTTCAATTTCAGCCTAATAGATAATAGTATTATAATCTTAAAAGTCGCTACTTCATTTCACATGATTTATTTATGTTAAGTTCTTTTTGCGAAAGACTTTCTTTTCCTTTGTTTATGCTATTTGGAGTTTGGTGCTTAGGTGACTCCTGATAACTTTGTGTCAAAATTTAGGGCTTATCGTTACTTACTATTTAGTTAAGTTACTGCATAACTATCCCATCATTTTCTTTGTGTATCTCTTGTATGATGCGGTAATGCCACAGTACATGGCATGGAATACGGGTTTGGAGCTCATGAACACCCAACCAGTGGAGTTTTCGAGGTTGAACCAAAAAGCTGTCCAGGTTTCATCTTCAGACGCTCTGTATGGCTGGGTACCACAGATTTAACCTGCGCGGAATTTCGATCATTCATAGAGCACCTTGCTGGGGAATATCACGGTGACACGTACCACCTAATTGCCAAGAACTGCAATCATTTCACTGATGATGTCTGTATGCGCTTGACTGGAAAAGGGATTCCAGGTTGGGTAAATCGGTTAGCAAGATTAGGTAGGTATCTCCTTCATGATGCTTTTTGGTTCTCTTGATTAAGGCATCCCAATAATTTATGTGAGCTTGAAGTTTCAGGTTCTCTTTGCAACTGTCTTCTACCTGAGGCTATCCATGCGACAACTGTTGGACGTCTTCCTGAACATCTGGAATTGTCTGGTAAGCTCATACAATTTACTGTATCAGACTTCCCTTGTGCAAATCATGAAAAATATTAGGTTATATCTCTGGTTTTATCCCATGCTTGCACCTGGTATAGCAACATCAAAGTACTGTTAAAGTAAGATTCTTATTACTCATTATTTCTGGGAGTATGGCAGATGGTAGAAAGTCTGGTCATAAGGTGTTTGTGGCTTATTTGCATAACATGTATGACTTTGTTAGCTGTTCATTAACCATTGATGTAAAAAATAATGAACTAGATGGTTCTGAGTCTGTTGCTTCATCAACTCTGGTCGAAAGTGATGATGACGAGGAGCTAGATCACCACCTTCTAAAGACATCCACATCACCAAGGGACAGACCACTGAGGCTAGCTAGAGATGTTATTGGATGAATTCAATTTGGATTTCTCGATGTTGCTGTGATAGAATGAATGTTCCCATCATGGTTAATCTAAACAAAGGCCCTTTTGGATCTCTGCCACGGTGCCCGTCTTTAGTGCATCTTGAAGATCTTGATTGATGTATCTGTTTTTCCTCATGCTGAATTAATTTGTTGCCAAAGTAATTGTGTTTGATGTTAATAGAATGCGTACGCTTCTTCATTTTGTGGGTGTCTGGTACAGAATAGAGATTGAGACATGTTCGTGGTGGTGCGTGGTGTTACTTCAAACTAACTTTTGTTTGTAATTTGTGGCATTAAATTATGGAGGAGACAAGTTCTTATAAACAAGTTATGTCTTTGGTCTTAAGATTCTGATATGACTTTATAGACATTATGTTTGCAACAGCGAGTGAGTCAGTATACGCTAATATCGCCAGACTATTAACTTTTGGTAACATGATATTAATATAGTAATTTATATTAAAAACTTTTAACATTTTAATTTTTTTAAAAAAGTTTAAGTATAGTATTAAATTAAAATTATTTTATAGCTCTTAAGATGGTAATATATGATCCGATTTGAAAATTTAATCCGAAATTGATTTATTTAACAAGAGTTAGAAAATTTGACCTGTATAAATATATTTTTATATATTTATAAATATTTAAATAATTTATTTAAAATTTTAAAAAATATAAAAAATTATTTGTAATAACATTTTTTTATTAGTTATTTTTATTTTTAAAAAAAATAAAAATTATTTTAATTTTAAAAACGTTTTATTTTAAAAGCAATATCAAGTATCTTCTACTTCCGTGCAACTCGCAGCGGTGCCTGGTTCTAAAAATTCAAAATGAACGCATAACGGATGATTGCTAGATTTCTTATATTTAAACTTTTTTAGTTTGAAAATTTTAAGTAGAATCATAAAAACAATATGAAAAGAATTGTAAATGGTTTTGAGAATGTTCTAACATTAATTCGTTATTTATTTTGAATTAAGTAGTTGACCTGTTGATACTATTTGGCCGACAAGTTGATACTATTTCTGCCACATGAACGATGACTTCTTCTGGAATAGTGATCTGTACTGCCTAATCAGATTGATTGATATTCTCATCCAGTCGATCCAAACAAGGAGCAGAACCGAGCCATATTTGGCATCCTATTTTAGGGGGCTTTTAAAAGTGATTATAAAATAAAATTTTTTGAAATAAAAATATTTTTATTAACGAGTTTTATTTTTTTTACTTTCGAAAAAATAATAAAAATATGCAATAAAAAGATCTCACTCTGTAGAATTTTTTTACACTTTCTAAATTTTTAAATAAATTTTTTATATACTTTAAAAATATATATTTAAAAATGTAAAATAAAAAAAAGTTAAAAAAAGCTGATAAATAGTTTATAAAATGCACTCCCAAACAAAACCTAGATCATTGAAGAGTGTTTCCCGTTGAAGCAACACAAGTATTTCTCCAACCCCTTACTGATGATCTCTAATTGGCCATCAGTCTGAGTATTATAAGTTGAATTCATATACAACATAGGAATGTTTGGGATTATTTTTTTCAAACACTTTTTTTTAATTTTTAATTATATATTTTTCGATACATATTTTATAAATATATAAAAAATTTATTTAAAAATTTAAAAAATATTAAAAAATTTTACGAAATAAAATTTTTTTATTACATATTTTAATTATTTTTTTAAAAATAAAAAATATATAATTTATTTTTTAAAAAAAATAAAAATATTTTTATTTTAAAAATTTTATTTTATAAGTACTATTAAATACTCTTTTAGTGCGGCCAATTTAACTCCCGCGAATAAAAGCTCGAGAACACTGGTCTCACAATCTGCCTACTGAACGCCGAAGCGACGCTGAAAATCATGTCTGGAGATTCAATCTAAACTAGCTCCTCATATAATAAACTTGAAATTGTGCACGGACTGAACTTTTGAACTGCTTGATTACCGAATCCGACTTTGTGTTGTTTTAAACATTTAATGTTAGGAAAGTTGTCCAGTACCACAATTAGTTAGATTGTTATTGGACCAAATATTAAGATTTTCTTCTTTTAAAAAATAAAATTTGGAGAGGCATGGCTTGACAAAGCAAATATCTGGGGAACTAAAGCTTAGAATTTTGATTTGCGAACACGGGCTAGACGTTTGAGCACAATTCTCATCCACAAATTATCTCATTCTCTCAGCTCACAACCATGAAATCTATCTTCCTCATCATCTGAAAGCTCAATTTATATTTCCTCGTTCCTTCATGGGATCACCATGGCGTTCGCTATCTGCCTGCAACCGTTTCCTCCTCCAACTCTCGGCACTTTCTCAACTTCTTCGCCCGTTTCTCGTCGCCGCCGATTCTTTCTCTCTACTAAGTTCAGTACAAGGACATCTGCTTCGGCGGTGGCAAAAGAAGCAGGGCCCGGGATTGTGTGGTTCAAGCACGATCTCAGAATTGATGACCATGCTGGCCTCGTTCAAGCCGCCGCCCGCCATCGCACTGTTGTCCCTATCTATGTCTTCGATCCCCGCATTTTGTCGAGTAAGTGCTCAGCTGCTGAATTTGAATTTGTTTTATCAGGGATGATCAGTAAAAAACATTCTGTTTATATCTGTTTTTGTAAGTGTTAGCTACAATAGGCACACAATTTGTTTCTCATAATGCAGACCTATTGACAGGCCTTAGTTTGTAATTTGACATTGCCTGTCTACAACAATATTTCATCCATTCTTAGTAATAAAGATAGTGTTTGCTTCTGTTTACACTAAATTTCTGTAATTTCTGCTCAAATTTAGCTTCCTCCATTTGTGATGATTCTTAAAAGGACGACTTCGTCATCGTTGTAGCTTTTCGGATTGAGAATCTTAACTATGATTAGAACGCAATCTCACGATCTCTTGATGTAGATGAGATCTTGACATTGCATAGTGAAATTGCCTACGTATGGTACAAACAAAGTGAATAACAAAGCAAAATCTATCAAAAGATTTTGTAATGGTTTCAAACTCGAACATATCAAGGTTTCTGAATTTATTCTGTAACTGATCAGTACTTCCTTGCAAGCTGAGATCAACTTGAACCATAAGCTTGGATCAAAGAAATAAACTCTGTTGGAGGCGAGCCTCTTGATAAAGATAACAACTTGATAATGAGTTGAAATGAAAATGGACTTGATGTCAGTGACTTGCAATGCTCTCACCATGATGCAGAAGTAAATACCTACGCAATCTTACAAAAACAATGGAAGCTAGCAGCTTAGGTGAGGCAGGCGAATTTAACCTACCTTAATAGGATTATCATATCCTTTTCTCCCCTTAAATGACACCAAAACACCAGCATGAGTTCCTAGGCGAGCGTCTTAGTTAGCATATGGACCCTTAAATGCTAGGAGGCAATGGTGCTGTATTGGCGCCTTAGACCTTTTACAATACTTTTGCTATATGCTACTATTGTCTTGAAAAGTTGGATCAGCTATCAATAGTCGCAAATAAACTATCCAAAGAGTTGTATAAAAAAAAAGATAATTCCTAAGCATACCGAGTTGTCATATCAATTAAATAATGGCATTACTTAGCTCTTTGTTTCACTGCTTGATCCTAGAAACAATATTTACTTATATTAACTGAATTTAAAATTAGTATTAAGGATAACAATGCCCAGTAATGAATGATTATAATCAATGTTACTATTTTGGTTCGCACTATCACATACATGAATTGGAGTCAATTTCAGGTATAATAATTTTCAACTACATAACTTCCTATTAAATGGGGAAATATACTAGAATTTAAAAATATAAAATATAAATATGTATTAATGTATGCATATAAATGTATTAAAGAAGAAAACAAAGTAAAACTAAACTTGAAATTAAAAAAATAAAAGAAGGTGTGAGATCTTGTTGGGCTGCCTGGTTGGCACGATGAAGTCTAAGTTTATCAATGCAGACACAAGATCTAAGACAATGTGTTCTAGGTTACGATCACTTTTTAAGAGAACATAGAAGAAAGACTAAAGAGGAAAAACATATAAACTAACAAAAGTAATGTATATTGTTTCGATAAATCATCAAAGTGAGACAAGTTCAGGAGGCACATTATACAGATTGTACCACAGAAACTGTTTTAGCTGCCAATATCTTGAGGAGCTTCTAGAACCTATCGATCAATTCGTAAGGGAAAAATAGCTAGGAAAGAAACACATCAGGTTTGGAGGCTCCTGGAAGGAGGATTTCTTAATGAATGTATATGGGTTTTCTGGATTATGCTTTAGAACATCTTGAATTGCATTAACTATTCCAAGTGAGGTGTAGTATCTCACCAGTTATATTTTTATTGGTTTTTCAATGTCTATCTTGCTCAATAACCTTCTTACTATTTTTTCCCTTGTCAATTATTTGACAGTTACTTTTACTGCAGGGTTTTCAGATGAGATGCTAGATTTACTTCTTTTGGCTGTAGGAGATTTAAGAAGATCACTGAAAGATCAAGGAACTGATGTGCTGATTGGCTTAGGAAATGCTGAACACATTATAGTGAAACTTGCACATGAGGTTACTATAGCAGCCTTCTTCTGAATGTATTAATGAGCATGCATATGAATATCTTCTAGTGTCCTTACCTATCCTTGCGTAGAATTTCTATGTCTGACCATCATAGTTAACTGTATTCACTTGACTTACAACAGCTGAAAGCTACCCATATATATGCAGAAGAGGAGGTAGAATATGAGATCCGTAAAGTGTTAGGTAATGTTGAAGCGTCTTTATCAGCTCTTTCTTTTTCATGGGGAAGCCCACACTTCATTTATTGGCATACCACACTTTATGATATGAAGGTATGCTGATCTGTTTGATTTCCTTTATTGTATAGCCCATATGAAATTCCTTTGCTTGAAACTCCTTATCTTACATCTGGCTACCCCATTAGAATTGGAAGAATCTGCCATTGTCATACCCTGACTTTCAGAAGTTGAAGCTGCCTCTGGTGGCACCGCTCTCAGTGCCTTCTTTACCTGTTCTGTACTTAGACCTAGACAAAGGTATGGATCAAAGACTTGTTGTCATGTACCTATCCTCTTATATTTTTTTAACTTCAACATAAATATTTTGAGTTCTAGTTGCTATGTTCTAGTTATGTTTTGACTTCCAGGTCAGCTACCTACATTTAGTGACCTCAAATTGTTACTGATGGAAAGTCCCAGAAATTTAGATCAGAATTGGCTGTCACTAAAAAAATTTTCAGCAAAGGCTATTCTAGAAAGGGGGCAGTTACAAGAGATCCAGTCCGAGGTTTTTGAAGATCATCAAAATCATAAGGAAAAGAACAATGAAGCTGCACCATCTTCATTAAGGAATAAAAGACTTAAATCATTTTTTGCATCAAAAGCAAAGAATCAAGTAGGAGGTGGAACAGATGCTGTTTTGAGTGCTTTATCTGCCTATCTAAGATACCTAGAAGCAACATCAAGGGATGATTGGCAAGAGTAAGTCCTAATGCTATCTCTCACTCTCTCTCTCTCTCTCTCTATATATATATATATAGAACCAATGGATGTGATTTAGAACACGAGTTACTTTTTTTTTTTTGAGTTTTCCGACTTTAGGTCATACATTGAGATTACTAATTTTGTAATGAAACAGTTGAAAATTAATATACATAATCTAAATGTTCAAATGTGGTTGAAGATTGACCCACATGACTAAAATTATGTTTAGATCAAAACTAGCATAAATGCCCATGCTTTGCTGCGTGGGATGCATCAAGCAACCTCTTTAAAAGCACATTTCCAACTTTCTTCAAGGAATAAACACATAAAAGATATTTTGATATGCAATATATAGGCTATGCTCTCCACAAGTTTGAACTTCAGACAAATTGCCAAAATAGGTGATCATTATTTTCAAAAGTTAAAGTACTAACACTAATGAAATGCTCCAAGTAATATCAATCATGTAGACTCCAAAGAGGCTGCTAACCAAACCTATAAAACACAAAGGCACAATTTGTATACAAAGCTAACCATGGTCCCCCTATTTAGTCCATATAGTCATAAGCTTCAAAACTGAAACGCTTGCTGGAAAGAAAGTGGCAATATCTTGCAATGCTTGGATATTCTTTCTTTCGCATCTCACCTTAAGCCAAGTGATGATCTCTCTGCCAAATAATATATGGAAATGTTATTAATTTCAAGTAACTTTTTTCTTCTGTCTCCCATAAAAGGAGATAGGTCATATTTTTAGGGAATGAGCTCCACGGCCAACATTGTAATCTTGGTTTTTGTTGGACATTTTGTTGGAAAAAGAGCAACTTCCCTTCTGTACTTTCCAAAAGTTTAAAGAAATATGTAGAATACCGTGGAAAGTTTATTGGAAAATGCGAAGTGCTTATTTGATAAGTACTTGGAAAGCTCTCCCAAACGTCCCCTTAGTGGGTTAACCTGATGGAATCAGTAGCTTGATAATATTTTTTTAATTATTATAATAACTAGACTCCCAAGCTTTTTTTTTGTCTCCTCTAGTTCTGGTTACATTCTCGTGAGTAAGCACAAATTGAATTGGTGGGTGGTGATTGGCTTTGATAGTTTTCACTTAAGTGTTTGCTTCAGGTTGTTGGTAACATGCTTATGTGATGTTGGTGGCCATTCAAAATTGATATTTGTGGTGTTGAGCAGCCTGTTGTTGTTGTACAGTAGCTTCCACCGGTCGAGATTCATCAATCTGTAGGCATTTAGTAGTGGCTTGGTCTATTATTGTTTAGTTTTTGCATTTGGTGATGTAAAATTCGTAGTAGTCACACTAGGATAAAAGAAAATCAATTTGTTCTTTACTCCTATTATCTTCTGTCATAGTACTATCAGTTTGACTTTATGTCTTGTTTGAAATTGAGTATTGTGAATGATACAAACCGATGGGGTGAAAAGGTACCTGAAATCTTTAATGGTGATTAATCTATAGGGTTATAACTAGTTGGAATGGTTTAAACTTGATTCTTCTTCGAGTTTTAGTGTTGAGCCTTGTCCAAATATCAAGATCAGGATAAATGTTAGAGTTGTAGGTGGCTCTTAGTGGGATGAATTACGTGCTAGTTGATTTATCACACCCCCATACTCGCTTCTAATAAAATTTTGTCAACCACTAAGTAGATGATAAAATTAGAAACAAGTTTAAGAAAAATTTATTTAAAAAATATCAAGTGCAGTTCGGCTTCCAAGGCCTCACATGTCCTTGAAAAAGGTGTCATGGTAAAATTTTGAAGTTCATATTTCGAACAAAAAGGCGTCTGCAAAAGTGATGTAGTAGCGTTATAGCTTCAAAGAGCAGGTCAAAAAACTGTGATTCAACTGGTTATTTTTGTAGCTTTTAAGACAGGCCTAAGTCAGAAATCTTCCAAGTTAAATGCATTGCACTTCAAATTTCGTGTGTACTGGAGGTGTACGTTTTACTTGTTATAAACATTCATAAGTTTTAGAGAATTACTTTGCATGGGAAAGGTTTTGTTTGAAGTTTCGTAGAGGAGCCTCAGTGAAAAAGTTTATGCGAATCGCAAAACATACAAAATGAGAAAAGCTAATAACCCCGATGCTTTTAGCCCTTAGAAACTTTAACTATTTATGAACTTCTTCTGGTAATTGGCATTGAGATGTTAGCAATACTCATAAAATTGGAGATGAAACTGCATGATTTTAACTTTTTCAGATGTCCTACTTTGCTAAGCCCTAATGATACTCTTTTTAAAAGTTTGTCCTTTATAATTTTATAGAGGTATATTAGGAAACAGAAGTTTCTAACTTTGGTGCTTATTGAAATTACTGTCTTGATGTAATTCCTATTGTGAATTTACTCCTCTTGGTAAGAGTTACAATTCAATTCACACTGGAATTAATGCTGAATTATTTTTGGACTTTTTCATTTTTGTCTTTGTTCCAAATTAGATTACATGAGAAGGTGCGTCAAAACGAAAAAAGAGAAGGGGCTTCTTTTGGTGCTTTATTTGGGGCTTCTTTGCATCTGGGAATCATCTCACTGAGGAGAGTTTATCATGAAGCAATCAAGTATGAAAGAGAGCGGAATGGAGGATTTTTATCGCCATTTGGGTACTCTGCATTTACTGTCACTGCAGCTGTGCATACAATATTATCAATGGAGGTATATGCCATTATAGACGTGCTTATTATCTCACAAAAAAAAGAAGGAAAAAAAGAGTGTTTGTACTTATGTTTTTTTTTGTCATGCTCTGCCCTGAAAAATCTTGAGAATTCCACCACCCTTCATTAAATCTACTTACATGCATTTAATATAACTACAGTGGTACTGGATCTTAGCTCTCAGAAGCCAAACCTGCAATGGAATGATGTTCCCAATTCGAATATGGAGGTGGAAGGGTCACTTGATACAGGTAACTCTTCTGATAAAAATTCTAAGAATATCTTCCTGCGATAATAATAACAAAAGTTATTAGACCACTATTGTTAATATCAATCCTCAAGGAAAATTGTTCAATGATTCCTTGCATATCTTCAATTATGCTCAGCCTGGTACGTTCACAATTATGGCATGACATAACTTTGTTTACTTTTCTCCCAAACCCTGTGCTAATTTTCGTTCTTTAGAAATTTTTCCGCAGGTTTAGATTAGTGAAAATGATAAATCAAAACCATGGATGAGATGATAAGAGCAATTTGTTGAATGAGTAGCTGTGTAGCTCTTTGTCCTAATAGAAAATAGTTGGACAAATTGCACTTTGTTTGTTCTCTGTATACTAGTTCTTATAATTCACAGACCATCTTCATGAGTCCCCTCTCTAGAGTAGTCTAAAAGGGTGGACTATGCTTTGCACTTGGGTCCTGTTTTTGGTGTCCTTGCACATTTTTGTCATTTCTTCTGCTTGATTTTTATTTTCTTGGGTACTGACATGCCATTAGCTCAACGGTTTTGTCGATCATCACTGGTGGCAATGAAAATGGTATAGTGGAAACCAGCATGGTTGCCATGTGCTGCCCATGCTACTTTTCCTATCATCATTTGGTCTTTGCCATTTTGGTTGGAAAAAATCCTACATGATCAAAATTGCAAGTTGGTGCAAGTTTGACCCAACACTTCCTGGACATTCTTGGGTTCTGTTTTGGGTACTGATGGCCAAAATCAATATATGTGTCTTGGAAGGAGAGAAATGTTGTGCTTCCATTGTTCAGTCAGCCATAGACCTCCTTGGCGACATAAAAAACAGTGGAGATGTCTAAGACTCTACAACTATCTAGTTTGTTGAGTTTTGGGAGAAGATGCTTGAATGTAACCCTAAGGACTTGTTTCTCTGTAACTGCCTATGCACCTACACTGCATTGTACACACTTTATCAACCTCAGCCAGAATGATCTGTCAACTAGTAGAACCAGATGATGTTGAATGTAATACACACTTTGGCATAGCTACCAAGGAGCTCCAATGTCAGTGAGCTTGGTCATTGAGCGAAGTTCTGTTTGAGGTTATAATCTTGCAGCCTTTGCTTGTAGGCAGCTCTCACACTTATGTGATACAAGAACTCCTGCCTTTATGTATCTGAAAGCTGTTGCGTTAGGAGCAAAGACTTTAGATGCCGAGAATGTGCTTGTCCCCCTCATGCAGTGTGTTGTACTCTAGTATTCCTGGGCACATTCTGTTCAGTACTTCTTTCTTTTGAAGTTATGCTCTTTTACCTGATCGTTATAGAACATGAATATTTAGATACTGAGTTCAGTTATCTTATAGTTATTATCAGGATTGGAATGTATTGTCTGCACAATTATGATAACATTTGCATGCCAGCATTCTTTGCAATTTTGTAAGACAACTAAATTTAAGTTTCTTTTGCGGATGAATTCAGATATTCAGCATTCCATTATGCTCAACTGAATTGAACAAACGATAAGCTTTTATATGTCCTCACTCATATACAGTATGCTGTTAGCGGATGTGAAGGTCCTCCCGTTCTACTGGTCCATGGTTTTGGAGCATTTCTGGAGCATTTCCGAGGAAACATATCTGGTATGGCAGAAAGTGGACACCGTGTTTGGGCAGTTACCTTATTGGGCTTTGGGAGGTCCGAGAAGCCAAATATCTTTTATACAGAACTTATGTGGGCAGAGCTGGTGAGAGACTTCATCATTGACATCGTACGAGAACCAGTCCATCTTGTAGGGAACTCCATTGGTGGTACATTTCAACTTTTGAATGCAGAGAGAAGTTGCTTTAAAAATTACTTTCTTGAAGTATATTATTTTAAGACAGAGCTTTAATTTAATTCCAGGCTATTTTGTTGCCAGTGTGGCTGGGCTCTGGCCAATGTTGGTTAAATCAGTGGTTCTCTTGAATACAGCAGGTTCAGTGATACCAGGCTATTCTCTTGTGAAGTCAACTGAAGTAAGAATATCATATCCCGATTCGTTTTGCTCTTGAATTCATATTTTAGTAGTTGACTTCTAGTGTTCATATTTGATTTTTCAACAGTGTCTCACATTTTGAATCACAGTTCTTCAAGCATAGAATTCAGTTTTCGTTGGTTTGCCTGAATACCTCTTTTTGTTGCTTGTTTAGTACTATTAAGACTAAAGGGTAGGATTCTTAAAATAAGATGCTTTCGGTGAAAGGAACTTTTAGTGGGATTTTTTGAAACCAGCTTGTCTTTTAGCTTAAAAAACTAACAAAAATTATATATATAATGATTCTATGATATTCAATTCATCCATGCTTTTGAAATGTTATAAAAAAATTAAAATACTGTAGAAGGTTTCTTGAAAAACGGAAAGCTGAAAAGGAGATGGTATAAGTTGCCATAAGCAATGCCAAATATCCACCAACTTTAAGTTGTTGGACATGACATGCATTCTTTTTATTCTTATCTAATTTGCATGATGTACTTATTTTCATGAATAATTTCCATGTGTCGAGGCATCCATATCCCTTTATCATATGGGTACTTGTTTTTGAGCTTATGTTGGGTACAAAACTTTTACCCTATGCTTACCGCTACCTCATGAACATTGACTCCGAACTACATGCACAATTTATGAGAATACTTTATGATACAAAAACATCTTTGTTGTAACTGACAGTGCAATGTTAGTTGGGTCTTGGGATGAGTTGCTTGTGGTATGGGTTCAGGAATGTGGTACGAGATCCATCTTTGTAGACGTTATGTTAGGAGTATGATAAATTAGGATGCCCATTATGGATATATTGTTCTATTGTGATATTAGGAAAGCTCTGAATGTAAAACACTAATTATACATCTAAAAGTAATTGTAACATAGAAGTCAAAGACTAACAATTTGGTAGAGTAAAGGAAAATAGAAGAAAATTAAATACATAAGACAACAGCTTGCTTGCATCGAATTATACATCAAACTGGATCTACTCTTAGCATTTTTTTGGTCCCAAACCACCTCAATCCTTGCCGAGGAACCTGGATTTACGATTTAGGTTGCCGTTCTCTGGGGTTGGAGAATTGAAGAACTTTGCATTTGTCAGTAGGAAATTACTTGTTTTGAAATCAGTTTGTGTATGCTATATTTACCTGATCTCTTGCAGCTTGATTAATCTTTTCATTTAGCTCTATAATATGTCAATGTATTGCACATTGACAAATGCCATATCTAGAAGTCTCTAGTGTCCTTTTAAATCTCTCTCTATTTATTTAAAATAGCAAATTGTGAGCCTATTGATTGTTACAATACCATTTTGACTGGTAGGTTTAAGAACGATAAGACGAACACCTTTGATTTCTTTGTCAAAGACAGCACTGTAATCCATTGGCTAGTAGCATAAGAGGAGGCTGATAAAAAAGATTTCCTCTCTTTAATTTAGTAACGATCTCCTTTTTTTGGAGATTGTTCATCCTCATCATTCCCTTCTCATTGTACAAGTCACAATTCCCTTCCTCAGAATCGTGAAAAGATTAGATGCATTGTTATGTGGTTGCTAAATATCTTTCAGATTATTTAGCACTATGAGAAAGTCATATGAACTTGGATTTGTATGTACTCGACACTTGAAAAGGGAAATTGCTTTTCAATTGTATAAAGTAAAGCTCAATAAAAGATTGCTTTTCAATTGTATATATGTCAAATGATCTCATTCTTGATTGAGTTACATGTCTGATATGTGCAGACAGGTCAAACTTCTAGACTTGCGTGGCTAGGTACTCGCCTTCTTTTGTTATACTTGAGATCGCAAGTTGTGAGCATTCTGAAAAAGTGCTATCCAGTTGTAAGTGAACAAAATAAAGAAGTGCTTTACACTCGGCATACGTTTTTGTAACGATTCTCATTGTTCTATTTTTGTGATGCAGAATAATGATAGGGCTGACAGTTGGCTTATCAATGAAATACTGAGAGCTGTATCCTTCAGCATAAACTTGCTATGTCAAACTTCATACTTACTCTCTTCTTGTTTAGTTCGTAAAATATTCCAGCTTGGATATCTAATGTGCATCTTTGCAATCTTTTTGCCTATACAATTTCTTCCATTCATTTTAAGTGCTCTGAAATTGTTAGTAGAGTTTCTTTTACTTGAGACAAAACCTGAGTTTGGAGTGTGTACTTAGGCAATAGTTTTGCTTATATGTGAAAACACTAAGATTGCTAAACAACTGTGAGGTTGATAATGTGAAGCTTGTAATTCAAGTGAGGCAATTAGTGGTTCAAACTATTGGGTTAATTTCTCGAGCTGCATTCACTTTGATGCACTAACCTTGCTTCCTTGTCCAAGTTAGTAGTTGTAGTGAGGCCCAGATGAAGGTTTGAGTCTCTCTGGTTCTAGAGTGCTGATAGTGTAAGATGGGCTAGCTTGAATTAGAGCTTTCCTAGATAAGGAAAGATTGAATTTCCACATCGGATTTGGACCGCAACGACTAAGCTTTCCGATTTCTTATTAAACGGAACACCTGTGGTGAAAATGGGTTAATTGATAGTTTAACAGTAAGATCAAACAGCACACATTGCATCTCACCTACAAAGTGGGCCCACCAGATTCCAGCAAACCTCACAGCAGCTATCGGAGCAGCGAATTACTACCTACTTCTATTGTTGGATGAATAAGGAGCAAACACACTTTGAACATGGTTACCATGAGCTACTCAGTTGAATTGCTACTTAAAAGTAAAGACTTAGAATGGACACTTTAAACTAAACAGATTCCTGCACAAATATATCAACCAGAAAATAATTAATTTAAAGAAGTATTCATTGTAATTACTGTTGTTGTTTAGTTGTTTTAACTTTTGAATCTTCATTAGCAATTAGACATCCCAATTGTTCTTTGAAAACTGGCCTTTCTCCGTCTGTTTTCTTTTTGTGAAGTTCTTTCGCAAGAGATCTGCTGTGCATAGTTTGAAGACAATTGTCCGGACGTATTCAAGTAAACTTAAATGCTTTGACTAAGTCATGGATCTAAAAGCATTGATAGGTGATCCATTAGAAAAGCTTTCTAGGTTTCGGTTGTACTCAATTCTGAGATTTAGACTTATATGTAGTTTCATATCTAAAATTGAGCCTTAGTTTATAAGTTTTGTAGTTGGTTGAGAGAGAACGTCTAGGGCATTGTACTAACTCAGCATTTCATTCATTGCTTTATAATGATCAAGCATATTTAGGGGCTAGATCATGTGTATTGATTCTCTTCATTTTTTTATATAATACAAAGTTTTAATAACCGCCCAAGCTCAGCACCTTGCACGGTGCAGAACTAGAACAGGGCTGAACCTACATCACCTCCAATTAAATACCATTTTTGATAGAATTGCATCATGGACTATTGAAATTAGGCAGCTCCGATCTATGCCGTCTTGGAGGAACTTGGAGGAACCATAATCCAGCTTTGCACAATCTCCTTGTAGGCACAAGGAGGAAGATGCTCATGCTCCCTGTGCATGACAGCTTAATGTCACATGTGAGGTGTGCGATATTTGAAAGGCCCACACGTAGGCGAGACTGATATTAGTGGATTGTGACTTATTTGTTAGTATTTACTACTTCCTAAGCCAATGTCAACTGCATGCCTTTTACATTTGTCACATGCCTTGTTCATATTCTTTCTATTTTCCAAAAACTCATATGAAAAATGGTAAATGTTACAAAATAATGTATAAGAGATTGAAATTCATCTATTTGTATAAAATAATATTTAGAGATTAGAAAAATGATAGAAGAAAACTGTTTACTCATTATAATCACTATAGATATTTAAAAATATTTTTACTTTGGTGTTGATGAGTTACGATCTGCTTTCCTGTTAGGATGCGCACCGTTAATTCAGCTAGACTTGTTTGTTTCGGCTTTTAAAACCTTGTTATGTTTTGTGATGGAAAGTTCTCTTTAACTTTCTATGGTTGAGAAGTTAGACGGTATTCAAACTCCTAACCTCAAACTTGTGTAAGTAATAAGTATTTTAGCAATGGGTATTAGTTTTCACTAGGGGTGGCAAATTTCGATCCGATCCAAAAACGCGATTCGAAAAAGTCGGGTTCGGGTCAGACCTTAGTCGGGTTCGGATTAATTTCGGGTCGATCCGAAATTGACCAAAAATATTAAACGGGTTCAGATCGGATTCGAATTGATCCGAAATTGACCTGTTTAATCCGTTTAATTATTTATAGAATATGTATTATTTAATTATTAGAGAATAATAGTATAAAATTTGAATTTAATTTGCATATATATTTTTAATTTATTCTAATTTAACTAATTTTTACTTGATTTATAAATTTTATCAAAATTAATATTTTTTATTTTTAAATATATCATTATTAATAATTTTTATATATTATTGCTAAAAATTAATATTTATAAATTTATTTTAATAATTTTAATTATTAAATAGGTCAATCCGAATTTGATCCGGTTATAAAAAGGTTGGATTAGGATTGACACTTTTGACCCATATAAATAAATGAGTCGAGTTAAATTTGAACAATTTTAATTCGTTTATTATATGGGTTGATCTGAAACCAACCCATATATCCGAATTGCCACTCTTAGTTTTCACATTGGTGACACCATAGTTGTAAATTTTTGACCAAAAGATAGGTAACCACCAAGCCCAATTTTGTCATCCTTAGATTGGGATAACCGAGCAGGTAAAATATTTTAAAAACTTTTGCCATTCACAGTGAATGGATAATAGCATGCAGAATGGCAAGAGCACATTCTAGGTTTTCTATTGGCTTTTGTAATTTACTAATTTAGTATATCTTCAAACCAAAATAAATTTGCATATTGTAAATTATTTTGCTTACCTGTTAGCCAATGATCAATTAAGACCATTTCCCTAGCTAATCTTTTTGTGATTCTTTTTTTTCTTCTGAGTTAGAACTTGAGACAACTTCCTGTGTGGATCCTTCCATGTTGCCGGTTATAAACTTGAGTTTAAGAGGAGAATTCCTAATTGGTAAAGGGATTCTTTTTAGCTCACTTCATGGGAAAATTCAGAATTCACAGCATTGCAAATTCTGGTCATAAAATTCAGAATTTGCAGAAATTTTGGACGAGTGTCTTGTTATTTGGTCTGCTATGTTTATGAAAAATATGGAATAGTAGTATTATTTCCTATTATGTGTTTTTGGGTACTGTGGGTCTTTCATCCATGAATGCGAGACAAAAAAGTAAAAAAGAGAAAGAGGAAAGAGGGGAACTCACTTACTCGGCCACTACCCATTTTGAGCCAGTTTTTGTTTTTTGTTTTTGTTGTTGTTGTTGTTTTAGAGACAAGAATAAAACTACTCTTTTTAGTTCAAGTTTTCTAAATTATAAATACTTTCTTTCAGATTGAATATAAGGAAAACTTTGCTTTATAGGATTTTTCAAAAGTTTTCTAAACCCCAAAGTTTTCATGTAGACTAAATATGGTTTAAGTGGGTTAAGGGTTACCTGAAGAAGACGAAGAACCTCAACTTAAGACCTGCGCTAGTGCTTTCTTCACTAATGCTGTTATATTGGATGTGTTCTGCTAGTTGTGTTATATAAATATAAGTATCGGTTAAAGTGAAGCGCATATGTGTAGCAGCTGAAATTGTGACCAGCAATTTGCTGACTAGCTAAGTCAAAATTTCTCAGCGTATTATGTTACTTGACAAATATCCAGTCATATGATCCTGGTGTTTTGGTAGTTCTGGAGAGCATATTCAACTTCAAACAACGAGTTCCTATAAATTATCTTTTGGATTCTTTTGGAGGAAAGGTCTTGATTATTCAGGTGAATTCATGAACAACATTTTGAGTCGAATAAACATGTTTTTAATTCCGAACTATTCATGACTTTTTCTCCACTCTGTCTCATTTTGTTGATATTTCAGGGAACGAAAGATCCTTTGTCTAATTCCAAAATGAGGTTGTCCATGTTTAGGGAGCATTGCAGCTGGGTCACAATTAGGGAACTTGATGCAGGTTTGGTGTCACCAACTCCCTTTCCTACTGCGCTTGTGCTTCACACATGTTCACGTTCTTATTTGCATGGGAAAATTCTTGATACGGTTCCTAGCAGTACTTGAGCTAAATTTTTGCAAAAGATCTTTTCAACCTTTATTATCTTGAATAACTGTCATGCAAAGAACTTTTCAACCTTTATTATCCTTCAGCGAGTTCCTTTACACCTTCTTCTATTTTAATTATCTGCACAGATTTTATTGAACTTTTCTATTGTACATCTGAAAAGTTGGTATGTTTTCGGTTGAGGTAGAGGAAAGTAATTCCAGAGTTATTCTTAATTGTCAAAGTTAGAGAACCGCTAGTACACAAGTTATAATATTGGTTATGTGTTATTTACCAGGACATTGTCCCCATGATGAGTTGCCAGAGGATGTGAATTCTGTACTAATTGAATGGATTAGAACAACTGAAAGGAGCTATTGCATCGCTGGCAGAGTTTGATGCTTTCTTTGGAAGCTCTGCTGGCCGGGCACAATATGTATGTGGGACATTTCATGAGATGAGTTTTGCCACAGGCACTCTCAGCAAGTCATCTTGCTTCTTGATGTTTACAGCATTTTCATTCCGAAGTGGAGGTATAGTAACCAAGTCCTATATTTGGACTCTAGTTTAAGAATTGGTACCATTACATCATACTCAATCAATAGCCTATTTGATAATCTTTGGACAGGTAATTAAGGCATTTAACCTTGATCTCTTCGTGGTGCAACAGGTGCCTAGTCTTTTACTTATCTAGAAGGGTCCTTAGACAGTTAGTTTGGGGTTGCCTCACTACTAACTTGTAGGATTTATTCTATTTCCTATCTTTTGCCACATGAAAATGTCAGCAAGGTGGTTCAGCTCTCAGCTTACATCAGTGAAGTAGAGTGCAACTGATGTACTTGTATTGTCTGTTGTTTCCTATATAGTATTATAATCCATTTTATCTCCAGAAGAAAGTTATGGTGCATTTATGCATCATGGGATTCATAATTCCGTAGTTGCGGTTGAATTCGTAACAAAGCTTTTTGTAGAAAATAATTCCAAGTAGCTTTGCTCCGAGTGTTTTGGAGCTAGCTTTCTCAGGAGACTAAAATCTCGAACTCCAGTCAGCTTCTATATAAGGTAAGTTTTTTGTCGAATATAAGTTGGAAATTAGAGATTCAACTTATTTGAAATAGGATCATGGGCTGTTGTTTTATACGCATAATCTCTTCTGAAAAGTATGCTGAAACCATGGTTTCTTTCTTACCCAATTAAATATTCTAAAATAATTCTAAGCAAAAATAGACTGTTAGCTCTAGGATTCTGATTTTAAAGAAAAGGCTAGTATAATGAGGTGCTATTTAGGATTGTTTTCCATTCATTTTTTATTTTGCATTTAAAAAAAAAAATTTAGGATTGCTTTCCATAATGAGGTGCTATTTAGGATTGCTTTCCATTCATTTTTTATTTTACATTTTAAAAAAAAAATTTATAATATTTATAGAATAAAAATTTATAAGGTACAAAAAAATTGACGTTGTAACATCTTTTAAGATAAAAAATATAGAGTTTATTTAAAAAAAAATTAAATAGTTTTTGTTTCAGAAATTTTCTTAGATTTATATGGAAAAGCAAGGCTTCTGAAGGAATTTGTTTTTTGTTGTCTCACAATGGGAATAAAATACTATGCTCTATATTAAGCTCACAGTAAGGGAATATTATAATTTTCCTGCTATTCTAACAAAGGTTTAATGTATTTGCTTTAAATCATAATTAAACAGTTATTTAGCAGCTTAAAGTAAATGTCTTGATAGTAAGAAGTTTTTCTCCCACCCACCCGGCCTACCTTGGAACAGAAGGTCCCTAGTTCACATCTGAGAGCATTCTTCCTGAGTTAACTTTTGCTAAATAGACGCTAATTAGGTTAGAGCTTACTAACTTGGATATTTGATTAATTAGCAAAATGAGTTGCAAAATTCTGGCTGATGTTGTCAAGTTGATCAATTTGTATAGTGAATTAGGTGCTGATATAATCCCTAGGGTAAAGGCTATCGACTTCCTTGTGCTCCTAATAAAGGTGGTTTAAGGAAGACACCGTTTACTGTTTTTGCTCAGGCAGGTCACTGGATCACCGGTCTAGATCAATGGGTAGGACTTCTCTAATGGTGGATATTATTCCATCTTAATAAGTTGGTTCGAGGGAACCCACCTAGGTAAGAAGTTTTCTTTTTACATCTCTTTAATATTCATTTACCCCAAAAGAAAACAGTTCTTTTTTCTTCTTTTTAACGCCCTATTTAATCCTCTTTCTTTTCTTTCCTTATCAAATATTTTGTTAAAACAAACTTCCATAGATTATTCTCAAAGAAAACAGAAAATTTTCTTTAGATATTCACAAGATGTTACACAAAATATTATGTCTAGAAAACTTTCTCAACTTTCAGTAGACCTATAAAACTTCAAATTATTGCAATAGAACGATTAATGGAGCATTTCATGGAAATTTGGACTATCACGAAAATAACATAGAAGTTTTTCTAAAGACTGAAGGTGATATCTGCAACAACCATTTCGTTGCAATCAAGACGAGAAAAAAAACAGCTAAAGGAGTGGTCTTGTTCATCAATAAAAAAAAACTTGTCTGTAATATAGTTTTATGACTTTGGGTCATAATCAGTTAATTTGGCAAACAAACTGTAGTTGGATGACTTAGTTCATGTCTTTCGTTTTGAAACGTTTATAAATGCACTGGAGAAGATCAGGTTGAAGACGGTACTTTGTTTTATGCGGATATATGAGAGACCATGATGGTGCCACGCGTAATAGTGGTTGTGGTGGAGGCCAGATGGTGGTGATCAACCACAGTCCTCATCAAGGACTGTGCAGCTACCAATGACCAAGACAGCTACAATGAAGAGTTTAATCATGTAATTTGTTAGAGGAGGATTAATTGGGGGAGTTGATAAGAAAAAAGAAATATTAGGATATCTAAAATACAAAGTTTAATCTGCGTTGTTTTTCTTAAACCACTAATACGTGGGATATCAGTTCCATCCACAAGATGTAAAGCTTAGCCGTTGATCCAAATCGATGATTTGTTCCCTGTCTGAGCGTATACATACATGTAATGTACACCTGACCCATTTAGAGACTTCTTGCCCATCCTTTTGATAATTTAAACCATCTAGGTGATAAGATCTTCCACTAAAAATTTGCTTTAGCTTCTATTAAACTTTTGCAAAATGATTTCACCTTTGAAAAATCAGAGGTGCTCTGGAATTTGAAGCTATTTTGTGCTAGAAAATTAGACACCCTGGGGTGACTTCAGAAAATTAGGAAGGCACCATCCACTTGAAATAAATTGAATGATTATCTTTCTTATTCTACCTTGAACCGATTTTCAAACACTAAGATATTGCATCAAATAGAGTATACTAGAACTGAAGAAAGCTATACCCTTATGACAAAATCAGCAAAGTTACAGATTTGTCTTTATGTTGTTCATTTTTTAAACTGTTACTTTTTTCTATTAATTTGCACGGCGTTGTCAATGCTATGTCCAGATTATCCTTGCATTCTGATAAAGGACATTCTCACCTAACTTCTCGTTGGTATATTTTTGTTATGTCGTTGCAGGTATATTATGCTTCTGTAATGCTATCTTTTAAGTGTGCAACATAATTAGATGAGATTACGTAGAACAGTGGAGAAACCCTAGCCAACAAGTCACCAGAATAGACATCTGTAGCATTTAAACGTATGATCTGTACCCTTTGAACTAAAATACTTTTTGAACTATTGATATTCCTATAGATGCTGGATCTATTAGGCCAATGTATCATCATCCCCTATCAAATTACAGAGTCAGCTCTTCTGGCCCTTTGATAAAGACACCAATATCTCCACATACTATGAGTAAACTTTAGGAAGAGCTTTTGCCATATATCTGGTTTAGATCTGAATGATTTTGGTAAACAACTTCTGGTATTGTCCTATGATGCTTCCCGACCAGTAACTAATTTTTCTAATATTGTTGGTTAGGACTTTCAGTTTCCCCATGAAGAAATTAAGTATAAATAGTGAGTTATGTTCTTATTAACTGTGTAAAATCTCTGCAAATACAACTTTGTCCATGTTATTGATGTTTCTGCTGAAGTACTGTATGTGTATGCGTTTTAGCTAACTTTGTCTGCAGTATCATGACCATATAACTCAAGTTTACATGTACACAACTTCAACTGGGCTTTTGTGCATGTGTGTGTTTTTTATGTATAATGAAGCTATGTATTGAGAGAAAGCTACAAATTGGCAACAACCTATTAGATGTCTCATATGGTTTCAATGTTTGAAATGACAATATCCAAATTCTTGTCAAGTCTAAGAAAGAAATTTCACAATTTACAGAGCTTCAAACGTCAAGAATTTTCTACTTGTTCTTACATGATCTTTACATCTACCTTCGGAACTTTATATACAAATCAACACGACCTTCAACATTTTACATCTCAACTCAATCTTTTGACCTGATGATATTCATCTGCTGCTTCGTATTGCTTTCCTAGTGAAGTCTGGGCGCAGGCTTCAGCGTTTATAAGCTGATGCCATCGCAAACAGTTGATTTGATAATTTCAGTGATATCTTATTATGTGTATTATATATTAACACCTTTACTATTTACAGCTTGTACAGTCCTAGCTTTTTACATATCCCATGCTTAAAAATCCATCAACCATTCAGAACTACCTTCCCAGGGTGATAAGGGAGCTGCACTGCTCAAGTCATCTTCAAATGTCCACATTGGATCTATAATTGGAAATTCGTCTTCCCATACAAAATCTGCTAATAGATGTTCATGATTGCTAATGTCTGTGCTTTGTTGAAGTGAGCTTGAGCTGTCTTCTGACTGCTGCGATGAATGCTGATCATTGTTTGTTTTTTCTTCAACTTTTGAACAAGTTGAGTCTGCAGTATTTTCACTATCTGTTTCTCTATTAAGTGGTTCATGGGTAACGGGGTCAATCCCCAACTTGAGAAGCTTCTTCTTTATGTGAGTGTTCCAGTGATTCTTTATTTCATTGTCGGTTCTCCCTGGCAACTTGGCTGCAATTTTTGACCACCTGAATGAAACAAATGAAGCGTTTCAGCAAGAATTCAGCACTTTTTTTGTCATAAGGACCCAAGACAGAACTGAATTATCGATTTTCAATAGCTTTGCTATTCAAGAAACTCAAAATCTGGACATCTGCTGGGAGAAAAATGAAGTCTGGAATGACTGAGAATAGGCAAGTTCTTGTTGCAGACGGCAGAGGATTCGTCTAAAAGTATGATATATTTCTTATCTGTCAAATTTGGTTTAGGACGAAGCAGTGAATGGCTATAACATGCGAGACACAGAAGACGCCAGATCAGGTTTTACTAGCTTGTTGGAAGAGTTGTTTCGAAACAGCGTTTGCCAATTAGTGATTACCCAAGGCATAGTGCATATGATTGGTCTTTTTTCATTTGAGATGAACAGAAAGCGACTATGGGCCTTACGTAATATTAAGTGAGCAGTATGTTGTCATGGTGGACTTGTAGTAACAAGCATTTTAGCGTGGTAACATAGTAGGAGCTTGCACATATAACTCGAATGTGATTGCTTCTCATATCCAATTTATCCTAGTTGAATGGTATGCTTTTCTTTTCTTTTTTTTTTACCTAAGTTGATTCACCACTCACAGAACAGATAGCAAACCTGTTTCCAAGTCTTTTATGCAGGTCAATCACCAGCTGCTCCTCAGCCTCGGAGAGCAGCCCACGCTTGAGATCTGGCCGGAGATAGTTGGTCCACCTGAGCCTGCAGCTTTTGCCGCACCTCAACAGTCCTGCAAGCTTGGGGACCGAACGCCAGCAGCACTGACCATTAGTGAGTAGGAAGGTAATAAGCTTCTTATCCTCTTCTGCTGTCCATGGCCCTTTCTTCACTCTAAGCTTGTCGCAGCATGGCTGGCGGCCCATTACTTGCTCTCTCTCTCTCTCTCTCTCTGAACGCCAGCTCCTATTATTGATTGTTTGATCTGTTAGAGGCATCCTACCAACCCAACCCACCATTATATTTAACAGCACCACCGTCCTTGTCTTGAGTTTTTGTGCATTATACTCTTTTGAAAGGTACGTCTGAACTGCCATGACAGGAGCTCTATCTGTAAATTCTTCTTAACTTTGATGGCGATAGTAGGTGATGATGTGGGAACACAAAATTGTTTTTAGACCTTAAGCTAGCACGGAGTCCCAATTCTTTCCTTCCACATAATCTTATAACTTTATATATACCTACATTTAATTCTTCGTCTGTTTCTTTTTTCAATCTCTTGCTTTCTTTGCTTTGAGATTTTGTAAAAAAAGTTCGTCGAAAATGAAAACCCACCAACCGCATTGTCCTAGAGTATTAGTTTGTTCTGCATTCACCGGCTACAGCAGCGATGTGATGAATAATCAAGGCCAATTATCATTTCAGTAGTCAAGTTCATCTCTTAAGGCTGCTATCAATAAAGTCAAGTTTCCCGTTGAGTTACGTGTAAGTACATACTTATGTCTAGTAGTTGACATATACTCAACTTTTACCTCTTTCACTGATGAGTCCGACCTTGCAACTAAAACCGCTCTCACACGCCTTCAGATTTGAGATCGAACCAATTTGCTTCTCATGCTAATAAACACTTTACTACATGTAGATTCAGTATTTTATCTTTTAAAATCTTAGTGTTGCATGATTGGTGAATATCTTTCCTTTATGGCCTTCTAATTAAGGAGGACGTGGCGATGTTTTTAGTACCTAACCTGCTAGGTAAAACTTCTGACACACGCTTTTGGTTTTCATTTTTGTTAAGGTAAGCTGAAATGGCATACATGCTTTTGCCGCACTTATCTCAGCAGGTTTCTAGTGTTATATTCCCAGAGTTTGAATTGGATAATTTTCTCTCTTTAGCGTTATAAAGTCACTAGTATCTCGCTGGTTTGGGAAAAACATTACTTCCGCTGAATGGCGATGGTAAACCCATTTACAAACGCGCGCATATATACATATATAGATATAAAAGTACAGCACAAATTAAGAATTCATTTTGCGTACGTAATTTCTAACTTAGAAATTCAAAATTCCAAGTGCACGTGTGCAGAAAAGACCAATTTCGCACGTACCAGTTTCTTGCGAATTAAAGCTTCTCAGAACCTGTCCTTGATCGCCATATGCATCAATCAGTGTTATTGACTTCACCTGAAAAATCATCGCTCAGGAAGTCTCTAGAAATTTATCCAAGGAATTATCCCTCCACGTCTTTAAAAAACCTTACTTTGTTTAGAATATTATATTTTTAGCGTTGTTAGTGCCTGCAGCTTGCAAGTTATTTTGGAAATATTTATTAAAAAAGAATTTAAAAAAATATTTTAAAAAAAATTATTTTTTATCTTGAAAAGATAAAAATAATTAATAAAAAATTTATTACATATAATTTTTTTATTTTAAAATTCTTTAAAATATTTAAAAATTTTGTTATAAAAATGAAATAAAAATTGAGAAAGAAAAATTCTTCCAAACATGACTTAAATCTAACCACGAACGAATATATTGTAATTTATAACTTTCTGAGTTAATTACTTGCAGCGACTGATGGCCAATAGCGTCTTTTTCGCCAGGATCTGAGACTAACGCCAGTTCTTTTTCGCTCTTGATAGCCGAGTTATTCTGTTCTTGAAAATTCTCCTCATTGTCACCAACTAAATTTGAGCCCGTTTGAAATTGTATTTTTTAATAATATTTTTAATTTTTTAATATTTTTTAATATCTATTTTATAAATATTTAAACTTTTATTTAAAATTTTAAAAATATATAAAATTTTTTCACGTAATAAGATATTTATTACATATTTATATTATTTTTTAAAATAAAAAAATAAAACTGATTTTTTAAAAGTAATAAAAATATTTTTTATTATAAAAAATTTTATTTTATAAATATTCTCCAGCGATTCAAAGAACGTTTTAAATTTTTCAAAGAGGGAAAAGAAAAAAATGTGACGGTGGTAACGTCAAGGGAGTGAATCATGCTTACGTAATTGTGAGCTCCTTGTAAAAAATTTTTTGGGCAAAAATGTGTTGATTGAAAATACCAACAACATGTTTATCGAGCTTAAATATTTATTTTCCATTTTGTTGTAAGTGTTTAGTGGCTGATCGGCATTACTTTATAATTCTTTTAAATTTTTTATACATTATACAAAATTTTTAAAAATTTAAAATAAAAAAATTTATTATCTTGAAGTATTATTATTTATTATTATTAGATAAAATAACATTTAGTTAAAAAATATAATAATTTTTTTTAATTAAAAAAAAATATTCTAAAATGTTTCCTAAATCAGTGGATATGTGTGTTCGGGCTTCTTCCCTTTTTCCGACATGGATAATTTGAATGAATCCAAATTATTTATTCCATTGTATCTTATTTTGTGTTCTCTGCACTCTTGATTTAAAATTTTACAATATTAAAAATTTAATACTAAACTGTTAGATATAATTTAAAACATAGAGATAACATACAATTTTAATTTGTATTATCTGAATATGGTTTGATGTTCTAAGATTAATCAATAAATTACATAAAATATATTAAATTATAGTTTTATGACACCGTATAAAAGTATCATCCTAAATAAAATCTCAAATTTGCGATTCTTTTGTGTTTTAAATTAAATGATTTGGATGAATTGGAGTATGAACTACTTACAACTAAAGTGTATGGAATCATGATTTTTGAAACGCACTTTGAATTAATTTTGCAGGATAAAAGATAAGATTTATGTGAAGTTATATGGGTATTGGTCTTGAAAACAGGTATAATCATTTTAGGAAGAGTTATTAAATTCCCCTTCCTTTTGAAACTGTTCCAAACCACTAACAACAACTAAATTTTATTCTATTAATTGGGACTCGTTATATGGATTTATAATATTATTGTGCTTTATTCTAAATAAATATCCTCAGTCAAACTTTTATTCAAGTCAGTTTTCATAATAGTTGATCATCTTTTCTTTTAAAAAGTTTTCCTCTCTCTCTCTTCATATGAAGAGAAGAGTATTAATTAATTCAAATATTCGAATACGCATATCTCTAGGTTTTCTCTTTGTTTGAACTAGTTTAGGCGAACTTCGCCAATTTTGCTCTCAATTAGCACGCTTCGACTTTCTTACTAGTCTCTTCGTTTGAAATCTTATCCTTTATTGTGTGCCCACTTATCCAACATAATATACGCATCTTTGAAACCCTTATTTTTTACATATGTTGAATTTTACTGTCCAACCTTCCGCATGATGAAGTATTGATCTTAATTTCATTATGTAAAATCTTTTTGTTCAACTTTAGCGGTATTATGTAGTCATATAATATTCAGAAAGCACATATTTATCTTTGTCGCCAACTTGTATTCTACTTACAACATCCCCATCCATCATTCTAAATACGAGATCCCAAATATTTTAAAAATTCATTCTTTCTGGTTTCCAAATTTCACCAACCAATTGTTATCACTCTTTTGGAGTTGCATTTGCATTCTGTATATTCTACCTTAGGTTTACTCAACTTGAACTATCTTGATTTTATAGTTGCTCCTCACTGTACGAGTTAATCCTTAACGCTTGATTTATTTTCATCGAATAATAGCACAATATAAGCAAAAAACAAGTACCAAAATATTCATTGTTAATGGGAGCGTCCTTCTTTTCTAAGACAATAGGGACTTTATCGTAAGTGTTCTCCATATCTATATAGAACATGAGCAACTCCTTCTTTCTTGACTTTTATGGCCATGTTTGGCTAAGTTTAAAATTTATAGCTTTTATTCAAAAGTTATTATTTATGTGCTTTTGTTTAAACAAATGGCTGTTGCTTTTTTGCTAAAAAAGCTGCTTCTTATTGAATTCTATTTGGATAAATTTACTGTTTAAAATATTTTCATAAAAAAATTAGAAATATGTTTGGTTAAATTTGTGCTTATAATTGAATGAGATGTATAATGACTGAATTATCCTTAAATATATAATAAGTGATGTATTGTTAAAATCTTTTTTTCATATATTATTTAGTTTTGTTATTTTAATATTTCTTATAACAAAATAAATTTTATTAATTCTTTCTTATATTAAACTTTTTAAATCTATTAATATATTATTATTATTATAAATTGAAAAATTAACTTATAATTATTATTTTTAAATATATAAATATATTGTTGTTTCTATATAATGAATAATTATGAATCAATAAGTTATGAGGAATAAAAAATAATAATTATATAAGTATGAATTAATATAAAAATTATAAATTTTTGTAATAAAAAATAAGATGTACTAAAATTTTAAATTGTTGGGAAAATTATATTTATAGATTAAAAGAAAATTCTTGTACAATTTCATTAAAATTCACGTATCAATATAAAATAACTTAAAGAAATTTTAAATATGGTTTAAAAAGAACTTGTAAAACTACATTAACCACAATGAAACCAATAAAAAGTGTGCGTTCAATAAATAGTTACATATTCAATATAAAAAGAGCTTGCAAATAAATTTATTACAGGGGGTGGAGGAAAGATGTACATGTCAATCATTTAAAAAATTTGTAAGGTACACATTTTTTTTTTTGAAGTTATACGCAAATTATGTAAGCTGAGTTTTAAAGCCACTTGCAGAGCCAGCTTTCAACAGCCAATAATAGTACGCCAATGTTTTCTTTTTAAAGCATCAATAAGAAAATGTGAAGTCAGCAATAGCATACTGCGTAATGTTCCTAGAATGTCATAGTCTCTGAAGGGATTTCCTTCTTGTTGGTAACATTATTTACTCATGCAATGCTCTTCACTCATGCAGTCTTCCTAAAATGTCATGGTTCCTGAATACATGGTACCTGAAATTCAAAAAACGAAATAGCAAGCATACATCAGTTTGAGTATGTATATCCCAAGCTGCAATCTAACTGTAAGAATAGAAATTGATTGAGCCTAACCTGACTATATAAGTAGAGATGAAATTAGAAATTAAATGTGATAAATGCCACCTTGCTACCTAAAAGCACTATTATACCATTAACACTCTAAAACCCACAGTAGTATCTTACAGGATACCCTTCTCTAACAACATCTGTAGTTACAAACTCAAACTCAAAAATATATCAAGTCTCTCAGGGAACTCAAAGTAGGTAATCCATGTATCAAGTCACATATTGCTAACTTCTTTTAAGCATATTGTACAGTCTCATCTGTACGTGAGTGGTGTGACACACATTTCAGGCCTAATTTTATATAGGAGCTCAAGTTTGATATGATTCCCATGCTTATATGCAAACCGACACTGTCAATATCCATGCAGTACTATAGGCATGCAACACTTAATTGTCTTAAGCATATAAAACCTACATGTTAAGTCAGTCAGGATTTAGCAATTTAAATTCTACTTTCAACAACTCAGTAAGGGGTTCCAATTACCATATATATGAATACATTATAGATTTGTTCAAAGTGAACTTGTTCTAGACATATAGCTAATATAGAGCTTAGGTAAGTTATGAAGTTGAATTAGTTAGGGCCTAAGTTGGAAAACAAAAGCACCTAAAGCACTTTTAAACATGCACTGACTATGACTTGATATACCTGACTATTGGAAAAAGAACTATTTAGGAAATGAATTGACCATAACTACTTGAGTATTCTAAACAGACCCAGAATGCATTGCAGTAAAGAAACATAACACTAGAAACAAATTATAGAAAGTGCACTTGGCATAATGTGAATTTAAAACCTAATTTTGAAATTAATCAAATTGAGAACTTAGGCTACTGCTGCCCATATGAAGTTTTTTAAGTGTCATTCCATATTAAACTAGTTTTTCATATGCTAAGCTACTACAACATCAAAATAGCTTTTTATATACTAATAAACCAATAGGTTTCATTGAACAGATCATTTGTGTAAAAGTTCCATGCAACAGTTGAAGTTGGGTTTTGTTTATATTTTGCTTTAGAGGCGATCATCAAATTGCCATTGTAAATTTTGCGAAATCAAATAGATATGATCAACCACCCAATCAAACAAAAATTTGGAAGAGGGGTGAATGAGCATGAACATATAGAACATAGAAACAACATTAGCTTCTTAAGATTCACTCAAATATATTATATGTTGAGAAACATAAAGAGAAACTTAGTACAAAACACAAACAACAGGAATAAGAAAAGAAGCACACCACTACCCAACAAAGAATCAATCTTTAGCTTCCATGCAAGATCAATTGGAAGAGGGGTGAATGAGTATGAACATATAGAACATAGAAACAACATTAGCTTCTTAAGATTCACTCAAATATATTATATGTTGAGAAACATAAAGAGAAACTTAGTACAAAACACAAACAACAGGAATAAGAAAAGAAGCACACCACTACCCAACAAAGAATCAATCTTTAGCTTCCATGCAAGATCAATTGGAAGAGGGGTGAATGAGCATGAACATATAGAACATAGAAACAACATTAGCTTCTTAAGATTCACTCAAATATATTATATGTTGAGAAACATAAAGAGAAACTTAGTACAAAACACAAACAACAGGAATAAGAAAAGAAGCACACCACTACCCAACAAAGAATCAATCTTTAGCTTCCATGCAAGATCAAAAACACTAGAGCTAGTAAGAAAATTGGAGCACAGAAAACACAAAAGTCATAAGAATCAATCCACGACCAAATATATATCTTAATCAAATATCAAAATAACATAACAATCTATCAATTAAATCAAAGGTGAAGATAGACTAATGGGTTCTTCTAACTAACCTCTGCCAAAAAAAGATTTACCATTATAATTTATTTATTGAGAAACATGATCGAGATATAGGCCATGTTTGACAGCGCGTTTTGCGGCTTTTACTCGAAAAAAAACAGCTAGTAATAAAAAGTTTATTTGGCAACTACAGCTTCTCATAGAAATAAGCTGCTTATTTACTGAAAAATAAAAGCATCAGAATAATGCTTTTCCAGAAAAGCAGCATGGGGCTTTTTACTTTCATATTGTGAATTATCCGTTTTGCCCATCATAAATTCACGAAATTTTAGACTTTATAAGGTCTCTGCTCACTCTCTCAGCCGTCTCATTCTCTCATTTCTCTTAATCGCACCCGATCGCCCTCGCTCTTTCGCAACCGCGATTTTTTTCTCCTATAGCAACAGTTTGCTTCCCCGACCCAGATCTTTCTCTTTTTTCCTCCGACATCTTTTTTTGAATCCAATTTGCTCACGATTTCTTTGCGGACACCGAATTGAGCTCGTCAGCACCACTGTTGGAACCGTAATTTTGTGTGTTTTCTTGACTGACGTCGACTCGTCCTCCCGCCGTTAATTTTAGTCAATTGAAGGTAAATCACTTCTCGACTCATTCTCCCAACTCATCCTCCAAGTATCATATGTGATCATCGATGTATAAAAAATAAACTAAGTAATAATACTGACTACACGAAAAATATTAGGTTCGGTCAAAATAGAGATATACAAACTGACTAATTAGTCGTCTATATTTAGTAGGATTTAAATACGCTCATCAGTTTATGCGACGAAGCTTTATATATAGTTCATGAGTCAACTATTCGTTTATCTGATATGCTTACAGATATAATAATATTTGAAATATATTTCCACTAAAATATAAGAATTCCTCTTCCACCATAAGCAATCTTCAGTTCATAAAAATGATGTAATTGATCTCTCATTTAAAATTGCTCATTTGAAAATTTCTCTTTTACAATTACAGAATTAGCGACCAAGAAAAAAAGGTCGCCACTACAGCACAATAGCGACCAAAATGAAAAGGTTGTTTTTTCTGAAAGTAATTACGACCTGCACACATTAGTTGACGTTACAAGAACATAGGGATTAAGAAACTTAGCTAGTTGGTATCGATTGAAAAATAACGACCAAAGTAATTATAAGTTGCTATTACGTTAAGCATCAGGGATCAACACTGAAACTAGTTGTGCTTGATGAAAAATCAGCAAAAGAGGAGCATGTGGTCAACTTTCGAGAAAGCATGAGCGACTAGCAAGAGCCTAGGGCATGGCCAAGGAAATAGCGACGACGAAAGAAGGGGTTAGGCGTTGATGCCCGTCGATCTGATCGATGTCGATCCAGTTCTACCAACTATTGATGATATTGGCCGAAGTTAAATTTCTAAGCAACGACTTCCGTTAACCCTAAAGACGCGATTACCTCTTAGGGTGATGAAATGATAACACTACTAGTCACATGAGAAACTAACCGTTATGCCTATTAAGGCAATCTACAATCAACCATCACCACTCAATCTACAGATTTCATTCTAAAAATGCAACAAATAGTAATCATTCTCTTATAAATTGTATGCAACTCTTATAGAGAGATTAAAGAATAAAATAAAAAAGTTTTGGTGCTTGTAAAGCCGCCACTAGGTCTTACCTTGATTCGTGAAGCCGTCGGCGAGCGTTGCATATCAATTTGTATGTTTTACGCGTTTACAAGTCACTAACCAATTTCTTTTATTTTTTTCTATTAACTTAATTAGTCAATTTTTCATACAAAGTCAATAGCAACTATCCTTACAAGAAGGTTAATCATTAATATCATGTTTTCACGTAAAATAGTCTATATTTTGTCTAGATCAATACCAACTAATCTCTTAAAAAACAATTAGTCGCTAATATCTTTCTTCATAAAGTCACATCCCATACTAAGGTTTTAGATATTATTGGACAAACCTATATAGGTTGATCTACCACGATTTGAATGAGGGTGGATATAGTTTTACTATAATAGTATTTTACGTTAGAATATATCTATACTAGATTCTACACTAACAGTCAAGATTGTCAAAATTAAAATTTTAAATTAATCGTTCCATTTAAGTAGGATTGCAATCAAGTTTTGTTTATAATCTTAAGATTTTATGTGCCGGTAATTTTTTATAATTTTTTTAATACCTTTAAAATTTTAGACAATATTTGTTAAAATTATTTTAATCCTTCTATACCACCAAAATAACGTCATTGCTAAAAATTCAAAATATGTTCTTTTTAGCTTTAAAAAATTAATAATGTTGAGGTTTGTGGTTTCAAGTGTTTACCATGAAGAATGAGTACCAAAGTTTTCAAACTAACCTCATATTTGCTTATGCTTTTGCTAGTGTTTGCTTCCGGTGCCAAGATCAGCTTTTGGTGCTAATATTTCAGGTTTGGAATTATGTTCAGGCTTATTATAGTGTTACTTATGGCTACTTCATACTGATCAGGAAAACAACCCAACCATCATTAACCAGTCTATTCTTTGATAAGCATGTATGAGTAAAGACCAAGTTCTGGACATTAACATGTATCATTCACCATCTAACACTGAAGGTTTTGAGCAGAGCATATGAAAATGCCATATATAAGAAATTACAAGAACTATAACATTGAATCCAACTAAAACTAAAGCACGAATGAGGTCATTTTAGTGTATAAGACCAAAAGACTTGTTTGCCTAAAATTTCATTACAAGTTTATTTTTGTCTTAACTCTTAAGAGCTACTCCAAACTAAAGTGAAAAACAAAAATTCATTTGAAAAACACTATAACAATCAAAAACATAAATCTCTTAAATAAAAGAAACGGAAGAGAAGAACAAGATTAGTTATGGAATCAAACCATGATCTAGATACAAGTCCATGACACTTAATGTAAATTTCAACATTACAAATTAGAGTAAGTTCCCCGTTGTGGAATTTAAAATTGATAAACTCAACTCGCTATAATCCCAATTCCTATCTAGATAACAAAAAAACACATACCAGAAGAATTGAAGAAGCACTTGAATTGAATTAGAACTCCTGATGACCTTTATAGATTCGACAAATTAAGAAAAGCCCTCGAATCAAAACAACAATTTTTTTCCCTCTCAGCTACTATGAAATCTCTTCTAATGGACGAAGAAACAAAACATCTAGAGAAAATTTGGAGAAATTCCTCTCCGATCTAAAAAAGAAAATAAATTTAGGCTAAGAAATCGTGGCCACAATAAGAAATTGCCTATAAAATCAATGTCGCAAAAACCTCTCCAAACAAAATTAACTGTGTAAAACTCCTCCAAACTAAAATTGTATAATCGGTGTGAACTTATGATTTTAATGATTTTACCATTAAAATCTTGATCTTGAATTTTAATAAAAAATGCGATTTTGTGTGAAGTAGAATTGTTTTCTTGATGTAAATTTATAAAATCATAAGATTTTAGAATTTAAATCGGGATTTAATAACCATATCAACACTATATTTATAACATACTATGTATAGTATGTATATGTACGTTGTAAACTCGATAATGATCAATACTTAATATATATTTATTAATTTTTCTTCTCATATTACAAAATCGTTTCACATACATTAGGAAAATATTAATACACCAAATATATATTGTTAATATGTAGCCCAAATAGAAAACTTTAGAAAGTTTTCAACTCTAGCATACATGGATAATCTTTTATTCACCTTGTACTGTACTGCATACTTTATATAAAATATTAATAGTCTTCATAATATTTAGTCATGCACAACTAAAATAGAAAAATTTTGAAATATTCCAATAAAATCCTTCTTAAACAGATCTAGTTTCCAAACTATCTAGATTTTCTTGTTTTGAAAAAGTATTTCAGCAATATAAAAAGTTTGTCCGAGTCTATAATCTCGGTAGCGCTTATATACATATACACGTTGATATAGAACCAATCGAAAATATCAAAATTTATTTTTCAGTTTCATCTGTATGTTTAAAATTTTTCTTACTTTTCTTGTTGAACTATTTCAACAAATATAAACTAGTGATTTTATGGAGAATTACATTTCAACCTCACGGAAATCATCAAATTCTTCTTTGTCTCCACTGAGTTGATCTAACAAGTTTCCTATAGTGCCAAAAAAACTCCCTTTTATTGCAAATCAAATCTAGCCTCAAGGTGAATTTAGGTTGTAAGAGCAATTAAACATCATAGCAACCAATATGAAGAGTACTTTGAACACCTCACTTCTCTTGGAATTGGGAGATTGCTCAACGAGACAAAACAACATCCAAATGGGATCCCTGGTCCTCTATTTTTGCTTCAAATCCCTTAACTCGAAGTATCACTTCGAATCCCTCTCCATTCGCCTATTAATCACCTTTGTGTTAACAACCACAACTACCTTCTCTGTAGAAATATTTACAAAAAAATGAGACAAAACCTATAGAATTGGTATAGTGGCTTTCTCGTTTAATCATTTACATAAGGGAAAGATGTTATGCATTAGATAGTCCGGTGGTTTCGAAGATAAATTCATTGAAATTCGCACTCCCCACTTATACACGTTCATATGATCTCAGGTGTGATTAAACTAAGCGATCAGGGACATAGAAGATAACAGATCATTTTTTTCCTAAAAATCGCCTGTTCAATCACAACCATTTTGTACAGAAAATAGAGTAGTATCTATAGATGTGAAAGTATTTATATCTCTTCTTTGTATATAGTAATATAACCTAAAATGAGAGGGGTCTCTTATACATGCTTAGTTGATTGAATATGTATGATTAAATCAATCAATGCTGAACACAAAGAGCTAACGGATTACTTTTTATTAAAAACATAGGTTGAATCACAACCATCCAATCGATGGAGAGTGCAAAAGAGTGTATAAAGAGGATATTGTGTATATCACTTGTCTATATACAACGATACATCTTTTATTAAAGAGATAGGACATTATGATATATTATTTTTCTTTTTGCATTACTTAGTAAAAAATTCTCAAGTTTAGAAGGAACAAATTAATAGAATAATAAGTTTCATTTATGGATAATGGTCTTTATGAATAGATATTAGAATACAAAACTAGGCAACATTTCACTTAAAAGTACACTTTTAAGATTATTATACAACCAACAAACCTTATATGGGGCTTCCCTCTTGGTTGACGACACCCCTCATACCACTTTTGAATAAAAGGAAAGTCTTTAGACATATCATCTCTCTGAGTTATCTTTGTCTCTCCTTAGTGTGATTTTCTTCTATCCTTTATGCGTCCTTCGTGCCTCCCCCGTTGGGTTTTTTGTATCCGATCTAATATCAGAGCCATTGTCTCTTCCTCGTCCTTTGTCTCTCCCACGTTGTTATTTCATCTATCTGAGCCTTATGTCTTCTTCGTCCATCTCCCGTCATCTTTCAGAGATTTGGTGCTTGTCGCGTAAAGTCGAAAGTTCACTTTGACAGTACCGGTATGGTTTCCTTCACAACATTTTTTGGTTTAATTAACATCATGCTAGTCTTAGTTGTAGGAAGTATTTTCGTTATTTGCTTATAGTAGTATAAAAAAATGGTGAGTTGAGAAACTTACAGTTTAAAGGCACCTTCGATGATCATGAGTTAGTACGCCATAGAGTAGAAAATGAAACATAACTGTCCTCGGTACTTCTGAAGCAGAGGTATAGACTAGTGGTTGAATATGCTTCCTAGAAAGAGGCTGGAATTAACGCTGAGCTCTGACGTGAAAGCCACTGTCAGGGATGCTCTGTTTAACCGGAAATATTTGAATTTCAGTAGTAATTGCACTATTGTGAGTAAATATATTATGTTTTTTGGAAGAGTCTGAAAATACAAATATATTATTTATATAGACAACTACATAAGATAAATATCTAAATATAGAATTTATTTATTTTATAAAATTTTTGGGGTTTATTTTTCAATCCAAATAGCATGACTAGCTCAACTCTCAACTTCGCGTTTGGAAGAGCTTTTCAAAGACTGCTTTTTAACTTTTTTCTATTTTATATTTTTCAATATATATTTTATAAGTATATAAAAAATTTATTTAAAAATTTAAAAAATGTAAAAAAATTCTACGGAATGAGATCTTTTTATTGCATATTTTTATTATTTTTTTAAAAATAAAAAATAAAATCATTTTTAAAAAAATTAAAAATATTTTTTATTTTAGAAAAGTTATATTTTATAAACAAAAGTTTTTGCTTTTATGCGGAAATGCGTTGATATGATTGGTTGCTTTAATATGAAGTAGGAATAATTTCTAATCATTAGTCACAAATCAATCTTTCAAAAAGTAAGAGTTATCATCGCCATGAGATCAGTGCTCAATTTATGAACCATGTTTTCATTTAATGGTTAGACTTAGAGAAAATATTTTATATTAAAAGTTGAATATTTGAGTTCATAAAAACAAGAAAGTTTGCTCTTAACATAAATTTATTTTTCTTTAAGCAATGCGTATCCCCACTTAATGACATTAAATATATAAATGCTTCAGTAGAAAAAACACGAATAATTGATTTCAGTTTGCTACAGAGTAACTAAGTCGTCATAAAAAAAACCAAAAGAGTTCTGCCTCTTCATAGATTAATTTATTATATTAACGGACTACTTATTCTAATAAGCTATTTTGCCCAAAGACTACAACGAAGCTCGAATAGAAATATAAATACAACGTATTCATATCCTCTTGCATTCCACGGTGAATAACAAGGTGATTGCTAGCTGTGATTATTGGCCAAACACGATCCAACTAAATCTAACGCGTTCCATGTAGACATTTGACCAAATTATTTTCACAAGAATTGGAAGTTTGTTTAAGTTGAATCATAAAATGTAGAAATTGCATACGTAACTTCTCATTTACTATGTGGCGACTGGGCTGCATCAACATCTTCAAGTATGTAATATGATAACAGACAAGGTGAGCACGCAATATGATAACTGATAGCAACGAGCACAACGCAATAGGGTTTAACATTAGAACATAATGCATGTAAAAGCTAGGATATATGAGTTCAGCGGAGGAAGAAACAATACCAAAAGTGAGACTTTGGGTGTGTTCTTCAATACGGAAAGCAATTTTCTAAAACGAATAACTTTTTCAAAAATAAATTAAAAATAAATTATTACCATATTATATATTAAAAAAATTCACTTCTTTGGGTGAAAGAACACTCTTTGGGTTGGAAAATTTAACAAGGCAATTCGGCAAATTCGCAGAATGACATTAAGCCAGAGGATCTCCATTTTATGGAACCATCAAGTTGGTTCAGGAGGATAGACGGCCCACAACATTGTTCTTAATTGACAATGAATCCAGCTCGCCTTTTAAGCAATCAAACGTAATGCAAACATAAGTGCAAAGGATTAGAACAATAAAAGTGAACATGACTTCGATTCTTCATAATACATAAGTTTAGTGTGCCCTAGAAGAAACGCACGAAAACAATCGTATGTTCATACCAAATTTGTCCTTAAATAAAGAACACATCAACAAAATCAATCTTGATCATAGTAACAAGAAGGTTCCAAGTTATACCCAATCAGAAGAGCACAACATACAAAAAAAAAAAAAGCCAGAGTAAATAGTATATCAAAGACACAACTCTGTCTGACACCTAAATATGACGACGCCCGTGTCTCTAAGCCACAAGTGAAAACCAGAATAAGATCAAACCCATCATACCAGGCATTCCCATGTAAACAAGACCTTGTGCAGCTCCATTGTTTGGTCCAGTTGATGCAGCAGGTGTGGCTGACGTATAACAGAAAGTGTCAATTGCTTAAGAATTACCAAAGATAAGTAGGCAACTTAAAAGGTAAAGTAGGCCCAACACTAATGCCCTGGTCAGGGAGATAAACATGTGATAGTGTTTCAGCATACAGTTACAACAGAACCAAAATGAAGATCTTATACATGAAAATTATCATATCAAAATTACTTTCACATATTATTGTTACATTGGTATGATTCCATCTCGGTACTGATTCCAATTTGTTAACCTTTCCTGTGCAGTTAAGGGTTGTATGTAGTACTGGGCAATACAAACCAACAAATGTATGCTTTTCCCTCTTTAATGGCAGTATCTTGATGATGTAATATGTTGGACTCTATGCTTAAGAGTATTCTATATTTTTTACTAATTCTATAATTTTTCTACCTAGTCTCATCATCTTTCTTGCTCATTCTTTCTACTTTATTACATCCCTCTCCTATTATCTTTTCATCATATTTTAGTAAGAAAAGATAGAATAAAGTGAGGCTTGCTCACTTCGAAACATGGAAAAGGCAGAGTCATCAGTTAATGGCGCAGGCTACCAGCCAAAATATCAGAAAATCAAAACCATCAACGAAAGGCTAACGTAAGCTACATCCACAAACAAATACAAAGTAAACCTAGTTTACTTCTAAACTTATCCTTAATTTTATATTGTGTTGTCTCTAATTATCTAATGTACCAAAAAGCATTTACATGAGTGAATAAGCAAAAAGATAACAACAACAAGGATGATAATAATAATAAGATGCTAAAGAAATAAAAACTGAGAGATAAAACCTAGACAAGTATCAGAAAATAAAATATGAAATAATTACGAACAGAACAAAAGCACAAAATAAAATTTTCAAGAAAATGTTAAAACAAACTAACAGATAAAATATATTTTATATAGTCGTATCCCAGCAGTGAGGTGTCTTACGACTTTATGATGTGCCTGTGCCTACATCTGTATTCATGCTTCATTGTACATCTAAGGAATCTATTGTTACAAGGATTAAAGGGCATGCTTTCATCTACCTTACAAAGTTCTATGGTAGCTTATCAAATACATACTACTTGGAACGAAGGCAACCTCTAACAAAACTACGTGACCATACACACTGCATACAAATCCCCATGACTGCCAACTAAAGTAGATTACCTGATACTTGGTTACATACTGGCTAGCCAAACACCAACTTCTAATTAGGAGCATCAATAGGCCAAGTTGGCACTGTTCATCCCACCCTATGTGCCAGGCTTGAAAATTATAGACCATGACTTTTGTATTAGGTGTCTTTGGTTAAAATACGCTATTTATTATTATGCACATAGAAAACATTAGAATACGTTATCATTTCAGTAGTAAGTAGATAGAATTAAATACTTAAGACACTGATTTTACTATTTATTTTATTGTAAAAAAAAACTGTTATTGTAAATGAATCATATAATAACAAACGAGTGTATTGAGCCAACCAAGCCAAGCGTCAATCTGAGTGAACAAGCCTAGGACAGGGTTACGTTGGCCAGCATGCTGCCAGGCCCATTATGCACCTCTAGTTCCCGTTTCTCACAAGTTCTTAAGTAAATAATTCATAAGATAAGCTACAAATATCAAATTGTCCAATGAACAACATAGTGGTCGCAACATGGCAGCTTGAGCACAAAAGAGACATCAACAATATACTTACTGCTGGGAGTAAATTTATGCTCAATAGACCAAGACTAACCAAGCCCAATAAATTTACTCTTCGAATTATTTCAAAAACTCTTAATGCATAGAGCTCTTGGCTGCGGTGGCACATGACACATTCGAAACAATCCCATCAAATTATTGCAAATTGAACAAACTATTTTATTATGGAAAGAGTGTTCAATAAGAAACCATTAGGACTTACATATGTACACACAATGAGAAGGCTCTTTATGACCCTCACAAACTTGAACTCAAGGCTAACGTCTAGCAGATTGTCAAGCGCTGAAGCCAACAGAAACACCAAGACCAAAGTCTGAAACAACATTTCAGCTCACGGTCTACAAGGCGTATCTTCCCACTGAAGTTCCAAAAGGAGGTTCTAACATTTGTTGTTCTGTTGTTAGTAATACTTGTCTCTGTATACTTCTCTTTGAACTAGTTACAAACTACGGGACACTCAGTGATCACATGCTCTCTCTCTCTCTCTCTCTCTCTCTTTATGCATGCTTGCCTTTGCATTAATTTTTCTGATACTTTCTTAATTACTCCGAATAATGTATTCTCTTTACTGATAAATCAAATTATTCACTTTAAGAGGTTCACAGGCGCTTCCTCATAGGACAAGACTAGCATTATGCTTTGTCGTTTGATGGAAGCAAGTGATCCAATAGTTAACTAGTATTTATTTCATTTCTTGAAAGATATTTACTTAAGACGTATATATGCATAGAAGAATATATATATATAGCATGCAAACTAATATGGCTTAATTTCCTAGAAACACATACCCACCTCAGCGATCTCTTGAAGAGTTCATTTGTGACTCAAACCCAACAAAAAAAGTCCCAAAGTTTCACTAGCAAACGAAAATCACTCTATTCATCTGTTGTCAACGTGTTTGTTTGTACAAACAGATTTAATGACAATAATTCAACAAAATAATTAAGAGTGTTCCTAAATTTTCATAAAGGAAGCTGACAACGTTCATCTGGAAATGAAAACCCAAGATTACACAAATCAAACAATCAACAGCATGCAACAGTCCACATGTTAGAGAGAATTATCTTAAATGAAATTAATAAATTTATTTTCTTAAAGCAAATATGTTGGAACCCTATGATCAAACAACTACCATAACAAGCAATTCCCATGACAGAGGTCTTTTTAACCAGAAATGCTGAAGGGAAACATCTCCAAACAAAAATGAAGGCAAAATCGAAGAAACGGTATTCACCTCTCCAAAAAATTAAATAAAAAGAATTAAAACTGACAATATAAAATAAACTGCAAGAAAAAAAGGACCAATAGGAATCTTACGAGAGGGAGCGCCGACCGCAGTTTTACAGATGGAAGTATCAGAAGTTATACCACATCGCTTGGGTAGTTGAAGCACTTGAGTGATGTTGATCCCAAACGCCTTGAGAAGTGAGGGGTTGTTTAACAGAGTGCAAAGACATGGGAGATCGTTCTTCACCGCTTGCTTCATCGGAGTGCAGCACGACGCCGGCGGCGATGTCGAGTTCAAGTAGTTCGCGCACGGAACAAGCTGTGATACGCAAGCTGGCGGCTGCTGGCCTTCCACCGCCGCCATTGACAAAGCAGCAAGCAACAGAAACAACACCTTCATCGCTGCCATCTCTCTCTCTCTCTCTCTCTCTGAGTCCTTTTCTCTTTCTGCAGGGTTTCAGTAACAGTTAAAGATAAAGAAAGCAGGAGGATACTTTCGTCAAACAATGTTTTGGGAGGAATTTTCTTTCTTTTTTATTAATATCGCCGATAGGCCCGCTATTACGAGCAGGTAAGGTCAACCAACAGACGGATAGAATTGTCAATTTCGTTTGACGCAGCTGGCACAATTTGGGTTTGGGTTGGCTGGCTGGTCAACAGCAATCTTTTTTTCTTTTATTAAATTCAACTTCGGATAGTTGGTGTCCTCGTCTTTCTCATTCTTTGCCACCGTACAGGGTTAAATTACAATATACAAAACATGTTATTTGATAAAGAGCTTAGTTTTATATAATACTGTTACGGTAAGTAATTTAGAAGTAGTAGTAGTTTGAGTTACTTTAGGAGACCGGTCAATAAGAGTTTGTGTTTCGCTAGAAAACTAAGTTGTTTGTATTCATTAGAAAACCAAGTAGTTGAATAGGTGTCGTATGTAAAAAGAGTTTTGCTAGTTTAGGAACTCTACCAACATGGTAAGAGCTAAGCTATAAATAAAGGTGCGCGGCATCTCATATAAGGGGGAAAAAAGAAGAATTAAATTAGTTATTTATTTTAGTTTTATCTTTGAATTCTTAGATTATTTAGAATTAGAATATTTTTGCGGTTCGTGTTATCACGAATCGTAACAATTGGCAGATATCAGAAAGCGATCGATCTACAACCTCATTATTGTTCTAGCTACAATGTCCTCATTACATCAACAACAATTGCAAAGAAATACAATATTATCAACAACGGGAGTTTCATCCGCACCATATATTATGGCGATGAATTCTACCAAAGAACATAATCACCATATGAATTGTACTCACGGTTAAGTATTCTCATAATTTTTATCAAAGAATATTATTGGCAACAAGAGTCATATTCACAGCGGTATCATGAAAATCCTTATGAGCAACCCAAATCAACAACATCAAATTCACCATCATCATTGTTCACAAATTTATTATGACCAACAATATTAAATCCAACCACGCAGACTCATGCAATGCCTATACCTCAACGCATACAGTGATGCGCTTAGAGCGGTTAAGCATACTACTAGTGAGCTAGGAGTTTTTTCACGGACGTAAATTTAAGAATAAGCCGTACCAAATAGAACAAGTTCAAGAACAATGACCTCCTATTTCACATGATCCAATTCATGTTTCTTTGGATCCTCCCAAGCCCACACCGCCACCGAATTAAATCGCTTCATACGGATTCCTCACAAAATCTTTTTCCCACTCAAATCACTCCTACCACGAATGCCGCCGCAATCTCCGAGGGATTTTCAAAAAAAAACAGCGGGGAGGAGGAGAAAGGATCTCACAGATTTCTCCGGCGAACTCCGGGTTTCCGTCGTGGGGGGGGTGATCTCCACTCCGGTGATCTCATCGAGCTCCACCTGCATGACGATCTCGATCTCTTATGTCCGAACATGCTACTTGTTGCTAGCAAAAGCTCGAATTTTCTTCTTGCGTGCAATGAAGAAATTTTGCTATCGGATCGCGAAGACCCTCAATAAGCGAAGATCGACCCGCGATCTTGTGCACCTCCGTTCTCTTCAATCCCCGATTGATCCCGGGGGCGGTTCATTTGTGTTGAGTCGGTGGTGAACATGAAGGAGGGCGTGTCGATATTTAAGAACCCTGCTGAAAGAAATCTTCGCCACCGACTTCTATTCTTTTACCAGAACGTTCGGGAGGGTAAACGGTGGTAAACTCCTTGTCACGAGGCCCTCCGTGGCGATGCGGAGGAATATCAAGTCAGCGGTATAGGTTCGAAGATCAAGTGCAGCGGTATGAACTCGAAAAATAAGCTCATCTCATGCACCTCAGGCGGGAAGCCTTTAGCGTTCAAGTTGTCTTCTTCACGTACCTATGTGTCGCTTACATATATAGGTGACATCACAAAGAAGCGTCAAACCACGTAACTCCACCGTGGAGTTTCACCGCATTCCCACTAGCTAAAGACACATATGTGCCGGAGAAGTTGCAAGTAGAGAATTTGAAGAGCACTCTGAAAATCAATCCAAACAAGTCTGTCATAAGATTCAAGGACAATTCAAGTGCAATCAAGGGCTTTAGAGTGAATGTCTTACTGACCCGTAGGCCACTTAGTTCAGCGTCTCCATTGTTTGAGACCTTGTGAGGTAGATTTGTTGATTACTTCTTTGTTGAAGATGAAGCCAACCGAGAGGGTAAAGTTCTTCTTTGGCATTGAATAAGGGAAGCTATCTCTCTTGGATAAGCTTCGACTCTCAACAATGTAACATATCTTCATCCCCTAAAATATTGGTCGTATGCATTTTGCACTTCTAGACTAAGCTCAACATCAATTATAATTATTTTTGGCGGCAAGAACCCCTATGAGCTCATTAGTGAATGTTCTTTCGGGTCGGAGGGTTACTACTTGACAATTCCGGTCGATAGTGCTTTGTGGGCATTGCTTGCCTATATTCTTGATGTCTTACTAATGAGTTGGGGCTTTGCTGAATGATCATGCTACTACTCCAATGTATCTCAAGGTTAGGTATGATAGTGGTGCGCGAAGTCTCCTCACAATTGGAGAAAGTGGAGTATTACCATGATAAGATCCTTTCCGCACCAATCTACGTGTTAAGGAGCTAACATAGTCGATAAGTATAGTGACCTTGATTGTTCTGAGGTTCTACTCTCCTTGAAGCTTTTGACCACATCTTGGTGCTTAAGAGACCTCCGGACAAGCTTTTTTGCTCTCTCTCGGTGCGGGAAGTCTATGGCGGCGGTAGAAGTGGTAGTGCAACTTGTTTTACATTAGGCCTTGGAGGTTTAGTAAAAATGCACCACTAGAAGAACTACTGACTCTCCTATTCGGGTAGAATACCCTCAACTGGCGATCGGTCGAAAGTTCGTGGATTCAAAGAACAGATAGGTATTCCTTCCTTTAGACCATATAATTGGTGAAGTGAACTCATTAGACCTGGTGATAGTAGCAACAAAGTGCACCTAAGAGTTGAAGGTCTTCTTTCTCAAGAGGGTGGTTTCTTATACAATCAACTTTGGAAGCGGTCATTGGGGTGAATCATGCGAAATAGACCAAGCGGATCACAAAAACATTGTTGAATTTGATCCCGAGTTCTTTGGTCTAATGTTTCTCATTCAAAGATATACCACGGAAAGTTATCACCAAACCAAATGATGTGCATTAGGTATAGCTTTGGAGAAAGCTTCCATGAGTAGAGCTCTTATCATCGGTGTTTTAAACAGAGCATATGTTTATAAGAAGGGCATGTCAAGTCTCTTCCTAAGAAGTGTACGAGAAGGAGATGGCATCCAGTTTCTCATCAAATGCCTCCTCCTTGCGGCCATTGATCAGGGAGCCTTCAACTGTTGCGAGATGTTAGGACTCCATAGTTATCAACTCGTCACTGAAGGGATTGATGTCTCTATAAAAATTATATTCATGACTGAGGACTTTATCAAAATGATGTCAAGGAGAACTATCTTCCTTGGAAAAGTCTTAACGAAAAGTTATGGTTTTATCTTCACAGATATGGATGTGATGTGGGTAAGGAATCCATTTACCAAGTGGAGTTGTGAGGATGAATTCCTCCAGATTAATTGTGATCAATTCAACGGAGAATCAGAGGATACCTCCAACCCAGTCAACATTGGCTTGTATATTAGGTTTTCAGATAGTGGAACAATTGAACTTCCTGAAGAATGGTATCAAGCAAGCAACAACTCTCCTATCTTGAAAGATCAAGTTGTTTTCGCATATCAGAAATCGGGAAGATGAGCAGAGACTTCAAACCGGGAAACGAGTTCGGTTCTTAGACACTCCTTACTTTGGTGGGCTTCATGATTGTAGCAAGGATTTTTGAGAAAAGTCGAATAGCCCTATGGATGCTAGGTGGGTGAACATAAGGCATGTGCTCAATCTGGTTAGAAGACATCAAATGGGTGGCAAAATTGGGGCGTGATCTTACTTGTTGGTTAGTGTGATGACATTGGCGTTAGATTTTGGGAAGCAACTATTTATGTTGTCAACCTTAGGGACAAAGTTGATTTTTGGGGAGGATGGAATGTTCTGAGACGTAATTTAGAAGTAGTAGGAGTTTGAGTTACTTTAGGAGACCAGTTAATAAGAGTTTGTGTTTCGTTAGAAAACTAAGTTGTTTGTATTCATTAGGAAACCAAGTAGTTGAGTAGGTGTCGTATATTAAGAGAGTTTTGCTAGTTTAGGAACTCTACCAATATGGTAAGAGCTAAGCTATAAATAAAGATGCGTGGCATCTCATGTAAGGGGGAAAAAAGAAGAATTGAATTAGTTATTTATTTTAGTTTTATCTTTGAATTCTTAGATTATTTAGAATTAGAATATTTTCGCGGTTCGTGTTATCACGAATCGTAACAAATACCAAAGAGCTTATTTGATAAATTAATACTAAAAAATGATGCAAAATATGTTACTTCGTTTTCATATAATACTAAACCTATTTTTAAATTTAATCAATTAATTTGTTTTGATTATTTGATTCAAGAGAACAATTTAAGCACATAACCGAACAAAATGACGCAAAAGAATTATGTTGATCTTAAATACGACTATGTTGCTAATATGAGTGTATTGAGACCTACATAGCATTATGGAGATATTTAGAAATATTTATAAAAAAAAGTTTTTCTTCGAACAAAGTGTTTTGATTTTTTTTTAGAAGTTAGTTCTATTTTTTTACCTAAATAAAAACCAAAATTTTTTATAATTTCTAAATTTAAAAAATATATAAAATATTATAGAAAATTTATTGACAAATATAAAATAAAAATTTAGAATGAAAATGATGTGAAAATTACTCCCAAAGAATGTTTAATAAAAATAAACTTTTTTGAAAAAAATATTTATGAAATTTTTAATAAAAGAACTCTCTTTTATCTAAAAAAATAAAACAAAATAATAATAAGAACGACGTACAATTTTTTATATTTTTAAATATTTTCTAAAACATTCTAAAATATTTATTAAAAAATATAAAATTAAAAATTAAATTAAAAATGAAAAGAAAAGAGGCGATAAGCAACCTCAAATATCAGAGCACTAGGCAATTTTTTTGTAAGAGTAGATCACTAATTGCTATGAGATAGCAAACTTTATTTTATGTATATTAGTCATAATTTTAACAAAATATTGACAGTATTTATGGTACTACTTTTAATTCATCAAAAGTCTTAGGTATTCCGGTAAGCCTTTTTAAGTATTTCATATAATTTATTTAAAAATTAAAAAAGCTAATGAATTATATTTTGTACATTTTTTTATAATATATATTTTTTTAATCAAACTCGCTTTTCAAAAAATTTTTAAAATATTTTTTATTTTAAAATTTTTTTATAATAAGTATTTTTAAATGTTCCTTAAACTCAGCGTGGACCAATTGTCGGATTCGAAATTGGATCGGACCCCTGTGCCGAATTATCTTATAAACTATCTATACAATGAAACTTATAAAAACTAGATCGACTCCACAATTTAAAAATTGGACAGTCTAAACAGATTGACCAGTCGATCCGATTCAACTTCAAAATAAAATACTGCACCGAATGAATCTAGTTAATCCACCCCGAAATATTTGTGAGTATTTATTGAAAATAAATATTTCGAAAAAGAAAAATATTTTAAAATTTTTTAAAAAATAAGGTTTATATTTTTATTTTAAAAATATAATAAAAATAATTAATACAAAATTTTATAAAATATTTTAAAAATTTTATTAAAATATAAAATAAAAAATTTGGAGAGAAAACTCTCCCCAAACATTCTTAGGTTTGACTTCTCGCTTGTTCTGTTGTCTGATTTTACTTCTCAATCATTCTATTTCTTCTTCCTCGTTGCTCATCCATATTTTTCTTCTTCCTTGCTGATCTTTGTTCTTCTTTTCTCCAATCATTTTGTTTCGTCTTCATCGCCGGTCGTTCTTTGTCTTCCTCTTTGCTATCGTTCTTCTTATTCACCGGTCAATTTTCTTCTTCCTCTTTGCCGTTTCCTAACTGTGCTTCATCTTCAGATCTGCTCAGCAGCGATACTATTAAGAAATTCAAACTATCTTGCTGGTGGAATTATGCTGGTTGCACTCCTAAATTGAATGATTTTCAGGAAACAATCACACGAAACACACGGAGCTGGATATGCCATATAAACACCATACTTCTTTCAATCTGCAATCTTCTATGCCACCCTTTAATTTCTTCTCGAAATTGGTATGATTATGCTTCGATGTTTTTTAGTCACCAACAACATCAACTAACTAACATATGATCTCTGAGTTGTTAATGATTTCTATACATGTATGCAGGTTCAGTCGCTTCCAACTATGATCGTATTAGATGAAATTTGAAACATGTCATCCCTGAATCTTTGGCTTCTGAATTTTGGAAATATCATCTAAAGAAATCTATGATGCAATTCGTGCTATTTTAGCGAATAACTGAATGCTTTTTAGTAGGCATTTACAGACAAATTTTGTTAATCTTAAACTTTCATTTTCTGAAGCACGCCTGGTAACTAATAACAGAAGTGATAAGCATTCTTTATTGTCACATGTTTTGACGTATAAGTGAAAAAGAACATTAATCTAAACTATTTCATTTCTCTTTTGTTCATAATTAGTGTACCAGTTGTTGTAGACTTGTAGTGCAATACATCGAATTGTTTTATTTTTGTACATGTTTCTTGTAATTAGTTTTTATCATTTTGTACTAAGTACTTTGGTCAAGTTTGTATGTTGCCTTGGTATTTTCTGATATTTAAGGCCCGTAAAAATGAAATAAATATTTATTTTGTACATGTCATCCCTGATATTTTATTTTTCAATTCACTTAAACTAAACGAGTTTATTTGAAATTAAATACGGCTTTAGTCTCTTTTAGAAGAGCAAAGATATTGCATCCATCTACCCATCTTCTCAATCAGTTATGCTTCAATTGAGTATTACTCTGCAATATACATGGTGCTTAGCCAACTGAAATGATATGAACATCCAAGTATGTCTCATGTACATATATAGTTGAGTCTTTAATGGTTTCCTTCTGCATTTATCATCATCAAAGGAAGCATTGAGTAATGAGTGGCTGGAAACTTGCCAATGTCCAATTATAAAATCCTACATGGCAGTGAGTCGAGTCCTTTCCCTTGTGGCAAAAGCTCTGCAGCCTTCTGCAGGCACGCAATTTTGTTGCACTATGTTGTATGTACAATCAGTTAAAGTGTAGGTAGTTTGTATTACTCGGGCGTTTTGACGATTGTCTTGAAGGCTTTGTTGTTTCAAAAATATGAAAGATGCCACTATATTATACATATTTGACAAACCAAATTTGATCTAGTGGGTCAATCCGTTGACACATCATCTTATATAATGTATTGGACTGTATTATTGGGCTATATATGAGACAAATTTATTATATGTACTCTATAAATAATCGTACGATGTAAACTCTAGTTATCATCATTCTTCATTATTCATCATATTCAATTCTATTATCATTTTTCTTCATCAATTGTTTCATAGTATCGAGCCAAGTTGATTTTTTGAAAATTTTTTTTTTTTACAATTCTTTTCTTTTCAAATTTTTTTTTTCTTTTCTTCTTCATCATCAAAACAACAAAAAAAAAAAAAACCTAACCTAACCCTACCCGGGCCACGATTGATTCGCTTTGTCGCCGTCTGGCCGTTCCGCCGTCGCCGCCGCTGCCGCTGCAGCCGCCTACTGCCGCCGTCTTCTCCAGCCGGTGCCGCTATCGTCGTCTTCGTTCGCCGCTGCCGCCGCTATCGTCGTTCGTTTCCGCCGTTCGTCGCCGCGGCTCTTCTTCACGCTCGCCGCCGCAGTCACGCCGCAGTCGCGCTTCCGCCGCAAACGCCCGCTCGCTCGCTCGCCTGCCTGCCCGCTTGCCTGCTTCGGGCCATTGCTACATTCGGGCCAGCCCGGCCCGATCTCTAGGCCCGGCCCGTTTTACAAAAAAAAAAAAAAAAAAAAAAATTTGTTATGCCTTCGTCAGACTTCTTTCGGGACTTTCTACCGACATCTACAGATTTTTCTTTGAGTACTGCGGATGATTGGGCGGAATGGGCTGCTTCAGTTAGAACTATTCTTCGTGGACGTCGTCTTCTTGGTCATCTTGATGGCTCTATTCAGCGTCCTCTCTCACCATCAGATGATGCTTCTATTGAGGTAAAGAATAACATTCGTATTGCACAGGATATTTGGGATGATCATGATGAACGAATTCTCGCATTTAACATTGCATCTTTTGATCGATCTCTTCGACCACATCTTGAAGACATCCCCACTGCTGCATTATTATGGGAGACTTTGACTACTCAGTTTGTTCAAAGTGGTGCTAGAGAGTATCAAATTCTCACCGAGGCTTGGGCCGCCAGACAGGGTGATCGCACTATTCAGGAGTTCGCTACATTGATGCGAGGTTACTGGCGCGAGCTCTTGAAGCTTGAAGGTCATGGCTGTGCCTGTCATGAATGTCGTATCTGTCGTGAACGACGTCAACTTTACCAGTTTCTTATGGCTTTGCGTCCAGAATTTCAAGCAGTGAGTGGTCGTATCATACAAAATAACACCAGTCTAGATGCTGCCATTTCTGAGCTCATTGCCGAGGAAACTCGTTTACGGTCTCTTTCGATGATGGTACCCACATTGACTCCTGCTTCAGCTACAGTATTTGCTGCATCTTCACGCCCTTCATCTTCCACTTCGGGAGACACTAGTGGTCATTCTCGCAGGAATTCTTCCCATTCTCGTCAGCAATCATTCTGTACGCATTGCAAGAAATCGGGTCATACTGTGGATGGTTGTTTTCAGCTTCACCCACATTTACTTACTCAGTATCGGGAGCGAAAGAAGGCAAAAGATTCTACCACTACTCGCCCTCCGACAGACAAAGCGAATGTTGTTGATGCTGTTCCTATCTCTCAGTCTATCACCAATGACTCAACGGATATTCACCATCGTCTTGCTCAGATAGAACTTCAGCTTTAGCGACAATCCATTTTTGCTGGTTCATCTACCTCTTCTTCTTTCGCCGCTCCTGGTATGTCTTTCTCTTGGATTTTAGATTCTGGTGCATCTCATCATATGACTTCTGATCTATCATTGTTATCTGACACGACATCTTTCCCACCAAACTTTCCATCTTTACATACTGCTGATGGCTCTCAACTAACCATCACTCAATCTGGTTCCGTTATTTCTGACTCTCTCAGTCTACCCTTTGTTTTACATGTTCCTCATCTCACCCTACATCTAATCTCAGTCAGTTCTCTTTGTGAAAGCGGGCTTCTTGTTGTCTTTGATTCCCTTATCTGTTCTGTGCAGGATCCTCGTACCGGCCAGACGATTGGTCGTGCTCGTAAAAAGGGGCGATTGTATCACTTAGAGTATCTTCATCTTCCTTTTTCGACTACTTCAAATCTTAGTTGTGCTGCTGTTGTTGCGTCTGCTGCTGATTTGTGGCACAGACGTTTAGGTCATATTTCTGAATCTCGTTTAAAGAGTCTCATTGATAGTGGAGCTCTTGGGCGAGTTTCTTTTTCTCCTTTATCTTCATGTACTAGCTGTAAGTTGGCAAAACATTCAGCTTTACCTTTTCATCAAAGTTTATCTAAAACTTCTCATGCTTTTGATCTAATTCATTCTGATATTTGGGGACCAGCTCCAATTTCATCTATGACTGATTTTGTTTACTATGTGAGTTTCATTGATGACTATACTCGTTACACTTGGGTTTATCTTCTCCGTAATCGTTCTGAAGTTTCTACTATATATAACACTTTCAGCACTATGGTTCATACTCAGTTTAATACTCGAATTAAGATTTTTCGTTCTGATGGTGCTCGTGAATATACATCTTCTACTATGAGATCCATCTTACAGTCTCATGGCACTATTTTTCAACAATCTTGTCCTTATACACCTGAATAGAATGGAGTAGCGGAGCGTAAGCATTGTCATATTCTTGAAACTGCTCGCTCTCTCTTGCTCTCCTCTTCAGTTCCTCAAGTTTTTTGGGCAGAAGCTATTCTTACATCTGTTAACCTTATCAATATTACCCTTTCATCTGCTTTGTCTGGCAAGACACCTCATGAGAGTTTATTTTTATCTCCTCCAGACTATAGTATGATCCGCACTTTTGGGTGCACTTGTTTTGTTCTACTTCCTCCGACTGAGCGGACAAAATTGACTGCTCGATCAGTTAAGTGTGGTTTGCTTGGCATTAGTTCGGAACATAAGGGGTATCGATGTTATGATCCCACAGCACGCCGACTTCGTATTTCTCGTCACGTTACTTTTCTTGAAGACTCTCCTTATTTTTCTTCTTCACTTCCTGATGTTCACTTTCTAACACCATCATATTCTCTTTCATTCAGTTCATCTGAATCTTGTCACATGTCTATAGATCTTACTCCATTACTTCCCTCTATTGATACCGCCCCTTCTTCGACGACACACGTCGGCTAGCGAGGATCCTTCTCATTCTTCTCCAATTTTACCAGTATCCAGTTTATCTATATCTCCACCACCACTTGTTCGTCAGTCACAACGTCCTCATCGTCCTCCTACTCGTTTTACACCAGATTATTCTGGCCCACTTGATAGGTTTAGTTTTGCTACCCTCACCTCATACTCTCCAAAGTTTTATTCATTTCTTACTGCTATTCATACTACTTGTGAACCTAATTCTTACTAAGAGGCAATTCAGTACCATGAGTGGCGAGAGACAATGGCAGAAGAATTTCGTGCATTTCAGCAGACAGGTACTTGGGATGTAGTTCCATTACCGGAGAGAGTACAGCCTATCAGTTGCAAATGGGTTTTTAAGGTTAAATATCGACCTGATGGCTCCATTGAGAGGCACAAGGCTCATCTTGTTGCTAGAGGCTTTACTCAGGAGCATGGGATTGATTATGATGAGACATTTGCTCCTGTTGTTTAGATGACTACTGTTCGCACTCTATTAGCAGTTGCTGCAATACGTCAGTGGCCTCTTTATCAGATGGATGTGAAGAATGCTTTTCTTCATGGTACATTATCGGAGGTTGTTTATATGCAGCCACCTCCAGGTCTTTCTACTCCTCCGGGTTATGTATGTCGTCTTCGTCGTGCTATTTATAGACTCAAATAGGCTCCTAGAGCTTGGTTTGAGTGTTTTCGTCGAGCTATTACAGAGGTCGGATTTCAGCAGAGTTCTCAAGATCATTCTTTATTTGTGCGGTCATCACCGCAAGGGCGGGTACTCCTTTTATTATATGTAGATGATATGATTTTAACAGGGGATGACATAGCAGGTATTACAGCCACGAAAAAACACCTACATCAACAGTTTCAGATGAAGGACCTTGGATATCTACGCTATTTTTTTGGATTGGAGATTGCGCAAAGTACTAGAGGAATTCTTATTTCTCAACAAAAATATACTTCTGACATTATTAAATCTGCAGGCTTATCTGACAGTCGGACGGTTGATACCCCTTTAGAGCTTCATGTGAAGCTTTGTCCTACAGATGGTGAGCCTCTCACAGATCCTACTCGGTACAGACGGCTTGTCTATTTTTGTATGACTAGGCCAGACATTTCTCATGCAGTAAGTGTCGTCAGTCAATTTGTTTCTGCACCGAAATCAGCACATTATAGTGCTTTACTCAGAATTCTCAGATATCTTCAAGACACTATTACTCGCTCCTTGTTTATGTCTTCCACATCTACTTTGGAGCTTCGAGCCTTTACTGATGCAGATTGGGCTGGTGATCCAACCACCAGATGTTCTACTACAGGTTTCTGCTTATTTATTGGTGATTCATTAATTTCGTGCCGCAGTAAGAAATAGGATGTCGTTGCTTGTTCTTCAACAGAAGCCGAGTATTGAGCTATGGCTGCTACCACAAGGGAGATTATTCATGTGAGAAGATTACTTACTAATATGGGAGTTACATTTGCAAAAGCTACTCCTCTTTATTGTGATAATCGGAGTGCTATTCAGATTGCAAGCAATCCAGTTTTTCATGAACGAACGAAACATATTGAGATTGACTGTCACTTCGTTCGTGAACATTTTCTGTCAGGTACTATTTCTTTACCACATGTTGCTTCTACTGATCAACTGGCAGATTTCTTTACAAAATCGCATCCGACACCGAGATTTCAAACGTTATTGAACAAACTCATGTTGTTTGACCCATCATGAGTTTGAGGGGAGATATTGGACTGTATTATTGGGCTATATATGAGACAAGCCCATTATATGTACTCTATAAATAATCGTACGATGTAAACTCTAGTTATCATATTCAATTCTATTATCATTTTTCTTCATCAATTGTTTCATAATACATAAAAAATTATATTCAATATTTTTGTGATCATTATTTTTTTCAAAGTATTTGAATAATTACTGTAGTAGATACTATATAATGCATATAATATATTTAGAATATTATACATATTTGACAAACCAAATTTGATCTAGTGGGTCAATTCGTTGACCCGCCGAGTTAACCGGTGATTCATTGACCCGGTAATTTTCTGCATTGATGTCTGGATTGTTTAAAGTTGGTATTAGTACTTTAAAATTTTCATCTATGTCATAATCTTATTTTCTTAACTTAGAAGATGCCACTAATATTATTTGTATGTTTATACATAAACTTAGATCCTACATTTATAATGTCAATAGTTGTCCTTTATTTTCAGAAAGAAAAAAATGTAAACAAACGCTGAATAAATATCTAGCAAAACATTCATGAAAAGAAACAAACTTTCAAAAGAAAAAGAATATCCAAAATAGAAATTAAAACAAATCATTAAACATCATAAAATCCTCAAAGTGTTAATTTGTGAAGCTAATGGTTTTCAAACACCTTTCTATTTTTCTAATAAGTGTCTTTAAATATGTCATCAAACTATATGATTAAGTAAAATATATAACTATAAATGTATGATCTAATAAAAATCTTAGAGATACTTCACAAAGAATTTCAACAAAATTTCATACCACAAGATAATATTCAAAGTTGGTGCACTGATCATGCTCCTCTATACAGGTGCAAATTCGAACCGGGCTAAACGGTCCAACTTGCTGCCCTGCAAAATGATTCGCAAGTTTGGCCCGCCTGGCTTGTAAATAGTAACAGGATCGAGCTGATTCGGTCCGATCCAGTAGGTACTATCGGGCCGACAATGGCGGTCCCGATAGGTGGCCTGCTCGCGTGGCCACTACGTATTGACTTGGTTAATATTAACCGATCAACGATGACCGTTGACATGATCAACATTGACAGTTGACCAGATCAACATTTAATAAAAAATATTATTTAATAATAAATATTATTTTTAATAATAAAACTACTTATCATTTACTTTTATCTTAATAATATTTTTAAAAATTATTTTAAAATTTTATTATTATTTATTATACGAAAATAAATGGATAAACGAATAGGATTGGATAAAAAAAAAAACACCCGAGTCGGTCCGAGAGTGGAAAGCAAGCCGAGTCAGCCTAGTCTAATCAATTCATTTGACCTAACTTGGCCCGGTCTATATTTGTATTTCTACTCTTCTACAATATTAACTAAAATGAGGGACTAAACGGCACAACGTTAATCATAACATAGCTCTCGAATCGAGTGACTGAAGCACAAATAATCAAAGGGAAGAAACATAGAAGAAGTGCTCATAACTAGAATAATCATGTAATGCCCAGAATTTTGTTCAAGGATAATGTCGAAAAAGAAAATTGTTTTTTATTGAACCAACCAATGTAATGGGCTAGTTTCTTTTAATTTCTTGAAGTAATTGTAAAATTGAACTTGGACCCAAGCCTTAAATCTATCTACTTTTGACTTGTCATATGGCTTAATATACAATGTTCGTTCAAGTCCTAACTTCAACTATACTTTTGACCAGACGTTTTTGTTAGGAATTTTTGTTAATTTTATCTAATATCTAACTTAAATAAATCATAATTCCCAGATTTAGAAACACAATAATTTCACAATAAATTTAAAAGGAGAAAAATATACCTTGATCCATAGCGTTTTCTTAAAAAAATTATTTGCCTTTGGAAAGCTTGATTCTTTCTCTTAATTTCCTCTTAACTGTAAAGCAGAAAGGTTTACATAATGGAAGATTTCTTTAGATCATGTTAGATAAGAGAACCAAGATTCATCTTTTATAAAGATCACATTCATTACCCATTAATCATCATAATGGATATAACATGTGATTGCCCTCAAATATTAATCATAATGGATATAACAGTTTATATAAATTTATTTCACTCTCATTGTTGCACGACACCTACACTTTGCTTTGCTCATACTTGTTTTCTGCATAACTTCCTTTTCAGATTCAGTATCTATTTGTTGTGGTCGATGGCCTGTATGATTCTCAAAGCGGTCATAAGTCATTTGACAAACACTGATTTCATCTGAATGAGCACGATCTTTTGCATAGCTCGAGTGACGGCGCTAAATCCCTCAGCTTTTTCATAGTTTATGTATAATTATTTTGCGACTTCGAGTCTTTCAAATGACATCCCTAAGTACAGTGCTAAATTCTTTGATATAAAAGAACTGTCCTCAAAACCTACAAATTTTCAAAGAAAATAACGTAAGAAACAAAATTCAAATACGAATGTTATTGAATGGAAAAAAATGCCAACAAATGCATCTTAATAAAGGTGAGAACATAGTGTAGAAATTTTAGATGCAAGAGAAAGAAAAAAATTGGAGCTTTTGATTTGGCTGCAACAAAGACGAACAGAGAGCACCTCTCTCTGTTTCTCTCGCCAGAGCAAGAGCAAAATGATGTAACAAGAAAATAACAAAAGTACCCATTACTAACTATATTATACTGTTTCTATTTTTTTCATACAAACAGTTATGTTTTTCTTTTTTTTTTCCCTTAAATACGTTGACCTTGTTCGTTTTCTATTAATTTTTTTTTTTCCTCAAATACATTATACCCTGTTTTTATTTTTTTTCTTCCTCAAATACAAACAACCTAGAACTTGAACTTGTTATGTTTTCTTTCTCAAATACAAATTTTATTTTTTTTCTTTATCAATTACAAACTTGTTTAAAACTAAATAAATGCCATTCATCAAAATCTTGGCACACATTGGAGCACAAACGAAACTTTTTTTATTCATCAAGTAGTACAGCTACATATACATCAACAACTACAACAAAATGAAAAATGATTGATTCATTTACATTACACACAAACTGCATTCATGTCATAATTACATTGACATTATATTTTTGCTCTTCATGTCTACAAATTCTTCACAATTGAGTAGTGTACACAAAAACTTGAAATCAGTTAAAGATGTTCAGACCTAGTGAGCTCACTCGCCAGTGAACTAGCATACCTCACTGGTGAGCTGACCAGTGAGCACTGCTAACTCAGTAGTGAGCTACCATGAGCTAGTCAATCGTAAAATATGAAAAAAACAAAACTATATTTCTTAAGAAGCATTCTAAAAAAAATCAAGTTTATTATGATAAATTTATTTAAACTGCATTGTACAATACTATTAAAAAAAAGTTTGAGTTCTGCCAGCTCATTGTCCCGAAATCAATGAGGTCACTAGCCTAACTCACTGGCCAATGAGTAGTGGGCTCACTGGCAGCTGACTAGTGAGCTAAACAGTGAGCACTGCTAGCTCACTAGTGAGCTGCTATGAGCTAGCCAATTTTGAAAATTTTGAAAAAAATAAAACCATATTTCTTAAGATGTATTGCAAAAAAAAAAAAAAATTCAAATTTGTTATGCTAAATTTGTTTAAGTTGCATTGTACAATACCATTAACAAAAAAAAAAAATAGTTTGAGCTCTGCCAGCTCACTGGCCGGATACCAATGAGCTCGCTGGCCGAAAATCAGTGAGCTCACTACTTAGTGAGTAGTGGCCTCACTAGCCAGTGTATAGTGAGCTATCAGCTCACTAGTTAACTATTAGTGAGCTAGCAGAGTTGGCTGGCAGGAGACTAGCTCATTAGTCTCCCTATCAGGTATGCATGTGCTAGGAGCTTCATTGGTTTGCTTTGCTAGCACAAGGCAACAATTCACTAGTCCGATGCTTTCACTTGTCCACTCCATGCCAATCAAATTCACATTCCCAGCATCACCAAATACCAACCAGCATTACAATAATCACATTCAAGAGCTAGCAGCAGGAGATTAATGAGCACTACTAGCTCACTGGTCTCCTCTATCAGAATTACATCTACCAGGAGCTCCACAATCATGTACATAGCTCACTGCCCCCCTTATTGCGAGCCATTCAAATTCACATCATTTGGATACTTCTTTCAGTCATTTTCATTCATATGATCACATAACACATTATGGATATACATCACATTCTGCTTTATAGCTTCATATATTTCCATTCACTTCACATTCACATTACTCAATCACAACATTCACACAACACATTTTGAGCAAAAACTTATTCACATTCCATTAAAAAAATGTCAGCATTGCACAAACTTTCACAAAATATTCCTTTTATTGACTGATGAGTAACATCTTACACCTTAGAACAATTTCAACCTCAGTAATGGGTATACAATCACACTGAAAAAAAAAAAACAGAGCCAAAAAGAAAAACAAATTGCATCGGCATCTCCACTTCCACTGCCATCTTCACTGCCTGCATGTTCCATAATTCATCTGCATACAATAGGGAAAAACAGAGAAAAATATTAACCTGCTGTCATTGTATTCAAACACCCGCAAAGAGAAAATTGAGGTTGAAATAGAAATAATAATACCTGAAGTTGAAATCGAGCTCACTGCAATTACAAACTGAAATATGAAACTATACAGAAAATACCAAATCAGTCCCACAATAAAAAATTGCATAAGAAATTGAAATGAAAACAATAAAATAAAACTAAAATCGAAATTGAAATCAAAATAAGATTCAATACCATGAAGCTGGAGATCTCTCCTTATCGATCCTTGTTTCAGCACAGATCACTACCTGGACCAACATAGAAAAAATTTTTTAAAAATAATAAAAAATAAATATTGGACAAGAAAAGTAAGGAATAACAATACCGGAATCTATATTGACTAACAGCGAGGTTAAAGACCGGCGAGCTCAGGTTGATCACATCGCTTGCACTTGATCAGCTTCGACGATGCTCGAAGCTGCAACATAATAAATCGATAAGAGAAATAGGAAGAGAAGGAGGAGGAGAAGGAAACAAAAACACGAAATATACTGAATGGACGATCGTCGCCGGTGAACTAAGGTTTTGCCCGATGTCGGATCAAGATCGGATGGTCCAGATTTGGTGTGCGGGGTACGCGCACAATGATCTGTGTGCACATCTCACACCTATCTCAAATCCAAATCGAATCGAAAATTTTGAAAAATAACCAAAAAGCAATACAAAAAAAGACAATACACCAAAAAAATTGAATACACAACAAAAAAAAAGAGAAATTTATAGCAAGAGATTGTCGAGGAGACGAAACAAATCCTCTCTTGAACGGATTCACCATTCGAAATCGATAGGTCGGGATTAGCCTCAGAAGAGATCGTTAAATGGACGAAACAACTCCTCTCCAGAAAAAATCCACAGCTCGAGTTCGTCCGGCCGAGATCATCCTCGAGAGAGATCACGGTATGGATGAAACAAAACTTCGCTATGACCAGATTCTCGGCTCGAGATCGTCGAACTGAGATCATCCTTACGAGAGATCATCGAGGGACGAAACAAATCCTCTTCGGGACAAATTCATGGTTAAATATCGTTGGGCTGAGATAATCCTCGGAGAGATCACTGGAGGGATGAAACAAAATCTCGTTAGGACAAATTCACGGCTCGAGATGGTTGGGCCGAACAGGACTGATCGTCGATGGAAAAGCACGCTCACCGGGAGACATATCACGCTTGAGATCACTGGCATTATGGTGCGGAGGAGAGATGCTCGAGATTTGCAGGGGAGAAGAAAAGAAATAAAAGGAAAAAATTGAAACGGTGGAGACCCAAAAGAAGGAAAGAAAATAAATAATAGTTAATTAAGTTAAATGAAATTAATTAGGTTAAGGAATAGATTATTATAGAGTAATGAGAAAACTAAAAAAAGTAAAGAGAGAAAATATGTAAACTGTCAGACATGGGAAGTCAAAGACTTTACAACATTTCGGACAAAAAAAATAACATCAAAACGAACTCCTTCAAGAGGCAAATCAAATATATTAGTGCACTCTTATGATGCAATTCTAATCATACACATCGGAGTCTGGGAGTGACTTAAAAAAAGAAGTGACTGTGTCTATATATATATATACTCAATCCCTAATCATGGTCATATCTAGTGAATTAAGGTTCAATTTGCAAACTTTATTTCCTTAAATAGGTCCATGTAATACAAACTTCACATGACTCGGCATTTTGCAAAATTATAGCATTTCTTATCATTTTGGTTCGGTTTCCGAATGTATTTTGCACAATCATGAAAATTATCAAAACCTTCACAAAAGAGGGCCCTTTGTTTCCAAAATATACTACTCCATATTCTATTGCAAATCAAACCATTAGGATTACATTAGCGAAATCTAGTCATTGTTTAAATAATTACAATATTTGTATTTCCAATAATTTGCAACTCCAGTCCATATGATAATAAAACTACATATTTGTTAATGAAACCTATTTATTGTAAAATTGAATAAAATTTAAAATTTCCAAAATATGACAATTATTTTTTGCTCATATTTCTTGATGTCAAAATTAAGTATCACTGTTTCTGTTTGTTTTTTCTTGCACCATAAACTAAATTGAACAGAAATGGCTATAACAGAGTTTCTGTTATTCGTATTAACAACTATTCTAGGAGGAATATTTCAAGTGGTGCTAACGATTTAATAACTATCTTTGTAGCTCCAAAATATTTCAGTTTATGTTCCTACCTATTATCTGAATATTACTAAAAGAGATGTACGGTTTAATGAGGCTACTACGAAATACTTACTCATGGGTGGGGCAAGCTCTTCTATTCTAGTTCATATTTTCTCTTGGCTATATGGTTCATCTGGTGGAGATCGAACTTCAAAAAATAGTGAATAGTCTTATCAATACATAAATGTATAAAGCTCTAGGAATTTCAATTGAGCTTATATCCATCATTGTAGAAATAGTGAAAACATCGCAAAAAATTATATATTTCTGTCATGTTTTTTGCTATTAAATTCATATGCTTGCTAACTTTTCACCATGTAATTCAGAAAATGTTGTATTAAATTAATTGAATTCATGTACTTATAAGACATGATTGATATAGTTTTAAACATAACATAGAAGTAGTAGTTAATATTTAAGAGATTGTGGTCAACGTAAAATATGCGACCATTCTTAAGATTCTGATAGTTCAACCTATAGAGAACATAATATTAACCATTCACAGGATTAAGATTTTAGATATTATGAGAACTCTTTACAGAAGCAGAATTTTTAATCATACTATTCTAAACGAAGGATATTAGTATACCATAGATATTCTAATACAACCATTTTGCACTTATTTAAGTAGATAATTTTAGTATTAATTTTTAACATAATTAAAATTTCATATTTATAAGACTTCTATAAAGTGCAAAAAGAAATTTTTGCTAAAATTAATAATCACATAGGTAAAATAAACGGATCAAGCTTTTTTTGCAATATGGAGTGCTTAGAGTTCGTTTTGGTAGAGCTGATCTAGACTACTTCAGATCAAAAGAATATTTGAAAAGATTTTTTTAAAATAGAATATATTTTTATTATATTTCGACAAACGAGCTTTATTATATTGAGCTAAAAAAATAAAATTATAATAAAAAAATTTATTACGTCAATTATTTATATTTTTAGAATTTTTAAATAAATTCTATAGATTATTATAAAAATTTGATTAAAAAATATAAAATAAATAATTGATAAATAATTTTGTGTAATTGAAAGTCAAATAGCACATAAATCAGATCCAAAATTAAGTAGGATAGTGCATTTAAATCGCTCATTAATTGACTCGGTAAGACCTATGTACACCAGTTGACCACCTATCAAAAGGGTTGACATGGTAATTCTTAAAAAAAAATAAAGCTACAAAGTGAAACTATGAAAAGCAGAAAACCGTTGCCACAGCACACGGCACACTCTGGTGATCATTCGCTACCACAACACACTCTAGTGGGTTGACTTATTGATCCCGTAAGATGACCGCGACCCATCGGTCATGGTGATACGAATAGGAGAATTGAAAAAGATAATCTATCAATCACTCGGAGAACATATGCTGATGACAAGAAGAACAGGGAGAAACAAAGGAACCTGAAGTCAGTGGATGCCAAAACAGAGAAGGCTCCTAGGGTGGCAAATGACGCCAGACGACCTCGCCGGAACCGGAGGACGGCAATGAAGTGTCGGACGTGTCCGGAGTGCATGCCTGAAGGGTCTGAAAGACAGAAGTCCTTGCATCCGTACTCAGAAAGTGACTAAGAAGTCTTGGCCAAGCTATTCGGGTCACCATTCAAAGGTGGTGAGGAGGCGTAGAATGGCGCCTAGCAGGTACCATGTTCTGACATTTGAGTATTTAGGTCCATTAGGGACTCTTAAAAATTAAGTTTAATTCCTATTGTAATTCCTTTTAGAGGAATTTACATTGTAGAAAAGTTTCAATTAGAATGGAACTCTTTAAGTTATAAATAAAGAGATATGCCGTAGCAATGGGCATATTGGATTTGTTCTTCACTGTGCCTATTTTCTTCATTCGCTCCACCTTGTTCTGGCTAACTTTTCCTATTTTCGTCTTCTGCATCTTTCCTTGTTCACTGGATTACATCAATTGGTATCAAAGCTATGGAAAATATCAACGTCATGGCACCCGAATCACCAAAATCTATAACCTCTTCTCAATCGGTGGATCCCGGGAATTTTTTTAGAGCGCCTCAATCGCCGGAACCACAAATTCCAGTTACGAGAGCAATTCAATATGATGGCGGCGAATTTTACGAGTTGCATAGCACGATTAACGGCGGATATCGCAGAGATGCAACGTATGGTAAACTTAATGAGTAAGTCCCAACAAACTACACTTAGAGCTGTTAGACAACCAACCATTACCCCCACTGAAGCTATGATAAATCGGCAACCACTGGCACAGATGCAACCCTCGATTAACCAACCATCTCATAATCATTTACCATATAATCTTATAATGCAACCATACCCACCCATCCAACTTCCATCAACAGGGATCAACCTACTGCCTTACACCAGCAAGTTACTGATATGAACATCCAGACATACCAACCACCACAACGTCAGCAACCTTCTCTTCTACCATTACCAGGACAACCACACTTTTCACTGGAACCTACAATACAAAACCAACCACATCAGGAACCCCTTTACCGAGCCCCAATATCCACCATCTCAACTACTGGCCAGCATCCACACCCAACTCATCATCATCCAAGTGTGACACACTGTCAAAACACTAGAAACACCATGGAAGGTCAACACCACTTACCAAGAGACAGGCACAAATTTCCTTATCTTGATGGGACGAAAATCCACGAGTGGATTTATTCGGCGGAGAAACATTTCAAGTACTATCGGATTCCTATGGACGAACGTCTTTCTATAGCACCGATGTATTTCCAGGACGAAGCCAATAGATGATATCAAAACTATGAAATTGATAAGCCTCATCACACATGGGAACAATTAAAAGAAGCTCTTATACAGAGGTTCGGAAACACAGCCTTAGGACACCCCAGTTTTGCCCTTAAACAGTTGGTGCAAACTGGTTCAGTGGTCGATTATCAGGCAGCCTTTGAAGACTTGTATGCCAGATTATCTCTTGCAACAGAAGTGGATCTTATTGGGAATTTCTGTGGTGGACGATCTAAACATATTGCCCTAGATGTTATGGCCAACAATCCTTCATGTCTGCAGGAAGCTTTTAAATTGGCAAGAATTTTTGAACAAAAATCGACATTGAGCCAAAGTTTGGCTCGGCCAGTGCGATTCCAACAAAACCGCAATGATGGGAGCTCCACAATTCCTACAGCCACAACCTTACAACAGAATAGCTTGCCAGCAGCATCTACCAATACTACTCGCGCTCGAACTACTGGACTGAGTGTAGCGGATATTAATGCTAGGAGGGCCAAAGGATTATGTTTTTATTTTGATGCTAAATACGAAAGGGGTCATAGATGCAGCTCTAAATTATATTCCATTACAGGACACGAAGAAGAAGGATTCGACGAAGAGGAGAACACGGATAATGAAGGACTGAGCAGTAGAGAGAAAGCTACACTATCGTTAAGTGCTATACATGGCCTCGTTGGTCCACAAACAATTAGAATAATGGGCTCTATCAAAAGGCAAACAGTTTTTATTCTAATTGATTCAGGCAGCACTCACAACTTCATCTCCAAGAGCCTGGCAAAGCATCTTAAGCTACACATAACAACTGTTTCAACACTCAATGTGGAGCTCGCTGATGAGAGACCGCATTCAATTGGGGTCATGTACAAGGATATACCTCTAGCAATTGAAGGTATTAGTCTACAAGTAGATGCATATCCTTTTCCTCTTGGAGGCATGGACTTAGTTTTGGGAATTCAGTGGCTGGAAGAGTTGGGGAAAGTGGTATGCGATTGGAAAACATCAGAAATGCAGTTTGCTTTAGCTGGGAAACAGGTTATTTTGAAAGGCATCAGAGAAGGCGGTGTGTCTAGACTGACTAGCCTCCACCACTCCTCCACATTGTTTTCAGTAAGGATCATGCCAGCAGAAGACTTGACAACAAACAGATGCGCCTTACCTGCTAGCGTGCATTCTCTGCTGGAGCAATTTAGCTCGGTGTTTCAGCCACAACAGGATTACCTCCACAACGTTCATTAGATCATGGCATTCTATTGATACCCGGTTCAGCACCAGCAAATGGTCGCCCTTATCGCTACCCTTACATTTAGAAGGCAGAAATTGAGAGGACTATCAAGGAAATGTTAGAACAAGGTATTATCAAACCTAGCACTTCTACATTTTCTTCTCCCATTTTATTAGTTAAGAAGAAAGATGGCACCTGGAGATTTTGTGTAGACTATCGAGCTTTGAACTCAATTACTATCAAGGACAAGTTTCCTATTCCGGTCATAGATGAGCTATTAGAAGAATTACACAGTGCCAAAAATTTTTCTAAATTGGATTTGAAGTCGGGCTATCACCAAATTAGAGTTAAACAAGAGGACACACATAAAACAGTCTTTAGAACTCATGATGGCCACTATGAATTCTTAGTGATGCCTTTTGACCTAACTAATGCACCTGCAACATTTCAAGCTATCATTAATTATATCTTTAGGCAATATCTTAGGCGCTTTGTTCTTGTCTTCTTTGATGATATTCTTATATATAGTCCGTCGTTACAAGAGCATCTGGAACATCTTGCCTCAGTATTCACTATCTTGCAGTCTAATAAGCTCCAAACAAATTTTTCTAAATGCCAATTTGCATTCCAGAAATTAGACTACTTGGGTCATATAGTTTCGGCAAAAGGCATTTCTGCAGATCCATCTAAAGTGCAGGCAATGCTGGATTGGCCGATACCCAAATCACAAACTCAGCAGGGGCTTTCTAGGGTTAACAGGCTACTATCGCCGCTTTGTTAAAGATTATGGTCGTATTGCTTTCCGACTCACAGAGCTATTAGAAAGGGATTCCTTTGCATGGTCCTCTTCAGCCAGTGAAGCATTCCAGCATCTCAAGGAGGCAATGACATCCACTCCAGTGTTGGTTCCTCCTGATTTTTCTAAACAATTTGTAATAGAAAACGACGCGTCAGGGATGGGCCTTGGTGTAGTGCTCTCACAAGAGGGGAAACTAATTTCCTTTTTCAGTAAAGCACTATGTCCATCGGCTGCAAGGAAATCCACTTATGAGAAAGAGCTTTTAGCTTTAGTGCTAGCTGTCCAAAAATGGCGGCCTTATTTGTTGGGCAATCGCTTTCTCATTCAAACCGACCACCTAAGCCTGAAATACTTATTGGAGCAACGTATTACTTTTGTTGCTTAACAAAAGTGGCTAGTGAAATTAATGGGATACGATTACCAAATCATATACCGAGCAGGTAAGGAAACCATTGTGGCTAACGCTTTATCACGCATGAACGAAGCCACGTGTGCAGTGATATCCACTCAGCAGTCCTCTTTCTGGACGGATTTATGGCAAGCACAGAGCAATGACCCATCAGTACAACACCTGATTCAAGCGGCTAATGAAGGTGAGCAGTCAGAGCTATCCATAGTGAGGTCACAGGGGCCGGCTTTGGGTTCCAGCAGACGAGGCGCTACGGCATCAACTATTGTTCGAGGCACACAATTCAGCCATAGGAGGTCATGGTGGACAGTTCAGGACATACAAACGAATTAGCCAACAATTTTATTGGCCAAGTCTTTTCTCGGATGTTCAACGCTACATTAAAGAGTGCATCACTTGTGCTAAGGCTAAATCCTTATCACTCAAACCAGCAGGATTACTACAGCCATTACCAATCCGCGATAGAATATGGACACATATCTCTATGGACTTCATTGAAGGACTGCCATTGTCGAAAGACCGCGATGTTATCTTAGTGGTAGTGGACCGCCTATCCAAGTTTGCTCATTTTATACCATTGAAACATCCCTATACTGCTGTTCAGGTTGCCAATGTATTTGCCAAAGAGATTATTCGGTTACATGGTGCTCCTAGTTCTATTGTCTCAGATAGAGATCCTATATTTCTGAGTTCTTTGTGGCAAGAAATCAATAAGCTTCAAGGCACTGCATTACATCTAAGTTCAGCTTATCACCCTCAATCAGACGGACAGTCAGAGGTTGTCAACCGAGGCTTTGAGGCTTATCTTCGCTGCTTCGTGGGTGAACATCCCAAACAGTGGATGCGCTGGCTTCATTGGGCTGAATTTTCTTACAATACCAGTACTCACTCAGGGACTCAAACAAGTCCATTTGAAGCTGTCTATGGGCAACCCCACCTGCTGATCTCCTTTGCCTCTGGGCCCCTGCGTTCAGATGCATTGGGACATCAGTTGAGGGAATAGGATGAAATTTTACGAGATTTGAAATTTCATCTTCAACGTGCCCAAGCCAAGATGAAATTGAAAGCTGACGGCCATCAACGGGAGCTGGAATTTGCAGTCAATAATATGGTTTTTCTAAAGCTTCAGCCTTATCGTCAGCATTCTGTGACTGCTAGGAGAAATCAGAAATTATCTTATCTGTATTTTGGACCATATCGTATTACCGAACGCATTAGTCCAGTTGCTTACCGGCTTGCCCTGCCATTAGGATCACGCATTCATCCAGTTTTTCATATTTCCCAACTGAAGGATACTCGTTTCATACCACCTATGATGTCATCCAGTTTGCCCGAGCACTCCGTGCAAGAGTCAGATGTACAAGGACTCGAGGGCGAGTCTAGTCCTGAAGGGGAAGACATTGATACGAATAGGAGAATTGAAGAAGATAATCTATCAATCACTCGAGAACATATGTTGATTACAAGAAGAACAGGGAGAAACAAAGGAAGCTGAAGTCAGTGGATGCCAAAACAGAGAAGGCTCCTAGGGTGGCAAATGACGCCTGACGACCTCGCCGGAACCGGAGGATGGCAATGAGGTGTCGAACGTGTCCGGGGTGCATGCCTGAAGGGTCTGGAAGACAAAAGTCCTTGCATCCGTACTTAGAAAGTGGCTAAGAAGTCTTGACGCCAGACTGTTCCGGGTCACCATTCAAAGGGTGATCCGGGCGTAGAACAGGGCGCCTAGCAGGTGCCCTGTTCTGACATTTGAGTATTTAGATCCATTAGGGACTCTTAAAAATTGAGTTTAATTCCTATTGTAATTCCTTTTAGAAGAATTTACATTGTAGAAAAGTTTCAATTAGAATAGAACTCTTTAAGTTAAAAATAAAGAGATATGCCGTAGTAATGGGCATATGAGATTTGTTCTTCACTGTGCCTATTTTCTTTATTCTCTCCACCTTGTTCTGGCTAACTTCTCTTATTTTCGTCTTCTGCATCTTTTCTTGTTTACTGGATTACATCACATGGAGATATTTTCTAATCGATACTTAGATTGCACTTGCCAACATATTTAGAATTATTGACGCGGTTGTATGTCTAATTGATCAACACAGTTATTCTAATGATCAACAAAAATACAAATTTAGAGAAACTTTTACTCTCAAAATTGCGAAAGATACAAATAAATTGTTTTTGATAATGCGTTAAACAGATAAGTGCAATACTAATTTATGTGCAATGCCCTTGCACCGTGAATGTCCCTAATGATAAGATGAGTATAGGAAATATTTAAAATGCTCATGAACATTCTGAAAATTTTAAAGGCCCAAATTAATTCAATCATTTTCAACCTAGAGCAATGTGAGAAGCTAAAGCAAAGAAATGAAAAGTTTCGTTTGAGCACCTAAAAAGTTCAAGCTGTAGCATGCTATGTTTCGTATGATGATCTTATTTTCATGTTTCGTAGTCACTCTTCCGCGTTTTAGGAAAAAAAATCTTTATTCTCGTCTCCATTTCCTGCAACGCAAAATAGTTATGTTTGCTCTAGTTGTTAATATGTAATACCAAAGCATTATGACTAGTAGATACGTTAGTTGTTCATTTCGATATTGTTTAAGAAAGAGCAAGTTTTCGGATACTATTGTACCAAACAATTACCAGCAAAATTTTTGCCTTATTTTATTTCTCTATCTAAATTAATATATTAATATATATTGGAAGTATATGAAGTAGTTAAGAATGAAGTCCTGGCCTCTTTTTCAGATGTATAATGAAATACGGTAGTGGTCCTAGCAGAAGTGAAAGGATAGGATAGCATTAACATACACAACGCCAAAGCTTTAATGGCTTCTGCTACTTGGCAGATAACCTTTTTGACATTTCAGAACCTGCAACCAAAGTCCTGCCACCAGCCACTCTGTCTATGAAAGACAAAACTTTGCAAGAAAACCTCATGCAAAAAAGAAAAAGGAAAAAGAAGAAAATAGCAAAAAGAAATATCTGCTTTAGTTTTCTCACTACATCAACAGAGTACATGTTAATGTTTATGATTATGTAAATTGTTTTATTGGTATGATTATGTCGATTGTTTTATTGGTATTTGTTCATCAATTCAGTTATTACTTACCATGAGTGAAGTTCTCACACAACTGAATTTTCTTTTAAACTTCTGAGAAACACTATTTTGTTACGCAGGTCAAACCTTTAAATAGAGTCTCTGTACTAGTTGCTCTTTTCAACCATATCCCACCTAAGAATAGAAAGATATTCTCCTCTCCTTTTTCTTTTTAATTTTTTATTTTTCAGGTATCCCTAGTATGATCAGTTCTTGTGCATACTAACAGTATCACACAATTGAACCAAACAAATAGCATAAAATGTTTGGAGACTACACCAATATGGCTGGCTTCAACATTTATCTCCAACTAGCCGGAGTTGCAACTACTCCAGGTAGTGGTGGAGGGAATGTTCAAGAATGCCGGTTGCATGAGGAAATGGATGATGATTTTCTCATGTACGTTTACAAAGTGCGTAGATGTCCAAAGACTAAGAGTCACGATTGGATTACTTGCCTAAACGCACATCGTGGGGAAAAGGCACGGCGACGTGACCCTCGCAAGTTTCCCTATACAGGTGTTGCGTGCCAGGAGTTTCGCAGTACTGGGGAGTGCAAGCTTGGTCAAAAGTGCGGATACGCACACGGTGTATTTGAACTTTGGCTCCATCCATCGCGATACCGCACACGACCCTGTGATGCTGGAGTTAGATGTCCTCGTCGAATATGCTTCTTCGCCCACACGCCTGAGCAGCTACGCCTTGATGTTGCAGAGGAATATTGTTGTACTCACAACACTAGCAATGGCCATGAATCAAGCAATAATAAATGGAAGACCATAGAAGATGGTAAGTTTTCTTTTTCACCATCACCATCTGCTCCTATCCCGATCGTTGAGCACTATCAAGGAGGTGTACACAATGACATGTATGAGCCAAATCAATCTACTGATCAACCTAACATTGATTGGGTGATTGATTTGGTCAATTGAGAGGAAGGAGCTTCAAATGAAGATTTCTAGATCTCTTATTAACGATGTATAATTGGAAGGTTTGTGCATCTAGTGGGTTGTTTAGACATATGTAATAAGATCTCTTCGGGGACATTTGATAAACCATATGTAATGACATATCTGCATGCATATATAGTTGCTAATAAAGGATTATAGACAAGCCAAGGATGACTTTTACCAACGAGCGACGGGTCTTTATTTCGATCAACTAGCATTTTATATAGAATTTATATCTTGTTAATTTGTCCAACTATGTGACATTCTATTAATGTACTATAGCAACCTAAAGAGCATTAAAATTAAGGCTGACAAAGAAATAACAATTAGAATCTCCCAATCGTAGGTTCCTACACCCGCTGCAACAACAATTTCATTGAGGCTTAATTCGCCCCTTACCGGCCGGCGTGCAATGGGGAATCAGTGATAGCGTCTAACTTACAATGATGCGATGTCTTGGACTAACAAACTCACACAACTGAGTACAAAACTGTTGCAAAGTTATCTCACTTTTTATTTTTGAAACAAACGCGATAGAAGTAACATTATATGTAATATGAGAGTAGAGGTACTGTTGCTCTTTATTTACCAATATGTTATAGCACATATTCATTAAAACATATGCAGCGACAGTTTTGCCCAACATAGGCAACTTAGTCTACGGAATCGTCTCGAGATACTTAGATGAGGTCACTATTGGTGCCAAAAAATTTAGATGTGCTACCTTGGACCTAAGGGCATTCATCAATTAGGTGCCATTTTCTTTTTACAAAGAGTTAGATTTAGAAAAAGTAAAGAAAACCACCGCACTACTTAAGCTTGTTGAAGATTCCATAAAATATTCCAAAGGTATCATTGAAGATGCTTTAGTTTAGGTTGACAAGTTAATTCTTCCTGAAGATTTATTTCTTTAGACATGTAGGAAAATTTAAGGAATTATCATGAAATCCATAAGGTATTCCATAAGGTACTCCAGAATACATATCACTTCATTAAGCAAACATCATTCTCACAGTAAGACATATATACAGAAGAAACCGCAGAGCTACAACACTGAAAAGGATCTTATCAGCGAAGCAGACCACTGTACAGCCAACTAGCCATGTTTTGAGAGTCCATTTGTGGTGGGAAGACTGCAGGAGCTTCTCAGAAGTCAAATTCAGGCAAAACATCCTTGCAAGGTTCTACAATTGGTAGCAGCAAAATCTTATTGTTGAAGATCACGGAAACCATCAGATAAAGTGCCTCCTCAAGGACCTCGTTGTCGCTTGGTAAGAGCGCATGAGAAGCCCAACCCCAATGCCTATCCCTACACACATGCCCAGGCCAATGCCCACACCAACCCTAACACCAGCATTAAACCATGAGAGCTGACCATCATCATCAGGCTCCGAATACCAGCTATCAGGATAGTAGCTAGGCTCTTCCTTCATATCTGGATCATATTCATCGCCATCGTCCTCTGAAAACTGCTGAATAAAAAACAAGATAAAGTACAGTGGATTTCAAATATGAAGGAAGAAATAGTATCAAGAAATGTGTTATGTGTACTAAGTGGCTACATCTATCTCAGCAGACAACCTTATGCTTCCTATGGATGCTATTTCATGCCTTAAAAAGAACTAGAATTTCAAACGTGTTAGAAACCTAAATTATTTTAATGATTACATATATTTGAGAGTCATTGTTACGTTTGGACAAGCCTATATTACACTAGCTGGATGGACAGAACAAAGATGAAAATTTCACTAAATGTCCAAGCTTATCGGGAAGCCATCTTTGAAGCCAAATCTTTCAGCTCAGTCAACCAAATGGAGGTTTCTTTGTTATAGTTGAAAAAGTATGTCAAGTAGTAAATCAAGATAAGTAGAAAGGAATTGCATCAGATATCAATAGCAGGAAAAATCCTCAAAAATGGGTGATCGTACAGTAACCGAAAGGATCAGCTGAATAGCAATTCAGGACAGCAACTTGCAGATGTGATATCTTTCTGCTAAAACAAACTTTTGATTATCTGATTTTTTCTACGGACAGTTAACATATTGAAGATAACACACCCAAAATCTCAGAGCATGTTCCTACAAAAATCGGAGAAGTTCGCTGTTTACACAAGTCTTGTCTAGACGAACAAGAGTAACCTTCTCTAGACAGCATCTTTCAGACTCAATATCTTTCAGCTCAAGTCATATTTCTGAAATCCGATTTTTCCTTGTGGAAGCAAACATGTAAAAGTATCTGCAGTCAAAATCTGAGACAATTATATTCAATAATAAAGTCTAGAAAATTCATGAAGTGGCTGGACAGATTAACTTCTAATGGACAGAGTTAAGACTCATGTTCATGCCCAAGCCAGTTTTAGTTTCCTACTCATGCCAACTAGTTCCAGTTACAATCAGAACTTGCAAGTTACTCCAGAAGATTTTAAGAAATATTCCTTGTAGTCAACTGAACGCTGACTGAATTTCTAAAAGTGGATGTTTTTAACTTTTAATTTGCTCATAGGCTATCAAATTTTAGTAGTATTCCTGCTTTTATTACCAACACAGTTGGTCTATTCTAAACCTTTTGCAAGACTGTGTCAGCATTATAAAATTATTGTCATATATAGGTACTGATAGATTACGGCCCACTTAAATAGTATTGATACTACAGTACTGTGTGGATGACTTTTCTAGAGGTAAGATACAACATAGAAAAATCCTAGGTAGACGTTGAGTGATTTTTACCTACCTCCATTTATTCCTATCTCCATTTTAATGGGCCTCCTACAGCAACAGTTGGCAAGAAGGCGAGACCAAACAGTGAATGACGACACCTCTCTCACGTCCTCATCCATTTCTCATGTTTTAGCAACACTGTTTATTGAAGTCAATCGAGTCAAATGAATATCCTTACAATTAGCATAAAAATAATCTGGCATTGTGCTCATCATCAAAGGTAGTTCTATTCAATCCGTCATTTGGTAGAGAATGAGAAGAACATTCAAAGATCCACAATAGTTACGGTACCACCATGAAGATGAGGGAAGATAAAAAAAGATGGATGATGGCTAGCTAGAGTGGTTGGACTGCTGGAGATAAGACGCAACTGCAAAGAAGAAGATGAAGAGTTGTAGGGGAGTGATAGAGGTAATGGAGGCTCCGCAAATCCCCAAGTAAAAAAAAGAAAAGTGTGTTTGGTTTAAAGAAAATACTTTATTTAACTCTGTAGGAATGGATAACTATTATTTGAAAACATTGGTGTGATTCTACCAAAGTACCCAAATAGCATCTACTATTGTGACTGATAATGAGATTAATATGACCATAACTAGGCAACAGAGTTAACTACGGTTAGCCCGAATCAACCAATCGCTGTATGGAATTCTACCCAATTCAATCCAGCACTATACTAGAGTAAACGAAAGCAACCTTAATGTGGTGGCTGTAACAGTCTTCCTTCGGAGGAGGGAGAAAATAAAGATGATCATATTAGTGCATGGCTGTTATGGCCACTTGCTATGATGCATATACCAGCGATATCCGATCACATGCTGAAAATAATTGACTTTTAGCGGTAAGAAATAAAAAATAATTTAAAAACAAAATATAATTTTATCTATATTTGTTGGTACAAGATCATATGTTATTTACCTATATTTCCCAGAAAATAAAAAAACTAATTTAGTCTAATAAAATTAATTGAAATCATAAAATATTTATTTCAAATGCTACAAAAAATATTAAAAACTATTTAAAAATTATTTCAACTCTAATGAATTAATTTATTTAATTTTTAAGTCGAATCCAATCCACTGATATGATCCGGCCGACTTTTTCTAATTTCTCTGATCCTGTTCTTATATTGTGATACCTAACCGCAATCTCGATTCTGCGAACCTTGTTTCTAATGCTATAACATGCCAAAATTAAGTTCTTACAATCGAAAAGTTATGGTAACATAAAGGATTACAGGAGCCTTGTTTATGAGATTTAGAATAATGTTTTAGTTGGGTTACTTAAAATTCAGTAAGATTTCAATTTATGGTAAAATATCTATATAAGTCTTTAGAGACAGCACCCTCTTATAGAAGACCATCTCGTCGAAGATTTTGATAATTCCTTGTTAACTACATTAGAACCTTAAGTCCCTCCTTTCTTTTGTTTTTCCATTGTTTTCTATTTGAGTGACATTAAGGAGGCTAAATTTTAGTTCTGAAATTTAATTGCATACTACAAGATTTATCCTTAGATGTAAAGATCCTTCCACGCTACCTGAAACTCCTTAATTGTCTCTTGTTAAATAGAAGAATCCAAGCTACTTCAAAATTGCAATCTAAAAACATAGTTTAGCTGCCTCTTTTACACATTTGTCACATCAACCATTAAGCAATTCCCCCAACTAGACTCAATTCAACTATATAGTAGTAAATGTTGTTAATATATAAACCAATACAAGGTGCATTAAAGATGGATTTTGTATGGATTGCAAGACCCTTTCAGCCCACTAACCAGCCACACCCAAAATGAACAAGTTCAACAAAAGCTCTAACTGCAGTAGAGCTAATAGAATAATAAGGAGTACATGACCTATACATCAACCTAAGCCTTCGCTATTGTCATCCTACCAAAACATTATGGTTAACGTCGCAAAAACATCAAGCCAAAAATGAATGAACTTCTGTTTTAAAGATGTTCTTGGGTTAGGGTTCAAAGATGCAAAGTTTAAGAATCTAGGATTATAAAATCTCTAGCAAATCCTTTGTATCGTACTTTTTTGGACAATTTGGCCAAAGAAAGTATTTTTACTTCTTTATCCATCTGGTCTAGCTTTCTTCATTATCTCTATCATTACTGTACATTATACATACCTAACACAAAATGTATGAAAATTTTAGTTGTTAGGTGGCTCCACATTAGCATCATGTTTATATAAATATATGACATAGTTCACTATGTTTATATGGACAACACTTCCCCATTAGCTCTAGCGAAAGTGAAAGGTTGGGGTTAAGCAGCAAGAACATGTAAAAATATATTAAATACTTAATGCATTAATTATCCATGTGATTGCACTCATGCTAGTGTCCTTTAGCGGCAACTTGCCATATCACCAGAATAAAGTAACAAAGAAGAATGTCAATGTATAGGCATGTAGTAAAGGTGCTAAACAGCTAAGGTTCCTACATCTTCATGGACGGGCACGAGTAAAGATTTTCAAGATAAACGTCTCCATTTCGAGATGCAGAATATCAAAACATTAACAAGGAAATTCATTTAAGTGGTGAAGACTATGATACAGAAGAGTGATTGATACTATGCATTTTCAAAAGACAAAGTAGTTTAGAAAAAAGAGAAAGACTATTGATGTTTGATTTAAACTTTTCTACACCAGAAAGGATAAGTTAAAAAGTGGTGCCAGAATAATGTTGAATAAAAACTTGATAGATAAAGTTGTTTGTGTCAAAGCAAACATAACAGTGTTTGGTGGGAAACTCTAGTTTCTATTAGCAAGTGGTATTAGATGATCAAATCAAAACAAAGGAGAGAAAGTATTTATAGTACGAAACTAAAATGCGCATATTAGGCAGCAAAAGAGTTCAAGGATGTCCACATTGATTTTGGCTATAGAGAATGCTCAAGGAAAGACCAACTCAGAGTTCACTTTGACCTATAACTTAATAGTAGCTAATATCTTTTTTCATAAAAGTGCGAGAGCATCTAATGAGATACCAAAGTTGACATTCAAGAACCTAATTACTTTATTCTTTAAATGAAGGTGTATAGAAGGCCCAAAAGGAATTGGAAGGTCATGCTAGGCAAAAGGTTAACCACTCAATATGTAATGCTCAATGTGCACATGGAGAAGCGGGAGAAAAAGAGCATATTTACTTAATGCATCATACTAAATGGTAAAACCTAAGGGATGAATTGCTATTTCAAGACAGAATGTTCAAGGAAAGCAACTAGAATGAGCATGATGAGCACATAATCGCATAACAATTGAAGCTTCACTTACCAAAATAGATTTCTTTTTTAATATAGAAGGTGGATACAATGTATGTCAATGATTATAGGATCATCCCTTGTGAAAGCTCCTAACTGTGCAAATGGGGTAGTAGGGGGAAGAAATGTACAACTGCTAAATGGATAAAAAGAAATGCTGAAATTTAAAGGGTGAGGAGAAGTTGCTCTTAGAGACAATGTAAAGACCAATTGAGATACACATTGCAAAGCTAATAAACGTGAGACACCACAAAACAGATGCTCTTGGATAGTCCAAATGAATGCTCCATCACATATAGAAGCATAGTGGTGGAAGAAGACAAGATAAGAAGAAAGAAAGAAAGAAAACAAGCTACTTTTAAAGCGTTACGTAGACATAGAAATGATGACGCAAGGAAGTGTTCATAAACTGGCAAAGAAACACTCCAAAGGCAGCAAGTGAAGCAAAAGTTTTAACCTTCAAGAACCTCTACCCAAACTAGATTCTTAAAAGGGCAATGAAGGAAAACAATCAATATTATGAAAAAATTATTAGCTTTTGCTAGCCTCATATTAAGTCACTGTAGAAAGTTCAAATGCCAAAGTCCTCATGCAATCCAAAATATTCAGACCAATATTAAAATCTATCACAATTTATGCAATCAATTTACGTTACAAGCAACAAAATTAGCTAGAGAACAAGAAAAAGAAAGATGTGATTCTACCGAGAAAAGGTTTCTTCGTTGTTGAACCAAACTCTCCTGGGTGGTGTGATGATCAGACTTCAAGGCCTCCTCATCTTCTGGTATGGCATCCAACATGCTGGGTTTCAACGGTTTCCTCCTCGGACTGATCACTACAGTTTGCGTGAGGATCAGCGGATGACCAGAGCAGCACCCAGCAATATAAACCTCAATTGAAGGGGCGGACACGCTAAGCTTTGGCTGAACAAATGTGGAGGACCCTGCTGCTGAACAGCAGTTCATGCTCCAACCAGTCTTTTGATCCTTATCGGGTCCTGGCGTTCCACTCTGGAACAAGGGTTCCATCCGCTCCAACGACCCGCAAAGCACCAGATTTCCCCGGTTGTCTAATACTTCAATATCAGCCGGTCCTGTGAGCCGCACAGAATCGGTGCTAACGTAGGTCACCTCTGAAGCTCCACGATTGCCTCGATCGCGGCGGAGGGGAATTGAAGCTGGTTCAGAGGCCGGGATTCGGCAACCATTGATTTCAAGGGAGACGCCCATCTCACGGCGGAGGTGGGACAGGGTGAGGCGAGGAGGGGCAGCATCACAGGAACACGGTGAGACACGAACGTAGAATAACCTGATCTCGAGGCAAGCGGACGGCGGCGAGAGACCGCCAGTGCCGTGCTTCTTTGCGTCCTGGGAATCCATCGACGGAGATAATTGATTAAATTCTTCTATCTCAGAATCGAGAGATTTCTTCCGTTTCCGATTTGGGATATTATTTCTTCCATCGTTCCCCTTCTTCGAGTTGGAGCTCTGTTGAACGGATTGAAGAATTGGGAGAGAGAAAAGCAGACATGAGTCAGTCCGCCAGCGGTCGGGAAAGAGGCTAGAAGAAAGAAAGGAATAGAATCGGGATTGTTTCGGATTAATTATGTTGATTTTTAGATTAATTGGTATTTTGTCAAAATGTGCCGTGGAATTCAGTTGTATCATCAGGTGTGTGCATTTCACCATTATAATTCACCCTTTTTTTTTTTTAAATTACTTTTAGTTCGCTTACGGCTACAAAAAAATACAATATTATTTTCAATTGACATTTTTAAAAAAAACACAAATTAAATTTATTTATAATAATTTATTTATCAATATTTATTTTTAGTAATTCATTTTCATTCTAAAAAAACATACGCTAAACCTACTTTTAATTTATACAATAATCAGCTCCTTCTGTTTATCAATTTTTGTTCTTGGGTTTGTTTTGGATAATAAGATAATAAGAAATAAAATAGTTATGTAGGAAAAAATAATTAAGAAAAGAAGTTTTGGGAGTTATTTGTCATTGCTTTGAATATATTAATAAGCTTAGAAAAGGATAAACTTTAATCATGTCTATTTAGAATAATGATTCGTGATAAAGCAAGTGAATTTCTAGTAAAAATCTTAAGTGCCCTTTCCCCTTCATGATACCGAACATAGGCTTAACTAATTGCATACTTGTATATGCATTAGGATTAATATAAGAACCACAGTAGGCTTAGTTTTAGAAAAGGTATTGTTTCGACCATAAACCGCATCAAAATTGATACATTAACTTACGATTGGACGAAAAATTATTTAACTTCTGAAAATATTAATAGGAAAATAATTTTTAGCATGCACATGATAGATTTTATATATACCCACAAATGATTTCTATTTCACAGAATAAATAAATAATAAGAACTAACTAATAACTAAGTATTGAGTTTTTTTAGCTTTTCTTGTCTATTACGGTGGAAATTATACTTTTCACTTATCTAAGTCTATAACAGAAATAAGATCTCCATTGATTTAGAAGAACTAGTAGAAGAAAGAAAGAACATAGGTCATAATTGAAAAGTTTGGAATTAAGAAAATGTGATGCCACAAATTAAGATCGGTCATGGAATTTTTTTGAGCTAAGAGTGCATGCTCTCAACAAAGAGGAGACCTGCATGGGTTTTTTCTCGCTCATGTTACTAGGGCATGTCTTAACTAGAACCTTTACTTATGGACCTTGCATAGCCAAAAGAGTCTGCTTCATATCTTCCTAACAATATCAACAGTGCGTGGAGGCATGTTGCAATAGTTCTACGAATGGCCGTTGGCTTATCTACCTCGATTATTGTTGACTACATTGTTCCATTGGCTTCTTCGTCTCCGAGACCAATATTTTCTTGGATTATGAAGTCAGATTATAGCTGCAAAGTTTTGCATATTCCCAAGTATGGAGAGAGACCTTTTGTGTGTCTCACTCAAGACATGATCAACATGTATAGGACGGTGAAGAGAATTTGCTTGAATTTTGCATAGAGTACACAATTTAAAGGTAAACAAAGAAAGCGAAAAAAAGAAAAAAAAAATAAGACATGATCATCAAATAAGGAATCATATCTTCCCTTACAACTATAAGAACAAAGTATGTAATGTTCTTGGAGGTTGCAGCCACAAAATGTAATATATTTCCTACTATCTTGTACTGCTGTCTTACGACCTCTTTTCTACGAACACAACTTTTGCACTAAGCGAGCACATAGTAGCATAGGATCACAAGCACAACATCCCACAGGATTGTGTGTGCAACTGTTTGCAGCCATACTTTGATAATTTGTTAGGCTCAACAAGATTGTTTAAATATATTACGTGTTGTTGTTTTAAATTTATGAGGTAGCAGATAAAATAGTTAAGCTCAGTAAGAGTGATAGTATTGTTATTACAAGTATATGAGACACAAAAGTAATACAGCAATAGAAAAAATGTCGTTCCTACGAGAATTGAGAGAGTTTTTGAATAGCACAAAAACTAATGTTAGAATTATTTGAACAAATAATTTAAAAAAAGTGAATACTAAAGCTAAAAAATAAAACATGCTAATACTAACACCTGTGAAAGTGCAATGACATAAGTGATAATGTATTTAATTTCACCGTAACTAATCCCATTTAATTATGTATTCATGCTTTCAAAAATTATAATTCTTACAGTTGGAAATCCTAATTCATTTGATATGCTTTCTCAAAGTATATCAAAATTATTGACGTAGATATATTAGTATATATTTTTTTAGAATTAGATATCTTTCTTTACTTAGAATTTTTCTAGAATTTGATTTCTTTACTTGTTTAGAAGTCTTTTTTTTAGTATTATAAGGAATCTATATATATGTAATTGTATGAAATGATTGAAGAATAAGTTGGAATAAGATAAATTAAGATTGAAATATTTTTTCATCATTGTATCAGAGCAATATTTAAATCTATCTGCCGTCATCGTGAAAGATACGACTCCGACAAGATCTATCCGCTATCGTCATAAAAGATGACAATTTCGACGATTAGACTCCGACCAGACCCTTTCGCTGCTATCGTGAAGATACGAATAGAGATTCAGCGACTAAAAGACCATCGGATTAGATTTCTAACCGTTGTGAGTTATGCCGTCGACCACTGCCGATTCGATTCTCCTCACATTTGCTATCTTCTCCTTGCCGGTTTGGCGTTCAAATATTTAAGCATGGTAATGAATACTCAAATAAAAAATTATAAAACTTTGAATAGCATAGAACAAAAAATTAAATTATTATAGTTAGACTATTTCTAACTTCGAAAAGAAAAATATTTAGTTAATATATTCCAAATCTAATAACCCAAAAAGAAATATGAGAGATAGAATAATGGATCTGAACGAAAATTATAGTTCAGCAAACTGTTGTTTTTCTTCATTGCTCCTAGCTCCTCTTCGTCTTCTTCTCTTAGTCTCTGTTGTTATCCGATTCACCAAAAATCTAAAAATTTATAGCTAAATCGTAGAGTTTTTAATCCATAATTAGGTTAATACAATCCCATGCAACTAATCTGAAATATTTTTCCACCAACTTATATGCACTATTTGGACTCAATTTGGCCTTCAAAATTTAATATATATATATATATATATATAATTTTAAACTTTTTATCTTATCTTTAGAGATCAAAGACTAATTGATCAAAGACCTTGATGAATTTGTGTTGTTGTCGTTTGTTGTTATTGATTCCACAAATTATCGAAACTAACTTCATAAAGATCATAAACTTCGTACAACTTGTTACGAGCGATAATTATTTGTAATTGAATGTTGAAAATTTCCAAATACATTTTTAAGTTTAGGATCCAACATAAAGGCAAAATAATATAAAAGAGGAATATCAGACTAATATTTTTTTAATTTGATTGTCATTATTGTAACTATATGTTTAAGCAATTAATCTGTTACATGTGAATGCAACATAGTAACTATATTAAGAGTTGAATGTAAAACTAATGAAGAAGTAGGATAGTAAACAACATATAATAAACTAGTAGCTTCGTAAAAAATTTCTAAAAACTTTACAAATTTTCAGCAATAATCTTATAAATTTCAGTATATATATTGTTACCCATTTTTATATTAGAAAAAAATTATAAACACATTTTTATACGCTGAAGTGCTTTTTATATTAAATAAGTAGAATTTTATCTTACTAACATATCAAGGTTGAGTTTTCGAGTATTCAAATGTTATGCTATTCAATATCTTTTAAATTTAGCTAAACGTTGGTTTGAACTAATAATACAAGAAATAACAATACGAATATCATTAATCTGTTCATTTATCAGTTACATACCTGATTGTACGATTAAGTTGATAATATAGAAAGCATACATTGATATAATAAAATTTCTTCTATGTATGAGTTTAGCTCCATCTCAAGACATCGAATTGCTTTGGTATTTGCTTGAAACATTATCTAGTGCGATGGAAACAATACGGTGTCTTATAATCTATTCTTTAACTACACTTATAATGTGTTTAGAAATATTTTTATCATCATATGTGCAATCAATAAGTATAAAACTAATAATTCTTTTTTGCATAATCCATTATGAATCTAAATAATGTGCAACACTACTTAAATAATCTTGTTTAGCTCTACTCCTCAAAATAATAGATGTTAACGCAATATAAAAATTTAATAAAATTAATAGATAAATTCATATTCTTTTTAATATGCTTTTTATAAAAAAAATGATTTGCCAAAATTAATAGGTTAATTAATAGCACAAATTATACGGTAATGAGATTCCCTAACTACATTGGAGTTATAAGAACAAATATTTACCGAACCATCCGTATTGAAGTTGAGTTTGTGAATACTCCCTACTGATTTTTTTTTAAAAGCATATTTTTTACCATTTATTATTAAATATTGGGTTCCTTTATTAGGATTAGCAGTTCAAAACTTTTTGCAAAACTTACATCTCGCCATTTTTATTTAGTACCATTACTTTTGATTGTATATTAGGCGGTGAAATAGTTTCAGGATTCAGAAGTTGTAATCTTGAAGATTTTGTTGTTGTCAATGTCGACGTTGAAGCCAAACTATTTCCAACACTTGAAATTTGAGAACTTTAGTAACATCTTTGATAGAAACGTGTTCTTTACATACGGGCAACATATATTTTCTTTAAATTTTGATCGTCCATACCATTGTCATTCATATCAAGATTAATGGCACGAATATTTGGATCTATTTGAAATAAACACTGAAATTTTTTAAGAATAGAAGAAATGTGAGTTTAAGAAATACAAGGAAGAAAAAAATGTTTTTATAAATTGTATAAGTTTGAATCTTTGATACGAAAATAAGAAAGAAAAGTTTATTGTGTGAAATTTGAATGAAAATATGAGGTATATAAATGTGACATGGTGAATAAATTTATTAAAAACTTTTTAAAAAATGCATATTATAGAAGCTGACGGTCATAAATGAGCTGACATCATCATGCATCATGTTGATGTCAGTATGATTGTTGTTTTTCATATGTTAAAATTTTTTTTGATATGATCGATGGTTAATGTCGAGTAGGTCAAAGATCAACATTGACTGGATGGCGGGCCTATAATGTCTGTTGGATTAGGCCAAGTCATCCGTTCCTATTTCTATTCATGAACTGGTCCGTTTAGCCCGTTCCAAAATTGCACCTCTACTCTAATATACGGTGTTAGCAGAGAAGATGCACACAGCCTTTTCGTCATCCATAAACTTTATCATAAACTATAAAATAATCGTTGATAGTCATAATAGAAAGTCTGTAAGGTTGGATTACTCACCTAAGCAAGCTTCACCTTGTGAGCAATATCCAAAACTAACTTATGCTTAGAATTGACCATTTCAACTCATTCTTGCCCTTTCTTAAACCTAACGTTGAGCATCTTAATCTCTTTCTCCTCGATGAAGTTGTGGAGCTCTTTAGTCTACCAAAACAAGGACCTCTTATTTTCTAACTTTGGCCCATTTCATACAGTCGCTCATTCCTCTTGAGTTTAGGATATCTATTTTGGCTTAATAGTGTTAATGATTTGTAACAAGCCCATACTTTTATCTTCGTATTATCGTTTTAACTCATCTATTGTCTTAATCAAGATAGAAAGCTTGCTCACTTTTAGACAGTCTCTAGCCATATGTGGTTATTGCAAGGAAATGATTATGAAAGTGACCTTCTACTTCCTCGACTGTTATGACTATCTTCGAAGTCAAATGTTGTCTCTTGACTTAATTGCTATTTTCTCCGCCGTTGCCCTTAAAGCTTTCCTGAGGTTTGCTCTTTAGAGCTTTCTAAACTCTATGAGTGATTTAACTATAACAATGGTGGTTTTGAAATTTTGAGCCCCCCTGTGTAGAATTTCTAATTTTGCCAACGTGTATAATCTATTCATGAAGTCAAAGAGAGCTTCTTTTTCTGATAAATCGGTCAAAATTTTCAAGATTAACTAAGAATACTTATTTTCATAGCTATCAGTGTTGCCCAATTGGGTTAATCATCGAAGCTTCTCTTAGCTTTATTCTCAGCATTTGTGAATAGAAATTACCAATGCCTTTTTGATATGGTCCACCATATTTGTCATCATAAGCTCAATTTAATAGAGTTTACGTTGACATCTGCCATCAAATCATAAGACTTCTCTTTATTTTCTGCTCTCTAAAACTCTTCTTTCGCTCTCCTTTATCTTGTAGATAGTGACGTCACTAATACTCATCATCTTCTTTAGCAGAACTATTCAACTGTGATACCAACTATGAGAGGTTTAATCTTTTTGCCATGTACTATATGGTACTTAATAATACCTCTTACCACTAAGTTATTGTTTTCTTCAAAATAGCTAGTAAATTAGGGAAGGAACTTTGTGGATACAAAGACTTAAAAGTAAAGATCAAGAATACTTGTAGTAAACTTGGAAAGAACTCTTATACGGCTTTAATTGGTTGATTAATATTTTTTGGATGGATTACAAATGAGGATTCCTTTTTCTATATATAGATTGTGCACTTATTTAGCAGATGGTTGAAATTAGTTTCACGAATAACAAGAGAATACTTTTATGTAAAGTTCTTATAAAATATCTTTATTTTTAAAATGTTTTGTTATAAGTCAAGGAACTATAAATATCTTATCTAAACATCTACTCATCTTATAATATCTTGCAAGTTTAGAGTACTCTAAACTATTTTGAAATAGCTTTCATAGAACATACTACGAAAACGGTGAGAATAAAAACCAAAGAAGTATACGATGACATTATACATACTAACACTACCAGAGGTGCATAATTTTTGGAAGCAGGAACAATGAGAGGCTTCCGTGTCACGGTTTCGTACAGAATATTGGAAGGGTTTCATCTAACCATTCGAAGTTTGTTTGTACTAATTTGTTGTCATTTTATTATATTTCTGATTGCTACTTGAACTGAAGTATCTGTTCATCACTTGAAAAGAAAATCAAATTAAGAGTTGTAAGTTTATATCAGGGTCGATTTTAATTAGTTTTCTTTCTTAGCTCGGAAGATCTGTGACCCCTCACGTACGCCACCAATCAATCGCAGGTCTGCTGCTCTGCCTCCATCGTGCACCTCTTTCCCTGCGTTCTCCCTCCAAACCCAATAATAATAATAAAAAGTTACCGCAAACTTTATATAAAATAAAACAGCAGCAAAGTAGGGCAGCACATCGACGGACAAACACCAGCAAAGTAGGGCAGCAGCAACAGCAGTCAGATCCAGAATGCGGCCGCGCGACAAAGGAGACTCCCCATCCGCCGCCACCAATCCTCCTCTGGTCGTTGCCCTCAACTGCCTCGAAGATCCATCTATTGAGCAGGATGCATTAAGCGGGATCGCCTCTGTCGAACATGTCGGTCTCGCCAATCTCGCCGAAGGTGATCAATTAATTATTCAAGACACTTTTACTCGATTTGTTTTCATTTCTTTATTTCTTTCTTGATTTGTTGTTGGTACTGTGCTTTTGTCAGGCCGGATCGAGTCAGCTGCGGCGGTGCTGCTGCACACACTGGCCTTCCTACCGCGGGCGGCACAACGGCGGCTCCATGCGGAACAGGTCCTACTCTGCCTTGGCTCTGCTGATCGTGCTGTCGACTCCTCCCTCGCGGCTGATCTTGGTCTTCGCCTCATCCATGTCGACGCTGACCGTGCCGAGGAAGTTGCTGACACTGTAATGGCTCTCTTCCTCGGACTCCTTCGCCGCACGCATCTGCTCTCACGGCACGCAGCATCTGCAACATCTGCTTCTGCTGGATGGCTCGGTTCGCTGCAACCCCTCTGCAAGGGAATGCGTCGTTGCCGAGGGCTCGTGCTTGGAATAATTGGCCAGTCTGCTTCTGCAAGGTGCCTTGCTACCCGCAGCCTTGCTTTCCGCATGAGCGTTCTCTACTTTGACCTCCAGCAGGTAAAGTTGGTGTTCCCTTGAAGTTGATGTTGTGGTTTCTTTAGATACCAGCGTCCACGTCTAAAGGAACAAATTAAACTGCTCTCCTCACCTCACACTGAATTTCAACTTCCATGAATATTTGTGTGTAGTAGCCTGCTAATCTTTGAGGATTAGATGGATGAAAACCTTGCATTGGAATTTCTGCTCATGCTTCTGAAATTTCCTTTACTTTACCAAACTTTATGCTTGTACTACTGAAAGTAAATTTCAATATTTTTTTCTGCTGTCTTCTTCATTTGTGTCTTAGATAGATCCGCAATAATTCACACATAACTTGGGGTCTTGTTGTTGATTAAACATGGTTTTAACTCTAAGACCGCTGTCCTAGATATGGATAATTCTGCTTATAAGCTGCAATTGTCTTTGGGAACTTTTTATTGCTTGTTATACCATCATCCCATAGTATAAAATATCACATGTTCATTTTGCCTAATTACTTTTGTTTTATGTGACATCCAATACCTTAATGATTGAGGAAAGTGATTTGATGTAGGTTCTTGTTGTTGCATTAGTACATCCAAATATGGTAACCTATCATCTCTCTATGCACGATGCAGCCTGTAGGTAAGGCAATCTTTTTGATGCTAGGGGCTTGCTTTCATTTAAATGCGACATGAAGAAGATTTGAGATTTCTCCAAGACAATGCGTAATTGAAGACCCAATTTAAGCCTTATTTTGAATGGACCTAGGTTAATGAGTTTTTGGTATGTCAGAATGGAGTTTAAGCACTTGCAGCTTTTAATTCAACTGTTATCCTGCACGTGCCTTAAGGAACTGGTCTCTATTCAAAGAGAGTGTTAACTTGCCATTTCTTTAGCTTGATGTTGGGAATTATGATTGATATATTTTCTTAAACTTAAAACTTAATATTATAGCATAGATAACAATATAGGTTTTTTAAACTCTGATTATAGAGATTTATTGCATAAATTTTCTTTATTTGAGAGTTTTTATTAGGAGTGTTTCTTATGTATATATGATAATAAGAAATTTAATTGCAAACTTGAGGACTTTTATTCTTCAAAAGTCTCGCATCATTATTAAGAGTTTTTATAAATATGAAGACTATGTGAAAGTTCCAACCGTTTGTTTAAATGTTATAAATAATTGAGGGTAAACTGACAATTCAGAATTTTCTCCCCATTCTTCCCTCATTTTAATATGGTATAGCATAGATGTCTGCTAAATGATGTTGCACTTTCATATGTTAGTTGGAGTTAGAGCAAAGCTCCATCATGTTTAGGTGCATCACATCTTTTTTGGTCCTTCAGTGGAGGGCTTATGAGTTCATTGTTTTGTATACTTGCAAACCATTGCATTTGTAGTATGCACGGGGGAGTTGTAATTATCAGTGAGGACTCTCATCGTGCATAGCCTTTGAGTAAGAGGAGTCCTTGTTGTCGAGCATTCTGATAGTTGATTTTATTCTAATGTTACTGTAAACTCTCTGTTCTGATGTTTAATCCCTTATGGCTATTGCTCCTGGTCATAGCATTTTTAAATTGATGATCTGGTAATGAAAAATCTTGATGACTCTGGCTAGGCGATCCAAATGAGAGAGCTAAGTGTTGGCAAATCTTGAACTACTGACCAAGGGCGTGTTTACCTTGAGATAAACTCACTTTTAAAAAAGTGAATTTGAAAAATGAAATTAAAAATTAAAATTTTTTAATTAAAAATAAAATTTATATTTATTTTGTATTAAATGTAAATTTTAAAATTGAATTTGGAAATTAATTTTTAAAGAAAAATTTATTTATTTTGTATTAAAAGTGAGTTTGGTGGGTTGGTAAACAAGCCCTAACTGCTACTAGAAGGGCCATCCAAAATAAAAAAGAATGAATCTTTGTTTAATTAATTTGAGTTCTGTAATCAAATTTCCTCTTTGTTTTCTTCAAGGAAATTATATTGTTGCAGAGTACATATTTTCCAGTTGTTTGTCCTTTTTTTCTGGTGTTGATGCTCTTTTTCTTCCCTTTAAAGAGCTGAATTGTGATTGTTACCTTAATAGATTGGCTTATACGTCCTTTTCCCTGGACTCTTCTGTTTTAGTTACAAGAGGTTAATTAGTACTCTTTTTATAGAGAGGCTTATGTGTCACTTTTTTCCTTATCTTGTGAAGGGGAAAGGGAAGTCAGAAAGGACCTCAATCATGTTCCCTCCTGCTGCCAGGAGAATGGATACACTCAATGACTTGCTTGCAGCAAGTGATCTTATTTCACTTCATTGTTCTCTGTCAAATGAAACAGTCCATCTTCTAAACGCAGATTGCCTTCAGCACATCAAGCCTGGTATTACACTGATGTCGTTTCAATTCTATTTCTTTTTCATTGCACTGAGCACTAGAAGTTATGCACTAATTTTCTTGCTGCTTGCCTACAGGGGCATTTATTGTTAATACAGGCAGCAGTCAGCTAATAGATGATTGTGCCTTAAAGCAGCTTTTGATAGACGGCACCATAGCTGGTTGTGCATTGGATGGTGCTGAAGGCCCACAATGGATGGAAGCATGGGTATGAGCATTAACCTTGGGTATGGGCTATGTATGTAGACTTGTTTCTATTGTGGTCAGTTGAGTAATAAATGCACATGTTTGATATGTTTTTTTGGAACTGGAGTTATAGGCTAAATGCTTGTTTTTGAGATGTTAGCGATGAAGTTTATTAGCCAGTAGCTTAAATTTATCTAATTGGTTGCATGTGCAGGTTACTTCTCCATGTTGTTCAGTCCTGCATTTTGCATTTTCGTGTTTGTTAGGGCTTTCTCTGATGACTTTTGAATCCAAATTGCATTAATGGTCATTTTTGTTATTTCGAAGCTTCACCTGATGTGAGTTTGAAATAAATATTAATAGAGTAGTCATAGCTAATATCAAAAGTCAAGAATACGAAGATATAACAAAAGAGCCATTTGTCTATTTAAGGTTTTTAACTAAGAATTATAATTAAATAAAATTTATTTTTAGGCTTGCAGTAATAAATTTCTGATCAAAATGTTTATATTTTGAATTTCTCTCTTCGGTTTCACTCACCTATTTTCCATCTTTAAGACCTTTGAGCTGAAACATATTGCTAAATTTAACTGTGTATAAAAAATAGATTCTCTTTTTCAAGGTAATGATTTATGGACTTTTGAGTATCACTTGAGTTCATGTTGAAGTCGATATACATTTTATGATTACCTTTCTCCTTCCAATGCATTTATGTTACAATTTTTTTTGCATGCAGACTGTATAATTCCTTTAGACTTATTCATGTTTAGTCTTCATCTGTGGTAATGGAATGTTGAGAACTAGTGGGGAGTAGGATGGCGAGTGTAACAGTCTATGAGTCCATTACACTTGTATATTGATACAGTTGGAATTGCATGAGAAGTTCTATGTTATGAGCAAGGTTACGTGGTGAGACATTTGAAATTAATTTGAATTTCTTTTGAGATATTTTATTTTTGTTGTAAAACTTAATCTGATTTGTGCAAATTACTTTTTCTGCAAAAGGTACCTGTAAATGACTACTTTGACTTCCGCCCCTTCTTTCTTTGATATCTATCACACTAAATTTTGTTAAACTCTCTATATTAGAGGTTGAATGATCTTTAAAGACTGTTTGCTTTATTTGGTTGAGGTAGTTTTCTCGGGAGGGCCTCCGTTCCTTATTTAACTATTGATACTGCTACTGAATAAATTTAATCATTATATGTTGGACATTGAAGTATGTTGGATGAAGCATTGTTGAAGCATGCTAGACTTTGTGAAGCTACTATAGTTAATTTCTTAGCCAAATACTTTAAAGGATCTCTTGGCAAGTGAATACTTAACCTTTCAAAAAGTTTGTGGCCAAGTATGAAAGCATAAGATATGAACCTGAAATTTGTACGGAATTAAATGACAAACAAATCCTTTTGAGTCCATTGATCAAACAAAAAAATCACAGTCCATTTGGTCCTTTGTGCAAGGAGCATAAATGGATGTGTCTCTATCTGAGGTGACTAACATTGCTAATCAGACAGATTAGGGGAAGCAGCATGCTTGGTTAATGCAATCTCAATCTAAGTGGCTCTTCAGGAACAGTGATTATAGGGAAGGATTTGTATCCCGAAAGTTGCTTTGTAAGTAGCAAAGGAGGACGCCAACCCAAAGAAGTTGAAAAGAACAAAATCTTCGTGCTTCACGGCATAATTTCAGAATTAGCAAATGTGATTAGAAAGTCAACACCCCTGTTGTCTAATGATAGCTGGTAAAGGATAGATGAAAGAAAAGGTAGTGTGGAGGTAATGAAGGGTGCAATCTGTTGATCAATTTGATAAAGCATTATAAACCTAGCATAAGCATACGGAAATATATTTAAGATTCCTGCTAAACGTAATTGTCCTTGGTTGCATTTGCACCGAAAACAATACACACTTTTGATGGCCAAGCAGGTAAATTTTGTTAGTACTCTGTATCTATTAATATAAGAGGAGTTTGTAAAATTTGAAGTTCTTTGGTTTAGAAGACCTGTTATGGGATCGCATATAGTTTTCCTAAATCTTCTGCAGCATGCACAAAGTTAACTGCTTATTTTATGTACATAGTGTCAGTTATGTTCTACATGCATTTCTAATGATGTTTTCATAATCTCATGATTTTCTTTTTTGTTTTGTTACATATTTGCAAGTATTATTTATTTGCAATCTGCAAGATCAACTCGGAAGATATTTCTGCTAGTAGCGTTGTCAGAAACTAGGAAATTAAAGCAAGGATCAAGCATGCCATATATGCACTGCTTTCCTGTGTTCTAAATCACAAAGTCTGAGAACTTCGAGAGACCATGCAAGTCTCTTTGTTGCTAGCTTTTAGGCTTTGTTTAGCTGGAGATTGTTTATAAGCTTAGGGGAAATATCAGACAACATGGTATTGACATTTGGCTGAACATTTGAATTATTCCATAATCCTTTGGTTTGTAAATGGAAAAGTTTGCTTTAATCTTGGCACTAGCTTACTTAAATAAAGGTTCTGTGACATTACTTTGCATTCACTATCAAAGCCTAATTAGAAGAACTGACACCTGTGCTTAGCAGATTAATCAATGTACTATGAATTTACTCTTCTGCATACTCATTCTGATGCAAATTTCATTGTGGTCATAATCTTACTTGGCACTTTCAGATTAGAGAGATGCCGAATGTGTTGATTCTTCCTCGAAGTGCAGACTACAGCGAAGAAGTATGGATGGAGATAAGAGAGAAAGCAATCTCCGTACTCCAATCTTATTTCCTTGAGGGTGTTGTTCCAGACAATGCTGTTTCAGAGGAAGATGAGGAAAAAAGTGTGACTGGGTATGAAGATAATCAGTCTGACAAGCGAGTGAAAGAAAGTCTAATGCAGGTCTGTGATAATGAGGCAGATGTGAATCATGTCTGTCCAGATTACTATATGAAGCAAGGCATTTATCAGGCAAAGGAGTCCCATTTTCAGTCTCAAGTCTCAGGTCTATCCCACACAATTGGTTCTAGGTTCGAAGGGACGCGAAGCAGGTCTAATAAGAAGGCTAAGAAAAGACCTGCTCGTCGTAGATCAAAACAAAATGTTCCTGAAGGAGAAAGTGGCAGTGAATATACATCTAATAAAGATGATGATACTGTTGTGGGTGGTAGGGAGCCAGTATTAAGCTCAAGCTCCAGATTTGCATCTCCAGAGGATTCTAGAAACAAGCATTTATTGCTTTCTGAACCTTCTTTAGAATCAACTTCTGAAAAGCAGGTTTCAGCATACACAGGCATTAGTAACAAATCAGGTGAATTGCTAAAAGATGGTTATGTTATAGCTTTGCATGCAAGAGATGCTCCTGGCCTGCACGTCTCTAGACAAAGAGTTTCCGGTGGTGGTTGGTTTCTAGATATAATGTCTAATGTAACAAAAAGGGATCCTGCTGCTCAATTTATTGTCAACTTTAGTAGCAAGGTAATGTATGTACTTTCTGTTATTGTTTTTTGTATACTTGCTAATATTCTGGGTATTGAAGGAGAGCCATGCTCATGTAGTATGTTTTTATGTTTTAGTCTTTTGGTTTTGGAGTTTCTTGACTACAATATCGGTGCAGGATGAACTGGGATTGCGATCTTTTGCTGCAGGCGGAAAACTATTGCAGGTCATTACATCTATCTTACAATAATTAAATCTTTGAGCAGAGAAGATAATATTGATCATCCTTATTTCTTTAGTGTAGAAGTGTGAGAAATGACTTTTGGACTATTTTTTAGTCCCTCCTGCACATAATCTTCCTCCTTTCGAGGGACATTTGTGATTCCTTATTTTAATTTAAATGTGGCAGCCTCAAGAAATATATAGTGTATTTGAGCAAATAACTGGTCACAACCCTGTGTCATGTCATGTCTTTAATGATTCCCAAGCATGACCCCTAACATATCTTGTGTAGGAGCAGTGCCAGTCGTTAGGCACACTAATAAAGGCTGTCATGTGGGCATGAACCCATAATGGATATATGTTTTGGCATTAATACTCCTACAGGGACTGTTATTTCCATATATGGAAATTGAACACACTTTAAAAGATGTTAAAAATTCTGGATTGGTGCCTCCATGCACCTTAAATTATTATTAGTTCCTCAGAACTTTTTTCACAATAATTTCTAAATCATTCTTTATCCAATTTCCTATTCCAAGTCCGATTCTTCAAACTCTCGTCAAACTTGCCTTCTCCAAAGTTCTTATTTGACGTCTTACTTCATTAGCAATTTTAATCGAATCAATGGTAAACAATAAGTACTTGTAGTTGAAACTTATAGGACGACTGACACTATTATGTTGTTGAACTGTCTTAGTTTCTCATTTTACTAATTTTATACTTATTAGAAATTGATTCTAGACTATATTTTGTAAGTACTCCTAGCATGAGCTAAGTACTTATGTTTGAAGACATGATTTTGCTTTCTTACGACTGTTGCTGTTGGAAGACACTAAAGAAAAGGAGAGCATCTAAGTTAGTAGAAAATGTATTCAGGAACCTAAATAAAGTTTACATGTGGATCTGTTCCAGTTTTTACCAAGACATTTGCTGTTACTCTGAATTAGTTTTGGATGTTATTTTAATATGATGTTGAGGCATAAAGAGGGTCTGTTATCAAAGTTCCCTTAATGTGTGTTTTACATTCTTAATTAAGCTTCACAATTGTAATAGAGGTTCAAGTTTGTTCATTTGCTATTGCCATGTTTTGTGTCTGGAAGTATTCTCTATGATCACCCATAAGAGTACCTATTTTTTTATTTTGAAATTTCTGCTCTTTACTTGTCTCCAAGCAGCAACCGCCTAGCACTTAGAGCTTATAATACTTTATCTTGTTGTTTTCTTGTTTTCTTGTTTTTGTTATCTGAAGCTCCTAGCTGAATATAAAATTCTTCAACTTTATCAACTGGATACATTTCTCAATTTTTAGTCTTGGATGCCATTGATTAATTATATTCCACATGCCTGCAGCTACCAGCCAGAAATTAATGAAAGTTATACTCATTTTATGTGTAAGCGTATGCCAGTATGCTGCAGTGTCTGAAATGTAGCAGGAATGGAGATGAAGATAACATAGATGCATATTAAATAAACCATAGCATAATCGATATGCATCTAATATTCTAGAGTGACAAAATGCTTTATATTTTGTTCTGAGCATATTGAGTTTTCTATCAAGCATGTTGACTATTAGTTAATGATTTTTTCTAGAATACTCCTGCATTTGAAGAACCATAATTGCTCCTATTTGTGGTAGTTTCATTTAGAGTGCGTTTTTTTGGCTTTGGAAATGAGTTTTTTGAAAGCGAGTTCTTAGAAGTGAGTTGTTAGAAATAGTATTGTTAAAAGTGGATTGAATTGTTATGTTCTTTTTGTAATTGAAAATAAGTTAGAAATGAGTTCTTGTGTTGTTTTGTATCATTTTATATTTAGAAGTGAGTTATTAAAAGTAAAAGATTGTGACTTCTTGGGTGAAAAGAACACACTCTTAACCTATAGAAAGTTAGAATACTAGTTTCTGACGTCATTTACCTTTACGTTATTAAGTGCATATTTTGCTTGCTACCTTGTCTTCAATCTAGAGAGTTAAGCTAATACTTTCAATTGGTTGAGATGATACTATCCATGTGCTTGAAATCAACTAGCGTGTCTGTGGCTGTATATTTTGACAATCTGTAGTGCTAATGACATTTTATTTGTAAAATTAGATAAATAGAAGGATGGAGTTCGTGTTTGCTAGTTATAGCTTTGATGTCTGGGAGAGTTGGATGCTGGAAGGTTTTAATCTAGAGGAATGCAGGCTTATCAATTGTAGGAATGCAATGGTAAGTCTATCTGTGCTTGTTTCTTTGATGCAAATTTAGATACTAACTGAAATTTATTCACCATCTCTGTGCAGTAAACAACCAATAGTTAATCATAGTTTATTGAGCTTATTTTTGCAGAAGTCATGCTGTTGTTACGGCATTCTACCATCTGCGATGTTTTTACTCATTCTTGTGCAGTAAACTACCAATAGTTAACTTTCCACTTTTGTCTGGTCCAGCCTTTCGTAATTGATGTTATGCTTCCTCTTAATTTCTTTTCGTGAATGCATCAACTTGAAAGTGGAGTTGGTATCTTTTATCTTAGTTAGTACTTTCTTGAGACTCTGGTACATCTGCTGTTTCTTGTACGATGCACTGATGTTGAGGGTGATCAGAAATTAAAGTAGGTGGATCACGTTATTGTTATATGATATTTCTGGTTGATTATGATGGCAATTATTCTTTATTTATTATCTGTTGGTATAGTTCATCATCACAAAGTTGTGATCTTTATTATTTATTTTTCCTTAACAAATTCTAAATGTGTTCTTGCATCTCCCTCCACCCCGAACTGTATCTTCAAGGTCAGTAATAGTGATATTAATTATCTCTTTCGAAGCTTTCAACTATTTGTTTAAACCATTCTCGAATGCTTTGATGAGGGAAGTTGTGTTTTCTAATACTGATGGCTACTATTGTTTGTTGCCTACCCATCAGCACCTATTGTTATTGTGCAGTTTGCAAGTATTTGTAACTTCAAAAAATAAAACAACCTCTGTATCCCTTCCATTGACCTTGGTTGGAAACCTTATCTTCAAGAAAGCAGCATCTAATGCGGAGATTTAATGTTTTGAACCCTCTATTATAGCTATTCCCAAGCTTTTATTCCCGGATGCCTGCGGTATAGAAAATTAAGTTGATTTTTGCTTCTATATGGCACCATCTATTTGTTTCATGCTGCTCAATCCACTTAATTTGGTTTCACATTTCAAACTGCAGCCAGGTTTCTTGTTCACCTGTTTTCCACAATGTAGTCCTTGAGAACCATGCATCAAATGGTGTTATTCTTGTGTAATTTTAAGTAGTAACTGAATTTTCGTTAGTTGCATCAGAGAGCTCATTTCTTTGCTGTGGGAATGGAACTTGATGCACTTGTGGTACTTGTTTGTCAAAGAATTTTTTGGCTAACTCACTTAAGTCTTATTATCAGGCTGCGCTAAATGTACGGATCGAGATTCTGGCAGCTGTAGGTGAAGATGGAGTTGCTAGGTTGATTGATTAGGTTTGCCAGAGGAGGGTTGGTCAAGTATGAACATGTTGTATTAAACGTTTAATTAGGTTTGCTTTGCTGAAGAATTTGATTTAGCTGTTTGATAGGGGAAGGGATTCTTGAAATGAAGTTTCGATGTAGTTTTTCTTTAAAAGAGGGTTTATATGTTGTGAGCCCTTCTTCTGGTTTAAGATTGTATCTAGCATTTCTGTTATAACGAGCTGTTTGTCATGTAATAGGTTTGATCATTAAAGCCATGCGACAGGAATTGGCCAATTCTCTAGTGAAGACGTGTCCTTTCAGCTGCTAGAATTACTTAGAATTTGTGTGGTTGTGGTAGCGACTTGTTTCTTTACTGCCTTTAGATGTTATCCAAAGTATTCTTTTATGTTATAAAACTAAAAAATAATAGAAAAAGTGTTCGCTTTAAGTTTGTTAAGCTTCTCTCCGGAACATGGATAAAATTGCTTGGGTCTTGATTTACTTCATTGTAATTTGTAAATCAGCTAAGTGAGGACTTAGGGCAATGCAACATTCTTGTTTAGAGCTTAATGTATTGTTTATTAATGCATTGTTTGGGAACGAGATTAAAAAGTAAACTGAAAGTTTCGGGTGTATAGTTAAGATGAAGGTGATTGAATGATAGTCAGTAATGAAGGTGAAATTTTGATAAAATATTTACAAACTTTTTGAGTTGCATTAATCTAACTTTAAGTTAACTCACTAATATAACGATGATTTAATATTATTTTCATTAGCATAATCTTAGATTCATTTTTATATTAATTCAATTTTCAATTAATTTTATTATATTTATATTAATCCAACTTTAGTTTATCTATATTAATATAATTTTAAATAAATGTTTTTAATATTAATCTAATTACAAATTAAACATTATCAATAAATTTTAACATAATTAAATTAGTTATTTAAAATCAGTTGAAACTTATTGAAGTGAGTATACAAATTATAAGTTCTTAAAAATCAATAATTTTCATCTTTTGAAACCGTCAGGCATAAGGTATACATAGTTCTCAACAACTGCTTACTGCGTATGTAGCTATGTCTTATACATGACTTTCTAATCTTCTCATAGATCAAGAATATAAATAGAGTTTATTCTCAAAGTTCAGAAAGCAGAACGCAACATCCGTGGATCTCCATTCGTATTCTCTCTTTCACTTTATAAGCATGATTAGGGTAAAATGGCTGAAAGTAACATATGATTGGTTTTGCCTTCCCTTCCACAGAATGATATGGGACCCATGTCCGCATTATACACCAAAAGTTCATATGAAAACGGTTATTACATCAGACATAGTTGTGGCTTGAGAAGACCAAGAAAATTTCAATAAATTGAAAGTAGAGCAAGAATGGGTGTTTCAAAACCATAGCATCCAAACATTCCACACAATACAAACTATCATAGAATTGCATCTGCAACCTAGACAACTCTAACTAGCATCCATTTCAACCAAAATAAAAAAAAGAAAGCCTTCTAGAACAGTGTCGTATCACATAGCTTTCAAGTTTTCATCACAAAAGCTTGAAACACAACAATATTTTCACATGCACAGCATCCAAAGACTCCACAGTACTAAACCATCATATAATTGCATCTGCAAGCTAGGTAACTCTATGTAGCATCCATTTCAACACTAAAAAGAAAGAACTTCTAGACAAAGGGAGTATAACATGGTGTTCAGATTTTCATCACAAGTTAGGTAACTCTAGGAAGGATCCATTTCAACACCACAAAAAACAAAAATACTTCCAAACTAGTGTAGCATAGCATAGCTTTCAGGTTTTCACCGCAAAGCTAGGTAACTCTAGATAGCATCCTTTTCAATACCTAAAAATACTTCCAGACCAGTGTAGTATAATATAGCTTCCAGGTTTTCATCACAAAGCTATATAACTCTAGGTAGCATCCATTTCAACACCAGAAGAAAACTTTTCAAACTAGTGTAGTATAAACATAGCTTTCAGATTTTCATCACAAAGGTAACTCTAGATAGCATCTATTTCAACAAATTTTTTTAATAATAATAATTAAATAAATAAATAATCCAATCATTTATACTGTAGTATCCCAAAGCTTTCAGGTTCAACACAAAGCTTCGTAACTTTTGGTGTCATCCATTTCAACACCTAAAAAACTTCCACACTAGTGTAATATTACATCACTTTTAGATTTTAAATCAAAAAGCTGCAATGCAATAATCTGTTCATATACATAGCAATAAAACACTTCACATAATTCAAGATCATCATAGAATTGCTTTTGCAAGCTAGGGCAAGGTAACTAGCATCCACTTAAGCATATCTACATCCCAAATTATTCATATATATCTCTTGACACTAGCGAATAAGTAACATACTTTATACATTGTTTCAAGATGCTTAATATGCACACAGACATGCAATATCCATCCATCACAGAAAGAATATCAATTATATCCAAGAGAATGCCTACACCAGGTATTTCAAAGTGATCAAGACAATTGCTTCTAATAGACTATACTTATATTGATTGTTTTTAATAACTAAATCCAGTAGTAATTATTAAGTATGCATCAGTTGATGTTGCTTCAAAACTTATCACTTTCTCAGCATCCTTTGCAATAAGCTGCAAGAAATTACATAATTTTAACAGACAAACTTGAAGCTATAGTGTAAGAGAAACCTCTGAGATATCAACTCAAGACGATGAGTGAATTGAATTATGGTAAAATAAAAATTAAATAGCCCACTGTTCTGAAAATAGTCACTGATCAGATAGCTGTCAGTGGATCGGAAGTTTACTGCGAATGACTGAACGTTAATTGTAACCTGCAACAAAGTGTTAGCACAACATAATTCAAACAAACTAATCAAAAGTGCACAACAGTCAGCACACCGAGAATTTCTACGTGGTTGGACACCGCGATACCTATGTCCACGTTATTAAACACTGCAAGTAAAATCCACTAAAGTTGAGCTAACGTACAATCAATCAAGACTTGGTGTTTCACAAAACACTTCCGCTCAATCGAGTCTCCTCGAAATGATAACTCACAACAAGCATTCTAGAATTCTCAAAGTATGAGCGGCAATATATGACCCTATCTGAAAACGCAATCCGAAACCGACCCATTTAATAAAATTAGGGTTAGAAAATTTGACCTGTATAAATATATAGGTTGGATTAGAGTTGACAAATTTGACCCGGATATTAAATGAGTCGATTCGGATTAATCCAAAATTAATACACCAATCTGAGTTGCCATCTCTTCAAGAAATAACACTTGATTTTTTCTTTCCGTTTATTAAAATATTGGCAATAAAAATAATCGATAATAGTAATTTATAAATTATTAATTATACGATATTTATAATTAATTATTATTTTTATATCTTAGTAAAATAGTGTAAGATGAGAATTATAATATTATCAAAAGTATTACTATGTAGGTGCTCTATAATGACGAATTTGAATTTTGTATATAAATTTTGTTAGATAGCTATGTTTATCAAAATTTTTATCGAAATTATTATTTTGTATTCATAATCATAAAATTTTAGTTGTCACCATATATTTTCAAAAAATAAAAATAATATTTTTTGAATATTTGAAGGACCAATAAAAATACTAAAAAAAGCCATTTTGACGGATATTCACTATATCTTGTTACTAAGAACATGGTGCATTTTTATTATAACTGATATTATAAATTTGCTGCGCTTAAAAATATAAAATTAAAAATTAATAATTTTAATTATTAAATGGATTGATCCGAGTTTGACCCAGTTATTAATAGGTTGGATTAGTGTTAACAATTTTTAGCCGTATAAATTTATGGGTTGGGTTAAGGTTGAACGAATTTAACCTGGTTATTAAATAGATCAACCCGAGATCGACCCACCAACCCAAATTGCCATCTCTATCTCAAAGTCCCTCCGGCTATAATTGTGCACGCCTTCGCAAAGGCCTAACACAAACTCGTTAATCTACACCTAGGCTAACAAACGAGAACTTGCAAATTATTCAACAACCTCGCTCAAGGTTACAACGATCACGGATTTTAGCACAAGAGATCTCCCTGACAATGTTGTCTAACAACAATAAGAAAGCTCAAGGGATCTCATAAAAAGGAAAAAACAAGAAGAACTAACGCTCAAAGTAAGTGCTCAGTTTGATGATATTCTTATTGAATGAGCAGCAAGGTGATGGCCCAGTTTGGTGCACTAAAAATTGTATGAATTATTGTTCTTGCTGTCCTCAATGCTTCGGCTATATAAACATTTCTTCTTCAATCTCAAGATCAGATTTGTTGTAACAAGTGAATCTTCCAACGGTTAGGAAGAATGTACGGGCAAGATCAAAACAAAACAGCTAGTAGATGTGTTCTCTCAATTGTTCCTTCTCTTCTATTTCTTCTATTTATTTTCTTGTCTGTACATTACTTGATGATGTGCAAGTCTTTTTCTTTACTTCAGGACCACATTTTCAAAATCTCAAGTAAATCGGGCGTGAAATGATGCCTCGAAATAATCCAACCGTCCAAGTCTTTTCTACAGTTTCTGATGTCATGTTATCCAATTTTGTGGCAACTTTCTTTTAGGAACCAATATGATTTATTTGCATAGAATTAATCCTCAAGATGTCCTCTCTAATCTGCATATAAAGATCATATTAAAATTCAAACGGCCAAGATATAAGTGTTTGAATTAGATCCGGTAGAAGTTGTATACATATTGAAGTTTTTCATCTTTGTAGATTTTCTTTATATCTTCCAATATTTTCTCCATAAATTCTGAAAATAAATATTCTGATTATTTTCTTTTAAAATCAGCTGCAACTAATTGGCACGAATAGAGAACCAAAAATAACTCGGGAGCACTCATAACTAGCATGGTTATGTTCAATCTGAAATATATTCTGTCTAGTCACTTCGAAAATTTTTGTAGAGTTTGTTAGTGGATAATTTGCCTTAGTTTTGGATTGTGGATAAATCTTTGAGTCAGCTTCCAATAGCAAAAATCGGATCTCCAAAGTGTGACTAGAGCTGGAGATATATATTTTATCCGTTACGGTGTAGATTGGGTTCACTCGAGTGCAAACAGAAATGATAGGTGCAAAACAGTAAGCTTCTCTCTTTTTTGTATGATTTGTTTCTTCATGTAATGAGCTGCAATTTGGAATGTAAAAACTTCAATATGTCTTCTGTCCATAGAAAAACTAGAACCCGAATCGAGTCTGAGCTGAGAGATATAACATTTGTCGTTTGATATGTCGGGGCGCTGTCTAGTTGATCTAGTGATGTTGGGCAGTGTTGCCAGCGAATTTTACAGAATTATTCTATCTTCGATATTTGATGAAATTTCGTCCTCTTAGTCTCCAGTTACACTAGTCAAACCATCTTTCAAATGCAACTAAGAAATCTCCGTTTGGTGTCGTAGTGGAAAGATATACATATCCAAACCTAGCATATTAGCGAAGTCCTAACACTTAGCTAATTTCTACATGATGTTCTGTCAAATTGTAAATATGCTATTCATATTCAACGTGGACATGTTCATAGTTTAGAAATGATTCTTAAATATGTGTTATTATCAAAATATTTAGAATTTTCAACATATAGTACTATTGGTTGGATAACTATATGAAAAATAATCTTAAAAACAAAGAGTTTGAAAGCAACCTCACTACAACATGCAAATAGATAATAGATAGAAAATGAAAAAAATTAATCTCAATCTTAACAACTAGAAAGGCTAAATTAAACACAGCCTTTCCTAAAATATCATACTTTAGAGCTAGGACTTTAATCAACTACTGTATCCAATTATGCAATTCCTAAAAAAACAGAAGACATTCATACATAACAATTTTAACATTATATAACTAAGAATAATGACTATAGAATCTTGAACATTCATATAACCAACATTCTAAACTCTAATATAAACCCATAATTAGAAATTATCTAAACTAAAACAAATATCTAAACAGCACACAATCTTAGCAACCAAAAGAAAGATTTCCGCAAAAAAGGAAAAAAAATACTACCAATTTGTCAGTAAGAAATTTGGAAAATACTCTGTTTGGTCTTCTCGGAAGAAGAATTACGACATTGCTCTTGGCCGGCGGACAATCTTCTCAATGAGACACGATCGAGTGTAAGAACAATCAAATGCTTCACCCTTGCTGTGGATGGAATGGGAGAAGAATGAGCGAAGACGAAATGAACGTAGAGAGCGCGTTCGGAAGAAGGAAATTAGTGCGAGGGTAATAAGGAAAGGAGAATAGAGCGAGCTTCACCCAGCGCATTTCACACATCTGGGTGAAACAAGGTGAACGCATCATATTCATTAATTTTAGTTATTCCCAGAAAAAGGTGAACGGACGTAAATTCGTTTACTTTGAGCTTTCCAGCGCTCACTTTTTTATTTATAGTCAGAATTATTTCTAATTGTAATCTTAACCGTTCAATATAAATAATTATAAATTAAAAAATATATTAAAAAATTTTAACTCAATCGACTACCAATCAAACTCCATCTGATCATTAGATCAATATAATATAAATCATACAAATATATTAATACACTTCCACGCGCGCGGCAACACCCAGAGAACTCGGCATCCACTAGCTAGGTGCACAATATGTTCCATGTGCAACATCTAAGTTCCTTAGAGGCAGTTGAGTCCTTAGGGGATTCGATTAGGACTAAGGCATCTCTAGGTGGTTTAGATGCAATCGAGTCTATATGGGATTCTACTTTATCAACTAGTTTAAGTTGTCAAGTGGAATTCTATTAGGAGAAGAATTCCCTAGCTAGTTCACAGTAGCTAGAGTTCTACTAGGAAAGGAACTCTTATAGCTACTTATTAATAACCCCTCCCATGATGTACTAACCATCAAGAAGAAATAATGAAATCATTCTTCTCTTACTTGGTTAGCTACATTAGTTCTTAGTTCACCAACATTGTAAAACACACACACACACACACACACACACATATATATATATATATATATATATGGGAGTAATAGAGGCACTCTTTCTTCGGTTTATAGCAGAAAGGACTGTAAAGTTCTTTATATCTGAGAAACGGTAACTATATATTTAGATAGAGAAGTAACAAGTAAAAAAAAAAAGAGTAAGTTTAAATAAGATGAGATTATTAGAGTGAAAATAAAAGTAAGAGTAATAATTTAATCTTATTTTGTTTGGATATATTAATAAAATTAATAAAAAGTAAATAGTTATTCTTATTTGATAATTGAGAAGTAAATAAAAATAATTTTTATAAAAAATCTAAATATTATTTTATGTTTTTATATTAAGCAAAGCAGATTTTTTAAGTTCGGAGATGCTTAGCTATAGAAGTTGTGAAGAAATTAGGTAAAGTTGTGAACAAAACGAAAGTGAACCCATGGTCAATCAGAGCTATTATTAATTCATTGTTATTACATATGTTTATTTATGGTTCAAAATGGAATAGAGAAGAATGAAACTATTCATTAGTTTTCATGCTGTTTATGTTTTAATTATTTCCAACCTTTGGAAAACTTTGAAGCAGATTTCTATTTTTTATTTTTCCTATGAAAAGGACAACAAGAGCCTCAAGATAAAGCAGCATCCTTTTGTACTGCATTATTTGAATTGAATTGATTAGCATCCAAGTCTCATGCCATTGATTATGTGGTTTCCTATTTCCATACATGAAAAGGTTTCAATGTTAACTTTCCAACGAAGTCATGGCATATATATTTTTTGTTGTACATGAAACCATGAAACAATATGTTTGGAGAAAATAAAACAAGTATATCAATGACGAATCGTTTCACAAACTATCTATTGTAGTATACAACATTGAAGGCAAAAAGAAGTACAACATTTACAAAATACAACATTTGCTTCACTGATATGGTTCCGAATCTTAGGATGGACATTTAATTCTAACGCTCTGAAAATTCGATATGAAGAAGAAAAGATTAACACATTAATGATCGAATGCATACATTTAGCTGAGTTCTGCTTTGCTTTGTTGGATTTCATCAACACCCATTAAGAAACGGACCGCGCTTCCTTTGTAACTAGCTTCCCACATCAACGTTTTAGCTGCCTCTTCTGGTTCTTTGATAGGCTTAATAACCATAGAAACACCTTCCTGAAAATAGCTTTTTCTCAATGCATTAAAAAGTTAAGACTACTAATGATACCATTTCATCAATGAGTAGATCGGAGAAGTGTTGCTTTTATGTATACCTCATTAGAGACATGCATGACTCCATCTGGAACCGAGGGCTTTGGTGCCCGTCAGAAGATCTGGATGCAAGACTTGAACAGACTCCAACATCACTTCCTGCCTCTCTCTAGTATCTTTTTCTATCAGCATATGGATAAAATTCATTACTTGCACTGCATACATCAATGCAGTTAAAGGATCCACCATTTGCCATAACATGATAGGTGAAATAATTGTATCACAAGAAAGATACACAAAGGACAACTCAAAAGTCATTCAAATGAACATGTAATGCTGGAAAAGAAAAAGAATGAGCATACTACAAACAGAGATTTAAAAGTGATCCATTTATGTTAACAGAAGTGTTCTTGTGAAGGTACAAGAACACGTGAATCTGTACAGATTAGTTGCATTCCTCTTCATACTGGCACAACATTACTTGGTCAGGAGATAGAGCATCCAACACTCCAGTTGGTAATTCTCTGAACCAGGCCTATTGAAGCACCAAGAAATTCCAATCATCAAAATAATTCAAAGAGGGGTACATTGTTCAGAAGCAAGATAGTGGTTCTAAATATAAAAAATCCAACGAAGACACCTTCTGCAGCGCAGATACTACCATATAGAAAACAAAAATAATGAACTACTATGAAAAGAAAAAGAAGGTTTGACATTATAGAGAACTACTCTAAAAAGGTATATGGTATGATCATTAGTGGTATTAGCAACAGTATTATTGGTACCTATTCCCTCTTCGGTCATATGAATGCTGCATTGATTCATTAGAAAAACAAAAAATAGTAGTTCTGCAAAGAAGTAGGAACATCAATTAATTTCATCACTAAATCTATGAATCGTCAAAAGCATCATTCAAGTTCGTATAGGGTGAACTTTTATCAAAATATTACGGAACAAGAACACTATGAATTTCAAGCATGTCATTACCAAAATACAGTAGTCTCCACTCTTCAGCCATAATTAATGTCAACACTAGGCCTCAAGATGTAGCTTCTTTGAAGGTTTAATTTAATTTGAACATCCGGTACGGTCCAAGTCTCGATAATATAAAATACAGTAGTCTTTTATAGAGACAATAATTGGAAAAGAATTCTAGTATATAATTTATGCTCAATGTCACTTCTCAACCAAACACTATATTAGCTTCAAATCTCAAAAGAGTAATAAGAGCAAATCAATCCTGTAAGCTACTCATGATCACAAGTTCGAGCTAATTAATACCACACTGATCACTAGTTAACACAAGAATTAACTTAAATGAACTTTGTATTTAGTCTATCTCCAAAAATTAAGACTCAAGATAGAAAATTTTTATCATAAGTGGTGTACTCCAACAAACCAAGCAACAACAACTTAAACATTACAAATATTTCTCCACCTCCACACTTGGAACTAATATTGTACTAAATGTGTATATAAAAACTATAAGCAAAGAAGAGAGGTTAGAAAGCGTCCTGATTATTGTGCTCGCTCACTCAATGTTTCTTATGCTTATATCTACTTGTCATGTCTTCCTGTCATTAGAAATTTATTAGAACTAGAAGAAAATTCAAAACAGAAAACTAACTGAATATTTTCAAAATAGATGAAAAAGTTAAGTATGAAAACTTCGATTGCCTCTTAATAAGGCTTTATTTATAATCTATAACTTGATTTTTTCTTTTCCTCTATGTCGATGGTAGATTTTGAGAAGCTTAGTTTGCTTTTCTAAAACAGCTCCATTCGTAAGGTGGTGAAGCTTCCAACAGTGTGCATACAGATTAATCTCTTCATTTTCAGTTTGGGATGAAATCTTCTTTAGGAACTTCACACAACTAGGCATTTGATCCAACGCTTCTGCAGAAGATAAGTTAACATGTAATGTTTTAGACACATAAAAAATTTTCAGAATATTCCTTATCAATTGATCCTTCGAAGACAATGCAATCCGGAAGAGGAATCAATTGCATATAATCCTTAGTGTTGCTAGTTGGTGTTGTGCATGTTCCGAGCTTGCTTTCTTACTGATTTAGAAAAGTTTTTCAGTGATCTCTTACTGTTCTGTTCAGCACTAGCTGAGAGTCTAGATAAAGAAAGTTCAGGTTGGCTAATTAACACCATGTTGTCCACTTCAATTTCAGCAAGCAACATTAGTGAAGAGAAATAATTTTTCTAGTGATTATCTGATGCCTCTTCAGTTTGGGGACTTCCGTTGATGTGGTTGAAATCGATGTATTGCTGTATTGACAAATTGTGTTGTTATATTATACTACTAAATGTTGTAGTAAGTAGAGTACTAGTTTTAACGAGTACTGGATTCATGCAGTAATGGAACACAATATTGTTTGGACCGAACCAGCAACTCTTTACACTATGCTTGAAAAATGCTTCACTTATTTGTTGTGTACAACAATATGTTGTTTCCTAAAAGATTGTGCTTGTGTTAAAGATGTTATAGATGTATGAAAATATTTACATAAATTCTAGAATGATGTTTGACTGATTTGAATATTTATGATAAAAGCTTTGTGTGGAATGTTATTAATTTTTTGACTGATCAATTTAGCTCTTCTCAGTGGAAACTAATTTGAAGAATGTTACACTTAATTCAATGGCTGATGAATGTAAAATGTTAGTACTTTTAAATCCAGCTCTACTGTTGCATGTAAAATATTAACAAGTTTTGTTTGTATCTATGTAATTAAGCTTAATGGAAAATGGTGTAATTAAATGTAATAATTATTTTTGCTAAGTGTAATTTAGATAGGTTTGCTATGATGTGCTACCTACTCTCTGGGTAAACTTTGTGCTTCCCACGCATACACCTCTTTATCGTCATTTTCTTTCTTTTTTTTCTTCTTTCTTACTTACTTGTCTCTTAAGTAGCTGCACTTCCAAACTCCTTACTCCACTCTCTTTATCTGACACAGCATAGTAATTTTATTTCATTACAACAAAACAAACTCTCTGTTTTGAGAATTACAAAGCTCTTTATTCTTTCCATCTCTTATTCCATCGAGAATGCATATGATATAGACAAATCTAGTTGTTGTGCTTCAACTCCAAACATTAGTCATTAGAGAAAGAAAATCACCTTATTTAGGAATGATTTTTTAAATATTCTACTGCAAAAGAAATGTATGTATATTATGAAATAGAAATGGGTTTAGTGCCATTACCAGAAGTACACAAAAAAGAAATCCAAATTCTGCTGAAGTCACTAGTTGTCTAATGACTTGTGATCATTTTTAGAAAATATAGAGACTATAACAAGTACATAACAGATGATGGGCTCGATGTAGCAGTAAAATACAAGAGGAAGAGAAATATAGTGAAATGTGGGCGTCCTAAAAAATGAAGATGGCAAAAAAAGCTATTACTAGATTGTGGAAAGTGACGTAATATACTGATAATCACAATCACAATCTAATTACTCTATCAAAGAGGATGCATGCCTGTAGACATATGCCAACTTCGGCTAAGATATTGATTGACTTCTTTTGTGATAAAGGCATTCTAATAAATAAAGTTGCAAATATACTCGATATACTATAAAATAGCTTTGATGATAGAGATTATTAGAATTATTTGGAACCTTCTGAGAAGTACAAAAAACTATCAGATGCGATGCCACTGCAACACTAGATTTTTTTAAGGAGAAGCGAATAAAAGATGCAAATTTCTTTTATGCAATCCAGATGCATAGCGAAGTAAAGGTAATAATTTTTTTTTTGATAGATGGTCGACCACGTTTGCAATTTTAGTATTTTGGTGACATGCTATTTTTTGACACCATTTACTAAAGTTAACCACCATTTGCAATCAATTAAGCTTGGGTGGGGTGTGTATTACTATTGGATGAGACAGAAGAGTCTTCTTAGTCACATTTTCAAACATGGCTTATATTTATGAATAGACGTGCTCTATTTTCTATCATCATAAATCAATACAAAGCTATGATTATAGTAAAAGATATTTCCTAACACTAGACTTTAATTTTATTTGTGGCATATGCTGAAAAAAAAATTTTCTAAAAAATTATTACATATTTATTTAAAAAAGTCAAGATTCAAAAAGGATAGCAAAATGTGTGTTCAGAAAACTATTACACTTAGTTCTTTTGAGTCAAGGTGGGAGGAATTAATGTGTAAGTACAACTTGCAAGAAAATGAATGGCTTCAAAGATTTGTATGAATTAGGAAAACTGGATTCCAGTTTATAATGTAGACACCTTATATGTTGGCATGAACACTACAAGGCACTCTGAAGATATGAATTTTGTTTACAACAATTTTTTCCTACAACTTTGAGGGAGTTTGTATTGAAGAACGAAAAATGTTTGGCTAAAATTGTTGAGAGAGGAAAGATAGTAAACATTCTAGTTGCATTATCGATAGTTATGCCTTTCTTTTGACGAGTGAAGCTAATTGTATACAAGAAATGCATGTGATAAGCTCAAGCTGAGTATATCTTGTGTGAAGATGAAAGGGAAGTGATGGCTACATAACTTATACTTGAAAGTCTCGAATGCTTACTGACTAGCATTAGTGGAAAGTGACATTTAATCATTCAACAAAATAAGGTTACTATGAATGTAAAATATTTGAGTTTGCAAGAATTTCTTATAGATATTTTATAAAAGTTTTTCATTACCTTGATATTGAGATACCGAATCGCTTTATTCTTAAGAGGTGGATGAAAAGAGCTAATAAGTATAAATCTGAGTATGATGGTGGAGCAGTTCGTTGCCACGAAAATTCTGAGCTATTGAGAACTACCAAATTCTTAAAAATCTCCAATCAATTGTCATATAAAATTGGTGAAGAAGATGAAACTTTTGAATTGATGTTACAAACATTACAAAAATTATCATTACGGATAAAGGAAGTAAAAAAGGCTAACGAAAGCTCACAAGTCAATTCATGCACTACTAATGAGAGCTCACAAGTTTCAGTTGATGCATCCCAAGTTCTATTTTTAAATCCTAGCATCTTATAGACTAAGGGAAGAAAAAAGAAGGAAAAACTTAAAATGATAGGAGAAGAATAAAATGCGGTTTGGAGAAAGAAATTGCGAGAGCCAAAACAAAGATATCAATAAGATGTGCTTATTGTAATAAAATTGGTGTTAAACATGCCAAGCAAATTGTCTCAAAAATCTACACAAAAAGAAGAAGATAAGTAAGTATCAACATTACTTAGTTTTGAGTCATTATGCTAACTCTTGGTGGAATTCAAATTAATTTGATTATTTGCTAAATTTGTTACTTGGTAGTTATTGATAGTAATACTTATGAATTTATAGATGAAGATGAAGATGATGATGCTGATAATTAATCTATAAAGACTAATGAAGACATCAACAGTGACAATGAAGTTTGAACTGAGGTTCCCTTTTGCTGATAAGAAGACATTGGTGATGACATTTGATTGTAATAATTTGTATGAGCTTATGATAATGCTTAGTAAGGTTTTGAAGTTTTTGAATGTAAAAGAAAGATAAGAGTTGTGTTGTGTTTGGAAAATATGTAAATAACAGCAATGTTTATGGATAAAACTCTTAGTTCATATTTTTTTCTTCAATTAATTTCAGTTGAGTTAATTTTGTATTCAAAATATATCAGTTGAGTTCATTTAATTGCATTAATGTTACGATGTTGTTACTAATCATTATATATATGTTTCTATTCATTCATTAACTTTCTTTACGGACAACATGTTTATTTCTAGATAGTCACACAACAGTAGAGCTGGATTGAGAAGTGTAACATTTTACATTCATTAGCCACTGAAAATAAGTTGTAGCATTGCTTAAATCAGTTTCCATTCAGAAGAGCTAAATTGATCTAGTCAAAATATTGATAATATTCCATACGAAGTTTTTATTGTACATTTCAAATCGCACAAACACTCAAACATCATTTCAGAATTTACGTAAGCATTTCCATACATCCATAATATCTTTAACACAAGCACACAACCTTTCAGAAAACATGTTGTTCTACACATCTAGATAACTAAAGCATTCTTCAAGCGAACCGCAAAGACTTGCTGGTTCTGTGCAGACAATATTGCATTACATTCCTGCATAGATCTAGTACTCATTAAAACCAGTATTCTACTGATTACAACATTCAATAGTATAATATAACAACACAATCTGTCAATACATCAATATACCGATTTCAACAACATCAATGAAAATTCTAAATATATCAATCATTGTGCAACAAGCTACATGGTTAAAGAATCAACCAACAATCTGCTTATTACAACATCTAGAAGCATACCATAGAAAGAAAAAAATGAAAATGAAAAGAAAATATAGATAAGCATTGAAGTATACCAAAGAAACCAACACACAAGCTATACAGAACATTTCTTTCCGATACCAAAACATTTCGATTACCTGAGTAGTTTGCCCAAGTATTTTTTTTCTTATTTCACTTGCATTAGAGCTCTGCAAGATAGAATTGAGAGACAAACAGCAAAAAAAATCTAAGCTACCTAGAGAAAAATTTAGAGGACTAGAATATCTAAACTAAACAAATAAAAATTTAGACAATTAGAAAATTTTAGAGGAACGGAAGAACTAAGCAGGAAAAATAAATAAATAAGCTTCGTAAGATAGAAAAGTTACCGGAACATCTAAACTAAAAAATCACAAATTTAAAACAATGAAAGCCATATCAAAATCTAGAGGAGAAGTCTAAGTAAAATCATCAGAGAAATTAAATAATAAGGAGAAGTTTTCGGCGTCGTCCACTCGAGACTGATATCGAGTAAACTGGTCTATGCTCCAAATGGAGATATGATTTGCTCGCTCTCATTGGAGAGATCTGGGAGAAAGAATTCTGCTTAGAGATCGGGAGAGAGATTTCGACCGATGACGGTGAGCAAATCAAAAAAGAGATTTTCGAGATCGGAAGAAAGATTTCGAGCTTAGGAGAGAGAAAGCAAAGAGAAAAGAGAATGCGTGAGATGATCTCGAGGGAGTGTGATTGCGCATCAACCTTGACACCTCAAGATTACTACCACAATAGCACGATTAACAACAACAAACACAAAAGCAAAAGTAAAATTTTGCAGGAGGTTGATTGATTGAGTGTATGAGTGAGTATAGCAATGGCGGGAATTGCAAGTGGTGTTCATTTTGATAAACCAATGATGAACTTCGATAGTGATAACTAGGTTATGATGATTTCAATGGGTACATTTTATTGACTTTCTCTTGGGAACGTCCTATTAATTTTCACTATTTGTCATTCATTTGATCAAATTCTTAGAAAAATTTTATTTTCTTAATTGTTTGTAGGGGTTTGATTTGGTTTTGGTGTTGATCGATATCGATTTTGTATAGGTGTGAATTGAGGATAGTAAATGATGCAAGCAAATTCTTCATTGAAGCAATACTGAAGAATCATGGATTGATTGATTACTTCTGTGAAATCAATGCTAGTCCTGGTTTCTTTTATGAGAATGGAAGGCTCAGAATATTTCCATACCATGATTACCATTTTGTGTCTCATGGTTGTCTTTTGCCCACCTAATACATGTAGGGTAAATTTCCATCAAAATTTTAGATATTTACATTACACAAAAAATTTGAAAACATTGAAAGTTTAGAACTTATTGTGTGTTTTGGTATATAGGTTAGAATAATTGAGAGGATTCAAATGAGTATAGCAGAAGGAAGAGGAGATTCATTTACTTGGGTGATGAAAATGGTGATTTCTGTTCGACTTTAAAACTTACTAAGATGATTTTGTAATGCCAAGGAAGGACTTCCTGTTTGAGTGCTTATCTGCAAAAACAAGGAGCGTATCGGAGCTAAGGTTGATGAAGGGTTGTCATCTGACAAAAGTTCTAATACAATTCCGCAAGAGGCATTCCTCCCTATACTTTATGAATTTTCGACATAATGCTTAGATGCTGCCCGATACAGATTCTTTATGATTCTTGGATATGTGAGTATAGTAGTATGCAAGATTTGTTATAATCTATTGGCTGATGATGATTGATGTAGTGCTTAGAAAAAATTCATAAAGGTGAATGAAATTCAAGAGCTAATTACAATCTTGATGCCATAATTTTTTTTATTTGTAGAACTATCCAGTTTTCTTTGATAAACAATATAAGTTGAACTTTGTTGCTTGTAAAATTTGGTGTAAATAATCTTATAAAAAATTGTTGGCTTCATGGATCATGATATTGCACTTGGAAGTATGTAATTGTACAAAGGTGAAAGCTAATCTCACAAATAATTAGTAGTATTGCCATATTCAATTTTAGTAGTAGAAATTAAAATTAATTTGGCATATCCACTTTTGAATTGTTAAGATCTGACGAATTTGACAGAATTATTATTCAGTTACTATTTATTACGTTATTGATGACAACAAATAAATGCAACGACGGTACATACTTCTTCTCTACCTATTCCCTGTAACAACATTAATTCCTCTCTTTTTATCTACACACCCAATTATGAATGTCAAATCGATGACGCATCCCTCGTTGTAGGGGTGACAATATATGATCCGATTCGAAAATTCAATCCGAAACCGATCTGTTTAATCAGGGCTAGAGTTGAAAAATTTAACCCGTATAAATATATGAATTGGATTAGGATTGAACGAATTTGACCCGGTTATTAAATGGATCGATCCGGATTAATCCGAAATTGATCTACCAATCCGAAATGTCACTTTTTGAAGTAACAATTCTTGATTTTTTCTTACCGTATAATAAAATATTGACAATAAAAATAATCGATAATAATTATTTACAAACTATTAAATTATATTGTATTTACAATTAATTCTTTATTTTTATATTTTAATAAAATAGTGTAAGATGAAAATTATAATATTATCGAAAGCATTACTTTGTAGGTATTTTTAATGACGATTTTAGATTTCGTATAAAGATTTTTATAAAAATTTTGTTAGATAAATATGTTTATAAAAATTTTAGCTGTTATCATATATTTTTTAAAAATAAAAATAATAATTTTTTTGAATATTTTAAGGACCGATAAAGACATTAAGAAATGCATATTTTATCGAATATAATTATATGTCATCAGTAAAAATATCGTACACTTCATTCGAGCTGATCTTATAATTTCGTTAAAACTTAAAAATATAAAATTAACAATTAATAATTTTAATTATTATTTGATCCGGTTATTAATAGGTTGAATTAAGATCGACAATTTTGACTCGTATAAATTCATGAATTGAATTAGGGTTGAACGAATTTGATCCGATTATTAAATAAGTCGACCCAAAACTGACCCACTAACCTATATTGCCACTCCTACCTCGTCGTAGCAAAACCCTCTGTTGCATTGAAGATTAGATAGTCGCTAAGAAACCCCTCTCTCTTTTGAAACTTTGAGTGAAACCAGTGCCTTTATAGGTTTTAACTTCACGCCCATGCTCTCTGGTGAGAGGAGTTCCTAAGCGATGTAGGATGGACTGAGTGGACTCTCGAGACTGCTGTTCAACTGTAAGGCCTGTACGGATCATTACCCATGAGAATATATTCCATTGGAATGGGCATCGCATGGGGATGACCATTGATCTACATATCTGCGGAAATAGAAATAGAAATGAGCATCTAGAACTGCAATCAGACAAAAGGTTAAAAATAAAACTAAAAGTAATTCTATGAGTTGCTAGATAAGCCTTCTTCCAAATGACAGTCAAGTTTTTACTTTTCTTTTAAGGGCACATAGCTAGAAAATGCAATCTAGGCATTAACATTATGAATGCGCAATCAGAGCCTTTTTGTATACAGAAATATTGGAAAATAGGCAATATTTCAGCAAAAACATTATTATATCAAAAGCATAATTTAAACCATTTTGATTTGACTACAATTTATGATAAGAAACACTTTTAAAAAGCAACTATTCTCTTATTTTAGTATGCAAGTCTACTCATGATTCAAAGCCACATCTGGTTAAGTTACAAGTGCAGGTTTCTCTTGATCTCTATAAACAACCACCGTGACTAAACCACAACTTGTTTGTATGAGATGTTGCTGATAGAATCACGACAAAGATGTCCAGCAAAAAGGCTGTCTAGATAATGATTTTTTGTAGGAACTTCAAGCTTAACATATCAAAATTTCATCACCCTGCAGCAAATCCCATTTTTATTTTTTGATGAAAGCTAAAAATTTCAAGAAACCTTTCAGCTCGCTTTTTGCAAAATTTGTTAACTACAAAGCAATAACATAAGGAGATGCTGGATGGAAACGACCAATTAAAGCTAAAAAGATCAACGAACGAATAAATTAGACAATTCAATTTCTCAGCCAAAAATGGCTCTTGAATACTTTTTCATCCAAGTAACTTCCATTTCGCCAATGATCACTTCAACCCTTCTTAAGTACAAAAACAACAATTTATTTCTCATAACGTTTCTTTTCAAAAAAAGCGCAAAAGAACACAACAAGTAGAAGTATCGATACAATAACTAAAGAAATTTGGAAATCTTAAACAAGCTGCAACGACAAAGATACAAAACTTTAAAATGAATCAACTATCATAATTTAACGAAATGCTTCAATCAAAACACTCTGTCGACAATCTTCCATTCCAATAGACTCCAATCTAATCTAATCAGCTCAAAATAAATGAAAATCAAAAGGAAGCATACAATCCAATCAATGCAGCATCATAAACAATTAAATCCTCAAATTTGACAAAAAGGTCATAATCAAAATCACACTACTAATCCGGATTGATATAGGCATGATTTCTCCGCCGCGGCACTCGCAATCTCTCCACATAGAGAAGGTGGCTCGCAGCGGCAATTGCAGAAATGATAAGGAAGGAAGAAAAAGAAGAAGAGGAGAAGAGAAATTAATAGTTTTTAGGCTAAGCTCTTCCATCGTTCGATCGTGATGTAAGTTTTTTGCTAGTAGGAACTGCTAGGGTTTAGTTGCGCGGTTGCAGGAAAAGAGATTTTGAAAAGGAATCCAAAGAAAGAGAATGCAGAGGAATGACGAAGCAGCACTGGGGAAGAAAGCGCGCCGATCGCGAGCGAGAGAGGCGAGGGAGAATTGTCGGCTGCAAGGAAGAAGAGAAAAAGAAAGGATGGAGGAACAAGGACGAGGAAAAAGATGGAAAAATTATGCGCTACACAGATCCCGTAATAGGCAGAAAAATGACACGGCTGCCCTTCACAGGGATCTCGTATGCAGCCATCTTTCACGCGATTCTCAACCGTTGGATCAAAAATATGACAGATGACATTTAATGTGAATAGTATGCGCGTACAGTGCATTATTTATTTATATATTCTAAATTATATTAAATTTTACTTTAAAGTTTTAACATTAAAAATATGAAATTATGAGAGTGAAAAATAGGATGAGACAATTCTAATATAGAGGAATTGACTTTTTTTTTTTCTATAAAAGTGCCTTTCGGATTAAATGCTCCAAAAATTGAGTTAAAGAAAAAGAATGTTCTATGCATCTTTTGCGAAACTAGAAGTGATCATATATAATTTGATATAAAAATTTAATTCAAAATCGACTTATGTAATTTACGTTAAGATTAATAATTTTAATTCGTATAAATTTATAAATTGGATCAGAATTGAATGAATTTGATTTGATTATTAAATTAGTTGACCTGAGATCGACCGTTAATATGAATTGCCATCCATAGAAGCAACAACTATTTTTCATTTTTCCTTATTTTATAATAAAATTTTGAGAATGAAAAAAATCAGTAATAATAATTTATAAATTATTATAATTATATTGTACTTATAATTATTATAATATATTGTACTTATAATTAATTATTTAATTTTCATATCTTAATAAAATATTGAGAGATAAGAATTATATATTATCGAAAATATTACTATGTATGCATTATTTTAGTGATGAATTTAAATTTTGTTGAAAAATTTTTATCAAAATTTTCAGCTAGCTATGTTATGAAAAATATTACTATGTATTCATAATCATAAAATTTTAGCTATCACTATATATTTTCAAAAAATAATAAAAAATTTTATGAATATTTTAAAGATCAAGAAGATACTAAAAAATGCATATTGATTGACACTCACCATATTTCTTCATGAGGAATCTAATACAACATTCCTTCTAATTTGTTTTATAATTTCACTCTAGTTTAAAGCCGTAAAAGTTAAAATTGGTAATATTAACTATTAATGGGGCTTCTAGTTGGTTTAGCTTACTTGAAAAACAGTTTTTTAATTTTCTATTTCATATTTTTTAATATATATTTTATAAATATTTAAAAAATTTATTTAAAAATTTAAAAAATATAAAAAAATTCTACGTAATGAGATCTTTTTATTATTTTTTTGAAGGTAAAAAAATAAAGCTCGTTTCTAAAAAAAGAACAAAAATATTCTCCATTCCAAAAAAGTTCTATTTTATAAGCACTACCAAATGCTCCTTAAAAGGGTAAAAATAGGCCTGGTCAAACGGGCCGGCCTGCGGCCCGGTCATTCGGCCTAGCCATTGGCCCCCCCGACCTGGTGACCAGTGATAGGATCGGGCCGGTCTGGCCCGGTCCTACGGACAGAATGGGCTAACTATGTTTGGCTCGCCCATACGAATACTATTCATATTAACAATTGACCAGGTCAACATTAACTATTGATCAGATTAAATTTTAAATTAAAAATATTTTTGTATTACTAAAAAATAAATTTTAAAATAAAAATATTTAATTTTTAGTTTTTATCTTAAAAATAATTTTAAATTCTATTTTTTATATAAAATTAAAATATAAATCGGGTAAATAGGTTGTGTCGGATTGTGAGAAATGAAACCGGACTGGGTTGATCCGGCCCAAGTGCTTTACCACATCAGCTAGCTCGGCCCGTCCATTTTTGCACCTATAACGTTCTTTGACGGTGCTTTTGAAATAAAATTTTTTAAATAAAAAATATTTTTTTGAAAAACGAGCTATACTTTTTTTGTCTCTAAAAAAATAATAAAAGTATACAATAAAAAGATCTCACTGCAGAATTTTTTATGCTTTCTAAAATTTTAATAAAATTTTTAGATATTTATAAAAAATATATTAAAAAATGTAAAATTAAAAATTAAAAAGTTATTTTTGTGGTAATAATGCCAAACGCAAGATCAATCAAATTTGATCTAATTATGAAATAAATTAAATTATAATTGATAATTATAATCGGTATAAATTTTGAATTAGAATTGAATGAACTTAATTTAATTATCAACTGCATCAATTTAAATCGATCTCAACTGCTGCTACGTGCAAAACAAGTACCGGGTACCTAATTCCGCAAAATAATTGCTTATTCCCTAAAGAAAAGGCATTTCTATAAAACAATAAACTAGGTACATTTTATGTTAAATACCCAATAACAAGATTCGGGGCGTAGCTGAGCTGACTAGATACAACGAATGTATCCAATTAGAATGGGGAGCGGCAGCAGAACAAGCCCTACCGCCGGCGGCAAAGATCCAGCGGTTGAGGAGCTTCTGCGGTCGGCTGAGGACGAGCTAATTCTGACGCTCAGAGTCAATACCCATACCTCCTCAGCTTCCTCCCTTGATCCGGACTTCTCTCGCCGATTCGAAGCCCTTAAACCGTCACCACCACAGCGACGACAACAATCCTCTCGACCAACAAATCAACAGAACCAGCTAGAGAGACAAGAACCTGCCCCCTTGGCGTGTGGAGCTGCTGTGGTTGATGATGAGCTGAGCGGTGCCCTTGGGAGAGATTTGGCCGCCAGGTTTGCTGCCCTCAAAGCGTCTTCGTCGGCGGAAGCTTCCGGAGCCGCAGCTTCTGGTCATAAATCTTCAACGCATGAGATAAAGTGTATGGGAGATGATGATGATGGTGATGATGAGGTGGAGAAGTTGTTGAAGTGGGCGACAGATGCTGCAAGGCTCAGTCCTTTAAAGAGCAGCTATGATGATGATGATAATGATGATGATGATGACAACAGTGGCAATGATGAAGATGATGATGCAAAGAAACATTTGAAAGTGGAGAAGATGCAGCAGAGTATAAGAAGAGGTGGTGGTGGAGAGAATGAGAAAAGGACGAAGAAGCGATTCTTCTTCTGATCATTTTCAGGAGAATTTATTTGCTTGGGAAATTAAATCTAGGACGCCTGCAGCCATTTCTGTTGTGACTTGCTACTTGGTAAGTTCACTATTAACATTCCCAAATTAAATAGGTGAAGTTCTTTACGGTGATTGTGATGATACAGGAAAATTTTCTTCTTAATTTGGCAAATATCTCTTCCTGGAGTCATATATGTGGGTGGTAATCTGTTAAAAGCACAGTTATACATATGATATATCAGTATTTTGAGATGAATGGATGGGATTTTGGCCATGATACTTTTCAGGAAAGCATCTTTCAAGAAAAATGCCAGAAACCCAAGCAATCAAAGGCAATGCCAGTCTTATAAACTCGAGGTCGTAAACGAATCAGGGGCAACCTATTTTATAACCATGTCCAAAATGCATACCATATCCAAGTATATTGGTACCGGATCAGCTGTCCATATAGCGTTACACCTCCCAAGCATATCCTATGGCTAAGATTCCAAATTCCAACCCTTTGTTTTCTTTGAGTAGTGGAGACCTTAACAAGTCCATATTGAATCTTTAGTGGGTACTAAGTGTTGCATACCCAAAACCCCAAAACTTATGTTTATAGTTTTCAAATTAAAAATCAAAATCATCAGATACTCCTATATACATAAAAATTATTAGGTAGTAAATTTCATACATTTTTTTGCGTTTAGTGGTAGCTTTTTGATAAATAATAACAATAGAACGAGAATGTATGAAATTTCGTATATGATTAACTTTTTACGTATAATCACTATTATTATAAAGTGCATGAGATCCTATTGTTGGTAGCTTTTATTTGCCAAAATTAGCCTCTACAAGTTATCAAATCAAAGTTATATATACCAAAGATAACTCAATAAGTTTGTGTATTATTATAAAGTTTGTCAGGACTCCCATTATTGAAAATTTTGATTCGCCAAAATTAGTTCTTAAAAGTTATCAAAGTTATGTTATGAACAACATAATTTACAAACAATAACCCTAATAAGTTATTAACCAATACTATCATAAAGCGCGTGAAGATTTTGTTATTAGAAATTTGATTTGCCAGCATTAACCCCTATAAGTTGTCAATCAATATCATATAATATGATTTAACACAAATATTCCTACTAAGTTGTTATCAATACTATTGTAAAGCATATGAAAAGTTTGATGTTGGAAATTTTAATTTGTCAGAATTAACCTTTGAAATTTGTCAAATCAATGTTAATATGGTTTACACAAATAACTTAATAATTTATTAATGAGGAAAAGCACCAAGTTTTCAAAATTAACCTTTTAAAAAGCAGAATCAGAATTCGTACTCTTTTTACCTTATCATTCCACAAAATAAAATTTCTTTTGGAACATACTACAACAACAAAGCATTTCTCACTTGAGTGGGGTCGGGTACACGAATCCATTTTTATTACATTCCGTTCAATTCCTGAACACAATTACTATAATTATCCCAACTTTTAAATTAGAAACATCATCACTGAACTTATTAATAATGAATCTTATCTACAATAACAGTCGATTATAGTTTTGTTTATACTTTTGTTTATCTGAATATTTTTATTTGAAGGCAATTTTGTTTTCTACATTTATATGTATGCTAGCTTACTCCAAAGCACTGATATGATAACTAGATCTCAAACAGGTTTCTTCTAAGAGAGGTAAACTTGTCACCAGTTAGAGAAGAACTCCTTGGTGATGGTGGTAGTGATGACACTTTTAAGGCTAGACCAGACCTCTGTTGTTAACAAGTACTGTAGGAGAAGGTGATGACTCTTGTATGTGCATAGCCGACAGAGGATTCGTGATGACTCTTGTATGTGCATAGCCCACAGAGGATTCAATGAGGTCTCGGATGTTGATGGACCTTGTTGCTAGGAGGTTTTCTCTTGTCAAAACTTTGTTGTGAGCCAAGCTAAAAAACAAAAAAAGTCTTACAAAAGTGTTACTGCAGCCTTCGGAAGCTCTGTAGGAAACTAGTGTTATCCAGTTTGTTTTAACACTTTACTGAAAGTTGCACATTAGAAACATATATCAACTTTGGACACAGTATATTCCATTTATGGCTACTTATACTACATGTAAGGGAATTTTAAAATATAAACTTAGATGCAGTCTTGATTTCTGTGTATTTTCTTACTTGCAAATTATTATTAATTTTGTAATCATTTTTGAACCAGCAAGATATGGCCACTGGAGGTGAACCTCGCTAGACAGGCTGTGACCAAGCCAACGGTGAGCAGAGTTGCACCTAGGCGCACCCAGGGCAACGGGCGCCATTTCTTGGCGCCAAAATAATGGTCGGTCACCGTTCAATTAGTGGCCGGGTGCAAATAAGTTATCTGGGCAAGCACCTACGTAACATGACAAGTTAGATATTAGTTTGATTTGGAATTAATTCTCTTGGTTAGTTTGGGTTCTCTTCCTTAGTTTAGAGAGTTGTAGTTCAAGTGGAATTCTCCTTAGATTGGGAAGTTCTTATTATCAATAAATGGATGCCCCTAGTAGAGAGGCATGGAAAATCAATAAAGTTGTTTCTTTTATTTTCTCCTTAGATTTAGTGTTACAGTCTTATGTAGTTCTGTCCTTGTTTTTGTGGTTGTTGGTTGGTTGTTTATAAACCTTACATAATCTTGTTGGCTACTCCATGGTAACTTGATTTGCTTCTTGGTTGGTTAGTTTGTGGTAAACCTTATACAACGGGCTGCTCCATATGATAAGCTAGATTTTGCTCAAGCTAATAGTGTCAAATAACATTTATTTCTTGTTGGTAATACTTTATGAGTTGCTTATGGTGGCTTTGTTCTAGTTCTACATGGTTCCTTACATAGGTAGTTTAATGCACTGATACCCTACATGACACATAAAATTATGAGTATGCATTTTATGTTTCTATTCAAGGTTAATGGCAGCTACTTGAAATGTTAGAAAGAAATGGTTATCTCCTTGAAGAGGAATGTTTTTTTCTTTATTTTTGGTTATCTAATGTCGCTTGCTATGTTTAAGCAATTACATGGAATCGTTTTTCTTAAACCATTCCAGTTGTAAGATCATGTTCCTCTCTGTTGGCTGCTTGGTTTTTAATCTTTGAATCTTCTTTGATAAGCACCCAACTTACATATATACTCTTATGTTCGTCTAACGGTATTACGTGCAAGATGAACCTAAACTAGAGTTCATTAGAATTCTTCATTATGTTGTATCGTGAAGATGCCTATCCATTAATGGAAGTGAGCCCCCGAGGTAATCTTGCTGTGAATACCTTAGGTGTCTTTGCTTATTAGGTGTATAGTTCCTTGTCTTTATTTTGCCTTGTGGTTTCCTGCCTTTTAATTTCGATAATGTCTGCATTTTCATGCCTGAGTATCATATATGATGAGTGTGATACTCGCCCTAGTAAATTTAGCTTTCTTTCTTTAGGTTTTAACAGCTCTTGCAAATTTGTACAGAGTTACATATTAAGTATAACACTGTGAATGGACACTGGAAGCACCATGAAATTAGGTCAAGGATGAGAAAATTCTTCTTTTTGGTGAGAAACCAGGTGCAGTATTTGGAATGAGGTTCTTCGGTAGTACTCTTGCTTCTCGTATAGCCATAATTTCTCTACACTAAGACTGACTGCTTTTTGGACTGATAAGTAACCCTGAGGCCGAGTATGTTATGAGATCTACCGGTGTCTTTATATAGAAGTGTAAGACTGCTGCTAGTATACTTGGCATGGAGGGAGATTCTGGGAAGGGAGAATATACATCTGGTGGACAACAAGCAGAGGAGGCAAAGAAGAAAGAACGAGAAATATGGGGTCAAACACTGGAGCAACCTTGTCAAAGCCAGAGAGTTCGCTAGAGGCTGATGGCTGGTTGTTAAGCATGTCATGGTGTGATCCATGAAAACAGTAAGAGAGGAGACACCTTGGATTGCATCCGGTCTAAGCTGGGAGCATGGTGCCGCCAATGATATACCTGGCATAGAGGGAGATTCCAGCAAGAGAGAACATACATCTGGTGGACAGCAAGTAGAGGAAGCAAAGGAGAAAGAAGGAGAAATAGGGGGGCAAACGCTGGAGCAATCTCGTCGGAGCCAGAGAGTTTGCTGGAGGCTGATGGCTGGTTGTCATGCATGTTCAGAGTGTGATCTATGAATACAGTAAGAGAAGAGACACTTTGGATTGCATCCAGTCTAGGCTGAGAGCATGGTCGCCTTTGGCACGAGGACACTATATGAATGGCGTCCTTGGCGCCAAGGACTTGTACTTGGGTGCAAGTACAATGTACCCAGGTGTCTAGAGTTTGTAAGATTATGAATTGTAGGTCCATAGGGACTCTTTGAGTTTTAGTTTTTTCCAGTAAAACTTTCCTCGGATGAAGTGTTTACAGTAAGGAAAATTTTCAGTTTTGTAGTAACTCTTCTAGTATAAACAAAGACGTATGACCATGTATGAGGTATAGAAGTTTTGGCAAATTAGTTTACATATTAGTTCTAATTTTAATTATCTAACGTATTAGCCCTTAAGGCGCATCAGCAGCACACTTGAAGGTACCAACTTATGCAGCATTGAGGAATGCGCAACCTTATTTCTTAGAGAGCAGTTTTAAAGCATGTTAATTTTCAAGTCATTCAATTAATCCTTGTTGGTTAATGTGTATAGCTTTTTTGAGTAAGAGATTATTTTATCAAGTCCTGTATTTATAAATTTCAAACAATGGGAATGATGCTTGAATTGTTTGCTTTAGTTGGTTGCTAAATGTCTCAAGTATGTGCGTATTTTAAGTGCCCGTAATTAAGTTTTATAAAAATAAAAAATAAAAAGTAGAGATTTTTAAAAATTAAAGTGAAAATAAAGTTCAGTGTTTATATTTAACAGTTTTTAGAAGTATGTTGAAAATTCAAAGATATAATTGTATTGAAAATGGTGCAAATAAAAAAGTTAAAACTGAAATTCCGTATGTAAAAATAGAGTTCTGAATTTTTTGTGTAACTGAAACATATAAACTGTTCAAAATTCAAATTTGACGAAAGAATGTGAAATTATAAACGTTTAAGACACGCTCTGTGTGGTTCTGTATGGGTATGCAGTACTTTTTGTGATCATAAGACTTGCCTTAATGTAAATCTATTATGGATGAGTACACATGGGCATCCGTGTGTTTTAACTTAACGTTATTATCTAACTATCATACAAAGCTTTTTTTTCTTTGGTTGCTAGCTAATTGCTTTTCTTTGTTTGTTTGCTACTAATTGCTGGAACTCTTTTTTTGTTTCTCGTTGGAGCACGTAACAAGCATAGAGTCAAAACAAAGGGCGTGTTTTAAATATCCGTAGGTGAGTTTCGTGAAAGTGAAAAATAAAATATAAAATTTTTTGAAAAATAAAGTGGAAATGGAATTCAGTATTTGTATTTCAATAGGTTTTGAAAATATGTTAAAAATTGAAAGATATAGTTGTATGAGGAAGTGTGCAAATAAAAAAATTAGAACTGAAATTTCGTATGTGAAAGTAAAGTTCTGAATTTCTTATGTAATTGAAATATATGAATTATTCGGAACTCAAAATTTGACGAAAAAAAGTGAAGTTATGGGCGTTTGAAACATGCCCAAAATTGAAGTACCGTAGGAATTTGATCAGTATAAGTTTTTCTTTGTTCCAAACAAGTTATTTATAGAAAGTTAATTTATTATCATTATTTTTCAATTGATTGGCATTTTATGTATGCACAGAAATAAATCTGCAAATTAAGTACACATTTTCAAAATGTAGGTTGTTTATATACACACACGTCTATTTGTATTATATGATCAGTTAAATTAATGTACATTTTTTATCAATTTCAAATAAAGATTTTAAGCGTTTTTCTTCTATCTTTTTCATGAACATCTATACGTACATGTTCTTTTTATTTTCTTAACCGTATTTTTCTTAACTATATGGTCCGCCAATTGTAATGTAGGTACATTTTCAAAAAGAAAAAAGATATAGTTAGCTAGGGAATGATAATTTTATGAGGAACAGTGATGTTTGGAGGAAATAGAAAGAGAGATTTTACTTGTTGCCAGCAAAGCAAAATAATAACAAATAATACTATAATTAAAAGATATTATTTAAAATTAATTATTAATTTATTGTAATAATTATAAAATATTTATTACTGAAAATACTAATATAAAAAGACATTAAATTGATTATATATGAAAATATACTAATTTAAAAATTAAATAAAATATGAAGAAGATTTGGAAATTCAATAATATATGCATTATTATATGTCTAAGGATAGTTTAGTAACTATATATTTTACTTAGAATTACGCTCAACGGTATAATATATTAAAATTTATTCAAAATTTTTTTCAATATAAAGTTGTTTTTTTTGTCAAAACCTCGTACCGATTAAACTTAGGTAAAGTAGTTTTATATCTAAACGGGCTTAAACAAAACGGACTTAGAGACGTGTAGAGTTCTTTTTTTTATTTAATATAGAATATTTTTATTCTATTTAGTAAACAAGTTTTATTATTTTTATCTAAAAAATAATAAAAATATATTAAATTTTTATTTTATAAATTTTATTTTATATTCTTAAATTTTTAAATAAATTTTATAAATTATAATACTAAATTTTTTAAAATGTGAATAATTAAAAAATATTTTTTTAGAAATTAATTCCAAACGGTTCTTAATTTTTCTTGAAAAATGGAAAGGGTTTGGAGCTAATGGCTGCGGAAAATTCAAAATTTCTTCGATAGAATGGAAGAAAGGAAAAAGAAGAAAGAAATTAGAAGCCGCGGCAGGGAATAAGACCGACCGGCAGCTTTCTCGCTCGAGTGGGCGGGAGCGAGAAGCTCGCTGCAACGCTCGAGCGAGCAAAAGGGAAATGAGGAGAAGAGAGGAAAGGGAAAGAGAAATGACAAATATAGCTTAAAACAGTAGTTACGTAAATCTATCAGCGCGTTTAAAAAGATGAGCTAAATCTGACCGTTAGATTTTGATCTAACGGCATGGAGTCGACATCGCTTTTTTCTTATATATATATATATATATATATATATATATATATATATATATCGAGCGCGATGTGCGCACACAAATTCTTGTCGCAGACATCGCGGCATTTATCAAATATGGACCGTCCGATCTTGATCTGGCGGTCCACATTTAGCTCCTTACGTATATACTGTGTAAGGGCACGCTTGTAATTTCGCGTGCTCTTACACAGTATAACACTCGTTTTTTCTTTTTTATTTATTTTTTCTCCTTCATTTTTCTCTCCTCTCCTCCCCTGGCTTCTTCGTCCCGCTCCCGACCCGATCTCTCCATCGCAGCTCCGAGCCGGCGATCGGAGGGATCCTGTCGAAACTGAACTCAGTAGAGCCTCCTCTTTGCTCCTTCCTTCAATTTTAGGTTTTTAGTCTCCTTTCTCGCAGCCATCAATAAACCCGACGGCGGCGAAACCTGTGCGTGCCGACCCGACGAGCGTCAAATCGGTAAGAAATTGTCTTCTTTTCTTCTCCTCCTCCTTATTTTTCTGTTCTTCACGTCAATTTCATTAATTGCAAGTTCGAGCTTCGTCGAAGACGAGTTCTCCGAATTCGTGCATTCCCGAGCTCATCGGACTTCTTTTTCGAATTCGGTCATTATCGACATTGCTGATATTGTCCTTACTTCCATTAAATACCAATATTTGTTTTTTTTATGATGTTTTGTATTTCTTTCTTGTGTAGGTGCAGTCCGGAACCGGAGCCGGAGCAAGGGGAGATTCCTTTGCAGCGCAATCTTTTAATCGCAGGTATCTTTCATTTCTGTGATTACTTTTTTTTTACTTCTACTCTTTTTTTATCTTTTCTCTGTTTGCAGGACAATCGCACATATGCAAGAGGTCATCGGCGTTTTTGCTGCTCTGGAGCTCACCGGATGCAGCTGAATGGCTTTGGAGCTCACTGCTAATGATTTCTTGTGTCTTTGCTTTTTTTTTTTTCGTTTTTCATGAATGTGAGGCAGTGAATGAATGTTTGTTAAGTGTAGTGTGTCTACTGCTGTAATGCAGACTATAAGGCATTGTGTCTGCTATGTCCAAGTGTTGTAAACTTGTGATTGTAATTCAAGATTGTAGCTTTTGTTGTGAATGCAATGTAAAATCTTTTTACAAATTTGTGTTATGAATGAAATGCGATGATAATTCTCTGGTTGTGTTATGAATGAAATTTTTTTACAAACATGTGTGAATGTTAATGTGAATGTGAAGTGAATGAGAATGATGAATGTGATGAGAATGTAATGAGAATGTTGTCAATGCTTAAATGTGATGTATAAGAACTATGCAAGCTCACTGGATGAATGTGGAGTGTGTATAGACCAGTGAGCTATGTTCTGGCAGATGAATGCTTACCAGTGGCAGATGCATATCTCACTGGCAAGGGAATACATCACAAGAGCTCATTGGCTTGCAGTGGACATAAGAGCAGCTTGGCAGGACTAGTGAGCTCTGGAGCTCATTGGCAGCAGCCTGGAGCCTCACTGGATAGTGAGCTCACTGCTCACTTGTCTCCGGCGAGTGAGCTCACCGGACTCCCTCCAACTAAAATAAATTTTTATTTTCATTTTTTTTAGTCGGAGTTGTACGATGTCGTTTAAATAGATCGAACGTAACAAAGTTATATTTTTTTTTACAATGCAACTTAAGAAAAACTTTTTTTTTTTTTTTTTGTTGAGCTATGCAAGCTCACTGGACAGTGAGCTCCAAAGCTCACTTGCCGTGATTCACTGTCCAGTGAGCTCATCGGACTACCTCTAGTGAGCTCACCGGACTCCGGCCAAAATTCAATTAAAAAAAACTTTTTTTCTTTAAACAACAGTGAGCAATATAGCTTGAACAAATTGAACATAGCAAATTGTGTTGTTTTTTCTTTTTTAACAATGCAACTTAAGTAATTTCAGTGAGCTCCAGAGCTCACTAAAGAGCTCACTGCAGTTCCAAAAAATGGCAAAATACATTCATCATCCTACTCTAGCCGAATAGCTAAGTCTTCATCTTCAGTATCTTCATCTTCACTTGTATCTTTGTCTTCAGAATCATCTCTACCAGTAACTAGCAAGTACAAACGTGATGATAAATATCAAAATCTTAATAAAAAATTTTACTCTTTAGGAATTAAAACTAACCAAATGAGTAAACTTACTTATCTTATTCTTTCTATTAGGATTATCAGGATAATTTCGTTTATCATGTTTGACACCCGATTTGTTACAGTACGCACATCTTCGGCCAGCCTTCGCTTTGGTTCTTGCAGTGGCTTTCTCCAAACCTTTTTTTATTCTAGTGTTACCCTTGCAAGTCTTTCCTTCTTTATTTCTTCCCTTTGTTTGTGATATGTTGGGATTTAAATGCAACACTTGGGAGGCATCAATTGAGCCTTATAAATTCTCATTGTGCATGACTGAAATCTTATCATGATCAATAGTTTTCCTTACTTCCTTGAGCCGCACTGTTGTTTCTTCCAATGTTTGCAACAAGATTTTGTATCCTTTATCGGTTTCAGCAGCTTCATAAACTATTTGGTTGAACACCTTCTGAAGTTGGATAGTTCTCAATAGCTCAGCATTGTCATGGCCACTTACTAAACCTCCATCATACTTACGTTTGTATTTATTGGCACCTTTTCTCCATCGATGCAAAATAAAATGATTGGGTATTTCTATATCCCGACTCTGAAAGACTTTCACAAGATGTCCACAAGGAATCCCCATAAATTCAAAAAGTTTGCATTCACAGCTACCTTCTTTTGTGGCTGGATTAAACTTCACCTTCCACTCCCGTCGATCATCTTCAACTCGAGACTTATAAATATAAGTCGTGTATCCATCGCTACCCTTTTCATCATCATGCAAGATATACTGAGATTGAGCTTTTTCATATTCCTGTTTGAACTTATTGTACACATTTCTCGTATACAATTTTGTTGCACTTTTTAAGATATCAGAGTTGCCTTCTATAATGCAATATAAGTGTTCAGACACATAATCCTCTTTTTTTTTTTTTTCAATAATTTTACTCAAACATTTTTCATTCTTCAATACAAACTCTCGAAGAGTTGTTGTAGGATGAAAAATTTTTTTGTAAATTTCATTCATACCTTCGGAACGCCCAGTAGTGTTAATGCCGGTATAAAAAGTATTCAAATAATAGACAGGTGCCCACTGTTGTCGAATCTCATAAATTGATAAGAGCCATTCATTTTTCTGCAACTCATATGTACACATCAATTCCTCCCACCTCATTTCAAATGTGCTAAGATTAAAAGTTTTCCGAATACACGACTTGATATCTTTTTTGAATTTTGACTTCTTGAAATAAATATGCGAAAGCTTTTCGGCAAATTTTTTCATAATGTGCCATAAATAAATCTATGTCGTGTATGTGGGAATACCTTAGCAACTGCTGCAGTCATAGCTCTATCTTGATCTGTGATGATTGAAGATGGAGCACATGCCCCCATAGCTACAAGCCATGTCTCAAAAAGCCACCGAAAAGATTCTTCAGTCTCATTCAAAAGTAGTGCGCAGCCAAACTGAATTGACATATTGTGATGGTAACTCTAGTGAATGGAGCAAATGGCATCTCATAGCATTCTTGCGGTAGGTGGTGTCAAAAAATACAACGTCACCAAAATAATGATATTGACTACGTGACCTCCCATCCACCCAGAAAAAATTAATTGCTCTTGAGTCTTCATCCATCTGTATCGCATAAAAAAAAGTTTGAATCTTTTATACTCTTCCTCTTGAAAAAGTTAAGCGCTGCGGTTGCATCACCACTGATAGGCTTTTTGTACTCCTTTGAGCGACGCAAATGGTTCCAACAATCTCTGTTATCAAAACCATATTGAGGTCCGTCAAGTATATCAGCAACTTTAGCCACAGGTATACCTTCATCCCGAAATAAATCAATCAAACTCTTAGCTGCAGCTGGCATATTTCTGCAAACAGACATACGCATTTTTTTTGCCGGGCTAACTAGATTATGATTGTGTTGGCTTTCATAATTCACCACTTCCCACAATCCACTAGGTTGCTTTCTCACCCTCATTGTTGCAGGACACCCACATTTGGCCGTGCTCGTACTTCTCTTGTTCTGTACCGATTTTTCAGGTTCCTCGTCAATTTTTTTAGGTCGATGTCCTCTATGATTTCCAAAACGGTCACAAGTCATTTGACAAATAGTGACTTCGTCTGAATGAGCACGGGTCTTTTGTGTAGATCGAGTCACTGCGCTAAATCCCTTGACTTTTCCATAGTTTATATAAAATTGCTTCGCATCTTCCAGACTTACAAATGTCATCCCTAAGCACGGTGACTTGAGATTGTCATTTACTACGTTTGGAGTTGGTACAGAAGAAGATCCCGCATCGAGACCTACAAATTTTCAAAGAAAATAACATAAGATAACAAAATTCAAATACAGATTTTATTGAATGGAAGAGAATTGCCAAAAAGTTTCATATAATACCGTTGAACTGGTTAGACATGGTGTAGGAGTTTAGATGTAGGAGGAAGAATAAAAACAAAAAGAATAATCCAGTTTTTTTTTTGCTTGTTGCTGAAACAGAACACCTAAGAATAGAGAGCAAAACAACAGAACAGAGAGCCTTCTCTGTTCCCGCTTTATTGCTCTCTCCCGCTCAAAACAGATGCAACTAAATGGGTAATGACATAAATGACCTCTGCAAGTTTGTTATAAAATTTTTCTCTGTTTGGTGTTGTTGTGTGCTCAATTTTTTTTCTTCTTCAAATATAAACATGTGTACAACGGCAGAGAATCAAGTGACCAGTGAGCTCACTTCAAATATAATTTTTTTTCTTCTTCAATTTGTTCAAGCTATATTGCTCACTGTTGTTTAAAGAAAAAAAGTTTTTTTTGACTGAATTTTGGCCGGAGTCCGGTGAGCTCACTGGAGGTAGTCCGATGAGCTCACTGGAGGGAGTACGATGAGCTCACTGGACAGTGAGCTTTGCTAGCTCACAGGCAGCCGCCAATGAGCTTGCATAGCTCAACAAAAACAAAAAAAAAGTTTTTCTTAAGTTGCATTGTAAAAAGAAAATAACTTTGTTACGTTAGATCTATTTAAACGACATCGTACAACTCCGACTAAAAAAAATGAAAATGAAAATTTATTTTGGTTGGAAAGAGTCCAGTGAGCTCACTGGCCGGAGACCAGTGAGCTTGCATAGCTCAACAAAAAAAAAAAAAAAAGTTTTTCTTAAGTTGCATTGTAAAAAAAAAAAATAACTTTGTTACGTTCGATCTATTTAAACGACATCGTACAACTCCGACTAAAAAAAATGAAAATGAAAATTTATTTTGGTTGGAGGGAGTCCGGTGAGCTCACTACTTTGAGACCAAGTGAGCTCTTTGGTCGAAACAAGTGAGCTCACCGCCCCGGTGAGAGTCGCTTTAAAGTGAGCTCATCGGGCGGTGAGCTTGCATAGCTCAACAAAAAAAAAAAAACAAAGTTTTTCTTAAGTTGCATTGTAAAAAAAAAAATAACTTTGTTACGTTCGATCTATTTAAACGACATCGTACAACTCCAACTAAAAAAATTAAAAATAAAAATTTATTTTGGTTGGAGGGAGTCCGGTGAGCTCACTCGCCGGAGACCAGTGAGCTCACTGGCCGGAAACAAGTGAGCTCACTATCCAGTGAGGCTCCAGGCTGCTGCCAGTGAGCTCCAGAGCTCACTGGTCCTGCCAAGCTGCTCTTGTGTCCACTGCAAGTCAATGAGCTCTTGTGATGTATTCCCTTGCCAGTGAGATATGCATCTGCCACTGGTAAGCATTCATCTGCCAGAACATAGCTCACTGGTCTATACACACTCCACATTCATTCAGTGAGCTTGCATAGTTCTTATACATCACATTTAAGCATTGACAACATTCTCATTCTCATTACATTCTCATCACATTCATCATTCTCATTCACTTCACATTCACATTAACATTCACACATGTTTGTAAAAAAATTTCATTCATAACACAACCAGAGAATTATCATCGCATTTCATTCATAACACAAATTTGTAAAAAGATTTTACATTGCATTCACAACAAAAGCTACAACCTTGAATTACAATCACAAGTTTACAACACTTGGACACAGCAGACACAATGCCTTATAGGCTGCATTACAGCAGTAGACACACTACACTTAACAAACATTCATTCACTGCCTCACATTCATGAAAAACGAAAAAAAAAAAAAACCAAAGACATAAGAAATCATTAGCAGTGAGCTCCAAAGCCATTCAGCTGCATCCGGTGAGCTCCAGAGCAGCAAAAACGCCGATGACCTCTTACATATGTGCGATTGTCCTGCAAACAGAGAGAAGATAAAAAAAGAGTAGAAGTAAAAAAAAAGTAATCACAGAAATGGAAGATACCTTCGATTAAAAGATTGCGACTGCAAAGGAATCGAAGGTATCTCCCCTTGCTCCGGCTCCGGTTCCGGACTGCACCTACACAGGAAAGAAATAAAAAACATCATAAAAAAAACAAATATTGGTATTTAATGGAAGTAAGGACAATACCAGCAATGCCGATAATGACCGAATTCGAAAAAGAAGTCCGATGAGCTCGGGAATGCACGAATTCGGAAAACTCGTCTTCGACGAAGCTCGAACTTGCAATTAATGAAATTGACGTGAAGAACAGGAAAATAAGGAGGAGGAGAAGAAAAGAAGACAATTTCTTACCGATTTGACGCTCGTCGGGTCGGCACGCACAGGTTTTGCCGCCGTCGGTTTGTTGATGGCTACGAGAAAGGAGACTAAAAACCTAAAATTGAAGGAAGGAGCAAAGAGGAGGCTCCACTGAGTTCAGTTTCGACAGGATCCCTCCGATCGCTGGCTCGGAGCTGCGATGGAGAGATCGGGTCGGGAGCGGGACGAAGAAGCCGGGGGAGGAGAGGAGAGAAAAATGAAGGAGAAAAAATAAATTAAAAAAAAAACGAGCGTTATACTGTGTAAGGGCACGCAAAATTACAAGCGTGCCCTTACACAGTAAATACGTAAGGAGCTAAATGTGGATCGCCCGATCAAGATCGGACGGTCCATATTTGATGTGCGCAATGTGCGCGCACAGTAACCTGTGCGCGCACATCGCGCTCGTATATATATATATACATATACGCATATATATGTAATTATGTTAACTTAACAGGATCAATAATATCATTTCTCCCCAAACAAATTTTTGAAACAGTTATTCAGCGTTAACTTTTATTTTTGTAACTTATAAGTTGAAAAAGTAACTTATAAATTGTTCATCCAAATACTCTTATTTTAGTGTTTTTAATTTACTTTAACTTATAAATTAAAATAAGTCTATTCAAACGGCCACTTAATCTAAACGGGCTTAATCAAAACGGACTTGGAGACATGTGGAGTTCTTTCTTTTTTAAATATAAAATATTTTTACTTTATTTTAATAAATAAGTTTTATTATTTTTATTTAAAAATAACAAAAAGTAAAATTTTATTTTATAAAATTTTATAAATTATTATAAAAAAATTTTAAAAATATGAATTGAAATAATTAAAATTTATTTTTTCAGAAATCAATTCCAAACGGTCCTTAATTTTTCTTGAAGATTGTATGACCAAAAGGGCTTACATCCGCCAGCTTTTGCAGACCAACCGTAGGTCCCCAAAAAACGGAACAACCATTAGTCTACGCCGTAGCACTTCAACTGCTGCCGCAATGGGAAAACCAGACCAACTAATAAACAGGGTCAAGTAAAAAGCCTATCTAATTCCTGACACACACTGGAGACTCCCCCTTCCCCCATCTATGGCAGCTTCTCTCAGTCTTGCTTCTGCAATTCCCTCCACCAACTCGAGCAGAGCAAGAGTGAAACCTGTTGCGCTTCCCTCCACAAATTCTTTCTTTCTCCATCTCTCCACTAACTCGCGCCGCCGAGCTGTCAGGACAATCTCCGCCGTCCATCTGCAGGAGAAAGAGTCGTCGGCTACCGCAGGATCCACGCCGCTACCATCTCGGCCTCCGCTACTGCCCTTCCGTATCGGCCACGGCTTCGACCTCCACCGTCTCGAACCTGGCCTTACCCTTATCATTGGTGGCGTTAATATTCCTCATGACCGTGGCTGCGAGGCTCACTCGGACGGTACCCGATTCAATCCCATACCGTTCTTTTGTTAATAATCATTTGCTGATTCGATTTATTTAATTTTTTTTTATCCTTAAGTTTTGATTTTGATTTTGATGGTTATGTTTATTTTTATTTTCTAATATGAATTTGTAAGCATCAGCGGAATTCTGTTCAAACAAGCTGATTGAGTTCTTTAGGTGTTTTTATATTTTTTTAATCTTTCTCTTTCTATATATTTGTAGGGGATGTACTGTTACACTGTGTGGTCGACGCAATTCTTGGTGCGTTGGGACTGCGGGACATCGGTCAGATTTTCCCTGACAATGATCCAAGGTGGAAAGGTGCTGCCTCATCTGTCTTCGTGGAAGAGGCAGTAAGTTCTTGAACCGTGTTTAGTAATTATGATTTTTTATATATTTAAAATTTGTAGTTTAATTCTATACATATATAATGGCATCTGAAAATTCATCTAGCCAATTCCAATTAACAATTGAAGGTTAGTTGACTCAGGAGCGTCACCTTAACCGATCTGTTGGTCGGTCCAGATTTATATGACATTATTTTGTAGAAAGGCCACCGGATTGGAATTTGGATTCAAATTGGGATTTGGATTCGGGTCGGTCCACCCTGTCTAAAGTTCAAGTAGTTGTATCTTTCATTCTTTTACTTTTCTTTGTGCTCTTACTCAATAATCTGTATAAGTCTTATCGTCTTCAACTTCGACTCCTAATATTTAAGGAAAAAAATGTTCTGTGAGGACATTTGACTCGAGCGCATGTTCTTTAGCATGTTCAATCGGTTCATGCAATGTCCAATTGAGAAGTTTCATCGGTGACAATAACCATGGGATTCGGGAAAGTATGGATCCGAAAAGGTGCATAGGACAACATATCAAACGGGTCCATTAGAATGAATAAGAATGAACCGATGATGCTGCTTGTATTGCTGTTGTTCCGGTTAGATTCAGGAAACTATATATGGAGTGATCAACATGATTGGGAATTAAACGAGACAAATTCAAATATCGAATTTCCAGAGACATTATAACTCTGGAGTTAAAAAGCTCACAACTTGAAGAAACCTTAAAACACTTATTTTCATGTTTTTTCCACTCCGTGCAAATCTACTGTTTATCCAAAGCGTAAAGGGCTATTTGTCTTTCTTCTTCATTGTTTCTTCTATTTGTCATTATTCTACTTGTGGTGCTCTTCCTATCTACCATTCATTTGACATTGGCCAAGTGGCAGATGTGGTGGATGGTCCACTGAAGAGGAAAGAAAGACGGTATATAATTAATTTCTTAAAAAGTTAATTTAATCTTTTTACTTGACTTTTAGAGGAATTTTTTCTCTAATCAGTAAGTTAGGGGTTATATGTGAAGTGCACTCGTAAGTTTCTATAACATTTGACTCTTAGTAACACTTGGACTATTTTGAACCAATATGTATGATTTTGGGCTTAAACAACTAGTAAACTGTTAGGGACAAACGAAACTAAAGTAGAACAGTTATGGAGGTACTAAGGTGGTTTAGCCATTTTTGACTAAATCTTTTTCTTTTTCCGAGGGCAGTTGCATCAAGCTCTGATGACTTCCTGAGATGTATAATTTTATTGCTTGAATCACAAGCCATGTTATTGGAGTAATAGCATATCGAATATCTCCTATGGAGCCTGATGTGAATCTTATTTTGCTGAACTTCCTCGATTTAAACATATATCTATGCACCTTCCTTAATCTTCCTTCATGTATCACATATGAACACATAGTATTCACTTGCATTATGCAGACTTTATTTTGAGCATTGTGAATTTCTTCTGGCCATCCGATGCAACATGATGGTTACGCGGTACTTAGACATGCATACATTCGATGATTGATGGAGCCATTTACTAATCTGCAGGGATTGGTGAAATACTTTTTCTGTACATATAATTAGCTGTGTTGACTTATCACATGGACAAACTAAATTGTCTGTTCGGTTAAGCAATTCGCTCATATTGCAACAGTTCTTAAGTACCTATTTTGTTCATGATCGCCTTTTGATGAACAATCATCTTTTACAGGTGAAGCTCATGCATGAAGCTGGTTACGAGCTAGGTAACTTGGATTCCACTTTGATCCTTCAGAGACCGAAATTGAGCCCTCATAAGGAAGCAATCCGGGCCAACTTGTGCAACCTACTTGGAGTAGACCCATCTGTTGTAAATCTTAAAGCGAAAACACATGAGAAGGTCGATAGTCTGGGAGAAAATAGGAGTATCGCAGCTCATACTGTGGTTCTTCTCATGAGAAAATAAATATTCTGGGAGATTTATATTTCTATTCCATGTAAGTTTACTAGTTTTCAGGTGTAGGTTACAGAAAATGAATGATTCTCTTCCAATATGTAACTTACTGGGATAAATCTTGCTTAACATGCTGATTGCATGTAATCAACCAGATTCTAATATTTTAGCAATTCTGATATCATAATCCTAACATCGGACGTTTAAGTTCAAAATAGGAATTCTAACATCTCTTAAAAGTCATTACGGTCTCTCTTATGATCCCTCCTGGAATCCGGTTCTTTCTCTATGGGATGCAATATTGCAATAATCTGCATGTTTGCCCTTGTAATGATTGGTAAAATACTATTAAAAAAAAATCCTTCAGACTCATAGTTAGCATTAAAACCGTGTTATTCTGGCAAAACTTTACTAACACCAACTTCTAAATCATTGCGCAATAGCCTCTGACATATTGACATGATTTGGAACAACTTCTAAGTTATGCTATTAGTACTTTTGGTTAAGGATGCCATTGTTCGGTCACATGAAGAAGTTCGGCCGTATGAAGAAGTTTGTTGTTGTGCCAGTATGCCATTGTTCCAGAATTTCATCCTTTGGATTGCCTCTTAACAGGTTGCTTGCTTCCGTCACAAACTCTTACTATCCCTACCATTCATGTTGTGATTATCAACTTCAGAAGTCGGAACACATCTTTCTCCATGCATGCGTGCTCACAAAGATTGTGGTCCAGATATATTTTCAGAAAAGCTTTGTAATGTTGTGATGAAAGCTTCTTCCTTGACTTCAATGTGTTCTCAAAAGGTTCTTCAGCATCCTCGGCTGATACAACTACGATTTGATATCTAAGTCCTAGCTAGTTCATTCGAACTAGAATTATAAAACAAATTTGTAATATCAATTCTTCTCCCCCTTCTATAGGAGCGTCTGGAGTACTTATGCCTTTCTGAAATAGAAAGATATTTTTATTTTTTTTGAAAAATGAGTTTTACTTTTTTAATCTAAAAATAATAATAAAAATATGCAATAAAAAGATCTTACTATATAAAATTTTTCTACACTTTCTAAATTTTTAAATAAAATTTTTAAATAATTATAAAATATATATTAAAAAAATATAAAATAAAAAATTGAAAAGTAGCGATTTCTAAATGCTAAGTCAAACGGGGCCATGCCATCTATTATTATACAAGAGGAAGTTACAAACCAACGGAATTCTTCTCTTGAGTCAAGTACACTCTATCAATCCCTATTGGACTCAAACTCGGACTCTAAGAGTCCTCATTCAAATAAAATACCTAAATGTCACACCCAAGACAATGCTTGGGTGCAACCTACTGTGCACGAGTGAAAAGTACCTGGGTGAAAAGTTTGGCGCCATAGACACCATTCAAATGGTGTTCTTGAAGCCAGTGAATAGCACTCGACCCTAACCTTGGCCGAGTGCCACAATGACTCTTCCTGCCCACCCCAGTCATTACTGACAACCTGGACATGACTGGCAACTATTTGTCGGCCTCTGGTTTCGGTGAGGCCGTTCGATTAGATAGTTATCCTCTCCTTGTTAGCAACATCTATTGACTCCTCTATTTCTCTACTTCGTGCTAGTTGGCTGATCACATCATTCCCTTTCTCTCGAAATTCAGCGTCGTCCTCGAAGCCGAGTGAGGAAGGAGTATCGCCAGTTGAGACTTTCGAGAGAAATTCCGGCAAGGCACAGCTAGCATCTTTGAGTTGCAAAACATAGAAAACGGGATGAAATCTTCGAGTATGGAGGTAGGATGAGTCGATAAGCCGTTGGCCCTATTGCCTTCTCTATAACATAAGGTTGATAATAATGAATCGGAGTTTGTGATCTCGCCGTGCAATGATGGATGACTGTCGATAGGGTCGGAGCTTGAGAAAGACATGATCGTCAGCCTTGTACTTTTACTATTTATCTCTTTGATGGCTATCAGTAAGCTGTTTCATCCTATTTTAAGCGCGGTGGAGATATAGGCGCAATTCCCTTAAAATCTCGTAGCGCTCCCATAGGCGAACTCCTAAGTGCACACGCTCCTCGTCGGAAAAGAAACTAAGGGTGGAGGAGGCTAGAAGTCTACTGCTTCGAAGTGAGTGATTTGAGTAGCTGAATGCATGCTGGTATTATAGGAGAATTCCGCCCAATGAAGCCAATGAACCCATCTGCGAGGGTGATCTCCTACAAAATAGAGCAAATAAGTCTCTAACCCCTTGTTAACCACTTATGATTGTTCGTCAGTTTGAGAGAGATATACCGTGCTCATATGCAACGATGTACTCTGTAATCGATGTAGCTCTTCCAGAATGCGCTAACAAATATCGAATCTCGATCGGAGACTATCGTTGCTGGACAACCATGTAATTTACCAAATTCCTTGGCGAAAATGTTGGCAACATCAGCCGCCATATAAGGGTGTAGCAATGCTACAAATGGGCATACTTAGAGAAGCGATCAACCACAACTAGTACTATGTCTTTACCTCCTGATGGGCAATCCTTCGAGTGAAATCCATTGCTATATCGGCCCACACACTCACCGATATTGCAGTGGTTGAAGCAAGTCGACTAGTTTCAAGTACTCTGTCTTTGCCTGGTGCAGGTGAAGCTAGCAGTAATGTATATGCGTACATCTTTAAGTATCCCAGGCCAATTAAATTATTGAGCCAACCGCTTGAGCATGCAAAACTCTCCGCCATGTCTTCCTCCTGTAAAACTCTCCAGTCTTGATGTGTTTCATCTATGGCTGCCTGCACCCACTCATCTAGGGAAGAGTCTTGTTGTTGAGCCACCTGAAGTTCATCCCAGAAGAAAGGCCGGATTATTGTAAATGCTACCACTGGTGCACTCGGTTTCCTTGAGAGGGCGTTTGTCACTACATTTTGGGATCTTGCTCTATATATGATCTGGTAGTCATAGCCCAACAACTTCGCTAGCCATTTGTGTTGATCGAGTGTGAAAAACCGTTGCTCCAGTACGTATTCAGACTCAAATTGTCTGGTTTAATGGTAAATCGCCGCCAAAGCAGGTAAGGCCTCCATCGTTGTACTTGCTAGGACCAATGCCATCATCACCTCGTAGGTGGACTTTGCTAATGCAATGGTGGAGAGGGCCTTATTGAAAAATGCCACTAGTTTGTTGTGTTGTGTCAACACTACTCCAATCCCTTTGCTGGAAGCGTCCGTTTCAACCATGAACAATGCTTGAAAGTCAGGAGAAACTAGGACAGGTGTAGTGGTTATGGCTCTTTTGAGCTGATGGAATGCCTTAGTAGCCTCTGCTGTTGAAAGCTTCTTTTCTTAGAAGAATAGTTAAAGGAGCAGCTAAGATTCCATAATCTTTAATGAATCTCCGATTATGTCCCGTGAGGCCTAGAAATCCTCTAAGCTAGGTTAATGCGGTTGGGATCGGCCAATCCGTCATAACCTTTATTTTGGATGCATTGGAAGTAATACCTTGAGATGATATGATGTAACCCAAGTACTCCAGCTCTTTGCATCAAAACCTGCAGTTGAAAAGATTGGCATATAATTGTTCTACCTTGAGCATCTAGAATACCTTGGCTTGGTGCTCTAAGTGTTCGTAGTTTTAGTATACCCTAGGATGTCATCAGAAAACACAAGCACAAATTCAGAGATAGGGTCTAAAATCCTCATTCATCAAGGACTGGAATGTAGTTGGTGTAGTGTTCAAACCAAAAGGCATCACCAATAACTAGTGGTGCCCGTCATGCGTTCTAAATACCGTCTTGTGCACATCTTCTTTCACCTGTATTTGATGGTAGTCGGACTTCAAATCTAATTTAGAAAAATCCATAGCTCTATGGAGCTCATCCAGCAGCTCATCAATCACTAGAATAGAAAATCTATCCTTGATAGTGATCTCATTTAGAGCTCTATAATCGACATAAAACTTCAATGATATGCCCCTCTTTTTTATAAGTAGAACCGGTGGTGAGAAGGCAGAGCAGTTGAGCTGAAATACCCTAAGAAAGCATCTCAGCAACCGCCCTTCGCAAAAATCATCGCTCACCACACTCTGCATTCATCAATGCTAAGAAACCTTGTTCTTATATAGGCTCCACTCTCCGATTTCGTCAATCTGCTAAGCTCCGGCGAAATTTTGATTCAATGTATTTAGTGTAATGTTTAACATTGTGATTGTCATTTTCAAGTTTTGATGCTTGGAGGCCTATTGGATACTTGGATGCAGCTTGGCATTGAAGAATACTTGAGCTGTTTGGCTACTTGGCTGCTCTCCCATATCTGTTTAACAGTGACCTGCCGGTCAACCCGGTGACCCGCCAGATTGACCAGTGACCCCATGACCCGGGCTCAGTTCTGGGTCACTGCAGGGTCTGGTCTTCTAACACTAGACTGAACAACATCAAACTCTCATGAATTTGATAATAAATTATATTACAGTTCGAGGGCCGGTTGATACATCTTGCTCAACAGAGGGAATGCAAATTTGAGCCAAAAAAAGCTCTTCATTCAACTAAGGCAAGAAGTACTTCCAACGAGTGCAACCATTTTGACAGCTGACCAAGTTATCATAACAGCAGCCAAATTGGAAATCAAAAGATACATGAGAGTATAAGAAAGATTAACAACTACTAAAGAATGACACCACAATACGATCTTAGCGCTGGTTCAACCAATAAGTATCTAATACTATATAGTACATCAGCAAGTTCACATAAATTAAATAGCATTTATAACAAAATTAGTGGGATGAGACATAAGTATTATATCTAACTCTCAACCATATTGCAACGGTTTAACTAGGCGCAAGGAGAGACCAGAACCACAAATGACGAACTAGGAATCAAACTCTCGTCCAAACATACGAAAGAAACTTATACACGCATCCATACGACTGTAGTGGAAAACCATAACACTAGCATCTTAGTAGATGAGTGAAAAAGAGGTATTAACAAAGTAAACTAAGCAGTAAACCAAAGGGAGACGTAGTGTTACCATGTTACTCCTTATAACGTGTACTATGATCAATTAAAGCAACAAAAATGTCTTTGTAAAAGTCAAAGATATTAGAATGAAGCGCCTGCAAAGCCTTCCGATGCAAATGTTGCTTTCAAAGGTAGAGAAAAGCGACAGTAATTCTTCCCTAGTGGATTCCTTCTTCAACCAGTTTGAGCAAGAGCCTTGTCAACAGAATGATTTGGAGAATCCAATATAACCTGGAAAAATGATGTTTCTGCATCTTTCTCCACTGTCTCTGTACCACTGGAATCTCTGATTTAGACAAGGGGAGAGAAGTTTTCAAATATTTGTTGAATCTTCATCAGAATCGTCATCAGAGAAATCTGTTTCAGATGCCAACTCATCACTATCTTTCTTGTTTGCAACTATCTCCAACATCGTTGAGTTCATGTGGATTATCCAAATCAGAGGAGCCATCATCACCTTGCTGTCATCTATCATTTATAATTAAAGGTGTCTGGTTCCAACCACAGTCTTAGTACACATTGAAGACACTTGTGGATAGATCTTTCAAGATGGAAGCAAGACAGAGGCACAAGCCCCTCGCAGAATTATAAGTTGCTTCGCTTGACTTTTTGCAGAAAGCTCCAGAAGCGAGAATTCGGATATCATGGATCCTGCACAAAATTTGATTATAACTTAGGAAGTAGTTCTTCATTTGAAGCGAGAAATTCAAACTTCACTCGAACTTGAGAAAGTAATATTCAACCCTCTTAAGCACTGTGACTGCATTAACACTAAGTAAACATGACTAGACTTTGCTTAAAGTTATAAAAATTCAGCTCTTTTACATACAAATTCCTCCAGTAGGAATCCAAGAGAATGACATCAAAAGGCATGAGTGAAATTTTAAAGAAATTTTCAGTAGTAGCTCCATTTAATTTAATACAAGCAAAACAACATTTGATGAGATGGCACCCCCAAGAACAAAGAGCAAGCTGCAAAGAAATACTTTACTACAAGTAAATTCATAACAAAATGTCAACTTACTAGAACTTCTCCACCACACTCCAAATGGGAGGAAAAAGTAGTTTTATTTCAATTCCAATCAAATATGAAAACTTTAAGCAAACGCCCTTTAAAGAAGAGAACTTAACAGTGATGCAAGACAGGTTATCTCAAGAAAATTGTTCTTGAAAAAACACAAACGTTGATGAAAACTGAAGAAGGTAAAACAAATATGTCCTTTTTTCATCCTTCAAAATTTGAAGAAATATTAATACATCTTTGTGTTTGTTGATCTCAGGAGCAGCGACATCTTCTGGTTCTTTTTCTTCTTCTTCATTGAATTTTAACATCGAGACTGTAAACTGAATTGAAAAGAACATAAATCCCTGCTAAACCCCTAGAAGAAGAACTGGCAAGCTCAAAAGGTAAGTCAGCTGCACAGTTCACACTTTCTCAACTGAGCGAGCATGTGTTTACTTTTAAAAATCAATCGTTGAATTCTATAGATATTACACATGCTCAAAATGTTGTGGTTTCTCCATGAACTTATTTTATTCTGTTTGCTTGAAAGGGATTGTTAAATTGCACATTGTGGTTTTTTCTATCGCTACTCTTACTATTTTTTGTAATTAAATTTCTCTATGGTGCACCATGAAAGATTGCCCACAACACAGAAGGCAAAAGTTGCGCTTCCTACACTAAAAGTTGAATAATTCTAGGGTGCGTTCTTTTCGAGTTAGTCTTACAAGAGAGTTGACTTTATCAGATTAAAAGGAGTTCAGAAGATAGTTTAATTAATTCTGAAGTTAGGCGACTCTCAAAAAGAACACATTTGTCTTGTTTGAGTCTAGCTGAGTTAATGGAGCTTTTTGAAAGAGTTGTTCTTCTAGAAGTGGAGTTAGTTGGGCATTTTATGAGAACTTATTTGTTGGAACTCCTAGATGTTTTGATGATTATAATGATCAAGAATTATAATTTATAAGTTTATGTGAACTAATGATTTGAATCAAGTTCAGCTGGATTCTACAAATAAGATTTATCGTACACCTATCAGCCAACAAACCAGCTATAGCACAAAGAGACTCTTCATCTATATACAGCCAAATACCTGATTGCTATTTATATGCGAAATCCCTTATGAGACCTATGAACAAAGGAGGAGCAGTTACAGGATTATTATTATCTGCACATAAGACAGAGCACAGAAAACAGAGCATTAACAAAACAAAAGAATCCTACTGAAAGCAGTCAGCTACCTAATTATTGTCTAACTGTTGCATAGAGCAAACAGCTAATCCGAGCCAACATGATCAGCATACACCTTTCAGAGATAGGTTCAAACACGTTATTATTTCGTTATTGATTTTATCTTACTTTCAACTTTTCATCAGAGTTAGAGCAACATGTACATTACAAGATTGATCTAATAGGTCATAAAATCACGACAAATACAAGTCTAGAATAATCGTGAAATATTGAAAGAAACACAGAACAATGAGTTGTAGAACAGTGAGTTGCAAAAATACTGAGCCGACTTTCAGATACATTTTGATTAAGATTTCCTCACCTTTTGAAGCCAAATTTGAAGATTCACTGAAAAACATACAAGTTGCAAGTTCACGTCAAGAACCATGAAAAATCACAAGAAAAAGAGATTAAAAAAATCCAAAAAGTAAGTTATATTGAGCCACTACACAACTGAAGAACAAGTTAAATCATAGGGGTTAGTAGATGGCCACGCAAGTCCAATGAAAAGAACGTCAGACAGATCAATGGATTCTCTAAAGAGACTCACTATCCAACTCAACTCCAAGCAAGAAAAATATGAATAAGTTGTTAAGGTCCACATCACTTAAAGGAAACCAACTCAGGCTGAAGAAATTTAAAAGGAAACCAACTCAGCTGAAACAAGTGGGCAAATGGTCAGGCGGGAGGTTTGAATTTTATTTACTGGTGCATTTAATACTGATAGGAAGGCTGCACTACTCTAACTAAAAGAAATTATGGGTCAACTGCAAAACTGCTGGACATTTCAAATATAGTCTTCAACAGAACACGAAAATTCTAATTGGAAGATTGGCAACAAGAAGATTTCAAAAAGCTCAACCCTGCAAGCAGAAATGGTATAAGAAGAATAAAAAGTGCAAAACAGAAGAACAGGGAAAAACATTGAGAAATCTTAAGAAGAACAAGCAAGTATATCACAGACTCCAAAACAAAAACATTTTATTGCTTCTTATCAACTTTCTGAGCACATTTTCTGGTAGCCTTTTGATCAATTCAATTGCTTGTTTTAAATTTATTTGTTACTTTGAAATTGATCATGTGCCTAACCTGTGTTGTTTAAATTTCTTTAAAGTAGAGGGTAAGTACTTTGAGCACTTGTGGAAGAGGCTTTGTAGGAGGCTGATAGGTATTTATTGACTTTGTAATAAGGCTAGCTATTCAGCCAAGGGGTGTCTAGTCGCTGTGAAAGGATTGTATAGTGTAAAAAAACCATAAGAACAAGTGTGCTTGGTGAAATACTTTGCCTTTGATGTGTGTAGTATATTAAAATACTTTGCTTTTGCCGAACCACGTAAATTTTCTGGGTAGTTTTGATTTACCGTTAAACTCTTTTACGGTAAAAATCGTTGTACAAATATTTTTCTACAGGACTCATCATACACATAGCCAGCTTCTATCGGCAGCCTGTAGGAATTTCTGATAATCAAAAATTTTGTAATTTTCAACACAGTTCATCCCTCACTTTTTGAGTTGATTTTGTAGGTCTATCTAACATTATCCATTTTTGAAATTTAATTTACTAAAATGCATCCATCTCAAACTTAATTCTAAATATATGTCTTTAAAGACAATTAGATGATTTCAAAGTTGAGTCTAAATTGCGAATCAAATTGTCAATTTTCACTAAGACTTTAAAATCATTAGAACTTTAACTTTTTAAAAATCTCTTGAATTCCGAAGAATGGTAGGTTTAGAAATAAATTGAAGATCAGTATATCTGAGCAGATAAAAATTTTGCAAAAAAATCAAATTAGTTGGGTTAAGATATTTATTCAACAAAATGCCCTTTTGTAAATATATGAGTATATTTTATAAGGAACTAGTTTTGGTAGAGCAAAAATGGAAAAGTAAGCAAATGAAGCCCAACGCTTGAGAGACGGAGTTGATTAATGCACATTTGAAAGTCAGAGTAAGCAAACTCACTAGACTACAAAGTTTATGTGCCTAAAATAGTCAAAATTGTGGAAGTTGAGAGACCTCTGATGATCTTAAACCTTTCCTTGTAGAGAAAATTAAAACTATATCCACAACTGAAGGGTGTAAAGAGGTCGGATCTACACAAGGTGCCAAACCCTAACCGATAGAAATGACTCGAATCCTAATCCTATAAGGAACTAGAGACCATACTAAATACATTCGCAATTTATAAATAAATTTGGGTTAAATTCCCGATTCAAAATTAGCTCAATAAGCAATCTAACTATAAAAAAAAAAAGCTTCAATAGATATAACTATCCAATCACAAAATTTTTATGTTTACGTTTATATTTTGGATTTGATACGGATTATAAGGTATGAATATTTATGAAATCTATCCCCACACATTAGCTTTTAGGTTTAGCTGAATCCAGTATAATAGCCAATCTGGTCCAATTTTTAGGATCCAAATCCTTTAAAATAGGTGAATTCAGGTGGATTATTGAACTTTCAAGTACCTTTATAACCATACTGCTATTGACTCTATAAGCATTATTACAACCAATAATGTTGTATCCAATACTTCCGCTACCATGTAAAAATTTATGTATTAGAATATATATATTGATATAACTAGTACATACGCCCATGTGATGCACGAGTGGATTTAAAAAGGACAAAACTTTTTATAAAGTTTGTACATAGACATGTTAAATTATACAAAGTACGTATTTCCTATAATTTTAAAGATTTAACTATTAAGAAATATTACAATGTAAAATATAAGTTTACCAAACAAACAACCATCCCAAGCTCAACAAAGAATGCGACATATAGCCTAAAATGCTAGGTCATTCCTAAATATAACTGCAAATGAACCAAAACAACCACTAATAACAATAAAAACCAATTCGAACAGATTATGTGTTGACGAGTGTACCTAAATGAGGCTTCACCTTCTCTAAACTTGCACCAAAGTATATCACCATCCTAGCTTCTTCTGAGACCGCTACAACCTACATCTCAGCTTGCTTTATTATTTTAATAGCTTAAAATATTTTATTAAGGAAAAGATCAGAACCATAGTCAAAGATGATACGCTAGCATAATGAAAGGAAAGAGTACACAAAACAATATCAAAAAAATGTGAAGCCTCTGTTATCATATATTAGAATTCCTACAGACTCAATGATAACAGAAACATTACCAACTACTATATTTCTAAAAAGAAAAGAAATGAAACACACATCAAATTCAGAAGACCTTTCCAATAAGAGGGCACTTCTAACAAACAACTGTAGAAACATAGTAAAGTACATAGCTGCTTGTTGTGAAAAATGATATCTTGGTAAACATCTTATAGGCATATCCAAGGAGAAGCTTCATCGTTCATGAAAGACACGAAATTGCAAACATAAATATACAAGTTTGCCAAACAACAAAACAATCACAAGATTTAAGAAAGATTGTTTCAAATATATAGGATTCACCTATTTCACAAGCACCTAATTATATCACCTCACAAGCAGTTAGACTACAAATTTGGAAGTGACAGACAATATGCTAGTGAAATGAATAAAAGAATAAAACGCAATATTACAAAAGAAAACTGATGCTTCTGTAATCATGATCATTACCTTCTTCAGTATGTAATAGTCTGATGGCTTATCTACCACCTATCAATCATTAAGGTTGATCTTTATCTGCTAGAATATTAAGAACAAGTAGAAACTAAAAAAAATACCAAAGAGTATAAAATGAACAACCTTTGTGTTAGATAAAACAACAAGGAAATCACAATATCAACAAAAAGCTACTTTAAATAATACGCCATCCATTTTTGGAAGAAGTTTTGAAATAACAAACTGAAGCCAGAGAACAAACATGGAGCTTTACACAACACAATTGCATAATTAATGTATAAACATGATTAGAAAAGAACATATTTTGGCTTGTTGAGATAGAAATAGTGATAGCTAAAAATTGTTCTAAGAACACATAGTAATTAATAATTTATGAAACCATGCAAAAAAATGTACTATTACCGTTGATGCTCTGCATATCCTATGCAAGATTTTAGAAGAATTACGGAGTTCAGCTCCACTAAAGTCATCATATGATTAGCAAGCATCATTATATAATTCTTAAAGAAAAAAGAAATAATGGAGTTATAACGCAATAAGCAAAAGTAGACAGTAAAACAATAACAAACACTACCAAATAAGCATATGGAAAAGGATAAAAGAACTTCCCTACACATATGTGTTCCTCCACATCTTTCGTTGTCACATTCCTTGTGAAAAATACAACCCTCTCCCAAATTAAACTAAAATCAGCTTCAAAATATAGAGAATGTATCAATATGTGTTAAGTAAGACGAAGAGGAAAAACCCTACAAAACGTCAAAAACTTGTACCTTATCAGAGAATCTTTCTTATTGTTGCACTTCAAAATCATGGTTGTGACTTATGTAAGAGTCTAATTAGTAGATAATACTCTGAAATTAAACTATGAAATAACAAATAGAAAAGTTCAAAGAAACCTAACCATAAAACATCATCATTAGTATATGTAAATTAAGGTGGATACGGTGAACACTTGAAGCACTACCATCCATGTCCAGAGTAGAAGGTGTTGAAGGCTTCCTAAGACATTAAAAAATTTTTTTAAAAAAAAACATAGAATATTAATCAATGAGAAAAGTAGAAAGACTGAAGAAGTGATACAGCAGCAATAGGGCAAAAATCCCTTTCAAACTAATAGTTCTTCATTGCCCTTTTAGGAAAAGATAATGAACAACATCTACATGCTCGCAACTACTTTGCCACCACATGCATCAAAGAGAGTAACATCCCAATTAAAATCGACGTCAAATCAAAATGAAGTTAAAAAAAAAAGAAGAGAAAAGAAAAAGTGTAATAGATGCAGATTAAAAGATGAAAGCATTGAAAGAATATCAATTAGAATCCCTAGAAGATACGAAGAAGTACTGCAGAGGTTTCTCCCGACTTCAAGGTGTAGAATCTTTTCTCAGTTACTTGCTTATCTTATAGAAACAAGTTGGATCCATTCCTTTGCAAAGATTAAAGTCAACAACAAGTTCTCAAGTAGAACTACCATGAAGACCCATAAGTTCAAAAAACAAAATTTGAGTAACAACCATCTCTACCTGCTCAGAATCAATAAACAAGGCACTTGATACGAACCAAGCATGTTTGCATAGTGAGAAGAAAGGAAAAGAATCCAAGAAAGCATAATGAGACCCACAGCTTGCATACAATCTTCCCTATCTGGAGAAAGAACTACAAGCTAACCAAGACATGCAATCATCAGTCATCCATAATCGAGTAGTGGGGCATATAGTTTACGCCCTACTTAGTACAAGATAGATTTAACCACAAGCACAATCATTCAAATTTAAAAGACATTTCTATAATATGACATTTGTTCATTCAAATTTTATTAAGATAACCTTATTGCTCCTACTAGCAAATTATAAAATCAAGACAAAGCAAAGTTATGTAACGTTTTGAGCCATATTTGACAATTAGCTTTCTTTTTCCATTATCATGGTCATCATTTAGGAGCTTTCTAATCATCACAACCGACCTTGATCTGCATGCAAAAAATTAATACATAGAACATCTATTTCTAACTAGTTTTATTATTTACTATTTGTATATTTCAAGTGCTTTTTAACTGTACGTAGTGGAATAGTAACAGCTATTTTTAGCCTAGCAACTATTAGAAATGCAACCAAGCATTATTCGTACAAAACTAAGAAGCTCATAACAAAGCATATACCCAAAATCCCACTGTTAACAGCTACAAATATCCTTTATAAAATCAACAGTTTTAACTATGCTAGTTAACAAAAGAGCATTGCAACAGCAAATTTCTCTTTGCAAATTTCCATATGCACATTGGTCACATGAATACATGCAGTAGATGTGTCTAAGTACATATCCACAGTTTTGGATGCTTATAATTGCGCAAAGCTCTTCTTAAATCGCAATTTACATTGTGCGTATGGCTTTAACTATTCATCCAATCTAATATATACACATTTGTGCATACCACTTAACTATGTTAATTTAATCAGACTGTTATTGTTGTAATAGTTTTAATCAGATTAGCATGCATAACACTAAGCATTACACACTAAAAAGAATAGCAGAGAGCATAGAATGAACAAAATAAGAAAAGGATAGAAGAACTTCACTGTAAGTTGTAGATTTCTCAATATCTTTCCCAATGAATGTCACACCCCTTATAAAAGATAACCCCTGTCCGGATGTTTGTGAGTGCTTATTGAAAAGAAACTTTTCTTAAAAAAAAAATATTTTAGAAATTTTTGAAATATGAGATCTACTTTTTTACTTCAAAAAAAATAATAAAAAATAATAAAAAAATTTCATGACGTAGAATTTTTTTTGTACTTTTAAATTTAAAAAAATTCTGTAAAATAATTTAGAAATTTTATTGGGAAACGTGAAATGAAAAGTTGGAATGAAAAGTGGAAGAAAAGCTCTCCCAAACATGCTCCAAATCAAAAGCAAAATCACCTCAAACAAGAAAAAGAATATGAATGTACGATAAGTAAGAAATAAAGGAATACTCCTTGAAGATGTTGAATATTTTTACCTTGCTAGAGATTCTCTCCTTATCATCACACATCCATGACAACTTGTGACCTAAGTAAGAGTCGAATCAATAGATATAACTTGAAATTAAACTGCAAAAATAACGAATAGAAAGCTTAATTTATTGATGAAATAACTCTAAAACTTCCTAACAAACATAATGGGCCTTGCTATCACTCTCAGCTATAGAAAACCTAACTTTATGGCTCACGAAATAGGAGCAAAAGGTACAGGATAAATATATATGTGGCCAGAGTATTGGTCCAACACTAAATTTTCCAAGGTGCGATTATTTAAGAGCGTGTTTCTAAAAGAATTACTATCATTTGTAGTGCTAAAAGGGATAAAAATGACTAGGTTAGTGGAATCTTACACCTCTGGTTACGAACAAGGACAACCTCTGACTAGATAAAACGAAATCCTACAGGCAGAATTATTTACAATTCTGTGCCGAAAAGTTTCTGTTATACGATTGAGTACAATAAGCGAAGATATGACAATTTCAAGGATAACAAGCTATTAATCTCTCACCTGTAAACCTATCAAAACAATCCAACTAGAAGAATGTCATCCTCATGAACAATGCTAAACAAAAGGTCAAATTACGACACCAGACTACGCCAAACTATAGCATCCTTTATCGTTAACAGGACAAAAGTACTTCAGCCAATATATATAATCTTAGTTCAACATATAAACAAGGTCAAACACAAAATACATTAACATTAGCATTAATGCAAACATCAGTGAACCGTGAATATCACAGCCAAAATAAAGCTCAATCAGTGGCATGCTTCTGTAAACATATTACTAGAAACCTTTTATTAGAAAATTAAAACTAAGAGGGAAACGACATACATGTAAATATGTACTTGCAAATATGGCTAAAAACTTTTACCTGAATCCCAAAGAGAACTACAGCTCAACAATTCATCAGCAGCTACAAAGATATTTAAAATATGCATGACTCACTAACAGGATATGACAGAATGTGCAAACACAGCAGAACATAAGTTCTCTAAAATTTTCAGACAAGATGTGACAAACGACAGCTTTAAGAAGTTAAACAGACCGAATTTCAATGAAACGCAAAGCTATGGCTTCATTTCCAAAGGAATCAACACAATCAATTGAGTTTTAGTAGTGGTAGGAGTGAAGCATATTCCAACTTATTTGATCATTGTGAGCACCTATCAAATAGCCAACACGAGACACTAAAGAGAATTCACAAATCGAGAAATAATTTGTATATTGCTAAATGCTAGGATATATCATAAGTATTACTCTTCTATGCTTTAAACTGTAAACACTAGCAACCATACAATTTCCGAAGGACCTAGCCAATGAAGACAACTTTAATTTAAATAATTGAGCTCTTTGCTTATCCTTCTTCCATTAGACGGTGAACTCTATGTACAATCTGCAGTGCACTTCACAAAAGCATTTGTTGTACACACTTGAACTTTGCTAGAGCATTTTGCCTCCTGCAACACCAAAAGCATAAACAACGAGAGTAAACTATAGCAGTAATTCGTACGTAAAGATATCTCCAGGAAATGAATACAGCAAGTTGGATGGAATACTAGTAAAGTAGGTAAAAAGATGACTTTTCATGAACTTAGGGCGTGTTTACCAACACCCATAAACTCCACTTTCTTTAAACTCAAGTTTCACATAAATACATACAAAAATTAAAATAAAATTCTTTTATCAATATCAAATTTAACACTTACTATAAATATATAATTAATATAAAATTTTATTTTTTATTAAATATTTTTAATTTTTAATTTTATTTTTTAAATTTATTTCCTAAAAACTCCACTTCACCCAAAACTCCACTTCCCACCCCCTTGGTAAACACGCCCTTAGCATGAGAAGAACACAAATCTAAATGTCCAAACTTACATCCGATGAAGATAATACATTAGTATGCTAACCCATTAGAAAGCAGCAGTTAGAATTGTAATTAGGAAAGGAAGTGGAATACAAACACTAGCAAAAGATTATCTGTGGATACTTAGTGAGCACACCAATTCTGTAAAGACAATCGAGCCTCTAGAAGCATGTGTAAAAAGAACAGGCATGCTCTGACTAACAGATTCTATAGCCATCATATGCTAAACTAATATTTTATGTAAACATTGAACGTCCACAAATGGGTTCAAAAATCTTAGACAACCAATGCCATTTGGGATCAATAAAAGTCAAGAAGGTGATCTTTGTTCTAACAGTTATCAGATACCTCTTCAATTTCCATGCATCCCCAAGAATAGTGTCATGTTACAAAGTTGCTAAATTTTCTAGGAAAGCTTTCGTTAAGGATGTATGAGGGAATTAAAGATACAACACGCGCTTATTGCATGCTATTCCCTAGAAGACGTGAATGGAATTTCATTATAATTGCTGGCGTCCTATTACTACTTGCAGAACAGGCAAAGGTTGGTGGCAGCTTATCTCTCTCACATCTATAGTAATACAAATGTTTGTTTCTAAGAAAGTTCAAAGATATGAAATTATTCAATCAGTCCAAAGAACAGGTCGACATATACATCCACATTTACAGAAAAACAAAGCAGTCACAATATCAGTAAAGAGCTATTACAAATAAATGATATGTCATCAATTTTAGGAGAGGCATAGATTAGGATAAGTTGTGAATAACAAATTGAAGCTCATGCCAGACGAATATCCAACATAATCGCAAAATTAATAAGACAGACATGATTAGGAAAAGAACAATAATGTAAATGAACATACTTAAAAGAGGAAAAGACTTTCAGAAAAATACTTCTCAATAGAGAAAGAAAACCAAGCATCTTCATTTTCATTGTATATAGAAGTTATGCACTTGGAATATAATATTAAATTTTATATGAAAAAAAATTGACAACAATAATAGAATAGCAAGGAACAACGAACCGAATCAACCATCAGTTATGACGTGCTCTCAGAAGCAAAGGTCCTACAGGAATAAAAAAATTGTTATAAATAAATCTATTGCCTAATAAGCCTCACAAGCAAAGGTCCAGCAGGCACTCCTCATGAAAAGTACAACCCTTGGCCAACTGAAATTAAAATCAGTTCCAAAATGCAGAGAATATATAAATATGTGTCAAGTAATAAGAAGAGAACATTTTTATTACCTTAATACATCAAAACCTTTACCTTAGAATATAAATTGTTTTAAGCAATTAATTGCATGAGATTTTGATTCTTCATAAGTACAAGACACAAATATTAAATCATTATAAAAACATAATATAGATAGGAAAATACAAGATAGAAGAGTTTACCATATACAAGGCCAAGTTAGACGCTCGTAAAAATTGTGTAACCTCCTTCCTGGATACAAAAAGCGATACTTCCTGCAAAATTTGCAAAGAGACATGATATTTGTCAAGAGAATAATATATATTTCATACAAAACAAGCAACACACATCCAAAACAACAATGTGTTCAAATACAAAAGGTGCTAAGAAATTTTCACAGATGTTACTACTCCAAAAGGTGGATGAATTTTACCCATCATACAAAAAGCCAGTAGATAATGGTTCTCGATTGTTGTTCTCTATTTCAACAGCCAACACAGAGCATAAAAATGGAAATAATTTTAATTTGAACTTAAACGCCATAATCAGTTACTCATATGCTTGCTATGAAGAAACAAAACAAAAAAAAAAAAAAAAAAACCAATTATAAAAGGGAGATGCTAGATCAATACACTAATAGGTACACAATAGCTTAATAGTACAACCTGAAAGTTCATGTATTATATACTTTACTAAAATGACAAGACGTTCAACCTCTTTTAAATCTGAAGGAAAAATGCTCCAAAGGAGTTGTCTGAGGACTATGGAAGTGAACCTCCATAAACACTATGTATTTATGTGAAGTACCACCGAAAAGCATCCTTATCTTGACTACAACTCATACCTTCATAAAAAATGTCCATTTTAGATAATGCATGATTCATATTTAATCACTAAATATTATTTAGCTTACATAAGAAATTCCTAATAAGTTCCTTAGGTATTTTCCACCGAGCACACAATAGATATAGAAATTGTATAAATTAGGCTGTATCGCCTTGCTATTGAGCTCTTTGATACGCCAACCCGAAATTCCACGATGATCCAAAGGCTTTCCATGGACATACACATGATAGAAGCAATTGTCGTCTTCAGAAAGCTGGAACACGTCATTGCGGTGGCTTATATCCAGCCTCATGCTAAAAGTTTCTGTAATTAAATATAATCTAATCTCAATGTGAAACTCTAAATCAGTAATAAACATGCTCTAGATCACAACTACTAAGATTGGGGATGATTGCTCATTTCCCTTGCTTGATCTGCCAACATATCAGAAACCATGCAGAATGGAACAACTCACAACATCTAACAATATTGGTAGGAAATAAAAACAAACAACTAAACTGATAAAAGCATATAACAATAACAAAGTGGGTGGCCATGCCCATTAAGAATCTACTCCAAACTTGTAGGCAGCTTAGCCATGCCTTCATCATGCTATCATATATCAATCGAATCCTTTGCGCTATAGCAAAGATTTGGTACTAGTGTTTGTCAAACGAAGTTGACTCAATTATGGGTATAATCAAGATGGCGCCAAAGGAGATAAAAGGGGTTTCGTATATATAGTCTTACACAAGAATTCAGTGGTGAAGGTGAATTTTCACAGCATAAATAATGCTCACTCCCATAAACATCAACCACATGCTTCTGCACTTACTGAGGACAAAGTTACATACATGTACAAACTTGCATACATGGAAAAGAGATCATATATAGCTGTAAAAGAAGAACTAAGACTCAACACTTCTGTGACAGTACAAATATAATTCAAATATGCATGACTCACCAACAGAATATAGAAGTAAGTATACTAAAAGTGGAACATAAGCTTATCATTCTAAAAAGTTTTATTCAAAAAAAGCAGGAACAACAATAGAAAGTTAAACCTACCGATTTGAGGGACACGTGTTTCCTATTGAGCTTTCGAGCATAGAAGCTTCATTCACATTCTATACTACTGCAACATTAACGTTGCCATTTGCAGCTTATCATGAAAACTGATAAAAACTATGGAAATTAGAAAGCTAATTCGAAAGGAATCAACAAATTGAACTAAGTTCAGTGGTGATAGGAGTGAAGCATATTCCAACTTATTTGATCATTGTTAGCAACTATCAAAGAGGCAACACGAGATACTATAGAGATTTCTACCAAATCGAGAAATAATTTTGTAATACTGCAACTTACAATAATGGTAGTTTTATCGCTTCACTCCAAACTTTTTATCTAATCCTCCTCTTTCTTCTACTCTTTATTTTTCTTCTTATTTTATCCCCTCTTCTCCCGACAGCACCACCCTGTTCGTGTGATGCTTTCTCTAGCAAATCACCTGTCTTCTTCTTTCCGATCATCTCTCTCCTGTTGTGTTGCTTCTGCTACTGTTGCTTAGGCCGACGAACTCGTTTTCGCGCCCTATTGCTATGTAATGAGAAACCCTACTTCAGTCGGAGCTTTGCTACCGGCAAATCAACGGTGCAGAGCTATGAAAAATCATCTCTTCATCTGGTTGAAGGTTTTTCCTCTATCAATTCGGCCAAATTTCTACTCCAGCGCTAAGACGAATTGGTTCGTCATGCCGCCACTATTTTGGATGATTCCGGCCGTTTCTTGCTTTACTGTCGCTTTTGTTGAGTTTTGTTGTTAGTGCTGCTTCTTTTCACTGTTGAAATACCCTCTTTGGCTGGAACCCTAGCTTTCACTGGAATCCGACGAGCCGGTGGACTCTACGTCTGAGGTAAGTAGTATATTTTTTGTACATGTTTAAACTTTCGGACATGTTGTTGGACTAGTTTTGTTACTCATTTTGTCTTGAGATATTATCGGATTTAAATCGATGAATCCGCCACTAGGACGCGAAATCAGTTTGGACTTCGATCGTCTCATTTTATTGGTAAGCTCTTGAACTCACTAATTAGCATTAATCGTGTAATGATTAGAATTCGGATGAATAGCTGAAATGGATAAAATTGTAGAATGAGTAACGATGTGTGGTTATTTGATTTTATATTTGAATCGGTGATTTCCTAAATTGCGAACGTTGAGTTTAAACTTTATTTAGCATATTTGAGTAATGAATATACCTGAATGTGCTTTAGGATTGCATGATTGACCTGAAGCTGAGTGGTGTGGCTTGGTGATAGCTTATAGATTTAGATGAATTACATGGACATCAGGTGAGGGTTACCATGCCTTCTTTTTCATAAATTATCGTTAGGTATTTCGACACAAGTAACATCCGACTTAAAAGTTTCGGCATAACTGCCACATTCCTTATATATTACAATTGACTCCTTCATGCTATAGTATGATGCATGCTTCTACAAGTTATATCTAAGTATATGTAAAAGCATGCTAATACATAAGTAGGTTATCAATTATCTTAGATTTCTGCATGTTAACGGGAGGCGATAGAAACTAAATAGCATGATTGTGTAATGCATAAGGGGAGTACTTGATAATGCACTCTTGCATGAGAATCATGATAAAAGTTATAAAAGCATGCAAGCCTTTTATAAAGATCTTGACATAAAGTATATTTGTTTGCTACTAGTAAATGGCTTAACATGTCTAAAGTATACTTAAGTCGAGCGACTTGCAAACGCATGATAGAAATAAATTGCATGAACTGCTAACTATGCCGTATGGGTTTTTGCATAACATGCATAATTCACTTGTAGAGCTTGTATATAGGAGATAATGAATCCTTCAAATGAAATATGATAACATTAATTATGTGTGAATGCTATCCAGTCGGTTGTTTGCATATGATTTCAAGCATACATTATATGACAGTGCATACGCACATGTTTATGGACATATGTTTGTGAATGAGACTAATAGAGGCTTTATGCTTGGTTGATCAAGAGTATATGTATATGCATATGACCTATGACTAATGCTTGAGTTCGAATGATCTTATGTATGGACACTCACGCTGCACGAGGACAGACGAGTCGGGGGCTGAAATCAGGACCCAAGTGGGTGTGGGGCAAGCACCCACCTATGCGCATGGGGACGATACTATGGTCCTTCCGGTTCTCTCACCCGGGATTGTTGTACCTTGTCGAGATAGTACTAGTCTGGTTGGTAGGTTGAGCTAGAAACTTGATCTCACTCTTTATTACATGAGTATTATCCTAATTTTCTGACCAATGTCAAGTCATATAAATAGATACATATACATGCACGATGATATATGTAGATGGTATAGACATGCATTTGACCCGTTACCCCATCTTGATCATAAGTATAGATACATAGGCAAGCACAATCATACATATAAATAATATAGGCATGTACTTGACCTATTGCTCATAATTATGATGCATGCATATAGACATCTTTGCTATTTGAGATTGGTAAATGTAAATGCATAGGACTTCATTGAGACATGATATATATAAGATTACTTCCTTGAGTACATATGTATATATATATTGATAGCATTATGATGCGAGTTAGAGACATGGTCTTATTTGATCGCTTAAACTTTATGACTATAACTCTTTGGTGCTTGATGCATATTACATTTAGTATGTTCCAATGGATGACCTATATCGAGGTATATTATTCGTATTGATAAATGTATGCATGCATGTAAATAAATGTGTGCTTGGTATATTTATTTATACATGCGTGAATATAAAATATAAGAATAAAGCACTCGCATAAAATATAATCACTTGATAGGAAGAGAATGGTGTTGTGTGTTGCACGTCGTGCTCCCTGTATCTGTCCTTACTAGAACTAGGTCGGTATGGGATGACCTAGGGACTAGGTAAGGAATGCTCTGCTCTATGGATGCATCTGTGACATGTAGAGTAGAAAGATAACAATTAGGTAATGGATTAGAAATTTTAAATGGTGCTTTTTTATTTTTACCTCACTAAGACTAGGCTAAGCCTTTTTAATCTTTGGCCTACCCCCAAATAGTACAGGTTTAGTTAAAGATTAGTGGATCACGCTGTTGCGAATCGGAGTGACGCTTCAAGGGTATGTCATTTGTGTTGTCGTATTTCATTTAGTTGACTCTGTAATACTCGGAGGACTGTATTATTCATTTTACTAATTTTCTAAGTTATAAGTTTGATAGCCATTATTATATTTATTTAATTTCTCTGCTTGCTGAGAATTAGTACCTTAGGTAGCGGTTGTATAAGCTGGCTAACTCTTTCGTGTGTTTTATTTCTTAGCATTGTTAATAATTTGTGGTTGTGTTTTAGTCGTCAGGCTTTCCTCCTTGAATTTCAAAAGTGGTTTAGAAATTTTTAAAAAAATTTTTACACGTATTATTTTGAAGTCAATTCTTTGTACACTTACTGGACTGAACCTTGCTTGGGCTTGGTTTGCTCCCGTGCCGGTTATGACCCTTGGCTTGGGTCATGACAAATTTGTACTTTGCTAAATGCTAGAATATCTTAATATTACTCTTGTATGCCTGAAACCATAAATACCAAGTGCTACGCACTTTCCAAAGGAAATGGCCAATCAAGACAACCTCAATTTAAATAATTGAGGCTCTTTGCTTCCATTAGACGATCTACGCACAATCTACAGGGCACTTCAAAAAAGCAGTTGTTGTCTTCACACTTTAACTCTTGCAACACCAAAAGCAAAAACAATGAGAGAAACCTATAGCAGTAACTCCTAAGTATGTAAAGATATCTCGAGGAAATGAATACCGTAAGTTGGACGGGATACTAGTAAAGTAGGTAAAAGATGATTTTTTCATGAATTTAGTATGAGAACAATACAAATCTAAACACGTGTCTAAACTTGCAACGAATGAACATATTACATTAGTATGCTAACCTGTCATAAAAGCAATAGTTAGAATTTTAACTAGGAAAGGAAGAGGAATATAAACATTAGCAATCATTAGCAAAAGGCTATCTGAAAATACTTACTTCCGAGCACATCAATTCTGTTAGGACGATCGACGCCTAAAAGCATGTTTTAAAATGAACAAGAACGCAAATAGCTCGCAAATTCAATACCCATCATATGCTAAACTAATAGTTTTATGTAAATATTAAACCTCAACAAAAGGTTTCAAAAATCTAACACAACCCAATGCCCTTTGGGATTAATAGAAGTCAAAAAGGTGGGATTTGTTCTAATAGTTATCAGATCACCTATTTTAAATTTCCATGCCTCCCCAAGAATAGTGTCATGTTACAAAGTAGCTAAACTTTCTAGAAAAGATTTTGATAAAGATCAATTGTCTATGAATAACTAAGCAAGCAATGATACAGCATGCGCTTATCGCAAGCTATTCCTTATGAAGACGTGAATGGAATTTCATTATAACAGCTAGCATCCTATTACTACTTGCTGAACAGGCAAAGCTTGGTGGCAGCTTATCTCCCTCACATCTATAGTAATAATACGTGTTCGTTTCTAAGAAAGTTCATATGAAATTAATCAATGGGTCGAAAGAATAGGTCGATAAATATATCTAGGTTTACAGTAAAATAGGACAATCAAATATCAACAAATAGCAATTTCAAATCAATAATATCTTATCAATTTTATAAGAGGTATATAGAGTAGGAGAAGATGTTAAATAACAAAGTGAAGCTCATGAACAAACAAAGAGTCAACATAATTTCAAAATTAATAGAGCAAACATGATTAGGAAAAAAAACTTTTGGATCACCGTAAAGTAAACGAACATACTTGACCGAGGAAAAGGTTTTCAGAAAATACCCCTCAAAACGGAGAAAACTATGCATCTGCATTTTTATTGTATATAAAAGTTGTGCACCTAGAAGATAATATTAAAATTTTTTATTAAATAATTGGCAACAACAATAGAATATAAGGAAGAACGAACAGAATCCACCATCAATTATGCTCTCGGAAGCAAAGGACCTATAAGATAAGCAAAACAATTGCTATAATTAAATTATTACCAAATAAGCCTCATAATCAAAAGGCCTTACTACAGGCACTCCTCCCAAAAACTGCACCTTCATCCAAACTGAAATAAAAAATCAGCTCCAAAATGCTATGAATATATAAATGTGCTAAGTACGAAAAAGAGCACAAATCTTTTACCTTTAATACGTCAAACCTTTACCTTATCGGAGATAATTTCCTTATCATTGCACCTCCACATCATGATTGTGACCTATGTGAGAATCTAATTAGAAAATATAACCTAAAAGTTAAACAAGAAACTAGCAAATAAAGAAATATCAAAGAAGCATAACCAAAAAATTTGTATCTTTAAATTAAAGAGTATGTAGTGAACACTTGACTCACTGTAACCATGTCCAGTGTTGAATTTGCCCAGACCTCTAAAAAGTATTAGAAAACATATGATCAGGATTCAAAGAAAAAGGTAGAAAGACTTAACAACTGATGCTACAGTAATATGGCAAAAATCTATTTCAACATTAAAGTAACTCAATCACCTTTTGTTGAGATCAGTCTCTTTGCAGTGTTTCCATATTCGCAACTTGTTTGCCACCACATGCATCATAAAAAAGGCAACACCAAATTAAAATCGATGGCAAATCAAAGTCAAATTAGAAAAACAAACATAAAGTGAAACACATGCAGATTAATTGATAAAAGTATGGTATTATATCAATGAGAAACCGCACACGATATGAAGTAGCGTTAATAAAACATAAATGCAGAGTCTCCCATACTCACAGACTTTCACAGCAAAGAATATATATTAAGAACGCAAATGATGTTAAGAATGTAGATACATGTGCCACTAGACCCTCTCGCAAATACATATAATATATTCATATAAGAAACTATATAACGGTAGTGTAAAATCACTTCCAATTAATAATAAATAGTAATTTTAACTTTAACCTATAAGGTACTACCAAGTATGGTGGCAGATTATCTCCCTCACATCTATAGTATTAATACATGATTGTTTCTAAGAAAGTTCAAAAATATGAAATTATTCAATCGGTCCAAACAGTAAGTCAACAAACATATCCAGTTTTCCAGTAAAACGGGACAATCAAATATCAACAAATAGCTACTTCAAATAAATAATATCTTATCGATTTTAGAAGAGGTATATTTAGACAAGAAAGTTAAATAACAAAGTGAAGCTCAAGAATAAACAAAGAGTCAACATAATTGCAAAATTAATAGAGCAAACATGATTAGGAAAGAAACTTTTGGATCACTATAAAGTAAATGTACATACCTGACCGAGGAAAAGGTTTTCAAAAAATACCCCTCAATATGGAGAAAACTAAGTATCTTCATTTTTATTGTATATAGAAGTGGTGCACCAGAAAGATACTATTAAAATTCTATATTGATAAATAATTGGCAACAACACGTGCTCTCGGAAGCAAAGGTCCTATACGAGAAACAAAACGAAATTGCTACAATAAATCTATTACCAACTAAGCCTCAGAAGTGAAAGGTCTTACTACAAGCACTCCTCACGAAAACTGCACCTTCGTCCAAACTGAAATTCACAATTAGCTCCAAAATGTGGGAATATATAAATATGTTAAGTACGAAGAAGAGCAGAAATCCTTTACCTTTAATACGTCAAACTTTTACCTTATCGAAAATTCTTTTCTTATCATTACTCCTCCACGTCATGATTGTGACCTACTGAGAATCTAATTACTAATCATAATAGAAAAACTGAATAATAAACCAGCAAACAAAAGGTGCAAAGAAGCCTAACAATAAAATAGCATCATTTGTATCTGTAAATTAAAATGTACGCAGTGAGCACACTATACCCATGTCCAGAGTTGAAGTTGCCAAAGACATTCTAAGAAATAATAAAAAGCATAGGATCAAGAATCAATGAAATAATTAGAAAGACTTAACAACTGATACAACCGTAACAGGACAAAATTCTCTTTCAAACTAAAAGTAACTTCATCACCTTTTATTGAGATCGATTCTCCTTGCAGCATTTCTATATTCGCAACTTGTTTACCACCACATGCATAAAAAAAAGAGTAGCACCGCATCAAAATTGATGTCAAATCAAAGTCAATTTAAAAAAAAATTTTAAGTGAATTGCATGCATATTAACTGATAATGGTATGGTATCATATCAACTAGAAACCACAGACGATAGAAAGTAGCGTTAATAAAACATAAATGCTGAGTTTCCCATATTTCCTTAGCAAATAATATAAATCAAGAACACGATAATGTTAAGAATATAGATACATGTGCCACAAAACCCTAACGCAAATACATATAAAATATTCATATAAGAAACTATAAAAACGGTAGTGTAAAATCACTTACAATTTGTAAAAATTAGTAATTTTAAGTTCAACTTATAAGGTACTAACAAGCTGGTGGTTGCTTATTTCTCCCTCACATGTATAGTAATCATCCATATTCTTTTCCAAGAAGTTCAAAAATATGAAATTATTTAATGTGTCTAAACAATAGGTAGACAAATATATCCAGGTTTACAGTAAATTAGGACAATCAAATATCAACAAATAGCTATTTTAAATAAATAATGTATCATCAAATTTATGAGAGGTATATGTATAGTAGGAGTAGTTCTTAAATAATAATGTAAGGCTCAAGAACGAACAAAGAGCCAACATAATTGCAAAATTAATAGAGCAAACATGATAAGGAAGGAAACGTTTGGATCACTATAAAGTACACAAATAGACCTGACTGAGGAAAAGGTTTTTAGAAAATACCCTCAAAATGGAGAAAACCAAGCATCCAAATGTTTATGGTATGAAGAAATTGTGCACCTACAAGAATATACTAAAATGCTATATTGATAAATAATTGGAAACAACAACAGAATACAAGGAACAACGAACCTAATCCACCATCGGTTATGACACGTGCTTCCGGAAGCAAACATCCTGTATGAGGAACAAAACAAAATTGCTAAAATAAATCTCTTACCAAATAAGCCTCAGACGCGAAAGGTCTTACTGCAAGCACTCCTCGTGAAAATGGCACCTTCGTCCATACTGAAACTAAAAATCAGCTCCAAAATGCTGTGAATATATAAATGTGTTAAATACGAAGAAGAGCACAAATCTTTTATCTTTAATACGTCGAACTTTTACACATCCACGTCATAATTGTGACCTATGTGAGAATCTAATAGTAAACATAATCTAAAACTTAAATTATAAACCAGTAAATAAGAGTGCAAACAAGCCTAACCATAAAATAACATCATTTGTATCTGTAAATTAAAATGTATGCAGTGAGCACTTGACGCACTATACCCATGTCTGGAGTTGAAGTTGACCAAAACCTTTCTAAGAAATATTAAAAAACATAGGATCAGGAATCGATCAAATAATTAGAAAGACTTAACAACTAATACAACAGTAACAAGGCAAATGTCTCATTCAAACAAAAAGTAACTCATCACCTTTTGTACAGATCTGTCTCTTTGCAGCATTTCCATATTGCAACTTGTTGGCCACACATGCATCATAAAGAGAGTAACCAAATTAAAATCGATGTCAAATCAAAGTCATTATAAAAAACAAACATAAAGTGAAATTCATGCAGATTAAGTGATTAAAAATATGGTATCATATCAACTACAAACCGTAGACGATATAATGTAGTGTTAATAAAATGTAAATACAGAGTCTCCAATACACGCCGACTTTCGTAGCAAGAATATATACTAAGAATGCAGATGATGTTAAGAATATAAATACATGTGCCACTAGTCCCTAACGCAAATACATATAAAATATTAATATAAAAAACTATATAAACGGTAGTGTAAAGTCACTTGCAATTAGTAATGAATAGTAATTTAAGTTCAACCTATAAGGTACTACCAGGCTTGGTGGCAGCTTACCTCCCTCACAACTATAGTAATAATACATGTTCGTTTTGAAAATAGTTCAAATTTATGAAATTATTCAATGGATCCAAAGAGTAGGTCGACAAATATATCCAGGTTTAGGGTAAAACAGGACTATCAAATATCATCAAATAGCTATATCAAATAAATAATATCTTATCGATTTTAGGAGAGGTATATATAGATAAGGAGAAGTTGTTAAATAACAAAATGAAGTTCATGAACAAACCAAGAGTCAAAAAAATTGCACAGTTAATAGAGCAAACATGATTAGGAAAGAAACCTTTGGATCATTGTGAAGTAAACGAACATACCAGACCGAGGAAAAGATTTTCAGAAAATAACCCTCAATATGAAGAAAACTAAGCATCTTTTTTTATTGTATATAGAAGTGGTGCACCTGCAAGATAATATTAAAATTCTACATTGATACATAATTGGGAACAATAATAGAAAATAAGGAACAACGAACCAAATCCACCATCCGTTATGACACGTGCTCTCAGAAGCAAAAGTCCTATACAAGAAACAAAACAAAATTGGTAGAATAAATGTGTTACCAAATAAGCCTCAGAAAGAAAAGGTCTTACTATAGGCACTCGTGAAAATTGCACCTTTGTCCAAACTAAAATTGAAAATCAGCTCCAAAATGCTGTAAATCTATAAATGTATTAGGTACGAAGAAGAGCACAAATCTTTTACCTTTAATGGGTCAAACTATTACCTTACCGGAGATTCCTTCTTATCATTACACCTCCACGTCATGCTTGTGACCTATATGAGAATCTACTTAGTAAACATAATCTAAAAATTAAATAATAAACAAGCAAATAAGAGTGCAAAGAAGCCTAACCATAAAATTGCATCACTTGTATCTGTAAATTAAAATGTATGCAGTGAGCACTTGACGCACTATACCTATATCCAGGGTTGAAGTTGCCCAAGACGTCCTAATAAATATTTAAAAACACAGGATGAGGAATCAATCAAATAATTAGAAAGACTTAACACTAATACAACAGTAACAAGGAAAACATTGCTTTCAAACTGAAAGTAACTCACCACCTTTTGTTCAGATCAGTCTCTTTGCTGCATTTCCATATTCGCTACTTGTTGGCCACCTCTTGCATCATAAAGACAGTAACACCAAATTAAAATCGATGTCAAATCAAAGCCAATATACAAAAACAAACATAAAGTGAATACATGCAAATTAAGTGATAAAAGGATGGTATATATCAACTAGAAACAGCAGACGATATAAAGTAGCGTTAATAAAACGTAAATGAAGAGGCTCCCATACACACCGACTTTCTTAGTAAGAATATATTAAGAACGCAGATGATGTTAACAACATAGATACATGTGCCATTAGTCCCTAATGCAAATACATATAAAATATTCATATAAAATCTAAATAAACGGCAGTGTAAAATCACTTGCAATTAGTAATAAATAGTAATTTTAACTTCAACCTATAAGGTACTGCCAAGCTTTGTGGCAGCTTATCTCCCTCACATCTATAGTAATAATAAATGTTAGTTTCTAAGAAAGTCAAAAATATGAAATTATTCAATGAGTCCAAAGAATAGGTCGACAAATATATACAAATTTACAGTAAAACAGGCCAAACAAATATTAACAAATAGCTATTTCAAATACATAACATCTTAGCAATTTTAGAAGAGGTATATATAGACAAGAAAGTTAAAAAACAAAGTGAAGCTCAAGAACAAACAAAGAGTCAACATAATTGCAAAATCAATAGAGCAACCATGATTAGGAAAGAAACTTTTGGATTGCTATAAAGTAAATGAACATACCTGACCGAGGAAAAGATTTTCAAAAAATACCCCTCAATATGGAGAAAACCAAGCATCTTCATTTTTATTGTATGTAGAAATTGTGCACCTCGATGATTATACTAAAATTCTACATTAATAAACATTTGACAACAACAATAGAATACAAGCAACAACGAATCGAATCCACCATAGGTTATGACACGTGCTCTAGCAACCAAAGGCCATATATGAGAAACAAAACAAAATTGCTACAATAAATCTATTACCAAATAAGCCTTAGAAACGAAAGGTCTTACTACAAGCACTACTCGTGAAAACTGCACCTTCGTCCAAACTGAAATTAAAAATCAACTCCAAAATCCCGTGAATATATAAATGTGTTAAGTACGAACAAGAGCACAAATCTTTTACCTTTAATATGTCAAACTTTTACCTTAACGGAAATTCTTTCCTTATCATTACACCTCCATGTCATGATTGTGACCTGTGAGAATCTAATTAGTAAACAAAATCTAAAATTTAAATTATAAACTAGCAAATAAGATTGCAAACAAGCCTAACCATAAAATAACATCATTTGTATCTGTAAATTAAAATATACACAATGAGCACTTGACGCACTATACCCATGTCCAGAGTTGAAGTTGCCTAAGACGTTTTTAAGAACTATTAAAAAACATAGGATCATGAATCAATCAAATTAGAAAGACTTAACAGCTAATACAACAGTAACAAGGCAAAAATCTCTTTCAACCTAAAAGTAACTCATCACCTTTTGTTCAGATCAGTCTCTTTGCAGCATTTCCATATTCGCAGCTTGTTGGTCACCACATGCATCGTAAAGAGAGTAACACCAAATTGAAATCAATGTCAAATCAAAGTCAATATAAAAAAAAAAACATAAAGTGAAATACATGTAGACTAAAAGATGAAAGTATGGTATCATATCAACTAGAACCGCAGATGATATAAAGTAGCATTAATAAAACATAAATACAGAGTCTCCAATACACGCCAATTTGCCAAAGCGTGGTGGCAGCTTATCTCCCTCACATCTATAGTAATAATACATGTCCATTCGTAAGAAAGTTCAAAAATATGAAACTATTCAATGGGTCGAAAGCATAGGTCGACAAATATATCCAGATTTATAGAAAATAGGATAATCAAATATCAACAAACAGCTATTTCAAATAAATAATATTCCATCAATTTTAAGAGAGGTATACATAGTCTAGGAGAATTTCTGAAATAACAAACTGAAGCTCAAGAACAAACAAAGAGTCAACATAATTGCAAAATTAATACAGCAAACATGATTAGGAAAAGAACAGCTTCAGCTAATTGTAAAGTACAGGAACATACCTGACTGTGAAAAAGATTTTCAGAAAATACCCCCCAACAGAGACAGGACCAAACATCTTCGTAGTTATTGTATATACAAGTTGCGCACTTGAAAGATAATACTAAAATTCTATATTGATAAATAATTGGCGACAATAGAACGTAAGAAACAATGAACCAATCGACCATGGGTTATGAGATTTGCTCCCGGAAGCAATTGTCAAGTTGGAGAAACAAACACAAAAGTTATAATAATCTATTTCTGAATAAGCCTCACAAGCAGAAGGTCCTACTAAAGGAAGTCCTTGTAAAAACTGCACCTTCGTTCAAACTGAAATTAAACCAGCTAAAAAATACAGTAATTATATAAATGTGTTAAGTAAGAAGAATGGAACAAATTTTTTACCTTTAATACGTCAAACTTTTACCTTATCCGAGATTCCTTCCTTATCATTGCACATCCACATCATGACTGTGACGTATGTGGGAATTTAATTAGTAAATATAATATAAAAATTAAATAAGAAACCAGCAAATAAGAAAGTGCAAAGAAGCCTAACCTAAACCAGCATCATTTGTATCTGTAAATTAAAGCGTGTGCAGTGAGCACTTAGACGCACTATAACCACGTCCAGCGTTGAAGTTGCCTAAGACGTCTAAGAAATATTTAAAAACATAGCATCAGAATTCAATGAAATAACTAGCAAGACTTAACTTTAATATGGCAAAAATCTCTTTCAAAAAAAAGTAACTTCATCACCTTTTGTTGAGATCAGTCTCTTTGCAGCATTTCTATATTCGCAACTTGTTTGCCACCACATGCATAAAAAGACACCAAATTAAAAATCGATATAAAATCAAAGTCGATAAAAAGAAAACAACAATAACGTGAAATACAAGCAGATTAGTGATAAAAGTATGGTAAGATATCAACTAGAAACCAGAGAAGATATGTAGGATTAATAAACATAAATGCAGTGTCTCCCATACACGTGGACTTTTGTCGGAAAGAATATACATTAAGAAGGCAGATGATGTTAAGAATATAGATACATGTGCAACCAGTCTCTAACGTAAATACATATAACATATTCATATAAGAAACTATAAAAATGGTGATGTAAACCACTTCTAATTAGTTATAAATAGTAATTATATTAAACCTATAAGGTACTCCCAAGCGTGGTGGCAGCTTATCTCCCTCACATCTATAGTGCTAATACATGTCCATTCGTAAGAAAGTTCAAAAATTGAAACTTTTCAATGGGTCGAAAGAATAGGTCGACAAACATATCCAGATTTATAGGAAAACAGGATAATCAAACTCGATTGCAAAATTAATAGAACAAAAAAAGAGTCAACATAATTGCAAAATTAATAGAACAAATATGATTAGGAAAGAACAGCTTTAGCTAATTATAAAGTACACGAACATACGTGACTGTGAAAAAGATTTTCAAAAATACCCCTCAACAGAGACAGAACCAAGCATCTTCGTTGTCATTGTGTATAAAAGTTGCGCACTTCAAAGATAATACTAAAATTCTAAATAATTGGCAGCAGTAACAGAATACAAGGAACAACGAATCCAATCCACCATCGGTTATGACATGTGCTCTCCGAAGCAAAGGTCCTATTATAGAAACAAAAAAATTGGTAGAATAAATCTATTTCCAAATGAGCATTTTACGCACTATGACCATGTCCAGGGTTGAAGTTGATCACGACGATCTAAAAAATATTAACAAACTTAGGATCAAGATTCATTGTAATAACCAGAAAGGCTTAACAACTGATACACAGCAACAGGGTAAAATCTCCTTCAAACTAACAAAAACTTCATCACCCTTTTGTTAGGATCAGTCTCTTTGAAGTATTTCCATATTCGCAACTTGTTTGCCACTCATGCATCAAACAAGATAAACATAAAACTAATACTGATGTCAAATCACAACATAAAAAATAAACATTAAGTGAATTATATGCAGATTAAGATATAAATATATGGAAAGATATCAATTACAAAGCGCAGAAGATACAAAATAGCGTTGGAAGAATAACATGTTATTCTAGTATGATAGAGAAACAAACTAAGGATCCAATATAATAAAACCTAAAAACATAGTCTCACATACACGCTGATTTTCATAGAAAAGAATATATATTAAGGACATATTGTGTTAAGAATATAGATGCATGTCCCACAATTCCCATACGAATACATATTAAATATTCATATAAGAAACTGTAGAAATGGTTGTGTAAAATCACTTGGAATTAGTCATAATAGTAATTTTAAGTTCAACCTATAAGGAGCCTAATGGAGAAACAAAATTCTCTTAATTGGTGAAAGTTACACTTTTGAATGAAATCATTATAAAAAAACTACCAATAATTATAAGGCATCCTATATTGTCTTTATTGCATAGTCCAATTACAATATGTTGATTTGTCTAGTTTGTAGATAATCGAACTTTCTCAATATTAGAAGTGGAGGCTCATAGATTTGAACTATTAGCTTCTTAGACAGATCAACTTATGTTAGGTTATAAAAACCTTGCCACTGACTAATAACTGAAGTAAAGTTGCATATTCTAAGCTACCAATTACAACATAAATAGTGTAAAGCAATTAATTGCATGAGATTTGATTCTTCCTAACAACAAGACACAAAATATTAAACCATTTATAAAATAAATATAGATTAGGAAAGTAAAAGATAGAACAGTTTACCATAGACTGCACCAGGTGAAAATTGTGCAAGCTCCTTACTAGAGACAAAAAGTGATAATTCCTACAAAATTTGCGAAGAGATACGAAATTTGTCAAGAGAATAATATATATTTCATACAACACAAGAAACACACATCCTAAAAACAACAGTGTGTTCAAAAGCAATATGTGTTAAGGGATTTTCACAATGCTACTTCTCCGAAAGGTGGACAAATTTTCACAACAAACACCTAGCATAAAAACTAAAACATGTTAATTTGAACTTAATCAGCATAATCACCTATTCATATGATTGTTATGAAGAAATATGCTCAAAACTAAGAAGTACAAGATCTTGTTCCATAAAGGTAAGCAATTATAAAAAGAGATGCTGGATCAATATACTATTAGATACACATTAGCCTTTCTACTAGATTATTACTGTAAGCTGAAATTTTATATATTATGTACTTCAATAAAACGACAATATGTACACTGAAAAACATTCACTAAATGTTCAACTTTGTTAACACTAAAGGAACCATGCTCCAAAAGGGTTGTCATTTGACTTTGGATGTGAACCTCCATAAACACTACATGCATGTGAAGTACCACCGAAAAGCATCCTTATCTTGATTACATCTCATACTTTCATAATAAAATCTCAGTTCCAGAATAAGGCATGATTCATTTTTCTAAGTCACCAAAAATTACCTAGCTTATGTAGGAAACTCCTAATAAAGTTTCCAAGGTATTTTCCACCGAGCATATGATAGATATAGAAATTGTATACATTACGCTATATCACCTTGCAATTGAGCTTATTGATACACCAACCTAAACTTCTACGATGTCCAAGAGGCTCTCCATGGATAGACACAACAGAAGCAGTTGTTGTCTTCAGAAAAGCTGGAACATGTCAATGCAGTGGCTTACATCCAGCCTCATGTTCAAAAGTTTCTGTAATAAAATATTGTCTAATATCAGTATGAGACTCTAATCAGCAATAATCATATTCTAAATCACGACCACTAAGATCTGGAATGATTGCTCATTTCTTTGCTTGTTCTGCCAACATAATGTGGAAACCATGCAGAATGGAAGAACATACTACATATAACAATAATGGTGGGAAATAATAACAAACAGCTAAACTGATAAAAGCATACAACAATAACAAAGTGGGTGGCTATGTCCACTACTAATCTCTACTCCAAACTTGTGGGCTGCATAGCCCTGCTTAATCATAAAATCATATATCATTCCAATCTTTTGAGCTATAGCAGAGATTTGGTACTAGTGTTTGTCAAACAAAGTTGACTCAAATATGGGTATAACCAAGATGGCACCAAACGAGAAAAGAAAGGACTTTGTGTATGCTCATGGCAACTATAGTCTTACACAAAAATACCTATGCATCAGTGGTGAACAGTGAATTTTACAGCAAAACTAACGCTCATTTCCATAAACATCAACTGCATGCTTCTGCACTTATGCACCTGGTCAAAACACATTACTAAAGACCTCCTATCATAAAATTAAAACCGAGGCTAAAGTTACATACTCGTAGATCATACATAACTGTCAAAAACGAACTATGACTCAACAATTCTATGGCCGCTACAACAATAATTCAAATATTCATGACTCTCCAACAGAATATAAAAGAACATGTACTGACAACGTAGCATAAGCTTATAGTTCTAGAAAAATATTTAGACAAAGCAGGATCAACAATAGTTTTAATGGAAAGACAAACCTACAGAATTTCAGGGAAATGCTTTTCCTGTTGAGCCTTGGAGCAAAGCAGCTTCAGTCCCATTAAGTACTACTGCTACATTTACGTTTATTTGCAACTTATCATTAAAAAAAATTATGGAAGCGAGAAAGCTAATTTCAAAGGAATCAACAAAAATCAATTGAGTTTAAGTAGTGTTGGGAGTGAATCATATTCCAACTTATTTGATCACTGTTACAATTATCATATAGCAAACACAAGAAACTAAAGAGATTTCTACCAAATTGAGAAATAATTTGTATGCTAAATGCTGGCTAGAATGTCTTAAATCTTACTCTTGTATACCCTCAAGCCGTGAACACAAATAGCCATGCAGTTTCCAAAGGAGATGGCCAATCAAGATACTTAATCTACATAATTATGCTCTTTAAAGATTTAGATAAAGATCAATTGTGTATAATGAACAAAGGAAGTAATGATACAGCATGCACTTATAGCGTGCTATTCCCTAGTAAGACGTGAAAGGAATTTCATTCTAACAACTGGCGTCTATTATCGCTTGTTGAACAGGCAAAGCTCGGTGGCAGCTTATCTCCATCATATCTATAGTAATAAGAAATGTTCATTTTTAAGAAAGTTCAAAAATATAAAATTATTCAATATGTCCAATGAATAGGTCCAGAAATATACCCAGTTCTACAGCAAAACAAGACAATCACGATATCGACAAAGAGCTATTTTGAATAAATGAATCCAATTAAGTTTAGGAGAGGAACAGATTAAGAGAAATTATGAAACAACAAACTGAAGCTCAAAAACAAACAAAGAGTCAAGAAAAGGCTTTCAGAAAATACCCCTAAAGAAGTTATACACTTAGAAGATAATATTAGAATTCTATATTGATAAATCATTTGCAACAACAATAGGATCGCAAGGAACAACGAACAAATTCACCATCGGTTATGACATGTGCTCTAGAAGCAAAGGCCATACAGGAATGAAAATTCTGTTAGAAAAAAATATATTCCCAAATAAGCATTAGAAGTAAAGGTCCTACAGGCACTTGAGAAAATACAATCCTCGTCCAAACTGAAACTAAAATAAGCTCCCAAATGCAATAATGTATGACTGAGTTAATGTAAGATGAAGAGGAAAAAATTTATACCTTTAACAGGTCAAAAACTCTTACCTTGTAGGAGATTCTTTTCTTATCATTGCACCTCCACATCATGACTGTGACCTATGTGAGAATCTAATTAATAAATATAATCTGAAAATTAAATTAAGAAACCAGCAAATAAGAAAGTGCTAAGAAAACTAACTATAAAACAACATCATTTGTATCCGTAAAAAAAAAGTGTATGTGGTGAGCACTTGGCGCACTGCAACCATGTCTAGAGTTGAAGGTGTCTAAGACTACCTAAAAAATGTTAGAAAACATAGGATCAGGTTTTAATGAAATAACTTTGTACGAGTGAGACGCAACAACAAGGCAAAAATCTCAGTCAAACTAACAGTAACTTCATCACCCTTTTGGTAGCATCAATCTCTTTGCAGCATTTATATACTTGCAACTTCTGCGGCACCACATGCATCAATGAGAGTAACACTCAATTAAAATCGATGTCAAATCAAAGTCTCACTCCAAGGTACAAACATAGAGTGAAATACATGCAAATTAAGGATTAAAGTATTGAAGAATATCAATTAAAAACCGCAGAAGCACAAAGTAGCATTGCAAAGGGCTTCTCCCCACTCGAAGGTGTAGAATTTTTCTGAAACTTGATTTTGTAGAAACAGGTTGGATCCATTCAAATTAAAGTCAACAACAACCAACCAAATAAAACTTAGATGAACTCCCATAAGCTAAAAGAAGACATCTCATATAGAATTTGAGTAAAATTCCACTTAACCTCTTTAGAACTAATAATGTATACACTGACACTAATTCAACATGCTTGCATAGTGAGAAGAAAGGAAAGAATCCAAGAAAGAATAGTGAGACCCATAGCTTACAAAGAATCTTCCTATCTGAAGAAATAACTACCTAGCCAAGCGAGGCAATCATCAGTTATCCATAGTAGCGTATTGCTGCATATAGTTTACATGATAAATTTGACAACAAGTACAGATCATCTAAATTTGCAAGACATTTCTAAAGATAATATGACCCATCCAGTGGTTTTTATTAGACTATATAAATGACCTCAGTTGCAGTGTTAACAATAATAGGAATGAAGCTAGTTCCACTAAATAGTGCCAACAAAAGGACTTTCAGAGAGTAGAAAAGTAATCCACCAAATGTATTGCATACATCTACGGATTACATATGGAGAAAAAAAACTTCTAATGAGAACAGAATAAAAGCTATTATTGTGACCAGGAGTGGTTGTTTACCTTTTAATTCCATTATGAGTAAGCTTACCTGGGACAACAAACAATCTCAGAAGACAATCAGAACTTGACAATATCTCACTCACTTAACCGATGCTACAGATTCCATTCTTGATATGTCTACATAGATAATAACTCCGAAACCAATCAATTTAAAGAAAAAACTAACTTAATAAACTGAAGCAGTAAAATAGAGGATATCGTCTCTCGCTTTGAAAAGTAGCAACAAGACCGACTTAATGCGAAAAGGATACTATTGAAATTAAAAGAGGTATTAAGCATATCTGTTAATAGGTCTCATCTTTTGTAACAGGTACAAAAGATGCGAAATAACTTCAGGGACTCTACTGATACTTCAGCATAAATCTACAAGTTTTCCAACCAACAAAACAAGCAGATGATCAAGAAAGTGTCATTTCAACTAAATTCATTCACCTATTTCAACTAAATTCATTCACCTATCTCATAGCAATTTAGTCTAGGAATAGTTTCAAAACACCAGCCTTTAGCCTAGGATACAAGGGATTTCCAATATATAATTGCAAAATCAACCAAAAGAACCATTAAGGATAGATAAAAGACCAACTTTTCAGCCACTTGAAGTCGAAGAACACACCTGAACCAAGCTTCACCTTCGTGGCCAAATTATGTCACCTTAGAAGCTTCTTTCTAGATCACCAAAACTACATCGCAACTAGTTTTAATAGATCAAAACCCTCAACTATTAAGGAAACAATCACAACCACAAAGTTTGCAAATGTCTGACAATATGCTACTGGAACAAATGAAAGAATGCATGAAGCAATATTACAAAAAATACTGATTCTTCTATAATCATGATGAATACCTTCTTGAGTATGTAGCAATCTGATGCTTAGTCTACTGGCCGCCCCAATCAATATGCCTGAGCTTCATCTGCAAGAACAAAACAATTCCTAGGACCAACAAGCCATTTCAAATTGCATTTTGTACATTAGATGTATATATGTGTGCATGTAAGCACGTATATGTACATACGTATGTCAAGATGAATTGGCTTATCCATAAACACATATTCACATAAATGCATACAGTAGGTGCGTCCAAGTACACATTTACTGTTTTGGATGTTTTTAGTTGGCACAAGCTCTAATCCATAATACGTTGTCCATATCCAGAGTTTTCTTCATTTCACATTCTAGATGATAGTATTCAGTTTATTTATTCTTAGGAGGCTTATCACGTAATGTGTTGTCCCTAACAATAGTCTAAACAATACATTCCAATGAACAGAGCTGCACTTTTGTACGAATGTCTCTAAAACTAATACTCAGACATTTCGCCCAACAAATTTAAAGAGGAGCATAACAAGAAATGCAAATTAAAGGAGCAACCACTTGAGCTTCTTAAGAAGGGGTTGTAGGAGATGAATTAACCAAGAGCAGTTACAGTAGAAGTTAATATGTTTTTTTTAAGTTACTTCTGATGCAGCCAAAGACAATTCACGTAATTTTAGTGAAAGTAAAAATAAGACCACTTACTGAGCAAATAATTAAGGCAATAATCACAAACAAATATACTGCTTGAATTATTTTGTTTGCCCATAATTAAACTCCAACAACCGCTCGTCATGCTCACTTGAACTAATCTCTAGTTCTGTACACTGCGTCTCCCATTTAAGCTTGGAACTGATGTTGTATCATCAGGAAAAGCCCTGTTCTTCTTCTGAAAGGGAGAACCAGAACAAAATCTTCTAAGTCAAGTAGAGGAAAAAAGTGATATTCCTGCAAATTTTGCAAAGAGACATGATACTTGTCAAGGTAATAAAATATGTTTCATACAACTCAAGCAACACATTTCCAAAAACAACATGAATTCAGAAACAAGAGTGTGTTAAGGAATTTTTGCTAATGCTACCGCTCCAAAAGGTGGATGCATTTAATCTATCATATAAATAGCCAGCTGACAGTGGTTGTTCTTGTTTCAATAACAAACACATAGAATAAAAACTGGACCTTCAGGTGTTATGTACTTTATTAAAATGACAACAACATGTATCCTAGAAGCATTCACTAGACGTTCAACCTTGTTAACTCTCAAGGAACAGTGTTCCAAAGGCGTTGACAAACTACTTTGGAAGTGAACCTCCATAAACACTACATACATGTGAAGTATAACTAACCAAATTAGACGTAGTCAAGCTGGAACTTGTTTACCCAGAAGTCCAAATTGAGTGTTCATAATCTTGGAAACTCTGAAAAGAAGAAGTTACTACTAGCCATCTTCTTCTCCATGACCATTATTGGTGAAACAATCTTGAAATCTTATAAAAGCCAAGCAACTCCACACACAAACCCTAAAATAAAGACAGAAGTCAAATCTGTAAACAATAAACATTGTAAAACAAAATTGTGGATAGAAATGAGAACAACAAAGAAATACCATAAAAATATTTTCTGAATAAACCGATGATCTACTCAAAGAAGATTTTGAATAAACAACAAAACAAAAAGAAAAGGACAAACATATTTCCAATATTGGAAAACGCAAAGAAACTGAACTATTTAACAAGAAACTGTCTCGAAAAAACTAATTCAAGAAATTGAAATTTGAAGATTTTTCTTCATTTGTCGTTACGTAAGACAGAGAAAGAAGAGAGAGAGAGGAACAATTTTTATTGCATAAACGATTAACAAGAATCAACTACAAAAAAAAACAAACGAGAAATTTCAAACACCGGAAAACGCAAAGACCCTGAATAATTCCGAGCAACAGTTCTTGCAACGAGTTCGTCGACAAACAAAATTGAAGGATAAGAGACAAATCTTACACCGCCCGAAAGCCCTCGGTATCACCGATTGCGGAATCCTCGCGAACAATTCAATTTCCGAACGTCCATTTCCTGTTGTTGAAAGCATGCTCTTTCTCTTCTCTGTTGTTATTCAAAACTAATCGATCACAAAATTTGAAACTGGAAAATGAACTAGTCAAAAGAAGAAGAGAAAGAAGAAAAACAAAAGATTGAAAACAGAAATTGGTTTTTCTCCCTATTGAAATTTTTTTATTTTCTTTTAGGGTTTCTGTAAGGTTTTGGAACACGAAAGAGGGGATAGAGAGAGCGAGCGAGTATGGAGAGACAAGCGGGTTAAATAAATTTCTTTTGAGGTGGGTTGAAACTTGAAACTTCAATTATAATCATTTCTCTGACCGTTACAAAGTGTTGGATGTATAAATACGATTATAATCTGTAACTTGGCTCGTACGCTACAGTATTTGCAACTCAGGAATTTTATAACTAATTTTGCTTAATCAGTCCCCCACAGTTGTTTTTGGGTGAAAACTTATGAAATAATAGTTCCCTAATGTTGCTATCATTTATTAATAAAAATTAAATTGTTGGCTACCAATTTCTCTCCGTACAATTTTGTGTTTCTAAGAAGTGCCAATTTGAATCCTCCTTCTATGGATTTAATAGCAAAAATTCAAAAAAATAACATGCAACATTTATAAATTCATAATTATGAAGTTATAATTATGGATAAAATTAACACCTTCAAAATTTATAGAATTTTATCGCTCTAAACAATCTTATAAGAACACATCTTTCTCCATACATATGTGCTCAAAGAGGACAACCCGAACACTTGATCCTACTCGGAATAATAGATAATAGACTAGGGAGGTCCTTCACTAAGTTCTTGGGCTAGTCGAACTACGAGCAGCTCTAGCGGCAAACTAAGAAGTAATCATATGGTGTAATTGAAACCAAACTGCTTAGTTGATCTTTCAACACATGAGTATCATCAACAATTACAACAAGTGACTCGAGGAAGATTGCCGAAGTTCTTATAGCTAGGCTTGTTACAATCTAATGGCAAAGAACACTGCCTTGGAAATACTTGTACACGATCAAGCAGCTTCATTATATATTGAGAGTATTGATAGGTGGTTATAGTGTAGACACTCAACCCAAAGAACTTAGACGCCTCATGAAGAAAATCGCAACTTTGTGGCTATATCTAATTCTTTAACGTAGTACTTGTGCTCATTCTCGTTGTAGTTTTTGCAGGAGACAAAATAGGGAGTAGGTGGGTGGATAATCATGTTAAATATAACCCGCGTGCAATACTTAATTAATTTAATAATTATTATTAAAATCTTACTAATTAGCTTTGAAAGTTATTAATATAACTAATGTGATAACTTTGGCGTACTCAAGACAGTGCCCACTCTTCGCAATTGCATATTGAAGTACTTCAAGCGCGTCATGGATCTTACAAACTCGTAAAGCCAATTGAATCAGAAGTCAAATTAACCACTAAAATTCGAAGACTTTACATGGGCAGAAGTGTTTGAAAAAGCTTCACGGGTGACCACGACAAAGATTTCACTAAGTAGCGAAGATTGCAATACATTTCAATCTATACGAGTGCCCAACTCTATCAATTGAGCAGCCATTCTTGTCACAGTAACTCTTATTTAGTCAAGTGAAAGATAAATAGCTATGAACAAATCTGCACTTTCTCATTGGCCTTTTCCAAGGGTATACATTAAATGCCTTCACATTTCTGGGCGGTTCTCATGAATTGTGCTTTTATAGGCACTATAATCGACTTCAGAAAGCATACCATGCCTAAGCCATACCATAACAACCAGCTCGTGAGGCCTAGTGCTAATTAGTGAGGGTTATACTTCGACATGTCGTGCCAACTCGTGAGACCTAATACTTAAAGCATGCTAGCCCGTGATAACATATGCTTAAGCATGATGACCCTAGTGTTATGCCATACAAAACCGATGTGTGTCTACATTTAGGCATATTAATTGTGAGGGCTCCGTAACAACATCAGCCCATGAATGCTAAGATGAGACAAGCTAGCTTGTGGGGTACCTATGCCAAAACATCTTTGCTCGAGCATGCAGGATGACATAGTTGTCCCATTGTTCTAACAGATGCATTGTCCATCAACCTGTTATGAGTTTCCCGTAAGAGAGTTTCTTGGCAATGCAACTCTAAAGAGTCGAAACAGACTTGGCAGCTTGCACCTCCTATAGCTGCTACTTTATGAGCCAACTCTATGAAAGATCTGTCTTTACTGTTTAAGTGGTTGTAGCATACTAAACGTATTGCTAAAGTGACTTTACGACTATCAATAATCTGTAACCGCACACATCAATGAGGCGTATGTTATCAGACTTCACAAAGCTAGAATTGTTCCTCTCTCTATCATATAATTATGCATTGAAGGTTTTCTCCATGCATCAATTAGAGTTATGTTTTCATATTAAGAAGGGGTCAAGATAGAAATTAAATTTAATGAAGGAAAGCAATTGATTGAGAAAAGAGAACACTAGACCAAGATAAACTTTCTTTTTAATTAATTTATGGTAATAATTATAAAGTTTCTAGATCAAGAATGTATCATTTATGTAAAATTAATCTGAACATATAATTAAGAAATTGTAATAATTAGTATGAGCAAAATGGCTTACTAGAAAATCATAATCATACTTTAGTGGATATGGTTAGAAATAATTAAGCAACTTATATTTGCTCAAATTGGATGTATGCATTAATGCCACTGATTGCTAAATAAAGTTCCTAATAAGATAGTTTTAAAAAAACTCTTTCTGAATTGTGGACCAGAAGTAGACCTACTTTGAGACACTTGCATATTTAGATTACCGGATACAAGTAAGAATTCATAATCCATATGAAACAAACTAAATTTAAGAACAAATCATGGTCTTTTCTTTGATTATCTAGAAAAATCAAAGAGTATGATTTTATTCTCCTAATTATAGTAAAAGAATCATTGAAACTGAAAAATATTAAGTTTATTAAAATTGTAAAACTAGTGGGAGCAAAGAACAGTGTAGATTACAAATTCAAAAAGTTAGAATACTTTTAAAATTGGTATTTCTACAATTGATATCAATTTAAGAACTTGTATAACAAATGAATGATCAAACTCCTCAAAATTAAGCTAAATGAACCTACGATAGACGAGCCACAAGAAATAACATTAAGTAGATCTAAAAAAATTTTTAAAAAAAATTCTGTTGTTTTGGATGATTATGTAATTTATGTATAAAAGTCAATTTTGAATTAGAAATTGATGAGGGTTCAGTTTTATTTTTACAGGCTTTCGAAAATTACAATTATTCTAAATAAGTAGATGCCATAAATTAGTTAAAATCTATGGATCAGAACATGTCTAACCCATAGTTTTGTCTTTAGGATTAAGAAAGGGGTCAAGAAGAGAGAAAGTAGATTTACTAAAGAAAGAATTTGTTTGGGGGAAAAAAAGCATTATGGATTAAGGTACACTTTTCTTTTAATTTACTTATGGTGCAAATAATAAAATTTCAAAATCAAGGATATATAATTTATCTAAAATTAATATTTATATATAATTAAGAAAGCATAACAAATAGGCTATAGTAACGTGTTTCAGCACGGCGAAGATCGTGTAAGGTTATAGAGTGGAGAAAAGTATCGTCAAGGTCAAAACAAAAACAAGTTATTTTGTTACAAAAGATGATCAAATGTTGTAGAGTGGGTGTAGTTCATCAACTTCGTACATAGCTTCACGACGCCTAAAGAACTTTTCCCACTCTTGGAACATTGTAGCGACTACTAATGCCTGCACCTCTATTTCTTCATAATAATAGTCATCTTCTTCAAAGATTCTCGTTGCCCCTATGAATAGGGTCAAAGTAACTTCAATGCTTGATTTTATGAATTCGTTAGAGCACGACATTCTTAACTTTTCTAAAGTGGCAACTAGGTCAAATAGGTGGGTTGAGCTCAAACCTAATTTGACAAGAATAAGACTAGGTCATATTTCAAAATAACCTAATTAAATTGGGTTAGGTTGTTTTTGACCTAACTAACATAATACAAATTCAATTAATACATAGTGGAGAATAAGAAGGGGAATTAAATATCAAGTTTGGAGTCTTATAGATAGTTAGATACTTCATCTTAGAGCTAAATATTAAAAAGAGAGTATTTTAATCTTTTCTCACGAAAAATGACCAAAATATATATTTTGAAAATATATCTTAGAAACAAAGTGAGACGGAAAGTGCGTAGTTAATCAAAATGTTATATCTTATTCTTCTCCTTTTTATTCCGATCTTAACAATAACTCTAAATGATCTCTGATTCTCCTTATCACCCTCTATTCTTTCGATAGTGGCCAATCTAGTGGGTCGACTAATCCAAATTCATTGCATTAAAACAAATTTAGGTGGAAATAATTTTTGTGTTAAAATTGAGTCAAAATTTGGGTGGCTGTGTGTGAGTCTCAAGTCATCCCATAGAAAACAAATTTAATATTCATAATAAAATTAAAATTAATATTCATAATGAAATTAATTTTATCAATTTGTTTTTAAATATATGTTAACTTACAATGTGATTCTAAATGTATTTGTAAAAGATTTGGAATATATATTGATTTAGAAAAATATTATATATATATATATATATAAAATAAGAAACACTAATACTAAACGGAGTTCAAATATAACAAACATTTGTTAGAGAAAGTTGGCAAAAATATAGAGAAAATTGAGGCAGGATAGCATAAGGTCAGAGAAAGTCACACAAATTTAATTAATAATAGACATTCTAAAATTTTTCATAAATATGTTGTAGTCCAACAAGTAAGTTCGAGTCTCGCAAAGATAGGATCCAATTCGAGTCCAATAAGGTTGTACAGTATAGATCGAGAGTGCCACCCATGTGACTAAGTGCGATCAAGCATAGATTCACACTATGTCACCCTTTATAATAAATTTCTGAAAAATATTAGAATAAAATTTTTCGTTAGTACTCAAACTTAGGTCTATAAAATAGTAGATCACTATCATTACGAATAGTATTACGACATATATTTTTGAGATTTTACGATATCTATTATTATTTAAATTTGTGCGACCCTACGTGAGTGTATTTAATTTTTTAATGTATATTTACCATTTTTTTATTGAATGTCTACTATATTTGAGCTCCTTTTGGTATTAGTGCTTCTTCCTACATATATAAACATAAACACCTATAGTATTTTTCTTGAATCAACACTTATTTGAAATCTCATGAATACACTCAGAATCACCTTGTAAGTTGAATAAGAATCAAATCGAGTCTTGGAGATATTTCGAGGACGTTTGAAAGTGTTTATGAAATAGAACTTTTTTAAAATCAATGATATCTTAGAGATATTTCGAAAAATGAGCTATACTTTTTTATCTAAAACAATAGTAAAAAGAAGTAATAATAAGATATTATGACATAAAATTTTTTTATACCTTTCAAAATTTTAAATAAATTTTGTAAGTATTATACAAGGTTTATTAAAAAATATGAAATAAAAAAAAGCTTTTGAAAAGCTCTCAAACGCTCTGTCAAATATGACCTTCATATTTAAGGCTAAAAATTGAAGGGGAGTATTTTGGTGTTTTCTTACCAAAAGAATAGTAGAAAAACATATTTTGAAAACATGGCCTACTTAATCAAATTAGCTATCTTACATAGCACCTACATAGACATCAGATACAATCCAGAGAATAAATGAGTTCGAATTACACAAAGTTACATGTTTATTTGAAAAACTGGTCGATGACTCGTGCAATGCACAAGCTTTAATAGATAGTTGGTTATTATTATCATTATTATCGATGTAGGATTAGGACTAGCATTGCTTACTAGTAATTTGTTCTTGTATATAAATATCTAAAGCATATTAATTATTCAAAATTTAGACTTTAGAATAATTGCTATGAAGTTGTAGAGTTTTTAATCTCTTTTTAAGGCTAGAAGTTGTTGTGAATGCGGTAGTGTGAACGAACAAAAAATTAGCACAGCGGAATGAATAGCACACACTAGGATTTTGCAATCCAAGTTGAGATTGTTAAAGATAAAGAAAGCAATCACACGACACCAAGATATACGTGGGGAAAAAAACGAGAAAAATCCCACGGTGGTGTGGTCACACCAAAAGAAAATATCTCTATAAGATGAGATTACAATGTATGCTTACAACTTTGCTTTCTTGCTTTCCTTCTCTCTTTGCATGCTTCTTTGTATATTTCTCATACATATCATAAATCCCACACATTTGGGACATATATATAGGATGCAAGAAAATCCTTTGTAGCTAGTCCACTAAATAACTAACTCTCCAAAGTAACTCTTTGGAATTAATTCGTGGGCATAACTTTCTTATGGTAGTTAGATGAATCTAGACATTATTTCTTCATGAATGAATCTGGACATAACTACCGTAAGAGCTATGTTGGACTAAATGGTGGACTACCAACAGCTACTTGTGGACTGCTTGATTATAAGCTCATCAAAGTGTCTTTATATCCAACAAATCTCTCACTTAAAGACACTTTGTCATGTCTTTCCAAGAAAGTAAGAAGTTGGTACGAAAGTACCCGCATCGGAGGTACTGAAAATAGATAAAGGTAGAGCGGAGCAAGGGCTAGTATACTTACTAGCTGACTTCCGAAGTTCATCATGCCTTAGTCAATTTTCCCCCAACTCCATTGCTTTTTTGAAATGCTTTCTTAGGATACCTGTGACCACCACCACTTCTGTCCCTACTATTGTCCATTGTGATTCCATACAAAGTTCTGCAAAATTCAAACTTGTCAAAAATAATTGCCTTCATTAAGACATCCGCGGGAGTCTCCTTGGTAGGAATCTTGAGTAAGTTAATACTCCCACTGGAAACCATATCACGAACAAAGTGATATTGCACTTCAATGTGTTTTGTTCTGGAATGAAATGCTGGATTTCGTGCAAGATGTAGGGCACTTTGGCTATCACAAAATAGAGGCAACGAATCTTGTTTGTACCCTAATTCCTCCAATAATCTCTTCATCCATATACCTTCTTTGCATGCTTGTGTTACTGCCATATACTCTGCTTCTGTTGTGGAAAGAGCTACAACAGATTGCAGTTTTGAACACCAACTGACAGCACCATCTGCAAGGGTGAACACATAACCAGAAGTAGATTTTCTCCTATCAAGATCACCCGCATAATCCGAATCCACAAAACCTTTGACAAGACATTCAGACCCTTTGTAACACAATGCAGCATCTAGAGTACCGTTAATATATCGAAGTACTCTCTTGACAGCCATCCAGTGCTCATTGCCTGGATTTGCCATGTATCTACTCACCACTCCCACTGCTTGGGCAATGTTTGGCCGAGTGCATACCATGGCATACATAAGGCTTCCCACTGCAGATGCATATGGTACCTGAGACATCCCCATCTTCTTCTTGTCTTGGCTAAGACATCCCAAAGAAGATAACCTGAGATTAATAGAGAAAGGGGTAAACACCGACTTACTTGTTTGCATGCCAAACCGCTGCAACACCTTCCTCAGGTAGCCAGCCTGAGACAGTCGGATTTCTCTATTGTCTCTGTCTCGCCATATCTGCATTCCAAGAATCTTGTTTGCCGGACCCAAGTCCTTTGTATCAAATTCACTAGCTAGTTGAGCCTTCAATTGTTGGATGCGTTCCATGCTTTGGCTCGCCACAAGCATATCATCCACATACAGCAGCAAGATGACATACTCACCTCCCTCAAACTGCTTGATGTAAGCACAAAAGTTCGAGACTAGCTTGCTGTATCCGAGGCTCCCGATACAACCATCAAATCTCTTATACCAGCACCTTGGTGCCTACTTAAGCCCATAAAGAGATTTGACTAACCGGCAAACCAAGTTCTCCTTGCCGACCTCGGCAAAGCCTTCTGGTTGGACCATGTATATCTCCTCTTCCAACTCACCGTGCAAGAATGACGTTTTCACGTCGAGTTGTTCAAGGTGGAGATCCGATGATGCGCACAATGCCAAGACCATACGAATTGTTGCCAAACGAACCATCGGAGAGAAGATTTCATCAAAGTCGACTCCTTCCTTTTGTGCATATCCTTTTACAACCAATCGGGCACAAAACCGTTCTACTTGATCATTGCTACCACGATTGATCTTGTAGACCCATTTGTTACCAATAGCTTTGCGTCCTTTAGGAAGTGGAACTAATTCCCAAGTCCTATTCTTATGGAGTGCCTCGATTTCTTCTTGCATAGCTTCCATCCAACGGGCAGCATCTGGACTATCCAATGCTTCCTTAAGAGTTGTTGGCTCTCCTTCTTCAGTAAGAAGATTATATGTAATGTTAGACATAGGCTCCAAATAGTAATCCGCATATCTCTCAGGTGCTTTCCTCTTACGAGTTGAACGCCTAAGGGTTGGATTCTTAGGAACTTTTTCCTCATGCCCATCCGTTGGTTCATGCACAGAAACTGAGTCTTCTTCCTCATCTTCTGCCTCCTCCGGATTAACCATGGTCTTATCCTGAAGCAAGTTTTTCTTTCCAGTCGCATATCTAGTGGCATCATCACCTTCTGATGTTCTTTGCAGCTGGTCCTCTACAAAGATCACATCTCTACTGAAGAAAACCTTACGAGTAGTGGGATCCCATAAGCGATACCCCATAACATCTTCAGCATACCCCAGAAATATGCACTTTTTGGACTTAGGATCCAACTTGGATCTCTCCTGTGATTTATACATCACAAATACTGGACAACCAAAAATATAAAGGCGAGAATAATCAACAACATTACCAGTCCACATTTCCATTGGCATTTTCAACCCAATAGTAGTTGAAGGGATGCGGTTCAATACATAACAAACCGCCTTGGCTGCCTCTGCCCAAAAAGAGTTAGGCAAATCAGCCACTTTAAGCATAGCCCTTACCCGCTCAAGTAATGTCCTATTGAACCGTTCCGCAACTCCATTTTGCTGTGGAGTATAAGGTACAGTGGATTGCCGTTTGATACCTTGTTCGGCTAAGAAAATAAGGAATTCATCACTGTTGTATTCTTCTCCGTTGTCCGACCATAGGCATTTGATCATACTACTGGAATCAAGTTCCACTCGAGCTTTAAAGTACTTGAATACACCAAAGATCTCTGACTTCCTTCGGATTGGATACACCTAGCTTCGTCGAGAAAAATCATCAATAAAAGTTACCAAATATTTGGCACCCCCAAGTGAAAGCTGTGGTGACTCCCACACATCCGAGTGAACCAAGTCAAGAACGGCTTTGGCTCTAGAGAATGATCTTCCAAACTTGGTACAGTGCTGCTTCCCAGTAACACACTCCTCACAAAACGGCAACTTAACCTCGGATAGCCCTGGCAAGAGCTTCCGATCACAGATAATTTTAAGGCCATACTCCGAAATGTGACCCAACATCAAGTGCCACATTCGAGTTACCTTCTCTAAACTAGTGCCGGATGCTACATTTGCATCTCCATGTGATAGTGTCACTCCAAGCACTTGGTACAAGTTGGAACCGATCTTTTCTCCCTTCAAGATTTCTTGCTCATACTGGATGACCTTCATAATGCCACTCTCTATTCGGGTCTTACAACCAAGATCATCAAACTGTCCAAAAAATAACAAATTTTTAGTGAGGCCAAGTACATGGCGTACCTTACGAATGAGGCGAATCCTTCCATCTTCTCCCTTGAGCATGATGGAACCAACTCCAATAACCTTCAAGACTTGGCCATTTCCCATCCGCACGTTACCTCCAGAAACGGCTTCATACTCATGGAACCAATCCTTTTTGGATGTCATGTGCCAAGATGCTCCTGAATCCAAAATCCAGACATCCGGAAATTTGGCCTTGTCTTCGGTAGTAGTTGCTATTTCGCCAACTAAAGCCTCGACGTCATCCGAGTTATATGCCACATTTGCTTGAGACTTGGAAGCTTTTGTACTTCCTCCTTTGGCCAACGACTTGCACTCACGCTTGTAGTGCCCAAGCTTTCCGTAAGCAAAACACTTTACTTGCCGCTTGTTCCTCTTTTGCTGCCCCGTGCCACTATTTCCAAAATTCCGCTTTCTTTTCTTATCTTGTGCCAACAACAAAACCTCCGGTTGTTGTCCACCAGGCACAGTATCAAGCTTGTCCTTTCGTCGACTTTCTTCTTCAAGAACAGCTGCAACGACATCTTCATAAATAAGTGATTTCAAGTCGCTGTTACCTGTTTGATTTATGACAACTTGATCATAAGAACTTGGAAGACTTTGGAGTAGAATCAAAGCACGCTCATCAGTCTCTATCTTCTTCTCTAGTGCTGTTAATTGAGAGAAAAGAGACTCCATGGCACTAAGATGTTCAGCTACAAGGGAGGTTTCAGTCATGCGAAGAGAATACAAACTTCGCATCAAGAATATAGCATGTTGCCTTGACTTCTTGGCATAAACTTTCTCAAGCTTTTCCCAAACCTCTTTTGCGGTCTTTAGCTCTGAGACACTAAGAAGCACATGATCAGCAAGAGAAAGATGAAGATTTGTCATAGCATACCTTTCCATCTTTTGCCATCTGTCGTCCGTAATATCATCGGGATGATCCTCTAGAGCGGCAACACATTTTTTTTTTGCTAGAATTGCCAAAATCTTCATCCTCCACAACGGGTAGTTGCTCCCATTGAATTTTTCAATCTCAAACTTGTTTGCCATCAGAAAAACCGTTAGCTCTGATACCACTTGTTGTGAATGCGGTAGTGTGAACGAACGAAAAATTAGCACAGCGGAATGAATAGCACACACTAGGATCTTGCAATCCAAGTTGAGATTGCTAAAGATAAAGAAAGCAATCACACGACACCAAGATATACGTGGGAAAAAAAACGAGAAAAATCCTACGGTGATGTGGTCACACCAAAAGAAAATATCTCTATAAGATGAGATTACAATGTATGCTTACAACTTTGCTTTCTTACTTTCCTTCTCTCTTTGCATGCTTCTTTGTATACTTCTCATACATATCACAAATTCCACACATTTGGGACATATATATAGGATGCAAAAAAATTCTTTATAGCTAGTCCACTAAATAACTAACTCTCCAAAGTAACTCTTTGGAATTAGTTCGTGGGAATAACTTCCTTATGGTAGTTAGATGAATCTGAACATAACTTCCTTATGAATCTGGACATCATTTTTTCATGAATGAATCTGGACATAACTACCGTAAAAACTATGTTGGACTAAATGGTGGACTACCAATAGCTACTTGTGGACTGCTTGATTATAAGCTCATCAAAGTGTCTTTATATTCAACAGAAGTGGGTCAGCCGACAGACTCTAACATGGACAAGATCCTTTAGTATCCGATTTGGAACCGGAATTTAGACCCATGGGGCGGGTCTAAGTCTTTAGTAAAAAATTTGAACTTGAATTAGACATATTTCTTATAGTAATTTTCGCACATTTCATGATATATAATTTTTCTACGTAATTTTATGGATTGATCTAAATTCCATCCAAATCCAAATTAAAGGACTAGGTATGATTTTTATATTCTTGAACTCGAATCCTAAAAATCAAGTTTGGACCCTCTCGAAATACAAACAAATTATATATAAATCCAATTTTATTCACCCAAAAGCTTTCTTGTTGGTTATGACTTTTTATTTTAATTTTTGAACTTGATCTGACCAGCTTACAACTCTTCCTTCCTCTAATATGTTAACAAATTTTCTATTAAAAATAGATAGATAAATAGAAGGTTGTTATAGATATTTTTAAACACGTGCGGAATTACAATCAATGTAATTTATTTTATAGTAATTATAATATTTATTATAAAAGGAATAGCTTTGTAGTTATTGTGAGTTCTCTTGACTTTTAGAAAATATTTGACATTACTTATTCTCTATTTATTTTTTTTATTTTATATTTTTTTAATAAGCCTTCTAAAATATTTTACAAAAATTTTAAAATAATTAGAATGTACAAAAAAATCTACTTAATTTTATTATTTTTTAGATTAAAAAGTAAAATGCATTTTAAAAAAATTTAATAATTTTTATTTTTTTCAATAAACACTCCAAAATATTGAAGACGGAGTCCCAAAATTGATTTTTATGACCACCAAACTCTGCAGCGTTGGGCGTAGCTTATAAAAAGCTACTTTTTAATTTTTTTTCATTTCATATTTTTTAATATATATTTTATAAGTATTTAAAAAATTTATTTAAAAATTTAGAAAATGTAAAAAAATTTTACATAATAAAATCTTTTTATTACATATTTTTATTATTTTTTTAAAATAAAAATAATAAAAATTATTTTTTAAAAAAATAAAAATATTTTTTATTTTAAAAAAATTTTATTTTATAAATAATTTCAAGCGGCAGCTATGTTGACCACTGCACGGTTAGCTGCACCACACCGGATCCGGACTCCTTTTGCTCTCCCTAGGGCATAGCTTTCCAATCTTCTGCTGCTGTCCCTTTCGTCGACCTCGCTTTTCTTATTTTTTTTTTGTTTTTTTTTTAAAATTTATTTGTCCACCACTATCCACCCTTATCCTTCTGATTTGAGTGGTTTCTATTATCTTTCTTATTGGATTACCAAAAAGTGAATGTTGGAGGCCAAAGCTCAAAGAATCTGAGAAAGCTTTCATTCCCTATAAGAAAATATAGTCCTTGAGAGAGCTATCTGGTGATCGGACCTAAAACTTTCGAGCGATTGAGGTAAATTGTTCTTCTCCTCGTGGAGAAAAATTGCTGGAATTGCATTTCTTTCCTTTTTTTTTGGTGAAGGATATTGGCAGAAGATGTAATAAGGATTTTGTTTCCTGAGAATCTGAATATGAGTTAATCTTTACTGAAATCCAAGAAATTGGGGTGTTTTTGCAAAAGTAGATAGAAAGGTGAAGTGGGTATAATCTGTAATAGTAATTGGCTCATAAGTTTTGTAGCTTCCATATTTTCAAAAGCTGGAGTTAATTTTCTTGGGGAGCTAAATGGTCTTTTGTTCGAATTTCTGGACTCATGAAAGTTAATGAAGAATCATACTGAACTTTTTTCCTAATTTGGACTATAGAAGAAATGTTTTGGCGTTAATACTTTGGGGTAATGCAAAGAAGATATCGATGTTTGGTGAAAATTGATAATGAGATTGTTCTGATGATTTTTGAAATCTGAACTTTTGCTTTTAGAATAAAATAGAATTATAAGTAGCTCTTGGTTGAAAGTAAGTGTTGATGTTAGGCTGTTTGCTAATGATTTATGAATTCTGTATTATGGAAGCTATGGATTCTTGTTGTTACTAGCTAAAACAGTTACCATATTATTGAACTTTCTGTGTCATGATTTAGAAAGTGATATAGAGGTTACATGTTTTGAGTAAGGTTGAAAAATTAATCCATGTTCCAGTGTTCTGTTCAATGATAAAGTACCTGGATAAGTTGACTTCAATTTAAATATCTGAGTTTGGAAATTAAGAGTTGGGTTTCCAGATTGGAATGACTGTAAGTGTTATGACTTCAGTTTTCTAAACTCTGGGTTACTTTCCAAAATACACAAATGGGTCTTAGATCTGTTTTAATACCCAGGAGTTATCTGATTCAATTTTAGAAAAAAGAAAAATAAAAAACTCGTTTGGTTATTATTATGTTTTGTCTCATTGGATCAGTGATGAAAGCATCGAAAGAACGCACTGACTGCCAAGATGCTTGAATTCTCGGCAATCGATTGCTTCCTTGAAGGTAATATATGAATTCTGCTTAGTGCTTCTTGTTTTTCTCTGGTCACTCTTTTCTTGTATTTATGTACTAGCTCTTGTCTCTCATTGTTTTCTTTTACCCAGTTTTGGATCTGTCTTCATAGCCTGTAATTTGATCAAGCTTTATTGTTCTCACTGTCAATTTGACTTTATTATGCTCTATTGTTATTTGCATAATTTCAATTTTGTTGCGGAGTTTTTTGGTTTGTGGGTTTGTTGGCCTCAAAGTGTTTTTAGGCTCAACTACTTGGCTTTGAATTTCATTATTGTTATCTTTTGTTTGATCGTGTTTTTCCCTTGGTTTTGCACTTCATTCCACTCACGACTTGTGTGTTTCTCATCCTCAATATTCTGTGCTCCCTCTTTTGTTGACTCTTTGTGATTATCCCCAAAATGCTAGGTTTTCCTTTTCATTCCAGCTTTTATGATAGTCTCTCAATTGTTAATGGTTTCTGTCTATACTTCTTTTTACTCTCTATATGTTTTTGGCTTTTTTAATCTCAATTTATCACTATACTTGTTGTTTCTCAGTGAAAGGCGGAATTGATGAGATGATAAAATATTTAGCAAACGAGCCATCTGTTGGGCTCTTTTTTGTGCAGCAGCATGCTCAGGCCTCAATGCCATACCTTCTCAATGTCAGAGTAAGATAAACTTTGCAGCTTCTTTCTCCTGAACATGTCTTTCGTAGAGATTCACTGCTCAAAAATTCGCTTTTTATCTTTTGTAAGTTGCTAATTTTGTTCACTGAGCTTTTCAAAGTGCTCTTTTGTTCCTTAACTTATTACTGCTTCATTGAGAAAGTCAGTGCTGTACTTGTTCCTGTCATATTTGCTCTTGTGACAATCAGTACAAGAAAAATGTAGTACTTCTGTGTATTTGAAGGATGTTTGAGCTCAAATTTTCTTAGCAAATCTTAGTGATTGCTATGTGGTGCCTAAAAGACAATCATTTCCATCAGGAACCATAATGGACCTGATATTAAATTCTTAGGGGATTAGAAAGTGATTTTAAAAATTCAGGTTCTATGATGAACAATATATGAAAGTACTTAGTCTCCATGGGATAATGAACAATATAACAAGATAGGTGTAAAAGCATATCTGTTTGTGGGGCAATAGTTTTGGGGAGAGTTGCATGTTGAGAAAATATTAAGGGAGATTGGGCAGAAAACACAATTCAGAAGAGAAATGGAGGAAGTAGAAAACTTCGGTACATTGTCTTAGAAGGACAACCGAGAAAACTAGCAAAATTACTTTAGGAATTACGCCCTATATATCAAGAATAGACCTACACATGGATTTGTGGCATAAGCCCACGTAATGTCCGTATAAATAATAATAGTTAACAAATGCATCATTAGCTACTAGCATACTCATGAGATGTAGTTGGCGCAAGGGGAGGACAATAATAATGTACAAATTAGGGGAAGTTTAAATCCACCGTATAAAAGAAAGCGACACAAATGTGACATCTTGTAAACTAAATACTTTGAACTTCAAATATTCTAAAAACTAGTTTTAGGTGACTCTTAATACACCATGTAAAAGAAACTGAGACAATATCACACAATAAATCTGCCACACTCACTTGGGTTTTTGATTATCAGTATTGTTTGATCCACATTTTTAATAGATGAAATGTTTATATGCTCATACTGTCTTTCTAGGAAAAGGTTTCAGAGAAAATTCATGAAGTAACTATGCACACCGAAGATTTTGATGATTCAATAGAAGTGGTGAAATCAATGTCAGAATTCGGGCTTATTATTGTTGACGAGATGATTAAGGATATTAATAAATCTTTATTCATCATGTCATCAATGCAACCAAACAAGAGGTAAGAATTGTTCACAGCTCATGGTTGTATATTTTCATGTGAACTTGTATATTCTTTGTTTTAGTTAAGAAATTAGAAACAAAAATCTGCAAAGCATTGGCCGATCGGTGATAGTTTAAGCTATCATCAATGAGGATTGCTTTGTTAACTCTTGCGTTGTTATACTAGAAACTCCCCATGCATTTCCTTATTATATGTAGGGCTAAGCATGCATTCATAGTACTCATACATAGTACTCATACTAGGAACTCACCCATGCATTTCCTTATTATATTTTAGGGCTAAACATGCGTGCATATTAATCATATATTCTTGTACATTTGATGCTTATGGAAAGCGCCAATTGGGTAGACGCTTTGATGGAAAGGAAGGTTGGTCCATAGGTGGGCATGCCAAAACAAAGTTGAAATAACCGGATATGATCTTTAATTACAATATCCTCATTCTAGTTTCCAACAAAGGAAGCTGTTATTGTAGACCATCGTATTTAGGTGATACAATACACCTAAGTCTACAGTTTTCGATTATCAAACTGTATAGTTTGATAAAGCAATGTCCATAAATGAAAAATCTACCTCGACAAAGACTAGATATATGTAATCGTAGCCTATGACATTAGGGATAATGCTCCTATTTCGTGAAACCCGAATAATGTATTAGATAATGAATATATAGCTCTAAAATATGGTGCAATTAAAATGTGCATGATCACTCTTTGAGGAAGGTGATATGAAACGCATAGTACCATGGAGTGTGGATGTGTACTTAATGGATAATTTGTTACTAGATTTTGTTTAAATTTCAACGTTGGGTGCCACTTAGCAATGCCAACTTTCGAGCATGTTGGAGAGGTAACTTTGAGACGACAGAGTGTCAGAGTGATAGAACAATCATTTGCTGTCTGATTTGCTACTAAATTTGAAGTTAACCTTGGTTTAAAAATAGTTATTGTCATGTCCACAATGGCCAAACTCATGTGTAACCTCTTTAAAAATCTATGAATTTTATACTAAATGAGGTTAAAATTAGTGTGTACATATTTTGAAAGGTGACATGAGACCAAACAAGTCTATGTTGATAGAAAATTCGTGTTATTTTTGCTACCCGATTTAATTTGAAGTCACGATTTGTTGCTCATCGTAACCAATTGATGCATGGTTTGGCTTACAATTTAAACATTTAAACTAGATGTGAATGTGGAACAAACATGCATGTGAACACTAGTTTTGAAGGGTGATCTGAAATCCTACAATGCCATGGTGATGGAATGTTTTTATGGTATCTCGTGTATTATATGTTTCAAATGTTTCTCCTATGTTAATTTTGACTACAATTGTCATGTTCAAAAATGAAAACATGACTGGCAAATCAACTAAACCATAAGATCTGAATTAAACTAGTGCTTATAAACAAATATGTGAAAATATAAGGAAAGCTTGTATAAGATTATGAATTTAATGAAAATCGAATACAACCTGATAGGATGTTTCCTAGAACATTTTAAAACTCACATATAAAGAACTTAATCTAAAACATCACAATGCAAACAAAGAAATGCGAAATTAATTGGCAGAGTCTCACCTAAAAGTCAAGTTCCACAAAAAAGGAATAACCTTTCCTGCAATTTGACTGCATTACAATTTTAGATCAGTAATATACGGGCCAACCGCAACCATTAACATTCCCAAAACATAAGTTTTACATGCCCATGCCCGCACGTCCATATATAAAAAATAATAGCTACACTCCCCAATAGATAAGGCTACACGCTCACTATAATTATTTAAGTCTAAAATGGATGTAAGAACGTCAATACCACTTAAAAAGTCACAAGTATACTTAACAAACATATTTAAATACATCATCCAAAAGAAAATAGCAATTTATATATCCCCTGAGGTACAAAGCAGACCTATATGGAGCACGTTGAGATAACTATCATAATCCGGGAATTACATTTTAAGTTTCTAGCCACCTGTAAACCTGAAAAGCAAACTAAGTCCTTAGGACAAGAGGGCAAATGACAAAGAAAGAATTCCTCAGGATGACGAAGTAAGGGTGAGTCTACCAACTCAATTAGTCTAAAAAGAAAGATGCATAATACATAGGTACTAACATTTACATTATTATGTAGTGTTCGTAACTTGTGATCATATAATTGTAGTCCTTCCAAGTCCCAATTTATAGTTGATGCTATACACAAGCCTTCCCACATGACTTAGTCTCTCTTTTTGTTCCCGTTATATGACCCACATACAAGGTTTATCAACAATTCACTCTAATAAACCGGAACTTCTGCACACATGTGCTTATATGATTATTATACATTTATATGAAATGAAGCTAATTTCAAATACCACAATAATTATTAGCAATCTCATTACTTAATCAAATTCCAGTTCAGAAGCATACAAGTATGATTCTACTCTTGGAACATCAATGATATATTCAAAGCACACCTATACACCACTTGTTATTCACAACGGTTTGGTAGTGCTAGCTTAGTTTAGAGGGCTTATCGAGGCAAAGAAATGATTTGATGTAGTCTTAGTTTCACATAAGGAGCTTTTCAATTACCGGTCAAGAGGGATTTACCTATAAGGAAGGTATTGATAAACTAGCCAATAACGAGTTTAATTGGTAAAGAACTGTTGGTGCAAATCAACCGTGAGGTATGGCCTACCTACCTACTTGTCAAAGGAAGTGGTGGGGAGGGGAGAGAGATTGCTAAATTGTAGTCGTGTGAGCCGGAGGAGTCGTTCGACGAGAAAGGCAGTGGTGATGATAGTGCTACCCCTTAATGAAATTGAGGGAAGATTTAGGAAGGGAGGAGGGAGGATGTGCTAATTGAGGATTGTTTGCCGTCAATTTCATCAACGACCCGTGCAATCAACAGAGAGCCGAGGCTAATTAGGAGAAGGGGAGAAAAAGAGAAGTCTAATAGAAAGAAAAGAGGGGAAAAAATATGAAAAATAAATATAAAAATAGGAGTTGTATTGTGATGAAACAATTAAGATTGGAAGTTATTATTAAATTGTGTGGGCAAGATTGCAACTAAGGTTAGCATTTTGACTCAGCAAAGTAGATTAAGCCACATCACTGGACAACAATACACTTTTGGGCTTGAACCATGTAATCAAGTAGTTTTCAAGGAAGTAAGAAGGTAGCTACCTTATACATTTAGCAAGTCCAAATTTAAATTTTTTTCTAACTAAAATTATCCTTACTCAAATTCAACATATTATAACAATAGTTTTAGTTTAGTTCCTAATAAATTTAAAATGATTGTATGCAGGATATCTTGATATTAGTATATTTTTTGGACAAAACTTTTGAATTAAAATTGATTGAAAAGTATAAGATAAGTTTAAAATTTTGTATTTTTGGTCAACTAGAGCGGTGGTGTCATCAACTGGAAAAGCAAACATCAATCCTTAAAAGTCTAATGTCGTCGATTTTTGTTCAGGGCTAATAGCGGCTAATAGCAAAAGTCATAAATGAAAATAAACTGATTATGTACAATATGTTGTTCTTCAATAGATTATCACCTAAAAGGATACAAAGATGATGCTAAGCTTGTACTTTTTTCCTTATAATTAATTTACTCGACAATGTCACGGCAAATTAGGTTGAGATTGAAGTCTATTCTAATAAACCAAACAACCAAAGATGTGAATAAGCCAAGATGAATTAATACAAGTCTAATTGAGAGATCAAAGTGGTACATGTAATTATAATAACGAGTAAGTAGAGATCGCAAAGCCAAAATAATAAATAAAGTGGTGCTAGACTGTCAAATAAGGAGAATTATAGAGACTTAGGTGATGTTTGGGAGTGCTTATTGAAAAGGAGTTTTTCTGAAACGAAAGATATTTTAAAAATTTTTAAAAAACTAGCTCTATTTTTTTATTTAAAAAAATAATAAAAATGAGTTATAATAAGATCTCAAGATAGAATTTTTCCGTACTTTCTAAAAAAAATTATAGAAAGTTCTAGAAGATTTATTGGGAAATGTGAAATAAAAAGTTGGAATGAAAAGGAGAAAATAAGGAGTAAAAAGCACTCCCAAACATGATTTTATAAAATATATACTAATTAAGCCCTATCATAGTCATAGGGCTATGTAGATCTTTTTACAGGGTTAACAAAGGGGCAATTTACAGGGCCAACCATTTCAAGTGAGCTCCTACTTTGCTACCAACAAAGCTTTCCGAGTTTCTTCTTGATGACTTCAATTTTGATCCTATCCTTGTGAATACTCTAATCCATCTCAACATTGACATTTCCGGTATGATTACCTTCTGTATATGTTGAACTATCACTGGGCAACGTTCAACTCCGTAAAATGCATACAATAAAGTTGTCAGTAGGATTTTTGCTTTAGTTTTTCACCAATTTTGTGTATTTGGCGCAAGAAGATCGGATTGTGAGCTTGAGATTATTTTTATTTTTGAAGTGAGTTGATTAACTCAAGCTTGTTAATACAATAAAGTCTGTTCATACAGGTTGATTCGCAACTCAAGCTTGGGGTTCTCAGTTGGAAGAAGCAATTCAATGACACCACAAACTTCAGATTATGGTGCTGATAGTGCACTGCAGGGCAAAAGCAACCACCATGGTTACCTATCATCTGTGCTCAGTTCAGCAAAGCAGAAAGCCACTGGTCTTGGATGGTCTCAGAACTCTCTACCTGCAGGAAGCCATAAAGGCGGATTGTCTTCTTCATCCACGATTTCATCTCAACCAGGGAGCGTAGGTGATGGACCACCATTATCGTCTATGGTTCGAACACGGTTGTCAACAGGTACAGGAGATGTTCCAAGCTTCTGTGATGATGAGGGTAATGAATTGCCTTTATCCAGTTATCTAGAGAGCAACCAAGCTGAAACAGACACACTTGTTGGTAGTCTGAAAGATCCTTATGGTTCAGCTATGCTAGAAAGTTATGATAAGTTTAAATCTGAGCATGAAGCCAAACTAGAGAAGTGGCTTCAAGAATCTGAACATCAAAACATTTGAACAAAGTTTGGTGATTAAAAGAATTGCAGAGAAGGGTTGTTCCTCAAGCATCTCCGAGAGAAGGTGAAACAGTGGCATCTGTTGCAGGTCGACGCTGATACTGTCTCTGAAGGTAAGAGATAGTGTATGTTTTTCTTACAGCTAATAATTGGCATTTTTGCAAGATTGGTTTGTGCATTCTGAAGCAAAGTTTGTTTGTGGTTTACCTATTTGTACAACCAGAAACCTATGGATATATTGTATAGTTCATGACTCAAGGTAGAGATGTTAGTTTCGGTTGAAGCATCCAAGAGAAAACAAAGACACGACGTACCTTTTTGGTAATGTATGGGTAGCCAAGTTTGGCATCTTCTTTGTTCTGCTTTGGATGCTACTATCATTTGTGAAAGAGTGCTTTAAGCCAACTAGTCAATAGATATAGGCATTAAGTTGTCTTACAGATGTACAGTCTAAATTGTGCGGCTTAGTTTGACGTTGATAGAACCATTTCCATCCACAAAAAAAAAATTTAGAACGTGTGAAACTATTTCTTTGACTTTGTTACAATATGTAGCTGAGCTCTGCTGTCATTGATTCTGCTTAGTAGTTTTAATCTTTGGTGATGTTTCTTCAATTTAGCATGCTTAATATTGTTTCCTAGCCTCTGTTATGCAAGTCAAAGATTTAGAAGTTGAGCATTGAAAATGTTAAGGCTTAGTTGAGGCTCATGTGAGTAAATATCAAATACATCTTGTCTACTGCACGAAGTTTACTTTCTGTTACAAATACCCAGTGGTGGTCCAAATAGTCAAAAAGTCATTTTTCAACAAGAGAAACAGGGAAACAAAACCTTGTAATTTAATTCAAATTCAAATTGAAAAAATTGTTAACGTATGATGAACCAACCTAAGGATACTAGCTGACATCCATTTAGACATTGTTGCGTGACATTTAAGGCATAATTCTTCCGTGTACCCAGAAATAGCAATTGTATGCCACTTTAGTTGGAAACTTAGCGATCTGAGTCCGTAACCTGACTTTAATTCTGAAATGAATAATACTTTGCAGCACATCGTATGTTGCTGCTTTGAGTTAATTTGTGATTTTGCTCTTTATCGCTATTTGTTGAGATGTTGGCCTGCTTTGGAAGCTTTCGAGACCTGCAATAATCTCTAATTTAAGTCTACGAGTAGTGAGTAGGGGTGATAATATATGATCCGATCCGAAAATATAATCTGAAATCGACTCATTTAATTAGAATTAGAGTTAGAAAATTTAACCCGTATAAATATATAAATTGGATTAGAGTTGAGCGAATTTGACCTGATTATTAAATAAATCGATTCGGAAATTCGAAATTGACCCACCAATCGGAATTGTCATTTTTTGAAGAAATACCATTTGATTTTTTCTTTCCGTTTATTTAAATATTAGCAATAAAAATAATCAATAATAATAATTTATAAAATATTAAATTATATAATATTTATAAGTAATTATTATTTTTATATTTTAGTAAAATAGTATAAGATGAGAACTATAATATTATCTAAAATATTTCTATATAGGCGTTTCTGTAATCACGAATTTAGATTTTGTATAAAAATTTTTATCAAAATTTTGTTAGATAGCTATGTTTATCAAAATTTTTATCGAAATTATTAATATGTATTTATAATTATAAAACTTTAGCTATTACCACATATTTTTAAAAAATAAAAATAATTTTTTTTTAATATTTTAAAGACTGATGAAGATACTAAAAAAATACATTTTGACAGATATTCACTATACCTCGTCACTAAAAATATCGTGCATTTTTATTATAACTGATATTATAAATTCGCTGAAATTTAAAAATATTAAATGGGTCGATTCGAATTTGACTCGGTTATTAATAGATTAGATTAGGATTGACAATTTTGATCCGTATAAATTCATGAGTTGGATTAGAGTTGAATAAATTTGACTTGATTATTAAATCGGTCGATTCGAAATCGATCTACCAACTCAAATTATCACCCCTAGTAGTGAGTTACAACTTCTAGGACAAATAGAGAGATGAGTGAAGAGACTCATTGAAAGATGCACACACTTATAAAGTATGTCTTTCTATTTTTTTGTTTTTGGGTAAAGCTTTTGTTGTTGTTTAGTTTCGAGAGTTATTATGAAAAAATGGCTTTCGAAAGTGTTTAATGGAGAGTTGCTTATGGAAAAAGTACTTTTGGAACTGTTTTTGAAGAATTAGTCACCGCTTGCTTTCCAAACTTGCTTTAGCAAGTGCTCTTCTATTAGGGCACCATATAGTTGTGCGTTTCATCATATTTTATATTTTTAATAGAATTTATTAAAAATTTTATTTCACAAAATTTTATTATTATTTATTTTTTATATCAATAAAATAAATTTGTTCTTCGAAAAAAATTTTAAATATTTTTTACTTTAGAAAAATTTTATTACATAAACAATTTCAAATAGAGATCCACAAATAAATCGAGCCAAATGGGCCGGGCTGCTGGCCCGATCTTACGGGCAAGACGGGCCAAGTTTGCTGGTCCGCCCGTCCGGTACTATTTTGTTGACTGTGCAATATGATTTTGACCTGATCAATGATCAATATCGACTAGATCAAAAAAATAAATAATTTTTTAATAATAATTGTAATATATTTTTATATTTAATAATACATTTTAAAATAAATTTTAAAATTTTAATTATTTTATTTAAATTCATGCCAGTCTGATCTAGTTGTTCTCTTCGGCTCGAACGGGCCGGGCTGGGCCGGGCCAGCCCGTTTGGTTTTGCACCGCTAGTTTCAAACATCCCTTTAATGTTGAGGCACCGAATCATATTTTGAAAATACTTATCAATTAGTAGATTGCAAAATCACTTCTTTGATGGTAAAACTTTTCCGAAATACCCGTGTCTTTTCTAGTATTGTCGGGATTCAAACACACTCAATTATTCCTGGAAGAATGATTTGACCAGCACCCTATATATGAGCGCTTGGCATATATGATTAGAACGTCTTCCAGTTCAATCTGTATATATAAAGATTGAACTTTGGGACTATGGAGTATATATGAATAGTGACCGACAATGTCGCAAGCTTCAAACTAAGGCAGGGTGTTTTTGTAACCCAACTGAAATCTTTAGAATCAAATTGGAGATAAGAAAATATAGGGATCAAAATAAACATTTTATAAACTACAGGGATTTTTAGCCTTCGGAAACTTATTTTTCTTGATTCTAACCCTCAATAATTCATTAGTAGATTGACGTGCCGTGATATCATTAGCTGTTTTACTTGTGAATACCATAAAACATGATGGGCGATGTCAACTATGATCTGATTCTTGGAATCATCCAGAATAGTGGTGCTCAACTTGAAAGGAGATTTCGGGATTGAGTTTGCAAGTATGTTACTTTGGAAAATTTTGCTTTTGAACTACTTTTCTAGAAAAAGGTTAGATGTGGGATTTAATCTTCAATAAAAAAAAAGAAAGAAAGAAAAGAACCTCAATCTTGAGGAGAACTGAACATGTGAAATAGCCTTATTTTTAGGCATGTAATGAGGCCCTACCTGTCTGGAAGATAATTGCTCATTCCAGCAAGGCGCGAGGATTATTTCGTGCTTCACAGATGACATGGCAGAGAAGTGCGGCGCAATGATACATCGTGCCTATGAGTTAGCCTAAACAAAAGGCAAGTAGTATCTTTCCTAGCCAGGAATTTGGTTAAAAGAAAGCATGTTACGTCACTACAGGTAGCCTCTTTACTCAATAATTGGATCCAATTATATCGTAGAGATTTAAAAGTGCACTTCACTTGCGTACTGATGGGAGAAGTCGTTATATAGCTATTATGGCATTGGAATTTTGCAAGGTCATATCTACAGAAACTATTAGTTATTTCTTGTTACTCGTTCCAGATTTATGTTTGTTATTGTTGCTGCAGCTGTAGAAGAGAGTTGGGATTATAATGGAACGAAATGTCACAGCACATTCTAGGCATGTCTTTCTTTTTTGTGTCGATTTCCTGTTTGCGGCTACGCTGTCTTTTCCAGCATTTGGATTTAAGAAAATTTTGGGGTAAGTACTCCACAATACATGCTTAATGAACTATGAGGCGCCAAATGCTAATGATGCATGACATCGTAGAGCACCTATGTAGGGATTAAATTCTGCCTTACCTTCTTCTCAGCTCCATTGCTGTCTCTTATCTGTTTTTTGTTTTTTTTAATACCCATTAGTTGAATAGAGCTTCCCTATCCATATCCATATCATACAAACCTAAGAATATAATCACCCTTTCTTTTAAGTAATCTTCTTGGGCATGTTATTTGTAGAGTTGTGATATGTAGTAGGGCAGTTAACTAGCTTGATGGAGTGGCAGTAGGTTGCAATTCAACTGTCAAGAGATGGACTCATTACCAAACTTAAATTTGCTGGAAAGGAACGAAAATGACGACATTGAAACACTTTACAACAACTACCATAATTCTTTTATTCGATACTCATATATGATATTTAGTTGCGTCAGTCGCAAGTCATTTTCAGAAGATAGGCATATCACCTACTGGATGCGTTCTTTTGGCCAAGAAGGTATTGGTTGATCAAATGAGAACTTTAGAATTGGTTGCCATGGCGTGTGAAGGTAGTTTAGAGTTGGGGAACTGTTGCATATATTGAAGGTCTAAAGGGAATATACGACACTCAGATTTGAAGTCTTCCATGGACATTATGTACCTAAAAAAATCTACTTAACATGGACCAGTATAGTAGCGCCTATGATGCAGGCGTTGCCTGTTTACTCAATAAACATATTTCCCATCCTTTTGCACATGGAAGCAGTATCTCTGGAAACGGTGTTCAATGTTATAATAAATTTTTTTTATTAAAAAATGCACGAGTAATGATGACTAGGCCTGAGCAATACAAGGTTGGGGAGGGGGTTGCGTCTTTTGTAGGGGAGGCAATTTGAATTTGCGGATCAATTTCGAATCGGCCAATTTAATAATTGAATCAAATATATCTAATTCTAATTCAATCCACAAATTTATACGGGTCAAAATTATCAATCCTAACTCAATCTATTAATAATCGGATTAAATTCGGATTAATCTATTTAATGATTATAATTTTTAGTCCTACAATTGAAGTTTCAACGAAATTATAAGATTAGTTGTAATAAAAGTGTACGATATTTAGTGACGAAATATAATGAATGTCCGTCAAAATATGTATTTTTAAATATTTTTATCGGTTATTAAAATATCCAAAAATTTTATTTTTATTTCTTAAAAATATATGGTGACAAATTAAATTTTATGATTATAAATATATACTAATAATTTCGATAAAAATTTTGATAAACATAGCTATCTAAAAAAGTTTGATAAAAGTTTTTTTATACGAAATCCAAATTCGTCATTATAGAAATACATACCTAATTAATACTTTCGATAATATTATAATTTTTCTCTTACACTATTTTATTAAGATATAAAAATAATAATCATTATAAATACTATATAATTTAATAATTTATAAATTATTATTATAAATTATTTTTATTACTAATATTTTAGTACGAAAAAAAAAATCAAATATTATTTATTCAAAAAGTAGTAATTCGAATTTGTAGATCAATTTCGGACTAATCCGAATTGATCTATTTAATAATAGAATCAAATTCGTTCAATACTAATCAAAATTTTTAAACTTAATTCTAATTAAATAGATCGATCACGAATTACGTATTTCGGGTCGAGTAATATATTGTTATTCTAGTCTTTTGTGAGCCTGCGGCCACGGTGTACTGATGAATGCTCCGAAAGTGAATTTCGACAGTCTGGTCTGCTGTGTGTCTGATCAGGTCCTTGCCCATGTTCCTTTGCCTGCCTTGTACCCAAATGTAAATGCATGTCGCCTTTCTTCACAGTACATGCATGCATCATGTGCAAGTCAAGCATTTATAATTTGTTCCTAATTAACAACATTTCCTAAGCAAGCAACCCACGAGTTAAAACCCTCCTCTAATTCCTCCTTCTGGCCTTCTGATCCCTCTCCACTCTGTCCTCTGAGGAATGTCCCTCGCTCTCGCTCTCTGCCTCGCTGCGGCAGCTTGCCTTCTCTGCACAGCGATTGCCATCGCCATTGTCTGCCGCAACAAGTTCATTCTCTTGCATTGTGGGAGCCGCCAGGAATCCAGGGATGTGGAACGTGGAACTCCCAAGGTTAGGGTAGCAGCAGCCCCAAGCAAAACTCCAATTGATATAAAACAAGTGCGCAGGTTCTCGTGGGCGGAGATTAAGTCGATCACTGATGACTTCTCCTCCAAGGCCGTTATAGGGGAAGGAGGGTTCTCTACTGTTTATCTTGCCCTTTTGCCACCAAAATCAACTCCGGTGGCTGTGAAGCTCTACCAAGGCGGTGACCGTTTACGCCTCACCATGCGTAAGGAGCTCGATGTTCTCCTACGTTCCGGTCACCCGAACATTATCCGTTTCCTCGGTTTTTCCGACGATCAAGGTAAACATATACATGAATTGATTTTGTCCGGTCAAGTCTTACTAATTTTCCGTTAATACAATCTTCTAATTAATGATATGTTCATTGCTTTGTGGTTAGAGGAAGAAAGGGTATTGGTAATGGAGTACGCGCAGAATGGTAATTTGTACGACATGCTGCACGGTGGAAGAAGGGGAACTTTGAGTTGGGCTCGGCGAATGGCAATAGCTCATGGCGTGGCGGCAGCGCTTGACTACCTGCACGATAAATGCGACCCAGGTATTGTTCATGGAGATGTTACAACAGCAAACGTGCTGCTTGACGACAAGTTCGATCCTAAGATCTGCGACTTTGGCAACGCCACCGTGGGCTTCTGTGCTGCTGTGACGTCTGGAACCTCTCTGCGTGCTCCTGTCATGGGCTCCCCAGGCTATGCGGATCCCTACTACCTGCGGACCGGCTTGGTCTCGCGCAAAAGCGATGTTTACAGCTTCGGAGTAGTGCTTCTAGAGCTCATCAGTGGATCCAAAGCCTTCGAGGAAAGCAATCCGCAACTTCTAGTTGCACGTACGGAGCCCATGGTCAGGGAGAAGAGAGTGGAAGAGCTCGTGGACAAACGACTGGGTGCTGATTATGATGAAAAACAGGCGGCTGCAGTAGCTGAGCTGGCGGTTCAGTGCGTCGGTCCGCAGCCAAGCATTAGGCCGACCATGGCCGACGTGCAGCTTATTTTAGATCAAATCGTAGCCTTGGGGGATTTATATCGTATGCGAAGAGAAGTAGAACTAAACAAATGACCAGTGCCATTTGAGATTTGCGTCGGTAAGAATTCGTACTCTGACTACGAATGGATGAAATGAAAGAGGAAAAGCAACGACTGATCAAAGAGTCGCTGCTGGAAGAAAGAAACGTGGTGTACAGTGTGCAATCTTGGTGAAACAACTAGATTACGAGAGTCGCAAGGATTGGTCCAAAAGAAAAAGACCTTATTTCGAATTGCGTTTTTAAAAACACAATTCTTGTTTCTACTTTTAGAAATATTTCCTATAGTATTTTATTTTTTTAATTTGAAAATTATAAGTTATAGAATTATTTATCTAGATTCTTTAATTTCAAAAATTAATAACTTACTGTTTAAAAATCTAAAAAAATTATAAAATTTTTTGATTTATTCAGCGATACCAAATGTACCCAAAAGAATTTACATGGAATGGAGCACTACTACGTGTTAAAAGTTACGTAGCAATTGATAGATCTACCATCTTATTAAAAAAAAGAGCTAATATATGCATTGAGGTAAAATCATCTAAAGATAACAAAGCGTGCAGGGAAGTCTTTTACAAGGATCAATTAGACAAGAGAGTAGGGTCGTTCGGGATTAATTTTGACAAATACTTTTATTTAAAATGAGTTCTTGATAAGTTTTTTAAAAATCAAATTGATTTTTTAACTTTAATATATAATAATTATGATGTACGTTTTTTTTCATATTTTTAATTTTTAAAAAATTACCACAGTAGAAGTTTCTAGAAAATAAATTTTTTAAAAGAAGATGAAATAAGATAATAGAAACCATGCCAAAAAACTCTTATAACGTTTGGCATTCCTTAAGGAAAAAACAAGAAATATAAAGCCTAACATTTTGGGTAAGAGGTTGACTTTTCTCGTCCAAATAAGTGTGTATAAATTTTTTTGGTCTATTGTAACGTTACATACAATTAAGATATAGCAATCAATGTGTTTGAAACTTTTCATTCGGTTTCAATGTGCTCAAATTGGGGTATGTTCTAATTATAGGAAACTCTACTTTCTTTTTCTAATTTTAAGTTCGATATTTTATGTGCTTCAGTTATCACTCTACTTCACTTCTATTTGAATACCAAATTCTACTTTACTAAAATTTAACTCCAACCATGACTTACGTATTTCAATTATCATTCCAAAATTTATTTTCATTAAACTTCACTTTTCATCAAACTTGCAAACATTCTTTCGTAAAATTCAATTTTATATAATTAAAACACAACCTTAGAAGATATCTAGTAGTGTCAAAAAATAAAGAGTTTTCCCCAAAAAAAAACTTAGTTTGAGACTTCAAAAAACGAGCTTATTTTTTTAACATACAAAAATAAAAAATTATATATATAAAGATTTTAACTATAATTCATATGTACTTTTGAAAATATTTAAAACTTTTTTAAAATGCTGTGTGTTTATTTGAAAACGGATTATAAATAAAATTTTGGAACTGCTAAATATGCTCTAGCTATGTTTGGGAATGCTTAAAATAAATAGCTTTTTCAAAGAAGAACTTATTCATTCCAATATGCAGTCACAAGCACCGCTAAATATGCTTTAGGGATATTTTGGAATGAAATAAATAGCTTTTCTAAAAAAAAATTATTTTGAGACTTTTCGAAAATGGGTTTGACTCTTTTCTTATAAAATAAAATTATACATATATAGATTTTATGACATATAATTTACTTTCAATCTTTTTAAATAACAACAAACTAAATCTATAACCCGCTTGGGTGATGTCAATTATGTGAATTCGTTTTTTTCATCATTCATTTATAAATCAGATCTAACGAAGTACCTTATCTTCTAAATTCTTATCCACCATCCTAGGCCAATTTAATTTTAGTCTACCCTATTTTCTCTTTAAGTTTTCAAAAAATTGCATCACTCTCATCCACTGTAGTATCTTTAGGTCTGCGCAAGACATACTTGAACCACTTAAATCTATTTTCTCTTAACTTATTCTCGAACGACTTGATAGCAACTTGTTGGCATATTTCCTCATTTCATTGTGCATTCTTGTATAGTTACACTTCATTTAAAAAATTCTTATTTTCGTTATATTTATCTTATGAATATCTCGACTTGTAATAAACTAGCATTTATCTATCCTATAGTCTTAAATGAATTTTGTTATCACACAAGATTCTGATAGCACATCGCCATTTCATCTATCTTATTTTAAGTCTATTAGAAAATTTTTAAAATATTTTAATATGATATAAAATTTTTTATAAAATAATAAATGTTTAATAAGCACTCATAAGCACTATCAAATATGCCCGCTTTTTGTAGGTTGTAGCAAATCTTCAAATTACACGATAAAAAAATGTTTGAATTCAAAATTAAAGTCCGTTTTATACTTCAAATGAAAGAAATGGATTGCTCAGAAAAATTTGACCGTCTGAAGGGCACATGCGAACAGTCGAACCAACCAAATTCGACTATTTAATGATTTTCTTTTTTTTTTTTCTAAATGTTCTCAGTTTATCCCTATTATTCTTTTATCTCATGAAAACAAATCCACGAGAACATCCCTTAAGAGACAATTTTTCTCTTACTTAGTGATTTTATATTATTCTTCTTTCTAGTTAGAACCAAGCATCATCAATAATTATTCTACCCTAAGAAAGCATGTAGCTAAAGACTAGTATGTATTTTATGTTTAGTGCCTACTAGAGCTAAAAATTTGTTTGTGCATAATGATTTGCAACTCTGAAAATTAAAAGATTGTTAAAGAGGTGCACTATGATCATTTGGACAAAATCTAAAGCAATGCAATCAGTTACATGCTTCTTCTAAACAAAATTAGATTTCCTAAAATTAAGTTAAGATAAATATTATTAACCTAAAATGTATAATGCAGATAAGAAAAATCTATCTAGAAAGAAAGCAAGACAAGGCATTCACTTGGCACTCAAAGACGTATTGGACTTCCACTTTTAATGTATCTTTTCTTAACTTATATGTATATTTAGTAAAATGTTTTAAAATGTATACAAAACGAAAGTAGCATGCAATAACTTTCAAACATAACAATTAACATAACATTTTTCTGTGAAAAAAATTCAAATTTTGTATATCCAAAAGAGAAGGTTTAGATATAAAATAATTTACAATATTCATTCGGCTGAGCAAAATACAAATTTGAGAATGAATATTGGACATGTCAAATATTTACTGACAGGGTCCATTGTGAACTTGGTGTGTTCCTTTTATCCTACAATTCATTTCCTTTGATTAGTAAGTCACTTATAACTCACTTTCAATTATATAAAATAATACAAAACCTCACTTTAGCTCACTTCTTCATAAAATATATAAAATTAAAAATTATTTTCTGAAACACTTTTAGGGTAACTCACTTTATGATATTTATTTCAGTCCAAAAAAATACATCCGCATACTATCACATACTACTGTATCTACAGGTTGTGATATTTTCATAATCACGAAATTAGCAAAAATGTTAGTTACTTCAGTATGTGGGTCGATTCAACCAAATTAAGGCGTTATCTGAAAAATTTTTCTCCCACTTTTTGTTCCTAAAAATAATTACACATTTTTCAATAAATTTTCTATAATATTCTACAGAATTTAAAATTTTTTTATGAAGTATAAAAATATTCTACTTTGTAAGATTTTATTATTACTTACTCTTTTAGATAAGAAAAGTAGAGATTGTTTTTTGAAATAAAATAAAATTGCCTTTATTTTAAAAAAAATTCTATTTTATAAGCAGTCCTAAACGCCCCCTAAGTGGGCTGAATTCTCTACGATTTGAAAATGGAAAGTATGACATAAATGAGATAAGAAGACAGCTACAATGTCGGGAGTAGAACTTCATCATATAACACAAGAACACAACAAATGAGCACTCATCAACTCTCTCTAAGAGGTGGCAATATATGATCTAACTCGTGAACTTACACAAAAAATTGATTTATTTAAATTAAGTTCTAGATTAGCCTTAACTGTGTTAGGGGCATTCCGAAATTAACCGCATAAATTAAATATGTTCGTGTCAAATTTAGATTAATCCAAAATTGATGAATTTAATCTGTATAATTACTTGTGTAGCATATATTATCTAATAATTTTAGAATTACGATATTAAGTTTTAATTAAATTGTACATATATGTTTTCATAGATTATTATATCTTGATTAATTTCTTATCTAATTTATAAATTTTATCAAAAATTAATTTTTTTTGTTTTGAATATACGATACCTAATAAGTTTACCTATTCTGTTAGAAATAAACTTTTATAATTCAAGTGTTAATAATTTTGAATATTAACATGTTGATCCGATTGACTCAGTCATTAAATGGAATGGATTAGAGTTAAAATTTTGACCCATATAAATATGTGAGTCGGGTTGGAGTCAATCACATTGACCCGAATATTATTGGGTCGACATTACTTTGATAAAATTAACCCACACACACTCTCTCTCCGTCACTTTTTAAGAAACATGGGTCACATTCATCTATACTAGCAGAACGCTCTATAGATCCCCTTCGAGCCAGCCAGCTTTATTTACTCTCGTCATTCTCCTCCCTCTTATTCTTATGAAAATATTGGAAACTTATTGTACTCAAGAGATAATAGTGGGGAGAGTTTGTACTTTTACATTCAATAACATATAGTGTAGCCTTTCTTCATCATCACCGGCAAACCTATGGTTTCTCTTTATTATTGGGGTTTTTTTACCTATATTTTGTGTTCATGTTCTAGGTTGTTGTTTGAAAGTGATGTAGGAATCTTGTATTTACTAGGTCTATTAACTTCCTATTAAAGTGTTTAAATATTTAGGAACTGACCTGGTACCAAATTGCATTTTCGGTCAAAGCTACTGGCAAGATCTCAAGAAACTCCTAGATGACAATGTGGGAACTAGCAACAAATGCATGGCTATAGTTCCTTGGATACCATCATCAACCCTCACGTATGCAAATAAAGTTGAGAGCTTTGTGTCAGCTAGTGTTCCAATTGAGGATGTATGAAGGATGAGAGTTCATCAATGGATGGTGAAGCAGATATTCTCAAAAAGGGATTGGTTCGAAAATAAGAAGCACGTATTCCAGCAATGGCAACAACATTGTTTAACATCTCAACTTCCGCCAAACACATTAACTCCCATTATTTGGTCAAGATGATTGGTATATTGAACTTGTCATGATGTGTAGGATACTAATAGTTTTTTTGGGACCATTTTTCTACTCACAGAATGTTTTTTCTTCGATGCTTTTCATTAAGGTATATGTAAAGAAAAACAATGAAGCTCGAAACCACCTGGATGTATTTATCACAGCAATTTTATGCCTTTCTAAACTCTTATGTTTTGCCTATTTGCTTTTCCTAGTTTGTACTACAGACAGAGCCTCCTTTGGTGTCGTTGGTGAACTATTTATTAGATGTTAGCATTTTAGAAGTATATTCAGATGTTTGAAGAATTTTCTAAATGCACTTTGTAATATTCGTGCAGTGCGTGATTCAATCTATCATAGTAAACTCAATGATAGTTTTCTTAAACTACAGAATTATTTGACACATTATTTATACAAATTTGTAGATTTTTGAACGAAATTTCATCTCTAATATGTTTTTGTTCATCCGGATGTATTGCCAAGCTCGAATAAAGTATGCTTGGTTACCCATTTCTTTCTTTCCGCCAATTGTTTGAGTTCTCATGTATTTGTTGAATCTGTATTTCCTAACCAAAAAATACAAAAAAAATTTCAGACCCTTTATAAGAAATTACTCTTATCTATCTTTAAATTACCAAATAAAAATAATTATTTATTATTTACTATTCGTATTAATATATCCAAACCAAATAAGAATGAATTATTATTCTTATTTTTATGTCAACTTCAATAGTCTTCTTTTATTTAATCTTTCTATTATTATTATTATTTTTATTTGTTATTTTATTTTCCAAAGTGACCGTAACGGTTATAAATAGATAACACAAACTATTAATTAAATAAAGGATTAATACTTCTAAACACAACTTTAGGTTTCTCAAACCGAAGGTGGAGATGGCGGGAACTTTTTACGGATTTTAAATTTCAATATTGACATTATAATTAACATGCATACAATGCTCCCTACTTGCAAAGACAAACAGAATCGTCAAGCATAGTGCGTTCTATTCTGCTTACCGAGCACGTTCTATTCTGCTTACCGAGCCTACTATAGCTATAAAGCTGACGTTTAAAAGGGTACGCTCACAATTTTTCTACATTAATAAAGCAAAGCTATTTATATTCTCTCTCTAGTCCTATGTGATCAATAAGCTCTGCAAACAACAGGACACATGTCCTACGTGATGCTGCAAGTTTGTCTATTACATATAGGGGAATTTAGGATGGCTTTTTAATCCGAAATAAGCCCTCCACGATAACCATGCGCATTTGATGGCCTTGTTTATTGGCTCGTATCGCAGCTTAAGTCACGAAATGTTGAGAGCAAATGATGATTTTTTTCACATTCACGAAATCACTCTCAACTTTATTTTGTTTTTAACATTCACGTTTCAAAGAACTTAAAAATAAAAAATTAAAAAAATACTTTAAGTACAAAAAATAACTTATACATAAAAAATTCACATAATTATAAATTATATATGATTCAATAATTAGTTATAAAATTTAAATATAATATTATTTCAAATTAAACATTAATATTAAATACTACTTTATATAGAATAAGGTTTTGAAAATTAAATAAATTTAAGAAATATACTAAAGTAAAAAACTAAATTATATGAAAATAAATTTATAAAATTTATCAATTGTCACATACTAATGAGAATTTCAATTATTTATATTCTCCTTCACTTTGTAAGTATTCACTTATTCAAACATGCCGACTCATAATAATAGGATAAGTATTTTGTCATACTTTTCTCTTTGAATTTGTTTCAAATGCTTGTAACCCACATTTAAAACTGGATAATTTTAGCATATATATGTATGAAAGTTAGAGATGGCAATTTGAATTGGTGGGTCGGTTTTGAATCAATCTATTTAATAATCAAATTAAATTCAGATCAACTCATTTATAATTAAATTTTTTATTTTTTAATTCTACACTTTTAAGCTTTAGTGAAATCATAAAATCAGTTTTAATTCTACTCATTTATAATTAAATCAGCTTTATGGGTGGTGAACTATTCGGTTAGGTAGGGCTGACGTTATAATAAGGAGGATTATGATATGAAGTGTTTTGATAGATAGAGCTGGTGTTATAATAAGAAGTATCATCATATGAAGTGTTTTGATAGATAGGGTTATTGTTATAATAAGGATGATCATGATAAAAAGGTACTGACGGAGAGTGAGAATACCTGTACAATTTCGGCATCGAAGCTGAATACTGTTCGTCCGGCGGCGGTGCTGGGCATTGCTGGTGTTGAGGAAAGAGCATTTAGAAATGATGGTTGTATTTTAAATGCTCTTGAGGGAGAGAATCATGCTGCTGACTATTTTGATTTTCTAATTGTCGTTGGCGTGATTGATCAGAGTGAAGTTGTCAAAGATTTTGATAGAAGCCACCATTAACTAGTTTTTATGACTGTCATGATCTGCCATAGGATGGTCTTGCAAATAAGGGCCAACGTATGGGTCAACAGAAGCAAAATTCATTATAAAATCGACCGCTCTGATACAAATTATTACGATTCGTGATCACACGAATCACGAAACTATTCTAATGCTAGATAAAACTAAGAAATTAATGATAAAAACTAGAACAAAAATAACTAATTTAATTCTTCCATGCCTTTTAATCAGTACAGATACTCTTATTTATAGCTAGAGCTCTTCCCTATTGAGTAAAAAATCGAACTCTACTACAATTGTACTAAAGTTAGGACTTCAACCTAATTTGAACATTAAGCATTAGTTTCTTAATAAAAGTCTAATTCTCCAAATCAAATTTAAACTTCTAAACTCTTTTAGATACAAATTATACTATAATGAGCTTTTGTAGAACAAGATGACTCATACTGCAACAGTGTTCCTTTATTGTAGCTCTTGACAAAGAGTAGCGGAAATCACTCTTAGCGAATGTCGTGTAAGCATCTTTTCGCATACCATTATTCTGTACTCACTTCTTGAGCCATATTGAGAAAGCATCTTTTAGCGTTTTATTTTAATCCTCTCCTTTGTTCTTTAATGACTGTAAATACAAAATGAGAAAGTAATAATTTGGTTGTAATCTTGAGAGAAGGGTTGTTTATCACACTAACAAATGCATTATGTGAAAAGGGTTTGGATACCTTTTCGGCGAGCTATTCATTGTAAGATAGGGGTGGCAAATTTCGACCCGACCCGAAAAGGTCGTGTTCGGTTCAAGCCTTAATCGGATTCGAATTAATCCGAAATTGACCCGTATAACTATTTATATAGTATATATTATTTAATAATTAAAAAATAATAGCAAAAAATTTAAATTTAATTTGTATATATATGTATTTAATTTATCTTAATTTAACTAATTTTTATTGAATTTATAAATTTTGTCAAAATTAATATTTTTCTTTTTAAATATATCATAATTAATAATTTTTATATATTATTAATAAAAATTAATATTTATAATTTTTATTTTAATAATTTTAATTATTAAATGGGTCGATCGAGGTTTGATCCGGTTATAAATAGGTTGGGTTAGGGTTGACAATTTTGACCCATATAAATAAATAGATCGGATTAGGGTTGAATAATTTTGACCCGATTATTATATCGGGCGATCCGAAACCACCCAAAAACCTGAATTGCCACCTCTATTTAAGAGTACGTGTTTGTATAAGGCGTTGGTTAAGGCTTGTAGCGTGACAGTCGGAGATTGTGAAGTTTATGAGTTTACGATAAGTTCGCTCGAGGAGAGAATTTTGGTTGAGACAGAGGTGTTTCGATAGAAAGCGAGTCTCTTTGTTGTAGCTCTTTGACAAAGAATAGCGAAATCACTCTTAGCGAGAAGTGTCGTGGATATGCAAAGTTGTTTGCTGAACTACGTTAAATATTACAAGTTTTGATAATGAATGTTTGTTACAAAATCTAACCCTTCTCTATGCAAGAAATAGCAATTTTCTAGTCAATTATATTAGTGGTATTTTTATCTAATATATTTTCTGTTAAGAACACATTTCTTTGCCCAGAAAATACGTCTACTGTAATCAACTATACTTGTGCTACTTTGTATGAAATTTTATATCCAAATTTTTTGATATAAAATCAATTCATCACATTACTCTTGTGTTGGCTATGCAGGTTTACCCAATAGTTTTAATGAAATGGATCTGTTAAAACTCTCGAGAGTTTGATCAGCAATGAAATTCTGGTAGACTTCTATCCTTCTTTGGATTATTTGCAACATTTTCTTCGTTTTTGTCAAATTTTTGCATAGATCTTCTGGTACAATATTGTGCTATTAATTTCATCATGACAGCATCAACAAATCCTCCATCAAACGGAAACTTCAAGTCTGATCAGCAACTTCCCACGTACGGTGCATCAGATTCTCTTTCATATTTTGCCAAGTTTTTTCCAGTGTGTAATCACCAAGTATCTTAGAAAATTTTCTGCAGATTTGTAGTAGGTGTGCCACTTAACAAGTCCTATAAATCTGGCTTTGAACTGCTTCGAGAAACATGATCAAAATCAGATCAAAAAACTGAAAACACCTCTATTTCTTTCAGTTTTCTGCATGTTTTCTTCCAATATTGCAGCGGTATTTCCAGCAAGATTCTGTCAAATTTCTTGATGAATTTGATGTGGATTCGTAGTAGATATTTTGGTTTATATGTCCTTAAGATTTGGCTTCAAAGCTTATCAGCAATCTGGATCAAATTGGCTCGAAATACTGAACCTGAGTTATTTGGAGCTCATTAGCAATTTGGTTTATGTCCTTCTAGATTAACTTTCCAGCACTTTCCTCGCTATATTTCCAGCGTTGTTGTGCATGATCTCTACTCGTCTTGTTGTGCATTTTCTTTCCTGTAGGCTGGTGAAAAGAATACCTACGGCATATGTGGTCCCGAAAATTCTGACTCGAATTGTGTGAAAACATGTTGTGAAAACTTGATTAAAACTTACTGCACACCACTTGGTTTTATTTTCTTCTAAGTTTTCTTCAAATTTTGGAGATTTTTCAAATACATCCCTGCACGATTCTGACTTGAGTCAATCTGCATATTTTCTAAATATGCCAATGCATTTTTGCTATAAAAGAATTTTCAAGTTCTTGTTTGCATCACTTGAAAATATAGTTGGAAACCCGCAGCCACATACTGAATACTTGGGATTTGCTGATAGATAAATTGATTTTTTTATTTGAGGGATCACTTGAACTATCATCAAATAGATAGTATCATACAATCAAAACTTAAACCACTTAGAATTCGAATATTGAGGTAAATACAATTGCACTATTACATCTTACAATATGGAAGAGACGTTTGAGAATGCTTATTAAAAAGAGTTTCTTTGAATGGAAAATATTTTAGAGATATCTTAAAAAATAAGTTTTTTTTTTAAATTTAAAATTAAAATAATCAATAAAAAAATTTCCAACATATACTTTTTTTTATATTTTTTAAAATTTTAAATAAATTTTATAGAATATTATAAAAAATTTATTGAAAAATACAAAATGAAAAGTTAGAACGAATGGAGTCCAAAGATACTAGCAAACGGTGCCTAAGAGTCATCTAAAGACAAGTTTTGGTTGCTTTGGTTTGGTCGTATTTTTACCACTTAGGTCAATTGTTTGTAATATTTCAATGCAGGATTGTTTCCGCAATAGAGACTACTGCCGTGGGAGGCAGATACTCAAAAATTATCATGAACCTCGTTGAATAGAAGTCTTAACAAGTGAGCTATGGTTCTATATTCCAGAACTACAGGTTCAATATTTTGGATTAACATTTTGCTTAGATTTTGGGGGCGTTTGGAAGTGTTTATGAAATAAAGCTTCAATTAAATAAAAAATATTTTGATGATATTTGAGAAAATGACCTTGATTTGTTTGACCTAAAAAAGTAATAAAATTAAGCAATAATAAGATCTTACAATAGGCTCACCTTGCTATTAAAATCATTATGATGCCAACATAGCTTCGAATGTACGTAATGCCGTTGACTGTCATATATTTGCTTATGTTTTGCATATGTTATACATACTGTAAGTACAGTTCTGCTACAGTATTTAAGGATGTCTTAACAAAGTGGCGGACATTTTCGTGGGATAACAATGGTCACGAGGCAACTAAAGTTAGGGTATCATAGCGCTTTGAAATTCAATTGTGCTGCAACATTGACGGCTAAAATGGAGGAATTTGTGAGGAGGTACCCTATGGTTGTAGTAGATATTTTGAACCAAAAGATAGTGCCACTGGTTGGTACCAGTACAGGGTAAGTAACTTCGACTACCCCATTCTCGTTTGGGATTGTATTTCTCTAATGGTGCTTTTCAATATTTTATTTTATATTTTTTAATACATATTTTATAAATATTTAAAAAAATTTTACATAATAAAATTTTTTTATTATATATTATTTTTTTTTTTCAAAGTAAAAAAAATATAGCTCGTTTTTTAAAAAGAACAAAAATATCTTCAATTCTAAAAAAGCTTTATTTCAAAAGCACTCTCAAACGTCTTTATGTTTTGGGCTTACATAAGGCGTACACCTTTAGTTTGTACAGTATAGGGGTTCAATAGTGAAGATGAAGATTGATCTTCTGCTTGGTGTTTCTGTACTGATCCCAATTGTAGAATTTTGTACGACATCCTTAGTATGAGGCATTGTGCGATGCTCAATATAATGCATATTTGTAGTTGAACTAGTAACTGTAGTTTAAAGAGAGCTTCAACATTGAAGACTGAAGTTCCTGTTTGTTTAAAATACCTAAGGGTTCCATTCTGATGGGGTTAACTTAGAACCACAAAACCTTTTCAGAACATACTCAAGGAATAGCTCTGGTAGCTTGAAAAACAATGTGCAGGGAGGCTCTACTGAGGATTGGGTCTAAATAGACCTAGACCTTTTCAATCTTGCTCTATTGACATAGTGGTGTGGAGACTAAGCCTGACAAGCAATGAGCCATGGAATTTGCTTAAAATGGAAAGCATTTGCTTAAAATTGGAGCTGGTTACTGACCTACCTGTTGTTATCCTTGGTGGAAAGGGGTTCTCAAAGCTGGACAGTATGAAATAATTGGACTACATAGGCGACTGGAATCTGGCTCCATAATTCATTTTTTTTTGGTAAGACACCTTACTTGAGGAGAATAATAAGCCATCTGGAGTTTGCAACAAATGGACCAGATGTTAACAGTAGTGTCGCCTCTTCCTACAATAGTTAGACCAACACTTGGATTTTTGAACTACGTGTGAACAAAACAAGTGATGGATATACGACCTTGTTTACCTCCAACAGAGATGGAGGACAACACGGTCTTGTGTCTAAAGAAGATGGAAGATTCACAATTCAAAAGCTGCCAGAGATTGGTGTATAGAGGAGTGCAAATGAGTTCCCTGCTAGTCTTCGGTAGTCTCCAGCTCCCTTAAAAACAAACTCAGTGGCTAGATTGGCCTGGCACAGTAAATTGCTAGCAGTGGACAATCTGTGTAAAAAAGAGGGATTGAACTCGATGATCAAAGATGTGAACTTTGCATGGATGACAGGGATTGTCCATTCACATGTACTGGACAAATTATTTTAAAAACTTTTATGAAATATTATAAAAGATTTATTTAATAATATAAAAGCTTTGTAGAATAGAAAGTACTGCCATAAGCAGTGCCAAACATCCCCTCATACAGTCTAACTACTCCACAAATTCGGATGGAAACGCACGTAACCAGTAGGAAAACTACTATCATCCCAAATTTACAATTAGGTACAACACCAGAGGTTTATATATATATATATATGTAAAACATAAGATCTAGGAACTCACCGACGGAATTTCCGCCTGGAAATCACCTTGCCGGCAAATCTATCACCGGGTGAAGGCATAGAACACCATACCGACGTAGATAATCAGGGCTGCTGGAATAAGAGTGACCAGTGGCGCAACAGCTCCTACCGTCTCTGGGCTGCCGCAACCAAGGCGTCCTAGCTTGATCTGCACAACATTCACCAGTGCCAGCATTAAGAACCCGCACCCAAACACCGACCCCACAGCACAGCAAAGAATTCCCCCCCGAAGCAGAGCACGGTTCACCATCGCAATCTCGCGATCTGGTCCGTGCAACGTTCGACCAAATCCCATCTGGAGGTTTGTTTTCATGCAGAGCGCGATAAGGCTGGAGAACAGGAATGCGGAGAATGCGAAGACGTGGAAGGACACAAGGTTTTGGGCGGTTTCCTTGCCGGGCGAGCAGGTTCGGGAGGAGAGAGACGAAGAAGGGTCGGTGGGGTTCCACGCGAAACCAATGAAGACTGCCAGAGTGAAGAGGGAGTTCACGTGCATGATTCCGTCCAGAGCTGTGATGTGGATGCTCGTGTGTGTCCCTCTGCCGTCGCTGCTGGTGGCCGTTGTTGTCGTGGCGATCGTAATGTGCCCGCTGCCACCGTCCAATTGGTCCGCGTAGTTTATCCAGCGGCGGCCGCCGTCGTTCATGGCGCTCTTGCCAGTTGAGTTGACCAGACGCCGGAGGGTGGGGCGGGGGAAAGTGGATGCTGGTTGGTTGAGAACAAATAGTGACTGTACTGTGCTAGCTGGTTTTTGTCAATAAAAACAAATTTTAATAATATTTTATTGGATGTAGTTTAATTGAAAACATCAGATAGTTAGGACGATAATCCCCAATACGAGTTAGGTTAGAATTATAAATATCCAATCTTATATATCCATTTATAGTAGTAAGCTAATTCATCGCGTACTTTTAGCTTTAGAAAATAGTTACTAAAACGAGAGTTTTTAAAAATAAGTTAATAGAAATAGTATTATTAAAAATGAATTAAATTTTTTATTTTTTTATAATTGTAAGTGAATTACAAATAATTTTTTATTTATTTATATTTAGAAGTGATTTATTAACAGTGAAATTAATTTACTTTTCAAAAAATTTTAAATCTAATAATATTTATTTATTTATCTTAAAAAAACATAATTTTTAACTTTTAGACTACACAGACGTTATATAGTATTATATATATGGTAGTAATATACGCACATACTATTATACACGCATATTGTATATATTAAATCAGAATCGTCCAATTGTTCTTGGACGGTTCAGAGTTCACTCATATTTTATTTTTACGTAAACACTGTACAAAAAAATGTTCGTAATTTCGCATGCTTTTATACATGTTACATAGGTATAAGTGTTTTTTTTTAAAAAATTTTCTTCTCTTATATCTTCTCTTCTCTTCTCTGTTTCTTCTCATCTTCGCTGGAGCCCGATCCATTGCCTCTCTGAGTCGGCGATTGTCGGATTTCAACGAAAATCTTAACACAATGCTATCTCTTTCTTTCTCCTTCGCTCAATTAGTCATTCAATCGTTCCATTATTGCACTCAATCGGATACCCGACGGCGGGCCAAACCTCGCGAGCCGGCTGACGAGCATCAATTCAGTAAGCAAATCGAGTTTTTTTTTTTCTCCTTCTTCTATTCCTATTATCGACACGAATTTCATCAATTCCAGCCTTAAGCACCGTCGAAGCCGTCGATGATGAAGTCGATCGCCAAGGGTAGGAGAGATCTCCTGCCAGTGAGCTTCAATCTTGCCTAAATAATCCTGATTATTGATATTCGATGTTTTTCAATTTTTTATTAAAATCTAATTTTTTTATTTTTTGAATAATTTTTTTTTGTTTTGCAGTATATTTCTAGTGAGTTGCTTGAGCACCCGTATGAACATATAGTGAGCAGGTTAGTATTCAAATTCCAAATTTATTTGTTTGTTCTGATTTCAATTTCTTATGCAGTTTCGATTGTGGACTGATTCGTGTGACGAATACAATTTCATTAAATTTTTTTTCTTATCATTGTAGTTGGTGATGTGCGCACAAATTTCATTAAAAGTTTTTTCTTTTGTTTCTCTTTCTAGTGACTTTTTTTTTGCTTTCCAGTGACGGAGGAGGATTTGCTTTCTAGTGATGAGATCAATGCATACAGGTGCTGAAGATGGAGCAGCTATTATTTTCCAGTGATGGGATGGAACACAAGATTGTTTTTTTCTTTTTTGTTGTCTTTTTTTTTCCCTTCGTAATTTGGTTCTCTTATGACTTGCTTCAGCAATGCATGCAGACAGGTGTAATGGAAGTGAGTATAAGTGAATGCATTGCTTTCTAGCAATGTATGCAACTCTAAAGTGCTTGAACAAAGTGAATATAAGTGAATGTTATGCTTAGGTGGTGTTAAAGTTAAACTTGTGAATGTAATTTGGTACATTGTAATGTTATTGTTATGAATGTAATGTTACTGAGTTTGAATTCTATGAATGAGTTTGTAATGAATGTGTTGTGAATGTTTTGTGAATGCACTATGGAGGCTTGCAATGATGATAGTTGAAATAAAGCCTATGTGAATGAGTAGTGAATGTGAAGGAGTGGTGAATCTATGCAGTGAAAGAGTAGTGAACCTATGAAGTGAGCTATACGTACATGAATATGGAGTGAATGTTTGTAATGATGGTTGAAAACTTGTGAATTTTTCAATACTATCAGTGGTAAGCATAACTCACAAGTATCCTAACAGGTGAATATCTGACAACGAGCTAGCTCACTATTAGCAGCAGAGCTCACTAGTGTACTATTAATGAACTGGTAGCCTCATGCCAGTGAGCTCTAAAGCTCACTGCTGTTAGTGGGCTGCCAATAAGCTCACTGGTCAACAGAGCTCATTAGTAGCTTTTTACTAGTGAGCTTTCTTAGCACACTGGCAGCTAACTAGTGAGCTAGCAAAGCCAGTAGGATCTACCCTACCTATCACTAGTAAGCTACGCTAGTGAGCTAAATAATACATTAACATTTATGAAACATTCACATTGTGCACTCCATTCCAATCAGTATAGCTCACTAGCATGTTAATTTTGAAATATTCACTTGTTTTTGCAACTAGTAATACTAATCAGTATTACCAACCAACATTACTAACCAGTATTATCAACCAGCTTTCACTTGTCCATTCCATTCCATTCAATTAAATCAACATTCCCAGTATTACCAAATACAACCAACATTACAACAATCACATTCCAGAGACTAGTTTGAATATTTATGAACACAACTTTCACATGTCGCTACCAACCAGCATTACATTCAAATTCACAACTCACAGCCTTAGTTTGATGATACTCATTCACATTCCATTCAAAATCTCAACATTACATTCACAAATTTTCACAAAATATTCCTTCCATTGTACAAAACATTCTTTTCATTGAACAACTCATTCACAAGTTCAATATCTTACACCATCAAACAATTTCATTCTCAATAATGGACATGCATTCACATTCAAAACAAAAAAAAAAAAAAAAAAAAAAAGAACAACAACAACAAAAAAGCATAACGAAGAAGAAGAAGAAGAAATTAAATCGGGGTCTTCACTGATCTCCTTCTTCAGTGGTCTCCTGAATCTTCTGTCTATACATCTGCATACAATAGAAAAATGAATTAATCCCATAATCAGATCAGTCCTACAACAGAGAAAAATTGTATCTGAAATCGAATCAGTCTCACAATCGAAACTGTATAAGAAATTAAAATCAAAACAGACAAATTAATTCAAAATTTGAATACTAACCTGCTCACTATGTGTTCCTACAGGTGCTAGAGCGCCTCACTAGAAACACACTGCAAAACAGAAAAAAAATATTCAAAAAATAAAAAAGCAGATATTAATAAAAAACTCGAAAGATATCAAATACCAGTAATCGAAATTATTTAGGCAAGGTTGAAGCTCACTTGCAGGGGATCTCTTCTACCCGCAGCGATCGACATTGTCATCGACGGCTTTGACGGTGCTCAAGGCTGGAATTGACGAAGTTCGTGTGGGTAATAAGAGTAGAAGAACGAAGAGGAGAAAAAAACACGATTTGCTTACTGAATTGATGCTCGTCGGCCGGCTCGTGAGATTTGGCATGCCGTCGGGTTTCCGATTGAGTGCGATAATAGAACGACTGAGCGAAGAAGAAAGAAAGAGGCAACATTGTGTTAAGATTTTCACTGAAACTCGACGATCGCCGGCTAGGAGATGCGATGGATCGAGCTCCAACGAAGAAGAGAAGAAAGAGGGAGGTGAAGAAATGAGGGAAGAGAATTTTAAAGGAAAAAAAAATACTTAAACCCATGTAACACTTTATAAGGGTAGCAAAATTACGAGCGTGTCCTTATAAAGTGTTTATGTAAAAGATAAAATAGGGTCGAAACTGAGCCGTCCGATCACAAACGGACGGTTCAGATTTGATGTGCGCATATAATAGTGTGTGTGCGCATATCTGTTGCCTATACATATACTTATTTATTTATTTTTTGCGCAATTATAATAATAACATGTTATAATTTTATTATACATACACTTTTACTACAAAAATATAATATTATACTATATTTATAATTTATTTTGAATTGACCATGTTAGAATTATTTTTAATTATAAATAACTTTTTTCATAATTTATTAATTTTATGATTCTAAAGTTGTTTTCCTTGAGACAAAAACAAATCCAAATTAACATTACCAATTTGATTTTTTTTCCATAATTTTGATCTTCTTCAAAAAAAATGCATTCCATAAATACCATACATTTTATCATTTACAAAATCATTTCACAATTATAAAAATATAATTATAATTTCCATTACACAACATATATACAACTATAATATGTTACAACACTATAAATACAACATTTAATAATATATATTACATTACATAATTTGTTTACGTAATATGTACATTTTATTTATAATTCACAAGTACAATAATATACATATAGTTTTTACCACATGATTATTTATCTTCCATTTATATTATACATATACAATACTATTACAATTCTACTACAAAACATACATTATATATGGTTATACTAGAACATTTTACAATATTTATTATACAAAATGTCACGCAACATTCTTTGCACAAAATGCTACATAATATATCCTGACAGTTGCTAATGTCACAAATTAGTTTCTCATCTTACTGTTGCGTCACAGCTTACAAGGAGTTTCTTTTCCCAGAGTTTGGCCAAAACTTGGACTTTGTCCTGAGTCAGAAGACACATCCTCTAAATCATACAAATAACTATTGAGGAGTAATACCACATCAAGTAGACATATTAAAATATTAGAAGTGTATGAAGCTATCAAGGATTATCCAATTATAATGAAATGTTAAATTAATAATACAATCGCATAAGCCATCATTTCTACAAATAAAGAGCATAACCAAATATTTCACAATATTGAAATTCTAAGAAATGCATGTTATCAAGTACAATTATAATGTTTATATTTAAGTATACAAAAACTAAATTGTATAGATGAACCAAGAAGACATACTTTCAATATAAAGAACAACTCCAAAAACATGAGTCATCATAATACTTCAGCCTCACTTGGGTTATTTAGTCACAATCAAAGCAAGATACATCGATCGCTGAACAACCATTCCTCTACAACTTTCGATCTAAATCCAGATTTTTAAAATAAGTACAAACAATCAATCAAATAGCTTAATTACAGAAGCATTAGATAGATTATAGAACCAAAGCTAGCTCAATTCTAAGAGAAAAATATGGGCTCATTCTTGATAATAATGGGTACCAATTGAGTAGATATTGTATTAAAGAATAAACATTGTTTATTATAAATAATAGTTACTTATTCAACTTAACAATTTTCATTCAGGGATTTTCTATGCTTAACCAATGAATAGTATTTCATATAATTGGAGAATGAGTTAAGTACAAACTAGACAGATACAATAATCAAAAGACAATAAGTTACTAATAACTCTATAAAGCAACAGAATAAAAAACAATCGACTCTCAAACCAAAAACTAAAATTAAGATTTATCCAAAAATAAAAAAATTCTATAGTTTAAATTAAACACAAAAAATCTATGCATCTACACTCAAATCAAAGTTCACATCTAACAAAGAAATAGCAGCAGACTATTATTTAACTTCACTCTGATTTGAAACTCTATAAATCTTCAAACTTCTTTGCAAAAACAACTACATAAAAATGAATTCTAGATCTCCAAATTTCTGTTTGTGAAACATATCACTAAAAATTCTAAAACAGATAAATAAAAGATGTGGTGGTAGAAAAAGTTAGCATTCAAGTAGATCATGAAAGATGTGTTGCTGAATATATATATATATATATAGATGTAGATAATATGCAATCCTTCAATACGGAAGTTCAGAAATATCGCAAATCTGCATTAGCTTATGCATTATGCATTAAAAATGAAATATGTTACTAAAATTTATTTAACCCTGGTAATAACACTCTATGTCAAATAGAAGTTGCTCCATAAGGCTTCAACCTAGAGTGGAGAAAGGAAATAAAACATCATAAGTAGACAATCTAATCTCGGAGTATTATCAATGACAAATGATTGCCAATCAAAATAAAACTGGACCTTGTAGGCCAAATTGCTTCCGTAATCAACTGAATTTACCAAAAGATTTGTATGTCAAGGAGGCATACAACTAAAAGAACAGAAGATGGCAATGAATCCATAAAAGAATTCTTAACAAAATACCAAAAATATAAGAGCAAATACTTGTCCAACCATTAAAAATCTCTAAGAAGAGCCCCTCATATGATATCGTTATAAACTACACTATGGTTTAACATGCTAGTAAAAGTGGTGCACTATCATTCAATATGCCAACAAAAGTGGTTCTTTGACTTAATTGCGTTAGTGGTTAGATATAACAAGTGATATATAGACGAACTTAGATATAATACAACAATAGTAGATTAGAAATGGGCTGTTGTGGATGTCTAGGTTTCCAAACTGCAATTCTTTTTCTTTTTGGCATAGTGACATAGTTAATTATCCTAAAAAATATGGAAAAAAATAAGGGCTCAAATGAAATCAAAGAAGAAATTATGCACAATGAATTCAGGGTTTCAACTTGTTGATATCATGGCTACCTTTTCATGCTACTATTGCATTCACAGTGGCCTAAGCAGATTTAAATGCTATTATTCTTATCAATGCTACGACTCGCCTATGAAGCAAAAGAAAACAGCATTCAAAGCCATATTCTTTCTTTGAAAGTGAGAATCAGAACAAAAACTTTCACTCAAGTAGTAGTAAGGAAACTAGAGAGGGAACTCCAAAATGGAAGAGGACAAGTTGGAGTGAGTTTTCCTCAGAATCAAAATTGAAGTTCATAATCTTGGAAACACAACATAAGAAGTTACAACTATCCATCTCCTTGTCCATGTCCATTATTGGTGAAACAATATTAAAAAAAGTTCACACATAAACCCTAAAATAAGCATAAAAGCAACCTATAAACATTAAACATTGTAAAAACAAAATGTTGAAAAACAAATTTCGGAATAAATGAGAATAAAAAGAGAAACACCGTAATAGAATATTTTGAATAAATCCACGATCTAATCAAAGAAGATTTTGAATAAACAACAAGAAAAAAAAAAGTGTTTCAAATATTAAAAAATGCAAAGAAATAGAACATTTAACAAGAAGGTTTCTTGAAATGAAAAATATTTTAATTGAAATTTGAAGAGTTATTTCATCCAAAAATAGAGAAAGGAATATGTTCGTATCGCATAATCGATCAATAAGATTCAAATGAACAACAAAAAGAAAGCAAGAAATCTCTCAAACACCAAAAAATTCTAGCAACTAATCTATTGTTAACAAAATGAAGAAAAAGAGAAATCTTACACCGTCTGAACTTCAATTCCAAACTTCAATCTCTCGTTTGTTGAATACTCTAGCCGATTTTCTCTATCTGACTATTGCTACTCCAGAAAAGAGAAAATCCAATCATGAAATTAAAAACTGGTAAATGAACTAATGAAAAGAAGAAGAAGAAAAACAAAAGAATGAAAACAGAAAGGTTATTCCTTCGAGTTGAACTTTTTTTGTTCTTTGATTTTCTGTTAGTTTTTACAAGGCAGAAGAGGAGAAAGAGATAGACTGGTTGGTTTCTTTTGAGTTTGATTGAAGAAATTTTAATTATAACCAATTTTCTAACCGTTGCAAAGATTCTAGTCATAAATACTGTTATATAGCTTCACACGTACGCTACCGTATTTGCAATCAGGATCTACGACTGAAGTTGCAAAATAAGTCCTCTATAGTTTCTTCTAGGCAAAAACAAATGCTAATGAATAAAGCCAAAACCAACATACATCCACAAGAAACAGAAAATCGCTATAGGAATTCATGAATTCTACAAAGGGTCGATAAAATAATTAGCTTCACAGCCCTGAGAACATTCCTAATTAAATCTCAAACACAGTTAAGAGCCATTACCAAAAGCTTTGATATGCCAACAAAGAGATGGATTAATGATGTCTGTCGTCCTAGTTAATGGTGGCAAAATCTGGCTGATGTTCACAAGTAGGCAGATGCAGTTCATGCTTCTAACCTTCATCTTTGCTGTTGAAAGGCTGTAATGGATAAAGCTTGAGTTGTGCCAAACAGAGAAACGCCCCTAGGCCATTAAGAATCTGCACAATACTACTGAACAATTTGTAGATTGTTATGTATAAAATTTTTTAAAATGAATTACAGGACGAAGTCATACATGGATGGCCAAAAAGTCATACATAGCAGAAAAAAATGCAACATACAAATATATGAGAATACAGTAACTAATTCTGATTAATTAGAAAATAACTCTTATGATGATACTTCCAGCATGGGATGAGACCATCCTTTTTGTTTGATACTGGTATAAAATTTCCAACCTAGTTCCATTTAATTATATGAAGTAAAAAGCAAAACCAGACCCTCTCATCCACATCTCATAATTAATTCCCCTCCACCATCAGCATCTACTCTTCACATGCTCCTATTACTTAGATGAGGAAAAGATGCTCCACACTAAAGATTGCATAAAACATGAGCAAATAAGAATCTATCATGAACGGTTGGATCAATACTAACTTGGTCTATTTGAATATACGCCTAGCTTTCAAACATAAGGTGGCAGTTATACTAGCATTAGAACCGAAGACCACCCTCTTGAATTGGTGTTGCATTTACATACACCCCTTGCAGTACTAACTTACTCAACAATAAGATGCTTAAATGCTTAATTTTTGCATATGTACTGATGTATGAAAACTATTTGGAAGACTATCAAGGCTACAAAAGGCTAGTGCTCTCTCCAATGGTGAGTTGATGAATTGCGATACTAAAATGGATTGATACTATTGGTCATGTTGAATTAAATAGTTTGGAAAAACATAAAAGTAGGGTCTAAGGGGTCTGGAAAGAATACTCAACTTACTACAATTGTAGGGTGGATCAACCTAACCTTTTTAACTCGTACATATCACATGATGTCATTATCTTTAGCCTTTTGAGGTCAGGCATGGTTATAAAGCATACAATACATACATTTCAGGTAATGCTAATAATAAATTATTAAAGGTTGGAATCCAGCCTCTTTAATAATTTATTATCAGCACTACCGAAAATATATGTATTATATGCTTTATAAGCTGGTTTCTACTAAAGTATTATATAGATCCAGCATTTTCTTTAATAATTGACAACCTTTCCGAACAACGATTTCTTTCTTATTAGGTTCGAATCTTTTCCTTGTAGCAGTTCTGTGAGGGGGTCGATATCATGTGACATGCTTTCACTGTATCACCACCTCATGTCACCCTCCATTCTACCAATCTCCTGGTCCGCAATCTTATATGATCTTCATATCCATTATAGTGCAAAATTGTGTCCAAAATCCTTATTCTTCATGGTCTTTGAGTTATTTCAGCAGATGTAGTAGCATATTGAGCAGTTTTTCTAATCTTTCATCTAGGTATAGGAAAGCGATTGAATGAGGATGTACGCTGCATTAAACTGTAATCTCAAGCTCAAGATATTTTATGGGAGAATTTTCTTGGCCAAAGAAAATTACTAGCTCATTGCTTGAGCAAAGTGCAGCTTCCTAGAAGACAACAGCTGCCATTGCAAATTTATATCTGCATTAATCTCGTCTGTTTTACCATTCTTGATATAATCTTGTACTTGTTGTGGTAAACAAGTAATACAACATTCTAAAAGACACAATTCATATTATACTCTTTTTAATCTTGATGGCCACCATCTAGATTTATAACATGCTATAGAGTATGATCCTTTATTGGGTATCCAACTAGGATTTCCTGAACTATAAGTATGCAAACACTGTGATTCCATCAATTCATCATCTTCTGATGATGAGAATTCTTCTTGATATGGTAGGATATCTCCATCCATTTCGAGGATAAATTGTCTTTCCTCTGGATTAGAATGACATTCTTCTCTGCTTTCTATAGAATAAATAGTTTCTGAATCTGAAATTTCAGAATCCACTTCTATTAAGCAATCATTAACATCACTCAATAATGTAGAGTTTTTGTTACGTATGCTATGTTTATATAAACATACGTTGCTTAAATGATCTTCACTTTGCCAAGTAAAGCATTTTAATTTCTTTTTGTATGCTCTTCTTGGATTGAATCTAGGTACATGTTTTCCTTGAGAAGGATAGGGTTTTTTTCTATTAGACTTTCTAAGAAAATATCTTTTCTTTCTAGGAGGTCCACTATGCTTTCGCTTAGTATTTTTCCTAGTTTTTCTCTTATGTTCTTGTTCATATCCATATTACGCGACTGATGCAAATATAAATTTGCATTCTAGAATTACCAATCTTGAATCTCAACTATGTCAATTACAGATGAAAATTACTTTTTTAGAAAGAAAAGAATTAACCAAACCTTCTACTTCTGCACATTTGCAAGAAGTAGAAGAATTTCAGACACTAGAGTCAGAAATTCAGTCTGAAGAAAACGTTACTACAGTTGCTTTAAATTGTAATAATGAATTTGATATTCATACTATTAAGTTTCCGATAGTTTTAAAATATAAACACTACATAGTGAAAACACTAGCCTTAATAGACACTAGATGCACAAAGTGTATAATATGACAACAGCTTCTTCCAAAGCAGTATTGTATGCCTTTACAAAAAATCGTAGATGCGGTTCAAATGGATGGTTCATCATTTACCTATACTACCACAGTAGTACTACGTCTGCAAATTGCTTTTCAGAGTAATTGCAACTATAGTTACTATTATGATTTACCTCCTGAGATTATGTATGTAAGAGATTACATACCTTATCCTGTTGTTTTAGGAATAAAATTTTTTCTTCAACAAAATGAGAGTATCTTTTTAACAAAAGATACTTTTACAATGATTAGAGGTGGTTTTATCGCACCCACTATTTATTCCACAACAGAGTATGCTGAGAAGCATGGTGGGGATTTTACTACATTACGCGAAGCACCATTACATAATAGTGGTGTCAGATTTCATCTACCTTCAAAAACTTCTCACAAAGAAGTAGCAAAAAACAAGGACTTATTCACCTGAATAAGTTATCATCATAAAATCCAGACTGGAATTGTCCAATCAAAGGATAATGCAAAGGCTTATTATGTGAAGAACAGTTAGAATGTCCAGAAGAGATAAACTTCGACTATTTATGGGAAGGTTTAACAGAATAAACCTATCCAACTTCCGATAGATGCTTTTTACGTTACGAAAATACTTATATCTCGATTGAAAAAATCGGGAGTATTAAGTGATAATCTTACAATATTTTAGGACCAATCTTCCATTAAATGTAACTTAAACATCATTAATCCTGACCTATGTGTTAGAGCAGGAGCTATTGATGCAACATTTCAAGATAGAGATGATTTTAGAATGCATATAACTGAGTTATTATAACTTCAAGTTATATAGCACTCAGAATCTCCTCATAGATCTCCAGCATTCATTGTTAGAAATTATGCTAAACAGATAGAGGAAAGAGTCGTATGGTCATTAACTATATACGGCTAAATGACAATACAATATATGATGGCTATTTAATTCCTAACAAAACAAATTTGTTAGACAGAATTAGAGGCCAATAGGTGTTTAGAAAATTTGATTGTAAATTAGGTTCCTAACAAGTTAATATGGAAAAGAAAAGTATTCCTTGGACCGTGTTCACTTGTCTTGAAGGTCATTTTGATTGGCTTGTTATGCCATTTAGTCTTAAGAATGCTTCATCAATTTTCAAAAAAAAAAAAAAAAAAAGATCTTATTTTTAAACAACATGATAAATTTGTCTCTATTTATATAGATGACATTTTGGTATTTTCAAAAAATGAGAAAAAGCATATAAGACATCTTTAGATAGTCCTAAAAAAATTTTTAGATAACAAAATTATTGTAACTAAAAAGAAATTACAATTATTTAGAAAAAAAATTGAGTTTCTCGGAGTAATAGTTGGAAAAGGATCTATAGAGCTCCAACCCCACATTATCCAAAAGATTCAGGATTTTTTTGAAAGACTTGACACTCTTAAGGATTTGCAAAAATTCTTTGGATTATTAAATTATGCTCGACCTTTTATTCCTAACCTGAACAGGTATACAGGACCTTTGTACAACAAAACAAAACGAAGGTAAATGGTCAACGAAAGTTTAATTATCAAGACGAACTCTTTTTCCTAACAGAGCTGATTTTGTGGCTGATGTCAGTAAGGTGGATGTGTTAGTGCTGAGGGTTCGTCAACAGAGGCGTCTACTGATATTACTGATATCACTATAGACTACAGTGATTATTCAGTTCATCATGATTCACTATCCTTGAGATCCTCTGGTTCAGTTGAGACACTAGGAACTATATAATCCAGGACCATAATGTATTGGTGCCGACTACTGATGCAGTTAAGAATGATGAGTGACCTATTAACACAGATCAAGTGATTGCCAGCACTGAGAGGCAATCTAAAACACAGGCTTCCTCTTTAGAATCTGTATTTGAATCTCATCCGGAGCTTGCAGCTGAGCCAGGACAACATAGCTCAGCAGTATTGCATACTTAAGACGCATTGGGCGTGGATGCATCCCCCAATGGAGAAAATGGGCTTCTTGATTCTTGGAAGTTGCTTCTAGCTTTGCTGGTAATGAACCTATATATGAAGGGGAAGAATGTATCCATCAATCGGTGCAATCAACATGTGAAGATAGTGAACCAGTCTATGAAGGTGAGGTTGTTCCTGCTAGCAAGCTGACAAAGCTGATGAAGGTGCTTCTAAGTCACTTTCCAATTACAAAATTAGTCAGCGAGTATGTTATCCTTTCCTCGTGTTTTGCAGTTCTGTTTCCTTATATTCTAATGCTCTTTCCTCTTCTTTATTATCTTATTCTAATGAGTATGATATCTTTTTCGTACTTATCTTAAGGGCAATTGATAAAAAATTTTCTGGAACAAAATTCTAGTCAGTTGACAATTTATGGGTATGGTTCTTTATTGCCTCTTCTGTCTCCATCCAATTTTTTCTTTTGCACCAGATCGTAATTGTCTCTTATGCAGACTATTTTCCTTGCAAGAAGGTCTAAAAGAACGTGAGTTGGTTTTTTTTTTTCTCCGCAATAATCACTTTAGCACCTTTTTTAAGGTATGATTCTCATAAGTAGTTATTATAGTTAACTTACGGAATTTTACATATCTGGTAAATTTTGATAGATGTAATATAATATCCTTTTTGACACTTTCTGGTAGTTTAATGGAGAACTATATCTTTTGGCTACTGGTCAAGGTTATATAAACCAACCAGATCTTGTGTGGGAGAAGTTGAATGAGGGAAGTTTTTTTCATTTTAATCCTCTGTCTTATATATGAGAATTCTTCTGTAAATTTTTCGGGTTACTCTGGCTTGTTCATAACTGTTTCTTTGTTCTTAGGTAAATGGAGATACAGTGTTCATGACCAGTAGCTTCAAGGAATTCAAGTTGGATAACCTCACCAATGACTTTCGGAATGAACAAAGCGCTATGGATATTACTGCTCTATGGTCCTAATTGATTCAAACTCTATTGGAGTGTCTGTCTTTTATTTAGTGGAAGGATTGTTTTATTTTCATAAATATCTTGCTTCTCTTGAAAATTCAGCTTGACATCAATTTTTAAGTACGTTATACTGCAGCTCTGTAATGTGGTTGTGCAGTTCATAATTGAAGAAAGAAAACGTAGTCCTCATTGAATCCTGTCTTCTGCCTTACTGCAATTCGGCTGATTCATGGCTTTTATTACATATTTACATTATACATTTGTTGTTTGTGAAACATCCAAGGCACAATGCTGCTACTTTACTCATAAACAGAGCTTATCTTTAAAACTTAAGTTTCATTTTATCGCATATGTTCATTTTATGTTATTATTTGAATAAAGAGCTGAACCAAGGTACTATGCAGAATAAACATGAGTTTTATATCAATATCTACTTACTAACAGAACAAGGTCAGTGTTTCCCTTCTTCTTCCAGAGCTTACTAACAGAACAAGGTCAGTGTTTCCCATCTTCTTCCAAAGCTTAAGTTCACACTTTTCTGTAACTATCCTATTTACAGAGGCTTCCTATCCATCTTCTCTGAATCATTATTACTAAGTACACTTGTGCAAGCATGCTAAATTCTTTACCTTATCTGACCTTTTCTGTTACTTTTAGACTGTTGCCTTATGTTCAATTCTCTCAACAATTTCTGTCAGTTTGTATGCAGTCACAAACTCTCGTTGTGCCCTTTTGGTTTTTGCCATCTTGTGGTGATGACAAAATGAGGTCGTTTCATTATGTAGTGGCATATTTTGCACAAGTATAAACTAGTTTCCCAACATTTGTTTGCACTGATTTTCCACTGTCACTATTACTTATTCTTGAATTGTCTGTGTAATTGTTAAAATGATCTAATTTCTAGGGTATAGAGTAATACATGTAGCTAAGATCAAGAAGTGGTATGATTTCTTTGTAATCTAGAGATGTTCCTGATTCTTATTGCCTGGAAGTTACCCAGTTCTTGTAGTATTCATATGTTATATTGCGGTCTCATGGTTAGATATTTGACGGTGATTTTTGAAGCTTCTTCAGTCTGTTTCAAGTTTTGATTTATTATTAAATCTTATCAGGGTTATAAATTGGCTGGGATTGTTGCTTTAGTTTATTTTCCAAAACATTAACTCAGTTTTAGCGGAAATTGATCTCCATTCAAGTTTGCTTTGTCGAATGAGCAAGCTATAGCTAGAAAAGCTCCAAAAACCTTATTCCAAATTTCAGCCTAGATTGGATCAAGTTAGGTGACTTGTGCATATGAATAAGGTCGACTTGTGCTGATCACAAGCACCAACGAAAGCTTCTTCATGTGCTCCAGCTAGTTAATAGAATCCTGCACTTTCTTTCTTTGAGGCTTTTGATTGTATAGATATGGTGCTGTATGGGATCATCTACTATGAGATGAAGGCTTGGTCTTCCCCCTCTTTTTTTCTGCATTAGGCTGTTCCCATAAGTATGTAGCATTTAGATTTGCATTTTGTTTCTCTAAGATCTATGTGTGACTGATACTTGAGCAGTGTCTGTTGACATTTGCTCTTGCGGAGTTATGTTGAGTTTCTTAATTATGCAGACTTGAGTGATATGGAGTTTTAAATTCGTCTTGCAGCTCTGATCTGCAGCTAGCTATAGCACTGCAACTACAAGAATTTGAACAGCAGCCTCAGCGCCAGCAACGCAAAACTCACAGCAAAAACATGCTAGTGGTGGTAATAGACTGATTATAGGTCCTCAGGTAAGGACTTCATTATGTGGACTGGTCTGCTACTTTTAATGCATGTAAGTGCTGTATATCTATGATTTTATCTGCACTTCATGTGAAAACTTCCTCTGACCCATAATTTATTAGTAAGATAATTTTTTAATTAAAAATTTGATCATTGTTATCTCACGGTGAAAAGTACATGCGTAGCAACTTGTAAAATATCACGGTATCATATTACTACGCTATCATACTATTAAGCAATAGAAAATTGCATATCAAGTTTTACTTGGTTATCTTTAGAACTGCCTTCCTATAGTGGGATTTGTTTTTACCTTAACCAGACAAATTTTCTTCTATAGTTAGATAGGTCTTATATGATGGTCTGCAGAAGTTGGATACTTGCAATCTTAGATGCCTGTCTGTCCAAACTAATTGGTCCTCCAATAATGAAACATAGAATTACAACAATGACCAAATAGAATTTTCTAAAAGTGAATGATGCTGTGAGATATAGATTTTGCTATGGTAGCTCACGCGCTGTTATGTGTTGGTTTAGAAGGTACTTTGTTGCATTTTCATTACTTTGATAATGTGTGAGTTTATCAGAAGATCGATTCAGTTGCGTGTTTTTTATTATTTAACCTGGTATTTTGTCCCTTGTTTCTATCTTTTGAGTAGGATCTGTTAACTTCCAAGAAAACTTTCTAGAGTGATTTGGTAGCTTTCATATCGTTGTGCCCAAGAAGTAAGATACTGATGCAAAAGTTTGTGTATCTCTCACTTTTTTCCTTTTTTGTTGCTATAGGGACCTTCAAGTTATTTGATTTAAAGAGCATATAGGATAATGATGAGGCACCACATTTTGCTGGCTCGTCAATCTGCCACAGCTGACGTAGAAGGTTTATGTGAACACATCGAGAACAGATACGTCTAATCGACGTATGCACTTCCATCTCAGGTTGACAAGTGTTTTGAATAAAGAACAGCTTTAGTAGTCCTGAACCTCTTCTGAAGCTGTAATACTCTATTGTAGGAGATTTGCTTACACTAATGCTATATACCTGTAAGAAGTCCTGGTTCAGGACTGATTGATTACAAAAGCAGCACTCTGAATCATGGTTACTGTTAGGTTATTTCCTCTCTAGTAAGGATGATTAGTGCTGCTCTACAAGCTGATAGCTTATTGAAGCCGGCATGAGTTGTAATCTTACTGGATTTGAGACAACTAGGATCCTATGTATTGGAGTGTTTAAGACATAGGGAAGAAATATCCTCCACTCTTTAAAGAAAAATACAAGTTCTTTACTCTCACACAAACTAGACCATGCATCTCAAGCATGCCCATCTTTCTTTATGGACTTGAAGGAACATTAGCCAATTGCCAATTTTTAAAGTAAGTGCATCCATCTGCACCCTTCTTCTATCGTCACTATGACCTCTACCACCAACAAATAAAACACAACATGAAGCTGTTGAAGCTATCTGGGTTTAACTTTCTCTTGATGCACATTACTAGAAAGAGGGGGTGTAACCCTCTAAACTTGAGAATACACTCCAATGAAATATGGAAGAGTACTCCTTTGTATTCTCAACAACTGGATGATCCCAACAAGAGCTTTGCCACAGTGAACTCCTACCGTTTTTTTTTGTCAGCTGTCGTAGTCTCGTGGAGATTCAATTCTTCCATCAAGTCTCTTAATGCTCCATTGTCCTCACTGAAGTTTTGTAACCTTAGTGCAATAGAGAGGCTCTGATACAATTGATAAACTCAAGAAACATTCTTTTCTTGAGAATTGCTCCACCACAGCAAATCCGAACTTCGTTTACAGTCTTGTACAACATAATTTGCCCTTACAGATGGTTGTTCCTTGCTGTCCATATCAAATATTTTAGCAGATAACCATTTCTCTTTCATTCTAGATACCTTAAGTCACAAAATTGGTTGGTTGTGTTACTCCACCTTGCCTCCAGGTCCCAATATAAGATACTATTTCTCACTCAACTTCATAATAGTAATTTTGACCTTGCTACTATCACTAGGAGGAAGAGGTTACCAAAATTCCACTGTGATTAATACACACAATAAACCAATAGGATCACAAAAAGCCAAAGAAACGCCAATAATAACTCTCGGTACGAGAATACCACAATAATCCACAAGCAGGAGGAATCCACAACTGATCAGACTTCCAACCAATATATTGACAGCATGCATCTATAATAGCCTACCGATAAATGAGATGTGCTGTGATAAACTGTCGAATATATATTTCAGTACACACCGTCAATAGATAAGTTGAGTGCTTCACCAAAAATGCCACACTAGAAGGAACTTAGAAAACTTCATCTATGAATTGTGTGCAACTACTGATTGAGGAGACAACAGCATATAATTTGAAGTCTAGTGGAAATGAGAAAAGTTTAGATTAGTTGAGAAGATATCTATGGAACTTTACAAAAGGAGACAACTTAGGATTTGAAGTCCAGAGACTATGGAGAAAAGTGTTTGATGGATAGAGAAGAAGCTGCGGCAGATCATAATCAACTACTAAATTGAGTGCTCCAATACCATGTGAATTTAGAAGACAAAGAAGAGATCAGAGACAAAACAGAGAATATGTTCTCCAAAAATCAGACGTGCGTGCACCTACATTTGTAGCGCAACTTGTATACGTAGCCCCAACAGTTTGCTTGAGATCTCTCGCCAATGTATAACACTAAGAAACCTAGGTGTAGGAAAGTACACATACCCTGCTTATATAGAACACTAATTCTTGACAAGAAGAATTGAGAAGGCTATTGATTGACAGAAGGCATGTTGGTCATCCAGATGTCAAATTTTGTCGAGGGATAAACACCTCAACTGATAGTCCTGAAACTTTAGGTTGTGTGGTGCCGTTTCCACTCATCATGCCACTTTAAGATCTTTTTTCCTTCATGCTAATGCCATGATAGTGATTTCATCTTTCTCCCATACAGTGATAACTAGCGGTGGCATCAACCTAAACTTTTGGCGTCTTGCGTTTTGTTTCTATCAACAGGTTCCACCCTCAAGGAGCTCAACTCAACAAAAGAAAAGAGTCCAAATGAATAGATAAATGCAATGTAATGTAAAATGATTTAACTGATTGTAAATATTATGAATCTAATTCTTTTCCCTATGTATGGATCTTTCTAGCCGCTCAGATCTTTTTGTAAATTGATTGTCAAGGTAACAGTTCCTAGATATTTATCAGGAAATAAAATGAATATTCATATCTGCTATACAACGTGCCAATTTCTGTCATGTTACGTAGTTGCATCTCAGTGTGGAGTAACAAAGATTGCTGGTAAGGAAACCACTTGAAAATCCATCACAGCTGATTGCCATTCAATTTAAGAAATACTATGAATGGCCACCATCGAAAGCAGAGGTACAGTGGCCCAAACAGCATCCACACAGGGGTACATAGCCAATTAGTAGTCTTCAAACTTGAATGTGATAGGCTTCAGCTTCTGGTGAAGATATAAAGAGAGCAATTAACACTGGTTTTCTCCTTAGACAGCCCACAAAGTCATCCTTGTTAATAAATCCGTCATTGTTGGTGTCACATGTGTGGAACTGCTTCTCAAACTGCAATACAAAATATCCACGCATTTATTTTCGAACTTTGAACATTTTAATAACCATAATGCAACATATTTTGCTCTAGAACTTAATTAACAGTTGAATGGAGATGTTTTAGCATAAGTAAATCAGTGCTTACAAGTTCATTGCCAGTGCCTGTGACAGTTTGAGTGATATTCTGCAACTACATAACATTGCCATAAACTTTGATAAGTTAAATATTAAGATCTGAGTCTGGATTGTGGTAGCAGCATGCAACTTACCTCTTTTACTGGTATATACCCATTTTTGCTGCCGCCACATATGTTAAAAGCTGTTTCACATGCTTTTAAAAATAATGGCTGTTTCCTGATGTACGCTGATCCAATCAAGAACTGCAGAAAGTAAGCAGTACACAATTACCATTACAAATAGAGTAATGTAAAGGACTTTACATTAACATAAGTCACATTTCTCCACCTAGGATGTACTCTATGCTACAATCATGGTAGAATAAGCTTTTAAAGCACATCTAGAACTCCCGATGACACATTTTTCGTAGTAGTTTTTTATTTTTTTTCTCCTCCCTCTTTTGATAGCACTAAACCAAGATCTAGCAATTGCAGTGGCATCAACCGATACACGTTTAAAATCCAAAAGAGAAACATTCTGCATCATTAGTTATTGGTCAGGCTGACCTTGAGCAAGAACAGAAGTTTCAGAATTTTCACAGAGCCTAAGGACAAAAGCATACCTGTCGAAATGTTATGGAGCCCTTTTTCTCAATGTCAAAATAGCAAAAGATCTGTCAAAGAAACACAAAACCACAATTAGTAAGATATTGCAACCAATTATGCGTAAGATAATTACGGGAGAAACAGTAAGTCTTTTCTAGCTAGAGAAATTGCAAGCATACCGTAACAGGAAATTTTATTTTTTTAGATAAATAAATTTAATAGCATGGGATTTGAAACCACACCATCTTGGTGGTATTGTGGTGCTCTTACAAACCCAAACTGCATGGGAATTACAACTTCATCATAGTGATGTGAATTAGTACTTTCATCAAGGTTATCTACATGCATTGGCGTGCTTCACTATACAAGATATCAATGATCCAAACACATAAATTGCATTCTTCTCTTGACACCAAAGTTCAAGAATTTGTAGGTCTACTTGTATGCTTCAAAGTTACTCTATAGAGGTCTACTATCATGTGTTATTTTTGCTGTTATCATCTCCATTATTTCTATCATAGGAGTAGTAGCCTCCATAATGCCCAGCTTCAATCTTGGCAACTTAAAGCCAGACATATTCTTGTTGTCTGCAGATTTGTAGTTTAGGATGTGATGCGCATAGGAAGTCAGTTGAAGTACAGACTAGAATAGACAAGTAGGCCAGTTACCCTAATGCTCACCAATATAATAATTGTACTAACCAATCCATAAAGCGTCCATTAAGACATTACTGAAATGCCAAATTCCATACCTGTTTAATTTAATATCTATGTGATTAGGTTTATCACTTTTTATTTAAAGGCACTCTGAGATTTACGCCTCACTCCAGCCTTTGTGAAAAGCAACCTCCAGTCACCACTAAGCATTATCGCAGATATTTTGACTTAACAGAAAAGTATATTACAGATCATTTCTGATTGCAGCTTCAAGCATGACTTCCTAAATAGAGACTTTACAACCTTTAGCCCTCTGAAATTATGGCACAAGTTGCTTTGTCCTCCATAGGCTCCAGACATTCAGATTTCTAAGGGATCCATACAACATCAACAAGTAACTCTATACCCAAATTGGTTCCCCATAAAAGAATTGCAAAAAACACATGCTTTACTCTAACCCGAAGAGCAGAAGGATAGCAAGAACCATAAAACTAACAGATTCAAGATTTCAAGGTTTACAGTACCCACTAACCTTCTCAGAAAGTCGATTCAGCCCAAGCCCCGAAGCAGTTGCAAAAAGGTGGTATTTAACACGCCCACTGAAAAAGGTACAATTATGTTCTCCACTTAAAAAAAATTGGAATCTGAAAGTATATTCAAATGTGCATAAAAGCACTCAACAATTTCACGTAATTTAAAAAAACAAACTATCATGAATAAAAGGAATATCTATTCCGGTCATTTGCACATTCAGTTGCACATAAAAAAATTTTAAATGAAAAAACATATATTGGTAAAATCTGATTCCAGCAGACATATGCTCAATATTGCTAAACTGATAATGGTTAAGCATAATTCTAGGATAAGCTTGGTACACTAAAAATAAACCTCCAAATTTACGAAGCGATTGCTGGTTCATTATCCCATAAGCTGCCTCAGGGCCTCATAGTCATGTTTATGAAAAAATTCATCAAACAAAAATATGCAAACAAATATCATAGTTTTACCTTGATTAAACAAAGTATTTTTCATAGCAGCTCATGTCGCCACAACTAAAAAGAAAGTATTGGTAATCTCAAAAAGAAAACACTACTATTTAACCACCTAAAATCAAACTAACAACAGCAAAGATATAGTTGACGAGTTGAATAAATATGGTACTTGTGAAAGTAGTAATTTACCTTGAATCAGGGTTCATCAAGAGAAACTCATCCAAAAAATCCAATGCCTCAGATGCACTTATTTTGAATAACTGCAGGGGGAAAAAATGATTAACCTACAGGGAGACGAGCTATGCAGAGGACAACTGCAGTGTAAATAGGAGTGTGATCTGGAGGGTTAGAACATTCAACAGTATTATGAAAATGATTAAATAAACAAGTTGGAGACAAGGTGATTAGACAGAAAAGTCCAACAAGCATTATCTATCGAATCAAGTAATCAGGGATGCAAAACAAGGTTATCGAAACAAGTGAACATGCTCACTTTGGGGGAAAAACCATGTTGAAGCGCAACCTTGTTTGTTAACTATGAAAACATTGAAGAGTCTATGAGTTTTCTCAGCATGCTCAGAAAAGTCCAGTATTATGAGAAGATCCAATATTACACATTGCTCAGCATGCTCAGAATCTATTGCCAAAAGGTTATAGAGTTTTCTGTTTATGTTTTAGTGTGGCTCTTTCTTGAGGCTCCAAATCCTTTTCATTGGAGGCAACAACGAATTGACTGTTATGTCTACAAGGAGAACTGGTTTAGATAAAAAAATGTCTAAAATCCTTTGTAGAGGATCTAATCTCTAATTGCTTTTTCAAAATTACGTCTAAAAGAGCTTCACTTTTAGGCGTAATTTTCGAAAAAACTTTTTTACCAATCATACGATTGCAAAATCAATTCTGCAGTTGGAAAAATTCTCCAAATCATGGTTCCAAAATCTCTCACAACGGAACCTTAGAATGAGTCAAATGACTATAGTGAATATGGCATACTTGAGTATTGAAGCCTACCTAGACTGTTAAAGAGACTCAATAGCTTGCACAAGTCAAGTCTGCGATTGTCATAACCTTTTGGTATTCTATAGAGGTTGAAATCACTATCCTACTGTTGGAGCGTTTTATTGATTTAGCTCGAGTTAGCATAAGACCCAGTTAATTAGTAATTATACTTGGGAGAAAAGATTTTATCAGTTCTAGAGTTCTAGTTGGTTATTTGGGAGTTTTGAGTTCAAGGAGATATATTTCCCTAATTTGGTTGCTTTACATTCTTTTAACTTTTTATTGGAATTTCTTGAGGTATTGTAGTATCCATATTTAATTGGTTCAGAAACATACTTCTGTTAGAAATCTTTAGGAGGCTACAAGTCTATTTAAAAAGTTGTCAGGCTTGTAAGCATTATGATAGAGATTGGAATCAAACACTATTCATGTATCGGAGTAATGGTAGATCTGTCTATATTCATTATTATAGTTTTATCTAGATTAAGATTTTTGAAAACTACGTTGTCATCAATTAGCCAAGTTTAGTAGTAATAGGGTTCTTTAGAAAATTAAGCAGTCTATTTAAGAGCTATAACTTTTACCTCATCATCAGTAAATGAAGCTGAGTTCTTGAATAAGAATAAGGAGGTGTTAAGGTTTAAAAAAGACAAAGAAGAGATTCACTAACACACTAGCAAATACAAAATATGCAGATGAAAGGCAGCAAAATACTCTTTAGCCCAACAATTCCTAAGCAATGAATAATAAACTTCCCCACAAAGATGGTATCTAATAAGAACAACCATCAGGCATCGCTTACAAAGTTCAAGAAGTCTCCCCTTGTTACTAAAGGTGTCTTTTTGGGAAGGAAAAATAGAAAAATAGCATGGAATCCATATTTGGTTGTTGGAATCAAAATTGATACATCATTACGAGATTAAGAATCTTCTAGATGTGTTAACTAATGTCTAACAAGCACACAATTTTCTCAGCGTCGTGTAGGTTTGCCCCATGAAGTCCAACAGACTGTTGATATGTTTCAGTTTTCAAATAGTTTAAGTACCTAATAAAGTAACTTCAGCAAGTAATGGCAGACCCAATTTGAGCACATGTAATGGTTTTAATGATACGAGGCTTCGAGGAATGTTACTGACCTAGGAAGGACATGAAAATTCTCCTTTATATTGGCTATATTGGTTGATTCAAGTTCATAGGTGCATTGATTAGTTCAACCTCAAGTCTCAGGAGAGGCTGATTTCACGGCACATTGCATGCCAGAGATTGATGGAGCACTGTTGCACTGGTTTCAGTCCTTTATATTGGTTTAAGACTTTTAACTCAATCCATTAGAAAAGAAATCAATACTAGGAGATATTATATCAGTTTAGAGTTCAAGTTGAGTTAGGAACTTTAGAGTTCTATAGATCTTTTACTAACTTTGGTTTCTATAGAATCTTACTTTCGTTAGAATTTCTCGAAGATCAAGTTGTAAAGATATTTCATTGATTAGAATCTACTTGCAGTAGAAAGTTTTAATAGCTCAACAAATCTATCTCAAGAATCATAAGGCTTGTAATGATTACTAATTAATGAAATTTTGTGTTTATTACTTGAGGAGTCAAACTCTTTAAAAGAATTATAAGTTTTGTGAAACACAATGCAGACCTAAAGTATTGCTGTAAAACCAAATTTCAAGCGTTATCCGACATGTTTTGAAACCCATCATAAGGTACGATAAATGGACGACGTAAAAATATATGGTATACCACCATGCCCCTACTACAGTGGCAAACAACAATTGCAATATGGTTTCCACGTGATTTTTAGTGTGTTGAATAGCTTGGTTGGATCTATAGGTGTAAAAATGGGCGAGCAGGGCTGGCCCGGGCCGAGTTAATACACCGTGATGGGCTAGCCCGGCCTAGGTAAAGCACCCAGGCCGGACTAGTCCGGCCCGATTTTATTTCCAACGACCCGGCCCAGCCTATTTACTCGATTTATATTTTTATTTTATATAACCTATAGAGTTTAAAAATTATTTTCAAGATAAAAAATAAAAATTAAATATTTTTATTATTAAAATTTATTTTTCGGTAATATAGAAATATTTTTCAATTAAAATTTGAACTGATCAACGACCAATGATGTCCTAGTCAATGATCAATATTGGTACGTCAACGTTGACAAGTCAATATGAACAGTATCCGGACGGGCGGGCCGACTATGTTGGCCCATCCTGCCCGCAGGAGCAGGCCAGCCCGGTTCGATCACTGTTCACCGAGCTAGGGGGGCCAATGGCCAGGTCGACTGACCGAGCCGCGGGCTGGCCCGACCTATTTTTACATCTTTAGTTGGATCTAAAAATATAGAGGTACCTACAAATTTCATCTACTTAACTATGGGTTGACCCTACATCCTAATCGACAAATTGAGGGTATCTTGATGCATGGCTAGCACACTAACCTCTATGGACTTGGTCTCAGTTAGCTAGTCTTACAATTCTGGAAGCAGGTCTAAAATCGTAGAATTCCCTTCAACCAAAGATGAAATAAAGAAACTATACAACAATGAGATACAGCGTGCTAAGTACTTACAGTTCCAGCCCATCCCATTTCTACCGTATACCTTGAGCACTCATCCTGCAAAGAGCAACACATAAAAAACATGGTTTTAAAACCTATTGACTTCAAATGCTAAACATTTTCTTCCCGAGAAATGTAATAACTTCTTACACCTACTGCAAGAAATCAACACATCAAGAACATGTTCTAGAACAACTACTTACTTGTTTTTAAGTCCAAGAAACAAGGAAAATTTTTAAAGAAGGAAAAAAGAAAAGACCAATCTACAACCACAAGAAGTGTTAAGTGTTAAAGCCACATCCTTTACTTCACATGGCTGCTCTAAGATCCAAATACTGCTTGCTTTTACATTGGTAAGATTTTTTATCAACAAGTTCTTGAAAGATGGTAACAGGATAAAGGCATCAGCCAGCCCCACACATCACTATTATATAGAACATATGCAACAATATACATAAAACCTTTAGGAAGAAATATATGCTTGTAGACAATATCTCCATCTAGAAATTTATGATTCTACATTTGTCAGAGTTTAGTAATGGTTTGCAGATGAGGTGAAAAGAATTTATGAGAATGTCAACATAATTCTCAAATTTTATTTAAAAAAAAAAAGAAGGAATTGGGGCATTCATCTCAACAGTTAGATTTGTTATATTTTATCATTTCCCCTTGTAAATAAAAAACAGCCTTCCTGGATCAAATACAATGACTAATCTCGTCTCCTCTTTACTCGCTAAAACAAGACATGATCAAGAATAATTGAGCAACTTACTGAGACAAGAAATATTTGTTTAAATATTGTCAGTGGCATATTGGTTAGTGAAATTTACACGAATGGACTTAATTCTAATAAAATATGTATGTTTTTTATATCAGTTCATCTGGGGTCTAAATAATTATTAATCTACCATAACACAACTAAATATGCTCAGAAATTAACTTTCAATTTTTCCATAAAATAAAAGGTAGAATCTCTATTAATGCCAACAACAAGGATAAAGTATATAAGATATGAAATGCAACACCTTTACATGTTGTGATGCTCTTGTAAGAAGTATCATATCAACATAAGAGTAAGTTGTTTGGACAACATTAAGGGCAGCTGCCATAGCATAGCTAGTCTGAAAGAGAGAGAGAGAGAAAAAAAAAAGGCACAGATCAGATTTTCAATATCCTCAAAGTACATATCCACTTACTACAAGTAAACTAGCGTCATGAAACTAAGAATGCAAAACCTAGTAGGCAAAGTTACACACTACACAATGTCTTGATGGTAATTACATGCTAAACAAAAGAGTAGACACTAGAAATGTACTATATAAACTCTACATGCTTGAATGAAGCCCTTTAACAACTGTCAATTTGCTGATCGGAAAATATCAAAGAAACAGGGATTTTGCGTTAGTATTTACTTTTCAGACCCAAATGATTATTATATGGCAAAGCCCGTATGCTCCTTTCTCTCCTCCCCCACTTGACTCCTTTTCCTTTTATTTCTTCTCCTAGATCACTCTGTTCAGCTCTGCCAAGCCCCTCTATCCCCTACTTGGGTAACAATAAGGGCAGCTTAGGAACAGGTAATGTTTAGTGAAAATTGGCCTAGCAACGTTCTTCTAAAAGTAAGCCAAGAGTTACCACTTCGCTATACCATAAAACATCAAGAAATATGAATAAGGTACAATGCACCCATCTTATGTCTAAGGATCTCCTTTGTTATGTTCAGGACTGAACCTTTCAGCAAGCTAAGCACTCTATATTACCAAGCCCATGCAGCATATTTGTGGCATATTTTTATCTCTTTTTCTTTCTTGTACTTTTGCGATTCCACCTTTGTGGACACCAATTCAACAATCAATCACAAGCCCAGGTAAAGAAGGAAGGGTTGGGATTATGTTGGCAGGCATCTGTAGAAACACGCCAAATATTTATGGTCTTAATGTGTTACAGGAGGCTCTATGCTCTTTTCCTATCATTGATGGTATATACTGCATTGTTAAGGTTGTATGAGAGTTGACACAGACACCTTCAAGATTATAAGTGCAATTCCAATCTCACAAGACAACATTCTTGAGGGCCAGTATGTTTAGCATATTTCAATTACACCAAACAAATTTGAAAATCAGAAACCATGTCATAAAATACCACGACAAATAAGTTCTCTTCAGGACCAACTGAAGACTACATTCAACATCAAATAGTTCATCACATGTACTGACAAAGGCTTGTAACACATGCAATGGTTAGATCATATCATTACTTATTTTATCATGTAATAAGACACAAGACTTAACAGAGTGGAGTGGTTCTAGTAATTTGTCAATCATACCCGTGCAGCAAATTGAGTAGCATTCTCCTGCTTTCTCTCAAGTGGAACAATTACAGGAAGGTATTCAACCTACATACAGGAGATGTATTGTTATTTGATACTGCAGGTAAAGACTTCTGTTTATGAGCTTTACAAGCACGAAACGAAATTATCATGTCATTTTAACAACTTGACAGCAAGCACGTCTATGTGCAACTAAGTAAAACATTCACTATGAATATATTCAATACACAAGTCTCTGAACATAATTCCTCAAGGAAAACTTTACATTGACTTTACTGACACGAAGTTCAATAGTGATAAATAAAGTAAGTGACCTAGTAAAAAGAGTCTGGAAAAATAACTAGACATAACTACAACATGGCACTAATTTCTTTACTTTGATAATAATGTAGGCCTTAGATAATACAGAAAAATCATGAAAAAAATGCTGTCCAAGAATTTATGAGATTCATTCAACAAATACTCGGATAAAGATTACTCTTCTATAAGTGGTGGCCACAAAATCAAGAAACAACGCCTGTAGAAGCAAAAATATTCTGTAGCAAATTTCAGATTCCAATAGATACATCTAATCTTGTTCACACAAGATAGAACAAGGAAAAAGTTATTAATCACTAGGTAAAGTCAGCTACTCTAAGCATCAAGTTTATAGTTAAATCAATCAGTTAGTGAAGTTCCTACACACAAATCATAGAGCCATACATGTTACTGTTGCTGAAAGGATGTAGAAAAGAATAATATTCTTACAGTATTTACTTCTTGATTTCCATTTAAAGATAACTTTCTTGTCCATTATACAAATGGGATATATTATCAATCAATCTTATTGTTTAAGATAATGGGAGTAAATGCATACACCTTGTCAGCTTGTCGTGCATCTATTAAAAGGTAAGGGAATGAGTAATGTGCAAGAATTTATGTGCACTCTGGCACTTTGAAAGCATATGTGCTTGACAGTTTCCTTCATTTCACTTTCTGTCCCACCTTAATCTGGAAAATTAACTTGGAAGTGAAATGATGTTCAATAACTAATGGCACGGCACCACAGTATCCAGCCATAACATCTTCTTCCCTTAAAAAAATAAATTAAATGCTAAAAAGCTGTCCTAATTCTACGATCGTCTTACCTAATGTCTACTCTATCACAAAATCTAAAGAGTACTATCTATTTTCTACCACATCATTTGTGAACTAGTCTTTCCTTCAAGTCTATCATTACAGCTCAATGAAAACGTTCAGTTAAGAACTGCAATATATGCACGAGTATAAGAAAATTCAATATCTTCAATTGCATATCAAAAGAAAAAGTTTCAGCATTGCCACAGTACTAATACATGGTCATACAAAACTACCAAAGCACCCAAAGAATTTATTGAGAGAAATAAAAAGAAGAATAAATAATGGATATAGCCACAGGCATTTGTTACCTCCATGAAGTTATGGAATTGAAAGAACATTCTCGCCATAAGCTTCGCCAAAGATATGTTGCCCCTAAAGCAAGGGAAAATTAATAAAGGTTCAGTTAGAAACATAAACATTCCCATTAATCAATTGACATATGAACTCTTACCAAGATTGGTCAAAATGTACGTGAGGATAGCGAATTACAACTGGCTGTAGTGGCAACCCTGGAATAAATGCACCAAGCTGAAACGAAATAAGGTATCTCCCATTTGTAGTGGTGCCTTCAGGAAATAGTAACACGCGAGGAAACTCATTTTGAGAAGCCTTTCTCTGAATTCCAATCCTAGAAAGCAAATATCTGTATCAACTAGCTAAAACAATTGACAAATAATTGTTGGCAATCTATCCAACTGCTATTGTTGGCAAATTTTATGATGAAGCTATTACACAAATCAATTTACCAAACAAAAGATGGAGAACATTCTATGGAGCTCAATCATACGTACTTCTAAGGTGCCCCAAATGCTACTGAATAATATAAAGTTGACAAAGAAACAAGTGGGATTTAGTGGACAAACTTAAAAACATTGCTTTAGAAATGAAAACAACGATTATTCTCTTCCAATTAATTTACTTAGATAAAAAACAAATAAAACAGATCATTTAACATTGTACTGGCTGGTCCCTACATGTCCAAAATATTTGAAAAGGCAAAAGGGAGAATTTATTCCCAATGGATCTTTACCTTTCTTAGTATAAGACAAAAAAAAGGACCATTAATTTTCTTACTGTAGAAGAATGAGAAAAGTGAGAAAACAAAATGGAACACACATGAAAATTAGATTCCTATCTCACTCAAACTCATGTACAGGTGTCTACACATCTGATTGTCCAACGTGTCAATAGTTGAGCCTAAGGACACTAGGACATGGCTTGAAATTAATTATACATGTTAATTCCTCATTAAGAAATTGCAAAACATCTATACTTTGAGGTATTCATACTGTTTATTGTAACCAATAAACTCCTCCTAATCCCATTTTAGATATTAAACATGGTAATCAGTTTTAATAAGTAATGAGAGATGACAGCCAATGATCCCAGATCCTTTCAAAGGATCTAAGTGTCCAACGCCGATCTGCTCGAATTTTGACTCCGATAACATAGATGAATGGGGTCAGCATAGCATTTGCAACTAAAGTAGTTTATGTTATAGCAACACTATCAACGTATACTCCCGTGCAAGTTTGGACTTTAAAAAGAGCCTCAAATATTTCATCAAGGTCTCAATTCCCTCCTTTTACTTCTGTACAACTTTTACTCTGCCATCACTTAGATAAGCTGTTCATTTATACACTTATCTCTAATTTCCTCATGTATACCCTCAAGCAGAAACTTTTGCAAAGCCTTATGTTCATATTCTGTACAAACCATGTGTTTGAACAGATAGCAAATTCTGGGGAATTCCTGTGTTTGAATAGTATAGTCCCAACACATTTTCTTTGAGTTATCAAACATAGAAAAAGGATACAAATTCATACATCAAAATCCTAATTTATAATAGGTAAATAGGTTTTCCAGGTTCTTTAGAGGACCAAACACAATTTAAAGTAAAGACAAAGTACTAATAAACCCTTTTGGAACATTTAACTAATGTTAAAACATCAAAGTTATAGCATAAGTTTGTATAATTTAGAATAAAACGAGAAATTGTTTGATACCATGGATGCTTCTACCTTTATTTCATTGACCGCATTCTTTCTTGACGAAGTTGAGAACCTATCAACATAAATCACCTAAAAGGAAACAAACAGCTAAAGTAAAAGATTATGTTAAAAGGAAATGGCAAAGCCACAATGTAATAGTGAATATGTTCATGATTTTGTGGGTCAAAACATGGAATATCTTGTAATGAAGAACGAACCTGCATTGCTCTAATTATCATCCCAACGAAAGGAATATTGTCGTGTGATTCAGCAGCTACAATAGTTGGAAACAATTCATAGAAAAAGAATATCGGTTCAATATATGACAGATGATTTGATACAACAATTGGAGCTACTTCCCTTGAAGCAACCTTTCCTTTCCGCTTGATATATTGGTATCTAGACAATTACACATCAAACCCAAGCAAACAATCAATGGCAGAAGAGAAAGAGTATAGCACAAAAAGCAAAGAATAAAGCTTAAGAAATTAATCTTCAAAGATGATAACTACAACTTGCACAAATTTTCATGTATGGGAAGGAAAAAGCATAGATTAAGGGGATGTTTGTTTCTAAAACGAAGGATATTTTTGTCCTTTTTTGAAAAATAAGCTCTACTTTTTTACCTCAAAAAAATAATAAAAATAACCAATAACAATATCTTATGAAGTAGAATTTTTCTGTATTTCCCAAAATTTTAAATAAATTCTGTAGAATATTATTGAAGATTAATTAGAAAATGTGAAATACGAAGTTGGAATGAAAAGGAGTAGAAAAGCAAAGCCAAACATGCCCTAGGTCACGAATAAAGTTCTAGAAGCTTCATCAACAAAGAAACTTGGAAAATATATACACAAATGTTGAAGCACACCAGCATTTATTTTTAAGTTGAAATTACTTAGTCAAAAACTACAGCTCGTACATCTCTGATTTAAGGCAATCACGTAAAACTAGATTAAGCTTAAATATTATGCCTTATGAAGTTCTAATAGTAGAAACACCATTTCAACTCATTTAACTCCACACTTTTTGGGATAAGAATGTGGGAAAAAGTAAATTTTAAAATTTAAACTTATCATTGTCACATATAAATTCAACTATGATTCTAATATGCTACGTATATATTTCCTTCCAATTTTATTTCAATTGGAGCTTCATGGAACAAAAGATCTTCGTAAGGCAACATATATTCTAATAAGTATTATGCAGTAAGTATTTTTTGAAAAACAAAGGTTTAAGTTGGTAGACTCCATGATTGAGACATATATTTTTTGGGGATCTTTTTGTAGTTAATACTCAATCTTGAGGAAGAACAACATGATTTTATGTAGTATAACTCTTGCTCTTCAGTGCTTCTTTAATATCTCTTAACCTTCCCAATCACGTGCTTTCATCTTCCTCTCTATCAAATGCCTACCTCCCTTAGTCTTGCAAAGCTCAAACCTATGGCAAAATATATGATCCTTAAAGAGTAATTCCAAGTGTTAGCATCGATTATAACAAACATTGCATATTAAGGGTAGCTCCAAGGTTCAAATCGTGTTATGCATATTACAGAAAGATGTTAAATCAAGAACTATGGTATGCTATCTTATTTGAAGCACATAATGAGGGGTGAAGATTGAAATGTTTGAGACTCGCAATTGAAGATTTGAAGAATCAACATCACTCCAAGCAGCAGACAACAAAGCTTAAGGTCCTTAATATTTGAGTATGATTAACGATACAATTATGTCCAAGACATACTACTTAATTTGATCCATCTTAAAACCTCAAATAGTTGGTTTACAATTAGGGCTTGGCGCCCTTCAGCATACTAGCCCTAATAATTCTATTGAGAGTCAATTTCAATTCTATTTGCTATATCTGATAGTAGGCTTCAAGAGCATTTGAGTCAAGCAAATCCCAGAAATGGCAAGTGAAAAGATGATGTTGGACAAGTTGCGGAAATTAATAGAAGTGGAATATTTGATTATAGAATGAGTGAAGTATAAACTAAGACTATGGTCGGTATTGCTTACTTTAGATCATTTCTACTTTCTAGGAAAAGCACTCGGCTTTTTTAGGGTGCCTTTGTAAGCAGGTAGAGGGTTGCTTTCAGAAACTAGTTATGCTTTTCATAACTAAACTCACAAAAGTAACCACTATCTTTCTCAAAATATATATTGTATCTTCTACATTTTTCATGCTAAATTATAAAATGTTTTGAGCAAATTTAATATGCATTGATAGAAGTATCACTTAATAAATTTTAATTTATTGAATATTCATGTCCATTACAGTTATACATTTTACTCAATTATTAATCACCGATGCCAAATTCATTAGAATTAATACATGTTTATTGCAAGTTTGCAACCATGCCCATTTTTGTCAAAGGGTAAAATCTTCAGCAGTGTTTTACCAAACAGTGATCTTATGTATTCTCCCCGCATCGCCAGCAACATTTGACAACAGCTTCATATGGCAACTTTTGATAAGTTTCAACATTATCAACCGAAGCCTAAGTTGCACCCACATCAATAATTTGACAATACAAAAGAAAAGAATACGAACAATCTGCTTCAACATCACCAAAAGTCCTCACCTAACTTCTCAGTAACTAAAAAAGCTCTATGAAGGAGAATTCCTTCAATCCCATCAAGTTTACCGTAATTAATCTATAGAAGAAAGTGAAAACTAAAGACTAAGATTTCCCAGATAAATTCAATTTCAATAACTGCTCTCTCAAAATTAGCAGATGTTGTAGCAATGCGTACAGTTTTAGCACTACGTGGCCGAAGGAAAAGAACGCACATGTGACATAACCAGGTTAATCCAGTAGGCTAAACTTCTCATATGCAACTCTTCAACCAGAAATCAAATTTGCAGGCATTACTATTCACCCCAACCAATTAGGATACAGATACTACAGCTCTAAAACCTCAAACAAAAACAAAATCAAAAGAACGCATACACCTTTGCCTAAAAAATAAAAAATTACTATTAATCTTCACTAAATTCAAAAAGAAAAAATAAAGAATTAATTTCATAAATACATATAAAAGTAACAATTTACAATAAATATTTTTTTAAAGAGTAGTAAGGCATACCCAAAGGCGAAGAGAATGCACCGAGCACAGAATCGGGTAATCCACATGATCCTCGCTCGCCACCTCGGCAAGGGTGTATCTTTGTCCTTCCAACCCTTTAACGCCAACAAGGTTGCAAGAAACCCTACAGCAATCGCGAGACCGAACAAAACCAAGCGCAACAACACTACAGGGAGTAACAAGACCGCCTTGAGAAACCCGTAAACTCCACCCCAGTCGGGAGTGCCATTACGGAATGGGTCAGCTGTACTAGGCGGCCGCTGGAATAGCTCCTCTGGCGGCGACGGAGCGCCGACAGCGGAAAAGGGGCTGTCATTACAGCTGTCGAAGTACTCCTCCGTAGCGGCCGTCGAAGGGCGACAGGAGTGACCTAGACCGTTGGTAGGAGAACCGACGGTGATTGAGACTTCGGCGGAGGGAAGCAATGGAGAACGGAGTTCGTCGGACATCATCGCCGGCGGCTGTGGAGATGAAGAGAATTTAGAAATTGAGGACGTGTAAGATTTTGTTTGTGTGGAAATAACGGAAGGAAACGGAGGGCGAACAAAAAATGTGGAGCACAGCCTGTGTGCGAAACGTCTGCTTTTTCCTTTTCTTCTCTCTATCAATTAATTAGTTAATATGCTAATAATTAGTTTGTGGGGGTTTGTAGGTGGCCTTTTCTGATATGTTATGCGGGGCATGTGGGGGAATGATAAAAAAACATTTTCAAGAGAGATCCATCCAAATTTTGTTTACATCAGCTGTCCTTGTTTTCTTTTCAGTTTATAAGAATATTACTAGCATGGTTAACTAGCCAACACAATTAACTCTGATAAAAAAGTAATTACTTCAAATTAATCGAGCTAAAATATTTTATTAATTTATTATGTTCAATTTCAAAACTTTATTTTGACAGAAAAATTAGTCGATGTCATATGAATTTAAATATTTTTTTTAACATAAAGGAATTACACCTAACCTACCATCTACTAATAAAAAGTTATTAGTGTCTGCTGTTGCAAAACTCAGATAGAGCTCAATTGCAAATTGATTTTCAAACATTTGAACGGTGATTTCCTTGCCGGCAAGTATTTATTAATTATATCCTACATACATAATAATAACAATGCAGAAATCAAAATCAAATCTAATTTTGTTTATTTGACTTATTAGAATATTGTTCAGTTATCAAACTTGTCCTGTTCAGGGATCTGGAACTACGGCAGCAGCAAGTTGCTTTGAACATATAGTGGGCATTAATTAATATTATAAATCATTATTTGTAAATAACAACCTATATTATTTAGAAATTGCAATCAATTTTTTGCAAACATTTTCTAGTTGCCACTCGGAGGACAGTTTGCAGACGTGGATCAATAGATATTTGGAATTAATTAAACTTTGATTACTTCATTAATACATAATTAGGTCGCTTTCACTTTCCCGAAAGAGACTCCCCCTTTTTTAGAAATACGTTTTAAAAAACTTCTTAGTTTTTTTAATTCGATTTTTTGATAAATTTTTATAATATTTACAAATTTTATTTAAAAAATTTAAAATAATATATGAATTTTAAATTATAAAATTTTATTTTATTTATTATTATTATGTTGAATCAAATACATAAACTTTATTTTTAAATATAATAAAATATTTTTTTAATTTAATAAATTATTTTTTAAGAAACACTTTCAAACATTCTCTTATTCGAAGTTCACATTTCAACGTTTTGAAAACATTATCGGACCCCAAAATTGTCGACTCCGACAACTAGAAGAACTCTTTACTAAACTCCAGATCATTCCGGGGATAATAATACTTAATTTATGTATATACTGAAGTAGTAGGATGATAGCTTTATTTATGAAATGATATTTGTATAGACTCGACGATCGACAAAAGTAAGCATCACAAGTATCTATCTGTATTCTACATTAAACTTTGGGTTTCAAAATATTCAAAATACCGACTACATACTTAGGAAACAAATAGTCTGTATATCTGTGTGTTGCACGGTAGATGTTTAAATAATTTTATAGACTGACTATTATTCGTAGATGTTCAAATTGCACAATAAGTTAATTTTGTAACAATCCTTTAATCAAAAAATAAATTTTAGGAGTCTTTTTTTTTAGAATTTTTCACTGGTACTTGTTCCTATTCGGTATTTCATTTTCGTGGTGTGCTATTATCTTTTTAGTCTCTATATTTCTTCAAGTCCTTTTAATTTATAAATTTTAATAATGAAGAATTTTTTAGTTGTAAATACTCTTCTTGTTCTTCTTTCATAAATTTTTATTTATTTATATCAATGCAAGTATTTAATTGTTTATAACAATTTTTTTTCCAAGTAGTTTATCTTAAAACCAAAGGATCTTTAATTACCAAATCTTTTATTTAGATAATTAAAATATCTAGGTTTTAGAATTAATCATGGCTATCGATTTACTTCAAAACTAAACTAAAAATAAGATAAGCATGCAAAAGAATCACAAATTTTTAATATTATTAATATTAGTTTCAAGGTAGAATTGATTAATGTTGTGAAACATTTATCTTATTCAAAAGCAAGGGGTACGAATTTTGACATATTTGAGAAAGCATTCATGCAGCATACAACAGTTAAGCATTATGAAGATGAGTTCTTAGACCGCCTTTAGCATTCGATTCCATCAACCCCGTTATAGTATAACATTCGCAATTTGTATACCGCCTTCAACGAACTTGTGATAATTTCCTCTCTGATCGTGCCAAACCCAAACTCAAAAAATCAAAACCTCCGGGTTGTCGAATCTCCACTCGTAGAAAGCAAATGACGTTTGTGCCAATAAATACAATTATGTGAATGTGAATAGCGAATGCTTGTGTATGCCACCTACTTTTAGTAGTAATTTTTTTTACACATATTGCACTATCTGATATCCCTTGAACTCTTTTTTGTGATGACAAAAAGAAAAAAAAAAAACAGAATTATTACAATACAAATATATGCATAGGTTATATGACACGCGAGTTAATGAAGAACTTTTTTACAAGTGAAGTTAAATTTACATTTATATACTATACAAGGGGGAGAAACGCTCAAGAAAATCTTTGTGAATTGTGAAGTGCACGTAATTAGTAACAAGCTCTTTTCACTGTTTAATAGAGCATAACATCAAAGGAGAGATATCCTTATGAGAACTATCTTTATTTGGAATGATTTATAATAGAGAAATCTGCTAAATATCAACTCAAGAGGGGGTGAATTGAATTAAGACAAATAAAAATCTAACACTTTAAATTCAATCACTATATAGTAAACAGTCAGTCAATTGAGAGACTGCTAGTAAGTAATATAACGTGAACAATAACATATGCCAAATATATCAACACAATAATAATTAAGAGAAATAAATATAAGTGCTAAGAGATGCAAAACATACAGCACACTAAAAGTTTCTACATGGTTCAACAATGCAATACCTACGTTCATATCACTTGAAACGGTAAGTGAAATCTACTAACGTTGAAATAATGTACAAATATCGAGACTTGATGTTCCGCAAAATATCTCTACTTCAATCCGAGTGTCCTAGCAAGAATAGATCACCACAACCTTCTACACTTCACAAAGTTCCTCGGACTATAACCGTGCACATTTTCGCAAAGTCTAGCATATACCACTAACCTACACCAGATAAACCTCCCGAGAACTCGCAAGTTATTCTACAATCAAGGTTACAATGTGAATCACGAGATTTAGATCAAGTCATCTCCCTAAAAATGATGTCTAATCACAAAGAAAGCACAAGAGACGTCACACAAATTAAACAAATAGAATATAACTCAATGAAAAGACTTTCGATTAAAATAGTTACTTTTGTAGGCAAGTAAAGTAAAAGCTCGGTAAAGTGCTATATGTTGATTGCTTCTTTACTATTTTCTTCACTACAATTATATATTAATGTCTCCTCCTTGAACTTAGGATGAAAGCTGCTCAAAATTAATCTAATCTGCAACGGCTAAAAGCAATGCAAGGCTAAGATCATATGGAAACGACTGCCTTATTATGATCCGGCGGTAGAGTTCCCTTCTCTGAAATATTCACTGACTTCTTTTTTGGCTGACCATTATTTGTAGATGTAAATATCTTCCACTAAGTCTCTGAAATGGCTTCTCAAAATTTGAACTAGATTGGGTCTGAATTGAATCTGCAAATTCACCCAATGGTTCAAAGTGTGCCTTAGGATTTCTGCTACCATATTATCCAAAATTTATGAAATTTTTTTTTATTAACTAGTATGATCTCTGTTCATAGAATTAATATTTGTTATGACCTCTATAATCTGCATATAGAGATCAAAAATAAAATTCACACGAATGGCTTAAGATGTAATGGATTGAACTTGACATGTCTAGAGTTGTGAGCATACTAGAAACTTTTCATCTTCTGTATATTTTTTAGAGATGCACCAATATTCTCTCTATAAAATCTTATATAAATATTTTGAATATATTTTTAATTGATCTAGCATCTTCTAAAAGCACTTGCAACTAGTTGTCACATCTAGGAACTTATAAAAAAAATGGGCACAAGTACATGTCACGGTGTTCATCAGCTGACTTGGTTAGTTTAGCCACTTTACTAATTTTTCTATACGTAGTTATATTTGGTTTATATTTGGATTGTAGATAGCTCGTTATGTCAATGCTTAGAAGCAAAAATCGGAATTGGCATGAGCAAACAACATACTTTTCCAAATTTTTGTAGAATTCGATCCATAAGTGATCTGATATGTTAACTGTAACAACTTCAAACATCTTCTATTCATAGAAAATTTATATCTTCAAAATCATGTTTGAATCGAAAGATATCGAATTTGCTATGTGCTATCCAGAGGTGTTGTGTATGTGATCCATTAGAATTTGGCAGTGTTATCGACAATCTTCACAGAATTATCTTACCTCCGATACTTGATAAAATTCCATCTCCTTTATTCATTCATTGTGATAGCATCTTTTGATTGCAATAAAAAAATCTTCATTTGGTGCTTTGAGCTGAAAGAAATACATATGCAAAGTAGACAACCCAATAAGACTTCAACACTTAGCTAAAAATGGCTTTTGTTCTGTCCAGCTTATATACTAATCGAATCTAATATATACTTGTCCAAAATCTAACAATAATTTTCAAATATATGTTATCATCAAAATATTTAGGATTTCAACAATTTAGAAACAAAGCCAATAATTTTTAATGGTTCACAAAGAGAAGTTCTAATACAGAATAGCAGCAATATACACAGCTACTTGTGTAGACATTCTTAATCTACTATAAGATTGCAAAATTGGATAAGTATGGATACTCTTGAAACAGAGGTGAATAGGGGATCCAATAGAATATAGCTAACTATTTCGCTTGTACCTTACTGCTACACAGAATAATGACAAACCCAAGAGATTGTATTCATCACCAATTTTTCAAATGTGGATTCAAAGTTTCAAACATAATCCAGACTTGCACTAAGGTCCGGCTTTGCATTAGAGCTAAAACAACATACACCCGCCTTTGCCGGACATCTTTCCCGCAGACGTTCATTTTTTGCTTTGGTCGATAGTGGAGAATTTCCAAAAGGTTGCATCGTAGCAAGAGTGGTTTTGACGATAAATTTACAAAAAAAAAATGTTAGATGGACGATTTACTAGGTCCATAAGCCAACAACAACACTAGCTAGCAAGAGAAAGGGCAGTTGAGATTGTGTGGGTGTTCAGTCTACCGAGATGGTTAATACATTGCATAACCGAAGGCCGTAGTTCCGGAGACAGGAATTGGGTAGTAGGGGATGTTCTTGGACCCCCAAAAAATGGACTCAGGCTGGACCAGCGACATTCTCACATCAAGAAGCAATCAAATCACAACAAAAGAAAATAAAGAACATGAGACAAAGGAGCTACCACAACTATGCTTGCTCAAATTTTCAGAAATAAGTTCAATGTTAGAATTCCATTGACATTCAAAAAAATCCACTGATCAAGCTATAAGGAACTATTATTCACGTATTATTTACTATTCTACTGTAACAAACATCATCATACTATGATGAGAACACAATTGTATGGAGCGACAAATATTAGAAAACTATAAGGAGAAACAGTGAAGATTCAAAAGAAGAAGACACAAGCTCTAATTCACTGCGAATTAACCCAATCAACTTATTGAGGTAATAAAAATGCCCAATTCTTAAGCAAACACCAATGAAGAAAAGTTAGACCATTGAAGCATTAGCACGCATTGTGCATCCGCAAGAACAATAGCAGATCGACTGACGGATCCAAATATAGAATTTCAAATTCAATCTCATTCCATTCCACCTATATCCAACTTCAGTCATCTTTGCACTATGGCTACACAGAGGAAAGAAACTTTTCTAACGGACAACAACGCACTCGAGAAAGTGGGAAAATTAAATTATCCTTAATGCTTCAGTAAGATCACATCAAAGCCATACTGAGATAAATCAAATGCTAAAGAAAGGCTAGCACAAGGTCTACTGAAAATTGTACAAACCAGCTTACCATCCAACCTTCGAAAATCTACCAATAGAACGCGAACGGCGCTAAGTAAATTGGATGCCACACTATAAGCCAGCACTAAGAAGCCGTCGACGGGAAGATCTGAAGCTGGTTGTGACTTCAAACTTCCAAGCTGCAGAAAATGAGGGAAGATATAAGAGGAAGAAGAAACCAACTATAGAAGATAAAGGACCATAAGGCAAAAATAAAAAACCTATGGAGAATATATTATACTTTTGAGCTAAATATTACTGCTCCCATACATACCACTTGAGCTTATAGAGAGTCATCTTTTGAGCATTCTCTCTTCGCTTTCATTAAGCTTAGCTCATCTTGTAAAATTAATCCTGTGTTGAAAAATCTGAACTATAACATTCATACTCGAACTTTTATAGGTATGTTACATTTGAAGAAGTGTTTGCTAAGTGCGTATTACATACTGTGTGCAGTCGGAAAGACATGATGTCTTCTAAGTTGCTTAATTGGTTCTTTTTGAGAAGAAAAACATTGAAGTAAAGGTGGTCGGCTAAACACATTTTCTTGATGTTATAGCTAATTTTGAATATTACTGAATTTCAGTCTTGACGAAAATGACAATAAACATAGGCAAAAAAATTTGCCCAACCACATAAATTCTTATGTGACTTTATTGTAAATATTATTTAATTTTATTTGACTTTGAAATCATTTGATACTTAAAGATTTCTCTTTCTCTATGTATAAAATTATCAAAAACTAGTTACTAATTTCTTACTACTGTACTAAAATATGCTTTTATTTGTCTGTCTGATAGCTAATCTTATTGTAGTCAATTACATTATCACTATCTCTAAGATAGTAAAATTAGTGCACTGGACACACTACAACTGAAGCCAAAACAGAGCAACAAACCACATTGCAGAGTATTTATTCGAAGAACTACTATAGAAAAACACCAAAAATAATAGAAAAAACAAACTTAATTACAAGTATAAACTTGCTCCTTTTATGTGGACAAACTTAATTTACAAAGTCTAAGCTGTATCCTGCCTTTCTTAAACTTTTGCGTATTGTGTATGTGCCTACATTTCACAAAGTACTGACTTCTAAATATTGGCCGGGACACTTTCTTCCTTTCTGCTCCTTCACCAAGCACATCTAAAAGAGACCGTAGCCATTGTCCCTAGGTCCTGATTTCCGGCTCAGACAGTACTCTGTTGCGCCTGTGCTGCGAATTCCGGCGGCGGTCTTTCTTCCAAGAACTCTCTAGGCCACGGCAGTGGGCTGTTCTTCGGGAAGCAGCAGTCACAATCAGTTTTGCACCGCTGAGGCCACGGCATTGACTGTCCTTCCGGTGGCGACTTAAGGACTTGGACGTTCTCGGGCCGGCCGCGTACTGCCGCCTCTCGTAGCGGACCCCAACATTCAACTCTGTGGAACTTAGGTATGTTGGAGTGGAAATAAACATAAACCAAGGCGTCCTCAAGCTCGGGATAATTCAGGAACAGGTTGAGGTCGCCATGGACGAATGCTTTCAGCACAACTGGGAGTTCCTTGCAGAAGATGTAGTAACGAAGGTTGGCGATGAGGTTGAGTAACATGTGCCCGCCGCTGATGTGGCAGTGAACGTGAAGAGACATCTTACCTTTCACCTTCCTCCACTCAGCCACCACTTCATCGCGCTGCAGTTTGTTGTACCACCCACTTATCTGAAACAGTGCTCAATCAATCAGAAATATATAATTAGTATCGGTATTCTAGTAACCACAGCCATGATTGGTTCAGGTAATAATTCTCGGTGTGCCGATTACTTGTGCATGGTTGATGGTGTTGGCAACGGCGAGGGTGAGCTTGGCGGTGATATCACTGTGAGTGAGCGTGTAAGTCCTCGGCAGGCTTCCTGGATGCTGCTTCTCATCCACGCCGAGACGCAACACTTTCAGCTTTGACGCCTCGAAGATTGCCGGACCGATCAATCTTGCCACCTAACAAAATTTCAAGCACATACCAAATTTCAAAAATCAGTACTACAACAGCAATCTATTTTAAAGAATAAAATAAACAAGAAAGTAATTAGGGAAGAATGATACGTACCGGTCCGGTGGTACGCTTGCCGTTGGGCGGCCGTTTTAGGGGGAGTTGGATGGAGCTCTTGTTCCTGAGCTCGTTGCAGTTGCGATTAGGCAACATCTGGTTAGGCAACAGTTGCAACGATGAAGGAAGGGCAGCTGCCGTAAACCCCATGTTTACCTATAGCGCAAAGTATTCAGAAAAAAAGAAACTAAAATTAACTTCCTCTCTTTCTGATGAAGTACGATTTTGTTTTTGTCAACAGAAGACTAGGCTATCAAACAAGAGAGATTGCTTGAAACTCTGGTTTTCTTGGAAAGAAGGAAGAAGCGAGAGTGATTGCGTGACAACGCGAGGGAATGGAGACGTCGTTGGAGTGATTGCTACTAAGTCCTGAATCCCGACCCACCATAGACGCTATCAACTCCCTTTATATAGCAACGAATTAAAATCTTTCAAATTCAAAATAATTGGAGGAATTTGTTAGCTTGGTGTCCGGAAAACAAAAGAGTACGCGGTTGAAGTAAAGCCAATCACGTACTAAGGAAGTAGGATAGAATGGATGGTGAGCCCAACGATTGGACTCCGTTTGGCACGTGACTAGAAGCGTCTGGTGATATTGGTACCTGCTGTGAGGCATTGCTGGTTGGCCGTAAGTGTCGTTTGAAAGTATTTATAATAAAAATTTTTTAAAATTTTGTTTTCAATTTTATAACATATTTAATTTATTTATAGTTATAGTTAATTGTATTTCCTAAATTTTAAAAATTATTAAATAATATAAAATCTAGCAAACAAACAATTAAAATAAAATAATAAAATAAAATGAAAAGTTTATCATAAAAATCCCGTACTAAAAGCTGGATAGCTGATCGGGCTTCAAACCAGTGAACCCAAACTTTAAGCAAAACATGCAAACGGCAATGGTTTGAACAGCTCCTCGCATAAACATTTTGGAGTAAAAATGAGATAACTATTTGCATGATCATCCCTCTAAACCATGAAAATAACTAAATGGCCCCTTTACTAAAGCCGAATCATATGTCAATCCACGTATGATCTTTGGAGAATAGGTTAATCATATGTGTATCATTGTGTCCTCACAGGCACCAAAACTTTACAGCGAACATCACGAAAGAGTACACGATAGATAAATAGTATTGCTATCTAAGAATTACTTAGCTAGAAAGAAAATGTTAGCAAATAAAAAAAAAAAGAAAATTCTTACACTACACAACCGACTCCCAAAAGAAATTTTATATCAGCATCTGCTCGAAAACAATTCTAACTAAATAGAAGCTCATTAATCTGCGAAAGCAGGTACGCCCTAAAAAAATTTCATTAATTTCAAAGTATAAGGAGCTTACAATTGCTAAAGTAAACATATACTGCACGAAATGTAAAGGATAACAAATAATTTTGGTGACCTGTACTTTTTGGAGATGGCCTGGTTTTGGTTTTCCAATGGGTCCTAGCGGGGTATACATGATAAACACGAATAACCTACTTCTTTTGTCGGAACTAACCGTGTGTCGTGAAGTAAGAATCCAGTGTCTCAGAGATCACCAAAGTACCGAGCGCGCTACAACTCCAGACGCTTCAGGAAGGTGCTTGGCCCGTCGTTGTGGCTCATACGGTTCCAGGTTCCATTTTATCCTGTCTTAGTATGGTTTTGTAAGTACTTTCAAAATAGTAATTTTTTAAAATAAAAAATATTTTATTTTTTTAAAAGAATAATAATAATATATAATAAAAAAATTTTACTACGTAAAATTTTTTTATATTTTTAAAATTTTTAAATACTTATAAAAAATATATTAAAAAATTAAAGTTTAATAAGCTAAACCAAATAGTCCTTATGCTGCTGCACTGCTGCTCATGGCACTTTACGAAGGTTGAGAGGATATCTCTGTTAAGCTCGGTATCTAGCGTGAATTAGTATATAATATTTATGCATCGATAAATAAAATTTTTAAACTATTTTATTATTAATTAAATTTAAATTGTACGTCCAAATTTGACAAGCTCATCTCAATCATGAAACATAAAGACTTGTTTGGTAATAATTTTAGAAATATGAACATAAAAGCAAAAACTGAAAGAGAAACTAGAAGAAAAATGAAAAAAAAATTTTAAATATTTATTTTCACTGTAAAAGAAATTAAATGTTTATTTGGTACTTCTTAAACTAACTAAAAATTTTTAACATTTTAAAAATATATATATATTATACCCACTACTCAATGGATATCTATAGGTTGTTAAACTCCGACAATCACCATAGACGGTCCAACTATCATTAGCAACCATATTCATTTGATTGGTCTAAAATTACCGGCAAATAATATTTAATTTAAATAATTTAGTTTGTTTTGTACAATTCACTTTTATCTGTGAGTTCTAAAATATCTTCATTCATAGGTCAGAGATCCACATATATAAATTTAAAAATTTGAATTATCAACTCTTCAATCAGGTAGTAGAATCAATAGGTCTTCAAATAGTTCATTTGAAAAATTTGAAATCTTTCTTATTAATCATGATATCTCCCAAAGTCTAACATTTCTGATCAATGAGAGAACAATATTTCTATTTTTATTCAAAAATATACCAAAGTGAATGATTGACTTTCCAAACTAATCGTAGGGAAATCCTTTGATAGCACAGATTCTTATTTCACAATGCTATTCCATAATTGAGACTATTTGGCTTAATCTTATGAAACTACTTGATATATGTTCATTGATATCTTCTTTTTGTTAAGAAGGCTATCGATTTTGCTTACTTGGCTAGTGGTTATCAAAGTTCCAATAGAGCTTCCACAAGGTAGCTGGAGTTTGGTCACCATTGCGATTAGTCAGCCAAAACTCTAATATATAGATATATATATATATATATGTGGTATTTTAGCATTTGCTCTAAAGTTTTGTGAATAAAAATATTTTTAAAACATTTTGAAAATTCTGGAAAACTAATTAAAACAAGAAGTTTAATTAAATGCATTTCTTAATTCATTTTTCCAAACAAAAAAACCAAAAGCTACAACATAACTAATTTGGACCTAAAATGTTGTATGATGCATATCAAAACAAGTAATATTGTCATGCGATTGGGTGTTAGCACAAAATGAGTACCCAATTTGTCATGTTTGGTTGTATCTAGCTTTCAAGTGGTTATATTTTTCCTAGGTTTTGTTAGGATGTCTGGCTATTACCACTTAGTTTCAAGTATTATGGACATTGAATAACATGTGCGTTTGAAAGTTTAAGAGCATGCAACACTCGGGTGGATCCTCTAAACATTATCTAAACATATAATTGATTCACTTTTCAAATATGCTGTTCAATTTTTGGATAGAATGCTTCAACTTTAGATACAATAAAATTAAAACCAATTATCTTGTAATCTATTGTAAGAGTGAAACATGTCATACTATAAGCTCATTGAACAAACGGTGATATATTTTTGCGAAATATTTGTGATTGATATTATGTTTACAAGTTTTGAATTTTTATAAGCACGTTAGTTCAACAGTTTTAGGAGAAAATTGTAAATTAAAAAAAAAGGAAAGAAACACATTCATTTGTAAAGATATTGTTGATGGTCCTATGTCTTTTAACTAAATAAAGTATTTTATCCAACGGTTTACATAATTAAAGTTAACTCTTTCTTAACATTAATTAGTAATAGTCTAGAATTCACTTGAACTATGTAGCAAGTACACTGCAAGAGTTTATCAAATAGGTTATATTTTAATAGTTCTATACGAATAAATATCATTTTGAAACAATATAATGTAAATCTTTGTTATGAGGTTCAAATGTTAAATATTCTTGAATTTAACATATATCACTATTGTTCATCAAAATTGTGATTTCTCGTTTCATTATTCCTATACTATTAATTATTTCCCAGTTTTTTTCATATTTATTATAATTATGTTCTATGTCTTTTCGGTTTTATTCGTCTTTTCCCTTCAATTGTAGTATTGTTTCTTTATTCTTTGATTCTCTACATTAATTGTTTTTTCTTTAGTTGTAGATATTAATTATTTATTTTTTGAGGAAGTTGCTTTATGGTTCACAGCTAATGGCACGTTCTTTCAGCTTTAAAAGTGAGTTGTTAGAAAGTGAATTCTTAAAAATGAATTGAGTAAAGTAGTATTGTTGGAAGTGAGTTGCGTTCTTGTATTTCTTTTGTAATTAAAATGAGTTAAAAGTGAATTTTTCTATTCTTTTGTATTTGGAAGTGATAAACTTAAAATAAGATTATTTTATTTTTAAAATATTCTAATTTAGTAATAATTATTTGTTAATATTAGAAAAATAAAAAATATTTTTTAACCATTCTACCATACACTTATATTACACAACACATGTATACTACATTTATATTTATAATTACAATTTATATATTACAATTATATTACACAATATATAAATAATATATTTATATTGCACAACTATAATATTTAATTCAAAATTTTAATTATATATACACTTTATTACACAATTATAATATTTCAATAAAATTTTTTGTATATGATAGAAATACACTATATTTAAAATTTGCCATATTAATTTTTTTAAAATAATTTTTTTGTAATTTATAAATTTTATGCTAAGATTAATTTTTTAATTTTTTCTTGAAACAAAAATAAATCTAATTTTTAATTAAACAAATTATCAATAGCGGTTTGACTCATTTTATTTTTTAATTTTTATACTTTTTCTTCGTCTTAGAAAAAAACATTATATAAATTCCGCACCTTTTTGCATATCATTTGCAAAATTATTTTATAATTATAATAGTACAATTATAATCTTAGTTATACAACACATACACGATATGATATATTACAACCTACAATCGTCACTCCGTACATTGCTAAATTTATATAATTCTTTTAAAAGCTCCTCAAGAACCACAATATTCCGAAATTAACAACATGACTTCGTAGTATAACTTACAAACACAAGTCATTGTTGCACTGTTGAAATAGCTATCACTTGTTAAAAACAACACATAAGTTGCCTACAAACATGACAGACTATTTTGGCCACCACCATCTACTAATTCGACTGTAAAAATATGCCTAAGCTTTTCCTACCAAGCCTGCATCCTGTAGACCATTTTATTGTATTGAAACTCTTGTCTAGAAAATTCTCAACTGCTAGTGACAGTTTTCAGACCTATGTAGGAAAATCCTCCACCTGCATGTAAGCATGCAACAAAAGAAAACAAACATTCTTAGTCAACAAGAAGGAAAGCAAACACAAGAACAACAATCAGCTTCTGAATTATGCAATGCATTGTAGGGAAGTAGTGGTAGTCTTAATTACTGTTAACTACATGCAGATATTGTCAACATACAATTCTCTAACAACGTGCAATGCATACTCTTTTGAAGTAAGCATTTGATAAGATTGTACAAACATTGCTAGCTAATTTAAGATTCACATATCAGTGACAAATATTGACATAAAAGTATGTGTGTGTGTATATATGTCAATGAGTGAGATCTAGAATGTAAAAAGTTAGCAGAAGTATACTCTGCATCCAATATTCATATCAATATTCCTTCAGTGAGAGTGCTTCATTTTATTTATTTACAGAAAATGTATAGATCTTGCTTGTGCTTTATTTTATTCGCCATAAATGGTCGTTGGCGAAATTAGAATTTTGCACGAACCAGACAACCTCTACTAAAATCGTGATCGGGCACTTGAATTGGATCTCGTATAGCAGAGGAAAAGGAGATCGAGCTCTAGAGAAGATCGACGGTGCTAGAGAGATGGCACGGAGCTGAGCGGAGAAGAAAATGCAAGGACCGAGTGGAGAAGGAAGAAAAAAAATTGAAGTGATAGAGGAAATGGAGAGGGCAGTGATTGATTTTAAATTATAAAAAGTGAGTTGTATATTAGAAATAAATTCTAATTTGAAAAGAACATTAGAAGTCACTTCTTTGAGAAAGAAAGTGACTTGTTGTGGCAAAAGAACACACCCTAATCCTCATAAACATTACGAAAAATGTTAAATTTTTAAAGTATGAAATGTAGAAACAACTTGAAATTAATGGATATAGCTTCTCCATCTTCACTTCAAAATTTCTTTTTCGAAAAACCTTCTATAGTATTATAATAATTTTTTTAATTTGAAAATATATGTGACTTGTACGTTATAAAATTTTTATATGTATAACTTTTAGTTTTTTAAAGCTAATAGAGACAAGTTTGTTTTGCAAAAATTCTCATAAAAAGCTCATTTTAAAGAAAACTTTATTTTTAGCCATACGACCCCTAAATATCTATCGCTTTGAATATTGTGATGGATGTCTGCTGTAGAACACTTTGAAGATCAGCAAGGCTTTTCTATGCCTAATTTATTTTGCATAATACATGATATGCACTATAGAACACAAAACCTGCTTGGTTTTGTTGCATAGTGGTGGTTGGTTGGAAGGCGACGTAGGGAATGAGACTTCTAGTTTCTGTAGAATTTGTTGCTGCTCCGTGATAACTCTTTATGTGTCATACAGATCACCTGTTAGCTGAGTGACAAACACAGTGAGAACACGAGTTTCTCATGGACTAAATGTTCGTCTTGAAGGGGTGACTGCAATGGTAGCGGGAAGGGAGGGTGTACTCCGTAGAAAATTTCCCGCCTTGACAGTCGATGAGGTATCAGATCGCTGGCGCAGAGACCACATTGATACATCTTGGTAAGGAAAGCAAAGTAAAATTAAAAAGGAAAAGGAAACAACAGTATTCATCCATACTAATGTCAAGGTACATGGCCTTATATATAATAATGGCTTCACATCTACAAGCCACAAGAGTTGCACTTCTAATACTAACTCTTACTAAGCTAAGTTCTACTTGAAACCAAAACAACTCTCTTGAAATAAAACTCCTATTGAAAGTAGCAATTAGATTCCCAAGTGGTTCCTCTCTTAGCAAGTTGCAGATAAACGCTTAGCTTCTTAGATGCCCAGACTTTTGTGCTATTGCAAGCAATGTTGGCCATTTCTCCGATTCGACGGGTCATGATTGGACTGACCAAGTCAGCAGGTTGGACCTCGGGTTGATCTACCAATATTAATTAGCTAGGCTATCAAGTATCAACCGCTTAACTAAAGGTCTCTGCCAACACCAAATTAGACAGTAGAGGTGTAAAATAGGCTGCCCGAGCCGGCCCGACCCGGATCGCTCGGGCCAAGGAGAAAAACAGGGTTGGCCCGGTCCGGGTGTAAATTTTGATGCCCTACCCGGCCCATTAGCCTAGTATATTTATTTATTTTAAAATAAAATAATAAAAATTAAAAAATAATTTTAAAAATTATTATTAAATATAAAAATTATTACAAATTTGTAATATGTATATAATTATACATATGAACTTGTACTTGGAATATTTATATTTAAAAATAATTCTGAAAATTGTCCAATGAGGTCTTCATTGTGAGTTGTATGCTGTATTCTTTTGACTGCAAGTTCTCAGTCTTTCAAACAAGTTAGCACTTTAACCATCTCACTAGTAAGTTGTGTTCTGCGTTCTTCAATTATCCTTCCAGCTGTACTAAATGTCGATTCTGAAGACATCGTTGAGACAAGAATAGTCAAAATATCACGTGCTAGTTGAGAAAGTACTAGATATCTTGTTGAATGTGTCTTTCACTAGTTCAAAAAATTAAAATTTTCTGAGTTTTCATTGTCTTTTACAATGACAGTATCTCCTTCAAAGTATTTGTTTAAGTCAAAAGAAGATTGTATGCTGCTTGAAGTTGAAGATGGTGTTGAACTTGATCTAGGCTTGATGGAGATCAAAGAAAAGTTGATCGTTTTTTTCTTCTTACTTTGATGAGTTTGTGCCAGTGTCGCTTGTTGTTGTTGATTCCGCAAATTACCAAACCTAACTTCATAAAGATCATAAACTTCGTACAGTTTGTTACGATAGTTATTTGTAATTGAATATCAGAAATATTTAGATATATACCAATATATGTAAATGTTTTAGTAAAATACACATTTAAATCTAGGATCTAACATAAATGTAAAACAATATAAAAGAGGAATTTAAGACCAATATTTTTTTTATTTTTTAGTCATTATTGTAACTATAGGTCCAAATAATTCATCTGTTACATGTGAATTTAATATAGTAGCTATATTAAAAATTGAATGTAAAACTAATGGAGAAGTAGGATAGTAAATACTGGATAATAAAACAGTAGCATAATAAAAAATTTCTAAAAATTCAACAAGTTTTTCAGCAATAATCTAATGAGTTTCAGTAAATATATTGTTATCCATTCTTGTATTATAAAAAATTATAAGTACATTTTTATAATTTAAAGTATTTTTTAACATTAAATAAGTAGAATTTTATCTTACTAGCATATCAAGGTTGAACTTTCGGAGATTTAGATGTTCTGCTATGCAATATCTCTTAAATTTAGCTAAACATTGATTTGAACTAGTAATCCAAGAAATAGCAACGCGAATATCATTAATCTATTCACTTACCAACTGCACACCTGATTGTACGATCATATTGATAATATGGCAAGCACAACATTGATGTAGTAAAATTTCTCCCATGTATGAGCTTAGATCCATCTCAAGAAATCGAATTGGTTTGGTATTTGTTGAAGCATTATTTAGGGTGATGGAGACAATGCGGTTGTTTATGCTCAATTCTTTAACTACACTTATAATGCGTTTAGAAATATTTTTAGCATCATGTGTGGAATCAATAAGTCTAAAACCAATAATTTTTTTTTGCATAATCCATTATGAATCTAAATAATGTGCAAGAACACTTAAATAATCTTGTTTAGCTCTACCGCTCCAAATATTAGATGTTAATGCAATAGAAAATTTTAATGAACTTAATTCAGATTTTAATAGTGCGTATTTTATTGCAATAAGTAATAATATCCATTCTAATAGTTGTTCTACTAACTTTTTGAGATTGTGGATAATATACTCTTTTAATATGTTATTTATAAAAGGATGACTCACCAAAATTAATAGGTAAATCCATAACACAAATCATACAGGTAAGAGATTCCCTAGCTACATTTGAATGATAAGACCAAGTACTTACTGAAGCATCCGTATTGAATTGAAGTTGAGATTGTGAAGGTTCCATTCCGATTTTTTTTTTGGAAGCACAACTTTTACCATGTGCTTTTAAATGTCGGGTTCCTGCACTAGGATTAGTAGTTAAAAGTTTCTTACAAAACTTACATTTCGGCATTTTGATTTAGTATCATCACTTTGTACTGTATATTCGGTAGTGAAATAGTTTCAGGCTTCAGAAGTTGTGACTTTTGAATGTTTTGTTGTTGTCGATGTCGATCTTGAAATCGAACTATTTCCAACACTTAGAATTGGAGGATTTTCGTTGCATCTTTGATGAAAACTTCTTCTTTGTATTGGAGAAATATCATCTCCTTCCTTCATACGGACAATATTTATCTCCTCCAAATTTTGATCGTCAATGTCATAGTCATTCATATCAAGATTAATGGCACGAGAATTTGGATCCATTTGAAATAACATCTAAAACTTTTTCAGAATTAAAAAAATGTGAATTTAAAAAATAAAATAAAATAAATTATTTTATAATTTTGTATGCGTTTGAGTAGAACGAAAATGAGAATTGAGAAAGTTGTGTGAAAAATTAATGAGAATGTAATGTATTTATAGGTGAAAAGTTGACTAAAAAAAAAAATAAAGCTGCAGATTGCAGCCAACGGTCATGCTGACATCAGTATGATAATGTTTATTTGTTGACCTGGTCAACAGTCAACGTTGATCAGGTCAAAGTCAATATTGATCGGTCAACAGAATAGTACTGGACAGACGGATCGTCCAGCGAGCCGACATATTTGGCCCATCTTGCCTACTGGACCGGGCCGGACCAACTCCGATCCTGCCACTATTCACCGTCCAAACGGGCCTAAGTCTGGGCTAGCTAACCAAGCTATAGGCGGGCCCTGTTTAGCCTGGCCCATATTGCAACACTATTAGGCAGGCCAACAAGAGCATACATTCCCGTATATGTCGACATTCTATTAAAAGATCAACTCTAAACCCAAGTCGTCTGTTCTAGATCTAGTTCCCAAAAGATCATCTCTTCCGAAGTAAAGTGAATGACACCCTTTGCTGGCAATGGTGGGGCAGCTACTTAGTGCCACCCTCCATCGTTCATAAGCTCCTCTGTACGCCGGCACAATCATCTTATACCGTCACCTTGATCTGTTCATTTTTGAATTAACCACAAAACATTCTTTTGCTTTGTTACAAGCTTCCTTGAAAGCATAATTGGACGCTCAAATTCTCTCCATTACTATGTTTCGGCGTGGTATTCACCTACCGGCACGCCGCTGCACCATTCTCCTACCTGTTTCCCACAAACAATTCCTCTGCTTTGTTACAAGCATCCTCCAAGACTTTCCTGAGTTCCACGAGATCCAATCATCTCCGATCAGTTGCCAAATATTGCCGTTCCTCATCTTGTTTACAACGTAGTGAAGGTTGTTGGCTAGAAATAGGTAAGATAAAGCTACATCTTTGTATGATTTTGTCTTGCTATCGAGCTTACAGAGAAGAACTACCACTAGTCATGCAAGCCTTGCAGCGATGGACGTAACGATGAAAGCATCGATGATCCTGGGTTGTCGCGGGAAGAGGGTGAAGCAGATGTTAGCTACTAAGGTATATATGAGAATGGTGTTGTTGCTGATTAAAAGAGTGGTTCTTTGATTCTGTTAGCCAGAAGTTCGAAAGAGCCGTTTATCAAGATGGCGGTGAGTGCTGGTTCGTAGTCGGCGAGAAAAGATACGTCTTTCATCGCGTACGAACTTAATGGGTGAACACTAGAGCCTGACGTCAACGTTTTGAAAGGTTCTTCGTAGATTGCTATCTCAACTTTTGCAATAAGTGTTCGCGCAACTTTTGCAAGGTTTAAGAAGCTGCGACAAAGGCTATGGAGTGAAAGGAGAAGATGTATTCAATCTCTGGCCAGAGGTGGGTGATAGTGCTGTAAGATCAAGAACACGGAAGAGTTTATCGGATAAGTGGTTGCACTCCTTGGATTTAGCTATAAATTTGGGGAAGAACTTTTGTTCTTAAAGTGGCTAAGGTCGACCCGGGCGTGTGAGTCATCGGATTAACCCGAAATTTTAATTGGTCGAATCGGGTCAAATCGATCGATTGTATGACCAGTTTTTTTTATATACAGGACCGATTTCTATAATTTTTCGGTCGACCGGAATAGTTCAATTCGGACCTGTCAATTCTAGTTGGTAATCCTCAAGGCTAGTAACCTGGCAAGTGCTCCAGGTTCTGGCTTGGCTTCGAACCCGTACGGGTGTCTTACAATCTCCTCTAGACTGCTGGTTGCATCTCCTGTAATGTAGAGGAGCCAGTCTGATACTACAAAAATAGAGTATTATATTTATCAGTAGGCTAGAAGCACTTGGATAAGACACAAGAAGAAAATTAGTATATTTCATAATGTTTGGGTGCTACAGTATGATTTCCAATGTATAAACATATAGTAGGTATTATACTTCATAAGCTGACCCTTCAAGTAGTTTCAGGACAGATTTCATCGAAGAGGTATGAGGATGACAACTATCTCAAACTAAGACATGTGTCAACTTTACTTGATCCGACATTTCCAAATACAGATCATTAATCTTAAATTTTGATTCTCTGTAGAATTGTCTTCACACACTAACTAGAAAACTAGTTTCCGTAACATTTTCAAAAGCTATCAAGAAATGGCAATCAAGTCTTTTTATGTAAACTAAGACGCCTATGCACATAACGGTGCTAAATGTGTGATTCCTTCATTCAGCAAAATATATACGTTTGACAGTGAGGTTGCAACTTTAAGGAAGACCTATCTCCTAGAGAGTAGTGCTTCACTCACCTGTACATATAATGCTAAAGAAGTATGGAGTTACAGTGGTAAAAGATGATAACAATGATTTAGTGCCCACGAGATTAGTGATTGGCTGACGTATATGTATTGATTATAGAAAGCTTAATACTATCACAAAGAAGGACTATTTTTCTTTGGCATTTATTCATCAGATTCCTGCAAAACTAGTTGGCCATCGTTTCTATTATACATTACATGGATGTTAAGGATATAATCAATTTTCCTATAGCTGCTGAGTATTAAGAGAAAACCACTTTCACTTACCTTTATGGAACTTATGCATATAGACGCATGCTATTTGGTTTATCTAATATACATGCTACTTTCCAGCGCTGCATGATGGCACTCTTTTTCGACATGATAGAAAATATTATAGAGGTATTTATTGATGATTTTCCATTCTTTGGATATGACTTTGATGATTGTTTAATTACATATCTTTAGTGTTGAAAAGATGCCATGAAACCAATTTGGTTTTGAATTAGGAGAAATACCACTTCATGATTCGGACATTGTTTTGTACACATTATCTCATAGGAGGGTGTAGAGGTGGATATGGTTAAGATTGATGTTATTACAAATCTACCACCTTCTACCAATGTTAAAGAAGTTAGATCTTTTTTAGAACATGCTGGCATTTGTAGGAGTTTATTGAAGATTTTTCAAAATCACTAGACCTCTATGTAATTTGTAGCAAAGGACGTAGTCTTCAACTTTAATCAAGAATGCTTAGATACTTTCAAGTTATTTAAGATTAAACTCATGACAACTCCCGTTATAGTGCCATGGTTGGAATTTACTCTTTGAAGTCATGCGTGATGCCTCTGACTATGCTATAGTAGCTGTGTTAGGACAGAGAGTGAATAAATGACTCCATGTTTTATATTCTGCATGCCCCACTGTTAATATAGCTCAAGTGAATTATTGCATAAAGGAGAAAGTTTCTCGCCATGGTATTTGCATTAGAAAGGTTCACGTCGTAGTTGAATGGCTCTAAGGTTTTTTTTTTCAGATCATGCAGTAATTAAATACCTGATGAGTAAGAAAGATGCTAAGCATAGTGGATTAGGTGGATTCTATTGTTGCAAGAGTTTAGTCTAGAATGTAGAGATAAGAAAGGAGTAGAAAATATCGTAGCCGATCATTTGTCTCGATTGGCCTATGAAAGCAATAACTCACGCATGCATATGCCATTATCTGAGAGCTTTCTTGATGAGCTGTTATTTGCCATTGAATGTGCACCTTGGTGTGCTGATATATTGACTTATCTAGTTCACCAATATGTTGCCTAAGGATAAATCTAGACGAGAGCAGAAAAAGTTACAAGCTAATGTTAAGTATTGTTTTTGGAATAATCCTTGTTCAAACATTGTGCTGATCAAATTACTAGGTGATGTATCTCAGAGAGTGAGTTTTAACTATCCTAAAATTTGTCATTCTTATGCATGTCGAGGACATTTTGGAGTTAAGAAAACTGCAGCAAATTAACATAGAGTGGTTCCATTTGGCAAACTTTATTTAAAAATGCTTACAATTTTTGTTAATCTTGTTATAGATGTGAAAGAATGGGGAATATTTCTTTTAGAAACCAAATGCCCCTAACTAATCTTTTAGTCTTTGAATTGTTTGATGTGTGGGGTATAAATTTCATCAGACCTCCTATTACTTTTGGCAATCTGTATATCCTAGTTGCAGTTGATTATGTTTCTAATTAGATTGAAATGACAATGTGTAGATATAATGACCATAAGCTAGTGCTGAAAATTTCGAAAGATTTTATCTTTTAACGTTTTGGTACACGTAGAGCTATAATTAGCGATGGGGGTTCTCATTTTTGTAATAAGCCATTTGAGTCTTTGATGAAGAAATATAATCAAACTCATCAAGTGGCTACATCTTATCATCCTCAAACTAGTGGCCAAGTAAATATATCAAATAGGGAGATTAAGCATATACACGAAAAGATTGTACAATCAAATAGAAAGGGCTAGGCTTTAATAAACTTAATGATTATTTGTGGGCATATAGGATAGCTTACAAAACTCATATAGGAATGTCTGCCTATCGTTTATTGTATGGAAAAGCTTGTCACATTCCTGTTGAGTTAGAGCATAAAGCTTGTTGAGGCTATTAAGAAACTCTATTTTGACCTTCAAGAAGCTGGAAAAATAGGAAATTGTACTAAATGATGTAGAAAAAATCCAAAATGAGGCGTATGAGATATAAAGATAGAACCAAAGCATTGCATGATAGAGCATCACTAAAAATCTTTTGGATATTGGCAAAAGGTCTTGCTATATAAATCAACTATATAAGTCAAATTTGAAGTTTTTTTAAGGAAAGCTTAAATCTATGCAACAAGACAAGTAAGTGTAGTAATTTGTTTAATTTGATTCCTATATAACTAACTTTGTTTTGGAAAAAAAATTCGAAATTGACATTTGCCTTTACATTTTTAATTGACAGTTCTTAATAGAGACAGATGAAGACAAAAACACAAATGGAGATGAAGATAGTGTTGATGAAGAGTTAGCTATTAATTTGGAGTAGTTATTATATTTGTATGTACTATCAACTAGTTGTATGTTTGTTTCGGCATTTTTGCATAAGTACTTGGATGTTGTATTTAAACTTCTTGCATTGTACATATGTCGTCTTCTGAACATGAAGGTGCTTTCAAGAAATAGTAAAAGGGCATTGAAAAATTCAGTTAAAAAAAGTCACAAAAAAAAAAAAACAGTGGAAAAGAAGTCAAATAAAAAAAAAGGGTAAAAAAGTAAAATAAAAAAACAGTGGAAAAAAAAGTAAAATAAGAAAACACAGTGAATAAAAAAGTAAAATAAGAAAAAATAGTGAAAAAAAAGGAAAATAAGAAAAAACAGTGAAAAGAAAGTAAATAAGAAAAAATAGTGAAAGAAAAAGTAAAATAAGAAAAAACAATGAAAAAAAATAAATAAGAAAAAATAGTGAAAGAAAATATAAAATAAGAAAAAATAGTGAAAAAAGAGTAAGTGAAAAGAAAATATTCATTAGAGACACATTGCATTCACTTTGATTTATGACATGAACATTTCAGTTAGTTTTCCAGCATAGTTGGACATTTCAACATACTAGAACAAACGGTGAACAACTCGTACTTGTCCAGTATTCCAGCATGCAATGTATCAGCATATTAATGTTCTAGCATTCAGTTCAGTATTGCATTTCACATTGCAGTCCAATATTCATTACTATCCAGCATTCATGACAAGGCATTACATTCTTGAACCTTCCACATTCACATTCATATTCACTTTCACATTTACATAATACTCACATTCATATAGTTATCATCTTTTTGATGTTCTATCTTCACATAACATTCACATTCACATAAACGCAATTCAGGATTTGCTGGGAATTTTTTTGTATTTCATCAAGCAAAGAAAAATTTTTTTTGATTACAAACTTGCATAACCATAACTTCAGAATACATTATCAAATGAAAAGCTTTACATCTCGTAATCCTACATTACTAAATACAAATTCTCTCTGTTAGGAAGTAATACAGCAATGTTGCCTACATCTCCGACAGAGATAGTCTTGACTGCAATCCAGTTCCTAATTGCATATGCCAAAGCATAATCCTATTCTTGTTGTTGTCTCTTATTGTATTCCTAGCATGCTCCAGACCTGCAAACTTTTTAAACATATCAATCAATAAAATTGAAACCATATAACAACAATAGATATCGATCAAATTGTTCTAATGAATAACAACTCCTATCAAGTTACTCAAAGCATCGATCAATTAGAATAACTGAAATTAGAAAATATTACCAACAATATTTTGTCACAACATCTGTTGAGCACCCAGTGCACTGCATTCATCTTACCAACTCTTCTGCGGCGACAATTCTCCTATCTGAGCAATAAGCCTGCAATATCGGAGTGTAACTGCACACATTGGGCAGGCAACCCCGCTTAAGCATATCATCAAACATCTTCCATGCATCCTCGATTCTTCCAGCTCTGCAAAGCCCAGAGATCAAAGTAGAATAAGTAACGACATCAGGTACACATCCCACTGATTCCATCCAGCGAATTACTTGGAGCGCGATATCCAACTGATTCAATTTATGCGAATAAAGCTTAATCAACGCAGTGCAAGAAGCAGTGTCAGGCGCAAGGCCAGAAGCAACCATTTCCTCAGACAAAGCATCCGCTTCACGATGTCTTCCAGCCGAGATGAGCGCGTGGAGACCAGTCATGTAGCAGAACAAATCAGGACCGAAACAAGATTGAGCGAATGATTTCATTAACCTGTTGTACTTACCAACTAGTTAATAATCTTATAATATTTGAAGATATACGTTAACGGTAACAAATTAATAATACTTGAATAAACAGATAAATAAATAAGCAATAAAATTAAATCTTTTATAAAAAAATTCAAATATTTTTTTAAATTTATATTAACATTACTTTTATTAATATAATTTTAATTCATTTATTAATATAATTTAAAATAGATTTTATTAAAATAATTTTTAGATTAAATTTTTTATATTAATCTAAAGTTATAAATTATTAATATAAAATAATAATATAAATTTATAATTTTTCTCTACTAATTAAAATTAATAAAATTAAGTAAATATACAAAATTTAAATTATTATCTTCTTATGAATAGAAGTCTACGGAACGAAATAACATGTGTTATTTAAAAAATATTAAAAAAAACTAAATATTAAATTGAAAATAAATACTAACTTAAAAGTAGATATTAACGAAATAAAAATTTTCTGAAAAATAAAATGATAAAAAAGTAAATTTATTTTTACTCTTATCGTTATACATATTTATTGCATTAGTGGCTACAAATCTAACCGTAGAATAGTCAGAATGAATATGAAGAGTTTCTCATTTTTGCTTTTAATGAAGAGTTATCCTGACTGGATCGCTGGTTTTGATTCTGATTCTGGCTTAGCTGTAGTTCTCGTTCGTTATGTATAAAGTAAATAATATCATATGCAATCACAATAACTCAATATCACTGATTAATGTATCGAAAGATACTAATACTAATACTAATAAATAAATAAAATAAACAGCAAATAAGAGAAACAATAAATAAAAATTGAATATTTCTGCTGTTGTGAAACTTTAAGAAATAACAGTCAACGGTTGAGCCATCTGCTCGAACCGAAACGGAACGGTTCCTTTGCGCCGACGAGTCGGCTAGGTACGACACGTGCTGACTCGCCGAGTCGTTCTCTCCTAATTACGCTTCGCCGTCGTTCCACTTCCATCTTCACCACTGCCACCTCTGCTCTCTTCTTCGCTTCATCAATCTCAGACCAGTACATCTTTCTAAATTCTGAATTCCTTCTCATGAATTCACTCGTGTAATATTCTCCTTCATTTTCTTGCTGTTGCTCATCCTCTTCTCTTTTCCTACAGCGGTCTAGTCTACTGAACAAACAGAGGAGCTCGACCCAGTCAGCGTACCGAGTTGATTCAACTCGTTCGCTCATCTCTTTAACTCGGACTAGAAGCCGCCGCTCTGCAACCAACCTTTCCTTCTCTACCATTTTTACTACTTCGTAAAGAATCGGGCTTCCGCCGGTTTTATTCTCCGGCAAGATATTAATTTCTTCTAATAAACCCACGAGCAATTCTGTTTCTTTCAGTAATTCATGCATTAACAAAGCAGTAACCTTCTGTTCTTCTTCTTCTTTGCCTGCAAGATTCATCACCGGTGCATCTTTCGTCGAAGAAGCAACGACAGTAGAAACAGAACTATTGCTCAGCAGAAGGTTTGAAGTAGAGAGAAGTAGTTCAAGAACACGGGCGTACCAACGAACCCAAGAAGACAACTGCCATGTTTTAGTCGAACGAGAATCTCGAAACGATGAAAGGTTCAACGGGTTCCGTTTCCCGGCGGTAGAATTTGGGAGAAAAACTGTGAAGATTTGATCTTGGAAAATGAACGCTCCTGAAGAGTAGATACAGTGAAGAACAAGAAGACACTTAAGAGCAACAGAAGCGTCAGCTGTCGAAGATAAACGGGAACAAAGAGACTTGACGGCGGCGGCAGCGAAAGGACGGGGAGCCGAGGAGATTGATAGGATCGCGTTCATGTTCTTCTGAGATGGTGGGTCGAAGGGAGGGTGGTGAGTTGTTGCTCGGAAGACAGAGATCTTTGTAGACATGACGGAGTCAGCAGCGGAGATGACGTCAGCCGCGGTGAGGGAAGAAGAACAGGAGAGCGAGCTGGCTTTGCTCAAGGAAGCCTTGTCCTTCAGGGCTCCCAGAAGAGTTCTCAGCTTTCGACCCATTGCTGTTGCTTGTAAAGATGTTTAGAATTTGAAACAATCTGAAAGCAAACAAATAATATTGGAGAGAGAGAAGCAAAAGACTATTATACCGGGTATAGGATAAAGGTTCGTTGGGAAAGTCTCGCGCTGTTGGGGCTCAGATTTGACTATTTCCTTCTTGTTTTTTCGAGCTTATTTTAACCAAGGCTCCGTTTGAACGAGTTAAAATTTTTGTGTTTTTAAAAAAAACTATGGTCGTTTTTGGCAATCTTTAGCAGGAAAAAAAAGCACCAAAAAGTAAATATGGTGTTTAACAACCGATGCTTTTTATTAAAAAAAGCTGCTTACTTGCTAAAAAGAAAGAAGCATCAAAACGATGCTTTTTTAAAAGCACGGAGCTTTTTCTACCAATGTTCTTAAAAAGACGTTATTATTCATATTAAATTGAAATAATTATAGCATTTATAAACCATCATAATTATTCTCCCAACACTTTCTCATTTCTTTCTCACCTCTTCCGATCTCTCGCTCGGCTCCTCTCCGCTGCCCCTCCCCATCTCCCGTTAACGTCTCTCTTGCTATGTTGCGGCGTTTCAGATCAGAACATTCGGCTGTCAAATGGGTGAGCAATACTGATAGAAAATCTTATTCTTACTCACAGCGGCGGCGCACGAGAGGAGACCCGATTCCATTGCAGAAGAAGCTTCGACAACTCCAATGGATAATCGATATATTTCTCTGAAATCATAATTTCTTCGTCGTTGTAGATCTGGATCTGATTACTAAACGTTTCGATGTCTGTTTATTTCAATTTCAGCTGGAATCAAGGTTCATGAGTTGTTGATTTTGTTGAGATGGTTGTAAGCGAAGGAGATGGCGGTGGGTCTTCTGATTCACCAAACCCTTGTCAAGGTCAATTACTGAAGCTTAAATTCTGTTGATGTTTGGTTCTAGTGATTTTGATTGTTGTTGATCGTTCTTATTGGTGCTCCAGTATTTTTCTTTCTTGTGATGAAGTTAATCGTGTTAGTTGATTTTGGGGTTTCTTAGAGTTGGTGTACATGAGCTCGATTGAATTGAAAGAGTTTGTATTGGTTGGATTAGATTGAGTTCAGATGAAGCTGGATGAATGTTATTTGTTTGCTGTGCATGGCTCGGTTGAATTTTGGTATCAGTAAAAATGGATTTTATATACTGTGATTTTTGTTTATGTTTGTTTTGTGAAGTATTGAGCCTTATTGCTTTCATTTTATGTACAGAAGGAGGTAGGATTAAGGGATACATGAGTCGTTTGATGTTCGGGTATTTTCTGTTTGGTTATTGTAAGACATAAGGTTGAGCTTGTGGACTCATGTCTGCTTGTTGTTTGTGTTAGATGTAGTACTTATTGCTCTTCCAATCACCTGGAAATGCTACTATTGTTATTATGCTTAGTTTTGTTTATGTCAATGCTCTTTCATGATTCTCTTACTTTTTAGTTTCTTGTGTGTTTTGGTGAGACAATTAGCTTTTGGCGTAGCTATATCTATGTCAGCTACTTCGACTATTGAAGGACTACAATGATTTTTTTGGTATCTGTTGAAAGTTTAAACTCCTAAAATTCTAGATCATATTTTACAAACATCAGCTTGTTACTTATGTGCTTGCTGAATATTTTTATTTATTGCTAGTTGTAATTTTTTTAGCAAGACATTGTTTCTTTTCATATGCGTTCACATTAAACAACCGCTGTTATTATTAAAAAAGATCATTTGTTGAATTTTGCAGAGAGGAGGTCTAGGCTCCTTTTCGGACATTGATGACCTCTCAAGCACCTTCATCAAGGTTATTCAAGCATATAACATACATCTGCTATGTGTTACTTAGAGAAGGAAGTGTTCCTTGATTTTCAGTTTTTAGCAAGAACTCAGATATATAAGTTTTGTTAGATGGAAATGCTATTATCTTCATGTGGTTTTAAGGACTGAAAGTTATCATGTCTAAATGATGTCTCCTCTTTGAGCAGTATTCATAATATGTGTTTTGAATTAATCCTATTACTCTTCCTAGAAGAATGGCCGTACAATTGTGTGATTTTCAGTCTTTAGTTATGGTTTCATTAGAATGAAGATATGCACATTACATTTTGGCAATGTAGAATTCCGTTGATCTATAGAGAATTCAACAAAAAGATCATCGGTGAAATTGTTTTTTCTATTTTAGTAGTTATTCAAAGGGTTGTGCAATTATAGCAAGTGCAGAGTCAATTAATAATAATAATAATAACATAATAATAATAATAATAATAATTATTATTATTATTAAAATAAAAATAGTTATATAATTATTATTTTTTTATTTCTCATAACTTATGATTCATAATTATTTATTATTATAAACAATAATATATTTATATATTTAAAAATATAATTATAAGTTAATTTTTAATTTATAATAATAATATATTAATAGATTTAAAAATTTTAATATAAGAAAGAATTAATAAATTTATTAATTTTATAAGTGATATTAAATTAATAAAATTAAATAATATCATTATATATTTTGAAAGCAGTTTTTTAACAAACATTTTTATTTATTAAATATATAAGGACAATAAAGCAGTTTTTTTATATATTTTATATATACTTTTAAATATAAGTACAAACATATCCTATATGTTGATATTATAAACATCTCTTTTTTAATTTTTAAAAAGTATTATTTTAATATTGAATTTGAAAAATATATTTAAATAATTGTTAAAAGTTTTAGATAGTAATATTTGTAAATTTACTATGATTATTATAAATTAATAAATAATTTTGATCTATATTTGAAATAGCTATCAATTATAGGATTTATGAATATTGATTACTAATACAGTCAATTAGTAACAATATCAAACAAATCTTAATATAGATATTATAAAGTTATACATACTGTAGCGAAATAAAATACATTCATAAGATCAAATGTTAGCACAATATTTACAAATGTCTATATATTTCGTTTGTAATTGCATCACAACATGCAACCCACCTATCATTCTAATCGGATCTCTAATTGAACGTTTGGTGAAATAGAAATGGCTTCAATTGCTGATGACAGATAAGTTTTCACATTCAGCATTTGTAAATGCATAATCTACTCCTTTAGTTCTATTGCCACTGCCGCAACAATTATACCTCTATTGAATAGGTCGGCATATTTTTCAAAATTGCAAAGCGTGTCTTCTATACGCCAAATGTACGTTCAATGATAGTTTTGCATGAAAAATATAGAAAGTTGAACTTTTCTTTTCTCTTTCTAAGTGCCCGCATTTGCGATGTACTAACACGATGAAAATTCTCCAAATGATATTTTACGTTCTGGCCTTTATAAGGGCCAATCTATCAATAGGTATGTTTATATCCTATATCCACTAAATAATACTTGTCATCGAGAAGATGAAAAAATCTCAGTTTAGGCTTACGTAATGCTTCATTTAGTATACATGAATTGTGAGGTGATCCTTCCCATCTAGCCCATGCAAATTGAAAAAACACATATTAAAATCACATACCGTCAAAATATTTACATTCAATATAAGGTGTTATATCTTCCGACTGTATGGTTGCTTTGATATGTGTCCCATCGATAGCTCCAATACAATACTGTATTAAAAATAGTATTAGAATAAAAAATTCAACTTATTTGATATAATAATATAAGTGACGAAATTCGATTTGATCACTTATTTGAAATAATAGGACGTAGAGTGTGTTCTGTGGTTTATGAAATGCCTCGCTTTCATTATATCTATTATAAGGCTTAATATTATTTGTAGCTAATCTCAACACAGGCTCAAGCACTATATCAAAATATAGATGGATCGTCTCACCTGAATTGTTAAACATTTTCTAACTTAATTTATTTTCTTAACTATGTGCACACGTTATGAGAAAGATTGTAATTTTTTATGAACAAACATTCCATGTGTTGGTCTAATTCGTACAGCCTTGTTAACTCATCACATAGTTGTAAAAAAATAGGTACTTCCGTTAGAAAATTTTGATAGTAATGGATTTCATTTCCTTCTAATATCTCATTAGTGAAGACATTACATTTGCGTATAGAGGTACGGCATGAACGTTTTGCATAGATATCCATCGTAATACTTAACTTATGTCAGTTTGGAGCATGAACTCAACTTATGTCAGTTTGGCCAATTAGATAGTGAAGCGAGTTTGGAGCATCAACTCAACTTATGTCAGTTTCAACCAAAGATCCAAGAATTTCGTCAAAGCATCTCGCGCTCTGAGGACATCACGGAATAGATGGGGGAGAATGTCACAGTATGGCTATTTTGGCTTTTCTCTCTATCCAAAATATCTTGGTAAAATGCATTTTATCTAGGTAAAATAATTTGTATATAAGCCAAGTTTAGAGTATGATAGAATACTCTAGATATAAGATAGTTGGCATAAATCTAGAGTAGGTTAAAGAATACTCTAGAAAGGTGGAGATTTTTATAAAGAATATTATGGAAGAACTTTTCGGACATATATTATCCACCGTTCGATCAAAACAATCTCTACCGTCCGTTGAAGAAGTTGAGAAGTTATAAATAGGGAAGTGAGCCCCTCATTTGGGGGCATCAAGCAAGAGTTGTAATCACGCAAAATAATATAAAGCATCTTTCCAAAGGCTTTCTCTCTTGCAAGTGTTCATCTCTTCTCTTTAGTCCTTTTTTGCCACAAAATTTTTGGCTATTTTCGATAGCTCCTTTAGGAAGAAGACTGACCTAGCTACAAGGAATGGTGACTAAGTGCCGCACGAGCCAAAGAAAACCTCTAGGCCCGTGATATAGAGAAGGGAAAAAATGTTATACAAAGACACAATCTGTAAAATAAGGGCAAAATTATATTTCTGCCACTGAACAGTGAAGAGTTAGTAGCGAGAAATGCGTGTATATATATACAAGGATATACGATCCAAAGAATACCTAGTGCAAAATGGATCAAAGTTAATCCAACAACAAGTTCAAGTGTTCGAAATGGGAATTACAACTAGCTTGATCGTAGGTTCCACCGACTCATCGGATTTCATCGAAGCTAGGTTTCCGGCCAAAATTTTCAGTCATCAGGAAGGTGCAATTGCCAATGCAAAACCTAACAGGCAACAAGCAACCGCAGAAAAGGACCCTAGCAGTAAAAAACAAGCGGATCAATGCACCTGCGCAATGCACAAGCTATTTTGCCAGAGCAAAAATAGCCAAAATTGAAGATGGGATAAGCCTCATCAAGAGGGAAGGCTTTTCCATACCCTGGTCTGGCCGATCCGCCAGGATAGAGCTATAGGAACTTGTGGTTTCTTACCGCCAACCACAATCAACTCAACGTGACAATAATAAAGGAAGCAAGGCTAAGGGAGACAAGGAAGAACGTCAGAGAATAAGGACAAGACGGTTGTTCATGAGCGAAAAACTATCGCACGCGAACGCGAGCGTGGAGATCAGCTCGTGAGCAAAAAGGAGTAAGGGGAAGTTTGGAAACTAAAAGAAAATCAAGAAGATTTTATAGAAGAAAGGAAGTTAATAAAAGATTTGGACTGACCCGTTTAGCGTTTAGGTGTGACAAACCGAGTAAGACAAATCAACCTCCCTAACCTAAAACTTAAGGCGTTACACCAAGCCACTAACGAAGTTGAGAAAATTCAACAAAGTGGATGAATAGATCAAGTTAGCTTGTGGATTGAATCGTGACATCTATTCATGCAAAATTTATTTTTCTAGGTTCCTAGACATGCCAACCAATTGCAAGTGCCTTCAGAAGTTGCTAACCAAGAATCTATTTACAATACTTATTTAGATTTATGGAGAGAATATTAGAAAATATCCAGCAAAACTGGAAAAATAGAAAGTTTGCAGCATGCTTGGAACTTCTAATCGATCAAGTTGAAATATTTATATCTTAGACATCTGTTTCAATTTTTTACTTGATCTCTATATGCAGATTGAAGAGGATACCCTGAAATATTACTTGAGCTCAAAGAAATGATGTTTACTAGAACAAAATCTAACGCAAAATTCGGATGGATACATCTTGAGCCGATTCATGGATTTTATTAGCAATTTCAATTCACGTCCTATTCATTTCAAACTTTGAGACATAGTAGAGACGTCTATAGTAATAGTTAAGGAATGAAATCAGAGAAAGTTTTAGAAAACGAAACCGTATTGTTGGATCACATCAAGATAGCCGTTTTCCTTAAATCTTGGCCTTGTATTGCTTTTAATCATTGCAGAGTTTGATCAACCAGGCTACTTTGCTATATACTTACAGTGAAGAGAACAGTAAAATAGACAACCAATAGATCACTTAATCGAGTTATTAGTTTGCTGCTCGACAAGAAGAGTCTCCATCGAGAGCCTATGCTAAGCCATTGTCCTTTATGTTCTATTTTTGTGAAATCTCATAGTGATTCGATATTATAATGGGGGAGATCACTTGAGCTAAACTTGATGACATACTTGTAACATTTAGAGGATGTTATTGTTGGGTTTTTTCTCTTTTATGGAGGTGGCCCAAAATCTATATGGTTAAAACCCATATGCAGATGTAAGAACATTTTTGTCTTTTCCTTCTTAAAATGAATTTTTAGGGTTTGTAAACCCTATGTCGCAGCCACCACCAAGAACAAGAAAAAAAAAAAGGAGAAGTTATTGTCTTGCTGTTCAGTTTGATCAAACGCCGGATGAACGTCGATTTGACGTCCGATTGAGCTGAAATTTGGTCAGCGTGTTACCGGCGGATAGTTCTTCAATCTGAACGGTGGAGATCATATTCAGATTTCTCTACGTGTAGATCCATACGTATTTGTGAAGCCACCGATTTGGATAAGATCTCTCTAATTCTCTTTTACGGTTTGCCAAAATTGTTGAATCTTGAGATATATGGTTGTATGCTTCTAGTTTTAGCTAGAGAGAACTTGTGTATTCCCATTATTGTGATAGTGGAGGTTTGTTGGCAGCCGTGATTTTTACTCCTTACGTTGAAGAAATTTTTCACGTAAATTGCTTGTGTTTATGTGCTTGCAATTGTGGTGATTTTCGTGCATTGAGTATTTGCCGAAAGTATTGCTCTATTTGGTGGTTTCCTATTAGGTTCACACAAGAGAGGGATAAGTTTTATTTCCGCTGCATGCTCTACATATTGTGTTGAATATTGGTAGAGACGGTTTTATCCCATCAGTTATATGAGATACTTACGAGTTTTGTGATTGAGCCTGCCTAGTTGTGCGTTAGTGGCTTTGTCCTAGGTCTTTGTGAAGGCAAGGAAGTTGCAGTCAGAGAGACTTTGCGAAGTTTAAAAATCTATCGTGAGTTGTTATCCTTATGACGAAACTCAGGTTTAAGCGAAGGTGTTTTTTGAAACATCAGGTATGGGTAATACTAACGTCAGTGGATTTTATTTGCTGTGTTAAGTGCATGGATGTAGGTACTTCTGTACCGAACCACATAGAAATTCTTGATGTGCTATTTAACGTGCATCTGTTAGCATTTATTTGTTTCGTTCAATCACTATCCTGCTAACAACTTCGATGCAGCTTAGCGCTTACATATGTCCTTTGCTAGCAACCTTATAACAACCAATTGACTGCTTACGTTCAATCCTTTATATTTATTTTATCAAAACTCAGTTCAACTCCCTCCCCCCCCTCTTTAGTTGATATTCCACAACCATGTCTATCACTATTTACTAGCAAAGTTTTAGATAATTCGTATTATTACTTTTACTGCAATTTAATAGATAGTTAATAGACATATACGATTTAATTGTGAGCATAAATCGAAATACTAAGTTACAATGAGTAATGTGATATTTTGTTTGGACAATAATGTCCAAAAATATTGAACGAAAGTGAGAGAGTTGAGATTATAAGGAGGACACCTCCAAGTTATGAAATAATGTGAAATTAGTATTGATATGATTGGCTCGACGAGTGTGACGTGTATGGTGTAGTGTTAGAATCACATTTCGAGGTTGGACGAGTAAACTACATGTACTTTTAGAAATTTGAAGATTTATTATAAAATACATTATAAATACTTAAGAAATTATTCAATATAAAAACAAATACATTCATGAAGTCTTCTTAACACTTTTACTTGCTTCAATTTCAGATACATGATCATTTGTATTTGGAGAAAAGTGCGTCCTCAACGCTTGGTGCTTTTACTAATAAATATTTTATTATATTAAAATAATATACAATGTAGTACTTTTTTTAATATTTTTAGTTTTTATACCAAAACAAATATAATTAAATTAGTTAATGTTAGTAATTATTGGTAGTAGATACTATAATTTTGTTATGTGTGTAAATTTAATATTTTAAATTATAATATTAAAAATAAAAAATAATTATTGATTAGAAGGTTATTAGTGGCTAGTGTCTTAAATCTTAGCGCTACTAAGTAAAGTAGCTATGTAGTGGCAATAGTCGCTGAATCCTTACAAGAGACTAGTAGCAACTTAGTCGCTTTTATGTAGGTAGGAACCAGCGCTCTAGGGTCATTGATATGCTTAACATTGAGCAAAAGCAATTGCCACTAACCAAATATCTGCAACCTTATAGAGCTGATCGTTTATACATACTACTACAGTGACAACGTCAACCTAATCGTACTTGATTTCTATGTGTTGCTCGTGGATATATATAGGACTTACGACTATTTACAAAATTATGGCAACTATTTCGGCGATTGCTAAATCGCAATCGATTTGAGGAGCTGCTCTTACTGTCATGGGTACAATCAGCGATCATTTACTTTAATTTTTGGCTGTCTTTTTCGATCTCAATCGCATGCTCTTGTAGTGACAAATCAGAAAGCTCTACTATTTTGAAAGTAAATATGATAAGCTATCTATAAACTCCAACTAAGTCAACTAATGGACAAAATTGTGACATGTACTTGTGCCAAATCAGTTGTCTGATTTTTTAGATGTGCCAATCAGTTGCAAATAAATTTAGAAATTATACGACATCTTCAGAAGACTTCCATAATATTTATTTGTAGATTCTATGGAGTGAATATTGGAAAATATTTGATAAATCTTTAATGATGTAAAATTAGTGTGAAGACAAGTATTATTCGATTCAATTCAAACCTTCATATCTTCCGAACGTTTGAATTTTGATTTGATTTCTATTAGCATATTAAAGAGGACAAATATTTTACAAATATTTTGAGGTAAATATTTTGATTTGATTTTTATAGTAAGAAAGTTTAACAATAAATCAAAACTACTCAGGAGATTTATATGGTTAGGTAAATCTATTTACCTACGTCCACGAATGCTGTATCACATGAACTGAAATTTCACCAGACTATTAACAAGCTACACTTAAAGAAAACGAATACTTCACCAGACATCAACAGCAGATGTCAAGATGATTTCAGTAGCTGCCTTGAAGCTCCCATTCTTTATGGCTGTGTGAAAAATATCCAATAGTTTTCTGGCTACCTCATGATTTCCTTTAGCTAGTCTAGTGCAAATTTTTTCCATTAGCATTAAATGCAAGAGAGAAGGAAAACTAAAACTCCCGCCTTATCGGTGCCCACTTGCTCTTACTGAGTTGGCTTCTTTCATTTAATGTGGATCCCAGCAACTAATGTCTTATTTTCTGACTTGGAGCTGATTTGGATGGTGAATCTCCTCTGATTAGGTTGCCAATTTTTTCGTAGATGAGTGAACTTGCTATTATATTCATGACGGGAAACTTGTGCTCTTTAGTGATTAGATTTGAAGGTTGATTTGTTGTTTATCTTTTCACTTGTGTTGAGATAATAATCTTAACTTTCGTAGTTTGACTTATGTAAACTTCTCTAGTATTGTAAGCATCTGAATCCTGAGCTATCGACTAAATTTTATAGTCCCAGTGATTGTAGTAATCCTCTGTTCTGTTTCAGGCTTAATGCCAAGGATGTAACATCTATACAGCTGACTACTCTTTTGTCTATATGTGCCCTGTGCTCTAGCTACTGTTTATACACCTCTGAAGGAATTCCATATACAGGTAACACTCAAGTAGGTGCGGTTAGGTGGCTATGTGTAGGTGAAAGGTCTCCTTATAGCATAGCTAGTTCATTGTATATTAGGTGTATGATAAATCTTGTTTATAAGATCTTCTAGAACTTGATTGTAGCTGATTAGTTCATTCTAAATCATAAACTATAATTCTTAATTATTGTTATAGTCAAACTCAACCTTGGAGTACCAACAAGGGGTAATTTAGTTATATGAAAAAAATAAAATCTAAAATATTGTAGCTCACTCAAATGTAGAAACTGAATTTAGAGGCTTAACAAGGACTTTGTGAAGTATAGGTTTCATATGCAAGTAATTAGTTCGACTCTATTGTGATAATAAAATAGCATGTGGTATAATATATAATCAATATATTGAGGTAGACAGAGTTTTCATTAAAGAGAATTTGCATGAAAAGATTTTAGAATCGCTTAAGATTTCAATTAGAAGACCAGTTGGCCGATATTTTCACCAAAGCAATCTCAAAATATATATTCTAAAATTTTTCAGACAAGTTCGACATTACTGACTTTATGCACCAACTTAAATGGGTGTGTTGAGATCTTTTTTGATATATTCTAGTTTGATAGTTTCCTAGTTAAAGTAAAGTTGTATCCTATATATATTGTATGTATCTTATTCAGAAAACCTATTAATGTGAAGTAAAATTTTTTGTGTTCTAACGAATTACAATCAGCACCAAATATAATATAAAAATAACTAATATCACGACTTTTTAAAAAAATATTAAAATAATTGAAATTAAAGCAGTGAGGGAAAAAATGAGTAAATATCATATTACATAAACAATTAGTGGCTTTATACAATTTATTCTATAGATATTTAGTGTAAAATTGTCCTCCTCATTTTTGGGAATTTATATTTAATTTTTTGAATAGAATAAATGTAAAACTGAAGGCATAATTCTCAAAGCCTAAATATATAGTATATAAAATGTTTTAGAGGCTCTTCATATCTTCTCCATTCATATAATACTTGATTATATTCATTCAAAAGGGAAGATTAAATTTAGTGGATTTTCATTTTCTAAAAATTTAGTTTCTTTATAAAGGGAAACTTTTACCATTTATAAAATTAAAAAATCCACGCATATTAAGAACCCATTGGATGGATCCGTTATAAATTTTAAAAAAGAAACATTTATTTAAGTTCGAATTACTTATTTTAATTTGGTTCATTTTAATGGGTTCTTAGATTTTTCACATTGAAAGTATTTAACTGAGTCTTTATTTTCTTCCAGAGATATAAATTTTGTAAAGAAATCGTTTTATTATTAAGAACTTATTTACTTTTATGCTCTTTGAACTACCTAATAAAAAAGAACTGTGGAAATTTCTTTAACTATTCAAAAAAATGAGAAAATGTTTTAAGTGAATGAAAGTAAAAGAAAGATTCCAATTGACCTTCGTAGCTTTGTTATACAAACTCAGATATAGCTGGATTACATTCATTATGATGGAGTTCGTCTTCAATAAATGTAAACAAACTTTACGAAGACAGCCTCTACATCATTATTGCAACTCATAGTCAACGCTGTCGTTGTATCTTATTCATCTCACTCAAAAAACGTCTGATTACAGAAAAGAAATTATTACTCTGATAATATTATTGTCTATCAGAAAGCAACCTCACACTACCATCAATTTGACATTTTGAAATATCATTCTTATTTGCTACTTCTGAAGCATATGAAAATGACACCTGAACATTCTAGGCTAAACACTTGTATGTAAACTCTGCTATCTTTTTTCTCGTATGACATCAGTTGTAGAATTAAAAAATAGATTTAATTTCTATATTTACAATCGAATATATGCATACTTCACAAAACATGCTTACACACATATACGTATAGGAGCTATGATTATCGCAAGTAAAAGTTGCACTTCATAATAGCAAAAATAATTTATGTTTCACTAAATTCAGTGGCGGAAGCTTCCCACTCTTATTTATGATGTGATGATGAAAACGGATTGACTTCAAAGGCGATTTTAAAATTAGAATGAATACGTAGAATACATAAAACTAGCAATATTACAAGCTCTACTTAAAATTTCATTTGATGTTCTACCCGGTAGTGTATATTTTAATTTAACATATTATACATCGATGCGAAACAGACGGATAGGTAGGTAGAAAAATAGAACACTTATTAAACGATCACAATTAAAATTTTCCAACGAAAATCTGGCTCTCTCTTGTTTCTTAAAGTATAAAAAAAGAAGAGAAAAAAAAAGCACAAAATTTTTCTTTTTCAGAGCCAATGTTGTCCAAGTACTTGGATCTAAATCCTGCTAAACATTGTTAACCGATATGAAAGTATAATATAATATCACCATAAAAAGGTAATCGAATGTATAAAAACGAAAGAGCAGAGCTGATGCGATAAAACTGTTTTTACCAATATTCAACATAATATGTAGAGCATGCAGCAGAAATAAAACATATTCTTTTTTTGTGTGAATCTAATAAGAAACCACCAAATAAAGTAATACTTTCGGCAAATACTAAATGCACGATAATCACCATAATCGCAAGCATATCAACACAAGCAATTTACGTGAAAAACCTCCTCAACGTAAGGAGTAAAAACTACGGCAACCAACAAATCTCCACTATCACAGTAATGGGAATACACAAGTTCTCTCTAACTAAAACTAGAGGCATACAATTATATATCTCAAGATTCAACAATTTTGGCAAACCGTAAAAGAGAATTGGAGAGGTCTCACCGAAATCGATGGCTTCACAAATACGTACGGATCTGCACGTAGAGAACTCCGAATACGATCTCTACCGTTCAGACTGAAGAACTATCCGCTGGGAACATGCTGACCAAATTTCATCTCAATCGGACGTCAAATCGACGTTCATCCGGCGTTTAATCAAACTGGACAGCAAGACAACAACTTCTTCTATTTTTTTCTTTTTTCTTTTGTTTTTTTGTTGTTCTTGGTGGTGGCTGCAGCATAGGATTTACAAACCCTAAAAAGTTCATTTAAAAAGAAAAGATAAAAATATCCTTACCTCTTCATATGGGTTTTAATCATATGGATTTTAGGCCACCTCTACAAAGGAGGAAAAAATCTGACGAATCTCCCTCTTTTCGACTATGTGGAGGGAATCGCCATTCTGGGGATCAAACAGCAAACTTCAAGCTTTTCTCTTGGTAGTGTTTTCGTCAACATATCAGAGCCATTGAGATCGGTATGAATCTTCTCAAGTTTAAATAAGTTATCATTGAGAGCATCTCTTAACCAATGATACCTCACATCAATGTGCTTTGATCTTGCATGAAAAGTAGAAATCTTACCAAGGTGAATTGCACTTTGATTATTACAAAGTAGCACATAACATTGTTGCTTGAAACCGAACTCCTAAATAAACTTCTTCAACCACAACTCCTTACCAGCTTCAGTTGCTGCAATATACTCAGCCTCAGTCGTAAAAAGTGCAACACATTTCTGCAGTCTCGATTGCCAAGATACAGCTCCACCTGAAAATGTAATCAAATAATTTGAAGTAAATTCGAGAATCAACATCTCACGCCATATCTGAATCTGTATAACCCACAAGCACTGATTTTCCACCTCCAAAGGTGAGTCTCAAATCAGTAGTACCTCGTAGATATCTCATAATCCACTTAACTGCATCCCAATGCTCCCTTCCTGTATTCGACAAAAAGCGGCTAATAACACCAACTGCATAAGCAATGTCGGGTCTCGTGCACACCACTGAATACATCAAACTTCTTATTGCTGAAGCATATGGAACTCTTTCCATGTCTTCCTTCTCCTGATCTGTAGAAGGGCACTGCTCGGCGCTTAACTTAAAGTGAGTAGCATGAGGAGAGCCAACCACTTTAGCCTGATTCATATTAAATCTTTCAAGCACCTTATCAATATATTGCTTCTATAACATATATAATTTCTTGGCTACTCTGTCTCGATCAACTCGAATACCAAGAATTTGCTTTGCTGGCCCTAAATCCTTCATAGTAAAGAATTTACTCAATGGCTTCTTCAACCTGTCAATTCTAGAAGCATTCCTACCAACAATCAACATGTCATCAACATAAAGCAACAATATAATAAAATCATCATCAGAGAATCTCTGAACAAAAACACAGTGATCAGAAGTTATTTTCCGGTAGCCTTGCTCACCCATAATTGACTCAACTTCTTATACCACTGTTCCGGTGCCTGTTTCAGTCCATAAAGATTTTTGTTCAACTTGCACACATAATCCTTTTTTCCTTTTACTTCGAAACCTTCTGGTTGCTGCATGTAAATTTCTTTGTCTAAATCACCATGTAGAAAAACAGTCTTCACGTTCATCTGCTCAATCTCTAAGTTAAGAGTAGCTGCTAAACCCAAAACCACACGTATAGATGACATCTTAACAACGGGAGAAAAATTTTCATCAAAATCAATACCTTTCTTTTGTCTGAATTCCTTGACAACCAATCTAGCTTTGTAACGTGGTTGGGAAGAGGGTTCTTCTTGCTTCACTTTGTACACCCACCTGTTCTCTAAAGCTCTTTTTTCTTTAGGTAATTTCACTAGTTCAAAAGTGTTATTCTCATATAACGACTTCATCTCATCTTACATAGCCTCAAATCACTCTTTTTTATGTTCATCTTTCATGTCCTCTACATAACATTCGGGCTCTCCCCCGTTAGTCAGTAAGACATACTCATCAACAGAATACCGATTGAAAAGTTGTCGGTCTCTACTAGACCTCCTGAGTGGAATCTCTGTTGTTACCTCTACTGGAACATGTAACACTGGTGACTGCTCGTGAATAACATCATTCACCTCAATCTGTGTAGGCATACTAATATCACCTATGTCATGGTGGTTCTCCTGAACTTCTTCTCCAATCTGTGCAGGCACATGCGTTGGAGGAATTAGATACAACTCAACTAAATCATCAGTACATCGAGAAACTGATATATCTGTTTTCTTGATATCACGTATGGTTTGATTATCTACAAACACAACATCTCGGCTTCTAACAAGTTTCTTCTGTATAGGATCATAAAATTTGTAACCCAACTCATCATGTCTATAATCGAGAAACACACATTGTCTTGTCTTCGCATCAAGCTTAGACCTTTCATATTTGAGAATATGCACAAAAGCTAAACATCCAAAGACGTGCAAGTGATCATAAGAGACATTCTTGTCTGACCAAACTTTATCTGGAACATCAAAATCTAAAAAAACACATGGTGTGAGATTTAGAACATGCACAACTGTACTCAAAAACTTCGCCCCAAAAAGAATTTGATAACTGTGCTTGTGAAAGTAAACATCTCACCCTTTCAACTAGTGTCCTGTTCATTCTCTCAGCTAAACCATTTAACTGAGGAGTCTTATGAGGTGTCTTTTGATGTCTAATGCCCTGCTGTCTACAATGCTCATCAAAAGGTCCAGAATACTCACCCCCATTATCAGTTCTAATGCATTTCAACTTCAAACCAATTTTTCTTTCAACTAAAGCATGAAATTGTTTAAAAACATCCAATACTTGGTCTTTCGTTTCAAGGTATAGACCCACGTCTTCTTTCAATGATTATCAATAAAAGTCACAAAATAATAAGAACCACCAAGTGTTTTTGTTTTCATAGGGCCACAAACATCAGAATATACTAAATCAAGTATACCTGGTTTTCTTAAAGGAGCGGAGGTCTTAAAGGCAACTATAGTTTACTTTTCTGCAAGCAATGCGACACTTCCTCAGCGGTGCATTCTTCATTCTAGAAAGGAGATTCTTCTTAGCCAAAATCCGCAAACCTTTCTCACTCATGTGACCAAGTCTGTTGTGCCGAAGCTCAACCGTAACATCATTATCAACTGCATTGACAATAGAATCAGATATCTTTACTTGCATCAAATAAAGTGACGAACACTTTTTGTCTGTAGCCATAACCATAGAGCCTTTAGTTAGTTTCCACTGACCATCACTAAAGGTGTTACAAAATCCCTCATCGAAGGTCAGGAATATGCTTAACATTTTTCAGAGTCAGAACGGTACCATTATTTGTCTCCAAGCATACATCTCCTACGTCAATAGTTTTAGCTAAGCCATCGTTACCCATTCTAACACTTCCAAAATCACCAGATGTGTAAGATGCAAAGTAATCCTTCCGAGATGTAGCATGAATAGAGGCACCACCGTCAATCACCCAACTAGTCTCATGAGAAGCAAAATTGACAACATCATCATCATACAAGATAAGAAAGTCATCTGTGACAGTAGCAACTTTATCAAGCTCATTACCATCAACCTTTTTCGTTTCCTTGCTCTTATCATTTTTGTTGTCCCTTTTCAACTTACGACAGTATTTCTTTATGTTGCACCTTTAGACCACAGTAATGACACTCAACATCAGCAAATTTGTTAGATTTGCTTTTACTTCTGTCTCTGTTCTTCGGACCTCTGCTCTTACTCCTTCCCCTTCCTTCTGTAACCAAGAACTCTGATTGCAAAGAGAAACCTTGTGACTTTCTTCTCATTTCCTCATTCAGAACACTACTCTTGTCAAATCCATAGTGATGACACCATCTGGGGCTGAGTTAGACAAAGATGTCGTAAACGTCTCCCACGATGACGGCAATATACAAAAAAGCCATAAACCCTGCACTTCATCATCAAACTTAATATTCATACTAGCCAACTGATTAATAATACCTTGAAATGCATTCAAATGATCTGTCATAGGAGTTCCATCCTGATATTTTAAATTCATCATCTGCTTAATCAAGAACAGTTTATTATTTCCAGTTTTTTTAGCATACAATTGCTCAAGCTTGTTCCATAAAATGCTTACATTTTTTTCATCGCTAACATGGTTCAAAATATTATCATCTACCCACTGTCTAATAAAATCACACACTTGCTGATGAGCTAAGTTCCATTAAGCATCAGTTTTATTGGTAGGCTTTTTTCACTAAATACTGATAGATAATAATCTTTCACATATAACAAATCCTCCATCTTTTCTTTCCAAAGATGGTAATTTGAACAATTCAAATTAATCATTCTACTTATATTAGCTTCCATGTTCACCACAAGACACAAATCAACTAAAACCAAGGCTCTGGTATCACTTTGATAGAATAAAACCGTATTTATCAATATTCAACACAATATGTAAAGCATGCAGCAGAAATAAAACTTATCACTCTTTTGTGTGAACCTAATAGAAAACCACCAAATAGAGTAATACTTTCGACAAATACCTAATGCACGAAAATCTCTACAATCGCAAGCACATCAACACAAGCAATTTATTTGGAAAACATTCTCAACGTAAGGAGTAAAATCACGACAACTAACAAATCTCCACTATCACAATATGGGAATACACAAGTTCTCTCTAGGTAAAATTAGAGGCATACAAACTATATATTTTAAGATTAAACAATTTTGGCAAACCGTAAAAGAAATTGGAGAGATCTTATCCAAATCAATGGCTTCATAAATACGTACGGATCTACACGTAGAGAACTCCGAATACGATTTTCACCGTTCAGATTGAAGAACTATCTACCGGAAACACGCTGACCAAATTTCATCTCAATCGGACGTCAAATCGACGTTCATCCGGCGTTTAATCAAACTGGACAATAAGACAACAACTTCTTCTATTTTTTTTTTTAAATTATTTTTTTGTTGTTTTTGATGGTGGCTGCAGCATAGGATTTACAAATCCTAAAAAATTCATTTAAGAAGAAAAAAATAAAAATATTCTTACCTCTTCATATAGATTTTAATCATATGAGTTTTGAACCACATTCACAAAGGAGAAAAATCGAACAAGAGCATATAAAGGACTTCCTCTGCTTTCTTCTGGAGCAGGTTCAAATCCAACAAGAGCATATAAAGGACTTCCTCTACTTTCTTCTGGAGCAGGTTCAATTTATTTACCTGTCGAACAATTTGCAGTTCGTACGTTGGAATTCTTGGGCGGGCATGTTTAGAGGCACTAATTAATTCGAGGTTGTTGGTGTTGCTGACATTTAATACCATTGGCATCATTTCAAAACTATCAATTTATCAACAGCGTTTTGGTTTATAACAAGCAATATGTTAATCGTTTATTATGTCCTTTGATATTATGAAGGCTTATGCCTAAGTTGACATCCTAAGCAAGTTGAAGGCATTAAAGTGAGAGATCAATATATTAATCTTAATGACCGACTATGAATAACCATTGCGTGAATATTATTGAAAATAGCAAGTTGCCGCCCTTTATATATATGAACTAAAATAAAAGCACACACATACGAACTCATAGCACATTAAATTTTATCCATCAGATCAAATAATTCGATCTTGTTTTGACTGGCGTTATACATTAGTGAACAAAAGCATATATCATTGCACATTACAGAATCATATCAAATTATCGCCTAAAATATAAGGTTCAACAAAAACGCTAGCTTATGTAAATTTAGGTTTTCCAAAAATAAAATTTAATTGATGATAAAAATCTCAATCTTGACTACACTAAGAAAATACTCAAAGTACTTCAAATGAGAAAAGATTTTAAAATAAAATTTACTTTGAAATTTTTAAATAACAAGCTCAATCTTTTTCTTAAAAAATAATTATATATGTATAAGTTATACATAATAAAATTTTAATAAAATTTTTTTCTATTTTTTAATTTTAATAAAAAATTTATAACTTTATAAAAGTTTTATTAGAAAATATAATTTTTTTAATAAAAGAGAATACTATATAAGTATTACTAAACATACTAAATAAAATCTAGAAAAGAATTTTTTGAGTAATTAATGTAACCGCATAATTATGCAGTCTAGGAGACTTCAAAGAAAACAAGTCCTTAATGACTCTATTACATTTGACCAAGGCGGGTACTCCCTACTCTGCGAGTGGTCCCAACTGAAAAGCTGCCAACACATCCTGAAATACAAATGCAAAGTGATCAGTATTCTTAAAAACTTATTTTGACCTTTCTTACCTACAGCTTTTCTTACCTACAGCCTCTTTTGGATATAAAGATAATCTGAAGAACTTTTAATCAACCAATTCACAAATAACTATTAATAGGAGGTACGTTCAGATTCATAAAAAAGTCATATCTAGATTTATCAATAACTTATGTTCGGATTCATAAAAAATTTATGTCCAAATTTATTCTAACTATCATAAAAGATTATGCCAAAACTAATACTAAAGAATTATTTTAGAGAGTTAGTTATTTAGTGAACTAGCTATCAAAAAATTTTATTGCATCTTATATAAATGTTCTAAATATGTGGAATTTAGAAAAAATATGCAAAGGGAGAATGCAAGCAAGAAAGTACAGTTGTAATTCTATATAGTAATTTCATCGTATAATGATATTTTTTTTTTTGTGATCATACTACCATGAGATTTTTCTCATTTTTTTCACGTATATTTTTGTGTTTATGAGATTGCCTTATTTATCTTTAACAATCTCAACTTCGATTGAAAGATCCTAATTTGTGCTATATATTTTGCTGTGCTATTTTTCGTTCGTGCACATTATTATATTTTCAATAAATAATATTAGAGCTTATGGTTTTTCTGTTGGCAAACAAGTTTGAGATTGAAAATTCAATGGGAACAACTACCTACTATGGAGGATGAAGATTTTGGAAGATTATTCTCCAGAGCCAAAGCCGTTCTTGATTTGGTTCACTCGGATGTGTGGGAGTCACCGCAGCTTTCACTTGTAGGCGCTAAATATTTGTTAACATTTATTGATAATTTTTTTCGATGAAGCTGGATATATCCAATCTGAAGGAAGTCAGAGGTCTTTGGTGTGTTCAAATACTTTAAAGCTCCGATGAAACTTGATTCCAGCAGTAGGATCAAGTGACTACGATCGGACAACGGAGGAGAATACAACATGATGAATTCATTATTTTTTTAGCCGAATATCAAACGACAGTCCACTGTACCTTATTCTCCAAAGCAACATGGAGTTACGAAGCGGTTCAATAGGACATTACTTGAGCGGGTAAGGGCTATGATTAAGGTGGCTGGTTTGTCTAAATCTTTTTGGGCAGAGACAGCCAAGATGGCTTCTTATGTATTGAACCGCATCCCTCTAACTACTATTGAATTGAAAGTGCGAATGAAATTGTGGACTGCTAATGTTGTTGATTATTTTCGCTTTTATATTTTTGATTATCTAGTATTTATGATGTATAAATCACTGGAGAGACCCAAGTTGGATCCTAAGTCCAAAAAGTGCATATTTTAGGGATATACTGAAGATGTTACGGATGTCATTTATGGGATCCCACTGCTCGTAAGATTTTCTTCAGTAGGGATGTAATCTTTGTAGAAGACTAGCTGCAAAAGACATCAGAATGTGATGATGCCACTAAATATGCCACTAGAAAGCAAAACTTGCTTCAGGATAAGACAATAGTTAATCCGGAGGAGACAGAAGATAAGAAAGAAAACTCAGATTTTGTGTATGAACCAAGTGATTGGCATGAGGAAGAAGTTTTTAGCCATCCAACCCTTAAGCGTTCAACTCGTAAGAAAAAAAAAAGTTGAGACGTACGAGAATTATTATTTGGAGCCTATGGCTAACTTTATATATTGTCTTTTTGCTGAAAAGGGAGAGCCAACAAGTCTTAAGAAAGCATTGGATAATTCAAGTGCTGCTCGTTGGATGGAAGCTATGAAAGAAGAAATTGAGGCACTCCATAAGAATAGGATTTGGGAATTAGTTTCACTTCCTTAAGAATGCAAAGCTATTGGTAACAAATGGGTCTACAAGATCAAGCGTGGTAGCAATGATCAAGTCAAATGGTTTCGTGCTCGATTGGTTGTAAAAGGATATGCATAAAAGGAAGGAATCGATTTTGATGAAATCTTCTCTTTGGTGGTTTGTTTGGCAACAATTTGTGTAGTCTTGGCATTGTGCGAATCATCGGATCTCTATTTTGAACAACTTAACGGGAAGACGGCATTCTTGCACAGTGAGTTCAAAGAGGAGATATACATAGTACAAGCTAAAGGTTTTGCCGAGGTAGGTAAAGAGAACTTGGTTTGCCGATTAGTCATATCTCTTTATGGCCTTAATCAGGCACCAAGATGCTGGTATAAGAGGTTTGATGATTGTATCGGAAGCTCCGGATACAGCAAGCTAGTCTCGGACTCTTGTGCTTATATCAAGCAGTTTGAAGGAGATGACTATGTCATTTTGTTGATGTATGTGGATGATATGCTTATGGTGAGCCAAAGCATGGAACACATCCAACAATTTAAGGCTCCACTAGCCAGTGAATTTGATACAAAGGACTTGGGTCCAGCAAACAAAATTCTTGAAATACAGATATGGCGAGACAAAGACAATAAAAAAATTCAACTATGGTTATCCGAGGAAGGTGTTGCAGCAGTTTGGCATTCAAACTAATAAGTCGGTGTCTAACCCTTTCTCTATTAGTCTTAAGTTATCTTCTTTGGGATGTACTAGCCAAAACAAGAAAAAGATGGAAACGTCTTGGGTACCATATACGTCTATAGTGAAAGAACTTATGTATGACATGGTATACACTCGACCAAACATTGCCTAAATAGTGAAAGTGGTGAGTAGATACATAGCAAATCTAGACAATGAACACTGGATGGCTGTCAAGAGAGTACTTCGATATATTAACGGCACTCTAGATGCTGCATTGTGTTATAAAGGATTTAAATGTGATGTCAAAAGTTTTGTGGACTCGGATTATGCAAGTGATCTTGATAGGAGGAAATCTAATTCTGATTATGTGTTCACCTTTGCAGGTGGTGCTGTTAGTTGGTGTAGCTCTTTCCACAACAAAAGCAGAGTATATGGCAGCAACACAAGTATGCAAGGAATACATATGGATGAAGAGATTGCTGGAGGAACTCGGGCACAAACAAGAGTCATTGACTCTATTCTGTGATAGCCAAAGTGCTCTATATCTTACAAAAAATTCAGCATTTCACTCCAGAACAAAACACATTGAAGTGCAATATCACTTTATTCGTGATGTAGTTTTTAGTGGAAGTATTAATTTACTCAAGATTTCTACAAAGGAGAATCCCACGGATATCTTAACGAATGCAGTTTTTCTTGACAAGCTTGAATTTTGCAGAACTTTTTATGTGATCACAAAAGACAATAGCATGTACAGAAATGATAGTGGTCACAGGTATTTTAAGAAAACATCTCAAGAAAGTAATGGAGTTGGGAGAAAATTGACTAAGATATTATAAACTTTGAAAGTCAGCAACTAAGTATACTAGCCCTTGCTCTGCTTTGTCTTAAATGAGAGATGTGCTGAATACAAAAACACTTAGATGAGCTTTTAATCAAGCAGTACACAAATAACTAGTAGTAGTTTACTATTTAGTTCAATATAGCTGCTATGATAGTATGTCCAGATTTATAAAAAAGTTATGTTCAGATTTATGAAAAACTTATGTCCAGATTCACTCTAACTACTATAAAAGGTATGCCAAAGAACCAAAGCTAAAGAGTTGATTTGAAAAGTTAGTTATTTAGTATACTAGCTATTAAAGAATTTTCTTATATTTTATATATATGTCCCAAATAATGTGTAGAATTTGAAAGAATTATGCAAAAGAAGAATGCAAATTGAATGCAAGTAAAAAAGTAAATCCGTAAACGTATATTATAATCACGTCGTATAGTGATATAATTTTTTTATGATCACACCATCGTATAAGTTTTTTTTTTTTTTTATATATATTTTTGTGTTTGTGTTATTGCTTTATTTACTTTTAATAATTTCAACTTAAATTATAAGATTCTAACTTGTGATATATATTCTAATATATTATTTTTCGTTCGGGTACACTGCTATAGTTCTAATATTTTGCTCCCGTCACTCACCATTTCTTCTTCTCGTCTTATAATTCCAACCCCCGCCTTGCTGTATACACACCAAATTCCAGAGAAACGGAAACATGGGCGCCGCTGGCAATGAACCGGAAGCCACCAAGAAGAGCGACAGCCTCTTTCTCCATATCATGGAGAACCCCGACGGAACTCTCACCCGTCCTACAGTCCCTATTTCCGCTGCCGTCGATGACAACGACGTTGTTGTCCGGTCAAAAGACATCATACTCAACTCAACCAACAACACGTGGCTCCGTGCTTTCCTTCCTTCGAATATAATTAGCGAAGAAATCAACAGCAACAGAAAGCTTCCTGTAGTGCTATACCTCCACGGCGGCGGATTCATTCTCTTCAGCGCAGCTTCTATATTCTACCACCGTTTCTGTGAGCAACTTGCGGAAGCTCTCCCTGCTATCGTTATCTCTCTTGATTACCGTCTCTCTCCAGAACACCGTCTCCCTGCTGCTTACGATGATGCTGTTGAAGCTTTGACTTGGATCAGAAACCAAGGCTTGGCTACAGATGAAAACCACCGTGAGCCATGGCTAACTGGCCATGCTGATTTCTCCAAGTGTTTTATCATGGGTCATAGCTCTGGAGCCAACATGGCTTACCACTCTACTATTCGTGCAGCTGAACTCTTTAATCTGAAGGAGAAACCTGTCGTTCTCGCCGGGCTGGTTCTCAACCAGCCCTTCTTCGGAGGAGTAGAGAGAACACAATCAGAGCTTGATTCAGAAGAGGACGCAATATTGCCGCTTCGTTCTTGCGACAATATGTGGCGTCTAACTTTACCGAAAGACTGTGACAAAAGTCACGAGTTCTGCGATCCGAGGACGGTTGCCGCCGATCTTCAGCTTGATCAAAAGCTGCCGAAGTGTTTGGTCAAGGGTTATGCCGGTGACCCATTGCTTGACAGGCAGAAAGAGTTCGCGAAGATTCTGGATAGCGCCGGAGTTGATCTTGTGCTGCGGTTAGATGACCAAGGGTTCCACGCGGTCGAACTGTTCGATCCAGCGAAAGCACGGGCGTTGATTGATGAAGTCAAGGAGTTCGTTTATGCTTGATGATTAAGCGCGTTAATATTAACTGGTTATCGATTTGCATTTGTTTATTTTGTTTATGTTTTCTTTACTTTTGTTCATTTTGTTTGTCAACAATAATGTATGTTTCTCTATGTACTGTCAGGGCATTTGTGTGGATTCGAGAAAAGTCAAATATCTCTGTTTATGTTAATTGCTTCTTTGCTTTGCCCGTTGCTTCATTATTTTTTACTTAGATATATAATAGATAAAGAGCATCTTCCTTTGAGAGATAAAGACCCTCTTTGCTTTGCCCGTTATTGCCAATTTTGTTTTCAGAAGTAGCATCTTCCTTTGGTAACGGAACAATAGTTAAAGAGTTAAATAATCCGAGGTATTCACCTGTGTAAGAAAATTGCAATAGCCAGTGTAGTGGGCATTCCAAAGAAGGTTATTTCTTTACAAAATTTCTGATTAAGAAAATGACTTCTGCTTATTTACTTAAAAAATGTTACTTCTTTGAAAAGCAATTGTATTTCTTTTGTCTTTCTATTGAAGAAACGCACATGGAGAATTGAAAGAGGACAAAGGGGTGCGTCAATCAATTAAATTGCCGTGCATTGGTGATTTAAAAATGAGTTCTTTTCGGTGTCTTAAAATTCGACTCGAACCGATCAAATCAGATAAAAATTAACGATCTGGCAGTAATTTTGAATCTAAATCAATGCTAAAATGGACCATACAATTAATTCAGTAAAATCCTAATAGATCCGGCCGGTTTCTGAGTCAATCCAATAATCCGGCTAGACAGATCGATCCGGTGCTGTTATTAAAAAGTAAAATTTATAAAGTTTTTGTTCTTCATCGCATATTTGAATAAACCAACACCAGAAACGTCTCCAAAATCGATTTATCTAGACATTTCCGATAGAGAGATTTCTTTGACGGTGCTGTTTGATTCTCCGGAAGAGTTTCGAATGTATATAGAAAAAAATGCAATAAAAAAAGAAGGCGCTAATTAAAACAACTATCACAATCGCCGTGGATGGGTTGAAGCTTGCTTACATATTATTTTGGACTACTGTTTTTGTTATTGGATTGAGCAAGTGAAAGTGAGATGAAGAAAGCTGAAAGAGCAGTAGTAACAAGATCGCTGCCCATGAAGAAGCCATGGGAATTAAAGAAGTCTTCAGGAAAAGCTGAAAGTTTTCTGCAGCAAGCGAATGTGTCCGAATTAAAGAGCTTTCTTTTTCTTGATTGGCATGTTTCGGAATTTCTTCCCACTTCTTCAGTCCATGATAAAATATTTTAACAGGATTAGACCCCTAAGATATCAACAAATGATAAATATAGATGAAAAATTTTGATAATGACATTATTTCTCAATAACCATCACATATTGAACTTCATCAATTAATTACTCTAGTTCTTAATACTACTTAAAAAGACTCAAGAGCATAGATGAAGAGAACTTTTAATTATAAACTTTGCATTACAATAAATCACCAAACCTAATTTACCAACAATATAGCAATTTATAGATAGGTCTGGTTAGGATACCATGGCTGTATGTACAAGCAGCTATAGGCTTATAGATATATTGTAGCTAATTTTTAATGCTTAAAACATAAAGATCTACTATATTTGAGCCTTTTGGCTATTGTTTTGAAGACTATGTGTTGCATTATGAAACTATAAAAGCTAAAAGAACTTATACAGAGGCTAACCTAAAGTAAAAGAAATAACTTTATTGTCTTTCCTCCTCCCACAATACATCAATGTAAGACTATTTATAGCTCGCTACTAGAGTTTGTATCCTAATACAACTCATGTATAAGAATAACTTAAGCAAGTCAATAAGATACTACAATCTTAGTTTAACACTAATAAAGAAAGTAAATAAGATACTAGAGTCTTTATTTGACATTATCATCTAGTCAGCCACCAAAACTGGTCTATATTACATCTAGGCAGCTGGTGCAGCTCTTAAATGGCTTACGTTGACGAAGTGAACGGCCCCTAACCACTGCTATGGTGTGACCTGCACAATGTGTAATATATTGCTTCAAAAATATGAAAGAATAAGTTTAAACTATATTCAAAATTTCTTATACATTGATATTTAAAAATTATTTTTGAATAATTGCTACTATAAATATTATGTAATGTGTATACTATGATTATTGTATTAATATTTATTTGATAAACTAAATTTTGACTCAGTGGGTCCATTTCGTGACCCACTCGGTTAACCGTGACTCGATAACTTTTACGGGTCAAAGATCGAGTTGGATTTTAAAACTCTTTTAATTATTATTGGCCTGGCTTAGTGTAGGGGAGAGGTAAGAACATGTAGCTGGTGTTGTAGTTGAAGCCATTGCAAAGCAAATTTATGACCGACTCTTCTTGTTTCCGAAGCTTTTTGTCACGGTATGCTCATTATCTTATTACTTGTCACCCATTTACTTAAAAGAATGTACTATATATGTATCAATGTAGAAGATTATAAAAGGTTTTAGTATCATTTGGAATGTTCTCAAATTATTTAAGAAGCTGTTACAAGCATATACAATATTCTATATGGTAGAAGAGTATTTTAAATAATTCAGAATGTTTTAAGAAACCAATAAAACTTTATGAACTTGTGCAGAATAGTATAGATATTTATAGGAGGTATTTGGGACTTGAAAGATATGATAGAAGAATCTTCTTAAAAGGTATTTTGAACCTTCTGATTAAAAACAGTATTCACCGTATGTTAAGAAACTGAAAATGTTATAAATACCTGAAAAGAAGCTCTTACTTGTAACTATATAGAAAGAGTTTTAACAATGCTGAGCATTGTAACAGCTTTCTTTTAAAGCTATCTTTTGAGTGTTCTTCTTCCGTTCCCTCAAATCTCTAACTTGTAAAAGATTCTGAACATCCTTTCTAACCAGTTTTCAGAAAAAAGGATTAGTATAGGAGATGTGGTTCAATGCCGTAGGGTCCAATGTAAGAAGACCAGACTCGTGATACTTTACAAGTTCTTCTTCAAAGTATTCCTTATATAAAAGACTTTGTCATTTCACAAAAGAATATTGAAGTAAAACCAAAATTAGTAATGGATATTCTTAATTTTTGACCATCCACCATGGCGGCATATCATGACTACTTAGAAAATAAGTAATATTTTCATAATTAATTGGTCAAAATCATATATATAAACTAGTTGTAAGAGAAATGGACTTATTTCATATGTTTATAGATTATCTTTAATATTTGTTTTCTCTTTTGCACAAGTTTACCGTTATATCAACGTTTAGCTAACTAATATATTCTAAACAATCTTTTTATAAGTACTGCACAATAGTAACCAATTTGAATGCAGTGCTTCTTTTTTCATGAAATAAGCCGCTTACAAGTACATTTAAAGGGTTCTTGCTGTAATAACCCTTTTTCTTCTAACTTTGTGTTTATAACCTAGTTTTCAAAGTAGACTTTTCTAACCTATTTTCAACTTAAATTGATAAAAATATTCTTATCTTATTACAGGGAATCTTTCTCCGTTCGATCATTATTTTTAATAGGATCTCTTTGTGGCTCCTACTCAGTGACCATGAACCTTCTATTTCCTTACTCAAACCCCAGTATCATCCACAAAATTCACAGCTGTAGCCATTATTCTCATTGTCCCTTGAGCAAAATCAAACCCTTCAGCTCTTGAACCCATCTACTCTTCAGCCAAATCAACACATTAGCTATAGATCCCGTCTACTCTCTAGCGAAATCCATCTTGTCAGCCATCAAAATCTCGTCTACTCTTCTTTATGTCTATATTGTTATGTTTTGTTACATTTTAAGTCATAACATCGTCGTAAGATCGTCATGTCATCATCATGTCTTACTGCCTTCCTATTGTCGTAACTTTGTCATATCGTCTTAAAGTTGTCGTAATGTGGTAGTAAGGGTGTCATAATTTGGTCGTAATGTCGTAAAGTTGTAATACTTTGCTCATAATACTGTTGTAATTATGTAGAAAGGTCATAAAGTTTTTGTATTTTGGTCATAATTTGATCGTAAGTCACAAAGTTGTCAGGATTTACTCATTACATCGTTTTTAGGTTGCTTGTTTGATTGATCAGTTGTACACTAAAAATGTTGCTGGGTATAAAGGATTAGAAGAGTAAATTCCTGTAGAGATAAAGGTGACCTCAGTTCGAATTTCTAGAAAGTCTGTGATAATTCAGAAAAAATATCGATAAAAATAAGATCAACCTTAAAATATTGAACATTGTTTTGACAGACTATCTTAGGTCTACCTGAAGATCTTGCAACTACTTCGCAACATATTCACCAAGTGCTATAGGGGAAAAATATTGAAGGCAGAAAATACGATATGTTATTTTTAAAATATGGGGCAGAACCTTGGAGTTCGATCTTAAGGTGATCTACAGGACTATTGGACTCATAAGTGAGGAAGGTGGTGACTGTCTCCTGGAAGTTGTAGATAGCATTAAGGGAGTGATATAGGAGATATATCTCTAGAATTTAACGAGTTAGTAAGTTGAGTAGGACTCTAATTAGAAAATGTATATAAGGATCTTTTTGAGAATCAGGATGAAGATTCCTTCAAATTAAGCTTGGCATAATTTGGAAGTTGAAACTTTTAGGGAGTCGCAAAAGTTGATCGTTTAACTTAGCGGTGACACACTTGCTGGATGATTTCCCAACGTTGGAAGGCTCTTTTGTGGCACTGTTAGTTGTAAGCGAAAAGGTGATGTAACTACGTCAATGAAGACATATTCATTAATGGGACTCCCCTACACAATCATAGCACATGTGCTATTATTTTATTTGTAGGATTAAATTGTTAGTAAATATCATTAATTTTATATTTATTTTTGGGCAATTGTTGCAATTTTGGGTGTATAACGACTTACTTGAAATAGGTAAGAATTTTGAGCCGATTATCGATGAGTTTTAAGAAAATTAGTCATTGTTATTAAGGTAAGGGCAAAAATTACCCATGCCAAGGTGTACTAAGTTCGACCGCTATTTCCTACACTCAATAAGATGATATCTTTATTTGCACATTCTTTTTCTTTATTTTTTAAAAAAGCTATTCTTTCTAGAATTGATTTTAACAAACCAGTGGAGATTGAGTTTCAAACATTTTAAGTGGGCGATTCAACATATACGTGGTGCTCCTATCCCACCCATATGGGAGGGGATAGCGGCATAGCCACCGCTACCCATTGTGCGCTGTGCCTCACACTCAGCTATTGAATCCACCATCTAACGGCTTCCGTTAATGCGATCAACTTTTGCGCCATAGGGTTGTATTGGGGCAAGGCTGTCTTTCTATCGTGCACCATTTTGTGCTAGGCTCTTGCTGGGCAAAACACGTCTATTTAGTCTAAAAATTTACTTTTATAATTTAGGCCCGAGAACAGGGTAGACACATCTTTTAAAAAGAAAAACTTTTTGACTTATTTAAATTTAAAATGTCGCAATCACTACAAAATTTCAAATCGAGTGATGATTTCTCAAAAATTCCAAAGATCATCTCTCAATCCTAGAACAATTTCTCTCCTACTGCAACTATTTTTCAATCAATCCTTTCTTTTAAACTTTGACTATTCTCTTAATTCTGCTATAGCCTCAATCGATAAACCTGTACTTGTACAACCCTCGCGACATAGGAATAAAGAAAATCGCAACAAAAGGTAGTTACTTTTCTTCCGTGAACTTTACAATGTCGTCGTCGTAGTGTGCACGGTGACTCTATCCCAGAACATATGGGTCGAGAGTAAATGTCTTCCATCCATCTCAATTAATTTTTACTCGTACAATTGATAGTAGACATTAAGTCATTACCTGGAATTCCATTTCTAATCATGATTTTGTTAACTCCACTGCATGCGGTCAACACAATGGGATCTACAATACAATGTCGACTCAACTAATCGTTAACTGAGTTACAAAATGGGTCGTAATTGCTACATTCTGGTCAATATCTCAGCACAAAATTGATCGCAACAGGTCCAACGTATGTGACCGCATGCGACACACGAGATTTCTTCATAAAAATAGTCAACTCTAAATAGATAGTATTTCAGTTCAATATAGGTCTATACATGTCCATTTTGTGCACTCCATGCGATTGCTTGCAACCTAGGAGATTCGTTCACAACATAGTCGACTTCAAATCGTTGTTACTTGAGCTAAAACGTAGGACGTAATTGTTGCATTGTGGTTAATTCTAAATTCACGCATTAGAAATTGGGCAGTAAAAATGTCTCTTCGAATATTAAAAAAGTATTTTATAAATTTTTGAGCTTGAAATGCCACTATTATTGCTTCCAAAGTGCTTGAAACCATGCATAATGTTGCAAAATCATGCCGCAGCACCAAATCTATTTCGTTTTTGCTTCAAAAAGTGTTCCATTTTTTTCATCTAATTTTCAATTTCGATTGCCTTTCGACAGTGACCACAGTGGTTGGTGATGGCTTTCGCCATCGACCTTCACTTTCGATTTGTCTAACTCTCGCATTATGGCTCAGAAAAAGGACTTCAGGGCAAAAAGTATTTTCTTATATGAACCTCATAAATGTTTTCAGCGTGTGTGGTGCCGGTCATAAAGTTCCGGATAATTAAAGTTCACTCGTAAGATTGATAGTTGGCATTTTAAGGTTGCTCTCAGAAGTTGGCTTTAAGGTAACGACTTCATGTGGAAATCATACATTGTTAGCCTGATTTCCACTACATGAGACTGAGATATGCGGAAATCAAACAACGTTAGCCTGATTTTCCAAAGCCCGGTCGTAGGTTTGACTCAATGTCTACTAAGTTATATCTAGGTCATAGTTGTTACATAGTGTTCGATAATTTAGTTCATGGTTCCATTTTACTTGTATGAGGTCGATAAGTTAGCTATGTTGCGCTCTTTCCTTTCAAGTTCGCTTTCACTCATAGGATTTATATTTTTCATCAAGAGTGGTCATAAGTATATTTAATTATAACGACTAGATGAAATGGTTAGCATCAATTCGGATTTTGAGGTCGGCGTCGTCAGGTCGAATCTATTAATGAACTAAAGACAATAGTATCGAGATCACGATTTTGACTTAAAGTAGGACGTAATTGATAGCATTGTGGTCGCTGACTGTAGTCCAAAATTGTTAATATGAGAGCTGGGATTGGATTTGTAATATGACAATTACAGTTACAAAACCACTGACTTCTGAAAGTTTGTCTCTTGCAAGTAAGTAAAAAAATTTGAGGAGTATTCTATCAACAAAATCATATCTTGGTCACTCAATCGAATACGCAGAACTATCCGAAGCAAGGCTGTCGAACACTCGGGAACTGAAGATAGGCTAAAAAGAGCCATGCTTCGAACATATTATCTACGGTTCACCACAACATCTTGCTGCGGGAGCAAGCGAAAAGATTTCATTACAAAATAGGGACGGAGGACCTGCACCTTCCGTTTCGCTAGGTTAGATAGGGTGAATAGACTAAAAATGATAGACACGAGAATGGTGCTCTTCAAACTAACCATAATAGGAAGGGAACAATCTAGGAGAGATTTTTCAACAGTTCTACTAAGTTCTATAGGAAAGGATTCGCGAGAATATATCAAGATTTTGCTGTGGATAACTTTCACTACAATGACAATTTCGTCAAATTGAGTTGGATATATTTCGTGGAGATTAGCATTTGGAGTGACAATGATAGGACAAAAATTTTAATTATCCGGTGACTTTATCTGTTTTCTGCTTTTCTCAGTCTATATCTTCTTTTTAAATATGTAGCTTTTAAAATTATAACTATAATAGTTATATCTTTTTAATTTTTGTAAACGTCCCCCTCTCAATTTGGTATTAGAGCTAGATTACTTCATTTAATTTAACTATTAATAGTTAGATTAAGCCTAGTAATAGAATTATAATGTTTATAAATCTATGATCTAGAAAGTTTAAAAATTCTTGAATTTCTTAAAATAATTAGATACTTTGCTCTTGGTAAAATCAATAAAAAGAATGAACGTAAGTTAATAGTTCCTTAAGTAGAAGATCCTCTTGTATTAATAACTTTTAGTGAAGCTTATACAACTCATTATCTTTTTTAGCTCTAAATAAGTAGAGAATTTATTCATAACATTGAAGAAACAAAATTAATAGCGTATGACGGTACCTATTAAGGTAAAACACTCTAAATTTCTAGAACTAAGTGAATTTCGTATTCAGTCAACAGGTGTAACTTTAGACAAATTTTTTATAGTTGTTGATTTAGACCAAATAACGAAGATGCAGTACTTCTTAGAAGAAAATTTTATTTTCCTTTAAAAGAATTATTGTCTTTAGAAGAAGACATAGGAGAAGAAATTATGAAGCTATTCAAATGTTATATCAACTTGTTCCACAGTACAGAGAAATAGACGAAAAATCATACCTTATAGTTAGAGAAGAATATATAGTAAATTTTGAAACCTTTTTTGAAAATTTAAATTTAGCAGAAATTACTGAAGAAGAAGAAAGTGGATCTGAAGAGATTTGATTGTTTAGATTTAGAAGTCTCCCATAGTTCTAGGATAGCAATTATGCTTGATAAGTGTAAACTTAAGTGTAACTTTAACAATAATACTGATTTTAAACATCTCCTCCATAGTGCTGACCCTGAATTAAATAATTTAATAGATTTAGTCTTAAATTTTTGTACTCATTTAGAATTTTCTTGAGTAAAGAAATCAATGGAAGATTTATCTCTCTTATTTGCAGATATACGAACTATATAAGAACGAATTCATATTTTCTTCAAAATAATTTTCAGTTTAGTTTAGAATTTATACATAATTACTCTAATAGAATATTAGTTTACAGTCCATAGAAAGACAACTTCAGACTTTAAACTCTAAGGTAGATAACTTAACATAACTCTTTAGAAAATCATTTACTTTATGAAAGATTATATGTAAGCTTTATTAGAACAGTATTTGTCTCCAGCCGAAGGATTTAGTAAGTTTGATCCTAACCCTGCACAAGACAAAACTATAATTAAACTAAATAATACTATCATTATTCTTTTGTTAAAAATACATACTAAGCTATATTTATTATTAGAAGAAAAGCAAAGAACAAGTTAAATAAAAAAATAGACGACCATATATGAAAAGTAGACAGTCTTGATATAACTAAAATCAGTGGTATTGATAGACCTCAAGGCCAACTAGAGAATTAAAATTGCCTCTATAAAATGACTACATTTGGTGGAAGTTCCAGAACATTAGCAGTTTAGGTAAAATTGTTCCTAGTAGTTCTAAACAGACATTTATGAGTAAACTTTTTAATAGAAGCAATAAGTATTTAATTGAATTAGGTTCAATTATAGATCCAGAGCAAAATTTAGAACATTTAACACAAAATGTTTGGACCTTATTTCTTCCAGAGAATTATATCATATAGGTAAAATAGAAAACTTTGTTAATCAGACACATTTCTTTGTAAGAAAACGAGATGAAGTAGAATGTCTAGGAGGTCAATATGTAGTATTAAACAATATAAATTTAGAAGCTTATAAAGCCTTAAGATGCTCACAGTTTAATTTTATGCATTTAGGATTATTAGTAATTGGAATCAAAGATTAGATAGAAGTTACCTAGGAACTAAGTTATTTCTTTACTTTTATGATAATTTATGGACAGGTTCAGAACAAGCAGCCATAGCAACAATAGAAATAGATATGTCCCAAAACATAAGCATGTTTTATTGTTGTCCGAATTTTTTAACTAGTATTACTAAAGGTGTGCGACATCTTAAAATTGGAAAAAAAACCAAAGGATATGAAGCTAAAACATCATGTAGTAACTTATTAATTTTATTAGGATTCATAGGTCGATTAACTAATAATGGAGAAGTTAAAGTATAAATTAGAAATGGATGATGTTACGCAGCTAGTTAGCTCGAAAGGTATAAAAATGATTAAAGCTAATAAGATAGATCCTACAGCTTTTAGCTTGAAGAGAATGGATTCTTGATGAATTTCATCAAAAATCAAAGTTCTCGTTCCAAAAACTAGTATGATGTACAAGAATTCTAGAAATAACACTAGTGTTAGATTTGCAGATTATAATCCAGTCTTAACTTTAGAAGATAATGAGGCAGAAAAATGTATGAATGAATTTTCTAATATTTTAGAAGATCCCTTAGTAACTCTCTTTCAAGAAAACAGCATGGAATCTGTTAGAACTTTTGAAGAATTATTAAGAATGGAAATTTCTTAGAATTTGGACGAGAATGAATGTTATATTATGATTGCTAAAAAAATATTCGTAAAGATAATTTAACTGAAGACTGTGTTCATTAAGTTTAAAGAAAGACATGATAAAATTAGAGAATTATGGAAAAAACGATTAGAAATTTTGAGAATAAGATAAATATTTCTTCAAAAAATAAGGAGTGGTGAGGTAACTATAGATTATGTCCAACCTATTAAACAGAAACTTCTAGATGTTGTAGCACTTATTAAAACAGAACTAGCAAATTAGAAGAAATAGATAATTATTTTCAAAATAAAGTATTTTAGTCCGAGAAAGTTAGAATCAATAAGTGAAATTAGTCAAATAGAGCTTACAGAATCGACAGAGTCTAGCCTTCATCTTCTATTAGCCCATTTCAGAGAAGCGAACCTACAACAGAAGCACCAAGTTATAGTTATTGTAATGTACCAAGAAGAGATATATCCTAGCAGATCAAGACTTTAGTAATGTTAAGTAAGTCTAAGGGAAAAGCATTAGAACCAAATTTCCAGACTATAGGGGAAGCTCAAGTTTTAAATCGTACATCACATGACCTCAATTATAGAACAATTTCCAGACGTTTGAAAGAATTTAGTAATAGGAAGCTTTTGAAGATATGTGAAAGACTGTACATCTAGTGAAAATGCATTTAAATATTTATAAATATCTTAGGTGAATCAGTAAGAGGATTATGGGATGTTTCAAAAGAAAACATCGTCAAGGTTATAAGCACCTTTTATCTTCAAGACCTAACTTATAATTTCGTAAACCAGATACATCAATTAGTAATAAGAGAAGATCCTAATTAGGATTAGTATCTATGTAAGCAGACGCGTTATTATATATAGAAAAAATATAACTTAGAGATGTAGAAATGCTAAGAGATTTTGTAATGAATATGTTAATATGGTTTCAGGAGCTGGTTTTGACCAAGAATATGGTAAAAGATTATTTAGAAAATTTTCAGGAGAATTAGGTAGAGAAATAGAAAGGGAATGGGAGAAATTAGCACCCGTTAAAGAGAATCCCAATACACTTTTGACTATAACACATAGAGTAGTTCATATTATAAAAGTATTAACAAGAAACTATAGTGAGATTCAAACTCCCACACAACTTAAGAAAGGGCAATATGCCTTTTATAATAATATGTATGTACCTAAACAGGATTATAGAGAACCAAAATCTAGAAGGAGATATACACGAAGAAGACCTTATTCTAAAAAGAGGTATTATTTAGAAAGGTCTAATAGAAGAAACCTTATTTAGATAGAAATAAAAATGTTGGAAGAGTTAACCCTAAACGAAACTATAGAAAGAAGTTTAAATGTTTTGAATGTAATAGTGAAGAACATCTACGTAATGCATCCCCTAAATGTAGAAATCTTCATAATAAGAATATAAAATTATTAGAATGTGTTAATGAAACACTAATAGAATAAGATTCTAAAATCTTAGATGATGAATCATCAGAAGAAAAATATAGAGATGAACAACAAGAAGATTTTGTTAGAGAAATGTCAGGAATAAATATTAATTATGATTCGTCAGATGATGAATTCGGAGATTTAGATCCTTATTTTTCTGAAAATTTAGAATATATGAATGAAGAATGCCACCATGTTTGGAAAAAATATGAAGGAATAGATAGTACTGCATGTTTTTTTTGTAAATGGTATCCTAGCACAACGAATAAAGCCAGATGTGGATTTTGTTTCTTAGAAGGTTGTATAAGATATTTAAGTTTACAAGATAATTATCCTAAATATAAGGAAACTATAGAAACTAGAATTGATTACTTACAAGGACAGGTTTTTAGGATAAACCAAAGATTAAAAAGATTAGAAGCAAATCAAGATTAACCTGAGAGTAGTAAATATCAAGAAGATTTTAGTTTTAGGCCTACTCCTGAGCCAATTCCAGAACCCAATCCTACACCAGAAATAGAAGAAATAGCAAATTTAAATTTAGTAGAAGAACCTATACTTGTTTGTAATAATTATAGTGAGATAGGAACATTAAAAGTAATGTCTAAATACGTATCGAAAACTATGTAGTAGAAACCTTAGCAATGATAGACACAGGATGTACTGATACTATATAAACTCCAGATATAATCGCAGAAAAATATTTTGGAAAAACTAAGCAGCCTTTAGTTGCTACACAAATGAATGGAGATACTTATACTTGTAATACTATTATTCTAATAGGTACTAAGATTACTTTTAAGACTAATTGTTACAGAATATACATTACCTACAACTCAGACCCTTGTCTGTAGTTTAAGCTTAAAGCATAATGTAATTTTAGGTTTTCCTTTTTATTAAAAGATAATGGTAGTGTTACTCTAGCTAACGATTTTTTCTATTACATAGACATTCCTTAGTTAGTCCAACTAACCCTACATCAAAGTACGCCAAAAAGCGTGGTGCGTATGGTACATCTTTTTCAACAACAAAAACTAACAACTCAAGAAAAACTTTTTCCTTGTCCTAGACAGGGCAGGGCTAGTGTCTAGGGGTGGCAATATGGATTCATGGGTCGGTTCTGGGTCGACCCATATAATAACCGAATCAAAATTATTCAATCCTAACCCGACCCATTTATTTATATGGGTCAAAATTGTCAACTCTAACCCAACCTATTTATAATCGGATCGAACTCGGATCGACCCATTTAAAAATTAAATTATTAAATAAAAATTATAAATATTAATTTTTAATCATATATATATATATATATATATATTATTAATTATAATATATTTTAAAAAAATATTAATTTTGACAAAATTTATGAATTAAATAAAAATTAGTTAGTATTAAGATAAATTAAAAATATATATATACAAATTAAATTCAAATTTTTTGCTATTATTTTTTAATTATTAAGTAGTATATACTATATAAATAGTTATACGGGTTAAACGGGTCGACCCGAATCCGTTTAAATTTTTCAGGTCATTTTCGGGTCAATCCAAAATCAATCCGAACCCGACTAAGACTTGATCCGAACCCGACCTTTTCAGGTCGGGTCGAAATTTGCCACCCCCACTAGTGTCAATTAGGAGAATCTACAAAAGAATTGGAAGAACCTCATACAGCAATACATGAATATCTTTCTCAATTAGAAGAGGCTTTAACAGATATAGATCAATTAGAATCTTTAGAATTTATAGGAGAACCCTTATAGTTAACATATAATTCAATGAAAGAAACAAGTTTAACACAGCTGTTGGAACCATAAAGACAATTTTGATGATAATAAAGAATTAAAAATTATGATTTATATTAAACTAATAATCTGAAATCAAGTTTTGCAGGATTAGACAAACAAAGATCATTTTATTTACAGCAGACAATAACAGCCATCATGCAACCAACTATTATGCCTCTACAAATTAAACAGCATACGGAACAGAGGATGCCATAGTCACATTACAATCAGCTGCTTAACCACTGAAGCACAAGAAGACTTCTCTGTTTCGAAACAGAGCTTTGGGTTCAACGGTAACAAAATTTTCCTTGCTTAAAAAATCCTCTAGACTCACAACGCACTAAAGCAATTCAAATAGAAGATCTACAACGAGCAAAAATCATCTTCTTTTTCACAGAAAGGGAAAGCTCTATAATCAAGGGAAGAATGCACATTATACAAGTCAAGATCTCTAATCAAATCAAGCAGTCAACCAGCAATGCATTAAATATGGATAAGCCAACTCAGCTCTTTTATTTCAGACAGCAACTTAGCAAAATTCAGCTTATAATCACTGGCGGCAAATTCAAATTTTTACAATGCATTTAATGATATGGAGACATTGCACAAAAGACAACCGAAAGCAATTAAGGAAGCGGTTGGTTAACCGCTGGGCAAATCTGCTCCCTTTCTGACATGAAGAACCACCAATGGAAAAGAGCGCAAACGGCAACGTTCTTCAACGGTTCTTGCACAGAGACGAAACACTATAAGAAGGGAGACAGAGCAACAAAGAAAAAGAAGAGAGAGAGTATACAAGAAAAACAGAGACATACAAGAACACTACTACTCTACGCAAACAACAAAAATCTTGCTGCTGATCACACTGAAGAAATCTCTCTCAGCAACCTCTCTGATCATCTCATTAGAAACACTTCATGAACACATAATCTTAATGAGATAGATCCTGTGCTCAATTTCTGTTTATTTTCTTGTAACCTATTACTGACTTTGTGAAGGTGGTGCTGCGGACACTGGAAAAGAAAGCTCAGGTGGAGCTTGGTGAAAGTTCTTAGACCTTGTAATAGCTAGCAAATTAGCCAGAGGGACAGATGTGTCCAGTAGGCTGTTAGGGGTTGTCTTGGTGAAGAAACCCGGTAAGAATAAGTGTGCTTGGTGAAGCACTTTGCTCTTGGTGTATTTATAGCTTATTAAAAGTTTAGTGAAGTTTTGGCTCTGGTGATAGAGCGACTGTGGATGTAGGCAAAGGGGTTTGCCGAACCACGTTAAATATCCTGAGTACTATCTTTTTTAAATATGTCAGTAAACACTTTAACTCTCTTTGTCTGCAGGTTACAGAATTGACACAGCTGGCTGTAAGCCTGCTACCAGTAGGATAACTAAGCTTGACGAAAATTTTTATTGACTAACTCAATTCATCCCTTCCCTCTTGAGTTAATCTTACAGGAAAAACCTAACAACAGCTAATTTCTAAGTTAGAAAAATTAGAAATTATAAGAGAAGACATACAAAAATATTGGTATAAAAGAAAAAGCATGTTGTCATTTAAGGTTATTGAATGAGAATTTAGTTATTAAAGGAGGAACAATAGAAGCATCTGAAGTAGATAGAAAAGATTTTAAGATGCATAAAGAAGAATTACTTAAATTAGGAGTAATACGAAGACCAGAAAGTCCTCATAGATCACTAGCCTTAGTATGAAATCATAGTTAAATAGTAAGAGAAAAATCTAGAATGGTGATAAATTATAAAAGATTAAATGATAATACAATAGATGATGGAAATCTTATTCCTAATAAAAATGAATTGTTAGAAAGAATAAAGGAGAGAATATTATTTAGTATGTTTGATTGTAAGTCAGGTTTTGGCAAATTAGAATGCATGAAGATAGTATTCCCTGGACAGCTTTTACTAGTCCAGAAGGATATTTTGAGTGGTTAGTAATGCCTCTTCCGGACTTATAAAACATATACTACCTCTAGAATTACTATTAGAATAAGATAATCTTATTATTGAAACTGATGGTCCTCATCTTGGTTGGGGATCATTTCTATTAGCAAAATTGAGTAAATATTCCCCTAAAAATACTAAAGAAAGTGGTTAGATACAGTAGCGGTCAATATAAAGTAAAGAGAAATAGATCAGTATTGAATCTGAATTATTAGCTATTAATTATGCATTAGATGCATTTAGGTTATTTATTTTATCAAAACCAGAAATAATTCTTAGAACTGATTGTGAAGCTATAGTTAAGTTTTATAATAAGATGAATGAAAAAATGGCCTAATTTTATAAATAAATTAACAATAATTTTTTGCGAATAGAAATAGAACATATTAAAGGTAAAGATAATACGCTAGCAGATATTCATAGTAGATTTCTAACCCCTTATCTTTCTACAAATGTAGCCTCCACCAAAAATTTCGCCAATGCAAGTAGTAAGAACTAGTTTTCAGAACGCCACTAATCCAGTACAAAGATCTAGCCTTTAGACTTCTATTCTATATAATAACTTAGAAAAGATTCTTCTCGGTAAGCATAAATTAATTAGTTTTCCTCCTAACAATATCACTTTTAGACCTTTAGATAGACAAGAAATGAGTTTATCCAAAGAAAAACAATGTTTATAAGATAATTTATGGCAAGCTTTCTAGAAATATAAGCAGAAGTATTTTTTAGCAAGTATGAATGCACTTATATATCATTTTGTGCATGAGAAAAGGAATTTTTCATTTTATGTGGTATTTAGATGTCGACTACCATGAGTTTTTCATACATGAGTAGAAGTTTTAGAAAGCATAACGACCTTCCCAATGCATCATACGTAGGTATCAATCATTCATAGAAGTATTAGGTTCAGCCAGAGATCGTCTAAGCATAAAGTTTTTATTTATCTCCATCATTAAGAACTGCACATATAGATCCACAAATTTCTTACAAGATCGCTAAGGACACTTCAGAAAAGGTCATCTTCTGTGATCATTATACCACTTCAGTAGAAACAGTTAAAAATCTTAATGACATGGTAGCATATCCCAGACAAGAAAGAGCACAGCTTCTCAATAAAAAAGCAAATTTAGGTAGACAACTCAAAAATGTAAGGCTAAATTATATCTAACAAAGAACCTCAAACCTGCTAAGAAGACAAAACAAACTGTAGGAACAGTAGCTACTCGTGCTAAAAAAATAGTAGAAATAGTAGCCACTTGTGTTGAGAAACAAGTGGCTAGTCTAAGATTATTTTTTATAACCTTCTTGCACAGCAAAATCAGCGTGCTTGATGAATTCAACAACTTCCAGTAATGCATCCTCAAGATACCACTAGGCATCTTTACTAAACGATCAGCAAGTTGCGAAGTCATAGAGGTTGGAGAGTTTATCCAATCTACGTTTAATATACACTGAATACGGTATGAAATTTATGCTCGCTCCCCAATTCAACTTAGCATACGTTGGAATTTGCTTAATTACAATTGACATAGCTATACTGATTTCCATCTTTTTAAACATCTCCATAAAATCCTTTAACTGATCCTCCTTCTTAGAAGACATGAGGAGCGAAGAAAAATGAGATTTGAAGATTCAGTATCTACATCTGTCACCTCATTGTCAACTTTTTTGCCATTTCTAAGTATCACGATAGCTTGGCTTTGGCAACTTCATAATTTCTAGATTGAGTTCGAGTTGCTAGGAAATTTGCCTCTCTCATATTCACTGAGATGAGATGCAATCTATCTAACTTGTGTCTCAACCTTTGAAATAACTTGTTGAGTCACATGCTGGAAGGTTTCAAGTTGAAGAGGGGTTCATTTGTAGAGTTTTGAAAATCAATCTAATATTGCATCTACATGAGATGTTGCAATATATCGATTGTTTCCTTAGTAGGTTCAGTTTGAAAGGGTGCTTATGCTTGCCAAGGTTTAGAAATTAGATTTTGTAAATTCTTATTGTTTGACAATGAAAAGTTAGGAAGATATCTCCAACCATGATTATAAGTATTAGAAAAAGGATCATTCCTAGATTTTTGATAATTGCTAATTTGATTGGCTTGTTCCCGTACAAATTATGGATATGAGCCATTCAAGGACAATTACGAGTCTTATGATCAATGTTAAGCACAAATTTCACAATCCTCTCTTCTATAACCTTTGGACGCCAGATTGATAATCATGTCAAACTCTTCTCTAAAGTATCAAAATTTGCATCAACACTATTGGAGAAACCTATCTGATACACCCCTCTTTCCTACTCCACGATCTCTTATATAATCTCACTATTGAGAATTAGCACTAAGTCGCTCGAATAATTCAAATACTTCTTTCTCAGTTTTACCGTCAGAACACCACCATAATCAGCATCTATAATTTGCCTACTCTGATGTAAGACACCCTCATAAAAATGTTCTCTTCTTTAAAAACCATGGTGAGGACACTTCTATAATAGATCGTTAAAAGGATTTCATGCCTCAAAGAATAACTCACCTTCTCTCTGCTAGAAGTTCTTAATTTCCTTATGTAAGGCTTGGGTTTTCTGCGTAAGATAGAACTTTTGTAAGAATTTCTACGACAACCGATCCCAAGTTTAGATGGATTGTGCCTCAAAAGTATTAAACTACGCATTTGCTTTCTCCTTTAATAAAAAAAGGAAAGAGATGAAGTCGAATTTCTTCATCTGAGACTCCATTAATCTTCAAAGTTGTATAGATTTCATAAAAATTCTTAGCATGAAGATAAGGACCCTCATAATTTGTTTACACGTAGAATGAAGGGAGAAGTTGAATCATGGAAGGTTTGAGTTCAAAATGTAAGGCAATTATGTCCGGTAAAGTAATGCAAGAAGAAGGCATACAACTGCTTTCGGGAAGAGAATATGTTCTCAAAAGTCTACATAGATGATCAATTTCTTGGTCTCGGTCCATTATGTTCAGCTGATTTCTATGCTCATGTGTAATTCTCGTAACAGTTCTCTCAAGTTCAAGACCAAATTTACGAGATGATTGACCTCGTAACAGTTGTCTTAAGTTCTCTCAAGTTCGAGAGTGAGTTATCATGCACTAATGAAAAAACCTAAAAGTGCAATGCAAATGCTAAAATGCTCTAAATGCAAATTTCAAGCAAAACCCAAATTTTCTAAGAGAGACTAAAATAAATCAAAGTTAAGCAAAAATAATTTCCTACAATGGTGCTAAGAACTTGATGAAGCTAAAATCTCAAGAAAACCTAGAAATTCTATTCTAGTTTATTCCGTAAGTGCACGATTGTCGTCTACCGTATACCAAATAACAGATTCGATCCACAGGGATAAAAGCTAACTATAACTCAAACCAATCTCACAAAGTATATAATAGAATAAAGATTGTTAATCAAAACTACAAATACGTATAGAAACCAAAATCAAATACTCAAACAGTGAAACTTTTAGTAAATAGAGATGATAGAATAACTGAAATTCTATAATCCATCGCTAGTATCCTTGGCTTGAATTTTAAAACAATTGTGAGTTTTGATATTGACTAATGTGAAAATTTTGTACATAATACATTTATCCAATCCTTAGATCAAATTTCAAATTATGATTCTAACTTGATCCAATATAGAATCACCTATCTCTAATTTGTTCTAACTTTAGTCGAGTTTAGAATTAAATCAGAAATGGATTTCCAAATCATAAATCATGCAATAATATTATCTTTCATTTAAAAAATAATAATAATATTTATTAATCCTAGGATCATTTATATTTTGATTGGTTCCCGCAAACAAAATTTAACAAATAATTCAAATTTCAAATTCAATATTGATTAAGCATTTAAATTCAAAGTCTAAATTTCAGTTAACATAAAGATTAACAACAATGCATTCAAGAATTACTTCTCACCACATGTTCAAGAACTCAAACATATTCAACTAGGGTTTTATCACAATTAATAATACAAGCAGTCATATCATTGAAAGAAACATAAGGCTGGAAGAAAATCAAATTTGGATGCTTGCTGCCGGTCTGCCGTCGAGCTCTGTTTACCTATCCTGTTCCAATTCCTACTCTGATATTCGTTCTGGATCTACTTCGGCCCTCTGTTCACCTTTGTCCGCTCTCCCCCTTATCTGTCCTACACCCCTTTATAGCTTCCCAAATTTCCTTAGGAATCCCACTCGTCAAAATAAGACAAATGCAAAACAAAACACCCCCCAAATTTCTCGGTAGCCAATCCGAATCCCCTATTCTTGTTCATCGTAAAAATCCCTCTCTAGAGAAGAAATTCGCTTCACCTCAAAATCAATAAATAAAGATGGAAAGAAAAGAAGAAAGACTTTTCCCAGTGTGGATCACGTAGCTGTGTGTGAATAGCCGTCCTCCCAAGAGTCCCTCGCTGATGGATGGCTAGGAATTTTATTTGCTTCGTCCTGGTCTGAACTCAAAAGGGAGAAAGTAAAATAGCTTCATAAACTCGCTGTTAGCCCATGATAATCGTCATTCATTATTTCTTTTATCTCTCTCGTTGGCCTAGATGTTGGGCCCAATAACTTCACTTTGGTTTCATTTGCTTCTTTCTTTCATGTTTTCTTTATCATTTTTCTACTTTACCTTAAATCCAAAAAAAATTAATAATTTAGATTATAAGCATAACAAATAATATTCAAATGATGTATAAAATTGTGCACTATTATGTGCTATCACTCTAGTCATGTTATCTATACATCTATTCTGGTATGTTGCGGTTGTGAATGTTCTCAAACTGCTAGGAGTCGCGTTTATCCACGACAGTGACTATCCAGTTGCTAGTATCTAATTCCATTAAGTATCTTGTGAAGGAGAATAAAATTATATAAATTATCTAAAACTTCAATATGGTAATCAAACTTCCAACAGTTCCAACCTTATTAAAATATCTATCACAAGCTATTTTAAAATTAATTTTCTTTAACATATCTGCGACGGATAAACTCACTAGTCGCAATTATAGTTACCACCAGCAACAGTTCATGGTTGCTGTAGCTATTAATGAACAGTAATTATACACTCCCTGGAGGCTGATACTACAAACAAGTGACTTGTATCCATAATGGTCACGGTATATATAAATAATTTAATTATTTAAACTAATTAATATAAATTTGTTCACAAATTCTAAACCATTAGATGTAACCTAAGATTTTGATATAGCATGTTGCTAAAGCTTCAAATCATTAGTCGACCTATGCAATTTAAAATTTTTGAAGTATTAATTGATGCACTGAATTATACGTAGATATATTCAATTTTGTGTGAATAATAGTACTAGGGAATGTAATATATCTAATGGTATAAATTGTCAATTTAATACTTCTAATTATGTCAATTGAGCTAAAAGAGTTAGCAACAAGATGTGTAATAAGTTATGTTTTACAGTAGTTATACTCTTGTTTGCCGTATTTATACAAAGTATCTCATTTTTTTATTTTAGATAGAAGATATAAGCTATTTGGTATGTTTTGTACTGGCACATTATTATTCAAATAAATTTTCATATTATTTAGTGTTCCGATTTATGCTAATAAGTTGTTAAATCTTATACCTTCATCAATAATCTATTACGTTGGAGTACAAATACTTGTGCAAATTAATAGAAACTATGGAAGTATGGTATCAAATTTGTAAATCATATCCAAAGGTTCCAATCTTATTAATGCAAGTGTTACAAATCACTTTGAAATTACTACTTTTTAATCTAAGTGAGACATAATGGACAAAGGTTGCTATTGTGGTAACTAAGGGGAAAACGACGGTCGTACGTGTGTTTAGAAAATTGCGACTGGCAGTACCAATGGCTGCCATCGTAAATTATCTACAACCTTTTTTTCTACTAGTTGATTTTTAGATGCATCCGCGACCATTTAGACAGCAGTCATCAATCATTATAGTAGTGGGTCGCTAATGACAAAATAACTGCATCCAACTGTTTGTTCTAATCACGCTTTATAAGTTGCTGTACCAGCATTGTTTTGGTAGCTTTTCCACGTCATTCAGGATCATTTATGCTAATAATCTGCTAGCTGCAGACCATTGTTCATATAGTGTTAGTCACCTGTCACGAAGGAAAAGGTGCAAGCAAATGAGCAGCTGACTGGTTCTTAGACTAACTCTAAAACTTTAAAAAAAATAACAGAGCAATTGGCTAGAATCCATGTTGAATAGCAATATCCGCCATGTCAAAACGAGATTCAATTCAAAACTGTTCAAAGGCCATTCAAATAGAAATAAGTCACCCACAAGAATACATAATAAGCGATGAAAGTAAACGTGTAAGAATAAGATCAACTGACAGATTCTGGACGCTCAACCATTAATTGTGAGATTCATATTAAATGCTTCAGCTATTTATGATTTTTCCACATTGTCTATAGATGCTACCTCCTTCTATTGGTTTAGATATCTACCTAAATTCTAATAGTCTTTAATTCTTGATGCATATATGTTTTGAAATTTGAATTGATTTATCAAAACATAATTTTGAAAGTTGCAAAATGATTTTGAAAAGATGCCTTCAAATGAAATAATGCACTATTTGTCGTCAAATTAGTATATCTGAAAGTATCACTCAATATTTTCGCTCAAATCATACTGAAAATGCTACTCTTTTTATTTGAAACATGCTGCTCCTTTACTAGATTTGTATGTATAGCCACTTCATCATGCTCGTCTTTCTCAAGTAGAAAAAAAAAGCATCTCTTCTTTTTTAGAACATAGTAAACGAGGAATGCTTATGCTCTTGAATATTCATCCACCAATATAGATTTTGGACCAATTTTTCGTTCTCCTATGAGTAAGAGGTAGGCACAGAATGATCAATTATGCTCAAACATGACCTCTTCCTAATTCAATTAATCATCAAATTCCCATAAATGGAATGAGAATTGGGTCCATATAATGATTGAGACCTTGTAAAACTAGCCCTTCTTTCTCACAAAAAATTGAAACCTAAAATTTAGTTGATTGAACTATGTCTTATTTGAACTAGTAGACCTATTCTTGGTTGAACTAGTATATCCATAAAAAATTTAAAATTTAAGTTTAAAATTACTTTTAATACAAAATAAAATAAAATTTTAGTTTTTATTTAACAGTTTTATTTTTCAAACTTATTTTTAAAAGGTGAGTTTAATCCATAGTAAACACACCCATAACTCAGGCCAAAGACAAGGAGTTGAGGAAATGGGAAGAACTAGTAGGGACGTACAAGAAAGGGGGCAGTGTTAAGCTTGTGAAGAGCCACTTCCTTCCTACTTCATCCTACCAGACAGTTGATGCAATTCTTATAAGTGCAGTAGTCATCATTGATCGGCTCGGATATTATACCACTCATACCTACCCATTCATTATATCATGCCCTTATAGAATGACTCTTAAGACCTTCTAGAGTTCCTTCTCTATGCTGCTTGTGGGATATCATAACTATTGGTTGATCTCGCTTATCTCGTATTCTAACTAGAGGCATATTAGGTTGGGGTTCCATCATGCGAGCATATAAGTCATTCAAGTTAATTCCGAATAGTCTACTCAATAGCAGTCTAAGAGAGCAATCGTGAAACCGGAACTCTACATTTGAAACAAGGGGATTTGTCGAAAGGCTAACAGTCCTCACTACCCTAGTTAATCGCATTAAGTCAAGACTGACCTGGTCTTTAGTGGGTTTTGAGTTTCAGCATCAAGTCAAGACTTAATAGTCATTTGGCTAAGCTTTAAATTTCAACTTTTTGAAAAAAGATATTTTTTTTCTATTTCTTTCTATAAGTGGCTGTGGACTTTTTCTTAAAGAGGAGCTAGTCGGTGGATCAAAATTAGCTATTTTATGAAAAAAGTTGAAAGGGTGTTTGGTTTTAATAGTTAAGAAGCTGAAAAAGAGTATAAAATGACTGAAATCTTTGACAATATAATGGAAGATATATTTGTGAAATTTATAAATTTTTTTATATATTATTTAACTTTTTACTTTAATATTTTTGTAACTATAATAATTGTTTTATTTAAATATTTTTTGTAACAGTTAAGAAAAAAAAAAAAAAGAAGTAAGCTCAAGCAAGAGAGCAATAGTCTTTTATAGCATTACATCTGCTGCAAGAGTACGTCCTTTGTTATTTATGGATTACTATTTCGTACTCCTAGGGCTCAAAGTTGCGCTTGCTGAATTCTAGTGAATTATTTTTACTCTGAGTCCAAATTTATTTGTCAAATCTACCGAGAAATAGTAGAAGACCTAATATGGCATTAGGTATGACATTTCAAAATAATGAAAATGTGGTTTCAAAGAAGAATGACCAAATTTTTACAGGGATACATCATAACTGCTTATCCTAATAACATGAAGTAGTAGTCCAACTAATATATGAATAGATGCAAACAAACACAAAGCCTGAATATTTACGGCCACCATAACTATTATATTATAATGAACAAAGAAGCGAGATCTATTATTCAAAAACGCAAAAGCTACAACATTACAACATATCTAAATAGTAAATCACATATCCATTTATTAGTTCAGCTAATCATAGCTAATTAGTAATATTCAAGTCATAAATCCAAACAACAATAAGGTGTAGTTTAAGTTCATATATTGACAACTACTACCACCACCACAAGTTCCCATCCAATACAAGCATTTCCATCCAATAACAAACTTCTTTTCTAGAGCATTTTCGTCATCCACATCTTCAGCGACCTTCATATTGCACAACTACAAAAGTGATCACTCACAGTTTCTGAGATCACATATACCAACAGAAGAAGAATGTACAATACACCAAACACTATGAAAGACAACAACTGAATGTCATCGTTACAACTTACAATAGCTCTCTGTAAACAATACTACAATTAGAATGCTGTCTACTAGGAGCCTATCATTAAATGTGGGGTTCTCTGTGTTTCAAGCATGCTTTCCGCCCGGATTAGGTGATCTAACAAGAGTATAACGGAAGAGGGCATCCATAAATGGAAAATTGATCGTCACAGGTTTGCTCCTGTTTTTACCCAAAAAATGTTCATCCAGCAAGAATAACGACATTATGGCATTTAATATGCCATGAAGTGCCACTATACAGATGGTAATACAACTAACTGAACAAAGCAACAAGAATGAGAAGTAGCTGAACAACTGATTATTTGTTACCCTTCGTTATAGATACTTAGACATTTTCACGGCAAGATGCACAGAAGATTGCCGATTACCAAATATATGAAGCTACAAGCTTCAAAAACTACACTGAGACAGCCTACATTTCTATTCTAATTGGCTGCCATAAGAAGGCTCCTTGCAGTTGCTTGTAACACTAAATCTAAGAAGAAAATAAAAGAAACAATTTTATTGATTTTTCATGCCTCTCTACTAGGGACATTCGTCTATTTATAATAAGAACTTCCCAAAATAAGGAGAATTCCACTTGAATAACAACTCTCTAAACTAAGGAAGAGATTCAAAAACTAACCAAAAGACGAATAATTCCAATTTAAACTTAAGAGCTAACTTGCCATGTTACCCGGGTGCCTTCCCGGGTAACTTATTTGCACACAGGTCACCTTTTACCTTTTGAATGGTGACCCGGTCATTTTTGGCTCTAAGGAATGGCGCCCAGTGGCCTGGTTGCGCCTGGGTGCAGATGCGCAACCAAGTTCTGTCTGCTAGGCCCGCAGCCTGGACAAGACCGACATGCCGGCGATAATTTTGGTTCTGGCACCGCCGACTCCGGCGAAGTTCACCTCCGGTGGCCAGATCCTGATGGTCCATATCCATGGCAATATCTTGAGGATATACGTCCGGATGATTCATGACAATACTACTGTGAGCATACATGGACACCTTATTTATCTAGTTTATTCTTAAGCAAATTAGTTAAGGACTAAATCTTCTTCCTACAGTTTGTCTTACCCATGCTGACAAGTACAATAAAAAATCCATATGGCATAGAAGAATCATAGACTTAGAAGCGCCAAACAAGTGGTATGTGCCAAAACCTAAACCAAGAGAATAAGAGCACCGCCTATCTATGTATGCATGAAAACCTTCCAGCGAGCCTATTGCATCATATAAGCAACTGTACAATACTAGTGTTACACTTACCCACACAACCGTCAGTATGCAAGTGCATACAACTTGGAAAAAAATTCACAAGCATGCATGGCTATCCATTTCCTGATGGAGTGGTGTAATCCTTATCAATACTCAATAGATACAACATAAGTCAATTGAATAAGAAGCAAGAATTGTACAAACATACCAACGGTAAAGGTAATATCTTATGGTGCAATAATTACTGATGCCTTCTGGTAGTAAAGCCATCTGAAATTTGAAAAACCTAATTTTCGTATGTTCAACAAGATGATATTTGCAGTATTACTGCTATACTTCAGCCCTAAAGTTTAATTTCTACTTGTTCTATTGATTAAAGTCAATATTTATTTATTAGTTTCAGACAAAAAAATTTTGTAATGATGTAAAGAACTACTATCTAATTTGATAAATTTATATAAGTATCAATAGTGAAAGTATTAGATATCGGAAGAACACTGTATTTTATTGTTTCTGAAAATTTTGTGTAATATCTAATTCAAATGCTTGATCCATATAAGAAAACAAAAGAAACTCGTTCTTACCATATACCTTTTAATATTTAAGAACATCACGGTGCACAATTAATTCATAACAAAAGTAGAATTGGTCAAGGAAAAAGAAATTTCAATCAAGAAACTAATATTACCTAAGACGTCAAGCGACTACATCAATTTTTAAAGAACAAAATCCAATAATTCTGAATTTATGTATTAACTCTAGTGATACAAATTAACTTTATTATACTAATCTTATAGATCCATAATAGTAAGAACCTTTCACAAAAGTAGGTTAGAATCTTGATATTACTATTAGTGTAAGTGAAATTTGATTAATAAATATTAATGGCGTGATTCATTTTCATAGAACTTAATTTTTTCGTAATAATTTAGTAGCTTTATATGTTTCAATTTGTCTCAACTACTCCAAAAAAATTCACTTTTATGGAACTTAATTCGTGAAACTCACTACCATGAAATTAAAACATGCTCTAAACTCAAGTGGGATTAAAAGTTATTTATTATAAAGTCTATTTTGAAGAAACAATTGAAGTCATATATTTATATGGTGATATATGACTGAAAATATAACAAATTTGTAAATATAACTGTGACGAACTTATAATTTTTTTTAAAATCAATTGGACTAAATCATTCTTAACATCTGCCCTCTATTAAAGCGTTTTTTTTTTTTTTTGTTAAGTGAATTGATGCGGGCTCCTTGCCCTTTAATGAATTTGAATGAAGTGTGCTAACTGTCATAAATAAAATGGACTACTTGTTCTATAATGAAGCAAACAACTGTCTTTAAACGAAACGAGTTATCTGTCATGAAATAAAGCGAGCTACTTATCCTAAAATAAAGCGGACTATGAAAGCGCTGAATAAAGTGTATAATAAAATTAAATTTAACCTAAATTTTTAGCCGATTCAACCCAGCTTGCTCTAATGCTATGTGACAAATTTATGATTTTATATTTTTGTAAATATCATTTCAGTATCATTGATAAACACTACAGGATATAATAACAAAAATGTTTTAAGGGCACTCCTATGTCCGAATGCTATGTCTCGTAACATATTTTTACATAACCAAAAAATATTCTAATAAGAATACGTTGATTTAACAGAGTGTGCAATTGATTTCTCTTCCATCAACTTGACGTAGCACTCTTCAAAATTGGGGTGAGAAACCAATCTTTCAATAGTAACTTAAAAGTGATTCTGGAAGTTGCTGATGTGGAGAATTGATTTCTAATCTAGTTACACACATTAAGATCTTATTGTTAAATGCTATCACATGCGAGCTACAAAAACTTCTTAAAATTGTTGATAAATTGCCGGCGAAAATCCAGTGCACGCATTACCAATTGATGTCAACATTTTTGCATACGTAGTTGCCATGCATGTCTGTCAATAATATACCACAGCACCAAAGAGGTTGCATAAAATTTATTCAAAGCAGCGCAAAAGTTTGAACAATTAGCCGAGTGATGATGTCAGCTGAAAATTATTCGTATCGAAAGACCACTAAATGGAGACGTTGAAACAAAACTCAGTGGCCCATCACATTAATCATAGAGCAAATATATTGTCCAACATAATTACACATCCTATGTACGGGAAGCAATGTGATGCTGTGCTTTCCCTAAAACACCTAAAACATTAACAATTACAACCATAAATTGCATTATTTGGACTGATCAAATCTATTTCAACAGATCCATGTCTTCGTGGTCTGGATTCATGGTAGAGGTTGGTACATAAGGCTCAAAAAGTGTAACACAGGGATTTGGATCATATTGTAATATGTCAGCAGCTCGCTCAAATTCTTCTCTCAGGATTCTTATACTGTACTTGTCAACCACACGACCGAGATCATGTGATGTCTCAAAAGGATCTTCTATGCATATTAGATGCCGATCATTGCCAACTCGTCTCGTCCAATCCTTCAATTGTTTACTGTTACAAATAGACTGATTAGAAAAGAGCTATTGTACATGCAAAAAACAACAGGCTAAGGCCAAAATAGCAGCTCTTTTAGTTATCATGCATTCACCAAGCCAAAATAATTCATAACTATGCAATAATATTAGTGATGATGGAGAGCTTTTGAAAGTATATATCTCTAATACTCGATGGATAGTTGACCACACAATCTTTCGCAAAATATCCTTATTCTTTACATGTGCATCAGAGCCAAATATATATATATATATATACAAGGGTTCTTCATCCTTAGGAGCACTTTAAAAAAGGTGCGTAAAATTTCAAATAAAATCTCCATCGTTAGATATGAACTATGAGCTATAAATATAGTAACAAAATTTTAACTCAATCGGACCTATTTTCATCAAATCTCTTGATAAAAATGACATAGAAAAGAAAAAAAAAACATCTTTATCAGATTTTATTATTTATATCATTTGATCAAGAGCTCGATAGATATTCATTCATATTCCTAATGAGTTAAAATTTTGTCAGTATATTTTTTACTAATAATTCTTAATAGCGGCAGAAAGTTCTTAGCAATCCCGTAGACAAACAGATAAGTAATAATAATTAGTATCGGATACATATAAAGCGAGATTGAGTCAGAAAAGTATTACCTCAGCATGCGTCCTGTTCGGATAGAAATAACATTGTTTGCATAATCATGATCATATGCCCAGTAGTGAAAGAATGCCCATAACAACTGACCAATGCTTTCCTTATTCTGAGCACCAAAGTTGTGAAGCTTTTCTACTTGATCAAAAAATGCGCACTCCGTATCCTCAACAGTTACAACATAAGTAGGTTTCATTTGCTATAATAAATAAGTAGCACTGGTTAGATGAAGCAAGCCTAAAAATTACAAACGAAACTTACAATGAAGTAAAAAAGGTAGATCATAATTAGTAATAATGATAGAAAATCTCGTGAATCACATGTTTCTAAAATACAGAAGGGAACTAAAAGGTTAAGGCTCCTATGCAGACAACAACAGAGATTTAGTTCCAGTATGAAAGAGTTCACAAAAAGTAAAATTATTATTAAATTAAATATGAATCTAGAATTTTAAACAAAGATAGACATGCAAAAAAATTACTTTTTAAGCAGCATGGAGACTCACAAATGGTTACTACGGCATTAAATCAAAGAGAAAAGATAGATGTGCAGTGATGACATATTAAGCTGACTGATATTTTACATCAACGCAAGCAGGTGTGACGATTGAGCATAAGATTCCTGCACTAAGAAAGGCTATCATCAACAAGTACTTAGTAAATACAGGATAGGAATGCAAGTAAAAGCTATCACATTTGGCAAGTAAAAGCTATAACATAGGCCTTACAAGGAACGTATAAGTAAGGAAGTTGCTTAATATTAGAATGCAACAGAAACTTCTGGCCCGGAATGTTAACTTTGCTGAGATAAAGAATTACCTAACTACCAGTTACTGCCTGGTCATAAAGAGTAAAATTGTAATGCATGATCACGCAGTAGAACCCACAAAGTCATAATCGTTACATGCTACAGTATTCTATCCAAGCAATCGAGGAATTCTAGTAAAGCAGTTTATAATCAAGTACTATTAATTGCAACAGAGTTAATATTTCTGGACAAACTTTGACGAGGCATGTTATTAGAAAATCAATATTAGCTCAAAGGAAATATAATTTATGTAGTAAACTTAAACTCAAAGCAAATTTAGTTTCCTTATAAACATAACTTCTAAGTTACCAAATCATTTGTGCAAATATAAACAAACAAATAGATAAAGAAATCCTACACTCTCATTTTTAAATTTAATGAATGCAAGCAGTTTATTTGTGGTAATATAATAATATGGTCATTCAGCATGCATACTGCTATAAAACAAAATAAAAATAAAGGAACCTGTGTTACAGAACCACCAGAATGTATTTCTCTGCAGGGAGGAAACAAAAGAACAAAAGATAAAGCGTAACGATATTGGACCTGTAAACATGGAAGAATAGCAGGTTGCCGCTGTTGTAGGAAGTGAATGCACATAATAACATACCTGCTAAGTACAAAATAAATTAAATTGCCCAAAAAATCAAGTCTGCTTCTCTACGAAATATAAGCAAATTGTACTTACGCATAACTAGAAAGTGTCCCTCGGTAAGTTTCATTGACTCCACGTGACTTGGCCCAATGTTTGACTATAAAGGCCAGTTGCTGTAATCTGTCGTCTATTTGTGCATAGTCTCTCAGTAATTTTGTATTAACAACTGCTAACAAATTATTAATGCAAATGTCACAAGAAACTCCAGTAGCTGCATCCATGAGCTTCACTATTGGAACCCTAGCATGAGTTAATGCCTGCAATAACCAACTAGCTCTAAGTAAAGACAAAGCTCCCAAACCAAAAGTCCTCCACATGTATAGGCAATTGATTCATAGTTATTCCAAAACAATATAATTAATGTCACATGGAGTTCCATAAATAAAAAGGAGAGATATTAACGAAGCAACCACATCCCGATCCTTCCAACATAAACGCAACGAGCCTAGTGATGTCTAAAGCATGGTAATACATCAAGCTAGATTGTGAAATTCTGTAACTATAAGCAATCAACTTGCAATGTTGCCGTTCCACATCTCATGTGTTGCAGAAGCAATAGAGTACCTTACTTGCTTTCTAGCAAGCTTATGATGGTATATTCTTCCAGCTTGTTCTTTTGTGCATAGAAAACCTCTCAGAATATTGTAGTATGCATAGATGACACCAGCAAAGTAATGAATCAAATGAATTTAAATTCATATAAGATAATAAATTTTAGTTTCGAAATGTAACACAAAACAACGTAAAGTAGTTCATATGTGAAACTAGAAAAGATGTTTGCTACATCAAACTTACTATAAATCCAATATCTAAAACTGGATGAGACAAATTATACCTGCACATTCTGCAAATTGTCAGCCTGTAATATATCCGCCAATCTAAGCAAAATATCTGATTTGCTCATGTCTTGGGAATCAATGGAAAGGCAAACATCTATATCGCTATTTGAGAACCCAAATGAATTAGCACATGATCCATAAATGTGTAGCTCCGCCCTGGACCATTCTTTGTTGACCAGCTTCACCAAAGTTTGTATCAGCTGCTTTTGCTTTGCTATTTCTTCTTTAGCAGGCTTTAAAGATTCATAGAGTGAAAGCAAAGAAGGTGTTAAAGCATCAATATCACGGGGGCATTGAGTTAACCGCTTCCGAAGTCTCACTCGCTGGCTAGATATATTGTGCCCTCTCAAAACGTCAATCCTGACTTCCTGAAAATGCAAATTGCGAAAATAAGAAACTATGAAGTAGTGTAAAGTGAACTTATTAAGGTCTTCACACTTGTCCAACTCAGAGAGAGCATATCATATTTACATTTCCACAGAATGATCCTACATTTGGAGAAGCTCTTCATTGGTTCATGATATGTCATCTTACAGCACTCAACGTGTGAACAATAACATGTATTATGCGGGATAATTTTTCCCAAAATATTGGAAAACTATCACTTCCCAAATTTGAAGACTTTTCCTAAAACAGAAACCAAACTGAAGGGAACCACACTAGTTTTTATGAAACAGCTCCATCAAAATTTGCCCGAACGTATGCACTATTTAAGTCGTTTCCTCTATCTTCCTAATCCTAATACATAGAATACACAGAGTTTCATCCAAAGTTCTCCTTAACTTTCCCAATCATCAAACTATATCTATCAACTTATAAATTGACTGTCATGCATTGGTCTAGCTTAAGGAAGCAAACATAATCATCTGCAAAGTGCTCACATCAATATGGATGAAAATGCGGGTTTCTTCTGAGATTATGAGATGATTACCTTACTCCTTGAAGTATTGACCTTTCTCACTGCAAGAACGCTATTATTATCTCCAGACACATTCCCAACAACCAAAGACTGCATTAGCTTGCAAGCCAAGTCATCCTCTTTCCCTTCCCCAGCAATATTATCTTGCAGCTCGCCCACCGAGTCTTCCAATTGCTTGATCATTCCACGATGGCTGCTGCCACTTACAATGGTAGCCCTATGTACATCCATTCTCCTATTTCCTTCCACCACCTCCAACCTCCGATCACCTGAGTCCTGAGATTGCCTAATCACCATATTATCTGTTTGATTCACCGGTTTGACCAGCCTGTATTTCCTGTCTACAGAACGCCCACCTCCTTCAACTTCCTCATTATGGTAATAGTGCTTTTGCTCGACTGGCTTCTGCTGCAGCAAACTTGCTCGCCACTTACCATTGTTGTAGCTATGATGGTTGTTCTGTTGCCTCAGGGCTGTTGCCCCTGTAATCTCATTCTGATAGTACTGATTACTATGCTGCCTCACAAGATGTAGCCCTCCTGCAATCTCATCATGCTGGTATCGATTTTTCTGCCGCCGCGTGACAACAGCCACCCTCTCCTCTCTACTGTCGATGCCTCCTCGTATGTGATCGGAATTCCTGCTGCGATCAGTGGAATTGAACTCCAGCGGACGGAAATCGGCAGTTGGTGGAGAGAACTGATGAGGCCCCCGTGGTGGAAAACCCGGTGGCCCACAATGATGCTGGTGAAGAAATCCGCGCGGCGGCGCAGGAGAGTTGTTGATGCTACTGTTATTGTGGTTAAGGAATTCGTGCTGAGAATAGGGGAAATTGGGACCAACTCCATGGACGAAGGCAGGGTCACGAAGTAATGGTTGCGATTGCGATTGTGGCGGCGGTTGATGAGGACCGAGGTCAAGAGAAGGACGAGGAGGGTTCCGGAGGAGATGAAGCAAGAAAGCGCCGCCGTCGATGGGAGATTCGTTTCCGCCGCCGGACATCGTAGTCACCGCGGTGGCGGAACACGATTAGATAGGTAGATATTTCACTACAACCTTTTTTTATTTTTTGTTGTTTATTTTTGTATCGGGAAAGAAAGATGACGATGTGATTCTGCAGTGTTCGTTAACGAATGAACAAGAATGATATACCTTATTGACGTCTAAGATATCTAACTAGAACTAAAACTAGAGACTAGATTAAAGTCGACTGTGCATACCTCTTTAGGTTATACTATCTATTATTTATAATAAGAGGTAGTTATAATAAATTAAAAGATTATCTCTTGAATATAACTGAATTCAAATACAAATTTTAGGAATCCTTAGTGGACCTAAACTGAATGAAAAATAATTTAACTGAATTCAAATACAAACTCTAGGAGTTCCTAGTGGATCTAAATTGAATGGAAAACAACTTAAAGAATTGAATACAAACTAAAATTCTAATTTGGCAACAAAAACGTAACCTGGTTGCAAAGCAGGGGCGTCCGGATGCATTTCAAGTACACCCAGGTACCTATTTTGGAGAAAGTATATTAGCCCCTACCAATGCACTCCAGTGCTGCTCCTCTAGTCCAGTTCACTCCTGGCACCCTGGACATGCCCTATTGCTGGTCACCGACTTTCGATTCCAGCGAGGGCGTCCAGCAATCCCAAGTAGCTCCTCAGTTCCACTCCTGCAGTCTTTACTTGTTCACTATTCTTGCCATGCATATCATTCCCCTCCTTTGACAATTTGCATCGTCCTCGATGCTTTGGATAGGCAGATCATCAAAGCAACCAGGTAGACTAGCGATCCCTTGTGGAATTTGATTGGCATCCTTGAGCTGTGAAACATAAAACACCGGGACAATTCTAGAACCCACTGGCAATTCCACTCTATAGGTTGCTGGTCCAATGACTTTTACGACGATAAAGGATCCAGAATAGCGATGACGAAGCTTGCAGTTCCTTCTTTCTGCAACAGAGGACTGTTTATGAGGACGGAGTCTAATAAAAACACAATCACTTGGCTGAGATTGCTTCTCCCTTCTGTGCTTGTCTACAAGCTGTTTCATACGATTTTGAGCCATGAAAAGATGCATGCGAAGCTCCCTAATGATTGCATCACTTTCTCTAAGCTGAGCTCCTACCTCATCTGAGCGGGCAGAGATAGTAGAGAACGACACTAGTGGTGGAGGAAGGCACCCGTACACTGCTTCAAAAGGAGTTATCTTTATGACTGTTTGGGTACTTGTGTTATATGAATACTCCGTCTAATGCAGCCAATTGAACCATTTTTTTGGATGCTCACCAACAAAGCATCTAATATATGTATCGAGGCACCTATTCACGACCTCGGATTGTCCATCCATTTGTGGATGGTATGCAGTGCTCATATGTAAGGAGGTGCCCTGAAGACGATTCAGTTCCCTCTAGAAGGAGCTAAGAAAAGTAGGATCACGATCTGAGACGATCGTCTACGGACAGCCGTGCACACGGATAATTTTCTTAGTGAATATATGAGCTACTTCTACTGCAGTATAGGAGTGTTTAAGAGTAGAAAAGTGTGCATACTTGGAGAGCCTATCTACTACAATAAGGATCACATCCTTGCCTCCAGATGAGGGAAGACCCTCTATAAAATCGATAGATTAACTGCCCACACTTTTTCCGGTATAGGTAGAGGCTGCAACAGTCCGGCTAGCTTTAGGCAATATGTTTTTGCTTTCGCACAAATAGCACATGCATTAACATACTTGCAAACGTCTTTGGACATATCTGGCCAATAGAATTGTTGTGCCAATCGTTTGTAGGTGCGAAATTATCTCCTGTGCCCATCTTCTATAGAATTATGAGCTTCATATAAGAGCTATGTTCGTAGAGATTGATTTGCAGGCACCCAGAGCCGTCCATTGTGCAGCAAGAAACCATTAGACAACTTGAGGTCAGGCCTTGCACCCTCTGCAACTGTTTGTGCTAGCTCTACCATGGATGGGTCATTTTAGTTACACCCTTATTGGAGTTACTTCCCAATAGAGATTAATGAGGAGTAAAATTTTTTCCATTATTCTTATAAATTTATTACCAATAAGAATAATTAAGAGTAATTGGTTCATTTATTTCCAATTGCTCCTCATTATTTTGAATCCAAACTGTGTAAAACTTTTGCCCTATGAAGCTGCATTCTTCATTTTGGTTTTTTTTTTTTTTTTTGTTTGATTTATGTATCTCATCTTCTTATGTATATATAGCAAAACTGGAGGACAGGAGAACTTCTTCCACAACAACGTTAAATTCCGTACTCAGACTAACTAAGTATCCACATGTTCCATGTTATTATTTAAGGATGCTGCTATGTTAATGCCATGATAGTGCACTGCTTAGAGATGATGGTGCACTTTGGAGAAAGCAAGGGTTCTTCATTTTGAGAAGGGTTTTGTATATCCGCTAAAGATGATGCACTGCTCCATGGAAATGATTTGGTTTTATTCTTGATTTTCCTAATTTGACTTATTTTCTATATGAATATGCTTTTCATCATCTTCTATTTTTGTTCATGCACTTTGTGGAATCCCTATAATTTCATGACCTCTCAATGACAACTGGCTTGGATTAGCTTCTACATTACCTTTGTGCAAGTCTCAACAATTTTAGAAGGCAAGATTCTTATAGATGACGCCCTAGCTTCCAGTTATTGATGTTTAAAGAAAGTATTTTTGGAGAGTATGTTGAAGTTGAGTGTTGAATTGGTAATTTGTAAACAATGGGAAGGTACTAAGATACCTTTGCTTTCACAATGAGAAAGTGGTTTTTTACTTGAGCAATGAGATATTCTGTGTGTACTTAGAAAGTCCATTCATGAATTCAGTATAATTGAAACAGCCTTTTGTTGCAAGTTAAATGTCCGGCATAGAGGGGTTATTGTTATAGAATGTTTATTTTATAAAATATATTTCTTGAAAATAGATTTTGTGTTTAACAGCTGATTCAGTTTTTTCGTGTTTAACAACTAATTTGGTTCTTTTTCTTTTTATCTAACATTATTAATCAATGCAATAAATGAGAAAGGAGATTTAACACTTTCTATAAAGTCTTTTTTAAGCCTCTCATTTTGTCATTCTAAATAAATATAGTCAAATTGTTACTCTTCGCTACACTTACTAATATATCAAAATAAGATTAGAATTAAGACAACTGCGATTATTTAGAATGGTAACTTGAGTAGATAGAGAATGTAAATATCTGATAAAATTTTAATGCCATTTCTCATTTTAGTAGATATTAAATATGAATTAAATAATCAAATTAATCAGTAATTAAACATAAAATGTCTAGTCATATAGCTAATGACTCAAACATCTCAAACCAAGATGTGCTTATTTTTAGAAAGTTTTGGTCAAAAAATGCTTTTTGGAAGAAAAAAAGTTTTCAATCTATAATTATTATTTTCAAATTATTTTTGCACATGAGTAAGGTTCCAATTACATCTTGTATACATAGTAATACAGTTAAAAATAATATATTAAACAAAGGATGCCGTCAGTGATAATAGTATAATTGTGTAAATTTTTAGTTCATTTTGTTACAATTAAATATTAATTTTTATGCAACTAAGCGAATTATATTCTTTATGTGATTGATAGATGAAGATTGAAGAAAATAACTAAGAAGATGAACCAAGAAAAGGATGAAACATTAGGGCGTTGATTTCCTTCAAGTCCATGCAAGTGACTAAAGCCCAAGTTAGAAAATAATGGAATCAAAGCCAAACATTCTTCTCTCCCGTGGGATTCAGAAAATGAACACAAAAATAAAAAATGTTTGTGATTTCCTTGATTTTACCAATTATACAATTAAAGAGGCATGTGTAGAAATATTCCAAATGGACCCGCTAGAGAATTAGAGATTAGAGGAAAGAAATAAGGGTAGTGTCAGAGAGGGTTCAACTCTTGTTTCGCAATTGATATTTTCTGGACCAAAATTAATATAATTGATGATTTTTTATTTCACAATTTTTAATACATCTCTTGCTTAAGTCTATATGGGACCAAATGTGTTAAATTAGAAATAGGTGATTCTAGAATTATAAATTTGGAATCTGATCTAAGTTCTGGACCGAGATATTAGGTACGAAATCTTCAAGAGTCAATAATAAAACTCACACCTGTATAAGGATCCAAGCAAAGAACACTAGTGGTGCATTCTAGAATTCTAATTTTAGTTTGATTATTTAATTATTTGCTTTTGATTTTCATACAAAATTGTAGCTTGATAAACAATCATCATTCTATTTACATATTTTGTGAGATTGGTTTGAATTAGACTTAGCTTCAATCCCTGTGTATCGAACTTGCATTTGCTAATACGGTAGATGACAACCGCGCATTATGGGATTAACTATGATAGAATTCATAGGTTTTCCTAGGTGATTTTAGCAATTTTAGCCACATCAAGTTTTTGGCGCCATTGCCGAAATTATTTTATTTGAGTATTCCGGTCTCTCTTAGATCATTTAGGTTTGTTTGAGATTTGCATTTGTTTTGCTTTTGTTTGCATTTAGAGCATCTTAGTATTTGTATTTCACTTTTAGGTTTTACGTTAGAGCAAGATAACCCGCTCTCGAGGTCAATCATCTCTTAAATTTGATTGAACTCGAGAGAACTGTTAGACGAATTAGGCATGAGTGTGGAGATTAGTTGAACATCATGGACTGAAACCAAGAAATTGATCAGCAACTTAGACCTTTGAGATCTTATTCCCTTCCCCAAACTAATGCCACACCTTATATTGTATTGCCTAACATAACTGCTCAATATTTTGAATTCAAGCCCTATATGATTCAACTCCTCCCTTCTTTCTATGGGCAAGCAAATGAGGATCCCTATCTACATGTTAAGAATTTTTATGAAATCTGTGCAACTTTGAAGATTAATAGAGTCTCAGATTAGGGAATCCGACTTCGTCCCTTTCTTTTTTATTAAAAGAGAAAGCAAAAGTGTGATCCAATACTCTTGAAGCAGATTCCATTTATACTTGGGATTAGTTGTCGCAGAAATTCTTACCAAAGTTGTTTCCTACCCAGAAAAACCAAGCCCTAAGTAGGGAAATTCAAAATTTTCAGTAGGGAGATGGTGAGTTGTTCTATGATGCATCAGATCGTTTTAAAGATCTTACAAAAATGCGCTCACTATGGTTTTGCGAAGTGGAGAATTATAGAGCATTTTTATGTGGGTGTATTCCATTAAAGCAAGCATCCTCAAAATGTTGCTTACGGACAAATCCAGATAAGAGCAGAAAAAGTTGCTAGCTGATGCAAAGTATTAGTTCTGGGATGATCCTAACTTGTTTTAACATTGTGCTAATCAAATTATTAGGAGATGTGTCCCAAAGAGTGAGTTTCTAAGTATCCTCAAAATTTGACATTGTTATGCATGTGGAGGACAGTTTTGAACTAAAAAAACTGAAACAAAAGTATTACAGAGTTGGTTTCTTTTAGCCAACTTTCTTTAAAGATTTGCTTATAATTTTTGTAAATACTGTGATAGGAGTCAAAGAATGGAAAGTATTTCTTTTAAGAATCAAATGTCTCTTACTAATACTTTAGTGATTGAATTGTTTAATGTTTGGGGTGTAGATTTCATGGAACATTTTTCTATTTTTTTTGGCTATCTCTATATCCTAGTTGCAGTTGACTATGTTGCCAAATGGATTGAAGCTACAGCTTGTATATCTAATGACCATAAGATAGTACTGAAATTTTTGAAAGATTTTGTCTTTTGCATGTTTTGGTACACCTAGAGCTATAATTAGTGATGGGGAATCTCATTTTTGTAATAAGCCATTTGAAACTTTGATAAAGAAATATAATGTAACTCATAAAGTGGTTACGCCTTATCACCCTCAAACTAGTGGTCAAGTAGAAGTGTCAAGTAGAAAGAGTAAGCATATCTTGGAAAAGACTATTGAGTGTCAAGTACAATCGACAGTCTTTTAGAATAGCTTACAAATAGAAAACTTCATGATGCTTTGTGGGCTTATAGAATAGCTTACAAAACTCCTATAGGAGTGTCCCCTTATCGTTTGTCTATGGAAAAGTTTGTCATCTCTCTGTTGAGTTAGAGCGTGAAGCTTGTTGGGCCAATAAGAAACTCAACTTTGATCTTCAAGAAGCTGGAAAAGTGAGAATTATAATTGAGTGAGCTAGAAGAAATTAGGTTAAGGCATACCAGAATGCTAAGATTTATAAGGATAGAACTAAAGCATTGCATGATAGGGTATTATTAAGAAATCTTTTGAATGTGCACAAAAGGTCTTGTTATATAATTTGAGATTGAAGCTTTTTCTTAGAAAGCTTAAATCTAAATGGTATGGACCTTATAAAGTTGTTGAAGTTTTTCCTCATGGAGCTGTGGAGATTAGAGATCCACAATCTAGAATGCAATTCAAAGTTAATGGGCATCGTTTGAAACCATATTTAGAAGCTGCTTTCTAAATAAACGACGAGGCAACTTTTAAGTTGTTAGATCCCATCTATCTCTAGAAATTACTTCCGTCTGGCTGAAAACATTAAACTTAGTGCTACTTAGGAGGCAACCCAAGAAAGTTTTAGTAGCATGTGGATTCAAATGTAGGTTTACTTTTTTTTTTGTTTAGAACTGGAGTTCCAGGAGGAGCTGTTTGGAAGGAAAGATTTCTAATGATTATGGCTGAGGGTATTAGATGCCTCAAGAATTTTGGCAGTAAGCAGAACATCCAATATCAACTTGGCATAGAGGAAAGTAACCTATTTGGAATGAGTTTTCTGCTCAGGTAAGCAATTCAAAATCATTACATGTGAGTTTAAGTTATGCATACTACTTGATGGTTGGTTACATAAATAAGGGAATTCGATGTTGACACTGAAGTTCTTTGAGACTAGAAAAGTTGGTTTGACAATCAACATGACTATTTTCTGATCAAGTTTGGAGGTGATTGGCATTCAAAAAAGCAGAAGATTATATGACTATACAGTTACTATTTGTTATGTATGAATGACAGGATGACGCTATGAGTAACGTACTTATGAATTGTTTAGAATGACTGACACCTTTATTGCTATTGAAGTTTCTATGCAGCATTGAGTCAACTAGAGGGCTTATGATGGCTGATACATGTTCAAAATAAATCTTGTACTTGCAAGAAGTGAGGTAAAAAGTAACCAAGAGAACAATGAAGCTACAAATATACACGTAATGTCAATAGACTAGAAAAGCAGGATGCTTCTGTTGCCTGGTTAATGAAGTTAGAGCCAACCTACAAACACCTTCTGGTTTCATTTGTCCTCTCTCTAACCAGGTAAGCATAACTTTTAGATACATTCTTTACTACAGAAGAAATCTAGAAATACAGAAACTGCTTTGCTGAAACTAGATCTGCTCATGCATTATAATAAATTGCACTTACTGCTGTAAGTTACTTATGCATGAAATTGTAATGGAAGTGCATACTGTAGTTTTGTTGCTGTGCCTCATGATTTTACTGCTTACAAAACCTGCATTCTGAGAGCTTGATATTTGTAAATTGATGTCTAAAAAGGTTCTGCTATGAAGTTTTAAGAATACAATTATGTGGTGTTGGTAGGGGTGGCAATATAGATTGGTGGGTCGGTTTCGGGTCGATCCATTTAATAATCGGGTCAAATTTTTTCAACCCTAATCCAACCCATAAATTTATACGGGTCAAAATTGTCGACCCTAACCCAACCTACTAATAATCGGGTCAAATTTTGGTCGACCCATTTAATAATTAAAATTATTATTTATTAATTTTATATTTTTAAGCTTCAACGAAATTATAAAATCAGTTCGAACGAAGGTGCACGATATTCTTATTGACGAGATATAATTATATCCAACAAAATATGCATTCCTTAATATCTTTATTGGTCTTTAAAATATCTAAAAAAATTATTTTTTTTATTTTTTGAAAATATATGATAACAACTGAAATTTATGATTATAAATACATATTAATAATTTTGATAAAAATTTTGATAAACATATTTATCTAACAAAATTTTTATATAAATCTTTATACGAAATCTAAAATCGTCATTAAAAATACCTACAGAGTAATACTTTCGATAATATTCTAATTTTCATCTTACACTATTTTACTAAAGTATAAAAATAAAAAATTAATTATAAATAGAATATAATTTAATAGTTTGTAAATAACTATTATCGATTATTTTTATTGTCAATATTTTATTATAACGTAAGAAAAAATCAAAAATTGTTCCTTCAAAAGATGACATTTCGGATTGGTGGGTCAATTTCGGGTTAATCCGAGTCGACCCATTTAATAATCGAGTCAAATTCGTTCAACCCTAACCCAACCCATATATTTATACGGGTCAAAATTTTTAACCCTAACCCTGATTAAACAGGTCGATTTCGGATTAAATTTTCGGATCAGATCATATATTGCCACCCCTAGGTGTTGGTATTAGTTATTGAAGGTTGTTGTAACAAGTGCTTTAAATGAAACTAGATGCATTAATATGTTTTTGGTATGTTTTCTTGGAAATGCTTGTTATGGGAAAGCTGATAATGAATTGATATTGTATACTGACAAGTGGATGAGTTAAGCTGAATAGGAGAAGGGAGTTGCACTGGAAGTCAAAGGCGTTTAAAGCCAACACACTGGAAGTCACAAAAGAAGGATACTTTAGCCTGCACCTCCAAATTGGAGAGACCATCAATGAATCTGATTAGCACTTCAGGACAACAGCAAGAGAAAATATGTAATTGAGATAAAAGTCCCAGTTGAAAAGTGTGTGCTACTAGCGTCAAGTTGTTTCAACTCAAATTAGAGAGAACAGAAAGCTTACAATAATTCCAACATGCAACAAACAAGGGGAGTTCCTCTTACCACTCAAGTTTATTTTCTTGAAAGCTTTATTATTTCTATCTCTTCAACATTGAGGATAATGTTGGATTTAAGCTTTTGGAGGGGTGAGGGGGAGTAGAAAATCTAATACTTGTGCTGTGCTAAATATTTTAATTGCTAGTCCTTCTATTTTTCAATGATGGATTTGAACTTTCTTTCTAGCATAGCTTTTGAGACCATAATCAATATTGAATTTGTTTGTCTAATATCCTTGCCACCTAAGTCTACACTCTCTTTTAAATCATGTTGCATATAATTAAGTTGATAAAATCCTTGGCCATTCTAGATAGTGCAATTGAATACTCTTATAAAGAGGATTTTGACTTCATATTTTATAGTGAGTTATGATATCTATCACCATGCAATGTGAGGCTTAAAGATTATCTCAGTATTTACTTCGTGTTGTATTGTTTTTGTTTTCAATTCGTAGGGATACTTTACAACAGAGTTATCAAAAGCCATCCAAAGTGCAACGGTAAAGAAAGAGGGAAAAAAAGAAAGAAAAAAGCTCGAGTATATCTTATAAAGTGCGAGGGTAAAGAAATGGTAGTTGATAAAAACAAAAGAGCCGCAAAATTGGGCCAATGCTCAGATATACCTTGTTTTTTTTATGTTAAAAGTGCTCTTGACTTCTTTGTATTTTAACGACTTCTTAAGTTTGATTGCATTCATTACAACCTTTAAAATTATTTGTGAATCTCTAGAAATTGTGAGCAGTGGAGAGATGATTTCCTAACGAACTTATAGATTTTGAATTCTAGACTTCCTTCTAATATGTTGCACGTGTATTTTGAACATAAACTAGGTAAATTAGGAGAATTATTTACCAATAAAATAGTTTTGTGATTAATGATTAATATTTTCTATACCAAAGTTAACTTAATTATATGATTTCTGATTTTCCAATTCTTAATGCATTTCTTATGTAATTCTAAACAGGACCAAATGTAAAACAAATTAGAGATAGGTGATTATAGATTAGACCAAAATTAGGATCATAATTTGAAATCTGACCTAACAATTGGACCAATGTATTAGGTACTAAATCTTCACAAGAGTCAATAATAAAACTCACACCTGTTTGAGGCTTCAAGCAAATGATACTAGTGGTGGATTCTAAAATTTCAGTTATTTTATCATCTCTGTTGTTTGAAAATTTTACTATTGATTATTTGCTTACTTATACAAAATTGTAGTTTGATAAACAGTCATTATTCTATGTACATATTTGTGAGGATTGGTTTGAATTAAAGTTAACTTCAGTTAGAATGGAATATATGACCCGATCCGAAAACTCAATTCGAAATATATCTATTAAAATTAGGGTTAGAAGAGTTGACCTATATAAATATATCGATTGGGTTAGGATTGAACGAATTTGACCTGATTATTAAATGTGTCGATCCGGATTAACCCGAAATTGACCTTCCATCTGAATTGCCATTTCTTAAAGGAATAATTCTTGATTTTTCCTTACCGTATAATAAAATATTAGAAAATAAAAATAACTAATAATAATAATTTATAAATTATTAATGTATATTATATTTTTAATTAGTCGTTTATGTTCATACTTTAGTAAAATAGTGTAATATGAGAATTATAATATTATCGAAAGTATTACTATGTCCTTTTTTATAATAACGAATTTAGATTTTTTATAAAAATTTTTATAAAATTTTGTTAAATATGTATGTTTATCAAAATTTTTATCGAAAATTTTAGTATATATGTATAATCATAACATTTATAGCTGTCACCACATATTTTCAAAATAAAAAAACTTTTTTTGGATATTTTAAGGACCGACAAAGATATTAAGGAATGCACATTTTGATGGGCATTCAATATATCTCGTCATTAAAAATATTGTGCACTTTCATTCTAACTGATCTTATAATTTCACTGAAGCTTAAAAGTATAGATTTAAAAATTAATAATTTTAATTATTAAATGAATTAATCCCAATTTGATTGATTACTAATAAGTTGGATTAGAATTGACACTTTTGATCTGTATAAATTCATATATTGGATTAGAATTGAATAAATTTTGATCTAATTATTAAATGGATCTATCCGAAACTAACCCAATCATGAAAATTGCCACTCCTAACTTAGTACCTGTGTGGATCAAACTTGCATTTGCTACACGATGATGACAATTGTGTATTTTCGGGATAAAATAAGATAACATTTTAAAGTTTTCTTAAATGATTTTAGCCACATCAGTCAGCCATAAAATGTGGAACAAATCTTTATATTCAAAAAAACAAGCATCCTACTTCCTTGCCCCTTTTACGGACAGACGGGAGCCCTTATGTTATACCCAGTGAAGTTTATTGAAAACTGCGACCTACGAAATGAATTGCTTAGACGGGTTGACCTAAACATTTTATTTAAATCCAGTTCCATGATTCCATCACAACAGTCTGAAGCATACAACTTGGACTGAAAAAGCCATATCAGCAAAACATACCCACAAGCATGATAAAAGTATTAGGCATCTCCATTATGCATTTAACCGGTAGAGATATGTGCATAAGATTTCGGAATATCATAATAAACCTACTAAAATTTCGGAGTATTGATATAGAGAGAAAAAATCCATTAATGAACATTGCTCCTAGTTCAATAATGTGTCAATGTCGAAGCCACGTTGAATCCACTACGATGTAATTGAGATTATACTAAACTTCCAAAGAAGACACCCAACTAACAAAACAAACCAAGTACTAAACAAAATTACACAATAAGCGAACAATGATTGTGAAATCTTCCAAACAGTTTTCCAAATAGATGCATCCACGTCGGTGAAATTTCAAGACTACCGCTTTTTTAAAGAGCAAACAACCGTTTCAATAACAACTCATAATTATGATACTGCATAGTAATCTCACAATGTTAGAAGACAAATTACAGCTGTTGTATCTCACCATACGGCTTACTCAAGCAGAAGAAAATTGAGATGAGATTGTTTATCTCTACTAATAGATCATTAAATGAAAGGATAACCAATGATAGTTTGTTAACAAATGTATAAAAAGGAATTGGGATGGCTTGCACCAAAAAAGAAAGAAAGCGAGAAAAGAAAAGCAAAAAGCTGAAAAGAACTGGAATCCTATTTCTATCCGAAACAGAAATGAAAAAAAAAAGCCACAAGCACCCCCAAACAAGCGCACTCCAGCAACAATAGAGACCAGAGCACGGTTTAGCAAAATCCTGGTTATGCCTGTCGTCCAGGAGAAGCACTGTCCGACCTATCAGTCCTTCTAGCACTGCTGAATGGAGCAACATTTTTGCTCATAAACTTTCCGGCCCTGCTTAACCCACTGCTCACAGCACCAATCCCACTGCCCACAAGACCAACACCAGCCCCTAGACCTGTGCCTACAATGCCGACTCCAGCACTGATGCCAGTGCCAACTGCACCGACACTAGCACCAATGCCAGTACCTACCATTCCCACTCCAGCATTAACGCCAGTGCCTACGATTCCCACCCCAGTACTAATGCCTAAGCCAACCATTCCTACACCAGCACCCACACCAGAGCCCACCATGGATGCTGCTCCACCAAGTGCATCCATTGTGCTCCCTATCATTCCTGCATCCTTCATTTTCCTTCTTTCTTCCATGCTCCTCTTCTCTTCTTTGAGAGCCTTCAATTGCTCTTCCTTTGTGAAAGGATGGTATGTTGCCTGGAAGGTTTTTTTAGCATCAAAGGTCAATCACAAAAGCTTCAAACGAGATTAGAAAGATGCATTACTAGGAGAGTGTCACTACACACTATGATAGAAATCTATTAACACTAAATGCTAAATCCTACTAATACAATATCCAGTTAAACAACCACATCGAGCAGTACTGTAAACATTTTGTTTTGCTTTTAGAATGAATGCATCACGTTACTTTATATCAGAAGAACCTCTTACAGTGGACTTTGTAATGAAACATCTGTCTTCCAACATTGACAAGTGGCTAGTAAGTAACCTTAATTAATTTCAATAATTCCATTACAAAAGCACATCAAAGGATAACCTCATAATTTGAAGGTCTAAGGAACTAAGCAACCGTTCTTATGTTGATGATCCAAGCTTAAATGAAGCAGAACTAGACAAAGAAAGAAATGAAAGCCTAGCAGCTAACCCTAGGAAAATTCGGGTGAATCAGGTGAATCTTGAAGATATTCATGCAGACAAAGCTAGCACTAATAGATCACAACATACACAGAGTCATTCAATTTATTCAAGCTATTACATGAGATCTCAACTCATAAGATGTTAAAGACTTAGGGCGTGTTTACCTAACTTTAAACTCATTTTTTGAATGGGTGTTTGTAAAAAGTGAGTTTGGCGTTTTAAAGTGAGTTTTTGTGTTTACCTTTGCATTAAAAGTGAGCTTCAAAGTAAATTTTTAGTTTTAAAATTTGAAAATTGAGTTTTTTACGGGAGCTCAGTTTAGTTTTTTGTGTTTACTTTGTTTTGAATGTGAGTTGGAATTGAAGTTTTTTTAGAAAAAAGTGGTTTTGTATGGTAAGTAAACATGCCCTTAATCTTTCGACTCTATTGAAGAAATCTACTTCAAAATTTTGCAATTAACATACAAAGAAAATCACAAAGGAAGCTGTTGAAGGAAACCCTACGACTAGCAGATTCAAAATAGTTGTTTTATGAGATCTGGTCATAATCCTATGACTGGCAGATTTCATTTACAATCAAGGGAGATTGCATATATTTGCAACATTGCAGAAGAACGTAAATTAAAGAAAAAAAAGAGATTAGCTTACTGTGCCTAACTTGCTGCATATATTTGCAGATTACAAGCTTCAAAGAGTTTAGCATAATTTTTGTGATTCCTTCTGAGTTTTGTAGTTGTGAGATTACTTGGTGTAGTAGAAATATCACTACGCGACCGAGTGTTCTACTACTTGTAACCTTTCTTGAAAGGTTAGTGGGACCTTGCATGTTCTCGGGTGTTACCTACAGGTGAAAATATATGACCCGACCAAAAAACTCAATCCAAAACCAACCCATTTAATTATATCTAGGAGTAGAAAATCTGACCTATATAAATATATGAGTTAGATTAGGATTGAACGAATTTGACCCAATTATTAAATGGATCGACCAGGATTAATCTGAAATTGATCCACCAATTCGAACTGTCACCTTTTAAAGGAACAACTTTTCGTTTTTTCTTACCGTATATAAAATATGGATAATAAAAATAATCGATAATATTAATTTATAACTTATTAAATTATACTCTATTTGTAACTAATCGTTTATTTTTATATCTCAATAAAATAGCATAAAATAAAATTATAATATTATCGAAAGTATTACTATGTAAGTGTTTCATTAATTTGGAATTTGAATTTCGTATAAAAAATTTTATCAAAATTTTGTTAGATAGATATATTTATTAAAATTTTTATCGAAAATTGTATTATAAATTTATAATTAATAAAATTTCAGTTGTCACCGCACATTTTCAAAATAAAAATAAAACCTTTTGTAGATTTTTAAAGATTGATGAAGATACTAAGGAATGTAAAAATTTGACGGGCATTCATTATATCTCATCGCCAAGAATATCGTGCATTTTCATTCCAATTAATTTTATAATTCGTTGAAGCTTAAAAGTATAGAATTAAAAATTAATAATTTTAATTATTAAAGATCGATCCAATTTGACATGGTTATTAATAGATTGGGTTAGAATTGACAATTTTGATCCGTATAAATTTATGAAGTGGATTAAGGTTAAACGAATTTGACCCGACTATTAAATAAATCGATTCGAAACTGATCCAGCAATCCAAATTGTCACCTCTAGTGTTACCATAGGCGTAGGCTAACGGTTTCCGAAAAACCTTAGCAAAGCTTGTGAGGTTACAGCTGGAAGGACTTAGTGAAACTTAGAATGCTAGAGAGTGTTCTCATTGAGGCGAAGGTGTTCGGCGAACCATCGAGTCTTTGAGTTGTGATTGTTATCTAATGATAGTGGAATCACTTGCAGCTTTTCAAGTGTTGTGAACGCAGACGACGAGATTACTGAAGCAATAAAAATTTGTATGTGTTGTCTAGTTAATTTACTTCACTATTCTGATTGTGATATACTGTGCCAACAATTTTTTATATAGGGAACAGTGATGATCCAATCGGCTAAGCATGAACTGATTTTTTAATAAAAAGCTTTTTAAAATTTAATTTGTCATAACTCAATTAGCCCTCCGTGTTTAGTTCTTATTTCACAGGATATTAACATCTTAATTGACCACCTATCAGAGCCACCTATGCCACTCGCTCAATCCTATAAAACTTCTCAATTCTGATATTATTTAATAAATTATAGATTAACCCCAAAGGAGAGAACTATTGATAGTGCGTGAACTTTGTTGGTATTTGATGCACAATATAATGATAGGCTTTAAGGAAAGCGATGAGAGTGTCTTGCCCTCAACAAGAATTTATTAGATATAAACAAGGGGGAGAAAAAGGTAATGCTACAAGTTGACTTAAATTTTTTAAATTAATTAAACTCTACTATATGGTGGGCCATATATAAGTCCTTTCTCGGACTTAGACTAACCAAGTGATGAATCTCCCTAACAATAATAATTTATTTTCATCACTAATAATTGTTTGTCGCCATAAGAGAAATGAACCTTTTGTTTATGCTTTTGCTCTTGCTTTGTATTCTGTAAACTGTTTCTTTTCTTTCACTTGTAAGACAAACAAACGCACACAAAACCAACTCTTAGCATCACTTTTAATAGTTCAAAGACAATTGAAGTAAAAGAAAATCATACTATAGGGGCTAAATTAAATACTTTAGGAGGACGTCTGGGAGTGCATATAAAATGAAGCTTATTTGAAATGAAGGGTATTTGAGAATTTTTTTTTTAAAAACGAGCTTGACTTTTTTTGACCTAAAATATATAAAAATTTAATATAAATTGTACATTTATAATTTTTCTTTACTTTTCCAATTTAAAAAAATTCTCTAGAATACTGTAGAAGGTTTATTGGGATGCAAAGTGTTTATTTAGAAAGATAAACATTTGGAAAGCTCTCCCAAATGTCCCATAAAAGTAAATTGGAAGAAATTAGCATTATCTAGATCTAGCTTCCATCATAAAAGTATAAATCAGAGTCTTCTTTAAGCAAATTTATAGAAATGAAAAATGTAAGAACGTAAACTTTTTGCCTCTCTTCATGCGACTAGTGGAATGCCTATTAGAGTGAATTTGGTTGATTAGACATTTAGCACTGTATAAGATTGGGTGCTAATCAACTAATTGTTTAAGATAATTGTCAAACAAATTATGCTGGCATGTGGATATGTAGGCTCACAAATGCTAACATTAAAATTTACAACATCTAAGACGATTAATTTTGCACAAAACAAAATGAGTAAACTCACTTACAGTCTGTTTGGATTGGGTGTAACGGAAAGCGATAGAGAGTGAGTGAACTAATTACTCTCTATCGCTCTCATTTGGCAACGATTTCATAAGATTAATGGGGAGTAAAACTTATCCCCATTAATTTTCATTGAAGAGTAATTCGTTACACCCCAATGTAGGGTATAACTGAGAGTAAGAGAATTCGTTTTTTGTTGCACTTATGAAGTTCCTATCTTACCATTATTGATTTGTTTTACTTACTGAGTCGTTTTCATTTTCTTCTTTGTTTCACTCGATAGTCGCCGCTCGGCCGCACCTGTTCACCTCTGCACCATGCCTTGCCGCCTCGCCGGCAAAAACCATCTAATCAGATAAGTTTTAGATTTCTTTTCTAAAGCTACGTTCTTGTATTTGAACACTATTTTTTTATTTCGTTGCTTACGTTTTCGTGTTATTTCTTCGATTTCGTTTTAGTTCTGTTACGATTTCTTTTTCTATCTTTTTATTTGGCGACCTGCATTATTCTCGAACAAATGGTTTTGGAATGACAAGAGGCAGTGGTAATTATCACTTGTTATACCTTTGATTTTTCACATTTCCAGCATATGAATGATTTGAGTTCACTTTTCCTGAGACTCCAGTTTGGTATTAATGCTTATATTGGTGTTGTTGATGTTTATCCGGTTTATTGTAGATGTAAAATGGCGGTAATGATTCTCTTCGTCAGATTAATTTGTTTGTGGATGTAGACGGTGATGATAATGCAGGGTGCTCCATCTCTTTGTATCTTCTTTGGTATTTGGTCTATTTAGCTATGAATAGCTAATGCAGTTGTTAGTAGCCAATGCTAATTCCAGTTGATGTCTCGGGTTCATGAGAAGAAATGCATAGTTAATTTGAAAATGATATTCCTTACTGAATATTGAAACTAGATTGCAATAGACATATATGTCAGGGAGTAGAATGCTTAGCTTCTACTTTGATAGCTATTATGATTTGATTAGTTTAAGACATGGTGTGAGGTGATGGTACATGTTGACGGTATTGTGGTCTTAATTGGTATTTTAGTCCTTCAAAATATTGGTGGTTTCAATTTCATAGCCACATTCATTTGTGTTGGTGAGCCCTCTTTGTTTTTTTTTTTATTTTACAATCGAGCATATGTATCTACTGACATGATAGTGCTTGCAATTGTTTTATAGTTTTATTTGACATTGTTTTACAATCGACTCAGTGCTTGCAATTATCTCTCTCTCACTATTATCGAAAGAGGGTGATGGTCTAGAACAACATAGAAGTAAATAAGAGGGTTGTTATTCTATCCACAAGAATGACATAGAAGTCTTCTAATAAAAATGATGTCAGCTGCAAGGTTTTTTTCTTTATCTTTGTTTACTTTGTTCTTCTCTTTTTTACTAAGGCGTATATTTTTTTGTTTAGTAATAATTTACAAGTCTCACTACTATTTTTAGTATTTTGTATATGTTTTTTTTTTTCATATGCTTTTTGTTTTTACTACCTACACAAGATCAGAAGTCTTTACCGTTTCATGTGGTAACACTTTCAAGGGGATTGATTGATTGCAATTCTAATTTGCAGTTAACAAGCAGTTGAATGATAAGAAAAGAGTAGCTGCAGCTCTTGAGAATCCCAATCTTCGCCAACTTGTAGATTAGTGCCTGCTCTCCAAAGAACTGTAACGCATGTCAGTCTTTTACTTGTATATATAGAGTTATGGTTCAAGTCAAGAAGCATAGTTATTGTTGTATTAAACTGTTCCATCTACTTTGTTAGTTTGGTGATATGTTTACCTGTTGTCGTTATGTATTATTAAGTTGTGAATAAACCTATAAAGCTGTCTGTAGGGTCTTGTTCTTGATAAAGCTATACCTAGTTTATTAGAAGCTCATGAGGATAAGGCAAGACAAGACATTAACCCATGCTATGTAAACTAATTAATTCATGGCTGCCTCAATGAAACAACTTTGGGTGGCTTATTGTTTATGGTGTATGGATCTGTGGTGGATGTTTCAATAGGTTAATGTGTTGTGGTGGTGGATGAAAATCGTCCACTGATCTCCCATGAATTGTTGTGGAAAACATACTCTTCCATGTACATTATATTGGTGTGACTGGTATAAGAACATCTTCTACACATGACATGCTCTTGTAAGAAATTCCTATTGTGATTTGGGTCTCTCATTTTTGTGACTAAAAATTATAATCAATCTTCACTCTTATTTTGTGTACCCTACTTGTAAATTGTTGAAGTTGCATAGCAACGAATTTTTTCAATAGCACTTGGTATTCTTGCACTCCAATTGAGTTCTCTTGTCTTGGTTTAATTTGATTTATAATTTCGCATGTATGAAGAAGAAATACACATCTTCTACTGCACACACAAAATCAGAACTCCTTACTGCATACGCTACAAAGCTAGTCACACAATAAAATACGAATGCCCGCTATATTTGGTTAAGAAAATCAGAAAGCCATTTGTTGAGGAAGCACCTTTCTTGCTCCTCCTTGGCGAAGTGCTCCATTTTGGAGACACTTCTGTGTTAGCACAAAAAAACACTCAAAACCACAGAAGAATTGCTTTGCTTAATCAAAAAACACAAAAGGATATTTCAGACTTTTTATAAAAATTACTCTTATTTACTCTTCGTTACCAAACAAGAATAATTATTTACTCTTCTCTTATTGATATATTCAAACAAGACGAGATTAAATTATTCTCTTACTTTCGTTTCCATCCTAATAATTTTCTCTTGTTTAATCTTACTCTTATTTATTCTTATTTATTACTCATATATCCAAACAGACAGTGATTAAAGCCGGTGATACAAGGTTTGCACATGCACATATTAGGATATGAGAGAAGATGATGGAATTAACTTTAAGCTTTGAAGATGTATTTCATCTTGGGAATCTTAAAGCAGAAAGCATGAAAAAATTCTTCGCTAATATGTCTACAAGTTAATCAATATTTGATGACCTCTAACTGTAGAATTTGAAAATCCATCCTTTCACATGTTGATTGATACAATAAATGATAATACTATATTTTAAACAAAATAAGGGAGCAAACAATTATTAATGCATTATACCTTGCAAAGAATATAGGCTAATGAGCACTATTTGCAAAAGGACTTTCTCTAATTTAAGCCATCAATATATACGGTATTCACCCAAGCGACACTGCTACACATAAATATGGATCGTCATCTTGTTATTGCTACAAAAATCCTACTATCCTATGTTTTGCAATTATTGAATTCTCCTAATTTCGATTTCTAATTTTCTCATTACCAATAGCTACTATACAATAGACGCTCTGCCTTGACGGAGGTTTTAGAACATGTATGTGGAAGAATCCACACAGTCGGAGTTCTAATGACTTGGTAAAAACCATCGTTCGAGTGAAGTCAAGTTCATAAATTGTAAACCAAAGTAAGTCTGCTCAGACTTAAAGTCTATACAAATAATTGTATAGACAAATAACTAAAAATTTGATAACATATGGAAGCACTGGATTCAAAGTACTAAAGATGAAGATGCTGAGCAATAAACTTATAGTCTACACAAATAACAGCATACTATGATGGATGGTAGAAAACAAATGTATTTCACTGACCTTTATTGTAAGAACCCCCCTGTTCTTCTTGTCTCTTATTGTCAACATATCAAGTGTGGGTAGCAACCTCAAATCATGTTCCATTAACGTCTCATCTTGGAGTCCTGCCAAATGCAACTTCACTATGCCTAGTCTCTTGTCATCGACAATGTTATCCTCATCAAGAACCTGTATAACATGAAAGATTATGGGATTCAAGAATCCAAGTAAATCATTTGCAAAGGAAACTTATCTAAATGTACTCAACAACCATATTCCTTAAGAGAAACTACAAAGTTTACATTAAGTGTGAAATAGTGAGCTATTTCACGACAGTGAGTTCTCTAAAGTACAATTTGCTCATCAGTTATTCTTCCTAAAATCTATAATTTTACCTTCTCCAGAAAAATATCTGCGGAAAGAGACTTAACAAGGTTTCCGTCAATATATATATATATATATATATATATATATATATACCTATTCAACTGTCTAGATTAAACTTGACTAGTTGCTACATGGACAAATAAATACTTCTTTAAATAGCCATCTAGATCATATTTTCATAGAGTAATTCAATTAATTCGGATAGAGCTTTTATAGATTTACTAGTTTTTAAAATCTAGTGCTATTTTATTATTCATCTCAATATCACTCTTTCAATGTGAATCATTTCACAGGCATGCGTCTCAATGCAAATGCTTGTATTGAAAATTTCATAAAAGAAGAACTCCCATATTGTCCTAAACATTCATCATTTAAATAAATTGCTTAAAGATATCTATTCAGCCAATGTGAATAAGTGAAACACGTTTGCTAATCATGAGATAGTTCAGAAACGTAAATAAACATAAAATTAGCTTCATTCAACACCACCCATTCCATTATACTTGCGAGCAAGTATTATCGATATGTTAGAATGTGATTTAGATTTGCTATAAGGTGGCAAAGCTATTTCAAAAACTTGCAAGAGTTGTCCTAATACATAATCCAATTTGTTGTGGAGTCAAGAAACAGAATTTAACCCAAAAAGCACTTGGAAGGATAGAAGATGTAATAAAACTAGACCAACTACTTATTAATGATGTCTCCCAAATTTTGAAGGCTATCAATATCCTACAAGTATAAACTTAGTTCTTCGGAGAATATCATTATCTTGGCCTATTAGACTTCATAACCCATCTAGACTACTACAAGACAAACCACAAAACACAGAGGGTAATTGAGCATAAAGAGAAAGAGGAGAAAAGGATAACTTGAACGTTGTAAAGCTCCAGTTCTAACTGAAATAGAACCACAAGGAATCTGAAAACTTAAACTCCAAATGATGTAACAGAATAACCAGATCTTGGAAGGGGATTAACAACTAAAAAGGAGACAAACAAGTTAATGCAAGCAAATCATACCACAAGGTACAGAAGAACCTACAAAGCAAAACATTTTACAAAGGTGGTAGAATTACACATCAGATGACATATAAAGAAAACAAAATAAGGAGCTTCATTTCATCAAAGTAGGTATACCTTTGAATTAAAATTCTAGAAACAAGCAAAGGACAATAATTTCAGTGATGCCTACCTCAAAAATCACTGATTGGGTCTCCTTGTCCTCCACAATTAGCTCAAAAGTTTCATTCCAGATAGGGTTGAGGTTGTCATCAATCACTTTTGTTTTTACCTTGAATGCAGGACGAATATGCATGACAACATAAGGGTCTGATTTACCAATAAGCTCCATGTTCTTTAAAGAAGTTGCTTTCACCACAGTCACTGTAAGTCTTCCCTGTGGTTTAAGCTCTAAGTCACTGCAAAATAAAACAAGATCTTTCATAATCTCCAATATGAACAATACATAGCAGTATAATCAAGAAGCAAGAAGAATACCTTAGAAGTAAAATAACTATACTTGCATCTTCTGTCACCGGAAATAAGTGAATTGAAAAATGGCAACAAAATCTAAAGTTATCAGCAGTGGCATGCGGTGATAACTTCCTATGGAAGGGTTAAAACAAGTGAGTGGATTCAAGCCTGTACCAGATTCCCAAGTCCCATCAACATGAGTAAATTTCTAAAAGTGCATAGTTTTAAATGAGAGTCTCATTTAGCCCTGTCCATGGGCTAAATAGGTTCGACTGGGTGTAGCTCAAGATTTTGACCATGCCCAAGCTTACCTTTCCACAATTTAAGCGCCATAATTAAGATGCTAGGTTGCCCAAGAATTAGCCGGCAGGTTCTGCAAAGCTTAACGACTTATTGGACTAACCTATAGAGAAAGATTTCGGTTTAAGTGACAAGATTATTTACTTAGCTTTAAAAGCGAGCTTAGTTAGTTGGAGTTGTTTGTTTTAATTTAGGAAAATACAGGGTTCTAGAGTAGCATTAGGTGCTTTCTCTCTTACATTTTTTCTGATTTTGATAGTAGCCAATTTTATCAAAAAACCTATGGACTGGCATTAGGTCCGCCATCCCCCTAGTTGGTGAACCTTGACTGAAGTTCCAATCATTTCTCAGAATGTGTAATATTATCTAGACCTATTAGAGCAGATAGTGCACCTCTTATGGACCTCTCAATCTAGTGTACAGTTGGGATGGGATGCTATACATGGACTCCAGACGGTTTTAGAAGAAGTACGGTTGATTTGAAAAACAAAAAAAGAAATGTACACAAGGAGGTACACAAGAAGTAACCCATAGTTTTAATCATTCTCAAACATAGAGACAACGGAATTAGGAGCTGGATGTAGCCCATTTTCAGCCCAATAGCAGTACATTGGCCTTAGTTTTCCATACACAATGAAGTGACAAAGCAAACCATATGGATCCATCACCAAACCATTATACCACTGCATATATTCCAATCACATAGAACAGCAACAGATGCAAGCTAGTTATGTTATTGGAGAATGGATTAAAATGTACGGAGCACAGAAGCAACAATAGGAAGAAACATCCTTTTCGGACAAAATTGCAATGGAATGTGTTTACACTTACACCAACAAAAAGAAAAGAAGAGAATATTATATTAAAAATCAAAGGAAAACAGCTATGTGAAAGGAAACAAGGAACTTGCAAATGCTAACCTTGTATCAACGGCTACTCCACCGATTGGGACAACAATCCTATGGGGCCATTCAAGCATGTCTGAAATAAGAGAATCTACAGTGTCCTGAGAGAAGTATCAATCAAATTAGTGTAGGGAGATTATTATACTTTTATATATGACCTAAAAAGATTCAAATCAATGAGATTTCGAGTAAAACAACAGCAAAAGAAAAACAACCAAGAAGACTCGACATATCAAAGAAACTTAAATCTCATAATGTCATAGATAAAATCTTACATCGATCATGCCTGAGAGTCCAGGAATGGCTGTTAAGCTTCCTCCGACTGCCTTCAATGTATAATCTATTCTGGGCTTAGGCTGAAGAAAAGTTTTAGATGATACATTTCAAGTTTCCAGCTCATTCTTGAAGTACTTGTACAACAACACTTTAAATAGTGTTCATTGCTTAATTTGATGTTCATATCTAAATTAAGAAAAGAGCAAGAAGAAAAGGTCACAAGGCTGTGACAACCGAAATAGAATTTCCTTCGTGAATAACATTTCAGTTAAGCCAATTTAGTGCTCACAATACGATTAGGAGAAAAAAATTAAAAAGCAAATCAGAAATGAAATAAGGTAAGCATGCTCTCTCGTTCATTGGCAAGATTTCACAAGCAAGCTACTAAATGGAACTACACCTATGAACGAGTATAAAGTTGTTACTGCCATTTTTTTAATTTAAATAATTAGTTCTTTGTAGAAGTCATTGTGGCTAACCTCATAAAATAAATAACTATTATTAGCTTCTTTTCCTTAAATTGATCAATTTTTTTTTCATAGCAAAGGACTGTCTTTTTCCTTTTGCGTTAATAATATTTTAATAAATCAGATGTGACTAATCCTTAATGCCAATTTCTTCTTATATTTAATCAAATTGTTCTCTTATAAGTCAGTAGTAACTATGTAGACAGGGCTAACTAGTGATGTCAACTATTTTTCTTCCATAACTAATCTTTCTTTATTTATGAGTCAAGTGCGACCTAGTACTGCCAAATGTTTTTCTCTTTCTCTTCTAATTAATCAAAGTTCTTATATAATAAAATACCAACTAACCATTTATAAGAAACTAGTGACTAAAAACCTTGTAAAAAGGTTAGTTGCAAATGCCATTTTTAACATTTTTCTTTAACTAATTTGTTTGGTATACAGCAAATTATTCTCATCAAAAGAGTAGTTGCAATGCCCTTTTCTTTCTGCAATTATTTATTTTGTTTATAACTTAATGGCGACAAACTTTGTCTATTAATTATTACTATTAACCCATTTATTTTGTAATAATCATTTTCCCTTTCTTTTGTAGAAGTCAATGCCATTTTTTTTATTACTCTATAAATCATTTCTTAGAAGTCAACAATATGATATTTCCATTATCCTCAATGTAAAAAATTTGCTAGACAAGTACATTGGTATGCAGAATTCCACAAAAAGATCATTTCCAAAGACTATTTTGCTAGACATGCTATTCTGTTGAAAAGTCATAGCACTAATCAATGCATAGGCCATAATGGAAAATTCCAGCTTTCTGATATTTCTGCTTTTGTCTGTGCGTGTTTTCACCCTATCATCCTATTTTAACAATTTACTAGACAGAATGTTTGTGTTCATCAGATGAGTTAACTCTGAAAGCATTGGTTAGCAGAAAACAGAAGCATACCAGAGCAAACAAGAGAATAAATAGAATCAATGATTTGAAATGAATGCAACAAGATGACGAAGAATGTGTATATCTGTATTTTGTCAATGAAGTTAGTTATTAGAAGCCTAAGTTTAAAACTTAACCTATAAGGAGGTTATCATCTGATTTCCTAAGTTAACAAGCATTCTTCTTAGAGCAAAAGACTGGAATGAAGACGAAGGTTAAATTCACAGTACCTGCTACATACCTCAGATAAAAGAGAAACAACAACTGCAGAAATGCAAGGAATCTCCTCAGAAAGTTGAAAAATAACTCGGATAACTGTAAAGATTTGGAGATCTTTTAACTGCAACCACAAAATCCGGCAACAGTTTACAGAGACAGCCAAACAACAGAGTTAGGATAATATTTTTTTGAAGCTTAATTAGCTAATTCCTTAAAACTAGAAGTTGGTGTACAAACCTCAATGGGCAACGATGCAATAAGTGCTTGAACAGCAAGAATTATGCTTAGATCTCCACCCCATCTGAAGTCAATATCCATTGTAATTTGACCTTCCTTGAGATTTTGAACTCGAATACCTTTGAAAAGAGGTGCAATGTCTATAAATGTTCTGCCAAGGGTACAAATAGGATATACACATTTCTTAAAACAAAAACAAAAAAAAATTCTTATCAGTGCAATTCCATGAATCGGTAAATTTGCAACATACCTAACCTAGATGTAGAACGTTTTATCTTTTATGCAATTAGACACTCTTTGGATGGTTCCTCAGATATTTACAAGAAAACTCTCACAAGTAATTTACCAATAGGAAAAACTGAAAGCTATTTCTTTTAACTTCTTTCTTTTATTTGAAGAAGAATACAATTGCTCACCTTCTATCTTAGGAGGAACAATCCCAAGAGAGAGTTTGCTGAATTGAAGTGATGATATTCCTGGAGGCTTGTAATCCTCAAGTAAAGGTTCAACAGTCTCCTTGATGACCATTGTTGCTGCCTAATACCAAACCAGAAACCAGTTAGATTGCATGTAAGCGTAAGCAAATTGAATAAGCTACTCATAACTCATAAGACGGAAAAGAGATGTACAACAAAAACAAGTTCTGGGCTTAGTCCTTTCCCGTATTTACCCGTCATTACTGCAATCTAACCGTTTTCAATCTACCTTTAACTATTTCAATTTCCCTTTTAAAAATTGGAATTGGAGCAGTTTAGTTGATTCTCTGTTTAAAATTCCCTTCCCAAAAGAATTTACCAGAAGATTTTCTTTTTTTCGGGGGAGGGGGGGGGGGGTGGAGGGGGAGGTTATTGCAGCAAACAATAGCACATAGGTATATTGGAGAAGCCCAATACAGAAGGAACTATTTCCAGTGGTAAAATACATTGAGTACAAAGTGTTTTCAAAGTGTCTGATGTTGAATACAGTATTTGTGTTTCTCGTACATGTCTGAGGAGCATGCAGGAAAGTGTTAGGTCCTATACATATCCGACACAGATACAAAACCTTCCAAGAAGTGTTTGTTCTTCTGAGTTTATGAAAAAGCTTACATACATTTACTTTGTAATTTCAAGAAGTGCAGACAAAAAAGAGATTCATAGTAATATATAGTAACCAGCTTACAATGGATACTAGGATGAACTCAAATAACAACCTTGGGTGGCTATTCCAGAGTTTCAATCATCCTAGTGAAGCAATCCAAGCATTAGCTTGTTATGCCATCATGGATGTTCCTATGCATATTAGATTCATGAATAACTTCTCAATTGGTAATTAGGTTTTCGGCATAAATTTAGGAATGGCCTTAGAACATGTCAACCACGTTAATACACAATCTAAGAAACACGCAGCACCAATACAAAGCATCCCCCTTAATTACCAAAGCCCATTCTCCCTTTCAACCAATAGTTTGCCAAGATCTGTAACTGTTTTTTGATAGCTGCCCTTCTTCCTTGGCTACCTCAGTAAACACATCTAAATTTTTTCAAACTCTCCTTCATCACTAGTGCAATTTAGTTATCCCCATTTCTCCAGCAGCTTCAAAATAACCATCCACCATCTCTTCTTTTTTTCTCTCCATATCTTAAAAGTACGAGCTACAAGCAATTAACGCTTCTATAGTATTATAGAAGAACATTCCTTTTGCTTTATTCTTCATAAAGTACGCATATATTTTTTGGGTTAAGCACCCAATTTCACTTGAAAACTCTCAATGACTTTTGACAACCAACAAATGTCATCATCATGGTCATCAAAAACACAACTTGATTCATAATCTTTCACAGTTTTATGATCCTATGCATTAAAAATATGTTGTCTCAGACAAAAAGCAAGAATGCAGTAGAATCGAGGTGGATCATAAACTCGGACGTGAAAGCATAAATTGTATGAAATTATTGATTTGCTAATACCCCAATTTATACACATTTTCATTATTTCAGAAATAGGTATATGTTTCATAGTTTTCTGAGCCTTTTGGTTGATCAGACAAGATAAATAAGTTATCTACAATGACTTTTCACATTTGAATCTTAGAAAACTAATTGTCGTCACATGTATTCCAACTTTTGCTTCTTTTGGTCTCTTATTTTTCTTATCTTTTCTTTTATTTATTTGGAGTTCCTAACAAAAACTTTCTTTTTCTAATCTATTCAAGTAATAAGCATATTACTGTTACTAAGTCATTGTACAATAACAAACTCTTTTATGCAATTCACGTTGTATAGCTAACTAATCTAAGCACAAACATATAAATTCATGAAATAGGCATACACCCTTTTGTAGTAAAATCTGCATGATATTTGCCTCTTAAGCTTTTCTAATTTACATGCAATTATTTGATGTTATGTTTTGGAGTTCATAAAATCTTTCAATCCTATGTTTTTGATCTTTTGTTCAAATTTTAAGGGCGCTCCACCAACCCTAAACGGTAAAGCGACTTTGACAACCTTGGTCATTATCTATTCAAAACTAATGGCAGCTATCATTGATGACAAGCAATGGTAAAAGTAGATGAATGTCAACAACCATTGGTCACATCTAGTAGTATTATTTCGTATAAACCACCAATTAGGACCAAAGCCAATCCTTAGATACTTTCAAACAAAAATTAGAACTACAATTATATTTTGATTACTTGATAAAACAACCACATGTAAGAAACAATTTATCCTGCACTTCGTTTGTCCCACTCAGGGGGAGAAACAATTGCATTTTTTATTTTGCTACAATTCTTTCCGGTAAAAGCCACGCATGAGATGTTTCGTAACATCATGTGCCACCTATCTAAAACTATTATTTTGAAACTTTTGGCTCCTCTGTTCAAATCATCTGACTATAAACTAGCTGCAATATTCAGCATCCTACTATCCTAATTATCTTGTGAAGCTTCAATGTCTTTACAATAAAATAAAGGTTAAATAGCACGACAAATAGGCATCTTACATCTGCAACAAAAGGCCATAATCTGCTCAGTTGTTGATTTAGCCACTTCACCTGCAGAAAATCCATAATGATGCTTAAGATGTTATGATTGCTAAAGAAACTGAATTTAAGTAACTTATAATGTATTTGTATTTAAAACAAAAACAATGATCTTCTAAATTTAAGGAAGCAGGTATAGATATGTATGAAGTTTGTCTTCCATGTAAGAAAGGACAAAATTTCATAACCACACAAAGCAATTGTATTTCTGGATTATTTTGGTGCTTAGCATCATCGCAATTACAAGGTAAAAACCTTTTATCTTATCCAAAAAGCAAATGCCAGAAACAGGATGACCATAAGAACATGTTAATAGTCAATATACTCTTCCTACATGTAGTTGTCGCCAGTAGGGGCATCAATAATCAATGTATTTCCTACATGTAGTTGTCGCCAGTAGGGGCATCAATAATCAATGTATAAAATACCTATCTAGCAACTGAAATGGATAAAAGCACAGCAACCTATAGAGGAATCCAGAAAATGTTGCAAGGAGTGACTTGTAATGAAAAGAAAAAGCTGATTGAATTTACTTAAATAGAATACTGATTAGAGAATGAAAAGCTAAGGACACAAAATAACACCTGCTCAAATAAAGGAAACGAAATCCATTCTGGATAGTTGTGGGCACATAATTTCTTTAAATCATCTCTGTTTAAGGATGCTAGAACTTTTATGTCAGCAGCCTGTGAAAGAGGAAAAACTGTAAGTACGATTGTATTATTCATAGTAAACTGAAAGTTGGATGTTAATTTTCTACACACAAGTTAGTCACATCTTCCAGCCTGCAGTATACTTCAAAATTAACCAGCCTTGTAAATTGTTATGTGCAACAACATCTCACCCTAACCATTTTCTTTTGTTTTTTTTAAATTTTAGATAATATGGTAAGCCTCCTTTGGAAAGAAAGGCAAGGATAGCCCCTTGTCTTTATGGACAAGCGTGTTCAGAAAGTGGTGAAAATGGAGTCCAATACACACATTGGCCAATTTCAAGAGGGAACCCAGAGAATTGCTACCCAAAATAGAAGTACCGGACATAGGTGGAGACCCTACGACCAATTAAACAGCTCCTAGGAGCTCAAGAGAGGAGATCCTGACCATGTTCTAGGAAATAGCAAAAGAAAGACAGTGGCATGAACCATTTCAATAAATGCTACCAGCAGCATCAACACATCATATCTCCTAGTTCTCCAAAGATAATCATATTGATGCCTCTACCCGCTAGATGTTCATGATGTACATTTTGAAAGTATATACACTAGTTATTGCCTTAAACAACCCTGATTTCTCTATATAATGCAAGTATCAAGAGCTATGTTGACATATTGAGGTAACAGAAAAGTGGAGGTAATGAACACCTTTAAGAATGTAGCGAGTAATGTCTTCATAATTACCAACATATATATATATATATATATATATATATAAAGTGAAATTAATAAGAACAATTGATACGATTTAAATTTCCAGCCCTACTTATGCTGCTCTCAAGTCTTTGGAATCAAAAAGGTAGAAATTTTTGTATGCCTAAAATTTCGTTCATTGTTGGAAATTTTCATTTAAATCAAAGCTCAATATTTTCTTTAGATAGCCAAAATTCCTCCTCGGATGGAAACCTGTAGTTCCAAACATGTCCCTAATGTTTTCATTGTGGCAGTATTCCATTCCCCTTGGAATATTAGATAGTATTGTCCAGGACTCCTTCATCCAATCAGCCTCTTCACTTCCTACATAGCTCTGATGCTGAAATCTACATCCATCACCAATTTCATCTACTTTTTCTAGCTGCCCTCTATGTTTGAACTCCACAAAAATTACAACAGTGTGCTCTAATTTCTTTCCAGCTTCAATCATGTAATATTTCTTCTTCAACAGACACGATGAAGGCAGGCCTCCTTCTGTTTTCTGGATAAGTCTAGGAAAGAGAAAACCTTCTTGAAAAAGTTAGATCTTCTGATGTATGTCATCTGGAAAAGTCAAGAAAAAGTAAATATTTTAAGGAAATTTTGGTGAAAGAAGTTTTCCTTCTCAAAGATGAAGGAAAACAAGAATGGAAAAGGAGAATGTGGGTCCCCCTCACCACTTGTTCATAGTATCATTTAAAAACACTAACTATTTTGTCAATTCTATAATCATACTTATAATTAAATTAATTAAAAATAGTAATAATAACTTGTAATTTATAATAAAATATAGTTATATTAATTATTTTTATATTGTTTCCCATTGCATTACTATTTTGTGCATTCATGCGTTAGTTAATAATTTATTACTAACCTGATAACTTATTTGTTAATTTTTTGTATAATTGTAATTAGTATAACTAGATATATCCTTTAGATTGTCATACAGAATTTTTTATTATTTAACTATTTTTGCTATTAACATAATTATGATGTTATTAAATTCTAAAACATATTTCAGTGATCCATTAGCACTAAAGAGATCAAACATTAAACAAATACTCAGAAATTGTTATATAACTGGATATGTCATGGGATTTATCCCATGGGTCCAGTAAAATATCTAGTAAGCTTCTTAGCATGGACCCCATACTATTCTACTCGTGATATATAACTACCAACTGCCCACATAACTACTGTACTATACATCATACTCCCAACTACTTTCATAATTATAATAAAACTGCTGTTACATAACTAATACTAACTACTAAATATCTAGTGAGCCCCTCGCGCATACCTCTATACTAGTCTACTCTTAATTTATAACAGAAATCCTACCACAGAGAAGTTTTCAGGATTCCTACAAAGTTTTTAAGCTTTTCAGAGGAACCAAACCAGGCCTTAAAGAATGAAACTGTAGCATAAACTTATGACTTGCATTCTCAAAGCCACAAATTGAAACAAGCAAGGCTTCAACTTCCAAATTTGAAAGAAGTTGTAAATACAACATGTGATGCCATGTGGCTGCATATGTGAACTTATAGTAAGGGTCTAAAATCAATCTTAATAATCATTAAAGATATAAAACTAATTGAAAAAAAAACATTAAAATTTTCAAAAATAACTTCGAATTGTGGCAATATAGCAACAATGATTTTTAACCAATATGTCTACTAAATCAATCTCTCTAAAATAACATAAATTTCAGAAACAATAATAATAAATTTCAGCAGCATAGGCAGCTTTACGACTCCATATAGAAGCAACAAGTATTTGCCTCGAAAACAGATGCCAAATACAAAACTATACAAAATGATTGCTATACAATAATGTGAGGAACTTATTCTTATTGTATATGTAGTCAATGTAGCCGGCTTAAAAAAATACCGTCGTAATCATTGAAGTATGTAGATTTCTTAAATTCTTTTCCCTTTCCTAACTTATCTTTTGCCAACTCTAATTTATTTTTGCTTAATTAATTTATTATGAGACTCATATATATTAATTTTTTGTCCTCATTAAAACTTTAAAGAAAAGAAAAGGTGATGGAACTGATATAATCTAAAATGGTCTTAACCGGGCATAGATGCTATGCCATAAACAGTCTTGAATAATTTTCTTTTTGGTAGTTTTTTGTGTTTTCATTTGTCCTTCTCTGTATATGCTAACCGCAATCTTTTTAGATTTATTAAGTTGAAGATTGAACAAGGAATCAATAGGCTTCAAACATCAAATCAAACCAGGTGAAAGCTTCAAATTCTTAAGATTGAAAAAAAGAGTATTCGTATATTACTGTGATATTCTGATTCTATTCATCATGAGTGTCGCAATAGCATATGGTGGATTATATGTTTCACATTTCGTATGTTTCAATTCCAAATTTTGAATGGAACCTGGATGTTTGTATCTTGCAACTGATTAATTAAAAATATTTTGTCGTCACTAGTTAAGCTCTAAATGCAGTAGCAGTACATCATTGTCATAATTGATTTCAACTGCATTAAAATCTTTGGTATTCTCCAGAATTCTTTTTTGATTATTGATAAAACTAGTTCAATTCTTTATCAAGACATCAAATCAAATTGGTTCAAGTTCAGTTAGTTTTCTATTGAACTGATAAGTGCCATCATTTGTGATATGTACCATCCTTTGTGATGATTAATAAACATATCATTGAAAATAAATTTCTAAGCACGAGAGTGTAGTTGCTGAAGCATCAAACTGATCTAACAACACATCATCCAAGGATACATTTATTTTAACAAGTAACTGTTAATGAAGCAGCGCTTTCGTGCTGACTACACTGTTGTGTTACTGATAGAGAGCAACAAAGGGTGTTCATGATTTTAAAATGCTAAGCTTCTATAACCACCTAAAAAGTACTTTACAGAGGTAGAGGTTTACTTTCTGGTTCTCATAAACTGCCTGCTAAATGTAAAACAATAGGATCAAAATTACGAGTTTGAAAAGACAACTATGTTCCTATATGTCATTATGTCTGATTTGCACTGTCGAATGGGTTCATTCTCCTTGGTGGACAAGCTATATCTCCTTTGTTGTGGATGACTTTTTTATACCTCTTACGGAGAAGTTCAAGACAAGTCCTAGTCCTACTTGCTATCCTCAATCTAATTTACTAGGTTTTTCCTCCAAAAATACCAGATAGATAAATAGGCATACACAATATATTATAATGCATTAGGGAAACACTACTTCCGCCATTTTTCTGTTAAAATGCCTTAACAGTCTTGTCCGATGTCTTCAGCAGTTGCTCATGTTGTAGGATCTCAGACCAAAACAAATACCTAGCTACAGAAAATGCTTAATACATAGCTGTATGTTCAACATCTCTACTTATATAGATATCCTTCTCATGCTTAAAGCACAACAAACGGTGTTAATTAGACAACCACATCAAGAGAAATTGCTTGAAAGAATTCCTTTCCGTCCATAGTGCTAAGAAGGAAGCAGTATATGACTTAAATAATCAAGATATGAAATAAAGGCTATCCAACAGCTGGGAATTTCTTACATTTCTGCAGTAAAAATGCATGACTAGAAAATTTTTCATTGGGCCAAGTGTTTTACAGAAAAGTGAAGTTTAAGAGAACTATTACGGCATTGTAACACTAAAAGACACAAAAGCAACCAAAGCCTAGTGAAAGACTACATTAATTGACCCTACAAGTCACCGGATCCATCAATATAGAACTAGTGCATTCCCATAATAATGCAGCAATGACAATCAAAAAGATTCGAAGAGCACATTTCAGTTAAAATGTTAGTTTATTGAAGTTTGATCAGATTTGAATTACCAACAAGCCTTAGACAAAAATAAAAAGAGAAGAAAGAGAGAGAGAGAGAGAGAGAGAGAGAGAGGTTAAACTCCCTACCGACCTTGGTTGTTCTTTTGTCGCTGCGGTAGCGCATCATGTGGCTCCAACCGGCAATGAGGCCGATGCCGACGAGCAAGCCTATTAACATTCCCGAGATCAAACCCATTTCCGGTTGATTTGTTGTAGATTGCTGCCGTTTGATTCTTCTGATAAGCGAAAAGTGATTCTGCTTTGGGCACTTGTTGTCGTTGCTGATTTTGGTTCCATTTTCTGCATTTGGGGATTGAAAATTGAGATCCAACGTAACGGAGGGAAAATCGGCAGGGCATGGAAGAGAAAACCTCTTTATACGGACGCTGGTTGACCTTTTTTTTTCTTTTTATTTTTTCATTAAACGTCACAGGCCATGAATTTGATTGATCTTGTTTTAGTGTTGATTGATTTTTGTGCTTGTGTGTGTGATTTTATTATTGAAACAAATTGATACAAGATGATAGTGTAAACAATGTAGAACTCTGTTCAATGTTAGTCCTTTCGTATTATCATTCTAACACCGACGCAAACCAATAACAGTATTTTTATAATTTTTATAATATGTTTTGGATCTCTTTTTAAGTAAGGGTTGTAATATATGATTATATACAAAAATTTAATCCAAAATAGATTCATTTAATTAGGATTAGAATTAAAAAATTTTGACCCATATAAATATACAGATTGAATTATGGTGAAACGAAGTTGCTTCGATTTTTATAGAGTCGATTCAAGTCTTTTCAAAGTTGTTCTATTAATTCGAATTTCATATTTTGAAGTAACAATTCTTTTCTATTTTTTCTTACTGTACAATAAGATTTTAGTAATAAAAAAATGATAATATTAACTTATAAAATATTAAATTATATTGTAGTTTTAATTAATCGTTTATTTTTATATTTTAGTAAAATAGTATAAAATAAGAATTATAATATTATCTAAAATATTACTATGTATATATTTTTTTAATGACGAATTTGAATTTTATATAAAAATTTTTACTAAAATTTTATTAAATAGTTATATTTATCAGAATTTTTATCAAAAATATATTTATAATAACAACCTAACAATTACAACAACCACAACAAACCAACTATACGAAATAGAAAAGGCAAAGTAGTGATTACAACGAAGTGTTTGTAACTTTCCGGTTACAACATATGGCATATAATGATACAAGGAGATGTTTGTGCAAGAATGATCAAGCATGTATCCTTCACAAATGGAACAAAATTTTCAACAAAACCAAGCATTTTTGTTAACAAAATGGCATAATAAATATATCCACTTAGTGATCTTACACATACAATAAGGACATAATGCAACTAGTTCAGTAAGTAGTTAGCTCTCTCGCCTTAGGAACTTCTAAAAAAAGGTTGAAGAACAATTGAAACCATTCTTGCATTCCTCTTAAAACGTCATCTCCACTAATATAATTATGTAACACCGATACACCAGTAATAGTTAACAGCAACACCATGCATAACTAGGAGGTTTTGCTAGGCCTCAGCGCAGGAGGATGAACTAGGCAGCATGTATAAGCTGCTCGAATTGCAAAAATTGGAGTTAACCAGCTGGAGAATTACCATAGTAGGAGATCCATTAGTAGGAGTTTGAACAAATAAGGAATTGCTTTCAGAGTAGTACTTGTTAACATAGAAGAGTTGTATTAACATTGTAGTCCTTGGTAGCTTAGGAAGTATTTTAATTTGGAGCAAACTCTAGCTGCGACTAGAGTATAAATAAGTGTAGGCTTATCATCGTTAACAGTTTTGGATAACAAAAGTTCTTGATTCCCTTCTTAATTCTGTCTTGCCTCTGCCTTGTTATGTCCCTCCCTAGCATTGTTCTTTCCTTCCTTGCTTTGTTCATCCAGTTTGTACCAAATTGGTACCAGAGCCAACGATCATACGAAAGTTAGACCCGAATCTTCACAATCACCTTCGCCTTCTATGCATGTAGGAAATTTTCTGCAACGACCGTCGTCGACACTAATTTCTACATCGCGAAGTCTGGGAAAAGTTAAATGGCAAGATCAATACCTTGGTCTTCAAGCTAACTTCACAATGCTAATGGCTCAGATTATGGCGTGCTTCAAATGCCCGTAACTGAGTTTCGTGAAAGTGAAAAATAGGAAGTAGAGTTTCTTGAAAAATAAAGTGGAAGTAGAGTTCAGTATTTGTGTTTCAATAGATTTTGAAAGTATGTTGAAAATTGAAATATATAATTGTATTGGAAAGTGTGTAAATAAAAAAGTTGGAACTGGAGTTCCGCATGTGGAAGTGGAGTTCTGAGTTTTTTGTGTAATTGAAACATAGGAACTGTTCGGAACTCAAAATCTGGCGAGAGAAAGTAGAATTACGGACATTTGAAACACGCCCTTAATGAAGAAAGAGCGGGAATGCGTCCGCTCATACAAGAGTTAGTGCGAGCCCGCAATGCAAGTACAGACACCGTAGAAACAACTATCCATCACAAACCCACCAAGACTCTAACTACTGTCCGTACCCCATCAGCCTTACGACTTACACCTAATATTACAGCTGCAATATTTATATCAGAGACAACAACGACATTAGTTACTGCAGCAAAATCGTCACTTCGTTCTGTCGCTTCTCCTATTGTTATGGCCGCCAATCCACCAAGCTCAAGACCAAAATTATATACTGACAGTAACTCTAGAAGGGCAAAGGGTTAATGATTCTACTGCGATGACAAATATGAGCGTGGCCATAAATGTGTCGCTCGTTTATATTCCATTACTAGGCAAGACAGTGAAGAATTTGAAGATGACTCCTTAGAGGAATTACTTGACGGTCTAGTGTTTAGGGATGCCACCCTTTCACTAAGCGCCATGCATGGGCTAGCTGGACCTCAAACCCTCCTAGTTCAAGGAAAAAAAAAATAACAAGAGATATTTGTACTCATTGACTCGAAAAGTACTCATAATTTTATCTCCGAGCGATTAGCCAAGCATCTACGATTGTCGTCTATGAAAGTACGACCACTAAGTGATGAGCTAGCTGACGGGCGCCCTCGGTCCATTGAGGTAATATATAATCAAATTCCCTTAGAAATACAAGGTGCTTATATTATTGTAGATGCATATCCCTTTCTATTAGGAAGTATGGATCTAGTACTTGGTATACAATGGTTAGAAAGTTTAGATCCAGTCATCTGTGATTGGAGATGATCCGAGATGAGTTTTTCTTGGCAAGACCAAAAAGTTATTTTGAAGGGAATAAGAAAGGGAAAAGTTTCTGAACTGACCAGCATTGACAGAAAGGCAGTTTTCTGCTCCTTACGGCTGTTGGCAGTGGAGCAAGATCAAGGAGAATCCTCTGGACAAACTAGTAGTGCACCTACTGATCTACAAGCAATATTGGATAAATATTATTTCATTTTCAGTCCAATACCAAGTCTTCCACCCAAGCGTTTACATGACCACGGGATTCCTTTATTACCGAACGCAAAACTACAAGTGTGAGGCCTTATCGGTACCCACATGCCCAAAAGGTTGAGATCAAAAGAATTGTCGTAGAGATGATAACGGAAGGAATCATACGACCAAGTTGTTTGGCATTTTCATGTCCGGTCTTACTTGTTAAAAAGAAAGATGGCTCTTGGCAATTTTGCATAGACTATCGAGCATTGAATGACATTACTATGAAGGACAAATTCCGGATTCCGATAATTGATGAGCTCTTGGATGAACTTTATGGCGCTCGTTACTTCTCAAAATTGGACTTAAAATCGGGTTATCATCAAATAAGAGTCAATGAGGACGATGTGCACAAAACAACGTTCCACACGCAAGATGGGCATTATGAATTTCTTGTGATGCCTCTTGGACTCACAATGCTTCGGCTAAATTTCAAATTTGATGAACGTAGTCTTTTGTCCTCACCTTCGTAAATTTGTTCTTGTTTTTTTTTTAATGATGTTTTGATATATAGACCTACTTGGAAGGACCATTACAACACCTAGCCACTATTTTTGCTATTTTACAATGTGAACGTCTTTATCCAAATCTACTATCGGTGTTTTATCATGGGGTATGGTCTCATTGATGCTCCACTAACAAACCTCCTAAAATAAAATCCTTTCAAGTGGGATGAAGAAGCCAAAGATGCTTTCCAGCATCTCAAGAAGGCATTGATGTCTACTCTTATCCTCATATCACCAAATTTTACCAAACCATTCATTGTTAAAACAAATGCATCGGGCCGAGGTATTGAGGTTGTCTTGTCACAGGAAGGTGGACCTATATGTTATTTCTGCAAGGCCTTATTGACAATAGCTTTAACAAAATCTACTTATGAAAAGAGTGTTAATGGACCTCAATCTTGTTATACAACGTCGACGTCCTTATTTATTTGGCTATAAATTTATCGTCAAGACCGATTATCTCAGTTTGAAATCCCTCTTGGAACAACGACTTTCTTCACTAGACAACAAAATATGGTTAGTCAAGCTTCCTGGTTTTGATTATACAATTTAGTATCGTGCAGGAAAATTAAGTGTTGTTGTCAGTGCATTATCCTGCTGTCCAGATGCATCTATAGTTGCCATTTCTACATTACAAGCTTCTTTTTGGATCCTTACTGTAAGATGAGGAGACACGAGCTCTACTCCAAGCTGCAGAAAGGGGAGATTGGTCAAACCTGTCTATAACAAATGGCTTCTTGATGCAACATCGATGATTGTGAGTACCAGCAAACCCTTCGCTGTGTAGACAGCTCCTCCTAGAAGCGCACAACCTAGCCCCTGATGGACACGATGGGCAATTTCGCACGTTCAAACGCCTCTCACAATAATTCTATTGCCCGGGATTTCTAAAGACGTGCACCATTACATCTCCGAGTGCTCAACATGTGCACGAGTCAAGACCGATTCCTTGCGGCTAGCAGGAGTTCTTCAATTGCTACCCACACCGCAAGTCATTTGGTTTAAAATTTCTATAGACTTTATTGAAGAACTACCTAAATCAAAAGGTAAGGATGTTATCTTGGCGTAGTAGACCGGTTATCCAAATATGCCCACTTCATTTCTAAGAAACACCCCTTGAAGCAAGGTAGACCTTCAGAAGGCAAGTGTGGCTACACATTTACTAGACAGGTAGTTCATTTGCATGATATCCCCTCCTCTATTGTTTTCGATAGAGATACAATTTTTCTAAGTTCTTTTTTGCAAGAACTAAATAGATTGCAAGGGACATCTCTCCACATGAGCACGGTTTATCATTCACAAATCGACGGGCAAACGAAAGTGGTTAATAGAGGGTTGGAAGCTTACTTGAGATGTTTCACGTTAGAGCATCCACGAAAATAGTGTGGATGGTTTCATTATGCCGAATATTCATGCAACACAAGCGTCCATTCGGCTATTGACACCATTTGAAGCAGTTTATGGCCGAACACTACCTTTTGTTGTTTCCTTTGCAACGGGACCAATCCAATCCGATGCGTTAAGGGTAGTGTTGCGGACAAAGATTTTATCTTAAAGGAACTAAAGCATCATTTGAAACAAGCATCATTCTATGATCTATCCTTACATCTACTGCATTTAGAATGGTAGCGAAATAACCAGAGTAATGCATTAGAAATCTTAAATAATGCATCCTGATTTTTACTTAAGACTAGGCTTAACTTTTCTTTTCTTTAGTCTCTCTCAGTTAATACAGAATTTAGGTAGAGTTCAGTGGTACCTATTGTTGTGCATCGAGGTGAGGCAATGATGGTACATTCTGCGTAATTATATTTTCTCATGTAGAAAGATCCGTAATTTCGACGGACATCTATTTACTCTATGTTGTTTGTACCTTCTAAATTGTATGTATATGTTTATTTCAGTTTGAGATTTATCGCAACAGATAACTGTTGTAGAAGCTCTGTTGAATCTTTACATTCATTTTTTCTGGTGTTGATGTATTCATATAGTATTTTACTGTTGATGATTTATCATAAGTTTTTTCTTTGGATTTTTAAAGAAAGTTCTGCCAAAATTTTTTAAAATTTTTACATGTGTTGTTTTGAAGTCAGTATTTATTAAGTTTGTTGACTGGACGAGTTTGGATTTTGCTTAGATTTGGTTTCGTCCAATACCAGTTATGGCCTAGATAGGGTCGTGACAAATTACCACCTTGTCTGTCCCATGAGACTTTGAGTACTCTCTCCTTATCCATACTAGGTTTTGTTTTGTGCTCCTGTAATGACAAATGAACGATGCAAAAAAACGTCAATCTCAAAGCATACCACTGAAAAAGAAAACTCCAACAGCAAGAGCAAATGCATGAAAAGGTAAATCTCAAAGAAAACCACTGCTAATGCTAGAATAGTTTCCTAACTAAACTGAAAGAACGATAAACCAAATTCTCAATGCACTATCTCATAACAGAAGCACCGTTATTGTATATAATCACTACACTATGTCCTCACAATATCCAAAATTGAAATGAAAACAGAACCAGGGCAACATAGTTCAATTTCTTTCTAGTTACATAAAAATTTTGTTAATGTATTGCGTTCGACTCCATATGTACTAAAGTGAATACAAAAATTCTACAAATAAAAATAGCAGCCAAAACCTCTCTAATTATCAGTAGAGATTGCAGCAACCAACAACTACTTCCAATCAACAACACGAAGTTAAAAGTGCAGCAAATAAACACCATAAAATCAGTAGCAAGATTCGTGCTAGCATTAGTGTTCCCAGCTTTCTTTGCCTTCATCTCAGCAATCTCATGCTGCAACTCCGCAGCACCCCTCGCCTCCTTCGTCCTGGCCAGCTCACCAAGATCTAAATTAACAAATCCACCAGTGTTTATCCGGCAAAAATTGCAACACAAATAAGCTTTTTTGGGTCATTGAAGTGTAGTTAAATAAAGAGAAATAAAAGGGTGCTTATAACTCAAGGAATCTGTGTGCATTGAAGCATGCTGCCATCTTCACTTAATTATAAACCTGAAATCCCCAAATATTGAAGATATAGAAGAAGAAGAAGAGAAAAGGAAGGAGATTAGACTCTACGGAAGGGTCGAATTTCGCGGCGAGACGCGGGCAAGGGAGGAGAGGACAAGTACGTCGGCGACGGCGATCGTCTCGAAACAATACAAAATCAATTGAGTGAGAAGAGGAGAAGAAGCTCAGCGACAGCGATCGCCGAAGACGCGCGGCTACGGGAGGAAGATGAGCGAGAAAGAAAATAAGAACACGAGGAGAGAAGAAGAAAAACGAACAAGAGAAATAGAAACGAGGGCAAAAGAAGAAGAACCTCGCGTACGCGTTTAATCCTCTCTTGGACGAAAAAGCGACGATATTTAATTTTCATTCATCTTATTAATAAATTATCAAAATGAAGGTGAATTATTTAGGAGATAATTTTAAGTGCTTATTGAGAAAAAAAATTTTAAAAAGAAAAATATTTTAAAAACTTTTATCATATTTATTTTATATTTAAAAAATAATAAAAATAATTAATAATAAACTTTACGATATAAATTTTTTTTATATTTTTTAATATTTTAAAATTTTATAAAATATTTAAAAAATTTTATTAAAAAATAAAAAATTAGAATGAAAAGAAAAAAAATAACCTCCCTTTTAGTTTTACCTTCGTTCACCCATATTTACTTCCAACTAAAGAAAGGGATAGTGTCTAACTAGATTCAAACCTTAGTAATTGCCGACTTGTTCTACACTTAGCTCTAACTTCTTTGCACCTCCGTCGTGCTATCGATTTGCTTCATTTTGCACTCTTGGTAATTAAAACAAGTTTTTCTTAGCAAGATCTTTTCATGATCTCATCGTTTTGGACAAGTACTTTACTGATCGTCACTACTTCTCTGCCACGCTTTGCTGTCCTATTGATCAACGTGTCTAGATCCAAATCTGACATCCAACCAAAACGAAACCCAAAATACTTCCCAAAATCATCAGTCAGCAACAAAGATCTAACACGGCATGGCTTTATGCATTCCCTTCCTAACCAAGAAATATGTTTATATCTGATTCATGTATGCTGTAGTTACAATATAAATCTAGATATTGAGAGATCTGTAGCTTGTTTGCTAGGATATGTCTCCTTATATTAACTTACAAATATGGGTTCCTTCATGTATGACATCAAAGAAAATTTCTAGTAATATTTAATTTTTATTAGGCCTTTTTTTTACCTGTTTATCTCTGTATTGTGATTCCTTGTGGAACCATAACAAGTGCTATCACAAGCCATGATACTCGAACAAATGCACCTCCTCTAGCAGATAATGGGCTGATTATTTGATTTTTTTTTTAAGATCATCGTGATAGTAGGCACTGCCCAAAATCGAGTCAAACTCACAGAAATAATTAAATATAATATATTATTTTTATATGACGATATTGTGATAATTTTAGTTTAGAAATAATTTTGTTCAGTTTTAATCTTTTTGCTTATGCCACTGCGATCGAATATGTAGGATAAGTGGGGATGTTGTCACACAATGACCAATCTTGAAAGACCACTCTTTCGTATAAGGATGGGGGAGGCGGTGCCCTCCTAAAGTAACGAACGTGTGCGAAGGTAGGCTCAAGTATTAATTCTGCTTGTGAGCATAATGGTATAAGCATGTCTGACTGTGTGATCGACTAAGTCTAACAGAGACGAAAGTCGGCCATAATAATCCGGGAGTAACGTGTGGAAGAGCTCTCGCTCAATGGATGAAAGGTACGCTAGGGATAACAAGCTAATGATTCTCGAGAGCTCTTATCGACAGATTCGTTTGGCACCTCGATGTGGACTCATCACATCGTGGGGTTGAAGAAGCTCCTAAAGGGTTCGGTTGTTCGCCGATGAAAGTGGTGCGTGAGCTGGATTTAGAATGTCATGAGACAGTTCTATTTCTATCTACCATTGGTGTTAAAGGGAGAACTGTGAGGAGCCAACCCTAGTACGAGATTATTTTAACTTGTTGTAAAATCCTGGTCTTCAAAAAACTGTAGTAAATTTCTTTGATCTTGATAGCCTTTTTACATTCCAGTTTCACTTGATTTTACTCAAAACTCTAGGTTCTTCGTACCTCTGCCAAGCAAAACTCGTATTTTTCTTCAAAAGCAAGTACATAAATTTCAGTAGCAGTGATCCTCTTGAGTGCTAAATGCCCCCGCAAGTTAATCTCCTCTAAGATTAGTGCCTAAGACATAAGGTGAGAATTCTTAGGTAGGAATAGTAAGATTTGAGATTAATCAACTCCCCTCTATTAATTAATTAATGCCACTTACATATCTATTTAAGCCCCGTTTGGTTTAGCGTTTCTCAAACGCTGCTTTTCAATTTTCTATTTTATATTTCTCAATACATATTCTATAAATATCTAAAAAATTTATTTATAAATTTAAAAAATGTAGAAAAATTCTACGTAGTAATATCTTTTTATTATATATTTTTATTAGTTTTTTGAAACAAAAAAGTAGAGCTCGTTTCTAAAAAAGAACAAAAATATTTTTCATTTCAAAAAATTCTATTTTATAAGCATTCTCAAATGCTCCTTTAGTCATCAATGTAGCATTGGGTGCACTCAAAATGCCCCAAATACATCATCTTACTATATAACTCCGAAAATCTTGTGAACCCTTTATAACATAATTTTGTTAGACTCTAACTTATGTTCTGCTGTGCATCAATAAAATATTCTAATATCCTTCCATATATTATAAACAACCTTAGTTTCAAGGAAGAACTTTCTACAACCTCGTACCCATTAACTTAGAAACTAGCAGGTAAAATTTTTCAAAATATGAAAAAAAAAAAAATCCTAAGTAGAAATAGAAAATCAAACCAAAATAAATATACAAATATTTTTTATGCTTTTTAAACCATTTTAAAGTTTCTAAAATCTTATAATAATAACATTTATCTGAAAATAAATCATTTGCGTAATAGCGTTGGGCCAAAGTTCGCAGAAAGGTTCAGCAAAAATGGCTGAAATCTGACAAGTAGTATCGGTTATCGTTAAACTCATCCTAACAACTGACGCCGGTGATCATCCGCTAGATTTTTGTGGGTTGGAATTTAGCTAGCACCACCAGTGATCGGTGAGACACTTTTAGGGACCGTTAGGTCTATCAAACTTCAATAATTACCCGCCAAGCTCGGACGAGGATGGCTACAATCTGGAAGTGTCGGTGGTGATTGCTTGAAGTTTTCAAAGGTACTTGATGATATTTGAAGTTAGTTTGTTTTGATAATTTTTCATGAATATCTTGAAAACTTGTGAAAATATAAAATTTGATTTTAATGAGTTTTGAAATTTTCGTTAACAATTTTAAGAAAAATGAAACTTAAAAAGTAGGCAAACTCCTTTCTCAATTTCATTTGTCAGAAACGAAAAACTACTAACAGCAACTTAATCAAACGGATGCTTAGTTACGATAACCATTCATCAAAAAGAAAAACAAGGGCTTGATGAATCGTTAGTAACTTGGACTGCAATAACAATTAACTCCTTGTTATTCCTGAAAGAATTTTTCTTGAAAGAAATTTGTCCTAAATGAAATTTATTGAAGGCCTTCAAAACAGTCCCCAAGAAGTTCCGAGTGCTCAGTCAGAACAAACCAATCTAAACTCCAGACCCCCGGCTGATGCCCAATGCCGCCTTCTTCTTCATCGATGATTTCTCCCTCCCGCATCCGCAAGCTGATCTCCAACCAACGCGACCCTCTACTCTCCAAAGATCTCTACGAGCTTGCCCACTCTCTCCGCCCTGATCTCTTCAGTCCTTCCTCTCCTTCCTCGTACTCTCCTCTCCACTCTCTCATACTCCGCCTCGCTCGATCCCGCCGCCACTCTTCCGCCGCTCTCTCTCTTCTCCGCCGCATCCCGTCTCCTTCCCCAGGCCTCTTCTCTTCCCTCTTCTCTTCACTTAAACCGCATTCTCCTCTTCTCCTCCTCTCCGCTTATCGAATTCTTCTCAATTCCCCTTCTACCATCACCTCTCTCCGTCCTCGCCATGTCAATTGCTTACTCTCAGCTCTCGTCGCCGACTCATCGACTATCCCTACCGCTCTGTCGGCGATGTCCAATCCTTCTTTGCCTACTGATGCGCATTCCTATACTATTTTGATAAGAGAGTTTGCAGTCTCGGGACGTCTTGCTCTCGCATTCTCGATTTTCAAAAGGATGATTGATCGGGCAGATTTTGAGCCGGAGCCAGAAGCTTACCGTGCGATTATTCAAGGGCTTTGCAGACGGAGCCAGGTGACTACAGCTACGGAGATTTTGGAAGATATGATGCATAAGGGCCGAGATCTTGACTCCCTGGCTTGTACGACTTTGCTTAACAGCCTGTGCAGGAAGAAGAGGCTCAGAGAAGCATATAAGCTGCTCTGTAGGATGTGTACCTGTGGGTGCAGCCCAGATATTGTGCATTACAATACTGTGATTGCAGGGTTCTGTCATGAAAGCCGAGCAATGGATGCATGTAAAGTGTTTGATGATATGTCTGATGGTGGGTGCTCGCCTAACCTTGTGTCCTACTCCATACTGGTTAATGGGCTGTGCTTGTGTGGGTTTTTTGAGCAGGGAAGAGGGTATTTGGAGGAGATGGAGAGGAGGGGTCTTGTTCCGCACTTCTCACTATTTCATGCAATGGTTAAGGGGTTTTACAATGTTGGAAAGTTCAATGAGGCGTCTAGGATCTTTGAACAGATGCTGAGGCAGCAAGTAGCACCACATTCCGAGACTTGGATGCTTATTGTGTCAGCACTGTGCGGTGGTGATTCTGAGGAACGACTTGATGGTGCTTTCCGAAAGATAGCAAACAAGGAAGATAAGCAAAGGAGAAAGAATTCCGTGAAAGCAGAAAATGGACTAGAGGGGCACTTGATGACAAGTTTAAGTTACAGGAGAAATTGGTAGGCGCTTGAAGTGTTATACTGCAAGCTCTTTTCACTGGATCTTAGTTGGAACGAGTCGTCAATTCTCACTGCCATCTAATATCAGATTTTCATGCTAAAACTGGTCTTCGAATCAATATTTGTGAGCTCCAAGTAGAAGAGGAAACTTCATCAAATTCAATGAGGCGTTAAAGGCCTGTTTGTGCTGTGGTTTCCAGACATGCTAGCCTATGTACTGCATTTGAGACTGCCATGTGCAAACCTACCTGTGTAGACCCTTTGCTGCAGGAGAAGGAGAAGAAAGCATTGATTATGAGAGTTTCTCTAGCAGTGTAGGAGTGTGCAACAGCTTTTACCTGTTAACCCTGAAAGTAGTGATCGTGAATAGTTGTTAATAGATAAGAATGTTGAAGAACAAGAAGGTGAAAGGCATACCTGAGGGGCCAAGAGACTTCATATACACGCATCACTTTTTGCTAAACAGCCTCGGTTAGAAGAAGTGTCTTCGTGGATACATGGTGGACGTGCACATGTGTATATCTCCTACCAATTTCGAACTTTTCTATGTGGTGGTGAACGGGTTTTTGAGCAGATGGTTTTGAGCTGCTTTCATTGGAGGAAGTATTATGCACTTATACTTGATAGCTAATGTTCAAAATACTTAAACGTATGTGCTGAGGAATGTTGTCTCTTTGCTTTCTGTTTAATACTTAATCGTACCACAGTTTGATCACTTTGTTTTTTGTTTAAGGTGGCTCTTGAATGAATGATGTTTAAGAAGGCTTTTGACTTTTTCAGCATTACTGTTATCATGGATGCAGGAACCTCTTTTATTCTTATCTCGCCATAAATCTAGAAACTAGTAGGTTTGATTTTTGGTTGTTTTCAAATAACTGATGGTTAGCGAGATCAATCCTGAATGTGACGTCTGTATTTTACTGTAATTCTGTAAAGGTGGTCATCTCTTAGAGAAGATAAGTGTTAAAAGTATGACCGTAGTGGTTTACTTGCACAGCTTGATTGGTTTTGGAAACTCATCTTCGCACTCGTAAGATGGTATACTTTTCGGATTTTTTATTAGGTAATTAATAATTATATTATAAAACAATAATAATTATAAACACGATCTTGCTATGAGACAATAAAATATTGTCCTAAATTTTGTGTAATTGGGGGAGTTATAATATGCATGTGCTGTTATTGATATGTCTTAATACACTTGATTGATGCTAGAGAATTGCAAGAATTCCATAAGCTATTAGATTTCTGGGACAAAGTGGAAGGCATTCGATCTGATAGATTACTAATACATGTGTTTACTAGCTTGTTGAGCATAATGTAGCTACTAAAGCTTTTCTTGCTTGCAGATGAAAGGAATTAAGCCATCCTCTTCATGGGGCCGCATATAGCTCACACTTGTGGATTTTGCAAAAAGTGATGGTCATTTACTTGTCAAATCTTACAAAAACGGTGTATAATCATTTTTTAAAAGTTTTTTGTAAAGTTGCAGTAGACTGGTGAATATTGGTTAAAGTTTCATACAAATGAAATGTAACATATATCGAGGTCAAACTACATCACTAATGCTAGTGTTTTGCTTGTAACTAATGCAAATCTTTTAAGGTACCCCTTTGGGGTGCTTGGTGATATATTGCAAGGGTATTGATTCTATTGTAATACTATGGTTTTGAAGTGTAATTCGGAGCGTGCTTGGTAAGCTGGTAATATTTTACTTGTATTGTAGTACTATCGTAATAGAGTTGTCATATCATATAGACTTATAGCTCATTTACCATGGCTGTGATTTTGAGTTACTGTATTATGTCTCCTGAGGTCATGTAAGAAATATAATGGTTTGTTGCTTTAATTTTTAAATTAAAAATTGTGTAGCTTGGTGGTCACGGCTGTGGCATTAGTACATGGTGGTTGAAAAGGGTTAAAAGAGATTATGTCAATGCTGGTGGATGTCAATCGTTACAGCGATTGAAAATTAGTTGTAGGTCCATGGAAGAAGAATGATGACGTACTGGTTTTCATCAAGGCCTCAAAGAAGCGGCGTAACATGCTAACGGTAGAGGCAAGCAAGAAGTAGCAGTGGCCATGCCCAGCAGAGAAATTGATTAATAATTTAACTATTATAGTTCGATAAATAAAGGAATTAAGTACGTGGAACCGTATGGTGTTAGCAGTGTAATAACTGACCTCTCAACGTCTGTGTTTACAGTGATGGTATACTATGGTGTTAGACATCGCGATGGTATACTACTACCACATCTAATTAGCATCAAACATTGGGTTTGGAAATTGTTACTACTTCTAAAATAGCAGGTACTTCGAAAGTTACAATGGTATTCCGCAGAATACCATACCTTACCAAAATGGTCTAGAATAGCATTTAGGAATTCTTTTGAAATAAAATTTTTTTTAAATAAAAAAATTTTATTTTTTAAAAACGAATTTTATTTTTTTATCTTCAAAAAATAATAAAAATATATAATAAAAAAATCTCACTATTTATTTAAATAAATTTTTTAAATAATTATAAAATATGTATTAAAAAATATATAATATAAAATAAAAAAGTTAACCTTTTGATAAGCTGAATCAAACGCAACTAAGTTACTTATTCCCAAGCATATGGTTTTTCCATCATGTGTTTGGTCTACTGGATCTATTACACTACAGTTTTGTAATCTCAGAAAATTTCTTTTTCTTATGACAATTCAAATGGCATAGAAAAAGCTATAAGGATGGCAGTGATGCTGCTTGGTATGTCGGCAAAAGAGGTGGTGTGGCGGTGATGCAACAGTTGTGGTTAAACAATTGTAAAAAGTAAAGGTGTCAATTGCTGAAGATCATAGTCGTAAAAATTAGACTGAACGGTCAAATCGAAAGTGTTAACTTTTTATGAACATAATTATAAAAATCAGACTAGACGTCAAATCAAAAAATTGTTCGAATTACGGTTCTCATATTCATTCATCTGATCAATAATATTAAAATATTTTCGATCAATAATAACAATAATTACAGTAAGAAATATAATATCATCATGTCAATATTAATAATAATAGCATCAGCAATCACAGAAAAAAATAAAGTATTTTTATTACGGTATTACTATCAACAACAATAGCAATAACAATCACAGCAAAATTGAAATATTGCAACCGTCACATTACAACCACCAGCAATAATAATAACAGCGAAAATTTATAATAAAAAATATATACATAAATCAGGCAATTAGAAGAAGATAAAATCATAAAATAGATAAATTATAAAAAAGACATAATCAACTTTTTTTGATATATATATTTGAGGCTGAATATTTTATAATATAAATTTAAAAATCACTAATAATTTATATTTACAAATGAGACACAACCAATTATATTTTTGCATTATCACATAGGAATGCAATATCTATACTACATATTATTTTTCAACATAGAGCTATTAATAATTATTTTTCCATTAAATATATCATCAATTTAAATTTTTTTTAATTAATTTTTTTAATTTATTCAACCTGCTTCGACCTAGGCAGCCGGATCGACCTAATTAAGGCAGGTCAAAACGGATCAATTGCACAGCCAATTTTTTACAAATTCGGACCGATTTACTGTTCTCGTCGACGATTTTTAGGTCGATCCGGACAATTCAGTATGGGTTTGACAACTATATTTCTGACTTGACCTCTAAATCTAACCCAAAACTGATTCAAAAAAATCAGGTTTGGATTGGATTTTAATCGGATTCGGATTGATTTAGGGTCGACCCGAATCTGATCCGAAAACATAAATAGATTCGGATCGCAATATTGGCCGTAGTTGAGTATTGAACTTCCTTCTATGAATGCTTTCGGCAGCCATCCACGGCCGACGCCGATCTCTCCCGTCTCAGCTCAGCCACCTATGGTCGCAACCGATCTCTCACGCGAGCTCTCTCGTTTTCCTCTCAGCAGCCACTCACGGCTAACTATCGCGCAATCGCACGGCGTCTCTCCACGTGCTTTGGCAGCCACCCATGGCCGACGCCAATCTATCCCGTCTCAGCTTAGCCTCTCATTGCCGTTGCCAGTCTCTCACGCGATCTCCACCGTGTGCTCTCGGTAGCTAGTCACGCAATCTCTCACACGATCTCTCCTAACAGCAGCTCGATTGCCACTCATCGCCGACGGCGATCTCTCCCGGCAACCACTAATGGCAAAATCAAATGTATTTCGATTCATAAATTTCCTGCAGATTTTGAAAATTTTTTCGACACGAAATTTGTTGGTTTGATTTTAACGATTTTTTAAAATTCGTTTAGTTTGTTGTTTTTTTTAAGTTTTGGTTTTTTTTTTTTTTTGTATTATCTTTTTGGTGTACTGGTTTTTCTTGGTGATTGAATTTTTTGATGTACTAATTTCTTCATGGTCTATTGGAGTTTTTCGATGTATTGGTTTCTCCATAGTGTATTAGTTTCTAGTATCGAAATTGTTCTTATGAATATTGGATGCTGTTAGAGCAATGCTGGATATTGAGGCAGTGATGAGGGGGAAAAAAAATTCGAAAGATGTAGGATATGTTAGCCTCTTTGTTGTTCTTTTTTTCTATCTCCACATTGCCTTTCAAAGTGCACGGTAAGGCAGTTAGAATGAGTAAATCTCTGTAGGTGGCAACCACTGTAGCTGTAACTAGAGAAGGTATGTAGAGAAGGAGAGAGCGATAGATGGGTGAGGATAATCCTGAAATGGGTAGTATATTTAAATCTCAATGATTGAGTCAAGGCGAATATGAGCCTCCCTCTCAATTTTCTTTATGTTTTGTTGTTGTAACTTCTCCGTTTTGTTACTCTATAATAAAGTGATTGATGAATTACAAAAGTTGGGTGATTGCCTTTCCTCTACTATTCTTGGATGGACATATATATTGAACGTATAATGTTTGGATAGATTAGTTACCAGGTAAGAATACCATGAATGTAACAGAGAGCTCTTGTAAGCAGATAGCTCATGTAATTACTATGTACGTACAATGGTGGTGACAGTTACCAATGTATCGATGTACAATTGAACAGAGATGTCAAAAAAACTCCGTTCGATTATTTATAAAATTTTTTCGTAATCTATCTTTATGTAAACTTCGTAATTGTTAATGCAACTATTTATTTCTTACTCCACTCTTAATATTTTTTTCGTTACTCCACTCTTAATAAGTTTTTCCTATACGATTATCAACTTTATTTTAAATAAGTTTTGATTATTTTAATGAGAGTTTTATTTCTAAATCATCGGGGGAGCATATTTCGAGGTATACGATTATCAACTTTTTTTCGCGCTTATCACACTTGTTCTCGCTAAATTTTGTTCTCTTCTGCCTTTCTTCTTTACTCTATAAAACTTCTTTCTCCTTCACTGCTACAGAGCACGCAACTTCAAAATTTTTGTATTAGAAAACAAATTCTATTCAGTTCTACAAACTAAAAAGTTCTCCATGTTCTCCAGCGACAACTTTGACTATGGATGACCGTTCTATTGCTCCAATTCCAAACGTAGTAGTAGATAAGAAAAATTCACAGTATTTAGATATGATTTTTTCAAGTCTCCAAGCTGCAAAAGAAACATATATAAATTATGAAAAAGCAAGTGGATTTAGTATTGTTACTAAAAGTACTCAAAAAAAAAATTTAGATTCGGAAGAAGTTACTATCTGTGAAATGATATGTGACCGCTTGGGGATTTTTAGAGACCATGATAAGAAAAGAACAACTGAGGTGCCTAATGTAGAATCAAGTCAAAAGAGAAACAGAAATATAGTAAAATGCGAATGTCTTGCAAAAATGAAAGTGATAAATTAACGTACTGGTTTGTAAAAAGTGATGAAACATAATGACGACCACAATCATGGACTAGTTAGTCCTGCAAAAAGAATGCATATGTTTGTCTATAAAAGAATGCATGCTGCAGTTAAGATGTTAATTGATTCATTTCGTGATGAAGACATACCTGTAAATAAATTTGTAGATATACTTGATGGTCCACAGTATGATTTTGATGATAGAGATTATTGGAATCATTTAGGATCTACAAATAAGTATAAGAACCTGTCACAGGAGATGCCACCTCAGTGCTTGATTTTTTTAAAAAGAAGAGTTTAGAAGATCCGAACTTTTTCTGTGCAATATAAATGGATAGCGAAGCAAAGGTAGTAAATTTTTTCTAAGTAAATGGTCGATCACGTCTACAGTTTCAGTACTTTGATAATGTGATATTTTTTGATACAATATGTCGTAAGAATGTGTATGAAATGTCCTTTGCGCCATTTACAAGAGTTAATCATCATATGCAGTCGATTCAGTTTGGTTGCGTCTTGCTTCTGGATGAGACAGAAGAGTCCTTTTGTTGGCTTTTTGAAACTTGGCTTGCTGCTATGGGTGGACGTGCCCTGTTTTCGATCATCACAGATCAAGATAGAGCTATGACTATAGCGGTTGAGAAGGTATTTTCAAACACCCAGCACCGATTTTATTTATGACATGTGATGAAAAATTTTTCTTACAAACTGTCACATATTTATTTCAGAAAGTTACGGTTCAAGAAAAATTTCAAAATGTGTAAGAGACACCTATACTCCTAGTGTTCTTAAAGCAAGATGGAAGGAATTGATATGTATTCACAACTTGCAGGAGAACGACTGGCTTCGAGGAATGTATGAAATTCGAAAAAAATGGGTTCCAATTTATCACTTGAACACTTTCTATGCTGGTATGAACACTACGGGACGCTCTGAAAGTATAAACTCTGTTTATAGTAATTTTTGCCATTCGACAACAACTCTTCGAGAGTTTGTTTTGAAGAACGAAAAGTGTTTGGCTAAAATTATTGAAAAGAAAAAAAATATATATTAGTGAACATTTTAATCGCATTGTCGATAGTTATGCCTTTTTTCTGAAGAGTGTAACAGATGTGTATACGAGAAATGTGTACAATAGGTTCCAAAAAAATTTTGATAAAGCTCTCGCCGAGTATGTTCTGTTAGACGATGAAAAGGAAAGTGATGGCTATACCACATATATTTATAAGGCTTGACTGTTTAGTGATGAGTGTAGGTGGAAAGTGAAGTTCAACCATGCCACAAAATAAAGTTATTGTGAATGCAAGCTGTTTGAGTTTATAGGGATTCTTTGTGGTCACCTTGTAAAAGTTTTTCTCTCGTGATATGTAGGAAATACCTGGTCACTTCATTTTGAAGAGGTGGATGGCAGGAGTTAATAAATATAGAGTTGAATATGATGGTGGTGCGGTGCATGGAAATGAAAATTCTGATCTACTGAGAACTATCAAAATATTGAAGATTTGCAATTAATTATCTTATGAAGCTGGTGAAGCAGATGAGACTTTCCAATTGATGTTGGAAGCATTACAAGAACTGTCGTTGCGGATCAAAGAAGTAAGAAAGATCAAAGAGAGACAATAGATATATTCATGTACCGCTAGTGGACTTTACAAGACGCAGTTAATGTGCCTCAAGTTCTACTCTTGAATCCCCACATCTCGTAAACTAAGGGAAGGAAAAAAGAAGCAAAAACTTCATTTCCCAGTTGGAAAAAGAATAAAAGGTGGTTTGAAAAAATCCATTACACAGAGCAAAGACATGAAGGAGATGTACTTGTTGTAATAAATTTGGCGTTAGACATGACAAACGAAATTGTTCTGAAAATTCAAATAAAAAGAAAAATATGAGTAAGTACAATAATTACTTAATTTTGGTTCATAATATAAACTCTGTTTCTGTGATTTAGTGCTGATATTTGATAGATTTTTTTATTTGATAGTTATTTATGGAGATGTTTACGAAGATAAAGATGAAGATAATAATGAAAACTCCATAGATACAGATGAAGACGCTGATAATTGAGTTTTCTTCTCACTGATAAGAAGTGGTGTTGTTTTCTTCTAACAAAGAAGAAAACGGTGTTCTGCAATGTGTTGCATAAGCTAATATGTTACTGTTTTGTATACTATAGTTTAACTTGTTTAATTGTAATACGTGTTATATAAACCAATACATTATTACTGTTTTGTATAATTTAGTTAACTTATTTAATTGTAATATTTTGTCTTAAGTAGGCTTCCTCGAAATACGCTCAAGAGGAAAAAAAGTAAGAAAGTTGATAATCAAACGAAAGAAAATATTAGGAGTGGAGTAAGAAATAAATAGTTGCATTAATAATTACGAAGTTTACATAAAGATAGATTACAGAAAATTTTTATGAATAATCGAATAGAGTTTCTTTGACATCTCTGTTCAATTGTACATCGATCCATTAGTAACTGTCACCATCATTGTACATACACAGTAATTACATGAGCTATCTGCTTACAAGAGCTCTCTGTTTACATTCATGGCATTACTACCTGATAACTAATCCATCCAGACATTATACGTTGAAGGTATATGTCTATCCAGAGATAGTAGAGGAGAATGCAATTATCCAACTTTTGTAATTCATCAATCACTTTATTATGGAGTAACAAAAAGGAGAAGTCACAACAACAAAACAGAGAGAAAAACGAGAGAGGCTCAAATTCGCCTTAACTCAATCATTAAATATGCTACCAATTACAGGACTATCATCACCCATCTATCGCTCTCTCCTTCTCTACCTGCCTTCTCTAGTTACAGCTGCAATTGTTCCCACTTACAGAGAGTTGCCCATCCTAACTGCCTTACTTTGCATTTTGAGAGACAATGTGGAGATAAAAGAAAAGAACAACAAAGAGGCTTAACATATCCTACATCTTTCAAAAAATTTTCCCTCATCACTGCCTCAATATCCAGCATTGCTCTAATAATATCCAGCATTCATAAGAACAATTTCGGTACTAGAAACCAATACACCATGAAAAAATTAATACATCAAAAAACTCCAATAGATCATGAAGAAATCAATACATTAAAAAATTCAATCACCAAGAAAAACCAATAAACCAAAAAGATAATACACAAAAAAAAACCAAAACTAAAAAAAAAGTAACAAACCAAACGAATTAAAAAAAAAATTGTTAAAATCAAACCAACAAATTTCGGGTCGAAAAAATTTTCAAAATCTGCGAGAAATTTATGAATCGAAATATATTTGATTTTGTCATTAGTGGCTGCCGGGAGAGATCGCCATTGCCGATGAGTGGCAATCGAGCTGCTGTTAGAAGAGATCATGTGAGAGACCAGCGGCGGCTATGAGAGGCTGAGCTGAGACGGGAGAGATCGGCGTCGGCCATGGGTGGCTGCCAAAGCACACGAGCAAGACACCGTGGGATCGAGTGAGAGATAGCCGTGAGTGGCTGCTGAGAGGAAAACGAGAGAGATCGCATGAGGTATACTTATGTGATATATATAATGGCTTGCTGCGAGTTGGAAATGTAATCTCACTATATTACTTATTCTATATGGCTACTATTCTGGATGCATGGCAAATATTATTATTATACACTTATTTGTGTTGATATATTTCTATTATATAGGGATAGGATATATGCATTCCATGTATTATATGCACTCAATCGGTTTCTCCGACCATATTTGGCCGGAGAGACCTCCAAATCCGATCTTCACCGTTGGATATGTAGAACTATGAATTGAAAACATGCCTACCAAATTTCAGTTCAATCGGATCAGGAACCGACCTTCATCCGGCCACTTGATCAAGATGATTCAAATAGTAAAAGTTGACAAAATATATATTTTTTATTTTTGAGTCATCTTGATCAAGTGGTCGGATGAATGTCGATTCGTGATCCGATTGAACTGAAATTTGGTAAGCATGTTTCCAACTCATATCTATATATCCAACGGTGAAGATCAGATTTGGTGATCTCTCCGGCCAAATATGACCGGAGAAACCGATGGAGTGCCTATATCCTATCCCATATATATATATATATATATATATATATATATCTTATGGCCTTGAAATGGGTGCGTGGATATGTGTGAGGACATAAAGAGCCATGTGATCATGTAAATAGCATTTAATTGAGTGTCTAGTATAAGCATATGTGAACAAGTATGAGTTTGAGACATTAACTGCAACATGCACGAGTTTCTGTGGTAAGAATAGCATAGTAACTTAACATAAGCTCTGTGTACTACATTCCTATTATTGAACTCTCTCTACTAAAGATTGAGTCAGTATGGGACGATTCAGGATATCGTAGAATCTATTCTGATCTATCTTTACGTCTATTGCATTTAGAATAGCAATATAATAATTAAGTAATGCATTAGCAACTTTAATTGAAACATCATGATTTTTATCTCACTAAGGCTGGGCTCAGACTTTTTTTTTTGCCTCCCCCAGATAATATAGTGTTTAGCTAGAGATTTGTGAATTCCTACTATAATGAGTCAGAGTGACGCATTGATGGTATGTTCACGCATTTTCATATTTCATTTAGTTAACTTTGTAACACTTGGGGGACTTGTATCTCCCATAATTATTTTTTTAACTTATTATTTATAAAAAGCCAATTGATGTATTTAATTATTTAGCTATCTTTGTATCAATTACAGTGGGTTGTGTAAGTTTTGTTAAATCTTTTTTCTTTTCCTTTTGTAGTGATTGATAAACTATGTGGTCTTTTATATTCTCTTAATTTATCATAGGTTCTTCCTTAGGTTTTTTTGGGGAGATTCTGCTGAATTTTCTAAGGTTTTTAGCAATTGATTATTTTGGTGTCAACTCTTGGTAGGCTTACTAGGTTGGATTGAGCTTGGCTTTACATGGCTTTGGTTTAATCTAGTGCCGATCATGGCTTCGAGTTGGATTGTGACACGCCATATCACTATAGGAATAACCGAATTTAAATGCTAAATTGCTATAAGAAGGAAATCCAACAAGATCCCTACTCACTAGTCAGATCGGACTCAAGAGAATAGCAAGATACAATACCTACTGCTCTAACTCTTCACTTCAACTAAAGCTTATAAAGTTCACATCTTTAGCACCTTTATGATCTTCTCACTTGAATCAAACTGAAATTACAAATCTGTGAATAGATCTTGAGCCTTGAAACAAGAGTGCTATCAAGGTTATCAAATTTTCGATTTAAATTTTAAAATTCTACGATCTTAGGATTTTACTCCACTAAAATAATCCTATTTCAAGTAAAATCCTTTTTTAAAACATCTCTCCCGGATTTCAATTTTTTAAATCTTAAAATCGGTAAGATCCCGATCTTTTTACAATTTTATATGATTTTATTTTTGAAATTTTTTTTGTAATTAACTGAATTTGAGGAAGTTTTTTATAAAATTTTAGGAAGTTTTCTACAAAATTTAAGAAGGTTTTTTATAAAAATATAATTTTAGGGGGATTTTCTATAAAATAAGATGGATATTTTTATTATATTTAAAAGAATTCCAAAAAATTTAAATGTACTAAAAATGTTTTTAAAAGATATTAGAAAATTTTTAATTAAGGATCCTTAATGGTATTAAAATAATTATAAATTTTATCGGTACGTAAAATCTTAGATCTTATCTTAAAATTCCGATTTTGACAATCTTGAGCGCTACAACCAAAACAAACACATGTTGTAGGTGTAGGTTGCAATTGTTAAGTAGGACTTGGCTAAGCTTTCTCTAGTGTACTGATCTTGCAAAGAGGTTGTGTATTATAGTAGTGAGACAAGAGTGTTGTGACACTACTATTGGTTCATCTATACAGTTAATGCAAGTGTACTTGATTAAACACTTTGCCTAGGCATTTAGTATTATAAACCAAAATTAGTGAAATTTACTCTTGACGAAGATGGGTCATGGACATAGGCAAATTATTTATCATACCACATAAATTGCTATTATTTGTGTGCATGCTTGATTAATTTACTAAGTTTGTTTTGAGCTAACCCATCATAAATATTAACCTCTGTTCACGAAATAGCTACATATCGGTCGACTAAAAACTGTCTGTTCAGCTTAACTTCTATGTTCTAGAATTTGCCTCTTTCTTGATCGACTATACTAGTGGTATTTCATAGAAAATTTGTATTAAATTTTTTATATCAACTCAATTACCCTTCTCTTGAGTTGCTTGTGCATGTTCGACCAAAAGACAAAAAAAAAAAAAATCGAATATTGATCCTTATTCAAAAGTAGTTCAAAAGTGGCCCTTATTTGAAAATTATTCAAATAATGACCTTTTCGAAAAGAGGTATTCAATAAGGCCGTAATCGAAAAGACCCTTTTTTTAGTACTTATTTATTTATTTATATTATATTGATCAAGCGGTTGGAAAGTAGTCGATTTATGATCCGATTGAGGTTGAAATTTTATTACTATGTTTATAAGTCATACTTCTAAATATTTTCAATCGGATAAATCGAATTATGATCATTGTTCGAAAACAAGTTGAATGATGATCATCCTTCAGATAATGACAAAATAATGATCGAGTAATGGTCATTTCGAACATTGGTCTGATGTATATCAAAGAATGGTCAAGTTTGACTTTTACTTGAATAAGGATCATAATTTTGACTTTGTTTCGAATAATGTTCAAATAATGGTCCCATTATTCGACTAATGCTTTTTGTTGTCATCTTTATGAGGTCGATTGAGCTTAATTTCTAGTCAGATTGAACAAAAATTTTATTAGTGTATTTTCAACTCATAGCTATTATATCTAATGATTGAAATTGAATTTGAATCTTCCTAAATATCTTTTAAATTTTCATTGAAAAGTGACTAACGTAGTGTCTAAAGAGTTGAAGATACCATAGAATAGTGATTGAATAGTAAATTTGTACTTTTTATCTATTTGTAGATTTGTGGTCGGTAGATCTTAGCGTGATATGGTCCTAATTTTTTTTCTGAAAATGTAAATAGATAGCTGTACTATTTTAGTGTAGTATTATTTTCGTTGAAACCTTGCACATAACCTTTCAATGATAGATTGCAGAACTACCTATTATTGAGAAGAAGGATAATAAGTAAAGAAAATTGAAAATCCTAGAAATATTTTGGTAGTTTTAAGTAAATAACATGTTAGAAAAACTTAATTTAAAAAGTCCAATTAAAAAATATGTACCGTAAAAAGGTCATTTAAGCAAGAAACCAAATTCTTATATCCAAAGTTCTATTAAAGCAAAAAAGGCAATATGACGAGAAAAAATCTTAACAGACCCAAATTATGTAAACTAGCAGCATAATGACATTTAAGATAGACTCATTGGTTGAGTTGAGCTAATATACTTCTCCGTTGGTATTAACCTAAACTATGCTAATTCAGGTGAAAATATGTTTAAAACACATTTTGTTTTATATATAAAATAAGTCCAAATAGCAACTGATTCACGCGAAATCACGAGTGAAACAGTGCGAACTTTCGGCAGCACCAGATGCTTCGAATTCAGTGCAGCCGAGTTCCATTTAGGGCTTGTGTACTAATCAGCACAACTCATTTTTTTAAAAATTCATTTAATATTACATAAATAAAAATTATTAAAATAAATTATTTTTATTAAAAATTTATTTTTCAAAATTCATATAAAATTTATTTTTACTAAAACATAAATATTAAAATTTATTTTTTATTAAATATTTTTAATTGTTAGATTTATTTTTTAAATTCACTTCTAAAATGTGAGTTTATTCAAAATAAACATGCTCTTAAGACATCTAACATCCATGGCAACCTACATTAAGCCAGAATGATTTAACAGGCTGTTTGAAAGTCCCAGATATTTTGAACTTAATCAACTACCCAGATGGATTTTCTTGTTGAACTCAGCAATTTTGCGATACTGAATTATAATGTCAAGGAATATAGTACATTGGGTTCGGAAGCTTAAATGACCTGTTGCTCAAATAAGAGCCCAAGAGGTCGCTCCATTGGTCACCTGAATTTCCTAGAATCCTGTATCCATCAGATACCATTAGGAACCTTTTCTCTGATTTATAAACAGTGGCTGGCTTTTTACCGTCTTCTGTGTTCCTGCACAGTACAACATGGGAATGTTTTTCAGATATTTGAGCAGAAAATTAAATAGGATAACCACAGTGAGAACTACATGAACCTGATCATCATTGATTGCCAGGAGATCAATTACAACAATATTTAACAAAAAAAAATTTGTTTTATCTAAGCCTCAACAGGAAGGCCCGCAAGTAGTAGTTCATTGTATTCAGCACAAACAAAGTCAAGTTATCTTAGAAAAGGTGCAGCTGTTCTCTTCCTCTCGAATGTGCAAGCATGTGGTGGTTCTCTTGTCTTATCTTGAGTTTGTGCACCACAAACTATCTCTCAAATAAACCCCTTCCTAATTTTATCTTTCAGTATGTTCTATACAGTAGATACGAGCAGGGAAATTCAGGACTAATCCTAGAATGGTACTGCTTTTGACAAATGTAACGGAAAAAATACTGAATATCTTACAACAAATATATGACAATTGAAGAATATCAAAAAACACAAGTAATTAAAGGGAGAAATTTTCAACGCACACAAACTGATTTATCGCAGCGCTACTACGACAAATGTAGCTCCCTTTCCAACAGTCTCACACACAGCTATCTAACACAGTGACTAATTTGAATAATCGCAATACAAATCACTCACTACTGTATGCACAAAACAAAGCTAGTGAGCTCTCTTATGTAGTGCTAGTCTTCGTTAGTCCATGCAACCCAGCGCGTCCATCTAGTGAACATTGCTCATGCACCACATTACGCATGTCCGCTACACGTTGCACGCATGGTACGTGTTGCCCGTACAGTGCGCAGGCCCGCTCCACGTGTTCCTTCACGCTGGACGCTTTCTGTTATTGCTTACCCCCCAGTTGAAATCTGGAGATGGGCACCGCGATCACGCTAGCACTGTGCGAGCGATCAAGCTCTGAGCAACCTAGCCTCACACCCGTGTCGTCACCAGCCTTTGTGAGCTCCGCTCTGCCAAGTCCATCGAGCCTGAGCGAATTTGCTCGCCTCATGTGATTCCATGGCCATTGCAACTGCCCACGATTTTGATCATCTCCGCAATTCTGGAACCCTTGTCAGCACCATTTGTGTCTCCTCCCCTATCCCCTTTGCTGCTGCAATTTTGGGTCGCCGCCTGATCTTCAATCAATATACGATCGTTCCAGCAATTCTGTAACAGTGCCGCATTTTCGGCATCTTTGTTGGCTTCACTCCGCAAGCCCCTCCTAGGCTGCTAGGCTACATCTAGCGTCCAATTGTTGTGATAGTTCACTAGGTCGCCCGTTAGCTGGTCGCTAGGCCGGGCCTAGCCAATTGATTGGGCTCCTCAGCCTAATAAAGCTGAAATTCTAAATTGTTATTGTTTACAAAGTATAAAATGTCCTTTCTTATCTAACAATCTTCCATTAAAGACATTTTGTCATGCCTTTTCTCTTCGTCGCTTCACCGCAGCCAATGTGATACATTCTTTCATCCAATAACTACGAGCAGACTATCCACTCCTACTGGTCCTGCAGTTTCTAGCACTGTCGTGCAACTTCAAACATGTCATCATCTTAGTGGACACACAAGCTCACACTATGAAACAACGATTCTCTCTACTTCACTTTCTAGAAAATTGAAGAATAGAACAATAAGAAGGGTAAAATAGACTTAAGTTTCTCCATAAAGCTATTGAAAATTCTTTTCTTGATTCCGCTTCAGTCCATTTCATCCAAGGATGATGAACTCATATTTGTCTGTCTCAATTTCTAGTCTACACCCGTTATAGAACATAAATTTTCAGTCCTGGAGCCTTTTCCAAAAATGTGTCATTCAAGTGCTTCCTTACATGCTTCCTTCCGACTGAAGAATCCAGACCTACAAGATCTATAATATATGATCTTCACCAATCAAATTTGCCAACAGCTATCCTCTAGAACAGTGGAACCTGAGATAGTACCTCTTTACCTGCTAACAGTACTTGTTCTGACGATCTAAAACTGTTACAAGATAATTAATCCTGAACAGTTACAGCTTACTGAACCACAGCTATTGTCTCCTGACTGTCCAAGTTCATCCACATACCAACTCTTCTGCCTTCGTTTAGCTGCCTCAGCTTCTAGCTCCTTACAGCAATCACCACTAATCTCCCACCGACAACTATTGATATTAGAAGTTGTTTCACTAACAATTGATCCAGACCACCATTGCTCGAACTCCAGTTCTCTCCTGTAAACTAGTATATAGAGTTTACTTCCTCCTAAATCTCTTAACCTAAGGATCGACGTGCTCCAAAGGACATCATCTTCGGAAGCACAAGTTACATTTGCCACACCTTTGGCATCGCCACTCCTATTCTCCCGACACTCACTTCTACAATGCCCTAACTTATTATAGATAAAATATATCGCATCCTCCTTGTCTTTTGACTTCTTTTGGTTGTTGCTCTCACTTAAGCCACGATCATTCTTTCTCTAGCTGCTAGAAATGCATGTGATTGTTGCAAATTTGACATCCGATTCTCTTCGTTTTCATCTGATTTTTACTTCAAAGATCATAAATGCCACCTCGTCAAACACGAGATCCCTTGCAATGCTATCAAGTTGATGACGATCTGATCAAACGAACCAGAAAAGCTTGGGAAGGATCTCTGCTCACTTTACTAGCTCTGACGTCTATCCCATCATTGTAAGTTGAGAGAATAAAGTATTCCTGGTATTGATATGATCAATGACCGAATGTCTCTCTGCAATCTGCAATCTGAAGCCTGTACAACCTTCTTTCTAAAACATATTTTATTGTGTAGCAACCTAAACTCATACAGCTTACACAAGGTGTTCCAAATTTTTTTCAAAGTCTTTTTCTCGACACACCTGACAATACTTCATCAACAAATGCTACATAAATACTTGCAATCAAATTGCGCTACATTTTCTTCACTTTTCATCAGTGATGTTTTCCGACCGTCATTCAACGGTTTCATCACAATTCTCCTTCGGGAGAAGAACTATCGTTATCCTTACCTTCTATAACGAAAATCTTGTTATTTTTGTTAAATTCTAGTCATAATTCATAGCCATTAGAACCATATCTAACACCACTTGTTACGATCGAGATAATTCAAAACTAACCCCAATACACAGCAGGTGCAATGAGAAAATACCAAAGACCTTACAACAAGTATATAACAATTGAGAACTAAAAACAAACACGAATAATTAAAATGAGAAATTTTCACTGCACACAAGCTGATTTACTACAGTGCTGTTGCAAATGCAGTCTTCTATATCACACTCTCGCACAACAATCTAACATTATCAAATAATCGCAATATAAATCACTCACTGCTATATACAAACAATAATGCTAATTAGCATTTCTATATAGTGTTAATCCTTATTAGTCTATGCAGCTCACTCCGTGCATCCATCTGCCGCGTTTTACCCATACAACCCACTATGTGCGTTCGTGCATGTCAAGCACGGTGGGTACAACCGCACCGTGCGTTCCCTACCATTGGACATGTGCTCGCGCTAGCGAATGCTCATGCTCTACGCACCCTAGCTTACATCTGGGTACTAGACTCCCCCTGCTAAACTTTGCTCAGTGAATCCACTCGCTACTTGCGTGGGATTTTATATATGCTACAACTACCGATGATTACGATCATCTTTAGAATCGTAGCTAGAACCTTGGTAAGCACTGTTCACGTTTGCTCCGTGATCTCCTCTGCCCTTGCAATTTTCAATACTCGTCAGATTTGAATCAATGTCTGATTGAGCAAGCAAACTCAATTGCATTGATCACTTGCAACAATCACCAATTTTGGATGTCTTCTTCTGCTGCGATTGGCGAGCTCCTCTTGGACTGCTAGGTTGCACCCAGTGGGGAAGCTATTAGGCTGGCTCACTAGGGCCCCATGGGCTAGTTTGCTAGGCAAAATAAAGCCAGCAATTCAGTTGGGTTCCCAAGCCCAATTAAGCTGAAATTCTAATTTGTTACTGTATTGAAGTATAAAGTGTCTTTATATACCCAACTTCCATTACGACATTTTAGTTTCCTTTATGCTCATCTCTTGAACTCATACTCTAATGAAACTTGGCCTTAAATTTCTAGGCTTATATTTCTTGGTCCCGAAAACATTACCAAGTTAAGGTACATAAAGTCTGTGATGTTTTGTGTCCATTTGCCTAGGAAATGCTAAATCTCTACTAAAAAAGAAATTACAAAAACAAGAACTAATCCAAGAATGCAACTTAGGTATGATGACAAGCAACAAAAGATGAGAAAACTGTAGCAACCACCCAAGAAGACCCAAGAAGTACTCCTTTGAGTTGGAAGTTTAGGGTGTAAGAATTCCTAAAATTTCCAATGCAAGGAGTCATCATCAGTAAAATTTGGTAAATAAACAAGGGTTCCCCAATTTGAATAAGTTTGATGATAATGCCATTGAACTAGTATGCTTTTAATAAGTATGCTATTAATAAGTTCTCTTACTTTTGCTTCAAGAATAATAATCAAAGAGCCACGTAATGTGAGAATTGAGATTCCGTTAACCTACCTCAAGATAAGAGCATCCCAATTGCTATAGCCAGCTTTGATCAAGTTATCGACTGTAATGTTCCTATGTGCTTCATTACGACCAGTCAACAATATAACCTTAAAACCCAGAACTCGCACTTCATCATACAGCTTCAAGCTAGATTTAATAGCAGGAGCACTTCCCTGCTCCACCCATCTAGCAAATTCTTGAGGATTAAAAACCTCCAAACTGCAAGGAACAACAACATATTACTATCTTCCCCTTACAGACAAAGTTATTATTCATCAAATAAAAGAGAGTTGACTTGAGCAAAAAATTCTCAAGTATATAAAGATAAAAAACCATAAAAAAGAGGATGTAAGAATCCGATTCCCTTGAAGTCATGAGAGAATGTAACAGAAGACCGAAACGTAGAAGTAAACAGCGTAAACAATAGACATGGGACAAAAAAGCATCCTCGTATAATACAATAATGTACGAACAATAATATCAAAGTTCAACCCTCCCATGTCACATCCAGTAATGCAATTGGTAGTACAGATTATAAACCATATGGTGCGGCAACATGGCAGCTGTTAGGCACTAAGGTACTAAGTGGTTATAATGTTTCATCTTCCTAATTCTCAGAAGTTACAAAGCGGAATTATGTATAAGCCTATATCCTGATGAGAGGTGATGTAGTCATGATACATATTTTAGATCTATAAATTTAAAAATGTGTAGCGGCTTTTCTAGTTAAAAGGAAGATACTTCATAGAGTATCAACCCTTCCTCTAGAGCATCTTCATCAGTCCTACATTTGATTCTCATGGTCTCCACTTATTCACCAAATAGATTCGTCTTTATTTCCTTCGTCAATGAAACCAAAAGAAACTCATTTAGTAAAAGTGCTGGCCACTAATTTGATTCCCATGCAAACCTCCAAGACAGTAAGACATGACAAAGCAAAGCAGTATTGAAGATGACAGACAATGGTGGTTTGTCATTTTGTATATAAGAGACTAGATTCATTGAAATCCAAGAGGAAAATGCCTAAACTTTAGTAAATTTGGAAATAAGCTGGTGAGTCATATGGATTTGATTACAATCTCCGAGATGAGTCAATCTCTTTCCTAATTCTCTAAACAAGTACATACTCTACATAATTCCTATCAGCTATAGATCCAAATTGCAGTAAATGCCAACCTAATTATCTTAACGAAGAATAAATAGAATAACCAAACATTCCGAACTCACTTTTGCATTAGGAAAAGACAGCTGCAAAAACAGCAGAAATGTTCTCAACTCTAATTCTAAGCAAAACAGCACTAGATAAAAACATCAAGAATTCACTGATAAAACAATACTACTGAAACAAGCACTAAACAAGTCCTAAAATGCAATAAGTACTAACAGCTACGCTACAATAAGCGAGATCAAAAACACTAACCCGAATCCATGATCCGCATAGTAGGGCAAGTTAGACAGGAGTGTCTCATCAACATCAAACACCCACGCATCCTTGCCGTCCCCGGCGAGCATCACCGACTTCGCGTACCTCAAAGATTCATCAGCAACCATCTCGAGATCATACTTATACGCTCTTCCGATGAGATAATCCCTGACATAACCAGCGCAATCCCTCGGTACCGTGATCCAGGGAGCAAGGTTGTTGGCCTCGTTGGCAACTCGCCAGCTGTCGCACCGCAGTCGCAACTCTTCCGCTGCGTCTTCTTCGTCCGCGGCGGAAGAGAGAACATGTAAACCGTTGGATATGAGATCGACCGTTGATGATGGAGAGTACTCAATGATTAACGGCCGTGGCAGAATCGGTTCGTGCGAAGCCGCCGCAGCGGCGAAGGAGAGAGAGAGAATAAACAAGATAGAGAAGAAGAAGAGAAAGGAGTTTGAAGAAAGATTATTCATGGTAATTGAAATGAGAAGAAAGGGAGATTTATTTCTTATTTATATACTCAAAAAAGGTTGCCAGAGAACGAGCAAGGGGGTATCGTTCTCTCTTTGAGCTCTGGTTGGTTAGTTTCTGAGCAAAGCAAACATTCAGCATTCCTTTCTTGTCTTCTGTCTTTCTGGGTTTTTTGCAAAATGGTACCATTGACGTTTTCTTTAGTTATGAGAGAATATTGGCACTCGCATTTATGAGACGAGTTTGTTTTTTATTTTTCTATATGTTGACTTTCGCCTATTGAGAGGGATCAGAGTGCATTTGAGAAAGTTTCATTTCCAAAAAAGCACTACACATAAAAAAAGCGTTCGGCAAACGCTGCTTTTCCAAAACGCTAAGTGGTGTTTAGTAGTACTTATAAAATAAATTTTTTTTAAAATAGAAAATATTTTTATTTTTTTAAAAAAATAATAAAAATATGCAATAAATAGATCTCACTCCGTAGAATTTTTTTATATTTTCTAAATTTATAAATAAATTTTTTATATATTTATAAAATATATATTAAAAAATATGAAATGGAGAAAAGTTGATAAGCAGCTTATAAGCTGCAAGTATCACCCATTCCTCAAATTTGCTACTCGGTATAAAGAAATAACGATTTTATCTTCAACTAATATTTAAAAAAATACCACTATATAATATCATCTAAGGAGCCCTAACGCGCAGATGACTCTCATTTGCTACGCTTTGTAGATCTGATCGGCAGAGTAGCTTCTTCCAACGAAATTCGTCCGCTCTTGCAACAACCAATTTCTTGTCAAAATCGAGCACCAACATCACCATCCTCCTTCTTCTTCTGTTATCCGACGTCAGAGAATGAATTGTGTATAGATCTCAATGTTTCCTCCTTCTTCTTACGATATGAATTTTCGATATTCATAATCTTTTAATTTTTTGTTGCTCCTTTTTCTTGATATGAGTGGGTTTATAAGAGTTAGTCGTGGGTCCTGATGGATTTAAAAATTTTTTAGAAAAAACATATTTTTCACTGATCTTTGTTTGCTTCTTGATCTTTCTTGTTGTTGTTTTGTTATTATTTTGGTAAGGTCACCAATTTTTTCCGTGGTCGTTTTTTTTTCTTCTTGATTTGTTGCTGGCAGTACTTCTCACATGCATCCTTGTTTCTTTTAAAAGTTTTCTAAAAAGGAGAATAAACTCCTTTCTTTCTCTTCTATAGATTGCCCACCTTGCAGAAGAACAACACCAAATCATAGAGATCTTCTTGATTTCAAAAATTTTGTTGTGTTTCTTTTTTTTTTCTTTTTTCAATCTCTGCAAAGTAGTTATTACTAAATTGTTGATTTAATCAATTATATTTGTTTTTTGTTATTTTTTCAATCTCTGCAAAGAAGGAGAGAAACAAGGCAATAATTAGAATCTATATTGCGCTTGATGGTTGATCCTTTTACCAACTGAAATAAGTTTTCTTTCTTCGGTTACTCCGGTAGACCCGACAGTTGTGGGAGGGAGGGTCTCTTGATCTTGGGCTTTCTCGTCTAAGATTTGATGAGTCTTCACTCTTTGTTTCATTATCTATTAGACAGAAATAACGAAGCAAATAGTTAACAAAGAGAGAAAGGGAGACCTCAGAGAAGAAGAAGAAGAAAGATGAACAAGAAGAGTGTGGAGAGGAGAGAGATCTCAGTGTGAGTGTGTCCGAAGAGTTATATATTAGATCCTCCCCTATTTGGGTCAATCCAAATTTATCGCATGTTGTTTCCAGTATTTTTACTATATTAGAAAGCGGTTCGGAAGGTTTTCTTCTAATTTTAAATCTAATTATTTTCTTGTAAAAGCTTAGTGAAATTCTTTTAGTGAACATTTTCTTCAAGATATATCTTAAAATTATTTGTAAAGAAATGACTCATTAAATTAGTAAGATAAGATTTGATTGTCATGACATCATGAGAGCTTTATTAAGATTTAAAGTTTATCTAGAACTATTTTTAGTGGTTTCTATGTGGTGCATTTCAACTTTTCGGTGGTGTACGTTGTCGTGGTGGATTACCGGTTGAGATTCTAGTGCTGGCGAAGAATTTGTTCTTTTGATTTGCTGAATGCATTCAGATATCTTCACAATTTATTTTTTTATTACTCTTTTATCTTCACCAATTTTCTTGTTGATATTTAGTTTTTTGTTTGAAAGAGTTTCTTTTGGTTTTTTCATTAATATTTTTGGATAAAAGTTTGATTTTATTTCTTGAAAAAATCTGATGAATGTTTTTTTCAATTTTCTAATTGAAAGAATATTTTCTCTGAGCCTGAAAATATTTTTCTTAAAATTATGAATAAAAGAATATTGTTCTTAGATGCTATATTTTTTAGTAATCTTTTAATAAATTTCTATGTAAGGATTAGTACCTGAACACAACTATAGTTAGAGAGTTTGTTGCTCATAGATAAATAGTTAAATATAAGTTTATAGTTGGATATTAGAGTTATTATATTTGTTGTCGTGGTAGCTTAGTTACGATATCTGAAAGACAAAATTTTTGATTGGATATACGTTATAGATGTATACACCAAAGAACAAGCGTCATACTGAAATTGAACATTAGTCAGAGAGTAGTTATTGTTAAACTTAACGAAGAAGAAATACAGAAGAGTAATAAGTTCACAACACATTTCAACACAAAGGGTTGGAAAAATATCCGTCATGCATTCAATGAATACTTTAGACTAACATATGACATCGACAGATGAAAAACCTTTGAAATACTATGAAAGCTGAGTGGACCCTTTATAAGAAATTAGTCTTCGGTGAGTCAGATTTGGGATTAGATGCTGCAAACAATACGATCCTTGCTGATGATGAGTGATGGGCTATAAATATTAAGGTACATTAGTTTCTTTTTTGTCTATAAATTGTGCTTATTGCTTTTTCCAATTTCATTATTTTGCTGATGTTTTGTTATTTGAATAGGCTGACTATAAGTTTAAGAGGTTTAAGGGTAAGGTTTATCCTTAATTTGTGATCGGTATGGAGGTCTATCTTAGGACATTGTTGCCATGGGTCATAGAGGAAGATTAGCATCATAAGTCGGGAGAGATGTCGCAGGTGAAGGTACTCGCAGCGAAGAAGGTAGCGGTAGTTGTGATGATGCTTTTAGTGATGTACCACCATCGGTCTTTGCTACCGAGAAGACTTGTTTCCTATGAGCTCGAGGCCTATTACAAGCAACCCCCAGCACATAGAAGGAAGCCTTTGCAGGAAAGTTTGGATTCGCTTGTGAACGTTGTAAGTTCAACCAGGTCGGTAGCGCCTACGGGAGGAAAAGAAGGACCTCCATCCGCTCATGAAACATGCATGCCATACTTAAATAGATAGCTGAAATCCAACCGAGCGGGCAGCACCTACGAGAGTAGGAGGACCTCCATCTGCTCATGAAAAATGCATGTGTACACTTAAACAAATGGTTAGAACCCAACCTGGCGGGAGACTTTAGAGCTATGCTATAAATTTCTAGTAAACCCTGATCAGGGGACTGCCTTTTTAGAGTAGCCAGATGACGCATGTCGGTTAGCATAGATAGAGTTTAGCTATTATGAGTATATCGCGAGAAAGTGCTGAGACACTATTAATCTTTTGTTATCATATTGAGCATATTAAAGAGGTCATTGTATCGTGATGTTAGTTTAGCTGCTATTATACTTTGTGCTTATTTTTTTCACCTTATTGAACTGTAGTTTTAATTTTTCTTTGAAATGATTATTAATTTAATATATGCAGTGTTTGTGGTAATTTTGTTACTTTTTTGTGATTATTTTTTAATTTTGTTTGCATGATTTGTATTTGTAGATAAATGGATTCTTCGGATGATCCAGTGGATGTTTGTAAGCCTTCCCTCTGTTGATCCAATGGCTATTTGTATGCCTTCATATTCAGCTTTAGAAAATAATGAGAATAACAAAGTCGAAGATATATGAACATAACTTTTGAAACTGGCAGGTTATCATGCAACGGCTATATGTGTTAACAACAGGATAAAAAATCTATTTCATACACCCATACGCACGGATCATCGGTTTATTTGAAAATATTAGAAGAAAATGAACCTCGCTGCTATTAAAATTTCATATGAGGAAAGATATTTTCCTCAAATTCTACCAATGCTTAACACGTGATTATAATTTAATACAAACTAGATTAATGAAGGTCGAGGAGATCGTTGCAATATTCTTTTTGACTTGTGTGCTTACGGCTCTACAAATAGATTACTTTAAGAGATATTTAATCATTCGGGAGAAATAATTTCTAAGCATTTTCATAAGGCGTTGGAAGCTATACTGTGATTATCAGAAATCAGAGCGCATCCCTAACACAATTAAAGGATAATCTACCACAGTTCGGAGAATACACAATATCATCCTTGGTCTCAAGTAAGCGATTAATATTGATGTAAACAAAGCCACCTAAGAAAATCCAATAATTTTGTGTTAGTCTATCCTGCAAATGCACGGTTGTCGTCTACCGTATAGCAGATAACGAGTTTGTTTCACAGAAATTATTGTTAACTCTAATTCAAATTTTTAACTACCAAAAGTTGTGTTTTGGAAAAATTAATCAAAAGTGTACGAGAGCTAAGAACGAAAAGTAATACACGAATCGAGAAAACAGATATGCAAATAACTGAAGTTTTAAAATCCATCAGTAATGCCTCTAATTTAATCCATAAATAAATGTGATAATAGATTATGATGATTGTGAAGACTTTGTACCTAATACTTTAGTCCAGTTCTTAGATATAATTTTTAATTATGACTTTATAATCTTGGTTCAGTATAAAATCATCTATTACTAGTGATATTCTAACTTCTTATTTAAAAATTATTAAAAATACATTAGCTCCTACGAAATAAAAAATTATATAGTTAAATTCATTTTGATCCAGTAAAATAATAACAATATTTATTAATTTTGTAATTCACAAACTATATTCTGATCGGTCCTTATAAATATAATTAATATAATAATCTAAACATCAAACTCAATACTGATCATAAATGCAAACATCTAAATATTCTTTCAAATAAAAATTAACCACTTAAATAAAATCAACAATCTATACATCACATACTATTCAAAAAATAAATTAAATTTATTAAAATTTTATCCTAACTCCAATTAAAATATCTAATTACTCGTATTAATAATACAAACGCTAAAATTCATTGAGATAAATAAATAAAAAAGAAAATCAAATCTAGAACTGCTGTCGTGTTCACAGCCGAGTTCTGTCCAACTCTCCGGCCTCCAATTTGTTCTCTGTTTTCTCTCCCTTTTACTTCCTACTGTGTTGTCTCACTTCGCTCTCCGTCCTCGTTTCCTATTGCCCGTAGCCTATTATAATCTCCTCTCCCTCAAGTTAGGAAAGAAATTCAAAAATTTTTTCAACTCCGCCGAATCTCTGAAGAATTTCTTGCCGCTGAATCTGCTGAGAAATGTTTTTTTTTCTTGAGTCAAGCTTGTTGAGCAGATCTCGTTTTATTCAATGGATTGGTGAGGTCAGCATTATGCTCTCCCGAAGGGAAGAACATCTACGTGGAAGTCTTGAGAATACTTCAATCATGCTAATTAATTCCATCCCTTGCTGGCTGGATTTTGTTTTGCTATAAATGGGCTGAAATTAGCAAAGCCCATATTTTTTGTAAATATCAATTTAATGCATCACATTGTCTTCCTTTTTTGTAATTCCTTTTTAATGAGCATCTGTATAATATAAATCATATTAGCTTGTAATGATTTAAGCAATTATACAAATTCTATTAAGAAGATATTAAAAAAATTACACATAATTATATTCTTATTAAATACTCCCAAACTTAAATTTTTCTTAATCCTCGAACAAAATAATATATATATATATGTTTTTTCTCCGCAAATTAGTCTTATCGAACTCAATTTTCATGTAAAACTCAATCAACCAAAATTTTAAAGAATACTGTAAGCATAATAAACAAGTTAACTCCACTTACAAACTTTTTTTAAAGTATTATATAACAATCAAATTAACTCAATCTCGTATTCAAATAATATATGCAATATATTAGAAAGAAATGTAGAATTCAATGTTCATAAGTTTGTTTAGAAATCATCTCCCCACTGCATATATAATTTTTAAAGATTTATCAAATTATTTCAAATGTTATAATGAATGAAGTCAAACTTATGAAATCGTCGAAATACAAAGTCATCAAGAGCATGTTTAACCTCAAGAAGAATAAGGTATACTCAAGCATTGGCTCAATTTTGCGGCTCTTTTATTTTATTCAATTGCTCTTTGTTTACCCTTGTGCTTTCCAAAGACTCCTTATAGCTCTATATCCTAACTATCCATACGAATTGAAAATAAAACAAGACAACACAAAAAATACTAAGATCAGCTCTAAGCCTCACATTGCATTGTGATAGATGTCGTCACTTGCTATAAACTATGAAATCACAATCCTCAATAAAGTGTATTCAATTGCATTGTCTAGAATGACAAGGTCTTATTAACTCAATTTATACAATACGATTTTTAAGAAGAAGTAGGTTTAGTTAACAAGAATATTATACGAACAAACTCAATAATAATTCTAGTTTTCAAAGCTATGCTAGAAAGAGAATTCAAATTCATCATTAAAGATAGAGAAAGGACTAACATTTCACAAGTATTAGATTTTTTTATCTCCCCCCCAAACTTAAATCAAGCATTGTCCTCAATGTAAAGAGAGAGAAATAATAATGCATTCAAGAGAATAAAACTCGACTTGTAAAAGAAACTTTCCTGGTTTGTTTCATGCAGCGAGTTTCTTATTACTGCCCATTCCTTTTGTTTTGAGTTGAAACAACTTGATGTTGGTACAATCTTGAATCTCCTTACCTCCTGGTCCATCTGGCATATAGCTTGATGTTTGGATAACGCAACACACATCTCCAAGGGTACTTGCTTCTAGATTGCAAAATTATTCCAGGTCACTATTCATGAACTTTTTCAGCATGATCCTGAACATAACAGTTAGTCTTTCCAGCAATGCAAAGGTTAGTTAAAGTTCATTGAACTAATTTGATATATAACAGTTCAGCTTATTAATGTAAACAGAGAACTACATTTACTTCCTCAAGGTGTTGCATGCATTTCTAGATTTCATATTCCATAGTAATTTATGCACATTGTTGATAAGTTCTGTTGATCTTAAACTTCCAGACAATACATCAATATTTAATCATTTTCAAGCAATCTCAAAACAGCAAGCTTTCAGATGAAGAGGATTTCTCATTCCAGCAACCACATCACCTCCAGATGCAGCAGTGAATCTGGCAGTAGCAACAAGTTTGATGCAATAACAACTGAATTGCAATATGTACTACCATTACAATATCATGTATTATCATATACCAACTGTGTTTGTAATATCATTCCAATGCACTTTATTATATAGGATTAAAACAATCATAATAAACATGCAGCTAATTAAAAATCATTGTCAAATAAATATAAATTACTAGGGTGCATCTAGAGTTAGCGGGTGCAAAACACGAACTTCTCTAATTTTTGTAGAATTCATTCTTTTGAAATGATCTGATACTTTTGCTTTAGCAATTTCCAGATGTCTGCTATAAAAAAAATCAATTTTCTAAAATTTTGCCTGAGGAAAAAGATATTACATTTATCGTATACTGTCCAGGTGATCTATTAGGGTTTTGTGGTGTGATCAGTAATCTTCATTAAAAATTTTCTGTGTTTGATATCTGATAAAATTCCTCTGTAGTGTGATCAGTGATCTATTAGAGTATATTGTCTTGATTCACTCATTGTCATACTATCTCTCAACTACAATAGAGAAATCCTCATTGAGTAAAGAGATGCACGGGAAAAGTAGGTATCTCACTAAGGTTTCAACACTTCATCAAATCTGCTAGTAGATTTGTCCAATTGATGTATCACTCGACAATGTATTTATGTCCAAAACTTAGTAATGATTCTGAAACTTGCATTATCATCAAAATGTTTCGTATTTTCAATAATTATCCCCCTTTCTGATAATGTCAAAATATTTTAAGAATTATTTGCTAGCTTAAAATAAGGACACTAGCTTAGTAAGAACACGTTCAAGTGCATAGCTCGATAGGATATTTGTGCATAAACTACAGTAGTCTAGTAGTTTAGTAGGTGCATCAGTTCCTTAGTATCTGTCTTAGTAGATCAATAACTTGGTTGGTTTTATCGTAACTCCGCCTTACTTCATGCGTTTATTAACAATTGTCAATAATGAAGAAAATTAAATTCTCCCCCTTAACATATACAATTTTCACCCTCTTGACAAGTGCATCTCTGTAAACTAATAAGAAAAAGGTTCAGGTTTCCCTACGGAACAATTTTTTTCCCCTTTTTGTCATATAAAAAGGCTCGGGAGCTCATTACTAGCAATACACATGTATAAGGACAGATACGATTCACATATACAGTGTCTACCAACATCTACATTACTTGGATGCACAGATAATATATAGACAACAATTTTCAATCGAGCAAAGAGTAAATCATTCGTTTAATAGAAACAAATTACTAGGTAGCAAAACAAGTACAAAATTGCTGCAAGCTAAACCTAAATCAGCCAGCAACACAAGATACAAAATCGAAATGTAACAATTACTAAGCAGTAAACACAAAATAAACAACCACAAACTAATATAATAGTCAGTCAAGAGGGTTGGTGTTGGGTAGGATAGGGTAGGTTTATGCTTTTCTATGTTTTAAGGTTCAAGTAGAAGGAGTGGATGAGAGTTATAGGTTCTGAACTCAGTTTGATGATATTAAGCCATTCCTTGAAACCTTCAAATTTTTCATCATCAATTTTCTAAACTTCTCAATACAACCTTTAGCATATCCTAATTCCTTCTGTTCAGCTCCTTAATCTATATACATAATCCACTGAACATTTCATGGGCAGTGTCCTCAAGGGTCAAAGTCTCATTTTCAGATTTGTTAGCCCATGTTTGAGGTCCTTCAAATTATTAAAGGATACCTATAGATGTAGCTGTTGGTTCACTGGATTGAGCTTTCTATCCAGTGGGTATATCTTGCTGTGCTGGTGCCTCTACATGATGCTCAAGTGTTGCTAGTGCTTCCTCTTGTATAGGTTCATCAAAATTTTCATCAATCTCCTTATCAGCTCCAAAGATTCCCTTGATGAACTTCAAATCCAAGGTAACTATATTGTTTTGTACCGTGTCATTATATTTTTTCAAGGGCACACCCTTCTTTCGGTAAATTTTTGTAACAATATGGGTACAAGAGAAGTGTTTGTTCCTACTTGAGCAACACTCACTATATGTCGGCACATAATGTTACGAAGGCTTAAGAGTAGTCGCTCAATAAATCTCCATAGTATATAGGAGGCGAAGTTAGGAATGTCATTCCGGTTATCTTTCCTTTGAACCAATACCTGACTAATGATGTGCAGGAATAATCACGACAGCAAGATTAAGTGAGTCGCAGATTGAATTTCTTTCGGTTTGACATAGTCTGTGTATAGTGCCTATTTGAGGTGATTGATTTTACATATTTACACCATATCGAGATCATCATAGTAAGGCACATTCAATAAGAAGGACAAATTTCTAGGATCGATATACATCTCAATACCGTGTACCATAGTGGAGAAGCCGGAGAAGCTGTCGAGTTAGATAATTTCATTGAAGCTCCGAACACAACATCCTCATAATAGATCTTTAGGCACTCTTGCAAAAAACCCCATTCTTGAAATACAAAAAATGTCTTGTGCACAACAACTACATGCTGCAATATACTCGTGTAGTTGATAAAGCAATGGATGCTTGCTTTTTTAAATACCATGATATTAAGATCCACTTAAAAACTAACATGAAGCATTAGTTTTTTTTCTATCAAATTTGCATCCCGTAAAGTCAACATCTGTATATGCATCTAATCAAATGCATGCCCTTTGGGATAAAATAAGCTAAGTTTTTGTATTTACAAGATATCTAAAGATTTTCTTGAAACAGACCAAGTAAGAATTTTTAGGAGCATTTGAAAGCGGGTACATAAACAATAGTATATGAATGACCAGTCTATTAGCAGTTAAGTAGATAAGTGATCCAATCATATCTATATAGAGCTTTTGATAAACATTCTTAATTATTGATCTTTGTCTAACTTTGTGTTTGGTGGCTACGGAGGTACTTATACTTTTTCTTGCTTCCAAATTGTACTTCTTAAATAGTCTCTAACATAATTTCTTGGTTTTATGAAAATACCATTGTCAAATTGCTTGATTTAAAATCTAAATAAATAGTTGAGTTCTCCTATCATGATAATTTCAATCCACCTTGCATAAGCTTAGCAAAATCACTTGCACAAAATTTCATTAGTAGTACTAAAACAATGTCATCTACAAATACTTGTATGACTAAGATATAATTTTAATAATGCTTAATGAAAAAGGTGGAGTCAGCTTTATAGCAATAAAAAATGCATGTTTGGATCACTTCTGGTGCTTGTTTGGATCTATACCAAAAACCCTTTCTCGATAAAAAATGCACTAAGTCGCTCATACCATACACCTGGTGCTTGTTTGGATCATAGAGCTTTTGTTAATTTGTAAACATGATCTAGGTGTTTGGGATTTTCAAAAGCCTTTGGTTGCTCAACAAAAGCTTCTTCTTGATAAAGCCATTAAGGAACGTACCTTTCACATCCACTTGAAACAATTTGAAATTAATGTGACAAGCAAATCCAAGTAACAAGCAAATAGCTTCTAAAGGAGCAACATGAGCAAAGTTTCATGAAAATCAATTATTTTCTCCTTCGAATAACATTTACCTACAAATCTAGCTTTATTTCTAATAACATTACAGTTTTCATCCTTATTGCAAAACACCCACTTGATAGATACAACAGATTTATCACAAAGTTAAGGAATAAGATTCCAAACTCAATTCCTTTCAAATTTGTTAAACTCTTCTTGAGTAGCCATAATTCATGAATTTTTCATTCGAGCACTACCAATACCTGAAGGTTTAATTTTAGAAATAAAAGTAGAATGTTAATAAAAGTTACAACTCAATTATCATCTTGTTACTGAGAGTTTCTAGAACGAAATCTGAACTGTCATGGGTGACGGACACTTGTTTCTTGTTGTTCTGGTTCGATTGATTGTATAGGATTAATTTATGTCTTTTGTTCAGTCGATTAATCAGTGACTATATTCTAGCTGTTTGGTAACTGCTTAGTGTTGTTCTATGGTTAGCCTTTTCTGCACTCATAATTCGTTATCACGACCTATGTCAATATTTTTAGCTTTCTCGCATCTAGTTAGTCTCAACAAATATAACATGAGCAAATTCTCCTCACATAAAGTTCTCTATTGAAAACTCGAAATGCTTTGGTAAAGTTTGAGCAGCAAACCAATATGATTTTTTTCCATAAAATTAATCTCCAGAATGTCGTTTTCAATCAACATAGAGATCAAGTCTAGATTCAAACTTATGGCTGAGATATAAGCATTTGGATTTGATCGATTTAGAGTTGTATGCATGCTGAAAACTTTTCATATTTGTATATTTAATAGATATTCTTCAAATATTCTTTCATAAAATCTTTAAATAAATATTCCAAGTATATTCTTAATTGATTTATTATATTTGGAGTCACCTGCAACTGGTTGGCACGTCAAGGAAACTCAGAAAACAAATTTGGCATAAATAGATGTCACAACCGAGTCCATCAGCTAACTTGGTCTATTCATCCACTTTAAGAATTATTTTAGACTTCGTTAGTTGATATATTTGGTTTTAATTTGGATTATAGATAGCTCTTCATGTCAGTTTTCAGTAGCATAAGTTGGATCTCTAAAATATTACTCGATCTGTGAGACATCGAGTTTGCAAGTCATTATCAAAATTTAGTTGTGCACCAGAATTAGTAGGAGCAAATAACGAATTTGTTTTTTGAAATGATATGATATTTTTAGAATAGCAACTTCAAGTGCCTGCTATCCATAAAAAGCAAGTCCCAAAATCTTGCATGAGTAAAAAGGTATGGTATTTACCATGTGCTGTTTAGAGGCTCTATCTAGGCGATCCCTTAGAGTTTGGCGGTGTGATCAGCAATCCTTATAAATTTTTTTTGTCTTCAATACATGATTAAATTCCATTCTCTTTGCCTTAATTCACTTCTTACTATACTGTCTTTCAACTGCTATAAAAAAATCTCTACTTGATGCTTTCAGTAGAGAAATATGCACGTGCAAAGTATGTATCTCACTCAGATTTCAACACTTAGACAATATCTGCTAGTAGTTCTGTGCAGCTGATGTATCACTTAGCTCAATGTAGTGATGTCCAAAGCTTAGGAATGATTCATCTGCTAGTAGTACTGTCCATCTAATATATCACTTGAGCTCAATGTAGTCATATCCAAAGCTTAGAATGATTCTCAAATATACATTGCCCTGAAAATAGTTGAGATTTCTAACAAATGTTATTATAATTGGAATATGTTAAGGATTAAACTACAACGGTATTTAGTTTAGCGCACAAGTTTTTAGACGAAAGCTTAATTGTGGTGATGAACATGCATTCAAGTAATACAATATGGGTGAACAAGAACAAATTGAAGAACAAGATAAGAAAATACAAAACTTAAACATAAGGTGAAGAAAAGTAATGAACTTCTTATAACCTACCAAAGTGAAAAGTAAGCACTAAAAGATTGATGCGCTACCAACGCAAGCTAGAGTCTTTACATTATAGAACTACTTCTAAGAGACAAGCAGTAGAAATCTTAAAAAATTTTAGAAACCCAATGCATCTCCACCCGGTACTTGGAAAGCACCGGCTTGTGACCACAGTTGTTCCCGGTTCTTCCTGGACTCCTTCCTTCATCAAAGCTCTAGCATTTGATGTACATTATTCTTTATTGTATTTGAGCTAAATTACAAGACTTGTGTAAGACCGTAGACGCAGATATTTTGTGCTCAGCAGTCGCCTGGGTGCTCAGCGCACGCATCCTAGCTCACACATCCAACGCAATTGGCATGCCTTATTTCTGCACAATGTTGAACACTTCTTGGTCCCGCCATAGGACTTAAGTTTGCATGTGTAATATCAACCCTAGTTTATGCTATTTACAAGAGCACGAATAGTTTACAGCTAGGATAAAATTCTGCCACGGTTCAGACCCGAGTTCGACTTCGAGCCTATGCAAGTTGTTTTCCTCAACGAAGCACTATTATGGCACACGAAGTCGTTAATCTTTAACATCTAATTTAACGTAAACGGGATACTTGCATAATGTATTCCCTTGATCACACTTCTACTCAGCCACTACAAATCTTCATCTCAACAACCCACAATTCTCCACACATTTCAAACTGAAGCGAAGAGCAAGTCCAATCAATCACAACCGTCCAATTTTCCGTCCCCAACCTTACAAACGGGTAGCTTTAGGTTGCCGATGTTTCAATTCTTTGTTATTCAATTAATAACCAAAAAGAAGTAAGAGAAAGAAATCCAAACAGAGCAGGTAATAAGTAGATAAACACAACGATTTCCTATAAATCTGATCCTCATCCCGAATGAAGAATTCAATCTAAACCACTTATTTTGCCACGTGTACGGTGCCTTTCCAGACCAACACCGACCTTTACAATCCTCGCAAGCTATGGTCTTTCCATACTTTTACCTTTTTACAAATTCTAAGTTAATATGTGCGGTGAAAACAAATTACCTTGGACATCTAGGCTATAAACAATATAGAGGCCTGAATTTACAAAATCTCTTTATCTTCGCTCTGTCCTATTGTTGTTTCGTTCTTCTTCGTCGCTGCAATCCCGCGTTGGTATGGTTTTCGCTTTCTCTCGCCGATGATTTCTCTCCAGTGACGACTTTAATTTATAGCACCTAGTACTGAAATCCTGTCGTGCGGATCCCGAAGTCATTGGTGGCCATCGGGATAGTTGGAAATGACGCGGAGGTGTTCCTACTGTAGCCACAACGGGCACAACTCGAGGACGTGCCCGAACAGAGGTGTTAAGATCTTCGGAGTCAGGTTGACTGATGGTTCCATCAGGAAGAGCGCGAGTATGGGAAATCTGTCGCACTTTACCGGATCCCGAGGCGGCGCTGGTGGTGCCGGTGCTGGAGATGAGAACGGCGGAGGTGCGGAAGCGGACGGCTATGCCTCTGAGGATCTCGGGCAGGGATCGTCGGCTAGAGAGCGGAAGAAAGGTTCGGTTTGATTTCGATTCCCTCGTTTGTTGATTTTCTTTTTTCAATAATTTCATTTTTCCTTATAATTAGTGAGAGAATTTTAAGTATATCTTGTATCATCTTTTTCTGCAAAAATATAATTGGTTTATCAGTCCAGTTGCTCGTTGAAGGTGTGAATTTTGTCAGTCGGGTTTAATTGTCAGTATTGGTTGCTATAGCAAAACTGGTAGCTATCCTTTGCTTTCTCGTAATTGAAATAAGTAATAAATTTATGCATCTAGAGGGAAGAATAGTAATGTTGTGTCTTTGATGCTTTGATAAAGGGAATACTTTGTTTGTTGGGTTAAATGGGGTGCTCTAATTAATTGTTTATTTGAAAACTAGTGTTTTTTATTTTGGCCTTTATTTTTCCTAGATTGTTATACATGATTATAACATGTATACTATAATGGATAAAAACTATGCTGGTATACTTCTATTGGAAGACCTTTTGAATTAATGATTCACCAATAGAAATGTAGTGAATTTCTGATGGAGGCTAAGGATCTCGTTTGATACCTCTTTTTCCTTTTTGAGATGGTTTGTAACTATGAATGATCTGTTGCATGAGTTTGTTTGGTGCTTTCTATATTTATGTTTCCTGTTTAAGTATTTGCCTTTATGGCTTCTTTTGGTTTGTTATGTTTCTATGGCAAGGTTGGAATTTTGAGCAAGTTAGGAAAAATGCAGGTTTTGACTGTTGGGTTTGACAAATGTTATTTCTGTTTAGAGATTGACAGTTTCATATGGGTGGATCCCCCTCCATTTTGCTGAATAGTCTTGAAATTGTGGACAATTGCTTAAATAATCATTTACTTTTTTTTTCAATGATTCGATTGAAGAAGCAAATAGCATTTCCTATTGATTTGTCCACTGGACTGGACCTATGTTGATTCAGAATTATCTAGACAATGCCATGTTATTTTTAAAGTTAGTGTTGTTATTCAGAGGGATGGAAATGCTCAGCGACCATTAGTCTTGGTTTAACGGTTTGGTACATTTGGCCTGATTACAAATATTACATACAATAGAGTAACATGGCTTGATAGGCTCCATATAGCCGACCCCATCTAGTGGGATGAGGCTTAGTGTTGTTATCGTTATTGTACTATAAATCTTTGTTGAGTTACATCCCCATCATTTTTTATATTGTGTATAATATAATTTGCGTAGATTAACTTTATAGCTGGTTAGCAAGTGTTTGTTTAATGATGAGGCCTGTGCTTATCTTCATGAGGGTCCATTGTCTTTGTTAAAAATTGTAGACCTGACTTGACACGTGAAGTCAAGGGATTAAAGGTAAAGTCTCTAGTTTGTTTAGGTACAACAATAGTTCAATTCCTGATGTAGTATGTCTGTAACTCATACTCATTGTTTAGCATTGTGAAGGTGATTTTGTTGATTAAGGTTGATTGGTTTTGGCTTGCTTCTAAACATGAGTTTGACAAATGCATCGGATATCTTGGGGACTAATTGAAACTGGGCCGATGTTTAGGTAGCTCTATTTGAACAAGATGGGAGTAGTTCTGTTGAAGTTTTGGGAAGTAATGCCTTGGTTATGGCTTAATCTACCAATTATTCTTGCTTATTAACCAGTGTTATGGTGATTTTACAAAAGAACTTGGTTGCGAAGCAGGTGTATTGGGTTAGTAGCTTTGCGACTAATTGAAACTGGGTTACTTAGTTTGCAACTTATTATTTGCTACTTATTTACGAATATAGTTCTGTATTGGTGACTTAGCTAAGCCTGACAACAACATTTTCTTACTTATTTAAAACTTTAAAGGCATACAAGAATAGACGATTTTACAGATTGTAAGAATTTGGAAGATATTGACTCATCCAAATTGACCTACTTGAAATTTCAGCTTTTATGCGGCTCTATAATCACCAATCAAACGTGATAAAATCTTGATACCGAATTTTGGGAGAAGTCAAGGGAATACTAGTGGTCCAAAATATTAGTTAAGCATGCATTATCATGAACGACTGGAAAGTCATTAGCAGATGAAAGATATTTTAGACTAATGAAGTACACGCAGGTATATTCGTTTACTATCTAGTAGCATAACATGTTGGTACCGGATTTTTATACATGCAACGACATGGAGGTACTAGAAATGATGTGACATTGGTTATCCTGTAGAAGATTATATTGGATTTTTTAACAACAAAAATATAATATTTACTTTTTCAGGAGTCCAGGAGTAGATGCAATTGCAAAGATGACAGGAGCAGCTATTTAAACATAGGAATATATTGTAAGCATAATATATATGGATGTAGTTTTAGTAAATAGGTACCCCTTAGAGAAGTTAGGATAACATTAAGGGCAAGGGGGTGATTAAGATAAGCACTTCAATTCCTTACAGCTATTGTTGTATCAGGTCAATTTTTGTGGATATTGCAAACGAGATTCGAGTTTGAAATGTCAAAGTAGAGAGTCATTCTTTGACGAGTCATGGGATTGAACATGTGAATTGTGACTGAATGTTCTTTTGACTGTGATAAAACCTTCTACACCCTGTTATTTGACAATTAGTGATTGTTGGACATTTAGACATAAAAATGTTCAAGGGTTGGTGTGGTGGGAATGGTAGCAGACGGATGATGTTATGTAGGACAACACTGATAATAAGGTGGTTGGAAAGACTGCATACGGGTACTGAAGAATGAGAGGGAGAGTCGAAAAAAAAGAAATACTCCTATTGACAATTTCATTGGGGCTTGTTCTTATAAAGTTAGAGAGCATGGTACCATGTGAGCGTATAAATAGTTGATTTAAAAAAGGATCAGATGCAGAGTTTAAAGACAAATGCTCCCATTGACAATCTCAATGCGGGCTTGTAACTTGTAAACTTTAGAGAGAGCAATAGCATATGAGAGTACACTATTTGACTTGGAAGAAAGTTCTGATTTCGTTGTGTCACAGTGGGGGTAGATGCATAGTGCATACTTGTATAGGTGCCAATTGTTTAGCTGTGTTAATTAATACTTCATTTTGGTTGTTGGTGTGCAGTTCCTGTGAGGAGCTTATTTTGTACAGAGGTTTGCTTAGCTGGATATATCCATATGCTTTAGGCTCCATTTGGTAGAGTGAATTTCATAAGAAGCCAATGGGGAAATTTGTTGTTAAAAAGTTGCCGTCATAAACTGCCAGTGTAATCCATTTAACAACTGTTTGGCATAATACTGCTAAGGATGTTGCACTTTATTAAACATAAATGATAATAGACAATTACATTAAATCATCCTGTAATTTATATAGTTTTAGTAGAGTTTAATAACTAAAAAAATAAAATATCCACGTACTTCCTACATTCCATTGCAAAGTTCACTCTTATAATAATACTGGACTGGCAGGTGTCCCTTGGACTGAAGAAGAACACAAGATGTTTCTAATTGGATTACAAAAGCTTGGTAAAGGTGACTGGCGAGGGATATCTCGCAACTATGTGGTTTCAAGAACCCCTACGCAAGTTGCTAGTCATGCTCAGAAATACTTCATTCGTCAAACTAACTTGACTAGAAGAAAAAGGAGATCAAGTCTGTTTGATATGTTACCTGATGAGGTTAGTCGGAGCTTTTACCTAACGCTTTTACTGAAATATTGTATGGTTTAACTTATTTTTTGGTATATTCAGCCCTTCGATGGCCACCGCTTCACTGTGGGTTGTCCAGAGCAAGATAAACAAAGTAGTGCTCAGCTACAAAATGGAGCTATCGATGAGGAATGTGTATCTATTGATTCACATATGCATGAGCTAGAGATTGCTGACGCACAGCCAGAAAACCCACCAAGCAACTACGCAGCCATGGTTTTCCCTTCATTCTTCCATTTCCCTTGCTCATATTGGCCTGGTTTTGGAGCTGACTCTTCAGATAAAGCAGGGTATGAAATTGTTAGACCAACAGCAGTTCACTCAAAGGCTCCGATAAATGTAGATGAACTTGTAGGAATGTCAAAGCTAAGCCTTGGGGAATGTAATGGTGAAGGGCTTTCAGTGTCACTTAAGCTTGGAGTATCAGGTAGGCAATCAGCTTTCCATACTAATCCGCCATCTGGTGGTTCAAGTATAAATTCTGGCAGTAGTCCAATTCATGCAGTTTAGCTGTGTGGCGCCTAGCAACTTAACCTGACTGAAGCATTTCTTTCCAAGGATGTAAGCCTGCAAAGTGCCTGTCAATATTGTCAAATAAAGTGCATGTCTGGCTTTGCTTACTTTTCCTATCCTCTTTTGTAGCTGTGTATCTCAAGTAAATGTTGCCACATCTCTTCGTTGTAAAGGTTTAATTTATTAATGATTTTTGAATGTTTGTCTGTATGGTTAGTTTATATTGTTATATAATTAGCTTGTACATTCATCAGTGTAGATCTTGATATCGTTCATTGTGTTAAAGTTTGTTCAATTTAACTCGTTGTTCATGGCATGTATATGCATGGTCCTCTGTCGACTTAACACATGTATTTGTGAAACAAATTTTAGATTGGACTGTTATTGTTGAATAAACATTTTGATCGTCTGCGAGAGAGTACACTGTGTTGACTGAACAATTGTCAATTGTGTTATCACCTGCGAGACTTTTCATTGAATTTGAGTTGGATTGCAACTGCAGCAGATGATTTGTTGCTTGGAGTTTGCAAATAGTTGGAAACTCAGTTTGGCTTCAATACGACTTAGATTTGTTATAGGTCTATGTTGAAGTCATGGAGATTTATGGATCAATTCTTCTTGTATAATGTTGTAACTTTTGCCTTTTGTTGTAGGCTGCACTAGTGATTTGTGAGAAACGTATGCAAGGAAAGAAAAGAGTTTGTGCGCTTGATTCTTATTAATCAGAACATCTTAGAAGTGTTAAAGGTAAGAGATCGGACATTCTATGAACAAGAGGCGAGCTAGTTTGGAACGATATTTTCTAGAAAGGTATATGAATCCGTCATTTTATTTGTTCGCGTGAGTTGATGGACGCTGAGTTGAATTTAGAGTGGTACTTGTATATAAATATATATATGCATTTCATGTGCTATTAGCACTTCATAGATCTCCTCGGTAAATATGGCCAGAGCTTTCTAATTTAATCTTACCGTTTAATATTTATAATTATGTGTTACTAATATGCTGACCAAATTATATTCTTATATATATATACATGGAAAAAGATAGGGGCACTTTCTTCTCGGTTTATGGCCGGTGGTTACTTCAAAAATTCAATCTTCATCATTGGATATGAAGAATTATGAGTTATAGACCTATCCATAAAATTTCAGCTCAATCGGATCACGAAGAATATCTCTATCCGATCATTTGATCAAAACGATAGAAAGTAAGAAAATTTAAAAATATATGGGTTGTATCATTTCTATCATCTTGATCAAGTGATCGGATGGAGGTAAATTTGTGGTCCGATTGAACTGAAATTTTATGGGTAGGTTTCTAACACATAGTTCTTCATATCCAATGGTGAAGATTGAATTTAAAAAATCACTGCGGCCATAAACCGAAGAGGGAGTGCCCGAAAGTGCACTTAAAAAAAGAGTACCTCTATCACTCTCCATATATATATATATATGTGTGTGTTGTGTGTGTGTGTGGAGAATGATGTGCGCATATTTTCTCTTGACCGTCTGATCTTGATCAGATGGTTTGCTTTCTCGTGTTGCTCAGCGCGGCTTTGCTAATTTACGGAGATACTAGTAAAGGGTATGTTTATCATTTCTGTTCTATTTACCTCCCTTTCTCTTCTCATTTTTTTCTTTGTTCTCTGGTTGCAGCGAATGTCTCCCTCCCTCCTGCCTGCGATCGATTCTAGCGACCGTCGGGTTTAGTCCCTACCGCAGCTTCGATTTTTTTCCTTTCTTTCATTTTGTCAATGAAATTTTTGAGTTTTCCGCCATCGATATCCTCCTTCGATTCTAGCGACGAAGAAGAGAACGCTATAGTTAGAAAGAAGCTTCGGCTCTCAAAGGAACAATCAGCTTTCTTGGAAGAAAGCTTTACGAAGCACCACACTCTCAATCTAGTGATATCCATCAAAGAATTTTGTTTTTAACTCATTTTGGAATAGAGTTTTGTGTTGGGATTCAAAATTGATCCTTAGTACAAGGATCATTTTTTGGATTTTTTTGAAATTACTTTTATATTTGCTGGAATTACTAGATTTGTAGTTGTTGAAATTCTTCTTCCTGCAGTTTTCTTTTCTTCATTTCTTTTTAATTTGCTTCCAAGCAAGATTAATCTATAGTTGTTAATGTAATCAAATTTCATTCTATTTTTAGTGATGTATCTGTTTTATGTTCTCTTGGTTTTCAATGGATTGGTATTTTAGAAGTTTAGAATCTAACCAGCATTAATTCGTATGCCTATTACTCTGTGCTTCTGTTTTATGGGTTCTGTCTGCAGCTTAATGATGTATCTATTCAATATTCTCTTGGTTTCCTATGGATTGATATTTTAGAAGTTTAGAACCTAACCAATCCCCTTTTTCAACTATAAATATCGATTCATAGTTGTTGGAATTTTTCAACTACAGAACCCATAAAATAGAAGAACAAAATAATAGGCACAAGAATTAACACTAATTAGATCTAAACTTCTGAAACACCATTCCATAGAAAACCAATATAATATAAAATAGATACATCATTAAAATAGAATGAAATTTTGATCACATAAATAACTATAGATTAATCTTGATTAGAAGCAAATTAAAAAGAAATGAAGAACAGAAAACTGCAGAAAGAAGAATTTCAACAACTACTAATCTAGTAATTCCAACAAATATAAAACAATTTTTAAAAAATCCAAAAAATGATCCTTGTACTAAGGATCAATTCTGAATCCCAACACAAAGCTCTATTCCGAAATGGGTTAAAAACAAATTGTTTGATGAATGATCACTGGATTGAGAGTGTGATGCTCCGTGAAGCTTTCTTCCAAAAAAGCTGATTGTTTCTCTGAGAGCCAAAACTTCTTTCTAGCTACAGCATTCTCTTCTTCGTCTCTAGAATCGAAGGAGGAAATATATCGCGAGAAACTCAAAAATTTCGTTGATAGAATGAAAGAAAGGAGAAGGAAGGAGAAAAATCGAAGCAGCGGTGAGGGCTAAGGCTGGCCGGCCGACCGTGTGGGCGGGAGGGAGACGCACTGCAACGAGAGGACAAAGAAGAAAATGAGAAAAAAAAAAGGAGAAAATAGAATGAAAATGTCAAACATACCCTTCAACAATATCTCCGTAAATTTGTAAAGACAAGCTGAACAATGCGAGAAAGTAAACCGTCTGATCAAGATCAGACGATCAAAAGATGATCTTTTGAAGAATATGTTTGTAGATACATATATGTACATACATATGACAACTGCTATGTACACATTATACACTATTCGTGCACATTTTGTACACTAAATTTCAGCCGCTCAATCACGTTCGAGCGACGGAGATTCACGCAGCATAGGACGCTGGCGTGATCCCGTGCGAAGGGCACGCTGATCATTTCACGTGCCCTTATGACGGGATTAAGATTATTTTTTTTTTTTTTCATTTCTTCCTCTTTGAATTCGTCTCTCCCTCGTAGCTCTTGTGATGGCCCACACTCAATAAATTTCTGCGTGATTTTGGCGATCGCCAGCCAACGTTTCTCCTAAAATCATCTCCTTCCTTTGATTTTCAAACCCATTCTCATTCCACTTAGCCTATCAAAACCCCTAATACCGAACACCGTGGCGAAACATCATCTTTGCTGGCCGGCGATCGTCATTTGGAGTGCAAAATTCATAAGTTCTCTTTATCAACTTCTTCTAATCGTGCTCGATTGATCAATTTTATTAATTATGGCACCGAGCACCTTGTTGGTTGTAGGATCCGATAAGCTAAAACTTTTTTTTTAATCAGTTTTAACTATTTCATTCTTAGTTGATTAATTTAATTAAGATTCTACTAATTTGCATTTCTTTCTAATTTTTTTTTAAATTTTGTTTTATTCAGTTCGGCTCGGCTACAATAGTGGTGAAGAAAAAATTAGAGATATTTCAATTTCAATTGCATATTTTTGTTTGATTTCAATTTCCTTTTCATGTGTTTGATTTTGATTCCAATAGAAAAAAAAAATTTCATCGTTCCTTTGTTTTATGCAGATGGACAGATATAATGAAAATTACAGAAGATGAAAATGGAAACGGAAGAGCCTACTGCTTTTTTTTAGATTCTTTTTTTATGATTTTTTGAACACAGTTATTGATGATATTTGGTGAAACTAGACACTAGAAATTGTCCAGTGAGCATGCATATTGTTGACTGGAAGTGTCCAATAAAGATGAATCTATATTTTTTGTTTGAAAAATGTAATGCATCAGTGAGAACAATGATATGTAAATGTGTTGTTCTTATTTGAAAAATGTAATGCATCAGTGAAGACAATGCTAAGTAAATATGTTGTTTTTGTTTAAAAAACGTAATGCATCAGTGAAGGTAATCTTCAGTGAATGTAGTGTAATGTTATATGAAGAAAAGAAGTTCTGTGTTTGTTTAAAAAAATTTTAATGTGTTGGAGATTATATATGTTTTGAATGCAATGACTATTAAGATTTCAATATAGCTATGCATGGAATAGATCTACATATTTGGGTTACTCTTCTAGGTAGGAAAGAAAAAAATAAAAGATAAGAAAATAAAGAAGAAAACAAGCCAAAGAAGATATCACTTATAGAGGATAATTCTGTCATTAGCAATTACATGCAATTTTTTTTTGTTGGAACTTCTTCTTCTCTGTTTCTTCACGAGAAGGATTGCAGCTCTCTGTTTAGCTCTTAATCCAGCTCTCTGTTCATCTCTTTTTAAATCTTTTGTTTTTTATTATCTTCTCTTTCCTCTCTAATGGCACACTTCAACACAAATATCTCACGTGAGCATTGCATTCACACTTAAACGTTCACTTGCATTCACTAAAACATAGCTCCACTTGCGCATTACATTTACAATTATATAACCAATGAGCATTCACACTTACATTCACTTGCATATCTCACACTTGCATTCACTTAAATATAACTTCAATTGAGCATTACATTCACAATTACATAACTCACATTGAGTATTCACCAGAACAAAACAATTACTGATGCATTCACAGACATTCACTGAACGACACATTTAGCATTCACTTGAATATAATCGCAGTGAGCATTCACCTAAAGCAAACATTTACTGATGTATTCAAAAGTTCTGTTATGTTCAAACATTCACTCGAATAGAACATTGAGCTACATTCAAATGTTCTGTCATGTCCTGTTCAAACATATACTCATACAGAACATGTGCATTCTACATTGAGCATTGATGCATTCACGTGAAGAGAACAATTGCAATCCATTCAAATGTCAAAGCCATTTACATTCCATTAAAATGTCAAGCCATTGCAACAACTCTCTGGACCATTACAATCAAACCGAATATTCACTAGACCATTTAATAAACATCAACAATTTTTGTAGATCATAAAGAACTTACACCGGACACTTCCAATCAATAATATACATACTCACTAGACAGTTTCCAATGTCTAGTTTCACTAGACAGTTCAACAACTGAGTTCACAAAATCATAAAAAAAAAAATCTAGATAAAAGCATTAGGTTCTTCGTTCCTATCTTCATGTTCTATAATTTTCAATGTATCCATTCATTTGCATAAAGTAGAGGAACGATATGAAAAAAAAAATTCTATTGGAATTAAAATCAAACACATGAAAAAAAAATTAAAATCAAATACCTATAATTTTTTCTCTGCCACTGTCAAAGCCAAGCCGAGCAAAAATAAAAATCAAAATTCAAGAAAATTATAAAAGAATACAAATTAGTATAACCTTGATGAAATTAATCAGTAAGAACAAAATAGATGAAACTAATTACAAAAAAAATTCAACTTACCGAATCACGCCGCCGATAAGGTGCTGGTACCGCAATTGATAAAATTGAACAATCGAGCACGATTAGAATAATTTAGGAAAGAGAACTTACGATTTTTGCGTTCTGAATGATGATCACTAGCCGGAAACAATGAAGTTTGCCACGATGTTCGGTGTTAAGGATTTCGATCGACTGCTTGAAAAGAGAAAATTGGTTTGAAAATCGAAGAAAGGAGATGATCTTAGAAGAAACGTTGGCCGACGATCACCAAATCAAACCAAAATCGATCAGGCGTGGGCGATCACAGGAGCTTAGAAGGAGAGATGAATGCAAAAGGGAAGTAATAGAAAAAGAACAAAAAAAACTCAATCACTTCAGAAGGGCACGCAAAATGACCAGCATGCTCTTCGAACGTGATCACGCCCGCTTCCGTGGATACGCGAATCTCAACCGGTCTATCATGATCGAACGACTGAAATTCAATGTATACAATGTGCATGAACATTGCACAATGTGTATATAACAATTATATATATATATATATATATATATATATATATATATATATATATATATATATATATGTGATGATCGATGTACATCATTGTACATCAATGTGGTTCCAGTGATACAAAACTCTAAATGCGATCTTCACCGTTGGATACGAAGAACTATGAGTTAGAAATATGCTAACAAAATTTCAGCTCAATCGGACAACGAATCAATCTTCATACTTCTTATTGATCAAGATGACAAAAAAAGTAAAACTTTAAAGTATATATATTGTCAATTTTCTATCATCTTGATCATGAAGTTCGATAAAAGTCGATTCGTAGTACGATTGAGCTAAACTTTTATCAGCATGTTTTCAACTCATAATTCTTCATATTCAACGGTGAAGATCGCATTTGAAGCTTTGTATCACCGAAACTGCACTGATATATGTACATATATGCTGATATATATTTAAGAAATAATGTACATATATCCTCACCTATATATATACATAAATTAAATTAAACTTCTATGCTATTATTCTAACTATTTTCTAGTTAGTAGATAGTATATTCTATACAAGAACTTTAACAAATTAAATAGATCAATTTTGAGTCAATTTAAAACTGACTCCAACTTATTTAATTATTGGATCAATTCCATTTTGACCTGAAACTTATGAGAATCTAATTGAGATAAAACCCGAACATAATTTAAATAAGCCGAATCTAGTTGAGTTTGCTGATCGGATTATATATTATTATCCTTAACTGTAGTTCAAAATACCTAAACAAACAAGCCCTAAGGTACATGCACCTCGGTAGTGCAACTAATGGAATCCTTACGAATCAAAATAGAACTAATCTTAAGGATTAGGGGGAATTAGGGGCCTGGGTAAGTCATTTTAGACAGATTAAGGCCTGAAAAGTTTCAGGTTATTCATAATTGCTACCTTTTCCTCACACAACTTTCTTCTGCGTATGGCGATTCGCGGTACTGGTTCAATCTCTCTCTTAGTTGAACACAAACCCCAAAGAAGAACTCGTTAGCGGGAATTTCCTTAAGCCAAAACATAAAAAGATGTACAAAACTTTCTTCTCCGCACCCTTTTCCATGCGATGCTCAGTAGAAGCATCCTGAACCAGTTTTGATTCTTCATGCCAAATCATGAAAAAAGTACTAGACCAGGGTACAAAGGACAAACAAATAGCATGCACTCACAGACGTGTACCGTTCCGGATTTATTAGTACAACCAGCATCTACCGTATGAATTATTTCAAATAATTAGAATAGGCATGAGCAGTGTCTCCGTATTAGACCAAACAAAGATTCCATTCTTCAACAGCCATAGCAGTCATGGAACCTCCGCATTTATAAGCGCTAGATCATAAATTAAAAATTTGTAAAAATTTGCCAGTCCGTACCAATTAAGCTAACTATTCAGAGCATCAAACATGAAGCCAAAACTTCCAAAAGTGCATGCTTGCCTATTCGCTCAAAAGTCTTGATGATGAAAGGTGTAGAGCTGTGATAACTTTCATTTGCCTCGGGAGATTTTAATAGTGCCATATATGAGACATCGATGTTGCAATCATCTTTAATGATATTATTTCAGATAATACAAAATGCTTCAGATGGAAATACAATATTTTTTATAAATAAAGCTACAACTCCATTTTTGGTAAACCTTATTTTGGACGTCTCTTGTATGGGTACAACATGTCATCAAAGCTCTCTTTTACATAGCTGGCTACACGGTTCAGGTTTCTTGCAACACCAGAAGCTACCAATCCAGCATTTCTAGTGAACCTGTACAACCAACATGTAAAACTTGTAACAAATTTCATATTCATTAACCACAACTTATTTTTTCCTATCAAATGGTGGATTTTCAGATTGAAAGATTAAATACCTATTAAAGAACTCTTCCCCTGTTGAATGTGGTAACTTATGCGGCCGAGTCTGAGGACGAGTGGTAGTTTCCATACCTGACACACAAGATCCATACAAGATCAGGAGCATCAAGAATATGTATTCAAAAATCTCAATCCAAAACTTAAAAACTATAAGAAGTTTAATATATTTGGAGTCAAAATATTAGTACAAAGATAGATTTATTAATTAATTACACAATAAAAGTGCAATTCACAAAACACTTTTGAATGTCAAGCATAGGTAAAATTAAATGGAGGACGTGATAACATAATAATGAACTCAATGATAAAGTCAACTTAGAACACCAAAAGCCAAACGTCATTTTGAAGCAAACAAGAACATCTAATAGCATGTTTAGGTGATTTCTGATACCTTCTTTATGGTGAGTGTGAGCAGGGACATGGTCAGCAGTTGCAATTCTTCTGTCTACCAAAACCTGTCGAGAGAAGCAACAATTAACACTGTTATTAGGATTATACATCCTACGACAGTCTTCAAATGAACACAACTGTTAAGTATGATATACAACAACTTTGTTCCAAAGTATATGGTTAAATGAGATCCAGTAAACAATCAACAATTTAAATACCTAAAATTTTTGTTACATGTTTGCAAGAGTTATCATAGGACAAATTAAAAATATATGATCCTGGGTATCTCAACAGTTTTTACATCCTTTCATACTCAGTCTCATAACATCATTAAAAAAAACTTGTGCAACAGAAAAAGGTGGCACCACTATTTAGCTACTGAGCATTGCATTGAGATCACATGATAAATGATCAAGAAATCAACATACACCATATGCTACAATAAGAAACAAACACATACATAAGATTTAATATAATTCACCCACAACCAAAGCAAAGTCCAGTAGACATGATCACACTAAAAATTCAGGGTTCAATATTGACCACAGTAATCTTAACCCAATAGCTCTCTCTCTCTCTCTCTCGGCATATGAAATCTCCTGATTCATTCTCTTAAGTTCTTCCAAGTTGATTAAAGATCGGCTCTCCAAGTTCTTCCATCTCCATAATTCTATAGAACATGCATTTATTTTCCTCCTTTTCTTGATAAGTAATTGTATAGCCATTAAAAGCCAAAATGTAGGTAAGGTATTAATATCTATCTCTTCTTAGGCTTTACAACTGATTGTGTACGCTCTACAATTAGCCACAATGACCTACCCACTAATTATTTTCTTATTTGGGTAGAAGATATATATGTATTCTCTCTTTCAAAACAAATTGTGGAGAAGCTTTTTCTTTGATAGAAGAGATAATTAGCAAAATATAGTCATAGCACTAGAATTAGATTCCTGAGGAAATGAGCTAATAAGAAAACTTTTCAATTTGAAATTTGTTATGTTTAAAGTTCGATGTAATAACATATATTGTTGACCTTTTTAAACAAATATTCTAGATAGATCAAATCGTCTAGAAGGGTGGGAAGTTTTACTTGTTTAAAGCGTTATGCACCTTTCAATCTCACCATCATGACATAATTTACAGATTTTGATTCTATTGTAGCTGGGAAACTTTAGGTGTAAAATTTATTAAAAAGAATTAGTTATGTTATGCCTTCCAAATATTTCGAATTCTTCAAGGATGACACCATTTTGTGTTTCTGTTCATTGTACATTTATTACTTTTTTAATTTAAAATTAAATACCCAACTTTGTCACACCCCAAAATGGAAACATGACCCACACTAGACCAAGTCAAGACATAAGACCTACTTAATGTAGTAAGCCTCAAATAATTTAAACAAAAAAGAGTCTAGTATCAATACCAAAAAGTTAATAAGGGAAAATTGAAATCACATGAAAATCTGACAAACTCTTCCATAAAAATGAAGTTCCACATAGAAAGGAGATAACCCCACCGTAAACAACCGTATTACATTTGAATATCAATAGGGATATCGCCCATAGATTAATATATAAAAAAAACGACCAAGCTACTCTTCTCTATAAGATTTCAATTTTATCGGATGTCTATAAAAATTGCTAATAGACATCGCAGACCAACATCTTGAATTTAATGGTAGCATACATACATAATATTTATTTAGATTTAGGTATAATCATAATTCAAATCAGCATTTATTTATTTTTTTCAAATAAAAGATTAACTAAATATATTACTAAAAGATGTCGGGTATAATAGTCTTTTACGATTTTATGATGAAATAATTTGTCTAAGACTAGTTTAGTAAATGTTATTGAACTTGAGGAATAAACGTCTTTTATACACGAAGAACCGCATATCAACTTTATAGAGTAGTATAGATTATATGTTACTACTAGAGCCTAACCTTGTCTCAATCAAAGAGACAAAACCTCCTGTACTCAATCAAATGCTAAGACACTGCATATCATACTCTCTTAGTACAAGTAATATAAGTAATATATACTTAGTACAAGTAATATAAGTTACCAAAGGAAATAAAATCCACCCTAAATTACACCCTAACAAATCTCCTTTACTATTGCAAGTAGCAGTGGAGTAAGCGATTATTGCTTCTACCTGTTTGAGCAGGAATAGCTCATACCTTGATCGGCGTCCAATGGTTCAACACTCTTTTTATTCCTACATCTGTAAAAGTTGATCATTTTAGCCAACGTACTTCCTTCCCTACGGAAAAACAACCTTGTCCTCAAGGTTAGGTATCCTTGTATCGTTGCATATGTTCAAAATCCTCTTGTGTTGCTTCTTCCAGACTCAAACCACCTGAACTAACTTCAAGGTCACCTTTCCGATTGTATTGTGATCGTAATAGTTGACCAGGTTTAACTAGTAATCGAATGAAGAACTAAATTAAATTGAAAAGGCTAAGAAATTGCATATGATACTCTCTGTCTACCTAGTATAAGTATACAAAGAGTTATCAAAGAAATAAAATCTACCCTAGATTACAAATCCCAACAGATCTCCTTTATCATTGCAGGTGACAGCGAAGCAAGTGACTACGATTTTTCTACTGCTGATTGGACCATAACTTGACGGTCCGCCAATGCTACAACACTCTTCCATCCCTACTTCTGTAAAATTTAATGATTTTAGACCGATGTACAACATATTATCATTATCATCATTGTTGCCATTGTCATTGCTGGTGTTCTTGTTGCCGATGAACTTAGAACCAGCTTCCTTTTGCGTCAGTGTTAGGCATGATTTTCGTTTAGCTTAATAGACCAATAACAAACTTTTGACTTTTTAATATCACCATAATTCTCATCAGTATAAAAGCTTTACTTTTGTCCAAGGATGACATGATATAAGAATATGGAAAGAAGAGGAATATGGTCCCACAGAAGAGGATACTAGGATCAAAGTGAAAAAGGAAGCTTGGAGATCCCTAGCAAGTGTAGCATTTCCAAGAAAGGAAAAGTTTAAGTACAACTTAACAAATATCATCAACGAGAAAGCAACAGTAAGGTATAGCTAGAAAGAGGAAAGAAAAAAGGTGAGCCGCCAAAGCAGAATACACCAGATTAGTGAGGCCGCCAAAAAATGTATCCAATGCTAGTGCTAGGATTTGTATTAGATTTAGAGATGCATCTAAGAAGTGGAAAAGCATCAAGAAGATGCATATTAACTTTAGATAAGCCAAAGCAGAATAATGTTAGCTACTGAAGATAAGAACTTGACTACGTAACCGGATTCTATATTTGATCGAGACAAAAGCCTTATCTTGCCTTCTATAACATGTCACGGTAAATCTTGTTTAATAAAATAATGAAGATAATATTGTTTGCTTAATATAACATTATGCGCTTCTGTTAACAAATTCTTTACAACTACAAGTCCTTTATTGTAAATAATCATTGATATGGTTCTCAATAAGTGCTAGCATAATCAGATAGGATAACCCATATCTCTTCGAAATTTCTATATTAGCAGCTTCCACAATACGTAAAAAGCTAAGATCAACATCCATGAGACCCTCTTCACCTGTTGTTGGTTATATTCAACCATTCCTTAATCACTATATACTTCATCCATAAAGATGGATGAAAAGCCCATGCCTTAAGCAAACATTGTCGTAATCACATCCTATAATTCAAGTTTCAATTTGTTAGTCTATCTTTAAGTTCAGATTTGGTTATAGAAAGATGAAAAACAATGTTCATAAGGAAACAACATAGCTATCTAAGTCCTAAAATTTTATTGTACCCGACTTTAAGTTCAAGTTTTGACCTATAAGTCTTTTTCTATAATCCAACATTTGTTATTTTATGGACAAATATAAATCAGTTTAATGGCTATGGTATGGTCAATTGACACAAACAAGATCCTAAAGAAATGTGACTTTTAGTTTCACTGTGCACCTACATGTACAAGTAATCAACATAAACTTATTTTTCAAAATTGAAACTTTGACAGCCAAAACTCAAAAGTCACATGACAGGAGTTAGTTTAATCAAATGAAAGTGCCTTTTGAGAAGGACGTCTGCAATTATTCTTCTATTCCGTAGCCTCTTCATAACAGAAGTAAATAGGAGACATTGCTGGAGATCGTTTTGGATCGGCAATGGCAGACACTAAACCACAATACCATATAAGGACAATATATTACCAAAAATATAATGCTCTAAGGAATCAACGAACTCCTTAAGAGAGGAATAACAAACTACATAGTTATGCAATAAATAAACCAAAGCCATGGAAACATCCACTAACGCTTCTTCTTAGCTTCACCATATTTTTCAATTCCTATTTGTTCTCCTAACTTTAATAAGACAACAATCGTATGCATTTTATAAGAATATGAAAGAAGCACAGGAAAACTATCACACGCAGAATAAAACTAATGAAAACAATTTAGCCATTGATATAAAGAGGGATTTAGAAGAAAACCTCAAGACCAGCACAAAATGGCAGCTCAGCATGATTTTCTTGGTTCTCAACAGAATTATCTTTATTATCCAAGAAGATTGAGTAACCAACACAGGCATATTTGAAATCTGTCAAGTCACGACCTTCTTTGGCAGCTTCCATCTCTGTCTCCCCAACAATATAGCCTGGCACTGTAAATAGTAAAAGATAATATTACATGCAAATTCTAATGATATATAAATATGAGCATTTAATCTAACTAATGCCATCTTCCAATCTAGATTCTTCATAAGATAATATCGTTAAAGGAACGTTATTGATGACAACTCAGCTCCTACAGCCAAGGTTATCAAAATTCTGATTTAAATCTTAAAATCCTACGATTTTACTTCATCAAAACGATCCCGATTGCAAGTAAAATTCTTTTTGAGTAAAATCCTATTAGGATCCTGATTTAAATTTTAAAATTGGTAAAACTCGATCTTTTTACAATTTTATACGATTTTACTTTTTAAGAAAATTTTGTAGTTACCTAAATTTGAGAGAATTTTTTATAAAATTTTATGGAGTCTTATATAAAATTTAAGAAAATTTTCTGAAAAAGTAAATTTTGAGAATTTTCTATAAAATATAGAGTGGTTTTCTTAAAAATTTAAAAGAATTTTCAGTTTTTTAAAATGTGCTAACTTTTATAAAAAAAATATTAGAATATTTTTATAAAAGATCCTTAATAGTACTAACAAAATTATTTATAAAATATCGGTAGTAAAATCTTACGATCTTACTTTAAAATTCTGAATTTATGATTCTACTCAAGCGAAACGATCCTACCTAAAATCCCGATTTTGACAACTTTTCCTATAGCTACAAGAGGCAATAGTATGCTATTATTAGGTGGCTGCTTCAAATGAAAGGTTCCTATGGTGAGCGGAAGTAAGGACTGCTATCCCGAAATTATTATTCATGCTAAGAAAAATGTCCTAGGTGATAGAACAAAATAGTCACAATAACTAAACATTTCTTAGTAACACCTATCCCTCTCACCTGACACTGCAAGTAGCCTAACAGATGCATCAGAGATAGAAATGACCTCAATTTCTAGTCGAACAAGTTGAAGCTCCAGATTCAATCAAATTTCTCATGTAAGAAAGAATTCATATCACATTCTTCGAGCTTATGAATGCCTACACAGATGAATAAAAATGAAGAGTATTGAAACAGTAAAGGGTTTCTTGATGATTGCAAGCGCTCCAGATGCCCCTCTCAAATCTTTTAGCAATCATTAATTACTGATGTAAAGGCTCAGAACTCACCAAAAATGTTTTCTTCGTAGTTTATGCATCACCTATTGCTACAGAAACCAATTATCAGGAAACATTCTTCACTTATAATGATACCATGAGTGCTTTAGGGCATCCCCAAGATATGTTTTCAGATACTGCTACACAATTACAACCCATCTTAAATTAAAAAAGTACATGGATTTTAGTTTTTAGTTCAACAATTTCTCGTAGCATCTTATTGCACATACTCTAAGAAGCTCTTTATTTTTATTTCATCTATGACTTACTCCAAAAACTTCAATATACTTAATATGAAATAGACACTTCTAGGTTGAACGAATTATACACATTCTTGGACTAGTCCTTGGCTTTTCATGACAAAGTGGGTGGGGAGATTGTGAAGAAAAAGTTATATGACAGAAGAAAGAGAAAATAGTAAAACTTAAGCAAGAGAAAATGCAACGGAGCACAAACAAACTCCTGCTTAAGGTGGAAAAGACTCGCCATTTGCGTGGCCCTTCTTAAGTCTTGTATCCTTAAAAAAGTCAGACTTTGTGGGGTGGCATACGCATATAAACTCGCTTCAACTTTAAAACTGCACATTGCCATGGCATTTGAAATTGAGGTGCAGCTTTTATTTGCATATTCAAGAGTATCACATTATAAAATTTTATTAAAAAACTAAATAAAATTAATTTTAAAAAAAATCACCCGGAACATCCCAAATAATCGAAAAAGAATAACATTTTCTCACCCTTGATCATTATTATAAGATGAGGTTGTTCATAGTTTGATCATTCTGATAACATCAAAAGGTATTAAAAGCCAGATATTCTTAAAGAACTCCAAACTCTGCTTCTCGCACTAAAGTTTTACTCTGTCCTAAGGTGATAAATGGTGCATTCTCACAGCACTTTTGCACCTCAAAATATCATCATTACATGATTCAGAAGCATAATGCACCATCTACATCCAGACATCCTGAAAATCAAGAAACTATAGCACCATTGCAGAAATGAATTATGGCACTGGCAAAGACAAGTATATAAGTCCACAAAAGAAAAACTTCAATGAAGGAAACAACTGAGGCTTCAAGTTACTAAACCCCAGATTATGACTCCCTCTAACTTGTGTATACCACTTTATTTTCTATTAAAGTATATATTTAAATCCCAGAGACACAAGTAACAACTGAAATTATTTCAGAAGACTGAACAGGTCATAGAATCGAACCCAACTAACCATTACTTAGGATTTGATTTTTAAAAAAAAATATGTGTCACCTCAACAACCGAAAATTCTCAATCCTGAAAAAGCATATCATATCCAAAAACAGTAAAAAAGTTAACAAATACTAACTTGCAAACATCATGCTATACTTTAACAAGAGATCCACCAGCTCAAATCCATCAACCAAAACAACTGCAGTCCATATAATCAAGAGAAACCACACACTCCAAGAACCAAAGCTCGAAGTTCCTAAAACAACAGCATCTACCTCCAAACGTGACAAATACAAATTTTATAAGGCATCACATTTGTAAACCAGAAAAGTGCAATCTTTTTACCACAAAAACACTAGATTTGAGAATTAAATCGCATGCATCACCACAAGAAAAACGAATTCTAAGGTTTGCCCAACCTGTTGATTGGGACTTGCGTTGTATGAGCAGCAAACCAAATATATTCATTAAATCATGAAACAACAAAAATAAGGGCGGAAAGCAATAGAATACCGTGTTGCAGAGTTCTGCTGATGCCGAAGCACATAGGGTTTCGGCCATCAGACTTTAAAATCGACGAATAGTAGAGACATCCCTTGCAAGACTTCCCCTTGTGGGTCGGCGTAGCATCGCGGCTCCGTCCGGCATGATTCAATCCGCCTCCGTTCTCCGGCGAGTTCTCCTCTGTCATTTGGAACAGCTGCTTTATTCTTTAAATCAAGCGAATTGAAGTTGAAACGAATGATTTCTTTCTCTCTCCCTCTCTCTATCTGTGTGTTGGTCCTTTCTCCATTTAATATTATTGGCAGGCGAATTAGAGAGAAATCAGAGTACAAGTAGGATGATCGGTGGGTCGATTTCAGATCGATTCATTTAATAACCATATCAAATTCGTTTAATTTTAATTTAATTTATAAATTTATATGTATTAAAATTATCAATTCTAACCTAATTTACTAATAATCGAATCAAATTACGTATTTAATAATTAAAGTTATTAATTATTAATTTTATATTTTTAAGTTTCAGTGAAATTATAAAATCAGTTCGAATGAAAGTACACGATATTTTTACTGACGAAATATAATTATGTCTGACTTCCTTAATGTCTTAATCGGTCCTTAAAATATCTAAAAAAATTATTATTTTTATTTTTTGAAAATATATAGTAACTGCTGAAATTTATGATTATAAATATATATTAATAACTTCGATAAAAATTTTGATAAATATATCTATCTAACAAAATTTTCATAAAAATTTTTATACGAAATCTAAATTTTTCATTAAAAATACCTATATAGTAATACTTTCGATAATATTATAATTTTTATTTTACACTATTTTACTAAAGTATAAAATAAAAAATTATTTATAAATACAATATAATTTAATATTTTGTAAATAACTATTATCGATTATTTTTATTGACAATATTTTATTATATGGTAAGAAAAAATTAAAAATTGTTCCTTCAAAAGGTGACATTTCGGATTAACTCGGATCGACCTATTTAATAATCGGGTCAAATTCGTTCAACTCTAATTTAACCCATATATTTATACGAATTCTAATTCTAATTCTGATTAAATAGATCGATTTTAGATTGAATTTTCGGATAGGTTATATATTGCCACTCCTAAGTACAAGGGAAGGAAACGGGATCACGGTGGACGCTTCTACTAGCGCACACACGGGAGCAGCCGCTTTGAGTTTCGGCTAGGCTTGATAAGTTTTTTTAGGACCAATTCTTAGCTATAAATTATTCTCTATTATTAAATTATGAGTCAAGTATTGTCTTAACGTTTAATGTGTAGATTTGAAGATTTAATTTAAGTCATATTTTTAGTATAAGTTCGAATCATCACAATTATAGTTAAGGCATGTTTGTTTTGCTTGAAACTGGAATTCCGAAAAATTAATTTTTAAATGTGATTGTTCGAAGGTTAAAAATAAATTTAATTTTTTATTTATTAAAGTTAGCTAAAGGTGTAGCTTTTTGCAAAAAATATAATATAGGTAAACATGTCATTAGGATGTATTTCTAAAGCATTTGTTTTATCATATTACCATTCTATATTTATATAAAATAAAACCTATGTTGACTAATGAATATTTTAAATAATAAGTTTGGTAATTTATCTTTTTCTAACTCTATAAGAAAACTGATTTATAATCGCCTTATATAAGTTATTAAATAATAGTTATTTATTTAAAAGTACTTTTCAAAGTTAATAAGTTGCCGCATATATATAGCACAAATTATAGGCTAATAATTTATAAATTATCAAAATAATAAATAATATTTGAAAAATAATTTAGTATTCAAACATCATATTATACAGAATTAAAAATAACAGAGAAAGTTTAAAAAAATAAATGGTGTGCAGTTTAAAAGGCTAACTAAAATTTTATTTCTATTAGAAAATAAAAATGTTACAAATGTCTAAGCGGTTCGAGCGAGAAAGGAAACACGGCAGAATTAGAAATTTAGATTTTTTTTTAACAATCCATAGTTAATCTGGACGAGCAGATCGACGAATCGATAGAAATTTGCTCAGATTAAGCAAAATCAAAATGAATTATTTACAAATACAATTTATTTATTTTACATATTTGAACCGAATTTTATCATAGATCTATAATTTTTTTAGTCTATTCGAATGGTCCGATTTGAATATGCTAACACTAATTAAAACAAGCCAACAAAACTCACTCAAATATTGAACGAAAAAGTAGTGGTCTTCTTCGTTACTTCAGTATTTAGTAGTGACCACCTACCATGCTCCATGCTTGCCCGCGTATGTTTAAAATACTTATAAAATAAAATTTTTTAAAATAAAATATATTTTTATTTTTAAAAATTTTTTTTAAAATAATACTAATATATAATAAAAAAAATTTGTTAAATAAAATTCTTTTATACTTTTTAAATTTTTAAAAATTTTATAAATATTTATAAAAAATATTTCGTGAAATAGAAAAAATAGAAACTTCGTTTTCCAAACGCTCTCACAAAACAAATTAGAACTAGAAAAACTATTTCAAATTATAATTAAATAATGCAGTTTCCCAAAACAAATGCCACGCGTTCTGCAACGAGGGACACGCCTTTCCGTCAGCGATGGCGGCAAAAGCGCAGCAGGGAAGCGACCAGCGAAGAACGACCAAAACCAGATTGCGTTCCTTCTTCCTTCCCGGAACGATCGCTGCTCGTCTCCACCGCAACAGAAGCAGCATCTCGTCTCCAATGTCGAACTCAACGCTTCTCACTCCAACCCAACGATACGCTGCCGGTGCTCTCCTTGCTCTCGCCCTCCGCCAAGCACAGATCCATCAATCGCATCTTCTCGACCAGTTCGATGGTGATGGTGATCGTGATCCGAACAACCCTGCTCAGGATCGAATTAGCGGTGTTAGTTCGGCTATAGAAGGCAGTGACGATTGTGATGATGATGGTGGTTCTTCGCGTTTCTGGACTCATGAGTCTCACGGCCTTCTTCGACCGGTATTCAGGTTTGCTGTCGGCCAGTTGATTTAACACATTTTGGCGTTGACACGTTTTATGCTCTGGGATTGTTGAATTGAAAATAATTTACAATTCAATTATATTTGAGATTAAAAGGTTGAAAACAGAAATTTTGCATGGAAATTGTGGGATTACTTTTTGGAAGTGTGGGTAATATTAGAACAAAAATCTACTGGAACTGGGTTAGATTTTTGTATGGTTTTTTGATTTCCCATGTGCTAGGTTTGCTTGAAGGATTTTAAACGTTTACTGGCTATGGAAGTAAATCCTCAATAAGTTGTAGTAGTGATGTCTTATTTTCATAGTCTATATTTCTAACCAAACACACTACTTAGCAACTTTCTCCTTGTTCTCATCAAAGTCTTGGCTTTACAAGCATGCTTTCTCCAGGATAGTGCAAGCATAAACTTGTTTAGTAACTATGGTTTGGCTACATTGTGGTTCCTTTTTGTTCAATAATGACCTTTAATCAAATGAAAGCTGATCAGTTTGCCAAATAATACAATAGCCAATACTTTTGGTCATGATTCATTCATATCTTCGGAACAACTTTAGACTTATTTGAAAGCGTCAACACCTCATTCTGAACGTCATCATAGTTCACAGTATGTATTGAGTTTCCAAGCAAAGCCAGTAATAAGGTGCATTACATATTTTCATGTGTTTTGGGCTTCATTAAGTGATTTATTAACCTCTATATGAAATAAATGACACTTTATTAGTTTCACTAGTGTTGTATATCTTAATGCCAAATTCTACGCCTGGATTTGTCACGTCTCCTTTGTGTTACTTTGTCTCTTGACAAAAGTGATATTGACATAGTCATCTCAAAATGACCAAAGAGAAACACATTGTCTAAAGTGCATTCTAGTGAAGAGACAATATACATTTTAATTTCCTCATCTCCATGATGTATTGCTTTTCATGAATACTGGATATAGGAACCTTTATGTCAAATTATTCGTGAAAACATTTAAAACACCTTAAATCATGCATAAGAAATACTGCAAAGTTTTAATGCAAGCGTGATTCTTGTACAAATCATGAGTAGCCATTTTCATAATCACCATTGTGCAACTTTCGCCAGTTGATACTTTAAAGGAAAGTAGATCAAATAAGATAGGAGATTGATACATGGGGCTGGCAGGTTATTGTTGCACATATGGTAGTAATTATATAAATTTACCAAACTATTTGAGGGTTTAGATAAATATGATGAGAGCCAAGCATTGAAAATTTTAAATGGTTTGAGACACAACTTGAGTTCTATGAGAAGAAGCATTAAAGGCACATCAAGATTTTAGCAACTAATAAGAAATATAAATGTCTTCATAATCAATAGACAGAACCAAGAACAATTTCCTTCCAATCTGTAGTACTTTTGAATGAAAACATGTTACCCTGATAGACTAACTCGGTGATACTTGAGATATCCTAAGTACTTATCATGAGAGAAGGGAAGCAATTGTTTTGAGATACGAAATCCACTTTTGTTGATTCAGGCCATCAACCATAATGATCATTGGAATTCATTCTCTGAATGGAAATCTAATTTGTTCAGTCTAATTATCTTATATATTTATAACTTCAAAGTTTGAATTTTTTGTTAGTTTTGTCCTCAACAACATGACATGAACATACTATATATGAAGATAATGGCAGGCACACAAAAAATGACAAATAATCGAAGTGAAATGTACTGTAGGTGACCTTTTTTGTTTACTTATCATGTCTAAACTTAAATTGTGTGGACGTCACTTCTGCATTGCAGAACCCAAAGCCATATAAACGACAAGGTGTTGGGATTACTTTGGCAACTACTTGTAGTGAGATCTAGCAAAAATTTTTTAAATGTTGAGCAAATACGGTCTCTTTCAACTTTTTCTTTGACTTAAACATATTTCAATGTGCATTTTCCTGCTAGAGATTAAACCGATGTTATTGCCACACGGGAGAGTTTAGGTCATTGTATGAATTAAATACACAGTAGTGCTACCTGTAATGGTAAGGATACATTTGTCCATAAGAAATATATAATTGCTTGTTTATAAGTTGTTGTTGTTGTTGTTTTTGTATATTTATATCTGGGTTGCAAATACATCTCAATTTAGGTCGGGTAATGGACTCGCTACTATGTCTGTATGTATTGCTACATTATCCATTTGAACACTGTTAAGCACGTTAGAGATGGATTGTCTCAACAGTTTGGAGGTTCCATTTGATGACTGTGAAGCAAATGACTACTTGAGGAATAGACAACTTGGGAGGCATTCGATGTAGAGTATATCCATGCATGTTTTGGATCATGTACAATATACATATCTATTAGACATTCTAAAGATCAGATGAAATATCTGACACAAAGCACAGTTCTCTTTTTCTGACTTTCATACACTTCAAAGAAATTGTTTCTGGCTGTTAAGGTGTAATGTTGGTTCTATCAAAAGATCTGCTGTCATGGTTGATCAAAGAAATGATTTCGGGTACTTTATGGATTGATGCTTTGGCAGGTTCTTGGAGATTGATCAGAAGGCATGGCCTGGGCTGGAGGAGACTGCGGTCTCATCACCTGGGAAGCACCACATTCGTGCCTTTTTAAGGATCATTTTTGAAGAAGAGGGCAAGATGTCAAAGGAAAGCGAAGAGCAAGAACTTGCTCTGATGAAGGCAGTTGATGCAATGGCAGTGAATTTGGAAGCAGAATCTGCTTCTAATGGAATGGGGGAGGAAAAAAAGCATGAGCCACAATGCCTTGGGAATTCTAATTCTGATTGTCTGCAGAAGAAAAAGGAGACCACTAGTGGCTCTGTACTAAATTCAGAGGTCTTATTTACACGTAATAGACCACTTGATCTTACTGAAGACTTGTGTACTGAAAAGTCTGATTTGATGGAATCACCCACCAACTATCAGAGGAAAATTGCTGTTTTATTTGAGCTTCTTTCTGCCTGTTTGGCTGATGTACCTCAGGATGATAAGAAAATTTCTAGGAATAGGAGAGGTTATGATGCTCGACATCGTGTAGCTCTGCGATTACTGGCAACTTGGCTTGATGTTAAGTGCATAAAAGTGGTATGCATCAGTATTCTTGTTACAGAGGTTATGCATTTGTCAATGATATGCAATTCTTTCTTTATACATATTGTTTTTAATAGCCATACTGCAATTTATCCTTAGTAATATTTTGCCTTTCAAAAGGAGTGCATGAATCAAGATAACAAGAAAGGAGATTAAGTAGTTAGATTTCATCTCTTTTAGACTAACTGCTCGAGGATGAAATAATGCAACATATTGTTGTCGATTCCCGATTGCTGACTACGTTGTTATCATGATTGTGTTGTTGATTGCATAAGAATGCTTTATTGGTTTGGCCTTCAGTTGTGTCCTTTATTTCAGACATTCACTGGCATTTGATTGGTCTGTAAAAATGTGATATGCTAGTCAAACGTGTATATGGCTGTAGTCATTTGTTACATCTGATTTCTGAAGTTAATACAACCTTGGCCTGTCAAAATATAAGCCTGAAGTTGTAATCATTCAGGACTCTATGGAGATAATTGTTGCTTGCTCTGCAATGGCTGCAGTAAAAGGAGAGGAAGCACCTACAGAGGAGAGTATTCCAGAAGAAAGTAAGTGGTCTCAATGGAAGCGAGGCGGCATAATCGGTGCAGCTGCTTTGACAGGTGGAACCTTGCTCGCTATAACTGGAGGTAACACATCTTCAAAAGTTTATGAATTAAAAACTGCTATATTATCTTTGTGCTTTGACATAGTATGTTTCTTGATGTTGTTAATGACACTCTTACTCTTGGCAGGCCTTGCGGCTCCAGCAATTGCTGCTGGGTTCAGTGCGCTTGCTCCTACATTAGGAACCCTTGTTCCTGTAATTGGTGCTAGTGGGTTTGGTGCTGCAGCTAGTGCTGCTGGATCTGTTGCTGGATCGGTGGCTGTTGCTGCATCTTTCGGAGGTAAGCATAAAATTTTGGCTACATGGAAGACTTTTTCTCGCATTAGATAACAGCTGATTTTGGTTGTTCAAGTGGTGTGTAAGTCGCAAGTAATTGCTGATTTCTTAGCTAAGTACAAGAAAGTCTTAGCCAAAGGATCAAAGGTATAACTTGCCATTTAGCTAAGTACAGGGTCCTTATCTATGGAGCGGCAGGATTTTAGCTGAACTATGAAATTCTAGATGGCAAAGCAATCTTCTCCTTCTTTGGATTTTAGAGTCAGTTAGGAAGCGCTTGATGCTAGAAGCTGATCATTAGACAACTGCATATGAATAAACTGATGCTAGTCAATAAATGATAGCAGATTGTCTTTGCCATTATACTCTTGTTTCCCTTAACCAACAAGCTAACGTTTTCCTTTTAAATTTTGTTCTATTATAAGCATGTACCTACGACTTCACGATTTTACATCAGCATACCAATCTATTTTGAATAAAATTCCAATTAGGTAGAATCGGTGTAAATTTTCAATTTAATTTTTAAAATCAGTAAATTTCCAATTCTAGAGTGATTTTATATGATTTCATGTAAAAGGGGTTCTTTGCAATTAATATATTTCATGTAAGAATGACGAGTAGTTTATCTCAAAGAAACCAATTTGACTAGAAAAACGAAGTATGGAACTTATTTATTATGGGTTTACAAACCATTAGTGGAAGCCAAAGTTATAAGGACAATGGAATACAAAAGCCAATGCTAGATACAAAGTTCAGCAGACACCAGCAGTAACTCTTGTGCTTTGAAACTTCTACTGGAAGGTGTAAATCACCTGAAACGACAAACATCGACACTGCTAGTTTGTTACGATATGGTGAAATGCAAGAATATGTGTTGAATTTTCAGCAATGGGATTATTTTGGTGGTACACAGAGACTACAACAAGTTTAACAAATATTATTTGAACTTTTAAAGGTATTAAAGAAATTTTTTATAGAAAGTTTGGGTGTAAAATTTTATGATTTTATGACCCGTTTTTACTTATCTCGGACTTATCCTCCTTAAAATTCTGATTTTGACTACCTTGATTATAAGTATAAAAACTTATAAACCTTGGTAATACCTTGTTAACATACTAATGTGTGTTATATGTACTAATCCTAATTAGCCCAAGGTCACATAATAATCACCTTAGTTATTCTATTTGCGAACTTCTTTTGAGTCTGTTCCAAGGGCTTCTATGCGGTCATAATTCAGAGCAGATTGAGAACTCATATATATGTTATGGTTGATTTAATCTGATGCTAAAGATGAGAAAGACTTTAGACGGGTTTTAATTCAGTTGTTTTTACATAAATCCAATTTTTTGCTTAGATACTTCACCTAATGTTGTAGAGCATTAGGTGCATGACCATTGGCCCTGGAGCATCTGATGTACTGGTTATGCCATTGGTGTATGGATTAGTTATAGCAATTAGAGAAGTAGAATCTCATACCACTTGACAATAGACAACCTAGAGAAGGGATATTGGAAAGGCGTCAAACAGTCTATAGCATGAATCCGTTCTAAATGCAACTATTTTTCTCATTTACAAAGGCCACTAAAAGAGTTCCTACAGTTTTAAGTCGTTTAGAGTGTGACCATCATGAGCTCTGATGCAAATTATGATAGTCCTCTAGTAAACCTAATTTAGTCCAAAATAATGTACAGACCCATGTGGTATGAATTGTAGGCCATTATAATTTACCAACCGAATCCAATTGGCTTTTCGGGTGTTTCCTTGGTAGTCTACCACTTATTAGTTATAAACAGAAATAAACACTCAAATTCAGGTCATGTCTTAAGTTCCTCTTTAATTATGATAGATCAGTTCACATTTTTGTTATCCTTGTTCTATGCAATCCATTAAGCTCGTACAGTTTCTTTATGTTTTTCTCTTACACAGAGTTAACTAGGATTTTCATTTTCATGTAATTTATAACCTAGGTTATAAGGATGCAGACTCCTTTTATCACTAATCAGAAACATCATAGTATACATCAAATATAGTTTCTGTACACTTATATTAGAAATTAGGTCTCGAAAAGTTGAAGGGAATGGGTCTGGTTAGAAGTAATGATTCAGCTCAATAATTTCTCCAACAAATTGGCTAGATGTGTTGAATTTCTTGATTGCTATGATACGAGGATAATGAGATGCATGTGAAAACATGCCTAGTTTAGGTGGTGATAAGGATTACATATTGTTGATATTTTTGTAAGGTAGATAACTAGGTAGACACAAACTTGATTTCTCATTTGAGAATCTAGTAAAGTTGTTGCAAGTATTAATGATGTTATTGAAATAAGTATTCTGCAGTATGACATGATAAGAAATGAACCTTTATCATAGAAAGAAATAAGACTACCATATTCTTTTGGTGCAGCTCTAATACATCAAAAAGGATAAAGATCATTTACTTATGAGGCAGGTGGTAGCTATCATCAATAAATTGCTTGTTTACTAATTGGAATCAGAAACTGCATTCCTAAGTAATGAAAGAATTTTCTGGTCATTTCCAGATGTTGTACTTTGTCAATTTGAATATTTTGTAGCTCTATTTACTTTTTTTTGTGGATAAATTCTCAACTCAAGGAAAAGATCACTTAAACTCCCATACAATTGGCAATTAATCTCTTAAAGAAACAATGGCCCTTTTTGAATTGCGAAAATTACTCTCTAGATTTTCCATGAAAATTTTCAAGTAATCCTAATTTGAATTATTCCTCTTAGAAAGAGAGATACTTGAGGAAGAATTTTTTTAGGAAAGGAAGGATAGTCTCGCTTTTACCCATCGCTACAACTAATAAAGTATCTATTGTTAACAGAATCATCCTAGATTTACTATTGTGTTCCCACATTTGGTGATTGTGAAACTCTTGCACTACTTAATACAATTATGGGCCACTCTTCCTATTGCTAATTGGTTTTAGGATGGAGGCCTAGCTCTTTGACAATTTCCTTACATCCAATTACATTTTCATCTCTTAGTTGGTTGTTAGCAGAGCGGAAACAAACTTCTTTAAAGCGCCAACTTTTCTGTCTTCATCTTTTTCTACAATATCGTCATTGTAACACTAACCTTCCTGATTACAAGGTTTCCAAACATGATTTTTGGTAGTGAAGAAATATTTGTTCATGATCACATCTTTGGGCTCCGTTTAGGTAAGTTTAGAAGAATTCCCTTTCTCTAACGCACTTTACAAAGCACAATCGGAAGGTGGATGGTTGTTGCTTCTGTTACAGTGGTTTAGAAGCAATCCCATCACTATAAAAAAAAAAATCCAGGTCCTGGTGGGTTTCTTCCCAAATGTATTGGATGATCTTGTTTGCAGCCACACATGTAAAAGCAACTCCTATCGCTTAACGAAATGGGTCCTCCTTAGACTTGAAAATGTAACTCTAGCATAAACTAGGACTTGCATAAGTTTAAATCATAGGATTGGTTCCTGCATATCTATCGTGAGCTCGTACATCCATAGCTACAAGTTGCTGGGGCAAGGAGTTTACTGATATGTATTTTCACTTGTAGTCAAAGGATTCTTTTCATCAACCTTCTCCTTCAAGTACTTGAAATTCTATTTGCTTTTATCTACGATGCTAGTTTTTCATGTGAATTGGGAAATTGTCAAACAACCACATTTTGAGTTTGTTTACTTGTTCATAAGTGATAGGAGAGTGACTTTCTTCCAAAAGGCCACTTCTGAATGACTTTGTTTATTTACTTTCACAAAGTTACTTTTGCAAATTCAATACTCACTCTTTTAAAACGTCACTTTTCAGAAACTCGATTGCGGATCACTTACGGGCAAGTAAACACACCCTTGTGTGCTAGGGAGCACCTAGGGTTATTACTTGTCAATAGCTGTCATTCATTAATCTTAATGCTGTTATCATTTCTTGAGAAACCCTTGGGAATCAATTCGTAATTGGCACTTTTTAAGATTCCAAAATTTCTTGATAGAGAATTCTTCATGTTCCTAAGGAAAACATTCTGGGAACTTTGGAAGATTCCATGTACTAAAGGCAGCCATACTAAGTTGTTGACATACATTTCTGACAATCATTTATCTCCTGAAACTCTCTCCTATATTGTATACATTCAATGTTATGCTAATGATAGCTACCGCTCTCACCATAAACTACCGTTGGTCTACTTGTATGACTTGGATAGTTTTTTTCTGATGTTCAACATTGTCTATGAGTGCTGCTATAATATGTCAACTATAGATTCCAATGCCAATGTTGTTACCCTTTGTACAAGGACGAAGCTCTCAATCATGGCTGAGGCAAAACAGTTTTATCTAGAAAATCGAAGAAAAAAATTGTTTACCAAGAGAAAGTTATATGCCAAAATGTTAAGTATTTGTTGTTGCTAAAAACATGTATCAAAAAGAAAATTTGGACATGCTAACCACTGAAATGACCCTATCAGTTACGTGTATTCTATGATCTCAAGGAAAACACTAGTTAATTTTGCTTGTATAAATGTAAGGATGCATATATTTTCTGAGGGGGTGTATGGTGCCCTGGCCAATACATAGTTTGCCCTGCTTTGTATCAGAACCCTGTCAAATATTATTAATATTGGCTCCATTTGATAATTAAAGCTGCTGGTGCTGGACTAACCGGAAGTAAGATGGCCAGAAGAATTGGAAGTATTGAGGAATTTGAATTCAAAGCTATAGGGGGAAATCACAACCAAGGGGTGAGATATGTAGTGCATTGTATTCTCTGTTGAATTTATATTTGCAATTGTAACATTGACAAGATCCTTCTATTCTCAGCGTCTTGCTGTCGGGATCTTGGTTTCTGGTTTTGCTTTTGAGGAGGAAGATTTTATGAGGCCTTGGCAAGGAATAGAGGATAATTTGGAAAGGTATACATAACCTTGTAGATACTATAGCTGATGTTTCTAGAGCTTTATTTAGTTTAGCAGGTATACTCTAGTTAGTAGGGAATGTATCACCTTTTAATCTTGCATAGTTAAATATGCTTTTCTAATCTTGCATAGTTTATCATGTAGAAAGTAATATCTTATGGCTAGAACTTGGGGCTATTGGAGAAAGAATTGCAAATAAACCTGCACAAATGTGTTGTTCTTTCACATCAGTGCAGCACAATTTTGATTTTGCATAGGTGAAAACATATTACTTTGAGCTTGATAGGACTGCATTAAGATAACCTTACCAAGTTGTGGTATAGTACTTCTGACAGTACAATTTTCTATTCAGATATAAACAGCACATTCTCATTTGATATTCATTACGGTTTACTTCTGTACAAATGCACACGCCCAGTAATAGAAGTTGGAGTAGATCTTGTCTATGATGTATTGGGATTGAGGGGTTTACATGGTGAAAATTTCCATTCATTTAACAATTTATAGCTGTTATCTGCTCATACTCTATTTTTCCACTCCAAAAATGAAGTGTTTGGGGTTTTAGGCATCGACTTGCCAAATGGAGGAAAATTCCTTCTGCAGATTGGATTAATTACTGATAACTTAAGTGGTAAACTTACATTAATAGACATGAGTCACTGAAATGACATTCCTTGTCGAAAATGTGAAACGGTGCGGTGCCTCAATTCAATGGTCTTTTTGCTTTGGCCTAACATTCTCTCTGTTAATAGGTATGCTCTCCTGTGGGAATCTAAGAATATTATCGCAGTGAGTACAGCAATTCAGGATTGGCTAACATCAAGTACAGTATTGAATTTGATAACTTCAACAAATTGTGTTGATCTTGCCACTTGCATTCCTAACATGCTTGTTGTTTCTGTTTAGGACTTACATTGGAGTTAATGAAACAAGGTGCCATGATGACTGTATTAAGCACTCTTGTTACAGCATTAGCCTGGCCAGCTACATTGCTTGCAGCTACAGATTTTATAGACAGCAAATGGTCCATTGCAATTGACAGGTAGAAATAGAATCCTGATGATTATAAGATTTGAGTCCATATATGCTTGTCACTTTCTATTAACAAACACATTGAATGCTGCAGATCTGATAAAGCAGGAAAGCTTCTTGCTGAAGTGTTATTAAAGGGCTTGCAAGGGAACAGGTATGTTGTGATGAATTTTTTTTATTATTGTTTATTTTAAAACGAACCTGATAGTTGTTTAAGTGAAGTTTAACTATAAATTCTGTGAAACTTTTCAGGCCAGTAACCCTTGTTGGTTTTTCATTAGGAGCTCGTGTCATATTCAAATGTCTGCAGGAATTAGTGGAGTCAGGAGACAATGGTTTCATTACCCTGAAAGACTATTTCTCATGCTGTTTTTTGTCAATTAACTGGCATAAGTGATGTTTTTTGCTTTTGGTCAGAGGGAATCGTGGAGAGGGTTGTTCTCTTTGGTGCTCCAGTTTCACATAAAGGGGAAGATTGGGAGAGTGCTAGAAAGGTACCCTTAACTCAAGATCTACCAATTTTTGACAGTTAATTTTGGTGAAATACATATAAAAACCCATAATTTATCAAAGAAATGTAACTTTTGAAGAAACAATTTAGGTTCTTGGGTGAAAGGTTCGAAGTAAGTTCAGTGGAAGCCTTTAGAACAAATCAGTTCTGGTTTTTGTCTTAACTCCCACTAGTTGAGTTAGCTAGCTAGTTTGAGAATTTTGTGTTTCACAATGATAATGGTTGAGATCAACTATCGATGTTTGAGTTTTAATTTGAACTCAAAAGTACTCCTCTTCATATAATATTAGTCTGAGCAAACTTCATAAAAAAAATTAGATTAAGGACTACTAAAAGGATCGAACACATGTTTAGGAACTGCAGTAACTGTTGAATTGGGGAAGAGACATAAAAGTTCAAATTTTAAGGGCTAGTTTGTGGTATTGGCTTTTTACTTATAGATTACAGTAATTAAGTTAAGAGTGTATCTAGTAAGGAGAAGATTATGTTGGTACTGAAGTATTAATGAACTTCTACACTTGACCTCCTAAAGATTATTCATAAGATTCAAACCATAAGAATCTCCCTACAATGTCATTTTAAGAACCTTCCAGAAATAGGGAGGTTACACTAAGTGAGCTTGACTTGTTTCCTCAGCAGATGACTTCTATTAATGAAAACATCCAACAAACAAACGCAGACAAGTGTCCAATGATCCATCTAGGTAAATAGTTGTCCTACTTTCCAGATTTCTTCACATGAATCCCAAACAGTAGACTTTTCCATGGATGCCTTGTACTAGGGGAAAGCTGCTGTGGTTGTGTTTTCGTAACCAATGTGGAGAATTTGTAATTGCCGTGCTTTGACATAAGTGATCATCTGTTTCCGAAGGATAGGTTCAACAGCTTAATTGAATCCTTACCTAAGTCAAAATGTTGTTTGATAATTATTAATGTTCTCCTCAGATCTGACACTTTAGTAGATCTTCCTAGAAGCTTATCCATTTAGAGTTTTATGTCAATCTGCTAATAAAACTTCCTCCTTTGTGGTTTCAGATGGTTGCTGGAAGATTCGTCAATGTATATTCAACAAACGATTGGATACTGGGATTGACTTTCCGAGCAAGGTATGTGCATGGTCCTGGGTGATGTTTCCCTCAAGCATCACAAATTGAGTTTTTGCAAATTGCCAAGCATCTTCATATGTCTGTATTAATATAATTGGCTTTGTGCAGTCTGCTCAGCCAAGGCTTGGCTGGAATTCAAGCTATTGATGTCCCAGGCATTGAAAATGTAAGAACATTACTTACCTTCATGATAACTTTGAACTCAATATCAGTAAGTTAATAATGATTCTTCTTCCTCTATCTGAATATCAGGTTGATGCTACCCATTTAGTTGACAGCCATTCCTCATATTTGTGGAATGTACACAGAATCCTCCAACAATTTGAGCTCGATACCTATTATCCAGTTTTCTTATCTGCTCCATAATCCTAGAGGAAGAGTCAGCAGCTGACGCTCTTCCCTCCTGTTGTATCAATTTAGAAGAATATGTGGAGAAGAGCATACATCTGTTGCCATTTCCATTGACATGTACTTGTTTTTGGCAAGTCCCAGTTTAGTCAATTAAGTGGCACTTGTACTGCTACCAGTTCTTTTCCCAAAGAAAAGTGGCAATTATATGATTCTTTGTGTCCTTTGTTGGGGCAATTATTTGATCCGTTGTGCTATGTTGTTTTAATTTTATTGAGCATTGTAGAGCAACTTTGTGGAGCTACTGCGAAAAGCAAAGACTGTAAAACATGTTTTGTATTTCGGGTAAATAGCTAACCTGTGTAGATTGTAGAAGGAATTCAGTCTTTTGGAAAATTTCTTACAATTTAATCACACTTACAAACTTGAAGTGAAACTATTTAACTGGATCTTGGCTGCTAGATAGTAAATACATGTATTCTTTTCTCGATAACAATAAATTTAATCAGTGCTGAAATGAGAACCCCCAAGACATAACCTTGCAACGACGAAAATGGTATACCTCTAAGTTGTAGGGACTCTCTTTTAAAAACGTAAATCACCCCCCCCCATTCCATATCAAACAATTGGTTACCAATAAATATTTGAAATCCTAGTAGTTGCCTGACCGAAACTGATATCCTTTCATTTATACGCCAGAGCTTGTTTTATTATTATTTTTTTAAAGGCTCATGTTACATATTCGGCATTATACCTGAGCGTGTTCAGTTCATTTGTAAAGCAGCAGGAATTATTTTGCAGAGTCGCATAATGTACAACTCTCTGCTACTCTTTGGCTTTTTCAAGACCAGGTATTGAGATATCTTGAAAGTCCACGTTCTAACAATCCAAAAAACAATTATTTCATGATAAAAAACCGCAACAACTTCTCGTTATGTTATAAGCATAATCCCTCCCTGCTAAATCCAAAATAACATCCTCAGGGGACACCTTGAGGTATGCCTTGCATAATAAGCTCCAGCAATTAAGCTATTGCCAAACCGAGCAGTCCATAAGCATCCGGTCCTATGACAACTTTCTCTCGCCTTCAGGGAACCAACCATTTTGATTAAAATTTCAATAAGCGTTATTTAAAGAACCAGGGTTTATATTTGATGATCCTTTAGACAGAGGATATACATGTACAAATAGAAGATGAAAATATTCAAACTGTACAATTTTGCTACATCTGTACAAAAGCTAGGCTTGTTACAAATCCTTGGCTTCACTGTAAGAAGATGTTGAAAATGTGAACATCCTACAAAACAAAACAAAAAAATTTAGTTATCTTTTAATATTTATCTAGGTAAACCAATGTGTTTCACTCACAAGAACAAACAAGAACAGGATGAATAATCTCCTAAGAAATTATCAGAAGATATTAAAAAAATGCAAAAGGAAAAAAAATCATCAAATGATACTAGTCTCTATTACATACCATGAAGCCAATTAAAATTCATTTATGCTAAAAGATAGTATTAGAACACACGTATACACATCAACAGAATTGTAGAACTAGGACCAGTTGGAAGAAACTACCTCATGATTGGAACAGAGTCACAGTAGCTATATAACCATTTTTCATGACCTGGTCAAAAGAGGCCGCAATTAGCGGAAGTATCTTATAACTTAAAACATAGAAATACAGAAAGTGTTCTTACATACAATTATCCAAAAAAAAAAAAGCAAATAAATGCTAACAATTTCTCACCTCAAAAGCTACATTATGGTATCCGTACACAAAAGTAGATCCAAATGGGTTGTTCATGGAGCCCTGTGTCTGAATAGCAGCCCTACCACCATCTCCAAGGATCTCCTATCATAATGCCAAATATGAGCAACATACCATCCTTGAAATTTTTGAAGTAATTGTCAATCACATAAGGTTCTGAAAATCAGCTTACATAGGTATGATTCACCACAGATCCACAGGAAACAACTTTCAATGTCTTTTAGCTTGAGAAAGATCACAAAATAAATAAACCGGTAAAGACAACTCTTAGCATGACTTAATTGGTATTCATTGTTGATCAAAGAATATCAACTTCAGGCAATGATCAGCAAGCACTTGAGGACTAACATTTGTTTCATCCAAACAGCATAGCTTTGACATGGAATTCCTTTTTAATCTCATCAATATCTCCATTGTAATTTAGTTACCAAATTGTTAAAAAGTAACTTAATCTGCTCAAGACCTACATAATAAAGAAATATGTGCATGCGGTAAAAGACATAACAGTCAAACTAAGGTAAATTCTGAAAATGGGTCAACAGTACCTTAACTCGTTCCCACTTTGTGCTTGGTGTAATGCAGTGTTTGGAAGAATTTCCACCCTGAACTGTCTTTTCAGCTGTGGAACTCAAAATTAAATCCTGAGGCGAAGTTTAAGGAATATACATATTCAAAAAAAAAAAAAGAACTCACCAATGGCGTCATAGATAACAAAGTTACACTTTATGTAAGTGTTAAAATCCAAATGTCCAGGAAAGTTTGTATGTAGAACAAATTTCTTTATTCTATGGGTCTGCATCCACAATAAAGAGTTCTCATAGTTGTGCCATCTTATGCATCAAGTCGAACACCATCTTAACTGCCTATTTGTTAAAATAGTACTACCTGTCCATCAAACAATATATCTAGACCACGAGAAAAGTAATTGTAGAAGTAATCTCCACAGAGTGTCGTTCTTGGACGTGGGTCCGAAGAAGAATGTATCACCATTTGGTCAACCTGAACACAAAACTGATCACATTAGGCACAAAGGTTGAAATGAATTAGTACATTATTGGCACTTAATGTAAAGATCTAGTTTAACCATGACAGTTATGAATATTAGAAACAAAAAAAGTAATTCATTTAGCACCACAATAACCATGAACTGCACAGGACATAGAAGGAAGCTAACAATAACAAATTGAAAACAACAGCTAATAAAGAACATACTTAACACCCATACACTTGTCAGTCCAAAAAAATAAAAGAGCTATCTGACTTTACCAACTTACCATACTCTTTTCTTTTACCTATTGTCCTACTCCAGGGCTTTAAAATTACAAAACTTATAAGTGCATCAGTACGTAATGCAGATGGCTTATCCTTCAAAAGCTATGATAGAGTTAAATTTCATAAATAATAAGGAACCAAAAAATCACATACAGTTATATATAACCAACCAATCAGATAGAAGGAATGCTTTTGCAAATTCATTAAAAATCATTATGGCAGTTAATTAAATTGTATTAGCTTGTTTAATCACGTATCATTTTCTAAAGTACTTAAATATTTGTGCCTTTAATTTCTGCCTAAGTTGTACAGAATAACGATTAGTTACAGTCCATCAAATTTCTTTTAAAATTAAGAAATTGTCTTATGCAACCATTACTTCCAAGTCGAAGATAACGATGGAGATGTATGACTTTAACCTTTTCAACAGGTTGTCAAGCTTGAAAACAAACAGAAACTCAAAGAGTAGTCCACAATAACTTCCTAACGTGCACCCTAATCATGCAAAAAAGGTAACATCCAGCCAAGGTCGTGTTCAAGCTTGAACACTCAAGCAATTGAGGAAAGATGTCAAAACCTTGTTCTGAAAGAACTATGTAAAATTTATTTGCTTCATTTCATCATATGTTAACATCATCTATACTTCTACATGAATTCTGTTTTGGCTCCGAGGTCCCACAATCTCCACTAAATCTGCTAGCAACCTGCAGCCATGGTTGCCAGTCTTTCATAATTAGCAAAATAGCCTAGTGACCAGGAGACCAGGTCCTCAAAGTCCACATATTTAGAGCAGTTGTAAATGGACATTCCATCTGAAAGACAAAAGATGTAAATCATGGGCAACAGTAGTCTATAGAAATCTGCTGGTCACATCTGCTCTTTAAAAAGAAAATAGGATCCATTCTACAGACGCTGGACAACTACTGCCAAGATCACCAGGTTTCTTTCATTAGTAAAAACATCCTAGAGATAGTGGTATTCAGAGTTCTCAGCCTTCACATGCTTAGAACAGTTGTAAATGGATCATTCCCTATGGAAGACCGCACATACAAATCAAAGGCAACGGAATTCTTAAGGCCAGTGTAAAATGAGCGTATTCTGGAATGGTGCTTCCATAAAGAAATGTCTAAAACTGACAACTTTTTTGTACGTAGAAGTATGATTTGAAATGAAGGATTGCTCAAGCACACACCGCTTCAGCTAATCACAAGCTTGGATTTTCAAATATCGAGAAGTACATTAGCCATAAACCCAAACTTCAGCTCTTTTTAAGAGATGTACTTGTATTGCCTAGCATATTACTACACAAATACCACAGTACGAGATAACTAAAGGGACTCCATATAGTTACAATTCACACCTGCTTTTGATAGATACCGCACGGCCTCCCCAAATCGGTCCACACATCCTGCAAATGAGTAGATAGGTCACAAAAAGAACCCCTAAGAGCATGAGTACACCAAATGTCATACTAAGCAAAACCAAACAAACATGATTCTAGTCATGCATTTCATTTTTCATCAAGAAATAACTGTAAGTAAAATCTCTTACTAAATTTGCATCCGAGAGGGTTCAATCAATATGATGACTACAAAGTTAGTTATTATCTTCTTGAATAAACTGAGGAGCACTAAAGAGAACTGATTCTTCCTTCCTACTATAAACTAATGACTGCACCAGCAGGCTGCTGGATGATAGAATGAAGTGAATGTTTCAAACTTTCTGCTCATCTCATGTTTCAGTATGGTCAAAGTTTTGTAGAGACTCAAAATAGCATGAATTCTGTATGATAAACTGAGCAATGCCTTAACATAAATAACTGTTTCATAAACATGCTCATTAAGCCTATGATCCTAAGAAGCCAACCTTCAAAAATCCAAATATTGAACATCAAACAACTGTAAATGTTGACATCCTGATGTTGCACAAAGGAAAAAGAATACATATTAGAAACAAGGTACATATAAATGGCTAAAAGCAGTAAGTCTAAATACCAATATAGTATGTTTCAGCATGAAATAAAAGTTAGGCACCCAGTAAGAGTCTTGCCTGCGGTGAAGCACCAAATGGAATACGCTGACCCCCAATAGTGAACCATAGCTCTTCTCCAAGCTGAAACATAAACATATAGAAGAGTCAAAGTTCCAAATTGATATTTTATGCTGGTCTCATAATATCAAGACATGCCAAAATAGCATGTACACGTCAAGCGGCGCTAGAATCCAAAAAATAAAGAGATATTACATAACAGTATATAAAGTAGCGTTCTGAGAAGAAAGATGAAAAGAAAATAACTTTCAAAAGAAAAAACAAAAAAAGGAAGAAGAAAACTGAAGTCAACATTCACTTATACAAGGAGCACGGTAGTTATGCTGATCCTATTATTAAGTCTTTCAAGCAAGGTGGTAAAGAATCAGATGAATTAATTACACTTAAGAAACAATTCAAGACCTACCTTAGCATGTACCTCTTCCATGTAGAGACTGCCAGAAGGCAGCGGGGGAACCAAAGCCTTATCCATCAAAGACCCTATTCCCACTTTGCTGTCTGGAGAGCCAGCATATATAGAAACACGGCAAGTAACAGGGGTTGTCCCATCAGGGAATTCTAGTGGTAGCTCTGCTGACACTGTTAATAATTTGCAATGAGCAAGTTCATCTGTTTCATTAAGCATGTAAACCTTAAGGAAAGTAGGAAAACTAGTACCATCCACATTGTGACAGCAGTTTGAATATTGGCTGGGTATAGGAAAAGCAAAGGACAAGCCCTGACAAATGAAGAGTTAAGTAAGCATTTCAGTATGTAATAAGAAAATTTAATGCCACAATATAATCAGGCATACCGGGTAAAATAGAGTATAAACCCCTCTATCTTTATCATAAATCCCAGGAAAAGTTGGTCCGAAAAGAGAATATATTGTTACAAATGTAGGTAGTATGGAAGGACCCCTGGAGGACATGCAAGTTAGTAGATCTTGCTAACGTACATAGAAGCATAGAGGCGATCCAGAACTTACCCTATCAAAGAAGCTACATAACGCATTTGCAACCGCTTGACATCATAAACCTCGATTAGTCGTAATCTCTGCAAAGACACCAAAAGACCTTAACTTCTTAATAACATAAACTACCATTTAAATATGCACATACAAATATCCACACGCATATTATTACGTGGATTAGACTGCATGTTTCTCAATTAAATTCATAAACTCATAAGACTCAAGCCAAAAATCTTGATAAGGAATAGTTAGCATCAAAAGGTAATGATGTAGTTAGTGGAGAAACAATTAAATTGTCTTTTATTTTGTTTTTTGACTTCTCCAATGCTCTAAGCACATGAGACCAGAATGAACTCTAGAGTTTAATGAGAAACTTGTGATCTAACTTGTGTGTGCATGCAGTTTGATTAAAATTTTGTTTATATTGTAAGTGATAAGTATTTTTTAAAATTAGAGAAAGCCTGACTATAACAATATTACTGCAGAAGATAAGTACGGAATTTAAACAATATCACTTTACAAATTAGGAGAGCTTGTCTGAGAATAAAATCAACGCATGGCTGTTAAAAAGAATGGCCAAGGTTTAAGGTTGTTTATGTTATACAAAATAGTCTCTCCATAGGTTTGAGAACATCGCATAAACTAGTCTAGCTTAAAAAAAGGGCTCAATTAACATATCTATGCATGTTCAGTTCTACAGTCAGCAAGTTCTGGCATACATAAGCACCACACAACGTGATATAGATAAGTGAAGAATAGTTGAGGAAGATATGATCAACCTAACCCCAAAAGCATATAGGTTACCTGTGACCAAGGATCAAAGCGTAGATGGAATCCGTGATCAGGGAAGCTAATCACAATGTCTAACTTGAGAGGCTCCTGTGAGGAGGATACATTAGAGGAAATTTTCAAGAAAGACGTACGTCGAACAGATGAGAAAAAAGAAAAAAAAAAAGTTATGCAATAGATGAAAACTACAATTTTCATTAACACTATGTACCAAAAGAGATATTTGCGTGTGAAACAAGAGAGCCTCTAGTTGTCATATACATTTCATTCACTTATTATTAGACTGCACTTCTGAATTCAGTAAAGGTCAGTAGAACCTCTCCTGAACACATCAATCCTTAAATATTACCTGGATGAACAGTTGCTTCACATCTACCTTTCAATTATGTCTATGGAAAAAACAGTTTTCTCGTCGGGAACTTCTATTCCATCTAAATTATCTACAACAAAGTTAATGCCACCGTAGCTATGGTAATTGGACAAATACATGAAATTCTGAGATCTAGGATTTCATACAAAGGCGTATAATACAAATTAATGTTCATTATGAATACCAAGCTCATTCAAAAGATTCTAGTGAGAAGTTAATTTTCAAAGTATATTTCAAAACAAGTGGATGACTGTGAGAGGAGCAGGGGTTGTTTTGCAAACCTCATCAAAATACTTCACATGGACGACGTCATATATGTTGGGTTGTTGTTCAATCTGAGAAAACGCTTCACATATTGGCATCCCTATACCACAAGAGAAATACAACTCAGTCCTCTAACCTTCAGAAAAGAGTTAAGAAAATTAATATAATAAACTCTTGTACATATGTCATAGCAGCGTTTTAAGTACGATGAAACTCCAAAATTCACTTCACATCAACATAACTATCAAGTACAGTTGCAGCTTGCCTTCTATCTCTAATCCTTCCATACTAGGAAAATTTATCCATAATCACCATCTTATGATGAAAATCCAATTATTCCACTCCAAAATTGGCCAATAGCTTCTATTATTACAACAATTTCTTCCCTCATTTCGCGAGATTTTCACAAAAACAACAAGAAAGAATTCCCAATTCCCATATCTTACGACAAGAATAAAACATTGATCAAGAAAAGAAATTGTTTACCCAGAGAGAAGGGACCGAGTCCAATATTAGGGCGAAGATCAAGGGTGATTGCGCCCATGGCCGTTCCCTCACACCGTCTTCTCGGAGCCACCGTCGCTGCAGCCATCGACATCACCGGCGATGAAGTAGACCGCTGCGACTGGTGGTCGTAATGGCTCTGCAGCTGCAGCATCGCCCAAATTGAAATTCACCTACCAGATCGAGTCCCTAAACTAACGATTTTCTCTATCCCGATTTCTCCATTTTACTTTGCCTTGTTTGTTTCAGCTCTTAGGTTGCTTCATTCAAAGGAATTTCTTAGTTTTGTGTTGCGAGTCTTTCTCTTCTCTCGCTTGCTTCTTTGTTCTTGTTTCTTCTTTCGTTGCGTGCGGGACTCGTCGTGGGAACGTTTGGCATTATTTCTTTTTTAAACTGTTTTTTAAATTAAAAATAAAAAATGTACTATAAAATTTTAAAAATTTGGCGAAACGTTCCGATAGAGAGAATGGTTCGGTACTGTTGGGTTTCGGTATTTCGGTTTGTTTGAACTTTGAAAGCAGAGACATGCGATTGAATGTAACTTATTGGGCGCAGTGTTTCAAACACTGCTTTATCAATTATTTTTTTAATATATATTTTATAAATATATAAAAAATTTATTTAAAAATTTAAAAAATATAAAAAAATTTTACGAATAAAATTTTTTTATTATATATTTTTATTTTTTTAAATAAAAAAATAAAAATATTTTTTATTTTAACAAAATTTTATTTTATAAGCACCGTTAAACGTTCCGTCAGTTTGAACCAAAACGGTAGTTTTTTTATAGGTTTTAGTTCCAAAACGATGGTTTAACTAATTTCAATTACTTATACTCAAACTGCTAAATGATTTAAGTGCTTAATCTTCTCTTATTGAAATTTTAAGCTTCAATTTTTTTAAATATTTAACTCTAGTTCTTGTAATTGAAATTTTCATTAGATTTTTTTTCAAAATTTTTTTATTCATACAGATTAAAGAAATATTTGGATGTTCTATTTCTCACGTGAAGATTCAGTATAATTCAAACCATCATCAAAACTTGATGTGACTTAAAATTATATGAATTTCATGTTACGCTCGATTATTTTGATTTTGTATCCTCGTGTAATTAAAAGTTTTAACATTATAAGAATATATCAAAAAATTCTATTGAAGTTTTAAAGCGTGAAATGAAATGTCAAATTATATAAAATATATTATGCTAATCGCGTTTATAATCTAAATGACAAATAACGTCTTTAGATTTTTGAGATAAATTTGATATCCATGTGCGAGGAGACGTGCATTGAAAAACTATATAAGTACTTCAATTCTTGTCATCATAATGATTTTCAAAATCCAAAGTACTCTTGGTCTAGAAAGTTTTTAATTTAACCTTTCAAAAACAAAAATAAGATTATGATGAAAGAAAAAACTGATTAATTAAGCGCAAACTATATAGATAGCTAGGTGAAACTTTTTAAAGGGAATGACTGCATCAATTAAATGAGTCAAGTTTGATAAATTTCAATCAGATTCCCGTATTCAAATAATGATTACTGCAGACATAAATTTTATTACTGGTAAAATTTTAGTTCATTTAAACAACGTGTAATTTTTGTAAAGAAGCCAAGGGATTTGCAACATTAAAATTGTTTAAATTTGATTCGCTGGAGATAATTCTAATACATGCGATATGTATCTTACGCTATTTTTACAGCTCATTTGCTTAAATGATATAATGAGGAGTTCGGAATTGCTTAAAATAAAAAAAAAATAAAGTTTTGAAATACAACTTAATTGTGAAGCTTTATAAAAATGGAGCTCAATTTTTTTAACTAAAAATAATAAAAATTATATATAATCCTGTAAGATATATAATTTATTTGTATTTTAAAAAAAATTTAAAGTTTCTTAAAAAGACTGTAGAAAATTTATCGAAAAATATAATTTTTTTAAAAAATAAACTTAGTGCTATATATCCTGCAAATACCCCCGTAAGAACAAAGGCAATTATCCATATACTTCAAATGAAAGGAGTTGTTACCTACTAGAAAATATTAAACTATAATTCTTTACAATTTTCTTTCCTCACAAGAATGGTTATTCAACTATAAAACTAAAATTTAAGAAAGGCATTGGCAACAAACGATTTTAATTTAATAAATCAAGTAAAACACATCTGCATGTTCAAGATGAAAGTGCTCAGAAGGATGGTTAATCTTGATGCTAAAAGGCATAGCAGAATTAATTAAAATTAAAAGAAAAAAGAAGTCAACTAGTTAGTTGAAAATTAAGAAACAGCATAGCAGTATCAGTCCATGATTTCTTGCTTGCTTGTTCATTCATTCATCTGTAAAAGGACCAAAGGTAGTTGTCTCTGCACAGTTGCAGTAGCGATCCATCATCTGTTTCTTTTTCTTTTAATTATTGAGACCACTTTAATTGTAGAGATCCACTTCCTTTGCTGATGGGCATCAATATCTTTTGCCTCCTGCAAGCAAAGGTTCATATAAAATGTCGCCATGCATCCATCACGTACAAGCAGGATCAAAAGTAACCATATTAATGCATGGATTCTTCTGCATTTCGTTCGTTCTTATTACTCTGACCAACCCTTGTATATATAAGCAAATGATTTGGGAAGTAGGATAGAGGGAGAAGTCGCTCTTAATTTAAAGTATGGAGAGTTCAAGCTTGTATCGCGCGCCTTTTTGAAGGTGTGGGTAGAGAACCCTGTCTTTCATGCCTGAATATTTATTGACATCAAACAAATTTATAAATGGAGCATGGGATTCTCATAAGTGCTTTTCATTAGTTCGTTTTAGAAAATATAACTTATATACTGGTTTTATTGATTTACCCTACTTTGACTGACTATATATATGTATTGTTTCGTAGCATCTATGAAAACTTACACTATAGAAGATAGAATAGAACACATGTAACAAGTTTTCACATGATAGCTTACATTATACTTCACTTTTTTATTTGCTTTAATTGTTCCTTTCTGGTGAGGAAAGAATGGGGAGGCAAAAAAATGGTGAAAAAGAGAGACCAATTGAAGAACTATCATCATATGAAACGATTCCTATAATTGTCCATTCTGATTAGAGATGGCAATATATGATCCGATCCGAAAATTCAACCCGAAATCGACCTGTTTAATCAGGGTTAGGGTTGAAAAATTTGACCCGTATAAATATATGGGTTGGATTAGGGTTGAAAGAATTTGACCCAATTATTAAATGGGTCGATCCGAGTTAATCCGAAATTGATCCATCAATCCGAAATGTCATTTTTTGAAGGAACAATTTTTAATTTTTTCTTACCCTATAATAAAATATTGGCAATAAAAATAATCGATAATAATTATTTACAAACTATTAAATTATATTGTATTTATAATTAATTCTTTATTTTTATACCTTAGTAAAATAGTGTAATATGAAAATTATAATATTATCGAATAGTATTACTATGTAGGTATTTTTAATAACAAATTTAGATTTCGTATAAAGATTTTTATGAAAATTTTGTTAGATAGATATATTTATTAAAATTTTTATTGAATTATTAATATGTATTTATAATCATAAATTTCAACTTTTAAAATATATTTTCAAAAAATAAAAATAACAATTCTTTAAGATATCTTAAGTACTGATGAAGATATTAAACAATTCATATTTTGTCGGACATAATTATATCTAGTCAGTATAAATATCGTGCACTTTCATTTGAACAGATCTTATAATTTCGCTGAAACTTTAAAATATAAAATTAATAATTAATAATTTTAATTATTAAATAGGTCGACTCGAATTTGACCCGATTATTAGTAGGTTGGATTAGGGTTGACAATTTTGACCCGTATAAATTTATGGATTGGATTAAAATTGAACGAATTTGACCCAATTATTAAATAGGTCTATCCAAATTTGACTCATCAATTTATATTATCACCCCTAATTCATGCTGTTAGATGAAAGTATACCGAAAGCATGAAGCTATCTATCCTAGCCATCTTCTTGTCTCGATTGCTCACGTGAGCAGTTTTTGTGCACACCAAAAAGTGCAAGAATCCAATGAATCACTGGATTAGGGAGAAACCACTGGCTAGATTGTTCCTACCAGTTAATTAATTAAAAATAGGAAAAAAAACAAAACAGAGCCAAGCGCCACAAGGTTGGTTTTTCTTTTTAGATATTTCCTTTTTATTCTCTACTAATTTCAAAAGAACGTAAGATTGGTTTATACCTGATATCGACAAAAATTAGTTCTAAAAATAAACTTTTCCGATAAGAATAACCCATTTTCAGATGGAAATATTATTTCAACTTATTATCTTTATCCTATTATTTTAACTATTTCTTCAAAAATAATCATATGAAACTGTCAAACAGATTAGTTAGGATATTCTTTTGTGGAACCTTTCTAAATTTAAATTCAGGGTTCAATTTTGATTGTATCAATTTACTTTAAAATAAGGAGAGCTTTTTTGCTTTACTTAGAATGTTTTACTATTTAATTGCTGGTGTTGTAACAAACAAAATAAATATATCTCTTAATTTTTGGGAGTTCAAAATATTTAGCAATAGTGCTAAGTCATTCTATCTAACTCTTTCTTAACCAAGCTAACTCCAATAAAGAAAAATGAAACAAACCATTTATATTTATGTTTTTTTTTTTTGGAAGAGAATATGAACTCTTCGAATTGCTGGATGTAACATTTTATTTTTGAAATATTTTGAGAATTTACTAATCTTATTTAGAAGTTTGGTTAATCTGCGTCTACTATTCAGTTGTAAGATTCGAATCGAACGTCGATTCCGAAAGCAGTGCGGATCAACAATTCCAAAATTAACTCGATGAATCAACGGGTCGATATGCGGGATCAATAACACATAATGAATAATTAATCAATAGACAAATGAACAAATCTATAATAATTAAACAAGACTACACATAAAATTGATTAGTTTAATACTTTTGTTGTACTCTAAAATCTTTAACTCGCTCTCATGTCGATCGTTAAGAATCTGCAGGAGAAATTGTCTCCCGATGTAATTATATTTGAACGGTGGATCGCCATCAAAACGATTAGACAAAATTCTAATTTGTCCTGCACAGCGAAGATCGCCATATTTGCAATGGCAACGATCGGAGAGGGAAGAAAGGAAGCCTGAGGTGCATGAAGAGACATTTATCATCGGAGAAGGATTAATTGCAAGCAGCAAAAAAGGACCGCTTGAGTAGTTCGTCGTCGGAAGGTGGTGATGAGAAGAAGATAAAAAAAATAGCTGCTAAAAAAAACTAAAAAGAGAGATATAAGTAAAAACCACTTATAATCAATGTTTATAAATAAGATATAATAACCTTTTTTTTAAACATACCATACCCAAATGTAAAAAACTAAACTATATATTATTTTTTAGTATGGAGCTACTAATAATCAATTATTGAATTAAAAGCATCACTGTTTTAATTTTTTTATTTCATTTAACCTGAATTGACTCGGATGGGTAGGTACTCCAGATTAGTTCGGATCAATCCGATTCAGAATAGATCAAAATTGGTCACTTGTACGAGCAATTTATTTACAAACTAAACTGATTTGTGTTCTAAATCAATAATTTTTGAATCGATCCAAACGGTCGGTATGAATCTGATAACTATGCTACTATCAGAACTAATTAATCTCTCTCTTTCTTGGTGAAGTGAGTACTAAAAACTTCACTCTTACACAATAATGTAACAATAAGCCTCACAAATTTGGTAACACGTCAAGTTGGTGTTTTAACAAATTGGATTTTGACTTCACATTATGCAAACACTAACTTTCAACGCCAGACAATAGGAATTAGTAGGAGCAGGTTCAAACGCTGTTATCCGAATGATATAAATGATCACTACCCAAAGAAACAAGAAAAGAAAAAAACATATTTAATGTGAATGACGACAGGTCTTAAGTGTAGGCTTGCTTTTTTTCTTTTTCTAGTGATTTAAGCTCAAGTTCTTTACACGGATCACTTCAGGTGCTGTCTGAAATTATTTATCATTATTTTATTTTATTTTCTAAGTAAATTTTCTATAATAATTTATAAAATTCTTTAAAAAATTTTAAAATAAAAAAATTATATTATAAAAATTTATTATTTTTTTATTTTTTAGATAAAAATATAGTGTTTGTTTTTTTAAAAAAAAATTTTAATATTTTTTGTTTTAAATTATTTTTTAAATACTCTTAAATATATTCTCAATAACATCGGCAGAAACTGGGATACGGTGTAGTTACAATAACTATTAACAGATGTGAAATTAAGTTTTTGCGTAGCTAGCTCTATAAAAGAAAATTTCTTTTGGAAATTAAATTGAGTTATTGTTTGCTTTTATAATTTTTTCAATTCAAAATTTCTTATTTTCTCAAAAATCAGAGTTAACTTTAACGTAAATCTGACTAACTTATCCAAAAACCCTAAACAAGAATGTAGCGTCTGCGTATCACATTATCCGAAACAAGAAGTTAATTCGACTTCCTCTATAATTTTGAGCACCGAGCGATGGAAATTAAGTGCACCTAAATTTACTCGTGCACGTGCGAAATTCATTGCTGCTGTTCTAAGTAGGCCGTGACCCAAAACAGCCCCACAAAAGTGCTGCATGTGACCCAAACTGACAAATCCATTACTGGTTCGTGTCGGCTCCACTCTTCCCTCTCGCTTAAAAACCGAATCAATTCCTTCCCGTCTTCATTCACTCTTCTCAGTTCTTGTTAACTTCTTTCTTTCTCTTTTTCCCTTTTTTGTTTTTCTGTTTGTTTGTCTTCTTCTTTATTAGTTTCGGTTAGCTCTCTAGTTTCTTTTCATCTGCATCACTAATCTTCTCCCGTGATCGTTCAGTCTCCCCCTTCTTTATTTAAACCCCCCTCCCCTCTCGCACTCATTAAACAAACAAACAAACAAACAAACAATCAAATAATCAGTAAACAAACATAAACAAAAAAAGAAGAAAATAAACTCTTCACCTTCTTCTCCCGCCCTACACCTAAAACCAAAAACCCCACTACTCTTCTGACAATGCACATCTCAATGAGACCCATTCTTCTTCTTCTTCTTGTTCTACATTTCATTTTGTTGATTCATCTTCAACAACATTTCGTTGCTAGTCACGATTACCGCGACGCACTAAGCAAGTCGATACTATTCTTCGAAGGCCAAAGGTCAGGCAAGCTACCGCTTGACCAGAGAGCGAAATGGCGGCGAGACTCCGGGTTGAACGATGGCGCAGAAGCAGGCATTGATCTCACAGGAGGGTATTATGATGCTGGGGATAATGTCAAGTTTGGGTTCCCTATGGCTTTCACTACCACAATGCTTGCTTGGAGTGTTATTGAGTTTGGTGAATACATGCCGCCGAAGGAACTCTTCCATGCCGCTGCGGCCATTCGGTGGGGTACTGACTACTTGTTGAAGACCGTTTCGCAACCCGGCGAGATTTTTGTGCAGGCAAGCCATCTTTGTTTCTCTCTTGTCTTGCAGTGCTCTTAAAACATGTATGTGGCTGCATTGTTAGTATACATATTTGCAGCATTTTGGAAGCAAGAATGTGGAAAATTAGTATATAGACCATATTCAGTATATAGACCAAATGCATTCTTAGTATATTTCTAATGATTAGCTTTTGCATTTTTCTTAGCTAAAAGGTTAAGATCTAATGCTTCGTTATTATTACAGTGCTAAGAATGTACATTTTCATAGGTGGGGGATCCAATAAGCGATCATAACTGCTGGGAAAGGCCAGAAGACATGGACACATCAAGGACAGTATACAGCGTAAGCCCAGAGAAGCCAGGATCAGAAGTCGCTGGGGAAACAGCGGCGGCATTGGCTGCGGCTTCCATGGTGTTTCGGACACTGGACCCGGTTTACGCGGATACTCTGCTCCGAACGGCCGGCCAGGTTTTTGAGTTTGCTGACACTTACAAGGGTGCTTATAGTGATGACCCAGGACTTAGAGCTGGTGTCTGTCCATTCTACTGTGACTTCAATGGGTACCAGGTATGCGTTGCTTTTGTTTTTTCCTGCATGGTCTCTGTTTTACTGCTCTGCCGCTTTCGCTCTAGTCTTCCTTTGTGACGGTTTGCTTTGTTAGTTTCTGCTCTATGTTTCTGCCTTTAAGTCGGCTAGTTCAATGTTTGATCAGGAAGAGTGTTAACCATAAAAGCACTTCTGTTCTTTTCATAATCATGGGGGTGCAATGAAATTTTAGACGTTGAAACTTTAGTTCAATCTTGCAAACAAGCTACATCTAATCATTATACAGACAAGTGTTCTTGTATAAGCACTCCCAAACTTATTCTTAATTTGTTTTAACTTGCTAGTTGGTTGGTTTTTTTATTCTACAAAAAAAATTTAGCCAGGTTCCCTAACTGTGCAGCTGTGCAGGTAGGCAACCATCAGAAAATTGCTAACAAAGTGTATCCAACTTTTGGATACATTTACAAGCCACAGTAACTTTTTTTATGCTACGACTAAATGCATAAACGTATCCTAGACATTGCGTCAGGGGGAGTTCTTCCGAGTCCGTTACTTAGTCAATGCCGTCCGACATTGCCATCCTAACTAGATTTAGCGCCGGGTTTTAAAATCGGAGACTTAGGTGATGTTTGGCGTTGTTTATCCCCTCTTTATCTTTTCAGTTTTATTTCAACTTTTTTTAAAAAGATTTTGTAATAAATTTTTAAAAATATTTTATAGTTTTTTAGAATTTAAAAAATACAAAAAATTTTATATCAAGGAAATGATTGAAAATATTTATAATAAAAAACTTTTAAAAAGAAAGTGTATTTTGCAGATTTTAAAAACTAAATTTGATTTTCAAATAAAAAAATTATATACATATAATATTTTTAAAATTTAAATTTTAAAAAAAATATTTTAAAATTTTTATTAAAAAATAAAGTGCTTTTTTTAAATGAAAAGTAAGGAAAACAACCCCTAACTCGTTTGCTCTTGGAAGGGTAGGACTAGTGTAATAAATAAGATCCGTACACAGTGTTTATATCAGTACTTTATAAATTAGTACACATTTCATTGTTTGTGGGGTTGATCTTGCAAAATTATTGGCGATTTGATTGAATACCGGAAGAGTTGTTATTTGATTTTTAGGATGAACTACTATGGGGAGCTGCTTGGTTGAGAAGAGCATCAAAAGATGATTCTTTCCTTGATTACATTCAGAACAACGGCAAGACGCTTGGAGCAGAAGAGAACATCAACGAGTTTGGTTGGGACAACAAGCATGCTGGCCTCAACGTCCTCGTCTCAAAGGTCTGCTTCACTTGCATAAAGCTATTATAACTATTATGTAACAGGATTATTTTGCCTTTGATTCGCGTCAACTCTGACGTGTCGATTGGTTATATAGTTGGAAAGAAATAAATACTTACTAAAGTTAATAATTTTTCATCCAAAAATATGTTGACACATCAACCCTGACACATATCAGCGCCAAAATAGCGAACTTTAATAACAATAGGAAGGCCGTGAGTTCAACCACAATAAGAATAATACTTGGATTTCCATATTGTTTTTGTTAAAGAAAATGTTGCTCTGAAGCTTAATTAGCTTTCAGATAGGTAGATGTGATAGGATCAATTGACCCTTGTATTGACAAAATCATCAAAACTTTGTAGGAAGTCATGGATGGGCATATTTACACCCTTCAATCTTACAAGGAGTCTGCAGACAGCTTCATGTGTACCTTGATACCAGATACCTCATCATCACACATTCAGTATACGGCTGGAGGAATGATCTACAAACCAGGAGGAAGCAATATGCAGCATGTTACTACTATTGCTTTCCTCTTGCTCACCTATGCTAACTACCTCTCCAGATCCATGCAAACAGTGAACTGTGGCAACACTGTTGTAGGCCCTGATAGTCTTCGCCTCCAAGCCAAGAAACAGGTTAGGGCTTCAATATCCAAAACATTATCAGATATATCATGGCTATGCATCAATTTCAAGATTCAAATCATGACTATTTTGCGTTACTTAACATTTTTGGCTTTTGGAAATTGCCCTTTAAAGTTTATACGAAGTTTTTCAAATACAAAGTATATATGTAACACTTGCATGTTGCTTTTTTATGTGGGACAGGTAGACTACATTCTTGGAGACAACCCTATGAAAATGTCATACATGGTAGGCTACGGTACACGATATCCTCAACGAGTTCACCACCGCGGTTCATCACTGCCATCCATCACTGATCACCCAGAGTTCATCGCCTGCAAGGGAGGGTCCATTTACTATAACTCCTCCAACCCAAATCCTAACCCGTTAATTGGGGCAGTGGTCGGAGGTCCTGGAGAAGACGATGTTTATGAGGATGACCGTGCAGATTTCCGAAAATCGGAACCAACTACTTACATCAATGCTCCATTAGTTGGTGTCTTGGCATATTTTGTTGCTAATTCTAATTAACATATATGGTTTAGCTTCATCTAAAAAACTGAAAGAAATGAACTTCACCAATTACATGTACATACATATACATAACGCATATATAGAAATTGAGCATGCAAATAGTAAAAACGTTGCATAGGGGATTGCTTAGTTCAAGCATCTACTCGCTCTGTATCATGCATTACAATTCATTACTTCATCCAACTAACTAGCTACGAGGATGCAAGCGAGTTGGGATGATATCAAGTTTGGATTTTCTTGGAGTAGTTTACATTGTCCTTCTTCCATGTCCAAGTCTTCAGGCAAAAACCAATCTAAACAATACTAAAGATTTGCAAGTGCAAGCTCCATGGCGATAGTTGCCAAAATGAATTCTTGGGGCACATTCTTTTGCCTGCACCGAAGGGATGAACTGGTAATCAAGCACTCTGTAGTCTACGAGAGAATAAGTATTTCTGGCCAAAAAGCTGTGTTCTCATGAATTTGGGGTCTCTTCCTATTGCCCATGTGTTGATGATGACTCTGGTTTCACGGGAATTTCATAGCCTTGTAATGTGGCGTCTCTGATTAATATTTCTCTTGGCAAGACTAGTGGAGCTGGAGGGTGAAGGGGAAGTGTTTTCTTTTACTATAGCTTAGAGAGTTGCATTTGTTCTAAATCATCTTATTGGATATTCGACTTTTCAATGCATACATTTCGTACTTCTTCTTGAACTCTTCTTATTACCGCTGTATTTCGTACAAGATCAGCCATGGCCCAATCTTAATTTATCTGTCCCAGCAGCGATCACGTCCGATACATTTGAAATAGTAAAGGAAAGTGAAAGTCTTGATTTGAATAAGGGATTAGCTTGCAAAATGTTCTAAACAATGCCTGCTTGTGTTAAAACATTTCGTTGTTCTAGTTATACTTTCTCTGATCGTGTTGCCTTGAGCTCGACTCAGCACACTTGAAATTAATTTGAACCATTGAGAATGTTACGTAGAAAAGTTCTAAAAGATTGAGTAGGACTCTAGAAGCCGTAGCTATTTTGAGTTGCAAAAAGAAATTAAGTGATTAGTTATTACGTTTGTTAGAAGTATTTATGTTAGTAGAACTCTATTTTAGGAATGACATTGTTGATATATAAGAGTGATTGTACTCATTAGACATTAAATAAGAATTCAGTTATTTATTTCTTTAGCTATTATTTTATTTTATCGTCTTTTAGTTTTACATCGGAGTAGTTTCACAATTTCATGTAATCGCGAACAGTAATAATTAGTCTCATCAGTCAATCAGCACTTGAGCCACACTTTTTTTACATTTCGTGTTTTCGTTGTCAGCAATAATTAAAATACCAAGAATATTATCAATATTATTAGCAAGAAAAGTAATATTTATAACAGTATCACCAATATAATTCTTATCATTAACACTATTCGATAAATAAGCAATGTTCGTAGTATTGTGTAACATGTTTTAAAAAGTACGAAGAAAAATAAGAGAGAAGAGTTAAGACTTGTATTTTGCTTCACTCTTTATTTTTTCTCGCAAAAGTCACTTGCGGCAGAATTAAAGTAACTTCTTATGTTATTTTCATAAATTTATTTTCACAAATTTACTTACCAATTGTCAAATATTATAAAACCACTTTGTTAATATTAGTAAGTGGTTCATTGAGATGTAACAAGTTAAATATGCGTTTATGTTGAAATTCTAATAGAAAAAAATATGAATCATCATTCAAGAACTTGGAAAGCCAACGGTTAAGAAATTTGAATATCTCTTTGAAGATGAAGGCCATAAGACTTAAAAAATTAATGAGAAGATAGAAGCCCAGCCATTTGAAAATTCAAGAGTCTATTGAACACATTGTATATATGGGTAACAAACAAAGTATTTTAGTAAGAGTTTTCACTTAAAGTGTAACACAACAGTTGTAATTATTTTGCTTTATTGATTTTTTTAAAACTAGTTTATCTTTCCGTGAAATTTTTCTTTCTTTTTCTTACGTAAATCTCTTGTGGTTGTGTTTATTTTGCCCTTAGCTCAATTCTCATATTATTTAAGCAAAATTCTTGATTGCGTTTATATGTCCGCAGCGTGACAACTGAATACATTTGGTATTTTCAACAAGTGACATCAGAGCCAATAATTTGTTGTCATAGAAAGCAAGTACGAGGTTGAGAATTTCAACGGGAGCAACTACCTTATGGATAACACGGTAGTTGGTAGTTTTTGCAAAGGAAAACTATTTAGGATTATTAGAGGATCGACCGAGTAACCTTTTGGAAAAAAGATGGCAGAAGATGGAGTAAAATAGTTTGACATATATTCATCTTACATTGCCTGATAATATTTTGCTGAACATAATTAAAAAGAAGACCACAAAGAAGATATGAAAGAAGTTAGAAATTATGTTAACAAGTCACCGCAATATGATATTTTCTTTATGAGAAAGATGTATTCTCTATGCATGTTGGAATTAACTTCTGTTTCAAGACACTTTGATTCTGTGGAGGTTTTATTTTCTCAATTGACAACGTTCGAAAATAAAATAGAAACCAATAAATGTGCCTTGATCTTTCTACAAAGCCTTTTCGATTCCTATGACTAGATAGTGATCGACCTCACTAGTTCTGCTGATCTAAATTTAATTATTTATGATGCAGTGGCTGTTCTTGAGGAAAAAAGTTGCCACAAACATAAATAAGAGATTGTACTTGGTGTACACAAAGCTGAAACCTTATTGCTTACACAAAATAGTTTGAGTAAGAAATGATAATTAAAAAATAGTTCAGAACAGAAGAAGAATAAGAGGCAAGTGAAGTATTATACTATGGAAAGCTTAAGCATTTGAAGAAGGAATACAAAAACATGGCAAATAATATTGGAGGTGTGGATTTTTCGAAGTGACTTGCTTGTGTGGCATATAATTGTAATGATGGTGAGGCTCTAGTGGGTAAAACAATAATTGTTGTCTGTGACAATCCAAACTCATATATGATTGTATCTTAGACTAAGGAGCATCTTGACACATGACTTCTATAAGGGATTTGTTTCATCACTATGAAGCTATTTCTATAGGTGCCGTGCAGATGAGAAATAGACAAGTACTTAAAGTTGTTAGAGTTTTCATCAAACTTTGCGCAAATAATGAAAAAATATAAATCATCAGTAATGTACGATATTTGCTCGATCTTACAACAAATTTGCTATCTTTAAAATAACTCCATGACCCAAACCGTAAGATTCGCTTTGAAAGCATGATAATAAATGTCATTAAGGATGGGTAGAAGATTTTAGAGGCTAAAAAAATTGAAATGAGTAGAAATGACATTTGGAACGTGTTTATTTTGATATTAAACTTATTTTTATAAATTGAGTTTATAAAAAATAAATTTAAAATTTGAAAGTATTTAATAAAAATGAGTTTTTATATTTATTTTGTATTAAAAGTGAGTTTTAAAATCAAATTTAAAAAATAAATTTTTTGACATAAATTTTTTTTAATTTAAAATGTTTTAAGTTAAAAATAAATTTGAAAAATAATGAGTTTGATGCATGAGTAAACAAGCCCTTAGTGTAACAACAAGCATGTCGGTAAAGTGTTTCATGTGACGAAGACCACTGTTTGAGTAAGGACGTGTTTGTTCAGGGAGTAAACATAGTAAATTTAAGTTTTTAGAAAGTCAATTTATAAAATTAAATTAAAAATTAAAAAATATTTAATAAGAAAATAAATTATTTTATATTAATAGTAAATTTAAAAATTAAATTTAAAAAATTTGCTAGAAAATGTTTATTTAAAAATTTTTGTTTATTTTATATTATGAATGAGTTTAAAAAAGTGAAATTTAGGGGATGATATTACACACGCCCTAAGCTGAAGTTGCTCTCACTTTTCTGCTTTCTCCGAATTTACTTGCAGTTGATAATTTTTGAGCAAGCAACAATATTCCTAGCTTCTTATTGGTCACTCCTTTATATACACCATTCTTATTGTTTTGATAACTTATGCTACAGCAAACCCAGTTTAACCGACTTGGCAGCTCTCTATCCTGAGAATGTCGTTTTAGTATGTAGGTCACTAGATTATTTGATGCTGCTGCAACATTCGGAATTCTTCTGAGAATGTATAGTTATTATTGATAAAAGTTCTTATTGGTGGGTTATTTTCTTTTGACAATGAAGAAGAGCCTCCATGCTCCTACTCATCTTTGGTTGTCATAGTGGGAAATACTATATCTTCGAATTGCAGTTTTTCTCCTATTCAGCAAACATTTTTTCTTTTATTTTCATTAAATGCTACACTATCTTAACGTGGAGCCAGAAAATTTTGACTTGAGATTTAGTAGGGGTTGCGCCAGGCCCGTGCAGTAGTGCAAACCATGGGCGACGCATGAGGGACTCAGCAGCAAGCCACTGGTAAGCGGTCCCTTCCCCTTAAAAAAATAAATTTAATATCAATGTGGTTCCATGAACCACTATCAGATATTAAACTGATAAGAACAGATACTACACTTGATCTTAGCCAAAAGGCCGAGAAAGGTATGAGCTTTCTAACATGCTTAACCACGCGACTTTATGCTACCTTCAATCTGAACCTTGCGCTCTCTCTACCTATGTGGTACTATAACAAATTATTTTAAGTGGGCTAAATATGGCCAGCCCATAAGATGTTTTGATAGGCTGAATAAGGTCTATTTTACTAGAATATATTGCAGACAGTCCAACAATCTATGTTAATTATTTATAACACTAAAAGATAAAAAGCTACAATATCAATATTTTGTGTGATATTATAGCCTTGAGAGATTTATTGGTTTTCAGAATCTTGTTTTAGCAGGGGGTAATGTTGGACGCAACGAATTGGTTAGAGCCTCGCAACCGAAGGTTTGGGGTCCACTGAAAGCCGTCAATCCCAGTTTGCTAATGCACATTTAAATTTTCTCCTACCTAACAGAACTCGTCTTTTGTGTTAAAAATCTAGTCTTGATTTTGTTACTGAGAATGGGGAGTTCCACTTGTTAAAATATTTAGTTTCCTAAATTAGATATTGGATTTGATATATTTCCTAACTAAGTTAGATATTAGATTTGATATATTTCCTAGCTTAGATATTAGATAATCTTCCTAATTTAGTTACTTGTATTCCTCTATATATGTAGCTCTTTCATTAAGGAATACAACAAGAAATTCAACTTGTGATTTTATTATTCAATTTGGTATCAGAGCCAAACCTGGTTTTACCATTATTATATCACAAGAAAAAATTCAAATTACTTCATCGGACGACTGGTAATTGTTGTCGACGATTATTGTTGCTGTTAAATCGACAGTGCTATTTTATTATCAAAAAAAAAAAAAAGAAGGAGGGGAAATTTTAAAACCCTAGCAACCGTCGCTGCCGGAATACCATCATATCTCGCTTGAAGACCCGCCATCTCACGCCGCCGCCGCTGCTCATCGTTGCCGCAGCTAAATCTTAGCACGCTACCGACGTCGGATCGCGAGCTCACCGCAAGAACGCTCGATTGCGTCTCTGCCGCTACTGTCTCTGCCGGTCGCCATAGCTTCCATCGTCGCAGCAGTTATGTCTGGAACCACTCAAGTTATAATTCAATCAGAAGGTGCATTCAATTCAGGAATTATTCTTAATGAGACTAATTATGATATATGGTATCAATTAATGGAGATGCACATTTGCTGAAAGAGAGAAGCTTTCTTATATACGTGGTAAGACAAAACCACCTAATGAATCAGATGCTGGATATGAAAAGTGGTATGCTGAAAATCAGAAAGTAAAGAGATGGCTACTTATGTCCATGACTCCAGAAATTATGAAACGCTATTTACGCTTACCTACTGCTCGAGAGATTTGGAGTGCTTTATCAAAAACGTTTTATGATGGGAGTGATGAACTGCAGGTATTCTCTTTAAACCAAAAAGCATTTCTTGCTAAGCAGTGAAAAATCTATCTCTGAATATTATGGAGAATTGATAGAAATTTTTCGAGAATTAGACCATCGTGATAAGGTGGTAATGAAAGATCCCGATGATATTTTGGCATATAGAAAGTCCATTGAGCGACTAAGAGTACACATATTTCTTCTTTGGCTTGGATAGTGATTTTGAGCAGTTCGTGGAGAAATCTTCGTAAAGAATCGTTCAGATCTAGAAGAATGTTATTCGTTAATTCGTGCCGTGAGGATGTACGCGTCGCTCTACTGAAAACCGAGTGCGAAAATCTTTGAAGCTTCCGCTTATGATGGTACGACACTGGCATGATCATACAAAGGCGACACACTCTAAGATTGCACAAGAGTCAACATCCAAATGCACTCATTGTAATAAATCTGGCCATACTAAAATGAAGTGCTTTGAACTTATTGGATATCTAGAATGGTGGAATCATAGTCGTGATCAACAGAAGCGAGGTTCCAAAAAGGGCCATATTGCTGCAGTTGTTGAGACGAAGACAGAGGATGATGATGATGCTACACAGGGCTCAGCATTAGTAGCTACCACTGACACTGGAGGTAAGGTTTTACATACTTCTACACCTGTTTCTAATAGTACATGGATAATTGATTCTGGTGCTACAGATCATATGACGTTTGATTCTAGACATGTCTTAAACCTTAAATCTTCCTCACAAAATTTTGTTTCAACTGCCAATGGTAATTTGAACTCTGTTATTGGTGCAGGATCTGTGAACTTCACTAATAGTTTGAGTTTAGATTCAGTTTTAGTTGTTCCATCCATAGGTTATAACACTTTATCTTGTGTTGTAATTTTTTGGCCTGAATCTTATGTGTTCAAGGACATCCAAACAAAGCAGATGATTGGTTATGGTACTAAGCGAGGGCAATTGTATTATTTGGATTTGGTGCCAAAGAGTTCAGATAAGTTGCATCAGGCTTTGATAGTGGATGACTTAAAAGGTGAGAAGATGAAATCAGAAATCTTGTTATGGCATCGACGGTTGTGGCATGCTTCTTTTGGTTATCTGAAAAAATTATTTCCTAGTTTATTTGCAAAACTTGAAGTTTCTAGTTTTCAATGTGATGTTTGTGAACTGGCAAAAAGTCATTGTACTTCTTTTCCGTTATGCTTGAATAAAAGTCCATTACCTTTTATGATAATACTTCTGATGTTTGGGGTCCATCTAAGGTTACTACATTAGGTGGATCGCGATGGTTTGTTACTTTTATTGATGGTGTGCACGTAATGACATGGCTTTTCTTGATGAAGTCTAAAGGTGAAGTGAGCTACTTGTTTCAAAAGTTCCATAAGATAGTTCGGACTCAATATAATGCACAAATTCAAGTTCTTCGTAGTGATAACGGTGGAGAATATAAGTGTTCCGCATTTCAACAGTATTTAGAAGCACATGGGATAGTTCATCAAACTACATGTCCTAATACACCCCAACAAAACGGTTCTTTGAAAGAAAGAATCGACACTTATTGGAAGTGGTTCGTGCCTTATTGATAGATGCTCATTTACCGTCAACTTATTAGGGAGAAGCACTAGCTTCTGCAGCATATCTTATGAATCGGGTACCGTCGAGTTCTACAGATTTTAAAACACCATTTGCATCTCTTTTGGAAGCAGTGGTTTCACCAGCAACGTCGAATTTGCCCCCACGTATCTTTGGTTGTGTGGCGTTTGTACATCTTCACCATCACCAACGTAATAAGTTGAGTCCTCGAGCTTTGAGATGTGTCTTTCTTGGGTATGCTGTGTCTCAAAAAGGGTACCGGTGTTATCATCCTCCAACTCAGCGTATTTTTACCACAATGGATGTTGTATTTCATGAAAATACAATGTATTTTTCTGCTGAGGCTGAACTTCAGGGGAAGAATTTTAGGGAAGTTCAGACTTTAGATTATGAATCTCACTCTTCAGAGGAAAATAGATTGTCTGAGTTTGCCTATCAAGCAGTGGACAACAGTGACGACAACTCTTTGTCAGAAGTAATTAACGATGACTTATTTGGTTTGACAGTGAATGAAAATACTGAACACTCAAGATCTGAAAATATGGCACCTAATCCAGAGTCCCTCGCTCCACAATCAACAAACATACCAAACCAATCGACTGCTGAGGATGTTCTTAACCCAATATCTGAAGCATTCAGAAGACAGTTACCACACCGTCATAATAGAGGTATTCCTAAGCCTACTTATGAACTTGAACTTTTTAGTAAAACCAAATACCCCATGAGTCATTTTGTGTCTAATCATCGGCTGTCAGAATCAAATCTGTCATTTGTAAATCAATTATCTACTGTATCTATTCCTAACAGTGTGCAGGAAGCCTTAAATGACCCAAGATGGAAAGAAGCTATGAATGAAGAGATGAAGTCCTTACAAAAGAATAGAACTTGGGAACTTGTCAATCTCCCTCCAGGAAAGACCATAGTTGGATGCCGATGGGTATATACTGTTAAGTATAAAGCAGATGGTACAGTCAAACGTTTCAAGGCAAGATTGGTTGCAAAAGGGTACACCCAAACCTACGGAATCGACTACACAGATATTTTTGCACCTGTAGCTAAAATCAATACTGTTCGAGTCTTGTTATCTTTAGCTGTGAATTTAGATTGGTCATTACAACAATTTGATGTGAAGAACGCCTTTCTACATGGTGAATTGACTGAAGAGGTTTATATGGATCTTCCACCAGGATGCAATTCATCAGAAGTCCACAGACAGAAGGTGTGTAGATTAAAGAAATCAATTTATGGGCTAAAACAATCTCCAAGAGCATGGTTTGGAAGATTCACAAAGTCTATGGTAGCATTTAGATATCATCAGAGCAATTCAGATCACACCTTATTTCTGAAGAAAAGGTATGACAAAATCACTGCTCTTATTGAATACGTAGATGACATGGTTATTCTGTGAAATGATCAGGAAGAAATGAAGGCATTGCAAGATTACTTATCTAGAGAATTTGAAATGAAAGATCTTGGTCCTTTGAAGTACTTTCTTGGAATCGAAGTGTCTCGATCTAAGAAGGGAATTTTTCTGTCACAACGAAAGTATGCCTTAGACCTATTAGAAGAGACTGGTATGTCTGCGTGTCAACCAATTGATACACCGGTGGAAGAAGGGTCAAGTCGCTGCGATTGAGACTAATCAGGTACCAGCTAATAAAGGGAGATATCAGAGACTGGTAGGAAGATTGATGTACCTAGCACATACAAGACCTGATCTTGCCTATGCATTGAGTATTGTTAGCCAATTTATGCATAATCTCGAGAGCAACACATGAATGCGAATGTCGCATTTTGAGGTACTTAAAGTCCTGCTCTGGAAAGGGAATTGCATTCACAAAGAATATAAATTGTCAAAATATAGATGTATATACCGATCTTTGATCAATTTGGAGCAATTGATGATAGACGGTCCACCTCGGGTTACTTTACATTTGTGGAATGAGTAACCTAGTTATATAGAGAAGCAAAAAATAAAATGTTGTAGCACGCTCAAGTGCAGAAGCTGAATTCAGAGGTTTAGCACTCGGACTTTGTGAAGCATTATGGTTGAAACTTCTTCTAAAAGATTTGAACTTTACGTCTAAGCAATCGATTCGATTGTTTTGTGATAACAAAACAGCATGTGACATAGCACATAATCCAGTCCAACATGATCGCACAAAACATGTTGAGGTAGACAGGTTCTTCATAAAGGAAAAGTTGGATGAAAATATTTTGGAGTTGCCTAAAATTAGATCAGAAGATCAATTGGCCGACATTCTCACCAAGCCAGTTTCAAAGCATGTCTTTTCAAAGTTTTTAGACAAGTTAGGCATGTGTGACATCTATGCACCAACTTGAGGGAGAGTGTTAAAATATTTAGTTTCCTAAATTAGATATTGAATTTGATATATTTTCTAACTTAGATATTAGATAATCTTCCTAATTTAGTTACTTGTATTCCTATATATATATATATAGCTCTTTAATTAAGAAATACAATAAGAAATTCAACTTGTGATTTTATTATTCAATTCCACTTGCAGCAGGGATGCTTAGGTTTCATGAGGTAAGGCGTAAGCCGTTCTTTTCTCTTCATGTCTTTTTTCTGTAGATATGATTCAGGGAATAGTTACACTTGTTGGTACGAGGCATTGGATTAAGGGGATTAAGCAAGTACCGTCTTATCAGCGACAAAGAAAACGACCGTCTTCCCCCAAGCCAAAGATAATAACTTTAGAGAAACAAGTAAAAGAAAACGAAGCAGTCCTTCATCTTCTGATGACGACGACACTACAATACTTCGTCCGCTGTTGCGTGGCTGTGCTAGTCACAATTAAAACAACTTTGTCAAATAGACTGCAACCTGCACAACACACATGACAAGTGCATCGAAGTTGTGCAACGTACACTATGCACGCTGTCTTCCAGTTCAACAATTATTACATTTTCTCAATGCATTTCCCTTCACCTTTTGAAAGGGAAAAGAGGAAAGATCAGGACAAATTTGTTCATAACTGGAATCGAACTGAGCTAACTCTATCTTTGATTACTCTGAAGCTTTTCAAGTCTCACTATTTACTAACGATAAGCTGTTGGAACGATAGTGATCGAAACTATCTTCCAAGCTTATTTAGGCATCGTTTTCTAAACGTTTTAGATGCTTTTAATTTCTAAAAAACACGGCACATTTTTTATTAAAATTTTTACAAAATTATTTTAAAATTTGATTTTAATATAGAAAAATTAAATATATGCAATATTTATATTTATATTTATAATTTTTATTTTTTTATAACTATTCAAATATTTTTTATTCTAAAAAAATTTTATTTAATAAACATTCAAAAAAATTGAATGAACACATGAAGACAAAAGTAGGTTCAGTAATCATATATGAGTTTTCTGGATGCAGATCAATAGACAGATTCGGTGTTCCAAAACCATGATAACCTTATTCTAACGCACATATCACTCCATATTGCAGACAGATGCATGCGAGCTCGTTTGGTTGAGCTTATCAAATGCTACTTTTTAATTTTTTTTAATTTTATATTTTTTAATATATATTTTATAAATATATAAAAATTTATTTAAAATTTTAGAAAATATAAAAAATTTTTGCAGAATGAAATTTTTTTATTACATATTTTTATTAATTTTTTCAGAAGTAAAAAAATAAAATTTATTTTTTAAAAAAAATAAAAATACTATCTATTTTAAAAAAACTCTATTTTATAAATATTCCCAAACGCTCCGCACTGCTTATTCACCGCATGCAGCTAAGTGAGCTTATGAACATACTACATATATAAGTAGTTTCGGCTACTACTGAAGCCATGTTCATGCATAATAATGCAAATGCAAGAAAGGAAAAACTCATGGATCAACTTGTTTGACACGGACCACGCTTGATAACACGGACGTGGTTGCAGCCCGCCTCCGGACAGCCACACCAGTAGGTAACTCCATTGACACCGCAAACAGGGTCTGCACGAATGCATCTGATTGCGCAAGATGGTCGTGCTGTTGTTGATGGTGCTACAGAAGAAGAAAAGGCTCCACCGGTATCAGCGCAGATGTTTACAGGCCTTGCAGTAGAGTTATTAACAACCAAGCTTAGGAGAAGGAGAACGAGAAAGAAACTTTGCTTCGCCATGGTGCTTGTGAGATGCGTTGCTATTGCAGTTGTTCCTTAGAGATATATATAAAGGATGTTTAGAAGTATTTTTGAAATAAAATTTTTATAAAATAAAGATTTTTTTTATTTTAAAAAAATAATAAAATAAAAAAATTACTAAAAAAATTTATAAAAAATATTTAAAAAATATATAATAAAAAAAATATAAATTAATTTTTATGGAATGCAAAGACAAACGCACTACAGTAGTTCGGTGACGAGAACGTGCATGGCGGAAAGATGCAGGCGGTGTTCCAACTAGGCGGCGATAAGTGGATATATTTTATTTTAAAAGCCGCAAGAGATATTTGTTTTTGTGTCTGGTTTGAAAGCGAACGACTTGTTTTTTGTGTCTGGTTTTGACATTATGGTATGGATTCAAAATCCAAGTTCTAAACAAGTCTCCGGATTTTGAATCCATACCATCTAAGAATGGAAGCTGATACAGATAAGACTGTTTTGATCCTGATTTGCTTCATAATTAACGTGTTAATAGATAATTGATTTTCATCTCATAAAGAGGATTCACTAAAACGTAAGGAGTTACTAAATTAAATATAATCCGAATAATGGTGTTTGCATCCAGTATTAAAAAAAGGATTTGTTGTGCTGTGCAGGGTGACTGAAGCCAAAAAAAGAAGTTATTACAGATTTCATATATCTATGACGCATGTATGGACATATATCCTGACAACAAAATTGAATTTCATTTTCTTTCTGCCAAAAGAAGTGTCCACATCTCGCTGAGAATCTGCCACCTTCTCAAGTATTATAGTTATTCAATTGCAATACAACAGCACAGCAGAAAGGCACATATTCCAGGGGGAGTGGTGAAAGAAAACAGAGAAAGCTAGATATTTACAGACAATAGACTGAATACTGGCGTTGAAGGCTACTATCTATGATTTGAGGACAGCTCCTTCGGTAATCTTCCAACCATCATTTGAGAAGGCAAACTCATATCTGACAGAGTATGTGGTAGTCGAGGAATCATTTTGCTGTGGTTGAGAAGTACTTGTTAGCTGAGCTCCCTCCTCAATTGTTGTCTCCACTATGGCTCGACGGCCATCAAAAGAGAGGGTCACACTATCAACAGTAACACCAAGAAGAGTGTATTCCCAGAACCAACCGCTTTTTGCAGCCTCAGCTGCTCGATCCGTCCATATTTTCAGCATCCTACCATCTAAAACCTGACGTCAAATGAAACTTCAATAAGTCAATATTACATTGAATTGCAAACAAGAACTATAGCATCAGAACTGATGCAAGTTTCCTCTTAAGTTATTCTCACATGCAACCTCAGCGCAAGAGAAGATGGTTACTTTGAACAAGGAGTACTCCCGTGCATGCACACATGCATGCATTTTAGGCTATCAGCATTACTCCTGTAGTTTAAACTTAAAAGCATTTCCTATATGAAATTTTCCAACGACCTCTTGCTTAGTTAAATAAATATCTTTTAACAGTGTCCAAATCCGCAGGCTTAAGAAATGCCCTAAGTTTAGGAGGGTCTTTGTATTATGCCCTTTAAATTTGGAGACAAAAAAAATCTATGACATATCTACTTCATATAAATCCTGTCTATGCAAACTCACTAGTGTTCCTAGCCTTCTATAAATCCCTGCATTAAATTAAAAATAAAATTTCTAAGAAATTAGATAGAAAAAAGGAGTCTGAAATGACTTTGTATCTATGCCACTTAAAAGAACCATCTAGTGCAATCATATATTGCTTTAATTCTGCATAAGTGCATGTTTCCTCACACATTAAATCTAAAGTTTGTAGACTAAGTCACATGCATTTATTCAATCATCTCTTCATACTTCCAAAAGTGGTAAGATTATATCCATTTGAACTAGAAATTAGTAAAAGTAATGCTACCTTCCTACAAAATCTAACCATAAAAGCTGAGATATCTGCTAATTAAAGACAACGTCTCCATAGTAAGTATGGTTACAATATTTATGCACAGCGCACAATATAGGTCTAACATTAATACCTTCATTTGATTAGCTTCAGAAATGGAATTTAGCATCCTCAAGTATTATAATTGTTATGCTACTAGAAAGACCTTTCTTTTCTGCTGATAGCCAGCTTGCTATTATGCGGTTCATAATGGCCAATTGGGCCAAGAAAGAGGTCATGTTGGCAAAGTTCGCACCATATAACTATGCCAGACTTGATATGCTTGGTAACAATTACCGACTCATTGTAATCTTACTCATAACAATAGTAGCCAAACGCCATCCTGATTGAGACAATCAACAGCAGCTTCTTTCCATTTAGATTAGAGTAGGTATTTTAGAGATAATGAAGTACAGGGATTCCTTATTACAGAAAGACACGAAAGAGGTTAGAGGCACAAGATCATCAAACACATTAAAAGGGAAAAAGGACAAGGCTCACCTCTGCCAATCCTGCAACATTGTGACCAGGGCCCAACGCCTGTGATTTGATGTACTGCCATTTGCGAATTAGAGTTTCAGCATTCCTAGCATCCATTTTAGGTATATCCTCTACTAAGTTACCAACAGCATGATCATCTGTAGAAGGAAATCTAAGTAATAAGAACCAGGAACTATTCACAAACTAACACCAGAAATATTGAGGTTTCTCTAAAGGTGCGAACTTGTATAAATGATTACAAGGCATTTAAGGTTACTGGTGAAAGCTAGTCCGAATCCTAAAGATGTAAAAGTAATTAAAACTAGTTTTGAAAACTGTCACTAACTGAAGTATGAACCATGGAGTGCATAAAATTATCATGAAAATCTCAATTATAAAGAACCTATTAGACATTAGCTCATACATTTAAAACTCACACCTTTCTTGACAGAATTATGGCAAAAAAATTTCATTATCAGCATTCTCTTAAACACAGAGTTCATTTTACAGCATTCACTAACAGCTTATCGACATAAATCTCATTAAACGAATAGCTAATACGCTTACTACTATCACACCTTACTCAAAAGAACTATGCTGAAGAAATTTCATTAGCAGCATCATATTACGCTTAAAGTCCATTTACCAACATTCACATGGAGCTAACAAAATTTCCAACATTGCCAAAGGCACTTCAATAAACTTACCATCGCCATTAGATCTCTGTCTATAACATCATAATCTTTTGGTCAGAGTAGGTGGTAGGCTTAATAAAAACAATCGGAAGTCCTAACCTCTCAGCTAAATTTTACATGGCCATGAATGGACAACATAGGGTATAGACCTATATGCATTCTGTTCATGTTAACTCTTGGCATGTTGGTGTGAAATAAGTGATCGCATAAGTTAAATAAACTTTTCAATTTGATACGTGCTGTTTATCCAACCAGCAAATACTGCTACATAATGCTGTGGTCTCAACTATCAAAGACGAAAACCCTCAAATTAACTTTAAATTAAGCAGAGAAATCAGTGATCGGATTTCGGACGGTGAAAGGGTTTGAAATTTGTAATACAAGTATTTGTAGTTGGGGTAAAAGAATAAAGAGACAGCTGAAACACTTATAGGGTTTATAGTCACCGACATATCAATTAATGGGTTTCTGGAGGAAAAAAAGGCCATGTTTTTTTTTTCTGTTTCCCCTTTAAGAGTTATAAGGAAAAGGAAGGAAAGAAATTTACCTGAATCACTCAAGCTTGAGACAGAGCCTATTTCCTTCTGGGTAACTCGGGAATTTTTTTTTCCAGGTAAAAATTTGAGACCAGCTAGAGTCAGCAATCCAACCACCACAGTAGCAGACATAATCTTTACAGTATCATGCTTAATTATTTTTGTCCAATCTTCCTCGATTACAGCTTCAGGCTGATGCTTTTCAGCAACCTCAGCCAGTGAACCTGAATCATTTCCATCAGCTACCTTGATGGAGTTGCCAATTTCAATATCAAGATTAGAGTCCAAGCTTTCTACTTTATTGACCAAAGGAAAAACCTTCTGCAATGCCTGAAATGCACTTGATTTCGCGTTACTGAGAGCAGCAGCAGCCTCCGCCCCAAGTCTTACTATAGCAGCAGCAGCAGCCAAAGGTGATCCCCCGACTCCATCAAGACTTTCAAGATACCTGAGGACAGTGGGATTATCATAGTAATCTCCAAGCCTCAAAGAGACGTCCTTAGTATCTCTGAATCTTGGCAAAACTTCTAGACTAAGCCAACTCTCTAAGAGTTTACACAGCCCAGGGAGGAAGTCCTCATCTTTTTCACCATTACAATTCTGAGTTATGAACTCAATGACAGATGAGTCTCGGTTGGGTGAGTTTTCACTATCTAAGCCTAGAAAGCTACGACACTCATTAAGCTTTCCAAGAAGCAGTGAGCACATCCCCCTACCAAGATAAGCTTTAGAAGAAAATTCAGAAAGGCTACCAAGAGAAGTGCCCTTAATCTGCTGAAGTTGTAGAAAATGGTTTTCAGCATCCTTGACAAGATGTGGCTTCTTGTATACAAAGGCTTGAGCAACAAAAGCAAGAGCCACACCATAGACTTCAAAGGGCTCCGCTGGTATGCTGCTTGGCAGTGAGCTAAACATATTCACCTTTCATGAAATCAAACTCAAAGAGTAAGAAACTTTGATGCAGTCTAGAACTTCTATGAAAAATTCTTTCTGACAAAGAGAATATGGCGACTCCTTAGAAACGAGCATCAACAAATTATATTTACAAAATTAGAGACCCTATTTGTATGAACCTGCTCAAAGGCTGTCATGCGCAAGAATGCTTCCTTCATGAAGTCTTCACGAGTAAATCCTCCTCCTATGGCAGAAGCACCTCCTCTGCCAAAAGTGGATAATATGTTGCATGCAACGCAGAGACCCTCATCTCTTCTAATTTGATGGTCCTTGTCAAGGGGCAGAGCAAGGAGTTCAAGCACACAGCGAGGTGTGATCTCTTCCAAAGTGTCATCAATCTGCAACTGCAGATCAGGTGCGAGATTGCTTGCCCCCTCCTCCTGTGAATCACTGAACTACATGATTACACAAGTAATATAGTCACGGTTCGATGCATAACGAGCAGACATTCTCTAAATCATGACGAATCAGTATCATAATCGATCACTCTAGTAATGCTAATTGGAGAAAACATTGAGAATAAGAGAAGGATGTCATAAGCCAATGTTTCATAATGGAGTCATACATGAAAAAATGGAAGAAAACATTGAATTCATCCAGACAATCACAGGATTAGATAACTTAAAACAAAATGACAATTTTATAAGAATGAGATATTTTCATATGAATAATTGGGTAAAACATCACTGTATAAGCTCAAGAAGACTGAGGCCAACATATTTTTACTCTCCACTTTTTTAAAATTTGAATTGATCAAGCAAAACTCATTACTCCAGTCAAATTAGTCTTGGCCAGATAGTTTTGTCAAATTGGTTGAATTTCTATGAGTACAATGACAATATTATAAGAACTCAAAGAAAGAAGTTTTTTAGAATGATTAGGGAGAAAACAACAAAGTTGACAACAATAACTCCAGTAACCAGTATTGCCACGGCAACTAGTGAAATCACCTGCAAGAGCTTCAGGGCCATCTCGAGCACCTCACAGCAGCGGATAAAGTCCGGTGGGCTCAAAGCCATGGCATCTCTAGACTGGTCAACATATGCCAACGCCATGGCAAGCACCACATCCTGCTTAAATGACTTAGGCAATGCTTCTGTAAGCAGGCTCTGTCCAACTTGGAGCACGGCTTTCGACTCCCCAGCCTCTTGCAGCACGCACAACGCTCCTGGGACCTATTCCCAAAATTCCAAAGCAGTTATCAAATGATTCCAAAGTTGCTAGAAAATTTTGGTGGGAGATTCCAGGTACCAGAAGACATGCATGTATCACAGACGCAAATTTTAATGATCCCAAACACAATAAGGCTCGCATAAACAATCATGAATGATACCACATACAAATAGGGAACATATTAGTCGTTATAATACATAATGTGCATTAATCTTAAATACCCACATACAGAAAGCAGCCTATAACACTGCTCAAAGGTCAGAAAAACAATTCCCCAGGATTGTGCATCAAATAACCAGCATAAAATTATCAAGATTGCTAGGAGTTTGAGGAATCCAAAATACAGCACAACGCTGTCAATAGCCACACACATGCAAACAACTCACAAGCATTGTTGACATTACTCAATGATTGGGCTTTTACCTTGTCCCACGGAATGTGAGTGGTGACTGTTCCCTCGGGATCATCAAGAAGACCGCGATCGTACTCTTCACGAGCATCAGGACTGCACAGTGTATCACAAGCAGCTTGCAGGATCTGTCGCCGAGCAACAAGGGCTTCAGAACTAAACCCATGTTGCGGAGGCTTCGACACCCGGGCATCAAACGCCCTCCGAATCCCATCGGAGAGAAAATGTGGCTCCGCTCCTAACACCTGCATCCCGTTCGACGAAATGCCTCAATGAACAAAACCTATGAAACAAAGAAATGAGGAGATTTATTGTTTTACCTGGTAGAAGTCGATGAGGAGAGGAAGAAAGCGGTCGGAGGGAGAGGAGAAGGAGAGAAGAGAAGGATCAATGTTATCGTTGGTGGTGTTTGAGGAAATAAGTGGAGAGTGGAAGTCGGTGATAAGACGGTCGGACCATTTGGTGGAGGAAGAGGAGTGGCAGAGACTGGAGAAAGATTGCTGCTTGATCTTGCGCTGGTGATGTTGGTTGTTAGAGAAAGAAGAGCAATGGCGAACTGATGGCGGATGGAAGAATGGGGACGGAAAGCAGGAGGAGAGAAGCTTGGTGAGGTTCAACTCCATTGCTCTGCGGCGGTCACCAGGATGGGACGTAGAGAAAAATAATCACACCGTTCGAAAGTAGTGTAGAACAGTATGTAACTGTTAATCAGCAGCCGGGGACAGTTCATTTGGGAGAACGTCGGACTGAAGATATGAAGGTCGCGTGGTTCGGTCCACGATCACCGCAACTAATGTTTTTAATTCGATACAGTTTTATTAGTATACTTTTGCTGAATTATCTATTTTACATAAATTTTAACAGGATATTTCATACATGTATGCATTTCATCACGTGTAACTATGTTAAATAGCTTTATAAGTATCTTCAGTAATTTTACTGTTTATTGGTTTGACTGTATTTCATCCTCTGTATATTTCAAATATTCGGACATCGTAGGATTAATAAGATATTTGAAAAAAGCTTAATATCTCATCTTGATTCCAACTTTTTATTTAACTTTTTTCAAAAAAAATTAAAATATTACAAAATTTTTTTAAATATTTAGAAAGTATAACAAAATCTATGTAGAGATATTATTATTAATTATTTTAATTATTATTAAGTTAAAAAATATGACTTAGTTATTTAAAAAATTCAAAATATATATTTTTTAGAAAAACTTTTTAACAATAAGTACTATAAAAAATCTCTAAATTCAAGAGAAAAAATTAAAAAACATGTAGTACTAAAATATCTGAAAAAGAGATCTTTGAGTAAAATGACAAGTTAGAAGATCTGGATGTTCTATAATTTAAGGATAATTCTATGTGCATGCTAGCAGTAAGGGATAAAGAAGATATTGAATTAGAATACGGGAGCATTTTGGAGTGCTTTTGAATGAAGCTTACTATATAGATTTTTTATATACTTTCTGAATTTTTGAATAAATTTTCTAAATGCTAATAAAAGATGCAGTGAAAATTGTGAACTAAAAAATTGAAATGGAACTTCAGAAAAACGGAATGCCAAACGCACAGCTTGCACCTATCGACGGAGTCATTGCTGGGAAATATCTCTTGGAGAAGCACCTTGGTAATTGGCAAAGGCTCTAGCTGAGGGCGGGCGATAAGAGCGTTGCTGCAATAGGTCAAATTAACATAATTATTAAAATTTCGATTTAAATCTTAAAATCTTACGATTTTACATCAACAAAACGATCCTACTTGATACAAAATTTCGATTTTACTTCAAATAAGTAAGATCCCGATCTTAATCCTAAAATCCTTAAACTTCCGATTTTACTTGCGATCTTACGATTTCAGTTTATAAAAATTTTCATAAATGAAAAAAATTCTCGAGAATTTTGAGTAAAGCTAAAATAGCTAAAAAAATTGTTCATTTATAGCGGGTGCAATTGTGTTTGGTTTATTTCGTGAAAAATTTATTATGAAAACAAAATATTCTATATGGTGGTATTTTAAATTATATTTTTTCTCTTTATTTGAGGCGATAAAGACGGACTGCTTGATTATATAAAAAATTAGATTTTCTAAAAATGGTATAACTATATAAGTGTATATTTACAAACAATTGATATAATATGTAAAGATATTGTGATAATGAACTAAATGAATATAAAAAACTATTAATGATATAGTTTATCTGAACTACAAATATGAATATTATTAATTTTTACATTAAGATAAAATATAAGAAAAATTATGTATTTAATTTTTAGTAATTTTAATAAGTACGATCTGAATTTTTAAAAATATTAAATAAATTTATAAAAAAAATTATCGATAAGTAAGATTTTACGATTTTACTTAAACTCCCGATTTTACGATCCTACACAAGCGAGACGATCCTACATAAAATTCTGATCCTGACAACCTTGGGAAGAGTCTTCCAGTCTTATGGTCTTTGAGAAGGACCCCATGAGCTTTGTTACACCTAAAGGCGCGACCCATCTAGATGAGAGCCTTCAGCAGAGAAGCAATATACCTATCTGAATTGGGTCAAAATCCCCTTCAACATCCTCCAAGCTATGCTTAAAAATTTCATGCAACTTTAAGATCATACATGCACAGAAAACTATATGTAGAAGAACCTGCAGTCTTCCTGCAGCATGCTAACCATATTTTCATCAAGTGACAAGATCTTGCTAATGTCTAAATTCTCAGACAAGGTCCCACTGACAGCCAAAACCTTCCACACTAGCACCACGACTGTGATACTAGGGACTACACACCTATGGACATCCCCATTGTCAATGAGGCTGTCATATCTACTGATATGGGTGTCATCTATTATGCACGGCCTATCAAGACTGCATGCCTTCCTAAGGATACCCAGCATACTGTTCATCTTAGCACTAGATGAAGTAGGCACAAAAACTATAGCACTTTGCTTCCTTAACTTATTGGTAGAGCTGAAATTACTATGAGCATGCATATTGAATTCATGCATATCTTATGCATAACGAGTTCATACATAAAAAATCTAATCAGGATAGCCTCAAGGGTCTGAGGCCAGTACCCAAGTCCTTCCTCTGACCAACCACCAAGAAAAGTTCCCTCTGCAGCAGTGAATGCCTGCTGTCCAAGAATTTTAATTTTGTATTTACTTGCGAAAGGATGGTCACCAAGGCGGTGAGCCTTTGCTGCTGCAGATTGTGGTGCAGCAGGCCATAAACAACCGCCGTAAGCACTAATTCCATGGACCTTTTTCCTTATTGCCTTCTGAAAGTTATGCTCTGTCCGATGATGGTGGTCAAGTGCCTCAAAAACCATTTCTTTGACTGCACAGACAGTGAAGACATAGTCCCTCTCCGCCATCCTATTAAAAGACCTTCCAGCCTGTAAGGTTTCAAATTCGCAAAGCATATCAATCAAGGGATCCTTAACATGAACATTATAGGCAGGATCATGACAACCACATCCACTTTTCCTAACAAGTAAAATTGCTTCAAGAAACTCTTGGCAAAAAGAATTCTTAAGAGCAAGTGAAAGAAGTTGTTTACCATCCTGGAGAGGTATTGCAACTGTCCTCCCTAATGATGCAGGCAAATAAGGGCTAGTGAATGTCAACAGTGAAGTCTCATTTCTAAGTTTCAATTCGGCTATCATTTCTCTAATATATGTGGTAAGAACTGATCCAAGACTTAACAATGTAACTGAAGGTACCGCCCACTCGGTGCTGAAGTCATTCTCATAGAGGAGCAGGTAGAGCATGTGTCCCATGGATTGCACTATAGCAACCGCAACTGCAATTTTGTGCTTTAAAACCCCATCAGGAAGTACCCATGTTCTAATGATTTTTCCATTTCAGGGATTCAATAAACAGCAATTGCAAAATATATTTCTTTTCTAAAGAAGATAATGACCTAATACCGAATTCTAGTGAGTTACCAGTAACCTTGCTGTTTGAGATGTCAAGCAATTCAGGTCCTTGGGGGTTCTTCTCTAGAGCACTTTTGACCTTAGCATCATAAAAAAGTGAGAACAAACCTGTAATATATGGCTTCAGCATAATTCCAGACTGCAACGACGGGATTTGCGATGAGAATAATAGCACTTTCTTAGTCCTCTCAATGACTAGCTTGTCATTACTACCAAGTTTGTGGATGAAGCTATCAGTGGGGGTAGACCAGCCAAAATCATCTTGCTGAATTTTTGTTTGAATTAACAACTGATATAGGTCCCATCTTCCAAGTTTTCGGTCTGTTATTCTTTCTCTTATCCGAGCATCATCTTTTTGGAAATGTAACATCTCCTCCAGGAGTTCAGTTTCTTCAGCAAACACCTCTGAATTTTTTAACCCAACCCATCCTTCGCAAGTGGCATGATCAATTGACGAATCAAGTGATGGGCACCTCTTTGCAGCCAATCCAATCTTATCAACCTTTCTCAGCTTTCAACTGCTCCACAGCAGAGCTCAACATCCTCCCAACGGCAGGATCTTCAGGTGTATCTAGCTTAGGAATCTTTCCAGTAGGATTTATCTTAAGAAACTCAATGTTCCTTACTATTACCTCCTCCGGAAAGCTCACTACTAAACTCATCACAGCCGCTGATGAATCGTTCATCGTTCCAACCAACGGAGCTTACTCAGGTCTCGGTAAGGAAAGTAGAGATGCAACAGTATGCTGGTGTCCAGAGTCAATTGAGAATAAGGATCCCGTCGGCGTGTACTGTCGGGGGCCGGATCTACGACGATCAAGGGCCCATGGGTCAAATCGCCTGAAATCTTCATTGCACGCTGGCAAAAAATTTGAGCATTTGCCGGCAGCACCAAATAACTTATTCTGACATAAAAGATCGAGGTCGTCGTGCTGGATGGAGCTAGATTGTATCGCCGAACCCGAGTTTGATTTTGAACACTCGAATTCAGAGTCCGTCTGAGATAATTTCTGAAATTCATCCTCCTTCTGTGGTATCGTCGAAAATCCTTCAGAAATTCCAACCTCCACGGCAGCTTGATCAATTTCGCCGAACTTCACTGAAATTTTGACTCTGTTTATGGCGGCAGCGTTGGTGGGTTGGAGAGAACGAAGTCAGCAGCCTTCGAATAGTGGTGGTGATGGAGATGGCGCTAAGGGAAGTTGGGATAGTGGTGATCGTTTGCGGCAGAAGCTCAGTCCTAACAGCCGGTGTCGAGGTTTCGGTGAGCAAGGGAAGATGGGGCGGTGAAGGAAGAGTTGGTTTGGCTTTTGTTTATGGGACTTGGGTTTGAGCGTAGGATTAGGGGGTTTAGGCTGAGATTTGAGTTTGATGTGGCCGGTGAAGGTGGTGTTCGGGGTTATGGCGGTTCTGCGTGAATTGTAGTGGTTGGGTATTTGCGTCGGAGATTTTGATTTGTCAAAGTGGCTGTGATTACTGATGTTTTAGCTGGTCTAACTGTTGCCCTCTTTGGAGTTAAAACTGATCGCACTGCTGACAGCATTCTGGATAAGCTTTATAACTATGATATGTAAATACCTACTCATTAGATTTGTGTTTTATAGGCTGTAGGCGCAGATGTAGGGTCACGAAAAGTAGGATAGTAATACGTTGCTGCAAGGGATATTCGGGTGCTGTTTAATCGGTGACGAAGTGTTAGAATAGATAAAGTTAATATTATAATAAGAAGGATCGTGATATTATAAAGTGTTAGAATAGATAGAGCTGACATTATAAGAAGAAGGATTATAATATGGAGTGTTTGAATATATAAGACGACGGTGAGGACACTTGTATGATTCTGACATCGAAACTGAATACAGTGACGACAGTGCTGGCCACTACTGCCGCTAAAGAGAGAGTGGGTAGGAATAATAATCGTATTATAAATATTCTTCAGTTGGAGGATATTGTCAAAAATTTTAATATTCTGGTTATCGTTGGCGTGATTGTTCAGAAGTTAAAATTATCAAAAGTTTTGTTAAAAATCATAAATAATTAGTCTTTATGACTGTCCGATAATGATCTGTCGTAAAATAGTTTTGTAAATAAGAGCCAAAGTATGGATCAGTAGAAATCGAATTCGTCATAGAATTGATCGCTTTGATACTAATTATTACGATTTGTGATCACACGAATCGGGAACTAATTTTAATGCTAGATAAAACTAAGAAACTAATGATAAAACTAGAAAAAATAACTAATTCAATTTTTCTATCTATTTAATGAGTACTAACACTCTTATTTGTGAGTAGAGTTCCAACTCTATTAGAATTTACTAAATTTAGAACTTCAATCTAATTTGGACATTAAATATTAGTTTTTTAATGAAACTATAATTTTTCTAAAAACTCCTACACTCTTCTAGATACAAGGAATACTATCATGGGCCTGAACGACCCATTACGATAAAACAATATTTTATGTATTTTTGTACTGTTGTTTCTATTACTTTACCGTTGTTAATGACATAAATGAATAATAAGTAATCTTGATTAGGTTGTTGTCCGAATAGTAGCGTCTCTAAGGTTTATCTTCTTTAACTCATGAAGCTGATAGTCATTGCTCAATAAAAATCGTATGGAAGTACTTCACATAATAATTTTTCTAAAAATTATTTTAAATTTTTTAAGAAATAAAATTAGTTTTTAATAAAAAAGATAATAAATATTATGTATACAAAATTTTTTGTGAAGTATACTTTCTTTGAACTTTTAAATTAAAATATTGTAAAAATATAAAATAGTGAAGTTAAATAAATGGTGTGCCAACCGAAGCCCATAAACTATTACTACAAATTGATTTCATTACTTAAATTATATATATGCTATCTCAAAAGTACAAATAGTAACCTTTAAAAATAAGACAATCATTATATTATCACTTGTTTTACATCAAATTCGATATTTGTAACGTAATTGTCTTTGACGTTATTGCAATTATAGATGTGCTATTCTTGTTATGAGTGTTTTAGTTTTAGTTATACTTATATAGAATAGCATTTCAATAAGACCCATATGGTGAGATAGTTGCAACTTGATATTTGGCATTGCTTATACCAAATTATTCCATCTACTTTCATTTTTTTATTATAAATATACCGTATTTAAAAATATTTTTAAATAAATCATATATTATAAAATTATTACATTATAACTTATTTAATTAAAAATATATAAGCTTATTTTGTAAAAATTATCAAAAAAATTTTCATTAGAAAATTTTTATTCTAAATAATCACAATCGACTTCTTAGGAGACTTTTGGTTTTGCTTTTTAACTATTTTTTATTCTAACTTTTTACTTCATATTTGTCAATAATTTTTTTATAATATTTTACAGAATTTATTTAATTTTTGAAAAGTTTATAAAAATATAGTGGTAAAATTTTATTATTGTTTCAGATAAAAATATAGAACTTGTTTTCTAAAATATTTTAAAATATTCTTCATTCAGAAATGTTTTATTTTATAAGTACTCCTAATATGGTGGAGCCAGATTCATTATTTCTGCAAGTAAATAGCACATAAACCGCACTTTGTTGTAGTTGTTAGTAAAACATTACCATTTGAAATCTACTATATTTTTCAAAAGTTGTAAATTTAGCAAGTCATTCGATAGTTTTCTTAATAGGATTTAGGACATGTTTCTTGAGCTAAACTCTTTTTTTAAAAATGAGTTTAAAAATAAAATTAAAAACTAAAATATTTAATAAAAATCGCTTTTCATATCACTAGGGTGGTAAGAACAGGATGCAGTTTGTATATCACTAAAAGTATAAAGTTAGAAAGCCTCGTTAAAGTTTACACAAAATTATCAAGAATTTGTTTACTTTGCTTGAAAATAAGTTACCTAAAATCAACTATAAAAGTTAAGTTGTTTAAAATGATTGTTGAAAGGTAAATTTTATTTTAATTTTTGCTATTAAAAATGAGTTTAAAATATAATTTAAATTTTAAATTATAATTATAAGAAGCAAAATAAATTAGGAAAAGTGAAATTTTAATAAGAAGATGCACAAATTTTTCTAAAATAAATGAAAAATAGATGGAGGACTTATTTTCATAAATTATTTAATAAAAAACACATGTTGTATGTTGATTTGATAAATATTGATGTAGATAAGAATACTATTTAGATTAGAAGAAACCAACCATTAGAAGTTAGAGAATTTCTAAATGAAAATAAGAAAATTATTGGTCGAGATGGAATCCCGATTGAAGTTTGGAGGCATTTGGTCAAAAAGGCATTAATTGGTAAACAAAATTATTTAATGTTAGTTTAAAAAATACAAGGATGCTAGATGAATAGAAGAAAAGTGACATATTGCCTATTTCTAAACCTAAGAAAGATATTCAAGATTGTACGAAATATAAATAAATTAAGCTTATAAGCCATACAATGAAATTACAGGAGAGGTTATTAAACATAGATTAAATTATAATTCAAAAATTTTAGATAATAAGTTTAGTTTTATGCTAGAGAGATCTACCATAAAAACAAATTTTCTACTAAGAAGATTGATGGAACAATATAGAGAAAAGAAACAAGACCTACATAATGGTCGTTAAAGATTTAGGGGATGTTTAACGTTGCTTATTCTCTCCTTATTTTATCTTTTTTATCCCAACTTTTATTTTATGTTTTCTAATAAATATTCTAAAATATTCTACATAATTTTATTAAAAACTTAAAAAATATAGGAAAATTTCATATCGTGCGTTCTTATTATTACTTATTTTTATTATTTTTTTAGGTCAAAAAATAGAGCTCGTCGTTTAAAATTTTGAAAAATACTTTTGTGCTAGTAAAGCTCCTTTTCAATAAGAATTTCCAAACATTTCCTTAGAAAAAGCTTATAATATGGTACCGAGGGAAGTGTTACTATAAATGTTAGAGAGAAAAGATATATATAAATACATATATAAAGATAATTAAGTATATGTACAATAGAGTAACTACTAGAGTATATTTTAATGGTAATTAGTAAAGAGTTTCCTATATTACATTAAGGTTCACTTTAACTTCTTATTTATTTATGTTAATAATGGATGAACTGATTCGAATATTCAAAGTAAGTACCGTGGTGTATGTTATTTGTCGATGACATAATTTTAGTTGACGAGATAAAAAATTAAATTATAAATTGAAATATTGGAGGAGTACCTTAAAATCTAAAGGTCTTAAATTAAATAAGACTAAAATAAAATATATGCATTATCATTTTAGTAAATATGAAAATGATGAAAATATTATTGTTACCAAAAAAATTCTGTTGTACCGCAAAATGATAATTTTAAATATTTAAATTCGATTATTCATAAGGAATGAAGAATTGAAGAATATATTATAAATAGAATTAAAACAGAATAGATAAAATGATGATATGCAAGTAGAATCTTGTGTGATAAGTAAATCCCTTTAAGGCTAAAAGGTCAGTTTATATAACAGTTATTCGGCATGTAATACTATACGATAGTGAGTGCTGCTCTATTAAATGTCAATATGTTCATAAAATAAATATAGCAAAAATAATGATGTTAAGATGGATATTTGGGTATTCTATAATGGACAAAGTACGAAATGAGAATATACATAAAAATAGCCATCTCGTCGATCAAAAATAAGTTAAGGAAATATATGCTAGATGGTTAGAGCATGTATTGCTTAGACGTAAAAATATTGTATTGCATAAAAATGATGCGATTATATTCGAACACTTTAGGAGGAAAAAGAGTAGACTAAAATTAATTCAGTCTAAGATGGTGGTGAAAAATTTTAGAGGAATTAGATCTTTCGTTGGATCTAATTTATAATCGAACGTAATGAAAAAACGGATTCATATAATCGACCCCACGCAAGTGTGATAAAAGTTTAGCTTGTTGTTGTTGTTTGTTTGTTTCTAAAATAAATATTTGACAAAATGAAATAAGTTTCAAATATCAAAAAACATAAATGAATGTTCTAAAAGAGATTAATGATGTGGCACTTTTAGATAAGAGAAATTATGGTTAGTTTTCTTATATAGAAACAATTTTTCTTAATTTTGTTGTACTTTGTGTTATTTGTTTTGCTTGTGTTATTCCATAAGCTGTCTAGACTATATCAAGGTGAATTTATGTTTAATGATTAGACTCTCCAAATATCCACGGAAAAAGAAAATATTGGTCTATAATTACAAATTTGACAAGCAAAATTGATAGTTGTTATTCTTCTTTCCTTACAAGATCGGTATAATAGAAATTTTGCCAGACCTCCATATATGCAGTATAATAATTAAGGCATATTTTATTATACGTTTTATCTAGATTTTCTATTTATTTTTAATACTTGATTTTATTCTATAAATGTTTTAAAAAGTTTAAAAGATATTAATGATTGTATGTTAAAAATTATTATATATAAGTTTTTCACTTTTTAAGTTAAAAAACAAATTTGTTTTGGAAAATATAAAAGAAAATCATTATCTTCAAAAACTCTACTGTTTATGCAATCCTAAACTATCACTAAATTTCCCGACCCATGTCGAATCTTAAAATAATTATATACTATCTTGATTTATAAACTTGACAGGCCAAATTTGAGCGTCGATCTGAAAATCTCTTCAAATTGATGAATCTTAGGTCAACATAGTAGGTCAATAGGTAGGCCTATCAATCTGTTGATTTTGATTCGGATTGCCTAAGAACATGTTAGGTTTAATGATTGTTTGGGGTTGCGATTTAAATTTTAGTTTCTCAAATATCATGAATTTAAAAATTTTATATTATTAAATTATTTTTCACATATTATTGTTAGAAATTAACTTTTATAATTTTCAATTTAATAATTTTAATTATTGAATTTATGATCTAAATTTGATCCGATTATTAAATAGGTTGAGTTATGGTTCACAATTTTGACCTATATAGATATATGAGATAGGTTAAAGTTGAACGGTTTTAACCTAATTATTATGTATGTCGATCTGAACCTAACGTGTTAACTCATATTGCAATCTCTAGTGTTTACCCAATAATAAGAACCCTTGGGTTTATAACTTCTCTATTACATAGAAGTTTGCAAATAGATAGATTTTGGGGGTAAATAGAGCTACCATTTTTAAGTAAATTACATGTCAAAAGATTTTTCTATATGCAAATTTCTTTTTGAGATAAAAAATCAAACTTATTTTCTGAAAAACTCCAAAATAAATTATTTTAAGAAAGCTCTTTATTTTAAGCACTCCCAAATATATTTGAAAACAAACAAAGCCCATTAACTATTTAATACATTTTAAGGATCAATTTTAGCTTATTAAATTTGAGTGCCTTAAAATGCTTAACTATACAGTTAAAGACTTGAATATGCCCAAAATGGTCGCTAGGAAAGATTTCGACATATTATAATTAGGAATATTTATAAAATAAACTTTTTAAATAATATATATTTTATAGATATTTTAAAAAATAAATTTTACTTTTTTTTATTTTAAAAAAATAATAATAAATAATATAAAATTTTACTATTATTAAATTTTAAATTATTAATATTATAATAAATTTATTAAAAATATGAAAAATTGAAATGAAAGTTGTTGAAAAGTATGGGCAAACGATTAGATGTGGCAAATTTCGATCCGACTCGGAAACCGAATCCGAAAGGATCGGATTCCAATCAAACTTTACTTAGGTTCGGATCGATTTCGGGTCGACTCAAAAATGACCCAAAAAATTTAAACGAGTTCGGATTGGGTTCGGATTGACTCGAAATTAATCCGTTTAATCCGTATAACTATTTATATAGTATATATTACTTAATTATTAAAAAATAATAGTAAAAATTTTGAATTTAATTTGTATATATATTTTTAATTTATCTTAATTTTAACTAATTTTTATTTTATTTATAAATTTTGTCAAAAATTTAATAATTTTCTTTTAAAATATATTATAATTAAAAATTAATATTTATAATTTTTATTTAATAATTTAATTATTAAATAGTTCGATTCAATTATAAATAGATTGAATTAAAATTTAATAATTTTAAAACATATAAATAAATTATTAACCCATATTGCCACTTATGCCTCTAGTGGGCTCATATCGCATACGTTCGTCAATTTTCAGTCGTCGTCATCGTGCCCTAAAGCCCCTCGCTTTTCCTCTTCTGAAACCGAGCCCGCTGTGTTCTTCCTCGATTTCGTTTTGCAAAGAGATGGCTACGACTAAATCGAACGGTTTGTATTACTAATTTCAGTTCTTTATTTCTTCTGTATCGAGAAATGAGTGAATTTTTTTGCATGCCTTTGATTTCTTCAGTAAAAAAGAAGGAAGTGAAGAAAGAAACTGGACTGGGTTTGACTCATAAGAAGGATGTGAATTTCGGAGAATGGTACTCTGAGGTAAATGATTAATCTGGGTTTTCTGTAAATTGTTGTATAGAGATGTTAGTGAAAAGAATTTAATTATTATTTGTTCTAATAATCTGCTACCGTTTGTTGTTTCCGTTGTCTTAGAATATGTTGGTAAAGTTGTGTTGATGAATAGTAGATTGATGGATGTTTCAGGTTGTTGTTAACAGTGAGATGATTGAGTACTATGACATTTCTGGATGCTACATCTTAAGACCTTGGGCAATGGCGATTTGGGAAACAATGCAAGTAAGCTTTTCATCTGAATCTTCTCTTTGTACTCATAGAATAGATTATTGTATTGCTTCTATTTTTAAACTAGAGATTTATTATTGCTTGATTATGAATTTAGAATTATAATAGCTTGATATAGTCATTTTGGAAATTGTCATCTTTTCTATTTAGTCTTTGTACTTCTAAGAAACTATAGCACAATTGGCTCTTCTTTAGAGTTGTTCATCTAAAAAAACCACTGCCTCAATTTGCATGTTTTTTGTTCCAATAACTTTGCACTCCACTATAGCCTTGGCAATCAAACGATTTTATGTTTTTTCTTATACGTGGGATTCAGATCACTGCCTGTTATATGACCAGACAGTTTGGAACTTCCAACTAGTCGCTTTATCATTTGGAAACTGTCCGCAGTTTGTTTTTGGTGAATCTGTATATGATTTGTAGTGAATTCAAGACATAGACAGATGAAGCATGAAGTTTAATGTTTTGATTATTCATATTTGCAGGTGTTTTTCGACCCTGAGATTAAGAAGATGAACATAAAAAACTGTTATTTCCCCCTTTTCGTAACCCAAAATGTTCTTCAAAAGGAGAAGGATCACATAGAGGGTTTTGCTCCTGAGGTTTGTTAATCTTATTGTAATATTATGCATTTTGTTTTCCTTAAACTTCTTCGGCTATCCGTACTCACTCAAGATGCAGTATGTGTGATGGCTATGGGTTACTCATTGTTTGGAACTTCTTCCTAGATGTTTAATCTTCGAAACTTGTTGTTTACTTTGATATTTATGTAGAAGAATTCATGATTCGTGTGTTATATTATTCAGGGACATCCCATAATCGAGCTAAAAAAGGCGACATTAATTTTGTTATTTTTTGTTATACTACAGTGTTAGAGTTTGTTTGGTTGTCTCTTTATTAGAAGGCGGTATTGCCTTAGCTTAGACATTTTCGTAGAAATACTTTTATAACTAGGTGGATTACTGTCATTTGAGTAATCTTCATAATCATATTTCTGTTAATATAAAATTATTAGGTAAATTCGGGGTAAGGATGAGTGGAACCCAGAATTAGTTGTCCCTAGTAACAATATTTATGGATCATTAATCGTTACTTTAGCTCATCATTTTCCTGTTTATCCAATCGCTTCCTGCAACTTTTCTTTCTTTGCCTGATTCTGTACATCTTACTGTAGAATGTGATCCATGCCAATAGTTTTGCAGGTTGCTTGGGTTACAAAATCTGGTCAGAGTGAACTGGAAATCCCCATAGCAATCCGACCAACCAGTGAGACTGTTATGTATCCATATTATTCCAAATGGGTAAGAGGACACCGTGATCTTCCGTTGAAGCTAAACCAGTGGTGCAATGTCGTGAGATGGGAATTTAGCAATCCTACTCCTTTTATACGGTAGGTTTCTAGCAACCATATTGTTCTTAAGTGGTTAAGCAAAACAGTCCTTTAAATCCCTGTCTTTGGCCTGTTTGTGGCCTTGCTTACCAGTGTCAAATTTTGCTTTATGTTCTTTCTTAGAGTTAGTGGTTGACTTTTTTAAGGTGACTATTTGTTATAGAGTTCAAAAAACATCATGCAGAAAACAAATAGATTAAGGAGCTGGATAAACTGCCTTGTCTTTATTTTGAAGACGACTTCTGGTAGAATGAGCTAACACAAATGAACTGTTAATCCCCAATTTGGTAGGTTCCAAATACATATGTTGGACTGTTTCTGTGCTGAAGCTGCTAAGTTTGTTTTGGGTTAATGTCTGTAGTGATTGAGCAATCTTAGTCCCCTGTATAATGGTCTAACCTGGAACTTAGAAGTCAAGTCATCGTATGCAATTTGATCTGTTCCATGGTACTAATTTTTCTGATTACTTTTTAATGGCATTTATCCTTGAAAGTAATTGCTCATAAGTAGGGTTTCTCCAATTATCTGCGTTTGACAAAGAAATGTTTTCGTAGGAGCCGTGAATTTCTTTGGCAGGAAGGTCATACAGCTTTTGCTACAAAAGAAGAGGCTGACAAAGAGGTATGATTCTTTTCTTTTGATGATGCAAATTCTTGATATGATCGAGGAGAACTGACGTGGGATGATAAGCATGAATTAATCCATTTATATTGCTATGATTGTTAGTGGGTAACATCCTGGGTGTATTTTCCAATACTAGTTAACTTCTTCTTCAATGAAAACATTATTTATACTTCTTTTCCAACGCAAACATTATTTGTATATTTGGATTTGGCTAGGTGAATCATGAAAGGAATAATGTAACGAGTTTTAGTTTTCTTAGGTTATGCATATTAAGGATGTATATATTAACCATTCATGTTTGTTCATGCTTTTTTGATAAAGACGCATTCATTGATTTTGTATTGCCTCTCTGTTTTTCTGTAGCTGTCTCTCTATTTTCTTGTCCAAGAATCAGGTTATGTTTACAACCTATACTGTTCGAGTAGAACTTGTTAGTGATCATTGTTCTAAAGTGGGAAAAATACTGGTTGCATGCTTCACATTGGACTTTTACTTTTTAAGAATCCATTGTAATAGAGAGTTATACCCTTACATATTGGTAGCAAAGTTCTGCTGCATAGCTAAAGCTAGTGTCTCAACTCATTTCAAAGTAGCAAATGGTGTATCCTTTATCTTACTAGAGGTTTGCATGTTGTATTCCAAATTGCAAGTTGCCAAGTGATGTCTTATTTGTATTTCTTCCTTTCTTAACACCTTCATTCTTCCTTTCTTTTCATAGTTCCAGCAAGCACACAATTTCCTTATTTCTTGATCAATGTGTTTGTGTTGTGTTCTTGATGCTTTTGCTTGTTTCCTTTTGAGAAGATGGAGTATGCTATGCCTCAATTAAGGTGTTCATAACTCTAAATTGAGGTGCACTGTAATGCAGTATCAGATCGACTTACTCCTACCAGACCAACACTGCGGAGTCTGGTTACAAGTAATTAATGATGTGTTAGGTCGGTTTTGTAGTTGGTGAAAACCACAGATACTGAGGCAACTTCAAAACAAGGTTGGATATGAAATCTTGGACAGGATTGTCGTCAATGTCGTATTAGCGGCTAACTATTGGACCAGTTTAATAAGAGAAAACCCTCCCTCTTCTCCTTTAGATCATTCCATCTTTGCCCAACCTCATTGAAGTTGCTTACTGGTCCAGGATTCAGTTATGTTTCATGTAGAACCATGGAAAAGAATGTAAGACATTTCCTTGAATCGTATATAGGCATAATATACTGCATCAGCTGAGATATAGTGTTGCATGGAGCATGAACGTTCTTAGGTTTTGTTTGAAAGTTATAATATGAACATTTAAAATTTTATATTATAACTTTTGCTATCTATTTAATGATTTTTCATATGAAATGACTGTCACAAAATAGTTTTATATGCTTGAAGCTGTATTGTGTTGCTTACAATTAAGTGCCACAAGGGTATGTAAGTAGTAGGGACATTGATGTTATAATTTACAATAAGTTTGACTGATATAGTAGAGAGAAACAGAGACTATTGTATTCTTCTGGTTGCATTTGTAATACTATTGTTTTTTTGTAAATCACACTGCTTCTATTAAATTTTATCTTTTCAGGTTCTTGAAATCTTGGAATTATATAGAAGAATTTATGAAGAATTTCTGGCTATACCTGTTATTAAAGGAAGAAAAACCGAGCGAGAAAAATTTGCTGGTGGACTTTATACTACAAGTGTTGAGGTATACTGATAGTGATCTTTTCTAGAGCTGAGAACCGTTGTATTTGACTACACTAATCAATATGGCACTAACTTCGATCATGGTTACTCTTCCCACACTTTTACTTCTTTTGCAGGCTTTCATTCCACAGACAGGTCGTGGAGTACAAGGTGCGACTTCCCATTGTCTTGGCCAAAATTTTGCAAAGATGTTTGAGATAAATTATGAGAATGAAAAGGGTGAGAAGAAAATGGCATGGCAGAATTCTTGGGCGTACAGCACTCGCACGGTAATTTCTTTTTATAGAATGCCATTTAGTTCATTGCTTGTTTGAGTAAATGCAATTCTCTTTTTTTTTTCCATTTTTGTTTCAGGCTTGCCTCAGTGTTGATTAGCTGCATTTTTAGGTACTGAATTAGGATTTTAACCATATGATACTTGGCTGGGACACTGATTTTATATGTAGAGCTTTTGCAGATTGGTGTCATGGTAATGGTCCATGGAGACGATAAAGGCCTGGTGCTACCACCAAAGGTTGCTTCAGTCCAAGTCATCGTCGTTCCTGTGCCATATAAGGATGCAGATACAAGCGCAATCTTTGAAGCTTGCAACTTAACTGTTCAGACGTTGCATGAGGCAGGGTTCAAGGCTGAAGTAGATCTGAGGGAAAACTATTCTCCTGGTTGGAAGTATTCCCACTGGGAGCTTAAAGGTGTACCCTTGAGGATTGAGATTGGGCCAAAGGATATTGCCAACAATCAGGTATGTCAGAAAAGTCAAAACCCACCCCCCCTACTTTTCTTAGATTTATGATTCAGTTGGTTTTGTTTCCTTATCATCATGCAATAACCAGCGACAGCGATTGATCATGAGATCTACTGGTTTTATAATCAAATGCAGCTACATACCTAATACCCACTTGTAAATAGCAATCTACGCTTCATAAAGTGTTTCTCTCCACATTCGGTTTTATGTAGTTTAGGTGCAATGACAGTGATTGTTATCTTACTCCTTGAAATCACAAAGTGAGCATTGTCGGAGCTTTTTTTGTGCTAGGGAATCTTCATATGCAGCTAGTTACATCATTTGGGGGCCTGCTTAGTTATGCAGCCTTTCCTCCCATGCACATACATTTGACATTTACCTGCAAGCCAAGAAACTAACAGTCAGATGTTGATAATTTTGCTTCCTTAGGTCTAATAAGCTCTTGCTTATGCTAGGTTCTATAGTTATCTTTTGATAATTTTGGACAATCTTTGGAGTATTTGCTTCTATTGAAACTAACAGTCAGATGTTGAGGAATTGAGAAAATCAGCATATGGAAATTAATTTAACCAACAAACAATAAGTAAGCCTTATCCCACTTTGGTAAACTAATATGAGATTAAAAAAAAGGAAAATAAAAAGTTATTAACTTTTTTATAAACTAGTTTTGCAAAAATAGTTTTGCAATTAATCTCTTCTTAATATCCACTTCAAAGAGATTGACTTAATGAGCAATTGAGAGAGTTTGGGGAGAGAGGGAGCAGTAAGTTGCTGTGACTGGGTAGCAACTACGATATCGTCTGTGAGAAGATGTTGAGTGCACTAGGTTTTGCTGTCCTCCCTACTTTTCTGAGCCTTCACTTTTTATCACCTGCCACATTTATACTCTGCTATCTTTTTTCCTAGGTCGATTGTGCCAATCAGCTTTTCTTTTCCAGCAGTGAGTGTCCTACTGGGAATCCAGCTGGTTCCCAGCATAGAAATCCAGGCCTTTCTGATTTGTCTTGTTTGTCTGACCGCAGCTTGTATATACCGAAAAACTCAAAATATGTTTGTTGTCCTTTTTGTAGCTTGATATGGATGTTTGTTTTCCTTTTTGTAGCTTGATATGGATGTTTGTTTATATATGATTATGAATAATACTATAACAACTTGATGTCTTTCCACGTTTTCTGTTTAATATATTATTCTGTGAATATAGTGAGAAGAGCCAAAGTGGTTTTAGACAAGCTGGTAGCATGAAATCTCAGATTGGCCTCTGCTTCACCGAAGATTTTAGGTTCTCATTTCATCAATAATTCCATATGAGTCTCTTCGTTGGTAAATCTTATATGTTTTAATATCTAATAAAGATCATTCACTTTTGACATCCCTTAGGGCCTATTTTGGCTGCGCGTTCCAGGAAATAGTCTTTTCTATTTCCTTCTCTTTGTCATTTGTTTTACTATAATGGAGAGTTATAGATCGAAATGTTTTTTTTTGTGTGATGAACTCATAAAGTGTAAACGGTAACATGTAGATGCATAATACGTTCCTAGCACATCTGCTGGAGCTTATTTTAATGTAATTCATACTTGGAAGTATTTCAGTCATGGTGAAAAGGTAACTGTATTTCATTTTTATCTGGTATCCTGAAAAATTGTTCTTCCTTGCAGGTTCGTACTGTTCGTCGGGATAATGGTGAGAAGAAGGATATATCAAGGAGCAGCTTAGTTGAAGGCGTCAGGGAGATGTTATTGAGTATTCAAGAAAACTTATACAATAGAGCTAAAGAGAATAGAGACACCTGCGTCAAAGTTGTCCATAGATGGGATGAATTTGTTGCGGCACTTAACGATAAGAAGATGATTTTGGCCCCATGGTGTGATGAAGAGGTAAGCATAAATTAATAGGAATTGAAAAACTTTTATTTAAGACCTTATGGCAGTAGACTTTTTTCCCTTACAAGTTGTTATACATAGGCGGACTCGTAATTGAAAAGCAGATGTATAGTTTGATAGATAGAATATATAGATAGATAAGACGGTAGTGTCTTATTGTAACATGTAGTATGTGTCTCTTTTCAGGAAGTTGAAGAGGATGTCAAACGACGAACAAAGAGTGAACTAGGAGCTGCAAAGTCCTTGTGCACTCCATTTGAGCAGCCAAGACTTCCAGAAGGTATATTGCATCCTTATATGATAGCCACGATTTCGTTATTTCTCGTACATTACCATTTCTTTCTGGGCTGTGGAAGATGCTGATGTCGTTGTTGCTATCAATCATTCTTTCTCGAGTTTCTGTGCTAGATATTTTTGTTACTCGAGTTCCAAGATGGTCAGCAATTTTGCTGATTTTGTCCTGAATTTCATAATGTGCATGCTATTGTGGCAGGGCTATCTGCTACAGTCCAAGAATGAGTTGAATGAATGAATATGAATGAAACAGGCAAAAAGATAACTGCCATAAGAATCAAAAGTCTTGGTCTAGTCCTTTTTTATAATGGGCTGATTAGGTAACAGATAGTTTTTATAGTATTCCTAGGCTTCTACTGGTTTTTCAATCATGAACTTGGAATCTAAATGTACACATTTATAAAAATGAAAATGACTTGGAAGATCCCTAATAAATCTGTTTCTATACCCAACTTTTTGTTTTACCCTGATCTCCTGGCATCACTATCCTGTCACAGAAGTTTTAGTCTTATATAATTGGTGCCTGGATGATTTTAGTAGTTTTAAGAGAGATTTAAAAGTTATTTTCATGTGAATGACTCTTTATAGCCATCTAAAATAGTAGCCTCATGTCTAATTTTGTGTCATGCTAATGTTACTCTCCTGAATAGTTGAAAGAAATACCAAGAATCAGTTTTGCAGCTGGCCATATAGTCTGATAACCTTCTTGTAATCTCAATGAAATTCTTGCGTAGTTTCTATTTCTTTCTCCTTGGTTCAAGATTTGATTACCCATTATATATGATAAACACCAACTATACGTTGGCTGGTGGTGATGATTTTTTCCTATAATACCATGAAGATGACATCAGCAGTTTGAGGTGTTGTCCTTTCAGGTTGGGACCGTTAGTCTTTATTTATTGTCTTAAGATCTTCATAGGCATTTGCTTATTCAAGTTCGAGGAGCAGTTCGTCGTAAATGAAGCTCTATGTCTTGATGTGATGTTTTTGCTTATTCAAGTCTGAGGAGCAGTTTGATTGAGTTTCAACCTTGAAGCTGATGATGTTATTTTTTATTTGATGGTTTGATGTGGCATTGCAGTAGTATAGAACCTGAAGCATCTTTTGTTTCTGCAGGAACTCTTTGTTTTGCCTCAGGAAAGCCAGCAAAGATATGGACCTACTGGGGGCGGAGCTACTGAATTTTGTTAGCCCTGCTCGATATACTAACTTTGGCTGTGCCACGCACGTGCTTGGAATTAAGAGTTACTTGCAGTTATTCTCAGTTTTTTGATAATGTTAACTTTTTGAGAATAGCAGGTACAAATGGTCTAGATATCCCCTACAGCTAAAATTGTTTACCCTCCTTTTTGACGGAGTCTGGAGACTTTTGTGTTTAAGAAGAGCTTAGACAGAAGGTGAACATATATTTTGGTGTGTTTTACTTTGATATTGTGTCATTCTTACATAGGGAGTTTAATTGTTTACTGACAAAAAAATAGCTCTTAAGTTGTTTTGGTTTTGGTTTAGATGTTGGACTGATGAATTGTAGACTGTTACCAAAGGATGTCTATCTGTCTGGTGCTAGTTTCTTGGAGTGGCTCCCATAATCACGTCTGTTTTTTGTACCTTGTTTCTTCGTCTTCTTGTAAGACTACTTTGGTTCGGGATCAGAAGGTGGAAAGATCAGCTGAAAAGAATTATCTTATACCAGAATTTTAACATCTGTGCAGGACTTTGAACATATTATATATAGGGTGCGTTTGTCTTTGCTTTTTTTCAAAGAAATTTTTCAATTTTTTATTTTATATTTTTCAATATATATTTTATAAATATTTAAAAATTTTATTTAAAATTTAAAAAATGTAAAAAAATTTATATAATAAAATTTTTTTATTATATATTTTATTATTTTTTAAGAAGTAAAAAAAATAAAAATATTTTTTATTTTAGAAAAATTTTATTTTATAAATAATTCTAAACGCACTCTTGGATTGGGTCCAAGTAAAAACCAATATACGGTCCTATTTCTACCGGTCAAATTTTGAAAATCAGTAAATTGATCGGTCTGACTCTTATTTTGTCACGATAGTTGATCAATCAATATTTAATAACAAATTTTAAAAAATTTTAAAGAAAATAACGATCATGCTATATCATCTTAATTTTTTATTTCTTAACCTTTGTTTATTATATAAAAACTTAAAAAATAAGAAAATTTCAGGCAATCAAATAGATAAAGCTAAATCAAAATTTTTTCGATGGGGCCGACCCGTTCGAAATTATCGAACTGGGCTGAGTCTGATCGAGAAAGTTTACTCATTTGATCGGTCCACTTAATTTTGCACATCTAAGACAAAACAATAGTACATATATAATCTCCTATTTATTTTGGCTTAATAAAGGCTGTGTTTATGAAGATTTAAATTCACTTTAGAAACTGAGTTTGTAAAAATTATTAGTTTTGAAATTGAGTTTAATAAAAGGTGAGTTTTTGTATTTATTTTTTAGTTTTAAAATTTGAAGTTTAAAAGTAAATTTTTTGGCGAAAAACTTGAGTTTTAAGGTTTTTGTTTACTTTATAGGAAGTGAATTGGAAATTAAAATTGAATTTGAAAAAAAATAAATTTGAAATATTAGTAAATACATCCTAAAGTCAAATAAATTTAAAACAGTATTTTTAGATATCAGAGTTAGTTTAAGTAAGCCGTATTTATTTTAAGTAAGTCAACGCTATTTATAAATAAGTCACTTGTTAATGTTAAAATTTTTTTTATTCTCAATAGTTTTTGTTATCTATTATATTAAAACATATTTCCGTTATTTATATATTTCAGCTTATTATACTTTTTTATCTAAACATCATTTTCAGTTTATTTTATAAATAAATTGTTAATCTGAATACAAGTATAAAATAAGCTCTTCATTGTAAAAATAAGTCAAAACTATTTGTTTCGAAAATAATCTACTTTTAAAATAACTCCTTATTTCCATCTGACGCAAACGATTCCGTAGTAGCATCTGGCGAAGTACTACCTTCTTCCAATGAGAGTGTTTCATATTTTCTTTTTCATTTCATTAAAAAAACAGTTGAAAAGTAAAAAGAGTTTTCTTGTAGACTTTATCCAAATTTTATTTGTGCGATTTTTTAAAAGGGGCAATATTTACAAAATAGAACAATTACAATCAATTATCGCAAAGTGCGCAACCACTTCTTTGTCGTCTTCTTCTTCTTTTTTTTAATAATAATTTTATTTTAACAATCACAGATATTGTTCGATATTGGACATTCCTGCTCGCTTACAGAACGGTGAGGTTAATATAGATATTGTTCGATATTGCTACAAAATGACTTTCGAGAGAAGCAGTTAAGAATCACGATTGATCGAATCACCGATGATTTATGAAATATTTGAAAGTGTTTATTAAAATAAGTTTTTTAAAAGAATTTTTATTTTATAAATATTTTAAAACATAAAAATTATAATTATTTTATAACTTATATTTTATTTATATTTTTAAAATTTTTAAAATTATTTTCAAAAAATGGTGCATAATTTTTAGGGAGTTGAAAAAAATTTATTAAGATTAATAAACAATACCAAACATGTTCTTAGATGTTTCTAATTGCTTATGAAAGCTAAAATTTTTAAATAAGTAATAAAAATTTTAGTATGTGAAATATTTTTATATTTTTTAAATTATTAAAAAATATTTAAAAAATATTTAAAATTTTTATTTAAAAACATGAAGAAAAAATAAAGAAAAAAACTATAAATTTAGTCAAACAACTATATTTTTTTAAAAAAAGCTCCAATTTATTTAAGGTGCTGTTTGAAATGATTTTTTTTAACTTTTAAGTTTAAAAAAGCTGCAAATAGTATTATAAAAATATTTGGATAAATAATTTATAAGTTATTTTTTTAATTTATAATTAAAAAAAAAAGTTACTCACGTAACTTTTCTAAAAAAACTCACCCACAACTTTTTTGCACGTCCGTGAGAAATAACGTTATTGATTCTGTTAAGTTAACATAATTATACATATATATATATAATTTTCGTCAGCTCTTCATCCGGTAATTTTATTTCTCTCCCCAGGCCCGATTCTTCGAGTTTTTCTTCTCCGCTCAGCTTCTTTCTTCACCGACGATCTCTTATTCCGGCAATTCTCCGGCGCCGATATTTGTTTCCTCGCCTCCTTCTCTTCACACTGATAACTCTGTCGCTGCTTCGCCAATCGAACTCGCGAGCGTGGAGAACTGCTCCACTCATTCCTCATCACCGCCGTCTTTGTTGCCTCCGCTGCGATTTGTTGTCGGATTTTAGTTTCGTTGTCTTGTTGCCTCTCGTCCCCTACCGGATGCTCTCGTCTGCAGAGGTGAAATTGTTCTGTAAGTCATTGCCGTCACTCAACAAAAATCAAACAAGTCCACTCATTCCTCATCACCTTATTCGCCAGCTCTGGAGAACTTAACAACTCGTCTAGCACCGTCATCGGTATTCCGCCATCGCTGTGCCGACCTCTCATCTGGTGGTGTTGATTGTATTTAATTTCATTGGTTGATTTATGCTTTGATTGCTGTTGTGTTGTTGGTGTTAGTACTGTTGTGTTATTTCTTGTTGCTTAGTTGAATTTGTTGTTGTCGACGATGGAGACATTGGTGGATATTTGTTACTCTTGGTTTCGGTAATCTTGTTGTTGTTTGGCTATGGATGATTGTTGATGGTAGTTATGGGTGTGACTGCTGGAATTTGTTTGTGACTGTTGTAGTGGTGACGGTGGTGGTGATGAATGATGGTGTTGAATTGTTGTGACTGGTGCTGTGTTATGGCTGGTTGTGTGAATGTTGAAGCTGCATATAAGGTGTTCGATAAAATGCCTGTTAGAGATGTTGTTTCTTTGAGTTTGATTTTGAGTTCGGTTTTAGATAGGGACTAGTCGGTGTTGTTGTGGGTGTAGTTGGCTATGGTTGTTGGTGTTCTTGTTGTTGTCCAATGTTGTTGTCGTAAATGTTAGTTATTGTAATTTTATAGGTACGTATGTGAAGTATAGGGACTCGGATGTGCATGCAAAGTGTTTGAAATGCTCCTTCGGTTTTTGGATTAGAGATGCATTGCCATATGTATCCTATTAATAAAAATACATTTATATCTTTAAAATTAACTTTAAAAATATATTTACAAACTAAATTCAAAAATATTTAATATTATTTTTAAAGTATAATTAATTATCATTATATAAATAAATAATCATGTATTTATCTTTAACATTAACTTAAAAATATATTTATAAGCTAATATTAATTTTTAAATTATATATATTATTTTCAAAATATTTATGAATATAATAGTAGTATTAGAAAAATATTTGAAGTAAAAATAAATAAATGTATAACATAATATTCATAAATTATATATATATATATATATTAATTATTATATTATAAAGAATATTATAGTTTTTTTAATTCTTTTCTAACTTTTTAGTTTTTTTTACCAGACACTCTTCAACTTGTTTTCAAAAAAATTTAAATTTATTCAAACACTCAACTCCTTTTTTAAAAAAAATTTACAGCTACTATTTGTCTAAAAAAATCAAAAAAATAATTTTTATCAAAAAAATTAATAATTTTAAGTTTATCCAAACGGTCCCTCATATAAAAATAAGATAGATCCATGTAAATAATTTAAGAAGGACAATTATGTAAAACTAAATAGTTTACGTCCTCGTTTGCAGAGAAAACAAGGAAACCAAAACCAAGCATAAACTGCTCTCTCTCTATCTGTCTTGTTCTTCGGTTAAATTCTTCCTTGTTTCCCGCTTGACATTTCTTTGTCCCTCCCGTTGCTTTCTTTCCTTTTTATTTTTTTATTTTTTTATTTTTTTTTAACGCTCTTCTTCTTCTTCTTCTTCTTCTCTCTCTCTCTCTAGATCCCGCAGAAAAGAAACCTCTTCCCTTCTTCTTCATCATCATCTTTGCATCTCCCGCAGACTTCGCTGGCCACAAATCACAGAACATAACACAGAAACACCAACACCAAATCTTCATTCAATTCGTCCTTCTGTCTCGAGCGCCGTCGCCCGCAGTTTTTGCTTGCACCGGCTGCGGTGGCGATCGATCGATCATGGGTCAGTGCCATGGAAAAAACATTCACGTTGCCGGTGACAATACTCCTTCTCCTGCCCTAACTCCTCCGCGTTCTCCCCTCCCGCCATCAACCACTCCTCCACGCCGTCGCACCTCCACTGCTCCTTCAACGTCATCACCTCCGCCCCCGCCGAGTGTCTGGCCAAGCCCGTTGCCGTCGGGAATCTCTCCTTCTCCCGCTGGTTCCACTCCTCGTCGCTTCTTTCGCCGCCCGTTTCCGCCTCCGTCTCCTGCGAAACTTATTAAAGCTACGATCTTGAAACGATTTGGCGCGCCTAAGGCGCACCCTCACAGCCCGATCCCTGAAGATACCAACAATGGGACTACAACTGCGGCAGCAGCAGCAAATGCTTCGCCTCTTTCCGAAGTTTCGCTGGCTAATAATAACAGTGCTGTGCAGGGAGAGGAGACCGTGCAGTTGGATAAGAACTTTGGGTATGGCAATAATTTTGGTGCTAAGTACGAGCTTGGAAAGGAAGTTGGACGGGGGCATTTCGGGCATACTTGTTCTGCTCGTGTCAAGAAAGGGGAATTTAAAGGACAGATGGTTGCCGTTAAGATCATCTCCAAAGCTAAGGTGAGGTGGTACAAGTTAATGTTCAATGTGATTCCAGTTGAAGAATTGAGTTACCTTTTTTTTCAATTTTTTTTGGTTGCCATATCTTTAATTCATTGTTGGTTTTGTTCTTTGGGAAGTTGTGGAATTGTATTTATAGTGGTTAGTTAAGGCAGTTTTTCTGTGCCAACGCCAAAATGGAAGTGAAATCTGAAGTTGTTCTTAGGTTAATGAAGAAAATGTCAGTTATGGACATTGGTTAGGATTTTTGGATAAAATTTCTCTTCCTCACAAGCTATGCGTGCGTGATTGCCCTTTTCTTAAAGCGAGTTTTTGATTTTGACACTTCACTAGGTCTTTGGATCCCATGATTCATGAATGCTGTGGCAGTGTTTGTGTATCCAAATTCTGGGAAATTGTCAATGCGAGCCGATGACTCCAGTTTCCTGTAACTTCAATCTGATAATACAACTTCTAGCGGGTTCAGTTCTTAGCTAGTGCATCAACTAGGAAAGAGTGCTTCATGGCATCAATCAAATACTGGCTTGAATTCCTAATATTTATGTAAATTTGACTTTAGCCGAACTCCTGCTTGGCTAGAGTTGAATTTGGCGGAAGATTGGCTCTGGGAAGAATGTAGAACTTTGAACAAGTGGCTCAATTTTAGACACTTGGCTAAACTTAAATAGTTGAAAGTTGAAACTCCATTTGATACTTAAATCAGGATGCTTGGCTTCCACCTAATAGAGTACATAATATTTCTACAATGTTCAGCCGAAATGATGAGTTTAAGGTATTACTTTTGTGTTTGTTGAAGTGCTGGACGAACAGGCCTTATGGCTATAATATTTTCTGTTTGGTTGTTCATATGTTGAAAATCAGTGGTTTTTTAAATTGCGCGCTTTATATGCTTAGTAATAATTGGTTTTACATAGAAGTGAATGAAATGAACCAAGGTTTTCAACTTTATTGGAACACTTTTGGAAATCATGCATTTTGTAGATTTTTTGGTCATTGCAATTTTTCATAGTTATTGATTTAATTAGTTTTCTGTATCTAGACTAAAGTTAGAATGTTCAAAGTTCTTTATCTCTACTCTCACACTGCACCAATTACAAACATGTTCTTGTATGGGTGTGATACTCCACTGTGTGAATTCATAGTGGCTTTGATTAATTTCCATTGAACCTTTCTGTTCTACGAACTAACAAACTGTATGTATGGCAGATGACAACTGCTATATCAATTGAAGATGTTCGGAGGGAGGTGAAAATCCTTAGGGCTTTGTCTGGACATAAACATCTAATCAAATTTTATGATGCATGTGAGGATGCCCTTAATGTCTACGTAATCATGGAGTATGTTTTTCTTGTTCTTTATAATTGAGTCAGATACATATGTACTGATGCTTTTCATGCTCATTTTCATGCATACCTAGATGCGGACCTGTCGCATAGAATTTAAGTAACTTCGATGTTGATCTTGTTGCAATAATGCTCTATCTTTTATCTCTAACATTTACAAGTTAACATGGCCTTATCATCTACTATGTTGATTCCCTGTATAGCATTGAATCTTGCTTCATTCTTCTCCTTGTTAATGCTTAAAGCACATCCCTAAAGTGTGACTAATTACTTGGCTGATGTTTTATCAGACTATGTGAAGGTGGAGAATTGCTAGATAGAATTCTATCCAGGTAACGATTAATTCCTTTTTGAGGATCAAAAAGTGAAAAATTGCTTCAAATTGCAATTAGAAGGTCATAACTAAAGGCATGTTTGGGATAGCTGAAAGAAAGGAGCTTCTAGAAAATTATTTTATGATTTTTTTGAAAAAGATATTTGTATATAATTATTCAGTGACGTAATTCATCCATGCCCTCCCAAAATTTTTAAAAGTTTCTAGAATACTGTGCATAGGTTTTTTGGGCTTGAAAAGCTCAAAAGCCATGCCAAACATGGATTAAGTGTTGTACCTTTTGTGCTTTCTGGAGAAGAGGTGGAAGATACACTGAGGAAGATGCTAAAGCAATTGTGGTACAAATACTTAGTGTGGTTGCGTTTTGCCATCTTCAAGGTGTTGTGCATCGTGATCTAAAGCCAGAGGTTTACATTCTTTACCCTAGTACCTCCTTTTATCAAGTCATTTGGTTTTGGCATCTAAAACTAACACTTCAACAGAATTTCCTGTTCACCAGCAGAGACGAGGATGCTGCCATGAAGATAATTGATTTCGGTCTTTCTGATTTCATCAGACCAGGTACTTGATGAGACATTACTGGAATTTGACACCTCATACACTCTTAAAATTTCTTTCTTTCCATTTCTTCATGAAAAGGAGCCTCACTTTGTCATTACTGAGCATTTCTTGCAATCTATATTTTTCTTTGTCACCCAAATTGCTGTAGACTTTAAATTGTAACCGCATCTTTCACTTGACTTCTCTCTTTGTCTCTTCTCAATTTATAAACATGTGACATGTCCTAAAGTTTATATATGGAAATCAATTTGATGATGTAGTACTTGTTATTAGAGAGCATACTTTTGTTTTCTTTCCATTAAGTTGCTTGCCCAAAGCTTGTAAACTAGTAAGCTTTTGGAAAGTAGATGTTTGTTTCAATCGTCACTTTTTGGGTTGAGACGAGAGAACAAAATGATCCTCATAGTACATTAAGTACTTCAAACATCTTTGTTGCAAATGATGACATATCAGATGGAAGCTTAGAGTTCATAATTTCTTTATAGTAATTGGTTATCCTACTTCATGATTGCGAATATGTTGCAGGTTCTCACAACCTGCTTGAACATACCATTAGTTGGAGTCTCCACGCCACTGTTATCATGATTAGCTTCTCTACTCATGCGCAATGTTTCTATTGTGCTTTTGGCTCTTATCCAATATTTTTTGAGTTCTATGCAGATGATAGACTAAATGACATTGTCGGAAGTGCATATTATGTTGCCCCTGAAGTCTTACATAGATCATACAGCATGGAAGCAGATATGTGGAGCATTGGTGTGATAACATATATCTTGTTGTGTGGTAGCAGACCTTTTTGGGCAAGGACAGAATCAGGGATCTTCCGAGCTGTTCTTAGAGCTGATCCTAACTTTGAGGATGCACCCTGGCCTTCGGTATCACCAGAAGCTAGAGATTTTGTTAGAAGGCTTCTGAACAAGGACTACAGAAAAAGAATGACTGCTGCACAAGCTCTAAGTAATTTTTCTTGCTCACATCCTTTCATGTAAAGTAGTCCCTCTACATTTGTTAGCATTGCTATACCTTATGATTAATCTCCCTAATGTTGATTAGCAAATTTAATCATCTGTTTAAATGCTGACAGCTCACCCATGGTTGCGAGATGAGAAACGAGAAGTACCATTGGATATACTCATCTACAAGTTAATTAAGGCTTATCTTCGTGCTACAACTTTTAAACGTGCGGCTTTGAAGGTAATTATCCTTGTACATAGACATGTATTTGTCATATTTGCAATCTGGTAATTGATTTTATTGAGTACATAAATGTACTAGATAAACTAAGTACAGCATTGTGATCTCATGGATTTTATTGGTAGTATGCTCAGAAGTTCTAATCAAGTGTCAGATTCTAATTGGTAAGTTGCTTTCCTGACAAAGTTTTATAACATTATGCCAATTCTCTGTTTGTGGTAGTTGGTGAATAAGATTAGTCAAAGAGCTCTCAAAAGGAAACATTATTGTTTCATCTGATAACTAGTGATATCCATAATTACCATCTACGGGAACATGGCATTCTATACAATGCAGCTTAGTACTATCTTAAGTTCTTTTCTGGAAAATTACTGCTGCAGGCTTTATCAAAGGCATTGACTGAAGATGAGCTTTTTTATCTCAGACATCAGTTTAATTTATTAGATCCCGCTAAAGATGGGTGTCTGAGTTTCGAAAATTTTCGAACGGTAAGCTCTAGGTAATATTTCTAAGTGGCCAATTGCCTTACTTTTTCAAATCCTTTCACGATTACATTATTTCCTGCCAATCACTTTTCATTTTTTGTTTGTAGGCACTTCTAAAAAACGCAACTGATGCAATGAAAGAGTCTAGAGTTCTGGATATTTTAAATGCGGTAGGGAGTTTGATACTTGAATTAGTAGTTTGGATTGCATTTATGTGTGTACCTGTAGTCTCTGTTCATTTCTTATATCTGGTGGATCCTGCATTTTGTATGCATGCTTACTATTTGGTCAGATATAAAGTGGTTTAGATTAAATTCCTTATTGTGTCTAAGCAAACACGGTGATTATTTAGTTTTCCCACGGACAAAAGACCAAACTAAGTTGAAAAGCTAACTCCTTGGTAGTCTCAGTTTTATTTGTTTTGCTTGTAACTAATAGTCTAGCTCACTCCGGTGATTTATCCATTTAATACTTTATTAAGGGGTACCTAGCTTCCATTATTTATATCACCGTAGAATCATGTGTGTGTGCATGTGTTGTGGTGGTCATGATTGGGGTTGAGGGTGAAGTGGATTAATCTCTTTCTTTTTTTATTGATTTTAAAGTATATGTGATGTGCTTCAAGGAATCATTTGATTTTTTTAAATTTTCCAAAAGCCAACTGTAAGGGTCTTTGCCTATGTATCTATGTTGAACCTAGTGACAATGCTTTATGTAAAGGTTTAAGTAGTCGTTATTGATTGTGTGTTTTATATGTCTATAGGAGTGAAGGATACTTTTGGTGGTTAATGTTGAAGGAACTTTGTTATCATGCATGAATCACTCTCTTGTTACGTTTGGGTTATTATACAAAAAGTGAAAAAAGTAAAGTGCTTTAGGGCCTATTCAGCTATATGCGAAAGTTGCAGTATATTATTGTTCTCTTATACATATACCAACTAGTTTATTGGTAGTATTTTATTGTTCTCTTATACCAACTCAACCGAAAGGGAGTTTTTTCAATTGAGTGAAGTGAGTTTTGTTATTCACTTGTTTGAAACCAGTTCTTAGTTTTTTGAGGTAAGTTTCATAGGAAGTGAAAGATAACTAAATTGGAGTAGAATGACTTTGGAGCTTTTGGAATCACTTCTTTCTGATGGCCCATTATCCTCTTCTAGCTCTTCTGTGCAATTGAACAGCCCATTATCCTCTGTGAGGAAACAAGTCTGTGCCAAGAACTTGATTTCCTTTGGAGTATCATTTTGCTCTAGAAGCATTGATTGGTAGTTCGGATCATCTGCCTAGGTTCTTTATTCCATGGGTGATTGTAAGTCATGTATTCAACATGAACAATGGAGTTGCAGCTTTAGCTGTAAATATGAACTTAGGTTTGAAATGCCTAGGTCTTACTCACTGGTCCGAAACTCTTTAGTGTTCCTATTACCCGCCTGATCGCTACTCTTTAACCAATTTGGTAGACTGCATGTTCACGCATTTACAGCACAAGCGTGCTCTATGAATCCTTTTCTTCGAGATGTGTTTCTTATGTTTCTCAAGATACATTCTTTGTTCTCTATGTTTCGTCTATTCTTTCAATCTGAGGGACGAGTACTCAATGCGATGACTCCCTTTCAAGGACTACTTTTACTTCTCTGGCAGGTTAGTTTTGTTTCTTATTTTCTAGTGATATCCTACTCTAACGAAAGTGCTGTGGAATTGGCATTTCTTTCACTCCTTTGGAGAAAGATTCTGTACTAATTCTTTTACAAAACAATTTGTGACTGACAACTTATCGTCTAGCTGATGTGCCAAATTTTGCAGATCAATTAAGCTGCTTCGTTGTTTCTGTATTCAAAAGTAACCTTATGCTATTTAGTTATTGTTGTTGAGTGAATCTATAAATGAAAACTGAACAAGATTTTAGCAAGATTTACATCAGCCATTTGGTTGTTTATTTGCCAATTTGAGCCAAAAAACCACAACGTTTTATGTTAGTTTCATGTTCTTAGCCTGGTCTCTTAATCAATCATGAATTGTAGAGCATTGAACTTAATTTCTCAAACTTTTCTGTTGTAGCTTAAGCCACTTGTGCATGTGCGGATGGGCTTTGAAGAATTCTGTGCCGCTGCAATTAGCCCCTATCAGCTTGAAGCTTTGGAAGGGTGGGAACAGATTGCAAGTGCTGCTTACGAGTTCTTTGAGCTGGAAGGCAACAGAGTTATGTCAGCGGAAGAACTGGCTCAGGTACAAGTGGCAAGCGAAAGTCTTACAGCTGTATACAAAAATGAAGATGTGGGCATGTGTCTGTGATTACTGACAAAAGTGTTCCCTGCAGGAATTGAATCTTCCCCCGTCAACTTACCCAGTTGTTAAAGATTGGCTCAGACCTTCGGATTGTAGACTCAATCTGCTTGGGTATACTAAATTCTTGCACGGTGTTGCAATTCGAAGCTCAAATACAAGACCATTAAATTCCTTCTATTCATAATTTCTTCAAAATTCATGTGTTTGGGTATAAGGTTTCATATTCCTTTCTTCATTTTTGTTTATCACTTTTTCCTTATAGAATGGGTGTGCGTTATAACAATCTAGAGACCCGGTTGTTGGAGAAAGGTGGGAGTCATAGTGTCACTTCTTTGTCAACTATACAGTGTAACTAAACTACACATACATGAAAGTTATTGATGCCTTATCAGAGAACGTCGGTGAATGCTTATAAAATAAAATTACAGCTTATTTTTACCTAAAATATATGTAATAATAAAATTTTATAATATATAATTTTTTTATATTTTTTAATTTTAAATAATCCTATACAATATATAAATAGTTATTGTAAATGTAAAATAAAAAGTTGGAATGAAATATTCTTTAAATGCACTATCAAACGCCAACTTAGGTTTGATTTAAAATATTTTCACATTTATGGGATACAAAAGGCAACACTTTCTAGGGCGTGTTTTAATATTAAAAATTTTAATTTGTTTGTCAGAGCTGAAAGTTTTACTTTTATTTTACCGTAGTAAGAATTTTTCATTTTAATTTTCACTTTCAATATAAATTTAAAATACACAAATTAAGTTCACCTTCAAACCATTTTTTAAAAACTTTATTTCTAAAAGCTCATTTTGTAGAACTTATTTTCGCTCATTTAAAAACACCTACTTATTGTTAAGGAAATAAAAAGAATCGACTATGTGTTTGAAAACGATCAACCTTTTCTAGAAGAGCTTTTATTTCTTGTATGTTTTTTTCATTTTAATAAAATTTTATGGAATGTTGATTCTCTGTGCTTTCAAATTTCACTAACGTGGCGTATATTAAAATCTCCTGAAGTAGTTCGATTTGCTGAACAAAATTCCCGTAGGAGGATCAAACAAATGGCTTGCAAGGGTTCAAAGAATTGTCGTTCCACATTCGCGAACTTTAGCTACGACCACTTGTTTTAGATTCAATCATATCATGATTGCTGATGCTTTCAGAATATTTACCATAGCATTTTGCTGGTGCAAATAATCATGACAGCTTCTCGAAAATCCTTTCCAATTTCTGGAGGTTCGGAGCAGTTTGCAAATGTCAAATGCAGTGAGTAAAATGTCAGTAATTCGTCAAGAAAGTTGATTTCAGTTGGAAAAATTTTCATACCATTACATAGAGTGTTTGCACTGGATGAAGGTTTTGATTGTGGAAGTCCACAAATGAAATCTTTTTGGGTGAAAAGAAGTTAGTTTATTCAGGCTAAGTACCATAAGAGTTATGCTGAAGGTAGGAATTTTTTGACTGCGTTTTACACCATTCTCATTGCTCAAGCTAAAATTTTTATTTCCAAATTCAGCTTCCGCTTTCAATTTGGAGCAGCTACAAGTTTCAGCGAAAAACTTGTAACTTGCGTCACCATATGTATGAAGTCACGTATCAAAATAATTCTTTGTTCTGAGTGTATTCCAACCGTACTCATTAGCAATATCCAAATTAGAAAGGCTGAAGACAAAAGCACGAAATAACACGGGTGTTGATTAGTGTATATAGAAACAACGAGATCGCAGACAGCATCTGATTTTTTCAGGTTCTAAATTGTTGTGTTCTTTCTGGGCGTGTGGTTGGAAACCAGTTCTGACAGTTGGGGACTTTTCTTCTTCTTCCTTAGCAATTCATCAGCTGGCTTCCAATGGTGTTTGCTGCAATTGCCAACCAAATCTAAATGTGCGATGACTTGATTATCTATCCAATTTCTGAAATTATATTCAAATAGCTGCCAAATCACGACTTTAGAACACGCATTCAAAATGTTTTTTTAACCTTGAATGGATTTCATAATACTCCTTCTTTGATTAACTATATTAATCAAAAGATGATGTAAAAAATTCCTAGCTAGTTGTTCGCTGTTACTAATTTAGAAACAAAGAATCAAAGGATCTATCAATTGCTTTCTCCCAACTTTCAGGTAGTGTAGTTGCCTTTACTACCTTTTCTCGTCTTGACTTGGAATTTCTTCCAACTTATTAGTGAAAGCATCCAAAGCATTTCTCTTTAACTTTGCACAAACGCTGTTGTTACCTTTCAATATTTCAGCTTTAATTTGTACGCTTCCGTGCATTTCCATACTAATAATTTTCTGCATATTGAATTCGGTAAAGTGGTTTTTGTTCCAATCTCTTAGTGGCAGGCCATGTCTTTCATTATTGAGTTGAGCATACTCTTTCTAAAGCTATATGCTTCTCATACTTTTGAAGAAATTATTGCAATCAGTACACGTGAAATGAATGTTAGAGGGCCACCGTAAGAATGCGTTGACTAAAATTAGTTCAAACAATCAGAAGGGTATTTTTTTCTCTTTTTTTTTTTTTTTTTTGGAGTAGAAGTAATTTTTTAAAATTAATTTAGAAAAATTAAAAATAAGTTATAAAAACTAAATTATTACAAAAAACTATAAAATAAACTCATAAGTGTTTTTTTTTGTTGAAAATAGTCACTTTCGAATGTAAGAGAATATATCCTAAATCAATCATAACTCGTACATATCTACCACGAAGTGAATTTGCTGTTGTATGAGTATCTAACTCATTTAAATTTATATATCTGCTTATTTCTTTAAGTGATTGCACCAATCTTGAAAAAATTGGTATGTAATCATCAAAGTTCTATATATTGGTACATCTACTATTTGTTCATGGAATATTTGTGAGTGCTATTGAAAATAAAATTTTTTATTTAACAAAAAATATCTTAATTTTTTAAAAAATAAAATCTATTTTTTTATTAAAAAAATAATAAAATAAGTAATAATAAGATCTAAAAATGTAAATTTTTTTGTATTTCTAAAATTTAAATTTTCTGTAGAATTGATATTGTAAAAAATTATAAATAAAAAATTATAATATAAAAGAGTTGAAAAACACTCTCAAACACCATCTCAACCGTACAAAATACCAAAGGCACTACAGTGGCCAACAGGCTACTGCAATAACGTTTCTTGTTCTGAGTCTTTGTACAAAAGATTTGCAAGGTGTACCAAACCGTGAACTATAGTACTCTTCTGCATGTAAACAATTTCTGTTTTTGATTTTGAAGTTAAAGACATATATGAGGAAGTTAAACTTTGCCTAGTGAAGGAGAAAGGTGAAGCTAATTCCAAGCTAAATATCTACCGGGTATATCTTATTTCATATCTACCTTACATATAAAGATACATACTTAGTTGGAAGGCATAAAACATACACGAAAGTTCTTGTCTAATATAATTCAATTTGCCATGATACAGACACCCCAATATAGCAAAATTATGCAAGTTCTTGTCTCACGATGATCAAATCAAACAAAAACAAAAATAATAATAAGTATTTAGAAATAAAGAAACGAATAAGGAAAAAAGAAATGTGAAAAGATAAAAAGAAGAAGAATCTAATTATTTGTAGTACCTTTTAGTTTAATTTGTGAAATAGCAGCTAGCTAGCGAAATCTTTTTGGTTTTGTGGTCTCTACTACTTCTACATGATGATGATTACTTCCCTATATGTCATGACATTTTCTATGCGATGGCACCACCATTAACACTTGTAATGAAATTAAAAGAATCCCACAATTGTAAGATTAAAGTTCTTGTCTTGGCAAAAAATAAGAAAGTCGCTTATGAAACACACAACAAAAACATATAGGAAACATGTTCTAGACTTGCCTGTTCTTCATTACTGGCAAAAGCTGCAGCGGTGTAGGACTGCCTGGACCAAATCAAATCCACATGCAACATCTTTTAAATTTAACGATCTATTCAAACGCGCGTGACCGTCCATTTTTTCTGGGCCAGGTTGATGCATGCAGCAGCTAGATGGAATAGTTTACTCAAACCCAAATTTGAAACTGTCCACCAACTTCTATATGAAGAAACGAAGGTTGAATCGGTTGTGTACACAACTCATACTGATTTTTAAATTATAACCGTGTTAAATTCCTTTTTTTTTTTGTTAATGTGGCATATTTTGGATCCAAATATAAATTTAGAGGTGACAATTTGAATTGGTAGGTCAGTTTCGGATGTATTAATTTAATAATCGAGTCAAATTCGTTCAATTCTAATCTAATCTATAAATTTATACGGATTAAAATTATCAATTTTAATCCAATCTATTTAATAAACGGATCAAATTTAGATCGACCTATTAATAATTAATTATCAACTTTTATTTCTACACTTTAAGATTAATTAAGTGAAACTAAAAAATCAATTATAAGTGTACGGTGTTGTTCGTGAAAAAATTTAGTGACTGCAGGTAAAAAAATTTATATTTCAATATCTTTATGGATCTTTAAAATATTCATAAAATTTATATTATAAATATATAATAATATTTTGATAGAAACTTCAATAAAGAAAGCTTCTACAAAATTTTAATAAAAGTTTTTCTATTTGTTAATACAGAATCACCTACATAATAAAATTTTTTGATAATATTATAATTTTTATCTTGTATTATTTTATAAATACAATATAATTATAATAATTTATAATTACAATCATTGATTTTGTTATTTATTGTAAAAATTTATTATATGGTAAAAAAATTTAAAAAAATTGTTCTTTTTAGGGATGATAATTCGATTGATAAATTAGTTTCGAATTGAATTATTTAATAACCGAATTAAATTCGTTCAATACTAACTCAATATATAAATTTATGTGAGTCAAAATTATCAATTTAATTAGAATTAAATAATATCAATTTTGAATTAAAAATTTGAATTAGATGATACCCCGTTTGGCATTGCGTTCTAAATAAGCAGTTTTTTAATTTTCTCTTTTATATTTTTTAATATATATTTTATAAATATATAAAAAATTTATTTAAAAATTTTAAAAGTGTATAAAAATTTTACGTAGTGAGATCTTTTTATTATATATTTTTATTTTTTTTAAAATAAAAAAGTAGAATTTATTTTTAAAAAAATAATAAAAATATTTTTTATTTAAAAAAAATTATTTTATAAATACTTCGAGACGCCAACTAGTTTAAGAATAAAAATTTATTTAAGAGTAACGATGCTAGTTGGATTGTGATATGGAAAGGTGATGTAAACCGCTCACCTGCAGCTAAAATACATATTTCCTTCAACAACGCCAACTATTTGTTTTGCACGTATATAATTTGTGCTTTACCATTTGAAAAATGCAACTTTTATGGCGCCAAAGGTAGCCCTAATATGCTCAAGTGTAGAGATAATTACATGTTAAATATGGAAACGCGAGAATCGGTTTTTACACGTGTTTAACCACATTCAACGAAAAGTCATCACTTTTCATAAACAAATATTTTAATTTATAATTATATATTTTTAAATAATGTTTTTATAATATTTGTAAAATTTCTTAAAAAATTAAAAAATAAAAATTTTTCCGTATAAAATTTTATTATTATTATTTTCTTAAAAAACTTACTAATATTTTTTTAAAGTATTTTTTATAAATATTTTCAAAAGGCCTCAGGCTATGGTTGTAAGAACCGGATCGGATATCGAACCGAAAAACTGTCCGGATCACGGTTCTCGAATTGAACCGTCGGGTCAATAATATTAAAATATTTTTAACTAATAATAATAATTATAGTAAGAAATTTACTGCTAATAATACTACTAATAATAACTATAGCAATTATAACAAAAAATTATAATATTTTTATTATGTCATTACTATCAATAACAACAGCAATAATAATCACTGTAAAAATTAAAGTATTACCACTATAATTGCCATCACCAACAATAATAATAACAACTAAAATTTATAAATAGAAAATTTTAAATAAATTAGGAGATTAGAAAAAATAAAACTATAAAATAGATAAATCATAAAAGAGATATAATTAACTTTTTTAGGCATACATATTTGAGTTTAAATATTTTACAATATAAAAAATTTAAAAATCACTAATAATTGATATTTATAAATAAGAAATAATTAATTATATTTTTTGCATTATCACATCCAAATGTTAAATCTAAACTACATATAATTTTTCAACATAGAACTATTAATAATTATTTTTATATTAAATATATCATCAATTTAAAATTTTTTAATTAATTTTTAAAAAAAATTTTTAATCCGGTTTGATCCGGGCGGACGGATCGACCGGGTTGAAACGAATCAGAACGGATCAAAATAGATCGATTATATAAATAATTTTTTTGTAAATTCAAATTAATTTATTGTCCAGAACGATCCGAATAGGTCGGTTCGGATCTTACAATTACGCATAAGGCACTCTTTTTAAGTTTTGTTTTCGTCAAAATCAAGAAAGTTTCGACAAATTCTCACAGGAGGGTACTATTGGGACTTGTTTTGTGCAGGCAGGCAATAATGACAAAAAAAAAAGCAATGGATTTAAGGCATGCTATTGTTTAAGAGGATTTTTTTTTCCAAGATGAAGACTGCTTTGCTGTTTTGTTGTTGCACCAATTAAATTTGAACTCTTTTATTTTAACTTCTTATCTACTCATTGGTACCCTCTCTCTCTCTCTCTCTCACTCTCAATGCTTCAGGTGTCAACAACAACAAAGCTTGTCATCTCTACTTGGGAACGTGTCTAAAAGGCTACTACATTCGGTAGGCATCATCCTTGCGCTAGGATCTCACCTATTAGCTAACAATTTTTGAAATTGACCCTTCTTTCTACGGAAAGATGCTACCCTAGTACCAAACTTGTACCACATTTATATGTTTTTATTAATCATATATGTGCGACATGCTTTAATTAAAAGATAAGTTTGCAAGTTCAAGCCACAATAATAAGTATTTTGGAAGTCTCTCAAATGTGATTGCTCTTCTTGTATACTCAATCGTCACAAGCATCTAATAGATAGTCTAAAGCTATTTGGTTAAGTATTAGTAAATAATTTATTTAAATATGAACAAACGAGATATGCATTCAGGACTAAAAATCAATAGTGAAGAAAGATGAACATAACCATAAAAGTTGGAGAACTAACGATCAATTTAAAACATCTATTGAAAATAGAGCTAAAAAATTTATACAATTAATTGGAAAATAAAAAACTAACTATTTGGAAGTTTAAAAGTCTTCTTACACATACTATATATAGTAAATAATTCTTTAGTTTGAAATATTGATCACAATAATAATCACACATTAAATGTGAGAGATACAAAGAAATATTGTAGTTAGAATTTTCTCTTAAAATGTAACACATCAAGTGTTTATAAGTACCATGGATCAGTAATTTTTTTATTCAAGTTTGTCCTCACTAAAATTTCTCTCATTTTTTCTTACATAAATATATTTTATTTGTATTTAGTTTGTTCTTAGCTAATGCTTATATTGTCTTGAGTGTATCCACATAAAATCTTTGAATATATTTTATATATTCGCTGCGTCTATGACAACAGAATACAATTGGTATTTCCAACGGCATTTGTAATTTTAGGTCACAAGTTTGTTCTAAAGCCCTTACTCTTAAATTTATGTCTTATGTACTTTTTTCACCTTAGTAGACCAATAGTTAAAAATAGTAATATATGATCCGATTAAAAAATTGATCTATTTAATTTGAATTAGAGTTGATAATTTTAACCTATATAAAAGAATGAATTGGGTTAGAGTTGAATAAAATTTGATCTGATTATTAAATGAGTCGATTTAAACTCAACTTACAAAATCGAATTGCCACCCTTAAAAGAACAACTCTTTTTTGATTTTTTCTTATAGTATAATAAAATTTTAACAACGAATAAAGAAATCGATAGTAATAATTTATAAATTATTATAATTACATTATATTTTATAATTAATCATTTACTTTTATATCTTAATAAAATAGTGCAACATTAAAGTTAAATATTATCAAAATTATTACTATAGAAATATTTCATTAATATCGAATTTGGAATTTATAAAAAGATTTTTTATCAAAATTTTGTCACTTAGCTATATTTATGAAATTTTTTGTCAAAAGTATTATTATGTATTTATAATTATAAAATTTTATCTGACACCACATATTTTCTAAAATAATTTTTTTTAAACATTCAAAAAATCAATGAAGATAATAAATAATGCACATTTTCAAGGACACTCATAAAATCACTTTACCAAGAACACTGATAATATTTATTTTAACTGATTTTATAATTTTACTCAAGCTTAAAACTGCAGAAACAAAAATTAATAATTTCAATTATTATAAAGCTGACCCGAATCTAACGAATTATTAAATAGATTAGATTAAAATTGATAATTTTGATCCGTATAAATTAATAAATTAAAAATTAACTTAAATTTTACACGATTATTAAATAGTTGACTCAAATTTACTCATTAATTTAAATTGTCATCCCTACAGATAGTTGAATAAAAGACTGCTAATAATACTTTACGTTCCCTTCTCAATTTGCAAGTCAGTTGTGAACTTGTGACAATTGCGTGTGGCCGCTTAATTTATCCCATATAAGTAACTTCTTCTGTTTGGAAACCTGAAAACCGTACACAAAATAATAGAATTAAGCAATCCCGTTCAGTCTACACCTCTCTTTTTTTTTTTCCCTCTTCACAAAGTTAACTCTAATTATTCCCTTTTAATTCCCCTCCTTGAAGTCCTTCGTTTGAAGCTTAAAATAAGTAGCTTTTTTAAAGTCAATTTATTTATTGTTTTTTAAAAATAAATTTATTTTTAACTAAAATTAATAGTAGAAATTATAAATATAAATTTTTTTATAGCATTAATAATTTATATTTTTAAATATTTAAAAATATTAAATAATATAAAAAAGGGATACTTATTTGAAATAAAGAAATCTCTATAAGCATGGCCACTTCTGCTCTCTATCTATATATCTACTCCCTCAGGTTCTACCTCTCTCTCCCTCTTCCATGATTCCATCCTTCAACCTATATGCCTGCAACTCAATTGGTTTCTTCTTCTCTGATTGTTTGCAGAATCCGTTATTATAATGTCAAACGTTCCCACATCTCTCTGTGATTCTTCCCTTACTCTCTTCCACCTCGCCATCTCCAGCTCTGATCCCTGGCCTTTCTCTCTTTAATCCCTTCTAATCCTTTTCATCACTTTGTTCATTCTCTCCACTGCAAAGCACCGTTTAATTTCTGGTTTCGTGTTTTTGTTTTAAGTTTTCAGATATGGGTAGTGGGTACCATCATCACCATCATGGGGCGCTACGAGGGTTTCAGTTAGGGAGAGGGCTCGGGAGCAAGAAGGAATCATCATCAGGACATGGTTTGCCTCCGAAAGGTTGGATGGCTATTAGGGTTGGTGAAGTAGGAGGTGAGCAACATAGGTTTCTTGTTCCTGTCAATTACTTGAATCATCCTCTGTTCGCCCGTTTGCTTAAAGAAGCCGAAGATGTTTACGGCTTCGAACAGAAAGGCGCCATAACGATTCCTTGCCATGTAGAACACTTTCGTCGCGTTCAAGGAATCATTGATAGAGACTCCAGCACTGCAGCCGAAAGCCACCACGGTCATCCTCATCATCACGGCCACCACCACAACCATCACGGTCATCTTCATCTCCACCTGGCCGGTTGTTTTCGTGCTTGAAAACAACTAATGGTTTTCATAAACGCTGGAGCATGCATGCGTGTATGGATAATTTTAGGAGGTTTAATTTTCTTGGTCAATGTAAACTACAGCTTTCTTTTCATATCTGATAAAATTAGTAGTTTAGTTAAAATTTCTTGCTTCTTGACAAAAAGATGAGAAAAACAAAGTTGACAATTTGTAGATGAAGCATGACGATAAGTGTAATTCCTGATCGAATGAGCGGTGTAAAGAACCATCAAAAACTTGTTTGAGAATTCCTTTCTTTAATTTGCTTTCTGTCACTAATTTTTATTTGTTAGGTAAGGTTTATTATTTGTGATATCTAATCACTTGCTATTATGTTTCCTCCTCTTTTTGTGTTTGTTGTTGCTTTAGCTTGTGATCATGATGATAATGATGGTATATGGCGTTTGGTGTATTGAACTCGTGTATGTTTTTGCTTCTCTCCATTATCGCTTGCTTAGAAACATCAATGAGAATCAATTAAAAGCGAAGGATTCAATTCAGATATATAAACTTTTTCTTTTTCAAATTTCCTCAACTCCATTCAGGTTAATTCTTTAAGAAACTATCATCAACTATCAAAAGACTTTGAACTTTGAATTAATGGATGAATGATGAATAAAGAAATAATCGAGGGTGTAAATAAAGGTCAAAAGTTAATTATAAACATTATCAATTCCTGTTATTAAATGGATTAGACGGAGAAGCATATTTATGTAGGGCTCCACGTTGCTGCCAACAAGCCTTGCAATCAGTCGCGGTACCCGGAAGGACCATACATGTATATGTATCCAAATACCAGAAGAGTTATATCCAAATAATAATTTGAAATGGTGGGTAATGTTTTGTCTCTAGGCTTAGTTTGTAGGTATGTACGAGATTTTTAAGAAACAGTCCAGAATCTTTTTAAAGGTCAACAAAATTTGGCTGCTGCATAATTTGGCTTCACGGTCGTAGTCCAAGTGGTGGTAGCTAGCTGGTTCTCATTATCTTCTTGTGTTTTTTCTTTGTTTGTTAGACATAATTGACTGCTTAGCACGCGAGATTGAGATAGCTATCCTTTTTTTTAAACTCTAAATAATAATAACATTATTAATTAATGTTTGAAATAATTAGTTAACAAATTGTCTAAAGAATTTTACTTGAAAATTTCAACCATTATTAGTTATAATAATAATTTTATTTCCAAGACGACAAGACTACGGATTGGAGAAGGGAGAAAGGTAATGACATAAGATTTAAATTTATTTAATAATAACTTAGACGTGGTTTCTTCTTCAAAAAGGTAACTCAAATGGCTTGGTACCTCTTCTTCTAATATAAATAATTAGGGTTCGATTTGGGCATTGTTTTTCAAAAAATAATTTAATTTTTTATATTATTTAATAACCTTTATAATATATCAAAAAGTTTTAGAATATAGAAATTATTTTAATTATAAAATAGTATTATTATTTATTATTAATATTTTTTAAAATAAAACAATAAAATTGAAATAAAATAAACATATTTTTTATTTTAAAAATTATTTTGTATAATTTGACAAAAACAAGAATAGAACAGAAAAAATATAATTAGCTGCTAAATATGTTAATAATTTTCAATTTGGCTAGATCTATCTTATATATGTGTAAGTGGTCGATTCCTAGATACCTATAGAAATAGAAGTTTAATGACAAGTAGGTGTTTAAAAAACTTTGAAGGACTACTTTGTAATCAATCAAGGCATAAAAGAAACTATAAAACCAGCGACGTCCGTAGTATTCGCTGTGGTTTTTGAAACCTAAAATTTTTAGGTGAACTATTTTAAACCATTTGACCAATTAGCATTTAAATGAAATTTTGAGTATTTGAGATAGATGTAAACCAAATCAAGATGGTATTATTGGCCATTTAATTATGTTCTTCTCAGAATTTTATTAAAACTTTACGGAGGAGTTGGTGTATGGCCGGCAATTTAATTTTTGTAATACCTTCATCACATTACTAATTAATTAATTTATACCTATATTTGAAGTATTTTTTTAAAAAAATTTGTATATGCGGGGAAGTTCACCTCCCTTGTAAGCTACTAATTATTGTTATTTATTAAGCTGTAATCCCACCTTTTTTGCTCGTAGAGTTGAACTTTAAAATGTTAAGATATGATGAGCTTTTTTATTGTCTCATGATTATAGAATATGTAAAAAATTTTATAAATAGAAAAATATTTTCATAGTACAACTTTTATTATTATTTATGTTTATATTTTTATGTAAAAAAATAATTTTTTCAATTTAAACAAAAATATGTTTTATTTTTAAAAAAAATTCTTTTATAAATACCTCCAAACATACCGAAAGTTCTTGCAAAAAATGATCTAAATAGAGGAGAAAGTTAGGAGAGGTGATGGAACAGAAAATTGTAGCGTATTTTTTTATTTTTATAATTAATTTACTTATTAATTATAAATTATTTTAGTTTCTTTCAATATTATAAAAATATATATTTATTTTTTATTAAAATTTCAAAATTAAATATTTTAAATAACATTATCTATAATAATTTATGTTTTACTAATTTTATTTTTGTACAATAGAACAAACCTAAAATAGTGTGATCTGAAGTTAAATAATTAAATTAAGGAGAATATGATTTTGTACGGTTTTAAATTACTTATAAAATATAGTTTTTTTACAATACATAATAGTTTTATATTTTTTAAAAAATAAGTTTTATTTTTTTACTTTTAAAAAAATAAAAATATATAATAAAAAATTTTATTACGTAAAAATTTTTCTATATTTTTTAAATAAATTTTCAATACTTATAAAATATACATTAAAAAATATAAAATAAAAAATTAAAAAATTATGTTGAAGAAATGAAAAAGCAAACGCCCTTTAGAAGACAATGATGACCGCCAAAGCTATAGGGTTTTACGAATTTACTCTCAAATATGCTTCCATTTTAATTTTTACATTTCCATAAAGCTTATAATAATTTTCAAAAGTTTTCAAATTTTAATAAATTATAAACTATTTTTAAATAATGTATAAAATTAAAATATTTTATTTTAAATAATTTCAAATGATTTTTTTGTCTTCGTGCTCTCTCGCAAGAACGGCATCAAGCTATGGGATTTTAGAGTTTTATAGAAATTATTTTTAGACATATACTATACAATGAATTAAAGATAGACATGTGGTATTTAAATTTCATATATTTTTAACATATTACTTTCGAATTTTATTCCATATTATCACTTATCAGTTTTGCAACTATAAAAGTTGCTTATTATAAAAGATATTTTACTTAAAGTTCACGATTGATGGTGTTATTCCAAATATATGACTTTAACTTCATAATTCACAAAAGTAAGAACTTCTTTATTAATTTTATATTTCATTTTGAACTTTGAAGTTACGTAAATGTATTTTTCCACATCTAATAACACATCTTGATTTTATAGAATTTATATTTCAATTACAATTTCAAACAAAAATTTTATAAATTATTGTTGTGATGAACTTATAATTTTTTTCAAAATCAATTGTTGATGAAAAAAGTGAGTCTAATTCTTTTATAGATATTAGTTCATGTTTATTTTTAAATAATATGGGATTAAATTTTTTTTAATACCTGCCTCTAGCGAAGCGATTTTTTTTGAAGTAAATGATGTGAATTATCTGTCCTATAATGAAGGAGGCAACTGTACCTGAATAATTTCGACTATTTGTCCTGATATAAAGTAGACTATTTTTTCTAAAATAAAACGAACAACTATTTTTTGAATGAAATGACTATCTTATCTGAAATAAAATGAAATGCTAGCCGTAAAATAAAGCCAGCCATAAAAGGCTTGAATAAAGTGAATAATAAAATTAGATTTAGTCCAAATGCTTACTTTAATATTATGTGATGAATTTAGATTTTTCTAAAATCAATTAAGGATGAGAAGAATAAGTCTAAATCATTATTAATGTCATTTCAAAATTATTGATAACAATGTAGAACTAATTTTTTAACAATTGTTAACACAAAATTATTGTTCTATTAATTTAGCAAAAGAATTTGTCATTTTTTAAGAGTCCAATAAATTTATTTTTTTTCAAACTCAATTTAATACAAAATAAATAAAAAATTTAAAAATAAACTATTATTATCAAAATCTAAACTATTTGAAGAAGAATTATTTCGAGTTTTTGGAAGTTAAAGACTCACTGCCTGCAAGAATAAGGAAATGTAAGGTGTATAAAGAAATAATAAGAAGGGGCATAGAAGAGAGCACAAGATTTGAAGTGATTAAAAGGTTGTAAAATTTTTGCGAATCTAGTAAGGTGGGAATAGCACTACATATGCATTCCGGTACGATCTCTATTATTCTCAGTCAACTTAAGTCCAATCCAGTGCATTTAAGTTTGCGCTAATGTTAGTTTGAAGACTGGATGCATATATTGACTATTAGAATATGAAACTGAAGTGATTCTTAGTGAGTGTCATGAAAATATTATTTCGATATGAAACCTACTAGTGAATTATAGGCTTCTCATTGCTGGTGATATAATGAAAACGGCTTGATGCTTGAATATGCATAAAATTATATTTGTAATGTTGTACTTATCTAGATACGCACTAAAGCTGTACAAGATAATTCATCAAATTGCAAACGCTGTCGTGAGTATTGTACGAGAAAGTGCACATGGAACTACAACGTTTGTAGCCTACTGTATGATTGACTGAGTGAATGCTTGAAAAGGTGTCGAGGGGGGAGGGGGTTGTTTGAATGAATTGACTTATGAAATTCTAAACAATTCGTTGTTATGAAAACAGTCACTGATCGGCTCCCAATCAATTGATCAAGATGTTACTGATTAGTAACTAAACGTTATTTGTGTCATTCAGCAAAGTATTAGCATAATATAATTTAGATAAAATAATTAGAAAAGCTAAAATATGCGAACCATTTATAGCATATCGAGGATTTTTACGTGGTTCGATATTATGGTACTTACGTTCACGTCACTTGACACCACAAATGAAGTTCACTAACGTTCAAGTAACGTATAATAATCAAGTCTTCATATTTCGCAAAACATCTTTGTCTTAATCGAGTCTTCTCGAAAGGATAACTCTAATAGCCTTCTAGACTTTGCAAAGTCCCTCCGGCTAAAATCGTTAAGTTCACAATACCTAGCACAAACCGGTAAGCTACACCTAGGCTAGCAATCCGAGAGTTCGCAAGTTCTCCTGCAATCTTTCTCTCAAAGTTATAATGTAATCACAGGTTTAAACTCAAGTGATCTTCCTAACAATGATTTCTAATCACTCATAATAAAGCTCAAGAGATCTCACACAAAAGAAACAAATAGAATGAATCTCAAAAAATGCTCTTGATCTCTTTATCGAATAGTAAGAGAATGGCTCATTTGATTGCTTTGTATGCGTTTTCTCTTGCTGTGCTCCATACTGTAGCTATATAGTGATGTATTCTCCCGAGTCACAGGATTAGATTTGTTGTAACGAATGACCCTTACAACGGCTAGAAAATATGTGTGGCAAAGATCAAAAGAAAATGGCTAGTTTGAGTTATTTCTGTGAAGATTCTACTTTTTCATATTTTTTTGCGATTTCTTCCTTTTGCTTGCTATTTCTTTTCATAGAATTAATCCCCTAGATGTCCTCTTCATGCCAAAATTCAAACCGATGGTTAAGATATAGTCATTTTTTTGATTGGTCTAGATTGTGTCAATGCTGAAAAACTTTTCATTTTTATAAATTTACTTAATTTTCTCTAATATTCTCTCCATAAAATCTGAAAATAAATACTTCTAAAATTCTTTTTGATTGACTTAAGTAGACAGCTCTTTGAGTCAGCTTCAAGTACAAAAAATTGGATTTCCAAAACAATAACTCAAGCTGAGAGATACCGAATTTGCACGCGCTGTCCAAAAGAGATTCACTCGGGTGCATCCAAAATTGGCAGGTGCAAAACATCGAGCTTCTCCGATTTTTGTAAGATTCGTATTTTCATGAAATAACCTAAATTTTGGAATGTAAAAACTTCATGGTGTCTTTATTTATAAAAAAATCAAAACACGAAAATAGTGTATGAGTTGAGAGATATAGTAGTTATCGTTGACTGTGTTAAAGTGCTGTACAGATTATTCAGTGATGTTGAGAAGAGTGATCAACAAATTTCATACAATTTTTTTGTATTAGATACGTGATGAAATTTCATACTCTTTATCTCCAGTTATTTTTTATCATGCTATCTTTCAAATACAATTAAAAAAATTCTATTTTGTATTGTGAGTAGAAAGATATATCCATTTAAACTTGGCATCTTAATAAGGTCGAACACTTGGCCAACCTCTGCATGATGTTCTGCCTAACTCCATAAGCTATTCAACTCCAATATAAACATGTTCAATGTTTAGCAATGATTCTCAAATATTGTGAAGGTATTTAGAATTTCCTACAATCTCCCATTTCTTATTATGACAAAATATTTAAAAATTATTTGCTAACGTAAACTATAAGAACATGTTCAAGTTTGGTATGTGTCATTAGCTCGGCTGACACACATAAAATTTTTACTCCTTGCTTCATTTGCATCTAGTGAAAATAAATATACTTCTCTCCCTTTATATTTCTGATTTCTCTCCCTATGCATAATAATTCTCTAAAAAATTTTCCACCCTTTTTGTCATATCTAAAAGCTTGGGAGATCGTTAGTAGTAATAGCAAGTACAAAGATAAGGATAAATTTCAATGCAAGACACATTCAATATAAATACTCAATAAAATGCAAGAAAAAGGTAATATTTTAATTCCCACCAATCAAAAGATTTCAATGTCACAATTTCAAAACAAATTTCACCAATTAAAGAGAATATTACAAAGAAAATGTTAATAATCCCTCCGCAACAAACATTGTTAGATCATCATGCATAAGAGATATAAATTCATCTTGATAAGCTCTTTTAACCTGCACAATCACTTGAAAGTAATACAAAATTTTGCAAAGAATCACAAAATTTGAAAATCAACCATTATTACAAATTCAAAGCAAGAAGGCAATTTTAGCACAATGTATTTCATAACTCACAAACAACATATATCAATAAGTTTCAGCATTGAAGTAAAACCTCAATAGCACTAATCATTTTCACAATGCAGTTCAGAAGAGGTCATAATATGTTAGCAAGCTTCACAATAACACTCTCAAAACATCATGAACAATAATAGAGAATTTACAACAATAGTCAGTACATTACACTCATCAAATGAATCAAAGAGAAGATTTCTAACAATATGAGCAATATTACAATTAAAAAATAGCAACAATATATTATATAATTGCATTCACAATCAGCACATAATAACAAAGAATCACAATTTAGTAGACACTACAATTTAAGGTTAGACTATACAAAATATGTACAATGCTTTAGCTCAAAGTATACTTTATGTCAAAAATTACTTTCTCAACAGTGAGAGAGAACCACTATTGAGCAACATCATTATCTTCACATTCTTTGTATTTACAAATTCATAATCGTCATATTTATCTTTATTAATATCTTTATCAATAACTGTCAAGTAATAAAATTGGACAAATGTTAATACTAACTAGACTTCTAAAAATTATTTATAATATTAGAAATCAAATTTAAGTAAACAATTGTACTTACATATTTTCTTTTTCTATTTAGATTTTTAGAACAATTTCGTTTGTCATGTTTAACATCAAGTTTATGACAACAAGCACATCTCCTCTATGCCTTCTCTTTAACTCTTGCAACGGCTTTCTCTAAAACATCTTTTATTCTGTTACCAACTGGAAAGTAAAGTTTTTTTTTTTTTTTTTTTTCTCTTAGATTGTGAAATATTGGGATTCAGAAGTAGAATTTGAAATGCATTAACCAAAACTTGTGAACACTCATTGACAATGCATGAATTAACTTGTGAGTTCTTGTTAGTCTTCCTTACTTCGCTGATCTGCATTGACAATTCTTGTAATGTTTGCAACATTAATTGAAAAGTTTTATCTACTTCACCAGCTTCTTAAGACAATTGATCGGAAATCATAAGGAGTTAGGTAGTACTCAAAAAAACTCAGAATTTTTGTGACCTTGTACTGCTCTTTTCTTCCATCTCTACTGTATATGGTGGCATCATACTCTGCTGTATATTTACTAGCTTTTTTCTTCTATGTCTTTAGAATAAATTAATCTGTATCTCTATATCACGTGAATGAAAATTTTTTATAAGGTGTGCACAAGAAATTCTAACAAACTCAAAACGTTTGCAATCATATAATAAAGCTCAACAGATCTTCCTAACAATGATATCTAATCACTTATTATAAAGCTCAAGAGATCTCACATAAAAGAAACAAATAGAATGAATCTAAAAAATGCTGTTGATCTCTTTGTTGAGTAGCAAGAGAATGACTTGTTTGATTGCTTTGTATGCGTTTTCTCTTGTTGTGCTCCATACTGTAATTATATAGTGATGTCTTCTCCCCAGTCACAAGATTAGATTTGCTGTAACGAATGACCCTTATAACAGTTAGTAAGAATGTATGGCTAAGATAAAAAAGAGGGGCTAATTTGAGTTATTCCTGTGAAGATTTTACTTTCTTATATTTTTCTGCGATTTCTTCCTTTTGCTAGCGATTTGTTTTCATAAAATTAATCCCCTGGATGTCCTCTTCATGCTGAAATTTAAACAGATGGTTAAGATATAGTCATTTGAATTTGATTGGTCTAACTTGTGTCCATGCTGAAAAACTTTTTATTTTTATAGATTTACTTAAATTTCTCCAATATTCTCTCCATAAAATTTGAAAATAAATACTTTTCAAAATCTTTTTGATTGACTTAAGAATCATATTTGGATAGCAGACAACTCTTTGAGTCAGCTTCAAGTACCAAAGGTTGGATCTCCAAAAAATAACTCAAGCTGAGAGATATCGAATTTGCACGCTGTTGTACAAAAGAGGTTTACTTGGGTGCATCCAGAATTAGCAAGTGCAAAATATCGAACTTCTCTAATTTTTGTAAAATTTATATTTTCATGAAATAATCTAAATTTTTGACTGTAGAAACTTCATTATGTCTTCTATCCATAAAAAAATCATAACGCCAAAATAATGTATGAGTTCAGAGATATAGTATTTATCGTTGACTGTGTCAAAGTGCGGTACAGATTATTCAGTGATGTTGAGAAGAGTGATCAACAAACTTCATAGAATTTTTCTGTCTTCGATACTTGATTAAATTTCATACTCTTTGTCTCCAATTATTTTTTATCATTCTATCTTTTAAATGCAATTAAGAAATTTCTATTTTGTCTTGTGAGTAGAAAAATATACTCATTTAGACTTGGTATCTCAATAAAGTCTCAATGCTTGGCCAACATCTCTATGATGTTTTGTCTAACTCGATATGCTATTCAACTCCAATGTGGACATGTTCAATGTTTAGCAATGATTCTCAAATATTCTCTCCCTTTTTATGTGCGATTTGCTCCCCCTATGCTAGTATATCCCTGCATAATAATTCTCATAAAATTTTTTTCTCTTTTTTGTTATATCTAAAAGCTTGGGAGATCGTTAGTAACAAGAGCAAACACAAAGACAATGATGAATTTCAATGCAAGACACATTCAATATAAATACTCAATAAGATGCAAGAAAAAGACAATATTTTAATTCCCACCAATCAAAAGATTTCATTGCACAAAACAAATTTCACCAATTAAAGAGCACATAACAAAAAAATGTTAGTACTCCCCCTGCAACAAACATTTTTAGATCATCATGCATAAGAGATATAAACTCATCTTGACAAGCTCTTTTAAACTGCACAAGATTTGATAATGAACCATTATTACAAATGCAAAGCAAAAAGGCAATTTTAGCACAATGTATTTCATAACTCACAAGCAACATATATCAATAAGTTTCAGCATTGAAGTAAAACATCAATAACATCAATCATTTTTACAATGCAGTTTAGAAGAGGTCATAATATGTTAGCAAGCTTCACAATAACACTCTCAAAACATCATGAACAATAATAGAGAATTCACAACAATAGTCAATACATTACATTCATCAAATGAATCAAAGAGAAGATTTCCAACAATATGAGCAATATTACAATTAAGAATCAACAAACGTATACTATAAAACACCATTCACAATAACCACAATGAATTAATATTCAGTAGACAATACACAGTTACACATCCATTCTCAATATAATCTATTATCAAAACAAGATTTGTAACAAGCATAGTCACAAGAAATGAATTGAACCTACAAGCAGCATAACTATAGAAGTCATAAACTAAATTAAATGGAAGGCGTATTTAGTAGTAATAAAGATAAATGAGTGAACATATCTCCAATTGCTTTATTTCCTTACCTGAATGTTTGCTCTACTATTAGGATTGAAAGCCTTCCAATTACATAATATGACCCTATCTATTGCAATGAAAGCAAGTAACAAAAGGAGCAGAAGAGGTATTTACTTAGCGAACTGCTTTAAGAGTCTCCGTTTTGCTATTAAGATTGAAGCCAATGCCTTTTTTCTAAAGATTTCTTTATAAGATCCAAGCATCATATCAAGTCTTTCCTTATCTTTCACAAACTTAGCAAGGAAGGCTTACAAGTCGGATATCTCATGTAACATCCTTTTGTTCTTAGTTTTGAGCCTTTCTTTCTAAGTATAAATTTCTCATTTTCAAATAACATAACATCGTACAATTCGTAAGTTGAACATTCTCAGATTTTACAGCATCAGAATCACATGCATTTAGGTTTGAAGATGCATTCTTAAACAATGAGTAAATTTCTTCGGTTAACCATTAATTCACTTTTTCACTCTCATGGATGCACTTCTTAAGAGATTTATAAATCTTTTTCAACCTCTTGAATTTTTTCATGCAATTCAAAGAAAGCATCTTGGTATTCATCATAAGAAAATTTAGAGTTAGAATCACTAACCTCATTCTCCAAATCATCGTTGGTCATGAAATATAAGCCCGCAACCTCTTGTTGTGGTTCGGTTTCATCTTATGAGGATGAGTCTCATCACTCCAAGTGGCCATTATTCTTCTTTTTCTTACTGTCCCGTTTCTTCCTTCTATTTAATAGATGACACTCGTGTTGGTAGTGTTCCTGGCTTCTTACAGTAACTGCATTTTGCTCTTAGTCATCACTAGCTTTGTTGTCCATCTTTCTTTTTCTATGCTTTTCGCTCGTTTCTTATTAAATAATTCTTAGATTTCCTGATCAACGTAGAAATATCATTAACTTCATCAGAGGACGAAGCACATACCTAATCATTAGTTTTCAAAGCCCAAATCTACTAGTCATTCTTCTGTCTTTTTCCAAGATAGCTCTTTTGCCATTAACTTGCCTATAAGCTCATCCAATGACATAGTGTGGAAATCATGATTTTTCTGGATAGCATCCACTTTAGAGCTATATGTAGAACATACGTGATGCATGATTTTTCACTTCAAGTCCTCATTCTTAAATGTTTGCCAAGATTTTTCAAAGGGTTAACAAATGTAAAATGAGTATACATTTGATAATAGATTCTCCTTTTTCTATTTAAAATTTTCATAGTTATGCATGAGAAGATTCACGCGAGTCACCTTCACTTGACTAGTCTATTCAGACCTTCAACTTATCCCAAATCTCCTTTGCTGTGCTTATGAACAGACATGCTTAAATTATTTAGAGCTTAAAACACAATACAATAGGCTCATTGCACGAGCATTTAAAGAGATAAATTTTCTATCATTATCATCATACTCTAATGGAAGTTTGAGAGCTACGACTCTATTTACATCAGCCTTGGTAAGAATTATCGACCCCTTACAGATGATGTTCCAAAGAATATCATCTATAGCTTATATGAAGATTATTATTTTGATCTTATAATATCCATAATTAAGACCATCGAATAGTGGAGGATGAGTGGACGATCTTCCTTCAAGTGTAACAGCATCTGTAATTATCATTTCGATCTTCTCCTCTAGACGGTTAGTCTTTATCAAATAGAAGAAACCTACGAATATCGACTCAAGAAAAAGGGGGGGGGGAGGGGGAGGGAGTGAATTGAGTTATGACAAAAACTAAACAATCTACTGTTTTAAAAATAGTTACTTATCAGTTAGCAGTCAGTTGATTAGAAAGTTACTAACTACTAACTGAATATTAACCATAACCTAAATCAAAGTGTTAGCACCATATAATTTAGAAAATAATTAGAAGTGCTAAGATATGCAAACTAGTCAGCAACCGAGAATTTTTACATAGTTCGCCACGTGGTATTTATGTCCACGTTACTTAACACTGCAAGTGAAATTCGCTAATATTGACACAACTTAATAGCCGAGACTTGATGTTTCGCAAAATATCTATGTTTTAACCGAGTCTTCTCGTAAGGATAACTCCAACCAGCCTTCTAGACTTTGCAAAATCCCTTCGGCTAAAACCGTGCACGTCTTCATAAAGATTTGGCACAAACCAGTAACATATTTCTAAACTCTAACCTAAGAACTCGCAAATCGTACAACCTTTCTCTCAATATTACAATGTGATCACAAGTTTAAGCTCAAGTGATCCACTAACAATGATTTTGTAAGCACTTGCAATAAAGCTCAAGGGATCTCAAAAAAAAAAAAAAAAAAAAAACAATAGAATGAATCTCAAAAAATACTCTCGGTGAAGATGATCTCTTTGTCAACTAGTAAGAAGAATGGGTCGTTTGATTGCTCTGTATGCATTTTCTCTTACTGTCCTCTATGCTGCTGTTATATAATGATGTCTTCTCCTTAATTCACAAGATCAAATTTGTTGCAACGAATGACCATTCTAACGGTTAAGAAGAATGTATGGATAAGATCAAAAGAAAACTGTTAGTTTGAGGTACTCCAAACATAAATTTACTTCTATGTCTTTTTCTGCAATTTTTTCTCTTTACTAGCCGTTGCTTGTGATGTGGATGTCTTCTTCTATGCCTTTGGAACACGTCTTCAAAATATGAAGAGAATCGAACGTCACATGTGCTACAAAACAATCTAGCAGTTCAAGATGTCATCTAGTGTTTCTACTACTCTGTCATATGAATTTTATGGCAGATTTTTTCTAATAACTAATATGATTTCTTTACATAGAATTAATCAGTAGGGTTTCCCGTTGACTATGTATATAAATATCATGTCAAAATTCAAACATATGGTTGAGATATAGTCATTTGAATTTGATTGGTTTAGATTGTGCTCATGCTGAAATTGTTTTTGTTTTTATATATTTGCTTGATATGCTTCAATATTCTATCCTTAAAATCTGGATATAAATATTTTTAAAAATGTTCTTAATTGACTTAGCATCTTTTAAATTTAACCACAACTGGTTGGCACGTTTATGAATCCAAAAAATAGATTTGATACAAATGAATGTCAGTTAAATCCATCAGCTGGCCTGTAGTCTGTCCAACGTTCTGCCGATATTTTTTAGACTTTTTTAGTGGATGTATCTACCTCATATTTGGACTGTGAACAACTCTCTGAGTCATCTTTCAGTACCAAAAATCAGATCTCCAAAATATAACTCGAGCTGAGAGATATTAAATTTGTACACTGCTATTCAGAAGAGGTTCAATCGGATGCATCCAGAATTGGCAGGTGCAAAACAATGTGCTTCTCCGATTTTTGTAATATTCATTTCTTAATGGAATGACCTGATTTTAGGATTGTAAAACTTCAAGATGTCTTCTATCCAAAAAAGATTCAGAACTTTAAAATAGTATCTGAGCTAAGAGATATACAATATACCGTTAACTGTGTCGAGATGCTGTCTTGATGATTAAGTGATGTTGAGTAGAATGATCAGCGAATTTCATAAATTTTTTTTGTCTTTGATCGCTGATGAAATTTCATGCACTGTCACTTGTTACTCTCTATCATGCAATCTTTCAAATGCAAATAAAAAATTTCTATTTTGTGCTGTGAGTAGAAAGATATGCTCGTGTAACTTTGGCATCTCAATAAGGTTTCAACACTTGGCCATTTTCTGCATTATGTTCTGTCTAGCTCCAATAATGCTATTCAACTCCACTGTACATGTTCAAACTTTAGTAATAATTCTCAAATATACATTCCATCAAAAGATTTAGAATTTTTAACAATATGGCAGCATGCCTGTACTTTCATCGACAGTGTAATAGATAACCCTGACAACAAATGCAAAATACTCCTCTACCTGACAACTTTTAGGGTACTGTACATTTACAACATGCAATTATGCTATGGAGACAGATAGAGCTATAAAAAGAAACTGAACAGCAGGTAGGTCTTTCACCAAGGTAAGCATCATGAATTCTTCTCATGGTAACTTGTAAGATTTTAACTTGATAAATTCTTATATTGCTGTGAAATTCTTAAGTAAATGTGGTTGATGTGCAGCTAGCAAAATCTTACTGTAAACGACTGTTGCTGAAGCTGTTGTAGCTTCAAAGTGGCTTGCTCAATAGTTGCACCTGCAAGAGTTGAAAAACTTTGTTAGTTTGAATAATTGGTCTTAAAGCTTGCTTTGTTAGCTTGAATAAGTTTTGCTACTAATCTCAATTTTGACAATATTTGTGAAAGAATACCACGTTATTATGGTGGTACTAGTTGTGAGGTTGTCTATCTAACATCAATTTGATTAGTTGTAGAGACATATTTATAGAAACCTCAACAACTTGCATATACTAGTTCCGTTCATTACAATATTGTTTGAAAACTTTTACCTACAAGCAAGAGTTAATGCGTCTGATGTTAGCTAAACGTAAAAAGAAAAAATGAATTGTATCATTTGGGGAATAATTGCCATAATTATGATATTGTGTTAGGGTAGTTTAATTCCATTATATAGAAGAATTATTGATTGACCAAGTATTAAGAGTGTTTTGAGAGTTGTATTAAGCCCTTTCTCTAAGCAATATGGGATTTGTAATATAAGCTGACTTCTTGGACATTTATTTAGAGGAGAAAATCTTTCTGATTTATAAAGATATAGGCAACTTTCATCTCATCAAACAAAATATGCTGGGATTGTCAAATCCGAGCAGTTTTTGTTTCACTTTCATTTGGCTACAATTTTATTATTTCTATTCTTCATCATTTAGGACAATATTGAATTTTAGCTTTGGGGGAGGATAGAAACTCATGCATAGGCAATGCTGAGCATTTTATTCAATAGTCCTTCGTCATTTTTCAATAATGAATATGAATTCTTTTTTTTAGCATGGCTTTTGAACTTCGAATTATGATTGAGTTGTTTGTCTAATATTCTTGTTAATTAAGGTACTGTCTTTTTGTAAATTGTTGTGTATAATTGAATTGATAAAATTTTATCGTAAATCTAGACAATACAATTAAATATACTTTATCTCGGATTTTGATTTCATAGTCTGTAATAAATAATGATATCATTACCATGCTAACATGAGGTTTATGAGTTGATCTTGTTATTTTTTTTGAACTATGTTGTTTTACTTTCATTTTTAGTAATAGTTGAAATACAGAGTTATCAAACAGTTAAGAGCAGTTGAATAAAAATTAAAAAGTTGCAAAATTAGCCAAACGTTCGAGTATAGCGTATTCTTTGTGAAATTACAAGTGCTATTAATTTTTTTGTGTTTAGATGACTCTCTAATTTTGGTTCCATTCATTATGATAGAGAAATCTACGAAATATCAATTCAAAACTGGAGGGAGGAGGGGGAATGAGTTATGGCAAAACTAAAACAAAAATTTTACTATTCTAAATCCAGACACTGGACAGAGTTGATTAAGAAGTTACTTAGGAGTGACTAAAAGTGAACAGTAATCTGTACTGAAGTTATTAGCATAATATTTTAAATACAACCATAAGTGCTGAAAGAAGTAAGCCAGACAGCACACAATAAATTTTTACGTAGTTCGACACCACAGCATCTTCTCCACGTAACTTGACACTGTAAGTAACATTAACTAATTTGAAATAAAGTACAAACACCAAGACATGATGTTTCGCAAAATACCTCCGGCTCAAGCCGAGTCTTCTAGGAAGGACAACTCACCATAGTCTTCTAAACTTCAAAGTCTCTCTGTCTTCAATTGTGCACGCCTTCACAAAGTCCTATCATAAACCGCCAACATACGTCTAAGGCTAGCCAATCCGAGATCTCGCAAGTTCTCGTACAATCTTCTCACGAGATTACAAGTATATCATGTGGTTTAGTCCAAATAATTACTTTATAATGATTTCTAATCATACAACAAGAAAACTCAAACGATCTCAAATAAAATAAACAAAATAACTAAAACTCAATGAAATTCTTGATTGAAATAGTTCTTCTTATAGGACAGCAAGATGAAAGCTCATTTAAGTGCCCTTTGTGTTGTTTTACTTACTATTCTCTTGCATGAATTATATAGCAATGTATCCTTCTTGATCTCAGAATGATGGCTACTTGGATTGATCAAGAATGCAACGTTCAGGAACAATGCAACGTCAAGATCTAATCTAAACGGCTACCTAGTTGTGATCCAATAGTTATATCTTCTTTTGAAATTTTCTCTGATATCTTTCCTTGGGTGGCCGTTGATTGCTGTCGTGGAGTTCATCAAACAAGCCTCTGCAACGGCCCATCAAGATTGTAGTGGATTGGATCTGAACTGAAGCTGCAAGATCATTTAACAGTTTACAATATGCTTTAGAATTTCTGCTACTCTGTTATCTTGTAATTAGTGAAAGATTTTTTTCTAATAACCATTATGACTTCCTTCCATAGAATTAATATTCAGGACATACTCTTGAATCTAAATTTGGAGATCATATCGAAATTCAAACGGATGACTGAGATGTAAGGATTTGAATATGATCGGTCTAGAATTATGAGCATGCTGAAAACTTTTCTTTTTTGTAGATTTGCTTGATACTCTCGAGTATTTTCTCCATAAACTCTGTGAATAAATATTTTAAAAATAGTTTTAATTAGTCTAGCATTTTCTAAAGGCACTTGCAATAGGGAATATAGAAAAATAGCTTTTGCTCAGCAAATTAAGTTCGTTAATGGCTCTAGTTATACGTAATGACATATTCTCCATAGAAAGTAGATGTAGGTATATACTGTGGAGCCAATATAAATCTCTCGTATTTAATATGCTTGTTCTTATCTATTTTCACATTGGTTTGCAGTTCAACTTAACACTAAGCACCTAAAAATACACTTTAGTTTATTTGAAGTATCTAACTGTCACTACCTAATTTAAAGTTTATGAAATTCAAATCCTCCTTTTGAATTATTATTCTGTCCAATTACTTAAACTATTTTACAGCAAATTTAAATTTGAACTAGACACTATAAAACAGAACACCAATAGCCGCAAAAGTCGGTCACTATACATTAAAAATGATTGCTAAAGTCTTTAGCGACTGGAAGAAAACGGTCGCCAAACTTATCCTACGTTCGACAATTTAGGATTAGTCAAAAGTTATGAAAAATGATTTATTGGGTATTAGGTTAACCAATGAGATAGATCATAACGCAAGAATAATAGAAAAGAAGATTCATATGGAAAAGAAAATAATGTGTACTTGCTGTTGCGGTTAAAGTGATGTATCCAAATTGTTATCAATTTTCCTCTATTTTTCTGCTGCGGCTTTTATTAGCAAACCAAGTTGTTCATCAGGTTAGCACAAACCAATATATCACAAAACCCAAATGGCCAAAAAAGAAAAGAAGAATTTGTCATCACAAACAAAAGGGAACAAAAACATAGACAATTGTTTTCAACAAATCAATCAACTTAAGACAGCTTGCACATATTAACTATATTCAATCTCGCAAACGATTAATTGCTCAGAGATCCAATCAACACCTTGCTGGGTGATGTTGGAGCAACGCAGAAGGTTCAAGTACCTCAAGCTAAAATTGCACTCTGCCGCAATGGTCTGCAAGCCTCCATCTGTAATCTGTTTGCATCCTCTTAGCCAGAGTTCTTCCAGATTTTGTTTCCTTGCCTTTAGCAGTTGCTCAAGCCCGTTATCTGTAATGGCGCTATTCGAGAGATCAAGCTTCAACAGTGCTGGGCACATTGCGCATGCAGAAGACAAGCTTAGATCCCACAGGCCGCCGCAGCTAGCTAGCGTGAGGTTACGGATTTTTCTGCTTACTTGCATAAGCAGGCGTACTCCGCAGTCATTGACACCATCACAGCGAATAATTTCAAGGCTAGAAATCGCCGAGACACCACCTACGTTGTTCACTATGGCAAGGATTCCTATGTCACTGATGTTCTTCATCTCCACCAAGCTCAAGTGCTTCAGCTTCATGCAAGCTACAGCTAGCACATTAAGGAAATTGTCGTCTACGCCATTGCAGTTCTTTAGTTTGAGAGAGATCAGCAATGGAAATCGGTGAGGATCTTGCGACGCCTGACGTTCTGGTTCATCAAATGCAGGTGCAAAGTTGCATTTATCAATATTCAGGTGCTTTAGAGACCTGAAGCAGTTGGACATCAAGTGTTTGATTCCTATTCTGGTCATCTTGTTGCACTTTTCCAGCTTCAAATTAGATAAACTTTTTGCTCTAGTGCTTAGTGCTAAGAGACCCTCATCAGTTATAGAGTCGCAGCGAATGAAAATCGCCTTCTTCACTCTAGTGAAGCTTTTCTCTTTGGTGTTTGTGAAGCTGGAATCATCTAAACCATGGCATGAATCCAGAGTGAGTTTCTCCAAGCTCTCTGCGGTACCCATAAAAGCATAACCTTTTCCAGAAATATTTGATATTTTCTTCAGGTGCACGTTACGGATAGATTTTCCATGCTTGGCAAGAGCTTGAAGGACATCGTCATCGAGTTTCATGGACGCTATCATTAACTTTGTCAGGTTAGGTAGCTTTGAAACTATCAAGATAATCGCTTTAGTGCTTATCTCCGGACACCGGTTTAGTTCAACACTCTGCAACTGAGACGAGTGCTCTACAATGGCCTTAATCGACTTGATAGTGATTTGTGGACATGCCTCGAGCTCCAAACACCTAAGTTGGAAGCATCTTGTAGCTACGTCTCTCAGCCCAACGTCAGTCACTGCGACGGTTTGATTCAACCGGAGCTCTTGTAGCGATTTGCAGCTTTGTGAGATAAGTGAGAGACTCTTATCTGTGACATGAATGCACTTCCATAATGCGAGGGATTTCAGATAGGGGCAAGCTGCAGCAACTATTCTAAGCCCGAAATCGGTGACCGCAAGGTGTTGCTGGGGTTGAAGGCTGGTGTATGGTTCTGACTGCATGATGTTGAGCTTATTGATGAATCTTGGTGGAGAGACTGCAACTAGTACAGCAGCCAGACCAAAGTCGTTAGCGCATTTTCCGACCAAATATCGGGTCCCCTCACCGTGTTCCAGTAGAGCAATTCGTTGATCGACTCGGAAGTCAGTAATACGCATTTGAGCCTGGAGCCAGAGCCACCTCTTGGAGACAGCAGCGCAGGCGATACGGTTTTGTGAGTCGGGAAGGAATCCAAAAATCCGTAACAAGCACTCTTCAGGAAGGCGGCCGATCAAGTCTTGGCCGGAATGAACCTTCTTCTTCATGGGAGAAGAATTCATATGCTTTTACCACTGTGTTTATTAAGTGGCGCACACACTTGACATTAAAGCTCTCCTTATCTAGTTACTTTTTAGAGATATTTATGCTACACATACAGCGCATGAGTTCAAACACACAAGTAGCTAGATATAAGTTTGAGAAAGAAAAAAGGCAAGAGAAAAGCGAAGAGATGGCTACCAATGTTAATGGGAAAAATATTGATCACATACAGAGCAAATTGAATTATAACAAGCAATGGAACTGATCAAACAAGTGGTTGGCAGGTATATCTGCTAGGGGGCCTGTAAGGAAATTACAACGTATGTATGCTGCAAGAAAGTGAAGGACCACAACTTGTGATGACCATTACAGAAAGAAAACAAACCTTGTTTTAGTTCGTTCACCGTATCTAAGAACTGGTGTATTCCATCAGCGCCCCCACTGAACTCATGTTATAAAACATATAAGTAGCAGCGCATTTGCATCAGAGGGATATATTATTTACCTAAGTTTTAAAGAAAATATAATACTAGGATTTTAAATCTTGCATTCGTTCGCCAATGAGCTCATTCCCTTTGGTTTCTAGTTTAGATTATGATAAGATGGGACCGACATCTTGCATTCGTTCCCCTTGACCCTCTTCAATGACTGCAATTTGTTTTTGTTATTCAACATGTTGGAATAAACTAGCTAGTTTATTGCTGGCTTTGATAGTGTAAGCCCTGCTCAGTCTTTGTTTCTTTTAGGAATGCCTCATTGGGTGGGTCTCAGCTAGGCTAACATCTAACTGTTCTACATCACATACATGTTTGTTGCGTACATTTTTAGAGAAGTACAGCGAGAAGACCATTCATTACAAAGTTCACCTTCAATAACTTATTTTTAAGCTCCATTTCTAACAGCCACATTTTAAAATTAAATTCTACTTTCAAACCTATTTTTTATAACAAGTAAATATAAAATCTAAATTCATTTCTAGTAAATAAGGTTTAAGCAATTCAATTTGGATAACTTATTTCCAAGCAAAACACAAACCCTTAGTTAGATTTACTAAAATAAAGATCAACTTGGTTGTCTTGTTTTTGTTTATGGCTACTCTTATGTTCATTGAATGACAGCTGATGAGTTCAAGTTGCAAATGGTTTAGAAATTAAAATACCCATCATGCAGTTTAAGCCGACAACGTAGTTTACGAAACAGCCGAAAATTATGGTATCTCGCGAATTTAACTAAGTGTACAAGTCATTGACAAAGACCTATACAGTTAGTTGCGGTCATTTCCTTCTTGTTCAATTGTTTATTGCCAAATGCCTATCTCTTTCTGTAAGTTAGTTAGCAAACGTTTGACGAAACGTTTCCAAAAATAACTTTTTAATTTTTATTTCATATTTTTTAATATATTTTTTATAAATATCTAAAATTTATTTAAATATTTAAAAAATATAGAAAAAATCTAAATAGTAAGAATTTTTTATTATTTATTTTTATTATTTTTTAGGTAAAAAAAAGTAGAGTTTATTTTTTAAAAAAATAAAAATATTTTTTATTGTAGAAAAATTTAATTTCAAAAGCATTCTCAAATATCTTCTTTAAAGCTATAAAATGAATTAGTTAGATTTGATTTCTAATATACTATTAGATTTAGCCTTCGTGAGAAAATTTTTAACATATAAAAAGGATTCAGTCTGGAAAAAAAAATCCAACTTTCACGAGGAGTTCAGCTCCTGTGAAGGGATTTTATTGAAACTCCTAAAATATTTTGAAGATAAAAAATATTAAGAATTATAGTTTAAGAGTTATTTGCATTAATGATATATCTAGTTATTGAACCTAGTACAACAGGAACATATAAGAAAAACTGTTCAATACAACCAAAATATGAAGAGAGACTCTATACACAAACCAGCTATGTCAAGTTATTCATCAAAAACAGATCAACACATCAATACTTTAGCTATGTCGACACAAGTCAATAACAAGTGACTCAGTCAACCAGTTTGAAGAATTTCTCATTGAGGGCCACACAATCAAAATCCAGGGGGCAAAAAAGAAGAAAGTCGCACGAGCGAGAGTTTAAAATTGTTATTGTCGGTGGCCTCATTAATTGTAGCAGAGATGTGTAATCGCCTCAAGAAAAGTCGATTTAAATGTTGACTTAAAATTCAGTAAGATCTCATCTCACTCAATTGGATCGGACTTGGAGAACCTCAAAAAATTGATCGAAAAACGAAAGCGACGCAACACATTGAAGACAAGGCCTTAGAGTTCAGGACGAATAGTAATAATGAAAAATTTTCACCAATTGTAGAAAATTTTAAAGGAGCTGGCAGCTAAGTAATAAACAATATAAAAAGATCAAGATTAGAAAACAAAAGAGCCGATGAACAGAATAAGAGCAAAAATTTACAAAGATTTACCCATAGCTCCAATTCACCAACACAAGCCCAAACACATCAACTTCTCATCACGAGCTTCTCTTTAATTAACTCATACATTTTCATTTAGAAATTCAAATTTGTGAAATAGATCTTGAGCTATAAACTAGAGTTATAATACACACATAAACATATAATTGCTGATTGCACTTCAAGTGGAAAGCTTGGCTAAGCTTTCATTCGTAAACTATTCTTGTAATGATTTGTGAGTATAACAATAGGCAAGAAGGCTGTGACTGCTATGGGTTCATATCAAGGAGTGAATCAGTCAAGACAAGTGTGCTTGACCAAACACTTTAGCTAGATATTATTGTATTTCAAACCAAGAATAATGAACTTCACTCAAGTAGAGTGCTTATGAATGTAGATAAATTTATTTATTGAACCACACAAATTGTTTATATTGTGCTTGTCTGATTGCTTTAACTTTTAATCAATTAAATTGTCATATTTACCAACATCTCCGTTCAGAAGACGCTATTTCTAAATCGACTAAAGTAGTGCTATTTTATAAGATAGATGTGAATTTCTTTTTATATATCATCTCAATTCACCCCTCTTCTTTTAAGTTGATTGTGTAATATTGAACAACATATTTTTACCTTGTAAAATAGAATTTTTAAGGGCCTACGAGAGAAATTCTATTCTGTAAAAAAATATCTAGCTTTGTTGAGGAGGTTTTCGCTCAGTAAAATAGATTCTGTTATTCTACCGGATTTCTAACGCTTTCATATAAAACAAAAAAGAACAAAACTGTTTCAAAGCAGAAATTATCCCACCTTTCTATTTCGTATGTTTTGTTTTTATCAAATTTGTTATATTTATATTAGAATCCTCGTATATTTACGCAGGAAGAGTTTCATATACTACTGTACATAGACACTACTGGTTTGTCTTGAGATAATAAGATTTTTTATTAGCGATTTTTTTCTTAAATGAAAAGGACCCTCTTGTGAGCTAATAAGATTTTTGATTGTTGATTTTCTTCTCAAATTGAAACTAAGTAGTTAACTCGAGTGCTACCTAGCTAGAGAGCTAACCGATCAAACAGTAGAGCTGGACCAGTTACATAGGAACATAAGTATCGGTTATAGTTCGCTCTGCATGGAAAAATGTATGCATAAATTTTGATGGCAATCTCATACAATTGCAAACCGTCAATTAGGTTCCCGCTCCTGAAGATGGCCAGCTCATATAGTGTTAGAAGATGTATTTTAATTTAATGATCGTTGATTATAGTAGGGATCAACTTATAATAGTCGTTATTGAATACCTTTTGGGACCAAGTCAATTTGGTCTTTAATGGGTGGATATAGCGACTAATAATTGTTGGTTGCAATTACTTTTATTATCAATATTTATATTTTTGGGTTGGTAAATATATCTAGGATCACCATTTGTGACCAAGTCTGCGACCGGGTATTTTTTTAAGCAATTACCAATAACGATCAATTTTTTGCTATAGCGATAATTTTTTTATCCTTATTAGTGTTCTTTCTTATATTGAAAAAATCTTGCCAAAATTTTAAAATTAGATCTAATCAAAGAGTAGAAATATATACCAATCAAATTTAAATCTGTAGAACGCAGATAAAGTATATAGTTCCTTCATGATTATCACTCTAATCCAAGTGACAATCAAAGAGGAAGATATGGGAAATCATAGAGCAAGAAGACGAGCAAAAAGAACAACTAGGATTTTATATAAATAAAGAGTGAAATATATAGTCTTGCAAAAAATAGAAAGAAAAAACTATTTTAACCTTATAAAAGAATATTTTGTACTTAAAAGACAATAGTATAATAATTTAATATCTCAACATGCAACACTCGACCATGGCTTATTTTGCTATTTGAACCTCCATTGAAATCGTCAAAAGCTAATTGCTTTTGTAAATTTCTTTGCAGTTCTCTTCAACATTTTCATTTGAAAATTTGGAATCATTCACCGAAAAGGATTTCAGATGGATTATATTTTGCTAGGTTCTATTTGTTTGAGAATAAAGAAGAACACGAACGTGAAAATGAAAGAAAAAGAATTCTCGTTTCACTTTGTTTTGAGAGAAAATCCAAGTAAAATATAGGAAGGAGAACCCTTTTCTTTTCTCCTTTTTTCTCCGATCAAACAATAAACAAAGACGTAAGCTTTTCTTTCTCTCACGTAATCTCAAACAAACATTTCTAATGATATGGAGCTGGTTAGAGAAAACCCTTTTTGGTTGGTTGTTCGAGTCTTTCACTGTGTTCAGTTAACAAAATTTTCCCTTCTCAAACTATTATGCATAAGTAAATAGCTTTTAGTAAGCTTGATTTCATGGGTTTGTGTTAAGTTTAAGATGGTCAACCGTTTGTAATTGTTGTCTAACATGGATGAGTTTGTACTTGATTTTCTTCGCATGAAGGATGACCTGTCGGTATACTAATCCACTCGGATATATCTGTTTTTTTTTTTATAATAATTTTTCATGACTGTTGGAACAGTTTGTTTATATATTTTATTTTATTTTTCAGTTTGTAATATATAATAATTAGAGTATAATGTCTTCACAAAACAGCAAATCAACATGCTCGTTTTATATCATTGTACGTGTATTTTTTTGTGTTTGTTTGTGCACGTTGATTTATTTCAATTCATGTGTTCTATCTGCAAATGCAATTTCTTCATTAGTCAATTAGATTTGTTTGCGTTTTGTATATCAAGTTGCCACTAAGGAGATACGCATGACATTTGCTTTGATCCCTAATCTTTTGCTAATTGATGTGAAAGGAGTTTGAGTTACTTAGAGTGTTAGAAGCACTAGCAATAACTCTTAATGAATGTTGAGTAGCAAAATATTAGATATATCAATTACATTTTACTTCGATACTGAGCAAAATCACCTAAGAATATTAAGGAAAGAAATAGGGCTTCTGGTGTCAGCACACACGTGAGGAAGGTGTGTTGATGTGGTGTCTTCTTCTCATCACTTGGGCTCGTTCCACTTCAAAGGCCCTAATTGCTTCTGATAGGCTGAAGGAAGAAAGGCCCAATGATTCTTGCCTTGAGTTTATTTTCAATCTATGAACTAGTTTTTTATTCTTTTCTCTAGCTTTCGCCTCTTTTGCCTAGAAGCAATTGAGTTCATATGCATGACGAAACCAACAGTCAACTATAGCAAAGTGATAGCATTGCTTACTTTTAATTTTCTATTTCATATTTTTCAATACACTTTTTATAAGTATTTTAAAATTTATTATTTTTTAGATATCATAAAAATAAAACTTATTTTTTTAAAAAAATAAAAATATATTTTATTTTAAAAAAATTTTATTTTAAAAGTAAGCTTCATATATATATACTCTTATCAACTTTTTGTTACCAAAAGTTAACGAACTAATAAGTCTGCGTCCCTCAATAGCACATATGATTTTCTTTATATTGATATCACGTGCATTTTTCTTTCGAAGGATTGACATAGCAATTAAGCAAGATTGAACTTTCAGGTTTCAAAATACAAGGATATCAATGGCACAAAGAAGCCTTTTGTAGGCTTGGTTCTAGCGTTGCTAAAAATTTCTTAAAAAACATCTCTGTTCTACATAAGGCTTGTCTAAAGATGGTTCAGTCAGAGACAAGTATCCAATATTTGAAAGTGAAACCATTTAAGCTAGCAATAATTGAAACGCTTAGAGGACGAGGTCTACAATACAAATGCAGTAAACACTTCATTCCTTGAATTTGAAGAGTAGAAAAGGTCTATAATACACTTTTTCGTTTTGGCTTTGTAATACAACTAACTTTATTTAGGATATCAACCATCATCTAGTTATATTCATGCATTACATATATAATTATGTATACACAAAATTAGCAAGGGCCTGTTTGGCACAAAACAGTGTTTGAAATCGTTTGGATAGTGCAGCTTTAAGCTGCTTTAGAGTGCTTTTAACGGTGCTTTTTGAAAAGCATCTCAGAGATGCTTTAAGAAAAAAACACGCGACTGTTTTTTTTTTCTTCCTACGAAATGACTATATTGTCTACGGTAAGTTTATAAAATTATCACATTATATTAATTATTTAAATAATATAAAAAATTTAATAATTATTTAAATATATTTTTCAAATTTAATATTATAATAATAATGATATAATCAATATTATTTAAATTAATTATTGATTAATATCAATAATATAATTTATTAATAAATTTATATTGATATAAGTAATTATGTATATAATTTTACATAATAAATTTTTTAATTTTAAAAATAAATAATATATAAAAAATTAAAATTTTCATAATATATCAATTATTATATATTCAGAGGCTAAAAATTTATATTATAATAATAATTATATAATCAATATTCTTCAAATTAATTATTGATTGATATCGATAATTTAATTTATTAATAAATTTATAAATATTGATACAAATAATTATTTATATAATTTTTACATAATAAATTTATTAAATTTAAAAAATAAATAATATATCAAAAAGTATTAAAAATTTTATAATATATCAATTATTATATATTCAGAGCTTCAAATTTAATATTATAATAATTATTATATAATCAGTATTATTCAAATTAATTATTGATTGATATCAATAATATAATTTATTAATAAATTTATATAATTTTTACATAATAAATTTATTAAATTAAAAAAATCAATAATATATCAAAAAAAAATAAAAATTTCACAATATATCAGTTATTATATATTCAGGGGCATTTTAGTTATTTTATACTTTATATCAGAAATAAGCATAAGTTTAGCCAAACATTTCATTCAGCTTTCAGCATTAAAAAGCACGATACAGTAACAATTTATCCAAATAATTTTCAGCATAAAGCTGCTTTTATAGTAAAAGCTTTACAGTCGCTTACAGCATTCTAAAGCAGCTTTACTTCAAAAGCACAAAAATTTCAGCACGTCCAAACAGGGCCCAATTCTTATATGCTACTCAACACCAGGGATTTTTATCATTCATTGAAATCGAGAGCACTTTTGTTCTGAAAACTTCCTCTACGATCGATAATTAAGATTATGATGAATTTAAAATTTCTCAAAATCAATTGGGAATAAGAAATGTGAGCACTGAATATTATTTCAGGATAATTGACAAATAATATGGATTTAAAATTTTCTTAACAAAGATATTTTAGAGTGTAAAACTAAAGAGCACTTTTTGAAAAGAGCTTATATGAGATTTTTAAGAAAACAAGCCTAACTTTTTTCTAGAAAAAAACTAAAAATTATACATATAAAAATTTTTAAAAGAATTTTCTAAAATATTGTCAAAGGTTTATTTAAAAACAAATTATTGAAATGAGATTTTGATAAACAGTAATAAGCATTGTTAAACGATACCTAAATAACCTCGAGAGGGAACTCTAGAATTATTCATTTAACAATGTAAAATATCAAACCAGACCTAGTTGTGGTAATTGGATTAAAATTCTCTCAATTAAAGAGTGAATGCTTTTGGCATGCAATTATCTCAGATTAAAAGTTTATTTTTTTGGCAACCACCTTTGGTTGGGATGGTCAATGCATTTTAAATAAAAAAATGAATGACCAAAATTTTAAATGTGTCAATTAATTTGTTAAAAATGTATCTTTAATAAAAATAAGAGTTTAAAAATATATTGCTAAGTAAAAATTATACGCTTATGTGATCAAAATATTTAAAAATCATTTAAAAGTCAAGTTCAGTATTTGTTTATAAATATTGTATATAGTTTATAATGTACCAAAGCTAAGATTCATTATTTCTTATCGTTAAGAAAGGTTTAGTGCAACATTACTTATCAATAGTTTTAAGATAATATTATATAAATATGGGCTCACTCTTCTCATTACAAATTAGTTTTGATAAAAATTATAAATTTATCACATTATCAGAGTGAGTTGAGCTGGATCGGCGTAAAATATGGACTAATCTTTATTTTAATGCAACCAACTCACTTCATTTAAAAAATAGTTGTCCTCTTTATTGTAGGGCACGCATCACTTCACTAAAAAAAATTCATTCGCTAGAGAGTAGGTGTTAACAAAGATTTAGTTCTATATTATTTATCAATAATTCTGAAATAAATTAATAAATATTTGGGCTTATTTTTTTCATTATCAATTGATTTTGAAAAAAATTATAAATTCATTACATAATATCAGATAAAGCTGAGTCTGATCGGTTCAAAATATAGGCTGAATTTAACTATATTATCTACTTTAGTCATTGCATTCATAGTCCACTTTATTTTAGGACAAATAATCAATTTTATTTCAAAATAAATAATCCGTTTTATTAAAAATAGTTATCCAATTTATTATATGATAAGCAACTTATTCTATTGTAGAATAAATAGTCTGATTTATTCAAAAATAGTTGTCTACTTTATTATATGATACATAGTCCGTATCAGTCTACATCAAATAAATTACTCTATGAAAGAATATAAGTTAAAAAACTTTAATATTATATTATTTAGCAATTGAAGTAAAATAATATTTATAAAAATTTAAGTCCGTTTTATTTTCGAAGAATCTTAAATTTTGTTACACTTATATTTTTTGTACAGGAATCACATATTGATACTATTAAATAAGAATGACCAAGTTTTTTAAATTTGGACTCTTTCTGATAGATAATTCCATTACTTACGGACGCGTAATCTGGATTTTTTACGGCTAGATCGCAAGAGAAGAGTTTTTCATTTTGAAGATGAATGATCCAAATGACCAAATGGAACGAGAAGAGCAGTGGCCATTTGCCAGCCAGGTCTTGCTCACATAATTTGAATCAAGTAGATGATGATAGGAGACATGATGGGTGGCCGGTGGAGACATGATGGTAGGAGCCAAACCCAACTACTCCACCCGCATTGATTTGAATTTTTATTAAACCAACATGGACCACTTCTTTCTCTGCATTGCACTGCACCTGCATCACTAGGGTTTTCATTCATTCACTCGTTCATTTCCATTCGTACTTGTATTGACTAGTCCTTCTCCTTGTCACTAGCCTCACCGTTGAGATTTCATCCAACGGCTCTCCTTGAGTCAACCCTCGTAAAAAATGTAGCTATGCAAGATGGGGAAGAGAGGGAGTGAAACCACAGTTTCCACTTCACAGAGTGCGTTCGTCACGTGCAGTTTATCTGCGGAGAGCCGGAGACTAGAGAGGAAAGAAACGAAACCAAAGATGGATAGAGAGAGAGAGAGAGAGATAACAGGAACTTTCTAGTGTTGTTCTATAGCTTGATGAAAAGATGTTTTACTCGAGAAAATAACACAGCAGCTTTGGAGATTAAAAAATAATTCTCAATAGATAACGCATTTCATTATGTATAACATTCATTTTCATCAAGCAATTACCTTCAAATAACAAATTAATGATGATTTCGGAGAAACTATATCGGAACTTGACATTTTTAATCAAATAATAGATTCTTCATTTGTACTTTTTCCTTCTTCGAACAATTAACACAGTTTTTTATCATACAAGTAATTGCTCGTAATTTCTAGCATGTTAGGCGTATGAATTAAAAAGAAAATAGAATTAGCAAAGTCAGTGTTATTTTAACTCTTCCTCTTTGGTAGAAATTTATAGAGTTCTGGCCCTTTCCGAATACTGAATTGTAAGAGGAAATATTTGAATCAATTAACTTAATACACATGTTTTTCTTCATTTAATAAATGCTTTCAAACTGTTTAGCTAAATTGAAGTTTACAATAATAATTTTGTGGTGATTAATTTTATGTTCTTCGGCCTAATAATAATTTAATGCAAGTATTTAAATTTAAAAAACTTGTTCAATAATTTAATTAATTAATTAATTAATGAAATAAGAAAAAGTAAATGCGGAAGACCCAGCTGGAGCCTGGAGGAAGACCGACCGAGTCTGGCGTTCCTATTTTGGCATTTACTGGACAGAAAACACAGAAGAGAGTCTAGAGGAAGAAAGAGAGCGAGGGCTTCTTCTTTCTTCTCTCTCTTATTACTTATTCATCTTCTCCTCCTCTCTTTCAAAATGTAATCATTTTCTTCATCATCACATTCAATCTATCTAACATTCTTCCTTATATTCTACACACGCTTTTCTCCTCTCTCTCTCTCACTATCAGAGAAACCTTTTTCCTCTTTGATCATCTACGATCTACAACTATCTCCATATACGGCACCGGGAAAAAGCCAAACAAACAGATTTACAGACAGGAAGCTTTGTCATTGAGGGGAATGTTGTCTGGCTCGAGGCTGCTACCTATCAATCTACCTCGTTGTTAATCATTCATTCATCATCCATCATCTCTCTTACTTACAGAGTCAGATCTATGATATGTATAGCTTTCTAATTTCTGCTGGCTTATGATCATTAGCTATGGAGGGAGGTCTCGGACCAGGCTTCATTCCCCCCTATCTAAAGCTTCCCTTTAATCAAATTAAAATCCATCCTCGTATTCAATTCAAGGTCAGTTTATTTCTTTCTTCTTGTTTCTTCTTTCCGTTTTTGTTTCGATGTACAGGTTGGCTTGGGTGATCTTGGTTGTGTTCTGTTCTTCGTATTTCTTCTAGGAATTGGTTAGAAGTAATGATGGGTAGAGTAAGGGTTCTGGTTCTCCCCTTTTGCTCCTTCTCCTATATTGTCGTTCCTCTCACATAGCTAAAAGAAAAAAGGTATTAAAAAGTTTGTCATCATTGCATTTATTACATTGTAAAAAGGCCAATAATCTTTCTTCTGGTTGTTTTGATTGATTCAACTTTTCTTCTCTATATGATTCAATCCTTATTCAGATTTTTAGGTTAGGGCTTCGTCAAACGTTTACATATCAGTAGCACATATTGACATTTTTCAGCACAAAACTGACCTTCGCTTCTTTTTGTTCTGTTTCCTCGATTCTCTTACTACACAACGTGTTATGCCCATTTCGTTTCTTGTTCAGATCTCAACTTGGAACTGTATTGTTCTCTTCTGGGAATTAAACTTGCTCCTTCAAACCCTTATTATTGTTACCCATGAATTCCCCTCTAGATTACTGATATCTATATAAATTTATAGTCTCCTTGGTGACATCTTTCCTTGTTTAATTGTCTGTTCTCTTTCACTATACTTTGTTCATACATGTTATCTCTGCAGAAGCAAATATCATACAAATGGTATATTCTTATAAAGAACATAAATTGCTATTGACATTTTGAATCCATATTTGCAGCGCACTTCTTCTCCAATTCAGAAGGAGATGTGCCGTATTTTTTTCTCTCGTAGAATTGTTTTTACAACTTTGTCTGCATTGGTCATATAAAAAAGAGTTAATAGATTGCTGTTATTCTTTTTTTTTTTTTTTTTTTTTGTGTATTTTTTATCTCTCATCTTGTAAAGCTGCGGTATCTCGTTGCATGTGTGGATAACAAACTGGTGATTATTAATTAGATGAAATTGTTTACGGTAAATAATAGATAAACCCAAGAAAGTAGAGTTGTCTTTAGTGCTCTGGTATTTTATTGTAGAGTAGAGAGACTCCCAAGATGTAGATGCATATGTTTTGCATAGATTCAATGACAAAGACCACACCTCGAGAGATGTTCTCTTGAGTATTCAATTGTCATGAATGCTTAGGAATCAATCACTCATGTCATGCATGGGCTTCTAGTACTATTACCCTCATTTATTTTCATTTTATGAACTTCCGCTGTGGTGAATATTTAAAAATTTCGACGACTTTCAATTTTACACCTGTTTACTAGAGACAACCATGCATAGCATCGGCTTCTGCATGTTGATACTATTCTGGGCTAGTAAGGAAAATTAACCTCCCAAGCACATTGGGTAGGGTTTTACTGCAGTTTTGGTTGTCAACTCTTTTATGGAGTTAGTGAAGTTGGAAGAAAAATGACTAAAGCTCCTAACTCCAGGTTATTAATTAGGCAGTTGTTCTTTAAAATTTCAATTGATTAATTAACAGCTAAAGATGAAGACGTTTAGTTTAAAAACTTTTATGGGGAGTTACTAGTCTTGGGAGAGTCAACTGAAGGTTGCAGGGATTGGAATTTGATTTTTCCGAGTTTTGAATCTGAAGAGTTCAAACTTGTTGAGGCTTGTTCTCATAGAGTAGTACTCTTCTTTCTGTAAGGGACATAGAGTAGTACTCTTCTTTCTGTAAGGGACTCGATGCATGGAGATTTTGTAAGGGACTTGTGAACTCCAGTTTCAAAGATAATAGATTTGACAAGCTAAGGGTTTGTTTACTTATTTTGAAACTGAGGAGTGAATTACGAGAAAGTCAGTTACTTAAAGGTGATTGTTGAAGAAAGAGCTCACTTTTTGTGTTTATTCTTTGTGAGTTTAGATATATGTGAGATTGGAAGTAAAATTTTTAATTTTAAAATATAGGTGTTGGAGTGAAGTCTGAAAGTGAAAGTGAGTTTAAAAAAACAATTTTAGTGAAAAGTAAACATATGAAATGTTGGAACTTAGTTTTTAGTTGGAACAATTTTAGTGAAAAGTAAACATATTAAATGTTGGAACTCAGTTTTTAGTTGGAACAACTGAGTTCTAGAAGAAAAAGACGCCAAATCCTTATGTCATAATTGACCTCATGATATCCATGACACATATCTGGTGCCATGTTCTCTCTTAATCATACGGGGAAAATTAGCAGATAACTTGTATGAAGAGGTAGTCAATCAAGAAGTATTAAGGAGCGGTATTCAAAAGTTTAATGGTCTGTTATTTACGGTGTTAATAGTGTTAAAACTTGCCAGTGTTAACTGTATTATCCAGTTTACAAATGGTACTTATTCCATTTAAAAAATGTAATTGAATTTTTGTTTTTAGTTGAATTAGTGAAGGAGAGGGAAATTCAGTCTTTTTGAAACTGATTTGAGTTTGTTGTGTTAAAGAATAATTTTCCATATATGTCCATAATCTGGTTTTAAGATGTGAAATGTACATAAATAAAGAAGAGTAAATGTGAAAAACGAGATTATCTCTTTTAACCCATCTCTTTCAGTCGGTTTGCTTCTAGTCTTAAATTCTCAGATTATGATCTCATGGTTCGCACCTAACTTTGCAGTTGCACACGCCCACATCTTGGTAAATGGTCTTGTAAATTCACAAACTCATCTAATGCGTTCATATTCCAAGATCTCTTTTCATATGCATGCTGCTGTGCGAAACTTTCGAGCTGATCCTGACAAGATGGTGGGAAGCAAATCTTGAAACTTAATTCTGGAAACCAAAACAATTCCTTTAACATGACAAAAAGTCTCTTCCTCTCTTGGTGAAAATATTTTCAGAAGATCTTTCGATAGTTTCCACAAGTTGGGCCTTAATCTCCGAGTGAGCTTGGGAAAAGCAGCAGCATGCAGCACACAGCAGTAAAACGAACCATTCTCAACTTGTTTAAAAACTTGGGTGTCACCTTTTTCTCCTCAGCTTTTCATAAAGGAATCTTGTCTCCTTTGTTTTTCTTCTCATCAAGCTTTTAGTATATACTACTGTCTGATAAAAGTCACAGCTAGATAAATAGAAAAGTCCATCGTGATTCCAGCTTTTGATGCAATGCACAGTAAAAAAAAGAAAGATTGATAGTTGTAAAATTAACGTGACACGGATTGTTATACGAAACCTCTTTCTTCTCTTCCGTATTTATCTCACATGTACTAGTTGTCTGCTTAGGTTTTTTTTTCAATACATAAATGATGGGCTGCAACCTTTAGCTTGATTGGGATTAGTCACCCAAGTGTTAGTTTTGCTTGGCTAAGAAAGTAATGCCATTCTCATGCAAGTGAAGCTAGCTACAGCTCAGGTCGGTGCTTCAGATCAGAGGAAGAAGTCTGAGCTTCCGATGGTTGAAATCTTTTGAAAAGTTAATATACTACTAAGTATGGTACAAGACAGCTCTGTGGTTTGTTCAGCTGTCCTTCAGGGATGATGCCATGCTAGCTAGAACCAATGTTTTTAGGGTCAGTGGACAAGACATGGACTTCTTGAATTCCTTGATTTTATCATTAACATTTTCATTGTTTTGAGAAGAGATTTGTTGATCTTTTGACGTTGTCGGCAAAAACTTCAAAATTGCTTCATTAATGACTTGGTGTAGTTTGGTTGAGAGTGAAGAAATTCCTTCCTTGATGTAACATCTTGTCATCTTCGCCAGCATTACATATGGGCCTGAGGCCAACTTGATGACCAAAACTTGTAGATGATGCTCAAACATAAACTTTTGACTTTACTGCTTTTGAGAGTGCTCATGAGAAGTCATGACTCTCAAAAAAATATTTTTTTAACTTCAAAAAATTATGTATAATTTTTTTAAAATTTTATAAAATATGAATAATAGGAAAGTTATTAAATAATTATACATATAAATTTATTTTTTTAAATATTTATAAAAGAAGATAACTAAAAGTTTTTTATGAAAAACATTTTTTTATAAGAATTCCCAAACGTTTAGCGCAGACCATTAGAGCAACCCAATCCAAATCTGATGGGGCCAAAAACATGGAAGGAATAGATGTTTGAGTTGAAGGCAGGTCTGACGTTGCGTTTGTAAACTTTTTTGAAAGATATACATCATCGTACATCATACAAATTTTGTAAATATTTTTATTATTTTGTCAAATTAAAAAACATAAATTTATTTTTCTAAAGAAACTCTATCAAACTTTTATTTTTTTTTAAAAGAAAAGCACCTTATGTCAAGCTATCTCAACTTACCCCCAAGTTGGACCAAAACTAATTTGCTCCATAGAAATTTTGAGCAGCCGTACTCAAACCATAGATAAAACAAAATGCTAATTATATAAATAAGTTGACTTGGTCGGCTTATATGTGATTATTTTTGTCGTTCACTATTATATTTTAGCTAAGTTTTTAGTGAGTTTGAGTGATATAATGACCGAATAAAGTTTCTAAAAATATAATAATTATTTGGTCACTTTCGGTCATGACCCAATTTTAGATATGGCAGTTGGGTCAAACGGATAAGTTGATATTTTAAAAGATGTTTAGAAGTACTTTTAAGATAGAATTTTTTTATAATAAAGAATACTTTTATTTGTTTAAAGTAAGCTTTATTTTTATCTAAAATAATAATAAAAATAAGTAATAAAAAAATCTCATTGTATAAAATTTGTCTATATTTTCTAAAATTTTAAATAAATTATCTAAATACTTATAAAATATATATTAAAAATTATGAAATGAAAAATTAAAAAATTATGTAAGCAATGCCAAACGCACTTTTTGTCGATGTGTCTTTGAGATCAGTTGGCTCTCTATTTCAATATTATTTTTTTTCAATTTTTCATTTTAAAAGAAATCTCCTATAGCTCTTTACAAATTTTATTCAAATTTGAAAGGTACGTATGAATTACAAGTCGATAAAATTATTATTATTATCATATATATATAGTGGAGATATAGACACTCTCATTCTAAGGGGCACCTGGGGTACTGCCCATCACAACCGTTGGATTGCTTGATTCGCGGCCGCGATTGAAAAGATCATTCTCACCAGAAAAACACGCTGCAGGGCTAATATCGTCATTTTATATAGATGTTTACGCGTGCTGTGCCAAACTCGTTGTTCTCTTTTCTTTTTCCTTCTTTCGTGTTCGAGTTCGCTGCTCTCGCTCGCCTCCCGATTAAAGTGCTTCTCCAGCGATCTTCTTCACCAGCGGCCAAGCGATTCGATCTTCATCCCAAAACCTCCCTCATGTCTTCTTCCTCTCTTATTCTTTCTCTTGCGGATCGACATCCGGAGCTAGGGATCCGATTCTTACGCCCGTTCAGCTTGTCGGCTCCCTCGCTGAAATCAAAATTCTATCACGGTGGCAGGTAATTCCCCCCTCCATCTTTCGATTTTAGCTTTCAATTTCATTTTTCGTGAGCCAGCTCAACCAATTTCGTATTCGGCCGACTTTGAATTTTTTTTTCCTTTCCGAATGTTTAAAATTTTGATATTCGGGAGACAAAATCTGGTTTGTGGGATTCAGAATTCAACCTTAGCACAAAGATCAATTTTTAGATTTTTTTGCTTTTTTTTTTTTACTACTCCTGTGTCTTTTACTGATAGTGTTTTTTTTATTTTTGTTGGTCATTTTTGTTTGTAGGCTGATCATTACTGCGAAACTCCTACAGAATTAATCGAAAGTTTTTAGCCTAAAAAGTATTCTGCAGGTTAAGAAGAATGCAGTAAAATGCACTAGCAGATGCGTGATGTTGTTAGGAACGTATTGTAGCTAAATGATACATTCTACAGGCTCAATGTAGTGTAGTTTGTTGTGAATGAAGTTTGCTTAGGTAGCGTATTTCTCAGCTTGATCAAAGCAGCTGAGAGCTTGTATTCTGTTATAATATTGTAATGTAAATAAAATTATTGTAATGTTATAATATTGTGAATGAAAATTGTTACATTATGAAAAGCTTATGAATTTACAGAATGAAAAGTCTTTGTCAATAAAACTATTTCTGTTTGCTATTTCATTATTCATTTGTTGTCATGGTCAGCAAATAACAACTCAAACTAGCACTTTCATTCATTCATTCAATCACCTTCATAGAACACTTCGTTCGCAACATAACACTTCACAAAATGCTAGTTCAATTTTTCATGTAAATTCACAAGCTTTTCATGGAAATTGGTGACCCAGCATCAATTCTGAGCAAGTTGATGCAAAAGGGCAAGACCCCTATGAAAATCGGATCGATCAGATCGTCCACTCGGTGTTATTATTTATAAAAAGATAGTAAAAACGAAAACAGTTTCATGTATTCGAGACATCAAATTCGTGGTTCGGTAGCCTGGTTCATTCCTTCTCACTCGTTCGTTCAATCCGTTATCGAGAATCTTCTCGTCTTCTCTTCCGGCACCGATCGATTTGCCGATTACTATTCTTCTTCTTCTTCATTGCCAATTCTGACCATTTTTTGTTAATCTTCCTCGCCGATCGGACTCCTTGTCACCGGTCTTCTTCTTAAATTTCCAAAAAAAATTTCATAGATCTCCTTGCCAGCTTCGTAAATCATAGACATTGTTAGGATTTTTGAGTCTAAACAGAAGCAATCCTCTTATTGGGACGCTGATGAAACGTGTTCTTGTGAACTTAGGCGGGTATTTAGAAGAAGTTGGCCATCTAATTCGGCTGAATCTATAAGATGCTTGGTTAACCATCACTAAATCCGCCCATTATACTACTTTTCATAACCTAAATGCTGAGATTGGGTTTTAGGCTCTGCTTCTTCCAGTCACCTTCCCTTTCCTTAGATGGTCAAATATTTTCTTTCTCATATTTTTATTATCATAATGTTGCTTTTAGCTTCATTTTTTTTTTTGTTAACATATTTGCTTTCTGGAATGTTTGATTGTTGGAAGATTTGAAGGGGTTGGGGAGCGTTGTCTTTGGTTGTTGCGTATATGTGGTACTCTACACACTGTGGATCTTGGTGAAACTTCATGAGGCAGTGTCTAGAAGGAGGTATAATAGATATGTAGAGCTTGCTCAATCATCATTTGGTATGAAAGATCTCAACTTTATTTTGTTTATGCACTGAGAGATTGTTTAGATAGTTTGTGTTGAGCTCTTCCAAAAATCTTGCTTGCAACTACGATTTATTATATTTTGTTTTATGCATTGAGAAATTGTTTAGGTGCTTTGTGTTTGAGCTCTATAAATAATCCTGCTGCAACTATGCTTTATTATATTTTGTTTTATGTATTAAGAGACTATTTAGGTAGTTTGATTTGATCTCTTAAAATAATCTTGCTGCAACTACGTTTTATTACACCATAGTGCCTGAATTAGGAAATCAGAATACATGGATTAAATACCTATGCAAGTTCATAGGAGCACATTTCATTGGCGTTCCAACAATAGGACTACTTCTGTTTAGACTCAGAAACCCTCAAGGTGTCCATGATTTACGAAGTGTCTCTTAGCAGGATGAAATAATCATGAAACATTGACTAGCTAATTTCTAAAATTTTTAGATGAATTAATAACTTTACTATTTGTTGAAGTTTCTTTGGCATTGTTGATGCAATTGAAAATTTCTGATGCTCTGGGAAAATCTCAAAACTCTAGTTAGCAGCCTCTGGTGCTTTGGCAAAAGTTGTTGCTGAGTTATCTCTGCCATCTGGTACTCTTACAATCTCAGTATTTTTGTTGAGTTATCTCCAGTGGCAAGCCTGGTAAAGCCTGAATATGTATGCACATACATGAAAATGGTCTCCAGTGCTGTTGAATTGTATCCAACCTCTACTTAATTTTCATAATTAGCGGTAAGCCTACATACATGAATGCAGACAGTAAGCCTGTTGAAGGAGGCAACCCTATACTGGTAAGCCTGCATACATGAAAGTTTTTTAAACAATTAGACTTGAAATGCATCTCTAAAGTTAATTTATATTTGAATTGTTTATATCAAACACTTGGTGCCTACAGGATAGTGACCTAAGTCCTTTTGTTAGTGTCAAAATCTCAACAACAACTTGTAGGCATACAAAAATGTTGCCCATCGCTGTATGTAAAAGCAATTATGGTGTAGCTAGCTTATTCTTTGTAATGCATAAAATATAAAGATTCTACTATATTTAACACTTTTTGGCTATTGTCTTGAATACTGTTACTACAAAAAACATGAAAGATGTAATTTCAAAATTATATTCAATATTTCTTGTATACAATCATTTTTATTTATTTTTTATAGTTGTTATAGTAGATATTATATAATGCATATATTGTGTTAATATAGTAATATTTATTTGAACAAAATCCGATTTGTCCCAATCGGTTGACCCAATGACCCACACAGTTAATCGGTGACTCGGTAGTTTTTTTCGGTCGTGGATCAAGTTGGGTTTTAAAACTATGGTCCTCACCAAAGCTCTTGGTAATATTCAGAAAACTTATTGATTTAAATTGTTTCTTCTAGTTGTTTGGTAACTACAACAAAAAGGATAATTACCATTTAAGTTTATTACCACCTATAAAATATCAGTAGTTTCAGAAATTTGTAGAAATTACCATCTATAAAATCTCAATAGTTTCATAAAACTGTAGACACCATTTGACGGTATGTTTTAATAACTTTTCATTCTAATTTTTAATTTATATTTCTTAATAAATCTTTTATAATATTTACAAACTTTTTTTTATAAATTTGAAAAGTACAAAAAAATTTACATTGTAATATGTTATTATTATTTATTTTTTATATAAAAAATTAAAACTCAACTTTAAAATAATAGGGATGGCAATAAATGATCCGACACGAAAATTCAACTCAAGAATGATTCATTTAATTCAGATTAAGATTGAAACTTTTGATCAGTCTAAATATATTTATTAGGTTAAGATTGAACAAATTTGATCCGATTATTAATAAGTTGATCCAAATTTTTCGAACGAATTTGATCCGGATATTAATAGATTGATCTAAATTTTTGAAGGAATAATTTTTTATCCAAATTGATCCAAAATTGACTCACCAATTCAAATTGTCACTTTTTAAAGAAACAATTCTTTTCTAATTTTTTATTATCGTATAAGAAAATATGGCAACAAAAGAAATCGTTAATAATAATTTATATATGATTAAATTTTATTATATTTATAATTAATTATTTGATTTCATGCCTTAGTAAAATAATATAATATTAATAATTATAATTTTATCGAAAGTACTACTATATATTTATAATTATAAAAATTTTAGTTATCACAATATAATTACTAAAAATAAAAATAAAAAAATCTTTTGTAATATTTGAAATGGTGATGAATATATTAAAAAAATATATATTTTAACGAACATTAATAATATTTTTTTAATAAAAATATCGTTTAATTCAACTGAATTTATAATTTCACCGTAACACTTCTAAGTATCTCCTACTGAAAAGCATCCATCAAACTACTAACATAGATCAACAGCCAACCTTGAGAAGTACGGCATCTCGTTTGTAACTACATGGAATAAGCCAATAACATTAGAATGAATTATTATTAGTCTTTTATATTATATTTATGATGCCAAAGTGATATAAGATGTTAACTGCTATTGTTTCTTAATAGTATACTAAATATTTACCATAGTCTTCCGTGCCGTTTGAATTTTCGAAAAATCTTGTACGAGAAGGTTTTAACTTCATTGGACAACACTAATTAAGAAATTGCCGAGATGCTTAACATAAAATGTTTCCTTTAAAAAAATTATTTTCAAAAATATTTTTGATTATATATATATATAATAAATTATGTAGAAGCTTTTCATGATATATAGTTTATTTGCGTTTTTTATTTTTAATTTTTAATTTTTTTAAAATATTATAGAAATTTTGTTATAAAATTAAAATTAAAATAAACCGATGAAGTAAAAGTTTCGTCTCTTAAAATATGTAGTTTTGTCTCGTGTACGGAGGTCTGTCATTTTTCAACTTCAAAATCCAACCGTGGATATAACTTAATGTGTTTTGTCTCTTAATCGTAGAATTGAAAAATCAACATAATTAGATAATAAAAACATACCATGGAGTTCATATCCAAAGATATGAAGCTCAAGGGTGGGCGTGTGCCATATAGGGCCAAGTTGTTCGGGTTGTAAATGAGTCTTTCTTATCTAACTTCTCTTGCTTGAAGTAAGTCACCAGCATTGTGCGTTTGGAAGCCTAACTTGATGGGTCCATTACTGGACCAAATAGTTACGATGTCCTAACTTTGCTTTTGGGCTTTTCAAGCCATGTTGCATAACGGAGTATTGTATAACGGAAAAAAGAAAATTTTCTTCTTTCTTAGTTTCCTCTAGGGATGGCAATATAGGTTGATGGATTAGTTTCGAATCAACCCATTTAATAATCAGATCAAATTCGTTCAATTTTAACCCAATCTATGAATTTATACGGGTCAAAATTATCAACCCTAATCCAACCTACTAATAATCGGGTCAAATTCGGATCGACTCATTTAATAATTAAAATTATTAATTATTAATTTTATATTTTTAAGTTTCAACGAAATTATAATATCAGTTTGAATAGAAGTGTACAATATTTTTACTGACGAGATATAATTATGTCCGACAAAAATATGCATTCCTTAATATCTTCATCTATACTTAAAATATCCAAAAAAAAATATTATTTTTATTTTTTGAAAATATATGATAACAACTGAAATTTATAATTATAAATACATATTAATAATTTCGATAAAAATTTTGATAATTATATCTATCTAACAAAATTTTCATAAAAATCTTTATACGAAATATAAATTCATCATTAAAAATATCTACATACTAATACTTTCGATAATATTGTAATTTTCATCTTACACTATTTTACTAAGGTATAAAAATACATAACTAATTATAAATACACTATAATTTAATAGGTTATAAATAACTATTTTATCGATTATTTTTATTGCCAATATTTTATTATACGGTAAGAAAAAATTAAGAATTGTTACTTCAAAAGATGACATTTCGGATTGGTATATCAATTTCGGGTTAACTCGGATCGACCCATTTAATAATCGGATCAAATTCGTTCAACCCTAACCCAACCTATATATTTATATGGGTCAAATTTTTCAACCCTAACTCTGATTAAAAAGGTCGGTTTCGAATTATATTTCCGGATCGGGTCATATATTGTCACTCCTAATTTTCTCGTTCTATCAAATAATAATATAGTCAATTATATCACAGGCGCCGGAGTTGACCCACAGCCTCTTAGACGTGAAGCATCCCTTGGCTACTGCTACTTAGACATTGACAAAAAATATTCTACTTCATGGTAATTTTCGCTATAAATTGATTTATGCTTCATTTATCATAAATTAAACAAATAGGAAATTTTGTTCAAAGACTAGTGATTTTTTGTCTATGCATAAAGGAGCTTATTAGTATATCAGTCTTGCCGTATTTCATGGTAATTAATGGTTATGAAGAAATGGGATTCTGATAAAAGAATTTGTTAGGTGCTCGGTGTATTTACATTTCTTACGAATAACAAACATTTATGATGAAAATTACTTACTCATCTAAACTGCACGATTGATGGAAATACTTCTACAAAAATGCTACATATGACCAAAGTGCAAGGGAGCTCATGCCCAGTGAATTATATTGATAAGGAGACCTTCAGACATTGACTTCCTCAGAGTAACACCGGATCCTGCATTCGAATAGTTGCCTATCTCTTTTTTATGTGAAGACTAAAGTTTGTCTACAGAGGAGCACGCCCATTAACAGCAAAGTAAGAAAATCTTCAAAGGAATCATTGCTTCGTCTACTTATTATTTCAAACATTCAATCAAACCACAAAAGAATCATCAATCCATCTTAAATAATAATGCACCGTCAAATTAAAAGTCTGGAAGAACCCCTTCGCTTCCTTATTGCTCCCAAATCCGAACCCATGTTCCCCTGCTAGGCACTCCGCCGCATACCACAAACAACATGTAGTACCCGGGTGGCGCCAGCACCGTCGATCCCGGACCAATAACATCCACAACGTACGCCTCTCCTCCTTTGGTCACCTTTACTTCCTCCACCGGGAGCACCAACAACCTTTGATTCATGGAGAACGAGTGCGTCGTGAACGAAGACGCCGCCATGGTTGCATGCAAGTTCTTCTTGTCAAATTCGACGCCCTTCACTTCAAACCTTATTGAAAGTTTCTGCCCGTATCTAATATCAAATCCTTGCTCGATCGATGTAATCCTCGGTCTCGTGTCGTAACCCAAGTACGGAGGATAGAAAGCTTCAACGCTTAACTCAGTGGGAAACAAAACATTACCAAATTCGTACTTGATATTCGGGTTACTTCCTCCAACTAAAACCCTCCCATCTGCAAGCAAATGCGCGCTCGAGTGGTAAACACGTGGAATTCCCGATGGATTCAAGACTTCGAATTTGTTGTCATCTTGATCGGTAGTGGTAGTGATTCCAGTTCGGTAGAGAACTGGGTGCAACACAGGTTCTCTGCCCATGCCCCACCCTGCTGTTCCTTTTCTTGCACCATTAATTATCAATACATCACCAGTTGGAAGAATTATCATGCCTCCCATCACTCTCCCAATTGGCATTTCCTCCATTACCCATTCAGGCGAGTCGTGAGTGATCACTACACGGCCGCAACTCTTCGACGCCGGTAAAAATATTCCGTTCATCGCCATGGAGTTTGAATACGGAACGCTTCCCCCGCAAACCATTACTTCAGCCTTGACCATTTTTGAGCTGTTGCTATAAAGAATGAGAGGGAGGAGAACGGAAGAACCAGTACTGGGGTAGTTGCGAGCAATTCCGTCAGGGATCTCCGGAAAAGTTCTGATGATTCTGTGGTTGACGTAATTGAGAAGGATCGATTTCGTATTGGCGAAAATGAAGATGTTTCCGTCAGTGGAGAGATGAACGAACGGGTACAGATTATTCTCTACGGCGTCCGTCGTATCTCGAAGAAATGGTAGCTCGTAAGCGACGTTATCGGAGTCGGAAACTTTCGGTATGAACTCGTAGTTGAACTGTCTCCTTCCACCGACGACAATTATCTTACCTTCCGGTAGTAGCAGGCTAGTGGAATACCAGCGGCGCACAGTGAGGCCATAAGCTTGTTCTACCCAATCGCAATCTACACATGGCCGGAGAACACGGATAGCATGATCGCCGTCATTGTATCCACCACTCTGAACTAAATATCCATCGACACTGAGGGAACCTGAAGAGCAAAATGTGTCGGTGAGCACTGTGAGAGGTCGGACAAAACGGGTTGCTGGATCGAACTCGACGGAATGAGCGGTGCAGTCGTGGGGCAGTGCCACGTCGAAGGCGTCATCACGGCACCGGCCTAGAGGCAACGAAATGTTTGATGCGCCGAAGTCGGTCCGATCGAAAGCGACGATCTTGTCGTTCGGCATTAGAACGATGTGCATAGCAGAGATGCCGATGCTTCGCTGGAGAAGCTTCCATTGGCCTAGTTTGTTGCTGTTATCTTGATCTGCAGAAGCTAATATGCATAAGTTTGTTGCTAACAATAAGAAGAAGATGGTGCAGATTGTGGTGATTGATTTCATTGAATCCATGCCTGTTCTGGTTACGAAAAATTAGTTATGGAGAAGGGAGAGAGAGAGAGATCATTAATTTACATTGAAGGAAATGGACAAAAGGAAAGATGAGTACTTTCCAAAATATATTGCAAGTCTGAGCTGGATCATTAAACAGCACTGCTGTTTCTGATTGCGCAAATACTTCATTCAACAACAAAGAGAGCAGTGTTCAGATTAACACATTTTGGAATTTCTAGTACACAGCGTGGTAATTTCCTCTGAATGTTGAATTTCAGAGCGGTTTGATTTCCTATGAGCACCTACTCACTAGGATCTAGAAATTAGAAAATGTGTTTTAATTATCTAGCAGATATACGGACTCTCTTCTTATTATCTAGAACTAAGAAGCTATTTATTTTGATATTAAACTCATTTTTTAGAAATCAATTTCTATAAATAAATTTAAAATTAAAAGTATTTAATAAAATAATTTTAAAAATAAATTATTGACAAAAATATTTATTTTAAATTTATATTTATTTTAAAAACGAGAATAAAAAAGTGAATTTGGTGTACTGATAAATAAGTCCTTAGCATAACTCTTACTTAAGTACAACAATCTATCTTAATGGCGAGAAATTAAACCACATCGATTTCAATAGGGATGAAAATATACGACCTGACCTCAAGCGTCACTCGGACAGAACTTGGCACCTTGTCAACGAAGACCGAACGATTTATCCATGTTTCATCGTTGCCAACCTACTAAATTTTTTTCATCGGCTTCTTTCTGCCTAATGTTTGCATGAACTTGGATTTTGTATATGTGGGTTTAGTATTGGTTTTCAATTGTTTTTATTGGACTATATTATTGGGCTATATATGAGACAAATTCATTATATGTATTATATAAATAATCGTACGATGTAAACTTTAGTTATCATTAATTCTTCATTATTTATCATATTCAATTCTATTATTATTTTTCTTCATCAATTATTTCATGGTATCGAGCCAAGTTAATTTTTGAAAATTTTTTTTTTTCTACATTTCTTTTCTTTTCAATTTTTTCTTCTTCATCATCAAAAAAAAAAAAAAAACCCTAACCCTACCGCCGCCGGCGGATTCGTCGTCGCTGCTGCCGCTGCAGCCGCCTACAACCGCCGTCTTCTCCAGCCGGTGCCGCTATCGTCGTCTTCGTTCGCCGCTATCGTCGTTCGTTTCCGCCGTTCGTCGCCGCGGCTCTTCTTCACGCTCGCCGCCGCAATCACGCCCTCGCCGCCGCAGTCGCGCTTCCGCCGCAGACGCCCGCCCGCCTGCTTCGGGCCACTGCTGCATTCGGGCAAGCCCGGCCCGATCTCTAGGTCCGGCCCGTTTTCCTTAAAAATAAAAAAAAAAAAAAATTTGTTATGCCTTCGTCAGACTTTTTTCGGGACTTTCTACCGACATCTACAGATTTTTCTTTGAGTACTGCGGATGATTGGGCGGAATGGGCTGCTTCAGTTAGAACTATTCTTCGTGGACGTCGTCTTCTTGGTCATCTTGATGGCTCTATTCAACGTCCTCTCTCACCATCAGATGATGCTTCTATTGAGGTAAAGAATAACATTCGTATTGCATAGGATATTTGGGATGATTATGATGAACGAATTCTCGCATTTATCATTACATCTGTTGATCGATCTCTTCGACCACATCTTGAAGACATCCCCACTGCTGCATTATTATGGGAGACTTTGACTACTCAGTTTGTTCAATCAAGTGCTGCTAGAAAGTATCAAATTCTCACCGAGGCTTGGGTCGCCAGACAGGGTGATCGCACTATTCAAGAGTTCGCTACATTGATGCGAGGTTACTGGCGCGAGCTCTTGAAGCTTGAAGGTCATGGCTTTGCCTGTCATGAACGTCGTATCTGTCGTGAACGACGTCAACTTTACCAGTTTGCTATGGCTTTGCGTCCAGAATTTCAAGCAGTGAGTGGTCGTATCATACAAAATAACACCAGTCTAGATGCTGCCATTTCTAAGCTCATTGCCGAGGAGACTCGCTTACGGTCTCTTTCGATGATGGTACCGACATTGACTCCTGCTTCAGCTACAGTATTTGCTGCATCTTCACGCCCTTCATCTTCCACTTCGAGAGACACTAGTGGTCATTCTCGCAGGAATTCTTTCCATTCTCGTCAGCAATTATTCTGTACTCATTGCAAGAAATCGGGTCATACTGTGGATGGTTGTTTTCAGCTTCACCCACATTTACTTACTCAGTATCGGGAGCGAAAGAAGGCGAAAGATTCTACCACTACTCGCCCTCCAGTTGCACAGGCAAATGTTGTTGATGCTGTTCCTATCTCTCAGTCTATCACCAATGACTCAATGAATATTCACCATCGTTTTGCTCAGATAGAACTTCAGCTTCAGCAATAATCCATTTTTGCTGGTTCATCTGCCTCTGCTTCTTCCGCCGCTCCTGGTATGTCTTCCTCTTGGATTTTAGATTCTAGTGCATCTCATCATATGACTTCGGATCTATCATTGTTATCTGACACGACATCTTTACCACTAAACTTTTCATCTTTACATACTGCCGATGGCTCTCAACTAACCATCACTCAATCTGGTTCCGTTATTTCTGACTCTCTCAGTCTACCCTTTGTTTTACATGTTCCTCATCTCATCCTACATCTAATCTCAGTCAGTTCTCTTTGTGAAAGCGGGCTTCTTGTTGTCTTTGATTTCCTTATACATTGCATGCGGGATCCTCGACCGGCAGACGATTGGTCGTCTTTCGTAAAAAAGGGCATTGTATCACTTAGAGTATCTTCATCTTTTTCTTTTCGACTACTTCAAATCTTAGTTGTCTTTCTTTGTTTTGCGTCTGCTGCTGATTTGTGGCTGATGACATTTAGGTCATATTTTGAATCTCGTTTTTAAAGAGTCTTATTGATAGTGGAGCTCTTGGGAGTTTCTTTTTCTCCTTTATCTTCATGTACTAGCTGTAAGTTGGCAAAACATTCAGTTTTACCTTTTCATCAAAGTTTATCTAAAACTTTTCATGCTTTTGATCTAATTCATTCTGATATTTGGGGACTAGCTCCAATTTCATCTATGACTGGTTTTGTTTACTATGTGAGTTTCATTGATGACTATACTCGTTATATTTGGGTTTATCTTCTCCGTAATCGTTCTGAAGTTTCTACTATATATAACACTTTCAGCACTATGGTTCATACTCAGTTTAATACTCGAATTAAGATTTTTCGTTCTGATGGTGCTCGTGAATATACATCTTGTACTATGAGATCCATCTTACAGTCTTATGCCACTATTTTTCAACAATCTTGTCCTTATACACCTGAACAGAATGGAGTAGCGGAGCGTAAGCATCGTCATATTCTTGAAACTGCTCGCTCTCTCTTACTTTCCTCTTCAGTTCCTCAAGTTTTTTGGGCAGAAGCTATTCTTACATCTGTTAATTTTATCAATATTACCCCTTCATCTGCTTTGTCTGGTAAGACACCTCATGAGAGTTTATTTTTATTTCCTCCAGACTATAATATGATCCGCACTTTTGGGTGCACTTGTTTTGTTCTACTTCCTCCGACTGAGCGGACAAAATTGACTGCTCGATCAGTCAAGTGTGTTTTGCTTGGCATTAGTTCGGAACATAAAGGGTATCGATGTTATGATCCCACAGCACGCCGACTTCGTATTTCTCGTCACGTCACTTTTCTTGAAGACTCTCCTTATTTTTCTTCTTCACTGCATGATGTTCACTTTCTAACACCATCATATTATCTTTCATCCAGTTCATCTGACTCTTCTCACATGTCTATAGATCCTAATCCATTACTTCCCTCTATTAATACCGCCCCTTCTTCGATGACACAAACGCCGGCTAGCGAAGATCCTCCTCATTCTTCTCCAATTTTACCAATATCCAGTTTATCTACATCTTCACCACCACTTGTTCGTCAGTCACAACGTCCTCATCGTCCTCCTACTCGTTTTACACCAGATTGTTCAGGCCCGCTTGATAGGTTTGGTTTTGCCACCCTCACCTCATACTCTCAAAAGTTTCATTCATTTCTTACTGCTGTTCATATTACTTGTGAACCTAATTCTTACCAAGAGGCAATTCAGTACCATGAGTGGCGAGAGACAATGGCAGAAGAATTTCGTGCATTTCAGCAGACAGGTACTTGGGATGTAGTTTCATTAGGGAGAGAGTCTGACCTATCGATTTGCAAATGGATTTTTAAGGTTAAATATCGACTGATGGCTCCATTGAGAAGCCACAAGGCTCGTCTTGTTGCTAGAGGCTTTACTCAGAGCATGTGATTGATTATGATGAGACATTTGCTCTCTGTTGCCCGGATGACTCATCGCATTCGCACTCTATTAGCGATTCTTTGCAATACGTCGATGGCCTCTTTATCGGATGGATGTGAAGAATGCTTTTCTTCATGGTAAATTATCGGAGGTTGTTTATATGCGACCACCTCCGGTCTTTCTACTCCTCGGGTTGTGTATGTCGTCTTCGTCGTCTATTTATGGACTCAAACAGCTCCTAGAGCTTGGTTTGAGTGTTTTTAAATCGAGCTATTACTGAGAATTTGGATTTCAGCAAAGTTCTCAAGATCATTCTTTATTTGTGCGGTCTTCTTCTTTGCAGGCGGGTACTCTGTTATTATATGTAGATGATATAATTTTAACAGGGGATGACATTGCAGGTATTGCAGCCACGAAAAAGCACCTACATCAACAGTTTCAGATGAAGGACCTTGGATATCTACGCTATTTTCTTGAATTGGAGATTTCGCAAAGTACTAGAGGAATTCTTATTTCTAAAAAAATATACTCGACATTATTAAATCTGCAGGCTTATCTGATAGTCGGACGGTTGATACCCTTTTAGAGCTTCATTTGAAGCTTCGTCCTACAGATAGTGAGCCTCTCACAGATCCTACTCGGTACAGACGGCTTGTCGGTCAGCTTGTCTATCTTTGTATGACTAGGCCAGACATTTCTCATGCAGTAAGTGTCGTCAGTCAATTTATTTCTGCACCGAGATCAGCACATTATAGTGCTTTACTCAGAATTCTCAGATATCTTCAAGGCACTATTACTCGCTCCTTATTTATATCTTCCACATCTACTTTGGAGCTTCGAGCTTTTACTGATGCAGATTGGGCTGGTGATCCAACCACTAGACGTTCTACTACAGGTTTCTGTTTATTCATTGGTGATTCATTAATTTCGTGGCGCAATAAGAAACAGGATGTCGTTGCTTGTTCTTCAACAGAAGCCGAGTATCGAGCTATGGCTGCTACCACAAGGGAGATTATTCATGTAAGGAGATTACTTACTGATATGGGAGTTACTTTTGCAAAAATTACTCCTCTTTACTGTGATAATCGGAGTGCTATTCAGATTGCAAGCAATCCAGTTTTTCATGAACGAACGAAACATATTGAAATTGACTGTCACTTCGTTCGTGAACATCTTCTGTCAGGTACTATTTCTTTACCACATGTTGCTTCTACTGATCAACTAATAGATTTCTTTACAAAATCGCATCCGATACCGAGATTTCAAACGTTATTGAATAAACTCATATTGTTTGACCCATCATGAGTTTGAGAGGGGATATTGGACTGTATTATTAGGCTATATATGAGACAAACCCATTATATGTACTATATAAATAATCGTACGATGTAAACTCTAGTTATCATTAATTCTTCATTATTCATCATATTCAATTATATTATTATTTTTCTTCATCAATTGTTTCAGTTTTATTTTTTTACTTGAAATTTCAATAGAGATCTGTGAAAATTGTGGAAAATATTAGTATATATTTCTTTGGAGTTGATTTTAGTAGGATTGTTGCGCTGAAATGAGTTTGAGTTTGACTCAAGTTTGATTTAATCTATTGTCATGGTTCCGGATTGGGTGGTGACACCAAGTCACCAACCTACAAAACATTAAAGATAAATAAACATACCCATCATTTTTTCTAGGAAATTATCCAAAAAAAAAAAAAAAAAAAAAGGAGGAGGATGGTAAGAGCTAATCGTGAGGAACCTAACTGCCTTACCAGTTACAGAAGCTCAAAAAAAAAAAAGGAAAAAGAATAACTAATCCCATGATTGAATTACCATTTGCCAAGGATTGTAACATACCTTCAATTGATTTTTGTAACTTTCCAACCAGGACAAATATCGCTATGATTTCTTTCTTACTTTGAAAGATAATTTCTTTCCTTTGTCAGAGAAGACATTCTGGAACGATTACTAGTTCCTTTTAAATACTTATTACGACTGCTTGAGAATCTTATTAACATTTTTCCATTTAGCCAATGAACACGATACTACTAGAAATTAAAATTTTAAAAGTCCGTAAGGCAAACATATATTTGGTAGCTTGTTTACAGAGATTTAAAACTAAAGGATTGGCTACAAGCATTAGAAGGTATCAAGAGAACGAAGGTCAGTCATTCAATGGCTTTCGTTTTCTCTTCTTTTTATGTTTTTTTTTTGTTATTATTTGACAGCTTTCTTATCAGGGGATGTATTTTCTTGGATCAAAAATTCATTTCTGCATTTCAATTTATTTCGAACTTATCGAAACTCAGCTCTAATCTAATTTTTATTGAATTTAGTTTCACTTTACGAAACTTATTTTCTATAAATCAAAAAATACACTTATATTTAACCGATGCAAAGTACAGGAGCCGGATCGAAATACAGTTGGGGAATAAATACAGATTCCAGCATTCCAAATAATTAAATATGTTATTCTTGGTCAGTAGAGAGCTATTAAGTCACGGACTGTAGGAGCAACATGTGGAACGTATATGTAGTAACTATAGAATCTTGAATTATTTCATTATGAATGTGGAGATTGGAATGATTGATTAACGTTTAAGGGCCACTTTTGGGCGACCTAATTAGCCCACATTTCTTAAAGTGATTTTGATAATTATTTTTAGAATAATTTTATCTTTCGAGCTTGAGTTTATAAGTGCTATTATTTGATGATGAGACACCAAATTATCATTTGAAATATTTACCAAATATTAAATAGTTATCATCGTCATAAAAATCTTATTTTGCGACTACGTAACATGTTTTGCATTCATGCAGCATGCAGAAGTATGTATGATTTGATAGCAAGTTCTTTAGCAACAGAATAGAAAGGTCAGGATTTGATGAACAAAAAAGGCACTGAATTCCCCCATAACAACAGTTGATTTTTAGACGAATTTCCAATGTAATCCATATTTTGCATCACATTTTAGATTTTTAAAATTTTTTTAATTCAAAACAATCGTGCATAGTATTCTGAAAAGGTTTATTTAAAAACTTTTAAATACAAATAAACTATACAGATAGATATTACTACACATATTTTTTTCTAAATCATATAAAATTTTTTTAAAAGGGAAATAAAACTCACACACAAATAATTTACAATAGGAAACATGGTGTTAAAATTTTCCTGATAATAATAGATATTTATGAACCATAATTTATGCTTTGAGCATGCGAACTTCGGTAAGCACATGTGAATTATTGTGAAGAGCTAAACTCTGGATAAATTGAAAACTATTGACTGGGTTGTATCGCTATAGAAGTCGTTTTTGAAGGATTTCGACGTGAATCTGATCGTCTGGACTAGATATTTGCATCATTGAGGCCTGTTTCAAATATATATAAATAAGTTTTATGAAAGTAAAAAATAAAAAATAAAAATTTTAATTATTTTTATATTTTTTTAAAATTGAATATGGAGTTCAATTTTTATATTTTAATTATTATTTTTTAAAGTTGGTTAAAAGTATATTACAAATTTATGTTTTAATTGTTTTTTAAAAATGGTAAATTTTAAATTTTGTGTTTTTGGAAGTGGAGTTTAATTATGTTTAGAGTGAAGATCCTTAAGAAAGTGAAGTTATAAATTTTTTGTAGTACTAAAATACATGAACTTTTTAGAATTTTAATTTTGACCGAAAAATTTGAAGTTTTGGGTTTTCGAAACATATCCTTAGCTTTTGAGTCTTGACATGTATTGATGGATTTGATCAAGCGATCGAGTCTATATCATGCTTGGATTTGTCAAAAAGATCATCAAATATACGAAGAAATTAAAGTTGATTTATAAAGCATTATGTGAGATTTGTTGAAGATTTTTTAGAGGAATTTAAATACATTTCTGATTAACTGTGAATAAAATATTTTTATCAGTAATTCTTTGACGTATGTAAACGGTTTTCACCAAAAGATCAAATCCAGAACATGAAAGAGTTCCCCATAAAGAATTCTTTGAATATGGGCTGATTATATTTGATTGACGAAGATTTCTGAGGAAGACTGACAGTTTTCCCTGACGGTTAGGGAGTAAATTATTACAGAAAAAACATAAAAGGTTAATTTGGTAAAAAAATTCTTTAATGTGTCCTGAAAGTGTTGTTTCATATTATACATTGATAGGATTCACTCGTTGAAATCAAATGGGGAACCATACATTGATCAACTGCTATTTGACGGCCAAAGGTTTGATGACCATATCCAGCTAAAGATTTTGAGCTTCCGTTCATTATTGATCCAAGGATGAATATCGTTAAGGCCAATGTGCGAAATAGAACTTCGTGGATTAATTTGCCAAACGGAAAATTTATAGACTCAATAATAAGGGCTGAAATGGCTACACTTGGGACGGTAGTGGATCATAGCTTTGAACCATTACCGACAGTAGGAATAAGTGCAATTGACAGCCCACAAGAGTCGCAGTAATTTTGCAAAGTCGGAATAATTATTCATAGCTATTACATGAAAAGGGTTAAAAGAACAGCACGTTTAGGTGAAAACACATGAGTCTACTCCGAACAAAATAAGACACATCATGTTCATGTGTCACTAACCTAAAGATGATTACGCTACTTTCTCTCTTTGCTATATCCTACTTCTTGACCTCTTCATACTCTGCTTCTGGTGGCTGTTCACCGCCTTGAGACCCACTAGACGAAGACCCACCAGAACCACCGGACATGTGCTCCCCAATCTTCGAAACTGCTTTGTTGGCAGCATCAAGCTTTGCTTTGATCTTCTCAATATCATCGCCAGCCATTTCCTGGCGCAGGTCGGCAACTGCAGCCTCAATCTCCAAAGCAATTTCAGTAGGAATCTTGTCTCTGTATTCACCCAGACTCTTCTCAATGCTGTAAATTGTAGTGTCTGCACTGTTCTTGATGTCTATGAGAGCCTTCCTTTCTTTGTCCTTCTCAGCATGCAGTTCAGCTTCCTTGACCATCTTCTCAATTTCATCCTCTGAAAGACCACCAGAAGACCTGATAGTAATTTGCTGTTCCTTTCCTGTGGTCTTGTCTTTCGCCGAGACTGTAACAATGCCATTGGCATCGATGTCAAAGGTGACCTCAATCTGTGGCATTCCTCTTGGTGCTGGAGGTATGCCAACAAGCTCAAACTCTCCCAAGAGCTTGTTGTCCCTGGCCATTTCCCGTTCCCCTTGCAATACTCGAACACCGACCTGAGTCTGGTTGTCGGCAGCAGTGGAGAACACCTACCAGCAATAAACTTCTTTTGTCAATACTCTGTCCGCCAAAGTATTTTATGCTTTTGGTAAAAACAATACTATATTAAATGATTTATATTATATAGAAACTGCACAGGGAACAGTCAAGTAAACAAACTGCTTGCTTTTACCATGTGAACAGATATACATCTACAACAAAACCACAAGTGAGAGAATGTCTATTGAAGCTACAAGTACCAAAAACACGCATGCTGTATATGAACATCAACTCACTAATAGACATCTAAAACACAAAACAGGTTATAATGATGGCGTGTATGCATTCTAAAAACACATTTATTAAGTTCTATTGTTCAGATACTCAATCTTGATTTGACACCTTAAAAGATCCTATGAAAAAACAAAGTGGTCCAATGAGATGCATGTGAATCAAAAGCGTTAGCAGATCAAAATTTCCTTGAACTATGAAAGAGTCTCTATTGCAAAGAGAGAAATCGTAGTAGGTTTCAAACTATGTGGAAACAGCCAGTTCTCTAATGGTATAATAATCGATCATCCTCTGTATTCAGTTTATAACACCGTTTACACATTGTCATCTTCTCATTCCAGTTTTATGCTGCAGGTTAGTTGGGAGGATATTGAGTTTCGTTATGTTTCAAAGGCAACATTAACTTGTAGTCAACTTACAATCCTAAAGGTATATAACGAAATGATACAAAATTATATCACTTTATATGTCCAAGACTATCAAGAAGCACCAAACAGTGGACTCAATGGCAATTAAATCATGTCCTAACACTTATATATGAAGGAGGAGCCTCACCTGGCTCTTCTTAGTTGGAATAGTTGTGTTCCTGTTGATCAATCTTGTGAAGATACCACCAAGCGTCTCAATACCAAGAGATAGAGGAGTTACATCCAAAAGAAGTAACTCTTTGACGTCTCCACGAAGGATTCCACCTTGAATGGCAGCTCCCATTGCAACAGCTTCATCCGGGTTTACTCCTTTGCTTGGGGTCTTTCCAAAGATCTCCAACACCACTTCTTGAACCTTTGGAACCCTGGTCATTCCACCAACAAGAAGAACTTCGTCAACTTCCTTAAGAGATATGCCGGCATCTTTTAGACAACTTTTGCAAGGGATTTTAGTCCTCTCAATCAAGTGATTAACCAAACTCTCAAATTTCGATCTTGTTAGTGTAATATTCAAGTGCTTGGCTCCTGAAGCATCAGCTGTGATGAATGGCAGATTGATCTCAGTTTGGGATGTGGATGACAATTCAATCTTCGCTTTCTCAGCTGCTTCACGTAACCTTTGGAGCGCCAACCTATCTTTTGAAAGATCAATTGCCTCAGTTCTCTTAAACTCACTCACAAGGAAATCTAAAAGGGCGTTATCAAAATCCTCCCCACCCAAGAAAGTATCACCATTTGTTGCTTTCACCTGAAGACAAATTAAATTAATTTCATTCCAGCCCTAACATACAAACAAAGCAACTTAGGAAAAATGCTAAATACATACCTCAAACACACCATTTGAAATCTCTAAGATCGAAACATCAAAAGTTCCTCCTCCAAGATCAAACACTGCGATAAGACCTTCTTTGTTGTTCATTCCATAAGAAAGTGCAGCTGCAGTTGGTTCATTGATGATTCTTTGTACATCGAGGCCAGCAATCCTCCCAGCATCTTTTGTGGCCTGGCGCTGCGCGTCATTGAAGTATGCTGGAACAGTAATTACAGCCTTGGATACTGATTTACCAAGGTAGGATTCAGCAGTTTCTTTCATCTTTGTCAAAATAAAAGCACCGATCTGGCTCGGAGAGTATTGCTGTCCATTGGCTTCTACCCAAGCATCTCCGTTAGGGGCCCTGACTATCTTGTACGGAACCATTTTCATCTCCTTCTGTGTTTGGGGATCATCAAATCTCCTACCTATCAACCGCTTGGTCCCAAAAACTGTATTTGCAGGATTGGTCACGGCTTGCCTCTTAGCTGGTGTTCCAACAAGTAATTCTCCTTTCTGATTAAAAGCAACAACCGATGGTGTAGTCCGAGCCCCTTCAGAGTTCTCTATCACTTTCGGGTTCTGCAATATTAAGAGCAGCTTAATTCAAAATAGAGCCATAATGATGAAAGGTTGACCTTCAGTTATTGGCAGAAAAGAACCTTTCCCTCCATAACAGCAACACAAGAATTTGTAGTTCCCAAGTCAATACCAATAACATCATTCCCAGCAGGTTTTGCACTATTCTCAAAAACAAAATACAAATTTCAGCGTACTATATAAGATGTCAATTGCTAACATATTCAGTTATAAAATTGTACCTGAATAGCCTAGTAAAGTTTCCCCATCTTTGGCACAGAGGTGATCCAGCTACCAAAGTATTTGAATTACAAGATAGCTGCAAGAGTCAGCCACAAACAAAGGTTACATTTTATATTACTGGCCTAGCTCGATTAAGCCTGTTCAATGAAGGTTCATAAATCTTCCATTTAAATTGTTTTACAGGGTAACAGCATATTCAATTAGTAATCCTATATTATACTCCAGATTGCATCATTCAAAGCAAAACAACACATAAGATTTAAGCAGCATCAGAGTCCTAAATAATGACACAGATGCAAAATAGGAAAAGAGGGGGCATAGATCACTGGAGCAACCAAGATGCTAGAAAAAATTGTCTCATATGCCAAGTCCTAACTTAGCATATTCAGTTAGTATCATATATTATACTCCAGATTGCATCATTCAAAGCAACACACCACATAAGAATTAAGCAGCATCAGAATCCTAAATAATGAAACAGATGCAAAATAGGTAAAGTAGGGAGATGGATCACTAGAGCAACCAAGGTGCTTGGAAAAATAGTCTCACATGCCAAGTCCTAATTTTCTTCCCTTCTCTCTTCTTTTCGAGTGCTTGGAAAAATGTGCAGCTATAGCATCATTTCACATGGTGTGCCAGCACTAGCAGTAGTCACTAAAGGAAGTTTTAGATGAAATAACCACAGAAATCTGGAACTCCACCAAGGAAGTTACAAAATCAAGACGCTACAGAGCGACATTATCAAACAGCATATCAGCAAAACATACAAACTTATGCAGTAGAACCAAGACAAAAAGGCTGTTATCAGATTTACCAAGAGAGAAGGACTACAGAGGAACTTAATTTAATTAATCACTTAAAGGACTAATGAACAAGGAAAAGAATAAATAACAGTGGCATCCAGGAAAGGAAGGAAAAGCAATCAGCCTTATTATGTTGCAACTAAAAGACATCTCGATTATTAGTTACAAGGAAATGTCATCCATTCTGAGATTGGCTCACCAAACTTTAGAAAATGTTCAACAAAAACGCAAATAAATATACCATTTTCAGTGAATCATACACAAATATGGTGACTATTTCACAACAACAAATGCTAAAAGAATCTAATTAGCAACCTAATTCGCCCATATTTCCTATTCGTCAGACCATTCAATTAAGAGTTCAGGTTTCAACAACTCGGTGCAGATACAATAATCATCAGAATTCAATTCAAACATGCAAAACAATTCAGGAACTAAAACTGGCGGTTCCTCTAATTACAAATTACTCAGTCACAAACCAACGTTTCAGATCTCGAGAAATAGTGAGAGAGAAAGGAAAGAAAATAAAGGACAAGGAACTATTTACGTATCGAAGGGGACAAGAAGTAAGATCGCGCCGTCTCGCAGCGCGGAGCAGTACGGAGGCCGCCATTTCTTGCAGCTCCCAGGCGGCGGACAGAGATGGAGTGAATAGGGTTTTGGGAGGGTTTCGTTGTTAGGAGACGTAACGTAATCGAGAGAGACAGAGAGAGAGAGGACGAGAAACTTCGCAGCTGCTATTTTTTGTTGGTTCAGTTGGAAGCGTGGGCGTGTTTTAACTGAAGTAAGTGGTCGCGATGCGATTCACAATCTCCGCCTGATACGTGGAAAATCGCTACACTAATTTGTCACAGACACAAATGGTGGCGATATGACCAACAGCAGTTCACTGTTGAGAAAATTTTCAAGATCATTCCCCTATAAGTCACGAAACTAGAACTTTCTTTTGACTCGTGCATTACTTAATCAGTTTGTTTCTGGCTAAGTCAGTTTATTTTTAAAGGAATTATCAAAGATAATCAAAAATTTTGTGATAAAAAGAACTAATGAAAAGAAATAAACACTTGCAAGAAAGAAAGTCTTTATACAGATGATTTATATTACTTAGCTTAATTACGACTCTTGCTTGATACACTCAAATGAGGATTTATTTATCTACTTATAGCTTCTTCACTTTTCCAATATACGATGGAGATTATTTTGATCGAACGGTAGAGAATATATAGTCCGAAATTTTTTTACATAATATCACTTAAAAAAATCTTCACCTTTCTAAAATATTGTCTAATCTAGTCTAGATTTATACCAACTATATTATATTTAGAATATTCTATCATATTTTAGATTTGGCTTATGTATAAAGTTTATTACCTAGGTAAAATGTATTTTATCAAGGTATTTTGGATGGAGAGAAAAGCCAAAACAATCATACTGTGATATTCTCTTCCATCTATTCTGTGATATTCTCAGCGCGGCGAGATGCTTTAGCGGAATTTTTGGACATTTGGTTGAAACTGCCATAAGTTGAGTTCATGCTCCCAACTTGCTTCACTATCTGGTTGTTCCTTTTATTTTATTAAGTACTACGTATAGTTTGGATTGGAACCACGTCGTGAAATAACTCGATGGGCCAACATTTCCTCCACATCTCATTCTTGTGAAGTGGCGATGGAGATGAGAGCTCTTGAGGATTCACTCCTAGTTGGATCCTCTTTATCGGCATAGTATGGCTTCAATAGGCTAACGTGAAATACCAGATGAATTTCTAAATATTAAGGTAACCTTATCCGGTAATTAACCTTGTCGATCATTTTCTCAATGAGGAATGGTCCTTCATACTTCCGTATAAGATCTTTATATAATTTTTGTAAATAATGAAACGTGCGAGCTTGATGGGGAAGGAGCTTTACCATGACTAAGTCTCTTTCATTGAATTATTGGTGCTTTCGTTTGTGGTTCGTCCATTTCTTCATCTTCTTTGTCGCCTTTGTCAAATAGGACCGAGCAAGTTTCGCCTCATGTTGCTAGCCTTTGGCAAACTTGTATGCCGATAGACACTTCTCCTTGTATCCGGTGGCAATGGTGTGTGGAGTCATTGGTTGTTGTCATTGTACCAGCACAAATGGACTCGTCCCAGTTGACTCCTATTTTTGTAAGTTATACGAGAATTGGGCGATATCCAGCAATCTCATCCAATCTCGTTGGTTGGCACTTACGTAATGCCTCAAGTATACTTCCAACAAGGCATTGACCCTTTCAGTTTGGCCATCAGTTTGTGGGTAGAAGCTAGTCGAGAAGTTGAGCTCGGACCCCAATATTTTGGATAACTCCGTCCAAAATATTTCGGTGAATCAGGTGTCGCAATCGCTTATAATGGTTTGTGGAATTCCCTAGTACTTTACCACATGTTGAAAGGATAATCGTGCCGCATCTTCAGCATTGAATTTAGTTGGTACTGCAATAAATACTCCATATTTACTGAAAGCGATCCACTACGACCATGATATTGCCACATCCCTCGAATTTTGGCAATCCTATAATGAAGTCTATAGAGACACTTTTTCTTGGTCTCTCGGGAATGGGCAAAGATTCCAATAGATCTGCTAGACGGCGTTGGTCTATCTTGTCTTGTTGGCATACAAGACAAGTCTTCACATAGAGTTTGATATTGTCTCTCATTTGTGGCCAATAGTATGCATCTTCTACAAGAGCTATCGTTCGATGCATATCTCGGTGTTCTGCCTATTCGGAGTCGTGGTATTCCTTAATGATCTCCTTCCTCAAGCCTCCCCATCTTGGTAGGTATAAGCATCCTCTTTTGGTAGTGAGCACGTCATCGTTTAGCCAAAACTTGTGAGTCTTGCCTTAACTTACAAGTTTTCTCAGTTGATTGGCGTGTGAGTCGTGCTCTATCTCTTCCTTAATGCGCTCCACTAAAGGAAATAGTACTTAGATAATGGCAGCTAGTTCGGCTTTCCTGCTTAATACATCGGCCACTAAGTTGGCATTTTCAGGTTTATATTTCATGGTGAAGTCGAACTCTGTCAAAAATTCTTGCCACCTCGCTTGCTTGGGGGATAGCTTCTTTCAGTTAAGGAAATAGCTGATCGCCACGTTATCTATCTTAACAATAAACTTGGAGCCCAATAAGTAATATCTCCAACTTCTCTAACAATACACCACTGCGGTCATCTCCTTTTCTTAGACCGTGTGCGACGCTCGGTATCGTTAAGCTTTCGGCTCTCATAAGCAATAGGATGACCATCTTGCATCAACACACCACCAATTGTAAAATCAGAAGCATCTGTGTGTACCTCATAGCTCTTGGTGTGATCTGGAAGAGCCAACACGAGTTTTTCCATCACAACCTTCTTTAGTATTTCAAATGCTTTTTGGCACTTTGTGGTTCAATCCCACGTGCGGTTCTTCTTGAGAAGGTCGGTCAGTGGGGCTGCTATGGATGAGTAACTCTTGATGAACCACCTGTAATAGTTGACTAATCCCAAAAAGGATCTCAACTCTGGCACCTTCTTTGGCGGTTCCCAATCCTGAATTGTCTTTACTTTGATTTTGTCCATGCGAAACAATCCTTTACTAACGACATGCCCCAAGATTGCGACTTCCTGTTGGGCAAAAGCACATTTTTCTTTCTTCACATATAACTCATTCTTCCTTAGTACTTAGAAGACTTGGCGTAAGTGTTAGATATATTCTTGTAGTGTCTTACTGTACACTACAATGTCATCCAAATATACTACGATAAACTGATCCAAGGACCTTTGAAAGACTTTATTCATAAGTGTGCAAAAAATGGCTGGGGAGTTTGTTAATCCAAAAGGCATGACCAAAAATTCGAATGAGCCATACCTGGTGACATATGCTGTTTTAGGCTCATCACCTTCGACAATCCTTACTTGGTAGTTGCCCGATCTCAAATCCAATTTTAAGAACCAACGTGCTTCTCCTAATTGATCAAATAGGTCAGTTATTAATGGGATTAGATATTTGTTCTTAACTGTGATCTTGTTGAGCGCCCGATAATGTACACATAATCGGAGAGACCCATCGTTCTTCTTCTAGAACAGCACGGGTGCACCATAAGAAGCCTTTGACGGCTGGATGTATCCCGCATTCAATAACTTTTTTAGTTACCGTCTTAATTCTTTTAGTTCCGTTAAAGCCATCCGATAAGGTACAGCAGTAAGGGGCTTTATGCTAGGTTCCAACTCAATGTGGTGGTATACTTTCCTTTTAGGTGGCAATTTCTTTGTTAATTCCGGCGGCATAACATCCTTGAATTCTTCGAGGACCTCATGGATTTTTCCTGGTAGCTCGTCTGAGTGGGTAGGCCCTTCCTGCTTAAGTGCGGCCAAGAAAGTAGGTTGTGTTTTCTTGACACCCTTCCAAAGTTGCATTGCAGACATACTTTTAGTTTGTAAACTTATTTCTCGCGATAAAAGTACCATGTAGGTGTTCCCCTCCTCCAAAATACACATGGTATTGCCAAAGAGGATAGGTACGATTTTCACGTGATCCATAAAAACTCCATACTAAGAACTATCGGATAATCATTCATATGCACAATAGAAAAGTCCACAAGGCCAGACCACTCACCTAGACAAACCTTCACCCCATGAGCAACACCTAAAACTGATTTGGGCTTGGAGTTGACCACCTTAAACCGTCCTTATCCCTTCTCATATCGGATACCGAGCTTTTTAGCTTCTTTCTCCTTGAGAAAGTTGTGGGTAGCTCCTGTGTCCACCAAGGCGTGAACCTCATGTCCACTGACTTTGGTCATCACGTATAGTCCCTCCTTCTCCTCACGTTTCGGTATCTCGACTTTAGCTTTAACGACATTAAGGATTTATAAAGAATCCATCTTTGTTTCCTCGTGTTGCTGTTGTGGTACCTCACTTGACACGATCAAGGCCGAAAGCTTACTTCGTTTCGGACACTCTCTTGGTATGTAAGGTCCATCACAAAAGAAGCATTTTAAAGTCGATTTTTCGCTAGGTTGCTTCCTTGGCTTTTGGTAGGGCTTGGCTTGGACTATGCCGGATTATATGTCGCCTCCTTGTGGTGAGTGTCTCCCCCATCTTTGCCCTTGAAGTTCTTTTGAGGCTTGTTTTTCTTAAGCTTCTTGAACTCGATTAGGGACTCGCCTATAGCTATGTCAGAGTTGAGGTCTTAGGTCCCCTTCGTTAGATTTTCATCCTAGCCTATGTTTGTAATCCATTTATGAAGGTGAAAAGGGCCTCCTTGAGTAAGTCAGGGATCTTCAGGAACAATTCTGAAAATTTCTTGACGTAGTCTCTAATGCTGCCCTTTTGTGTTAAGCGCCGAAATTTGGCCCTGGCTTCATTCTCAGTATATTTCTGGTAGAACTGTCGCTTGAGTTCTTTTTTGAACTCATCCCATGTGGCAATGGTGTAAGCGCACCTCTCAATCTCATCATATCTTCTTCTCCACCATACAATTGCTGTATCCTCGAGGTAAAGGGTGGCATGGTCGATCTTACCAGCATCTCCTGTGATGTTAACGCTCCTAAAAAGTTGTTCCAAACTCCACAGGAAATTATCAATTTCCTTTACGTTCCTCGCGCCCTTGTAAGCTTTGGGTTTGGATACTTCTACATTAACAGAAGTTGAGTTTATGGCGGCAACTTCCCCTTATATAATCGCCATTTCACAAAGGGTCCAATCTCCTTTGACGTCCCTTAACTCGGTAGCCAATCTTGCGACCTCTTCTCTAAGGGCCACAACATCTATCATAAGAGCATCAGTATCACCAAGGAGAGAGTCCTTAAGGACCTTACCTTGATTTGAACAAGTGCCGGCCACCGTGTTTAAGGCGCCTTGTATTTCTCGGCGAAGCTCTTTTTGCCCTTTCTCAAGCTTCTCAATGCTTTGGCTTACATCATCGAACTGGTCCATCATATTGGCAATGGTAAGCTCTACCTTGGCAAGCCTTGCGGTTAAGTCCGACATCACATCTCGAAACTTCTCCTTACGTTGTTTGGTGCCCTCGGGAGCTCTCCTCTCTAATTCCTGTCCCTCGAAGGTGATAATGTCGCTACCACTAGCCATCTTCCAAGCCAAACCTTCGTTCTGATACCACTTGTCACGAATTTAGAGTTTTTCTTTGGCTCGTGCGGCACTTAGTCACCATTCCTTATGGCTAAGTCAGCCTTCTTCCTAAAGAAGCTATCGATGATAACCAAAGACTTTGTGGTAAAAAGGGACTAAAGAGAAGAGATAAACACTTGTAAGAGAGAAAGCCTTTGAAAATATGCTTTATATTACTTTGCTTGATTACAACTCTTGCTTGATGCCTCCAAATGAGGGCTCACCCCTCCTATTTATAGCTTCTCCACCTCCTCAACGGACGGTGGAAATTATTTTGATCGAAAGGTGGAGAATACATGATCCAAAAAATTCTTACATAATATTTTTTATAAAAATCTTCACTTTTCTAGAGTATTCTCTAATCTACTGTTAATTTATGCCAACTATCTTATATTTAGAGCATTCTACCATACTATAGATTTGGCTTATTTACAAAATATTTTACCTAAGTAAAAAATATTTTACTAAAGTACTTTGGATGGAGAGAAAATCAAAATAGTCATACCGTGACAAGATACTTTCAAACTTTAAAATCCTTGGAGAAAACGGAGTAGAAGGTTTATGTATAACATTTCATTTCTTCAAGTTGATTGTAAGATTAATTGACTTTACAGTATTTTAAATTTTCAGAAACCAAAATTTCACTGTATTATCATGTAAGGAAAGTAAGATATGGATGACAGAAAGCTACATATTACAATATTTTAAATAACTCAAAACTACAAAAAAATTATTACTATTTATAAACAATATTAGTTTTCCTAATTATTTTGTATGTTATTTGAATATCAAAATTGTATTCTTTTATTCGAGTTTTATGTTTTTGTATTATTAAAATTTTGTGATATAATCTTTCATTAACTTTTTTTACTTATAGAATTATATTTTATAAAGTAATCATGATTTATTTTAACTAGTATCTAAACCAACCATTTCGGTTTTAAAATATCAATCAATAATTTTGTTTCACTTGAATCAGCTCTTGAATGATAATATTTATCGTCATATTATTTATACTCTCACCTCTTACATGTATGTTGAATGTTGATATTTTCATATAAAAGAAAAAAGAACATGTAAAATACAAGATATGACTTTTACAAAAGCATGCCATATAGTTGCATAAACCTTGGCTGAATATCTCGCTAGAGAGAGAAGAAGAGAGAAAAAAAGACTACAATAGTATTTTATCTGGTTAAGTCATTAGCTTATGAAAAGGCAGCGTAGCTTTTATTATCTTTTAAAATGAAAGCAGTATAATATTTTCTTTTAATGGGATATCTATAATAACAATAATATAAAATATAACGGCCACTGACTTGGATTATGCTAGAAAGAAAAGCCATTTTACGGACTAACTTGGAACTTTTATATAAATTTCAGTTATAGATGGCTGAAGTACCTAACCATTAGAGAGGTTGAATGGAAAGAAAAACATTAAAGCCATTTTGTTACTTCAATTATAGATGGCCGAAGTACCTACCATTAAAGCCATTCTTGTCTAATGAAAAAAAAATCATTAGAGAGGTTGAACTTTCTTTTAATTAGGGGTGACAATTTGAATTGATTGGTCAGTTTCGGATCGGCCTATTTAATAACAAAACCAAATTTGTTCAATTCTAACCCAATTCATAAATTTATACAGATCAAAATTATCAATTCTAACACAACCTATTGATAACCGGATCGAATTTGAATCGACCCATGTAATAAATGGATTAGTAGATCAATTTCGGGTTAACCCATCGATCCATTTAATAATCGGGTCAAATTCGCCCAACACTAACCTAATCCATATATTTATATGGGTCAAATTTTCTAACTCTAACTCTAATTAAATGGATCGGTTTCGGAATGTGTTATCGAAGTCGGGTCATATATTGTCACCTCTACATTTAATAGATATTGTTGAAACTGCTTACACGATTGAAATAATATAACTTTTAGAGAAAATAAGTTTTTATCAGAAATGACTCAAATAAGCTTGCTATGTTTTTGGATTTAAAAAAAATATAATATGATAAGTTTATGATGTCCAACTCACTCATCCTTTTCCAATTCTAAAAATAATTTTATCGAGAATAATAGAAAAAAAATTTAGATTGAAAAGGAGGAAAAGCAACCCCAAGAAAGGCCAAGTATGACGTTTGAACCCTACAAGAAAAATGATCTATTTCGACTAAAAAAATAAGTAGCAGTTGAGAATTGCTACTCACAATTATCTATTGCAACTAGAACTTATTAGTCATTATAGCAGTCGCTGTTACTAATGGCGAGTAAAATTGGTGGACGAACGTCAAACAAGTTATGAATATATAACACTCCAAATCTTAAACATCGGATCACTATCAGATTAAACGTTCTAACATTTAGGATTCAATCAGAAATCATACATGCAGAGGGTAAATGCACCTTTATTTTTTCACAATTTTTTTTATACGATCATTGCCAATCATTTGTTTTCTCGCTAGTAGCTATTTCACTTCACATTCTTTTTTTTCTCTTATAGATCTTTTTATTTTTATTTTTCTTCCTTCTTTCCTCTTTCTTTTGCTTCTTCCTTTTTGTTTAGCCGCACTCTTTCATTCAACTTCTCCTCACTACTGCATGCCTGCTTCGTCCTCTTTACTTCTCCTTTTAAATTTGTCTTTTCTTAGCACTTTCATACTATTCATATTGCTATTCCACACCAATATATTTTTGTATCTATTTTCTTATTTTGGCGACGATATTTCTCTCCTCTCGCTATGAAAATCATATAGCAATTTTCTTCTATGACTGTAACAATAAAATCACTTTTCTGAAATTCTCTTTTACGATCGGTCGATTGCTAATTTCATAGTTACTTTCACAAAATCTCTGATTTCATTACAACAAAATAATCAATTTCAAAGAGACAAAGAGAAAGACATACAATAGTAGCTTTGATAACGCGCCTCTTTGCTTGGCATTAAAATTACCAACAATTGTCATCGGTTCGAATTGAATAAATTAAATCAAGAGAGGATGAGAGTTCCTTCCAACAAGATCGATAAAGCGGATCTGAACTCAGAGGGTACAACCACTCTCAGCGTGCCGCCTATTTCACACCTACTAATAATTTTCTTCTTCCTCAAAGTGCACTTTTCCTATCTTTTTTCTAAATTTTAGCTTGTCTGGAAGGATTATTTGCAATTACTTATATACCATATAATCTCTTATGGTAATTGGATTTAATTCATCATGGAGGTCAACCTGATAATCTTTCTTATTACATAATCATCGTAACTTATTAACATGCATGTAAAAGGTGCAAAAACTTTGGGTAAGTATTAATATAATAATAGAAATATGATATTTATCAAAATCTACTTAAGAAGTTTGCCCTGTTAATTGACATGCTCACTTGAGATACGCCGCAAATGCGTACAAGCAATTAGATATATACTAATTTTCACTTACATAAACTATAACTTGCATTTGAAAGAAGAAGTAGAGAGGATGATAGATACCTAGTCGATCGTGAGGGAAGTTGAAAAAAAGAGCACGGATGGAGAAAAAAAGAGAAGAAGAAACGAGAAATAAGTAGGAAAAAAAAAAGAAAAAAAAATTTGCATAGTAAAAAGAAGAAAGACTTTTAAACGAAATAATGACTACGAAGGAGAAGATGATCAGTAGTGATCGCGGAAGAGAAACTTTGAGAAAAAAATGATATGTTAACACGTGCAATTTATTTTCTGTAGAAACGCCCTCCTTATGCGTAACTTTTTTAATCAAATTCTGACCGTCGCGTCTTACATTCAGAATGCTAAGAGTGTACATTATTTTTAGAAGTGCATACATTTTACTTGTATATATTGATCCTATGGCAATTTAGATTCCTTATTTTACTTTTGCTTTTACTTCATCAATCATATCCATTTGACAAACTTTTTACTATTTTGGCTTCAAGTTATATTGGTATTATATAACCTAAATGTATAAACTAAAAGAAGTTATATTGATATTATAAAAACATTATTAGTAATATGATTTTAGATTACATATAATAGTTTTATTTGAAGTATTATTATACCCTTTAGCCTTTTCTCCTCTCTTTTCTAACTTTCCACACTATTTGAATTTGTAATGTACTATAATTCAAGTAGTTTCTCAACCTTTTTGTAAGTCTTACATAGATTTTATGCTACTGAAACACCATAGATATAAAATTTGTAAAGCTTTAGGAGTGCCATTAGGAATTTTCTCTTCATTATTACAATATACTTATTATTATTTCAAAGTGAGAGGCTGGGAAAGAAGAGTCGTGTCGAGCACAGGAAAAAGAATAGTTTTCGAATCAAATGAAATCTTCTTGTTAATCTGTTGAGTAAATATTGAATTTTTTTTGTATGTGATCTTGGCTGTCTGGTAAATAGTTGTGTTAATCTATTGAGTAAATAGTTGTTGTTTTTGTTGGTTGTTTGGATCAAATGTTGGCTGTATGGTAAATAGTTATGTTAATCTGTTGAGTAAATAATTCTTGTGTTTGTTGGTTGTTTAGATCAAATGCTGGCTGTCTGGATGAAATTTCATTTCTGATTATTTGTATGCAAAAAACTTTCTGCAGTTGGAAGTGAATTTGTACTTGTTGGATGCTGCTTATCTAATTGCTGGTTAATCCTCGTAGCATGCAACAATCAGTACATATAGGAATCATTTGGCTGGTATTGGTCATATTGGATTAAGTCTTGTGTGGATTTCTGCTGCTTCATAGATCCTCATTTTAAAAACTTTTCCTATACTGGCTTTTCTGTAAGAGCAGTTCAATTGTTTAAGTTAACCTTACTATATGTTTGTCTTTTTGAATTCATATTCTTTCTTTAATCAATTTGTATGTCTTTAAGTTAGCCTTACTATATGTTTTTACAAATTCTGTAGCACCAGTGCCCTCCATAAAAATCAGAGTGGAGAAGAAAATTCACTTTCTTCCATCTACAAGTTCTCTTGACTATAATTTCTTACACCAATTGCTATATGAAAATACTCATAATATTTAGCATACCAAACTTGCTTGTTATAGTTCTTGGATCCCTTTTCTTTGACCATTGCTGGTGTTTGCCCATTGAAGTTGCCTTTTACTTTTCAAGGCTCCTTGTGAATTCATGTATGTTGCATTTTGTAAGTCAAGTATATGTAGCTTTAATGAGTAAACAGACATTATTCATGGCTATGTTGCTATCCAAATATAAATATGTTGACATTATTCATGACATATAAATATACAGGCATATGAAAGGCTATGTTGCTAATATCTTATTCTTAATTGCATATCTGGGAAAAAATGAGCATTAGATGCTAATATTTACGAGTTCATGGTGGTTGTTTATATGAATTTAGCCTAAAAGAAGAATTTTATGTGTTTATATATTGAATGATACTTTGGGTACCCAAATCAAATTCGTATCTTTTTCTTAGATCTACCACCCATCTACTAACACCCATCACAAGGCATGTAGTATATCTTGTCTCAGGCCTAAAAAAGAAACAAAACCAAACATACGAATTTGGGTGCCCATCCGGGTACCCATAGTATTACTCTTACATATTTATGAAAACACATTCAGACATGCATTGTGCTTGATTCATTTGCTGATTGCACTTCTTTGCCTATGCAGAAGTGGAAGGACTTACTCAGGAACATAGGTATTTGACGATTGCAATCAGTGAAGGGTTGAATCAGCAAAGAACAGGTGAACTTGCACTTTTATTCCTATCCAAATTTTCACTTATTTCATTTAATTTATAAAAGAAACACACACATCCTTCATAATATCAGATGATAAAAGAAAATATATGACATAGTGAGTGCGAGTTTGGTGAACTTGAACTACTGTTTCAATCCTAATTAATTAAAGTTGATGATAGGAATATGTCTTCTTCTTAGTAATTGGAAAAATTGTTCATTAACTGAAAGAAAAAAATAAATTACAATCTATAGATGTTATACATAAACATATATACCTAGGAAACTTGTTCTTATTTTTCATTTTTGTAATTTTGATTTGGATCACTATGTGTGTTGAATTGAGCACGGTATAGATTAGTGTTTTGGATTGCTAATTAATATAGCTTAGTATTTCAATACAAGTAAAAATTAGATGATTGTTAGAAATGCTTATCGGACATATTTTGATTTTGAGATTCAACAAGAACAAGAACGCATTTGCTACAAGTGGACTCCTACTATTATATGTGTAAGAAGATTAAGTTCTCATATTTTTTATAAAAAAATTATATATTTTACGTATATAATAATTAATTATTTAGTGTATAATTTTAAATAGTAGGACTAATTTTTAAAATTTTATATGAAGAATGAATAAGAGTTGGATGTATAATCCCAACAAGCTGTCAGAAGAGTATACAGATAGAGTCCCCTCTTTCATACAATTTGCTAAAGATCATTTACTGAATGTTGGTGAGATGCATTGTCCACGTTGACGCTGTTTGAATAGATATTCAAACACGCTCGAATCATTGTAAATGCATTTACTTGTGAATGGTTTTATGGCGTCTTATACTATATGGAACCTTCATGGGGAAGTCACTCAACGAGATAATCAAAATCATGGTGCCATCTTTACCGACTGAATCTCCGGTGAGACTTGGTAAAGATGAAGACTATGACGAAATGTTTGAAATTTTGGAAGATATATGCATGTGTGGTGTTGTAGATCTAGAGATCCCTCAAGTAACTATGGAGGGTGAAACTCCTCAACCATTACGTGGTGAAGGGTCAAAGTCATATGCGGCATATGATATTGATGGATATGATAAGTTACTCTAAGATGTCGAGAAGCCGTTATACGAGAGATGTACAATCTCAAAATTATCTTTCCTCGTAAAACTACTTCATGTTAAGGTGCTTAATCGTTGGAGCAACAAAGCTTTTAATATGCTGCTTGACCTTTTGAATGATGCTTTTCCGAAAGGGCATTTACTTCCTTCGTCTTACTATCAATGCCGAAAAATTTTGAAGGATCTAGGCTTGGGATGGGAACCTATTACTGCATGCGAGAATAATTGTGTTCCTTTTAGAAAAGAGTTAATAAACGAGGAGAAGTGTCCTGAATGTAATACATCTAGGTAGAAAGTTAGTGATGGCATCGGTGAGAAAGTTTCCAAAAAAGTTCTTCGTCATTTTCCATTAGTACCAGAATTGCGACGATTTTCTATGTCAAGAAAGACGACCCTAGATATGAGATGGTATAAAGAGAAACGTGTAGACAATCCTAATATTCTGAAGCATCCTGCAGATGCCGATACTTAGAAGGATTTTGATATGAAATATCATTGGTTCGATCATGATGTTCGAAACTTGCGTCTTGGCTTGGCAACCGATGGTTTCAATCCTTTTGGAGACATGAGCAATGCTTGTAGCTGTTGGCCAGTTATCTTATTGCCATACAATATGCCTCCATGGATGTGTATGAAGGAGCCATTTTTTATAATGTCACTTTTGATTCCTTAAAAGAAGGCACCGGATAGAGATATTGATGTATATCTTCAACCATTGATCAAAGAGTTGAAGATATTATGAGAGAACGGAGTTCCAACATATGACGCCATCTCCAACACTATATTTCAATTGCATGCAGTTGTTCTATGGACTATAAATGATTTTTCAGCATATGGAGTTTTATCTGGATGGGGCACAAAAGGCTATTTGGCATGCCCTATTTGCAACAAATACACATATTCGGTAAAACTTAGAGACAAAATTGGTTATCTCGGTCATCGTCGCTATTTGTCGAGCAATCATCTATATAGAAGGAGTAAGAAGTTCAATGGAAAGCAAGAAGCAGCACAACCACCTCCTATGCTGTCAACTGATGAATTGTTAGAGCAGATGGAGATTGTTAAAGACGTGAAGTTTGGAAAATCTATATATGTAAAGAAGAGAAAACGCATTACTGAAGAGCTTAATTGGACCTAAAAAAGTATTTTTTTTGAACTACCGTATTGGAAGGATCTCATAATTCGACACAATCTTGATGTCATGCATATCGAGAAAAATATTTGTGATAACATTTTGGGAACAGTGATAAATGTAGATAATACACTGAAGGCTCGTTGGGACTTAGAAGATCTGGGCATACGTCGTAAGTTGCATACAAAGAAATTACATACAAATAAGTGGGAGAAGCCGATTGCGACATACACATTATCACATTAAGAAAGAAAGAAATTTTGTGAATTTCTTAAATCTGTAAGATTTTCTGATGGATATGCTGCAAATATATTGAGGTTTGTAAATATGATGGATGGAAAAATATCGGAATTGAAGAGTCATGATAATCATGTTCTGTTGCAACGCTTATTGCCTTTGATTTACGTGGGCATATCAAGAAAGAAGTGGTGGAAGTAATCGATGAACTGGGAAGATTTTTTAGACAATTGTGTGCAAAGACTTTGAGGCTGGATGCATTGAAAGAGTTACAACAAAACATTATGATTATTATTTGCAAGCTCGAGATGATATTTCCTCCGGCATTTTTTGATGTCATGATAAATTTAGCTATGCACTTGCCGGAAGAAGCCATCAAACAAGGTTATGTTCATTATATATGAATGTATCCTATAGAGAGGTGAATTCTGGAATCTCAAAATTCTCATTTAATTTTTCTATTAGAATCTTATAGTTTTTTCTTTATTGCATCCATACACGTAGGGCTCTTGGTACGCTTAAGGCATCTGTTCGTAACAGAGCACGTACAGAAGGTTCTATAGCAGAAACTTATACAGTAAATGAGTGTCTGAATTTTTACTCTAGATACTTACGAGGGTTGGAGACTAGATTCAATCGACAAGAACGACATAAAGATGGAGAGCAACAGGTTGATACAACTTTATCTGTATTTTCTCATAAGGTCCAACCGGTGGGTAAGGCAAACCAAATTCTCTTATCAGAGGACAAGTACCGTTTAGCATATTAGTTTGTTTTAAATAACTGCGACGAAGTTGTTCCATATCTCAAGTAAATATTTAGATTTTTAAACACACAATATTCTTTAACACTTACTAAACATAACTTATAATTACAATGAACACGAGGAGCTTCTCAAAATAGAAAATTCATTTAATTTGGAATCAAGGCAAAGAGATGTGTTTCCTACGTGGTTCAAAAATTGAGTATGAAATAATAACAAATAATTAGTTGATCATAGCATTTTATTTATAGCCATTACGTGATTCAATACTTATTCTTTATATATTTTTATTATAGATAAGACATCTCCATATCACTACGCAAGAAATTACAGATAATATGTATTCGCTAGCCGTTGGTCCAGATAAACGTGCAATTAGATATGATGGATACATTGTGAATGGAGTTAAATTTCTAACGAATAAGCGCGAGCGTCGTTTGTAGACTCAAAATAGTAGAATTTGTGTATAAGGTGATTATAAAGATCAAGTTCTAAATTTCTATGGTATCTTCAATGAAGTCTTGAGTTTGACTTATCCTAAGGGCCGTCAAGTTTTTCTATTCAAATGTGAATGGTTTGATTTAAAGCACAAAAAATCCATCAGGATTGATGATAATTTTACTAGCAACAACATTACCAAGAGATGGTATCAAAATGATCCGTTCGTGATTTCCTATGAATGTAACTCAAGTGTTTTATGTTCAAGATACGAAGTAAGATAACGATTGGATTGTTGTACAATAATCACAACATCAATATTTATATCATCCCTCGTTGTTTGGAGGGGGCGGAGATGAAGAAGATACACATATTGATGAAGAAGCGACAATCATAGAGAATGATGCTTATGAAGAAATGGAGTGTTCGAGCATAAGGAATGGAGATGATAGTATAAAAACAGATCATCTAAATAAGATAGTTGAACTTGATCATGAAGTGATCGAGGTTTTGAATGACCAAGAAGGCATTCGTCCTAATGATGATCAAACTGAAAACGACAGCTCGGACGAGTGTAACTACAGTGATGGTGATTGCAATTGAATTATAAGTTATATGTGAGATTAAACTCAAATTTATACACTTATTTGCATCTATTTAAATTTTAATTCTAACTTTTTTTTATATATGAAATTTTGTATACAGGTGCTAGTTTTTGTTTATATTTATCTTTATGGCGCCGGCAATATCTAGTAGAAGACGACTGTCGTTACAATCAACTCAGAATATTGCTAATTTGGAGACTCAAGACCCTAATGGCTCTAGTAGCGATAATTTTTTTATAAATAAACTTCGTCAATTACTAATCAATGCATCTCATAGTTGTCATCTATTTAGAGTCTGTTAACACACAAACACAAGGTCCGCGAGCGGGCAATCGATGCAGTGATTTGGAGATGTATATATTGAAAAATAAGAAAAATGTCAAGATTGATATTCCAAATGGAATATGGAGGCCAGTCGGGGAACATGCAAGCTGGTTCGCAAGGGAGATGACTTATCTGATTCGTACTTATGCTCCTGTAAAAAATACTAAAGGTTGGAGTACGATTGATCAGTCTATTAAAAAGAAAAGTTATTCCATGATGACCGTAAGTATTTTAAAGTTGTTATAATCTACATTATTAATGTTTGCTAGTTGCTAACAATTTTTTTTATTATCGCAGGATAAGTTTGAGTTAGATTTATCTGATCCTGGGAACTGAACATGTTTACATAATACAGGTTCTGAGCGATATAAAGATTGGCGTTATGAGTGTCATGACTACTTTAGGAGTATTGATGGCGGAGACAGGGTTCGAGCAAATCCTTATAAGGACTTCACACATTCAACAGCCCGATGTGAATAATGGATTTGGCTATGCGATCAATTTGATTTGCTAGAATGGATCGTAAAATTCATTTTATCTTAACTTTTTCTTTTAATTTTTATCTCATTGGTGAATAATACCCTTATCATTAGTTATATATAGAGAAAATAGGAAAAAGCAAAAGCTGTTCGTGCAAAGAATAACAATAAGTACACTGCGGGCTCACGCACCTTTGCAGCAATATAACGAAAGAATGTATTTTTGTTATAGTTTTCTAAATAGTAGCATTAATATAACATAACAAAGACAAGAGGACTTTAACTAATTAACTTGTATTAATTCTCTTGCAAACTGTAGAATGCCAATTGTATTGATTTGTATAAGGAGACGCATATTTCAAATGCAAAAAAAAAAAAAAAAGATAGTTGGATATCGAGGAGTCGCAATCGAATTATGTAAGTTATATCCTTTCTATATAAACTTTTAGCGATTAACGTTAAGAGTCAAGGTTTATAATTTGTTACATCTTTTTATTTTAAATGAAATACAGAATCAAATGATAGAGATGCAGACCAAGTCTCAAGAGGAGGGGAACGCAGTTGATGATGAAGAGATATGTTTGTCGGTGCTTAAAAAGCACGCGGGTATATTCGTGGACGTGGGCGTGGACCTAAGCCGCCAACTAGCCGTTCTGCTGGTTCATCTACCTAAACATACGAGAATTCAGTTTTGAAAAATCAAATTATAACTTTAGAGAAAATAAATGAAAAATAATAAGCCGAGCTTGAGAAGCAACAATTTGAACTTGAGAAACAACAACATGAACTGCTCGAGACTAGACAACGCCTCCGTAAAAATGAAGAAAAAGTGTCATTCCTAATGGAGATGTTCGAAAAACTTTAAAATGCTATTGGGCCACCTTTATAGTAAGTTCAATATGTGTTTCTTTTTATTTATTATTTTTACTCTATTTCAGCTAAAAAAGAGATATATTTATTGCTTAGCTAAATTTTGTCATTTAGCTTGATTTTGTTCATTAATTTTTTTGTTGGCTGATTAGGGTAGTGATCATTAACCTTGTATGCAAATTAGTAACATTTTTTTTTTTTTTCAAATCAATGCTGTAGACATCTAGAAATATTTTTAAGTGATTTTACAATTTCATATGGCCCTTCCTATCGTATTAATGTAATAGCACATAAAAGTCTTATCTTGATTTTGAGTAATGATTTCAAAACATATATATTTTTTACTCTATATCTTATAACAAAATTATTTGCCTTATTTGTTGCAGGGATATTGTTTCAAATAATAGCTAGCTAGGGTGCTTCATTGTAAGAGAGACAAAGCTTTTCTTTTATTCATCTTCAACTAATGTATGAGACGATCGATGTATGGATGCAACTGCATAAAACCATTGAGTTTTCTTTATTCATCAAAGTTGTGTGGAATGTATGTGGTGAATAGATAGTAGGGTGGTGTATAAATTATAAATGTTGAGTGATGTAAATTTGGATAACTTTTTATTAATCAGTGATGCTTATTTGGATGATTTGTGTGAATATGAGTTGTATATGAATAGAAATGATGTTTCATAGCAGGTTGATGCGAAATAAAAATGCATAATGTGAATAGCAGGTTGATACGAAATAAAAACGCATTGCAGTGATGTTTCACACGTTATTGCCGACTAACAAGCAAACAGTCGGTACCTATCGACTGAGATATAGTCGGCAACCACCGACAGAATATAGTAAATTACCGACTACATCTATAGACGGCAAATACCAACTGTAAATATAGTCGGTGATTGCCGACTACGTTAGCGGTCGTTAATATCACCGTATCATTCAGGAAATACCAACTGCGGTGTCAGTCGACAAGTATCGACTGAAACTCCAGTCGGTACACACCGACTACGTAGTTAGTCGGTAATCACCGACTGAGAAAGCAGTCGGCATTTAGCAACTGCATGCGTAGTCGATATTTACCGACCACTACGCTGGTCGGTAGTTTCCAACAAATCCTGCAGTCGGTATTTGCCGACTGAACATCATAGTCGGTAATTTACTATGCGATGCCAACGGAATTTTGTATTCAATCGGTAAACGGTTTGCCGACAACGATTTGCCGACGTTTACCGACTGGAAGATTTATTTTGTCGGTAACTTATTTTTTCGACTGAAATGAGTCGTTTACCGACTAATTCTCTCAGTCGGTAAAAGTCTTTTTTGTAGTAGTGATTGAGAGTAATAATAGAAGAGCGCTCTGTTGTTTGCTGAACACAATTATTTGATATGATACATTACACTTCAATATCCACTTGAAATTTTTAAGGTGGATTTACTTATATTAACTCAATAGTGTGCTAGTTTTATTTGGAACTTGTGTCGATCCTGAATGACATCCAAAAATCTTTAAGAATATCTACGAGTTGGAAAAAGACGGCTGAGCTTAGATTCAGCAACTCTAATATCTTTTTAAATCTTGATGAGTTATTTACATAATGATTCACGTAGCTGACCAATTAGTGATAAGATTTCAAAAAGCATCACAAGTTACTACATATTAATTTCGTTTTGTTTTTATTGTTTCGTTCCATTTTCATGTGTTGTATTAAAAAGTAGTAAGCTGTGTTTTACGCATGATAAAATTTGTCTGAAAACACAGATTGTGGAGTTTTGATTAGTTACTTTTTGGGTCGTAAAACTAATCTTGCCTAGTCAGACTAACTTGATTCTGTTTTCAACTTGGCACTGGATCCTGGTATAATAGCAGGTGCAATTTCTTACATTGTACGCATCATGACGTTTTTAGTTAGTTGCGTTCAAGTTCGCGAGCTTGGATATTTTTTTTATATAAAAAAGAGTATCAGTCAATCATGCCTACATAAATGCTAGCTATGTAGCATTATGATGATGTATATCTGGATTTTTTTACCTTGAAGAAATGCGTTAAAAATGGAGCCTTCATCATCCTTTATATGGCTATATTTGCTCTTATCCCTGTTTCTCAAATGACAGGTTCCAATACCACCTGGTCAAGTCTATGCCATTAATGACTTCTTCAGCTGAGGAAGCTGCTGATGATTACGAGACTGGTTTAAAGCAGCTAGTAAAGAATGGGGTAGTGGATAGTTCAACAACTACTGGGCTTCCAAGATTTGATCTCATGCTGCTTGGAATCGGGCCACATTGCTTCTCTTTTTCCTGGACATCCTCTTCTCAAGGGGAACCAGCAGTTGGTTGCCTTCATAAAGGATTCACCAAAACCGCCTCCAGAAAGAATAACTTTTACATTTCGTGTGATTAATTCCTCAGCTTATGTAGCTCTTGTGGTCACTGGAGCTAATAATAGCTGGTCCTGTCCGACGCGCACTCGGCAGCGATAACAACACTACCTGTTCAGATGGTATGGCCTGAAGATGGTCAATTGACTTGGTTCACAGACAAAGAAGCTGCTTCGGAGTTGCAGGAAAAGTCCAACACGTAAACTTGTGATTTGGTGCTATTAATGCACTGCAGCAAGTACGTGCAGGACTTTCAGTTGGGAATAGAGGTCAGCACTGTTGTTACTGCTGATGGAAGAACAGATGGAAATTCTTGTGCTTTGGTTTGATGCGCTATCGTAACTTGCTAATAAAAGCAAACGCATCGGTACGGATGTATTGATTTTGTAAATAGTATGAGTGTATGACTACTGTACTAGAATATTTCACCTCTGGCTGGATGATGTGAACCAAATATAGCTCTTTTTCTTGAAGGTGGGTACTTTTTGCCTCTGTAGATATTAAAAAACCTGATTGAAGAACTCATTAGCTGCTGTATCGGGATATTTACTATGGTAATATTAGTATGGATGATGAGTGTGCGTTAATGGTTGTTGTTATTAGGCTTCAGATGCTGTCAATGATTTTAGAAAATTTTCAATTCCGTCTTCCCCTAAGTAGTTGATTTTCTGCTAGGGATCGTATAGTGCCTGCATGAAGTTATGTTTTCACATGACTAGAAATTACTCGAGAGACTAAATATCTTTAAAAAAAGATCGATAATAACAAATTATAATCGGTACATAAATATTTTCTATCTTAACATTCAAGAACTCTCCTTCTCAACATGTCTTTCTTCCTGTTCTTCAAACGCAGAGGTCGGAAAAGCCCTGCCAACCCCGAACGATGTCTTAAAATATATCTTAGCTCCATCATCAGCAAGGCTCATCTCAGTGATTGGAACCCAAAGCAAAACCTGCTTGCTCTTAACACCAGTCATCTTCTTCATCTTACCTTTTTCAACATACGCCGTAACTTCTGCGGCGTAGCTTACTTTTGTCGCCGTTCCTTTGAAATAGTGCTCACTTGGAGCTCTCTGTTTCATCCACACAAAACCTGTGGACTGAACACGGCCACATTCTATAAGGTCTTTTAGTGGCATCACACTTGTTGGAAAGCCCAGCTCGTCGAGTAGTTCCATCGAGTGGCGACGACACTCTTCGGCGCCGTAGACGATTTCGGCTCCCTCTCTCTCGTTCGTCGCGAAGCTTCCCATCGTTTTCTTCTTATTGATTTTTGGTGAAGTCTGGTAAGAGTTTAGGCTTTATTTTATAGAAGACGGGGAAAATGGAGAAGGGAGACAGTTAGGTGATCGTGTGTTGAACAAACCTAGAACAGTTTGGTAAACTAACCTAGGCAATTAGGTACGCATGTTAATTTGATGTTAGGTTTAGGTATGCTTCTTCTCTTCTTATGTGATTTGATTACGCTAAGGACTAACTAAAAATTAATGAATTGAAAACCAAGATATTAATTGGCATAAAAAAGATGGATAGTTTCAATAGAAAATTTTCACGCTGTGAAGCTTTTGTCGCACTTCAGGGATTGAAAGGATAGTCTGAAAATTTTCAATCTAATTGCTTGAATGATTTTGCCTATAGATCAACTACGCATGGTTTTTGGATGCAACTTTATAAGAGAGGGATAGTATGAACTTGAGCATTCATAATCAAAAGCAGATGCAATATTTATTTTGCTACCGAGGTTACGTTTGATATTGAGTTTGGAGAATTAAGTTTAAAAGAAAAAAAAAAACAGATTTATGAAGTGTTTCTAACAAAATATAATTTCTACCTATTTTTCCGACTTGCTTGTATAAGTGGTTTTTTTGGTATCATAATTTCAAAAATATTAGCAAATACTAAACTATAAAATTAATATTTTGAAAATAAAATTTATTCAAGTTTCAAACTCAATACCAAATACAATTTGATTTTTTTCTGGAAATAAGATTTAAAAAAATAAAAGTTTATAGAAAAAATTTTACATGTTTTGTAAAATAATAATGATCATTATATCATGATGTACAAGTTATTTCTATAGTTTAATTTTACAAAAAATTAAAACTATTGTAAACATTTTCTTGGATTTAATAAAAATAAAATTATGAAAATGCCAAGTATGCTCTGAAATTAAGGAAACGTTTAGTAGTAATTTTGAAATAGTATTTTTTTGAAATAAATTATTTTTTTAAACAATAAATTTTATTTTAAAATATTTTTTAAAAATAATAAATAAAAAATTTTTAATACGTAAAATTTTTATATTTTTAAAATTTTAATAATTTTTAATACTTATAAAAAGTATATTAAAAATATAAATTAAAAAATTATTTTTAAAAAGCTTCGCCAAACGAGTATTCTGAAAAAAGATTGTACTTTTAGTAAACAAGTACAGAAAAATGTTACAATACCATGAATATTTGTGGTACACCCAAGATGTCAGGTTCCCAATGGTCCACAAACCCCAATTTAGTTCAGCCTAATTAATTAAGGCCCACAACTACCCTAATTAAGCCCATTCAATTAATTTATTGGTTGGGGCATGACTTGTGGTAGAATGTTTATAAATAAAATTTTTTTTAAATAAAAATATTTTAAATACTATTTTAAAAATAAATTTTTTATTTTAAAAGATATATATATATAATATTTTACAATAATTTAAAAAATTTATTAAAATATATAAATTATTTATTTGAAATAAAATGAATTTAGAAATGCTCAGCTAAACGTCCCCGCAATCTATTTATGGTTTAGTAGATTGTGTGACATGCAACTTATACGCTATCGTCAAATAGTAATGACAATAATTTCATTGCAGCTATCATCAAGAAAAAAAAAGGGGGAACATAAATCCATTGCACCTACTTATAGTATGGTTATGAACATCTTAAACTTTCAAACAGAATTTATTTTTTAATTATTTTTGCCACACAACTTTTTGCACGGATTTTCTTTGTGCATTTGTATGAATAATTTTGAAGTAATTTACCATAACAGGATTAGGTGAAATTTAAAGTTCAAACCTTACGGGAGCGTTTGGTATTGATTTCCAGAAAAAGCATTTCTTAAAATTTCAATTTCACTTTTTTTATAAATTTTTACAATATTATATATTTTATTTATGATTTTAAAAAGTATGAAAATTTTTTATTTCCTAATTTTTTTTTATTTTTATATTTTTTTGAAATAAAAAAACTTATTTTTTAAAATAAAATAAAAATAATTTTTATTTAAAAAAATATTTTTTCAGAAGCATTTTCAAACAGCACCGCATTTTTTTTTTGAATGAACTAATTTGGAGAGGTAGTCCTTGAAAGTAACAAGTTAGGCCTTTTTGGAAATATTATTTTATTTATCTTAAAATAAATGTACTCTCACAGCTCGCTAGCACGTGCAAATCTAGCGTTTGGGTTTATTTTTTTTCCACATTTTACAAAATTATTTTTAAATTATATTTTATGATAAAATTTTTATACTATTTTATATAATTTATTTAATTTTTTTTTAAATATACAAAATTATATATAGTAATTTAGTTTTATGACTTATTTTTTATTTTTTAAAATAAAAAATTAATTTTTTATAAAATAAAATAAAAAATATTTTCCGTTCAAATCTATTTTAAAATCATTTTAAAACTTTTATTATCTTTCTCTTGCTTTCGTAAGGAAAACAATCTTAGGATTTAAACATTTTGTGGACAAAATCAAATAGCTATAAATACAATTCATTTTATATTCTTAACTAATAAACTTCCTCATTCTTCTTTTGTTTTTAGCTTTTTCTTTTTAACATATTAAACTAATTGGTGTCATATTCTAGAATTATCTATAGTGCTTTCATAATATTTTAGACGATACCAATTAATTTAATTTTAAAAGATGTAGTTACTTAAAAATTTAGAACCAATTTATTAAAGTTGAACGAATTATATTATTTATACAATAGTTTAGGGTGTATTTTTTCATATAAATTGATTTTATGAAAATATCGTTTTGAGAGTAATTTTTTGAAGTAAGCTATAAAGAATAAGTTGCTGTAAAAGAATATAAAAAATCACACATATACAAGTGATTTTTCGGTGAATTTCTTTTTCGGTGCAAAAAAAGTACTCTAAATGTCATCTACGCCAGTTTAACATAGGTGAACATTCTGAATATAGACAACCATTGTTATTTGAATAAGTTTCACAGTCTTCTAGTAATTTGCGTAATTAAGTTCTATTTCAAAATTTTGTTGACGCTACCAAGATGATAAATGCATCTATTAATTAATACAATCCACCAATGTCTTTGAACCTTGTGGAGCTGCAAACCAATTTCGATTCAAATTACACATGAGGGTAGTTCGCTTATAATTATAGAGGGTAAAAATGAAAAAATTTGAGAAAATAAAAAGATTATTGTCATTATCATTATTGTAATGGCTCATGAATTGAACTACAATTTGTGAAGAAACGATTAGCATTACTTTAAAATATTTATCATTTCAAATAAATATTTTATATTTTTTAATATATTTTTAAAATACTTTTTAGATTTCTTTTACATTTAAAAATTATAAAAAAATTATATATTATAATATATATATATATATATGTATAATTATTACTTTTTTTAATAAAAAATTAAACTTATTCTTGAAAATTTGTAAAATAATTTTTATTTTGAAAAAAGTTTATTTATAAGCACTAAACATGACACAATACTCATATTTATTTAGGTACTCGAAAATCATCAAAAACTTTTATTAAAAGATTCTAGGGGTGGCAAATTTCGACCCGACCCGAAAATTCGATCCGAAATCGATCTGAAAAGATCGGGTTCGGATCAAGCCTTACTCGGATTCGGGTCGATTTCGGTCGACCGAAAATGATTCGAGAAATTTAAACGGATTCGAGTCGGATTCGGATTGACCAAAGATTAATCCGTTTAACCTGTATAACTATTTATATAGTATATATTACTTAATAATTAAAATAAAAAACAAAAATTTGAATTTAATTTGTATATATATTAATTTATCTTAATTTTAACTAATTTTTGTTTAATTTATAAATTTTGTCAAAATTAATATTTTTCTTTTTAAATATATTATAATTAATAATTTATATATTATTATTAAAAAATTAATATTTATAATTTTTATTTAATAATTTAATTATTAAATATATCGATGCGAGTTTAATCCGATTATAAATAGGTTGGATTAGTGTTGACAATTTTGACCTATATAAATAAATAGGTCGAGTTTGAATTAAATAATTTTGATCCGGTTATTATATAGGTTGATCCGAAATTGATCTATTAATCCATATTGCCATCCCTAAAAAATCCTTGTGGGAAAGATTTTAATAATTAGAATAAATATTATTTTTTAGGACAGACTAACACATAATTGGGGAAGTCAATTTCCTACAAAACGTAGATAGTTTTTATTGTTGCATCAGATCATGGATCTGGTCATTAAAATTTACACACTAATGAAACCAGAGTGATTGTTGTCTATATTAGGAATTAAAAACTTCAACGACCAGAAATTACATTGTCCTAGAAAAATTTTCAATTATTTAATATAAAAGTTAGGGATGTTTGAAAATATTTTTAAAAGATATTTTTTTAATCGGTATAAGTTTTATTTTTTATTTAAAATATAATAAAATTAAGTAATAATAAATTTTACTATGTATAATTTTTTATATATTTTAAATTAATTTATAAATTATTTATAAACATTTATTAAAAAAAGTGAGATAAAAAATTTAAAGTAGCTTGCAAATGCACTCTTAATTAAAGTAAATACTCATTAGAAATTAACCTATAATTCTCTTCTCAACTATTAGGAATTTTTTAAATAGGCAAGTGTTGTTAAGGAAAATATTAAAAAATATAGCGTGTCTTTTTCTTTGCTTGTTTCCACGAACTATGTATCTAGTTTCTCTTCCTTCTTTTTGTATTTCCTAGAAATCTTATGTTTTTTCCAGACATTTCGATTCTAGAGGTGGCAATTCACTAGTTGGCCTAGAGGATAAATACAATTATGTTTCGTATTTAATCTATAAAACCAACTATATCTACGAAATCGTAATGTTTATATTCACTATTTATAACAAAATTTTAAGTTTATTCTGATATCTATTTCTTAATTCATGATTTTTTTTTATTGATAGGCATTACAGCAAGCTAACTTAACATAAATTAACTTTTTTATACTATAATTCGAAAAGAATCTACTAGTTCCTCCGCAAGTATTACATAATTAACTACTCGTTCGATCTAGTGTAGAAGTTCACAATGATAATTTCTTATCGTATAAATAACAAACGCATAAATTTCTTTCTTCTTTAAAAGAGTTGAATTGAAAAATATATATTGATCAATTATTTTCCGAAGGATAATGATCAATTATTTATATACATGTTTAAAAAAATTGAATTATTAATAAATGATTCAATGGCAAACTTAATTGAAAGTTGTACAATGACCGCAAATAACTCCGGCGACTTACTCAATTAGTGAAGTAAGTTCAAGAGATTAGTAGTTAGATTGTGAATTGCGGCGAAAGAAAAAAAATAGGGATGGCAATATGAATTGATGAGTTAATTTCGGTCAACTCATTTAATAATTGGATCAAATTCGTTCAATCTTAATCCAACCAATGAATTTATACGGATCAAAATTGTCAATCATAACCTAACATAACCTACTAATAACCGGATCAAATTCGGGTCGACCCATTTAATAATTAAAATTATTAATTATTAATTTTATATTTTTAAGCTTTAACAAAATTATAAGATCAGTTTGAATGGAAGTGTACGATATTTTTACTGACGAGATATAATTATGTCTGACAAAATATGCATTCTTTAATATCTTCATTGGTATTTAAAATATTCAAAAAAATATTATTTTTATTTTTGAAAATATATGATAATAGTTGAAATTTATGATTATAAATACATATTAATAATTTCGATAAAAATTTTGATAAGTATATCTATCTAACAAAATTTTCATAAAAATCTTTATACGAAATCTAAATTCGTCATTAAAAATATCTACATAATAATACTTTCGATAATATTGTTATTTTCATCTTACACTATTTTACTAAGATATAAAAATAAAAAATTAATTATAAATATAATATAATTTAATAGTTTATAAATAACTATTATCGATTATTTTTATTGTCAATATTTTATTATACGGTAAGAAAAAATCAAGAATTGTTATTTCAAAAAGTGACATTTCGGATTGGTAGATCAATTTTGGGTTAACTCGGGTCGACTCATTTAATAATCGGGTCAAATTCGTTCAACCCTAATCCAATTTATATATTTATATGGGTCAAATTTTTTCAACTCTAATTCTAATTAAACAGATTAATTTCGGATTGTATTTTGAATCGGGTCATATATTACTCCACCTCTAAAAAAAACCGAATAGCGGTCGAAGATAGACCAAGCAAACGTTTTGAATGCATCCTGATGTATGGAAATGGAAATCTATTATTAGCCACATCAAACTGTCGTCAAATTTGACTCGTATCTACGTATCTAATAATGCTTTTTTTTTGGGGGGGGCAAATTCTGATTCTTTTAAAAAAACGTTAGACACGCATATAAATTTCTTGTATGAAAGAAATTTCGATTCAGTAAGTTCACACTTATTTCTTTGATTCGATGTAGAAGGTGCAACAACTGCAGGTTGCATGTCTATTGAGTTCACAATACAAGACTTGAAATAGTACTTCGAATTTTTCGGATGAGGCAAGCAAGTAGTACGTAACGAAAGCATTGAGAACGCATAATAGTACTACTACTAAAATTTTTTTTTATACAAGAGTTAATTTGGGGAACACGGAAAGAAAGATGGAGAGAAAGACGCATGGTATTGTCGGTGAAATGCTTTTGTATTTCCTAACATCAAAGATTAAATAGTTTTGGTGAAGTTATAACAAACGTTGATTATAAACTATTAATTCAGTTTCTTATTCATAATAAGAAAATCCTAGTGTGAGATGACTAGGCTCAAAGCCAGATCAATTCAAAATTTCCTTCCAAGTTCAACAGGTCCTAAGAAAAACTATTCTTATAAAGGACCCAAATAAAGAACTGGCCCAGTCCAATCGGGCGGGGGTCGGTCGCGATCTGGACACATATGGGGCCCACGCACAGTCCCACAACCTTAGCGTTTACTTTTTCTTCTGTTCTTTGTGTTTTTGGTTTGGTCTGGCTGGGTCTCGTGTTTAAATTTAGCCTAGCCTCATAGTCACATGATCCTTGCTCCCTACTTCTCACCACTCTCTTTCGTTACTCTCCCTTTCTTTTATTTTAGCTTTTCCTTTTTCAACACCAACCCTACATATTTCCAGTTCATCCTTTCTGGTCTATAACCATTTCCTCTTAACAAAATAAAGCTCGTTAATAAGCAATGTTGCCATTTCCTATCTGCAATGGTTACTTAGTGAATAATATTTTATAGAGGTTCCATTTTGCGATTTAGCATTTCTCTTCTTCTTTACAAAAGCAAGAGAGAGGAGAGAAGAGTGTAAAAAGAAAGGTGAAGAAGATGACCGCTAACTAAGCCCGCCACACCAGCGGCAGAATCACCACCGCGTTCGTTTCTTTTATTCTCCTTCCATTCAACTCTTTCTACAAGTCTAGAGAGAGCGAGACAGAGAGAGGAAAAAAGGAATCTAGAAAGACAGATTGGTTTTGTTTTTATCTTGAAGAAAGAGATTGGATTAGTTTCTTGTTGATTGGGTGATGTTGTCAGCAATCCAATTTCTTCAAGCAGAGATCCGGCACCGGGTAAACCGCAGCGTGGGTTGGCGGCGGCGTCGGAGCAGAAGCTCCTTGTCCTTTTTCGTTCCCGAATTTCTCTAACAACAATCACCGCCAAGACCAAGAGTTCACAATTTCATAGAGAGAGAGAGAGAGAGAGAGAGAGAGAGAGAGAGAGAGAGAGAGACTTAATTTAATTTATTTTTAGATAATTGTGGATAAATAATAGATTTAGGTAGGTTTAGATGAAAGCTCTGAGACGATCACACACGACTTCGTCGTCATCGCCGTCTTCGCCATCTTCGCCTGCGAACTCCAGCTCATCGTCGTCGTGGATTCACTTGAGATCGCTGCTCGTTGTCGCCTCTTCCAATTCGTCGTCTTCTTCCTCTTCCTCGTCATCCCCCGTTGCCAGCGACCGGTGAGTCTCTTGTTTTACTAGTCTGGATCACTGTAGCCTTGTTAGTTTCCAGATCTGGAACATTTTCGTGGGTTAATTGAATTCAAACATGTTTTATTTGAATTTACCAGAAAAGGAGCGTAATGATAACTAGTTTCAAAATTAGTTTTCACATTGTATCTTAATTATAATTAACTTCCAAAATTTGAGTTTAAACTTGTTGGATTTTCTAAACCGTCTTGAAGTTTTATCCAATCTTAAGTTACTAAAATTGGAGCAACTGGGGTTAGTTAACTTAATATAGAGTTGATCCTCTTCTTACTAACTAACTGGCTGGTTATGCTTGTCCCGTTTAGTTATTCTACCTCTTGATGCTCTAAAATGTAATGATCTAGGTTATCAATGGGCTAGATGGGTAGGTTGGTCTTGATCTGAAAAGTATATAACTCAATCTGTTTGTAAGGTTTGTTCTTTTGGGTTTTGTATCTCATATAATGTGCAATTTTTTCACTGTGAAACGTTCTCAGCTTTCTTGGATTATCTGAAGATTTACATTATACTTGCTCTGTCCATAAATTGCTTATTTTGGTGCTTGCTATGTCAGCTAGTTCCCTTTGTTTTCTTGTTATTGTATTTTCCCATGTCTGTGGTTTATCTTGGTTTTCTGCTTTTCCAGTATCTTTATTCTTTTTAACTGTTAGACTAAACTGTTTGCACATTTTTTTAGTTAAAGCAGTGAAAGTTAATTGTGTCTGTAATTTCAGTGGTTTTCTGCTGTTCCAGTATCTTTCTTCTTTTCTAACTGTTAGACAAAACTGTTTGCATATTTTTTAATTGAAGCAGTGATAGTTAATTCTGTGTAATTTCAGTGGTACGCTTAAATCACCATGGTCTAGAAGGAAAAGAAAACGAGCACTCTCTCAAGATCAGTGGAAGAATCTTTTTTCACCAGATGGAAAACTCAGAGATAGAGGAGTGAAGTTCTTGAAGAAAGTTCGGAGTGGTGTAAGCACTTTTATTTCTACCTCATTCTTCAAGAACTGGCTTTACCAAATCCTTGTTCAACATCAATAATTTTTTTCAATCACCGTCTATCATTGTCACTCAGCTTTCCTTTTGAACAGGGAATTGACCCAAGCATCAGGTCAGAGGTGTGGCCTTTCCTTCTTGGACTGTAAGGATTCTCAAATCCTCCTACTTTAAATAATTCTGTAAATTGTGAATTGTCTCTAGATAACAATAAAAGCTCACAGTTCTAGAAAATTGTGCAAACCAATTTATGCATTATTAGGTTGACTGTATGAGATTATATCATTGATAAGCTTTTATAGTAGTTGGATTGTTTCATTTGTACCTTCAATCACGAAAAACCAATAAATCCTTGGTTTATTATTTTCCAAACATAACGCTTATAATAATCCGTAAGTGTAGGCATGAATGTTGAAAGAATTATGTTCATTTCATTCTTATTCAACTTCAGGAACACCGTTCTATTGAGTGATTATGGATCTTCTGGATGTGGGTTTCTCATTGTGCCAAATTGTACCTATTGTCTAGCTTTCTTATGTTATGTTTTATTATTAGTTTATCTAATCCAAAATACAGTATCAACATTCAGATTCTCCCTTTATATGATCGAAGATCTATGGATTGTAATTTGATATGGGATGCACTCACTGTATTCTAGGATATTTTTGAGGCCTCACAGGCTGCTATACTCAAGAAGCTACTGCTTGAGTAGCTGATTTGGCTTGAGGTTATGATATACTTTTAGATTTTATGACTTGGTCAATTTTCCACTAAATTCTTTGTCTCCCTCTTATGGAATATGCATTATAATAGGTTTCCCCAACATATGAGCTGTCTTTTTGAGTGCCTATAATTCTATGTAGGCTCTACTTATGCAATCTACCTTAGATTCGCATCGCATCTTTTCTATTAACGACAGATGTTGTGCAAATTACACGGTACTTTTGTTTATTCTTTGAATTGAAGTTCATAACTTTGTATTTCTGCAAATGTCATGGATTCTGATACTCATGCATTTGAACCCTTTTCCCTGAGTTCCCTTTTAGTCTATATGTAAGAGTTCCAAGCTTCTTTCATTTGCTACGGACCTTGTTTGAATCAGTGTTCCACGGTGCAGGTATCACCTTGAAAGTTCAGAGGCAGAAAGAAATGTCATTAAGGCACAGAAAAGGTATGGTTGACCCACCATTTCTACCACAATCCTATCTGTCTTCTCAATATTATCTAGTACTAAACTTATGAAACGAAAACGGGCATGCATAGAAAGAACATTACTTATAGTTTTGGTCATTTTATCCAGGAAAGAGTATGAGAGACTACGGAGAAGATGTAGACGTCTTTTCAAGCCTGATGGGAAGTTTGGGGAATTGCAGGCAATAGATGAAGTCAGAAGCAGGGATAAGCCTATTTATGATGAAGATCCTGACTCCCCTGGCCTTGAAGATTACAGAATCAGTTTCTCTCTTTTAAATGAGGTTGGGAATCTGGATGATGGTAATGACAAACTACTGCATGAAGATAAAGTTCTCTGCCACTCTGGAAATGCAGAAGAAGAAAGTGGAGTGACGCAGGTTGATGATTTTACAGCAGATACAGAGGCGACATCCTCTGCGTCCTCTGTTGATGACGAACCAGAAATCATGCCAATGTTTATGGAAGAAGACGCTGAAACTAATCCAAAATACAACAAGGTTCCTTCATTAAAAAGGGATTTTTCTAAAATAGATCAGATGACTGAGGACTTCGGTACTTGGCAGCGAATTATTCGTTTAGATGCTATTCGTGCTAATGCTGAATGGGTGATCTACTCACCAACTCAAGCAGAGGTGTCTGAGGACATAGCACGACATTCTGCTGAAGTTGTTGGCTTAAAAAACTATGATCATTTGGAGCCATGCAGGATCTACCATGCCGCCCGCCTGGTTGCAGTGCTTGAGGCGTATGCGCTGTATGACCCTGAGATTGGCTACTGCCAGGGAATGAGTGACCTTTTGTCACCCATACTAGCTGTTATGGAGGAGGATCATGAAGCATTCTGGTGTTTTGTGAGCTTCATGAAGAAAGCCCGGCATAACTTCAGGTTGGATGAGATGGGAATTAGAAGGCAGCTGACAACAGTCTCAAAAATCATCAAGTATAAGGACTTGCACCTCTACCGGCATTTGGAGAAGCTTCAAGCAGAGGACTGCTTCTTTGTATACCGAATGGTGGTGGTATTGTTTCGTAGGGAGTTGACTTTTGACCAGACATTATGTTTGTGGGAGGCGATTTGGGCAGATCAGGCAGCGATTCGAGCAGGTGTTGGTAAGCCAGCATGGGGGAGAATAAGGTCTCGGGTTCCACCAACGGAGCACTTGCTTCTGTATGCAATTGCGGCATGCGTATTGCAGAGGAGGAAGCTGATTATAGAGAGTTATAGCAGCATGGATGAGATATTGCGGGAATGCAATAGCATGGCTGGGCAGTTGGATGTCTGGAAGCTCCTGGACGATGCGCATGCTCTGGTAGTCACCCTTCATGACAAGATTTGATGGCCGCGGTGATCCTCTACATATCCCTGCCTTTTCTATTTATTTCTGGAGGTTTTATTATTCTCATAGGTCCGTTAAAATTCTGCTCAATGCTTGCTTGTTAGCTGGTGCATCTCAAGTAGCCGCCTGCCAATTCAAATGGTAATCATGATCAACATTGCTCTCATTTTAATGTTGATGTCATCCTCAGTTCAGTAACGCCAAATTGAGGATATTGAGGTTGACCAGAATGTTTGGTTCGTACTTATAGAATCACATCAACGTGTGTTTGGAGTCATTTTTCTCTTACTATCATTTTAGCTTCGTACTTAAATCTTGGACCAATGCCATAAGTTATTGGCAGCAAATTCAGTTGCTGCTCATAAGTTTTACGAATTTTATGGAAGCTCTCCGTTTGCAGAGCTAAGAAGGCTGAGCATCCGCACATAGATGTACGGTCCTGCTCATAATATTTCAAGTTTATCTTCTATTTTTAAAGGTCACCCACTAGTTGAACGGATATTAAATTCTGTTTTCTGATATTTGATCTAGCAACATTAGGAAGATGGCATCCTCTTATAGCAAGTTATATTGGGACCATTCAGCACTCAAATGTGATTGATTTTATTCATTTAGATAAACACAGGTATGACTTATAAAACTGTACCATATGGATAGAAGTCGGTGGAATTCATTAGCAATTTCAAATTTGTTAAAGCGATATGTTTGACGTCATGTGCTTCACAGGTGACGAGGGATTTTACGCGGATGGGGAACTGGTGTCATACTTGTTGTTGATGAGCTTGAAGATCATTTCTAAGTTTGCATTGCAATTCGAATAAGAGTAGTTTTAATTCTTTGTTCTCTATGTGTATATATATGCTAGATGCCCATGACCAGGTTTAGCCATCAGGTTATGCAAGACAGTATTTGGTAAGCCGTACGCTCTTATAAACACAAAAGAAATTATACAGAAAAATGTCTTCCGAAATAAATTATATCGTCAACCTTAAGGTACTTATTATCATCATTATGGAACATCATATATATAACTCTCCTTGCATAGTTTTTGCACTTGAAAAATGAACGAACTGCTCCCAATAACCTCTTCATACGCACGAATAACTCCGTCCATCAGCCTGCTCCATTACAGTACATGTGCGTAAGAGAAGACAGTGAAATGAAAGGTATTTGCTTTAAGTATTTAGAAAGTTACAAATCCGAAAAAACCTATGATTTAAGTAGACGAAGTTTCAGACGGAAGCTTCTGCGCAGGGTCTTTTATTGCGACCTTCAAGCTAACAAGCGATGAATGTAACACTGGTGTAGGCAAGCACAGCCTTGAATTCCATCCACAATGAAAATGTTTTTAGCATGTGGATCGCGAGCCGAACCTGGGTATCATGAAGAATGAAAGGGACCATATATACGCGCTACGCTAATGAGACAACTCTAGTGTTTCGGTAAAAGAGCTTTTAACTTCCAGCTTATTCAAAAATTTTAAAAGGAAGCTGAAAACTATTGAACATTGAAGTTTGAATATTCTACTATATTCTTGGACTAAAAGCTGAAGCGAATAAGTGGGAGCCCCAACATATAACGTTTTAAGAAACTCTTCTCTGCTAAAAGGAATTTCATATTAATTACCGGAAGTGTATAGGCAACTCAGCTGCTGCCACTTTGCCTTGCTTGCAGCTTTTTTGGAGCCGCAGATGCTGGGCCGGCTTCGCTGGATAGATCTTCTTCTTCAATACCCCTGTTATCAGCTACCCATTATTACAAAAAAGATATCGTCAGTAATTCCCATAGTAGAACGCTATAATATATATACATGAGCAGCGAGATTATTATAATTAACGTGCGTGTGCATGGGGGAGAAAAGTAACAACTGCAAACAGCATATATGCGTACAAAATTTAGAGTAAAACTATATAAGAATGGAAATTACTACACATTACTCGATGAACTTTGGAGGAAGTGGGTGGTGCCGGCAGTGACGCATCTTCTTTCTTCATAAAAAACTCAATCTTAATGTTGCCACGGCGCTTGGTGTGAAGAAGGCCTTGCTTCTTGGCTTTGAAGCTTGGATTCTTAGGCAACATATCGATTGGCGTAAGTGACGGAGCTATCAATTGAGCCTGGGAACTCAGAAGCGGTAGCTGCTAAGAGATCTGCAAGCGTTGTTCTCGGCTTTGCGGTTCTTTCGTTATCTTCTTTCAGCAATGGTGGTGAGATTTCAGTGTTAGAGAGTTGTGCTCCTGCAACCTGCAATAGGTACATTATCTAGATGCACCTTTAAGTACTTCATTAAAACGAAAGCAACAACTAGTCATACGTACCTTATCGTTCTGCAGGAGTACGAAAGATGGATCTAGCTTGATTGGCTCAAGAGTAGGCAGCAGGAATGGTGCTTCAACTACGACAAAATCTTCTCGATCTTTCACTTCATAACGGAAACATTTATGACCTCTTGATCCTTAGACTCGTTATCACTGGATTGTATTGAGAGGAGGTGGTGCTCGTCCATAGATAGAGATGGAGAGGGAAGTGGAAGTCAAGGGCGGCGTGGTGGCTGCTCGTGCCCGAGCGTACCAATGGTGAGGATGTTATCAAACACATTGTGCAGCAGCATCGCCTTAATTGTCGCATCCATCTCAGCATCTGCTACAGAAAAGGCATCTGATTCAAGTGCACGAGCAGCAAAAACAACAGCTAGCATTATATTCATACGAACGTGTAAGATTAATTCTACATAAAATTAGAAAATTATAAAGAAATGAAGGAAACCTTTATTCTTGGATGATACTTTACTGTAATCACTGCTAGGGTTGAGCTTGTGTATCCAGTTGAGCAACTGCAACATGTTAACCTTAATTCTTGTTGTTAGAAATATCTAAGGAAGAAAGGATCTCTTATAATTTCGAACTTACAATTAGCTTACCTTCATTATGCTCCCTGTACTTTTATTGCTGATGTAGCTTGAAGCTAGCTAGCTGCGAAAGTTGAGCTAATAGAAATGTAGTGAAGTAAGATCCCAGCTGTTTATAAGGACTTCCTGCAGTTATAAAAATTTAATCTAAAACGAATTGGTAATTAAAGAAAAGATTCAAGATTTTTACATAGAAGTGCAGAATTATACATGTCTAATGTGAGATCAGTTTCTCAATACCCCTCTTGTGTGATGGATAAATTTTCGTTACCTTCTTTAAAGATGACACACATGATGAGCTGGTAAAATATGCACGAAAAACTGGGCAACCACTGCATCAAGTGGCATGAAAGAAAGGGGTTCCACCGAAACTAATTGCAATATAGAAAAGACTAAGAACTTAAGCAAAACAGATTTACACAACTGTCTAACGTTTGACTAACTATGAACGGGTCACAAAAATGAGAAAATAAGATTTTTTTTCAAAAGAAACTTATGATAGAGATTTTCAGAAATGAGTTTGTTTTTATTTTAAAAAAGAAAATTTATACATACAAAATTGGTACGATGCACAATTTATCCATACTTTATAAAATTTTAAAAAAATAAACTAGAGAAGAATTTTTGGAACAGTGCTGGTGCGATTTTGAATTAGAGGTAAAATGTAACTCGAAACATTCAAAATTTAGATAGTGTAGAAAAATTTACGTAATGAGATATTTTTATTGTATATTTTTATTATTTTTTAAAAGTAAAAAAAATATAGCTCGTTTTTCAAAAAGAACAAAAATACCTCCTATTTTAAAAAAGCTTCATTTCATAGGCAATTCTAAACGCACTCTCAATTAAGCTATACTACTATAATGAAAAGGTTGCCGTAGGGTCTAGGTTGGAGTGTTTGATTCCGATACAAAAGCTAGGGCTTCTGTTATGGAGTTTCATGTAGGGTGTGTTCTTTGTATTGGAATTCAGTTTTTCCGCAAAAAATTATATCCAAACACTTCTTACATGTTATTTTTATTAAAAGCTCTATTTATGGTCACTCACTTTCAAACTCCATTTTAACAATCATATTCAAAACTAAAATCTCCATTTCTAAACCTCACTTTTCATAACAAATAACTAAACTTATTTTCTATAAGCACTTTTTTTGTAAGCTCACTTTTCGTAACTCATTTTCATCAAAAGCAAAAGAGCCCATAAGGTTCTTGGAAGTGAAAACCAAAGCTTTTTATTTGATACTTGTGTGTGGTCTTAATAAGGTGTAAATGTAGTCCTGCATAATTCATAGGGAGTGTTGGTAAAACTGAAAACTTTTTTTTTTTTCATTTTTGAACGTTCATCACACATGAGGATCTATTATATATCAAATTTAGTGTTCTGCAAAGAGCTTGGTTCTTGTCGGAAAGTAAGTCATTAGAAAATAAGTTTATGAGAATAAATTCGTAAAATTAAATATAGAAAGTCATTCGAAAGTTTATTATTAGCATAAAAAAGTCACTTTCTGACAAATAAATAAATCCAAAAGTTTGGTGCTACTCAATGTATTCTAAAATTAGAATTCCAGTAGTAACATTCAATTGATACACTCTATAGCATCTAAGACATCTTTAAAATGAATCCAAATCCAAGTTTCCAAAATGATAAGAAAAAGGGAAAGAAAGAGAAGTTGTAAATGGTTGGTTATGATGATAAAGATCAAGTTAGTATCAGCACAGTGCCCCTATCATAACATGGAGCAGAGGCTGAAGAAATTGATACATAAGCAAGTTCTCTCTGGTTCCTTTATTGTAAATCAAGGTTACTTCTATGATTCATTCATCTTTCTTTTTAGGGAGTTATTTCATTTTCTCACCCATACTTCAATTGTTAGAGGAGTGTCGCACTACTTTTCAGAAGGAATGATTTGAAAGATGTATGTGCACTTATCTCAATATTTAAAAAGAAGTGTATATGTGCACAAATCAGAGAGATCTTGGTTAACCATCCTATGCATGTAAGCACTTGCATCTCGAAACAAATCGATTTAGTATATAAATTGACTATTAAACTACTTTAGGCCAATTATGAAATAATGATCATGCTTTAATTATATACTAATTTGATAGAAGAAGACTTTTGCCTACTTTCTATTAATAACATTATTGAAAAGTTCTGCTTATTCATCTTGAAGGCCAGTTAAGTGATAACCGTCACGTCTATGATTGCATATTTGTAGGTATAATTATTTTAATGAGGAGAAAGAAAACTTAAAAAGTTTTTTCACAATTCACAAAATCCTAGTAAATTAAACCCGGCAGTGTATTGGATATCTTTGGACCCAAATATACTTTCCCAAGTTGTATTAAGCCAATATCCAGACCACTATTCTTCGTTCATGCGTGCACAAGCGCTGTATCATTCAGTTGAACTATTAATATTTGTACACGTAGATCCACCCAAAACAGCATGTCATCTAATTTAAAACAGAGCCCCACATTCCTTGTCTAGTTCTACATGCATACTGTGCCTTTGATTAACGTAAAGTTTATGAGTATATGAATATAGCAAAAGAAACCAACTAGAAGATTGATTTCTAGCTCTATCATAAAAAATGAATTATTTAAAAAACTTAATCAATGGACAAGAGCTGTGAACCTTCCTTTAGTTGAATGCTGGATTCGGAAGGAAGGAAATCATTCTTTCTTGGGCCCTTTCCTTTGTGTCCTTCAAAATGCCAAACAGCTCAGAAAATACATTTAGTGTCACTAAAAAGCCTATCTTTTATATCATTATATTTTATTCAATTATAAATCCCACCCTAGCTACCATATGGTTATGGGGAGTGTCTTACATATCTATCATATGGGTTATACTCATTTTCATCATGACAATGTATTATAACTAGCCTCATTTTCTTGGATTGAAGGAACAACTAAGGACTTGATAAACAACAATTGTATTTAAGCACATGCAACACCTTTATAAAAGAACCAAACTCCTCATATCTATAATACAATTACCACATTGTGGTCTTGGTTTTAATTAGTTGCATGAAACCCTAATGAATCAACAAGGGAAACGGTTTTATGTGAAACTTATTGGAAATCACTAGCAAAGCTAGCTCTCATTGAAAATCTGAAACTGATTGAGCTTCTTGGTTGAAGTTTTAAACTCTTTATAAATTTTCGTACTTCATCTTGTACGAATACCTATTTGCATAAACCTAAAATGTATTGCCGCAATCGTCTAAGCCTATAATTAAGTAAACGTGCAAGTGAAGAGTGTTGGAGCTTATATGTGTTAATAAAGAACTGGTATGTCCTTATGAGAACTTCCCCCAAATGTAAAAGATTTTGATAAATAATTTTTAACTTTTAGTTCGCAATAATCTATGGTAGCTTCTCAAACAAGATTACCGGCATAATGTGCGACAAGCATACACTCCGGTTTTGATGTTAATGGATAGATTCACACATACTTTTTCTGTTCGTAAAGGCAAAATATGGATACAAAAAGAATAACTTTCTTCTCATGGTTAAATGCTGAGAACTCCCTATATGGCATCTGAAGCTACTCGTGTTTAACTCAAGTAATCAAGTTGAAATTTCACATACTTTACCGAGTACTACCAATTGTTATGCAAACCAAAAAGCTGTGCCTTATTGGGATGCTAAGTTTGTCTTAGATGTGCCTACAACTCTTTCAGTTTATAGCACAAACTTTACTATGCTAAACATGTTACTAGCACGATGGTACATGAAATATTTTGTTTAAACTGCATGATATGTCCTTGGATAAGGAATAAGGACAAATATACTATGTTAGATAATATCCAGAAATAAGTGACATGTTTTTGAGACATGATATATGCAAGATCAATCTATTTCAATATCAATACACCGATGCTAAAGAAATTAATAACAATTGAAGATTTTTATACTAATGGACGTACAATATAAGATACTCTACTCTTATACTAACTGATATCATGTACCCAATAAATGATGTCCTTTATGTCATCACAGCTGTAAAGCTCCTCAAATCTATAGAATAAGACTTCGACTTTAAACATAACACATTTTTCACCAAATCAATCCGTGAAAAAGTCTCTAACAAAACGAGTGTACAATTAGATCTCGATCGTATAGCATACAGTTAAATATTTCTAAGTACGTTATACAATAAAGCATTACACAATGCAGCACATTAACAAATTTTTAGCATTTTACAGTATACAAAGATAGTTTACGTCTGAGTTGCATTTCAGCTAGTAGCTAGCATGCCAAAAGTTAAACCAAAAAACTTGAAAGATATTAACGGCCAAAGAACTAGTCACGAGATGAAATAAACGAACCTCAATCGACCCCATTGTTGATTATACTTATAATTAATAATCAAATCTAATTATATTACACAGCCTGACTCAAAAAGTAAACAGCTGAGTAATAATGTCATTGAGCTCTGGCTTCAAACATGTCGGTGGTTGTAATTTGACGACGGAGTCTACTATAGTTGCTGGAGGCCATTCTATAGTTATTTCTGAGATATAGATGCCAATAAATTCAATATCATGAAAATGTTGTATAACGTTTTTAACTCTCCTTTTATGAATTTCCATGATCACTCTTAGGATTGTTTTGCAGGAGCACTCAGATTTAGAAACTCTAATTCTATTTTTTCTAAAAGTGTAGGCTTGTTTCAACAATCGGACTTCCTCTATTTCTCCAGTCCTATCTTCTTCTTCAGGATAATATATTGCATTCAACTGCAGTTGTAGTACTAAACAACAAACTGACAGTTAGTCATTATAGTGCTAGGAGTCGAATTCATGTAACTCTTTACTAAAGCAGTTCTAAATTGTAATTAGAGCACAACAAAAAATGTTTCTGATAAATAATGGTTAATAGTAATCTCAGAATAATAAATTGCTTAATCTTGTTACTTCCACAATAAATATCCTTATCTTATAAAGTAAATTCATAAGCAAAGTACAATGTCATTTGCTTTGTTTTTAATAAAACTAATGGATAATTTCAGCGCTACAAGCATAGTTTTCAGCGGTACAAACATAATTTCAGCAGTCCAGGTCTTCAAAATAGACCGTCTGCATAATTAACCTATTTTAACTCATTTGCTCCGTTTTGACCCGAACGATCCGTCCGTCCGGATCAACTTGGAGTATTTAAAAAATTTAAAAAAAAAACAACTGAAAAAGCTAACCTTAAACTGTTACTCGACTCGAATTCTAAATCCCTAATTTGATTCTCTACATCTCTACTTCTCCGTCTCTTGTTCTCCCCCGACGAGCTCGCCAATCGCCCTCGTCTCTGGCAGTCCGGCTAGTTGCCACCGCCAACATTCTTCGAGTTGCGACTGCCAACATTCTCGGAGCTCCTTGAAAAGTTGCCGTAGTGAAACCATAGAATTCGACAGGTATAATTCGATTACTTGCATCAAGAGAAATTTCAAAACCCTCAACTCTAACAACGGTTCTATAAACCCTCCACCAGCCGTCATCAGCAATCCGGTGGAAGTAAATCGTTCTATCATCACCCCAACACGGTCAGCCACCACGATCAATAACCAATTTCCGTCGAGATCCATCAACAATTTTGAAAACAAAGATGCTCGTAGTCAGTTCTTGAACTTCAACTCTCCATCCATTCGAACCAAACAAAGCCGGAGGCGAAATAGATGGGCTAAAATCAGCAGTATTTACCGGAGCTAATCGGTGAGTTTTTTCGGTGAGAATGTTTGTTGAGTACACAGCTGTCCAGATCTGTCTTTGCTCAGGTGATGATTTGTGTGCGGATACGAGATTAGATTCTCGCTGAAGATCGAAGGCCTATCTTTCATCTATCAACTGAAATTTCATTGGTTGCAATCTGTAACAGCTCTAGAAATGTGTGATTGAATTCGAAGCTTGTAGATGAATTTGATGCTTTGGTAGTTTTCCATGGATGAAGCATATAATCAACATGTTTTTTTTCTTTCTTCTATGGAAATTTCAATCGTTTTTACTTCTATTTTCTCAAAGCTTGGTGATTATTGTGTTGGATCAATTCTTACAGAAGAATCAATGCAGTGATTCTTATAGTTGAATGACTTCCTTTCAATGATTCTCTTAGGAGACTGATAACATAAATTGATTTTGAGGATAGATAAATGTCAAATTATTTGAAGTGATTTAAGATCTAGCATTTTGATGTTGTTTTTGAAGTGAACAAGTTTTTGAATAGGTATGTATTGAAGAAAAAAAAACTGTAGGGCATACTATGATGCTGATTGAGATTTGATGCTTGCACAATTTAAGTTTAATTAGGTTGAGCAAGTTTGTAGAGTTTGATTTAAATGTTTGAGCAAGTATAGCTGCAGCTTGCATTGTTGTATGGACTGCCTTATGCAATGCCTCTGTTTTAATGTTTTGAATCTTAAGAATAAAATTATTTTGCTCAGGTTTGTTATCCTTGAACTTATGTTATACTAATGTTTGATATGTAGGGACTGATTCAATGTATTTGGTATAATGTATGATTTGTGATTGTTATTTTAAATTTTTAATGCTTAGAAGGTTGATGGATGCTCAGGTGCTGTTATACTATGGCTATCACTTGATTAGTTGATTGTTTGATAGACCTATAGTTGACCAGGCGAGTCAACTCGCGACCCGTTGATCCGGATAATTTTTCGAGTCAACACCCGGGTCGAGTTTACCAACTTTGGGTACAAGATGATTCATCAATACACCAGCGATATGAAGTTCAATATTAAAATGAATGCAAAAAAGAAACAAACTTTACACTTTGGAATGCTTTATAACTTATCTACAAATGCTTCGTTCTTGTGTCATTGGTTCACAAACTAGATAACTCACCCTACATAGGATGAAAGCAATAAACACTTTAGAATAAAATAATTAAATAAGTTTTTCCTCAAAGGGAGAATAAACAAAACTTGACCCAACATACTGTCACCAAATTTATTAGCTTGAAATTTTAGTTGTTGTAGATGTAACATTAATGGGCTTATAGTGCAATACCTTATTTATGTCATGCCAATATAACACAGAAAATAGATACACGGTAGGGACTAATCAAAAGGTGGACAAAGAAATAGCACAAATATCTAAAGTTAGCAAAAAAATCCTGTTATTGATAGAGAAAATGAAAACAATCTAAACTGAACTATACTTGAACTGAACTTCCCCTTTAATTTGGTTTTTTTGGAAAATTTGAAATTTTGGTTATATGAAGTGGATTTTTGTTCGGTTTCTCAAATCCAAATGAACAAAAACAAGCCAAAGTGACTTATTTTGTTAGGTAAACCTACACAATCAACTCAAGAATGAAAGCTTAATTGAATTAATAAACAAAAAACAATTGATAACACCACTATAGTCAATTGAAAAGAAACAACTTCTTACACAGAAGCAAATTACACAGAACAAAGCATTATAGTCGACTGATATGCTGCTGATTTTTAAACAGAGAGAAGTTAGAGTTTTTTGTTAAATTCAAGTGTGAAAAAGTAAAAAAATTATTCACAACACAAATACATATTATTTACGTGTTTCGGCAAATGGCTTGCATAGGTCTACGACCACTATTTATTAAAAGTGAATTCTACTAATCCTTATCAAATTGTTACAAAAATAAAGCAATGTGTTTAACCAAATATCTTTACCTTAACAATTCTCTCTTCTAGACAAACAACCAATACCCTCTTATACTTTAAAATCTCTCTGGTCACTACTATATATATCTTAACCAAGGCCTTTTTGCAAACACGTAGCCTCTTATAAAATTATGCATCCGAAAAAATATGACCGAGTCCTTTTCACTAAGTACCATTGCACTTTTATTACAAGCAAATTCATAGCACAAGACTCATCTCTCACAAACTGAGTTTAAGCTCAATATGAATAAGGAGAGGATCAAAATAAATGCCAAATTTGTTATCTTATTAAAGGTAATGATTACATATGTATCCTTGACATACTAAAGTGACTGACATTATTGGTATCAAACCAATAACGATTTATACAAGCTAAATCTTCTAATCGGTAGTTTGGCCAAAGAAATAATTTCAAGTTAATGAATTTTTTGCATTTGTGTTAACATTATTATCCTTATTAAAAAATTGTCCATAATTCCTTATGATGTTTTAATTGCAAAATACTAAATTTCTATCCACAAGATTCCTATTTTTGAAATTAAAACAAATTAGAATTCTCAATTCTCTACGACCTCTAGTAGATAGAATATTTTCAGGAATGAGGCAATCAAAATGATTTTTGTTTCCATTTATAGGTATAAGGCTATCGTGTGAAATGGATTTTTCGAAATGATTCTTATTAATGTATATTTTTTTATGCAATTCTCATTAAGAGTAGTAGTGTGTCTCTCTTAAGTTGTACTTTATTCTTCTTCCTTTTATATTTTTCTTCTCCTTAGGCTGAAGAGTTTTAATTTCCTAATGGTAGTATATCACCTGAGATGTCTCCCTGGTAACTGCTATAGTGTCTCTTCACTTAAATCCTCTAATTGCTATATACCTAGCTCCTTTAGATGAGTCTCAATGGCTGAATTTCATCTCCAACAGCTGGATTTTTTAGTTTTTCAAATGTCTATGGGATCAACAAGTTGGTATAGACCGAGTTAATTTTTTTTTTTTGCATCTTTAAATGTGGTGTCGACAATTCAACTTTCTCTCCCACGTTCTTCTTTTGTTGTTCATTAGGCAATTTATTTTCTCTTTTGTTGTCCTTAGTATGAAAAGAATAATATTATCAAATGACAATAGTGGATAAAATAAATTTGAAAATTTCCTACTGAGTTCATCATTTAGACATGTGAGGTTTCTCTAGAATCTTTATCAGCTCAAAAAGGCTTTGGATCAACTTCATTGTTGTGAGTTGTATTTGTAAACTTGATTTTTTATTGATATTTACTACATAATTAAGATGTGTTACCACTTTTGTATATTAGTAAGATCAACTCTAACATGTAATGGAAAGATGTCTAGATTTGATTTTGTGAACCTTCTATGATGTTTTTTATAGTGTTATTCATAGCTCCATTGTATGATAGCTTAATGTAGTATGCTTTTATGATGTATTATTATAACAATATAGTGGTCAAGTGTATGTATACTCCTTATAACTGAATTTTTGACTTCTCTTTAAATAACAAATGAAGAATTCAAATCTAAACTGTTGATAGAATGATTCTAATATCATTTTAGATTGTCTTCTTGACCTTCATGTGTTGATATTTTTTGTTGATCTTAATATGAACTTATATGGATACGATGGTTGGTGAGTCCTCAAAATTTGGCTTCAAATTATTGAGAAAATCTTGATCAAACTTCGTTTGAAAGTTGGCTCTAGTATTTTTGAATTTCTGCAACTCAATTTTATGAATTTTCTTTCAATTTTGGGCGATTTTTTTAGCCTTATGTAGATCATGATTATTTGAGAAATTTAGTCAATAGTATTATGTGCATATTACTCTAATTCTGATTAGAATTTGGATTCAGATGAAATCAACAATGTCCTTGAATCTGTCTTTGGAAAGTGTATGTTGATCACATTTTTTCGGATTAGCCTCAGCATCAAACAACAACAATCTAGTCGGTTATCTTTTGTGAAACTCCTCTCTTTTTCTTTACTCACTCCTATGTTCTACTCTACTCTCAACACTTAGGGCACGTTTAATTCCACAGAACTTCCTTAATTGTAGTTTTGAGAAATTCACATGTTTCATTTGCACACGGAACTAAAAACTCTATTTTTTCAACACTATAGCACGAACTCACAGCATGACTCCAATTCCACATCTTTATTTGCACTCCACCCGAAATATATTTTCTTCCAAATTTTCATTTTCCTCTCACCAGCTCTTCGCTTCTTCTACTCGAAAGGATTCACTTTTTCTTAACACAAGTCCCTGCAAAAATTCGCAGATCCACTACTCAAGTTCATTTTCAATAAACTTCCACTGTGCAAAACTAGTTCCCTCTTGTGGCCGTGAAGATTTCATCTGTGCACTTTCATCCTATTTCTTCAGAAAGTGAAAAGATTTGAAAGACGTGATCGTTACATTTCTAGTACTCTCATGATGTTCTCCTTTATGCTTTCCCTTTATTTGCAGAACAGATATGAGAAATATAATTTTTTTATTTTTCGTTGATATTCATTTTCTATCTTAAGATTTGCATTAAAAACACATAATTGTTGGTTGGATTTGAGAAATTTTTGTATTGAAACACAGACTTTTGTTGTCTCTTTTCATTTCAAGATTTTCTTATAGTTGTTTAAAAATTTGGTCGATGATCATTTTTCTCTTCAAGCTACCTTTTGTTGGATAGAACTGAAGTTACAAGTGTAACTGTTAGTTGCGTGTATACCAAAATAATGACAGGCTTTATGGTTGTTTCATCTTCTTAAGGCACAGATTTTCACTTTTATTTGTATATTTTTTTCACTGTTCAAAATAGATCTACTTTTTACTGATCAAATTAATTAGTCATTTGATTTAGAATTCATTGGTTTTTATTTTTGTTTTAAATTTGAGAGATTTGTTTGTACTATTGATCTATTTATTTATGTATTTGATTTAGTATTTACCATTGTTTAATTCTTTTGAGTAGAATGAAATTCAGAGCTACCTGATTGAGTGGGCTTTATGAGACCTCTTATGCGAGATGATATTAAATCTCATTTCTTGTAAAGGTGATGGTACGCGAATAAACTGGATGACTTATTTTGTGGCCATTATTCGGAAGCATTAGATGATATTTGTGATGTTTTTATTTGTAGCTGTTGTATATTCTATAAAATATATGTGGTTAGAAACATACAATTTAGTGTACTTTAGTATGATGTATTTTGTGGCATGTTGTATTGTAATGCCAATCGTAACGTTAGAGTAATATAAATCTTATGAATTTCGTGACATATAGTATTATAGTGCCAATTTTAACATTATTGTTGTTGAAAATACAAGGATAATTTTGATGATAACAAAAAATTAAGAATTATGATTTATATAAGACTAATAATCTGAAAACAAGTTTGCAGGATTAGACAAACAAAGATTATTTAATTTACAGCAGACAAAAATAGCCATCATCTGACCCAATGTTATGCTACTACATCTTTGGGACAGAGGACAAAGACACGGGCGAGAGGATGCCACAAGCAACATCACACGATCCATTTGGCCATCGATCAAGCGGGACAGATAATAAAGATACGGGGACGGAGGATGCCACGGCCATATAATGACCAATCTGCTATGCTACTATCAAGCGGGGACAGAGGATGCAACAGCCACATTACAGTCAGTTGTTTGGCTACTGAAGCATATGCAGACTTCTCTGTTTCAGGACAGACCCATATGTTCAACGGCTACGAAGTTTCCCTTGCCTTCAAAAATCACCTTCACTCACAATGGACTGAAGGACTTCAAACAGAAGATTCACAAGAGCTAGAATCATCTTCACTTTCACACAAAAGGGAAGCTCAATAATCAAGGAAAGAAAGCAGTCAAAGTCCTTGATCAGTCAAGCGGTCAACCTGCACTGCATTTATTATAGATATACCATATCAACTCATCAGCTCACCGAGATTCAAACAGAAGCTTACCTGAACTAAGCACTCAACCGTTGGCAGCAAATTCAAATCTCTTCAACGCATTCAATGCAACAAAGACTTTGCACAAACACAGCTGAAGAACCACTGAACAACACCATTCCTTCTCTGACGTGAAGAACCGAGCGCCAACAGCAACGTTTCTAAACGGCTCCTGCACAGGAAAGATGTTCTATAAAAAGGAAGTCACAGCAACGAGGAAACGAGTGGAGAAATAGAGAGAAACATGGAGAGAACAAAAAAAAAACAGAAATAGAGAGAATCCAAGCAAAAACAGAGACATACAAGAACTCTACCACTCTACACAAAAAAAACTCCCACTGCCGGTCACGAACTTGACTACTCCACACAAACAAATCTTGCTGCAAATCATACTGAAGAAATCTCTCAGCAATCTCTCCGATCATCTCATCTGAATCACTGATTAAACACTTAACATTCATGAGATAGATCCTGCACTCAATACTTGTTTATTTTCTTGTAACTTGTCACTTACAGTGTAAAGGTGGTGCTGCATGCACCGATAAAGGAAGCTCAGGTAGAGCTTGGTGTAAGCTCTTAGATTTTGTAATAGTGCTAGCAAATCAGCCAGGGGGACAGGCGTGCCCAGGAGGCTGGTAGGGGTTGTCTTGGCGAAGAAACCCGGTAGAGTATGTGTGCTTAGCGAAGCACTTCGCTCTAGGTGTATTTGTAACTTATTAAAGGTCTAGTGAAGCTTTGGCTCTGGTGATAGAGCGACCGTGGATGTAGGCAAAGAGGTTTTGCCGAACCACGTTAAATATCCTGAGCACTACTCTTTGTCACTTCTGTCAGTAAACACACTAACTCTTCTGTCTGCAGGTTACAGCATTGACACAGCCGGCTGTCAGCTCTCTACCAGTAGGATTACAAACTTAACGAAAATTTTTATAGACTAACTCAATTCACCCCTCCCCTCTTGAGTTGATCTTGCAGGAATATCTAACAATTGGTATCAGAGCATGCCTCCAAAAATTAAAGGTCTAACAACCTTGAGATAAAATATCCTTATGGCTAACCTTGTTCCTATAGCTTTTGAAGGTAGATCCTCCAACAGATCACCACTCTTTGATGGAACAAATTATGGCTACTGGAAAACCAAGATGACAATCTTCATTCGAGCACAAGACTTCATACTATGGAAGATCATACGGGACGGACCTATCCTTCCAACCAAAACTGGTCCAGATAGGATACGTATCCCTAAGGCTGAACGAGAATACAATGATGAAGATAACAAGCTCATATCAATGAATGACAGAGCTATGAACCTTCTGTATTGTGCGCTGGATCTTAATGAGTTCAACCGAATCAGTGCTTGCAACTCTGCCAAAGAAATATGGGATCAGTTGGAAGTAACGCATGAAGGAACCACTCAAGTCAAGGAAACCAGAGTGAATTTGCTCATGCATGAGTATGAAAACTTCAAGATGAACCGAGGTGAGTCCATTTCTCAGATGTTCACTAGATTTACTAGCATTACAAATCCTCTGAAGAATCTAGGAAAAGTATTCAAACCTGAAGAACTGAAATGGAAGATATTGAGAACTGTGCTGCCAACATTTGGATCTAAAGTAGATGCCATAGAGAAAAATCCAACTTTTCCTCAAATGTCACTGGATGAACTGATTGGCAAGCTAATGGCTAAGGAACTATCTCTGAAGAAAACTGATGAACGTCCTGAAGGGATTGCATTAAAGATCAACGACCAGCAGGTAAGTGATTCTTCCTCTGATGAAGACATTGCACTCTTAACCCGTAAATTTAAAAGTTTTCTCAGAAGAAACAAGCTTAGAAAAAGAAGGGTTCTTGGAAGAACCAATAGAGGAGAGGATGACAGGACACCAATCGCTTAATCGCAAAAGCCAGACACTTCAAGAATGATTGTCCCTTCGCTCAAGAGATCTAAATACAAGGACACAAGAAGAAAACGAGCTATGGCAGCTTGGAGTGATGAAGATGAAAGTTCAGTAGAAGACAGTCAGACTGAGACAGAGAAAAATGAAGAAAGCAACTTATGTCTGATGGCAGATCATGAAGATGACAATGAGGTAAATTCTACTGACTATGATGATTCTAATGAACAATTACAAGATATTTTTGATGAACTGTATGCAAAATACCTACATGCCAAAACCGACTGCAAAACTATGAAGGTATGCATGCATAAATTTAAAGATGAAAACGAATGTCTGAAAAAAAAAATACTTATTTTAAAAAATGCCTTAGAAGACAAAACTGATGCTATGAAAGACACACTCCATGCAGATTATGATCATATTAACTTTAAACTATGTGCACTGCATATTGAAAATAAACGCTTGACTCAAATAAATGAAAAGCTTCATGTCAAATTAAATGAATGTAAGACTGAATAACTGACAAGATGCACAGAAAGCTCAAGCATAGACATGATAAAGAAAATTCTTTGAGCTTGAGGAGTTGAATGAGAAGATCGAGTAGAAATGTGGATAGACTTGTCATACCCCACATTCCAGATCTTAAACCATTCATGACTGATTATACAAATATGCACATAAAAGAAACTAAGCTGATGGAAGAAAATCAAAGACTGCTTCAAGAGAACAAAGCTCTGCAGAGTAAGAACCTCGACCTAGAAGCATCACTGGCAAAATTTGTTAATGAAAAGGATACACTAGATGCAATACTGGGAGCTCAATGCAGCCCATACAGAAAGGAAGGAATATGATTCATTCCAGCATCTATGGCAACTGGTAAACAAATCTCAAGGTATGATCAGCCCTCCACAAGCCACTCAGGTATGGCAACAGCAAGGATGCAAAACAAAAATTTAATGTCCAAAGCACATACAGCAAACATGTCTTACTCCACAATACCTTTTGTTAAATGCTTTCATTGTGGCAGAAAAGGACATAATGTTTATTCATGCTGGTATAAAAAGAACACTACTAAAATTAAAATGATATGGGTTCCAAAAGGAACATATGACAGCACTAACTCTTTAGGACCCAAAGAAATTTAGGTACCTAAGCACTAAAGACTTCTTTTACAAGAAGGAGAGGAGCTAACCCGACTGAAAAATAGCAAATGGTATTTGGACAGCGGGTGCTCAAGACACATGACAGGAAATGAAAAATGTTTCAGCAGTTTACAAAAACAAATTGGCGAAAATGTGATTCTTGGAGACAACAGTAAGTGCAAAGTAATAGGCGTAGGTAAAATAGATAATCCCTCTTCCTTTTGCATAGAAAATATTCTTCATGTTAAAGGATTAAAACATAACCTAATAAGCATAAGCCAATTATGTGATAATGGATTTAAAGTCAATTTTGATAATCATTGCTGCTCAATTGTCAATCTGTCATTTGGAGAAGAAATATTGAACGGAAAAAGGGAAGGTAATGTCTATGTATTCTATACTGATGACCTTCCTAACAATAAAATGTGTTTAGTAGTAAGTCAGCAGGAAAGCAGCTGGCTCTGGCACAGACGCTTAGGACACTACAATATCAAGATCCTATCAAAATTGTCCAAGTTAAAACTAGTAAAAGGACTGCCTGAAACTAACTATAGCTTGGATGAATTATGTGATGCATGTGCCAAAGGAAAACAAGTGAAGTCATCATTCAAGCACAAGCAAGTGATAACAACCAAACAACCATTACAACTGCTACACATGGATTTATTTGGACCAGCAAGAACAGCAAGCTTGGGAGGTAAGTATTACTGTCTAGGAATGTTAGATGATTATTCTCGTTTCTGTTGGATTTACTTCTTAGCATACAAGAATGATGCTCTGAAAACATTCATATGCTTTTTCAAAAAGATTCAAAAAGAACTAAACCTAAACATCTGTGCTATTAGAAGTGATCATGGCAAGGAATTTCAAAACTTTTATTTTGATGAATTCTGTGACTTTAATGGCTTAACACATAACTTCTCTGCTCCAAGAACTCCCCAACAAAATGGTGTAGTGGAAAAAAAAAATAGAGTGCTAGTAGAAATGGCACGAACCATGCTCATAGAACAGAACCTACCAAAATATTTTTGGGCTGAAATTGTTAATACTGCATGTCATATTATTAACCGTGCATTCATCCGACCCATTCTTAAAAAGACTCCATATGAGCTTCTAAAAGGAAGAACCCCAAATATCAGTTACTTAAGAACCTTTGGATGTAAATGTTTTATCCTCAACAACGGGAAAGATAATCTTGGAAAGTTTGATGCAAAAAGTGATGAAGGTATTTTTCTCGGTTACTCTTCTGCATCAAAAGCTTATAGAATTTTTAACAAACGAACCATGATTGTTGAAGAATTTATGCATGTATTATTTAATAAGTCTAACAATGAGACGAGAAGAAATCGAGAACTAGTCACGAGGATCAGGATCGAAGAAGAAGAAGATTCATTCCCATCGACGGAAAAACAACAGATTGAGAGGAAGGACGGACTCACGAAATTCTACGATCGATTGAAAACTCGTGAGCGGACAGCCGAGACTTTCAAGTACAGATCCAGTCATCCACAAGAAAATATACTAGGTGAAGTAAATGAAGGTACAAGAACCAGATCTTACTTTAAAAATAATTTCATGGAATATTCTGCATTTGTATCAAATCTAGAACCAAAATGCATAGATGATGCATTGACAGATAGTTCATGGATCACTGCCATGCAAGAAGAATTAAATCAGTTTGAAAGAAATAATGTATGGCATCTTGTTAGAAAACCTCCAAACAAATCCATCATAGGAACAAAATGGGTGTTTAGAAATAAATTAGATGAAAATGGCATCATAACTAGAAACATAGCTAGACTAGTAGCTAAAGGATATAATTAGGAAGAAGGAATAGATTTTGATGAAACTTATGCTCCTGTTGCACGTCTTGAAGCCGTTAGAATACTACTTGCTTTAGCATGTCACAAAGATTTCAAACTTTTTCAAATGGATGTTAAAAGTGCATTTCTGAATGGTCTTCTGAAAGAAGAAGTTTATGTTGAACAACCTCCCGGATTTGAAAACACAGCTGTCCAAATCATGTTTACAAATTGAATAAAGCTCTTTATGGTCTGAAACAAGCTCCCAGAGCTTGGTATGAAAGATTAAGCACATTTCTGACTGAAAAAGGCTTCAGTCGAGGTAAGATTGACTTAACCTTGTTCACATTGCATGAAGAAAATGACATGTTAATTGTACAAGTCTATGTAGATGATATAATATTTGGTGCCACTAATGAAAGACTATGCAGAAAATTTTCTGGCTTGATGAAAGAGGAGTTTGAAATGAGCTTGATGGGTGAACTAAATTATTTCCTTGGTCTACAAATTAAACAACTGAAAAATGGCATCTTCATAAGTCAAAGCAAGTACATTAAAGAGTTGATCAAAAAATACAGCATAGAAGGAAGCAAGGAGATGAGCACTCCAATACCTACCTCATGCAAACTGAACCGAGATGAGATAGGTAAAGTAGTTGATCAGAAATTATATAGAGGTATGATTGGATCACTCCTTTATCTTACTGCCAGTAGACCGGACATTCAATTCAGTGTATGTCTATGTGCTAGATTTCAAAGTGATCCAAAAGAGTCTCACATGATAGCTGTAAACGAATCATTAGATACTTGGTAGGAACTAAGGAATTAGGATTATTCTATCCAAGAGGCTGTGAATTTAACTTATATGCCTATGCTGACGCTGATTTTGGTGGATGCAAGCTTGATAGAAAGAGCACAAGTGGCTCTTGTCAGTTTTTAGGAGGTTGTCTGATCTCATGGTGCTCCAGAAAACAAGCTTCAGTGGCGATGTCAACTGCCGAAGCAGAATACATAGCCGCTGGAAGTTGCTGCTCTCAGGTACTTTGGATAAAACAACAACTTCTTGATTTTGACTGTGATTTTAAGAATGTGCCTATATTCTGTGACAATACAAGTGCCATTAAGTTAACCAAAAATCCCATTCAACACTCACGCACAAAGCACATAGATTTGAGACATCATTTCATTAGAGAGCATGTTGAATGCAATAATATAGTGTTAAACTTTGTTAATTCTGAGAATCAACTAGCTGACATCTTTACTAAACCTTTAGGACTTGACTCGTTCACAAAAATCTGCCATGAGATAGATTTATGTGTCATATAACTATGCTCTATTCTGTCTCTGTACGTACTTAGATTTCAGCATGATTACAGTCGCACAACAATCGACTGCAACTGATAGAACGATAGTAAGCAGCTGATCGGTCACGTGCTGAGCACATGACCCAGCTGACTCATACTAGGCTGTATGCAGTATAAACTAACCCGACTGGGCAGCTCCTCACAACTCGTCGTCTTCATTTCAAATTTTCCTCTCCCTCTCGAATCCTAAATCTCAAACCCTAAGCCAAATCCCCAAACCTCTGCAATGACCAAGAAAAATCAGAAAACTCAGGCAAGAAGCTCCAGAACTGTCCACGACCATGACGAGAGATTCATCGGCAAGGAGGAATTCGAGAAATACAGTCGGCAGCTAACAATTCCAATTCTGACACCGGCGAGTGTAAATTTCGACGACTTCAATTACTACGGCCTTGAAGTGGATGAAATTTTTGAGGCACAAGGATGGACAGCGTTCAATGAGTGGCCGGGAGAATTTTCAGAGGAATGTGTCAGAATGTTCTACGCCAATCTTCATCCGACCGGAGGCTCATATGTTCAGACCATGGTTAATGGAATCGAGATCAACCTGGAAGCGCGATCCATGTCCTTAATGCTCGATCTACCTTACTGGGAGGAGATGCCGCCTGCCAGTGACTTCAAACTGAATTACCTCAAGCAGGCACTGGAAACAGAGGTTGTAACAAAGCTCCAATATGAGTCGGCCGCCCACTTACCTCTGTTGCCGAGAGCTCTCTGCCATGTCATCTCCAAAGTAATAGTTCCTCGGTCTGGAAGCCGCAACATTATCACCAACTACGACGCCTTTCTGTTATGGAGGTTGATGAGGAAATTGCCAATCAACATCTGTGCGGTGATGTTGCACCACATGACGAGAGTCTCCAAGTCTGGAAGTAAGCATTTCTCATATCCTCATGTTATATGTAGGTTATGCCAATTTAAAGCTGTGCCTATGGGAACCCTACAAGTGAAGAAGATGATGAGGATGGATGCAAAGTTCTTAAGAGGAATCATTGAGGCAGAGGAAAGGATAACGTCCAACCACCCTCCAGTTGACAATAACTCTACAAGTGCCACAACAGCTCAGCTGACTCAGTGCTTGACAAACATTCTCAATGCCATCCTGGAGCAAACTAAGGAAATTCAGAAGCTGAACACAACCTTTGAAGAGTTCAAGGACGCCATCTGCCAATCAGGGCACCCAAAGGACAAGTCAGCCAGAGATGAATTTGAGACTGGACAGATGGATGTAGAGGAAAATGCACAGGAAGATGGGCAGGAGGATGGACAGATGAATGCAGATTACTATAATATGGGGAGCAATGATTATTCAAGCATCTCGCACAAGGCAACCGAGCACATGGAATCACCAAGAATGCCCGGTGAAGGAGCTATCAAGAACCCGATGCGTAAACCGAGCCATTATCAATTATCGTTTATGAAGCTCCTCTAGGAAGAATCATCGACCAAAGATACCCCAACCGAGACCCAACTCAACCCCTTTCCATGAACCTCCTATCTCTCAACCCCTATCAACTCCCTCAACTGTTCCTAGCCTTCCCCTAAGCGCAGGAACCAAAAAACGCAAAGCTCACAAATCGGTTTCAGACTCACAAGCCTTTGTTGATGAGGATGTAGCAATACTTCCTCCATTCTCTGCAGACTAAACCAAAACATCAACGCCCCCGACCTCCCGGTCAGTAGAACATCATCTAGGCGTAGAAATAACTAGTCAAAAAACTTAGCTTAGGCTTAGTTTCATTACATTTAGATGTTTGTTTTATGTGGGTTGGATGTTTGCTTGTTTATTTACTTGTCACTAGCTATGCTTAAATGAATGGTTGAACTTTTCGTTTACTGTTAAAATTTAGCTATATTACATAAGCTTTTGAGATGACAAAAGGGGAGAAAAAGAATTATTGTTAAAGGGGGGAGAAAGAAGAATCATCAAAAGGTGAGAAAGAAGAATTATTATTATGGCTCAATCTAAGGGGAGCCATGAGCAATGAAATGTAAGTAAAATAGATGCACCAGTTGGGGGAGTCATTAAAAGGTATGGCAAATTTTCAATTCAAATTGATGGCTTACAAAAACATAAATCAATAATTCTTAATTTGTTTGTCATCAAAAAGGGGAGATTGTTGGAAATACAAGGATAATTTTGATGATAACAAAGAATTAAGAACTATGATTTATATAAGACTAATAATCTGAAAACAAGTCTGCAGGATTAGACAAACAAAGATCATTTAATTTACAGCAGACAAAAACAGCCATCATACAACCAACTGTTATGCTACTACATACTGGGCGAGGAGGACAAAGACACGGGATGAGGATGCTACAAAGAACATCACGGTACCATTTGATCGTCAAGCGGGACAGAGAACAGCATACGGGATAGAGGATGCCATGCACCATATATAATACCAATCGCTATGCACAGGCGGGGGGAGAGGACAAAGATACGGGACAGAGGATGCAACAGCCACATTACAGTCAGTTGTTTGGCTACTGAAGCATATGCAGACTTCTCTTTCGGGACAGACCCATATGTTTAACGGCAACGGAGTTTCCCTTGCCTTCAAAAATCACCTTCACTCACAACGGACTGAAGGACTTCAAACAGAAGATTCACAAGAGCTAGAATCATCTTCACTTTCACACAAAAGGGAAGCTCAATAATCAAGGAAAGAAAGCAGTCAAAGTTCTTGATCAGTCAAGCGGTCAACCTGCACTGCATTTATTATGGACATATCATATCAACTCATCAGCTCACCGAGATTCAAACAGAAGCTTACCCGAACTAAGTACTCAACCGTTGGCAGCAAATTCGAATCTCTTTAACGCATTCAATGCAACAAAGACTTTACACAAACAGCTGAAGAACCACTGGACAACACCATTCCTTCTCTGACGTGAAGAACCGAGCGCCAACAGCAACGTTCCTCAACGGCTCCTGCACAGGAAAGATGTTCTATAAAAAGGGAGTCACAGCAACGAGGAAACGAGTGGAGAAATAGAGAGAAATATGGAGAGAACAAAAAGAAAACAGAAGCAGAGAGAATCCAAGCAAAAATAGAGACATACAAGAACTCTACCACTCTACACAAATAAAACTCCCACTGCCGGTCACGAACTTGACTACTCCACACAAACAAATCTTGCTGCAAATCATACTGAAGAAATCTCTCAGCAATCTCTCCGATCATCTCATCTGAATCACTGATTAAACACTCAACATTCATGAGATAGATCCTACACTCAATACTTGTTTATTTTCTTGTAACTTGTCACTTACAGTGTAAAGGTGGTCTTTGCATGCACGATAAAGGAAGCTGTAGAGCTTGGTGTAAACTCTTAGACTTTGTAATAGTGCTAGCAAATCGGCCCGAGGAGCGCGTGTGTCGAGGGTGGTAGGGGTTGTCTTGGCGAAGAAACCGGTAGAGAGTATGTGTGTGCTTGGCGAAGCACTTCGCTCTAGGTGTATTTGTAGCTTATTAAAGGTCTAGTGAAGCTTTGGCTCTGGTGATAGAGTTTAACGCGTGGATGTAGGCAAAGGGGTTTTGCCGAACCACGTTAAATATCCTGAACACTACTCTTTGTCACTTCACAAGAAACACACTAACTCTTATTATATCCGCAGTTACAACATTGACGGCCTACCGTCGCCTCTCTCCCCAAGAGGATTACAAACTTAACGAAAATTTTTATAGACTAACTCAATTCACCCCTCCCTTCTTGAGTTGATCTTGCAGGAATATCTAACAATTGTAATATAAATATGACGTATAATATAGCATGTAGTATTATAATGGTGATTGAAATGTTAATATAATATAAATGTATGTATTATGGAATAAAGTACTACATAATATTATATAATAAATGTAACATATTTTATGGCATTTAGTGTTATAATCACGTTGTTATATTTTAATATCATTGGTATATTTAGAGTATTATTTGTAATATGATAAAATTATTATAATATATATATATATATGGAATAAGATATAGCACATGTAGGTTTTAAAGACACATGTGTACACATGCCAGCCAAAAGTGGCCGGCGAGCTCTCCAAATCCAATCTCCACCGTTGGATATGAAAAACCATGAGTTGGAACATGTTGATAAAATTTCAGCTCAATCGGAATACGAACCGACCTCCATCGGAACTTTTGATCAAAATTGCATAAAGCTTTAAATTTGACAAAAGATATATATTTTATTTTTGTGTCACTTTGATCAAGAGTTCAGATGGAGGTCGGTTCGTATTTCTATTGAGCTGAAATTTTATCAACATGTTTCCAACTCATGGCTCTTCATATCCAACGGTGGAGATTAAATTTGGAGAGCTCGCCGGCCACTTTTAGCCGGTATATGTACACATATATCTTTAAAATTTACATATATCTATATTTTATCTATATATATATATATATCAATCCTTCTACTAAGATCAAAAAATTTACAAAGCTCACACTCCCGTTTCCCGGTTCGCAATCCAAGCAATAATCAACGAACCCTTTCTTCGACCCCAAGCCCAAGCCCGACACTCCATCCTCTTCCCCAAGACAACATCGTAAGGGAACAACGAAGCCAAAATTCCCCTAACTCAAATTTCACCGATCCTAAATCAACCAATCAAACAAATTAATCTTCTATAGGCGGCGGAGGGAAGAGAGATTGGTTTTGGTGGTTACCGCGGCAGAGGCGGAGCATGGGATCGTCGGAGACTCGGTTTGTTCAGGAGCTTGTTTTGTACGCAGCGAGCGCTGCGCTGAGTTGTCTCGTTCTCTTTGCTGGATTGCGGCAGCTTGACCCAAATCGCGCCGCATCCAAAAAAGCACTCGAGCACAAGAAGGAGATTGCTAAGCGACTTGGTAGGCCGCTTATTCAAACTAATCAGTACGAGGTAACGCGTAATTATAATATATTCTAGTGATGCAATTGATTCAATTTAGTATAAGTTTTTTTTTTCGTTTTTTTTTCGTATTTTTGCGAAGTGATTGTTGAAGTGCGTTTACGTTGTCGAAGAATTTTTGTCCACATAATTGGGAACAGTTACGTGTGGTCATTTTATCTTGAGGTTATTCCTTTTCTTTGGTTCCTTATACTGTAGCAAAGGTTGATATTGCTTTAGTGGCTGGGGGGTTTGAACTTTTCCCAACCTCTTGCTTATGTTGTGTGAAGAACTTAAATCCAAGTGTTTACTGTCAATAGCTTATCTGCTACTTTGAGAACCATGTCAAATTTGGCAGAATTTTTCAGAATTGTGTGTGTCAGAATTGTCAATGGGCTTGTTGTGGCTAAGTATCTTTTTATTTTGTGAGAAGGAGTTAGGGACCTTGTCATGTGTGAATCTGTTGTGTAGATTCTTCTGGCAGCTTTACTAGATTTCTCATTCATTTCAGGCTTTCACCCTAGAAACTTGGCATGCTTAATGAACATATCATGGACACAAGGGTTATTGTTGAAGAAGAGAAGGGGTAGATGAAGTAGAACCTAGAAGAATATAAATATTGATTTGCTGGAGAGTTTTGGTTAAACTTGTGTTGGATTTTGTTTGCCTAATCTCATGGATAAAGCTCTTTTACTCAAATTTAGGTGAGAGCATTAGTGATTGCCTGTTTGAAATCTTAGTTTTTGCTCTAGTACAATGCTATATCTTATCTTTTTGTGTGTTGGTTTTTTGTTTATAGATGGAGCCAATGCAATTTAACTCCACTTGACAGAATTTGGTTGGATCTTACATGCAAGCTTAAATGAAAAGTTCCTTGTTGATAATTAGTAAGAGTTTTTAATTATTTGTATTGGGGAGTTTGAATTTTGAAAAGATGTTCTTGATTTAATGTTGAACCATGGAGGTGTTATTGTGCTTTTTTTTTCGCTCTTCTATCGATGTTTCATGTACCTTACTCTTAGTTTCACTTTTGTAATTACTTTAGACTTAACTAAGGACATTCTATTTGTGGATGATCCATGTGTAATCTAATGTTCTAACAGTAATTTCAACAGAAGCATGTTGGATCAACACGTTACACATTAGGAGCAGGCGAGCATCAGGATTGTTGATAGATCAAGGTTGTTGATAGATAGTTCGTTTGCCCAATGCCTAGTAGGATGTAGTTTTAATTGGTGATAATTGCACAAGTTATTAAAGGGTAGTTCATATTTGATAGTGTGAGAGTAATTATTCATTAGAACTCTATACAATGCTATGTAATGGCTCATTTGAAAATTGTGGATGAAACACATCGACTAGTGGTTCCTGGACTGTGGTTATTATTTCTTTGATGAAGAATTTTAAGTTTCCAATTTGGATAAGAGACAAGAGTAGATTTTCATTTTGATTCCCTAAGGCCTGATGTCATAACTAATTCATAATTTCCCCCATGATTTCTATTTTGTCACATAAGCTTCTTTGTTAATTTTTAAGTCTACTTCTTTCATTCCACAAGAGGATTTCTTGATATGGTACGAACCTTCTAAGTTCTTATTGAAAGCCAATCGTTACAGAAAGATAAACAATCATTTAATCTTCACAATGGTTATTCCAAACTGACAACTCAATAGTGTTTGTTCAAGATGGAAACTTCTGCTATGTCCTTTCCATATTTTAAACTATGTATGTTAACAAACTGCAGGATGTTGTAGCATGTGATGTTATAAATCCTGATCACATTGATGTTGAATTTGAATCGATTGGAGGTCTGGAGAATATAAAGCAAGCGTTATTTGAGCTTGTTATTCTTCCTTTACGCCGACCTGAGCTTTTTGCACATGGGAAGCTACTTAGTCCCCAGAAGGGTGTTTTGCTTTATGGACCTCCTGGAACTGGTAAAACAATGCTTGCTAAGGCCATAGCAAAGGAGTCTGGAGCTGTTTTCATTAATGTCAGGGTATCTAATTTGATGAGCAAATGGTTTGGCGATGCACAAAAACTTGGTAAGTGTGATTGCATTTTTCTACTTCCAATTGTTAGCATATGAGTTTTTTATGAAGTTTTAATGGCCGCAGTTATCTGTTCTATTGAGTTGTGAAAATAGAATGACTCTTGCGTTGGATCATATCTTGATTTTGCTTTTACTGCTATCATGTTCATGCTTTTTGAATTAAAAAAGTCTATGCCGTATGCATGTAATACAATCACCATGTAACGGAATCATAGACGGTGTAATCGTTTCACTGTAGAGGGTGTTTTTTGCATTGTATAAGAAAATTGATAGTTTGAATGGATGGAAATTAATTTTTTGTTGGATCTATTGATATACAAGTATTAACTCCCTGTTATAATATGGCGAAACAATCATGATGCTTCCTGGAAGTAGAGGGGGCTGTCTTATGAGTAAGGAATGTGTTTCTTACTGTTGAGGCTCTATTTCGGAGATGTTTGGAATATGAGGTCTACCCATTTAAACTTTGGAATCAATCTAAATTCTGCTAGTAAGTCGGAGGAGATTAAGGTGGAAAGAAAGATGGGCTTAAGAGAAGGGACCCATCCTGGTCATACTACGGAGTACTAGAGAGGGAGGAAGAGGAGAATCGATCAAGATAACATTTGAAACCATCTATTTTGAATATGAGTTAAAAAGTAAGTTTAGCCATATGTAAGAAAGGATCCATCCATCGAGAGTACTACTATGCATCACATCCGGTATCCTGCTCGGTATTTCGTTAGATCAACAATGTAGATCATAGTTCAACGTAAGCAGATTAAAAGTCAATACTGAGTCGTTGATAGATCAACTAGTGGGACGCTGGGTAGTATATATACTGAGGCGTAAAGTATTTTCTCATCTCATAGACTTGATTTTGTGAGTATCGCAATTTATTGCAGCGAACCTGTATATCTAACCTTTATATTGTCTGTACCTTATACGTTCACAATTTGTTGTGCCTACCTTTTGTGCTTGTTTCAATTTTTACACTCATTGGTTAATGCTTTTTGACCTTTAATATTGGTATTGCATTTTCCTTATTAGGTTTTGATACGTATAGATGAAACTATAGAAGTTTTATATGTTGTTTATTTGATTGTAAATCTCGTCTTCCATCCCATAAAGGATCTCAAATCTCTCCCAAGTTGAAGGACATATCTATGATATTATAGTATTTAGCTATGATGCTTGGACTCATTGTTTTTTTTTTGGCAAGTACCCGTGTGAACACGACATATCCTGGGATTCGTGTCTGGCATGGACGATCCAACTATATATACTGCTGGAGCACAATCAAGAGGTGAAGAAGGTGAGGAGGTTTTGAGGGTTGTAAAAGGTGGTGGTGTGAGGACTAATCAATGGCCATGGCGGAAATGGGTTGCAGGACAGATTGAAGAAGAAGAGGATGAAGATCCGCAGACCTTTAACTAAAAGCTGTTTTTCTACTTGTGTCTTAGATTTATATTGGTTAGCAAATAAAACACCCTATGGTATGAGAATTTAGCAGCGCAATACTCCTAAGTCGTGCGGTTTTGCAAATCTGATCTCCTTATCATAACTGTTAGCACTCTCAGGCCCTAAAAAGTTAGCTTTTTTAAAATTGATCCCTACAGTTTATGTTTTTGGACTTTGTATTTGTAACTTCTTCATAAGGGATCTGTACCTGTTTCTACTTTCAGATATTTTTTTAACCGGGTCCCTTGTCCTACACTTACTTAATTTGACAATTCTGACACTCTGGCACACACTCTGACAGTTGTACCATAGTCTTGGTATCATTAGGTTTCTAGTACTTAAAAGGGGGATGCTATTGATTTTCTTGGAAATTTTAATAGAATTCTAATAACAGTAAGTAGTATAGGATATTTCTCATCCAGGTTTTATATGTGGGTATTGCTTACAGTTGTTGGAACTGGATTCTCTAGTCTTTCTTTTATAAGTTATTTGATAAGATATTCTGCGAGGTGTTCTTCTCTGAAGCAACCTATTAATTTTCTGCAGTGGCTGCTGTTTTCAGTCTTGCTTATAAACTTCAACCTGCTATTATATTTATCGATGAGGTTGACAGCTTCTTGGGTCAGCGTCGCACCTCAGATCATGAGGCCATGACTAATATGAAAACGGAATTTATGTCCCTCTGGGATGGCTTCACTACAGATCGTAAGTTTGCTATGAATATTCTGTCATCTAATGTTCATATTAGCACTTTGATTAAATTCTCAAATATTCATTTGAGTGAATGCTTTATGATTGGTTTTACATATGCCACCATTGTACCTTCTTTGCTTTGGTATCTTTTTTATTAGTAACATCTTTTCCGTGAGTTTATTAGATTGCCAATGTTATTGTTCTGGAGTGATACCTTCTAATTTGAAAGGCCATCATCTTAATCCTAATTGACCAGATTAGTGCTTGGTTTACATATGCATTGTCTTTTGGATCAAATAATCCGTTATTAGCACAACCTTTCTGACAGTATATGGCAGCTAATATATGATTTTGCAATGCAAAAATTGCATACATAATGAGCAAGGAGATAGATGGATGCATGTTTAACTGGCCTTTGCAACTGAACTAGAATGGTGCCTCGTGTAAGAAACAACATAAGGAGCAGGTCTAAGAACCCAAAGGGTCATGTAAACAAAGGCAAAAAATTATACAATTAAACTTTTGTATGCTCTTTAAAACGGAGGCAAAAAGTGCAAGTAAATCTTTGTAGTACTATTTGAACTTAAAAGAAACTATCTTAGTTGATGATATCTTAAAAGCTTTCTCAAAAGCTATCAGGACTTTTAGGAAGCCTACTGGGCTAACAGCATCCACAAAATGTGGGCTATGGACCCTAAGGGCCCTCGCAAGGCCATTAATGTATTCAGCTTATTCATTTTAGTATCCAGGAGCTTGTTAACTTTTGGCATCTTCTTATTTGGTTTGATTGTTTGAAGGATAGGTTGAAAAGGAATTTCATATAAGTCACTCCTTTGTTTTCTTAACTTGATGGTACTCCCCGTCAACACCTAATTTCCTCCTGCTATATTGAGCTTTTGTGCAGAACTTTTCTATTTCCAGATGAGATAAAATGTATTTGTGCACTGTGACGAGCTCTTTACCAAGTCCTGAGGGACTTTGATGGTCCTGCATGTAATATTGTTAGGTTAGTTCATAAAAGAGTTATAAATAAGTAACATTGGTAGTGAGAGTAAACAACATGTATGAGATGCTGTGCACTTTTAAGGTCTGATGACCTTGATGTCTTTCTTCATATCTACTCATTTAGCATTTTTTGATATTTGAAAGTTTTTGTTCAATTTAGTTGTTTTGTGGCATTGACTTATTGTGTTTTATTAAAGAAAATGCCCAAGTAACTGTCCTCGCTGCGACAAACCGTCCCACAGAACTAGATGATGCAATTCTCAGGCGATTTCCTCAGGCCTTTGAAATTGGTATACCTGATAAGAGTGAGAGAGCTAAAATATTCAAGGTAATCCTCAAGGGGGAGAACATTGACGAAGGCATTGATTATGGTTACTTGGCTGGCTTGTGCAATGGCTTCACTGGTTCTGATATATTGGAGCTCTGCAAGCAAGCAGCCTATTTTCCAGTCAGGGACTTGCTAAATGATGAAAAGAATGGCAAGACAACAAATGTAATCCTCTTATCTTATTTTTTCTTTCGCACTTTAATTTCTATTCTATGAAATCATGCTAATTCATAGAGCCTATTTAGTTTTATTGCTCATGTTATTTAAATAAGTAACTTGTGAGTTGGTTTTGATGCCTACCTTTTTTGTAGTAATGCTGAAAGTAATTATGAAGTCCAATTCATTATTTAAAGGGATCATTAAAAGTTACTCCTTGCATCACAAAAGCAAACAAAGATGACATTCAAAAACCAGTAATTCCATAAAATAGTGTAGGTATATGTACCGTGGGGCAGATTCTCAATGCCTTTCTTTGGTATCTAGTTGAATTGCTATCTGCTTTGGATGTTTGTATTAGAGTTTCAGTTATTTCAACGATTTCGTTCTTAAGAGGACAGAAGGAAAAAAAATATTATATGCCTTATAATTCTACCTTTGGTTTTTATTGCAGAAACCTAGACCTCTAACACAAGCAGACCTCGAGAAAGTTCTATTGACATCTAAGAAGTTGAAGCAATCAGCTGATTATAGAGTAGGCTTACAAACGCCTCCATGGACCATACCGGTTGAGTCTGATGATGATCAGGTCCAGAATGCTATCCTGGAGATCTCTAAGCTTATGTCTCGTATTGTCAATAGTCACTCAGAAGCTCCTGCTGATTCGTAGTATAATGTTCGCTTTCTGTACAGGCTGTTTTCTTCTGTATTACCTTTACTCTTTAAATAATTGACATGTGGGTATTGTACTCTCAGGACTTGTAATCTTGGTCTGAAGCTGATACTTGCCATCCTTGCAATAATTCAACAGTGCCATCCAATAGATATTATCAGTGTTTGCAGGTAGTGGTTTCGCATTCTTTCATCTCAGATACACAATCGTCTTTCATCTCAACTGAGGCAGCAGAATTGCCGTTAGATAATTTCTTCAAGACTAATGTATGTATTATTGGATCTGTAAGAAAAGTCCTTCCATACAAGTGGTATTACTAATCGAAGTTTCTCCCCCTTATGTACAGCTAGGCTTCGTAAGGTTCTCACTATTTTGTTCTTGGAATGCCCTTTATGTGGACGTAATCTGTATTCTTTACCAAGTCCTGCTTTTACATTGTGATATTAATTCTAAAGAGCTGATAATATCTTAGCGCACAACGCGCTGTCTTGCTTTATGCTGTTGCTTTGAGAATATCGAAGCAAAATTATTCAATTCTCATTCGATATGTATTTAAATAGTTCAAATTTATCAATTTTAATTCAATTTATTAAATAATTGGATTAAATTTAGTATGATTTTTTTACTAATCAAAATTATTAAAATGAGAATATAAAAATTAATTTTTAATAAAGTAGGTGAAAATTGTTAGGAATAATATATTCAAAATAATAGTTCGATAAAATCTAAGAATTAGGTAAAGAATTAATATAAATATAATAAGCTGAATATAGATATATATATATATATATATGTCATTGTGCGTGCATATCGTCACACCAAATATGGACCGTCTGTCAGTAGCTCGTTTTCTTCTCTTATGGAAATACTGTGCAAAGCATGCTGGTAATTTTGCGTGCCCTTATACAGTATAAGCGTTAATTTTTATTTTTTCTACTTTTTTTCCCCTCATTTTCTCAGTCGCTTCTCTCCCAACTCCTCTCCCTCTCGAGTCGATCCCTCCTCGCCTCTCCGTGCCGGCGATGGAGGAAATCCGGCGACACCTTAAGCCAATGTTGCCTCCTATCTTCCCTTTCTTCAATTTTTCTCTTAATCGGAGGCTCTCTCGCACTCAATCGAAAATCTGACTGCGGGCGAAAACCTAGCTCACCGGTGACGATCGTCAATTCGGTAAGTTTTCGTTTTTTTTCCTTCTCCTCCTCCTACTCTTTCTATTCCCCTCATCGATTTATTATGTTGCAGCCTTGGACACCGTCGAAGCCGATCGGGTGCAAGCGATATGATCAACCCGAGCTCGCCAGTCTTTAACCTCACCGTTGGTCAATACCGATTTCGGTATTGTTATTCTTACTTTTCTTGACCAATATTTGTTTTTTTATGATTTTTTTAATTTTTTTTTTATGTTGGTGCAGGTAGTGATCACAGCTGAAACAAGGATTGATAAGGAGAGATCCCAGCTTCGTGGTATTGAATTTTGCTTTGATTTCAATTTCAATTTCAATTTCAATTTGATTTCGATTTCAGTGTCATTTCTTTGTTTTGATTTCAACTTATTATGCAATTTTTTGATTGTGGGACTAATTCAGCTTTTTCTGTGTAGCATCAGATTTTAATTTTTAATTACAGTGAGCTCGATTTCAATTTCAGGTATTATAATGTCAGTTTCAATCTCAATTTTCTCTTTTCTTATGTTTGATTGCAATGCCAACAGATTAATGTTTTTCTCTGTTTCCTCTATTGTATGCAGATGAATAGATGGAAGATGCAGGCGGCCAGTGAAGATGCCGATGCAATTTGTTTTTCTTTTTGTCTTTGTTTTTTTTCAATGTGATTGTATACCAATTACTGAGATTGAAATTGTTCCAGGGTGTAAGATATGTTGCTCATGAGTCAATGAAAGGAATATTTTGTGAAAAGTTGTGTAATATTGATATTTTTTTATTGGAATGTAAATGAGTTTTTTGCTCTATATGTGTTGTGTGAATGTGGTGATTGAGTAAATGTGAATATGAATGTGAAGTGTATGAAGCTGTAAAACAGAATGTGAAGTATAACCATAATGTGTTGTGTGACTATATCTATGAAAATGACTGGAAGAAGTTTCCAAATGATGTGAATGGCTTGCAATAAGCGTGGCAGTGAGTTGTGTACATATTTGTGGAGCTCCTAGTACATGTATTCCTGGCAGAGGAGACCAGTGAGCTAGCAGTGCTCAATGATCTCCTACTATCAGCCTTGAATGTGATTGTTGTAATGCTGGTTGGTATTTAGTGATGCCAAGAATGTGAATTAGATTGGAATGGAATGGACAAGTGAAAGCATCTGGCCAGTGAATGGCTGCATTGTGCTGGCAAAGCAAACCAGTGAAGCTCCTAACAGATGCATACCTGACCAGTGAGCTAGTCTCCTGCCAGCCAACTCTGCTAGCTCACTAATAGTTGACTAGTGAGTTGATAGCTCACTGGTTAGTTGCCAGTGAGCCCACTGCTCACTGAGTCAGGCCAGTGAGCTCACTGGTTTCCGGCCAGTGAGCTGGCAGAGCTGAAACTTTCATTTTTTTTTTCTGTTAATAGTTTTGTATAATGCAAGCTTAAACAAATTTAGCATAACAAACTTGATTTTTTTTTTTACAATGCATCTTAAGAAATATGATTTTATTTTTTGCAAATTCTTCAAGATTAGCTAGCTCATGGCAGCTGACCAATGAGCTAGCAGTGCTCACAAGTCAGCTCACTGGTCAGCTGCCAATGAGCCCACTGTTCACTAGCCACTAAGTCAAGCCAGTGACTTAGTAGAGCTCAAACTTTCTTTTTCTTTTTTTTGTTAATGGTGTTGTACAATGCAAGTGTTGCATCATATTGGAAATATATTTTGATGATCACAAAAGTGAAGAATTATTGTACAGAAAATGCAAATGTTTTAATCTCAGCTATTGAAATTAGCTTTATAGGGTTCTGTCAGCACCAGCACAATTTAGTCACCACACAGCCAGCTATTATATAAGAAAAGGCTCACTGACGAATGAAGATACAGATCACCTAACATGACGAATGAAGATACAGCACAATTTAGTCACTACACAGCCAGCTATTATATAGGAAAAGGCTCACTGACGAATGTAGATGCAGAAATCACTTAGCATGTTTAGAAGACTAACAGGAAACAGTAGTTGACTGCAATGATGTTCAATACAAGGAACAGCTACACCAACGTGTCAAAATCTAACCGAGATACATCAATATATCTATAAAATCAAATTTTCAGACAAAGAGAAGAAGAGGCGCGCTTTGCCACCGGCGAGCATTAATTACAACCATACACATCAAATCACTTCCAAGAGTGGATGAATTAAATGCTTGATCCGGTAGAGACCATCACTCACAGCAGCTCAACGGGCGAATTTTCATCACCTTGAAGATCGGGAAGAAGGAAGGCAACGGGAATTTTTAAAACGGCAGCCAACCTGTGAAGAAAGAACATATAAAAAGTTGAAAACCTGAGCTGGAGAAAGACAGAGAGACAGGCCATAAATTTCACTCTAAGAACCTAAAATAGCTCTGCTCCTACTGAAGCCACGACCCCAAGTAATTTCATTTCAGACTTCCTTTTGATAATCTCATTTCACTCACTCTGTAAACTGAAAATGCGAGATTGATTCAGTGCTTCAACCTGTGTTTTAAATTTCATCAAATGTGTGTAAGTGCATTTGCACTTGAAAGCAAGTCTTGAGGAAGCTTTTGCTGATAGAGGAGACTGAATAAGTGTAGGCTCTGCAATAAGAAATACCCTGGGTAACTGCTGTCGGCTCAGCTTGACAAGTGAGCTGACAGAGTTGTGCTTGTCATAGCACTATGGTAGGTTATTGTAGTTCTGCACTTAAGATTAGTAAAGTTCACTTAAGTTGAGTGGTCATGGACGTAGGCAATTCACTTGTCGAACCACGTTAAATACTTGTGTAGTAGCACTATTATACTTTGATTGTCATCTAGTTGAGAATTCTCTTTAAAATCAGTCACTGCATACTAAACACTCTGTTCCAGTTCTCTGTCCGAGCACAGTCGACTAAAAGTAAACTAATTTGTTGAAAAAAGTTTTATTTATCAATAATTCAATTCACCCCTACCCTCTTGAGTTATGTATGCAGGTTTGAACAATAAGTGGTATCAGAGCGGGCCTCAAATTCAAAGGTTGAACCACCTGAGGTAAAGATCTCCTAATGACTAACTTAGTTCCTATTGCTTTTGAAGGCAGGTCATCAAACCGACCTTCTTTGTTTGATGGAACCAACTACGGATATTGGAAAACAAAGATGACGATCTTCATACGAGCTCAAGACTACATGCTATGAAAAATTGTTCGAGATGGACCAATCATACCCACCAAAACCAATGCAGAAGGCAGAACCATTCCCAAGCCTGAAAACAAGTATACTGATGAAGACAACCGAGCAATGTCACTGAACGACAGGGCAATGAACTTATTATACTGCTCACTTGACTCAAATGAATTCAACCGCATTTGCTCATGCAGCACCGCCAAGGAAATTTGGGATCAACTAGAAGTGACACATGAAGGCACCACCCAAGTTAAAGAGACCAGGATCAACCTACTCATGCATGATTATGAGAATTTCAAATGAACAAAGGTGAAACAATTACTCAAATGTACATTAGATTCACTAACATTATAAACCCCTTAAAAAATCTAGGGAAAGTATTTAAGCCAGAAGAACTCAAGTGAAAAATACTTAGAGCTGTGCTACCTACATTTGGATCTAAAGTTGATGCAATTGAAGAAAACCCCAGCTTCCCTCAGATCACACTTGATGAGCTCATAGGTAAGTTAATGGCCAAGGAACTCTCACTGAAAAATGCTGATGACCGACTTGAAGGAATTGCCTTGAAAAGCACAGAAAGACAGGTATGTGAATTATCCTCAAATGATGAAAAAGATATTGCATTGCTAACAAAAAAACTCAGGAATCTACTACGGAAGAACAAGTTTAAGAAAAGGAGAAACTATGAAAAATTCCAGCGTGAAGATGACAATTCTGAAGGAAACTGCTATCACTGCAATAAATCAGGATATTTCGGAAATGAATGCTCACTTTTAAGAAGAACCAGAGCGAATGACTCAAGGAAAAAGAAAGCCATGGCAGCTTGGAGTGATGAAGATGATACATCATCAGAAGAAAGCGAGAAGTCTGAAGCTAAAATGCGAGGTGAGATCAATCTCTGTCTGATGGCTGACAGCGAACACCCTAGTGAGGTAAATTCTTCTGACTGTGACACTGGTGAAGATGTTCAAAATGTATTTGATGAATTACATGCAAAATATCTTGATGTAAAAACTGATAGAAACACTATAAGAGTATGTATGCATGAACTAAAAGAAGAGAATAACAAATTAAACAAAGAGATACTCTGAAAATTGCCTTAGATGATAAGACCAATGCCATCAAGGATACTTTACAATCTGACTATGACCAAATGAACTCTAGATTGTGCACCCTACATATTGAAAACAATCGTCTGATACAAACTATTGAAAAACTTCATGTTAAAATAAGTGAGCATGAAGCCGGTAACTCAAATCAAGCCACTGTCAAAGATATGACAGAGAAAATCTCAGAACTTGAAGAACTAAATGAAGTTCTAAGCAGGGAAGTGGATAGATTATCCTATCCAACCATACCAAACTTCAGACCCTTCATGGATGATTATAATAACATGCTCAGAAAAGAGATTGTACTGCAAAAAGAAAATCAGAAACTGGTCCATGACAATACGGCGTTGAAGGAAAATGTTCAAAATCTGCTGGCTAAGAACAATGACTTACAAGCATCCCTGGCAAGGTTTGTAAAAGGTAAAGACAAGTTAGATGTTATGCTTGGAGCACAGAGAGGAATATTCAGAAAGGAAGGCATTGGCTATATTCCGACCAACATGATTACACATATTGGCAGCTACAGTGGTAAACAACATTTTAAAATAAACAATAAGCCATCATACACAGACATGCATCAAGGCACTGTAAGTATTCCCTTCTCAAGTCAGCAAAAATATAGCCATGTATACTATAGTGAGTATGCTGCTAACAAATCTTACCCTTCAACTTCATTCATAAAATGCTTTCACTGTGGAAGGAAATGCTATAACATAAATTCCTGCTGGTATAAAAAGAATGCAAATAAAATTAAAATGATTTGGGTTCCAAAAGGAACCAGTAGGACTGACACTTTAGGACCCAAAGTAATTTGGGTACCTAAACATTAATTTCTTGTTACAGGAAAAAGGTATGGAAGGCAGCCATACAAAAAGCAAATGGTATCTGGATAGTCGCTGCTCCAGACATATGACAGGAAATATAAAATGCATTAGTCACCTGCAAGAGCAATCAGGTGAAAATGTAATCCTTGGTGACAATAGCAAATGCAAAGTGGCTAGAATTGGTAAAATTGGTAATGTCTCTTCACTATGCATCGAAAATCTTTTACATGTACAGGGTTTTAAACACAATTTACTGAGTATTAGTCAACTCTGTGATAATAGTTTTAAAGTTAACTTTACAAATCAATGCTGCTCAATTGTCAACTCCAACTCTGAAAAGAAAGTTCTATATGGAAAAAGAGAAGGTAATGTATATATACTTTACATTGATGAATATTCTAATCACAAAATCTGTTTAGTGGTCAGTCAACAGGAAAACACTTGGCTTTGGCATATAAGACTTGAGCATTGCAGTACAAAAATTCTATCCAAACTCCTGAAACTAAACTTAGTAAAAGGTCTTTCTGAAACAACCTTCAAACTGGAACATCTCTGTGATGCCTGCATGAAAGGCAAAACAAGTCAGGTCATCCTTCAAACCTAAACAAGTTGTCTCAACACAGAAGCCACTCCAATTATTACATTTGGACTTATTTGGACCATCCCGCATTGCCAGCCTGGGAGGTAAGTACTACTGTTTAGTCATTGTGGATGATTACTCACATTTTTGTTGGGTGTATTTTCTTGCATATAAAATTGATGCATTAAAAATATTTTCAATATTCTTTAAAAGAATTCAAAATGAGCTAGATTTCAAAATCATTGCAGTACGTACTGATCATGGTAAAGAATTTTAAAACTTTGATTTTGATGAATTCTGCAATACAAATGGTGTTGTCCATAATTTTTCTGCCCCTAGAACTCCTCAACAAAATGGTGTTGCTAAAAGAAAGAATAGGGTGCTAGTGGAAATGGCAAGAACTATGTTGATTGAACAAAACATGCTTAAGTACTTCTGGGCAGAAGCTGTAAGCACTGCGTGCTACATCATCAACCGTGCACTCATCACACCTATCCTTAAAAAGACTCCATACGAACTCATAAAAGGTAAAAAGCCTAATATCTCATATCTAAAGTGTTTTGGATGCAAATGTTTTGTATTAAACAATGGAAAGGAAAATTTTGGCAAATTTGATGACAGAAGTGATGAATGTATTTTTTTAGGATACTCTACTAACTCTAAGGCTTATAGAATTTTTAACAAAAGAACCTTAACAGTTGAAGAATCCATTCATGTTGTTTTCAATGAATCTAATAGTGGGTCAAGAAAAAAATCAGTTGTGAATGCAGGATCAGTTGCTAAGGAAGATACAATTTTTACTACAGCTGAGAAGCAGTCCTCTGGCTCAGAACAAGATACAAACAGTGTACATCCAAATGCAATTGAAGCAGAAAATGAACATATCTCAGACGAAATGACTCATGAACTTGAAACTATGGAAATCAGGCCAAGACCATTCAAACTTAGATCAAGCCATCCACAAGAAGACATAATAGGTAATGCAAGTGAAGGGATCTCAACTGAAAGGTAACTTCATTGAACATTCAGCATTTGTCTCTACTGTTAAACCAAAATGTATTATTGAAGCACTGAAAAATGATTGCTGGATTATTGCTATGCAAGATGAATTGAATCAATTTGAAAAAAACAATGTGTGGCATCTAGTTAGAAGACCGTTGAACAAAACCATAATAGGAACTAAATGGGTATTTAGGAATAAAGCAGATGAAAATGGAAACATTATCAGAAACAAAGCTAGATTAGTAGCAAAAGGGTATAATCAAGAAGAAGGTATAGACTTTGATGAGACATATGCCTCTGTAGCACGTCTTGAAGCCATTAGAATGCTACTAGCATTTGCATGTCATAAAGATTTTAACTTTTTCAAATGAATGTCAAAAGTGCATTTTGAATGGATTACTAAAAGAGGAGGTTTATGTTGAACAACCTCATGGTTTTGAAAACGAAGACTTTCCAGACATGTCTTCAAGCTGAACAAAGCTCTATATGGCCTCAAACAAGCTCCTAGGGCTTGGTATGAACGTCTAATCCCGCCCGGGGAGTACGTTCGCAAGAATGAAACTCAAAGAAATTGACAGGGGCCCGCACAAGCAATGGGGCATGTGGTTTAATTCGATGCAAAGCGAAGAACCTTACCAGGGCTTGACATGACGTGAATCCTCTTGAAAGAGAGGGGTGCCTTCGGGAACGCGGACACAAGTGGTGCATGGCTGTCGTCAGCTCGTGCCGTAAGGTGTTGGGTTAAGTCCCGCAACGAGCGCAACCCTCATGTTTAGTTGCCACATTGAGTTTAGAAGTGCTTTTCTGACTGAAAAGGGCTTTTCACGAGGTAAAATTGACTTAACTCTGTTCATTATGCATGACAATAATGATATTTTAATTGTACAAATATATGTTGATGATATAATATTTGGATCAACCAATGAAAAATTGTGCAAGATGTTTACTAAGCTAATGCAGGGAGAGTTTGAGATGAGTCTAATGGGTGAGCTAAACTATTTCCTTGGACTTCAAATAAAGCAACTAGAGCATGGAATCTTCATTAATCAAAGTAAGTATGTCAAAGAATTGATTGCTAAATACAAAATGGACACTGGAAAAGAAGTCAACACACCCATGGCAACTTCCTGCAAACTTGACCTGGATGAGACAGATAAGTCAATTGATCAAAAGACCTATAGAGGTATGATTGACTCACTCCTTTACTTGACAGCAAGTAGGTCTGACATACAGTTTAGTATGTGCTTATGTGCTAGATTTCAAAGTAATTCTAAAGAAACTCATCTCTGTGCTGTTAAAAGAATACTTAGATACCTAAAGGGCACTTCAGAACTGGGTCTATTTTATCCAAAAGAATGCAGTCTCAACCTCATTGCCTATGCGGATGCTGACTTTGGAGGATGCAAACTGGACAGAAAAAGCACTAGTGGATCATGTTAAATTCTTGGTGGCTGCCTGATATCCTGGTTTTCAAAGAAGCAGTCCTCTGTGGCAATGTCTACTGCAGAAGCGGAATACGTCGCTTCCGACAGCTGCTGTGCACAGGTATTGTGGATTAAATATCAACTATTAGATTATGGTTTTAATTTAAAAAACGTGCCCATCTTTTGTGATAATACAAGTGCTAGCAAATTAACAAAAAATCCTATTTTACATTCTCGCACTAAACATATTGAGTTACGATATCATTTTATCCGGGAGCATGTTGAAAACAACGATATTGTCTTGGGTTTTGTAAACACTGAAAATCAACTTGCTGATAATTTTACAAAACCATTAGCCTTTGATCAGTTTTCAAAGATTTGTCATGAACTAGGCTTATGCTTCATGAAATAAATGCTCTCTGCAAAACAGAGAATTTTATTCATATGTATATAAGTGCTTTCAGTTTGCTTTTAATTAACTATTTTTCGAAAACGGCTCCTTAAGTTTGTTTTTTGATCTGCAACTCAACACCCTCCTCTGCACTTAAAGCCTAACCTGACATATCTCATCGAAGCCCATCCTCTCCTATCTCTCCCGTCCCAAAACCAAAATCCCTAAAATCTCATCACTACTCACCGGAAGAATGCCGACCAAAGAACTTGCCCGAAAGATCAAGAAGAACAAATAGGAAAGTGACAGGCACAAGCGGTTCAAGAGTCCAGCAATGTACAAGAGATACCTCGATCGTCTTCGGTTGCCGGTCCTTCCGCCGACAACAATACGATTCCAAGATTTTGACTCTGCCGGACTAGAAATTAAGGAATTATTTGAATTTCAATGATGGATGACTCTAATCTCTTTGCCGGGAAAGTATTTCAAAGAAAGTGTTTGGGTCTTCTACGCAAATTTGAAGTTGGTCGGAACCTCCTCACTTAGCTCTGAAGTTCATGGGGTAAGAATAAATCTAGAGCCTAGATCTTTAGCAATGTTACTAAATGTGTCTTACCATGAGGATGTTGATACAATGAACTCAACCAAGGAGAATTACTTGAAGTTGGCACTGGACACGGACACCATTTCAGAGAAGAAATTGAAATCAATTGCTAATCTGCCTCTTCTCCCACGGACAATGTGCCATATCATTTTAAGAATCATCATACCAAGGACTGGGAGCAAAAATGATTTATCCACTGTTGACTCCTACATCCTTTGGAGAATAATGAAAAAGCTTCCCATAAACATGACTGAGCTTATGATCAGTCACATGAGAAAAGCCTACAAATCTGAAGCCAAACATCTGCCATATCCTCATGTCATCAGCAGCATATGCCGAACATTCAGTTGGAGATGGATAAAATTGGAGATACTGAGATACAGAATCAAATAATTCTGGATGGTAAATTCATCACCGGATTAACCTCGGCCGAGACTAGAGGAGCTCACTCTTCTGGACAGCAGTAGCAAACCAGGACCGATATTCCACAACAGTCTACATGTCCAGAAGTACCAGCATGTGTTCTAGTTCCAGTAGAACAGTTGGAACAAATGAAACGCTCGATTGAAAGCCTGCAAACTGAGTTGATAGGACAAATACAGAGGTTACAAGACACAATTACATTTCAAGCTGAACTCAGTGATTCCAGATTTTTAGAAGTTAGGAACACCATCATTCTGCTTTAAATGAACTGAAGAAGCCTACTCAGAAAAAGAACAACAGAGGAGCTGGGACAAAATCTCAACCAGACCCACCAGAGCCGCAAGATCCTCTAGCAGCTGGGACAGGGTTCTGTCATAAAATGCAAATGTTTTAATCTCAGCTATTGAAATTAGCTTTACAGGGTTCTGTCAGCACCAGCACAATTTAGTCACCACACAGCCAACTATTTTATAGGAAAAGGCTCACTGACGAATGAAGATAGAGATCACCTAACATGACGAATGAAGATACAGCACAATTTAGTCACTACACAGCCAGCTATTATATAGGAAAAGGCTCACTGACGAATAAAGATGCAGAAATCACCTAGCATGTTCAGAAGACTAACAGGAAATAGCAGTTGACTGCAATGATGCTCAATACAAGGAACAGCTACACCAACGTGTCAAAATCTAACCGAGACGCATCAATACATCCATAAACTCAAATTTTCAGACAAAGAGAAGAAGAGGCGCGCTTTGCCACCGGCGAGCATTAATTACAACATACACATCAAATCACTTCCAAGAGTGGATGAATCAAATGCTTGATCCGGTAGAGACCATCACTCACAGCAGCTCAACAAGCAAATTTTCATCACTTTGAAGATCGGGAAGAAGGAAGGCAACGAGAATTTTTAAAACGGCAGCCAACCTGTGAAGACGGAACATATAAAAAGTTGAAAACCTGAGCTGGAGAAAGACAGAGAGACAGGTCATAAATTTCACTCTAAGAACCTAAAATAGCTCTGCTCCTACTGAAGCCACGAACCCAAGTAATTTCATTTCAGGCTTCCTTTTGATCATCTCACTTCACTCACTCTGTAAACTGAAAATGCGAGATTGATTCAGTGCTTCAATCTGTGTTTTAAATTTCATCAAATATGTGTAAGTGCATTTGCACTTGAAAGCAAATAGCTTGAGGAAGCTTTGCTGATAGAGGAGACTGTATAAGTGTAGGCTCTGCAATAAGAAATACCCTGGGTAACTGCTGTTGGCTCAGCTTGACAAATGAGCTGACAGAGTTGTGCTTGTCATAGCACTATGGTAGGTTGTTGTAGTTCTGCACTTAAGATTAGTGAAGTTCACTTAAGATGAGTGGTCATGGACGTAGGCGATTCACTTGTCGAACCACGTTAAATACTTGTGTAGTAGCACTATTATACTTTGATTGTCATCTAGTTGAGAATTCTCTTTAAAATCAGTCACTTCATACTAAACACTCTGTTCCAGTTCTCTGTCCGAGCACAGTCGACTAAAAGTAAACTAATTTGTTGGAAAAAGTTTTATTTATCAATAACTCAATTCACCCCTCCCCTCTTGAGTTATATATGCAGGTTTGAACAACAAGCTTAAAAAAATTTAGCATAACAAATTTGATTTTTTTACAATGCATCTTAAGAAATATGGTTTTGTTTTTTACAAATTCTTCAAGATTGGCTAGCTCATAGCAACTCACTAGTGAGCTAGCAATACTCACTGGTCAGCTCACCAGTCAACTGCTAGTGAGTCAGGCTAGTGAGCTCACCGGTTTGAGCATCTTCAACTGATTTTGAGTTGTTTGTGTACACTCCTCAACTATGAAAAATTTGTAGACATGAAGAGCAAATATATAATATCAATGTAATTTATGATATAAATGCAGTTTGTGTGTAATGTGAATGAATCAATCATTTTTCAGTGTGTTGTAGTTGTTGATGTATATGTAGCTGTACTACTTGATGAATAAGAAAAAATTTCGTTTGTGCTCTTGTGTGTGCCAAGATTTTGAAGAATGGCATTTATTTAGCTTTAAATAAGTTTGTACTTGAGGAAGAAAAAAATAAAATTTGTATTTGAGGAAGAAAACATAACAAGTTCAAGTTCTAGGTTGTTTGTATTTGAGGAAAAAAAAAATAAAAACAAGGTACAATGTATTTGAGGAAGAAAAAATAAAAGAAAACAAACAGATAACGTATTTGAGGAAAAAAAAATGAAAAACATAACTATTTGTATTTGAGGAAGAAAAGAAGAAACAATATAGTATGGTTAGTAAGGGGTAGTTTTATTATTTCTTATTATATCATTTTGCTCTTGCTTTGCGGGAGACTTTGCTCTGGCGGGAGAAACAGAGAGAGGTTTGTCTCTTTCTGTTTGTCTCTGTTGCAGCCAAACGAAAGCTCCAATTTTTTTTTTTTTTTCTCTTGCATCTAAAATTTTCTACACTATGTCTAACCATCTTACCGGTATTAAGATGCATTTGTTAGCATTTTCTTCCATTTAATAACATTCGTATTTGAGTTTTGTTTCTTACGTTATTTTCTATGAAAATTTGTAGGTTTCGAGGACGGTTCTTCTCTACTAAAGAATTTAGCGCCATACTTAGGAATGGCATTTGAAAGCCTTGAAGCCGCAAAACAATTCTACATAAACTATGGAAAAGCAAAGGGATTTAGAGCCGTCACTCAAACTACGCAAAAGACCCGTGCTCATTCAGATGAAATCACTGTTTGTCAAATGACTTGTGACCGCTTTGGGAATCATAGAGGCCATCGACCACAATAACTAGACATTGAATCCGAAAAGGAAGTTAAGCAGAAAAGAAGTACAAGCACAAGAAAGTGAGGGTGTCGTGCAACAATGAGAGTGAAAAAGTATATTGAATTATGAGAAGTGGTGGGTTATTAAGGTAATCATAATCATTACCTTGTTAGTTCTGCAAAAAGAATACGCATGTCCGTTTGTAGAAATATGCCTACTTCAGCTAAAAATTTGATCGACTCTTTTAGGGATAAAGGCATACCCACGACTAAGGTTGTCAATATACTTGACGAACCGCAGAATGGATTCGATGACAGAGATTGTTGGAACAATTTGTGTCATTTGAAGGAGTATAAGAAGCCTGTCAGTGGTGATGCCACTACAGCGCTTCACTTTTTTAAAAGAAAAAATATGGAAGATTCAAACTTTTTTTATGCGATACAGATGGATGAAGACTCAAGAGAATCAATTTTTTCTGGGTAGATGGAAGATCACGTAGTCAGTTCACTATTTTGGTGACGTTATATTTTGACACCACCTACCGTAAGAATGTCTATGAGATGCCATTTGCGCCATTCACTAGAGTTAATCATCACAACATGTCAATTCAATTCGGGTTGCTCATTGCTTTTGGATGAGATTGAATAATCCCTTTAGTGGCTTTTTGAGACATGGCTTACAGTTATGGGTGGATGTGCTCCATTTTCAATTATCACAGATCAAGATAGAGTTATGACTACTGCCCTTGTAAAGGTATTTCCGAATACACGACATAGATTTTGTTTATGGCACATAATGAAAAAATTCACCGAAAAGCTTTCACATGTTTATTTCAAAAAGTTAAAATTAAAAAAAAATACCAAGTCATGTATTAGGAAAACTTATGCAGTTAACACCTTTGATAAGAGGTGCGAAGACTTGATGTGTGCGTATGAATTGAAGAAAAATGAATGTACGATATTCGGCAAAAGTGAGCACCTGTTTATCATTTCGACAAGATTCGATAAGTGGCCATGAGAATGCTGAGTTGCTGAAAACTATCCAAATGCAGATGGTTTTCAACCAAATAGTTTATGAAGCTGCTGAAACCGAAGAGGGATACAAAACATTATTGCAAACATTAGAAGAAACAACGTTGCAGCTCAAGGAGGTCAAGAGGAGTAATGATCAAGATAAAAATGCAATCGTCAATTCGTGTATGCATAATGAGAATTTGGCCAATTCAGTTGATGCCTCTCAAGTTTTGCTTTTAAATCCCAATATATCACAAACAAAAGAAACAAATAGAGAAGGAAAGGTTTACAAAGATGGTACTAGAATAAAAGGAGGTTTGGAGAAAGCCACTGCAAGAGCCAAAGCGAAGATATGCAGAAAATATGCATACTGTAGTAAGTCTGGTATCAAACATGACAAACAAAATCGTTCTAGAAATCCAAATAGAAAGAATAAGACAAGTAAGTTTAATCATTTGTTTTATTTTAATTTCTAAGTTCAACTTTTGTTTTATTCAAACTTTGACAATTTTCATCACTTTCTTACTTGATAGTTATTGTTAGAGATGATGCTGAAGATAAAGATACTAGCGAAGATGAAAATAGTGTAGATAAAGACTTAGCTATTCGGCTAGAGTAAGATGACGAATTGTATTGACAATTTCTATATGAGCACGTAGATGTTGTACACAATCTCTTCAACTTGCATTGTAAAAAAAAAGTTTGCACAATAATTTTTGTTTTTTTTTTTTTTTTGGTTGAATTTGTTTAAGATGCAATGTAAAACACCATTAACAAAAAAAAAAAGTTTCAACTCTGCCAGTTGGCTGGCCTGACTCAGTGGCCAGTGAGCAGTGGGCTCACTAGCAGCTGACTAGTGAGCTAGCATAGCTCACTGGTAAGCTAACCAGTGAGCACTGCTAGCTCACTGGTCAGCTGCTATGAGCTAACCAATCTTGAAGAATTTGCAAACAACAAAATCATATTTCTTAAGATGCATTTGTTAAAAAAAAGGTAAAATTTGTTATGCTAAATTTGTTTAAGCTGCATTGCACAACACCATTAACAACAAAAAAAAAGGAAGTTTGAGCTCTGCCAGCTAACTGGCCGGAACCAGTGAGTAGTGTGCTCACTGGCAGCTGACCAGTGAGCACTTTTAACTCACTAGTGAGCTGCCATGAGCTAGCCAATCTTAAAGAATTTGTAAAAAACAAAACCATATTTTTTTAAATGCATTTTTTAAAAACAAAACCAGTGAGTTTGAGCTCTATCAGGTCACTAGCCGGAGACCAGTTTGCTCACTAGCTGAAAACTAGTGAGCTTGCTGCCCGAAAACTAGTGAGCTCGCTGGCTTGACTCAGTGAGCAGTGGGCTCACTGGCAACTGACCAGTGAGCTAGCAGAGTTAGCTGGCAAGAGACTAGCTAACTGGTCAGGTATGCATCTGCTAGGAGCTTCACTAGTTTGCTTTGCCAGCACAAGGCAACCATTCATTGGCCAGATGTTTTCACTTGTCTATTATATTCCAATCCAATTCACATTCCCAGCATCACCAAATACCAACTAGCATTACAACAATCACATTCAAGAGCTGACAGCAGGAGATCATTGAGCACTGGTAGCTCACTGGTCTCCCTCTGCCAGGAATACATATATTAGGAGCTCCATAAATATGTACACAGCTCATTGCCACTGTTATTGCAAGCCATTCACATTCATATCATTGGAAACTTCTTCCAGTCATTTTCATTGATATGGTCACACAACACATATGGATATACTTCATATTCTGCTTTACAACTTCATACACTTCACATTCATATTCATATTACTCAATCACAACATTCACACAACACATATAGAGAAAAAATTCGTTCCATTAAAAAAATATCAGCATTACACAATTTTTCACAAAATATTTCTTTCATTGACTCATGAATAACATATCTTACACCCTAGGACAATTTCAATCTCAGTAATGAGTATACAATCACATTGAAAAAAAAAACAAATTGTATCAACATCTTCATTGGCTGCCTGCGTCTTCCATCTATTCATCTGCATACAATAGGGGAAAACAGAGAAAATATTAACCTGCTGGCATTGCAATCAAATACAAGCAAAGAGAAAATTGAGATTGAAACGAAAATATAATACCTGAAATTGAAATCGAGCTCACTGTAATTAAAAATCGAAATATGAAGCTACACAGAAAAAGCCGAATCAGTCCCACAATCAAAAATTGCGTAAGAAGTTGAAATAAAAAAAAAGAAATTAAACTGAAATTGAAATTGAAATCAAAGTAAGATTCAATACTACGGAGCTGAAATCTCTCATTATCAATCCTTGTTTCAGCTGTGATCACTACCTGCACCAACATTGAAAACAAAATTGAAAAATTATACAAAAATAAAATTGGTCAAAAAAAGTAAGGAATAACAATACCAGAATCGGTATTGACCAACGGCGAGGTTAAAGACCGACGAGCTCGGGTTGATTACATTGCTTGCTCTCGATCGGCTTCGACGGTACTCGATGCTGCAACATAATAAATCGATGAGGGGAATAGGAAGAGTAGGAGGAGGAGAAGAAAAAAAACATGAAAACTTTCCGAATTGACGATCGTCGCCGGTGAGATAGGGTTTCGCCCGCCATCGGATTTCCGATTGGGTACGAGAGAACTCCCGATTGAGAGAGAAATTGAAGGAAGGGAAGATAGGAGGCAGCATTGGTATAAGGTGTCGCCGGATTCGCTCCATCGCTAGCACGGAGAGACTAGGAGGGATCGGCTCGGGAGGGAGAGGAGTCGAGAGAGAAGCGACCGCAAAAATGAGAGGAAAAAAGTTAAAAAAAATTAACGCTTATACTATGTTAGGCACACGAAATTACCAGCGTGTCCTTACACAAAGTTTATATAAGAAAAAAAAATAGGCTACTAGCTGGTTGACTGTCTGATCATGATCGGACGGTCCAGATTTGGTGTGCACGCGCTTGATCTATGTGCGCACATCCCACACCATATACATATATATATATGTGTGTGTGTGTATATATTGTTTTTTTTTATTGAAAAAAAATAACAGGTGAATTGTATTTCTGATTTATCTGATATTACTTTAAGAGAGAGGCCACTTAATGAACAACCAAAAAGCAATCTCAACGTAAAGCTCCCTGCACAAGTTCATTTGTACATTAAGTGAACAAAAACTTGGAAAAAGTTTTCAAGTTTGAGTAACAGCTAAGAAATACGGTTTGAGCTCATTACAACATCTTATTTAAAGCTAAAGTAAAAGCATTTTCGATATTACTGCTTAGAATTTTCAATTCTGTAAGATACCATATTTTACACAGGTTAATTGATTTCATATGAGTAGCCAGATCTTTCCTTAATGACTTATATATAATTCAATTCAACACGAGAGGAGCTTCTGCACGATGCCAGTCGAGTTAGCAGTATGGTACCGTCCAACTTTAGATAGTTGTTTGTCCGATTAATAACAAATGAAGTAGAGGATGGGAATTATCAAACTCAAATTATTAAAAATTCAGATCCTCTCGACTTATTGATAAATTTAAAATTCATCTGTACTATTTCCTCTTCCTCTTAATGATCGTTTAGATTGATTAAAAAAATTAGTAAAAACAATTTGTTAGATTTTTTTTAAAAATGAGCTTATATTTTTTAGCTTTAAAAATTATATATAATGATTCTATAACGTATAATTTATTCATGTCTTCTTAATTTTAAAAAAGCTTTAATACTGTAAAAATAAATTTGTGAAATGAAAAATTAAAAAGATAAAAAACCACTCATAAGTAATGTCAAACAAATGTTAATTATATCCTACTTTCTTAGGGTGGCAAAATGAGTTAACAGGTCGGATTCAGTTCATTCCATATAATAACCGGATCAAAATTATTCAACTCTAATCCGATACATATACTTTTATGTGGGTCAAAATTGTTAACCATAATCCAACATATTTAATAATCGAATCAAATTCGATTGATCTATTTAATAATTAAAATTATTAAAACAAGAATTATAAAAATTAATTTTAACAATAATATATGAAAATTAGTAATTATCATATATGTAAAAAAGAAAATATTAATTTAGATAAAATATCTAAATCAAGGAAGAAATTAATTAAAATAGAAAACGCTAAGAAAAAATATAAATAAAGTAATTTAAAATTTTATGTCTTTAATCTAAATATTATCTAATTATTAGGTAGTAATATATTGTATACAAATAATTATCTGGATTAAAAAAGTAAATTTTTGATCAATCTGAATCAGGCCAAACTCATTTAAATTATTGTGTCATATTCATGTCGACTACAAGTGACACAAATTTGGCTAAGGTCAAACTTGAACCCAATTTTTTCAGATCGAGTTCACTGGTCGAGTTATATATCGTCACCTCTATCACTTTCTAACACTTGCAAAAATCTCATTCATAACGGTGAATAAAACAAAGGCCGATTTCGCCGAATCATGTTGCAGTCATCGAAAATTTTATAACAAAATTAATGTTACTTCGAAGACATTTGGAAATATTTAAAATAAAGATTTTTTTGAAAAGGAGCTTTACAGTTTACCAGTATTTTTAAAATTGTTAAAGCATTTTCATACACTATATAAAATTTATTAAAACCAAATATTAAATAAAATAAAATGAAATATTAAGTAATGCCAAAAGCTACTTCAAAGACCAAATAATTTGTTCAATTTTTAATTGCCAACTTAGAATATGTTTGAAAGTGCATTAAAAAAGAAAATTTTTTATTACGAAAGATATTTTGAAAATCTTTAAAAAATGAGTTCTAATTTTTTAAATGAAAAAATTATAAAATAATGCCATCTTATGACGTAAATTTTTTCTATATTTTTTAAATTTAAAATTAAAATTTATAAAATATTATAAAATATTATTAAAATATGTAAAATAAAAATTTGAATTAAAAGAAATTGAAAAGTATTCCGAAACACCATTTAACTTCATTTCTGAGTGAGTAGTTATAAGTATCCTAACAAACTAAGAACGCAAAGGTCCTAACTAGTCAAACGCGGCTGACGCGGCTTGCTATTAATGAAGCAAGCGTTATTTCATATAAGACTGTTAATACGGCTACGGTTACGCACGGCTAATCAATCATATGTCTTAATTAGCATGAAACTCCGGGTGCGTTTGGAAAAGCGTTTCAAACGCTAATTTTTAATTTAAAATTTTTAATACATATTTTATAAATATTTAAAAATTTATTTAAAAATATAAAAAATTGTTCGCAGTGAGATCATTTTATTATATATTTTTATTATCTTTTTAAGATAAAAAAATAAAACTTTTTTTTAAAATATATAAAAATATTCTATTTTAAAAAAAATTTATTTCATAAGCATTTCTAAATGATCCTTCCGTTATTTTCTTCTATATTTTGAGTTTAACACTTTTAATATTTCAGTTACTACTTCTAATTTTATTTTTATTTTCACACTAAATTTTATGTTTACTTAAATTTAACTTAAACTTCAATTTATACATTTTAACTATGAATTCAAACTCTACTTCTATTGAGCTTCATTTTTTTATCAAAATTTACTTTTATAAAATTTAATTTTATGAAACATGTTTATATTTGAAGCAATGCTTAAAACTCGATCCAAACTAACTAGTCGTACCGAAAACCTACAATCTAGCACATATTTTGAGACGAATAGGTGCTAAGGGGTGTTTGAGATTGCTTTTCCCCAACACATCTTTTCAATTTTCTATCTTACATTTTTCAATACATATTTTATAAATATATAAAAAATTTATTTAAAAATTTAGAAAGTGAGATCTTTTTATTGCATATTTTTATTATTTTTTTGGAAGTAAAAAAAATATAGCTCGTTTTTAAAAAAAAATAAAAATATTTTTCATTCTAGAAAAGTTCTATTTCATAGGCTTTACCAAACACCCCCTAAAACAGTCATGCAATCAACTTAGCAAGACTCAAGTCGACCTGGTCAATTTCCGTATCAATCCGATGATTCGGCTAGATAGATTGACATGGTAATATTTTTTATAAAATAAAAAACATTCAATATAAAGTGTTAAAAATATTTATTGCTAAAAATATGAAAAATATAATTTCAAAAATATATTCAATTTTATACAATCATTTTTAAAATTTTTTTGAATAATTATTAGTAGATATTATATAATATATATATTATATTGATAGTATTATATTTATTTAATAAATCTGGTTTGACTCAGTAAGTCAATCCGGAGACCCGTCTGATTAATTAGTGATTCAGTAATTTTTTTAGATCAAGTACTGGGTTTGAAAACTATGATCGGAGAGAATCGTAATTCAATTATTAAGATGATTGGGCCGAACCAATTCATACCAAGCATTACGGTCTTCAACAACCCAATTCCGCCAAGTCAGAGCCGCTTATTACACGTGCCACGAGGTGGTGCGACCACAAGGCAACAACCCACCTCTCTCTCTCTCTCTCTCAACATTCTTTTTTCTGTTTTGTTTCAACACAACTCAACGCAGATAGCCGCCGCCAGGGCGCGAATCCAATGGCTGCTACTAGCTTCGCCGTCGCCAAACTTTCCCCAACCTCCTCCATCACTAACGCTTCAAAGCCGAAACCTCACCAACCCTGCTTTACCTTCTATTCCACAACCAAATCAAACTCATTGAATCCAATCTCTATCTCTACTTCAACACCAATCATTACCAAAACCGCTCCGAAGTTTTCAGCATTACCTGAAACCACGGATGCTCCATTATCTCCAACACCGACAACTCTTAAATCTCGTCTCGCTGCCGGCGACATACTCTACGGTCTCTTTTTGCTTTCGGCTTCCCCAACTCTCGCTGAGATCGCTGGGCTTGCTGGGTATGATTTTGTTGTTATTGATATGGAACATGGTCCAGGTGGAATAACAGAAGCGCTTCATTGTCTGCGTGCTCTTGCTGCTGCTCACACACCAGCAATTCTTCGATTACCGGAACCAACTTCTACTTGGGCGAAGAAAGCTCTTGATTTGGGGCCGCAGGGGATTATGTTTCCTATGATTGATTCACCTGATGCTGCATCGGCCGCGGTTGCTGCTTGCCGTTACCCGCCCTGTGGAGTCCGCGGAGCTGCTCACACCATAGTTCGCGCCTCTGCTTATGGCATAGATGATAGCTACCTTTCTCGAATTGAGGATGATTTGCTTGTGATGTGTCAGGTGGAGACGGCTACAGGAATTGAACAGATTGATGCGATTGCCGCGGTTAATGGTGTTGATGTTGTGCAGATGGGCCCACTTGATTTGAGTGCTAGTATGGGTTATTTATGGGATCCTAGCAATAGGAAGGTGAGGGAGGTTTTGAAAGAAGGAGAGCAGCGGGTGCTAACAGCGCGGAAGAAGGTATTGGAGACGGGAAGTAACTCTGCCTTTCTTGGAGGTTTTGCAATGCAACCAAATGACCCGCCAGAGGTGCTCAAGATGCGAGGGTACCATATGGTTTCTGGTGGTGCTGATGTTGCAATGTTCCGCAAGTTAGCGGTAGAGGATGTCACCAAGTTCCGCAGTGCTGAAGTGGAGATTGGAGAGGAGGATGATGAAGGGAAGCCCGACGATGAGTCATACTGGAGCGAGTGAAGTTCAATGAGTGGATGGCATCTTTACTTTGTGAACTGCATTGCAAAGAGCTTAAAAGTAGACTAGTGGATGACATCTTTAATTTGTAGGTATTACTTCTAACTTATGCTACCTGTTTTATGAAATTCAGATGCCATTATGCAAAGTAAATTTCATCAATAAATTTTGTTCTAAAAGGCTTTACAATTTATTGGCTAAGTATATATATAAAAATTAATGCATGGTTTTGATTTTTTGCTGCGATCATGTTATTACTATATATTTAAAGCATCAACCTAGTGGCATGCAAGGACTTGGAAATAATTTTCCTGATATCATGATGCATTCTGGGTAGATGGGTAACAAGTTTGGTCAACTGAAGTAGAGTTACATATCTTCTTAAGTGATGGGACTGATACTTTGTTGTTTCTGTCATAGACATAAAGTTGGATAGTAGTGCAGCACAATTTTTCCATTGTGGATAACTTTGGACCATTAAATCCTATCTATCGGCTTACTGTCGAATCTGTTCCTTCTTGTTTCTGTCTGCAGCCAATCTCCATACCTACTTTATTCTAGAAGTCATAGCTGTCTTCCATATGGGATTTTTGTTCTGTTGTAGTAGTGATTGTTGTCTTCTCTATTTGAAGTTGTTGGGAGTAAACACAACTGCCCATTGAATTGGTCTGAGCTTTGGTTTGGATTGGGATCAGGATTCAGCGCAACCTGAAATTTCTTGATATTTTCTTCCTCAAAATATGACATTAGTTATTATCTTTCCAAAAGCTGAGTTTATTCAAGGATAGATAATGTGATCTATAGTCGTTTTGATTAAAACGGTGCTAGGAGTTCTCTTTGGAGCTGTGATATTCTTATGAGAAGGTTTCTGTGATTGCCATGAAGGCACAATTGACATGGTTGATACCACAGGTTCAAGATCTTCATTCCTCTATGACCTAGAGAAAGTCTCAATTTACCTCTTCTAGGGCTATTGCCAGGACCTTCTTACAATGATTTGCTTAAACCACCATATTTGGTGGTTAGATAGTGTTTTGCTTGTAGTATTTGTTGTTGGTAAACTAAGAGCATTTACCACAGGCCACCTGCGTTTGCCACTTGATGACATCTCATCATAGACCCTTTTGTATTTAGTAGGGTTTTGTAGGTTTCCAGTAGAAAAGAATTTTTAGTTTGACATGCTAAATATGTTTATCCATTGTGATGAATTTTACATTTACTGTAAAACTGTAAACTCTGTTTAAAAAACAGGGATTTAGATTCATGAACACCTATTTTAAGAATTTATGCTTGAAAAATAGCAGAATTGTGCTCTAATCGAAATCTTCTTGGTGAGAATATAATTTTTTAACATCAAGATATAAATCAACAATACTTCATGGATTGGAGATTAATTGTAACAAGACTAATAGAAACTTGTGCTGGCTGTTCTAGGCTTCTAGCTATTGACCATGTCACTAGTGAAGAAAGGCATTGCACACATTGTGCTAACCTTCACTATGGAAGTTTTATATGTCTATTCTGATCTTATGTATAAGGTAAGACCAATTAGAAGCAAAAACAAATATTCCACTCCCCATAAATGCAGTTATAAATGTACAATGGTTGAAATGAGTAGTAGACATGTCTTCCACACAAATAGGGAGGGGGAAAAAAAGACTTGAGCAGTTAAATTGCACAAATGCTCTATGAACACAAGCATGAAGAAACCCTCTTGAATGCACATGTGTCTGTCAGATTGACCTCAGAAAGAACTGAAACTGTACTTCCCTTGAGAGTTGAGATATCATTTCCACCATTCCTTAGCCCTTCACTTAGCGCCAAGGCCGTCTTAGAAACCACTCAATAGGTTTCCTCCATGAGTCTAAGAAAAGCACTATACACGTTCTCCCCACTGAAGGCTGATACCTCAGAAAAGAACAGCCCTTGCTCCTCAGCAAATCTATGGCATCTTCAGTTGGCAGTGCTCTCTGTTCTGACACATCACCTTATTTCCTGTTAGCATTACTATGATTGGGCATGTGCATGCGCCCGTAGCTCATCAACCCACCTCGCAACATGATCAAATGTTGGTAGCTTGGTGATGTCGTAAACCAACATATCATCAACAGCTCCTCTGTAGTATGCACTTGTAATTGCCCTGTACCTACCTCCAAGTTGTGTTACAAGTAGGAACAAAACTGTAGTCTCTTGACATTAAAATGAGAGAGAAGGATGAGGTTGGAGGAAAGTTGATTGCATTGATGTCTTCTATTGTCCGTTGATCTCTTGCCACTAAGATTTTCTTTGTTAGGCTATCATAGTTGGCTTGTATAAAGGTTTCATCTATTTAAGCAATTGCTGACCATCATACTAACAAAGGACATGATTACCCTGAGAATCATTCTTCATCTTATGCAATTATATATGGGAACAAGTGATGGTTATCTGCAGCTAATATTGTATTTGAATCATTCTTTGAAGCATAGCAGATATTCATCTGGTTGTCATTTTTATTTTTGATTTCAGGTTTTGTTATCATTTGAAGCCGATTTGACTCGATTTTGATGATTTATATGGACTAAGTTGCGGACAATGCTGGCATTGACTTTGGAGGGACAATTAGTGAACTATGTGTTTATTAATAATAGCAATTTCTTCTTTCCACCAGCTGGATATCGTGACCTCACGTGGATTAGTGATTTTTTACTAGCTGCTATTTCCGTTTCTTTCATTTGGATTGCCATGTCCTCAAGAATTATGAAGTGTCAAGATTATGAACTGGACTTTGTTGTCATGTCCTGTGAGTTAAAACCTGTAGAAAAGGTCTTGATGCATATTGATGGTGACTTGTTCTAATTGCAGTACTTAGTCTGTGTATGTAACATTGATGGAACTGTTGGAAACATTAGCAGAGGAGCAGAAGTAAACTTTTCAGACAATGGTAGTGAAAGATCACATACATGCATCAGTTTGTCGAGCAAGCTTGTATTGCCTTCTTATTCACTTTCTTTGTAACTATCATTGACCTACAAGGTTCTTCAAAGCCCCTACAACATCATGTTATAGATTTTCATGTACTCATTTTCCCACCGGAGAACTTTTATACAACTTTCTTATTGGCCTTGAAGCTTGGGAACTAGAAGCTTTTCTTGTTCTTTTGATATTAACATGCTTTTCGCTTTTAGTACTTCCCTTTGGGTTGTGGCACTATGATCCCTAGGAATATACTAACCTATATAATTCTACTAGTATTTCAAAATCAAAGCGATAACTTCCTAGGGCAAGTCAGGTTTTTTGTAGGAGGACATTTAATCTTGCCATAATATAAATTATAATGTCAGAGATCTTCCTGATAGCTAGCATTATCACAATTTGGGGCCACAAGGTAGGAGCAGCGTGGAAGGAACAACTCAGCCCAACTACTAGTTCTAGTGGTAGTAGCTACTGCTTGTATAAAACAGGCATCTAAAAGAAAGGAATCCTTGCCAGTGTTTGAACAGACCAGGAGTGTCCCAGATTTGTGCCTTGATCCTTTTGCCATTGAGAGCGAGTGTTCTTGTATGGACTCAACTTCGTTCGTCGACTTCTAATCAAAGGTGAACTCAACTCACTTCCCGGTTTGGGAGAGCTCATCTGAAAAGCACTTATCAATTTTTTAACTTCACATTTTTTATTATATTTTTTATAATATTTTATAAATTTTATTTAAAATTTTAAAAATATAGTAAATTTTACATAATAAAATATTATTATTATTTATTTTATTATTTTTTATGAATTAAAAATAAAATTTATTTTTTAAAATAGAATAAAAATATTTTTTATATCAGAAAAAATATTTATAAGTATTTTCAAACACCATATAAACATGGTGTAGAAAGTGACTTGCATTGGAATTTGGCGATATGATATTATGAATCTTTTTCCTTTCTTAGCTTTTGGAAAGATGCAATTAATTTCATTACTTGAAATCATTAGCGTCAGGCAAAACCGAAGGAAAGTGCAAAGTGGGTATACAAGAATAATTTTCGTAGATGCGTTTGGGCTTTTTACTACTGATACTATCATATCCAAGTTTTTAGGACTCGGTGGCCGTTTGGCAGTATATCGTGCACTGTTTTTCATTTAATTAAAATTTTATATTTCTTCATAAATTTTTACAATATTAAAAAACTTAAAATTTTGAAATATATATATATATATATATATATATATATATTATCTAAAAACTTAATTTATCATTAAAATAATTTAAATATATTTTTAAAAAATATTTATTTTAAGCATTTCTGAAAGACCCGTCAGAGTTGGCATTTTGAGTTGTAATCGTATTTCTGGATAGCTGTACAGTGGCATTTCATTTTCCCTCTTTCTCCTTCTGGTGATAACTAACAAGTATAACCACTCGGCTTTCCTGATTTATTTACCAGCATGAAACTCGGGCGTTGTTGACTGGTACTTAAATACCCATAAATTTGAGATTTTTTCTAAAACTATCAGTGGTATTACACATATGTATATGTAATACCATTATACAATATTGTCAAGATCAGAATTTTAGATAGGATCGTTCAGTTTTAATAAGATCATAAAACAGAATTTTACAGAAAATTATAAGATTTTACATACCAATAATTGTTTAATAAAATTTTTAATTTAATACTTCAAAAAAAGATAATATTTATTATATTGTAACAAACTAATAGATTTTGATTGTTGTGATTTTAGGTGGTTTTGCGTACCTTCCAGTAAAAGTTGCAAGCTTTAATTATAACTTTCAAGTTTTCTTTAGAAGCTAAAAATATATGTAATTGTATAAATATATTGTTAGTTTGTTGTTATATTAAATTTTAAATTCTTGTGCAGTTGTGCACTTTTTTTTCATTTTCAGCAGCAATGAATATCAACGAAACATTTAGTTGATGATTATTTTTACAGACAAGCATTTCGCATGCCATTACAAATTTACAAGAACATCAAATAAAAAATGTTCCATACTGCATACCATAATTCATAATTCCAGATAGTGACAGATCTAAAAAGAAATAAAGTTCTATATCATTCATTATTGAAGTTATACACTTATACAACATTTCAGCAAGTTCAGACTAAAGTTGTACAATAATAAAATAATGTGCAAGAGCCATTCCAGCAAGCTCAGGCTCTAAATAACATTCAAAATTTTCAATAAGCATAGGCTCTCGATAATGAAAATAGAGCCATAAGCTATTTAGATGACTCTGTCTCTCTGTCCAAAGCCATCTAAAATTCTAAATGGCTATGGCGGCCCTGTTCACTGGCTAAGCCATCTAATTTCACTGACAGGACAGTAAGACATCATGCCATTACAATTCAACCAAATAGCACACATTTTCAATAATATACAATAGTCAATATAACATACTCCACATGTCTATAGAAATACTACAAATCTATAACTCTAGATACTAGCCTTACAAACAGCAATAGCCAACAGGGTACAACATCAAAAACATAAAAAGAAAACTAAAAAAAGTTATCAATAGAAATATCGTCAATGTCACAATTATCTCCATTGCTATCTTCCTCGTGAGAGTCATCTCCACTAGCACCACTAACATTACCGCCATGAGAAGAACCAATATTATCTAAATCAATATTATCTACTGGAATCTCCACATCACTATCAGGTTTACTTCCTAAGCTTTCAATGTCATCAACAACATTCACTCTCTCATTTGAACTATTTTCATTACCTAAAATTTGATTGAGGATATCCAGCCATTCATGGTTAACAAGGTCAGCTTCTTGTTCTTCACAATCAATTCATCATCTGAGGGAACATCATCAAAAGCAACTGAACAATTTGAAGTTGATTTTGTATCTTTCATACTTCTTTTTCTCAGTTTCAAATTGCACATCATGAATATCAAGTCATTCATCTTCCTTCGATGAAAACAGTTTCTTCTTTTTATGTGCACCTAAATAATAATGAAATTGTAGAACTCATATAAGCTGATAGCTATTAATATAACAAGCTGTTTAAACAAAGAAGTTATATTCTTATCATTTTAAATGCACTTCAACTACGCTCACAGAAGAAGAACTAAAAGTTAAACTTAATATTCGAATAGCAAACCTTTATAATTCAGGACACTTAGCTCCAAATGAATCCCACCAATCAGCTGGATTTTTTGTTAGTCTCCCTACTATTGCATAGTTGATCCCGAATAGTCCCCTTGTTTAAATGCTGCAAACTGGACATATAACTTTGTCCTCTCATTTGCATAAACAATTATATAATCTAATTTTTACCTCTACATCATCCTTAAAATCTGAACTGTAATCGTAACGAGGATTTAAGTAATAATCTGCAGCATATAAAGGCTTATGCAATTGAAGTTCCCATCTTTCATCAATAATTTTCCAAATAGGTTCATAACTATAAGAAATAAAAAAAGATGAACCATTACGAATGATTAATAATAATGATCAAAATATTTAATCTTATTTAACACTAACCTTTTCTTAGCATTCGAAATTCAGTCGTATTTTTTCTTTTGCATGATCCATCTCCTTATAAATAAAACCCATGGCTGGTTTCTAATCTGAGTCAACCAAACCATCACTTTAATAAGAGGATAAGCCGCTTTCAAGTATGTCTGAACATTCCTCCAAAACCCACTGTCCAAAACAGTGTGCTGGATTTGCTTTCCATCTTATTTGCTTGCAAATTTTGCATTTACTTTCCATGCACTAGAGCTAAACATACTCATTAATTCATCTTTATGCTCATTTAGACAACCCAACGTCAAATATGAGAGAGCAAATCTAGTTGCACATGGTCTAATAAACCCTCCCATTTGTAAAATGTCAACATTGAAATAAGTAGGGTCCTTCAATAAATGTATGTTGTAAGTCTTCTTCCCTTTGTAATTGTCACACTATAAACATTCAACTTTTTCTTTCAAAATTCTCTATAACGAGATCAAAACAATGAGCAGCACAAGATGTCCAACATAGCATTTTTTCTTTTCTCCATCAACCTCTCTCATGTTGCCTTATAGTATGCAGCATTGTCAGTAATAACTTTCACAATATTTTTCTCTCCAACCCTCTCTATAATATCATCTAACATCTAAAAATTTTTATCTGTTGTTTTAGATATATCAGACGTATCAACAGATGACAAAAATACAGTTCCCTTTAGACTATTTACTAAGAAATTATATGTAGATCTTCTTCTTTTATCAGTCCAACTATCAAATATAATATAACAGCCAGTTTTTCTCCACTCTGTTTTATAATCCTCAAGAAAACTTTTTACACTAGCTACTTTTTTTTTCAAATAGTTCTCCTTAATTTCATGATAAGAAAGATGTTTCACTCCACAACCATACCTACCAACCAACTCAAACATTTTCAAAAACTACGGAGTTTTTATACAATTGAAAGGAATTGCACTTGTGTAAAAAAAATGAGCTATTTATTGACAACAATCTTTCCTCAACTCTGCTTTCATCAAATAATTAATGCTTATTTGTATGTTTCCAAACCTATGACACTTTTACTATAATACATACTCATTACTTGCTTTTGATTTAAAAATTGTTGCACTCTTTCATCCCCAGAGTCATCTTTTATGCCACTCAATTTCTTTTTTTTTTTTTATCTGAAACTTCTTAAATTTTAGTTAAGAGTTCTAAAAGCTTTTGCCTAACTTCTTCAGGAACTTGCTGATATAGTTCAACATTCCTATGTGTACATACCAAGTGATGTTTAAAAAAAAAATACTTCTAGTAAAAATCTCTTGACAATACTTGCACTTACTTTTCTAGAATTATTATCTAGATCTATACCATGCTCTCAACCCACATCGGACCTAATACCAAAAGTGTTCTTTTTCTTATCTTTTTCAGAACCAAATACAGGCATCTTCTTAATTAATCAAAACTTAAAACGAAGGAGAAAAATAACACTACACAAGAAAAAAACAAATTACAGTTACAATTTAAAATAGAGCAACTGAGCAATCGATAATTTTTGTAGCATACGGCAATTCAAAGAATAATTTTAATTATTAAATATTTAATCTTGTTGAAGTAACAAATTAACAACAACATTACCAACTACCAAGTATCACCGACACTCACCACTCAACATTTAACACTCAAAGTTTAACAAAATCTGAAACAAATATAACAAAATGAAGAAATTTAACAAAAGCACGTTTAACATACCAGGGTTCAAAAAAATTGAAGAAGAATTCGAATTGAAGAAAAAACTCCCGACGTAGAAGGAAGCAATTCTCCTCTGGTAGGCCTAAATGGAAGAGATGTGTGAAATTTGAAAATTTTTTCTATTTTTGGCTCCGATCTATCAAGGAAGAAAAAAAAATTAGAGGTTACAAATTTCTTCTCTCGCTAGCTCGTAGTTGAATGTCTTGCGCTTCATTAATTTACAAAAGACCCTTTACAATATAAGATAGTGTAAAATCGTACGAAGATCGCGATCTTACAATCAAGATCGCGATCCAAATGCCATTTTATTGGGAAAATGATTTTTCTAAGATTATGATCGTTTTAGTGAAATATAATCATAAAATCGTAGGATTTTAATATTTAAATTGGAATTTTAACAACATTGCCATTATGTATGACCATATCAAAGTAATCGAACTTCACTTTCTCTCATATAATGCCCATTAATTAATTTTTCATTTATCAAATCAGTAATTTGAAAATTTTGATACTTGAATAATTATTTACACATCGTTTTAGGCATGATGATTGGAATTTAATTTATTAAAGATTTAATCATGCATTTGAAATTTGGCTGGCTTTTTAGTGCTTATTTGTTAAGATAAACAAAATATACGGTATGATCATCAAAACTGATAATATTAAATTATTATGTAAATTAATATTTTGATTATGATTCGAGTATTAAATTAACAAAAAAGGTCACATCATAGCAAAAAATAAATACTTAAAAGCTCTTATACCACTATCTTATATAACATATTTGTGAATTATTTATCATAATGTAGACAATAATTTGATTACGTCATCTATCTATACTATTCCCAAAAAGCTGATATATTGTCTATGACATCTATAAAGTACTTTTAATAGTTACTTTTTGCCTTTTTTTCAACTATACTAGTAAGTGTTATATCACAATGATTAAGATGAAATGGTTAATCAAAAGGTATATTTTTTCATCCCTACGACTCACTTTTTTTTATAAAAAAATTACTTTTAGCTATAGAAAATTATGAGAACGCAGTAATCTAGTAACATATCAACAACAGCTCCAATTCATAATTATTAGAAGATCAAAGCACAAGACAAAGGAGCTCACAAAACTATGAACGCAAAAAACACTTCAACATTCATAGTCTCATTAATATTCTAAAGGTATTTGCTGATCAAGTTACAATAGAGGATATATACATCATCCACTTTAAGTTGTAACTATACAGGGTCCCTACATTAAAAAGATTGGTCAATCACTTAAGGGTTAGTATTTTTCACTTATAAGCAGATAGCTATTCCAACACCCAATCAATATGAGACTATTAATGAACATGCGTTAACAAAGCCCACCAAATAAGAATCCATTTGGTCCAGTGTAAGACGAGTTGCTGGCCCAGCCGTTGAAATTTTGTTGAAAGCCAAATCAGGTGTTAAGCCGAGAATAAGACCCAATTGACAACAAGCAACACGAAAGCATCACAAGCATGCAGAAAGAACACCAACCTTTTCTGTAACTTCAAAGATAGAACTTCAAATATATTTTGCCTTGCACTAGAAATTCAAATTGAGCTACTGAGAGCCACACCAAAGAAGAAAAGTTCACTATTTAGTAAATGAGTGCACGAGTGAGCAGGAAATTCAAGTGACATGGATTGCATTCAATGACTAGAAATCAAATCTCAGCTAACAAGATTAAATGCAAGAGAAATGGGTTAGCTAAAGACCTACTGGATGTTTCACAAAAGAATCAATCGTCTCAACCTTGGGAGCCTTAAAAATTAGACGTGAAGCAAAAGGGGAAGAAAACACGACATTATAGTAAGTGGATAAGCACTAAACTAGAAAATTTAAACTGTTTTAATTCAAAATCCAAAAGTTGTAATAAGGAAATTTATCAATAGAAGCACAACGCCAGCTAAATAAAAAAGAGAGTAGAGAAAAACAAAAATGGAGAAGTATACACATTTTTGATAATATAGTCGCCAAGAAGCTTAAGACGGCAACACTCTCACAGCTGATGAACAAAATAGTGAACAAATTATCTATACAGTTTTTCATTTTGATTTTCTTCATTGTATTTACCAATTAAGAATTAAATGAGTTCATGTTTTCAAATCAATGATTACAACCTTATCAACACAATGAGTTCAAGTGTTTGTTGCACTTAGTGATTGGCTAAGTTGAGCCTGAGTAAAGTCACTAATCTTATAAGTGAGCCATTATTTTCAAGCTCAAGAGACTAGTGTCTAAGAGGCTATAGAGATTTGTCTTATACAAGAAAATTTGTGAGGTAAGTGTGCTAACTGAAGCACTATGCTTTGGTTGTATACCTCCTTAAAAGACTAATAAACTTCCACTCTTATTAAATAGTGGCAACAGATGTACGCAAAAAGATTTACCGAACTATATAAATTTTTGTTCTCTTATTACTGTACAGATTACTTGTACTTGTCTTTATATCTCACTATAAACTCTAACATTTGCCTCTGTAGGAATTATCCTATACGTAGTTAACTAGATTCATGTTGTCTGATATCAAAATCTCCTTATTTAATTGTAACATAATCAGAACTTCCATAACTATCTTGTTGCTACTTGTTGAAAATTTCAATAACTGAAAGTTTGATATATAAACTCAACTGAAATTGATTATCAAGTTTAACTAATAGAAACTATATGGCTCTTATGGATTGCTTATTAGCTTTAATTTCCTAATGATCAAAATAAATAAGAAAATATTAACGATTATAGATGATCAACTTATACTACTCTATACTATAATTCGTCATGCATAAAGGCTTTCATACCTATTTTACTAAATTATTCATCTACCTAAATAATTTATCATAGTCAAATCTTAATAACTCTTATACCGCTACCTTATATAACATATTTGTGAACTATTTATCAAAACGTACATAACAATTTGATTACAATTGTTATTATTATCTATAGTGAGTACTTTGAAAATAGATATAATACTGTCCCCGACGTCTATATAGTACTTTTAAAGAGTTAGTTTTTGCCAATTTTTCTTTCAACTATACTAATGTATTATATCACAATGATTAAGATGGAATGGTTGATTAAAGCTAACACGCGTTCGTAAATAATGCATATTTATTTCCTTAAACAAACTCAATTCAAAAGGTTATAATCATTAGTTTCTAAAAGCTAACAAATTATTTTCCTAACAAAATTTCTCATATATTAATAGAATTGATCACATGCTTAACACGTGAATCATCTAGTATATAATAAAAATGAATTAAATCATTTATTTCATGATTGTATTGTATTTGATTGTTAGTGGCGATAATATATGACCCGACCCATTTAATTCGAGTTAGCGTTGATAATTTTGATCTGTATAAATTTTTTAGTTGGATTATGGTTGAAAAAATTTTAACTCATTTATTAAATAGATCTACCTAAAACCAACTCACCAACTCGAATTGTTACCGTATAAGAAAATTTTTAACAAGAGAAAAAAAATCGATAATAGTATTTTATAAATTATTATAATTATAGTATATTTATAATTAATCGTTTATTTTCATACCTTAATAAAATAATGCAAGATGAGAATTATAATATTATCGAAAGTATTACTATATTGGTGTTTCTTTAATGATAAATTTAGATTTTGTAGAGATATTTGTACTAATGTTGTACATAAGTATTACTTTGTATTTTAATCAAAAATTTTCAACTGCCATCACATCTTTCAAAAATTAAAAATATCAATAAAAAATTTTGTAACATTGTAAGGACCGACGAAGATACTAGAAATGCACATTTTGACAGAAACTTACCAAATCTTTTCACCAATAATATTGTATAACAATCACTTCGATTGATTTTATAAGTTAACTCAAATTTAAAAGTAGAGAAATAATTAAAATTTTATTAAATGGGTCGATCCGAGTTTGATCCGATTATTAAATAGATTAGGTCAGTGTTGGTAATTTTGACCCATATAGATTTATGAGTTAGATTAGAATTGAATGAATTTGATCCAATTATTAAATAAGTCGACTCAAAATCGATCCACCAATCCGAGTTGTAATATGTTAGATGTAATTAAATCGATGTACTTCTTCTATGCATCATGCTTTGTTTGTGCTTCATATTTGTGTCTTAAATTCTACATATAAAATGTTAGATGTAATTTAAAATATAACTGTATTACATAGCACACTATGTCGTTGGAATATGTTTTGAACCTTCGTCTTGATGTCAATAAAAGAACAACACAAACTTTAGAACTTTATAGATATCTAATCTATAATATATGGTCAAAATATATTTAATTATCATGAACTCTGATACGTATAGGTGTTTTTATTTAAATCAGTTTTATAAAGTAGAAATGCATATTGCAAATAAAGTTCATTGCACACTAAAAATTCGTTTGATTATAGCGTGAGGCCCCGTTTGGATGTGCTAAAAATTTTAAAATTTTGAAGTAAAGCTGCTTTATAGTACTTTCAGCAGCTGTGATCTTTTGATAAAAAAAATAACTTTATACTGAAAAACATTTGGTAGATTTTTATTGTATTGTGATGTTGATACCGAATGCTGAATGGAGTGTTTCACTAAACTTGTACTTATTTTTAAAAACATACATAATAACCGAAAGACCATTAGTTATATATAATTAATATAGTATTAAGTTTCTAAATTCTTTTTATATTCTTTAATTTATTAAATGTAGTATTTTTTATAACATAATAAATTTATAAATATTCTCTTATATTAATAAATGTAAATTTATTAGTACATATATTATTATTATAAATTAGTTATTAATTTGAATAATATTTCCTATAATATTATTAATACAAAATCTACAACTTTTTAACAATATTTTTAGTTTTAAATTTAACATAATTATAATTATAAATTACAAATGCACTTTAAAAGTATAATCAACTTGATCCTTACTAAATGAAATAGACTTAAGAACACAACAACATGATTAATCTATCTCAACATATATTTGCACTTTCTAAACTTTTCAACATAATTATAATTTTAAATTGTAAAGTACTACGAACATATTACAAAATACAACACTAACAACTACAATTACAAAGTACATTAGCTAGTTAAAGTACAATTACAAAATATATTAGCCAGTTCAAAAATTAATTTATGTTCCCAATCTCAATGACAAAGAGCATTTCAAGACCATTCTCAAATGACAAAAAAATTTTCTATTTTTCCATACAACAAAAGACAAATCCTTACAAGGTATGCTCCCTTTAATCAATGGAGCAATCATCTCTTCCAAAAACATGAAGTCATGTAGGCATGAACTTGCTCAGATTGGCAAACTCTTATTGGAACTTGTATTAAAAGCAATTAAAAGTGACTGAAATTAGAAATCTAACAAATGCATGCACCACGTACTCGAGTGTGTAAAGATAATGATACTTATCAAAAGCCTTCTTTCCTGTTAGCAGCTCCAGCAAAAGCACTCCAAAGTGATAGATGTCATCCGCTTGAGAAGGACCAAGTAATATATTCTAAAGTTAACACCTTTTGCATAAAGCTGAAGGGTTAAACTTTGCATGACTCCCGTACGAACAAATCTAATTTTACAACACCATAGAGCACAACAACACTTGTTCACTCATTTTTACTTACTAATCAACCCTTGATATTCTAGCACGTTTAACAAGAGAAACTAACATAACCAATCCAAAAAAAATTTCCACATGAAACAAACATATTAACATTACACAATTACCTATACTGATGATATTACATTGTCTTACACTAACACATAGATCTTACTATCCAGATTCAAGATACTTCAGATGAAACATCATATACGTTGTTCTTAAAAGCATTCTTATTAGTAAAGAGAGTGAGCTTTTGAATCAAATCATTACTATTAGTTGGAATAATGCATAAGGATCAACAGACATGACCTCAATGGAAAGCAGAAACCTATTACTGTTGAAGCATACATGACTTATTGGATGAAGGATCAATTACCTTAACAACAGATTTTTTGATGTAAATGGTAATACTCTTGCAGTACAAGTACTAAAGTTGAATACGCCAAAAGAAAGTCTACATGACAAATAAGGACCTCATTCTTGATGTTTTCAAATAAATCACCATTGATTCGAAAAAATTAGTTTCGGGTCAAGTTTTAGTCGGATTCCAATCAATTTCGAGATCCGAAAACTTAAATGGATTCGGTTCAAGTTCAGATTGATCCAAAATTTATCATATAACTATTTATATAGTATATATTACTTAATAAATAATAATAGCATAAAATTTAAATTTAATTTGTTTGTATATTTCTTTTGTTAATTTATCCTAATTTTTACTTAATTTATAAATTTTATCACAATTAATATTTTTTTAGATATATCATAATCAATTATTTTTATATATTATTGTTAGAAATTTATATTTGTGATTTTTATTTTAATAATTTTAATTATTAATTGGGTCGATCTGAATTTGACTCGGTTATTAAATAGGTTGGATTAATATTGACAATTTTGACCCATATAAATAAGTTGATAGGATTAGAGTTGAAAATTTTTGACCTGATTATTTTATGGATCGATCTGAGACCGACATATGAACCTAAATTGCCACCTCTAGATAGAGCATAGATATTTCTCTATGTTTTATGTAAACTTAGCTGGCGTAAAATGGACACTTTTCATGTACGGAACGAAAGCCGCGTGTGGCCTTAAGAGGTGTTTACTTTGAGGTAAACTCACTTCTTTGAAAGTGAGTTTAAAAGATAAAAATATTTAATAGAAATAAGTTTTGAAATTTATTTTGTATGAAAAATAAGTTTCAAAATTTATTTTGTGTGAAAAATAGGTTTTAAAATTTATTTTGTATGAAAAATAAATTTTTGATAAAAATAATTTATTTTAAAATTTTTATTTATTTTCTATTATAAGTGAGTTAGAAGAAAAATATATTTAATGGGTTAGTAAACAAACCCTTTATGTTGAAAGCACCAAATTGGTGCTTTTTATTTTTTTTACTATTTAAAATCACTTTTAGCAGCTTAAAGTTGATGCATCCAAACACCTGAATACTATTTTGTATTTTTCAGGGCTCACAGCTAAAACACCTACTAAGTTCTGGCAAAAGAAATGAGTTATTATAGAAATAGACTTTAAAAAGTAAGTTAAATTTGATATTTTATTGTATTTACAAATATAGCTAGAAATAAATTTTTGTATTTAATTGTATTTTTATATAAGTGCTAATGTGGTTTTTTGGAAAAAAAAAGAATTGGAAAGGACCGACACACGCACTTTCTTACAATAAGACCTCTAGTGTCATGTTCTTAAAATCAGTCCGCTGTGGTCATACAAAATCAAATCACTTCATATTAACTTCGCAAAATCTGGTAACTTTTAATAATAAAGTTGTACAATTTAGCTTATCGAGTATTACAAATTCAATCCTCTACTGTTAAAACTGTGGAAGTGGAATATGATAATAGAATGTGTTTTCTTGAAATTGAATGGATTTAAAATTGTTTAATCAGAAGCTATTTTTAATTTATAATTATAGAGGTAAAAACTCATATATCCCCTTGTTTCATATAAATAAAAATTTATGATACTATCTCTTTCTAAATCACTAATCAACTATTAAAAAAATTAAATAATTCTATTTTCTGTTAGTAATTTATCACTACATAATGAGCTAAAATTCTCATAATATTAAAAATTTAGATCATAGTTGACAGATCTGGATCGGACCGTTCGGATCGATCTAAAATTCGTCGATCAGAATGACAAACTAGTAAATAGATCGTTTGTGCTACCGATCCGTTCCGACATGTTATGATTCGCTTTGATCTGAAAAATCCTTCTTTAGAGTCAACCCGCTTAGATTAGAAATATATATATATATATATATATATAAAAGCTAATAGCCAATATTTGTCTACATGGATCAAATCCTAAAATCTAAATTCCTGATTTCTCTGTTTGTTGATTTCTTGATTCAGTGGCAGTGTGTTTGATTCTATCTCCAGTATTTACAGATCATCACCGACGGTTGGTGAGTTTGGTGGAAGGAGCGTGTCGTCAGCTGTCTACAGCTGTTGAGGGCGAATATGCAAGGAGAAACTACGCCAATGCTATCTCTGAGTACAACACTGTCAACGGTTTTGTCATTGCCTAAAGCAGCAGGCAATCTTCGTCTTCCACCATGTTACTTCTGTTGGTTTGAATTTTTCATTTTAGTTGTTATTTTTTCATTGCTTTTATTGCTATTTCTTGTTTCCGTCTCTTTGGGTTTCTTGTTGTTTAGGTACCCACTAACTGTTCGAGGAATGGTCTGTTTGTTATTGTCATATTACTGTTTGTTCATTTTATTGCTGTTGTTTTTAATTTTCCTTCTTCTTGTTGCTTTTATTTTGATTTCAATTTTTAATTTGTTGCCAGCCAACTTTGATTAGTGCTTGGCTCAGTGATGTTGGAAGTGTTTTTGGTTTTTCTCTCGATTTATCATTCTTATGGTGTGATGCCAACTCCTTTTGCTGCATTCTTCGAGTCTTCTTCATTTTGTTGGATGGCAAGCGAGTGTTCGATTATTGATGCAACTATCGGCATCGGTTGGCAAATTTGCTTTACAATTGCTCTTTGTTTTTGGCTGGCGTGAAGTGCATTTGTTAAGTAGTTCCTACAATCTATTAGTATTGATCACCGTCTTCTCCGACGAATTAGTAGTGCAAATGGTAAACAAAATTCTCGATCCATCTCTATTCTTGTGAATATCTAAACTTTTCTGATGATTTGTTCGGATGGATTGGTAATTACATGTATTTGTTTCGTCTTATTTTCGTGTTTTATGTAGAGGATTCCAGATCTTTATATATTTGGAGTTATTTAAGTTGATCTAAGATATGAATACATAAGCTATGATTTCATTGTTGCTCTTGATTTCATTGTTTTTTGTTACGAAAGGATTTTGTAGATAGAGAAAGAAAAGAATTGTCGATAAGAAATCTGAATTTTGTTTAGATCTATCTATTTCAGAAAATTGAGATTGATTCATGGATTTGTTCTCTTTTTACTGGAGGAGTAGTTTAGATTGGTATTACTTTTCTTTTCTCTAACGTTTTATTATTTTATTTTTCCCCTTACTTGATTGATGAATGAAGCATTAGAATAAGGTTTGGAAATTTGAAATGGTTTCATTCAAGTAGATTCCAGAAAGTTTGAGTTTGTTTTGTGATTTTGAAGAGTTCATCTTGATACATGCTTCAAGCTGTTGTAGTTTTATCATATCATTCTTTGAAGGTTTGATGGAGAAATCCAATTATTCTGCATGTAGATTGCAGTTAAAAGGTTAAAAGTATAGAGCAGCAAAGCTGAAATGAAAGTTACAACTATCGACATTAGTTAAGTGCTTGATGGATGGCTGGTGTGAAGCATTGGTTTAAAACTCGGTCCGGACCGGCCGGGTCGGACGTGAAACCGACGACCCGGCACCGATTTCGGGCCGAGTCAATATAAAATTGGATCGCGCAAGCGACCCGGTAAGATCCAGGTCGACCCGCCGAGTCTCGGATCAACTTGGTGACCCAGTTGGACGGGTCGACCTAATTTTAATATTTAAAAAAAAAAAAATATATATATATATATATATATATGTTTATTTAAAATAGAAAAGTATTTTTATTAGCACTCTAAAATGTGCATTTTATCGGATACTCTTCCATTACTAATTTATTTTCTCATTTTTATATTTTATTAGAAATTAATAAATAAATAAAATATAGTGTATATAATTTATTTTTTGTAATGTATAAAATATAGAGATTTTACTATATGTTAGGATTTTTGACTATTGTCTTAAGTACTGTAGCTAAAAAAAATAAAAAAATATAATTTGAAAACTATATTAAATATTTTTCGTATACAATTATTTTTATAATTTTTTAATAATTACTATCGAATATACTATATAATACATATAATTATATTTATATATTAATATTTATTTAATAAATTTAATTTGACTCAATGGGTCGATCCGATGATCCGTCCGGTTAACCGGTGATCCGGTAACTTTTCCGGATCATACACCGGGTTGGATTTTTAAACTATACTGTGAAGTTCAAGGACTACTTATTGCGCGACATGTATGAAATATGATGCTGGATGGAGTACAACCAATACGTGACATGCTCTCTGGAAGACTAAAACACCACCAAGTGGTTGACCCGGCTGGTCAAGTCGCGACCTGGCGACCTGGATGGTTTTCTGGATCGATAATCGTATCGTTTTTTACAACTATATTTTGAACATTTACAAAGAAATATGTGTAGACTTTAGATGTGTATTATCTGTTAAATTTTAAAAGTTGAGTTTTTAGGTTCTCTTTTGAAAAAGTGATCTAAAACATAAATAAAATTTTGTATTTGATTATAATTAAAAGTCGGTAATATAAGTAGGTTTTGTTTAATTTTATTAAAAATAATTTAGAAATAAAAATTTGAAAAACAAAAGAGTTCCCATTCCAAACCGACTGATGCACGCTCTTTATACAAACTTCGCTATGGGCATCTTTTATAATCGGCGCGAACACCAAAAGCACCGACCAAAACCTTTCACGTCGTCAAAATGAACCAAAATCTTCTTCCAAAATCACTCCTCTGCAACTCCGACTATTGCCACCTTCTTCGCCGGAGCTTCTCGAAGGTAGTCGACCTTGCTCACCTCTCTTCACCTATCAACATCGACCACGTGTCCTCCCTCAGATCAGACGCCGAACTCCTCGCTCACTACACAGTCTCTCCTCCCGTTAACCCTTGGCCTCGCCGTTTAACTCCTCGCCGTCTTGCCGCTCTTCTCCGCCGCCTCCCTGACTCTTCCTCCGCCGTTGCTGCTTTCTCTCACGCCGCTCGATTTGTTCCTAATTTCTCTCACAATTCTCTAACATATCGAACAATCATCGATCGCCTTGCTCGTGATCGCGCGTTCGATCTTCTCCCTCCCGTTCTTTTTCTTCTTAAATCTTCGCAAACTTATTGCGCTGAAGATGCGTTCATTTCAATCATTCGAGCATATGCTCTCTCTAGTCGCCCTGCTGCCGCTCTACGTGTTTTCCTCTCTATCCCTTCTTACAACTGTAGTCCATCGGTTCGGTCGTTTAACGCTCTTCTTAATGCTATGGTGCAGTGCCGTAGGTTCAGGATCGTTGGTGTGCTCTTTCGTATTTGCCGCCAGAAGTTTGGTATCGTTCCAAATGTTTTCTCGTGTAATATAATGATTAAGGCGTTGTGTAAGTTGGGGGAACTTGAGAGCGCTCTTAAGGTGCTCGATGAAATGTCTGGCTGGGGAATGGTGCCTAATATTGTTACTTATACTACTATTCTTGGGTGTTACTGGGCTCTTAGTGACGCCAAAGGTGCTAAGGCTTTGTTCATTGAAATTATAACCAGAGGTTGGGCTGCTGATGCCACCACTTACACTGTCATGATCGACGGGTATTGTCAGCATGGGATGCTTGTTGATGCTGTAAGACTTATGGATGAGATGGAGGCAGCTGGGGTTACACCGAATGACATCACTTACTCAGTCGTGATTGAGGCATGCTGTAAGGAGAAGAAGTCTGGGGAGGCATTAAATTTGATTCACGACATGCTTGATGCAAAGCATATACCAAGCTCTTCACTCTGCTGTAAAGTGATTGATGCATTGTGCGAGGAAGGGAAGGTGGAGGATGCTTGTGAGATATGGAAAAAAATGTTAGAAAAGAATGTTATGCCAGACAACTCCATCTCATGTTCACTCATTTACTGGTTATGTAAGAATGGAAAGGTTTGGGAAGCAAGGAAACTGTTTGATGAGTTTGGGAAGGGCTTTATTCCAGGCTTAATGACATATAACACACTCGTTTCGGGCATGTGTGAAAATGGGGAATTGCAGGAGGCTGCACGTTTGTGGGATGATATGACAGAAAAAAAATGCCTTCCAAATGATTTTACATACCATGTCCTCATCAAGGGGTTTTGTAGGATCGGCAAAGTAAAGGATGGGATCAGGGTATTAGAAGAAATGATTGAGAAAGGCTGTGAACCATCTCAAAGCACTTACCAGGTCGTAGTTGATGGACTTCACAAGCATGGAGATGTAAAAGAGATTGGAAGAATTCTTACTTTGGCAGCTAATAGAGGTGAACTTCTTGGTCCAGACACTTGGGAAGTCTTTGTAAGGAACTTAATTGCTGATATTAGCATGGGAACCAACATTCTTCAAACCATCCTTGGTGAGAATTCCTTGGCGTGGAATGCATAAGTCCCATCCAATGATGAAAGTAGAAGTCAGCATTGGTTTGCTTTCTCATCTGAATGACTGTACTTGCTTCAGAAAGCTATAGCTAGTTAATTATGGTATGGAACTCCTCAAGTTTTTGTTTGAAGAAATTCGGTTCCAGATTTTCCTTGGTCTGAATATGGAGATAGGGGATGCAGATTTCTGTTACTTGTTGGAACTGCTGCTAGCAGAATAGTATTATAATAGGTATATTTGGAAAGTTTTTTGGTACTGTAGTGTAAAACATTAACCTGATTTCTTGGATTGAAAATTGATACAACAAGATAAAGACAAACTTCTATTGACTGTTCAAGTTAACTGAATATTTCATACACTTGTTTCAGGGATGGTATTAATATGTTGCAAAGATATAGCACATTAAGCAGTTAAATATTCTGCATTCAAGCTTTAGCTTTAGCTTTTGGCTAGATATTTCTGAAGTTGACCTGTGGTTCATGATTTTCTGCACCACCTAAGCTCTGAGCATATGGATTTATTCCTTTTTTTGGTTTTATTTATTTATTTTGTTTTTGTTTTTGTTTTTATTTGTATTTTTTGTTTTTGTTTTGTTTTTCTAAGGACGTTGAGGATTTATTCTAACGTTTTTGACTTGTAAATCCCTCTTTTCAGGATGTGTGGAAGTGGGATCTCTAGGATGCTGCAAGTGGGATTGTATGAAGGAGAACTGTGCTAAAAAAATTTAATGAAGGGCTTTCATTCTGTAGGTTAGCTTATATTAGAATCAGTAATTTGGAAGGGGTGTGCCTCGAGCAAAAGTATATACGTGGTCTTAATTGATAGATTTTGAGTTTGGAGTTGGAGAATATGTTAGAAAAGTTCTACTGTGATAGCTTTTGAGTTCCTGGGTGAGAATGGGAAGCTAATCAGTAGTATTGAACCAAGATTGTTGCAGCCATCTGCGATGGATAAGCATCATTGCAACATCAATGTTAGGAGGCTTTGATCTGCTTTCTCATTTGAAGAATCTTTCTTCTGCAGTAAAAAATAAATTGCTACTTGAGGTATGGATATCCCAACTTTCTTCTCAATCAAAATTGATTGCAAGCTGTTTCTTTACTCTGATATGGAGGCAGGTTATGCAGAACTTGTAATGACTTTCTTGAAATTGTTTATACCAAATTAATGCTCTAATATGCTATATAGGTCGTTAGGGAGTTCTTGATTTGTACATTAATGTACAAATGAAACCAACTTCTTGGATTGAAGATTGATGTCAATGACATCAAAGAATAAAAACCTTATGCTGGATCTAGTTAATCGAACGTTTTATGCACTCTTGAAGCTGTGAACTTTGATCTATATCTTGCAGCTCATACAGTAATGAAAGTATTTTAAGCAACCCTCTTTCTTCATTTGGCAACTTTGTACTATAAGATTCCTAGGATCTCTGCGTTTTGGAAATAGAACTGCCATTTAGTCTCTTCATGACATTCTTGTGTCAAGCATTTTTTGAGTATTGTATGCAGTTAGATCGAGATAAGGATTTTGACATTATTGTACGTTCCAACTGTATCTGCAACATATAATGCAAAGCTACATGTGAGAGTCTAATTTAATAATGTAAATGATGTCCTGCTGAAAACACATTTCCTCAGTATTGTGTTATCCTTGCTTCTAGATCTTATCCAATTAACTAGTCTTCTATCTGGAGAGACGAGAGTTGGGACCTAACCACCTACATTTTCTGCATATTTGATAGTAATATTGACTGGAAAGATAGTAATTGTTAATATCTTGATGGTGGATGTGGTCGATGACTGCAGGTTATTGATATCGTTCCACGGAGCGGCTAGGGTAACAAGTTATAAGTTTCATTATTTTATTCTGAAGGCTGGCAAAGTTTTAGTTATTCATAGGCTGGCTTGTTCATGGATTCTGGTATCACTGACAGTCATCTTCAGAGATCTATTCTTGATCTAAATATTTTCTTGCACAACAAATGCTCGTCATGCTACATTAATTGCTCATTAATCTTGTCAGATAATATTAGCAATCTAAGCATTTGGTAACTGCCCGAAGAACAATATTGTTGTGCGAGTGAGTTGGAAGTGAATAAGTGAGTTTACTCTGAAGAAACTGTAATACAAAAGTGATTCCAGACTTATTTTTTGGCTGAAAAAATGTGTCCAGACTCCAGAGTAACTGAAATATGCTGTTTCTGAAACTATATTTTTGAAAAGTCTTGTTCCCCGCCTAAGGATCAAATCACCATTTCCATTTCCAATTCTTTTTCTGTTCCCTATATCTTCCGTCTTTCCTTATTCTTTAAATATAATTATTTCTTTCCTTTTGATTAATACATTACGGGTGCGTTTGAAATTACTTATAAAATAAAATTTTTTTAAAATAAAAAATATTTTTATTTTTTTAAAAACGAATTTTATTTTTTTATTTTATAAAAATATTTTTTAAATATTTTTTTATATTATTTAAAATTTTAAATAAATTTTTTAAATATTTATAAAATATGTATTAAAAAATATAAAATAAAAAAAAATTAAAAAATTATTTTTGGTGCGAACTATCAAACGCAGTCTAGAACTAGCTTTCACTTCAAAACAATTCTAGTGCTCTTTCTTTTCAAAGATAATAATAGATATATATCATATATAGGATTCTATAAGAGGAGAATAATATAAAAAAAACAGTAGAGTAGGAAATGAATTATTTTGATTTTGGTTGCAATTGTATATAATAAATACGAAGGAATATGAAATAACATAGAGAATTGGAAAAAAGATTTTCCAGCTAAAATATATAAGTTATTATTTGAATTCAAAAGTTAAAAATCGTGATTTCAGCTTATAAAAATCTAACGTCATGCATCTCGAAACTGCAGCTTTAAAATTACTCTATTTTGTTATATTTCTTATCCCAATGAACCTTACAGACTTTCTGGGAGAGTTGAAAAATAAATTGACCGGATCAAATATACCGGGGCATTGCATAATTAAAAGACCAAACTACCCCATTAAGCAAACTACTGAAAATTAAGCTACTACGTGTTGTATGGAGTTGCACATTGCTTTATTAATTTAGTTGAAGCATCGAATTGAAAATCTTTGGTGCAAACAATAATCTTCAACAACAAAGACAGGCCATGGATGAAGTGAAAACCTGCTGAGGCATGGAATGCAATGAACCAAATCAAGCAGATCCACGGCCACTCTCTCCGTCGCGGAATCGACAACACTCAGTTCCTTCTCCTCAAACTCCTCAACAACAACAGCATTTCCTACGCCGCCGCTCTTCTCCAATCATCCAAAACAACAACAACGTTCGTTTACAACAAGCTTCTCCAGGCCTACGCTAACCGCGGTGATTTCACCCGATGCCTTTCTCTCTTTTCACACATGCATTCTATCAAACACCCTCCGCTCAATCTCCACTCCTTTACTTTCTTCTTCTCCTGTTGTGCTTCTTTCTGTCAACTCTGTCCCGGCATGGCCGCTCACGCTCTTTTCTTTAAGCTCGGTTTCGCGTTTGATGCGTTTGTGTTAACTTCCCTTCTTGACATGTTCGCTAAATGTGGCCGGTTGGATTCAGCCCGCCAACTGTTCGACGAAGTGCCTGATAGAGATGTTGCTTGTTGGAACTCGTTGATTGGTGGGTATGCGAGGTCTGGCAAATTGGTGGAGGCTAGGGAGTTGTTTGATAGAATGCCTGTTAGAAACGTTGTTTCTTGGACGTCGATGGTGTCAGGATATGCGCAGAACGGACAGTACCAGGAGTCAGTGCATGTGTTCATGCAGATGTTAGGGCAGACTGATGTGAAGCCAAACGAGGTAACGCTGGCAAGTGTGCTTCCTGCTTGTGCTAATACCGGGGCATTGGAGTTGGGTAGGAGGATTGAGTCATATGCTAGGGAAAATAGTTTTTTCAAGAATATTTTTGTCAGTAATGCATTGGTGGAAATGTATGCAAAGTGCGGAGATATTGATGAAGCTTGGCGTGTGTTTGGTGAGATTTCAGAGAGGAGGAACCTGTGCTCTTGGAATTCTATGATCATGGGCTTGGCTGTGCATGGCAAGTGGAAGGAATCTCTTGATCTTTTCTGTGATTTGAAGGTATGCACGTTTTTCCTCTTGTAATAATTATACGATGCTTGCTGGCACTGAGTTGTTTTTACTTTCTGAAGTACTTTATGTGCGTTTCTGTGGCTTTGACTTTTTAATGAAATAAGGAGGTAAAGGGCTGTAAAATTGACAGTGTAATTTATGAGTAAGAACTTGCAGCCTGCCACTTTCATGTGGTGCACTTTAACGTTGATTTGTCACCATTTGACTCTCTTTCCAGCACGCTGAGAGCGATTATTTCCTGTTTAATCCTGTACCAAAAACTTGGGTTGTAGGTTACTGGTTTGGACCAAAGGTGACTCTTGAACTTGAATAGATGCTTTTCTAAATAATTTCTAGGTACAAAAATACGATTTAGCATTTACATTCTTGTGGAAGTGTCTCTCAACCAGCTTAATGTTTATCTTTCAATTATAACTTATTTTCCAACTAATGATCATCTGTTAGGAAAAAGGAATTTGCCCGGATGACATTACATATGTTGGTGTTCTCATGGCCTGCACTCATGGAGGTTTGGTAGAGCAGGGACGTCACTTTTTCAATTGCATGAAGAAGGAACACTGTCTTAATCCTAGACTGGAACATTATGGCTGTATGGTGGATCTTCTGGGACGAGCTGGACTTTTACATGAAGCATATAGTCTCATAGCGAGTATGCCAATGAAGCCTGATGCCGTGATATGGGGAGCTTTGCTAGGAGCCTGCAGCTTTCATGGTGAGGTTGAATTGGCAGAAATAGCAGCTTCTGTCCTCGCTGAACTTGAGCCGTGGAATATAGGAAACCATGTTCTCCTTTCTAACGTATATGCTTCTTCCCACAAATGGGAAGGTGTTTCTAGAGAATGGAAATTAATGAAAGCGAAGCAACAAAAGAAAACAGCTGGTTATAGCCTAATTGAATTGGGTGGAAGCATTCATAAATTTCTCGTGGAGGATAAATCCCATCCGCAATTTGAAGAGATATATGCTTTAGTGAAGAATGTTTCAATTGCAATTAAGCTCCTTGGTCATGAACCTGATCTTGTAACTGAAGTTGCTCAATATTTTGATTTGGTTGCCATCAGCAGTTAGTCATCGTGATTAAGCATGAATAGATAACTGTAATATCTTTAGCATGGGTCTAGGTGTGTGTTCTATTACTGAGAGCATGCTATGTGGCTAACTCGCCAAAATTGATCTTGAAGTTTTTGGAGTGGTTTGTGGAAATTTGAGATGGAAATCGTAGCTGGCAAAAGGATGCATGAATTGCAGATTTCTTGCAGATTTCTCAGATATGAAGTGTTAATGTCAAAGCATCCTTGGTGGTTCTGGTCTAGCAAATTTATATGGCAACTTGCAGGTATCTTGGAATCAGCTTAAATATACTTGATTATTTTTACCTTCTAAACATCTTCATGCATTTTTATTCATTATTCTTTGGAAAAAGAATGAGTAGTTTATCGTACTCGAATTTGCTTTTCTCTGTGAAATACAGTTTCCTATTCGAATGATAAAATGGCTTGGATCATACTCACAAAAGCATGGGTGCTCATGTTCTGTCTACAGCTTAATATTCGTGAAAGCACAATCTCATTTAGTTTGACGCATACCTTTTCAGGAATTGAATGTTTTCTAAACTGAACTTTCGGCTGCCTCTGTAATTTTTGGCGAGCTTCTAGGGTTTTCTGTTTGTTATGGCATTACGTGTCTTTGAGAATTTATCTCTAACTGTTACCACAACTATAAACTAGATGATACTATTGGAATTGTTTTGTTATTTTATCCTTGTATAGTCAGGTCAAGAGATCTCATTTTACAAGTAAGATTTAACAGTGAAGAGTTTAAAAAAAATGTAGCTTCTTTTGAGATTTCCATCAAGTATTTACAACTTTGGAGTTAATTTATGAGATGTCTTGATCTGTTTGTGTGAATTCCAGAACACTACATCATATTCATACCTTGAAAACCTTAATGTTGTTAGAGGAAACCATTGTACCTTTTGCAGTATTTTAGATATGGTTATGCTACCAGGATAGGAATATAATAAATTCTATAATTCTTTTAATCTTATCAGATGCATCATTTCAGAGTTCACTTAGGGATTCACACAAATCGTTGTCGTAGTCCTTTTGCTTGTTTATACACTAGTGTAGTTTATTGTAATCAACTTTAGACATCAAAGAAATTTCTTATACATTGAACAATTTCAAGTAGTTACAAAATGTGAAATTCTCACACACTTTAAAAGCATTTAATTTTTAAAAATACCTTAAAACGTTTGTAGGACATATTCCTAAATATATCTCTATGAAAAGACAGGCTGTATACTTGAAAGATTTTTACAGCTTTAATTGAAGTATTTGAGCTAAACTAAAATGGCATAACTTTAAAACGAGATGATGCAAGACCTGTCGAAGATCATTTTGAGCTTCCATAACTGCTATGCATAAGTTTCATATTTGGAGAACACCAGTTTGTTTGATGAGAATTCCATTGTCCGTCTCACAGAAAAACAACACATACTAAGCAACAGATGTTATGCACCTAGAGAAACATCTTTAGTTGTCTCTGATTCCATTTTAAATTTTGTTTGTTAGGAACTCTAAGAAATTTTTATTCCGCCTCTTATTATCTTTTAAATGTATTTAGCTATGCGTTTGAGGAAGTATTCTGTTTATTTTAAGATAAGAAGATCATTTGACTCCATATTCAGTCAGTTCATACATACAATGAAAGTGTAAGGGTGGTGAAATTTGAAATTAGATATTCTTTTCTGAGAATCTTCATTCATAATATTTGCAGATTAGTACTTCTTTGTTTATGTCACCTGATAGAGCGTCAGGCGGGTCAGACACCTTTGTACCGTTTCTAACTATGACCAGATAATCCATGAGGGACTTGATCCCATACATGCCATATAGTCTAAAAAGCGCAGCTTAGCCAAAATCTTTTGCCTGAAGATTTGCACCACCAAAATGGAATCTGACCATATCATAATCTGCAGGTGGAGATAGATAGCATTAAGTGCGTGAAACTAGAGCGCATCACGAAAACCCTATTAATCAGCATCTGCATGTACATAGCATAGCAGGAAGAGCTGTGATCTTCTCAACTAATCCTTCAGGTACAGAACTTTTTCCTTATAATCAGTGTTCTTATGTTTTGCTTGTGCTCTTTGAATAATCAACTTTTTCTAAGATTTTCAGTTACCAGGTATACGTTTTTTTAAAAAGCATTCGTTTTTCTATTTAGTGACACCTAACTTTAGTTGTCCTGCAGTCCTACCTCTGTAGCATCATTTTGTTAGGTGTAACAGTTGTCCAAATTCTGTTTAATACATGTCAGTTTTGGAATTTGCTGAAGTAGCTTGCGTGCAGCCTGATAAAGATTTATTGTAGTGTTCCATGTAAGACGTAACTGCCATTCAACTTCAGTCTCACACTTCTTATTCCATATCATAGTCATCACTTTTTTTAGGTTTAACTGTTGTCCCATTCTCTTTAAGGGTCTATACTTGTCACTTTTGGTAACTCCTAAAGTAGCTCAAGTGCAACCTGCGAGTCTGTATTAAGGTTTCTTGTGGTCGCTACTTGATCTTTTTTCTTCCATATAAATTCGACTGTCATTCAACTTAAGATTCAATCTTGACATTTTTAATTGATGAAGTATGCTCAGTACCTCTCTTCACAGAAATAAATTCGACTTCAATGAAGCATATACTGAATGCTGACCACTGTCAACAGCCTCTTGCTTCAATGTCCAGATCTGGAGTTCCTGCATTTAAGAATAAGCTAAGAGCTCTAGTGGTGGATGACGACCTAGTGAACCGCAAATTACTAACCAAGCTTCTTGAGAAATTTGGTGTTGAAACTCAAGAAGCAATAAATGGGAAGGATGCTGTGGATATTTTGCTTTCTGGAAAGGAATTTCATCTCGTCTTTATCGACAAGGAGATGCCTATCATGGATGGCCCAAAGGTGAAAATTTTTAAAATAGTTCTATTACTCTATTCTTATGTTATGGATATGTACTAGTGTTAATTGTCTTCATGCCTTTTGATGATCAAATTTATACGTGTATATGGTCTTAAAAGCTACAAAATGCTTTTTACACAGAGGCTGATGCACTTTTCTGTAGTCATATATAATTTGTGGATGTCTCTTGGTGTCATATATGTAATCCGATAAGTAAAACCTGGTTATGATATGGTAGGCAATTAAAGAACTAAGGGCAATGGGTATCGGTATCAAGATAGTGGGCGTCAGCTCAGTTGAAAGAGAGGAGGATATAAAGATGTTTATGGAGGCTGGCCTCGATGAGTACTTCGTGAAACCTATGAAACCTAGTCAACTTCTCAAACTGCTCCAAGAAGTTGATGAGAAGCTCTAAATGGATAGGCAATATTGCTGCATGTGTTTCAACTTTGGAATAATGTCTGCATCGTAGTGGAGGTTGCGCTATGACATGGAAGAAAACATCAGTAACTAAGCGACTTCTATTATTATTAAACAATAAATCATTTTGCTATGAATGTAAGCAAATTTTTGTTTGAATGGAATCAGTTATAACTCATTTTCTCTTTTCTCTTCAGATCATCATAGAAGTTGCAGCCTGTAAAAATTCAAGTTCCAGTGGAACTATGATCTATGTGATGAAAATCATGCCTAGACTCGTTAAAAAGAAGCGTGCGTTTCTTCTTATCATCCGCGTGAAATTTGTAATGCGTCACATTAGCTAACACAATGTCTCCAAAATTAACACTTTTGAGTTGAGAAAACGAGCTGGCTCGTGATTAACGCCAGCCAGCGCGTGGCACCGGCTCGAACCGTTCCTCTCCTTTGTTGGATTATACCCATATAAGTGACTTCGTTCTTTTTAAGGTGCAGCATAAATCTACATAATGAGTTGGAAAGTTTTGTATTATATATATGTTGATACTTCCGGAGGTCTGATGTATGTAAAATTCATCTAACTAGAAAACGACTGAAAATCTTGTTGATTTCCACCGGCTTTGTATGCAAGTTTGTAGGAATGATATGTTGATGTGTTGGTTGCATACTACACACAAGTAGTTGCTTGGTGGTTCCTTCAAATTTCGAACCCCAATTTCAGTCAACTTAGGAGCTTAAACTCCCTTGCATCTGCAATATATGAACAGTAAAACCAATGGTGTATTAATAAATTGCTTTCCAATGTATGACAAGTTTATAATTAGTATGGACATTGCCATTCAATAGCAGTTGGATTATAAAATTGTCAATTTCCATACTGATGATTGTACATCACTTAGACTGCATTAGTAATGAGTGAGAATGTTGATGTGCCTAGACAACTAGCATAAACCTATCCTCCAGCTGAATTTCAAATAATCAACAACTTGACGAAAGCAGAAAATGTAATTACATACACACCCATGTGCAACTTCAAGCCAGAAGACAAAATATCCGTGACCAAAATGTAAGATAACAAACATCTAAGTCCACAATTTTGTACAAATGAACTTGACCATTCAAGGTGCTTATCGAAGGCAATCCGTATCTGGTAATCGCAATAAAGTATGCCCTCTTGCCTTTTCCATAATGGCTAAGGTGGCTGGTAGCAGTCACCGCCGACCAGCCACCGCAAGTACAAGCATAACAGTCAACTTGCCATCAGTATGAGCTATCAAAACTGCTTCAGTGATCTGGGCAAACTGGAGAACCTCATTCACAAAACTAAACTCCCATACCTTTCTTTCAACCCAAATGTAAGTGTCATTTTAGGAGCAGCTAATGTATCCCCACTACCATTATGGGTGGATCATATTCAGCACTAACATAATATTCGAAAGAAACTATTGAAACCATATCATTTGATAAGTTGCCCGTGTCATTAGTTAACTTCTTTCACAATAGCAGCTCTTACATTTAAGTAAAAGCACCGACATTCAAGGAACTGCAGGTGCAACTTCTTTTAAGATACGACACAAATATTCCATGGACAAACACGCAATCCTTTTTCCTTTCTATTTACAGAAATATAGAGATGTCCTTAACACATTACAAAGGGTGTCAGTAATGTGTTGAATGCACTAACAAGTTCATCATTACAAATAGATTCTGGTTCTGAGCAAAGTAATGATTCATCAGAATGGCAAAAAAGAATAATAATAGCCTAAAAATACTATTCTAATTGTAAATTGTAACTGCAAAGTTAACTACAGAAAAGCTTAAAAATTATTCTCCAATTTAACGTAAGATAAGTTCTTAGCAAATAATGGATTAGACAAATTGGATGCACCTCAAACTAGAATGATCATAGTTCCAGATAGAGCTCACTAGGTGAACCTTGTGGATGACACAAAATTCACACATTCGGTTAACATAACCACAAACAAAAGAAAAACAGAGACACACATCTAGTCTAGAGGCTTTGCAGCCCTTGCCAGAATCCCAGACATTATAACTACCGCCAAATTTCCTTGTAATAACCTTCTGTAGACATTTGCAAATTTATGGCGGTCAAAGTAATCTAAACAGATTTAAGGGCTTTGGCAAGAAAGAGTTGAGAAACAAACCCTGTTAAGATAGCAATAATCATCACTATATTACTCTTATTTTGTTCAAGACCCACTTCACTTTATTAGAGAAATCTGTGTATCAAAGTTAGGCACAGAGTACCAAAGTCGAATGTTGCATCACACTTTGCCTTCTATGTTGCTAATAACAAAGCGGCATTCATTAAATGGTGAGAAGTTGAACTTCATTCCTTAAACCAGTATTCTCCTTTATGCAACTTCAAAATTTATTTTATACACCCATCTTCCTTCATATACAAGTCTAATCTGAATTGAAGTCGAACGAGACGCACATAGCAATTAGAACATAGTTCCACAACTAACAGGGGAGGTGTTTCATCACAAACCAAAAACTCAAACTGTTCCAAAATAGGCCAACGAGTCAAATAGTATACAGAGTTGTTGTCTTTCAAACACTAATAACAATTGATAAGCAGCAAAGCAGCGGAATGCGTGCTGCAGCAATCATTCACTAAGTTGTACTAATAACGTATAACAAACGCAGTCATATTAACAAACGCTTGCTCAAACGAAGTTCACCATTCAACCGCTTCATCCTACAAGAGCATTGTCCGAGAACAGATTTAGAACAGTTTCATCGATAAACGCAGCAAAAGAATATGACACCGCACAAAGAAGGCGTATAGTTCGCAGGTCTATCACCTGAACGAGGAATCAACGTCTGCTACGAGACCCACCACCTGACCTCGGACCTGCAAATCGAGCAAACTGCAGCCTCAAATTGTTCGATTCACGGTCATGTTCGTCAAATTTATAACCTGCAAAATCGAATCGTGACTACTTTCGATACACGCGACAACGCTTCCACCTTCCGTATGCGGATCTACAACATAAACCTATCATGTGTCCGGATTGAGTTCGACCGCTATTGGATTGTCACAGTCAGGTGAGATTTTCTACAGTAAATAGTTTCATATACAGATCATAGAATGAACGAAGAAAATTCACCAATTTTTTATTGGTGAATATGTTATTTTCCTTTCAGGTACATAGATAGGTTTAACCTACCAATCTTAAAGCTAATGTCGCTTCAATCAACTACACATCGTTCAGGATAACCTCTATGACTTACAGCTAGCAGCATTCAGTTTGCCCTATTTGGAACTCAGAAGGTAGCTCACGAGGACTCAGAATAGATCTAAATCAATGTTAAATTATGGTAGATAGTAGTTTTGGTTGTTAAGGAAACGCAGGGACAATAAAAAAGTGGTCAAACTCGAAAAGCAGGTTCTCAAGAAAGGTAGAAGGATGCACCATAGCAAACACAAAAAAGGAAGCAAGATCCAAAAGCCCATCAAAACCAAAAAAATGACATAACAGTGCATTAAAATACTTCCTAAACCTAAAAAGCCGAGAAAAATTACAAAGGATATCATATCTGCTGACTGACTTACCTTGTAATGCCTCCAAGGCAACTACTGCTTGGCTAGCTGTATTGAAATCAACAAAGCACAGAATAAGTGGGTCTGCCCCAGGCTGAAAGAACAAAAGTATTATGTTAGCAGAAACCAACAGAAACTGATGCTATGAGGGACCAAATCATAAGATAAGGTAATTTACATGTTTGGACTCTTTCTTAACAAGCCTCACTTCAAGAAAACCAACAAATGGCCGAAAAATATCTGAAAGCAGAAGTTAAGGGACTGAAAAAGTACATGCACTCAAAGTCAGAACCATCAGAATGTCCGTAAAAGGATACGAGAAACTTCTCTTCGAGTACAGTTTGCTGGGAGGCCTTCAACATATAAAGTGTTTGAAGCATCAGGAGGTAGACCTGCTTCAGGTCTTCCACCTCCGTACTCCATGGGTCGATCATCAATGCGTGCAGCAGCAGGGATACGCAGTTCATCAGGACGACCAGTCAATCCAGGTCTGACAGATTCATCATCACCATAAGAACCAATCTGCAACCCGAAGTGCACATTTCAAATGTTAGTCATCAGCATGTCCAAAGTTAGAAGCTGAAAATTAATGAAGAATACCCCGTTGCGTATATAGCGATCGTAGGAAGCTGCAAGAGCCTCAGTATCTCCAAGAGAACGACGCCCTGATCTTTCTTCACTGGGCAGATAGTAATGTAGCATTTCTGAATCAGCATGCAAGTCTTCAAAAAGGAAAATTACAATGTTATTAAGTGCAATTAAAGCATAGCAAGTTCAATTCTTCTCGACCAGGAAAGAAAAAGGTCGAAATAAACGATCAAGACGCATTTTGTCCCTAGTTAGCAGCCTAATTAACTCAGACAATTATCATCCACAGTAAACAACATCAAACCACTGCAGCTATCAAAAAACACTGAGGTACGAACATATATTAGACAAGAAACAAGGAAATCCAATCCAATGATTTTCACATCCGCATTTCCATTCCGGAAATAAATCAACCACAACAAATCCAGAGTATAATAATTGCTAATAAACAAATTTCTAATTCTAAAATGGTTTACCTCCAAAATCAGGACGATGGCGCTTGACAGCTTGGGAAGTTACGGTAGGCGGCGCGGCGGCAGATGGCGGAACCATGGCTGCGGGGTATCTCGGGTCAGCTGGGTACCTAGACTCTTGCTGGTATCTAGGATCGCTGCCGTATCTCCAGTACCCATCCCCCATGGCTGGCAGCCCCTCGCTTTGTTTTCGTCTGCGGAGCTCGACGAAGACTAGATGCTAGGGTTTCTCTCTCGATGAACAACGAAGGCAGGCAACAGGGGAGAGAAAGAAAGGAGCACGCTAGTGTTTGTCTAGCTGTTCGTTTGATCAACTGAGACGTGTATAATGAAGTCAGACGGTGTACAGACGGAATGGAATTAGACGTGTGTATCTAAGTTCCAACGCCAACCGTGTTTTGTAGATTGCCTGGTGAGAGTTGAGCAGAAATAATAACTAACCATAAGCAAAGCACTCTTATCTCGAAGAACTAATTAATAAAAAGTTTCTCAAAGAGTAAACCTCCATAAGCTGTGTTATTGTCTTAGTTAAACTATAGATAGGCAGATATAACCCGAACATCCGATCCGAAAAGACTATCACGTCATCGGATCATCGTTGAAGTGTCGGATTACATGGTCAACCTTTTTGGTATCTATCAAATATATATTGCATTATACAATATAGCAACTATTCGGAAACTTAAAAAAAAGAGGTATTCTACATGTATTTAAATTGTACACTACTAATTTTGAACATTAAATTACTACAAGGAAGGTGATGTCTGCGGGATGCAGCAGAGACATTCACAAGGAAGGTGATGTTGTGCTTCAGGGCTCGCGCGTACAATAACAACATTCAAGACCGAAGAAGATCACCTACATAAGTATTTTCCTGAAGAAGGATTTCCTTATTGAAGCTCTTATATTATCTAGCTACTTGGCATTCACGAGTGCAGTAACAACATCCTATTGCCTAGTTATTTAAATGCTTAAGGGCTCACAAGTACTCCTTTGCAGAAGAAAATCTATACTAAGACGACCTCCAAGGCTCCAAGTATAGTAGTAAGAGCATCAAAGATTGATCTTAGCAACACAAGAAATGCAAAATGAGTTAAAAAAATAATCAATAGAAATAGCATTTCTTTGTTTAGAATTCTTGCAGCTGCCAAATGTGCTACCCTTTTAGCAATGATATCACAAACCTTCAGTTTGTCTGGTGTAATTCCCGCACAACGAGACTAACTCACAAAATATCATAGCATCTTCGATTACACTCTTCACTTTCGTAGAGAGCATCGCCAAATAGACAAGTGAACCAATTCACTCGATCAAAAACTTCTATGCATTTAGCAATTGGTACTAACACTGAAAACGAGCTTGTCATGCAAAATTGTTAAAATTAGAATTTTATATAAAATCGTAAGATTTTATTTATCAATAATCTTTTTTTTTTTTTAAATGCGAGTCATATGAATATGTGACTATATATACAAAATACATATATGTATATCTAATTCAACAATGTCAGACGTATTACAAGTTATAACTTACAACTATGTTCACTGTGAATGAATGAAAAGGGAGACGAAATAATAGAGAGTAGCGTGATCAAATCTGTTCCAGTCTTTCATTGTCTTTTGTCGTCTACCAACAGAAGCCTTACAGAACACTACAACAACGTTACCCCATATTCCTACTATTGCTAATTTCATTTCATCAACAAAAGAAATAAAGATATTAAAGGACACCCTTCCAATCATGTCTGTCTCTTTCTTCTTCTTCTTATCACCTTCTTCTTGATTAGCACCTCTCCATCTCTATACAAACAATGAAAGAGATCGCAACAAACTCAATATTTCCTCACTAGCCTACTACTATATTGATTGATTATTATCATAGCAAAGACTTGTCTAAGCAATCTCAAAATTTCTGCAATAGTATTCCTTCACTCTACGATGGCGGTTCCCTGATTCTACCTCCCCCTTCATGCTTTGCTCCATCATTCTACGTCCAACAGTAACTGACGTGTTCTTCTTCGATTCATCGTCGACAGATGCTTGAGCGACAGCGATGCTCAAATCCATAGCGTAGCGAGAAGCGGCTGAGGATATGATTAATATACACTTGTCAACACTTCGCCACATGATTTTGGAAGCTAGTAAGGTCAGTTTGGCATGATATGCATGGAAATCGTAAGATCACATTTATGGTTGCGATCTTAACAATCGCACGAGTAAGATCGCAATCCTAGAATTATCTCACATAAATTGCGATTTTGATGAAAATAAAATCATTTTGGTAAAATAATCGTAAAATCGTAAAATTTTAAATTTTAAATCAAAATTTTAAAACCATGCAGTCATGTAAAGATAATAAATTCTACAAGTACATCAATGAGAATTAGGATAAAAAGCTATGCAAATATCTTTTAAAATAATCTATTTATGCTAACAATATTCCGGCAATTTCTTGCAAAATCTGTACCCTATAAAGCACATAAAAAACATAAATTATTATCAAATAAAAAAATCAAAACAATAAAATTTCCTAAAGAAGAAGAATGACCGATGAAGAAGTCATACTACGAGTGGTAGCAAAGAAACTATAATGCTCTTAAAGAAGATGAAGATCTATCACGGTAAAGTAGTAAACGATAATGAAGAAGAAGAATAATAATACTAGGCGAAGAAGAATAATGTGCAATACCTACAAATTGGCAGAATTTTGGGTGCGACCGAAAAGGAGAAGAGAAGAAGGGGAGATTTCATAGGTGCGAGTGCAAGTACAGCCAAATGTGAATGAGATATTTTTTAATAACATCGGATTGACTTGTTCAATCGAGTTTATCTATCGATCCGAAAATTGCCTAAATTAAGCTGGATCTCATCAGCTTGACTGTATAAGCGATTCAAGCAAAAACTCCATTTGAATTCGATACCAAGTCGCCAACTTTTGAATTGACTCGGCCAATTCGATCAAGCTTTAAAATATTAATCCAAACAAAGGCAATCTTTTCGAGATGCGCAGGTTAGCTAAAAACCCGTGTTAGAATTATTTAAAAATAAGTAAAAGAAGTGTTTTGACTGCTAATGTAATAGGTAGTTAGTTTTTCACTTTTGAATTTGTAGTTTGAATTAATATGGTAGTCATTTGTATGGTAGTTATTGGTAGCTATGTTTGAAGGAGTGTTCTAAAATATTATCAAACCAATATAAATTAGGAATGTTCTTTGAGATCTAAGTAAGAGTTTTTTCCCTTTTGCTTATGCAAAATCCGTAAAGAAATCTTATCATATTTTCAAAAAGATTTATACTGAGAGACCAATAGCAATATAGGGTGCAAATAATGCTTTAAGAAAAGCATATCGTATACGTGTTTCATATCTACATTCTTAGATTACTTTCCAATAATTTTAAAATATTATGTTGATGGAGATTAAAACTTCTATTAGCACCATCAAACTTCTATCTACATTCTTGTTCGTCTTGATCATTTTTCTGGAACTAATTTTACCCATTGGAAGAATAAAATAAAATTTCTGCCTAACATATGAAGAAGAAGACCTATGGTGAACTCCATTGCGCATATAATCACTTGACAGCCAGCTATCGGGTTACTATCTATATGCAAAAACAAAGTGCAGGAATAGAGAATTAGAAATAGAGTATTGGCAAAACAACCAGCTGCCTAATCGTTGTCTCACTGATGAATGCATCAAATAGCTAACCCGAACCATCATGATCAGCATACACCTTTCAGAGATAGATTAAAGCACGTCATTATTTTCATTTTGCTTTCAACTTTCCATCAGAGTAAGAGCAACATACACACTATAAGATTGATCTAATAGAATATCAAATCACGATCAACACAAATGTTGAAAATGAGAGCACTTGCAGAAACACTAGAAGAAAACACAGACAATGAGTTGTATAATAGTGAGTTACAGAAACACTGAGTCAACTTTTGCATGCAGTTTGATCAAGATTTTATCCTTTTTTTGAAACAAAATTTTGAATATTTACTAAGGAAAATACTAGCTGCAAGTTCATATCAACAAGAACTATGAAAAATCATTAGAATAAGGGATCACGAATGCATAGCAAATTACCTATCAAAACCATACTCATTGACAGCATAGATATGAATTTAAGATTCATATTTTAGTTTTCATAGATAAAGAGTTCACTGATCAAGCAATAAAAAAAGATTATCTACATCTTTCACAAGTCAGTTGCAGCCATACAATAATGCATTATATTGAGCTATACGAAAGAAATTGTTAAGCACATTCTATAGAAGAACAATGTGGAGTAGTAAAGTTGGGAGTTATCAAGATGAAAAGCAAGTTCTAGAACTCAAACCAACTCAAGAGCTTCACCTGCCTATGGGAAGAACTTTAGCAAATCAACAGATTCACTAAGAGAGTCACCATCCAACTCAACTCTCAAGCAAGAAAATAATAAGTTGTTAGCATTCACATCACTAGAAGAAGCCAACTCAGCTAAAGCAAATGCGAAATGGTCGGTCAGGAGTTTTGAATTTTATTCTTCTTGCATTTAATGATGATTGGAAAAGCTTGCATTAAACTGGCTAAAAGAAATCATGAAGCAACAGGTTAACTACTTGACATATCTTCTTCTCAACCTTGAAGTTTAACAGTGATCATGAGATTCCAACGAAAAATATCCAACGGGAAGAAGGGGCAGTCTCCTACAAAAAGAAACACTATAAGAAGAAGAATAATTGCAGAACATAAAAATACAGAAAAACAGGAAAATACACTGAGCAATTCAAGAAGAAAAAACTAGCATTATACCGACTCAATTTTGAAAGCAAAAGCTCCAACTACTATTGATCATTTATTGAACATTTTTTAGCAGCTTGTTTGATCATCTCAACTTGTTTATTTTAAGTTTATTTTTCCTTTGAGATTGATCATGTGCTTAACATTGTGTTTTAAATTTTTGTAAACTAGTGGTGAAGTGCTGATAGGACTTGCCGGAGGAGCTCTGTAGGAGGCTGGTAGGTGTTCACTTACTTTGTAGGCTAACTATTCAGCTAAGGATGTGTGTGTCCAATCGGCTGTGAAAGAGTTGTCTGGTGTAAGAAAACCCATAAGAGCAAGTGCGTTTGGTGAAGCACTTTACTTTTGATGTATGTAACTTATTAAAAATTTAGTGAAGATTCAGCTTTTTTAATAGAGTACTCCTGGATGTAAGTAAATAAATTTGTCGAGCCATGTAAATCTCCTAAGTAGCTCTTATTTATTCTTAAACTGTCTTATTGCAATACATATCGTAATTATCTTCTGCTTGTAGGATTTATCATATACACAATCGACTGACTACCTATTGTTTTGTAAGAATTTTAAAATTCTTAATTATCAACTCAATTTATCCCTTTCTTTTTTAGTTGATCTTATATATAGATTATCTAACAGTTGCTAGGTGCGCCTAAGCGCGATCATTATGTCTATTGATCACTAAGTCTTTCACAAGTCACAAACGTAGTTTACGCTAGTAGCTGATGTTTTGAGCAACTGCGATCCTAGTATGAGTTGGTCGTGTATGAATACTTATGAAATGAAATTTTTCTAAAACGGATGGTACTTTTATCTTTTTTAAAAAATAAGCTCTATTTTTTTACTTTCAAAAAAATAATAAAAATATGCAATAAAAAAATTTCACTACGTAAAATTTTTTTATAATTTTTAAATTTTAAAATAATTATAAAATATATATTAAAAATATATAATTGAAAAATTGAAAAGGAGCGTTTCGGAAATATAATCCCAAACGCCCATCTGCCGTTCTTGGTGTTCACTGTCGTTCCTAATTTTATACGCTGTTCAGTTTTGCTAAATGGTTTTTTATGTGTTAACAATCGCGACTGTTTTTATTGTATAGTCGTAGTTATATAGATAGACAGCAACTGTCGCTCTACGCTCGCTACTTTGTTATAGTAGTGGCTAGCTTGTTGTGGTATCTCGTTTATCAGTTGCTAATACTTGATTTTTTTCAGTGTTAAATAATGTACAATTTTGTCATATCGGTTCTATGAATATAAGTACTTTTTATAAATATATGATTATTTGCTTTCAGCTATACCTTAAACAAAGTAACTTGTATTTGGCATTGCGTTTGCAATATTTTATTACATTTCATATCATATCATATTTTTTAATAAATTTTTTATATTATTTTATAAAATTTATTTAAAAATTTAAAAAATAAAAAATTCTATATTATAAAATTTAATTATTATTTATTTTATTAAAAAAATAAATTTTATTTTATAATTTTCAAAATAAAATAAAAATATTTCAATTTTAAAAAATCTCATTTTAACCACTCACAAACACTCTCTACGATGCTTTTTTAAATCATGTTTGAATAAATTAACTGAGAAAATAGTTTTCAATTAAAGTTTATAATTTTAAACCTATTATTTTGGATACAGCTTTTCTAAGAGTAATTATATTATTTATATGACGTTCGATATTGTAACATTATCAATTCTAAGGGGTATGTTTGTTTCATGATTTACTCTTGAAATACTTTCTTTGCTGTTGTTTTTTTGTTTTTCTTTATAAGCTTCATTAAAACTATTTAAATAAATTTTTTTCTCATTTATTTAAAAAGTTTACGCAACACGTCAAATCCACCACCAACCAACCAGAGTGGTTGGAAAGATGATTATGATAGAACTCCTACTTCAAATTTTTTATTATGATTAGCAGCAAGTTTTCAGTGAGGATTACCATCACTTGCACGTTTCCTTTGTCCAGTTAAATGATGCAACAATAAATGCCTTCTGATTCTAAGTAGTTAAGTGATGTTTATTATCTGTCGTTTTCAGAAAAGAAAAATCAAAGACTACTTTGCTTTGAGTTCACATCTCGTGTTTTCATTAGTCTTTTATTTTTCGTTCATGCAAAATTTTCTGAATAAAATGAATGGTTGAACTTCTATTGTTTACCAACTCAACTCAATAATTAATTATGTTGTTGAAACTTTGCGTGTCATGCATTGGTACAGTTATTAATTTATTTATATGCATAACATAGAAAAAATAGCAAGTCTTTGGTTTGTTTGTATGCATGAAGTAGAAAATAGCTTAGATTTTTTCTTCAAATAAGAAATAATTTAAATTCTTGACTTTTCGTTTAATGCTTATATAACCTTTAAAATTATAACTAGTTTCTAATTTAACCAAAATTCGTGCATAACTAGTTTTTTAATTTAATTATCAGTTTTATATATTAAAATTTGTGTCTGTTTCGTTCAGACAAAAATATACAAATAAATAATAATTTTGCATTATATTTCTTTATCATATTAACAAAGCAATAAATCTTAATATAACAAATCCTACCCACATCGCCACTATTGCTGTCACCAGTGTTGCTGTTGTATTGTTCAATCACAACGAGAAAAAAATGATTAGTGATGGAGCAGGTTCTTTGGGTCGTGAATGACGACAATAGCGAGATCATTAGTGAGCACGTAAACTCCTAAGCTTCTATAGCGACGACACAAAATCGCCAAGATAGAACAAAATCTGCTATATTTTAAGACTGCAAATTATGCATATCAATTTTTTTAGCTCGTGGGATATCCGGGCTAGTAGGATTATAATCGTGACCTACGGAAGCGAAATTCAAATAAAACTTCTATTCGACAGCTATTGAAACAAATATAGAGAATGATGGTGCTAAAAATGTCTTTTTATTAGTAGCTAGCGGCAAACGATTGTGGTAAGGTTTTGCATATCCTAGATATGTTTCTAATAATATATTCCTAATTGATTATTATACTACATCTCATGTGCCAATACTCTCACATTTAATTCATTCTCACAAAATTTTGTTTTACTGTAATGCTAATTTGAATTTAGTTATTGGGGAAGGATTTTTATCCCTCACTAACATTTTGAATCTAAACTCAGTTTTAGTTGTAATTTTTGAATTATAATATCTTAGTTTCTTTTAAATAGCCAGAACTGTATATTTTATTGTAGTGTTTTTTATAGAATATTGTGTGATTAAAAATACCAAATAAGGCAGAGGCGATTACTAATAGAATTAAGTCAGGGAAGTTGTACTATTTAGACTTTGTGTTAAAACTTCTGACAAGTTATGTCAAGTTTAGCGGTGGATGACTAAAAGGGGAAAAATATAACAAATCAAACACTTGGTTATGCCATTGACGTTTGAGAAATCCTTCTTTTGATTATCTAAGAAAATTATTTCCTAATTTATTTATAAAACCAGATGTTTGTAATTTCAAGTTTGAGGTTTGCGATCTATCGAAGAGTCATCGTACTTTGTTTCTATTTTTTTGCATAAAAGTTAACTCTTTTTTATGAGTATACATTTTGATATTTGGGGTTCGTCCAAAATCACTACTTGGGGTGAAACACGTTGATATTTTACTTTTATTAATAATTGTACTAGAATGACTTGAAAGGGGTACTGTTACTATGATCCTCCTACTCAACAAAATATCATCACAATGGATGTTGTTCTTCACAAAGAGACGATCTTATTTTCCTCTAAAATTATACTTCAGAAAAGTACCATAAAGAAATTCAGAGACTGGAGTATAATTTTATAAATTAAAAGTTTCACACTTATGAGGAAGATAAATATTCTAATACTCATGTTGTGGGCAACTTGGATATGAGTGGTAGTAATAACTCTCAAACTCTGATCAATCAGTAAGGATTTAAGTGATACAATTGTGAATCAAAGTGGTAATGAATGAACAAAAACTAACAATGTGACACCAACTTAAGTTCCGTCTGAGTTGGAGTCCTCATCCTTATTCCACATGCGACTGCTATACCAAACCAATCGATTGTTAAGTATATTTTTCATTTAGTATAAGAACCATTTAGAAAATAGTTACCATAATGGCATACTAAAGATACTTACAAATCCACATATAAATTTGAACTTTCTAAAGTTCAATTTCACATGAATCATTATGTGTCAAACCATCATTTATTGGAAGCAAATCCGTCGTTTGCAAATCAATATCTACTATATATATTTCTAAAAAGTGTGCAAGAAATGTCACTAAATCAAGATGGAAATCAGATATGAATGAGGAAATAAAATTCTTTAAGAAATGAACTTTGAGAGCTTATTGATCCTCCACTGTAGAAGAAACCAATTTGATTTAGATACATTTACACTATGAGGTACAAAGCATATGACACAATTAACAGTTAAAGTAAGATTGGTGGCAAAAGGATTCACTCAAACTTGTGGAACATTTATGTAAAGACATTTACGTTGCTATAAAAAATAAACACAGTTCAAGTCCTATTGTGTACCTCAAATTTTGATTATAATTACCATAGTTGGATATGAAAAACACCTTTTGCATAGTGAGTTATCTCAAGAAGTCTATACGGATTTTTAATAGGGTGCATGTATTAGAACGACACGATTAAAAGGTGTGCATGTTAAAAAATCATTGTATGAGTTGAAATAATCTTTAAAATCATGTTTTGGAAGATTTTGAAAGTGTATCATAGCTTTTGAGTTTTTGCTAGCATTAGAATAATTCAGACCATGCTTTGTTTGAGAGATAATATCATCATAGTCATGATTACAGGAGATGATCCCGAGAAAAGAAAGGCACTATAGGATTATTTATCGAAAGAATTCAACCTGAAAAATCTTGGTCTGTTAAAATATTTTATTGGATCAAAGTGTCTCGATCCAATAAAAAAATAAATTCTTTCACAATAGAAGTATGCTTTAAACCTATTACAGAAGACTGATATGTTTGTATATCAATCAGCTACTACACCAGTTAAAAAAACTCGGAAGTTATATATTGAGATTATTAGGTACCAACTAATAAAGAACGATATTGGACACTCGTAGGAAGATTAGTATACTTGGTGCCATGGTTGTTAAAATTCCGATTTAAATTTTAAAATCTTACAATTTTATATCATCAAAACGATTCTACTTGAACAAGATTCCGATCTTACTTCCAATCTGTAAGATCCCGATTTGACTTTTACGATTTCAGCTTATAGAAATCTTCATGAATTAGGAGAGCACTCGAGAATTTGATCGAAGCTAGAATAATTAGAGAAAATCCGTCCTTCGTTTATAGCGGGTGCGGTTATGTTTGGTTTATTTTGTGAAAGATTTATTATAGAAGCAAAATATTATTCTGTACGGTGGTATATTGCATTATTTTTTTCTCTTTATTTTGAGACGATAAAACGATTGTTTGACTCCTAGTTGAACAAATATGATAATGAGCTAAATAAATATAAAAATTATTAATAAATATAGTTCATCTGAACCACAAATATGAATATTGTTAATTTAGTACAATAAGATGAAATATAAGACAAATTATGTATTTAATTTTTAGTAATTTTAATAAGTACTATCTAAAAAAGCATTAAATAATTTTATAAAAAAATTATCTATAAGTAAAATCTTAAAATATTACATAAGCAAAACGATCCCATAAAAAATTCGATCTCGACAACCTTTCTTGGTGCACACAAGAACAGATCTTATCTATCATTGAGTATTATTGGTCAATCTATATAAAATTCTTAAAGCAACATATGAAAGCAGAAATATATATTTGGAGATATCTAAAGTTTACTCTTAAAAAGAGAATTTGTTCGTAGAAAGATAAATTATTAAAACATACATATATATTGATACTGGTTGAATTAAAGCAGTTGATGATATACGATCTAATTTTGATTATTTTAGTTTTGTGGGTGATAATTTATTTATATGTAAAAGTAAAAATTAGAAGTATAGCTGCACGTTTAAGCTTAAAAGCTAAATTTAGAAGATTGACACTTGTCTGTGAAGCGTTATGGCTAGGGTGGCAAATTTTGATCGATCCAAAAATTCGATCCGAAAAAATCAAATTCGGATCAAGCTTTACGCGAGTTCGGATCGACCCGAAATTGACCCGTATAACTATTTATATAGTGTATTTTACTTAGTAATTAGAAAATAATAGTAAAAAATTTAAACTTAATTTATATATATATATTTTTAATTTATCTTAATTTTAACTAATTTTTATTTAATTTATAATTTTGTCAAAATTAATATTTTTGTATAAATTTATTATAATTAATAATATATATATTATTAAAAATTAATATTTAAAATTTTTATTTAATAATTATTAAATAGGTCGATCCGAATTTGATCCGATTATAAATAGATTAGATTAGTAATAATTTTGATTTATATAAATAAATAAATTAAATTAAAATTGAATAATTTTTATCTGATTATTATATAAATCGATCCAAAACTGATTTATGAACTCATATTATCACCCCTAGTTATGGCTACGGCTTCTTCTTCGGTATGATTTGAATTTTATTTTTAGACAACTATACTATGATAATAAATTAATATGTATATAACTTATAATCTAATTCAACATGATTGTGCAAAGCAGCTAAAGATAAATAGATTTTTTACTAAATAGAAATTTGATGAGAAAATTGTGGAGTTGCCTAAATCTATCATTTTATCAATACAGAAATCTTTTCCACATAAACCAACAAGAAGAAAATGGTTTTTACCAAAAAAAAAAAAAAAAATAGAGAAAAAAATTTAGCAGAATTTAGTGTGGGCCCAAACCCTTCACGAGCAAGAAACCATTACTATTTCCATGATTAAAATCTCTCATCCATCAACACCTAATTCTTTGGGACAGTGGTTTGGTTGTGCGGTTGGTGAGACAACGACCCGCGTCATCCTCTGCCACAGTTTCTTCTCCTTAAAAAAAAAAAAAAAAGAAAAAAGAAAAGAAGCACCATATAATAAAAGTTCTCCGATATATAAACTTCAGCTTTTAGTTTCTCAGTACTTGAACATCTTCCGTCTTAGCAAGTAATGGGTTCAATAATGGAGATGAAGCTCAATGGATCATCTTCATCCCATGACGAAGACGAAGATGCATGCCTCTACGCGATGCAGTTGACGAGCTTCTCTGTTCTACCAATGACACTCAAATCAGCAATCGAGCTCGGTGTGCTGGAAACCATCTCCCAAGCAGGACCTGGAGCGATGCTCACCTCAGTTGAAGTTGCTGCAAAGCTGCCAACGAAGAACCCCGAGGCGCCCGTCATGCTTGACCGGATCCTGAGATTGTTGTCGAGTTATAACGTGCTCAAGTGCGTCGTGGAGACGGAAGATGGCAGCAATGTTGTTAGGAAATATGGAGCTGCTCCTGTGCTCAAGTATTTGACTAAGAATGAGGATGGGGTTTCTCTAGCTGCTCTTGGCCTCATGAACCAGGACAAAGTGCTCATGGAGAGCTGGTAAGGGCGTGTTTACTTAATAGAAATTTGAATTTTGGGAGTTTTGAAAAATAAATTTTAAAAATTAAATTAAATTTTAAAAATATTTAAGAAAAAATAAATTTTTATATTAATAGTAATTTTTAAATCGAATTTAAAAAAAAATTGATAAAAAAATTTATTTTATATTAAAAATTAATTTAGAAAAAGTAAAATTTGGGGTCAGTAAATAAGTGTCACATAACCATTTAATTTATCTAAAAGTTTTGACTTATGAATTGTCTTCAAGATAAATTTTTATATATGTGTATAGCTCCAAGATAGAGTTTTTCTATCCTCGATGCTAGCTACCGCTGCGCATGTGAAGAAGCAATTATTAAATGGACCATGGTTCAAAAACTTTGCACATGAAACACATTGATAGACTACAAGAACTCATCAATAGATACATTTCTTTTCCCTCTTTTTTTCCCCTTTAGAAATGTGTGGAAGTTCCGCGTAAATTCCGAGTTCTTGTGCTCTTGATTTTTTATTTATAGCATACATACTTTCTTACAACTTTACAAGTAGAAAACCAGACATTCGAGTCAAAAAATAGACTCAGAGCTGTTTGAGAGTGTTTTTAGCTTCTTATTATATCTTTTTTTACAGTTTTTTATTTTCTAAAAAGTTAATAAATTTGAAAAAAATTAAAATATAATAATTATATATTATAAAATTATTATATATATTTTTGCTTTAAAAAAAAGGGGAAACAATCTTGTTTCCCCAAAAAAATCTATCCAAAATTCATTTCACCAGAAACATATTTTCATAAGTAATACCAAACAATTCATCGTATAACACAATAGTCAATCTATGGTGCATCCTATACCAATAGTCGATCTATGGTGCAAAACAAATGACTTAACATGCGCCAAAAGGTACAACGATAAATTTGATGGGTTCATTTTTGAAAAGGAAAGTCTTTCTTGAATTTGTTATATTATGCACAATATGATACGTCAAGGAGTGTAACACTCTCTGATCCTTCAAATTCTTACTCATAACTAAGTGCATGTTTAGATAGCTGGGACAAAAAAAACTTTTTAGAAAATAGGTGTTTTTGATAAATTTTTACTCATACCTTTTAAAATTTTTAAGGAAATTTTCTATAGCATCGTGGAAGACTTTTTTGAGCTAGAAAAGCCTAAAATGCACCTCTTAAAAGTCTCTAAAAGCAATTCAAGCCAAAAAAAGCACCTCCTACAAGCTCCGAGAAGTAATCCCAAACATCTCCGTGCAATTGTGCACCCTATTGTAGCATTTTCACTCTCAATAACATAGTATAAGTATGAGAGTACCATTAGTTTCAGTTTCAAAGTTCAGGAAGTATGCATCTGACCAAAATGTATCATAATAGTATGGCTAATGTCTTTAGGCAAGGCTCCAAGTGAAAGGGATTCCCCAGTCTTTAGAATTTCTTTTGTGAATGTATGGAATGGGACACTAGTATATTGCTTGACATCAATTTTCAAGTCAAATAGATCAGGCATTTAAGCAATTTTATTATAGTGGCTGTGGTAAAGCAATTCATAACTTAAGCTAGCTTGTCTTCTAATTGCTACAATCCTCTGATAGGTACTATCTGAAGGATGCCGTGCTAGAAGGTGGAATTCCGTTCAATAAGGCACACGGGATGACTTCGTTTGAGTACCATGGAAAGGACCAAAGGTTCAACAAGATCTTCAACGAGGGCATGTCAAATCACTCCACAATCATCATGAAAAAACTCCTTGACAAGTATAGGGGATTCGACAACGTGAAGGTTTTGGTGGATGTAGGGGGCGGAATTGGAGCCACTTTGAACATGATCCTAAAAAAACATCCCCACATAAAGGGCATCAACTTTGACCTCCCTCATGTCATCGAACACGCACCTGCATTCGAAGGTCACTCCACATTTCTTTAGAACCAATTCATAATTTGATAGAGCAATTCATTTAGCATAAGCAGATTATCATTGTTCTTTAAAAATGTTCCCATCAAGTGAATGCGAGATTTTAGCTCCTTCCTTCTGAATGTCTTCATTATTTCATTGCCACATCTTTTCTTAAAATGCATGTGTGACTGCCTAATAAATGTTTGGTAGAGGAGTCAACTGGTAGTATTTCTGTCAGAATGAACATTTATCTTCTTAATGACGGAAGAAGAGTTTAATATGATTCCTATCACAGAAAGATAGAATTTCCATCTGATTTCCGAGTGGACATCTTTCGATTTGAAACTTCTCTCAACTGCGATAATCAGTTGACAATCTGTGTACAGGAGTGGAGCACATTGGAGGAGACATGTTCGCTAGCGTGCCTAAAGGAGATGCCATCTTCATGAAGGTCGGTAATCTCTTTGTCATGCTTCTTGCTTTGTGAAGTTCAGTTGTTCATGCCTAATGTCAAGCCTATGTTCTTAAAAATCAGGTATTTTCTCAGTGAATTTCTTTCATATATAGCCTAGATTTGTCAATTTCTTGTAAAACAGTAGTTTTTGACTATACTGTTCTGCTCATCCTGCCAAGACGGAATATGATGATCAGGGGATTCTAGATTGCAGCATTGTTTATCTTTAGTTTGTCCACTATATGAATAAAAGGTAAGATAATTTCGTTTTCATCGCATAAAATGTAAGAGTTGATCCCATTGCAGTGGATCCTTCATGACTGGGGTGACGAGCACTGCTTGAAGCTATTGAAGAACTGCTGGAAGGCGTTGCCAGATAACGGAAAAGTAATACTTGTGGAGTGTGTGCTCCCAGTTGCTCCTGAACAAACTGTTGCAGCACAAGGCGTGTTCCACATTGATCTCATCATGCTCGCTCACAATCCAGGAGGGAAAGAGAGAACTGAGAGAGATTACGAGTCTCTTGCGAAACAATCTGGGTTTTCTGGAGCGAAGGTTTGTGTCGGCTTCTCGAATGTTTGGGTCATAGAATTTTCCAAATGATCTATGATGATCTGTAATTGATGGTCTTTCCTATTTGGGTTGCTTTTGGAGCCTGAAATAAGAGTCATATGAAAAATGCTATATATATACATATTGCTCATTCTATTTGTATTATATATATGGTTCAAGTTGAATGGTAATCATATGATATGTGAAAAACTATATGAACATATATCAGTGTGTTTATTGTTTGATGATTTTCTCACGGCAAAACAAAAATCCCTTAAGCCTTGGCTGACTTGAGATGCTCGTTTGCATGCTTGCGCGTATACACCTACTCTTTATTAATTATTAACAAGGCAGTTTAGTAGAGCCGTAAGAAATGAAAAACTAAATTGGAAGACAAACCAGAAGCTCGAGTCTGCTAATATTCTACCTTCTAATGATCTCTAGCTTCTTTGACATCCACCTAATTATGATCAGATCTAAAGTAGCATATGAAAGAGCAACCAAAAATCTCCATTAACCTTCCTAATGAAAATGAAAGCTACCTAGAATCTGATATGAAAGCTCTACAATCATGCGCTCTGAACTTGGACTGAATGACCGATTTCCTTTAAGCTTTCTTAATATGCTGTTTTTCCCTTTCAACCGTTCGTGCCAAATACTGTTTAGTTCCATTCCCATCAAAAGTCTGCACCTTCGTCTTCTTCGTTTCATATACTATATTTTTTTTAGTTTTTCAGAGAATCATCATATAACGGCTTAACTTGTGGTGGGTTAAACTAAGCCATACTTCAAGATATAAGCTCTAATATGCGATATTTTCCTTTCTTCTTTTATTATTTTCCTTACCTCTTTTTTTTTCTTTTTCAACCCGACAACCACCTCGGTGCTCCCCTCACCGGCAGCAATTTCTCCCCTCCGGCGCCATTTGTTTCCATATTCTTACTCCGGCGTGCATTTTCTCACCTTTTTTTTGGTCTTTTTGCCTCAATTTCACTAATTGAGCTTTAATCACCGCCGAACAAAAATTCTAATTTGGCCGTCCGTCGAGTCGCTGCTATTTCTTCAACACCGACTTGCTAGAATCCTTCACCTCGACTTATCCGAGTTTTTCCCTCATCAATTGAGCTCGATTTCGGCTTAGGAGAGAAAAAGCACGATCTTCTCACGTCGTCGTGTAAATGGCCAATTCCGACGCCGGCGGTGGTTTCTAACTTGACCATCGGTTCTATTAAGTTAGGCTACTCTTGAGCATTATTTTGTGTTGATTTTTTCTCTGGTCAGAAAGTTCGCCGGAATCCTAAAATTTGCCGAAATCTGGCGAGCCGGCGAACACGCATCTAGGTGAGTTTCGATGTCATTTTCTTCTGTTTTGAATCTCTAAATTTGTTATTGGTCTAGCCTTCACCTATTTTACCGTAGGTGTTCTTCAAATTGAAATATTAAAAGTTCGTCGTTGCGATGCGGGGCCGATTTTGAGTTTAACTTGCTTTGATTCGGTAGGCCTTTTTAGTCGCTAACTCTAACATTAGTCGATGCTTGAATTGTGAGTTATTGTTTGAGAATTGATTTAGTTTGCTTATTACAATTGCATCGTTCGATATTGGTAATAGGATTAGAAGCGGAGTTGTCAGATGATCCGAGTTTGTGATAGTTTTGGTTTTGGATAATTGCGTACATCCACAAGTGAGTGTTACCGTGCCTTTCTTTTTCTAATGATATTGCTAAAGGTCGTTTGGCACAAGTAATATCCACTTAGAACCTCGGCATACCTTGCCATTTTTTATGTACTGATTAAATTATTTCTTATGCTATATTATGTGTGTGTTGTGTGAAGCATGTTTGTATAGGATTCACAACGGACTAATTTAGAAAGCATGTTGTATTTAATGGCTTAGTTTGTTAAAAAATCAATGGTATGAACTACTAGGCATGCTGTAGAAGTTCTTGCATGTAATGTATAATTTCAGTTGTAGATCATGCTTATATAACATCTTTTTTATAATTAGAATAGCATGCTAGCATTTCATGAACTTAGGTGGTATGATTATAGAATATGTTTGACGTACACATTATTACTTACATTTTAAACATGCACAAGTACAATTATGATACCATCTGAATACATTCGGTATATCATATTCATTGGGTGAAAGTCTATTGTATCGCATCTACTTGTTAAGGACTACATTGGTATGGAACAATGCAAAACCTGATAACTATTGTCTTAACCCATATTCTGAATGGTTGCATGTACGCTAGGTCCTAGAACATACTTGACAGCGAGATATAGAGATAGCCGATTGATCCCAAAATATAGTGGGCACCGAGCTATGAGATATAGATTACCGGTGTGTTGTATGATATACTGGGCATTGAAATATATGGATAGCCAATGGATCCAAGACATATTGAGCATCGAGCTATGAGATACGGATAGCCGGTGAATTCTAGAGCATACTAGGCACGAAACTTGCTTGACTCTAATATATAAAGATATTATATATGTATGCTTGTGTGATATATATAGTGACGTGATGTGAGTTGGAGATGTGGTCTCACACAGTCACTTAAGCTATATGGCCGTTTATAGTGCATTGCATATATTATTATCATATGATTGCTGGTGTGAATATATTATATATATATGTAATATGGTCTTGAAATGAGTGCATTAGGTATGTTGATATACATAAAAATACATATGACTTTGATAATAGTATATAGTTGATTATGCAACATTTCATTAAGTTAAGTCATTAACTGCATATGCATAACTATATAACATAAGAATAGAGAATCTGCATAGTATAATAACCTCATAAAAAGAATAGATTATTGTGTATTGCATTTCATTCTTATCGTATCCTCTCTACTAATGACTGAGTCGGTATGGGACGATTCAGAACTTGATAGGAATGGTCTTGATCAATCATTGCATTTTGTACATGTAGAGATATAGAAATCAAATATTAGGTAATGCATACAAATATCAAACGGTGCATCTGCTATTCACCTCACTGAGACTGAGCTCACTCTCTTCTTTTTCTTTGCCTCTTTCAGTCTTTATAGGGTTTTGATTGAATTTAGTGAACTCCACAATCGTGGATCAAAGACACGTCATGAGTATGTTAGTCATTTCATATTTCATTTAATTGGCTCTGTAACACTCGATGAACTATTTTGTTCTTATTATTGTTTTGTAACTTATCGGCTTGATAGCCAGTTGTTTATTTAATTATTTTCTCTATTACTGAAATTATTACCGCAAGTAGCGGTTGTATAAACTGGCTAAGTTTGCCGGTTGTTTTATTCCTTAGCGTTGTTGTTAAGAATTTGTGGTTGTGATTTAGTTGTTAGGTTTTTCCCTCAAATTCTACAGGATATTCTGCTAAAATTTTTGAAAATATTTACACGTAGTGTTTTGAAGTCAATTCTTTGTAGGCTTACTGGACTGGATCTTGCTTTGGCTTGGTTTAGTTCTGTGCCTGTTATAGCCCTTGGTTTGGGTAGTGACACATCAAAGGCCTACATCTTTAGATCATGTCATATGAAACCAAAACTTAATTAGTGCTGCGATTAACACGGATGAATGATTCACTAGCCTCTCGAAAACATGCCAAATTACGTCATCGGTACAACGGTCCCTTCGTTGTCATTGAGGCTATCGTTTCGGTGACCTACCGTGTGGATCTTCCAGCCAACTGTCGCATTCACCCAGTAATCCACATGTCCAAACTAAAAGATGCCCCGTCCACTCCTACTAGCTATTCATTGCTGCTTATTACGTCGCTTCTACCACGTATTGAGGACAAGCCGTTTCTTGGAAGGAAAGGGAATGTCATAGATCACCTGGACTCAACTGCTCCAGCTGAACACCATAGATGCTATTGAAGCAAGAACGAAAGCACATGCTACCCCTGTTTCGGGTGCAATCGCTGGAGATGCACCTTGCCAGAGCCGGCGGTGTTAAAGCTGGTAAGGACCGTCGACGTGTAGGACATGTCCTAACTGCAGGCCCTGAACAGGCCAGTAGTCGAATAGGGGTTTGGGTGCACCTTTGCACCCAGATGCATTCTACGTGCCATGTTTTGGCATCAAAACATTCCTAGGTCACTATTCAAACGATAACCTGGGTGCAAATAAGTTACCAGGGTAGACACCCGGGTAACATGCCAAGTTGGCATATGGATTTAGAGAGTTGGAATAGGATCTTTAGGCTTTTAGATAGTTTCAAATTTCCTTCATTGTCTGGAGAGTTGTAACTCAACTAGAATTCTTCTTAGTTTGGGAAGAATTCATATAAATAAGTGAGAGTCCCTTGTACTGTTGTACAAAGGTATGGAAAATCAACAAAATTGTTTCTTTTTTTCTTCTTAGAGTTAATGTTACAAATTCCTTAAAAACAAAAAAAAGAAGAAGAGAGAGACAAAACAAAACAAAATGAGAAGATCGTGAAGTAAGTTGGAGATCACTATGATTAACCTTCTTTTTTCTAAACATATTCAGAATTAATCCTCATGATGACTTTCAGTATATAAAGCTTTCTTCAACCAAGCTTCAGCATTCTCCATCATCCCAGGGCTGAGCCTTACCATGAGTATGCAGAATTCCGTTTCATTAAGGGCGCCATCACCGTCCATGTCGCCCTCTCGGACCATGCTTTCCGCTTGCTCTGCAGTCATATATCTCTGGCAATCCCAGAAGCGCCGAATTGCGCCTTAAGCTCTCAGGCGTCACGAGCTTTCTTTCGCCATCTGCCAGAAGACGGAACCCTGCACATAGCTCAGACATGAACTCATCCGGATCGAGCTTCTCTGCCACTACTGGAAGCAGGTCCACGAACTCTTTCGATTTCCCTGTCTCTTGTTCATTGCTTGATTCATGCTTCAAACCTGTGGACAGTTTCTATATTAACACGAAAAGATAATAAATATACAGAGGGACTTTATATCGATCTCAAGTAATTTCGCGGAAGCTCACAAGATATATCTTAATCGCGTGTTCATGTTTGCTGAGTTTGGAATTGTTTGTTTTTCGACACCGTTTCCGTAAGCAGGGTTGTGTTCTTACGGTGAATAGTAAAGTATATGTATTCCTTTGAGATGAAAATGCGGTGAAATAACATCAGCATTGCATTAGCTGTAAGTGGGAATGATAGACACATGATTTGTTGGAACCTTATAAATTTACTTTTCTAATTTGTATGATCTGTTCTGTTCTATTGATAGTGGCTTTGTTCTTCTTTTCAGACTGCGAAGAAAGTTTCAATACGAATGAATCAATTCAGTACAATAATGAAAAAGTCGGACCACTAATGAAGGAGGACTTGCTCATCGCTCATTTTCATTTGGCATCCTCCTCTATTTTGGCATATTTACCTACACTCTAAATTCTTTTTTTTAAACCCACTTTCAATTTTCAACTCATCTTTAAACTAAAATAAATGTAAATTTTAACTGAATATTTTTGGCCAAAAATTTACTTTCAAATTTCAATTTTAAAACTAAAAATTTTACTTTCAAACTTACTTGTAATACAAAATAAACATAAAATTTTATGTTTTATCAAAATTATTTTCAACGCTAAACTTTCTATTTACAAACTCAATTTTAAGAAATGAATTTAATAGCAAGATAAACAATCACTTTGTTTGGAAATCTGTAACTTAGTTGGTGACTTATCTAACTCTTTAGAAGAGGAAGTCTAGAACCACAACATCTCCTAGTGATGATTTATTTTTTTAAAAAAAAAGTGCTGAGGGAACGTGCAGCGATCTTTCCCTACATTTTACAACGAGCATTTTCATGAATCATCTAGTAACTTGAATGTGAGAGTAAACTTCTATATGGCAATAAGCGCTCGAGGTTGAAGTTGAACTAACAGTTAGGTCAGTTGGGAAAATTTATGCACCCTATTATATTTCATCCCGTTGTCTTATTAGATCAACTGAATATGTAGAAAATATAAAACAGATCAAATAAACATGAAGCGATACACAAGTCTATGCGGAATAGGATTGCAAGATTTAAATAAGGATATGTCATAGAACTGCTCAACTTTTATGGTTTTGACATACTATTTGTTTAAGAGTAAAGGAATCGTTCGAAATGCTTAAAATAAGACATTTTTTTAAAATTTTTTGATAAGATTTTCTAAAAATGAACTTAAGTTGTAGTTTAAAATTATAAAAATTATACATATAAAAATTCTATAATAAACAACTCATTCATACTTTCAAAATTCTAAAAAAGAAATGTCAAACAATACAATTTTTTTTTTATAAACAAAAGCTATAAATAAAAATAAAATAAGTACTTAGAAGCACAGCCAAAAATGCTTTAAATCGCTATTGGAAATTTATGCCCAAACACTTCAAATGATAATCAACAAAAATTCTACTACTGTGTTTTTTGTATACCTCATGTATATCAAATTAAAAATCAATAGAAGTATGATATGATTTCAGACATAAGAATATCCTACATTTAAAAACTCCATGCCGTTTGAATGTGTTTTAATACTTCATCGGCATTAATAGATATATTTATATACCGTTCATTTTATGCTACAATATAAAGTTAAAACACATCTCAAATATCGAGCGTTTTATGTATTGGTTAAATAAACATTTAATAGTTTCTATATTAAACATGATCTTCATTTGAACTTGAACGAGGAGTATAGCATCGAAATCCTCGGTATACTTATTAGGAAAGTGTATACTTATTTGATGTCACACTTTTGACACAATGCTGTCCTCTCGAAAAACTATTTTCCATGCACAAGTCACGTACCAACTACCAAATAAACCGTAATCAGCTATTATCTTTTTCAGAAAATTCAATCGCCAATGTTTATTTTTGTGGTTCTTTCTTGTTCATCATTTTGTACGCTTTGAAAATCCATCATTCATCTTAAAGCACCATTTGGAAAGGTGCTTTCCATCATATTAAAGAAATTTAAAAATAAGTTATGCACATTAAAAATAATGCTGATAGTTTTAAGAATTATTTTAATTATATCAAAGTAAGTTTTGCGAATTTGATAGAAAGTAGAATTTGATGAAAATAAATTTAAAATAGTAATTAAAATATGTATAGTAAAATTTGGATTTAAATTTTAATGTAAGTAAATTTTAGTATGTAAGAATATGTTTCAATTATAATAAATTTTTTTTTTTTTCAAAATTTGATTTCCGCCTACTTGATATGATTCAATTATTAATAGTAAATTTGTGAAAATAAAGTTTGATGAAAACTAAATTTTGATAGATGTAAAATTTTAGGTATAATTAAAACAAAAGTAGAGTCTGGAGTTTATTTTAAATTATATGATACGTGATTTATTTATTTTTTAATTTTTAAAAAACTTTCTAAAATAATTAAAAATTTTTAAAAATTGTAAATACTTTTTAAATATAAAAAATATATTATAAACACTAACAAATACTCCAAAATTGCTAGGCCACCTATGATTAAACTATACGAATAATTTTTAGGCGCAAAACAGGCAAATAAGCTATTAGAATCAAACTGGTAAGTGATCATTATGTTATTATATTTCCTGTATTATTTGTTATTTCGTTCGGAAGATCCGTACTCGTTTAAGTTTAACAACTCCACACCTACCAAACAAACATGGCGCACCGCTCATTTAATAAATATTTCAAACACTAACTAACCAAAAGACCATTGACCGCATCTTCCGCGTTGCAACCCAACTCAACTCACAATCCAATTCCAAACCCATGGACACAGAACCAAAATAAATAAAATAAATAAATAAACAGAGAAAGCAAAGAACCCAAAAAGAAGAAAACCAAGAAACGTATCAATTAGCAGATGATGGTTAAACTCACAGTTCCGCGATCTCTATCTTAAGAACGTTCACCCCAACAGCTTCCTTGTCTTCTTCGCTTTTCTATTCCCTCATTACTTAGCGAGTCAATCATAACCATTAATCTAATTAAGTTTACCAAATCCCATCACTCAATACATCCTACGGTTCACATTGACTCATCTATACACAGTACTCTAATTAATTCTTTGTTATAGTTATTCAATGCTCTCCTATCTATCTATACACGAGAGAAGTTAGAGAGTTAGAAGTTTTCAAGAGAGATTGGAAGGGAGCAATGGGGTTGTTGTCGAACAGAGTGGAGCGATCGGATATCAAACCCGGCGACCACATTTACACGTGGCGTGCTGTCTACACTTATTCCCACCATGGTACGCTGCTCATCAACTCAAATTTAAGTCTTGGTTCTGGTTTCAGAAATGGTTGCAGTGTTGGTGTTGGTTTGTTCTTAATTTTGATAAGATTTTTTATTTGAGAGAGAATGAGTGCTTGTGAAATGGGATGGGACTATTTAGTTATGTTGCTGATTACTAATTTGTTTCGCATTGTTGATTACTTTATGGGACGACTGGTTGTTGATTTTCTTTTGTTTTGGATGTTACTCTCTTTTTCTTTTGCAATTTTAAGAAAGATTGTTTCTTTTCTTTTTCTTTTTCTTTTTTTTTTTTGTTGCATTTGTTGGATGTGAATTTATTTTTTCCTACAACAAAATTGTCGCAAACTGGAATTTTATTTTGGAAATATTTTGTGGATGTAATTTTCCAAAGTTATTTGCATCATAAGTTTCTATTTAATGTTTCAGGTAATTTTCTTGGTTATTCCTAATTTGAGATGTTACTTGTTCTTGCTTACGTTATCCAGTTTAAATATAACAAGTTAATTAATGTATGCCGGTACAATGAGGATAGAAATAGATCAATTCCTTGGTGGGCAAACAATTTTGGATGTATATGTGTTAGTGTGTTCCCTTTTTGCTTGTGAATCGGTAAGCTTATGTCAAGTGTCAAAGGAATTAACTTCCTAGCAAGGGAGACATGGCATTGATGATGAACTTTCTTGTATGATCATGACCAAAACCTTTTCTACTGCATTAACTGGAAGAATGATTCCTGCATTAACTTCATCAGCTGTGTTTAGCAAAAGTACTAACCTACACAATTTCTTTAACTTTTCTTTCTGTGGTAGGATTTCTAGCATCTAGTTTTGAGTTTTCTTTGATGAAATCTTCATAAGCTTTTGCACATAGAGACCCACAGTTATGAAACATTCATAATTTTGCATATTCTAGCAGGTACTGTACAAAGACTGTCTCCTTCTCTTCTTTCCAGACATGAGCTAGATTTTCTCTTTTCCTTTGTATTGGTGGCTCACTGCCTCTGGTTTTTACATTTTCAATAGGTTACAATTCATTGCAATCCGCATATCTGTATATCTGCAGCTTGCAAGTAGATGATTCTGTCTAAGATGAATTTTTTTCCTTAAGAAATCTTCTGATGGTTATTATCTTTGACACTAATGTAATAGTTTCTACTATTCTGCACTCTTGTTTTTGTATCACTGGCTGGCTTTCTGTTTTTCTTTCTTTTTTATTTCTCTCTTTTGATTGAATGGTTTATGTTATTTTCCATTATGAGCTTCTTACAAATCTCTGTCTATGCACTAGGTAAGTACAACAATAAATTTCTTTCTGCTGTTCATTTTCCTGCCAGGATAGTTTTTCATAAGCACTTGCAATTCTTCCATATGACTTCCCAATAGATTTTATCGTATTCTACAAGAAACCATGGCTCAACCAAAGACAAGATCTTGGGTACAGTTGTCAGAATTTCTTTCACATGACTATCATATTACTCCCTTTTTCCTTTGTCCGAACACTATGAATCATAATGGCTTCTTCGTCTTTCTTTAATTAATTTTTTGCACCTTGTACTATAAAATGTCTGCATTACAGGTAAGATCTGATTCCTTCATATGTTTCTCAGCAATGTTGGCTTGAATATTGTTCAACCATTGATATATGCCTGGGCATACTTTTAAGAGGATACTTTATATTCTTTTCTGATATGCTTTAGGCTTTCTTTTCTTTCCTAGATCCTAAAGAAAGTTCACCTTGTTTTTTACTTTAAGCCCATGTATCATATTCATTTACCAAAGTTGCATGTGATTGCACTATTTACTTATGACCATCATTGTTAATATGGCATTGCAGTGCAGTTGTCTGCTGAATAATGCATCTTTGTAGGGGACACATGAGCGTCTTTTCCACATGCCAGTGCCTCAAAAGGTGCTGTCTAGTATTGTGTCTCACAATAAGATTAAATTATGTTGTTCTATCCTTCCAGTACCTAGAATGGTGTTTAGTGAGAACTCATTTGGGCAGCAACCGTCAATACAACTCTTGCTACTTTCAGTATGCTGGTTGATTATCAATTTAACAAGTGTTGGAGTAATATAATACGAGCTTAGACAATCTAAAATGATAATTGGTACTTCCTAATTTCTCTCACAGTATCCATATGCAATACTTTTTATGAAAGTATTACCTGAAGTTGCTATACTGTCTCTGTTTAGCTGGTATACCGAAACTATATGCAACTAGGAGTACTCATTGCTAAGTTCCACTCGCACAGGCATTTATGTTGGAGGGAGCAAAGTGGTTCACTTCACCCGCAAGAAGGAAACATCTTCATCTAGTGTAGAATCCTTGGATTCATCCAATCTTAGCTCAAAAGCCCCTATCAGCTGCCCCATATTCCCCGATTGTGGTTTCCAGCAACCAGATAGCGGGGTTGTTCTCTCATGCTTGGACTGCTTTCTCGGTTCTGGATCTTTATACTGTTTTGAGTATGGAGTGCCACCATCAGTCTTCATTGCTAAAGTTCGCGGAGGAACATGCACTACTGCAGAATCTGATCCTCCCAATATTGTTGTACACAGAGCCATGTACCTACTCCAGAATGGGTTCGGGAACTATGATTTGTTTGAGAACAACTGTGAAGACTTTGCACTATATTGCAAGACAGGCCTTCTAACGCTAGAAGAACTTGGCAAAGGCAGGAGCGGGCAAGCATCCTCCTTTATTGGCATTCCTCTGGCAGCTGTTTTGTCGTCTCCTCTCAAGCTCTTCATGGCTGGCCCACTGGGTATGGCTACAGTGACTGCTGGAATGTACTGTGCTGGCAGGTATGTTACTGATATTGGAGTAAGGAAGGATGTAGTCAAGGTGCCTGTTGAAAAGATTGCAACGAATCTCGGCTGGAGAAATTCTGACAGTGATCATATTGAACAGAATTCCTTGGATTGGCCATCTAATGTGTAAAGAGTAGTACTGTGACTTGGAGCTAGTGTCAACGTGTTTGTTAAACAGAATCATACTGGCTATTTCATTCATTTCATCCCAAGGTCAGATTCACTAGTTCATGCCACTGAAAATATCGTGGAACCTGTTACAGTGCGTCATTTGTGAACCATACCATAAGTTATAAAAGACACTTAATTAAGTTCACTTGTATACACAATTAGCCTGACTACCTGAGCATGCAGTATCATTCGAAGCAGTCATAAGGGCTTATAAGAGAGTCTCGTTGTAAGAAGCCTCCGTTGTTGGAAGTAAATCTTATGCTTCGTCACTTTCTAAAATATAGCAAATGCATGTCAGCAAGTATTGAAGTTAACTCATGCCATCATATATAACATATGAACAGCTCTTCTGAGTCTCTGTTGTGAGGGTGGACTTCAAAGTCCCATCCATCAGACAATTAGACACAATAAGCCATGATAACAATAATAAAAGAATTAAGAACACCACCTACATCCCAGAGACCTATCAGAGAATTGTAATATAGAGTCCACAATCACGATAATCATTGAAGACAACTTGCTACTTGATATGGTTATACCAAAACTGTAGAACAATACCAATTACAAGAAAGATGCGTTGCAGCTATCTTTGCATGACTTTCTAGGCATAGGGGCATTGCATCATAGTAAAGGGTAATGAGAAAATGTAATTTTAACTGAAGCAATAACCTTATTATTTGAGAGTCAATGCTAAGATTTATACAGGATAGAAAGGTGTGCGAGGTTGATCTGATGGCCTTCATTTTCACATCTCTAGACTCGATCCAGTATGAATCTTCTACAGAAATGGGGAGCGCAGGCAATATTTCCATCCTCTAGACAGACAAATATCATTGTTCAATCTCCACAAAGAGACTTGCGTGTGGATGCAAACCTGCTTCCTTCAATGTCAGTGTGTGCTTGTCAGGGCCATAGGAGACACGAGGGAAGTTTGAGATTAGACAGTATCTATCAACATTCAAACAATCCAAAGAGTCAACATAGTCATAAAGAGATTTGATAGTTGATGAGCTGTGGAACCTCCTGCCTTTGCGTTCCCCAGTTGGAAACCGCACAACCACCTGATGACACATTAAACATTCAGATAGGGTTTACTAATAATCCAACCAATGAAGAAAGTATGCTTGCTCATTGCTCAATAAAAACAACAAACCCTATCCTAACGGAACAGATAGAAAACAACAACGAAGTATGTTACTACCGGGAGTCTACCATGGACAAACTTATGGTGAGAAACGTAGGTCATGGATCTGAAGGATAGATGCATGAACAGAAACTAAACTATAAGTTGGGTAGCTTTACTGCAGTCTACAAGTCAAATCAGCTACCACAGTAAAGGTGCACAGGAGCTTGTGCAGCTCATTGAGAAAATTACGTATAAGATTGCCACATCAAAAGCATCCACATCAATGCATTCTAATTCAACAGCCATGCAGATCATTCTTACAAGGCAGCTCCATGATCAATCCAATAAGGTTGCTGCCTACCTCAAAACATAATTTAACTATGAATTTAAGCTAAAAAAGGATCAAGTTTACATCCAAATATCAAGGGAAAAAGAAAAGAAAAGAAACAGTAAAAAGCGAAAGAAGGTGCAACTTCAAAAAGCAGCAAGACCACCATTACTTGGTCTACCCTAAAACAGATACTTCACACAGGTTTCCACCATTTCCTGACCACAACTAAACATCATATCAGAGTATGATAATTTGGTCTCAGATTTTATTTTTTTAACCTAAAAAATAATAATAAGTAATAATAAGATCTCACGACGTAGAATTTTCTGTACTTCCTAAATTAAGTGTCCATATAGTTCAAAATAAATTTACTGGCTAAGCTACAGATTTCTTTGTGAAAGAAAATAACCTTACAATATTCAAGGTTCAAGATCTTCCAGATCCTCGATAAAAATGCTTGACTCATAACTATGTTATGAGAGTTTATTCAAAAAGGCCCATATGATGCAAAGTTAAACAAGAAAAATGACCACGAATAAGAAAAAGCAAATTCCTTGTAAACAATAGGAATGGTTCTTAGATTGAATTTGTCATATTAGGAGAAACACATCAAGACTTTCAATCTATCAGAAAACTGCATCCAGGGCATGTGCTGCACCTCAAGAGTACAAGAATACGGTTTCAATTCATTAATGAGCATGGATTGACAAGAAAGTACATTGCTTTGATCAAATTGTATCTAGATTTTTAATTAGGTACAAGCACTTTGGAGCAAAATGACGCTTGCAACTATGCATACTAATTAACTTTCAAAGCAGTCAATAAATAACTTGTAAGGTAGGAAAAAGATGACTTAAAAGGTGGTGAAAGACAATGCGACAGATGAACAAAAAAGGGTTCAAATTTCCAACCTCAACACACATCAGTGCACAACATGGCATCAATAACTAAACATGTTGAGCAATGCTACCTACATTGCAGAACGCACTGGATCACAAAACAGGTACAGGAACGCAGCTCAGCAGCTGTTGGGAGTATAGTATGCAAGTGGCTAGGGTCATCTGGTACGTGAGGGGTCATTCATAATAGATCGTGTGTATATAATAACAATAAGATACTTCATACTATCCAAATTAATTAGCTTTTAACCAATATATTTACTTCTAACAAAGAGAAACCAGAAGCATTGCTATTTTGTTTAAAGAAAGTACAAGATCCCTTAAATTAATTCGGTCAATAACTAGGGGGAAATGGGACAAAAATGCACATGTTTCGGTAACCGCAAACTGGTAAGCAGGATGCAAGGGGTGTGAAAGAATAGGGTAACACTTTCCTGAGTGAAAAATCTAACATATCCCCTAGAAGTTACAAAACTAGTGAAGTCCCTCTCACTAATCAGCTCCTTCACCTTCCTTGCAGGTTAATCTTCCTGCTTCACCTCTCACGAACTCGATGAATGCTACTGATAATGTCCACAAAGATAGCAATATCCATTTACCAGGATAAATGGACCAGTGTTCACCATAGATAAGACATGTGCTTAGCAATGTGTAAACATGTTGAGTTGAACAAATGGATAAGTTGTGAGAGAAGCCGAACCTGTCCTGATCAGCCTCCTCCTATTTATTAAATGAACTACACATATTTTGGTTCAAAAATGAAAGTAACATACAGTCAGCTAAACCATAACTTGCATCAAGCAGGCTTAAGAGGCCCATGCCTGAAATAATATTTCCTGTTTTGTGGTCAAAGTAACAATTTAGCCTGCACTATCATGCTATGTCTGACCCTATGTACTAGTATACATTTACAATTCCACACAAATAGCGGAGGTACATAATCCTGTTAGAACTTTTGCTAAAATAGATATTGGCCCTCTAAATGATATTCTTAGCAAACAAATTTACTTGAGAAAGGGCTAATCTCTGTTTATCCTTTAAAGCATCTTTGGTTTGATTTGAGTATTGCGTACTTCCTAGAATATAAGGAAATACAGAAGAATATAAGGAAGCACAGAAGAGAGATAGCAACAGATATTTGACCAAGTTATATCGATCAACAGCACAGAGATATTTGACTAAGTACTCTAATTGAATTTCAATCTTTGCAAGATATGACCCTACAAATACAATGACAAGGAGCTTTAATTTGCGTACCCACATCTGAATTGTATCTCTATAGGATCGCTTTAGTGGATCTCAAGAAGCTAATATTTCTTGTGGAATTCACACTCCCTTTATAGTGATTTCTGTACAGAATCAAAGCTAATTGGAAGATATCTACTCGTCAAGTCTGCAACCCCACAATAGTCTTTCAGTTTCAAGTTCTTAAAGTAATCTTGGTTATACTTGTTTGTTCCACTATTCTTATCAACTTCCCATCTACTTCATTAATCTTCTCTGACTCCTGTAGACAATTTAATTGGTTCATCCAAAGGCCATGGATGCCCTTAACAACTAAGCCTCTGGAATAGATACCAAGTTATACTTCTATAACGACAATCCTTGAAAGGCATCAAATCAAAGAGGCTAACATTACTTGCAAATGACAAACTAGAGTAGCATCATGCCTTTCATCAGATGCCACTCATTAAATTGCTGCAGCCACCATAGCAAACAAATAAATTAGATGGGCAAGGAAAACAGGACTTACTTGAGTAACATCATGCCCTTTCTCTGGCTCAAATCCAAGAGACATAGCTTTTTCTTGCCGCCTCCTAGCACGCTCAGCTTCTCTATCAGCCACCTCACGAGCTTCTCTTTCACGTGCTTCTTCTGCCTCTTTAAGCTTCCTAGCAGCTTCAGCGGCTTCCCTTTCCAACCTCTCCTGCTCTTCCCTCCTTTGACGCTCTCTCGCCTGAAATGTATAATTCAAATGTTTCAATCAGTCTATGAACATACTCGAAGCCTAGAACATTTCAGATTCCACCAAAAGCAAAAGTTTAATGAAAACTATTTTTTCTATGAAAAGATGCATACTTGATCAGCTTCAAGTGCAGCACGGTAAGCAGCATCCTGCTCTTCCCTTAACCGCATATTGTTTCTTCTCTCTTCAGCCTCAAGCCTAGCTGCAACTAATGTTGGAGTGATCTCTTCTACAACTCGCTGAAGAATTCGGAGCATTTCTTCAGAAGATTTTGGTCCTTCAATCTAATTAGAGGTACAAAAAGACGGGAAATAAAAACAGAATATGGAGAACATCAAAATGGTAGAACTCTTCCAAATGCAACAGCCAACAGCAAGAATATCTCAGGCCATTCCACCAATAATTATATTAATTGAATTGAATCAACAGAGAGAGAGAGAGAGAGAGAGAGAGATTAACTACGATCTGCTAAGAAACTTCGACTTAACTACATGAGGGGAATAATAAACTATAACAGCAATAAAACTTCAAAGACGCTTCAAATCAATGTAAGTTGTTGAAGTGATCAAAAGACAAGAGGACTCCAATGCATGAATCACTACGTCTATGGCATTGATGATTGGAACATCAGATAAGAATATCAATCAGTTAAAAGCATCTTCAAAAGACAAAATTAAACCAAGAGACTAAGGGGGAAAAACCAAATGTATGGCATTATAATCAGGAAATAAAATTTATAACTAAGAACACCACTTTCCAGAATTCATCTAATCTAAGGAATCAAATGAATCTTGATATAGAACAATCACGGGATTAAGCCTCACCAGCAACAGTGTCAAACTATGCCACTTAACCAAGTGCCTGATATTAGCATTTCAAAAACCATCTAAAGAATCAAATACCTCATGATGTGCCCAGAATCAATCATGTGACTAAACTACCGCAATAAAGCATTAAATAAATGCCACTGGTCCTAGTACATCTGGACAAGGATGCAGCACTCTTACTCAATGATATGCATATCTTGTAATTCATGGCAAGCCCACACAGTCAGAGCTATCTTATGCTCAGCTTTAATACTTTGGCATGATCTCAAAGCGTTACAACCCAAGTTACATGTCTATGTATTAGATTATTAACTTGACACTTGACTGAAGAAGTAAAAAACAAGAGACTAAGGTCCTACAGCTGACAAAAACATCTCTATGGCATACAGAATTGGGTGTAGCAACTTACAACAGTATCTAAACACATAAAGAGAAAACTTTCTTGCAACAACTCATTCAAAAATAGTTGAAAAACAATAAATCATTACTGATGATTATAGGAGTACGTTAGTATGATAACAAAAATTGCAAAAAGCAGCAGATTTAAAGCTATGGTACTGGAAATGCATATAAGAACAGCAGACTGAACTTCATTCTTATATAGATGGTCAATTGTAAGACTCTAACACACGAATAGTAATTGGAAGCCGTCCACTAATGCACTGTCATTTATGACTATATATTGTGCATTCACACAATCATAAAGAATATAGAAAAGGCAAGATAGACGTTTTCGGTGTGTCCATTAGCATACAACTTGACATGACTCACATATGCTTCTCGATGTAATATGTTTGGATACAAATGATGTGCAAAATTTGATATGCATCTGCTTTGTGCTTGTAAAACATGCTTAAAAGCATGAATTTGTATTTCCTGCTGCTTTAAGCTAGCAAGTGTTCACCTTTGAGTTGCATATGGCTATGCATTTCACTTACTACAATATGCAGCACCATTCGATCTTTCCATAAGCCTTTATATAGTCAATGTGCTCTAGAAAAGCTTTTCCATATAAATCTCTTAATGTACAGTAGCCTGCTTGCATATACATATCAATATAATACAGGTGTCTCTGGACACTATGCTAAGATGATTATTGTTGAGATGGCCAAACATAGAAGCTTCAGTTTCTCGGTTTAGCTGAAAGCAAAAGTAACATCACCTGTCATGTTGATGTTTAATGGGCCATCAAAGCTAATAAGCAGAATAACAAATGTCCCACTGAACATAAATGCTAGTAATCTATGATAACCTAAGTTATACTTCAGGTTATCATCCCTGGATGATACCCAGTAACATTACTCCAGCATTCCTAATTTGCACTCTACCAGCATTTCATGCCACTAAGATTTTACCATATGAAGCATCAAAAACATCAAAGTATCTAGAATTTTATCATGATATGACGACTAACAATCTGGCCTCGAAGAACACCCTGAGAGAAGTGGAAAAAATGGTCGCATCTTCTTTCTATAGCATTCTTAACACAAAAAGCTTTCAAACAATCCAATTCCTGCACTAAAATTAAGCAACTATAGTAATAAACAGAAGCAAGCAGAACACTCTACAGCAGCAGCGTAAAATTACCTGACATAGAAGCATGATCTGTTGGTTTCCAGCTGTGGTGACAACAGCACAGAAAGGGAACCTAGATGCTTTAAGGCTGTTGCTCATCTTAAACCCCTCACTTCCCCTAACACTCCCACCCCAGCACACAAAATTCTCATTAAGAAACTCCGCAATCACAGCCTCCAAGAGACAACCCGTGCAAAACACTGGAACATCAGGATGATCCGGGGAGTGGATGTAAACAAACAGTGGCTTGTACTCCCTCCTGGCCCTCTCCAGCGCATCAACAAAACCCTCAGAAACGAATTGCGGTCTTGTGGTTCCTGGAAAATCTCGATCAAATCCAGCAATGAAGGCAGCAGCCTCAGCAGCTGCCGGAGGTAGTTGAATCAACCGATCAGTAGCAGCGTTATCTTGACCGCGAAGACCGAGAAGAGAAAGTGATCGAGACATAACACCGCCGGCGATCCAGAAACCTAAACCAACTGTGCCCGAAATTACATAGAAAGGGAGAGTCACGAGACGCCAAGCTATGCCTGGAGTCTGATTAGGGTTTACTACAGAGGTGGCGGTGGCGGTGGTGGGGGCCGCAGGTGGAGCGGAGGGTACAGCGGTGGAGCCCGACGGTGGTGGCGGGGTGGTGAGAGAAGAGACGGCGAGATCAAGGTCCCAGTTATGGGCGGAGAGAATCTCTGCGCAGAGGCCAGGATCATCGAGACCGGTGACTGCTTGGAAGTAAGCTAGCTTTTCTTCGAACCCGCCGCTGCTGTCCGCCATGGATAATCGATTCTCGAAATCTTCCGTAGAATTGATTCTCCCACCGATCTCTGATTCAGAATCTTCTAGAAATGGAGAAGAAACTTTTGGAAAATTGATTTACGATCGATCAATTCAGATTCTTTGCGAAATGGAGAAGAAATTGTTTCGTTGTGATCTGTTTTAAGCTTCGGTGAAGTTGAACAGCTGAAGAAGAAGAATGAACTGGAATGAAACAAACTGGGTACATTGTCTCATAGATAGATAGGTGGGTTTTTTACTAAATAACCCGCTTAACGTAAATAATAATAAAGAAAGGTTTTCTAATCGAACTTTTGAAAAATAATTCTTTTTAACTTTTTTTTCAACTTAAATAGATCAAACTATTTTATTTACCTTTTCTTCTTCTTCTCAATAATAGTCAGTCTTGCAAAGAATATCTGAGAGCTTATATGCAAAATTTTACTGAGGTACTAAAAAAAATACTATAAATATTTATTTATATGTTCGACGAAAAAATTAGCACTAAAGTACACAATATCTAGCGATTTTCAAATATATTCTTCGACAAGTTACTCCTCAGCTCTACTCTAACTCTTATTCGAATAATATATGTATTTCACTGAAGATATAAAAAATAAAGTCCAAAAAAATATAAATTTCTATTTCTTCGGCCGTTCTTTAACAATTATGCTATCACTTTTCTATTACCTCTTTAACAATTCTTCCCCCATTCTTCAAACCACATTGACCTTTATTTAGAATGAAATACAAAATTTACCAACCTTATTTGACTTTATTCGTACAAAAATCAATACATGCTATAAACAAGTGCAAAAAAATTATTCTTCAATTAGTTATTCGACTACTATTAAATAATTTCTATTATTCGTCCGTTACAGTGTATGTATTGAGTTTTTTACACTATAGAAATTGAAATTGCTGTAAACAAGTGTAGAAATTATTCTTTTACGAAATTCTTGACTACTGGTCAATTAATAATATTTTATAAGTGTAATTTTTTATTACAAACAATATAACTTTTATTAACTCCTAATAATTTTTTCAGGTCTCAATAGTTTTACAGCATTTATAAATTAATTTACACACAATCTGAATTTTCTACCATCTATGGGTGGCTGTGAAGTGACTTTCTTGGTTGCCTTCTATTACCGTCAGAGTTTCCAATAGCCCTCGTAATGAATATTAAATTAAAAGTAAAATAATGCAAGCACATTTTGTGCTTAAGATTACCACAGATTAGGGCGTGTTTATCTTGACAAAAAATTGGGTGAAGTGAGTTTTTTGGAAGTGAATTTAAAAAATTAAATTAAAAATAAAAATATTTAATAAAAATAAAAATTATATATTAATGTAATATTTATAGTAAGCTTTAAAAATAAATTTTTTAAAAAATTTTATTAATAAAAAAATTTTATTTTAATTTTGTATGTATTTTATATTAATAGTGAGTTTAAAAAAAAGTGAGTTTGGAGTGTTGGTAAACACGCCCTTAAAGTCATTTTATAGTGCCACCAACTAATATAATATTTATTTATTATCTTTTACAAACCAACTATTCATAAATATCAAATTATCCAATTAGATTAGTCTGATGTTCAAACAACTTGCCACCCCTTACTTTTCATAAACCAACTATTTTCACGTTCAAACTACTATATGTCGAAAAAGAAGAAAATATGAATTTTAGCTTGTTCGGCATCATTTTCACAAAACATCTCTTCGATCACTCTTCAACAGTCTCTCAACGATTCTTCGACACCTTTTTGACCCTAATTTGAATAAAATATGAAATTCTTCGACCTTATTCAATCATATTTTATGTTTCTTCAAAAAATCAAAAGATGTTGTAAACAGTTAAAAAAAACTATTCTAATGTGGTCAACTAATTTATATTCTTAGTCCATTACTATGAAGCCTTCATTTGATAATAATTTTTCGATTGTTGGTAGAGTCATTTGAAGGGATCCATTGAAAGAATATGAAGTCGAAAATCTAAAAGAGTAATATTAAGTATAACTGACGAATGAAGAACCAATTGATGGAATTCAAGCCTCGTGTCGATGAAGCTAATTGGATGCTCATTAAATCCTAGATGGGTTCAATTTCATTCGAGATTTAATCAGCATTCAATCCAGCTTAATACGAAGAAGTCCAAAGAAGAGCTCCAAGCAATTCAAAGTATAGATGAAAAAAATGGGCCGGGCTACACGGATCGGCCCGATCCAATTGGCAGGACGGGATGATTTTGCTAGCCCGCTGGACGGCCCGCCTATCCGATACTGTTCCGTTGACCGGTCAATATTAACTTTGACCAGGTCAACGTTGACCGTTGATCTGGTCAAAGAAAAACATATATTCTGTCATGCTGACGTTAGCATAACCGTTGGATTGGCAGCCAACTAAAGTGTTACCGTTGGCTGTCTGCAACGTTAAAAAAAATTTTTTAATTCAACTTTTTACTTATAAATACATCATACTCTCATTTATTTTTCACACAACTTTCTCAATTCTCATTTTCATTCTACTCAAACTTACATAAAATTATTAAAATAATTTTTTCTTACTTTATTTTTTAAATTCACATTTCTCCAATTCTCAAAAATTTTAGTTGTTATTTCAAATGGATCTAAATTTTCGTGCCATTAATCTTGATATGGATGATTATGGCATGGAGATCAAAATTTGGAGAAAATAGATATTGCCCGTATGGAGAAAGGAGATGATGTTTCTCCAACACAAAGAAAAAGTTTTCATCAAAAATGTAACGAAAATCTTCCAATTCCTAGTGTTGGAAGTAGTTCGGCTTCAGCATCGACAGCGACAACAACAAAACGTTCAAAAGTCACAACTTGTGAAGCCTGAAACTATTTCACTGTCGAATATACATTACTAAGTGATGATACTAAATCAAAGTTGGCGAAATATAAGTTTTGCAAAAAATTTTTAACTGCTAATCCTAGTGCAAGAATCCGATATTTAATAGCACATGGCAAAAAAAGTGCTTCTAAAAAAGAAATCGGAAGGGAACCTTCACAAACTCAACTTCAATTCAACACGGATGGTTCGGTAAGTAGTTGGTTTTATGATTCTAATGTAGATAGAGAATCTCTTGCCCGTATGATTTGTACTATGGATTTACCTATTAATTTTGGTGAGTCATCTTTTTATGAAGAACATATTAAAAAAGCATATTATCTACAATTTCAAAAAGTTAGTAGAACAACTTCTAAAAGCGATATTATTACTTATTACAACAAAATGCGTACTATATTAAAATCTGAGTTAAGTTCATTTTAAATTTATCGATTGCGTTAACATCTGATATTTTGAGCGGTAGAGCTAAATAAAATTATTTAAGTGTTGTTGCACATTATTTAGATTCACAATGGATTATGCAAAAAGGAATTATTAGTTTTAGACTTAGTGATTCCGCACATGATGCTAAAAATATTTCTGAGCTTATTGTAATTGTAGTTAAAGAATAGGGCATAAGCAACCGCATTGTCTCCATCACCCTAAATAATGCTTCAGCAAATACCAAAGCAATTCGATTTCTTAAGATAGAGCTAACCTCATACATGGGAGGAATTTTACTACATTAACGTTGTGCTTGCCATATTATCAACTTGATCGTACAATCAGGTATGCAGCTAGTAAGTGAACAGATTAATGATATTGTATTGCTATTTCTTGAATTACTATTTCAAACCAACGTTTAGCTGAATTTAAGAGATATTACATAGCAGAACATCTAAAGCCCCGAAAGTTCAACCTTGATATGGCAGTAAGATGGAATTCTATTTATTTAATATTGAAAAGTACTTTAGATTATAAAAATTTGCTTATAATTTTTTATAATACAAGAATGGGTAACAATATATTTACTGAAACTCATTGGATTATTGCTAAAAAATTTATAGAATTTTCAGAAACTTTTTATGATGCTACTGTTTTATTATATGGTGTTTACTATTCTACTTCTCTATTAGTTTTACATTCAATTCTTAATATAGCTACTATGCCATATTTACATGTAAGAGATGAATTACTTAGACATATAGTTACAATAATGACTAGAAAATTAAAAAAATATTGGTCTGATATTGCTCTTTTATATTATTTTGCATTTATGTTAGATTCTAAATTTAAATTTGTATATTTTACTAATACTCTTACATATATTGGTATGTATTTTAGATATTTCTGATATTCAATTGCAAATAACTAATGCTCGTAACAAGCTGTACGAAGTGTATGATCTTTATGAAGTTAGGTTTGGTAATTTGCGGAATCAACAACAGCAAGCGGCACCAGCACAAACTCATCAAAGTGGTCTTTGATCTCCATCTAGCCTGGCTCAACTTTAACACCATCTTCAACTTCAAGCAGCATGTAATCTTCTTCTTACTTGAACAAATATTTTGAAGGAGATACTGTCATTATAGAAGACGATGAAAACCTAGACTATTGTAATATTTTGAACTGGTGAAAGACACATTAACAAGATATCTAGTACTCTCTTAACTAGCACGTGATATTTTGACTATTTCTGTTTCAAAGGTGTCTTCAGAATCGGCACTTAATACAGCCGGGAGGATAATAGAACAACTCAGAACATAACTTACTAGTGAGATGGTTGAAGTGCTAACTTGTTTGAAAGATTGGGAACTTGCAGTCAAAAAAATACAGCATACAACTCATAATGAAGACTTGACTGAACAATTTTCTGAATTATTTTTAGATGAAAATATTGCAAGTACAAGTTCAAATGTATAATTATATACATATTACAAATTATAATAAATTTTTAATATATAATAATAATTTTTAAAGTTATTTTTGAAATTTTTTATATTTAGTAATAATTTTTAAGGTTATTTTTATTTTTTTATATTTAATATTTTTTAAATATTATTTAAAATTTAAAATTACTGACTAATTAAATATTTAGTCGGTAATTAAAATACTTAACCGACTATGATAAGACGTAGTCGGTAATACATTTAATTACCGACTAACGTATGCGAAGTCGGTAAATATACTGGCTGAAATAAAAATTAGTCTGTAAATTTACCAACTGAAACAAAAATCAGTTGATAAATTTACCGACGGAAATCAAAGTTAGTCAGTAAATTTACCAATCGAACTAATTTAAATAGATAAATTATCAATTAAACATTAAATTCAGCGAATTATTCACATAAATTATCAACTGAGTTGTGTTCAGTCGGAACTTAAAGAGACCGACTCAAAATATGTAGTCGGTAATAATAAAAATACCGACTGCTGTAGATTAGTCTATACGTCGTCGGTAATTTGTTAACATAAATTACCGACTGATATTTGTCTTTAGTCGCAAAGTTGAATTATTAGATCTTAAGGTGTCGGAAATTGATTTCGTTCCACATTTAAGGCTGCGATTAAAAGATGGCCAGTAGTGTCAGAGCAAGAAATGATCCCGTTGGACTATGTGGAGACAAGTCTGGTGTAGTGATCGGAGTAGAAATGAGAGAGGAAATAAGAGACAGATAATTTCTGGCGGTGAAGGAGGAGGGGAGAGGCCGCGGTGGGCGGAGAGGAGAGAGAAGAAATTCGGGTTTGGTGGTTGGATTTAGAGTTCATTGATGAAGTTGGAATAGGTTCATAGAAAATGAAAAAAAAAAAAGAGTTTTGAAAGGCGCCGGTGAGATTAAAAATTGTTGATTTTGGTGGTGCTAGTGCTGCCGGGAGGGGAGAAGACGGACGACTTTACAAACCGGTGAGTGATTTTCTAATTTCTGTTAATTTGGTTGATTGATTGAAATTTGGTTGTATAGCTAATAGAGCTTCTTTTTTCTTTCCTTTTTTTTTATTGCCTAATTTTGTTCCTCATCTGATGCAGCACGCTTGTTGGTTTATTATTACGGTGAGATCGTCGGTTTTATGTTGTTATCACTGATCTAGTCTTCCTATTTTTATGCATGCTATAGGTAGTAGTAGTGGTGTATGTTGTTGTTCAGCTTACGCAGTGGATGATATGATATATATGTATTTTAGCAGTATGCTGATTAATGAGATTTGTGTGCATAGTTGAAGTTTTAGTAGCTCATCGCTTCGATGTTTTTGGAACCCGCTCTCCAGTTGTTTGATTGAATGTCTTAGTGAATCTACCTAACTATGTTGACTTTTGTTTGCACTTCAATAAGTAACTAGAGCTTCCTAATATCAAGTAAATTTCTCTTTTTCTAATCTCTAATATAGGCATTTGCAATTTCAATGATACTTCCTCTTATCAGTTTCATGTTTTTGTTTAAAACCTGTAATTGTTTCAGGGAGTTTTCAGGAACGACAACTTGAGGACATCAACAATTAAGAAGGGATTGCTACTCATTGAAGTCACTAGTTCTATTAAACAAATCGATAATCTGTGGTGGCTACATATGTATGATGACGATGTTAATAGATCCATCGTTGTAAACTTTGATAAATATTGACATTGATATGTATGTATATACTATTAATAAATTTTTGATGAATGATGTGTAATTTTGATAAGTATATATTTTATTATTATTTATTATTTAAATGAATGTTTTGTAATGTTAATACATAATGTTGAATATAACATAACTTAGTCGGTAATTAAAAATTTAGCCCAAAAGCTTCAATCAGTATTTTAAATTTACCCACTGAAATATTCAGTCAATAATTTTAATTTACTCACTGAAATTCCAGTCGGTAAATTTAAATTACCAACTGAAACATCAATCGGTAAATTCAATTTAGCCACTGAAATTTCAGTCAGTAATCTAAATTTATCTACTAATATGGTAGTCGGTAATTTATTAATTGTCGACTAAAATGAGTCAGTCGGCAACGCATAGTAATTTACCGACTGAATTTATATGTTAGTCGGTAAATATTTTACCGACGAGTGTTTGCCAACCGAATTTTTTCTAGTCGGTGATACCCTTTATCGACTGTATTTGTTCGATTACCGACTGAATATTTCAGTCGGTATAGGATAAATATGTAGTAGTGCAATCATTACTCTACTACTATTCTAACTTAAAATCTTTTAAATGTGAATTTGTAGATGTAAATATAAATGATGTGTATGTGAATTTATAAATAATATAAAAGTTATCTTACACTTACTATAAAGCTATCTTACAATATGGATCTTTAGAAATACAAACTTGTGGTTATCGAAAGTCGGTCCTTTTTGAACTTTTGTTTTAAATTATTGAAATTATTGTTAGATCAAAGTTCGATCCACTTTTGAATACGGTCGAATGAAATTTATTGCGAAATTCATCTAAAAAACATGTGATAAATTGTATACAAACTATATAAATTTGATTACTACTTACGGCTTTTTTTTGGCTTTCTTCTTTAATTGTTTTAATATTTTAGTGAATTTCATATTTTCTTCGAATAAGGCTCAAAAAGAGATCGAAAATGGCCGAGAAGTTCGTCTATTGAAGCTCGAAAATGAGTTGAATAATGATTGTATATGACTCAAATTAAAATTCAATTTTCAACTATTGATTGCGCATTATTAGATCGACTTATTAATGATTCTTAACATTCAAATTTTTGACCACCTATCTTTTCTACAAATAGTACAATTGTTATGATGTAGGTGGTTCTCACTGAATTCAAAAAGTAGTCGACTAATGATTGAACAACAAAGTATATCACTCGAAGAAGGATGCTATTTGATTAATGGGTGAACAATTACTTTTAGCAGTCAAGGAAGACATTTGTCATGAAAAACGAAAAATGTAAATAAACAATTTGTTTTTTTTTTGGGAGTATTATTTGAAATAATGCACATGCACGCTTAGAGAGGTGTTTACAAGATAGGATGTTGGTGAGAGGAAGAAGATTGAGGAACCATAAAGTTATTTTGATAAAAAAATAGTTACTGCATAAGAATATAAACGTATTTTGAAAAGTTAGATTATAAATTTCTACAGTAAGAAAAAAAAAAGTTACTCGAAAAACCCTAAATAGATGGATCTATAATTATTTGCTAAGCAGCAACGATTGCTGAAATTGAGGCAAACAACGCAGAAAGGAGGAGGAAATGGGGATTGCCACGATCGAGTCGACTTTGTGCCCAGCAGTGGGGAGTTCGCGCACAGTGGTTGAGCGGAGGAAGAAGGAGAACGCATAACTATGCATGAGAAGAAGAAGAAGGTCGTGCAGGAAAAGAAGAAGAGGTGTGCGGTCATAGAGAGAGAAAGAAGAACGAGAAAAATAGGCAATGGAGAGAAAGAGAGACATGACTGCAGAGAAACGAAATGATCAAGAAGGAAGTGATACTGAAAAGCCAAAAAAGTAGTTATATATAAGTGCACTTTTTTCCCCCTTAAATTAGATTTTTTAAATTGAGTTTTAAAAAATAAGTTCTAAGAATGAAAATTTACAAAAAAGTGTAGTTTTATGTCTACTTACTATTAAAGGTGAGTTTGAAAGTGAAATTTTTAATTTTATAATTTAAAATTTGTAAGTATAGTTTTTTAGGAAAAAAATTGGATTTAGTTTTTGTATTCAATTTGATTAAAAGTGAGTTAAAAATAGAGCTTTTAGAGAGAAAAATTGAGTTAAAAATTCTGATAAATACGTAACTAAAGACGCTGCGAGTAAAGGTTGGAGTTACCAAATTGATCAGATAGACGGTTAACTTAAATGATTTGTTTAGAAGTCAACAATCTAGTAAATTTGTGTTGCAATTTGGAGTTTTTTCAAGGTACACAATAAAACTTACAGCACATAGTTTGGGGTCATTTGGCGTTACTTTATGGGGTAGTTTTTCTCTATTTCATTTTATATTTTCCCAATAAACTCTTTACAAAATTTTATAAAACTTATTTAAAATTTTAAAATGTATAAAAAAATTACATTTTAAGATTTTATTATTGTTTATTTTTATTTTTTTTGAAGTAAAAAAAGTAGAACTTGTTATTCAAAATAGGGTAAAAATATTTTTTTTAAAAAAATATTCCATAAATACTCCCAAATGATCCTAATATAGATGGACTTCAACTTTCAACAAACTGTACAACAAGAAAATGGTTAGCCAAATTGGAAATGCTTTACCTTCCAAAGTTAGTTGAAATATTCAACTTGAAGTTGAACTTGCTTGCCTAAAACTTGTAGTCTTGTGCCAAAAAAAAGGAAACTATACTACATAACTTTCAACATGTTTGGATAGATGAGACTATTTTCGGAAAATATGTATCACCACTGCTCAGTATATATTGGGTGTAAATGTACAAAAAACTATAAGATTTCATAGAAAAAAAAAATCCAAATCAGAAGAAGGGTCTTAAACATATCCTAAGTCCGAAACTGACTTCAGAGGCCAAAGTGATCACACATATTCAATGAATGTCTCCACTCTCATTAAAAGGACAAGTATGCAAAAATGACAGGCAGACAAAATTTTGTCAGATGAACACACTATCTAGTAAAGCTGGCAACTAAGGATTTCCCAAAAGTGGTAACTTAACATTTTCCCGAACAATATTTTTTTCATTAAATTGCCAATGTCTAAATAAATCTTATGAAGAAGGCTTATTTTTTAAACGCCCCAATTTGCGTACCAATAAATGCTAGAAACAGAGAACAATAATGAAGACAAAGAAACGTGTCTATTTCAAGTATACACATGCTTTACTAGTTTCTCTCCCACACAATAATTAAGGAAAATAAAACAAAAACAAAATGTAGCATAGAGACAAACGAAGAAAAAAGCCCTAAGAAACAACTAAATCAAACTAAGCAAAAGAGATCAAAAACAAAAACCCAAAACTAACAATTCACTAACAAACAAATAATAGAAAACTTTTAATTACTTCCAACTCCTTCATCAAAGCACCACAACACTCCATAATCCCAACTTCCACAGCGGTTACCATCGCCAGCACAAACCCGCCGCAGCACCGCCTTCAACTTCTCTAACCCTATTTCAAGCTCAACAAAAAGTATAAGCTGGCTTCTCGTACTTCACTACTCAGTTAAGCTACATTACATGCCAGAAAATGGTTCAAAACCAACCCGATTCAATTAAGATTTCCTGAAAAGAACCGAAAGCGAACGGAGTAAGAGTGGAGAAGATGAGCTTGGATTTTATTGAAAGTTTCCGCAATTAGTGCAAGTTTAAGAAACCAGATGGAGATCCATGTAAGTAAGATACGATTCTTCGGTCACTAGTTGTTGCATGTTTTGGGATTACCGGTTATAGCCGGTCGGAGAATTCAGATAGTCACTACTGGACCGACTTCATAAAGAAGGGATAAACTCATAGTTATAAAAATCGGACCGGACGTTGAACAAAAATACTGTTCGGGTCAACGGATTGACCTAACAGGTCAAGAATAATAAAGCGTTGATGGCAGTGAAAAGATTCATTATTTATTTTTTTTTTGCTAGAAGACACAGAAGAAAAATAAATTAACAAAAAAAAAACACAAAATAGCAAAAAAAAGTTAAATAATAAATTTCAAAAGAAATAATTAGTTTTAAAATAATCTTATTATTTTTTTACAATTTAACAGAATTAACAATATAAAAATTAAAAAATCACTAATAATAAATTTACAAATTAAACATAACAAATTTATTTTTTTTGCATTATCACATCAAAATTTTAAAATCTAAACTATATATTATTTTTTAATATAATTCTACTAATAATTATTTTTCTATCAAATATATCATAAATTTAAACTTTTTAAAATTTAATTAACCCGATTTGATCCGGATGAGCGGATCGATCGGGTTGAAGCGGGTCGATTATATGTGGTTTTATTATTAATTCGGATCGATTTACACTCCGGATTGATAATTTTCAGGTTAACCTGGACAGGCTGCTATGGTTTTTACAATTATGGATAAACTCATGGACGATTGCGGGTGTGTTTACCTTGAAGTAATCTTTTTTTAGAAAGTAAGTTTAAAATTTTAAATTTTAAATTAAATATTTAAAATAAAAATAAATATTTATATTAATTTTGTATTAATAGTAAGTTTTAAAATTAAATTTTAAAAAAATTTTGATAGAAAAATTTATTTTAAATTTATTATTTATTTTATATTAAAAATGAGTTTAAAAAAAGTAGAATTTGTGGTATAAAAAGCACGCCCTGAATGGATGTGTTTAAGTACTTATAAAATATTTTTTAATAAAAATATTTGAAAAATTTTCTTTTAAAAAATTAATTTTCTTATTTAAAAAATTAAACATTATATATATAGTTATTTTTAATTTAAAAAGCAAATATTATCAAAATTTTATTAAATAAATATAAATTTTTTTTAGAATGATAATCAATTAGATCTGTCAGCCAAATGTTTGGTAATTTTAGTGTTGACCTTTTTTATAACCTGGTGGTGATCAAAGGGTGCCTTTGGCATTCCCCAAAATCTCTTTTCCAATTTTATTTTATATTTTTTAATAAATATTTTAGAAGTTTTCAAAAGCTTATTAGAAATTAGAAAAAAATTTACGTAGTAAGATCTTATTATCATTTATTTTTTATTACTGTTAAGATATAAAAAGATTTTATCTTTTAAAATAAGATAAAAATACTTAGCAATTTAGAAAACACTCATATATACTACCGATAATTTTTTCATCAAACACCTAGACAACGTTTAGAAATACCTAAACTAAAAACTTTTTTCTAAAAATAGTTATTTTAAAATTTAATAAAAACATGCAATTTTTTATCTCAAATGGTAATATTATATATATGGGTTAGGATATAGGCACATGTAGGTCTTAAAGGCACATGTGTACACATGTCGGCCAAAAGTGGCCGGCGAGCTCTTCAAATCCAATCTCCACCATTGGATATGAAGAACCATGAGTTGGAAACATGTTGATAAAATTTCAGCTCAATCGGAATACGAACCGACCTCCATCGGAACTCTTGATCAAAATGACATAAACTTTTAAATTTGACAAAAGATATATATTTTGTTTTTGTGTCACTTTGTTCAAGAGTTCCGATGGAGGTAGGTTCGTATTCCGATTGAGCTGAAATTTTATCAAGATATTTCCAACTCATGGTTCTTCATATCCAACGGTGAAGATTGAATTTGGAGAGCTCGCCGGCCACTTTTGGCCTGCATGTGTACACATGTGCCTTTAAGACCTACATGTGCCTATATCCTATCCCTATATATATATATATATATATATATATGGGAGAGATAGGGGCACCTTTCGGGCACTTTTTTTTTTCAATTTATGATCGGGATGACCTTGAAATCCAATCTCCATAGCTGATACGAAGAGATATGAGTTAGAAACATACCACTAAATTTCAGCTCATTGGACCACGAATTGACTTCATCTGGTCATTTTATCAATATGACAGAAATGATATAACATATATAAAATTGATCAAGTGACCAGATGAAGATAAATTTGTGATCCAATTGACCTGAAATTTTATGAGTATGTTTATAAATAATAGTTATTTATATCCAACGGTGCAGATTAGATTTGGAGATCATCTCGCTATAAATCGGAAAGAGGATGCATAATAGTACTCCTAAGAAGAGAGTGCCCCTATCCCTCCGTATATATATATATATATATATATACTCTACCGTTACATATGAAGAATTATGGATTAGAAATAAGGTACTTCATGGTCTAACATCAATTTTTAGGATGACATTTTGAGGATAAACAAATTTTTTTTTGTATTATTATATTATTAGTAGTTTATTTTTTATTCAAATTCACATGAGTATTGATTTGATTTTTTCAAAGTAAAGTATTATCAAAACCTTTTAGTTTTCTTTGTTCATATAATATTAATTACTAAAATAATAAATTCTCTTCTATTAGTGATTAAGTTTTGAATCAACTAACTAATTTGTTGATATGGTTACGAGTCAGAAAGATATTGGTTGGACCTTTACAAGCACTCGTTGTGCCTCAATCTGAACCGTCCAATCACAAATTGAACGGGTCTTGTGTGTGGTTGATAGTTACAACTTTGGTCTTTTTTTGAAGCAAATGCATTACCTTACATTGGAGTTCAAACCCATGCTTTTAAATAAAGCGCGCCATCCTTATCAGTCGGACCGCAACACACTTTCGAAAGAAATCATAATATTTATTAGTAATTTAGATTGTATGAGCTTTTATGACTCTTTTCAACTTCCGCAAAATAGGCATATTTAATAACGTTTTTGCACTCAATGAGGGTCAAAATCTTACCATTTGATGATGATCGAGGGCCGCGCACGAGCTACTACACTTCCGCCGAGGAAAATCTTACCATTTGATGATGAAGGATAGAAGTGGTTTGTGAGAATATTCCGGAAATTGAAATCTCCATTCTTTTAATTTGTTTTTTTATTCTCGAGAACATCTTCAAAGATAATTTTAAACCAAACCTTGAAAATTCAGGTGGTCCACTAACAGATTTTGTTGATCTTCGGTCACGTTTCTACTAAATAAATATAAACTTGTTTGACGAAGCTAGTTTTATCTTTTGTTGTTTTCTTAGATGATTTGTATATTTAGTAAAGCTTTTGTAAAATTGCTTGTACAGTTGTACCATATAGGAAGTACTTTTACTTGATTTTCATAAGATTTTGTGTTCCACTAGTAAGTGTTAGTGCATATATTAATTAAAGAAACTCTACTTGTTCTCTCTAAATTTTGATTTTTATTGTTTCGTATGTTTTAATTATTACTCCATACTTAAACTCTACATCAAATTCTACTTTCACCAAAATTTAAGTTTAAATTTTATTTTATGTATTTTAATTTTATTTTACCCTTAATTAAGTTTGAGTGCAACTAACAAATTTATGTAGACAAAGATGAAAAATTAAAAAAAAGCATATGTGTGTTAGCACCCAAGAAACTAAAACATGATCAAAAGAAAACAAAATCAACAAATTGAGAGCATGATCAAAGGGAAAGTTGAATGGGGGACATTCATCATTGACCATCATGGATGTGTAACATAAATGACGGACGCTAATAAATTGCGGCAAGAGTTTCCCAATAAGAATGTTGTCATTGGAATTTCTAAATTGTAAACTCTTATTTAGAAAAGATGGAATATTTACTGATACTTTTTAAACAAAAACAGTGGAGAGATACGCCTCACTAGCTCACATGTCCAGGCAACAGCCCACCAGGCATGTTTAAAGCCGGTTTCAGCGGCAAAAATACGATCAAAAGCCCAAGCAACCACAACGGGATGGTGGCCAATAGCTAGGTCTAGATGGTTTATATAGAGCTAAGTGTATATTTTAATTATTAGAAAGTGAATTTTTAGAATTGAATTTGATAGAAAAAGTTTGGTAAGATCTAGATTAAAATTGAGTTCGATAAATTTTGAGTAACTTAAATATAAAAACAATTTTAAATTTAAAATCTGGACGAGTTTTCGTAGTAATGAAATATATTCGAAGTGTGAGCTCGCAACATTGATTTCAAGTGCATGAGCTGACAAGCATATATGTGGGTTTGCTTTTGCTGAGGGTCGTAGTTGCTACTAAGTTTATGAGACAAGATGTGACATAATATGGCATGCATATTTCTTGTTGAATAGAAACTTAACAGATTACAGCTCTAAGTTCAGTCAGAGCAGTACTACCCAGCAAGGAGACTGTGTAGATACTTAGATAAAGTAGAACTATATACTTGCAGAAGAATGCTAAGAAGAGAAGAGAAGAGAAGAGAAGGAGATCGAAGGGCACCCACAAAAGTTAATAATCAATGTTGTGGCAGTTGCTACAGTATGATTACTTATAATGTCAGCCTCTAACACTTTTAGATTCGTTCAATTTCATTCAAAACCACGTGAATGTGTTTGTGGAATCTCTGTGGGCTACCTCATCCGATGACCATCATTGTTCATGTATATCTTATATTCTCTGCTAGTGCTGTAGTACACTAACCATTATATTATGAATCTTAATTTAAAAAAAGAACTCATATAGCTGAGACATCTCAGATCCATGTAGGACGTATTTAATTTGAAGCAAATCATTTTTTAAAGCGATTTTAAAAAATAAAATTAAAGATTGTTTATAAAAATAAGTTTTATATTATTTTATCTTAAAAATAAATTTTCTTAAAACAAATTTTTATTTATTTTATATTAAAAATAAATTTGACAAAAAAAGTGAGTTTAATGGATCAGTAAACGCGTTTAGCTAACTAGCTAGTTTTCAGTTTATGTTACGAAACACTTATTAACTTGAGTAAAAGAAAAAGTTAGAAGGTGTACTAAATTTATGCTCCGTTTACTGGCGGGAGATGAAGATCAACAGCATATATCACTGGTGAGGGTATTGTGAGTGTGCTTTTAGGGCTGGACGAATCTTTGTTGGAATAGTTAGACACATGACACCAGCTATTAACCTGTGAAAAAGCATAAAATAGTAACCTAGCAAAGATATAAATCTCAGTGCTACAGTACTTCGGTTATATTATATTTGGTACGCATCTAAGCTTCTAAATAGAGTTGGCAATTTGAATTCATAAATCAATTTTGGATCGATCTATATAATAATTGAATAAAAAATATTCTAATCTAATTCAATCTATTTTTTTATATGGATCAAAATTGTCAACTGAATTTAATCTATTTAATAACCGAATCAAATAAAATTACTAAATGTGAGAGAAGTACATCAAAATAGCTTTCAAGATAAAAATTGTGGGAGCTCATCAAATTCATCTACCACTGATTTCTTTTTAGCAGTCTTTTTATTGCTACAGTTCAATGCATGTTCTTCATTTAAAAGGACGTCTCTACTAATGACTAAGTTTTTGACTAGTAGATTGTACAGTTTATATGTTTTTGACTTATCAATGTATCCGATGAAAATACATTTTTCACCATAATCACTAAGCTTCTTCTTTTTGTCTTTTGGAAATTGAGCATATGCAATACAGTCAAAATAGCTCTCCGATAATAGGCTTGTACGTCTATTCAGGTTTATTATTCTTCACCATCTTTGTGGAGCACCGGTTAAGCAAATAAGCTAACCACGTTGCATAAAATTCTTTTGGCAATCTCTTTACTAATTTAGTATGGTTATTATCATACTGATGATGGTTTATTTTTTCTTTTTGTGTTACTATTTTGCTGTGGTGTTAGGTAATAGTCAATTGTCTCCTTATGTATTGCTCGCTATAATATTTTTAAAATATATTTGAGGTGTACTCATTATCTCTATTAGATCAGAGAATTTTTATTTTCTGTCCACTCTCTACTTCAATAAGAGTTCTAAAATGTTTGAAAATAATAAACCAGTAGACTTCTATTTAAAAAAATATATCCACAACTTTTTATTAAAGTCATTAATCAAGGTATAACCTTCCAAAGAGACAGAATCAAATAGCCTATAGATGGTGATATGAATAAGTTGTGATTGTGCCTCTGCTCTCCACGACTTTCTACTTAGAAAAGAAAGTCGTTGTTGGTTAATGAGTATGCATCCTTTACAAATAGGATTTGGTGAATTGATTGTTGGTAGCTCTCAAACCATACTAGTCGTAGATAATAGTTTTAGGGCATTAAAGTTCAAATGATCAAAACGAAGATTATATCTATGACTCATTTTGTATGAGTCCTTAAAAACACTTGTCAATTCTCGTCGTGTTTAGATGTAAGAAAACGTATGGTTCATTATTATCTTAACACAAGTTATAATACCTCAATTTGTATTATTCAGTGAAGGATGGTTGCTTTTCATTGAGATGTTGTATCCTTATCTGAATAATTAATTGATACTAAGAATATTACTTTTGATATTAGAAATACAATAAATATCGAAAAATACTCGGCGTTACCATCACTTTAGTAGATTTTGATTTCCTTCAATCGAAAGATTTGAAAATTCTTCCAAACTCACACTTGCATGAATAGCTTCTATGAGTTTAAAGAAAAATTCTTTCTTTACACACATACTTACTAGCAACCGAATTCAAATATCATGCATCATTAATTTTTTAATACTTAAATCACATTACTCAGAAGAACAGTAGAGATTTACCAACATCATTTATTGTTTGGTAAGAACTTTAACTTTATACCAACATTACGAAGTATAAGGTCCAAACTTATGAGAGTTATAATATTGGATACATTTGTTGTTTCCACAGCTAGATGTGGGTCTTTTCGATTGCTTCATCTATAACCTCTAAAGTTTAAGACTTTTGATTGATTTTGATCGTTTATTGTTGTGAACTAATTCCCAACCTTGACCACGACAACGACCTTTATGATTTAAGTTTCAATTATGTAGAGTCAAATTTGACTCCAATACTTATTCCACAAATATAGAAGTAATATACATTAACATTTGTTGTTTATGAATTTGGAAATAACATACGAGCTCACTCTAATAAAATATTTTTCAATTTTTTTGACTACTCAATTACCATCACTATGTGCTCGAACTTCTATGTGAGTGATCGGAGCAATTTTTTTATTTCTTGGATGTCCCATATCTTCTCTATTTTTTTTCATTTTATTCATAATTAAAATTAATCGTGATTAATAATCAAAGATTTTTTTTCATCTTTCTTTGAGCGGTTTCAAACTCTCCACTCAAAATTTGGCAACATAGTAAATTGTGTCAAAGATTTTTGCATGTTGTTGCTTTGACAAATTCTTTTGGATATAGACTGTCTAACCCCTAACAGAGTCGAAAATGAGTCTTATTATCTTTCTTTCTTTGCTCTCTAAGAAACTTATTCTATTCATTTGTGTAGGCGGCATATTGCTCAAATGTGGGTCCGTGAATCCATCACTAATAAATTCATACAAATTTTGAAAATCAAATAAACTTCTCATATGGATCGAACAACTATCATAGTTATCTTTCGACAAATTTGAAACTTTATTGACAAGATTATTGGTGAAAGCTATAAAAAGTCTGGATCAACTTGTTTCTGATAGCACTTGTCTGATCTAAGTTTACGAACTTAGAATCTTATCGGTAGATAAATTGAAAGTATTCTTTGGAGTAGAATATTTTCATTACAACTCTTTCAAATTATTTTTGTTTTCCTCACATGATGCTAAACAATATACTAAAAGCATCCTTATATAAGAATTATAATCCAAGCATTACATTAATTAAGAAACTAAAATAACATAAAACTTACAATCATTATTTACCTTTTAACTCTGCAAACTAATTTTCATAAGTAATTTGTGTGGCAACTATTCCATCATTATCCCACATCTTTCTTTTGTGTTTCATGAAACTCCCAATAATGCATAAACACTTCTTTGAAGACATCATACCTACCCATAAAATAATAAGCTTGTTAGCACGCGAATGACAGCTTCCCATTTTCTGATTTTTTGCATTGAAAAATCCCAACATTTCACTCCAGCCAAATGCACCACAAGATCGAAATAGATGTTAAGTCTTATAAGATCCTTATGCTGTTGAAGTTATTTGGTCTCCATATACGAACGAGATACTTAGTAAGAATTCAACACAGTCGCCCTTACAAGCATAGAAAAAGGAAATCTTACGATAAAAATATAACAATTGATAAACTCAATTAAAACTATAATTAAAGTGAAATAACTTTTACCAATTTGAGAAAAAATTTATTAGCGATGCAAAAAGAATCAACTACTAGAATTAAGTTACACCGTTCACTTCTATTAAAAGAACAACTAATATTTTATTACCTGTTGCAAAACAAACTCAATAATAAATAGTACAAAAAACACATGTGCACACACCATATAAATAGTAAAAAAACCACAACCGAAGACCGAGCTTTTTTTCAATCGATAATGTTCTTTACCGAATCAATTCGTCCTCTTAGCAACTGAATTTAGTCGGTATAGAATAAATGTATAGTAGTGGCCTCATATGCACATTATTACTATTCACAATGCTTCTATACACGGAACTCTTTTACTCACACATACTACAATCCTTGCGTGCTATCAAGTACTGTTATTGCACCTCTGCAGCTGTTGCGCACAACTCCATACTACAGCTTCTACACAAATCACTTCAAATATGAAAATCCTAATTAGTCTAATATAGCTGTGCATTAGAGAACTAGTCGGTTAGCCTCATAAGGTCCAATACCGCGCTGCGTAGGCAACCGCGTACATATACGCCGGCGCCACCCGCTACTATGCATCTTATGCGCGCTGCTCACGCTTGGGGGCATCATGCGCTTGCGGACTCGCGTTTGCCTAAATCCGCTCTCAGCTTCGTCGTTGCTCGCGACGCCGGTGTGATCTGGTCGTCTCGCTCTACTAGGTTAGATTTCGCAGTCGCAATATATTCTTTAACTTTCAATCACCGCCTCAGTTCGCCACTCTGTCTCCTGCGATAGCTACGCATTCTCCTGTAGCGCAATTGCCCGTGCCCGCTGGATCTTTTCCTGATCCGATCTCCGATCACTTCTATCTTTAATTGCTTTTGCTGACTCCACATCGCCCTCCAATCGTGACCCTAAGCAGCAGTGAGCTGCCAACATCGCCGACTGCAATCTACAAGTCAGTCCGTTTAGGTCTGCCTAAGGGTCTATTGGTCGGGCCTAATCCAGTCCGAATTGGGCTTTATGCCTGTTTGAGATATAGATTCAATTTTCTATTTATGTTTTGGGCGTGTTTATCAACACCACAAACTCTACTTTTTTTAAAACTCATTTTTAACATAAAATATATATAAAAATTAAAATAATTTTTTTATCAATAATTTTTTTTAAAAAAATTTAAATTTAAAACTTACTATAAATATATAATTAATATAAAATTTTATTTTTATTAAATATTTTTAATTTTATTTTTTAAATTTACTTTCTAAAAATTCCACTTCATCTAAAACTCTACTTCACCCTAGTAAACACGCCCTTTGTATTGTATCTTCTTGTACTATGCAAAGTGGCTTTACGTGCCCAAACTCCAGTTGGTCCATATAAAGGAAATATTTTGCGGCAGATACCCCATTCGCAATCTGCATTGTAGTGCTTCAAACAAGCCCTGAGTGTTGCTCATAAATATACAACATATATGTCACTTTATAAATACAATTCACACAAACCTTGATATGTTTCTCTACACAATTAATAATACTGAGTATTACCAAAACTATTAACTAAAAGTAGTCATGATACAAGATCGATCACCTGATGACCAGTTTTCATCTTGTCTTCTTTGTCTTCCCATGCTTGCTATAGCCTGCCATTGAAGTTAACCCTAGAAGCAGTTGGGTTTTTGTAAAGCCAAACTCAAATGATGAAACCTTCATCAAGTTTTCTTTCTTCTGATGATTAAACTAGTTGAAAAGAAAAAGGAAAAGTGTATATATAGGGAAAGGTCGTTGTAGATTGGTCTCCTGCAGTTAGCTAGTCTTCCGATGAACAAACTCCCAATAAGTAAAGAAATCAAAATCAAGAAAGAAGAAACTTAAAAAAACAGTTCTTGAGAAACTCAACCAAAGTATGTGTTTAGTTTCTTGCGGAAGAACTTGTCTTTTTAATTTTATCAGTTTTAGCTTGATTTACTACGTATCTACCATGAACCATTCCAGAACCCTATTGTTGTATGGCCACCTTGCCCTGACCTATTCTGTGCAAAATCATCTGAACCACCCTCGGGTACCTGCCGTAAATCTTCGAATGGAAACGAAACCCTCCCTGCATTACCACCTGTCTTGGGCGCATTTCCATGACTCAAACGCAATCCATGTACTGATGATGAAGCCTTCAACTGATGTTGATCGTGGTGAAACCCAAACCCAGTTGGATAAAGTGCAGCAGTAGTACTATTCCCTTCAGGCACTGGCACTGACATCGGCGCGGTCATAGATACGAAAGGATTCAATCCACCGCCAGAGATCTTACTCCTCAAAAGGTCCATTGCAGAGATTGCACCCCCAAAGACGGCAGATGTTCGCGGAGTAGACTCACCGAATGGAACTACCTGTGCCATACCATGGCTTTGGAAAGAAAGATTCAAATCTTGTCCTTCTAAGAACTTTTGGCTCTGGAGAGAAATGGGTACAGAAGGAAAGAGTTGATCAGCTGAGGGAGGCTTCAAAGCTGTAGATGATAAAAATGAATTGCTCATGCTAGTTGCTGCAGCTGCCGAGCTCTGATGAGTAGTTAATGAGGTAGTAGCGGTATTAGTCGAAGAATAAGACGTCTTGTTCTTTCTAGAACCACCGCCAACGGGAACATTCCGAAGAGAACCGCCTTCCGTCCAGTACCTCCTACACGTCTTGCAGAAGTAGCGAGGCTGAGAGAGGCTGTAATTGTTGTAATAGCAGAACTTGGTGTTTACAGAGTTGCACCGAGGACAGTTGAGTGCTTGCTCTCTTTGTGGTCTCGGTCTTCTCTCTACAAGTTGCGCTGGCGGTGGTCTTGAAACCGAGCATGAAGTACTTGTGATTGCAGTGTTACCGTTGGATAGATTGTTGTTGATGGTCGATCGCCGCTGTACGGCAGGTGGTGCTAGATCCTCCATGGGCTTTACTAGCCCTACTCCACCCTGAAGCAAACCAGATGCCCATGGTTAAGTTTGAGATCAAACAACGATCAAACTAAAGTAGAATAGTATTAAGAGCATATCTAATTTGCAAAAGAAGTATAAACAATGAGATGGGCAAGAATGTTTGCGGTCTTCAAGAAGACCAGCTGACAACAAAAAGGATTAAGAACAAAAGAATTTGAGAAGATCGATAAAAGATGAAATGGATAGATTTTAATTATTTTGCACCGCATGAATATTGAAGCAGGCAGATATAACTAGCTTGCTAGCTCTTTCCAGAAAAACTGCTTTAATTAATTCTTCTCAAAAATTAACATGAAACAAAGAAGGATTTGAAGAAACAAGATCAATTTAAGAGGTAGAAAAATCAAGGAAAGGAAGAAAAAGGAGTTTTGAATAGTTAATAGATTGTTCAAAAGCGGATAGAAGTACTAGTAGGTGTTGAAGCTACTTATGCAGGTTTCAGAAAAGCTACTTATATATAGCTGACAGTAGTACAGATTATTTGTGTTCTTGAGGAATTAAATCACAAGCAAACGCCCAAAAAAGATCAACGCAAAAACAAAAGATCATTAAGAAAATAAAAAACTTTGCAATAACACATCAACAAGAACATACTAAATTAACCTTTTTTCATATATAGAAACATAAACGAACTTTAAATTGCTAGCTATAGCCTTTTTCTTTTTCTCATCACGCAATTAAAGAGCAAAAAACAGAAAACAAAACGAAAAGGGGGGAAGAAAAAGTAAAGAACAAAACAACAAAAGCTTCCTGCTTTCAAACAATTAAAGTTAGTTTTAGTGGGTGACAGATTTATGAAAAATAAAACATGATAAAAAGGAATCTTATATTTCTTTTAACCTCGATTTCAAAACTCCAACACATAATTTCAGTAGCTAAAAGACACAAACATCGATCGAAACTGAAAAGGAGAAAAAATGAAAATTTTCAACTTTAGCTAGGGTTACCTGAGACCATTGAGCTGTATCCATATATGTAGGGTTCTTTTCTTCACTGAAATCCAGAACAAGGTTGTCTGCTGATCTCTTCTGTAGTTCTTTTGTTGAACAAGACCAGCAGCAGCAAGAAGGAGAAGAAGAAGAAAGAAAGAACGTCTGCAGATGGATATGAGATTCATTTGCTGTGTTGTTGTTGTCGTCGTTCTATATCTAATTAAGGAGAATGTTAGTGGTGGTGAGAGTTAATATTATTTTATTCTTGTTTTTTAGCTTAATGCTTTTCTTTCAAAAATTAAATATTATTTATAAAAAAATCTCTAATTTTTTGGGAACTACTATCATTCATTCGTATATAGCTAATTAACATGACATCTCACAATGTTTATAAAATGAAAATTTTAAAATAAAAAATATTTTAAAATAAATTTTTATTAAATATAAAAATAAATATTTGTTTACGATATATAATATTTATATTTTATATTTTAAAATAAATTAATTATAATATTTAAAAAAATATTATGAAATAAAAATAATAAAAATTTATGAGTTTTTGAAAACAATTTGATATTTACGAATAAATAAAACTTATATATTTTATAGTTTTAAATTTAAAAAAATTATAAATTATTATAAAATTTATAAAAAAAATAAAAAATTATTTCAAATGATAAATTTTTGAAGGGCAAACGTCCCGTCCATACCGACTAGAGGCGAGTCATGAACGAATTAATTTGAGTTGATCATCAGCACATGATCAGTAGTTGATCGTTTTGTATTTGGCAGAAAGCTACCGTGGAGAACACTCTAATAAGTAATATTATTCTATTAACCCTAGGTAACTAATTTTTCATATCCCCAATTTTATTGTATTCATTTTCGTTTCTTCTTATTTAAAAGCTGCCAAGACGCAAAAGACTGAACTAAAAACGGCTAGCTCCACCTTTTGTCCAAACTAATTCGCTGGAATGAGCTATAATTAAAAACACTGTTAAATTCTTTCTTTATTATTTATAGTTCTTTTAAAGAAAACAAAAATAAGTAAGTGAAACCAAAATGTTATAACAACTACATGTTTTCCGCCTTCTGAAAAAGTTCCAAAGAAAAATTTTGTGTGATTGCTCTACTATGGACGATATGTTATCAAAATTTTGTGTAATAAAAAAATTCTTTTAGACTAATATTACTTTTATCAAATAGTATTCAATCTACAATATTATACAATAACAAGTGTTGAACTATTGAATATCAAAACGTTCATAAAAACTAAAATAAATATATTAAAATATTAAAATAAATAAAATATAAAATGAGAATATATGTCAAAAAATAGTTGTTGCGTTGATTGAAGATAAATTAAGAGAAAATAGACTTACATGATTGAATATATTTTATATAAAATCAAAAAATACTATAATATATAAAAATGATGCAATTTTATTTGAATATTTTAGAAAAAAAATATAACTTAAAATTAATTTAATTTAGGATGGTAGGGAAGGAGAAATTGAACCTTTCACTGACTCTAACTTATAATCGACCGAAATAAAAAAACGAATTCATATAACACATTCCACTCAAGTAGAATAAAGTCTTATTATAACTATAGGTCATGTGAGATTATTAGAAGTTTAGAACTATAAGTATAGTTTTTGTTTAAAATCCAATTTCTTGCAACTCTCAAAAATTTGGGAGTTTTACTTAAAGTATATTTATTTGTCCATAAGTGATTTGAAAGTAAGTTTTACTAAAAATAAAAATTTTAAAGTAAATTATTAGTAGGTGAATTAGAAATAAATTTATAAAAACAAATATAAAAAGTCATCATAAAGTAATTTTTTAACAAAAGAAGATTATAAACACTTCTTAAACTTGAGATGTTTCACAACTAAAGTTATATTCTTATAGTAAAAAAACCTAAAAGAAAACAGATTGACATGAACTTATGATTTATCTTGCTATTCCCGAAAATTTATCTTCTTAATCAAATTAAATCATAAATATAAAACTTTCAAACCTTGAACATTAACGTTTGTCTCTACAAATATTAATCTTCTGACATTTACTCAGAAAGAGTGCTTCTCCAAAGAAAGAAAAAAGGAGTCTTCCTTAAATTTTTTTTAATGAAGTCCATAATAAACTTTGCATATATACTCAATACACATGTACAACTGAATGTTGCATCATTATCTTTGGGTAGCATGTGATTGATTGCCGTTGTACTTATGAAAGGAAAAGTATGTTTCACTTTATCTTCCATATATCTCATACAATCAATGAAATTATATCAATTTGATTTAAAATAAATTAATTAGATAGAAAAGTGATACACAGATTTATTGGAGTCGGTAGGAATTGTTTGACAAGTTTTAAAATAACAATTTCATATCAATGCTTTTGATTTATTAAGTAAAAAGTTCAATATCTATTTTTTTACTTATAAATCATATCCATAGAATATTTGATGAAGAATGAAGTCTCGTTGAAATTTCTTCTCTGAGAAGAAAACATAAGAAAATGTTTGTCATTACTTTTAAAGTATGTATTATTTTAAATAAATATTTTATTTTTTTAATAAATATTTTATAATAGTTATAATTTTTAAATTTAAAAATATAAAATTTAAGCTTATATTTCTAAAATTTTAAAATATTTTTCATAAAAGTTTATTTTATATTTTATATTTTCACAGAAGTTTGATAATTTTGAATTTTATAATTGCAAATTATTTATCAAAGGATAATCCACATACAGAGATTGCACAAGAGAATGTCAAAAAGCCATTTAAAATGAATCTTCCTTCGAATCACTTGCAAAGTAAAACTAAAACAAATTCCTACCAATTCCTACAAAATGTCGAAAAGCCATTAGATGCGTGCATACTTTTGTAAATTTAAAATTAATCTTCCTTAGAATCACTTACAAAGTAAAACTAAAACAAATTCCAACCAATTCTTACAAATTTTGGTTTCACATGAAAGAATGAACAACATTGCATTCATCTAAATAAATTAATTAATCTCCTTGTGGAACTACTAAAACACTTTGTCACTTAGCAATCATTATAAATACAAATAGAATATAAGCTCTCTTCATGCGGCTCAAGCATTTAGAACAGAGTGGATCCTTTTTTATTTCCTACTATCTGTATATATATTAATCGTTTGTATGAAACAAAACATGTTTTTCCTCAGTATTCTACTGTACGCATATATATTAAATAGAACATAAGGAATGACACATAAGGAGTGACATGACAGGTATATACAAAAGATATTATAAATCTTTGTTAGCTTGCAGTAGCCTTTAGGTGAAAAAAAAACACTGATTTTGGAACATATTGCAACTACCACGTACGATTTGTCTAAATTTATTAAAAATATTAGTTTAAATAAATAGTTTTTGGTAAGGAAATATATTTTGTTTAAACTTTGAAAAATATAAAATATTTATATTACAAAATTATATATATATAATTTTTATTATTTTTTAAAATAAAGTTAAATATATTTATAAAAATTTTATAACTTTTTTATTTAAAAAAGTTTATTATAAATACTTTTAAATATATTTTGATGAAGTCTTAATAAAAATGGGAGTCAGTCAGTCAGTCCAACTCCTAACTGCATCTGTTCAGCAACCCACTAGCATGCAGTTCAGATCACAGCTACAATTGAAAGTGCAATTAAACTATAAAAATTTCATTAACTAAAAACTATTTATGATTTTAAAATAATTATTAACAATCACAAAAATTCAGTATATAAAATTTATTGTAAAATTTATCCGCGTAAGATCATGTCCATTGTAAAATCTTATTTTCCCCACAAAACTTTAATTTCAAATTGATATTTTATATTTCAAGTACTTTTAAAAAGTTTTGTATTTTCAATTTACTTCAAAATTATCAGACTTTCTAATCCTTATTACCGAACTTATTTTTATCTAGTAAATTTACAAAAATTTACTACCAATTAAAGCACATATACACTCACAACACGTACAGCTGGAAAAGATGAGAACGAAAGACGTGTACGTACCAGAGCACGTGCGAGCCAAAATCAGATAACCATGTGTAGTGGCGGGACCCGTTTGATAGGCACGCCGAAGGAGTGCCGGTCCGGGCGTGTTTCCCAACGCCCCTAAACTCCACTTCTCTTAAATTCAAATTTTACATAAATATATAACAAAATTAAAATAAATTTTTTTATCAATAAAATTTTTTTAAAAATTCAAATTTAAAACTTACTAAAAATATATAATTAATATAAATTTTTATTTTTTATTTTATTTTTTAAATTTATTTTCTAAAAATTCCACTTTTTTCAAAACTCCACTTCCACCCTCTAGGTAAACACGCCCTCCCAGTTTGATGGTGCTAGTGTTAGTGCGCCAGCGGAGAAAGGAAGCGAAGGGAAAACAAATCTCGGTCTTTCTTCAGACTTTTTGTTATTTTTTATTTTTTGTGATTGCGACTCACTTCTACTTCAGGTGCGTTCTTTTAATTTTAGAAATAAATTTTTTAAAAATAAGTTTTTAAAAATAAATTATTAAAAATAATATTATTAAAAATAATATTATTAAAAATAATATATTATTTTTGTATTGAAAAATGAATTAAAGTGATTTTTATATTCTTTTTATAATAAAAAATAAATTAGAAATAATTTTGATGTAAAAAAAAATGATTTCGGTGCGTAAAAGAACGCACCTTTCTCTAGCAACCGTCTTTCTGATGGAATAGGAAAATATGAAAGATATTGATAAAGTACAACTCCTGTAGGTTTGCTCAAGAGTTTCTACATCTGAGTGAAGCCGTTAAGCAATATATATGCCCACCACCGCCCACAAACACATTCTCTTCATTTACCTGTATAGAAATGATAATATATGAACCATTCTGAACATTTAATTTGAAACTGATTGTTTTAAATTGAGTTTTGATTTAGTTTTAGATAGATTCAGATTAATTAGAATCAATCAAACAACGACCTAATAAGTTAATTGGTTTAGTTTCAAAATTTATCGAAAATTGACCAATCTGATTTGTAAATTAATTAGATATCACATATTATCTAATAGTTAGAAAATCTTTAGGACAAGGCATTAAAATTTAATTTAGTCTATATATTTTTAGCTTAATTATCATATTTTGATTAACATTTTCTTATCTTAGATTAATAATTTTTAATATTTCATCTATTATTACTAAAATTAATTTTTAAATTCTCTTTTTTAATAACTTTTATTATTAAATATGTCGATTTGAATTTGACCAGGTTATTGTATGGTTTAGATTATGATTAATAATTTTAATCCATATAAATATATAGCTCAAATTAGAATTGAACTATTTTGATCTTATTATGAAATGGTTGACCTGAATGTGACATGTTAACCCATACTACTATTTTTATGTGTGTATCTTTAAGCAACTTACATATTTGGCTTTCTTATTTTATTAAAGAATAAGCATATATATATATATATATATATATATATATATATATATATATATATATATATATATATATATATATATATATTCGGATGCCATGAGTTGGAGTGGTTACTTAGTAGCTTAATTTAGAACGTGTATCAGTTTATTGAAGTGACTTGTTGAGAAATGTATCTTTTGAGAGTTGGGTTTGAAATGTGAGTGAAATTTTGTATTTCATTTATTAAAAGTGAATTTGGAAGAAAATTTTCTGTTTAGTTGTATTTGAGAGAAGTTTTTGGCTGAAAAAAGTGAGTTGGCATAAACTGATACATGCTTTTTTTGAAGTTACAATATTTCAAGTTATAAATTATTGATAATAAGTTCCTAAAATGAAAATACATTAGTTTTTAGGTTAGTGTACACGAATGATTTGTGTTATTACTATAAAAGTCAAAACCAATCCGAACATCAACAAAAAATAACTACCGGATCATCGATTTGCTCAGCAAGTCACCGGGTCAACCTCCTAGATCAAAAATAAAAATTAAACAAACAAAACCTTCTTCTTTACAATAGCCATAGCCATCGTGATCAATCAATGACATGGGTTGTCTTGTGAAAAAGAAGTTCTATCAACTGCAATTCCTCTTCCGTCCCAAGCCTGAAGGAATGATTGGGATAAAATTCAGATTGAAGGATTTTTGACAATCAGAGCTTCACGATACTTCAAGTATACAGAGTGAACAGCGAGAGTTTCAACTATCGAGCTTCACAGTGTCTCCAACAATATGAAAGACTATATCTCCCTTATGGCCCTATCATTCTGTGAAGTTGGATTCTCGGAGCTTTTCCAATACTACTGGTCCAAGGCTTGCACGAACAAACTTCAACGAAAAAAATTATCATAAAAAATTATCAATCATCAATCTCATTACATCTCAACAATCATGACCTCTAATGTCTACGATGAAAATCTTTCTGTCATCTCTTCATTTTTGTCTCTTAACCATCTCAGAATCCTGTAATCAAACAAATACCATACTGTCATCTTCAATTTTGACGAAGTTCAACTCCTGGATACGGTGGTGGGCGGAATCTGGTATCGTATTATCCAGTAACAAAGAAAGAAATGTATTTAAGGGAAGAGGATCTCTGATGCGACGGCAGCGGCGAGCGTGATGCCAGTGAGAGCAGATCTATCACTTTCTCTCCAACCGTGAAGAATCGCTTTGGTCTTCAGAAGAGAATTCGCCAACAAGCTCGATCTTGAGTAGTTAGTGTTCTATGTTCTGATCGTCATGTTCGCTCTCCTTACCGAGAAGTATAGAAGAAGAAAATTCAAATTTTTTTAAAAAAAATGAACAGGAGAATAGATAAACAACTAACGCGGCTTGGAGTCACTACAATGTCGCCGATTTCTGATTCAAGCTGGCCGGTTCGGGTCGGGTCTGACTATTATGGTTATTACTTTCTGGCAAAACATGGCCATTGATAGTCTATGTGGCTCAAAGTATAACTTAATCGAAAAATAGTCCTTGTTGCCATGGATGAGGAGGATGAGACGGAGAGGCTTCCTCAAAGAAAAAAATCTAGGCCCATTTCGGAGATAGAAATGTCGCTTCAATTCAATAGGGCATGCACGACGGAGCAAACAGTAGAGAAAGTTTATGATCCTGACTGGTTTCCCTCTGAAGAGGATAAGGTCAAGCTCGTCACATGGATGAGGGGGCAGATAGGCGCGGGGGGTTGTCCATTTAAGGAAATCTCAAGAGTGCATGCACGAAGAGAAATCGCCCTTTTGTCTACACCAGCTTGTTGGTTAACAAATAATGTAATGCTTGATGTTGTTTGTTCTTTTGCTATCAAACTGTATGATTTCTGATAAACTTCGATATCACAACCTGTTTTTGTCTGTTTTGTGTTACAGCATACGAAAATTAGGATCTACAGCTTGCGCTAAAATCTTATATCATCGGAAGCCTACGACTCAAAATGTTTGATCATCAACCTGTTCTTTTATGTAAGTATTATATCATCAAATGGTCAATTTTTTGAACGTTAAAGTACTAATGCATTTTTTATTGCAGCAAAATTTATTTGATTAATGGCAAAGTTATACATCGCAGCCACTCTCACAAGTACATGAGCATGTCGGTTTTAAGGTCGAGAATGATCTTAAGATGGTTCCGTGTGGATTGTGGCTAGAAAACGATCCAACCATTAAGGGGTGGGGCGGAACTCGACCTCGTTCTCTTTCAGATATTTGTTTGTCATGTTCAATGGGTCACAATTGAGCTTCTATTGATAGCCCATGCGATTAGAGTGTACAACTCCTTGGAAAGTTTCAATCTCGAAGGAGAGCTTAACTTTCTCATGGAAGGACTTGACCTGTTCTAAAGTTTTGCGAAATGCTACGCTTAGAAAATAGAGTATGAGACATAGAGCATATCAAAGTTTCCCAGCAAGTTGTAAGGTACGGCCTTTCGACAATAGTTAGTACACCTAATTTTTGTCGAAAACTCAGACTTGACCGTGCCCATTTTTTTCGTCGCAGTGGTGATTATGCGGTCTTTGTGTTGACGTATTTAGAATAGTTGAGCGTCAACAAAAACATGTCATCTATAATTCAGAATAAAATACACGATCTCCGATTCAGAAAAGCTACATAACAATTCTCTCGTGGAAAGTTCAGGCTAGTTTTACTCGACGATAAGCGTCCAAGCAAGACGGCTAATGGGATAGACAAAACCAAGAAAAAAGATATATTAGGTACTTTTTTGAAATAGCGTAAACCAAAAAGAGGACGCAAATAATAATATTTCACCATAAGTTTAGCATTATTTGCACCTGTAGAATTTTTTATATAGATATTCATTTATTTCATTGATGTTATAATTGTTTTATAGTATTATTGACCTTTATTCCATCCAGTCTTCATAGTGTTTAAAATGAAGTTTTCTGTTGTTCATCCAGATACTATAGAATTTCAAGTTGCTATATTTTTTATTCTTGTAACTTTTTTTGTGTGTTGTTCAGCTGTATTTTCTCGCGATATCTTGCTAATTCTTGTAACAGTTTTGTACTCAAATATTGCGCCGATACAATCTTTTCGACCTTTGACAGAGATATAGATCCAACATGTTATGATTTGCCTTGGATTCCGACCTTGACGACTAAGTTTGAGGTCAATCATTGACTATTATCAACAGCAGAGGAATTTGTCGACCTGTTATCGACCTTAGAATAGTAAACAATCATCGTGACCTCTTTTGGGTTTAGGACGATCTTGTGTGAGATGTATAGACCTTTTATCTGCCTGTTATCGAACTTTTATCAATACATTTTTAACAAGATATTCCTTCTTTTTTACTAACTAACACTATTAACAAATATAACAATTAACCGGCATGCGTACGACTGCAGGCTCTCTTGTGATTGCATGCTTGCGACTGCAATATTAGAGAAAGATGGTGCATCTCTTTTTGCGCAACTAACCATACTAATGTTGCTGAAGGCTCAGGTTCAAAAAGATAAAACACTATCAAGTTCAACTTGTGGAGAATGAAAAAATAATAAAAAGTTGAATAGATTGAGACACGATGTGGCTAAGGTAGAGGCCGAGGTGAAGAATTTGAGGGTAATCCTTGCGCCTTGTCAAGAATGAAAAATTAGTGAAGAGCTGAACATGTGGAGACACGAGAGGACAGATATGAATGTTAGATAAAAAGATCTTACATCTTTTATTCCATTTATAGTTTTATTAAAAAAAATAAAATATTAAATGGAAGGTGTTTGCTCTATTAGCATTCAGTTTAATCCGGCACACGGTAGCTTCACGGCACGATTATCAGTACGGTAAAACTAGCATGTCTTATGTCAGTCTAAACCCAACTCATGTTCATTTTTTGTGGGTGAACACTCCAACACTTGGTGAATTGTACTTCACCAATCAGTATCGAGCCTTGTGACAAGATAGACAATTTATTGAATTTTATTTTTTGGCTCCGAAGAAGAAGCCCGTTAAGCGAGCTGAATAACGTGTCTCACCTTCCAAGCGGTTATATAACACAATAGGGAGTAGTCAAAGTAGTGGGTGCACACTAGCACGACAGTCATCCTAGATGATGCCCAATACTCAACATTATTCCTTTCGGCTGAAAAGTGCTGCCGACTTCTTCAGTCGACTTGCTAGAGGATGCTGCAGAGGTCGCATATAACTTTGACGTTTGCATTGTGATGTTATTTGGATTTTATCCAATTTATAATGGCTATCATTGATAAGAGCATATCTCTCATGCTATATATCTCTCGTCATCGAATAATATTGATATGTTGTGGTTCATTTAATATTGATATATTGAGATGCAACGACTAGTCAAGACATTAATAGCGCAGTTGAAAACGGAGATTAACTTACATACTCATATTCATGAGTTGTCTAGTCGTTGTGCTGTTGGTAATTATGACCCTCGGTTAGCGTCACATATATACTGGAATCCTGTGGTTAGTCTCGTGAACCAAAAGGTTGAAAATTGGATGAAAAAATGCAACCAAACATTTATGATGAAAGTGAAAAAGAGACGAAACGCGCCGGTTCATCCAAACGTTAATGGCGCCCTATCTAAAGAGTGCATTATGAGATGTTTTTAGTCATTTTAGTTTTAGTGATTAAGAACTACTCGTGTTATCCTACTGTTGTCTCTCTATATATGGACAACACATTAGATTATGGGAGTCCAACTTCGTATAGAGAAGATTTTACTCGATAAGGAATTATGTTTCGCCTTGGATTTTGAGTTTAAGCAACCAAGTTCACCGGAGTTTTATGCATACTTTTGTTCTCCATTAATGTTATGGTTCGTGGCTCTCGGCAACAGAAGCACGAAAAGTAAACGAAAGGAGTAATATTTAGTATGAACTACAGCCGTGCCAAAGCAACATTGTCAACCTACCATTGTGTCCCTTATTTATTTGCAACTCATTAGATTATGAGAGTTTAGGATGTGTAGAAAATATTTTAACGGACGTGTTATCACCATTTGACTTGAAAATATCTAGCAGTTGCTTACTATAAGAGAACTATAGCAGTATCGAACTTATTGTTGAGTGATACACACCTAGAAGCACCTACTGACCGTCAAGTGGCTCCATGTCTCGCAGATGTAATGACTCTATCCCTCGTAGACACTAAAAAGAGGATTGGAAGTGTTAGTTAATGTGGTCTTCTCCTTACTGTCGATGGCAGGATAGAAGTGGTCGGTGAAGATGTTGGATGTTAAAATTTTACAAAACTGTATTATTGTTTAATTGGTATTATGAATCAGTCACGTTATTTTTATGGTGATTTTTTAAAATTGTCGTATTGTTAGTACTCAAGAACTTTAATCAAAATTGTGTTGTCATCATAATATTTGGCATTTTGTGGTATCCACTAGTTATCCTTTAATAAAACCCTCAGCTAAAGTATATCGACTATGTTATCGACCAATCAACTTGCAAATGTTACGTTATGGTGATTTGCGACCGTTTTACGAACACTCAATGCCTGAATATTTTTCACAAAATTGGTTGAATTATTAACGAAAAGATAATGCAGTCTTCAACTTAAATTCTCGACGTGTTGCTATGAAAGGTAGCAATGAAGTCGAAAATATAAAAAACATGAAGGTTGAAAGTCGAATACCGTGGTTGGACTCAGAAAAATGAAAGGTTGAAAGTGAGTTGAAATGCACAGCTAAATCTCTAAACGTTAGTTGCGTATAGTCTAATTAATATATAATAAGAGCCATATTTATGAGTTTTCTACTTACTTTGCTGTTGGTCATTATGTACCTTCGGTAACATTATTTTTTACATCTTTTGGGCTTACGAGGCGACCTTGTTTTAACTCCTCCAATTTTCTATAGTTCTGACCGACCGTTTATGCTCGCACTAGTCCCACTTGAAAAATAGACAATTGAATGCTCGTGTCGTACTTTGAACGAACATGGTCGAAATTCATAAACCCAACCCACATGTAGCCTGTGCGTTCGTCTCCTAAACTGTACACCACACTAACATTTGGATGACCCTATGCGTTCGCCTCCTTTTCTACTTCTCGCCATTAATTTTTAGTTGTGAGTTTCGTCTAATTTTAAACCTTTCGTTTCTTGAGACCCTACCTGCAGCGTTTCAAAGTGGATACGACGCTTATCTAGGGTACATAATCACAAACAGTCAAGACTAGACACTTATAAATATGACACTTATTGCAATATGTGCCACTAATGCTTTAGTTGAACCTATGCGTTTCGTCTCCTCTTCCGCTTCACCATTAATGTAGCTTCGTGTCTCGTTTTCTGAGACCTTAATACAGGGTACTTTTCTACCCGTGGATCAAAAATGATGCATTTGCCCACGCTACTTTTTTTCATTCTCAATTAATTGTGGCCTCTGCGTTGTGACAAATATCAGGCTCATTTTCTAAAAATTATGTCGAATTACGAAGTTAACGACTAGTTGTTGACTAAGTTAGTGAGTTATCGACTAGCTCTAGAAATTTGTCGTGTTTTGTTTTGATCTTCATCTCTTTGATATTTAGATTCAACACCTTCATAGCAACACGTCTAGCATGTCGGTTGGACGACTTCATTACTACTTTTCGTTAATATTTCGATCAATTTTGTGAAAAATAACCGGACGACAAGTCATATGCAAAACTAAATTTCGTCATATTCGCGTGATCATAAAGGCCACCAAAATATCAATATTACTTGATGAAGAGTACTGTACGGAGGGAGAGAATAACTTTTTTTCTATTGAAAAATAAAAGTTAGCCAATGTGATCTTTGTAGTAAGTGAAATACTACTTTGATTGATGACACGAGCATTCAATTGTCTATTTTTCGAGTCGACCAATACGAGCATAGACAGTCGGACATAACTATGAAAAGTCGGAGGAGCTAAAACAAGGTCACCTCGGTAAGCCCAAAAGAGGTCACAAATGATGCTACCGAGGGTACGTAATTACCAACAGGAAAGTAAGTAGACAACTCATAAATATGGCCCTTATATATATATATATATATTACGTTAGAAGATACTTGTTGATTCTATAAAGGTACTTGTACGTCGTTGACCGATGGTAGTGTTGGGCCTCCAAGTTAGGTTAGGCTCGAATTAGTAGCGTGTAGGGCTTGATGGGCACGAGTGAAAAACGGACTAGCTTGGTGGGCTAGGGCCGGGTTAGCTAGCGTAGGGGCCTGGGCTGGTGCCCAAGTGAAAAACGGGCTAGCTAACTTAGAGGTGGGCCATCAACTCGCCTTGGGTTGAGCCAAATGGACCATGGCTTGGTGGGCTTAACAGCCTATGCCCCTTAATAGTACCCATTGGCTGCGTACTGGAATGGGTATGTACTTATAAGTGGGGAATGCTAACCCCTAAGAGGTTGGCCAATCCTTTTAGTGTGGGATCCAATCCTACAGGTAGAAACTATAGTCTCAAATATCGCAGATATTTCTATTTATGCGAATGATGACGCTATAGCTTCAATGCCATTGATTCTTAATAAATTAGTATCTCTATTTTCGAGGGTCATTCTAGCTATTTAAGAAATTGTTGATTATGATTAAGAATGGTAAGATTAGTTAATTTTTTTAGAACTCCATATATTTTGTTTATTAGATCGGTTACTATTCCTCTGAATTTTTAAAATAGATAATACTAGGGAGATATCGATATTATCTTTATGTGATTACTTGGTACTCTAATCTTAACTTAATATAAATTAAATACATGAAGATAAATATATAATTTAAATATATGATTAAAGTAGTGAGCTGAGAAAGAAAAGAGATGGTTGAATCAAAATAATTCTTTTTTTTTAAGTTTGATTTATATCTTAGGACAATATGAATGTTATATGATCTCTTTAATCATATATTTTAAAGAGCACTTAATGTTGCGGGTAGGGACTTGAGAAACAAAAAGAATTTGCGGTTTGCATTATGATTTTTATAATATTGTATTTCTTATACGACCAGTTTATTATACAATATATAAAAACTCTCATACTTGTAGATTATATAATTAGTAAATCTTATATACGGATTATAGTAGCAAAATTTATTACTTTTAGTTTTTTATATTTATAAATATTATATATCACTTCTAACTTACTTAATTTCTCACTTTCAAATACGATTGCACTAAAATTGAACTATAATTCCAACTCACTTACAAAATCAATTGAAACATAGAAACTTAACTCTACTTCCAACACCTATTTCATAAAACTCGATATCTCACTTTCACTTTCGTAAAACTCAATTACGGGCACTTAAAATACACCTTAACCGTCCATTATAATTGAATACTGCTAAAGTATCAATTCAATCAATTTAGTAGTTCACTTATTATGCTGTAGAGCTGATATGAAATGTGACTTATCAAAACAACAATTTTTTAAATTTCCTTAGATCCCTCTTGAATGGGGTTCTACTACTTCGATGCATATCAACATCTCGACTTTCAAGTACGACCTCAAAATAATGTAAACCTCTCCTGAACAAGTTGAACATGATGTCGCATATTGTCGCTCATTATGATAAAGTAAAAAATCAAAATTGTAATTCGACTCATTAAGAAAGTTCGGGCCAAATAGTTATAGAGAATTCTTCGACTCTTTGCAACCTGTTCTTTCGGAGGTACAGGAGCCAACCATTGGTCAGCATTGGATGACCCGAGGATGCATGTGTTTTGCTTGCGGTAGACGAACCCCTATAGTAGACCGGTTTGAAAATTGTTTTTTTCAGAGACCCTTTTCAAATGTTCCTTTCTTTAGACGCTTCAACTCGTTTGTTAGAGAAACCTACAAAATCAATTCAAAAGAGAGTGGTGAATGAAGTTGATAAACTATTTTCAATTAATAGAAGTTTCTACAGGAGGCAAGTAGATGGCCGACTGTGTGTATGATGAATTCTATATACCGATATTAGCACAATATATTTTGCAGTAGGAAATTTAACAATAAATGAAAACTACTAAAGAGATTTACGTGATTTAGTAAACTAATTTACCTACATCCATAGGTGCTTTTTCATAAGAGTTGAAAGTTCACTAAATTTTTAATAAGATATAATCACCAAGAGCAAAGTGTTTCACCAAGCACACTTGCTCTTATGGGTTTCTTTACACCAAACAATCCTCTCATAGCCAATTGGACACACACGTCTACCTGACTGTATATCTAGTCTTGTAAACACCTACCATCCTCTTAGAGAGCCTTTTCCATAAGTGCTCTAATCATTTAACCTCGTTTTACAGAAATTTAAATAACATAGTTTAGTCACATGATCAATCTCAAGACAACAAATGAACTTAAAGTAAGTAAGTGAGATGATCAAAAAGCTGCCAGATGATGTGCTTAAAATATTGATCAGTAGCAATAAAATTGTCTCTAGTTGAAGGATTTTTTTCCATGTAATGCTTGTCTGTTATGCACTTGTTCTTCTTCTTATATTGTCTTTACTTGTAGGAATGAGCTTCTTTTTTTCCATTGGAGTCTCCAGATTAGTGGTAAGTTTCAAGACTGTGATAAAAATAAGTCCAACAGCTTTCCAACTGCCTCATGATTTTATCTAGCTAGTTTAGTACAAGCCTTTCTATCAGCATTAGATTTAAGGAGGAATGAAATTTAAAACTCCCGCCTGGCTGCTGCCCACTTGCTCCAACTCCTTACTTGCTTCAACTGATTTGGCTTCTTTTATTCGATGTGGACCCCCGTAACTTATTTCTATTTTCTGATGTAGAGCTGAGTTGGTTGATAAACTTATTCAGTAAATTTGATGATCTACTAGGGTTCCTTCCTTGAGTAGATGAATCTGACGAATTGGTCTGAGTTTTCTGAGCTTGCTCTTCATCTTCATAACTAGTACTTTTTCTCAAGTGATTAGTCTTTAAAGTTAATCCTTTGTTGATTTCTTCACTTATAACATCTTAGTTTTCATGGTATGACTTATGTAAACTTCTCTAATATTATAAGCACTCTGAATCTTGATCTAATGACTGAAGTTTGTAATTCTTTGTCTCTGTTTGCTCTGTTTTCTAGCTACTATTCATGCGCCTCTAAAGGAATTCCGTATATATGTAGTAAGTAGGTAACTGGCTGTTAGGTGGCTTGTTATCTGCTAGGTGAAGGATAAACCTTATTTGTAAAATCCTACAGATCTTAATTCAAATCATTAAATTTACCCTAATTCGTAAATTATAACTTCTAATCAATGTTATCATTAAAATAAATTTTGGGGTTCCAACATCGTCAATGATCGATACACCCTCATATTTTAAGATTTCAACTACTCCTGTTCGATTCCAGAACCATTTCCTAGCTCATAATTTCTATAGTGAACTCCTAAATTGTCTCCAACGCTCCCTCACTAATCGTCTCCTCCTACGACATTCCCAATTTAGCTACAAATTTTCCTAATTTTTATAGTGATGCTGGCATCAGAATAATCTCCATTTATAGCTCAGCGATTGTTCTCTAGTGCATCGGTCACGTCGGCTCCCAAGCGGAAGTCGTCACTGCTGTCTCTTGTTCGGTAGGAACCGCAATGACTTCATGAGGTATGCTGAGTTTTGTCTCTTTGTCAATTGCATGCATATTAGTTCGCAATATCATCCACATCGCTTGGATCACAGAGAGCCGCACAGTCGCGCACATTTAGACACAAAGGCTGCTCAGGTATGACCCGACAAGTAGCGCAGTTGAGGGTGTAGGGTCCATTTATATAGGGGTGATCATTCGGGCTGGCGTATTCTCCATTTGTGTCTTATGAGTATTCTTTACTTCATCAATCTCGTTGACTCTCAAGCGAAGGTCGTCGTTGTGCGAATCTCATTCGGAAGGAACCGATTGCTCCACAAGGTATGCTAAGCTTAGTCTCTTTCTCCATTACATGTATGTTTGGATTGTAATGTCATCGACAACACTAATAATCCACAAAGTCACACAATCGAGCATATTTTGCCGTGCACTTTACATGGGTGTAGCGGTGTCCGCACAGATGGCACATTGCCACAGCACAGAGACGCATAAGTTCTCACAATGGTCGGACTTTATGGTAGCATAGGTCACACGATTCTTTACAGGTCTTGTTTTGATCAGTTCAAGTGTATCTCCGTAGTGTTTTTGGGATTGTTGTTTTAGTAGCAATTATTTTCTATAAATGTTGTAGCATGGAGGCTTTAAAAGAAAATTTGCCAAAATTTGTCAAGAAAACTCTCCGAGAATTTAGAAAAAGTATGTGAAGATATTCAAAATAAAGCTTCTCAAACCTAACAAGAATTGCATGTTGAGTGCCTCTTGCTTTGAGGACATCATCCTCTGTATGCCCAATCTTCCAGCTTACAATCAGCTAATCCATTAGGCCCTTCTGCGGGAGGATATTGATGGAAGAAGATAGAGTATGATGTCTTTCACAATAGCAGGAACGAAAATGGAGTTCAGATATGAAAAGTTTCACCATATTACTAGGCTCTATATGCGTGACGATGGTGATGTCTCTGCACCAAAACACAACAAGAAAACGAAGGAAGACACTCGTGAGAAATTCTTCTTAAATGTAAAAGATGGTTAATAGATTAGGGGACTGCTACAGCTTAAGTTAAAGATGTGGGCCATGCAAGTGCCTGAAGATTTTCTCAAGAAGAGATTGTTCTATTTTGTCGATGTCGAAATTTTAAGCAAGTCGAAGCATGTCCAGCTCGACATAGGGTTGCTGTAGTTGGTTGACGATTAATCTAGCTCTGGCAGCTATTCCTGAGGAACTATAAGTTACGCGTTCACGTAATATTGTCAAGATCAAGATTTTATTTAGGATCGTAAATCGTGATTTTTAAAATAAGCTCGTAACATTTTACGCACCGATAAATCATATAATTTTTTTTAATACCTTTAAAAATATTTTATAAAAACTTTTTGAATCATTTTAAAAAAAATTAGTACATCTAAAAACAATCTTTAAAACTTTTTAAAATTTAAAAAATAACACTATATATTTTTAGAAAATCCTTCAAAATTATACCTTTTCATAAAACCTTCTTAAATTTTAAAAAAAACTCTAAAATTTTAAAAAAAATCACTAAAAGTCATTAATTACAAAATTTTCTTCAAAAGTAAAATTGATAAAATTGTATAAAGATCGGAATCTTACCGATTTAAAGATTTTTATCGAGATACGGGTGGAATTTTACTAATAAAAAATTTACTTGAAATAGGATCGTTTTGGTGAAGAATCATTTTAGTGAAGTAAAATCGTACGATTTTAAGATTTAAATTAAAATTTTGATAACCTTACACTCACGACTGATTCTCTACAGAAAGCATTGGAGAAATAGAGAAATGGTACATCACAAATAACCACTTACACTGTTGAGAGCCTGCAGTATACGTTTGCAATAAGCAATACTGTTATCATACGATTCATTAATCCGTTTTGATTGTTAGTATACGCCACTCGTAGATTTAACTTAAGATTTGTTTTTTATTCAAATAGTGTAGGTTTTGGTGTATGAAGCCTTTCCTGCGCAGTTACTCTCGCCAGCTAGGAGTTCGAAGAGAATCTTTCGCCATCTGAGAAAGCAGCTACTGCCAGAAGCGTCAGAGATTTATTTGCTGGACTCGAGAAGGCAAAATAAAATTTTTATGAATTTTAGAGAGACTACTATTTTGCATTAACTCCATATATAAGGATAGCTTACAAACCTTAATAATCACGCAGGACGACTCATTGGACATTATAGTTGATGATGACAATGCAAATCCTTCGACAGAGCCACTACGGCTCGATACTTCAGTTCCTTATTTGCCAACTCCTGAGGACAGTGCAGAAGCTCCTGTACCGCCACGGCCACGCCCTCAAGCAACATCATAACGAGGAACCGTGGTTGTCGTCGAGGCACGCAATGGAGGAGATGAACGCGATAAATACCATGGTTGCAGAAATGAAGGAGGAGTTAATTGCAAGAATCGAGGCCAAGATCACAGATATTTTGGCGAAGATGAATGAGTTGAGATTAGCTATAGAACAGCTCCTTCATATGATGGAAATAGAAGGACAAGAGAACAAGAGGGAGCGCAGGAGGCAGGCATAAGTGTTTCCAAGCATGAGAGAGGAAGAAGTGAGGGAGAAATGATGGAGAGAGAGCAGGAGAGGGGAAGATGAAAGGGCTTACAACTGCCCATCATCGTACAACAGGAAGCCACTCTAGAAGAAACCAAGGAGGGTTCTCCGCACGTACATATAATGGATGGTGAAAGAAGCGCGGGATTTCAACATTTCGCCATTGAGGAAACAAAGAAGGATTCTCCTCGTCGAGAACCAACGAAGGGTTCTCCACATGAAGACAACACAGAAGTGGAAGTTTTAGAAGAAAGTGAAGAGCCTCAAGGAGAAAGAAGTGAGGTAGATATCATAGGCGTAGAAGTCCCTGACGTGAGCAAAGAATAAGAAAAAAAACTTCTATTCTGAGAAGTCCATACACGGACCCATTGCAAAGGAGGGTAAAGGAGCTTATGACTATGCACCTATATATTCGAATGCATTGTATTTGGAAAAAGATGTCGCTTGTTTCCAACAATGGTGCAGCCGATATCAAGAACAATGAAAATAAAATTTAGCAAAGGAGTTTGGGATCATTTTAGCATGAATCCATAAGATTGTAGTATATACTCGCACATCACTTAATAGTCGCACATTTTCAAAAGATGGTCAGATATAATCGCACAATTCGAGACTATATCACGCGGCTCATATCTAAGGCTTCAAAAGTTCACCAATACTGACGTATCTGTAATACTTCGACCCCCTTTAACTCATGTTATTCAAATGCAATTTCAAGTAAATACTGCAGGCGTAGAGGCTTTGAAGATGATATTGCCAAAAAGTACCTATCTGCACTGCCAATTTTAGTTGCATTAAGACAAAATAACAATAACTTGAAACAAAAACCTCATCAAACCTTACTAGTTACTATTAGCTCAAAATTGTTAAACAAAAATGAAGAAAAAAATCTCATTTAAATATAAAAATTATGAGTTCGACTCAGTAAAGAGGGTTCAACTTTTTTAGTCATACCGAATCCAGCGCGGTGAGCGAGCTATATACCAAGTCCCACCCACCTTTCAAGCAGCTAGAGAAGACAATATAGACGAACTGGAAAATAGAAGCAATTAAGCAAAGAGGGCGACATAGAGACAATAATAAAGCCACTGCTGTTGCTTAATGAGAGATGCCAATACTCAACGTTAATCCTTTCGGTTGCAAAGTGCTGCCAACTTCTGAGTCGAAATCTTGAAGAAACTACAGAGATCACATACATCTATAACGTTTCAAATATTATGTTCTTTGGATTACATTCAATTTATAATGGCGTCCATTAATAAAGGAGCACTTCTCTCCTTTTGAAAGCGTCTTATGCTATCAATTCATCGGTCTATTCTCTTCTATTGCAGCAGAGATAAGCGGATAAATGTTTTATAAACTAGACTTAAAGGGGTTTAAATTTCAAATATAATATTAGTTGAATGCTCTTGTCGTCAATCACACTAATATTGTCGGTTTGCAGTAAAGATCATATGTGCCAAAATATTATTTTTTGGCTAAAATAGTTATATTCTCCCGAGTCTACTACCGCTCTTTATCAATCAATTCAATCATTGCCCATTAGGCTCTTAAAATCGAGGAGACTATCCTGCATATTATGTTTTTCCTTGGATTTCGACCTTGGACACCACAATTTGAGGTCTTATCGACTTTGTTTGAGCTCCGTGCAACCTCTTGAACCTATTGAACACGATCCTCGTCTACACTTTTGCTGCTTCGTTCAAGATGTACGCATGATCATCAATGATCCGTTCGGAGTGTCCGGTAACATAATCCTCATTCTTTTCTCGTTAAAAGAGTTTGATCAAATACTTATTATTGCTCTCTACAAACTAGGAAGAGTTGTTGTAGAACTGAAATAATTCCTGTAAGCAGAGTTAGAGGCCTCAGCACGTCAATAGTGTTGGTCCAGCATAAAACGTATGTAAGTGATAAACGGACTCCCAACTTTCTCGAATATCGTAGTCCTTGGAGCCACTCGTTCTGCTGTAATCCAAACATTGATATTAATTCCTCTCACCTCTTCTCAAAAATAGCTGATTTAAAATTTTCCCGTATACAACTTTTTATTGCTATTTTTGAAATTCGACTTATTAGAATAAACGTGTGGTAGCTTTTTAGCGAATTTTTTCAAAATATGTCAAAAATAAAATCTGTGTCATGTATTAGAAAATATCTTCGTGACGCTGCAGTCATAACTCTGTTTTGATATGTGATGATTGAAGATGGGGCATGCCCGCAGCCTGTCTATTGCATTGAGTCAGGTCTCGAAAAGCCACTTTAAAAAGTCCTCTGTGGTCTACAGTGTGCATCCAAACTGAATCATCTGGTGGTGGTGGTTAACTCCAATGAATGTGCGAATGACATATCGTATACATTCTTGTGATATGTGGTGTCGAATAAAACAGCATTATCAAAATACTTCTATTGCAGACGTGAGTGGCCATCTATCCAAAAGAAGTTAATTGCACTCGATTCACTGTTGGTTTGACTTGGATAGAAAATTTCGAAATTTCTATACTCTTCTTCGATAACATCACATGCATTGGTTTCTTATACATTTTCGAGTGATCCAAATGGTCCCAACAATTTCTGTCGTCATAACTAGCTTCTAACACAGCAAATAAATTAGTAACTTTATGCACAGTATACGTTCCTTTTGAAATGAGTTTACTAGTATCCTCGCTACGGCAAATATTTGTCAATTACTAGGCATTCACATCCTTTTTACAGGGGCTTACTATAGGATGAGTGTAGTCTTTTACAAAACTCACCATTCTTTATGAATTATTAGCACCCCATTTCACTCTCATCGATACAGCACATCCGCATTTAAGCTTACTATTATTTCTATTCTTATTTCCATCTTTCTCAGAGGCATCATCTATCATATTCTTTCCGTGTACTCTATAATATCTAAAATGCTTAAATGTCAGTGTAGTAGCAGTACTTACATGGCCAGGACGTGCAAGTTGTCTCTTTTCCGTAATTCGGCTCACAACGCTGAAATCCGATGCTTTTCCGTAGTCTCTATAAAAACTATTCGCAATTTCGACGCTAACAAAGATCATTCCCACATACTGTGATTTCTCATTATTTTTATCTCCTATTACATCTGCAGCTCGAACAGAGGAATTCGTCTTTTATGTCAGAGTCTACATTGGTTCTACAATAGAATAGAGATAGGATCATCGCATATGGATGTCAACATAATAAAATCAAATTAATAAAATAATTCAGGTATAGTTTGATGTCAAACTATAGCGTCGATATTGTTTAGACCGTATTATAGCTACATATCACGATGTATTGATTAACTTGTCAATGATCGACAATATGGAATCGTCAGCACGAGATTGATATCCAACTTTTTGACAAATAAGTCAGATTTATTGACCTGAGAATAGAATCAGGTTCATGGCATATTGATGTCTGCCTACAAAATACATATGACATCCATACAATTGAGTTATAATATTAATATCCAACTATAATGTGGCCCTTTATACCACATTTCGACCTCAGTATATATATATATACATATATATATATAAATTGATTTTAATTAATAGTGTCAGCATTCACCAGATTCTTCAAAATGCAAGAAATATTAAAAACAAAAATTGTCAAGAAATTCATATTAATTAACAAATTTTGAAAGGCTTTAGAATTAACACTGTTAAATGATTCAGAAATGAAGAGATATATCACATATTAATTGTTTACTAATGTTAGAAGGGAAGAATGTCATCAGGATGGTCATAGATATGCTCTGCAAGTGTGCACATTTTACGTCCCTCAAGCGTCCATATTCAGGCATGAGAGAAGCGACGTTTTTCATCAAAGAGATGTATCTTTGGTGTTTTTCTAATAAGGTATTTGAGATGTATCTTTGGTGTTTCATTGCCAAGCAACATCGACATTAGATGCATTGGCTCTGTTGGATTGAATAATCTTGTAACACCCCTCAACTACCAATGTATATCATTTCGAGGCTGCGCACAGAAACCCACAACTCATTATCTCTTTCACAGTTGAGCCAATACAGAATGATTTATTAGGATTGGAGTTACGTGAAAAGGATGTAATTTTAAGTACTTGTGGTTTTATTTCCAACGGGTACAAAGTAAATGAGCAAATGTACAACAAGAACCATGAAGAGAAACAATTCCAATCATGTGACATGGAGTTTCTAATGTTACAATTGTTGTCAAACCTTTGTGGCGGAACGCCGAAATCGCAAGTTGTGTTATAAATTTAAAGCCCTAGTGAAAATTCTACAAAAGATAGGTTCTATGACTTATAAACTACCTTCACTCAGATTACGTATTCATCCAGTCTTCCATATATGTTACCTTAAGGATGCTAGGTCTATTTTTTGACTTTCGCTACCCCTTAGCACATATAGACACCTCACCATTGTAGAGAATTGTATTCAATGATTTACTTTTCTTTATTGATATTTAGCACTTATATATATAGTCAAAGTTTGCTAAAATCAAATCTTCTAAACTCAAGCCAAAAGTAAATCTTCTTAAGATCAAATCCTTTTAAAATAAAGCCAAATCAAGTGAAGTCAAATATTTCTAAACTCAAACTAAATTAAATCTTCCAAATTTAAACACTCCAAACATAAAAAGAGATCAAGTATCCTTATCATGCTCCCGCAAGATGAAGCTCCGATTGGAGATTCCAATCTTAGACCGAAGAAGAACAAAAATCTAATGAAGTGGATTTGATGAGTGTGTCAGCAAGTTGATCTTGTGATGAAATATGAGTTATACGCAGAGCACCACTTTGAACTTTGTCTCTAATGAAGTAAATATCATGGCCACATGTTTTACCCTACAATGAAAACTAGATTAGAGCACAAATGTGTAGCACCAATATTATCATAATATATGATAGGAGTAGTTTGATGTTGAACATCAAGCTCAAATAGGAGAGAACAAATCCAACTAAATTCTACAGCAACGGAGGCAACAAACGAAAGTCAGCTTTAGTGGAGAAGTGAGCAACAATCCGTTATTCTTTGTTTTCCAGATATTGGATTGCGTCCTAAGTACATAGCGTAGACACTAGTAGAACTGGAGCCATCTCTGTTGCCAGCCCATTCAGCATTTGAGAAAATACGTAAGGATAAAGGTGATTCGTAATGTAAAAATAATTCATGATTAATTATGCCAAATAGATAGCGAACTCGGCATTTTACGACTGTCCAATGCTCAGTTGTTGGCCGATGCATGAACTGATATAGCTTCTTAACTGCAAATACAATATCCAATCATATGAGAAACAGATATTAAATACTTCCAACTACAGTACAAAATCCTGTTGGATCAAACAAATTTGCGCTGGCATGAAGTGTTAATTTTAGGCTGGTGGCTATGAGAGTAATGATTAGTTTGGAATTAACCATTTTAGTTTGGACAAGAAGATCGGTAATGTACTACCGTTGGGAGAGAAAAATGCCGTACTTGTGTGGAATAACGTCAACACTAAGAAAAAATGACAATGGCCCAAAATCTTTAAATGAAAATCGTTGGGCAAGAAGCTCGACAAATCGTTGTATTATATTCTGACTATCTCTTGTAATGATCAAATCATCAATATAGATAAGTAAGTAATTAAGATGCCTACCTATGTTAACAATGAGAGTGAGGTGTCCGCATTAGAGTTGACGAAGTCAGGATCAATTAAAATATTTTGAACTCGTGGTACCAAGCTTGTGGTGCTTGTTTGAGACCATAAATAGTTTTACGAAGTTTGCAGACATTAGTGAGAAAGTTCAGATCAATGAATCTGAACGATTGACCTATGTAGACGTTTTCAGATAGATGTTCTTGAAGAAACGCATTATTAATATCAAGTTGGCGAAATGGCCACCCCTACTGATGGCAAGACTTAGAATAAAACGATCAGTTGTTTGTTGGTTTCATAGCTGAACTAATATGTCATTATAGTCCAGTCCGGGGCATTGATAAAATCGCTTAACGACCAAATGTGTTTTGTACCTATCAATAGAGCTATCAGATAGTCGTTTAGTACGAGAAATTTACTTATATCCCACAATATTTTGTGACGATTCAAATGGAACAAGTTCATAAGTGTCATTTCAAATAAGAGAAGCAAACTCTTCGGACATAGCCCGACGCTATTTATAATATTTGAGGGCTTGGCTCGTAGTCGTTGGTTCTAAGTTATCAGAGACGGATAGTTGAACTATTAAATTGAGTTTTCAGATAAGGTTGTGTATGTTGTTCTTAGATCTTATTTGCATATGATGATTGTTATTGATTGAAAAGTTATGGTTCACTGAATGGCTGAGAAGTGTTGTTAGAATGGGGCATAAATAATGTGGGCGATAAATTTGGATTGTCGGAGTAGCTTTTGTGCGGAGGTGGTGCTACGTTAAATGGCGTTGTGAGTGACACTGAAAAGGGGGTGGAAACTGAAATTGTGAAAATAGGAGATTGGATTCAGTATGTGGGAGATTGATTACATTGAAAGGAGAAAAACAAAAATCGATTCAATAAATTCAACATGGCGAGACATATAAATTTTAGAGGTAAAATTGTCAAGACAAAATATATGCACTTTGTGTGAGAAAGTAGCCTATGAAGACACATAATTTAGAGACAACTTTGTGAGGAGAATAGGGACGAAGTCAAGGATAGCATAAACAACCAAATACGGAAAGTTGGAGTAGTTATGTGGATGACAAAATATTTTGTCAAAAGTGAATTGAAGTGTTGAAATGGGTAGGCGATTAATGAGATAAACGGCGATAGCAAAAATATGAGACTAATATGTGAGTAGAAAAGATGAATTAGAAAAAAAAGAGAAACCGATTTCAACAATATGGCGATGCCGTTGTTCAGAGTAGCCATTATGTTCTGAGGTATGTAGGGAATTTGAGATGAAAAATACCATTCATAGAGAGAAAGCTTTCAAGAATTTGATATTCCTCATCATTGTCGGTGTAAAAAGTAATAATTTTATGAGAAAAATAATTCTCCACAAGAGTTTTGAAGCGAATAAAGATGTCACGCACATTGAATTTTGTTTTGAGTAGCTAGAACCATATATACTAGGTGAAGTCATACATGAAAATAACATAATATTTGAAGCTATCATGAGATATAATTAGTGATGTCTAAACATCAGAGAACATGATTTCGACAGATTTAGAAAAAATAAGAATGGGTGTAGCAAAAAGTAATTTGTGACTTTTATTATAGTGACAGTCATTACAAGTAAATGTTGTAGATATAGAAGTAGATTATTGCAACTAACCATGAGATCAGAATATACTTAAAGATTTGAAAAAAAGATGCCCTAATCGATGATGTGAGAGAGATGCTCTAATTGATGATGCCACTCGGATGAAATGATTTTGACAATAGATAGAGCAAGTACTAGTGAAGATTTGGTTGATGTGATTGGCCACTCATAAATGCCGTTTTTAATTTGTCCTTGAAGAAGTTGTGTCCCCGTACGAAAATTCTTTACAAAAAAAAATATGGAAAGAATTCAGCGGAAACATTATTAGTGAGACAAAATTAAGAAACAGAGATCAAATTATTTTTCATATTTGGCACACAAAGAATATTATTGAGTGTACAATTGTGAGTAAAGTAAAATAGAAAAATAGAATCAGTGCAGGTGATTGGTAAATTCGTGTCATCTCAAATCATAATGTCGTCGGAATCATTCTAAGGAGAGTGAAGCGAGAGATTGTTCAAGTTGCCAGTAACATGGTGGGAGGCACGACTGTCAAATAGCCAAGATGGAGTTTCTGTGACGGTATTTGCTGTAAAATTAATCCGTGACTGCCATGATGTACGATTTGTTTCGAATTTGCGATTGATTGATACTTGATTTGTTGGCACTTGGTTGGTTAAACAAAAAGGATGGGCACTACTTGGCTGAGTGTCCTTAAGTATTACAAATTTGACAATGACTAAAATATGGTCGTGGTGTACGACGATCGTCATTAGATATTAGCGTAAAGTACCCGTTATTGTAAAACATAATTGGACAAAAAAATCTATGTGGTCAGAATTGAAAGAGATAGTAGATGATATAGAGATAGAGGCCATTCAAAATATTTGAAACTACTGAGGTAAGAAGAAAGGAGAAAAAATAAAAAAGAATTGAGCTCGTTAGAGCAATGGTGGTTCTGGTATTATGTAAAAACTTATATTCAATATTTATTTTTATTTATTGATATGTAGCACATATATATATACAATTAAAGTTTTCTAAAATCAAATATTTCTAAAATCAAACCAAAAGTAAATCTTCTTAAAGTCAAATCTTTCTTAAATGAAGCCATCAATTTTTTCTAAAATCAAGTGAAGTCAAATTTTTCTAAACCCAAACTAAATTAAATCTTTTTAATTTATGTACTCCAAAAAATTAGACCACCGTTGCAACTTAATTAGACTAAGACACCATATATCAGATCACCCAAAGATTTTTCGAGACATAGCCTTCGGGAGAGATCAGTTTTCTTGGGAGGAATGTCAGGATGCCGGAGAGCACTTTTGCAGCTGAAGGACATAGAGTGACAAAGAGGCACCCAGGCGTAGCAGCCACAGGAGTGCAATGGCTATATGAGGAATGCCGGTGGAGGAGTTAAACGGGCCGCTACTTGGAGAGGCCCGCAAGATATTTGCACTTAACAAGATGGACAAACCATTTTGCATGGTTTCTTGCAGTAAACTTTTGAATTTTCTCTACTAATTAAAACAACTTTGTAAACTTTTAACGGCCTTGCTTAGATATGAGTTAGCTAGGAATCAAATCTCACCAAAAAATTCACCTTCTTGCATGTTCTGGAAGCAAACGAAAGCTCGATTAATTTAACTTTTATTTACCATCACAACTGTAAAACTGCCCTGTGGACCACAAATCGACTAATTTAATTACCATCATTTAGTTAAAATAATGAAAAAGTTAAAAGCATGAATCAGAACAAGACAACTTCAAACAGTTCATCAACCCACCAGTACTCGCCTACAACCAGTTACACAAACAACATTTATGATCAATAGATTATAGAAAGAGTCAATAATAATTATTTAAATTTAGTTAAGCAGAGGTCTTACAGAATCTGACAACCATTTAACAAAGTCGTTTTCAGAAAAGATTACTGAGATTTGTTCTTCATCAGGCTGGCATTAGGTATGGATTCGGATGGTTGTAAATTTTTTAAGAGAAATGCATTAGCATCCTAGTTTGAATTTGAAAAGACTTGATGTTTAACCTATGGATTTTCTTTTACCCTACGCATGGATTTTCTTTTACCCTTTAAAACTTTGATATTTAACCTATTAGCTCATTAAAATAATCAGGTTAAGATATTAATTTAGAAAAGTCCGTCAAAGACAGCTAGAAAATCTATATTTAGGAGATTTCAGAAAATAAAGACAATATTTATTTGTTGTTAAACTCTTTTTGAACTCACTTTTTATAAATTTATTCTTACAAACAATTAAAGATAACTAAACCCGTCCTTACTATCGTAGGCCCAACCTGATCTCCAACCCAAACAACATATTCTCCAAACAGGTCCATTAGCCCATTTAACTTTCCGCGTTTTGGCGCGAAATAAAAAACCCGTTTACTTTCCCGCGAAAATTTGGCGCCAATCTATTGATTCGCTTGCTCTGCTTGTCTGATTATAACCACCGTTCCTAATCCCGCCGCAATCTTTCTATAATTCGTTCTCTTTCGATGCCACCGAAGACACCATTTCGCCGAAGAACTCAAGCTTCCATCGAAGACGATGAATACGAATCGATCACCTGCGAAGAGTGTAGCACCGGCGATCGCCCCGCTGAGCTTCTCCTCTGCGATAACTGCGATCGAGGTTTTCACCTATTCTGTCTCCGCCCTATTCTTCCACGTGTACCTGCCGGCCGTTGGTTCTGCCCTCTCTGTGCCGCTAATAAAAGGCCCAAACGTAAGGATCCCCCAAGAATCTTTTTTTTTTTTTTGTAAACATAAATATTGTTTCTTGATTTATCTGATTTGTGCTTTGTATGAATTGGTGTAGAGTTTCCTTTGGTACAAACAAAAATTGTTGATTTCTTCCGAATTCAGAGGAATTCGGACACACAGAATTTTCTGAGAAAGAAACGGAAAGCGGGCGGTTTGGTGGTGGCAAAGAAGAGGAGAAAGTTGTTACCTTTCAACCCGAGTCAGGATCTGAAACGTAGGATAGAGCAGATGGCTTCTCTTGCTACGGCATTGATGGCAACAGGTGCAGAATTCAGCAATGAACTAACGTACCCGGCCGGTATGGCCCTGAGGTCTGCAAATACGCCAGCTCTTGAACATGGAGGGATGCAGGTGAGCAGCACCAGAAACTTTGTTTTTCCGCTCTCGTTCTGATGTAAATATTTGTTTGAATCTTGCATCTGGCAATTCAGAGTTTTGCATGCTGATCTGTTCAATTGGTGGGTGAAATTCCTATTAATCAACAAATTTTGTTGTTCTTAATGTGCTAAGCGAGGAACCAATTGTTGGATATTTACTGATTTTGTGCCTAATAAAATTAAACGACCACTTCAAAGAAAAACGTAAAGCTGGAAATTAGCAAGTGATGCAATTCGAAATTGTAAATTCAGCTTTGTAATTCAGTCGTATGAAATTGGAGGTCTTTCATGATATGGGTAATGTTTTAGCTTATAGTCTAGCAGATAGATAGAGTTACTGTGATTGATCACAAGATGTGATTGTGTCAGGTGTTACCTAAAGAGGACAGGGAAACACTAGTTTTGTGCAAGAAGATGATGGAAAGGGGAGAATGGCCTCCTCTCATGGTTGTTTTTGATCCTCTAGAAGGGTATTCGTCAACATTCTTGAGTTTCTCAATTTGTAACTCTTTTATTGTTAGTGTTTAAATCTAAGATCTAAATTTCGGATGACAACAGGTTCACAGTCGAGGCTGATCGATTTATAAAGGACCTAACCATCATAACAGAATATGTCGGCGATGTCGATTACCTCGTGAAACGGGAGCATGATGATATAGATAGCATGATGACTCTTCTCAAGGCAAAGGATCCATCTCGTAGTCTTGTTGTCTGCCCTGATAAGCGGAGCAATATTGCCCGTTTCATCAATGGTATCAACAATCATTCACCGTAAGCTAACCCGGACTTGCTCTATTTAAGATATGGAATGTCAACTCCACATCTTGTTTCTATATAGAGTAGTGTAATTGCCATACATGGACCAAGGATTGTGTATGTTTGCCAATGCTTAGTCTAGTGTTGTCATATGAACCAGGGAAGGAAAGAAGAAGCAGAACTTAAAATGTGTGAGGTACGATGTTAATGGTGAATGCCGTGTCCTGTTGATTGCAAATAGAGATATCTCGAAAGGGGAGAGACTATATTATGATTATAATGGATCTGAACAAGAGTACCCAACGCACCATTTTGTCTAAATGGCTTCCTTCTGCCGAATGCTGACAACTGAACTCGTGGATCATCACTCCATTTAGGCAATTGAGTAAAGAATCGACCATCCGCTTTTGAAGTGAAAGCGCCAAGGATAGCTTGCCAGCAGAATGTTTCAGGTTGCTAAGTTCTAAGCAATGTATTTCTTTTTGTGAAAAATAAACAAAAGTATTTAACCCAAACAAAGAATTTTAATTCAAAATGTTGAGGCTTGATGTTCGTCCACTAGCATTGCATTCTTATTGTTGATTTGAAACTCTTAAGAATATTTTGCATACCATTATCGTAAACTTCACTATAATTTTTCCAAACAAATTGTTGACCTTTCACCTACTTAGACATATCTTTGAAATTTCTAATGTCTCAAAGGTTCTTTCCTTTTTTTTTTGTTGAATTTGAATCCTTTTCTTTCTATTGACCATCCTTTCGTTTCGTTCTTCTTTTATCTCTCTGTATGTTTTAATTATGTAAAATTTATTTTTTTATCAGATTTTGAATTCAAATTTATTTCTGCATTTTAAGTAATTCTAAATTTAATGAATTTATTTTTAATTTATTCTTGCCGAACTTAATTTTACTAAATTTAATTTCATAAAATTTATTTTTTATACACTCTAAACGACAGAATTATAAAGGCAACTTTTGAATCCAAAAGGGAAGGTTCAGCGGACCATGTCCTTTCACCATACAAAGTCTTTGAAGAGGCCAAACACGAATTGAATATTCAATGATAACTAAACCTCGTTGCATTATATAGAATTGATTATATTAATCTTTTCATGCCTCGTCGCAGTTATATCGAGTTAGTTATATGGAGTTAGTTATACTGATCTTTTCATGATATCATACTTTGTTTTAAGCAGTTTGCTCGGTGAAGTCATTAAGGATTTAACTCACGAGTTATGACAAATTTTTCAAGAGAACTTCTTGTCAAAAGACAAACTAGTGGGTTGAATTTGCTAAATTACATCATTAAACTCTGATCCTACAAAATCATGATAGTTAATACAATAAACATACGGGCTCAAACAGGCCACGTGGCAGGCCCACCAACCATATCCCAATTAATTAATTATATTACATGAAATTAATTAATTAAGTAGTTGTAATCTGAATGCCGTATCAACTTTATTAGTCGGCGTTTTTATAATCTTAATTCCAAAAAACTTTTGACTCCTTAATCCTTTCCACAAAAATTAAATAGTTATATAGTTAAAAGAAATTAAAATAATTATTTAGTTGTAAAGTTGAAGTTGTTAGAATAAGACTTGAAATTTTGAAATTTATTGAAGAAGTATTGGGAAAGAAGATCCATCCATTCAAAAAAGGATTGCGTGTGAGTTGGAGAGCGTAAGCAAAGACGTACTCCCACTACTAGTAGTCTGGTAAACACACAGGACACAGCAACGACTATCTCAACACCAAAACCGAACCACTCTCTATCTTATTAAACTCCAGTTTTCAAACGTTTTGGTTTCAAAGTTTGCTACAACTCTTCTTTCTAGAAAATTTGTTTTAATTTTAAAGAAATCATTTATTTGTTTTGTTGATTTCCTGTTTTGCTTGAAACATTTGAGCATCCAAAAAGTGTTTTGGAATTTTCAATTTATTGAAATCCAAGTGATTTCTTGCTTTCTCTTTTTCTTTTTAGTATTAATTATTAACAATGTTATAGGGTCTTTTCAAATCGTTGATTGTTTGTTATTAATTTTGTTTTTGTGATGTTTTGTTTGGGAATGTGCTCTTCTGTGTTGTTGGTTCAACTCCATCCATCACTTCTAAAATTTGAAATTTCTAACATTTTTGGATTCAGTTTTGAGATTGGCTAACTTTTACTTGATCTCAGTTCAATTGTTTATTGATTATTTAAGATAAAGAGAGAAATTTCCCTCAAATAGATCTCTTTGAAAGCATAGAATCTCGGTGAATAGTTCTCCAAGTAGAAGATAAGGAGGAGGATTTTTGTGACCCTATCGATGAGTCTCACCGGAATCTAAATCAGCAATGGATGTTGGTGGAAATTGTAATTCATCCATGGATGATGATTTTGACAATTCTTTAGTTCGCGATCCTTTCTGCTGGTTATGGACAAAGAGACCGGCAAGCGTGAAAGAACGACGACAAAAGTTTTTGAGGTGGATGGGTTTGAATGATTTGATAGATGTATCTGATTGCTCCAGCAATCAGGATGGAGGTCCTGCTTGTTGGACTGAATTTGGTAGGGATGTTCATCCAATCATGTCTAAGGATGGAGCTGCAACGGCGAACTGCTGTTCAGATGATGAAGTTCCTGCATCTGTCCAGTCAAAGGAAGATGAGATTACATCTAAAGATCAGGCTCATGCAGAGGTGTATAATGGGCTTTCTAATAACCGAACTTCTGGATGCAGTTCAAAAAGGTCTGACAATTCTGATGATCCAAAAAGAGGAGGTGGTCGACCTACTCATACTCAACCTACTAGTAGCCGAGATGATCACACATCAAATGGTATCAAGACAAGGAGGAAAAAAAGTGGGTTGTTGAACCGATTAGGAGCTATCTCTTGCATTGCAGGTAGAGGCTCCAAGGATAGTGAATTAAGTTCTTCCCATTCTAAGAATTACCAGACTGCTACGAATCGACGTGTTAGAGTACAACTTCATAAAAAGCGGTTGAAAGAATTCTCTGCAGTTTATATGGGGCAAGATATCAATGCCCATGATGGTCCAATCTTGACCATGAAATTTAGCCCTCATGGCCAGTATCTGGCAAGTGGTGGTGAAGATGGTATTGTTAAGGTGTGGCATGTGAGAGGATGTCATCGATTAGATGAAGCCCAGGATTTTGATTATGATCCTTCGTGCGATTATTTCATAGTGAACCGTGACTCAGAGTTAGTACCTCTTTCTAAGAATAAGAAAACCAAAGGCAAGAATCTGAGGAGGTTGTTGAGTTCCACATGTGTTATTATACCCCCCCATGCCTTACACATATTAGAGGAGCCAGTGCATAACTTCCAGGAGCACCATGGCGAGGTCCTCGATCTTTCGTGGTCAAATGATAAGGTTCACTTTCTTGGCTCCAGTTTATCGTTAAAAATGTTTGGTAGGTCTAAAGACTTCCAACTTTTCTAATGATATGCATGTTTTTTCCAGTATTTGTTATCTTCATCAACAGACTATACAGTACGTCTCTGGCAAGTTGGGTGTGACAGATGTATCAAGGTTTTCAGTCATAACAATTATGGTGAGATGTTTGCACATAAGAAATTTATTCCAGCCAGTTTGGTATTATAAAAATACTGTGACTGGACTCAATATAATATCTGATTTTAACTGAGTTTATCATTTCTAGAGCAGTTACTACTGTTCAGTTTAATCCTGTCAATGAGGAGTACTTTGTCAGTGGTTCCATTGATGGGAAAGTTCGTATTTGGAAGATTCAAGGATGTCAGGTTGTGGACTGGATTGATGTTCGAGAAATAATCACTGCAGTATGCTACTTCCCTGATGGAAAGGTTTGTCTTTTTTGGATTCACTTATTGAAGTGGTATCAATTAAGTAGGTTTAGAGTGATGGTTTTGGTGTGGCTTCTGTAGGGAGTTGCCGTTGGTCTGATGAATGGAGAATGTCGCTTCTATGATGCATCAGGTATGCAAGTTTTCTGAACATTATATTTGCTAACTTAGCAAACAAAGGTCAGACATTTGGTAAAGGGGTTCCATTAAAGTGGTTTGATACGTTAGCAACACGACTAAGCTAAAATCCTTATCTTGGAAATCTGAGTGTATTTCATCTTGTTCATGGGTTGAACACCATTTAACAATTCTATGTGATATTTTTTCATACTGCCTCTGGACTTCATCTGGTCCTCTTTTAGTTTGTAATAGCTCTTTCTTCTAATGTCCCATTTTCTCTTAAAAATGTTGCCAGATCAATGTCTTATACTTAATTTCTTCTGTTCTGTGTAGCAGGAAGCTATTTGCAATTGACTGCTCAGATCTCTCTACAAGGAAAAAAAAGGTATCCTTACAGGAGAATAACAGGATTTCAGGTAAAAGGATGTTGGATGCTACTCTAAGTTCAAATGCAACTGCATTCCGTTATGATAATATTCTTCAAGGTTTTAGTTTCTGAAGTCATATGTTTCTCCCAGTTCTCTCCTTGCGATCAACGAAAAGTAATGGTGTCTTCTGCTGATTGTCAAGTCCAGATTCTTGAAGGGACGGATGTCATCTGTAAGTACAGAGGTAAGTGTGTCATATGAGTTTCTTCTTGCAGTAGAAATCTAAGACCACCTTTTCATATGCATTACCTGTTTGTACTACTACTAGGTCTTCAGAAAGCTGGAAGTCAGGTGTCAGCTTCATTCACTACAGATGGCAGGCACATTGTTTTAGCTAGTGAGGATTCAACACTCTACATCTGGAGCCACCATTATCAAGGAGTGCCTCTATCAATCAAAAAGAGGAAGAGTACTACTTGGTCTTGTGAACATTTTGTATCTCACAATGCGTTGATTGCAGTTCCATGGAATGGCCTAGGATGTGGAAACCTTGGTTCAGCCACTTCTGGAAGTCCCCATTCACACGGAGAAACTTCTAGAGAACAAATTGGTATTGGTGAAAGGAATCAAACCCCTGATCGTCTTTCTACTAGGAGCACCAATTTCTTGACAGAGTTCCTCCGAAAGGGCTTGGTGACTTGGCCTGAGGAAAAGCTTTATTCGAAATTGATAAGCCCATCTTCTTTGTCAAAATCCCTGCATAACATTTTGAGATCCTCATACCGAAACAATGCACATGCCTGGGGCCAGGTGATTGTGACTGCTGGTTGTGATGGGCGGATAAGATCGTTTCAGAATTATGGTTTGCCTGTCCATCTGCAATTTTGTTGGCCTTGACTGAAACCGTGGGTTCACCTGAGAAGCATATTCGAGTCTAATTAAGACGATACAGCGCACATCATTGCATGTTGTGCCATTATCAGAAGGCATGGGACTAGTACTGCGTGGTCCTCAAGTTGAAATCTAGTAGAATGTCTATAGGATCTTGATGCGGGAAAAGCAGGTAATTGCTGGTCTAAGATAAAAGACAACTTACAACCTCATTGTGTCAGTGCTTGCTTCGAAGTAACTCGAAAGAAATTTTCTTAACAGCTACAACGGAAGTAGTACACATGTTGCAAAGTCTTGGGTATCCAGGGTTTTCGGTTGCATTGGAGTATTCAATTTTCCACCAGCAGCTATGTTTCTTCTCAAATTTTCACTGATCTGACCTTTGTGATCTAGTTTGCAAGAAAGTGTATACGCCGCTGGCACGGGATCATCTGCAACATAGAAACTTGCTAGCTTTTCTGCAAACATGTCAGTTCTGACCCCAGCATTGCCATACACGGTAAAGCCACTTGAAAGCATTGACAGGAAAATTTTGTAGCAGGACCTTGCTCACTTAGCTGGTTAGACTACAGTCATTCACAAGGTTCCCAAGCCTGTGTTACTACATTCTTTTTTATTTTGACTTGGCACAGAACAACGGGTGCTCATTTTGTTTTCTGCAACATAGAATGTAAAAAGTTCTTTCACATATACACATTCAATAATTTTCTCAAAGGGGAAAGAACTTCAGTGTATTGCTTTTCATAAATATCTGTTTGTTTCATGGAGAGATGATGATCATGCTGCAAAATAAGTTTGGACTTACCGCAGTTAAGTGTCTGACATTTGGCTGCTGTCTTTACCGAACAAGTAGATATGGAAGTACCAATGAGCAACAGATATTTGCCATAAATATGTCAGCAAAATCCCAATGTGTGTAGCAGAAGCAGGCGTAAATGATAATGGAGGGGAATAGTCTTAAATTTTATGAATAATATTTCAGGACCAACTATAAGTAATATAGGAGTAAAAACCTTCTCTCACATCCAGCCACAAAGCGGAGCCGGAGGATTGTCGGACGCACCTCACAGTGACAAGAGTTTAGCACACACCTTGAGCTAATCATCAGTCCAGCTCGGCTATGAGAATATCAAGGGCCTACTCTAAAAGAAATTGATAGAGTGAGGATAGACATTCGGTGACCAATTGTAAGTAACGTGGAACTAATAAACTCTCTTTCACAGAGAATACGCAAAGGAGGAAGGGTTATCTTGTTAGCCAGAGTCGACATACAGTTAAGTAGTTTAGTTATAGTAGAACGTTTTTCATTTTCGACTTTCAATGATTTAGTGATATTTAGTGTATGTTTCAAACACTCATAATTTTTTTTTTTTTTAAATTCGGAATTTCGAATAATTTATATATTTTATTTATATTAAAATTTCAAAAATGTATTTTTATATACAAAAATTAAAATTTTTTTATTTATATATCTCATAATATAATTTTTTATTTTAATTTTTAACGTACTTTTAAAAATTATACTATTTTAGTTTTTATTTTTATTTTTATAAAAATTACTTACGGATATTTCAAACACGAGCATATGAAATCCTGCCAATGCACTAGATTTAAGATTTACTGAGAAAAATCTGCTTTCGCCTACGATTTTGGCTGCCTCAGCGACCATTGCCGCCTGAGATCTTAAGATTACCGCCTGCAATCTTCCATCGTCATTGTCGCCGCTGCTGTCTCTGTCGTCGTTCCGCAACTGTTACTATCGTGGCTGCCGCTGCTGTCTATAGCCGCTGCTGCCGCCACGTCAATCGTCTGCTTCCTCCTTGTTGTCTCGAATTCCTCTGATATCACTTAACTATTAGCAATCAATTAATTTTTTTTCTTCCTTTCAAACTTTTTTTCATTATCTTTTTTCTAGTGAGTGTTTTAGTTATCAAAAATTGAATTTTGCAAAATAAGTTTCATAAAAATTAAAATTAAATTTTAGTATAAAAAATAAAATTTGAAATAATAGTTATTACATATAAAATAAATTTTAAAATTATATTTTGATATAATTAGATTTTAAAATTATTTAAAATATATAAAATAAAGAAACTCAAAATCAAAGACAAAGTGGAGTTCTTCGAAACATGCCACTATTATCGTTAAGTGAATAAGACGTATACAATCAACTTGAAATATCTGAACTCATGATATACTTATCAATAACAAAATGTTCTTGACAAGGGGTTCTAAGATTTTTGTTGACAAAGCAGCTAAAAAACGTCTGTATAGTATTGTACTATTTTATGCTTAAAACTTAAAAAAACATTTCAGTAAATATGTACTTATTTTTGAGAGAAGTATATAACAAAATAAAATATTCTTAGATATATAATAATCAAAATAATATTAAACTTTTGAATTATTTTTTATAATGATTTGATTTTTTCAATTTGAATTGTTTATAACATAATAAATTTTTTTAATATGTTTTATATTAATATATATAAATTAGCAAAATTTTATTACTATAAAATAATAATTATTAAATTTTTGTTAAATATAAAAATTTCTTATTGTTAGGGCCTACAAGTATTAAGAATGAACAAAATAATACAGTAAGATATTAATAGATGTAAACAAATTTTCACATAAAAGTAATATAGTCATAAATTTTATAGCAATTTCAATGTCCATTAATATGAAAACGAGTAGCTAATCCGAAGGAAAAAAACGTTTAGTAGTCTTTACTCTTGTTGGGATGATAAGAGAGGGTATGATAAAAAGGCATTTGGTTGTATTTTGTTCATCCAACACCTCTACACCAAGGTATATGGCATGGCTAGATACCTCTTTAATAATCTGATATTTAATAATTAAATTAAATATGAATTCTATGGACACTTCTTATTGCGATAGTTCATAGATATAAATAACAATATATGATCCGACCCTAGTGACGGCAACTTGAACTTTTTAGTCGGTTTCGGATCGATCCATATAATAATTGGATCAAAATTATTCAATCATAACTCGATCCATTTATTTATATGATTAAAATTTTCAACCATAATCCGACCAATTTAATAGTCGAATAAAATTCAGATTGACTATTTAATAATTAAAATAAAAAATATTAATACTAATTTAATAATAATAATATATATAAATGATTAATTATGATATATCTAAAAAATATTTCAATAAAATTTATAAATTAAGTAAAAGTTAATTAAATTATGATAAATTAGAAAATATATATATATATATATATATATATATATATGCAAATTAAATTCAAATATTATGCCATTATTCAAAATATTTTTTAATTATTAAATAATAAATACTATATAAATAGTTATATGAATTAAACGGTTCAATTTCGAGTTAATCCGAACCTGACCCGAACCTATTTAATTTTTTTCGATCAAATTCGGGTCGACACGAAATCGATCAAAATCCGACAAAAGCTTGACCCGAACTCAACTTTTTTAGATCGGGTATAAATTTGTCACCCCTACCCGACTCTAAAACTCAACCCGAAATCGACTTATTTAATTAAAAATAGGGATAAAAAATTGATACGTATAAATATATTAATTGGGTTAGAATTGAACGAACTTGACCCAATTATTAAAAAATCGATCCGAGTTAATTCGAAATTGATCCACCAATCCGAATTGACACCTATTAAAAAAATAATTCTTAATTTTTCTTACTGTATAATAAAATATTAATAATAAAAATAATTGACAATAATAATTTATAAATTATTAAATTATATTATATTTATAATTAATTAATTATTTTTATATCTTAGTGAAACAATATAATATGAGAATTTTAATATTGCCAAAAGTATTACTATATAGGTATTTTTTAATAACGAATTTGAATTTCGTATAAAAATTTTTATCAAAATTTTGTTAGATAAACATATTTATCAAAATATTTGTATATATTTGTAATCATAAAATTTCAACTGTCGCCACATTTTTTGAAAATAAAAATTAATTTTTTTGGAATATTTTACGAACCGATGAAAATAATAAGAAATGCATATTTAACGGACATTAACTATATCTCATCACTAATAATATCGTGCACTTTTATTAAATTAATCTTATAATTTTGCTTAAGTTTAAAAATATAAAATTAAAAATTAACAGTTTTAATTATTAAATAGATCAATCCGAAGTTGATCTGATCGTTAATATGTTAGATTAGGATTGACAATTTTGATCCATATAAATTCATGAGTTAGAATTGAACGAATTTGACTCGATTATTAAATAGGTCGATATAAAATCAACCCATAAATACAAATATCACCCCTATTTATAGTTCTTGGGTGTAACCTTGCATAGCAGCTACACTATAAGCGCTTATTTACCAACTCATCGAACTCCTTTTTTTAAAATTATTTTAATATAAAATAAATAAAACTTTAAATAATTTTTATTAAAAATTTATTTAAAAATTAAGATCAAATTTAATTTTAATATAAAATAAATATAAAAATATATTTATATTAATATTTTTAATTTTATTTTTTAATTTACTTCAAAAAAAATAATTTACTTTATGGTAAACACGCCTCCAAGCAAAGTGACACAAGTAAATACTCACGAGACATGATAGAATACTAACACTAGAAGAGCAGACAGAAAATAAAAAATAAAGGTGACCTGCTACAAGTAAAGCGTCGAATGTATTAGTGATTATTTAAAAAAATTAAAGAAATTATATTTAAACTTTTTAAAAATAAATATTATCTTTTTCAGAAAAAAATAATAAGAATAATAAGATTTTATAATATTCAAATTTTTTATATTTTTTAAATTTAAAATTTTTTTAAATATTCTAAAAAATTTTATCAAAAAATATGAGAATAAAAATGAAATATTAAGCTCTTCCAAACTTCCAACTGAGGGCAATACTGAACGTCACAACAAATTTTACATAATAAGACTTACAAGCAAATCAGTCAAAATGCTCAAAAAAACACCAATCTAATAAGAAGATATATATCAACATTTTTCGATCTAAATTGAAATCAAGCAACATATTTCAATATGTAGAGAAAGCTGCAGATAGATAAAACGATTGTAGACAATGATATACAATTGGTAGAACAAAAAAAAATCAGGAACGGGAACATCATAAATTTTACATGATAAACAATAGAATATAGAAATCAGGAAATAGATCAACACCAGATTTTACTAACGGTTCTATAATCAACCCCGTATGATGGAATCGAGTCGAAAGTTAAATTTTTATTTTAAATTGAGTCGAAAATAGAATAATAATTTTAATGTATAAGTTTAGATTTATTTTATATTGTAAAATATATGAATTGTCCAATTTTAATTTAGATAGAGAATAATTAAAATTTGGTATTTAAAATCGTACTTAGAGAAACTTTATAGGTAGTTTATTTATATATTAAATTCAATTTTCTCAATCAAAATTTTTTCTTACTTATTTTCAATAAAAGATAATATAAATTTTAAGTTCCATTTTTATTAAAAATAAAATACAAACTCTACTCCAAATAATCATATTTAAATTTTATTTAATTAAAATTTTGAATTACTTATTTGTAAATTTGAGTTTTTATATAATTTTAATTTGAAACAAAATAAACACGTTCTATATATAGTATGCTTTTTGTCATCTATCTATTATTCGATAACAATAATATATCCAAAAGGCACCATTATGTGCTCGTTTTTCTATTTCTGTTCTATATGCCTATATTTTATAGAGCAGCTGCAACAAAACAGTAGCACAAGATTTTGTTCTAGACCCAACGTTCCTTGTTGCTGTCACTTCTAGCGTGCGTTTTGAAATTATTTATAAAATAGAATTTTTTTATAATAAAAGATATATAAGTTTTATTTTTTTATTTAAAAAAATAAAAATATATAATAAAAAAATTTTATTATGTAAAATTTTTTACACTATTTAAAATTTTAAATAAATTTTTTAAATACAAATAAAATATATATTAAAAAATATAAAATTAAAAAATTAAAAATAAGTGTTTAAAATACAATCCCAAACACACCCTACGTATATTGTAACTTACCACTACCACCGCCTCCTTTTTGTCACCAGATATTAAACACTACCACCGTGTTTTAATTATATAACAAATAATGTTGTTAAAAACAAAATTATAAATAATATCGGTGAAAGTCAAATCAATATAATAAAGTTTAGAATCATAATTTAAAATAGATAAACTAAAGTTTGAAATTAATTTAATATAAGTAAATTTTAAAATAAAATAAAGAATTTAAATTATAAATAAAATATAAAGTGATACATTTCAAAATTTTAAAAAATAGATTTCTAATAATAAATAACATGCCTTAAGTGTTGTTTGGAATATTTTTTATTTACTTTTTATTCTGAACTTTTATTTATATTATTTATAAATTATTTTATACTATTATATATATTTTTAAATATAAAAATTTGTTAAATGTTAGAAAATTATATATTTTAGTATTGTATTTTTAAAGCTTATTTTAAAATATGTTTTGTTAAACGTTTCTTTCAAAAGCAATTATAATCTCCTTTTCAAGCTAAATTTACGTATTAGATCTTCTACAAGTTCTTTAGCGTGTCTAGCCCATGTCATAGACAGGCAGGACTAAATAGCTAAAAGTTTATTTAAAGGACATAACTATACGATAACAAGTCTTGGTTGTCTAGATTTGCAAAACGCAGGTTTGGAACTTCGGATATTTATTTATTGCGTCTTTTAATCACACGAAATTTTTTTACTTAAGTCATAACAATGAAGCAAGTGAAATATAAATTCTAAAAACATAGAAATTCAAACTAATAATTAAATATGTGAAATAAAAATTTTAAATTATAAATTTTATAGAAATAAAATCTGATTTAAAATAAAATAAAATTTTGAAAAAATAAATTAACCATTGAAAATATTAAATTTGAAATCTGAAAAAAAAAGTTGAAAGTTCGGTCTCAAAAACATGCCGTTAAAGATAACTTTTCGAAATTTCAACTGAGTCAAACAGTCCCACCCCAGCCGCAAAGGAACAATATGAGCCCACAAATAACAACCATCCAGTCTTAATCTAACGGCTCATGGTGATTCCAATCTTTAATCACACAACAATTAAAGCGGCTCAAGGTGATTCCAAAGACAAAGCAACTAACCACGGGACCAACAATTGACGTCGGCGTCAAATAAATGAAATATCGCCGTCAACGTGGCTGTTGAGATATTTATCTCTTCCAGACATATAAATACATTCCCCCCACCCTCAAGTAGCTTAGCAAAATCATAATATTCTTATTCTACCATTAAGTTTACAAACAGTTTCTCTTTCATATATTTTATAAAAAAAACTCGGTCATGGAGTTTGGAGATTTCGAGTTAGCGATCGCCGGCGGCGGCGTCGGAGGAGTAGGCGTAGGGCGGTGGACGGAAGAGAAACACAACGCGTTTCTCAGCTGGATGGAGGAATGTTTTGTGAAAAGGATGCTGATGGGGATCAGCGACGGCGACGATGACCACGACGATGAAGAAGATAGCGGGTATTGTGATGTTTACGAAGGTTTCTATTGCTGTGAGGGGCGAGTTCCACGCCTTCGTCTTGATCGATTGCTCCCTGATAGCGCTACTGAATCGACAAAGGATTCGAAGAACTCGGCGGAAGCGGAGAAGAAGAAGAATGTTAATCCTAAGCCTGGCGATACTGTGCATGTTCGTGGTGATGCCGCGAAGAACAGCTGCGTTGACAGAGCAAGATGATTCAAAAATCTAAAAATTTTGAGATATTTTTATGAGTTAATTAGCATGGTAGCATCTCCCGAAGCCGAAAGTGATTTGATTTAGGTTTTTCGTTCCCGATTGATTAGATTAGGTTAAGATTCATCAGTTGTTCGATCTAATTGCTCCTCTTTTGTTTGGTTGTTTTCGCTTTGAATTTCCTTTTTCTTTTTAATTCTGATTGCTGCCTTGTTGGGGGTTGCAACCTTTCGATTTATGGATATTTATTAAGGAATGAAGGGAGAGGAAGAGAATGGTTATGGATATTTCTTGGAACATGCGCGCCAATTAAGATGATATTGGTCTGGATGTGATTTAATTGGTGCGCTACCGTACTAATGGTTGTTAATGAACTCATTGTGGATGCGTTAGGGTAAAGATATCTCATTCATGATTTTCTCTTTTATTTTCTCTTTTATAAGGCATATGGCCAAATTGAAGTATGTTAATGTATAATATCAGCAGTTCAGCACCAACAGGTCCTGACCACGAAATGGATACTAAAATAGAATTAATGAAATGAAATTCTAAAACAGAAATTTTTTATTTATTTAAAAAATGTTATTTTTTATTAAAAAATAATAATACTAAATAATAATAAAATTTTAATATTTAAAATTTTAAGTTAATTTATATAATATTTCATTTAAAAAATATAATAAAATAAAGAAATGAAAATTATCCTTAAGTAAGGACAAACAACGCCGAAGAAGAGAGGAAAATATCTCAGCACTTGGGGTTGGAAGATGTTTGACTCAAACCAACAGAGACATATACAATTAATATTATTGCTGTTTTTCTTGGATATGGCCTGACCAACTTTAAGATAAGCGCATGTTTATCTAACATATAAATTCATTTTTATATAAAAGTTTTATTTATAATTTATTTTTAAATAAATTAAATATAAAAAATTAAACTTAGTTTAAATTTTAAAATTAAAAATTTCAAACATAAAATTTTACTTTTTATCAAGCACTAAATTTAATTTTTACAAACTTTTATTTTTAAAATTGAGTTTAACTTCAAGTAAATACGTTTTAAGAAAAAACAACCAGATTTATTTTAAAACGAGTTGAAATTGGATACAGCAATACTTCGTTCAAGGTTGTTTATGAGATTTGAGATATGGAAGGAAATCAATGCTCAGAAGAAAATCTCTTTTAAAAGCTTTAGATAGCATAACATGTGGATTATAATAGCGTTCAGTAATAAGTTTACGTCATGTTGAAGTTGAACTATGTGTATTTGCTTCACTGCTAAGAAGCGATTACACGAAAATCATGAGTTTACTTAACACTAGTTCAACACGCAAGTTAATTTGTATTGGCATTCAGCCAAATTAGTATGTCAATTCGAATTGCTAAATTAATTTATATCATATTTAAAATTAATCAATATTTTATTTAATTTTAATTTAATTTATAAATTTATAAAATTTAAAATTATCAATTCTAATTAATATTTAATAATTAAATTAAATTTGAATTGATTTATTTAATAATTAATATTGTTATTTTTATTTTTATATTTTAAATGTTAGTGAATAATTGAGACTATTGCACAGTAATCTTGATAAATAAATTTAATCTATCAAAATATTCATTTCTCAAAATTATAGATTCTTAAAATGTTTCAATATATTTTTATTTATTTCAATTTCTTATAAATATACGGTGACAAATTCATTTTTTAAAAGATTTAACTAACAACTTTTTTTACCAAAAGCATATCTTTTTAAGCAGTTACAGACAGCACCTTACCTTTCTTTTCTATTGTTTTGTTTTCTTTGAAACTTGTGTTTAAATCTACTCGATCGTTTGTCAAAATTTTAAATTACATTTCAACACTTCAATTAAACTTCTCATTGTTTAATAAACTTTTAATAATATTTAAAAGTTTTTGTTAATAATAGGTGAACTATACATCATAAAAAAAATATATATATATAGAAGTTTTTTAAAATAAAAACTCAAACTTGTTTCTAAAACTCCTTAAAATAATTTTATTAGTAAAATTATTTTTAGAAAAGTTTTTTATATTGGGTATTTATTAAAACTAATTAACAATACTATATTAAAGATTGATTCTCTAATTTTAATATTAGATTTAGGATACGTGGATAGTTTTCTAATACCTATAAATGAGATAATTTGCTTAAAATAGATGAATTTGCATTTTCACTTTAACAATTAATCCTTATTGAAGGACTGAATTTTAAAACTTCTTTCAATTAGAGGTCTGCTTTATGTCCGTAGGAAACATTTATTTGACTAAAACATTTATTTTGAAGACAAAAACAACAACGACGACGACAAGCTCTTCATTTCCACCGCGTGGCTGTTTCTCTTCTTCTTCTACTCGTCCCGTTCTTCTCTTTGAAAGAAAAGGACTTTGCAATAATCTCATTCCATTGTCCGGTTCTCGTCACGAGTCTACACTTTTATTTTGACCAGTATGGCACTTAGATTATTTTTTCTTGTTTTACTAAGTTAATTTTTTATTCAAATAATGTATCAAAAATAATTAACAAAATTTGTATAGATTTGAAAAAAGAAGGAAAGAAGAGAGAACACAAGAAAAAAAACTTGAAAAAAACTCATACAAAAGTTACGAATTTTATCACAACTCTTACTTATTTACAAATTTTTTACTTGATAGTTAAAAATGACGACATTCTTCTCTTATTTATACATACTTCATCTCCTTAGTGGACGTTGAAAATTACTTTGATCAGACGATTAAAAATACTTGATCCAAAAAATTCTTATATAATATCACATACAAAAGCTTCCACCCCTCAAAATTTCAAACTATTTAAAATATTTCCTAAATTATTCTATACTTATGCCAAAATATTCTAAATATTTAGAGTATTTTATCATATTTTATACCTATCTTATATATAAGATATTTTATTTAGATAAAAAATATTTTATCAAAATAATAAGGATGTGGAGAAAAATTAAAATAGTCACGCCGTGATATTATTGTCAACCTATTTTGCGATGCTCTCATTGAGATTGTGTGAAGCCGTAGCAAAATTTTCGATCTTATGATAGAATGGCTCTCTTAAGGATGCACTTGTGCTTGTATCCTCCCTTGGCTCCTAGTTAGGGTGACTTGGCTCTTTTAGAGTGATCTGTATTGCTGGTTATGTTTTCTTTTCTCTTATCGAGAATGGTAAGATCAAAATAGCTTTGGATTGAAATTTTGCTTATTATGGAAAAAATATCATGCACGTATTTTGCTAAGTTAAGATCTGCATGTAGTTGGCAAAGAAGATAGGTACGACATTTTACGCAATCCATAAGCTCCATTACAAGAATTATAGGATAATCGTCTATAGGCATAATAGAAAAATCCATAAATTATACCACTCATTATTGCAAGTTTTGTTCTCGTTGGCAACACCGACAACAAATTTTGATTCGTAATTAACTGACTTAATCCATCATTGCCCTTTCACGTACTTGATGCAGAGCTTTGTTGCTATCTTCTCCGCAAGGAAGTTCTGGATCACCTTTGTGTCTATCAAAGTTCGGACCTCCTATTCTTCAACTTTGACCATCACGTACATTCGACCATTCACCTAACATTTTGGCATCTCAATTTTGACTTTGACAGTATTAAGTAGTGTAACGAGCTCATCCTTACTTTTTTTGTTTGTCATTGTAGTTAATCTATTATCTCGACTAATACAGATAGCTTATTTCTTTTTTGGCATTTTCTAACCGTATGTTGACCATTACTAAAGAAGCATTTTAAATATTGTTTGTTGTTCTCTCGGTTACCATTGCTTTCTAGACCTCTGCGGGAGATTCCCTTTGTCATAAATGGTCAAATATTGCCTCTTTGATTTGATGGCTACCTCCTCCACCTCTTTGATTTGATGCCTCTTTGACCTTTGTAGAGCATGTTCTTCTCGGATCTTTAAAATTCTGTATGGGATTCGGCTATGACATGGTATAGTTGAGATTTTGAGATCTCCTGCATTGGATCTCTAGTCTTACTCATATTCGTATCCCGTTCGCAAATCTTAATCTAATACTACTTATGATTGGTCTAAACTTTTACTTTGGTCTATAATGCACTTAGTCATATCTTTTTGTGGCTAAATCATCATTTTATCCAAATAAACTATAAAAAATAGCTAAAAAAGCTTGTATAGATTTGAGTGAAGCAGTGAAATAGAGAGAACACTTTAAGAAAGCTTGGAAGAAACTCTTACAAAGGCTTAAAAGCTTTATCACAACTATTGCTTGTTTACAAAATTTTTGCTTGATGGTTACAAATTAGGACATTGATCTTCTATCTATACCAACTCCATCTCTTTAATAGATGGTAGAGATTATTTTGACTGACGATGGAGAAAAAATAATCTAGATAGTTCTTACATAATATCCCATATAAAATTTTCATCTTCTAAAATATCCAAATTATCTATACTAATTCCTAAGTTACTATAGACTTACGCCAAAGTATTCTCAATGTTTAGAATATTTTACCATACATTATATCTATCTCATATATAAGTATTTTACTTAAATAAAAATTATTTTATCAAAATAAAAAAAATAGAGAGAAAATCAAAATAGCCACACCGTAATATAATGCATACAAGCAATGTCTGGCTGCATTTTCTTAAGCTTTAAACTTTAAAAGAATCAGCTTATAGTAATTTTGGTGTTTGGATGAAAGCTGTTTAAAATATGTTTAAAAATATTTATAAATAAACTTTTTGAAATAAAAAATTTTAGAATTTTTAAAAAATAAGTTTAATTTTTTATAAAAATTAATAAATATTATGTATAAAATATACTTTAAATTTAGAGTTAGGAATTTTAGGATTCGGAGCAGTCTTATGATTGCTCAATGATAATGATTTAGAGTAATGAGCTATAACTAGAAACCCTAATTGTATATCCAAGCCCTATACTCCGAACTCTCAGGAGGAACTCAAGCATAAAGACTTCGTTACTGAAGTTGGATGGAAACGCATTTTTAAGCAAGAAAATAAAATCTTAATTTCTCATTTATCTCCCATTAAAATTTTCTTTCGTTGGCTGCTAACTAATTGCTGGAACATTCTTTCTGTTGATGCAGAAACGTTTCTTGTTTGGGCAAGTTACAAGTCAAGCATTAGGACAAACAAAATTTAAGTGGACTTATAGGACTTAATAAGTACAGTGAATTTTTTTTTTCTAGGCAGGCTTTCAACAGAAAGTTAACTTATTCTTATCACTATACATTTCGTTAATGTTTCATATATGCACAGAACTAACTCTGTAGTTAATTACATATTTCTAAGATATAGCTTGCTCAGATATACATATACGTAAAAGTTTTTTTTAAAATTTTCATAACTATATGATGATTTATAGTAGTGTTCTAACAATTGTAACATATATATATATATATAGCAAAAAAGAAAAAAAGATATGGTTAGTTAGGCAATAATAATCAATGAAACAGTTTATGAGAAACAGTATATTTGGAGGAATTAGAAAAAAAAGAGAGAAAGGTTTTGTTTATTGCAATCAAAGTGTTAGGCCTTCAAATTAGGTTGGGTCGTTTAGTAGTGTAAAGGTCAAGTGATCCCAAATAAAAGATGAGCTTGGTTGGTAGACTAGATTCGAGTTAGTAGCGTTAGTCTACGATAGTGCCCAAATTAAATATGGATTATTTAATTTTAAATTAGGCTAGCAACTCGTTCTAAATTGGATTAAGTTGGTCTTCGACTTCGTGGGCTTCCAAACCAATGCCTCTTAATAGTCAAATATTAGTTCGATGCTAAAATAAATATGTGCTTATATATGCTGTATACTAATTTTTAGATTTTTACCAACTATTTTAGCTTGCGGATTCGATTCTACAATTAACATTAGAATCCGATATCATGGACTATTTTGGTAGGCTATGTCCGGATTGGTAGCGTATGAACTTAGAATGGTGCCCAAATAAAAAACGAGTTAGCTAGCTTGCAGGTGGGCAACAACTCATTTTGAATTGGGCCTAGTTGGATTCTGGTTTGGTAAGGTTTAACAATACACCTTTAATAGTTCTATATTGAGTGATCGTTAGAATGGACATATGCTTATATCTAAAAGATAATAACTTCTAAGTAGTTGTCTAATTATTTTAGCTTGATTATCGGATTCTATACAAAACAAAGCAAATAATAATAACAAAATAACAAATAATAATTAAAAAATATTATTTAAATTAGTTATTAAGTTATAATAGCAATATATGTATTATATAAATTTAATAAATTAGACAATATATGAAATGTGATTCAAAATTTCAATAATATATTAATGATTATATAAATAAAAGTATTATAGTCATTGATTCTCAGTTCTGAAATAAGTACAAATTTAATCAAACATATGTTAAGCTTATAAATGAAACAACAGAATTCAGTAAAATCATCCAAACGTTATTTAACATAAAAATGTTTTGTTAGCCAAAACTCCACATCCACTTAGAGCTACATAAAGCAGATTTTTTCACACAGATAGCCAAATAGGACATACATCTAATATCTTCATTAGACTTTTTCACACATATTCAATCGTCTTTTATTTATATTTTGAGTGGTGAGCCTGATGTCTATGTTTCTACAAATGAAGAATTATAGGGCCGTTGTGATTGTTTAAAATATAACGCTTATTTAAATAAAAATTATGATGAAGAAGTTAGATTATTTTTAACTAAATTTTATTTAATAAGTGTGTTTGGTTAGTTTATCTTTAAAATAAACCTAGATAGTATTTGTTTCAAAAAGTAATTATAAATAAAGAAAAATAAAATAACTAAACTTTGAATATACAATAGATAATTATTTATAATTTTTTATATAATTTAATTTATTAAATTTAATTATTTATAAATAATTTTGAACGATCCCGTAAAATGTTCCCCTAACATCTACTAAAAGTCACGGACAACTCGTATGACTCTTTGTATGGCACCGTCAGTTGTCTACAGTATCCACTGATTGAAAACATTTAGCTTCAATAATTAATTGACAAGAATACATTCATAAGATGTGCAACAGTTATCCTGCCTATGACATCGTTATTATATAAAATAACATACAATGGTGATGGAAATACTTACAACTCCAATCAGGGGACTAGTCTCCGCATGAATAATTTCAATACAGAAGTAGTTTACTCGTAATTATACTCTCTTCTTTTCTTTTTTCCTTTTTCATATTAACGTTGCATCGTTAGAGTCCAATGATTTCCATATCTTGTGATCATATTACATAATTCTAAAATTTATTGATAAGATGAATTCGCTATCTTAACAATTTTAAGCCTTGTTTGGGTTCTTATTTATAGGTTCCTATATTATTAAAACTTTTTAAAATATTTTATTTGTAAAAATGTTTTAATTAACATTTTCTGAACATGCCGCGATAGTTTCGGTTAAAGTCCAACCTATACTAATCAACAGTGCCCTCTGTTGTCCACCCCTACTTTCAATTTAAGTATGAATCAGCAAGCATTTATTATGTTAATTGATTAAAATATCAGAATAACAAAAAGTAAAAGGAATTGTTTTCTTTTGGGTGAAATTTCAAGGACCCCTCGAACAAATAATGACAGGGCGTGCTTCTTTCGGTCTTTCACCGGCGTGTCTTCCACTTAAGTTACCAATGTACCCTTCGATTGTATTAAATTACAAGCCATCCTGAATCTTCTAGAAAGTTTTAAATGCTCTCGGGCTTCTCTTCTGGAACCTTTCTGTCCCGTCCGGTTGGAGAAGAAAAATTGTTCTGAAACGGGCGTGAGATTATCGGTCCACCGCCGCCGGTGATGGTGGATAACTGCCATGGATCACCGCCGTCTGCGGCTGTTGAAGTTACCGGCGGTGTTGGACAGCGTGCTTTACCGACGCCATTTTTAACCAAAACTTATCAGCTTGTGGATGATCCTAAAGTTGATGATATAATTTCCTGGAACGAAGATGGTTCAACATTTATCGTCTGGCGGCCGGCGGAGTTCGCTCGAGATATTTTACCAAAATATTTCAAGCATAATAACTTTTCTTCATTTGTTCGCCAGCTTAACACCTACGTAAGTTTTATTTATTTCTTTGGGTTTCTTTGGATCCTTCTCCTTAGAAAACATGGTTAACTTCTTTCAAGAATAGTACTACATGTGTATGCAAAAAATTTGTTGATTTTGTGCTATTGTATTAGAAACATATTAGATGTTTATTATGCAAGGAATGATTTTGTTAATGTTCTTTTTAAGTTTTCTGATTAAAGTTGTTTCGCGTTATTTCTTTTCAGAGAAATTACTTGAACATTATGAGGATTTATGTTTTGTTAATTTTAGGGTTTCAGAAAAATCGTACCTGATCGGTGGGAATTTTCCAACGATTGTTTCCGGCGAGGCGAAAGGCAACTGCTCTGCGATATACACCGCAGAAAGGTCTGTCCACAACAGCAGCAGCATCAATCACCACCACCACCAACACCACCAGCAGCAATCGCTGCAGCTCCGCCGATTGCGGCGGTTCCTGTGAGCAAAGCAGTATCTCCGGCGAACTCTTCGGACGAACAGGTGCTATCATCAAATTCTTCCCCTAGCGGCCCTCCGCTGCCGCTAACAGAGCTCGCTGACGAGAACGAGCGGCTACGGCGAGAAAACGCCCAGCTTTATCGCGAGCTATCGCAGATGAAAGGCCTCTGCAACAATATCCTCGCTCTAATGACCAAGGTCTCCTCCGGCAACACCGCCGCCGCCAGAGATTCTCCTTCTCCATCACAGCCGATTGCGATGACGTTAGATCTAATGCCACCGGCGAAGTATGACGTGAAGATGAAAGACGAAGGCGACGAAGGAGATGAGATCTTCGAGAGCGCGAAGTTGTTCGGCGTCGCTATCGGGGCGAAACGTTGTCGGCCGGAAGACGTAGAAGCGCCGCCATTGACGGCAGTACAGGTTAAATCTGAGCAATTGGATTTGGATTCTAATCACAATGATTCGGTGGATCCGCGGTGCTGGCTCTCCATCCGCCCACGCACCAACCGAAGAGTCTGCAATTGCTGACGTCATCATATGATTCTCTGCACCGAATCCGAATCCAATTCGGATAATCGTAATCTGAGTCCGAATCCAAATTCTGGTTTTCCCAAATTTTATAATATGTTTTATGTAGTAATTATTAAAAAACGATTGAGCAGAGTTGGACAAAATAGAGGGTGGAATTTAGTGCGAGTGGACTTTAAGGAATTGTTAATGTGGTAGACATGTTTGCGAATATTTTCTTCGTTGCTTTCCTTTTTCTTCGTATGTCTCTAGAAGTTCGAAGAAGAAGTGGACCGACAAAAGATAGCTTACTTATGTGGAAATTTGTCATGGAATAGAATGGAAATTTCCTGTTTTCTTTTGGTGGTACGCATTGAACATGAATCGATGGACGTCTCTGTTAAGTAATTGACTATTACATCTGTTGATTTCATCTTTGGAAGAGTGTTGCGTCTAAGAATTTCTAGATTTCTTATTGCATCCGGAAGTACGCCGCGCAATTGCCAAATACTTGGAAACCCATTACAGTATTTTTCAATAATTTTATATTTATATGTATAAAATAATTTTTATAAATATTTTATTTTTAAAAAAATTAAAATTTTTTTGTTTAAAAAAAAATTACTAGATATTTTTTTAACATGGGTAATACCTTCTAATTTCTAACTCTTTATCTCTCTCTCTCCATCTTGGTTGGAGATTTTTCATACAATCTCGTTCTTCACGCAAAAGATAGGTCAAAGGAAAAAGTTTCTATAGGTGAAAGCAATCAAACATGCCATGGCACTACTATCAAGCACAAAATCAAAACATTTGACGAATGTTGTTTTTGGTTGGTTGTACGAAGATATTTTTCTACAGTTTATCCGCATAAACTGTATGATTAGAGTGCTTAGAGTATGTTTAAATTCAGTTACGTTGTATGATTCTTTTAAAGAATTTTGTAAGTATAATATTTCATAACTTACAATTCCTTTACATTGTTTAAATTTTAAAACTTTATATCGTACTGTGGATTGATTAGCAGCTGAAAAGCCATACCAAATATGGCCTAAATAAGATGCACTCAAAAGGAAGAAAAAAAAATTCAAAAGTAAATTTAGAAATCACTTATACTTTTAACTAAAGAAACAGTTTAGAGGTTAATCCATCTTGGTAGCCTCTTAATCTTTGCATTAATTTCTGATATTTTTAAAGATTTCAATAGTTCCGTTTTAATATACAAGTTAAAAATGTTTTATTTTTGGCTTATACGGTTGAAATTTGTCTGATTATTCACATGACGTATTTGTGGCACTTAAGATTAACAAATATAGAACTTCTTATTCAAATATATATATAGAGAGGGATAAAGATATTTCTTTATCGGTTTATGATCGGAATGATCTCCAAATTCAATCTCTATCGTTGGATATGAAATACTATGAGTTAGAAATATTCTCTTAAAATTTCAGCTCAATCGGACCACAAATTCATCTTCATCTAGTCACTTGATCAAGATGACAGAAATGATACAATATATATATTTTTAAATTTTCTTACTTTTGTCATCTTGATCAAGTGATGATAAAGGTGAATTCGTAGTCCGATTGCATTAAAATTTTATGGAAATATTTCTAACTCATAATTCTTCATATTCATCTATGAAGATTAAATTTAGAGATCATTTCGATTATAAATCGAAAAAGAACTGTCCAAAATTACCTCTAAAAAGAGAGTGTCTTTATTCCTTCCCTATATATATTAGGGGTGGCAAATTTCGATCCAATCTGAAAACTCGACCCGAAAAGATCGGGTTCGGGTTAAACCTTAGGCGGGTTTGGGTCGATTTCGTATCGACCCAAAAATGACCCAAAAAATCTACACGAATTTGAATCGGGTTCGGGTTGACCCGAAAATGATCTGTTTAACTATTTATATAGTATATATTACTTAATAATTAAAAAAATAGCAAAAAATTTGAATTTAATTTGTATATATATATTTTTAATTTATCTTAATTTTAACTAATTTTTATTTAATTTATAAATTTATCAAAATTAATATTTTTCTTTTTAAATATATCATAATTAATAATTTTGATATATTATTATTAAAAATTAATATTTATAATTTTTATTTAATAATTTAATTATTAAATGGGTCGATCCAAATTTGACCCAATTATAAATAAGTTGGGTTAAGATTGACAATTTTGACCCATATAAATAATGGGTCGGATTAGGATTAAACATTTTTGATCTAGTTATTATATGGATCGACCTAAAACCGACCCATGAATCCATATTGCCACTCCTAATATATATATATAACTTACGTTCTACATAAATCATCATGTGAGATATAAACAAAAAATTTAACAATTCAAATTCAAACTAAATCTATTTAAACTTTAGGTGTAAAAATAGAACTCTTTAAAGGTGGTCAAAGAAAAATTAAAATAAACTTTTAGAAGTCATTGAAGTAATTTATTTGAAACTTTCATGTAACTTTATAATTAATCAAAGAATTGGAACAATATTTTTGTGAAAGAAATAGTTCAAATCTAACTCCGCTTGATTTACTATAAAATTAAAAATCTACAGTAATAAAAAACGCACCAATAATGTGACGCAGAAATTATCTTACGAGGAGTGACCTCATAATAACGAACTCACCCAGACCCAAGAGAGTTAAAAAATCAAAGAATCTGATTTTTTATATTTAGAGAGAGTAGTCTCCTTTTCTTTAAGTGGTTGCATTATATGTTTTGTTTTTTGTAGGGACAAGCCGTAGCCGTCATATTATTCGCCACAATCTCTGTTGCCTGTTGCGGTAGCATTACTTCAAAAATTACAACGGTGATGTTATGTTTGAGATTGTTCGTCAAACTTTTTTTAATTTCAATTATTCCAAACACTATTTACTAAATTCTATATAAAAGTTTTAATATTAAAAAAAGTTTGACATCATAAAAATTTATTATTACTTATTTTCAAAAGAATTTACAATATTTTTCGTTCAAGAAAAAAAATTTTCGGAATCATTCACAAACATTAATTTAATTTTTCCAGGTTTCCATTTATTGGAAGAAAAAGACCATCTCTTTTCAGAGAAGACCTTAAAAACAGAAGATTAACAATAAGGGAATTTCATTCCACTGAATATCAAGACAAATTTGCTTTTCATACACCTAGTGCAGTCAAATTTTGAACATAACAAGTGCTTTCTTTGAACTATCAGTTTCCAGAATGCTTGAACAGGCACCCGAGGATACTATCGTCAAGAAAATCTAGAGACTTGATAAAATAACAGAAGTTACTTCCGCCAATCAGATCAGAAAGCAGAAAATAGCTGCAGATAAAAAACCAAGAAAATTGACACTTTCCTGTTACAACTTAAGTTAATAGACTTCTATGCAGTTTACAGGAAAAGAAAATTTCTACATTTCTAAGGACTGCACAATCAATTAACTTAAAGACAAAGAGCATGCCAACATGATTGAGAAGGTATGTTGAACAAATATTAGAGTCATTATTAGCTAGAAAACCAGCTGAATTCATGTTTCCAATCAATTTAATCATGGTGGCAATGTTTCTCTTAGACGGTAAGCAGCTCATGAATACATTGCAAGATGGTATTATTCAAATGTAGAACCCATTTAAGACGATTACAACACTCAGCAAGACAAGAATGGTATATAACTAATAACTGATTCTTGAATGAGAGGAAATTCTACATAAAAACCTGAGGAATTATATCACATCGCTTGAATGGCGCCATCACTCTCCCTCACTGAGGACAGGAACAATTAACGGATTCAATTGTGCAAGATATACAATTGCCCACCTGAGAGGAATGAAAGAATAGTTCAGAATAAAACAAAACAAATTAAAAAAAAAACTATAAAGCTATGCAAAGAGAAGTGTACTTTAAACAGGAAATATCAATCCCTAGTCTCTAACAAAGTATAAACCCTTTGACGCTGCGCATGTATGAAAAAAAATTCTCTTACTGTCCTTAGAGATTATAGCATCCAACTATAGATCATTCAAAGATTCAATGGCTGAAGTAGCATGCTAAAACTGGCAAGTACTCAGCAGAAACTCAACATATGCTAAGAAATTTAGACAATTACTTAAAGAGAGAACATACCTCAAAAGGCATTTTTCGTCATATTTCAGTTAAATGTATCTGGTAACATAGCAGGAAATCTTGGAACAGCTTTAAGACTTTCAAGCTTTAAGACTGCTGGGAAGGTACTAATTAAAACACAATAATAATTAAGAAATGGTTCATATTGGCGTGTCTGGAGTTCAGTACATAACCAAATCTGTTATACGTATACTAATCCAGGTCCGGGGACCAGGCAAAAACTTAGAAGAAGTACTATTGCATGAAAGCTAAGATAAGATAGAAATAAAAAAAGGAAAAAAAAGAAAAGGAAAAGAGTAGATCAAATTCCATTTGAATACCCTTCAATAATCGTAATTTTACCAACAGATGCAGCTGAGTCACTGTCAGTTTATTATAACCAAAAATATAAAGCAAAACTCTTGTGGAAATAGCTTAGCCAAAAGAAAAAAAAAAGAACTTACATCATCCAGCAACAAACAGTGGCCGTAATTACCAGCGTCATATGCAGCCTGCATCAAGAATGCCAATAAATGCTCAGATAGCTTGTCTCTAATTATATCAATCTAAAGGTGTTTAAAAAATATATTAACTAGACCATCTGTGTGGTTATACATGCTACCATAACCACTTGTCCATCACATGTTAGGTATGGGGCAAATGTCAATTCCAACTCAGCTATAAGCGCATAGAACTCTCAAACTACTGTCCTAGCATGTAATGCATACTTGAGCTACAAAAGCACTCATACTATAGCATAATGGAAACAGCATATAAAAGGACATATAGCATAAGTATTGTAGCAATTGGCTATGCATTTATACTTTTACAATGTTATGTAACGGATGAAATGGTGCATATATACCCATTGAAGAGTAACTATGTGGCTACAAGACTTTAGACAAGATAACATTCTTTTGGATTTACCACCTGCTATCGTCGGTACACCTCTTACACAACTGTCTAAAAGCTCTCACCAATAGCATAATTTTAATGACAAACACTTACCAAAGCCACTAATATTTCTTTTAGTTAGACGACTAAAGGTTACTTATCATTAGTAACATTAATGATGAATGCATATCTGCTAATTTATCTGTAGTGATATTCATAGAACTATTACTAATAGTACTAGTTTCATTCAGGTAGCATGACTAATATATATTTGCTAGGACAACCATGGGAACTCGCCATTAGGTTTTATTAGCAACAATTATATCACTAAACAAAAGCTTTAGTGATGCTATAAATTTAGTCATTAATGTAATGTAACAAATGCTACTCAATTGTGATGATTACAGTCGACCATTATTAGTTGTAATCTATTCTGACAACATTCTAATAACTTTTCAGCGCGAACATTGTCATCTCTTCATCAAAAATAATTCTTAAAGGAAGTTAGGCATAGATAACTAATGAGCTAATGCAAAATTTTTGACACTGTAATTACAAAACCAAAGGTGACATCATATCGCTTATAATAAGTTTAAGACATTATACTAAACTACTTCAAAAACTACACTAATCATAATTTGACAAAATTATGAAATAATGGTTACAATTTTTTCAAAGCATAGCTCTGTTGACATGGTAGGAAGTCATTTGTCACCTAAAAAAAAATTCTAATTATACAATTAGATAAATAATATTAAATTATAACCAAGCAAATTGTTAATATAATCAATTTTTATAAAATTATAATTAAGTAAATATCAGAATAATTGCTATCTAATGCATAATACTATATAACTGACACTCAATTAAATTAATATTTCATTTAATTAATTACTTTAATTATTATAATATGTAAATATATTGAATAAAATTAGAATAGTAATGACAACGATGGTGAAGCAAGAGGTGCACAACATGTGGACCACTATATATATATATATATATATATATATATATATATATACACATATATACACACATATATACATACATATATACACACACAAACACACATATATATATATTTTTTTTTCAATTTGTGTTTTCTATAATCTTTGAGAAGAAAACGTTCACCTCTTTTCATTAATATGGGAGAAACAACGAAACAGTTCACTTTTCCAACGACTTTTCTTTTTCAACCAAGTTTTCTTTTATGGCATGTTTCAAATGCACATAACTATGTTTCGCATAAGTAAAAAATAGAAAGTAAAATTTCTTGAAAATAGGTTGGAAGTGGAGTTTAGTTTTTGTGTTTCAATTGTTTCTAAAAGTGAGTTAAAAAGTGAAAGATAGAACTGCATTGGGAGGTGTGCATATAAGAAAGTTGAAACTGAAGTTTTGTGTATTTGATTGACTAGAGTTTTCAGTTCCTTGTGCAAATAAAATATATGAACTCTTTAGAACTCCAATTTGCCGGGAAAAACTGAAGTTCCGGATGATTGAGACACGCCTTTAGGCAAAATATGCCCTAAGTCGCAAGTAATTTATTTTGGTTAAAATTAGCAATCTAAAATTATTTCTTCTGCATATGTATCTCTATAATTGGCCCACACGAAATTATTCTATTGCAACTTCAAAGCATTTCGGTCGTGACAATGTTGTAAAGGATTAATAGCTACTTGCCTTTTTATACTGAAGCATTGATTGTACAATAAGAATGCTAGCTTAAGAATAACTAAGCTAATAGATCCTCGACTTATGAAAGCATACGTGAAAAGTAAAAACACGAAATTGAAATTAAGTGCTTCACCTAAACAATGCTATGTCAACTAGGAGAGCTACAGAATTTCTATTGTAGATCAATAATGTTACAAGACCATACACATCCACTCCACTTTACAAAAGACATCTTTCATTAATTGATGCCCGGTGAAAGAGCTTTATATTTTATGATGATTTTTTTTGGCTCTGCGCATCCTCTTTATTTATAGCATTGATGAATGCTGAAGTCCTAGAAAACAATTGTTTGCCTGTATTTGGTTGGTAGACATGCAAACAAACCGTATCATAGTTAACCATTCAACTTCCAAGAGGGCGATGCCAAAGACATTATGGATGAATAATGTTACGAGACCATACACATCCACTCCACTTTACAGAAAGACATCTTTCATTAATTGATGTTGTGTGAAAGTGCCTTGTTTTTTATGATGATTTTTGTTGCTCTATGGATCCTCTTTGTTTATAGCATTTATGAAATGCTAAAGTTTAATAGAGCAACTGTTTGCTCATATTTGGTATGTAAACATGCATAAAGCATATTGTACATGTTTAAGAAATGAACAAGTATCATAATAACCATTCAACTTCCAAAAGGGGGATGCCAAACATTTAATTCTTGAGATTCGTATGAATCACACAACGCTTAAAGATTTATCAGAAATGAATTTAAACTTTTTGAAGCCTATTTATTGCTATATGTATGATTAAGTATTATAATCAAATATTTTTATTGTAATAGTGACAAATGTTCCATTAGAAATGGTAATATTTATTCTGACTGCAGTAAGCATCAATTGCTTAGCTGCTTTAATTGCAACACCCTCATCACAAAAAGGTACTTCTATGACAAAAGTGATCATTACAATTATTTCTTTGTTGACAACACCGTAATGAATCATACTTTTGTAAAGATAGTCTCATCACTTTGACTTGTACACTTTAGTGGCCAAAATCTGGTTCTCCCATAAGAAAATAAGCCTCCTATGGTGATAATTCCTTAATGACTATTGCTATATTATTCATGGCAATAACAATTTCAGTAAAAAGGTGCATTAGTTGGTAGCATATAAATTGTGATAAATGATGTAGCCTTTTGTGGCAACCATGCCATGACAAATAGAATTGCTCTTCATGATAACTCCACAAAATCAACACAAATAACAAACTTTAGGACAATCAACCTTCAAACTGCCACATCTAGTACCCTCCAAATTTGAATTTCTTGTGACCAATTCATCACGACTAATACTAGTTCTATAATTTGTTATATATGATTTCCCCATGACTAAAAGTGAAATTATTGTAATCCGTATATATGAATTTTGAGACAACTTTTAGAATGAATGATTTATTTAAGTTTTAGAAACATCCTCCAACAAAGACTAACTACTACTTAAGTGGTCTTTTTCATATTGTTATCATAATTGATGTTTAATGTTATATTGGAAAAGTCTGTCCGGAGAGTATGGGATAACTCATGAAAGATCTCTTAAAATCTTTGAAACAGGCACAACCATTTTTTGCATTAAGGAGAGTCCAATATAACTATAATTCAAAAACAAAGAAAGGACATACATCTATATGCATCTCACATCCTCATAAGAACCAGTAAGGACTTTGAATTTAATTGACTCGTTATTACTAGGATGACTCAACGATAAGGCTGTCAATTCATGTTAGTAGGTCCTTATTTGATCTTGGTGCTTTGACTCGCTTACATTTGAAAGTCCACTAAACTCCATATGTTAATGTCAATGCTTTTTCAAACTTAGCAGTTAAGCTTATTTAACATTTCACTTACCGAATAAATGGTTTGAGTTGTAATTTTGAAACACATAATAATAATAATAATAATAATAATAATAATAATATTCCTATGCAAATAATCAATAACTTACTATGGTTAGTAGATCAAATATAAGAAAAGTTATCAAAAAGTCAACTTATGTACATCAATGACTAACCTATGAGTATTTAATAGGACTGTCATAAACACATCAACCCATTTCTAAACTAGAAGCTATTAAAACTTATACAACCAAACCCAATCAAAGCATCCACCTAATCTAACCTAATTTTCTAACTTTTCACATAAATAACTCATGCCAGGAAACCAAAACACTGATAGAAGGTCCAATAGCAATCCAAAAACACCAAAAAAATCATCAATCCAAAATTTCACATAATAAAAGTTCTCCATTTTCACTCTGCAGCCATCAATTATGATTTTAGACATCCCACATCACCCGTTAATCATCCGAAGAATTACAAAATAAAAAAGCACATTGAGAATGGTGCTAAAATACTAAGGAATGAAATACCTTCCTAACACCAGAAAGAAACCAATGCCAAACAAGGTTATCAAAACCTTCTTACCAACTAATTTATAAACACAACAAAAAAGAAGTGGTACTAATCATAGTATAAAGACACGTACAAACTAGATCTGAAGACATCTCATTTAGAGCCATTCTCATCTAGTTATGCTTGCAGCAAGTAGCATCACTTAGTTGAGCATCTTTGCATCCAAATAAACATCCCCATATCTGACCACAATACTTTTTAATCCCCTGGTGATGACACTGTCTTATAAGTTAGAAAGTTTAACCATTAGACAGTTAGTTTTGCTTCAAGATGGGCGGCATTTTAAAAAGTCAAAGCAAGCTATACTGACGGTTGATGGTTAACATAACGGAATATGTTGTGAGGACGAAGATAGGTGTTGACAATGTAGGAAGGTATGACAAAACCTATTTCTGAGAGAGACTCCAATATCCGGCAGGCTATGAGTCTCATGATCACAAAACATGTGACCTAACTTGAAAATACATCTTTAAAGATCAATTATGTGTGAGCATCAAATGACAACCATCATTGATGTCCTTCTCCATGCCACCACCTTAATCCACTACTAAAAAGTAATTCATAATAACTCATGCAAATTAAAACTCTATGTCTCATCTAGTACTTTTTGAATTGGGCAACAGAATCCTGCATTTATGTGAAGTTCACTGAGGCAACAGTAGCAAGCAGTGCCTTAGTGAGATTAATCAACTTTATGAAAATGGCAGTGAATTGCATAGAAGAATGCATCCAGTTTTTGGTTGTTTTGTTTACCTTCTTCATACTTAGAAATGCTTTCTTTATGACATATAATTATAATTAAAAACTACAAACAATAAAATTTAAATATATCTATAAAAACATCAAAGTAAAGGCTTGATCTATCAATTTTTTGGTAGACCAAGCAAAGCACAGTCATTAAAAGGGAACCTCATTGGGTATAAGACAAAATCTACATTCATCATTAATGGTTGTGATTACTTAGTCTATCAAAAGTGTTGGGACCCGAGTTTATCTAATATTTTTTTTTTATTTAAAAAAAGTGTGCTTTCTAGGTAGAATGTTTGTAAGATTGAACCAACACTAACAACCTGTGCAATAACCAACAGCTTTTACAAACTCATGGTGACCAAAAGTTCCCATATAATAAAATAATATAGTCAAAGTTAACAACTAAATCAGTTTCTGCCTGTATCCATGTAACATGGAAGCCAATACTGCAAGACAATCACTACCTGTTCATGTATATGCTTCTTGTCCCACTCTTCAAATTAAATCTACATCTATAATCTCTTCTACCAATCTACAATTCTATATATTCACCGGTGATTTGGTCCAATTTGCTTTCTATCTGATTCTCCTTGTTTATCGCACACATATCCAACCTCTTTCTCACAGCCTCTCAATTTGCACACGACTGAAACAAATCATGAAATCTTAAGCACAATGGCCTATTACTGCATACGTTCCTTTCCATGGTGCACAGTGGATACTGAAACACTTACTAGATAAGATATATAGCCAGGCTAGTTCCATAGAAGGATCTACATAGTAGGTTGGAGGTGCATGTGCACTTCCCTGAATTTAAGGAACTACTCAAATTGTTTATGGGAATGTTAGCACTATTAGATAATCACTCTTGAACACCCCTAATTAAAGAGTTATGTCAATATTTTCACTATTATGACCAACTGATCTTGCAAAATATTTCTTTTTTTTTGAGCCAAACTTCTTTAGTTCCTTTTAAAAAGAATGGTTCTTTATAAAACTCTTGTTTCTCTATCTTTATCTTCCTTATCTAATTTGCTTTTCTTCAGTAGAACTTTCTCCAATGTCTATCTAAAAAATACCATGCGTGTTATTCAAGTGCCTTGCAATCCCATTTCTCATAAAAATAGATTAAAGAAAAAAATATAGACTTTGTGTAAATTTCCATTTTTTATACATAATTCGTGTATCATGAATTTCAAAAGTAGTTTTCATTTATAAAAAAAAACATGTTAATTCAGGCATATGCAAGATAAATTGTTATTAATGAGTAAATGTGTACAACCCCAAAACCTTGAGTCTTGCCCTGCCATTGGCTAGTGCCGTACTCTATCAGAACTACACAAGTTATACTCCAGGAAAAAATTGATTCAAATTAGCTACTCTTTCCTATGCTTAATCAACAAAAACATCAGAGACAAAATCAACCTACATAAGAACGATTAAAGCTTATGATCAAGCACAAGAATCTCATTTCAGTATTCAGATAAAAAGTAACATTATCTCAAAATCAAGTTTGAAACAACTTCGCAGCTTCGATATTACGAAATATAAATCTTCGAATTGCATCATGAGATCGAGAGGGAAGAAGAAGTTTTCTGCTTACAGATTGGTAGATGCCCCGCGGTTAAAGCAGATCGTCACAGCGAGGGAGGCGATGATTCCCACCGCCGCGAAGATTATGCTTGGCACCAAAAACGCCATAGATTGAATCCTCAAATAATCAACCAATCAATTGTTGATAATCGATTTCTCGATCTCAATCTCCCGCGAATGCCAACAAAGGAGAGGAGAAACAAAAACATATGATAGTAGTTCGCAAGGTCGAAAAAAGGAAACCCGGACACAGAAGCAACGCATATGGTTTTATATTTAAACCCTTACGAAACGTCTAGATCAAGAAGGTGTTTTATGCAAACTATCTGAAGTAATTTGTGCTTAAACAGAATAATTAACGCGTAATCGTAATTAGAAAATGACATAACAAAATTGCAAAGCCAAAACTATCCATTCCTACTTGGTTCAGTTGAACCCCTTGGTCTCTTTCTCAGAAAACATAGAACCCAACCAGAGGTTGTTATTCGGCGGCGCCAGCGATTATGGCCGCCGCCTACAGCCGCAAAACCCTAGCTGCCACCGTGAACCGGTACTCTCGCCACCGCTTCAATCCTTGTTTCTCTCACCTTATCTACCACGATGGCCGCGAGAACAATCACGGGGAGCCGAGAACAATTCCTTCTTCATTGGCACCAACTCTTCCTCAACAGAGATCGCTCTTCAATTCATCTCCAACTGTGAAATCGTTTTGTGGAAACCGTAGCTACTCTCTAGGAATCGGTGCTCATTTTTCTGTTAGGAGTTACTCTTCGAGCGCTGAAGGATCTGGTGGAGAGATTGAGCTTATCAAAGATGTCAGTGAAGTGCTCACAGATGCTGGAACAACTATTCCTTCTTCTGCAACTTCAATTCCGGCTTCAGTTCCTGGAGAGGTAGCAGCGGCTGCAGCAGATTCTTTTCTACCTATTGCTGCTCTACAGTTTTTGATTGATGGAGTTCACTCCCTCACAGGGCTTAATTGGTTTGTTATTGTTATGCATTTAGTTGTTAAATTGAATGCTAGCTGGATTGAGTTGAGTTGATTGGTGCTTGTTTATGTTTTTGCTTTAGGTGGGCAGCAATTGCACTGACAACAGTGCTGATCAGGACTGCAACGGTTCCACTCTTGATAAACCAGATGAGAGCTACTTTCAAGCTCAACGTAAGATATTTGGGATTTCTCTATTTGTTGGCAGTCTTTTCTTTTTACTTCTGCTATGCAACTCAATTGTTTGTTATTCATCTATATGACTATAGGGTTAGTAATTTGAGGTTATAGGAATATGTAATTTTGGCAACTTCTTAGATGTATCTATTGCGATACAGTCTTATAATGATATAATGAGTAGCATTTGTGTGAAAAAGTGAATTTTGATCGATGGACCTCATCAAATCAAGGGTCTCTGAAATCTGGAGCTTTGACTTGCCTTACGTACTCGTGTTTTTGGTAACTTTGAAACTTTATTTAAGGGTCTTAGACTCTTAGTACTAACTTCTTGACTCATGGTTTGGTGATTCAACTCTCACCAACACAGGTTATGGCGTTTTTTAATTGAGAAGGTGATATCATCAAAATAATTATATCAGTATTTTTAGACTACTTAAAAAAGTAGCAACTTAACTAGAGTTATTATTATCATCAAAACCAACTAGGGGAAACAAGCATAAAATCTGTACCCATTTATAACACCCATAAGGTCTTCTTAACTTAATCAGGCATGACTTGAGTTGTGGGCAAACAACAATGAGGCATTTAGGTGAATTGGATAGCTGAACCAAAGCATCACCTTCTTGGCAGAGGATTGTAAGTTTTTAATGTAAGAACAAGTAACCAAAATGCTGTCAATAGAATTCCTTCACTCAAAACCTCGGACGAGTTGCAAAATTCTGCGCAGCCATATCTTTTCTTATAGAAGTGATGAATATACTGGATGATTCTTCTATCAACCAGAGCATGTTTCAGTAAGCAGGGTTAAGTACCTGGAACCTATCCTTTTGATAAAATTTGCAACCTAACCTCAACCTTCTCCGCCTTTATTTGGGTTTGAGGCACGCCATGTGGAAGAATTCACCTCTTGGGAAATTGAATATTGCAGAATATGCAGTTGATGATCGAGGAGAACCTTTCTACTCTTTGAATATCTTTTTAGCCACATCATAGTGATAATCCAGTAAAATTATTTCTTATCAAGACAAAAATTAGTATCACAAGATCAAACTGCTAACTTAAACTTGCAAAAGTGTATGCCTCTGTACCATACCTATGGTATGCGATTTAAAATAGATTCTAAAACAAGTAACCTTTGTTATAATTGATGGCTAATTTCATCATTAGCAATAATTAATTATCTCGTTAGAAATTTATGAAGAGTAGAGAAGGGTTAGTTTGAGTAATTGTGGTGATTAAGCTGATGTTGTCTGTTGGTTCATGAAAGAGAGCTGCTTGAATTCACAAATCTTTTCTTACCTGTGGGCACCACAAGCACTTGTGGTGCATAGAAGGGAAAGGTGGCTACCTGTTAGCCATGTGGCGGCTTGGATTTGAATCGAGAAGTAATATAGAACTTAGATCGGTTTCTCTTCGGTTAGGATTTCTCCCTCTATATAAGTATAATTTAGGGTTTCAGCTAGTGTATTACTTAAGGCAAAGGGTTGCTTCCAGAGGCAATTAGTGTGGTCTCTGGTATAGTGTTGTCCTCTGAAATAGTGAGTGCTTGTTGCAATAGGCTTGCTTCCAGATTATTTTTATGTTGTCTCATGTCATCCACTTCAACGAACAAGGTCCTCATTGTGTTTGCATACTTAGAGAGCTCAAGTTTCTTGAGGGGGGTGCTGTTTCATCTACTATTATAGTTATGAGCTTTCTGCCGTAACTTGTCAGAGGTCTTCCCTTGATAGAAAAACCTGTACGTCCTATTCTTTTAGGTAGTTGGAATTATCTCCCAACGAGGTGCCCTCTTCGGATGTAAATTCGATTGGAGCTATGCTTTGGGTATGAATATTATTGCTTTTCAATATCTAACAGGATATCTCCTCCTCCATAAGTTTCATGCTTTGATGATTTTTGTTGTACTTTCTAGAATATACATCTCGACTGCATCTGCATTTTTTATTTTCGCTGCGCAGAAAATGAGACCTGAACTGGAGGAGCTCAAGGAGCAAATGCAAAATGTATGTTCTGAACCTCTAGTCTCTGTTTGAGTTTGAATTTACATATTTGCATATAAATGCTTACACACCTCTGAAGTAAAAGTTGTACATGTAGGACTCATGTACTTTGTCATTATGGCCTTTGAGTATGCTTATCTATTTTCAGCAATTTTCTATTTTGGATTTAAAAAAAGGGCATTGTAATTGGTTATTCTCTTGCTATTTTTCATGTGTCACAGGTTTTATAGGGCTTAGCAAGTTGCTTAACATTTATTTCTCATGGACATATATGTGTACAAGGAGATCTTTTACATTTCAATTGTTCTTACTGATTTTGTTAACTGACATGTTGGCTGCTGCAGTCCATGGATCCAAAATCTGTGCAAGAGGGTCAACAAAAGATGAAGGCATTATTTCTGAAGTATGTTCAAGATTGATTCTTTTTTAATATGCTGGATGTAGCTTGTATTTTGTACTGAAGTTCTCTCTTACACAAGCAATTGCTTGACTTCATTGAAAATCCTGACAAAGACAAAATCACAGTACCTTGTAGAAATGTATGTTCTCAAAAAGTCTAAATTATCTCTGGCATGAAAGTGGAAGCTAGAGATACCCAACTAGCATACCTGGAGAAGTAAATGTTCTTTAGTTTAATTGTTTGCGACCTGGAGAATTATCATGCTGAAGAAACTTTGGATTTCATGTGTTTCTTGATTGTATAGTGGCGCATTATTCTTGCATCTAATAGAATTAGTACATATTTTCTATATTACTGTTCAAATTTCTTGTGGAAAATAAGGTGACTTGGTAACTTGTATGGCATACAGTTTATTAAAGAGCGATGACAAATCGACACTTCTTTCCACTTGACATGTTTGTAAATCTGCTAAATTGTACATCGTAAATAGTTTGGCTCTATGATTGAGAATTAAATTGTACTGACTGCAATTATGCCACACCAATACAGATTTTATGCATAATGATAAGTTCTATACCTATGTAGTATCATTTTTTACCATTAAGTTGCACTTTATGCAATTATTGCAGGTGAGGATCGGTGTTACCCATATTATAACAGTACTTCCTTGCATTCCTTGGTGTTATCCATAATATAACAATATTTCCATGCATTCCTTACATTCCATTCTTGGTCTAGTACGTAAAAATTGTATATGAAACTTGAATAACTGTAGCTCTTCTATGGCTTAACGAAATAATCTACTTTCTCATTTTCACATCTGAATAAGTTGCATGCCAATATCAAGTAAATCAAATAATTTTGTTCTTGAAATTGGATTGTCAATCCTTGTCCTTTTATTAGTAGAGTGAAGATTGTAGATATTTCTTCCTGAAATACTAGCACATTGTTCTGATTATAAGTTTCTTCTGTTTGTTTTGAAGGCATGGGGTTACACCTTTTACTCCATTGAAGGGAATGTTTATCCAAGGACCAGTTTTTATCTGCTTTTTCTTGGCTGTAAGTGAATGATTGTTCTAGATAATGTGTATGTTCTTCAAATTCATTGGAGAGATCTGATGTCACTTTCTTTAGAAAATTGCAGTTTGAAGTCATTGTGAATATAGTTTGAAGTATCGCCCCATTTTAATCAGCATGCTTTTTAATGGCATTATCTGCAGATATCGAACATGGTTGAGAAAGTTCCATCATTTAAAAATGGTGGAGTATTCTGGTTCACTGATTTGACAACTCCTGATCCAATGTACATACTTCCGGTTTTGACATCATTGACTTTTTTGACAACCGTGGAGGTAAGGGTTTTTTTTTTGTGTGGTAACTGTAGGAAATTACTACATCAACAGCTGTCAATTTGTTACTTTTACTGTTCTCTTTTAAGATCTTACCACTTCGATGTTGCTGTCAATAATCTTAAAAGTACTACTGGAGAAATATATTTTTCAATCAGTGCAAAATTGGTGGACGATGAGTTGTATTGCTGCAAGAGCACCTTGTTGGATGAACTGTTAGCTTTTATTGTCATTGCTGTTGTTGATGATTGCCAAGATAGGTGGAGTGGTGCAATTCCTATGGATCTTTCTGCAATGCTGCTTTCAAGGCTAGTTGAGGACATTGTATTGATCCTGTTCAACCCATATTGTTTTACCTTTGTGCATGGCTTAGAGGCTTAAAAGATGTGAAAGTAAGCAATCACCACCTAGCTTGGGTGGTAGGTGCCATGCTAACACTAATGTGGTGTGAGTTGAAATCAGCATAGAATTGAAAAAAAAAGAGGTGTAAGTAAAAGTGCAGGACACTTACGCTTCGTTTGGTCCCTTGAGAAACTGGTAAACTTTGTAGGAATCCTAAAAACTCTTCGGTGGAAGGACGCTTGAGTAATTTTGCTATGTTTGGTCTTTCTCATGTGGAAATTAAATGCTGAAATATTTTTAAAATTTAACAACATGCTAATTAGGCTAATATCAAAATAATTAAAAATTAATGGAACTTTGATGAAACAATACATAATTAATATATTTAATTAAACTCTAAATATTATTATACTAATTTACTAAAATTAATAAAATAATTATTAAATAATATTTTAATAGTTCATTTAACTACATTTTAATTGTAGAGTACTAAAGGATATTTTACTTGATTTTATTGTAAATGATTGTAAAATATAAAATGATTAGTATTAATGGTATAGGAATATGTGGGGAGGAGAGAAGGGGAAAAAAATGGGACAACAAGTGGACCACCACAATTTTCTTTTCCATTCTTGTTTTTCCTCATATTTGAAGGGGGGCCAATTTTAGAAATTCTCCTTTTATGCATTTTCCCGGAGGATCAAAAGCCGGAAAAATTAATTTTTCCAGAAGACTTTCCCTTTTGTTAAGCCATATTCTATAATCAGAAGCTAGAACTAGCTGATTCAGGTTCAAAAAGAATCTAGAATTTGTTTTCGAATAGTTCTGACAAACATTCAATTATTAATGTTTTATTTTTGGTAAGTGCAAGATATTATTCGGGGTATATCAACTTAAAACTTGTGGATATTCATTATTTTATATGCCCCCGATGATGATATATGTTTGTGTTGTTTAGCTGAATGTGATTCTTATTTGATCATAATCTAATAGATTCAAACCCAGATATGTGTAAGTTAACCTTATTTTTCCCATCCAAAGAGCTTGTTTTGATATTGAAGCTGCTAAAAAAGAAGTAACTATACAGTCACAACTCATTTTATTGTGATTGCCATATTGAGCTGCAGCATGATTACCATTTTCTCTTGTCAAATCTTGAATTTATTGATAATTTACTATGTCTTTATAGCTTTTGAAATTGCAGCATAAATAATCGTGTCAGTCTGAAAGTTTAAGTAACTTTCCTGCTTCCTATCTTACAAGAATAACATTTTCATACGTCAGACTTGGAAGCACTTGCTCTATCCTGTAATTCTCATTGATGTTACTGTAAAATTAACTTAAAAACTCACTTGTTAGCTAATTTCATACAAGAGGAAATTGACTTCATCCTGTAATTATGGTTTCAGTTGAATATGCAAGAGGGAATGGAAGGTAATCCTATGGCAAATACGATGAAGAACTTCTCGAGAGTCCTTGCCCTTTTGACAATACCGTTCACAGCAAGTTTTCCGAAGGTATGAATCTATCCTGTAATTTAACTTGTATATGCAGATAGTTTGATGACCTTCCTTGCACATGTCATACACATGCTATATTGGCGTAAAGGGTTGAATGAGGCTGAGCTTTACTTTGCTTGGGCTAAGGACATTTTGAGACATGCCATGCATGCGTAACCACGTTTACGTGTTTCAGCTACTTTTTCTGTGATATATGATCTAATGCATTGGCCTACAATGGACATACTTTTGCTTTCGGTATGTGCTATGTGATTGAAGTTACGCTAATGATCCATTTGAGGTCATCCACCTGCACTGCTCTGTTGCATGAAATCTTTTGTAATTTCTACAAAGTATTCTGTTACTTCGTCCAGAAAGCTGCGATGACATCACAAGTACATCACTCATGGTTTATCATTGTTAGCATGATGACAAGAAGATTTAAAGAATTAAAACATAGCATCTCCATTACACATGAAATACTTTTTGATTTCTACTAAGAATTCCGTTGCGCCGTCCAGAAAGCTGAGATGACATCACAAGTACATTATTCATGCTTATCATTGTTGGCATAATGACAAGGATATTTAAAGGATTAAAACGTAGTATCTCAAAATATGTCAATCTCAGTTGTCATTCAACTCCGGCAACAACTCATGTAGCCAATCCTTGCTAGTATGTTTGCCAAGCCAACCATCATTCAGCCTAGACTCTCCTATTACTATCACTTAATTGGTTTCCTAAGTTTGATGTCTATCAGACGCGGTGGGAACTAGTTCATGCATCTGCATACTAGTCCCTGCTTGTAATATACATGTAAGTATTGCAATGCCCTGTGAAAGTGTTGAGTTTTGTAGCACTTTAATTGCTAGCGTAAGCAAAGTTTAGATACAAAGCATAAATTGTTAATATAGCTTGTATTTTAATTCTCAGGAAGTAGTTTGGAGATGCCTCGAAACTTATACTCTTGTTAAGTAACATCCTAAACTCTATGAAACTTTATATAAGTGTAGTTGAAAACTTTGTAGACATGATGATTAGACATAGAAATACGTATTAAGTAAGAGAGTCTTTTCGTAAGTCAAAGAGATGAATTCTTGTCCAAAAAATGTCTAGAGGTTAATATTAACTAGCAAAGTGTTTCTGTAAATAAAAAAGATGATTCCTTGTCCAACAAATCTATTAGACAATAGGGGCTTTTAGAACTTTTATCAGAATTTTATAGCAAAGGTTGTGCAGAAGAATGAGGACTCAAATGAAGAAAGACTAAACAACTTCGAGTCTTAAGTAATTATTAATAACTACTTGGTTTATATGAAATAAAAAGAAACAAAATAAAGAAGAAGAGAGAAAGAGAACCATAGGCAAGGTTAAAGAGCCAGAGAAGTCGGTGATTTGCTAGTACAGTTTGGAGCCGCTTGCCAACATGATTGGTTGTCCTGACAATTTAAAAAATATGTACTTTTTAGTGTTTTATTAGCAGATAGTCTTTTCATTTTCAATGATTTTGTATAATTCTAATACATATCAATAAAAAAAAAAAAAAAAAAAAACGTAGAACTAAAAATAGAGACAAAATCCAGAAAAAGAAATAAAAGGGAAACTAAAAACAAAGGAAAATGATAAATATAAAAGAATGAAAAAAAGGAGTTAAAATAATAGAGTTTAAAATAAGGAAAAAACATAAATCTAAGGATAAATATGAAAGATGGATGAAATGATGAAAATGAACAGATATTAAACATAAAACAAAAAGGAAAATGTAAACACTACAGAAGAAAAGAAAATTAGGAAGAAAACTAAAAGTGTCGGGTTTTTAATTCAAATCTAGCATTTCTAACTCAATCTATCAAATTAGGTTATCAAATATATTAGATCATGGTTAAAGAAAATTGTTATTTAAGATACTAAATTAGATCTACACAGTGTTTAGTATCTTTGAAATTGATGTAAAAACAGAAAATGAAACAAATGTGCGAAAGAAGAAAAAAGAGTAATGAAGTAGAGAGTTGTAAGACGAAGAGAAGTAAGAAGGGAGAACAAAAAAAGAGAGAGCGAAAAGGAACTCATACTCGTGGTTTTGAAGTTTAACTCGTATTACTTAGGCACATTCTAGACGATAATGTCGCTTTGATTCGAGCCCGAATTGTGGTTAGCGGTTCTAAACCACTTGAATTTTGCAGTTTAGTCGTCATTTAACTAGGCCAATATCTTACGAAATATACTTTTAGTATAGAGCTGACTGATTCGTTTGGTTTTCAAAACCATGACTATATGACATCTATAGAAAATATGTCCACCTCCCTATCACTTGGAATCTTTCACCGTTCCTTTATCGAGCATTTTGATGTCTTTCTCCTTCATTGTCTTCTTTCTTCTTACCCTCAAATCTAAGTCTAAAGCACCGACCAAAGATTGTTGGTTCATTGATCTTAATCCCAATCTCATTTTTTTATTTCTTTTTTTATTACAAGTAGTTGCTTAAAATTTAAATTTATATATTTAATCTAAATTGATGCAAGTTTGAAGCATTTACAAGATGAAAACTAAATTAGAGATCATAGGTGAAGAAATTCGCAGTGATTTTTTAAGTAGGTAGGTGAGTATTTTATTTACTAGGAATTTTTACTTCAAAATCTTTGATTGTTATGTTGTGAAGTCCACAACGTAACAATATGCTTAGAGAATTGTTGGTTCCATTAGAGATTCGAGATAAAAATGGTGTAAGAGTTCAGGTTTTATATTTTGGTAATTCTCCTGTGAGCCTTAGGTTCTAAAGTAAAATTTTGATATTGAGAAGAATAAATAGAAATATGCAAAAGAACAAGTGTTGAGTTCTGTACAAGGTCAAATTTTTGAAATATGTTTTAGGTGTTAAGATGTGATATTGGTATATGAGATTAGATTTTATACTTTTGTTGACCCCTTCACACAAGGATGGAATGAGGCTCGAATAAAAAATTCTTGTGCAAACCTATTAGAGGATGCTTGTGCACGTAGTCTTCTTTGTTTTGAAGTAGATCGTGGTTTGTTTGGAGGAGTTAATTTAAATAATTGCAATTAGTAAGTTGCAAAAAACTATAATCAAGGGAGTCATCAGGGTTAGAGCTATATGGCGTTAATGCGTAACCATGAATTGGGATTTGAAGGACTCGTTTTAAATGAGATGAACATGTATGATGAGGTATTAGGAGAGTCCTTTAAGATGAATATTAGACCTTGAGATAATAGGATTTGAGGTTTATTAGAGTGTTTTTGAGGGACGTTTAGGTTAGCTTGTTGAAGTGTTTTTCTTTCCAAAAAAATTCTCACGCTCCTAATAAACATTGTACAGTATTCTACACTTTTTTTTTAAATTTGGAAAGTACAGAAAAACTATATGTCGTACAATCTTTATATGTATAATTTTTATTATTTTTTAGGTCAAAAATCAAGCTTGTTTCTTGAAAAATCTTTAAAATATCCTAAATTTTTAAAAATCTTGAAAAATCATAGGCACTTCCAAACATGGGAGGTATTTTCTATTAGGTACCATGTGTGGTTATGTTTACTAACATAAGATATATAGTATAATATGTACTAGCAAAATATGTAGATATTTTTGTAGTTAATATTCTAGACACGTGATATACAATTTTAAGAGTTTGTTGCGGATTTTGTAAAGGATTAAGATGAACATGATATATGTTGTGGGTGTGGAGGGTTGGTCCTTTCTTATAATTTTGTGAAGAAATTTGGATGCTGGCTGGATTGTAGTATGTATATAACTTGTTATGCTTTTCTGATGTTTAGTATTTAGGAGAACTTCTCTTAAAGTTTTTCTCAGAATTTCAAGTAAAGGATTAAAGAGTTAAGAAACATATCAACTCTAGGCTTGGTGGATTGGACTGGGATTTTGAGCTAACCTGATCTTCGTGCCAGTTCTGGTCTGGAGAGTGGGTTGTGTGACAGGGACACCTTTCTATAAAAATGCTCCATCATACTAAAGTTTGGATTTGGGATAACAGTGATCTATGCAATAAACTTTGCTTTATTGGATTTCTTATATCTTTTGGTTAGACTTAAGATTTCACTTTTTGGCTAATATTGAAGAAATTGCGCTTCGACTTGGATACAAAATGTGGGGTAATTTAAAAAGATGTGATTATGAATTGGTTTAGTTAATTGTCAAACAAAGTTTTAATTCACAAACTTGATTGGAAATTACTTGATTTGATAACAATGTTGGGAACGTACTGATTGTGATGGCTAATTTAAGATTATATGAGTGTCGCGCTTGCTTTTATGCAAGCATTTTATTCCTTAATACCTTCTGTTAGCTCCTATGCTATATTTTCTAAACTCTTTTACTTGTACTTTATACGACTTCCTGATCATTTATACACCTTGTAGGCAATATTTTTTTACTGGATGACATCAAACATTTTCTCCCTTGGCTACGGATACGGTGAGTTTGTTTTCCAGAATATCTGATCTCTACCTATTCTACATTTATCTTGTAATCTTATTGAACTACATTACTTGACACAATCAACGTTTCATGTCAATAGTAATGAGGCGGCCAGCAGTTCGGAGTTTTCTGAATCTTCCAGACCAAGTTCCAATGCCTGCTTCTGCACCGCCTACAAGCTTTTCATTTTTCAGTGGACCCAAATCGATCGCACCAGCTGCTTCTCCCTTACAAGTGGAGCAGCCCGAGAAACCTAAATTCCAGGAGCGGAAGATATCATCATCTTCTGTCATCAGCCAGCGCATAAGGAACTTAGAGAAAACTGTGAAAGGCAGATCAAAACCAAAGAAGAGGTGACACTTTTCTTTTGTTGACGAGAAAGTAGGAGCAAGTAGTGACAATCAAACTTTCTTTGAAGCTGCATAATATTATGCATGTACAATGTTGTTCGATTTTCTATTTTATCATAGAAGTTAATCTATACCAAATTTTGACATGTATATTTATTCGAAGTTTAGTTAGTGTAGTTTAGAGGATAATAATGAGTGCATTGTAGCAAAGATGCTTCAATCAGGAACTTCTCTACAGATATCTAGAGTTGGTTTTGCGCTACTCCTTTTTTGGATGTAATAACTATCTTCAATCAATAGTGAATTCAATTTTTCTGTTTGTGTTTGTTTTCGTTCATCTTCCTTGTTTTGCTTGCGTGGCTTCAGCTGCAGCTGTATTGTAGAGAATGACATGTTTAGAGTAGTTCTTATAAGGAACTTTTGCATAGCTGAAATATCTGTATATGAAAGTTAGGTGAGCCAAGAAGATTTTCAATTCAATCATCAAGTTTCTATTTGTTTGTTTGTACTTTGTAACGCACTAATCAACGGTGCCTGTGATTATTTACATTTCTTAAAAAAAGACCGAAATCTTTATCATCATATGATTTTACTTCGAATTAACTAAGATGTCGTTCTTACTCAACATGAATCTATGAATTTTACGAGAAGATGCATTTGTCATCCTCATAAGAGAAAATACAATGACAGAACCAAATAATTACTCAACCTGAATGGTCAACATTGTTAATGTTTGCTCTTAGTTGATTGTTCAACAGTTTATTGGATCACCTACATAATTGACACATCAATAATATTTATAACTTCAAACGTTATATGAGTTGATTAAAAAGACAAGGATAATATTTGGAAAAGGGTGATTGGCTGATCAAGGGTCTTATAAATTACATTTGGTAATAGCTGGTCCTTCGTAATTTTTTTAAGATGATTAGATCCTATGCATATAAAATGCTTCATGGTTGGAAAGTGTCCAGTTGATCAGGTTTGTGCGTGGGTAGAATCCCACTTACTTTTATTCTATTAAGTTGCTTTTTGGGAGACCGCAAAAATGCTCATTGTCAATTGGTGGGGCACGCACGGTAGAACGCATAACTGATGTGAGTTCTTCACGTGTACAAAAAAGGGTTTCTTGTAGAAGTTACTTTTACGACATTAGTTCTCATCTCTAAGTAGCTCATTTGAAAAAATTATATTTTTAAATTTTTAAATAAATTTTATAAAAATATAAAATAAAGTAAAAATTTTGAAATAGAGTAAAGTAGAATAGTAAACGCTCCCTTAGCAGCTCAGAAACAAGTATGAAATAAATGTTTACGTAGTATAGCAAATCGGCAATCCTACTACACATGCTAAGTCACATAAACATTAATTATACTAAATTCTACTCTCATATGCACGCTAAATAACATTACTCATAGAAATGAGACAGCTTTCACAGAACCGGAAGCATAGCAAGAGGCAGCTAAGCCTCCTATTGTAGATTGCTGAAAGAAAGGTAATAGCTAATCTTTTTCCATAGCAACAATGTATTCAGAGATGCACCACTTTATGCAAGTTTGCTCAAGAAATATAGAAACTTGAAATAAATATTACCAGAATAACTGGACAGAAGAATTCTAATCATATTTCACATTAGAATAATACTTCTTTTATATTCTGTATCCCACTTACCTACTTTGATTTGGAAATGAGTTTTTAAAAAATAAATCTCTAAAAAATAATAATAAATGAGTTGTTAAAAAATAAATTAAAAAATATATATAAAAAATTACTTTTAAAATAAGAAAGTCAGTCAACGTGTCATTATTTATAATGAAGCAAACAAGCACCTGATTTATGATCTTGGGCCGTTTGATTAAGCGTTTTTCTAACGCTTTTTTTTAATTTTTAATTTTATATTTTTAATATATATTTTATAAATATATATAAAATTTATTAAAAAATTTTTAAAATATAAAACAATTCTATGTAATGAAAATTTTTTATTATTTTTTTAAAAATAAAAAAAATAGAACTCGTTTTTTAAAAAAATAAAAATATCTTTTATTTCTGAAAAAATTTATTTCATAAATAATTTCAAACACACCCTTGTGACATGCTACATTGAACAATGTACCGTTCGGTGGAATGCAGAAGGAGATGCAAAGGCCAAAAGCATACTACTGCTGTTCCAGATGAGAGGATCTTCGCAGTCATACTGTCGATAAGAACTTGGAAAAATGTAATGACCACAAACACAGAATCAGGACATTCTGTAGTTATTATAGGATTAGGTTTGATAAGAGTAGCAGAAAGTCTATGACTTGCGACAAATTCAAATAGCAGCTGTATAAGATTAACCACTCAACTCTACCAAAGATCAAATTCTCACCCAAAATAAAGCGTAGAATATTTGTCAAAACCATGAGTAAGAGACATTTCTGTAATAGTTGACGGCAATCAAGCAACTATCAACAAACCACTACAACAATAAATTGCGTCTTGCCTTCCTGTAACTAACCGCTTCAAGATACAAGAAAACAATCTTGCAAGCAGCAAAGTCCTAGTGAGAGATATTCATGGAAATACTTCTGAAACCTTTTCATATAAAGATACTTGTTCCCATTATATACCCAATTAACATATCCTTATAACTATGAAGATATACTTCATCTCCATTTTCATGACCATTATCTTATTTTTATTATACGATTTGGTATGTTTCATTAACTCGCCATCTCCTAAAAGTATATTCAACATAGCTACCCTTTTAACATTAACAAAGGAAACTATGACCAGATACTAATTACATGGTATTGCAAGCTGTGATTTCCCTAGCCTGCTCATCGGGCAAAGAACCATAGAGCTTAAACCCATAGATGTGTGGACCCCGTGATGTTGCAAGCTCTAACTGCCAAAGTGTGCCTGACAAACAGTGCACGGATATTTTATAGCAAAAGTGTGTTTTCTAGATCTCTTCATTTCCACAGCGACCACTCTTTAAGATGTTGAACTTGCACAAGGGGCAGATAGCATTGATAAGGAGCCATTTATCTATACAGGCAGTATGGAAATGATGGCTACATGGAAGTTCACGTAGCTGCACTGCATCATCATAGACAGAAAGGCAGATGCAGCATTCCTATATGCAACCAAAAGAAATTATCATGTTACAGACTCCAAAGCACATAAACTTGATTTTGAGGAAAACCACCATAACTTCTGAATCCTTCTATCAATATTCTATATTGAGTATTTCTAAAATTAGGTAAGGGTAGCAGCAAAAGCAAGGAATACTTCAAATTGATTGCATGGTGTTTCAGGGAAGACATTTCAAAATACTGGAGAAACTTATAAAAAATCAAAGTGAGGACTCCATATGGATTAATCACAAACAAGAGCAAACGTTCACAAAGACATTAAGGAAAATTTTGGGAACTCAAAGGAATTTTCAAGAATCAAGACTGAACACAGGAGCACAGTTTCTAATATGAAGAATGATTGGAAGAATATATAATTATATGTTCAGTTTCCAACAGGGAGAGTGTCAGGGTAAATGCAAAGATCCTCCTTTAAAGTCAAAAATTCAATGGGAGAAAGGAGGACGAGCAACTTGTGGAAAATCAAGCATGGGAAAATTGAATCATTAAGGAAATAAATCATAGAGGACCCCGATACTAGAACACTGGTGAAAGTAATATTTTCCCTGTGTGTCACAGAGATACCATTTCATTTATTGAACTTGTATCTTTTAGCTATTTAAAGAAAGAAGCTGGTGGCAGGATGAAGTAGATATTTTTACCGCATCTTCTGGAGAAAGAACATGCTCATTGGGTGGATCGCTACCACATTCTGTCATGATACCACTAGAGGGTCTTGACATTTCACCAAAACTTTCAGAATCACCTGTCTTTCGAAATTTGTACTCTGGAAGCTGGCGAATGTCTTCTTCTGAAGCTCCCTCCTACCATACAAAATGCAACAGAAAGTGGAATTGTTATGCATGCAAGGTAATCCAATATATCTCAATGATTCATTTCCCAATGAGAAACTGGGAACTGATCATTCCCTAATACATAGTAATGAAAAAAAAGGAACAACAGATGTTATTAAAATGAGGGATTGATACAAATTACTAATGATTATTGTTACTGCTTATTTTAATTACAGATACACATCCCTCTCAAATCTCAACTGTGCCAATAGATTTGAGTAAAAGAAAGAGCAATAACTGAGAGGATAACTGTTGTTACTTCTACGTGATATGAAAAGTACTTTTCAGAAGAGATATATGATATTTATTGAAAAACCAATGAACAAGAAATAATCATCTTTAAAAAAATGATCTTATATTACAAGGAAGCGAAATATATGAACAAAGAAAGATGAAAAGGAGTTTAGTACAATTGAAACTTCTAAATAGGCATAGCAGAATTACTTATTGTTTTATAACAAATAAAGCAATGAGGAGGCAGCTTTCACAGAGTACTCCAAACTTCTGAGCTCTGAATAAATGCACAAACTGTTTCAGCTACACATTTATTAATCCCCCCATGTCGTACTTTCTCAAAATAGAGCACGTAAAATGTGCCAAAATGGCATGATTTCGCTAGCATGATATAATAGTTACTTGTTGGAAAGGTAGAGATTTTGTAACTGACACAAGGAAAAATGACATTAGCATCTTAATGTCTCATGGAACTTCAAGAGTATCCTTCTCTGTAACTTAAGTGTTACTGACCTAAAACTATAAGATTGCATCAACTAGCATCCAAGATGCCTCAAAAATACAGCATATCAGAAAGGTGTCGACACAGGTCTCCATAAAGACCCAACTAATGACAGATGTACCATCAGAATTATGAAGCCAAATGGGCTTTGGCTATTAAATAAATATACATAAATAACATTTCAGAGAAGTTCCTACTTCCAGATTCTTCCTACTTTCTAATCACCTAAGGAACCAACCAGTTCATTAACTAAACGAGATAATAGCCGTCTTACTTCTCAAACAAGTTTCAAGTCATACTTCTAAGTTCTTCATCACATGGTTGCTCACCTGTTCTGCAACTGCATACAAAAGGGCAATAATGCATGGGAAGCAGCAACAAACAGCAATACTGATGACGAAAGCAAGAGCCACACAGAACACGACAAAAAACACGTCAAATGCTAGAAAGAGTATACAAAGCCTGCCAAAAATACGGAAAAGATGTCAAAGTCAAAATACACCTTGGTGATATAAACTTCACAAATTAATGTTTATGTGATTCAACTAACCAGTAAAGTTGAGGAGCATCATGAGTTAGGGCTTGTCCTCCAGCGGAGATCCAGTAGCAGCCAATAACCCACCAGATAAATGAAAACATTGTGTTTGCAGACTCCAAATGTTTAGCAACACTGCCAATCAATGAAATGAAATATTTGATATATGTAAACAACAATAAATAGCCCATTACCAAGATAAAAATGCTGTTTAATGTGACTCTCACAAGCCATCTAGTCATCAGAGTTTAAAAGAAGATTGACGGCCAAAAGGCGATCACAAGGAGTTAGCCAAGGTGTTTCCACAAAAGATGTGCATGGAAATGTTGTGTGAAATTCCTTCCCATTTGGTTACATGCAGCGCAGTCATTACTCATTAGTCAGTAAGCTAAAGTATGTGTAGCCAAGCTTGTACTGATTAAGAATACTAAAAAAAGCACTTTCAGCATCCATCAAGAAGAAAACACTTTGAGCCAGAAGCGAGAGCACTGTCTGAAACTCTGAATAGTTCTACACAACAACAAAATATTATCAAAAAAACTGAAATGACTTTGTCCTCGAGAAAGAAGAATATATCCACTTGTACAGCTAGCACAAATGCATCCTCCTATTGTATAGCCTTGTACGTTGCAGAAGTATTCTGCTTTTGAGTTCTCTAAGCATCGCTTTGTATAGGTACGCCGTACGCCCAAGATTTCTGGAGGGTTTCTCTTTTATGTGGTTTTAGGGATAACCACAAGAGGAGAATCTTACATCCCACAAAGTACATCCTAAGAAAGTATCTTTAGATAGTTGCCAACTTAAATATTAGATCAAAAAGCCTCCTTTTCCATTCGTCATAATCGTGAAAGATCATCCTCATTAACACTAAGTCAATAGCAGTATATTGCTAAATAACGGGCCGATCAAAGTTCAAGTACGCAATAACATACCAGTTTACCCAAATTAATTTCCTGAAACATGTCCAGAGTACAATACCATGATAGGATAACTATGGTCGATGTGAAAATTTTAAGGTTATAAATCACATTGCATTTTATGGTATTCGCTTTTCAACTAACGTATAGTAAAATACTCTCTATCTGTTCTAGTTGTTTTATGTTATATCCGTGGAAATAGCACCTGCAAATACAGAGAATCATAGTATCTAACTAGCTCACCTAGCCCCCCACTCATCCTGACCATGAAGAGTACGCAACACTTCACTGCTGCTTCCTGCCTCTACATCCCCAGATGAATCAGACTCCGAACTTCCCTCAACAGCCGAAGCCCATCCAACCTCCACTAGTAGACGTCGATACTCAGCGCAAACGCAAACCAAGTGTAGCACGCACTGAAAACCATACCCGACCACCCAAAGCCGGAGTGGCACAGCAGGGTTCTCCTCCCTGCTGATCACCAAAACCCCAGCAGCAACTGCAACAAAGGCAAGATTCCATAAAATATCAAGCAGAACTACAGGGCGTGAGTAAGCCCAATCAGATTGCCTTTCTTCCAGCTGCTCCGCGGCGGCTTCACGGACTAGAAAAGACGGTTGTCTCAGCACCGCCCTCCGGCGGCCACCGCTAGCTCTCCGAAGAAACCTAGCAGCTCCACGTAATCCCCGCCTCATATACTCTACTGATCGCCGGCCAGCAGCTCTGTCTTGTTCGGTAAGCAGCGGCGCGGCATCGACCGCACCCAGAGCGCCACCTAGAGGGTTGAAAGACCTTGCCGATGCCATTATACCAAACAAAACGAATTGGATTGTGATCTTGATAGCTTCAATTTGCACAAATCTGCTTCTCAGCTAAGGATTGAAACCACCGATTGATGAATGTAATGAGAAATTCTGTAAACTTGTTATACAGTTTTGGGGGAGTGTAGATTGATTGACTAAACTATTGATTGATGTGGAGTTAAAGAGGAAAAAAAAGTTCATAGAGCACTGGAGTTATGTGTTGCTTCTCGCATTCGACAATGGAACGTTTCTGTGTGCGGAGGAGAAGGCTTGCTGTGTTGCGTGGAACACGAAAGAAAAGAGACGAGCGTTTTCTTTTTTTCTTTCTCTTTTTGTTTTTCTCGGCGGGGTACGCGGCGATAGACCTGGCAATGTTAAGCAGCAAGGATCAGGTTTATTTATGAAGGTCACTACCAGTTTCTACTAGAAACTAGAAAAGTTATTATAGAAGTCAGAATTCTATAGACTCGTTTACCTACCGTTTAAATTTCACTTCTTTCTAAATTTATTTTTAATATAAAATAAGTAATTTATAATTTTTTTATTATTTTTTAAATTTAATTTTAAAATTTACTATTAATACAAATTTAATATATAAATTTATTTTTTATCAAATATTTTCAATTTCTAATTTAAATTTTAAATTCACCTTAAAAAAAGTAAATTTAAATCAAAATAAACACATCCTATGCATAGTTAATTGTATCACCGGACGATTAAGAATACTTTTAAAAGATTTTGAAATACAAAATATTTTTATATTTTTAGAAATATTTTTGTAATAGAAATAATTAATATTAATTTACAACGTAAATTTTTTATAAAATTTTTTATAATAAGTATATTATAAAAATTACTAAAAAGATAAAATAAAAAATAAAAATAATGTTAAAAATGTCTTTTATTTCATAGGGTTTCAATATATAAGTTTTAGATGTGTCGCGAAAAAGTTGTAAAAATAAATGAAAAAAAAAAAAAAAAAAGAATGCAATAAAGCTGTAAATTTTATGCGTTATCTATAATTTAAAATGTTTTAGTCGGTGCATTAAGTTGAATAAAAGGTTGACTTCTGTAAATGAAAAATAAATTCTTATCAACTCTTTCGCTACTGTCAGACAAATACTCTATGTATAAACATTGTATTTTATCTATACTACAATGACTAAATTAAGTCTATAAGTATAAGATTACAAAATAAAGTATCACATTTGGTCTAAATAATCTGTCTTTAATAGTTTCTCTAATCACAAAATAAGATGCTATTAAAGATCAAGCAATACAAAACGGAGGCATGCCATTAATAGGTTAGTCCCTGAGAATATTTGGAAGGTTTAGTTTGGTCATGACATATTACAGGAAGGTTTGACTTTATTAAAATAAAAAATTTACTAAAAAAAAGTAGTTTGTTTTTAAAAATAAAAATAAGCTTGTTAATGAAATAAATGTTAATTTATAAGTGTATTCGGATGAAATAATTTATTTATAACTAATCTCTAAGAGGTGCTATTATCGGAGCAAATTTTTTGGTGTTCGAATAGATCTCTAAATTGTGCACTCGGATCTATAGTTAGCAAAACTGAATCGGATATTGATTTAAAAAGCTGTCCGGATCGACGATTTTCAGATTGATATAGAGAATCAACAGGCCACCCCGTTGAGTCAACATGTGCAACAGGCCAACAATAAAAATTTTTAAGATCAAGAACCAATAAACAACAACAATCACATTTATAGCAACGAACCCACCGCTAGCTTCTCCAAAATTGCCGCCTCAGCCAAAACCTCCACAATTCTCCTCCGAAACCCCCATACCACCTCCACCAACACCAACAATACAATGACCTCACCACCAGTACCACTTTTGAAGAGCCCAATGGGCAGCCTCAGCTATAGCGAAGAGACGAGAAGCAGAGTTGTTTGATTTGGATATACTAAATGGCGGCAGATCAATGCTACCCCATATGAAACAGCTTCTGGGAGCTGCAATAGCGTGCACGAAGTCTAGCCTCAATTTGAGACCGGAGATGAGGGAAGCGGCAGCGAGGATTGAAAAGATTGCAATCTCTGCAAGGATCGAAGGAGATGACTCGAATGGGACCGCGAAGGAGCTAATGAGTGCGATGAGTAGAATGGAGAGCAGCGGAGAACAGTTGTCGATGAGGAATAACGGTGACTTTTTTTTACTATTCTTCCTCTTCTTCCATACTAGCGGCTAACACTTTTTTTTAATCAGCCCGGATGTTTGGAAGAAACAAGATAAATAATTTTCTTTTTAATCAGCACGGATCGACTCGGATAGGTAAGTCGTCAAGTCAACCCAGAATCCACCCGAATCGATTTGAATCATACTGGGTTAGTTTTACACCCGATTTTTTTAGACCTAAACCAATTTAGCATCAGAATAACGATTTTCATGTCGTCCGGATGGTCTAGTCCGGATCTGCCAATTATGCTCTCAATGGACTTTTCGCATTACTTTTCAACTTCTTAACATTTTAACATCTTATTTTACGTTATAAATTTTTTATAATATTTTATAGAATTTATTTTAAATTTTAGTAAGTACAAAAATTAACTATCGTAAGATACTATTGTTGCTTATTATTATTATTATTTAGATAAAAACTAGAATTATTTTTTAAAAATATTTTTTAAAACTCTATTTTATAAACTCTTTAGAACATCTCCTCAAACGCTTATTGCACTTCAGAAGTCACACTGCAAATCCTGCAAATATTACAAACCATTTCAAAGAAGCTAGAGAGAATAACAACAATAAAATCAAAGAAAATACTCTAACAAACTATGTGACTTATCTATTATGTACGATCTACAATCAAGAATAACTATCTTGTCCTTATGACAGGGCGACTTTCTTTTGAGCAAAAAATAATGTTATCAAATTCGAGATTTATATATGATCGTTTCGCTTGCGTAGGATTGTAAAATCGAAATTTTAATATGATCGTAATCTTACTTATCGGTATTTTTATAAAATTGTTTAATAATTTTAAAATTTTAGATAATACTTATTAAAATTACTGAAATAAGACATAATTTTTCTTGTATTTCATTCTAGTAATAAATTAGCAATGTTCATATTTGTGATTCAGATAAATTATATCATTAATAAATTTTTATATTTTATTTAGCTCATTATCATAATTTTTTTATAAATTATATTATTATTTTGTAAATGCACATTTATATAGTTGTACATATATCTAAAAAATCTAATTCTTTATGTAATCAATCAATTAGGTGATAAGTAATTGTCCTTATCGCATCAAAATAAAGAGAAATAAATCCAAAACACTCCCACATAGTATAATTTTTTGCTCTCATAACAAACTTCTCACAGAATAAATCAAACACCATCGCACCCGCTACAAACGAACGACGAATCTTCTCTACATATTTCAGCTTCGTTCAAAATTCTCAAGGAGCAATCATAATTCACGAAGATTACTTATAAGCTAAAATCACAAGATCATAACTAAAATCGAAATCTTAAAATTTTTAAATTAAGATTGGGATGTTAAAAATTTTAGAATTAAGATCGAAATCTTAAGGATCGGAAGTAAGATCGAGATCTTGTGTCAAGTAGAATTGTTCTGTTGATGTAAAATCGTAAGATTTTAAAATTAAAATTAAAATTTTAACAAGCATGGTAAAAATTCTTGATCGTGCACCTCATGACATCAATTCCTCTACAGCTATAATGAGGTATGCTTCAACGAGATTGCTCTAAAGGCATGTTTAGTGTCATCTTAAAAGTGATTTACTAAGACAGAAAATTACTTTTAGTGACTTCTATATTTGGTTACGGTAAAAAATTCTTTCCTACTTTTTATTTATTTTCAATTTCTTATTTTCATAAACAAACCAAATAGAAAAAATTAGTTTCACAACTCAATTTTAAAAGTAAAATTGCACTCACTTTTAGCAACTCATTCTTGAAAATCTGTTCTTAGAAAGTTAATTTAGAACAACCAAACAAGCCATTAGTTTGGTTAAGGTCTCTACTTATGTAAAGAAAATAGAGCTACTACAACTAATAATATACAATCACTACAGACAAAGCCTAGTAGGAATAAAAGATCTTGGTCGCTATTGATAATAAATGATCGTAAATATGGTTGATATAGGATGGTCGCTAATAACTATAGCAATCAAAACAGTACATGAATAAAAGCATTAACGACCCAACGCACGCTATCGCTATTTAAAGTATTAGGAAGCAAGTCAAGCTGGTCCAAATACTTGGCTATAGCGACCAAAACTATTTTGTCCATAATGCTATTATCTGCAACAAAATTGACTTGATTTATAATGTTGTTATTTGCGACCTTGTTGACTTGGTCTCTAACACTTAATCTATACCGATAAAAACATATTAGCCCCTAACGCTATTATCTACAACTAAGTTGACTTAGTTAAAAATTTTCTTTTTAGCTATTTTTTTATTTTTAAAATTTCGTATAATGTAAAATATTATATAATTTACATAATAATCAATTCATGAACAAATACCACAAGCAAACACTTCAGATAAATAATACACTAAAATTAAAATAAATTGATAGTTAACTTTCCCTTGGGAGGTTTCAAGAATACAAAGACCATACATAAGTTCCTTCATCACTGGTTCATAACTTCTGCATGTTCACTGTTTCCGAAGTCAATAGCTTGTCACTGGACATTCTGTGCTTACAACTTAGCTCCCTATGGCCCATGAGTAAGAAATTTAGAACATTTGAATCATAAACAAACAATTAATCATTATTGCAAAAAACCAAAGATATAAGAAATATAGGCCTTTCTTTGGTTTAGCTACTGTGCGGTTTCTTATGGTCTGTACTTTTGACAGTGATAGCAGCAACAAAAATCAACATGGCTACACTTGGGTCGGATCAAATGATAGACAATAATGGCGGTCGTTGGTAATGTTTCCTATTTTTTTGTTTATGAAAATTAATGGATAAATTTATTGATATATGCAGATAAAACTAACAGTGATCAGTAACAATCTACGTGAATCTCTTGCGAAGGAGTATGCTCTAAACAATCTACATGAATCCTTGCATAACTTTGTGCTCGAGTAGAACCTTACATTCGTTTAAGTTCACTAAAAATTGATGATATTAATTTATAGATTGAAGAAGCTAATTTATCAATTGTTATCTTTACAGAAAGGAAAATTTTTGCTCAGTGACTATTACTCAGGTCACAACATGGTAACCTTAATTTGGACATTGAAGAGTATATAAGATTTATTTATGCAATATTTAACAGTAGTAATACCATAGCTTATTTATCGCCAATGATATTAAAAATAATTTTAATGATAAACTTGAATAGTGGAGAGAAGATCTGATATTCAAGCCATCCAACTGAACATATTTAAAATATAGTACTGAGTTATGAATTTAGTGGATACTTATGAGTACTTTTTAAAAAATAATTTTTCTAAATAAAATAATATTTTAATTTTTTTTTAAATGAGCTCTCTTTTTATATAATAAACAAAAAAATAAGTAATAATAAGATCTTACGACGTAGAATTTTTCTGTACTTTCTAAAATTTAATAAAATTTTTATAGAATATTATAAAAAAAATATTGAAAATAGCAAATAAAAAATTAAAATAAAAAGGAGTTAAAAAGTACTTCCAAATACTACAGATAAAGAGTCGGTAATTAATAAATGAGGCTTGAATAGTGAACGAGTATGTCAAGTATTCCAAATCTATTATATATAAAGATAAAAAGATAAATACACAATATCACATATAAAATACATGTATGATAAGAAAAAGTAGAGAAATGCTTTTGAAATCTTTTGTGATCTAAAGATGTCTCTAAAACTGAAAAAAAAAAATTATTACGAAATAGTAGCTAGATCCAATATGCTTTGTGACGCTGAATGGTGATCTGTGAAGATGTAATGCACATAAGAAATCAACATCACACAAACTAAGATAATATATTGAATTCACAAATTAAGATTAAATCAAAATTTATGTAAGAGTAAATCTAATTGACATCGATAAAAATGAGAAAGCTGTTAATGGTCTGAACATATAAATTGAAAACTACAAAAATATTTATTATAATATTTAAATATTTTTATTAAGATGAATAAAGAACGGTTTACAAGAACATGATAAAAATTATTAAGAAATTATAAAGTTATTGATTTGATAGAAAATATTGGTTACATTACAGCATAATAACACGAAAAAAATCTATTTAAAGAGAGAGTAGGAAAAAAAAAGACTTCATTAAACGACCGATTTCATCAGTAAAAAGAAAGAGCACGAAAAAAGAAACAGAAGAACTGAAGACAAACGAACTGGCGTAAAACAAGAAAAAAATAGAGAAGTGCGTCTTACTTTAAGGCAAAGTGACCTAAATGCCCAGACCGAGCTAAAATGCACCGAGCTATATAGCGTGGTCCGGTTCCCTTGCCATCTTGTTCTCGTTAGCCTTTGCCCTAAAAATTCTTGCTTTCTTTATCTTTTCCCCCAAAAAAACGAAGTCATGGCGCCGAAGAAAAAGCTCCCACCACCTCCATCGGCCGCCGCTTCCGACGATGGCGAGAGTTCCGAATCTGGTTCTAGTTCAGAATCTGAGCAAGAGCAACGACCAACCAAGACGAAATCAAACCAGCAACCAACTAAACCCCATGCTCCCTCCTCCACCGCCGCCGCTGATGACAACGACGGCGAGGATAGTTCTGGTTCTGAATCTGATTCCGAAGAAGAAGATGAGCAACAGAAACAAAAACAACCAGTGAAATCTTTACCGACTCAAACGAAGAAATCGTATCAGAAAACTAGCAGCAAGCCTCAATCGGCCCTGCCACCGCCGCCTTCTTCAGATGAAGAAGAAACGGAGGATGATGGAGAACGCATTGTGAAGATGGCAAAAGGAGACAAAGTCGGTTCCTCTACTCCTGCGGTGAAGAACCAGCAGAAGAGATCTTCTGATCAGAAGCCCACTAAGCCTGATCAGTCTGATGACGGAGAGGAGGATGAAGATAGCAGTGAAGATGAAGAAGAAAAGAAGGAAGGAGATGCGAATTCGAAGCAGAAGAACAACACTGAAGATGACGATGATGAAGAAGAAAGTGAAGATGAAGATGAAGAAACTAATCAAGAAGCAGACAAAGAAGATAATGAGAAAGAGAACTTGAAGAGGAAGAGGAAGGAAACGGAGGATGAAGATAGCAGCGAAGATGAAGAAGAAAAGAAAGAAGGAGATGTTAATTTGAAGCAGAAGAACAACACTGAAGCCAATGATGAAGAAGAAGAAGAAAGTGAAGAAGAAGACAAAGAAACTGATCAAGAAGACAAAGAAGATAATGAGAAAGAGAACTTGAAGAGGAAGAGGAACAAAAAGGAGGATGAAGAACAGCATCAGAAACCGACTAAGCAGCCGAAACAAACAGTGGGAAAAGCCATTGTTGCTGTGGCAAAGGAGCTAAGTGCTTCTAAGAACAAGCAAATTGTAGAGAAGAAGAAGCCGGTTGCTGAGGCATCCAAGAATAAGAAAGTTGCAGATGGATCGCACAGCCAGAAAGGCTCTAAACGGCTCTGGAAGGAGGGTGCTGAGACAGATATCCTGCAAGGAATCCTTGATTTCTATGCCAATAAGGGTGTGAAACCTAGGTTAACCAAAGATAAGGGCGCAATTTATGAATTTCTGAAACACAGTATTGAGTTGGAGGAAATCCCTGAGGACAAGCTCTTCAACAAGATCCGCCATATGAGAGAGAAATACAATAAGCTTCGGAAATCACCCAATTCCGTCCGGCCTCAGGACCGCCCCATGTACACTTTAGCTTCAAAGATTTGGGCCTCAAGTGAGAGCGGAAATGCTGCTGCTGTTGGAAGCGAGAATGATGGTGAAAGGAAAACTGATAATCACAAAGCAACGGCCAAGAGGTCCCAGAAACACCATAAGACTAGCACTTTTCAGGTTTCACCAGTAATTGGAGTCGGTTTAAGCAATGCCGATGAGCAACCTGTAGCCTGCAACTCTGAACTTCCTTACCAACTTGTGTTTGAAGCTCTCACTACTCATCTAAAGCAGAGCAAGAGAGCTGCATTGAATATTCTGAATAAGATGGGCAACAAAAAAGCAGCTGAACTTGAGGCCAAGTTCTATGAGTTCTATGCTGTTGAGATGAGGAATTATGAGCTAGGACTTGATCTCCAAAAGGAGGCGATAAAACTCGGCACTGAGGCTTGCATTTGACCGCCATCTTTCTTTCTGAATTAAGAACTAGTAGGTATGCGCATGTTTGTTTTAGGAAGTTTTGGTAGGCTTTCACCACCTCATTATGTTATAATGCTTAAATTGCTTATAATGCTGATGTCAGATGATCCAGGGCATAGTTAGTGTCTTTGGCTTGTGCGAATGGGAGGAAATTGGAGTGATGCGATCCTTATTATGCTATAGCTCTTTCTATCTGTTCTTGCGCTAGTTAAGGCTTTCTTCTTAGCTGTTCATTGTTGGTGCACTTTATAACGCAGTATTCCATGTAGCTAAATGTGTTGTACTATGGTAATACCTATTTTAATTTCTGAGAGTTCTTCCAACTGTATTTTATAGCGATCTTCATGCTGCCTTTATTTTTTTTTAAATATTAGTTTGATGCTAATTGTCATCCATGTTCCAACTGAATTTATTACCATAAACATTCAAACCTTTCTTTTGCCTTTTATGATGAAGTGCAAATGCTTCTTTGATGATAGTAAAAGCTTCAATTTATATAAAGTTAGTGGCAACCTATATCGTATGTGTAATGAGCTCAACATACAAATTTCAATACTGAATTTAAACTAGTGAATTCTAAATTGAGACTTGTTTCCCCCTTAAACATGTACCTCAAGACATAAAGGTCGTTCCTCTGTGTCATTACAGTATTGCATTGCTGATTTCAAAGTGATCGCAAAGGCGCCTTATGAGGAGGTAAAGTGTATTTTATTCAAGGTGCTCAATATAAGTAGTGATTACTTGGAACAAAATAGCAGTGAGAAGACTAGGCAGCTGAACCTATTCCATTCATACTTATCTTCAACTACGTTAATTGAATGCATACTATTTTGGTTCTTTATAATTTAATATTATGGAAGTAAACATTGACTTGTAGTTGATGCTTTGCTTGAAGCATATGCAGAGTCAAATTTCGCAAATGAGCAAAGGCCCTAACTAGAGCATGGGTGAACATTTTAGCCAAATAAGTATTTACTGCCCCAGCATGGCAATATTGGTTGACGTGTTCAAAGTAGTGATGGGTGTTTCTTACTTTGTAGGAATATTGCCTTCTTAGGTATACTTATCTTCTTTGTATTGTAGTTAGTGCAGTGACATACAAACTTGTTAACATTCTTATTAAACAATAAGTAAAAATCTTAATAGTTATAAAAGGCATGATGTCTTAGCTCCATTGAAATGTCTTTTATGGAACTTCTCTTCCATCCTCTAATTTAAGTGCCCGACGTCAAACTTTGCTTTGCACTAACTTCTATTCCCTAACCCATTGTTTAGATTATGGGTAGAGGTGGGGAGTGAAGGGGAAGGTCCCCACTCTAACCAAGTTTGGTATTGTTTCATTAAGAAGAGGGAAGGGTACCAATTCTCCATCCTTCCCCATAGATGATAGTTAAATGCATACCCGCTGAGTCGGTGGGTATACATGGTGACAAAAAGGGAAGTAAATTTGCTCTTTTTGGTGTGTACGCATGGTGACAAAAAAGGAAACAGATTTGTTTCCCCTTTTGTCTTTTTTTGTTAATATTGATTTTTAATTTAATATTATATGGGTTTTTATAAAATTTTATATGTTTTTCTTTTCAGTTTACAATAGAAGTTTGTCAAAAAAATTTTAAAAATTAATACGTGTTGCTTTTTATTATATAATTTGTAATTGTAATATTTGTTTAATTTTAATTGGTAGAAAAAATAATAAAATTATATGGTCAAATTCTTTTTATATTTAAAAACTAATTTAATTTTGTTAAATTATTTCTAACATTAATCTAAAGTAGAACAATATAAAAACAATTATCTAAAGTTATATTAATAAAGTTAATTTAAAGTTATATTAATAAAAGTTAGGTTAATATAAAAAAAGTTAATTTGAAGTAAATTTAAAGTTAATTTGAAGTTATATTAATAAAGTTAATTTAATAAAAGTTAGATTAATATAAATAAAAAAGGTATTTGAGTTTTGTATAAACAATTAACTTTTTTTATTCATTTACTTATCTATCTAAATCTAGTTAATTTATTACTCTTACTATATATCTAAACATAGTAAGGTTAAATGACTATCTTTTTCTATCCGTCCTTTTATTATTTTTTCTATCCTTTCTCTTACTCTTATTTATTAACCATGTATCCAAACATACCATAAATATCACTTCGAACTTTCAATCAATTATGTTCATCCATTTGCAAAGCATATCTATGTCATGTAATTATCTATTTCCTTTGCAATTTTTGTTACTATTTTTTCATTCAGTATATTACAATTAGTTCTTTCTCTCCTCTCTAAAAAAAATGCATTCTTTTCTTGTTTGTGTTGATCTTTCTTGTCTTCTACAAATAACAACATTAAAGTCTAAAAAATAACAGCGAACTTGCATTCCTCACATAACATCTAATTATTACAAAGCGGCAAAACATGATCTTATCATATTAAGAGTAGTGCTATTCATCAAGGCCACATTAGCTCTGTTATATCAGTATTAATGTGTCAATACATGGTTAGATGAAGAATTATTAATTTGAGAAAGTATCATTTCATTCCAACTATGTGAACCAATCATTTATTGACACGGTAATCTTGAGGTGAATCAGCTTTAAAGCCACCTTGTGACACAGCAATTTTCATATATTAAAGATAAAGGTTAAAAACGAACCTCAACAATGCCCAATCGTGATCCAAGAACTAGTTATTTTTATTCCTTGCTGCAGGCTCAAAATAACCAACCATCTTGTCTGATCAAGAAATAAATTATCTAATTTTTTAATCAAATCATTTAAGCAAACCATGTATTTCTGATATTCTAATTTGGGTAGATATCTTGTAGATTGCATATATGATGGAGATAGGGAACTAAAGCAGTTTAAATATTGCTAAAGATTGTGCAAATAGTAGCATGATAAAGATAGGAAATCTAACTCTAAGTGGCATATTTTGTTGTTAGACAAGCTGATTATTTTGTAATGGGATTGTTAGCTACCAGCAATCGGACTATTGATAGGATATACCAAGTGTTATTGATACTAATGCAACTTGCTTTTTGGTGTTGATGGATCTAGCATGAGACTTTTAGAAATGCAGTGGTGGTCTCACTTTGTCAAAAGCTCTAAGGGAAACCTCTAGCATCTTGTGGAGTTCTCTTTTTGAATGAGAGGCATGTCTAGAATTTTGAACCTCTCCATTTTGCCATGTTGTGCACCAAGTCTGATTTTTTTTTTTTCCTGCACCACTTCCTCATCCTGGGGATCAATGTTCTTGCTAGCAGCATTGCAGAATTTTTTTCTGTAAATTCCCCAGCAAATGGGTCACGAATGTTATAAGCTAAATCTACTGTGTTCCATAAAATTGATAATCTTCTTATGTCTACAGTTTCAATGAGGCAACTGCTACTTACAGTTTATTGGAGATCATTATCTTTCTATGGAGGGTTTCGTAAAGGAAAGTATCTCATTCTGTGCTCTGTATCCTTTCTTTATCAAGTTTATAAGTTGGCAAGTTTTACATTGTATATCTGATCATATCTGTTTTCTATCTTGGGGAAGTTTAAGATTTTGGGAAATGAGCAATAAATAAAAGCTATTATATTCATTGTATATCTGTCTAGTCGTGCCACCTCAAGGTACTTTGATGAAATGCTAATGTAAACTAGAAAATTTTAGGTGCTCTGAATTGTAAGCAAGTTTAATCAAGGTAGTTTGTGCATATTCATAGTCATGGAGATGTTTGCATCTGTTGTTATTTGTATTTTTAGGACTTGTTGTTGTCTCTTTAAGAAGACTATTCTGAAGATAAGTAAAACATGCAAATTGTAATCGGCTGCTGCTGTTAAGGTGCAGAATTCACGTCATGGTTTTCCAATCTTGCGTTCTTGTGCTTATATTGGTTCGTAGAAGCACCATTGTTGCAGTAACGTTGCCCTTAGGGTGTGTTTGGATTGAGAGGAATAAGAACAATGGAGAGTAAGAGAATCAATTATTCTTCATTATTTTTGTTTGGAAATAAAGTAATAAGAGTAATTGGGAGTAAAACTTTTCCTCATTAACTTTTATATGGGGTGTCACGGAGAGTAGGAGAATTTTATTACTGTTGCATTTTTTTCTTCCTATTTTATCCTCTCAAGTTTTCTACTCTATGAATTTATTTTTTTCCTCCCTGTCTCTGTTTATCTGCTGCCGCAATTCGCCTTGGCTCCGTCGCGTTCGTCGTCGCCGTCGATCAGGGTAAATTTTGTTTCTTCTTCTGTATATTTTTCAAAAGAAAATAGGAAAAAGTTTTATCGCCACTGTCGATCTTGTGATCCTAGCTCTTGATTCCGTTCAATTTTTTTGTTTTTTGTTTACAAATTTTCATTAGTTGATTTTATTTTTACTGTGAGTTTTTTGTTTTCACGGTGAATTGATTGAGATCTTGAGTACAATGAGAGTAGTATGTTGATTTCTCCCTGAATAATTTTTGGAGAAATTTTTGATAACTACTACATATAATGGGGACCAGACATGAATGTTAAAAAAATTGAAAAAAAGATTTGGCTTTTGCTTGTCTGGGTTGCTCTGTGTGTGTAGAAGTTGGGTTTGGTACAATCGAGAGAAAAATACCACACATGCAAAGAAAAAAAAATGAAAAAATCAGAAAGAAAAAACGAATATAGTGTTTTGATTTTTGAACTCAACAATAACTAATTCAGTATGGCGTCTTAGTAGAGGATTGATTACTTGCATGTCTTCCTTTTGGCTTCAACTTTTTTTTTGTTATTATATTTCTATTGCATAAACTTTTGTTCATCGTGTCTTGTTTTATGTTGATCTTGTCGAGTACTATTATTCGGTTGAAATTGTTCGTGGAATGAGATTTGAGAAAATGAAATGATTTGTAAATGTAGTATGATGGATTGTTGATTTTTTATTGAAAGACTTCAGCAAGAGGTTTTCGGTGACTGGTAGTGGGAAGATTGTTCCGCAGAGATCATGAAACGAAGAACACCAAGAGGAAGCTCAGATTGTCTAAGATAGTGAAACATCTTCCCTTTACTGCTACAATTAAATAGGGCTGAAAATACTTTATTACCGTAAGACTGTTTGCATAAATTTTTGTGGTGACATAATTTTTAATTATGGATATGTGGCTTGACTTTGTTAGTTCTAGTTTTTGGCACGCTTATGACTTAGTTTGCAGACCTATGCTAGTTGTATGCTTTTTTATAGCACTGGACTAGTTTGCTCAATCTGTAGGTGTTAGAGCTTGCTGATAATGCTGCAAGGGACAACAAGAAGAATACCATAGTTCCAAGACACATACAGCTTGGTATACCAATAATGAAGAGCTTAGCAAGACCCTAAAATCAGTATATTGCAAAATGGTGGTGTTCTTCCTAACATCCATCAGAGCCTATTACAAAGAAGTTTAGCACATACAAAGGGTGATGCCTCAGCATCATAGGAGCTTTAAGTAATCAGGTCTTTCATATTATTAGTTTGTAGTGGTTAAAATGTATTAACGGAATCAACAATGTTGGCTATGATAGTTTTGATTGTAAACTGATTTGGAATAAAGCTCCTTCGGTTAGACTTTAGTAGATGTGGAACAGGGACTTGTTCAAATGAAGTTTAATATTTGATAATGGTTGAAGAAGGTCTCAAAGATTTTTACCTTTCTGTTTTTAAATTTTAAATAATTCGGTTGGTAAATCTTATAGTACTTTGTTTAGGTCATTACATGCTTGCAAATTTTGTTCATGCAATTGAAACATTTCTATGTTCTACTACTTCAACTTAAGTTATGCTATCCAAGAGTCACCATACTAACATTCTGATAGTTCTTCAATAGTGTAAGGAGTTTAAAATATGAAAAAAGCACAGAGCTTTAGTTCACTATAGCAAATAAGGTGGGCGAGCATTTTAGATTTTTTATAAAAAATTATTTTATTTATTCTTCAGTTTATTTTTCAATCCAAACAAAATAGTTGTGCTCTTCATTACTCTTACTAATATATTCAAACAATATAAGATAAATAATTATTCTTACTCTTAATTACTCTCCTGTCAATTAACCTTATTTTATGTTACTATTATTTATTTCTCTCATATCCAAACAGACCATTAGTGTAAAAATTCTGATTTAGTTTAGCCTTAACTGGATGCAAGTATATAGTCAGGATGCCACAACATTAGCAATGCGATCATGAAAAGAGGCTGTCGTCTCGTTAACATTGTTTGCATTTAGGTCGTAAGACAAATTCATACTCCTCTTGGCAGCCTAAGCTTGCTGCATAAGTGTTCATTGCCAATCTATGAGATCTGAATGCGAGGAAGGCGGAGTGTTCCGGGCTTACAGCAGTGTATGTCCTAAGCAAGGTATCTTTGGTTATCAGATGCAATCATCAAAATGGATGTTGGGTTCTGATGTTTGCCATATTAAAGTACCTGCGAAGTTCAATTTGCAAATGAGATAACAGACAGCTTACGTACAGTCAGCAAATATTTCGTGAAGAAATTTCATTGCGATTTTAAGGCAGAGCAGCTGAAACATGAAGGTTAGACAAAATTTTTATACAGAGTCCTGCTGTTCATCTGCAGGACTCATACAGAACTACTATAGACAACAATATCAAAATTATATTTCTAAAGCAAATTCACCTATCCCAGCCGTTAATAAACTTAATCAGCAGAAATAAAAAAAGGCAAGCCACCTCTCAGACCCTCTTTTCAGAGGATTTGATGATGCAAATATTTAATTTAGATATAGATGCATGGCTCCAGGGGCACAAAGCACAAGTTCAGATCCAAGATATATAAAAATAGCACCATTACTTGTGAATTGAGACGAGCAACTTGAACTGGCATTCAAGTAGTATGTACAGCCTTGAAACAACAACCAAAAGTTCCAGTAAAACAGAAGACACCAAACATCCTCTTCCACAGAAAGGACTATAAGACTTCCATTAAATTGGTATCCACCTTCTCGATTGCTTCTGGCTGATCTCATGCTTAATCAGTTTGGCCCTGAGCAGCATTGCCCTAACGTCCCTATCAAACTCAACACCTGTTTGTAAGACCTTCTGAAATGTAGTATTTCTTTGATCAGCATGCCTGGCATACAAAATCTTGTTGTGTGAATCTATTCGAGCCTGCATGATAGTCGCAGGAAACCAAAGTGTTGAAGAATGTCAAATAACAAATTAGAATCTCATCCTCAATTAACTGTCAGACCATAAGCAGGCAACAGCGACAGTTATACCTGAATCTGGTTGTCTGTAATCAAAGATTCAAGTTCTTTCTCCAGACCAGTAACACTTGTCTTGAAAGCATCAGCCATAGTGTGCAGATCCACAGAAATGAATGGCAGGGTATATTGAATAATGGCTTTGTGCCTAATTTGAGTGTAAAGGGTTTCAACATGGTCATGTAAATGGATATCCAGCAAAAGGCTCGGACGGAGGTACTCCAGATATTCTAGGCATGATGCGTAGTGACTGCAATTAAAAATAACTTAACTTTGAATAATTATCTAAAGCGTAGATAGAGAAAACTTTTTGGAAATTGTATTCAATTTGGATAGGCTTACAAAATATCACATTTGACTCAAAAATAAGATGCCCTCCGAAAGGAACATGTCTTCCCAACACTAAACAAAATGCATAATCCGGGACACTTTCAAACCTTGGCGACTTGATTTAAAGTTCTAAACAAACCACTTCAAAGGAGGACAGAATTGCACCCAGTGTCGCAAGCAGCTCATTGTGAGTTTCCAGCAAAATGAGACTAAGAAATTAAATCCAGTTCTAAACACAAACTGTTCCTAGACTTATGTTGGGGACTCGCTTCGACCATGAATATCACAGTGCAGTTTCCAATGATATTCTATTTAGAGAAACTAGCAGCATGATGAAGTCTTAACAATATGAGAAATCAAGTAAATTTTACCAATTATATCATGGTGACATTTTTATTTTTTGCTCAATTTAACAAATCAACCATCTTTTCGCAATTTGATTCAGGGGAGAGTAAAACTTTTAAATGTGGAGAATCAGTAAAAAGAAATTCACCTTGAGTAGAAGCTATGGACAAGTTCCCTTACTTCAGGCACCAATTCCAAGAAATTACGGAAACTGATATTGTCAATGACCTTGTTCTGTCACATCAATGCATGTTGATTTAAGCGAAGGACTAGTAACAGATCAAGAAGAGAACTCAAAATCTAAAGACAAGTAAAAAATATGTGCCTTCAAATCTGTTCTGTCAAAAGAGGCTAATGCACAGAGTCCACCATATGTAGCGACATCTTGAGGTGCAATAACTTTAGTATAGTAGTTTCCCAGATCCGGTGATATCTCCAGAAACTGCACTAGACCAATAGAATATCGTAAACAAAAGTTTCTAAATAAATCTCCCACAGGACAAGGATTCCATTTGACAGTAGCCACTAAATAAGCAAAATACAATACTCCACAGGGGAAACAAGATTCAGTACATCTTGTCCATTAAAATCAGCAGGCAGAATTAGAATAAACGTAATGAGCTAACTGCCTGAGCGAACAGCTCATCAAGTTTTAATATCATATAAAGAAACCACAAACAAATTTCTCTATTTACACACTTAAACCAACTAGAGTTTCAAATCAGAGTTCGCAAATACTGTCACAAATTGGTCAAATAGCAATCAAACACATATCTTTCGCATCCTGAAAATTTGGCAAACTCATATCATTGGCATCCTGAAAATTTAGGAGTCAGTTATTACCAGATACTCTACCCCAGTACGAAACAGTAAGCAACTAAGCCAATAACAATGCTACAAGAGAAGGATATGCTGCCTTATGATATTTACTAGAAAGAATGAGATTCATTTTCAAATTCACCAAAAAGCTACAACAGGTACAAAACTGGCAAAGAACAACTTTGTTTATCTAAACTAGCACTGCAGGAAAAACAATGTTAAATGAAATTGGTTGAGAAGCTTATAAATGAAAGCAAAAGACGTGACCACGATCAATGGACAAACCATTCTTGCAGCAAGTTTATAGCTCTTCATTTCCAAATTTGCTAATCCAGAAGCACATCGTAATGTTGCTACAGTTATAGGCTGCTCCAAAATGTCTGGTGTTTGTTCTGCTTTGTTGACATAATTTGAGACATGCATGTACTGGCCCAGCTCAAGGCTCACCAAAATTACATTCAGACACATCTGGACAATATGTTTTGAGGTGGTGCAATAATCACGAGTTCGCATGTAACTTTTCAGAGCATCACTGAGTTGCCCATGTGCATAATAGAAGTCTCCAAAATCATTGTAACCCATTCGAATGCTCTCCTTGATCAAGTTTGTCTGTCAACAAAGTTGAGTCAAACTGTCAAGTTGGAGACAATGTGTCAAAGCAAAGCACCTATGCATGTTGTTGCTGACGGAAATAACCCCAAGCAAAAAAAGTCAATGCAACCAGTCAGTAATTAAAAAGTTGAACTTGCCATGATATCAAATAGTCGTGCAAATTAGTCACTGTTCTAAAAACTCAATGCAACTAGTCAGTATACTAAAAAGTCAATGCAACTAGCAACTAGTACCAAAACAATAACTGAAATGTGTAACTTGCCATGACATCAAATACTAAAAAGTGACACCATACTCAATGAAGTCAAAACACATTTGACTTCTAAGCAAAATGTGCATTCGGCTGTGCTTTTGGGAAAAGCACTTTTCAATTTCACGTTTTTCAATAAACCTTATACAATATTCTACAGAATTTATGTTAAAATTTAGAAAGTATAAAAAAATTCTACATTGTAAGATCTTATTATTGCTTATTTTTATTAAATTTTTTTATGTAAAAAAAATGGAGCTCGTTTCTTAGAATAGAACAAAACTACCCTTCATTCCAGAAAAGCACTTTTTATAAACAATCCCAAACTCCCCCGAAGATGCATAATTATGAATCAGTCAACAAAATATTTTCTGTTATTTGATCAAGTGCGGTGTTAACATGATGGTGTGGGTTTAAATAAATTAAATTGGTGGCATTAAGTGAAAACATGTCAAAATGCCAAGAAAAAAGCACATAGCATGTGAGCCTCCAAAAGTATATAAGCTCTATATTGATTCCCCAAAGGTAACTTCTTGCAAAAGCTCGATTATTAGATACGCATATCCAGTAGCATAGAACTCTGTTTTGCACAAAAGCTCCATTGAGAGGTTCATTTATCACCAAAAACCTCTGGAAGCTATATCCAACAGCTTTGGGACAGAGAAAGCTGGAAGTGAGCAATAGTCTAAGTAAAACTGCTTAAAACCTAGAGGCCCGATAACGAAGGAAAAACCACAACTCTTTTACTATAACCATATACGAAGAAAGCTGAAACTTTAAATGGCAGAAAAAATTGTTGGACAAACTTATGTCAACTCACAGATCCAAACCATGTGGAAAGTTATATTAGGTTGAAGAACACTTTACAGATTAATAGGTTGCGTAATGCTTCTACTGGTACTATACACATTGTAAAAAGTATATAAAAAGTGTCTAAGCTTTTTATCCATCTAATTTCATCCTGAATGGAAATCTCTTCAATGCAGAATGCTATTTGATTCGAGTGCGTTCTTTAAACAAGTAACTACTTAATATTTCACTAACATATTTTTTCATATTAGATGGTAATAAAAATTTGTGACCATGTCACCATTATCCTTGCGACAAGAGAAGGCTCTATCAAAGATGAGGATGCAATGAAGATTGCAAAACTCATATCTTCGAGCTTATGAAGTCTGATTCAGTAAGCCAAAATATAAGGTTTCACAAATGAATAGTTCCTGTTAACATCTTTTTACATACCTCCTTGATTTGCTCACCTAATCTAGTTATTTACCCCTTGTAACGACATGTCAAACTAGTATCTTGTTATAAAATTATACACGGGGTCATCAACTACTTCCATAATGCTTATTCCTCGAGTCCTTTTTATCCATGATAACATTAATCTTAAAACTGCATAATAACTTCAATCTCAAAGACCGTAACTCTTACTGAACCTATTTTCTACTCCAACCAGCTGCGTTACATGTCCATAGTTCTACCCCTTATCACTAGAAAAAATCATTCTAATCTTTCAGCAACTCTTATAAGGTAAATATATATATATATATATATATATATATATGTATACCTTATAAGAGTTGAGCTCGCTGTCAAGTTTCTGCCTCCGACTCTCTGCACGTCGCTCAACACCGTCAACCCAAGCAGGATCAGGCATATACTTCGGGCCAAGCCTTTCCCCAATCTTCTCCGCAACTTCCCTAAACAACCGAGCATCTTCACCTTTCCTCAGTTCATCATACGCCATTCTCAACGCTTCAAGCTGCCTAGCCTCATTAACTCCAGCGCACCGGTCCGCTATAAACAACAACCGAGCAATCTTCGTGCGTCCCGTGTACAAACCAGCATACGCCTCTACATCCATGTGATCACTACTCACAACCGCCACAGCCGGCGCTGACGCAACCGCCGGTTTAGATGTCGCCGGAATCTTCTTCGATTTATCGCTGCTGGCGTCATCGTCGATGTCGATTGCGGAGCCGTCAGGGATCATCTCATCGGACTCGCCTTCGGAGACTATCACTCCGTCGTCGTCGAAATCCATCGGAGACGAGAAGGGTTTCAATCGATTCGATTGATTTGAGAGGTTTTGATTTGATTAATTTGGTGATATAACATGAAAATATTTCAATCTTATTATTCAATCGCTAAATATACATATATATACTCTTTATATTATTAAATAAAAAATTTTACTAATAAAAAATATTTAATTAAAAAATATCTAAAATAATCAAGTAAATTCTAAATAATTAAGTAAATTCTAAGATAGTTATGTCTAACATTTTTTCAAGTTGGTGTAAAAATATTATCGGTACCTAATTTATTTAATTAGTCATGAAAAATTATTTTAGAAATATCTTTTGTCGATATGTCTGTTAGTTGTGATTTGAATTCATAAAATATAATTTAATTAATTTTGACTAATTTTTCTTTAATAAAGTGTTGATCCATCTCAACATGATGCTTGGTGTGATCATATTGTACTAGATTATGGGTAATATTTATTGCAGCCTTATTTTCACAAATAGCCTCATAGAATTTTTTGAAAAAAAATCAAGATCCGTCAATAATACTCCTAACTATAAAAGTTCACAAACTTTATGTGTCATTTTTTATATTTAACTTCAGCAGAAGATCGAATGACAACCATCTGTTTCTTACTCCTCCATATGACTAAATTATCACTAATAATTATAAAATAGCCAGATATAGAACGCCTATCTATTTTATTTGTTGTCTAGTCTGCATTAGTATAGCAATTTATATTCAGATGGTTATGTTTTCTAAATAATAATTCTTTGTCTGGTGCTGATTTCAAATATCTCAAATTCTGTTCATATCTTCTATAAGATCAACATGTGGAGAATGTATAAATCGGCTAACAATACTCACAGCATATGTTATATTAGGACGAGTTATGTGATAAATAAATCAATAAATCATTGATATTTTTTTTAACTACTAGCACTTGATTATGATGCTCTGCTAAGTTATGATTCTCAATGATTAGTGTATCGACAGATTTGCAATCCGACATGTTTGTCTCAGACAATAAGTCAATGACATATGTTTTTCATGATAGAAAAATATCTTGTTTAAACCTCACCGCTTCAATGCCTAAAAAATATTTTAACTTTTCAAATTCTTTCATCTCGAATCAGAGACTGGATATGTTTTTAATATCTAAAGTTCTTCATAATCGTTATCTGTAACAATCATATTATTAATATAGTTTATCAAAATAGTTACCTTATCATTCTGATAGTTTAACAATAATGTACAATCACACGGTAATCATATTTGTTCAAAATTTGATTAAACCTATCAAACCATACTCTTGAAATTTGTTTCAGCCCATATAAAGCCTTTTTAGCCTGTCAGTACCGATACGCCATAATCAGGTGAAAGCTCCACATACATATTTTTTTCTAACTCACAATGAAAAAATATATTTTTGACATCAAGCTGCTGCAAGAGCCAATCAGGATTTGCTGCAAAAGACAGGAATATTCTGATGACTTTAATTTTTGCAATTGGGTCAAAAGTCTTGTGATAATTCACTCCATAAATCAGTGAGTATACTTTGACCACAAACTTTGCTTTATACTTCTCGAGCGTTTCATCTGCTTTGTGTTAAATGGTGTACCCCCACTTACAGCCAATTACTTTTTTTTCTACTCGTAATAGCACTATCTCCTAAGTCAAATTTTTTAAAGAAGCATCCATCTCTTCATTTATAACCTTAATTCATTTAGGTTCGACTAACTCTTTTCTAGTACTAGAAATAAGAGTCACAACTGCTATCTGATTAATGAAAGCCACATATGATGAGTACAATCTATGAGAAGACACATGATTAGCAATAGAATATTTGGAGATCTTTTCTTCTAGTGAATATTTCTCAGGAGATTTTTCACGATATTTTATATGTGTCAACTGATAACTCCTATTAACAATATTAGATTCTACAATAATATTCTGAACCATAGTACTTATCTCAAAAATATTCTCAGGAGTTTGAGCGAGTACTGAAAAATACGAGAAGGAGATTTCTTCTACAACTTCAGCTCTTTCTATCTGTTTTCTTTCTTTTGGTTCAAGCTCAGTAGTTCCAACTTCGTTCAGACCTGAGTCATAATTTACACATTATTTCTAATCTTCCTCAATATGATTTTTTCCAGTCCAAACTCTCAAGGAAGAGAGCTTTCTACTGAGTCAATGGTAAGCCAATTATTATCTGAATATAATGCCGACTATAGAAATTCACAAAAGTATGACCGGTCAGAAGATGATAACATCAATAATCCTTCTAGTGAGTACCATGATCAAGAAACACGCACCTCAAAGCACATGGATCTAATTTATCCGACAAATGGTGTAATAATAAATACAGATAAAACTTCAAGTGGTGTCTGAAAGTTCAGAACTCTAAATGCCATTAATCAAATAAATCGCAGACTGAACTACGTCTACCTAATAATGTTTTGAAATATGAGCTCTAAATAATAATGCACGGACGGTTTCTAATATATCGATTTTTGTTTCAGCCACTCTATTTTGTTGCGGTGTTTATGGATAAAAAATGTTATGAATAATATCATACTAATGAATGTAAGAGCTTAAATATGTATTAACATACTCCCTCTTATTATCAAAGCGAACAATTTGAATAGAAAAAAAAAATTGAGTCTGTACCATCTTATGAAATCGGATAAAGATATCACTAACTCGCTTTTATTCTTCAAAACTAATAACTATGTCATGCATGTGCAATCATTTACAAATTTACAAACTATCTAATGCTAGTAAAAGTCATAACCCAAAAAAGTTCCCAAATATCTGAAAAAGAAGTTGTTCTTTTATTCATAATAGAAAAATATGATAGTCGATGACTTTTAGTAAGAATATAAGCTTCATATTAAAACTCAAATTCCTTGGGACTGCAAATAAGATGGTAACAAATATTTTAAATAACCAAAAGAAACATGATCTAGTTGTCGGTGCCAAATCCAAACTTTAATTTTTTTTTTCAGTGTCAGATATATGAGCACTGCAAACTCTCATGAACTAATATCATCTAGATAGTATAAACCTCTTCTCTTAATTCTATGTTTAATTATCTCCTATATTTGGATATTCTGAAGCAAGTGAAATAAGAATACACAGGAACAATACAGTTTAACTGTTCAATAACTTGTCTAATAGATTAAAGATTGTGTAATAGAGATGGAACAAGTAAACAATCTTGTAGAGATAGAAATAATGATAATGCCACTGTACCAGTACCTGCCATTAGATAACTATCTTCATTAGCATATGTCACATTACTTCTAACTAGAGCACTTACGGTCTGAAAATTTTTCGAATTGAGTGTCATATGAACCGTAGCTTTAAAATCTAAAATCTATCTTGTATCACGTTATGAATGTAAAATAGTACAGGAAAAGCTTTGGATATCTGAAATTGGAGAATCTGAAATAATCTGAAACACCAAAAATAAAATTTGTGAAGGAGTAGCCGAGAATGTAGAAGATGAAGGATGATCTAATATGAGGCCTACAAGACCATATGCTACGTCAGAGATCTTTTTGTCTTATTTCTTCTTCTTATTAAGTGCCTCCCACCAATTATGATTACCAATCAATTGAAAGCATGAATTTTGATTATGTTCAATCTAACCACAATGAGTACACTATTCTTCTTTTACTTTCTGCTTTACTTAGGATTTAAGACTCTTAGAGGCAACAACAGTATTAACTCCAGTATCAATATCGTTAGAACTCATCATAACTGCTCGTCGTTGCTCCTCACTGCGAATGTAGTTACAAAATTTTTCTAACATAGAAAACCATATGTTCGCAGTAGATCACTGCGAGCTTTATCAAGTGTATCATCAAGCTCAACAAAAAAATATATAGATACATTCCTTCTCAATCTACCATTGTTGAGATAATACATCATTAACACAACACATTCTGATTAGATTGCAGAGATCTAATTCTTGACATATGCTCTATAATTCTACATAATATGGCGTAACGGTCCTTTCACCTTACTTTAATTTGAAGGTTCTACATGTTAATTCATATACTTGAGACAAATAAGAATTATCATAATACGTTTTAGACACAGCAGTCCAAACGTCTCTAGTAGTGGAAAGCCGGATAAAGAGTTCCATTACAGTTGGTTTCATAGAGTTGATCAACCATCCTTTGATATATTGTCAGTTCTCCATCGGGCATAATTAGTATCAATCTCTTAAGGTCATACTATTTCTCTAGTCAAATACCTCATATTATCCTTTCTACTAACATACATCTCAACCACTTGCGACCAGATAGAGTAATTTAAGCAATTTAGCTTGACATTGATAGTAGAGGATGAATCACCTTGTACGTTGATAACCATAGTTCATTGAAGCAACTGGAGAGAGCACATAAATTCTTCATTATAATTTTTTTTTGTCGTGCTGGATCAGTGAGCCAGGGTCGGTTCTAGTCAACCGGACAGGGCCAATTCACTGAATCTGATTTGAATTTATACCCTCATGCCGGGTGGGGTCGCCTAGATTGGCTCGAACCAATAGAATTGGCAGATAGATGTCAGCGAACTGCGATCGAGCAGCGGCGGTGTGCGAACGGAGACGAATCAGTGGTAGAAAGACAACGACAGTTAATCACAACAAATCAAGCAGGCAATTGGCGGTGTGAAATGACGATGAAGTCCATTCGAGTGTGACTGTTGCTTACGTTTTTCAATCCTCACCGGAGCGGAGGCAAATCAGCGTGGAAGAAAGAAGCGGCCGCAGTAGAGAGGAAGTCTGACGATGAAGCAGCAGCAGCATAAAGAAAATCAGTCTTATTGGTAGTGAGGGGGCGAAAAGATTTTCTTTATTTTGAATCCAATCTGATCAATCGCCGAATTTGTTTTAGCTGATATGGTCGGAGTTTTAGACCATTGTAATTATATCTCCACGATAATAGTCGGATAGTTTAGTCGGAATCTGATTGTAATTATATAGACTCCTTATAACACTAAATAAACAGAGTTCTAAATAATAACATATATCTAATTCTAAGAAAGACATTTAAAATAATTAGAAAAAAATATTTAGAATAATTAAGCAAAGATATTTAAGATATGTGTTGACTCATACCAATAATATGATAGTTGATCGCGATGAAATTTGTTTTTGTAGTAGCATAGGTGTTAGAATTTATCATGTCAATAGAGTAGAATTTTTGGTTTGGCAAAAGAAATAGAGAGAGGCTGCTTTCTCTCTCACTCGCTCTCTAATGTGGGCTTACTCACTGCTAGGTCTGTTTATTATAGCCGGTGGTTAATATGACGTACGTCGTTTATCTTGGCCTAATACTATTTCTCTTTTTTTTTTTAACTTTTGTTTTCGTTAGTTTGCAATATGTGCATGCAGTTAGGGAGTTTTGATTGCATCTAAAACTGACTTTTTAAAAGTTTGTTTTAAATAATTTTTTTAATAATTTAGTTTTTATAATTTACTTTCTGAAATTTTTTTTTTTGAAAATTTACTTAACAACAATATCACTTCCGATTTTAAAATACCTTTAAACTTTTTATAGGTGTTATTACTCTACCAAGTATATTACAATGGTGTCTTAAATTGTATATGGAATCAACTGAGCTTCTAAATTATTCATATGGTAGTCCATACTAATACAGGAGTAATTAATAGAGTACTTAAAAAATCTTAGTTATCACCAAAATTTATATATTACTACATCACGTTACCTAATTAAATATTGTAATTGAATATAAAAAATAAATAATAAATACTGAATCAAGTAAATAGTCTCGATAAAGCAAGATAGGATGTTTAAAATTTTTAAATCAAAAGACCTAATAGCACAGCATATATTTATAAAGTATATCTATCGTGATTAAATAAGAAATTTAGTAAGAAATTTTAGCTCTGTGAAATCTCTTTGATAGTGGATAATCACTTCTGTAATCCAATAAATAAACTTTTGTTTCATTGTTTTAACTTTTGGCTTCATATGGGTTGTGTTTCTTCTTTTTTACACGAAATGATTTTTTGAAATGGATGCAAAGGAGTTCATAGTTTCACTAAAATGAGTACTTGCAAAAATAAGTTTTTTGAGGAGTGGGTTGAAAGTTAAATTCTGTCAGTTTTGAAGCAAATTGAAATTAAAAAAATGAGTTATAATCAAATTCTAACAAAAAAAAGGTGAATTGCGTGAAACTAAAACACATCCTAAATAAAAAATAATTTTTTATAAGAGTCTAACAGAAAAGTGAATCGATTCCATACTACAAGTTGGTCAGGCTATTCAACAATATGTTTGGATTGAGAGTATATACAAATAATAGAGAGTAAGAGAATTAATTACTATCTATTACTTCTATCTAGCAAGAATAATCGATTCAATGCTCTAACTTGCCTAACACCTGCTCGCCTCTACTGTGCCTGTCTTATTTGCGCATAGTACCTCGCTTCGTCTCTACCACATCAAGCCAAATTTAGATCAGTATACCATGACCTTTATTTCTACATCAAATAATTCTGTTCATTTTTTCCTAACCATCCAATCAACCAAATATAATTAATAAAATGCATCAAAAATCAATTTTATTTTTCACTCTAGTCTACTACTCACAACATGGATATAAAGTTTTCCAAGTTTTCAAAATCAAATAAGAACATTTCAGACATCTTACAAAAAAAATTATCTTAGTTATACTCATCTACCAAACAAGCGTGAGTATTTTACTCTTTCTTATATTTCAAACGATATAAAAGTCAATAATTACTATTATTTTCTATTACTTTTTGTTCATTAGTTTTACTTTTCTTACTTTTTAATTTCATATCGCAACAAACCCTAAATTATCTCATGGTAGTTTAGTAGCTTGGATTATCAAATGGCTATTTAGATTCATCAATATCAAATCAAGTTTCAACTTCAAGTGCGAAAAATTAGATGTTAGCTATAAAGCTTACTATAGCCAGGTGAATTTCTGCATGTAAACATCATTGAGTTACTTGCATAATCAATTGTGGAACTTATTATGGGAAGTTAGTGACAATTTCCGAAAGCACTTGCACTTTTTATTTCAAAAATAAGATTCCTATAATAAACATTTTCGTTTACACTATCATTACAATTAAAATTGCTATGTTTAGTACTAACTTTTTAGCGTACCGGTTTATTCTTGTCATCATATTTCTTAGTTCTCGAGGTTATGCTTATGATAATTTTTCCAACACACTTCGTATTCTTGATATTATGCTATTGTTCCCTAGCAATTGAAAGAGTATAATTCAAATAATTTTCTTTTTCTCTTTTAACTGCAATATGTCTAGGGAATAGATGCTTTAGGCTGTTTTTTAGAATACAAAGTATGTCTGGAACCTTAAGAGGTAGTTTGAACTTCTTTTTGATAAATTGATGTTAGTAAGCTTAAATATTTTTATAAATGCCCTTATATTTGTTGGTAATTATGGTGTGTAAGATTTGAAAGAGTATTACACATGCTTCCGATAAAGAATAGATATAATATAAGACTGTCATTGTACTTAATGAATGAAATGAATTAGCGCTAACGACTAGAGCATTGTGAGTTCTTATGATAAAGAGCTTTTTAAAATGAAAGATATATAGAGATTTTTTAATAAAAAGTTTGGCTTTTTTATCAAAAAGATAATAAAAACTATATATATATTTTAAGATATACTATTTTTATATTTTCTAAATTATAAAAAAATTACAAAATATTATAAAGGTTTATTGAAAGATGCGAGGTATATTTTTGGAATGAAAAACACTTGATAAGTTGTCACAAACATTCTTAAGGTATGAATGCATATAAGAGAACTGTGATCTAGCATATTTACGCTAGAAAAGTTGGAGTTTCAATTGAAACTTTTATGCTCTTCCTCTACAGGCTTATCAGAATTGGATCAACAGAAATCAAACATCTAGTTAAGCTTGTTTCTTATCTATTGCTAGGCATTAGCCTGTCATGTGATTCAAAAATATTCCTTATCAATGTTTGCATTAAACTTTCGCATAATGCTGTTGGAGCACATCCTTTTCTAGGAGGGATACATTATGTGCTGAATGCTATTTTATGTATTAAAGTTAGTGCTGATGACATTGATTGAATACGTCTAACAGAGGTATGTAGCTCTTTTTATTGTATTTTTAACATCGAAGTTACCTTATACGCAAGGCTGCTCAAGGCATCAATCACTTTCCCGTCCTCCAAATTGGTCCCATTTCATTAGAGTTTTTTTTTAATGTGATTTATAGAAAACAATGTGTAGATTTGAGGCGTACAAGAAGACCTAATGAGAGGAGTCCTAATAATTGATGTTGTTATAAGGGAAAACAGATTTCAGTTAACTTCACTAGCTTTTTGTGAAAATTTTTATTGTTGGATTGAGGTTGCATTCCTTTATTTAATTTTTAAATTTGTTAAAGTTATGAGATGTTTGGTCGGATCTTATCTTTCTATTATATAAACAAAATCTGATCTAATTTTCAGTCGTCTTTTGAAAACACCACTATACCTTTCTAATAGTAAAATTATAAAAGTAACACTTTCAGATATTATCATTTAAATTAGACTATTATATAGCTTAAACCAAAACTATAATCCAAACATTAAAGGTCTAGATATAGCTTTAAGTTGCTCAGCCCATTTATATATTTTAGATTTACATTTAAAGAAATTAGGATGAAACTATTAAAGGTTATATCATTAAAAACTTAGATCAAACCCCCTATGTTACTCAGCGTACTAAATTATATTATTTTAAAATATTTTGAATTATAACTATTTTGATTATAAATTCTTCATAATTTAGAACTAGACATTTATTTTTTGTTCCGCAGAAAAACCTTACAGATCTCTATCAATAATTTTATTTTCTAGTGAGAATGAAATGTACTTTAATTATATTCAATTAATCAGCAGGAATTACTTTTTGCGATGATATTTCATACTACACCACCGCTTCATGATTTATATCAATTTCTGTAAAAATTACTTATTATTTATTGTAAAAATATTTGATGAATTATAAGAAATTTTATAAAAAGAGTAATTATTGGTAATATAGAATTATGTAGACACCCTTTATTAAGTCAGTAAAATTTGTAAGTCATGAGCACAAGAAGCTTAGAGAGACATAATTATTTATTTTATTTGTATTGGTTTACCCTCGGAACACTTTTATATAAAAATTGTTATGTTGTTGTCTTTATATAAATTATACAAACAATATTAATTATAAAGATAACTAATCTTTACAAAATTACTTGTTGCATGATGCAAGGAAAAATGTGTAGCAAACGAAATACCTAAGGGTGTAATTTTATGAACTGAAAATAAGAATTAAAAATGAGCTACTGAGAAGTGAGTTATTATAAATAGTATTATCGTAAGTGAAATTTTAATTTTTGTGTTACCTTTTTAGAATGAATTGATTGTTGTGTTTTGTTATGCACTTAAAAATAAGTTGGAATTTAGTTTTTAGTGTAACCAAATGAATAGTAAAGATTAAAAAGACGTACCCTAAAAGAATAAGAAACTTTCTAGTTACAGAAATCATATCAATGATATAAGTACATAAAGTATTTTTGACTAGTTTTTTAAGAAGAGCTGATTATCACTTTTTAAAAATCAATTGTTTTAATAAAAATAAAAAGTAAGTGCTAAGAACTAATTCTTTTGCAATATTAGTTATCATTGTGTTATATGTTACTCATCCTTTTCTTATGAATAAAAACTGAATAGTTATAGTACAAAAGATATGAAGTTATTGTTAAACATTTTACAAGGATACTTGTTGCTTATGTTAGAAATTTTATGATCTACAATTTATTTTACATAATTTATGATAATATGAAAACTAGGAAGTTGTGGTAGTTATTCTATTATATAATAGTTATTCTATTAGCATGTACGACTCTTATATCAAGTGTCAGATTCATTATTCATTCAAATAGAATGAATATTGAAGAATCAATCATTCAAATTCTACATCTTATTATAAGTAATTTAGAAAATCTCGTGAATAATCTCCATAAGAGAAACAACTAATTATGCAATATTTTTCGCAAAAACTTATTGATACAAATATTAAGAGGATTTACTACACTTAGAACATCAGTAATATCTACTAATTACATAGCATATTTATATTAATATGACAATGATGTTTGTGCTGAAAATGACTCCGAGATGCTTTCACAAATTATGAAAAGTGATAAATCTAAATTGTATTGTGATGCTATGAAAGATGAGATAGATTTATAGCAAATAATTAAGTATGATATTTTACTAGATTGCCTAATAAGGTGAAGACTATTAGTTGTAAATTGATATTTAAAACTAATAAATATTCATTAGCAGCACTGAGAGATGGAAGGCCAAACTTGCTGTCAAAAGGTTCATATAAAAAAAAAGAAATTAATTATTGAGAGATGTTGTCTCCTATTTTAAATAAGACTCTTTCTATATCATCATATTATTAGTTGACTATTTTGACATAAATTTGCATCAAATGGATGTAAAAATAGTATTCATTAAAAGAGATTTAGAGAAAATGGTTTATGAAACAACGTGAAGGGTTTTGTTTCGAACGAATATTAGCACTTGCTTTGTAAGCTTCAAAGTTCATATATGATTTAGTTTTTAAGTGAAAAATGACATTTTTTCTCTTAAATAATTTAAAACTTAGGACTTGTGTCTCTTATTTGAACAATTTCTCCACAAAGAATTCAAATATTTCACTTATGTCCACAAATAAATATTTGATTCATTAATTGTTAATTACATAAATAATTAATAATTGATATATATGTTCAAAATTAATTGATAAAAATTTATAGTTACTTATTAGTATGAAATATTAACTATTCCTAAAAATATTCAAAATTAACTATATTTTAAAAGATATTAAATAAAAAACACCGATAAGCATCATAAGTTAAGTGTTGGAATAAAAACATGATAAATTTCAAACTAGTTTTGATCTTTCACAACAGTAGGAATATCAAAACCAACTCATGAGTACAATCCTCCTTCGTCACTAGAAACCATAAAAAAAACTTTTGCACAACCATCTCATCAACAACTCAGAACAAATAACTTACATCGACATCTTTATTCATCCTTGTTTTAGCTCCGATTACCGACTGCACCAACATAGAGAAAAACTATTCAAAATTTAATAAATAATATAGGTAAACATTGAAATACATAATAATACAAGTAATTGGTTGCACATTCAAGAACCAAAAGCTAAGAATTGTTCCGACCACGATGATCGGCTTTGAAGGTGCTCGTAATAGTAATTGATGAAATTGTAGGAAAATAAGGAGGAGAAGACATAAAATGAATATGGGCACGAATTGATGACTGTCGGCCGGTGTTTGAAATTTTTCGGCGGCGGATAGGACTTCAATTGGCTGCGAGAAAGAAGCAATTGTGAGAGAAATTAAAAAAAACAGAAGGAAGAAGATGATATAGGTAAGGAATTTCATTGGAAATTGATAATTGCCAGCTCCGAAGAGGCGATCGCGGGAGCGGCACGAGAGTAGCGATATATATATATATATATGAGGGATAGAGGCACTCCCTTTCCGATTTATAGCCGGAGTGATCTCTAAATCCAATCTTCACCGTTGGATATGTAGAACTATGAGTTGAAACCTACCAATAAAATTTCAGCGCAATCGGACCAAGAATTCACCTCCATCCATTTATTTGATCAAGAGATAGAAATAATGCAACATATATATATTTTAAAATTTCTTACTTTTTATCATCTTGATCAAGTATCGAATGAAGGTGAATTCGTGGTCCGATTGTACTGAAATTTTATTAGTATGTTTCTAACTCATAGTTCTTCATATTCAACGGTTGATTAAATTTAGAGTCACTCCGTCTAGAAACCGAAAAAAGAGTGCCTCGCGAGTACCGTTAAGGAAAAAATACCCATATCTCTCCTTATATATATATATATATATATATATATATGGGTCGATGTTACGCGCCTAATAGTGCTCCTATAAATGTGCTTGTGGGAGCACAAATATGAGCCGTCGGATGATGATTTGACGGCTCCTATATGGTGTGCACGATGTGCATACAGAGCGTGCGCACATCCAACATTATATATATATATTCTTAATTTTAGAGTAAATAAAATTAAAATTATTTTTAAAAACGTTTTAAAATAAATTTACAGAGAAAACTTTAATCACTCTCCCGAACGTGAAATGTTTTATCTTCGATTTGAATGATGTGCTACTGTACCTTTGGTCGTTAACGAGTGTTAACCCGGTCATCATCACGTGCTCAACACAACCAAACCAACTAAATAATAATCCTAGCCGTTAATATTCATCCAATGGTTCGGATTACTCTGCTCCACTGCTTGTACTACATTCTTGTCTTAGAACGCAAGTAATAATGTTGCTTTTTATCGCCGGCCAAAATCCAAAAAAATGGTCGAGCTCATTCGAAGCCTTCGGAAACAAATCCAAAGCAAACAAAATTAAACCATCCACCTGACGAATCAACTCTCTTTCTTGTCCTCCCAATTCTCCCGCTGCAATAACTTAAAAGGGTCGATTGCAATTTTTTTTTTCAAACTCGTTAATTGCTACTGCTTGCTTTCATCAATGGCCCGGCCACCGCAGGAGGCGATCGAGACGTTCATGAGTATAACCGGTGCTTCAGAATCTGTCGCCGTTCAAAAGCTCGAGGTAATTATTTCTCAACGTATTTTGTTCTTTTTCTTGTATTTTTTGGTCGATCGTTGCTCGGTTAAGTTCTTGAAGTATGGTTTGATTAGGAATTAGGAAAGAGCTCAGAGCTTGGTGTAGTGAGAACTTGTGTATTTTATTTGACAAGACTTTGAAACAATTTTGTGGAAAATCCTGAACATTGGTCTGGGTAAGTTTATTATTTATGGATTCAACTTTAGGAATTGGTTGAGTAACGGAATACGGCTAAATGAGTTGTTTAAGTTCCTAATTCTGATGGATTGAACTGAGACTACAGGGGACTTGAAGCCAATTACAATAGATTTATTGAACACGTTCCCATTGGGCAGGAATTGAACCTACAAATGTTCAATCAATGCCATGCCTTTTGAGGTATACTTCTTTGGAAGAGAATTTTCAATAGGCGATATGTAAGAGTTTGTGCAGGAGAGATTGGACAAATTAGGAGTTGGATGTTGATCCACTGGCATGGATACTTATTTAGAATAAGGCCTCTTAGGATGAAGTACTGTTATAGGCTGAAGATAGGATTTTGAATATAGCCATCTTAAGACAGGAGGAGGCCTACATATTTCTGCATCTATTTCTTATTATCAATATTTTCACAGTGATATTGAGTACAGGTAGCTCATAAATTTTTGTCATCGTCATGCAATTCAAGAGAGATACCTTGAATTGCATAGATGCTAGATTACACAAAAAAGTTGATATTTTCAGATACCTCGGATCTAAACTGCATATTGTTAAGGATATTTCTGAAAATTATATATAGGATTTAAGTTGCTTGTCTGAAGTTGGAAGTGTACCTTAAGTGATTGGTGAATTTAGTTGAACTTAGATTGGAATTAAATAAGACTGCATATGCTTCATGGGGATATTAGGATATTCAAGTACACAGGAACAGTTAGGTATAGTGGAAACTTTGTGATTGACGTGTAAATACACATGAGAAATGACACAGCTTGAAGTGTCTGCTTTTGAGTGAAAGCTGGGTGGGACTGTTTAATACTAAGATGAGGAACTCATTTGAGATTGGTTAGACAGGTGATATTGAGACATATTTAATGTTAAATGCTTGTATTATCACAAATTGAAATGGTAGACGAAGGCTTTAAGAACCTGGATGGGAACTCTTCCTAAAAGGATCTCTCAATTAATAATTTGCTGAAGAATGTAATCACCAAAGCATAATTGCTTGCAACGATGCTTGTAGCTAACCCCATGTAGGACGGTGAAACCTGGATGTTTTCTCTTGTTGTCATTTAATGCCTTTTGGTATTTTAACATCTGAATTGCCATAGACATGATATAAGCTCTATAGACTGGGAAACTGATTTAAAAAATCCACCCTCTGCTTTACTGTATATGATCTCTATTTAATGCTCTAATTACTTGAGGGATATGAATTTAGTTGGTCTTTTGCTAATATGTAATTGCTAAAGATATGTGTTGTGGTAATGGACTACCTATGATATTTTATAGCCCACATTACCTTGCTATGTTGTAAACAGTCTTTATTAAAACATATGGCCGTCGCGCAATTTATTTATTTGTACACTATGTATTCAACAAAATACTCAAGTATAATCTAATGATATGTGCTATGGAGTAGGTTGATTACTTGATTATGTCTACTAATTGATAAGTGAATGCAACTTACATCATTGATAAGCGAAGCATTGATTTTGATAAAATTGACATATGAGTTCTTCAGGAGCTCTTCTTAACGTGAACGTTTACTGAAGAAATGTCTACTTAGCTTTGTTGGATTTGTTAGTTATGATTTCTGTTATGCGTCTAGAAATGAGAATGCTGCTAAGAAAAATGGTTGCTTTGTTTTGCATGATCATAAAATAAGCATGTCTATGGGGCTGTTGTAAGGTTGGTTATTGTAAATATGTCTCTTGGCATATAAGGATGTAGTTATGATGAGTTGCAAGATTCTTGTCTACAAGTGCCTCTGTGCACCAATTATTTTTTCTTGTTGCAACAGAAGTGCCAAGCAATGCGGAAGTGGTTTTATGTCCTGTGCAACATTACGAATATGCTTCAGTTGCGTTATTTTCTATGTAAATCTGAGCGTTGTAGGGCTTTGTTGCTAAGTTTAACAGTTCCTATTCATCATTGTTGCCTTATTTTCCTGGATGAGCCACATCTTGTTTAAATTAAATACAGGAACACAGTGGGGATTTGAATGCAGCTGTTTATGCACATTTCAATGATGGAGAAAGGACTAGGTAAGTAGAAGGTTGAATTTAGTTTGTGTAGTTGTAACAATCGCTTTGGTATGATGACTTCTTTTAATTACCACCTCAATATACTTATACACTAATATCTCAAGCTTTTCGCCAGTGCACATGTCTCATCCGCTCATGCACCTCAAGATGATTTTATGAACATAGACGAGCCAATTGATATTCCACATGCGCACCCTGTTAGTCCACTATTATCAGCTACTCGAGATTTGAACCCATTCTCTCTTCTAGATACACATTTTCGCAGATCTTTTCTCAATGGGATAGGTGCATCTGACTTTCTTACCTCCGGTGCTCGTGTTTCTTATCCTAAGGAGGTCAGAGAGGTTCCTATAGAAGTCAAGGATGATGACATTGGTACTGGTTCTTCTGGACATCGGCCCATCATTGAGGATGTTTCTGGAAGTGTAACTGCAATGGGACAAGAATCCCATGGAACAGTTATTATTGATGATGATGTCAATGATGATCTTCCAAGTGGTCTTGCCAGCCATTCATCCCAGATAGTGGATCTAAATGATGATTCTAATGATGATCTTCCACTTACAAGACGTCCTGGACCAAGCATTGCTCCATTAATTGATGACACAGATTACAATAGTAATGATATAGAAGAGGAAATGATCCGTGCTGCTATTGAAGCTTCAAAACAGGATGCCGAGGAGTATTTGAAGGCACAGGTTGTTGTCCGTGATGTATTTATCTTATATTGAAGAGTTTTATGATTATTATTATTATTAGTTATTATTATTGTTATATTATTCATGTATTTGGTAATTGTTGACCTTGATATTTTATTTTGCAGCCATCGTCTTTTCATCAATTTAGTGTACAGCCTTCTTCTTCAGATGATGTCGAGCTCGCCCAAGCAGTTTCTTTGTCTCTTAAGGTTCATTTTGGTGGATTTTTTATTGTCATGATTTATCTACTTATGTCTTTGTCCAGCTTCATTCTCTTTTATCTCAGACTGTAGAGCAAGAAAGAGCACTCAGAGAGAAGGGGAAGCAGATTGGGAAGAAGAGTCCATCAAATTTCTCAAACATGGAATTAGAAGAGGTGAAAAGTATGACTACAGCTGATGGAAGGTGAATATCTATCTTATTATCATTGTATGGTACCTAAGTTGCATTCAAAACTTGATCATGAATATCTAGTCAAATAATTTCTGTTAAAAACTTAATAGATTATATGTAGATTCACTATACATCCTTGGAGTTTCAGAACATCCTATTTTGGTGACTAGGAATTCTGAACTTAAGGAATCTTCATTGTCCATTTTAGGATATTTGACATTTTAAATTTGCCCTATAAAAAACATTTTATTTCTATGAGATAGTCATGATGAATCTATGCTTCACTAAATAGGCGATCCTGTAGAATAGATCCGATTTCCCCTAAAAGAATGGTCTTCTGCTATCAACTTGCAGCATTTAAAGTTATAGTGATTAGTAAGCTGCTTTTGACAGGTAGATTATTTAGCTCGTTTTGGAGTTATTGCAAATCTCTTTTAATGTGAAGATTCTTCTCTATCATTTTGTTAATAAAATAACAAAATAAGAACAAAGTAAGCTTTTATTTCACTTGAGTGGGGTGGGCTACATCATTCTCTTTTTTTCCGTTCCGTTCGATTATAAACCAGATTCAGCGAAAGATTCAATTGTTTAAAATTTTTCACCACCACCCTAGCTGAAGTTAATTTTGGTCTATCCTGTTTTTCTGAAGTGTTCCAATATAATCCCATCACTCTTATACTCTACAGTATCCTTTAGTTTGTGCAAGACATGTCCAAATCATTTAAGCCTATATTCTCTTAATTTGCCCTCAATCAGCACAATAACTGTTTATTGGCATATATTTTCATTTCATATTTCGTCCATTTTTGTATACCTAAATATTCATCTTAACATCCTCATTTCTGTTACGTTTATCATATGTATATATTGACCTTTAATAGTCCAGCACTTACTGCCATATAATATTGCAGGCTGAATGATATTCTATAAAACTTACTCTTTAGTTTTAGAGGATTTTTCTTATCACATAAAATTTTGATAGCACATGCTACTTCATCCATTCTGTTTTAGTCCTATGCATAACATCGTTTTCAGTTTTTCCTTCCTTATGAATAATCAAATTTAGATATTTAAAACTATCACTCTGGGGTAATGTATTGTCATCATCTTATTTTTACTAAAATGATAATGTATGTATTATGCGTTAGTACTATTTTGAAAATCTTAGATTTTAAGGCACTCTTTCGACATTTCAATTTATAGTTTAATTTTTCTTAACTAAAACCGTGTCATCGATAAATAACATACACCATAGTACTTTGTCCTAAACATGTCGAGCGAGTTCATTCATTATTAAGACAAATAGGTAAGAACTTAAAACCCAACATTGATGTAAATCTATAATAATAGAAAACTCTCTACTAATATTACCATCACAGTGTACTCGAGTATCTAATCCATCGTACATATTCTTAATGATCTTTGCATATGTATTAGGTATATTTTTTCTTTTTAACACCCACCATAACACTTCTATAGGCACCCTATCGTATGTTTTTTTCTAAATCTATAAAAATCATATGTAGTTTTTGCTTTTTGTTTTTTTGCTATATTGTTCAATCAATCTCCTAAGTAGATAAGTTGCTTCCATAGTAGATCTCTATTGCATAAAATCAAATTAATTATATGCAATCTTTGACTTACATCTTAATCTATGGTTCATGAGTTTGATTCTTCTATAATTCGTAGAATCTTGAATATCTCCTTATATTTATAAATAGGCATTAGAGTACTTTCTCTCCATCCATCTGACATCTCTATATTCTTTAAAATAACATTCAAATAAGTTTGTTAACCAAGTAATGTTCACTTGATCTAAATGGCTCCAAACTTTTCTGACGTGATCATTTAAGTAAACTCCAATAAAGATTTTATCCTGTTTAGGAATTGTCTATATTAACCTATTCATATAGTCCCAAAATTATTATTTTGAGGCCATATTTAGTCCTATTTGAGGGGCATAAGCACGAAAAATCGTAACCGACTCTGCTTCTAAGTAGTCTAGCCAAGATAATCTTATCTCCAACCTGTTCAATCTCAACAACCTCATTTTATGTAGACCTATTTCAATGAGAATTCCTACATTATTCTTGTTCTTCACATTACCTATATACTAAAGTTTATAACCCGTGTTTTCTATTTCTCTTGCCTTCTCACCACTCACTTAACTTCTTGTATGCAAGCAATGCTAACTTTTCTTCTACGCATTACCTCAACCAATTTTAAAGATTTACCTGTCAACGTTCCAATATTCAAGTTTCTATCTTAATACTAGTGTCATGGACTAATTTTTAGCCACTTTCCTCCACTAGATGCGGTAACTTTTGCTTATTTGTTGACACCCCTAGACATTGAGATATCGCGTGCCTTTCGTCGCGCGCCCTAGCAACTCTTGCTCATTTTTCACTACATCCAGGCTTCGGTGGAACGAGATGCCAGCAGTGTACGCCTCAACGGAATTTGGATTAACTGGATTTCATGTTATTTGAATTGACAAAAGTTTTATGTCACTATCAACTTACCTCAACCCTTCTCCTTTATCCGGGCTTGGGACCGGATATTGTAAAACATAGGCGGAGTTATTTGTTTAATAAAATAGATAAACAATCTAGTTTTCTTTATTGTTAAGTGAAAGAACACTTCTCTTTACATCTGTTGAGTGACATCCTTTCTGGTTGGCCAATCAGAATTGATTTCTTTTCTAATGCCACATTGTCGTATTTGGATATATCAAACAGTAAAATTATATGTGTAGGACATATCTAGCATAATCACCATAATATCGCAGATGCAGACACATAGATGACTAGCTGTGTGAGTGTTTACATCGATGTTTCTATGCATGCTACACATGAGTTGTTATACTGCACTTATATCCCACATTAGTTATGTGTTGTGACAGTGCAATTCTGTTTTCTATTTGTCAGTTTATCCCCTTTTCGCTCCATTAACTGTCTTTCCCTAATGTATAAAAAGAGAGTAGCATTCTAAACTTGTTCGTAGCTGTTTCTTTCTCTGTACTTTATTCTCTTATCAATTTGCAAGCACTGTGATTTTGTGTTTCGGGCATTTCATGTAGGCGATATGAGGGTAGAATGTCTTTTGTAATATGACATTTCACACTGGTAGTCATACTACTTTTCATGTTAGACTCTCATTATGTCATTTGCAGGTGGATTTTACACTAGCTTTGCTTGTTTTGTTTGTGCTTTTCTTTCTGAAAATTCTCCAATTTAAGCTCTTGAAAAGGGCCTACAGTTTCCTTACATTAAACATGATATCAATTAGAAGAGTGCTGCAACTGTAGCATTTTTAATGCTGATAGATGATGGATAATATTCATATACTGAAATGCTATGTAAACATAACGGCGAGGTGTCAAGCATCCTGTATGAAAGTTTTGAGGATGCAAAAGAAGGGTGACTATAATCTCTTACTATACATACAACTCGTTGTATAATTGTATGAAACATAGACCTGCTAGGATGTTCATATTTGCTCTCATTTGCATTCTTTTGGAAATAGTTTGTAACCCGTGCAGTTGACAGGCTATTGCTAAAGAATAATTGTTTAAATAATTTGGTTTAACAAACTCTTTCATCAAATGAACTGCTATTATAACCCTTTTTCCCCTGTTATTTTTTAAAAAATGACTGTTCTATTTCTTGATGTAAGATTAGATAAACATGACTATTACTTTGTATCTAGTGAGACTTATAAATTCGAAAAGTCTTTGTACTTATTAAATTCTATACTTTTTTGTGTCCACCCCGCCCGCCCACCCTCCAGCAACCGCTACACACCAACATTTACTTCTTTTTCAATTATCCTTTATTTGAGAACTTTGTCTTTTTTTAAGGAAGTTCAGCTTATAGATAATCTATTATTTACTCCCCAGTTTTGAAAGCTTGACATGTTTGGTTTACATTCTATATAGTTTATACTTTTTTCATTTGCCTTTCCAGTAAATTTTGCATTTTTTAGTTCACTAATTCTTATGAATATTGTATTTATATAAGATTTATTTTATATGGAAGATTCCACTTTTGTGTATCCAGTTGTACTACTTTTTTGTCTTTTTCATTGTCAATGTTTCTCAAACTACTTTCACTAACTTTTTATAATTATGATATATATAGATGGATGGCTTGTAAAAGATAGTTCTATTAGTAATAGCTGGATGTTATGGTATTTCATTGGTTAGCAATAGTACATAAATTAATAGTATGTATTCCCTTCTCTTATTTTGTGCTAGACTTGATTGTTCTAAGTTAAAAAATTTCTCTTTAATGTTTTTTTTTTATCTTTGAAAGTTTATGACAGACTTTTTATTTGTTTTATTGATATGAATGTCTTCTTTTGTCTCTTTAAATTGTTGGAGGCAAGGAATTCCTGCAGAAAAGGCATTTGGTTTGGGTAAAGAAGGTCGTATCCAAGAGGAAGATGAAGACGCAGATGCACCAGATTGGCCATGCATGAGGCACCACTCTGGGAACCTTGATTCTACGCTTATAGAAGAATCTACAGCAGTGAATGGAAGCCCTCCAGCAAGTCCGCCTCATTCATCTGTTCCTCGTCCTCAACATAATGGGCATGCCTTTCCTCCAAATGAAGTAATACTTGTGTCAAAATGCTCTATCTGTCCATTTAATTAAATTATTACAAAGTAGAGGTATTAACTTCATTATTCTTTTGGGTCAGTGGGGTGGACTATCTTCGGAGGAGCATGATGAAGCTGTAATGCTTGAGGCTGCAATGTTTGGAGGGCTTCCTGAAGGGGCGGCCTATCATTATCCCTATCCTTCTCATCAAGTGATACACGGTAGTCCAGGTGGAAATGCAACTACATATTCTCATGTACCTCGTCCACCATCCCCCAATTTAGCTGCACAGAGATTGTTGAGGGAGCAACAGGTTTTGCAACTTCTTTTTGCCTGTGAACTTCTTCCTGTAATTTTTGTGACTTATTCATGGAATTCCGTACCTCCAGGATGATGAATATCTTGCTTCACTGCAAGCAGATAGAGAAAAAGAGTTGAAGGCAATGGAAGAAGCTGAACTGCAACGTATGGAAGAAGCTGCTGCAAGAGAGGCTGCTCTTGAAGACGAACGCCTTCAAGAGGAAGAAAATAGAAGGAGGTTATTAGAAGAGGAGGTAATTTCTGGTGACAACTAGTTGTCTAATTAGCCTTGAACTGATGGTTGCCAGCTTGCATAAATCGGTCCTTTAATCTTGGTGGAAAGCTTGCTGGGTACCTTACATGTGATGTTTCTGTAGATTAAAGTTGCTAGATCCCTTAGAATAGCTCATATCTACTATAATTCTACTGGTGACTTACTGATAAGGAATATTATCAGGGCGTATCTTGCCTTCAGTTTTGTGCTTGTTGAAAAAAAAAGCATTTCTAAGTTTCCAGCAAACTTTATGTTGTCTGTGAGTGCTTTTTTAAATTTGAAACTTCAGTTCCTAGTTTCTGCAGTTTGTCTGTCATTCTTCTCAATTGGATGCTGCTATTTACACCTTTCTGTATGAAATAGAGGTTTTACATTCTGTTGTTTGTGGTGGAACAAAGACATGATACGAGAGTTGCAAATCAGCAAAAGCTTCAGTTATGAGGCTTGAGGACAACCATTAAATTGCAGTTCTATGCTGCTTGTAATATCATGTGAATTTGAGTACTATTGTTATCTTCATAACTGTGTCACATGCTAGTTAGGTAGCTTAATGCTAACATGTACTGGTCTCTTATCTGGTGAGACGGATGCATACTATACATACACAAAAGGATGTCTAGCAACATGTGAACAGAAGACTAGCGAAGCATGTACAGAAGATCTAGCTCCAAACAAAAAAAAATGACTTTCTGTGCATACTTGGAAAATATTTCCGATGCTTCATGGGCTATGTTGTTCAACTACTTTGACTTACATCTGAATTTATTTACTCTATTCTTTTTCTTAATTATGGGAGAGGGTTATTGAACATTAAGATGTAATTCAAAATTTTTATATAATCAGTTTGGTTTATGCCAGAGATATCTACCATGAAAGCGATTTATCTATTAAGAAAATTGATGGAACAATATAGAGAGAAGGAGCAATACCTACATATGGTTTTTATAGATTTAAAAGAGCCTACGATAGGGTACCTAAAGAAGTGTTATAATAGGTGTTAGAGAGAAAATGTATACCTAATACATATATGAAGATCATTAAGAATATGCACAATAGAGTAATCATTAGAGATGTACTGTAATGGTGATATTAATGAAGAGTTTTTTTATTACTATAGGTTTACATCAAGGTTCAGTTTTAAGTCTTTACGTGTTTTTTTTAATAATATATGAACTTACTTAACATATTCAGGATGAAGTATCATTGTATATTATTTGCCGATGACGTAGTTTTAGTTGATGAGACAAAAGGGATTAAATTATAAGCTGAAATATTGGAGGAATACATTAGAATCTAAAGGTCTTAATTAAGTATGACTAAAATAGACTACATGCATTGTCATTTTAATAAACACAAGAATGATGATAATATTATCGTTACATAGAAGATTGCATTGTACTGCAAAGTGTTTATTTTAAATATTTTATTCATAAGGAAGAATTGAAGAACATATTATGCATGGAATTAAAATAGGATGGATGAAATGGCGAGGTGCTATCGGAATCTTGTATGATAAAAAAATTTTCTTTAATGCTAAAAGGTCAGTTTTTTAGAACAATCATTCACTGCAATGTTATATGATAGTAAGTGTTGGGCTGTTAAAGGTTAAGATATTTATAAGATAACTTAAGCAGAAATAAAGATGTTAATATGGATGTGTGGATATACTAGAATAGACAAATTACAAAATGAGAATATATGCCAATAAGCAACCGTCACACCGATCGAGTACATGTTATGGGAAAGGTAGTTTAAGTGGTTCAGGCATGTCTTGCGCAGACTTAAAGATGCTGCAGTGCATAAGATTGATGCGATTTTTTTTTTTTAAACACTAGGAGAAAAAGAGGTAGACCAAAATGAACTTGGTTTAGGGTAGTGGCGAAGGATTTAGAGAAATAAAATATTTTAATAGATCTGGTTTATAATCGAATGGAATGGAGACTTCATGTAGCTTACCCCATGCAAATGGTATAAAGGCTAAGTTTGTTGTTATTGTTGTATTCTTTTTCTTAATATATGTCACACGCATCTCTTAAAGTCTTTTAACATAAAGGTGTATGGTATAGTAGCATATCAACTTAATCAGTTTTGTTTCCTTGTTTGCATGAAACCACTGTTAATATTTTGAGGTATGTCTTTTACTCTTGACTTGTCGAGGAATATCATTGTTAATGTATCTGAAACTGGCGTCCATACATGCTTTGCAGGAAGTGGAGAGGACGCTTTCTGCTAAAGAAGCATCATTGCCTCTGGAGCCTTCTCTGGATGATGAAAATTCCGTCACACTGCTTGTACGCCTGCCTGATGGCAGCCGTCGGGGTCGGCGTTTTCTGAAGTCTGACAAGCTGCAGGTACGTAGCTGGATAATTTTCATTACTTCAAGACTTGTATCCTATTTTGAGATTGATGAATCTGTGCTATTGAACTGTTCTGCAGTTACTTTTTGACTATATAGATATTGGAAGGGTTGTTAAGCCTGGCACCTACAGATTGGTAATGTTCTTCTCTTTGTTAACAGTTCAATGTGTTGATTTGGTACCATCAAAAAGCTATCTGACTAATATATTTACTTTTAAATTCCACATCTGATTTGAAGACTACTTATGATGGATGTGCATAATGATCGGTGCACTTGTTTTTGCGTTATTTATTTGTTTTATTTTGGCTTCAGTAATTGGCCACTTATGCTTTTGCCATAATACCATTTGTTTGATACCCATAACTGAAACTTCTGATATGTGCCTTCATGGTCAAGGGAAGGCACAATAAGGCCAACTTAATAAAATTCTGAAATAGCTTTTACTCAATAGGCTGATTCTGTTTGGGAGTATCAACTCTTGAATTGTTCTTATTTTGATAAAGTTTTTATCATGAGATAGGTGCATCGAATTGTTTTCGTCATCAATAATACTTCATGCTGGTATCTCTCTAGGCATCACTTTTGGACGACATATTTGTGCCACAAAATAGTTCAAGTTGTTTCTGAAGCTGTTGTTAGCAACGATGTGCAATTCAAGAGGGATCCTAGAGAGATTCCTAGAGAGACATTGTGATGCTGCTCAAGTAGACGATCCTTTGTTATAGTAAAAATCTAATTTTATTTCAATCATTCTTTGTGGGTGTCTGCTTTAATCCTGCCTTTTTCATACAACACTTAACCTTAGACCTTATGAGTTTGCCTCAGTAATGAAGATGTGTGGTAGGACTTTGGAGCATTTCCTTAATTCCACAAGTTTGAGTGTCACCACAAAGCTAGTGACAATATGTTGCTTTTTTTGACCCTATTTTTCAGTGCATTAGCCATAAGGGATGCTAAGTTTATCACTCGATGTCCTGGAAATTCTACCTTTTGGGTAAGATTGATTGCTTTAGGTTGATTTTTGGTTACTTAATTAACTTCTTTTTTGTAGGTGAGACCTTACCCTCGGCGTGCATTTACTGATGGTGAAAGTGAGTTGACTTTGAATGAACTGGGTCTTAGCAGCAAGCAAGAAGCACTATTTATAGAGTTAATTTGATAGAATTAAGTAACATTATGAGATTTAATTGACTCGGTGACAATTGGCTGATACTAGAATCTTGTCAGCAAAGGCTTTTGAAGTGCAAAATTTCTTGGTGATAGGAGTCTTGTGCACTGAACTTGTTTAAGTTATTGATATTTTGCACAATCCGATGAAATAGAAAATGGAAAGTTATTATACAGCTAAATCAGGCGTGCTTTTTCAGTCCCATGCTGAACACTATATAGGTTTGTGCCAGCTTAAGTTGATTGGTCCTGAGAGTATATTCATGGACCTACTGTCCTGGGAAGGTTGTGATGCAATGAAAGTGCGGTTTGGAACTTCTTTGAGGAAGCATCATCTTAGAACATGTTTTTTATCTGCTAGTGTTATGTCCTTTGAAGTTGTATCGCCAGATTTGGTGATTATATTTATAATGCTAGGCGGATCTTTGATAGCTTTAGCTCTTTCGAAGTGGTTATGGATTTTGGAATAATAATCCGGATGTGATATATGAGCCATCCCGATGTAGCACTCAAGTTAATGTAGGCGTTGTCCAGGAGATGTCATGAGCAAGGCAACGTAAAGGATAAAGGTACGTGAATGGCTTTATGCTTTCTGGTTTATCCCCGATCCATCATATAGTGGTCTATTTATCTTTCATCATATGGTATATTACATCTATGTCTTCCACTTACCAATCAGTTGGTTGGCAACACTGCAAGTCAACTATAGAACATGCTACACTTGCTATCGTATTAGGTCGTTCTAATGTGATTGATAGTTCTTCAGCATGGTATGATGTGTTGGAATCTTTAGTGTAGACACTATTATTTTGATTGAAGAGTTGGTACTCTTAGCAAACGCCAAAACTTCTAGTTGGAAAACTGGAAAACGTTTTTCAATTCACAATCACCTTGCCAAGCTCCTACTTTGGATCTTCTACTCTGCGTTGTGAGCCTCAGCGAAGAGCTTATGGGATTGATCAAAACCCGCTATGCAGGTTTTGCCCGAGTCGGAACGTGGTAGAGATAAAACAATGGTGAAGATTTGAATAAACAATGGTTAAGAAAGTTCTTACAAAGGAAGCTTGTAGGTTCACAGATAACGGAAACATTGAAAACTGAAACGTATCAGATCAGATCAAAAGGTTTGTTGTAATTGCAAGCTGGAAGTACGCAATAAAATAAAGACTAAATTCACATGCAAACAAGCAAGAAAAGGTGTGCTTAAGATTCTTAGGGTGTGACTACTTAAATTTTTAGTTTAACTTCGCTGCCGTATTAAATTAGACAAGTAGAAACAAACTAAACGATCCATTAAATAGCTGGTATTATTTTTAAAGAGAATTTTTCTTTTATCTAGCTACACTCTTTTAAAGTTTTTGGAAATGTCGAAGCAAATTGACACTGCAATGTGATTATCTGCCACTCATTGTAAAAACACCAATTTCAAGTAACGCCATAAGAACACCATTAAAGCAATGAAATAACCATTCATTTTATTTTGCAAGAAAGAAATATTACAATAAAAAGCACATCTTTAACACTAAATAACCCCATAATGCAGCAGCTTTTCCTATCTAATTATTTTTAATTCTACAAGAATGCATCCAATATCATTATTATATATATATATATAGGGAGGAGATGCGCGCACATCCCCTCCCCCGCGCACATCGCGTGTGAGCCGTCCAATCAGCTATCGGACGGTTCACGCGAGCGCGCTTGCGCGTAAAGAGAAACATCTTACGGGAGGGCATTTTCATCATTCGATTTGGTCTGCCTCTACACGCGCTTGCGTTTTCATTCACCATTTCTTTCTTTCTCTTCTTGCAGTGAGCTGCCGCATTTGCCGCCTCCCTTCAGTGATTTATTCTTTTGGCAGAGCTTTCTTCTTCTTCGCCGCAGGTGAGATTCTTTCTCCTCCCTTCTCCTTCGTCTAATCCCTCTCAAAATTTTCCCTTTCGCTTCCAACTCTACAATTTCGTTCGTCAGGCCGGAGCTTTCGTTTTTTTCGCCGGCTGATGATCGAATCTAGGGCTAGGGAACCTTAGATTCGTCTTTTCCTCCTTCTTCTATACAGTTTAGAGCTTTCAGTTTCTGCATTCTTGCCGCTAGTCCTAATTTGTTCGTCGGACCGGACCGTTCGCTCGCCGGCCGACGATCGGAATTAGGCTTAGCGGACATTTAATTCTTCTTATTCTCCTTCTTTTATGCCTTCTACAATTTTCAATTTCAGCATTCGTTGCTGTTTGTCGGCCGTCGACCAGAGCGTTTGAATGCCTGCCGGTGGTCGAACTTCACGTAACATTTTAAAGATATTTTATTCAAACATCGTGATTTTAAGTTCTAAACTTTTTAAAATTTTTTAACAATTTGAAGAGTTTTTTTTTTAGTGTGAAGCTTGTTCTTTGGAGGCTTCTTGGGAGAGCTCGCTGGTGATCGGTGAGCAGGTATGAACGCGAATGGTACTCATATTTGTTTCTCACTCTTTTTTTTTCTTTTGATTGCAGAATAAATGCCGATCCTTGTGACTGATGTGAATTTGGAAGACAATGGTGCTAGTATTGTTGTACTTTACTGGGATGGCTCTGGAGCTCACTGCTAATGGTTTCTTGTGTCTTTGGTTTTTTTTTTTTTTTCATGAATGTCGGCAGTGAATGAATGTTTGTTAAGTGAAGTGTGTCTACTGCTGTAATGCAGACTATGATGTTTTGTGTCTGCTGTGTCCAAGTGTTGTAAACTTGTGATTGTAATTCAAGGTTGTAGCTTTTGTTGTGAATGCAATGTAAAATTTTTTTACAAACTTGTGTTATGAATGAAATGCGATGATAATTGTCTAGTTGGTATCCATTGTGTTGTCATGTGTGAATGTTAATGTGAATGTGAAGTGAATGAGAATGATGAATGTGATGAGAATGTAATGAGAATGAGAATATTGTCAATGCTTAAATGTGATGTATAAGAACAGCAGTGAGCTCACTGGATGAATGTGGAGTGTGTATAGACCAGTGAGCTATGTTCTGGCAGACAAATGCTTGCTAGTGGCAGATGCATATCTCACTGGCAAGGGAATACATGACCTATGCTCATGGCTTGCAGTGGACACAAGAGCTCACTGGTCTCCGGCGAGTGAGCTCACCGGATTCATCCAACCAAAATAAATTTTGATTTTAAAATTTTTTTAGTCGGAGTTGTACGATGTCGTTTAAATAGATCGAATGTAATAAAGTTATTTTTTTTTACAATGCAACTTAAGAAAACCTTTTTTTGTTGTTGTGTTGAGCTATGCAAGCTCACTGCTTAGCAGAGCTCACTGGTCTCTGGCCAGTGAGCTCACCGGACTCCCTCCAACCAAAATAAATTTTGATTTTAATTTTTTTTTAGTCGGAGTTGTACGATGTCGTTTAAATAGATCGAACGTAACAAAGTTATTTTTTTTTTTACAATGCAACTTAAGAAAACCTTTTTCTTTTTTTTTGTGTTGAGCTATGCAAGCTCACTGGTCTCCGGTCAGTGAGCTCACCGGACTCCCTCCAACTAAAATAAATTTTGATTTTAATTTTTTTTTAGTCGGAGTTGTACGATGTTGTTTAAATAGATCGAACGTAATAATTTTTATTTTTTTTACAATGCAACTTAACAAAATTTTTTTTTTTTTTTTTGTTGAGCTATGCAAGCTCAGCGATCTCTGGCGAGTGAGCTCACTGGTTACTTGATTCGATGCCGTTGTACACATGTTTATATTTGAAGAAGAAAAAAAATTGAGCACACAACAACACCAAGCAGAGAAAAAATTTATAACAAGCTTGCAGAGGTCATTTTTCATTACCCATTTAGGTGCATCTGTTTTGAGCGGGAGAGAGCTGATAAAGCGGGAACACAGAAGGCTCTCTGTTCTGTTGTTTTGCTCTCTGTTCTTAGGTGTTCTGTTTCAACAACAAGCAAGAAAAAAACTGGATTATTCTTTTTGTTTTTATTCTTCCTCCTACATCTAAACTCCTACACCATGTCTAACCAGTTCAACGGTGTTATATGAAACTTTTTGGCAATTCTCTTCCATTCAATACCATATGTATTTGAATTTTGTTATCTTATGTTATTTTCTTTGAAAATTTGTAGGTCTCGAGGCCGGATCTTCTTCTGTACAACTCCAAACGTAGTAAATGACAATCTCAAGTCACCGTACTTAGGGATGACATTTGTAAGCCTGAAAGATGCGAAGCAATTTTATATAAACTATGGAAAAGTTAAGAGGTTTAGCGCAGTGACTCGATCTACATAAAAGATCCGTGCTCATTCAGACGAAGTCACTATTTGTCAAATGACTTATGACCGTTTTGAAAATCATAGAGGACATCGACCTTAAAAAATGGACGAGGAACCTGAAAAATCGGTACAGAACAAGAGAAGCACGAGCACGGCCAAATGCGGGTATCCTGCAACAATGAGGGTGAGAAAGCAACTTAGTGGATTGTGGAAAGTGGTGAATTATGAAAGCCAACACAATCACAATCTAGTTAGCCCGGCAAAAAGAATGCGTATGTTTGTTTGCAGAAATATGCCCGCTACAGCTAAGAGTTTGATTGATTCATTTCGGGATGAAGGTATACCTGTGGCTAAAGTTGCTGATATACTTGACGGACCTCAATATGGTTTTGATAATAGAGATTGTTGGAACCATTTGTGTCGCTCAAAGGAGTACAAAAAGCCTATCAGTTGTGATGCAACCGCAGCGCTTAACTTTTTCAAGAGGAAGAGTATAGAAGATTCAAACTTTTTTTATGCGATACAGATGGATGAAGACTCAAGAGCAATTAATTTTTTCTGGGTGGATGGGAGGTCACGTAGTCAATATCATTATTTTGATGACGTTGTATTTTTTGACACCACCTACCGCAAGAATGCCTATGAGATGCCATTTGCTCCATTCGCTGGAGTTAACCATCATATGTCAATTCAGTTTGGCTGCGCACTACTTTTGGATGAGACTGAAGAATCTTTTCGGTGACTTTTTGAGACATGGCTTGCAGCTATGGGAGCACGTGCTCCATCTTCAATCATCACAGATCAAGATAGAGCTATGACTGCAGCAGTTGCTAAGGTATTCCCACATACACGACATAGATTTTATTTGTGGCACATTATGAAAAAATTTGCCCAAAAGCTTTCGCATATTTATTTCAAGAAGTCAAAATTCAAAAAAGATATCAAGTCGTGTATTCGGGAAACTTTTAATCCTAGCACATTTGAAACGAGGTGGGAGGAATTGATGTGTACATATGAGTTGCAGAAAAATAAATGGCTCTTAGCAAGCTATGAGATTCGACAACAGTGGGCACCTGTCTATCATTTGAATACTTTTTATGCCGGCATTAACACTACTGGGCGTTCCAAAGGTATGAATGGAATTTACAAGAATTTTTTTCATCCTACAACAACTCTTCGAGAGTTTGTGTTGAAGAATGAAAAATGTTTGAGTAAAATTATTGAGAAAGAAAAAAAAGAGGATTATGTGTCTGAACACTTATGTCGCATTGTAGAAGGCAATTCTGATATCTTAAAAATTGCAGCAAAATTGTATACGAGAAATGTGTACAATAAGTTCAAACAGGAATATGAAAAAGCTCAGTCTCAGTATATCTTGCATGATGATGAAAATGGTAGTGATGGATACACGACTTATATTTATAAGTCTCGAGTTGAAGATGATCGACGGGAGTGAAAGGTGAAGTTTAATCCAGCCACAAAAGAAGATAGCTGTGAATGCAAACTTTTTGAATTTATGGGGATTCCTTGTGGACATCTTGTGAAGGTCTTTCAGAGTCGGGATATAGAAATACCCGATCATTTTATTTTCCATCGATGGAGAAAATGTGCCAATAAATACAGAGGTAAGTATGATGGAGGTTCAGTAAGTGGCCATGACAATGCTGAGCTATTGAGAACTATCCAACTTCAGAAGATGTTCAACCAAATAGTTTATGAAGCTGCTGAAACCGATGAAGGATACAAAATCTTGTTGCAAACATTGGAAGAAACAACAGTGCGGCTCAAGAAAGTAAGGAAGACTATTGATCATGATAAGATTTCAGTCATGCACAATGAGAATTTACAAGGCTCAATTGATGCCTCCCAAGTGTTGCTTTTAAATCCCAACATATCACAAACAAAGGGAAGAAATAAAGAAGGAAAGACTTGCAAGGGTAACACTAGAATAAAAGGAGGTTTGGAGAAAGCCACTGCAAGAACCAAAGCGAAAGCTGGCCGAAGATGTGCATACTGTAACAAATCGGGTGTCAAACATGATAAACGAAATTGTCTGATAATCCTAATAGAAAGAATAAGACAAGTAAGTTTACTCATTTGCTTAGTTCTAATTCCTAAAGAGTAAAATTTTTTATTAAGATTTTGATATTTATCATCACGTTTATACTTGCTAGTTACTGGTAGAGATGATTCTGAAGACAGAGATACAAGTGAAGATGAAGATACTGAAGATGAAGACTTAGCTATTCGACTAGAGTAGGATGATGAATGTATTTTGCCATTTTTTGGAACTGCAGTGAGCTCTGGAGCTCACTGAAATTACTTAAGTTGCATTGTTAAAAAAAAAAACAACACAATTTGCTATGTTCAATTTGTTCAAGCTATATTGCTCACTGTTGTTTAAAAAAAAAAAAAATTTTTGACTGAATCTTGGCCAGAGTCCGGTGAGGTCAGCTAAGCAGTGAGCTTGCATAGCTCAACACAAAAAAAAGAAAAAGGTTTTCTTAAGTTGCATTGTAAAAAAAAAATAACTTTGTTATGTTCGATCTATTTAAACGACATCGTACAACTCCGACTAAAAAAAATTAAAATTAAAATTTATTTTGGTTGGAGGGAGTCTGGTGAGCTCACTGGCCGGAGACCAGTGAGCTTGCATAGCTCAACACCAAAAAAAAAAAAAAGTTTTCTTAAGTTGCATTGTAAAAAAAAATAACTTTGTTACGTTCGATCTATTTAAACGACATCGTACAACTCCGACTAAAAAAAATTAAAATTAAAATTTATTTTGGTTAGATGGAGTCCGATGAGCTCACTCGTCGGAGACCAGTGAGCTCATTGGCCGGAAACGAGTGAGCTCATTGGCAGCCAGTGAGCTCTTGTGTCCACTGCAAGCCATGAGCATAGGTCATGTATTCCCTTACCAGTGAGATATGCATCTGCCACTAGCAAGCATTCATCTGCCAGAACATAGCTCACTGGTCTCTACACACTCCACATTCATCCAGTGAGCTCACTGCTGTTCTTATACATCACATTTAAGCATTGACAACATTCTCATTCTCATTACATTCTCATCACATTCATCATTCTCATTCACTCCACATTCACATTCACATTAACATTCACACATGACAACACAATGGATACCAACCAGAGAATTATCATCGCATTTCATTCATAACATAAGTTTGTAAAAAAATTTTACATTGCATTCACAACAAAAGCTACAACCTTGAATTACAATCACAAGTTTACAACATTTGGACACAGCAGACACAAAACATCATAGTCTGCATTACAGCAGTAGACACACTACACTTAACAAACATTCATTCACTACCGACATTCATGAAAAACGAAAAAAAAAAAAACCAAAGACACAAGAAACCATTAGCAGTGAGCTCCAGAGCCATCCTAGTAAAGTACAACAATACTAGCACCATTGTCTTCCAAATTCACATCAGTCACAAGGATCGGCATTTATTCTGCAATCAAAAGAAAAAAAAGAGTGAGAAACAAATATGAGTACCATTCGCGTTCATACCTGCTCACCGATCACCAGCGAGCTCTCCGGCAAGCCTCCAGCAACAAGCTTCACACTAAAAAAAATTCTGTTCAAATTGTTAAAAAAATTTTAAAAAGTTTAGAACTTAAAATCACGATACTGCAACAAAAATATCTTTAAAATGTTACGTGAAGTTCGACCACCGGCAGGCGTTCAAACGCTCTGGTCGACGGCCGACAAACAGCAACGAATGCTGAAATTGAAAATTGTAAAAGGCATAAAAGAAGAAGAATAAGAAGAATTAAATGTCCGCTAAGCCTAATTCCGATCGTCGGCCGGCGAGCGAACGGTCCGGTCCGACGAACAAATTAGGACTAGCGGCAAGAATGCAGAAACTGAAAGCTCTAAACTGTATAGAAGAAGGAGGAGAAGACGAATCTAAGGTTCCCTAGCCCTAGATTCGATCATCATTGGCCGAAAAAAGCGAAAGCTCGGCTGGTGAGCGAAATTGTAGAGTTGGAAGCGAAAGGGAAAATTTTGAGAGGGATTAGACGAAGGAGAAGGGAGGAGAAAGAATCTCACCTGCGGCGAAGAAGAAAGCTCGGCGGCAGTGCGAAATCGCCGAGCGGGAGGTAGCGAGCGAGCTCGCTGCGAAGAAGAGAAAGGAAGAAATGGTGAATGAAAACGCAAGCGCGTGTGGAGGCAGACCAAATCGAATGACGAAAATGCCCTCCAGTAAGATGTTTCTCTTCTTCTGAGGCCTTTCGGAAACCCGTCCGATAGGCTGATTGGGCGTCTCACGCGATGATGTCTTGAGGAGGAGGCGCAAGCATCTCCTCCCATATATATATATATATATATATGGGAGGAATAGAGACACTTTTTTTTCTAAAGGCACTCCCGCGCACTTCATTGACATTTTTCGTTGCGGAGACTTTTAAATCTAATATTTACTGTTAGATATAAAAAATTATGAATCAAAAACATACTGACAAAATTTTAACTCGATCGAATTACGGATTGACTTTCATCTAGTTAGTTGATCAAGATAACACAAAATAGAAATATATATGTTATATCAAGTTTTACTATTTATTTCATTTTGATTGAGTTGACGGATGGAAGTCAATTTGTATTCCGATTGATTAAAATTTTGTCAGCATGAAGATTGAATTCGAAAGTTTTCAGTTCGAAAAATTACCGTGAAGTGCACGAAAGTGCTTTTATAGGAGAGAGTGTCTTTATCCATATATATATATATATATGTACATTTCCACATTAGCGCGCATCGGTCCATATAAGTTGTATACAAAGCTCAAAATTTAATTCTACCTTTAGATATGAAAATCTATGAATTTTGAATATGCATATAATATTTAATCTCAATCGAATCACGAATTGATCTTCATTTGTTCTCTTCATCAAGATGACCAAAAAAAACTTATATTTTGCAATATTTGTCAATTTCTTTTGTCATCTTGATAAAAAAATGTCGGATGGAGGACGATCTATGATCACCAATTAAATTGTGAGCACTCTATGCAATTTATATGGGTCGATGTGTGGCACTTCCTTCTCGATTTATGATTGGAATGATTTCCAAATTCAATTTCTAACTTTGGATATGTAAAACTATGAGTTAGAAACCTACCCATAAAATTTCAGCTCAATCGGACCACGAATCACTTCTACCGATCACTTAATTAAGATGGCAGAAATGATACAATATATATATTTTTAAATTTTTTTACTTTCTGTTGTCTTGATCAAAGGATCGGATGGAGATGAATTCGTAGTTCGATTAAGCTAAAATTTTATGGATAAATTTTTAACTCATAATTATTCATATTCAACGGTAGAGATTGGATTGGGAGATCACTTCGGCCATAAATCGATAAGGGAGTGTCCGAAAGTACCATTAAACAAGAAGTATCCATGTATATATATATATATATATTATTTATTAATTTATTAATTTATTTATTTATATATTGATTTAAAGTCTTTTGATTAATTTGTCGCTGATCGAGGAGTTGCAGTTTTTGCAAGCATACCGTTAAGAATTTCTTTTAGACTTTACATTGAATAATTAGTTCTTGTACTTCTTACGCAAGTATGGTATTTATTATTGTACCCTCAAAAGAATATTTATTGGATCTAATGCTAGTAACATGTAAAGCGTCCAAACTTCGATTCTAATTACTAATTATCAAATTTATTTTGCAAAAAAGAAGTGTTGTTTGATTTTTTTGTCTTTTCAGACTTTGAAAAGTGCCAATTTAGTTGATTGCATAAAAAATCAATTTGGTAGTCAACGGTTTGTGATGCAACATGCACGGAGTATCAGATATAGGAAAGATATACTATCTTTTAAAACATATGAAAATACAAATAAAATTAGTACTAATGTTTAAATCATAGTTGTAAAAATCGGATCGATCCGTTTGGATGATCCGAAACACGTCAATAAGAGCGTAAATCTGTCCGAGTTAATAATAAACTATTTATGCAACCGACCTATTCCGATCTGCTCCGAATCGCTTTAACTCGATCGTTTGTCCGGATTAAATCGGATTGAATTCAATAAAAAAATTTTAAATTTGTGATATATTTGATACAAAAATAATTATTAGTGGCTTTATATTGAAAAATAATATGTAGTTTAGATATTGTGTTTAGATGTGATAATATAAAAAAATAAATTTATTATATTTCATTTGTAAATATTTATTATTAATTATTTTTTATTTTTTATATTGTTAAGTATGTTAAATTGTAAGAAATATAATAAGATTATTTCAAAACAAAGAATTTATTTTGAAATTTATTATTTGAAATATTTTTTTTACTTTTCTATATCTATTTGATTAATTTGTTTTTTCTGTGCCTTCTAATAAAGAAAAATAATAAGTCTTCGTATTGCCATCAAAATCGTAGTATTTTTTACAGATCAAATTTAACTTTTTATTTAAATTTGATAAAAAATATATCTTTTATTTTTGTATCACTTTGATCAAGAGTTTCGATGGAGGTCGGTTCGTATTTCGATTGAGCTAAAATTTAATAACATGTTCTCCACTCATAATTCTTTATATCTAATGATAAAAATTAAATTTATAGATTTCGTCAGCCACTTTTGACCGATATATGCACACATATCTCTTTAAGATGACATATATTTATATCCTCTATATATATATATTTTTTTTTAAAAATATTTTTAAATATTTATTATTTAAAATAGAATTATATTATAAATAATTTTGAACATACCAGCCAGATATACTTATTAATGATGAACTGGTTTATCTTTCACTATGAAAATCTAATAATAGGGACCACTAATATCATAAGGGTATTTAAATTTTGAATGTATTTATTCGTATCCCACTTAACTAGTTAAAACTAGTAGATGGCGTGCATAATATGAAATTGTTTCGTTGATCTTAAGTAGGAATGCCAAATTGTTTTGCGTGCTTACATGTTATGAAGAACTCTTGCAACCTTTTTCTGTAAACACGTAAGAATCCGATCCCAAAATGAACTTAACAAGTAAAGATATACATATAAAAAAATGTTTGATATTATTTATGTCTTATTATTTCATTTCTTTTTAAAAAAGTATTATATATTTTTTTAATCCAAAAATAACAAATTTATCTTTTAAAAACTTTTATAAAAAACTGTAATCCCAAATCACCACGCAATGCCGCACAAGGCTTTCTCTAATAATAATTAATCTATTTCTATTCCCGTAATTGTTTCCATAATCATGTTATCCCCAGTCCCTCCCTCCCTCCCGCTGTGCTTCTTCTTTCTTCTTCTTCTTCTTCTTCTTCTTAACTTCCCAACTCTTTTCTTATTAATTATTATCGATTCCCTCCAGTATATACACATCTACCGATCACATCATCAAATTCACAGCCACTCTCTTCTCCCTTCTTTTTTCTTTCATCTTCTTCTTCGATCAAGAAGAAGAATGAAAGAAAAAACCATGGCGAATGGTTCCACCGCTTCTGCTTCAAGCCTATTCAAACTATACCAACCAAACTTGAAACGCGCCAACTTGCTCACCGTCATACTCGTAGGCTCTCTCTGTTCCGCAGCGTACCTTCTTGGCTTTTGGCAAAACAGAACCGCCGGTCCCGGTGCCGCCTTTTCTTCTCCCTCTCTTTCAAACAAAATCCTTTCTTCTTCTGCTTCATCATGCATCCCTACTGACAACAGCAGTAGCACTACTAGTGGTAGCAGTGGTTCGGCTTCTATGTTAGATTTCTCGGCACACCACACAGCCGAAGATTCCATCCACACTACCGACTCGGCAGCAGCTAAACCTCGCCAGTTTCCAACCTGCGATATAAAGTACAGCGAGTACACTCCATGCGAAGACAGAGACAGATCTTTGAAGTTTCCTAGAGACAAACTGATATATAGAGAGCGCCACTGTCCGGCGAAACATGAGCTTTTGAAATGTCTTATACCAGCTCCACCGGGTTACAAGTTTCCGTTCCCGTGGCCAATGAGTAGGGAAGTCTCGTGGTTCGCCAACGTTCCACATAAAGAGCTCAGCGTTGAGAAGGCGGTGCAGAACTGGATCCGAGTTGATGAAGACAAGTTTAGGTTCCCCGGAGGTGGCACCATGTTTCCGCGCGGCGCCGATGCGTATATAGATGACATGGCGAAGCTTATTCCTATCTCAGATGGATCTATCCGCACTGCTGTTGATACTGGATGCGGAGTAAGTTTAATTTCTTTCCAGACTCTGAATCCTGAAACAATGAATTTCCTTCACATGTTAACAAAAAATTTTGGTAAACTTCAGTCAAGTATTTTGCATAGTTTCGATTTGTTTCATGAAAACAAAGCCATGAATGAATAAATGAATCTGCTTCTGAGAATCAGTGAAGAAGAAGGTTTTCTTTTACCGACATTCTCGATACAAGCCTTTTCGTGAACAGTCTGGGTTCTGAAAAGCAAAAACAAAAAAAAATAAAAATAAAAAAATAACAAAACAAAAAAAGAAAGGGAAAGCTTTTGTTTGTCTTCTTGTGTTTAAATCATTCGGTCTCCAGTTCAACGAATCCATTTTGGCTTAAACAAGCCTCACTACTTCGAAAGCCCTTTGCCAAATATTTTACTGTTGCGTGAATAAATAGCTAACTTTTTATTGTAATAATTTGAAAGGTTGCAAGCTGGGGAGCGTACTTGCTATCAAGAAACATACTAGCGATGTCATTTGCACCAAGGGACACACACGAAGCACAAGTCCAATTTGCATTGGAACGCGGCGTTCCGGCTATGATCGGAGTTTTGGCGTCGAACCGGCTACCATATCCGTCCCGTGCCTTTGACATGGCTCATTGTTCTCGCTGCCTTATTCCCTGGCACAAATTCGGTAACAATCCAAAAGCATGAACTGTTACATGAAAGATCGATTCGGAATATGTACTATATTTTGACAATTTGCATGTGCGTGTGATTTCTCTAGATGGTCAGTACTTGATGGAAGTGGATAGGATTCTCCGTCCAGGTGGGTACTGGATATTATCCGGTCCACCGATCAACTGGAAAACACATTGGAAAGGTTGGCAGAGGACAAAGGAAGACTTGAGTACCGAGCAATCTGCGATTGAATCCGTTGCCCGTAGCCTCTGCTGGACTAAAATCCGCGAGAAAGGCGACCTTGCCGTCTGGCAGAAACCGATCAACCACGTAAGCTGCAAGCAGCAGCAAGAAACTTCGAACATGTGTTCTGCTGAACGTAACCCGGACTCCGCATGGTATACCAAGTTGGAAACATGTGCGACTCCGTTACCGGAAGTTTCATCTCCGGAAGAAGTAGCAGGTGGAGAATTGAAGAAATGGCCGGAGAGAAGTTGGGCTGTACCGCCGAGGATTGCTTCGGGGAGCATCGATGGCGTTACGGCGGAGACATTTTACAAAGACATGGAGCTGTGGAAACGGAGGCTTGATTACTATAAAACTGTAATCAATCAGTTAGGACAGAAGGGAAGGTACCGGAATTTGCTTGACATGAACGCCGGACTCGGAGGGTTCGCTACTGCATTGATCGGAGATCCAGTTTGGGTTATGAATGTTATGCCGACGGCAGCCAAGGTTGATACTCTTGGAGTGATCTATGAAAGAGGCCTCATTGGAACATACCAGGACTGGTAATTAAAGTCTCAACACTGCTGCACTCACTATAATTAGTCGGTCATTTTTTTGTTTTTTTTTTCTTTCGACTAGATTTGTTTGATATCTCTGTAGGTGTGAAGCAATGTCAACATATCCAAGAACTTATGATCTCCTCCATGCTGACAATGTCTTCAGTCTTTACCAGGACAGGTAAAAATTTGTTTTTCCTACAAGATAGTTATCCAATCCAATTCATGTATTATGTATAAACACATCAACCTAAAGACTTCACATTCATTTTTAGCTTCTCTGCTAGCCAATTTGTGGTAGGCTAACATTATAACATACTTGGTGATGTATCAAACAGGTGTGATGCAGAATACATACTACTAGAGATGGACAGAATCCTACGGCCGGAAGGCACCGTAATCTTCCGGGACGACGTCGACGTTCTGGTAAAGATCAAGAGCATCACCGACGGTATGAAATGGAACAGTCAGATTGTCGACCATGAAGACGGACCACACCAAAGAGAAAAGCTGCTTTTAGTAGCCAAGACTTACTGGACTGCTGCCGATGCGAAGAACCGGCAGGACTAGTCCAATGGCACCACTTCATTTTTAAGTCGACCAAAACACTGTGCTCCAGTTTTGGGTTGCAGCTTGTATGAAGCTGTTCCGTTAAGTTATTAAAGTCACTAAGGTTCTGTTTGGAAAGGCATGGACGTTAATCAATCAGTTAGGTACCTGGTGGAGAAAATCATGTTTTGATTAATTTTTAAAAATATTTTTGGTATTATTTCATAGGAGTTATAATGTTACAATGTAATGGATAAACTTGTTAAAATGTTAATGAAATAACTGCTCAATAAGTTGAAATTGGTTAATGTTGTCTTCTTATGATTGTTGTGTATAATCATTCTTTGAATCTTCATTTCCAAAGTGAGCTATAAGTTTAATTTTCTTAATTCAAATTCCAAAGATCATTTCAAAAGGAGAAGCTCAATAGTCACATTTGCATTATTATTACTATGACATAGTTGACCAGAACATAGAGAATTAACCATAAAAAAATCAGACTATAGGTCGTTTGGTTTACTTAAAATAAGAGAACTTTTTCTTTTAAATCTGTAAATTTTTTGAGAAGCAAATTTATATAAAGATTCTATCACTTATAATTTATTTAGATTTTCAAAAAATATAAAATTTTTTATAATACTATATAAAATTATATTAAATTATGAAATGACTAAAATAAAGATGATTAAATACTTGAAAATTTTTTCCAAATAAATACATGAAAGAAAAGAGCAGAACATAGAGAAACCTTGAACGTGTTTCAACATTTTCAGTGATAGAGTTTCTTTCTTTTTATTTTTCCTTTCAAAAAGTTTTTGAGGAACAAAGCTAGATTTATATTGGAAAACAAAACTACAAATAAATTAATGCAAATGGTGTCCTAGAAATTAGAATTAAGAGTTGTTCTTGGGGTTTGTTTCTAACTTAGTTGCATGAGTACTTTATTCTAGTAACAGCCATTAAGGGCGTGTTTACCAAGGGAGGTGGGAGTGGAGTTTTGAATGAAGTGAAGTTTTTAGAAAATAAATTTAAAAAATATAATTAAAATTAAAAATATTTAATAAAAAATAAAATTTTATATTAATTATATATTTATAATAAGTGTTAAATTTGAATTTTTAAAAAATTTTATTGATAAAAAAAATTATTTTAATTTTTATATATATTTATATAAAATTTGAGTTTGAGGGAAGTGGAGTTTGGGGTGTTGATAAACACGCTCTAACTCTTCACCCAAGAACATTAAATTCGATATTATCTATATTTAACACTCAATTTTATCAGAAAAACTTTTAAATAAAGAATCTAATAAATCCCAAATAATCAATATTGAAAACCCAACACGTTCTCTTTCATTTTTTTCGAAAAGCAAATAAAAGAGCGCATTGTGTAGCATGCTTCCAAGTATAATTAACAATTTCAAATATAGTAACTTTGTTCAACAAGAGAAGCATGAGAAAATCCAAATGTCATGAACAGATTAATTCGGTGATTCACATCTTGAAGCTGAACTTGTTTCAGGTTTGGTTAATCATGCAAAATCAATTCTCTCCGTTACCATTTGCATCAGTATTCCTCTATAAATCATCACCAACTAGATCTGTTAGCTGAAGCCAAAATTATAAAAACAAGCACAAGATAAAGTTCCAATCAGGAAATGCAAGCAATGAAGTCAAGCTTCGTCATGGCAGCAGTAGTAGTAGTAGCTCTGATGATTGCATTAGCTGGGACTGCAACAGCGCAGCAGAACTGCTCGACTGAACTAGGCGGTCTCATGCAGTGCGCACCTTACGTTGTGCCCGGAGCAAACAACGGACCACCTAGCGCGCAATGCTGCGCCGCCCTCAGCGCCGTTAATCGTAACTGCCTCTGTGCCACTCTCAATATTATCTCCCGCCTTCCAGGAACTTGCAAACTTCCCCAGCTCTCCTGCAGTAATAATAACTTCCTCCCTTTTCTCTATCTATTCTTCATTCATGAACAAGTGAGATTTTTTTAATACACAGTTTTAATGTTAACTGTATGTTTTCACTGCGACAGGTGCATGAGAGTTGCCGCAACTGGTGAAGGAAGAGGGCTTTGAAGCTGTTTAATTTCACGTACTACCTAAATGCTTGAGTTAAATTTTATACTGCTAAGAATAAAAGATGGTTTTTGGTAAAAATAGTGATCCTATAGTTGGTTGATTTTGTTTGAATCATCAATATTATTAATGTTATTACTAAATATATGCGATTGTTTGTTGTTGATGTTATGGATTTGACATGGATGATTTTTATAATGAATTCCTACAGGAAAACTATGCTATGATCTACATGTTAGGAGTCCTAGTAATCATATTGAAAAGCAAATATTTATTCCGGAAACTTGTAGATAGGTGTAGGTGCAGAAAGAACGTTGGGGAAGACGAACCACATCACACATCTATATTTATATGTTGAAAAGAGAACAGTGAACGAAACAAAATACAAGAGAACAGTGAATGAAACAAAATACAAGAGAACAGTGAATGAAACAAATGAGTTGATGTTTATATGTTGAATTGATGTTTGTACAACATATATGTTTATATGTTGAAAAAGTAACAGTGAATGAAACAAAATACGAGAGACTTGATGTTTGTGTGGGTCTGGAGGATTATGAAGAAGCAGAGACTAAATATAATTAAATTTTTATTTTATATTTTTTAATATATTTTTATAAATATTTAAAAATTATTTTAAAATTTAAAATATAATAAAATTTTATATAATAAAATTTTTTATTTTTTATTTTTATTTTTTTAGATAAAAAAATAAAACTTATTTTAAAAAACAAATATATCTCTTGTTTTAGAAATATTCCATTTTCAAAATACTCTCAAAAGCCAACTAAATCCGGACTAACAAAACAAAAAGCGGCCCAGCAGTATTGAGAAATTTCTTTACGAGTCGTGCTTCGTTTTTGCCAGCAAAAAACTGTTTTCCAAAAAGCATTTTATGTTTACTTCAAAATATTATTTTGGTAACTCATTTTCAAATTCCACTTTCAACAATAATATTCTAAAATTAAATTCTACTTTTAAATGACAATAACCACAAAAAGTAAGCTCATTTTCAATAATTATTTTTTACATAACTTACTTTTCCTAATTCATTCCAACAAAAGTAAAAAGACTCATTGGATTAGAGTGAGATGCTCATCCAATATAATTTGATAAGTTTGCATAAATATTGCTTTTCAAGGATTTCACTTTGATGACCATCATATATCTTTTACATTCTAACGAAAGAGCTGAAAATTATGGCTGATAAACTCGCGTGCAAGAGAATCAGCCTCGAAAAAAATCTGCATATTGCTACAACTCCTCATTTGGAGAAAATATAACATTTTTTTTTAACTTTCAGATCAACCAAGCAACATATATTAATTCATTTCTATGCTTCAGAAAAAAATTCACCTAATTGCTGTATAAATTGCATGATTTTATTTATTAATGCATCATTTATTTGAGTTAAAAAGAAATTTTATAAAAATTTGTTTTTAATTTTTGTCCAACTATTGAGTGATTCAGATTTAAGTAATTGCAGCCATATCTTCACTTTATACTTTATACTTTGAAGATGTTCCTTAATAACCTCATTCGTCAAATGCATGCTCAAAATCATATATTAAAGTGAGAGCTTCCAATTCATAATTACCATCAGCATAAAAAAGGACTATATTAGAGAAAGTTACATGAATTATAGGGATGTCAATATCTCCCGTTATTTCATTCGGTACAATAAGCATTTCTTTAATTATATTGTTCAACCTATTTTTGCACTAGCACGTGATTCTCATATCTCCTATTTCAAGTTCAACATCAAATTCGAGAACTATTTAAGGTTGAGATCGAGTTATCATACAATAGTGCAACTATAAAAGTGAAAACTAAATATGCTCTAAACTAAATACAAAGTGAATAAGAAAATTCACATATGACCTAATTAAATCTAAAATAAGCTAGACTAAATCGAAGTCAAATAAAACAGTTCTCGACAACGCCCCTAGAAACTTGTGCAGGTAAAATCACTTAACAAGAACTTACAAATTTTATCCAAACTTATACCGCAAGTGCACGATTACCGTTTACTGAATATCAGATAAATGTTTCATACAAATTATTACTAACCCTAACTTAAATTAAACTATTAAAGGTTGCACTTTTGTGAGATATTAATAGAGAAAGTGTATGAGGCTAAAAAAAATGAAACAATGTATTGATTGTTAAGATGATGATAACATATTGTGCCTCCAAATTAAGTTGGGGTCGTGTTAGTAGTATGAAGAATTTAGCGGGCCTAAGTGAAATATAGACTAGCAAGATTGGTAGGTCCGATTAGAAGCGTAAAGGCCTAGGATATTGTCTAAATAAAAAACGAATTAGCTACTAGGACTGGATCAAGAGCACTCTCTAATAGTCTTACATTAGTTGGGTACTAACATGAGCATATATTTATATTGAAAGAAATTTACTGTTAAGCGGTTAGACAATTATTTTAATCTAGGAACTCTAGGAACTGATCCTACACTACTGCTTATATTTTTAATTTATTAGTTTAAATTAAATATAATAACAGATGATGATAATTATGAAAATTTTGTACAAAACATTTCTATCTAGTTCTTAGATACGATTTTTTGTTATTTGTCTAATTTGATCAAATTTAGAATTACCTATTTGTAATTTTATTTTAACTCGTTATTAGAAATTAACTAGAAATCATAAATATGACTCACTTTAAAATAAAAAGTTTTACTTCTATAATAAATAAATATAAAAATTAAATTCACTTTCAGTATTACATAACTTACTTTCTATAGTAACTCACTTCTAACAAAAGTAAAGAGGTGCATATGATTAAAGTGCGATGCCCATCCAATACAATTTGGTAAGTTTGCAAGTATTGCTTTGCAAGGTTTCCACTTTGATTACAATCATATTCTTCTACATTCTTACAAAAGAGCCAAATTATGGCCGATAAACTAGTGTGTAAGAGAATATGCCTTCAGAAAAATCTCCATATTTGTATAACTCTACAGTTGGAGAAAATTATAACAGTTTCTTCTACTTCTAGATCAACCAAACAACATATGTTCAAGAAGGTATAATGTATGTTTTTCTAGTAGAACCTGGACGATGAAACTTAAAATAATTATCAAACACAAACTCTAGAGAAGGCTCATCTGATTGCATGACCTAATGCTAGGTTCCAAGTAGCGAATGAAATAAAACTGTAGACTAAAGCATGATCAAATGGCTAGTAAGCCAACCGTGTTCTTTGTCGTTCTATATAGCTAAATTCTCAAATACAATCGGACATTCAACTGCCATCTTATTCTTAACAAATTTACCTCATAATTATTAATTGCAACTTCACTAGAAATTGTTGATGCCTTATAAAATATGCATATCATTAAATTAGGCAAACTACAATGAATACATTGAATTGACAAGGTATTAAATCGTTCTCACACCTCACTCCTAATTGCTGTATAAATTGCATAATTTTATCTTTTAATGCACTATTTTTCTAGATTAAAAAGAATTTCTATAAAAACCAATCTTTAACTTTTGCCAAGTAGTGAGTGATCCAAACATAAATGATTGCAGCCATATTTTCGCTTTATCCTTTATAGTGTAGGGAAAAAAATTTATTCGAAGATGTTGCCCGATAACTCATCTGCTAAAGGCATACTAAAAATGATATTAAAATTTTCTCTAATATTAGTTAAATGGCTTTCGTTATTCAAATTATGAAAAGACGGCATCATAAAAAATGAATAGTTTGTAATTCATAATTTCTATTGGCATAAAAGAAGGGTACTCAAGGAAGATACATAAATTGTAGGCATGTCAAAAGCTTCCATTATTTTATTTGGTACAATAACCATCTTTTCAATTATATTATACAACTACTACACTCGCGCGTGATTCTCCTAACTTCTTTTTAAAGTTCAACATCAAATTCAAGAGATGATTGACATTGATATCGAGTTATCATACAATAGTGCAACTATAAAAATGAAAGCTAAAAACTAATTTGCTCCACACTAAATGCAAAGTGAATAGGAAAATTCAAATGGACCCTAAAAATCTAAAATAAGATAGATTGAATCAAAATCAAACAAAACAACCCATAAAATGGTAATAAAAACTTGATGAAGGCAAAATTACCTAACAAAATTTCAAAAATTCTATCCTAGTTTATTTTAGAAGTGCACAGTAGCCGTCTACCCTATAGTAAATAATGAGTTTATTTTATAAAAATTATTATTAACTCTAACTCAAATTAAACTATTAAATAAAGAATTTCACCTACCAAAAGTGAACTGAGCTCTCATTATAGCACTTCGACTCATATGTCTCACAAAGTTATAAGAACATGAACGTTCGCTTGAGAAGTTTGAAGATTTCATTTGCCAAAATGAAACCTGAATGTTAGCCATCATTTCTACACTTTGTCTCATCTCTAAGATCCTATGATCTTATAAATTAGAAATAAACATTATCTGTCAGAAGAAAAAAGTAACCTTGATGAACTCAAGGTTTAAGGCAATCAAATTAAGCCATCATTTCTACACTTTGTCTCATCTCATAAGTCTTATGATCCATATAAATTAGAATTAAACATTATTTGTCAGAACAAAAAAGTAACTTGATGAACTCAAGGTTTAAGATGATCAAATTAATTAGATGTATGTATTAGGTTCAAATGCTTACATTTAGTCACAAGTAAATATTTTTTTTAAGATAAATACACTAGGAATATTTGAACGCTTAAACTCTTTTTTCGAGGTACTGGTACTTCAAAAAAAGTACTAATTTTTTGACGTTCTTATTTAGTGTATGGCTGTCCAATACTGTATGTGAGAAAATGAAAGGTGGATTTGAAAAAATCGGAACAATTTTGGGTATCTATTAAGATAACTCAAAATATTACTTTTTCTATTAAAAATGAAAATCCTCTAACATCTATTTCATCCCAGTTGATTGTATTGAAACTTTTGAGCTTTTTGAATAAAGCTACTTTAGGATGATTTAATTCATTGTAGAGCTTTTGCTGAAAAAATAACTATAGCTGAGAAGCATTTGGATAAAAATAACTTTCAGCACTCACTAAAAACCAATGCCTATCAAAACCAAAATCAATAGGCAAACACACATCAAAATCACAACTTTCCATCGAAGTTCCACCAGTCACCAATAACTTGAATGAATGAAGTAATTCAAATTACTTCGAGAAGAATCGACGATGGCTGCTGACAGGAGGAGCACCATTGAACGAGAGATATAGTTCAGTTTAATAAAAATTGATCGATTGAAATTTGGATTAGGAAAAAAAATAAGGGTTCTGATAGTGAGCAGATCCTGCGTTGATTCAGCACTGGAGAAGAAATCGTAAGAAGATCGTGGTCGGAAGAACAAATCGGAAGAAGAAAAGAGAAAGATCGTTTTGAGAAGCAAATCACAGCTGAAAGAGAAGAATCGCGACCGTGGTAGAGCTGCGGTGAATGGGCATGAGCGAGAGAAAGGAGAGAAATGAGCTTGTGAGGCTGGTGCCGGTGGGTAGGAGTATATGAATCTCTTTACGCTGTGTTGGGATTGAAAGTAATAAAGAGCAATGGAGAGTAAGTGAATGAATATTCTTCGTCGCTCTCGTTTGATAACAATTTTATGATAGTAACGGGTAGTAAACCTTCTCCCCATAATTTCTATTAAGGAGTAATCGGCTACACCCAATATGGGGTATAACCAAGAGGAAGAGTAATTTTGCTGCTGTAGACTTGTTGAAGTTTTCATCTTGCCCACGTTAGTTCATCGTATTTACACACTAGATAAAATTTTACCTTTTTCTTCTCGATATAGATTATGCAGTCATTCGACTCCTTCCTTCACTTCTCACGCCGCTCCTCTAATCCCGCCACGCCCCTCTTTGCTATTCGTCGTCTCGCCCCTGTCAATCAAGGTACGTTCTAGAACTTCATTTCGATTTCGTTTTCGCCATTCCTTTTAATTTCTTTTCAATTTCCATTTGATTTCGTTGCATCACTAATTGTAACATGGTTCAAGTTTGTCCTGCACTCCTGCAATTAAATGGTTTTTCTTGTATGAATATGAGGAATTCATGCATTTTGGTTAGTTAACATGATTTTACATTTTTTTATGATGACCGTCATTCTTTGATAGAAAAGCCTACCTTGTTCTGGGTTAATCCTGTGTCATTCTGACAACTGTTTGTTATTAATAGAACCTCTCCAAAGCCAAGACTCGTTTCTTTTATACCTCGTATTAGCTATTGTTCTTGTGTTCGAAGGTCAACCCAGCTTGGTATCATAAAACATAAAACAGATAGAAGTTTTTTCAACATTCAGCTTTAACCTGCATGGGATATTGATATCTACTTATTGATTATCTTCTAATGAAATTCAAGTTTACAGCTAATCATCTAAGTTTCTAACTAACATTTACCTTCTCTGTTTGGTTGTTCTTCTATTTAATTATTTAGTCAATTTGCTTTTCCAACATTATAACTATGATTCTGGAAACATTATGGATGCGAAGTTGTGTGCTTCAGTGTTAATGTTGGTCAAGTAAGCTGCTCGCAATGTCTTTTAGACAATGAGGCTAAAATCACCTACAAAAATTTAAAAATTCTATCTTAGTTTATCTCGCAAGTGCATAGTTATCGTCTACCGTATAACAAATAACATGGTCAATCTACAGAGACTAATGCTAACTCTAACTCAAAATCAATCTCACAAGATATGTAATAAAATAGAGATATTTAATTAAACTATAAATATGTATAAAAAGTAAATAATCAAATAGCAAAAACTTTTAGAAAACATAGAAAATAAAATAATTAGAATTCTAAAATCCACCATTAGTATGCATTATTTGAATTCTCAAACAAGTGTAAATTTTATTATTTACTAATGCGAAAATTTCGTATCTAATATCTTGGTCAACCTTATGTCAGATTTTAAATTATGATCCTAACTTTGGTCTAATCTACAATTAAATAAGAGATACATTAAAAATTATAAAATCATAAATCATACAATCATGACAGTTTTTTTTCAAAAAATACTAATCACTGTTATTAATTCTAAACTCTTGTATTATGTTCCGATCGGTTCGCAAACAGAATTATACAAATAATTCAAACTTCAAATTCAATATTGATTAAATATTTAAATTTAAAAACTAAATTTCAATTAATTCAAAAATTAATTATTCACAAAATATTTAACAATTTTTAATCACAACAATATTCAATAACCCAAACAATTAAACTAGAATTTCATTCAAAATTCTAGTGCAGATGTTTAGCTACTCATTTTAATAATACAAGCATCAAAATTTATTGAAAGATACATAAAATGGGAAGAAAATCAAATCTGAATGCTGACTGCGGTGTCCACCATCGAGCTATGTCCAACTCTCCGACCTCTAATTTGTTCTATGTTCTTCGTTCTTCCTCTATTTCTTCGTCTCCACCTCTCTCTGTCCTCCGTTCCGGAGATCTCCGTCCCCTCTGCTCTACGGCAAAACTTCTTATACACAATCCCTCTAAATCCGCGAGGACTTTCACCTCTGTTGAAATTAAAAGAAAAAATTAAAATTTGAACTTTTTTGCGGTGGAGATTTAACAGAGTAGATTTACTGTCATTTGACTGAACGAAAGAAATTCGTGAGAATTTGCTGAAAGCAAATGATATTAATTGGATGCACGAGCGAGTCTTGCGTGGAAGAATCATGGGTTAACTTCCACTGAAATTTCGGAGAAAACGATCACGTCGAAGAGGTTACAGTTGTGCTCAGGAAGTTAATCTCCTGCGGGCTAGTGTAAAGACTCGCAAGTCTTCTTTCTAGAGAGGGTAGTAGGTATTGACTATGAATCAATTGATTTCTTCTCCTCCTATGGTCCATTTTCGTGGGCCTGTATTAGAATTCGGCCCACTGCATCATCAACTATCTTCTTTTTCTTAATTCTTTCATTTCTCCAACTTTTTTCTAACCTTCACACAAATAAAATAAATCAAATTATAAATATAAAGATTCACATTTAAGATATTGCTAAAATATAATATGGTAGTCTGTCAGAGAAATAAGTGAGTGATCGAGAAAGTCGTGCTTAAAAAACTTAGCCAAAGAGATCCGAAATAGGCATCCAAAGTCTGGCTCTATATTCGTTCAAAATTTACATGATCAATTTTTCTATCTCAAATTTTTCTTTCATGCAAGCTTAAAAGTTTATATACAATAACATATCTATCACATAATAATTAGACAGTTAAATTTGTTTCATCAATCATTATTTTTGTTATTATCATTATATATTTGTTACCATTTCCTTTTGAACTCCCGTAATGTTGATTCAATTCTCTATACATGTACTCTATTTCTTTTTAAAGTTCTTAGACGTTTTTCAGTTTTTTTTTGTCTAATGGTAGGTGATATTACTTGGATTGTGAAATTAACAATTAGATTAATAGTAATTCTTTGCTCCCATTTATGGCAAGCACAAAACAGAATGGAATTTAACTGTTCATGAACTCTCTATTTTTTTCAATTTTGTTCTATTATTATTATTTGTTTAATTAACTGGCAGGTCTTCATTGATTTTTAATTTTAAAGTGACATGTATATATAGAATTTATTCCATCGGAGATGGCGAAGGACGACGAATGAGAAATAACTTATTTTTTCATTTGAAGCTTTTGTCTTCTGTCATTTTAGTGACATTCGTATCTTTCTTTTTGTTCTTTGTAAAATAATCATCTTTCAATTGCCTTGCATTACTTTGAAACTTGCTTTAGCACCCAATACTATGATCCTTGTGCTCAAATAAACACATGAAAATTGCCATTAATGACGTTGCTCATTTGTGAAGGGTGATATGGAGATGGATGGTTTGGCAAGCAAAAGCTAGTGGTGCAAATAACCCAAACTCCCAAATATATGCATGCGTTTGAAATTACTTATAAAATAAAATTTTTTAAAATAAAAAATATTTTTATTTTTTTGAAAAATTATTTTTATTTTTTTTAAATAATAAAAATACGTAATAAAAAAATCGTAAAAGTTTTCATATTTTTTAAATTTTAGATAAATTTTTAAATAATTATAAAATATATATTAAAAAATATAAAATTAAAATTAAAAATTTTTTAAAAAAGCTGACCAAACGTTCTCATATTCTACTGACCACAAAGTGGTCCAGCCCACTAGACATGAGAGTATAGATACTGGCAGTGGTTTTAAGTTCTAGAAGTCCATAATTTCAAACAAGCTTCTAATAGACTTTTTTTTTGTTAATTCCAGTATAGCATTTTTTTTTCCTTTCTCTTTTTTATATTCTTCGTTTTCGTTTTTACAATAAATAAGTTAAAAATATTAATGCAGCCGGCAAATGTCATTGAATGCGAAAAACGTGAAGTATTTTTTAATCCATAGAACAACTAAAAATCTTTGCTAATCGATTGGGAAATTATTGCCCTCATAATTCAACTACCTTCTTCCTCAACCATAGGCTACCGTTTTTCTTTTTTGTTTATTCTGCTGAATTTATTAACCTATAATAGGTTTCTCCATGCTTTGAGTTTTAGAAGGTAGTTTTAAATATCGAACTGTAGTTTTTAATAGTTACATATAATTAAGTTAGGTCTGTGGATTTACTGCCCTATGCACTTTCTTTTTTATTTGAGAAATCTCTACAATTATTGGTAATATTCATGTCTATATAATAATGTATAAAGAAGACGAAAATCTATACCTCTATGACGTTTTTACTTCGACTATATACAATATTTTGATTAAAAAAAATTCCACACACATACACATATATATATATGAAAAAATAATTGCATTGTAATTCTTATGCACACTTCAGCGCACTTTATAGTCATTTGTGGTTATAGAGATCTCCAAATTCAATCTCTATCGTTAGATATGAAGAATTATGAGTCGTTAACATACTGACAAAATTTTATTCAGATTAGATTACGAATAGACCTTCATCCAGTCACTTGATAATGATGATATAAATAGTAAAAGTTAACAAAATATATATATATATTTTTTAGTCATCTTGATCAAGTGATCGGATGAAGGTCTATTCGTAATCCGATCGGAATAAAATTTTGTCAATGTGTTAATGATTCGTAGTTTTTCATATCCAACGGTAGAGATTGGATTTGAATATCTCCACGGTCATAAACGGCCATAGAATGCGTTGGAATGTGCATAAAAGTTAGAGTGCACCTATTCTTTCCTATATATATATGTTTGGCAAATTGCCTGGCATGAAGTTAACACTTCAGAAATGTCTCAGACGTTTTAATTCAGTTATTGTCTTCCTCCGTTCATCAATATATATAACTACAAAAAACATTGAATTCCTGCTCACTTCTATCACTCTCACTATTATTTATCGAATTGAATAAATAAAGAAAAACCACCTCATCTTAATTGGCTCTTGACCTCTAGCATATATATGCATTAATTAAAGTTTCTTTTCGTTTTTTTTTAATTTTTGCTGGAAAGGACAAGGAAAAAAATATGAAATATGAGATATTACAAAGTGTGGAGAAAGGCAGCAGCAACAAGTTGTTACGAGGAGGACCAATAAGAGTGCAAGAAGCAACATTTCGAAAAAGAAGGATTTATTTAAAAACATGGATCCACGTCAGAGACACGCAGCTATTGGTCGATCTTTCTGCTCCTATCTTGATTCCATTTGGCAAAAAAATATTGCCGACAACTAAGAATTAGAGTTGGTTTTATTTCGTTGTTTCAGAATCAATCAATTGTTAGTTTTGAAGTACAGGATATCAGGTTTATTAATTCAAAAGAGGCACAAGTTGGTCTTTGAATAATGTTTCTTGATCACAAGACCACGTCTGAATTTTTGCCGGCTGTTGTTTATTTTTTAAAACTTTTTTCCCTTTTGGAGTAGCGGGAAAGAACTTGTTTATCTTCGAAGTTGTTACTTCATTGCAGAAACATTGTAATGATATTCGAAATGGACTCTGGAAATGAGATAGAACTCTTGGATGTGAGTGCTAAAATTGAATGAAAACTTTTGCTGCTAATTTCATGGGTACTTTCTACGGTCACTCCTACCTAATGAGGTATAATGTATGCTGCTTACATTTTTTGTGTTTTTTTAAAATGGGAATCGCGGTGATTTTGGGATTGTTTATAAAATATAATTTTTTTGAAATAGGATATATTTTTTATTTTTTTTAAAACAAGCTCTATTTTTTTTAATTTTAAAAAAATAATAAAAATATATAATAAAAAGATTTTATTACGTAAAATTTTTTTACACTATCTAAAATTTCTAAATATTTATAAAATATATATTAGAAAATGTGAAATAAAAAAGAGTTAAAAAATAGCGTTTGGTATGCACTACCAAATGCATTCAAAAATATTGACATAATAGTAACTAACTAGTAAGGAATTTCAAGATGGACAAAAATTTTGTTCTTGATGAACGGAAATATTTTAAAAATATTTATAAAATAAAAAAAATTTTAAATAAAAATTTTTTAAAATAAATTTTTTTACTTAATTAAATAATAAAAATTTATGACATAATTTTTTATATTTTTTAAAATTTTAAATAAATTTATAAAATATTATAAAAATTTTATTAAACGCTTCCAAAATAATATAGTATCCACTAGGAGGTAACCTGTAAATGGCAATAGCATGATTTCCTCCCACAACCATGAAACACAGTAGAAGGCAAATTTCACAAAAATGCAAGGCAATTATAAGCAAACATCTCTATAAGTTGGAGTTAGAATAATGACTTTTATCTTTTTCTTTCTCTCTTTTTGTAAGAATCATGTGGAAAAGATGAAGTGTTTTTTTTTTCTTTTTTAATTTCTGGTGATTCAACTATTAAAGTAAAGATTTAAAAATGCCTCCATAGTTCAACAACATTGCTCTTACGGTTTATTTACTTACCCATCAAATTTACTTCAAAATCACTTTAAATAAAATAAATAAATAAATTTAAAATAAAATTTTATTAAAAATTTATTGCAAATTTTAATTTTAAAATCTATTCTAATTTAAAATAAATATAAAATTTATTTTTATTAAATCTTTTTAATTTTTAGTTTTATTTTTTAAAGTTTCTTTTTTAAAAAAATTTGATCTTAAAGTTATTACTCTGATTGGCTAGCGCTTTTTGGCAAGACACGGTCTCTCTTATTTTGTTTTTTAGAATTTTTCATATAACTTTTCAAATTTGTTTGTCATTAGAATGTGAGTGGTGGCCATTTATGTCTTCTTTTCACCAACATTCGTACATCTTCTGCTTCATATGAGATGTCAAGCACCATATACAGCTTGTACTCTAATTAGATCGTACTGCAAAATAAAAAGAATTTTACACTTAAAAAGTTTTTTTATTTGTATTTTATCTCGCATACGTAAATTCTGGCGATGATTTCGCAGATATTAATTTATCTTCCAAAATTTTTTTGTAGATTGAATCTCTTGCTTAAAGGTTTACTTACTCGTTCATCTCACTCAACACGTCCTTCTTTTAACCTACATTTTGTTTGGATTTGTTTTATTATTTTTTAATTCTTATTTTTTATTTCATATATTTTAATAATTTTTTAAAAAATATTTTATAAAATTTATTTGTAAATTTAAAAATATAAAAAAATTATATCATATTATTGATTATTTTATTATATATATGAGGTAAAAAATTTTTAAATTCTTTTTAAATGCAATTTCAAATATCTTCTTTTATGATTTTGCTTCACATAAGATATCAAATATTAAATATGACACTACTTTAAAATCAAATGACACATGATGGACTGAGCTCGTCGATTACGGACTCTGAACGGTAGGCTTTTTAATTTTTCCGAAACAATTTTATTCTTAACTTAGGTAACCTGTTAAAACTATGGTAGTTATAGAATATTTAAAAATACTTATAAAATAAAATATTTTATAATAAATAATAGAAAATTTTTATAATAGATAATAATAATAATTTTATATTTTAAAATAAATTTTATATAATATTATAAAAAATATAATAAAAATTAAAATGAAAAACTTTTGAAACACAATGACAAACGATGTCCTAAATCCACAAGTTTCATAGCTACCAAGAAAAAACAGGTACATAAAAATATCATCATTCTGAATTCATTTTTCGTTTTTTTTTTTTCAATTCTGAACACACACATAAAATTCCAAAACAGAATAAATTAAGAACTAGAAAAAAGTACCAAAGAAATTATTAGTGAAGGAGATCAATGGGCGATCAAGAACCACTACATAATTTGTGATAAAAGTTTTATATTTTAAAATAAAACGTGGATCCGAGTCAGAAACACGAATTCTTACGTACGTTTAGAATTATTTATAAAATAAATTTTTTTTAAAATAAAAAATATTTTTATTTTTTTAAAAATAAGTTTTATATTTTTATTTTTAAAAAATAATAAAAATATATAATAAAAATATTTTATTACGTAAAATTTTTTTACATTTTTTAAATTTTTAAATAAATTTTTTAAATATTTATAAAATATGTATTAAAAATATAAATTAAAAAATTTTGTTAGAGAAAGAAAAAGAAAAAAAAAAACGCACCATTAACGTTCAGCTTCAATCGTTGCCGAATCAAAATGTTTTAATAATTTAATCATACGATGATTGATTTCTTCAAAATTAAAGTGAAACTTTCACGTTCCATGTTTCAAGTTTCAAAACGTTCCGTCGTAAGAAATAGTTTTCTTATACGTTATATGTTTAGTAGATCAATATTCAACTCTTACAAATTAAACAAACGAAAATTGAATCCGATATTAATATAACTTTCGCTTTAGTGCCAAAAGTTTTTTTCTATATAATAAAGATTTTGTGTTTTACAGAAAAGGACTCTCACAATTATATCATAAACAGGCTCGAATATATTCATTAAGACTTTTAATGTTTAAACATAAAATCTGAATTAGCTAGATTATCTTTAGTTAATTAGAGAATTTTAATATTAAACTCTAACAAAATTAGAATTTTATGTCTACAAATTCTCTTAATATTATGACTAAAAATCTCAAATAAATAAACATTCCCTAATTTTCTAACTAGGAATCTTAATTATATTTTTTAATAGTAAAAACAAAAGCTCTTATATGTTCTTAACAAAATAATACAATTTCTGTAGTTATGAATCAAGACTCCTATAACTATATTGGTGTATAAAACAAATTTCATGAAATAAATACTTTGACCTATAATACCGTTATTTTAATTAAAAGTTTTAGCCTATATTTATAAAAAATAATTCTAATATTAGTGTAGAAAACTTTTGAAAGAGGATAGTTTATTATTTATTATTTTCTTTTTTGTAACATAAACTCTTATAATCAAATTGGTAAGAGCAAATTTATACATGTTAACAAAATCAAGACTTCAGTCAAAATAAAAACATTTGAAGTTGTGTATTCACAAAAACCATAAATTGTTGCAATACCTTATAAAAGAATAAAACTCCTACATGCTAATTCACAGAAACGAACTTCATAATCATATTGTTACAAAAAAATGCTAATTAGTAAAATTGAAATTTCGTATTTGTAAAAGTTATTAATATTAGTTATAGAAAGTTATTAAAGAATAAAAATTGAAGTTCTGCACTAACAAACATGTCTGTTAGAAAAAAGAAAACTCCTTTAAGAAAAAAATTATTGATATATTTAGGAAATCTGAATTTAAAGTAAGAAAACTTAAAAATGAAAAGAACATTTTAGTTTGAGAGTAGAACTCTTATGACTAACTTTTTATTGAAAATTATCTCTTATAATGATTTTTTTTTTAAGCAAAGAAACTGTTATATAAAATTTCAGAAAGAGAAGATAAAAGTTTTAGAAAAAATTAAACTGGAATTACTATTTTGGTTTGAGAATTAAAGATTATTGAATTCTATTAAGATACTATGCCTATACCTCTAAGAAATGTATAATATTGAATATGAAAAAAATTAAAATATCTAATGTCCATCTAAAAGTGCATATTTTCTTAAAGACGTTAATAAATCAAACTACAGCTGATTTTTTTTATAATATTTCTTTAGGAGGTTTCACTTTTTAAGTAATAGATTTGAGATCTACAATCGTTCATAGTACTTGCACTAGTACCTACTGCAATTTCTGTCGCTAAATTACCGACTATTTCGTCAATTTGATAAGTTCATTCAAATTACCGACTATTGTACGAAACTAGTCGCTAAATAATTTGCTGATTAGTTATTACTAATAGATTGCCAACTAGCAATATTTTAATTGGTAGTTGCTTTTAGTTACTGAACTTTTATGATTATCGACCGTTTATGTTAGTCGATAATTATTTTATTTATAGTAATATTGGAAAAATAGTATTGCTATTAATATATAACTTCATATGACGTAATGATAAGTTGAATTTTTGGACATATAATATATTTTAAAATAATAGTTACTATGTAATATGCTGTACATATTCAAAAAATGTATTATGAATGTTTAATCTTAATGTTTGCTCAGAAACTAGTATTAGATAAAATTTTATATATGATCGAAGTTAAAGGAATAACCGAGATTGCTTTCATTCAGAAGCAACAAGTTTTGAAGAAAATTTTAGATACAAAGGAAAACTTTTGATGGAAAATTATAAAAATAATAAAAATATAATTGATAAACTAGAAGTTAAATTTTATGAATATTAGACCATTTAAAATATTGAAAGAAGGACTAATACATGAGAATCATACCTTCAACTTAAAATTGCTTAACACGCTATTATTTGTCATTTGGAAATTATTGAAGTAATAAAAATTATTAATAAGCTTTACTTTTCATATTAGTATTCAAGATTTAATACTTCAAAAAAAGGAATAAACATAAATTTAAAATATATAATTGTAATTATCAGCTGGACTCTACGAAATGTTTAATTTTGAGCTTTGACTTTTACAGAAAAAAACATTCAACATCCAACATTTTTATTTAGCAATGAATTTGTTCATTTTGGTTTTGCTTAACGCATTGTATATTGCGAAAATTCAAGCAAATAACATGAAGCAATGAACTTGACTTTCTAGTGAGGGAAGAAATATATCCAATCAACTTGTTAATTAATTGTTTTCTTATAGCAAAGCTTCTAAACTATTTTCACCTGGCTCTTTGAATTTCTACACCATAATGAAGTTATTATTGCCATCTCAAGACTAACAAAAGCCAGCTTAGCACTTGACACATGATTAAAGATTGAAGTCCAAATTGAATTACTTACAAATGAATGTGTAGCGTTGTTAAAATAAATCAAGATAAAAGGAAAAACTAGGATAAGTTGCAATTAAATTCCCAAAAGTTTGGAATGATTTCGAGTGCGTTTGTTTTTGTTTTCCTTCAAAAAAACCTTTCAATTTTTCATTTCACATTTTCAATATATATTTTATAAATATTTAAAAAATTTATTTAAAAATTTAGAAAATATAAAAAATTTTTATATAATGAGATCTTTTTATTACATATTTTTATTATTTTTTTGAAAGTAAAAGAAATAGAACTCATTTTTCAAGAAGAACAAAAATATTTTCTATTTCAGAAAAATTTCATTTCATAAGTAATACCAAACGCACTTCAAGTTCTATAGTAAGCTTTTGCAAATTCGAGTCTTATTACTTTTTGTAGCAATTGTATAGTTAAACATGCAGTATTCTTACCATCTGTTTTGAAGCTATTAATGTATTACAAAGAAAAAAAACATAAAAATTTCACTATATATAGTTCATCTTGACCAATATTGATCCAATGATTAACATCAATGAAGATAATGAGGAGTTTGGTTAGACGAGTTTCGCTCAAACTCCACAACCATCCATCAATGATCATCAATCACATAAATCACATAATTTATTGTTTTTAATTCTATTTTGTTTCTTCCTACTTGCAAGAAAAATTCTTGTAATGTTTATCCACCTAAGCTAAATTTAAAAGAAGAATCATCCAGCTCAGCTCCACATAGCTAACAAAAACAATATCCTATTTTCCATCACACAGCCACATAATCAATCATCAGTCTCAAAGTTTTTTGAAACTTTCTACAGAATAGTTTCCATCCTGGATAAGATCTGTAATTTCTCCAATCTCTATCCAGCAATTCATTCACAAGTGAAACAGCTTGATTATTTCTTTTCTTCTTCATGCATCCAATTTGTCCACATTTCATGAAACTTCTAAAGTTTTAAGTTCATAATCTATAACTAATAAAATTTGTAATAGTAACTGGTTTTGGTTGAAGGAAAAAAAGTCTAAAAACGTGGCGGCTAACGAATTAATATGGCTTATTTTGGTCGTTGCGGTAAAAGTTAGAATGGCAGCTATTTGAATTAAGTATGTGTATGCAATGAGTATTTAGTTAAATTTTAATTAAAAATCTGTTAAGATCTACGGAGTCGTTTACATTATTCTTATTACCATTAAAAACTAGGTCAATTTATTATGAGTATTTAGTTAAATTTTACATAAAAATCTGTTAAGATCTACGGAGTCGTTTACATTATTCTTATTACCATTAAAAACTAGGTCAATTTATTTTAATCATTTGGATTCGACTTAAATCCGACCCGTTTAGGATATTCATCGTCTTTTTTTAACTGAACAAGTCAAAAAACCGCCAGGGGTATTCCGGGAAGAAAAGAGCTATATATAGCGCTTGGCCGTTGTTCTTCATGTAGAAACTATCCATTTCGATCCTCTTTCATTTCTTCAACGAAGGGGAAAAAAAAAGAGAACTCCCTAACAACCAAACACCAGCTCACCAACGACAACAACACGACCAACGAAGAAGAAGAAAAAAAGCCAAAATTTAGAAAGATTGAAGAGATAGATAGTTACATAGATTTCGAAACGAATGGGTGGTGGATTCATTAATCTGATTCTGATCAGCCTCTCCGATCATCTCAACCCTCTTCACAGCTCTTTCTGCCGCTCCACGATCCTTCTCTCTTCCAAGAGCCTCACTCTCTACCGCCATTAGATTAATTTTTTGGTCCAAAAGATTGAGCTTATAGAAAGAGAGGCGACAAACGACATTGATTGTTGTGTTGAGTTGTGTGACCTGTGTTTCCATATTGATGGGAGCAGGGGCATCAAGTATGGAAGGACAAGTAGAGCCCACAGGGCTCGGCGATCTCCCGGAAAGTTGCGTAGCGGAAATTTTGGCACGGCTTGAGCCTGAAGAGATCTGTCGGCTCGCGAGACTTGGCCGGGTGTTTCGAGGAGCTGCGTCAGCTGATTGCGTTTGGGAAAAGAAATTGCCGAAGAATTATATGTATTTGATTGGCAAGGCGGAGAAAGATAGGAAGAAATCCGGCCGACGACTTACTAAAAAGGAGATTTATGCACGGTTGTGTCAACCCAATGCGTTTGATGGTGGAACGAAGGTAATTAGTTGAGCCTTTTAGAGATTTCTTTTTTATTTTTTAATTATTTATTCTTGTGCTCTTGTCAAAAGATAAAAGTGCATGAAATTTTTTGCTGCTTTTGGGATTTTAAATTTGATTATTCTTTTTTTTTTTTCTTTTTGTGTGATTGGCGATTTGCAAAACAGGGGTAAAAAAGAAGCACGAGATTCTTTCTTTTGTTTTTTCTCTTATAACAAAGAATTAATGAGCATCACAAATTTATAAACATTCAATCTGATTTTTAAAAAAAGTTTTCCCTTTCTAAAAAACTGATTAGATTGGAGATATTTTAGTTTTATTTTCTGCATAGAACTTGATCAAATTGGGGTTTTGATACCTTTCCTTAAAAAGTTGAGGGCTTTAATTTGTAGTTAATCATCTGTTTTCTACTAGTTGATGATGATTGAAATGTTTGGTACGTTTCAGGAATTCTGGTTGGATAGATGTGGCGGAGGAATTTGCATGTCGATCTCTTCAAAAGCTTTATCGATCACCGGGATCGATGACCGGAGATATTGGAATTACATTCCTACAGAAGAATCTAGGTACAGTTGTCATTCATATTCAAAATTCAATCAATTTTCTTTGCTTTCTTCAATATTCCCATTTTGCTCCTTGCCTTTGGTCTGTATTACTAGACAATGCCAATTTTTCAGAAGTACACAATTGCATGAAAATTTCAACTTATTTAAAACAGATACCGATCATTTAACATATATACGGCTTATGATCAGAAAGAGCCAGTATGCTTTTGCTTGTTTCTAGCATTAGTTATATCAAATTCTGATTTTCAATCTTCTGCAAACAATATCACGGCATCTGACAGAAGGCGGAAAAAGATCTAATGAAATTTCTTTCATTGCACAGATTTCGCACGGTCGCGTACCTTCAACAGATATGGTGGTTCGAGGTAGGAGGTGAGATCAAATTCCAGTTCCCTCCAGACACATACAGTTTATTCTTCCGTGTGCATTTAGGCAGGGCATCAAAACGGCTAGGCAGACGGGTCTGCAGCCCTGAACACGTCCATGGCTGGAACATAAAGCCCGTTCGTTTCCAACTATCCACATCCGATGGGCAGAAGGCGATGTCCCAGTGCTTTTTAGACGCACCTGGGACATGGATACATCACCACGTCGGTGATTTTGTTGTAGAAGACAAACCATCTTCTGGTGAGATGATAGTTAAGTTCTCTATGGTGCAGATTGATTGCACCCATACGAAAGGAGGGTTGTGCTTAGATTCGGTGCTGCTATACCCGAAGAACTTTGCTTGGATTTGATATCTGTAGCAGGATGGATTATTGCAAGTAAATATTTCTTTACTAGGAGACAAGTAGTGCATGCTGCTGAGCGTTTTCTTTTTGTTGGATCTGTGGTAGCTATATGGAATGGTAAAAGATTACACGTACATTATCTTTTGATTTCCCTTCCAGTAAATTTTGAACCATTTGGAGCAGACTCGAGAACATTGAGGGATCTTATTTTGTTATATACTCACTCTCTCTATATATTGCTTCGATCTTCGCAGGGGTTATGTAGAAGTTGATCTGTTTAGCCAGTGAAAATTATCTGCGCCATAATTTTTGCATCTATGCTATAGAAATTTGCAGTATATGAAAGTTGGGCATGAGCTTTGGAGACTACTAAAACATCTTTTAGGAAATGGCACTATCTCGAGAACTATTCTTTTCGTAAAATAATTGTTTGGCACTATTCACCTGCCAAAAAATCATATCATGCCAAAATGAAGAATCGTACAATGCTAAGGTTAGGAAATGTCTATACTTGTAGGGATATCCTACAGCTACTCTCTACCTCACCGCCGCCAAGTAGGATGCCGTCGCGGCTCATTGGGATATGACAATAACATCCTTATAGTTGCCATCAACTATGTAGATTTTCTTGAAAATGAAAAATTAAAATTAAAATTTTTTTAAAAATAAAATAAAAGTAAAATTTAATATTTATATTTCAATAATTTTTTAAAATATATTAAAAGTTAAAAAAGTAAATAAAAAATTAGAACTAAATTTTGCATATAAAAATCAAATTTTAAATTTTTTATATAATCGAAATATATGAACTATTTATAACTTAAAATTTAACAAAAAAAAAATTTACAATTTAAAATGCTCTTATATGTCCTGTTATAAATAATATAACAAGTAAACCGCCTCGCCAAGGAATAACGAATAAGATGTTTAATTTATTCTCTTTCACACACACTCTCTCTCCTCTTAGAAAAATGATGGAAATAAGATGTTTGGTTGATTTGTAATATTCACTGCTATGGTACTATAGAATAAATGGTGGGCCAAAATTAAAGAGACGTGAAATTTCGGAACGCAACAAAAGCCCAACATCAAAAAGGCCCGGCGAAAAAGTTAACTGTGTGCTTGGGTTCTTCAATATTTTTGCCCAACATAAAAAAAGCAGATATGTAGTGCGCGTTCTTTTAGACTTTGAATTCAACTTCTTATATCAAAAATTTTATTTTAATAAAAAAATAAATATGAAAATTAATTATTTTTTTAATTTTTAATTACAAAAAATAATATTTATTTAAAAAAAAATTTTAAAATATTTTTTGCTAAAATTTTTTTTAATAATCATTTCCAAAACGTACCAGAGATGCTCACTAGTTCAGTCCAATCCCAATCGTAAAACTGGTAATTAATAATTTAGATAAATTTAAACAATGCCTTCTTTGCTAATTAAATCTTGAGCCAATTAATGTCAACCCTCTCACATACAACATAAGTTCTGTGTATAATACCATATCTATACCAATTTTCAATATTATTTCTACCTGATTTCATCCTAATTGACTTGCATTATATATATATATATATATATATCTATCTATAAGATATGAGCACACAGTTTAATGTGCGCGCACATTACGCACATCAGATATGGATTGGATGGTCCTGATAAAACTCGCATTTGCTGCTTTATGTAAATACAGTGTAAGAATACGCTCGTCATTTCGCGTGCTTTTATACAGTATAATCGATATTTTTTTATATTTTTTTCTCTCATTTTCTTTCCTTCTCTCCCGAGGGCTTTCCTTCTTCTCCCGAGCGGATCCTGACATCGCCTCTCCGAGCAGGCGATCGTCGATTTCTGCCGAAAATTTTAAGCATTTACTGTCTAATGTCTTCTCTTTCCTTCAATTTCAGGTTCAATGGCTCTTTTCAATCAACTTCGTTCGAGAACCCTACTCAGCCCAAACCCTAAAACATCGGCCGGCGAGCTTCAATCCGGTAAGACAGTACTGCCCTTATAAATATTTCCTTCTTTTTTTCTTCCCGTTTTCGCTTTGGCTCTTGAAGTAGCTCTCTCCAAACCTCCTTTAATTCTAGTACTGCCCTTATAAACATTTTTTTCTTTTTTTTTTCCATTGATTTGTGAGATATTGGGATTTAAAAGTAAAACTTGAGAGGCATCAATTGGTGCTGATGAGCTGTCATTGGTACATGAAGTGTCAACAGTAATCTTATCCCTATCATTAATCTTTCTTACTTTTCTGAGCCGTTGTGATAGTTCTTGTGATGTTCGCAACATGATTTGATATCCCTCGTCTGTTTTGGCCGCTTCATAAATCAATTGATTGAAAACTATTTGAAGTTGTGTAGTTCTCAATAGCTCAGACTTCTCATTGCTCTTTACTGGTCCACCGTCGTAGTTGGCTCTATATTTATTAGCCTCTTTCATCCATCTTTTAAGGACAAACTGATTTGGTATCTCTATATCACGACTTTGAAAAACCTTTATAAGGTGCCCACAAGGAATCCTCATAAATTCAAAAAGTTTACATTCACAGTTACTTTCCTTTGTTGATGGACAAAATTTTACCTTCCACTCACGCCGATCACCTTCCACTAGAGACTTATAAATATAAGTCATGTAGCCGTCACTATCTTTTTCATCATCGTAAAGGGCATACTCTATTTCAGCTTTCTCAAATTCTGTCTTGAATTTCTCGTGCACATTCCTTATATATATTTTTGCTGCATATTTCAAAACAAGTGAATTACCATTGATAATACGAGATGAATGTTCACTGATATAATCTTCTTTTTTTTTCTTTTTCAACCATTCTACTCAAAAACTTGTCGTTCTTCAATACAAATTCTCGGAGAGTTATTGTTGGTTGAAAAAAATTCTTATATGTAGCATTCATACGTTCAGAGTGTCCAGTAGTGTTAGTGCCTGCATAGAATGTATTCAAGTGATAGACATGTACCTATTTTGTCAAATCTCGTATATTCCTTGAAGCCATTCATTTTTCTACAACTCATATGCACATATCAATTACTCCCATCTCTTTTCAAAGGTGTTAGGGATATAAGTATCCCGAATACACGACTTGATATCCTTCTTAAATTTTGACTTCTTGAAATAAATATGTGAAAGTTTTTGGGCAAATTTTTTCATAACATGCCATAAACAAAATCTATGTCGTGTATTTTGAAATACCTTCGCAATAGCTGCTGTCATAGCTATATCTTGATCTGTCATGATTGAAAATAGGGCACGCCCGCCCATAGCTGCAAGCTATGTTTCAAAAAGCCATTGAAATGATTCTTCTGTCTCATCCAAAAGTAATGCACAACCAAACTGGATTGACTGCATGTGATGGTTAACTCTAGTGAATGTCGCAAATGGCATGTCATACATATTCTATCTATATGTAGTGTCAAAAAATATCACGTCACACAAAATATTCATATTGAATACGTGACCGACCATCTATCCAAAAAAAATTGATTGCCCTTGTTTCGTTATCCATTTGTATTGCATAAAAAAAATTTCGATCTTCTATACTTTTTTTTAAAGAAATCAAGCACTACGGTAGCATCACCTCCAAAAGGTTTTTTGTACTCCTTCAAATGGCACAATGATTCCAGCAATCCCTGTCATCAAAACTATTTTGTGGTTCATCAAATATATTTGCAACTTTATTGACGGGTAAGCCTTCATCCCGAAATGAATCAATCAAGCACTTAGCTGCAGGAGGTATATTTTTACAAACAGACATGAGCATCCTCTTTGCTGGACTAACTAGATCGTTATTGTGCTTATTAATATACGTCACAACTTTCCACAATCCAATAGCTTATTTTGTTACTCTCATTGTTGCATGACATCTGCATTTCGCCGTACTCGTACTTCTCTTTTTTAATTCTTATTCTGTACTTTGTTTTGGGTGGCTCATATGATTTCCAAAACGATCACAAGTTATTTGGCAAGTAGTCACTTTATCTGAACCTCGAACTCTCTTATTTGTACTTGAAACACCGCACTAAATCCATTGAATTTTTCATAATTTATATAGAACTGTTTCGCTTCATCAAGGCTGCCAAATATTATCTCTGCATGCGGTGACTTGACATTTTCATTTGTTGCGTTCGAATTTGAAAGAGGAGAACCAAACTCAAAATCTGAATTTTTTGAAAAAGAGAAACAAATTTTAAAATATAGTAATGAATGAAATAGTAATGCTGTAAATTTGCTTGACAAACAAATACTTTTTAATTCATGTGCCATAGTGCTGGAGTTTAGAATGTTAAGGAGAAGGTTTAAGACGAGAAAAAAATGAATAAAGAAGCAAAAAAAGAATAGTGAAAACGAGCAAAACAGAGAGCAAAAAACAAAACAGAGAAAGGAGGAAAGAAAGAACAGAGACGGTTAGCTATCTCCTGCGCTCTGTCCATTCATGCAGTTAATGATCACCCATACCTCTTAAAATAATATTTTCGTATAAGCAACAACCTGCTAATATTACAATTGATTTTAATTTAATACAAACTTAATAAAAGTTTAATAATTTAATTAGTGCCAACACTTACTGATTACATTAGTTGAATAGATTAAGTAATCCATTCTCCACTTACTGATTCAACAGCTTCATTCATAGCATTCACAACGATTTCATTCGTTACTGCATTAAAACAACACTTTATTCACAACTGACTGTCATTCATTCAGAATAATTCAGCCACAAGAAAATCATTGACAGATTTGGCAAAATAATTCATCCAGAACACTTCCTTCATTCCATCCTTCATTCCATTCACCACAATTACAAAGAAGGTAATTCATTTTCTCAACTTTCTTTGTTCTAAACACAACAGCTACTTTACAAGACAAACAGATTGACAGTACAAGCACAGGAATGTGAACATTCAGAAATCTTGACAGGAATTAATTTTTTCAGCTGCTGCAGCTTAGGAATGAAATCTTGACAGGAATGACACAACATGAGCTTAGGAAGCTGCTACAGCTGAGAAGAAATTCAAAAAATATAACAGAAATTATGGTGAGCCGTGAGCAGCTTTGAACCTTTTTCTCGAATGCTTTGAGCAAATCTTTGACACTGCATGAACTCTTCCTGTAACAGAAAAGAAAAAAAAAACACGCCGAACATCATCAGCCAACGAAAAAACTGAACAAAATCGACTCACCAAAAAATAAAAAATTGAACAAAAACAACCAAGAGCTTACCACAATGTGAAGCAAACTAATAAAATTATTACAAATTCAACCTTACAGTAACATCGTCTTCGACAGCATCCTAGGTGAGCCGGTTGGTCGTGCCAATTCTGAGAGAAAAATTCAGAAAAACTCAACAAAATTACGTGTTCGAAGGAGAACGTCAATTGAGAGAAGGAAATCAAGAATTAAAAAAATTACCTTACCGCGGCGAGTCGGAGCAGCCTTAGCCAGCCGGACCGTAAATATCACCGGAATGGGTGAAATTAAAGCTAAGAGAAGCAACATAGGAGGGAGACAGAGGGAATTTCCCATTCATGTCGACGGATTCTCTTAATCATGGTCGACGGCGAAACCCGAACCGATCCACGCGCACGCTCATTTCCGCCCGAAGAGAGGAAGAATCGCCGAGAGCACACCGAGGAAGAGAGGAAGAAGAAGAAACGAAGAAAAGCAAAACCTGCCGGCGGGAGAGCACCGGCAGGAACGATCGAGAGGGAGGCGAGAGAGAGTCGTGCTTGGGCGAGACGAGGAAGAAGAATAAAAGGGAACGCATGAAAATTGGATAAGTACGCGGTGCACCGAGTTTTTTTTCTCCGCGTTTTCTTTTTCTTTCAGCCATCTGATTACTTGATCAGACGGCTGAGATTAAATGTGTGGATGTCTATGTACAGTAATAAGTATGTACATATCTCAATCATATATATATATATATATATATATATATATGTTTTATATTAATTTCTATCATCATTATTAAGTAATCGGATGGAGGTTGATTTTTGATCCGATTGAGCTAAAATATTGTTAGCATCTTACCGATTCATAATTCTTCATATCTAACGGTATTAAATTTGAAAATCTCCACGGCCATTTTTTGCCATGGAGTGCGTTTAGGAAAGGGATTGCCCTTATCCCTCCTCCCAGAGAGAGATGGAGGTTTAACAATTCCTGTAAGTTCTAAGCATGAAAAAACTTTCCAGTACATGATTAATAGTTTACTTCCAAAGAATGACTATATATCATACAAATTTATGCTGAACTAGCTGCATCTTTTTCACAACAAACAATTAATCTTAAAGAAAGAAAAAAGAAACACAAAGGAAACAGAGAAAATTCAGAATTTTATGAGCCAACTAATCGTGAGCAAATTCAGAATGTGATCAACCAACCGTAAGTACGGAGCCAAATACACGATGGTATACACAAGATACCGCTGCCTCCCAGTATCTAACTAAGCAAACACCCAGCTCTGGAATAGCAGCAACAAACAGAGAACAATATTGCAAAAATAGCTCCAATAATTTGAAATACTTAGAAAGTTCTTGAAACTCACCAGCCAGTTGAAGTACGGGATGATGCTAATTACCCCCATGACACCCAATCTTGTATCAGTAGAATCCATTGCTCCGCCTTCTTCATCGTCTCGACCGGCAGAAGTCACCGAAAACAAGAGAGAGTTCAGCATACAAGCGCCCATGGCAATGGCAAAGGGTGCATCCTGCTGCAACGTTGCCCTACATCTGTAACGCTTCCTTCTTGTCCTTCCCCTCTACAACCAAAACAAGAGAAAAGGTTGAATTTTGTTCAACTATTAATTACATTCTTCTGAATTACACGAATGGAGATTTGTGAGGGTTACCTGATTGAAGTTGGTAGTGAAGTTTTTATGGAAATCTAAAACTCTGAGGCCGCCGGAGGAGAGGCAGCAGCTGCGAGAGAGAACTGCTGTAGTTCTGATAACAGAACAAGGAACAATCATGGCGCTGGTTGAATCACGAGAAAAAACAACAACAACAACAGACGAAGAAAGGTTTTGATGGTGAATGGGAAAATTGAAATTGGTATTCGTATTAATTAGTGTACAATTTGGATAGGTGGATAGTATAGAAATATTTAATAATTAAATTAAATTCGTTCAAAATTAATTTAATTTATGAATTTATACGAATTAAAATTATCAATTTTAATTCAACCTATTAATAATCGGATCGATATTTAATAATTAAAATTTTTAATTTTTTATTCTACACTTTTAAAGCATCGACAAAATTATAACATCAGTTGTAATGAAGAGCGCAGTGACGAGATTTAATGAATGCCCATCAAAATATGTATTTTTTGGTATTTTTATCGATCCTAAATTATTAAAAAATTTATTTTTATTTTTTAAAAATATGAGCTAACAGCTGAAATTTTATAATTATAAATATATATTAATAATTTCGTTAAATTTTTTTGATAAATATAACTATCTAACAAAATTTTGATAAAAATCTTTATACGAAAGCTAAATTTGTCATTATTAAAATACCTACATAATAATACTTTCGATAATATTATAATTCTCATCTTATACTATTTTACTAAAATATAATTATAATAATTAATTATAAATTTTTTTATAATTTAATAATTTATAAATTACTATTATCGATTATTTTGATTGCTAATATTTTAATATACGGAAAGAAAAAATCAAATATTATTTTTTTAAAATATGACAATCGGATTGTTGGATCAATTTCGAATTAATCCGGATCGACTTATTTAAATAATCGGGTCAAATTTGCTCAATTCTAATCCAACCTATATATTTATACGGATCAAATTTTCTAACCGTAATCCTAATTAAATATATTAGTTTCGAGTTACTTTTTCAGATTGGGTCATATATTGTCACTCCTACTATTAAAAAAGAAGTTACAAATAGAAGAAGCTGAGGAAGTTTTTAAGGACGTGTTTACCTGCTAGGTGAACTTGAATTTTTAAATTTTAAAAATTTAAATTAAAAATTTCAAAATATTTAATAAAAAATACGTTTTTATATTAATAGAAAGTTTTAAAATTAAATTTTAAAAAAATTAATAAAAAAATAATTTAAATTTTTTATTTATTTTATATGAAAAATATGTTTAAAAATATGAAATTTGAAATGTTGGTAAACAAGCAGAGCATCTAAAAATCATGTCCAACTTAGGGGTGGCAAATTTCGACCCAACTTGAAAACGACCCGAAATCGTCAGGTTCGGATCAAGTCTTACTCGGGTTCGAGTCGATCCGAAAATAACCCGAAAAATTTAAACGGGTTCGGATCGACCCGAAATTGACCCGTTTAATCCTATAACTATTTATATAGTATATATTACTTAATACTTAGAAAAAAAAAGCAAAAAATTTGAATTTAATGTGTATATATATATATATATATTTAATTTATCTTAATTTTAACTAATTTTTATTTAATTTATAAAATTTGTCAAAATTTATATTTTTCTTTTCAAAAATATATTATAATTAATATAATATATATATATATATATTATTAAAAATTTAATTTTTATAATTTTTATTTAATAATTTAATTATTAAATAGGTCGATCCGAATTTCATCCAATTATAAATAGGTTGGATTAGGATTAACAATTTTAACCCATATAAATAAATGGATCAAATTAAAATTGAACAATTTTGACCCGATTATTATATGAGTCGATCCAGAATTGACCTGTTAACCCATATTGCCATCCCTACTCCAACTGGGTGTAAACCGGTGTGCTTTGGGATTAAGTCTACCCAACCCGGTCAGCATTTGTATCAGTAATGAATACAATGTAATTAGGCATCATAAGAAAACAACCTTGATGCATTCAGTACGACAGCCGTGAAGATAATATGCATACATGCTACATAGAGAGACAAACCATCGAATTAGACTTAGCTCTCAAGCACATAACCAGTACCAACTCAAAACTGTTGGCAGTTGAGACTTTTTTTCTACCAGGTTACATAATAAATTTGAACTAACAAATTCGTAAGATATCCACGCGAAGCTTGAACACATGATGATCACCACAATAACAATGCAGGGGAAGGAGCTTCGACCCTGATTTACATCAGCCTGCAGATGTCACCAAGGAGCATGAGGTTTAAGTACAGCTAAGACAGACAGATTTTGTTTTGACTGAATTGAAAGCAAACTAAAATGAAGGAAACTGATTAAAAACAAAAATCATTACCAGACAATAAATGAGATTATTTAGTAAACTAACTGCTGAACTAATAATTACTCACAACAGTTGTCATAACTCTGTGGGACATTCATCCAGAGATCGCTAACTGGTAGATTCTCCTGCAACTATATCAACGTGAAAACGTAAGATACAATATCTACATTAAGTACAAAACATAGAAACCTTGTTACTAACAAGATCCCACCTTCATCTGGTAATCGAGCGAATCTTGTGTACAACTCCGATATTCATCTGTTAGTAGACCACTTGTACTGAGTGCAAACTCTGAAGACGATGCAGAAACTGTAATCGCCAATACATCAGGTACAACTCTGGATAGAGTAGGACATTGACTTCTGTTAGTGTTACTTCTCCACCATCCCAGCACATCGAATGTTTTAATGTTTAGATCTGAGATTGGTTCTTCCTCTAGGTAGCTACCAACAACTTATTAGGTTGTTTCAGGAAATTCTGGGCTTTAAACTGAACAAAATTCATCATAAGTCTTTTCTTCCCAAATATGAACTGGATCTACAACTTGAATCATCTTCATCCACTCGTAAACAGCTCCTTGGGAGAGTTTTGAGGTGAAGAGCAAGTCAAATATTCTTGATAAAGTTTGACAGGATTTCATGCACTTGACCAACTTTCTCTTCCATAAGCATTATCAAAACCAAAACCAAACGAACGTAAGTTCTGTTCTAGGATCTAATACTAAAGCTATTGCAAATATCATGTTGAACTCTTCCCAGTATGTTTGTGAACTTCTTGTGCATTCTGTTGATATACTCTTAATGGTTTCAGCAACATGATAAAGTCCAGCTATTAGCAGGTCTGAGATCTCTCAAACTTCTTTTATGAAGAAATTTGCTAAAGGATACTTTGTACCCAAGAAGACATTTATAGCCTCCAAGAAAGAAGTCAAGAACTTCATTATTTGCTCAACCATTCCCCATTTCTCAAGATTTCAAGGACCAAATGATGCTCGATTATATCTCGTACAATATCCTTATATTCCAATGCACTGCATAACATTTTGTAAGTCGAGTTTCAACATGTTGGGGAATCTAAAGTGAAAGCCTTTTTCAACAGGAGGCTAAACTGCTGAGCTAGCTCATTTAAAGTTTGCAGTCTTTACTGAGAAGGCATTACAAAACACATTAGGTTTCATATACTTTCTATGGCATTGTGTATAGTGTACATCCCATCCTGTACCATAGTGTTCAGAACATGTGCACAACATCTTACATGAAGAAACTTTCCCCTACAAAGCAATTTCTCAACAAATTGCTCTCTCAGGTTTCTTACAGCTTCCAAGATAGATGCACATATCTTGGAGTCCAAATTCCACTCTAACAAACATTACTCAATAGAATTACTTAATGTAGAGTCGGGGTACAACATCCTTTTACAACTAATTACTTTCCTCCATAAAGTAAAATCATCATCTATGAATAGTGTGCTCTAAGAGAATGTACCCTATCTTCTGATTTGACATCCATTATACCAGTAAAACGAATTCGACTGCTCGACTGACTTAGCAGCTTTTGAGCTTATGCTTTCTTCTTCAAATAATTGCCAACAATCTTTCAATGCAGTGACAGGGCTAAGCAAATCAATCAGGCCTAAGAGAATGAATGAACTCAATAAAGTCATGATGCTCAGCAATCTCAAAGAAAGTTCAGGAGCTATTATGAACTTTGTCAGAGCTCTCCTGGAGGCTTCTTGATCAAACACGAATATTTCATTATACTTGGAAGAACCTGTCAATAACTCTCTTGCTTCTAGGGGTGCACATGTACAAGTGCCTGCTAAGTGCCGCCTAGGGTGAGTCGTCCATGATCTAGCGGTTGCCACAAAAATGCCATTGCAATAATTAGAGGTGGCAATTTAGATTAGTGAGTCAGTTTCGAATTGATCCATTTAATAATCGGATCAAATTCGTTCAATCCTAACACAACATATGAATTTATACGGATCAAAATTGTCAACCATAATCCAACCTATTAATAACCGAATCAAATTCGAATCAACCCATTTAATAATTATAATTTTTAATTTATTTAAGCCTCAGCGAAATTATAAAATTAGTTGGAATGAAAGTGCACGATGTTCTTAGTGAATGCCCGTCAAAATGTGCATTCCTTAATATCTTCATCGACTTTTAAAATATCAAAAAAAAATTTTATTCTTTATATTTAAAAATATGTGGTAACAGCTAAAATTTTATGATTATAAATACATACTAATAATTTCAAATTTTTTTAATAAATATAGTTATCTAATAAATTTTGATAAAAAATTTTTATACGAAATTCAAATTCGACATTAAAGAAACACCTGCATGGTAATACTTTCGATAATATTATAATTCTTATCTTACATTATTTTACTAAGGTATGAAAATAAACGATTAATTATAAATATAATATAGTTTAATAATTTATAAATTACTATTGTCGATTATTTTTATTGCCAATATTTTATTATATGATAAGAAAAAATCAAGAGTTGTTCATTTAAGAAATGACAATTCGGATTGCTAAATTATTTCGGGTTAACCGGAATCGATCCATTTAATAACCGGATCAAATTCGTTCAATCCTAATCCAATCCATATATTTATACATGTCAAAATTTCTAATCCTAATCCTAATTAAATGGGTCGATTTTAAATTGAATTTTTGGATCGGGTCATATATTCCACCCCTAACAATAATTGCAAATGGCCCTCAGCCCATTAGGTCTTCGAATTTTGGTAAAGAAAATTCAAATAATTGACCAGTGCCTACTTGGTCCTGAAGCTTCTCCTACATGATCATCTTCAACTATTTCATTTTCACATATCCTAGTACTAGTCAATTCCAACAGAATTTTGCGAGAAAAACAAAAAAGGAAAAAATCAAAGCATTCAGAAGCTATCTGTAACATACGTGAGGAGAATAAATGCAAGCTTCTTGATCAAACCCATAGTTTTCATTATGCTTAGAAGAATCTTTCAACAAGTCTTTGGCTTCTTCTGGTGCACACGCGCAAGCCATTGCAATGTGACCCCTAAGGTGATTGTCCTGGTCTAGCAGTTGCCACGAACGTGCTGCAATAATAATTATAAATGGTTCCTAGCCCTTCAGGCCTTGGATTCCTAGTGAAGTTCCAAATAATTGAATGTTTCCTACTTTGTCTTGAACTTTCTTCTCCTATAAAATAAATTTGAATTGCTTTATTTTTACAAATCTGAGCATTTGCCAATTCCAAGAGTAGCAGAACGTACAGTTCAGTATGCAGATAATCTTCAAGAGTGAAATATGCCGATACGAATGTATATTAAAAAATTTACCAAATGTAATCCTTATGCCCCTCGTCTATTTCTAACTGAGAAGGAGAAGATTCATCATTTTAAAAAAAGTGCTAAACCTATCTCTGATACCAAGTTTGTCATGATCCATTCTATACTATAACCGGTACTTGTCTAAAATGAGGTTAGGTAAAGGCCCAAACTCGATTTAAACTAGTATCAGTCATGACTTGTGGTTGTGTCACGACAAATTTAATATCAAACCTAGGTTTATCTCCTTTCTAAAACGGTAAAACCTTTCCTCCTTGGTAAGAAATAGATGAGAGGCATAAGGTTTTACATCTGGTAAATTCCTGAATATACTCTCAAATCGGCATATTTGACAGTTGAAGACTCTCTACATACTCATTTGGGCATCCCAAGCATAACCAAACCAATTGAATGCCCAACTAATAACAACACGTGCCTAAATACCCTATTAATTCAAAGCATTAACACAAGTATGTGTAAGATACATGAGGAAGAAAATATAGAAATTTCTTGATCAAACATGGACATTTCATTATGCATGAAAGAACCTTTTAATTACTATTTAGCTTCCTGTGGTGCACATGGACAAGTTATGACTGTGTCGTCTAAGGTGATTTGTCACTGATCTATCTTGTTGCCACAAATGTGCTGCTGCAGCAATTGCCGATAGCCTTCAGCTCATTAGGTCCTTGATTCTTGGTGAAGTTCTTACTAGGTTTTGAATCCTCTTCTCTTACTGGATCATCTAGTCTCACCTACCTGAGTATTTGTCATTACCTAAAAATTTCTGTAGAAAAAAAAAAAAGTACGAACACAAGCTATAAATATCATGCATTAGAGATGTGAAACTTGAAAAGTTGACTCAACCTGGATTTCATTTGAGTCAGATGCATTCTAAAGAAACTCATTAGGTATTCAAAAAAAAAACTTCGACAAACTCGTATACTCAAAATCCAATTAAGCTGAGTCAACTCGGCTGAGTTCTCCAACTACTTGCGAGTTTCGCAACAGTGGAGAGAACCATGCGAAGATCATTTAGATGTTCGAATATATGATCCAACCAAAGCTCAATTGAACTGAAAGCAATGCAGAAGTTAGACCACTCAAGGAGCTCGTGCATCATTGTGGAATTTCATAGAACAGTTGGCATGCACACTACCAATTTGAAGCATACCTTACTAAAAGAACTCGTACAAGAACTTCAAACCCTATAAGAATTAGAACTGATACAGAGAAGCCGAAAAGCATTTAAAGATGCTACCACCCATAGTGAAAGCTACAGAAAACCAGTCCAAATCAAAGCCAAACTATTTAAGACATACATGAAATCATATATGATAAGTTCGTGAAGAGACTCTAAACAAGCATGTGCCACCATAAAATGGTGATCTCCATCAGAAAACTGCATTTGTTCATCAAGGCAACCTTGTTGCGATCCTGATCCAAACACAACTAAAATTGCTTCAATGTATTCCATATTGCTCTTATTTAAGGAAAACCCAGTTGGAATAGGTGCCCCGATCAGTAGCCCCTCTTCAATTCTTATTAATAAACTCATTAACCCAAAAGTCAAGCTAGGAAAAGAGTTACAAAGATGAATTACCTACTGTGCTTCGGACAAGAAGTAGAAACAATAATCAACAAATTTCAGTAGGGTTTCGAGTGAGAGTGAGATTCGATCACCGTTAGCAAACAGAGAACGACAGAAAGTAGTCGACGGGCCGAGCACAGACTTCGTTACCTAATCCAGCAATTTGGGCTACCTCAGGCTGGGTGAATAGTTAGCCCGGCAAGGACCTATGGCCCGATTCATTGACCTGGATATGGGCATGAGAAACTTAAGTCAGGTCAGGTCACAGCCTTGCAGTTTTTTTTTTCCCACAACCTTACGCTCGTGAAACATGGAACGCTTTTTATGAACACTTCACAGGTTAAGCGACCCATAGATTAATAATCATAATAACTAATTAATATTTTATAATATTTCTTTTAGTTCTCCGTCTCTACTTTAACTCAACACAATAACTAAACCTTTTAATGAGTTATTATTATATTTGATCTATCTTTTAATTAAGTCGCTAAGTGACTGATGGTGATAGCTTTTAAGTCGAAACTGAACACAAATATATGAATGGATTGAAACGAATATTTGAAAATAGAATCTACACCTTTGCACATTAAACAACTTACAAAGGATGCCAGCATTTGTATCACAAGTAAATAAGGGTGGTAATATAGTTTGATGAATCAGTTTCGGATCAACTCATTTAATAATGAGGTCAAATTTTTTCAATGCTAATCCAATCTATAAATTTATATAGATTAAATTTGTCAACCTAACCCAATATTTTTAATTCAAGTCGACTTATTTAATAATTGAAATTTTAATTTTAATTCTACACTTTAAACTTGAGTGAAATTATAAATCAATTGTAATGAAAGTGCACGATATTTTTAGTAAAGAGATATGATGAGTTTTCATCAACATGTGGATTTTTTAATATTTTCATCGATTCTTAGAACATTCAAAAAATAAACATATTTTTATTTTAAAAAAATAACAGCTAAATTTTATGATTATAAATATATATTAATAATTTCAGTAAAAATTTTGATAACATAGCTATCTAAAAAAATTTTGATAAAAATATTTATACAAAATACAAATTTGTCATTAAAAAAATACATAATAGTAATACTTTTGATAATATTATAATTCTCATCTTATAGTACTTTACTAATGCATAAAAATAAACGATTAATTATAAATATAATATAATTTAATAATTTATAAATTATTATTATCAATTTTTTTATGCCAAAATTTTATTATACGGTAAAAAAGCATCATAAAAAAATTATTCCTTCAAGAGGTAGCAATTCAAATTAGTGGATCAATTTTATCAATCAGAATCGACATATTTAATAATCAGATCAAATTCATTCAATCATAATCTAGTCCATATATGGGCATAAAAAATTTGAGTCGGATCAGGTTACAGCCTTGCAGGTTTTTTCTTTCCCACAACCTTACGCTTGTGAAACATGGAACGCTTTTTATGAACACTTTACAGGTCTGTGCGACCTATATTAATAATCAAAATAACTAATTAATATTTTATAATATTTCTTTTAGTTCGCTGTCTCTACTTCTCAACACAATAAAGAAACCTTTAATGAGTTATTATTATTTTTAATCTATATTATCAGTCAATTTAAAATGTTTTTAATTAAGTTAATTCGCTACGTGACTGATGGTGATAGCTTTTAGGTCGAAACTAAACACAAATATATTAAAGGGGCTGAAACAAATACTTGAAAATAGAATCTACACCTTTGCACATTAAACAACTTACAAGGGATGCCAACATATTGTATCAAAAGTAAATAGGAGTGGCAATATGGATTGGTGAATCAGTTTCGGATCAACCTATTTAATAATTAGATCAAATTCGTTCAATCCTAATCCAATTTATGAATTTATACCGATCAAATTTGTCAAACATAACCTAATATTTTTAATAAACGGGTCAAATTTGAGTTAACTTATTTAATAATTAAATTTTTTAATTTTTAATTATATACTTTACGCTTGAGTGAAATTATAAATAAGTTGTAATAAAAGTGCACGATATTTTTAATGAAGAGATATGCTGAGTGTCCGTCAAAATATAAATTTTTAAATATCTTATCGAACCTTAGAATATCCAAAAAAAGTTTATTTTTATTTTTAAAAATAACAGCTGAAATTTTATTAGTATAAATAATACTAATAATTTTTCTGATAAATATAGCTATCTAACAAAATTTTGATAAAAATTTTTATACAAAATTTAAATTCGTCATTAATAAAATACCTAATAGTAATACTTTTGAAAATATTATAATTCTAATCTTACACTAATTTAATAAGGCATAAAAATAAACAATTAATTTATAAATATAATATAATTTAATAATTTTATAAATTATTATTATGATTCTTTTTATTGCTAAAATTTATTATACGGTAAAAAAAAATCATAAAAGACTTGTTCTTTCGAGAAATAGCAATTCAAATTAATGGGTCAATTCAGATCGATCCTGATCAATCTATTTAATAACCGAATAAAATTTATTCCATCCTAATTTAATTCATATATTCATATATATTACCACCCCTAAAAATAAAGCCGACGAACTAAACTGCATCAGCATTGAAATCATAAACATGAGTAGTATGCAATTTATACTTGGTTTAATTTGTCATTAGCTTCTTGCTTAAAGCTTACAACAAATTATTCTAAGGAACCACGATATCGTAATATGCGTGCTCTATTAAATATACTAGCTGCTGCAAAACACTAGACGCTGCCGGACATACGCAATCTATATAGAAATTAAGCAGAAAAAGTACCAAAAACAAAATCAAAGCAGTCTTACATTCTTACAGCGACTACAAATTTTCACGTAGAAAACACTACAATAGGGGAAAAAACCATGAACAAATAAATGAAGTCATTATATTAGAATACAGTGAGCTACACATCAGTTATCTTAAAATTATTTCAATTACACAAAATTTACTTTCTCTCACTAAATTTTAGATTGAATTTTACTTTTCGTATTTAATCTTGTTCCAAACTAATCGAATTTACGTGTAATCCATTTGGTTACATACAATATAAACGGTCTGTATCAGAGACGCTCAAAACTCGGAACATCGCTGTGCCCGCACGTTGGTCTGAAAACCATGAAACAAGACCTACATACAAGTGACACCCAAATTTCATGAGAACACTATTGACTGCTTGACTTCAGTATTTTCTGCCTTTCTGGTTTAACAGCATTTGCTAGACCCAAATCTTCTAAATCAGAGATCAACACATACACCTAACAAGCGAGATCATTTGACTAAAGATTGAACTCCCTATGCCTGACTACCTATTGCTTCGATTGTCAGGCAAGCTTCAAGTATAAGCTTAATAAAAGCACCGGATCAAATCATTCTTCCCACAGACGCTCTCTAAAAATGATAGTAAAAACTAGCATACATTGTTTTTTCTTTTTTCCATAAAACCCTTGCCACAAGAGATGACAGATAGTGTAAGCACCGACTAGCTTTCGCTTTCAAGATAAGGAACACAGTTTTCACCAAAAGCTGCTATACAAAATCCTGCTTCTGTGCCTATAAAATTGTCACGAACTACAGTTAAGAAAGATCTTTACAGCTCTCAATTATATTCGATGTCATCAACAAGCTCTAAGAAAGATCTTTACAGCTCTCAATTATATTCGATGTCATCAACAAGCTCACCAGTCACCGCTGAACATCCCACTCTCTGTAAGCTCCTGAGTTACATCCTGATCCAATTCACGAAAATGCATGTTATCCAACTCCAGCCGTGAGCTATAGCTGTTACTGCTGGCAGCAGGGTTGCTTGGAGCAGACTTGAATCTATTGTTTCTACTTGGTGGTTGTAACGGCATTATATTAGAGATACCATTATCGATTACAGAACCAGTGCTGAGTTGTGCACCTTGAAAGTTTCCCGAGCCAATGACCTCTGATGTTATCCCGCTTGGGTTAATCAGGGATTGCTGCGATATTCCCTGATTGTTGGCTATTGTACCCTGCAGCAGCTGCTGAAGCGCATGCTGTTGCAAACGCTGGCTTGCTTGGACTGATTGCAGGTTGTTTTGCTGCTGCTGCTGAGTTTGTGGTAAACCACTTATGTATGGATTGCTCATAAAAGAAGCAACCGAATTCTGCAATGATACTTGCTGTACAGGATTAGGTCCAGCAATGGAAGATGACACATCAGGATGCATAGCACTTGGAATACAGCCGAAGGACTTCCTCAGTAAGCTCTGATAGCTATTCAAAGGCACAGCACCAGGCGGGTTGTTCAGAGCACGGGTACCTGTATAGTTGTTGCTCAGACTGCCGCTTATCCCAGGATTATTCGGCACAAGTTTAGCTAGCATGTTTGGATCTACAGCATGAACACACTGAGCATTTACAAGTTGCTCCATGTCTTGTAATTTGTGCTTTTTAAGCTTGACAGCTACTTCATTATGATATCTCTTCAGGCCTTCTGCAAGACAAATTATGGATTCGGTCACATAATTTTGATTAGAACTCAACCAGCTGAAAGACAATTAAGAAAAAAAGACCAAAGAAATGACTTCTATCTACTAACAGCAAACTAAGAGCACTTTTTATCTAGTTCCCTAATTTGTAGATATAACTTCAAATAGTCTGGACATGATCTAAGGATATCAACCTAAAATTTACAAATATTGTTAACAGGAATAAAAATAGGGCTGGAAGCTAGACAGCTAACATGGGTAGCTAAGCAGAAACAAAAACAGAAACAGCACAAACCAGAAGAGAGGAACACATAGAAGCCTAATCCTGGTTACAGTAGATGCTATTGTTGGCTTGAAGAGAGGCATCAAGAAGTTAAAAGAACGGATGCATATCAAAGCAACTACCATCAATTAAATACAATAAACAGAGCGCTTTACGCGGAAATTACTATTACAAAGGATTGATCGCATCAAGAAGTCAAAAGAATGGATGCATATCAAAGAAACTACCATCAATTAAATAAAATAAACAGAGCGCTTTACGCGGAAATTACTATTACAAAGGATTGATCGCAGATACTACTATAACCAGAAAATCGACAATGCCCATCAAGGATCAGCCTATATTTATAACAGCTCCCTCTTGCTAAAGCTTAAAGTTGCAGCTAAAACAAAGAATTTAGAAGGCTAGCTTATAAGAATTCAGTCCTTCACAATTTTGCAGATGACATACAGACTGGTACTTTCAGAAAGACAAGTATCGTCAGTCAAGGAAATAACTTAATCAGCACAGAAATTGAGTAAGACATTTTATCTCTTCCAGACAAGTGAAACAGAAGAAATCAGAAACGGCATCATGATAAGAATAGCCAGAAACAGGTAGCATATGATTCTTCACAACCAACTACAAAATTACTGAGCAATGTAAATAAACTAATGGCATGGCCCTAGCACCAAAAGAAACTAACAGTTGCCAGCTAGACATATGGGTCAGCTGGTAGAGCCATCCAGGTACGAACATAATGTAGAAAAGAAGTCTACAACAGAAGCAGACAAGCTAAATACTCAAACCAAGCATTATACTAGAGCAGTTTATTAAGAAGCTTTTATTAGCATAAGGTGGTACATATATCAAGACATCCATTTCCCGTATACCTAGAGGTCCCATCTTGTGCTCCTGGCTGAACTCAATCAAGTCTTTCATACTGCTCACTACCTCTGAAATCTGATCAATGGAGAAAAGAATGATAAAAATCCAGGACTATATGAGTCTACCAAAGTCAATAACTCATTACAAATGTACACGTAAATTATTACCTGCAAGCACCTCATGTATCTTTTAGAAAGGCCTATATCATTCAACGACTGCATATCAAGAGTTTTTGCAATCTGTTGACCTGCTTCTGCAAATCTGATGGCAAGATAAGGGAAGAGTTGAGATGAAGCTCGTCAATACACTTACAAGAAAGATCAAGAATGCCATTTGCCGCCTTTCTAAAGTTCACAAAATACATGGCTAATCACTCAGATGAACAAACCATACTTGCATTTTCTTTTAAATATCAATCTAAAGCAGAATAAAATTATGTAAAGCAAGCAGGGTATGAGAGTGTCAGTGTCAGCAGGTCAATCAGGCTTCATAAATCATTATGTAAGTAGGGAACTCAAACCCTTTCCATCAATTCTTTAATGAATTGTGAATCCTTTCTTACAAACAATTCAATTTCACTAACTTTTGAGCTTCAGATTCATTTGGAATAGGCTAAACAAAAAGATTCAATAACTAAAACCAGGAAATGAAAATCAAATCAACTCTAATTTAAGAAAGTCACAGGATTTGAAAATTTTCACAAAGGAAGGCTCATTGTTTGGACAAAAATTGGAAATAAATGACAAAAGGAAATGAAAAAAGAAACTTATCTCCATGTATCAATTCAGAAGAGCTTGTTATTCAGGCTACAGCTTTTCCCTTGGTCAAGAATATTTTGATTTAGGCTTCATGCCGCACTTCTTGAGCCTAAGGTGGCATACCTAGTAAATGCTTCACACAGCAGCTAATGCTCAACTGACATGTAAGACATCTGCCTACGTACGAATTATGTACGGGCAAATAAAATTGGGTAGTAGAGCTCCACAGAACATTGCCTCTGAAACAGGGGCTAGATGACTAATAATTTACAGTTGAGAAGTAACTTCGTATAGGTTGCTTTTGATAAAATTTTTAGTAAGATATACGGGTAACAAATCAAAACAGGACCAATCAAGTGTTGGCAATAATATGACTGGCGACTAAATGAACAGTTGAGGTTCAAAAATAAAAAATCAGGAAGTCTGGTCACCAAAACAAGCACTAAAGTCAGGCATTGCCTCTGCAACAGAGGCTAGAGCAGTTATGACTTATAGTGGAAGTTCGAATAGGTTGGTTTGGATAGAATTGTTAATAAGATATATTGGTAATAAATATCAACACAAGATCAATGATGTTTGAGCAATAAATAAATGACAAAAGGATATGAATAGCAATTAAATGAAGACTCAAGGTCTATAAATAAAAAATCAAGAGTCGGTCAACAAGACAGGCACTGAGAGTTAAGATAACTAAACCAAATTCATGTAATTATGATAGCTTGTAAGTTGTAACCAAGCTGCCTTTTATTTACCAAAATGTTTAAACTTGACAATGTTCATAATCAGGTCTAACAGCATGGACGTACAAACCTATTGGCAATAGGAGGGTAACAGCTGCATAATTTGGAAACAAAATGTTCTCTATAAAGAGAGAGTGGGTGAATTAATGTTGAGATTCACACTAGGCATATGTATTGAACATGAACAAGTGGTGAAAAATAGAGGTAGAACGTTATTAACCATAAAGAATATCCCAGGGCCGATTCCCTTTCTAATGGCATCATTAAAATTAAATTTAATATAGACTACCGTAGATTTTGTGAAATAACTGCCATGCCTTATGCAAAATAACTTTCATCAAGTATGAGACAAAACTCCAATAATTACTGCTCTTACGTGCTGCAGCTAGACTGCAAGTCTTCAGGTGAAAGACCAAATGATCCACTCTCATTCAAAGCATTTTGATATTTGTTTGCAGCTTGCAACAACTGGTTTACCTGGATATATTCTTTGGTTAGACAATCAGAACTACAGTATAATCAGACAATGATGAAGACACCTAAAGATAGATACTTTTGAACATATACTGAATTCACCTAACCAACAGAGAGTCCAGTCTGAATAAAGTGGAACAGATTAGTATAGTGCCCAAAGAGGATTATTAATAAATCATGAACACCAAAACAAAAAAAAGGGCAAAGCTAACACACACTAGCAGGCAGGATGATCATTAAGTTTCAAAAAATGATGTTGGGTACACAAAAAAGAACTAATTCAATTTTAAGGACAAAAAATATTCCAAAACCAATTACCAGTACAATATTTATAATCATCTGAATGACTTAAACAACTACATAGATGATCATCCACAAGACTGACTGGCATAACCCACTTTAAGAAAGGTTTTATATACTGGACAGAAGAAACAGATACAATCGACAGAACTGAGAAGTCATGTCAATAGGCATTAGGTAGGGACTCCTCTCAGTAGGCTAACTGCATTTTCGTTATTCGGCACTTCCAATTTTCTCAAGAGAATCTTTTCATTTTCAGCAAGAACTTAACATACCTGAGGTGCCAAGGATCTACGGGAATAGAATTCCTCATGATGCCGAATACAGAACTCCCAAGACAATATCTGAAAAATAAGCAGCACTATAAGAATTACAAAATGACATACACTTCTAAAAGTGAAGTGTTAGCAAATTTTTCATGTAACTTCTAATGTAAACCTTCAATTCTGCAGTGAAGACTATCCGAAGATGACCCTTATGAATGACACGTAGCTGGTCATAGACAGTCTCCTGGGCAGCTTTTACATACTCCAAGACCATCAATCCTGACGGAAGCCGAAACTCACTTGGTCCATCAAGAAACAAAAGCTCATCAATAACTCCACTATCAAAGTTGATTTGCTTGAGTCTAGGAAGTACTTCACTCGTAGCCTCTGATACCAAAACAGGAAAAAAAAAGATAACTAGATATACGAAAAAAATATGAAGTCAATTTCAGCAACTTGTTGAAGCATGAGAACTTCAGTAACTTCAAGCCAAACATAAAAAAAACTAAGTAACAAACAGCAGTAAACTACAGTCTCGCCTCTTAAAGAAAGCAGGAGTTAGCATCAGAGACTTTTGGTATGCAAAAGCTAAATGACGTTCTTAACGTCTTACAATACAAGAAACTGAGGGGAAGTCTTTTTATCGTAAATTTAGAAAGTACAATTCTTATACCTATCTCTTGCTTGACTAACATTTAGACAGACTGAATCTATGAAGATTAAATCACAATATTCAATTATAACAGGATAGTTTACCAGACACAAGCACGATGTGGAAAACAGCCAACAAGAAGAACAAAAGCAATAAAAAGGAGAGAACGTTTTGGAAGCGCCACAACAACTCAATAGCTGCATAGTGTTCTGTTGAATTATAATTTCTTTGGTGACATGGTGCTTAGGACCTAAATCCTTGACAAACCTTAACCAGAGCAATAACATCAAAGCAACCTAGATCTAAAGCAGAACGGCGCACTAAAATCTGCTACATCACAGACATCATTATGAAAAGAACTTTTTAAAGAAAAAGTTTTAAAATTTTTTTTTAAATCCAAGCTGCCATGCCCTTACCCATTTCTTTAACCAATTTATTATAAATATTGTATCCTTATAGCTCCATCACAATGAATTGACCCGAATTTCACACTAAATGACGCTCCATTCCAAAAACAATAAATGGCGCATTCTTCGGAACATGATTCCTTTCTGGAATTTGTCTTTTCAAAATTTATCAGACTTGGTGCTCATTCCACGCTAAACCTAAGATCAAGGGTGTAGAACGTATAGTAGACCAATACATAAAAGAAATTCCTTCTATATAGGTGAAGAAATGTAATCGATGGCGCTCCTAAAACAGAACCTTTACCAGAGAAAATAGCAATACAGCTAAGTAAACTTTCTATATCTGAATATTTGAGTTCAGCTCAAAACTAATGAACATGTTTTATTTGCAAGTATCTTACCAATGGTTCAGCTATATCGTGACCTCAGATTATTCCAGGAAGCCTAAAAGTTATGAGATATACATATTACAGATCATAGTCAAATATTCCAAGTTAATGTATTTTTCTCTCCTACTACAGCTATCCTTAATTGCTTCCAACAAGTATCCTGAACCATACCCAACTTGAATTCCAGTTTTTGAATAATGCAACATATATGGAGGTCAACTAATGTTTTTAACACAATCGGCTTCAGATGAATGTAAATAATGATATTGAGTACTATATCCTTGTTAACATTTCTTTTTGTGACTCAAAGATGTCATAGAATGGAAACCTTATAGGAGACATCAACAGTTTTTGCTAAAACCTCTTGTAAATCTTGCGAGTTAAACAAGTAGGAACACCTCCATTACAGCCTTCTTTCTTAAAGTTTTGAATTTTTTCCATATATTGCTTATAGGCATCCAACACCTAAAACCTGTGAAACAAAGACTTTGATCTACAATATGTGGTTTGTTGTTCTTTTCTTTCAACTACGCAAGATGGTTTTATTTAAATAAATAAAGTTCTAAACTAGCAAATCCCAAACCATTACTACCTGTTCAGTCAATCACAATGTCAAAAACAAATATCTTCAATATAACTACTGATCTATCAAAATGAAAATAAGTAAAACTTGCACAGTTATTCTGACAGCTCCAACAGCCAGTCAAGTTACAGATGATATGTAGGACACAGAAACATGCAAATTGGCCTGTAGGTTTGAATAAACAAGAAGCTCCAATTCCAATTTAAAGATCTATCAGATAAACTAAAAATCATTTCTATCATTTTGCCAATATGCACAACTTACAGTCAACATTTCAGGTCCTAAATCGATGGAGTTAATTGGAGAAGAGATATATAAATCTCCGCAAAAATCACACAAACAATCTACAGAGACATGCACTTAGAAGTTTGTCTCTTAAAGCACAAATCCACGACATATTTAAACTTTTAATGTTTCTACTTAAGTTCTTGAAGGTTTTGACTTTTATTTGAAAAACATAGGTACCTCCATCTCCAAAATCAGTTTAATCATAACAAACTTTCAATTATATTGCCTATCTTCATTAAAATTTGTTAATTTCAACAATTTCCAACAAAACAAAAGAAACAAAAGTTACTGCTATTATTCATTTAACTATGAAGATGATCTGTAAACATATTCAAACAAGTCTACATATGCAAGCATGATGAAAAGAGTTGATGTTATTGAAATTTGGACCTGATTGGACAGATTTTAGAAGTCTATATATGCAATAATACACATCCTTACCAAATCCTTTTCCAGACTTTGAACCACAAACTTCACAGTGCCACGCATCCTGCAACAACAAGTGGAAAAGGAAGTAAATGAAATACCTAGTACATTATAAGAACCAGTTATGCATGGTAGGCTAGTACATATGCCACAGCAACATAGGCGTAGAGATAGACATTCTTGCTTACAAATGGATGCATGACACACTAAAACTATTTCACTACCATTAACATACAAAATTCAAGTTCATGGCATAACTTTCAACTTTCAGGTAAACCGTTTTGCTTATGATAACTACAAATGATATTCAAGGTTACCTTCGATAGAATTTGTCAAGATAAAATGGTGGTACAATATTAAAATTATAACTAAGTAAAAGCACAAAATAGTATTGAACCTTTATGCATGCTTCCCATGCACATCATAATGAATGAGAACTTGTTCTTTATGCAATCACAAGCTACTAACTACAAAGGGGCAGTTACTAGGGTGAATTGAAACTAACCATGGATGCTTGAGGAAAAAGGGTAAGTGCATTGCTTTTGTCACTATCATACATTGACAGACACCACTTTTTCCGCGCTCTTGGGGCAAAGTATTCTGCCACAAACTTTTTCCAGTATAATATAGAGTTTTCCTATATTAAGAAACAAAAAAGTATAAAAGTGTCAACGTGGCCGCTCAACAAAGCCATGAGAGTAAATTTTTAAAAAGCACGTGTTGTACACAAGTTTTCCAGTAGACAAAAGAACTTACAGGACGTCCAAGACGCTGGTGGTACATATACTGCATAAGCCGGCGAGCACAAATTCCACTGTCAATTGGGCGCTTGACAGGATATGCTGGCTGCATGGCCTGGTGCAGTTGTTGCCTTAGCTGTTGTTGTTGCTGCATCTGGGCACGCTGCATGGGTGGCAAAGACTGCAGAAGTTGCTGCTGCTGTCTCTGTTGTGCTAATCTCTGCTGCTGGATGAAGGCCTCCAGCTGTGGGTTTGCATGCGCCTGAAACAACATCGAATCCTGCCTTTGAAGGAACTGCTGAAGCATATCTCCCTGTCTCAGGTCGATCCTTGCTCTCTTCTGGGTATGCATTAAGCTACCTGGATCCTGTGACGTCAATTGTGATGTTACACTAGATGCTCCTTGCTTCTGCATCTGATCTCCGTGCGAGTTCTGCTGCACAATGCAGGAGCCATCAGCAAGGGAAGAGCCTGATACATTATTTGATGTGAAAGACAAGGGTGAAGAAGGAAGACGCATATAGGACTCTGTATTAATGCTGGCACTCCGCTGCAACTTTGGCCCCCCAGAGAGTGCAGAGTTAGCATCTGTGACCAAGGAGCTCCCTCCAATGCTAGGCCCAGACGAATTGGCAGTACTGTTGCGGACGCCCTGGTTCATGCCAGCTGATGAAGGACCAATTACAGTTCCAGGCCCTGATATAGAATTCACCTGCACAGCCTCTTGTCCATCACACTGATAAATGATACCAAATGCAGAGGACTGGCACAGGCCCCCACCTCCCCTTACCATAGACTGGCCTGCCAACGGGGCAGCAGCCCCTAGCTGGATGCTGGATTCCAGATGGTTTTGCGATGACAGAGCGCTACAAACAATTCGCTCTTCAACTAGACAGAATAATATTCCTTCTTCGAGCTTCTAGCAACTTTCATGCACAAAGAACGATTTCAAGATCTTCCAACTTCCTTCAGGAAGAAAGTTGAATGTATCTGCACAAAATGCAAGTTCCAGGTCCCTCATGCACTACTGTAAGAAACAAAAATGTATGAGACCAGATGAATCAAGATTCAGCTTAAAAGAGTAAGCAGAATGAGGAACCAAGCTGAACCTTTTAAACCAAACAACATGTTTGGCAGAAGGCAATAGCACATACGAATCTTGGAAATTAGTATGCTACCCAAATTCCAGTAACAATTAACATTCTAGAGCATACCAAACTATAAAAAGACCAGTCACTTCTCAGTAACATTGCAGCATTCAGACCTAAACATTCTCATCTTGTTGGTCACTTGAAAGTAGCATGCTAAGACACCGACGAAACACACAGTCACCCAAATTCTAGTTTTAATTTCAAAACAAAATCAGACTTCCAAGTCATTTTCACCTGCTAGTATGCTACACAAATTCCGGATACAACCAAGGTTTTAGAGCAAACCAAACTATAATAAGACCAGTTACTTCTAGGTATTTGCAACATTCAGACCAACATTTTAGAGCAAACAAACATTCTCATCTTGTTGATCGCCTGAAAGTAACATGCTAGCCCTTGCCCAAATTCATAGAACTCAAATTCTAGCTTTAACTACAACAAAGATCAGATTTCCAAAACGCACAAATTAGACAAGCACTAGAAGAAGCCCAAATTTAACTTCAAAAAGGAAAGGGTCACACTTTGAGAAAAGCCAACTACAGAGGCCCTAACTTTTCAAATCAGAATGGAACAGAACCGAAGGAGGATTTCATAAATTAAAACTCCTGACTTGGGGTACTAGATTCCTCAAATTGCTACAGAAGCCCTAAAATCTCAGATATTAAATTTAAATTCCAAAGGAAATTTGGGAAAACAAACAAATTCAAACTACCAATAGAACCTTCCATACCCAGCTACCTGATCGTGTCGAACGTGAAGTACCGTAGTCCTCACCAAATAAAATTTTTTCTTCAAACAAACTACAATTTCAACAACAAAGATAAGCAAAATAAATTTCATACAGAAAAGAGCTCATAAATCTCTCAGAATGTCAATCATCTAGATCAATAATCAATTTCAAGAATCAAACTAAATTTCCATAAGACGCAACTATAGCTAAAATAGTCGAGCTAGCTCTCACCATCAACCATCAAAAATTCACAGAAACACAAATTTTCTGAAATCGCTCGGTTGAAAATTTGGAACCAATTTTCTCCTTCTCTCACTCTCTCTATAGAACTCTTTCTCTCTCCAAACACACTGTTCCTCTCTCTATTCACCTAATTCCGTTGAGCTTTTAGGAGGAGAACTAGATTTTATTGCCCCATCGAGATCGCTGGGACTCGTAAACCAAAACACGAAACACAAACAAAACTTATCAGCTAACGAAGTTACTAGTGGGACCAACAGAAAAACCAATAGAATTTTGTTAGTGAATATTATTGGCATATGTCAACATCTATCTAATATTTTAAATATATTAAAATACTTTTTTTTAGAATTAGATATTTTGTTTATTTAAAATTCTTTTAAGATTAAATTTTTTTACTTATTTAGAACTCTTCTTATTAGTATTATAAAAAGTCTATATATATATATATATATAATTGTATTGAAAGATTGAAGAATAAGTTAGAATAAGATAGAATAAAATTGAAAAGAATTTTTCATCATAATATCAGAGCAAAAATTTTAAATTTGCCCACCGTTTTCGTGGAGATAACGACTACTACGAGCAGAGTTTGATTAGATTATCCATTGCGATCGTAGAAGTATGATTATAACGGTAAGAAAGTTCGACCATCAAATTTGATGATCGAATTTGAAATCTTTAAAAGTAAAAAAATCCTTACCCTACCGCGCCTTCATTAGATTTCCTCTACTTCCGCCTGCTGCCTATGCCAACTCTTCTATTTGTTGCCTCCGCCGCACCAGATCTTCAATTTAACACCGGATCACCTCTTTACTGCCACAAATTGGACTTAGCTGTCAAATCCACCAGTCTCGCTGCCGCCTAACTGTTGCTCTCTTGCAGCGTGATTCAAACCACCGATACATCACTGCCATCTTAATCTCCAACCGTTCTACAGATCGTCTTCGATCAACTCCATCGTTGCCGTCGCAATCTCGGGCGTGATCTCGACGGCACAATTTCTGCTGTTGTCGCCGCCACTACTTCTGAAAATCGGGTCTACTATCGTCGTTGCTGCTTTGCCGCGAGTAACGCCATTGGCACTGCTTCTCGCCAGATCTAACGTCGCTGCCATTCGATTCGCCGTTCGTCGACGCCGCAGTTTGGATACTGCTCTCTTGTACTGATCAGACTCATCACAGTTGCTGGAGTGCTGCTCGATCTCTCTTAATGTCGCTGCTGTCCTCACTGGATCATTCGCTCCGCACCTGAAATGGTTGATCTCCACCGAGATTTTTTTGATTGTCATTGCTACGACCACCGGTTCCAAATCACTAAATCCGCCTTAGCCTCGCCATTGCTGACGTCTCCGGCCTCGATCAACCCCATTGTTACCACCGACCCGATCTCGCCGCTGCTTGGCTGATCAACGGTTCGATCGGACCTCCTGCCATAGCCAGTGCTGCTTGTCGCCATACCAACACCACCGTGAGACTGTCAACTAATCACTGTTGCCCGATTTCACACAGATCCGCCGCCGCTGTTGGAAGAGAACGAAGCCGCTCGCCGATCGTTGTTGAAGTCCACTCTCACTGCATTGATCTGATCGTATAGATCAAGGGTCTGATCTCAGGTGTCTGATCTTAGGTGTCGTCGCCGACTCGCTGCTGTTGAGTTGCTGACTACCGTTGCATCACGCTCCTCGTTGCTAGCTCACAACATTGATCACGATCTCGCCCGTTGTCTCGTCCGATGCCACAAGCCAACGGACCAATTGGACCGGACTTAGGCTAGATCGATTAAGTATTGAAATTATTATTGTCGTCGTCTTCAACCCACCCGGCCTCACCGCTGCTCGCTCCTACCACTGCCCGTTACCGGCCTCTTACTTGTCGCTGCTAGATTTATTCAATCGAACTGAACAGACCAGGCCATACACATCAAACCGATCTGTTTGACTCACCATACCGGTTTAGTTGAACCAGACCTGTTAGATATTCCTGCAAGATCAACTCAAGAGGGGAGGGGTGAATTGAGTTAGTCTATAAAAATTTTCATTAAGTTTGTTATCCCTCTTGGCAGAGAGAGCTAACAACCCATTTGTGTCAATCTTTGAACCTACGTATGTAAGAGTTAGTGTGTTTACTAACTGAAGTAACAAAAAGTAGTGCTCAGGGTATTTAACGTGGTTCGGCAAAATCCCTTTGCCTACATCCACGGTCGCTCTATCAAGAGAGCCAAAGCTTCACTAGACCTTTAATAAGCTACAAATACACCTAGAGCGCGAAGTGCTTCGCCAAGCACACATACTCTAGGGTTTCTTCGCGCTAAGACAACCCCTACTGACCTCTGAACACGTTTGTCTCCCCGGGGTGATTTGCTAGCTCTATTACAAGGTCTAAGAGCTTACACCAAGCTCTACTGAGCTTTCCTTAATGGGTGCATACAAAGACCACCTTTACAATCGTAAGTGATAAGTTACAAGAAAATAAACAAGTATTGAGTGCAGGATCTATCTCATGAATGTTGAGTGGTTAATCGGTGATTGGATGAGATGATCGGAGAGATTCTTTGAGAGATTTCTTGGTATAATTTGCGTGCAAGATTTGTTTGTGTGGAGTAGTCAAGTTTGTGACCCGCGGTGGTTTTTTTTTTTTGTGTAGAGTGGTAGAGTTCTTGTATGTCTCTGTTTTGCTTGGATTCTCTCTCTACATTTTCTTTTATTTCTCTCCTATTTTCTCTATTTCTCCACACCATTTTCTCGTTCTTTGTGACTCCTTTTTTTATAGAACATCTTTTCTGTGCGGGAGCGATTGAGGAACGTTCTTTGTTGGCGCTTTCGGTTCTTCACGTCGAGAGAAGGAATGGTGTTGTCGGTGGTTCTTGGTGTGTTTGTGCAAAGTCTTTGTTGCATTGAAATCGTTGAAGAGATTTGAATTCTTCGCCAACGGTTGAGTGCTTAATTCAGCTAAGCTTCATTTGAATCTCGGTGGTGATGAGTTGATATGGTATGTCCATAATAAATCGGTCTGAGTTGATCGCTTGGTGATCAAGGATTTTTTGACTTTCTTTCCTCGATTATTGAGCTTCCTTTTGTGTGAAAGTGAAGATGATTTTGCTTTTGTAAATCTTACATTTGAAGTTCTTGATCCGTTGTGATTGCAAGTGATTTTTGAAGGCAAGGAAAACTTCGTTGCTTGGTTGAACATATGGGGTCTGTCCCAAACAGAAGTCTGCATATGCTTGATGGCAAGCAAATTTTGATCGTAATGTATTTATTGCATCCTCTCATCCCATATGTTGTTCTCTGTCCCTTGATGGCAAAGATGTGATTGGCTATTATTTAGCTATGGCATCCTCATCCCGTATCTTGTTCTCTGTCCCCGCTTTAGCGATCGAGCGTTGGCGTGATGATGTGGGGTGGCATCCCTCATCCCGTGTCTTTGTCCTACATCGTATGTAGTAGCATAATAGTTGGTTTGTATGATGATGTTTACATTTTTGTCTGCTTTGTAAATTAAATGATCTTTGTTTGTCTAATCCTGCAGACTTATTTTCAGATTATTAGTCTTATATAAATCATAGTTTTTAATTCTTTGTTATCATCAAAATTATCCTTGTATTTTCAACAAGACCGATCAAGACGATCCAGACCCAACCAGATCAACAAATTTGGTGGACCGACTTGACCAACCACATCGAGTGAGCTGATCCAGCTTAATTCAAAAGTTGACCCATATAGGAACATAGAAACATATAAACCAGACTGAACGAACTATAGTTGACCCAAAACTGAGTCAAAAATCAGGCTTGATGCAAACCGAATCAAACTGTACCAAGTCTAATTTAGTTGAACAAAATCGGGTTCAATTGAACCAGACTAGACCAGATTATATCAAGACTGAATAAGCCCAAGTAGATGTGATATAGATCCAACTAGACCAAGCAGATTTTGTTTAGTCCAATCTACTAAATCAAACTGAACCAGAACCAGACTTGATCAAGACTAGTCTTTAAACCTACTTGATTTAGACTTGATTCAGAACCGAATCAGACTTGACTCGGACCGAACCAAACAAATATGAACTGAACCAGTTCAACCAGACCCGAACCGATAAGTTTGAACCGACCTAGACAGCTTTGTTCAACCTGATTTGGACATATTTGTCCAACCTGACATGAATAGATTTGTCCAACCTGAGTCGGACCGATAGTCCGATCCGACTATGACAGTTTTGTCCAACCCGACTTTGACAGATTTGTCCAATCTAATTCGGACCAACAGTCCGACACAACTTAGAAGGTTTTGTCCAACTCAATGTGAACATATTTGTCCAATCTGATTCAGATTGACAGATCCAATCCGATCTGACATATCAAACTAATGGCAAGATCATGTAGACTCAATGAGCAAGTTGGTCATCGATAAATCGTTATACCAATTTAAGGAAATGTGTTGGCGTGAATCAACATATATTTAATATTTTAACTATATTAGAATATTTTTTTTAGAATTAGATATTTTTTTATTTAAAATTTTTCTTATTTAATGTTATAAGAAATATATATATATATATAATTATATTGGAGGATTGAAAATAAGTTAGAATAAGATAAAATAAGATTAAAAAGAATTTTTCATCAAATATTTAGTTGTGTTATTTGAAAGAACGGGAACAACAAAAAGGTTGAGCTTTGGACGGTGAGAGGACTGCAGCAGAATGCAAAGACTAGCCTCAGAAGTGGGTGACCGGCTGTTCCCGGTTTTCCTACTCTTTGTGACGTAAGCGACGGGATTAGGCTATCGGCAAGCGCTGAGGTTTTATCGGGTGTATACGCCAGCTGGAACTAGAAGACTCGAAAGTACGGCGGCAGACGTGCCGGTGTTAGGCTTACGTGGCATGCGAAGAAGGTAAAAGAATGTCTGTGACGTGTTTTTATTGTTAATTTTTTACTCAGCTTACTCATTTACACAAAAAAAAAAATACTTTTTTAGCTTATTATTTAAAAATAGAATGAATATACATATATTACAAATATGTGTATATTTTAAATGCAAAAACAGATTCTTTTCAAAAATTATTTTTTTAATTACCCCGACTTGCATTTGTTGAGGTAAATTTTATGCCAGATGCATATTGCAAATATATTTACGTCACAAATTTTGGTATAGATTTTTTATGAATTATCAGAAATTGCTTTGTAAACGATTCTTCTCATTCTGAAACTTCAATCAACTATCAGTATTATATATTACTTATAATTATTAACTAATACTTTTTTAAAGATATTGAAAATCCCAAATTTAAGTTCCCATAGTTTAAGAAATCTTCAAATTCCATGACATTCAACTAAAATATTTTCAACTTCAATCATAAATAAAATTAATCTTAAAAGCTTTTCCCTGCTAATTTTAGGTGAAAATATAAATATGCACTATAGAAAATTTACATGAACCTAAAGGGTCAAAGAAAATCTAACACAACATTAATATATTATGGGTTGCAATATAAAAACTGTAAATAAATTTAGAAGTTACAAAACCTACAATAAATATATAAAAGATACGATAAGAGAACGAGCAAACACGTACCTACAATAAGAGAGCGAAATTCTAAAGTGTTGTTGAAATAAGGAGATGAAGTTGCTATGATCGAGTATAAGCTTGGGTGGAGCTTAAAGTGTTTTTGACAAAATTTTTAATTCATTTTTATTCCAACTATTATATCACGCTTTTTTTAAAAACTTTTATAATATTTATAAAATTCTATAATTTAAAAATATATATAATTTTATATAATAAAATTTTATTATTATTTATTATTATTATTTTTTAAATAAAATAGATTTTATTTTTCAAATATTCTTAAAATATTTTTTATTTTAGAAAAATTTATTTTTAAAAACACTTTCAGATATCTCTAAGTCTGTGATGTAAAATTCTCGCGATGTTGGTAGTAGCAGTGTATCAAAAGTACAGGATAAAATATAATGGCAAAATAAAGCAACTACAGTTTCGAAGTAATGACCCAAGAGAATAATAAAGATTGCACCAAGAAAGTCTTAGTAAGCACCAGTAATTATTTATGGAGTAAGAAGATGCTAAAAGTGTTTATAAAATAAAATCTTTTTGAAAAAAGAATATTTTGGAGAGTTTTTGAAAAACTAATTTAAAATTTTGATCTAAAAACATAAAATTTACATCTATCAATATTGTACCGAATTAAATATTTTGTACTTTTCAAATTAAATATTTTGTAACAATAGGTTTACAAGCGTATAAATAGACTCATCATTTTTAAGATTTCGAATATAACATAAAACTTAAAACTTAACTAAATTTGATTCTAATAACACACTAAAACTTTAAAGCAACTTCACACATATTGCACCATCAGCGCTATATGTTTGTCGTCGTAATATAGTTTTTAAACAGCAAAAACTAAATTCTGATCGTGCTGTTTGAGAAACTTAAGAGCACTTATTTAGGCTTCACAATTCAAAGTTTAAATACGTAGCAATACAATGTTTCGGAAACTATATATTATTTTGTCAAACACCACCAAATAAGTAACATATGTTATTTTGTCAAACACCACCCGTTTATTCCCTTTAAAAAATTTACTTTCACATTATTTATTGTTAACATATGTTATCATGTCCAAGATACATCTATCTTTGTTCGTTGTCATGTAATTTTGAGGTGTATCCTAAACGTGTTATACAATACAAGGAATAGGTACTCGATCATATAGGCTAAATGCGAAATTGGTTCAATATAAAGTGAGCCCAAAGATCACTGACGGTTTAATTCATTTGAGATTTTTTCCGTTATTGCTGGCTTCTTTCTTCTTCTTTTTCTCAGCCCTAAGCAACCAAGCCAAGACCCACATAGGCATACATGCCTAGGCTCAATGCTAATCATCCTTCCTTAATGCCCCAGGTAAGTTAAGAAAAAATCAAAAAGATCTTCCGTTCATATTAGGTTAGCTCGATTGCAATGAAGCGAGTTTTAAAAAGTGAATTTTAAAAAAAAGGCGTTTAAGAAGTAAACTTAAAATTTATATTTATTTGTTTAAAATTGAAGGTGATTCTGAAAGCAACTTTAAAATAACTTATTATATTTGATTGTGTTTAAAATGAGTATGTAAGTATTTTTTATAATTAGTTTTTATGGAGGTGAAAAAATTACAAATGAGTTAAATTTCAGTTATTTATTTAGCTTTCATAACTATATATCAATATTACAAAAGAGCACTTATTTACAACAACACTATAGAGTCGACATAGGAAGTTCTCATTTCGACTCACTTGACTTTATCTCCCCCACATATTATTTGAAGCTCTTCTAACCGATTACTTGAAGTATTAATAAAAGACTTCAGCTTGGAGTTACTCAGCAATTCAAAAGTAGTTAGAAGAACAACAAATATTACAAACAATAATTACTAAAAATTATTAGATGAAACGCTCTCTATATAGTAAAGCACAATAATACGAAACACATGCAAATGCCTCATCTAACATTCTCGATAAGATATATCTCAATTTTCTTGTCCAAAATAATCATTGCAGCTCGTCATTTCAACTAAAATCACTTAAATTGATCACAAATCTAATAAGCTGATAAGTTTGCCTTAAAGTGCAAAATTGGTCGTCAGCTTATGTTGCCATGAACTTAATATTAAAACATTTCATCGATATAATTGGCGGCAGCGATTAATGTTGGCTCTCTGAAATCCTTACCAAGTTTCTTACTTTTTCTTTTACTGTTCAGCAAGAAATTTGATAAGATTCTCATCTTGTTGCGGTGTACATCGCTTGTTAGATATCTTTTTCTTCGTAAAGATCATCCAAAGCCTATATGTTATTAGGAGCACTTTTTCTTTATAGTGCTACTCTATAATTTATAACCAAATTTCAAGAAAAGCCTAAACAAATTGAAAGCTAGAAAAGAAAACCAAATTTCAAAAGATTTGATTTGGCGACTAAAAACAACCAAGACAAAAAAATTTGTGACAAATATATGTTTTGACGATCGAGAATATTCAGAATACGTTAATGCAAAAATCACAACATTTTGCATTGGAAAAAATTTCCAAAATACGACAAATCTGTTTTCTCGATTGATAGTAAAATCAAACAAGTAGAAGAAGATGAATAGCATATAAAGAATATAGAGAGATCAATACCTTTTGTGATAGATGCAATCAAGATGAGTAGGGCAAATATTAAACGAAGAGATCAAAATATCACAATTGCCTAAATGTGACACTGTACCGTAATCAGCAACATACTCTAAGATCCTAATCAAAACATGTATATCAGATATAATCTAGATCAAAGCCAATAATAAATTTAAGAGCGCATAACATCAAACTCTTTCAGATCCACCACGAACTACTTCTGCCAAATATTCACAGTATTTTTTTAAAGAAAAACATAAAAAAACCGGGTAAAAATTGCTTATAAGATCTCACTCAAATAGTAAACTCAATCAATAAATAAATCCTATAAAAAAGAACACTAGCTAAAATGTACCAAAACATAAACTATACAACTGGTATCTAAAAGATCTTAAATTTCAAAAAGAAAAAAACTTACCTTGATTCGAATAAGAGGGTTGATATGAGAGAGGGAGACTGCAGAGAGCATGAGTGAGTTCAGCGAAAAAGAAAGCTCGCTGTAGAACGCACATCTCACAATAGCAGAAGAGAGACAAGCATAGAAGTAGAGCTGCAGAGATTGTGCAATCCAGAAGATTCAATCTCGTGATGGGAGCAAACTCTTCAGTCATACTATCTACTCACTTTCAGGCATCTATACAAATTATTATCATATTTGCAAAAATAGAATATATTTTTGTAATACTTGAGACAATTACTAACCGAGGAACCATTTATGATGAATAGCATTAATACTCAATCACATCACATATACAAAGAAAGTGCTTAAACACTAATTCTCAAAATAATCACAATAATAGCACAACAAATTGCTCAAAGCATAATAAAGTCATTTCGTCGGACACATATATATTATCAAAATAACATCAATACTATAAAAAATCCATGTATTCCACAACCGAAAGCAACCACTAAGCCATTGCAAAGTTAAACAAAAAAAAATCACATGTATACTACACACTAGAAATATGAACGCAAGTTTTCAATTAACCCGTTAGGCCTTCAGCGTGACTAATTACAAGTGTAAGAATACATTATTGTATGTCCATACACTAAATTTTCCACTAACGAAACATTACAACACTAGACAGTTTAACCATCGAAACTATAGAGAGTGTTCCCTTGGTGCTCGACTTTGTAAACAATATCTATAGCTGTCTCCATCTCTTGCCTCTCTTACCGTGCATTATCATGGTTGAAGTTGTGTTATTTCGAACTCTCAACATCACTCATATTAGAGGCATGTTTTAAATTCATGAAAGTAAGTTTTATGGAAGCAATTTTATTGAAGTAGAGTTTTTGAAAAATGTGTTAGAAATGAGAACAATTGTTGTGTTTCAAATTTTCTTTTAAAGTAGGTTGAAAGTGAGTTTAGATTTTATGTTTCAATTTTATTTAGAAGTGGGTTAAAACTGAATTCAATTTTTTATGTTAAAAATGAGTTTAAAATTTGTGTTTAATTTAGTTTTTAAAAGTGAATATGAAGTACGTTAGAAGTATTTTTAAAAGCAAAAAGCTTTATATTTCATCCCTCGAGATTGATATGTACTACACATGTTATTTACATATTCTCTCATTCCCTTATCTTAATTTTTTTTCTCTTAATCTACATGTTAGTTGAAATCTCTAGACAACTCTCTCCCTCCCCGTTAAAGACTCATTTCGTTCACTCTGTTACACAGCTCGCTCTGCGTAGGTCACTTCGAGTACCTCTCTTATTTAGGACTCTCTATTAATTGTTTTATCGATTTGGAGGTAGATCTCTCCCTCCTGCATATCTCTTCCTGCGCGATCTTTTTATCGATTTCTCTCAGTTGATCTCTCACTACAGGACTCGGCAATTTGAAATTTATATTTCAAGATTTCATTCAATTTGATTCAAGAATTCGATTTCCAGTTTGAAAAATATTAATTTATTAATTTTTGTTGATTTATTATTATTTTTTGTTTCTATTTTTTGTTTGGAGTGAAACAAATGACGCAACAAAAGTTCAGCTGAGAACTCACGACAATAAAAGACGAACTAGAGTTTGAATTTTTTGTGTAAATAAAATATGCGAATTCTCTAGAATTCTGAATGCCGGAGAAAGTGAGTTTCGAAAAATTAAAACATGCTCTAGAAGAAGATTGATGATTTTATTAATCAACTTTAGTTGAATCGATGAAGAATTGAAGAAGAGGATGGGGAATTCTTAACTATTCGATTAATAGGGTTGATGGAATTCTTAACCGATAAGAAAGGAACTATGAGACATACTGATCCATATGCACAGTTAAATAAATTGAGGATTGTTTAGTGAATAGTAAGAAACGTTGGTGATTTATGTGAGAACCATCCATTTGAGCCCATTTTAGCAACAACCGATTTCATTATACATGTGTGATGATCTTCTCCTGCAAACTAGTTAATTAATTAATCGCACATTTCATGGATCTACGATATATGACATATCAATGGTCCTCAGAAATATTGCACTCTCTCTTTTTTCCCCATGATACCTCCACTTTGCCAGCCACCTATTGATTAGATTATTGAAGAGTATAAAATCATAAAACCATAAATAAGATCTAAAAATTTAACATATTTCTTCAAACCTTCATATCATTGTATTTCTTTATTCGTTCCCTTTCACGAATTTTAGCTACATGCATTAACATCCATGTATAAATTCTCAAGTCTCTTCAAGAACAATATAGAAGAGGTAGCATTAGGAAAGAAAGAGTATTAAGGACATAAAGTCGTACACTTTTTAAGATAGTAAGGTTGCTCTCCATATTTTTCCACTTCATATTTCTTCTTTTTATGGTCGAAAAAAATTTCAGATTGAATTTTTTGAGAATTTGATTTTAATTAGCTAATTGCAAGGGTGACAATATATGACATGATCCGAAAAGTTAACCCAAAACTGACCCATTTAATATAGATTAGGTTGAATATTTTAACCCATAAAAATATATTGATTGGATTATTGTTGAATAAATTTGACCCAATTATTAAATAGATTGACACCGATCGATCTAAGATTGATCCACCAACTCGAATTGTCATCTTTATAAGGAATAACTCTTTTCTAGTTTTTCTTTACAGTATAATAAAATTTTAACAATAAAAAAATTGATAATAATAATTTATAAATTGGATACTCACAATATTTCTTCACTAATAACATCGTGCATCTTCATTCCAACTAATTTTATAATTTAATTCAAGCTTAAAAGTATAGAATTAAAATTTAATAATTTTAATTATTAAATAGGTCGATCCGAATTTGACCATATTATTAAATAAATTGGATTAGAATTGATAATTTTGAACCTATATAAATTTATGGGTTAGATTAAGGTTGAATAAACTTGATCCGGTTATTAAATGGACCGATCCAAAATCAATCCACTAATCTAAATTGCCACCCCTAGCCAATTTGCATAGGACAAAACCATAGACCTATATAAACATATCAAACAGCTATTATCAGGATATAATTCAAATCATAAGATAACGATAATCCATGACATTGATATCATTAAGACTTCACATTCTGTTTATGTTAGCTTTCATGACACCTGTTGAACTACTTGCAAATGTAATTGTTTAAGATAACTCGTAATTACAGGAGAAATTTTTTTGAAATAACAAAAAAAAATCACTTGCACTAGATGTCATCAATTAACATGCAATTGCACAGGGTGCTAGCGCCTTCGATGGTTATCTATGTTATCTATATCATAAGATTTATATCTATTTGACATCTATAAAAAACAAGAAATCCAACATAGTATGTCAAGGCCACCCATAAAAATATTTGCCAAAAAGTTCTCATACAGCTTAACATGAAACATCTCTCTGACAATTTGAAGCTTCCATAAAACTATCATTCATTTTTTGTAGACATTAAATTATAGTAATAAAGGTAAAGGTGTCATGATAAACATCAGAGATAACCTATAAGCATGTGATGAAAAGTAGTCTCTAAAATCTTGACAGTTTCATAAGCTAATGAATAAGCCAACAATACTAATGAGACAAATTTATCAGACAATACGAAAAGTTAATAATGGAACTTTTTTCAATAATATAAAAGTTAGAGTTACTTACAATCCAAAAATGTCACCTTTCCAACTTCTCGACAACATATGGATCTTGGGATTCTTAACCAACTTTTGAAGTTTCTTCATTGTCCAAAATTTAACCCAAAATACATAATGAAATCACATAACAAAATCTATAATGTCAACTAGATTATTCCCTCTTTTTCTTTAGGAGCTTACCGACTTACTTAAATACAAATCCTATTTCGTAATATAATAGGCAATCGCAATAGTGGAGCATCGCTATAGTCGTATAAGGATAGTGTTACACATTACACATACGTTAGATATTGACTATCATAATATACATCTAATTTTGTAGATAAGTGGTGAAAGCATTTATTGTATGTCTTGTAAAATTTTTTTTATTTAATATAAGATATAAAATTTTCTTTACATTAACTATGGTATTATTAGGCATCACAAAAAATACATTAACATATCTTCCATTTCATGGCACCTACCTATTAGTAAGACTTCTTCATATGATCCACATGCTGAGGAAATTCGCAAAGATCTTAAATAGAAAACACACCTTTTCGATGCTTAGATGGCTTACCTGAATAGACTAAGCACTCCTTATTACTTATCTACAATAGTCTAACTCTAAAGCAAAACAAACAAAACAATCGATAAACAGTATTGATAGAAAAACTTAATTGTTTATCCAGCAATAATTATCTAAATCAACTATATTCAGTAAATTCAGAGCAAAAATAAGTTCATTTTTTAATAAAAAAATTACTAAAATCAACTTAAAATTAAATTAAAAAAATAGAAGTGTCTTTGTTAGCTCTGATGCTGAGCTTATTTCTCTTCCAATTAGCAGGAAAAATTAATAGGATCTATTTATTCAAACTCTCTATAGCTGTTTGATAATTATATGAGCAAATTTTGGATCTATCTTTTTCCTAAAAGTTTAAGAGATTAAATTTAGAAAAGATAATTATAATAGAAGAATTGAAAGGGCTGAGAGAATTTGATTTGTTTTTATTATATTATGTCAGAATTCGTAATCATCTGAATCAAAAGAGTTATGAGATTGTAACGGAGTCTTGTTAGGTTACATAATAGATCGCCCGGAGAATATAGGGAATGAGAGGAGAGTAAACAAAGAAATAGGTGACAAATGAACGGAGTTTGAATTAATGAAAAATTAAGCTTCCGTACGAGTAACATCCCAACTATATGAAGGAACCCAATTAATTAGGCTCTTTATGGCAGACCTACTACAGCCGTCAGGGCCGGTCTACTACAGCGGTGGTGTCACCGCTTTTAAATTTACACCTTCACAACAGCTTTTGTTTCTAGTATAGCAATAGTTATTGCACCGGCGGTGGTCGTAAACACTCTGTTAACTAGTTACTACATTTCACCGTACATCATAACTAATCTAATATACTATTGTTGGATCTAAAAAGGTTAGGTGGTCCCAAAAGTGAGCAAACCGTTATTCATTTCACTTTACATTATAACAAATTATTCATCTCGCCGTTGGATTTAAAAAGGTCAGATGGTCGTTGGTCCCGAAATGTCCGATTAGGAACAGAGTTGCATGTTTACCCCATTCATATATACCCCACAAACACTCATTTCTATAAATAGAAATTTACTCGTACACTGTTTTTACAAGTTCTTTCCTGTGCAGCTGACGATCTAATAACTTTTACGGTTCTACCACGCCACGTGCAGTGGAATCTCCGCATATCCGAACGATCACAATAGGGGCAATTTAGTCATTATCTCATAAGAGTTGAGTTCATCCAGAATAGCGTGCCGATCCAAGTGGGCGAGGCGGATTATACAAAGAACAGAGTTAGTTAGTCATTAATTACAGTAGATATAAAAGAGGATCCCAAACGTTCGGGACTTCGACCCGATTTTGGCAAACTAGACGCCACGACCTCGCGAGAAGAAGGCCAGAAAGAAATCAAAGATGGATTTATCGGAGATAGCGGCGGCGATCGGGGTATCGGTGCCGGTGATGAGGTTTCTTCTCTGCTTCGTCGCCACGATTCCGGTGAGTTTCTTCTGGCGACTGGTGCCCGGCGGCGCTCCGGCGAAGCATTTCTACGCAGCTGCAACCGGAGCCGTACTCTCTTACCTTTCCTTTGGGTTCTCTTCTAATATCCATTTCTTAATCCCCATGGCGGTTGGGTACGCTTCGATGCTGTTGATACGGCCCTATGCTGGTGTTATAACCTTCCTTTCGGCATTTGGCTACCTTATCGGATGGTATCTTTCTTTCATATACTTGAATTTATGGATTATTGTTAAGTTTCCTTTTGCTGATTGAGGATTCTTGACTCTGTGCATGAAGTGGCATTAGTTGATAGCGAGGGTTTTGTTTTGTTGAAATTGAGTAACGAATGTGACCCGCAAGGATTTTTGACAGTGAATGAACAAGTAACTGATTTGATACTTGAAATGGAGGATGGCTAATACTTAGGGGCAGAGGCTTCGTTTGATTACTCTATGTCGTAGTTACATCTTAGAGCTATGTTTCTTGATTCTAACTAGTGGTGGATCTTTGTACTGCTCACATTGTGCATGAAGTCATGGTTTCTATATGGATTTATTAAAAGTGAAAGGGTTTTATTTGAATCACTTAATCGGTGAGTTCTTGGGCATGCTTTTCACATACTTCTCTAATACTTGAGTCTATGATTTCTTGTCTGCTTTGGACAGTAATATTTCAGGCCCATTAGTTACCAGTCATCAAGATGAACAAATGTGAAGTATCACTGTTCCTTCTGAAGAGATATTTTTTGTGTTCCGTTCATTATTACTCTGCCCAAGTTGTTTTTATGAAATTTATGGTGGATGCCATCACATATGCAAAAGTTGGCGATGAAAAAATTTACGGAAGTCATATAAACTGCTGCATTAAGAGGACCTTCGAATTATCTGATAGCCTTAGAAGAGCTGCACTGTATAAAAGGTGTACCCTGTCATTAGAATACAGCTATATGTGGCATTATGCTCTCTCATGTCAGTTGTCTACTAATGCTGTTATATGTGCGGTTAGATAACTGGGACCCATAATGGGACAGTGCATTTGCTAATTGACCTGTTTTGTGACTGGCATAACCCAACACTGGAAATAGCAACATGAAATCATAAAGGTCGCAATGGGACAAGACTACCTATTTTAGGCACTTCACCAATTTATCATCTTAATCTCTTTTTATTGGAACTCCTTGGCATTTGCAACTAATTTGATGGGTTTTCCAGTTGGATGTTTTTAATATTTATCAAAGGAGCTATAATATTACCTTTCCATTAGGCAAATAATATCTCTCATGCGTAATGATAAATTTAATGGCTCCTTGGGTAAATGTGAAGTGCTTATTGATTAGTACCTCATGGCATTCTGGTTTCTGTAGCCATATCTACTACATGAGTGGAGATGCGTGGAAGGAAGGGGGCATTGATGCAACTGGTAACAAGATTCTGCTCTATGAACCTTATTTAAATTGTTTATATGACAGTTTATAATCTCAGTGCTGTGTTAATTATGAAGAAGTTCTATACCTTTGAGCACATATGAAAATAAATTTGTTGTTGTGCACTCCGCATGAAGCATGGCCATAATTGAAATGAGGAAAATAGGACAGTTTAAAAATCATTGGATGATTGTGATTAGAACCATGATGATATTATTTCTAGATAATCCAACACAGGGAATTATTGGTACACAACAGCAACAGCAGTCAAGCTCTCTATCCTAGTAACCCACTAGCTTCTCTGCTAATGGGTCCCATACATTTCAAGCTTTACATTATATGTTTCTGGAAAATTGCCTACTAACATGTTCTCTCTCTACAGGAGCTTTGATGGTGTTAACTTTGAAGGTTATTTCGTGTGCCATCAATTATAGTGATGGTTTACTGAAAGAAGAAAGTTTGCGAGATGCACAAAAGAAAAACCGTTTGATTCGTTGTCCCTCAATCACTGAGTATATTGGGTACTGCCTCTGCTGTGGTAGTCACTTTGCAGGACCAGTATATGAAATGAAGGATTATCTTGAATGGACTGAAAAGAAAGGCGTAAGTTCAAAAATAACTTGTCTCATTCATGTTGCTTAGTTTTCATCTATGTAATCGAGTCTATGCGATACACACATTTAAGCTCGCGATAACCATGTTTCAAACCTTGTATTTTCTTTGGTCAATTCTAGATTTGGGCCCCTACTAAAGACAGACCAGTGCCATCTCCTTTTGGCGCTACTTTCCGTGCTATACTTCAAGCAGCCATTTGCATGGGCATATACTTATACTTGGTCCCATATTTCCCTCTTTCAAGGTTCAATGATCAAACTTACCAGGAATGGGATTTCTGGAAATGCCTTAGTTATCAGTACATGTCTGGTTTTACTGCTCGTTGGAAGTATTATTTTATCTGGTCTATTTCAGAAGCTTCGATCATCATTTCTGGTCTTGGTTTTACTGGTTGGTCAAATACTTCTCCTCCAAAACCACGGTGGGACCGTGCAAAGAACGTTGACATTCTTGGGGTTGAACTTGCAACTAGTGCTGTACAGTTACCTCTTGTGTGGAATATTCAAGTTAGCTCCTGGCTGCGTTACTGTGAGTATTCTTGGTCCATGATGAATATGTAGTGCTTGTAATGCATGCTTTATTTTAGACCATAGGGAACTTGAGAACTTTTAGCAATAAATAAAGAAACTAGGATATGAAACTTCTTCAGAACCACAAGCATCAAAATCTGCCTGAGGATTAGTCTACTAAATTATGCTGTGCCCGGTGAATTTCCATATGTTTATTGAACTCATTGTTTGTTCCTTAGTTTTGTGAAAACCTTGTGGATGGTGTAAGCAGAAGTATACTTACTTTATGTATAGGATAAGTGTTAAGTATTATATGCACATAGGAATTGGAAATAGTTCAAAATGCCTGCAAGGGACCAGGCATTTTATCTGTACTGGCACCGACCTCGTTTTTAAAAAAATTTTTTTAAGTTCAATTAGATGTAGGGCTCTTTCTCTTGTCCTGATGAGAGTGTAGAGATGTGGCATTATCAGTACTGGCACCTACCTTTTTTTTTATTTTTATTTTTTTATAAATACTTTCAATTAGATGTAGGGCTCTTTCTCTCGTCCTGATGAGAGTGCAGAGATGTCGTTAATGAGTACATAGCTTCTAATCATAGTTTCATGTTTCTAGATGTTTATGAGCGGCTTTATCAGAAGGGAAAGAAACCAGGCTTTCTTCAGTTGCTGGCTACACAGACTGTCAGCGCGGTTTGGCATGTGAGTACAATGTCTTTACAAGAGATTCAGTAGCATGTAAAGTGATAGAAGTTTTTGTTTTTAACTTTTGGTGATAGTTAGTATCTTACACGGTTTTTAATTTCAAATAATTAGCAAGCGACAGCTATGTCAATGATTTGATTCATTGAAAAGTTAAAAAAGTATACCCGGACTATTAATGCTTGCTAATCTAATGATTGATAACTTGTTACGACATCTTTGTTGGTTGTTTCCATTTTCCTTTTCCACAGTCTTCCTGAAAATTATATGCTGGGAAACAAGTTACTTTTTTAGTGGATAGTACTTCTCTATTGTATGTGCTTGTGTCCCTGCTAGATCATGGAAGCAATTGACATTTTGCTTTGTAGAGTCTCTTCCGTATCCTAATGTGTTAAACTTTCATCTCCTAACCTCTTCTGCTTGGTGTTGGGATTTCGACAAATTATTATTACATGTTTATATCATGTCACGTGGAATCTGAGAGGTCAACTTGTATGCAGCATTTGATATTTGTCCATTTCCAAGTATGTGCTGGTAGTTTTTAATGAAGTTCTATTCTTCTGTTGATGACAGGGACTGTACCCTGGATATATGATATTTTTTGTTCAGTCAGCATTGATGATTGCAGGCTCACGAGGTAACTTTTAGCATTTGTATTATGTCTTTTAAGCTACGAAATTTAAGTTTGATTCATGTCAATTTTAGGTCTATATATCTACAAGAACTGTTTGAGTTACTAATTTTTATTGCATTCTTGTGGCAGTTATTTACAGATGGTATCAAGCAGCTCAGAATGTTGTACTCAAGAAGCTGCTGATGCTTGTTAATTTTTCATACACACTTCTTGTTTTGAACTACTCCTGCATCGGTTTCATGGTTAGCTTCTAATGCGCTGCTTTGTTCCTTTTCCATCAAATTACTGCCACCTATAAGTGTTCCCGTTTATGAGACATTAATTTTAGATTCAGTCGCATGCTCAAAAAAAGGGGTTTATGTATAAAAACAACCATTCTCCAGTGAACACAATTTTGCATATACAATACTTTCTTGTAAATTAAAGAAAAAAACTGTGATTTGCTTATACACTTTGTTTTATGGAAGGTACTGAGCTTGCACGAGACAATTGCGGCATACCAGAGTGTCTATTATGTTGGCACTCTAGTTCCTATTGTATTCATCGTCCTCGGTTATATCATCAAGCCAGCAAGACCTGTCAAACCAAAAGCTCAAAAGATCCAGTAAATAGACACTGGTGATGGCAGTTACTTTTTGCTCTCAATTGATGTGATGAAGTTGCGTGTCACTTTTTGCACTTATTTTGGGGTAGGCCTTAAAGATATGCTGAATCAGAAGGGAGGGTTTTACACCAGCACTTATACGATAGCCTTTTTTCTATTGCAACCTCTAATCTCTGTCGTATGTTATATTTATGTTTCTATTGTTATATTACTAGGATAAATGTGAGACAGTTGTATCTTCTGAACTGGAAGATGATGATTTGTCTTGTAGCCAAAATTTGTATGACGATTGTTTGAGATCCAAAGCTTGTACGTGTTGTTGTATTATCTTAAAACAAAAATGTTTTTGCATCCAGCCTTTGCTATTTGTTTCCTTTTAGTTAATTACTTTGTGGAACTATATACGAGTTCGTTCATCTAGTAGGAGGTCTGGTGAGATAGTGAGTGGGAAAAATAGTCTTTACCCTGCCCCCTCAATGTAGGCTTCTGGTCTTACAACTTAGGGGGTGGACCTTGAAACATCAATTTAGAGCATTTCCAAATGACTCTTAAAACTCTTTAACCAAGGAGTACACAAGAAAGATGGAGTGCTAGGTTTATATAACTGGTCTACAGTGTGCAATTTGCCTTCCTATATGCTGCATATGCATATACATTAGCAGGTGTAAATTATCATGTTATAAAATTCATTCCTTTTTTACTGATAATTCATAGTGTACCAGTTCTCTAACTACAATTCTTAACATAGAGCCAATTCTTAGATGTGAAGGTTGCTATACATATGGGACATATGAATTCCTTATCCGATGATTACAAACTTGGGTAGTGAGTTGTGCTGTTGCTTATTTTTCCCATTTGGCACTGTAACTTCCATAGACAGTAGAACATGGTTACAGGATAGACGTGCATTTGTGCATGATTTTCCTTCAGTATGCACTACTAATATTCTCAAGTGTAGGTGTTTCTCTTGAAATTAAGATACTACTGCTTCATGTAATGCGGCTGCAATTAAAAAAGGTAACTAACTATTAGAATAAGGATTTATACATAAGAATACTGTCTACTTAAAAACTTAATTTTAAATCTTCTAAGCAACAAAGTTAAAGTTAGCACTTAATTTATTCGTGAAGTTTCAAAGTTTACACAAGGTGAAAACATTATGCGTTAGCATAAAACATATTAAACACTAACCATTTTATTAAAGTTTCGGATTTAGAAGTTCTTTCACATAGGTTCAAAATTCTAATACCATATAGATATGAATGTTGACATCTTATCTGAATCATATCAAGAAAAAATGAAGCAAATTTCTAGAATGGCATTCAGCCAACATAATGCACAATGACTGATCTCAACTTCTTACACAAGGTAGAAAGTAAGCTGAAGCCAAAAAAGAAAAAGAAAAAAACCTGCCACCAACATCTGCAGAAAAACATTGCTTAATAGAAAATTAAAAATTAAAACAAGCAAAGATAAATTACTTCAACATTCAGCAATAACTGTGATGGTTAAGCATTTAAGATGGCAGAAATCATATGTTCCCAGACTGAGAAAAAGCATAAAACAAGATGTGTCTCAAAAGTTAGTTGTGGGTGTTCATTATAATCTTTAGATCTTGATCAAGTATTGGTTGAGGAGATGTTCATGTTTTAAGTAGCTGTTGAAAATATTATTATCTCTTCGCAAGTTTGAGAGATCAGGATCTATATATGCACATCACATGCAAAACATGAATATCTCTATCTATCTACATGTTCATAGTACACAGCTTGATTGATCAGCAGTAAAATGGCGAACAAATTTCTGCAAAACCTTCCGTCTGAAACTTTAATGCTTGAGTAATTAACCAGTGAACATTTATTTAATAATGTAATTCTTTGACAGGTGTTATTGGACCATTTTTTTTTATGGTTTTAAACAATTGAAAAAGACAGAACATCAAGATCTTGAAATGAAATGTTGGTTGTTACTCACTAGCTAACAGCATTATTAATCCTCAAAGTTTCGTACTTTTTTTTCCATATCAAACTTTTTTAACTTAAATTTTATACGTTAATTCTAATCGATAAAGTTTCTGCGCAATAGGAACTCAATCTATAAATCCACCAACTCAGATAAAACGAAAAAGTTGCGAATCTGAACTAGCATTACTCCATAATCTATGCTATATATATATATATATATATAGATCGAGTTCAAATTCGTTTGTCTTACTAACATAAATTTTTGTGATTTAACTTTTGGTTTGCTAACATTATTCTCACAATTATTGTATTTCAGAAATCATAGAAGAAATCATTATCTAATTTATACTCAATTATTAATTTTCAGTACAAAATCATTGCTATTACCTTCCATCCATACAAGAGACTTATCATTATCAAATAATAGTATAACTATTAATAATAATTGGTGTGCCTGTTCTTGACCATAATTCCTAAAATGGTTGTTGCACATTTTGCTTTTTTCTTCTGTATTATTTTTTTTTCTTCTTCTCAAATTTCATCATGCACGTAAAAATTATGCCTTCAACTCTCGTAACAACTTGCCTCAAAACTTTACATACTAGTTGATGGTTTCAAGTTCAATTCCAACTTGTTGAGTCGTATATATACGATCCCTATATTAAATCAAGAGATAATTTTGTATTACAAGTCAGTTTATGATGCGATATAAATGAAGCTACAGTAGTGGCGGAGATGGCGATTAATTTAAATGGTAGAATTGTCTATGATGAGGATCGCATAACCTCCACCAAACGAAATTTGTTTCTGGTTTGATTCTTTCTTTCTAATTGTTTCGAGTTTTTTCAAAAGAAGTTTTTGAAAGATTCTTTGCGTGGATTTGGTTTTGTAGATAATTGAAAGCAAATGAGGATGGAAGTAGTAGTAGCTATGAGAGCGAAGGAGACAGACCAACGTAAATGACAAAATCAAAATCTCTGTTTCTCTTTCTCTATAAAAGATTGAAAACTTTTTTGTAATATGACTTAATGTTCTTTACAGAAAGGCATGAAATCTTTTGATGCGGCTACTCTTAAAGATAGGAAAAATATGGATATATGAATTCAAAGTATTTATGCATCAATCACTGTAAATAGTGAGATAAAAGTTAATAATGAAAAAATTAATGTATCGCACAATGTTGTTGAAAATGATCATGAATAATATCATTGAATAATCACTTTATTTGACCCTTATATATAGGAAGCAGGAACTATGTGGTCCTATGAATTAAAACATGAGCAATAAAATTCAGACATGAAAAAATTGGTAACACTAATACATATTTATAAAGTTCAAATAAGAAAAATAATAATTAAAGTATACGCAAGGTATCAAATTTGTTGGGCCTCCAAATTAGAATGGGCCCAATATAGTAGCATGAAAGTCCGAATGACTTTGAATGAAATACGGACTAATTTGATAGATTAGATTCGTATTAGTAGCATAGATGTATAGTACTGTTCAAGTAAGAAATGAATTAACTAATTTGGAGGTAGGTTTAATAAGTCGCCTCGTGTTAGGCTTAGTTGGGCTCTAATTTGGTGGCTTAATAAGCCATACTTTTTAATAATTTTACATTGATTGATTGAGTACTAAAATAAATATATATTTATATATAGGAGATGCTAATTCTTAGGAGTTTGGAATCCATCCCTACAAAATTAAAGAAGACCAATGTGGGTTTGATGCAGTTTTAATGGTCCCTAAAGTCCATGATTATTAGTTTCATTGACCTTGAATTAGAAATCATCATCATTGATCATTATTAGAGTTGCTACAGATTAAATGACCACACAAATAAGTATTGTATAAAAACTTGTTTGCTAGGCAAAGTTGCTAGAGAACTAATGCTCCATGTCTAAAATTTTGTTCATGTAAACTAATTTTCAAAGAAGAGCTATTAATAGAAATGAAGTTGCAAAGTTAATCGTGCTTGACAAAATGAATGACATGTAAGAGGCACGATACCCATATTATATGAAGCTATAGTTACCAGAAACAAATCTAATGAACTTCAGGTATGTTTGAAAAACATTCTCAATTAAAAATCTTTAAATAGATTATAGCATTTATTAGAAGAAAAAAAAAAGGGTATCATGTTGATTGCTTCGAAAACTATTAATTTAAGTGGTTGTTTGGACTTTGGAGTTGCATTTTGTCTCCTTTCCAAAAACGCACCCTAATTCCACCAAAATAGAAACAACTTAAACATATTTTAGAAATTTAGAAAACTATGAATAACTTGCACGTCATTAAACTTATATGTATATAATTTTAATTATTTTCTACGTTATAAAAACTTATTTTTCGAGAAGACCTATTAAGAAATTTTTTTCAGAAAAGTATTTTATTTTCTGCAACACCAAACGATATCTAAAAGTATATAGAAGTACTACTTCGTTATAATTTTAGATTATTTTGTGAAGTCTTTATACTTTTTTGATAAAAGGAATGTTATTATTACTAAACAAAAATAAGATTTGAGTTAGTCTCATGATTCCCACGTTGTTTATCAATATCTATAACATGATATTTATAAAAATTTAAACTCACTCTTTTTACTATTAATTGATTTTAAAGAAAATTTTAATTTTGTTTCATAATATTATAGCAGGTTGAGCTAAACCGGCCAGAAAATGAGCTAAATTAAATTTTATTATCTATTTAATTAAAGACTGTCATAATTCATTTTATTTCAAAACAAGTCAACTATATTTCAAAACTTTCATAGCGATTAACTTTAGAGCAGATAATATGCTTTATCCAAGTATAATAGTCCGTTTTATTTTAAGACAAATAATCTGCTTTATTTCAAAACATATAGCATATTCGATTTATTTTTTTTAAACCGCTCCGTTCAAATGTAGGTTTTAAAGAGCTTTAGTCGCATATCATTTATCAGTTTTAAATTTTAAGATAATATTCAAAAAGACTTTTTTTTTTTTCTTCATTATCAATTAGTTTTTAAAAAAATTCTAAATTCATCGTACAACTTTCATCTCTTTAAAATTAATTTAGTCATACAAATATGTAAAAATGAAAAAATGCTACCACAAAATAGTATGCATTTCCAATTTTATTATATAAGTTAATTTAAATAACATATCAATATTTTATCTATTTACAAATATTTTTTCATTAGCTAAGATTCACAAGATATTGTAAAAACTTAAGAATAGTAATTTTTCATGTTGGGCGTTTGATATTGCTTACTTCAAAAATAGTTTTTTAATTTTTTATGTTATATTTTTTAATATATTTTTTATAAGTATTTAAAAAGTTTATGTAAAAATTTACATCGTATAAAAAAATTCTACGTAGTGAGATTTTTTATTACATATTATTATTATTTTTTTAAAATAAAAGAAAATAAAATTAATTTCAAAAAAAATAAAAATATTCTTTATTTAAAAAAATTTTATTTTAAAAATACTCTCACACACCAAATAGGCTTTCACGACGGTAACTAGCTAAACTTTTATTCACAGTTTGTATTCTAATAATTACCTGAACTGCGTACTATCTTGGTTCAAATTAAAAAATAAAAAATTAATATAATTGACTACATCGGTGACAAACGTGCTTCGTTTAAGAAATAAGTTCGTAAAAAATTCTTAAACATAAATTTAAAAATAAAGTACAATTATATATTTAGTTATATTAAAATTGTATCTAAAATTAAATTTTATTATGTTTTAAAAATAAATTTCGAACAACTAATATACAGATTCTTATTATAAGCACATTATCAATAACTTGTTCATATTTTTCAAAAACATGTTTTACTAGAGGAAAAAAGTTCCTTTTATTCCATATAGTAGCTATTTTGGGCTAGAGTTTTTTATGAAGCGTTTCGGAGTGTTTTTAATATAGAAATTTTTTTAAATAAAAATATTTTATTTTTTATTTAAAAATTATAAAAATATATAATAAAAAAATATTATTATATAAAATTTTTTTATATTTTTTAAAATTTTAAATAAATATTTATAAAAATTATATTAAAAATATAAAATATAAAATTATTTTTGAGTTGAGCAATGCCAAACGCGTCATATTTTTATCTCTATTTTACGAGAAAAATTTACCATGAGTCATTTATAAGAATTTTTTTGTTTCTAAAGAAAATTAATATGTAATTATGTTCTTTGTTTTCAGAATTTTCTGTTAAATCTCAAATTCAATAGACCGAGGGCGTTGGTGTTCGAACAGCTGGCATTTGTTCGACTGGTGCTCTGGTGGGGTCTACAATCAATTTTGTCTCTTAAACTGTCTTTACAATAGGCTAACTTATTAAATAATATTTCACTTATGCCACAATTAGAAAAAACTGGACAAACTGTCATTTTAACAGGCTATCCCGACAAGGATAAAATCGTCCATAAAATAGTTTTTTTGTCGGTAAAAAGTTTTACGTTCTTCGTTTTTATTTGAAACTATAATAGGCTGCTCAAATTTCTTTTAGGAAGTTTTTAAATCTCTTATGTAAACGGAAGAAAAGTAGCGAAAGAGATTTTATTCTTCTTTTCTAAAATTTTATATCTATTCTGATTAATAAGTAATCATTTTGTAATTTTAAAATTAATCAGTCGAACATGTATATAAACTGTATATCAGAATCAAAATAATCTTGCTAGACAGCAGTAATTCGTTTTTAATTTATTTGGTTGTTTTTTGGTATTATGGGTCACTATTATTGTTTGATTAGTTTGTGATTGCAAGATGATTTGAAACACAAGCCAAAGTCTTCATCATCCTTTTTGTTTTCTTTTTTTTTTCTTTCATTTTTTCATTTATTTATATTTATTTGGTTGGTAGATAGATTTATTACGATGTCTACATATTTGCTTGCATAAATTGATTGATGATTATCTTGGTGGTGGGTTTCTTTCTTTCTATCTTTCTATTGATCTTAATTTTAATCTTTAATTATTAATTTTATTTCATGTTGTTAAATAAGTATAAATCTCTCTAACTTCCATTCCTTTGCTTGTGTTGGCCTCCTCGGCTCTCTCTCTCTCTTTTTGTTTTCTCTCTAACTACAAAAGAAAAAGGAAAACAAATAAACACAATAATAGTACAGAATAGAGAGAAAGAAAGCCCAACGCTAGAAGCTACCAAGATTGTCTGTTAATCGATTCTGTTTTTGTTCTTGCATTTTAATCAGTTTGTTTTTCGCCCAATAGATCTTGGTCACTCTCCAAATTCAATCTTGCTGCTTCAAATTTCTGAAAGATCCAATCTTTCCATACCTCAAACCACCAGCAAGAACAAAGAGAGTTTTGGGTCGGCACTGCTTTTAGAGACCAAGAAACGCTACTGCTTGCTTAATTTAGATCTTATCAGCTCTCAAATTTCTCAAAGATCTAATTTTTCCAAGCAGAAGCCAAGATAAAAGAAGACAATATTACTCCGCTGAAATCACCGCTACTGTCTGGAATGCTGCTTCTGTTTTAACTTTTCAGAGAAGAGAAGAATCTTCCTCTTTATTAACTGTTGTTTGGATTTTGCTGAGAAATTTGGTGAAGAGTATAAGAAGAGATGATGCGGATGAGGACAAAAAATTCGCCGCCGGCGGCAGAGATGGAAGAGAAGACGTCGGAGTGGGAGGTCCGGCCAGGAGGAATGCTTGTTCAGAAGAGAAACGCCGGCGAGGACGGAGCTCCCGCAGGTCCACCGGTCCCGACAATCCGTGTCAAGGTCAAGCATGGAGCTGTCTATCATGAGATCTACCTAAGCTCCCAAGCTACATTCGGTAACTCATTATAGCTACTACTTGCTCTTGTCGTAGTTAAAATAGTAATAGCTGGTATTTTATCAATCTGCTTATGTGTCAGTTAGTTGAGAATAGATGGTGAGTGTTTATTGCTTAAAGTAGTTTCGTGTTAAATAGCATTCTTGATTGTTCTAATAGTTTTTTCTGATTTAGTAATGGAACGAACTTTTGTGTGTTATTTGGTGTTTTCATAATCTGATGAGTTTGCTTGCTAGAAAGTTGTTTCCTGAACTACTAAACCGTCGGCATTCACCTAGCAATTTGATTTTTTTGGGTGTTTTGGTATTTTGGCTTGCTAGTAAGAGTTGTGTGAAATATGAAGTTCTTGGCAGCCATCCTACGAATTTTAGCTTTTCAGGTATTTGGCGATGATGATTGAGGAGAAGGAAGATTTACATATCTGGTGAAATGTTGGTTTGCAGGAGAGTTGAAGAAACTGATTTCTGAGAGGACCGGACTCCACCATCTAGACCAGAAGATTGTGTATAAGGACAAGGAGAGAAACTCCTCTGCATACCTTGACACTGCCGGCGTACGTGATGGATCTAAGCTTGTTGTTATGATGGATGCAACAGCACAAGCTCGTCGCATTCTTGAAGCTCGCCATGCTGCCAAGTCCGAGAAAGCTACTAAAGCCATTGGTGGCATAGCAACGGATGTTGACAAGCTCACCACCAAGGTATTACTATTCTTACTTTGTAAAGTTATATGCTATTCATGGGGTTGTCCAAATTGATACAAATGTTTTCTGTAAAATAAATAAAATAATAAAATATCTGACAAAAATGAATAAATGTTCACAGGTCGTAGCCCTAGAAGCTATTGTGAACAAGGGGAAGAAGGTGGCGGATGAAGACTTGCAGAATCTAATAGAGCAGCTGATGAACCAGCTCGTCAAGCTGGATGCTGTGGTTGCTGATGGTGATGCAAAGCAACAAAGGGGAATGCAGGTGTGACTTATAATCCGTGAAACAATGTAGTTTAATTTTGATTGTCATCTTGGCATTTTGCATTTCTTGTGGGCTAATTATTGGATATTCTTTTGATCGGAATGCTATATTGATTGTACTGCAGGTGAGGAGAGTTCAGAAGTATGTTGAGAAGCTCGACATGCTCAAGGTCAAGAACTCAGTGCACAATCAGCAAAGCCCACAGCAGCAGCCGCAGCAACAACAACATCCGAAACCTCCAAAGCCTCAACCTCATTCACAGCGGCAGAGACACTCATCACAGCAGCAGCAACTACAGACACAGTCTCAACCTCAAAAGCAGCAACAGCAACTACAGATGCAGTCTCAACCTCAAAAGCAGCAACAGCCTGTGGTAACAACAGATTGGGAAGTTTTTGATTCCTTGTTCTCTCCCTCTAGCTCTGCTGCTACAACAACAGCAACTGTTCCAGTTTCCAGCAGAGCTGTGGTTCCCACTACCCCAGTGCCTTCATCTCCAGTTCCGAGGTTTGATTGGGAGCTATTTTGAAGCATAGGGAACTGAAATTGTTGCTCCTGGTTTGCTCTCTTTTCAATTTTTTCCTGCTTGTCGATCCTCCTTGACCTCTGTGGCAATTCTTTTGTGTGTATATCTAGATTTTGGTGGGCATAGCTTCATTAAAACTCTGTCAAGAAAATAACAATAAAAGTCATAAAGTGGATTGATTTGTTATGATGGCGAGATTGCTGCCTTTGTGGTCCGTCTCCCAATCCATGAATACCAATATAGCAAAGCATGTCATAATGTTCCAACATGGATGGATACCATTTAGCTGATCATGATTTACTCTTTTGTTTTTTCTTTCTTCATTTCCGAGATGGATTCCAATTCTGATAGTGCAGTATTTAAACTTGTTGTTTTTGGAAGTTGAGTGGTCCATGAAAGACGATGATTGTTGCTACTGTAATGACTAGTATTTGTTCAACTAATACCATTTCAAACTAAGTTTGTTGATGAATTGGTCGTTGAAGCCTGCGGTTGCAGTGCTCATTCTAAAGGTTACTGCATGTCTGCTTGAAAGTTTTCTTATGAGCGTTGTGCCATGTATATGTACAAAGAAATTTTGGTAGCTCCAGGGTGGTCACAAGCATGCAGTTCGCTGATGACCCTTATATAAGGGTTAGCTTTTGCAAGGTTACCCTTGCTGTGGACCCATTAGAGATGGCTGGAATCCGCTTAATCTTTAACGAAGGCGCATCCGTTAGTTACTACCTTAAGATTAAAGTTAGGTAGACTTTAGAGGTGTAGACTTTGAAAGCTTCAAGGCTGTTTTTTGTAGAGTCAGAGAATTGAAGTGCTAGAAGGAGGGTAGTTTGGTTGTTCTATCCATGTGAATCACAAGCTGAGCTTTTCATAAGAAACTATGCAAGAATATTCTCATGTTTATTTGTTTGTTGAAGAGACTCATTCATTCAAAAAAAATTTATAAAAAAAAAAAATCAAATTTCTTTGTTGTTGTTATAATTAAAGGCATGCCGTGGAGTTTACTAAAAATAAACTAGAGTTTACTAGGATATAAAACATGTAGTTAGGTGATATATTGAGATTTTGAGAGACATGTGCTGACCTTCCGTTGTGGTTGTTTAATCAAATTCAATACCCAACAAGCAAGCTTATTAGCACACTCAACAAGATTTGATATGTACAGTTTAACTGTATAATAACACTTTCTTACGTTAAAATTTTTATTAAGCTACCTAATATTAGAGGTGGCAAATTTCGACCCGACGCTAAAAAGTTAAATTCGGGTCAACACTTAGCCGGGTTCGGGTCGATTCGAAAATGATCCGAAATTTTAAATGGGTTCGGATTGACCCGAAATTGATCCGTTTAACTATTTATATAATATATATTATTTAATAATTAGAAAATAATAGCAAAAAATTTGAATTTAATTTATATATATATATATATATTAATTTATTTTAATGTAACTAATTTTTATTTAATTTATAAAATTTGTCAAAATTGATATTTTTCTTTTTAAAAATATCATAATTAATAATTTTATATATTATTATTAAAAATTAATATTTATTAATTTTATTTTAATAATTTTAATTATTAAGTGGATCGATCTGAGTTTGACCCGATTATAAATAGATTGGGTTAGGGTTTGATAATTTTGACCCATATAAATAAATGGGTCGGATTAGGATTGAATAATTTTTACCCGGTTATTATATGTGTCGACCAGAAACCAATCCAGGAATTCGAATTACCACCCCTATCTAATGTGCATTAAAAGAATTATCATTAGTTCGATATTTCCAAAATGTTCTTGTTTAGCTGTTGATGACTTTTCCGGTGAATAGCTATAACTTTTATAATGTGGTGATGAATTTTTAAATATATATGTTATTCAGGAATAAATAAACAAGATTGCTTCCCTTCTAAAAGATTGAAGTGTTTTGTTAGCTAGAGAAAGATTATCAGAAGTACAGATAGATGGTTGGTGTCTATTTCGAATTGCATAGCTTGCTTGAAGCTTGTCAAAATAGATATCGCAATTTGAATTGTTGGATTGATTTTGAATCAACTTATTTAGTAATTAGATCAAATTCATTCAATTCTAATTTAATTTATGAATTTATATAGATCAAAATTATCAATTCTAATTCAGTCTATTTAATGACCGGATCAATTCTGAACGATCTATTTAATAATTAAAATTATTTTTTTATATTTTTAAATTTGAGTGAAATTAGAGACTCAATTGTAATGAATATTGTCGCTGTCTTTTGTGAAGAGATTTTGTGAGTATTCATCAAAATGTATATTCCTTAATATCTCATAAACTTTAGAATGTTCTAAAAAAAATTTTTTTTTTAAATATTTGATAGCTGAAATTTATGATTATAAATATATTTATTACTATCGATAAAAAATTTTGATAAAGATAGCTAGTTTTGATAAAAAGTTTTCTACAAAATTTAAATTCATCATTAAATAAACATAGCAATACTTTCGATAATATTATAATTTTTATATTACAATTTTTTTTATTAAAGAATGAAAGTAAATATTAATTATAATATAATATAATTTATAATAACTTATAAATTACTATTATCAATTTTTTTATTATCAAAATTTTATTATAAAATAAAAGAAAATTGAAAAAGAGTTGTTTTTTTATAGTGACAAATTGAGTTGGTAGATCGGTTTAGAATTGACCATTTAATAATCAGATTAAATTCGTTCAATTTTAATCTAATTTATAAATTTATACGGATCAAAACTATCATCTTAATTCAATTTAAATGGATCAATTTCAGATTAAATTTTTTAGTCGGATCACACATTTTGGCACCCTTATATGAAAGCTTAACACAGCATGGCAATAAGAAAGATGATGCTAACGTAGTGCTGAAGAAGGCCATACACAGCAAGACAATGATATCTGAACTCCTGTGACAAATCGAATTCTCGTTTAAGTCAAAGAAAATTAAGAGCCTACATATTAAATACGACAAAAAGCAGAGTCATACATAAAAGTCTTAATAACCACGTCAATGAAATAATAGATAAGGTTATATCACTATATCATTTCATGATAAGGTGCATTCATATTTCACTCTTTCAGTGAGTACAACTGCAGGTGTGAAGAAGATAAAAAAAATTTTGTGTTATCTTGCGCAAAGGCAAGCATAAAAGAATTGGCTTATAATTTTTAGCTTATACAATCAAATATACAAATATCAAAAGATAAAACACAAAACAGGGCCTTCAGAAGCAGTGGAAACAGTGAGGATGCAGTCCATGGAGCATGCGGCCTTTATAAGCATTGATGTAGATCACAGCAGGTAACATGTGGCATTTACAATCAGACATTAATGTCTGCTCTCCTTGTTCTAGTAGCACTATCAGGCAGTGAAGTTGTCGATGAATATTTGTGACACCCATAGTTGTCAGATGTAGGAACTGGCTGTTGAGGATAGAGTGTCAATGGTGGTGAGAGGTTGTGTTGCGCAGGAAGCGGTGGAACAACATTGTACTTGTAAGCTTCACCCGTTAAACTGCCAAAAGATGAAGCTAATCAGAATTTATAAAATCAAGTAAGCTTCACCAGTTAAATTGCCTGCAAAGGAGTGACAGCCAACAGTATCCACAACTAAAAGAAACAATCCTGACAAATCAAATTTGTCATGCAGTAAAGTTAAAAATTCTTATCGATGTTTCAGGAGGATCAACCTGGACTAACTAACATGCATGTTAGAGTAATAGAACAGAATTTGGTTTCATGTTGTATTACTACATCTGCATGACATGAAGAAAACAGAATTCAGTTACATGTTTCAACACCATGCCACCAATATAGGAAGGTATTCGTAGAAAAGCAAACTTGAAACATGTACTGAAGTTTTTTCCTATCATTCAAGTATTTCGCGTTCTATAAATTAAAATCTGCAAGCACTATATCTATTCAAGAATATCCTACTGTGATGAATATACTTCAGACTTGCCAATAACTTATGACTCCTGTTCACTTCGCATTTATGTATGTTCAATAACATATGTAGGGTCCCCTAAAACAATGCAACAAGTAGAGCCAGAAGGGCTTCAATAGTCAAACTTCTGACGGTTACCAATTCAAATTAATGGAAAGAGAAGCTTTATTAACAAATTACGCAGTCTAACATATAATTGAGCATCTACCATCTGACCAAATATTCCATCTGCTGAGTTATTCTTTCTCATTCTTCTGTATAATCTCCCACTTTAACATTTTAGTATACCAGGTAACTTGTCTTTTGTATATTTTCTAAGTCAAAAGAAGCACAAAACTCCTTGAATATCAACCATGCAGAACATGACAGACAGGAAGACTTGATCTATGCTAAATTATTTAACAGGAAAATCTGCCTTAAAGTTTAGTTGCTTGAAATTTTGGTAAAAGCAAACACAAGCACACAAAAGGAACACTGCAAATTCTGAAGAACAGTATAAGAAACAACTAAGCACATGCAATAAGTAATTCAGATATGCTCAAACAATACTAAGAATTGCAATATCTTAGTTGAGTATTTACCTCCTCACTTTCTGGAAAAGTTGATCATCTTCCTTTGTGATTTCATCTGACTGGTGGATATTGCTCTGTAATGAAGACATAGACCATGGACTCTGTGCAGGTATTTCATCAGAGAAGTATCTTCTTTTGATCAACTGCAAAAAACATCTTATTAGCGATCAACTGCCAAAAATTCTTATTAGCATCAGATTGGATATCTCTCCAGACCAAAACCAACAGAACAGAGTACCAACCATACGAAAAAACTTCATTATAGCCTCCTTGTCATATCTTGCTCCTTTCGCAGCCTGCAGCAAACAATAAAAAAAGAGCATTAATATCTAGCAGAAGACCATGTTGATCTATCTGTAGAAAGTTTCCAGTGAAACCATACTCAATGAAGCACCAGAAGAGAATGCTAGAAAATGTCTTCCTATAAAAGAGGTCAGACTTTGTCTAACGAAAATTTACGATCAAAAATAGATACCTTGCAGCAATAATGCTGAGTAAGTAAGATAATAAGATTTTCAATAAAATGAGAAGGAATGCACCAAATAAATGAAGTAAGTAAATAATAGAGGCCTACTGAGAGTGATCAAAGATGGAATGATGATGTTTTTGCCTTAGTGTAATACATAACTAGAAAGGAAAACAGAACATTGGATGAAAAACAAACTAAGTAAATAATAGAGGTCTACTGAGAGTGATCAAAGATGGCATGATAATGTTTTTGCCTTATGTATTACATAACTAGAAAGGAAAACAGAACATTGGATGAAAAACAAATACTCTATTCAGTGAACTTTATATAGCATATTATGATTAGAAGAGTATGAAAACAACTAAGTTGAGCACATATTGACAATTATGGGACCAAGATTTTACCGCAAGAATGCCTGTACTTCCGGGAAAGCTTTCTGTAAGTGGGAGTTCTTCACTAGATGGGAGCAGGCCTTGCTTCTCAACCCACTGACGAGCAGCATCAACAAGATTCCCACTACTTCCCCTGTTCCCTTCAGCAGCAATATCAGTTTTGTTAGCAATAACAAGGTAAGGAACAGGGAGACCTCCAGGACCACCAGATCCTAAAGGAGCAGAAAAGGTTCCTGCTGTTGCAATTTCAACTGCCCATTTCTGCAAGCTTGTCTTTGTCCTCCTTTGGGAGAGATCATGGACAAAAATAACACCTGGGACACAAGAAAACATGTCTTAGGCTGAACTTTGCTTCATATGAATAAGTAGAATATTTTTTTATTGTACAAAAAAGGTAACAATATAAGCATCAGTAATTAACTTATGAAATGCCAGTGATGAGAGATAAGCTTTACTGAAGCCATTCAAGAACAAACAAAAGTTCTTGTTTGTCTCCAGCTATCGGCTTCTGAGAAACTTGGAAGTACGAAAATGGGCCTTGAACAGAAATAAGCATCATTGTTCCAGTTTGACAAATTCAGAGTAACATGAAAGTTTCAACATCCTACTCGACAAAGAATAAAAAAAACATGATTTGCTTGACGACATGTCATGTTAGAAGTTATGAGATTTTTTCTTGATGAAGAAAGTGTTATCTATGTAGGAGATAGCAACAAGGATGTGAGCTGTCATCGATTTTGACGAAGAGTAAGGAAATTATGTTGCTGTTTGTATATCGACAAAGAAACTTCATTTTAATTGTTTTCTGGAGGCGTCATAGGTTTATAAGAAGATATGTTGTATATAATATTTATTTCGTAAACTTTGTCATGAGATATGAAGGGTATATGTTTACTTTTTGTCAGCCACAGGTGTTGCAAGTACAACCTATAGCCATCAAACCCTTGTATATCATGCGTAAGTTATGTTACTTTCATCTTGAACAAATTTTCCTTTCAGTCAGCTCCTATAATTGGAATTCTCAAAAGATGGTGCCCCTCTTTAACTCACTTTTCATGGTCCAAAGATATTCCATGAGCCGATTTGTAGCATAATTGGTGGCTAGTGGAAAAGAGGGCCTATGATCAATGGCCCTAAGCTAAACTACAGCTTTGCAGTCTGGTCCTTGAACAGGATATTGAAAGTAATTTAACCTTTTGAACTGGATGGAACTTTGGCAAGTTAAGACTTTCACTAAGAGCAACATAAACATCTAACATGACAATCACACTAATCTTGATAAAAAAAAATTGATCTTCTGTAGCAGCAACAGCACAATCATGACATTGGAGCAAATGTCTGCAGAAAACCGCCCTTCATTTATCATCCTACAATGTCTAGCGTAAGCCAACAACTTATTCCCAGTTTTCTCTACAGTTTCTTTTTCCCAGGCATGTCATCAAAATGAGATGTATGACATAGTCCTTCATAGTCCAGAACCTTCAATTCTAGGTATGGCAATTGCAAAGACAGGTTAAGCATTTTTTAAGAATGGAAGGACTAAGTCAAACATGATACATTTATACTGTGGATTATTTTATGGACTCAATTTCAACTGACTATCACATGGTAGACACATATTTGCATCTACACCCTCAAAACCGATGAAATAAGAACTCCATTAAGAATAAATGCAACTTACTCGAGAAAGACTGCACTATTACGTATGTAGTAACATGTTGTGCATGGGATGTTCAAGATTTAGAAAACAGAAACAATGTCCTGAATTATCAGAGTATGATGCTTGAACCCCAAATTAAATAATTTGGGAGATACAACTAGGGCAAACACCAAAACTAACCATCTTAAATAAGTTCAATCACATCATAACCATGTGATCCACCTCAGTGCACCTCAACAAGGGAATTCAAATTGTAAACAAAACAAGTAATAGAATGAGATGTACAATGAAAACTACAAGAGAGACAAACTTAATGGAGTTCATCTGATAAGGAAAGTTGAACCTACTTCAACTTTAAAGAGTTTTATGTTCTTAGTAAAAAATACCAAAAGCATAGAACATAAAGCATGCTAAATTTAACAAACAACGGTCCTTAGATGATAAACGATGGATGTTTCCGTGTACCATTAATTTGTGTATAGAAGATGGATCGACAATCCTTGTAGCGCTCATGTCCTGAGATATCCCATAGCTCTACAAAGAAATCTCTTTCTACATCACTATTGATGCTATTAGAGGAGCTGCCGGCACTTCCACAAGTAATACGCTGATAGAAGATGCAAGCTCTTGAGACCACCTATATTTTAATTTCAAAATTAAATAAAGAGCAAAGCTTTACCTTAACACCAACTTGACACCCAACTGTAGGAGATGGGCTAGCTAGAGACAAACCTTTCACTATAAGATGTATCAACGATGTTTTCCCCACACCTATTACAGTAGAATATCAAGCCTCAGACAGTTATCTTCGGAGTACAAGCATACATACACAGAATAAGATGTCCGCAGACTAGAAAGAGCTGTAAATAGTACGGCATCCAGCACCCCACTTTAGCTATCATATTGCCATCGTTACAGTTACCATTTTCCCTCTGCTCCGTGCAATGATATTTTGTTTGAGTATTCCAAGACACAACTAAGAAAATACTTATAAAGATGTTTGTGTAATCCAAATTAGAATCTGTTTACAGAGAAACAATTATGCAACTCAAATAATATCTCCTATGTCAAACACAGGTCAGCCAAAATTGCAAAACCGAAGTGACCCAAAGTTTACAGCAACATGTACCAAATCGACCAAAAAAACCAGGAGGATTCCAACATTATAGACCTAAAATGAATTAACTTCAACAGTATCAAGCTTAAAAGAGGCCAACCACTAAAAGCCTCTTTATCACATACCATAAATAGTTTGCATCAAGCAAAACCCCATCAGCAAATTACATATCAAAATAGGAACCTCCATGAATTCCCCAAAACTTCGCATCCGACATTCTTAAAACACAAACTAAGGCCAAACACTAGAAAGTAAACCTTGCTAGCTAAATTCAGATTCTAGTTCATTGGCCTTGCACAACACTAACCCTCCACTAATGACAAAGCAGCATTAGCTGCTCAATGGAATTTTGCCAAGAGTTCAACATAATTTACACATAAATATCTACAGAATAGTTTAAATGCAAGGAAATAAAGAGCAAACTAAACTCCAATGTCTCAACCTGATGTTAGAATATGCAATTTCCTCACCTAATAAACAAACCAATTCAACAAGTAAAATTCGCCGCTGAAACCCAATTATAAAACGCAAGAATAGGACAGAAACTAAATTGCGTACAAGAAAGATTTTGCCGAGTACCTGAATCACCAACAACGAGGACACGAACCTGACCGACAGGGGGGCCTCCACCTCCATTCTGATCCCTGTCTTCCCGATCCCTCCCTCTCCAAAACATCATCTCGTACCAAACTCCAGAGCAAAGGAATCAATACGGGGCATTGCAGCAGAGATGTTTCATAACTTACTACAGAAGCAAAACCACAAACACCTTGCGGGCAAAAGATAGATAGATACCTATCCAGGTTAAGGATTTCGTTGAGCCTTTGCTGAAAAAGAAGCTTGATTGAGAAAGTGAATTAATTCTGGTTCTTTTTTATTTTTTGTTTTGGTTTATGGGATGAAGGCAAGATGGAGATCTGAGAGAGAAAGAATGGAGTTTTTGGGTTATGCCAAGTTCCGGGAAATTTAATTGAATAAATTTGTTTATCTTTAAACCAAAAAAACAATGAACTGCCTAGTGGACTTTTAATTCTTAAAAAGAGAGGAAAAAAAAGTATTTCTAAAATAAAATATTTTATAAAATTTTAAAATAAATTTAATTTTCTATTTAAATTTTTTAATAATAATAATATTATTTTTTAATATGAATTTTGTAATTTAATTTTTAAAAAATATTTTATAGAATATAGAAAATATTTATTGGAAATATAAACTAAATAATTGAAATGAAAATTAAAAAAGTTTAGCAAAACAATACCTCAACCAAGGATTAGGAGGTATTTGATTGAGCGTTTTATCAACGTTTTTTTTAATTTTTAATTTTATATTTTTTAATATATATTTTATATATATTTATAAAATTTATTTATAAATTTAAAAAATATAAAAAAAATTTACGTAATAAAAAATTTTTATTATATAATAAAAAAATAACTCATTTTTTAAAAAAATAAAAATAATTTTTATTTTAAAAAAATTTATTTTATAAGTACGGCTAAACTAAGATTTATATACATAATTTGGATTGTGAAATATCCTTTCAAAGAAATATCAATTTTCGTGGCAATTAGTTCTTAGAAAACGGCTAATGTATAATTAGTTTTATGCGCCTTTTTTAAAATCAAAATTTTTTATTCAATTAATATTCTGTTATAATAATTTAAAAATATAATAATAATAATCAACAAAAATTTGATGTTAAACTTGATGACGTTTATGGTTACCCAGTTTGAAATATTTTTAAAAAGTTATAGTAAAATATTACATGATACGAAAAAGTCAGCCCCATCTTGGATAGCATAGCGAAATGTTGTAAAAAATGTTTTTAGAAATTTTTTCTATGACTTCTTAAGAACTTATTGTGCAAATATTTAACACATATATTTTTTAAAAATAGTTTGAATACCATAAAAATTTCTTTTAGATTTGAAAAGTTAAAGAAGCTACTGAAATGCGATATAGAGATGTAGGATGTGTTTCGTACTACTTATAAACTAATTTTTTTTATAAAAAAAATATTATTATTATATTTAAAAAATAAATTTTATTTATTTATATTAAAATAATAAAATAAAATATTTTATAATATAATTATATTTTAAAGTATGAAATAAAATAGAAGAATGACAGACATTTTCTAATAAAATGTGAATAGATGACTGAAATAAAGGAGGTGTTTTGTAATGTGTTTTGAAGGGTATTTTTTAATTTATATTTTTTAATATATATTTTATAATATTTTATAAAATTTATATGAAAATATAAAAAATTTACATTATAAAATTATTTTATTATTCATTATTATTATTTTATAGTTAAAAATAAAATAAAATAAAAATATAATTTTGAAAAGTATTGTCAAACTCAACCACAATCTGGTAAAAATGAATTTGAAGTTTTCGACTGATGGGAATTGACTCTGTTGATAACCGTAAAAATTGATGGGAAGTAAAAATTGACTCTGGTCATCTGTTGATTAACCAGATGTATGAATGTTTGGAAAAACTTTTTATAATTTATTGTTTTAAATAAATTTATTATATTTTAAATAATTTATAAAAGTTTTATTTTATATGTTATTTTTATAAAAATAAAAATTTTATTTAAAATAAAATTTTGTTTCATAAATATATCAAGCGTTTCCTTAATGAAAGTTATAATTATTAAATTAAATAATATAATATGGATATCATCGTTCGTCAGACCGGCTGGTCCGGAGCTGGATCGGATCCGGATTCCGGTCAACCGGATCACATCTGGCAATAAAATAATATTAAAGAAATGTTAGATTTTCTTCATCTGGAATCGCCGGTGACAAGTTCAGAACACTATATTTGAGCGATCACGTGCGAGCATGACTGTTCATATATGTTTATCGTATATCTTAAAAAACTTTTTAATCAACCCTAACGTATCAAATAAAGAATAAAATATATCTGAAAATTATTAAAAATAGTCAAATATTTTTTTACAATTAGTTTTTAATAACTAATTATTTAATCTTTATTATTTAAATAATATAGAAAATATTTTAGTTTTTTACTCTTTTAGCTAAGATCATGTTAATTCTTTTTCCAAAAAATAACTTTCTAAAAAATATTTTTTATTTTAAAAAAATTTCATACCATTCTGCAGTTATCAAAAATTACATATTCGATGAAAATTAGATATATTAATCATAGTTGGGAGCATTTGCTAGGCCTTTTTTTATTCCTTTTTTTTCTGGATCAGTATTTTTTATTTTTTGAATTTTAAAAATATAAAATTAATTAAAATCAAGTTCTTCAGCAAAAAGCATCGAATAAAAATGATCACTTGTTTAATTTATATCATATTACATCCATGTGCCTGATTTTTTTTATCACAGCTTATATGATAAGTTAAGCGCGATTGCAGAATAATATTATGTTTTAGGCATTTACGAAAACATTTTGTACGGTTCAATACAATTGTTTCACATGAAATTTTCGAATAACTAGCACGTTATTTAACATGTAAGCCAGGAGTTGCAATTCTAATTTTGGGCATATTTGAAATTTTATATTTAAAAAAATTTATAAAATAATATATTAAATTTTTTTTAATAATTTAAATTTTTTAATAAATACTTTCAAAAATATCTCAATTACTTTGCTTTAACAAGAAAATGATTTCGAATGAATACACACTTATAGGTAACAATCATTACCGCTATTATCGTGGTTGTGATTTATAATCAACCCAAGAAACTGTTCAAGATTCTAAATTCCGTTAAAACAAATTTCAAATTTCAAAAGGGTAACTTGTAATTTCTGACAATTGAAAGCTGTCTGAACTCCGAACGCTGCAAGCTAACCACTGTTTTCGTCTCCACGTGTTATTCATTATTTCGCAGATTACTGCTCTTATCCTACTCCATACGTTTCTCGCTACAAATTTGGTCCAACCAATAATGCTATTTATTTCTTGAATCACGGCAATCTAATGCTTCCCTGCGGAACAACGAAATTTGAAAGCAAGCTCGTGGGGCCACGCTGCCCTGCTACTGCAGTGTTTACTCCAACGCTTCGATAACCACAATTCGAATTCCCGGTCTAGGCAACGGTCGGATCTTTCTTCTCTGTTGTACCTTCTTATCTCCGCCGTTAGATCTAATCACATTATACCGCCAGATTCAATACCAACCGTCTGATGATTTCTAATCCTGAGTTGTTGTTAAATAATCTCGAATTCAACCGAGACAAAATAAACAATGTGCAACACTAACTGTGCAGCTACGCACCTTTCTTCTAATTTTGAACGAGTGCGCCTTGAAACAAAGATCAAGCAAGCTTCTTCTTCTTTTGCTTTCTAAGTTCTCTACTACACTCTATCAGAGCAATTGCTCGAGCTCGAGTTCGAGATATTTGATTAACAACGGCAAAGTTTCTCCTTTATTTGCTTAGCTAGTCTCTGTCTTCGATAGATTTGTTTGGAAGCGAGAGGGGGACCGGGTTGAAGGTTTTTGCTTTGGAACACAGATTGCAGCCTTGGTAACGCTTCTAGCTGAAGGTAAGCAAAAGAATCCAAACACGTCGAATGATTGAGTCTTGGTTTTCAAATTCTTAGAATTTTTTAGTTGTTCTGATGAGCTGTAGTGAACTTGCGGGGAAGCTTTTGAGATGATTATGAATAAGTTGCAAATCGCTTTCTGTTTTTGATTGATGCTTTCGTGTTGTTCATACTTCAATTAGATTAGATTAGATTGGGATTTCCTCTTTCAGTTCCAACGTTCTCTTCACTTTTTCCTTTACTTTGATTTGATTTGTTTTCCCCGTCGGCCGGCTTTCAAATGACCAAGTTAAACATAGCCTTTTCTAGTTCAAACTACTTCAAATTCGAATTCACAGGAAGGATATTGTAGTCATTTACATCCGATTTTGTTTTCTATTTTTTGTGAACTGTTGTCTAGCTTTGAGGCCGCTCGCCGTTGTCGGCCGTTCGAGTGCGACGGCAAACCATCTAAATGACAAAATTACCTTCTTTCAGCCGTATTTTGTCATTTAAATTATTTAGAGCACCTTTGGAGTGGGGTAAAAAAATAATATTAATTTTCTCTTATAAATTTCTGAAAAATAAACTGATATGTAATAGTTTTATAATGTACATATTCTTTTTTACAATACTATAATGTTTCGATTTAAAATTGATAATTATTTTCTAAAAATTATGACAAATTACCTTTTTATTTAGCTCATAAATGGAATTTTTGGAAAGAGAATTTTGATAAATAAATTACTTAAATGATTGATGAAAATGAGTTTAATTTTGTATTTATTTTATTATTATTTAATAATATAGTGTTTGAAAATAGAGTTAGAAATGTTTTGAAAAACGAAAAAACCTAAATTTGAAAAAAATAGGTAAACATTCTGAAGCAACAGCTTGTCTACTCGTCTTCTGTAGCCTTTCAACTTTTTCTCAAGCAGCGACGTGCGTTGTTCTCACTAGAATTCAATTTTGCTGCTTTGTCAATATTTTTTTCTTAATAATTTCTCTCAAATCATGCAATTATAACTCAATCATGCAAATTATGATCCAAATCTATCTCTTATATTCCAAAGATCTCACTAATTTCTAAACAACTGCCAAATGTTTCCAAATCTCAATTTCAGAAAGCGATCTCTCAACTTCTTTTGTTATTCCAAATATAACCTTTCTCTATAAAGCACATATCCTCGTGTTCTTCCACTTCACGCTCCCCCTTGCTTCGAAGCACTTTTTCAAAGCGAGCAAGCTGCTTGTGAGAAAGAAACCCCAAAGCTAGCACTTCTACAACAGCAGCAATCCAAAACAATCAAAATTTATTCTCAACAAATCTTAATTTTTCTAACTTCACTTAATTAACCCCACACCACCCTCTAGTACTCTTCTCTTCTTGTTTTTCTTTGCTTAAAAAGCTAGATTCTGTTCTTTAATTTAACCTTGAATGATCACGAACTCCCTTCCTCAGAGAGGCAAAAGAAAACAATGGAGGACGAAGGAAAAGAGTTAACATCAGAGCAATGGTTATCTCGTGCACAATCACTCGTGCCGGCGGCGATTGAAAGTGCGAAGGCGGCGAAGGCGTTCACCGGAAGATGGAAAACGATTTCTTCTATGCTCGATCGAGTACCTACTTGTCTCTCCGATCTCTCCAGTCACCCGTTCTTCTCGCGCCACTCGCTGTGCCGTGAGATTCTGCAGTCTTTCTCTGCGACGCTCTCGGATTTGATCTCGCTTGCAGGAAAATGTCGGTTCGGTAGTGAAATTAACTGTGGCAAGCTGCAGATGCAGAGTGATATTGATGCGTTATCTGCGAAGCTTGACCTAAATCTACGAGATTGCTCGATGTTGCTGAAAACAGGCGTGCTTGCTCCGCCTTCGGCGGAGGAATCAGTGAAGGAGCTGTTGGCTAGACTTCAGATCGGGCATGCGGAGGCCAAGCACCGGGCGCTCGATGGATTGCTTGATTCTCTCCGGGACGATGACAAAACAGTTCTTTCCTCTATTACTCGGTGCAATATATCGGCAATTGTTCACATGCTTACTGCTACTGCGCCGAAGGTTAGAGAAAAGGCATGCACTGTCATATGCTTGTTAGCGGAGTCTGGTAGTTGCGAAAGTTTGCTTGTGTCAGAAGGGGTTTTGCCACCATTGATACGGTTGGCAGATTCGGGAAGCTTGGTTGGAAGGGAAAAGGCTGTGATATCACTACAGCACTTGTCAATGTCCTCGGAGATTGCTAGGTCAATTGTAGGCCACGGTGGCGTGCCTCCCCTTGTTGAAATCTGTAGGACTGGGGATTCAGTATCACAGCCTGCAGCGGCAGGTGCGCTGAAGAACATTTCTGCTGTGCCGGATGTCAGGCAGAGTTTGGCTCATGAGGGAATTGTTAGTGTCATGATCAATTTGCTCGATTATGGAATTATTCTAGGTGCGAAGGAGTACGCAGCCGAGTGCCTGCAGAATTTAACATCTAGCAATGACAATCTCCGAAGGGCAGTGATCTCAGAGGGAGGCATTAGGAGTCTGTTGACATACCTTGATGGCCCGTTGCCTCAGGAATCCGCTGTTGCTGCATTGAGAAATCTTGTGGGATTGGTATCAGTAGATACTTTGATGTCTCTCGGTGTTCTTCCTCGGCTAGTCCATGTGTTGAAATCTGGATCAATTGGGGCACAGCAAGCTGCAGTTTCTTCTATTTGCAAAATTTCAAACTCCTCCGATTTGAAGAGGGTGATTGGAGAATTTGGGTTCCTGCCAATTCTAGTGAAGCTGCTGGAATCCAAGTCATGCCCAGCAAGAGAGGTTGCTGCACAGGCAATTGCAAGCTTAATGAGCTGCCCACAGAATTGTAGGGAAGTTAAAAAGAATGAAAAGAGCGTGCCAAATCTGGTTCAATTGCTTGATCCAAGCCCACAGAATCCCGCAAAGAAGTACGCTGTGTCATGCCTTTTGTATCTATCTTCGAGCAAGAAGTGCAAGAAGTTAATGATCTCTCACGGCGCATTAGGATACCTTAAGAAGCTTTCAGAAATGGATGTCCCCGGAGCGAAGAAACTGCTCGAACGAATAGAAAGGGGGAAACTGAGGAATTTGTTTAGCCGGAAGTAGGTTTAGCGGATCCCTATTGTTCCATGTAATGCTGCCATGTTATCCGTAGCCCTTGTTACCTTGTAATCAATGTTTCACCGTCTCTATGAAACATGAAGCTTTTGTAACTCTTTTTCTGACCAATCATCTATGTAACATATATGTCGTAAAACTGTTTCTAATCTAGTATCTCTGGTATCTAAACCTTCATTCAAAGATTTATCTGTTAATCAACATGCGTTTGGTGTATTTTTGTTCTCTGTAATCTTTTAACCAGGTGTTAAGAAATTTAGTGCCACGTCATCTACATTGCTATGGTCTTTAGGCTACAAGGATTGGACGAACTCTTATCTTCTTCCGACCACGATGAATTCTCAAACTAGTAACGTGAAATTGGGATCTAGACATACCACTACTCATCAAATCATCGCGTTGTTGCTGCAAATCACCGCGCCCGCATCTTCTTCTTCTCCCGGCGGCCGCATCTTCTTCTACTTCCCCCGTGCATATGTACCTTCCTCTCCTCGCCGATCTCCTTTTCTTCTTCCTTGCGATCGACGCTGCCACTGCTTTACGTTCATTGTTTGTTGCTGTTCTTCGCCAGGGATCTTCACCGGTTTTGTTTTCTTCACCATCTGCGCCTCCGGTACCTCGAATGGTTGCCGCTGCTTCTTCTAAGTCCCGGCCTCATCTAGGTAAGTAAAGTAGTTAAAAGAAAAGGAAGGAAAAAAAGAAACCATCTTCTCGATGACTTTGTCTCAGCACTCCAGAGACTTTTTATTGATCTCCACCGATTGTATGTTGGCTTTGTCTCATAATTGAAGCGAGTGGCAAACCTCCGTCCAGACTATTTTTCGTAGTTATTGCCTTCCTGATCACGTAAACGGTTCTCTCCCGTGACCTTATGTACCAACGGCTGGACCGTTCTAAATTCTAGCTCTATCCCGCGTAGTTTTAAAATCGGATCGGAACGTCAAATCGAAAAATAGTACGGGTCACAATTTTTGAATTAATACGTCGAATTAATCAGTCAAATCATCTGATTAATAATATTAAAATATTTTTGATTAATAATAATAATAATTATAGTAAAAAATTTACTGTTATCATAGTACTATTAATAATAATAACAGTAATCATAATAAAAAATTAAAGTAAATCTATTATAGCATTATTAGCAATAATAATAATAATAATAATTACAGCGAAAATTAAGTATTGTCATCATGATATTACCATCACAACAACAATAATAGCAGCAAAAATTTATAGTGAAAAATATTTAAATAAATTAGGCGATTAGAAGAAAATAAAATCATAAAAAAGATATAATCAAATTTTTTTTAATATACATATTTGAGTCTGAATAGTTTACAATATAAAATTTTAAAAGTCACTAATAATTGATATTTACAAATGAGATATAATCAATTATATTTTTGTATTATCATATTTAAATACAAAATCTAAACTATATATTATTTTCAATATAGAACTATTAATAATTTTTTTATATTAAATACACCATAAATTAAAATTTTTTTAATTAATTTTTTTAAGTTTTATTCAAATCGATTTGATTCGGTCGGACGGATCGATCGATTAAAGCGGATCAAAATGGATCGATTATATAAACTGTCTTTTTGTAAATTCGGATCAATTTACCGTCTGGATCAATGGTTTCTGGGTCTGATAACTATGCTCTCCCGTGTCTGTTTCAAAGTCATAAAAATGAATATCGCAAAAGTAAATTTTATAAAAGTAAAACTAGATTGACTAGAGTTTAAAATAGTAATGAAAATATGTAAATGAAATTTAAAGTAAAATTTTAATTAAAAAGTATGATATAAAAATAAAAATAAAATTTGAAGTGATTATTTGTGAAGTGTCAAAACTTAAAATTTGAAAAAAAAAATAGAATTTGATAGTAATTAAAATATGCCTTAAATGCAGTTATTAACAAATTTATTCCCACAACAAATATTTACATGTTTGGCATTGCATATTGATGCTTTTCTATTTTATTTTAATTTCTTGTACCTAATAAAAATTTTCCCACTATTTTAAATAATTGTTTAAATTTTCAAAAATATTGATAAATTACACATCTTAAAATCTTATATATTTTTCATTTTTATAAATCTTTTTAAGAGGTTAATAAATAAATTTATTTTCTAAAACAGTTCAAAATAAACTTTTTTAACAAAATTTCTTATTTTAAATAACCACAAACCGCTCCTTTATAAAGGGTGGACCAACTCTGCTTTCTGCCATATAGCTTTTAAATAGATGCTCATGCTGTGAAGCTCCATCGAAAGTGAACGATTTTTTTCCCGCTTTGATCGCTTGCTTGAATCCATGCAGAGGGTTACTGAAAATTTTCTTCTCTAACTTTTTCTTCTCATTAACGACAATTTAGAAAGCTGGAGCTCATTTATTTTATATTGAAATTTTTTTAATAATATTTTAGATCTTTTATTAAAGACTTAGCAAAAACAGACATTTTATTTCTGAATATTTTGTTGTTATTTAATTTTTTGAGATAATAAGCATAACTTATTTTTAAAAAAATATTTTAAATAGTTTTTATTATAAATTTTTTTCTATTTTATAGGTACTTTTAAATATTCATTTATCATACGTTTCAGCACATTTAGACAATCGGCACTGTTCTGCATCTGCATAGCATCACATAGAGTTTTGGATAGAGAAAATAAAAAAACACACTAATAAAATTATTTTATTTTAAATTAAAATTAGCTATTAAAAAATGTGTTATTATAAATAGTGTTTTTCAAAGTGAAAATATTTTATTTTTAAAAAAAATAAGTTGAAAATAATTTTTATATATTTTTTGTTAAATGAGCTGAAATTAATTTTTTAATATAAAAAATTGAATTAGTGAAAAGAATACTCAAAGTCAAGGAGTTTTATTGTCGCTCGGATCTTTTTCGCTGTTTAACAAGAGCTAATTGAATTATTATTATCTTGCAGCAGGTGTAGCGAAAGTTAGCAATGCCTATAGCTAAATGGGCTGCAGCCCAAACAAGCATTCTCTATCATTTGAAGCCGAACTTGGGTCCCGAGAAATATTTTGGGCCCAGGCAATCACGCCGAACTGGTCCGACTGCGCCGTAGAGAACGTAGGCACAGAATGTAATAATGAGGATAAAGTAAGGTCATTCTGTTTTCTCTCAAAAGGAATGATATCGGTTACATGTTTCGGCTGGAATGTTCTGTGGTGGAGAGCTGTGGCTGCCGTTCGATGTCGGACTTGGCGATGTAGGCCCACCCTATCAGAATCACAACACAAAACGAAGGAACAGAGTTTTAAGTGAGACGGACATCACCCATTAATTTAAAATTTTTTTTATTAGTATATTATTGTTTTGAGATTGTTCTTTCGAATCATTCTTTCCGCTGCTGCTACTGCTGGTAGTGAAACATTTCCTTTGTTTAGTTGTTTTTATCTATTACAATAGTTGTTTTTTAGTAGCTATCTGTTTTCTTCTCTTTACTTCTTTAAAGATTCTTTGATTCTTCTTTCAGGTTATCAGCAAGCTTCAGAAGTTCTTTCTTTAGGTGTTATTTATTTGAGTAAATTTCTTTTGCTTTGCGGCGGCTATATATAGCTTGTTAAGTATATTGATTATGTATGTCCACTGAGATCTGTAGCAGAAACAATTGTTTTAGTTTTAGTGGTTGAATTGTATAAACATATCAGAAAACAATCGATATGATTTTCTTTTGCTTTTCTATGTCAATTAGATCCTTTGTTTTTCTATGCAAAAATATGATTTCCTTTTTTTCCCCAAAAAATAAATGCTTTACGTTGTACTGTTCCTATAAAGAAAGCCTTGCACTTGTCTTGGGTTTTGCTTTTCATCTTTTGCTTTTTTAAATTATTTTAGTTTTGTGGACAACTATTTGTTTTCTTCATTTGGGGTTGAAGCAACAAAATAGGCACTAGTTCATTTAATACAAATCGTAGTAACACTCACGAAGCTAGTATAACTTAGGTTCGTAATTCTGTTTTGGTTCTTCACCTCTTGACATGATCAACCAGGTGAAGTCAGAAAAGGTAGTTTTAGTTGGTTAAGTACATGGGTTCTCCCTTGTCGTACGCTTGAGTATTTTGTGATAATGTGGAGGTATAGGCAACTAGTTTAGTTTGATTATGCAATCGATTTTCTCAAGTGCAAAGCATTTGCATAGGGAATCCTTTGCCTTGAGTAAATTGAATGTATTCCTACTATAGATTAGTAACTTTAATGCTCATGTCTTTTTCTATGCCAAGTCTACTGAAATTGTAGTTACTAGTATTCTAAAACCAACTCTAAAGAACTGCTGAAAACATATTCTAAAATCAACTCTAAAAGTTTCAACTATGTTTTCCAATGTCTTTCAGAGATTCTACACGTTTATGATACTGCTTGTCTGAATGTTATACCCCCTTAGTTCATCCTGATGAAGATACACTTAAGGGTACCTGCATAAAGTATAATTGTCACTGGATCAAGCAATATTAGCGTCTGGTGGAAAGACTTGCTCTTTAACAAGTAAACTAATTAAGGCAATGACAGGCCATCTGTTCTATTAGGCTTGAGGATAACAAAAATTTTGTTCCAGTAGATGTAATAATGAAGATACATATTATGTTAAATTGGTATATTCTTATGGAAATTATGGTTATCACCAAAAGAAAGAGCCATCCATTGAATCAAGCACTTATTTTGTATCTAAGTTTGAGCACCATTGTTTCTGTAGTTTAATTTGGAGATAAAAATTTGATTGAAACTCGATTTTGTTGTTATTGTACTGATTTGGGTAAAAACAAAAGTTACCAAGTTTCTTACTGCTCTTTTCTTCACCTTGTAATTGTAGCATTGTCTAAGCTGCTACAAGAATTGTTTGAGGTCCTTAGTCTAAAGTCTCATTTCACGATTTCCTTTCTGCTTATTGCAGCTCTGTAGTACAGTGAATAATGCCCACCTTAGAAGCTACAAGGGCAGAGCTTGGACTCTTGGTTCTATACTTGAACAAGGCAGAGGCCCGAGATAAAATTTGTAGAGCAATACAGTACGGATCAAGGTTCTTGAGCAATGGAGTTCCTGGAACTGCTCAAAATGTTGAAAAATCAACTTCCTTGGCACGAAAAGTTTTTCGACTTTTAAAAGTTAGTTTCCTATTCTCTTGCTGACAGTATGCCCTATATAAAGGAGTTTCATGTTTTGTTTACTTTGCTTTAATTATCTAATTTTTCTTGTTATTTTGTAGTTTGTCAATGATCTGCACGCCCTTATTAGTCCATCACCAAGAGCAACTCCCATACCTCTGGTTTTGCTTGGAAAGGTATATGACCTACTTTATGGCGCAAATGCATGGTTGTTGTTTACCGTATAGCAATTTACATGTTTGTTCCATAAGGACTGATGCTAATTCTAATTCAAACAAATCTCACACAATCTTGTTGTTTTTTAAAAAAAGTGAAAGATTGCTTAATAAACTTTTAAAAAGTGTATGAAATCAAATTTTGACAAAACAAGCTTTTATGATTTTAAGAAGGTAGGTATGGTTATAATTGAAATTTTAGAATCCACTTTGGTGTCTTTTGCTTGAATTCTTAAATAGTTTGATGATTATTACAGATAATTGTGAAAGTTTCACACCTAATACATTGGTCCCGCCCTTAGGATGGATTTTTAGTTATGATTCTAACTTTGCTCAAGTCTAGAATCACCTATTTCTATTTATTCTAGTTTTTAGTTTTGGTTCAGTTTAAAATAAAAATAGAGATGCATTAAGATCTAATGAAATAAAAAAATCATATAATTGTGTTTGTTTTTATCCAAATAGTAGTAATTATAGTTCTTAATTTTCTGATATCTGAATAATATTTCAATTTGTTCTATGAACACAATTAATCATATAGTTTAGATGTTGAATTCAATATTGATCAGGCATATAAATTCAATATCTAAATTTAATTCTGACTATAACTCACAATAAATCCAACACTCATTCATCATATAATATTCAAGAATCTAAATAAATTAAAATAGGGTTTCATTCAGAATTCCAGCACAGAGAAATTAGCTTCTCATACTCATATTACACAAAATGAAGTTGCGAAATAAGCATGAGTTAACGGAACAAATCTAATTTGATCTATGTTCCAACAATAAAGATGTTTGTCTTTCTATCCTCTATAATAGCTCCACCTTCCTTCATTGCTCTCCAACAAACTTGGGGTTTGTTTGGAGTTGCTTAAAAGTAAAGCTTTTGGAAAAAAAGTAATTTTTAGAGACTTTAGGGGAACGAGTTAACTTTTTAAAAAATTTTAAAAATAAATAAAATTTTACGTAAATGATTCTATGACAATAGGTGTAAATATGGGCGGGCCGGGCCGGCTCGATTTTATTTTTCAAAGCTTGGTTCGGCCCGGTCCGACCCATTTATCCGATTTATTTTTTAATTTTATATAATAAATAAAAATTATTTTAAAAAAGTATAATTAAGATAAAATAAATATTGTATTATTAAAATTTATTTTTTATTATTTAAAAATATTTTTTAATTAAAAATTAATTTGATCAATGATTATTGTTGACCAGGTCAACAGTCAATATTGACGGTCAACATAAACAGAAATCGGGCTGCCCGGCGGGCCTACAAGATCCGTCCAATACTACCTATAGGATCGGGCCGAGCCAGTCCGATTCTGTCAATGTTCATCGGATCGGACGGCTAAGTCTCGGACTGTTTGACCGGACCGCGGGCCGGTACGTTTGGTCCGACCCATATTTTCACCTATATTTATGGCGTACAATTCATTCATACTTTTATTAAAATATAAAAAATAAATTATAAAAAACTTTTGATGGGACAATGGAGATGTGTTTTGAGATTGGGGGTAAAACGCATCCCCAAACACGCCCTTCTTCCCATAGGAGTGGCTCTGTTCTACCCTCGTGGTAGCTTTGAATGCGGCCGATGCCCCTTGGCTTAATGATTAAGCCTTTATTAACTCCTCTAAATAGGAAAGTGAATCAAATTTCCCCAAATTTGGCAGAAAATCTTACCAAAAGTAAATTAAAAGAAGCTAGATGAATTAGAACTTTGAGGTTCAGATCCGACGAAGGAGAATCATTCTGGATGAAATTAGATGGAGTAGATGAGCACGTAGAGGTTTGGTGTGGTGAAAGATTCAATCAAATGAAGAGACCGATTGAGGGAGTTGTTGACGAGAGAAACACCGCAATGAGAATCAAGCGGGAGGATGTCGAGTTAGGAAATCATCTTGGGTGAGATTGATTTCTATTTCTTCTCCAGTGGGTTGATCGCTTTGGGCGTGTTTACTTCAAATATAAAGTCACTTTTTTCAATAGAAAAACGCCACTTTCAATTCAATTTTAAAAAAAAGTAAACACAAACTTTAAACTTAGTGTTTCCCGTCCAAAATTCCACTTTTAGAATTTAAATTTTAAAACTAAAAGTTCAATTCTAAACTTGCTTTTAATATAAAATAAATACAAAAACTCACTTTTTATTAAACTCATTTTCGAATTTTAAACTCAATTTTTATAAACTCACTTTCAAAAGGTGAGTTTAAAGGTAAGTAACCGCGCCCTTTGTGTGCTGATTGCATTCGTGTGGGCTGACCTCTATCTAGCCCAATTCTTCTTCCTCCTGCAGCCCAATAATCCTTTCTCTTCTCTTTCTCACTTGTATTGTTAGCTCTTGTGTTTCTAGCTGCTTTTCTACTCCCTTCTCACTAATTTTCTTCTTTGCCTACATATTCACAAAATTACTTCAATTAGCTTATAATCATAAAAACCAATCTTTTAATCTATGGTAATCTGTAATGTATACAGTTATACTCTTATCGAGTATTTGATTGATGAGACTGTTTGTGGATGATTAATCATGCGATCCCTATGATCTTTTTTTTTATTTTATGCAGTCCAAAAATGCATTGCTGTCAACTTTCTTGTTCTTAGATCAAATAGTGTGGGCTGGTCGAAGTGGGATTTATAAGGTTTGGAGCTCTTCTGTTAATAGCAACCTATCTTACAAGTCTCAGTTCTCTTGGAAATGATTACTTCTTGTCTTTTACTAGAACAAAGAGCGTGTGGAGTTGATTGGTAGGATATCCCTCTTCTGTTGGATGGGTTCATCAGCTTGTGCCACGGTGGTTGAGGTCAGATTGCTTTATGTTTCTATCTTCGTAGATAAACTCAGCCGTTAAGTGAACTATTTTAAATTGTCATTTCTGCTCTTTCATATTTTATAATTGTCTGTTTGAATAGCTAGGAGAGCTCGGAAGGTTGTCATCAGCAATGAAAGACTTAGATGATGAGCTGGCTCACACTGACAAATATAGTGTATGTTTTACAGCTGTGCTATGCACCTTGTCTTTTCTTTGAAAATTTTTAGCAAGTGTTCATGATATGTTACCATATCTACGTTAGGATCCGGAATACCGCAAGAAGGTTAAAGAATCAAATGAAAGGCTGCTTTCTCTAATAAAAGCCTCGATGGATATAGTTGTTGCGGTTGGGTTGCTTCAGTTGGCACCTAAGAAGATTACGCCTCGTGTAACAGGAGCTTTTGGGTTTATAACCTCTCTAATCTCATGCTATCAGGTACTCGATTTTTAAGTATATTCGTTTTTGATGATCTTTATTTCTTTTTTCTTAGAAGGAAATTGATGTCTATACGTTTTCGTGTACAGTTGCTTCCTGAACGTTCAAAATCCAAGGCATCTTAAAGAAAATTTGCTCTGCTTGTAATATGGCAAGTTTAATCCTTTAGTTTTGTAGATCATACATCTCAACTATGACTGCTACTCTTGTTTTCTACACTGTCTGTATTATTCGTCTCTTGTTATGTGCAATTAGCTTTACATAATGGTTGTATTCTTCAAACTTACACATACTTCAGGTATATAAAAGCTACATATGTTCTTTTTTGAGGAGCTATTTACTGGTTGCAATTACAAGTATCATCAGCTACTGCAAAGTGCTTAGGTGAAACCTGATAATTGTCTCTTGCTTTCATTTACCAGTATCATCTTCAAGTCTATTTACTCCTTTTTTGGTTTATTGTATAATATGGATGGCAAGACATACAGCACTGATGTTATATTCTTAGTAGCAATTCAAAGCGTTTACGATGTTTTATCAATTTGGTTCATCAGCGTACGTAATAGGTGCATCTCTCACTTTTGCACAACAACAATTGTTCTTCTCTGCGTCTACTCAAAGTGCGTATCGATAGTATACCGGAGGTGTTTGAAATTGTTTATAAAATAATTTTTTTTTAAAATAAATTTTTTTATTTATTTTAAAAAAATAAAATATATAATAAAAAAAATTTATTATGTAAAATTTTTTTATATTTTTGAATTTTTAAATAAATTTTTTTAATATTTATAAAATATATATTAAAAAATATAAAATAAAAAAAATGAAAAGTAATGTTTGGAAAACGCAATCTCAAACGCTCCTTTGATCCATCTTTATGTCTAGCAAATTTCTTAGCATCTCATTTTGTAACCTTCGTATTAAAAACCCATAGTTTTAGTGTTTGCTTAAATCTGAGAAGTAATATCATTTGAAGCAGATCATAGGTCGTCTCTAATGGCAAGATCTTCTCGTTAGGCACAAGCACTCAAGGAACCAAACCTTGGCACCCTATAATGGCCAAGAATACTAATCCCCATAAAATGTAAGAACACCACAGCAGCTGCTAAACAATGGGCGTTTGAGATTATGTTTTTCAAATATTTTATTTTATTTTATTTATGTTTTTAATATATTTTTTTATAATTTTTTTAAAAATTTATTTAAAAATTTAAAAATATAAAAAATTTTAAGTAGTGAAATTTTTTATTATATATTTTATTTTTTAAGTAAATATTAAACTTATTTTTTCAAAAATAAAAATATATTTTATTTTAAAAAAAATTTTATTTTATAAACACTACTAAACGCCCTCACAATCAAAATAATCATGTTTACTTCAATTTATTTTTTAATAACTCACGAATCTACAGCGTGAAAACTAGTTCTTTTTATAGGGAACTTGCGTAATATTATTGGAACTCCTGTCAAATCATGTTACAATTGTTTCTTAAAATTAAAAAAAAAAAGAATTTGGTTAACTTTATAGAGTAGCACTACTGTGAAGTGCATTTTCGTATTTCAGCACAGGGATATGGGCCGAGAATACTTTTAAGCCTGTAAACTTTTGATTGGGCCGAATGTTTAATTATGTGGTTCTTCTATTTGCTCTTTTTAATGACTTTAATCTATATAGCTTGCATGCTTGTAGCAACCTAACCTTACTTCTTCTTATTTAATTTTTTATTCTTAAATTCTTTTTTTTTTGTTTTGAAATTGAAGTATTGGATTAATTTAACAAAATCGAAGTCAATAACGTAATAATTAAAAATTCGTTAGTTTAATTTGAAATTAAGTATAACATTGTTCATTCAACCTCTTTAAAACTAAAATAAAATAGTACGGCGCAAAAAAAAAATCAATATCAGAATAATAAAACTTGCATGAACTCCGCAAATATGTGTAACCTAGCTCTGATTAAATCTTGCTATAAACTTTTAGAATAAAATTTAAACGAAAGATTTGGATCATATCAAATTCATTGCTTGCTTAGACCTTCACATTACAGTATCTGTATCTATAAAAACAAATCAATAACTTCTAAAATAATATTTTGCAGGTTTCATAGAGTGCAAGAAAAACTGACTAATCTTTAGTTATGTCTGCGTCATTGAATTGCAGAAGCAAAATTTGTTTTTGCTTTAAATAAATTAAACAAGGCTAACTCTGAAACAACAAGTTTTCTAAAAAAGAAATTTGTAAAATAGTGAGTGGACTTTAGCTCGAAATACAGAAAGCAAACCGCGATAGGATTGATATCTACGATGGGTAGACGAGCTTTAACTAGTTTGGCGATCGATTCATGAGATCATCACTATTCGTGAAAATTTTATCTCGTTTTTATTTTATTTATGATTTTGGAAAGATGTTAGGAATAAAATTATAGATAACATATAATATGGTTAACTGTATGCAAAGAACAAAAGAAAGTCAACCAATTTATTTAGAAGAAATATTACGTATATATGAAGTAGCTAGCTAGCCGTGAAAACAAGCAGCAGAAGCCATGGCGAAGTACGTAAGTAGTACTTTAATGTCTATCAATAAAAGCCGCTAGCGCGCCCGCTGGTTATCTGTAATATATATTATTTATATAAAAGGACACAGCAATATAATGTTAATTATAACTAGAATATTACTAAGGCATACATGCGTGCGTGCGTTATATACATGTATAGCCATTTTTGTAAAGCTTATCGTATGAATATTGATGCAATTACTTTGTGGAGGGGCCATATATTGATCTATAGCCAACAACGTATAACATATATTATTAAAGCCGATAAGATTTTCATATCCTAGTTGTTGGATCTTGTTGGTGCATGTTCATGTTGGCCAAACACATGCATGGAATGTTTTAACTGCTTGAATAATAATAGCATAAAACCAAACACAGACCAGTTCATAACTAATCAATACTACCACCTTTAATTGTTAGCTAGCTCTAAATTTTAATTTAATGCATGCATGCAATGCGATGCAAATGCAAAAGCTAGCACTCGTGTTCTGTATGTTAGATACCAAGTCCTTCTCAATCGTAGGCCATGCTACTAAGGCATGCATGTGCGCTGCTTATGAAACACTCAAACTTTTTTAATTATCGACAAATTAATTAGCTATATAGCAGAAACTAAAAATTTTCCTACAGCTAGCTAGCTAATGTTGCAGGGGAATAAATTAAGCAATAAACAAATTAAGGCTCGATCGATCTGTAGCTAGCTAGCTAGCTAATCTAAGCTAGTTGTTGGGCATGCATGTTTTGTCCCCGATCGAAACTAATGCGAGCACATCAATGTTTTTTGTGGCCCATGCATAATTATAAATCTCGACTAAGATGTATTATCTAACTCATGATCAAACCTCAATTAAGTAATTTTATACATATATGTTTAATTTGTCAAAAATCATCTCATCATCACAAACTTAACCAACCATTTCAATACATGTGGCTTTAATTTATACATATATATTATCAACTCCTTTTACATTATTCAACAAAATTAATGTAGCTAGCTTAGTAATTAAGAGTTCTTGTCAAAACTATCCATGTAGGTATATGCACATATGGATATATCAAGCTACGTTTTCTGTATATATATTTTTCATAGTATATATATATATATATATTAGTCACGAGTGTGCTATTATACGTCTTACAAATTAAGTCAAAACTTATTATAGTTGGAGATGCATATTGTACACAAAGTAGCTATAAATGCTGCGAAAACGAAAAAGTAGCTGGCATTTTCTTTTAAAAATGAAATGAGAACTTAAATATTTATAAACAAAATCAAATTAGTTTAAAGAGACATTTGAGAGTGTTTATAATATAAAAAATTTTTAAAACAAAAAATATTTAAATAAACGAGCTTTAATTTATTATTTTAAAAAATAATATAAATAGATAATAATAAAATATTATGATATAGTTTTTTAAGAATTTTTTTAAAATAAAATTTTTAAATATTATAAAAAATTCATAAAAAAATATGAAATAAATTTTTTTTTTTGAAAAGCTTTCAAATGCTCTGCCAAATATGATTTGAAAAAATCAATAATCATATATAATCTTTAGTGATATATAATAAATTAAGCTGTGATTTCCTTGTTTGAATTTTGAAGCTAACACTTTAATATTTATATATATACACACACGGTCCAAATGGCCTAATCCATGCATATAATAGGGGACGCTGCGAATCGTCTGCTTGGCCTAATCGCAGATTCTCCATAGAATTAAAAGTATTATTAAATAAAAAGCGTATCAAATTAACTACTAGTTGAAGGTTTTACCGAATATTTTGTGCTACTTTCATCCAACGGAATAATCAAATTTGACCTTACTAATAACTACAAGAAATCGATTGGAATAAAAAAAAACACTACTTGCGTCCCTTCAGGTCCTATAGGTCTAAGCAATAATATGTTTATGGTATGAAATAATATTTTCTTGAGGCAAGTTGCTGAAGTTGATAAGGAAGAAAAAAGTTAGATTGGGTCAATTAGGGTTTTCATGAGACAGATGATGACTTAATTAGCATGTACTCTTTGTGAGTACATACAACGACTACTTGGAAAGCCATGCTTCCCCAAACTCTAACAGTACTTTCACAATATACAAGTTACTTTGACTTTGAAGTTAAACCCTAAATATTGTGTGCTACCTACCTATAGTTGTATTCATGCATATACCCTTAACTAAGGTGTGATCTTTACAAATTGCTTCTAAATATTACTTCATTAGGGTTGCATCGATCTCTAATTAAGATTTATTGGGATGGTTGTAAAATCTACATCTGAACCAATTAATTAATTTGGATGAAAGAAATCATTAAAGTTAGACTTCCGTGTTGGCCGTTGTTTACAAATAAAATTTTCTAAAACTTTTTTTAAATATTTTAAGTTTATTTTAATAAATATATTTTATATTTTATGTTTTAAAAAAATAATAAATCATAATAAAATTTTATTTTTAAATAGTCTTCAAATTTTTAATTAAAAATTGATAAATATTTGTTAAAAAATATAAAATAAAATAAAAAAATAAAATTTATCTTATAAACAACACTAAACGATTTTTAAGAAATATTTAAGAGCGCATAATAACCTTTTTAAAATAATTAATATTTTAAAATTTTCAAAAAATAAATATATTTTTTAATTTTAATATAATATATATATTATATGTATAATATTTTTAAACTTGGTTAAAGTTTAGTGTAAAATATTTAAAAAGTTTATAAAAAGACGCTAACCCAACGTCTCCCTAATTAATCGTACAGGCACAGATAAAAAAGTCGTACGTGGTAAGAGGTTGTTCGAACTACGAGCCAGAAGTACCGTAGAACGCAAGCAGAGTCTGATATCATGTGAAATATATTTAGGAAAACCAAACAAGGGGCATATAACGTAATACAATTAAGTAATGGGGACTTTATATTGCTAAACAGTATAATTAGTGGTACTAATGTGCTCACCTAAAATAGAGGGAGTGAAACTGCAACATGCTAATTCGTTTCGTTTTGGCGTGCGTTGCACGTGTTTGTTGCTTTCTCGTTTTTTAACTGTGGCACCAAAATCCAGCTAAGAAAACAAAAAATACATTTCAAACATTTTTTATCATTGTTTAATTACTCGAAAATCTCGTGATGTCGCTGGCAGCGTGAACTTGAATGCTGACAAATCAACGAACTGGTCGGCTTTGTATGGGCTCGAACCAGACCAGTTCAGATGCAGACCCATTCAGACAAGAATTTGGCGATGGCTCATTGGTTTGACCAAATAAATATTAAAATCAAATGCGTTCTTTTGTATTGACTTTGTATATATCTTGTTCTGTATTTTACATGAGGTTGCAAAGCTGCCTAACTTCTTACTCAAATTTATTGGTTCACTTATTTGGTAGACAATTAAAATCAGGAGTCTATATTTTTTCATAAACTTTTTAAGGTGTCGTGTTGTATTTGTAGGAGACCATCCTTAAAAGTAAATGTATATTATACTTAGATAATACTATCGCAAGAACGTACAAGAGGAAGTATGTTACTAGTGTGGAAACATTGAAACCTTTATGTACATATTTCGCAAACAATACATGTCGATTCACAATTTATACAATGATATATACCAGCGATACACATATAAGTATCAAACATTTAAAATTAAATACATCTGATATTCCAACAGCGAATAATATCTATAAATTAAGGAATTGATATATGATAATGCGAATAGAATATAATTTTGAAGTCCCTCACAAAGAAATGCTAGATACGTACGCATATATCAAGTAAAATACTATACCATTTTTCGTATATACGTATATATTTTCACCACCACTTCTTTAGCATTTTTCCTCTGTAACCGCCGTAAAGCCTTACAAAAATACAAATCTCTCTTTTAAATTTCAAAAGACTCAGAAGAGAAGGGAAAAGGCACAAAAATAATATTACAACAAAGGTGAATAAAAACTTGAAAATATTTAAATTCTTTTAGAGAACTACAATAAAGACTCGACCAAAAAGAAGTGCAAGAAGAAAAAAGTTTTAAGTTTAACAGTTAACCGATCTCCACAGTTTGCTGTAATAATCACCAGCTTATCAAGATGAGCGTTGTCTTCACAACCAAAAAATGAAACCGGTTATACTGAATCCTTCTGGCTCTTGATATCGGATTCATCGTCGTCGTCGCCGGAGGAGGAACCAGCAGTGAGCATTTTAGCTCGTTGAACTTGTTTGTCCCAATCGGTTCGTGTAATGACAGTGAGCATTAGTGCAACACACGTTGCTTGTGCTGCTAACAAGCCTACCCATAATCCTTTGAAATCTAGACCGTTGTAGAACGCCAGCCATATCGCTACTGGAGTTCCAACAATGTAGAATGATCCAAGATTAATGTTAGCTCCGGCGTGTGGCCTCGCGCTGCCGCGAAGGACTCCGCAGCCCGTAGTCTGCGGGCAGTTGCCAAGCTCGCAGAGTCCGAGGATTGGAAGGACGCAAGCTGTTAAAGCAGCAATGGCTGCGTCGCCGGTGAACATTCTTGCCCAAATGTTTCGCACGCTGAATGCGAACGACAAAGAGAAAATGCCAAGCACGAAGCTGCATGCAATGCCAACTGTTCCAGCCCGTCTCGCCCGATCAGGTTTGTTGGCGCCGAGCTCATTCCCGACTCTCGTCGACACGCCGAAGCTGAGAGAAGAAGGAAAGATGTACAACAGCGATGTTGTTTGGATTAGAATTCCCATTGTCGCTACCGTTGACTTTGGGTCAGCGAGCAATCCGCAGAGCAGCACCATTATTTCATACCACCACCATTCTAAACACACGGACACGCAGCTTGGGATCGCTAGACCAACGAGCGATTTCCCGCCCTTGAAGCAGTCAGCATTGAACGTAAGTCCCCCAGTACGGCGGTACGTGCCCGAGAAATAGACGTATGCAATTAGTAAAACAACAAGGTTTAAGTTTGTCCAGACTCCGGCGAGGGCAACACCACGGACACCGAGTTTGAAAATGGATATGAGGAGGTAATTGATCGGAAGATGAAGAGCAATAGCAGCAGCAGAGCAGTAGGTTAAAGGAACAGTTATAGTTTGAGAACGAAGGTAGATTCGGAGAGGGTGGAGAAGAGATTGAAGCAACAGGTCAGGGAGGGAGAAGATAATGTAGTCTTGCGCGACAGCGGCGATATCTGGATCTTGGCCGCAGAGAAGTAGAATGCGCTCCATGGTAATCCAAAGTACAGCAATAGGGAGAGAAACACAGAGGAGAAGAAGTATCATTTGCTGAAGCGCAAGGCCGAGGAGCGCATGTTTTCTCGCGCCGAATGCTTGGCTACATACTGGTTCCATCCCCATGGATAAACCGGAAAGCACACTATAGCCACTAATGTTAGCGAATCCGATAGCAAGTGAACCGCCGGCGAGGGGTAGCCGGCCAAGCCGTCCTAAGAATAACATGGATATCATAGAACGGGAATAAAGAATTAATCCGGTGACGACCATGGGAAGAGCGATTCTGAGGATTGACTTCGCTTCGACGACGGCTAGAGACATCGAACTGCAGTCGTCGTTTTCCCTTAGTTTCAGTACCGGTTGCGTCGTTTCGGGCCGTGACGGTGGTAGGGGTTTGAGAATGAAGGGTATTGAGATGCTGTGTTCTTCTTCTTCTTGTTGTTGTTGGTTGCCATTGATGCGAACTACTTGATCCGATGAGCAGTTGCATTGGGTAGGAGAAGAGATTGTTGGGTTGCACATAGTTGGAACACACTCTTTGTGCGCATATATATATAGAAAACAAGGTAATTGGAATATATGAGGAAGAGCAACAAGAAACAAAGACTAGCTAGTAGCTAGAGATATGTAAAAGAAGGGTTCGTCTGCATAAAGAGAGAAGAAAGAAGAATTAGAATCAGGGCGCTGACGTTCTCTGTCGCATTCTTTTTGTTGTAAACATAAATATATTTGATTTTGCTAATACATATATTATATAAAATATATGTAAGTAGTATTATAATGGTAGACTTTTTCTCTATACATGTATTTTAATTTGTATGTAGAAGAAGAAGAAGAGGAGCCGAATTGAAAGGAGAACCGGAGTTGGAGGTGCGGGAAAAGAAGAGAGATTCGGAGGGGTATATATCAGTAGTATTTCGTATCTGATGTACCTGCGGAACAAAGGTTTTTTGTTTTCTTTTTCATTTTTTTGTCGAGTGTTTCTATACAGTTGTGTTGGAAAGTTAAAAGGGTTTACCTGTTCATGAAAGCTGAGTAAATTGTTATTTAATTGAATTGGTTTCAGGAGTTTCGCAATATGGGTTCAGGTGTTTTCAGTCTAGTTTTTACCATGGCCATTAATTCCATTGTATTTTGTGCTTAATTTGGAATTCTATTTCAAAATAGTGATGCAAGTACCGATAACCAAAAAAGAAACAGAAGGTAAATATCATTTTTAATTAGCAGTGTCATTTTTATGTATATTTATTAAGTTTTTCTTGATTTACATTCTAGAAAAATATAATAGGGACGACCAGAAAAATAGAAGCACAATATGAAAAGCAAAGTCGTTGTTGCCTTCAAAATTTTATGTTATCATTTGATGGATTTTACTTTGGAATTAAAGTCTTCAAAATTTTATTTTTATCATTTGATGGATTTTTCTAATTGAGTCGTGCGATTAAATGAACATTTTCTGTAGATTGTTAAAAAAAGCTCTTGAAGAACAATATGTAGTTTTAATTTAAAAATAAATTTACTTTTTAAGATTTGAAATTAGTATATAAATACAATAAATTTATGACATGCAATTTATTAATATTACAATTAAATTAAGAGAGTGCGCAGGATTTATATGTAAACCATTTGTTATAATGTTGTTCTATGTAAGTTTCTCTAAAAATAAAAGTTAAACTGCAAAATGTTTAGCGAATATGATAACAAATATATTTCAGAATGAAATTACATCTTTTCTTCTTCACTAATACAAGAAAGGTATGTGATTTTCATATAATGTAATGTAATATAATGTCAAAAGAGATGCAGGCAAAATATTAGATAGGATCTTTTTTAAAAAATTATAAAATTTTTTTAAAGGTTTTAAAAAATAACTTTTTTAACTTAAAATAAAATTATATATATATATATAATATTACTGTGATACACAATTTACTCATATTTTTTAGTTTTTTAAAAAATAAAAATACTCAAAATTTTTCTAAAATATAAATAATTAAATAAAAATAAAATAAGTAATATCAAATAATTCCTCAAAGTGATGGATGGATTTGATGTGTATTGATTTATTTTTTAAAAAAAAGCAGACAATGTCCATCTGTATCAACCAATCCTTTTGAATTGGTCCCAAACTTAGTTCATCAATTCTCTTGCATAAATACATTACACTCATAGTCCTCTCATCCGGCTCATTAACCTGTTCATTGCCTTCTCTGTACGTTAACTTCTATATTGCATTAATTATTCTATAAATAAACTTTTCATTTAAAAAAAAAATTTAATAAGCTGGCAATAGCAATGCTTAGAGCTTGTTTAAATACACCTAAACTCTACTTTTTTTTTTTAATTTAAAGTTCGATCAATTTATATATTTAATTATCATTCTGAATTTTATTTTTATTAAAATTTAATTTCAAATTTAATTTTATTTATTTTAAATTTCATTCCGAATTTTGCTTCTATCAAATTTCACCTTCACAAAATTTAATTTCGCAAAACTCACTGTGTATTAGAAGCACGACCCCTTCACCGTCCTTTTGTTTACGGTTTGCGTATATATTCCTCCGAGCAATAAAGCTTTTCATGTTGCGCGTCCCCGGACCGAGGGGATCTTCTTCTCGTTTTATATATCAATTTCTTTCCTCATTAATAATGAGATGTAGTAGGTAGGTAGTGCAGTTAAAACAGAAATCACTTAATAATGTCGGACGACCTCCCTTCGACAGATCCTTTCATTCCAAGTAGATAATCGTTTATTGCATCTTTCCACCCTAGCGACGTGGATTCCCGTTATTTCTCAGTCAGCCGGAATTCGCCAGGTTGTGTTCTATTAAGGACGCCATTGATGGCTTTTGGAGAGATTGACCTTTAATCCAGTTCTCATGCATATATACCCTCATATATCACAATGAGATTTTTAAATACCTACCTAGTTGTCTTTCTTCTGCTTCAATTAAGTGAGAAGACACAACTTACAACTTTCTACAGCCTCTCACTTTGTTAATACTGATGATCACTAACTGTTATTCTTTGAAGTATATGTAAAAGGGGAAGAAAGACGAAGGGAAAATAAACAGTGATGCTATTTAACTAAATAATACGGGAGTTGTCTCCCGACGCAGTGCATGATACTATATCGTAGCAAATATAATACCATGAATACTACTACTACATGGATGCAGTCCTACATTAAATAGTTGTTTTCGTATGATGCAATATATATAAGAAACGAAATTAATTGAGACTAGAATTTTCGATGCCTTTTGCACCCTACGGTTAGAAATAATAGCCGATAGAAAAGCTAGCTAAAAGTGATTGCTTGAAATGGAGATCATATCTTTAAAAGATTGCGAAAGTGAAATTGCTTATACCAGCTGCCTTCAAGTAGTGTCTGTTGTTCAGAGAGCATATATGTTGCAAACCATGACTACAGCATGAAATTTAAACTGCAGCATGATATTAAGCAGCAACGCCCATGAAATATGTTCATTATCTTCCAACTATAAAAATTAAATTACGATCGATCACCGTTTCCGATACAGTCAAACTAAACATTACACACGCCAAAGATGGCATGACTTCTGCATATATATATATATATTCATTGGGAACACCTTCGTATAAGCTAAAATCAGCAACAGTGAAAAAGTTCAAGGGGAAACTCATTGGAAGGGTTGCAATGATAATTAACTTACTGATAATCTAATCGTATCTAGCTACATAACTCCTAATTAATTGAAGAGTTACGAAGCCAGAGGATTTTGGCTCTGCAGGTTTCTAAAAGTTGAAGACTTTGATATGATTAAAACTGGTGCTTCAAAAATAAAATCACACACACATGCAGTACTTCAGCAATAGTCACACGATCAACTCTTGCACGTGAGTACTATATCTCAAGTAATACACTTTAGGTCAATGCATAAATATGTATAAGGTAGATGTGCATTAAATTAAAAATACATATATATATATGATGATATAAACGTTTGTTTAGCTAGTGGTCTCTATATATAAGTAATAATGGTTTAAGAATGGCAAGAATCTGCAGTCTATGATCCGAGGATTCGTTTTTTAATGTATTTGAAATCATCGAAAGAGAATGACAGTACTGCAAGAGATTCTTATTTGCATTGCCTGAATATGGCTCAATGAAACCTGAAAGGACTCCTTAATTGTGAAGATGTATGTATATAATCAACCTTAAAAGCCTTGTAGAGACAAAACTGCATGCTTCGCATTGATTGCAGTTATTAAGGTTTGATTTCATTGACAATTTGGGACTGTGTAAGTATATACTAATTCCACGATTTGTATAAATTTTTTTTAAAAATTAATAATGGGTTATATAATGTGCATATGTATATGCTTACATAATGGCACTTACATATAAAAGATAGAAAGTTGCTTTCTTTGAAGTGCTTCATTGTTAAAGTGAGACAGAGAGGTCAACGATATCTGCTCAAGAAGCGAAATTTGTGGAGTTTACCAATTTAATTGTTGGAAGGTAGCAGAAGCTCATAATTGATGCTTAAACTCCGCCTGTACATGTTATTTTTTGGGTTGAATATATAAGAGGTGAGCATTATAGGTAATGTGTTGCATAACAACTGTAGATATTAGCAAAAAATTGGGGAAATGTACCATTCATAAACTCAAGCTGAGAAAAATATGGTAAAATATAAGGCAATCTTTCTTAAAAAGAGAAAAAGATACTAACAGCATCATGCAAGTGAAAAAATGGAATTCCTCATATTCCTCATATTATGGACGAAAAATTAGTTTACCTATTTATTGTTATCAAAATCAGAAAAATATATACACATTATCTTTTGCAAAAATTACATTATGAAAATCATATTTAAAATTTTGTATCGATAGAACCGAACAAATGTGCGCCGATATGCACGTAAAAAACGATATGCCTATATATATATACACTTTGTGTCTATATTTTATATATACATGCATCACTGCTTACGTCTTTCTACTTCGAATTGAGTTGTATATGTTGGTACGACAAGCAATAAAGATGAATACAAGCAACATTAATCATAACTATGCCAAATTTGCTGAAAATTAATGATATTATATTCCTAGAAATATATATAAGTCTTGGATTTGTAGCTACCTAGTTAGCTAGCTAACTAGATTGTGCATAATATTCTCTAGTTCTAACGATCCATAATAAGCAATAAACAGACACGTTCCTCGTTTGAAACTTAGTTTTAGTAATTGAATGGATCGATGCGTCTCGATCAACAAATCCAAGAAATATTGTCATACCTTGTTAACTGTTGTGTAACGTTAACGATACTATACTACATCGATCGATCAGTATGTACGTGGCCTTTCGAAAAATTATTTCATAATAAATTTAGGACTTAAAGGACTCTTATATACTCCCAGCATTTAATAGTAGATGCGAATATTTGAGACAAAATCTCTAACTGCACCACCGTGAAAATAGAAATCATGAGTCCGACGTACGTGATTCAACCATCCAGGCTTAGCCTACGAGGATGAAATGCATGCAGTGCATGCAGGGAAGTGCGTATGCAGTGATGAAGGTTACCGTTTGCTCGAGTTATATACTCGTGTGCTTTTGGCCACAGTTCCTCTGGTCAGATTTATTCTACTTATTCAAAGCAACATGTAATCGAAGCTATATAAATTTACCACATTATTACTAATTGCTGTGATAGGATAATGAAGATGATCCCGCGAAATTTTTGATTTTATATGAAGAACTAACTAACTATATATATATACTAATAAGTATAACTACTTTCTTACGCTTAGCTAGCTAGCAATTACTTAAGGTATACCCAAATTTAGTTAACAACAAATTCAAATACTTAAGAAATCATATTTAAAGTCAAGGATGTTTTTTAAACAAGATCATTGTTGGCCATTTTGAGCTAAATGATAAAAAGTTGCAATATTTATTCATTCGCAGATTGAAAAAGTCCTTAATTAACAAGATGGCATATATATATATATATATATATATATATATAAACACAAAAAGTCAGCCATTATCTTAGTAACATTGATAGGGATATATAATTTCATTTGCTGATATATAGCAAGTAGAGGCTGACATTCTAGAAAGTCAGAATGCAAATAATTAGTATTATATATATGTTAGCAATATGTCAAAGTTTTTTTTTTTTTGTTTAAGCATATGCTTTTGAATAAAGTACAAGTCAAATATATATTTAGATAAACCCTAGCTACATGCATGTATAATCAGGGTGCTAGATATATATACATATAGGTAGACAACTATATTATTAAGTACAAACAACTTGTTGTTTAGCATCACGTCGATCAAACGGAAAGACAGATAGTTTCTTAATTTTTGATATAATCGTGAACAAATGTAGTGTTTTATAATTAGTTGACATATGTATATTATTATGTATATAGTACATGATTATATATGATTTTAGTTGACATTTTATGAACATTAACAAATATTTCTATTACTTGTTTTAAATATTAGAGAACTTGTATTATAAATAGAATGAAAATGCAAAATGTTCAACTGTTTGTTTTATTATGCTGGTCATGATCTATCTAAGAACTACATCTAAGTAATAAGCAAACGGCGCATGATGTAATTCACATACGCAAGAGGAATTAAGAACCTAAATAAGATGTGAATTTCATAAGCAATCTTTATACAAGTATAGTAAAACAAAATTATAATACATGCATGAAATATATAGCATATGAACTACTATATATATGGCAAGCTATAACACTCTATATCAATTCAATTTGGACAGACCTACCCATACATGGAGCAATTAAGAATTGTTTGACATTTTCAGGAACAAATTAAGTATCGGAAACGTTGTTGTTGAAGCTTGGAGGTTTTTTTCTTAATTAATTTAATTTTTTGGAGGAGTTGAAACTAATGATGTCCATGTCATGTCAACAAGTTAAATCATTGACCAAAGCCAAAAAACAAAAACAAAAAAAAAGGGGAAAACTTCACCGTACGATATTTCGCATTCATGTTTGGATTCCCGACTTTCCCTCCATTATATAGGCATGAAAGACAATATGAATTCTTTCTTTTCATTATAAAAATAACATCGGTATTATATATATGAAATCAAACAAACTTTTAAACGAGAAATTGCAATGGAAACGAAGGATGTATTTCTTAGGCTTAAAATGAGTTATTATAAAATAAATTATTATAAATAGTATTATTAAAATTGATTTAAATTATATTTTTTATAAAAAAGTAAGTTATAAATAATCTTTTATATTTTTTTGTATAGTTGACGGTGAGGTGAAAATAGTTTTTATGAAAAAATAAATTATAAGGATAAAAAGAACGCTTTTAAATTTCGAAGGACACTTTGCGCAAAAATGAAAATCTAGATAATCGTAGTGTATCAATAAAATGTATCAATTATTTTAGTTAGTCAAAATGATGTATATTTTCAGTATTTCATGCCTTACATCTCTTAAATGTATACTTTCAGTATTTTGAGCAAATACTCCACATATTTCATGCCTTACGAAATGAAAAGAGTTTAGATAATTAAAGAGGAGGACGAGTTTTTTTTTCCTTTTTATTTTCATTAATCTTGTTATTTATCCTATAGCCAATTTTACTTAGCGGGACGAAGCTTAATTAATTGTTATTGTTGTCTTATGTATATCTTGCCATATGATTTTTTCATTTGTTGGGGTTGTTACCATAATTTGTTGCACTTGTTCACCTCCCTTAGAGTGATTCCCTAAAAGAAAAAAATAAACTAATAAACATTTTCACAAATCTTGAAAAAACAAATTGTAAACTTTGCTGAAGCAACCGAAATAATCAATAATATGTTACTAGCAATTAAATGTATAACTATGGGTGATCCGGACCGATCTGTTCGGACCAAGTGAGCTGTCCGAGCCGGATCGATCCGATCTTTCGTAATCTGATCAATCAATTTATTCAATTTATTTTTTTATTTTATATAATAAATAAAAAATAATATAAATAAAAAATAAATTTAAATATATTATTAAAATAATAAATTAAAATATTTTTATTAAAAATTATTTTTTAATATAAATTGATATGGTTAAAAGTTATCGCTGACCGATCAATATACATAGTGACCGGACGGACCGACCGATAATGTTGACTCTATACTGCTTAGTGGGTCAGGGCAGATCAGTCTAGTCTTATTATTGTTTACAGGTTGAACGGATCAAATCCGGATCATTTGGTCGAGCTGCGAGCTAGCTCGTTTAGTTCGGCCCAAATTTACATCTCTATTACCAATCTATAGTTAAACAAGACTTAATTATAGTGAAAAATATTCATTAATATTCTAGTCTTCTAACAAATTATCATAAGAAGTTAGGATTGAATACATATTTATGAAACTATGACTATTGCAAGCGGTTGTGCCTTTATTTTCAAGTGGCATCATGTGGAACTAGAAATAGCTTATTGATTGTGCTACATGTACTTAGAAACTTAACTATATATATAGGGTGGGGATAGGGGCACCTTAGGGCACCCCACCCTTCTAAAAAGATGCATAAAAAATTTTAAATATAATCTCCACCGTTGGATATGAAAAATTATGAGTTACAAAGACGGCTACAAAATTTTAACTCAATCGGATCATAAATAGATCTCCATCAAATCTCTTGATCAAAATGACATAAAAAGAAAAAAAAACATCTTTATCAAATTTTATTATTTATATCATTTGATCAAACGCGGATGGAAATCGATTTGTATTCTGATTGAATTAAAATTTTGTTAGTATATTTTTTACTAATAGTTCTTCATATCTAACGGTAGAGATTGAGTTTGAAACTTTAAATTGAAAAGAGTGTCCCTAAAAATGGGGTGCCTCTATCTCCATCTATATATATATATATGGGATGTAGACACATTCTATCTCATCAGACAAATGATTTACTGCAGGCACATGAAATTGAATCAACGGTTGTGATTCCATCTGACCATGAACGCGCGTGATGAGGGGGGAGATCAAAACATGGTTGCGCTCGCACGTTGGCTCGACATTTCTCTCTCCCGATGAGGAAGTTTTCTTTTCTTTCTCGTAGAGCAAATCATATATCTTTAATTTATTTTGTGTTGGGTTTCCAAATTAAATTAGGCTAGATTTATCAACGAAGAAGCCGGAGATTGTAACTCATGAAAATTCGGGCTATTTAACTTGATAGATGGGCCCGCGTCGCATCTTGTGCTACACTAAGTTGGATTTTGATTCGGTGAGATTAACAATCCACACTTTTTCATAGTCACATATTAGTTTCTATGTGAGAGATTATAACTCCTAATGCCAATATTAATATTGACGTTGATGGCCAACCTAGCTAGAAGGTTTCCTTCGAGGCACCAAGATGTCACAATAATTTCAATCTCAAGGTGTACTAGTACATAGTTCCTACTGTTTGCTTCAAATTCTAAGGACGTTAGTCTTCATGCATGTAGATGTAGGGCTCTCCAAGTTTGCCTACTATTGCTAGCTACTTTTTACTAAATTCTTCACTTTGAAATCTACGTTGTCTAACCTTTGCACGTATTTAAAATGTATTCATTCATGAAAAATCTACTAATATAGCATTGCCTTCTCTAATTAAAGCCTGCAACTGGATACACAAAGAAGATTCAATATGAGCTAACTCCAACAAATTTAAGGAAGAAAATATACTGAACTTTCATTCTGATACATTCAGTTTTGAAAATTTTTCTCCTGTATATATGCAACTCGGTTGATTTTCTGACCGACTAAAGCTAGTACAGCATGCAGTGAATATGGATACCCAACTCTGTTCCAATAACTACGGGCGGCCAAATACGACACGGTTTGAAATCTTAAAAGACAAAAAGAGATCAAGTGTTGATGGTCTACTATCTCACAACAATCTGAAAGTGACTTTATTTCCTAAAAAATCAGTTTTAAGTGATATTCTATATTTTTTACAATAATTTATTTTTTATAATTTAAATTTTTAAATTCATTTTTTCAAAAATTTACTTTAAAAAAGTCGCTTCATATTAAAAGATCACACCTTTAATGGAAAGGTAGAGTTGGAGCGACTTTTGTGGTGGTTGATGGAGGGAATGTTCGAAAATGCGTATGATAACAAGCTTATCTAAAATAAGTAATATTTTTAAAATTTATTAAAAATAAGCTTCATTTTTATGTCTAAAAAATAATAAAAATTATATATATATATGCACCTCGTTCTTAGAGGCACTTTTTTTAATTTAAAATTTCAAATTAATTTTCACCGTTAAATATAAAAAATTATTAATAAAAAATATGTTGATAAATTTTTAACTCAATCAGAATACGAATCACTCTTTATCTGACTCTTTATATATTACAAAATTTTTATAAATATTTATTAAAAAATATGAGAGTTTCTAAAAAATAAAAAATAATGACATAAGTATTGCCAAACATTCTCTGACAGTAGTTAGGGATACGTATCCATCGGCGACTGCAACTTAACATGATGGTTGATCAAAAAGGTTCAAGCAATGAACGGAAACTTCATCATAATCAATCTGGAGAACTACTTTCATTTCATTCTTGAGAACCTTGGTTAGTTTAGAAGTAGGCAAAGTAATTCTCTGTGTACTTCCTTTTATGATTCAAAATTTGTCTTTATTTTCAGACAAAACTGATTCCTCCCCGTTCAAAGGAAGGTATGCCTCCGGAAATTTGGTCCAATAAAGTACTATTAATCAACTGGATCTACCAGTATTTCATGACCTCTGGTCTCCGCAAACTACCGTACATCCGTAGGAGCCCAAAACTGTTAGAAATGAAGTCGAGAACAACGAAACATAATCAAGTCAGTCCTGCTTCCGATGACAATTGAATCTGCAGATGCATCCAATTGCCTTAACAAATTTGGTACCAAATAGGAGAATGAGTCCTACTAGCCGATGCACGTTTTAAGGAAACGCAGAAGCAGTAGCTCACTGCAGCTGCTATTATATTATTCTTCGAGAACGAAAGGAGATATGGACCAGTTCATAAAATGGAATGCAAGATCCAGCTACACTTGCCTAATGTTTCACTGCGTCCTTCTTGGCGTCTCTGTTGAACGACAGCGTATCAATAACTTGCACAAACACTGAGTATTCTGAGCATCATGACAGCAAGGCAGAACAATTAGAAAATTGTAAAACTTGCACAAACTCTTCCGAATAGAAATTCGAGTTAAGGATTATAAATCGTTTGGATGTAAATACCGTCAGCTATGAGGACAGAAGTGCTTCAATACAATCACTACATGAGTTACTTTTTCAATTGGAAAAACTAGTTAACTGCACTCCAAAGCTCAAAATAATACCACCGCAACATACATCATACTTTTGCACAGAATTCCCACTGCTTCAGCATCTTCAATGACGAGCAGGTGAGCGGCTGCAGAACAACACTGTCTTATTAAGCACAGGAGAAAAAATAAAAATGAATGGGTCATACTATCAACGTGGCTCAGTAACCCTTGGATACAGACCTATGGTACCTCTCCTGGCTGTCAGATCTACCATAATCTGGACTATCTCGCTGCTCATTCTTTGCATAAGGACTGGGACCACGGCCGTAATCAGGGCTGCCCCTTTCTCCGCGTCTACCATGAGGGCTTCGAGATCGACTACGACCATGACTTCTTCTAGCTGGAGATCTGTCACGTCCTCTCCTACCAGGACTGTACCCATCTCTTCGTTCATCATCATCATCATCACGAATAGCATACTCCACTGAAATGAGGCGGTCCATCAACTTGCTGCAAATTTATGAGGAAAAATATCAATTGCCTAATAATCAACTAAAGATTCGACCTATCAAATTAGGTTCCACAATCTGACAAGGCACCATACGAAGTTATTGATTCATGATCTACCAAAAGCATTTTGGTTATAATGCATTTCTCCGTCATTCTTGAGGTTGATTTATGATTCCTATCTCATAATTGTAATGATTTGCAGCATCATAGCAGAAGCATCTAACTGTCAATAATCTTACACACTAACTGATCCCAATTTACATTTAGATAATACAATCATGACTACAACAGGCTGACAAACCTAATCAAAGGTATATAAAACTAATCAATATTACTTATATGAACATTGTTTACATTTAGAAACATTATATGTCTCAGCATTTACTTTGCTAGTTCCATTTGCCTAAAGCTATTATTCCCAGAGCAATTTTACAGTTGATTCTAGTTCATATTCATATTATTGAACCTAGAGCTAAACAAATTCCAAGGGCTTAAATTATCTATGCAGACTTTATAAAACCTGTAAAGAAGAGGACATATAAATGCCTTGTCCAAAATACAAGTTGAAGACCGTTAATCACTAATCAGTAAATGTTCAGATGTCGAATAAGTAAACCATAATAGCTTTGAGATCCACAGAAACTAGGTTTTACATCCATAGACGAACCATAACAGAAAGGAACTCTAGTATATACCAAGCAAGACTTTATGGCTTATAGAAGTCGAAAAACTAATGCTTTATTAACAATTCATAACAACTGCTAATGAGTTTTTTTTAACTGACCAATCAAATCCTTCTATTACTATGAAAATCAATTCTATCGATCAAATGTACCTGCTCCAACCAGTATGGAACTATTCCTTGAAAAGAATAGTTCACGGAGAGTCATGAAGCAACATTTCAATAATTTCAGTTGCCAACTATAAATAGTCGGTTACAGACAATTAATTGAATGATCAAAATCATCAAAAAGCCATTTAAGAGAAGCGAAAATCACTGAATACATCATACTTAGACATGCAAATCAATAACCAGTCCAGACAAAATTTAGGGGGAAAAAACCAAGTTCAGCTGCTAGCTACTTCATCAATACAGCTATATCGCAGCATCAACGCTATACATTGCACAATTATTAATTTTAAAGAGTATGCAAAGAAAATCCAGACCTGTCATTTGTTGCATCTAGTGCTTTGGTAGCATCCTCTTGTGTCTCGAATTGAATAAATGCAAAATTTCTTCGAATCCTAATGTTCAAGATCTTTCCATATGGATCAAAATGCCTCTCCAGATCACGCATCCTAGTGCTGACGGGATCAAAATTGATAACAAACAAGGTCTTTGTAGGTCTTGTATTAGGTGATCTCCTCGAACCGCTAGATCTGCGACTACCGTTACGCTCTTGCTGCAAAAATGAGCAAAGGAAGCATATAGTTAAATACATCAGAACATGCAATGCACAATGCCACTATCATTAACAAATCTACCTTTGTCCACTCAACACGTAGCCGACGTCCCTGTCTGCCGAACTCTATCCTATCAAGTCCCCGTATCGCATCCTCAGCATCGCGCTCATCATCCATGTAGACAAAGGCAAACCCTGAAGTTCAATCATCACAAAAATGAGATGTTGAAATAGAGCAATACAGTCATCCGCATGGAAAAATTTCTACCGTTAATTCTTTGATCAGCAAGCATACCATTAAGGAAATTCAATGATATCTGTTCATCTGGTGAAAGCTAAGAATAAGAAATATGAAACAGACCTTTGCATTTTGAACTAAGGGACGTCATGGTACACTATTCCAAAAGTACATCTCTTGTGGTAGTTCATAGAATAGAGATTGCCTCCAACCACTCTCAAGCCTGTCCAGGAGATTGGCAGAGGGATATGACTCTTTGGGAGTGAGCAAAATTTCTTAAGGAATGGAAGGGGACAGTCTTGTGAAGGGCTATTTCCTTGTGAGTAAGATGCCATAGTGGAAGGTAGATCAGAGAAAATAAGGCACTGGAACTGGTGGGTAAAATTATGCAGCCCCATCAGCCAGAAAGAGCATGCATGCTCCAAAATATTCCTGCGTCAAAGAAATCATTACACATGGGGGTATATCCATCAGGAAAACAGAATCCTCTTCTAGACTATTCTGATTCCAGTTCTCTTGTATAGCCTGACAACGGTCTTCACGAGCGATGCTTTCTTGAACTGCTTTAAAAATCTTTGGCAGAAGTCGGACAATTCCTTCCAAAAGTTCAGAGACTACTCCAGTAAGGTTGGAGGTAGGTCATTTGCTTGTCACTCTCTAAAGCGTAGGATCTAATAATCTAACTAACCCAGGCACAAACATAGAATAATTGACATATCATCTCAAGCATAAAGACAGAAGTAACAGGGATAAGTGGATCTAACATAGTGAGGAAAAAACCTTTATTTGCCTTGCGAAACGTGACGAGAAGATGTATTTCATTAGTCATTGACTTTAAGAATACCAATACTCAAAAGAAATTATATGAAATGCATTCAAATAGCCAAATAAAGTTGCAAGCTTTAATGGAAACAAAATAACAAAGAGCTGCCAGCATGGGAAAACCTTAAAAGAGTATACCATAGGGCTTTGGACAGCATAGTTATATAACAAAGAAACAAATCAAATCAACTCGGTATTCACACAGCATTTCACACAAAAACTTCTACTAGGCTCACAACTAACCTCTGTTACGAATGGTAACTAAGTCTCAAGGAAAAAAGATACAAAATAAATAAATAAATAAATCACCTGACTTCATATCAACCCGATCAACCTTCCCGTATCTACTAAAAAGTCTCTCAATTTCAGATTGGCGGGCATCATACTCAACATTACCACAGAAAATTGGCCTCATCTTGTGTACAACAAACCTGAGTTGAAGACAAGGAAATATGATTAAATTGCAAGAAACTAAAAAGAAAGGTATACTTGCATTCAGGAAATATATTAAGATAGAGGCTTACAATTTTCAATAAGCCGGTCATAACAAAATAAATGAGAATGATGAAAAAAGATCATGGTAATGTGCCAGCCATAAATTATCTCTATTAGGTTGCATTCCAGGAGCTGCTAGTGAAAGAATACCCGAGTATTGGATGCCTACTAGAAGGTTCAAGAAAAAATCAATTGCATAGAGAAACTTGCATTTTAACATGCCAAAGGCTTAGAATCTTTATGTGAATCCATACTAATGCACCTTAAGCAATGCCAAAGAGGAATAAGACAAAACAAGCTTTATATCTAGTTTATAAAGGAAAGCACAATTATATCTATGAAGAGATTGAGAATACACCCTGTTGTCCTTTCTAAAAATACTCCCAAAGTTTCCACCGATGATATCTTTCATGACAAACATATCTACAATATGTTTTTTCGCATTACCTCTCCGCAATACTACACTCACGTAAGTGGCCTCAGATTATAGCAAGTGATCTAGTTTCTTTTTTTGCTTGAGTAGAAACAGAAAGATGATAGCTTCTAGGTCGTAAACATCCTTTTATTTACACATTTCACTTAGTTGACCTCTACAAGTACAAACAACTTCCATGCTTGATGGCACTTATCAAAAAAAGGAGCTTGTTTGGTAGAGTTTTTCTAGCTGCTTTTGGCTTTAAGCTTTTCTTAAGTTAGTTGTGGTATATTGGTATAGCTTCTGGAACGACCTTATAGCTGAAAAAAGCACAATTCTTAAGGAATCTAAAAAGCATTCCGAGCCATGCTTTTGAGCTTTTGCTTTTCTAATTAAATAAAGGACTTTTTTGCACCTTACTAATATAAGAGAACCTTTAGTATTATTTGACAATCTAGGATATTTTGGTCATTTAATACCTGAAAGCTATTTTACAACTTTTTTAACCAAACATATACAAAAAGTATTTTACAAGCTCTAGCTTAAAAAAGTTGTTCTAGCTTCAACCTTCAATAATAAAAACCCTGGAAACTAGCCCAAAATGTACAGCTATTGCCCCAAGATAAATATCACAACAAGAATCAGAGTCATTCATACACCATATAAACTCCAAAGACTATATACTACACAAAATAACAGGACTGCGCCTTGAATGAGAATCTTCACTAAAAGAAAGACAAGTTAGGTGTCACACGGAATGCAAACTTTCATGATCCTTCTAAATATCCAAAGCTTTTAGTTATTGAGACTATTCACTGCATAAAATGTGCCAGGGTATATTGACCTAAACAAAATGCAATCAATCTCCAAGAATGCATGTTTTTAATACAGAACTTGCATCTGCCGGAATATTAATCACTACCAACTATAAAACAAGTTATCACCATAAACTACTTAAATATAGAAAGTTGTACATATATCACCAAAATCTACCAAGAAAACGTTTATCCAAGTTAATTACATCCGCAAAAAAATGCAATTCACATACTTTGACATGCATTCAAATCTTAACAATTCAACCACAATAAGTATTCAACTCCTTTCAATGATCCTTCTTCCCAATTTCCAAAAAACGTTACCTAAATCAATGCTCAAATATCCAAAACCCAGCTTCTTGAACGAAAAGGCACTATCGCTTCTTGAAGCAAAATGCAAATCATCTACAATAATAACTTCTTGAAAGACACAGAATTTCGTAGCATTCAAACAGAAATAGACCTAGAGCAAGGTTCATCATAATCCATCAGCTTTCTGAAATTTAAAGGCTTCAATGATCCATTATACATAGTGATCGACATAAATCATCTCCGATACATTCAATTTATTTTTTGACGACGTTAAATGTCTGGAAACAGCATTGTATTTCCCACTTATCCCCAAAAATTTGTTTAAAGTGCAGTCTCGAATCAAGAATCTACAGCGATCATCATTTCAACCGATGAAAAGTCACATAAATGGGAAATCTCTACTACGAAGCTAAAACCGGAACTTTCTCGTTAGATTAGATCGAACAGAAAATCTCCAATAGATCAGATATCCCACAGCAACAGCCATGAAGGAATCCTTTCCAATTCGGAAAAAAGAAGAGATATTCAATTTCTTTCACAAAAATCGTACCTTTTCTTTTGTTACGAAGAGCACCAAACCCTAGAGCAGCAGCAGCGGCGAAAAGCAAAAGAATATCGACGAAAGCCAACAACAATCGATTCTTTTCCCTCTGCAGACAAGTTAGCTAGCTAATTCCTAAAAATATCTGCTTACGCGTGGGACCCACGTAAACAGGCTGGTAATATATTACCGCTGGAGTTATGGGCCTTAATGAGTAAGACGTTAGCTTTAGGATGGGCTAACTAGAGAAATTCGTGGTGTAGGCTACGTCCAAGTGGGCTTGACCAAAATTGGTTTGGGCTTCCCATTATTTTTTATTATGTTATGCCCCATAAATATTTGACCACCTACTATACTAGCATGAAACTGCGCATAGGTTTTTGTTAAAACTTTATAAAATTTTTAACAAACTAAAACTTCATTAGTTCAGGGCTGCTTTCTTTGTTAGTGATCGTTTCAAGTACTTTTTTTAAAAAATTGGAAAAAGTATTTAATTTTTTTTTAAATGAATTATATTTTTTATTACGTAATAAAAAATAAAGCTAATATTTTGAAAAAACATCCGAAAATTTTAGCACTCTCAGAGGTCTCATATATCAACTAACAAAAAAAGTAAACTCTTCAACATCCTCATCCTTATTTTGATTTTATTATGAAACATACGTTTGTTATTTATCAGTTACTTACCAGTTGATGAAAGGTCAATTTTGTTTTTTATTAAAACTGCACCTTTTGGCTTTTCAGTAGAGTTAGCTTTGACATAAATATTAATAAACTGGTAATTGATTAATTAATTATATATATTGTCAAGTTGAGCATTTGGGTTTGATTTTTGAATTCCCACTTTATTAAAATTGATTCAACAACAAAATACTTCCTTTAGATTTAATGAAAATTTTTGCAAACATACGTAATTTTATTTTCTTCCATCAAATTTAGAGTTTCGAACAGTTTATATATTTTTTTTATAAAAAATTCAGAACTTCATATTTAATTATAAAATTTTAATTATAATTTTTTTATTTGCATACTTTCTAATATAATTCTATTCTTCAATTTTTAACTTATTTTTAAAAATTATTAAAATATAAAATTAAATTTTATTTCTAATTTATTTTTTAAAAAGTTTTATTTTTATTTTTTATGTTTACTAAATTTATTTACGGATATTTAGAATATGTCAAAATAGACCTATACCCTAATAGCATTACTTTTAAGATTTGTTGCATAATAGGAGAAGTTAGAACAATTTTCCAAACTTAGTTAGCTTGCATATAATTTTATTTACCATTGATGTCTAGCAACGTCGGAAGATTCCCACTAGATTTTGTCCGTCTAAATTAAAAAATAAAAAAGAAAATCCCACTAAAATTGGAGAAGAAATAAAGTCAAAAAATCAACAACCAGCAACATTACCAAAAAATATAGAAAAGATAAAACAAAATTAAAAAAAATCACTAAAGCAACAACTAGAAAAGAATATAGATACATTATAGTATTAATATAATTCCCCATCATCAATAAACAAAAGAAAACAAAAATATTGAAGAAGAAAAACTCAACTTTTCACTTCGTTAGGGGAGACTTGAGGAAAAAAAAACAAAGAAACTAATCATCAATTAAAATTAAAAAGGTTGCACTGTTCGTAGAGAATCAAGACTTTCTGCAGCCTGCTTGTCTATATCTGTTCCAATTCTATTTTCTCAATTCTCTATGATGAAGAAGAAACAAAGAAAGAAAGAAAACTGCAGTCTTTCGTTTTCTTTCTTTGATTAGATCTGTTGAAGTAGTCGCCTTTGACTCTATTATGGGTTTCTTTATATCACAAGTAGCCGCCACTGCTCTCCGCCGTCGCGGGCGGCGCTTATAGTTCACTCTTCTCAGCACTTCAGTTGAAACACTCCCAACTGTTTCAGAGTTAGGAAAAAAGAGAGGTTTTTTTCTTTTTTTTCCACAGAGTTATTGTAGAAATATTCGGAGTTGTTTTGGAAAAAGAAAAGAGTGAATTTGGAGAAAAACGATTGCTGCTTTCTTATTTCCTTTTGTGGGATTGTTTGAGATTGAGAAGTAAAGTAGATAGAGAGACAGGGGAAAAAGAATGATGAGTTCTGGGATGAATTTGGTGACAACAGTGATTGGATTCGGGATGAGTGCTACATTCATAGTCTTCGTCTGCGCTCGGCTCATTTGCGGTCGCATTAGGTCCAGAGATTCTCAGGCTCATGCTGCTGCTTTAGATAGTGAGCTCCGGTCTGACGATGAATCGGTGAGTGAATTTGAAAGTTTTTAATGTGTTGTGAAGTACTGGTGTTGCTGCTCTGATAATTTGTACTAAATAGGGTACCAAGATTCAGTTTATAGGAGATCTTTGTTACTTGTAGTAATATGATGCCATGGTTGACCAGCGCATAGATTCTGTTTGAATTTGAGTTGGTATCAAGCGAGGAAATGTCTTTCTTTCTGCTGATCTATGATTTGACATGTTGCTGATGGCAATTAGTGCTTGGGTGATAAGCTTGGGTTTTCTGTTGTTCATCCTAGGCTGTTCTTTTCTTTTTAAATGTTGAAGATGGTATGCGCAGTGAGTTTTTAAATGTCGATATCATATATGTGATTCACGAATAGGCCTCTTGCAATCTGTTATCTGGAGAGCGCTTGATCTGAACTAGCTAGTCGGGGAACCTGACTTTAAAGTTATGTCCTAATCCTCAGAGGAATGTTGTTTATTAGGTTTACCACCTCCTCTTGTTGCATTCCGAGATGAACATTGGGAACTCATTCACTGTGTCAGCAACTCTGGTTGGACTAATTATTAGATGGCTATAATTGCTTTTGCTTGTTGTATGTCTATGTTGAGAAAATACTAGCCACTTTTCAGAAGATAAATACTTTTCGAAGACAGACTGATGCAAGCTTCTATCTACTGGATATATTTTATTTCTTATAATTTTTTATCAACATGTTATGATCAGAATTTGAAATTCAGCATTTCTTAGAACAACTCTTGATTGGCATTTCATTTGTTATAACATATATTCTTTTAATCAGGAAGACCACACAATCAGCATTCTAGAACCTGCTGTGATTGCTACAATTCCAACAACGAAGTACAGTAAGGAGGTCTTCAAATCCAGCGAGGATACACAGTAAGTGCGCTGCATTTTTTCTAATATAATTTCCATGTCTTTTACTTTGTTTAATATGAGCTATAAGTTCTCTGTTTAATATGGGCTTGTTAAAAGTGTTTAACAGCTCTTTTGTCAAACATTGATGTTTCACAACTGCTGTAGCTACTTAAGTAAATTTATGCATCCCTTGAGACTCTGGCGTAGTTACTATGAAAAATAAGTTTTCAGTCATGAAACAACTGTGAAATCACTTTTTGTTGCTTTAATGTCTGATAATATGCATTTTCAAGTAAAGTCAAACTTTGGATATATATAATTTCAAGTAAATATGCACCTTTAGGTTTATGTCATTTGATCCTCTGAGGAATCTGCATTTGTATCTGTTCATTTCTTTGCTCGTAGATATATTACTTAGCTCAAAGATATGTGATGGTAGTGCAAATGTGTTCAATAATAATAGCAGCCATGAGTACATCAGCTGCCCTGATCATACAGACTCTCGTTCCTTCTAATGAGTACCTCTCATGCACAGTCGTTAGTTAAGCATGGAAAGTTTTTTATGCTGTATACCTTATTGGATGCACATAATAAAACTTCTGGACCTCTATGTGGATGTGGGTACACAATCCTGTACTAAACAGCCTATGCTTAGAGTTATTTCTGTCCATCTGTAGGTTTTGTTTAAGATGTTATGTAGCTCTAAAAACAAAAAGCTATTTCTTTGATTCATATGCAGTAAGTTTAAAGAAAAAAAAAGGTCACCAATTACCTCCCAATAGCCCCAATGGAAAATCTATACATTTTGAATTTCTTTATAAAAAGGTCATTCATGCTATCACCCAAGGGTCTGAAAATAAACATAGTATACATAAGTCCATACTAGATGTTAAATTGTCGTATTATATGCGTAAGTGGTTGTGGACATGGATTGAAAAGACGAATTTGAGGAATCTATTTACGCTGAAGTCACTAGCTGAAGCCATTCCGTTGGCAAGTTTCCTTGGAAATGAGATTCTATAAACTCTAGCGCACGATACTATGTCAATATTGATAACTAATGTCAATCCCCTATAGAGTCCTTGATAGGTGCTCCTTTGCTACTCTGTCCTATAGCTTGACATGGTTCCTTAGCAATCTTGAGGTACACCTCACTATAATTCAGTGTATTCAAGTTGTCAATAGTGATAGGTATTCAGGTGTCACAATATAGGTGTAGGGCAATCAAGTATAAAGTGATTTTGGTTGAATATGAATTGGTTATGATTGCAGAGCAAAAGCGAACAAAATCTTTGCAAGATACTTTCAAGGGACTGTAGCTAAATATCCAGGGAAGTCACACTACCTGAAATCTTTGGCTGTCAGTATACTTGCTTGATTTTGAAAACATATGCTTACCTGTGATTTACATGTCTAGAAACATTTGGCGTCTGTTGCTCCTTTTCTTTAAAAAAAGAAAAGAAAAGAAAAGAGCTGCCTTAAAAAAATAATAAAATAAAATAAAATAAAATCAACAGATGCTAAAAAGTTTCATGTGGATCCCATGTAAAAGAGCTGCCTCAAGACTTGATGTCGTCTACATGTCAAAGTTTTGGTTGAATTTTCTGGATCTAGAAACATTATTTCTTAGTGGATGTTGAATGAGTAAAGTGGTAATCTTGGAGAGGGACAGAATCACACGTCAGAGAAAAATTAATATGATGATTTGCAAATGATTCATAAATGTTGAAGATAGTTCACTATCCATTTTGTAATGCTATTTATAATGCATTACAATGACCAAGAGGTTTAAAGATACTTTTTGAAAAGATAATTTTTATGCAAAACAATTGATATGTACAATTTCGTTTTCCTTTGTTTTTACTGGATTCTCTGTACTCTGGATTGCTCTACTTGGAACTCATCCTCATTGGATTGTCCTTGCAAAATGCGAAACTTTTTTTGCCTCCCATGTTGTATGTTTTGGTATGTTAACTGCTTTTTATTGTGTTACAGGTGTACTATATGTCTAGGAGAATATCAAGAAAGAGAGGTGCTTCGTGTAATGCCTAGATGTAAGCATAGCTTCCATCTAGCTTGCATTGACATGTGGCTGCAGAAGCAATCCACATGCCCTATTTGTCGTTTACCACTAAGCGATTCATCGTCTGAGGTCAAACGCACCACTTCATCTTTTCACATCCTCCGACCACTTGCCAGTCCTCCCTACCGCAGCGATCGATCCTTTCACTGGAGGTTGACTGACAATCAGCATCCAAGAGACGATCAAAGTGGACGAGATATGTATGAATCCTTGTCTGTGACTTTCGAAACTCCTGGTGAAACCCCAGAAGCAAGGAGATAGCAAAGAAATGGTTATGAAGGAGGAAAAGCAATGTTGTTCTATAACTTCCCTCTCGGATGCTGCGTGGAATTTTGGTGCTAGTCTAGAAGATGATTCTGCCATGGCTGTTTCCTGGAGAAGCTACGAAAGATGATTTCTATCTGATATTTCGGGAAACAGCTGGAGCTCAATGAGTTGATCAAGATCACATTTGATTTGAGGAAGTCCCTAGAAAGTATGTCGGGGCTTTCATTTTGATATGAACAATATCAAGATCCAACATGCACTTCTGTATTCGTTCCAAAATCGGGGCTTTCACTTTCTTTGAAGATACTACTTTCCAATTTCTATTGTAAATACTCTCAGATATTTTCACCACTCACTGATTTTGGAGCAACAGATAACCAACATATTTGCAAGTTAACTAACTGATATAGATAACTGCAAATCTCTTAAGTAGCACACGTAGTGCAATATAAACAATGTCACGCTTCATTAACTGTTTGTTTTTACAAGAGAAAAGGAGAATAAGAATGATGATATGTTTCCGTTTGGGGTTGTATTTTTCTAACGAAGTTTTTCAATTTTTTATTTTTTATTTTTAAATTTATATTTTATAAATATTTAAAATATTTATTTAAAAATTTAAAAATATAAAAAAAATTTATATAATAAATTTTTTATTGTATATTTTTATTATAAAATTAAAAAAAAAATAAAACTTATTTTTAAAAAAAAATAAAAATATTTTTTATTTTAAAAAAATTCTATTTTATAAGTATTTTCAAACGCCCAAACTTCTTCAGCAGTTTACGCTTCCCCTTTAGCGCAGAATTTATCTACAACCACAATAAAACTTTCAATTATTATCAAACAGATCAAGAAGGAAACGGGGACTCCAAAATCCTCATCACAAAATTTTAAGACATCGATGTAATTGAATGATTATGACTAGAAATATTCGGTCCCAGATAATTCATCCCAAAATCTGAAAGCAAGTGTCTGTTTAGCAACACTTTACCTCACTTTTTTTCTTCAAAACTCCACTCCTAACTCACTTTGAAATCAAAGTTGACACAAAAATTCAACTCATTTTTCCAGCTAAAAACTCAATTTTCAAAATTCATATTTTGAAATTAAATACTTTACTTCCAAACTGAATTTTAATAACAAATACAATAAAAAAATGAACTCACTTTTAAACTTCACTTTTTAAATAATTCAGATTTGAAAACTCAGTTTAAAATAAATAAAAAAAACACCCCTTCAGCAACAACACGAGGAGTATAGATTTCTCGAAAGTCTATTTTTTACATCCTTAAATCAGACTATCGTTATTTCCTGAGAGGAATCTCAATTTCCATACAGAAAGCTTCATTTGTTAGAAAAGGTTTCAAGCTTTTAGACAGTTACAACATGTTCTGTAAAACATGGTAGTGAAGAACTTCTGATTTAGCCTCACTGTCTGTTCTCTCTAACCAATAGAGATTTGAAAGTAGCATCCTTTCGTCCTTAAATAAGAGGGATTTCACATCCTCGGTTCCAAGCGCTCAGGGAAAAAGAGAACAAGGTTGGTAGCCACCTCCAAAATCCTATTAAACTTTGATGACATAGATTCTTTGTAGAAGGATTAATGGGATAAGGTTTAGTTGAAGAAGATATCGACAACCAACAAGGGCATTACTCCACCATGAATCTTTTACTTTCATGCAAAAGTCATGTTAAGGAATTCCGTATAACTGTGTTCATGGATTATGAGCAACAATGTCTAATAATATTGATGATGATTAAAATAATTTCTTCAATAGAATATCAGATTTAAAGGTTATGATAGTGATATTGCACCATACAAACACTTCATTTGGCATTTGATATTTGTGTTTCTAGCACAAATGAGTATGTTTAAACTTGATGACAGCTGCATCAATCTGAAGAAGATTATTATCAGGAAGATGGGAAAAATCATTTTCTGGAGAAACTAAATGAAGTTATAAAAATGCATGATCTGTTCTGTGAAGAGAATCCGTTCTTTCTTTTATGTATATAATATTTTGTAATACTTTTCACCGATAACAATTTGACATTACCTATTATGTGTCTGCCAGATCAAAATAAAGGAAACTCAAGCAAGGATAAGTATACCACACAGCTAGATTACACAAAATGACGAAAAAAATAATATAGTTATATGCACGAAACAATTAGCAGATGTTAAAGAATGTGACTGAGATTCGAGGTAGGAAACTACTTTCCATGTTGGGGTATGAATAATTGATGCATATTCTGCTCCTTGCTCGAGTGTATCTTTCTAATATCAGAGATGTTGAGAACAAGCAAACAGCTTGACCGTTATGTTAAGAATTGAAAAATATAATTGATATATAGAATGAAGATTGCGGACATATTTGGCTAATCTTTAAATTAAAAATTTTTGAACGAAAGCTGTTGTTTATATGCTTTTGTTGAAAAAAAAGATTGTTGAACTTTTGATTAGAAAACTGTTTTTTTTTAGTTCTGTTTAAATAAACTTTACTGTTTAAGCTCTTTCATAAAAAAAAATTAAAAATATGTTTGGCTAAGTGATCAACTTTGATCCTTACCGAATCAAGTCTATGGACTTAAAAACACAACAAATTGCAAAGTTGCACTTACTAAACTTTTCAACATAATTAAAATTTTAAATTGTGAAGCAGTACGAACATATTACAAAATACAAAAAGTACCTAACTATTTCAAATACAATTATAAAATATATTAGCCAGTCTAAAAATTAATTTCTGATCCCATTCTCAATGTCAAAAAACATTTCAATGAACCGTAAAAAGCCTACTTGGAAAAGAAAAAGAAAAAATCATGCTTTGCTTGACTCTATGCTTCAGCTTTGTTCGACTCTATGCTTTACTTGTTACATGCTCCACCAAGAAAACTAGCCGGTATCAATAAAAAAAATGTGGCAGCAATTGATTAGCAACAAAAGAAAGAAAAATTTTGTCTCATAAGTTAGAAAACAAAGTTAAGTTGAAAAGTTTAATGTGGGAAACACACGGATGCCCATGTGTACCCATCCACAATAGGTCTAAGTTAAAGCAAATCTTATTATTCCAAAAACTACTTCGTAATATACCCATGCAGAAGCACATACGTCAGACAGTAAGCAATTAACTAAAACAAATAATTCAAACACATTGTCACTGTCTCAAATTTGTAAATACAACACTTGACAAAATAATCTCTTATAATTATTGAAGCTACTCATTAACCTATAAGGATTAATTGAATGACTTGAAAGTTAACATGCTTTAAAACTGTTGGGTGCAAGTTGGGTGCTTATCAAAGAAGATTCAATGATTAAAACCAAGTACTGAACAGACATGAAAATAATGCCATTGACTTATATTTTTCTAACTACCTTTCAATGAAATAATCATATCTTTCTAACATTTCAAGTACTTGCCATTAATCTTGAATGAAAGATAGAATTCATACTTATATTTTTATAACTCAAGTAGGGTATCAATGCAATTAAAATACCTATCGAAGGAATCAAATAAAATTAGAAGCAAAGCCACCAATAAGCAACTTATAAAGTATTACCAACAAGAAAACCCCATAAATGCTATTCACAATATTAGCTTAAGCAAACTCTAATTTATCAGTTTAAAGTTTCCCACCAACCAACCAATTAAGTAATTCAATGATATTGCAAGTCAAGCAACAATAATAGTGTCCACCAGCTAGAATAGCATTCAAATCTCTAGATCAACATGTAACTAATGCTAATACCAACAAATGATCTATACAAAGAAGGATCAATCTCTACACTAGTTTAACCATCACACCATCAAGTTACTCATATTGAAACTGTTGGAAGTGCAATTAATAAAAAAGCGAGTTTTTTTGAGGTATTTTAGAAATTAAACTACTTTCGCTTACCATGAAATGAAAGAATCAGGGACATGACTGGTTTGATTTACTTATGCTCCTCCACTTCATCCACCAACCATGTCTGTAATGCCACTATTGTCGTGAAAATCAACAACGACAACAAGAACAATCCTACACAGAGCTTGCTAAAATTAGAATATTATAGCACAAGGTAAGAATAAAAAGGTTTGATTCAGAAACAAAAATAAAAGATTACTTATTTGGATTGATCGCTTAAGTTGCTTATGTTACCGTGCCTTTGATTCTTTTTCTTCTTCTTCTTGAATTCAACTTCAAACCAATCCATCAAGAAAGGTATGATTTGTCATTGCAGATAGCTTAACTAAGGAGAAAATTTTTGCACAAGTAAATGAAAAATCAGTGAATTTCAATCAAAAAAATCCCTAAAAAAACAACAACAACAAAATGAGATTTTAATCAAATAACTCATTCGACAAAAGCAACAACTTTCAACAAATTTGTACCTCAGTAAACAAATTTCAACGACGAAGAGACCCGTGGGATTGAAACCCTAAACCAACGAGAGCAAGATGGGATCGGAATTACATATTGCAAAAGGAATATTGGTAACCGCAGGCGAGAGAACGGAATGGCCTAAATTTATAAAAATAATCGCGTCGGAGTCAGAAGGGATGTGTTGGAACAAAGGAACGTAATGCTAGAAGAGAAGCTATATACAATAGGAAAGAAATGGTGAGCAAATCGTGGTCAGAATAACAAGTCGAAGGAAGATAACAGGAAAGATCGCCATTGAAAAAGCAAATCATATTTGACAGAGAAAGAATCACAGCCGCGGAAGAGCGGTAGTGAACGGGTGCGAGCAAGAGAAAGGAGAGAAATGAGTTTTGTAGAGCTGTTACTGGTGGGTAGAAGGTATATCAACCTCTGTAATTTTATGAACTTATGATGAACACAAAAGTCATTTTATATGTCCTAGTTAAAAGCCGTCGCGCGGCTTTAAAAGATCGATGCTTTTCGTTTTTAACTGTTTGAAAGCCGCTTTTCGCGATCAAAAGCTCTCTTTGTGAAACGGCTTTATTATTATGCTGTGCTTTTTTTCGTCAAAAGCAGGAAAAAAGCGTTGCTCCTCAAATATTTTGATACTGGTTTCTGCTTAAATATTTTGTTAGTGATTTCTACCGAGGTTTTTCCCACTTCAAAGTTTTTCAGGTAAAAGCTAATGTATCACCGTGTTATTACTTGTTTAAGTCTTGTTTGTTTTCTGCTTTAAGTTATAGTTATCTACAATTGCTCTGTTTGGCTTTACTTTTTTTAGATTTTAAGTTCGAAAAAAGTACAAAATAGTGAAGTAGGCGTTCGTTTAGATACACCTATTTTTAGCCGTTATAAGCAGCTTTGAATAGTAAAAAATAAAAAAAAAAAGCTTTGAATCGAAGATTTTCAAGCAAATCCGCGCGGGGCTTTTCTCGCTGGGTTTGTGGAATATTTATTTTGCCCAAAATAATTTAGCACAATTACAATATATATTTAGGCAGACCCGATATCAGGACCAATTTTGTTTCACCGCTTCTCTTTTTCTCTTCATCGTCGCGCGATTGCTCATCGCCGCCATCGCTAGCGATACAGTTCGTACGAGCGATGATTTATGCTCCAGGATTCAATTGATGACTCACCACAAACGTCCATTCGCTGCCATCAACTCCGCTTCATTTCCTTCCTCCTCCGCCGCCTCCGCCAACGCCAACGCTGCCATGAAGAAAACCTGCACCGGAGAAAAACAGAAACCATACCACGCATCACGCGGAGGAGGATGACGTCATGCTGTTGGACCAAGAAGAGCTCAAAGCCGGAGCGACTGGGCCTGCTGCGACTGGTGGAGCTGCTAATCTTTCGAGGAGAAAGGCCACCCCGCCGCAACCTTCCACGAAGAAGCAGCTCATTATTAAGTTCAACAAAGGTGATAGTTTTTGACTCTCTCTGTTTGGGATTCTGTAGTGAAGCAAATTGTTGAATTTTGCTGGCTCTATTGGACTCGAACATGTCAGTTGATGAATTTTGCTACTAAAATTATTAAATGCTTTCATTTAATAATTTTCATCGTTAAGCAGATTGGGTGAGGCTATTGATAGAACACTCCTCAATCATCTTCTGAGGGTGTGAAGTATATTTTTCAAATTTTGATAATATAAAAAACTTTTGATAATTTTTTAAATATAATATATAATAATAATTGTATAATAAATATTATTAAATTTAATTATTGATTTATATCATTAACATAATTTGTTAATAAATTTATAAATATTGATATAAAAAATTATTTATATAATTATACATAATCAAATTATTAAATTTAAAAAATAAATAATATATAAAAATTAAAAATTTTATAATATATCAATTATTATATATCTAGACGTACTTTAGTCATTATGTATTTTATGCAGAAATAAGCATAATCTTAACCAAACACTTAGGTCAGCTTTCAGTAAAAAATTTATCCAAATATTTTTTAAGATAAAACTACTTTTATAGCAAAAGCTCTACAGCCACTTACAGCACTCTAAAGCAACTTAACTTCAAAAGCACAAAAATTTCAGCACATCCAAACGGGGCCAATAACTTTCTCCAATAATGCAATGTTACAATCCTAAGATGAACTCTTCCAAAGTTCATATATAGCCCACAGTATAATAGCTAGAATAGTGTCCCTAGATAAACTCTGGATAATCGAAGTTATCCATCTATTCGAGCCTTCTTCAGGTGACTGGCCAACAAGATCACGGAATCGCAAGTTTCCCTGATCAGAGATCAATGAATACACTACGCCATTCAGGTGACCCCTTCCAATCACACCTACCACCCTCTTGCAGTTGTTAACAGCCTTGCTCCTCTTCAAAGACCACGCTAGATACTGCAAAATTAGCATTAAATTTACTTTAAGTACTCTAGACAATAATAACTTCTGTTAGTTAACAGAATGAAACATCTAAAAGGTATGCGGAATTCTTGTTTCTTGCACGTATTAGATGTGCAATTTCAGATTTATGAAATGATTTGACTTCAACAAGATTTATACAACCGCAAACTTCACGGAGAGATCAATACTGTATCGCGCTCATGTATTAGAGGCTGCACGAGTGAAGGATATGAACTGCTCAGCTGTTCATAAAGCTGAAAGGGGCTGTCTTGCATTTCGTGATCCTACAAAGAAGTGGAAAAGTCAGCACCATAAACCTCTGTCGAGCTTTCAATGGGTTTAGATGAACTAAAGCATGTATCAATACAGTTGTCAATGTGATCGCAGTGTACAGAGGTGCATGAAATGGGAAACCAAACTTTTGAACAGCATTGCAGAAACATCTTACATGAGGCAGATCAATATGCTAGATTGTGTTGTAGTCCTTGATGTTATTGGTCCAGGGAACATTGTTTTGCAAACTATGCATAATGAAATCTATCTACAGTATATGTTTGACACATAACATCAGCATAATTCCTTGTCAATGACATAACTTCTATGAATGCTTCCCAATGAGTTGCTAATCCTCTGGCCCCATACACATCAGTTAGTTCAGAATAGAGTAAGGTAGCCACAATTGTGTCACATCTAACTTAAACATCTAGTGTGAACTTATCACCAATCGTTTCAGCACTAAGACATAAAATCCTTTGAGCAAGCACAAGAAAATAAACAAAGTTAGATAGTAACTTCAACCCAAATAATTCTGACATAGACAAGAACCTTTAAGCTATTGTTAGACAGTTCAAGTGCTGGAGAAGCTATGCCACGAAAGAGTAAGGAGACCAGTCTCATTTTATCAGTCAAACTGAGAGAGCGCCAAGCCCTTTCAAGCTGAAAGCAAAGGAAGGTGTCTAGGTAAATTCTACACATATGCAAGTCTTGAAAATCATCCTGTAGATAAGTACTCTATCATATAACACATAATTTACATACTGTAATCTCGATTGGTCGATCTCCTAAGACAATTTGAGCACCAATTTCTTCAGAGACTTTTCTGGCAGCTCGAAACTGTAGAACTCCAGTTGTAAACCAAAATCAAATCCAGGATTAACATTTGAGTAGAAAATCATCACATTGAAGACCAACAGAAAATTTAAATGGATTTCTACCTCTTCTCCAAAAGGACGATTTGCTCCAGATGAAACTTTGGAAGAGAAAACAGCAAGAAGCAACCTTAAAGCAAGAGCACTTTGCCCACCTGAAGTGATATGAGACAATAGAAGGTTTATTGGATACACTATTTATCTACTGTTTGAACTATTAAGAAACAGCAAGTAGCCTGTTCTTTCTAAATAATCACATAAAAACTAAAAGCAAAATGTTCAGAGGTAAGGGAAAAAAAGAAAAAAATGAAAGTTTGAGTTAGTAGACTTTCACAGTTGCAGCTGTAGAAATTTCATGGAGGCAAACTGTTTTCCCATTGCATAAGCACATTAACGCAAGCTAAAACAATTTGCAATAGCAAGCACAATTAAACTCACCCAAATTTATGCTACGATAGACAGCCCCAAAAAATTTAGATCCGCTCAAGGAGAACATATTGGACTTCAGAAGTGGAGCATCGTCATTGTTGCTAGAGGCATACATTATTCCTGCTCTGAAAATGTCTTCTGCAGATGCAGAAGTTAGATACAATTTTGAGAGGACAAAAGGCAAGAAACTGAATCTGAAAATCAACTGACAGGACTGTATTAATTTTACCAATAAAGGCATCAAATGGGTTGTGTTACATTTCAAGCATGATATTGAACTCCTGCTACCAAACTATTTGGTCTTCTTTCTTTAATTACATGAATGTTCTGTAATCAACTCCATAAACTGCAGTTTAGCTCTTAAGGGTATGTCTAATGTGACAGCTTTGCACTAGAAGTCCAGGCATCAACTAGTGAGATTAGATAGACCTAAGAATCTAATGAAATATATGAATGAGAAAAGTGCAATCATAAAACTGTTTAGTATTTCTTCGTGTGAAAGATTGCATCACATTCGGGATTCCATATAACCCAAATTCCAACATGTGAACCCCAGAAATCAAAGCAGCACTTAGTACCATCATATCATCCAAAAATAAAACCATCTTATTATAGACTGTAATTGCTTCAAAAAAAAGAGAGGGGGAAAAAACAAAGGATAATCATTTTATTATTCGCAAAAAGCGAGAATTATGAAGTAGCAAATTTGAAAATCCAAGCATGTAATCTTAATGAAATCATAACCTTCTTTGAAAACCTTTAAAGAAAACCAAACTATTAAAAAAACAAAGGCAAAACCTACATATCACAGTTTTTTCCCAAACTAAATAAAATAAAACTTTCTTTAATAAATCATACAAATTCCCATAGTCTTAAGAATATTCTACAATTTTGCCTACACAACAGTTTAATATGCAAAGCAATTCATGAATCCAATTAGAATCTTGAAGCAATTTTGATAAGATAATTTCCAGATAGCATTGCAAAAACAGAAGCTTACTCCTACAAATTAAACACTAGCTTACATGCTTTGCAATCAATCAAAAACAACCAGATAAATCAGGAAGGCGAACAAATAAACTACACTTGCCTGCTACGGCAAAGCTCAACGACAACATTCTCAGGGCGGAGAGCTCTCACCACTTCCTCCACATCATCAGCAGACGATTCCGAAACATGCGAAGTCCCAATCAGCCAAATCTGCTCCGGCTCCACAAACTCCTTCCTCCACTCAGGCACAGGCCCAAACCTTCTCTTCGGTACCAGTACAAGATCACCAGCTTCAATTAAACCAATCAGCTCAGGTTGCAACTTCAACGTCGCCGCCGAAGCTCGTGTGTCGGCTAGCACCGCTGAGCGGTAGTTGAAACACGGGGGCGGTGGGCGGATTGCTTTGAATGCCATTGCCATTGGTGTTGTGGCTAGAAGGTAGATAGATATTGCTGTGAACTTGTGATTGTTGAGCACTGCTCTGCTTCAACGACCGATATTTATATGGCAATTTTATTGGGCCCAGTTTTTGGGTCACCTGGCCCATTCATTTGGTGCTATACTCGTTTGTACATAACCACATCAACAATTATACGTACGTATTTCATGGTATGAGCTATAGGAAAAACTACTCCATGCATAACCTTCGATCCATAATACAAGACACATAATATATTTGAGAATTGAAATAAAAAAGATGATCGTTGTTTCGATCTCCATGATGATATCAATGGTAACTCCATAAATTCCCTCCTGATGAGCTGCTGCCGGAATCATAGTAGTGATCGGGACAGTCTTGGTTGAACCTCGGCGGATGCATGAGCATTCCTTCTGCCATGTCGTCTAACAGCTTTGGCATTTCGAATATTTCCTCCTCATCAACAAACCAATTATCATCCTGCTGCACGCTGCTACTTCCTTGATCTGCATTAGTAGTTGTATCATTAATCATTCTTCTGTTCTCTGCAGCGATAGCAGTAGCAGCATCTGCTGCTGCAGCACGAATATCAGAAGCTGCAGTGGTCATAGCAACTGGTCGAGAGAACGCAGAATCAGGGAAGTTAAGCACGGCATGTTCTCCCCTCAAAGCAATAGCTGCAGAGTCGTAAGCAGCTGCAGCCATCTCAGCAGTAGGGAAAGTTCCGAGCCAAATTCGCGAAGCTTTCCCTGGCTCTCTGATCTCTGACACCCATTTGCCTGCGCGAACACGAACTCCTCTGTACTGCTGCTGCTGCTGCGGTTGCTGCTGCCGACTTCTATTGCTATTCATATTTCTATTCGTTAAATCAAAGAGATCATAACATCCATTCAGTTTGTTTCAGCACATGAAATTAAGAGCTATTTGAAGGAGTGGAATTTTCGCGGGAAGTTTGTGTGCAACACGCGCTTTTCGCGCCGAACCAACTTGAAGTATCACTGTTAGCTAGCTAGCTAGCACCGAGCTGGTTCCTTTAACTACGTTACAGAAAATTGACTCGTCCAGAATTTTGATTAGTTTTAAATGAGTAGGAAATATGATGAATGTCGTTAACGAGAGTTGAGAGAATACTAGATTTCAAAGCTGGTCTGCTAAATCGCTATCTGGTTATGTACTAGACAATGGTATTGGTAACTGAATCTTGTCCGTCTGTCGAACATGCACATGTATATATGGAGTATTAGTTGTATTTTTCAAGTTAGAAACCACACCAATCTGCTGTTACTTGAGTTACCCTGTGAGATAGATGTTAGGGGTGGCAATATATGATCCGACACGAAAATTTAATCCGACACTGACATGTTTAATCAGTATTAGGGTTGAAAATTTTGACCCGTATAAATATATGGGTTGAATTAGGATTGAACGAATTTGATCCGGTTATTAAATAGGTCGATCTAGGTTAACCCGAAATTGACCCACCAATTCGAAATGTCAGCTTTTGAAGGAACAATTCTTAATTTTTTCTTACTATATAATAAAATATTAGTAATAAAAATAATCGATAATAGTTATTTACAAACTATTAAATTATATTGTATTTATAATTAATTCTTTATTTTTATATCTTAGTAAAATAGTGTAAAATAAAAATTATAATATTATCGAAAGTATTACTATGTAGGTATTTAATGACGAAATTAGATTTCGTATAAAAATTTTTGTGAAAATTTTGTTAAATAGATATATTTATAAAAGATTGTATCGAAATTATTAATATGTATTTATAATCATAGATTTTAGCTATTATCATATATTTTTAAAAAATAAAAATAATATATTTTTTTATATTGTAAGGACCGATAAAGATATTAAGGAATGCATATTTTGTCGGACATAATTATATCTCGTCAGTAAAAATATCGTCCACTTTCATTCGAACTAATCTTATAATTTCACTGAAGTTTAAAATATAAAATTAATAATTAATAATTTTAATTATTAAATAGATCGATCCGAATTTGATCCGGTTATTAATAGGTTGAGCTAGGGTTGAAAATTTTGACCCGTATAATTTTATGAGTTGAGTTAAGATTGAACGAATTTGATCCGATTATTAAATAAGTCAACCCGAAACTGATCCACCAATCCATAATGCCACCACTAATAGATGTCTCGTACGAAAGGAACAATACAAGCGCCCTGTTTATTTATTTGGACTCACTAATAGCGGTATTTCAAATATACATAAATGAATTTTGTAAATATGAAAAGTAAAATTAAATTTTTTTTAAAAATAGTGAAATTCAGTTTTGCGTTTCAATTAATTTTTGAATTAGATTGAAAATAAAATTCAAATTTTGTATTTTAATTATTTTTAAAAGTGAGTTAAAGTTCAATTTTTTATTTCAATTACATTAAAAAATGAGAACTAAGTTAAATTTAAATAATATAATATTTATAATAAATAAAATTAAAAAATAAGTTACGATCACCTATAAATAAAGGCAGCATACTTATTAAAACAAGCGGCTTATGTTTATGCCACGAGGTGCAGTAAAATAATTTTTCTTTCCGATAACTTAAAAAATAATAAATGTCTCTAAACTATTGACAAATTGTTCTTAATATCACCAAATTTCACACATATACTGACGTATCAGTATAAAATATTACTTTTTAAGAAAGTATTTAAAAATATAATTCACTTAAAAAATATTGCAATAAACAAAATTAAATTATATATGAAAGAAATTCACAAATTTATAGAATTATCTCACTCATTTATATCGTCCTTAAGCTTACAAAAATTGATTCAAGCACCATTTTAAATTCATTTTAAATATAATTTTTTTCATGAAAACATACTTGTAAAATAACTCTTATATAAAAATAAGTTACTTATGTCAATAAACTTGTAATTTTTATCTCATCCAAGTTGCACTACATCTATTTAAACTTGTTTTCCTGATGAGAAGTAGTGAACTTTGCGAGTGCGATTTTAAAACGTGTTCCATCTATTGCAAATAAAACAAAATTTTTAAAAAACTACTTTCTTAAATTTTAAATTATATAGATAAACGTATACTCATAAAATATTTAGATATATAATTTAAATCATTTTTTGAAGTAAAAAAAAGTCATTCATTTCTGAAAATTTCAAAATAAATTCAAAAAATTTCTTATTTTAAGAACTCAAACGGTCCACTTTCTTGGCTGTAATTGGCCATTGCCACTATTCACATATCACAAAGATGTAGATTAGTAGGAAAGAAATAGGAGGTAAATAGCAACTGAAGGCATGAATCTCCACTGAACGAGTAGCTAAAACTAGAAATAAAGCACCCGTGACTTCCAGTTCCATTTCGTTACAGACAACTCTACAGGATCGTCCCACATCACCAAACCAAATCACCAGATCCCTCAGCTTTAAGTAGATTTTTTGTACAAAATGGCCAAAGATATCCTTGGGAGTCCACAAGCAATGTCCCATAAGTTGCAGACGACTTCGAATTCCTGTTGAAATGCATTTCACCAAGGAAAAACATTTCATATGCAGGAAACAAATTAGGTTGCTACGCAGTTAAAGGCTAGTTAAGAGTTCATGAAATTAATTTTTCATACAAGTCATCGCACACAATCCTTGCAACCCCTGCATACTCAGCAGTAATATCATAATAACACCCCAGAGATAAGATCTACTTATGGACTGATGAACAGTACAGAACAAACATAACAAGCATACAATTCATTCTAACTTGTTTAGCATTGAGGAAATCCAGTTGATCATATCAGTACAAGTCTTCACTGTCTACAACAACATACTAAGCACATACAAAATGCCAGGATTAACTAAAATGCATATCATCCATCTCTCGAACCATCTGGTTTCCACAGCTTCTTTCCCAAACTGATCTAGTAAGAAAGGAACTCCACAGGTCCATCACCTGTCACAAAACTGATGTAAGACCCTTCTCTTCTGAAAGAACTCAAGAAACAAACCACTAACAATTATTAATGTTTCTAAAGTGAAGACTAATACTGTGAAACAGCTGGGCTTCCGCTAGGGCTCCGCTTGTTTGGGCTCTTGCTCTTGTTACGGGGTGGCTGCAAAATAAATGCAACTTCTTACTCAAAGAGGCGTGTGTATGTGCTCACACACAAAGAGAGAGATCCTAGGAACTTACAGAGGGTGAAGGTGATCTGGACCTGGACCTTGATCTGGATCTGCAAGAAGATCAAGCAATAGACACATTACAACCTAGTCTTGTTTTAGATCACAATTAGAATCTCCAATGATTCACCTGAATGGGTATCATAAATGATAACAAAATGATAACTGCTTTCTTAAGCTGTTAATTAGACACGCATCATTACCCACAGACTATCAATATAAAAACCAAGACAAACCCCACAGCATAAGCCACAAGACACCCACTTTAACTGTGCCAAATGAGAATACACTTTCATTATAACATTCTGGACTTGGCCATTCCTCTTCTAAGCTCCCAAATAATCCACTTCCCAATCTACAACCCAGACCAAAAAGGTTAACTATCTTCTTTTGGCAAAGTTGTTCCCTGGTCCTTTCTGGATCAGGTATTGTCAGCTGGCTAGCTGCTCAAACATCAGCATGCAAATTGCACACACAAAATTGCTTTAGGACACATCATACCTCAAAAGACCCAAGGATGCATCTTTTCGCATGTAAACCCATCAATTCCTAATGTGCAATTCCCAGATCACCGCACATGTCCCAATCTAGAAAAGAAAGAAGGTAACTTTCAAAAACGAAGATTATAACCATGGCGCCATGTCTTCTAATCAAGACCACAGGGAACACACCATCCAACTTGGAATGATGACTCTATTATCCTGTCACACAATAAAGATATTGCAGCATGCACTGGCATTTTCTGCTCTGCACGGACATGCTCAAACCAAAACAATAATTTCAAATTGAGCAAGTTGAACAGAAGAAAAAATTGGAAAGAACAGACTCTCTCAACTACCAAAAAAGAGCAACACAGAGATCAGGTAAAAAAAAGGTCAATAACTGCAGGTTTTTAACAAGAGGTAAAATTTGCAGTTATTATTTGGAAGGAAGCCATTCATTAAACTTTGACTTCAATGTCAAAAGCGACATGGCATCAACTCGGAAAGAAGGTATCTCAACTTTTCTTATTATACATGGATAGAAAAGAGACTTAAATATAGGTGTAACAAAATATGAGGGGAAACCCACCAAACAGAACTGCGTCATAAGAAGAAATACAATCAAATGAAGTCAAGCAAAAACTGCATTGTGGGTCCACTCAGAGGTCCCTAAGCATTGGATGGTCAAATTCAGTATACACTATAATCTCTGATCTACAAGCCAAGTTTCTGATGAGAAATAATGTTTAAAAGCTTCGATGGGGACTTATAAATATAATGGCTTCCAACATTTTCAAATATTAAATTAAAGGCCTGAAGATAACCTTCAGAAAGGAATACAGCAAAAAACAAAATCAACAACAGAAAATCAGTAACTCCCAAACAAAAATGAACAGGAAAAAAAAAAAGAAAGACGACAAAACGTAGGCACGGTGTAGACCACAACAGATAAAACTTCGAAATAGACAATATAAATACACAGAAAGGAGACAGACATACCCTTCCAGTGATTTCTCTTTTGAACCAGAACGAGAACGAGATGAAACAGATCTTGATCTAGATCTAGATCTAGATAAACTACCTTGTACTGGCTTCGATCTAGGAGAGTCACTGCAGAGAAACAATAATGTTGGAATATGAACTATACCAAAACCCAAAAACCACAAATCATACATACTTTTTACTCCTGCTTGGGCTCCTGCTGTAACTACGGTCACGGCTAGGGCTTCTTGAATAAGAACGGCTGCGACTGCAAGAATGGCTCCTCGAGGAATCATACTCTCTCACCTAAAACATACTCATTTTTGTAATGGAATATTATTAATAGCGCTGCAAAATATTCTGGAAGAGAGGACTTGCAAATTACCCTTATGCGTGCCCGAGAAAATGCGTTCCGAAATTCAGAATCATCAAGTTTCTTAATCTGGTAAGTTGAGCTCATATGAGAAATTACTGTTCAAAATACAAATATGAAATAATGACCATCGGTAAAAACAACTTACTGCATACTTCATATCATCATAATTTGAGTAATCCACGACACCTGTAGTGCCTGTAAGAGACGCAAAGAATCTCATATAACATGACAATCAGTACAAACTTAATTATGATTACTCCGCCAAAAAAAATTTCAAAGCAAAACCCCAATAGCTCCAAAAGCACACTGAAGAATTACACACAAAGAAACTAATGGGTACACTACAAACAAACCACTTCCAATGAGACTAGTTAAGAGCAAGTATTACAATGATGTGAATTTAAAGAAGGCTTTGTCTGTAGGATAACAATATGACTGCTCTCAGTCTCAGTATAGAAGGCCTAATAATTGCTTCTACGGTAATAACTTCAATAATTTAGAACTTAGAGCACACACAGGACGTCCATATAACCATTTTTTATATAATGAAGCGTTGTCAAATAACTAATATCCGACAACGAAAATATAATAAGCCTTCAAGTGCAAGATATGAGGTTTGCCATTAAGTTCCTAAACAAATATTAAACTCCATTGAGAAGCAAAGACAACAACAACAACAACAACCTAACCCTTTATATATAGTTCCATCAATCTCCTAAAGTAGATAAATCGCTCCTCTCTATATGTATATTTTTCTATTCCTCTCTATTATTCCATCAATTTTCTAAATAGATAAAACGCTTCTATAGTAGATTTACCTAGCATAAAATCAAATTAATTTTTTGAAACTTCGAATTACATCTTAGCCTATGTTCCATAACTCTCTCCCGCATAATATAGCTCACGAGCTTAATCTCTCTATAATTCGCACAATCCTAGATGTCTCCTTTATGTTCATTAATATGCACTAGAACACTTTCTCTCCATTCATTTGGCATATTTTCACTCTTTAAAATAACATTAAACAATTTTGTTAGCCAAGTAATGCCTACTTGACCTAAACATCTCTATAGTTCGATTGAGATCCCAATATGAACCAATAGCTTCCCTTGTCTTCATTTTTTCAAAGCCTCCCTAAGTTTGACTGTTAGATTCTTCTAATATAACTAACATGTTTATTTACAGTAACATCCATCAAGTCAGTTATAATTACAATGTCTTTTATTAAATAATTTATCAAAATAGTTCCTCCACCTGTATGCTATATCACTACTATGAAATAAAACTGAATGATTCTCATCCTTAATGCATTTAATTTGATTTATATCGCTACTTTTTTTTTTCCTTGACGTGTAATTTTATTAGATAGCATTCTCTCCCTCCTTAGGAGATGTTTGAGAGTTCTTTTAATAAATAGCTTTTTTGAAACGAAAAATATTTTGAAGATTTTTGAAAAACGAATTTTACTTTTTTTACACTAAAAAAATAATAACTATAGGTAATAATAAAATCTTACGATGTAGAATTTTTCTATATTTTCTAAATTTTTTATTGAAATACATAAAATATATAATTGGAAAGAAAGGTAGATGAAAAGCTTAGCCAAGCATCACCTTAGTATCCAAATTATTATATAATTTAATCATAATCTGTAAAACATACTAATTAGTCACTTTCTTGATTTCTTTCTTAGCTAACTTGTATTTTTTAAAAGCTTTCATATCTTTTCTTTTGGTAGATTTCTTTAGCATTCTGTTGGATGCTTAATTGCAATTTGTATATTTCATTTAGAACAACAAAAAAGATGCATTTTCTCTTCCCAAATATTATTATATAAATAGCATCACATGCAGCAATTTGTCAATACAGACACCAAATGGACATACTAATCTGACCAAGAACCATATTTCTCAAAAGCAGCTCTACTCGAGCAAAATCGAACTCCGAAAGTCCACAGTACAGATAAGTCATACCAAAAGTTGAACACTGAGTGTCCTGTTTAGTCAAGTCAAAACAAACAAATTTTCAGAAACAACAGTCTAATAATTTGTGATAGCCACCCTAAAAGTTGTAAAGGTAGAAGAAGCCTGCTTAGTGGAAGCTACAATCAGAGAGTATAGTCCCATTTTGTAAAACTAGACCCTAAGAATGCGGTTCTACCTGATATACAGAATTGTTGTAGTAGGGTAATCGAAATTCATGGTTCCTGTTTGGTATCTAGTGTGTGCAGAAACGGCTATGGTTAGAAAGTGTTCCAAGAGGAGGTCATTTTGGAATAACTAAATTAGGCTTAAACCAACATGGGGAAAAGGTCAAACAAAAATCCATGGAAACAGAAGTTTGATATATATGCAGGACAAATATTGAACAGAATATCCACTCTCAAAGAAATTAAAATGGTATACAAACTAGTGAAGTTCACCTCTGCTGTCACGGAAAACATCAGAGAAACACACATCACCAGCCCGACGCATATGATCCTGTACAAACACGAGAACTTTACAGCTAAGTTTATTTAGAGAGATCATGATGACATAACAACCGCAGGAAATAAAAAAGAAATACCTTTAGATCTTGCCATGAGGCAGAAGCAGGTAAACCAGTTACCAAAACTGCGCAAATCAGGCAAAGAGAAACTTAATACTATGTAAATGTCACAGATTCTAGTTAAGATTCAAGATTTCTATACATGCAACCAGTGACTGAAAGCACAATCATGTCAAAATGATGCCACCTAAATAGAATTTACCTCGATATTCTGATCGGCGAGAAATGCTACCGCGATAATTACTCCCTTTGCTGTAACTACTATGACGGTCCACTGATGAAGAATGGCTTCTTCCACTATGTGGCCCATGCGCAAATTCAACCTGGATGCAAAATAAAATCAGATTGTACTGTAAATGGACACTTTTCGTGAAATAAAGCCACAAAAGACTACCCGAAGTCTGTGACCATCGAAGTTGTAACCATCACGTCCACGAATTGCGTCTTCAGCGTCACGATAATCTTCAAACTGAGATAGGAAAAGAATGCAAAAGTGAAGAACATGTTCAAGAAAGCAATGTCGTGTTCAAGAGCATAAAAAAGCAATATCCTCTAAGAAAAATACCAACATGTCCTTGTCCAAATTCCTTCTTTTTTTGTAGAGAATTAAGGATTCTACAATACATAATTACCTCAACGAAGGCAAAACCAGGTGGCCTTGGTGGGACCTTCAGATCAATGTCAATAATCCTTCCATACTGCATGAAGCCAGCAAGTTTCAGCTTTGAGAATAACACTGAAACAGAGCTGGAGATTCCACCCCCTAGTAAACTTGTCGAGACAGGTATAATCGAAGAGACGTATTTCCAATTTTGTTATAGCACATAAAGCAATTTTCAACTACTTACCAACACGCAAACTAGAAGTGTAACCTCAAGTTTAACAAACACAAAATCCAATCAGTATAAAGGAGGTCCCCGAAACAGTATAGCCAAGCACATTCTTCATTATTTAAATTAAACTATCAGCACACCTAGTTAGAGATTCCATTCAATAATATCATTAAAGAAAAAACCATACCATTTCGGACGCATTATAAGGAAAACTATAAGCATGATAGTCAGATAACCTTATAAAACAAGTCTTCAACCTCGCGCTCACGAATATCACCCGGAAGATTCCCAACAAAGATGGTTCGGCTCGAGCGGCCCATTCTTCCAGCAACCACAACCTTCAGAAATTAAGAGAAAAACAAAACGGCCATAATACAAATCACCATGACAAAAACAACGAAAACAAACAGATGATTGAAATATGAAAAAGTTAGAAGAAAAATAGCAATGAATTAGAAGAAATCACTAACTAGAAACTGTAAATTAGGGCACTCTCTCTTGAATTACACAAACAAATTCAAATTTAAGATATAAACAGAGAACAAAAAGACCCGAAGAAGAATTCAAAACAATCCCTACCGAAATTCTGTTACCTGAATAAGTTGTTTTCAATAAATTAATCAAACACGAAAACAGTCTGGTTGTTGTTCTTGAGCTCGAGAGAAAGAACAGGAGCAGCGGGCGCTAACACTGCGGTCAGGCTCAGGCCCTAAGGGCACTCAAGGAGTTATGTACAAAAGAAAATTCCAGACGCAACAGGATGCAAACTCGTAATAAAGTCCAACAGGGGGCCTATGTTTACGGCATAGAACTTAGTTAGCGGTGGCCGGTTGTGTTTTGGGTGACGCATGGATTAAATTTTCAGGCCCACGAACCTGACCGGGTTCGAAAATCATGGCCCGTCTGGAATTGTTTAAAAAATGGTGTTTATAAGGTCTTATTTCGAAAATAATGAATTTAAATTTATTTTTAAAATAAAGTTTATTTGTAAATGTGTTTGGATACGAGAAAAGTTCCCTTTTTATATAAGCTAAGTATAGAGTTTAGATAGAAAATATCTATAAGTTGAACAAAATTATAGCCCCGTTTAGCTATGCTTTTCTAAGCTTTAAATTCGAGAAAAGCACAGCACAATAGTAAAGCCGTTTGGTAAATATAGCTTTAAATTATAAAAAACTATTTTCAACAGTTAAAAATGAAAAAGCATCGATTCAATGCCTTCAAATAAAGCCACTCGCAACTTTTCGCTTCAGATATAAGGAAATACTATTTTATCTATATTAGTTTTACAAAATTACAAAGTAATATATATCTTCTACCTACTACCATAACTCTTATTTTCTTCTCTCGATCATTTTTTTGCGGCCGCTTCACCCTCTCTTTTCAGATCAATGTTTTTCTCTATTCTTTCGGTCTCTATCGTCGATCGATTTTCCATCCAATCTCTCCGTCCATGTAAATCATTTCCACTCTGATCTCTACGCCCTTCTAGAATTTTTTTCAACTTCGAGTCAATTTAGGATTTTCATTTCGACGGCAGCGGGATTAAAGAGCGGCCGTGGAAAAAGAATAAAAATTTCGTTTCCTACTTCAATTTAATTGTTTGGTTGTTGATTTTATATGAATTAGTTTATTTTTGTTGATTTCGTTCGTGTGGATGGACGGATAAATATGTGTGATTGTTGTTATTGACTGAATTCGTTAATTAATTTTTATTTTTCGTTCGTGTTGATTTCGTTCCCCAAGTTTGTTCATTTATTCAATCTCCAAATTTATTTTCTTGTTTGTTTGCATCTGAATCAATCAAAATCTTCACAAAAAATTAGAGTTCTTTCTTCAATCAATTGCTTCTAATGATTTCGAAAAATCACCGGTGCAATTGTCGCTGTGCACACTTCGCCGCCTTCAGTGGCTATAGACATGGCATAGTTTTGAAAGGCTAAAAATGACTATAGTTTCTTAATTCGAATCTTTGATCTTTGTAAAACTAAATATGTTAAAATTTTGAGTGGTATTGAGAATTAATTGATAATTTTAAAGATTTTTATAGTTATTTTCTGTTAAAAAGAATTTCTTGGTGAAGTTGTTTGAAGATTTTGGGTTTACTTATAGTTTTGCACTGTTTATGTGTATTGTTGCATATAAATGATTGAACTTATCGCTGCTTATTTTTACCTCAGTTTTGGTGTTTTGGTTACTGATAGAATTATTTGGTTCTTCAATCGAGAGCTTTGTTCATTGAAGTGGATAAATTCTGTTGGCATTCCATAGCTAGAGTATGTAATATTCTCGGCATTTCATAGCTGATCCATTTGAAGTATTGGCTTAGTTCTAAATCGCAATAATTCTGTGAAGCATTTATTTATCTAAGTAATGCATCATTTGTGTCAAGATTTCACTTTCTTGTGAAAAAAAATTGCTAAGAATATAGAATGAATGTCCCCTATACTTCCATTTGCATCTGTTTATGAATTCTATTTGCTTCTTGATTCAGCTTTTGGGAAAGAAGTCAAGAAAATAAAAGGAAGTGAAATCTTGATAGGTTGTATGTGTTGCAACTTTAGGAGTTCCATTTACTTCTTGCTCTTTTGCTTTTATTTTCTTCTGTTTTTTATTAGATTGCGTATGTGTTTGCTTTTGTTTTTTAGTTCAATTTGCTTCTTACTATTTTGCTTGAGATTGTGGTATAAAATTTTTCTAGCTATTCAGATTGTATGTGTACCAACTTTAGGATATATGTTACATTTTTTTTATATATCTGTTGAAATTTATTTATTATAAATTTTCTTTAGCTTTAAACTGATAATCAATAGTGGTAATTTCCATAGAACATTGTTTGAAGTTGTAAATCCTTACAACTTATTTTAGATTCCTTGCATCTTGCTGTCTTGACTCACTGGGAAGAGCAGAATCTGTACCTCTAGAGGAATGGCTTCAGTTTATGACAAGTGGAGATGGGAGTAGTTAGTTGGGCTTTTATGGTATGATTTTCTTTGCAAAATAATAGATGCAAGTGTCTATGGCTTTTCTCTTTTTTTTTTTTTTTTTTTTTTGCTATTTACTGATTTGCTGCTTACGGAGGATTATTTTTTAGTAAGCACTTTTTGGAGGTACTTCAAAAGCCTATGTTGATTTAGAAATTGTAGCTAAAAAAAATATTTGTAGTTATGTTCGTAATGCTATTGAATAATATATGTGGAATTCTTAGTTAGTAGCTCAAAAACTATTATAAATGTTGTGTACATGCAAGTTCTTTATAAATAATGTTTATGCGAATCGTTTTTTGATACATAATAACATAAGTTAAACTACTATGTGTATAGTTATTTTATATATAAACAATATATACGCATTCATTTTTCAGAATTTATAATTTGAATTATTACGATACCAATAATATAATATTAATAATTTTTAAAATATAATTTGAATTATTATAATGTTATAATAATAATAGATTTGTTATTAAATTTTTAAATATTAATATAAGAAAAGTATATACTAAAATTATTATGTTATAAAATTATTTAATTTAAAATATATGAACAAGAATTTAAAAATTTTATTGTATATCAATTATTATATAACTAAGACAATTTGGTCATTATATACATATTTTAGAAATAGGTACAAGCTTAACCAAACACTTTATTCAACTTTCAACATCAAATAGCACAATAAAGTATAAAGCTATTTTTATAACAGAAACTTCACAGCCATTTACAGCACTATAAAACAACTTTATTTTAAAAACACAAAAAATTCAGTACGTCCAAACGGAGTGGAGCCTATATGGTTAGGAGAGCTTTTTTTCTCATTTTCATTCCAACTTTTTATTTCAAGTTTCTCAATATAAAGTTTTATAATATTTTAAAAAATCTTTTTAAAAAATTTTTAAATACATAAAAATTATACATCGTGAAATCTTATTATTAATTATTATTATTATTATTTTTGAAGTAAAAAAATAGGACTTATTTTTAAAAAATCTCAAAATATTTTTTTTTAGAAATTTTTTTTCAATAAGCACTCCAAACATCTGTAAGTAGATGTCTTGAAGAATTTAGCATCTTCTTTTCACTCTAACTTTTTTTTTTTTATTTTATGTTTTATAATATAGTTTCTAGAATATTTAAAAATACAAAAAAATATTATGTTATGATATTTAATTATTAATTATTTTTATTATTAATTAAAATTTTTAAAAGTATAAAAAATTTTTACGTCATAAAAAATATTGCTCGTTTTTAAAAAAAAATTTAAATACACTTTTTCTCATAAAAATTCTTTTCAATAATCACTTCCAAACATCTCTTAAATTATTGAAAGATGTATTAATAGATGATATATATTGAATTTGTAAAACTTTTTTATATATAATTTAAGTTTTTAATAGCATATTTATAAATATATTTAATTTTAAAACAAGTTTTTAATAAAAATAATATTTTCATATTACATATAATGGTCGAAAGATCGATGAAATTTGGTGAAATATAATAAGTTAATTTTATATAAAATTTAGGGACGTGCATTATTTTAGAAAATTGAAAGTTAAAATGTTATTTTTACAATACCGTGCGGTTTAAAAATAAATGGCTTATAAGCGCTTCACCAAACGGGCATACAAAATGCTTTACAGTGTGCACTAAGCATTGAGAATCAACACCGAGCGAGGACAACAGGTTAATCATGTAATAAACATTAGTTTCATGCTATCCAAAATTATTATCATGAAAATATCTACTGTGCTGCTAAGGTTGTATTTACGTAGCTTTAAATTTATATTTAAAAATAAATTTATAAAAAATGAATTTGAAAATTTGAAAGTAAGTTTGTATTGAATTTATATTAGAAGTGAGTGTAAAAGTAAAAATATTTTTTAAATTCCAAATTAAAAGTAATTTTTTTGACAAAAAGTTTTACTTTACTTTTTTTAATTTTATTTTAAATTAAACTGAAAGTAAAAAATTATTGATAAAAAAGTGAATTTATATGATAATTAAACATGGCATGAGCATAGCGATTCTGAATAAAGATCGTTACTATCAGGACTATAGTTTGCAGATTCGGACAAAACTGTTTAGATCGATTAAAAAACTGTTGATTCCGAGCATAAATAATTCCGGAACTGCAAATTAAATCGGTTTGTCATGGACCTGGTTAACCCTGATCAATTCGGTCAGGTTTATTGAAAAATCGTCAACCTGTCTTAGGCGGGTCGACCCCAAATGAAATAATAATAAAAAAATTTACTATCAAGTATGAACAACAGAGCAAATTCATCGTAGCATTTTTGCTGAACAAGAGCTTGGTGAAAGTTTCACCAAACATGTTGAACATAGCACTTACTTACTCTCTGGTCAACATTGTGCTCTATTTCTTCCGCATGTATTTCCTCTTCAGCTGTCTTGTACGAGTTCATCAGAGCATCGGCGCAGTCCGACGAGTTCATTTATGCAGATTTTCAACCATCGACTTCTAAAACTCAGTCTCAACGGCGTTGCAAAATTTTAAAATTCAAGCATTCAGACACTCACTAACGAAATAAGCCAATTAATCGGCTAAGCTTTCTGTCCTAACAAGCTCTCTTTCAAGAAAAAACGACGATAATAATGTCTTCTCCTTCTCCAGAGCTTTCGTTTCAAGAACAACAACGAGTCCTCCGCCTTCTGCCGCCACAAACGCCGTTGTGTTGCCATCGCCTTCTGCTGCCACGATCACCGAGCCGCCGTCTCCATCACCAGATCTAACGCTGATCGCCCCACTTCACTGCCTTCGTCTCGCCACTGCTTCTATTAATTTCCACCGGCGTGATTCAATCTCCGCTGCTGCAATTCGATCTCGATCTCCACAGGCGCTGTCCGAAAGCAGGAAATCTTGATACGAGACTTGAGGTTGATTGTAGGAAAATGCAAGAGAAGAGCCATAGATTGGTGTTTGATTGCTGTCGCCGGAGCTAAGAATAAGGAAATGTTTCGTTGCTACTATGATCGATCTATCAGTAGATGCGTGGTTATTAACATAAAAGATTTATATGAATAAAGCCAACCATTTTGACTCGGTGGGTTGACTCGTTGACCCGCCGGGTCAAACTGTGATACGATCTTAATAGATTTTTGGGTCGACGTCCGATCCGATTCTGTATCAGTACTGACCGAGGAGAAAACAATGCATAGCTTTTGAATCCATTTGAAAATCATTCCACCAATTAGCCACCTTCCTTCTTAAATTTCAATAAATCCCAACATTTGAAAACCCGGTAAATCAATTAACCCCGAAAACTCGAAAACAAAGCATACACAAAAGATTTTACAACACCGTTTGGAGAATGTCCATCAGAGGTAACAGTAATCTTGGCCTTCTCGCGAGTAACAGTCACAGCATCCCATAAATTACCGGCCTTCCACCAGAAACCTTGAACCTCTCATGAAGAAATTTCTCAAGCAAAGCAATCTCCATGCTTTTGTCTTCCACGGGCTTGCTGCAGTTGATGGAGAAGTTAGAACCCTTCTTCTTCGATGCCTTAGCAGCAGTGCTTGATCCACGACTCGTCTTGCACCTACTTCTTCTTCACCGTCAATGGCGATGGCTTAGATGGCGAGATGGCACCGGAAGCGTAGGGTTTTGAAGCCGAAGAGGACACTAGAATTCTGGTCGATTAAGGCTCCATTTGGTGCTTAAACGTTTAAATTTTAGAATAAAACTATTTTATACTGCTTTAAAGTTTAAACGGTTGCAAAAATTTTATTAAAAGTTAATTTTATATTAGAAAATATTTAAATAAATTTTGTTATATTATGTTATTTAATACTTAAGGGTATTAAATTTCTAAACTTTTTTCTAAATTATTTGATTTTATTAAATTTAATATTTCTTATAAAATAAAATTTACATTTTTCTTATAATAGTAAAATTTATTGAAAATTAATAGTAAATTTGAATAATATGTTAATTTCTATTAGTTATATAAATATTTTATTATCATAACTTATTAATAATAAATAATAACAATTAAATAATGCAGTTAAAAAAATTAACAATATTAAACAAATTTTTTATATAAAAATAATTTCAGAATATATTCATAAGAACAACTACTAGCATAACATTCATAATCGTCTGTATAATTTATTTGCATTTGCATCACAAGCGAAACCCACCGTGCATCACTTTAACAAAGACATATTACTCTAACAACAAAAATAATTTAAATACTTGCAAATTATATATCAAATACATATTACACAACAACTATAGCCTATAATCTTTATTACAAATACCCACATTCGATAATAATAACTAAACTGTTAGTTATAAACTTTTCTAAAATTTGCATTTTAGTCTAAACTCTAATTTGGTGAAGTGCAGTAAAACACTAAAAGTCTGAGCATAGTAAAATATATAATATATTTCGTTGATGTTTGCCTTTATAGAACCTGAACTTTTTCAAGTAAAGAAGCTAGAATCAACTTCAAAAAAAGAGTAACAAAATTATTCAAATTTACTATAGACTGATGAAGAACAACTGAATTAACACAACAAAAAATAACGACGAAGAGACTTGCACATATATGATAAACAAGTCCTTGGATTTGATCAAGCCAGGGAAGAACTTGCACAACCTGAGCAACACCTTCTTTCCTTCCCACAGAAACAATGGCTATTGTAGCTCTAGGTTTGCACTCGGCCAGCTTAGTTCCCTTCATCAGAAGCTTCCGGTTCTTCGCAGCAACTCCCCTGCGAGCATGAGCAATGTATCTCTGTTTTAGTTCCGGCGTAAGAAATAGGATTTTAAAACTGATTTTGGAACAGTGCTATATATTCCGAGAACCTTTGATTCCTTCTAAGTTGAAATTTTCACTTACAATAAAGAGTATAACGGAAGTAAGCGATTATAGATTTAGGGCGTGTTTATCTACGAGTTAAACTCAATAAATTTAAACTTTTAGAAAATTAAATTTTTTTTAAATATTTAATACAAAATAAGTATTTATATTAATATTAAGTTTTAAAATTAAATTTAAAAAACTGTTTAAAAAGTTTTATTTTAAAATTTATATTTATTTTATATTAAAATAAATTTTTAAAAATAAAATTTGGGATAATAATAAACACATCTTTGGGATAAAAATAAAATATGACAAAATAAAAAAGCAGACGCACAAAAAACATCTATCAAAGGAATCAACGAAACACTCGAGAGTGCCCATGGAGATCTCATTGACTTCATTGGATCAAGCCAAACTTTTCCCTCCCGCACTTGAGAACACTAGCGGCAAGCCGCTTCTAGAGCTTCCGCGACACCATCTCTCCTCTTCTTCTGCTTCTTTGTCTTGCACCACTTCTTTGTTACAGAAGCTGAAGAAAAGGAAAATGGATTTTAAAATACTGAACTACTAGAACATAATCTAAACCAAAGCATAAGAGCAAAAGCATGAGTACAAAAAACTGCATTACTGTAGAAATTATACAGAACTAGATAGCCAACACGATGATAATTCCAATGCCCATGCACAAGCAACAATCTCTTCAAGAAATCGAACTGGTCCACAGCAAAATCTTGATGACTACTTAGCGACCTTCCTGACCATCAGATTAGAAGTATTTTTTTCATTCAAACACCATTCTCACTCTATTTTGAAAATAATAAATTGTTTTTTTTTCAATTAAACACATTTACGAAATATTTTTTGTATTAAAATAAGCATATTATTTATTTCAATAAACTATTATTTTTAGCTCACTGCAACCGGCTAGCAACTTTTGGTTGATAGCACTTCTCTTTCCAAAAATAATCTAACCTTGTGTAACGAAAAAGACCATAAGTAGTCCTATGGCTTTGATTACTCTCTTTTTAGATACCCTTCTTAAAATTTGACATCCATTTCAAATCACTCACATCGAGAGAGTGTAACTCATTTTTCATTTGAAATAGTCGCTCGTCAAAAATTATCATGGCATATTAAGAGAAAGCCACTATATTTTCTGTATTCCTTCTTATTTATATTTTAATGGTGGCAGACCATTTTTCTATCTTTTATGTAAAGTCAAGTTTTATGTTTTCTATCTTTTATGATGAAACATGCACAGAGGAGCATTCAAAGCTGGACCTTTGACTAGAAGGAAGTAAGAGACTTTTCATTCTTCCCACTCTCAGTATCTTTCAAAACTCTTGAGCAGTCAAGGCATCCAAGAGGGCAACTAAAGGCCTTATCAAAAACACTAAGAGGCAACCATTAAGAAGATCAGCTTGGGGTGTGTTCTAAAATTAAGAAACTCTAATTTTTTATAAAATTCAAATAATTTTACGTGTTTTAATTATTATTTAAATTTTTACGTTTACTTCCGTACTAGATTTTATTTCTAAATTTTAAATTTACTTGCATACTAAATTTACCTTACTAAATTTACCTCTATTAAAATTTTACTTGTCCTTTTGAATATTATTTTTATCAAATTTTATTTTTCACCAAAATTTTACTTTATAAAATTTAATTTTACAAAGTTTATTTTTATATAATTATAACACCCCTCTTAGTTGAATAACAATTTTAAAATTTTAATTAAGCAAGCTGGTCGAATTTTATTGTATCGCAGGAGATCGGGAGGGAATACTGTTGTGGGCACTAAAGGAACATTTGGGAGTGCTTATAAAATAGAATTTTTTTAAAATAAAAAATATTTTTATTTATTTTGAAAAATAAAATTTATTTTTTATTTAAAAAAAATAAAAATAAAAAATAAAAAAAATTTATTATGTAAAATTATTTTATATATTTAAAAATATAAAATAAAGAAGTTAAAAATAGTGTTTAGAAAACGCCGAGCCAAACGGACCTCTAATTGGACTCGGCTCCATATATTTTAAAAATTTTTAAATATCCTGAGGTTTAAAAACCGGACCCAATTGGTGCCCTGCATCGCTGTCACAATCTAAGCCCATGCTGCAATTCATCCAACCCTTAAGGAGTGTTGCTTTGATATTAAATACGCTCTTTAAAATTGAATTTATAAAAATAAATTAAAAATATTTCATAAAAAATAATTTTTATATTAATTTAGTATTAAAAAGCAAAATTTTAATACTAAATGCGATTCCAACGTAGAAATTAGAAACCTACTAGATTCAATTGATTTTAGGTTACTTGGTCTTGACTGTACCATATCATGCTGACTATTATGGGCAAAAAATTGTTCTTAGGATTCCAAAATGGGTCGCAACTGGAGAGTCAATCATTGAAAAGTGAATCCTTTGATATAAAACTGTTTGTCAAATCCAAATCAACATGGAGGAAGCTTCGTTCACAGAAAAACATAACTGTCTCCATTTAACAAGTGTGTTCTAGACGGTTTAACACAACCTTTTTCCAACTGTCATACCAGATTTTATAGCTGGCCTTTTTTCAACTAAAGAGAATTTTCATTTTGAGGAACAGGTCAATCTAAAATGAAATATATTTTAAAGTTTTTTTAAACTAAATCCTATTTTTTCTAAATTTAAAAAATTATAAAATACTTTAAAATTTTATTTTAAAATATATAATAAAAATTTGAATAAAAAGTAGTTTAAATAATGCAAACAAAACATGTGGTAAATTGAAGAAAGTTCAACATGTTTATACTTGACAATTTAATTTTAATATTGTAATATACAATAGTGTGATAGTACTAATATAACTAATACCTTGTGAGAAATGTATGACTTAATCATTATTATTCTTACGAATAGTATAAGATTGTTACTAGTTTTTTTGCACGTAGAAGAGTTATTAAATAACTCATCCAACCACAGAAGGTTCAAAAAAGTCGCTTCTCTATTTACTTAATTAATAAATAAGATCCGAATAACTAGACATCGCTGAGTACGTCAGAATTTTTTTCTTAGTAACTAATTAGGAAGCGTTTAAAAATATTTTTGAAATAAAATTTTTGTAAAATAAAAATATTTTGAAATAAAATTTTTCTAAAATAAAAAATATTTTTGAAATAAAATTTTTCTAAAATAAAAATATATAATAAAAAATTTTTATTATGTAAATTTTTTTATATTTTTTAAATTTTTAAATAAAATTTTTAAATATTTATATAATATATATTATAAAATAAAATAAAATTTTAAAAAATTATTTTTCTGATAAATTAAATCAAATAGTTCTAAATCTTACTAAAAATATTCTCTGTTAACAATAAACGCAAAAGGAAAAGTTATATTTATATTTTCTGGAAAAGAAATAATAAATAATTGATTAGAGAAATCGCATGCAGGAAAGAGAGCAGAAACCACAAAAGACAATCTCTAGTCTTTAAAAAATGGAATATTCTGATCCAACTCATTGGTCATTACCAAAAACCGTGGCGCCACATCTCAAACCATGACCCAGCCACCTTCCTTCTTTTTAATACCCAACTGTCTTTCCATTTTCCAATTCTTATCATGCTTCCGCTTCTCTCCCGCGTATTCATGACAGCGACAAATTCTCTTCTTCTGCAAAATGGTTACCTATATAAATCTCCTTCCAATTCCCAAACTCAACCACAGACTTCACTCTCGATCACTCTCCATTGAAATTACAGCACTTCAGATCGCAAAAACGAACTCTTATTTTCTTCAAGTTCCCATGGAGAACTTCAGCAACAGCAGCAGTAGCAGCAGCAAGGATTCTTCATCAGTAGATCAATCACAAGAATACATGACAGTTTCATCGGCACCACCTAAGCGTCGCGCCGGAAGAACGAAGTTTAAAGAAACAAGACACCCTGTTTTCAAAGGCGTCCGTCAGCGAGGCAGAGCGGGAAGATGGGTTTGCGAACTAAGAGACCCGAATAATAACAAGTCGAGAATTTGGGTTGGAACTTTTTCTACTGCAGAGATGGCTGCTCGTGCTCACGATGTCGCTGTAATCGCGCTTCGAGGTCGTAAGGCGTGCTTGAATTTCGCTGATTCTGCTTGGCGGTTGCCGGCGGCGAGATCTAGGAATCACGACGATATTCGTCGTGCTGCGGTTTTGGCTGCTGAGCAATTCGGACAGTGTCATCATGAAGGAGAAGATGATGATGATAAGCAAGAATTTGTTGGGGATTCGGAATCGGTTCAGGTAACTGCAACCAGAACGTTCGATGCGGAATATGATACTGATGTGAACTGGGGATTGCAAGGGTACTATTACTTAGCGGAGGGGATGCTAGTTGAACCGCCGGCGTTGCCGTTGAACGGATTCAATTGGGATGAAATTGACGGCGGTGCTGATGTATCACTGTGGAGCTATAATTTTTAGATCAACTTGGGATGGGATGTTATTTTTTGTTTATTCTTTCATTTTGTTTGTACAGAGGAAATTTATTCACCAGTGGTTTCTATTTCTCAAATTTGAGAGAATCAAAAGGAAAAGTTCTGTAGAATCCAATAATTGATTCATGTTTCAGACAGCTGATCATTCCCAAGCTGTCGTACGAATAAATTTTGCCTTTTTTATGACTGAAGTTTGAAGTCCACTGTGCATGAGAAAAAGTTGGATTTTGGACTGTTATCACTGTACTGCAAACTGCATTTGAGCTTCCTATTTTTTTAAAGGCTGGAATTTTGCAAAGCCATAGATCAGCATCCCATGAATCAATAAAAAGGTACGTTTCAAAAGTTCTTAAATACAACTTTATTTTGAGAATTTTATTTTAAATTAAATTTCATTTTTTATTGTAAAAGAATAAATATTGTTTATGATGTATACGTGTTTATATATTAAAATTTTTAAAAATTTTAAAATATTATAAAAATTGTTAAAAATAAAATAAAATAAATCTTTGCCAACATGCCCAAAGTTCAACTATAACAAAGTGTTACCTAGCCATATTTAACATAGTCAACAATGACTTTGTGCCACAGAAGCATACATCTGCTTATAAATTTTCTAATATCACTGAAAATTTGTTCACTGCAAAGTCTTTCTTGAATTTGAACGGAGTTACGTGATGTTTGAGTTTATTATATTTTTATTTTATATTTTTTTTATAGATTTTCTATATGGTTATACAATTTTTATTATTACTTATTTCATTTTTAAAAATGTTTTTATTAAATTTTTTTTATAAATATTCTCGAATATCCACTTAGAATAATTCGACAAAATAATATAATTAACTCAAATTGGGGTGGGTTATAACTTTGGGAACATTACTTCTATCAGAAAGCAAGGACCACAGTTTGCCGCAAGTAGCAGTACCACAACTACTTAATTAATTTTTTGAGTCATGCGTGCATGCAAAGCGTACGGACGTGTTTTAAATATTCGTAATTAAATTTTTTAAAAATAAAAAATAAAAAGTAAAATTTTTTAAAAAATAAAGTGAAAGTATAGTTCAATATTTGTATTTCAATAGATTTTAAAATTATGTTGAAAATTGAAAAATATAATTATATTAAAAAATATATAAATAAAAAAATTAAAACTGAAATTGTGCATTAAAAAGTAGTATTCTGAATTTATTATATAATTGAAACATATGAACTATTTCAGAATTCAAAATTTGATAAAAAAATAAAATTACGAGCATTTGAAACACTTTTAAAAATAAGTTTATTTACTTTTAAAAATAAAAAAAATAAATAATAAAAAATTGTATTACGTAAAATTTTTTATATTTTTTAAAATTTTAAATAAATTATCTAAAATATCTAAAAAATATATTAAAAAATAAAAAAATAATAAACTGAAATTTTTAAAAAATGCTTTCCTAAACACCCTCAAAAAATACAACCGTCTTTCAATCACTGATTTCACTTTCTTTCGTAGCTAAAACAAAAATATTAGATGATATTTGGCAATGCTTTTTAATTTTTTAATTATATATTCAAATAAATTTAATGAAATAAAATTTTAAAATATAAAAAAGTTTTATATTATATTATTATTATTTTGTTTGAAATCACAACAGTAAAACGTAATCTAAAATATTGTTCGTCTAAATTTTTTTTTTCAAAATCATCCGGTAATCACAAAATACAACTTGGACAGTGACTGTATAGGAAAAAATTATAGTAGTAAACATTTGGCGTTATGAGTGTATCTTTTTCAATTCTATAAGTTACGTTTCTAAAATATTCTGCCTAACTTATTTCACGACATACTAACAAAATAAAAAATTAAATTTTGATCATTTAAAAAAAAATAAAAGATATTTAAAAGCACTAATTATAATAATTTACTTACCAATAACTCATTTTTATAAATATTTAAAAAATAAATTTTATTTTAAAAATACATATTTTTAACTCATAAATTTTTATATCGAACGGTAGAGATTGAATTTGAATTTCGGCCATAAATCAGAAAGAAAATGCTCCTAAAAAAAAAAGTACTCATATTCTTTTCATATATATATATATAATTTTTGTTAATTTTTTATTCAAAAAATTAGATTTATTTTTCAAAACATTTTCAAAGCTCTCTTAATTTCAAAAAAAGTAAGCACTTTCATATGTCCTTTTTGTATTAAAATTGGAATTGAACTTCAATTTTATTCAAATCTAATTAATTCCTGGCTAATCTAAATCAAAATTGATTTTTGATTCAAGCAAGTTAAATAATCATGAGTAGTGAAGACGCTGACAAATTTTCTACGGTCAAAAGCCATCTGAAAACTAGATTATAATGGTAAACACGAGTCTAAAAATGTTCTACTCCCAGCTGTTTCTTCTAAGTCAACACAAATTCTTTTGTTAGTTAAAACGGCAGTGTGAGAATTCATCAATCGAACACATGCTTAAATCTTTTTAATTTAAATAGTAGTTAAAACTTAAGCAATAGAATTTGAAAACTATGACCACCAGCTAAATGAAAGCGACAATGTAAGACGTGAGCCATAACATCATCAGAGAAAACCAAAAGAAAATAACGCGCAAATTTTTTTTTCTAGACTCACTCTTAAATAAAAAACCCTCTGATGTCACATAGATATAAAGTAGCGGGTGCTTTCGTACAGGATATATCCTTCCGCAAATAGCAAAGGACATCTCTGCTGTTTCATCCTTTACAAAAGATTGAAAGACGAATTGACTAGATGTCGTTGATTTCGATAATATTATAATTTTTATATTATATTAATTTATTAAAATATAAAAATAAATAATTAGTTATAAATATAATTTTATAATTTATAAATTATTATTATTAATTAATTTTTTTATAAAAATTTATTATATAATAAAAAAATTAAAAAATTATTTTTTTAAGATATAATAATTTTTATAATAAGTTAATTTCAAATCGATTCGAATCGATCTATTTAATAGTCGAATAAAATTCGTTCAATGCTACTCTAAGTTATATAATTATACGGATTAAAATTTTTAATCCTAATTCTAATTGAATGGATCAATTTCAAATTAAAATTTTAAATTGAGTCATATATTGCTATCTTTGCTTTGGATGAAAAGTTAAAATTTGAAATTTCAGCAAATTATCAAGCTTGCTATTTTGACATTGGTGCCTTCTTTTAAGTTGTCTTCTTGAATTTATAACGTACTTTTGTTTTGGCCCGAAATAGTGCATCTTCTTTGACAAGAGAAAAGATTCTCACTAAAAACAAGTAGAAAAACAAGGAGGAAATCTACTCTGCATCATATGTTAAATCAAAATAAACGCTTGCATTAAATTTGTAGTAATTTTATTACTATGCCTATCATATAATAAACGTGGACGTTTGAAATTATTTATAAAATAGAATTTTTTTAAAATAAAAAATATTTTTGTTTATTTTAAAAAAATAAATTTTATTTTTTATGTTAAAAAAATAATAAAAATATATAATAAAATAATTTTACTACATAAATTTTTTTATAATTTCTAAATTTTTAAATATTTATAAAATATAAATTAAAAAATATAAAAATAAAAAAATTGAAAAAAAGTGTTTAAAAAACGTAATTCTAAACGCTTTCTTACGCAATAAATGAAATAATGGTGGAGCAAAATAATAATCAATCACATAGATTTGTAAAGACAGAAGAATATAACTGTATGCTTTACGTAACAATAAGTCAGCATATAAGAAAATTCACACGTGAGCTAAAAAGTTAGAAATTTCAGTTGCTCCAAATTCTGGTTATCCCATAGATACGACCACCGACCAAAGAACCATTTTCGCAACAATTAACGCACGGCCGTATCCTAACTGTCATACGCGTACTTTGATTATTATTATTATTATTTTTTCAACAGTCAAATTAAAGGTTTGCGGTTGACGTACGTGCGAAAAAGTTGATCTTTGTCTTCACATGCAAACTATCAAGTACAACTAACCGTTCTTAGAGCGCAGACATCTAAAATTTTTTTTTTTTCAATTTATTTTTAATAACATAAAATTTTCTCTATTAATTTTTTTAATTTAAAACTTATATTAATATATAAATTTATTTTTTAAGGATGTTATGACGCTATGTTCTTGACTGTTTTTCTAATTATTTTTATAGTATTATAAATTTTAAAATATAAATATATTATAAAACTTTATATATAAAAAATAAAATTATTTTCAAACAATTTTAACGAAATCTTTTCATAATTTTTTTTTTTATATCAAGGAATTCCAAGAGCTCCATAAATTATCAAAGAGATTGTTTATTCTCACAATCCAACTATTGAAAGTAAATTGTAAGGCTCATTGTGTCTATATTAAAATAATATCATAACATTTTGGATTTATTTATTTATCACAAATGATACTAATAGCCCGTTTAGAGGATCTGGAAAACAAAATAATTAAAATAATGAGTTAATGTTCATAAGTGTGTTAGGATATATTATTTGATATATAAATTGCACACTTAAATGTTTTTTTTATATCATTTAGAACTTATTTAAACTTATGTCACCAAAATAATCTCACACTAAAATATTCCGTAAGACTCGATAATAAGGAGATAGGACATATTTAAAATGGAAAACGTGAGTTCAAACGAATTTGATGTTCTTCCAAATGAGTCATATACAGCTGTTATTAAAACTACTCTACTCTATTAGGTACATGTTAAAAATATCCTACTAATAAACTAATTTGAAATATTAGCAAAAGAGAAGTAATCAACTATTATGGCTACTAAAGGAGCGTTTGAAATTGCTTATAAAATAGAGCGTTTGTGAAATAAAGAATATTTTTGTTCTTTTTTAAAAATGAGTTTTATTTTTTTTACTTCTAAAAAAATAATAAAAATATACAATAAAAAAATCTCATTACGTAGAATTTTTCTACACTTTCTAAAATTTTAAATAAATTTTTTATATATTTATAAAATATATATTAAAAAATATGAAATAGAAAAAAGTTGAAAAATAATTTTTGGTAAGCAATCCCACACAGCTCCTAAAATTGAAAGCGAAATGCTTGCGTTAAGCTGTACTACGACAGCCATTACATCAGCAAATTAAGTAAAGAAAAAAGATATTAGATCCGACCCGTTTTCTTAATAACTAAGATTCGTAAACCCGAAACCGCCTCACGATTCACGAACCTGAGTGGAAACCGGGCTCTGAACAAAACACTAAATTGGCCACGTCTTGTCTTCTTACTTCGTTCAACCCGTGTCGCTCGCGAGGGGGTTTTCTGTTGCTTCGTTCAACACCTTTATATATCACTCTCTCCAACCGCCGTCTCTTCTCAATTTCGAAAAACCAAAAAGAACTTTCATTCCACACTCTCTTTTCTTAAATCGCTCATCGATCAATCAAAGAATTAAAACAAGAAACCAGCTGAAGAAGAAATACATCATAACAAGAAGAATCAGTTAAATTACTTGCATGGCAGCTGAAACGAATTCAATGGAGACATTCAGCAGCGGTAGCGACTCAGGAGAATCACCAGTATACATGACAGTTTCATCGGCACCGCCGAAGCGTCGAGCCGGAAGAACAAAGTTTCAAGAAACAAGACACCCTGTTTTCAAAGGGGTTCGTCGGAGAGGCAGAGCAGGGAGATGGGTTTGCGAACTAAGAGACCCGAATAATAACAAGTCGAGAATTTGGGTTGGAACTTTTGCTACTGCAGAGATGGCTGCTCGTGCTCACGATGTCGCTGCGATCGCTTTACGTGGGAGGAATGCTTGCTTGAACTTTGCTGACTCTGCTTGGAGATTGCCTGTGGCGAGTTCTAGTAGTCATGAAGATATTCGTAGTGCTGCTGCTTTAGCTGCGGAGCAATTCAAGCCTTCTGAAGAGTCCAATTCTGATACTAACCCTGCTCGAGAACAGAGAGAAGGCTGCGCGGCTACTAAAGCCGGTGATACAACGGAGACGGCGAGCAGCAGCGCGTTTGATGCGGAGTACGATACTGATGTGAATTGGGGATTGCAAGGGTACTATCACTTAGCAGAGGGAATGTTAGTCGACCCGCCCCCGTCGGAGCAGGTGAATGGATTCGGTTGGGATGAGCTGGACGGCGGCGCTGATGGGTCACTCTGGAGTTTTTGAAGCTGACCGGGATACTTTTATGATTTTAGGAGTCGTTAGAAGTACTAGCATATTCTTTTGACTTTTAATTTTTCTTTTTGATCTGGAAGATTAAGGGATGATTCATTCTATTATTAATTTTTTAGTATGTGATGTTGTTTTTGGAAATCACAGGAAAATTTAAATATACAACTTTACCAATACCGTACTACCTTAGTTTCTTTCTTATAGCGTTCCTCTTTAACCGATTCAAAATATGTCCAGTAGATTGAAAGCATCATAGAAAAATAATTCTGTTGGAAGTCTAGTCAAGTCTTGACTTAGATACCTGTACCACAGCAAAAGATCATTCTGTTTCTAGATGAGCAGGACCAGGTACTTTCTACAGTAGCAAGTGGATACTTGTGCTACAGTCAACTTTTGTTTCCAGGGAAGAGAAAAATTTGTAGATAAAATGATTCTAGATGAAAAGTTGCATGAACCATCCAAAGGAAAGGACAGCAATTTCCTAGATATCTACTAAATTGCTGCTCACTTACAAGAAAAAACAAAAGAGATACTATTTACAGATTAAATTCAACGCTGAAATTTACAGAATATATGCACCTTTTTAGAACAATTTACAACAAAAGAAGTTGGAAACCTGACTGAGAACTAATCAAAGAGAAGCCGCCTCCTCACCGACTTGGGGAAGTTCTTATCTGTTGAGTTATTTTGAGCGTTGTCTTTACGGCTCACTTCCACAGTAACTTTTCTTGAACGGTAGAACTCAGTGATGCTTAGCTGTGAGCAAGTAGAACTTGGAGAATCAGAGCCTTTAGCTTTCTTTCCGGATCTAGACTTTCTTTCTTTCGACAAAGATTCCTTCAATCTCTGAGGAAAAACATATTACAACAAAATTAGTTAAAAAAAGGCAATGTGAAAATGCAAATACATTACAAGTTTAATATGCTCTTGAAGAAAAAGCCAGTAGACTCAATAGCTAGCATGCCTTATTACAGGATAACCACATGAATGCGCATAACAGGACAAGCACGATATTTCAAAGGAACGTTAAGAATATGCTCCTAACGAGGTCAATTTGTTCAAAGATAACACTTGATAGTTTATTTCAAAGAAGCAGTTGACAAAAAGTTGATTTCCCTAAACTACACAATCTTCAGCAAACCACCACCTTTAGTTTTCCTGCTATGCCATAAGCAATCCATACAAGGTAAATGTGATAAACACCATAGAGACATTAACACGCGTGAATAATAAACCATGCACCAAAAGAAGCTTACCTTTGGCAAAAATATTAGTGCAAAATCATGAATAATAACCAATGTGCATGTAAATTGCAAAGCTGACTCTTCAAATCCAGCTTGATACACAAAAGGGATGCATAATAACTTAAAAACAAAACTACAACTTACCTTCTCTTCTAAAAACTTATCTACTTCTTGGGGAAACGCAGCTTGCACAAGCTCCATATTTTCATCGGTTAATAGAAACCAGCATCCATCATCAAGAAGAATAGAAGGAGCATCAAGCTCATCTAACATATCATCAGATACAGTTGGTTCAATTGACTCGGCTTCCTCAAGTGCCAGCACTTGACTAGTACCATCTGTAACCTCATGTGTATGAACAACGGTAACAGGACTAGTTCTCTTCCACTTGACCAGATAGTAGGGGTGACCATATCTTATTTTCACACGTGAAATGGAATGAAAGTCATACTGGTCACACAGCAAAAAGCCTTTACTGGAATTTGATACCTTCTCTCTCAAAAAGACTGTTGACAACATAGGGAGTAGTCTTTGCCTTATACAAGAAGGCTCCCAATGTTGGTGATAAGATAAAAAGTCACATATCCCATCAACTTTAGGGTTCTTCCATGTAAGGACAGGGCCATCTTTATCTGCAAAGACATAAAAACAAGCATGCAAGAATATTTTTAGAGATATAAGCAATGCAAAACAGACTGCAATATATAAGGGTATCATAAACCCATCAGTGTAGTTCTAACAGAATCCTAGCAGATTTTGGATGATAGCATGGATAACAAAGGGAAAATAACAGAAGCAGGTAAACTTCATCTATACAAGAGAATGCATTTATTAATGAAAATCAAAATTAAAGTCTGAAGAAAATATAACATCAATTGTAACTGGATGGCTTCACAACCCAGTCAGGGTACTCTGACTAGTTCACGTGGTTTTCTTAAGGTTATTGAACTCTCAAACTATTTAGTGAAGAACATATACCAAGTAGATTGTATACATCCAACACAATTACCCAGCAACTATAACTTGTGGCAATCAGCAGCATCTTCAATTAAACAGCAGGCACTATCACAAGATGCAAAAAGAAATACACGCCATCTAGCCAAAGAATGCAAGCATGGGCATCTAATGTGCGTACGTTTAGGGAGTCAGATTCATGCACCCAACAAAATTTTAAAACCTTTGACTGGCTAGACTCATGGTGATGTATATTGCTTCTGAAACTTATTTCCATAAGATCTTATCTCAGAAACAAAAATAAGCCAAGTGCATTCACTATGACCATTTTTTTATGTGCACAAAACTGAAGCAAACCATTTTCCAGTGACAAATTTTAAATCATTCAATCAGATTTGGGATCAGCATTGCAATAGCATTGGCATGAAATGCCTAATGTTGGTTGGCTGACTATAAAATGCCAAAACATCTTTCTACACTTCGTAATGCTGGAGAGATGCTTATAAAAGACTAACCAAGCAGAGTTTCGCATGCTTAACATTGAGCTTACCATCATAGAATCCATGGTTCTTAGTTAAGTACATCTGAACTATGTCATTATTTGGGAAATCCTTTCCATCACCAATCTTCTTACACAGTCTCATTTGCCATTTTGTCTTCTTCTTATGTTCCTTAGATTTGTGATCCTGCAAAGAGAAAGATAATTAGAATAAGAATGCCGTGATTTATCAGCTATATACGGAAAACCAATTTTGCAGGAACAAAGATCTAGAAGCATGAATTGTACCTGGTCACAGGACAAACAATCACATCTGAAACCCTTGGGCTTCTCTATGCAATTTTCCAATCCACTTGTCAAGCAGATTTCACATGCTGACTTCGCATGAACGGTCTTGCTTCCAGGATGGCCGCAACACGAGCAATGTGGAGATCTTACTTTGGTCAGACCCTCGCTTGACACAACCATATCAAAATCAACAATGGGCTCAACCCCGTTCTCAACAGGGAATAAGCCTTTGCCAATGTCACGTAATCTGCATAGCTTAGAAAATCTTTTCCTTTAGTCAAATACAATCATAAGACAACGTAAAGTAACTATGCCACTCAAACTAGCCTGAGAACTACAAAACCTTTCGAGAACCTCTTCCTCGCCGAATAACTTCACAAACCGGATAGCTGTGTCAGCTCCAAATCCAGCAATCCCATTCAAGTCAAAATCATTGCCAACAAGTAGGGCTACACCTATCATTTGTTTACGTTTCAATCCAAGACCAGCTTCAATATCTGAAAGATTGTAGCACTCATAGGGTTCCTGCAAAAGAGATTGTTGTCATGCTTTTGCACCAAATTGACAAAAAAATGTTCCAGTATCACACTAATATAGAATTTGGAAAAGATAGAACTCAATAATCAGAACATTATAAATCATTTAAAAGAAGATAGAATTTTTGAACTTTACACTCATAAAACTTACATGTAAAACAGTCAACTGTAAGTTCTGCCCAAAAGTGACCATAGCTAGCTGTAGTAACTTGCTAATTTAGTTCAACAAGTAGCTGGTGATGGTAAAAGCGTTTGCAAGAACTTTAATATTTTATAGTCCATGTGGTTCAAAATAGCTTCCATTACTGTCCATAGAAATGTACTTCCATGAGTTCTTTATTACCACAGTAAATGCTAATCTGAGATCAACCCAGTTGGATAATGATATGGTGGCCTAATCAAATTAAAAAAAATCCTCCGAGATTCACATGTCATTAACTCTAAATTTTAATACAAGCATCTAAAGGAAACATGTAACTTGTTAAGTAGGAGGAGAAGAGGTGGATAATTACTTTGGAGTTTGATCGGAGAGATTTTATCACACATTTGGCCCCAAAAAGAAAGGCGTCACTATCAGCAGTAATGCATGCATCAACATATCCCTCCCTGTTTAACTGAGCACAGAGGCCTTCAGCCTCACTACGTGCATATACAACAGGCATCCCAAGAAGTTCAAGCAATTCCTGCAAGGGAACTATATAAATAATGTAGAAGAAGCAATAAAAGAAACAATAAAATACTAATGGGACCAGTTCCCTGTATACACAATTTAAGTAACTAAATCTACGCTGGATGTTTTTACAATAGTCATCTCCAGACCACAATCAACAAAGAAAGCAAAACATATAGTGAATAATGGAACTCCACACAAGCATGCAAACAATATCAACATCAAAAACTTGTTAAGCATGACGCCAGCGAACACATGCTCTAACATGTCTTTTATTCATATACCAATCTATAAGAATAGAGTGATTACATATTTGATCAGATATAGTTCAACTAACGTCGGACTACCCTTCCTCTCTCAGGCATCACAATTCAATTTGATCCATAAAATGTGATCATACAGACGCTAATTCTTGCTACCTGTCACATAGAAGAACCAAAATACAAATATCTTTGCACTTGTTTTTAGCCTCTCTGCTATCTCAAGATGCCACTTGCTTAAAAAATTCAACAGTTAAATAACTAAGGTATCTGCTTTGGGTTATTTCATTAACCATTTGATCTATCCTAATATTTTGCTCAAGTGCTGTGTACACAATGGAAAAACTGACACATCTTTCACATTTTCCATAACTGCAAGAGGATATAAAAGGGTATAATTACAACTAACACCAATCCCACATCCTACTTCAGAAAGGATGATAACAGCATTCTGCCAGACTATTCTATTGAAAGCTAAAGAAAACCTCAAAAGGAAGTAGTGTTTACTACATCACTTCCCTAAGAAGACTTGTGACGATGAATAGATTAAACATACCAGTGGCTAGATTCAAAATTCTGTGTTCATTTGAATTTGGTCTAAATTGCGTATAACAGTTGGCCCTGAAGACAAATATCCACAACCTTTTTAAGGGACATATTTCTAGCCAATTTCGTTATCCTTTCTGGAGCTTCAAGCACAAAAAGAAGTGAAATGAGCCAACAGCAACCCACCTCCTAAAATCAAGCTTCTGATTTTTGAAAGACCTAGTCCATTGAAATATATCCACAGTTTGCACAAATTTTGAACCATCTTACAAAATGATGCTATGCACCTCTTTCTATGACAAATGTCTATACAACTACTACAAAGGATGTGCCGGCCATCAGTATAAAAGCCGATAATCGCAGTCTTGCAATCTGTCTATATTTAACTCATTCTGTTTAAGACTTTATTCGAGCATTTGGTTAATCCTAAAGTAACAGAATATATATGAGCCTTTATTCCTAGTCAGCAATCACGGAATTATTACTTAGCAACTCCAAGGCTCAATATATTTAGAATATCCTCAACTCATGATGGTGTTAAGATAAATTCACTTTGATTAAAACAGGCCCTACACACAAATTTACTGAAAAATGTAAAAACATATACTACGGCCTGAGCAACAAAAAAATTATAATGCACACACAACACACTCAAGAAAGTTCAGCACAGAGGCATCGACTATGAACCATATGTTACCACTATCTGCAAAAATGCTGTACACAAAAGACTGCAGTCACAATAACTTGGAAACCACAAAACAACTTACCTAAACCAACAGCCAAGACACATTTTGGAAAACAGAATACATGCAAGGGGTCACAAATCACGAAAAACCAACAAATCCATCTCTAATAATATTAAACATAGTAATCTCCAGCAATTAGCTTCCAGAACTAAATTGACCTAAATGCACAATTTCTCTAATGGATAACAACGCCAGCAAATAGTAATAGGTAAATAAAAAACACATTTTCGTGTACTAATTAGCCAAATGGAAAATAGTAGACAATGGTCCTAATTATTTCAAACTCACCACACACTCACGAACGCACTTGCTGAAATATCCATTCCTCTGCTTCACTTCACCATTCGGCACATCTTCCGCAACAACCTCAGCAGGATCGATTCCTGAATACCTGAAAAACCTCTCTGCCCTTGCCCTGTTCTTCAACGGCGAGGGTTCCCCGTCCACCACAAACACTGGGTACGCTCCCATCTACCAAATCAATCCCAAACCATAAAATATCAGAAAATTTAGTAAGCAATCACTCTCGTATCCACTGATCCCAGAGAAATGATTCGGAGTTCAATTACCTTCGCGAAGAGATTGATAGTTCGAAAGAAGGTAATGCGGAGATGAGGCGATCGAGCTCGCGGTAAACGTGAACGGAGGGCGGCATCGTGCTGAACGAGCCAGAAGGAGAGATCCACCGCTACTCGTTTACCACGTAGATAATCTGGACCTTCGAATCGAACGTAGGGCTTCAATGCTTCCCAGAAATGGCCACCAACTCCCATCTGTTGTTCTCCGTTTGGTTCAATTTTCAATCTTCGAAATGAAAGAAAAACAATTATTTTTCCGAGAAATTTGGTTGAATTTGAAAGAGTTAACAAGCAAGTAAGAAGAACCAGTTAGGTCATGGAGACGAAAGACGAAAAGCGAAGCGTTTGGCATTGCTTATTTTAAAAATAATTTTATAATTATTTATATTTGTAAATATATTTTATTATTGTTAAAAAATTATTTAAAATTATAAACAATTCAAATTTTTATTTTAAATTATATATTTTTTAGATAAAAAATATTTATTTTAAAATTAAAATACCTTTTATTTAAAAAAACTTTATTTTAAAGACAAACGCCACTTATAGTTAGTATGCGTTACGTAATTTTAAAAATGATTAAAGTAACGACTCTATAGTCTATGCTGATGACCTAAAACCGTTTGATATACGATTTTCGGTCCAGGACGGCCCATCAGAAACAAACGCAGGCCTTATTTGGGTCAGGAGAGTAAAGAAACATTTAAAACATTTATGAAATACTTTTTTTAAAACACCGGCCAATTTTGAAAATATTTTTAAAATTCTAAATATTATGATATATAATATTTTTATTACTCAAAATTTAAAAATAAATTTTATAAAATATTATTAAAATAATAAAAAAGAAAATAAAAAATTGAATAAATAGTTAGGTGAACTGTGAACACACTGCCAAATTTGTCATAATATTCGCCGCTAATGAAAAATTCTATTCTAAATTCTAGATCTCTGTATTTTTAAAATATTGATCTTCTCAATATATTTTTATATAGCTGGTTACATATACTTCTCGATCATGATTTTCTTATAAATATATTTTTTATGTATGATTACTTTATAAAATTACCATCTTTAGTATAATTCTTATATGCAAAAACATATTTATGTGTGTTTATCACTCGAAAGAATTATGCGAGACATTTGTACTGATATATTAGCCTTAAGTTTTGCTTTTGAATTGTGGATGGGATGTTTTTATATCTCCATTATAATTTTTTATTTTTAAAAAATCATCTACAATATTAAATTATATTATAAATTATATGTTATTGAATTTTATTTATATAATTTTTATATTTAAGCTAAAGAAACACTAACTCATTTCTAATAAAATTTCAAATTGATTTTAAAATTTTTTTTATTTTAAACAACCTCCAATTTTTCTATGACCAAATCGTTTGTGTTGAACTTGTCGAAGACCATGTTATGATTTCTAATTATCTTTTGACTAATACTAAATTTCTAACTATCTTTCTGACCTGACAGTTTTTTCAACTGAAAATTTCGGATGTTTAGAAAATTGCTAAGTTCAGCCTTACAAGAAAAGAATCTTCTAAAATGGATCATATATTTCAATTATAATAACACTAGATATATATTGCAAACTCAAAAATTATGATTAATCACAATAGTTAACCACTAGATCAAATTTTCTTTTCATTTTTAAATTTTAAGAAAAGCAACTTATATGGAAGAAATTTAACAAACAAAAAGATTTACGGTATTATTTAGAGATAAAACTATAAACAGATCGAAGCAAATGAGCAGGCCGGTTGAACCGACCCGATTTAAAAGGATTATATTTTTTATAATCTGATTCTACCTATTTATTTATTTTATTTTTATATTATAATAAATAAATAATAATAATTTTAAATTAAATTTAAAATATTATTAAAATAAAAATAAAATAATATTTTTTTATTATTAAAAATAAAATTTTATTAAAAATTAACTTGATCAATTATTAATATTGATAAGCAATTAATCTTCATTAATCGATCAACATGTCATCTATTGTAATATATTTTTATAAATACTGTCTTGGATAAAATAGGATCGGTCCGACTCTATTATTATCCACGGGCCGAACATGTCAACCCGTGGGGTGGTATGTTTATCTCTGTTCGAACTTGCATATTTAATGTTCTTCACAAGAACAGCACCATATGTGTGCGATTAATTTTTCAAATTGGAATATCGGGGACATCCAAATCCAATAATGAGTTATCTACGACCTTAAAATTGAAATCTAAAAACATCTAAATAACACTAAACCAAATTTTAGTTAGATCTAATTCAATCTATCAATTAAAATTAATTTGGAATATCTAAACTTTCAACATTTATCCTAATAATTTTTTTAAAATGGATGTAATATTTATCTAAAAATCTATTTTCCTAAAAGTTTATAGTAAACTAAATATATAATGATTCTTCACTAAAGTACTTTCTTTTTTAAAATAGATCTTTGATAGAATCTTTTATCGCCCTATTATTGTTTGTTTTGTAACAGTAAAAAGTTAATAGAATCATCGTTAGTTACTAAGTAAAGAAGCATAAGTAAAAGTAAACGTATTTGCATAACTCAACTTATCTATTATTTTAGCGACTACGAAATATACAAATATGTTAAATAACAAAATAATATGTAATTACTATCGTATGTTTGAGTGAACATTGGCGAGACCATCTAAACTAATTAAAAAACAGTCTGGTTCAGCTTATCAGAAATAATTTTTAATTTTTAATTTTTAAATATATATTTATAAATATTTATAAAATTTATCTAAATTTTTAAAAATTAAAAAAATAAAACTTATTTTTAAAAAATATAAATATTTTATTTTATAAAAATTCTATTTTATAAACATTTTTAAATATTCCATAAATGGTTAACTAAAGATTAAACTCACTTTTTTCAGCAAAAAATTTTATTTTTAAAAGAAATTAAATACTAATTCATTTTTTTAGAAATTTCAATTTCAAAATTAAAAAATTTAAAATAAAGTAAATATTTCACTTCTAATCTGATTTGTAACTATAATTAAATATACAAATTAAAGTCACATTTTAATTTTAGTTTTAAAAAAATTAATTTATAAAACTCACTTTCAAAAATTAAGTTTTATAGATAAATACACCCTAAACATTAGCACATCTGCAAATGATATTTCATGATTTGAAATAATTTAAAGAGGCTCAATGTATATACTTCAATTATAAAAACGACTTTAAAGATTTCATGTCATTTAAAAATATATTTGACCTTTCATCACATATTCTTAAACTTTCATAATGTTTTTAATATATTTTTGTAAATTGATTATGGATTATACGATACAGAATTAGAACACATCATACTCAAAATTTTTCGTCAAATTTAAATTTCAAAAATTTCTGTATATTTCAGTTATTCTTTTTTAAAAACTCTAACTTTATTCTATTATTCAGTAATTCATTATTTTAACTTTAAAAAATTTGTTTTTCACTTCTAATTTATCTTTAAATAAAATTAAAATATGAAAATAATACTTACTTTTAATCTAATCTTAAAAAGTTTATTTTTATAAAATTCACTTTGTATTTTTAGAAGATGTATAGAAGTGCTAATAAATTTTCTAGATCGAAGATTATTTAGAAAAAGCTTTAATGTTTTTACTAAAATATAATAACAATAAATAATAATAATAATAATTTATGAAATAAAATATTTTAAATATTTTTAAAATAAATTTTTTTTTTTGTAATATTACAAAATATTATTAAATAATATGAAATAAATTAGAATAAAAATAATTGAAAAATAATGCAAACACCACCTCTGAACTCACCGTGGTGGTGTTTTAGAGTATTTATAAAATAGTTTTTTCAAAATACAAAATAATTTTATAAAATAAATAATAATTAAATTTTATAATATAAATTTTTTTAAAATTATAATATTATAAAAGTAATTACTGAATGTTGTGAAATAAAATAAAATTTAGTGCTGCTTTTGGAGATATTTAGAAGTACTTTTAAATAAAAAATTTTATTAAGTAAAATATTTTATATTTTTTAAATTTTAAATAAATCTTTTAAATATTATAAAATATATATTAAAAAATATAAATAAAAATTTAGAACTTATTTTTTTGAAATAAAAAGTCAAACACAGCCTCTAACTTTGCGAAGCCAGCCAGCCAGCCAGCAGGCAACCATTTTTTATCACTGATCGAATGAAACAACCCGTTCGAAATTTCCTATCTCAACAAACTCATCATTTATTTACTTCACCTATAACGGCGTTTGACATTTCTTACATTTATCATCACACTACTGGCTACTCTAGAAAATCTCTCCATCAATTCATAACATAAAACACGGTGCATATATTTAACCAATGAAATTCCATCAACATTGCAATAGTTAAAGGCGTGGCAGTTTGTTAATGGTGAACTTGCGTGTGAAGACTTTGCAGAGGGATGCGCTTAGAAAATAAGAGGCAGAAGTTGCTGGAGGGTTACGCTGCTCGGAACCAAACGCAGCGACGTATTTTCTACGCTCCTAGGTAATTAAAACTAACACCTCCGTCACAATATCATAAACAAAAGTTTTAGATTCCAAACTATTTTTATCACGTTCCCAAAATCTCCTCCTTTTCTAGATGCCACACTCTTGCACTACTATAATTTAGCGTTCAATCAAACGTATCGAATAATGATAATTTTATTATTATTCTTATAAATAAATTCATTTGTTATCTGTGTATATCATCATTTGATTAAATTATAAAAATTAATTTGACAATTAAATTAAAAAGGTGCGCAAAAATATATATCTTTTTTGTATATATAAAAAAAGAAAAAAGAGATAAAAATATATTTATATAAAAAAATATCATTATTATCAACAATTTTATAAGTATATGAGTAATAACATGTATATTTTTTTCGCTTCCCTTATAAACGTTTTTTTAACCAATAATTTTTAACACAATTTTTCAAAAAAATGGAAAATATGAGAGAATTGTATATACAAAAATACAAAATTTTTTTTCTATTTCTTTTAGCTATTTCAATAGCTCCGTATAAGAAAACTAATTTTTTGTTAATACGTTTATATTGTAGAGAACTGGATTAAAATTGTTGGATCACTAAAATATGGCAAGTTCTCTCCCATGTGGGAGGCTGCTATTGTTAGTATCATAATCATTCCATACACCATCCTTGTCTTCGTCAACAGTTACGAACTTCTAGAAACAGTGCTGTCGAATGAGAGAGATATTTTTGGATGAACTACAAGTTCGCCAATTGTCAAATGATACCAAAAATTAAAATAAATTTGTTAGATTTTTCTATTTGATGAATGTCAGTGATTGAAAATATTACATATTCAATATATAAATGATCATTAATCACTACAATAAGTTAGATGACTTGGACTAGTAATAATTTACTAGGAACAATTAATTAACCAGATAGAGATGGACGGATTACCTTCCACTTAACTCGTAAATTTCCGATTTCAAGAAGCAGCTCAGTCGCTATCGATCCTTGCATTATTGAACTGCTTAACGCACTGATTTGGCAGTGACGTCAAACAATTTTTCATTCTCTTTTTTATTCTATTCTTTTAATAAAATTTTATAATTTTTTAAAAATTTAAAACTTATATAGTAAAATTTTATTATTATTTATTCTTTAATTTTTTTATTTTAAAAAAATTTATTTTATAAGTGCTTTCAAAACTCTACTAAATAAATGTTTCACAAATTTACATAACTAGAAACCTAAAAGTTCTATTATTTAGTGGATATTTGAAGTACTTATAAGAATATTTTTTTTTAATCAAAAATAATTTTTATTCAATTTTAAAAAAATAATATTTTTTATCTAAAAATAGCAATAAAACAAATACTATTAAAATTGTATAATATACATATTTTTATATATTTTAAAATTTTATATAAATTTTATTAAATATTATACAAATTATATAAAAATGTGAATAAAAAAATTAAAAATTATTTTTCGAAAACTCGCTACCAAACGGCGGTCTTACAATAATTTCTCGCAAAATGTAAACCGTGGAACACCGGACTGTTATATATCACTCTGCATTTTTTCAATTATCAGTTTATTTTATATTTAAATGTGTTGGATATAAGAATAAGTTAAATTCATTCATTTGAATAAAATAAAATAAAAAAAGGTTCATAATTATAATGTTTTTAAAGTATGGATTAGATTCTTTAAATAATTTATTTAATGAATGTTCTGATATTGTATTTTCTAAAAAATGCTTTAAATTTGTCCAACAAATTTAACTTTGGTGATTGAGTTCTGCAAATGTAGTCGACCACAAATGGTAGTAGCATCAAGTGGATAACAATTGTAGTTAGCTCAATACCGAATCATTTGAAAGTAATTTTGAAATATATTTTTTTAAATATATATTTTATTTTTATTTTAAAAAATAATAAATAGTAAATAAAAAATTTATTATATAAATTTTTTTATATTTTCTAAATTTTAAGTAAAATTTTAAATATTTATAAAAAATATAGAAAAATATAAATTAAAAATTAATTTTGAAAGAATGGAATCATAAACGCACTCGGTGTAGAACATTTGTAGGTTAATTAGAGGTTCAGTTGACTCTTGACTGTTGCATGCAATCAATAAATTCCTTGTAGCTTTAGGGAATCGAGAGACGGTGTTTAATTAAATATCGTTTCCCTTCTAAATGAACTTTTTTCCAGCAGAAGCTCGCTGTAGTTGTATAGGTAAATCTTATGGGAAACGGGAATTGATACGAATCGATTCCAATGTAGTGACATTTTTGGCGCCTTTATCTACTAGTCAAATTTTATTTTTAAAATTTATTTTTAATATAAATAAATAAATAATTTTCATTATTTTTAAAATTTAAAACTTATTATTAATATAAAATTAATATATATTTATTTTTATTAACTATTTTAATTTAAATTTTAATTTTAATTTAATTTTGAAGTGAGTTTATCTCTGAGTTAAAACACAATTTTTGCTCTTTCCACTCCCGTGTGGTTGTTCAAACCACGCCATCAACGACCAGTATCTTCTCTGCTTCTTCCCGTTCCAAATTCTCTCCTGACCTTTTTGTTTATATAGAAACCAGAACAACAAAACAGAGAGCAAGCGGCCATAGCATGGAATTCATTACCCTTTTCTTCCAAATAAAAAAGGAGTAACTCTGAATTATTAGTTGAAAGAAAGAAAAAAACAGAACATGTCTTGTGTTTAGCGCAGAAAAAGAAAAAAAATAGAAAAAGTGAAAAAGAAAAGATTTCACTTTGCTTCCCTTCTTAACGATTAGAATATACCTACAGCAATCTGTTAAATTTCCTTTTCTTTCATTCTTGTGTTTATATATTTCGCTCTGAACTGACCCATCCCGTGCGTGTTATTCTTTCCTTCAGTTCTCTCTCTTGTTAGTTTGATTAATTAATTCTTCTTCACTGAGAAATACATCAAGAGAGAGAGAGAGAGAGATGAAGGGGGAAGAACAAGTGAGGTCTTTGTTTGGTGTGTCTCTCAGTGACAGGCCAAAGTGGCAACAATTTCTCATTTGTTCTTCTGGGTTCTTCTTTGGGTACCTGGTCAATGGTATTTGTGAGGTAATTGATCAATTTCATTCCCTGTTTTTTTTTTTTTTTTTCCCACTTATGATAACAAAAAACATCATATTTATTGTGTTAATTGGTGTTTATTTTCTCTCTGTTCATTCTCTTTACTGCATGAAACACTCGTGCACGTATAATCCTGGACTGTTGTGAAGTTTCTTGATTTCTGTTTTCTGAATTTCCAAGATTTTTGTTCTGCAATTTATCTGTTCATGTATGGTCAGTTCATATTCATGAATCACGAAGATAACCATGATCGATATTGAATTGATTCTCTTGCTGATTATTTTCTCTCTATATCATGAGCTTTTTCTTGTTCTTTTGCAACAATATTCATGCATGTATAATTCTAGACTCTTGTGAACTCTCTTGATTTTTGTTCTGCAGTTTACCTGTTCATGTTGGTTTTTTGTGTATTTCTTTTCAATTCTACCTGCACCAACATTCTTTTTGTGTGTATTGTTCTCTTGGGTCAATTCTCCAGTTCCTGGTTTGAAAATTTAATCATGCGTCTGTTATGCTCTACCTAATGTATACTGTTTTTACCATCCGGTACAGGAATATGTCTACAATCGGCTTCAATTCAGGTTTTCTTTTACCTCTCTGTTCTCCTTGCCGAGATTTTCTTATAGCTATGGTTATATTCAAAGCAGCGTTTACTGAATTGAAGTGTTTCTTGGCATGTTTATTGCAGCTATGGTTGGTACTTCACATTTGTTCAAGCCTTTGTTTATCTGGGGCTTATTCGGTTGCAAGGCTTCACAACAAAACAGATGGTGAATCCATGGAAGACTTATGTCAAACTTTCTGCAGTACTGATGGGCTCTCATGGCCTGACTAAAAGTTCACTTGCATTCCTCAACTATCCAGCACAAATCATGTTCAAATCCACCAAGGTAAATATAACTTGTAATTCATCAGCATTAGTTTTTAATTTCTGCATATTTTAGCGTCTATGGATATTTGTGATTACCAAAAAATTGACCTTTCTTTTATGAGTGCTTTACATAACTCGTCCCGAGCTCAGAATTCAAGGAGCATTCTGTCCAATGTAATAACTATCATGTAACATGAACCTAACTGACCCTTTATAGCAGAGTAATCCTTTGTTGACAAAAACATGTTATCTTTAGAATGTTAAGACAAAGCTTACAGTTTTGGAATGGGATGATGAGTTTTAGATATCTCCCTTGTTACGTTTCTTGTCTTCTGGACTTAAGATGATTGATTTGCTTATTTCTTAAAGAAATATAGCTCTTTCATCTTATATTTCTATGCATTGGGCTATGTATGTATGTGAAACATAGGTATTGCCGGTGATGATAATGGGGGCTTTTATACCTGGCCTTCGAAGAAAGTATCCTCTCCAAGAATATATCTCTGCAGTGCTTCTAGTTGTGGGTCTTATCATTTTCACAATGGCAGATGCACAGACATCGCCTAATTTTAGCATAATTGGAGTGATAATGGTGAGTGGCGCACTAGTCATGGATGCGTTCCTTGGTAATCTACAAGAAGCCATTTTTACTATGAACCCAGCCACCACACAGGTGACAAGAAATCTCCTGTGTGATTTATCAGCAAAGTTCTCATAGGTAATTGTTTCTTATTGACCCTTGCTTGTTCTAGATGGAGATGCTCTTTTGCTCTACCATTGTGGGCCTGCCTTTCTTGGTTGTTCCTATGATTTTAACAGGCGAGCTCTTCAGAGCTTGGACTTCCTGCTCCCAGGTAAGAACCCGACTAAGATGTTCTGTTTATTGCATGCTTATCTTGTTGCAGGGAACTTCTATTAGCTTATGTATTGTCCAATTCAAAGGATGTTCACTAATATTCATCATTCAGCAGGCTGTAGTTTACAAGTAACATGTTGAACCTTTTTAATTGTATGAAGACATTACCTCCTACAAAAATTTTGAAAATCAATTTAACTAGGTCAGACCTTCTCCTTATGTATCAGCACATATTCTTTCTTTGATTTTCCTAAAAAATACATATAAGTAATTTACATGTACTCGTATATATTTAACTTGACAGCAACATATGCTGAATTCGTACAATGACTACTCAACCAATGTGGATGCCATGAGAGTTTAAGCAAGTGAACAAGTCAAAGTCCTCTCATGTAGTTTTCAGTTTATTGATTCTATACATGATTGCATCATCTGTTTGATCTAGAAAGAAAATGTCTACACATTATATATTAATTATTTTACTGTCCGTTAATGCAGCATCTTTACGTCTACGCCGTCCTGGTCTTTGAAGCAGTAGCTACCTTTGTTGGCCAGATCTCTGTGTTATCTCTCATAGCACTTTTTGGGGCAGCAACCACAGCCATGGTACATATATGTAAACTTTACATTTTAACGCTTTTTTGTATTGGTTTTTTTTTCTTTCATTACAAACAAATTCCAAAATACTGTAGTGACTTTTGATGATTTGCATTATATAGGTAACAACTGCAAGAAAGGCCGTAACACTTCTACTGTCATATCTGATATTCACTAAACCCTTGACGGAGCAGCATGGGACTGGGCTTCTACTAATAGGCATGGGAATTACTTTGAAGCTACTACCAGAGTACAAGGACCCGAATTCCTGCAGAGTAAACGAAACTAAACATGTAAAACAGCACTCAGTTGATGGACTAAAGGAAGACGACGAAGAAAATAGGCAGCTGGTATGAGAAAGAAACATAATACGGAGTCAAACTAAACGTGTAATGTGGTTTTATTTAGGACGTATTTTACTTTATCCGTAATTTATTTCTCTTGCCAACAGTGAGTTTCGGTTAAATTTTTGTATTTACTTTTATAATTTTTTAAATTTCACTTTTAATAATTTATTTTTTAGAAACTATCTTCTTAAAAATTCACTTTTGGATTACTTATTTCTTGATAAGAATCAAGTCCTTGCGCAATCTATAGACGAGAGTGTAGTTATTATTGTTTAATTTTTTTTGTCTTTTTTTGCTTTTTCTTTGTACAAATATCAATTGTAAGGTATAGTATTTCTACAATACTTGCAGTAATCAGTAAAGTTGCAACAATTTGAGAATCAATATTTTCAGCATTAAACTTGTAGCTATTTACTAGCGTTTTCTATAAAGAATTGCAGTATCTTGGGGTTGCTTTTTAACTCTAAAAATTTCTTTTCAATTTTAAAAAAATCATGCATAGTATTTTAAAATAAAATTTATAAAATATAAATAAATTATATCATAGAATAATCATACGGATAATTTTTTTTTCAAAATCTATAAAATTTTTTAAAACATCTAAAATTCTTTTTCTACTTGTTTAGCGATCCCAAACATGTCCATATTAGGCAACAATGTTAGTAGAATCATAATCCTCACTATCGTCACACCTTCGGAAAAACATTTATTATTGATATTTTTAACTGGATAAAGTTTTTCTACATGAAGACCTTCGCAAAGAAAACTAGCAGAAGTTAAATTTATACATTATCGATTTAACTTATATACATTATTAGCCATATTGTATTTATAAATTGTGTTTACAAACTAAGGTCTAGTTAATGTTATCAATATAACTTTTTATTTTAGTTTTTGTGTTGTTTTTTATACTTTACTTGAGAATAAAAAATAATTTAGTCATGTTTATCCAAAAAAATTAAATTACAAATGTGAATTTTTTTTTTCTTAAAAAGAAATGTGAAAAATATAATAAATGTATGCTTAAGAATTAAAAACTAACCTTCTAAGAAAAAAAAATTTAGAAAACTAAACCTCTTTTGATAAGATAAAAGAACTTCGAAAAGTAATGACGGCAAACATATGCGTTGACATGTCTGAATCGGAACTTATTCGGACGCTGCTTGCTTCGGAGCATGAATTGTCTAACAAATAACGAACTTGAACGAGATCCCGTCGTACGACAGCGACCAGACTTCACTGAAGTGTCTCAAACCCCGCTGCCTCTCTATTCTCGCGCGCGCCATATTTCACGCCTTCTCTCTTTAAGTCTCTTTATGTAAACCCCCCAAGCTCTCACTCGCTGTCTCTCATTACGGGTTCGTGCTCTCTCTTTACTTTGATTTCGATTTAGTCGATAACATCAAGCGTACTATGATTTGATCGTTCGATCTGTTATCGATCACCGTATCGCATAAGCAATTGATCATCAAACGGTATTTCAATTCCTTTTTTTGGTGAAACTTTTTCCGGTTATTTCTGATTTTTCTACAGGAAAGCTACTTCTGTACTAATATTTGTTAATCGAATGGTTTTGCGTTGGTTCTTTATTTTATCAGTTCATGTAATGTGTACAGATTCGTTTCGACTGCTTTGGAGGATTTTGTTTTTACATGTCGGTATAATGGACCAGGTGTGCAATCCTGTGATTGATTAGTTTGTTTTGCTCGAGTTTTTACTGTTTCATTTGTGATCGGGTTGTTTTGGTGTGTAATGAGGATTTGCTTTTGGTTTTGTAGTACGAGAAGGTGGAGAAGATTGGGGAAGGTACGTATGGTGTAGTGTATAAAGGAGGGATAAGGTTACAAATAAAACAATTGCGCTTAAGAAAATCCGGCTGGAGCAGGAGGATGAAGGTGTGCCGAGCACTGCAATCAGAGAGTTCTCTCTGCTCAAAGAGATGCAACATGGAAACATTGTGAGGTGATATGCTTTACTCCTTCTCAACATTTGTATCTTACACTGTTTTACTAGTATTTGCAAGATGATTCTGTAAAATGGATTAGGAGATTGCTAGATTGGTTAATGATTTTATCTTTCCTGTTTTTTGCTGCTGCATCGGAACACAATAACTTATGGCTGCATTTTTAGTGGGAGAAAATTGGGTATTGATTGTTTCCCATCCCATAGAAAGTAGAGTAGAACATTCGAATGCAGTGATAGTTTCAAGAATTGGCTCTCTGGTATTTTGTTGCTGCTAGTGAAAATTCTATTAGTAGTTAGTAGTGTGGATGAATGAAGATCAGAAATCATACAACATGTCATAACTTGGATCTTGCAACTGCTAAGTGGTTCTGGTTGAACCATGTTTTGGTAGATGTTGGCATTTTAGCTACCTATTAGGAAGCAGAATATTTCTATTGATTGTAGAAAGCAGTAAAAGTGAAAAGAAGCATTGCTTTCATATTGTTTTGCCTGCTAATGGTAGAATACTGGTAGTTGATGTTTGAGAATGAAACACGGTCTAATGTAAGTTTACATATGCAATGTGACATATTGATGGAAGAATTGCTTTCTATTCATATTGCTTTCAATTGAATCTGCATATTCAATAGTTCTTTAATTCACTCTTTTTAAGAGTACAAGTCAATATTGATGGTTTCTTTAGTTTTATGCACGTGTAACTTTCACAATGTGGGAGAATTTTTATCGTGAATTTCTCTATGCTTACTTAACGTCCACATGGAGCTCACTCTCGAAGTTGTTTTGGACTGTACTGTTGTTGCTGCAGCCGTGAAAGTAACAAGAGCGTGATTGCTGCTAGATAAGCAATTAACATTTTTGTAGGTCATCCTTATGTCTAGTCTATTATATCAATAATGTACCATAGTTAATTTGGCTTGAGAAGTCTAAACTGGAATCCGTGCTACACATCACGTGCTTGTTTGTTTGCTGTTATCTTTCTGTCAAGCAGGAGTCCTCAAAACTTTACCATATGTATCATTTAGTACATTATGTCATTCTTGAGAAATCAAAAATCATTGCTATAGGTCCCATGCTTTTTTCTTGGCTGTGCATTGTCTTATATAGATTCTGTTCCAGGAGCTTGTATTCTTGCCTGTTTTTCCTTTGTTTTTTTTAATCTCTGAAAGTCCCTTAAAGGTCTATATCCATTTCGTTGTGATATCCACTATTACTTGTATGCTGAATATCAATTATCTGAGATGATGATGGATAAGGAGCGAGTGGACAGGCGTAAAATATCAAAGACTTAGAGCAGATGTCAGGTGGAAATATGGGAGCAGGATAGGCCAGGAGGGGTGAGGGTTCGGCCTTATGTTGGAGATATAATATACCTGAAACAGTTCTGAGGTTGGTAGACAAACCTGGTTCAGTAAAGATGCAGTGTGACAAGGGAGAAGGATAACTTGGAACATACTGCCGATCAAGAAGACCCCACTTTTTTACCCTCCAAAATGGGGGAAGTGAAAATGGAATTTGGGTGATACGCTATCTACTTATAGAATCGAAAGTGAATTGTTGTAACCATCATCAGTTTATTAACTGGTAGTGCTTGTAGTATGCGAAGTGGTCATACTACAAATACATGGATGACAGGGTCAAGCTGAAAGAATTGCAACGCTTAGGAATATATTCACCTGCTTAGGAATTAAGAGAAGAAATTGCAATGCTGAAGGAACATCCACGGCATTTGGTTAATACATTTAATAGTCAGTCATGAGAACATATTTGTTTGTAGACACAAACTTTTGATGGAATACCTTCATTGCATGGGGCTACTTGGTACCTAACAGAGTTAACCAGTTTGACAAGGCTTATAACTGTACTTTACTCAGTTTCTCGGATATCTGACTTGAGTTTAGTGAATCACTTCACATTTATGATTTTCCTGTAAATTTTATGGATTATAGTGTTTAAGTTACTCCTTGTGGTTGGCTGAATTGGCACCTTTCCCTTTTAAAATTTTAAAACTTACAGCAAGTGCTAGAAGCCATGTCGCACATGTGATGCTAGTAAAGCTAGTCAGGTCAAGTTATACTTTTATCTAATGTGCCACATTCTGGGGTTAATCCGAATTCTGTTTGACTGCTGGAAGTTAAGGAATCAGTTTCTTGAATCACATATTGACAATATGATTTGATGCTAAATACTTTTGAAATGATACTCGTTGGGTGAAGAGGGGATAATGTATATGTTTTCTACATGTACAAGGGCTGTAGTTAACTCTTCCTGTTTTATTTGAACATGTCTCTCTCTAATGCATCTGATGTATAGCTTGTAAGTATGAGGAAAAGGCTTCAATAGTGGAAGCTTTCATGTTGTAACTTATCTAAGAGATTTGAGAGAGTTGCATACTTCTCTTTGTTTCTTCTCACAGAGAGCTAAGGAACTACAGAATTTTACTGGTAAATGTATGAAGCAGCTATGTGAACATTTGGCATATGTATATACATTGTGCTTTGGGACTCCTTAAGTTTGGCAAGGATGCTCATGCAAACAGCAAGTTTAGATCTCTGGATAGAATTTTGTCCTTAGCCAAATGAATGGCAAGCCGATTCAATTGGCCAAACGACTGCCGAGCTGATCCAAAGATGCTTCTGTTTCTGTAGACATGACATGCTCTATTGGCTTGGAGAAACCATAATGCTTGTGGAATTATATTGTAAGGCCCATGGCAATTGCTTGTTTCTAAATTTTTTATCATTTTTGAATCTTAATGTGGTTGATAATACCTGAAACTCTGATAGAAATAACAATTCCATGACCACAGCTCTTCCTTAGATGACTTCTGAGCATAGAGTATAATGGAATCTAATTAGTGGATGCATGTTTAGCTATCAGTTTCCTTTTTAAAAAATCAGTACTTGGTAACATGAAGTAGTTAAATGGTTTCAACTCTGACGAATATAGTTATGAATGTATGTGTTTCAGAGCTGGAGAGTGGAGGCTCTGTATAGATGCATAACTTCTTAAAGTCCGCTATCTATAACCGATAAAATACTTGCATGAAGTAGTTAAATGGTTTCAACTTTGAGATATCTTTATGAATGTATGTATTTCAGAGCTGGAGAGTGGAGGCTCTGTATAGATGCAATAACTTCTTAAGGTTCGCTATCTATAACCGATAAAATAATAATATTTGTGTGTTTACGATATAAGGAAAAATGAAAACAGAGAACTTTATACTTTTCGTGATTCTGATTCATAGTTTACTTAAATTTGGTTTATATGATTTTTGGATAAGATACACTGGTATCCACCATGTTTCAAAGGAGTGAACCATCTGTATGCTGAGAAAGCATGGAGATAAATATGTACCATTGGACAATAATTGTATCTTATGGGTTGTTTCTTTTGATTTCCATAAAGCAGGCTGCAAGATGTTGTCCACAGTGAGAGAAGGATATATTTAGTCTTTGAGTATCTGGACTTAGACTTGAAGAAGCATATGGATTCTTGTCCTGATCTTTTTAAAGATCCACATGTAGTAAAAGTAAGAATTTCTTCAGTTACATCTTAGTGTAGTCATCGTTATGCACCAAGCTTTTTAGATAGAGTGATGCTATATGCAATTGGTTGCATCAGACTCTTATTTAATGTGCACTATCTAATAGTAAAATTGATTTCGCGTAATTGTGTTCCAATTAGAATGTTTTCATGTAGTCCTGACTTTCTGACCTTTTGTAAGTTATTAATAGATTTTTAACAGTTTTTCTTCCCCTATTAAGTTAACATTGCGGATAATAATTAATGTGATCTGCTTTTTAATTGTTTATGCCAGGCTGTACTCTAGTAAAAACCAAATAATTCATAGTTGAGATATCCTATGAAATTCATCCCAAGTATATCATATAATGCACGCCTATTGCATTAGAAAGTATGACTGCTAATGTTAGTTTGTTGCTTTTAACATTTCATTTCATATGCAAATGTGGTTCTCATTGAGTGGAATGGTGGATAGTGTTGATTGTCTCCCAAGTGTATCGTGCACCTATCAGTGTTAATTTTCTTTAGAGACCTTTGTAATCGTTACGGTATGTGATTGAGGAGAAGGACTTGGGCCAGATGCAAGGGACATGGACTGCAGGTTGTCTTACCGAGGCCCATGGTTGTATTGAAAGAGTTTAGAGTTTGAATCTCATTAGGATTTAGGAGTAGATGAGTTTTATTAGGAGACTAACGTTAGTGTTCAAGTTAGGTTGAAGTCCTAACTTTAGTAGAGTTGTAATAGAGCTAGAACTTCACTCACAAGAGAAGAGCTCTAGCTATAAATAAGAGTACTTGTACTCATTATAGTTATGGGAGAAGAATTGAATTAGTTATTTTATTTTAGTTTTATCTTTAGTTCTTTAGTTATCTAGCATTAGAATAGCTTCACGGTTCGTGTGATCACGAATCATAACAGTAATGGTGGGATCTAATTCCTTCTTAATGTCCTACAAAATACTTTAGAGGGATTAATGGAAATATGGGCAACCATGTTGCAGTGTTGCATTTCTTAATAGCAGATTGTTTTCAAAAGCTATCAAAGCTAAGCCAAGTGTTTGAGTTTACATGTTGATTTGGTCTATGGTCAAGCACATGCAACATTGACATCCTACTATCACATGTTTTTGTTCAAATGTCGGTAAATGGCTGACCCAAGAAAAAGTTATGAGCTAGTACAGAAGAATTCATTTGCTGTATTGTTGATGTTGACCAGAGAATCTTGGTTCTTGTTTGGTTGGTTTTTTAATATTGGTGGCATGCTTGTATGTAGCTTTTGCTGATTTGGAGAATTGTGACTTCCTGGAATGTTCTAATGTTGGCTTATGCTTATGAAAGAACTTCGTTTAGTTCAAGAATAACAAGATACTTCTTTTAGAGAATTTTCACCACATTTAAATTCTTTTTCGTTGCAGAGATATCTTTATCAGATTCTTCATGGTATTGGCTATTGCCATTCACATAGGGTTCTCCATCGGGACTTAAATGCCCAAAATTTATTGATAGATCGTTGTACCAATTCACTTAAGCTTGCAGATTTTGGGTTAGCTAGAGCATTTGGCATTCCAGTTCGGACCTTTACTCATGAGGTACATCTCCCAATAATTAATTAGAGCACTGTGGAACTTTTCTCTTGGGAGATACGTTTTGCTAGACAAAAATGACAGTTAGTTTTGAAAGCCAATAAAAAGATAGTATGTCTTTATGTGATTATAAATAGTTTACCGCAGATACACTTGAATGTATCCAAGTTCTGCTCTTGAATATAAATATACAAGTTCTGCTCTTTAATGTTTCCAGGTGGTAACACTATGGTATAGAGCACCTTAAAATCTTACTTGGCGCGAAGCATTATTCAACTCCTGCTGATATGTGGTCAGTTGGATGCATCTTTGCCAAAATGGTAAACCAGCGTCCGCTATTTCCTGGTGATTCTGAGATTGATGAGCTGTTCAAGATTTTCAGGTTTCCGCATATGTGATTACCGAATGAGAGTTTCCTAATTCACGCATTCTTTTATGCTAAGGTTGTTCCTATTTGCGTTTGTTGTGTTTATATCCTTGCAGAATTATGGGCACACCAAATGAAGAAACATGGCCAGGGGATACTCTTTACCTGACTTCAAGTCTGCATTTCCCAAATGGCCCCCTAAGGTATGAAGAATTGATTTGTCGAAGGTGTCCCTCATTTTAAATGTTCCAATTTTTTCCTCGTGTAAGTTATATTAGGACATTATATGACATGATAGTTATCCTGCTCAAAACATGTCTTTTCTTGCAATTTTCATTGAGTCTGAATTCGTAACGCCATTTCGGAAGTTCTAACAATTGGAACCCTGATCTGCAGGATCTTGCAACAGTTGTCCCAAATCTTGAACCGGCTGGTGTTGACCCGGCGAGTCATAAACACCGTTACCACTGCAGCAATTTAGTTGTGTGTGTCGGTATTGTAAATGACTCTTATCCTTCTCATAATTGTTGGCATTCCTCATTACGGAAGTAAATATTCGTTTTTTCATCCTACAAAATTGGCTCTGTATTAAACTCATCTTGTTTTATGATTTCAGAAAATGCTCCGCCTAGAACCAAGTAAAAGAATCCAAGCTTGCCAAGCCCTTGATCACAAGTACTTGAAAGATCTTGACTTAGCTTAAGCCTTGGCTTTTTATGCCCTGCCACTGTATATCATTTCAGAAATGTTGGATGAGCAGCAACTCACGGTTTTAGGTATGTATGAGAGTGTGCTTCTTCTTCCACCTCCCAACTCCTATATTTAGTTTTACAGTCTTCACCAGTCCTCTGTTTTTAGAATTAGATTATATAGTAATGCTAGTTTGTGCAAGATGTGTAATTTTGTGTTAGCGTCTCAAACAAAAATATTCCTTTGAAAATCTGTGTGCCATGCCTGAAGCTCCGCCACCGCGAGAAGCCTGTACATTTGTCTGGAGTTGTGATAACTTTTAACTAGTTAAGAGTTATTTGAGTTCCATGCGCCTGAATTGTATCTGATCCCAGGCAACTCTGTAAAAAGCCCTTTTTAGTATTGTGCCTTGAGATGTAATCTAAAATGTAGTTTTTGTACAGATTTTTGCATTATTTGAGAGCTTTTTTTCCCCTTGTTACTTTCAGTTGAATTTGGTCTGAAATTCTTGAGGCCTTTGATGCAACCCAACTCGTAGTTTGAAACATCTTAAAGTGAGACAAGAGAGACTTGTAACATGTTTCTGTTGTTGATACTCGTATAATACTGAAATCTCATTTTTTTTTAAATTTAAAATTTCTATTTTTTTAATTAAAAAATTCTAGTAGTAGTGCCTGCACAAAGAAACAGTTCTAGAAATTCGTTTGTCTACACTGAGAGTCGATGAACCAACTCCAAAGCACCGTACTAAAAGAAAACCAGCAGATTCATCCTCTCCATCCATCTTGAAGCAAGCAAACCGAAGCTAGCTCGACTTAATTAATTTGAATGAAGCGACCCATGGGACAAGTTAAAAGAGTTTATTGTAACATTTTTTTAAAATAAATTAAGTTTTATTATAGAAATTAGTAAATAAAAAGTTTACGTTATATAATTTATACTTAAAAATTTTAAATATAAGAAACTTAAAAAATTGAAAAAATTTAAATTAAAAGATTAAAATAGTACCAAACTGGAAATAAAAAATTTAAGAACTTTAAAATATTAAATTATAAAAATAAATAAAATTAAAAATAGTACCAAACTATTCCAACTCTACTATTTTGGCATTAAATTTTCACAAATAATTTTTTCTTTTTCGGTTTAGATTTTTCAATAAAATTTCTATAACTTTTTATAAAATTTCTTTAAAAATATAAAGAGTTTACATAAAAAAATATTATTATTTATTATTTTTTTAAAAAAATAAAACTTATTTTTTAAAATTAGATAAAAATATTTTGTGCTTCAAAAAAATATTTTTAAAATGCACTCTAATAAGACGCCATCAATTCTAAACATTCAGCACTGCTAACTTGTTCCCGTCTCTGCCTTCATCTCCTCGAGGCAAATAAACGCAAGTCTCCGGTATGAATCACTCGTCTTCTTCTCGTCGCTCCATCTTTTGTGTATTGCAGAAGAGGGCAACGGCAAGGAATCGTATCGACCCACTAGGCCAGCCATCATCATAGCGGCAGTTAAAATGATCGATGGTGATAACCATGTCCAAACGATATATATGGAGCAGCAGCAGCGGCATGAAGATCGGCAGCGGCTTTGTGAATCAAATGTGGCAGCCCGGAACTTGGTCTGTCGGTCGACAGATCCAAAACTAATGCATTAGCGTTTGCCGAGGAGTGCTGAACGTGCGAGTGGTCGCATATATTCGACGAGGTATAGATGACTCGCGCCAGTCGAATGCTCATGTTCTGTTGGATCTAAGGGCAGGAGTCAGGCTGCCGCAGGGACAAGACCAAGTTGACGGGTTCACCTTTCTTCTCCTTCGCCCTGCCAGGACGAGAGAGCCATAACAATTAAGAGGCTGAAGTTGTAGGATCTCCGGTACGCCGGGAGGAAGGCACCCTTGAATAAACCTATCTCTAGTGCTGCTTTTGATTTACAGCACCATGGAACAAGCAAAGTGATCTATGCGGATCGTTTGGCTGTGCGTTTTATCTTCATTTTTTATTTTTAAAATTTTAGAATATTTTTAACTTTTTTAAAAAATAGGAAAATATTAATATAATATATATTATTAAATTATTATTATATAATTTACTTTTTTAATTAAAAAAATATTTTTAAAACTTCACAAAAATATCTTATCTTTAAATGTTTTATTTTTGAATCAATCCCGACCGATCCCTATTATATGTATCCTTTTCAGAGAGGATTTAGGGTTTGGAGGAATTTGAAATGGGGCAAGCTAGCACTCCAAACTTTCACAAGATATCCTACCTGTTCAATTGTAAAGTAATCTAAAGGCCAAGTATGTGTTTACCTTGAAATAAATTCATTTTTAGAAAATAAGTTTAAAAAAGTAAATTTAAAATTTAAAATATTTAATGAAAAATAATTTTATATATTAATTTTTTATAGAAAATTTTATTTTAAAATTTTTGTTTATTTTATATTAAAAATTAGTTTTAAAAAAGAGAAATTTGTGTTGAATTTAAACACCACCTAATTAATGCAATGTTTGTATGGCTCCAGATAAACTATATATTATAAAATTATTATATATATATAATTATTTTTCAAAAGTTTAAATAAAAACTTTTTGAAAAAATTTCTTTTTCTCTAGAAGTCTTACTTTCGCGGCTATCCCGAACGTGAATCTCTTGCACTTCATTTCATTCTTATAGATAAGTAGACAAAGCACTTTGCAGCTACGGGTTTCTACGGCTATCCAGTAGTGGACGACCGCCTAAATTGTTTTTTTTTAGGAATGACGATATACGACGCCATCTAAAAATTTAACTCAAAATTGATTTATTTAATTTAGATTAGGACTGACAATTCTAACATATATAAAATTATAAATTAGGTCAGAATTAAATAAATTTGACATGATTATTAAATAAATATATCTGGTAGATCAGAAACTAATCTATCAATCTGAATTGTCATTTTTAAAATAAACAATTTTTTTTCGATTTTTCTTATCGTAAAATTTTTTTTGGCAACAAACAAAAAGTCAATAATAGTAAGTTATAAATTATTATAAGTATATTATATTTATAATTAATTATTTACTTTTATAATTATATTGTATTTATAAAATTAATAGTGCAAAATGAGAGTTATAATATCATCAAAAATATTATCGTATATGTGTCTTTTTAATGATGAATTTAAATTTTGTAAAAAAATTTAATCAAAATTTTATCAGCTAACTATATTTATAAATAATTTTATCTAAAGTATTACTATATATTTACAATTATAAAATTTCAACTATCATCATATATTTTAAAAATAAAAATAAAATAAGATTTTCTTGAAATATTCTAAAGTTTGATAAAAATATTAAAAAAATTATATTTTGACGGACACTCATCAGATCTCTTCACTAAGAATATTGTACAATATTATTTTTCATTTTATAATTTCACTCAAAATTAAAAATATAAAATAAAATAAATAATTTTTATTATTAATTAGATCGATCTGAATTTGATCCAACTATTAAATATGTTTAATTAGTGTTAACAATTTTGATATGTATAAATTTATTATTAAGTTAGAATTAAATAAATTTGATCTGATTATTAAATAAGTTGATTTGAATCTGATCACCAACCAAAATTATTACCCCTGCTTTCAGCTTATTTGAGCTCCATGTGATGCGGAAATGACACTTTGTGCAGGATCCTTTTATTTTTCTCTAAGTTTAAATTCCAAGTAGAAGCATCAGCAATATAAATTTGAACCCTGCAATCTCTTGCAAACGCATCCCAAAATGGAGTAAAATATAGGAGGCACCTAGTGCAACATGGATCAGATGGAAGAGATTGAACACGTCCTGCTGTTAATAAAAGCTTCTTGTCATATAAATGCAGAAATATTTTGATTTTTCTTTATATCCATATCCCATAGCAGTACTTCGCAGCAACGGAGGTTTCATCCTTGTACTACTACTGTTTTGCAAGAGTAATAGGCGGATTTGAGTAGTTACAAAAGGGTACTAAGAATTCAACATTATAGTTGTCCACTATAAGACGGTATTTACATAACTCAGTTTTTGGTAAAAACTTTGTTTTTAAGAATTATATTTAATATAAAAATTTCGCTTTCAAATTTATTTTTAATAAAAATAAACATAACAAGTAAACATTTTTTTAATTTCACATTTTAAATAACTTATTTTTTTAACTCACCTTAAAGCAAAACGAAACACGACCGTAGCAGTTTCTTTTTATTTGTCATAACCAAAATTTTGAAAGTGCTTATAAAATTTTTTTTTAAATAAAAATTACTTTTATTATATTTCATAAAAATGAATTCTATTTTTTATTAAAAAAATAATAACATAAATAATAATAAAAGTTTATGATATAAATTTTTTAAATAAATTTTATAAAATTATTACAAAAATAATTAAAAGATATAAAATTAAAAAATTGATAAATGATTTTTGGAAAACGGATGGCCAAACAGGCCCATATCAGGATTGATGCAGCAATACAAAATTACACAACTATTCCCTCAGACTGACCTGTCGATTCTAACGCCTACGAGGAGAAGCAATTCTTGAAAATTAATTCTTTCTACCAATTATGGATTCTGCATTATTCTCAGCCCTGGTCATTTGCACACAATTCCAAGGCATGCTCCGCTTCCCTTAAGAATAGGCTTGCCAGTTGCTTTTGCCCTCTCCTGTATACGATGCTTGACCACTTGTTTCTATTCATTTGTGAAGCTTTGCTAGTCTCCAATTCACTGCCACGATGAAAAACTTCATGTTAGACAGGTCACAAGATGGCGCACTTCTAATGTTTCAAACAACATATCTACTAGTGCAAGCAACATTCATATAATGTACTTAAGGTTGCATGGAAGCTAACATGTCCATTAATGTAATCTTATTCGCGGAAAACATTACTTTGAGGTCATCAACAATAAGGTAGTAATAAAATTGAGATATGCTTTGTGATGCATGCTAAGCATCAAGCTAATAGATATGCTTTGTGAGCTGGTGCAAAGCATAAGATATATGCAAACGGAGCTTATTAGATTAATTTATGTACTAATTGTTAGATTACCTATATGTAACGCAATATTGAAAGTCATGCAGTTCCTGGCTCAGTTAAGATAAACATACCTCTCGAGGCTGTCAAGCGTCATAGCATGGCATCCACTGAGAAGCTCGTTATCATAAGGCTCTTCTCCAGAACCGTCTTCAAGTTGCATCTTCCTACCAGCATAGAAAATGGTAAACATTAGCTTTTAATCAGACAACAGACTAGATGCAAATAGTTAGAAAGGAGAATACCAAACCAATGGATGGAGTATATATGAATAACATGGCAGTAGGCAATCCTCAATTGTACAAGAAATGTCATAATCATTTTACTATGTATCTGTGGATCAAATGATTTGTTACTTCCAATAGAACTATCATCCACGGACTTCCGGAAAGATGCATAACCATCCACATTACTTCAGCATATGACACATGCCCTTAATTTGCAAACAAAATACGATGAGGGTTCTCCACGAGGATAAGGGTCCATAGAAAAGAATATAATGCAACTAAAAGATTCAAAGGTCAAACTATGGGGTGCATTTGGTTCATTCCCTTACAATATTACCATGGTAATCACATTCTTGGAAATCTTGACTCCCATCAATCTGATTGCTGGAATGTGCATTACCACATATGGTTTTGAATTTAACATACCCGAAAATCTGTCAGAATTTCACTAAAATACTCCTTATTTATTTAAAATAAAACATCAACCCATCCAATCCAAACTAAAAAAGTAAGATAAAATAAATTAAAAGAAAGAAAAGACAAAACAGTAAAAGAAATAAATGAAAAAGGAAGAAAGAAAAAAGATTAATAGTTTTGATATTAAACAAGTAATATGATTCCCATAATAAGAGAATCTAGATTACAGCATCCCTCCATGGTAATTGGATTTCCTTGTGGGAATCGTTCCCTTATGGGAATCACATTACTCTGTTTTGACGAACAAAACGTGAGAATCGCATTCCTTCATGTTAAATTCCCGAAAATTCTGTCAGAATAACCCAAACCACACGCACCATACCCTAAGTGTTCTCCACAACCTCAGCAAGCTAAGACATGCTTCCAATGTTCAGGTAATTCCATAGCTTGAGGCTTATATTTCCACCAATTGGTTAGGGAAAGTAGCTGCAGAAGGACTACTGTTTCTTTCTAGCAGCGCCAGATAAAATGTTGCAATTCAGCTTAGCCTACAAACTGAATATCAAAGGTCCTCAACCAACTAAATGAGAAAGAAAACATAAACTGAACCCAAAAATATAATTTCATTACAAAATCAGTTTGAAGAAATTAGTCCTATGACTTCTTATTGACCGTGTTGAGGATTGTATAATAGTGCAGAAACAAAAATGATCTTGTGGTCATTAATCTGTGTTTCCAACATACTTCTAGTTGTCTGTGACTTCCTTAGATTTCTAATGACACAAAAGCAATAACTTCTAATACTTCATTGTGAAAAATATAATCCACACACAGGGATCGACAATCATAGTAACAATGATAATCACTATTTAGAACACTGCTGTGTCTTGGAGGGAATGTGCACAGCTGTGTTAGATGTAAACAACTTCGTACAAATTTCAGTTTTCATAAATCATATCAGAGTAAATGGTTAACGTACAGATAAAGTAGAACACAGCTGTGTCTTGGAGGGAATGTACTGTGTTAGATGTAAACAACTTTAAGTTTTAAAAAAAAATACTCAGAAACTGTTAGTTGTTCTAGTGCCATAATAAGTTTCTTTCTTTTTTATAAATCACTAGTACACCAGAGAAAAGCAATCTACTACTCATAACATCAAAAAGATTCTGACTATTACTATTCAGCTAAAAAGATAAGGGATTCATTTTTGGTTTTCTTCACACACAACTTGCCAAGTTATCGTAATAGTAGAGTTTTGACATAAAGACACTAATGATAGTCTAAAAATTGATGTGATAAAAGTGTAGGCATCCTAAAGATTCGTAATATTTCTTAAATTAGTTTACTAAAGAACAAGTAAAGGTTGAGGATGCAAGCTTTGTGTATCCCTAAACTATTTGGTAGCTCATACATATTTATACCATTAGACCCTGGCACATGATAAAATGGTTAGGTAATGTAAGAGATCTCATGTTTCTAAATGAAGTTGCAATCTATATTTCACTAACAGGTAGAAAAAGATGCAGCAATGCCAGGATATAAATGCAGATATAATATAACGTTTCTCAATTATAAATGCAGATATAATATAATGTTTCTCAATTAGAAGTTGCAGTTACTATAAACTTCATGGTAAACTAATAGCTGATTACTTCACACGAAGTAGGTCGACTAGCAGCTCCAGTGCCCCATAATCTCCACAAGCTTCCCAGACGGCCGCCTGCACCTCATTCTCTGATGGTTGCCTTTCTTCATCAGATCCAACAAGCTGGACAGAGAAATGAAACAACATGAAGAATTGCAGATAAATATAACTAACTAATTCCACATGAATTTCCCTAAAAACAGAAACAGCAAGGTTAGGATTTGGTTCTTGGTGATCAAGTCTTAACCTAACTCCCAATATCTTAGAAATGAAACGTCATTAAGCTACACTCTAGTTAAAACAAAAGGGTTTCTAGGAAAAAATTACTGAACCATCATATTCTAGAAACTGAATTCATTCTGACCACCTTTTTTCTAAGTATAATTTCATCAAGCTACCAGTAATATATTAGAGAGGTGAAGTATACTTCATCTTTTCCAATAGTAGATCATCCTAGGAGTAATATATTAGGACAGAGATATCTTCATGTTACAAAATATATGTCTAATCCAACACATATACATGAGAGTTCAAATACATCCACAATAGGTATAACCAAGCCTTCTGAATTAAATAAATTATGAAACAAGCAATAATTTAAAAAGTAGAGGTATAAAACAGGAGAAGAAGCGTACCTCCCCAAGCAACGTATACACTTGGGCAACCTCATTCTCTTGCATGGCTATTGTCCGTAAGGCTGTTAAGAAATTCTGAGGGAAAACCAGCTTGTGTATATATGAAGGAACCTTGCGCTGACCACTCCAGCTGTAACTGCAAGCCTCTGAATTGTTTTTCTTTGTATTATCCTCATCTAAGATGGTACTCTCAGAGAAGAACCCATGATCAAGCAAACTTTTAGGTAATAGACATCTCAAATCAGCCTTCTGCACATCAAGCAAGATTCTTTGGCACTTAGTGAGGAAGGTACTGAGCAGCTAATTTAAAGGTTTGCAATATAATGACCTTGACATTGGTCCTGAAGTTATAGCACTCATTTTTTCCTTTAAGGTTGGATAAATTGTTTAATTTCAAGAATCTAGCAGTTAAAAATTTTAACTTATTCAGGATTCACTAATTGGGAATTTCTAGATCTGCTTAACTGAAGGCACATCAAACAATTCATGGATTGGTGGATCAAGAGTAGCACTGTTGTGATAAACATACTATCTATAATTAAGCTTTGCCTATTAAATATATAAATAGCATATCGCTCACCTGCATTTCTAGGAGCCTAGCCTTTCTCTCAGCAGAAGGAACAGATTGGAAGGCTTCCATGGGGTAGTGAATCTGCTCAAATTGGTAAGGTTGTTAGGTTAAACTAGTTTAGATAGCCTCAACTAATATTGCTACAAAAAACCTGGAAAGAGTAGAAATTAATCGGTTCCAAGTAAAGATATACAAAAGAATACGTCTAAGAATTTACTAGGAGATATATTACCATGAGAAAGTCATCTTTGTTGTTCTCCAGGGAAAAACCATAGAGGTAGAGCAGCTCCTGCAAGTTTGCAAAGTTAAAAGTGCCTTACGCTAGCACCATAATTAGACTGCATACTCCAGAACTTATTCCCATGCTTAAACAAGGAAGAAAACACCTCAATGAAAGAGCATGCCTTGTGCTTATCAAATTTGAGGCACAGGTATTAAAGTTAGACAAGGAAATGCATTAGTCAGTTCTGTAGTGATTATATGCTTCTCCTGTAAAAACCTAAGTTAGCTTTAAAGCCTCTGCAAACCAATAAAACGATTCAATGAAGCGCCACTTATACAACATACTCAATATTAAACATGATATGGTAATCTTGAAATTCATTTGATGGCTACAGGTACTGAATCAAATGGCAATCAAGTATGTTATATAGTAGGTTCAGGGTTTAGGGTTGTTAACTTGATACTTTTTCCCAGCACGTGATCTAATTATGCATCTCTACAGCACTACAATATAACACATCAGCTCATGCTCCTTTTTTACCACATCACAAGATGTGCCCTTGAGATCTAGCACAGATATAATGGGTTTCTGTAAGTTGCTATCATGTTGTGGGATCTTTAGCACAAACTTGTAATACACTCAGCCTCTAATTATAGGGGAAGAGAAAAGCTAGTTTTATTATGTAAAACTGTAAGGTTATTGAAAAAAAATATGTATGTCAAAAGAATCTGGTATCACAATGTCCATCCTCATAAGTATGCAATATATGCCCCAACGAAGTATGATGGTGGCTCAATTGATGACTCTGATATGCTTCACAAACCTACCATCAGGATAGTCAGGATTCTCAGGACTTAGGTCCCCTGATCTTTGTTGCATGTTCGTCTTGGAAATAAAAATAACTGAAAAGAAGCTAGTACCAAAAGGGTTTTCATACAGAGAGATAAACAAACAATTAGCATGTTAAATAAATAACATGAATTAGTTCTCAAGGACTAAGTACCTCATTTCCTTTATTGCCATAGCTTATGAGTATCTCTTTTCCGACTTCGGCTGTCCTCCTATCAGCTTTTCAACAAATAAAGGGAAAAGAATATAAGAGCTTTTAAAAGCAATTAACATGCCACCATTTTGACTTAATAAAGAGGAGATTGACAGCCAAAAATTGGCAACTATAGATCAAATCAGGAAAATCGAGAGAAGCTTCACAAGAAATTTGTAAAAGATATCTAAACTTATTGAAGTTTTCCATAGTTTCTCCTTACGTAGAGGACCTTACTTCTTAATGAACTCCGTGCTACATGTTGCCATCCTTGTTTTGAACAATTTGTTGAGACTATGTTCTCCAACTTCTTAATGAACTCCATTTTCTTAGAGCATAGGCTTCCCCCAAACATACTCATGGTATCAAAGATTCAAAATAGATGTGGTCAGGCCACCTAGATGATTACAATAATTCGTTAAGACAAGAAAGAATTTAAGTTCAGATGTTTATTCTTTCCTTACTCTAAGACTAAGGCTCCATCTGGACAGGCCTTATTGAGAAAATATTTTTTCAGCAAGAACTTGTCTTTGAAGAACTTTTAACATGACAGCTTTATGTTTAAGTCTTGGAAAGTTTACCATACACAATGGTAAACTTGGTATTTCAAATAAAATGAATATTACAATTTATACAAAATATTGCAAAATTTTTTTAGAAATAATTTAAGATTTTTGGATTTATAGTATTTGTATTACTATTTTTGATTTTCTGTCTTTAATGTTAGAATATTGTGAAATTTTAGAATTATATATAATTTTAACTAAAATGATAAATTGTCCTTAATAGACTAGCAGTTAACATTCTAAACATTATTTCAACAAGGTACTACTCCTAAATTTAAGGCTATTCAAAACTAAATGGACAGTTGGATTTGATAGAAAAAATTACTCTAACTAAAATAACTATCGGGAATAAAGAATTGTGCGTGATAGTAAAACCCTTTAGTCAGATGTTTGGATGCACCTATTTAAGAAACTTATATTATTTATTTGATATTATGAAGTATAATAAATATTGTATACAATTTTAAGGATTATGTTTGTCAAAAGCTTCCCTTAATAAGTGCCTATTTGGCTTATTTCTATAAGCTTCATTAGGAATTTATTATTTTTCGACTTATTTTAAAAGCATAACTAATTGAAGCAATCATCTACATGATTCATAAGCCAATAAAAGACTTATTAGCTGATAAACATCTATAAGAACTTCTACTGAGCTTATCTAAACGGAGCCTAAGGTTCTAAATTGGACAGTATAGAGTATCCAAGAGAGAAATATCACATTCTCTGGAAAAAGAAAAAAACTTACTATGTTGTCTCAGATTCCATTGTGTCACAGTTTAAATATGAAATGAATGGCCATGATGTGAAATAACCAAGAATCAAAATACTCAAAGCATGCTAAGCTTTAACTTACAGTAGGCACTCCATAATACAAGAAGAAGAAACAGTATATCCATGATAGAAGATTAACATGATGCATACAGAAAGTTTATTAAACAAAGAACCAAAAAAAAAGATATCAAAACGAGGATCAAAAAGGCTGGCAAGAAGCATACCAAGTATCAGGTACATAGAATTAGGAATTCCAGTTACAGATCCCATGCTATCTACTTCCCATGTTGCAGAAGCTCTTGCATCTGCAACAATATAATCTTACATTGAGAGTGCAAAGAGCTAGTTGAGTATTCAATCATTTGATAATCATCTGAACAAAACACACACATGGTGCCTTTCAAAAAACATGGATTGACACCTTTCAACAAGAGCAGGCATGCCAGTATAATGCCTCATGAGCTTATAAAAACTTGCTCTTACATTGACGCTACTGCACAGCAATAAACCGATTTCTTCTAAGAAAATGGCATTTTCTTTTTCGGGTAAGACTACTGAATGCATTCCTCATTTACCTTTGGACATGCTTGTTAATGCCCACAAGCAGAGAATCTAACTGCACTGCTATATGGGCAGCTGCTAATTTTACCAGCCAGAGCATACGCTATATTTTGTGCATCAATTTTCAATCAGTGATTTCACTGGAAAGGTCTAACGAAAAGTGATGTACAACATACCATGGTTACAAAAATCAATTCCAGGGACAAGACCTTCAACCCACACCTTTTGTGGATGTTCTAATTTGGAATATTGTTGATCATAATTGTCTTCTCCTGTTTTAGCACTAGCATCCTAAGAAAGGAATCTTTATAAGAAGTATAGCATTAATCATAATTACATAACAGTAATGAGACTGTGCAGCAAAAGGCTTCTTCCTTTTGGGAAACTCAACGTTAGTGAAATATGCCATTGACAAAAGTTAAAAGTCCCTTAGGAGAACTCAACTTACAAGAGTTTGGCCATCTGCAGTTTGCTCTGTAGCATGATTCTCTTGACCTGATAGTGAATTGGGAAAAACATATGCATGTGGAAGTGGGATGTTTAAAGCTCGAGCCCAAAATATGGAATTCGCCCTGCATATAAGGAATCAACCTATAAGGAGGAAAGGGACCGGCCATAAAAAAGGTAACAGAACTTATCAAACGGAAACATAAATATACTGGAGACCAATAACTAATAGAAAAGAACTAAGTAGACAATTGACCAAGCAGTTATATAAGCTACCTCTTCATATAATCATCCTAAGTTGCAAAGAAACCTACATCATATCTCAATAACAAAGCCTATACAAATTATATAAGCTACATCACTCCAAAAAGCTTCTCAATTCAATAGTTCATTATCTGTTTCTTTCACGCAAAAGCCACTAAAGAATTTATCACATCTTAATTTAAAACCATTGCATTAGCTTCTATAACATAGTTCAGAATAGAATTCTTTTTACATTTTTTTTTCACATTTTGACTAATACTAAGCCCAGGCATTCTCATGAAAAAGATCAACACAATGCCTGCAGATGTTTTAGGTCAACACACCCAAGTAATTCCAAGTGTTGTGAATATAGGACCCTTTTCAGTCCAAGAGGATCTTAGCTGAGTAGAGGAGAGATGCATGTAATGATCTGCACGCTCAACCCAACCTAGCTAGAAAGATTTTGATTGTAATTGTTATTCCCAAACTTTAGCATAGAACAATGATAATGCTAATATGCTCCAGGCTATGGTTATGTGTCATAATGTGGTTAGCACTTTTAGTTTTGAATTGAACAAGCATTTGATGGTATGACCTAAAAAATCATAGCGAAACATGATTAGCTACTACGACCCACATGCCCGTCGTGACACAAAGATCTATCTAGCATGTTATGGAAGGATGAATGCATATTAGATGTCCAAGAATACTCCACAATGCAAGAACAAATAGCAGATCACCTTGAAAAACAGCCTTTATATAGACATCCATTGACCTTCAAATCAATATCGCATGAATTTCTAAGAGTTAACATGCTTGATCAGCAGGAAAAAAATGCGTACATTTCAAACGCAAGACGTACCAAAGGAAGACTTCAAATTGCACCTCAGCAACACTGAAGCAGCAAGATGACTTCAGTCAGTGTCAAACATCAGACAAAACAAAAATGATACGAACAAAAATAAAGATAATAAATAAGAGATTAGATAACTATCATTACTTTACAGCTAGTTTCAGGTCAATACCTAACAAACCACAATATATGAAGGTTAAGTAACAAAAGTAGGCAACAACTGCCCAAACATTTAAACATGCTAACAATTCTTGACTAAGATGGAATAGCAAGAAAGGACATTATACACTTCTCAAACAAATATGTGGAACAGACTACCTGTAATCAGAAACACAATACATTTCACATAAAGAACACAAAAATCGAATATGGTCTTCAAAATGAAAGAATAAGATGTCAAGTAGCTGAATTTGGAAGAAGTCAGTCAAACTATCAGAGGGGGCGTTTGGGAGTGCTTATGAAATGGAGCTTTTCTAGAATGGAGGGTATTTTTGTCCTTTTTGAAAAACAAGCTCTATTTTTTTTACTTCCAAAAAAATAGTAAAAATATGCAATAAAAAGATCTCATTACGTAGAAAATTTCTCCACTTTCTAAATTTTTAAATAAAATTTTTAAATACTTATAAAATATGTATTGAAAAACGTGAAATAGAAAATTAAAAAGTTCTGTTGGGAAAATGCAATCCCAAACGGACTCCAATCTCATAGATTCATTTCTATCGTCGTAAGCTCCTTAGACGAACGCAGAAAAGAAAAGGCAAAAGAATATGGAAATAAGTAAAGCTCAAACCAGCTGAGTGCACCTTGAGTTAACATCATTACGTAGTAGATCCTCAAGCAGGTCCTTTACCTTCTCACTGTATAAAGCTTGCAACTTCTCTTTCTGCAGAGAATTGTCAACTCAATTTTGCAAACTCCAACATTTGGGACTACAGAAAATAGAAATGAACTAATATTTTCCTGCAAAAGTGTGGCACGATACAAGGTTGTCCCTCTCAATTCAGCCAGTTCATCTTCTTGGAACCAAAGTGGATTCCCAAAGGTACGAGGGAGCATATCGAGATAGCTGCAATTGGCAATCCATTGATCATAAACATGTTAATCATTATCTATGCAAGTCAAACAGGTACCCATTGGAAGAAGTCTCGAGCAGTATATTTAAAAATGAAATGGTGACTACAAAACTGCATATCCATTCTATTAGGAACATGGTAAAAAGCAGATTATGTGGTCTCATAACAAACACCTGGTACATGTTCGATATCCACCTACCATGTTGAGATACACATACTACAAGAAATTAGGTGGTTGCAATAAATCCTTTCGACATCATGATTTTAAATGTAGTTTCTCTAGCATTTTTTGTAAAGGATATACAAGATTACAGAGGCCTATCTTGGAACAGAGGCCAACTTTCATGTCTGCCCCCATAACTTTCCGTTAAAAGACCCTTCACTAACAATGTTTATGTTCTCAAGATAGCAAAGCAGCCACCCATTGCGTATTTAAATAGATAGTAGCCTGGAGGTACTTTACATCATTTTACGCCCATAGCAACTGAAACCCAACATCTGATGGCAAATACTACATTTATCCATCAAAAGCTTCTCAAAACATATTAAGCATATTTTTCAAAATACACAAACTTATCATCTAACGTGAAATACCATAATGTCCTTGATTTCAGTATTTGATATTTACTGTTAAATGGCAGCTTAATTAGAATTTTGGGTTGGCAGTTCAGGTTCAGCACCATTCATCCAATGCATGTCCATGACATACATTTCTTGAATGGAGCTGCATATAGAATAAACAACATAAGCATCCTATATCCATCTCTAAAAGCCTGAAAAAGAAAAACACCCAGGAGCCACTTCTCACTACAATGTTCTGGACCAACCTATCACATCATTAAATTATGAATAATACTTTGCAGCGAACTCTACATTCATCCAGTACCCCTTACTACTTTAAGTTGATCTACGACCTGCTCTATATTATGATATAACCTGCTAATGTTGAAACGGGGTACTGTTTTGTTGATCTAAGTGGGGCACCATAGAATTGTTGTTAAATTATTATCCTATTGACTCTTAAATATTTTAGACGAAGCACAGAGTTGGCAGTCAAACAGTCACCTTGCACTGAAATAAGTCACCGTTTTATACTATTAAATACCTAAAAGAACCATCAAATAAAGGAGTAGCCTTTCTGAACTAGCTTTACCCTAGATTGGCAGAAGTCCTTCTTCATATGAAACCTAGGAGCCAATTGAGATAACCAGATAATCATGACCAAATTTTTCGTGAAAACAGTTCCTTGCGGCATTCAATCAAACACTTGTTAGGCAATTACTTACGGCTTCCATGTAGAGCCAGGGCGGATGCTTTCGAGGGCAATGAAGAGAATGATAAGAAACCTGTCGTCGACGTCTCCCTCTTCAAACATTGCTCGGCATCTTGGCCCCAGTAATGGGTCCTGAAGCACTCTCATGGGAGTGATCGCCAGGTCCAGTGGCACCACCATCACCACTCCTGCAAACAAAGAATTGAGGGATCCTCAACAAATAAACCAAATAATAGAGAGTTCGAAAATTGTTTACCATCTTCCGGGATAGGATCGCTGGAGAAGATGCCAAAGCCTTTGTTGGGGCTGCAGGGCTTGATTGTGCAACCGCGTAGCTCGGCACCATTGGCCTGAAAACAGAGGCAGTAGCAATAGTGATGTATCAGAGAAGACAAAAAGAAAAAGTTTCACCAGAAACCTAATAAGAATCAAGAGAAAAAGAAAAGAAGAAAGACTCCAAGATTGAAGAAGAAGAAACCGAGAGAGAAAGAGAGAAACCTGAAGCCATTGAAGGAATACTTCAAGCTTTGCTTCTTCCTTGGAAATCGAGGAAGTGGCCATGTTTAGTTTGGGATTCGGGAGCGAGGGTAATAAAGGACGAACGTAGAAATTTGGATTCCAACTTCCAAAATCAATGCATACATTTTCAGCTAACGGCGTGTTGTTTGGAATTGAAATTTTTTGAACATCAACTTGTAAAATATGTGTTGTTAAAAATTAGTTTATAAAATAAATACAAAAGATTATTTAAAAGTTAATTTTTTATTTAAAGAATCACTTTCTGAGTCACTTACAGTGAGCTAAATAAATTTTAAATTATTATGAAGATGTTGTATTATTTAGTTTGTTTTTGTTAGGAAGTAAATTTTTCTTAAAAGGTGAGGTTACAGATAAATGTATTATACAAGTTATTCAAAACTATTTTTTGTAAAAAAGTTATTTGGACAAAAAAGAACATTATATAGTGATCCTTTTACTTTTTATTCTCTAAAAGTTTTTATTCTTTTAATAAATCTTTTACAGTTTTAAAGAATTTTATAAAATTTAAAAAGTAAAAAATAATTATAGTCAAATAAGTTTATATGTATACTTTTATTTTTTTAATATGAGATAAGTCAAAGTTTGTTTTAAAAAAAATTTCAAAATATTCCAAATGTTAATATCAGTGATTACTATAAGTTTAGAATTAAGTAAGACAGTGTACAAAACTAGTAAAATTTGAATTCGAACTTTTAGTATTTACATTTAATTCGAACTCATTACAAATTTACTATTTGCCGAACTGAGTTCTACGAACTCAGTTTTACGGAGATCATTTTCTACAAATTAAAAACACACTCGAACAAACCAAGGTAAAACAGAAGGCAAAACTCCTCCTGCCAAGCAAAAGAAACATTTGCTTCGAAAAGCGAAGACAGCATTAATGCCAAACGAACAGTTTCTATTGATTCTTCAGCACCTCTAATCTGCTGCTACTAAAGTTTACGCGCAACAAAAATAGCAAAGATGATATTTGAGAGAATAAAGCATTATGATGATGCAGCACTCGAAGGAAACACTACCTCTAGTCAAAACATGAAGATTATAACACAGCTAGAGATCAAGTGGGTTCTATCAATATGCAACAACGATCACTGTACAATGAGGTAACAAATGGAGCCAAAGAAAATATCCATTGCATAATACAAGCAAGAAACTGTAAGAGAATAAATTTTATGTGATCCAAGCAACAGACAAGTACATGTGAACTGACTACTTTTAGACACGACCATCATATATGCTGCAATTATATCATCAATACCCAGTCAAAGAACATACTGAAGGAACACGCATATGCACAAGAACGCAACTCCAATTACAAGCAACAACTAATCTCAGATATTACTCACTCTATGGACATGTATGGTTAAATTCCATGTCTTCAAGGAAATCAACCACAACTAGCATAATATTGCAGCCACAGTTCTTCAACTGATTATGTAGCTCTTGTCCATACAATCATGTTAAAAGCCCATAAGCTAATTTGCAACGTATAGGACCTCAACAGACGAGTGAAGACCGAAGAGAAGCTGTAGTTGGTAGATGAGTGCATGATGCCCAACGAATAACTGATTCTGAAACAATGAGGTCTAGCTGCTGCAGTTCCCAAACCCAATAGTTTGATTCCTTTTGCTTGAGATGCCGATGGTTCTTGACGCAGGAGCTCTCCTGATCTCAGCCCCTTCATTATCTGCTTCTCTTGTCAGGCGCCCACAAAAGGCGGTCGATCCTGGAGAATTGAGGAGTTCCCCAATGCTGGTCTCTGAAACACAACAGCTTGTTGGATCAGAATTGAAGTTCTACAAAGAAGAAAGAGACTTTCAGGCAACAGTTCACTGGTTATACCACTTTGAATGCTGCCTCTGTTTGACAATCCAGATTCGAAACAAAGACTTTTCACAGTCGATGAGGATGTAGGACTGAAGAAAGTGAAGCTAGGCACCGTGCGAATTGGACATGTGAAATCTACACTGTTAGAATTGGAATCATTTTGGAAGGAGAAGTTTAAGGAAGGGTTGGAAGGAGCAGAACTGGCAAGAAAGGCTGAATACGATGACCTGTAAGTGACTGCAGGTGAGGAATGATCTAACTGGGTTTCGCATGTTACTGGAGTCCCACAACTAAAGCTTACATCACGACTCCTAGAGGCCAGTGGCATGGAGAAGGAGCAGCTTCCTGCATCCTGTTGTCCAAAATTTACGGTGGTCTGACCAAATGGGTTCTCCGACTTCTCTGAGCATTCCTTAAGCCAAGGATGGTCTGTAAACGGAGAATCTTCAAATGATTAAATATGCTTATTTCACATAAGTACAACTAAACAAAGAACAAACAATGCAATGATACGTTAACTTTCTGATTTGAAGATGGACCAAGCAAACAGTAAATTGGCATCTGGACAAGATGCCTTAGATCTAGTTTATCATACAACATCAGGTAAAATGCTGATATATAACCAAAATGCAATACCATCTTCAACTCTACCATCAGGTAAGATGCTCTTGTTATTCCTATTTCATGCAAAATTTTCAAAAAAAGTTAACACTGGGATGTAATGATTATTCACATCTACTCATACACAAGACACTAGATATTGCATAAAAATGGATCAAGCACAGGCAAAACATGAACTTTGTCCTCAAAACAAAAATTCTTATGGCATTTCTAAATGCATCAGTTAAGATTTGTCATTCTTTTGTTAACGTGCATGATAATTGATCTGGTAGTGGTTATCATATAAACAGAAGCTAAAATTGAAAACCAAAGTCAAGAGCGCAATAAATTTTACCAAGGACTTGGTTTGCATTGAGCCTCTTTGCAGGATCTCTGGACAACATTCCTGTAATTAACTCCTTGGCACACACTGATATATTATCCCACAGGTCAGAAGGAAAGCGTAATTCGGCTGCCCTAACTGCATCAAATATTCTTGACTTCGTCTTCCCCCAAAATGGTGGTATCCCACTGAGTAATATATACAGAATAACCCCCGCACTCCACACATCAGCCGCTTCACTGTATCCACCTGATAGAACCTCTGGTGCAATGTAAAATGGGCTTCCAACCATTCCATGCAAGCTCTGGCCTGCACGAACACACTCTAAAATACTTCAGCACCAAGCAAACTACTGAACATCAAAAATCATTAAGAAATCCACCCAATGTTGCACAACGATGATAAATGATCAAAATGGCGCTTCATTGGTGTTAATTTGAAAAGCTGAAGCTGTCTTGGAATAAAAACACCTAGCATTATTGAATAACTAGCCTACAAGCATCTTATGAATACGCTGGTTCATGATGACGCTACATCAGCAACTATTCCACAGAACTATAAACAGTCAAAGAAGCTAAATTGTAACTATTTGTGGAAGTGCCTTTACATAAAACAACTAAAACTGTATCATTAAGCAGCAGAACTGTCCTTCTCAATTGAGCAACAGAACATTGAAGTTGGATAAGCAACTCCGCTGAACACTTATAAAGAAGCTAAAAGTTGGCAACCAATGATCAAAACCATTACATATAATCAAACAGCTATAGCAAGTCAAAAAGCAGCTGAATTACCCGGGTTGATGTAGGTAGCAAGCCCGAAATCTGCAAGCTTGATTGGCGACGACGGTGAATCATCAGCAAGCAGTATATTCTCTGGCTTCAAATCACGGTGAACAACACCATTCTCGTGACAATAAGTAACAACCTCCATCAACTGCCTAAAAATTGCAGCGGCTTGCGGCTCAGGGAATCGTCCGCGCCATTCAAGCCTATGAAAAAGCTCCCCACCAGTGCATAACTCCATAACAATATGAACATTATCTGAATCCTCATAAACTGCCCGGAGGGCAACAACATTGGGGTGAGCCGAAAGGCGAGCCATCACATTCATTTCAAGCTTAACACTTCGGAGATCTTCAGATGAAACGAGTCTATCTTTCTTTATAGACTTGCAGGCGAGTAGCTCGCCCGTGAGTAGGTCAGTGCACGATCGAATTAGGCCGAATTGGCCCCAACCGAGCTGGTCACCAAGAGCATAGCGTGATTCTAAGCAGGAGACATGAGCAGTGGCACCGAGGATTGGGTCAAACAGGCCCGGGGTCTTGTAGCAGTTAAATGGCCGGTTCGACCCATCGCCGGCCATCCAGCGACACCAAAGGCTGCTGAAAGATTATCTGGTGTCTCAAATGGACATACTTAAACGGAAAGGAGAGATTCTTATTCAGCGAAGCCGTAACAAATCTTGAAGTTCTTATGGGAAATTTAAGTAATCTAAAGGTTTTTGGGAGATAGACTCGCAGCTTAGACAGAGATTTTTCGTAGAATTTGTAGCTTCTTTTTCATGAAAAATTGAAATTTCAGAAGGAGAACAAGGAGCTCAGAAGGAACTCAAAATTCGGATTACAAGATTAATTAGAACAAGAGGTACCGATTAGTATAACTTTAACATGAATTTGGCAGAGATGGAAAAGAAATCGAAGCCAGGAACACATTCAAAAGCTCAAACTACACCAAACGCACGACTTTCAAAGCACAACAACAGAGACTTTGAAGACAAAACATAGAACCAACGGTTTACTAGAAAAATTGTCAAAGATTCGGTTGGAATTGGAAAGAGAAAAACAAGAACAAGAAAGAGAACAAAAAGATTTTAAATTACTAAAACATAGTGAAATTAGAAGAAATTTAGTAGATCGAGAGATTTGGAAAGGCTGCAGCTTTCCGAGGGGGCCGCTAGAGACAGAACCCGAATTAGTGGGCGACAAAGATTAAAAGATATTATTTGCATTAAAGATAGTAATGATAATAAATTTGCATTAAAAATCATTAGTGTTTAACTATTATTTGCATTAAAGATAGTAATGGTAATAAATTTGTTGAAAATTAGTTTGTGTTTGATTCTAGTTATTATGGACATGTTTGGCTCTGCTTCTTTGCTGCTTTTTAAAAAAAAAAAAATATAAAATAAGAAAAAACTTGTTTGGCAATCAATAATTTTTTAAAAAATAAGCTACTTATCATACTCTTAAAAAAAAGCATCAGAACGATGCTTTTTGAAAGAAGCAATACGAAGCTTTTTATCTTGGAGCATCTAATAGCGTGTTTATCAATATTTCAAATTTATTTTTTTTAAAATTTATTTTTAATATAAAATATATATAAAAATTAAAGTAAAATTTTTTTATTAATAAAAGTTTTTTAAAATTTATTATAAATATTATATTAATATATAATTTTATTTTTTATTAACATTTTTAATTTTTAATTTAATTTTTAAGTGAATTTCAAAAAATTCATTTCATCTATTTTTTTATCAAGATAAATACGTCCTAAATAATATTGTTATCCATATTAAGTTGAAAAAATTACAGACTTTATAAACACATATATCCCTTTTATCTCTCAATTCTTTCTCATTTCTCACTCACTCGCGAGAGAATTTCTCTCGCTCGGCTCCTCTCCGCTGCCGCTCTCCCCCGTCGATCACTTCTCTTGATCTCTCCGACGCTGATCGCTGTAGTATTCTCCTACATCCGTCTTCTTCCCACCGCTGATCACTGTAGTTTGTATTCCTTCTCCAAACTATTCTTCTTCTTCATTTTTTTCTCGTCGCCGCAAAATCCTAACTCAATCACCACCAATATATTTCAGGACAGAGATTGATCGGAGGGTTAGGGTCTGTTTCGCAACCTACACAAGGGAGTCCTCTATCTGCCGGAATTTGGAGAGTTCCGATGATTGTGCAGGACTAGTTCTGCCATAGCTCGCCGAAATCTGAGTTAATAGTAACTTTGCAGGAGGGTCGTCTTCTTCGTCGTCATCTTCTGCATTATCGAGGATTTTTTACGAGTCGTCGCGGCCGGCATCTGCTGGCGGAGTGAAGGATGGAGCGATGAGCTTAGATCTACAAGTAAGAATTTAATTAGGAGAACTCCATAAAATTTTAATCAGCTTTGCTTCAATTTTTCTTCTGTCTTCAATTCCCTTTTATTCTTGGATCATAGTTTAATTCCTAATTCTTTTTTTTCTTGTTTTCTGGAATCCTGAAAAATTTTCAGTATTAGTTCTCTGGAATTGCTTAGTGATAATTTTTAGCATTTAAGACAAAAAAGTTTCATAGTTATTGTTAGAATGTTTCATGATAGTTGTCTTTAGTGAATGTTTTGTTGCACGTGACTGCTGTCTTGTAATTAAGTTAGTTAATTTCTTGAAATTGAAATTAATTAAGGGTGGTTCAAGAGAGAGAGCTATAGTAGGAGGCACGTCTGTGAGTTTTGCTTTGTTGGCAAGCAGCAGCTTGCAGCTTATAGCTTTTAAAAATCACAAACACACTAATAAATGCATCCACACACCTTCTCTGCACAGCAGAAGAACCTGATGCTTGTATTGAATTGAAGTTTTTTGTTTCTTGAATGGAAGCACAGCAAAAACAATGCATGCTGAGTTTTTAATGGCTTTGCTTCACACTGTTCTCTGTTACAGTGTTAACGATTATTTTCTGCTTACATAGAAGAATGAATGAAAGAAAATGACTTGATGAAAAGGATAAGTATGACTTGAGCAGGTGTGTTGTGTTGCTTAAAAAATTTTGCTGCACTGTATGCATGCATATTGAAAAGAAAGTTCTACATGATGCTAATTGTCTATGCATGTCGTTCGGAGTTTGAACAGCCCTGTCGGCTTTGCTAATTGTCTAACTGTCTATGCATTGTTAATTGTCTACTTCTGCTGCTCTACAGACCTGTAGGCATTAGCTTTAGGAGTTTCAAAAGTTATTTATTTATATGTTTAAACAATTAGAAGAATGTTTATATGTTTTTATAAATATCTTATGCTATTTCACTGGCTATGCATGTCCACTGGCTGTTTATATAAATATTCTAACCCATTTAACTACTTGCTGTTTTACTGGCTATGCATGTCCTCCACTGGCTTGTGCTTGGCCTCTACTGGATGTTTATATAAATATCTAGTACTTTGCTGTTAGTAGTACTTACAAACAATTTCATCTTGTTCCTAGGCTTAACTCATTAACTACATGCTCTTAGTATAATATATATAGGACTTTGCTATTAGTGAATACTTCATTAACTCATATATGTATAGTATATAATATTGCTGTTAACTCATTAACTCATAGTATTTGTAGTATTTATAGACTTCACTAACTCATCTCTTGCTGTTAACTTATATATATATATATATATATATGGGATAGGATATAGGCACATGTGTACACATGCCGGTCAAAAGTGGCTGGCGAGCTCTCCAAATTCAATCTCCATATTTGGATATAAAGAACCATGAGTTGGGAACATATTGATAAAATTTCAGCTCAATCGGAATACGAACCGACCTCCATCGGAACTCCTGATCAAAGTGACACAAAAATAAAATATATATCTTTTGTCAAATTTAAAAGTTTATGTCATTTTATCAAGAGTTCCGATGGAGGTCGGTTCGTATTCCGATTGAGCTGAAATTTTATCCACATGTTTCCAACTCATGATTCTTCATATCCAACGGTGGAGATTGAATTTGGAGAGCTCGTCGGCCACTTTTGGCCGGCATGTGTATACATGTGCCTTTAAGGCCTACATGTGCCTATATCCTATCCCTATATATATATGACTTATGCTAATTGTCTAATTGTGTATTTATAGGACTTATGCTAATTGATATGAAATGTCATTATGTGGATTTATGGACATGACGATCTCTATGGATTTAGTGCACCACATTGATATGAAAGCAAGATAAGATATGTTGATATTGTATTTTCTTCATATATTGATTTTGGTGATTCTTTGTTTACACCGTGGGAGGTCTCCTTACAGTTCTGAGAAGTTCATGTTGCATTTATGCTGATGTCTAACTTTGTTTTGCAGATCAATAGTTCTTTTACTAGGCGAGCCATCAATCTAGTGGTGTCATCAGAATGGTCTTTACCCACAACAGTCAGCAAATCTGCACGAGGGCAACCAATATGTAGATCCCTAGGGCTTAGACAGATTTGTCGTAGGCTTGAATGTACCTATTGAAAGTAGTGGTCATGATTTGAGAAATTTTGTTATTATGGATATTTTATTGAGATGCTTTCTTTATCTATATGAATGAATAGCGTTACCAAATATCTATGTAGCTAAGTAATGTTATGCAGTTGTATTTTGGCTCATCGTTTTTGTTTGTTGTTAATTCCAGCAAGTGTTACTGTTTTGATTTGGTTCTCTTGTTTTGTTGTGCTCTTGCAACTAATCTTAGAAATTTGAAAAATAATTTATATGCTTGAGTTGTGTAGTCGCTATCTTATAAGTAGTTAATAGTCATGAAAATAAATTTGGAAAGACATGTAATGTAAATATGAGATTTCATTAGCGGGTAGTTCTAAGAACTTATTTGTTGTATTTATGCTGATGTCTAACTTTATTTTACAGATCAATGGCTCTCTTGTTAGGCGTACAAGAGGTGCATTTATAGTTGCTTAGGAAGCTTGAAATGTAAATTAAAAAGAAAATATATCCTTATGTATTAAATGTGTCGATTGTCGGAATAACTTCAAATAATGAACTCTTGTACACCATTATATAACTAATTTGAAAATCTTATGTTCAAATATAACATATATGAAGACGAATGAAAATAGTAACTAAATTTGTTAGTGATTTACGGTAAGATCTTAAAAAAGAAGTTTATTTCATTCTCCTAATATCTTTAAGATGCCTATCACTTAATTTTTGAGTTTAAAAAGTGCACTTATATATTTAAAACTAATTTTAAAATATTATTATAAATTAGTTAATAATAATAGTATATTTATTAATAGGTTTATAAATATTAATATAAAAATAATTAACTAAAAAGAATTATAAATTATGTTATAAAAATTAAATTTCAAAAAATTAAATAATACATAAAAATAGATTGAGAAATTTAACAATACATCACTTATTATATATTAAAGGTATTTCAGTCATTATATATCTTATTAATTTATAAGCACAAGTTTAACTAAACATATTTTCAATTTTTTTTATAAAAAGCTATAAACAGTAAATTTATCCAAACAGAATTCAAACAAAAGTAGCTTTCTAATCAAAAGTTTAACATCTATTTTTTTTCAAAAATATATAAACAGCAGCTTTCGTTCAAAAATTCTAAATTTAAACCTTAGCCAAACATATCATGTCTCATTTATTTATTCCCCAACGTTGTGTTGTTATTATGGTTGTTGCTCTCACTTGTACTAAATCATTTATTTTATATAAGGTTAGACAATTACCAGTAAATAATTATACATGCAAGGGTAAATTACAATTCACGTCCAAAACTCATTTGAAAGATTCACACCAATTTTTATTAAAATAAAAATGTTGGTGAAAAAGTTTTTGATAATATTTTTAAATAGGGGTATTCTTGGTTTACAAAAATTATACAATTCTGTTTTCTATAATTAATCATATCTTTAAACTTTTAAATATGTAACTATTATAAAATTTTTAAATAAAAACTATTTTTTTAAAATTTATTTGTAATAAAAATTTTAAATAAATTATCTTTATTAAAAATTTATTTTTTAAAGTATAATTATAATAAAAAATAAATATATAATTTCTTTATGTTAAATATTTTTAATTTTTAATTTCTTTTTTAAATTTATTTCTAATAATTTGAGTTTTATCCCAATGTAAACACGCGCTTAGCTTCACTTGTACACACAACGGTCGTGTTTGAAATAATTGGAGAGTAAAATTTTTCATAAATATTTTGAAAAGGAAATTATATATAAATTAAATTATAATATATAATTTATTTATATTTTTAAATTTTGATGAAAATTATAATGGTACTTTATATTTTTTTTAGCTTAAAAGTTAAATTAGATTTATTAAGCGAGAAATGAAACAGAGTAAAAAGAAATATTTGAAAGTATTTTTGAAAATAAAAATTTTAAAATAGAAATATGTTTGAGATTTTAAAATTAAGGTTAAGTTTTTGTGACTAAAAAAAAAAAATAATAATAATAAAATTTTATGATATAAATTTTTTTATATTTTTTAAATTAAAAAAAATTTGACAATGAAAAGAACTATCAAATACCAGGAAAATCAGAGTACTGAGCAGCCTGGTTACGCAAAAGAAACAGCCTAGACGCATTATTAGTTCAAAATATGAATTGAGCGGAGCTCCTCTTATTAGAAAACTAATTGAATGCGTAGAAGACTTTGGAAATATTTGAAGTGTTTAAAAATAAAGAATTTTTTTAAACAAAATTTATTTTGAGACTTTGCTAAAACAATTAATTTTTAGACTAACAAAATAAAATTATACATACAAACTTTATTATATATCATTTGTACATTTCATATTTTAAAAATTTTTTTGTAGAAAGTTTATTAAAATTGTAAAAACTTTTCTGAAATGAAAAGCAATGCGTTTGGTACTGCCGAATACCCCCTTCATTGTATAGGAGATATTAGAAAATATTTACTCCTATTATTTTCCCAGAAGATGCAGATTAGTGTTTCTCAATGTCTGCAGGACAAGTCCTAGTTGCAGTTTCTAAAGACATCTTAAAACCACAAAAGATTAGCATCAAATCATTCAACCATACAGAAGCAGACCCAATTCTCATTACATTACAGAATAAAGGCTCAGAAGTTTGTTGATTAATATATACAAGCTTATACTACTACTCTTCACAGCTTTCATTTTTTGCCAGATATCTATACAGGCACCTTATTCTAAAAACGCTGTGAAGAATCTTCACATAGTTTACTGCAAATCTTTTTACAGGTTGAACATGACCTTGATTGCATTGCCACCGCGACCGCTAACTTCAAATGCTTCCTCAACCTCTTTCTGTGAGAACCCAAATCTGTGTGTTATCAAAGGTTTCACATCGATCTTACCAGAACTAAGGAACTGAAGGCACAATGGCCAAGTGTCTTTGTAGCGGAAAATGCCAACAACGTCTACCTCTCTGTTGTGAAGAACACTGTTTTAGTAAATTACTGCGATTTGGAAGAATACAAAAAGAAATTTGGTATTAGAAGTTATTTGAATTTGAATTTGAAAGTTACCTTGCTGCAGCAGATGTTAAGGGCACTGTCAATTCATTATGGCCCATTCCAACGAGGCAAACTTTACCACCAGAACGAGTAGCATCAAGAGCTGTCGACATTGTTTTGCTAAAGCCAGCACAGTCAAAGCACACATCAATTTCAGCACCCGTAACCTTCTGAATGTGAGCAACTTCTTCATGGATATCCTATTAAGATTATGAATCATTAGGTGTGGTCAATAAGAGATAAGACAACACCTAATATACTTTTTGTTTAACTAAAAAACACCTAGAAAATATACTTTAAAATGTGTTCTATAGAAGGTTGTCATCATCAAGGTGATTACTCAAGTGTGCTGCATATCAGTAGGAAGCCAAATAGGAGTATATAGTGTATATATACTCTGATATGTATTGCACTCGATCAATGCTACAAGATTTATAGCTCTCCTATATAAATTAATTTATCATGTAATTTGCATTCAGATAAGTTGATTACATTACACTCAGAATATTACAGAGACTCCACATAACACTTGCAAATTTTAAAGTCAAATGTAAAAGAAGTTCTAACTTCCAAGTGAAACTAAAGATCATTATTGCATACTGTAACGCCTATGAACACGTATTCTTTGCCTACACTTGATGAATTTTACCTCATAAAACAGATAATATTGCTGTTGTAGCCCATAAAGTTCTAAATGGGAAAAGAATTAGCATTGCTGAACATAGTCAACTTCAGTGAGCGTGTAACTTGGTTCTATACATGCCAAATTCATATTATTCTTTCCAAAGTGAACCTCCACGAAATCACCTTCCAGAGCTAACAATCAGACCTGGCATTATGGATAGGAAAAACTAAAAAAATAAAATGGAACCTACTAAACTCACTAGTAAGGTCAAATTACTTCAATTTGCAGATGTCACAGTTTAAAAGAGAAGCAATGGTCAAAGATCTGTTTCTGCAGAGTATATTTACTGACCAAAGTATCACTGTAGTGAAAAGGGAGAGTAAGAGGAAAAACCTTCATGTTTGTAGAAACTTGCACAACCTCATCTGCACCAAGAGATTTAGCAACTGATAACCGATGACCATCAACGTCGACAAGAATAATCCTCGGAGCACCAAAAGCACGTGCTGAAAGCATGGTGACCAAGCCTATTGGCCCTGCTCCCATAATTAACACATGAGTTTCAGGACCAACATCTGCACGTCGGCATGCATGCACTCCAACACTGAGCGGCTCACACATTGCCCCTTCCTCTAAGCTCACATTTTCAGGAAGCTTGAAACACAGATCAGCAGGATGCACAACCTGGAAGTAATGTTTGGATGATCAATTAGCTGAGCAAATACTTGCGTCCGGATTCCAATTTCATTTAACTAACAAAATTTAAACTCGCAATGAAACTAATTTGTCATAAGTACTGCATATAAGATAGAAACATGGTTAGCGCACTGCACAATTACCTCTTGCAACGAGGGTTTGATGATCTGGCATTTGAAGCTAAACTGTTAAGTACATCAAAGCTAAAAAGTTTTACAAGTTTTTCACAAAGTAGAAGTCCAGAAGGCAATAAAATTTGTCCATGCGTTGAAACTTGCAAAATTATTTACCCTACTCTAAGTGAACCTGATCAATTGCAAAGAATTTATCTATATATAGAGATGCGGTTACTTTTGCTTGCAGCATAAGTTGCAGCTTCCTCAATTTATCCTGCACCTTTCTTTAAGTTCTGCTTTGTTGTCTCCTGCCCTGAGGCCTGAGTTCCCTAATACCATGTTGAATCAAAGATAGAACTTGACTTTGTCGTTTTTACTTTATTTGAGTGTTAAACCTTAAAAAAGAAGCATATTGGAACAAATATAAAACTGTATGCCATTAACTCCAAGGTGATTTCTCAATAATTGAGGACCTGATTAGCCAGGGAACCGTGAACAGGAGGAGTGGCAAAGAACTTCATCTCAGTGCACAAGTTGTAGCGTCCATTTTTGCAGTATGTACACCGCCAACAACTAACCCCAGGTTCGATAGCCACACGATCACCTATAGCGAGAGACTTGACTTCACTCCCCACCTCCTCTATAATGCCAGCACATTCATGGCCAATCACCATTGGCTCTTCTACGACAAAATGCGCCAATCTCATTTCCTGTAACATTCACATGACAAGTTGGTTTATACATGTTCCCTGACACAGCATGATAAGGGAAACTTGGTATTCCCGGACAAATTGCAAAAGCAGTAAAGTAAACATCTCACCTTGAGATAATGAACATCACTGCCACAGATTCCCACCGCCTTCATTCGAATTTTCACATCATGTGGACCTAAAATAGCAACCAATCGTGTATATCTTAAGAATCCATCATGGATCGAGTCCCAAATTGCTCATCCAAAAAGGAAATCACTTTTTAGAATGAATCTTCAGGATAATAGTTATTATCACCAAAGTAGTTTGTATACCGTGATTTTTATTAAAGATGGGTTTTCTCACCATCTCAGGGGCAGTGATTTCTGATTGAACAACTATAAAAGGGAAAAAAGGAAATAAAGGGTACAGACAGACTTAGCCAAGTTAATAGTTTTCACACTGATTTGAAACAGACAAAGGTAATCACTATCTAATCTAGTTCTAGCAGCTGATTCTAATGATGGGTTTGCTACCAATTAACAAAATTGTAAGAGGATCTTAATCCTCATCTGTCACCGGATAGTAAAATATCAACCCAGAAAAAGGAAAACATAGATCATCAACTGTAAAGACCAAGAAAAACAAGTTTGAAATTAAAGGAGTAGGTGGTGATACATACCAAGGGGAGGGAGTTTGAAAGGTTGGATCTTGAGAGTGTTTTTGGCTACCAGCCATGCAGCCATGTTCTCTTGATCTCCTTCACCACCTCTCCCCATCTCTATCTTCTCTCTTCTTTCTCACTCTGTGTTGTGGTTGATACTTGATAGTTTCTAGAGCAGTAGTTGTCCTACTGTTAATTAAAGAGGAGTGTGCTGAGTTTCTTATCTCTTATAAAACCAGCGTTTTAGAAAATGCCAATTTCAAATAATACAAAATTTATTAAACAACATTTCCTATCCAAGATTTTTATCAACATGTTGATGTTGTCCCATTCCAGCATGAGAAAGATACCCAAAAAAAAAAGAGGAAATGTTATTATCTTGGACGCATGAGAAGAGCTTCAAAGGATATGATAATATGCCTAGGGAATCGAAGACCTGGTTTGAGCGAGCTTAAAAGGCGAAATAAACTTCCAACAGCAAAATTAAATATTTCAGTGAAGTTAAAATAAATCTTTTGTCGGACTTATTACAATTAAATAGATAATATCAACAGTATTTCTAAATAAATCGCTTATTAATGAGCTTAATAAAGTTATGGGCCAAGTTTGAGCCTATCAGCCCATATAGAAGTTTCTAATTGAATGCCCACCCCAAATCTATGAAAACAAACGCGGCCCGTAATCCCTTAAACTCCTGAGACGCAGAATTCGAAGAAATCGAAGCAGCAGCAGTAGCAGAAAAAATCGAAGAAGAAGACGGACTGCTGCTGCTGCTGGTGAGAAAGATAACGGCTGCTGAAAATGTTGGTGCGGCCGAAGCTGATAGAGAAAAGATCCACGAAAAAGTACGTGGAAGACGCTCTCTACCGGTGGGTCTTCGCCGATGGAAGCTCCGCGGCGGCGGTGCGCCAACGTGTCGATCATTTTCTCAAGATCCGCAAACGCGCGTACAAGTGGGAGGTCGGAGTCACGCTACGCCGTCTACGCAACCGGTTCAGATTCCGTCCCGCTCTCAAGGTTACTTTTTAACTCAGTATTGATATACTGATCCAATCTGTTCAAGTTTTCAGTCAGTTTTGTTTTCGTTATTCTTGCTGCTATCTTGGAAAATGGAAAAGGGGGGGGGGACTTGGAAAGGACTTATTTGCTTAGATTATTGTGTGTATGTGATTGATGATAGTTGGATTCATGCGTATCAGATGTTTGACAGACTGCCTGTTAGATTTACAATTCATGGTATTCTACTGTACGTAGCTGCCAGGTAGTATTGCTTAATATGTTTTGAACAAGTTGAATGTTTTGATGAGTTATGCTATTGCTGTGCTATGTTTGGTGATGTGGTTGATCGATTTATTGAAGTGTGAGTAGACTAATAATTTTCAGTAGAATGCCTATCAGATGTTTGACAAATGCTTAGTAGCTCAACAGGTTTGGTATTGTTTCTGTACAAGATGGCAGCTGCAATGTGCTTCTCAGCTATTCAGATGCTTTCATTGGTCTTCTTTGGAGATAGTATTGAGTTTCTTACTGTCATTTTTGGTTATGCCTTCCGTTTTGGTATATGTAGGCAGCCTCTTGACTGTCAGCTATTTTGTATTCAATGAAATGCTGCCGGCTGATGCCACTGAACTTATTTGTTTCTTACTTCTCTTCTCTGTCTGATGGTTTTGAAGGAGGATCTTTCTTGTGGTACTGCTGTGTTATTCTGTCAGCTGTTTGATGGAGTGCTGCAGTTTAAGATTTTTTGCATGTGTATTTCGATTTTCTTACTGCTTTGTGGATCTTTGATGGAAGAGTTAGTGCTTTGCTTGTCCATGTCATTCTAGCGTAGGGCTTGCCTTGGTTACTGGAACAGTTTAGTGCATTTAATCCACGTGGTTAGGCTCCTTTGTCTGGGTGTACGTCTTTTTGCACCTTAAAAGGAAGTAGGATGGCCACATGAAACACTTAGTTAAATTATCTCTTTAGTCCCTTGTGTGAAGAATTGTGTTGCATAAGAAAAAAGAAAAGATTAGATTGCACATAAAGTTAAAAGTCCAGATTCAAAGTGGGAGGATAGATTGATTAAGGATATGAAAGTACAAGTACATAAATCTGGGTGCACTGACTGAGTTTGTTTATGGCCTAAAATTGCTCTCCGGTGGCGCATGTTGTTGAGTGACAGTGAACCAAGCAGAACATTTCTAGATAATTTCCTGAAATAAGAATCATTCATATTGAAGTGCCCTATCATAAGCTCTTATTTGACTACATTAAACCAGAGGAGCATGTCCTTTTTATTAATAATTTCTTCCTTCCTTTTTTTCAGCTTGTTGGAATTTAAACCAGGTTGTGTAAATTTCTTTATGAGAAAATCTTTTTCCCATCTATCTATTACATGAAGTTTAATTTCTGCTTTAAGTATGCACAATGTCTTTGGCTAAGAAGAAGACTCTTTGGTCATGTACATATGGCTTATGATGTCTATGCCAGCCAAATATGTTGGTTCTTTTTTGACATTTTTTTGCAATGGTATTTGAATGCAGATGAGATTTTGATTTAGACTAATAACTTTCATACTGGCATGCATATCATGCAATGAAGTAATCCTTATTCTGTGGGTTTTGGTTTGTTTTGCCCAAGTTGTCTTTATCTTTTGTCCATGTTCATTTTTTTTTATCACTTATTGAAACCTCAGGCAATGTGATATTTCTTCACGATTATTGCAGCTCTCAGAAGTGATGTCGAGGAGAGGTATGAACTTGACTGTCAGTGATCAAGCAATTCGTCTGGATCTTGTAGCTAAATCTAGGGGAATTGCTTCTGCTGAAGAATATTTCATCACTCTCCCTGAGACTTCTAAGAACCACCTTACGTATGGTGCTCTTCTGAACTGTTATTGCAAGGACTTAATGACTGAGAAGGCCGAAGCTCTTATGGATAAGATGAAGGCCCTTAGTTTGGCATCAAGCCCTATGTCTTATAACAGCTTGATGACCCTTTATACAAAAATTAATCATCCGGAAAAGATCCCTGGCATTATACAAGAAATGAAAGCTAGTGATGTCATGCCTGATTGCTTCACTTATAATGTTTGGATGAGAGCTTTGGCTGCCATGGACGACATACATGGAGTAGAAAGGGTCATCGAAGAGATGAAGAGAGATGGACGTGTCAGTCCTGATTGGACTACTTACAGTAATTTAGCATCTATCTATGTTGACGCTGGCTTGTTTCAGAAGGCTGAGGGAGCTCTTAGAGAACTTGAAAAGAGAAACGTAGGATGGAATCTTAATGCTTATCAGTTCCTCATCACTTTGTATGGTAAAACAGGGAATTTGGTTGAAGTATACCGCATCTGGCGTTCTCTGAAGTTGGCAATGCCTAAGATGGCAACCATAAGTTATCTGAATATGATTCAAGTATTGGTGAATTTGGAGGATTTGTCAGGTGCAGAAGCTTGCTTTAAGGAATGGGAATCTAATTGCTCTACTTATGATATCCGAGTGGTAAATGCAATGCTTGGAGCTTATACTAACCAAGATATGCTAAAGAAAGCTATGGCTCTGAAAAAACAGGCCAAGTTGAAAGGGGCAACGCTTAACGCCAAGAGTTGGGAGATCTTTATGAACTATTACTGGAAGAAAGGAGATATGAAACAGGCATACTACTGTGCTGATCGTGGAATTAAGAAAGGAAGAAGCCAAGCTAGAATCTGGGTGCCAACTACCGACACTGTTCAGGCTCTTCTGGCATATTTTGTAGAGAAAAAAGATGTGGATAGTGCAGAGAAGTTCATTGCACTTTTAAAGAATGTAAAGAGAGACTTGGATTCGGGGGTGTACGAGTCCCTTATAAGGACGTATGCAGCAGCTGGGAAGACTAGTCCCGGCATGCGGCATCGGTTGAAGATGGATAATGTGGTGATCAGCGAGGACTCTGAAAATCTGCTCAAGAAAGTATGTCCAGAATAAGGTTGGGGCGTTACTCTTTCTCACGCTTATCATGCATCAGAGAATGCTATCAAGCGACATCGACTTAGAAATAATCTTTTTAGTTTTTTGAGAGAAAAATTCATTTCCTTCTCTTAGAGCAATCCAACTGTTTTTTCCCCGTCTTATGAATCAATGGACTCTTGGTTTTAGTTGTGCATGTAGCTCAATAGAATGTTCTTGTCTGGTATTTCTGGACTAATGTTCTATAGATGCAACATTTCGCTTATAATTAGTTATACATTGTTTTGAAAAAAAAAAATACTCTGTCTATGCCTTTGTAGTATCCACAAACCTGATTGTTGTTTAAGGGCGTTCTTTTCAGGAGTTCAATTATGTATGCAAGCCCTTGGTTAGGCTTGATATAACGTAAATATCAAGATTTACGTATCACCAAAAACCGAACCATGTAAACAAATATATAACTTTTTTCTTTAAAGCAAACAAATGAATGATAAAAGGCAAATAAGATTGTTTTAAGTACATTATTTAAATATTCAAACTGGTTGAATTTTATTATTCACATTGCAAAATATTTTGCTCTAGAACAATTATCCAAAATTTGTAATTTCAAATAGAGAAGTATTAACAAATCAAATCGTTACGTGCGGATTATTTAAGTTTTCGAATAAAATTTGTATATGATGTCATAAACAATAACGATATTGTAACAAATATCAACACTCATAAAAGAAATTGAAGTCTAATAAAGACAGACAACAATAATGAGATGAGACAAACAAGAAGCAATATATAGTCAGCTTTCAAGAATAAATCAAAGAAAATTTGATAAGATTAAGGGGGCGTTTGGGATTGCTTATAAAATGAACTTTTGTGAAATGAAGGATATTTTTGTTCTTTTTAAAAAACGAGCTCTATTTTTTTTACTTCCAAAAAAATAATAAAAATATGTAATAAAAAGATCTCACTCAGTAGAATTTTTCTACACTTTCTAAATTTTTAAATAAATTTTTTATATATTTATAAAATATGTATTGAAAAATGTAAAATGGAGAATTGAAAAGTAGGGTTGGAGATAAGCTGAACCAAACAGCCCCTAAATATGCTATGCTGATAATGGGAGAAAAACAAAATAGTGTTACTTGAAGCAAACTGGTTCGGAATCAATCAAATTTGAAGAAGAAACTGAATAAAACTTTTTGTTCCAAAGACAATAACTACATGCATGTCACTTAAGAGTGCATTCTTTTTTTACATTTACAACTCATTTTTTTAACAAAAAAATTATTTTTGATTTATTTTTAGCTACACAAAAACTCACTTTTAAATTATTTCTTCTTATAAAAGAACATAAATATCATATTCACTTTTAATAATACTATGTATAATATTCTTTTTCTAATAACTCATATCTTAATAATTTTCTTTCTGCTTATAAAACACACCCTTAATATCAAATACTTAAAAGCATATCTTTCGTTTAGTTCTTCTCAAAACATACATATATCTATATATATTAAAGGGTATTTGACAGTATTATAGAATTTTTATATATTTAAAAAAAATTAAATTTGAAAAATATAAGTGAGTTGTATATGGTACTATTTATTATGTGTATAATTATTATTTTTTTAGTTCAAATATTAAACTTGTCTTTTGAAAGCCGTAAATCAATTATATTCTAATATTTTTTTATTTAAATAGTTCCAAATGTCCCTTTAATTTTTATCTATTTGCTTTGGCTTCTCCTTCTAAGAAACACATCGAATTTAGTTGCTTTTGTCTTCCAAATAACATTACGCTCATATATGATCTCTAAAAGAAAAAAAAACTTCTATACGATAAGCATTGATATTTTGATGTCTACTAAAAGTTAGTGTTGGCAGACCGTGATCGAACTGTTTTGATTGATTCAAAAATTATTGATTCGGATGTGAAGCCGGTTCCTAATCTATAAAAAGATAGTGCAAATGATCCGGTTTGATTTTAGTCGACCCGGCGGGTCGTAGGTTGACTCGTCGACCGCCCGTCTTGGTCGATCCGAGCTATTTAAAATTTTTTTCTTCATTGGAGCAAGTGCAATTGGATCAGCCTGTCTGGTTTTTTATTTTTGATTACTTTCATCTTCTTCTTCCAAACCCGACCCCGGCTCCTTTCTCGTTTCGGCTTTTCCTTTCTTCTCTCTGGCGTCCTTCTCCTCTTTACTGGCGTCGCTTGGGCGAGCCAATTGATTCGAAAGAACCGCAGGGAGGCAAAATCCTAACCTCTATTGAATCTTTCCACAGATAATTGGATTGGTCGGATTGCAGGAAATCACATGTTTACTTTTTTGAAGCCTTTTCCTTCCTTAATTTTGACATTATGATTGGAGACGCTCTAGTTGGCAGTATCGTGATGAAAATCTCGCTGATGTTTGTTCCACAGACTGCTGTGAACGTCCGCACTCTCTGTACCTGTAAGAGCTTCTATGCTTGTCTTCCAAATTGAACACTACCTCCGGCCCATGTACTTAGCCGAAGGATAGGTTAGCAAGTGACTCGATAAGTTTCATCACTAATTAAGGTGAAATCATAAGTAGCATTTTATCTAGTTTTAGTGATGTTTACCCAAGTTCAATCTACCAAAGTTTCTAATAATCTTAGTCTTTTGGCAGATCGAGTCAAGGTCCAACCAGTTGATCCGGGCAGTCGGACTGCAATTCATCGATCCGTAGAAATTTTCAAAATGATGGACATGTTGAGGCTGCTAATATTGTTAAAAGCACAGGAACACTAATATGTAATTACATTCGTATCCTCTTTATGTACTCAATTATTAACTGACTTATTTCTTTTTTTTTTTATATTCTAATATATTAGAATAAAAAGATGTTTGAAAGTGCTTTTGAAAAAAAAGTTTTTCTAAAATAAAAAATATTTTTAAAATTTTAAAAAACAAGCTCTACTTATTTAGCTTAAAAAAAATAAAATAAGTAAAATAAGATTTTATGACGTAGAATTTTTTATACTTTTTAAAAATTTTAAAATTTTCTATAATTTTTTTAATTTATTAGAAACATAAAATAAAAAATACTTTATAAGTAATGCTAAAATAGCACTAAACACTTGAAGCCATGACTATATATGCATGACTAAAAAAAAAAAAGATCTCAAAGACTATAATAAATAAACATATGAAAATTAAAAAAGCCATTGTCAAATTCTCTTTTTCCAATTTTTTGTTTTGAAAATCATAGAAATTGCATTTAACAAAACTAACGTTTTCTTTTGTAACATAAAATTAATCATAAATCTGTATATGTTCGACAATTCTCCAAACTTTTTTGTCATATCTATTTTAATAAACTAACGGTCACTTGCAGTCAATAAAATATTTACAAAATGACATTAATTAAATGTTTTTCATCAAAAATTTATTGTGTTGCTACTTATAAATGGTTGACTTTTTACTCTTTATAACTCAAGCAAAAAGTTGAATACTTAAACTTGCATAGACCATCAAATATATTACTAATAATCTTTTTCCATTTACACGTATAAACTTTTATAGCATTTTCTTTACATAAAATTACATATATATCAAAAGATTATAACATAAAATTTGATCTTAAGAAATCCAACAACTATAATTCAATCAGGAAAGAAAGAAGCGAAACCACACGCTTGCTATTTAACTTTATTATTTCTGATAAAATCTTAACCGTCGAATCACTTAATCAGACAATTAAGAATATAATTGGCATTTAAAAAATTTTAAAAACAAAGTCTTCTGTAACTTTAATATATTGCACATATAAATTACAATACAACATTAATAAAAAGTTTAATCGATATGAAATATGAACTTACAAAATTAATAAATATTTAAAATATTAATAACATATTAATAATTTTAATATAAAATATCACTAATGAAGAATATAAAATAATTTAATAAATTTTAATAAAATTTATAAAAATAATACATATTTATAAAAAAATAGAAGATTAAAATTAAAAATAAAATAGAATCTGAACAAACCGTCAAAGGTACCGTAATAGATTACAACAAGGGGAAGCAAAGAGTTTCCTGTATTTGAGTAATATTACGTAAACTTATTAATACATAATTTGCAGATTTACAAACATTTGTCTCTTTCTGCGTATTATTTTAAGTTTAAAATGCAACGAGGTTTCAAACTTTTTATAGCTCTATTTAGAGGATTTGTTTGGTCTGCTGATGGCCGTCTAACTTCTAATCTAAAAAAAAACAAGAAAGAAAAGCGGTGTTGAAGCTTTTTCGAGCTCAGAAATCTTTGTTTTTCTCTGAGACGTTTTTCAACTTTCCGGTAATCTCTTTAATATTCCCTGCATTTTCAGCAATATTTTTTAAGTTCGAATCTTTTGAGATGTACGTCTCCTTCTTCTTCTCGTTTGTGTAGTTTTTTTTAAAAGCTTTTTTGGATGATTTTGGATTGAATTTCAAATAGTTTAGCTGGAAACTCAATTTGTTTTGTGAGTTTATTGATCTGATGAGAATCTTGGTTCAATTTTGAAATAGTTGCAGGCAAAAGAAAAGATTTTGTTATTGTTATTGTTTTTGTCTTGGCTTTGATTTGTTTTTCTACTTAGTTGTTTAGCAGTGGCCTACGTTATGAGAAAAGTATTCTTTTGTTTGGTTGATTGAATGAGAATTAGAACGGAACGAGAACTTGAATTGGATTTCGTACATGTTATTTGCAATTTGTTTATCATGAGATCGAAGAGGCTTGACTGGATTTTATTTTGATTAGAACGCAGATTAAAAGGCAGCGAATAGCTGTTCAATGGAATGTATATTACTCTGTTCATTACAATCTCTTAATTGCTGTTTGAATGATGATTGCTTTCTAATACAATCTTTTTTTTTTGGTTTGAAGCGAGAGAGATTCTCTGCATTTGCTGAAAGATGGTTTGTTTTGGAAAGAGATTACTGGCAAATGAAATCCAAGAATGGAGAGGGTACGGTACCTTGTCATTGTACATGCTTGTTGAATCTAACTCTGTGTTCCACACTTGGAAGTATTTAACAGCAATAGCTTTTAGTTACCAAGAGCTTTTGCTACATTATCTTGATACGACAAGGGCTAAATTGCATGTTATGGGTAGCCCCAAGATGATGTTAGCTTTTGGTAGAAAAGCTGATTACAGCTAAATATTACCCTTGTCTAGACTCCTCTTTTGGATTGGATGTGTGTATTCTTATGAGTGAAAAAAGAAAAAGTATTCAACTTAGACTTGAAGAGCAGATAGCTTTTTCTAGACTTGTCAACCTTTTCCTTGGTTAATACGAACAATATGGCTTGTGACTACATTTTCAGGGAGGAGCAAGCTATCCTAAATATGTTCTCATATTGCGTTACAAACGAAGAAGGTTTGGAACTGCTTACATTTATGTCAGTCAGATTGCTGACCTTGTTACCATTTGCTTTAAGAATTTAATTTTATAAGATGTTACACATATATTTTAGCACATGGATACTGGAATTGCAAACCAGTCTGCATCTAAAAGCTTCAAGAACTATAAAGTAATAGCAATATATAGAATTAAATAAACTAGATATGACAGCAGCAATGACCTCCTAGCCTTCCTCTAACACCAACTAGGTCGGTCGATTAAGTGGATGATGCCTTTGTGATTTAATAAGATCTGGATTCTATCTTGAACCTAGATAATCCTTGGAATGCTCGAAAAAAATGTTGTTTAAGATATGGCTTATGTTGAAATACTTGTGATATGTTATACTGTAGCTTAATTAAAACATGCAACTTATGATATAGATTAAACTTCTGCAATTAACTCATTACTTATTGCCTCTCTGGTAATATTTAGTTCTTAAGCTACTTGGATTTTAGACTTTAGGTACTATATCAACTACAAATTAATGAAAAAGAAAGTACGCCAATATGGTGAAGAGGTTGAGCTAGGTGGAAAAGATCGCCGTCGTGTTCTCAAATAGTTCTCAAAGATGCTTGATGATCAAGTATGGAGTAGTCCTGGTATTTATATTCTCTATTTCTTGGCAAAGGACTTTTATATTCTAACATTAGAAATAACACTCTTCAGAGTTAGGTTTAATTTCATTCTCTACTGCTTTGTTTTTCGATTGCTCGATTTCACCTCTGGACTCCTAATTTGCATGATCTAATATGGATACGTAATTAGAACTTCAGCATCAGTGGAAGCTGAATGGTTGAGTATGGCTGTATTTACTTTATTTTATGTTAAATGTACTGGATTGTTTCTGTGTATGTTATACTTGTTGGCAATAACACAAGAGTGCAACCTAGCTTCTTGTTTGAAGGGTGTAAGCGAACAAGACACTACTTTTGGTAACAAAGGTCAAGAAGAGATGATACCTACATTTTCCCCTATTGCTTGAAAGTACACTCTAATATTTATATATGCTAAATATATGGGATTAAATTGGTTAATTTTGAAAGCATAAAAGTGCATATTTCTCCATAGTCCATGTATCTGCTTTAAGTAGCAAGAGGATGTTAAGATTTTGAGCTTCATTCCAGCTAGGAGCTCTGTTACATAAACTTTCTTCATAAATGGATAAGGAATACATTTCAAGCAAGGAATACATCATACATGTTGACCTATGTTGAAATGACTGCTTGGTGAATACAACAAAAGCTTCAGTTACGAACAAATAATTCAACAAAGAGAAAGAGGCTTCACAGCATAGAAAGAGAAGAATTTAGCTCATTCAGAAGACTGAGGACAAAAACTCACTTAAATCTGTCTATAGAATTAGCAAAACTGTATAAGTTTCTCTTTCAATAGCCTCTACGTGTCTTTATAGAAGCAAACTTTTGGGTAATACTTAATATGACAGTCTCTTTTGAGAACTTAATAAGAAATGGCCTCTACATGCCTTGTATAGAAACAAACTTATTGGAGAACAGATTTTAGCAGGAATAGTTTCTTAATTTCATCAGGATAACTTTATAAGCATAACTCTAAAATTTATCAAACCAAATGTGATGCCATGATTAATTTTCTTTCCACATCTGAGCTTAGACATCTTCCAATTATTTTGCAATAGGACAAGCAACATGCAGATGGACAGGTTTTTATCTTTCCTACTTGTGAAAAACAAGCCCTTGAATTCTTTTGTATGTTGTGATGACGCTGTCATAATTAGTATACTACAAGTTGCTAACGAGTTGACTGAGGATATGAGAACTAGTTAAGACGCACTTTTTTAGTGTAACTGTACATTAACCTAAGAGTGTACGTACTGTTTAGTTTATTCTTTTTATCCTGGCATTACAAAGTTTGTCGGCTATAGAGTTGTAGGCTCATGACTTTTTGATAAGATGCCCTATTCTAGCATCTTAGAGTATGACAGCACAAAACCACCATATTGTCTTGCGGATGTGGAGAATTGTGTGTTGATTGTTTCATCCCTTGATGATTTAGTAACGTAAGTGTATGCTGAAAAAACTTAGCGTTTTCTAGCCTTAAAGATAGGCATTCCTTGTGAATGGTTCGTTCGCCTTGCTCTGAGTACTAGCAATAAACGAATCCAAGATCTTTTCAGTTAGATTTTCTAAAATCGATTAGGCATGTAAGATTCTTGACTAATATACATGAACAGTAGTTGTTTGACCTTGCATGCAATTCAGCATTAGGTGTACTTTGAAGGTTAATGAGCTATCTCAGTTATGTACAAAACGGATGCACTATGCTGATAGAGTAATAGAGTATGGTCTCAATAAGAGATCTTTGTACTTCATGAATTCTGAAATGTGGACATTTTACAAAGAACCATTTTGGGTTTGTTTTACTTGTGGAAGGTGCATATTCCTTTCTCTATTTTCTCAAGGTCATTTCTCGTTCTCTTAGATTATTAAAAATTATGATTACCTTCTAGCTTCTGTTTCTTGCAGCTATGATCATGCTAGCATTTTCCTATTTTGAATAGGTGCAATAAAAAATTCTGTGCATTTCCTCCTCCTCTTCAGGTTAAAAAGATGTCTTGTTTCTCTTAGTACAACAAGGGGTTCTAGCACAGAGAAATGAGAAATCGGTAGAGGAACGTTCGAAACTTTCTGAAGAACCAGATGTGTTTAAAATATCTGAACTAACAGAGGCTTGGAGGGCTGTGGGATATGATCTTTTCAAGCTTCTTAAGTTTGTCGACTTGAATGCCACTGGCATACGTAAGATACTGAAGAAATTTGATAAAAAAGCTTTGGCTACAGATTTACAGACTATACTTGACTTCTCGGGCAAATCACCCTTACTCACAGCTACGCTCACCATGCCACTGGACATTAAATGAGATCTTGATGCGTTAGCAATTCACACTTTCATTGCTTCTAGTCCCGGATCAATTGGTCAACAAGTTCTTAAACATGTGGTAATGATACTCTTGTAACTTGTAGTACCTGCTAAATTGTGTTCTGATGAGTGACAATTGTAATTAATCCCTTGCTTATCTGTAGTGGTGACATTCTTAGCAAAGCATATGAATAAATCTTGAAATAAGTTGTTGTACTTCTATAACTTTGTGTCTGAATCTTCCTCTTCTTGTGGATTGCCCAGGGTATAGGGGCAGTTGTTGGAGCCTTATCCTGAAATCTTGCGGAACTTCAATATCATCAAGGGAGCTATTTGTCTATATATGACCAACCATTGGTGACACTAAAGGTCTGAAAGATTTATTAATATGCTCCTTGAAGTTCATTTGAGGGTTTGCTGTAACATGCTCTAATTCCATTTGGTTCATCTTGCACGACCCTGTTATTGGTTTGATAAATGCTGCAGTGGACAAATTAACACGCACAACAAATTTCCTGCAGTTCCTAGGACAGCATGCACTTATCATCCAACAAGATATACCAACTGAAGAAGATGAAGATAAAATTGACCAGAAATATAATTTTATGTCTATTCTCTTGAACTTGGCTAATACCTTTCTCTATATGGTGAATACATACATCATAGTACCAACAGCTGATGATTACTCATTGAGTCTTAATGCTCCATCAACCGTTTGTGGTATTATTATAGGGTCGATGGCTATTGCCCAACTATTCTCTTCTGTTTACTTTAGTGCGTGGTCAAACACATCATACTTCAAACTTCTTGAATTTAGCAGTGCCATGCTTCTTCTGGGCAATCTATTTTATGCAGTTGCATACAATCTCTAAGTCAATGGTAATTCTTCTCATTGGGCGTGTGCTGTGTGGGTGAGTAAGAATTTTAAATTATATTCCTACCTTCTGGTTTACCCTTTTTGTGCCTTTGGTAACTGCTGTCTTTCTGTTCACCTTGCCAAAACCATCAAATACAAAACCTGGTTACTTTGGATAACCCAGTTAGTTCTGCTTATTCAAAGTAACTTATTTTTAATAGATTTTTGGAAGAAGTAACAACTTTGAGAACACTAGCTTTGTAAGAAAGTGCTTTCTATAGTGATAAACATGATAAGATATTGTTGATGTGATTTCCCTTTGTTATAGAGGTATTGATTGTATATTTCAAGGGGTACAGCTCTGGATAGTGGTTGAGCTACTATTTCAGCAAGTGTTTCTCTTTGATATTTGTACATATTTTATGTGCTTATTAAATGTATTTCAATTTTAATATGCATGTCAAAGATTTGCATCTAGGAAAATTTTAGCCATCATTTTAAAGTTTACACATATCAAGTTATCATATTTGTATCATGTTTTCTATTCTGTTGTCTGCAGTTTGGTTCTTCAAGAGCTGTTAATCGTCGATATATCAGTGATTGTGTCCCTCGTAAAATTCATTTGCAAGCATCTGCTGGTTTTGTTAGTGCCAGTGCTCTTGGAATGGCATGCGGTCCTGGTCTTGCTGGTTTGCTGCAAGCTGATTTCAAATGATTCAAATTAACATTTAACCAGAACACATTGCCAGGATGGGTTATGTCTATCGCCTGGTTTTTGTATTCAGTACTTCTGTGGATTTCATTTAAAGAGCCAATTCGTGATGACCTTGAGGACCATACGCAGAATGCCAATCATGGTAAATTTTCATTTGATTGCTTTATAATATATGTTTTGCTGTCAGGAATCAATTCCGACTGCAAAGTAGATGTATGATTCTAATCCGTTAGCGTGCTCTTTCTATGCGGTGTTCTTGAAGGATTCTCAAAGAATCTGTTATCAGGAAATCAAATACTTAAGCTTGCATCAATTGTTCTCAAAGATCATAATGGACATGTAAGGACTTAAAAATAGGTTGATACATGATAGTACATATTGCCATATTCTGTTACACTAACAAGTACAGAGATTTGATTCACAGTAACTTCATGAGTTACCACTGCCTGCCTTTTCTTTTCAACTGCATCTTATGATTGAGCACATCTTATCGAACAGAAGGAGATGGCATAAATCAGTTATGTGCAGCTCTTTGACAGTTATCTGGCCCTGTCTGTGTTGTTGTTAGCCATGTTTCTTCATTTATGAGATCCACTTCATTACTAGAACTCATGGGGGAACATGTTTCTTCAAGAATTTACCATGACTCTCATACAAGAATCATAAAAATTGAAAATTAAATTTACTTGAAGATAATGCAATTTGAGTGCACACCACATAATGTCAGAGATAGGTAAGTGTACAAAAAACGCAAACATTCTCAATTAAGTACCTCTACCAAAAAAATAAATAAATAAAGGAAAGAGGCCTCAACCAGCAAATTAACTTTATCTGGCACCTACCTCAAATATTGTTTCTCAGAGAACTATTTTCTGTGGATACTAATACCTTGTTCTTTAAACAGTATCTGATGTAATATGATTGTCAGCTTACTAAGTCATTCCTATTATAATTTTTTCGAGTGTTGCTTAGATTTCTTTCTTTATGAAGTGTATTCAGGGACTACTGAGCTGGAAAGGGGCCTTGGACAGCCATTTCTTTTGAATTCAAATGATAGCCGAGATGAAGTAGGTCATAATCATCATGGCAGTGAAGAAACAATTGAAAAAGACTCGTGTTAACCTGCAAACTCTTTCACTGAGGCATTGAAGCTACTTTCAAGAGCAGTGAAGGTAACTTTTATTTGAGAAGCACTTGGTAGTTATTTATTGCATAAGCATGAATAAGGACACAAGAATGCGGAAGATGTACACATGCTGGAGACTTTTCCTCTCGAATCCATTCAATTGACATATATTGCCTTCTTTCCAAAACATTTCTAGAGAAAACTTAGCAGTTCATCTTTGTTTGCATCTCACACAGCAGCCATTTAGTTTGAGTGAGCTTTTTCCACCATTTAATTGTCAACTTGATTTGACCACAGTACACTGCAGATGTCTTTTCATTTAGCATATTGTTGTAACCTCTCTGATCTTATTGAGCTCTTTTATTTGGAGAACACGTTGCTATGGAATTTCTTTTTTATGTACGACTGATAATTGTGAACTTGCAACTTATTATGGTTAACTGTTACTGGAGCTAAACTCGTTGTAAGGTCCAGAAACACAAGGAGATGATAAATAAAACTCTCAATGCTTGTTTTGTATCTAAAACTTACTGAGATCTGGAGATGGGAAGAAACATATGCTTCAAATATATAGTCTAAATTGGACAGCAAGAAGCCGAACTCAAGAAGGTATCATACCAGGGAAAACTAGTTATCAAAAGATAGACACTAATTTCCTTTTTCAGTTGATGACTAATCTGTAAGCTATCCATCTCAGAGTCCTAGAATTTTGCAGGAGCATCAACTAGATGTTTTTATGAGCTGATCATTATTTTTAGTTTTGGCATAAACTGCCGAGTCTTGTCATATAACCTTCATTATTGTGATTTTCCTAACTTTTGGTCTGGATTGTTATTGTCTTGGTACTATGCTATCATTGCACAATTTTCATTCTTGATGCTTGGACTGTTTCATGCATTTGATGCTTCATGCTGTAGTATCTATGTTCCTAAGTCTCTTAGGTTATTGTCTAACTTTTGCTCGCTACGCTATATAGGTCATATTGTTGGTTTACCTCATGCTCAAATATGCTATGGAGATTTTGCTCTCTGAATCAAGCGTCATTACATACTTCTATTTTGGCTGGAATACTAGTTCTGTGGCAATCTTTCTTGCAATCCTTGGGCTGACAGTCCTCCCTGTGAATGCAATTGTTGCGACATACATTACAAAGATGTTTGAAGATAGGTAAGGAAGAAGTTCTTTGTGGGGGGCTTCATTTAAAATTTGAGAGTCACATCGATCTGTTTTCCATATAACTATTGTAGTGGTTTCACTTCTCTTTTAACCTACTTTATTATATGAAATTGTGACCATAGTGGGATACTTAAAAAACACAATGATAAAAACTGACAAAGAAGCTATTCATCTCCAGAATGTTATACAACTACTACTGGAAATACAGGGTGATAGCAGAATTCATTAAGAACAAACATGTAGATCTCCTACACGAATCTTAGTTAGAAGTGAGATCCTAATTTATATTCTGTTAAAAGTAAGTATTATGTTAAGTAGTAGTGCAATAACTCTCTACGGCACTGAGCTATAATTTTCTTTTAGCAATGCAATAACTTAAGATAGGTCGTAGTCTTAAAAGTTACATTGTGCAATGGTGTTTGGGTATGCTAAAGTGAATATCTTTAACTTCAGCTGAGAAAATTCAACTTTGGCAACTTACCTAAAGCTGTACATTGAACCATATTTGCTACTGAAGTGAGTTTCACAAACACTTCAGTTTTGCTTTTTTTATTTTCTGATAAAGTTGAAGAACAAGATGTACTAATATACTATTGGCTTGCATCTTCCTTGTTCTTGAATTGCTTGTAGTCTATTGCTAATTTGTTATTGTTCCAGGCAAGTTATGCTAGCCTCTGAAATTATGATGTTAGTGGGAATAATCCTAAGTTTCAAGATTACGAGGTCATATTTCGTGCCACAATATGTTTCTGGAGCACTTGGCACATTTGTAGCTGCTGAAGTGCTTGAAGGTAAGTTTTTTGTTTTGAAATGTGTGTTTGAACTATGAAGTAACCGCTTTAGTAACTCTGCATCAAGGTTTTCTTGATGTTATCATCGTTAACTATTACCAGATATGTATCCTTAACTTTCTTTTCGATGAAAATCTCGTTTTCTGTAAATGTAAGAACATTTACTTGTGATGAGCTGTTAATAACGGAAGTGCGAATTTCCATTATTTACTGTGTAGACCATTATTCGCACCCAGTGGCATAAAGCTTAATTGTTCTTGTTGTCGCACTGTAAGGCTGTAAGCCATGAAGAAATGATGAGGGCAGGTTTTTAAGGACGTGAATTGGATAGAATTGGCCCCATAAACATAAACATTTCTTACGATTTCTTCAACATTATTAGTAACTTATTCTCTATCAAAGTGCCCTGCTGTCTCTAGTCGTGCAGATGTTACCTTTCGGACGTGAGCTGCTCCTATGAGTCATAACTCTTAAGACAATACATAGTTAACTCTTCCTACAGCATAATGGTGGGGGGGAGATCCATGGATATGATGACATCATTCTTGTGGCTGATGAAAGGCTTATTATTGTCATAATTTATGATCTCCCTTCATTTCTTTTAAATACTTTTTGCAACTCCAGGTTACTATGTCTGTCTAATGATGTACGAGTAGTTACAAAAAAAATTTGCAGTAGTTCCAAATTTTCAGCTAAATTCATTTAGAAAAGAGTACCATAACTTCTCTTTCAATCTTCAATGGAAAAAGAAATAAAAGAAGAGAGAAGAGAAGCCTTTTCAATCTTTGGAAGAACCTGTTTTGCTTACGAGAAGTTCTGTTGCCTATGCAGTAGATAGACCATTTCAAAATCTAAGAGGAACATGAAAATCTTTGACCTTGTGCTAACTTTGCAATTTTCCATTACTACCTTTAAGCTCTTCATATTGTATTTTGTTTTAGTGATGGCCTGTCGATTATGTTGTTTATCTGCTGTGTCCATTACTGGAAAAAACAGTGGCTCCATTTTACTTTTCCTGCATGCTGTTAGTATTTCTGATTTAAGTTTTTTGCTTTGGTGTTTGAGCAGGCATTACTCTATCGCTACTATCTCAAGTTATATCACCGAGGCTTGCCCGTGGAACGTATAACGTTGGGCTGCTGTCAACCGAAGCAGGAACAAATAGCTCGAGTTATTGCAGACGTAACGATTACATTGGATGGTTACATGGGCATGAGAAGCCTCCTTAATATCACACTGATTCCTTCACTGATTCTTTGTGTAGCTTCCATTACTGCTGCTGTTTCACTCTTTTGAGTGTCGCTGTAGGCCTTCTCTGTTTTTCGTTTTCGTTCTTTTTATTATTCAATAAGGTGTATGAATTTCATTGATTTACTCATTTATATTCAAAGTTCTTTTTTTTTTTTCTTTTTTTGGCTACTGAGTAGAACCTGATCATAAGAAGTAAGTGTTAAAGTTGTTGTTGGTTTAATATTTATATTTTAAAATCAAATCTACTATTTTACTGAGCTCATAGTAAAGTGTATGTTTTGTTCGCTCACAAGTGAATTTTAAAAAAGTAAACTTTTAGTGAATAGAATTAGACAAGAAATAAGTTAAAACTGAGTTTCAGTTATTATATCTTAATTGTATATAAACATTAAGTTCGAAATAAAATTTAAATTTAATTTATAATTTAAAATAATATTAAAATATATGAAATAATTTTGAACTCTAAATTATGAAATAAAAAAAGTGTGTTCGAAGCTATTGAAACAAACCCTAGGTTTGAAAGTATGTTGAAACCAAGGGCAATCACAGCGACCACGATCGGGTACGCAAACCAAGGCATTCCTGTTATAACACGAATTTTTATGAACATCTATAAAAGTTAATGCATTTCAAGCAAGAACTTCCCCAACTCCCAACCATTTATATACGGTCCATTTTAAACTGCTATTCAATCGAGCTCTTAATTCTGCATAGATCAAGTTCATTAATTTTTGTAGAACTAAGTTAATTAATTAACGCAGCCGCATTAGTTTGGTGTACGCATTAATAATATTATCAGGTTTTACCATTTTATGGAAGTTTTTGTTTGTAGCCTTGTTTGAAACTTCATTCTCATAACACATGAAAAATTATATTTTAAATAAATTATATATATATATATATATATATTAAAAATACTTTTATTTTTTTCACAACCCTCCATGAATCCTTGATCTAACTTGGGTTCAACTTGATTAATTTTGCAAATTAAAAGAACATTATTTTGCTTTAAAAATAACAAAGAGCAAGCTCTCATCATTATGAGATTCAATAGAGATAAAGGTACAGGTGAGATGTAGTTATCGAAACATTTTCTATCAAATAAATCAATAATGACGTTACAAGAAAATTGAGAAAGAGGACAAAAATAACCAATACACCAAAAGTTTTATTTTATCAAAGACCACTCGTGCTTAAACAAAAAAAAAAAAAAAAAATCTAACTAAAGCCATATTTAACATAATTTTTTAAAGGAACTTTTGAACTAATTTCAAATCCATATCTTTTTATCGTGCTATAGAAGTTTTTTTCTAATTTGAATGGCATAAATATATTATACTCTTACGAAATTATTATATATTAAAAAAAATAAATATAAAAAGATTTTTTGTTGTTGAAAAGTTCTAGTTTTCCAACATTTAGCTCTAGTTTCTATAATTTGAAAAAGAATATGTTAGCGGAAGAAAAGTTGTAATTATGTTTTCTTGCTAGCTCTACCAAACGAAATTACTAAAGTAATTAACTTATTAAGAATACATACCAAATTAAAATAAACAACAATAAATTAGGTCGTTTGAATTTATTATATTATTATCTGGTTAGTCGGTGACAGATCAATAAATTTAATTATCGAAGACCCATTTTTTCCCCTTCCATTTTCAATTTGTGGAGCCATTGATATTCAAATACACAAACGTTTTTCGTTTTGTTGTTGTTGGCATGAATTCTTAATAATTTTTTACATAAATTACTCTGTCTACTCTATCTATCTAACTATAAATTCCCCTCCAACCCTTTGTTCGAAGTTTGCTCTGTACTTCAAAAAAAAAATGGATCACTACATGTTTTACTCAAGTTTCATAACAGCTCTTGCATCTATTACAGTTCTCTTCTTAGCCAGTTCCTGCTTCTCAGATCAAGGTTTATAATCTTTGCTTTCAGAGATTTTATTAATTATAACATTGTTATTGAAAAACTTTCAATTTTTTTATGCGATTGATTTCATGATTTGTAGTTTGTTTCCATGCATGCATATACATGAAACAGCACCGAACTACACCTTCGTTAAACAATCAACGGAATCACCTGCAATCTCGTTCTATGACTACATAATCGTCGGCGGCGGTACCTCCGGGTGCCCGCTCGCCGCTACGCTCTCTCAATCCTCCAACGTCTTGCTCCTCGAACGCGGCGGGTCTCCTTACGGCAACACAAATATAAGCAACTTTGAAAACTTCGCGCAAACGCTCGGCGACCTTTCCCCGGGTTCACCAGCCCAGCGGTTCATCTCCGAAGACGGAGTCATCAACTCTCGCGCACGAGTCCTTGGTGGCGGGAGCTGTATTAATGCGGGGTTTTATACCCGTGCCGGAAACGATTATGTTAGTGAAATAGGATGGGAGAGTGAGCTTGTTAACACTTCGTATGAATGGGTAGAGAAGAAGGTTGCATTCAGGCCGCCGGTGAAAGCTTGGCAAGCTGCGGTGAAGGATGGGTTGATCGAAGCTGGCGTGAAGCCTTACAATGGATTTACTTATGATCATATTTATGGGACCAAGATTGGAGGGACAATATTTGGACCGGATCGACGACATACGGCGGCGGACTTGTTGGAGTATGCGAATCCTGATCGATTGACGGTGTTACTTCGAGCGACGGCGGCGAAGATCTTGTTTAGGACAAAAGGTAAACGTAAACTGTTGTTTACTCATTTTTTCGTGCATGTAGTAAGTAGCTGAAGAGAGTTATTTATTTATAGAACAATTTGCTATGTAACAGTAAGAAAATTTCTGGAAGATGCAAATGCAAGCCTCTGCATGTTTTGCACTTTGCAAGCAGATGAGCAGAGGTTTAATTTATTAATGTCTTCAACTAGTTAAAAGTACTTAAAACATGCGCATGCATTTCAGTCACAGATTTTTAATAGATTTGGCAACCCGGTGATTCAATTCGAAGGTTGCGACTGTTTAACTTTAGGTTAACCTTGCTCTCATTTAATTAATGCTGTACTGTACTGTCACTAATTTCTGAACTAAGTTTCACGTGAATTATTTAAAAATGGAAGATAAGTTTTTAAGTTTCCTTATCCAGTATTATTTAACTAATTCTTTATTGATCGTGGTTGGAGACATTTGCGAAGATTAAATAGCGCGAGTTGCAATTTCAATTTCAGTGCCACATAACTTGTAGCTCAAGTAATGAGCAAAACTTTTACCTTACAGTTTATGTAAATTATTTTATATTGGATTAATATGACCTTTTAGTGGTTAAACTCTCCTGACATTCAAACAAAAAAAAGAAATGCGGCTTTAAAATTAGTTGGTTGTTTCATTATGATTCCAGTTTCAACGAATTAATTCATTCATGGGCCACTCTTCGACTCAATAAACAGAACAAGATTTTGCAAAATTTAATAGATTTCTCATGAATTTGATATTAATTTTTTTTTTAGGCAAAACAAGGCCAGTGGCACATGGAATTGCGTACTGGGACTCAGCAGGAGTTCTGCACAAAGCTTACCTTAACAAGGGATCAAAGAATGAGATCATTCTCTCTGCAGGAGCAATAGGTAGTCCGCAACTGCTAATGCTCAGTGGAATAGGTCCTACAGATCACCTGAAATCCCTCGGCATCCCTGTACTTGTCGACAAGCCCGAAGTCGGTCAGGGCATGTCCGATAATCCCATGAATGCTGTTTACGTTCCTTCACCAGTTCCGGTTGAAGTTTCACTCATACAAGTTGTAGGCGTCACTCATTTAGGCAGCTACATTGAAGCTGCTAGTGGTTCAAATTTTGCCACCCCGCCATCTTCTGTTGATCCTCTGAGCAGATCAAACATAAACTACGGCATGTTCTCTCCTCAGGTATCTACTCCTTTTCTAATTTTAGGTAAGGTTAAAATGCTCTACCGAAGAAGAGACAATTAAAGTTATTTCAACTTGCAGGCCGGGCAATTATTTCAAGTACCTCCAAAGGAAAGAACACCAGAAGCAATTGCAAGAGCAGTTGAAGCAATGAAAGCACTTGATGATTCTTCTTTCAGAGGCGGCTTCATACTAGAAAAAATCATTGGACCGCTCTCCACCGGTGAATTAAAGCTTAAAAATCGAAACCCTGACGATAACCCTTCGATCACATTCAACTACTTCAAAGAACCACAAGACCTACAACGGTGCGTAGACGGAATGAAAATGATTGAAAGAGTTATTCAGTCTAAAGCAATGGAGCAGTTCAGATACCCTTACATTTCAATTGAAGCATTGATCAACATGACTCTAACGTTTCCAGTGAACTTGTTACGAAAGCACGATAACGCGTCAAAATCGTTAGATCAATTCTGCAAAGATTCTGTGATGACCATATGGCATTACCATGGAGGTTGTCAGAAAGGAAGAGTTGTTGATGATGATTACAGAGTACTTGGAGTTGACGCATTGAGGGTTATTGATGGTTCAACATTTCATTTCTCACCTGGAACTAATCCTCAAGCTACTGTCATGATGCTTGGAAGGTAATCCACTTCTCACCATGTTAATCTTGATTGATAAAATCTTTCTCTATATATAAGTGTTCTTATTGCTTTAATCTGATTTAATTGTTAGATATATGGGGGTGAAGATACAAAGGGAAAGGTTACAGAAGGGAAGCTGAAGAAAGGATACATAGTTTCAGTATTTATATACTCATGAAGATTCATTCTATTGATATGTAGCTTCTAGTTTATATATGTTTCTGAAGTATGCATGTAGTGGTGATTACAAACAGCACAGGTTCAATATTAGATGAGTTCAATCTTGAACCCTAAATAAACAAGAGTTGTTCTTTAAACTTCAACAAGTTTCTGATTGAGAGCAGTGTATCTCCACCTCTCCTTCTCAACAAAATCTGCATCAAGAAACCTTGCAACAAATGTCCATAACCTAAAAGCATCTTCAAAGTTGTTCAAGAACCCAAGTGAAGCACTCACAACACCAACAACACAACCATCACTCTTCTTTAACTCTCTTGCTCCGTTCCCTAAAGCGCTGTTTTTCTCATCTAGGTACTTATCTGGAAACCGCAAGTTATGAATGTAGCTGCAATTGAGTGAGATGTTGTTTCTATCAGCAAGCTTCTGCACTAATGCAGGATCCACGTTCTCCCCTTTCCAGTCGAACACATTGAATGCCACCGCCGGAGCTCTGTCGAACTTTATTTTCGGCCCGTAGATTTTAACTAGAGGCTGGCAAATGTCGGAATGCGGGTGCCGGAGTTTCGTCAAAGCATTCACTAGCCAATTAGTGATGTATCTTAATCTGCTGCTGATTAGCAGCAGCCCCATTTTGTCTGCATGGTTCAGACCTTCGCAATCAATCTCCATTGCTGCAGATGCAGATTCTTGCTGCAACTCTGTTATCTCAGCAGAGTGATCTCCTGTGTCTTCTCCCTGCTGTTAGATACAACAGCTCAAGTTATCAGTACTAACCTAACCTTCAATTCATTTAAACTCAAAATTCAATCTGTTAAATCCAATACCTGATCAGTAGCAGTAGCTTCTCCGTTGCGAGCAAAACCATCAACAGAGCGCTCTGTAGTACCAGAGGAATTGCTGGACATACGCGAAACACTCCTCGCAGGAACTAAACTAACAACACCAGCACCAGCAGTTACCATTGAACTCCGTAAAACAGAGGCACTTGTCTTCTTAATAAAAACTGCTGCGAAACCGGAAGGGTCGCCGCCGAACACGTTGTAAAAGGAGCAAACGATGAAGTCCGGCTGAATCAGAGACAGTCCGAGAGTGTCCAAATCCTTCGGTCCTAATCCGCTTGCATCTAACAAAACATGCCATCCGTTTTCTTGAGCAAATTTCATCCATAGATAAGGGTACCTTGCGCCGGTCACCCTCGACTGCAACGGAAACACAAACATTCCACCATTCTTCTTCTTATTTACTAACATTTTCTTTAAGTCGGCTGAGTTTATTCTCAAACTCGGCCAAGAAAAACTTGCAGAGAGAACCTTTGCTTTTCTTATGCGAGCAGATTCAGTTAAAACTTCAACTTCTTCGCTTACGTGGTCGTAGACAGTAAGCGCTCTGCGGTGAGTTTCGAACTCGAACGAGTCAGCAATCATCTTGAACGCCGAAGAACGACTAGCTGAACAAACCATGCCGTAATCTTCTTCGCTCAAGTTGAGAAACTTCATGATTCTCTTTCTAACTGCAGTCTCGATCGGCGTTATCGCCGGATATGGTGATTTTAGTACTCCTACTACAGCAGGCCGGTAACTGATTGTGAACAATGGAGACTGAGATTGTGAAAACAAGCCGAAGCCGTTATAATCGAAGCAAGAATGGTTGAGAAGGTGTCTGTAGTCTTTCTCGCGGAGCTCATCGGCGATCGTGGTGTTCGTGTAAAAAGGATAAGCTGAAAGAAAAACAGAGAAAGATTGTGAGAGCGAAGGTATGGATTCATGGTTGGTGAAGCAGGTGTTCGGGAAGAGAACTGCGGCAGTGGTGGCGGCGAAGTCGGAGCGAGAGGTGCTGGTTGTCGTCGTATGGTGGCTGTGTTGTTGTTGTTGAGTTTGGCAAGGGAGAGGAATAGGACAGCACTGGCCATGGATGAACTCGCCGGAGAAGAAACAGGCAGTTCTGTTTTCGCCGGTGTTCATGCTGCCTATTACTGGCATCTGTTTGATATCTTTTGTTTGTTTGTTTCTAAAGAAGAATCGAAACTGAAATAATATCTCGCTGATTCATCAACACAACTCGGAAAGATAAGGGCGTAGAAATCATGTTTTGTCAGATGATGAATTAACGGAACGGAATAATTTGTCGAGTCAATGAGATTAGGGTCAACGTGTGAATGGCCGACAGGAAACTTTTTGATATTTCTCATTGTTAATGTGGACTATTAATGATTATTATGGAAAACTCTTTGGGTATTGGCATAATTAGCATAACCGAGACTCGTCTCGGTCGATCCAAAAATCGTCTATTTAAACATCAAATCAATTTCGGTGTTCAAACAGTTCCATTCAGATTCGGATTGATCCAATTAATTAAAAATTTATTGAACCACATACACGAATTAATACGGAAATAAAATAAATAAAATCAAACTCGAACAGCTGGCATATCCAAAATTCACTCAATTTTTATTGCGAGCAGCCACCAACTACTCCGTGCCGCCACAGTCTAGGTTTTCTTCAATCTCCATTTATATGAGCTCGACTATTTCGATTAGTTTCTGGCACCTTTGCTTCTTGCTCTTCGTCTCCGATTTTCATTTATTCCGATGTTGCTTTCTACTCTTTATCTTCGTCTCTTGTTCAGTGATTCTCGATCACTCTAGCGCCTCCGCTGTTCTTCATCTGACTAAATAATTTTCGACTTACTGATTTGGTCTTATCTTAGCTAGTCTTTATTTGTTGATTGGTCTCTGACTCTCCGCTGCTCTTCGTCTATTGATTTGCTATCCGCTGCTCGATCACTCGCAACCTCGCCTCATTGTTGGGTCTACCACACTGTTGAAAATAGATCTAGTTTTGCATGCTACAAAAATGCATGAAATTGATTCCAATTCTTTTCAGATTCTGCGACACAATCAACAACAATTTCAGTAACTTAAAATTTTACGAGAGTGAAAAGTGATTCTGTTTAAAATCACTATAAGCTTGATGAAACTGATGCCAGTAATAAGAGAAGCAAATTGGTATGCAGAATCACTCACTGATTTCTTTTATATTTGATAAGAAAATTTATATTTAGAACTAATATACTTAAACTATGACCTACTAGCTTTGCTACTAATTTATTACATTACAAATTATACTAGCTCACAAAGATAGTTTGAGAGTTATGGTAACATCAAGAGAATGGACAACTTTAGCGTATGCTAAAGAAACTAAAGAAAAAAAAAATATATGGATAATGTGTTAACTCCTTCGTTCTAGTAAGAGTGTGCAACTATTGTGAAACTTACTACTCCTCTAGTTCGTATTCTTCGTATTGTTGATAGTAATGATAGGCCTTGCATGATGTATTTATTTGAGGCTATTCATAGTGCTAAAGTAGAATATTGAAGAGATTGAAGAAGAGCAAAGATATAGTTACATCATATCTATTAACATTATCGAAAATATATGGGATTATCATTTAGGTAAATCTTTGTATACAGTTGGTTAGTGGCTAAGTCTTTATTATCAAAATGATAGTTCCTCATTTGAAAAAATTTCTTCCACTATTTCAGAGTATTTGATGTTATTGAAAAGTATGCTTTTGGAGATTTGAGTTGATCAACAAGTTGACTGGTGAGATGAAGTTTTTTAGAAATATCGAATGAGACTTTGGACGTATTTCTACTGTAGCTAATCGTTAAACTATGGCCGCAGGTAGTAATAGTTTCATATTTGATTTTTAGGTTGATTGATGAGATGAAACTTTTTAGAAATGCCGAAGTAAACCTTGGACGTATTTCTACTATAGCTAATCGTAAAACTATGACTACAGATAGTTATAGTTTCATACTTGATTTTTGTATGTTTCTAACAGAACTATCATTTTCTATCTTTTATTTTTGTATTCTAAACTTTTTTACTCCTACAGATGAATGATGATTATTATATAGAAATAATGCTAAACATCTCCAAAAGTTATAGATTCAAAAAAAAAAAAAAAAAGGTTGGAGCATCAACGGTTTAATTATCTTGTATATGTCTATTGTAACTTGAGATTGAGACGAAAATAATAGTTCTTCACTTCTTCTATCTTTTTTATTATTTTTTATTATTCAAATTTTTATTATATATTTTTATTAATTATATTTACATAGTAGGAATTATTTCAAAGGTCAAAACTATGACTTATGGATGTTGAAAAATTTAGTGACAATGATGAGTGGATAATTATGTAACAACTACAAATTTAACTAATTAAGAGTTAGAGGCATTTTATAAACAATTAAAAGTATGATAAATTTAAGAGAAACCTACGGATAGTATTGTCTTTTCTTTTGTTTTCAGTTAATAATGTTATATGGTAAATTAAGAATCTAGCTTCTGAAATATAAATATTTTGTACATACTGAAAATGAATTGAATCTTGATGATTTGGTGTGGATGATACGGAAGATGAGGAGGGAATGGAGAGGGAGGTGACAAACATAGGAGTGAATGAGAGTTTCTCCATGTTATGGTATATTTTCTAATCCATGTGAATGTGACATTCAGTCATTAATACATGTTTGTGTACTTGCTATAGGCCCAAGCGTTTGGATGAGTCTGCTTTAAACTGCTAAAAGCGGCTTTAAACAGTGAAAAATAGAAAGCTCCAATTCGATGCTTTTAAAATAAAGCCGCGCGGGGCTTTTGCTGCTAGATGTATTAAATGTCAATTTTGCCCGCTGTAAGTTAGCACAATTACAATACTATATGTATTTCAACCAGACTTATTTTCATTATTCTCATTTCATTTCCTTATCTCCTACCGTTCGCTCTCGCTATCGCTGCCGATCGCTCATTCTCTGGCAGCGATCATTCTCTAAATTTCGATGCCGATCCTGTTATATTTTTTTCCGGCATTCTTATTCGCTATCGTTCATCTTACTGCCGTCAATTTGGTATAACTAGCATCGCCAGTACGTTGGGCCATAAATTCTATATCGGCCGAAATCCTAAATCGGTGCTGATCTTGTCGTTTCTTTTCCTCCGGCATTCTTCATTCGTTGCCGTTCATCCTGCTGCCATCAGTTTGGTAAAACTCCGTTCGCTGGTGCATCGGGCCCCTTTGGCTATTATTAAATTCTTCTCAAGTTACAAATTTTAGTATTTGATTTCTAGGGTTTTTAATTTATCTTCGACAACTTCCGACAAAGGGAAAGCTTCGATTTTTTTGACCATGGCTTCAACGAAGGTTAAGGGAATCATGGCAGAACCAATTGTAAGCTCTCTGTTTCTTCTCAAGTTACAAAACTCTAATGTTTGATTTTGTTAATCGGTATTAATTTTATCTTATTCATTTTTCTTAAATTCTCTCGCAGAATCTCATTCAGATTAAGTGTAAGTATTGATGATATCATTCATTTTGATTTCATTGTCTGGTTTAAAGATTGAAGCTTCTTCTGTTTTCGTTTCTTTTTTTTTTTTCTCTTTTTTTGTTGCAGAAAGCGCACATTCAGATCTGATTGTTTGACTAGAAGGATTTGATGATCTAAGGCCACATCATTGTAAGTTCACAGATTCAACTCAGTAGGACAGTGAATTTTTGGAAGTAAAGTTTTGCTTGTGTTTTCATTAACTAGTGTTAATGATTGATGCATAACTAGTGATTTTCCAGTACGTAATTGTTCCTTTTATTTGCGATCTCTTGTTGAGCTATAATTTGATTTGAGGAATTTCTACTTTGATGAGAAAATCAGGATTAATTTTATTGTACATGTATATAATAGTGGACATATGATTTACAAATCTCCTACTTTACTAAATGAATCATTATAGCTTGAATTAATATATATGGATTAAGTCTTATCTGGTTTGTTTGTTTGCACCACAAACAGAATAGCTATTCACTGATTTGAAAGTTTTCTCTTTTTATTGTTTTGTGTTGAAATGGATGTTAGCTAGGGTGACCTAGCGTGCAGATGTAAGTCTATGATGGTTTTTCATTGTGTGTAGTGTTTGAATGCTATGCATGTGATAGATTGTTGCATTCCAGCTTGTGTTGAAAACCTTAATGCTACTAACTAATATGGAAGTTTTAGTTTGTGTTGAAATGGATACTAACTAGAACCTCTCCAGTTGTTCATTTAGATATATTCAAGCAACTTTCTGTTGCCTGGTGCGGGCCTGAAAATTTTGATTTGAACTTATATTAATGGTTTTCTTATATTGTATGATATGCAAATGCATGTTATATGTAGCATGAGTTCCCATACTATATGAGTAGTGTTAATTGCTAAGCTTTTTTTAGTTTTTCTTATGGTTCTAGCCATTAGAAAAGAGAGCCAGAACCATGATGGCAAGATTACTTTGTCCAAGGATTAGTTATGTTCACAACTTCTCAAAGCTTGTGAAGGCATAAATATCATGAGCCCCATTTTTATTAATTTGCTTTCTATAGAATCTAGCTTGAATGATAATCTATAGTTCCACACTTATTATTAATTTGGTTATGTAGTAAGGATCTCTTATACATTATTGTGTAAACTTTAGTTAACTTGCATCATATCTTGTAGGTGATTTCATTGGTGGTGACGGTAGTGGTGCATTCATTGGTGGAGATTCTGCAAGTGCTGGAGTAGCAAGTTGTACTGGTGGTGATGCGATGCCCCTGTAGCTAAGGAGAAAACCATCCCAGGCCACTTCCCAACACATAAGAAATAGGGAGAATCTAAGAAATTTTGTTCGAGTTATTTAGACTTTTCAGTTGTAAATAAAAGATGCTTTTAAAGAAAATTTTTGTGTATTTGTATGGATAATATTTGAATGAGAATTACTGCTTTAAATTTGATCCATAGTGCATTGTTCTGGAGATTGTCATTAAATATTCAATTTAGTTTGTGTATTTAGAGTTCATTTCAAAGTAAATGTACTCAAAGTATTGATTTGAAATTTTAAGATTCATGGATGTTATAATGAAGGTTAAAAGTCATAAATATTATTCTAAAAGTTTAATATAAGCTATTTTCATATAAGAAAATATAAGAAACATTTAATCATTAGATAAAAATATTATTTGAAATCAATAAATTCATATAACAATTTTATAATAAATATTATTTAATTTAATTACTGATTTATACTAAAATATAATATGCTAATAAATTTATAAATATTAATATCAAGTATTTATACAATTATTATATAATAAAAAATATTAAAATTAAAAAAGTAAGTAATATCTAACAAAGAATTATAAATTTGATAATATATCAATAAGGTCATTTCAATCATTATATACTTTATATAGAAATAAGTATAAGTTTAGCCAAACACTTCATTCAGCTTTCAGCATTAAAAAACACGATACAGTAATAATTTATCCAAACACTTTTCAGCATAAAGCTGCTTTTATAGCAAAAATTTCACAGCCGTTTACAGCACTCTAAAGCAGCTTTACTTTAAAAACACAAAAGTTTGAGCACGTTCAAACGGGGCCATATTTTGAACATGGGTTTGTACTTATGTTTTACTAGTGGTTGTTGTTATTTTTCAAGTGATGAAATTTGTGATTTTGGATATTCACTTGCATGTGTACGTTTTTGCTAGTTGTACTGCATGACTTGAATATAAGTTCCATCGGTCGGATGGAAAGGGTGCAGTTAACTACTGATTTGTTTAGGTTCTTAATTCAGTAACTTCTGAATCAATTGGAGCATGTTCTCTAGTTTGGAGAAGTTTTGATTATATGCTTCTAGTAACTACATTATTCTAAGTTTCAGTTGGAGCCTGTTCTGATTATATGCTTCAGAAGTTTTAATTATATACTCTCAATAGATAAAACATGTTCCATGCTTTTCTTCTAGTTCAATGATTCAAGAACATCTTATCGGCAAGCATCAAGAATAAGTTTTCTTTTAGTATGTGGTTTAAGAACAAGTCAGTGAATGATAGTAATATATGACTCTTTTAAGTTCTGTAGGGTATAGACGCTATTTCGTTCTCATTTCTGTTTCTATATCTATCTCAATTCTCAGCACCTATATGCATCTCCATGTATTTAGTTACAGTTCTATCATTGATTTTAAGGACTGATGTTAAGATGCTTGATGATGGATACCTGGAGCTGGATGCCTTATGCTGGATGCTAGATTGTCTGAATGTCTGGATGCTTTGTGCTGGATACCTGAATGCTTGGTGGATGCTGGATGTAGGGACTACTGGACGCCTTCCAATCTAAATGCTTGAATACATAAATGTTAGGACAGCCGGATGCCAGAGGCTACTGACTTGGATGCTAGGATGCAAAGGGATACTAGCCTTGAATGTTAGGACTACTGGATGCAAAAGGCTAGTGGTCTTGGATGCCTGAATGCAAAAGACTGTTTAGGTCCTAAATGTGGTAGTTACTTGGTACCAAACTTGAATTCTAGGATTGGAAGTGATATATTTGTTGAACTTCGACTTGTGCATTTAAATGATCAGTGTTAAATATGTGTTGCCATATTCTATGTATTTAAATTCTCAATTCTGAAGTTATGTTGAACTTTTTAAATAATTGCTTGTTCTGAACTGTCTGGATTGCTGTCTGAATGGCTGTGATGATTGTATTGATTGCTATTTGGATAGCTAATGGCTCTTTAGGTCTCTAGATGACTATTTGGATGAGTGGATGGTTGTATTTGTTAATGGTTCATGATTGTTGTTGTGTTGTAACTTATAATTTTGGTACTATGTGGATGTTTTGTTTTATTATTTGTTAATGTTGTTATCGTAATAGCTGATTGTAGGCTGTTTGGAGTGGTTGGCACTATATGAAGTTGGCAGATCACTACTAACTAGTTGAGCCGGTAGGACAACCTGTTGACCAGCCGGGTCAACTTAAAAACTGTTGACTCGGACTGCAATCCGAATCAACGCCCGGTTCGAGTTTGCGAACTTTGGTTATTAGAGTTCTCCTTATGAATTAAAGAAATTGTTGAGCGTCGGCATTCAAATATTAATGTGATTTGCTAAGGTATATTTTAATTACCACTAAATTTTATTTTGTTTCTAAATTTTGAGTTTGATAATTTACATATTTTAATTATTATAAATTCTATTTTAACTTCCACACCGAACTCTAATTATATTAAGATTTTATTTTAAATTTTATTTTACGTATTTTAATTATCATTATGAATTACTGATTGACTATTTTCAAAAATTTTGGCTACTTTCGATGAATTTTATTTCTCGTGGAACTCTAATTTTATGAAATTTAAACTTACTCTTACATAATTAAAGCACCCCCTTAAAATTTTGTATATGATTTATCTTTTGAAAATATAGTTAAGTATTATTTTGTTCACCAATTTTATGTTAAACAGAAGGTTTATTTTAGTTTGTATTACTTATATGAATACAAATAGGCTTCAATTAAAGCAAAATATTTGTGAATTAGACTTCATATTCATAAGAGAGATGGATGAGACATTAATTATGATACTTGATAAAGAATTGTAAGGGAAAAAATGAATGATAAAACACATCATAATGGTGTTAAAATAAAAATAAATTTGAGATTATCTAAGTTTCATAACTTATTCTTTCTCCTAAAGTCAATTTTGCTAGAATTTTAGAAAGAATTAGTAGAGCTTTTAGCCTACATTTTCAAGATTTATCAAAATATTTTAAGCCAAGAACAATTGAGGATGTTGATTTTTTTTTTTACCATAGATCTAATTATTTTGATGTTCTTTTCCTTGTTTTGATTTACTATTGATGATTTTGCAACAGTGATATATAGGAAAAATTAAGATAAAATAGAACACCAGATAATGCTTACAAGTAAAATAGATAATATATCTTTACTCTAATACATAAATGAATAACTTTTTTTTTATCACCTAGGTTATGTTTTAAATACGCTGAGTTCCACAAATATAGAAAGAGAGAAGTAAAATCTTTAAAAAGTGAGTTCAAGGTTAGTTTAATTTTGATATTCAAAAATTATTTGAAAGTGGGTTGGAAGTAAAAATTAGACTTTTAAAAATTAAAATGATAAATTTTTAAATAGTAAACTGAAAGAAAAGTCAACTTCAGATTTGAGGAGAGAGGGTAAAATTTGGGGCATTTAAAATAAGCTCTTAGTTAGCTTTATGTTTACGCCAATTACATTTCTATGTTATTACTCACTTACCACCGTAGTTTTAAAACTCGGCCCGGACCGGCCGGGTCGGACCGGAAACTAGCGACCCGGCACCGATTTCGGGTCGAGTCGATACAAAAATGGGTTGCACAAGCAACCCGGATCGATCCAGCCGAGTTCCGGGTCAACTCATTGATCCGGTTGAGCAGGTCGACTCGGTGTTTTTATTTATTAAAAAAAATCTTAAAACAAAAAAAACAAAAATGGGTTCGTGACTTCGTGATCACTGGTTTGGTATTTCTAAATTAAGTTCTTCATTCTCGCTCGTGCATTTATCCGCAGCCGCAAAATCTTTTTCTCCCGGCACCGATCGATTTGCCGATCGTGTCTTCTTCTTCTCAGCGTTCTGATTTCTGAGTCCAGTGTATTGCTTCTCGGCGTTCTCGCTCGTTCGTTCTCGCTGTTCGTTTGGAAATTGCATCCCTCGTGGTCTTCTTGTTGCTATTCCTCTCTGCTGCAGCCATTTTTGCTCGGACATGGATTCTGCTCCAGCTGAACCCACTGATCCGACTCCCACCGAGCCATCAATTCCACAAAATCAGAATATTTCAAGAGGTAAAACTGATCTTGCTTGGAGCCACTGCAAAAAGTCAGACGCTACGGACAGTAGAAATAAGAAGAAGTTGATATGCAGTTATTGTTCACGAATTTTTGGAGGTGGCGATATCAACAGAGTTAAGCAACACTTAGCTGGAGTGAAAGGCGAAGTCGGAGCTTGTAAGTATGTTCCTTCTGATGTCCGTTATCAGATTAAGCTAAATATAGATGGCTATGTTTAAAAAAAAAGAAGACATCAAGAAATGCTGGATGAACAGAACCTATTTAGCCAACAACACTTGCAGTTGGAGGAGCGAGCATACAGTAGAGCTAGTGACTTTGAAGATGTTCCAGCACATGCAAGTTTCACTACAGAAAGTCGCATAAGCAAAGGTAGCAGTGGCACTGGACAGTCTGAAAATGCAAGTAGAAAAGGTAAAGAGATTATGGTTGGTTCTTATTTCATTCTGAGAACCATTCCTAATGCACAGCCAACTATTAAGAGTGTCATGCAGAAAGATGTGGAATTGCAATATGCAAATGGATGATTGATGCATGTATTCCTTTTCATGCTGCTAACTCTATGTACTTTCAACCGATGATAGATGCTATTGTAAGTATGGGTGAAGGTTACAAAGATCCTAGCTATCATATTTTCAGAAATTTTTTGTTGAATAAGAATGTTGAGGAGATAAAGCACTATGTTGAGAGCTTTCGAGATGAATGGAGGAAGACTGGATGCACTATCATGGCCGATGGATGGTTCGATCGAAATAGGAAAACACTTATAAATTTTCTAATCTATTGCTCAAAAGGTACGGTCTTTCTCAAATATGTAGATGCTTCCGATGCTTCAAAAACTGCAAATATGTTGTATAAATTGTTTAGAGAAGTTGTCTTATATGTCGGTGCTGAGAATGTTGTTCACTTTGTGACTGATAATGCCTCTAACTATGTTGCTGCCGGTAAACTATTAGAGAAAGAATTTTCAGGTTTGTTTTGGTCTCCTTGTGCTGCCCACTGCATTAATTTGATGTTTCAAGATATTGTTAAGCTGGATGAAGTTAGTAACTTAGTGGTCATGCATCTAGAATAAAAAAGTATATCTATAATCATTGTTTCCCTTTATATTTGACGCGAAAATTTACACATGGGAGGAAAATTTTTCGACCAGCTCCTACTCATATCGCAACAAATTTTATTACATTGCAAAGTATATTATCACAGAAAGATGCATTGAGAGCTATGGTAACATCCAAGGAATGGACAACTTCAGCTTATGCTAGAGAAAGTAAAGGTAAGAAATTTGTCGACGATGTTTTAACTCCAAGCTTTTGGACAGAATGTGCTAATGTCGTAAAGCTTACTTCTTCTTTAGTCCGTATTCTTCGCCTTGTTGATAGTGATGACAGGCCTTGTATGGGGTATTTATTGGAGGCTATTCATAGTGCTAAAGCTGAAATGTTAAGGAGTTCCAAAAGGGATAAGGGCAGAGTTGAACAATATTTGCGCATTATTACTAACAGATGAGATAAGTAGTTAAGTAGAGCATTGCATGCAGCTGGGTATTGGCTTAATCCCCGTTATCAATATGATAACTCTTCAGCTGATAGGACTTCTCCTGCTGTTTCTGAACTTTTGGATGTTATAGAGAAGTTTGCTTATAGAGACTTTGATCTTATTGGTAAGTTAACTGGTGAGATGAAATTTTTTAGAACCACAGAAGGAGATTTTGGATGTGTTTCTGCTATAGCTAACCGTGTATCTATGGCTCCAGATAATGATTATTAAATGCTTATTTAATCTTCATTTTTATAACATATGGTTGTTTCTGTTTTGCATATGAAACTTGTTATTTATATTTTTTTTTTTCTAAAACTCTTGATCTAATTGAGATGAATGGTGGTTATTATATGAAAATAGTGCTAAGCATCTCCAAAAGTTGGCAATCTGTGTTTTAAGCCAAACATGTAGTGCCTCAGGATGTGAGAGGAATTGGAGCATTTTCGAGCATATCCATTCCAAGAAAAGAAATAGATTGGAGCATCAACGGCTTAATGATCTTGTATATGTTCATTATAATTTGAGGTTAATAAAAATGTAATATATATTAATTTATTATTTATTTTCTTGTGATAGTTGTAGTTCTATATGCTTCTTTTGATAAATTATTTATATATATTAGGAATATTTCAAGAGTCAAAGCTATGATCCTATAGATGTTGAAGGATTTGGTGATAACGATGAGTGGATATTCATGGATGAACCTTCGACTTTAACTAATGAAGAATTAGAGGCATTTTATAGAGAAATGGCGGCATGTTCAATTCAAAATAAACTCACTACTAGTAAGTTTGTTTTTTCTTTTTGGTTTTTGTTTAGTAGTGTTAGATTATGAATTTAAGAATTGATTTTATGAAATATAATGGTTTATACTTTATAGATGCCGAGAACCTTGAAGACCTTAAGTTTGACGATGATGATATGAAGAGGGAGATGATTAGTCTCATTATGACTTTATGAGGACATGCTCTAATTGTTGTTGTTAAACACTTTTAACTTTGAAGAACTATGTAAGTTTATTGATGTTTAACACTTATAAGCATACATTATAGGTTGCTTCTGTTTTGTAGCAGGCTTATTATAGCAAACTTAGAATGATTTAATGTTTTGAATTTTGTTTGGTTTTTTTGTATTTGCTGGAATGGTATTCAAATATGCAACATATGGAACAAGTATTCAAATTTACAATAGAGGAGTAGAGTTCAGGTAGGCTCTCTGGAATCATGTGTCTGTTGCAGTCTTGCTGTTGCATAGGTAACATTTCCATATCTCTTTACTTGGCATAAAGAGACTAAAATGGTTTTGCTGATTTTAATGTTCTCTTATGAAACTTTTATCAAGTATCGAGATTTATGCTTCCAAATTCAAGATGGTGGCTAGATGAAACTTATCCGTCAGTAAGTGAAATGCCTATGTTGTCCATTTGAAAGTTTCTTCTGCTATGTGCATATTCTTTTCTTATGTTTATGGTGACCCCTCAAGTGGTGATCGTATGCCAAAGCAAAAGGTGAAGCTGAAAGTTATAGAAGAGAAACTATTAGATTTAATGCTGACGTACAACAGTGGAAGACCGAGAGCTGAGGTAATTCTTGATGGTTGTTCGTTGTTTCTTGTTCATTGTGTATCTTTTTGCCCTCATAACTATTCATCTTAGCTCTTCTGGCTTCTGCAGACAAAGCTGAAAAGTGCTGTTCAATTACAAGATATATTAGATGCAACAAGAATGCTGGTTCTACGTTCTAGGTATAGATCTTTAATTAGAGTTGGGTTTTCTCTTTGTCATGATGATTTCATGTTGTAAACTTATGGGTATAACATCTTTTAGGATATGTTATTTTGTGGAATATAAAAGGTTATGAAGTTCTACACATTTTTTAGCCATTTATCTTGGTTTCAGGTTGGTGAGAGGAGCTTTACTTGATAAGGTGGTTAGTAGCTAATATGCTGATGGCAGTTTATGTCTGTTAAACATCTTATTGTTAGGTTAGCAAATATTTGTTTTTTTTTCCCTATAAAGGTCGAAGTTCATTTTCTTTTTTCCTTTCTAGTCTGCAAGTTTTGGAATTTGAACTTTATATCATACTGAAGCTTGATTTCATCTGGATTGATGTAAAATTATGCCAGCATCATGATTTGGACAATGATTGGAACAGAATTTTAGAATCTCTAACTATATAGGTTAACTTCCTTTATAACATAAGAGGCAAAATTAGAGGCTTTAGGCATCAAGGAGTATGTTCCATGAGCACCAATTTTTTGAAAGATGGCCTTAAGTAGCAGAAACTTGATTGGATTAAATTAATGAGGCCTAATTCAGGAGAATTATGTTATCTGAGTTTGAATACATGCATAAAGCCTGTCTGTGTTTAGAATTTTATAGCAAAAGACTTGATGTTTTTTTTACTGATTTCTTCTTGAGTGGTTCACAATAGGGTGATACAAGTTTCTTGTTCATAATCTTTACATTGGTTAATAACTTTACTATTGTTGAAGTTTTTTTTCATTGTTGTGCAATTGGAAATCTCTGATGCTCTAGTGTTCTGAAAAAATCTCAGAACTCATTGATTAGCAGCCTCTGGTGGTCTGGAAATTGGAAAAGGTTGTTGCTGAGTTGCCTCTGCCAGATCTCTTGCAACCTCAGTGTTGCTGCCTTGCTGGTGAGATGCCTCCAGTGCCAAGCCTAGTAAGCTTGTATATGCATACTGCATACATAAAAATTGCCTCTAGTGCTGTTAAATAGTTGCTATAGTGTCTATACTTGTATTAATATATTAATATTTATTTGATAATCCAATTTGACCCAGTGGGTTGATCTGATGATCCGTTTGATTAATCGGTGACTTGGTGATCCGTCCTTAACCGAGTTGGGTTTTAAAACTATGCTTACCACGACTCAAACTTTTAGAGGTAACAATAATAAACACCGACTACATTATAGCGACTTGAACATTCAGTCGCTAATAATACACAAAATAGAGATGAAACCTGATTTTTTTAAGTGGCTATAGATAATTTAATTAAAAATAAAAAATATTAACCTATATCTACTGCGACTTCGCTAACTAATAGCTACTGAAAGAAGTTGATGTATATATAATAGTGACTGATTTAGGGAAGTTTGACATTGTGGTTTGAAGTGGTTATTATTTTAAATAATTATTTTACCTTTTAAAATAATTTCTACTATATTTTACAATTTTTAAAAAAATTTAAATATATAAAAAAATTGTATGTTGTAAAATATTTGTATGTATAATTTTTATTTTTTAATGTAAAAAAGTCAATTTTATTTTTTAAAAAAATCTTTTAAATATTTTTTACTTTATAAACACTTCTAAACGTTTGACAATGGTGACTAAAATCCTTAATAGTTATTTATCTTTTCATATTGTAATCAATAGATTAAATGTGGGTTCTTTTATCAAAAGCAATTATTAGAATATAAAACGAGTGAGTAATAAAAGTTAACTTTTAGTAAAAATTTAATACCTTTATTGAGTTATATTAATATAATTTTTAAATAATTAATTATTATTAATTAACTATGGACTAATTTTTTTAAAATACTTTTTTATTAACTTAACTATATACTGAATTGTGATTTAAACCAAAAATAAAATTAACCGACAGATAGAACTCGAACGGTCGAAGAAAAACTAGGAAACAATACTCATTCCCCCTTCTTCCTTCACATCACTCTACGTATGCCCTACTTTTCTCCCTTCACCTAAACCTCAACAACAACAACAACAATAACACTGATCTTCAATTCCTAGATCTCTTGCTCTAACCATGGCGGTTATCGTTCTTCATTCAGCAGTAGTCATCACACCCCTGCAGTAGAAGAGAAGAAGAACAAGAAGAACACTCCACAGTCGTTCTCCATGCAGCAGATCATGCAGAGAAGAACATCATTAACGAGAAAGAAGATAACCATAAGGACACTGGTACTCATGGACACAGATCCTTACAAGAACTCACTGTTTCAATCCCAATCCCTGAAGGCACCAAATCGAAATCCATCTCATGCGATATCAATAAGGACACTGACCACTGTTCTGGAGCGTCGAAGACGGTTCGACAATTTCGATTCTTTTGACGAAGCGGAACCAGAGAGATTCGAGGAAGGTTTTGGTGAACGGAAACTTGAGATCGATACCCAGAAGGTTCAACCGGAGACGAGCAAGTTGTTGGATTTGGACGGAGAGACGAGGAGCGTTGTAGAGAAGATGAGTTTGATCAACGGCAGAAAGCGATGGGGCTGCCGACCAGCGATGAGATTGAGAAGCAGGAGATGATGAAAAAAGCTCATGCATGCAGCAGCATCCGGAGATGAATACTTCTCCAATGCCAAGTTTGTTTGATTTTTAATATCTTGATTTCTAGTACCAAGTGTTTTGTAAATTTTGTTCTATAACAAGGCTTTTTAGTTCTTGATATTTTGTGATATATTCAGATATGTTTCGCTATTGCTAGAAAAATATTGTTCTATTTTTTTATATAATTAATAAGCAGCATATTTGATTTCAAATTTTAGATTGTTACAAATGTTACATTTATCTGCATACCTTAAACTTTTGAAAATAGGAACTGACAATATGTATCATTGCAGATAAAAATAAATTAACTGATAATATTAAATAGAATACCTCCATTATATGTTGATATGATAATTTGCTGCTTTAATAACTTGAAGGAAGCAGTGGTTTCTTCAGAGGAAAAAGAAAAACACGTTTTACGACTGAAAGCTTACGGTGTTTAACGGCGGGCAAAATCGATCTTTGAATGCTGTAATCAAAAGCTCAAGACAGTGATAGGGCAACTCTCCTTTGGCAGAAGTAGTACAGCAACGAATCAAGAAGCTAGAGAGCAAGACTAGTTATCCTGACCATGAAACCAATTAACTACTGTAACCTTCCAAAGGAGAGATACCCTACTACTGACTTCAGCTCAAACTTTCAGTTTTAACTCTTCGCAATCTCCAAACAAACAATGCCGGCTTTTATAACGTGCAACCGATGGTATGCTCTGAAGCATAAGCCATGGCATATGCTGTGGACTTTCTAGCTAGAAGTGGAACAGGAAGAGGTTTATACCAATGGATATCCTAGCATGCACCTTTTTCTTTTGACAGACAGCATTGGATTTCAAGGGCCTCATGAGGAGGGGAATGCAGTAGTGATCTATCTCTAAAGGCTAAATAATATGCGATTCCCTGGTAGAGCATGATCTCGACGGCTTTAATTGCCTTTCTTTAGCAGAGGGATACCAAAAAATTTGTATGTAGAATTAGAAATTTTTGATTCAGATTATGTAGAAGATATGCTATGGATACATGTATGCCTTTCTTTTCCTTCCTTTTGCAACATATGGCGGTACTTCGATGAAACGTTAGGAACCAGTAGTTTATTGCATGCACTAGTGATTTAACCCGAAAAAGAGTAGCATTTTTGTTGAAAACGGTGCCCTACAACTAGGCCATAACTAATGGTTAAACAAATTCTGTTTACGAATCAAAGAAAACCTTCAAATGTGGAACCCTGCTTCGAAGAGAAATTCGTTTTATGTATTGAATTTAAGAGATGCCATAAAGATTTGATCATAAACTTTACAAGAAGGCGTTAGCACACTGAACAACATACATAACTACAAAGCCAGCACCCACACATTGACAGTAAATGTTTTCTCCATAGGAAAAGGAGATCCGTAAACCTTTATGTAAAACCCCATAAAAAGCTCTAACAGTACTCATATGCTGCTTATATTATTGACTTTAAGGTTACAATACCAAAATGTCATTGATGATACAATGGGCAAGTTGCTCCGTTCCGGGGGACCGCCAGGGCAACTCTTACCGCAAAGGAGAACTTAGAATGTCAGCAATTGGGGAAAATAAATATATAAATTCATAAAAACAAAAAAAAAACCATTTGGCTATGTGAACACCTTCCAATTGACTAAAATGCCCAAAACAACCCTACATAGGATCATGCAGCTTTGCCTTTCTGGAGTCTTTCCAGCTCTGACTCTGCCTCTTGCAATTGTATTCTTAACAATGACACCCGGTGCTCCAGCTCTTCTACTGTGCCTCTTGTGAACTGAGGCTTATAAGGTGTCAAGAAGTTCTTAGAGAACTCTTTTAGAGCTGATACTCCACATACCTATGCAAGCATATACATCCCTTCAAATCAAGGAAACTGCTATTTTATCACATGGAAATGAGATCTAAAACCAAAAAACAGTTACCTCCTCCTGAATCAATGGTAGCTTAGTAATATGGAAATCATCGTATAACATGTAAAACTGATCAATGTACTTCTGCTGCATCCTCCTTCGGGCTTTCAACAACTTGGATTCAACAGCTACAAATATTTTAAAATACAATAAAACATGGAAAACGGTAGGTTTTAGTTGTTTGGAAAAGGATTAGAAACATACTAGTTAATTTGAAAGAAAACTACCTTCATCATCAAATAGTACTTGGTTAATGATGATATTATGAGCATCGATCTCAAATTTGGTCAATTCCTGCACCAACCTCTCTGTTTCATAAAGGGATAGAAATTCGGGGATGCATACACATACAAAGGTTGTTAAATCCTGTGGAGAAATCAATGAGTGGGTTAGCAAGGTCAAACGTTGCTTAGCATAGGTAGAACAAAAGGTCAAGTTATGTATAAAAGATTGAAAACAATGCATAACTCTTCCTGATTAAGACCCAAAACTACGTATTGAAAACTTAATATAGTAAGCACAATATATTTCAGCTTCTAAAATATCAACAGATGCAACAAACTCATACATCACATAGGCAGAGAAGATTAAGTTGTATAATGTTCATATAAATCTTTCGCTTCCTACAGTCAGTTGTATGCTTAAACAGTTGAAATAAGCAATCTTACTGGATCTTTAAATTGTCTGTTGACTTGCTCAATCACCTCCTTCATCCCTTCAAGCTTTCCGAGCATTGCATCCTCACTGAACTCATCACCCAAACCAAACATACGAGTCGCCTAAAATAAGGTTAAAAACATATACTGATCTATTAGCATAATACGATAAAAGAACAGCATATTGTATGTGTATTTGTTAATAGACAGATCAATGATGTATATGGGAAAAATGGCAAAAAGAAACAACTTTTAGTAAAATAACTGTGCCAGCATGTTGGATACTCCCTATAATGGTCTTCCATACAACTTTGGTAAATTTCAACTTACTGTTAACAATTGTGCTTATAAGATCATTGTTCTGTTTGAGATTGTGAAATTTGAAACAGAATTTTGCATCATTGTACTTTTATTTCATTTCCTAGCACTTTTGCTTAATTTTCAAATTCTATCTTGTAATTCCAATATCCAACATGGTCAAGACCCTCAAAAGCTAAATCACAAGCAGTCAAAAAACTAATTGCAAGATGCCAAGATGTTACACAATCGATCACGTATTACCAATCTATTACGGAAACAAAGCAAGGTGTTCTTCTACAGAACTTTAAGAATATGGATGAAAATAAGTTTTAAAAAAAACAAAGAGTGTCCGGCCATTACGAAACCAAGTCATCAAGGTTAAGAATTCTTCATGAAACAACCGGAGAACCTAAAATATGCCATACTTGACTAATCAAGCCCCCAAATCTATTCTTCAATGCCATAAATTTAGCTAGCCCCTTCTCTAAGGTTGATGGAAACTGCAGCAGCCTCAGTGTATGTCCAGTTGGAGCAGTATCAAAAACAATGACCGAGTAATCCATTGTTTGAACCAATCTGTCATACAAAAGAGGATGAACAAATGATATATTTGCAAAGGGGCACAGACATGAGACATATACTTAAGAACTACACAATGTTTGAATTACAGGAAATAAGATAAACAGGGAGAATGATACAAAAGCTAAGAAATGTAGTGCAAAAGATATCCGCTACAGGGATAACATCCGAACTCCTACATTAACATTTCAAGTTATTAGCTGACCCTAGCTAGTGGGTAATCAACTGTTTCTCCAATATTTCAATATTTCAAGTATATCCAAATATGAAGTTGCATTCTGAGCTAAATGATGCTATAAATAGTCACATACATAGTATATAGGAGCCAGTTAATCATACCCGCCACAAAAAGAAACACATTTACTTTCGCTGAGCTACATACCAATCTGAATAACGCTGTTGTAAAGGCATATGCCATGTGTAAGGCTGCGAATTTTTACAATTTTGGTAAATAAAATTTTCTTATTGGATAGACTAAAGTGTGTGCTAGCTATATCCAACTTCTTAAGATTGTTAGGTTTAGAAGTAGGACACAAACACGTCTGCCATGAAACTAAACGCTACAAATGGCGCAGCAGAATTATAAGGTGTGCCAAGGATCTTACAGCTTAAGAAAATCATGAGATAAAATGAGAATAAAGGAAAAATAGGAGCAAAGATTTTACGTGAAAAATTCTCTCTTATTGGGCTGAGGTGGGAAAACCTGCGGTGGCAACAAAGAAAATTTTACTGGAAAAAAAGTTACAGCAGCTCTCTTTACAAGGTTATTACCAAGCGCAGCTCTCATTGGAGAGATTACAATAGTTCTTTACAAGTAGAATTGTTAATGGCTACCTTAAGAATAAGGGAGTGTATCCTTAAATGCTTATTGTTTCTAGTTTTTTTATGGTTCCAAAGGGAAGATCTTTTTCCCTATAGTCTTTGTGAACAATAGAGATGGCTTTGATCGAACAGTGGAGAACGCTTGTCTATAAAGTTCTCCCAAATATCTTTACAAATATCTATGTAATATCTAAGCACGCATCTCTGCATGCCACAAATATCTCTCATACTTTAGAAATATTTTGACACCTTAAATGTCTTGGCTATTATAGAGTATTTTATACTAATCTAAAATAGCCAATATAAAACACTTTGCCAAGATTAAAAAAAAGGTGTGAAAAAATACACTAAGCGTACCTTAACACAGTGAAGTGGATTTACCACATTGAGAATTTCTCATTTGAAGGCACTCAACTGTGTCCTTTATTATTTTTTTGCCTGTTTGTTGTTGTTGCCATCTCTTCCATGTTTATTGCTTCATGTGACTAGGCTATCATGAATCTTATTCATTCAAACTTGCCACCTGCAATAGGCTTCGTCAATACATCTTGGTGGTTCTCATTTGTACAGACTTTAAGTATATTGATGTGCCCATTCTCCAACACTCACGTATGAAGTGATACTGACACTAATACTTATAGTTTTGAAATGATAAGCTAAATTTCTTGCGAGATATAAGGCACTCTGAATGTCACAGAAAATATGGACAACCTCTTGTCTGTGCTCGAGCTCTACCAGCAGTCTCTGCATTCATAGTGCTTCCTTACAAGCGTTTTTTGTTGCCATTTACTCTACTTCGATTGTAGATAGCATTACAACGGACTGAAACTAACCACTAGCTCACAGCTCCACTTACAAGTATAAACACATATCCAAGAGTCTTATTGAGATCTCCAGTAAAATCTACATCGACATACCCTTTCATAAGATCTTCAAATGCTCTGTAACACAATGAAATGTCTAAGATCCCCTTCACGTAGCGAATTTTTTTTCACGGCTTGCCAGTACTGAACAAAAAGTTTTACAATTAAATCTACTGTTTGTTCCACTGCTTGAGTCAAGTGAAGTCTTATATAGCTCATGCGAACATTAGACTTCCACCGTGGATGCATATATGAGGTGATAATTCTATCCGAGAGTCATTCTTCCTCTTGACCATTTCAACTTGACCGCTACTTAAGCCTATTTCACGTTAACTAGTTCCTATCGACTACCTTGGGCTACTCCAAAATTTCGTTTCTTTTTGTTAAAAGTTCCAGCATATAGGGTTGTCAAAGTCAAAATTTTATATAAAATCTTTTCGCTTGCGTAGAATCATAAAATCAGAATTTTAAGTAAATTTGTAAAATCTTACTTATCAATAATTTGTTTATAAAATTGTTTAATACTTTTTGAAAAGTTAGATATTACTTATTAAAATTACTGAAAATTCAAAACATAATTTTGGTTATATATCATCTTATAATAATAAATTCACGATTTTCATATTTGTGATTCAGATGAACTATATCATTAATAATTTTGTATATTTTATTTAGCTCATTACCATAATATCTTTACATATTATGTCATTACTTTATAAATACACACTTACATAGTTATACATATATCTAGAAAATCAATCCCTTATGTAATAAATCAATTAGGCATGAAGCAATATCTTTATCACATCTTAAAAAAATCCAACATACCACCGTACAGAATAATATTTTGCTCCCATAACAAACCCCTCATAAAATAAACTAAAGATCACCGCACACGTTACAAACGAACGACAGATTGTCTAACTATTAGCTCTACCCAAGATTCTCGAGAGCTCTACTGATTCATGAAAAATTTTTATAAGTTGAAATGATAAGATCGTAAGTAAGGTCGAGATTTTAAGAATTTTAGAATTAAGATCGAGATCTTACAAATTGAAACTAAGATCGGAATCTTATGTCAAGTAGATTTTGTTGATGTAAGATCCTAAAATCATAAAATTTTAATTTTAAATTGAGATCTTAACAACAATGCCAACAGAGGACAAGTTGAGCTTAGTAGGTATGAAAGTAGATACATGTTTACATCCCTCCATGATGAAACGACGGAGTACTCTTTCTAAATAACTTCTTTAGGACAACTGAATCTCTTTGTATCTCACGCTCCGTGAAGACGCATCTGCAAGATCTTATTTACCAGCCCAAACTCTTTTATATCGGACTCCTTAGCTAGTTGAGCCTTTAATTCTTTAATATGACCATTCTTGGTCCTACACAAACATGTCATCTACAAAAAAATTGAGAATGGTTCCACCATAATCTTAATATATCGAAGACTCTCAATATCGGAGTCGAATTTCTTCTACCAGTATCTAGATGGTTGTTTAAGACTATACAGAGATTTGTTTAGCTGACAAACTACTTTTTTATTAGTTTGAATAAACTCTTTAAGCTGGTACATGTATGTTTGTGTTTTGAGCTCTTCATGTAAAAAATAGTTTTAACATCACTTGAGCTCAAAATCAGATATGACACATAAGGTTGTAACTTGTACTAGTGGAGAGAAGATCTCTTCGAAGTTTATAACTTCTTTCAGTGCGTATACCTCTCTAATTGACATCGCTTCCTTGCTTAATCTTACACACCCACTTTCATTAATTACTTTATTCCTTTGGTTAGTGGAATAAGCTTCTACGTCTTATTTTTATCAAAAGCCTTAATTTCTTCTTACGTGATTGCCATCCAACGAGCAGATAGCTCCATAAGAGTCTTTATTTGTATAGCCATTAAAGGCAACCTGTATATAACAAAGCTAAGATAGCTACTTTACCCGATCTTTTCTGCTTGAATATTATAAATGCTCCTTTGACGATCTTCATAACTCCATTTTCAACATGAGCTCTATACCACTCTGCTATTCTAATGAAGGAGGTTCTTCGTGAGGTCTTCTACGTAGCAACACCCTCGATGTGGATGGCCCCATTGGATGTCTTGACCCTTATGAATCATATTCCGATGATCTTCCAGGTATAGGTTTTCCCTATCTACACCATGCCCTCGGTGATTGATACTGAAAAACTAATCTTTTAGGAAACTCATGTGTCGTATACCTCCAGAGTCCAGCACCTAAATATCTAATAGTTCCGACGTACCCTCAACAGACTTTATTACTTCTCCGACTAATACCTCAGCCTCGTCAGTGTTGAATGTCATGCTTGCATGAGTATTATACTGTTCTACTTCTTTTTTCTTCTTATAATGCCAACACTCGTCCTTCACATGGCCCATCCTTTTTGCAAAAAGAGTATTTTCTTTTAAACTTTTGTCTTTCCATTAGCCTTCCTATGCTCCCACAAAAACTCTTCTTTATGAGTCCGCGCTTTGCTACGAGCACTTTTACTCGTTATAAAGTAGACGCATGATTTCTTTTATTATTCATCTAGCCTCTTCATCAAATAACGTGCTACAACATCGTTTTAGACTAGGCCTTTTAAAGGAGTACTTATTTTCAATTTGGTGACCAGATAATCATAAAAATCGGGAAGGCTTGAGAGAAGACGTTAGGCCTTTTGGTTTGCCGCTATATTCTCACCTAGCAACGCAAGTTGAGAAAATAGCAAGTTGAAAAAATATAAATGTTCAGAGATGGTACTTGTTTCTGGCATCCATAAAGCATGTACATTTTTTAGGAAAGTGTATATTATGTTCATATTTTATCTCATATTGTTAGCATAATATGCCCCATACCTCCTTTGCACACTTCATCTCCAAAACGCTGTTTAGGACTTCATCGCCAAGATAGAGAAAGATGCTTATAAAACCTTACCCGTCTATCTTTAGCCAATTCTAACTAAAGATGCCATCAACCGGCTCTTCAATTGCCGTAACACAATTCTTCTTTGTGAGCATTGCTTTAATTTTGACTTTTCATAAGAGAAGTCATTATAGTTGAATTTCTCAATATCCCACTTGGTTGCCATCACATAAATCTTAAACTCTGATATCACTTGTTAGGTTTAGAAGTCGAGCACAAACACGTGTAAACAAATCTAAACATTACAAATACCGTAGCAGAATTATAAATCGTGCTAAGAATCTTGCAGTTCAAGAGAACGATGAGATAAGATGAGAAGTAAAAAGCAATAGAGTAAAATGTTACGTGAAAAATCCTCTCCTCTTAGGGAAAGATGGGTAAAACTAAGACGGCAATGGCAAAGAATAACTTTATTAGAAACAAAGGTTACAACTCTCTCTTTATAAGACTACTACCAATCATAACTCTTGTTGAAGAGATTATAATTATATCTTACAAGTGAAATTATTTGTGCCTAAGAGTAACGAAGCGTATGCTTAGAAACCCTATCAAAATATCTTTACAAGTATCTATATTTTACAAATATCTAGGCGCACAAATCTAGTTGCCATAAATATCTTACATAATATTTGCCACACTCTAGAAATATCTTGGCTATTCTAGAGTATTCTATACTAGTCTAAGATAAGCTATATAAAATATTTTGTCAAGATAAAAAATAATGTGGAAGAATACAAATAAGTTACATTGACATAGTGGAGTGGTTTTACCGCATTCACAAAGACAACTAATAAGATTAGACTTAAGCGTAAGCCTAAGTCAAACCATAACTTGTGTGTAGCTAACTCCATACCATCATTTAAAACTTAGTATCAACATATATCATGACTGCAAGATCTAATTTAAATACGCATGTTCAAACCTAAACCCTAACTATAAATTATCTCTGTCTTTTTCTTTTCTCTTCTCTTCTTAATTTTCCAATTCTTCTTTTTTTTCCAAATTCGACTTTCATTGCGCATTAGTCTCTTCACTATACCCGACCTCTTCTCCTTATTGTTAATCTCTTTCTTTTCTTCCTCCGACCTCTTTCTTTCATGACAATTGGCATCTTTACTACCATCACGTAGGTAGATCTTACTTGCAATTGTAACCAACCGAGTCCATATGCAAAACCTTACTTCCACGCCAATCTTTTGGTCGAAGTCGGTTAGCAATTCCATTCTCCTCATTCTATTTCATCTCCCATCATAAGCTTACTATCCCTTATTTTAACCATTATCGTCACCCTTCTCCGTGCGCACTGTTGTTGCTTGCTCTCGAAGTGCGTGTTGTTGTTGCTTCGTGAGTTGCTTTCATTATTGTTTATTGTTGTTGCTTACCATATCGATACATGTTTCCTCTCTTCTAACCAAATAAATTGCAGCACGTGCCCTAAATCATCGAAGTTCGGCTAGCAAGTGGGACACACTTTGCAAGTGGATTGCAATACTTGTTCATGCCTTTTGAATTGTTGAATCATCTATTGATCAATTTCAGCATAAAGGTTTCCTTTGGTTGGTAAGAGAAAAATTCATAATTGGTATAAAATCGATGAGAGTCTAAACGCCCGTTACCATGTAAGCCTTCTAAACTTACTAAACCATCGGGGTGGCAAATGGGTTAACAGGTCGGATTCGAATCGATCCATATAATAATCGGATCAAAATCGTTCAACGTTAATCCAATCCATATATTTGATCAAAATTGTCAACTCTAACCCTATTTAATAACCAGATAAATTCAGATCGACTTTTAATAATTAAAATTATTAAAACAAGAATTCTAAAAATTCATTTTTAACAATAATATATAAAATTATTAATTATCATATATCTAAAAAAATATTAATTTTGATCAAATATATAAATTAAGTAAAAAATTAATATAACTGTTCTAAATATTTTTTAATTATTAGATAATTTATGCTATACAAATAACTATACGGATTAAACGGATTAATTTCTGATAAATCCGGACTCGTTTAAATTTTCGGGTCAAATTTGAATTGACCCGAAATTGATCCGAACCTGGTTAAGCTCAAGATCGAACCAGACTTAAATGGATCGATTTCAGGTTGGGTTCGAGGGACGGGTCATATATTGCCACATCTGCTAAACCATTAGTAAGTATTAAGAGATGTTGAATGGTGATTGGGAATTGAATGGTAAATCAATATATATATATATATATATATATATATATATATATATATATATATATATATATGCACTTTAAGTGGGGATTTGGGTAAAAGTATAAATTTAATTATGTATTAGTTTGCTGGAATTATTATTTTTGTTTATCGCAAAGGGTAATAATTGTATCTGTACATATATTAAGATCAGAAGGCCTCAGGTGAGGGTTACCCGTGCTTTTTCCTTCTTAACTTTTATGGCTAGCTTCCGGCACGAGTAACACCCCTTGAAATATTCTGGCATACCTTACCATTATCAATGCATAATACGATCTGCTCCCTCATACTACATCATGCATATGTGATGCATACTTACATAAAAATTATAATAAAAACTATACTAAATTTACTACATTTACATAAAAATTATGGTAGTAAGTTACTATGCTAGTTAGATTTCTATTTCTACACATCATAATTAGTACACTTCCTAAAACTTAATAACATGGATTACTATATATGCCTCTAGAAATCTTATATAGAATACATGATATTCCGTGTACCTTGTAACGTTCTTATAGATGGCTCTGTAATTTCGAGAGACACATTTTTATGATATGTTGCCAATGTTTTGCATTCAAAGTAATTTTATTTTCATTTTTTTATGTTACATAGGTGTGATCAATTAATGATAACCAACAGCTGTTTTAATTTCTCTTATTTGGTAGTTGTGTTTATCATTTCTCTTGTTGTTTTATTATGGTTAGAATGTTGATTTTATATGATGTACAAGTTCCTTTTAAGTATTAAAGGGAGACTCTATCGATATTCTAGGAATTTTGGCGCGAATTAAATTAGATTCAAGTATTAGGTTGGACTTACTAAGATGGGCCATGTTTGAGCTTTATCTAGGCTTGATTGATCCAGTACATATTATGATTCAGGTTGGAGTGGTCATGACACTATCATAGTACCCGTTAATCATTATAAGCAAAAAAAAAAAAAACTTTTAGTATTGTTAAATTTGAAAAGGAATGATTTATGTATTGTGTTTTCTAAAATGTATAAGATCTCCCTTTCAGTTCACTTTTATTAGGAAAATTCTTGTTGCACTAAAGCTTCAAAGAAGGCGTCCATATTTAGTGAGTGAAAGAATCATCACATATGGATGCAAATCTTTCTAGCACACCTTCATGATTTATAACGCAGTCCATGGAGGCTGGAATGGAAAGTAAACGTAAGCAAGAAAGTATAACTCACTTGAGCATTTCCGCAAAACTCATAGCCTCATCAACTCCAGGAATTGCATTAGAAAGCTCTGAGATGAATCCTTCCATCCCTTCCTCACTTGGAAGGTCATCACTCTCTACCTTGGGATCCACCTCCTGCGAAAAGTGAAAAGAGTAAAATTGAATAAGACAAGCATGGAATGATCAAATCAGCTAAGGAATGACTAGAATAAAGCATGACATTATCAAATAGGCAAGGTAACCTCAAAGCCTACTTCTATTACAGTAGTAAGACACTTTACAATTGCAAGAAGAAAATGCATTATAGACATGCCAACAGGAAGGAATCCTGAACAAACTAACAAATCCTTAAGATATACATGCAAATTGAATGTGTGAATACCTTCCCATCAACTTGTCAGTCAGCAGTTAGCAATTCTAAAGACTTACACTTCTCCAACAACAAAAATCAACAGTAAAAGAATAGCTTCTAATAATACTAATTGTGCATAAACAGCATACCCCATAGTTGAATCTATAAGCCTCTAAAGTGCCAATTCTTTCTTATAACATATAAATTGTCAAAAAATACAACAATATTCAACCGATCGAAACATCTCCACTACGGCGGTTGAACTAAACGCATTACCATGGCATAGAGGTTAGGGAATCCATTAACGAGAGTTGGTGTTTTGGTGAACCGCTGCTGGAAAGCGTCGCTGAGATTATGCGCTGGATCAGTTGAGATCACGAGCACCGACTGCCGTACAGAAGCGAGAAGAATCGAAATAATTGAACTACACGTTGTCTTCCCAACACCTCCCTTCCCTCCGACGAACACCCACTTCAAGCTCTCTTGTTCTAGAATATTCTTGACAGATCCTTCCGGCATGATCACATCTTCTTCCTCCATTGCTTCTTCGATTCAGATTCTCTCTCTCCCTCTTTCTCTGTTCTTCGTTCTTTTTCTTTTAAACCTTACCTTTTGGTTTTCATCGATTTTGTTTAGAACTAAAGATTCTTTAGTTCAGGGTCCGTAATGAGTTACAACTTCGTAGCCAAGGAAAGGATCTACCTAAATGGGCTGACTATTGTATGCAGTTGTGCCTTATAATGGGCCCGTAATAGAGCCGACTTACTCTTTTATGGGTAGGCCGTGCCCAAACTTTTTTGTTCATCGGTCAGTGGACCACGCAGACTACAGTCCTACATACACTGCTGCCCCACGGTCGTGATCTACCAATAGTAACTCTGACTCTTTGTTTAGGTAGGCCAGAATCGCCCGTTTCTTGCGACCAACTTAATTTCTATATGGGCCGGGAGATCCAATAACAGATCGATACATACAATGCTTGGTAAGAAGCTTACACCATAGGATGATATTTGGACGGCCAAGATTTTGTAGCAGTGGAGTATAACACGTGTAGTACGCACTGCTACAACACATGATTTGTTCGGAAAGAAGAGCAAGCATGGGTAGACAGTTGAACGTCTTTCTCCAATTTAATGTGATTCAATAGTAGCCGTAGATTACTGATCCAACGGCTATCCAAGTTGATGCACATGAGGGTTTCGGGTACGGATTTGATATTCAGACACACCCTTACGATTTGCTCACGTTTTGCAATGTCAGCCTATTTGTATACGGTTTTTCGTGCTCAGACATTGTATTCTATATTTCGTAGTTTCGGGTCCTTACTTTTTTTTGAACTAATATTGCTGATGTTAAAAGTCACAGAATCTCATGTTTTATGTTCTTAAATTTATAAAAGGTAGATAAATCAAGATATTAGGAATATGTTTAAGATAAAATATGGCAAAATCCTGCTTGTTAATTACAAAGTGAAAAGCTGGAGAGGTACATAAGATTCTTGTAATGGGATAACAGTCACATTCTACTTACAATTTTCTAATACTTCTTTGAATAAACCAAACAAAAACAAAAGTTGGTTGCTCAATAGTTCTAATACAATTTCGTACTCTTTAGAATCTATCAAACAAGTGGACAATATAACATTTTCCCTGTAAAGAATCTCATATATGTACAAGGCACCAATGATTTTCTATTTTTTTTCTTGATCACATACATAAAATCTCTTAACGCAACATCTCTTTATAAGATATTCTTACTAAAAATCAATGTTTTAACTCAAGTACTATAAAACTCCTCAGATTGACTTGCTCAGCTGATTCCAATTAGTCTCACTAGTTATTCCATAATTATATTTATTTGCTATCATTTTTTTTCAAAAAATTTTGGCTTTTCCAGACTAAGTTGATAAAAGATTTGCTCCAACTCATGAATCATGCATAACACAAACCGATATTTATTGTCATAGTCATAAAAATAATTTTGCATAGGAACAAATTTGCAAAAAAGCAATTACTTAGGGATCTGATTTTACCAAAACTATATTTTTATAGTTCACCCTAATAAGTAAACTTTTCCATTTTCAAACCTTCAAAGTCAAGCTTGCAAATCTTACGTTGGGTCCAAAGTCAAACGGATTCGATCCGATATTATTACCAAATCCATTGGGTAGGTAATATCCATTAAAGATTCAAATAAAGAGAGATAGGAGGGGGTGAGTAAACGAGGCGAGGCATCCGCCCAGCCCCCCAGTTCCCTCCCGAGACTTCAGCCCAAAGAACAAAACAGAAATCAAACCAAGAACAAGAAGAATTTCAACCAAAATTTTCAGTCTTTCATCATCAGCAGCATCATCAATCAAGAAAAGAACAGTAAAAAAGCTGTTCGTTTGCAGAGTTCTAAGGAAGAACAACAAAGAGTGAAGCGATGGAATCGACGAAAGATGTTGGTATTCTAGCTACGGATATCTACTTCCCTCCAACATGTGTTCAGCAGGTGGACGATCTTTTCTGTTTGGTTTCTGTTTTCTTCCGTACGCTTCTCTTCTCTGGATCATCTGCTTGTTTTTTTTTTATTTAAAATTTTTTTCGGGAGATTGGGTTTTGGGATTACGGTCAGAGTCTTGTATAGGCGCAGCATTTGCCTTTTGACCTCTCATTGCTCTCGGTTTTCGAGTTTCTTCAGAGCTTCCGGTTCTGATTTCGTAATCAGCTTCAGCGGGTTGTATTCGTTTTTTAATTTCTTTCACTTCTGTTCTTTTATCATTCTGAGCTAGCATTTCGTTTGATATTTTGTTTCCTCTACTCTTCTTGAGCTTCGTGCTTTTCCTATCGGTTCAAGAATTATGGATTTTTGTTGATTTATTATTTGTGCGATCTGATTTTTTTTTCTGGCTTCTCCGAATTCTGAAGCTTTTTGGAAGAAGCTTGCATGAAAGATCTAATCCTTTTCTATATATGTATATATGTGCGATCTGGTGTACCAAGGATGTCATTTTGGGAATGGAAATTGATAAACTCGAACTAATGCAAGTAGAGGTACTCATCGGGAGAATTGGCAAGAAAGTTTGATGTTTATCATTATATGTTGATTTAAATGTTTGTTCTATAAATTTTTTGTTGTTGTAAATTTAACTGAAAAGCTAAAGCCTTGATTCCTACTTCCTTTATGTTTTTTTTTTTTTCTGTATTCTTGAAAGTTGTAGTCTGTATTTGTGTTGGGAATGGTATGTGTGGTATCTTTTCTTTGATTGTCGTTGTCTTAGTTTTGTGTGGAAGATGGACAATCTTGTATGCTGGACTGTTTTGAATTTCTGGAGCCTATGGTAACTATCCTTTTACATTATCTTTCTATTGGTTAAATCTTGTGACTTGTAACCAACATGGATGTCTTTGGTAGGAATCTCTGGAGGCATTCGATGGTGCTAGCAAGGGGAAGTACACTATTGGGCTTGGGCAGGATTGCATGGCTTTCTGCACAGAAGTGGAGGATGTTATTTCCATGAGGTACTATCCCACTGAATCCATGTATGGTCCTAAAATTTTGATGATGGTGTAGGGGGACATGTTTAATCATCTCAAATCCTTTTGTAAAGGAAAAGCATTTATACCAGTTGTGTGGCTTATAGTGTACATGAGTCGTTTTAATACAACCCAAGCTTAATGCTACAGATGACTGAGTTTATGAGACAGCTAAATGGCAGCATTTCAGTGGGTTTCATCTAGAATACCTGTTTCTACTCCAGGACATGATTCTTTTAAGGCTAAACTTCTTCTGAAAAATGTTAAACCTCAAGTTCGGTATTCCTTATCATTTGTTTGTATTAAGTTTATTGAGGAATTTAATTCGTAATAACATGGAAGACCAGTTTCTGGTTTCGAATTTTCGGAGATCAGTACAAGGCAGGTTACCAACTGATGATATCATGGATATAGCAGGCATGGGCATCTCATGCCGCTGCCTTCTCTACACATAGTCTGATGCAATATTTAGTTTATGTTTTTTTATAAACCTGGAACCTTTTATTGGTATATTGATTCCTAGGATGAATTAGCTCTTGCCTTGCTTACAAGATAGGTTCTCTTATGGGGGGCTTTAAACCCTTATGTCAGACCAAAATTTTTCCTAACCAATATTCTTGAGATGTCAATATGACATGAATATGGATGACAAATATGGAAAAAAATTTCCTAACGAATATTCATTGACATGAATATGGATGACAATATGGAAAATTTCCTGATTGATGTTTTAAGCTTGGTAAGCCCTCAGCAGTTACTTCCTTAATAGCCTGAATCTTTAGCAATTAGTAATGAGGAATTCCTGGCAGCTTGACAGTTGTTACATCCCTTCTCGAGAAGTATGATGTTGATCCTAGGCAAATTGGGCGTTTGGAAGTTGGTAGCGAAACAGTGATAGACAAGAGCAAGTCCATCAAGACTTGGATTATGCAGATATTTGAGGTCCGTCCTTTTGCTGAACTTATTGTTCTCACAGTTTGCAATTGTCTTTTACTTTTAAGTTTTTCCGTTTTATCAAGACACTTGACATACAAGCTACAAACCTATGTAGAGCTGCTTCACTAACTTTGTGAAATAAATTTTAGGGTGATATTCACTTTAATTGGTCACTTAATGAATAGGTCACTGTCATCTATTGGAATATGCAGGCATGTGGCAACACTGATATTGAAGGTGTGGACTCAACAAATGCCTGTTATGGAGGAACAGCTGCCCTGTTCAACTGTGTAAACTGGGTTGAGAGTAGCTCATGGGATGGACGCTATGGACTTGTTGTTTGTACAGATAGTGCGGTATGTTACTTTTTAGAACTTCTGTAATATGCTAAGCCATTACAAGTTCCATATAACAGAACCTTTTGTATGGTTTTGTTCCTAAATGTCTGATGTGATTATGTCAGGTTTATGCTGAAGGACCTGCTAGGCCAACGGGTGGTGCAGCTGCTATCGCAATGCTTATTGGGCCAAATGCTCCAATTATGTTTGAGAGCAAATACAGGGGAACCCATATGGCTCATGTTTATGATTTTTACAAACCTGATTTAGCAAGTGAATATCCGGTATGTTTTGCCCTCCTCTGCTGGTCTAACCTGTTTATCCTTATAACCATATTACTCACAAGCAGCTCGTATCTTTGGTTTTCGTAGCACTTATTTGCTGCTCTGAACTCCATTGTATTTTGCTCTGTTTTACCTTTTTACATTGATTCTTCTCTTTAGAAACATGCATTTCTTTGCTCTGTGTTTATGTGTGGAACTTATGCAATTAAATGCATAAACTCTTTTTGCAGGTTGTTGATGGAAGGTTGTCACAGGCCTGCTACCTCATGGCTCTTGATTCGTGTTATAGGAGATTTTGCAGCAAGTAAGTTGTTAGAGATCGTGCTGTTAAGGCTGATTCTTTGGGCTTGAACTCCAGAGTAACTGCTCAACTTATGTTGCTGTCATCAGGTTTGAAATTTTTGAGGGAAAGAAATTTTCAATTTCAGAAGCAGACTACTTTGTCTTTCATTCTCCATATAATAAGGTACAACATTGATCATCAGTTCTCACCACTCTATATTATGTACAAGTAAATTTGGGTTAGTTTTTAACATTGTTTTAAAATGTACAGCTCGTACAGAAAAGTTTTGCCCGGTTGTACTTCAACGACTTTGTTAGTGATTCCAGGTCAGTATATTTTGATAAGATGATTTAATATTTTGATATCTATGCAAGACTTGTAATGAGAACTTAAAGAAGAGCTATGTATGCAATATTTTTTTAAACCTTTGTTAGTTGCATGTTTGATGGCATAATCTTCTTCCTTAACTCAATTTATGTCAGGGATCTCCGTCTTGTATGATGATCTCATTGGTAATCGAGTCCTAAGAGCATTAGAAGTTGACCTGACTGTCCTTCAGCTTTTATTTATGAACTCATAGACCATTGGTTTGAATATACTCGACTGGAAGTTCTCTCTTACATATTCTTGTTTTTGTGAAAAGAGTAAGTGTAAAGACTAACATTCACATGGAAGAAATGTGATCCAGAGGTTCCTGCTGTGCTGTTTTCTGTCAGCTCGAAACTATTTTGGTCCAGTGCATTTCTCAATAATGTTGCACACTGGAATTGTTGCTTATCAAACATTAACATGTTATCCAAGTCTGAAAATTGCCCCTTATATTTTCTTGTTCTTTTTCTTAGCTTCGTTGATAAGGAGGCAAGAGAGAAACTGGAGCCGTTTTCATCCTTGACTGGTTACGAGAGCTACCAAAATCGTGATCTTGAAAAGGTGACCTCCAGTTAATCTGTTTGAAGAGCATACCATGAAGTTCCTTTAATCTCTAAACTTTGTCTTCATCAAGTGTAGACTTCTCAGCAAGTGGCGAAAAACCTTTATGAAACAAAGGTTCAACCATCTACTTTAATACCAAAGCAAGTTGGCAACATTTATACTGCATCTCTTTACGCTGCGCTCGCATCTGTAATCCACAACAAGCATAGCACTCTGGTGAATGCTAGTTCTTTAATTTCCTTTATTCTATAGCGGTGAAACACTTCTTGTATATTTAAGTGAATTTTCTTCATTTACAGGAGGGCAGACGTGCCGTGATGTTTTCGTATGGTAGTGGACTTTCGTCCTCCATGTTTTCTCTGAAATTTCAGGAAGGACAACATTCTTTCAGCCTGTCAAATATCACTGCCATTCTAGATATCTCAAATAAATTGGAGTCCAGACATGTGGTATGTTCCTTTCCTTTTCCTTATTAATTTATTTAAGCGTTAGCTTTTATGCTTCATCTGTCCCATTCTACTATGTACGGAATGCCTCAATATTTTGAGCTATTTTTATATGGATGATGAATGAGATAATTCACAATTTGAACCTATAGTAAGACAGTTCTTCAAAAATTCCATAATTTATTATTATTAGGATAAGACTGTGTCTCTCCGCGAGTCCTTTTATAAAATCCATAATCTATTTCCATTACTTTTTACACGGATGCTAAGCATCAGTATTTGTTGTTCAGTTCCCTCCAGAGAAGTTTGCGAAGAACATGAAGCTGATGGAGCATAGATACGGAGCAAAGGATTTTGTAACAAGCAAAGACACATCCCTACTCTCCCCAGGGACATTCTACCTTACACACATCAACTCCATGTACAGAAGGGTTTATGCCAAGAACTGTTTAGCAGCACACAGCAATGGTTCGTTAGAAAATGGTTATTAGTATCTCCAGCTTTTATTTATGTGTAGCAGCTGTGATCTGTTCCTTTTAGGTTTGCACGTTCGTTTTAGAGTGGTTTCAATTTATTCTAAGTTTCCTAGAATCACTTGCCTAGTGTTTGTCTTTTGCCGAAATGTCTTCTTCAGCCTTGCATCTAGGTTATAGTAGGAATTAATTTAAGAAGGTGCTGAGTGATTTATTATAACGCTTTTGTCTTCCTTTCTTAAGATGTAAAATATGTATTTATTTAAGGTATATTTCTGGATGTTTCGCAAATATGGGCCCCAAATAATTGTATTTATACACTAGGCCTTCATAATATGTATATGCAAATTCAGGACCTCTTGATATGAATATGACAATTTTGCTTTTGACTTCACACATGTGCATATTTTCAAGATTAGGGATGGAAATTTAGATTAACTGGATTCGGATCGATCTTTTAAATAATTATGTTAAAATTATTCAATTTTAATCGAATTTATATATTATATGAGTCAAAATTATCTATTTTAATTTAATTTATTTAATAATTAAATTAAATTAGAAATTTTACAGATTAAATCAATCAATATTTAATAAATTCGAATTCGGTTTTAATTTATTTATTTTATTGAGTTAATCCAAACCTATCTAAATTTGAACCTGAATCTGATTTAAATTGATTCCTTTATATTGGATTTGCGGATCGGATTATATGTAGCCACTCTTATTCAAAATACAAGTGCGTACGGATTATAGATAAAATATAGAGTCAAGAATTACCATTTTCATATCAAGGTTTTATAAATATTAAAAATACATATAATGGGTTTATTATTACAAATACATATTAGAGGACTTATTATTCGTAAAATACCATGTTTGCATTTATACAAGAGGGTCTTTATGTATTGCAATGTGGTAGGCTAAAACTACTTAAAATAATATTTTAAAACTAGTTTATAAAGAAATTTTTAGAAAACAAATTTATTTTTTAGCTTAAAAATAAAAATTATATATATATAATTTTATGATGAACAATTTATTTACTTTTTAATTTAAAAAATCTAGAATACTATATAAAATTTATTGAAAATAAAAAGTTAAAAATAAATAAAAAACACCTATAATGCACAGCTAAATCATAGTTGTCAGACCCGAACCGACCCGTCCGGATCGATCCGGACGGTAAACCGATCCGGATTTGCAAAAAGACCGTTTATGCAATCGACCCGTTTCGACCCAGTTTGACCCGTTTTGATTCGCTTCAATCCGGTCGACCCGTCCGTCCGGGTCAAACCGGGTTGAAAAAATTTTATAAAAATTAATTTAAAAATTTTAAATTGATGATATATTTAATGCAAAAATAATTATTAATTAGCCCTATGTTGAAAAATGATATGTAGTTTAGATTTAGCATTTGGATGTGATAATGCAAAAAATATAATTAATTATTTTTTATTTGTAAATATCAATTATTAGTAATTTTAAAATTTTTATATTGTAAAATATTTAGACTTAAATATGTATACCTAAAAATATTAGCTATATCTCTTTTATGATTTATCTATTTTATGGTTTTATTTTTTTCTAATCTCCTAATTTATTTAAAAATTTCTATTTAAAAATTTTAGTTGTTATTATTATTATTGGTGATGGCAATTATGGTAGCAATATTTTAATTTTTACTGTGATTTTTATTACTGTTGTTGTTGATAGTAATGACATAATAAAAATACTCTAATCTTTTATTATGATTGCTATAGCTATTATTATTGGTAGTATTATTAGCCATAAATTTCTTACTATAATTATTATTATTACTAAAAATGCTTTAATATTATTGACCCGACGGTTCCATCCGAGAACCGTGATCCGAACAGTTTTCCGATTCGATGTCCGGTCCGGTTTTTAAAGCTATGAGCTAACAATTCCAACGCTCTCTAAATGGAAGATATTTAGTGAATTTCTATTTGAAGTAATAATTTATTGAAAATAAAGTAAATGTTTAAATTTAATAAGAAAATATTGTTAATGTAAGAAAATTTATTTGTAAATATTTCATGTTAATCTAAATTGAAATTTATTTGAAACACCTTTTATATTTTTTAATTGTTGAACTTACATATAACATCATAAAGAAAAGGTTTCTCATAAAAAACATTACACTTTATTAAATTAAAAACAAATTATAGAACAAGAAAATAAATTTTTTATTTCATGTTTAGTAACGTTGAGAGTAACATATAGATATGTTCCCATTAAAAAATAGAAAAGAAAATAAGTATTAATCAAATTGATCCACAGCTGGTAAACAAGCAGCAGCTATACGATAGAAAGAGACAGAGTTGAAGTTGTTGAAGATTGACTTCGCCTTCTCTGTTTCAGTGAAGAGAACAAAAGGAGAAGATAGATTGAATCCTGCCATGGAAGGATACAAGCTTTGGGTTAGAAAGAACAAAGACTTCGTTCACTCTCTCGAATCCCTCGCCAACGTTAGCTTCACAACCCCCTCTTTCTCTCTTGATCGATTTTTTTTTTTATGGGTAAATTTTTTTCTTGAAATTAAGAGAAATTGATTTCCCAGGGCATCACTTGGCTTCTTCCCGAGCGATTTTCCAATTCCGAGATCGGCCCAGAAGCAGGTTTTGTTAATCTTTGGTAACACTTGCCTCTTTTGCTATTATTATGCCTTTTCTAATTTTCAATCCAGCAATTCGTTTTATCCCCAAATTTGTTGCAATTTAAAAAACTTTTTTTGGCAAAGTTAGTTCAAAGATGAAATTTTCTAGTGGTCGGTAATGATTGCTGATTAGTTCGGGTTTATTCGCAGTTTACGCTTTTCTGGGTATAGTAAGCGCATTGAACCAGCACATTATTGACACTGCTCCGAACAGATTCAGGCCACCGGTCTCCCGTGAATCGTCTTTTCCATGGCCGCTTTGTTTGTCAATGATCAAGGATGTTGAAACTGTTGTCGAGGTCGCCGCACAGCATTTCTTCGGCGAGGATGGAAAGTGGAACTTTATTGCTGCAACTGAGGCAACAAAGTTTGTGAATTCATACTGAAACTTGCTCGACTATGTAATATTAAAGTCTCTTGTTTACAAACTGATGCTACTTTGTTTTTGAATTTGATGTGCTTTCAGAGCATTGGTACGTGTGGCATTGCTCCGAGATAGTGGATATAAAATGCTCCTGCAAGGAGGGGAGACTGTGAATGAAGATAAAAGAATACAAGTCCCTGGGGTTCCTAATGGTGGACTGGAGAATCATCAAAACCTTGTAGGACACCGTGCACATGGTTATAACCCAGATTTTCATGGTTATGTACCAAAAAATCTCGAGGGGAGAGCCATGTCTGCATTGAGTAGATTTGGGGAGGATGCTAGAATGATATCCAATCCAACGTGGAGGACATGGCTTCTTCATTCAGAAAATGAAGCTCCTGGTAGTGTGCAATGTTCAATGAAAATCTTGCATATTTCTTTCTCTAGTTGTAAGTTTTGCATTTACTAGAAGCTTAGTCCATGCAATTTTACCTTTTGTGCAGCTACATCTTTGGAAAAGCCAACTAGTTTGACAACTATTTGGTATGAGAAGGGACTTTCCGGACGGTTATTTCTCACAGGGGAAGTGCTTTTTATTATAAGACCTCTTATTTATGTTACCTTAATTAGAAACCATGGCATTCGGTCATGGTTACCTTGGTTGGTCTCGCTAGCTGTGGACATCACTGGGATGTCCATTCTCTCATGGGCGACAAGTCCTCGTAGTGAGAAGGAGAAGTTCTTTGAGCTCTCCAGATTAGAAAAAGATGAGGTAAGCTTTTCCCAGTATGTCTGGATTAATCTTAAATTAGTCTAGCCTGACTCTTTTTTGTTCAGTTTGATCTTTGTAGTCCTCATTTGTGATTCTAACTTCTGAGCAAAGTTTGATCTTTGTAGTCATCATTTGTGATTCTAACTTCTGAGCAGATGCAATGGTATATATTATGCCTTTCAGCTTCTGAGGAAGCTCTGATACTTTTTAGTCTTTTATTGTTTCAGTTGAAAAGACGAAAGCTGATTTTGGCACTTTACCTTATGAGAGATCCATTCTTTACCAAGCATACGAAGTACTACAACTCTTCCTTATGTGATTGTTTGTTATTAATTCGACAATTTATATGCTATTCATTACCATTGTCATAATCTATACTTCAATGGTTATGGTCAGGCACCGTCTTGGGAAGGTTGATAGCTATCTATCTCATGTACCATTTGTTGGGTTCTTCACAAGTAACTATTTCTGCAGCTCATAGTGTTTTTGAAGTTTTCTAGAACCTTTCTGATATTTTAGTTCATGCAACCTTTAAATCTGGTGCAGGTAAACTTGTAGAGCTTCTTATTGGAGCACAAACACGCTATACCTACATTTCAGGTTCATGAGCTGATAAAAACAGCAATATCCTTTCATCTGGACAGAAGGAAGATTTTATGTATGTGCCCTGTACCTCTATGGTTCTAGAAACATTGTGATTTATTATAATACAAAAAATTGTGGTTTCTTGTCACAATCAACAAGTTCAAACTGTCAGTATTTTTCCCTGCAATTTATTAAGTCAGATCTGCTGTATACCCACGGTTGATATAAATTTTGTATAGCATAATGCATATGAAACCTTTTTGTGGTGGAAGAGAATCAATAGTTATATATAACTTTCGAAAGAAGCTTCATTATTGTACATGCTACTATGCATGCCATGCTTTATGCATGTTCAAGACCTTACAACAGCTGTTTAGGCCTCACTATTTTTAAGTAAATGGCATTTATTTAGCTTCATTGTATATCCTCAATGAGTTATGGGTGTCTTCTGTTTCTGTCAATTGGCAATTGTCATCTGTCCAAGCTGATAATTGGAGGTTTTGTGGTGATTAGTTCGATTTCTTGTCTGACAATTAACTGCTGTAAACTGTTCAAGAAATATGAATTATGGACTATGGTAGTAAGAACTTACTACTATTGCTCATCTGACTTCTTGTAGTCTGACTTTAACATTTACCTGTAAGTTTGTGGAAATTAAAGTCTTTCTTTGTTTAGTCCTACGGAGTGTACAAAAGAAAATAAAGAAAAATGGCATATACCAAAGAAAGTGTTGTGAACAACTATTTTGTTGCCTAAACTAATATTTTTAGCTTGTTTTTACTGGTTTGACTTTTTTGGTTGTTGAGAAATGGGTTTGGATAGTTCCTAGGTCTTTTTCTTTTCAGCTTTTAACTCTAGTATCTTATATGTTTCTATATTCATAATACATGGACATGGCTGTATGTCCATTCTTTTGCTTAATATTGCTCAGTTTCCATACATTGGCTATATGGTCTCCTGCTTCATGTCGTGCTATGACTATGTTGTTGACATTGTTTTTAGAATCTGGAAGACTACTTGCTGTGGAACTTTTTCAGGAAGGCTTGTCTTTTACCTAGTTTGGTTTTGTTGGTGCTTGTTTCTTAGAACTTTATTTTCTCTCCGGCAACTTTCAGTACGGCTTGGAAGGAAAGTATGGTGCTTATTCTCATTGCTTATAGTCCTACTTGAGATTGTTTTCTAAACTTACTAGTAGTTCCATAAACTCTAGAGACGTCTAGAGAGATTTTGTATTTTTATTATAGGAAGAGCCATTACTGACATCCAAATTTCCTTCAGGATGTTGTAAGCAAAATATTGTACCAGATGTGATTCCATCACCTCTAGCCTAAGTGTTTGTCAATTGCTTGATCTATCAAGAACCGGAGATCTCAAGGCTCCAGATTTTTACTTTGTAGTTCCTTCTAAGTAGACGGAATATGAAAGCAGAGGTTGTGAAAGCATATCCTTGGAAGTGCTACAAGTTATGGTGTTAGAAACCTATCTCCTTAGCTTAACATCTCAAGTCAAATGAAAATTAAAGTGAGATGAGACATTGATTTAATCCTGTTGGCATGTAATACACAAATTTGTATGAAAGCCTTATTACCTGTTTTTGATGCTGAATTTATGTTCTCTTATTCACTGGAGTGATATTGTATATCAAAGTGGAGCAGTAAGGTTCATTATTTCACCGAAATAATGAGTTTATTTAGATAATGATAGTGCCAGAAGAATCCATTTAAATTAGTGGTGTAGGTTAGGTGTTTTAGAGACAAATCTTTCATTTTAGAAATCGAGTGCATCACAAGTGAATGCATCGAATATTTATAGAGCTCCTTTACTTGGAGCGAAGTGATTCTGAAATTTTTTTTTTAAGAAATGAGTTACTGAAATATGAGTCTAACTTGTGAAAGTAAATATAGATAGTTATCTGAAAGTGATTTTTTAAAGTGAAAAGGTTATTTTTTAGGGTAAAGTAAATATGTCCTTTGCTAGTGTATGTGGTAGAATATTTGACCTTTAATCTAAACAATAATTTTTGGTTGGTTAGGATGATTATAGGATTTTGAATTTCATTCATAAGCGTCTTGGTGGAGTTCAATCTGCATGTTGCATTCCATTTGCTGCTCTTAACTTCAGGGCTTCGTAATTCAATTGATGATTATTATATAACTAGTGCGTACTCTACGTCTTTATTTGTACGCAAGCATTTATATTTTTTTGGTTGAATTGGTTTAGGGGGGGGCATATGAGAGTATAAAATGAAATTTTTTTGAAATAAAAAATATTTTTAATTTTTTAAAAAATAAATTTATATTTTTTTATTTAAATAATAAAAATAATTAATAAAAAAATTTTACTATAAATTTTTTTTATATTTTTTAAATTTTTAAATAAAATTTTTAAATATTTATAAAATATGTATTTAAAAATGTGAAATAAAAAAATAAAAAGTACGCACACTTAGTGTGTATTTTAAATCCTGAAATTTTTATATCTCTTTAACATTCTGAAACTCTGATATCTCTCGTCATATTGGAATTTTAGAAAGTTCAAATATTTTAGTTATTCAATGAATTCAGAAGTTCCATTCTATTTTATTATTTAAAACTTATCACCTTAATTTTTAAAACTTTATTTTTCATTTCCATAGATTTTAAAATAAAATTAAATATAATAATTTAAATTTATTTTAAACTCATTTTAAAAATATTTATTTTATACAATTCACTTTCGTAATATTTATGCAATGCCTATTCTCACATTTTCAATAAAAGTTTTTAAATATGTTTTAATTTTTGTAAAAACTTGAAATATACAAATACATTATATGTTAATAATATATATATCATTTTTATATAAAATATTATATTAATTTTTTATAAAATTAATTATTTTAAAAAAACTTATTATTATAATAAGTACCGCAAAATGTCTCCGAAACGTATCAAACAGTCAGGTTTTGCAGAAGTGAAATTGTTATGCATTGCCTGCTATAATCTTGAAGCAGTCAAGAATCATTTAGTGTGAGATTTTTTTTTTTTTTTTTTTTTTTTGTGTCAAACGTTTATGAATCTGTTAAACCTTTTGTCAAGTTTATGTACTTTTCAGCGATTTTGTAATAATGTCTGGATCCGTTCTCTTATTAATCAGCTGTTGCAAAAATAAAGGTGGAGAAGGTGATTAGCTTCTCCAGTGTTTTGAATTAGTGGAATCTATTCTCTTTATTAGTAATTGTAATGGCTGTTATTATTATTATTCTTCTTCTTATTTGTCTATCTTGGCTATAGGTAGGGATGTAATATATGACCCGATTCGAAAACGCAATCCAAAATCGATCCATTTAATTAGAATTAGGGTTAAAAAATTTAAACCTTATAAATATATGATTGGATTAAGATTGAACAAATTTGATCCGGTTATTAAATGGATCGATTCGGATTAAACCGAAATTGACCCACCAATTCGAATTGACATCTCTTGAAAAAATAATATTTAATTTTTCCTTTTCGTTTATTAGAATATTAGTAATAAAAATAATTAATAATAGCAATTTATAAATTATTAAATTATATGGTATTTATAATTAATTATTATTTTCATATTTTAGCAAAATAGTGTAATATGTTTTTAAAATTATAATATTATCGAAAATATTACTATATAGCTGTTTCTGTAATGGCGAATTTAGATTTTCTATAAAAATTTTTATCAAATTTGTTAGATAGTTATATTTATCAATTCTATCGAAATTATTAGTATGTATTTATAATTATAAAATTTTAGCTATCACCACATATTTTCAAAAAATAAAAATAAAATTTTTTGAATATTTTAAACCGATGAAGATACTAAAAAAAAAATATTTTGACGGATATTCACTATATTTTGTCACTAAACTATCGTGTATTTTTATTACAACTGATATTATAAATTTTTCGAAACTTAAAAATATAAATATTTTAATTATTAAATAGATCGATCCGTTTGATCCGATTATTAATAGGTTGGATTATGATTGATAATTTTGATCCGTATAAATTTATGAATTAGATTAGGGTTGAACAAATTTAATTCGGTTATTAAATAGATCTATCTGAGATCCACCGATCAATCCAAATTGCCACCACTAGCTATACGCACTAAAAAACATTATGTTGGTTTTTTGTAAAAGTTACTGAAGTTTATTTGGTTCGCCATTTAAGTCTGATAATTTTAACACCCAAACTTGGACGCAACAGTGGACCAACTTCATCAAAATAAAAGTGAATTCTATCAAAATAAAAGTAAGTTTGATAAAAAAAATAAAATTTAGTAAAAATATGACGAACTTAGAATTTTTTTTAAATCAATTTGCAATAAAAAAAGTGAGCCCAAATTTTTATGAATATCATTTTAATACTATTGATAAATAATGTCGGACTAAATTTTTTTTATAACATATGTCTTCTAATGTAGCATTTTTTTTCATATATATAAATTGAACTGATATGAAATATCTGTCCCGTAATAAATTAAATAAATTAAATAATCTATATCAAAATAAAGTGGATTATTTTTGCCCTATAATAAACCAACGTAACGTTTGGAGGGATGTAACAAAGCGGTGGTGGGAAGTAAGTTTCATGGCCGATACCAGAAGTAGTTATCACATTTGCCATGAATGATTTGCTTGGAAGCAGTCAATTTGCGAGAGATGTTCGAGGAAAGCGGCGATCACATGACAAGATTGATGATAATGTATATGTCTTCATTCATACGGAACTCAAAAAAATTAACTAAAAAGCAACGCTGATTTAATAATAAAAGAATTTATTATTTTTAAAAAGTTAACTTTATTTGTACGAATTTCGAATTTATGCAAATTACTTGCACGCATGATTTGTATTTGGTGAGAAACGAGATCTCAAATATGTTTGTGTGAATTGTAAAATGTAAAATTTAAAATTTTGAACATAGCATCATAAAGACTATATAGGCCGTTTGGCATTGCAGAGATAAGTAATTTTTAATTTTTAATTTTATTTTTTAATATATATTTATGAGATATAAAAGCTTATTAAAATTTTAGAAATTATAAAAAAATTTATATAATAAGATTTTATTGTATATTTTTATTTTTTTAAAATAAAAAAATAAAACTCATTTTTAAAAAATAAAAATATTTTTTATTTTAAAAAAAATTTATTTTATAAATATTTTCAAACGTCCCGTAAAAAGGAAGCCGTGGTAGCGGTGAAAAATTATTTCTTTATACTGATTTCGTTAGTTCTCTTTTAATGATTTAATGCAGAAACTTTTTCCAATGTGTTTATTTGCATGCGAGCGATGGAAATACTATTGAAAGGGTTAATCGGTGAGTACTGTAAAACTGATTACGAAAAATAGTAAAAATTAATATTTATTATATTAACAACAATAAATTAATAAATATTTTAATTGAACTTTTATTACGTGTATGTGCTCTCGTGTTAAATAATTTTGAGTTCATTTTATTTAGTTTAATTCACTTCGTAAAGTTCACTTCTGAGAGTTTAGTATGAGACAAGTCAAAAAAAAGTCACTTTAAAATATTTATAAAATAATTTTTTTTAAATTAAATAGTATTTTAAAGTTTTGAAAATATAAATTAATTTGTGACTTAAAAATAATAATGTACATATTAAAAAGTTTATAATTATAATTTATTATTTTTAAATTTTAAAAAATTATAAATATTATTAATTTTATTTTAAAAATATAATAAATTTATTTAAAACGATCTATTTTAAAGCTTAGTCAAAACTTATTCTTCGTTCATCCTTGTAAATCTCGCTAATTAAATTTTTGTGCAAGGGAACAGGCTAGCTGGTCCGGTTCGACAATTAGATTCACCTGATAATGTTTCAAACGTGCCTTATCCTTTTATTATTTGAAGACCATTCATGTTCATGTTTATAGATTTATAACCTGCAGTGTTCATCGTGCTACCTTAGTTTTATATTTACTTTGTATTGAAAAGTGAATTTACAAATAAAATTTTTAATTTTAAAATTAGATTCAAAGTAAAATATTTTATGAAAAAATTAAATTTAGTTTCTGTATTTATTTTATTTTTAAGTTAGTTGATAATAAAAAAAAATTTTAAAAAGTGAATCAAAAGACTTGATAGACACGTTCTTTATGTGTGAATGTTTGGAGAGGTTTTTTTTCATTATAATATTTTATTTTATATTGTAATAAAATTTTAAAAATATTTTATAAATGTTTTTAAATATAAAATTATATAAAATAATTTTATAGTGAAACTTTATTATTATGTATTATTATTATTTTTAAATAAAAAAGTAGGACTTATTTTTTTAAATTCAAATATTTTTTTAAGAAAAATTTATTTTCAATAAGCATTTTTAAATATGTATTTTGTGGAAAAGAAAAGAAGTATTGAGAGCATGTAGCAGAAAGCTTTACCAAAAAAAAGAAAAAATTTTTTTTTGTCATGTTCAAATTAAAAAATTAAAAATGTATATTGTTTTATTTTTATAATGTTGATCAAAATTTTAGTAAATTGATTCTGTGATTCAATTGAATTTAAAATTTTATCAACATATTTTAACTCATATTTTTTTATATCTAAAAATAAAAAATATATTTTATTAGTGGAATAAAACTGATATGCCTATAAAAAATAATATGCTTCTATTTCTATTTTTATTATATTATTAAAAACTGATCAGTGTCGAAATATAATATAATTAAATTAATAATAACTTTTTAATAATTTTAAATTTTTAGATCAAATAATATAATATGATATCGAATCAATGTCTTGATTAAAGCCACATGTATAAAGTTAATCTTTTTATTTAAAATAAAAGTGCACATATATATCCATGCATCAAAAAAAAAAAAAAAAAAAAAAAAAAAAGATACCGTGCCGCGTACGAGAGAACCTACAGGAAATATAGTAATCAATACGGTATAAATTTTTTTTCGTAAGTTCAATTTTTGCGGATCAATTAGTTAGTTAATAATTTCAAAGGAAAAGAGTTTGCCGGCGGCACCTAAGACTATTCATCATAGTTGGCAGATCCGGACCGATCCGTTCGGATCGATCCGTGAACCGTCGATCCGGACGGCAAATCGGTTCGAATTTGCAAACATACCGTTCATATAGCTGATCCGCTCTGACCCGTTATGATTCGTTCGGAACCGTTCAACCCGTCCGTCCGATTGAACCGTTCCGATATTTAAAAAAAAATTTCAAAAAAAATCTAACTAATCAAGTAATTAGTCTAATAATCTAATCTAAATAATAAGTTAATAACTCTAATCTTATTCCTAATCTTAATACGTACTTATATCGAGTCGAGCTGCAGGCTGCAGCCGCTCGATCCTAATTCCTAAATCTACTTCATTCTCTTCTCTCTCCTATCTCCGACAAATTCGCTACCGCTCTCCGACGAGCTCCCCTTTCCGGCTCTCTATTATACTCTCGGCTCTCTACTCTGCCTCTGCTCTCCGCCTCTGCTTGTTGCTGTCCAACACTCTCCCCTGTGCTCCGGCTCTCCACTCTCTGGCTACGTTTCCTGCTTTAGGCTGTCTGCTTTCACCACTACCAATTCGTCTCTCTACCCGCTCTGCACACTGTCCGTCCGCACACTACATACGTTCATCTGTTAGCAATTTTAGCTCTTTGCTAATTGCTATACAATGTCTGGTGTTGGTTCTAATCCATCTTCAGAATCTGCCACACAGTCTTCAACAATTCCAGCAACTCAAACTTCTTCTTCAAGAGGACAAAGCCATCCTGCCTGGAATCATTGTAGACTGGGTGAAATTGGCAGTAGTGATAAGAAGAAAAAACAATTGATATGTAGCTATTGTTCAAGAGCATTTGCTGGAGGTGGCATTAACCGATTCAAACAACATTTATCCGGAGTTAAAGGGGATGTTGGCGCTTGCAAGAATGTTCCTGCTGATGTTCGCTATCAGATGAAGTTACACATTGATGACTTCGCTTCCAAAAAGAGAAGACATCAAGAAATGCTCGACGAACAAAATCCATTTAGCGAACGCCACAAGGAATATGAGGAGCAGGCTTATAACACATTCAGCGATGGTGGAGATGTGCTACGAGATCAAGGCACATCAACAGAAACTGGAGAGGGTCATTTAAGAAGAGAAATGCACGCAAAAGGAAAAGAGGTAATCCCTACACATTCTTATTTTATGCCGAGAACCACTCCCAATGCACAACCCATTTTGAAAAGTGTAATGCAAAATAAAGAGGCTATGGAAAGATGTGCGATAGCCATATCGAAATGGATGATTGATGCATGCATATCTTTTAATGCCGTTAACTCTATGTATTTTCAACCTATCGTAGATGCTATTGCCAGTATGAGTGCAGGTTACAAAGCTCCCCGTTATCACACTTTTAAAATTTTTTTGTTGAAAAAAATGTTGAGAAGACGAGGCTCTATGTTGAGAGTTATCGTGATGAATGGAAGAAGACGGGATGCACTATCATGGCTGATGGATGGTCAGATCAAAATAGAAGAACTATTATCAACTTTTTAGTTTATTGTCCGAAAGTTATTATCTTTCTCAAATCTGTAAATGCATCTGATGCCTCAAAAACTGCTGAGATATTATACAAGCTGTTTAGAGAAGTTGTCCTATATATTGGTGCTGAAAATGTGATTCAGTTTGTTATTGATAATGCATCTAACTATGTTGCTGTTGGTAGACTATTAGAGCAAGAGTTTAAAGATTTATTTTGGTCTCCTTGTGCTGCACATTGTATTAATTTGATATTTCATGATTTTGGCAAGTTAGATGAAGTTAGCAACTTGGTGACTCATGCATCTAGGATTACAAAATATATTTACAACCACTGCTTTCCTTTACATTTGATGAGAAAGTTTACATGTGGGAGAAAAATACTTAGGCCAGCACCGACTCGCTTTGCTACGAATTTTGTTGCTTTGCAAAGTATATTGACTCATAAAGATAGTTTGAGAGCTATGGTTACATCTAAAGAATGGATAACTTCTGCGTATGCTAGGAAGAGTAAAGGAAAGAAATTTGTTGATGATGTTCTAACTCCTTCATTTTTGGACAGAATGTGTAATTATTGTGAAACTAACTGCTCCTTTAGTTCGTGTTCTTCGCATTGTTGATAGTGATGATAGGCCTTGCATAGGGTATTTGTATAAGACTATTCATAATGCCAAAGCTGAAATATTGAACAGATTCAAGAGAAATAAGGAAAGAGTTGCACCATATTTGAATATTATTAGTAATAGGTGGGATCATCAGTTAGGTAGGGCTTTATATGCAGCTAGTTATTGGCTCAATCCTCAGTATCAATATGATAGCTCTGCCTATGACAAAAATTGTTCCACTACTTCGGAGATTCTAGATGTTATAGAAAAGTATGCTCATTGAGATTTTGAGTTAATCAGTAAGTTGACTAGTGAGTTAAAGCTCTTTAGAAATTCCGAAGGAGACTTTGGACGTATTTTTGCCATAGCTAATCGTCAACGAATGGCTCCAGGTAGTCTTAATTATTAATTGTATGGTTACTTGATTTGTATATTATTTTGGTTTTCTAAAACTTTTATATTCTTGTAAATGAACGGTGGTTATTATATGAAAACAGTGCTAAGCATCTCCAAAATTTGGCTATTCGTGTGTTAAGCCAAATATGCAGTTCCTCAGGTTGTGAGAGAAACTGGAGCATATTTGAGCATATTCACTCCAAAAAAAGAAATAGATTGGAGCATCAACGGCTTAACAATTTTGTGTATGTTTATTGTAACTTAAGATTGAGACAGAGGTAATATTTATTCTATATATTTTATTGTTAATTTTTATTGTTTATAACTTCATATTTTCAAATGTTTTTTTAATGAATCGTGAATGCAAATTAGGAATTATTTGAAGGGTCGAAACTATAACCTTATAGATGTTGAAGAATTTGGTGACAATGTTGATTGGACAACTATGGAAGAACCTCCACTTTTAACGAATGAAGAGTTAGAAGCTTTTTACAAACAATTGAAAGAATGGTCAATTCAAGAGAAACACACTGATGGTAGTTGTTTTTCATTTTATTTTCATTAATAATGTTACATTGTGAATTTAAGAATCTAACTTTTGAAATGTAATTATTTTGTAGATATTGAACTGAACCTTGATGATCTTGATGTGGATGATGAAGATGAAGAAGATAATGAAGAGGGACTGCCTCATGGATGTAAGATAATTCTGTTTGATATTATTTCTATTTTCTAGGAGTTAAGTTTTGTTCTGTATTCTGTTTGCTATTGATTAACTAGTTTGCTGGCATATTTGTTGGAAATTTTTTTTACTGGGCAGTGGCTTAGTGGTTTGTTTTGGATTTTTTTTCTTACTGCCAGCATAGGTTAGGGCTTTCTGGATTTTTTTTATGTATTATAAGCACCAGTTTGGCAAAGTAGAATTTTTTTTCTTGCTGCCAGCACAGGGTTTTTTTCTTGCTGGGCAGTGGCTTAGTGGTTTGTTGTGATTTTTTTTTCTTGCTGTCAGCATAAGTTAGGGCTTTCTGGATTTTTTTTGTGCAGTATAAGCACCAGTTGGCAAACAGGGATTTTTTTTCTTGCTGGGCAGTGGCTTAGTGGTTTGTTGTGATTTTTTTTCTTGCTGCCAGCATAAGTTAGGGCTTTCTGAATTTTTTTTGTGCAGTATAAGCACCAGTTTGGCAAATTAAAATTTTTTTTCTTGCTGCCAGCATAGGTTTTTTTCTTCCTAGGCAGTTGCTTACTAATTTGTTGTGTTTTTTTTTCTTTGCTTGGCAGTATGGCTTACTGGTTTGTTGATTTGTTTACTTTTTTTTGTTTCTGGCCAGTATGATTTACTGGCTTATTATAGGTTTTTTTTCTTACTTGCTTGCTGCCAAAGTGGATTTGGGAGCATAATATTTAGTTATTTACAACACTTAAAGACTTAACTCAGTTAAGTGTACAGATTAGAGTGAGTGATTTTATAGAAACATAAGTTCTGTTTCTGTCTTCTGTGTGTGATATGTACCGTCAAAGCTTGACATGCAATTTTATGTTTTTTTTCTTGCTGTCAGCATAAGGTTTCTAAGATTTTTTTGATCTGGCATAGCAGCATAGCAGTCTTTTATAGTTGTATGTGGAATTTTTTCTTATTGCCATCATAGAGTTTTTCTTTTTGCTGAGCAGTGGCTTACTGGTTTGTTCACTTGTTGTGTATTTTTTTTCTTGCTTGTCAGTATAGCTTGCTGGTTTGCTGGTTTGTTTGAACTTTTTGTTACTGGCTAGTATGTCTTACTGGCTTATTATAGATTTTTTTTCTTACTAGCTTGCTGTCAAAGTGGATTTGGGAGCATAATATTTAGTTATTTAGAGCACATAAAGAGTCAAGTGTAGAGACTAGAGGCATTGAATTGATTTTCTGACCACTACTATGGCATTGAATTGTTGGCAACAAAAAAGAATTGATTTTCTTTACAGACAGAAGTGAAACAAATCCTTCATTCTTTTGTTTCCTGCATGTTATAACATAATTAATTTTTCCTCTACAAACTAGATTACTATAGTTTGCTGTCTTGATGACTGATTAATGTTTCTTACATGTGTGTTATAACATTGCACAGGTAGTAGTAGGGGATTGCTGACTGCCTGATAGAGTTGAAGCCTTGAATTGAAGGTGTTTTCTTTACCCTCATGCACAGCTGAAGCTTTGAAGAATAATTTATATCTCTCAGCAAAACTGCAAAGTTCTGAATGTTGTTAGAAACTTAGGAATTGAGAGGTTAATGCTGTTTGGATGTTAATAATGAAATGATGAATTTTTTGGTTTACAGTTGGTATGAACTGTATTATGTTGAAGCTAGAAGTCTAGAAGTTCCTAAGTTTATGTAACATTCATAGTTAAGTTGAAATTTGAAAACTAGATGTTGATGTGTTTGTCTTTTGATAAAGAGTTTTTGCTGTGTGCTAAATAATGCTATCTGTGCTGTTCTTTGGAGTTTGGACAGACTAGAGTTGCCTCAATGGCGTAGTCATTACTCAGCAGGATCAGGTACTGTTTGACCCGACGGGTTAACTGTTGACCCGCCGGGTCAAACCGTGACCCGTTGACCCGGATGATATTTTGGGTCAACATCCGGTCCGGTTTTTACAATTTTGCTATTCACTCATACAGTAAGACGTCGATTTTACGATGGAGATACTTTTCTGTCATTTTCGATAAAAAATTTATAATTTTAATAAATTTTTATAAGATTGAAAAAATAAAATTATTATTTATAAATCATATTATTATATATTTTATTATTATTTAGATAAAAAATAAAACTTATTTTTAAAAATAAACTAATAATAATTTTTGTTTATATAAATATAAAAATAACTAGATAAATAGGATAAACTTATTTGAAATAATAAAATTTTAAAATAGTAGCAAAAATATCTCCCTAGGTTTTAACTAATTATTAGTGTTTTGTCTTTCTGTAGTATATGAGCACTATCCTCTAAGTCTAACCAACCAAAAAAGAAAAGACTTTATTTGGGGTCCATTAAATAGCACTTTGATAACTAATTAAAATTTTGCGTAAATATAAGGACATGATAAAATTTTTTAAAGTAAACCTTTTTGTAAGTTGAGTTATTAAGTAGTTATGAGTAAATTATTCGAAATCATTGGAAAGTAAAATTTTTACTAAAAAAATTATTTTAAAGTTACTTTCTTTAAACTTAATAAGCACTAATTGGGATGAAATTGTTGAAAGAAAACTATTCAATTTTAACATTGACGCCTTTCTATCCACCTAGATAATTATATGATGGTTCGGTTTGCTGCCGACTTGATTTTTAATATATACACAAAATATATATAAAATAAATATAAATTTTATTTTATTAAATATTTTTAGTTTTCAATTTTAATTTTTTTATATTTCTTTTTCAAAAAATTAAATTTATTTTAAAATAAACACACACTAAACATATAATTACATGTCATAAAATATTTATTATATATAAATTTTTTACTATATTTTAAAGTTAAAAAATTCGTCATTAAGAAAGCTTCTGAATAAACTTTTTTTTTAAAAAAACTCTTTATTTAAATTCGAAATGACCCGAAATTCTGGTAAGTGTATGTGATTTATTTAGGTTTTGTTAAATTGACTACATACGCTATGGGCGCTTCAAAGACCTACTTAATCGCAGTTGATCAAGGGATAAATTAGCTTAAGTTTCGAAACTGCTTTTCTAGAACCCTGCAGCATATTTTGCATGTAACTTTTAGAAGTTATAAATTAGCTTAAGTTTTTGTTCTTAAGGTAAGAGATAAATACTGGTCTAGTTTTATGTAATTTGTGTATAATCAATAATTGTAGAAAATCTCCATCAATCATGAGCAAATTAGTACATGAGTAGCTTCACAGATTACAGGCTATTCCAACTTAATTATTTGCTAACATTTAGGACATATTTAGTTAGGCTTGAAATTGAGTTACCAAACTAAGTATTTAAAAATGAGTTCTTGAAGAAATAATTGTTGAAAATAAGTTCAGTCTTTTATGCATAGTTGTGAGATCCGGACCGACCCGTCTGAGTTGACCCAGAAATCATCGATCCGGACGGTAAATCGGTCCGAATTTGTAAAAATGACCGTTTATTCAATCGATCTATTTCGATCCGTTTTGATCCGATTTGATCCGCTTTAACCCGATTGACCCGCCCGTCCGGATCAACCAGGTTAAAAGAATTTTAAAAAGATTAATTAAAAATTTTTAAATTGATAATATATTTAATGCAAAAATAATTGTTAATAACTCTATATTAAAAAATGATTTTTAGTTTAGATTTTGCATTTGGATGTGATAATACAAAGATATAATTGATTATGTCTTATTATGTCTTATTAGTGATTTTTAAATTTTTATATTATAAAATATTTAGACTCAAATATGTATACCTAAAAAAGTTAGTTATATCTCTTTTATGATTTATCTATTTTATGGCCTTATCTTTTTCTAATCTCCTAATTTATTTAAATATTTCTCATTATAAATTTTAGTTGTTATTATTGTTGTTGGTAGTGGCAATGCTATATTGACAATATTTTAATTTTCGCTGTGATTATTATTGCTGTTGTTGTTGATAGTAATATAATAGTAAAAGTACTCTAATTTTTTGCTATGATTGCTGTTGTTATTATTATTGGTAGTGTCATTGTCAGTAAATTTCTTACTACGGTTATTGTTATTATTAGTTAAAAATACTTTAATATTATTGACCCGACGGTTGGACCGGTTGACTCGATGGATCAATTCGAGAACCGTGATCCGAACAGTTTTTCGGATCGATGTCCGGTCCGGTTCTGACAACTATGCTTTTATATACTTTTTATTTAAAATGAGTTTAGAAATAAATTTTTTTAAATATGGCTGTTAAAATGAGGTTTAAAAGTGAGTAAATAAAATTTCTGATAAGAAATAAATACAAAAGCTCGTTGGAACTCAGTTTTTGACAGAAAGAACATAAGTTTAAACCTAAATAAGCATGGCTTTAACTTATCAACGCTTCTCCTCTCATAAAAGAGTTCGTGTTTAGCAACAATTTTAACTAATTTTTTTCTTTGAGATACTCCAATTTTTAACTCACTTTTAAATCAAAATAAACATAAAAATTATACTCAAGTTTTAAGGAAAAAAACTCTACTCAGTAATTTAAATTTTAAAACTAAAATATTTATTTTAATTCTAATTTTTAATAATAAATAAATATAAAATTGGATTCAATTTTTATTTCAATATTTATTTTTTAAAACTCATTTCAGAACAAAATTAACACGCGAGGAATGCAAACAAGAATATGCATCACTGTTACTAAACCTTATCCCTCAATTCATACAGTCCTCTTCCTGTACAAGCATCTCGTGCCAAGCCAAGCTCTGTTTCTTGTTGTATTCAGCATCATGCGTGATTTGTCCATTGACAACAACCCGTGAACCAAGTTTCGTACAACCGTTTTTCTAGAGAATTACTTCTCACCACTGAAATCAAGTATCTTATGCATCATATATATAACCACCTTATCCTTGCTGATCATTATAACAAAGCATTAGAATGAGAGCTTCATGGTTGAGGCTGTTGCTAGTCACGCTCCTTGTTCAATGGCCTTCTGCTCAACCAAAACTTGCAACTCCACCTCCGTTGCCGTCTCCACCGATTCCTTCAGCTTCTCAGCTAAAATGGCAACGACGTGAACTTATCATGTTCTTCCACTTTGGCGTGAACACCTTCACTGACTCTGAATGGGGAACAGGCAAGGAAGATCCATCTATTTTCAATCCTGCAGGTATCAATTCCTGGCAATGGATAGATGCAGCTGCAGATGCGGGTTTTTCGCTCGTCATACTTACTGCGAAGCACCATGATGGATTCTGCCTTTGGCCATCGGCTTATACTGATCATTCAGTTGCCAGCAGTCCATGGAGAGGTGGGAAAGGCGACGTTGTAAGAGATTTTACTGAAGCTGCGAAGGCCCGTGGGATTGATGCAGGGCTGTATCTCTCACCGTGGGATCGCCATGAGAAGACTTATGGTCAGGAACTCGAGTACAATGAGTTCTACATAGGACAGCTCCAAGAACTGCTTACAGAGTAGAACACTGCAACTGACCTGATAACTTCTCAGTTAATATAGTTGTTTATGATGTGTAATATGTGAATATGGTTCTTACCTGTATGTAGATATGGAAGCATTCATGAGATCTGGTTCGATGGAGCAAAGGGTCCCAATGCACCAAACATGACATACCACTTTCAGGACTGGTTTGCAATGGTGAAGCAGATGCAGAGTTCAGTAAACATATTCTCTGATGCTGGACCTGATGTCAGGTGGGTTGGTGAAGAACAAGGGTTTGCAGGTGATACCTGTTGGTCTTCCATCAACCGCACCTTACTCAGAATAGGAGATGGCAGCATAGTTAGGTGAGCGAACTTGAATTTTATAGTTGCATTTAGTTGAATTACCTTTTGCTTGAACTCCAACATAATTATTGGTCTTTCTGGACTAGTTATCTAAACACAGGTGATGCTAGTGGAACTGACTGGGTGCCTCCAGAGTGCGATATCTCAATCCGCAAGGGCTGGTTCTGGCACAAGGCTGAGAAACCAAAGCCACTGAATCAGCTTCTGGACATTTACTACAAATCGGTTGGGCACAACTGTGTCCTGCTGCTTAATGTGCCTCCCAACTCTACAGGTCTGATATCTGAGACAGACATCGAAAGACTTCAAGAGTTCCAGTCAGCAATCCAAACAATCTTCTCTATTGACATTGCAAAAGAGAGCATGGGAAAGGCCATCAGCCAGAGAGGAGGCAGATATGGTGGTTTCACTGCAGACAAAGTCTTAGACGGAGATGATGACACTTACTGGGCTCCTGAAGCAGGCATAGATGCAACCATTTACTGGATTGAACTAAGTTGTATCAAAGGTAATGCTAGCTTCAATGTCATAAGAATTCAAGAAGCGATCAGCTTGGGCCAGAGAATCCAATTGCACTCAATTGAGGCTGATGGCATGGCAGTGGCAAATGGTACGACAGTTGGTCACAAGCGCCTGCACCGGCTCAGGTATCCAATCAGTGCCAAGAAGGTGAGGATCTGGATACTGAAGTCAAAAAATGTTCCACTAATATCCGCAATTGGCCTGCACTTCGATCCGTTCTGGACCGAAGATTTCAACACCAACTCAACCAATCCCAAGTACCAATCAAATTATAAGCAATTCTGAATAATAAGATTAGCCAGACACTTCAATGTCATGCTGCATTTCAGCTACGATCGTATTGGTCTATTTTCTGAGGCCCCACACTCACTGAATAAAAAGTTAACATCTCTGCAGTTATTAATGCATTTCATAGTCAGGCAAAAAGATCCTTGCAAAATACGACGGGAAAATGATGGATGAATATTCCTAAGAAGAGCTCTCGTGCAAAGAGAAACTTTCCAAAGAAAGTAATGGTTGAAAGAAACTGATTCTGAAGGCATTGAGCCTGAAGCAGCGATGAAAAATCTTTCTCAAGCACGAAGAAAAAGTCCTTTCATTTGTTATCAGCTCTCAACCGAAGGTACTTTCCAGTCAATTTAAAATTGACAGCAAAATCTTTTCCTTTTAAATCAGATCCACATTGACAATGATATCAAGTCATACATAGCACAACGAACCAAACACGTCAAGGTATATCCTAAATGGTACATGTAAGATCATATCCCAATCAGTTTGGGACTTTCTACTTTTATCTTGCTATGCCAGTCACCACGAAGTGTAAGTATCATAAACTTCTTGGTTGCATTTAAGATGATCTTTGAGACTTTTTCCTTGACAATTGGACTTTTACGTTGCAGTTTAAGCTTTGAAGTATTTACATCTTGCAAGGAGCTAAACGAAATGAAAGTTTGTAAATCACACATCGCAATACATGATTCGTCAAAATCCGAAGTAAAGGATCCTAAATTCAAGAATACAGATTGGTTAAATGAGAAAGCTGCTTTCTGAGGTAGCACAAGGTTGATATAAAACATCTGCTTTCCTGTAGCTGCGTAACCAACCAAGATGTGCATCCTCATAAGAACTACTTCAAAAAATGTTGCATAGACTGATGCCAAGACCTCATTCATATACAATCCCTTTAGCGACGCATCCTCGCTACTAAGTGCTCACTTTACTTGGAAGAAGGCCACCTCTCTTGGCCATTTTATACAGAACCATAGCAGTAAGAGCTTTTGCATCAGCAGTCATGCAGCATATTTATCATATGGAACAACAAGTACCTTAATTAGTTCCCAATGATCATCAAGGCCCTTATCTTTTCCTTTGAATGCATCAACCACTTTCTTTTCAACATGGCCCCTATAGAGAAATAGGTTAAACTCCTCATCCCAACCTCCCTGAAGAAAAGAAAAAGAAGTAAAAATGGATACAAGGACAAGCCATTTAATCGCAACCATTATTGGTAGATATAAAAGCAGCAGAAAGTATCAAATAGGATAATCCTTTTCAAGAAAAAGCTGGCTATACATGCTGTTAAGTCCCAAAAAAACTAATCGACGTGATTATTTCAATTATCATAAGTGCAACTTGACTTCAAAGTGCAAAGTATTTGCCCAAAATGTTGCTCCTTATTAGAAGGACAGACACATTATGAGCAAAGATTTGGCACAAGAAAGGGACTAAGATCTTTACCTCATTTAGAGTTTTCTATCTGTAATTAAATTCATATTCCACTAGGCTTAAATTAATACTTCAATTTTTAAACAACCTAAGGCTAGAACAAAAAGTTAGAAGGAAACGATTGCGAATTTTAGAAGTATCAAAGAATCACAACTTAAAGAACTAATTGAAGTTCCAATGCAACATATAATCAAATAACTATGGTTTAATCAAGCACATTCATGAATGAATGCATAAAACGCATATACAATCAGATAATACTTCAATTAAAATAGATCCATTTGGAGTGAAACCGAAAGTCCTCAGTGAAAAAAGACAAAGTGTACTTTAATCCATGATATAATGCATCATCCTAAGATACTGGACATCTGGTTTAAACTTCAGGAAGCCAAGACCTCTTTCAAACATATCCACCCCTAAATAAGAGAATCTGGCTATTTCAGCATGAACACATAAGCAGCTACAATTCTCAAGAATATAAAATTGGCAAACAATGACACATTTGTTGGACTTTAGCTGCTACTTTGCTTTACACAGTTCTTTTTATCCAATTGTAACCTTATATTTTCTTCATGAAAACAACAAGAACAAACCCCAAACATATACTTAGCACTCTAATCTGGTACAATGAATTGGTTACTAGATATGTTATGTTAGATGATGTAAATTATATAAATTTTGACAAAAGGAAAAAAAACAAACGTTTGTATCTATTATGTGTGCTGATAATTATCTGAAATGTGTAATACCTGAATACACACTTGCTTCGAAGTTGTATCTCCCGTAGCTAGAAGCCCTCTATCACCCTGCAAATTCTCCAACCACTTCTTGAACGGAGCAGACTAAAATTGCGTTGCTGAAAGAGAGAAACAACAACAAAGATTACAAACTCAACGGCTTAAAGCACACCAGAACGTACACTACACATTCAACCCAGAGCAATTAATTCATTCACAGAATAATCAAGCAAATCGACTTCTCATCATAAAACATACTAAGAATTCTATACATAGAAATCGCAATGATGATACCTGAGATCAGAACTGGAAGACACGTTCCAGTAATGATAGGCACGGGAGCGTCACAGCCAGGAACAGAGATCCAGCTCGAAGGATATGATGATTGCGATTGGCTGATTGAAAATGGTGACGACATTCTCGCCAGCGGAGAGAGAGCCGCTGCGGCTGCACAGGTCAGAGAAGCAAGCAACCGATGCAATTCTTCTTTTGGTTAACGAAAATTTCCGGTGAGGAATTGTCAGGGAGAGCAACAACTGTAGCAGCAGCTGAGCTCAAGAAACAACAACCATGACATTTTCGTTTGTTCATAAAAACAGAATTCTTGAGAATTTAATATGGGAAAATATAATGTGATTACTACGAGAAAAAAATAGTAATATCAACTTTTTAATATATAGAAATCATACTATTTATTGAATATTAAAATTATTGTTACTTATTTTTTTATTTTTAATTATTTATTTTTTTCTTCTATTTTAATATAATTTTCTCTTTCTGTTTCTTCTTTTTTTTTTTTTTAAGTTCTTTTCTTTCTTCATCTTGCTATCTTTTTCTTTCTTTCTTTTGGTGTGTTTTCTTTTCTAATTTTATTTTATTAATTTAGATGAATGGATTTATTTTTTTATTTTGTACAAAATAAGAGATATTTAATAAAATGATGATAGATTTTTGAAATTCAAATTCAAATCAAACGAAATAATTTAGCATTCTTAGCAATCAAATTGATGAGATCAAGATGCTTATGATACGATTGTAAGAGAACGAATCAAACCCATCTTAGGGACTATTTGTCATTCCATTCTATAAAAATTTCTTATCAATTTTTTATTTTATGTATTTTAATAAATCTTTTATAATAGTTTAAAGAATTTATTTACAAATTTAAAAATATAAAAAAATTTTACGTAGTAAGATTTTCTTATTATTTATTTCTTCATTATAGAAAAGTTTATTTCATAAGTATTCCCAAACAATCTCTTAATGTTTGATATATAAAAGCATGAACTTTATGATACCATATATATACAAGAAGTATTTGATACACGTAGTATACAAAACGCATGCCAACTAAAGCCGGATGCATGCTTCCTTTTGTAACCTTTCGCATAATTTAAGTTTGTGATAGGAGAGCGTGGTCTTCCATGAGTGTAACTGATGATACAAACAACAATAACCATAAAAGAATTAAACAATATTTGCAACATTTACATTTATATATTAGTTTTACTCTAACCTCTAAAATTTAAATAAGTTTCATTTGAGTTCTTATTGTAAAATCTAAGTTGATTCTACAAGGAAACCAACTAGACAAGTATATAGTTATTAGTAAACATTCTAAGCAACTTTATTCTTGCCAAATTTTTTTGATGTAATACTTCTTTTTTGTTGATTGTATTGATTGTAGTATTGCTTTCTTTATAATCTTTCTTATTTCTTCTCTTAACTTGTAATCGAAAGGTTTATAAGTAATTTTTCTAGTAAAGAAGAGATCAAGGAAAAAAGATAGAATTGTGTCTCTAAATTTATAGTCGTATCAAACCAGTCAATCTTTTCTTTGCAATGTAATCATCTTTACTATTTGATTGGTATTTTATCCTACAGCCTAATTTCTATAAATTTTATTTTGAATATGTGATCTCCTTCTTCCTATATTAATGCGCATACTTTTCAATCGCACACAATCATTGCTTTTGATTTTATCAGATACAATTGTTTTTTCAACACGCAATCAGTAGCGTGTTGATATCTATCTCTTCTTCGCACATATAATTATTATGGACTCCGCGTGCATTTCACTATACGCCAATTTTCGGTCTTTACTCCGCGTGTTTTCAACCATGCACGATTACTTCTTCTAGGAGCGATGACGATCTCTGTTGCGTTAATCTCTACTCCTAACGTTCTTTGTGATCAATAACGTGTATTTGCTTTTGTGAGCGTAACGCAGATAGAGAAATATTAAGGAAAAAATTGGCAAAAAATTATATACAAAAAGCAAGAGTAGAGAGTAGTGAAAAATTTGAGTTTATTGATATAAAGGATGAGGGATCCTCCTCAAATGAGAGGGTTGTTTTCCATCTCTAGTATTGCATAAAAATATAGTGGCGTTCCGATAACTCACTTTATCCTAGCGGCTGATATATACACATGAGCATAGTACAATGATTAAATAAATCTTCCTGTTACTAGTACAATTATTACTATGAGAGGAAACGTTTTGTCAAACCTACACCATATATATATGACACTCATGTACTCTCGTTTCTTGTATTATAATTTCTTCCAACTTTTTTTCATATCTCTACGTCTAGTATCAGAGCTTTGATTGTAGACGCTCCAAGTTTGCCTTGCATACTAGTAAGTCTTTCTTGGGTTTTTTTAATATTTTGTTGTTCTAACACCTGCTTACATTGCAGAAGATGTACACTTGCAAAGTAAAACATCAACCTCACTATATTTGCACCACATGATATCACATATGAGATGCTTCATCTCATAGTAATAATTATAATAGTACAGTGACAAAAAATCTTCTTAATTATATTACTCTACCACATATATATGTCGACAACTAGTGTATGCTGAGTTTTAGGAAAGATGCAATGTTCCTTATATAACATTATAAGTAGATATCAATTCTCACACTTGAGGATCCGTCATCGCCTCTCATATCAATAAACTCGAGTTTGCACCAAATATCACACCAACCACTATTAAAGGGTTCCTTCTTATTGCATTCAACGGTGAAACATCAACATCAGTATATAGGTATCACATGGGGTCGACGAGAGTTTGGTCTAGTCGTAATAATTATAATAATATAGTAATAAGATTCGTTTAATCATTTTACTATATCAACATGTATATATGTCTTTCTTTAGTGTATAGTGAGTCTTATCTGGAATGCTATAGTGCTCCTTATAATAACTTGATAAACAAAGGATAACCCTCACAATCGACGACCCCTTACACATCATATCAATAAACTCGATTCACTGTTTTATGCTATTGCTCTTGTATCATAATTTTTTTTTTAACTTTTTGTTTCCTATCTCTCGGTCTAGTATCAGAGCCTTAGATGATAGAAGCTCCAAGATTTGCTTTTTAGTACTGGTAGGTCTTTCTTTTTTTTATTTTTAGTTGTTCATACGATGATAGTTTAAATTATAGGAAGATGCTCTATTGTTTGTTCATAATCAATGATAAGCTGAAGAATTTAAGAGTTCGAACGAACACTTCATTGATCTTAAACTTGTACGCTATGGAGTAAAAAATAAGTTACATCTGTACTCGATACTTGCAAAGTAAAGGAATATGCATATAGTTCTACAACTGGCACTGCACCATTCTATCTAAAATACAATTTTGGCACTAAGATTTTAGATCGAGCTTAGCTCTTACACGAAAGCCACAATACGGGGTGCTCTATTTAGTCGCAAGTGTTTGGATGAGAAATCTTTTAAGAGGAGAAGAATGATAAAAAATTATTTGTCCTAATTTTTACTAATTTTTATATTATTATGGCAATTACTAAACATCTCCTATAAGCTATTTATGCAAGTACAACTAAAAATGAAGAAGTTGAGACAGCAATCTTAAACTACACATATTGGGGTCACATCGATCTGAGTAATTATTATTATGGATATAGAGTTTATCTTCCTACAATAGCGAAAATTTCTACTGAAATAAATTTGTATCTATAATTATATTGTATATATCATATTCAAAAAATATTAAAAATTCGGTCATCAATCCAAGAAAAGCAAGGCAAGGATGCACTGAAAAAATGTGGTCAAATATTCTTCTAAAGAGAACCATAAAATTGACATCAAACAAATTGATCGTACTTATTATGATTGTTACCTTTTCCTATATGAAAAGGAAATTTACAAACAAAACATACGAAAATGTATATAGATCAAAGTAGACATTGTTTCTTTACTGTACGACATTTACTTACAATATCAAATATATTTTTAGTTATAATAACACACTTGCTGATTTTCTTGATAGAAAATGAACTTAAACCAAGAGTTAAATCAATTCTTGCAAGAAAATGAAACATGGCATACAGTGAAAACAAGCAGCTGCAAAAAAGACAAAAATTACCTCCAATAAACATCCACCTCATCTCACACAAGAGCGAAGTCACGTCTACTCCCACATAAGTCATTTTAGCTCCAACAGAAGCAACTACTAAAAAGGTCAAATAGACTCGATAGAATGCTCAATAAGCTTCTACATCCTAACGTAAGGGTAAAGAAGTAATCATTACTGAACTCAAACCATCTTTCGTTGCACAATGATCAAAGATAGTATTAATTTCAAACTAAAAAAATATAGTTCGGAAGAATACAAGAAGTCAACAGCTATTTCAAAACTATCTAAACAGCTGGTTATAAAGCTGCAAAATTTTTGCTCACCCAATTAGGAATAATCTATTTGAGAATGACACAGACCTACATAACAACTTTTAATCCAGTAATAAAACTGTTATAATTTTCTTTCATATTAAATTCTGAAATACTAAACGCAAAGGAGCCATAGCTCTTCTCATGCACATCTGACAAATAACAAACATTAGTAGATATTTTCTCTCAATTTGAGACGAAGAATTTTGTAAACCTCAGAATTCAAATCTTTATAGAAATCATTCGTCTCTACAAAATAAGAATGAATGAGTAAAAGGATTGGAGGCTGAAGCAGTCGTTCAGAAATGATAAAGTCGCATCAACTACATCTCCTAAAGTATTGAAAACTTTTTCTATTCTTCAAACAATTGGAAGATACATGAATAGAAAACTCCTAGAAATGAAGAATTGTTCCTTAATAAAAACCAAAGAGCAAAGCTTTTGATCCGCTTTCATGAAATATCGAAATACACACACATACAAAAAGGACTTGTTCATAAAATCTACATCAATACAAGTCATTATGAAGAATACATAATTTTTTTCCCTAATACTTGCAACACCGTAGCTACAAATTATTTTAGCAAGTTCTATACTATGTCTAGGTTTAGATATAGAGCATTGATTGAACTCTATAGAGTAACTGAATAACCTAATCTTCAATTCAAGAAGTTCAACAAGAACGACTTTAAAGAAGACGAAGACAGGCTATATGCAGCATGAGAGTTCTTCGACAAAGCGGAACACATTGGTCATCGCTGTCTATTTGTGGAATATCGTTCTCTTTCTAAATAGAGTTACTATCAACTATTTAAAAGACAAAGGGCATATTGTGTAGGACTTCCTAGAGTCTTTGCAACTTGGAAGGATTGGAACGATTGTATAGCACGACTATCTCGTAAATCCAAAAAATGGCTAACAAAGCAATGAATGACACACGGGTTGTTCATTGGATTCGGATATACTGGCCGCACTCGATATTGACAATTAGGTCCATCAACTACCACTTGAGCATTACATGGGTCCAAGAGACGTTTCGTCAAATCGTAATAATAATTATAATAGTATAGTGATAAGATATGCTTGATCAAATAATATATCCATATGTATATATTAGCCACTAACTTATGGTGCTTATTTGGAGCTCCACATCATTCGTTATATAACATTATAATTGAGGGCATATCTCACAGTTGAGGATGACCCTTCATCTTTCATATCAATAAACTTGAATTTTTAACCACTCTATGCTCTCGCCACTTGTATTGTAAACTTATTTCCAATATTTCGCTTCCTATCTCTCTATTCGGTTGTAGCGCCTTGTGGCAGAAGCTCCAGGATTGCTTGGTGGTATTGAAAAGTCTTCCATCTTTTTATTTTAGTTTTGATATAACCGTAGTTTAAATTGCAGCGAGATGTTCTGTTATTTGTTCAGAATCTTGTAAACTAATAAGTTGAAGTAGTTAGTGCTCGAAGACACCTTATTAGATCTTGAGTTAATACACCATGAAGTAGAACTGAATATGGTTGTGCTCAGTACTCGTCAAGTAGGGGTATAGGCTTATAGTTCTAGAACTGGAGATGCATCGTTTCGTCTAAATGTTAAATTTGACCTAAGGATCTAGATCGAGGCTTAACTCTTACACAAAAGCCACCGTAACGAGTGCTCTGTTCAGTCGCAAGTATTTTGATCAAAAAAGCTTGTGCAAGAAAATGCTTACGAATTGTCCGTCCTGAGTTTTATTAGATTGGCATTGTTACAACAATAACCGAATATCTCATCTAAATTACTTTTACATGTTTAATCAAGTATGGAAGGCGTTGTCATAACAGTTATAGACACCTATAGGGGTCAATTTGATTGGAATAAAGATCAATATGAACATACAGTTCATCTTACCACAACAAAGAAAGTCTCCATTGAAACTAAACTTGGTATCCACAATAATATTATAGATATCTATCCATAAGACCCCATAAAATTCGTTCATCAAGCTAAGTGAAATCAAGACAAGAACGTAACGGAAAAAGAATATAGTCAAATATTTTTCTTAAGAGATCGATAAAATTGACATCAAACAAATCGATCATATTTATTACGATTATCACATTTCCTTACAGGATAAGGAATTTACAAAGAAAACACATAAAGATATGCATAGATCGAAACAAACATTGTTTTCTTACTGTGCGATATTTTTACTTATGGTATATTTCTAATTACAAACATACTTACTATTTTCTTAACAAAAAATAAACTTGAACCAAGAGTTAGGTTTATTCTTAGAAGAAATGAAATGTGACATACAATGAAAACTAGCAGCAGCAAAAAGACAAAGGTTTGCTACCAATAAGGCATGCATCTCAGCTCCCGCAGGAGCTACTCGTAAAAACTTCGAACAAATCCAACAGAATGCCCAAAATGACATTACATCCGAACAAAAGGGTAAAGTAGTAGTCATTGCTGAACCCCAAACGATCTTTCACCTACTATAGTGCTCAAAGATTAGTATAATTTTGAACTAAAAAAATATCATCCTGAAGACTACAACTAGTTCAACGAATGTCTCAGAGCTATACAATCAGCTGATTATAAGTTGAAAACTTTTGGCCACTTAATTAGAAAAAGTCCATTTCAGACTTAAATATACTTATATAACAATTTTTAATCTGACATAAAACTATCGAAATTTACTTCCCCGTTAAGGTCTAAAATAGTAAACACAAAAGAGCTGCAACTTTGTTAACCACAACTGCTGAATAACGAAAACTAAGGAACATCTTTTCTCAATTTGAGACGAAGAACCTTGTTAAGTTCAGAATCCAAAGTTTTCTAAAACTTATTCATCTCTATAAAATATAGAATGAAGGAGTAAAGGGAACGGAGGTTGAAGCAACTATTTATGAATGATCTCATTGAATTAACACACCTCCTAGAGGATTCAAAACCTCTTCTATTCTTCCAAAGACTAGAAGATATGGGAGTGAAAAAAACTCCTGATAATCAGACGATTATTCCTTAACAAAACTGAAAACAATATTTTTAGTCAGTTCTCATGAAATTCCTAAATGTAAAATACACATACAAAATGGACTTATTGATGTATTATACATAAATAACAATCATCAAGAAGAATCCACGAACTTTTTTTCATAAATAATCAGGAAGAATACGCAAGTTTTATTCCTGATATTTGCAGCATCACTACTGTAAACTATTTCAACAGGTTTCAATCTATATTCCGGTCCATCATATAAAGCATTTGGAAACTCTTTACAATAACTGAAGAACCCAATCTTCAATTCAACAAGTTCAACAAGAGGGGTTTCAAAGAAGACAAAGAAAGGCTGTATGTGGCACAAGAGTTCTTCGACGAAGTGGATCACATTGTTCACTGTCGCATATCTATGCAGGAAAAATCATTCTCTCAGGAGACAACAAACATATTACGCATGACTTTCTACAGTTCTTACATTGGAAGAAGTGGTACGATTACACAACATGACCATCTCCTGAATCAAGAAATGACAAAGAAGCAATGAACTATGTAAATGGTTCATTAGAGTCAAACACACTGGTCGCATTAACGATTAGGACCATCATAACCTCGTGTATGGAGCATGGTGGGACTAGACATCCTATCAGATATTGTTGGAGGAATCTTTCTTATTCCAGTCAGTAGTAAAATATCAATATTAGCATATGAGTATCATTTGTGTCATATGGGTTGATGAGACATTTCATCTAGTAGTATAATTACAATAGTATAGTGATAAAATTGCCTTAATCGTTATATATATATATATATATATAATAGTCCACTAGTGCAGTGTGAATTTTCTACGAAAGATTATAATTTTTCTTATGTAACATTATAAATAGATAACAATTCTTATACTATAAGACCACCCAACTAATCTTCATACTAATAAACTCGAATTTTCCACTAGTTCTACTTCGCATGAGTCACTAGTTTTCTAATTTTACTTTGTTTTACTTTCTTCTCGCCATTTGGTCTTCACACCTATGGTTATTATGGACTCTAGACGCAATCAACTATGCGCCTATCTTTTATGCGTGTTTTTAACCACGTAGACTGCATCTTCCGTAAGTGGTGACATTCTTTGCTACACAGATCTCTATTGCTAACTCTCAGTGCGATCAACTGCATACGACTGCGCTTTTTGCGAGTGATGACAATCTCTGTAAGTATTTTTTTTCCCTACAATTACTTCTTCTATGCTCTATTAACCATGCATGGCTTTTATCCTGATTTTGCTTGTGATCAGCAGCGCACCAACTCTTATGTCAAGTAAGAGTAATACTTTTGTCAACTCAAATACACATTGATATGTTTTTTTTTTTTTTGGAAGTATTTTATATAAGCTTTTCAGTACTCGCAATATTGCTACGCAATTTCAAATTGCCAATATTTACACTATACACTCTTACCAATACATTTTCCTGTCTTTCAGCCAAATTAGGTGTTGCCCATCACTTCCTTCTTTTCCAACTTGATAGGGGTATTAAAAAGAGTTTAAACATCTTTAATAATTTATATAAAATGGCATTAGAATGTTATTAATTCTAAGTAGTAGTACGTACCCTAATGTGTGAATAATCCTATTATCACACATAGTTAACTCTTCCCTCTCAACATCAAAGTAAAAATCATTTCTGAATTATATATAACTATCTTCTGATTTAAGAAAAAAGTTAGGAACTCTCTTTGAAATTAAATAATCCTCCAAAAAGATGTGAAAGTTTGCAATCAATGAAAAAAATGTTTCCATCCCACTCTTTAATTTTTATGGTACTTAGCCGCTACATCTTTAAAGTTTCTTTGGGTTCTTGACATTAGTTTTGAAGTATTCATTGAGGTACCTTGGAAGCCAATTGGCACAAAGGACATCTCTATGGAGACATTTGAGAGTATTTATGAAGTTTTTTTGAATTTAAAAATATTTTGAAAAAAATTTCAGCATGCCAAACATTCTCTACATGCATAAAAGATGAGTTTTTTAGGTTATGACTTTTTAAAAAATAAGGGGACATTTAAAAGTGATTAACATAAGAATATTTTTTTACTAAAGTTATTTAAGATTTATCGGAAAATAAATTTAACTTTTTGACTAAAAAATAATAATTATATATATTTATATATGTTATGACATTTAATTTATCTATATTTTTAAAATTTTTAAAATACTATATAAAATTTATTAAAAATATAAAAAAATTTGAAATGAAAAGCAGTCGGAAATGCATTGCCAAACTCCTCCTGAATTTTTTAAAAACTAAATTCATAAAAAAGTAAAGAAGTCTTTCAAAAAGTTACTTTTAATTAAAAAAAAGTCCTTTCGTTATTCTATTTGTTGAATCTTATATTCGTAACTTATAGTATATCTGTTTATTAAAATTTTCATTTTTTAATAATTTCAACTATCAAATACTAGAGATGCAAATATGGGCCGGGCTAAACGGGCCGGTCCGCAGTCCGGCCATTTAGTTTGGTACTCGGTCCGTCCGGCCCGGTGAACAGTGACAGAACCGGGCCGGCTCGGTCCGGTGCAATGGGCAGAACGGGTTGACTTTGTTGGCCCGCCCGCCCGGTACTGTTCTGTTGATCGGTCAATATTGACTTTGACCTGGTCAACATTGACCGTTGACCAGGTCAAAAAAATTTGAATTTTTTCTGTTATGCTGACGTCAGCATGACCGTTGTGGCAGTCAGCCAACGGTAACACTATCGTTGGCCGACTGCTGCAACGGAATTTTTTTTTATTTTAAATTCAACTTTTCATCTATAAATACATCATTCTCATTCATTTTTCACATATTTTTTTCAAATCTCATTTTCATTCTACTCAATCTTACACAAAATTATAAAAATATTTTTTTCTTACTTTATTTTTTAAATTCATATTTCTTCAATTCTCAAAATTTTAGTTGTTATTTGAATGGATCCAAATTTTCGTGCCATTAATCTTGATATGGATGACTATGGCATGGATGATCAAAATTTGGAGGAAATAGATGCTGCTCGTATGGAGAAAGAAGATGATATTCTTCCAACACAAAGAAGAAGTTTTCATCAAAGATGTAACGAAATTTTTCCAATTCCAAATGTTGGAAGTAGTTCGGCTTCAGGATCGACATCGACAACAACAAAACGTTCAAAAGTCCCAACTTCTGAAGCCTGGAACTATTTCAATGCCGAATATACAATGCTAAGTGATGGTACTCAATCAAAAATGGTGAAGTGTAAGTTTTGCAATAAACTTTTAACTGCTAATCCTAGTGCAGGTACCCGATATTTAATAGCAAAAAATGTGCTTCCAAAAACCAAATCGGAAGGGAACCTTCACAAACTCAACTTCAATTCAACACGGATGGTTCGGTAAGTACTTGGTCTTATGATTCTAATGTAGCTAGAGAATCTCTTGCCCGTATGATTTGTGCTATGGATTTACCTATTAATTTTGGTGAGTCATCTTTTTATGAAGAACATATTAAAAGAGCATATTGTCCACAATTCCAAAAAGTTAGTAGAACAACTACTAGAAGTGATATTATTATTTATTACAATAAAATGCGCACTATATTAAAATCTGAATTAACTTTTTTAAAATTTTCTATTGCGTTAACATCTGATATTTGGAGTGGTAGAGCTAAACAAGATTATTTAAGTGTTGTTGCTCATTATTTAGATTCACAATGGATTATGCAAAAAAAAATTATTGGTTTTAGACTTATTGATTCCACACATGATGCTAAAAATATTTCTGAGCGCATTATAAGTGTAGTTAAAGAATGGGGCATAAGCAACTGCATCGTCTCCATCACTCTAGATAATGCTTCAGCAAATACCAAAGCAATTCGATTTCTTGAGATAGAGCTAAGCTCATACATGGGAGAAATTTTATTACATCAGCGTTGTGCTTGCCATATTATCAACTTAATCGTACAATCAGGTATACAGCTGGTAAGTGATCAGATTAATGATATTCGCGTTGCTATTTCTTGGATTACTAGTTCAAATCAACGTTTAGCTGAATTTAAGAGATATTGCATAGCAGAACATCTAAAGCCCCGAAAGTTTAACCTTGATATGCCAGTAAGATGGAATTCTACTTATTTAATGTTGAAAAGTACTTTAAATTATAAAAATGTGCTTATGATTTTTTATAATACAAGAATGAGTAACAATATATTTACTGAAACTCATTGGATTATTGCTGAAAAATTTGTAGAATTTTTAGAAACTTTTTATGATGCTACTGTTTTATTATCTGATGTTTACTATCCTACTTCTCCATTAGTTTTACATTCAATTCTTAATATAGCTACTATGCTACATTTGCATATAACAGATGAATTATTTGGACCTATAGTTACAATAATGACTAAAAAATTAAAAAAATATTGGTCTGATATTACTCTTTTATATTGTTTTGCATTTATGTTAGATCCTAGATTTAAATTTGTATATTTTACTAATACTCTTACATATATTGGTATGTATTTAGATATTTCCGATATTCAATTGCAAATAACTAACGCTCGTAACAAGCTGTATGAAGTTTATGATCTTTATGAAGTTAGGTTTGGTAATTTGCGAAATCAACAACAACAAGCAGCACCGGCACAAACTCATCAAAGTAAGAAGAAAAAAACGATCACTTGGTCTTTGATCTCCATCAAGCCTGGCTCAAGTTCAACACCATCTTCAACTTCAAGCAGCATGCAATCTTCTTCGGACTTGAACAAATATTTTGAAGGTGATACTGTCATTGTAGAAGACGATGAAAATCCAGAAAATTTTAATGTTTTGAACTGGTGGAAGACACATTCAACAAGATATCCAGTACTTTCTCAACTAGCACGTGATATTTTGACTATTCTTGTTTCAACGGTGTCTTCAGAATCTGCATTTAGTACAGCGGGAAGGATAATTGAAGAACGCAGAATACAACTTACTAGTGAGATGGTTGAAGTGTTAACTTGTTTGAAAGACTGGGAACTTGCAGTCAAAAAAATGCAGCATACAACTCACAATGAAGACCTGACTGAACAATTTTCTGAAATTATATTTAAATGAAAATATTCCAAGTACAAGTTCAAATGTATAATTATATACATACTGCAAATAGTAATAATTTTTTTATATTTAATAATAATTTTTAAAGTTATTTTTTAAGCTTTTTATATTTAGTAATAATTTTTAAATTTATTTTCAATTTTTTATATTTAATAATATTTTTAAATATTATTTAAATTTATTATTTTAAAAATAAATATATATAACAGGCTGCTGAGCCGGGCCGGGTCTAAAATTTCAGGGCCGCTCCGGCTTTCTCATTTGGCCCGGCACGCATATTTTTGCATCTCTATTAAATACCAACAATTAACATTAACAATAAGTTAAAGTAACAATATTTATTCTTTTCAAATCACCAAATCGTAAAGTAAAATACATATTAAATTAAAATTTTCTGAATATTCATAAAATTGTATATAGATACAAGTAAGGGGCATATTAGTCTTATAATGATCCAAAGCATTAAAATAATCTCATAAAATTACATGTGTTGTACTCTTTATTGCAACGTCGAAAATTAATAGCATAAAGATATACAAAGCTTGTAATCATAAGTTAAAAGAATATTTGACCTAGGGTTAGATTGGATTGGAATTTATAAGTTGGATTGGATTTTGAATCTTAGGTCTACTGGAATTTTTTGATGTACGGAGACCTTGGTATTATACGTATATTGGAATTTTTGCTTTGCATCTTCTATATGGCCCGTTGAGTTCCTAATACTTCTATTTTATTTCAATTTTAATATTTTTTAATAAAATTTTTACAATACTTTAATAATATTTTAAAATTAATAAATTACAGATAAATTATTTATATAATTTTTTAATTCATTTAATTTAAAAATAAATTTTTATTATTCAAAAATTTTAGTTTTTTTAAAGTCTTTTGGTTTAAGCGCTCTTTAACGACTTCTATATAAAGATATGTTTCAATTCATCAAAATTTAAGTTTTTTTAATCAAATTTAGAGTTTCAAAAAATTCATGTGTTTTAATGATAAAAAAAATCGAAACAGTAGGTTCATGTAATCTTCACTAGTTCTCCGAAACAAATTTTTTTCTTTTCATTTTCAATTTATTTTAAAAAATAATTAAAAAATAAAATCTGAACTCTGCTTCAAATTTATTTTAAAATAATTAAAATATAAAAATTAAATTTAATTCTAACTTAATTTTTTTAAAAAATTTATTTATTTTTTAGTTCCGTAAAACTAAGAACGTTCGAAACATGCCCCAATAGTTTGGGCTGAGCCTGAATTTTTTGTTCGTCTCAGGTTTGATTTTAGACTGAATATTTCGGAACTGCAAAGATTTAAGATTTGTTAAATATATATTTCTTTTTCGTTCGCCGGGAGCGTAGGGCATGGGAGGCAAGGGCCAGCGGCGGCGCGAGAAGAACTGGTTGTCGGCGCACGGAGGAGGTACCCGTCTTCCTCCGCCGCCTAAGCAGGCAGAACTCGACACTATCCCTTCCAAGCTTCGCCGCCTCATCAAGCTCAAGAACGCCGATTCTAAATCCCACTCAGACCAAGGTCTTTATCGATCTCCCCTTTATTTTCTTCGATTCTCGAATTTCGATGCTTTTATGTTGCATGTCAGTTATGTGCTTTCGGTAATTGAAAGCTTCTTAAAGGATATCTCGATCACTTCTTCAACTATGGTTGTGAATGTTCACTGTAATAAAATGGAGCATAGACAGTTCTTGTCGAGATCTTTTTAACAAATAACTGAAATGAGTGCAGTATGCCTACACGAGGCAAAGCAAATTTTTTATCATTGATGGATGCAAAACTTGACCTTTTTTTAAAACAAGAACTCAGCTAGCAAATTTATGATGCTTAATTTTATGATTACTTACTTCAGGATCTATGAAGGAGTCTGGGGATGCTAGGCCTAATAACAGGAAGGGAAAGAAGGAACAGAGACCTGTTACTAAAGTGAGTAATCTTAACTAAATATGTTTAACAACAGGCTACTTTTAGTGTGTAATTATTTTGTTAAACAAGTTTTTTCCTTTTTTTTCTATCAAGTGTAATTTGTATACCTTGTGTACTTTAATTTGATTTATGAGATAATTAAAATGACTATGATATTTGGTCATCTATTGTAGCATTTAATTAGGCTGATTATTTAGGGGTCTAACTTTTGTGATTGAAAATTAACTGGTACATCCAGAGTTATTGATGTTTAAACTTGACAAATTGAAGTGTGCATAAGAAGAATGGTGTATCTCATGATCTTGATGAACTGCAAATGCAACTTTAGTCTTATATTTTTTGTGAGACTAGAATTTGATGTTAGATGGCATAGATGTTATCTGATTAAGAGCTGAGAGGCAGAGTGAGATACAAGTTTGTTATTGGATTTGAATTTTTAATAAGCAGGGTGGATGCCGTAAATATAGTAAATTGCTATATAAAGAGTAAAAGAATCTACATTTTACTTGAAATGTAATTTTGAGGCTAGGAGAGTGACATTCTTGTCCTCATTCTTTATAGTAGAATCTACTGAATGCTATGATTGTGACTTATGTAGCTTTGATTATCATGGTTATTCTAAAATATAGAAGGCACTTCTTCCTTTTATTTTATGTTTAAGGATTCGTTAGTGGCAATTTGTACTTTATCAAAACTTCTGCGTAAATGAGCGCAGGAAGCTGGTTCAAAGAACACACAGTCCACAGCTGGCTCAAGCAGCAAGGGTGGAGATGAAAACAGAAAAATATTTTCCAGTGACCAAATAAAAGGTAAAGATTCAAATACAAAAGCAAACTCAGATGTTATGGTGACACGTAAAAGAAAGAGGGGAGCAGTCCAAGACCTCAGATTTCAGGAGATAGATCAAACTTCTGGTCTAAGTAAGAAAGCAAGGAAGAAAGAGTAAGCTTTCTAATTGTTATTAGGCATTCAAATCATTTTCCAGCTGTTATGTATTGATTACAATTCTGTTTCAACAATCACTACATGCTAAGGCCACCCATTTAAGTTTCCTGTTTCTAGATGTCTGACATATTGTTGGGATGGTATTATGATATTCAATTTTAGATACGTTGGTAGCTTTTCACTTAGGACTTCTTAGCAGGAAACATCCTCATTCCTACCTGAGTTAAGAATCCTTGTTCAATATTTATTGTTTAATTTCTTCCAAAGGTGATTCTAGGGTGAGCATATTCCTTTAGTATAACTATACTGTTGGGGACCGATTTTCTCTAGCAACTGCACTGGTAGTATTGTTTGAAGTATAGATGTGCAAGTATCGACATACTAATATTCAATTATCTTGCTTGAAGCTTGATTTGGAGTTAGTGTCATTTTTAACATTGTAGGACATTCTATGCTGTCATAATTTTAGTGTCAAGTTTCTAGAAGCAGCACCAAAGTAACTTCTCCCGAGGTTCCAAGCACTTTTACAGCTAAAAGAAGGAAAACTGACTAAAAAAACACTATCCTGGTGGTTATTACTAATCAATAATTTATACATATATGAACACATAACCTTTTTTTTTGTTTGTGGACAATGGGTTTAGTCTCCTTTGTGGTCCTAGTCTATTAATTTATCTGTTTCACCAATCTGATATAACCAACACGATAAGCTCAATTACCATGCTTTTCTTGATAAAATGCATTTACAAAATGGAGGATGGGACAGAGTTGTTACTGTAATCTTTAATTACTTAAGACTCTTACAAGTTATAGTTTTCCCTCAATTTTAATAGATTAAATAGAGGATAGTTCTTGTCAGTCTTTGACTTGTCTGAGCAAGATGATTTTTTCTGATGATTCCTTCCTGCTTGTCTTGCTCCCCATTCATTTTACAGTTGATTAGTCTATTGTTATATTGATTGGGACTCTTCTTGAGCAAGTTCTGGAGGTCCTTGTACTCGCCCATCTGTTCGTATCTGACGGAGTGCTTTTATTGTATATTATTCAGGTTTCTCAATGCTAGAAAGAAGAAACGAAAGAAGACAGAGACAGACAATGTGGTGGATTTTCCAGGACGTGAAAAGATTAAGTTTGGTGAAGTTGTAGTGGCTCCACCTAAGTTATCATTTCCAAAGGTATCTCTATATTTAGATTCTTGCTATAACTGTTTACTTGGTTTGGCCTTCTGTAGTTTTAAACCTTTAACTTGGCTGACTAATCTTTTTGTTACCTGAAGATGCGAAAATCTTTGACGGATGCCTCGACGGAAAGAGTTCGGCTTGAGGCAGTAGAGGCCTACAGAAAGAAGAGAGGATGGGTTAATAGGCCTGGACTACAGCTCCCTGATTTGTGAAGCTCCAACAACATGATGACACGCATTACTGCTTCTTAGTGGGGAAATGGTTACTTAATCTAAACATGCTGTACATTAACTGCTCAACTCTTTAAAGGAAACTTTCAGTATTTATCACTCATATTGCAACTTGTTAATTCTGATGTTGATTTGAGGGCTAAAACACCTAGGTGGCTGCTAAGTTTTCATTTCAGTTTCATTTTGGCCATCTAAGATTTATATAATTTGGATGGCCTCTAAGGTTTATATAATTTCGTTTTGCTTTTTAGAGTTTACATACTTTGGTTTTTAGCCCTTACTGTTGGGTTTCCATCGTATCAGTCATGAGACTGTTGTGTGCAACCTAAATATGTTTAATCAACATAAAAATGAGTTATTTTTGTATTAAAAGTAAATTATAAGGTATTTCTTAAAATTATATTTAAAAATATCTGAATTTCACACAGACGTTTGAAGTGAGGTCTTCATCTAATGCAGTGCAACATAGAAAGCGGAACTAGGTATGATCTGGAACGAGAGAGTATAAACCAAACTTTAATTAGTTGGCTACTACTTGCCGTTCTGCATGAAAATCCTTTGTGAATTGTCAAATTCATTTTGTTAGGGTCCCTAGGACATTCACCAATAGAATGCACACTCGCAGGAGATGAGCTTTAAATTTATGAACATTTACTTAGGGCACTGACCAAAGGATTAGCTGCATTTTTTTAGCCTAAGAGTTTCTGATAGGGCTGACCGAAGCTAATGCATTTTGTTATGCTGTAGGCAACTTCATCATGTTTTAATATTTACTCTTTTTGCTGTTATTTGGATAAAATTTTTCCTGCCCGAAGGATGTTTGCGAAGCATATAGATAAACCACGACAAAATTCAATATAAGGTTTGTTGGGTCCCAAAATTAGGTAAGCTCGAGCAAGTACGAAGGGATCTGGAATGGTGATAGAGTAAAAAACAGCTAGTTATGGAATAGGCTCACGTTAGTAGTGGAGAGATGAGAGACGATGCCTAAGTAAAAAATGAGCTAATTAATTTGGTAGGTAGACCATCATCTCATTTTGTGCTAGCCAAACTGAACCCTAATTCGGTGAGCTTAGCAATCCATGTCTTTAGATTTTCACTTTAGTTGAGTGCTGCAAAGGTATGTGTTTAAATGCAAAATAGTCTAATCTTTAAGAGATTAATCAATCATTTTTCACAAATGCTGCGAATTCCTAGTTATAGGAATATGAACCTCTTCACCCTTGTCGTCTCACAACAATCAAGGTGTTGGCAAACACTTCTAAAGATGCATCCCTCTTTATATAAGAAATTTCGATTAATGTTAGGTTCATAATCTAAACTAACGAAATAAAGTTTCTATTATTTTGATTGCAATAGATTATTCTGATTCCTTCTTTGTGCCAGAAGAATCTTGAGCAGGTCTTGAGAGCTCATTTATTCTTTCTAGAGAAACTGATTGAACATACATGTAGGTATAACTTTTCCTGACATTGACCATACATCATGTGCCATTATTACTATCTAATAATAATGGTAAATTTCCGAATACTCCGTTTATCTCTCGAAACATTTGAGAGAAGATGAAAATCGTGTACCTATATGCAGTTCTTACATTTGTCCTGAGGATGCGCTCAATGTTGGCAGGGTCAGTGGTGTATACCTGCTTCCAGAGTCAGCAGTAGCCTGAAGGAAGATATGGAAGTGGATTCATTTTGAAGAATCCATATTGAATGTCCCAGGATTTGTTACGTTGTTGCAGGGATAGGTCTTTTCTTATTTCTGCGAACTGTCAGCAAAGGTACGTATCTACTTCGACAAATGTCTGGCAAGTCATTTTCTATCAAACATTAAGGTTGTGCTTACCTTGAAATAAATTTAAATTTTGAAAATTGAATTTAAAAATTAAATGTCAGACAAAAGCTCCTAGCTTTGTGCAAATTCTATTTGCAAAATCCAATAACAAAATAACTCTATGCAGCAAATCCCAGTAACATTAAATACTTGTTCTAAACAAAAGTACACAATCTTAAAAAAGGTCTTGAACAAAATACACAACTGTTCTCAGAAAAATAATAACTATACCAAAGGCAGATCTAGTATGCTTATGTCTTCAGGAGCAAACTTAAACAAGGACACCAAAATAGAAGAGCTCACTCCTCATCTTCCTCCTCACCACCACCAGCCTTTTTCTCAGCCAACCTCATGTTCTTTCTCTTAACCCTGCCAGGGCGCCCACCACCAAGAGGACTTGTGATGGAGAAATCGATGTGCTTCTGGGATTCAACCCTCACCAAGAATGAAGGAATATTGACAGCTGCCTGCCAACCCTGCAACAAAGTGAAACGATACTCCATTACTTTCTCTAGTCGATAAACTGCTTCACTTCTCAAAACAGCAAAGAAACAAAATACAGTACAAGCTTGCTCCAAGAAAAAAAAACAGCTCGCACAGGGAAAAGCAAAATTCGGAAATTTCCAAAGCAACAAATGAATAATAATCAAAGAAAGAGTTTGAACTTGTGACACAGCCATCATGCCAGAGTTTAGAACTAAATATGAAAGGGATTAGTGAAAGAGATATCATCGCAAGACATAAATCTAACAGCACATGAATGTTGCAAACGCAATCTGGCCCCACTTCCACAAACTTGTAGAAGAAGAATTAACCTGAATGAAATAGCAGAACTGCAAAAGTAGTTCTAGATTTGTAAACAAATTGTCCTACCTATACAGAGCTTGGAAATTAATATGAAATAGTGAAAGAGAGATCATCAGTGAGATGCAAATCTACAACATCATAAATGATGCAAACACAATCTGGCCCCATTTCCACAAACTTGTAGAAGATTTAACCTGAATGAAATAGTATATCTGCAGAAGTAGTTCCAGGTTTGTAAAGAAATTGTCCTACCTATAAACTGTTAGCTTACTATAGCTAAAACACAAACGACCATTATGTTACAAGAAAGCAAACACCTAAAAAAACTGCAAAACAGGTTGTAGCGACTCCATATATCTATGGTGAAGACAATAAATCTAATTTTATATATAATGAAAGGCTAAGTGGCTATCAAACCAGTGGACACCTCATGCATGCCAAGAGAAGCATAAAGAAACGTCTACCTGCAGAACATATCTCACTTGTAGTGCACAAGGCTATCAACATATAGCTTACCTGATGTGGCGTTGGCGGATGAGGACTCGAGCATGGTGAATGGACTTGGCCATGCCTGACTTGAAGACCTGGGTCTGCAGCCGCCGCTCAAGGAAATTCTCAACAGTCAAGGCCAGGACATAATCGAGTTTGTTCTGGCTCTCATCAAGAAGTCCATATCTGAACATGCGTCGAAGCAATGCATCACCCTCAAAGATGCGCTTGGAGTTCTTCTCGTCAAGGGTAAGCAGAGTCCTTGCAGCATTTCGGATACGACTTAGGGCATACTGCACCCTCCAGAGCTCACGCTTATTGCGGAGACCATACTCACCAACCAACTTCAGCTCAGCATCAAGACGCTCCTTTTCATATGGACGTCTTGGCTTCTTAAAAGTCTTTCCATCTGAAAGACTTCAGATGTATGAATAATTCATCACAATTTAAATAACACTTGCGAGAGCATGTTGACAGACTTTCCTTCAGACCATGCATAAGTACGCACAAGTTGCCCCACAATTCAAACAACCTTAAGAATGCTTAGCTTTTTAAGTGATATTCTTTGAAGCTATATCCAGTTCCAATTACACGATAGCACCAGAACAACTAAGATAAACAAAACATTGAGAACCAAAAGAAAAACCTAAAGAACTATTACCAAAGAATGAACCATTTCAAAATAGTTGTCTTTAGGAAAAGTTTCCTCATTCGAGATCAACATGTATAACCTTTTATACGATCTAACTTAAACCCCCTGGAAAAGAAAATGAATGACAAGATAGTAGAACAAAATAAAACCTAAACATCTAACAAAGAAAAAATAACGAAAAAAAAAATCAGAATCTTAAACTAAAATAAACAAACAATCATCCGAACATTCCTAAATAAATGACCCACAACATCAAACAACAAGTTACAAAGGAGAAAAACATCACAATCTAATTACGAGAGCGATACCGATCTAAAGATCCCATTTTAAGGGCCAAAAACGAAATTAGGCAATATAATACAACTACATAAAAGGAGAGAGGGGAAGAGAGATTTATTACAGTTGCGATAGAAGCTAACGTGCACCATTGTTGCCGGTGCTCTCCTCCTACTGCAACAGCGCCGCCACGGTGTCGGTGAACAAGTTTATAAAGCAAGAACACGGTAGGGTTTTGCAACCACAAAGTCTTATGGGCGTTTAACTAATGGGCCCATAGCACATAATGAAATAACTAATTTGGTCTTTTTATTCGGGCTAAACTTTGACAAAGCCCAATATTCGGGTGTTTGGGATTGGTTTTCTCCAACACTTCTTTTCAATTTTTTATTTTATATTTTTCAATATATATTTTATAAATATATAAAAAAATTATTTAAAAATTTAGAAAGTGTAAAAAAATTCTACAAAGTGAGATCTTTTTATTACATATTTTATTATTTTTTTGAAAGTAAAAAAAATATAACTCGTTTTTCAAAAAGGATAAAAATATACTTCATTCTAAAAAAGTTCTATTTCATCACAGCTTCGACAACGTCTTCCTTACGCGTACTTGAATTATCGCTGAATTCGTTTACAGCAGCTGTTCTCGGCTGCATTTGGTAGTGCATACCAAAATCAGTTTTTCAATTTTTCTTCATTTCATATTTTTTAATATATATTTTATAAATATTTAGAAATTTTATTTAAAAATTTAGATAGTGTAGAAAAAAATTTTGTAATGAAATTTTTTTATTATATATTTTTATTATTTTTTTAAAAGTAAAAAAAATATAACTCATTTTTTAAAAAAAAATAAAAATATTTTCTACTTCAAAAAAGTTTCATTACATAACCAATCCCAAAACGCACCCCTCATCTCATCAACTCATCATCCGATATTTTTAATTTTCTTTTTTTCTTGGGAAGCTGAGAATCAATGGCGATTGCAATAGGATGCATTCCAGTGGTACCGCAACCAAGCATCTCTACGAAGAGCAGCTACACATTTGAGGAGATTGGTGAATTTTGGCTTCGGTCGCGCGTGGTATGTTCGCGATTCGTACAAATGGAGGGCCTACCTTAACCTTCCTTTATTGGGCTCCATCAAAGATTTGAGAAGGGCTAATACATATTTAAATCACCATTATCTAATAATATATTTAACTGATAATAATTTTTATAATTTATTTTATATAAATTAAAATTATTTGAGATAATCTATAATTTTTATATATTATGCTGACAAAATTATACAAAAAAATATAGTATTTATATTCCATCGCAATATATTTAATGAGCGTATAAAATTCAATGATTTTATTGGTATGTATTGGAGTATTATATTATATTTAAATTTTATAAAATTTTATTTGAAAGATAATGTGTTTATTTGAAATATATTTAATGGTTCAGATATTCTATTTGAAAAATGTAACGAACTATTTGACGTGATTTAGACAATGTATGAGTAGAAGTATTATGACTACTAATTTACAATCATATTGTTGCTAAGTTATTCACTTAAGTTACAGAATTTCATATATTAAATAGATGGTCCAAATTATTGGATTATTCACTCAAAATTTTGTCAAATCAACATAACTTAGTGCTCCGATATATTCTTAAGATTGTTGAATCTCATACGTCCATTAATTATCTTTAATTGGAGTAATCAAATTATGTAAATAATCTTAAATTTTTTTTATTTGATGTATCAAAACTTTAGATCATACAAATTTACATAAGCAACTTTAATAAATTTTAAGAATAAAAGAATTTACAATACTAGCCACCAAAGTTGGAGGCAGTAAAAAATATAGTGAGCATCTCTCATCGGACGATAAATATATAATATTAAAATTTTATATGAATTTTTTATTCGGTTCACATTATGAAAAATGTACAGAAATATGGCCCACTAGAGAGCTACAACATATAATACACCCAAAAATATGGAGAGAATGAATGAGCATGGAGTTCAAAACGAACTAAGAGTAACTATATAAGTATGACGTTTAATTATCACTTACAATACTTCAATATTATTAATTATTTTATAATATATTATAGAAAAATGACTCTATGTTAGAAAAATCATCAAAAATGGAAAAACTAATAACACAATAGCAAGTCACGAAAATTGTTTCAGGAAGCACATCGGGCTATTGCTCATCGGACCAAAGCCACAAAGCAGAGATGGCAGCAGCTCATCTGAAGTGTCTAGTTTGAATGCTGAATTAGAACAATATAAAATGCAAATGATTGCTCTTCAATAACAAATAGAACTACAGCAAAATAATACAACGATCTCATTGAAATGGTGCGATCCATTCAAGAAAGACAGTGAGACGGAGACAATTTGCCATGTAATATGTTAGCTTATAACTATAGTTTCTAATTTAATTTTATTACTTAATTAGTTTTATTATTATGCTATTATACTTATCTTTATAAAGGAGGTCAAAATAGAAAATAAGAGACCAAATGACATGAAATCTATTCGTACATGGACGTTTCGGCTAGAGAGACACATAGAAAGAATTGAAATTAGTTTCGTAGACCGAACGAGTCGAATAGGATCCCACTAGCATTCCTAAGATTGTAATATTGAATACTTAGCTTTATAATAACTAAGAGGGTTAAAATAAAAAGTAAGCGACCAAATGACGTAAAACTTATGCGTACACGATCGTTTCGGCGAGGATGACGCGTAGAAAGAATTGAATTTGGTTTCAGAGACCGATGAGTGGACTAGAATTGTATCAGTATTTTAAAAATTATAATATGAAATACTTAACTTTATAAAACTTTAACTAAAACTTTGGCTATATTTTGTTATATTAATAATAGTTTCTATTTTTTTTAATTCAGATGCATGATGGCATTGGGTGCTTAGAAGATTCAAACGTGATTGGTGGCTTATTTTGGCTACATTAAGACAAATTTCTAATTTGTATGAAATATTTATTTTTATTTGAAGAATTGTATTCTTATTATGGCTTAGAATATGTTTAGTTCTATAGTGGGAGCCATTAGTCACCTCATTAGGTACAAGAATTAAGTTATTTAATTTTTTTTACTTTTATGTTTAGTTATTAGCTTTTATCCTTACGTTAGCAAAGTTTTACACATTCGCAAACCACAACAGCTTCTCTATTCGCCCGTGAACGATTTAGTTCATTTATAGATCCAAGTATAAGCTACAGTCAATTTTGATTGGATTTCTCTGTTGATAGTTTCTTCGACGGCATTGATGATATTGATCACGTACTACTAACAACAAGATGGAGGAAGAGAGCTATAGAGGGTCATACCATAGGGCTGATCATCAGAACAAGAACAACAAAAAGAAGAGTGATAATTTGTCGATTGATGATCACTGCACTTGAAGGCAAGAACTACTAGTAATTTTTCTTCGCTCGTGAATTCACAGATCATGGTTTCTCATATTGAGTAGTTAATGGATGCAGAGCAGTACTGCTGGTTGCAACGTTGAGCCTAAACGAGCAGCTGCATCTGGTATAAGATGTGTTAGATTTACATATATTGAATAAAGATAAAATGAGGAGTATCTTAATATATTGGTAAGTTTCAAACCTAATTGGTTTAAGATTTTTTGTAAGATTAGGCTTTCTAATGTATTTGTCAGACCCTTCAAGCGTTTTATATTATTAGCTTTTTTTATATTATATCTCCTTATGATGTGATGCTAACTGTCAGGTAATCTTTAAATATTCTACGACAAAAATATATATACATATATATATCATATAAATAATAAATATATATATATATTTTTTGAGATAAAGTATTTCTGTTTTATTTTAAAAAATAAGTTTTTTATCTAAAAAAATAATAAAAATAAATAATAACACAACATAGAATTTTTTTATATTTTTTAATAAATAAATTCTGTAATATATTATAAATAATTTGTTAGGAAATATAAATTGAAAAAATTTGATAAACTCCTTTTCAGAACGTATTTCCAAACATGACTGATCACCACATACTTTTACCATAACTTTATACGTCACTAATCATAAATATGTACGTTTTAAAACATGCACAAAGATAAGATTTAGAAGTTAATCAGGCTAATACATATTAGTTGACATATAGTGACTATTGCTAATTATAGAACTATTAATTTTATTTACTTGAACTTTAATTTAAAATTGTTAAATAAATGATAATACTATTTCAGTCATTCTATATTTTATCTAATTTTTTAATATTTTTGTGCTAAGTATATCTTGAATTTTTTTTAAAAGTTAATATTATCCAAGTATATTACATAAATATTTTTTTTCATAAAAGCTCGTAGCCGCATTTTTAAGAAAAAAATTATAAAAGCAGCACTTTCAAAAAAAATTTAAATTTAAAATTACCAAACTTGCCCTTAAACTCGAGGCAGAGTACTCTTTGTAAATCAAATTCTAACTTGCATTGAAGGCGTTTTTAATTTGTATTATGTGAGTTTCATAAAATTAAATTCAGCGCAATCTGCTTGGGTAAGAAATAATTTAGAGTTGAATTCATCGAGTCCGGTATAAAACTAAAATATAGAGTTTTATTCTAAAATTTGTTGAAGATAAAGTGAGTTCGGTCAAGAAACAGACATTTATATTTTTTTCCATTTCATTTTTCTCATTCCCATTTTCATTATTATTTTAAACTCCTCGCGACGCTGGTGCGCTTTGTTCTTCCGCGCGCGATCATCCTCTTCTGTGCGGATCATCTCCCCTCCGTCCTCCGGCATTCAGTGTGGTCTCCCACTGTTGCTGTAGCGGTTTCGGCGATCGTAACCTTGCGGCGAAAACCCTAACCTCGTCGGACTTCCCTGCCGGCAATCCGACCGTGCCGAGCTGCTGTCATCCTTCTCCTCGCCCTGTTATTGCTTCTTTCTGTATCAATTGAGCCGAACTTCCGTTAAGTGCAATCCTTTACCTCTATCAATTGAGTCGATGCCGTTTGCCGGCGCTCAGTTCTAGCTTCGCCCTTCCCCCTTCAAGCTCTACTACTGCCGCTTCTTCCTACTGCTTGAATTCTCCTCTGGCCAGAACCCTAATTCGACGGAATCCGGCGGTCCCACTTTGCATGTGGGCTCCACCTCACAGGTGAGTTTAGTGTCTGTAGTGTACACTTTGAACTTGCTATTGGACCAGCTATTGAACCGTCCCACCATAGTTTCTTGGATCACTAAATCAGCGAGTTCATCGCAATCAAAGCTGTTTGGATTCCGATCATTGCGTTTGTTTTGGTAAGCCTTCCTAACTTGCTAGGCCCTAACATTAGTCAAAAAGTTATGAGATGTTGAATGATGTTTGGAGATTAAGTGATTGTATAATTGAATAATTGAAAACTTGGATTTTGATGCGCAGTTACGGCAATTTGGAAATAGCAAGAATTTGGTTATATATTCAATTGGTAGAATTGTTTCCATTATTGCAAGCTGTGATAATTGCATCCATATATGTAACTGGATTGCACGAGGAATTTGGTCCGAGTGGTGTAGCCTAGAGTTGACTCATGGACTTGGGTAATTACGTGGACTCCAGGTGGGGAATCCTTCTTGCTATTAAATGCTTATGCGACGCATGCTTATATAAGATCATGATAATAATTGTAACAACATGCTAGTAAATAATAGGCTGTGGACTCCAGGTGGGGAATCCTTCTTGCTATTAAATGCTTATGCGACGCATGCTTATGTAAGATCATGATAATAATTGTAACAACATGCTAGTAAATAATAGGTTGCTATGTTCAAGGGAGATTCCTACTTGTGCATGTAATGACATGCTAGTATTTCATGAAACTCAATACACATATATGTATATATACATACATATGTATACATATATATGTATACACATATTTGTATACATACATATGTATATGTGTACATATATGTCTACATATATATTATATGGTACACGTGGCATTAGCAGTAGGTTTTTCAAATGCCTAATACATATACCTCTACTTATGTTATATGCATGGACAAGTTTATGATTTATAATGAGTGCCACTAAAGGCCTTCGGCATAGCATATTCACTATGTATCGATTCGTGCTGCTCGCAAGTAGGTGAGATGAGTCAGTGGCTGAGTTTAGGACTCCAATGGGTGTGGAGCTGTGCCCACCTATATGCGTGGGAGTGATACCACGGCTCATTCGCATCAATCATCCAAAATGGTCGTAGCCTCGCTCGGGCAAGAGAGCATGGACCCTAAGTGCTAGAGGCGGATATGATAGCTGAAGATTTGGTTGCTTGTGCTTTGTTATCTTAACTCCCTAGACTTTTGATATTTGTGACTTTACATACCTGTGTGTGGAAAACATAAGAATAAAAGTTATGTATAATATAAATACTGTATAAGGAAAATTAAAGTGAAATTATGCTTTTCATGTTTGCTGTTGTACTTGTAAGACTAGATCTGCATGGAACAATCCAGGACTTTGTACGTCGTACTCATCCTACATCTGTTGCATACAAAAGATAGTAGGATAACAAATAGACGATGCATTAGTAATTTTAGTGGAGCATTCTGCTACTTTACCTCATTGAGTCTAGGCTTATCGCTTCTCTTTTTTGGCACCCTCAGATAATCTAGAGGTGAGTGGAAGTGGAACGGGTGTAGCATCACATATCGGATCAGCACGTTTAGGGTATAATCCATTTACTCAGTTATCTTCATGTAGTTAGCTCAGGAACTTCGAGAGACATCTACTTCTATATTGTTTTACACTAATAATGAGTTGTGTATTTCATTTTGGAGTTTTATTAGGTTCGGTTGGCTATCGGTAGCCAATAGATAGATAATTGGTAATAATTGACAGTTATGTTCATCATTTTCTCTCTTTTGGTAGGCGCTTCGAGCATTATTACTGTTATATTGTATAGGTGTTCCCTTTGAGTTTTCAACGGAGGTCCTGCAGAAATTCTGAGTAGAGATTAAATTTTAAATAAAAGATGAAGAAAGAAACGGATGCTTTACCATCTACTCGATCAAAGGTTGTTTGATTCTAAGCTTGATGATTTTTGTTTTTCTGCTATTCAGTTTGGTGGTGATAAAAATTGTTTCTTTGGGTGTTGCCTGTAGACAAAATTCATGCCCAAGATTCCTCCAAGGAAGACATTGAAGACCATCATCCCAAAACCGTAAGTATGTTTGTTACTTTTTTGTGGATTTTGGGTAGTTTTTCTAAGAGTAAGTGTTTACTTTTTTTTGGTGTGGGTATGTGACCTTTGCATAGAGAGCCAGTTGAGAATAAGGTTGATGGTTTGGACAGGACATTACTGGAAATGGTCAATAAGGTAAAAATTTTGTCAAGATGAAGGATTTTGATATTTTCATGTGATTTTGGGGCTTACTGACTTGTGATTCGGTGGTTTTTCTTGATGTGAATTGTGAAGGGATCTCAAGTTGCTAAATTTAAGAGACCAGCGATGTCTGAGAAAAAATGTAAGTTCAAATGGCCTGTATATCACATTGATTTCATAGAGCTATTACCTGAAATTTTTTTGTAACTTGTGCGGTTATACTTGATTTCGTACAAAAGTCTTGATTTCTTTCTCATGAAACTATACATGAAAATGGTGCTCGTTCTAAAGAATGATTCTTATTGAATTAGTTATTAGCTGGATAGGAAAATTTCTGAGAAGTTACGTGTAAAGTGCTTAAAAAGGTCCGTGCTAAGTCTCTGGTTTGATGTATATTTGTATGTGGATTGTAAGCATCATGACACCTTTAAATTCCTCTTCATAGACTAAAATATTAGTTTGTTTGCCAAAGTGAGTCTTTAGAAGGTGTGTTTTGAGTTCCATGTTGAAGAAATTACTTTATGTGTACTTCCATAATGTGTAATTGTCTACTATTTCTTACTCTTATTTACCCCTATCATACTAATATTGTAGTCATTTGGTCCAACAGTTAACATCTTCTGTTTTTTAAGTGGCCATGAATCAAATTTCTTTAATTGGATATCGTTAAGAAATATTATGCTGTATGCAAAGTAGTTGAGTGTTTGCTTGAAGTATTTTTCCTAAATTCATGAATTATGTATAAATTTGCAAGTGTTTCATTTCCTAATTATATTAATTTTGTTGATGAAACGCGTCATCATTATTATTCCATTTAGTATTTGGAATACATAACCTAGATTCAGAATTAGAGCTTCAAATTATTTCTAGTGGTACTTTTGCTTCTTTACTCAATGATTCTTAGGAGAAGTCTGGTTTAAGAAGAAAGGGAACTGCAGTTTACCTTTCTAAATCTTATGAAGACTCCCTTGATAATAGTTGAGTATTTTGATGAGATAATATGAGAAAGCATTCAATGAATAGTAGTGCAAGTCTTTTAAAATAGTATCTCTGATTTTGGTAACAACTTCTTACAGTCTTACATCATGGTCTAATAGATTAAATTCTCAAATTGATCGCATGTCTGCAGTTGCTCCTTCACGAGTTGCATTTGGACATGGAGGTTCTATAGGCATGCCATTAACATTTGAATCGACCAAAAAAGAAACTTTTATAAGAAAGCTCGAAGGTGTAAACTCTCCATGTCTATTGCTCTGTGTAGAATTGAAGTACTAAATCACTAACAATGTTCCAAATCTTTCTTTTGTCCAGAGGGGCATGATGTGTCTAACGTACAAGTAGAAAAGCAGTATGTTGAACCTTTGGTAAAGTGTTCCTTGAAGAGGATAAATTTAGCCTGTTTTCCTTTTATTTGTATATTTTTCATGTATTTTAAAAATGTATTACCTTGTTGTTGACAGGATTATGAGCATTCTTATTACCCTGTAGCTCTTCCTTTGAGGATGCCTTACTCTGGAGATCCAGGTAAATTTTGGATATGTTGCTGGAATGGTTATGATGCAAGGTATATAAATTTAATGTAAATTTTTTATGCTAGAAATACTTGATGATGTGGAGTTCGGAGAAGTTGCAGCAAGCAGGCCTTTGGAGTCGGATGAAAACAGTATAAAGCCAGTGAAAGAACTTGGCTTGATGGTTAGTAATGCTTAACAGCTGACATAAAAGCTAGATGTTCTTATATGTGCTGCTGTTCTAACCCTATCCTAATGTTTATGGCAGGAAAAAAGTGTTGTAGCTCAAATGATGTATTTTCAGTTACCTGCTTCTCTTCCTTTAGCAAAGCAAGATGATGTGGATGTCATGAACAAGAAAGGGATAAACTTCAAGAAAGGATGCAACTTGGCGGAGCTTCCTTCTGGACTCATGGGGAAAATCCTTGTCTATAAAAGCGGTGCTGTCAAGATGAAGATAGGAGACGGCCTTTATGATGTGAGGGCCTTGCGACTCTGTTTTACTATCAGTCACTTGTTTTGCGCTATTAATGAAGTGTCTTTTGCAGGTTTCCACGGGCGCAAATTCCATATATGCTCAAGATGTAGCAACAATTAACACCAAAGAGAAGCAATTCTGCATTCTTGGTGAACTCAAAAAGCATGCAATGTTAACACCTGATGTGGATTATCTTTTAGATTCGACAATTGAGATAAAGTGGCAGTCTTCTTTTCTTTATTGAGATGAGATAATATTAAGCTCTCAGGTTGTATATCAAATGATGCAATTTTGACTCATATTCTTTCATTAAAGGATGATAGTACATATGAGCAATTTTCTTCTTACTGCTACGATTACTTGTATTTTGGGTTCTTGTAAGAACCCTGTTTGGAGGCTGCTTGTGCCAGTGGTGGGCAATTGGTTCCTCTTTTATGTTTGCGAGTACAAGTTTCAATACGGTTATACAAGTTATATTACACCTTTTATGTTATTCTCCGCCCTAAATATGTGGATTGTGTTATGTAGTAGTTCGTCAAATTTGTGTATCGGTTATTGTTGCTCTATGAAATGAAATATTTCTTGATTGTCCAAATTGGTCTTTCTAGGAATACGTGTTAACAATGACTACGCAGCTGCATGGTTCTTGAAGATTGAAGCAAGTTTTGATCATTCAACATCAGATGAGATATTCGTGGAGAAGCAAGATGTCATATGCAGAATTTCGGGAACAATTTGGCGTTCCTTGAGTTACTTGAAAACAAGAATCAGGTCAATTCCCAAGGACAGTTTCAGTTTTCAGTTTTAACACGATTTGAGCGGGAAAACACAAACGCATATATAGAGCACTGTAAGACTTCTACCAAATTCAATTGAAAGAAGTATCCATCGGTTTGCAAGGAAATGTTTATTAAGATTGTTTTTGAGTATCTGCGTCTCTTCAGATCTCTGATTGTTTTTGTTGTGAGGAAAATGGCAATAGAAGGAAACTTGATTGCCAGTTATCTTGTAGGTCAGCAGTTCTGCACTTTCTGCTTGCCATACTTTACTGAGACCAAGGTGAAGAAGGAACTCAGCTTCAGCCCTGTCAACTGTGTCATCACCGACATGAAGAGTTCGTCGAGGTTCAGCATGAGTTTCTAAGCCATGGCCACTGCATTATGGTTGATACTGTTGGTAGACCTCTCCTCACTATGAGACCTAAGGTATTGTATTTCTGACAATGCCTTAGGCTCCATCCTAGAACAAATTGGTAATGGATGGGAATAACTCAAATCTCATGAATACTATCTCGGAATCGATAGTAAGCAGGACTTAAACCCTATCTCACACCTGCCCTCAGAGGATTTTATCACTGAAAAGGATGCACCTAATGGTGAGAGGTGTTCGACCCACACTTTAGACCAAATTAGTCTAATTTTACTCTGATACCATATGCCAATACCTATTTTTTAAAAATTATTTATAAAAAGACTGTTCAAATTTATTAAAGAGGATATTGGATCCAAATAGTCCAAAAGCAATGATTGCATTCGGGATGATGACTTCACAATTGCGGCGTTTATAATATCCACAAATTCGGGCTTTAATGAAGCTCCACCAACAAGAAATCCATCAACATCAGGTATTGATGCCAACCCCTTGCAGTTTCCTCCATTCACGGAACCTGCATAAAGGATACTAGTGACTCAGCACTTCAGCTCCCACTGTTTTGTGAAGCCACTCTCTTAGCACTGAATGCACTTCTTGAGCCTGAACAAGGGTGGCAGCCTTGCCTGTTCGCCAATGGCCCAGAGGCTCATACGCCAAAACTCATTTTCCAGTCAGAGATTTATCTGCAATTGCTTTGGTCTGTGCAGCAACTACCTCCATAATTGCTCCAGATTCTCGAGGGTCTCACCAATACAAGCAATGACCTTCAGACATTGTGTTAATGCATAAGCAACTTTGTCTCCAACAACCTCATTAGACTCCCCCAACAAAAACCCTTCTCTCAGAACGACCAAAGCTGACCCAATTGATGCTCAAATTTACAAGCATCTCAACATTGATCTCTCCTGTGAAAGCTCCACCTTTTTGACCCAACAATTTTGTTCAGCAACACGAAAATCAGAGCGAGTGTGGTCTTCACTACAGGAATAAATACAAAAGGAGACCTGACCACAACCTCTACTGCATCCTGCGCGGGCACTTTAGAATCGTCAAGAGCGGAGACAATCTCCTCTCTCGTTTATTGTGTTTTGTTAGTTAAATATCTAGAGTTGTACCTTAAACACATTAGTTGCCTTGTGCCCATTAATAAATTGGTTGCCTCTCAGAAAAACCACATGTACTCATTCAAGCATCAGGTAAGGTTTGAGAAATCACAAAGCGCAGTGGTGCATCAGTGAGAAACAAGAACAAGCTCATTGGATATAGAACATATTAAATAGTACTCACTTAGGAAATGATCTATATATAAAATATAGCATTGTTTGCCTTTTGTCATCTAATTCAATAAAAGAAGCACCAATTTGGCTTCTGGCTTTGTTTTTCTGTTTGTTTTCTTTCTGCTTTCACAGGCTGAAATTGCCAATGAAGGGGAATCGAATGAAGTTATAAGCATCCGATAGTTGTGGTGGGTCGGGTGTTCTGCACGCCGACTTCATGGATATCAAGGTGAAAATGTAGGATTTAGTCAATTCAACTACATAGGCCCTCTTTGGCTAAACTTAAATTTTATAGCTTTTATTTAAAAGTTGCTGTTTTATATACTTTTATTGAAAGAAGCGGTTATTTGTGTTTTTAATGATGAAGCTACTTTTTGTTAAATTCTGATAAATTTTTATTGTTTAAATTTTTTTCTAAAAAATAATTGAAAATATATTTGACTAAATTTGTGCTTATAAATAAATAAAATATACAATGACTAAATTATTCTTAAATATATAATAAGTGATATATTATTAAAATATTTTTTAATATTATTTAGTTTTGTTAATTTAATATTTCTTATAAATTTATTAGTTCTTTCTTATAAAATTTTTAAATCTATTAATATATTATTATTATAAATTAAAATTAATTTATAATTATATTCTTAAATATATAAATATATTTTTTTTATATGATGAATAATTATGAATCAATAAGTTGTGAGGAATAAAAAAATTATATAATTATGAGTCAATATAAAAATTATAAATATTTATAATAAAAAATAAGATGTATCGAACTTTTAAATTGTCGGCAAAATACACTTCTGAATTGAAGGAAAAAACATGTACAATTTCATAAGAATTCACGTATCAATAAAAAATAACTCAAAAAAAATTTAAATATGATTTAAAAGGAACTTATAAAACTACATTCATCACATTCAAACCAATAAAAAATATGCGTTCAACAAATACTTTTATAGTTCAATATAAAAAGGCTTGCAAATAAATTCAAATACAATATAGAAGTGTATAAAAGGTGTAATATCATTGTTTCAAAGAATTTGTAACGTATACATAGTTTCCTTTGTAAAATTATACACAAATTATGTAAGCCGAGTCTTAAAGCCACTTGCAGAGCCAGCTTCTAACAGCAAGAATACACCAATGAGTTCATCTCAAGCATCGGTAAGAAATTTTGAAGTCAACAACAACATGCCAAGCAACTGGAGCTACATGCAACATACTTTCTTTTGTAGTCTCATGTAGAGCCAAAATATCCTTCAATCTTTCTTCTCTAGATCTCCCATATCAGTTGCCTGGACCCTATTACCTTATTATACACAACCAACTCCACTAATCACAAGCCCATCAACGAATTCCTAACACCATAACCAACATTCTACTTAGGCATTGTTTGGATAATGGTGAATAATAGTGATGGTGAATCATTTTACCATCTTAATTATGTTTGCTTTTGTCTCATTAAGAATAGGGAAGGAGAACTGTTTTAGTTAAGAGTTCTTCTTGTCAGGTTGTGGTTCAATAACTGTTTTAGTTTTTTAGACTCAACGCGTGATTTGATGTTTAGTAGCAGTTTTTGACTTTTTGTTAGCATATTGATGTCTATAGGATAAAATTATTTGTAACTTGATGTTGTTAGAAATATATGACATGTTTTGAAGATTAGTGATATTGTGTGGTTGCAGCATTCTGTTTGCATTCTGTTTAGTATGCTTTACTGTTCGGTACTAGTGGTTCATGGTGGTTCTGTGGTTCATGGATTTAGTGGTTCTGTTTAGGAATTGAAGTCTGGTTTTAATAGTTCTGTTTGGTATGCTTTGCTGTTTAGTATGCTTTGCATTCTTTTTTGTCATCACAAAATTTATAAAATATCATTGCATTTTTGTTAGATTACTTGTCCATGTAGTTTCATTCCGTTTGGTTTTATAGTGCGTTGATTGTTCTCTTTGCAACTTTGCATTCTATTGGGTTCGCAGTTTGGTTCTAGTGGTATATAAAACATATAAAATATCTTTGCATTTTGTTGCTAACTGTTATATTTTTCATGCATCTAAAATATGGTGTGAATGGACTATGGTGGTATAAGACTTACAAAATATCATTGAATTTTGGTTGGATTACTTATTTATATAGTAGCAAGTTTCAATTTTGTTTGATTTCATGGTTTGCTGACTGCTCCGTTTGCACTTTGTTTCTCTGGTGGTATGATTTACAAAATATCTTTGCATTTTATTGCTAACTGTAATATTTTTTATGCATAAAAATTATGGCGTTGATGTAGTGACTATTGATGCAGCATGCTTGTTATTTTTGAAGGAAGGCTGATTGTTACTCTTGTAGGCTTGTTGCTATTCTATTGTAGGCTTGTTATTTTTGCAGCATGCTTATTGATTGAAGGAAGTAGCTTCTGAAATTCTGGAACAGCAAGACTAATTGTTAGCTACTTATTGCTGGCCGGTGAATGTTATTGCAATTAGTTGTAACTTGTTGGTTGTTTGCAACGAATTGCTCTTGGGATGTCATTTTTTGGTTTGTAACTTGTAATTGTTAATTGATGTTGAGATGTTATTGCTTGCTGCTGACTAGATGGTAATATTTGTTATTAATATTTTTACTTATATTGGTGAAGTTATTGTTATTAGCTTATTGCTGCCTTAGAAATATTTGTGACTTGATGTTGTTGGAAGTTTGAACCTGGATGTTATGATGGTGTTAAGTTACCAAACTTAATTAGACATGAACATGATGTTGAAAGTTTAGAACGTAGGTGGTGAGGTTGAACGGTCGATTTCGACAACACTGGTTGAACTATACAATATACGACCGCAAGCATACAACCAACAAAGATATAGGCTGTGTTTGAAAATTCATTCTAACATTTAATTTTATTTCAGTTAATTTTTGTAATATTTTTAATTTTTAATTTTTGAAAATTTTATATTACAAATTTTATTTTATTTGTTAATAAAAAAATTTTATTTTAAAATTTTTATAATATTAGTCGTTTCAGTAAAACTTTTTTAAAAAAATTTTCCGAAATATCCCGTTCTAGTCCAGATGACATAATATTACACTTCTCTAAATATATTGATGCGTTGCCAAAATTTGACGTAATTGAAGATACAATGATGTCAGTCACTAACAAAATATAACTAGAAAAAAATAACCAACAGGCCCTCCTACAACAGCTGGACAACTACAAGCACAACTATCACTATAAATGACTTCTTCAATTTGACAAAAACCAGGTAACAAAAAGGAAGCTCCTATATGATTATTTTTAATCATAAAACAAATTTTAGTTACGTCTAAATCCGTTACCGCCATTCCCACGGCCACCGCCCCCAGAAAACCCATTTCTCCTACCACCACCATTGTTCTTGCCACCTCTTCCAGAGAACCTATTGCCACCGCCACTACCTCTAGAGGAGCCACCACCACTACCAAATCTTCGGCCCCCATAGCCACCTCTCTGCTGCTCTCTTTCCTGCAGGGCAGGCAGCATATCCAAGACCTCAATATTTACCATACTTGCATTTTCTTGCCCTACCAGAAAAAATATGCCAAAAACACATTTAGTAACATTATCAACAAACTGCCACTTGAGAACATTATCACTATATATCCCTTATAGCAAGTTCATCATCTATTTCAATACCTTCTAGAAACAAGTCCACATCAGAGGTTGGTACATCAAAGACTGCACCCATACCATCAGCAGTAAGAGTAAGACCTTTCACCCCCGCAATCTTTTCCTCAGGCAAGAATCTCCTTAAGACACCAAATGCATACCTACAAGAAACAGTGAGATAAATAAGCTACAAAGTTAAGATTGCAGAAAGAGTATGTCCACATCTTAAACATATAATTAATGATATGCAGTTTACATGATCTAGACAAACTGGTCGCAATAGATTGGCAATATGAAGTCAAGCATTTAGTTCAAAAACTCACGATGGAGTATAGATAGCTTTTCCTGCCTGTAGAAGTAGGGTTACATAGTTCTCCATAGAAGACAGTAAAGATCTCTTCTTTATTTCCGTGTACCCCTGTAAACAACGAAAATTCGATATTATAGCTCAATATGCATATGTTTACAATTCAAAAGACAAAAACAGAGTGATTTACATACCGCAGCCTTTGCAAGCGCTTTTGCTAGTAAATCAACAGCAGGTAAAGCAGAGCTGACTAAGAGTTGCTCAGCTTGCTCACGAAAAATTGGAACAACACTGCAACAACCAAAACTTTGCTCAAGAGAACAGCTTTTATTTGCTATGGGTAAAATCAAGATGTAATTCTGTGCATGTGCACCTGTCTGAAACACTAGAAATAGCTGCAGCAGCTTCAGAACCAGCTGATTCAGCAACATCAGAGGCTTGAGGAGCAGATACGTGCTCAAATTTGACACCTGATTCTCTTTCTATTCTCGAAATTGTGTGCGAGTACTTTGGCTCATACAGTAGGATGGCAATTCCAGTGTTGCCTGTGCATTTTCAACAATCAGAAGTTCATCTAAAAGAATTTCCTAAATGAAGGCACAACAGAACAGAACAACTGCTGTACCTGCCCTTCCAGTTCGGCCAGAACGGTGGATATATGCTTCCACATCACGTGGGGGCTCAACCTGAGAAATATAAGGCAAGCTTGGACTTTACCCCATGTAGAAAGAATGACAAACAAGTATGAAGACATTGCAAGAGTTCTACCTGGATAATTAACTGAACATCATTAATGTCTAGTCCTCTTGCAGCAACGTTCGTGGCTACCAGAGCCAAAAATTTCCCAGACCTGAATCCAGAGAGTATCACCTGTACAACAATTTTCCAGTAAAAATAAGAACTTGATATAGGCCAAAAACAAGATGTTCAAAAAGGTGCTACATTTCATTCCAAATTTACCTCACGTTGAGCTTGTACAATATCTCCATGTAAAGCCCGTGCACCAGGTAATAGTCCCGCAAGTTCAGATGCAGATTCTTTTGTCTCAGTGAAAATAATGGTTCGACCACCACTGGGTAACCACAAACGTATAAGAGCAAGGACAAAGAAAACAAAACAAAACAGAATATTGCAAGACATTACCTGCTATAACAACGAATAAGATCTGGAATAATCTGTTGTCTTGCTGGACGAGAGCAAGGAAGAACAAGATGCCTAACACTAGCGCTGGCCTTCAGCTTCTCATTGCCAACAAGATCAGCAGTTTTTTTGTCTGGCTTTAAAAACCTTGCAGAAATCTAAAGATAAAAACGATATGAGACTGGGAAACATAGAACACATAATAGCATTACCCTTGGTTATAAATCATGGTCAACAGAATTATATAGCAACAATTCCTATCAACATTATCAAAATGTATTCTAGATGAAGTTCCAAGTAAAAGGTCGCTTGTTTTGACAATGACATGACCAAATCCCGACAAACAAAAAGCAGCAAATTTTACAAGCTGCAACCACAAGTAGAGATCATAAAATTTGTTATCGATTCTGTAAACCAAATCCAAATATAATCAAATGAACCAACAACATGCAGCCTAACCACAGTCCTTTCTGGCTACAAAAAATCATGTACATGTCTCGCAGATAAAGCTTTCCATATAAGAATATGAGTTGTTAATATGCTAGCTCAAAATTTTTCTATAGATCAGACAATGAGAGCCGCAAAACATTTAGGAATCGTATTGCATATTGCTTCAGCTACTTTGTGATAAAATACCGATTGCAAATAGACATAGTATTGGAAGAGCATTTCTTGTTATCAATGACCATTTTCTTCTTGAAGAAATATGCCTTTGTTAAGTTGGCTGGCGTTGTCAATAAGCTTGCCCTACTATGCTAATGCACTTACTCTTAAAATTCAAGATTTGCAGAAATGACATAGATGATTAATGAACATACACCAAACAGTTTAGAATTGAAAGTTAAAGGGTGACCTTTTTCACCCAGTCAGGAAGAGTTGCACTGAAAAGGAGAGTTTGGACTTTGCTTACATCCTCAACTTTACCTGTGGCACATAAAAACAGTAAAAATTTAAGCCAATCCAGGCCTTAACATAATGCAAATCAAAAGCCCCAAAAAAAGTAGAAGGTAAACTTTGCATCTTAGGAGGAATGTCTAGGTAGAATTGCACTTACAAGGTAAAGAGATTTTCTTTTCGTTACTCACTTATGCAATATTAATCAAACAGAAGTACACAGACTAAAGGATGAAGTATAACATGCTAAAGAGGGAGCTCTACCAAGAATCAACTCAACATCATCTACGAAACCCATATTCAGCATTTCATCAGCTTCATCAAGAACACGGAATTTCAAGAACGTCAAATCAAGAGTTCCCCTCTCTATATGGTCCTGCACCAAACAAGATGGAATTGATGAGGCATACAACATTGCTATGCATAGCCGGCCAGGGTAGACATGTAAAAGAATTCACCAAGGGAAAATATAGCATACCTTTACACGCCCAGGTGTACCTACAACAATATCAACACCTCTCCTTAGTTTTAACTCTTGTTCACGGTAATTAGCTCCTCCATATAAGCAGCAGGCAGACAAACCCAAGGCACCACCATATACCTCAAAGTCCGCATACACCTACATACAACAAAAACACTTGAGTAGACAGAATACAACTATGCAAACTCTGAGAATGGACTTCAATGAAGCTTTACTATACCTGACTTGCAAGTTCCCTTGTTGGTAGAAGAACCAATACACTGGGTGGTCTTCCATAACCAGTCCTACGGGAATCCTTGTAACGGCCGTTTATTAGAGATTCCAAAATGGGCAATACAAAGGCCAATGTTTTACCCTGTGAATGATCATATTTGTTTAATAGCAAGTAGTTATATACAGAACATGACAACAGAAATGACTATGGCAAAGAACAAATTTGACTAGCAGAGAAAATAATTTAGGAGAATCTAACAGTATTTAGATAAACAGAAATGCCAAAAATCAAGTACGTCTCTTGCTTGCGAAACCCACAGTCAATTAAGCAAACATATGGCACTGTTTCTAGAATAAGCAGAGTCCATATCATCACACGAGTATAATGCAGTCTTATTGAACCAAACACGAAAAAGTGTAAACAAAAATTAATGCGTATCATACTACAAGCTAATACATCCAAAAGATATTCAACAAAGATAGTCCAGAACAATTATCAAGCAACAAATGAACAAGATAAATATACCAAAACAAAAAGTGTACTCAATTAATTAACAACGCATCAATTCAAACTAACAATCGACTCTATGAAAAATCAAGAAATTCAAATAAGAAATGAAAAGCCAAACCCCTCCATTACCTGTCCAGTACGAGCCCGTCCGACCAAATCAGACCCATTAAGAACAACACTAAAAGTCATAGCTTGGATCGGGAACAGCGCCTCAATCCCTCTCGACTTCAGCTTCTCCCTCAAAGGCTCTGAAATCCTGAAATTCACGACAGCATTAGGGTTCGCCTTCGCCGCCGGAGAACTCCTCTCATCCTCCACCACCTCGCTGTCATCATCATCACACGTTTGCTTCTTTTTCTTCTTCTTCGGCGACGTTTGTGCAACAGCAATCACCTCGCCAGCATCAGAACTAGTCTCGCTGTTCTCATCTTCTTCTTCGAAAGCTTTCCTCTTCTTCTTCTTGTCCTTCTTCACAATCTTAAATTCTTCCTCTTCATTTTCTGATCCAAGCTTTGACAATTCCTTCTTCTTCTTCTTCGAGCTAGATTTTTTCTCATCGTCGATAGCCATGGGAAAAACCTTCTCAAGTGGAACCGAAGGCATGACTCAACTCAAAATCACAGTAAACAGAAATATATATAGATATAAATTGTAAAAAGTTGATAAACTTGTAGAGCGGCGGCGGAGTTCTTCCCCCTGCGGGATGATTCTACGCGGTGGAGAGCAGGCAGGAGGGAAGACGCGAGAGAATTAGGGTTTTTGGATTCAGTTAATGCACGTGCCTGGTTTGCTTTATGGGCTTCAATTTGGTTACATGGTTGGCGTTGATTTCAGAATGCGGTAGAACCAAAAATAGAAGAAACAGAGAATGCTCCCTAGTGAAATTATGGTGTGTTTATCTAAAAATAATTCAATATTTAAAATCGAAATTTAAAAATTAAATTAAAAATATTTTAAAAAATAAATTTTATGTTAATTTTATATTAATAGTAAATTTTATAATTAAAATTTAAAAAATTTTAATAAAATTTTTTTTTTAAATTTTTATTTATTTTATATTAACAATAAATTTATAAAAAATAGAATTTAAAGTAATAATAAACACGTATTTTTAATATACTACCCTAAAATTGATAGTTGTATTCTAATCGGTCCATGTAAACACTACAGTCAAATAAAAAGAGTTAACATTAATTATAAATATCAATCGTTATTTCTTGACAATTAACTAAGTATAGATTACGATTTCTAGATACATAATGATTAAGTTTAAGAGAGCATTTGATATTATTTTTTTTCTGAACGTAATTTTTTAATTAATATTTTTTAATATATTTTTTATAAATATTTAGATAATTTTTTTTTAAAATTTAAAAAAATATTAAAAAATTATATACTAAAATTATTTATTATTTTTTAAATAAAAAATGTAGAACTTAATTTTTAAAAATAAACACTAATTTTTACTCCTAAACGTCTCTAAAAGTATAATTCTAAAACTTTTTTTATGTGTTTTAGTATTATAAAAAACATTAATATTATTTCTATTTTTATTATTATTAAACTTAGAAGAAAAAGTCGATAAATTAAAATTAAAAGTAACATGTCAAGATATAGAGCGTTTGAAATTGCATTTTTTGAACGCTTTTTTTATTTTTTATTTTATATTTTTAAATATATATTTTATAATATTTAAAATTTATTTAAAATTTTAGAAAGTATAAAAAATTTTAAATAGTAAAATTTTTTTATTAAATATTATTTTTTAAAATATATATATTTTTTTTGTTTTATCAAAATAATAAAAATAGTTTTTATTTAAAAAAATTTATTTTATAAGTACTTTGAGACGCCAAGTTTTTTCGATTCAACCTCATTTCACTAATAAAGAATATGGCAGACAAAGTTATTAACCAAATTTCGATTTGGTTGTGAAATCTAACCCAACTTCTAATTTTGCTATTGGCTACTGGCTTGTTTATTTTTCTATAAATTACTCCTAAAGTAATTTTTTATTATAAAATTCATTTCTCAATAGGTATTCCATATTTATTTTTTATAATTCGTTTCTAAAAATATCTTTTTAAAATTTACTTTTAAATTACTTAAAACAAATAAAAGTGAAACACATCTTACTAATTCAAAGTGCATTTCTCAATAGACTTTCACTTTCGATGCGTATTTACTTTTAGATAATCTTAATTTATTTGAAGTAAGTTTGAAAAAATAATTTAAAATTTAAAAATATTTATAAAATAATTTTTTATATTTATTTTATATTAAAAATATATTTTAAATAATAATAAAATTTTAATAAAAATAATTTATTTTAAAGTTTTATTTATATTATATTATAATGTAAGAAAAATTAAATTTAGTGAATTGCTAAACAAACACAACACTTTCTAAAAGTAGCTGAAAGCTCCATGTCTATTATATCAGGCTAGTTCTGATGTTAGTTGATCCGACATATATATATCGTTATAAGCAGTGCTGCAATAGTAGAATAAATAAATCAAGAATAGAAAAAGTCTTTCTTCGTTTTTTCTTTCTATAACTTAAATTAGATCCATTTGTAAAAGCAAATCAAAGAGCACTTCGATCACCATACCGCCCGGCGTCCAACTCCGTTGATCCTTCTCAAAACACCATTGAACGCCACATCAAACGCATCTTCCACTCCATCACCAAACCCATCTTTCCTTCCTGCATAAACCAATCTCGGAATCATCTCAATAACTCCATCCCTCATTCTCTCAATCACCTTCTCTTCACTCCCAATCTTCTCCAACAATCCACTCACCTTCACTTTCCCTCTCTTCACTTTCCTATTATCGATAAACACTGACCACCCTTGCTCTTCTCCTTCATTTTCATTCAAGTACAGCCCGTACTGTTCATATAAACTCCGTTTCCAAAACACTACAGGAATCGCTCCGGCAATCATGCAGTCGAACAGTGACCGTCTTGTATAACTGTCTCCTCTTGGTTGTAAGCAAAAAACTGAGTTTAGAAACAATCCGACAGCTTCGCTTCCGCATGGCTTCTCCGTAGCGCTACTGCAGTTAACTCTGCGGCATTTTGTTGGCGAATCAGCGCATTCGTTCAGCAAAATACCGCGGAAATCATTGTCAAAACCCGGGCGAGCAGAGCCAGCGAAGCTGAACAGTGTAGTTCTGTTGCGAAGCCGCACGAATTGTTGCCACCGGCGGATTTCGGTTGCGGTGCGAGGGTGGAATGCGGTCGGGTATGGTACGCCTATGTCTCGCGCGTCCCACGGGCTCCGTTCGACGATAAGGCGAGTTACGGATTTCATTTCCGGCATGCGTAGAAAACTAGAGCCCCAACCTTCAGCAGACGGTCGCCGGAAGTCCCAAGTAATCCGACCGAGCGTTATAAAATGCCCGCGGCCATTATCTGTCATCTTCCATGGCTCTTGCTGCTTTAGCCAGCTCAGCATGTCTGCACAGTCACGATCGCGGTCCTCAGACGAACTAGTTAACGACCAGAGATGTTTTCCTACGGCAAGGCCGGAGTAAAACGGAATGTAGAATGCCGTGGCGGCTGCAGGGTCCAGCGTTCGACACCGGTGAGCCGCCACGCGTTCGTGAAAAATAAGTTCGACTGAGAACTGATCTGTTGTGTACCAAGAAGAAAGGAACTCATCGGGAACAATACCTTTCAAGCTTGTTTTATCTTTAACTCCGAAACCTCCATTGGAGAGAGGATTGCAGAGAGACTGCCATGGATTGAGTTTGCTGCAGTTCTTGATAAGGTCTACATTGAACCGTGTAGGGAGTTCGTAGACGTAAACCATGCCAGAGCTGCATTGATTGTTTGAATCAGTAATAATCGAATTAGAAATAGCGCTCAGTGACCGTGAGAGTGAACGGTTGTAGAGCAACAGCAACAACTCAACGGAGAGAACAGCGAGGATTATTCGTGTCCGAGGACGAAAGCATGAGAGCTTGAATTGATCGACTGAAAATTTTGAATCCTTTCTCTGATGCATTGCTTGGTAGCTAGATGATAACGAACACGATGGTGCATGCAAGAAGAACAACAGGTCTAGTAGTGTTTATGCGAACTAAGAATTGTATATCGGTTGAACTTTGTGGATGCATTATATTTAGGGGATATTTGAAGTTGCTTTAAAAAAAAAAATTAAATAAAACATATTTTTCAAATAAATTTTATTTTTTTATCTAAAAAGTAACAAAAAATTAGTAATAATAATATCTCATATTATAAAATTCTATAATATATTTTAAATATATATATATAATATATAATTAAAAATAAAAATAACTTAACAAATTTTATTATTATAATAAAAATTTTCTAAAAAATTTATTATATAAAATTTTTTTATATTTTTTAAATTTTTAAATAAATTTTATGAAATATATAAAAACTTTATTAATAATTAAAAATTAAATTATTTTTTTAGAACGCACTATCAAATGCACTATTAAGCCGACGATTTAAGACGTGTTTTAATTCCTGCCAATTATTTTTTCAAACTGTTACTATAAATTCGCTTTCAAATATAGCTATGTATAAAAGATAACTTTCAATTTATTTTTAAATACAAGTAACTATAAAATTTTAACTAACTTTATAAAAACTAGCTTCACTACAATCAAACCATCTCTTTTTGTGACCGTTTATAAAGTACTCGAAATTTCAATATTAAACCAGCTCTTTCAATTTCAATTTCATTCTAGTTATTGAGAAATTTGATACACGTGCTCGAAACCTTCGGTTGCTAAGTACCTAAACTTAAAGGTAATGTTCTTTTGCATCTTGAATTCAAAAAGTCAATTTCTAATGACTTATTTTTTTTATAATAATTTATTTTAATTCATTGTTAAAAACTATTTTTACAAAAAGTGATTTAAAAAAATACACCCAAAATATAACTGAGTAGTGTTATCATGACTAAGTTATATATCGACATAAACATGTGAAGTTTTTCAATATTGCTATCTCCACTTAATTTTCTTACTTAAAAAGCTTAAATTAATTAACAATTTAGAATTGTAAGAAATATTAATTACCATAACAAAAAAAAATGTGAAAGACATTATTATGGTGTTCAAGAGTGGGATTTGAGCTTTGCATTATCAGTTCATTTCCATTTTTAAAGGGAATACAGTCACAAATTTACCTTTTCATTAAGGAAAAAAGTAGGTAGTTTTCATGGTCTGACAATTATTATGCTTAACTCTTACTCAGAGTGCATATGAAGCAAAGGAAGGAGCAATTATATAGAACACCATGATCACTTGGCCCATGTATATCTTTGCATTGTGATGATATTAGCCAGCGCTTGTGCACTTCTATTTACTTGTGGAGTTTCTTTCGTCTTTACTTTTGTTTTAGTAGATCATCTACTCATGCATATTAATTACCATTTCAATTTCATTAGTTAATTAATCTATAAATATGCTTATTTATCTCAGATAGCACATTTCTTGAATTAAAATGTTTCTATGGACTTTTAGTAAGTATTCCATAATTTGAGGCAAGTAGAGGCCCCCATAAAAGGCTCACGGTCGCTCTTTGAGTGCGTTTGGTATTGCTCATCGAAATTTTTGAAAAATACTTTTCATTTCGCATTTTAATAAATCTATTATAATATTTTATAAAATTTATTAAATCTTTAAAAATTATAGAAAAATTTTACATCGTAAGCTTTTATTGTTGCTTTTTTTGTTTGAAGTAAAAAAAATTTGAACTCGTTTTTCGAAATAGGATAAAAATATTTTTATCTTTTATTTTCAAAAAAACTTTCTCTCTCTTCATATATATACAATATAGGTGAGAAGATAGGAGCACTTTTTTTTAGGGTCATTTTTTGACACTTTTTTCGATTTAGGGTGTGTTTTTTTTGCTTTGAAAGTGATGTTTTAAAAATAATATTGTTGAAAGTGAATTGAATTTTTATATTCTTTTGTAATTAAAAATAAGTTGAAAGTGAACTTTTATGTTCTTTGTATTATTTTGCATTTAGAAATGAATTGTTAAAAATAGATAGAAGTGAGTTTTTGGGTGAAAAGAATTCACCTTTATGCTCGCAGTGACTTTCAAATTCAAACTTCACAGTTCGATATGAAAAATTATAAGTTAAAAATCTACTTATAAATTTCAGTTGAATTGGACTACGAATTCACCTCCATCAGGTCAATTGATTAAGATGACGAAAAGTAAGAAAACTTAAAAATATATATGTTGTATCATTTTTGTCATCTTGATCAAGTGATCAGATGGAGAAAATTTTGTGGTCTAATTGAGTTAAAATTTTGTGAGTACGTTTGTAAGTCATAGTTTTTCGTATCCAACGGTGAGAATTAAATTTGGATGTCATTCCGGTCATAAATCGGAGAGAAAGTGCCGAAAGTATTCTTAGAAGGGAGTGCCGCTATCCCTTTATATATATATATATATATATTGTTGAAATATCAAATATATTTAATTGTCAATAAACACAGCGGAGATATAAAATATAGTTAAAAATCTTGCGTATACAATACGAAAAATTTGAGATAAGAGTAAAGCAAATATAAACACAAGAACTTTAGATGGAAAAAAACGAAAAAAAATTATGGAAAAACAATTAGCCTTAAGAAAATTACTAAATCAATGCAATTACAAATTCTTATGTCACATCTTAAGTGGAAACTCTCATTAAAATATTTTATTTTTATCTCTTACATTTGATATTGTAAGTGATGTTAATGATCTTACTATATTCTGAATGAATGCATGTTATCAATATATATAGTGTGTTCAAAAAAATTTTGAACATTTAAACGGTGATCCTTTCATATTCCTATTAATTGTTCAAATCTTTTAGTTTTTCATTTTTCAAGAGATGTTTTAAAATTTTTAACCGTTGATTTTTCTACTTTTTTAATGATTCTTCATCTTCCTTAATTATTGACATTTGAATTTGAATAAATTTAACTTAGTAGAACCACTAATTTTTATAATAGTTTTATAATATTTAATATATATTAATGTCATCTAATTTTAAGAAAAATTCTACATACTGTAGAAAATTTCTTTGAAATGATGAATTAAATTGAAGATAAAAATAGAGTTAGAAATAAAGAGCCAAATAATTATTTCATACTTCCGAAAGTCTACTTAATTAAACTTTAGTTCTAATATTTGTAGGCAATGCTAAAGATTATTATAGGGAACTCTATGAAAGTCTACAATAGCATCTCCTACGCAAATATTTCTTTTATCAAACAATATTTTGTCGATAACTATTTCAGATGTTTGAACAAAAATATTGTGCAAAGGCTGCGACTTGGCTTAATATATTGATCGTCCTTCTTTGCGCTAGGATTTTTTTTTTTCTTTTCTTTTTATGACTTGGTTCAATATCCAATTGAGCTAATGCATCCAAAGTCAGACCGAATCCAAAACTGTAGTTCAAAAATTCGGATTGAGTCAGCATTCGTACTTAATACAAACATAAGGTCTCAAATTGTAACAAAAACTTGAAATCACTTAAGAAAATAGTTTGGCGCAATTATGCCAATACAAAAAATCTAAGGTAGTGTTTATAAGTACTACTTTCATTTTAAAAAATCTCACATTTTAAATAATTTTTTATAATATTAAATTTAAAACTATATATAGATTTTTTATCATAAAAAACAATATATATATATATATATATATATAAAATAAAAAATTAAATTATTTTCAAAAACACTAAAATAAATTTTCTTTATAATTTGAAGTACTCTAAAATGTTCAACCAGCTATATATAAGCTGTATTTGTTAAGCTCTAACTCACTTTAAAAATTGAGTTAATAAAATATGAGTTTGATTTAAAAATAATAAATTTTTATATTTATTTTTTAGTTTGAAATTGAAATTTTAGTTTTAAAATTTTAATTTTAAAAACAAATTTTGGTGAAAAAAACTGAATAAAATTTTCGTGTTTAATTTGATTTAAAGTAAGTTAAAAATAGAAAATAAGATTAGAAAAATGAGTTTGAAATGTTAGTAAATTGGTTCACCTTTAAACAGTTAAAACAATTATACACGTGGAGATTATTTATTGGGTGTGGGCACAACGTGCTTGGGCTTCTTCATCTACCAAAGAAAAAGCAAAATGAAAAATCCAAGTAAAGAAAGTGCGTGGCCCACTGTCCGTTCTCCGTCTCCGGCGCTCCAAGTTTTTCTCAAGCGTGCCAAAATCAAACTAAAGAACAAATAAAATGAAACATCGAACAACTGCTTCAATGACAAACACAAACAAACGCTGATCTCCTTCTGCACTGCTGCTGAGCAATTCAACAACAACAGAGATTTGATCGCGGACGAGAGATTTGAGCGGTGGATGGCTGAGCAATTCAAAAACAGCAATGACCGCAACAACTGATAGTGATTGATCTCGGTTCTGAGGTCTCTGATAGAATCGATGGGTGTCAGAGGAATGGGGAAGGGCGGTAGAGGAATTTGGTTGTTCGGTTATTTTCTTGTTATTTTAGCGTTGGCGATCCATGGTGTTTTGGGAAGGCCGGATAAAGAGACGCGGGATAAGTTCTACGGCAGTCTCGCCGGCGGTTCTCCTCCGAAGAATCCCGGTGACGGAAGTATCGCTGATATTATCGACCGTGTCCTTGAGAAGGAATTTTCTGACAACGAGACTCCTCAAGGTTAGATTCTTATTAGCTATTTCTTAATGTTATAATTGTTTGTCTTAGTCCATGTTTCACAAAACAAATATGTTTATAGAGTTTTTTTAATGTACAAGACTATGGAGCACAAAAACTGTTTCTCTGTCCCACTCATTGAAGTATAGTTAATTTCCCTGAAATGTGAAAAATTAATTGAGATGGCTTATGTCCTGAAGCAACATTTCACTTGGTGATAGTCATAGAATATTAAGGTTTTAATTAGCTAAGTTAAATTTAGAATAACAAGCAGAGGTAGACATAACCAGAGGAAATGGTAGGGGCTTCTGTGTGCTAGAGTAGCTCTGCTTACAACATAAATTTGAGGATGATGGAAACTATGTGGCTGATAGTTGCCTCTAATGTGAACTATGCTAGGGAAAAGGATCATATGGTAAGCCACTACAAATTTGCTACTCAAATCAGTAAAAGTTTCACTTTTCTATAACCTATTCTTATAGGTTAATCACACACTTAATATTTTTGATTGCACCATGGTTAATGTTGATATCTCTTACCATCTGAAGCGGTTATCTCCTTTTGTTACAAAATCTACTTGGGATGGTTTTTTGTTTTCAAACATTATTATAGGAAGGCTTTCTTGAAATGCAAACTAGTACCTAGTGTGCAACAATAGCTGACTGATTACATACTTGTAGGTACTTTGTTTAATGGTTTAGAGGTGCACCTGACATATATACTAATACCGGAAAATGGTGAGCTGTTTAGATGGCAGAGCAATTATAAACTTAGTTGGGCAATCTGAATGGAGAAAAGAGCATGACAATTTGATAACTTGAAAATATAATCCTAAAAGAAATGGACTAATTGTGGGATGCAATGAGTAATTACTTAGAAGAAGATAAGAAATGAACACTCTGCTGTCATAATTGCAACCATGTTTCTGGATATATCTTGTATGTAATGCTTACAATTTCCTCTAATATTAGATAATTTTCTTTCTATATTATGTACCACCTTTACTTTAATCCCAAGCTGTCCTCGTATTTTGACAGACTAAATCTTGTTTTTATCAGGGCCTGATAAAAGTAGCTTCAATAACACGGTGGCAGATAACCAAGTAGGTTGGTTACTTTGTGGATGCTTAATTTGCCTGAAATTTTATTTGTTAAGCATTTGTACCATATTTTGACAGAGAACTACCTGATTTAGGATAATTAGACTATCTGTTCATCTCAATCTTTAATACATTTTGTTCTTGAACAAAAAAATTGTAATGAGGATACATATCATAGATTTTAGGTCATCTGCTTGCTTTATCAGTGAGTATGAGAGAATGAAAAAGAGGTCAATTCAGTCAGTAACTGTAAACTCATCTTTGCAGACTGATTTTAGGATTTAATGAATAGGAGAATGTAGTCTATGGCTCTTGATACTTGCTTCTATGAGTTTCCTCTCTTAACAGTAGATACACAATCCTAACTCAAAGACATATCTCCTTGAACTTGTTACTTTGCATTTTTACCCTGTGTATGCCCTGCATATCCCAAAATGTAACAAGTTAATCTAGTTCCCTCTGCATGTGTTATCAGAATATCTGGTGGTTAAGTCATTTAGAATTGTGCATAATGTTTATTGAGTTTCTGCACCCAAGAAACTAATGATCCTGACTTCAGGAATGGTCTATACCTCCATTCTAAGAATTGAATTGCTGGAAATTAGCGCATTCTGTACCTTCAGATCTAACAAATCCTAATAGTCTAAAGAGTGCATAGTTGCTTGCTTAACCTTGCCATTAAACTTTACTTTAGTTGATATTAAGTATTTTTTTATGGATGGAACCATACTCCACCTTTTATGGATTGCTGGAAATTTGTGATTGAATACTTTTTGTTACTGGACATATACTAGGATATTTGTTTGTTGCTCATCCTGCTAACTATATGTTTTTTCTGAGTTTTGTATAAAGTTATTAAACTCGTTGCTTTTCCATACTTGGTCAGGGTGTCTTGGAGACTGTTGCTTTACTTACACATGACAAACTCAAGAAAAATGAGACTAATATCAACAGGTATTAGTTTCCCAAAAGCTTTGGTTTCTATATGATATTCGAACTTTTTCATAGAAATAATACTGATGATTTTCTACTTGGCAGTTCATCTAGGTCATTCCAAATTCAAGATGTTTTTTCGATTGAGAGTGAAGGCTCTGATGATATGGCAACCTTGATTGACAGAAAGGTGAATCATGCTGTTTCTTTTTTCCTATAAAAGAAAGAATTACACGATGTTCACAGTGCTTATTTCATTAAATTTTGATGATAACATGTTGGAGTTTTACCTTCCAGGACAATGTTTTTGTAATGTCCAACCGTAAATCAAAGTATCCGGTTCTCCAAGTAGATCAAAGGTTTGTCTGTTGATGTTCTCTAAATTGTATGTGTTTAATGATAGTATCTCAAATTTTTTGATTATGAATTACGAGGCTGATTGCAGTCTAAGTAAACAACCAGCATAGTGTTTTCCAAGTGCAGTGAACTTTTATATGACAATGCACATGCTTGCAGGCTAATTTCTGACTTAATGGTCGTGATTGTATCGGCTACGATTGGTGGAATAATTTGTTCTTGTTTGGGGCAACCAGTGAGTAGTCTGATGTTTTAGCAACTAGCTGAGATATAGATGATTATGGTATTTTGCTTATTGGGTTGTCTCTTACCTTATAATGACTATTATTTTAAGGTCATCGTTGGCTACCTTTTGGCGGGATCTCTAATTGGGCCTGGAGGTTTGAATTTCATTAGTGAAATGGTGCAGGTATTATCAAATGCCTTTTAGAAATTACCATTCTTGAGTTTGTAGATTACTTTCTTTTGAAAGCACTTGTTGTGTCTGTTCTGTGATCAGAAGTTACTTCTCTGTTATCGTACTGATGGAGACCTACAACTGCCCTTTACATTATGATTAATCTTTTGTACTTGTCTGCATTCTCTGCTTAGGCGAAGCATCTCTTTGCACATAGTAGTAACTGCACTACCTTCAGATCATCATATTCTCGGTGAATAAATGGGAACATCAGTTTGAAATGCTTTGTTGGTTAAGAATATTAAAGCATTATGTAGGTTGTGCACGATAAATCTTTCAGGCTTTAGCGACTTTTACACGGTAACTGGACTTTAAGTTATATCACCCTTTATGTCATAGGACTTTATCCATGCAATGTGATGGCAGATACTCAGATAGTTACCTAACCTAATTTCCTATAAAATGTAAGTGGTGTCATCGCTTCTTCTTGGGACCGTAGCTTCCATTGCTGAAGTCAAACAGAAAGCAAGAATGATCATATGTTTTTCCTATGAAAAGTCATTTGTTCTGTGCAGATTAAGTATCATGAGAAACTCCTGCCCGAGGATTAAGCTTAACGAGAAGATTAAACATCTAGATTTGAAACTTCGTTAAAGAGATCCAGTTTCATATCCAAGATTATGGTTGTTGAACAGAAGTTGGAAGTTAATGGCTAAATGCTTGAGATTAGATTCTGAATATGTATTTGGGAGGGTCCTAATTCCTTAAAGGTTTGCATTCATGATCTTCGTGGTTTTAGTTACTGCAATTCTATTTTTCTCTTGCTTTTGGACATGTACGGGACTTTTAAGTGGGAACGTTCTGTCTTTACCGATGCACATTAGCTGATCATCAAGGACTTTCTTTAGCTGTCCTTACATTAAAGGCCTTTGCTCTCTTGATTGTCGACTTCCATCCAATGATGTTTCTAGGTTTCAAGCGTCTGATTGTTGCTAGATCTTATGTGTGCTATACTTTCAACATATTTTTTTAATCTTAAATCCAAAATGATAGTTAATCAAAATTTGTATCTATGTATTGATGTGTGAGTGCTCTAATATCGGCATGTTAATGTAGAAAGCTGAGCAATGCAGTATAAGTTGCTTGCATGCAGGTTGAGACTTTTGCACAATTTGGTGTGGTGTTTCTTTTGTTTGCTTTGGGTCTTGAGTTCTCACTTACAAAGGTATTTAATAGATGTTCAAATATGAATCATTTGATCAATTATTTCTTTTTGTTGGATGTCTAACCTGATCGGTTGACAGTTGAAAGCTGTAGGACCTGTTGCAGTTCTTGGAGGGCTTCTTCAGATATTTATTTTTATGTTCTTTTGTGGTGTAATAGCCATTGTAAGACTTCAGCACTTGCCTCTAAATTTCTGACAGATGCAACTTATAATGGATTAAATCTCGTGGTTCTCATCTTCATGCAGGTGTGTGGTGCAAAACTATCAGAAGGTGTATTTGTGGGTTCCTTTCTATCGATGTCGTCTACAGCAGTGGCATGTTACAAAAGTTTGCTTTTTATGTTTGTCGAAATTTGATTCTAGAATGGCATATTTATAGCGCTACTTTCATCGCTCCAGGTTTCAAAATTTTTAGTGGAAAGAAATAGCACAAATTCTCTTCATGGCCAAGTTACAATTGGGACACTCATTCTTCAGGTTTGGCTTCACAAATTTTGTTTTTCCTATAACCTATGCCATTGTGTTTTAATATAGGATGAGCTGTCGTTTGCTTTTACATCTTTTCTTCAGAAAATTCATCACATATCAACTTCACGCTTTGCTTTTGGGATTAATCCAAACAGAAAAGCTTTTATTGTACTCGATTAATGCAGTTTACTAGCTTTCACAATACCTTAAGGTTGGATCTGTCTAGAACTAAGTGTAGGCCAATTTCTATTATTAAAGAAGATATGTGCTCCTCTGAGCTGAAATTTGCATGCTGAGTACTCACGTGTTGCTCATGTTGACATGCAAGTTGTTCTCTTGTCCTTTTCAGGATTGTGCAGTGGGCTTACTATTTGCTCTACTTCCTGTTCTTGGTGGTAGTAGTGGTGTCTTCCATGGAGTGATGTCAATGGCAAAGCTGTAAGGTTTTTTGTTTTAGAAAACACAATTTAGGCAAGTGTGCATCCTTGTAATAAATATTTATGTATACTTGATTTTCTATACAATTCTAGATATACAATGTGTTAATGGCATTCATGCATTTATATATATTATTTTTATATATTGGTCCATTGCATCATTTTTGTACCAGTAGTGTCATTAAAGCCGGGACATTACCAAAGCCAGATATCTCTATTGACTTTCAGCATAGAATGTGTGTTAGCTTGAAGCTATAATACTTTAGTATTCATATATTTTAGATAAGTTCTTCAATGAAATATGAGACACTATTTCACTTCTCAAGATAGTAGATATATATTTCAGAGTATATATGCTTCTATGCCATTCATGTGTCCTCATAGTTGTGCTGAGCTGTCATTCTTGATATTTGGAAAGATGTGATCATAATAGTTATTGATGGATGCAAGAAACATCATTTGTGTGCCAGATGATGGATCTGCAAGTACAACTTACACTGACTACCAAACGATCTTATAGAGGTCTTCCTATAAAGCTTGATAAAAGTTTAAAGCTGATATTGGTACGTTAATATGCAGGCTACTAGTTTTATCCCTGTTTCTGACAGCTGCCTCCATGTTGTCCTGGTCTTTTGTTCCTTGCTTCTTAAAGCTTATGATCCAGTTATCATCTCAGGTAAACAAACCCTATCGAGTTTATAATTGCTGACACAACAAATTTTGAAGTGCCAATTTTATGTTGACATATGTTTTGATTAGCATATTGGTAATCTGCTCTATTTTTGCATGGTCCTAATTGATCTTTTATAATTGGTTACTGTCTGCAAGTATGCAAGAGTCTTGCATAAATACACACCACATCTATTTTGAGTTTTAGTGGATTTCCTACCTTAGTTGGTTTTTGGGCATGCTGTCGTGCACAAACATCTGGCTTCCCTGTTTTATTCTTTCAATGTGAACTTTGTGCAGACAAATGAACTCTATCAGTTAGCTTCTGTTGCCTTCTGCTTACTACTAGCTTGGGTAAGTGACTGCTGCATGGTATTCCTTCATCTTGATATTACAAACAGATAGTGGTCCTTGTTTCTGTTAAATTTCAAATTGATTGCCTTTTCTTTGAGCCTCATTTTGTACTTTATAACCACTAGAAGGAACAAGTTCCAGCGAATGCTGGCTAATGTATGGTTCATGGTTCTGACAGCTTTAGTCTTGATTGGAATGCAACTTGTCTGAACTTGGAACTGAGTGCACCCAAATTGTGCTACAATGGTGATTGGTCCCAGGAGCATATTTTCTAATCTCAATTTATATTTAAGAAATCCTAACTGTACTTCCCCTTCTCTTTCAAGTCATTCCTAGAAATAAGCCTGAGCTAGCGTTCCGGAGTGTCTTCGGAAGTGATTGTTGGGATGATAGAAATTTAGAGGTTGCTACACAACTGTGAATACTGTAAAACAACATACATCAATAGCCACAAGTTGCATGATATCTCCATATGGACAAGTATAAACTTATTTTTGTGTTCTGTCTATTTTTTGCAGTGTAGTGATAAGCTTGGGCTGAGTCTGGAGTTGGGTTCTTTTGTTGCTGGGGTTATAGTATCCACATCAGACTTTGCACAACATACGCTTGACCTGGTAAGCATTTAAGTGTATTGCAAGCTGATTTTGAAATGTTTTGAAAAGTCATGTTTTAAATAACATATGTCAGAAGTTGTATTTGAAAAATTATACAAGCATGATGTTTAGCCTGAGATACATCTACAAATATAATGAGAAATCCTTTTACAGAAGTTTGTCTATATTTATATGTTCTATATTATATGTATGTGAAGTATATGTTCAACCATGCATCTTGATTATACTTTGCTGGAAATTTGAAAAGGCAAGTTTCCCATGGTCTTTACTTTTCCAAATTTAAAAAGAAACAGATAAAACTTTGTCAAGTCTCAAAAACACAATAAATGGTTAAAAAGTGTTGAATCCACTTCAGAATATACAAGTAACATTTTAGATTACTAAAAAAACTATGTGAAAATCATATGACGGCATCTCAATGGTGGAACTTCTTTCTTCCTTTTTTTTTATAGGTGGAGACAATTCGTAACCTATTTGCAGCACTTTTCCTTGCAAGCATTGGAATGCTCATACACATACATTTTTTATGGAATCATGTGGATATCTTGCTTGCAGCAGTCATTCTTGTAGTGATAGTCAAGACTTTTGTTGCGGCATTAGTCATTAAATTCTTTGGATACAGCGCGAGAACATCAGTTCTTGTAAGTATATTCTAACATGCACTATTGGTATTAGATGATCCTTATTGTATATGGTGCTAGGTTTTTTAATTTTGTATTTATTTTATGACAGGTTGGTCTCTCATTAGCTCAGATTGGAGAATTTGCATTCATCCTGTTAAGTCGTGCCTCAAATCTTCATCTTATAGAGGTCATACTTTTGTTCCTTTTTATTTAAATTTTTTAGTGAAAATGAAATGCTCTCCTACTATCTTCAAGGTTCGTTCCTTCTTGGTAGACTATATTTGAGGTGACACAATGACAAACCTATCTAGTCTTTGTTTTTTTTTTTCCCACTATTAGTCTAAGTGATTGAATTCTCCGATACTTATATGTTTGTGACATAATAAAAAGATATCTTTAAGGAATTAACATCAACATATGTACTGTAGCATGTATATGCTTGTACAAGTACTATGGGCATGAATTGTTTATATATACAAGTACTATGCATGTAAATGCTTGTTCTGTTTCTCAGAAGATAGTTGTCTATGATGTATAAAAATTGTTTATATATACTTAGCATCTCTTATTATTAAGAGCGTTTGCATGCCAAATTTACCTTAATGTTATCCCTTGCTCTCTACACATCATTTGGTTAAGCTACTTGTCACACTTAGGGCGTGTTTACCAACACCCCTAAACTCCACTTCCCTTAAACTCAAGTTTCACATAAATATATATAAAAATTAAAATAAATTTTTTTATCAATAAAATTTTTTTAAAATTCAAATTTAAAACTTACTAAAAATATACAATTAATATAAAAAATTTTTTATTAAATATTTTTTATTTTTTATTTTATTTTTTAAATTTACTTCCTAAAAACTCCACTTTACACCCCTTGGTAAACACGCCCTTAGCACTTTGTGAAATTATGGCACTTTGCTAGGTCTATTTCAGACAATATAGATCTGTCTAACTAGGTGTGGTAACTCTTGGTTTCTCTCTAGGGATGTTACTTTTGTGCAGCCTTACGTTTCTTTTCCCCCTAAAGGAGTTCTATACAAAAATATCCTTGTTTAAACAGGCTATGTTTCTAAGATGTTTTCTTTTTTTTTTTAGTAACACTGTTTTGTGCTAAACCGTATGGTTAATGTATTTTTTGTCTTTTAGGGGAAGATGTATCTACTACTTCTAGGGACGACAGCTCTTAGCTTGGTGAATTTCTTGCCTCAGGAATCTCTTTCTGGCATAGCCCACATTTACAATAACGCTTAGTAAATAAATAGCAACTCATTTCCTGCAGGTAACAACTCCTCTCATGTTCAAGTTAATACCGACAGTGATGCAACTGGGAATTCTCATGCATTGGTTTCCTTCAGAAAGCACTATGCAAAATGAGGTAAGTTCAAAATTCAAACCTACAAAAGATGTATGGCAATTGAAACTGTCATGCAGAAATCCCTTTTTCTTGCAGGAGAGAGCTACAGTGCTTGAGGACTACAGCAGAAATCTGTGACAATAGGTCAAATCATGTCTAAAGGTTTACAACAGATCTGTGCCATAGATTTTATCTTCACAAAACTCTCATTGCTGCAAATCCTTTTGGAGATGCAGTTGGTGACCAGCAGAATGCTTCTTGTTGACGTCTAGTTTGAGTTGTCCCATGTAAATAATACTGACCTCAGAGCATAGGACAATTAAATTAGTATCAAGTTAGGTTTCGATCTTAGCCACATGTTCAAGTAATGGTTACCTGTAATCAGGTGTAGAAATTGGGAGATGGAATTTGAGAGCAATATGTATTCATACTGGTAGACTCTTGGTTATAGCCTTCGCTGTCATGTTATGAAAAGGTTTTGAATCCAATTTTTGTTGGAAAATGGAAATGCCTAATGATTCACGCATAAAGGGAAACATGAGTTCTGCTTATAATTTTGTGATTCAGTTTTAGGAACCTAAGGCAAACAGTTGCAAGAATGTTTTTTTAGCTTAACTTCTGTACAATTGTTTTTTTTTTAATTTGATTTCTCAAATTTAATTTTTCTAACTTGTTTTTTTACTTAAACTGATACTTTTAGAATATTTTTAATCTTCACTTTTGTCTTCTTCTTCCTCTTTTATTTTTCTCTCAAACAATCAACAATAGCAAACTTTTCGACGCATCTTTAAATACGGATGTGTAAAATTTTGAAGAAATAATAGCACAAGTTAAGATTATAGTTGTTTATTTATATATTCGGAGAAAATTTGATAGTTATAAGCGTCAAAAAATTTTATATACTTTTTTGTCATAAAAATTTTTAACGTGAAATTTTACTTAATATAGTACCTTTTCTTTCAAAAATGTAAACAGGCAACTTTACTATTTTTATGCTATTATTTCACCAAAATTTTAAATATGTATCTAGATATGCATCACATCACAAGACTGACTATTAGTGAAAGAAAGAAGAAGAATAAGAAGATTGAGAAAATCTAAAATAATTTGATCAGTATAATAAAATATAATTTTAGAAATAATTTGAAAAACAATTTTAGAAAACATTTTGTACAAAAAATAATTTAAGCAAAAAACTCTTAAAAATGAAGAATCAAATCATTGCTCCGGCAGCTAATGCTGATCCCAATGAAGCATATCCAAGATTGGTTTGAAAGTATTTTTAAAATAAAAATTTTTAAATAAAAAATATTTTTTAGTTTTTTATTTTAAAAAAATAATAAAATAAAAAAATTTATAATTTTTTTTATATTTTTGAAATTTTTAAATAAATTTTTTAATACTTATAAAATATATTAAAAAATGTAAAATAAAAAATTAAAGAAATACTTTATTTATATTATATTTTATAAATTTATTATGAAATAAAAAATAATAGAGAGTAATTATTTTAATTATTTTTTATTCCACCCGGTCTAAATAGAAGATTAGTGTCTCATCTTTTTTCCTGTTTAATCTTCAATTTATGATTTTTTATAGCTTCATTTATTTTAATTCTTGAGTTATTACTTTAACGGGTTAGGGTCAAAATAATTTTCAGGACAATTTATAAACAAAATTATACATACCTTAGGAGTTTGTAAGAGCTAATGCTAGACAATTAGTAAGGGCATATTTATGAGTGTATTTTAGATGCATTGGGCGTGTTTAACTAGATTTAAACTCACTTTTAGAAAATAAATATTGAAAAATGAGCTTAGAATTAAAAAATAAGTTTAGTAAAAAATAAATTTTTATTTATTTTGTATTAAAATTGAGTTTGAATGTGAATTTTTTAATTTTAAAATTTAAATTTTGAAAGAAAAGATTTTGACTCAAAAAATTAAATTGAATTTTTATATTTAATTTGTTTTGAAAGTAACTTGAAAATAAAATTTATATACACACCAATTCTCTCACTCCAATAGTAGAGTCTATACTTTTTTTTGAGATTAAATTCTTTTATAATCGAATCTTATAATTTGTCATATTGTTAGATTAAAAAGTAAAAGTTATTTTAAAAAAATATTGAAATCATGTTTTCATCAAAATTTTTTATTTTAATAATTTCAAACGATTATTTAATAGTCTTGTTATGGAAAGTAGTTAAGAAAGAAAGTGAAAGCATTATTCCAGCGTAAATATTTATCGCAGTAAAATAAAGGCAGTAATAACAGCTGTACTCACCGAGTTTACTCGGTTTTGCAAACCGTGTTTACTCTATCTCTATATATATAAACAAACAGGGTGCATCTATAATCTCTCTTGATCTTCTTTGGTGTTGATCAAGAAATTGAAAAGAAAACAAAAGAGTTATTTGGTGTTGATCAAGAACTTGAAAAAGAAAACTTCAGGCGTTTGATTCAAGAACAAGAACAGAAAATATTTCAGGTGTGGATTCACGGCGGCTACTTTCTTTCGATTTGGTTTTTCCTTTCGCTATCGTTTGTTGAATCTGTCGTGGTTAGTAGGTAGTCGATCGGCGCGATCTATCTTCGGATAATTGATCAGATCAACATTCTAGGGTGGTTTTTTTTTTCTGTTTAGGGTTTTGTTTCAATTTCTTCAGGATTGGATGAAGAACTTCTTCAAGAAGATCTCTGGGAATTGTTTATTAGATTTTTTAATCATTGATTGGTTTCGTTTATATCTGGGAATTGGATCGGCAAGTTCTTCTTCCAGAAAGTCGATTACTTTGGTGATCAATCGATAGATAGATTTCAGGCGTATCATGTCTGTTTTGGATCAACAGCTTCGTCATTAGAAAAGATATCGGCATGTGTAGGTTGGAACAAGAACGTCTTTTTTCACAGCAGTTGGTGAATAGGGGTTTATTTCATTTACTTGATTTCACTTGATTGGACCAAGAACTTCTACGAGGAGCCATGGTTCGCGTAGAATTTTATTGTTGGTGTAAAATTGATTCAGTCAAGGTTCAGGAGCTTGTTAAGGAGCAGTTGGTTTCTGCTTTCTAGGATTTCTGTTAAGGTTATCTGCGATCTTTGAAGGGATTTGATTCAATGGAGTGGGTTTTCTTCTTCTTGTTGTTGTTTAGACACAATGACCGTGAAGGTGAGGACAGCGGGATCATGTCAGGAGATGCGGGGGTATTCACAGAATTATCATCCCCCCCAGTATTACCATCAGCAGCCACAGGTCTGTTCTTTTTGGAGGGCTGGTAGGTGTACCAGAAATCCCTGCGCTTTTCTTCATTGCGAGATCCCCCCATCACAGCCCTCCGGCACTGGACTGTCTGTGAAGCCGGTGGTGGTTAAGAGGAGTACGGTTTGGAGGAAGGAGACTGACAGTGATCATCCCAAGGATGGTGCTCCAGCAGAGAATGGTGTTCTCCAGCACAAGAACGGCATTTCTCAAACCAATCATGGTGTTCCTCTGGCCAGGAATAATGACATTACTCTGTCCAAGAATGGTGCCTGTGCCCCTGCAACCAAGAAAGGTATTACTCCCATCAAGAATGGTGCTGCTCAAAGATCAGTTAATACCCAATTTCTGGAAAGAGATGTTAGAAGAGAGTTGAGGACTAAGGGCAATAATTCTGTGCCCATCAAGAGCTGCAGTACTGGAACTAGGCTTGCCCAGGAAAAACTTGATTCTGTGCCTTCTAGCAAGGATTGTGAAACAGTATGCAGGGAATATTTGTGTGGGAAGTGCTCAGATGGGGACAAGTGCAGGAAATTACATGCTTGGTCCACGGGCAACAGTCTTTCCCATGTAGCGACACTTAGTGGGCACCAAGAGGTATTTTCATAGTCCATAATATTGATAATGTGTTTAGCTTTGAAAGTGGAATTTATGAAAGTGCTGGTCTAATTTTCTGGCAGGCTATTACTGGAATAGCTCTTCCGTCTGGGAACGACAAGCTATTCAGTGGGAGCAAGGACAAGACCCTGAGGGTTTGGGATTGCTCCACTGCTGAGGTAGGCATGTGTTGCTGTTTGTTATCTGTATAACTTTTCTGTGTATGAATGAGATGTTAATGTTCTTGTTGCTTCAAAAGTGCGTCCGTGTAATAAATATGGGCGCTGAAGTTGGCACCTTAATCAGTGAGGGGGCATGGATTTTTGTTGGAGTTCCTAATGCTGTGAAGGTAAGTTTTCTTGAGACTTGATTGTTTTCTTACCTTCATGATTTGTCAGCTATAAACTGATCATTCTCTTTGAATTCCTTCATAATGTTCGCTTTCTATTGCAGGGATGGAATATAGAGAATGGGATGGAAGTTAGTCTTGTTGGTTTCAGAGGTCAAGTATATGCCTTGGCCTGTAGTGATGATATGCTTTTTGCTGGCACACAGGTAAATTTAGCATTTTGTTAAACAGTCTCTTATTTTTGTTATAATTCACTACTTACTTCGAAGTAAAGCTAAATATTTGCCATACAACTTTGCAGGAAGGAAGTATTGTGGGGTGGAGCTTTGGCTCTAAAGGCGACTATTTGGAGCCATCTGTTCGTCTTACTGAGCATCGGCTTGGTGTAGTTTCTTTATGCGTAGGAGCTGGGAAGCTTTATTCGGGTTCAATGGACCACTCAATTAAAGTAAGATATGGTGTCTTAAATCTTTAGTCTGAATCTCACAGTGTTTCTCATGTTCAATCAGATGAGATCAGGAATAAAATGATTGTTTATATATGCTGAGTAAACAGTTCACTGTATTTATTTTTCTTTGTCATGATATCTTTATAGTTGGAGGGGCTTCAAATGTTATTACTTTGTGTAGTATACTGTGCTTTTGTGCATGTGAATAACCTGATGCTCATTTCTGTGATGAGACTTTTCTATGTTTGTAATACTAATTGTTTATTAACATGCTATGTTTTTCAGGAATGGGATCTTGCAACTTTGGCATGCATAAACACCGTCACCGAGCATGCAGATGTTGTTATGTCATTGATTTGTTGGAGACAATACCTGCTTTCTTGTTCCTTAGACAAAAAGGTTAAGGTTTGGGGAAGGACAGAAGATGGGGGGCTTCAAGTGGTGTACACTAATGCCAAAGAGCATGTAAGTATTTATATTCTATCATTCTTAAGTTAGTCTGGAAATCCATGATTTTGGGTACAGAAGCTATCCTGCTCTTGTACCCCTCTTACTGTCTTCGTTTGATGCTAAGACTACACGTCATCTGTCTCAGGGTCTGCTCATGCTTTGTGGCATGCATGATCCCTCTGGCGAGCCAATCCTATTCACATCATGCAATGACAATTCACTTTATGTATCTGACTTGCCTTCATTCTATGAGCGAGGTAGAATCTTCAGTAACCAAGAGTTCAGATCCATATTGGGAGGTCCAGATGGCTTGTTTTTTACGGGTGACAGATCTGGAGAGTTGAAGGTCTGGAGATTGCTTGAAAGTAAGTCCAGGACTTGCTGAATGATTAATGGAAGCGGGAAATCGTTTATTTTTAGAGGTGCTGGCAACCTTCTTCAGCAAATGATAGCAGACTGAAATTGATTTGTAGCGTTTGTTTTTTACATTGCGAAGGGCCACATTCTACTTGGCCAATTTCCTCAAAATTTTGAGGTTCAACATGCGTAGTTATTGTTTTAGCTGTTCATTTATGTAATCATTGGTGCAGCAAAATGTAAATATATATGGAGCAAATTATTTGTTCATGATATTTTTAAAACGTTAATTTCTGGGGTATCAAAGATTGACTTACAAAATTTTCATTCATGAGTAGAAATATGTACAGCTGCTTCGACTATGCCGGCCTCCAAATAGATGGGTATCTTTTCTGTGAATAATCTTAGTTTGCATTCACTTCCATGATTTTGCGGAATTTTCCTATCAGTTTAAGCTTGCAATAACTGTCATAATATAGAAAGTGTAACAATTAGTTCAGTAGTGACAGAAGTTTTAGGGGAGAAGACAACCTTTTTTCAACCTTCAAATTTTTTTTACGGTGCTTCTTTTCTAAAAAGAAAAAATATAATGTGTACAATGTTTTTTAAATCTGAAGAATATGAAAAGCTTTTACCTAAAAGTTGTACAATTTAAAGCTTTATTTTTTTCAGCAAACTCAAACCTGCCCCAAGTCTACTGCTTTATTCAAGAAAATACGTGACAGATCTGCAGCCCTACGAGTGTACTTATGTTGCATTGCACTTCGGTGAATCACAAGATTGTATAGACTTTTTGGTTTCCTTCCCTCTCCAATTTACAGCTTGCTCAGAGCTAGGATTCTGAGAAGATGCATGTCTCCAGTTAGGTTTTTTGGTTCTACCTAACTTGAAACTTCAGTTTTCTTCAACCAAACAAGAGATAACAGACGATCATTTCGATTTTCGCTTCCAACAAAAGTAATCTTGACAAAGATCCGCTACCAGTATCATATTTCTAACCTAAAATTCTACTTCAACAACTTTGCTTTCTTACATCTTCAAAAAGGACATTAGTTTGTATACTCATTCATGGAACAAAGTCCACGCTTCACTAGGATCAAAGCAGCAAAAGGCAAAAAATGATTCCAGCAAAAGAAAAGAATGATTACAACAAACCACAACGAAGGAGCAAATGCTGAGGCATTAAAATTGAATTTCAAGACTAGAATTGCTTTCATTTAGGGTTGTAACGATTGATAGTTACAAGAATTGGAAAACAATATGTCAAAACAATAAATTGAGGGTGTATTCTATGTGACAGAATCCCAAAAATGAATCAAATTCCTAGTACTACGGAGAGGAAGTGGCAGACTTGCACCGTTTCTTGGCTTCGTTATAGAGTACAACTCCTGCGATGGTGATGCCAAACCCTGTCATACCAGTAACTGTAACTGGGTTTGGGGATATGAGCACTGAAACTACAGCAGCAACAGCTGCCTTCGCATTGCCTAGCACCTGCAATGTCAGGGCAATAGTATGCTTGGTCACCAGAAAATTGGTCAAATTCACCAAATAAGCAACTGTTGCATTAGCAACCAGCAAGAAAATCAGCTTCGCCTCTTCCACCGCCCTTGCTGCAGTCTTGACTGCCAGATTGCCCTCGACATACAAACTCACAGGCAGCAACGCAGCAGCAGCCATGGGTGCCATATACATCAACAAATTCATGAATGTAACTGTTCAGACTCATGAGTAAGCAGAATTCCCTGCAGTACGGATTTCACAGCGTGCCAGCTGTGGAGCCAACACAAACAATGAATCCAAATGCATGGAACAATGGCTCGCTGTTGGAAGCAAGAACAATTCCAAGAACAACTGGGAGCAGTGCCACGTACAGAAGGCCAGGCTCATGCCGGGAGGTGAGAAGGAATGAAAATGTTGCAGTGAGAGTGGTGTTGTGTCGCCTATCGCCTGGTTGAATGATACGGGAATGTAACGCAGTGATGTGTTTCCGCATACCACAGAAAAGCAGAAGACAGGCTGATAGTGCTGCAACCTATCAAAACAAACAAAACATTATAATCACAATCTTTGTAAATCAAGCTACCACCAACAAAATGGAAGATGAAGATAAAAAAGACTATCGGCAAACAATGCTCTTGTCCAAATTTTCCCAACGTTCCAATTTCAATAAATCCCAATTAGTGTATCAATGTTTGTCCCTCACCCCACCATTAGCCAAATTCTACACCAGTACGCCATTACTCCAAATGGTTAAAAATCCCTACTTTAACTATCAGCAGTTCAAGAACTTTTTAATACAAACAGTAACCCATTTAACTTATAATCAAAAGATTGAAGAAACATTGAAATTGAACTAGTCCAACAACAACGACGATGCCCACAATGAACAAAGAAATTGAAATTGAACTACAACAACATTCACAAACAACTAGAAAACTTATTAAAAACTCGAGGAAATAATCGAATACCTTGAGGAGTTGTCGGCGGGAAGAGACGGGTTGAAGCGGGACAAGACGAAGCCAACGAACAACAACAGAGCTATAGAGAGCGCAAGCGAGCATGTGGATAGCGGTCAAGAAAATAGGATATTGAAACCCGCGAAAGCTCAACAAGTATTTATTGAGAAGAAGAACACCGATGTTATATAGATACCAAGACCCGATAAAGAAGGCGGTGGTTGCGGTGGCGGAGGACTTGTTGTTACTACGGGCTTCACCGGACGGTGTCGGGGTATGTCCAGTTTTATCGGGTCCTGTTCAATTCGCGGGTAGCTTCCTCTCCGCTCCACCATTGCTGCTTTGCTCCAAACCTGAAGAAGAAAAAGCTCAGAAGCTGCTGCTTTTGCAGTTATTGATTTGAAACTCGAAAAGCTCAGAACGGATCTAGATTTTCTGACGATCGCAAAAAATAAAATAGAATAAATTTATTGTAGTTGGGTGAGTTTTTGCAATTGCAACATCAACAAGTTTTGGTTACTACGGTCGCGTTTATTTGATACTAAAATTTCAGTTTTTTAAAACTCATTTCTAATATAAAATAAATAAATTTTTCATCAAAAATCTTTTAAATTTAATTTTAGAATTACTGTTAATAAAAATTAAAATAATATTATTTATATTAAATATTTTAAATTTTAAATTTAATTTTTAAAAAAGTAAATTTATTTCAAATTAAACCACACTACTGTTCCAGATAATCAAAATTTTAATTTTTTTGGTCAATTATATTATTTCAAAATTTTATATATTAGTTATTTATTAAACTCAGAATTTACTTTTATTTATTATTAAATATTTATTATTTTTTAAACTCCAATTTTAAATTTAACTTATTTGTAAATAATATTAAAATTATTTACTTTTAATTTATTTTTTAAAAAATCATATTTTTAAATTGAGTTTTACGTAGCTCAATTCTATACATTTATTATGAAAAGTAAAATTACTCATAACCTATCTGAACTTCTGCAGTTATTAAATTTCAAAAGTTATCAACCTTGGCGACCAAAACATTTTAAATGTTGTTTGGCTAAATTTTTTAATATATTTTTATTTTAATTTTATAATATTTTATAATTCTTTAAAATTTTAAAAATACAAAAAAAATTCTATAGTAAAATCGTATTATTAATTATTTAAATAAAAATAAATTTTATTTTATAAACTTTTTAAAATATTTGTAGTTTCAGGATTTTTTGTAAACATACTTTCAAACAATTTTTTAGAATATAAACCGGAAATCATACTGTAGCTGAGAAGATCAGCATTTGGACTCTAAAATATGAATTCAGCTGCAATGCATAAAATGAACGGTCAAATTTCTTAAATTTATTACTTTTTTCATAAATATATGGGAGCTATTTGATTGCCCTCGGTCTCCGGAATCATGAATATAAATTATCAAAAAATATAATATATATTTTTATCAAAAGATAAATATCTAAAAAAATATAAATATTTTTTAAAACAACTTTAAATTTATTCGATAGCTGCGCTCCTACTCTTCACTCGCAACTCACGTGACCCCTACTATTTTTCTATTTTGTTTAAAACAATCAAATAATTTAAATAATCACCATTGGATTTAAGCAATATTTACATAATAAAAGAAACTAAAGCTTACCTATTGAATTCAATTCAAGGATTAAATTTTCTAGAAACCAAACCAAAAACATCAATCATCATCTTTCATTGAATTTTGAACGGCCAGAATCGCCTAACATCTTCGCCCCTCTTTTCTTCCTCGACAAATCCGAACAAAAACAAAATAATAACAATCAATCAAACAAACAAAACAACGGCAGTATCTCATTCATGGAAGACGAAGTACACCAAAATCTTTTCTTCCCATAATACCCCCTCTCTCTCCAGTCTCCCCAGATGAAATCTCCGATTGCTGGCGACCAACTCAACGACAACAACAAGAATCAATCTTCTTCAAGTGGAGCGGGCATGCGGTTGATTGTACCATTACAAGGTCTAGTTCAAGGCCGTGGAGGTCTAGTTCTCGGCTCAGTGATACCTTGCGCTCTCTTCTACTTCCTTCAACTCTACCTCAAACGAAATCGACCTTCTTCTTCTTCTTCTTCTACTCCTTCTCCGCCGCCGGAATCGAATTCGGAGACGGGAACAATTACAAGATCGCTGTCAAGGCCGTCGCTATTGTCACCACGTGGGTCTACTGCGCCGGCTTACGTGTCTGTGAGAGCCGCCGGGATTAATCGGGCTGATGAGTCTTTGCCGATTGGGTTGTTGAGAAGAAGCTTGGAAGATAAGTATCATCCTGTTGATAATCCCGATGGGGTTATTGATCTACGCCGAGCCGAGAACAAGGTAGACTTGATTTCTCTGTTCTAAATTTAGTATATAGTTGAGTTAGAAAGCTTAAAGCTGTAAAACTGCCCTCTTTTTGAGGAGGTTGCCGTAAAGTTGTGTTCTTTGTTATTATTCGAATGTAAGAAGTGCCTTTCTTTTAAAAGGTTGCCTATAGCATGTTAGATACATGCTTTAAATGCCGTCCATTGCAGGATAGGCTGGGTCAATATGCTGTGTTATTGTGTGTTGGATTTTCGTGGGGAGAAGTGTTTCAAGCTATTTTTATTCGAGGAGCATGCTTTTAGTTTCTTCTTAAGCCAGACGTTTTCCTCGCCAAGTTAGTTAAAGTTTTTGACTTGTTTCCCTTTCTGCAAGGTTCTTTAATAAACACTCATGTTCATGAATACATATGTCTACTCATATTTAATATTTGATACCTTTAAATTTTGTCTAAAGAAGCTCACCGTTCTAGTTGTTCAATTACATTTGTAGAAGACAATTTTGTTCTAAAACTTTAGGTATTGCTGTATTTACAAGGCTCTTTCCTGAGTAAAAAAGTAAGAGACATGTAGTGGGAAATTTTCCAACATTACTAAGAACACCAATTTTGTAACTTAGTTTGAAATGACTTTAAGGATGTTAATTGGAATTGATTGAAACTCACTAAAGCTTATGGTGTTTTACGAAAGCCAGTGAATGGTTTGTTTTCTTTGGCAAAGTGTTTATGGATAGAGAAAAAAGGCTATTTCGCTCATAATTTTTGGCTTTAGTGCAGCTTTCGCTGGATCTGGTGCATAAATGGGTTGCACAGAACTTGAAGAGCTCATTGCTCGATGAAAGGCTGGAGGATTCAGGGATTACTGGGTTGGCTACATACCAGCCATTCGATGGGTTGAAGGAGTTGAAGATTGTGAGTTATCTCTTTTATTGTTAACATAATCTGGTTTTGGCTCTTTATCAGTTACTGCCTACTTTTTATTGCTCCGGAATACAATTTTGTAACAATAACTTTTATGATAAGCATGTGTTCATTTACCTTAAAAGGAAAAGCATAAGAAATATTGGAGTTAAAATTTTGTAGATGCCCATCTAATGTTACTTGGAGGCTTGGAGCCTTCCCCCTTTTAAGCGGAAACTGCTTGATGTGTTTCTTTAGAATTTCTTTTATGTTATGTGGTATCATACTGATTCTGTTGCTATTTTATAGTTGTTACATCAACTGTTAGTTTGATGCAGTCATTGTAATCTACATGATATTCCGTGCACTTTGTAAAGAAAGATCCCATTATCTAATTAGATTGTGTTATTTGTTCATTATCTGTATGCAACTGGTATATGCTACGATTTAAGTTAACATGCCAAACAGTTTTGCCATTTCAGTTTAATAATCTTGTGTTGTGCTTGCATAAGCAAGCAACTTAAATAGTATACTCGAAACCCCAATTGACATTCAACTGATCTATTTTGCAGGCTGTGGCTGGATTTATGAGTCAAGTCATGGAGGGCTCAGTTTCATTTGATCCATCACAGATCATCCTTACAGCAGGTGCAAGATCTGCTGTTGAGATACTAAGCTTCTGTCTGGCAGACCCAGGAAATGCTTTTCTTATTCCTTCACCATATTACCCAGGGTATGTTCCTATCGAGACTTTTTTGTTCTTCTATAAGCTGGTGAGACATCTGTAAGACGTGAGGGCGTGCCATCTGCAGGTTTGACAAGGATATTAAGTGGCGAAGTGGTGTAGATTTAATACCTGTCCCATGTCGAAGTACTGACAATTTTGGTCTTAGCATTGCTGCTCTTGAAAGGGCCTACAGTCAGGCAAGAAAACGAGGAGTTAGAGTCCGTGGAATACTTTTATCAAACCCATCCAATCCTGTTGGCAACTTGTTGAACAGAGATGAGCTTTGTAACCTTTTAGATTTTGCAACTGAGAAGAACATTCATCTGATATCTGATGAAATATATGCTGGCTCAACCTTCGGGAACAATGAGTTCGTCAGCATGGCAGATATCATAGACACAGAAGGTTATGACAGAGGTAGAGTTCATATTGTATATGGCTTGTCAAAAGATCTCTGTCTCCCAGGTTTCAGGGTAGGTGTGATCTATACCTTCAATGAGAATGTTATTGCTGCTGCTAGCAAGCTAGCTATGTTTTCATCCATTTCTGTACCTACACAGTGGCTGCTCATCTCTATGCTTGCTGATACAGCATACGTTGCGGAATTTGTCAAGATTAACAAGGAAAGGCTACAGAAAATGTATAGCCAATTTGTGAATGGCCTAAACGAGTTAGGGATTGAGTGCATCAAAAGCAGTGGGGGTTTCTATTGCTGGGCAGATATGAGCAAGTTCATGCGCTCATATAGCGAGAAAGGGGAGGTAGAGTTCTGGGAGAAACTTTTGGTTGTGGGCAAGGTTAATGTATTACCTGGTTCATGTTGCCACTGTATTGAACCTGGATGGTTTCGCTTTTGTTTTGCAACATTGACAGAAAAAGAGGTTCCTGTAGTTATGGAAAGGATTGGGAGAGCCACTGACAGTCACAGAGTTCAATGAAAATCCGAAGTTTTTGCATGTCCTTAATGATCTTGGTGTATGGCCATCTGTTATCTTAAAATGGTATTGAAATTGATCGAATGAATTTGGGGGCTGCTTCTAGTTTGAGCAAACAATGATTGACTATAGGTGACATGATGCAACTTCTCCAATTGACAAAAGAACCACTACCTGCTGTCTTCAAGACCGATACATTGGGCCTGGCAGATGTAAGCAGTTAGACACAGGTCTTTGTCCAGAGCAGGTGACTGACTTGGTAAATGACATTCATCATATGGGTCATGGTTTCTTAACTGGGTAGCGCATGTCATCAGGTGCTTGAGTGAAGGCTAATACCGAGCACTCTGATACTCGTCTTGTTTAAGATTGCTGGCTGCTTGTTCTGGTGAAGATATGGAAAGGAAGCAATCAGCTAGAGTGCTAAAGCTGCACTAAATCTTCCTCTCATCATCTTATATAACTATTCCTTCTCTAAATTATCGTATGATGATATCGTCTGCATAGGACTAGTATCTTTTAGGTGAAAAACGGGTGTATTGTTTAGCTCTTTATCGTCTGAAATAAATGTTCTTAGTTGGCAATCCAAGTTGGAGATCATACTTTTAGTGTGTGTTTGGTTCATTCTTTTACAATATTATCATGGTCATTACATTCTTGAAAATTTTGTTCTCATTAGTCTGATTGCATGGAATGCTGCATTACCACGTTTTAGTTTGAATTTAATATTTTCAAAATCTATTAGAATTTGACTAACATACCCTTTATTTATATAAAATAAAACATCAATCAATCCAATCTACATTAAAGAAAAACATAAATTACAAAAAATAAAAAGAAAAGGAAAAGGAAAAAAAGAGTAAGAAAATAAAAAGATAAAAAGATTGAGAAATAAAAGAATAAAATAAACAAAAGAAGGTAAGAAATAAAAAGAGGAAGAAAAAAAGATACATTAAAAAAAAAGAAACTTGTTGCATCAATCAAACATCCTGCTCGCAAGATAGGACTGACATTTTGGGAGATTGATATTTTCACATAGTAGAGAAATCATGGAAGCAATTTCTGATGGTGGGTGGTCTTTGAAGATATGTCTTACAAGTTCCTTGCCCAAATATTTAAGAGTAATGATCCTATGTTATTCACTCTGGTTGAATGAGTTATGCATCGCCACTAAGAGACTGGCGGTGTGTATCTTGGCTTTTGCAGATAAGCGTCAAGGGGATGTATTGTTGGTTCTATGATTGTAACTTTGAGAGGTCTGTTGATTTTGACCTTATGGATTGGTTGTAACTTTGTGAAAATTTCCATGTCTACTTCAACCTCAGGTGTTCTTTTGTCTTTCGGGTCTATATACTCGATGGAAGTGTTGAAGTCCCAGCCATCTGCTCTAAATTTTAAACATAACGCTCCTTCCAGTTTTGCAAGGAAGTAGGATTCATAATTTATAGCCTGGACGGATATAACTGGTGTGCTGGTAACTATTCTTGATCAGAGGTTTAATGGCGGAAACATACTTGAACAGTGTAGGAGAAGCTGTGATCTCAGCACCATAACACATGAGGATGGAGCTTACCAAAAGGCTGATGATGTCAGAGCTCTTCAAACGGTAAATTTCTTTTGACACAGGTTTGAGTCTTCGATCAGATAACCTAGTTCTTTCGTTTCTTCCAGCAATGCTATTTAGATACCTGATTATTTTTCACCACATCCAAGCTAGGATGCAAAAGTAGTCTACTAGGCCTTGCTCTTGCAAACAGGTTTTATGAGGACACACTTGTTGGTTTCCCTCCAGCCATTTCTGTAAGTTGTCTGTAGTATTATCAACAGCTTTACAAGCTTCTAGTTAAACAAGATTGTCTTGAGGTTCTTAGGATGCAGTTCTGAGCTCAGAATGTTGTTCTTGGATCTTGTTTAGAATTTTGTATATCTAAATTGAGCAAATTAAAAGTTTTATATTTGTTCTTATGTTACTACATTTTGTTTTTGCAGGTTGTGTTTGATGTCTCTGATGGGGTTTCCCCTTCTCATATAATGCTTTGGTCCCAGAAGAAACATCAAGTTGATTTTGACGAACCTTCCTCTATATATGAAGATTACACTATACGTTTTTGATGCTGCAGCAGCAGCACAGTTGTCTTGGAGGCTTAGGGTGTGTTTAATGAGTTATAAAAATTAAATTAAAATTTAAAAATATTTAATAAAAATAATTTTTATATTATGGTAAGTTTTAAAATTAATTAAAAAAATTTTTTGATAGAAAATTTTTATTTATTTTATATTAAAAATAAGTTTGAAAAAAATGAATTTTGTGGTGTAAGAAAATATGCCCTAAAAAAATAGGGGTCATTTATTAGGATCCTTTAAATAAAGCGCTTTTCTATTGACAAAAAATTATTTAGAATTTTGTTTAAAAATAAGCTTTTTTTCCTCAAAAAATATACATATTAAAATTGATAATATAAAATTTATCTATATTTTTAAAATATCTTTTAGACTATTATAAAAATTATTAAAAAAATGAGAAGCATTTTGGAACGTATTTCAAACATGCAGACATGAAGTAAGCAAGTTCCAATTCTGAAGAAGAGTTGTAGAAGGCCGATGCCAACACCTGTGCATATGCAACTAGAAAGATGCTACTCTTCATTGTCAAATAGCCATGAATCACAGCAGGGATGTCTCTACTTCATGGAAGAAGATTCAAAAAAATAGTAATTTTGTCAACAAGATATAGAAAACCCGTTAATAATTATTAGTGGCGTGATCTTGCAAAATTTGCTGAAAGGAAAATAAAAGACGGTAAAATGAACGGGGAAAAATCAGTCACTCGTTCTTCCGAGTTACGACCTTCACTTGCTGTTCAAGTGAATCGTTTCACTCTCGCTCTCTCCAATGGCAGCAGCAGCAGCAGCAGTTGTATTACTAACATCACCAGCACGAGCACCTGCTTCTCTCTTCTCTTCATCACCACCTTCTTCTTCTTCTTCTTTCTGCTCTCGGCGTGGCCCCCGTGCTCGTGCTCTGCCGTCCGGCGGCGCCGCTGCATCAATGGCAGTAGCAGCTGCAGCGACATTTCCCCTCGCTGCCATCGCCGCCCTGCAGCTACAAGGAGAACCCTCCAACGCACTCTCCCTCCCCACCTGGGCCGTACATGTGTCCAGTGTCGTGGAATGGTGGTTCATTTCTCTCTCGATATAATGATTGATCGATTTATTGATAAATTTCATCAATCATGCTTTTTCTCTATATGTCTGTGGTTTATTAGGGCAACGGCTATGGTGCTGGTCTGGCAGTACGGTGATAGGTCTGGCTTGGAATCCTGGAAAGGTCTATCTTGGGGAATGGTGAGTTACGCTGGCCGAGTTCTATTATTCCTGGATATGTTTTCTTGCAAATTAAAGATCAGTAGGCAACGCTTAGTTGAGTTATCTGTATGTTATACCTAGTAGATTGCTCCAGTTTTGCTGTATAGATAAGTTGGTGCTTATAAAACTGCATGCACCCTGTATATGTGTGTCAAAGACAATACGTTTAACAATTCTACTAAGGCAAGAGGTAGATGAAAGTGGACGAGCGAACTTCATTTTGCATTTTAATATTTTTCTGTAACTTTTTTACATTTGGACCATTAGTGGAAAAGGCGAAGAATGAAGATGTTTTCTTCATATTTTGTTTTCAATTTTTTCCCATGAACCATGTAGCATTCTTAGTAGAAGTTCTTACATTTTTTATTACAAAATCAATCATATATCTTATAAATATCTCTTCTAAACTGCATGATCTCGACCATTGGTCGAAGAAGGGTCGAAGAGGTTTTCTTCAATTTTTTTTTTCAATTTTTTAAAATCTGATGGTATTTTCAGCAAAAGTTTCGAGACTTTTTCTTTCAAAATTTAATAACAAATCTTCTCTTAAATATCTCTTATAAACTATATAACTTTGTAATATCGTTCGTTAACATTTTGAGAGCAATTAGAGGAAAAACTAATGCACGTAGTTGTTCTAGAGGTAGTGTATAATGATTGGAGAGGAGGAGAAATAGAGTTTGATGGGCGCTAGAGAAGGCAAAGTTGGTGGATAGGAAAATTTCATACGGAGGCGGCAGGATCACAGGTGTGGAGGCGATGGACGGCCGGCAGAAGCAGAAGTAAGAGAGAGATAGGGATTACAAAAAAAAAATAGAATATGAAAGGACAATTTTGAAAATATCAGATTTTCAATAACCAGCTTTTATTCTTGCTCTTCGTTAAACTCTAAATTGACTCCTCTTACCTTCCATTACTCTTGTCTACCATCAATCTAAACGGATCTTAAAAAAGTTTTTTTCTAAATTCTGCAGCACAAATTTAGGAGAAATAATATATACTATTTTTTTTGTCTTACTATATACTTATTTTTTGCCTCCAAGATATGCTACCCCGAGCTAATAGCAGAGAGGTAAGAAATTGTGTTCAAGTAAAAATGGGCTAATTAGTTGGACTAGATTTGACTTAGTAACGGAGAAGTCGGGGATGATGCACGAGAGAAAAAAAATAGTTAGCTAACTTGTTAGGTGGGCTAGCGTCTCACCTTAAACTAGGCCAAGTTGGGCCTTGTCCTAGTGGGCTAATAATCCATGATTATTAATAGTGACACATTGGTCATTTATTGAAAAAGATATGTTCTTATATGTAAAATATATTAATCCCTAAATGGTTGATCAATCATGTGGTATCAACGTTTGGTTAGGTAGAACCACCCAATATGCCGCTAAGGGGAGATTGTTGAGCCTCCAAATTATGCTAAGCATGAGTTAGCAGTTGAAGGATAAGGGATGATGCTCGGTAAAAGACGGGCTAGTTAGTTAGATTAGGCTCGGATTGGTAATAGAGGAGCTGAGGATGGTGTCCAAATGAAAATGGGCTAATTAGTTAAGTTAGATTTGGATTGATAACGGAGGGGCCGAAGATAATGCCCAAATGAAAAGACAGATTCGATAACTTGGTAGGTGGGCTAGCGTTTCACTTTGAACTGGACCAACTTTGGCTCTGGTTCAGTATGCTTAACAACTTAGTTCGCTTAATAGTTTCATATTAGTTGAGTGTTAGAAAGGGCATGTGCTTATATGTGAGAGGTGGTAAGCCTTAAATGATCACCAATCATTTTGGTATGGAGACTCGATCCAACAAATTCTATGTTAGGACATGTTGGCTTTTGTGTTTCAGTGTTTCTGTTATAGCTAGCCACCTTTTACTATTAATGTAGTGGTATTATGGTTACTGCTTTATTGATTACCGTCATTTTTCATTTTATATGAATTTTCTCATGAAGGTTTACTGTTTCTGAGTCGGTTAATCATTTATACGAGTAACTTATATGTTTTTTAGCTCTTATAAAGTTATTTGTAAGCATCTTACAACTTTATCTTCATGATAATTTAGGTTCCACTTCTTGGAGGAGCATTATGTGCATGCACCTGGCATTTCTTTTACAATTCTGAATCTCTTGAGGTAGGATAACAAGTCAGTTTTCTTTTATGAAAAAATCTTATGTTTTGCAAATTTTGTTCTTTTTTTTTTTTTTCATTTTGATCAAATGGATAAATGGAGGTTGATTCATGATCCGATTAAGCTGAAATTTTATCGGTGTGTTCACGACTTATAATTCTACATATTTAACGGTGAAGATCATTTTGAGCTTTCTACGCAATTTATATTGGTCAATGTGTGCCTAAAGTGGTAAAGTGGATATATTTTCTTCCATATATATATATATATATGAAGAAGACTAAACGAGGCTTTCTGAATTTCCTTTGTTCTGGGCTTTGACATAAGTGCACACTTACAAGAAAATGCTGGAATCTGGACTTGTTAACCGTTCCTATGTTTCACATCAACCTTGGAAAAGCTAAATTTTATAAAGACAGCATTTTGAAAATAATGGATCATGTTATTGCAAAAGCTTCCGGGTGTTACACCATTAAAATTAGCAGTTGCTTAAAGTTTATGCCAAGTTGGTTTAATAGCAGTTCAGGTTTGTGTTTATTTAAAAATGAGCTACTTTTATGCTTTTATTCTTGCATTGTCCCCTGATCAGATTTTCTCGTCTCACATTCGACGGAAGTATGACTTTCAATGGTTAGTAATTTATGGAAAAGAGACTATGAACTTTATTGCATACTTCAGCTGTTGTATGCTTCTACTGATATTCTGCATAGAAAGAAGGCCAACAATAGACTGTGAGATTAGTGCTACCCTAAGAGATTAGGACAATGAGCAGGAGTTTGAAGTCAGATCCACTTCCTAAAGTATTAAAGTGAACCTAGGGGAGAATCCAAATTTATGAGTTTGGACTTCACAATAGGTGTTGTGTTCAACAAGATTCAAGACCATACTGAAATTTTAAAAGTGTAATGGGTGAACGTTTGCATTTCACTTGCCAAGCGCCATCCTTCTTCTTAATGAAATTTGAATACAATTATTGTAAAATACAAAGTAACTACACCTGACTTTGTATGCAAATTTGATGCTAAGGATTTTCCCATAGGACTTCCTTGTCTTAAAAGCAACTATCTGGAATAGTAAAACATATATGACGATTGAGCAAGATCTAGTGCAGCATGCATCCCATATGATTCGCTTGAATGGGGATTTTATTCCATTTTTTTTACCCCCATTAGAAGTACTCAAGTTTTTGTCTAGATAATTTGATCTTACATTTACAGATACTTGTAGCTATGCAAGCTGCACTGACTGTGGTAGGTAACATCACAATGTGCATAGCTGCTCTCAGAATTTGCCAAAAAACTGGTGAAGATTCAAAAGACTTATGAATGTTCTTCATTATATTTTTCTTGATGGCCGTTCTTCGTTGAAGTCACGGAGCTGATTGAGAGGTAAGGTCTTACTTATTTGCTTCATGTCGATTGTCAGAATGTTTCTTTGTAGATGACGTTGCATTAGATGCAGTCTCTCCACACACAAGGAATTCATATAATTAATAAACAAATATCTGGCAATATTGACATAATTAGGTCTGTGATTCTACAATTGGTTAAGTTACAATTAGTTGTGTTTAATTTACCCTTAAACATATTAAGGACTTGATATATTGTTAAACATACATCTATTGTTAACGGCTACAAACTTGATGATAGGTAGATGAGGAAGGAAATGGTAGTAAGCCCTCTTAAGGTATAATGTATCTTGTAATCTTGAACAGCAGATTTCATACATTTGGGTTTAACACAGAGGTAGTTTTTTCATGTGGGCTTGAGCATATCTTTTGGATTGGCGAGTAAGACATTGGAGCCATGATGCATATCGCCAATTATGGAAGCAGATTTAAGTGATTTATAACATTACCTCTGCATAAGCTTTTGACAAAAGTCTCACTGTTATATCTTACAATTATGTTCTAGCAATTTTCAACTGAACCTAGCTATCATTTTAATTTTACTTTTAAAAATGGTATTTAATTCAGATCAACGTAGTTGCACGTACAAATAACATTACGACTTTTTGAAGTGTGCTTGGTATCTGATAGAACCCAATTTGTGGAAGAATGTACATGTCTGTTTTTAGTTGCCACCATACTACAATCTCATAAGCTAATTAAAGTGAGGATCATTCCTACCTAAGTATCATGGTGCATCACTTAATTTCGAATACCCTTCAGAAAGCACTTCCTCCCCTGATTTCATCTTTGCATATAATGTCACCTGTAACATGCCTTCTGACATTTCCATGTCGAAGTATTTGGCTGATACTTCTATAGTATAGTACTGATACTATTTTCTTGTAGATATGACATATCTTTCGACATCCTTTATGTAGTATATGCAGCATCCACTTGGGCGTAGCGTATACTTTGAGCAATCATTTGTATGGACAGAGAGATATTCCACAAGTCCATCCTTTAGTGCGATATTGCTAATACTGGCGCTTTCCACATCAATAGTATATTCACCATGCCGACACTAGCTTAAGTCAACAATTATTATAAACAATTACGTTCTTTGGCTTCGATACTGATTGCTATTAAAATTGATGGTAACCAAAAAATTTCTGCTTCTGAGGTTGATTGCTCCAAAGAATGCTCGCCAGTAATATGGAGAGTGTTTTCTCAACTGTGGAATTCATGACACACAATGCTATAAAATGAGTGCATGGGAACCATTTCAACAATGTATTTATACTCTGACAAAGTTCATTTTTTCACTGTCGAAATTCCGTCCGCTTAATAGTCATGATGAGGATCACTTAAGCACTTAGTGGTATATGCGGCAAGATTTCCACCATCACTTCCTTCATAGCAAGTGTTAGGTATAACTATATTTAATTTGCCAAATGTGTAACTTTACCATCTTTTTTCTTCTCTTTTTGGATTAAGAGAAAACTTGGTAGCTTGCAATGAATGAATTAAACAGACTTTAACTCACTGCAAAACATCTGTTGCTTCCTTAATGGTTTTCGTATGTATGAAATCAACTTTAGTTGTGTGTGCTCCGTCCTTGAAGCTAATTGGCAACTGTCCCCTTGTTACTGGCTTCATGGAAGCTATTTGAGCACTAACTGACTACTGCGATCTAATAGTATACAAGTGAGGAGGTTGAGGTTTGTCAATAAAATCAAATAATTTTGGTTATTGAACGGATCTGTTTAGGAATTCTGCTGTTACAATATGAACATATACATGTGAAGTTTGCATGACATAAAGAGTACATCGCATTTGGCAAGAGCATATGCTATAGGCAAGTCCTTTCCTATCTTCTTCTTCTTTTTTATTAAAATTTTTCTAATAATAAAATTTTCTTATTCAATGTTGGCGATTTCTTGTTTATTCATGTATCCCTAATTTGCTTTACTAAATTATATCCTCTTACTTCCTAGTTTCCCAACAGTAAGTGTTGGAAAATATGATCTGAATAGTCATCATGATAGCTTTTTCTTGTGGTAGGCTGCATAAAGTCATACTGGAGGTACTGCAAGAGCAAAGCTTTTCACTGAGCAGATGATATCTTGGCATTATCTGAAATGGTCACTGTAAAAGAGAAAACTGTGTAGTATACCGAAGGTAGTTTGGGATGCAAGTCATACAGAAGATTCCATATGTAAATATTCTATATGGACACTAGTGGTTTTGTTACATTTAAAAACAAGTGATATAGCTCCATACACGTAGATGTCTTTATTTCATTACTTTGTGGGAATCATTATATGTATCTTCTGTTCCTTATTCATTTTCCTTCAAGAACTCTGAAAATTGCATGTCCTATTCATTTGTCTTCTATCTATGGTCCCCCTTTACTTTTAATAATTTCTATGACCTATATGATTTTGCTGTCCATCCAATGTCTTAGTTTCAACAGAATAATGGAGTATCTCTTCCACCAAACACTGTACAAAGTTTCAAATGTCAATTATATACTGCAAACGGGTTCATCTTCAACGAGTACACTTCTTTAAAATAGATAATATTATCTTGATATCTTGTTCATTACAAAAACAAGTTTTCATTGTTACCTGCTCTACAATGAAACTTGTTTATGGGATTAACCTATAACATCAATGACCAACAAATTATCTTTGTACCGTTTCTGTGTAAAAAAAGATATTGTAACGTGGATTTCCTGTGAGACAACTTGAGGTTAGCTTCATTGATTCATATTGGAGAACGCTGATATAAAGTCGTCATGATTAAAACTGTGACTCTCTTATTTCGTTCCAAATCCATTCAAAAGAAACCTTCTTTGCTAAGTTTTCTCTATATATAGCTTGGTTGCAATTGCTTCTTTCTTAACATAAGAAACACAGTCCAGGAAGAGCTCCAGAGCATCTTCTGAAACTTTACATAAAGTATAGTGAATAGCAATGTGTATGAGCTCTACAGATTTTGACAGAGACGCTTACCATTGTTGTTCCTGGCGACTGACAAGGAAGCGGAAACCATGCTTTGTACAGCTTGTGCGGATGAAGAGGCAAGCATCATTTGTATGCAATCTTGTAGAGTTCAAAGGTATCTATAATCTATTCATTCTTACTCTTTTCTTTCCGCAGGCTGCTTAAAAGATGTAGAATCCAGAAACAAGGTCTGAAACTGCGAAGAAACTTGCGCTTCTACGAAGATATGAAGACGTTAAACTTGAAGCTTTACCTGTGCAACAAGTTTATCATTGCGGAGAACGAGAGGTTGAGGGCTACAGCCCAAGCCTTATGCCGAGAGAATCAAGCTCTGCTTTCCTACTTCCAACCAGACAACTACAACAATCAAGCAGTAACGCTGCAGAATAAGTAAAACTTTGAAAGCATTCTTAAAAATGTCAGGTGGTACACAAGCTTTCTGTTGAACGGTTGCAGAACGGAATTGTTAAGCATAAGGCTAGAATAATGAAATAAAATGCGACTTTTTCTTGCATGTTATATCAAAAGAACTGTGCTGCTGGCAGAAGTCGGTAGATGATGTGCCAAAAAGTCAGGGAAGCTGTATGGATTTGTTCTCACTTCTGCTTCAGAGAGATTAACCTTGCCTTAACTCATAACAAATTTCGTGGTTGCATATAAAATGTTTATCATGGCCTTAAAGTTCATTGTGTGTAGGCAATAACACTGAAAGCTAATGGTGCCACGAAGAATCATTGGCATAAGATCTGTGGGAGATTGTTTTCCTAGAAATTTAACAGTACAACCAGGAAAGCTGCAAAGGCGAAATTTAGATGATTGCATATTTTTGCAGTAATCTAATACAATCACTTACAGCAAGGCAATAGTAGGAATTTTAATAATGAGTTGCACAGAAAATCTTCACATATTAGCTTTTAAAATTATTTTGCAGGCAAGATTTTCTCAGAACACAAAACAAGATTTTACTTTTGCCTGCTGTTTGCAAGAAATAATCGAACACCGGAAAAGTTCTTACAAAGTTGTTTCGCATAACAACTTCTCCTTCAACAGCCAGAGGTTCAATATATTTTCGACATGACCAAATATAAATTACGTGAATATTTTACCCAACTCGTCCATGATCAAAACTAATACAACAATCTTTGTAAACTTATAATTAAGAATTTGAAAGCACTAAAATGAAAGATTAAAAGAACTGCAAATTATGATTGGTCTAATATCTTCAAGAACCCGAACCTCTTTATCGCCAATAAAATTCTCTCTCCCAAGTTTAGTTACTATTTCAATAAACTCATATCTCCTCTTAAGATGTAGAGGAAGATAAGGCAATCCGAAAACAGGTCTGATCACTCCAATCTGAGCCAATGTTGTATTTAGAGCTATGGGATTGGGTTCATGAAATTAAGAGCCATCTTATTAAAGGCATCAACTTCATCCATATTCAGTCGATGATTGTGACCTTGGTACATGCGTTCGCAGAACAAACCAGATGCCGATATAACTCCTAGCCCAGATCGATGCGCACCTTGCATCGTAACACTGATTGTCACTACCACTCCATGTTGAATACTCTCCTATTCGATCATTCCCCATGCACTCCTTCACACCTGCCAAGTTGGGTTTTTCCCAGATGTTCTGGATCACCGCAGGAGATATATCTTGTCCTTTTCGTGATGGTACATTGTATATGATTGTTGGACCCATTCAAATCACAGAACTGAAATGTCCTACCATCCCTTGCACGGATGTCTTTCCGTAACAAGGACTGATATGGAGAGCTCCATGCATTCCTACGGCAAAACCCTGCTCAGTAGCATGGATGCCTCCCTTGTTGAGTTGCTTCCTGTATTTCCTATTACTTTGATTTGGGTACCAAAGCAATTGACGGTGTGCCCGACGAGAATGATATGCTCATCCCAGCTCATAAGATGCCCTTCTCTTGTTGTGCCACCTACTATCACACCTTCTGTTGTTGTAAATTAATCTGAGATGTTAGAATTTAGTCCAACTGTTGTCCTGCGTTTGCAAGCATTTAACATATCTATTAGAAAATAATACAGCATCATGGAGAATATGGAATTTGATTTTCGATTACCCTGCAAAATATGATATGAAATGATCACTTGTTTTTGACACACAAAGTTTATAACCAAAAGAAAGATACAAGAAAGGGATTAGTTTTCTCAAGGATTTCTGAACTACTGTGACCTTATTCCTCGTGTCTACGTGCTCAACTAATGATAGATTTGGGATATTGCATTTAAGAAAACAATTTGGAGTTGAAATGCCAGCTATAAAGACACATATTATTACGCGAACCCTGGATTGGTATAGGAAAAGCAGTGCCATATTTCATTACTACAGAAGTTGCTAATTTTTGTTGGCATCTGATGGTTGAATGGAGGTTTAAGTTAAGAAAGAATTAAGAATCTACCACTTTATTGAGGCTTTCATTCTTTATATTGAAAACTTGTATTGAAAATACTTATATCGTAGAGGTCAGCTAGATAGAGATTTCGAATAATTGAATAAAAATAATTTGATCAATTTAAGTTGAAGATTACAAAAAAGGGCTAAAATAATAAAGTTAATAGAAAAGAATGTTCCAATAAAACACCCAATATAGTACTTAGTTGGACCCCATGCTACTTCAGTAATTCAGTTCTTCATAAATTTAATGGCCGAGATTAGAATAAACTGAACCAAATTAATGGCCTAGCTAAACCGTTTTAAAATGAAGTTCCCAAAGAACGGTAAATACAGGTGTCCAAACCTGCAAATCTAAACCATTTTACTTTTATATGTAATTTTTAACTTAAAAAAATAATAACAGTTTAAAGAAATTAAATATAAATAAATTCTACTCTTACTTTTTAATTATTTTTTAAGTCAAATAATAAAATTTATATATTAAAATAAATAAAAATATTTTTAATTTAAAAAATTTATTCCATAATCATCTAACCGTACGGCTTATTTTAATAAATTGTACGAGTTATTTGAAAGTGATTTAAAAATACAATTTTTTTAAGAGAAAAAAAACTTTTGAAAATAAATTTTATTTTTTTATTTTAAAAAATAATAAAAATATATAATAAACATATTTTATTACGAAATTTTTGTATAATTTTTAAATTTTTAAATAAATTTTTAAAATATTTATAAATATATATTTAAAAATTTAAAATTTAAAATTTAAAAATTATGTTTTTAATAAACTGAATCAAACATTCACTTATCAAGAGCAAATAAATCCTCGGAACACTCCTTCAAATTCTTTCGCACGATTAGCAGCCAAAACACAAATAGCAACCACTACGGAAACCAAATAAATAGCAACCAGTACAGAAATGAAGAGTTACAATTGGCACATTTTAACGACGTCAAAGTACAAGCTTGATTCTTTACAATATTTTGGTACAGGAAACAACTTGGTAAACCATTAATATAACATGTTTTACATAGCTAGTTTCGCCAACATATACTAGTTAATTAATACTTCCCGATCAACTCTATCTAACCCAAAAAACAAAGAAGATTGTAAAAGAATTTGTGAAGGCGTTTGCTTACTAATTACCACACAAGGAATACCTAACCAAAAGCATACTGCTTCAGTTTTTAAATATAAAAAAATTGCTTTAAAAGAGCTATCAGTGCAGGTGCATCCGGTGTCATGAGCTAGTTTCAGGCTGGCTGTCAGGACTTCTCTTCTGTTGCTCTTGCTGCTGCTGCATTTGGTACAGAGGCATCTGAACAGATTGTTGCTTATGAAGCTGCTGAAGGTGGAATAGTTGAGGACTTAGTTGCATTTGCTGGTTCAAGCTTTTTGCGAGCCGTGCTTCAGTAAGCTCCCCAGTAGCAAGCTTAAGCCGTTGGACTTCTGCCGACAGGGCTTCATTAAGAGCTGCATGGTATGAGCAAACATCAAATGGCAAGATTGGGTAACAAAACATACTGAAAAAGTGGACACTTCATTAGAGACATAGAAGAACATGGGTAAAGCATGCTTGGACTCATAATACATCTTCAGCACTAGCAGTTTTGTTTATATGAACATCAGAGCATTTATTTCCTCATAATGACCTGTTAATTACGGCGTGTCTAGATTTATGATTAATATTCCAATAACTAGGACTAAGAAGAGGAACAGCCAGATTTGCAGAGTAATTTTTTCTAATTTGATCACAAGAGTAACCAGATCATAAAGCCATCATTAGGTACTTCAATGCAATATAAAACACATACAAAGAAATGCAAGTAGCCCTTTGATAAAAACTTCGCAAAAAAGACAAATATGACACATATATAGTTGTATGTCCATAGCACTGTGATCAATCATGCTCAAATCATAACACTTGAGCTGCGTGACAATTGTTATTGATAGTGTACTTGATCACATAACCTAATCCGTTCTTGTCGCTGGACCTAACTAAAAATGGCGTACAGAAACTTGACAAGATCGAGAAAGGCCATCATGCTGGTGAAATTAGCACCCTATATGGATAGTTCCCATATTAACATACACAGCAATACTCTGGTTCTGCTAGCAAAGTATAGTATGGTGATTCAAAATCCTAAATGAAATTGATACAGAATGCCACAAACAAAACGTACTGCTACCATTAGTGAGTAACAATATGCAATATGTTTCAGATGAAGCCCAAATTCAACACAAAGAAGGTCTGCAGTTGCAATACATAATCAGTTACCACTCCCCTTCAGGATTATTCTCACACTGGATGTCGGTATTAGGAGATTTCCATGGTATGATCACTACTAATGTCTACCTAAAATGGCAAAATTGCAAAAGGACTCAAATAGAAATAATTTCACTCTAGAATAGAACTAGTCTCCACGTTGCGAAACGAAGCTGCAAAGTGCAAAAAGGCATAGGATTGTTAATCTTGCAATGCAGTTGACAGAATTATGATAATCTCATATTCCCAGATAACAGCTTCTGCAGAAGACAATCGAGAGAAACTCCCTGGTCATGGTATTCAAATACCCGGATAGCAGCTTCTGTTTCTACCATAAAAGAAAGTGAAAACCAAGCTGTTTGAAACTCCATCGAACATTTAAAAATGAAAATTGTTGCAGTATACTTCAAAAGATCATATTTTAACTTTAATTGTAGAAAAATCTGGAATACATATTCTGCATGGCTAAGTGCCTTGAAAACTAAAACGTTTATATTAACATGCAAGTGTACAAGAGGATGTAGAAGCAGAATATGGTGCTCAATGACACCAAGGAATTTTTTAAGAACAAAAAATAAAAGCAAAAAGAAATTCCCCATTAAATAAGGAATTGATCAAGAAACCGAACATTGCAATTAAACTTGCTCGCTAATAAATCTGTTATTGTGATCAATGGACCAACGAAATCAACTACAATCTTAATCTTAGACCATCAAGAATGTCCTTTACGTTTTTCTTCCTAGATAAGCACAACATCAGTAATCAGTTGCACCAAGTTGCTGGATTTTAAAGTTCCTGGTATTCTAGCAACTGTCAAGTTTGGTAACTACAACAAATAACATATCTGCAACGGTTACCATCTCTTAGTTGAGCCTGCTGTTCCATGGCTTGAAGATGAAACTTCAACTCATTATTCTGGCTCGTTAGTCCAGCGAAGTCTCTCTGCAACGATGACAAGAACAAAAAATAGAACTAACATGTTCATGTAGACGAGACTGCTAAAAAATAATGCAGATTCTGAGAGGGGCATAATGTATTGAGTAAACAAACCTGTAGCAGAGTCAACTGTGCTGACAATGTGGTAGCTTCAGTCTGCAGAGACTGCACCTTATGTTCCAACTCGGAGATATACCGCATCTTTCTCTCCTTTGAACGGGCTGCAGATTGCCGGTTGGCCAAAATCCTATTAAAAAAATCAACAACTTAACAAAACCAAAGATTAAACCATCAAATTTCTAGAATTTATCCAATACCTCTTAGCCCTCTTAGGGTCCACGGCGGCAATCTCCGCAAGTTTCTCGTTGGCCATAATCTTCTTCATCTCAGCAGCACTAAATTCTCCATTTCCAAACTCCAGGCTGAATGCATTCCCATCAAGAGAAATGCTGTGGGAGTGCTGCGCAGATTCCGGCCTTATCCCAGGCGAAGGCGGCAGCTTTGGCAAATCATCCCCAAAATTCAGCTTACCCATAAAGCTATCCATTGAAAGACTCCTGCAATGCCTTGGACCGACCCCAATCGGGGGATCTCCGGCAGCACTTATCTTGTTTCTCATCTGCACAACACCACCACCACCACTGCAGCTGCTGCTCTCCGCTTCATTCTCACTACTATCAGCTCCTGTAGTTCTTGTGCCGCTCGCTCTACTACTATCAAGCTCGTCCCTTCTGTTATCCTCTGACGAATTGAAATTCTCCAACCCATCCAAATTCATAAACGCATCAAACAAATCATCACTGTCCGATCTCCGCTCCTCACTATCTACATCCGACTCAAGTTTCACAACCTGCTGCTGCTGTAGCGGCACCGCCGATCTATACAACGAACCAGACCTCTCCAACAGCCGCGGTAACGGCGGAACTGAAAAATTAAACGGAATATCACTCTGCGATCTCCTGTGAGATTTCCTCGGCGGCAATCCATCGGTCACCACACGTCCTGAACCCGTCCTTACCAACACCGGCAAATCTTGATCGTCCACGTGTACATCATCGATGTCACGCCCAGGCGACGGCAGAGAATTACCAGGGGTAGCAGCAGCAGTAGCAGAAGCAGCAGTAGTTGAAGCGTTGAATTGAGTTAAGGAGTCGAGACTGAAGAAGGATGGTTGAGAGAGTGACCGGGCGTGACTCGAGGTGAGACTGAAGCTATGACCGGGAGAAGGAGTAGGTGACCGGTTAGACGGAGGAGGGTAATTAGGTGAGACTGGTGGAACGTGGGGATACGTCGGCGGAATACCGGCAGGTCGTTTACCGGCTGTCTCTGGTGAAGTAGTTGAAAAATTACGAAATTGTCCCTGATGCCTTGACTGTTGTGTACTGGCGCCGGGGTTTTGCTTCAATCGTTGCATCAGATCGTTTCTGGAATCTTCCATTTCTGCCATTGCTAGCTATAGCAATGCAGCGAAGGAGATGATGGACGGCTGAGAATTAGTTGGGAGAGAATCATACGGTGGAGAGATGAGGCGGAAGGAACAAAGTGGAGGAGTGCTGAAGCAGTGAGCGCCACCACGTCGCAGTCTCTTTCTTTCTCTCGGAACTACGCGTGAGAAAGAAGAAAGAGCAGAGAAATTTTTTTAACCGAAGGTTTTCATTTCGTTTGTATTTGAACTGCGTTTCGATTTCATGTCCCTTTCAACGCGTCTTCTTCTGCAAGTTTTCAACCACTGTTATAATCCATGCCTGATTTTATATTTTCAATATAGGACTCATAATACATGTTTTAGGAGAATAAAAGCCCTTGATGAATAAAACCAAAGTAGATGAAGTGTCCGGTAATGCGGAATAAAATATGTCAAAACATATTTACAAATATAAACGTAAAGGATTGGTCTTGCAAATATTTCCTTTCTAATTTCTTACCGAAACGTTACATTATCTCGCGGTAATAACAACTCCCTTATGCTACAGTATGCAGGAGCTACTCAATTAGGATTAAAATATGAGAGGTAAGTTCACCGGAAGAATATTATATACCCAAAAAAGCATTAAATTAATCAGGCCAGTGTTCAAATTTAATTACTAACTTTCATGATATTGACAATTACGTCTTTCTACTAATTTACATCACTGAGGTACGGTAAAAATATATGATAAATAGTCATAATGGATTTTCATAATAATGTTATAAGGTTTTAATTATTGCTTGATCAACTAATGACTTTGGTCTAAGAGAAGAATGGCAAATTTCTTTTCTACAATTAATTAGTGTTAATTAATGGTGGAACATTTGATCCAGTTGTAATCTTGATGAGCTTAGGAGATACTAAAGTTGTTCATGAAACAAATGTCATATATGGTTACAAATGTTAAACGCGTCTTTGATTTTGATCTTTATCTATTAATGTAGCATCTGCTTAACTATGGTTTTTGTGAAATGAGAATTTTCAGAATACGTTGAGGATTAACAACTTAACACCCATATCAACGGTTGAGAATTAGCTATAAGGTTAACGTCGTTAGACTAAATTGAGCATTTTAATCAAAAAAATTATAGAAATATTACTCGGAAGAAATTCCTCCTTGATTTCATTTCATCTTTTTTTAAAAATACTTACAAATTCAGGAACCGCGGGATTAACGGTGGCGTTCGACTTTGGAAGGGTTTCCTTCTTTAAATCATATCGTCGTCAACAAAACCCACTACTAAATAAGAAATAATGTCAAAATTTTTGTTTTGATTTTTAATTGATTGATTGATTATGATTACTATTATATGATTTTTCGCACTTGCTTTCTCTGATGCTGTGTTCTAAAAATCTATTACTATTATACTTCTTCCGCGTTGGCGCCTTGAATAATGGAATGGTGAACGTGGTGTTTCTGACTTGAAACTCCCATGACGGTGCATTAAACGCCACGTGGCAATAATCTAATCGTAAGTCATAGGTCGTCTGGTGGACCCCGGGTGGTGCTTTGGAGTTACTTGTTATTTATTTATTTTAAAATTTTGAACAATAATGTATTTATTACGTAAACTAATATATATAGTACTAAAATAACTATGAAAATATATAATACGAGATACTTGAATAGAAAAAACATTTATATAAGTAATAATAAACGTGTACAACCTCACCAACGAAGATCTTGTTTATCTAGTCTTAGGTATCCTCTTTTAGCAAAAAATAAATTTTAAAACTAACTATATTCTATATCATATAATTATATTTATAATTTTTTTATTTTAGATAATAATAAATTTTTCTAAAAAATTTTATAAATTCAATTTTCTAAAACCTTTATTTTTTAAACATCCAAATCGATCCCTCAATCGATGTAGAGCATGTTTCAACTCTCCGAAACTCTAATTTTTTTTGTCATAATTAGAGTTCTGAATAGTTTTCATATTTTATTTTCACAAAGAATTGAAAACTCTAATTTCTGATTCCACAAGCGCAGAACTCCAGTTCTATACTTAATTATTGCACCCATTCTTATGCAGTTTTCTTTTCCGAACGCTTTTCGCTACAGTTCCCTTCTCCGAATGCTCTTAGCCGAGTCATAGTCAAGCGGTAAGGATGAGAAAGAAAATAAGCCAAATAGTATTAACACAGCACAAAATTAGCCCCATTAGCTAAACGTCAGCTTCTGTTAGGACCACAACAACGGTAGTTGTTGGAATTAGCAGGTGCAAGGAGTGTAGAAAGAAGATCGGATTGGTCGGATGATTTCGGTGCCAGTGTGGCGAGCTACTTTGTGAGATCCATAGGTATTTAGACCAATAAGGAGTTTGCGATTCGTCTGAAAAAAGTTGAAGAAAGATCTGGATTTTTCTAAGAAATTGATCGATGATGAGTGGATTGGAGAAAGGATGGATTGTATCTGTTAAGTGTTAATTTTAAAATTTTCTAATTGCTTTATGGTTGCGATAAAACTCTAAGAATGATTTCTTTGAAAAGAAGAAAATGGAATAGATAGAAGAAGGTTTGTGAATGAGAATTGTATTTATTCTAAGTTTTTCGATGAAAGAAAAAAGAGAAAACAATTTATTGATAGTTGGATGCTCTAGTGCTCTTTCTTATTTTTAACAATTTTGGATTGATCCAAATAGGCAAGTAGTCGGAATCTGAATTCGCTCAGTCAAAACAAGTTCACAAATAAACCTAATAGTTTTGTAATTACCTCCTAAAATTTTTGAAATATGTATGGCTCATTGGAATCGGACTCCGCTTAAGTTATCGCTAAAAATTACAAAAATCACTTCTTTCAACTTAAAACTTCCTTCAATTGAAAACACACATTCCGTTCATTTCTACCTACAAAAAATTACAAAAAGTAAATTCAGATTCAACAATATTATTTATAATAGAATAACTCACATTTAATAAATCGTTAACCGGAAAAGAAACGCTCTAAAACTACTGCTAAGAAGATAGGAGAAAGGAAAAAATATAAACTGAAAATTGTAAAAGTTTGAGCTTAGGTCATAAATAGTTAGGCCCCGTTTGGACGTGCTGAAATTTTTGTGCTTTTGAAATAAAGCTGCTTTAGAGTGCTGTAATGAAGAGAAGTTGGACAAATGTAAAAGAAAGAGGAGCTACAAGCTTATATAGAGAGAGACCACCACAACCAATCAAACATGGGCTCCCTCTTGGCCCACAAGGCAATATTAGCCCATTATTATGATTAAGAAATCTCAACCGTTTGGAATGAACCATAGCATTAGTTAAGAAAAGAAAAGAAAAGCCATAATCGAATTCCTCATTCTGACGTGAAGAAGTTTTTTTTTCTCTCCTGGCGGCTGCACAGCAAGAGGGGGAAGAGAAAAAGAAACAAGAGAAAGAAAATAGAGGAAGAAACGGAGATGAAATTAAAGACCGAGGAAGGGGACAGAGCTTGACTGCGGACAAAGCAACAACCAATCAGATTTGATTTTCTTTCTTTTTCCTATTTATCTCAATGAATTTTATTGCTTGTGTTATTTCTATGGGTAGCTAAACATCTTGACTGAAATTTTGGATGAAACCTTAGTGAAATTGTTTGGATTCTTAAACATTATTGTGATTAATAATTGTTGAATATTTGTGAGTTGTTAATCTTTGTATTAATTAAAATTTAGATTTTGGATTTAAATATTTGATCAATATTGAGTTTGAAATTTGAATTATTTGTCTAATTATGTTTGCGAGGACCAATCGAAACATAATAAAAGAGCTTAGGATTAATAACTGTGATTAGTGTTTTCTGGACCAAAGAGAATATGATTGCATGATTTCGATTTTTGATTCTTAATGCATCTCTTGTTTAATTTCATCTTTGGACCAAAGTATTAGGTATTTAAATCTTCACATTAGTCAATAATAAAACTCACACTTGATTAAGGATTCAAACAATAGACACTAGTGGTGGATTCTGAAATTTCAGTTATCTTATCTCCTCTGTTCTAAAAATTTTATTATTATTATTATTATTATTACTTGATTTTCATACATATTTGTAGTTTAATTAAAAATCTCCATCCTATTACATATTTTATGAGATTAGTTTTGAGTTAGAGTTAGCATCAGTCCCTGTGGATCGAACATGTTATTTGCTATACGGTAGGCGACAACCGTGCACTTGCGGGATAAACTAGGATAGAGTCTCTAAGTTTTCTTAGGTGATTTTAGCCACACCAAGTTTTTGGCGCCGTTGCCGGGGAATTGATTTTGCTTAAGTTTGATTCAGTTTAGTCTCTCTTAGATCATTTAGGTTTGCTTGAGATTTGCATTTTGTTTTGCATTTGTTTGCATTTAGAGTTTTTTTTAGCATTGTGTTTCACTTTTAGGTTTTGCATTAGTGCATGATAACCCGCTCTCGAGGTCAATCATCTCTTGAATTTGATCATGAGCTTGAGAGAACTGTTAGGAGAATTAGGCGTGAGTGTAGAGATCAGCTGAATATCATAGACCAAAACCAAGAAATTGATCGGCCTCTTAGACCCTTGAGATCCTATTCCCTTCCCCAAACCAATGCCACACCTTCTTGCATTGTATTGCCTGACATAACTGCTCAATATTTTGAAATCAAACCCTCCATGATTCCACTGCTCCCTTCTTTCTATGGGCAAGCAAATGAGGATCCTTATCTTCATGTTAAGAATTTTTATGAAATCTGTGCAACTTTAAAGATTAATGGAGTCTCGGATGAAGGAATCCGACTTCGCCTTTTTCCTTTTTCATTAAAGGAGAAAGCGAAAGCTTGGTTCAATACTCTTGAGGCACAATCTATTAACACTTGGGATCAGTTGTCGCATAAATTTCTACAAAAATTCTTTCCTGCCCAGAAAACCCAAGCCTTACGTAGGGAAGTTCAGAATTTTTAGCAAAGAGATGGTGAGTTATTCTTTGAGGCATGGGATCGTTTTAAAGATTTGTTACAAAAATGCCCTCACCATGATTTTGAGAAGTGGAGAATTATAGAGCATTTTTATGAGGGTGTTTTACATCAGAGCAGACAAATTATAGATGCTGTTTGCGGTGGTGCTCTGATGGATAAAAATGAGAACGAAGCATTTGAGTTGTTTGAGCGACTTAGTGCTAATTCTCAACAGTGGGATTATACGAGAGATCGTGGAGTAGGAAAGAAAGGAGTGCATGAGATAGGTTCCTCCACTAGTGTTGATGCGAGATTTGATGCTTTAGAGAAGAAGTTTGACATGATTGCCAATCTTATATCCAAAGGTTCTAGAGGAGAAGGTTGTGAAATTTGTGCTAATATTGATCATACGACCTGTAATTGTCCTTTGACTGGCTCATATTCAGAACGTATTCAAGAGCAAGCCAATCAAATTAGCAATTATCAAAAGTCTAGGAATGATCCCTTTTCTAATACTTATAATCCTGGCTGGAGAAATCATCCTAATTTGTCATGGTCAAATAATAAGAATTTACAAAATCCAATTTCTAAACCTTGGCAAGCACAAGCACCTATTCAAACTGAGCCTAAAAAGGAACCAATCGATGAATTGCAACAACTCATGAAATCCCTGAAGCAAAATCAGCTTAAATTTCAAAACTCCACAAGACAATCCCTTTCTCAACTTGAAACCTTCCAGCACGTGACTCAACAAGCTGTCTCAAAGCTTGAGACACAAGTTGGACAGATTGCATCTCATGTCAGTGAACGTGAGAGAGGCAAATTTCCTAGTCAATCAGAACTTAATCCTAAAAATTATGAAGATGCCAAAGCTATCATGACACTTAGAAATGGCAAAAAGGTTGATAATGAGGTGAGAGATATAAATACTGAATCTTCAAAGAAAAATTTTAAAGGTTGCACATCCACCTCTGACATTACATATACTGAACCCCCACCTTATGTGCCTAAAGCTCCTTTTCCTTCGCGCCTCATATCTTCTAAGAAAGAGGATCAGCTAAAGGATTTTATGGAGATGTTTAAAAAGGTAGAAGTTAATATCCCTCTATTAGATGCAATTAAGCAAATCCCAGTATATGCTAAGTTCTTAAAAGACTTATGCACTAATAAGAGGAGATTTAAAGAGCATGAGCAGGTTGCTCTTTCGGAAGGGGTAAGTGCAGTGCTTCAAAGAAAACTACCACCAAAACTCAAAGATCCAGGGAGTTTCACTGTTCCCTACCGCATAGGAAGTGTGAAGTTTGAGAAGGCATTATTGGATTTGGGAGCAAGCATAAATCTTATGCCTTATTCAGTTTATACTGAGCTAAGATTGGGCAAACTCTCTCCAACTTCTATGACTTTACAACTTGCTGATCGTTCAGTAAAGGTTCCTAGTGGCATTCTTGAGGATGTATTGGTGAAAGTTGATGAATTTATCTTGCCAGCTGATTTTGTTGTTTTAGATATGGAAGACACACCACGACCTGGAAAGAAATTACCCATCATTTTAGGTCGACCTTTTATGGCTACAGCTGATACTAAGATAAATGTTAAAGAAGGAACACTCACTATGACTATTCAAGGTAAAACTGTTGAATTTAAGCTTTTTAATGCAATGAAATTTCCTGAGGATTTAGGTGATTGTTTCAGTATTGATGTTGTTGACCAATTGAAAACAGATATCATTCTTCAGAATAATTCTGTTAATGTAGGAGAAATTCATGATCAAGACAATCCTTACTCAAAACTTGATAATGCATCAACTCAAATCTATGCTATGTGTGATTCTATATCTACTTATTCTAGAAGGCCACAAAAATTTGAATCTTTACCACTTTCAAGTAATAAGTTGGTTCCATCTATTACAGAAGCTCCAAAGATTGAGTTGAAAATATTACCTACTCATCTAAAATATGCATATCTTGAAGATCATGAAACTATTCCTGTGATTATTGCATCTGACCTTGACACTATAGAAGAAGAAAAATTAGTTCGAGTATTAAGAGAGCATAGACTGCGATTGGTTGGACTATAGCTGACATTAAGGGAATTAGCCCTACTAGGTGTATGCATCGAATTTTATTAGAAGATGATGCTAAACCTCATCGTGATGCTCAAAAGAGACTTAATCCCAACATGAAAGAAGTAGTAAAAACTGAGGTGATGAAACTTTTAGACGTTGGAGTTATTTATCCTATCTCAGATTCGAAGTGGGTGAGTCCTATACATGTGGTACCAAAGAAGTCTGGGGTTATAGTGGTAAAAAATGATAGTAATGAGTTAGTGCCCACGAGATTAGTGACTGGCTGGCGGGTTTGTATTGATTATAGAAAGCTTAATAGTGCCACAAGAAAATACCATTTTTTTTTACCATTTATTGATCAAATGCTTGAGAGATTAGCTGGCCATAGTTACTATTGCTTCTTAGATGGATATTCTGGATACAACCAAATTCCTATAGCTCCTGAGGATCAAGAGAAAACTATCTTCACTTGTCCTTATGGAATTTATGCATATAGACGCATGCCATTTGGTTTATATAATGCACCTGCTACTTTTCAGCGTTGCATGATGGCAATCTTTTCCGACATGGTAGAAAAAATTATAGAGGTATTTATGGATAATTTTTCAGTCTTTGGATCTGATTTTGATGATTGTTTAGATAACCTCTCTTTAGTGTTGAAAAGATGCCAAGAAACTAATTTGGTTCTGAATTAGGAGAAGTGCCACTTCATGGTTCGGGAGGTATTGTTCTTGGACATATTATCTCCCAAGAGGGTATAGAGGTGGATAAGGCGAAGATTGATATTATTTCAAATCTTCCACCTCCTACCAATGTGAAAGAAGTTAGGTCTTTTTTGGGACATGCTGGCTTTTATAGAAGATTTATTCAAGATTTTTTCAAAATCACTAGAACTTCATGTAATTTGTTAGCAAAGAACACGAACTTTGATTTTAATCAAGATTGTTTGGATGCTTTCAAGTTACTTAAGACTAAACTCACAACAGCTCCCATTATAGTGCCACCTGATTGGAATTTGCCCTTTGAAATCATGTGTGATGCCTCTGATTATGCTATAGGAGCTGTGTTAGGGCAAAGAGTGAATAAACAACTGCATGCAATATATTATGCAAGCCGCACACTTAATGAAGCTCAAGTAAATTATTGCACTACTGAAAAGGAGTTTCTAGCTGTGGTATTTGCTTTAGAGAAGTTTAGGTCGTACTTGATTGGCTCCAAGATAATAATTTTTTCAGATCATACAGCAATTAGATATCTTATGACTAAGAAAGATGCTAAGCCTAGATTGATCAGATGGATTCTATTGTTGCAAGAGTTTGATATAGAGATTAGAGATAAGAAAGGAGCAGAAAATATCAGAAGTGACCATTTGTCTCGATTGTCCTATGAAGGTAATAACTTAGGAATGCATATGCCACTATCCGAGAGGTTTCTGATGAGCAATTATTCACTATTAAAGTTGTACCTTGGTATGCTGATATAGTAAATTATTTGGTCACCAATATGTTGCCTAAGGACAAATCTAGACAAGAGCAGAAAAAGTTGCAAGCTGATGCTAAGTATTATTTTTGGGATGATCATTACTTGTTCAAACATTGTTCTGATCAAATTATTAGGAGATGTGTTCCAGAGAGTGAGTTTCTAAGTATCCTAAAATTTTGTCATTCTTATGCATGTGGAGGACATTTTGGAGCTAAGAAAACTGCAGCAAAAGTATTACAGAGTGGATTCTTTTGGCCAACTTTGTTTAAAGATGCTTATAATTTTTGTAAATCTTGTGATAAGTGTCAAAGAATGGAAAATATTTCTTTTAGGAATCAAATGCCTCTTACTAATATTTTAGTGATTGAATTGTTTGATGTTTGGAGTATAGATTTCATGGGACCTTTTCCTATTTCTTTGGGCTATCTCTATATCTTAGTTGCAGTTGACTATGTTTTCAAATGGATTGAAGCTACAGCTTGTAGATCTAATGACCATAAGGTAGTGCTGAAATTTTTGAAAGATTTTATCTTTTCACGTTTTGGTACACCTAGAGCTATAATTAGTGATGGGGGATCTCATTTTTGTAATAAGCCATTTGAAGCCTTGATGAAGAAATATAATATAACTCATAAAGTGGCTACGCCTTATCACCCTCAAACTAGTGGTCAAGTAGAAGTGTCAAATAGGGAGATTAAGCATATCTTGAAAAAAACTGTACAATCGAATAGGAAAGACTGGGCCTTAAAACTTAATGATGCTTTGTGGGCGTATAGAACAACTTACAAAACTCCTATAGGAATGTCTCCTTATCGTTTGGTCTATGGAAAAGCTTGTCACCTCCCTGTTGAGTTAGAACATAAAGCTTATTGGGCCATTAAAAAACTCAACTTTGACCTTCAAGAAGCTGTAAACGTTAGAAAATTACAATTAAGTGAGTTAGAAGAAATTCGAAATGAGGCATATGAGAATGCTAAGATTTATAAGGATAGAACCAAAGCATTGCATGATAAGGCATTATTAAGAAAATCATTTGAATGTGGGCAAAAGGTCTTGTTATATAATTCAAGATTGAAGCTTTTTCCAAGAAAGCTTAAATCTAAATGGTATGGACCCTACGAGGTTATTGAAGTTTTTCCTCATGGAGCTATAGAAATTAGAGATTTACAATCTGGAATGCAATTCAAAGTTAATGGGCATCGTTTGAAACCATATCTAGAAACTACTTTCTATATAAATGATGAAGCAACTTTTAAGTTGTTAGATCCCATTTATCTCTAGAAAATGCTTCCGTCTGGCTGAAGACGTTAAACTTAGCGCTATTTGGGAGGCAACCCAAAATTTTTTAATGATTTGAACTTAGTTGTAGTTTTATTCTTGTTCTATTTAGGACTGGCTTTTCGGGAGAAGGTGTTTAGAAGGAAATAATTCTTATAGATGATAGCTACGGGAATTAAGGATGACTCAAAAATTCTGCCAGCAAGAACAACATCCAAAAGCAAATGGAATAGAGGAAAGTTCAGACTGCTGGACAACAAAGAAAAAGCTATATTGTTCTTTGCATGGGTGGGTCAAGTCATGGATTCTATTCAAAAGCAAACATGTAGGTAGCAGGTTTATAAAGAGGAGTGAGCTCAAGAAGATACAAATCATGCAAACACAATCAGGGGAGTCTTTCTTACGACCTAAGTCTTACATTCTTTTATTTTTACATTAATGCTTGATTATTCTATTCATTGAACATTGAGGACAATGTTAGATGTAAGCTTGGGGGAGATAGAAAGTCAAATCTTGTGCAATGATAAACATTCTAATTGATAGCCTTTCTTCTATTTTTTTTTTTTTTTTTTTTTTCAATGATGAATTGGAACTTTTTTTTTTAGCATAGCTTTTGAGATCATAATTAATATTGAGTTTGTTTGTCTAATGTTCTTGTCAGCTAAGTCTATTTTCTTCTTTTGAATAGTGTTGTGTATAAGTGAGTTGATAAAATTCTTTTGCTATTCTAGACAGTGCAATTGAATACACTTTATAGAGCATTTTGATTTCATAATCCGTAACAAGTGACGATATCTATCACCATGCAATACGAGGCTTAGAGTTGATCTTAATATTTGTTTGTGTTGTATTGTTTTGTTTTCAATTGTTAGGGATAGTTGAGAGACAGAGCTGTCAAAGAGTACAAGGGTAAAAAAAAAATAAAAAAAAAAAAAGATCGAGTATACCTTGTAAAATGCAAGGTTAAAGAAAAAGCAATTTAATAAAAATAAAAGAGCCGTAAAATTGGGCCAATGCTTGAGTATACCTTGTTCTTTTCTTAAAAATACTCTTGACTTCTTTGTGTTTTAACTATTTCCTAAGTTTGATTGCATTCATTACAACCTTTGAAATAACTTTGTGACTCTCTAACAATTGTATAAGCAGTGGGGAGATGATTTCTTAACGAACTTATGGATTTTGAACTCTAAACTTTCTTCTAGTATGTTGCACGTGTCTTTGAATGCGAGGATTAAGTTGATTTGCTTGTCGTACAACGCATTTATAGGAGTTTGTAAATGGTGTTGACTTGAGCATTAGACTTAAAATATTCTTTATGATTTATGATTGATTAAGCTTTGCGTAAAAATGAGTTCTATGAGAATAATTTGTGGAAGTTTGGTATGCATCTTAATTATTTTGCTCGAGCACTAGCAAAAGTTTAAGTTTGGGGGTATTTGATAAAGATATAATTATATGATTTATAATAATATTTTGATCATGATTATATATTGATTTATTTATTAATGAACTAAAATTTTCTTATATTTTGTGGATGTTAGATAATGAAGAGAAGTTGGACAAATGTAAAAGAAAGAGGAGCTACGAGCTTATATAGAGAGAGACCACCACAACCAATCAAACATGGGCTCCCTCTTGGCCCACAAGGCAATATTAGCCCATTATTATGATTAAGAAATCTCAACCGTTTGGAATGAACCATAGCATTAGTTAAGAAAAGAAAAGAAAAGCCCTAATCGAATCCCTTATTCCGACGTGAAGAAGTTTTTTTTTCTCTCCTGGCGGCTGCACAGCAAGAGGGGGAAGAGAAAAAGAAACAAGAGAAAGAAAATAGAGGAAGAAACGGAGATGAAATTAAAGGCCGAGGAAGGGGACAGAGCTTGACTGCGGACAAAGCAACAACCAATCAGATTTGATTTTCTTTCTTTTTCCTATTTATCTCAATGAATTTTATTGCTTGTGTTATTTCTATGGATAGCTAAACATCTTGACTGGAATTTTGGATGAAACCTTAGTGAAATTATTTGGATTCTTAAACATTATTGTGATTAATAATTGTTGAATATTTTATGAGTTGTTAATCTTTGTATTAATTAAAATTTAGATTTTGGATTTAAATATTTGATCAATATTGAGTTTGAAATTTGAATTATTTGTCTAATTATGTTTGCGAGGATCAATCGAAACATAATAAAAGAGCTTAGGATTAATAACTGTGATTAGTGTTTTCTGGACCAAAGAGAATATGATTGCATGATTTCTGATTTCGCAATTCTTAATGCATCTCTTGTTTAATTCTGTACTGGACCAAAGTATTAGGTACGAAATCTTCACATTAGTCAATAATAAAACTCACACTTGATTAAGGATTCAAACAATAGACACTAGTGGTGGATTCTGAAATTTCAGTTATCTTATCTCCTCTGTTCTAAAAATTTTATTATTATTATTATTATTATTATTACTTGATTTTCATACATATTTGTAGTTTAATTAAAAATCTCCATCCTATTACATATTTTATGAGATTAGTTTTGAGTTAGAGTTAGCATCAGTCCCTGTGGATCGAACATGTTATTTGCTATACAGTAGGCGACAACCGTGCACTTGCGGGATAAACTAGGATAGAATCTCTAAGTTTCCTTAGGTGATTTTAGCCACACCATAAAGCATTTAAAGATGCTTAGACAAGATTATGGTCTTAAAACCTAGATAGAATAGCCATATCCAAAACTTATAAAGATCAGAGGCAGAATCATCATACATAAGCACTGAGGCAAAAACATCATGAACTGCCAAATATTGGGTCAAACCACTAAAATCCACCATGACTCATATGATAGGCACTTTCTAGCATCATAGAACAATAGTCAAATACATCAAAATGTCAAAATAAAGGCAAGCAAGCTTATATAGAGAAAGATTTGAGGAAACAATCAAACCATATACTAAATAATTATTATTAACGCGAAGCAAGTGATACGAAACTAAACGTGACAAAATAGGGATAAAAAATTCTTCTTCAAACAAATAAACATAACGATAGTACAACACGGAAAAAAACTTATCTTTTATATGCCGCATTGAACGAGATGAGAATCTATTAAAAAATAGTTTAGTAGAAAAATATGTATGAAAAACTCTAACCCCATAAAGATAAAATCAAAATTCAATTATCATCTCCTTAACAAGTCAAAACAGCACGAAGTTGATCTAAATTTCTCCAATACTAAAACTCACTTTAAGCCAATGCTACATACTCTAATTTCCCACCACATGACAATAACGCCATTAACACCCTCTTCCGCAAAAGTAAAACAGAAAGCTAGTGGACGGGAATCACAACAAAAACTGAGAAAATCACTATGGTCAAAACAGATTATTAAGAGATTAATGTGTGACTGAAAATGCCGCAGTCAACCACAGAGATCAATCAGAAACACTAAGAATCAACTTAAATTAAAAGGAAGCAAACAAACAAACAGTAATAACACTATAAAAAGAATATCCTGCCTCAAAAAAATCAGTCAAAGACACCCCAAATCCACTCCTAACTAAATTCAGGAATACTGAATTGAAAAAACAAAATTCATTAACATGATCCAAGCTACAACTAGAGCTGAAAGCTACATGATTGAGATGCTTATCCTGATTCGAAACCTCGGGTCATTTCTTCGCGCTGACAGAATTATAAATCAGTCCAAATCTAATTGATTTTTCACCACGAAAATGCATGCGAGAGATTGAGAGAAAATACGATGGGAAGAGCTGTAGTGAAAATCAAAGGCAACGACGAAATCAAAATAAAGGTCGGACGAAGAGGTCGAGATTAAGACCGGTGTCAGACACGAAGATGTTTGGCTGTCGGAGATGAAGATGAGTGTCGAGATCAAGATCGGTGTCGAGATTCGAGATCGAGACCGAGAGAGATAGGGTTTGAGAGCAGAGTGGAGCTGCGGAGAAGAATGATGAGGAGATCGGATAAAAGAGCTCCGATAAAACATTTTATATAGCATGGTAAATTCACAAACTTATCGCAGACAGAATCGTTCTTTTGCAGAGGATGGAGAAAAGCAGCCGTGCTGTTTTTCTTTGAAAGCATCTATCAGATACTTTTCAAAATTCACTGTTGAAAGCACCTCAAAGCAGCTTAAAGTCATATTATCCAAATATCTCAATCTCTGTTTTGTGCTTTTTTTAACTTTAAGCTCAAAAAAAGGACAGGCAAACAAGGCCTTAGACAAAGTCCCAAGATATTTCGTTAGAAGTTATATCTTTAAGACACTGTCCTACTGAAATAAATTCATTCATCTTCTTGCAACACCAATTTTCGGTTGCCCATACAACAGGGAACTACCTTTGCTATCTAGCTGGACTTTGATCATGGACCCCTTGCACAAAGGATATTTTCAATTATACGAAACTTATTTTTTTACTAAAATTTGAATTTAAACTCAATTCCGTATTTTGAATATAAACTCACTTATATATTTCAATTTATTCCAAACTAATCGAATTTATTTTTAATTTACTTCTTAACGAATTCAATTTTATGAAATTCAATCATTTTTTGTCAGTTAAAATACCCAAACAAATACGAACCTGAGTATGTCAGATCAAATGGGACAAAAAGTAAAGCGAAATAAAACTGCAAAGGAAAAAGATCCTAGAAAAACTGCATATTTTATTTTAGTTGCGAAGATATGGGCGTATTTACCAACAATCCGAATTTATTTTTTTTAAACTCATTTTTAATATAAAATACATATAAAAATTAAAATAAAATTTTTTATTAATAAAATTTTTTTAAAATTTATTTTTAAAACTTATTATAAATATTACATTAATATATAATTTTATTTTTATTAAATATTTTTAATTTTAATTTGATTTTTTTAATTGACTTTTAAAAAATTCACTTTATTCTTTTTTTTTATCAAGTTAAACACGCACTAACTGTGCTTAACACTAAGACGCACTAGACACTAACCCGTAAAATAACATGAATTTACACTTTCCAACAATCATATCATGACACGCTCAACAGGATATCCAATAAAGGAGAAGGGTTCCGTTTACACTTTACAGTGAGCTATAAACGTAGACATCTCCTGTCACATACCAAAATCACAACGGATCCAACGATTCCACATTTTTTACTAAAACAAACTTGCGTCGCTATGTTACAGACACAAAACACATCCAGCCACACCCCATGTATCCAATGTACAAGAAGGCTGTTGAAATAATGCCCAAGGTTCTTTTGTGTTTGAATTGATGCATGCTTAACTTCTTATGAACCAAACTAGTGTATATACCTAAACCACACCCCAATTCATTGCAGTGAGTTAGACAACTACATATGGTTTCTATATATAGTCTGCTTCTCATATATCTCAAAGGCATTCACATATTGCCACAATGTATCGAATTATAGCCTAAAACTATAAATTTGAGTTAGCAAAAAGAGCATGATTCACTGATGATACACGAAGGTGTAGGAAAATATGGTCAAGGATGAACACAAGATTTCTATGAATCATTTATAGGGGTTTCATCTACTTCCTCTGGTTTAACATAGAACTCTATAAAAACAATCCTACTAGGTTGATGTTGTCCACCAGCAACGTTATACTGATGGCTACCAGGTCTTACCAACGAAACAACATGCTGAATCTTCAACAGTCCTCCCCTTCCAATTGTTAGCTTGCTCCCTCTGTTGTCCTTCAGTATGCCGACAGGAATGTTAGAGGTTGTTGCTCTTAGAAACTTGTACTTATAGCTGCAGAATAAAAAGCAAAACAAGGCACTGAACAACATGCAACATATTTGCTGTGCCAATAAACTTGCATGAAATTAAGTCAAGTACCTGAACGAAACTTGCCGATCACATTGGAAGGCTAACAGAAGATCAGTATTTGCATAGTACATGAAGTCTATCTACAAAGACCAAATGGTGATTGTGAAGCAAAACAAAAGGCTAAAATTTTGAAGTGATCGGTTCAAAGAATATTGGAAAACCTGCATATCCCCATGTCCTTCACCTCGGAATGTAACAGCAGGGGGATTCGGCACCATGGCTATCTCGATGCTGGATCCAGGCCACTCAAGATCATCAATTGCTTCCTTAAGCACTGCAGACTGCAATTGCTCATTTGTTACAAAAACGCTAAATCATCACTTCAGAATACATAGTAAGCAATGATACATCAAAAGAGAATTACAATGATACAGTTGGTATTACCTTAACAGCGAAACTGAGGGCGACGTGTCCAGCAGGTTCAAAAGTATAGTCCCATGAGATGGTATCAGGAATCCTTGTTCTGATCTCTGCATAGATGCAAGCATCTGGCGAATCTATCGACCTACATGTTCAGGCTCACAACATTGTCTAATCACGCCTTTGTTTAAACCTTTTAAGACAAGTTTAGTGCATTGATTTGAACTATTCTTTCACTATTTACAAATAAGTAATTTTCAAGATAATCACAAACAGACGAAACTATAGATGAATCTCATAAAAGAGCAACTTGCAGATTGAAGTTATAACATGCAGATGTCAGAAAAGGAAAAACAAATTTCTTTAGATTAGGCAACTTCCTTCTTATTGTAAATTTGATGTGTATGAAAAAAAATTCTAAAACAAAGGTTCACATTTCCAAACACGTATACCCTAGTCAATAGAGCCACCCTGAGGAAAAGGAAAAACTTCTTTTAGAGTGAAAAATCAAAATCAAAAGAGCAGGTAGGTAAACATATGACACAAAATTAACACTAGAGATGATCGTATGAGTTGTTTTCATGCCATTAAAGGGTTACCTTCATGATGTTGATGAACATGGTTTCTGAGCCCCTATTGAAACTCTAAAGTTCATATTTATACTTACAATCAAGGTATGAGAAGAATATAGCAATAGGCACAAAGTTCTGGAAGTTATACAAATGTATCTTGGCATAAAAGTACAACCGACTAGATCTACAGCTTAGAGAGTGTATGATCAAATTAAAATGGAGATGAGTGGATATACCAAGTTCAGGGCGTTATAAGATGCCGAAAGTCTAAGATGATAATGTGCTGATTTAAGTTTCATTAAAAGTTTTAGCTCATTCCTGTTTTGATCACTGTGGTAGAGAATCTAATCAAATAAAAATGCTTTGAAGATGCCTTCTATAGAGGATGATTCAGCTTTCTGCCAGTATCCGGACTTCCAAAACTTTGACAAGTGAAATGAGGTTGAGCATAATGCCTGAAAGTAATTAAAGTGATTGTGCAGCAGTCGATCATTTTTCTGCAGCTAAAAGCATGGTGAAATGGAGCACTGAGGTAGACTGCTAAGTTTTTGTAGTTGTGCAAAATTAAAAGATTACTTCCAATCCATATCCAGAACAAGCTCGTTTCATGGATCATATATACATTAAGAAGTATACTAGATACATTTCCTATTACAAGACTTCCATTTAATTAGATCTGCCACAGAATAAAACTACTGTTGATTAAGTATCCTTTATTGAACTCAATGGATGGTTGTAGTTCTACTCCCACAACATTGGTCAAAGAACTTTAGCAATCACTTCTAAGACTATTCACAAGCCTTTGCGAGTTTGTCAAGTTATGGAAAAGATATTAGAAGGTCAGACGCTACATTATGAGCCTAACGGACGTTAACAAAAAACATGCATGTTGGCACATGAATGCTGCCTACGATGATAAGCACAAGGCTATCATTTCACCTCATTTCACAAGCTAAATCAAAATAAGGCTAAATATGAAACGAGCTCCATCTTCGTTCTACAGGAATCTATACTTGCTTTAGATCTCAACAATCTAATACTCTTTGGTGGGGCGCCAATCATTATAAACATGTCACTCAACTGAGTGGATAATGCTTGCATGCTTAAAAGTGATAACTAATGCCCGCATCCTAGCAAGTCCGGCAAATATGAAATGAGATGGAGGGTCTCCAAAAAAATAGCAATTTGATCTATTATCCAACAAATTACATTCCAAAACCCCTAACATTACAGCATTAACTAAAAGTAAATTAAGTAATATAGAACTAATAGTTACGTACTTGAGAAGTAGCTGCATGTCAGGTCCCGGGTAGCGAATCTCGATGATTGCAGGAGCATTTCCAGGGGCAGAGAAAATATTGAGGCAGTCAACTAGCAGCCCAAGGCTCAGTCCAAACCTAGGTCGCCCTTCAGCAGCAAAGTCATATGCTACAAACAGCTATAGCTTACCAAACAAATTAGAATTAAAACTTTAAAAGAAATCACAAGAAAAAAAACTCTCTCCAGTAGCTTATAAATCAAAGTGTGCCAGAAGAAAAGCAACAAATTTAACAGCTATGGTTTTATTAAAATGAAATAATCAACAAGAAACAAATTTGATCAGCGTTTACGTACATCCCGTTTGAGGTAGACCTTCGCCTGAAGGCAGCGTGATTCTTCAACTGTTAGAATAATTCCGTGCTCCGATAGCTCCACCACCGCATCCTGGACAACAACTACTAGATTTGCAAAATTCCTAACATGTTTAATTGAATTGAACCGGAGAACAACGAGAGAGAGAGAGAGAGAGAGAGAGCACCTGGTGTCGTTTCCAGCGAACGGAAGAGAGGGCATCGACCATTCCCTGAACAGTATCCAGCTGGCACACCAGATCAGGAGTGACGTCATCATCGGAGGCGGTGGAAGGAGACCCGCCGCAGCTGGTACTCATCGGAAAGGACGAAACGGCCGGAGTGTGACTGCTTTCTTCCCGCCCAAAATTATTTGGGCGAAAATTTTCAGAAATTGATCCCAAAATTTGGGATGTCATAAATTAATGATAACGGGCCGGACTTGAAATTCAGATCCATTTAGCAATAACGTTTACGTTTACAGAAAATTGTACGGACAGGAAGTGGCATGTGTAGTTTTACACCCAGCTATTTGTAAATTGAACTTTTCTTGCGAGCTATAAGAATGGTACGAGATAAATAAATAATTGATTTATGCAATGCTGATTGTTGAAATTTTAAAATCTATAAATAAAAATTGCAGGCTCAAAGACTGAATAGTGAAACTATTTCACCATTATTGAGTATATTCTTTTCATACTAACAACCCATTTTTCCAATAAAAAATTATTTTAAGCATATTTTTAATTATATAAAAACCATAAAAGCTATTTCTAATTTATTTTTTAACAACAAAATATAATAATTAAATCTATTTTTATAAGTATTATTTATATAACTCATTTCTAATAGTTTACGTCCAGTTTAAAAGAACGCATTTTATATAAGAATTTTTTTTTAAGTGTTGATATCTATTACATTTTTTTATATCATTTCGATACTTAAACTTAATTTGAATAAAAATTTTATCATATTGTGAAAGTTAAAATATATATTTCAATTAAATATATATTATGAAATTCATATTACAAGCGTATATCTTTATTTAATAAAAATAAAAGTAAAACCAAAGATCAACTAAAAGTCTAAAAGTTAATTTATAAAAGTTAATTTCATTAAAAAAAATTTGAAAATAGAGACAAATATATTTCGTCTATATTTGGAGTAAATTGAAACAAAAACAGTAAGGTTTAGTCAAAATTTAGCAAAAAACTTGGTGAAATTAAAACAAGTCTCTAATTAACGTGAGAGAAACATAACGTTAATAGATGTATGGAGGCGATGTTTGATTAAACTTTTCAAGTGATTTTCATTCCAAATTTTAATTTATATTTTTAAATAATTTTTATAATTTTTTCAATTAGAAAAAAAATTTAACCTAATAAAATCTTATTATTACTTATTTTTATTATTTTTTATATAAAAATTTATTTTCTAAATTTTAGTATTTATTTTATCTTAAAAAGCTATTTTAAAAATAATGTAAACATCATTAAAGGAAAAAATGAAATAAATTTTAAAAATAGAACTTTTCTAAAATAAATTTATTTTTATTTTTAAAAAATATGTTTTAACTTTTATCTAATAATATAATAAATAATTAAAAATTCATAGAATTTTTTAATATTTTTATTTTAAATAATTATTTTAAAAATTATAAAAATTTTATTAAAAATTTTGAATTGAAAAATAAAAAATTATTTTTCTAAAAGAGAATGTCAAACATCCCCAAATAATTTCAACAAACATGTGCATATTGTTGAATTTAAGCAGAATGCTCAACACAAACTAATTTGAATGGGCCAGGCCGAGCGTGAAAACAGGCCTAGCTGTCGTGTGTGGCCATTTTTTGTCGTGTTTAGTTCTACCGTGCTTCATTTTCACGTGTGTGGCCATTTTTTGTTCCACATCTTCTCTCTAGTCACAATCAGAGGTGTTTTGCGATATTGGACCTCTAAAATAAACTTTAGTTTAACGGGTCTAAATTAACCTTCTCGTATTGTCTTCATCTTCTTCGCTCTCGTGAATCAAAGCAATCATCTCAGATCGGTCACCGCCTGCAGAGGTCAGCAATCATCGCAACGATGTCGACCTTCAGCGGTGACGAGACCGCTCCCTTCTTTGGCTTCCTTGGCGCTGCTGCTGCTCTCGTCTTCTCATGTACTGTCTATCAATATCTTCAATTTAGTTCAATTCAATTCTTGTCAATATTTCTCTGTTTTTTCCTTAATTGATTTTTCGATCTTAAAGGCATGGGAGCGGCGTATGGTACGGCGAAGAGCGGAGTCGGCGTGGCGTCGATGGGAGTGATGCGGCCTGAGTTGGTGATGAAATCGATCGTGCCAGTTGTCATGGCTGGAGTTCTCGGGATCTACGGGCTCATTATAGCCGTGATCATAAGCACCGGGATCAACCCTAAAGCAAAGTCTTACTACCTCTTCGATGGCTACGCTCATCTCTCTTCTGGTCTCGCTTGCGGCCTCGCCGGTCTCTCTGCTGGCATGGCTATCGGTATCGTTGGTGATGCTGGTGTCAGGTAATCTGGTTTATTTTTTTATTTGGTGCTTCGATTTCATTGAAACGGAATGAAGTTTCTTATGGTGTTATCGTGAAGTTCTCAGAGCTTTTACGCGTTCTCTTAGTAATATGAAGTTCACAGTAAGAAAAGAATGCTTGTACTGATTGTTTTGTATGTTTCGTTTTTTCTGTGATCTTTTGATCTAAGTAACTTTCCTTACTCACCCTAGCTAGGTAATAGGAACTTAGTTATTGTATTATCAGATTAGTAGTTTTAGGAGTAGCTTATGCGATAGTATACATAATGGCCCTTGAATAATTCGTTGAGAGTGCAAGCTGATGTGGACCACAGAGGTTGAATCTTTTCGTAGTAATAAATGGAGCTTAGAAGATCAAATGTTGAGCAGAATCTTAATGCCATTTGTAGTATAGAGCGCCTTGATGCTTCAACTTTCTTTTGGGTCATTATGGAATTTACAGATGCGAGAGCAGTTCATTGTATTTCTTGTAGTGACTTTAAAAAGTACAAAGTTCTATGCTTTTCCTACAGAGAGTTTATCGAGTTATTGGCCATTTTTCTGAAATTTTGAACTCAACAAGAGATCTACAATTCGTACTAGCATGTGCCAGTGAGCTTCATAGGTGTGCATATGTAGTCATGTTTGGTATGTGTTTAAGGTATCCCCTTATAGAGGCTAACCTCTCAAAGTGCTGTCCTTTGGTTTCGTTCACAACTATTAATGGTTAAGACCTCCTAATCTTCAATGAATTAAGGTAATGAAGGCAGTATTTACCTTTATTTGATCATAGACCTATCTGAATGATCTACTGCATAAGCTTTGTAACTGTGCCAGGGGCTGCTTTTATAATTATTACAGGCGGTGTTATGGATTGCTTGTTCGCCACAGATTGCACGAACAATCTCATAGATGTTTGTAAGGTGTAAGGCTGTGTATGCCAATGCTTCCAAGACATCGATGTGGCTACTTGAAGTATTATGCTTCTCCCAGCTGCCCTGCCCCCTACCCAATAAATATTGAGCAGGGCCAGCAGGCTCATAATTAGAGGCAGATGGCTCGTTCATTCTTAGTGGTATTAGTCATTTGATTGCTGGACATGGAAAGAATCTCTCATATTTTCTCAAGAGCTATGAGACGGTTGAGAACTCCTTGACTTTTGGTGATATTATTTCTCCTACATTTGGACATCAAAACTTCTAAGCTAGCTATGATAATTTTGACTGTCTGGTGCAGGGGTGGCAAATTTCGATCCGATCCGAAACCGATCCGAAAAGGTCGAGTTCGGGTCAAGCCTTATTCGGGTTCAGGTCGATCCAAAATTTTAAGCGATTTCGGGTCGGGTTCGAGTTGACAAAAAAAATGGGCCCATTTAACTCGTATAACTATTTATATAGTTTATATTACTTAATCATTAGAAAATAATTGCAAAATTTAAATTTAATTTTATATATATATATATATATATATATATATATATATATATATATATATATATATATTAATTTATCTTAATTTAACTAATTTTTATTTAATTTATAAATTTTATTAAAATTAATATTTTTTTTTAAAATATATCATAATTAATAATTTATATATATTATTATTAAAAATTAATATTTATAATTTTTATTTTAATAATTTTAATTATTAAATAAGTCGATCCGAGTTTGACCCGGTTATAAATAGGTTGAGTTAGAGTTGACAATTTTGACCATATAAATAAATTGATCGGATTAGAGTTGAATAATTTTAATCCAATTATTACATGGGTCGATTCAGAACCGACCCAGGAACTCGAATTGCCACCCTTAGTCTGGTGCTAGCAAAACCATGTGATGCCAAAATTTTGTTGAGGCCAAAATTTGTAAACATTATGGGTTGTAGTTCTTTTAGCACATCAATCTCTGGCTTAAATGCTTTGGACTAAGGCCTCGTTTGGGGTTGCTGAAAAAGTAGAGGTTTTTATGAAAAGTTACTTTTGTAGTTTTTTGGGAAACGAGCATGTCATCTTTTTGGATTAAAAAAATATACATACAATGATTCTATGATTTACAATTAACCCTTGCCTTCTTTTAAGATTTTCTTTATAAAAAAAATCTAGAGCCCTAAAAGCTTTTTGAGAAGATCAGTGGGGGCCGGGTGAATTCTGGAAATGGCGCAACGCACACCCAAACATGGCCCAAGTCAAACCTTCTTACAGATAGGCACTTCTCTCTGTTCCACCTCCTAGTTGGATAAGACTTAGTTGTTATTGTTTGTAGATACATCTCTCTGTTGATGACAGTTATTCTGTCTGTACGGTTACATTTGCAGTCACATTTTACAAGAACCTTGCTTAATTATTGGAGCTGAATGATTGTGGTTTCTTTCTACTAATACATATTTGATCCCCAAAGATACAATATTTCAGGAACTCTGTAGCCCTATCTGGCTAGTGTTTGTTGATTACAGGATACAGTAATCTATTCAATTACTTGATAGTCATTGTTGTGTTGTGTCTTTCCTCTTTCTTTTAACGAGTCTAACACAAACGAGTGTCAAGTCCTAGCTAACTTTTGATTTTGTTTGAATTTAGAGCCAATGCACAGCAGCCCAAGCTCTTTGTTGGAATGATCCTTATCCTCATCTTTGCTGAAGCCCTGGCCCTTTATGGTCTTATTGTTGGGATCATACTGTCTTCTCGAGCAGGCCAATCAAGAGCAGACTAGAAGAACGTGATCGTGGTAGGTGATGTTGGTAAAGGGAATGGAATTTTCTGGCATTACTTGGTTGATTATTCTGGCTGTATCTGCTCTTGATTTGTTCTGCGTTTAAATTGAAGACGTGCGCTTATTCTCCTCATAGATATCTCTTGTATTTTCTATCAGCTCTTCTGACTGCTGCAACAGTTGCACACGTATTGTATGCAAATAAATTTCATACCTTCTGGTTGGAACTCTTTAACTGAATGCAATATACTGCTGAAAGTACTTGGGACTCTTGAGCATTTGAATGTCATGGGACTGTTGCTACTTGAAAACTGTGTACAGCAATTTTCCTTTTTCAGGCAGATTGTAGTTGTCTTACGGTGGGTTCTATTTTGTTAATGGGTTCTCGATTGGTTCTCTAGTCCTTGCATTTTGTTTCATTTCTAGTTAGTAGTATGACGATGGTTTTGAAAGTTCAATGGCATGTTGCATGCATGAACTGTTCTATAAATGCAATCGGAAACAGGTGCCACAATGTCGAAAAAAATATTACATAGGGAGGTATTATTAGTTTGTATTGTGCAAACACATTGGGCATAGTTTTCTTGGTTTATCAAAAAGAAAACAATTTCTTCGGTCATTAGGGGACCTGGGATTTATGAACTTAATAATAAGGAGCTTATGAATTTTATACTTACATATAAATGTGCAAACTCAAGCAGGGCTAAATGGATTGGCCGCGATTTGTCCAATTTAACAATAATTTTGGACTGATATTATCATCCCGTTCGTGTATAGATCAATCAATGATGATCTATTGATTTTGTTAATATTAACATGTCAATTTTGAATTTCCATTGTAGTTCCTAAGTTTAAGAAATAACTGCCCATTAAAAATGTTTTAATTGCATAGACAGATTAGTTAGATAGTTCGTAAGCAAGAAACTGTTAGAATTTCCATTGTAGTTCATATTGAAATAAGAAGAAAGAAATTTTGAATGGCTTTGAATTCTTATTAGAGCAAATCCACTAACTAAATTTGGGTAATATGGATCTTGCAAATAAAGACCAAACCTATCCTATCAGTCTGATCATCTTTGAAAACCTAGTTCTACCACCGTAGACAAGGAACAGAAATATATAGTGTTTACTTCCATAACATATTAGTGCAATAACAATGTGTACCCTTTGAATACTCCCTTGAATACTTTTATACATATTTAGTGATCATATTTAGGAGATATTTGGCCGTGATTATAAATTTTTTGAAATAAGCAATATAAAATTTTACGATATAAAATTTTTTAATATTTTTTAAATTTTAAAAATTTTATTAAAATATAAAATAAAAAAAAAGAAAATTAAAATAAAAATTCGTTGAAATGTATGCCTTAAACAAGCATCTAAGGCTCTATTTTGGCATCTTATTTTCAAGAATATTTTTTGAATTTTAAGAGTCCAACAACTATGTACAGCACCATAGCAAATTTTCCAAAATTTTAAATATAAATAAATTATATATCATAATAATTTTTCAAACAAATTGTAAAAGAATTTTCGTTTAAATCTCTATTTTTTAACCTATCTCACCTATGTCACGTATAACAATACATTGTTAGATTTTTTTCTAAAATTTTATTTTTAAATATAGATAATAAAAACGAGTGTGCTAACCGCATGCCATTCACGAGCAATGATTATTCATCAGTGAAGTGGGTCCATAAATTATCAAACAACCAACCAACATTTGAGATTAATTAGAAAGCCCAATAATTATAAAATTAGTATTTATTAAAATGTTTATACGTTAAATTAATTTATACATATGACTATATTTAAAAATAATTTTAAAAAATGAAGTATGAGACAGTTTACTATGCATTATGTTTTGAAAATAAAAAGCACTAAAAATGTATTGCTAAACTGCCCTCTAAAAAAACAAAAATTGCTAGTAGTTCGGAAGAAACACAACAAAATAAAGTCTGCAAAACTTTGAGACGTGTTTGATTCTTTTCTTTCTCATTCGGTTTCTTATTACGTTAGCCTGGTTGCGGCAGTTTTTCTTTTTTTTCTCCAGAGCTTACTTCATTGCTGAAGTAGTAGAAAGAAAACAAAACATAGAGCGTATTTTAGTAGATGTTTACCGACTACCTAAATTTTATTTTTTTAATTTAATTTAAAATTTTATTTTTAATATAAAACTAATATACAAATTTAGTTTTATTAATTTTTTTAAATTTTAAATTTAACTTCAAAAATATGAGTTCAATTCAAATTAAACAAACCATTAAAGAAATTTCAGGATGTTAAAACACGTTCGTATTCACAAAACAAAGATGAAATTGTGATGTTTGAAAATGCTACATCAGAGCAATCAATCTATTGTTTCGCTAGAAAACTTGAGATATGTGGGTAATCTAATAATCTTCTATTAGGAAGCAACCAGGAAGGTGCGAGAGATGGCGAACTGATAATTTGGAAGGATTTGAAAAAACACGTTGTTGCCAAATTTTCCTTCTCTTTCTTCTAGAGATAATGTTTTTTGAAAAGAAAAATAGAGTCCAAAAAATCAAGTTCAACAACACGCACGGAGAAATTTCTTTTCTTTTCTTTTCTTTCTTTTGACTACTAGTAAGAAGAGAGTTCAAGGATGTTTTGATCTTTTTCTTTTTAAATTCGTACTGAATTATTTCGTCTAAAATTTAAGCTAATATTCCAAAGAAAATTCGCATGTATTCACTTAATTATTAGAGAAATTTAGGACACATTTAGGAGAGTATTTTTCAAAAGTTGCTTAAATAATTTTTATTTTACGATTTTAAATAAATTTTTTATATTATAAAATTTTATTATTATTAATTTTTTAAATAAAAATAAATTCATTTTCAAAATAAAAATATTTTTTATTCTAAACCGCTTCTAAAGTCTAAACGGCTCTTTATGCAGAAATTCTGACTCTAGTATTGTTGGCTTGAAATTTAATATTTATTTTATGTGGATACAAAAAATTTTGACAACTTCTCTTTAGTGCTGACAACTGCTGTATGCAAAGCTACAGTTGTTTGTTCCAAATCGTTCACATAAGCCGATACGTATGAGCAAAAACTAATTTATTTTTTAATTCAAAATTAATTTTAAAGACTTGATGATGTAATACATTTTAGTCAAGTAATTTTTTAATCATAATTTGCAGACTCGGACTGACCCGTTCGGTCAACCGTGATCCGAATGATAAATCGGCTTAGATCTCCAAAAAAACTCGTCTGTACAATTGATCTGTACTGGTCCGTGTTGATTCGAACAGACGGATCAACTCGATATTTTATCAAAAATTTTTTTTATTATGTATATATATGTATAGTACATGATAGATGATGTATTAGACTTATAATTTAGTAGTTATTACTTAGTACAATATTTAACTATTTACACTTTACATACGAGTTTGAGAGCTGAAGAAGTGTTCAACACGTTTTTTCCATCCTCACCGTTTTCTTCTTCCGAGCTCGATTGTCGTTGTTGCACCGGTCAGAATGGTAGATTCGCCGCTGCTATGCCGACTTCACTGCTCTACGTCTCAACGTCTTCGTTTGATTGTTATTGAGTTTAATTGCGGCTCCTAACCGTGGTTTGCTAGAGTTCCATCTTGCCGGCTCCAATCTGGCTCCGCTGCTTCTCTCCGCTCCTCCTGCTCGGCTACTCTTACACGGATTTCGGCTAGCTTTTTTGAAAAAAGCTTTATAAATTCGCTTGGTTTCGATGTAATTAGAAGGATCGATATCTTCGCCTTCGTAGAGAAAACACCGTAGATCGATTCGAAACTTTCAAAAAGCATATGGACTCAAACAACGCATGGCACGATAGCGGGTACATCATCATAACCCTTAAATTAAATCCAAAAGATATTCACTTGTGATTAAATTCAAAAAATAAATCTTGCTGTCTGAACTCTGAAATATCACTGTTGGTTGACTCGGCAGATCAACCTATTGATCCACTGAATTAATCCGTGATCCGTCGATCTGAATAGATTTTTGGGTCGTTTGGTTCAATTTTTATAATTATATTTTAGTTAAATGACTTAACACAAATAAAAAGAAATTTAGCTTTTAATAATGTTGTTTATTTTTTGCATCCGTGTTTCACGAGAAATTAAGCTAAATTGTTTATTTATTTCTTCTGATTAGATCGAGTCTTCTATCCCCATGTTACTCTCTAATAACAAAGATTGGAACCTAGTCGTTTAACAGTAATTAATTATTTGTTCGAGTTGATTGGCTACGTGTTTAGTGCTACTGCGGACTTTGGTGGGCCCACTACTATTTCAAATGGGAAAATAATTGCGCCTCGTATGATTCTTGTCTAAATTTAATTTCGATAATGGTAACTTAAATTAAATACTCATCATAATCAAAAGCACAAAAAAAAAAAAAAAGAAAATACCAATCATAAAAGACATAGAATCTTATCCGGTCCCACGTATATGGACCTGAGTCGGATTCAATCTTAGACCCGAACTTTTTGAGCTTAGCATCGGACCCACATCTAGATAGCATACTAAGACCAATCACGAAACCAACGGTTCAGATCTTCTCTCAAGGGAGGAGATATCTAGAAACCACAAGGCCAGTAGGGTGAAAAAGTGAACCAAACCCTAACTGAACGCTAGACCCCCGCCTCACATGCACCTCCTTTGCATATCCTGTTTCACTCTATAATGTGACCCTCATAGGCAACTGTTCCTTTTAATTCTCCGAAAGATTCCCATCGCGGTCACACTTGCAGCCTACCGTTTCATGTTCACATAACAATCAAAAAATAAAATTGTATAGAATCATTACCGTTGAAGTGATACACTGGCCGTTGAAGCGAGTCCTTTATTATAATCACTGCCGTTGATGCAGGAGCGCTTCTGGAGAGGGGAAGGTGCATCCGCTGGAGCGCTGAACTTGTGGGGTCCGCTAGGTGTCCCACCACGCGGCAACCCGTTCGGGATAGAGCGAATAAAACGGAATCAAGCACCCGACAGAATATAATTAAGCAATTAGTGGCTTTTAAAAGTTTTTAAACAGAGAACTATAAGAAATTTGGAGGACCTAATTTGGAAAACTTGTTTTAGTTATTGAATTTTATTTTATTTAATGTTTTTGTTTTCGGACAATTGTTGTTCTGTTTGGGCAGCGGTGATGGCTGTAGGTAAAAGCTTTTTAGTTGGGTAAAGCTGTTGTTATCGGAAGAAAACAAAAGCCTGGCTTGCTGGTAGAGTTCCCGTTCCTAGTTTCTACCAGATGTTACGTTTTTTCTTTTTAAAATTTTCTCAATGTTCCTGTTTTATGACTAAACTCCAAAAAACAATTATCTTTTTCTTTTATTTTTGTAAAACCGAAGGCGCCAGTTTTGTTTGCTTTTTTATTTCAATATGGTAGTTTGAAGTTTCTGGTTGGTTAGATTATGATGGCATTTAGATTTTTAATTTTATTTATGGAAATACTTGAAAGATAGCATTAACAGAACCTAACCTTAAACTCAGATGTCTGCTAATAACATAAACAAAATGAAGCTATCAAATTAATTATTTCAACAAAATGTCAGAGCTATATGCATATATTACGTGCTGCAATTTTGAAATTGACTAATACCTTATCGACAATATTTTACTGTAATTTAGATTATAAAAAAAAATTTCAATTTTTTTCCAGACATCAATCAACTAACTATACACGGGGTTGTTGTTTGCTATTCACCTAACTACAGGGTGTTATCTACAAATAACTGAAAGCTTAGAATTGTTTAATGATGAAAATTGTTGGTAGCTTACGGCAAAATTGACTCCACCCTAACTCCTCCTTATAAAAGGCCCTGCTCCGCTCATGCAGTTCTCGCCCGCTCCTCTGTTATTGTTCTTTCCTTTCTTCAGGGATCTCCGCCCTATCTCTCCGCCTTCTACACCTGTCTCAATCTTCACCGTTAGATCTCTCTGAATTCTCTATTCTTTCTTTTACTATCCAATCTAGGGTTTTCCTCCGCCGGTACCTAAACCAGTTCGCCGGCGGCGGCGACGGTGTCGTTCGCGTTGTAGGCGTTATATTGATTCTTCATTTTCTCTTGAACCTTCAGATCTGTGATTATTTCTCCGACGTCTTCTGAAGTCTCCGGCGTGCCGATATCCGGTCACCTTCCTTGCCGGCTAGGGTTTCTTACCTACATCTTTCTCCTTCACCTGCTTCTTTTGGGGGGGTAGCCGGGGCCTCGGCCTCGGCGGCTTTTAAAGCCCCCTTTACTCAGATCTGGTTCAAAATTCTTTCTTTTTCTTTCCAATTCTTTTGATCGGGAAGAGATGCCGGCCCTCGCTTGCGTCGATGCGCCGCCTGTTGGTTACGGCTTCTCCTTCTCCTCGTCCTCCTCCTGGGACGGCTCTCTTCCCGCGCTGGGGATTTACCCTGGCGGCTCTCCGACGACCGCTCCTGCCATCGATGATCTATGGAACACCGACCTCTCCGCCGCTCTCTACAAAGTCGATGCCTGGGGAGCTCCGTACTTCTCCGTCAATGCTGCCGGAAACATCTCCGTCCAACCTCACGGTCCTGCAACACTTCCTCACCAGGAGATCGATCTCATGAAAGTTGTGCGCAAGGCTTCTGATCCCAAGTCCGCCGGTGGTCTCGGTCTTCAACTCCCGCTCATCGTTCGGTTCCCGGATGTGCTGAAAAACCGGCTCGATTCTCTCAACGGCGCCTTCGACTACGCGATCCAGGAGAGCGGCTATGAATCTCATTACCAGGGAGTTTATCCGGTGAAGTGCAACCAGGACCGGTTTATTATCGAAGACATCGTCGATTTTGGGGCTCCTTTCCGGTTTGGTCTGGAAGCTGGATCAAAGCCTGAGCTCCTTCTGGCAATGAGCTGCCTCACACGTGGCCACCATGAGGCATTCCTAATCTGCAATGGATACAAGGACTATGAGTATGCTTCCCTTGCGCTCACCGCCCGCACGCTTGACATCAACACTATCATTGTCCTGGAGCAGGAGGAAGAGCTGGACATTGTCGTTGAAGCCAGCCGGAATCTCGGTGTACGCCCGGTGATTGGGCTTCGGGCTAAGCTGCGGACCAAGCACTCCGGCCATTTTGGTTCAACTTCTGGCGAGAAGGGTAAGTTCGGGCTGACAACCACTCAGATCCTCTCCGTGGCCCGGAAGCTGCAGAGGCTTGATATGTTGGACTGCCTTCAGCTGCTGCATTTCCACATTGGGTCACAGATCCCAACGACGGCTCTTCTCGCTGATGGCGTTGGCGAGGCGACTCAGATTTACTGCGAGCTCGCTCGCCTTGGTGCTGGAATGCGCGTGATTGACGTGGGTGGCGGGCTTGGTATTGATTATGACGGCTCGCGTTCCGGTGCTTCCGACATGTCTGTTGCGTACAGCCTCAATGAGTATGCGGTTGCTGTTGTGCGCGCTATCCAGTACGCCTGCGATCGCAAACAGGTTCCCCATCCTATCATCTGCAGCGAGTCCGGCCGTGCTCTGGTGTCACACCACTCTGTTCTGGTATTCGAGGCGGTGTCTTCAATCCCAGCCGATCCTGCGGTTGCCATTGGACCTAACCTTGCCTATCTCCTCGAGGGCCTGACGGATGAAGGACACTCTGACTACTGCAACCTGATGGCTGCCATCTTCCGCAGGGACTATGAGACGACTTTGGTGTATGTTGAACAGCTGAAGCGTCGGTGTGTCGACATGTTCAAGGACGGCATGCTTGGACTGGAGCACCTTGCGGCGGTTGACGGGCTCTGCGATCTGGTTGCCAAAGAGATTGGGGCCATTGATTCAGTGAGGACATATCACATCAATCTGTCTCTATTTACATCGATTCCAGATTTCTGGGCAATTGGGCAGCTGTTTCCTATAGTCCCAATCCACCGTCTCGACCAACGGCCGGCGGTGAATGGTATTCTTTCTGACTTGACCTGCGATAGTGATGGAAAACTTGACACGTTCATTGGTGGTAGCTCAAGCCTTCCGCTGCACGAGATGGGAGCAGCTGCAGGGGGATACTACTTAGGCATGTTCCTCGGCGGTGCATACCAGGAAGCTCTGGGAGGGCTGCACAACCTGTTTGGCGGACCTAGTGTTGTTCGTGTGACGCAGAGCGACGGTCCTTATGGCTTCGCTGTTACCAGAGCTATGCCAGGTACTTCCTGTGCCGACGTTCTCCGTGCGATGCAGCACGAGCCAGAGATAATGTTCGAGACTCTCAAGCGCCGTGCGGAGTACTGTCTCCACGGTGGCAGTGGCAGTGATGCTGAAGACAATGAGCTGACACATAGCCTTGCTAGAGCCTTCCATTCAATGCCGTACTTAGTCTGCGGTGTTGGTTCGGAGACGGCTTGCAGCAGCGGCGATGTGATGGGGAGTGAAGGGGAGGAAGAGGTGCCTGGCGGAAGAGGATGCGGCGGTGATGAAGAGGAGGACGAGGAGTGGGAGTTCATGCGTTGCCTGAGCGTGTGAAGAAGTTGAAGAGGTTTGCTTGTTGTGTGGAGGAATCAAACAGTTGGCATAAAACACCCCTCGCTGCTGGCATTTTCGGTGTCTGTCGTGTCGTTGGAGTGCATCAGCAACAGTTTAATTTCTATCGTTCTTTAAAGTTTCGTTGTTGTTCAGTTCTCTGTTTACTTTGTTTTTGCTTTAAGAAGATTCCCTCATCTTTTTAGTAGAGCTGGGTGATGGGAATAAAACAGAGCTCAGCAACTGAGCTAAGGTATCATCTACTCCTGTGTTTTATTTTATTTTTTTCTGTATCCAGTATCAACTCCATTCCATTTCGGCGTGTTTACTTTTTTGAAAATTCAATTTTTTGGATTGAAATTAACTTTACACTAAGAATTTTATTTATGAAAGTTATTTATAATATTTATTTTCAACAATTATTTTTTCAAATATTAAAAATTATTTCTAATATTATAATAAATTTATTTTCAGTAATTCTAATTTATTTTTAAAAGTAAACGAGCCGAAAAAATTATTATTGACTTCAATTTTCATTCATTCAAAATTTCGAAGGGGTCCCCAAACGATCTGGGGATTACCTTACCTTTTGGTTAAGATTAGATATGGAGATTTCGATGCTGTGTGTTTGTTATGGTCGGCGTGTTTTATGTGGGATTCATTCATTGATTGATAATAGAAGTGGTCAAAAGCGATAGAGATGTAGAGGTTGTTGCTAGCGCAATCTTAGATCACTAGCGAAGAATATCCTTTATTTACGCGGAATTAGCGATTGTAGTTGTTGTCACCGATCCATTATTTCTTTCTTTACAAACAACTTGGGGAGGTTGTTACTTGCTTTGCCGCTGCAACAGTCAACACAAGCATCAAGATTATTGGCAATTTTTTAGTTGACGTTTAGAAGTATTTGTAAAAATATTTCTAAAAATAAAATTATTTTATTATATTTTAAAAAATAAATTTTATTTTTTAATTAGAAATAATATAAATAATAAATAATATAAATTTTTTATATTGTAAAATTTTAAGTAAATTTATTATTATTATTAAAAAGTATGAATAAAAAATTTTAAATAATTTTTTAAAAACGGACTTCCAAATGCGCTCATAGAGTAACTGCATATAAAAAAATAATATTTATGCTTTTTCTTAAATGCTGACAGACTGGTCACCCCAACTACCACCGTTGCGCTGTGTGTAACATTTGCGTTTGTTCAACTTCCAAATTGGAAATTTTGTCTCCATCCATCAGTGGTCATGTTGCAACGCGTCAAGCTGTAGTTGTATTCGGCGACAAGTATATGGAAGCCAGTCATCACTTTCTACGCCTAATTAACTTGGTTAATCTTTCTTAATAGCTGAATTAAGAGATTTTACTGTGATTTTTATAGTACGAATTTGATACTTGTTTGAAATGAAGAAACCTTGAATTATCTTGCATAAGTGATGATGGACTATTATGAGATATTATCATTTATTTAATAAGTGAACAAGCAAGCTCTCTTCCTTGTGTTTTCTAGAATTGAATTTGGTAAATGAAGTTGTTAACTTTTTCATCAGTGAAAACTATTAACAGGCATGCCGATGTTAGGTTGAGGATCACGTGGGGGAGCCTTATTTGCTCCACTAGCCAACAACCACACCTCAGCTAATATGAAATTGAAACGTGTAAACCGTGTCTACTAATACTAATTGAGGGAAAACTGAAGGTATCATTTAGCTAACGTGGCGAAGTTATGTTGCCCTAATTACAAGTACCCGAAATTCAAATTCGCGAAGAAATTTATTATTTTTCACGTTCTATAAAAATATTTTTCACTTTATATTTATAAATAAATTTTATATAATATTTTAAAAAATTATTTAAAATTTAAAATATATAAAACTTTTACGTATCTAGTACAACTTATTTTCATTTTTTTACAATAAAATAAAAATATTTTTATTTCTATTTTAGAAATATTTAATTTCAGAAACACTCCTAGATACTCTCATAGCCTCAAGTGCTCTACTAATCTCGACAAATTCTAAGGGAGCGTTTAGAATTACTTATGAAATATAGTTTTTCTAAAATAAAGTTTTGAAAAAAAAAGTAGCAGTGGAAAAAAAAGAAACTTTTCTAGAAATATATTTGATAGTACTTTTTGATAAAGTACTTTTCAACTAAAAAAATATATAAATGACTGAATTATCTTTTGGTGTTAGTTATTAATGTATATATATTAAATTATTGATGCCACAGTTTTGAATAAAATATTTACTTAAAAAATATTATATTCAATAGAGTGATTTCGTATTTATTTATTTTTTTAAATAGAAACACTCAAATTAAGTTATTTTATATAAGTACATGTTTAAATTAAAATTATTATTATTTTGTCAAATATTTTGTATTAAATAATTATTTAAAATATTTGTTAAATATTTTATAATTTGTTAAATAATTTATTAAATATTTAATAATTTCTTAAATAATTTTTTAAAATTATTTTATATAATATTTGTTTACCTTACATAATTGTAAGGTATGAACAAATAATTACACATTGGTTAAAAATATTATATATTTAGCATTCTCATAGCATCTCGATATACGTGCCAGTTTGAAATATTTTTATCAGTATTTATCTCTACCGACGTAATATTAGATGTACTACATGATGCTTCTACGAATAATGGGACAAAATTTTCACGTTCTGCTACTGAGGACACATCATCGAACGCACCTTGTTTTCTGATAAAATTATGAATTGTCATTGTAGCAATGACAATATCTCGTTGAATATTAATGTGATATGGTGGCATATTTTCTAAAATTTTAAAGCGAGCTTTTCATACGCTAAAAGTACGTTCGATAATACTTCTGTAGGAAGAGTGGAGTCGGTATGAATTTTTCTCTTAGACTCATTAATTTTCGCAACTAAGCTGTACTTGCACGTCAAAAATCGCTTAGATGATATTTTATGCTTTCACTTGTATATGACGCTATATAATCTGGTTTGTGTGCATAATCAGCATCCATCAGATAATACTTGTTTTCTGAAGGATGAGAAAGCTCATCCTCTGGATTACATATTCATTGAAAACTTTTGTGTTATGAGCACTTCCTTTCCATCCGTCCAATACAAAGTGAAGCACATATTGAAATCACAGACTACAAGAACGTTATGAGTAGCATACCCTTTACGGCCAATTTAAGATATCTGCTCAGCAGTTGACGGTATAGTCTTTATATGAGTTCTGTCAATTGCTCCAATACAATTCTGTAATAAAATATTCAATGCTCAAATTAATAAAAATAAATATCTCGCTTTATGAAAAATATTCGCTACTATAATGAAAAATTAATTGCTTATTTGAAACCACGAAAGATATTGTGTGTTCTCTGATTTGTGGAAGATTACACCTTCATTATATTAGGGATGTGCTCGTATTAAATATTTTAATAATCGTAGGATAGCTTCCAACACCTTATGAAAATGCCTAGAAATTATTTCTTCCGAATGATTAAACATCTTTTGAAGTAATATATTTTCAGAGCAATCGGCACAAGTTAAAAGAAATATTGTAATGCTCTCCTCAACCGTTGTTGATCTTTTTGGTTCTAAACCGTAGTCACATGTCAAATATTGACATAGTGCTCGAAAAATATCTTTTCTCATACGAAAATATGAGTAGCAGCAACTTTCATGTTTCTCTAATATTTTCAAAATAAGTTAATGAGTTGTACGTATGGATGTATGGCATAGATTTTTGACCTTGCTGTATACACATATAGCCGCTACATGATAACTTGTCTGTATCATGAGTTGCGTCCATCTATCTTCGTTTTGGTCATTCTATTATTTTCAGAAGTTGAACATGAAGCTATAGAAATATCTATTGGATCATCAAAAAATAGCATCCAAATATCCATCAAATTATCTGAACCATCCGTTTACCTACACAAGTACAAATATACCAATCAGTATTTAAAAACAATCACAAAACAAGCATATCCATTACCACAAAAACTATCTGAATTAAATAAACACTCATTTTAAATAATATTATTAAAAGCACAACTTTGAATTTAACAATACAAATATAAAATATCAGTTCATTAAGGCGATAAAATAAACAATTAGTGCAATATCACCTAAACAAATATAAGGATATTTCAAGATTAAATTCATCAACTTATGACAATTCAAATAACACCAGAAGTCGATGTTTCCTCATATACTCCTCATAATTAAACTCTAACCACTGATCTAAAAAAACATGATAATTAGTTGGTTTGGTTAGAAGATTTATGGAGTAGCTCCAAAATCTTGTGCCTGGATCCATTTCATTTCCAGCCATTTGATTGAGTATATGGATGCACTTCTGATGATTGTTTGGAGATCCTCTCTCTGCTTCCCTAGACGTTGTCCGGCTGGTTGAACTTATGACATCCACAATTGTATCCAAACTCTTTTGCAGATATCGTCTTCTCTTTGCTGCGTTGGAAACAGCCTACGAGCTCGAAGAAAATAAATTTTGCTCAGTAGTAACAACTGGTGGTGGTTTATCACCAAGAGCATCATCATTACTATCACTGTCTTCTTGGTTATGAGTACTTTCAACTGCGACATCTCTCCCAACTGAAGCTGCTGACCTCTCTGCGACCCAACGCAACACTGTCCTCAAATAGACCACCGTATCGATCAAGGATTAAGGATAAATCATTATCTTTAAAGTTTTTCAACTTGTAGTTATCTTATTCAAATAACAAAAGATCAGTAAAAAACTATAATTAGAAAACATAGTAAACACAATTTATAAATTAAAAGCAGCTAATGTATTTTAATCTTCGCATCACACCACTCATCATTAGCAATGATCGTGTTGTTTGCAGCATCCCATCCCAAACCTGACTCACCAAAGACTAATTTTTTATACAGTTTCCATTCATTCTTCATATTATCTCAATGGTTTTGAAATTGTTGTTTGTTATACGTCACCCTAAAGTATTCATTAAATGTACGACGGCTATTACCCCAACCTTCTGCATTGAAGTGAGTCATGAGTTTATTACCCTTCCGTATCTCTTCTGTACAAAGTTAAATAGATTTTCTACAATAACTTTCTGACTAATGCGCAATTTCACTACAAAGCTTCTTCTTTGGCGTAGACATCTATAACGTATATTTAACCAAAACTTTATGTCTCAGATATCGTAATTAAGCTACCACAACAATAATTACAACAATTCTAATACTCACTTATACATTTATACTTAATTATTTACCCATGAAGCACACAACCTCTTTCATCACAGTTATGTTTATCTACGTATAAATACAACCGTGGAACTTAAGTTACTATCATGGCAACAAAACACCCTAACAAGAAAAAAAAAAAGAGCAAAATCAATGCAGTATAAACCGCTGACATTATTAAAAATCAATGCATAATATTTAAGCACAATATTCATTAAATCATAATTTTTAAAAAAATAATTTTCCCAAACCTTATTTGTTGATATTGATTATCATTACTTAAAGCTGAAGAAAACTACTGACCATTATAGTAAGGTAATCATCACCCTGCTATATAACTCATAACAATCTAAATAAAAGCTCATCATAATTGAGGTAGTTACCATTATATAGCATTGTAAACAACATCAAATTGATCAGTAAAATGATTTAACTAATCTACGGAGTTGAAGTCCAAATTGCTTAAAAAGAATACCAAAACCATTTCCCAAGTAAAAAGTGAAATATAAATACTACACCTAAGCTGTTTAGAATATACTTGCTTATTTGAAGCAAAACTACACAAGAAATAAATTTAAAGTACAAAATTTAAGACAAAAGACAAATCCAATTTAAAGCAGAAAGTTAAGGAGTTTACTTGCATTTTTGAGAATGGAAAACGCATAAACATAATAAGAATCAAACAGCAATGTATTATAATAATAATGTTAATCAAGAAAATGCATAAACATAAAACAACAAGAATTTCAATCCACGACATAAAATCTGATATAAGAGTATAAGTCCATTGAAAATAATATAAAAGGTGTCGTGTATCTAACATAGTGAAGACATTCCTATCACTCTAGAGCTCGAAGAAGTTTAGTACACCATAGCTAAAGCAAGACAGAAAGAAATATCGATAGAGACATAGCTTGCTGGTATTAGTAAGAAAGTCAAAGTTTATATACTCAAGTCGCATACTCACTTGATGCCTTGCACTGTTCCCGTAAGGCTGAACAACCGGCAGACCTAAAGGAGTTGTCCACCTCACAGGCTAATTCTTTGAGGCAATGATCTCTACATAATTCAAAGAAGAATGAATAACGATGCCATCAGCATCTTACTTTGCTATAGCGTAGCTAGTGACACCATAAATGAAGCAAAACTATTAACACAAGTGCTTTCTGGGAATACTCTGGACTGCTGTCTATTGTTCCTTAGAGCAACAAGTGCCACCTTTTTCATGCATTTTTTACGAGAATGTAACTTATTATACCTTACAAGCATCTAAATGGACCAATATTAAAACATCACAGTTTTGATAATTAAAGGCATACTGTCAGCGAAAGGTATCCTAAAACTGAGAGTAATCAACAACGTGATTAACATACGTAAAAACATTAGTGCAACAACCGATACCAGTATAGAATTAAAAATATATAAGATTCATACTCTTTCCATGTATAACTACTTATCATTACCCAAAAAAATAACAAAATCATTAAATAAGAAATCCACTTACTAATAATTATCAAATCTAAAATCCATGTATAATAAAGTAGAGTTCTATGTTCTGTGTACGTATATATACTCAGACGTGAACAGAAAAGAAAAGTTTTATTGACATTTACTTGAAAAGATCAACGAAATGGAAAAAGATTTGAAGTTTTACTAGCAAAAATTATCTAATTTTTTAAAATCAACTAGACTGCCAACAAATAACCATCACACTAATTGGGAATAAATTTAAAAAAATCGATTTGTCTGATTCAGATACGTAATGCAGAATTAAAAATATTGCAATGTATAAACTAATGCAATTTGTTTAAATATTTAAAATAAATATTTAGAAAAAAATAATGTAGATTAAAATGATGGCGAAAAATTTAAACAAATTAAATTTTTTGTTAGATTTAATTTATAATCGAACGGAATAAAAAAAATAAATTTATATAGATAACCACAAACATGGGATAAAAAATTTTATTTGTTGTTGTTAGTCTTTATATAATTTTTGTATTCTAACTTGTATGATTTTGCGATTTAAAATAAAGTATAAATATTAGCTGTTTAGTTACTTATCAAAATATAAAATGCAAAAAACAAAATCCAAAAGTAAAAATCAGGAAACAAAGATTAAAACTTAAAACTTTGTTCGACACTCCGTCGTTTGAAAATTCTAGAAAAAAACATAAAGAACGATAGTCAAATCTTAAAGTAAATATCAAACTCCTACTGTATTTCTTATTTTCATAGTTTACTTCATTATACTAAAAAATAAGTTTTAATTACATTAAAATCACAGAAAGGAAACCAATAATTGAAAACAAAATATCAAAAAACAACAACAGAACTAAGCATGCTAGAATGTTTTCTTTTGTTTTATAGAAAAAGTGTTTAAAATCATGGCTTTTAACTTCGAGTAAAAAAAAAAAAAAAGAAAGAAAATTTCGACTCAACAAACCTTTCGATTACAACAAAAATCTAAATCACGTTTTCTCTAACTGTTGGAGAGTTAATACTAAATCCATACAGATCTAAAATGTCGTATTTTAGATGCTCAAATCTATGTAGATCTACGATCAAGCTATATAAATCCACACAGATCTACAAAGAGAAGCAAAATATAAACTAATGAGTACAAGCAAACAAGCACTGTACCTTTCTATATGCGAGCTCCGTGAAATCGCCTCCTCCGATGTCGGAATTCAGAAGAAGAAGGATATTTACCCATGTCAACGAGCTTTGCGCGGAAAGCCGACCTTGAGAGAGAACACAAGCCGCTATAAATGAGTGAAATTGTTTGTGAGAGTTAATTTAGGTTCTATTTATACGATGGCATTTTTGTAAATATTAATTAAGTGTAAAATTGACAATCATTTTTTAGGGTAGTATTTTTTTACTGTACAGTGCGTTTGGGGAATAAAATTTTTTTCGAACGACTGCTAAACGCTCCCTACATGCAATGGGCAAACGATTATATCTGAGTGGGCTTGGTTTTAATATCTGCGTCCAGATATAGCAGCATCCGGCCCATTTACACTTGTACTTTCCTGGATTTTAAAGGATGTTTAAAATGCACTCTCTCTATTAAAAAATAAACTAAAGTTTCTTATCTTAAATATTTTAGAATTATTTTTATATTTAAAAATATATAACTAAATTAAGTATTATAAAATTTATTTATTTTTTAATAAAAAACTAAATTTATTAAAAATTAAATTGTTTTATTTTAAGTTTTCTCATACATTCTTTTAATAATATGCTGAATTATGGGATACCCGTAAAACAAACATAGATGCTTCTAGAAAGTACCTTGGATGTTTGAGATTGCTTTTGAAATAGAACTTTTTCAGAATAAAAATTATTTTTATTTTTTTAAGAAAGGAGTTTTATTTTTTGATCTAAAAATAATAATAATATGTAATAAAAAAATCTCATTACGTAAAATTTTTTTATATTTTTAAATTTTTAAATAAAATTTTTAAATATTTATAAAAAATATATTAAAATACGTAAAATAAAAATTAAAAAATTATTTTCGTGATAAGCAATGCCAAACGTGCGCTTGCACCCGCTCAAAAAAAAAAAACCATATAGAAAAATTTATACTCGCATTTGTCGTGCCCATATTTTACCCACTCTTAATACTAATTATTAATTAAATTAAATCCAATAATTAAAATAAATAAAAATAATTACAACAGTAAGGATAGAACAGTTTTTTGCAACTTTTTATCGTTCTGATCTTTAGATCGACGAACTTTATCATCGGCCATGATTAAAAGTACTCTCCCATTACAAAATATGTTTTTCTCATCTGAATAATTTTATTTTATAATAAACGAAATATCTTTAATAATATTTTATTTACAAAATATTGCGTACACAAGAACTTCTCATTTATTTTGTACGTATTGTTAAATAAAAATATGATATAATTTTTCTGCATTTTTTTAGATGATGTTTTTGATTATCTACTAAATAGTGCCGTCAAATTTTTAAAAAATTATTCAAAAATAATGTTTGACGAAATAAAATGATTAAAATCACTCACCAATAAATAATAGAACCCATCCTTTATATATAAATTCGTAAGTTCCAACTCAATAAATTGCAATTAACAAGCGTCGGATATTGGTAATTTACGGCAATAAATTCACCACTAATCATGTTGTAGTGGAGTTTTTAGAAGCGTTAAATAAAAATATAAAATACGAACTTTTAGGAAGAAGCTTGTCATTTCATGGCCTTAAATTTGCGAAAAAACCCATTTTTTTATTTTCAATTTCTTTAGCAGACTCAAATATTAATATGCTTCTTACGAAAACGTTTTTTCAACTACTTGTAACGAAGTTTGTTTCGTCAAACTCGACACCGACGACTAGTCAGTCAAACAAACAAACTTCTGGCCCAAGAAAGAAATTTCTCGGCCCATCTATTAGTTCTGTTATTACAAGAAAGCAAATGCTTGTGGAGGAAAGCGAACGCACGTAAACAGAATCAAAAGAAAGCTTCGGAATAGAACATTTTCCAATCCTCTAGAAGAAGGCTTCACCGTTCTATGAACCGGCCAGCAGCAGCAGCAGCAGCAAAGATGGCTGACGAGGTGACACGTGTCGCGGCGGCAGCAGCGACAACGGAGACGGTGGCGACGGCTTCGCCGTCGTCGTCAAGGACGTTTTGGCCGTCGGTGCTACGTTGGATTCCGACATCAACCGATCACATCATCGCTGCCGAGAAACGTCTCCTCTCCTTGGTCAAGTGCGCCTTCTTATCTTTCTTAATTTCTCGATTGGTTCAAGTTTGCTTACGATTTTAGTGTTTTGGTAAAAGTTATGTTTTCCCTTTTGAATTCTTTTTTATTTTGGGGTAAATGCGACCGTATGATTATTGGTATTTTATTGGCAGTCGGGAATTAGATAATTCAAGAGATTTGAAAGATCTTGTTGTTGTTTCTTTTGATATAGTAAATTAATCGTTTATCTAATTGATCTTATGGAGACCATCTACTACAGCTCATGGTTTTCTGAAATTGGTTGTCAGGGTTGTGGCCAAAGATGGTCTTGTTTAGAATTTCCTGCTAGGTATTAGAAGGGAAAGTTTTTGCATTCAAATTCCAGGAATTGGTACACCTTTAGTATTATCATATAATGGCTGCTTGGCATCACTTGGTTATTTGATGATGGTATGGGAAAAGTTCTTGAATTTATTTAAGTTCACGAATTTATTTTGACGAGTACACTTTGTTACTCTCTTAAGTTAATTAATTGAATTTACAATTGCTGATAATGAATTTTGATTACAATGTTTAGTCTCTTGAATATGACTAAGGATGATTTCTGAGGAAATGTATCCTAAGCTTACATTACTTGTTTCCAAAATAAAAGAAAACAATCAGAGTTCACCACAAATTTGTCTTATCTACACATGTTGCTGGAGATGTGGTTTTCCTCCTCCTTAGAGGTTGATATCTCTCCTGGTGGCTTTGGTTTAAGCTATTCTCTTTAATCTTGGAAAATATTTACTTTTTGCATGAGTAGCTGCCTGACCACTGCTTAAGCACGTGAGAGGTGGCTGTAGTTGGATATTTGCTGCCACTTAAGTGCAAAGAATAGTTGCAGCTTTAGTTTTTTCTTTATCACAGGCTCACAGTTATTTGTTTCTCCAATTGTGAATGTTTAAACTAGCAACAAAATCTCATAATTGATTTTATTCATTTTTTATTGTTCTATAGCCACTGAGAGTATATTTCTTCATATAATCTTGCGGAGGATGTTGCAACTAGGAGTGGCAAGTTTGTAAGACAAGTTCGCATACACCATAAATTATGTGACTGAATGGGTAGATTACGCATTTGATTTTAGTGAAGAACTGGCTGTTTCTTCAATTTTTAACCATGCCTCATTCTACTAAGCTGGGGTATACATAGATCTTTCTGCTGAGAATCTGTGTCTTGAAAATTTGGAAAGATTTCAGAAATGGTTGCTAATGTAACGACAACCTTCCTTTATCTGGCCTTAGCACCTGCTATGTGGAAAAATCCTCATAGGAAAAGTTTACCAAAGTTTGTTTTGAAAATTTTCTTTAAGCTAATTAATTTGATGAGTTTCTACAATTAATGAGTTAAGTTGGTTTTTGGCATTTAAGAAAGTATCTGCTTTTCATAAGGAAGAATTGAATAATATGTGCATAGGATTAAAACACAGAATAGATGAAATGGTGAGGTGCTAACGAAATTTTGTATGATAAGAAAATACCTTTAAGACTAAAATGTCAGTTTTATAGAACAATCATTCAGCCTGCATTGTTATATGTTAGTGAGTATTGAGTTATCAAAGGTCAAGATGTCATAAGATAAAACATAGCAAGAATGAGAATGCTAAGATGGATGTAGGTATACTAGAATAGATAAAATACGTATACGCCAACAAGCAGTTGTCACTCCAATTGAATACAAGTTAAGAAAAGGTAGGTAGTTGGTTAGGACATGTTTTGCGTAGACTAAAATTTAACTCAGTTTAGGGTGGCAGCGAAGGATTTAGAAGAATTAAACATTTCGCTGAATTTGATTATAATCGAATGGAATAGAAAATGGATTCATGTGGCCGCCCTCACTCAAGTGGACTAAATGCTTAGTTTGTGTTGTTGTTGTAAGAAAGTATCTATTTTGCTTTAAAACATTTTTTAAATGTGGTAAAGTGCCAGATATTTTGAGAACAGATCCTCATGGAAGATAGGTGCTAAGCTACCACATTCTTGCGATTATCTTGTTCTCAATTATAGATGGCGTGATGAATTACCATGAAGATATTATCTGTCTCATAGAAATGATTACAACAAGTAAAAGTGTGATGAGTTACCATGAAGATATTATCTCTTTCATAGAAATGATTACAACAAGTAAAATAATCACATGAACAACTCAGAAGGAGATTATGCAAGTATCTTATTATAATTCTTGTGTGTTTGATAGAGTTCCACTTGATTTAAGTGAATGCCTTGTACAATGTACTGCTGCATATTTTAGCACTAATTATTACTGAGATTATCTATCTCATTGATCTTTCAGAACTCAATATGTACAAGAGAACATAAACATTGGTTCTGGGCCACCTGGATCAAAAGTCAGGTGGTTCAGATCTTCTAGTGACCAGCCAAGATTCATTAATACTGTCACGTTTGATAGCAAAGAAGGATCTCCTACTTTAGTCATGGTCCATGGTTATGGTGCTTCACAAGGTTTCTTCTTCCGGAATTTTGATGCTCTCGCCAGTCGTTTTCGAGTAATTGCTATTGATCAGCTTGGGTTAGTAGATCTGTACCATCTCTTCGAATGGTTTCACTGTTATGTTGAAAAGTTTCTCATGAACCTCATGTTGATGTTGATACCCAGGCCTGATCATATACACAAGCATATAAGAGCGGGATTATTATACTGTTTTCTGTGCTTTCGGAACTTGTTTACATCTTGATTCTTAACAATGCAATAAATATTTACTGGCATATCTGGAAATAGAAAAAGTAATAATTTAACGAGCAACTGGACAGCCTCAAGATCGTTACTATAATTGTGTGCAGTATAGTCTAGTCTAGGAACCTGAGTATAGATAAAACATTTCTTTACATGAATTATTTGTGCTACTATCTAAAATCACACAGTAAGTAATGGCGCTTGCATTTGGACTATTTTTCCTCTCTGCAGTTGGAGCTGCTTGCACTTCTCTTCCTCTAATGCTATTCTCAAACTTCAATGTAGTGTGTATAATTTTTAATGAGGGTAGTTCTCTTAATTTACATGAGCAATATTGTAGGACCAGTTCTCACTTTTGTACCTCAGTCTAACTTTGGACGCACGTAGTAATCCAAAAAGACAGCAGCCTTTTAACTGTGTGTGGCACTGTTTGAGCATGTAGGTAGATGCATTCTATGGTATTGCAGTAAATGCTTCCACTTGGAGTTTTAGCCAGTTAGTCTACCAACTCCATTATTTCATCTAATTGTTTTGTGGTAGTTTTTACCAATTGTGATGCCTGATTTTACCCTTCTTTTTGGGTGTGTGTGTGTGTGTTGCAGTTGGGGTGGTTCAAGTCGACCAGACTTTACATGTAAAAGCACAGAAGGTTAGGTACAACTCCCAAGTTTAATCTAGCTATTTAACAATTGATTCTCCACTAGTTATGCCTTTGTCGTCACCCATGCTGAACAACTTTCCCTTTAATATGCCTGTATATCTTATAATAGTGTGTTGTTATTGCTAAAGATTTATCAGTCAGAGGGTTCTATTTGTTTTTAGCATCTAATTACTCTAGCAATAGGAGATACATTTAAAAGGAAATAGTTCGTAGAACTGGATCTCAAGGTGAAATTTGGATATTAACCAATTTAGGTGCATACCAGTGCGTGGTTTTGCATACTCACAATTACTCCAGTCTGTACAGACTAGCATAATTGCAAGCTTTATTTTTTATGTGGTAAAATAAGAGTTGCTAAAAAGCCAATAGGACTTAGTGAATTGTGACTTGGCCTTTGTCATTTGGAAAGTAGTACAGCATATGCATGGATGATTTCTTAAGAATTTCTGTTCTTCTGTTTGGTCTCTTGGAGTCATTACCTTCTGGTTCAGTGGATCTGAAGAAGTTGCAAAGATGTAGTATCAATCCGTTTTAGTCACCATTTGTTTCTTACTTCTTGATAGAAGGACACTAGTGGCCTTTTTGGACTGCTTTTGACCTGGTCTTGTTGTTGTATGTCCCAAAAACACATGATTATCTAACTACTTTGGTTCAACGACACTTGTCATTGTTACTGAACATTTTCGGTTATTGAGAGGGTGGAATTGTCTTAATTGTTTCTTATGTGAGTGTGCAGAAACTGAGGCATGGTTCATTGATTCTTTCGAGGAGTGGAGGAAGGCCAAGAATCTTAGTGATTTTGTTTTGCTTGGACATTCTTTTGGAGGATATGTTGCAGCACAATATGCTCTAAAGGTGATTGATTTCATAATTCTTCGAAAAACTCGTGTGCATGTTCTTTCGTTCTTTCGTTTACACCAACACCGTGCTTCTTGCAGCATCCTGAACATGTTAAGCATCTTATACTAGTAGGCCCTGCTGGGTTTACATCTGAGACGGAACATAACTCTGAGTGGTTGACTAAATTTCGAGCAACATGGAAAGGGATGATAGTGAATCATCTCTGGGAATCCAACTTCACACCTCAGAGAATTGTTAGGTATTGCTGCTGTTTTCAGTCTCAGACAGTGTTGTTTGCTCACTTCTTTTCTGGTGTATCATTAATTTTGTGTAGCTAATCAAACTAGTGCATGAATAAGTGTATGTGTTATCAATCCTAACCACTTTGCATGCTGATGCTTGTGTGACAAACGTGTTTGCCAACCACAATTAGGGAATGATTAACACTCAGTTGAATAATCAAGCTCAATTTATTTTAGGTGAGGTACATGGCCTAGAGAGTTAGTTGAAGTAGGATGACTCATCCTATTTTAAGTTGACTAGCATTTGAGCTGAGTGAGCTTTTTGTCATCACTATTTTGCTATGATTCTATTTACATGTTATCATTTCTGCAAAGGGACCCCCAAATCGTTCTGCATTTGTCTGTATTTCATTTGCTCCACTATTTTACCTTATTTTCTGTTTTACTTTTTTGCAAAATTGCGAAGGCAACATGCTAATATATGGACTGCTAGTAATAGGAGATACATTCCCGATGACCCAAAGCGAGCGTATGTGAAGTTCTTAAGTTCCAGTAGATCACAGATGTTGCCCCTTCAGGTATAGCTAACCTGTAGGCGGTCTGCGTTTCCCGTGCATTTATGCTTTGCTCCTTAACCAATCTTCTCTATACTAAAGCCGGTAAAATGTCTCCTCAATGCACCACATGCCAATGTTACAACCCTTTGAATGCATGCTTCTGTCTTCGTCCTTTTTTTCCTTATTTTGTTCTTTTTGCAATAACATGCCAATAAAACTTGATTAAGCAAAAGGATTTCTTTAATTCCGTACAGCATTAGGCTAATCCAATTTGATGTTTAATTTGGGCCTACAGAACTGATTTTGCAACATCTACAAAGTGTAACTTAACTCGACAAGCTTATAAATGTTATTTACAATTACTCTAGAGCTCCCCTTCTTTGGGCTTCTCTTTTAAGTTGAAGTACTTTATGAAGAGTACTTCATGAAAAAATATTTTTCATAATAAAGCTTCTACCATTTGGATAAGTTTGCGTTGAATTATTTTCGATAATGGTAAAAAACTTTAACGTGTTTGTTTTCATTTTTTTAATTGTTTCACTTTATTATACATCTTTTATCAACCTCTTCTATAGAAGCAAGAAGAGACCGGCTTCTGTTAGAAGTGCATTTGGGGCCAAATCTAGCCAAAATATCAACTAATTTAATGCATGTTTGTGACAAACCAAACACATAATAAAACATTTTTTCATCAAAAAAAGTACTACTGCAGCACTATCAAACAGTGCCTAAGCCTCTAATCACCATTCCTCACTATTAGAATTGATTTAATGTGCTTTAAATATATTCGGTTACTTGTGATTTCGTCTAAAACAATAGTTAAAATCCTGATACAGTACACCTGTACCAACATTAAGCATGGAGTTTTACCATCACCTGTACCAACATTAAGCATGGAGTTTTACCATGATTATGAACACCTCTGTATTATAGTGTTGTAATTGCTAGCTTTTATTTAACAATGTAAAAGGTTTGCAGCCTTCCTTTGCTTTTGAAGCATATTTGCTTGTTTATAAGTCAGTTTCAAAAAGAATTAAGCAACTCCATTCCACACTACAAGTTTAAGTTGCTTTCTGTATTAGTATTCTGATATCGTATGCACTCTGGCATTTCATATTGTCAACACAAAAGGTCAAATAGGTAGATGTTTCTGACATTATTGTTTCGTATCATACTAGGGGTTTAGGCCCTTGGGGTCCAGATCTTGTTCGACGGTACACAAGTGCTAGATTTGGGTCTTATTCAAGTGGTACCATATTGAGTGATGACGAATCAAGATTGTTAACAGGTACTTTCTAATTTAGGCACGTATACTGTACTTTTTATACTTCAGTTTCCACCATTCTTTTGACGGGAGTTTTGCTGTTCTTTGTACATTTCACTGAAGATTATATTTACCACACATTAGCTGCTAAAGCTAGCGGCGAGTTGTGCTTGAAGTATATTTTTTCTTTTGGGGCATTTGCACGGAAACCTCTTCTACAAAGGTAATTCTGCTGATTTGCATGTCTTCTTATAGCAATTTTGCATAAACCTCTTTAAGAAGTTTAATATCCACATTGTCATTCTTAGTAGTAACAGCCTCCTGTTTCCTAGTAAAGGAAAAATAGTCACGATCTCTACGTGTCCGTTTATTGAAATTTGTCTTGTTGCTTCAGTCGGTTAATTTAGTAGTAGTTCATTAAAGGAAAACTATGTCTCTTTTTCGTGTTGTTTTTACTCAGATATGACATGATTGTTTGCAGTGCATCAGATTGGAAAGTTCCAACCACCTTTATATATGGCCATAATGATTGGATGAACTATAAAGGAGCACAGCAAGCTCGTGAGAAGATGAAAGTACCTTGTGAAATATTAAGAGTGCCACAGGTCTCTCTCTCTCTCACACAAACACACACATGGAACGCAATGCAAAAAGGAAAAATGCTAAGACAAGTTGCATATCTCATCTAACAATGGGTGTTTGTTCAACTGCAGGCTGGCCACTTTGTGTTTATTGACAATCCTTCAGCTTTCCATTCAGCTGTCTTCTATGCATGCCGAAGAATTTTATCACAGGATCATGGGGAGGGTAAATCTTTACCTGAGGGCCTCACTTCTGCTTAAATTTTGCTTCGTTAGTTGCATTACAAATTTGGGGGTTTGCCTGTGTTATGCTTTTGAGATATGTATACCTGCACCTTATGTAAATCATGTAGACAGTAGATGTATAGACATTGCAATATTCCCTTCAATTTGCTGGAATTACTCCAGCAGAATGTATAAAATGTGAACCTCTTATGATAGATGTGGTTGCAGATTTTGGTAAGTTATTATTTTGTAAAGTAATCTAAACAAAAAGACCGTTGGATTTGAGTATACAATTTGCAACAGTAAATGAGTGTTGAGACCTATCTTATGTGCTTCCAAGGTTTAGTTTGCATTTTACAACAGCGCTCTACTTTTCATGCATTTTGTATACTGTCCCAAAGTAGTTGTGCTCTGTCCCAGAATAGCTGCAGAACATACTGCATTTTGCATGCATTTTTCATCAGCACGGATTAATATAAACATTGCACTCTTTATGGATGAACATTGTAAACGTTAGAAGAGTGGATCAATGCCTTATTCTAATGTAGACAAGTGAACCTACAGGAAAACGGGAAGTGTGAAGGTCGACTGCGAAAGCTTTAAAAGCGCAACATTTATTTGGTGCTTGTTCGTGAAGAGCTGCTAATTAAGATATAAATGAAGAATTTGCTTGAAACATATTGGCAATTTAATAAGAGAACATCGTAACTTGAACTCCCAACGGATACCATACAATTCAAGGTTCTTAGTCTATTCATCGTTAATTCACGTATTTTGATAATCAGTAAATACCTAAACAGTTTAGTCAACAACTGCAAGTTGAAGAAAAACTCTGCAACAGAAGATTTGCTACTGTAAAGGATGTGGAATTACAGCAGGTAAAACCTCTAATCAGAAAAAAAAAAAGATTCAGACACCAGGTGTTCTTACTAGGCACCATACTTTGCGAGTCGAAATAGATGGAAAAAGATGAGCAATAAGAAGCAACTCCGGCCAAACTGTCAACAATTTCATGCTTTAAGCCTTGTCACTCAAAACTGGTGATTCTCTGGACTTATGTGATCACTGAAGTTATACTCCTTTAGAGTATGAACCATGCTGTAGAGAAGCAAGAGCTGGATAGAAGTTAAAGAACTATATGATTCACTATATTAACTTATGTGGTTCTGTACTGATGTTGTTTGTTATAACCATAAACGAGACACAAGAAGGTCGAACATTGACATGCTGTTTTTACGAAGTGGACACCAAACTACAGAAAAGTCTAAAACTTTCTCCAATTAAAAGTCAGACTTAGAAATAGAATACTTTCGCATTTCTATACAGTTTGTTGCAAGTTTCTTTCAATAAGATGTTGCAAACTTCTGGTAGTCAAATTTTTTCTCATAACCTTCCTTTGAACATATAAAAACAATGTTAAATGCCATTGCAATATCTCATTGAGAATGCACATAAAACTTATAAGCCTAAAATTTTCAAGTTTCACAACGACGTACTAAGCAGCAGCACACAAAATCCAGTGAAAGAATACAATACAAAGTACAAACAAGAAAGTCTCACGGTGCCCAGAATAATCAAAGGACAGAAACACCAGCAGAAAAGTGCTGCGCTGATGTTCTATATTCTTATCATTTTTCAGCAGGTTTTTCCAGGGAAACATGCTGATGATTGATTGCATCATTTAACACAAAGTTGCTAAAAGCACCAAGTGACAAGATAGTCGGACTTGGAATCAACACAGCTAACATCATCAAATAATGAATTTGTACACAAGGGAAGATTCTGAATTCAGTCGGGACCAGATTTGAATAAGAAAAACAAGGTTCCTTTTCTCGAAAACGTTAAGAAGGCATATAATGCCGTATCTGTAAGGTTTTCGGGATCAACGCAAGCCAAGGATGTCTGGGCATTTTTTATGTTTAAGAACAGTTTTTAGTCCAGGTGCACAAATTGAGATTACTAAGCCAATACTTTCAAGTGCAGCAACAGATCCAATAAAACGAACGAATTCCATGCAAGCAAGGTTGAAGGTGCCGTCTTTAGATTAATAGTGATTTGGTTCATGTTTATAAGCATAAAGTTAAGTAACTTGAGAAACAGGAAGTTGATAAAAAACACAATGAAGCTTAAGAATTGGAGCACAGTAACATATCAAATAGGAGCAAGCTTTTCCATGACTAAAATTTAAGATGTATCCCGTAAGAAATGAGCACAGCTGATGCGCACACGTACTAATACACGAAGACTTAAGTAAGACAATGGCAACAGGGGAAAAAAAAATTCCATTGCGCTGCTCTGTACTATATGAGATAATATTCTCAAATTTCATAGGGTAGAAACACAGGCTACCAAATCAGAATATGCTACATTAAAAGTTTAGACTTTATGAACATATATGCATCAGGCAAACTAATTAAGCATTTAACCTATAATTCTATGGTGGAAGTGGCAAGCATCACCTGATCCCAATGCTGCGAACCAACCTCTTGGAAACAAGGTCTTCCATGGCATGCCAGGTAGTCTCCAATGATATAGTCGTATCTTCTCTAGCACCCCACTCTCATCAAGTGTGCTAGCAGTTGTTCCAGTCCCTTCTGTCACGGGTCTAGAGTTTTACCTTGGCTCGTGCAGCACTTAGTCACCATCTTTTGTGGCTAAGTCAGTCTTTATCCAAAAGAGCTATCAAAAATAGCTAAAGACTTTGTGGCAAGAAGAGACTTAAGAGAAGAGATGAAAGCTTGCAAAATAGAACTTTGAAGAGAAAGCTTTATATAGCTATGCTTGTATTACAACTCTTGCTTAATGCCCCCTAAATAAGGGCTCACCCTCTCTATTTATAGCTTCTCCACCTCCTCAATGGACGGTGGAGATTATTTTGATCGGACGATGGAGAATACATGATTCAGAAAGTTCTTATAAAATATCCTTTACAAAAGTCTCCACCAATCTAGAGTATTCTCTTAGCCTACCCTAGATTTATGCCAACTATCTTATATCTAGAGTACTCTACCATACTCTAAACTTAGCTTATATACAAAGTAGTTTACCTAAATAAAAAGTATTTTACCAAGATACTTTGGATGGGGAGAATGTCAAATAACCATAGCGTGACATTCTCCCCCACCTATTCCGTGATGTCCTCAGCGCGGCGAGATGCTTTGGCAGAATTCTTGTATCTTTGGTTGAAATTGCCATAAGTTGAGTTCATGCTCCCAACTTGCTTCACTATCCGGTTGTCCCTTCCATCTAACCAAATATTCCGTGTAGCTTGGATGGGAACCACGCCGTGGAATAACTCGATTGGCCAAAATTTTCTCCACATCTCGTTCTTGTGAAGTGGCGATAGAGGTGGGAGCTCTTGAGGATTCACTTCTAGTTGGATCCTCTTTATCGGCATGGTATGGCTTCAAGAGGCTAACGTAAAATACCGGATGAATTTCTAAATGTGAAGGTAACCTTACCCGGTAAGCCATCTTGCCGATCCTCTTCTCAATGGGGAAGGGTTCTTCATATCTCCGTATGAGACCTCTATGTAACTTTTGTAGATGATGAAATTTACGGGCTTGATGGGGAAGGAGCTTTACCATGACTAAGTCTCCTACGTTGAATTCTTGGTGCCTTCGTTTGTGGTCCGTCCATTTCTTCATCTTCTTTGTCGCCTTTACCAAGTAGGAACGAGCAAGTTCTGCCTCATTTTGCCAGCCTTTGGCAAACTTGTATGCTGATGGACTCTTCCCCTTGTATCCGGTGGCAATGGTGTGTGGAGTCATTGGTTGTTGTCCTTGTACCAGCTTAAATGGACTCGTCCCAGTTGACTCGCTTTTTCGTAAGTTATACGAGAATTGGGCGATATCTAGCAATCTTATCCAATCTCGTCGGTTGGCACTTACGTAATGCCTCAAATATACCTCCAACAAGGCATTGACCCTTTCGGTTTGGCCATCGGTTTGTGGGTGGAAGCTAGTGGAGAAGTTGAGCTCGGACCCCAATATCTTGAATAACTCCGTCCAAAATCTCCCGGTGAATCGGGTGTCGCGATCGCTTATAATGGTTTGTGGAATTCTCCAATATTTTATCACATGCCGAAAGAATACTCGCGCCGCATCTTCAGCATCGAACTTGGTTGGTATGGAGATAAATACTCCATATTTGCTGAAGCGATCTACCACAACCATAATATTGCCATATCCCTCGGATTTTGGCAATCCCATAATGAAGTCCATAGAGACGCTTTCCCATGGTCTCTCGGGAATGGGCAAAGGTTCCAATAGACCTGCTGGACGGCGTTGGTCTATCTTGTCTTGTTGGCATACAAGACAAGTCTTCACATAGAGCTCAATATCGTCCTTCATCTGTGGCCAATAGTATGCATCTTCTACAAGGGCTATCGTTCGATGCATACCTGGGTGTCCTACCCATTTGGAGTCGTGGTATTCCTTGATGATCTCCTTCCTCAAGCCTCCCCATCTTGGAATGTATAAACGTCCTCCTTTGGTAGTGAGCACGTCGTCATCTAGCCAAAACTTACGGGTCTTGCCTTAACTTGCAAGTTCTCTTAGTTGCTTGGCTTGTGGGTCGTGCTCTATCCCTTCCTTAATGCGCTCTCCCAAAGAAAATAGTGGTTGGATAATGGCAGCTAGTTCGGCTTTCCTGCTTAATGTGTCGGCTAACAAGTTGGCATTTCCAAGTTTACATTCCATGGTGAAGTCGAACTCTGCCAAAAATTCTTGCCACCTCGCTTGCTTGGGGGATAGCTTCTTTTGGTTGAGGAAGTAGATGATTGCCACGTTATCCCTCTTGACAATAAACTTGGAGCCCAACAAGTAATGTCTCCAAGTCCTCAAACAATGCACCACTGCAGTCATCTCTTTTTCTTGGACCGTGTAGCGACGCTCAGCGTCGTTGAGTTTTTGGCTCTCATAGGCAATAGGATGACCATCCTGCATCAACACACAACCGATTGCAAAATCAGAAGCATCTGTGTATACCTCATAACTCTTTGTGTGATCCGGGAGGGTCAACACGGGTTCTTCCATCACAGCTTTCTTTAGTGCTTCGAATGCTTCTTGGCACTTGGTATTCCAATCCCACGTGCGGTTCTTTTTGAGAAGATCGGTTAATGGGGCTGCTATGGAGGAGTAACTCCTGATGAATCGCCTATAATAGTTGACTAAACCCAAGAAGAATCTCAACTAAGGTACCTTATTTGGCGGTTCCCAATCCTGGATTGCCTTTACTTTGGTCTTGTCCATGCGAAGCATTCCTTTACCAATGATATGCCCCAAGAATGCGACTTCCTGTTGAGCAAAAGCACACTTTTCTTTCTTCACATATAACTCATTCTCTCTTAGGCCTTGGAAGACTTGGCGTAGGTGTTGGACATGTTCTTATAGTGTCTTACTATACACTACAATGTCGTCCAAATATACTACGACAAATCGATCCAAGAATCTTTGGAAGACTTTGTTCATAAGTGTGCAAAATGTGGCCGGGGCATTTGTTAATCCAAAGGGCATGACAAAAAATTCTAATGAGCCATACCTAGTGACACATGCTGTTTTAGGCTCATCTCCTTCGGCAATCCTTACTTGATAGTAGCTCAATCTCAAGTCTAGCTTTGAGAACCAACGTGCTTCTCCCAATTGGTCAAATAGGTCCGCTATCAATGGGATTGGATACTTGTTCTTGACTGTGATTTTATTGAGCGTCCGATAATCTACACATAATCGGAGAGACCCATCGTGCTTCTTCTGGAATAGCACGGGTGCACCATAAGGAGCCTTTGACGGCTGGATGTATCCGCATCCAACAATTCCTTTAGTTGCCGTCTCAACTCTTCTAGTTCCGGCGGAGCCATCCGATAAGGTACCGCAGCATGGGGCTTTGTGCTAGGTTCCAACTCGATGTGGTCATCCACCTCTCTTTTTGGTGGCGATTTTTTTGGCAATTTCGGCGGCATAACATCCTTGAACTCTTCAACGACCTCCTTGATTTTCCCTGGCAGCTCGATCGAGTGGGTCGGCCCTTCCTCCTTAAGTGCGGCCAAAAAAGTAGGTTGGGCCTTCTTGACGCCCTTCCAAAGTTGCATGGCAGAAATGTTTTTGGTTTGGAAGCTTATTTCTCGCGATAAAGGTACCATACAAGTATTCCCTTCATCCAAAATACACATAGTGTTGGCAAAGGGAATAGGTACAGTCTTTACACGATCTATAAACTCCATACAAAGAATTATAAGATAATCGTCCATAGGCACAATGGAAAAGTCCACAAGGCCACACCATTCACCTAGGCAAGCCTTCACTCCATGAGCAACACTCAAAACTGATTTGGGCTCAGAGTTGACCGTCTTAAGCCATCCTTGCCCCTTCTCATACCGGATACTGAGCTTTTTAGCCTCTTTCTCCTCGAGAAAGTTGTAGGTAGCCCCCGTGTCCACCAAGGCGCGGACCTCGTGTCCACCGATTTTGGTCATCACGTATAGTCGCCCCTTCTCCTCGCGCTTCGGTATCTCGACTTTGGTTTTGACGGCATTGAGGATTTGCAAAGAGCCATCTTTGTTTCCTCGTGTGGTGGTGCCTCACTTGACTCGATCAATGCCGAGAGTTTGCTTCGCTTCGGACATTCTCTTGCCATGTGAGGTCCATCACAAAGGAAGCATTTCAAAGTCGGCTTTCCGCTACGATTGCTTCCTTGGCTTTTGCTAGAGCTTGCCTTGGACTTTGTTGGATCATATGTCGCCTCCTTGACGTGGTGGGTGTCTCCCCCACCTTTGCCCTTAAAGTTCTTTTGAGGCTTGTTCTTCTCGGGCTTCTTGAACTCGATTAGGGACTCGGCTATAGCGATGACAGAGTTGAGATATTGGGGTCCCCTTCGTTGGATTTTCATCCTAGCCTATTTTGTAATCCATCTATGAAGGTGAAAAAGGGCCTCCTTGTCTGGTAAGTCGGTGATCTCCAGGATCAATTCTGAAAATTTCTTGACGTAGTCCATAATGCTGCCCTTTTGTGTTAGGCGCCGAAGTTTGGCCCTGGCTTTATTTTCGGTATTCTCCGGATAGAACTGCCGCTTGAGTTCCCTTTTGAACTCATCCCATGTGGCAATGGTACAAGCGCCTCTTTCAATTTCACCATGCCTCCGTCTCCACCATACCATAGCTGTGTCTTCGAGATAAAGGGTAACATGGTCGATCTTACCAGTATTCCCTTTGATGTTAGCGCTCCTGAATAGTTGCTCCAAGCTCCACAGGAAATTTTCAATTTCCTTTGCGTTCCTTGCGCCCTTGTAAACCTTGGGTTTAGAAACTTCTACTTTCGTGGAAGTTGATGTTGAGGGCATGGCGGCAACTCCCCCTTGTGTAACCTCCATTTTGCAAAGGGCCCAATCTCCTTTGACGTCCCTCAACTCGGTAGCCAATCTTACAACCTCTTTCCTAAGGGCCGCAACATCTGTCCTAAGAGCATCAATATCACCAAGGAGAGAGTCTTTTAGGACCTTACCTTAGTTTGAGCAAATGCCAGCCACCGTGTTCAAGGCGCCTTGCATTTTCCCGCGAAGCTCTTCTTGTCCCTTTTGAGCTTCTCAATGCTTTGGCTCATATCCTCGAACTCGTCCATTCTATTGGGAATAGCTAGCTCCACCTTGGCAGGCAGTGACATCCGACATCACATCCCTAGACTTCTCCTTACGTTGCTTGGTGCCTTCGGAAGCTCTCCTCTCCATTTCCCGTCCCTCGAAGGTAGTAACGTCACTACCACTAGGCATCTCCCAAGCCAAACGTTGGCTCTGATACCACTTGTCACGGGCCTAGAGTTTTACCTTGGCTTGTGCGGCACTTAGTCACGATCATTTGTGCTAAATCAGTCTTTACTCAAAAGAGCTATCAAAGATAGCTAAAGACTTTGTGGCAAGAAAGGACTTAATAGAAAAGTTGAAAGCTTACAAGAGAGAACTTTGAAGAGAAAGCTTTATATAGCTATGCTTGTATTACAATTCTTGCTTGATGCCCCCAAATGAGGGCTCACCCTCTCTATTTATAGCTTCTCTATTTCCTCAATGGACGATGGAGATTATTTTGATCGGACGGTGGAGAATACATGATTCAGAAAGTTCTTACAAAATATCCTTTACAAAAGTCTCCACCAATTTAGAGTATTCTCTTAGCCTACCCTAGAATTATGCCAACAATCTTATATCTAGAATATTCTACCGTAGTATAGACTTAGCTTATATACAAAGTAGTTTACCTAGATAAAAAGTATTTTACCAAGGTACTTTGGATAGGGAGAAGGGTCAAAATAACCATAGTGTGACACTTCATATAGGAATAATTCACACATTGACACACAAAAAGAAAAAAAACACAGAATTAAAAATAAAGTTGACTAAAATTGAAAAGTCGTACAAGTATCTTACCAGTGTGCTTAAGTTTCTTCAAGCTGTCTTGGCAAGCTTCCAACACATGTCTATTATCAGAATTACTAATCTATTATCAAACCAAAAGCCAGTTCATTGAATTTCTTTAATTGCGGTAATGGAAAATCATCAATACTTGATAGCACAAACTAACTAAAGTTGCCAAACTTTTGTGGTGATGAAAAGTTATTCTCACTTTACTAACACGGACTCAAACGCCTCTTGCCAACTTCCACTTTGTTCTTGTAATCAGCTAATGCCATTGATGATTCACACATTATTGAACTGATACGCTTCAAATATTGTGACGAATTTAGGATTTTTTTTAAAAGCAATTGACAATGAGAAAAGTGAGTCCAAGTCTTTATGAATATCATCTCAAGACTATTGATAAGCAATATGGGACTAAATCATTTTTTAACACCTGCCATCCAGCAGAGCTTTTTTTTTATATAAATTAAATTTGATATGAGCTACGTGCCATATAATGAATTGGATGAAGCGGACGACCTGCCCTAAAATAAAATAGGCTATTTGCCCTAAAGTGTAGCGGACAATTGTCCTTTCAATGAAACGAGCTATCTGTATTTAAATGAATCAAGCTATTTTTGCCCTACAATAAACTAAACTAGTAAAGCCTGAATAGATATAAATAATAAGTTAGATTTAGCCCACATATTTCGATTCGGTCCAACCCTTTCTGATACCATGTGACGAACTTATGATTTTTCTCAAAACCAATTGGCAATGAGAAGAGTGGACCCAAGTCTTTATAAATATCATCTCAAGACCATTGATAAGTAATGTGGGACTAAATTATTCTTTAACAATCCATGCTACAAACTTATCTAATCAAACACTTTGCCAAAGATCTCCTTCCTTCAGACATTGATTTCCTTCCTTAGATCAAATTATACATGTGTCATCTCTTTTCTTGGTCTTACTAATTTAATTTCTATAGTATCATTTGAAACCTTTTTGAAAAATTATATTATTCAATAGTCAATATTTAACATCGCCTCCAATCCTACAAGTCGATAAATAATTTTTAGCTAAATACAAATTCAGTGCTTTACAGTTCATAGAATTCGCTACGAGGTTTATAGAATTTATTAATCCAAGTCTTCTCCTGATTTTGTCAACGTATATAGGTTTTAGCTAGTAAATGTTTGACTGTTTTGCAACATCTTTTACTTGCAATCCACTCTCAATATGATGACCAAATTGCCGACCACATCAAATTTTGACCCAGCTCCCAGTTCATATGTTTGGCTGTGATAAATCTACCACTGCGTTAAATTTTTTGTGCCAGTTTTTGTTGATTCAGGAGATTGTAGTTGTTAATAGAACGTGGCTGTAGTTAGATTTTGCTATGATAGCATTGTCCATATGGTTCATATATATAAGTGGAAATTGCGGTTCATAATAAGTTTTTCTTAAGTTAACTAACATTACCATTAATAAGAACCCTTAGTCATGAAGTATGATAAGTGAAATGCAGAGCATAATGATAAAGATATTTGAAGATTTTATTTAAAAATATTAGATTTTATTTTATTCTAAAAAGATTTGATTCGGATTGATTTTAGAAAGATTTAATTTTAGTAATATTTAACTTTTAAAAACTTTGAGTTTATATATATGTGCTCATATCAATAAAGAAAAATAAATTATTGAGTATAATTCTCTACATGGTATCAGATCCACTATTGTTCTAACGAGCTTTATCTTCTCTTACTTTTTTTTTTCTTTTTCCTTAGCTCAGTAGTTTCAAATACTCTCAATGGCCAATATCTCTACATCATCTAGTATTTCTTCTATCATCACTCAAGACTCTAATCAACAATTGATTGCCATCAATGTTGCCGCTCAAGATCTATTAAAACTCAATGATACAAACTAACTCTCCTGGAAATTCCAATTCAACACTCTTCTAATTGATTTTGATCTCTTCGGCTTCATTGATGGATCTAAACCGTGTCAACCACCCACTATTACTACAGATAGTTTAGTAATTACCAATCCAGCTTATACTCACTGGAAACGTTAAGATCAGTTGATCCTCAATGCATTCATTGGATTTATCTCTCCAAATATTATTCAATTTATTGCTGGTGCCACTACCTTTAGAGACGCTTGGCATATTCTTACCAACACCTATACCAAGCCAACACGCGGTCGCCGTATACAATTCGAAGTTATCTCAAAAATCCTCAAAAGTGTTCTCAAAGTGTTACTGAATATTTATGGAGGATTATAAGGTATATCGATGAACTTGCACTACTTGGTACCCCTATGGATGCCGAAGACCTACTTGAGAAAATCTTAGATTGTCTTAACGATGAATTTCATGATTTTGTTGTTACTCTCCAAGCTCGCGAGACTTGAATCTCACTTGAAGAACTATATGAAAAACCCATCACTCTTGAAGCCACTCATCGCAATGTAACATCCAAGGCTCAACCAATACCATCGACTGCTAATCCAGCACACAGAAATTTAGGTCGTCGTCCCTCTTTCAACTCTGATCACACAGGCTCTTTTCGTCCCACTATGTCTTTCACCACCGGCTCCTGCACGCCAACATCTAATAGTGATTGTCCTTCACAAAGATCATATCTTGGTCGTTGTCAAATCTGTGGCACTAAAGGACATTCAGCTAAAAGGTGTCAATCCTTTCGTCTAGTGCCGATCAACCAGCCAAGTGCCAACCAACCGCGAATTCGGAACAAATCTTACATCATGGCAGCACAAGCTAACTTTGCAGCTAATACCGGCACAGAAATTCCCTTTTGGCTACTTAATAGTGGTGACTCCCATCATGTTACCGGCGATCTTAACAATCTCTCATTTCGCTCTCCCTACAATAGTTCCGACGATATTATGATTGGAGATGGCACGAGTTTATTAATCACCCACATTGGTTCCACTTTTCTACCTTACTCTACTCATAATTTTGCACTTAATAATGTTCTTTATGTGCCAAGCATGAAAAGGAATTTAATTTCTATTTCTCAATTTTGCCTCACCAATAATGTTTCCGTTGAATTCTTATCACATTTCTTTCTTGTGAAGTATTTTCGTACAGGAGCACAACTTCTTCAAAGGTAAACGAAAAATGGCGTTTATGAGTGGTTAATCATAACAACCTAATCTTCATCATTACTTACTCTATCCAGTGTCAAAACCTCTTCATCCGAATGGAGTAATAGACTATGGCATCCATTTTTTCAAATCTTCAAATATATCATATCTAATGGTCAGTTATAATTATCTACTCCTGTATCCACAATAATTTTTTATAACTATTATCACTGCAATAGAAGTCACAAGTTACCATTTTTTAAATCCACTCTTACTTCTTCTAATCCTATTGAAATTATTTTCTCTGATGTTTAGACTTCACCTATTATATCTCATGATAGTTTCAAATATTATGTTATTTTCGTCGATCACTTCACCAAATATATATGGTTATACCCATTCAAAACAAAATCTAATATGCCTGAAATCCTTATTCTCTTCAAAACTCTTATAAAAAATTATTTCTTCCACAAAATTATTACTGTTTACACCGACAATGGTGGAGAATATCAAAGTTTTGAAAATTTTCTCTCTAAAAATGGTATTTCTTACCTCACCATTCTCCCACATACTACAGAACATAATTGATACTCTGAACGATGACACTGTCACATTGTTGAAACTAGTTTCTCTTTTTTTTCTCATACATCTCTCACACTCACATATTGGTCTCACTCTTTTGCTACCACCGTTTATCACATTAATCGTCTATCCACTCCAACACTTCAAAATCACTTCTCCCTTTGGAAAAATATTTTGCCGTCCACCAACTATTCCAAACTTCGAGTATTTGGTTGTTTATGCTATCCTTGGTTTCGTCCCTATTCAACTCACAAACTTGCCCCTCGATCCAAACCATATTTTTTACCCGGCTACTCTCTTACATAAAGTGCATATCATTGTCTTGACAATTTTACCTCCAAAATCTGTGTCTCGCCATGTTGAATTTGTTGAATCTGTTTTGCCTTTTTTCTCTCTTCAATGTAATATTTCCTGTCTTGAATCCACCGCTGTTGACACATGGGACCCCTACTCTCCTCCTGTTTTCACTATTCTAATTTCCATCCCCTCCTTAGTGCCACTCACAATACCATTTAACGTAGCACCACCACCGCACGAAGATACCTCCAACAATTCAAATTTATCATCTACATCACTTGTGCCCCATTCTACCAATCCTACTGAGTCTTTCAGTGAACCACATACTTCAACCAACAATAATCATCCCATATAAACTAGATTCAATAACAACATCCACAAGCCTATTCAAAAACTCAACTTGACAGCTCAACTATCCATCTCTGATGACTTAGAACCAACAACTACGACCCAAGCCCTTAAAGATCCTAAATGGCGTCGGGCCATGTTCGAAGAGTTTGATACTCTTGTTCGAAATGGCACTTGGGCATTTGTTCCATCTGACTTCACACAAAATATTGTGGGATGTAAGTGAATTTTTCACACTAAAAAACTTTCTAATGACTCTATTGATAGATATAAAGCACGTTTGGATGCTAAGAAATTTCATCAACCGTCCGAAGTGGAATATAATGACACATTTAGTCCAGTTATCAAACCAATAACTTTTTGTCTTATTCTAAGTCTTGCCATCAGTAGGGGGTGGTCATTTCGTCAGCTTGATATTAATAATGCATTTCTTCAACGACACCTATTTGAAGACGTCTACATGACTCAATCATCCGAATTTATTGATCCAGATTTTTTCACTCATATCTGCAAACTTCGCAAAGCTATTTATAGTCTCAAACAAGCACCATGAGGTTGGTATCAAAATATTTTTACTTGACTTTGACTTCATCAACTTTCATGCGGACACCTCACTCTGGCTTCATCAACTTTCTTAACACAGGAGGGCATCTCATTTACTTATTTATCTATGTTGATGATCTGATCATTACAAGAGATATTCAGAATATGGTAAAATGATTTGTATAGCTTCTTACCCAATGATTCTCATTGAAAAATCTTAGGTCATTATCATTTTTTCTTGGTGTTGAGGTTATTCTACACAATTATGATCTTTTTCTCTCTCAACGACGATACATTACCGATCTCCTTTTCCGAACTAAAATGGTCGATGCAAAACTCGTCATGACTTCCTTTTCCACCAGTCCAATATTGACACTTCATACCAGCACAGCTTTGTCTGATCTAACAGAATTTCAGACGATAATTGGGAGCCTTCAATATCTGTCTCTCACACGGCCGGATATTGCATTTGCAATGAACAAACTCTTTCAGTTTATGCGTCGGTCAATAACTGAACATTGGACAGCCGTCAAACGCCTCATTCGCTATCTATCTGGTACACTGAATCACGGATTACTTTTATATCGTGAATCACCTCTATCTTTGCATGCATTTTCGGATGCTGACTGGGCAGGTACCAAAGATGACTCCACCTCTACCAGTGCCGATATGGTGTACTTAGATCGCAATCTAATCTCCTGGAGTTCAAAAAATAATGAACCGTTGCTCGTTCCGCTACGGAAGCTGAATATCGTTCTGTTGCCTCCACTGCTGCAAAACTAAGTTAAATTTGCTCTCTTCTATTTGAGCTTGGTGTTCAACTTCTAGCTATTCCTGTCATATATTGTGACAATATTGGTGCTAACATTTATACTCCAATCCAGTTTTTCATTTTAGGATGACACATATTGCCATTGACTTTCACTTTACTAGGGACAAAGTTCAAAGTGGTGCTTTATGCGTCACCAATGTTTCATCACAAGATCAACTGGCTGACGCACTCACCAAACCACTTCCTCGAATGCACTTCCTTCTTCTTCGGTACAAGATTGGAATCTCCGATCGGAGCTTTATCTTGCGGGGGCATGATAAGGATATTTAATTCTTTTCTATATTTGGAACGCTTAATTTAAAAAAATTTTATATAGAAAGATTAAATTTTATTTTATTCTAAAAAGATTTGATTTAGATTGATTTTAGAAAGATTTGATTTTAGGAATATTTAACTTTTGAAAACTTTGAGTGTATATATATGTGCTCATATTAATAAAAAAAAATAAGTCATTAAATATAATTCTCTACACATAATATTACTCTTTTTCTTTTTTTCTTTTTTTTTGTGGGAATCACCATAATAGTGTTCTTATCTTATGCTTATCTGATGGTTCAACAATTTTATTTTACTTCAAACGAATAATGGTAATGCAGGCTGCGATAGATAATTGCTGACTACTTTGGGAGGTCTTCGGTCCCGTTGAGCTTGGATACAGAATTGGGTATTGGATCATCATTGGAATAATGCTTGACATTCTCTCTTGGCTTTCTAAGGAGTCAAGATTGAGATCTGAATGTGCATGCAAGTTGTGGATATAGGCTTATATAGTCGGGGCTTATTGAATGAACTAGCGACTCAAAAGACTTAGCTTGTGGTGGTTGAACTTAGCTCGTTACACCGAGAGGTGTCTCTCGAACTTCCTAGGGAAGGAAGTCCCATTGCTACCCAGTTTACGTATGAGTTTGGATCTTTCAGCGAAACAAATATACAGATGATGAAGCAGCTGAAATGGGTTTTGAATATCATAGCTAAGTTATCATGTGATTGAAAGAATGTTGCCTTTTTTCAGCTTGGACATGCATTTTGTATCACTAGAGACGGCAACTGCTGAAGTTGCTTAGAAAAAAATGCCAAAGTTCAGACTGTGGATTGTGAGGGGCCATCCTTAGGTCCCATACATAAAAGGAACGCATAGTTAGTGGATTTAATCGTGGACATATCGGTATACTATGTGCACTAGACATACAAGCTTACACTCTTTGGTTAATACTAGTGGCCGTACCATAGTGCTTTGCGAGGATCAGGTACCGGTTTGCTAGTTGCAGAATACTATTTAAGTCAGCATTCCATTTTCTTATGTATAGAATTCCGTAGTTTTGCTACTTGGTTTTCCTGTAGAAGTTACCTGTAGTTGGCTAGTATGTATATTTATCAGAACTCCGCTCATATTAATTCTCATATTTAGATTAATCTTCATCTCGAGAAATTACCGATACCTAGTATCATGTCAAATGCTGCAAGTACGAGTACAGAATATAAAAGCAGAGACGGTGCATTTTATTCATACCTTTGAAATAGACATGCACTTGGTTTCTCATGTTTGTCACAAACCTGCTCATCTATTTTTAGGCGTAGCTGGGAACAAGGAAGAAGAGTTGCCTAGATGTTATGGCTTCTTTTGTGGTTGTATGTATTCACCTGGCTACGATAGAATGAGGTCATGTTTGGGATATTAGAAATACCAGACTGATAAGTGCCCAGACCAATGCCGGAGAGGTTGTTTTGTTTTCTGCACTATGCTTGCCATTGCTATATTTTCTTCCCAACATCTTCGTTGGTGACTGTGTTATAGAAGTCTACAACAACAAACTTGAATTCCTTCAATTCCGTACGTATTAAAGCAGGTGCCATGTTGTTTGCAACTGCAGAAGCTCATTGGCTGTATGCTTTACTTTCGCGAAATTTCACAGTACGAGGGAAAACGTTTGTGATGGAATAATTTATCTTAATTAATCACTTAGATATTGCTCACTGGTGAAAGTTATCTATATTTCATCTGTTTGAATGTGAGACATTTTCCCTCCTCTTGATTGATTGTCTGAAATGACTTGAGTTTGATTATACTGCTATCTGAGGACTACGGAATAATTGGTTTTGCATATTGACAAGGTACGTAGTTCGCTGTTGATGATATATGATGCTAGCTAGCTTTATTTAATACATAAATAATTTATAAAAATTATAAAATAAAAAGTATAAGATGATATGAGCTTAAAACTAAAATTATTGAATAAAAATTTTACCATATATATTTTTTTACATTTTAATTTTTAAAAAAATTTATAAAATATTAAAAAAATTATATTATAAAATATAAAATAATTATTTGAATTAATAAGTATCATAAAAACAATACCAAACACACACTCTGTAGTAGTGTAAGTGGATGATTTGGAAGTATATTTTAGTTCGAGCTAAAAACGACACCTTAATTGTTCTAAGAATAATTTTTTAAATATTTAATATTTTCAAAACAATTTCAAATGTATTAATAAATTATATATTATGTATATATCATATATATATATATATATATATATATATATATAAAACTAAATAAAGAGAAATTATTTTGTAAATAGTTTCACTAAATTTTATTTTCTCAAGAAAGTTGATCCTTAGATAAGAAAGAGATAATAGTTGCTTACGAAATAAAAGCGTGTTTTCTATTCCATCAGCTTCCTATTGTGGATGGTGTCGGATTGCTTCTGTCCCTTCAGTTCAGCCTGCCTTGATTCTCATCAGCTGTTGTAGTTTAAACAGGTCGTAGAAAATTGTTCAAGTGTCATTTTCAGGTATATTTGTCCCCTTGCTTTCTATCTTCAAGCATTTATAACGCTGAAACTTCTCCAAAATATAAATTTATTTTTTTAATATATATATAATTTAGTTATATTTTCTAAATATATAAAAAAATATTTAAAAATATATAAATTTAGATAGAATGAAAAATAATGAGAAATATTTTGCCAAATACTCTCTATATATAGAGACGCGTTTAGGTAACCGTCTTTATTTAATAAATATTTATGGTAGTATAAAAGAGAGTTTCATACGGCTGTGAGTGCTCAACTCATAAATGCGCCTTCTTAAAGAGTGCCATTAATTTCTGTGTATAGATAAATTTAGAAAATTTTGTTCGAAGTTGAGTTCATCAGGATGTTTTTCTAGTTTCATGCATAATGATGGTAAGTGTTAATTGAAGACTGAATACCTGCTAGCATTAATTTATCTGAAATAACAAACATTACAACTTAAATTTCTAAGTTTTCTCTTGATTGATTTCAACCGCTGATTGCATGTATCACATGAAAGAAATGAGAAAGAAAGAGGAAAAAGAAGCAGAGAAACATTCATGGCTTGGGCAAGTGGAGTGAAGAGTCTGATAAAGCAAAAGCACCTACTATTTGTACTTCAGATTAGACAGCAATGTCAGAAACAAATCTAAGAATCAGGTTATTTACATTTTGCTGAACATGCAGGAAACTGAAAGTTAAAACTACATCTATGTCTGCATTTGATATGCATTGGTAGCCTAGTATAAGGTTATAAAGAAGGAATATATAGATTAGGGATGACAAAATAGATTAATCGGATTCAAATCAATTTATATAATAATAAGATCAAAATTATTGAATTTTAATTTGATTCATATATTTATATGAATCAAAATTATCAATTCTAATTCAATTTATTTGATAATTAAATTAAATTCGATCGATCTATTTAATAATTAAAATTATTAATATGAAAATTATAAAATTATATCTAACAATAATAAGTAAAAATTGTTAATTAACACTATATATTAATTTTGATAAAATTTATTAATTTAGTAACCAATTAATTAAATATAATAAGTTAAGAGATATATATATATATACTAAATTAAAATTTAATATTACTATTTTAAATATATTTAATTATTAAATAATATACTATTTAAATATTTATACTAATTAAATAGATTAATTTTGGGTCAATCCGAATCTAATTTAAATTTATTTTATTTTAGATCAAATTCAGATCGATTCGAACTCGGTTAAAACTATACTTATGAATCCATTTAAATAGATTGATTTTAGATTGAATTTATTGAATTATATATTATCATCTCTAATCTAGATATGTCATCCAAATAGTTCTAGTACAATTGCTAGAGGTAACAATGTATTTATTATTTTTTTTCAAACGACAAAACACAAACCAGAACTCAACTCTCTCTACGTTGTTAAGAACGAATGCTACGAAAAGATAGTGTTGGTGCCATTCAAAATTTTTTAATTTGTGATTATATGAAGATAGCTGCTCTTTCTTCTCTTATTTGTTTATTAATTAAATTGCAGCAAGTGTTGTGCTGTACTTTTTGGAATTTCCTTCGCTTCCACGCTTCATAACACAAAGGAATTCAGAGTCTGGAAAGGAAGTAAAAGAAAAAGGAAAAGCAATAGAAGGCATCTGAATTAAATTCCTCAGAAATTTATAATTCTTTACTTTTATATATATATATATATATATATATATAAAAGAGGAATAAAAATAAAACTAAAATATACAAGAAAAGTGTGGTATCAAAGGTTTAACTTTATTAGGCAAATTCATAAACATTGCTTGCTAGAATAATAAGATAGCAAGAACAATAAGGGTATATTTACCAACATTTTAAACTCAATTCTTTTATAAAACTTTCACTTTTAATTTATTTTCAAAACAATATAAACACATAAATTCAACTTAATTTTCCATCTACAAATTCTAATTCTAAAATTCAAATTTTATAAATAAAAAACTTCACGTTCAAACAAAATAAATACAAAACTTAAACACACTTTTAAAAATTTACTCTAATAACTCATTTTGTTAATAATAAAAAAAACCTAAATAAGGTGAATAAAAAGAATAATTTGAAAATATTCAAAAAAAATTCATCAAAATAGTTATCTTTTAAACTTATCTCCCTAGTTCATTTTTTAAAGAAAGGGATAAAATTGAAATGTTGCAGGAACACTGTCGAAAAGAACAACACCTTAAAACAAACTGCCTTATATTACCAAAGCAAGCTTGCAGATTTGGAGCTGATTGGCTATTTGTCTCTATGCTTCAACAAAGAAAAATCCACTGCCTTCTTATCTACTGCACGTTTTGCGTTTGAAATTACTCGTAAAATAAAATTTTTTTAAAATAAAGAATATTTTTATTATTTTTAAAAAATAAATTTTATTTTTTTTATTTTAAAAAAATAATAAAAATATATAATAAAAAGATCTCATTACGTAAAATTTTTCTACACTATCTAAATTTTTAAATAAAATTTTTAAATATTTATAAAATATATATTAAAAAATATGAAATAGAGAAAAGTTAAAAATTTGCTTTTGGTATTCACTGCCGAACGCAGCCTTAATGTCCTCTTTCTAATTAAAACAAGTTTTCCATTTTGGTTTTTTTCTTCTAAACAACTTTGGAACGAGATCTCTGTCTTAACCGAGTGAATAGAAAGTAAATTATAAATCAAATTCTAGTGAAGAGTGCATGTACAGATGTAAGGCATAATTGGAATAGCCCAACAATAGAAAGACTTAAATAAAAAGAAATATTTTTGTAATTTTTTAAGGAAATAATATTTATAATAATTTTATAATATATAATTTAATTATACTTTAAAATAATTTTAAAATATTATTGATTTTCAAATTGGTTTAGATTCGAATTAGTAACGGAGAGATCTAAAAATAGTGCTCAACTAAAAAATAGGCTAGTCAATTTAGAAATAAGGTAGCAATTCGTCTTGAATTAAGTCACGTAGATGCTGGCTTAGTAGATTTAATAGTTCACACTTTTTAATATTCACATATTGATTGAATACTAGAATAAATATTTATTTATAAGTGAAAGATACTAATTCCTAAATAGTTGGCAATTACTTTAGTTTGAGAACTCAATCCTATAATTGATATTAGAATTCGATAGAATAGAACCACACGGTCTATTGCTGAAAGAAAGTTACAAGCCTTCAAGTTAATCTAGATTCGAATTAGTAATAAATAAGCTTAGATATGATGCTCAAGTAAAAAATAGATTAGTTAATTTAAAAATAAGCTATCAAGTTATTTTGTATTTGATTAAATGAACTCTAATTTGATAGATTTAATAGCACATACTTTTTAATAGTTCTGTATTGATTAGATGTTTAAATAGTTATGTGTTTATAAATAAAGATGCTAGCTTCTAAATTGTTAGTCAATTAATTTATTTTAAAAATTCTGATCCTACAAATATTATATATAAAACTTTTTTAGATTTGAAAATTCTGAAAAGTACGTAAAATGTGACGCCAAATGTTAGATGGACGATTAGTTGGTAACCAAGTTGTAACACTTTTAATTTGTTGCTACAAATAAAGAGATACGGAATACTCGAAGCATCTCATTGTCTCAATATGTATATCTATGAATTTATGTGGTATGTCTAGCAGTATGTCTTTTAAGTCTTCCGTATTCAACATTCCTATCTTGTCTTGACCAATACAAGATAATGGAGCCAAAGTTTTAGAAGACCTTTTGAATGCTTATAAAATAATATTTTTATAAATATTTTAAAATAAAGTTTATTTTATATTTAAAAAATAAAAATAATAATAATAAAATTTTATAAATCATGATATATTACTTTTTATACATTTTTTAATTTCAAATTAAATTTATTAAATTGAATAAAATAGAGTTCAAAAGAATTGCGAAAGGTGTCTTATTATGTATTTTTTATAGAACGTTTGAAATTACTTTTAAAATAAAACTTATTTTGAATGAAAAATATTTTTATTTTTTTAAAAAATAAGCTATATTATTTTTATCTAAAAAAATAATTAAAATATGTAATTAAAGACTTTTACTATATAAATTTTTTATACACATTCTAAAATTTTAAATATTTATAAAATATATATTAAAAATCATAAAATAAAAAATTGAAAAATTATTTTTATGGTAATTTGAACCAAACGCAACCCTTAGTAGTTTACTTTTTAATCCATGTTAACCTTTTTCAAGTATGGGGAATTAGGAATTGTTTAAAATAGTATTTTTTTAATGAGCTTTTTCTTATTTAGTTTAGAGAATAATAATAATTATACATGCAAGTATTCTATAATGTATAATTTATTTATACTTTTTAAATTTTTAACAATAACTTTATAGAAAAGTTTTTAGAAAACAAAAAATTAAAATGAATATAGAGAAGCACTACCACACAGTAACTATATATCTCTATTTTGGCTGGGAATCAACTATATGAAGTTGGGATATTATGTGCTAATTCATCGGTCACAAATTTTGTGTACATTCCTACAACAAGTTAAGATATATATCTCTGCCATTTTCTTAGTTGTTAAGCTTGTTTTTATTTATAAGTAAGTAATCTAGCAATAAAGTTATGGATTTTATAATTTAAAATGACTTATTGACATTAAATTTATGAAAATAAATTTATAATAATGAATCACCAATAAATAATTTTATAAAAAAAAAAGTAAACAAGCGGAGTGCTCTAAACAAGCCCTTATCTTTAGATGAGTTAGGATATGTTTGGATATGCTTATAAAATAAATTTTTTTTGAAACATAAAATATGTTAGAAATTTTTAGCAAACTGAGCTCAACATATTTTACCTAAAAAATAAATATAACAAAGTCTTAGGATGTAAAATTTTTTGTACTTTTTAAAATTTTTATAAATTTTTATGAAAAATTTATTAAAAACTATAAAATAAAAAAATGTAAAGTAATAGAGTTTAATTACTTCCAAACACGACCTTAAATTAAAAGTTGGTCCATACATGAATTCCTTATTAAAAGACAATAATAATACTAACAAGATGGAGTTGTCAAATGTGAATACCTAAAGAAAGTTCATTTTGTTCTCTTTTAATTGATGAATAATTGATTGTTCAATATACTATGGTGTACAATATAATAGCAAAGTGCTTGCCTTTATAGTCCACATAACACTTCGGAACGTTTGGAAATATTTTAACAAAGTATTATTATAAAATAGAAAATATTTTTATTTTATTTTAAAACTAAAATTTATTTTTTTAATTTAAAAAATAATTAATAATAATTTTATTATTTTTGTAAAATTTTTTAAAAAATTTTATTGAAAATTTTGCACTAAACAATTAAAAAAATACTTTTCTGCTCATCTTCCAAGTAATTAAATTGAGGATGTTGCATGGATAGACAACTGTTGACACCCTACCGAAATTCAAAGATTTCTATCCTACACAAAATTAAGAACATTTCTCACACTGCATGCATGGAAATTATGAAGTTAAGTAGGAAAATTATATGCATATTGATTGTTGGTAATTATATATTATCACGATTTTGATACTTACATTACGCACGTTCCACTATAAATAACACATTCCAAACACACAACATAAGATCAACAAAATCCAAACGTTTGTGAAAGAAAATGGGGACAAAACCAAACCCATTACTACAATTCCCTCTTCTGTTCTTGCTTTATTGCTTCATTACATGCTTCGCTGCCATTTCTTTAGCGGCCGGTGGCTCGTGGGAGCTTCTAACGCCCAGCACCGGAGTGTCGGCCATGCACATGCAGTTACTACACAACGACCGTGTGATTATTTTCGATCGGACGGATTTCGGCGCATCGAACATTTCGCTTTCTAAAGGCCGGTGCCGGAATGATCCTAACGAGCTAGTACTAAAGACTGACTGCAGTGCTCACTCTGTTGAGTACGACATCTCAACCGGATCCGTACGGCCATTGATGGTACTCACTGACACGTGGTGTTCATCCGGTACCGTTGATCGTTCCGGTCGCCTTATCCAAACCGGTGGATACAATGATGGTGATCGCACTGCTCGAATCATGGCTCCGACTGGCGATAGTGATTGGGTTGAAACACCAAACGCTCTTACCGCCCGGAGGTGGTACGCAACTAACCAGATTTTGCCAGACGGTCGTGCGTTTATCATCGGCGGTAGACGACAGTTCAACTACGAGTTTTATCCCAAAGACGAAAGCGTTAGCGCAAACTCTCGTGGCACCATTCTCATGCGGCTTCTCGTCGAGACTCACGATATAGAAGAGAACAATCTTTACCCTTTTGTTCACATGAACGTTGATGGAAACCTCTTTATCTTCGCCAACAACCGTTCTATTCTCTTCAATTACAAGATCGACACTGTTGTTCGTACTTACCCGATAATGCCTGGCGGCCCACGCAACTACCCGAGCTGCGGTTCCTCGGTGCTTCTTCCTTTAAACGGTTTAGGAACCGAAGCAGAGGTCATGGTTTGTGGCGGTGCTCCGGCTGGTTCCTTCCTTGAAGCAAGCAGAAATAAAAAGTTCAATCCAGCCTTGAACACTTGTGGCAGAATCAGGATTACTGATCCAAACCCTTCATGGGTAATAGAAACAATGCCAACTCCTAGAGTAATGGGCGACATGGTTCTTCTCCCAAGCGGCGAAGAAGTTTTAATCATCAACGGCGCGGCGAAGGGCACAGCAGGTTGGGAGTACGCACAACAACCTGTTCTGAATCCGCTCGTCTACTCCATCAACGGACCTGTAGGTAAAAGGTTCACAGTGCAGAACCCAGGTTCAAGACCAAGAATGTATCATTCAACAGCCATATTGTTGCGTGACGGAAGAGTTCTTGTCGGCGGTAGCAACCCTCATATATATTACAACTTCACCGGCGTCGAATACCCAACTGATCTTAGTCTTGAAGCTTTCTCGCCGAACTACTTAGGTCCAGAGAACGCAAACTCAAGGCCGAGAATAATCACAACTTCCCCAATAGAGCTAAGGTACGGAACGAGATTCAAGCTACGCTTTGTTTTGCAACAGAGGCCAAGTGCCAGAGGAGTGTGGGTGACGATGGTTTCGCCGTCGTTCACAACGCATGCATTTTCAATGAATCAACGGCTGTTAAGACTCGACGGAGATCCAGCAGCGGCGATCGGATCATTGACTTATGAAGTTGCTGCGGTTGCGCCGAAATCTAACGTGATGGCTCCGCCGGGATATTACATGGCGTTTGTCGTCAACGGTCGGATTCCAAGCTATGGAATTTGGGTCCACATAGAGTAATGGGTTTTAGTGATCAAGATAGATGCATACAGTGTAATTCTATACACAATTAAAGTTTACGAATGTAATACATTAGAAGGAAAAATGAATTAATTAAATTATTCTATTTATTGGTGAAGCTTCTGAATAAAAGTGGAAGAAAGGGATGTTGTTTGAACAGTAGCGAACCACATGGGTGCACTTTTGTCTCTTTTTATTCTTTCTTGTGAAGATATAGTGAAGTTCTGAGAGAAATGCATCTTGATATCTGCTTTCATTCATTCTTTCCAGCTGTATAATGAAATGAAGAAATTTGAAGAAAGAAATAGAATGAAATCTTGGATTGTTTCTATCTGCAGTGATTAGTGATGAGTTATGTTGCGTTCTTACTTCACCATCAAGGCCATTAATTGTGTCAGGACCAAATTGAAACTCTGATTAGTGTAGTTGAGGCCGTGATATTACAAACTCCAATATCTAAGTTAGAGTAAACTCAAAAGTGTTCACGGGCGCACTGCAAAAAGACCAAACGCTCACGGGCGCATTGCGTTCCAGATTGGGAAGTCATGAATCTGCTGCTACCATTTGCGGCGCGCTCATTGTTTTTTAACTGATCCCGAGCCTGAGCACGAACTTAAATAAAGACAATTCTCAACAACGCGAAATGTAATAGACTTTCGAAGGTGGGCCGAACTTGTAAATGAGTTTTGGCTAGATGCGCGCTCGTGCTGCCTGTAGTAATCATCTCGACTACTTCCAAAATCGTCTCTCTTTGCCGCAGTGGGGTTGTTTTTTTCAGCCGCAAGTTATTCGACGAAAGCCCAAGCGAGACAAAGAATCATGATGCGATGCTTTCTAGCTACTCCAGTTCTGGATTTCCTTTACAAACTCTGTCGCTATTTTCTTCCATGATGAAGTTTGCTGAACAATAATCCGGATGCTTTCTCCTTCACTGCAGTGCTTAATGCTGCTGCCGCAAAGTGCGACTCCCGCACCACTTCGCTAGCTGTCCGATCAGTTTGGACCCGTCGCTTCCTCTCTGTTAACGCGGTCATTGATATGTGCGGGACGTGCTGGCGTTTTATTAGACGGCCGACGGGTTTTAGAAGGAATGAAAGAGCGAAATGAGATTTTTTGGTGTTTTCTACTAGATAGTTTTGTGAATTCTGCCAATTTAGAGAATGCTTGCAGGCTTTTTGTTTTTGCGAGAAAATTTTATTTATTTTAAAAAATGAGTTTTATTTTTTTTATTTTAAAAAAAAATAAAAATATGTAATAAAAAAATTTTATTACGAAATTTTTTTATTATTTTTAAATTTTTAAATAAATTTTTTAAATATTTATAAAATATGTATTAAAAAATATAATATAAAAAAAATTAAAAAATAATTTTTTATAAGCTGCACTAAACACACCCTATAATAGCTTGGATTATAGTGATTTTGGATACCAAGAAACTTACTCAGAAGAATGCTGGAAGCAGGATTTAGGGGCGATATGTTACCAATAGGATTTTGGATGAAGCGAGGGAATCACTAAGAGCGTATTTATCAACACTTCAAACTCATTTTTAATATAAAATATATATATAAATTAAAATAAAATTTTTTTATTAATAAAATTTCTAAAAATTTTATTTTTAAAACTTACTATAAATATTATATTAATATATAATTTTATTTTTTATTAAATATTATTAATTTTTAATTTGATTTTTTAAATTATTTTTAAAAAATTTACTTCACCTATTTTTTTTATTAAGATAAACACGCACTAAACGATTCTTCTAGAACAGCTAACCAAGGGGACACATCGGACTCAAATTAGGCTTTACTTAGTTTAAGTATAGTTTCTGGGATTTCAGATTTGGTAAGAATATGAAATTAGAAATCCTAATTTCACTATAGTTTTCACTTAATAAAAGGGGTGGAATAAAATTATCTGACCATGAATACAAGTACATAGAAACTTTGGGTTTCAAAAATAATAATATTGAAACTTTAAAAAATACAAGTACATAGAAACTTCAAACGCATATGTACAACCTCATTATGTGTGTATTGAGAATTGCTAGTATTCAACTATTCATATCTGATTATGAATTTTGTTAAAGTTCATATAGCTTGAAAATATTAAATGTTTATTAAAACCGTCGTAAGAATAGCATCTTATTTGAATTCACAGTAACATTTCTTTAGAGGATTATAGTAAGAGCGTGTTTACCTTAATAGAAAAATAGATAAAGTGAATTTTTTTGAAACTCATTTGAAAAAATCAAATTAAAAATTAAAAATATTTAATAAAAAATAAAATTATATATTAATATAATATTTATAGTAAGTTTTAAAAATAAAATTTTTAAAAAAATTTATTAATAAAAAAATTTTAGTTTAATTTTTATATGTATTTTATATTAAAAGTGAATTTGAAAAAAAATAAATTTGGGGTGTTGGTAAACACGGTCTAAACTTTTTTCTTTTTAAATAAAGAGTATCGGACGTAATGAGGGTTGTTTTTTGGTAGAAACTTAATTAAAAAAATGGAAAGAAGAAGAGAAAACTATTCGAGGTAGCGTTTGGCTAAGTATTTGAAGTATTTTTCATTTCTAAAGTTATTATATAAAGATATATAATAACTTTATAGAATATAAAATATTTTAAAATTATGAATAATTATATATAAATATAATTTTTTTAAAATATAATATTTATTATAATAAAAATATTAAACTATTAAAATTCGTTTCATAACCAATGTCAAACATCTCTGAAGAGTTTGTATTTGAATGCCCAACACTAACAAAAGCCCAGCAGCAACGGAAAGCCTATTTTAAAGAAACTCCTTCTCTCGAAACTAAAACCCTTCCTCTCTATTACGCCACCCGCCGTTCCCCTAATAAAAGATCTCCGCCGCCCCCGCTGCCGTATCTTCACCGGACTCCTCCGCCCGCCTCAACCATGTTGAAAATAAAGACTCCCAAAACCCTTAAGGCCAAGCGCGAACTCGACAAACGCGCGCCCAAGCTTGTAGGCTTTCTCTAAGCTTATTCTCTCCTTAGAAAAATTGTCTGAGTGATTTTGATTGAATAGTTTGTTTGTTATTTGGTAGGTGGAGACAGGGAAGAAGACGTTGATACTTCAGGGAACGAAGACGAGCGCAGTTCTGAACGTGCTCTTGGCGCAGTTGTACCACCTGAAGAGGGACAACACTGTGCGGTTCACTAAGCGCAACGACAACATTCGACCGTTCGAGGCAGGCGGTGAGACTTCGCTTGAGTTCTTCTCCCTCAAGACAGACTGCAGTCTCTTTGTGGTGAGATTGGATTTGCAACTTTTTTTCCCTTTCATTTTCAAAGTAAAAGTTGCATCTTTCTAGTGTTAGATTGAGATACATATTTTTTGCAAACAAGTTTCTGTTTTCTGAGAAGGAGAACAATTTTTTTGCTTGCAAATTTGTTGCCACAGTGTAGAAGTCATCCTATCATTGATGACGAAACAAAGGATCCAATAGTATACTATGATGACTTGTTTAGCTCACTATTCTGTAGAGTGTAGAAGTAATTTTTACAGTAAATAATTTAGTCTTCTGTTTCTGAAACATTACTGTTACACCTTATTCAGAATTTCAGAGGTAAATAAATCATAAGTTAAACCGCTATCCGTAAAGGAAATTTTATTGAACTAATTTCATACAAGTTCAAGTGGCTAAAGAATTAGTTTATCAATATATAAGGCATTGCAAGATTCTAAATTTGGAGCACTATTTATTTGTTGCATTGGTTTGTAACTCTTGTGAGACTTAGTCCTTTGACAACAGTAAAAGCTTCCTTACAGTTTTGTAAAACACTAGTCACAAGTAATTCAATATCCTAATTTGTGATGCAAATCACATTTGCTAATGAAATTTAATATTGTTTATGTAACAAATTTTGAACATGACAAGTATGTGCTTGAATAGCTACTGATCCACCAAATCCTAGTTGCTTGAAATGTGAAATATGAGATTCGGTTTGCATCGTTTGGAGATGAATATTATTTGCATATTAAATGGAGTGTGAACAGCAACTCAGTTTACAACCTCCATAAAAATTAATTACAGGGCGGAATCTTCAGGGCACTAGTGTATTTTGATTCCATAACATAGGAATATCTCTAAATTTATGATCTCTGTTAGTTTCTATGCAAGATTTTTTATATTGGATTAGGTACGTATTGGCTTGTCCTTCGTTTGATGGATCGATGTTGTACTATCTATTTAGCTTATATATAGCGTGACTTGATAGAAGGATCCCCTATGCTGTGCCTCTGTACTTTCGCTCAGCAACTATTTAAAAGATCATCGCTTCTTGATTTTGCAGTTTGGTTCCCATTCAAAGAAAAGACCTAACAACCTAGTTCTTGGGAGAATGTATGATCATCATATATATGATCTTGTTGAGGTTGGAGTGGAAAACTTCAAACCTATTGAATTATTTGAATTTGATAAGAAAATTGCACCACAACTCGGCTCGAAGCCATTCTTTGCTTTTATAGGAGAAGGTTTTGAGAGTGTTGAGGAGTTAAAACACTTGAAGGAAGTCCTGCTTGATCTCTTTAAAGGAGAGGTACTGTAAATTTGTGTACTCCTATCATGTACAGTTCATATGAACGTGTTGAATACAGTTCAATAAGAAGCCCTAGTTCTTTTGCAGGTTGTGCAGAATCTAAACCTTACTGGTATTGATCGTGTATATGTTTGCACTGCCATCTCATCCAATAAGGTGCTCTTCACTCACTGTGCTCTCAGGCTCAAAAGGTCTGGGACAGCTATTCCTAGAATGGAACTGGTGGAGGTAGGACCCTCCATGGACCTTGTAGTTAGGAGGCATCGCCTTCCAAATGAAAGTTTGAAAAAAGAAGCTATGAAGACTTCCTTGGACAAACTTAAGAAAAAGGTCAGTGTTATTGTTACTTTATGTATAATATCAGTGTATCTTTAATATTCGATGGACTGCCCTATTATTATATGGCTTTTGCAACTTTAAATAGTATGTGTTCAACTCAAGAAGTTTACGGTTGTAGCCTGTATCTTTTTCTAGTTTGTGATGCGCTCACAGGTCTCTTTTATCTTCCGCAGATAAAGAATGTCAGCCAGGATATTATACAAGGGAAGGTTGGGAAGATTTATATCCCTGACCAACAGGTAGTGATTCAATGTGCATTCAATTGTGTTTCTTTTATCAGAATCCCTTGGCTTATGTTTTGCATGCTATCAGGTGGAAGGTATGGCTAAGTCAAATGACATAAAGGGATTGAAAAGGGAGCGTCGCGAGAAGAAAGAAGAGCAGAGAAAGAAGACCAAAGCAAGCCCTCAGTGATTCGAAATAGAAATGCAGCTACCTATGGGGACAGAAAACTGGCAGGGGAACTGGTTCAGTAAAATATGCGAGACAAGAGCTTCAGTTCCGAATTTACCATGGGTCGTAGTGAGCAATATATTATCAGTTTACAGACTGCAATGTGCCTTCATTTTGGTACGTGGAGTAAGATCCTAGTCACTGACAAAGGTCTTAAAGGATTAGGCTTTATTTCCATGATGAGCAATTAGATGAGCATATGCTTGTTTTTGTACTTCATAGTTTGAGCTCAATTGTATCCCTATATGTATGTGTTTTCGTACTTTTTAGTATGAACTCAATTGTAACCCCACATGTATGGTTCAATAATACAATTTGAGTAGAGTATCAGTGGAGCTATCCTATTTCATGCTAAGTTGGCAAATCCGTTCGGGGCATTGATCCAGAAATCTCTCCGTGTCGACGGGTCAGGTTGACCCTACCAGGTCATTGGTCTACCAAGTGCCATGTGAAGAATGACAAGAAGGTAAATGCCATCCACAACCGTTTCACTGAGACAAGATGCGCATAGCCACTATCTTGCTCATAGGTACACAAATGACTACTAAAGCTCATGCTTAGATTATAGGCCTTGTTTGGACATGCTGAAATTTTTGTGTTTTGAAATAAAGTTGTTTTAGAGTGCATAAGCGGCTGTGGGGTTTTTGCTATAAAAGTAGTTTTATGCTAAAAAGTGTTTGGATAAATTGTTACTGTATCGTGCTTTTTAATATTAAAAGCTGAATAAAGTATTTGGTTAAATTTATATTTATTTCTGTATAAAGTATAAAATAACTGAAATGCTCCTGAATATATATTGTGAAATTTTTAATTTTTTTTGATATATTATTTATTTTTTAAATTTAATAAATTTATTATGTAAACTAATTATTTGTATCAATATTTATAAATTTATTAACAAATTATGCTATTAATATCAATCAATAATTAATTTGAATAATATTGATTATATAATTATTATTATTATATTAAATTTGAGGCTTTGAATATGTAATAATTGATATATTATGAAATTTTTATTTTTTGATATATTTTTTAAATTTAATAAATTTATTATGTAAAAATTATATAAAAATTTATTTGTATCAATATTTATAAATTTATTAACAAATTATATTATTAATATCAATCAATAATTAATTTGAATAATATTAATTATATAATTATTATTATAATATTAAATTTAAAAAATATATTTAAATAATTATTAAAATTTTTATATTATTTAAATAATTAATATAATGTGGTAATTTTATAAATTTACTGTCGATAATATAATTATTTCGCAGGAAGAAAAAAAATAGCCGCGTATTTTTTTTTTAAAAGCATCTCTGAGATGTTTTTTAAAAAATACTATTAAAAACACTCTAAAATAGCTTCAAGCTGCAATATCCAAACGCACAATATTCTATTTTGTATTTTTTTTGGGCTCTGCCAAACAGGGCCGTAGTACCAGCATCTTCCAACACGCTTGTATAGGTTACATCTTTTGCAATTATGTTGATAGCTTCAAAAGTAATTCCTACACAGCAGACCATCAATCAAAAAGAAAGTAAAATATTTGCCAAAGGCAAACGTTTGGATCATGTATACCAGAAAATTTAGTAGTAATACTGCGTGGAATGTTCTACAGATTACTACCTCGCTGCTCAAGGGAACGACTAACCAAGCAAAGGTAGTTCATGGATTGAATGGGGTATTCTTAGTTACAGATTAGATGAAAAGGATAATAGAACAAATTTCAAAGAAATAGACGAGCCAACTTGGCAGATTCTATTTCATCAAGAAAAAGAATGTTCAATTTTGGTTTGATAGTATACAGAATAAAAAAAAAAGTACTTCAAAAAATAACTAGTTGAAAATTTACCCAAAAAATGCTTATTAAAATTTTTTTTTAAAAATAATAATATTTTAAAAATAAAAATAATCAATAAAAATTTTATAATATAAAATTTATTTATATTATTAAAATTTTATTAAAAAATATTAAATAAAAAATCCCAATGTATCACGTTTCAGTACTAGTCCCAGAACTAACACCTTCAATCTTGTACTCATAATACATAAAAGAATTTTCAAACTACTGAATTTCTCTAAGCAATCTACTAAATTACTTCACAGAACTCTACGCAGCTCTACAACCACATGAACTCCGGACAGAAGAGCTTAGTATGGCCGAATTGAAAGAATATTAAGAAGAATTCGAAAATCCCAAATCTGAAAAAGAAGAAATAGAAACAAAAAAACTTTGAAATCTCACATCTAAAAAAGAAGAAGAGAAGAAGGAGAAGAATCATAAGATAACTGGAAGAGATAAAAGATGAATTAACGGATGGCCGGAAAGGATGAACACGATCGATCTACGAAAGAAGAGCTCAAGAGAACTGAGCTAGTCGAACTTTGAAACACGGTGACACGAGCTCGTAACTTGAAGAAGGAATAAATAAAAGGGTAATATTTTTTTAGTTTTGAATTGTTTATTTCAAAATTAAAATTTGGCCGATTATTCGATCCAAAATCCGTCTGAGAATCGGTTGGGATCTCTGAGTCAACTGTAGAAACGATTTAAATGTAATTTAAATTATTTTTAGTTCTGGAAAGATAAAGTTCTGATGAACTCGGGCAGTTTAATACTGTTTAATAATACATAAAAAAATTATTTCAATTTTTATTAATTTTATTAAAAAAAAAATATATATATATATATTTATTTATTTATAAAATTTATTATAATTATTTTTGCTAAATTAATTTATTTTTAAAACATTATTAAAATATTTATTTAAAATAGTCGACGGCAGTCTTGTAACCAAATATATTAGAATCACTTTTGATTCCGAATTATATTATATATGTATATAATACGTAAATAAGAAGTTATAAGACGGTAGAACTTTCATACTTCCCAAAAACAAAACAACCTGCCAGCTACTAAGAAAAAGGTTAAGAAGTTGCCTACTTCTTTTTCGTACTGCGAGCAATGAATGCGCTCAACCTTGATATCTTTCTAGCAATTTTAATTTTCATTTTTTTCTCTTCGGTTTCATCAAACCACAACCCACAAGGGAAGAAAAGAAAAAGATTGTTCTTGCGTTCATTAACAGAAAACAAGAAGAAAGGTCTCCATGGCGGAAAATGGAGAACAAGAAGAAGCTTTTTCTTTCTTTGGCTGTCCTCATTTCTTCAAAGTTTTCATTCCCCATCTTTCTTCCAAACAACTTGTAAGTTTTTCCTTTCCTTTTTTTTCCTGAATCTATAAATCAATAAACATTATCAGATGGGAAAAAGATAGTGTTTTTGTTCATGTATGTAATGCATTCATATAATGTTTTTTTAGCTTATTGGAGAAAGATTGAAATTTTCACTGGCTGGTAAGGTTAATTGGTTAGTTTGTGGCGCTTCCTGTTTTCTGCTTCGGTTGGGCACTGTATTGTATGTAGTTAGTGTATATATCTATTGATCAATTATTGGTAAATGTGTGTATTGTCGTTAGTGCATTTGTTCTGCACTGTAGTTAGTGTATTTGTTTTGGATATAGATTGATTTCTTGGGCAAACATTAAAAAAACAATTATGAAAGTGTGATTGTAGTTTCATGTGCTCCCATGGATTATCTATATGTGTCATTCCATCAGTGTTTGTCCTTCTTGATGACAACTTAGCAAGGCATCAGTCTTGTGTTTTTTGTCTCTAGATATACCCAAATGCCTGATGTCAATCTGCTATGATTGAATTCTATTTTTTTTTATTTTGAGATATAATAACACTTTAGTGCAGCCTATCCCAAGGATGTTCATGAAGCACATATCGGATATGCCTTCTCGGACAGTATCGGTAACTGATCCAAGAGGGCAAACCTGGGATGTGGAAATGGCTTGGGAAAGCAATCATATTCTTTTAAGGAAAGGATGGGAAGAATTTGTTGTCCACCATTCCCTTTCAATGGGCGACTTCCTGGTCTTCCGTTATGGTCATTGTTATAATTTCTCAGTCCTCATCTTTGATCGAACTGCATGTCAGAAGAATATTGACTTTGGTTCCAAGCAGTCTGTAGAAATTATTGGCAAGAGTAATAGGAAAGGAAGAGTTAAACTTGAGGAGTCCCAAGGTGGTGCTAAGCAGAACAAAGGAGGTGAACACTGTGAGAAAGTGATGCAAAGGCCAAATCATCCAACTGGTAACCAGGACTCTCGTGCGGTAACAAAGAGACAGAAAAGCAACCAAGTTGACGAAAAGAGTCTGTATTTTTATTTAGCATATAGTAGCAACAAACTTTTTATTACTTTGTTTTATTAATTATAGTTTTGAATTTTATAGTACAATATACTCCAAGAGTCTCAGGAAGACCAAGAAGGTCTTGCACTTTGAAGACAAAAGTAAGTGAGGTTCAGCCACTCCCTTCTGCGGAGGAAGGACAGTCCATGCCTTGCAGAACAACACGTAGAACAACTGGTTCTGCGAAGGAAGATAGCGTAAGAGGAACAAATAAAATCCCCTTGCCTTGCCTTGGATGAGTAAAGGCTAGTAAGAAACCTGGAGAGAAAACTTTTTCAGGTCAGATTCATTTTCCTCAAAAGAACTACTCATCATTTTCTTTTTCTCCAGTAGCTATTAGATCTTTATCAAGTATAATATTGTCATTCAAGAGCTCTTTTCTAAGATCAATTCTTTCAAAATAATTTGCAGGATCCCAAGCAGTACAATGTCTAACATCTCAAAGGAGACCTGTGTCATCAGAGGAATTGAGTGAGCTCTAAAATCTGCGAAGTCATTCCATTCTGAGAAGCCTTTTGCTGTGGTTGTGATGTCTGAATCTTTTGTTTATAGACGTTTTTACTTGGTGAGATCTCCATACCTATCATCATCATGCTCACTTCTTCTTGGCTTCTGCTGCTTATCTACTTCCTACTTGTACGTGCAACTTGGCAATGTAAGGTCCTTTCAAGAAATTCTGTAAATTCTACAACTTAAGCTTGCATGAGTGTAATAATCTCTTTAGAGTTAAGAGAAGGGATATGATTTTACAAGCTAAAGAACAAAATGGGTCTGGTTTAGTTCAGTGTTCCTGTTTAGCTCCTACATCTTGAACTTTAAAGTTATTTTTCTTTTGACCTTTCTTTGGACCTGGCGGTTACTAGTTCACACACAATTTAAGGAGAAATAATTCCACTGATATGCGTGATTCACCAAGTTAAGGTAAGAGACAGATTGATGACTGGCCAGGGGACTCTGTGGGCTAGGATTTTCTTAAAGTTATGTTTCAGTTTCTTTGGAAAGCATATATTATACCCTATGAAGTAACAAATTTGTGACTCAGCCAGCTAAGACACAACTTTGCATTTGACTGATGACTTGTTTGTGCAGAATGCTTTTGTCTAACATGTTTTTGACCTGCTGCTTGTTCATGAAATTGTTTTACCTCAGCCAACATCGTCATATAGTTTCTCTTTTACGTGAGAATTTTTTGCTTTCTGTGATGTGCAGCATCTTCCAAATCCTTTCATGAGAAAGCATCTTCCACTAGCAAGTAGCAAGATGACTTTGATGGACCCTACTGGACTGCCATGGATTGTCGGTTACATTCCTGGTGGTGGTTTCAAAGGAGGTTGGAAGAAGTTCTCTTATGCGAATAATCTGGAGAAAGGTGACGCCTGTGTTTTTGAGCTTATTACAAAAAAGCAGATGAAGGTCCACGCTTTCCGTGTTGTCAAGAAGATAGCACCTCTGATATGGAACTAACAGGGATGCACCTTTTAGTATTAATATCACTTCTGCTTGTACAGGTTTCTTATATGACAATTACTGGAAAGATTTTGATTTTTCGACCAACAAATTTAAAGAAGTTACATATATACATATCTATATATAACAACATTTAGGCGAAAGCTTTACAAGAGACCATCTTTACACTCCGTCTCAAATAGCACTAAGGTGGCAAATTTGGACCTTGAAGTCTATGTAAAATCGTGCAGATAAGTTCACTCGAGTGACAACAAGGTGAGACTTTTTTGTACTTCAAGTATGAAGTGTGCAGATTTAATATGTAATACAGCAAATTCGTTTCATTTCATCTCTCCTTAAGTAGCTAAGCATTGTTTTAAAAATGGAAGTGATAAATTGTAACTAATCCTAGTATAACATGAAACTATTCTTCACCTCTTTATTTTATCGGATGTTTTGTTTACAAAAAGTGACTTCTTTAAGAGGTGAGTTTTTACTTTCCATGTCGCATTGTTACCTTTGATATTTGATTTGCTCGTCCTTACTATCTGGCTACCACGAACCATGCTTTTCCATTTGATGCTGACATGAAAATGCTGTAGAGACATTAAGGATTTTGGAATTTGAGTACCCTTAAAGTTCTGATGCCAGATAAGCAGCAGTAACGCATCTGAACCGACGTACCTAAAATTTGCTATCCTCCAAAACGACCAAAATTATTCGAGAAAATGCCTTGCTTCATCAGTTGCAACATTACTAAAGTTGACAAGTACCTATTCAGGAATCAAACTCAAGATAACAAACTACCTATTATGGAAAGCAAGCCAACGACAGATAACAAAGTATGCAAATTGCCATCATCTACTTCTGCTTTTATAGCAGCTTTCATAACCTTAACTAGGACATGCAGAAAAATGTGATGATAACTTCCCATAATGTTGGTCCTGTTTGAACTGCACAAACAAAATATGCAGCAGTTTAAGCCAGTCAAGTTGTACAGGTATTTTTAACATAATAAAAACTTACTACTGTGGCACTTGCAATTATAGTAATACAGACTATTGACATCAATTACACAAACAACACTATTGACATATAACAACGTTACAGCCCTTTACGAGAGTTATTAACAAATACTATGAGATAAAACTACCACTCCCTCTAATTCTACAACAAATATGTCTACATAAATGGTTGATAGGCTCGGGAAAAATAAGTTGAAATTCCTGGGATGTCCGCCAAGAAGAAGCCAGTAGAGAAACCTTAATCACTCATCACTTTCCAGGTCAAATTTAGCAGCTATGCTTAATCTGCTCTAGATTGGCCTGCACGGGAAGACAATATGATGCCCACAATGAGGCCATAAAGGGCAAGAGCTTCAGCAAAGATGAGGATAAGGATCATTCCAACAAAGAGCTTTGGCTGCTGTGCGTTTGCTCTGCAAAATTATTCAGTTGTTAACCTAGATTTTGAAACTTCAATTGATCTTGAAATATGTTTAATCGTGGTACTGCACCAATTTAAAGCTACAGTTGCCTGCTAAAGCTGCAGGCAACAAAGATTGAGATTGATTCATCATGCCTACTTAGGACATTACTGAAACTAATAGGTATTTGCTTGAAAGCTAAAAGAATTATTAAAAATAAAAACTTTAAATAAAAAACTGAAGGAATTGGAATAACAACCAAATCTTTACTATGTTAATAACAGTATCAGGGAGGATTCTTTAACATTAAAATGTTCATCTTACTTTCATGGTTTGATCACACTTAATCCTACGACTTTGTCTTCTTATCCTTCTGATAGGTTTAGTTCCTTACCCACAGAAATTTTGTTTTCTTATTTAATTAATTTATTATCTGATGCAGACACACCCATTTTACTGGATGTGCACACTAGTTTATTCTTTCTTGTTCCATCACACACAACTCTAGATTCTGGGTTTTAACAACTTGCTTTTGTTTCTCTATACCTACCATGCCTGATGAAACGATTAATATCTAAACTTTATATCTACATTTCATCCAATAATGTACATACTTTTCCATCTAATTTTGACACATCCTAGCAGTGCTTCCAAATATTCCCATCATTGTGAAAGAAGTACCATAAACAAAGTGATTGGAAATTCAGATTTGGCAACTTCTATATGCATTGACATGTTCTCTTAATGATCTCAATACTACATTACCTTAAACCAGGTTCTTGGTTGCTATATCTTTTGCCATTTGCAAACCAGTATGCTTTATGTCTCTAGACCTACATCATTTTCTAACAAAAGTGCTATGTAGGACAGCATCTTGAACAGTTCAAAAATAAGTTTCCTGAACAATGTGAACATATGCAAGCGTTAAATAACCCTTCATAGGAACCCACAGTAGCATCTCATTCACAAATCTAAACTATGACTCCTTTATGAACAGTGTAATAGTCTATTATAGCATCAACAGGAATAGTGTTATGCTCCAGCACATTCAGTGAGAACCCTAAGATTGTTCGTTCTTCTTATCCTTTTATATTATATTACTTGATGGTTCAATAATACACCACCAAAGAACTAATCTGAGAGACTATCAAAGCTCCAGTAACCCTATCTCTCCAATAAACTACGAGGGGAAACACCAAACCGACCAAAGTTATTTGTGTGCTGGCAGCACATCTTTGCTGTAACACTTTGGCAACAGTGACAACACCCGCTGATCATGTATGCATAGATTCTATACCGATCAACAAATATATCCTCGCTTTGTAGATATTGCTCTAAATTCACATGCCCCTTTTGCCAACAGAACTAAGGAAATTAGAGTGCTGTATTACCACAAAGCAGCAGGATATGCTTTCAGGTATCAAGTTGCATCCACAACAGAATAACTTCAAAATATAGCAAATCCATGTTCTACAAAAGTTTCTTCATGACTGGGCTCCCTTGCCAAACAAAACTTCGATTTTCTCAACAATAAACAAGGATTCGATGCCAGGACAAGCACCATTAACTAAGATATGATGTTCTCTAATATGAATTACAATTTCAAGTGGTTACTAATCAGTTGCATAAGGAAAATCCAGCAGAAGAGCCAAATCTAATCCAGCTAAAATATGCATTGTAGAGCACTTAGTAACAAAAATATAAATATTATCGGTGAGAAGAATGAAAGCTAAGTACTCCTAGTACTAACCAAATCAAACAAAATTGATCTGCTATTAGGCGCATAATACATGATAAAAATCAATTGTATGATACCAATGAAGAAAATTCCAATTGAATCATCGGATTAATGCTAAAGCTGATAATAACAAACAAATCAAACAACGAACTACCGAATCGAAATCTATCAATTCCAGCTTAACATAAAAAAGAAAAGCTGGAAAAAAATAAAGTGAAAATGAAACCAAATCACCTGACACCAGCATCACCAACTATTCCGATAGCCATGCCAGCAGAGAGGCCAGCGAGGCCGCAAGCGAGACCAGAAGAGAGATGAGCGTAGCCATCAAAGAGGTAGTAAGACTTTGCTTTAGGGTTGATCCCGGTGCTAATGATTACGGCTATAATGAGTCCATAGATCCCGAGAACTCCAGCCATGACAACAGGCACGATCGATTTCATTACCAACTCAGGCCGCATCACACCCATAGACGCCACCCCGACTCCACTCTTAGCCGTACCGTAAGCCGCTCCCATGCCTTCAAGATCGAAAACAATTAGAAAAACATTAACTAAAAAAGATAGAGAAAAATAAAATTGAATTAAATTGATCGATAGTACATGAGAAGACGAGAGCAGCAGCAGCACCGAGGAAGCCGAAGAAAGGAGCGGTCTCGTCACCACTGAAGGTCGACATCGTTCTAGTCGCTGATCTCCGAAGGCGGTGACCGGATCTGAGATAATTGAATTGTTTAGCTAAAAATGGCAAGGAGGAGAGGTAAAAGATTAGATAGCTGAGAGAAAGAACTTAAGCGCGAAGGTTCCTTTTGCAAGATGTATCCACTAATAAGAAAATAAATTTTCATAAAAGAGCTTCTTAATTTACTTTTTCCGCAAGTTGGACTTTCGTTTACAAGAATAACGATTTTGTCTTTTGTTACAATAGGGGCCTTGTTTTATGCTAGGCCCTTGGGCCTTAGCCATGATTCACATTTGGAGGCCCACCGTATCTAGAATGGGTCATGATTCATCTTTACAACTTCGTTCAATTCATTTTTAGCTGCACAAAATTAACACAAACAGTAACTTTCAGCTTACTTATTTCTACAAAAAATAGAAAAATAAAATTCACTTTTAACAATACTATTTACATTAGTTTATTTTCTATCTAAAATAATACACTCTTATACTCTAGTTAGATTCTAGATCAAAAAAAATAACAGTTAGTAGAACTATGGTGCCTTTGCTTTAACAGAAGCTTCATTTTAGCAGTTTTTATTTGTAAGTCACTCTGCTCTACTCCTCTTATATTTTCAGTTAATTTTCGTACGTACTTTTATTTTTTTGGCATTCTTTTTACCGAACTCATGTTTTCTTTCTCTTTGTTTGAGAGACATGGTTTTTTGTTTAAGTCAAGTATGTTTTTAATTTGCATGACCACCTCTCTAATCATTTGATCAACTCGTGTAACAACGAGTTATTGTTCTTGTGTGATGTGGATTGTATAACTTGAAATTTCAAGTCTTTTATTCTATTTGTTCTTGTGTGATATGGATAGCGCAATTTGAAATTGCTAATGTATTATTATCATTTACATTGTAATAGCAAACCAATTTGTCTTCATGCATTATTGTTAACTCTAACTCAAACTAGTTTTTATAAATTTTGTTGTTTTATGAAATATTACTTTAGCAAATTACGATATATTAAACTTAAAGATGTAAACAAATTTTTAAGTTTTGAAAGTAGATGTAAGTATACTAGATCCTAAAATTCACCGCTAGGTGTTTTCTATTTTAATCCTTAAATATATATGATGATAATTGCTAATGATTGTGAAAATTTCATACATAATATTTGGTCTAGTCCTTAAATCATATTTTAATTTGATTCAGTCTATATTATCTATCTATATTTATTCTAATTTTGATCTAATATAAAAATTAATATGGAGACGCATTAAAATTTATGAAGTAAGAAATCATATAAGTATATAATCATGTAATTATATTTATTTGCTCTAGCAGGTTATTAATCCTAAATTTCAATCATACTCTAATTGTTCCGCACAAATATTATTAATCATATAATCTAAACATTAAATTCAATATTAATTAGGCATATAAATTCAACATTCAATTTGCTTTGATACAAGAATTAAGAACTCACGTTTAACCACATTTATTCATCACACACACTTGAAGAATTCAATCAAAGTAAACTAGACTTTCATCTAAAACTCTAGTTCAAAGAATGAAGTACTCAAAATATACACAGCATTCATCTATAAAATAGTATAATAGATAAAAAAGCAAATCTAATTTTGATCGACTCCTACCAACTTTGCTGCTCATCTCCCTCTCTATTTTCCTTTTGGTAGTCCATAAACCCTTCGACTGCTCCCAGTTAAAAATTTTACGTTGGTTTTAAGCCTTATGTATATTAACACTAAATACCTCCAAATTAGGAAAGAAATCTTGCTCAAGACAAAATCTAAAAGAAAGAAAAGGAATTAAAATTTTGACTTTAGATTTCGTGAAGGAGAATCACGTGGAGAAGACCAAGCGGAAGAGTTAGCGTTAGAATAGCATGCGAAAGAACTCTGATGTGGAGAAAATTTGCATATGAGATTGACACTAAAGAGAATCATACACAGGTTTAGGTGAAGCAGTTAATTTTGCAGATATGGAGAAAGAACAAGACGCAAGAGGGAGTTGGATCAAGAAGAGTAAGGCTTTTGTCTATTTTTCACTTTTTCACTTGGGCCAATTAACAGGCTAAGTATAACACGGCTAAAAAATGGTCCTATAAATTATTCTCTTGTTTTGTGTATCTCTTTTTTTCTTAGTTTTCTTCATTATTTGTTTATTTCTTAACTTTTTCTTCTTAACCTAACAATCACAAGAATAAAGCCATGTATCTTATAGACATAAAAATTAACATTTAAACTACAACAAAACGTTACTAAAAATACATATAATTGTACTCTTATCGGTATGATTCTTTATCAAACAATAGATTCTAGAAAATTTAAGCCTTGTTGCAACTTTCTTCAATAAAATTTCCAACAGATCAATGCGCATTGTACCTCTAAAAGAATTGGCTAGCTATCTTGTGTAGTTTGCACTTTGTTTAATTTGCACTTATATTTCTAATTGTTTTGAGGTAAGAGCATAAGCCCCAATGAAATTGTTTGTTTAGCCACATTATTCAATTAGGTGACACTTTGTCTTTAATAAATGCTCTAGGTCAAGTGGTTGACACCCGACCTCATTTTCATAGCGATTTCATTTAGAAAAAATTGAAAAAAAAGGGAAGATTAATCAAACTTCTCTTGAAGTTATTGATTTATTCTTGTCATAGCACTGTCCCTAATTTGAGAGATGTGCAATAGGTTTGGATCATAATATAGTGTTCTATATATAATGATTTTACTATTTGGTTACATCTACGATACATATTGCAGTGGACAAATATCGGAGTGTGACATAAATACGAAATGCAAAAAGCTAGATATCACTGAATATCATGCTTGATATTTTGTTGAGGCTTCAAGACAAGTCTTGATGAAGTGTGTAATAAAAAACTGTATCTCCGTTAGTGAAGAGTTCTAAGTTCAAATTTTAGAAGCAATACATACAACTTGCAAAACACATTCATAAACAGTCTCGATAGTATTATCCTACTACATGAAATGAAGTCTCATGAAAGATGTGTGTGCTATCATCAACTTTTCACTTTTCGGATGTAAAATATCTCTCAAAATTAATAGTGGATGGTGACTTATTTATATGACACTTTCTTTTGATCTTGAAGTTAGAGATCTTGTTTAGTGAATGATGAAATTTTATTAAGGCTTGATTTGTATTTCTTCTAAAAGAATTGCTTATTCTGGTCAATCCTTACACTTATCAATTCACATTACTTATTTGAAGTGCTCGAGCAGGATTCCTAATGGTGGATTGTATTTGATATGGAACAAAGAGCCTACCATGTAGTTCATTTTTTCGAACAAAATATCACCAAGATAATTGCTTTGGTGAAACTTTATAGAGGAAGTTCAACCAAAATTGTCTTATTTTTGTTATTTATTCACACTCTATTCTCATAAAAGAGACTTCACTTTGGCAATGTGACATAGATATGTCACGGCCCAACTTTTATATTAGTTTGTATATCAGTTAATAACACTTTTTTTAACTAAGTTTTATATTTTTTTCCTAAACTAGCTTTCAAGGATATTTATGGAACTTGATGGGCTTTAACAAAATAAGGAAATCAAAATGAACACTTAAAATAAGTTTGGAACGAGCTCTTTATAAGGTTTTGATTACTTTGTTACAACTCTTTGTTGTTGTTTTAACTTCGTTACAAATTAGAGCCTTGCCATTTTATTATACTTTCCACCTTCTTAAGGGACAATAAAGATTGCTTTTGATTGGATGGTGGAGAAGATTTATCGAAAGATTTCATTAAAATATTTTTGTGAGATATCGCCCCTTCTTTAAGCCAGTCAAATGGTCAATATTGCAGTTAGTCAATACTATATTTTTGAGTTAGGCCTCTGTATTTTTACTTATTCATATTTTGATACACAAATGTAGTTCTCTAAATATCTCTTATAAGTATTTAAACTATTCCATAAGATTCTATTAGCTTCTATAATCTTTCGGAAACTAGAATACTCTTTTGAAACATTTTGGGATATTCTATAACTTTCTAAAATTTTCTAAATTACTGTATATATGTACATTACTAAGTAAACAGATAAGACAAAATGTCATAATGCACATACCTTCACGTTCTATCTCATTTATTTCGCGATATCTTCAAAGCGGTTATGTAAGGCTGTTGGAACTTTTCAATCTTCTAAACTTAGAAGTGTCATATGATAGCACACTACAACAAGGGGGCCTCAGGCTCCAACTTGATATAGTGGACTACTTCTTTTTTGGGTGGCAACTTTTTCTATAGCTTAGTAGATATTATGTCCTTCAACTTCTCAAGTACATTTTGCGTCTCCTTTGATACTTTGTTTGAGAGGGCGTGTTCTTTATCATTTTGTGTGGTCAGATATATTGGTTGTGTATTATTTACTCTTTTCTATAGTTATATGGCCGAAATGATTGTTATTTAAAGAGTTAGTTTTTATGATAAGGATATTATATATCTCTTTTTTTTCCAATATACATATGGTATTGGCAAAGAGAATATATACAATATTAGCACTATCTATGAACTCCATTTTAAGAAATATAGAATAATCAACTATAATTAATAGAAATAAAAAACTGGAGCATTTATTTATACAAGATTCTACCTCGTGAGCAATAACTAAAATTAATTTGGTCCGAGTTAACAATCTTTGTCATCGTCTTCCCGATGAATACATGATGCCAAGTTTTTTACCTATATCCACCAAGATACGGACTTCTCACCTATCAACTTTGTGCATAGTTGGCCTTTTACCTTACGTTTCATCATCTGTATCTTGATTTAACTAGCATTAAGGATTGTAATGAGTATATTTTTATGTCTTCATGTTCCCATTACGGCTCATTAATTTTTTCGATAAAAGCGGAAATAGCTTGCTTCTATTTTGGTAATTTCTATTCATAATGGTTTATCACAAAGTAAATATTTCAAAGATGGCTTTCCATTTTCTTAGTTGTCATAATTATCTTTTCTGCTTTGTTGGAGCTCTTTTATTGCTTGCCAGGTCAAAGACATTTATGTTTGTTGGAGCATCAATTTTCTATAAAAAAGACAGTGAAAGCAAATCTTCTTGTGAAGATGCATTATCTTTGGTAGATGGAGTAGAAGAAGATGGTGAAGACATATCTTTTTGTGAATGAAGGCATATCTTCTTTTGAAAAAACAAAAGAAAAGGATGGTGAATGCATATCGTCTGGTGAAGACGATCGAGAAAGATTATGATCACGATCATTGTTGACATATATTTGGAAGAGGATGACAGCAACAACTGATAATTAATATATCGAGCAATCCAAATGAAAAAAATAGATTTACGAAAAACATCTTGTGATGTGTAAAATTTTTTACTGAAAATATCATATATACGTTATCTTTTCGTTAGGAAGATACAACACCGAAGAAGTTAACCAAAATAACACACCTAAAAATTCGGCTCATACATTAAAAAATCCAATTTAATCCAAAACTTAAGACAATGAGTTATGAAAATATCTAATATATTAAAATCTTTTCGTCTTATATTTATTAAAGTTGATACTAATATATTAATTTTTAATCCAACAATCTCCGTTTTAAGAGTGAGACATCAATATTCTTTTTTATCCAAATACCTTATCACGCACTAAGTACATCGATCGATCAGAATTTCAATCACTTAAAGCCTAGTACTGTTACTGCACATTAAGAGCCAGTCATAAGAGTCTAATTTGCTCTAAATCCTTACTCACATCTTGCGGAAGTCTATTTCAATCACACTACTCTTAACCTACTCATCGCATTACCAGTTAGAGTTATAACAGCGCCCGTCACCTCACTTGCGCACTATTCCTACACAACTAAAGCCAGCCATCAAAGCTCAATTTTCTTCGAATCTTCGCTCACACTTTGTGGAAGCCCATGTGAGTCACGTTGCTTTTAACTTGCTCATCCACAGTCAGCGAAGCTACTACGTGCATCGGACTCCTAACCAATCATTAGTTCTGATACTATTATTGGAAAAATATAATACCGTATGAGTTAATAAAAATAAGACACTTAAATGATCCGCAACATACACTAGAAAATTCTATCAAACCCAAAAGCTTAAGCCAATAAATTATGAAACTATATAATATATTAACCCCGTTCTCATCTTATATTTATTTAATGTGGGACTAATCTATTTATTTTTAATCCAACATCTTTTTCTCTAAAGGAATAACAGGGAAGATTTCTAATTTAGCTCTGCTAAAAAATCAAAGTTATTTTTTACATGAATATTACGAGTATTAGAATCAACATATAATTGATTAAAAGAATTACACTGAGTATAGAATTTTTCTCGAAATTGAAGTGGAAGTTTTGTTTGAAGATAGAATGTACGAGCTAGACAAAAAGATGGCAGTGTTTACGTTCAACCACCATATTTTGTTGAAGTGTATACGTGCAGCTCTTTAGGTGTAATATTCGATTAAGATACAAGCAACACTAAAGTTCTTTGAAATAAAATTCTGTTTCATTATCAAAACGATAGTTTGAATTTGCGATATAAAAACACCACAAGAACTTGATGGAATATGAGACACTTTTATTGATGTAGAGTGAACAATTTTAAAAACAATACCGAAAATATTTAAAAATTTTAGATTTTATTTTCATTTGTAAACAATATATCGAAGAAAATCATGAACAATTGAGAGAAGATATCTATCATTCAATAGAGAAGACATAGTAAATGACCTCCAAAATTATAATGAATTAACTGAAAAAACATGAGCAATGTTACTAACACTTTTAGGAAAATCGAGCTACTTTGTTTGACTTGGACAAATTCCATAGCTCTTAATCTATTGAAGATTTAATATGATCAAAAATATTTGATAGAAATTTGAAACATGCTGAATCCAATGCCAGAATCAATATAAGTATTTAGTATTTATTGCTTTAGTGCTTAGATAATATAAATTATTTTGAAAATCACTCTTACCAATTTGGATCTTTGTTACATGACCTTGAAAGACACATTAACAAGTTGTAATAAAAGCATTACAGTTAATATATCTTTTTAACTAACTCACAGATAGTAAATTATATTTGAAGGATGGAATATATAACACATTATATAAAGAAAAATTATGAGACAATTTAATAGTGCATATATGACTAATTGATGCATGTGAAACCTTACGCAGTTGAACAAAGATGTCATTAGTTAATGATTTGTATGTGTGAAATAATTGTACATCAAAACAAATATGATTACATCACTTATATCTATTATTTAAATATTTAGCAGTAAAGTTTAAAATTGTACCTTAAAAATTAGTAAAATGAATAGAGTTGATCATAGTAAGAATTTAGAGAGAGAATATTTGAACTTTCTGTATAGATAGATCGGTGCGTAGAAAAAACAATCGTATGTACGATTATAGGAAGACGAAGATCACGTCCTCAGAAGAAAATTTGAGATATGACTGTAGGAAGAAGAAATCAGCTGGAAAAAAAATTATCAGCTATAATTTTAATGAGTGCAGATAGAACTCAACCACAAAATCTAGCTTAAGAGGTGATCGTTATCTAAACTCATATAAAGAGTCGTTCAATTTGGCAAACAATCAATGTGGAATAATTGAATATCCTATTGCACACGTAGTGTGTATAATCGGGCATAATTCTCTCATTGAACCCAAATTTCGTTATAAGGCCAAATTCAATCTCCTTATAGGCACAATATTCTTTACGCGGCTAAGTTCAATTTTTTTATGAGACACATTCTCCTTTACAGTAACAAATTTTCTTACAAAATATAATTTCTTTACTACACCAATTCTCACATGCAGTTTGCTCTTTTATGAAAATGAAGTTGAAGAGAAATAAAAATTAAAAGAGACGATTTTGATTTTTTTTATTTATAAAAAAAGCCACTTTATTTATAAATTTTTGGTTTAGAAGTTAAGAAAAGAAATAAGAAAGATAAGAAATACAAAAATATTACAATAAGAAAAAAAAATAAAATATTAGATACATCTTTTGTCAAAATAAAAATGTTTTTTCAAATATCTTATTCTAGATTCAGTTCTTTTTTTTGAACTATAAACTAGATATTTTGCAATTTTCTTTTGTTAACCATTTCAGAATAGTAGCACTGCAACATATAGCAAGAAGTAGTTAAATTTATTTTATTTTATTTTATTGTAGGATGAACTATTCGATAACTATGAAGTCGTTATCGCGCCGTTGGGTTTGTATTAGTTGTTATTGTTCTTTGTAATTGGATGATTAGTAGTTAAATTACACGAAATTTATGTGATTTTGTTAAATTGTCCGAAGGGTTTTTGAATTTGACTTTTATTTTTGTATGATTATTGTGGTTTTGTTTATGGTGTTAAAGAATTCTAAAACTTTACTTTATTATCAAAAGATTTCAGAGTTCTAGTTATGGTAAAAAAAAAATTATAACTACTTTTTTCTATAAGTGGCGACAATGATATGATTAACTGAATTTTTTGAGTAAAATATCTGAATTCTAAATCACTTTTATGCATTTATTTTTTAAAATAAATCACTTTTCGGAGCGCGTTTAGTTGAGCTTATCAAACGCTACTTTTCAACTTTTCTTTATTTTATATTTTTTAATACATATTTTATAAATATATAAAAAATTTATTTAAAAATTTAGAAAATATAAAAAAATTTTATAGAATAAAATTTTTTTATTATATATTTTTATTTTTTTTTAAAATAAAAAAATAAAACTAATTTTTTTAAAAAAATAAAATATTTTTTATTTTAGAAAAATTTTATTTGGTAAGAACTTCCAAACGCGTGCAACTACCTATCGTGGACAGTGAATTAGTAATATAAGTTTCACCCGTGTGGTCGCGCGCGGTGGACTCGTTTTATGGTCTCCTTAGCTAGTTCACTTCAACAAAAAGCGGTAACTTTACCTGATTCACTTGGCCACCACCTGGCAGTCACCTGCCCTCTTCTCTTTCTCTGCTTCGTCTTTCTTTCTATAAATAGCCACCAATAACGTCTCGTCTCTTTCCTTTGCCTTCTTTTTATTCTTCCCCAATTCCCTCTCCGACGGTTACTGCTGTACGCGCGATTGTTCGCTCTCACCGGAGATAAAAACCCTAGCTGAATTGAAGAAGAAGAACAAGGAGAACAGAAGGTTTTCGAAATTGTTGTTTCGTCCTTCGGCAATTGCTTTGAGCTAGGGTTCATGGAGATTGCAATCTGGAGATAGATCTCCGGTGATTGCGTTGGATCCCCCGAGTTGGAGTCATCTGTTGGAAATGGAGGTTGCCGCCGCTCTCGGTGGACCGATTTCTGTTTCTTCTCCTCAACCTTCTAGAAAAGAGTGGCGAGCTGTCACTGACCACTCATTCCAACCTAATGGCAACGAGGTACTGTAGAAATTTCCCTAAATTCAAGATTTTGTAATAGATTTTAGATTCTTTAGTTAGATTAACTTGAGCTTTTGATTTTTTGGTTGAGCCGTAGGAGGTGGAGCATGTGAAACTGGGCCAATCTGAAGAGAGGACGATATATGAGGTATGCATGAGTTGTTTCTTAAGGAGTGTTGGTAGTTGCAGTTAAAGTATTTTAGTATTCTTGAGTAATTTGGTAAACCGGAAGGTGCAGGAGGAATCAGGGCCACTGGACGTGGGCTTTTGTTCAATTACTATTGACAGAGGTGGATTAAGTGACGACATGTTGCAGCAGCAGATTCATGAGATATCGAGGCAGCGGGAGGAGCTACAGCAAGTGGAAATTGAGTTGAAGGTGCAGGCAATTGCACGGTCTGAGATTATAGAGATACAAAGCAGCTTTGAATTGCAGATTAAGGAACATGCTGATGCTGCTGCTAATCTAAAGGTTTTGCTTTTCATAATTGATATTTGTTTGTTTACTCATTGCTTCTGTTCATGGCTGTAGACGCACTTGTTTATAGCAGACAGCCGCTTAGCCTAGATCTGAGGAAAACTGTCTTCGGAATCCTACCCGAACTTCACATGAGAAGCTTTTGATGTGCGTGCCTTCTTTGTGTAATGGAGTGAAGCACTCTCTTAAGTCTGAATAAAATGTGTGCTTTGCAAGCCAATCATGTTGGATGTTTATAGTGCATCATCTTTATGGACAATGTGATTTATCAAGTAATCTCTTACATTGAGCAATTAGGAGATCAGCTCCATATTTTACCTTGCTGCGAATCTCTGTGGAGTTCAAGTATTAATCTAGAGGTTATTCATGATGTTTATGCATTATATGCTTGATTCTATTTTGCTAAATAAGGTTGTGGCCTTGTGCTCTTTTTGCTGTAGTGTGATAATGGTTGTTGTCCCTTCTTTCTATGTTGATCAATAAGACTTCTTATTGTCAATAGCAATTTGATGCACAGGAACAACTACGAGAAAGAGAGCAGCATATACATGAGTTGGAGGTGAAGTTGGAAAAGAAGGACAGTGAGCTAAGTGCTGTAAAAATGGACAATGAAGTGGTTAGATTTTTCCTCATTTTAAGTTCTTATCTCTATGTTAATTATGCTGGTTCAAGTTCCGTTTATCCACACTTCAAATTTGTTTGTACAGGCTTGGGCAAAAGAGGAAGCCTCCTTAAGGTAAGCGTCAATATGTAGTTGAAGTTACCCAATAACCAGGAATTGTTAGGAGAAGAGTAAAGCTTTACTCTTGCGACATTGTGCTGACTTGCTTATTTAAAATATTTGAAAATCCCACCATACTATATCTTGCCGTCACTGAGGCTTAGCTGTTGTTGTTTATGGTTGTGGTGATACTTTTTTGTTGGTTTTCGTGCTGGATCAAAGGGAATAGATTTTTTTTCATTTAGTTTGCCCTGTTATTATATCCATGCTCTTCTCACCTCTCTCCTTTTCGCTCTTGCTTGATGTTTCGAGCATAGAGATGATCTATGAACCTACGAACATGGTAAATTTGGCCTATCAATCTAGGGATACAATACATTTGTAAATGGCTTGTGCCTTTGACGCTTCATTTTGATATCCTAAAATGAAGTGTTTTTTCCCTTTCTTTTCTATGTGACATGCACTATAGTTCCTAATTTGCACTTAGCTCAGAAAGCTCCAAACCTAGCTGGTAGCTTAAGCATACTGAATAATGACCTTAGTATGCACTATTTTGTAACAACTTTTGTGTGACATTGCACAAAATTATTCTTATTTGAATGTGTTAAGATGATGATACAATTTGAGTAGTGTATGAAAATGATATCAAGGAATGAATTTCTCAATTTCTAAGGTTTTGGCACCTCTTTGCTACTTTCAAGAATGTGTAAGAGTCCAAATACACATCTTTTCAAGGCAAGGACTCTCTCTATGAACCATTCTTTTTCATATTTGTAGTCCTTCTCTACTTTGTCAGGTGAAGGCACCTTTCTATAAATTCTTTTCAAGAGATCTTATATTATTAGTTTCAGCAAACTTATTTGTGGAAGTCATTAGGGGGTTTTGTTGGGTTTAATTATCTTTAAGTTAATTGTTGTCCAGAATACTTTCTTGATGGTGTTCTTAATTAGCATCATGTGTTTATATTGGGTTGTAGAAGAGAACGTGATAACTCAGAGACTGAAAGAACACAACATCTTCAACAAATTCATGACCTTCAGGAGCATTTTAGAGACAAGGAGAACAAGTTTTTTGCACTGCAAGAGGAGGTTTTTCATTGAACTTCCTTATATCATTGATTTTAATTCTTGAGATGAATATTTCTGCTTGTGCTGTAATCTTCTTTCCTTTTTTTTTCCCCCTTTCTTACTGTTATATCATTGATTTTAATTCTTGAGATGAATATTTCTGCTTGTGCTGTAATCTTCCTTCCTTTTTTTTCCTCTTTCTTACTGTTTGAGTTTGTTGTTAAAATCTTATTTTTTTGGGGTAGAGTAGTATAGCATCAATTAGTATCATATGACTTGCAAACTTATATTCAACATTGGTAGTGGTTCAAATGCTTAAGTGTGGAAGACAAAATTCACAAATTTCTTGATGAATAAATGCCCTTTTGTGAGGATAAATAAGCTTGGGCTGTCAAGGGTTTGTTTGCTATTATAAGTTGTTTATGTATCCTTTAGAAACTAAAGCTAATGACATACTAAATCGAAGTTGTGCTGTTAATGCAAGCAGTGGTAGGCTGTTTTGTCTGGCACTAGAAAGCCTGCATTGTCTTGGCGCTAGATTATAATCTTGGGTAGGCTGTTTTGTAAGAATGAAACTTGATGACCAAAAAAACCCCAAATTTTTAGTTTCTCCATTTTTACAAGTTTACTACTTGCCAGTTTTATTTTGACAAATAAGTTCGAGTTTTATTAGATGTAAACATTTTTGTGTTGTGTGTGGAAGAATATCCAACATTATTATATCCTCAAAATGTGCTATTGCGGTCTCGTTTTTCCAATTTCCATGAATATCATAAAGGTAATGTCATTGAGAAACCAGTTTTTGCCTTTCTTTGTGTTTGGTGCCTCCACTTGTCTGTAGCTTTGCTTTACTTGCTTAGCAAAAGATCTCATAAGATCCACCTTAACTTCATTATATTAAGATATCAAGTGCCATGTCTTTCTCCACTAACCTTAATGGACTTCTTTTTCACCAATGATATCCCTTGTTTTTCTTGTCTTTTCATGTTTCTTCGCTCTACAATTTGTGTATTGCCTTTTTTACTGCAACCTTGCTACCCATTGGAAGGAATTATATGAAGTCTAGTATGCTCCTGGCGTTACCTGTAAACAACTATATGATAGCTACTAAATTTTTTAGTCTATTCTTTGGTCAACAAAATGAAGTTGATTAATAGAGCATACTGGCTGTCTTAGTTTATGCATAACTTATATGATAAGGACTGGGCTTGTACTACTGCTTGGAAGGTCAGTTTGATTTTCATATTGAACGAAGTTGGACATGATGCTGCTTCTAGGCTTGCTAAGACCTCGCGAAATGCAAATAGAGGGTGTAGGCATCTTGTTCTTGTTTTCTTACATCAAAAGGTGCAGTAGAAAGAATCTTGAGGTGGCAGAGTGCATATTATTAAAATTGGTGTTAGTCTTTAGGTAGACTAGCGATAATGCTCTTTGCACAATGGGTAACTAAATGGTGTAGAACGGGAATCTCAAATGCAAAGCACTTTGAGGGTTAGATATAATTATTGAGTTTGAGTTGTCATCCTGATTGAAGGCAGAAAAGATACCTGCATGTCAATTAAGCTGACTAGAACTCTGACAGCTTAAAAGTGGACCCAATCAATGCTGCCACTCAGATTTTTAAAAGTCAGGGGTCTTTAAGAGAACTCCATGATAACTACATCTACAACTAAGTCTCATCTTACTAGGTGAGGTTTTAAATAGAACTCCATGATGTTTTGTAGATGTTTTGCCAGCAATGTCTGCCTGCTCCACCACTATGGAAGGCTGTACTTACATGTGCTATTCGTAACCCTTATCTAACAAGACTTAATGACTTATGGCTTGTTGAGGTTGTCCTTTTGTTATGCATAACTTATGACTAATATGATTATGTATATCAGTCTAGGTTTATTTTCTGAAATTTGAGGATTGCCAGAATGTAAGGTCCTTTTATGTGAATGTGTATCACTTTTGGTTCTTTGTCCTTCCTATAAACCTCCAAACGGCTGTAAGTTTAAAGCCTCACCTAGTAAGATGAGGTTTTAAATCATTTATCTTGATTTTAGTAATTTAAGAATTGCTGAGCTCCTTTCTCTTTTGCAGTATAGAGTGGCACAGGATACTATTGTTTACAAGGATGAACAGCTAAGGGAAGCACAAGCTTGGGTGGCTCGTGTCCAAGAAATGGGTGCTATGCAAACAACAACCAACCAAACCTTGCAAGCTGAACTACAAGAGCGTACAGAGCAGTTTAACCAATATTTGGTTGGCTTCCAGCGCCAGGTTATTTTCATTTTGTGCAAATTTAGTAAATTTTCTTGTTTTGGTTTTTATGCAATTAGCACAAGCTATAGAGTGCATACTGTACTATTTTGGACATGAAATTCTGCTTTGAATGTTGATATAGTTTGTGGAGATGGAGAGGCACCATATGCAATTCATACAACAACTCCAACTTGAGTTAGCTGAGGCAAGGCAACACCACGGAGTCTATTCTGAAAGTTCTCAAGGGGCTTATGGGAAGTCTGGAGATACATCTACTCAAGGAAATAAGGGAAACCAGATCAATTTGAATGCCAATGGTCCATCAAATGGAAGGAGCTCCGGATATGTGGGTAATGGAACTGTAGATGGGGCATCATCGTACGTCGAATCTATAAGTGGTCCCACAAAGGTAGGATGTCTATATTGAAGTTCTTTTCATTGCGTCATTGAAACTCACTCTTTAATACTTTAGTGCTAATGAGGTCGCATCAACTTAAATTGATGTTCCTTCTTTCTGTTTGTAAATATGTGGTTTTAATGATGGCATTTCATGTTTTATAACTAATATGTTATATATATATAGGGAAGGGATAGAGGCACTCTAACTCTTATGCACACTCCAGCGCACTCCACGACCGTTTGTAGCCGTGGAGACCTTCAAATTCAATCTCTACCGTTGGATATAAAGAACTACGAGTCGTTAATATACTGACAAAATTTCATCTCGATCGGACTAAGAATAGATCTTCATCCGGTCACTTGATCAAGATGACACAAAAAGTAAAAGTTAACAAAATATATATATCTTTTTTTTTAGTCATCTTGATCAAGTGACCGGATGAAGATCTATTAATAGTCCGATCGAAATAAAATTTTGTCAGTATGTTAATGACTCGTAGTTCTTCATATCCAACGGTACAAATTGAATTTGAAGATCTCCACGACCATAAACGACCGTGGAGTGCGCTGGAGTGTGCATAAGGATTGGAGTGGCTCTATCCTTTCCCATATATATATATATATATATATATGGGAGAGATAGGGGCACTCCTTTTCGGTTTATGGCCGAGATGATCTTCAAATTCAATCTCCACCGTTGGATATTAAAAATTATGAATAGAAACATACCCATAAAATTTCAGTTCAATTGGATCATAAATTCACCTTCATATGGTCACTTGATCAAGATGACAGAAATGATAAAACATATATATTTTTAAGTTTTTTTACTTTCTGTCATCTTGATCAAGTGACCAGATAAAGGTGAATACGTGGTCCGATTGAGCTGAAATTTTATGGGTATATTTCTAACTCATAGTTCTTTATATCCAACGGTGTAAATTAGATTTGGAGTTCATTCTGGCCATAAATTGGAGAGGGAGTGCTCTTAAGGACGGAGTGTCTTTAAGGAGGGAGTGTCTCTATCCCTCTCTATATAGGGGAGGTATCGGGGCACACTCTCCTTAAAGGCACTCCCGGGCACTCCATCTCCAGTTTATGGTCGGGATGACTTTCAAATTCAATCTCCACCGTTGGATATGAAGAATTATGAGTTAGAAATCTACCCATAAAATTTCAGCTCAATTGGACTACGAATTCACCTCCATCAGATCTCTTGATCAAGATGACAGAAAGTAAGAAAATTTAAAATTATATATGTTGTGTCATTTCTGTCATCTTGATCAAGTGATCGGATTGAGGTGAATTCGTGGTCCGATTAAGCTGAAATTTTATGGGTAGGTTTCTAACTCATAGTTCATATCCAATGGTGGAGATTGGATTTGGAGGAGGTCATTCTGATTATAAATCAGGAAGGGAGTGCCTGTAAGGACGGAGTGCTCCTATCCCTCCCCATATATGTATATGTATCTGTATATGCAAGGGCACTTTCTTTTGAGAGGCACTCTCGGGCACTTTCTCTCCTATTTATTGTCGGAATGACTTCTAAATCTAATATCTACCGTTGGATATAAAGAAGAATGAGTTAGAAACCTCCACAAAAAATTTCAGCTCAATCGGATTATGAATCAACCTTCATCCGTCATTTGATCAAGATAACAGAAATGATATAATATATATATTTTTAAGTTTTATTTTTTTTTTTGTCATCTTATTAAGTGACCGGATAGAGGTGAATTTATAATCCGATTGAGCTGAAAGTTTGTGAGCGTTTTTAATTCATAATTCTTCATATCCAATGGTGAAAATTAAATTTGCAGATCATCCAGACTATAAACCGGAGAGAGTGTCTTTAGGAGGGAGTGATTCTATCCCTTCCTATATATATACATATGTATATATATATATAATCTTCAGCGTTACATATAAAGAATCATGAGTTGAGAACATGTTGATAAAATTTCATATCAATCGGAATATAAATCAATCTCCATCGGAACTCTTGATCAAAATGATATAAAAAGTTAAATTTGACAAAATATATATATTTTATTTTTGTGTCACTTTGATCAAGAGTTCTGATGGAGGTCGGTTTGTATTACGATTGAGTTAAAATTTTATCAACATATTGCTAACTCATGGTTCTTCATATCCAACGGTGGAGATTGAATTTGTATATTTCGCCGGCTATTTTTGACCGGCATGTGCATCATGTGCCTTTAAGGATGGCATGTGCCTCTATTCTATCCCTATATATGTTGAGGATATATACGCATTACTCTTAAATGCACATCTATACATATCAGCATGGTTCAGCCGGTACGAAGCTTTAAATTTGATCTACACCGCTAGATATGAAGAATTATAAGTTGAAAATATACTGACAAGATTTTAAATTAATTGGACCACGAATCAACTTTATTTGACTTATTGATCAATATTACAGAAAGAAAACTATATTTTTTGGTTTTCTTTTGTTTTGTCATTTTGATCAAAAAATCAGATGAAGATTGATTTGTATTTTATTTAGCTGAAATTTTATAAGCATATTTGCAATTCATAATTCTTCATATTTAATGGTGAAAATCGAATTTGGAGTTTTGTACTGATGCAAGCGCGCTGATTGTAGTGATGTGCATTTAGAGTGATATGTATATATATACATATATATGTATGTATATGTATGGGATAAAATATAGGCATTCCATGTGCTATATGCACTCCATCAGTTTCTCCAGCCATATTTGGCCGGAGAGACCTCCAAATCCGATCGTCACCGTTGGATAAGTAGAATTATGAGTTATGAATATGCTTACCAAATTTCACTTCAATCGGATCACGAATTGACCTCCATTTCGCAACTTGATAAGATGACTCAAATAGTAAAAATTGACAAATATATATTTTTAGTTTTTTGTGTCATCTTGATCAAGTGCACGAATGAAGGTCGATTCGTTTTTCGATTGAAGTGAAATTTGGTAAGCATATTCACAACTCATAATTCTACATATCCAACGGTGACGATCGAATGTGGAGGTCTCCAAATATGGCCGAAGAAACCGATGGAGTGCATATAGCACATGGAGTGCCTATATCCTATCCCTATATATATATATGTATATATAGGAAGGGATAGGGGCACTCCCTTCTCGGTTTATGGCCGGGGTGACCTCCAAATCCAATCTCTATATTGGATATGACGAACTATGAGTTAGAAATCTACCCATAAAATTTTAGCTCAATCGGACCACGAATTCACTTCCATTCGATGACTTGATCAAGATGACAGAAAGTAAGAAAACTTAAAAATATATATATTGTATCATTTCTGTCATCTGGATCAAGTGATCGGATGAAGGTGCCTTCGTGGTCCGATTGAGCTGAAATTTTATAGCTATGTTCCTAACTCATAGTTCTTCATGTCCAACGGTGAAGATTGGATTTTGAGGTAACTTCGATCATAAACCGAAAAGGAGTGCCCGAAAGTGCCCTTAAGAAGGAAGTGCCTCTATCCCTATATATATATACATATATATACATATATGTATGTGCCGGGCTGAGGAAACAGCCCGTGGCACGGTCCGTCTGACTCATGAACAATGACAAGACCATGCCAAAAAAATAAGGGCAGCAACATCCATCAAAAATCACAGATGGATCTTTTCAAAGATTGCATTGCTATATGCAGGCTGGTAGTTGGTGAACCTAATAAATATACCGAAAGATGAATTGAAGAAAGAGACTCACCGCCTTCGCTTTAATTATTGAAGAAAAAACAATGAAAAAAAAAATCCATAATAAGAACAATAAAAACACATGAAAGTCAAATGCTCAACGCGCATTTATTTCCCATGACGATTGGCATATAGCAATGCAATCTTTTCTTCAGTAATGAAAGCGAAGGTGGTGAGTCTCTTTCTTCAATTCATCTTCTTGTATATTTATTAGGTTCACCAACTACCAACCTGCATATAGCAATGCAATCTTTGAAAAGATCCATCTGTGATTTTTAATGGGTTTTAATAGCATCAATTAACAAAAAACAGACTTGTTAAAAAAAGGTGCAAATATAGGGAATACAATATCATCGAGTTTCGAAAACGCTTGTAAACGTCATCCACATTGATAGATCTAGCTACATTGATATTTATGTGTTTTATTACATAAATAAAACACATCCCAAACGGCCTAGTGTCTAATGTCTAAACATATCAATTTTTTAAAATTCTTTTGGTATGTAGCGAGAAGAGAAGCGTGCTCTTGTATCACAAAAGAATTTGTTTGACAAATTGAACAACTCATTTCACAAACTATATACATACATATATACATATATTATACATATACATATATAGAGGCACTTTTTTTCCAATTTATGGCCGAGGTGATTTCCAAATTCAATCTCCACTGTTAGATTTGAAGAACTATGAGTTAGAAACATACTGACAAAATTTCAGCTCAATCAGAATACTAATTCATCTCCATTCGACTACTTGATTAAGATAACATAAATGATATAATATATATATTTTGAAGTTGTTTTACTTTCTGTTATTTTGATCAAGTGGCCAGATAGAGATAAATTAGTATTCCGATTGAGGTGAAATTTTGTAAGTATGTTTCTAACTCGTAGTTCTTCATATCCAACTGTAGAGATTGGATTTAAAGGTCACTCCAGTCGTAAACCGGAGATGGAGTGCTTCTAAGGAGGGATTGACACATACATATACATACATATATATGTATGTATGTATGTATGTATGTATATATATATGTATGTGTGTATGCTTGTGTGTGTGTGAAATTTTGATCAAAATACTGGATGGAGATTGGCTCGTAGTCCCATTGAACTTAAATTTTGCCAAGATGTTTCCTATTCATCGTTTTTCATATTTAACGATAGAGATTGAATTTGGAGATCTTGTTTGCCATTTTTTTCCAGCATGGGCACGCATGTGGCTATGGTGTAGCATGTGTTTATATCCCTCTCTTATATAAATATATAGGTCCTATTGCTGCAAGAAAGCCCATTTTGTAAGAAATGGTTCCTTTATAATTCTTCTGTCTAGATTTTTTTTTTATCTCCTATATTTCTTCACATTTTATGAACTTTTTTGCATTCCTTGTGCAAGGTTTAAGGCATGATACAGTTGCTTGCAAGTTGTTCAGATATTTTCTGTTGATTATAAGTTACTTTTGTTGGCAGGCTGAGCATGGTACTCTCATGCCCCTTGCTTCGTCATCCATTTTTGGGATGAGTGGGTTCTTACCTAATGGCCAGATGACTTCCTTGCAATCTTATATCACACAGCCACAAGCTATTGAACAGTCTCTATCATCTTCCAACTCGCCTATGCCACATTCTCATGTTGACAAAAATCCATCAGATACTGTAATTCCTGTGGATCAGCATTGGCAAAGTGAACAGGTAGGCATGCTCAAGTCTGTGAAACACCTCTCTTTTTAGCCGTCTTTTTTCTACTAAAATTGTGTTACCATTCTCTAGGCTGTAGCTGATGTAGCGAAGCCGTCTCTTGACATAAAAAATCAAAACTCCGAGACAGACCAGAATGTTTTAAGATCTGATGCTCATTACAGATATGAAGTTTCAGTTGAAAGACAAATAACAAACACGGACTCTGTTAGCACCAGTATCAACAGACCAGTATCTGATGCTGTATTGAACGGGGGAACTGAAGAGGCGCAGGTAATTGCCTGACTCTTACCCTTGTGATTTCCAAGATGATTTAAAAAACAATGTCTTTTCTGTCGGCTTTGTTTTTAAACTGTCTGCAATTGGGTATTTGATGATGAAGTTCGATGTGTTGGCAGTGCTTTGATTCTAATGGCAAGGGCTACGTAGTACCACAAGAATCCCAAGATACATTAGTTTCAGGTTCTCAGTTTCAAGTTACAGTTGGATTTGATCAACCAGCACAGATTAAGGTTTAATTGCTTTTGACGATTGTATATGCTGAATTCTGGACGTCACATGTCTCGATCATAAATTGAGACTTTTGTCTGATGTAGTTTTGAAGTGAAATTTTATTTATTTGATTCTCCAGATGCAAAATGAGAAGTCTAGCCCTCTGAGTAACCAACCACAAGAACAATCATTAGGGTTTGGGCAACAATGGTCAGGATCAGATGGAACTATTTTTGCTTCTGAGATCAACTCTATAAATTCTGTTGCTTCTGAGATCAACTCTATAAATTCTGATAACTCCTCCGATTATAGTGGAAATATCACAAAGTCAGATGGCATTCCTATTTCAACTGCTCAAACGTCAAGCACAGTGATAGCTGGAAAGAAGATGGAGCCCAACCTTCTTGATGAAAGATCACTCCTTGCTTGCATCGTCCGTGCAGTTCCTGCAGGAGTTGGAAATGGGATTAGAATTAGCACAACTGTGAGTTTACTGCTAACATGTCAACACAAAACCTATACGCCAGTCGTAACTGTTTGATTTGTCTATTCTCCCGTCTGAACGGTGCTTTTTTGTTTCATTGCTTATCCTATATATACATCTAGTTGACAAATAGACTTGCAAAAATGCTTGCTCCTCTGCACTGGCATGACTACAAGAGACATTATGGGAAACTGGATGATTTTGTTGTTCATCATCCGGAAGTAAGTCTCGCCCCCTACTTACGTGAAGTTGCCTAGATTCCTCTATTTTGACCATGACATACCTTCTTTATTTACTTCAGTTGTTTGTAGTCGAGGGGGACTTTATTCGTCTGCAAGATGGAGCTCATCAAATTATATCAGCAACTACAGCTGTTGCAAAAGTTGCTGCTGCTGCTTCATCTGCTCCATGTTCCTCATTGTTGCCATCAGTTGCTGTAACTCCTGCTGCACAGATTGGTTGCCACAGAAAGACCCCATCAGGTGATTCTAGAAGTAGGAATTCACTTCATTATGCTCAATCTTCTACAGCAATTCCTATGGATTTGAGTAGTAAACCTTCTCAAAATACAGATGTGGTCGGTCATCCAAATGATTCCGGATTTAACATTGTTCGAGGGATGTCTAATATAAAAATTTTGAGGAAATCTAGTTCTCATGAAATAAATGGTTTGCCGAATGAAATGAGACCACTTCTTGCAGTAGGGCATGGTGGAAAACTGGACAGACCAGTGGCAGTCTCTTCAGGAAGCAAAGATTTATGTAATGGGAGGCAAGGCTTTGGAGGAAGAAGGTGCTTTTTAGTTGAAAACTTTATATTTTATGATTCATCTTTTGGGATACTGGCTCCATGTGATACTTTTTATTCATGAAACCATGCCTTATTTCTTCTTATATTGATAAATGCTTTTCTTCAATCTTATCTAGGTCTGCTGCGGCTGGATCAATCTCCAGAAGATAATAAGTTTATGGATTTGTTGGCGTTATTCACCAAGGTCATAATATATTGTTTTACTTTGCTCTCATGTCTTGCATTATGACTTCCTTTCAATTTGAAAGTCTGAACAACTTAGCTAAATCTGAACAACTTAAAAGAAAAGTAGGCCAAGACAACTTGTATAATCAAATTGTTAGTTTATGTTTTTCTTTGCAGTTTTCTTGAATACTTGTTAAGCTACTTAGATGGTGTGACATCTTAAACATCATCCCGTACGTCAACAGTTTCTTTTATGGTTTAAACTCTCTGAAATTGTAACTAATACTCGTACATCTGTTGATATGTTGGCTGTGCTTATATCATTTGAACTTACTAATTTGAGTAAACCCTATGGCAATTGCAAATTAAAATGCTTTTAGTGTTGCTAGATATTTAGAACTGCACAGTTTCAAATACTACACATGAGGCACTAACATCTGCCTTATAACTTTTTGCAATGCAGGTTAAAATTATGCATTGCAAAAATATCTGATGCAGCACCACACTATTGATTACAATTGGTCATTTCTTTTGGGAAGAGATGATCATTCTGGCTGTTGTCAAGGTCCTAGACTTTACTATTTTCTCCCTCAGTTTTTAATTACTGATAGCCTGGTGCTCCTTAATTACTTATGCATTCTATTCTTGACCGAAAAGAAAATTAGAAGGTCAAATTAATCAACTAGCCTATAGATTAGAAGTGTACTATCTGTGCCTTTCTTATGCACTGCTCTTGTGAGATATATTTAATGCGGTACGGAAGTGGCAGGCTGCGGAATGTTTGCTCCAAGGCAGCTGTTTGCTCATTATGCTAAACACATGAGATCTGTTATATGCATTAGGAATGTGCCATCTGCCTAACCTGGTAATAGCTGTCTATGGTAGTATGGTTTTACCTTTAATTAGCATATTATAATTTATCCTGGGGCTATTTCTGTGAGCCAACTCATGCTGCAAATTCTAGGTACATGAAGTTGATCTATTCGATTTTACGTGCTTTGGCTGAATCATAAGTACATTGTCAAGTGTTCTCTACTTAAATATCCCTTTTTCTATCTATTCCCTTGTGCTGCCATAGCAATAATTTCTTGTCATTTTGCTAGCCTTCCTACTATAATTCTGATATTGTGCCATTTGTTTGTACTAGTTTACACTGTTTGATGTCTTGCACCTGAAATTGACAATTCATTTTTGCTGTGGGTTTAGAGCTTTCACTTTCTGAGATTGTTTGACTTGAGGTGGCAAAAACCATCTCTAGGATGGGACCTTTGCCATTCAGGATCATAGACTCAGTAGGATCTTGGTGAGAGTACTTGGTAGTGGGCATATATCCTTATGGGATTCGAAGGTGTAGGTAACTTGGTATACCCATGCATGTGCATTTGGACTCGCAAAGCTTTTAGTCTGTTGAGCATGGTGTTATCCTGGATAACTGTCATCCTTTGTCGGTTACTTTTCATATTTCAGATGCTGATTCTTCTTATGCCCATTCTCTTTTCTGCCTTCGTCTTGGTGTGTATATGCACTGTTGCTTGTCTATTGCTGTTATCATCGATCTCCTTTTCATAGATATCGCTGTTCTGAAGTTGAAGTCGTAACAATCAGCAGACCCTGTAATAGTCTTGTGTACTGTGTTTCAGTTGAAGAATCAAATGTCTGTGTTAGGAAATTTAGCATTGTTTGTAGTCTTGATGGTCGTTCCCTTTTTATATAACTTCGCTGGTAGTATAAGGACGTCTTAACAAGTCCCAAATAATTTTGATTGACAATCATATAGAAACTGGTATTCGAATAAGTTCAATCAAGGTTTTTATTTCATAGGGGTGTGTTAGGAAGATGAATGAATGCAAGATTGGCTTGAGTTCCCTTCAGCTTACGAACAGCATAACTGAGACTGTTATCTGGTAGGCTGCTTGTTCAGTACACCACTTTTTGAGAGATGGAATAGCAGTTGCACTAGTGTATTCTCGAATCTAGAACGCATACAATAGAGTTGTCCTCAAATTCCACAGTGATTGCTAGTAACAAGCTTGAGATTTTCATTCTGTTGATGTGGTTAAGCTCAATCAGCACAGCCCCCTACTGCTGCTTCACACCGACTCTTCTTTCCTTTTACGATTTTCGCTTCAGCTTTTCCAGGCTCCAACAATTGCTAATAGTATTGACTATTGATCTATTGAACCATTATACGAAATTCTTGACTTCACTTCCGCTTTAGGAATTGCTGTTGCATTTTTGTCTTTTTAAAGAAGGAAGGACACATCTATAGTCTGCCAAGTTTTTTAAACTATGATGACAAAGCGGGTTTTTAAATTAAGTTGGCCATATCCATCTTGAATTTGTTTATCTACTATAATTTTATATTTTTTTAGTTACATTTTGGTGAGAAAAAACAAAAATACTTTCTGTTCAGTTTTTAGTTTTGAGATGAACTCTGTAAGATTGAAAACTGATTTTTTTCAACCATAGTACGATATTGAGTGCATTCGTGAATTATTTTGAACATGGGTTAAAAACATACTATACGTGTTTGTCTATATGTATAAAAAAAATATTAACATCAAACGGAATTCATATATAATAAAAATTTACTGAAAAAAGTTGGTGTAATAAACAAAATATTTTAAGTGATTTTGATTAATAATAATTATTGTAAATTTTTTAAATATATGTTATAGTTTAATTGGTAAGTATAGTGTTTCTTTATTTAGGAGACTCGAGTTTAAGTCCCACTTAGAGAATATAAATAAAATTTTTGTTTTCTAAGTGATAGTCTAGTGTGGATAAGCGTTGTTGAACCCAAGTACGAGCTGTGCATCATGTTTTAGGTGCACAGGTGACGCATGTAATCCTGTGATGTGCATTTCTATTGGATCCGAGTGCGATCCTGTATGATCCTGTTTTTGGTCGCACTCTAACATGGTTATGTAAGGTCGCACTAGTAATTTCCTATGTGCAAAAACTATTGGACTCAGAATGTGATCAGGTTCTTAGAGAGTTCATTTTAGGACTAAAAATTGAACGGACGGTGTGTTTATCTTTTTTACTCAATACTTTGAAACTGTGACAAAAAAGATAAATTTCAGGTGACTCATGGCCTACTTTATCAAAAAGTTTTATTATCAATAGTTTTGAGCATTAGCACAGACCTTTGGAGGGTGTATTTCAAACTGTGAAGCCCACTCACTATATAGGATAGGATAAGCGGCAGCAACACAGGACATTCCTTGAGCAGGTAAACTAGATAATTGAAGTACAAACGTGGATCCAACCTTGGCGTGTGTAGAGAAATTTTCCTTCAGTTGTAGGTGAAAGAATATAAAATCCAAAATAGAAAAATATTCACGCCGGCAAGGGACCAGAGAGCCACTGAGGGGCCTGCATGAATTCCGTTCCATAAGAAATAGATAAGCTTAATACTAACATTTGAGGCTTTTTTCTTCCGTCAATAATATTTGATTTGACTTTTTTTTGTAAAACTTTGGTAAGATTAGTGACTTAATTAGTTAAGTCAACTAAATCAGTATCTTAAATTTACAAACTTTTGATAGCATCCAAGTAAATAATCACCGCGTCACTGTTCGTCAACCTTTCGTTCTTCTCCATCACTTTTTGCCTTCTCCCATTCCGCTCATATAACCAAATAAAAAACACCCCCCCTAAATCGTTAAACAAAACACCAACCGTATACTTGAAGAATCATGAAACCAGATCAACAACGCGCCACACCTCCTTTCTCTACCAGAGTCAAACTCCTAGTAGCTAAAGCTCCGCCGTTTCTCATCGTTCTTGCTGCCGGCTATGTTCTCGGCTTCCTCACATCCTCTTCGAGTTCGAGCCAATCTTCTCTTCCGTCCCCGCAGCTTCCTGTCCATCTCCACAACATCACTACCATTGTTGCCCATGACTCCTTATCCTTCACTTCTCCAGCTTCTGAAAAGAAGTTAGAACCTACCGTCGGCACCAAGATGCTTTTTGCATCATCGCCGCCGTAGCACAATCTTCTACGGTTTCGGTACAAGTGTTCGGATCCAGTTGCGCAACGAGATGTATTGAAGACTGTATTGGATAAGGTTTACGAAGGTGTGTCGCCTTACCAAGGTTTCCCTTCGAGTGAAACCGCAGCACTACTTCTTCCACCGACCGATCGCCCTCGCGGTTGGGGATCCCGAGGCAACGTGTTTGCCGACTTAATCTCCATCGTTCGTCCAAAAGTCATCATCGAGCTCGGTACCTTCCTTGGCGCTTCAGCTCTCCACATGGCTTCACTCACACGTAACCAATCAACTACCATTCTCTGCATCGATGATTTCCGGGGGTGGCCGGGATTCCGTCGACGGTTTAATCGAGACGTTCCACGTGCTACGCACGGGGACGCGTTACTTCTGCAGCAGTTCATGGCAGGAGTGGTTCATGCAGGTGAAACTGATCGAGTTTTACCTCTGCCGTTCTCGACGGGATCGGCATTAGCAGCGCTCTGTGAGTGGGGAATCTACGGTGATCTTGTTGAAGTAGATGCAGGGCATGATTTCCATTCTGCATGGGCAGATATAAACATGGCTTATGCAGTGCTACGGCCGGGCGGTGTGCTGTTCGGGCATGATTACTTCACTAAGGCCGATGACATGGGTGTCCGGCGTGCAGTTAAGTTGTTTGCAAAAGTTAAAGGAATTCGAGTCACGGCTAATGGACAGCACTGGGTCTTGTCGCCGAAGCCAAGCAGCAGCAGCAATAATCTTGTTGAATGATTGATAAATGTTATTCATTGGTGTATTCATGGTCTTGACTTACTGGTTGGATCAAATGCTGGAATAAATTGCGAGAGAAGCCAATTTACCGAGATGGAATGCACACCACAAGGTATGAGAAAAATTCGTCGCGTAATTAGTAGGTCTGCACTTTCAGAAACTTGGAATTCTGATGCAAATCTCCTTAAATTTTTGGAAAACTTAAAGAGAAATGTAAATTATATGTATACCATATGGTACGTGATCACCATTTTTGTATACAAACATACAAATTAATTGGAGGAAAACAGACCTTGTTTTATCATTTATTTTTCTTAACTATAGCAAGGGAAATAATATATTCTGATTTTTTATCTGAAGTAGTAGTCAATTGATAATGAGATCTATTTCCTTCCTTTGTAAGGGATGAAACTCAATTAATAAAAAGTTTGTGATGAAATGTGATCAGTTATGTTTGATTGTGGACAAAGATTTACTGGTGGTTTTTATCGACAAGTTCTTTTGTCTCTCTCGTTATTCCTGTTGATTGGTTGCAGAACGATTGACATTTGAGAGTGGAACTGCAGCAGTTGAGTGTTGGGAAGCAATATTAAAAATTTTAACGAACATTGTACGGATCACAAAATGCACTCGTGGTTTATTAATGAAGGCGGGAAACATGCCGTGAAAGTATATCATGTTTTCTTTATTCATAAATGATGAAAGCGAATTTAAAAGTAAATTTTTAAAACAAAAATTGAAAGGTGAGTATGATAATTCGAAAGTAAAATTTCCAATAAGAGTAAGTAATTTTCGAAGTTATCATTTATGAAAAAATGAACAAATCCGTAGAAGTAAATTTGAACTGAGCATGCATATAAAATGATCCGAGGAGAACTTGCATTTGGGGTAAGTAAATGAGTTGAGATCTCTTGCAATTAAGGGTCCAGCAAAATGGTAAAATTATGTGTCTAATTGATTTAACATACAGCTTCTAATGTTTTCAAATGAAAAAAATGAGACCAAAGTACAAACTAGAATCTATGATTAGTTAGGCCCGGCCTGTTACTTTTACATAGAAGGACTAGGCCCACGATATTTCGGCTCATAGAAGCGCAAAATTGCAACATAGTGCAATTATTGTTGTAGAAGGGCCGATAAGGCAACAACCCAATAAGCTTCCTAATTAACTTGGAGTGGACTACTAAAAAGAGCCTCTGCAAATTTGGATCTTGCTTCTTTCAAGCAATGCCACCGCAAAGCATGTGTTAGCAATCACGAAGAAAACCAAGGCTAATTCTTGTGAGTTTAATTTACATGTAATACTCATATGCTGAAAGGATAGTGCAGACTAATTTCTCAAAGATATTATGGCGTACAACAAAACAAAAACTACAATACTAATAACAACAACACAATCAAAATATCAAGATCACTTATCCGGATGGGCGGCGCCGGCCTGAGGCGCATGCGGCAAGACGAGCAGAAGTAAAGAAATAAGAGATGGATCTAATATAGAAGCATTGGGCATTCCACATTTATGGAGTTTTCTACTCTTGGACTATTAGTTTCAGCTGGTTGTATCCATGCGCTGAGAAGTTAAAGGAAGCATCCTCGTCAAGAATGCCATATGTTGTAGGTCATGTGAGGATCAGAAAGGACGTTTATCGACAAACCACGAAAGAAGACATTGCATCATTCGGAGAATTTCAGCCAACTTAAATGTGGATTTTGGTGGTAGCGACTTCTGCATATATTGCTCGTCTTGTGATGCTGAGAACCTGGAAGCTATCTGAGGGCTTTGAAGAACTTTGGATCAGTGGGGTAGAAAATTTGTTCCTTCTTTCGTCAAGAAGAGAACCAGCCCTGTCATTGCTGATGACAAGAAGGCCTGTTAAGAAAGGAAAATAACTGATTCTTCATGTCATTAATCTCTCGGGTCCTGGTCTCCCAAAATTTTCGGTAATGTGTAATAGAGCTATCTGATGAAATTTGTAGTTTCTATTGCCTGCTGGTTGACCTACGTAATATGTTCCTTTTGTTTGTTTTGTTATCATAAATATATTCGCACAAAGAATTCGCAGAAATTCTTTTGGCTTGCTATTAGTTTTGGACTGAACTAGCCGTAGTATTATCTCAAGTTTCTTCGGGATATTGATATATATGAGGGTGTGTTTTTCAATACCACAAATTTTATTTTTCTCATTTTTAATATAAAAATACAAAATTTTAAATTTTTTTAAAAAATTAATTTTGAAACTTATTATTAATACAAAATTAATATAAAATTATTTGTTATTAAATAATTTTACGTTTTAATTTATTCTTTTACATTCATTATTCAAAATTCAAATTTACTCCAAATTATACACAGCCGAAAAGAAACCTTACAACATATACATGAAAAAAAACTTATGACATGCATATTCCAGAATGCAACAAATAAAATAAAATAAAATAATTCAGTAATAACTCCGCCGCCTCGAAAAAGCATAACGGCCTAGCTGAACAACCTGGTACATGCTTATCAGCTCGCCAACAAAGCAATAACACGTGGCACAAGCCATCGTTCCATCTCTTGCAATGCACGGTTGAGATTCCACAGCCGTTAACGTACGTCTCTCTCGTGGTCTCTGACCGTTCGATACCTGAATCCTTCTCACTCTCCCCTCTGGCTCTCTCCACTCGCCACTGTGCTCTGTGCCTATAAATAGACCACTGCTGCTTTGCTTCTTCTGAGTTCAACCCCTGCGGTACCTCTCTCTCTCGCTCACGGTACGTAACCCTAACCATGGCGCGAACCAAGCAAACTGCTCGGAAGTCCACCGGCGGCAAAGCTCCCCGAAAGGACCTAGCACTCAAGGTATAGATGCGCCGATGCTTCTCTCTCTCTATAGATCTGTCACTCTGTTTCTCTTAATCTTCATGTGTTTGTATAATTAGTTGCAAGTTTCTGGAAGGGTCTATTTCCAAGCTCTGGATCTCATACGACATCTTGTAATATCAGTTTCTTACATTTCTGCTATCAGGCTATTCGCAAAAGGGCACCCATGACCGGAGGAGTGAAGAAGCCCCACCGCTTCCGTCCTGGCACGGTTGCTCTCCGGTTCGGCCACTGATATTCATTCGATTCTCACTGTAGTAACTTAGATACAGTTAGTTTGTTTTGTTCCAGGGTTCGAAATGAATACTCATTACTGTTTATTAATTTTTGTTGTGCTATTGATTGATATTGTGTAGGGAGATCCGCAAGTACCAGAAGACAACGGAGCTGTTGATCCGGAAGCTTCCCTTCCAGCGTTTGGTGAGGGAGGTAGCGCAGGACTTTAAGACGGATCTCCGTTTCCAGAGCCACGCTGTGTTAGCTCTGCAGGAAGCAGCGGAGGCTTACATTATCGCTCTGTTCGAGGATGCCAACCTCTGTGCTATTCACGCCAAACGCGTCACCATCATGCCCAGGGACATCCAGCTCTCCCGCCGCATTCGTGGAGAACGTGCCTAGATATATCGAAGCAATACTACCAGTAGCCAGTTCATGTCCTCCGCCATCGTCTTCATTTCGGTCCTCTAGGTTAGGTAACTCTACCTCTTTGCTTTTTGCTCGAGTGCTCTAGTACTGCGCAGGAACTGCTATCCTATAGGTACGCTCCTTGTTACTTCTCTGTAGGATAGATTGATGCGTCTGGTTTCGCGTGTTTCTTGTCATTTTACTTTCGTTAGTGCCTTCGATCGATGTATATATGCGTCCTTCAAGTTAAACAAGATGTAAATAAAAGCAGCAGATGCATAATCCCACTGGTTTTCTGTCTCTTCTCTATAATCTTTCTAATTTTTTGCTTATTAGTTATTTCTTCAATGTTGAGATCATATATCTCTCTTCTTTCAAGTTTCAGCACGCTACGTTTTTTCTGGGTTTCTGTCTGTTTCTCTTTGGAAGCTGGCATGATGGTTTCCGGGCGTTGCTTGAGAGCGGACACGGTAAGCGGCTGTTACGCTTTGTTGTGTGATTTTTAGTCCTGCGGATTGATTCTACTCAGATGAGTCTCTGCTCTGCGCGTCTAAATAACATGTTAAACTGTCGCCGCCGCATGTTGCTGCGTGCTTTCTCCATCTCACAATTTCGCATTCGTTTTTACATATATAGGAATCAGGAAATAAACTATCGACTATTGTTCACTTGAAATGTCGTGTAGCTTAATCAAATATAGATTAGGATAAGAAAATAAAAAGCTTCAACAGTTCGGAACTTCGGATCTGAAGTTAGTTAATCATCACAAGCACAGCATCTGTACGTCCATTCCTAATCTCAAACTTATTGCAGTTTAAACGAATTGAGAGAAAACAAAAAAAAAATATGATAAAATTAATAATAATAGTTAACCGATGTGTTTACATTCAATAGCTATATATATATAACTAATCATAAAAGTCTAACTAATAAACATAATCAATGTAAGACTAAAATAATACTAAATGGGCCAACATAAGATGGGCCTATATATAAATTTATATAATCTAACACGCCTCTTCAAATTCATGAAGAATCAAGCAACATGAGTTTATCTAATAATATTTAAAATTTTGGTGTAGGGTATGTCTTTGTAAAGAAATCTGCCAGTTGATCAGTAGAAGTCACATGTGGTAAGAAAATAGTGCTTGATAGAAAATGTTCACGAACAAAATGACAATCAATCTCAATGTGTTTCGTCCGTTCATGAAAAATTGGATTGCTCGTAATCTGAATAGCACTTCGATTGTCGCAGTATAAAAGTATAGATCCTGTAAGTGTAATGCCCATATCGGACAGCAATCTATGCACATAAATAATCTCTCTAGTAGTAACAGCCATAGCTCTATACTTTGCTTCTATAGAAGAACATGCAACTACTGTCTTGCTACGCCACGAGATCAACGAGTCACCAAGAAACAAACAAAAAGCTGTAGTAGATCTTCTGGTGGTTGGATCACCGCCCAATTTGCATCTAAAAAGGCTCGAAGCTCCAAATTTGATGTAGAAGACATAAAAAGTAAGCGAGTAATCGTATCTCGAAGATATCTGAGAATTCGCAATAAAGTACTATAATTTACTGATCAAGATGTAGAGACAAACTGACTGACAATGCTAACTGCATTAGAAATATCTGGCATCGTCAAACAAAGATATAAAAGCTGACCAACTAATCGCCAGTACCGAATAGGATCTGTGAGAGTCTCACCATCAGTGCGACGAAGTTTCACATGAAGCTCCATAGGAGTGTCAACTGTCTTACTATCTGATATATCTGCTGATCCAATAATATCCGAGGCATATTTTTGTTGAGAAATAAGAATACCTCTATCACCCTGAACAATCTCCAATCCAATAAAATAACGTAAGTGACCAAGATCTTTCATCTGAAATTGCTGACGAAGATGTCTTTGAGTTGCTGCTATTCCTGCTGAATCATCTCCTACTATAATCATATCATCTACATATAACAACAGAAGTACCATCCCCTGCGGTGAGGACAGTACAAATAAGGAGTGATCCTGAGAACTCTGCTGAAAATCTGCATTTGTAATGGCTCGCCTAAAACACTCAAACCAAGCTCTAGGAGCCTGTTTAAGTCCATAAATAGCACGACGAAGCCGACATACATGACCTGGTAGTGTAGAGAGACCTGGAGGAGGCTGCATATAAACAATTTCGGATAAAGTACCATGAAAAAATGTTTTCTTCACGTCTATCTGATAAAAAGGCCACCGACGTACTGCAGCAACAGCTAATAAAGTACGAACTGTGGTCATCTGAGCTACAGGAGCAAATGACTTATCATAATCAATTCCATGCTCCTGAGTAAATCCTCGAACAATAAGACGAGCCTTATGCTGCTCAATAGATCCGTCGGGTTTATATTTGATTTTGAAAACTCATTTACAACTAATAGTCTGAGCTCCCTCTGGAAGTGGGACAACATCTCAAGTACATGTCTCCTGAAAAGCATGAAACTCCTCTGCTATAGCCTTTTGCCATTCATGGTACTGAATTGCTTGTTGATAAGAACTGAGCTCTCGAGTAGTGTGTATAGAAGTAAGAAAAGAATGAAACTGTGAAGAATAAGAGGACAATGTGGCAAAGCCAAACCTATCTGGTGAACCAGAACAATCTGGAGTAAACCGATCAGGTGGTCTGTGAACTCGTTGTGACTGACGAGTATGTGGTGGTTGAGGTGGATGTGAGAGTGGTAATGAATGTGAAGATAATGAACTCGAAGTAGAAGAATATTGAGGATTCTCATGTGCCATCGTCGGAACTATCGTAGAAGGGACTGTACTATTAGAAGAAAGTAAAAGAGTTGGATCAATAGAGAAATTAGAACACTGAGTAGATAATGTAGAAGTATGAGTATCTGGTGATGTTAAGAATTCGACGTCTGGAGATGTAGAAAAATAAAACATATCTTCAAGAAATGTGACATGTCGGGAAATACGAAGACGAGCCAAAGGATCATAACAACGATATTCTTTATGCTCGAAATTAATGCCAAGAAGGACACACTTAGCTGAAGTAGCAGACAGTTTCGTACGCTCAGTCGGAGGAAGAAGAACAAAACAAATACATCCAAAAGTGCGAAGCATGCTATAGTTAGGAGGAGATGAAAAAAGACTCTCATGAGGGGTCTTGCCAAATAAAACAGATGATGGAGTGATATTGATAAGATTAACTGACGTAAGAATTGCTTCTGCCCAAAAAGTTTGAAGTACAGAATAGGATAATAAAAGAGCACGAGCAGTCTCCAAAATGTGGCGATGCTTGCGTTCTGCTACGCCATTCTATTCATGAATATAAGGACATGACTGCTGATAAAGAGTACCATGAGACTGTAAGATAGATCTAATAGTAGATGACAGATACTCATGAGCGCAATCAGAATGAAAAATTTTAACTCTACAGTTAAACTGAGTATGGGTCATAGCGATGAATCGGCTATAAATAGAAGAAAGATCTGACCGATTGCGCATGAAATAAACCCAAGTATAACGAGTATAATCATCAATAAAACTTACACAATAGAGAAAGCCAGTCATAGATGAGATAGGTGCGGGGCTCCAAATGTCAGAATAAACTAACTCAAAAGGACGTTTGGTTTTAGATAAACTTTTAGTGAATGGAAGAGCTAAATGTTTTGCCAATTTATAACCTGCACATGCAGATAGTGGTGAAAAGACCCTTGTCCGATGGCTCCACTTTGAGATAAATTTTTAAGTCGAAATTCAGAAATATGACCCAGACGTCTATGCCACAAATCAGCAGTAGATGAAACAACAGCAGCACAACTAATAGTGAAAGTATTAGATAAAGAAATATGAAAATATTTTAAATAATAGAGTCGTCCCTTTCTACGAGCACAACCAATCGTTTGACCAGTATGAGGATCCTTTACATTGCAGGTAATAGAATCAAAAGTAATAATGAATCTACTCTCGCAAAGACTACTGATGGATATAAGATTAAAAATAATACTTAGAACATGTAGGACAAAGGGCAAAGTTAAAGTATCTGAAATAAGACATCCAGATTTTGTAGTGAGTAACTGAGAACCATCGATTGTGTGTAGAGATGGAAAATGTGATGACAAAAATATAGTTTTAGACAATAAAGACTCATTCGAAGTCATGTGATAAGAAGCACCAGAATCTAAAATTCAAAAAGAAGACATACCTGGAGAGGCAGAAAAAGTAGATATAGAGGAGCCAACAAATGATGACTGTTGTTGACGCTGGAACTCTAATTGAGTAAGACGATACTTAATATCTGAAAAATCAAGAGAGATCTGACTAGCTGCCGGTGCACTATTAACGATATGTGCTTGAGGATCTTGAGAGCAATTTGAAGAAAAGAAACATTTCGCCTTCATTTGCTCTCGATATTGTAAAAATAAATATGAATAAAATTGAAAACAACTATCCACAATATGACCAGACTTGCGACAATGAGAACAAAAAATAGTCATGCTGATTACAGACTAGACCGAAAAAAAAAAAAATTTTTTTAATTTGATGAAAAAAATTTTTAATTAAATTAAAATTTGAGAAAATTCTCAAGATCGAATGACTTTGATACCATGAAACGAATTGAGAGAAAAAAAAATATATATGATAAAATTGATGATAATAATTGATGATGAATTTATATTTAATAGCTATATATATATAGCTAATCATAAGAGTCTAACTAATAAATATAATCAATGTAGAACTAAAATAATACTAAATAGGCCAAAATAAAATATGCCTATATATAAATTCACATAATCTAACAGCAGTAACGATCTTTTATCCAAATAGAAAGCGTTTGCTAAAGACCGCACCCGCCTAAATCCACTTCTCATGAAGTTAGGTCTCATCATTTACTTGAATCCGATTCTGAAGTCTTCATCCCGTACGTACATACTCAAACAAAACCAACGGCGTGCACTAGCAATCTGCCCTCAAATCCATCGGCGGCAATCCTCCTTGCAAGGTGTCGCCACAAATTAAAGTATACATATACACAATATCTTCCAAGACGGTGTACCTGTTCTTCCAAGACGGTGTACCTGTTGGTCGATTGTGGCTGAGAAAAATTGGTGTCAATCCTCACTTTTGTTTTCATTTTAAACGTTTAAAGGAAGAGGTTGCCAACCAATGGAGGTATCAAGAGACCCGCCGCTTGAGGCCAGGAAATGACGCACTCCGGTATACTTAAATCATCATGTTAAGATAGTTGTTGCATATGCATGCATGGTCGTGGTGTTCAACGTTTGCCTTGCGTGAGGTACGGAAGTACCATAAGAACACGGACCTTTGACAAAAAAAGCTTCCTTTCCAGGGGCAGGGATGAGAGAGATAGCGCAGGCTCCAGGCCCATCTGAGGTTCCAGAGCCATGCCTTTCTTGCGTTGCAGGAGGCGCGGCAGAGGCATACCTTGTAGAACAGTTCAAGGACACGAACCTCTGTGCCCTAGGCGCATCACCATCAAGCAAAGAGAGATTCATCTGATCCCCCGCTGCACAGTGGAGAGTGATGGTGAAGCCTTAATTACTTCTCTAACAATCTGCAGTAGTAAACATATGTCCCTTGTGTTGTAATTGGACCTAGTTCTTAATGTGTTGTTTGATTACCGGTTCTATTCTTTGTAATGTGACTTCGGTTTTAATTTATCCTCTGTTATCAAATTTTCCTAATGAGAATCACTTAATGTGAACCAGTATTACCTTTGATGCTTCCCTATATCATTCGGTGAGTTTAGAATTGTTTATGAAATAAATTTTTTTTTAAAAAAAATATATTTTTTTAAATAAATTTTATTTTTTTATTTAAAAATATAATAATAATATATAATAAAAAAATTTTATTATATAAAATTCTTTTATATATTTTAAATTTTTAAATAATTTTTTAAATATTTATAAAATATATATTAAAAAATATATAATTAAAAAACTGCGTTCGGAATCCTATCTCAAACGCAGACTCATTGAATTTTCCTTCGCCTTCCTTCACTGATGATTTCTGTAAATCAGTAAACGCTAAATTGCTACACTAGTTTCGGCCCGGTTGCAGCCTATACGGTATGGGAGTTACTACTTACCGTTGAAATGAAGTTCTGTGATAAATATTTGACCACACGAAATTTGCAAGTATGAATTATTGTCTTTCTATGTGATACTATTGAGTTGAAGAAATGTTTTTGGGTGATTTCTTGTAAGAAGATAACAGAAGAAAAAGTGCACTAGGTGAAAGATAGGAGGTGATGTGGCTGTTCCCTCACCAAACCATTTCCATCAAATTACTTATTTAACCATTTTGGTTTATAACAAATATAATCAACTATAGTCAGTATTATCAACCGACTATGAATTATCGACTATTATGTATGAACTAACATATCAAAGATAAAACCAAAAACATATCCAAATAGATTGCGGAGTCTTATCTTGAGCTTCTCCAATGGCAGCAGGAAACCCAAAGAAAAAAATCCCAACAACAAAATATAAATAACCAGAAACCCAACAGTTGTCGGAGAATTCAGCTAAAAAGAAATAAAAGCAATGGCAATCTCTCCAGTGCTACCTTCTCCTTCATCTACGGCAACCACTACAATTCCTCCCCACTTCCACCGTTCCCAGCCTTTTCACGGCGGCGCTACCTCTCTTCGCTGCCGTTCTCCGTCGCATATTCCTCTTGCGCTCCCTCCCTTAGCTGTTGCAGACCTCTCTCTCGACTCTCCGGCGACACTAGCTTTCCTCGGCGGTAGCTCCATTGCTGCTCTTGCCGCCGCTGTAACTCTTACCGACCCTCAACGCCGCCGCCAACAACAAGCTGAAGAAGTCGGCGGCGGGGATAAAGAAGTAGTGAAGGATTACTTCAACACAACCGGATTCCAACGGTGGCGAAAAATCTACGGCGAGACAACTGAAGGCGTTAACAAAGTTCAGCTTGATATTCGCCTCGGTCACTCGAAAACTGTTGAGAGCACTATTAAAATGTTAACCGATGACCGGCCGCTCGCCGGAGTCACCGTCTGCGACGCAGGTTGCGGTACCGGAAACCTTGCGATTCCTCTAGCTAAGGCAGGAGCACTTGTTTCTGCTAGCGATATCTCCGCCGCAATGGTCGCCGAAGCACAAACACGAGCTGAAGCTGAGATTGGGAATAAAGACCAAATCCCCAAGTTCGAAGTTAAAGATCTTGAAAGCTTGGGTGGGAAATTTGATACGGTTGTTTGTTTAGATGTGTTGATTCATTACCCGCAATCGAAGGCTGATGGAATGATAGCCCACTTGGCTTCACTCGCGGAGAAGAGGCTTGTGCTCAGTTTCGCGCCGAAAACATTTTACTATGATTTGTTGAAAAGGATCGGAGAATTGTTCCCGGGGCCATCTAAGGCAACGAGGGCTTACTTGCATGCAGAGAGCGATGTTGAACGGGCACTGGAGAAGGTTGGGTGGAAGGTTCGACACCGGGGACTTATTACGACGCAGTTCTACTTCTCCCGACTTATTGAAGCCGTCCCTGCTTCAGCTTGATTGATGTGAGTATTATGTTGTTACTAATTGCTTGTAGGATGAATTCTTGTTACGGTGAATTGCTTAACAACTATGAATTTCTGGGAGATAGAATGTTGAGTATTATAATGGTTTTGTATGACTTGTTCATTAAGTTAAGCAAAACAGAGTTTTAAATGGGAGCTGAGTTCCTCTTTGGCCTTTGTCAAAATTGTGCATTTGTTATGTGCATCTCATAACCAAAAACTAGCCGCTTAATGAACCAGTTAAAGGTGGATTTTGTTAAGCAAGCCGTTTTAAAGTAATAACAATGTTGATAAAGCATACAATGGAGAACTGATGAGAGTTCATCTGCAGTAATACTTGTGTCAATAAAGCTTGAAGGAGCTGATTGTTTTGTAACGAGTAATATTAACCTGGAAACTATTTACTTTGGTTGCTGGTATTCCCTTGGGGACATTAGCTATGTTGTTTATTGGGAGGTTCAATTTTAAGCTAATGTTCTTCAAATTATTAAGATGGAAGCAAATTGAAGATGAAGAAAATACACCAACCCCTCCTCCCCACCCCCCAAAAAAAAACATACGTAAACTTGAATTTCTTGCGGTCTGCAGCAGTGTCTAGCAAGAGGTTCTTGGTCTTTCATTGCTAGTGAAATCATTGATTTTCTAAATCACAAAAAATCATCACTTATAGATTTTTTTTTGGGGACTAAATAAGAATCCAAGACGTGTATCAGATGGAAAGCATAGGCACTTCTGAGACAGGCAAATCTTCATGTAACATTATGCTTATCTACTGATATCAATGGTTCATTTTCCCGACATTTTTAAAGAACGTCTAGCTTATCTACTGATATCTGTGTGAGACGATGCAGCATCTATAAAATTAATTCACAAAAACCAAATGCATCAAGCTACATTTTTATTCACTTCAAAGACTTTTCTATTACGTGTAGGATATAAAACCATTCTTGCATAAAATACATCACATGGTTCCCTTTAGCTTTCGTCCATTTTATGTCAGAAGCCTCTCGATCTCTTGCAATCCGAGAAAGGAAAGAGGATAACTGCTACCTTCTGCATCTCCTCCTCAGTAAGTTCACCTTCCGATACTTCTTCAGTTCTGGTTTCAAGTTCAACTCCTTCGGTGTTCCATCTGTTTCCCTATGATCAATTCACACTGAAAAACACCCCGAATGAACTAGCACGAGTTCAAGGGGAGAAATAACCAACTCACCATGAAATTATTTTTAAGCTTTTCTTTGGTTCTGAAGTTGAGTAGTTGATGTGTTGCCTCTGCAATGCAAGCCTGTAACAGAGAACTAATGTTACAAAGGCAGTAAATATCATGAACCAGTTAGTATTGAGCAACAAAAACATCAGATGTAGGAATGTACTGCATTACAAATGAGTTTTGAAACAGTGATGAGTGGCTTAGTTCATCATGGTTGAGTTTGCATGTTATCTGGACCTAGATGTAGAACAATTACAAAACAAATATTATTGACCGCTCATACATGGACGAGAATTAAATAGAAAAGAATTATACACAAGTACCAGAGCATCCAGAGGGAGAGATTCAATGGAAGCGTGCATGAAGAAGAAAGAAAGAAAGGTGAAATCCATCCACTTTCTTCTATTGTTTATTGGTTAGTTTGTTAACTGGTTATCGATCTCAGTGCCTTTGTGAACCACCACCTGACTTGAAACTGCTGGTTGAAACCGTTGTCCAAACTGCCTGATTCTCTTTCTAACTGGGCTTGAAAGGCCTTTCTTTGGGTCGTCAATTGTAAGAGCCTGAACTGGAAGTCCCTATTGTACAGCTGAACTGACTAGGCCCAATAGAGTTGTGTTCAGAGCGTGTTTCAATAGTGCGAAATTTTAATCAAAACTAAAATTTCAGAAAATTTATATATTTTATTTGCACAAAAATTAAAAATTATAATTTTATATACAAAACATAAATTTTAATTTTTTTATTTACATACATTTCAATACAATTCTAATTTTCAATTTTTAACTCATTTTAATAAATAATTAAAACATAAAAACTAAACTCTATTTTTAATTTATTTTTTAAAAATTATTCATATTTTTTAATTATGCAAAATTTAATTACGAATATTTGGAGTATGTCATTACATGTTTGCCGTCGTTGCTAAATTATGTATTGCGGACAAATTAGTAAATTAGTAATACAAAATCCCTTTGTTACGGTTCTTGAAAAAAAAAAAAAAATAAGAACTATGATTTGGTTTTAATTTTATTCAATATTCTGAAATTTTTTTTATTGGAGGAGTTTATTGTTTAATGATGTCAACTTCCGCCACTATCACTTTCTAATGGTGCGTCAGAGTATCCACCATCTTCAGCCAAATCATTAATAGCAAGTGCTGCTAGCGTGCCTGAGACCACCGAATTATTTACGCATTTTTTCTAGATTTTTTATCGAAATACTCTTCAAGTGCCATCATCCCAATTAATCCATTCCTTTATTCTACACCCATTGCGATCAACTCTTCTAATTTTATATTTTTTAGTTTTAGATTTAAAATTTAAATAGTTAGATATCATGTAGAAAATGAATAAACCATGCATTTCAAATTTCACTTGTTCGATTAAAAAATATAACATATAATAAATAAACAAATTGGCGCGTTGATATTATGCCCAACAGAATGGGCTCTCTTAAGCGTGTATGGGCTACAATAATTTAGAGTCTATCTAGGCATTCTTGTTTCCCTACTGTGCTGGCCATGGAGAGAGAGAGACAGAGAGAAGGCGGAGGAATGTTTCGAGCAAGGATGTTTTCTTTCTTCGCGGGCGCCGCCGCGGCATCTGTGCCGGATTCTACTCATCCACGAAATCCTAGAGCATATTTTGTAAGGTCCTCCCTCTCTCTCGCCCTCAATTTTTGGTTCAGTCGATCTCAGTTGTTTTGGGTTTCGCATTGCTCTAGAAATATACAAGTTCTTCCTTTCGTGCTTATTTGGAAAGCTGCTTTTCTGTTCTTAATTTTTGTCGCGTGTTTTGTTATATTTCCTTAGTATTTGGAAATCATTGTATTTAATTGAGCCACCATGCATAAGTCGCAACCGTTGATCGAATAGTTTTTTCCTGTTTCCCCAACCGAGCGGGAGGAAAGCCTCACCTTATTTGATATCCCCAATTATGGAGATTTTTTTAAATTCTAGCTGTGACGTGCTTCGTCCAATCTCCTAGTTCATCTCTCTTTATGAGCTGCTTTAAACTATATTCTACATACGTTGCCTTTTAGATTGGCTAAGACTTATTTTCCTAAGAAGTATGGGCTGTCTTAGGGATTTTCTAATTGCTCGCTGTTTGTATTCAGACGGCTGCGATTTTATTTTTAGGAGATTAGGATCTTTTTCTGTATAATTTTTCAAAATTTTAATTTATTAAGTAGTTGTAGTCAAAACTTTGGAGAACTAGAGATAGGAGTATTTTTTCTGCATAGAACTCTACTTGTGCACACGCATCTTGATTGCAGAGTTAGAATCATTGAACTTATACCAAAATATTTAGGTCTTCAATTGAGGGTGGGTTTTGGTTAACCTTTTTATTCATTTGTGTTGTCTTTGTATGTAACTAACTTTTTTATCTGAACTAGATTGATGACTTTTGATGATGGTCTTTGTATTTATGGTCTTCGTGTTTATAATCGTGTTCTGTGTCATTTTGTTAGGGCCAAGCACCCAAGGGTTTCAACTCCCAACAGTGGCATTCATCTCAAAGAAAATCTTAGAGAAAGGAGTCGTACATATACATGACAAGTTTTTGATACACAGTTGTAACAAAGAGAGTTCCCATTTAGTTCTGAATGGTGATATGCACGTCTTGGATCTTTGCACGGTAGGCATATGTTTAAGAACAGGAGAGCAGATTGGTTTTCTGCATTAAGTCATTGAATTTTAGTAAGGGAAATCTGCTCAGGTGAAATGAAGGTATTTAATGATTTATTGCTGGTGCAATCTTGGACCTATGTACCCTTTTTTAGATAAATATATATTGGTTTTTTGTAAATTTCTTGTTACTAAATACATGGAAAACTGGATAGTATTGGGAAAACATGTTTGACGAAAGTAATCAGCACTCCTGCTCTGTCATAAGTACAAGTAGAGATGTAATTCCGTTGCTGTATTTGCCTATTCTTATATTGATGGGAATCCCTTTTCACCTGCTTTATTACTGCTTACTGTATGTAAAACTTGATTTACAAGAAAAGCAACTTTCAACTGCTGTTATGACCCAAGATCAGTAATATTGACTAACAGAAGTTACCTGCTCTGGGTCCTGGATAAATTAAATATTCTGCTCTCTCATCTTATGCGTTCTTGTGATGAATTCCTGTAGAATAGCTTTCTTTATTTAATGACAAATGACCAAAGCTCTTCTCTTCCAGAAATTTATGAAGATTGTAAGAACATTCACTATAACAAGTTTTATACTATCTCGCACCTCCTACATACTATTTCAAACTGCAAGGTTTTTGTTTCTGAAATTTCTAATTATGAACATTTATACTGTTTTCATCTAGTATTTTCTGGCTTTAAATAATGAGTCTTAAACTTTGCCCTGATGGTTCGGTTTCTATCATGACTTTGTTCTAATAGGCTTAAACTTCTTTTTGCTTGTGCAAGTAAGCAAAAACCAAGTTTGTATTTTCTAACAGGATAAGAATATCCGTCCTACTTCATTCCAAGGAATCATAGGAAACCCTTATGTTTGTCGTCAAGTAGCAAGTTTATTTAAATGGCCAACCATTGTAGTAGCTTAAATTATAGCAGTTGCATATTTTTGTCACCTGTATGAAAGAAGTTCTATACAAGATGGATCCTTCTTTGTGAATTTATTGACAATAAACATTATTTGGTTCTTTCTTATGGTTTCGCATTCATGTAGTTGTTGATATTAGTATATGTATTCATCATCGTCTCCAATATTGAGAATCTCTTGAATGTGGATACTAGCGACTGGACAATATGTTACGTTTTACCACTCTATCCAGATAACAATGAAACCCATTCTCACACGTGAACTTGTTTTTATTGGTTATTAACCCTGTTGCGTTGGCATATCTGCGGCACTGAACCGATGCAATGTCTGGTCACTTTGTCTTTGTGTCATCTAGTGGTGTACAAGTATTTACTCTTTAAATGCGACTTCTAACTTATTTTAACTAAATGTGGTGAATTATTGTTGTACTGAACATTTTAACTATACTTTGCCTTGCACTTTGGGCGTCATCCAGATGAATTTTTCTTGAATCCTTTACTGACTGATGCTTTCTGATACTTGAAAAGTTTTATGTCTTTGTGGCTACACAACTTTTTGAAGAATGATCTTTTCATTTTGTCATACTATTATTTCAAGTATGAAGTTCCGGAAGAGCTAATCTCCATCCTATAATCTAATTGCATATAACCAAATTTTTACTCCTTCCCCTTCAGGTGAGCAGCATCTACCGATCTCTTAGTGAACATTACAAAGCCCTGAATGCACGATATCGCTCTGGAAAATTAGACAAGACATGAAATTTCGTTGCAAAATCAGAGAAGTCTCAAAGGTTCTATCATTTTGGAGACCTCCGAGTGATAAATGCTTTACGATTGAACTTTGAATAATTTGAACCATCGTAAGTGCTTAACTTCTCTGTGAGCTATACAATATGGTGGCTTTTGAGCTTTTCATGGGGCCAATGCAAATGGATTTGGAAGTCGTTTTGGCACTTGAAGTTTATACACTGGCTGAAACCTTGGAGTTCCTTTTTGTTGTTCGGAATTTTCTCAAAAAGATATGCAAATGTTTCCACTTCTGTTTCTAATCTTTTGAGATAATATTGTTTGTATAACAATTTCTTGTTTTCCATTTGTCGATTGCTGTATGCTGCAAATGATCATACTCTCTGTTAGCATTGATCAACCATTGCATTACCTCAAGCACCTGATCATCGTGTTACAAAGTTTCTCAACACGTTGTCTGCAAACCATTGCAGTCATCAGCATAAAACCATAGTATGATATGCGACATCTTTTTATGAAGTTTATCAATTCGAACTTATTATGTCAATTTCATGTGCTTCTTTCGTGAAATTTTCTTTTACTAATTTGTTTTGTAGAATTTGATTCTCCCAATTTTTTCAGTCTCATTCATTCCCAGTGTTTATTTATTTAAATTGAACTTGCTGGTACCAAAATCAGACTCGTGGATGCCCAGAGTTGTGAACAATCTAGCTGGAGATCAACACAAAATGCTCAGGTCATCTCCGGGTTGTCCACCTCTGTTCTTCCTGCTCCCTTGCAATCCTTTCCTCCGCCGTCCCTCCGCCGTGGTCTCCGCCAAGCCTCGGCGGCGCCGATCCCGCGACGATGACTGGAAGGACTTCGTTGACGACGATAATGATGAAGGTTTCCCTGCTCCCTCTCTTCCTCATTCGGACAGCAACCTCTCTGTATTTCCGGCGGTAGCTCAGTCTCAGACGCAAACCAGTCCATCGTTGAGGGGTTCGGATGTCCTCCACGCGCTGCAGCGTGCTGCCGCTGCTGCTGCTATAAAAAATAATTCTGCCAGGAAGGGCAGCGGCAAGAAGAAAACAGGGAAGAGAAACAACGAGCAGTCAAGCTGTGCTCATGATCGCAAAGATGTTCGACCGATTGTGATAAAGAGCGAGTGGGAAACCAGAATTGATGAACTCGAGAGGAGAATTTGGGATCTCAAAGCTCGCCACCACTAGTATATAAAAGATTGCTTGATTCATCTGTTTTCTATTCAAAGGGGTTGAGACTTGACATAACCTTCCATATATGATATTCATTTTAATTTGGGATATAAACTGCTGTTACCCAAATAGCTAGCTCGAAATTGTATCGGATGGGGCTTCATAATCTTCTCTAGTGGGATTCTGAACTTTTCATCTGCTTTACGCAAACAGTTCCAAGTGAAGTATTGTCCACTTTTTACTGGTAGCTAGTAAAAAGAAGGAGAAGATAAAGTTGATGGAACAAGCTAGCTTGCATTCCTTGTGGGATTAGAAGTGCTTTTGTGTCTCCTTTCTAGCCTCACATTGCTGGACTTTAGTGGCACATCTGAGGTGTATATGCATCTGAATCAGTAATGAAATTTGGCATCTTCTTACTCTGTTTGTGGCCGTTATTCTTCCTGCTATAGTCATCTCACCATAACATTATGTGAAGCTCGTGCCACTTTGGCCACCCCCAGCTTCACTTTGTGTGAGAAAAGGATTCAGTTTCCCAAGTAAGACGAAGCAAAGTGACCAAAGCCTTATACCATGGAGCTGCTCAACTTGCCTAGTGGTTCGCTTACACCATTGCATACAACACGGAGACAATGGGGCAGCTGTCGCATAGTCCATTGTGGAGGAATAGCAGAGCCTTCTGGTGTTCCTGCACCTATGGGACAGAAGACACAGTACAAAGATGGGCCCTTTGAGAAGGCATTCATGTCATTGTTTGCTAGGAAGATGGAGAAGTTTGCTATGAGCAGTGGCGATACTGCAGGCAAGAAAGAGCGGGGGTCCTGGAACTGGGATTATGAAAACTTTGTTGATGTTTCTAGGAGGGTGATGATGGGACGGAATAGGAAGCAGCAGCAGGAAGTAGTCAGGGAGGTGCTCCTCTCCATGTTACCCCCAGGCGCCCCTTCCCAGGTTCATTGGTAAAGCATGACATAAACAAAATGATCACATTAAGATGGCCCACTACTAATTGAATTTGTTTCTTGTTTCCTCATTATAGTTCCGTAAACTTTTTCCTCCAACAAAGTGGGCTGCTGAGTTCAATGCTGCACTGACTGTTCCGTTCTTCCATTGGTTAGTTGGTCCCTCTGAGGTACATTTGATGCACGTAAAAGTACTCTTCTCTATCATTGTTCTAATTGCTGGGAAGAATCATGTGGAAAATTTGATTACATGCTATTCTTTCTAGTTGGAAATTGGTTTTGTAGCAAGTTTGTCTTCTTGATAATCTTGATTTGCGTGTCTAGGCTACAGCTAGTGAACATACTGTAAATAAACGTTAGTTAGTGGATGAGGATATATCATCAGGTGTTATTATGACGTCAGAGTTCTTTTTATTCTTATGAGATAGTCTTCTTACAACCTCGTGCTGACGAGACTCTGTACAACCATAAAATCTGCGGCATATAATCTAATAAGCATGCAATTCCATGTTCATGTTAAGTTCATGATACAAGATTGTTAAAACAATCATGGATTGCTCTTAACTAAAGTTCGCATAAAACAAATACGTGCGTGACTTTGTGATAGCTTCGAAAGGAAATTTCGCTAAATGTAATTCATATGAATTTCAGAGACTTCAGATTAATCAAGTATCAAAATTTGTTTTTCAAGGCAGTCTATTACTGATTATGGCAGCATGTTAACCTTTTACGATTCATATCTGTATGTGAATCTCCCTTTTGTTACTAACATTTTAGTTATACTAATTTCATGTCTTCCTATCTATACTGATAGCCGGAACATTACAGGTTATTGAAATTGAAATAAATGGAGTGAAACAAAGAAGTGGTGTGCATATAAAGAAATGCAGGTTGGATTCTCTTATCTTAAGTGCAAACATGTTTAAAATTTTCTTGGCTTTCCATTTTTTTGATTTTTATGCCAATATCCGCCTACATTCCATAAACGTTCATGACAATTTCATAGATATTGATTGTGTGTTCATCATGTGGAAGGTATCTGGAGAACAGCGGATGTGTAGGAATGTGCGTGAACATGTGCAAGATACCAACCCAAGATTTCTTCACAAATGAGTTTGGGCTTCCCTTAACTATGAATCCAAGTATGCCTCTACTGTCCTACATTGTCAGTTCTTGCTCTAAACATTTTAAAGGGATGCTTAAATGAACCTGTTTATTTTGTGAAGAGTATTTACATCCATCTCAGGTTTATAGAGGGATCTTAGAAAATTTATGTGTTCTGCATTTAAAACATGCAGGCATGACAGATATGAGCTATAGTAAATTTATGTCTTATATTCCATAACTTGCGATAAATGTGTCAAAAACAATAGGATGCCGATAAAGAAAACTTCTGCTTCTCCAACATGCTTTAGACCATGATGTCATTCTTTGTAATTCATGAGCACATGTTTAAGTGGTGATTGACTCAAATGCTCAGACAATGTTTTCTAATAGTAACAAAATCTGTTCATGCACTTCACGTAGTTTATTGTCTATACAAATGCAGGCCACTGAAGTTACCTGAATTCTATCCATTTGTTACCCATGCTTGTGATAGGAATAGTTAGATTTTGATGAACTCTGCAATGGGGTAATGATTTTGCCACTACCAACTTACATACAATTAGCACTGTTTTGTCATTCAATAATTTTGGGTGACAGAAAAACTTGTCTTTCCTTGTATCTTGTGGCTTAATTTTCACCATGAAAAGTAAATTATGTTGAGCCCATAAGACTGCAAGTGATAAACGATAAAGTTGATGAATCCAAATTCATATTCCATGCATCTCCAGGATGCAACTGTTCTTGAATCTTGAAATATACCCCCTCTTTGTGCTTAGAAATGACGGGCCACACATTACGTGGATAAGCTGGCTATAGTTGGTGTCAATTAGATGCTCCAGTGTGCTCCGCAACTTGAGAGTTTGTTGTTAGTATTAAAACTCTTCACTGCAATGTCATAGCTATTAGGAGAAGAATGTATATCTAGTGCACTTATTTTAGCTTTGTCATTCACAGACATGGCTAAAACTACAACTAGTCTTCATGTTCACTATGGTTAAGTTAGTCTCTAACTCTCTATCATCAATCTGATCTTCAACATTGCAACTCTATATTCCAATTCAAAAATTTTTTAGATTCACAAATGTGTTTAGTCTCTTTATTTCTTTTCAAACAGAAGCCCTACATACTATCAAGTGTCAGTTAAATGTGTTTCAGCTAATTCTATAAAGCACTATTCATGATTTAGAGTGGTAATAATGACTTAAAGAATGGATAAAATCTCTGCAAATGTTAGGTCATCAGGAATGAAATAGATGACAACTTTGTCATGGAGTTGCAGACTAGCTCTTTTTTCATGTATGTGGTAATTTGAATGTACGTCTGTTTCTCTTCCATCCCAGGAAAACCATTCTGACTTCTTAGCGATCTTATACTTTCATCGTTTATCTTTTTTTATTTTAGAACCTTTATGCTTCTTATTTGAGGATAACTGCAACGTATTCATGAAAGGTGATATTGTTGTTTACTATTTTTATTTCATTACCACAGATTTTGAGGATATGAGTTGTGAGATGATATATGGTCAAGTTCCGCCTCCTTTTGAAGAGGACCCTGTCTCAAAGCAGCCATGTTACGCCGACTTTTGTAAGTAAAAAACTAAAACTAAATTGGGAGCTCAACTGCCAAACTATTGTGATAACAAGACTGCTTAAGGTTCTGTGGCAAATTCATGCTTACAGGTTCTGTGGCAAATCCTAGCTCTGCAGTTTGTCCCAAATTACAATCTTAAAGGTCCACTATCTGGAAGAGCCAACTAAATAGGGTATTTGAAGTATATGGTGATTCACAATTGATACATAAAAATTTCATTCCACATTTGCTTAAGGTAAGTTTACTTCCCTTCTGCAATGTTCATAATGATTCTTATACATGACTGATACTCATGAAATTAAGTGTTTGCTTTCCTGATGTATTCTGATCTCTGTTCCAGAGTATTATTTTGTTATTTTGTTATTCTTAAGATTAACTTGTTAAACAATAAAGACATACCAATTACCATCATCAGTAGAGAGTAAGCATGTAAACAAATTAATCTCTATTTTGTTGACTGATTGCACGGAGAGAGGCATGTGATTGAAGAACTTTCTTGAAGTGTTAGCTACATTGGCATCGTTGTGTAGGTGAATTTCTGAATATTCTCTCACAATAGAGTTTTGATACCAAAATACATTAATAGTTCTGTTTTAAGATTTTGCATTTGCGTAGTATAAAAAAGCTAATGAATTGCTCAAGTTTGTTTCTTTCCTGAATGTTTGTCATCAAAATTTTGCTTTTTACTTATGTTCCCAAGTTATTTGTTACTCTCCTTTCGTAGTTCATAGTCTGATGAATAAGGTTGCATAAGCATGTTTGGAAAAGAAACTCAAAGCCATAGGTATAGAGGTTAATTAAATGCCACAAATATGGAAAGAGTGACCTGTTTATCATCTTTTAGTTACTCTGCATGGAGTGTAAGTAAATACAACAACTTTGCTCCGTAATTGTTATTTTTTTTCTTTGAGTAGAACTCTGACTTAATAAACAATTTAGAAATGGGTGGCACAATGTGAAGATTGCACTAGAAGCTTATTCTTTTTAAGAACATACATCTTCTTTGGTAATAAAGTAGTGATACATTTTGAGTTATCCTCTGTATATTGTTGTTCTTTTCAGAAATTCTTCACTTTTTGTTGCCGTTGTTGTCTACTTTGTTTTGTGAAATGTGGGGTACTGTTTTCACCACCTATCTAGGTAGCAATTTGGAAATGATGTTATCGACACGTTTTTATCCACGCAACGTTAAGAAAAAATCTATCAACAAATTTTATGGACGTATGAAAACAAATGACAGCCTCCCCTAGAAGTTGCATCCGTAAAAGTTGTCCACTTACTATTGAAACACAGAATTGGAATCCTATGTTAGCATTATAGCACTGCTATTCTTGCAGAGACGGGTCTTCTTTCTCGTGTTGGATCAGACTCTATGCGAAAATACTTCACCTCCATACATGTGAGAACGAGAGGTTGAAGTTAAACACCCTATGCTGCTATTCATAGTTCTGCCGTGTTTATCAAAGAAATGTTCGTATGTAGTTCAATTTTATTAAAATATAGCTTAATGATCTTTCGAACAAAATCTAAAGACTCAAACGTCGTCGTGTTCTATACATGTACCGGTGAAAACAGATCACATATCAACTCCAAAATTGTAGTTTAACCAAGATAGCGTTTGAATACGAACCTATCAAATTCAGATTTATAAATCTCAAGAACCTACTGACAAACTTTTGACCGCCAAAGCAACTGCCGATGAGGTAATATACAACACTGTCTAGTTGTTAATTTCCTTGGAACTTACCAATAAAGGCAAAAGTTCAAGGACGAGCATCTCTCAATAAATTAAACTTCCTACTCAATCCAAGCAGAGAAACCTTTACAGAAGTCTGGAAGACGAGCGATAACCATTCAGTCATATGTTAAAATATATTTGGTTTTAATTACACAGAGGTGGTGTTGTTATAGCTCTTTAGATGGTGTTTTAAGAAGTATACTGATGGGTGAGACAGCTGCTTGGATCCCATGATAAACATAGAAAACATAACTGCAACCACCGTCAAAAGCAAGCAGTTCTCTAAAGCGGTAATGTTTGATGCCAACGACCTCCTCGTTCCTAGAGCCACTGCCATTACACTTCAGGAGTAGTGGAGGTGGCACACCAGGCTTTGCCTGAGGAAATTATGCATCAACCAGAAAAATGCCAAATTGAAATAGTGAAGGATTCTTATTAAGGTTTTCGAAAGAACCTAGTCATATCTGAAAGGACAGATCAGCTACTTACAGAACAAAACCAAGGCGGCCATCAGGTAACACCATAGGAACCATTTTCATACTGGTTGGCGTTGGTCCTCTGCCAAATATCACAGGCTGCATATGCTATGCACACCAAATGGTTAAAAATATGAATAGATGCAGAAAAGGGGATTTGCACAAATCAAGCTTAACTGCTGCAAACTAGACATGGATATTAATCCACTTGCAAAGAGTTTAGAAGGCACTTACAACAAAGTGCTATTCACAGGCGAATATGGGCTTTTTCTCCCCCTCTAAAATAAGTGCAGAAAAAAGACATTTGGTGCACATCAAACTTAACTATTACAAATCATACATGAACTTTAATCCACTTTCCAAAGAGTTCAGAAAGCACTTAATGACGACTTATTAACAGGCCAAGAATGGCTTTGAATTCAGACAAAGCTGCAGTGATTGGATTTTAGTTGACAAAGATGTGGGACTTTAACCACATGCATCCAACAAATTCTAGTCACCTCAGCCATTATCCTAGGAAGGGGAAAATAAGAACAGGTTGCCAGAATGGCCACAATAATTAGCATTTCTATTGATAAAATTTGCATTACCAGAATACCTTCATTTTAGGTGCGAACATAAAAGATAATATTCAACAAAATAAATTTCTCTAAATAAAAGTACCGATGCCACTAAAACTTTGTTTCTCGCAACTTTGCAGCCAGAAAACTTAGTCAACAAGACTACCTGACCAGCACCAGTAGAGTGCCTAAGTCAAGAACCATACGCCCCATAAGGATCTCTAGGACAACCATAACTAGGATATGGGGAATAACTAGGAACATGACCATTTCTCTATGAATTCAAAATGCTTTTTTTATCAGTTTGAGATCTAGCAAAGGTGACACTTCAATAACATGACCTGAGATATAGAATAGACCAGATTCAGTAAATCGTGAAGAGGTCAGGTCGTTCAAGATGTCATCCTATATTTTATAGATAGAACAGCCAAGAACTTAAGAAAGATGCTGCGACTGAGCATGTACCCCATAATTGAAAGAAAATCAGGTAGAAAAAACATCTAAGTCTACTATTTTGGGCAAACGAACACTTTGGTTAGCAAGATACAGCTAACTATTCTAACACAAATTAACAAAGAAGGTCAAACGATGAATACAATTCAGATCTTTAATGACAATTGGGTAAACAAGCTCTCCATTAAAATTTGATTGGAGAAAAATCTAATTGACCAATCTAACAAACCTAGCACTTACCATCTAATTCATCCTTCTTTTCTCCTTTTAATGCTTTCGATGCGTTCTATCTTTCAAAGTCCCGTTTGCTCTGCACATCTTTTCCAGACGGAGGAACAACTTTTGTAACTTTTCCATAATGCCCAAAATGCTCCTTTAACTTATCTCGTGCAACATTCTGTCCCAATTTTTACTATAGAGAACTTAGTAGCTATATTTTTATAAACGAGCCTCTTGGCTTTTGCTGGAATCAACTCCTCGTCGTATTTGAAAGTGCATGTTTGGGAATTGGGATAGAGGGAAGGAACACGCTCTTTTCTCTCTCTCTCTCTCTCTTTCGGTCGTTTAAAAATGCTTAAATTTTTTTTAAAGAACATTTATAAAGTTATGGTCGTTTAGATAATGCTTACATTAAATTAAAATAGTAAAAAATAATAAAACTTTTACCAATAATATATCTATCTAAACGTGATAGAACTCTTCCGCAACTCACTTGCCTTGGATTGAGCGTTATGTGCAAAACCGTATCGGTTTGCTTTCGGCCCACACTTACTGGGCTTGAAAATGGCGATAGTAGAAGAAGTCGCATTATATGACTTGGCCGAAGGCAATATCGAAGATGTATTTACTTCCTCAGTCGATCGACTGCTATCATCCTCCCCAATTATTCCTATGGTGCTGTTTGAAGAAGTTTATAGTGTACTTTTTTTCTTAAAAAGTCGTTATATTTTTAAAATAATTTTTTGTAATATTGTATAAATTGTTAAATAATTTTATAAAATACAGTATAATACAGTTTAATAAAAATTAAACTTATTTTAAGAAAATTTATAAAATATTTTTTTATCACGGTTATCTTTCAAATAACTTATCGTTCTTGTGTCAACACTGCAATTTTCCTTCGTCTAATGCTCTTTCTTCGAGAACAAAGAACGCAAGTCAACAAAAAATTGTCCGACTGGTTTTACCAAAAAGCAATACCGAATAGATGGAACTCGATTGTTATTTTTCTCTACATCGCAATCGAAGTCGGCCTATTTCTTCGTATTGCTACGCTTAAATTGAGCATAAGCGGACGTTACCTCACCGAGTAATAAGACTAACCACCTACTTCCTGCAACACAGACAAAGAGTCATTGTAGAAGAAGAACAAAAGAAAAATCTCCGCGGGGTGGTGTTGGCGGCTATGTCGATGAAATCTCAGGCGGCGGTGTTACTGTCGGTGGTGTTGCTGTTATCAACACTGGTATCATGCTTCGCTGAGATCCGGGACTCAACGGTTCGTTTAGACTCGCGACCAATCATCCTCTTCGAGGAGTTCGGTTTTTCAAACACCGGCTCACTCCATCTCCACGTTTCTGGTATCTCTTTCTCCGACTCCAATCCCGATCTGGATCTTTCTAAGCTTGGCTTCTTCTTATCAACACGGGACACGTGGTTTTCCGTTCTCGAACAACTCCATAACAACGATATCACCTGCCCTCTCCATTCGAATCTCATCAATATTCTGTACACTTTTGATTCACTCCCTAAATCTCCTAAGACTCCTAATGGCCGCGCGGATTCTTTTGCTCTCGCTGTTGAAAACCACTCCGTTCCCGGACAATTCGCGCTCGTTTTCGCTAACTGTCTTCCTGGCCTTCGTGTTTCAATGTTGGTTCATTCTGAAATGTTCAATTTTAACCCGGCTACTGGTCGCCGTGGTTACCTCTCCGTTGGCTCTGCTGTGCTCCCTAGAATATACTCGGTGTTGTTTTTTGCGTATCTAGCACTCGTTGCTGGTTGGTCTTTCGTTCTCTGCCGTAATCGGGTCACCGTTCTCAGAATCCACTACTTCATGCTTGCTCTATTAGTGTTGAAAGCGCTTAACCTGCTATGTGAAGCAGAGGATAAATCATACATTGACCGGACTGGTTCTGCACATGGCTGGGATGTTTTGTTTTATATATTCAGCTTTCTTAAAGGAATTACGTTGTTTACTTTGATTGTTCTGATCGGTACTGGGTGGTCGTTTGTCAAGCCATATCTACAGGATAAGGAGAAGAGAGTATTGATGGTGGTCATACCCCTCCAAGTGATTGCTAATGCAGCACAGGTTGCTATTGATGAATCAGGCCCTTCTGCTCGGGACTTGGTCACGTGGAAACAGGTGTTTCTGCTCGTTGATGTACTCTGCTGTTGTGCTGTGCTTTTCCCAATTGTATGGTCCATTAAGAACTTACGCGAGGCTGCCCGCACCGATGGAAAGGCAGCTGTTAACCTTATGAAGTTAACACTATTCCGACAATACTATATGGTGGTCATCTGCTATATTTACTTCACACGTGTTGTTGTGTATGCTCTAAGCACAATCACTTCGTACCAGTACCTGTGGACTAGTGCTCTAGCTGGGGAGCTTGCAACCCTTGCATTCTATGTGTTTACAGGGTATAAGTTCCGGCCAGAGGTGCACAACCCTTATTTTGTTATTAATGAGGAAGAGGAGGAAGCTGCAGCTGAGGCCATCGAGCTCGATGAGGAGTTTGAGTTGTGAGACTGGCTTTCTCTAAAGAGTGCAATAAGACTTTATACAGATACCAGAATGGTTGGAGGTGAAGATGACTTTGAACTTAAATCATTTATGATATCCCTTTGTTTGTTTCTGTTTGTACCTCCATTGATCTTGCTACCATCCTACTTGTATCTGTGTTTTAGTTGAACCTTTTTGTCTGTTTCATGTGGGTGCTTGTAAACTTTTGTACCTCTTAAAGGTGCTAGTTGATGTAATACATGTACCTCACTACCTTGTTTATAGTGTGTGGATAAACGAATATTTTGCCACCTTTAGTTGTTATGAGTTTTATCTATGAAGTTTTTCTTGTCTAGGCAAATTTCATAGAAATCATAACATCCCTTTTTCTCTATGTAATTCAGTGCTGTTCTGCTTCGGCTAAAATTTAGTGCAAGTTAGAAAGGATTTGATTTACTTAGAACAAAATATTACATCGACCAAATCTATTGCATTAGCTTTACATTTATTATATTTCACTAGTTTGCTATGGTCTGAATACTTCAGAAGCACTATTATGGAAGAACCTTCTATCTGTTGATAGTTTGCTTTTGGTGGTGACAATATGTGTGTCAATTATAATGTTTTCAATATAACGTGAACTTCCAACAGCCCTTCTTCATACTGGAATGCATATCTCTGGATTGCTGCTTTACATTTCATTGTTTATGTAGCAGTTTCGAAAGAGTTCGTTTCCTTATGCCTCTTGAAAATTGATGGAGCATTTGTTTTGAGTTTTGGCCTTATGCCTCTTAAAAATTGATGGAACATGTGTTTTGAGTTATGGCTGAAGAACTTTTTTCTGTTTGATAATCAACAGGGTTTAGATAACATTTTAGCTGTTGTGTACGACTTTTGATGTTATAGTGGAGGTACATAATCTGTTGGATATTCAAACACTTTTTGTGTAAAGTTTGAGTTGACCTTACAAACACTTGAAAATGTCATTTTACACTTCACCTCAATTTCGTGCAAGATTCAGACCTCCAATATCCATGCTATCTACTCAGTCTGTTTTGTCAAGATTAGATTTCGCTTTCTCTGCAGACCTTTTATATGAAGGTCTGATAGCTTTGGTCAGCATCTTTCTCATGGAAGCTTCAGTTGAAGATAACACGACTTATGACCATTGAATATAGATGCTATCTTGGTGAAGCTGAGGAGTGCTGTGCATGCATGAGTATTGGAGTGGGTGATATGGACGACTATAGCCACATGCAGCTCTCATAATAGTGTTAATTTGGTAAGGACTCACATTTTGTTTACTTCAGAAAGTTAATGCTGTATGTTTGGTACTTTCTGCCTTGATTAGTTAATGATTGTGGAGATGACTCACCAGTTACTTGTATGTGCTTACACTTCTTATTTTGTTATATCTTATCCAGTTCATATCTGAATAATGAGATTGTTTAATTTAAAATATTTTCAGATAACATACCCTTCACTTGGTTTGAGAACGTTTATTAAACTACTTGTACTAAGTGCTTCAGACATGATTCATGGTTCTTAGAACCACATCCTTTATTTGGTAAGAAAGTAAGCCCAATGGTCAATTTGAGTTAAATATGATTGTAGACTGGTTTTTTATGTCTGATTCAGTTAATGACTAGTAGGAAGTAAAGCCGTAATGTTAAACTCAGTTTACTGTTTGCTTGTGGAAAACAGTTCATGTGTTATTCTGAAGAAACCTTCTGTCAAGTGACTTCATGAACAATATTGGTGCATGCAAGAAAGGAGATTCAATTGCTAGTGCCAGAGTCATGAATGAGAGTGAAACCAAAGAGGACAAAAGATGAGCAGTTTTGCTTAAGACCTATATTGTGCATGCTTGTGACTCTTAAAGTTGAGACCTCATTTGGACCTAATTTGTGTATCTCTCCTCCTTTTGTGAGCATTAGTAATCCCATAGAATCTCCTGATTTTGTTAATTATCTTTTTTGAATTCACTAGTGTCTAAGTACTTGCACTAGTTTCCTATCTCTAATTACTTGCTTGCCTACTCATGCAATTCAACTATTTGGAGTCGAAGTCGCTTTTCTGTTGAGGTACATTTGGAGGCTATATCTCACTTGCAATATTTCACCCAACTTCTGGATGCCATATTCTTCTTTGATGCCAGTCATTTTAACGTGAATGTGCTATGCGGTAAAATTTATTTTACTCTGACATGGAAAGTGTTGTTTCTTCTTGCTTTCTTGCTAGTAGTATTCTTTATGTTAATCAGGCACCTGTAGCTATCAGTAGTCATGGCCTCTGCAGCATGTGAACGCTTGTTAGTTTTGCTCAACTCTTACATGCTTCTTTGGCTATCAAAGTGTTAGATCAGTACTTCAGCATGGTGTTTTGCCATCCATCTGAATCACCCCGCCTAGATGCTTGATATTATGTTAGGTCAGAAAGATTGTTATTATGTTGTATAACGTGCAAATCCTTGTTACTGAGTTTTAGATTCTACAATCATGCTTTCGGACATACAGCTTCTTAGAACATCTTTTGAATCCACGTGACATGTACTGCTGTATTCGCCTCCATTAATCTATAAATTGATAATGCATAACAGATTTTGGTCCTTCCAATCTTATAAAAGGCCCTAACCCTGTAATTAGCTTCCTATTGAGCTATCAAACGTTCTTGGTCTGCAATCTTTGTCATTTTGTTATGTTCTTCTACCTGCTTTGGCAACTGATGCTGCTCTTCTGCATCAGTATACGTCGACTATTTTCTGAGGCAAATGGGTGTGTTACTATTTTGTACTGGCTATGGATGGGAACTTTATTGCCTCTTCAATGTATATTGGATATTCATGTGATCTTGGGCCACCAGAAGTGAACTCAATAGTTTTATTGTAGGTCCAATATGTGATTTCATTTTCGCGCCACTGAGAGAAAGGTTACTTTAATAACGTAAGCTTCCCTCGATACGGAATTTTGTCCGCATTGTCAATACGGAAAGATATTTACTTTTCAATTTTTTATTTTTTATTTTTTAATTTCTAAATATTTTATACAATTTTTTAAAAGAATTTAAAAAATATAAAAAAAATTTTAAAAATAAAATTTTTTTAAAATTTTTTAAATATCTTTTCTTTTAAAAAATTACTTTTCAATAAATATTTTCACAAGTGCAGTTGTCGCCGTCACATGTTTAGGGTGCGCTTATTTTTAAATAATTTTTTTTTAAAATAAAAGATTTCATTATTTTGAGAATTTTAAAAAATAATAAAATATGTTATAAAAAAATATTATTACGTAAAATATTTTTATATATTTTAAATTTTTAAATAAAATTTTCTATATATTTATAAAATATATATTAAGAAATCAAAAATTAAAAATTAAAAGTCTGACTTTTTGATAAGTAATGTTAAACGAGGACCAAGTAAGTATCTTCGAAGATTACATGTAATTTACATTTAGAACGTGCAAAAGGATAACTATATTTAAATGAAACGGTTGGTCTCAAGTTTGGAGAGCTCAGAGAGTGCGTTTGTTAGTCCATATCAAACGTTACTTTTAAATTTTTTTAAATTTTATATTTTTTATTATATATTATATATATGTATAAAATTTTAAATAGTATAAAAAAATTTTACATAACAAAATTTTTTTATTGCATATTTTTTTTTATTTTTTAAGTAAAAAAAATAAAACTTATTTAAAAAAATATATAAATACTTTTTATTTCAAAAAAAATTCTATTTTATAAATAATTTTAAACGCATTAATGGCTTGACGTTAATTTTTTTGGATATGAGAAAAATGTGCATCTTTAAGTTAGGGCTTTATTTCAAGATTACAGTCATATTTGACAGGACTTATTACTATTTTTAAAGTTTATTTAATTTTTTATTTTTTGATAAATTTCATATAGAATTTAAAAAAATTAAAATATAAATAATTATACTCCATAATTGTTTATATGAATAATTTTAACTATATTTTAAAATAAAAGAGTCAAGCTTGATTTTTAAAAGCTTCAAAAGAAATTTTTTATTAGAAAAGCTTATTTTAAATACCCTGCATCGTTTATGAGTATTAAAAATACAAACTGAGCAAATAAACAGGATAATTAGTTGTTTGTGACTGTAATTTTACTTTTACGTATACATTGTTTGCTGTAGATGCACTTCCGAACCTGTTATTAAGCATGAACCAAGTTTATACACTTCGCTCTTTTCAATTTTTTCTCCTATTAGCCAGACAATCCTTTACTTTATGGTACCGCTGCTTTATATAGTTCTACATGTTACACTTAATGCGTGTTTCAAATACCCATAATTAAATTTTGTAAAAGTAAAAAGTAAAAAGTAGAGTTTCTTAAAAAATAAAGTGGAAGTAGAGTTCAGTATTTGTGTTTCAATATATTTTAAAAATATATTAAAAATTGAAAGATATAATTGTATTAGAAATATGTAAATAAAAAAATTAGAATTAGAGTTCCGCATATAAAAGTAAAGTTCTGAATATTTTGTGTAATTGAAATATAAAAACCGTTCAAAATTCAAAATTTGATCAGAGAAAATAAAATTATGAATATTTAAAATACGTATTTAGTATTTTGATTTACTTGTTAAATCCATGTCCATGAATTGACATGAAGTATTAAAATTTTTTTCAATTTCTGTTATAACTTGGTAAACATGTAACACCCTGGTAGATACAGCTACTACATTCGGACATTGCTGGACACTGCAACTATATGTCACTTCATTATGAAAATTTCCCCTCTTTTTGTAGTGTAATTTAGGGTATCACTAGTTTTTCGTTTATACTAGCATGTTACACAGTTAATGTTATTGGTATCCGGCTTTAGTTAAATCATTTTTTTAGTCCAGTCTTGGAATTGTTTCTGTTTGCATTGCTGGGCGTTAATTTACATCTAAAGTTTGCCAAGAACCAGCAGCTGATATAATAGAATGGTCAATTTCAGATTATTATATTTTTGTGTTTCAAATATTCATAATTTTATATTTTTATATAAATTTGAAATTTTAAATAGTTTATATATTTTATTTATATAAAAAAATAGAATTTTATTTTTATATTTAAAATTTTAATTTTAATTTTTTATTTACACACTTTTTAATATAATTTTATTTTTTAATTTATTTTTAAAAACTATTAAAATATAAATATTAAAATTTATTTCCAATTTATTTTATAAAAAATTTTACTTTTTTATTTTTATAAAATTTAATTACAAATAATTGAAACTAATTTTTACGGCAAGAACAAGTGGAATCGGATGCCAATTTGACTCAGTACGGGCGTCTGATTTACTTTTTTTTAACGCTTTTTTTTATTTTTTATTTTAAATATTTCAATATATATTTTATAAATATTTAAAAAATTTATTTAAAAATTTAGATAATATAAAAAATTTTACATAATAAATTTTTTATTATATATTTTTATTATTTTTTAAAATAAAAATAATAAACTTATTTTTTAATTAAAATAAAATATATTTTATATTAAAAAAATTTTATTTCATAAATAGCGCGCACTGTGACTTATGACACTGATACTAATTTTGGCCGAAGTGGCTTTTTTCTCTTATATAAGGAGAATGGTGGATCAGGAGCGGCAGAATGACGATTTAGAGAATCAAACCTGACGCCAGCGGAGGAGAGGGAAGAAATGATGACGAGCAAAGACCAAATGGTATTGAAGTGACAAGGCGCGCATGCTCCAATGTCTTCTCGCAAAAATGAACTCAAGTACCTCTCTCTTCTATTTTTCCTACTTCTAGTGAAGTGCAACTGTTATCATTTGAGCTAAGGGAAGCATGAAAAGGCAAAAACGTTTTAATGCTTCGTTTGCAGGAAATTACAACCTTGAATTGACTATAGTAGGCTCTAAAGGTGGGACCTAAGCTATTACAGCTCGTTAAAGAACAATTTGCAAAATATGGGAAACATTGAGCTAGTTAGAGCATACCGCGTTCCAACAGTTGCTGTTGGAACCTCTAAGAGCATAGTACCTGAAGAAAGCCAAGAAGCTAATATCTGATCATGCTGGTGAGCTATGTTGAAGAATCATGGACATGTGTATTTACAATATAGTTTCTGTTATTTTAGCTTTTTATTTTTTGTTCGGACGAATTTAAAATTTTTTATAAAACTAATTAACAATACAAAAGGTAAATCTAAATATTTATAAATATTATGTCAAAATTATTGATAATAATGTGAGACTAATAAAACATTTGAAAATATTTTGAAAAATAGTTTTTTAAAAAATATTTTTATTTTTAAAAAATAAATTCTATATTTTAAAAAATAATTAATAATAAGATCATATGACATAAAAATTTTTATATTTTTTAAAATTTTAAAAAAATTATGTAAAATATTGTAGAAAATTTATTTTAAAATATGTAATAAAAAATTAGAATGAAAAGAAATAGAAAAGTAAAACCAAACATGTATTGAACTTTTTTAACATATGTCTTTTAGTAGAGTTACTTTTTTTTATTATTAAGTGAGTGGACTACTTCTTCTTAAATTAAATAGATTATTTATACGACAAATTAGTCGAATCATAAAAGTTCTGAAACAAAATACGAAATTTGTTTTGAAATGAATCTGAACACCATAAACACCTTGAATGAAGCAGATAGTGAAAGTTAGGTTTAGGGTAGGGGTTCTAGCCCAAATCTGTTTAATATGTTCTGATACAATGCGATAATTTTAGAATTTTTCAATAATCAATTGGTAATAAAAATAGTATTGGCAAATCTTTATGAATATAATTTCAAAACTATATAAGTAATATAAAACTAAACTTATTTAATATTTATAATACTCTTGTTGAGGTATTAACAAGTATGTCAATCCGAAACTTTGTTCTATCCAAGCTCAATCTAAGCAGCACTAGATAGGGGGGCTCATTGTGGTCAGTAGTTGAGAGTAATTTACAGCTAAGACCAAACATGATCAATTCAGATATGCAGCGTAAACCTTTATGCATTGCGTTTCCACATCTCGAAGTTATTATTTTTGATATTTCAAGAAGAACTATGGAAATAACAAAACATACATTTTAAACTATTAAGATCGGGGTCCTTCATGTTCAACTACCTGAGATATGAAGTGTTGGAGACTTGTCTTTGCATTTGAACTTAGAAGATAGAATGAACAACTACCTGATATATGGACTTTCGGGTTTTTTACATATAAAGATTTATCAAGTCAAGAGCAGCGGAGCACCCTATTTAATCAGTAGTGGAAAATCAATATAGAACAGCTTCAAATGAATCAGATAGTGCATATTATATAGCAGTACCCTATTAATCAGTTGTAGTTTTCAAGCAGCCCTGCAAACATTGAAGAACTTTGAAGAGAGCAGTGCCTGCTTGCTTATTAAATTCATGTAAAAGCTTATTAAAAGCGTTGCAATGAAGTCCCATACTAACTACTGCACAAGCTCCTTCGGCTCTTCCATGCCCCCGACCATCTCTGCAAAACCAAATAAACAATCTAAAACAAAAAAGCATTACTTTAAACAAAATCTAAACTATTCTGCTGACAAATTAAGAATGTATTTAGGTTTTTTTTGGAAAAAATACTTTCAATTTTATATTTTTTTAATAATTTTTTTTAATATATAAATATTATATTATAAAATTATATCATTATTTATATTTATGATTTTTAAATAAAAAATTTTAATTATAAAATAAAATAAATATCTTTTTACTTTTTTTTTTATATGCACTCTCCGATTCCCCTGCACGCCACAACAATCTATCCCATCAAAATGAAACAGAGCAAAGATAAGGTATTTGTACTCTAAAACCAGAGTGATTGTATAAAACTTTAATAAATTTATTTAAAAATTTTTAAAATATAAAAATTTTTATATCATAAAAATTTATTATTATTTTTTAAATAAAATAAAAATATTATTTTAAAAAATTATATTTAATGTAACGGCAACTAAACCTCAAAACAATCCATCCCATCAAAATGAAACAGAGCAAAGATAAGGTTTTTGTACTCTAAAACCAGAGTGATTGTACCGTAAACTTAAGCCATCCCCAATCAATACATACCAAGTCACATAACCAACGGACACTTTCCGTCTCTCTGACGCGAATTGCGCGGTTGCTCTTGCTTTGCTAAGCTCATGGTTTGATTCAGTCAGTCAGACAGAAAGCAACAGTTCACTGCTGAGCTCTATTTCCAATTCATTCATTCGACGCTACAGCGTAAAAGAACAAAACAACGGTACATCACCAGTGCTAACATCAGTGCACCACCGCAAACCAGTGGTACTCCTTCCCTAGTTCTTCTCTATTCCGAGATTACATATTGATTCTAGAATGCTACCTGCTGCAGTTTGTTGATTCTTTTATTACCTCAACCACCGCCGGAGATCGGTAGTCGACGACGGTGAAACTTCGCTTTCAGTGTAGGTGGATGATACGTTGGACCTCTGCTCGGACAAGAAACGCCCATGCACACTCTTGAAGCTTGGGCTTCGCAGGCTTTGCGAGTACCCGTAAGGCTCGGGCACTGGGAAGGAGAGCCTTTTCTTTGCCGACAATCCACTGCTGCCAGTGAAACTTGTTCTTTCGCATTCTGGGGTCCCAGGACGTTGTCGTGGCGCGCTCTGGGAGCGAAACCGTGCTTTTGCGGATTCTGTCGCAGCCATGTAGTTTGGCACTGTTGTATGTTGGCTTTGTTGATGATGAGGTAAAGGTTGAAAGCGAGCTGTTGCCGGAGCATTGCTGTAGTAGGAATAATAGGCGGAGCTCCGGTGCTCGTCACGAACACTGCAGCGAGGGCTAGTGGAACGAACCTGGACGGGACGGGTTTTAGCAGGGGAAGGGGTTGCTAGGGAACGATGATGGCGCGGTGACTGCGGTGGGAGAGGTTGTGGTTGTCGGCGGTTGGAAGAAGGGGTAGAGTAGGAGAAGGGACGAGCAGTGTCAATCTCTAGTGTTTTAATGGGGTCTCTGTGATCTGTTGAGATTCTAGCTCTGCTGCTGTAGTCCCATGAAGTTCTTGATGCCATCCACCTGTCCAGCCACCGGGGCGGACGCTGGTCTACTCCACCGCTGCTGCGGTAGCCTTCTTCACCTTCTTCTTGCTCAAGAGAAGGAGATGGGTTCCTGTCTGATTTCCATTGCTGTCATGTGGTAAACAGAGCGATGTGAGCCGACTGAAGCATAAAGATAAAGAAAGAAAGCTCCCAAGCTAAAATCAATACATATTGGGAGAAGGCATAAGAAAGAGCTTTCTCTCGCTTCAAAGCAGCTTCTTTCCTGTTCTGCAGCGTAGCTTGAATCTCTTCGATTGTTCGTGGCCGCTCGTCCCAATCATACGCGAAACAACCTGCCTCCCTTGACTGTACATACCAAACGATATCCAAAAATCAGAAACAAAACATAGGGATTTGTAGAAAGAGTTTAATCCGCTGGTTAATTAGTACCATTGATCTCCGTTCAGCAGCAGCAATGTTATGGAGGTACCTAGAGTCCCAGAAAGAGTTATCGCAGCTGAAGGAAGACATGTTGCTGGCAGCACCGCTACAGCCAGGCGCGGCCAAGCCAGCAATAGAACCTTCTTGCGAGAGACGTATCCGTTGGTCACGAACCCGAGCTTGTACCCGTACTAGAGCTTGCATGCATCGCAAGGTCATGTTCGCCTGCTTCCTTACATTGTGCCCACGCACCACTGCCTGAAGCTTCACCAGCCCTCTCAACGCTCTCAATGCCCGGCGCGCCTTTCCAAACCACCAACATTTGTCCATTAGAACAGCAGAGAAGTAAAAAAATCTTTAAAATGTATAAAAGAGATCTTGGATGTTAACCAAGTATCCTCTGAAGTATGTTTGGATGAGAACGGCGGCGTCGTGTTCCCTTGCAAAGCTAGCTGATGGGCGTGTGAGCCTCACTACCTCTGCTGCTGCCTGTGCAGTGGCCGCTGCAGCTTCTGCGGTTGCTGCAGTTGCAACAGCCACTGCTACAGCGTGCCTTTGCTCCGGCGTGACAGAAGGAGCTACAGGCAGTGCCGTCTTCGCCTGAACTTGCTGTTGTTGCTGCTGGGGTTGCGGTGATGGCGGGGTTTCCTGTGCCGACGGTTTCCGGAATATCCATGATCTTCTTTTCTCCCTCTTCTGCTACCAAGAATAAGAAAGCAATATATTATTAGAGAAACAAGCCAGTCTACTATTGGGAGACAGTGAGGAGAAACAAACCTTATCTTCGTCGGAGTCTTTGGAAGGAGAACGGAAGGCTCGTTTGACAGCGGTCAGCCAGGAGCTCGCCACCTTCTTTCCCATGAGTTTTGCAGCATTTACACCATCACACTAACCAACAAGACAACCAACTAACTCTCCGGCGCACTGCGTGAATGGAGTAAAAAAGAAAGAGAGAGATCCCCAACTGCAGCACTGCTCCACTCCCTCTATTAAGAAAAGAGAGTAGCGTGTATATGTGTGGCTGAATAATGCGCTGCAGTTTTTAATGAATAGTTGCAGTGTAGGAGATGCAACTCTCATTACTGCGACATGGTAATATAATCAATCAAACCCGAAGCCCAAAAGTAGACTTTGTAACTGAACTTGCAGCCAAACCTGGCTCGGAGAGGTTCCGATCGGTTACCTCAAAGGGAATGATTAATTTAATGGAAGAGATTAACGTTTGTGGGAGCAGAGGTTTAACGAGAAAGCTGCGGAACTAGAAAGAGGACAATAAAAGTAAAGCTCGGAGACGTGATTAACGAGCAGAGAGAGTGAGAGGATCTCGAGGCAAAGCAAAGAAAAAGCAAAAATAAAAAAAAGGAAAACAGTTGTTGGAAAGAGCGCTCTCGTGCTATCCTTGCAGCTTTGCGTTGCCTTTGAGTCGGATGCACATGCCCAAAATCAGACCTAGTTCCCTTGAGTTCAGTCACATTCATATCAGGTTTTTGTTTTCTTCTTTTTATTTTTTATTGACCGTTTAAGCTCTTCACTTAAATTAATGTTCTCACGTTCTGGCTTGCAGGTGGATAGTCTATCATCGTTATGCTTCCTCAGCTCTTACAAAAATAGGACACTTGCCTTTTATTATTTTTTAACTTTCATTTGTAAAAAGAACGAGTCAAACATAGCGAGATTACAGACTTTAATGTCAAGGAAAGTGGAGCTACATAAAATTATTCCAGTTTACAGAGTTTCATTCCCCAACACCACCATCAGATATGATAGGATATAGAAAAGTATACATGTTCAGGAACCATGAACTTTCATCCATTAATTTATTTATATATCTTGTCATCCACTATAAACATATAAAACGTTGAAGCATTCTCGAACTAAAGAAATTAATAAAGAGAATGCAAAACCAAGTTGAAGAAACAGTTTACTGAGAGCAGTCTGCAGGTGTTTGAAGCATCGTTGCAGCGGCATCGAGACGTTTGTGTATAAATATTGAGAAGAGCCAACATTGTTGTTTGTTATCGTTGTTGGTGGTGTTGGGATTCCGCAGCGAAGCTGAACGAGAGATGGAAGAAGAAGGAATAGCGCCAAAGTGTTGGTCAAACAGAACAGGTCTGAGAACCAAAACAATTTATTTACTACCGACTGCTAAAGCCCAATTTGGCTACTGATTCTACTGATTTGATGAAGGCCTGTGCCTTTGATGCCTGCCAACTAGAATTTCAAGTATTGCCGATTACAACCTAGTCAGTGAGCAGAATGGTTTGTGGACATTTATGGTGTTGGATTTTTATGGCATTAGCTATTAGCTAACTGTTGAATCATCACCCAGCCTACTACTGCTACCCACATCGTACTGCCAAAGAGCCCATTTGAATTTGTCATTGAATTCCATTTTGGACCCAAGGTGGTCTAGGTGGAGATGAAACACGATGAAATTAGAATATAATATATGATTGTTCGTGAACTAAATGCACCGAAATACTTTGTTTCAGTTAGACTTAGTAACCGAACGAGCTATAGCTAAATCTTTCAGCTTTCTCCAAGATTGCCCTTCCTGAGAAAATTAGCATTGTCGTTAAAACCAATACCATAAAATTATATGAATAAGGGCTGTTAGGTTGCATAAGAAGTGAGTTCAGTTATTCTATTTAATGATATCGGATGAGTTATGGAGGCGATCAATGTGTTTGGTTACTTATAGTAATAATGAAAGTCACTTCTCATTGGAAGTGAGTGAAAAAATATGTATTTTATTCTAACAGAAGTTACTTACGACAAATTATAATATTAAATTAAATACATAAAGTTATTCAAAAGTGATTGTTTGATAAGAAAAACTCGCTTCTAAAATTAACCAAAAAAAGTCCTTAAAAAAATATATGAGAAGTTGCAAGGCAGCACATGTTTAACCAATTAAAATTACTTACAAGAAACCAGAAAGTTGGTTGCCATTTCTAGAATGATCACGCCTGCTCAAAGTGAGTTATAGAGTTTAAAGCGATTGTTTGTAGAAGATAAGTAAAAGTTAAGTATGCCAACAACCTTAATTGAATCAACAATTAGAGCTACAAATAAGTATACCTAACAAACCCATCCGAACCGTTCGGGTTAACCTAAAATATATCGATTCAGGATCATAATTAGTTTGGATCTATAATTAAATAGCTCAAACAGTTGATCTAATATAACCTGATTTATTTGGAGAGTTGATAAAATTATTCTTCGATCCTTTTGAATGAGTCAACTATGAACTAATAAAAAAAGTTATTTGTATCATTTTTTTCTTCAGCTTACACTCGAAGTCACAGTTTGGACTATATTTTGGTTCATCTCAGTGTTCTTTTTCTTCACTATTCTGCTTCCAAGTTCTACTCGATCGTTGTTCTTCTTCGTTTTGCTCAATTGTTCTTCCTCTTCCAGCCGCGCAACCAACTCTTTGAACTCTATTGTCTTCCTCTTCTAAGCGGGTTCTTCTTTTATTCACATACAACCAAATCTGAATTCTTATTCTTCTTTGTTAGATTATGTGAATTTATATATAGGCCCATCTTATTTTTGCCCGTTTAGTATTATTTTAGTCCCACATTGATTATGTTTATTAGTTAGACTCTTATGATTAGCTATATATATGTAACTATTGAATATAAACTAATCATCAACTATTATCATCAATTTTATCATATTTTTTTCTCTCAATTCGTTTCATGATATCAGAGCCATTCGATCTTGAGAATTTTTTCAAATTTCAATTTAATTAAATTTTTTTTCATCAAATTTAAAATTTTTTTTTTTTGTCTAGTCTGTAATCTGACCATTTTTTGTTCTCATTGTCGCAAGTCTGATCATATTATGGTAATTGTTTTCAACTTTATCTATATTTCTTTTTACAATATCGAGAGCAAATGAAGGCGAAAGGCTTCATTTATTCAAATTGCTTTCAAGATCCTCAAGCACATATCGTTGATAGTGCACGGGCAGCTCGTCAGATCTCTCTTGACTTTTCAGATATTAAGTATCGTCTTACTCAACTAGAGCTCCAGCTTCAACAACAGTTATCATTTGTTGGCTCCTCTATATCTACTTTTTCTGCCTCTCCAGGTATGTCTTCTTCTTGAATATTAGATTATGGTGCTTCTCATCACATAACTTCGAATGAACCTTTATTATCCAAAACTACATCTTTGCCATCACATTTTCCATCCCTACACACAGCCGATGATTTTCAGTTACTCATTACCAAATTTGGATGTCTTATTTCAGATACTCTAACTTCACCTTTTGTCCTACATGTTCCAAGCATTACTTATAATTTTATATCCATCAGTAGTCTTTGCGAGAGTGGATTCATTGTTAATTTTGATTCTATTACCTGCAGTGTAAAGGATCCTCATACTGGCCAAACGATTGGTTGTGCTAGTAGAAATGGACGACTCTATTATTTAGAATATTTTTATATTCTTTTATCTAATCCTTCCACTATTAGTTGTGATGATGTTGTTTCATCTACTGCTGATTTGTGGCATAGACGTTTGGGTCATATTTTTGAATCTCAACTTAAAAGTTTATTTCAAAGTGGAGCCCTCGGACAAAGGTTTTTTTCACCACTATCTGCATGTACAGATTGTAAATTGGGAAAACATTTAGCTCTTCTTTTCACTAAAAGTTTATCTAAAACCAAACGTCCTTTTGAGTTAGTTCATTCTGACATTTAGGGCTCCGCACCTATCTCATCCATGACTGGCTTTATTTATTATGTAAGTTTTATTGATGATTACACTCGTTATATTTGGGTTTATCTCATACGCAATCGGTCGGATCTTCCTTCTATTTATAATCGATTCACCGCTATGATCCATACTCAGTTTAACTGTAGAGTTAAAATTTTTCGTTCTGATTGTGCTCGTGAGTATCTGTCATCTACCATGAGATCTATCTTACAGTCTCATGGTACCCTTTTTCAGTAATCATGTCATTACACTCATGAACAGAATAGGGTAGCAGAACGCAAGCATTGCTACATTTTGGAGACTGCTCGTGCTCTTTTTTTATCCTATTCTGTACCTCAAACTTTTTGGGCAGAGGCAATTCTTACTTCAGTTAATCTTATCAATATCACTCCATCATCTGGTTTATCTAGCAAGACCTCTCATGAGAGTCTTTTTTCATCTCCTCCTGACTATAGCATGCTTCGCACTTTTGGATGTACTTGTTTTATTCTTCTTCCTCCGACTGAGCGCACGAAACTGTCTGCTACTTCAGCTAAGTGTATCCTTCTTGGCATTAGTTTTAAGCATAAAGGAAATCGTTGTTATGATCCTTTGGCTCGTCGTCTTCGTATTTCTCGACATGTCACATTTTTTTAAAATATACCTTATTTTTTTACATCTCCTGACGTCGAATTCTTACCATCACCAGACACACATACTTCTACATCATCTACTCAGTATTCTAACGTCTCCATTGATCCAACTCCTTTATTTTCTTCTAATAGTACAGTCCCTTCTACGATAGTTCCAACGATGGCACATGAGAATCCTCCATATTCTTCTTCTACTTCGAGTTCATTATCTTCATCTTCATCACCACCCTCACATCCACCTCAACCACCACATACTCGTCAGTCACAACGAGTTCACAGACCACCTGATCGGTTTACTCCAGATTATTCTGGTCCACCAGATAGGTTCGGCTTTGCCACATTGTCCTCTTATTCTCCACAGTTTCATTCTTTTCTTATTTCTATACACACTACTCGAGAACCCAATTCTTATCAAGAAGCAATTCAGTACCCTGAATGGTAGAAAGCTATAGCAGAGGAGTTTCATGCTTTTCAGGAGACATGTACTTGGGATATTATCTCACTTTCAGAGGGAGCTCAGACTATTAGTTGTAAATGGGTTTTCAAAATCAAATATAAACCCGACGGATCTATTGAGCGGCATAAGTCTCGTCTTGTTGCTCGAGGATTTACTTAGGAGCATAGAATTGATTATGATGAGATATTTGCTCATGTAGCTCAGATGACTACAGTTCGTACTTTATTAGCTGTTGCTGCAGTACGTCGGTGGCCTCTTTATCAGATGGACGTGAAGAATGCATTTCTTCATGGTAGTTTATCCGAGATTATTTATATGCAGCCTTCTCCAGATCTCTCTACACTACCAAGTCATGTATGTCAGCTTTGTCGTGCTATTTATAGACTCAAACAGGCTCCTAGAGCTTGGTTTGAGTGTTTTAGATGAGCCATTACAGAGGCAGATTTTCAGCAGAGTTTTTAGGATCACTCCTTATTTGTACGGTCCTCATCGCAGGGGAGGGTACTTCTGTTGTTATATGTAGATGATATGATTATAATAGGAGATGATTCAGCAGAAATACCAGCAACTCAAAGACGTCTTCGTTAGCAATTTCAGATGAAAGATCTTGGTCACATACGTTGTTTTCTTGGATTGGAAATTGCTCAGGGTGATAGAGGTATTCTTATTTCTCAACAAAAGTATACCTCGGATATTATTGGATCAGCAGATATATCGGATAGTAAGACAATTAACACTCCTATGGAGCTTCATGTGAAGCTTCGTCCCACTGATGGTGAGTCTCTCACAGATCCTAGTCGGTACAGGCGATTAGTTGGTCAACTTGTATATCTTTGTTTGACGATCCCAGATATTTCTCATACAGTTAGTATTATGAGTCAGTTTGTCTCTACACCTCGATCAGTACATTATAGTGCTTTATTGCGAATTTTCAGATATCTTTGAGGTACGATTACTCGCTCACTTTTTATGTCTTCTACATCAAATTTGGAGCTTCGAGCCTTTTCAGATACAGACTGGGCAGGTGATCCAACCACCAGAAGATCTATTACATGTTTCTATTTATTTCTTGGTGACTTGTTGATCTCGTGGCGTAGCAAGAAAATCTACCACATGTGATTTCTACTGATCAACTAGCAGATTTCTTTACAAAGGCACATCCTACACCGAGATTTCAGATATTATTGAGCAAACTCATGTTGCTTGATCTTCCATGAGTTTGAAGGGGCGTGTTAGATTATGTGAATTTATATATAGGCCCATCTTATTTTGGCCCGTTTAGTATTACTTTAGTCCCACATTGATTATGTTTATTAGTTAGACTCTTATAATTAGCTATATATATATAGCTATTGAATGTAAACTAATCATCAACTATTATCATTTTTTTTTTTCTCTCAATTCGTTTCATTGTTCATAGCTAATTCTTTTTTTTATTATTCTTAATCTCTATCCATGTACATCAACATTCTACTAGAGTTTATATATCAATATATCGCCACTAATGGATGCCATTATGTATTCATGCGAGAGATAATAACTGTTGTTAGTAAGATGACATTTGCAGTGCATAGTTGGAAGGAAAACCACAATTATAGTCATTTTCTACTATTTTGAACAATTCTTTCCAATGAAATCCTCTTTCTAAATACGGTTAGCTAGATCCTTACGGGAGTTGTTGCTAATACATATGTGATGATTTCTTAGAAAGATTAGCAATTTGCTTCTCTTTCATATTATTTTTCATAAAATCGGATATCCAAAGTAAAATAATTAACCAACTATTTGGGTATTAACATCTCTCATATATATACCCATATCTATTTCAATACCTACCTAATATGGAACAATCAAAAGACAGGTTGTTAAGCGCACTAAATTAGAGTCCAATTTGACATAATTCAAGACGAGTTATTGGTCCACCTCCAAAATAGTTAGCCTATTTTTTATTTGGACATAATTTCAAACCTCTACTCAGATCTAAACCTACATGACTAGCTCGTTATTCATTCGGATTTATCAAGTTCTTTCGTTACTAATTTGAACCTAATTTAATTTAAAGGTCCGATAATTTCTCCCATCAACACGTGCAATTGTCTTTTTTATGCTCGATCTTTTGCGCAAGTGGCTCTATTTTTTGCGATTACTTTTTCTACATGCACTTAGTCGCTCATTGATCTCAGTTCCTAATCTAGCTTATGATCAGTTGCGCTTCAAACGCAAATAAATGCATAATACTTTAAGTGATTTTATTCTTAAAAAAGTTTCATCGAAGTTTCTCATTCTATGACATATTTCTTACAATTTTAAACTATCTATATTTTCATCAAACTATTGGATGTGATGTCTTTTTTCGTCTCGAAGGTTAGTTGGGTGTTAGTGGTTACTCTATTCAATCTCCAACAAGTATTAAAAAAACCTCTAGTTATCTTTTTTAAGAAAGAATTGTTATATAATATTTGATTTGTTTTTGTATAAATTATTATTATTTTTCATTATTTTGTAATATTAAGAAGTATATAATAAATGTGTTTTTCTTTATTTTCTCTATCAAGGAAGAAATTAAATTTGTAGGTTTTTTCAAATTCTGTTATGGTATTAAAGTCGGTGTTTTTGATAATGTGATCGCTTTCTTTTTGCAACGAATCTCTCCTTATGCTGCCCCATAGCTGATTTTATTTCGAACACGGGATCTATTTCTTTCTATTCTAGTATGCGAGGTTTCTTCAACTGCGTAATGTATTCAGTAGTTCTTTTTTCCATGCATGACAGTAGAACTTCGATATCACAAAGCGCTGATCACTATTCTTGACTTCATGATCAATTATACGCAATCTCAACTCTTACTCTGCTCATTATTAGCCGCACGCGATTGCTTCTCATGCGATTGATGACGATGTCTATCTTGTCGATCTGTGCTCCTGACTCTTCATGCAATCAATTGTATTCATGCAATCAATATTCTATTTATTTCTTTCTTTATCTATTGAGTTGTAACTTTTTTTAATTTTTTTTTTTCTTGTACTAATTCTACATAATATAATCCATATATTTATACGGATTAAAATTATCAATTCTAATCCAACCTATTAATAATCATATCAAATTCGAATTAACTTATTTAATAATTATAATTTTTAATTTTTAATTTTATAATTTTAAACTTTAATGAAATTATAAGATCAATTGGAATGAAAGTGCACGATATTTTTAGTGAGGAGATATCATGAATGTCCATCAAAATGTGCATTTTTAATATCTTCATCCATCTTTAAAATACTCAAAAAAATTATTTTTATATTTTGAAAATATATGATGACAACTAATATTTTATAATTATAAATACATATTAATATTTTCGATAAAAATTTTGATAAACATAGCTATCTAAAAAAAATTTTGATAAAAATTTTTATACGAAATTCAAATTCATCATTTAACAAAACATCTATATAGTAACACTTTCGATAATATTATAATTCTAATCTTATACTATTTTACTAAAATATAAAATAAATAATTATTATAAATATAATACAATTTAATAATTTAAAATTATTATTTTTGATTATTTTTATAGCTAATATTTTAATATATTGTTAAAAAAACTAAAGAAGAGGTGGCAATTTGGGTTGGTGAGTCAAATTCGGATTAATTCGAATCGACTTATTTAATAATCCGATAAATTTGTTCAATCATAATTCATTTCATATATTTATATGGGTGAAATTTTGTAACCATAATTTTATTTAAATAGGTTCAGTTTCGATTTGATTTTTCGGATCGGGTCATATATTCTCACCCCTAAAATAAAGGTGGTTCTCTTTATTTTCTTTATCAATGAAGAAAATTAAGTTCGTGTATCTCTTCAAAATTTTTATTCTCTTTAAATTCGTTAGCTATCTGCTACATCTGTAATCTGTTCCATATCAGTGCTTGCATCTTCCTGAATTCCATCCTCGTTACTATTCCGTTGATCTTCAAAATGATTCATTTGATGTTCACTACTAGACCCTTGTTGTTTGTTTCTTCCTTGAGATCATTAGTAGCTGCATGTCTTTCTTCTACACTTAAGGAACTCCCGTAGTGTACCTAATGCAATATCTGAATCTTTACTCCTTAACAGCTCCTCTACGACCTCTGTCTGCGTCGCGTCCGCATTTTCGAGCAAACCTTTAATCCATCCGGAAGAGTTCTTTCTACAGCCTTCATAGCCCTTGCTTGCTCTAACACGTACAGCAAGTGATCATCTAACTCCTACGGCAAGTAATAATCTAACTACACTTTCACCCTGTAATTCATATATGAGTTCTAATACCGGCTTGAAGAGACACGGGTAAGACCCATATCGCTGTATAAATGGGTCGTCATTATAATCATCTCGGTGATTACTGCACGGCGCCGCACTACTCTTCTGTCTTTCAGAGAGATGCATCGCTATTTAGACTGAAGCCAGTCATAGACATCGACGATCTCCTCACCTTGGTCTAAGGCAAGCTTGAAGTTCTTGCCTTTCCTGTGTTGGCTGCCTTAAGGAGGAACTTTTGTGGATAGATAGCAGCTAGCTAGCGGCGTCAAAGACGAGACTTGTCATGTGTACCCGGAGGAGTTCAAAGCTGAGGAGGTTAATTGGCGGAGCTCTCTAGGAAAGAGATTGTTGGCGATTGAGCGAATAAGCATCGCGGAAGCGGGTAGGGATGCGAAGGTTGTGACCGAGTTCTGGACCGAGTATATGGCTTGGTGACGGCTAGTTTATCTACACTCCGAAATTATTTTTCTTCAAACTCAATTTTAACTTTTACCTTATTTTTAAACTAAAATAATATAATTTTAAACTAATATTTTTTCAGACAAAAACTTAGTTTTAAAATTAAAATTTTAAAACTAAAAATTTTACTAAACTCACATTTATATTAAAGTAAACATAAACATTCTTTTTGCCTTTAGTGATGTAGCAACTGGTAGAGCTTTCCACTGAAAACTTTGCTTGTTGGGTTGCAGACCTGCAGCAGTTAGTATTTCTTTTGTTAGTATCACAAATGAACTTCTAAACAAGAAGATTGCAGGAGAACCTAGGCGTCCCTTGAGTGTTTGGGCATTTTTAAATACCAATATATACATATAGCTTTTATACATCTTCAATTTGGCCCTTTTTACTCGAAAAACAATTTGGGCCTTTCACTCTTCTGTTTGAGACTTGAAAGTTAAAACTTGCGCAAATACAACGATTTGAGCCCAAAGAATCTGGCCCGTAAGAAGCTTTCACATTATAGAATAAGCCGGCCCATAACCAATGCGTGACCAATTTCTTGTTCCTTATAGTGAATCAACGACTGCGAGCGAAAAGACTCTGCTAGAACTCAAGCTCAGTGGCATGACAAATATATACACTGGTAACTTCATATATTCTCTTTTTTTAGTTATAAGTTGGGGTTGGGGGTACAAGCAGAAGCCTTAGAGTTGGAGCGCTCTAATTAAAATACTCTATTTAAGTTTATTTACTGAAAAACAAATAAATAAAATTTTGCAAATTAAATTAAGATAAAACCGTTCAGTTTTTATTCATATTCTGTTGCGATCATGGAAAGTTTCCGTTTATGGAAAAATATAAATCTAGTAAGGTCTGCCTCAGCTGTTTGGTGACAAATTGCACGCTCTTTTGGGACCCGTAATTGCATAACTAGTTTGGGCTTCAACGGTCCACCCATACAGCTACTGCTTCTTCCTCTTTTTTTTTTTTTTTTTTTTTTTATAGAAAATAATCTTTTTCCTGGTATTAATAAATAATACTCCTTTGTTTTTATTTTCGGTTGATAGTAATTTATATATTTTTTAACCACCATATCAAACCATATTTTTTTGCATTGTTCATGTTTGACTAATAAGAGAATCAAACTTTGCTGCCGTCAAAACATAATGGGCCCTTATGGGCCCATGTCTCACATGGAAAACGTCACCCAAGCGATTAATTACTTGGCGGCCCAAGTGATGGTAGGTGGTAACCAACCGCTAGTCGTAGGTCATTGCAATAGAGGTTTGTCCTATAGACGTTTAATAACTTTTGCAAATTTGAGAAGGCAACGGTAAGAGCGTGTTTATTTTAAAGATAAATTCAATTTTTTTAAATAAATTTTAAAATATAAGTAACAACTAAAAATATTTAATAAAATTAAAATTTTATATTTATTTTGTGTATTGTAAGTAAATTTTAAAAAATAATTTTTATATTAAAAATGAGTTTAAAAAATGAGTTTGATGAATTGATAAATAAATCCTGAACATAGATAAGAATAAAAGCATTTTACTTCAACCTGCACGATTTAAAAACTAACTTCCATTCTCAAAATTTTCTTACAAATAATTTTTTATATTTATTCTAATATATTTATTTTTTATATTTGTTTTTTTAGAAACTAATTTTTAAAACTTCAAAGCAAGTAAATACGTCTTAAGTTAGTTAACAATGTTAGCATATATAAGAAAACTTTTCGTATTAATAACTATAAAAAGTCTTGATAATTGAAGTAAGGAAATTTATTTAGCACAAGAAGACCAATTTTCAGTCAAACAAAATTACTATAAGAAAAATGTCCAGGCTTTAAGACATATTTCGGTATTACTTATTTTTTCTCTATTTAATTTTTAATTTTTCCAAAAGATTTTCTATAGTAATTTAAAAGTTTTTTGTAAAATTTAAAAACTATAGGTGAATTATACGTTATAAATTTTTTATATTTGTAATTTGTATCATATTCCTAAGTAAACAAAGAACTTACAAACATGGTTTTTCAAAATTGTACCTTATTTTAAGTAATCCCAAATAATCCCTTATTTAGCAACTTCAAATTTTAAAATCGTAATCTGTTTTTATGAATTGTAATTAGGAAGATGACAATTGGTTAATTAATCAAGGTCGACTAAAATTAACTTGTCACAGTCACAAATTGATATAGTTGGTTTGATTGCAATTAATTATAAGATCCTCATCCTAGTACTTATAGGGTTTTATTTAAATTATCTTAATTTCTTTCAGCATCAAGCATTAATTACATACCTTGGAACCAAAGTTTTGCGTTTAATTGGTGTCTTTTTTGTGCTAATTAAATTTTGTTTAGGCTAAATCACTATCAATTAGTAAAAAATTGAACCAACCACAATTTTATATCCTTTATTTCAATTTTAGTTAGTTCAATAACATATGAAAATGATCACCCATACCAAGTTAACAAATTAAGACATATTAAACAATATTTTATTTAGAATATTCTTAATTTAAAGATTGTATTTGCAAATTTTGCTACTTGCTAATAATTAGGATAATTATTTTGAAAATTTTGTAAATATTCAAGTTCTTCATAAAAATAGTAAAATAAATAAATACATAAATTTGAAGGCAATGACAGAAAAAGATCGTTTATAGCAGAAAAAGAAGTTAGAATTTTTTTACTTATCAGAAAGTGATTCCAAAAATATTTATTTTCAATCAAAAAATTATTTTTGGACAACTTATTAAATGTGGTTTCACAAATTTATTTCTAAATAGCTTATTTCGAATTATCAATTTATAAAAACTTATTTTTAAAATACAAAACAAACTTTTAGAGTTTTGGAATACGGCAACACCGTAGTAATATTCTTTTATATAAAAACTAATATAAACAAATTAATTGGGTGTGAAAATAATGTTGCACTGTTTGGGCTGAAGGAACAGTTGCTCGATCGGCGAAGGTTTTGTCTCACTCAGGTTAGTAGGAGAAGAAGAACGCAAGGAAATGAGTGCTGCTATTTCTTAATTTAATTGTAGTAAATTAAGTCGTTGCGCTATCATTTTGCAAGTAGAGTTTTATAGATTGGCTTAATGTTCAACATCACTATCATTAGACGAAAAAATAAAAATGAAAATTTTTTTATAATGTGTTCTTGTAGAAGACAATAAATTACTAGAAAGTGCGCAAACTGTGAATAATACGGTTAGAAAATATTTTGATTTTTATATTATTTTTTAAGAAGAGTAAGTTGAACGTAATTTTTTATATATTTTTATATAACTAAAAAGTAAACTGAAATATTTTTTTAAAAAAATTAAATAATATGATATAAAAGAGTACATCATAACTCTTCGTATACTTGGTATTACTACTTAGAACATTTTTCAAATACCCGCAACTATATTCTTTTTATCAGATTTTAAATTTTAAATATTTTATATATTTTAATTATATAAAAAATTTAAAATTTTATTTTTACATACAAAATTTTAATTTTAAATTTTTTAATTGCACACTTAATAATATAATTATATTTTTTAATTTTTAATATATTTTTAAAAATTATTGAAATATAAATACTGAACTTCATATTCACTTTATTTTTAAAAAAATTTTACTTTTTATTTTTTATTTTTACGAAATTTGGTTACGAATATTTAAAATATATCTTTAGTAAAGCTTCTGTCATATGCCGTTACGAATCATAAGAAAAATATAATAGTTTTCAGCTCAATACATAGTAAGACGGTAAAAGTTTTGTCTCGGTAATTTTCTTGGTGAAATCAGTTAAAACCTGTGAATCAAATTATGCTAAATGTTGATATTATATTTTATTTTAAGTATACCTAGAAACAACGACATGCTCGGCTGCTCCTATATTAGTTGCCAATATTTTTATAGCTTTAGTCTCTGACCAAATCATGAAATGAAACGAAAACCAAAGAAATGAATGATAAAAGATAGTTAAAGTTAATCACCTCCCAAATTGACCTTGGTGCTGTTTGGGAAAATTTATTTGTATATTTAATAGGAATAACGGGTCATGAGAAAATGCTTAAAATAATTTTTTTTTATTTAAAAGTAGCTCAAGTTGAGGTTTTTGAAAAAAAAAAGAGCTAAAAGTTTTCAGTAAAATAAAATTATATATATATAAATTTATAAGGTACAATTTATTTGTATTTTGAAAATTTTAGAAATATTTTTTTAGAATACTATAGAAAGCTTTTGAAAAATGAAAAGTTAAAATAACAAAGTGAAATGAAATAAATAGTTTTGCGAAACGAACCATAAGCTGTCTACGAATACGTGCCTATTTGGTGTTAATTACAAATTTATTTTTATTTTTATTTTTTATTTTGTGCTTTATAATAAATTTTTTAGAACATTCTATACAAAATTTTTAATTTAGAAAGTGCGAAAAAAAATACTTCATGAGATTTTATTAGAATTTATTATTATTAATTTTTAAAATAAAAAAATTAAAACTTACTTTTCAAAAAAAAAAAAAAAATATTATTTATTTTATAAAAACTATTTTTTAAAAATACTCCTAAAAAAGTCACACTCCTCTAATTTAAATAAGTCATCCCCCTCCCTTCAACATAAACAAGTTGACCCCCATCCTAATTATTTTTAAATTTAAAAATATATTAAAATAAAAAATAATTAATTATAAAATTCATAAAATTATTAATGCTTATATTTATATATTATTAACCATAGTTGTCAGTTCCGAACCGACCCATCCGGGTCGATCCAAAAACTGTCGATTCGGACGGTAAATCGATCCGAATTTAAAAAAAAATCGTTTATGCAATTAACCCGTTTTGATCCGATTTGACCCGTTCGATCCCCTTCAACTCGACCCTCCGCTTGGGTCAAATCGAGTTGAAAAAAAAATTTTAAAAATTTTAAATTGATGATATATTTAATGTAAAAATAATTATTAATAGCCCTATGTTGAAAAATAATATGTAGTTTATATTTTGTATTTGGATGTGATAATGCAAAAATATAATTGATTATGTCTTATTGTAAATGTTAATTATTAGTGACTTTTAAATTTTTATATTATAAAATATTTAGACTCAAATATGTATATCTAAAAAAGTTAGTTATATCTCTTTTATAATTTATCTATTTTATAGTTTTATCTTTTTCTAATCTCTTAATTTATTTAAATATTTTTTATTATAAATTAGTTGTTATTATTATTATTGGTAGTGGCAATTATGATGGTAATACTTTAATTTTCGCGGTGACTATTATTGCTGTTGTTTTGATAGTACTCTAATTTTTTATTATGATTGCTATAGCTATTATTATTAGTAGTGTCATTGGCAGTAGATTTTTTACTATAATTATTATCATTATTAGTTAAAAATATTTAAAAATTATTGATCCGACGGTTCAACCCGAAAACCGTGACTCGAACAGTTTTTTGGTTCGATGTCCGGTCCGGTTCTTACAACTATGTTATTAACTACATACATATTTTTAAAAAAGCTTAATAATAAGGTAAATATCTACAAAGTAGAAATTGTAAACATTATATTTAAAAATTAAATAGGTTTTAAAAGTACACTAGAGTTTAAAAATTAAATCTTAGATAAAAGGAATCCATAAATTTAAGTATATATCACCGAGTATATACTAAATAGCATTTCAGTTGTTTATATTCTTTTTGACTATATGAACACTTTTTCAAGCAAACAATGTTTTTAATTTATTTTTAAAAGGTTTATTTAAAAAATAAGATCGCATGTTTCATTCAAAGAGTTGTAATTATGTAGTTTGTTTGAAACTCTACTGGTATTTATGTTCCATTCTTTTTTAACTTAGGTTTCTATAATAATTTAGTCATGCAAATTGTTTCAAGCTTTTCTATAATTCATATTTACCAATTAGTTCATTCAATCGATAATTTTGGATTTTCCAACTAAATATTTCATTCGATTATTTTTGTAGTCACTAATTCAAATCCTTCAATTTGCAAAACATAATAATTTACAACTGAGTCATATTCAATCGATAAACATGCTAGCTGCAAGTCATTATTTCGAGTTGGTAATTCTCTTTAACAACTAAATTAGCTCTTTTATTTATTTAATTATTCGGTCGATATAGGGTAAATTTGTTTTGCGTGAAGAAAATTGCCTGAAGTTGAGATGTTGTATTTTTAAAATCAATTCATTGAATATTTTGGAAAGAATAAGCGGTCAAAATTTATACCAAAAGCATAGATTGGTTTAGGCTCAAGCACTACTATGCAAGAAGGGGGAGATATATATGCATAATAATAGTAATGATGTAGGCAATTATCATGATATCTTCATGAACAGATGAAAAAGTCTTACACGAGTAAGATGAAATACTCTTTCTAGAGCTACACATACAATATCGAGTAAGATCCAATAAAGAGCCTCAATTTTTTATTAAATATTTTTTAATGTATGTTTTGATCATTGATGAGGTGGATCATGAAAGTTACTAATAAGCGCTATGTCATTAAGACAAGATAGAGTGGTTAAATATTATGTAAGAGGGGATGCAAATCTGTACATAAGAATAAAACTTTCGAGTTGGTAAGAAACAAAAAAGTCAAAAGATATTAAACAATAAGTGGGTTTGAATTGAAAATTAAAAAATCATAGCTCAAAACCAATATATGTATACATGTGAGATTTGTTATAGAAAACTTTCAAGGCAATTTTTTCAATTATGAAGATGTCTTCTATCCAAATTGTAAAAGTATTGCATAAGTATAAATATATAAATAAAGCAATTTGATGTGAAAATAGCCTTCTTGTAACGATTTGAAAGAGGAGATCATTATGGAACAAATGCAAAGGTTCAAGGTCACACACAAATAGAATATAGCTTATAAGTTGAAGAAGAGACTGCACAGCTTGAAGCAAGTTCCAATATAGTGGTGTAAGTAGTTTGATTGTTTCATGCCAAATTATAGGTATGTAAAACCATATCTAATTATTTAATTTTTGTGATAAAGATAGATGATGATGGTTTGTGATCCTTTTACTTTATATCGATGACATATTAATTTCTAGAATGATAGTACAAAATCCACAAATTGGAAACATAGCTTTATAAAATTGTGATATGATAGAATTGGAACGAATGAAGCAAATTTTATGTATGAAGATCTTTGTGATTAGAACAATGAAAATTGCGACTATATTAAGAATGTTGCATTAAGAAGGTGTTTACAAGATTAAATAAAGAGAAGCCAATTGCAACTCCTCGTAGAAACTATTTCACATTAAGCTCTAAATACAACCCTTTTATAATGAAGAATTAAAAAGAGGAAATGAAGAAAATTCTTTATGCTTCAACTTTAGGAAGCTTGATATATATATTTCAGTGCAAACAAATCTTGATATAAAATAAGTGTTTGGTGGAGATTTTCTATAAAAATGACATAAAAAGTATCACAGTATTGTAAGAAAAATATGGTGAACTGAAATTAAAATACATCACAAAAGCAGACATAGCGAGTGATACGTCAAACTACTTATTTAAGTTTGTCAGCAAAGCAATTTCTTGGCAATAGAAGTTACAAAGTGTGTTGATTTGTCTTACAATAAGACTGAGTATATAGCTGTTATCGAACCATATAAAGAAATATTATGAATGTAGAGATTTTTAAATGGGCATCGAGCAATACAAATTTGTTATTTTTATGATAGTCAAACAGACACCCATTTAAGATTTTTTACTGAAAATCTAAATATATGAGTGTGAGATATCATAAATCCGTGATGAGCTTCAAAAATATATTTTTTTATATTTTGAAAAAATTCACACCAATGAGATCGGCTGCAATATGTTCACGAAAATGAAAACATTTGAGAAGCATACCAAATGCAGTGTGAAGGCAAATTTTGTGGCATAATTGGCAAATCTAATCCAGCCATCAATTCGAAAGGCTATCGAATCACTGAATCATCGGTTAATTTGTTAGATTAACGGATCGATCAATTAGGTCAAATTGGATATGCAAAAAATCGACAAAATAACCTTAACATACGTTATATGAAACAAAACAATTTTCATATTTCAAAGTTTCTATATGAAGATTTCTCACTGAGACTTTAATAAAATCTCCACAAAATTATGATTAGCAATTATAATAAAACGGATAAACAATCACTAACGAGAAGTTTCAAAACTATATAGTTAAAACCAAATCCAATCACGCACGTTTAGAATGAGATAACCATTATAGACCGATAGCTCAGCATTAAATTTTTAAATAAATCCTCTATAACCAGAACCACCACCAGTAGCACCACTCTCAACATCGACCTCTTTGTCTTAGCATTACTAAGCAACCTTAGAGCAATCTCCTGCGTCTTCAACTTTGCAGCTTGGATCGCAAAATAGGAATATGGGGCGACACGTTATTATAAGCTAGGGGAGCACCATTGAAGTCACCTACCGAACTGATCAAAGCAAAGGACCCCATTGGTCAGCAAGAAGAAACGGTTGATGTATGTGAAAATAATGCGAATAAGAAAAAAATAATAGCTGCGGAAGATAAAAATACTTTTTAAGTGATGAGTTTTTAATAGTTTTTTTAGTTTGCACCTAACCGACCCATTCAATTAGGTTAACCGACTAATCCGAAAGTCCAAGTTGAGTCTGGGTTAATTGCGTAAGCGATACAAAAACAGACTCGACTTGAACTTTCTTTACTTGTCTATAACATCCTTCATAAACAAGCACCTAGTGCTCCATGTGCCTGAAACTCCACTCCTTATTGCAGCTTCGGTTGCTTTCAATTTCACTCAACCACTTTACCTGGTAATCAATCATAGAACTTTTTCCAACATCTATGCCCGAATTGCTAGTTTTCCATTCAACTTGGCCGTTTTAGCCGAGTTTTAGAACTATGCCTGGTGGAGCTATTGTCATCTTTCACATTGGATTCTCTTCTATTTCTATTGGGGAATCCAAATAAATTATTTCTTTTTTCATTGCCTTAGTTTGCAATTTTGGAAAGAAGAAGGAGATTTAGGATGGTAGATTAGGGGCCGCAACCACAAAGCGCTTGGGAGAGGCAACATAGAGAGGATTGCCGCGGCCCTTGCCTGTTCTCCCTGAGATAGGTCACCAATTTTCATTTTAATTTCACTCTTTTCAAATCGTAAATGATGTGGCTTGTTGTTATTTTGGTTGCATAAAGGAAAGTAGATTTTAATTTGTGGCAACTTAACGGAAGTGTCTCACCAACGATATCGTACGGTGTGGTAAAAATTGAAACTCATCACTTGCATTTTGTATACACCTGTAGATATTGGGGCAAAATGTATATAGAACCCAGACATCAAACCTAAGTCAATGATAACACTCAAGACACATTACAGTACTCAACAATAACCAGTAAGCAAAGCAAGCAAGCAAGTTAGATTGGCCAAGTATACATACGTCAATATAGTATACTCCAAAAACGCTAGCAAGTACTTAGGAACGTCAAGCAAAAGCAGTACAACACTATATATAAGAGAGAAATAGTTGAAACCTTCTCGAGCGCCATCACGGCCACACGGTTTTTTCCTTCTAGGCCCCGCGATAGCGACCGGTTTCCGACTCCATCCATCAAATTATTTCAAGAACAAACAGCAAAGCAGAAGCCCACCCTCCCTCTGTTACTTACTAGCTAGCTCTTCTGCTGCACCAACTCTCCACCGTGCACGTGCCGTCCTTCTCCTACTGTCTTTGTTTTTACTGCTGTACTCATGTATCTGGTTGTTACAGTAAAGCAACTGAGTTGAATTTGACGAGGGGGGAAATGCCAAAGGCAAGATTCTCAGAGCGATGCTGCTGCTAGCTGCTGTGGGGGTAGTTTCAATTCACCAGTGCTTTTCTCCAAGATCTTTAAGGTCATATGTCTTCTTCCTTAGTTTCCACGGCCCCTCCATTTCTTTGTTCTTTACCCCTACCGTTTGTTGCCAGCTCTCCTTCTTCTTGTCCCACAACAACACCATTGGTACCTCTCTCTCTCTCTCTCTCTCTCTCTCTCTCTCTCACACACACACAGTGATGAAAAACTAATGAAGTACACGCGAGGAACAGTGAGAGAAGATAGAAAGAAATTAAAAGAAGTAATTAAACATGGTTTGATCTTTCCATTTCTTTTTATTGTGATATCGATATCAACATTTCTATTAAGATAAATATAAATTCACCCTATTCTCCTACCACTTTGATTATTGCACCACCGCCACTGAAATTTATTTTCCTTCTTTTATCTTCTTTTACTTTGGTTGATATATATATATAATCTCTTGTTTTCTTCAATCTTTTCCTGATTAATCATTCTATATACATATTCTCTTCTTTTCATCGATCATTCATTCATCCATCAGTTTGTAATATCTCACTCGTACAACCTTCTTTCATTTCTTGTCAGAAGACACCTGCAAAACCAGCTCAGTTCTCCGATCCGGTGTGCGTTAGAATTAATTATTGTATTTAATCATTCACTTGGGGAGCTCAGAATATCGAAAATCAACATGAGCATAACAGTCAACGGGCAGTCGCGCGTTCCACCGGGCTTCCGGTTCCATCCCACCGAAGAAGAGCTACTGAACTATTACCTGAGGAAGAAGGTCGCCTGCGAGAAGATTGATCTTGACGTTATACGCGACGTTGATCTTAACAAGCTTGAACCTTGGGATATCCAAGGTACGTCCATATATGCCAAATAGTTGTTTGTTTTTCTTTCTTGTTCAAGACATGCGGAGGCTTAATTTGATGTTTATATAGTTCATCAAGGTTCCCCTGATTTTAGGGAATTAACTATGCATGGACGTATATCCATAAATGTTCAAACAAATATTCATTTTCTTTGATATATGCAACTGTCTCTTCTCCTTCTTTGTCTTTTTCTTATTTGTATTTGCTCTAAGAATGTCTTTTAGTTTATATCAACAGATCCTTGTCATAATCTGGTTTATTAGTAAGTAAAACGTACTAGAAACTTGCAGAGAAGTGTAGAATTGGTTCGACGCCGCAGAACGATTGGTACTTCTTTAGTCACAAGGACAAGAAGTATCCCACCGGAACGAGGACGAACAGAGCAACGGCTGCCGGATTCTGGAAAGCTACTGGTCGTGATAAGGTGATTTACAGTAGCAGCAGGAGGATTGGGATGAGAAAGACACTTGTGTTTTACAGAGGTAGAGCTCCTCATGGACAGAAATCAGATTGGATCATGCATGAGTACAGGCTTGATGATAACTCTGATACCTACTCATCCCAATCCATGGTAAGTTAATTTTCTTATTGTACATTTGAATTTCTTGAGCAAATTAGAAAAATGAAAACAGCCTTAATTAGTTTGTTCTTATATATGTTGGATATATATGGTTTAATCAATAAGGGTTCAAGTTCGATGGCGGATACGATGGCGCCAGAAGAAGGGTGGGTAGTTTGCCGTGTTTTCAAGAAGAAGAACCATCACAAGTCCGTCGACAGTCCGAGCAACTCTTTATCAACTATCACAGACGATGCCAGAATTACCACTCAAGTGCTTCACTCCGGCAGCAACAGCGGCAAAAGCGAAATCCCTCTTGATCAGATCTTACAGCACATGGGGAAGTCCTGCAAGCTCGAAGGCGATAAGCTGATGATGATCAATGGAAGCAATAATACATTGAGCTTGAGTAATTCGACAAATTCAACTGGCGGGAACCTGAGGTACCTTCTTCCGTTCATCGATACCGGTGGTTTACACGACAGGTTCATGAAGCTTCCGGCACTCGAAAGCCCGAACAACAATTTACCATCACTGCCGACAAGTTATGGAACAACGTTTCAGCAAGGTTGTCATGGTGATCATCAGAATGGCAGGGGACAATCAACTGGGTACCACCACGAGCTCGTCGGTTCAGGCATGGCCCAACTTCACTCTGTACAGCAGCCGGAGCCCGTTGTTAGCGACTGGGCCACTCTCGATAGGCTCGTTGCGTCTCATTTAAACGGACAATCGTCAGAAACATCGAAGCAGCTGTCTTGTTGTTTCGATGATCAAAGCTTTGCGCCTTACTCCACTTCAAGTCCAAACACAACTGCAGCAACGATCAGGCTTCTGAGTAGTAACGGCGAAGATGAAGACGGTGACGGCGATCTCTGGAGTTTCGCGAGGTCGGTGTCGTCATCCTCTGATCACCTGTGCAGCTTGGCGTCTCAATCTCCAATATAACGAACGGAAAATGAATAAGCTTACGTTCGTACGGGCGGCATACGGTGCTCTAATAGTGAGAATGATTGTTAATAGTTAGTTTGTTATATTGATAATGAATCAAAGTATATGATCTTGGATTGAATTGGTATTACTGTAACTAGTGTATGCATATATATAGTCACCTCGGATTGATGTACATTATAAGTTATTTTTATATAACAAATTTGTATCGGGGAAAAAAATGGAGCTACCACACATGCTTCAATATGATGCCATGTTTTCCATTGCCAATGAGAAACCAAATCTTTTCAGGGATTTTTTTTTTTTTTTTTGGGTTTATCTGGTTTGCAGGGTGCAGAATTTGCCTTCTCTCCTCTCTCTGTGTCCAATCTTGTCGATCCATATCGTTATCTTTCTTTTCATAACCGAAATCCATCAATCGAGAAGAGAACTCGATAGAAAAGTGAAGGATTATAAAGAGGGAATAAAGCAAATAGAGAACAACATTTATAATAGTGAAGTTCAAGTTATAGGCTACGTTGAAGGAATTAAGATAATTTTTTCCTCCCTCGTAGCATGCAGATTTCTATGTCGAATACGAAAACGACAAAACAGTACTCACGATTGAGATTATTGCAAAGCTTGATTTATTAGTTGGATGGTGGAGAAAAGAAAAAGAAAATAAATTAAGAGTTGGGAAATTTTTTAATTAAATCAATTATTGGGTAGGAGAGAAACAATAAAGAAGAACACTGTCTACTTGTACTGCAACATTGAGAAGGATGAATATCAATTAATTGTTTCTGTTCTTATTTCTTCATTTTTCTTTTCTTTATTTGTTTTAGGGGAAAAACATATATACGGTAATAGCTGGCTATAGATATCATGGGTTTGTTGGTCTTGCTTAGTTATCAATAGAAATGAATAATGCTTGCAGCATTGAAGCATATTTAAAATTTGATTAATAACACTAATAACATGTTTCAATCTTAAGGAGTTTCACTTTCTTTTTGAATTCAGGATTTTAAATTTCGATATTCTTTGTATTTTAATTACCACTTTAAATTATATTTTTATTTTTACATTAAATTTTATCTTCATCAAAATTTGTTGTATTTTAATTACCACTTTAAATTATATTTTTATTTTTATATTAAATTTTATCTTCATCAAACTTTAATTAAAAATTTTACTTCATGTATATTTATTAGCACTCAAAAATTCTATTTTGATTGAATACTATTTTTATCGATTTAATTTTACAAATTTTACTTTCACAAAATATACTTTCATATAATTAAAACATGCCCCAAGTCCAATATAATAATTAATATTAATAATTTTCTAAATAATTGCGAGTGTTAAAATAACTAACTTTTTCATGAAAAATTATTTAAAACTTTTAAGAAGATATGTTTATATTTATTACATAAAAATTAATAAAACTTATATACATATAAAAAGTTTATGACGTGCAACTCATCTATAGTTTTGAAAATTTTTTAAAATACTTTATAAAATACTTTAAATTTTTTTTAAAATTTTAATAGATATAATAAATACTGTCTAATAACACCTCTATCGCAAGTATTTATGATATTAGTCAATAATTTAATAATTTTGAAACCTACAGGTTATCGAAGATTGATTGATCACTCATGAATTTAAAGTCCATTCTTTTTCTTTTACTCGGGAAGCAGGGACCGCAATGGCAGAGGTTTCAAAGGTTTCAACTACTCGTTCATAATAAGCACCAGAGCAAGTTGGTGAGATGGAATCTCCAACATTTTCTTCCCTAAAGCAGGACGAATGTTATTGTCACTGATTTAATGCTAGCTTTAAACTCTTTTTATATATTCTTCTACTACTGTAGCTAAATTATTTAAGCTAGCTAGATAGAAAAACTTATCATTTAATTTTCATAGATTTTCTTCATATTGATATGAATCATATGATGATCTATTTAATTTTGACCATCTACTCCAGCACCTTATAGAAAAAAATTTAATCTGAAATCAATTTAATATATCTATTATAAAGTTGGGTATCAATGTCAAATCAATTCTATCTCAACAAGAAATAAGAATCAAATCTTTCAAATAGCATCTAACAATAATTTAGTTTTTAGATGGACTACAATATTTTCGTCATTCTCTCGTCATTAAATTTGATGTTTATTTAGCAAACGTAATTAGTCTTCTCGATCGCTTCACGAAAACCCATGCATTTGATTTAATTATATACACGATATCGTTACAAATCCAATTCAAGATCTTATCATCAAGAAAGATTCAACACTAAATACTACAACTTTGCTAGCGAATATAAAGCATAGCATCATTGACTAATGTGTTTCTCTTAATTTGTATTTTAATTACTAAAACGTGAGTTTTGTAAACTTGAATTGATGAAACTGAATTTGGTAAAAACGAATTAAAGATGGATTCACCTTATGCTAAAATACAAATAGTAAATTTAAATTTAAAATATAACGAAGAAAATAAGTTTCGTACAATTAAAATACATCTTAAATTTTGCTTATGAAATTGTTTTCGTAATCCTTATCCTGTAAAATCTCATCAATTTATAAAAGTCCCAATTCCTGATTACACAAATGGGATTGTTACCTAAATTTTGTAGCTAGCAAGCTAGGAGATGTTTCCCTTAATAACATTCGTAATTGTTTGAAGTTGATATATGCATTTATATGTCACTTATTTTACTAGCATATAGTTGCGTGTAGATAGTGAGCAAAAGAATCGTAGGTTAAACTATATATACAATGCCTAGAACTAGAAGCATTAAATCAACTAATATCTGTATTCTATAGAGATCACTCTCAGGAGCATTTAAGTACTTATAAAATAAAAAAATTTTAAAATAAAAAATAATTTTATTATTTTAAAAATAATTTTTTTTCAAAAAATAATAAAAGTACGTAATAAAAAAATTTTATTACGTAAATTTTTTTTATATTTTTTAAAATTTTAAATAAATTTTTATATACTTATAAAATATATATTAACAAATAAAAAATTTAAAAATTATTTTTCTGATAATTAATACCAAACGGAGCCAAACAAATGTTAAGTATTGTTAAGAAGAAATGTAAAATAAAAATCATATATCTTATGAATTGCGAGCCCAAAAATGCATCTAGCATGCTTGTTCTTTATTAGCTTCAACTAATTCGCGTACTCTCTTACACATTATTGGCCAGACCATTTAGAGAGAACATTTAGGAGTGTTTATAATGTCGAATTTTTCTATAACGAAAAAATTTCTAAAATTTTTTAAACATAAATTTGATTTTTTATTAAAAAAATCAAAATTATATATATATATATAGTGATTGCACGATATATAATTCACTATACTTTATAAAAGAATTTTAAATACCATTACAATTTGTTAAAAATAAGAAATTTTTTGTAGGAAAAAAATTAGTGTCATAAATACTGCCAAATATTTTCATAATATAGTTTTGGAAAAATTGTCCAAATAAAAATGAACATTATAAAAAAATATGTTTTAGTACTGTAGCTTAATTTGTCACACGGCATATTTAAAAAAGAAAATCTCTATGGAAATTCAGAAAATGATAAGTTTGCGAGTGAATGAATTGATCCAATAGAAAGTGCTTGGAATATGGTTTTGGTACGTGTAGAATCAAACCAGATCATATGGATGGTTTTGATATTTGTTGTAATCGTAATAGAATCAGGACGAATTATTTTGCGGTAGCGGAATAGAACTACAGAGATATTATAAATAGTACTCCCCATGAAAGAGACAGAGAAGCTGAAACAGTGGAAAGGTCACATTGTTAGAGCTCTCAAAGTTTCAGTGCTTGCGGCACACATTTTACGTGGCGTTTGCAAGTAATTTTAAAATAAAATTTTTTTAAAATAAAAAATATTTTTAATTTTTTATTTTAAAAGAATATATATAATAAAAAAATTTAATACGTAAAATTTTTTATATTTTTTAAATTTTAAATAAAATTTCTAAATATTTATAAAATTATTTTAAAAAATTATTTTTTTGATAAGTTAAATCAAACACATCCACTAGTGCCTTTTGTTTTTTGATCCCAAAGAGAATAATAAAGAAAAAGATTTCCTTTAGGTACTATGTAGCAATTGGGATTATTTAAAATAAGATATTGTTTTAAATGACTTTTTTTAGATTTTTGAAAAAATAATTTACTTTTTATTTAATAAAATAATAAAAATTAATTTATACAAAATTTTATGATATATACAAAAACAATTCCCTTTTTCTATGAGTTGTTTAATAAAGAATATAACGCTTTAAAAGAAAAAATAGTAGAGCAAAATTAATCTGGTTTAAGATCGTGGCAAAAGATTTAGAAATTGAATTTTTTCGTTGGATTTGATTAATAATTGAACGGGATAAAAAAAACAAATTTGTTAAGAGACTCATTAAATTGAGTAATTGTCAATGTAAAACGTTTGCAGATTATTATAATTAAACACCAAATGACATGCAAGGATATCTGTACATCTTCCTAACAACTTGGAAGATATGTACAGTATGTGGACAAATTAGTAGGTAAAGAAAGCGAAATCTTATAACTATTATATTATTCAAAATATTAGTAAAATAGTTGTAATACATCATTCATGTAACTAAGAATTATGTATGTAAATAGTATCTACAGTTTTCCACAGTGTAGATTTGGCATTGCTTATAAAATAAAAAAATTTTAAAATAAAAAATATTTTTATTTTTTTTATTTTTTAAAAAATAATAAAAATTTATAATAAAATAATTTTATTACATAGAATTTTTTTATATTTTTTAAAATTTTTATATATTTATAAAATATGTATTAAAAAATTAAAAATTAAAAATTAAAAAAAATGTCGGAGGAAATGCTCGGCCAAACGCCTCCTCAAACACATTCATTTTTGGAGTTCTGATTTGCAGTACGCAAATTTCCCATGAAGTTATTGGAAAAAAAAAATGATGCTCATTTAGTGTGTGATCTTCTATTGACGAAAATTTTTCGATCTAAAACTTTTGTAGTGTCTAAACTTTTGGATGTGTGTGCTTTTATAATGCATTGTTTTAGGAGTCCTTCGGCAAAAAAAATTATTTTATTTCAACTTTCTTTGCTAATAAAATTTTAATTATTTTAAAAATAAATACAAATAAAATATACAGAAAAAATATTATATATAATTATTATTAATTTAGCTAAACAAATTAAGTTATGTTTCCAAAAAATTTTAAATTAAATTATTTTAAAAAAATTTATTTTGAAGGACACCCAAATGACTCCTTAACTGTCTCCCTAATTTTCAATATCACTAACCGCAATGTCCATCCCAAACGATCTAAAATCTTCTAAAATTGACCTTTTTTCCATTAAAATCTGTTTTTGTTTTGGTAGTTTTAGTGTCTAAACTTTTTGTTTGCGTTTGTTTTTATCATGCATTGTTTTAATGTCTATCCACTTCCAAGTTCGTTGCCGAATGGTCGATTCTCTTTGGAAAAATAGAGGCATCAATTATAATTAAATGAAGAAAAAAACTATTTTTTTTACTGTAGTCTAAAAGGCGTTCATTGGATCAACTGAAACATTATTGTATATATGATTGCACCATGGATAGAAAAAAAAAAAAAAAAAAAAAAATTTAAAGGACAATAAAAGGGCCCAATATTCATGTGCTCTATGTAAGCATCACCAACAACTTATAATGATATATATATGTATGGCCTTATTTTTTATTCTAAAAATTTCCAAAATACTTTTATAAGAAATTTTTTATGGTATTTTAAATTTTTAAAACTATTTTTTAAATGTAAAAAATTATAGGTGAATTGTATTTTTTTAAATGTATAATTTTATTTTTTTATATAAAAATAAAATCTAGCTTGTTTTCTAAAAAATTTAAAATAAAGTTTATTTCAAAAAATTTATTCTTTTAAGCACTTAGAACGATCTCTTAAATTATTTCTAACATCAACTGCATGCATATGCGTAAATTATTAAACCAAATTAATGTTAAATTTTTGGTAAGTGGTATATATATATATATATATATGTATAATTCTTTTCCTATACTAGCAGTTGTTCTTTACTACGCTCACCTTGGTATCAATACTAAACATATATATACAAATAAGTGAATATTTTACATACCTGAATGACACATTAATTTATATTTATGTAAACTGAGTGAAAAATAACCATATTTACTTCACTCAATAAGAGCCAAACAATCACTTTCTTATCATTTTCTCAAATTTTTTTTACAAAATTTTCTTATAAATTCAATTTTCAATAGCTTATTTTCTAGACCTTTAACTTAAAAAAAATGTTCGTACAAGCTCTAGATTGTATTGGAAAACACAATCATATATGCAACACACTTCCGTCCTTTTTAATTTTCTTTTTTCACGCTTACGAGCTCTTTTTCTTCATTAAAAATTTATTTTCGATTCACTTTTAATTATTCAAAAAAACAACAAAATTACTTTTAAAAAATAAAATTACTTTTAAAAAATATTACTTGTAATATATTATTTTTTGATAACTCATTTTCAAATAATTTATTTTTATTGCAAAAATACACTCTTATAGTCTACGTTTACATTGAAGAAATTCATAGGAGAGAAAAGAATTTGGTGGGCAGACACGTTACGATCCTACTGCCTACCAAAATAACTACGAAACAAAAGAAGTCAACTCCCCAAACTGTAACGTCCTCCTTTATATATTTTATATATGGCAGTTAATAGAAACTGTTCTTCACTCATCTAAGAACAAGAATAATTTGAAAGAGTGTTGCGCTTGAACTTGAAATTTTGTATAGAACTCATCCCATAAAATATCCGTAGGTGATAACCACAATGTCTTCCAATGCTGCTAGCATTTCATAATCAACCTAGAAGCTATCGCACCAGTTTTAACCCAAACGGTCACTGCAGCGTTCTGTATTCCGGTTACAACTGAAGCACAATTTGTTCAACAGTCCTCTCTGTAGGATTCGATCTTTATAGTAATATTAGAATAAAAGCTAAAACAGTTTTCACTGGTTGAAAAGTTGTTATATATCTGTCACCGGTGTATGAACTATGAAGCGCAGGAGTGATTGAGGTAATGATCAGATCATCACGCTTTCAGCTTTTGCTTCATCTTTTCAAAATAAAGAGAAGAGCCACATCAATGTGGAATGCGTTGTCTTGCTACGTCTTTTTCCAGTTAGGACTTTGTTTACTTAGCAGCTAGCTAGCTTAATTAATTATTAATTATCATGTCCATGATCTTTCTTTTCTAATCAGCTTTGTAGGGACATTAATTAATCCATGACAGTATTGTCATTATTTTCTAGTAAAAAGGCCACCTTTGAACCCTACTATATGAATTGACTGGCTATCTGATCATTGAGCTCCTCTCAATTATTATTTTTCATTTTCTTTTGTTTTGATTACTTCTTCTTGGTTTTCTTTTTTCTTTTTGTTCTCCCAAAGTTAGGACCTTTGCTGGTTTGGTAGAGCTGATAATATAACAAGAGAACGTTTGCTACGCACATTTCGGTTACGAGTAATTTCTAAAGCCTTTGTGAGCTTTTTTAATTCGTCTAAATAGACTTATAAAAACGGTTTCAATTTTTGTTTGATTTGTGTTTTCATAAATGTAAACTCATCAAGCAACATGCATTATTGCGCTATGGATGGAAAGAAGAAACTATAACTACTACGTACTGCTGCTGCAAGAACATAAAGATATAAAGTAAAACCTTCTTCAAATTAATATTTGTTTTTCTTTTCCTTACAAGTTACAACCTCATCTCTAAATATAAAACGATATAAACAGAACTAGATTTCATTTTCATAATGAGATTCCGTCATATACTAAATATGTTCTAGAAGATATCGATTTTAATTATTGTGTTATAAGATCTCATCTAGTCAAAATTGAACAACTCAAAACTTTCTACTGATTAACTAAAATTAAATCATCTAGTTCGACTAAATACAAATTGTGTAAAATTGTCAAACTCATAACCGTCGATTAGAATCGCGTTGATTTTGTAGTCAAGATTATGATCACGACAACGTTGTCCTAAATCGTTTAAGTAGTCGTAAGTCATAAGATATTAGAGAGAAACGCTTCATACATCATATGATAGAGCTAGCCATTTACATTATTTTTTTTTGTAACGCTGTAGGGCAAATCATATTTAATCATATCATCTATGGAAGATCTAGTGCTTAATTTAGTTACTATGCCATTTTTCCCCCTCTATTTGTCATGTAATTGGTGTAGAAATACCTAAACAACTAATCAAGATAAGAACTTCACTTTAAAGGCCAATATTTATTAAAAAATTCAATTCAATCCGAAAGCTAGCCAATATTTTTATTTTAGAAACTTTTATTACATAAATTCTTTTTATTTTATCTTTTGTCTATACAGGACTGATTTTACCCATTTTTCACTAAAAACAAATCCTATCAGGATCTAAAACATTGACCGCTAATGAGAAAATTAGTGGCTGCTAGTATTTGTGAAAAAAAGATATGGTACCTAATTTGGTCGTCAAAGAATTGCAGTTAATACCTATGGCTACCAACATTCTTAGTGGTCGTTGTATTTGTAGGATCAACTACCGATTAACCATAGTCGCTCTTTCAGATAATAAGGATCAAATCTAAGAGCTAATGTGTCTCTTTAGCGACCAAGCAGTGACAATCGTTTCTAGGTAAAGGTGACCAAATCTCTCAATCGCTGGTCGCATTTTCCATAATAGCGACCGTCTTTTTTGCTACTCGCTTTTACTTGAGTAACAATGGCTTTTTGACGGCCTTTATGTAACGGCTGTAACCAATTTCGTGTGGTGCTTAAATATTTTGTCGCTAAAGAGCTTTTTACTTGTAGTGGTCATACCCAACATAACAACCGAAATGAACTACATTAAGTACTTAGCTTACTCAAACACGATGTGTTTGGATGGGGTATTTATCATAGTTGTCTGAATCGGACCGGACATCGAATTGAAAAGCTATATGGATCACGGTTCTCAGATTGATCCGTCAGGTCAACCGGTTGAACCATCGGGTCAATAATATTAGAGTATTTTTAATCCATAATAACAACAATCATAATAAAAAACTTACTGTCATTATGGCACTAGTAATAATAATAACAGTAGTAATCACAGCAAACAATTAGAAGAGTTTACTATAGTATTACTACCAACAACAACAGCAATAACAATTATCGTAAAAGTTGAAGTATTGCCACCATGGCATTACCACCACCAACAATAATAATAACAACAAAATTTTATAATAAAAAATATTTAAATAAATTAGAAGATTAGAAGAAAATAAAATCTAAAATAGATAAATCATAAAAGAGATATAATCAATTTTTTTAGGTATACATATTTGAGTCTGAATATTTTATAATATAAAATTTTAAAGATTACTAATAATTGATATTTACAAATAAGACATAATTAATTATATTTTTATATTATCACATCCAAATAAAAAATTTAAACTACATATTATTTTTCAATATAGAGCTATTAATAATAATTTTTTATTAAATATATTATCAACCCGGTTTGATCGAGTGGACTGGTAGACCAGATTGAAGCGGACGGATCAATTGCATAGACGATTCTTTTGCAAATTCGGACTGATTTACCATCCGAATCGACGGTTTTTGGGTCGATTCGGATGGTTCGATCTAAGTCTGACAATAATGATATTTATAAAAGAGAGAGAGGGGAAGAGAAAGCAATTTGTGTATTTGGATTAGAGTTTACTATTTTAGAGAGAAAGAGTTTAATGATATTTAATCTTTGTATTCACAATTTCTCTTTTACTATTTTTTTAATTCAAATATAATTTACACCTGAACTTTTTTTCTTTACTAATTTATCCAAATATTATAATAAAAAAAATTTTCTTTTTTTTCTTTTCCTTTTCTATTTTTTTCTTCCTTCTACTTCCTTCTCCTTATGAACTCCTCATCCGAACATATCTAATTGTTCACCCAACTGAATTGGACCAGATAGTTAAAATAGCCGTCACCCCTCTATTTAATTATATAGACTCTGCATACAAGGTTGCATGCTCATCAGCCACTTCATATATTATTATTTTATGAATGAATCACATTCAATATATAGAAGTTGCATAAAAATCACAAAATTTTATCTAGATTAACGGTGTGTTACTTTTATCCTAACAATATACTTTTTTTTTTTACTAAGAAATCACCTTTAGCTGCCAAAAATATCACTTTTATCTCATTTTTTTCTAAAAGAATAATATATTAAATTTATCTTTAATATCACTATTTATACTAATTTATTTTTATTAACTCGCTGCTTAATAATTTATTTCTAATTCAAAAAATACACACTAATGTATTTGCACGCATACAGCGTGTTTATTTTAGTATTAAATTTATTTATTTAAGTGAATTTGTAAAAAAATAAGTTTAAAATTGAAGTTAAGTTTTTGTAAAGAAGCAAGTTTGAATATAAAACTTTTAATTTAAAGAAAGTGAACTTTTGGGCGAAAAAATTTAGTTTTAATTTTGCATTTTGTTATTTAAAATATAAGTTAAAAATAAAAATAAATTTAAAAAATAAAATTTAAAGTGTGGATAAACCCAGTCCTAATGGAAAAAAACAGTTAGCCTGACATGTGCAGGGCTACTAAAAGGCTTTGATAGCTGTCTCTTGCAATTCCAATGTGATTGTTCCCAACCTTCTTGTACTAGTCTAATGTTCATAATGTTTTCTCTTAGCAAGAAATGGCTATTCATTTCCAATTTTGTCAGAGGTCTCCGAAAAGATGTAATTATTCGTTTATCTATTAATAAAGTGTCATGATTTTACTGCAAATATGCAAGCCAACATTTACCTTTTCATTTTTTCTTGTTGAACCATGTAGAATCATACTAATGTTAGATATAAAACTCCTAATATACAAGTTACTATAATATAACTTACTCATATTTGTTTTCATAAATTTGATTTAAGTACTACTTTCATAAACAAACAAGATTTAAGACTAGTTTCTTATGTTTTAAAAGAAAATCCTTAAAAGAAATATATATATCTATGGATAATGTCGTTTTATTTATTATTGAAAACTTATTGTATTCCGTCTTTTGTTTGTTTTTGGTTCAAAAGGCACAACGTCTATGTTTCGTTTACAAAAACTGATAACAATTAAAAGCTCGTATGCCAATCTTCTGATGGGCCAGGTGCAGACCATTGGCTAAGCCTAGTTAACTAAAAGGCGCCCATAGTATTCAAGGACCAAATTACATTCCTGGGCTGAAGAGTTTATCTTTTTGAGGCCCATGGTCCAAATGTATCTCATTCTGATTGTATCGAAGTGAAAGGAGAAAGCATGTAAAAGAAAAAACCTATTTTTACTTTAAATCTTGTAGTGGATCCCATGTTTATGAACAATGGACAAATCAATTGATTTTTACAGAAATTATTCTTCAAATTCAATTAGATACAAAACCTATCAAAATTTCCAATTACGTCAACTAAACCAAAATTTGCCCAATTTTTATACGTCTTTTCAGCAGCTCCCACATGTGTCCTTCCCCTTAATCCCAACTAGTCTTATTATCTCCAACTCTAAGACGCTCATTCCCTACCAAAAGTGGATAAGAACAATTGAGGAAACGCTTCTAAAAGGTAGCTCATAACAATAAGTAGAATTAATTAGCTGAAAGAAGTCTCAGTCAAGCTCAGAACACAAACCAGAAACAGATGAGCGCTCGAGAGATAGATATCGCCGGCCGCAAGCTTTTTGTCCACGAGCGCGCTGATGCTTACGCTACAGACACAGGGAAAGCACTCACTGGCTCGTGGCTCTGGGACTCTTCACTCATTCTAGCAGAATTCATCACTTATGAAAAGGCTATCAACCTTACCGGAAAGAGAGTCCTGGAGCTAGGCGCAGGTGTGACAGGTATCCCAGGTCTCACTGCAGCCGCTCTCCGTGCAAGTAAAGTTGTTCTCACTGACATACCTCAGCTCGTACCCGAGCTACACCGCAACATAGAATCCAACAACGAGCTTTTCTACTCCAACGGTTGCACGTGCGTGCATACGCGTGAACTAATCTGGGGCCGACAAGATGAAGCACAGAGATTGGTTGAAGAAGAGTTTAAAGATTCATCGTCAGTTGATGTAGTGCTGTTGTCGGATGTTTTTTATGATGAAGAAGATATGGAAGCGTTGGCGGAGACGTTGAGAGCTGTATGGGGCGATGAGAAGGAGAAGACGATTGTGTTGGCGGCGACGGAGATGCGTTACAGTTCACGGCGGTGTTTGGAGAAGTTGGCAAAGTTTGAGTTTTCACGCAGAGGAGCTGATCGAAGTCAACCGCCAATTGATTCGGTGCCCTGACGAGAGCTCCACGTTTGTCCTCGGATAAATTTGAATTTTAGAAAATGAATTTAAAAATAAAATAAAAATTATAATACTTAATAAAAACATTTTTATATTAATTTATATTAATACTAAAATTTAAAATTAAATATATAAAATAATAAAAAATATTTATATAAAATAAATTTTATTCTAAAAAAATTCTCTATTTTAAGCACTCAAAAACATCTCCATAATAAGATAAGGGGACATCAGATGCCTAAATTAAGCAAAGCATATAAAAAAAGAAGTAATAGAACGCAGCACATATAGCTGCGTTTGATAGTCCGTACCAAAACTAATTTTTTAATTTTTTTTAATTATATATTTTTTAATATATATTTGATAAGTATTTAAAAAATTTATTTAAAATTTTAGACAATATAAAAAAATTTTACATAATAAAATTTTTTGATTTTTTATTTTATTATTTTTTAAAAATAAAAAAATAAAATTTATTTTTCAAAAAATATAAAAATATTTTTTATTTTAAAAAATTTTATTTCATAAACAATTTCAAACGCATCCCATAGAGATCTCATGCTATTGCTAGCTAATCTTAGCTTATTAGGTTTGCACACTGCTGTGTTTCTTCTGTTATCTATTTCTTTCTCGTTTTTACTCTTTGCTCGTTGGTAGCTGTCCTCGTGCATTACTATCATGCTTTTGACGAAACTTTTCAAAAAAATAATTTTTTAATTTATATTTTTTAATATATTTTCTATAATTATTTAGAAAATTTATTAAAATTTTGAAAATATAAAAATTTTTTTATAAAATAAGATCATTTTATTACTTATATCTATCTTTTAATAAAAAATTCATTTAAAAAAATTATCAAGACTTTTTATTTTAGAAAATTTAATTTTCAAATGCCGTTCAGTATTTCATTTCAAATAATAATTTTTTAATTCATATTTTTAAATAAGTTTTATAATTTCTAAAAATTTATTTATAAAAATTTATATAATAAAATTTATTATTATTTATTATTAGTTTATTAAATTAATAAAATTAAAATTTGTGTTTTGAAATAAAAATAAAAATATTTTTAATTTAAAAAAATTTTTAAAAATTTCAAATTTTATCTTGGACTACCACAGCAGTAGTAGTCTTCAGTGCACTGGTGAGCGCATCTCAGCAGAGCAGCGCAGCGCATAGCTAGGAAGTCAAACACTAACCACGTTCTCCCCACATGCTTCTTCTCTAATTTGCCCCCATCCCCGCAAACATGATACACCACCAAAAGTAAAGATAACAAAACAATCCACAACAACAAAAATCATTATTTCTTCTTAAAAAAGAAAAGCAGAATTTTCCTTTCCAGGCACGCCCATGGCCAACTTGCCTAGCATCATCAACCAACAACAGCCCCCACCCCCCCCCCCCCCCTGCTTATAACCTTAAGCTTATTTCTTGCTTGCATGCCTCACACCACCATCACTACTCCTTTCCCATGCCCTTTTCATTCTCACAAACAATAATGCATCATAATACACAAGTACTACTACAACAATATGTAACAGTAATAATGATAAAAAATTGAAAAGAATTAATAGTGACTAATAATGTTTCCTTGACAAAGGTGCTAACAATAGATAATAAGAATAATGACATTAAACGAGATAAATAAATAACAAGTTTGAATAACTAGAGTCAGCAGATAACCGTCCCCGCGGCATCTGAAGACCTATACATGACTCTCCGGCAAAGAACAAGACATAAAAGAACATATATGATCATCAAACATATATGTTCTAACTATTAAGAAATGCTAAAGAACAAACAAACAATTAACAATAATAATTAATGAATGAATGAATGAATGATCATGATGGTGATATGGTAATGGTGAAAAAAGAGTTAGTTAACGGATCCACCAATAGACCCGTTATTAAATTGTTGAAGTGATAGTGGAGATTGGGTTCCCAAATATTCCCTAGTCTCCCTCAGTGTTAATTGGAAATTTGTTAGTAATAATGGAATGAATCACGAAACAGAAAAAAACAATGCATATGAATGCATGATCCTGATATCTTTTGTATGAATAATGTTAATCTAGTTATATCTTAAATCAATTTAGTAATCCGTCGGCTCCCTTGGCTCAGTTCCAGCCCCCGGCTGCTGTGCAGTGCTTCCATTTGCTGCTGCCGCCGTCGCAGTCGCAACTCCCCCTGCATGGAAAACAAATCAACACCATCTACTACTACCACTCTATAGCTAGTTTGTAGCAAGAAAATTTAAAACTATATCAGACCTATGGCAGTGGTTGCTGCAGCAGGCAAAGTGACAACGTTAACGGTGCCAGCGGGGTTATACTGCTGAAGAGGGTAAGGGTAATGCAGCATCTGAGGATATAACCCGAAACCTGTAGCCGCAGCTGCTGTGGCTTGGGCGGCGGCGGCGCCGTGACTAACTTGTGAGTACTGTGTGTAGTAAGGATAGAAACTTTGGAAAGTACCCGTACCAGCTGCTGCTGATGGGTAAAATGGTGCGAACTGCTGCCGCTGCTGCTGTTGTTGCTGATGCTGTTGATACTGCTGTGCTCTATAGTAGCTCTAAAACACGAAGAAAAGACTACCGTTTGTTAGATTCATACACTTATCAATATCAAATTATTTTATAAGTATTTGGTACATAAAAGAAGGATTAAAAAATAAAAAATAAAAAAATGAGACTAACCATCTGGTGGTGAACGCTCTCTTGGGGATAACCTGTGTAGTACCTGAAAAATGACGACAACAAACAATGATCAGAGTTATCTTCAAGAAAACTGGAAAATAAACACAAACAAAATTAACATATAGAATAGAACAAATGCGTTAATTACCCATAGAGAGAATAGGGAAATGGGAGTGAGGGATGTTGATAGTAAGGCGACGAACCACGGTAAGCAGCAGGGGAGGAAACTATCGTCGCCGGCCGGAATCTTCCCATTCCTGTGCAACATTGCCGATATTGTTAGTCATTAGTGATCATATTGAAGACAAAATATAGACCGGAAGAAATATTAATGATAACAATTAAGTGTATATGACCGAGAGTTGGGGAGAGTGCAGCTGGTGCAGGAGCAGGGCGGTGTCTAGTAGCACCAAGAAAAGCGAGATTACAGTTTGTTCGCCGACCGTCGATTACCGGAGTTGGATCTTGGCAGGCTCTCATTGCTGCTTCCGGCTCCTTGAAAGTTACCTATAACATTATAATGCGAGATAAAATAAACATTACATAAACCAAAAGAAAATTAATCACTCCGAGAGATCAGAGTAGTCTAATCGAGATTGAAGAAATGCAAGCCAACTTACGAAGCCGTAGCCCTTGGAACGACCGGTGGCCTTATCAGTAATAACAACAGCTTCGAGGATCTCGCCAAACTGCTCGAAATACCGGCGCATAGTATCACGGCGAGTCTCCCAAGCCAAACCACCAACAAAGATCTTGGTATATGTTGTATCACGAACAGCAGTAGTACCCGCAGCAGCAGTAGCATTGCCTCCTCCGCCGCCGCCATTGCTGCCGGAAGCTTGCAGATCGGTTACCGGTGCTCTTGATTTGCCTGCCATAACTAACTAAAATAACTAACCCACCACCACCACCCCAACCCAACAGCAACAACAATAACAGACAGATATTAAAACAAATTAACAACAGTCTTTGCACCGCTGGGAATTGAAAGAAGAGAAACAATCGATCTATAGAGAGAGCTGAAGAGAAACTGTTAGAACGAACGAGAGAGAGAGAAAAAATAAGAAGAAAAGAAAGAGTTTATATTGAGGGCAGTGGCGCCCACGACTGAGGAGAGGACGGCCGGTCGGTTCAGATATAGCACAGAAATAGAGAGAAGAGACTAAATGCTGGAAATGTTTTGCATTTTCAAGCCTGTATATAGGGAGTTTGAATAGAGCATTTGTTTCAATTGACTTTCGCAAAATCAGGTCTCATCTCATCAGTAGATGACCATAAAATTCTGCTTACCAATTTTTACTTTGCGAAACTTCAATAATTTTTTTCCTTATTCACGGGCGTTTAAAAGTGCTTAAAATAAAAATAATTTAAAAATGCTTCTATATAGAAGATTTATTAAAAAATAATAAAAATATAATTTTAGTAAATAGTGATAAGTATTTCTAAAAAATGACCTCAAATAGTTCTTGCAATATCGTTTTTCTACTAGAAAAAACATTGCATCATTATTCAGCTAGTGCTCAACTATTTACTCAAATTATAATTTGGTCGAACCAGAAGCATAATAAATATTTGTCCTAAATAATAAATAATTTATACTATATTTTGTCGTCTCGTCAATCTTGTTTTTTGAGTTTGCGTTTTCTTCTAGCCAAACTTTTATGATTATTTCGATTGTCGTATTATTATTTAACATTTTCTTTTCTTTAATTTTATCGTATTAGCATGTTAGTTTATTCTAGCGTTTCTTCTCTTTCAATTCTGTTATATTATAAGTTCTTATAATTTTATCTTAATACTATCTAAAACCAAATAAAGATCTTCAGCGGACAACATAAATATGAGTGATTATTTAATCCATCATAACTCTGAAAAGTGACTTTCTCTAATAAAAATACACTTTTGTGTGATTTTTTGTTTTTATTTTTATAAAATTATTCTTACAAACTTATTATTTAACAATTCATTTCTTATTCATTTTGCTAAAGAAACTAATTTAATAATTCATTTTTGAACAGATAAATATGTCCTAAATTGCTACTGCATAAACTTTTTTCTATTTCGGTACTGTATAGAAAAACTAAAGACTAAACTCCTGCAGAATAACAGTATGTGTTCATGAACTTGAAAATTTGGAAAGCAAGGGAGGGAAAGAGGTAAGGACAAGGATTAGAAAAGTTGGTAGATTGGGGTCTTGTATTGAGAAAAGAAGGAAACAAATGTGCTTGGCTTCGCTGTCACCAACCAATACAACAATAAATTTCTCGAAGAACAAAACAATACAGGTTTTGAACTTTTCTTCAATTTTTTAATCCTAATACTTTTTCTCAATTTACAAGTGGGCTCCTTGACTATGAGTATTCGGAGTTGTCACACTTTTTAAAGACATCATCCGGGTGTGTTACATGTTTAATAATAAATTTTAAAAATCTACAAACTAGTATTAAAGAATAAATTTATAAAACTAAATATAAAAATCACTAGTAAATAATTTTTTAGAAAAATTAGTTTCAAATTATTTAAGTTAAACAAATTCTAACTATCATAAGTGTAGCAGAAATAACACAATACAAAGATAGATGCATATAATTTTTTAAATGCACATTAATTTGATTTAATAGAAGTTTTTGTAATAAGGAATACAATAACACGATGCGGCACAAAGAGGAAGGAATTTAAATGCGGTGTCATTAAATGTTTGATTTTGAAGGGTTTCCACTGAAAATTATAAGATTTTTAAAGAGTGTAATTATAAAAATCGTCATTATTTGTTGACTTGTGCTTGATTGATGAATTAAGTCTGCAAAAAATTGTACGAGTTGGATTACAGTTGTTTATTCAAACGCGACTTAAATTCAGGTCAAGAATTTTTTAAATCTATCAAACTATGATATATCATATTACAAATTTGAGTCTTGATCAAATATCTTATAAGAATGTTTAAAAATACTAAAAAAAATTTTTAAATAAAAAATATTTTAAAAAATATTTATATTTTTATCTAAATAAATAATAATAATTTGGGACAAATAAATTTTTTATAGTTTAAAATTTTTTTTTAATTCTATAAAATATTATTAAAAAATTATTTAAAAAAACTAGACTAAAAATGAAATAGTAAGTACGACCAACGAGATGAAAAGGAGAAAATTTTGCAGTTCCAAGTCAACCCGCTTGGCTGTAGATTTTTACTCTGTAAATTGTCATAGATTGCTAACACTCTTCCTTGGAACAGAGCGAATCTATTAATGGATATGCGTTGAAGTGTTTATACAAAAAAAATTTTAAACAAATAATATATTTATTTTTAATACAACTAAATTTTATTTAATTAAAAAATAATAAAAATAATTGATAATAATATATTAAGATATAATTTTTTTTTGCTTCAAAATTTCAAAATAAATTTCATAGAACTTTTTATAAAAGTTTTATTAAAAAATGAAAAATTGAAATTAGAAAAAAATAAAGAACATATATTCACACCTACGAATCAATTGAAATTACTTAAAATAAAATATTCTTTAAAAATGAACTTTCATAAAACCAAACATAATTTATCTTTTAATTAAAAATAAGTACTGTAAAAGAATTTTAGAAACTTAAAAACTAAACATTTTAAATTAAAATTAAAATAAAGACCCAAACGTATTAATTATAAGTTTATTCAGTTCATTTTCTCTCTTTTTCTATTTACCCGGTGTTATAATTTCATTATTTTATCTACTTGTACCAAAAAATTAGACAATATTCTTAACGAAGCTGGGAAAGAACAAGCGATAAACAATCACCGCCAGCACTAGGAAGATCAGCGACCGAAAGTGATTCCTGCACAAAATCCTCCCATTACTTTTCTCCAATCTACTCTTGATTCCAGAAACCACTTCTTACCTTCTTCTAATTTTCATGACGGCGTTGAATGGTTGGCCACGTCTCTGGAGCACATCAAACTCAGCCACCCTACATAGGAGGGAGCGCAGTGTTGGCTTAAATTTCAGACTTAAATGCGGCTGTTTACCAAAACAATAAATTACCTGTATAATATAAGGGGCTGTTTTGATATTTCATTTTATAAGTAATTTTTTAACTTTGTAATTCATTTTAATAAAACTTTTATAATTTTTTAAATTAAAATATAAACAATTCCATATATTAAAATTTTATTATTATTTATTTATATTATTTTCTAAAATAAAAATTAAAACATATTTTTAAATTAAAAAATATATTTTAAAAACATTCGTAAACAGACTTCTAGATTATGACTAATTGAGAAATTCAAAGCATTTGTTTGAACTGCACTCTGTTGCTGCAGCTTCTGCAACTCGTAGTAAACACGAACTGCTTGCTTCAGTCGGAACACCGGCAAAAGGCAAAGTAGTTAAAAATGAAGAGATATTCAAAACCAAAGCACGTGAACGTTGTGGTTGTTCAGTATGATAGATCCCTAACGAGACTGATATCCGAAGTCGGGAAAAAAAATTACCAAAAATATCATTAGATTAACAATTTCGACCCGAAAATTCAATTGAAAACCGATCTAAAAAGATAGATACGAATCAAACTTTAGTCAAATTTGGATTGATTCAAAATTGATTCATTTAACACGTATAATTATTTATATAGTATATATTACTTAATAATTAAAAAATAATAACAAAAAATTTTAATTTAATTTATATATATATTTTTTAAATTTATCTTAATTTTAACTAATTTTTATTTATTTTATAAATTCTGTCAAAATTAATATTTTTCTTTTCAAATATATCATAATTAATAATTTTTATATATTATTATTAAAAATTAATATTTATAATTTTTATTTAATAATTTATTTCTTAAATGGGTCGACTTTAATTTGATTCGATTATAAATAGATTGGTTAAAATTGACAATTTTGACCCATATAAATAAATGAATTGAATTAAGATTAAATAATTTTGACCCGATTATTATATGAGTCGATTCGAAACTGATCCATAAATTTATATTGCCATCTCTATTTAAAAGTACCTTTAAAATAAAATTTTTTTAGATAAAAAATATTTTATTTTTTATATAAAATTAAACGAAATATTTTTTTAAAAATACAAAAATAAATTGAAAATTTTTTTATTACGTAAAACTTTTTAAATTTTTAAATAAACTTTTTAAATACTTAAAATATATATTAAATAGTATAGAGAACGCTTTATCAAAAAGCTCCTTTCTTCTTCTACTTCGATTCAACGAGATAATAGAAGCCATGATTTCGGAGTCGATTCCACCTACAGCTAAAGAAATATTTGACTTTTGCTTATAAATTGTTTAATTCTAATTTTTTTTCATATTTAAGAATAAATATTTTATAATATTTATAAAAAAATTTCAAATTTTAAAAAAATACAAAAAGATTTATATCATAAAATCTTATTATGATATATCTTTATTATTATTATTTCTATTTTAAAAAATTATTTTTTAAAAACACTCGTAAATATTGCTCAAGTCTGCATATAAATTTCTAATGAATTAAAGCTGGTTTGGCATAATCCATTGTGACTTATATCAACTTCTTTTTTTATGTTTTATTTAATACTTCTTTTGTTTTAAATTAAAAATATGAATAAAATTTTACATCACCAAATTATTTTACATATAATTATTTTAAAATAAAAAATCTGCTTTTAAAAAATCTAGGCAAAGCTTGTTTTTGCCAAAAACTTGGTTTCTTTAACTAATCCCAAACAACTCGTAAGTTTTATGCTTAATGAACTTTGACAAGAATCTCAACCAACTGTCAAAAAATCACAAGTAACCAAGTTATGACAATTCAAATGTTCCTTCTGACTACTACTCCCTACAGCAATTATGATGAAGATGTAGCAGAAAAAACACCAAACAGAACAAAGCAAGCCAATAACTACGGTACACAAAAGCAGTCTAAAAAAGTAGTTGATGTACGGTCTAAATATCTTAGTTTATAGTTAGGAGAGAGAATACCTCGTATGAAATTACGTTCTCTTTTTATCAACCTTAAAAGTTTTTTTTACAATTCTATAAACTTTTAGATTTAAAGATATACTTAACTATATGTCATGTAGTTATTATATATATGAAGTTTTCAAAATTTTATTTTCTCTAAATTTTTACTTTTGTTCTCTGTTCCTTCGGTGAGCGTAATTTAATTTTTCAAAAGCTACTTTTTAATTTTTTTATTTCATACTTTTTAATATATATTTTATAAATATATAAAAAATTTATTTAAAAATTTAAAAAATATAAAAATTTTACATAATAAAATCTTTTTATTATATATTTTTATTATTTTTTTAAAAATAAAAAAATAAAATTTATTTTTCAAATAAAATAAAAATAATTTTATTTTAAAAAAACTTCATTCTATAGACACTCTTAAACGTCCCCCGAGATTAACAACAAAATTCCCACAGCCTCGACCGTCTTCCGCAACCAACCACAGCTCGAAGCCTCAAAGCCGCTGCATTTTGCTTGGCTTATTGTTATAGAATCTAATGATTATCAACAGTTCAATTCAAAGTCTGAGCAAAGGGGTCATTTCACCTCCATTTCATTCTCATATTTTTTAATTAATTTTTTATATTTTAAAAATTTAAATTTTACTTATAAAATTTTATTTAATAAAAAATTAAAAGTTAGTTTTTGAAACAGGATTAAAATTTTTTATTTCAAAATAATTTTATTTTATAAATACTTTCAAATCGTCATATTAACTTAATAAACAATTTTTATTTTAAAAAATATACGACATTTCTTTATAAACCTTCTACAAATTTTTTAAAAAAAGTTATCAACAAAATATCATATATCATGTACAACTTTTTTTTTAAAAACAAACTTATTTTTAAAAAAGTTCTCAAGACATCCTCTCGTCCCAAAAAAATCTCCTAATTATGAACACTCATAAACAACCCACTCTAAAGCATTACGATGTTATTACAGAAAATTGTATAAGAGCGCGTTTAGAATTCAACTTTTATCTATTTTATAAATATTTAAATAATATAAAAAATTTTATGTAATAAAATTTTTTATTAAATATTTTTATTATTTTTTAAAAATAAAAAATAAAACTTATTTGTAAAACAAAAAATATTTTTTATTTTAAAAAAATTTTATTTCATAAGTAATATCAATCCAGCCTAAAGAGGAGGAACAGATTAAGAACACGTTTGGCTAAACTTTAAATTTAGAGCTTTCGAACGAAAGCTACTGTTTATATGCTTTTGCTAAAAAGAGCGGCTGTTGAGCTTTTGATTTGAAAGCTGCTTCTTTCTGAATTCTGTTTGGATAAATTTTACTGTTTAAAGCTTTTTTTATAAAAAAAATTGAAGATATGTTTAGTTAAGCTTGTACTTATAAGTGAATAAGATATATAATGACTGAAATATCCTTAAATATATAATAAAAGAGTATATTATTGGAATTTTGAATTTATTTTTATATATTATCTAATTTTTTGAAAATAAATTTTATAACATATTTTAAAAATATTTTTATTTAATATTTTTATATTAATATTTATAAACTTATTAATAAATATTATTATTCTTTATTAATAATATTGGCATTTCTTTTCCACTTGCCTTTGGCTTTTCTTTTCCCTTTTCCCTTTCCGTTCTCCTTTCTTTCATTCACACAGACACTAAAGTCTGGTGGGTTATCCTTTATCTCTTAGGTGGTTCTTAACAATAGTTTTTATTGGAATGCTTAACTGCTTAACAATAGTATCAATTATTTCAACAACAAAATGAACACACACACAATAAAACTGAAACATATTTTCAGAAATAAGGAAGTTTTATCTAACTCATTAAATCAACAAATGTTCAGAAATAAGGACCATATAAATGGTATTTGGTTATGCATAGATATTAAAAAACATATTCGAACCATCTTGCCACCACTTGGTAAAGCAACACATAATGTTGCTTAAGAACATGAAGAACTACTATTGCTTAAAAATATAAAAGGACAGGAAATTCAAGCCACCACTAGGAACTACTAAACTGACTTCGTAAACATGCTAAGAGCTCGCACTGCCAAGCCTGCACGGTGAACCTCGCTTACAACTGAACCTGCCACATGAGAGTCTTTCCGTCTACTGCGTAGGCATGCTGACACTTGAAGGAATATGAAGCTCCACCTTGTAAACTGATTGGTCAACCTGCGATTCAAAAAACCTAAGAGATCATAAGTATATTGCTCGCTTCAAAATCAATTCTATATGCTTCGTACTTTGACATGGCATTCGGTGTACTTAGAACTAATACATCCATATTACATACAAAAATTAGTATAAGTTCCATTCTCAACGACAAAGAACACTTTAGCAAAAGCATACACATAGAAATGCCTCTTCTTAGGAAGGTGAAGCACATCTATAGTTGAGTTTTGCAATAGCAAAAGGGAGCATGCACTTTTACAGCTCCCTAGACCAAATCATACCCATTACAATATTGCATTGTTAAGAACATCAACTTACCAACTCTCAGGTGCATCAAGGTGCCAAGCTATCATTAACTTGCCCCTCCCTTTCAATCTCCTAATAAATCTATTAAGCTTCCTCTTGTTCTCCGGCAGAAGTTCTAACCATTGAAAAAACAAACAAATCTAATGCATCCCAAACTATTATTAGCATATTTATGGAAAAAAAAATCAAGATCATGGAGAACTCTTTATGCTATAACTCTAGCAGAACAAGCATGTCGATAAGATGAAACACTAGAATCCAGAAAAATAATTGACCCAATTGATCAAAAGATTTTAGTGAGATGGTTATTTGGAGAGAATGGATTGTTTTGACCAGCAGTTCAAAGATCTCTCCAAACAATAGTAAATATCATATAAAAAAGAAGCTAATTTCAGTAGTTCAAAGATTCACCAGATATTAGATGCTTTGACAGGGCCGGACAGTGTTAATAAAAGCAAAGCACTAGCCACCTACAAGCAATTAACTAGAATGTTAGATAACCAGAAATTTATTTTCTTGGAAACAACCAACATCAAAGCAAAAATCTTGCTAATTACTAACCATCGCTTTCTTTCCAGCAGTCCCCACCTCATTGAAGATATAACAATTGGCAATGAGACGAAACATCTAAACTAGTTCTGCAAGGGAAGTTCAACTTGACCTAGATAAACAGCAAGATGAAAAGGAAAGAGCATGAAATCAATAAATACATGAAACTGCATACAGAAAGAAGAAAGATAGATATTAGGAGATTTAACTTATACCAATCATAAAGAAATACTAATAATGGTAAAACATCAACAAAATTGGACAAATAAAAAAACTCTAGAACTGGGACAGCGAAGGAGGGGAGAAATGTTTAAGCTCCGTGAAAACTCAAATCCCGCCACCGTTCTTCTTCAACCTTTTTTTTTCTTTGTTCTCCTTTTCATTCTTTCCTCTGCATAGACTAAAAGAAGAAGAGGATAAAATAAATACATAAACCAAAGCAAAATAAATCCGTGTAACCGAGAAGTGATTTACGTTTAATTGAATGAAATAAACGACGAGATGACGAGTAGACGTTAGTGAAAAAAACACACAAACTTAGGGTTCCGGCAATGACATTGACGAGCTCAATTCGGCGTTGGCGAAAAAATCGTAAGCAAATCGGCGTCGGAGGAAGAGGCCGAAAAAAAATAAGACAAAAGATAGGCGTCAAGAAAGTAAATCGCAGCTGTAGGAGAAAAAATCGAGGCTGCCGAAGAGCGAGAGTGAGCGGGAGATCGAGTGCGAGCGGGTGCGAGTGAGAGAAATGAGAGAATGAGAGAGAGGTTAGAGATATATAAACACTGAAATTTCGTGAACTTTGGATGGGCCAAATGGGTAATTCACAACCGCTTGGAGAAAAGCTCCGTGCTGCTTTTCTCAAAAGCATCGAATCGATGCTTTCTTTTTTCGGGCAAAAGAAGCTGCTTATTTTGGCAATAAGCAGACGTTGCCAAACACTTACTTTACTGCAGAGTGCTTTTTTTTAAGCAAAAGCACTAAATAAGCAAAGCCAAACATGCCCTAAACATGATCAAGGACATACCATGAAACTGCTAGAAGTACTATTGACAGTACAGAAAAATCTGAAGTCATTTAATATACCAGAAGAATTTGCTTAACTTCATATTCCTGAATACGATAGTAGTTCACTCCCATTTTTCATTATGAAATAATTGCAATATGACAACTATGCCTATCATGACTTATTTGCTGCAGTTTAAATGTAACCTACAAGACATTCGAGGCTTAGAAAGCATGAAGCAATACTAAAAGTAACATTATAAGCATTACCTCGCGGAGCACTTAAAAGAGTTAAAACGACTGTGTTAGATAAAGTTCCACTATAATCTCCACACAATGTTTTGCTGAACATACAGACACAAGGGGAAAGTGTCAAACAGTACGGTCTACCAACTACTCTGGTAGATAATCCGATCAAAAGCAGCAGGTTCTCTCCAACTACCTAATCTATAAAAGCCAAGGACAAATTAAAACTTCAAATGACCAAGAAATAACTGTTATTCCCCATATCAACAAATAAACGTAATCTTCAACAAATTCATTCAAGCTTAAACCATGCACTTCTAGTAAATAGCTCCCTGGTCAATCCCAAGTTCATTGAACCTGTCCATGCTATTTCTAGTTCTTAGGAACCACCAATGAGCGATAAAACAAACATTCCAACATCACCAGTAAGATGTCTTGGCACGAATGACAAGACTGGTAAATTATCAGTTACGAATGTGGATATTACCACCTTTAAATTCATATAAATATTCTGACTTAACTACATATGACCCAAACAGCCAAATATAAAACCTGCCTAAAGTCTCGATGTTCCAACGGACTCTATATGAGTGAGAAAAGGCTAGGCCTCCTATTATGTAAAACAGTAAACAGGACTAAAAACTCCAAGAAAAGATGAAGTAGGCAAAAAGAAATTAGAAGAGGTTTTGCAAAAAACTACATATCTGTGCATTTTTCTCTATATAGGATGGTACCAACAGCCTGTAGATATATGGACATAAACTTTTAATGTACCGGTGGACGAGTAGCACGCGGGCGCACTGGAGTCTTTGATGGACTGACCCTGACATAATGAGGTCAAATTACAATTTATCAATGGAATTTAGAAAGAGACAAAAACAAAACTGAGATAGATGGTGAGTACTTGAAGGTGTACCTTATTGGCAAGGTTCCGAGTATTGAGCCACTGCAGTGAAGTGCAGCAGTTGCGCTATCAGCCTGTGAAGAAATAATATTACCTGAGCATCCTCATCATGTAATTAATTTCTGCACACAACAACATTAAGGAACGAGAAACCACACTTTGTAGATGAGGAAACAAACTAACATCAAGAAAACATCCCAGATATTTTCCTAGTTCAATGCAGCTTCTACTACTACCAACTAAAATCAAGTATCAAGATACGCCTTATAAGCTACAACCAAAGTTTGGCTTTAGCTGGCGAGTATATCGACTAATTACTTGTTCTAGATCAACTTTTCACAGAAACTGCATGTAAGCCTAGCCCACTATTAACACCCAAGATACGATGCATTCAATTCACAATTTTAACATGTAAGCCATGAATATTAGCCACCTTCTACATTTCCTAACATCATTTGGTTCCAAATTAACAAAAATAAACGTCCAATACCTCTTCAACAAGCATGCAGGTTCTGGTTCCTTGTCAAAAGCCGAAAATCCCAAAAGGAATAAACAGTGAGAAGCAGAAACAAGTAGCAAATTTTACCTAATCATAATGTTAGTCATCTTGTGGCTAATTTCAAATGTCTATGTTAAATCATCGAAATAGCTTTAGTTCCTTTCTTTTCAGAATTTTTTGGGCTAAACTCACGAAAATAGTTGCCTGCAGCATACTAGAGGCAAAGTATGCACAACAACTTGGCATTACTACTTCACACTAGAAGAATGATTTTGGAGAATTACAATGTAGATGGAGTATCTACAGTTCTTTCCTTTCTCATCAAACATAGAGAACAACTACAACCACCCTCTTCTTTTGCACCTTGATCAAAGATTCCTTACATCTCTAGCCAACAAAATCCACAGAGAGGCGAAACTACCAGTATAACAAATGACATTTTAAAAATATGATGCCTAGACAGTACCGACTGTAAATGACTTCTATCTAAATCATAATCTGTTGGGAAACCGTACATGTATGTCAGACACCATTGATGATTAAACCTCCACAGCCGAAGGTTTTCATCGAGACTGTTAACTATACACAAGCAACCAGCAATTATAACATCCATAAGTCTAGAATCCTTTTAGTAACAGCTCATCCCAAATTCCCAAATCTTACACAGTTAATTGCATTCACAGTCAACAATACACAAACTAAATATATCTATGAACCGAGACTAGAGCACATACCAAGCACCCAACATTAGATATCCTCTACTATGCTCCGATACCCACAACCAAGCAATCCTTACTTATATAAAAAAAGATTATCATCAGTTACTAATTCCTTTGACAGAAATTAAGCAAAAATAGTAAAATGCAAATCATTCAAGGTTGGCATCATCAGTACTATTCAAGGTGAACTTGTTGAATCGAATTCTTCCTACAACGTGCTCCATGTTATCTACACCACACGGGGATTAGAAAAGATGAAAATAGCTCCGCAAGAAAACAAGCATATCAAGAAGCATAGAAACATTTCTTTTAGAAACAAAAAGAGCATACTAACATGAACAAACTCCACAAAAGCAATGCGTGTTGAATGATTGTAGTCGCCAAGCAGCCTCAAGCGATTAACCTACAGAAACAGGAATCACGTTGTAGAATGAAGCCTCTAAGTAATAAAATATATATACTAACAGCATCCACTGTATATGATTTACCAACCTGTCCACACACCATCTCGAAGAACAGTTTCACATCTGCTTGGGTGACCTACTCATAACGAGCAGTTGAAGGCAATCAGATTAGAAGGTAATACACAACTTGTTATCAACTGAAAGAAGAGGGTACCTTTTTATCAATGTTCGAACAATAGATTGTCCTGCTGCACAGCTCCCTTTCATCCTCAGACTACCCACAAAAACAAAATTTCCTTTGATCAGTGGAAGTTTGATTAGAAGGATCTTTGACTAAAACTGACTAGTATAATGTATACTTTACTTTAGGGAGGAATTTTCGGTCAACAGGTGCAATTGCAGTTTTGGAAGGAAGCACCCTCACTGGGTAGTACCCAAGAATAGTCCCTGCTAGGCTTAAAGCTTCCCTTGCACCTTCTGAAGTTCCATTAGCCCATGATGATGAGTAAACAGTGATTCAAGCTATAAGAAAAGACATAATTAATTCTGGCATTAATGTTTTGAATTTACCCTCATCCTCAAACTCTATAAAGGCAAAGCGAAGGATTGAATTTGGATCGCCACAGATACGACAGTCAACAACCTTTAGAGCAACAGAAGAAACAACTTAGGCAATGGCTTCCAGAGCTCTAAGTGATCACTACTAGAAGAACTTACAGTTCCACAGCGGCCGAAGAGTCGCGCAAGTTGTTCTTCAGTGATCTGACAAAGAAAGGTCCATACATAATAAAATAACATGACAATAACTTAAACTGAAGGCAGTAGAGATGCCATCTACAGCCTTTTATGAGGTTTCAAATTGTGTAAAGCAGCTTCCAGAGGCAAGACATTCTTTGCAATTCACAATATGAACCTGAATAATCATCTAACCTTTGTGAAATGTGAACAATGAATTGAATAGAGTTAATAGAAGACCCCCCTTCCTCACCTCACTTTACTTCTCTGAGCAAAGGTAGCTATGATATGCCCACTAAAGAGTTTAGCTTTGATAAGTCCACCAAAGAGATTGTTCGACTAAAAAGATGAGAGCTATGTTAGGCAAAACAAGTAACACACACTGCAGTTACAAATCAGTTGTGCATTGTCTCTAACTTTTGAGCAATTTCCATGGTATTCCAGAATTTCCATGGTATTCCAAAAGCACATATATCACTTGAACTTAATTACCAAATCAGTTGTGCGTTGTCTCCTTTTGCAAATGAAGTTATACATCATTCACAAAGTTCTCCAGCTCAAGTGCACTCAGAACCAGTACTTCACAAAAAAATTCCTTTAATCAAACTATATTCTCATTTCAACTTTTAAGAAAATACCTTACCCAAAAGAATATCCATATTGCCATTAGAAACGAGTTTTACAATTAAAAATGTGAAACAGATTGCCAACTCATTTCTTCTACCTGATTATATATATCTGAGACATAAACAGTCCTCCGGATCACATCTTCCTTCTGCGCAAGATTAGTCCTGCTATTCATCCGCCTCTTCCCTTGCCCATGTCCATCCCTCCTCTGCATCAATCAATAAACCATATCAGACAACTGAACAGACCAAAGAAAAAAAATCCAACAAAAAGCAAAAAGAAAAGGAAACGAATCTAAATTTGCAATTCAATACATACCCTTGATCTTCTCCTTTGGCTACCAGCGCTACCACCATTACTACTGCTGCCATTTGAAGATCCCACGGGCGATACAGTACCATTACCACCACCGTTAACATACACGCCAAAACTGTTGGGATAGAATCCCGTAGCAGGACCCACCACGCCATTGGAGACCACAGGAAGATGACGGCTCTGGCCGATAAAGTGGGGCCCACCGCCGCCAATGTCATTGGCTGCTGCGCATACGGTGTACGAAGGCGGAACGAACTCCTTGGCCCCCGGGTTCAGCTTCGTCAACAGCTCCTCCAGCTCCCTCATATCTCGCTTGCACCCTTCGTCCGCCGCTTCTCTCGTTTCCCCATCGCTATCGTTTCTCTCGCTTTTGCCGCTTTCCCATCTCATCGTCGGCTGAGCATGGTGGTGATCTTTATGAACACCATCGTGCGAGCCCAGATCGAGAACGCCGGCCTCAACGACTGCCATCTATTGATTCTTCGCCGGATTATGAATCAAACATCGACAACAGATCACGTACCACTGCCCGATCGTTATCCATTTCTCAATATGAGACCGATCAAAATCAAACAAGAATTCGAAATCAGAACTCTTTGTTGTTCTTCTTCTTCTTGTTCTGCTATTTATTGTTGAGGAAAGTATCACTGTTCGTTGGCGTCAACTTCTCATTCGCTCCCAAAAACCAAACCAGAACTACTTCATGCCATGGCCATCATCAGGCATGCATCTTATGGCCAGATGTCATCGTTTAAATCATACGTGGCACGAAATAAAAAACGAATCAAATACACCGAATGCAGCATAGCACTTGTACATTTCCATAAGAGTCGTGTGTATTTAACATGCAGAGGTTTGTCTCTGTCAAGTCACTGTTAAACTGCAGTGAGCAGAAAATATCTAAACAAATACCCGCACCAAGCGGTCGAACTAATTCTCATTATTCATTCATCGAGATCGCGTAAGCTTTCATCTAACTCCTATTACGTTGTTCGTACCGTGCGGGGAAAAGGAAGCAGTTTGAGTATTTTGGAGGTATTAGCTCTGCCAGGGGGTGCGGAGTTGCAGAGTAGCGTTGGGTAACAGAGCGGCTGAGAATACTAGGTAATTAATTAATATAACATAAATAAGATACATAGGTAAATACTGTTATTTTTCTTGTTTATTTGGGGAATAATCTCTTTCCGGAAAACAAAGAAATTGGGGGAATTTTATCAAGAACTGATTCTCTCTATTCTAAATACGCTTGTCTCTTTTTTCTGGCGTGTCGTTTGTTTGTTAGAAAATGGTGGGGTCCATGATCTTTTGGAGTGTTGCAGTAGTCTATATATATGGTTTGCAGATTTTAGCCGCAACCGTTATAAAGTAAGTGGTAGTACAAAAAGAAGCCGCGAAACCAAATGGGGTTGCAAGCAATTTGATTGATTGATTTTTGTTTCTAGTTTTTATGGAGGCTATATTTTAGGGCATCGTTTGGGATTGTCAAAATTTTAAAATATTTTTTTAATTTCAAAAAACTATACACCGATTTTTTTAAAATATATTTTAAAAGTTTGAAAATATAGATAAAATATAGGTTGTAAAATAATTATATATATAATGTTTGTTTTTTTAAATATTTATAAAATAATATATTAATTTTAATTTAAATAAGTTTAAAAATGCAAATCTTTATTTTAAAGTATATTATTGAAATAGATTCTAAATTAAAATTTATATTATATTAAAGTTTATTTAGATATATTAAAAATAAAATTTTCAGAAAAATTAAATTTGAATTATAGATAATATGAATAACAATTATAGTTAGCATAATTAGCAAATTCGAACCGATCCATTCTGATTGATATAAAAATTGCCGAGATGCAAATAGGTCTGAATCTGTAGAAAAATCGTTCGTTCAATCGACCCAAACGGGTTCCTAGTTGATCCGTCAATACAGACAAGTGGGTCAATCTAGAAGCTTTTTTAATGTAGTCTGAGATCGATAGCCAGCTGCTCCACCGATTGGAGCGTTAGATCGCCGCTGCTCTGACGTCACTAGTTGCTGTTAAAGTTCAATCGCAGTTCCGAAGTCCGAACCATAGTTTGCTCAAACTAGATCTCTGCATGCTCCGATCTAGCTCCCTTGATCTTCCCTCTCATCTGCTCCTCCGGCTCCGCTGCTCGGCTTCTTAATTTCTCTACTGATCAAGTTCAATCGCATCCCCAAAGTCCGAACACTAGTTTGTTCAAGCTTAATCTCTGCCGACTCTGATCCGGCTCCGCTGCTCTCCCCACTCATTTGCTTCTTGACTTGTAACAGAAAAAAATGATAATAATAACTAGTTATTATATCTTAATTTCTTAGGCTTCGCCGAAAACATCGGTGTTTTACCCATCTACATCAAAGATGACCGGACCAATGAGGATGCTTTCAAGGTAAATTATATACATGAAAAAATATTACAACTTTCGTATAGTGAAAAAATTTTACTTATTTGTTTTGGATTATTACATCAAGTACTACAAGAAAGAGGACAAGGGTTCAGAATCCTTGGAACTAAATTGCAAAAGTCACGATGCAACTTATTCCTCTAAGAACCACCAAAGACAAGTTACAATGAAATTCCATTGACTTTGCTTCATTTAAAATTTGCTAAGAAATTAAAAGAAATTTTCAAGTTAGCAAACGAACGTTGCTTGTTATCTTAGAATACTTTTGTTACAGGTTAAGGATTTTTTTCTTACTGCTAGCATAAAATTTTCTAGATCTTTTTTGATATAGTATAAACACTAGTTTGACAAACTTTGTGAAATTTGTCTTACTGTCAGTATAGGATTTTTAAAAATTTTTTATATATTATATGCACTAGTTTGACAGACTTTGTGGAATTATTTTCTTACTACTAGTATAAGATTTCCTGTACTAATCTAGTATAAGCACTAGTATATTATTCTTGTATATAGAATATTTTTTCTTGCTGCCATTGCATTTTTTTAATCTATTATAAGCACCAATATGGCAGATTTTGTGGATTTTTCCTGCTGCCAGCAGAGGATTTTCTACATTTGTTAGCTGAATCGGGTTGCAATATAAGTTTTTCTGATTGCGTTAATTGGATTGCTGGCGAACAAAACATAATTGATTTTTCTTACAAAATAGAAGTGATAAGCAAAATATTTGTTTCCTGATGTTATAACATAATTGATATTTTCTTTACAAACTGGATTTCTATAGCTTTTGTAATTTGTTTGGATGATATCAGCTATCTTGCTGACTGCTTGACAGAGTTGAAGTCTTGAATTGAAGTTGTTTCTTTTGTCCTTCCACACAACTGAAGCCTTGATGCGATATCACTCTAATTTATGATCCTCTGCCAAGTTGCAAAACTTTGAATGTCGTTAGAAATTGAGATATTGTTAGTGTTTAGATGTTATTAATGAAATGATGAGTTTGTTATTTTTAGTTGGTATTATTGTTGAAATTAGAAGTTCAAATTTTGTAACTTATCATAATTGAAATTTGAAAAGTGAATATTGATATTTTTTTGATAAAGAGTCTTGTTGTCTGAAATCAAATCTGGATTTAAAATAGAATAGATCTTGGTGTCTCTTGCAAATAAGTCTTGCTGTGTGCTAATATTGCTGTCTAGACCAATTTGACCTGGACAGCATTTCGGGTCGATATTAGATCCGATTTTTATAACTATGGTAACGACTGATGATATATATTTGAACTCTGAAAGTTTTTGGTTTGCTTATGCCTTATGCTAGAGACCGTCCAGACTCTGAAACTTCACGTGGCGTTCAAGTGTATGGGCTTAGGCTTTGATCCGGTCCATCTTAGTCAATTTGATTAGACCTATACTGGGCCTACAATTTCTGAATGAAGATCAAAACTTGATTAGTGTTGCTATTATGTTGTGACTTTTTTGGATAACGTTTCTAAAATTAATTAATTATCTTCAAACACCTGCGTGTCTCGTTTAGATTTTGGATAAGGTAATTCTTGATTACTCTAAAATATTATTTGGCAATATTTATTGCTGTTTATTAAAATTTTATTTTTAAATAATTTTTTTATAAATTTTTTTAATAATTTATATTTTAAAATTTATATATATTTTGTACTCCATAAAATAGAAATGTACAATTTTTATCCTTATTTAAGATAAAAACATTAAATTTGTTATTCTAAAAGTTTTACAGTAAATAATTTTTAAAAAGATTTTTTATTTAAAGTATTCCTAAACGTTCTCTAAACATTTGGTAATTAATAGCAATTCAATTGAATCAATGAAATTCTTAATGTGAAATTCCTAAACGTTTTAGTGAAGTTCTTAGTACGTCTCGATAACGTGACAAAATATCTATGAAATTTAAATTATAAATAAGTTTTATGTGTTTAAGAAAATATTTTTTATTTTTAATTTGAAAGTTTGAAATATAAAGTTTACTCATTTTTGAAAACTGACTAGTAAATCCTCCTTGTTAGCAACGACGAAATCCAATAAGTATGGAGGTGGATAATTACAAATTATTTTAGTTAAGTTCATTCAATAGAATTTTAGTAAAACTCAACTCTATAAATTAGTTCAAAAAAGAAAACCTAAATTCAAACAAAACACTACCCAATTTCTTTATAGGGAGTCGATTGTCAAGTAAGATATGTTTTGATACTATATTAAATGAAATTTGAATAAAACTCAATTTTAGAATTTGCTCAAAGAACGAGTGTGTTAAAAATTTATATAATTGCCACTCTTCACAAACAAGGTGGAATAATTAAACAAAAACAATAAGAGTGTATTTTTTAAATCAGAAATAAATTATTAAAAAATAAGTTATTTAAATTAAGTTTCTGTGAATTAATATTACTGGAAATAAATCTCGAGTCTAAACACTAAAGATCAAGAACCCTAACAGATTTTTGTACTAAAATCAGAGAAGATTTTTCTGTGGGTGATGATTTCAGAGAATGAAAGATAATAATCTCCCAATTAACACTGTCAACCAATTTTTACCTGTAAAGTGAAAAATGCTCTTCAGTGCCAAAAAATCAACTGCGCTAAATAACTATCAGATCCAATCTCGCTCAGAAGTTGACATATGCATTTATCCAAGATCAATAATTGTAATTTCCTATACGAACTATTTCTCATCCCATCTTTATTATCAGTCCGGTGAGTATGGCCGCCATGGCCGTCGGAATAAAAGCACAACCTTTCTTCACCTGCAGAGATTAAAATTTCAGCAAATTAACAAACAAGTGTTTCGGATAGAATTATCGAATTAAAATGTGACGAATTACAGATGAACTCACCACAGCAGTGGAGATTGTCATGAAACTCGAAGAAGAAGAAGAAGAAGACGAAGAAGAACCAAAATCTTCTTGCGTCGGCGACTCCGCACCAGCGCTACTACCAGCGCCGCTACTGCTTTTATAGGCCGACGCATTTGCGGTCCCGATTTGATATGCCGGCGTTCCATCAGGCTTGAAAAGCCCATAATGTCTCTCAGAAGTAGGGCCAGGCTTCAAATTCTCATTGAACAGAGCAAAAATATACGCACGCAGCCCTGCCGACGGCCTCATCGGCGTTCCTTTACCTTCCATAACCATCTTCATAAGATTTCCGTTATACTTCCCGGAGTTTTCCGCCGTAGCACCAGCTTCATCAGCATCACCATTTGAAGGCCACCCTGTTTCCGACACAACTATATCAAATGTCTTCCCTCCAGCAACCGCCCCAACTGCCGAATTTACCGCATCGATTTGTGCGTGCAGCATGTTGTTGTAGGTGAGACTTGTGGCAGTATCTACGGCGCCGGAGTTTGGTTCGAAGAGTACGTATTCAAGCTTAACACTTTTAGGATCTGCTTTGTATGCGAAGTAAGGATAAGCGTTGATGAGAAACGGCGAGCCGGTTTTTGCATGGAAAGCAAGCAGCGGGGTTACATACTGCATTAGATTTCGACGGAACGCGCCGGCAGAAGGCGGGAATGAAGCTGAAAGAATTGCGAGAGAGTTCGCCGTGGTAACGTATATGTTGTTGATACCAACGGAGGTAAGAGCTTGGTGAAGAGATTCCATGGCGGGGACGAGACACTGCATCGCTGCAGAGTTCTTCGAAGTTAAAACTTCGTTGCCGACAGTGACGGCGGTGATCTTTGTCGCCGGAACGTGTGGGAGAATGTTTGAACGGACCCATGACAGCGCAGTTGAACGGTCGGTGATGCGGGTGACCAAAGAGTCAGGGAGACCGACGGTGAACTCAACGTCGGTGCCAGCGAAGGCACTGAGGACGGATGGGTCAGTGTCGTAGAGCTTGACACGGGTAATGTTGAGTGATTTCAACAAAGGGATAACGGCGTCAGGTGAAGGTAAGTTGTTTGCAACTTGGCCGTAGTTGATACCGATGAATGACGGCGAGGATGACGGTGAAGGGGACAACCCACCCGCCGTTGCTGCTGCAGATAAAATAATAAAAAGAAGAATGAAGGAGGTTGGTGAATGGAGAGAGTTCATGGTAGAAATCCGGCGAGCGGGAGCGGCGACGGATGGCGTAGTGTGTGCTTGAGAAGAAGTTGGCAAAAATCTCTTGGATCTTTTTCGTTGTTATTATTATGATATTATCTGATTTAATTGCAAAAGTGCATGCGAAGGCATATGAACTTTTCCGGCGGGAGAGGTAAAGCATCAGATTTATATCAATAAGTTTGCTTTTACTTTTCTACTTCTATTCGTTCAAATTTTTTATTTTATATATTTATATATAAAAATTTAAAATATTTTATAAAATTTATTTAAAATTTTAAAAATATATAAAGTTATAAGTCATGAAATTTGTATAATTAATTATGTTTTTGATAAAAAAAATTTTACTTTTTAAAAAAAATAAACTATTTATAGTTTTCGAAAAAAAATTTTAAAATATTTTTCCAAACATATGTACCAACTTTTAACCCATCGTGAGTTTGGTTTTGGGTGTCAAAGAACCGCTATTGTTTGGAACAAAGTTAAATGTTAACCATGGTTGCTTATTTGCTTAGAAATAAATATTTTAATAAATAAATTAGGTAAAATATATAAAAGAAATTTATGAGAATAGATTGAGAATAGATTTATCAAGTTATATAAAAGTTCATCCCATAAAAATAAAAACGTATTTCTGAATCACTTTTAGTAAAATAAATAAGGGTTCGGATTTGCACAGATTGAATTTACTGCGCAAATTCGCGCAGATCGCGTTATGGACCGTCCGATCTTGATCGGACGGTTCATAGCGCACACGCTCGATTAGAGCTAGCAGAGACAACATATGAGGGCATTTTCGTAAGCTTTCTCGTAAAAACCTTTCCGCTCGAGCGCTACTTTTTTTCTTTTTTTTTTTTTCTTCCGCAAGGTCAACGCTCTCTTTCACGAGCGCAAACTCGATTCTCCTGGTTGCCTTTTTCTCCCCCGCCATAGGTTCACTTCTCTCTTATCTCTTTTCTCTTCTGTAGTACTCTCTAAATAACAACCGTTCCCGCTTCAAACTCTAACATTTCGTTCGTCGCAGGCCGAGCGTTCGATTGCCGCCGACGAACGAAATTAGGGCTAATCAAACGTGAATTTCTCTTCTGCTCTTTCTTCTATGCTTTCTATCTTGTACATTTTTAGAATTCGCCATAGCTCGTTGGCCATCCTTCGTTGCGGCTAGAACGTTCGAACGTCGGCCAAAAAATCAAAATTTTAGATAGCATTTTGAATCCTTTTTTGTTGCAGTGTTGTGATTCGTTCTAAAATTTTTAAATTTTTTTAATATCATCAAATTCGTCTACTGCAAATTTTTACGGTCGGAGAGCTTCACTTGTGGCCGGACAGTTTTATAAATGTACTAGTATGTGTATTTTGTTTTAATTTCATGCTGTTTTGTGTGTGAATATGAATGACAATTTTTGATGTGGCATATCTCCTTTTTTAGTTATGCATAATTGATTGATGCTATTGGAACAATTTGATAATAACTACAATTGTTATTTGGTTTCAATTTTGTTTATTGATGTGTTTTAATGGTTGTTAGGTTCTAGAGCTTGTTGGGAATACAGCAACAGACAACAACAACGACAACAAGAACATCATGAGGCAACAACAAAAACAGAAGAGATAACACCAACAAGAGACAACAATAAGAACAGTAAGTGACAACACTTGTAAGAGATAGCAACTAGGAACTGAATTGCAGCTAACACCATCTCTTCTGGATATGTACACACATTGCTGCATTACTTCCCAACAAAGACGATTTATATTTAGTAGTTTAGGATTATGCGATGTAATGCTTTTAACTTTATAATATATTCTGAATTTCTAGTTATGCAAACGTGTAATTAAATCTTAATTTTTTTGGTTAATGAAATCAAAAAAATTCCAGCAAGCAGGAATTGCTTAATTATGTTATAATGCCATGTGAATGTGAATGTCATGAGAATGTGGAATCATCAAAAAGCTGATAATTATGTATGTGAGTGTTATGTGAATGTGGAAATTATGTGAATGTAGATGTGAAAATTATGCTTGCAAAACTCACCTGAGCATCTAGTCGGGAAGGCAATACTAATGTAAAACCATTTCACTTGTGAGCTAGCATAGCTCACTGCCTCACTGGTCTCCTTGCGGTGAGCTTTGCTAGCTCACTAGTTGGAAACAGTTTGCTCGCTGGCCAATGAGTAGTGAGCTCACGGCAGCTCATTTACTAGTCAGCGAGCAGACCGTTTCTGATTGGTCTTCACTTAATGAGCTCACTGGCCTGATGATTTTTTGTCTTTTAACATAAGCTATTTTAGATTGAACATATCAATTTGCTTATTTTTTTTACAATGCAACTTAAGAAATCTATTTTATTTTTAAACATTGAGCTTTGCTAGCTCACTTAACAGCTGACTAGTGAGCTCATTGGAGGCCAATGAGCTGGTAGACATCAAAATTTTCTTTTTCTTTTAACAGCTGTTGTACAGTGAAGCTTAAACAGATTGAACATACCAATTTGTTTATTTTTTTTTTAACAATGCAAGTTAAGAAATCTGTTTTATTTATACACATTGAGCTTTTGCTAGCTCACTTAACAGCTAACCAGTGAGCTCCCTTAGCTGACTGGTCAGCTGCAAGTAAGCTCACTGGTCAGCTGATTTTTTTTCTTTTTTTTGTCACTATATATTTACTATTTTTTGGAGGCACTTTCATATTCATATGAAGACTATATATATACAATATAAAAAGTTTCTATACAAATCCAAGTGCTTATCTAAAAATGCCATAATTATAATTTAACTAGTTGATAGTACATACAAATGTAATAGCTATTCCCAATAAATAGCTAACTCTTCATCATCATTGTCTTCATCTTCACTTGTGTTTTGTTTTCATCGTCTCTATCAACACTGTCAAATAAGAAAGTGAAGACAAATATTTTAAATATTTTTCTCAAAAGAAACATAGTATACTAGGAACCAAAACTAAACAAATTACTTATTTGCTTTTTTCTTTCTATTTGGATTTTCAGAACAATTTCGTTTATCATACTTAATATTATAGTTGTTACAGTAAGCACATTTCGTACTTATTTTCGTTTTAGTTCTTGTAATAACTTTTTCCAAACCTATTTTAATTCTAACACTACTTTTGTAAACATGTCCTTCTTTTTTCCTTCCTTTTGTTTGTGAGATGTTAGGATTTAAAAGTAAAACTTGAGAGACATCTTTTGGTGCCAGATAAGCTCTCATTTATAGTATCTGGATCATCAACTGAAATATTCTTCGGGTCATTAGTCTTTCTTACTTCCTTGAGCCTTTCTGATAATTCTTGTGATGCTTGCAACATTATTTTGTATCCCTTTTCGGTTTCAGCCCATTCATAAATCAATTGAATGTAAACCATTTGAAGTTTAGTAGTTCTCAATAACTCAGACTTCTCATGGATCGGACTCGCGCTCGCGGAAGAAAAGAAGAGAAGCAATGCTCGAATGAAAAGGTTTTTATGAGAAAGATTCGAAAATACCCTTGCATGTTGTCTCTATTAGCTCTAATCGAGCGTGTGCGCTGTGGACCGTCCGATCAAGTCATAACGCGATCTGCGAGGATCTGAGCAATAAATCCGATTTGTGCAAATCTGAACCCAATAAATAATATTTAGACTATGATGTTCTATTTAATGTAGTGGTATAAGAAAATAATTAAAGTAATTAAATTATCATAGAGTTAGCATCATTCTAGAATAAAAATAAAATATAATACTTTTAACTTAGCTAATTTAAAAAATTGCATCATTTTATAGTCATTTGGATCAATTAGAGGTTATTTGTAAGTACTTAAAATAAAAAGTTTTTAAAAATATTTATTTAAAATATTTAAGGACACAATTAGCTTTTTAATATAAAAATAATAAAAATTATATATATAAACTTTATAATTTATAATTTATTTATATTTTTAAATTTTAATTTTTTTAGAAAATACTCGATAAAGTTTATTGAGGAACAAATATTTAGAATGAAATGATAAAATCAAATAAAATTGTTTGCCAAGAATAGTATAACACAAAGCTTATTGTTTAGAAAAAGAAATAGATTAATACACATTAGAGGTCGTTTGGCATTACTTATCACAAAAATAATTTTTTAATTTTTAATTTTAGGTTTATCAATACATCTTTTATAAATATTAAAAAATTTATCTTAAAATTTAGAAAATATAGAAAAATTTCACATAGTGAGATTTTTTATTATATATTTTTATTTTTTTATAATAAAAAAAGAAAATTTATTTTAAAAAAATAAAAATATTTTTTATTTAAAAATTCTATTTTAAAATCACTCATAAACTCTAAGTAAGATAACCTGCAAATTGCAAAACTTACATTGGGTTCAACAAGCTAAAAGAATATGACGGCCTGCAATTGCGAAAACAGAAACAAGGTTTATTTCCGTTAAATAATCAGAAACAATAATTTAATTTCGGGGTGGCTCCGCCGTAATTAGTGTTCTGAGTCTCCACGAGGACCACGAATCTATAACCCTCGTCTTCTGCCTGTATCTTTTCTCTTTCATCACCGTCTAGGAAATCTGCTCGATTCAAGCGCCAGTGGCGACGGCAGCGAAACAGGGTAAGCTCTAATTCAACCTCTGTCTCTCTCAGTATCAAACATGTTATCTTCCTCCAATCTTCAGAGGCGCTATCTGGAATTGACCCGAGTTGGGAATTTGAGCCCTAAAATTAGTTGATCTCTATTGAATTCTGCTGATAATGGTGCGGTGTTGTCTTTCCGCTTGAATAACCATGGCAATTAATGAGATTTAAAGCGATAGCAGTGGATACAGTGCAGGAAGTTGTGGTTGTTGTTGATCTAGCTGAATTGATTTAAAATTAGCATGCTAGGATTGCTGATGTTAAAAAATTTTGTTATCTCAATGCTTCTTGTAACAAAATCTTATCGATTGAAAAAAGTTCTTTTTTTTAGTACTTAGGTGTTATTCTTCATATTAATTTCTCTCAGGTCAATTTGAGAATTTTCAATTAATGGAAAAGAACTGAGGTAATGCAAAGTTTTGCTAATAATTGTATTACAGCTTGTGACAAATAACTTTCTCTATGATAGATGAAAGATGCTGGAACAAGTAGGAGCTTTCATCTGCTCATATTTCATAGGGCTATAGAGGAGAGTGGGAGAAGTCACTGTGGAGTGGTATTGTTTTCATAGTGGAGAATCTTGCATATTGGAGAGGAGCTCTTACACTGCAGTTTGTTAAGGAGGATGCATTGTTGAGCTTTTCTTTGCAATTGTTTATAGCTATGGAGCATTTTTGGAGATTTGAGCAATGGAGCTTGAGGAGCACCATTCGCATCAAACATTATCCTCTTGGTTTGCTTCGTAGTTTTGAAAATTTTTTCCACCCACTCTTCAATCACCAAGCTGGGCTTTATCAATGTGAAAATGACAATATTCAACTTTTGTTCAAAGGGTAATATTTTTATCATCATTTTGAAAGCTTGTTCCTTCTATTTTTCGTTATCTCCACAGGGCTTATTTGCTGCAAGAATGAGCGGCCGGCTAAGTCGCACAATATATGTAGGAAACCTTCCTCTTGATATAAGAGAATCTGAAGTGGAAGATTTATTTTACAAGGTCCGCCTTCGTCAACTCGATTATATGATATATCGTAGTTACGTAGTTTCAACATATCATCCTGATTGGTTATTCCGGTAATGGATTTTCTTGAGATTGCAAGTGCACTAGCTTATACTACTAGTTTCAAATGGTGAAGGGGGCTCAGTTAATTCTTCATTTGGGTAGCCTATATTGTTATTTTTCTGGAAACTGTTAGAGGAACAATATCTTTGTAGGTTCTATGCTCTATAGCTATGGTTCATCTTGATTCTCTCAACTCTTGATGGATAGTCCAAACATATTTAAAGAGGCGACTTTTGGATTCTCTGGGCCTGGGTTTTATGGATGTTGCACTTTTAGAAACATAAAATTTTCTTGTGTCATCAGTTGCTAGTATTCAATATGAATATGAGTATATGTTTAAAAATTTTAATTTAGAGCTTGTTTGGCAGTGCTTATCTTCTCCTTTTCATTCCAACTTTTCATTTCACGTTTCCAATAAATCTTCTAGAACATTCTACAGAATTTCAAAAATACAGAAAAAATCTATGTGGTGAGATCTTGTTATTGCTTATTATTATTATTATTATTATTATTATTATTAGAAGATAAAAAATAGAGCTCGTTTTTCAAAAATTTCAAAAGTACTCTTCGTTCTAGAAAAGCTCCTTTTCAAAAAGCACTCCCAAACATCCTCTTAAAAGATTATTTGTCCATTAAAGTTGAATTAGATCATTACTTAAATAGCACAGTAGATGTCTTTCACTTGCATGTGAAATAAATTTTGATGTTGTTATTGCCTTCCTATCATTTCATCACTAATATTTCAATATCTTTTGCTTGCAGTATGGTCGAATAGTCGAGATTGAGTTAAAGAATCCTCCACGCCCTCCTGGTTTCTGTTTCGTGGAGGTATACAAGGAAAAACTGTTTTTCGATGTAAACATTTTAATATTGTCAATATTGTAATAACTTCTTGCTTGCACAGTTTGAAAGTTCTCGAGATGCTGAAGATGCAATCCGCGGTCGTGATGGTTACACTTTTGATGGCCATCGTTTGAGGGTAAATGCACTTCTGTTGTCCTTTCCTCCCTACTACAGTGGCACATATTACTTTCTTAACCTTTTTGTTGTGCAGGTTGAGTTTGCCCATGGTGGTAAAGGAAACTCATCTTCTTTCAGTCGGAGCAGTGGACATGGAGGTGGCAGTGGGAACAAGTATGGAGTTTCTCGACGTACCGAGTATCGAGGTTGTGTCGAGAACTCAATAGCTTATATTTTTAAAACTACTCTTAACTTTGGGTTTATAATATGTTGCTCATCTGTTTCAATATAATTTAGTTGTTGTACGGGGACTTCCTTCTTCTGCTTCATGGCAAGACTTGAAGGTGAGGGAATGAAATGTTTTCATGTAGAAGATAATGCTGTTCATTTAAAGGTCTAACTAGAAGGGTATATTTTTAGGACCATATGAGGAAAGCAGGGGATGTATGTTTTGCACAAGTTTTCCGTGATGGCGATGGTAAGTTTTTATCATTGAGTTATTGATATTTATAATAGTCCAACATAATTGTTAAGAATTTAAGGTCAGCCATGTTTGTAACTGTAAGTAACTTTATTCATGTTGATACCCATACGCTCTTTCTGTGTTTCCAACTACATCAGCATGACGATTATTCAACTATGGGACTACAAATAACCTTGGAGGTTACTCTCTCTTTTTTTTTTTTTTTGAGGTAAACCACCTTATTGGGATTTGAACCTCTGACCTCCCTTTTTAGAAAGAAATGCTGCCACCCTGCCTGTAGGTGGTTGGTTTGTTCTTCCGTGTGTCTGTGTTTCTTCTTGAAGATGAAATAAAGTCAATCCTGATTGGAGACAGAAGTGAACTCATAAGAATTTAGTGGTACCTACATTAGCTACTTTTTCAGAACTCCAGGTGGGAAGGATACATAAGAAAACTACAAATGGCTTGAAGTAAATGCTGGCGTGAGTCTTAGTGATATCTGTTCTAGTTGCTTTGTGTACGATCTTGTGGCTAACAAGGACCCTTAAAGCCAAATAGAATTGGAGAGGAAATAAAGGCTAAACAAGCTTAACTAGGTAATACTAATTGGCTGGGCCTAACGACGATTGCTTTGTTTTTGTTGGGAGATCGAAGTAGGAAAATGTAAACATTTATCTGGAGGTGTAAGCCTTATCACCACTGGCACAGAATTAACTAACCCATCTGATGGTTATATTTAATTAAATTGTATCCTCTAACTCTAATATGCCTAGAAAACAGGTGCAGTTATCTTTGACTGGGTTTCATCCACTTTTTAATCTGGAGAAACACACGTGATTTCTATATGGCCTTTTCTTACGGTTTTGTTGCATGAATTCTAGGATCTATGGGTTTGGTTGACTATACAAACTATGAGGACATGAAATATGCGGTAAGAGCTGTTATACTCAAATTTTATAAGCTTTTTTTTTTTTAAAATTATTTTTCTCTTTCTTCTGTGTTTATCTGCTGAAGCTTTGCTCTTATCAGATTCGGAAACTTGACGACACTGAGTTCAGAAATCCTTTTTCAAAGTCCTATATAAGGGTACGTTGTTGTTTTATGACCCGAAGTAAGTTCTGTGTATGGGGAAATTTATTTTCATTGTTGAGTGCTAACTAATTGCTCGAGTGTATATTTGGATAAGTTCGTTGTAGAAGCTCAACATGTCTTATCTTATTAATGTTAGACATAAACATAACAATCTGTACATTCCATGATTGAGGTGACCGCATACCTGTCTGTATTAGTAGTTAATGCTTGTCATTTTTGTGATTAAGATTGTGATGTTCGTTTTTAAATAATGTGCCTCGTGTTTAGAGGAGTCATCGTTAGAATGATCCTACTATTGCAAACTTAGATGAGAAAATTTATCCAGATGCACAAGCATTTGATGAAATCCAGCTTTGGCTTAGAGGGATTTTACCTTTTTTTTGTTGTCGACTGTTGTACTGCAAAAGGAAGGTACAGATGTTTTGATTTGGCTATTTTCTTGTTCCGGTTCAGAATAGGTAATTCCTTCACTTCAGTTGCACTAGTGGATTGAGTAGCCTTTTCTTGTTTGCCAAAAAAGGGCTTATTACCGCTTTCCGGGCTCCATACAATCCACGGAGGTGAACCAGAGCAGAGGGCCTGGTCAAGAACATCTGCTGATGTAAAACTGATAACTTACTGACCAGTTGATTATGTAGAAGGTCTCTGCCTAGTATTTGAGCTTTTACTTAGGTAGGGGATGCACAAGCATTTGCAGCAAGCAAGCTTTGGCTTAGAGGGATTTGGCTTTTGCTTGTAGGTGGGCTAGCACACTCCAAAAGTAGAAATATTCTACACTGGCTATTTTGGCATCATGAACATATGCTGAAGTAAAACTCAATAGTCACTTAATTACACAGGAGCCCGTCAAGTAGTTGATTTTTTTATCTAGGGAGAGTAATTAGAAGCTACCTAGTATTGCTTTGATGCTTCAAAATTTAAGGTAGACTGTTGTGGTTTTAATTGTTAATTAATAATTGTTGATGCTACCTAGGCTGTTGTGGTCTTGCTGAATTTGATTGGTTGAACGAGTACTGAAAAAGATCTTACTTGAGTTGTTAATTCATTTTAATTTTCTGATATTGCTTATAACTTGAAAGTGATTTGCTAAAATTTTGTATATCTATAATTTTAAAGTAGTTTTATTAAGGCAATGCTTTTTGCATTCATCACAGCATTGCCCATGATGCCGACACCAGTAAATGCTGATGCATTATGGACTTTATATGTAGTCGGCAACTGATACTTCAGAATTTTATTCGGAGTAATTATTTAGGTTACCTTATGTGATTGAAGGGATCAAGTTGACGTGATGTGACACTAACAGATGTTTGTTTCATGAATGTTGACCATACTGCACCAATTGTTTTATTTAGGTTAAAGTGTATGAGGGAGGAATGTCCAGAAGTCCAAGTCGTAGTAGAAGTCAGAGCAGAAGCCTAAGCCCAAGACGTGATAGGAGGTAAACTTGTCACTGCTTTGAATGAAAGATGTATGAATCTTTTGCATGATGTATTCATATATTTTGTGGTGCCTCAATTTTAATCAATAGCAGGTCAAAGGAACGACCACTCTCTAGGTCTCCTTCACAATCTGCTTCTCCAAGACGCCGATCTACTTCTCCAAACAGATTGTCGAGGTAAAGCCTGTAAGCTCATCAGAGGTTGGCTAGTTACCTATCAGCATGTTTTCTTCTCTTGCCTTTTGTCATTCAGAGCTTAAAGTTTCGTAACTCCATTTTGCATCTTGATCTTAAAGTTCTTCATTTGCTTTTCCTTGCAAAGTAGGTCGAGGTCCAGATCAAGGTCTCAGTGAGAATTTGAGGTAGTTCGTTAGCTTATAACATCCTTTGTATTTTGAATGCATTATGCTCAAGTTTCATCTGTTATGTTATAATAATTGTTTCTAATCAAAATATGGTGGCAAGGCAATAAAGTACCTGAACAGCAAAGTTAATTTTCCTACTTGTACGCTTTCTCATCCATGTTGGGCTATATGACTTAAGTGCTGCATATATTTTCGAGAGACTAGATTCTTATTTCTCAAGAGCTAAGTCTAGTGACATCACATGAATCTGTTACGCCTTTTCAATGTAATTAATGTAAATGTTTCAGTATAATTGTGGCTTGAGTTTTCATAACAGCACAGAGTACTGACATTTGACGTTGATAACTCGTTTTTTTTCCATACAGGGTGAAGGACATGCACTATCTTCTTAGTCCACTGTGACTTTGATCTCTCTAAGAAGGCAGCGAAGTATTTGTTGTAACAGCTCAAGTGTGTATTCGTTGCAAGAACTTGTAGGACAACTGCTACTTATTGCGTGATCATAAGTTGAACTCAAAGACTTTTGGTCTTGTAATGTCTTATGTTGTAATTGTTTTCTACCATTGGAAACTTCGAACCTTTTGGTTTCAATTGTGGTTAATGCTATGTTAATCCCACGAAGAAAGTGTAGCCACAGATTGTCTAATTTAAGCCCTATTTGAGAAAATTTGGTGAAACCAGCAGTGTTGCGAAAGACTAGGATGGGAAACGAAACGGAATGTACCGGATTTTTAGCACGTACAACCATCAAACCAGAGACCAAAGCAGGGCTCGACAAAACAGAAAGTATCATGGTACGTCGTCCTTCCCTGAAATGGAACTTGAATGCGTCTTCTTGCTCCAGCATTCAAGTCGATCTATTACGACCAGCGCGGTTGTTCATATTTCATTTTCTTCTTCCAAGCCCTTCAAAATAAAAGCACTAGCACTCAGGAGTCGACTATTTATCTAGAAACCGAGAATGTTGGGTCGATCAGAGGTTCGGCTTGCTTCTCCCCTACCCAGCAAACTCCAGCATCAAAGCCGTAGTGCGCAGGGCACACTACGTCTTTTTCGTTAGCGCGCTTTCCCTTTTCTTGCTCGCTTCTCTTTCCCCTGGGAGATGTGATCAAAAGACCAAAAACCCATATTATATTGGCTGTTAAGACTCGTTCTTCTTGAGTTAAAGTGCTTACTATCGTTTGTCTGCTTGAAACCTGGCATTGAGTGTGCACCTTGGGAACTGCTCCGTCTTTGGAGCCCTTTTGGAAAAGTCCAGTTCTAGTAACTTCTTGAAACTTGCTTTTAGAAGTGGCGGCACGAACAAATTACGGCTTGAAAAAGTACGGAAACCAAACAGTAAACACTTCAAACAGGAGAAATTATAAACCATGGTTTAAATCTATTCCTAAGAAATTGAAATCTGGTTGTTTTTCTGAAGTGCTCAAGTTTGACCAATTTTCTGGTGCTTTCAATTTGTTGGCATTGCTGCCTTAAATTAGGATTGGCAATTCCGATCCCAAAATCGATTCTAAATCGATCCATATAATAATTAAATTAAAATTATTTAATTTTAATTTAATTTATTTATTTATATAAATTAAAATTATTAATTTTAATATAATTTATTTAATAATCGAGTTAAATTCGAATCTATCTATTTAATAATTAAAATTATTAAAATAAAAATTATATATAATAATTTCTAATAATAATATATAAAAATTATTAATTTATGATATATTTAAAAAATATATTAATTTTGATAAAAATTATAAATTAAGTAAAATTTAATTAAATTAAGATAAGTTAAGAAATACATATACATAAATTCAATTCAATTTTTTTACTATTATTTTTTAATTATTAAATAATATATATTGTAAATATAGTTATAAATTAAACAGATCAATTTGAACTCAATTCAAACTCATTTAAGTTTTTGAATTATTTTTTAGTCAATCCGAAATTGATCTGAATTCGATTAATACTTGACCTGAATTTAATTTTTTTTGGGTTAGTTTCGTATCGAGTTTTCGTGTCGGGTCGAAAATTGCCAACCCTACGTTCAAACTCACTTGTTAAAAAAAGAAAAAGAAAAAAAGAAAACAGATTAGTGGTGTAAAACAACAAACAGTTTCTGGTTTAAAAAGCGGGTGATATTCTTTTTTCAATACGAAAGACCAAACCCATTAACAAATGGTAGATTGGAGGAAGGCCCCTGAAACAGATTCAGCCCATAAACAAATGCTGCGTTTCTTCGCTCGCAGAGATCAAATCTCAGCCGTTCTATCCAAAAGGACCAAAACCCTAGAGAAGTTTCATCACCTGCAGCCTCGACCTCTTTCCATATAAACTCCTCCAACCGCCGGCAAAGCCATTTCTCCCGCTCCCTATCGACGCTCTCCTCGATCTCTACCGTCTTTGGTAGATTTCTCCAACTCTCTTTGTTTCCTTTCTGTTCTTTTGATCAGTGCAATCTGTTTGATAGATCAGAACGCGTCGTTTTGAATCATTTGCTGTTTTTCAGTTTTAGTTTTCGGATCGCTTGCTTCAATGGCCGCTGGAGAACTTGCCTGCACCTACGCTGCTCTCATTCTCCACGATGATGGCATCCCCATCACGGTTTGATTAATTTTCGAGTTTGAAAGAATTTTTTTCTCGAGATAGGATTTCTAATTAGGGTTTTGGCCTTTGGTAGGCGGAGAAGATCATGACCCTTGTGAAGGCTTCTAACGTGAAGATCGAGCCCTACTGGGCACCGCTCTTCGCGAAGCTTCTCCAGAAGCGTAGCGTCGATGATCTCATCATGAGCGTTGGATCTGGTAAGTTTCTATAACCTGATCTTGGGAAAGTGATACATATTTCGCTTATTTTAAGGTAGCAGAGTTTGATATTGTTGACGTTAATAGATGTTATACAGTTTCTAGCAAATTGTGTTGTTTATGAAGACTTCGTTTCTGTTGGTTATATTTCGTATGTTTCATTATCTGAAGTCATTTGCTGTAGTCGATAAAGTATTTGTAGTTCATGAAACTGTTTTTCTTTCAAATGTTGACCACGAAATCCGTATTAATACATGCTTTTACTATAGGTTTAGGTGTTTGGAATAGACAAGTCTCAATTTATTGTGGTTTAGAGGCTGTTTACTTACAATCTAATTCTACATTACTCGATGCTTGTTATAGATTTAGAATCTCCAACAAGTACTTTGGTTTATAGGTTGATTATAGATCCATACTGTGAAGGTTCAGTTATTGCACTTGTTCGAGTATAAGAAGTTCACCCCTTTTACTGCCGATTCTGAGAATTATAAGATGTGGTAATTTATATGCATGCGAATTTGTAGGTGGTGGCGGTGCTCCTGTTGCAGTTTCAGCAGCTCCAGCAGGTGGTGCAGCTGCAGGTGCCGCTGCAGCTCCTGCTGCTGAGGAAAAGAAGGTAAATTAACTTCTTTGTTTTAAAGTTTTTCCAGGTAGTCTTTTGTGCAATTTGTGACTAACGTACAATCTTATATTTGTCATTTGTTTTCCGTAGGAGGAGCCCAAGGAGGAGAGTGATGATGACATGGGTTTCAGCTTGTTTGATTAGATTTTGTCTGCCAGTTTAGTGTTTAGTTTTTGCACTAGTTGATACTTAGTTTGTCCAATGACACACTTATTCTGGAATTGTGAAGAACATTTCTTTATGTTTTGATCGATACATTTGAGGGGATTACTATATGCCCTATCATTGCGAATTTTGTTCTAATGTTTTGGATCCAACGTTCTAAATTGGTGGCATATAGCAGTTGCTTATTCGGGCACATGGTGACTCTATTTGCTATCTGAATCAATCTGCGGATGAGTCTGTCGATAGTTGTTCTATTATTAACCGCAGGTCGACCTGGAATTGGTGGGTAACTGGTTGACCCGTCTGGTCAATATGGTAGTCTGCCAAGGCATGTCTGCATGTCTCTTACCTTGGCATGCCTATAGCACTGGATTCGAACTCATCGGATTCCTCTTCAGCATTTCATTAAACAACTTTGTAGGATTTGTAATCTCACCAGCCCTCATCTACCCTACTAGCATCGAGTTCAACTCACTACATATCGTTATGGCATTTCATCTAACACCTTTGCAAATCAAACTCGATTCCCCCATCTTAGCATACGCACAACCAACAAATTGGGGCACAAATAGTTCAGCTATAAAGTAAAAATTCAAGCATTGGTATGAACCATTTCTACAAACCGAATGTTGAAAATCTGGACCAAGCGGCACAATAGCCCAAGCATCAAAATAAACAACATCAAACATTACACTAGATGGATTGAATCAATCTATGCCGTTAAAGTATAGCATAAAATTTCAGCTCATAATTGATGCAATCTGAGAACACCATTTCAAAGGTTTCTACTTTAGCAAAATGTAATAATTCAGATAACCAATAAAGCTTCAAACTTCAAAAGATATAAAAAAAACTACAAATAAAAGAATCGATTTTGACGAAGCTGAAGATTAAAAATTGCGCATTTTTAAATTCAAATACAATCATATGCTAACTACTAAAGGCGTGTTTACTATAGAAAAAATTTACTTTTTCAAAAGTGAATTTAAAAAATAAAAATATTTAATAAAAAATAATATTTTATAATTAGTTTATATTATAAGTAAATTTTAAAATTAAATTTTTATAAATAAATTTTTAATAGATATAATTTATTTTAATTTTTAAAATTATGTTTTATTAAAAATAAATTTAAAAAAATGAGTTTGAAAAGGTACGTAAACACGCTCTAAACAAAACCGATTTCAATTCATTTCAGTGATAAAATGTAAGTGAAACTGAAAAATAAATATCGTAAAATATTTATGAAGAAACAAAAAATAATAAATCAAAAGAATGGAGTGCCAAAAGACTCCTTGACCAATATCGCTGACGGTACCTCTAACTCTCTCTGGAACCACACAAGTGCCAAGGAACTTTGTGGCTTGTAGAAGCTTGTCTGATTGTAACTTTCCCTGATTGATTGGCCTGACGTCCTTGGCCGTCTGTATTTCAATTTCTCGAGTTTAAACCAACAGCTGTGCTCAAGGATTACGCGCTTGTCACTGGTCTTCTTCTTCTCATGGTCGGCACTTTCCGCTCATGCAGATTGGAAGCACTCTAAAACTGTAAAAAGCAGTGTGATGAGATCCAGCAGTCAGTCTTTATTATGATAGTTGTTTCTGTTTTTGGGGTTAATCATTGTTGAAATTAGCTTTTAGGAGAAATCGAAAAACTAGAAACATCAGGTTAGACAGATCCATGAAGAAATCGTTTGGAATCATTTAAAATAAAATATTTTTATTAATTAAAAAAATTAGTTTATTTGTAAAATTTTGAAGTATGCTTTATTTTTTATCAAATTTTACCTTTAACTGTTGACTGAATTAAAGAGCAACTAATTACAAACTATAAACAAATTTGCAATCTAATTGACCCAGAAAATTCTTTTTTAATTTAATCACACACGCCGAAACAAAACAACCACAATAAGCATGTGCATAGTAGAAAGAATCTCTTCCTACATCACTCCAAAGGACCAAAAGATGTAGGACCCACGAACTCCTACTTGGCATCGTTCACGCCCGTCAAATTTTTTCGTTATCCAAGTCTTGTCCTCTTCCGCTTAAAAAAAAATCTAAGAAACCGACTTTCACTTTTGTCGCGACTCTTTTGTATCCTATACGTATATGCGTATCCTGAATGACTCGAGTCTTTTCGTTAGATATCGTTATTATAAAATATTATAACAAATTTTATTAAAAATATAAATTGATAAATAATTTAGAATATTATTAGTTTTTGATAGTATTTACAGTAAATTTTATTATTATTTATTTAAAACTTTTTTGAGATACAAATAAATTAATTTTTAAAATAAATAAAAATATTTTTATTTTAAAAGTTTTTTTTTCTATAATCACTATCAAAATTATAGCTTTTCCGAGTCGTTTTACGTGCGTCTTACGATGATGCATCTTACAATTTTTCATTAATAATTTATTTATATGTTTTATTTTTATAATATTAATAAAATTACTTAAAACTAAAAAATATAAAATTATATTGAAATTATTATATATTTTATTTTAATAATAATGATATAAAACTTATTTCCAAAATATTTTAAATAATATTTTATTTAAAAAATTTATTTTATAAACACTATTAACGTTTCAGCTCGTGGTACGTCTACAAGAGAAATCCAACGCAAATCTTTCTCCTGGTGCACACCGACCCGGCCTCGTCAAGGAGTACACACCCCACGTGAGGCGTGTGAAAAGATCCGCTGATATTCTCACACGTGTACATTGAAGGACTCCAACGTTTACAAATACGAAGAGGGCAGCAGTGAGTTAGCAGCAGAGAAGACTGTTGGCCTCTTCGCCAGCTTCTCTCCTGTGCAATTTCGCTGCTTCTGATTTCAGGAGTGATTTGGTGGCACTGATCTTCTGTTACCTTGTTCGGCTATTAACATTTCGATCTCATAGAGGTAATTTGAGCATTAATCTTTGATTTTTTTAATATTGACCGATTTGTAAATTAATTGAGTTTTTTCAATTGTTTTTCTGTCTTATTTTTCATTTATCAGTGTTTGTTTGGCATGTTGAGCTTCTGGGAATTGGAGAACTAAAATCTTCTAAAAATTTCAAATTCTGTTTAATTTTCAAATTTTCGTTATGCGTTTTTATTTGCTTCGGTTCTTTGTAGGGAAGTGTTTTTTTACAAGTTGTGATTTCACTGCCAGACCTGAGCTGTTGGTCTTGCATGTGGTTTGCCGTCGTTTTGGTGATTTCCTTTCAGTTTTCGGTCACCATAGTAGGTCTTGTCTTACTTTTTTAACGATGAACATGTTAATATTGTCTTGCAATAGCAGGACCTGGTGATTTACTTGTTGGTGTTGTTTTTGGGAGGGGTGGGGTGAATCGAAATTTGGCTTAGTGACAGTGTCCTAGTGAACTGAAATTTGGCTTTAGAAGAGAGGTTCCATTTAATTTTAGTAGTTCTATTCAATTGGCTTTCTCAAAAATTGAGTGTTTCCTTAGCCTAAGCATGTGGATCAGGAACAAAGACTTGAATTTTGAAGAGATTTGATACGATCCTTTGCATAATTAGAACATGTGACTTAGCTGCTTATGCTGAATGAAAAGGTTTCCTTTGCAGATGGGTACCTTGTCAGCTGCAGGCTTTGTGTGGAATGTATCGCACATGAACAATGGGTTGGTTCTTGATTCAGAGCCAGGAATGCAGCAAAATAGAAAAGCTCTTAGCATGAGGAACCAAAGTTCTTATCTTGGGCTGAGACCCCGGAATAGGGTTGATATTGTTCATCTGCAAACTAATAGAAAAGCAATCAAGCAGCTGGCTAAAAAGAGGGTTGTCCAGGACAGCTATAGGCTTCCTGTAGTTACTTGTGGAGCTGGTATGAACATTGTTTTTGTTGGAGCCGAAATGGGTCCATGGAGTAAGACTGGAGGTCTTGGCGATGTTCTGGGAGGTCTGCCTGCTGCTTTGGCTGTAAGTAGCACTTTCAATACATAAATAATTAATTCTGAAGTAAGCATGACGATCACATACATGTGATTTTTCATTACATATTGTCAGTGTGATTTCACGCAAGCCAACTTTTGATGGTTTTTTTTCAGGCTTTTGGACATAGGGTCATGGTTGTTACTCCACGTTATGATCAATACAAGGATGCTTGGGATACTTGTTGTTTAATCGAGGTATTTACCTATTAACTATTTCCTTCAATGAAGCTTCTTACTTGGTTTAGGATTTTCAGCATGTTTCTGGATGTCGTCACTATGTTACTTAACCTTCCCCTGTAATGTGCAGTTGACAGTTGGAGACAAAGTTGAAACTGTTTGTTTCTTCCACTGCTACAAAAGAGGAGTTGATAGAGTATTTGTTGATCATCCTATGTTTCTTGAGAAGGTCTGGAATCTTGACTAACTTTGATCCTTGTATCGTCCCATATTTTCTGATTTGGAAATGAAAATCCTAAAGTTAATGATAGATTGCTTACTCTTCATTTGTGCGCAGGTGTGGGGAAAAACTGGAACTAGTATCTATGGCCCTGTTACTGGAATTGATTATCAAGACAATCAACTTAGGTTCAGCCTGTTATGCCTGGTTAGTTGTTTTATGTTTGGTAGAAACAAATTAGAAGGACAGCGGTTATATGCCAAAATAAGAGCCAAATTGCATATTGGTCTAATACTAATTTCTTGTCCTCTGCTTTAATACTCTATTTTATAAGCTTAGGATGTTCTTTATGTAAGAAAAGATTATGAAATCAGTTACAATTATTTCATCAAGCTTTTACTGATATCGAAATGCATTGATAAACTGTTAATTACATGAAACAGAAATTGAATCCATAATTGTTACTTCCTAAAGTTCTTATCTAACTTGAAGTGGCTTGTTAGTAGTTTCTTACGTAGTACTTGCTGTTGCCAATAAAATGATTTAGTTTTTGCAGAACTGGCATCGTTCTATTAGCAATCTGATTAAAAGGTACTGCAGCATGAATACTTTTCATTCATAAATAAATTATGAAAACATTGGATCTTTAACATTTTCATGTTGTGTATGTGTTTCCTCAATAACTAAAACATTTCTAATTTTTAAGGATCCATTTCTTTGTAGCAGAGGCTAAGGCCGTAACAGGAGAGCTCAAATCTTAGTTAAGCAGCACATTTTGGACCAAGTTGAAGTGGGATTTAATTTCATGTCCATTATACTTCAGATGTTTCACTTATCCCCTCTTGTTAGCTAAAGATCTCTGCTTATTAATGATGGCTGCTTGTTTAGACGTTGAATTGTCAAAGTTGAATAATCTTCTAAATCTGGCTAAGAGACATGCATCTTTATAGTCCTTTTTCTTACTGTGGCTTGCTATCTCTTTCAGGCAGCTTTAGAAGCTCCTAGGGTTTTGAACCTGAATAGCAGTAAATATTTTTCTGGAGCATATGGTATGAATATACTTAAGCAGAAGTATATGATCATCACCTAAGGCACAATTCCTATCTTCAGGTTATGATCTTAACATTATGAACTTTCTAATGCAGGGGAAAATGTCTTTTTTGTTGCCAATGATTGGCATACTGCACTTATACCATGCTATTTAAAAGCTATGTACCAACCATATGGCATATATAACAATGCTAAGGTAATCATGTTCAGGTTTTATAATACGTACCAACAAGAGGTAAATGTGATTTTTAGTTGTTTCTGACATTGTGTTTAATGGTCTAGGTTGTATTTTGCATTCACAACATTGCCTACCAGGGTAGATTTGCCTTCTCAGATTTCTCTCTCCTCAATCTTCCAGATCGGTTTAAATCATCCTTTGATTTCATTGATGGGTAACATTTGAGGAAGCTAATCTTGAATTTGAACCATTATTCGGTGAGAAAAACCTTATGTTTCTCGATTGCCCATCTGTAGGTACGATAAACCTGTCAAAGGGAGAAAAATAAATTGGATGAAAGCTGGAATAATAGAATCCGACAAGGTTCTGACCGTGAGCCCTAATTATGCGCAAGAACTGGTGTCTGGGACAGAAAGAGGCGTGGAGTTGGATAACATTATGAGGATGAAATGCATCAGCGGGATTGTGAATGGGATGGACTGTAATGAATGGAACCCCGCGACAGATGCAAAAATTGCTGCCAACTATGATGCAACAACTGTAAGCTCTTTGAATGCTTAAGCATCCTTTTGCTTAATTTTGCTTTCTTAACAATTTGTACAATTTGTAATTGGAGTGATACTTTCAGGTGACTGAAGCAAAACGTATTAACAAAGAAGCACTGCAAGCAGAAGTAGGTTTGCCTGTAGATGCTGACATTCCTGTGATAGTGTTCATTGGAAGACTGGAAGAGCAGAAAGGATCTGATATTCTAGTTGAAGCCCTCCCCGAAGTTGTCAAAGAGAATGTTCAGATTATACTACTTGTAAGAGTTATGGTGTCATTTCCAATGACTTTGGAAGTGTTTGCAAAAACATCCTGAATATGTAACTATTATGCTTATGTACAGGGTACTGGCAAAAAGAAGTTTGAGAAGCAGCTGAATGCATTAGAAGAGAAATATCCTAACAAGACAAGAGGAGTTGCAAAATTCAATGCTCCCTTGGCTCATATGATGTGTGCGGGTGGTGATATTATTGTTGTGCCTAGCAGATTTGAGCCTTGCGGCCTCATACAGTTGCAAGGGATGAGATATGGAACGGTATTCCATCTTTACTTTTACCTGCAATGCCTATAAAACTAGCCAAGCACATCTGTAGCGCGATAATGACAAATTGTTAGTAGAAAAGGACTAATTCAGCAGAAAGGAATAGTTAACATATCCATCCAGCTCATTATTGCATCTTGATGCCGTGTTAGGAATCTATTATTTCATTCTTCGATGTCACCTGTGTAAGACAAAATACATGAGGGTTATGCTTCTTTATCTCCAGAAGCTAGGGGCATCTAAGCGTCATGTCTTCTTGCTAACCTTCAGTTTTCTCCTGGTCAGGTGTATTACATATTCATAGTTATAAAATTGTTGTTTCAGGTGCCTTGTGTTGCTAGCACAGGAGGGTTAGTGGACACAGTCATTGAAGGTTATACTGGATTTCATATGGGCCTCTTTAGTGCTGAGGTATGTCTGTAGTGTATGCACTATTAAGATTTCTCGATATTACTCTTGCATGTAATGATTGTGTGTGTTGATTTGTTTCCAGTGTAAATCAGTTGATCCATCTGATGTCGCGGCAGTTGTTGCAACTGTCAAGAGGGCACTAAACGTCTATGGCACTCCAGCCTTCAGAAGGATGGTTCAGAACTGCATGGCTCAAGACCTTTCCTGGAAGGTAATCTAAAGAAAGATGCAGAAGATTGCTTTCTTCTAATTGCAGGACCATACCCTTCACTCGCAAGTCTTGCATGATTGTAAATATGTAATATTTGTCAGTTTTGTTTGGATGTCGATTAGTTTTTATGGGTATACAATGCAGGCACCTGCTAAGAAATGGGAAGAAGAGCTCCTGAAGCTGGGAGTTGAAGGCAGCAAACCCGGAGTTGAAGCAGAGGAGATCGCTCCTCTTTCACCAGCAAATGTGGCTACTCTGTGACTACGTTACTAGCCTCTTTCTTAGGAGATGATACTAACGACTTTGCAGAGTGAGCTAACGCTAAGTAGGATGAGCAGTAAACGGAATCTGTTAGCATCGCTTCTGTTCGAGGCTTCTTGCAGCTTGCGTTTCATGAACTGTTATAATTAGGGTATTTCTGTCATAGATAGTTAGTTGGTTTGTGTATTGTCTATATATATCCTTCAGATAGTAGTACCCACTATGAGTAGGCATATAATCAGGTTGTTCAATGCGTGTATGTGTAGTAGAATAAGGAATACTCTCAACAGCAGTTATAAATGTTTTAGTGAAGATGATATGATCTAGATTGGTTCAAAGTTCAAATGATTACATGCACTATTCATTGCTTGTGGGCATGTTATGTGGTGATCTTTATATAGGTGGTTGAATGAATGTGTTGTTAAGCTCGCAAATGTTGCCTCAGTTGAACTCTCAGCGTAGATTTGAACTTGGTTTACGAAGTTCTTTGTCGATTGAAACCTTTTGTGAAGTGACTGACATTTTCAACTGATAACTGCAATGGAAAACACAATACAGGAACTTTTCTGAAAAAAATATTTTAATTTTTTTTAAAATAAATTAGATTTATTTATTTTAAAAAATAAAAATTAAAAGAATTTATTATATAAATTATATATTTTTTAAATTTTTAAATAAAATTTTTAGATATGTAAAAAAATTAAAACATAAATTAAGATACTAAAAAGTAATTTTGGATGGATAGAATGCCAAACGCACTCAATGTGTTTCTGCACTGTCCCTTTTTTAGTAAATATTTTAAATTTTTAATTTTAAAATATAAAAAATATATATTATATTATAATTAATTTATATATTTTAATTTTATAATATAAAGATTACAATATTATTTTAAATAAAATAAAATAAAATAAATTATTTATACAGTATTTTTAATTGGAAAAGCTTTTCAAATACTTCTAAACGTCTCTGAACGTCGAGACAACCAGAAAAACAACGACGCCGGCGGCAACCGGAAGCCGTTCACATCTCGACTCACGGCGCTTCCTCCTAAGACGACGACCGCGGATTCTTCCCATTCCGCCCTGCACCGCCCCGCTCGATGAAATCCTCAACTCCTCCCCTTCCCCTCCTTTTCCTTCTCTAACTTGACAGAAGAATGGTAGTTTTAAGCGCTTTTTTTCGTTGCTCGTCTATGTTCATCTTGGTGAACCACGTTGTACTCAAATTGTCTTGACTGAAATGTATCTTCAGTTTTTATCAAGCAAAGATCGAAAGGATCTTCTTGTCATGCATGTTTGTTGATTTATTGTAACAATTTTAGCAATTGTGTTAGTAATTGAAGTACTACTCAATGAGAAGAACTTGGTTTGTGTTGGCTAGATAACTCAGTGGCAAACCAAGTTTTAATTGGCAAATTTGCCAACTTAAGCTGATGATGGTGAATAATTCAAGTCATTCACCAAGGGTGTGGAAGTTGTGCGTTCTTTAGAAGCTGAGCTGCATTTTACATGGTTCAAAAGTTAAAGCCAAGGGGAAGTTGTAGATCAGCTAAACATGCATTATGTTTTTATTTTAAAATCTATAAATTCTTGAATATTAGATTCAAGCTTGACCAACGGGTGAGCCTACTGTCACATTCCTAGTTTCCAGATCATACAATTTGAGTAGACGTCTGTTATTGCTTGTAATATAGCTTTTTTAGAATAAAAAATATTTAAATATTTAAAAAATAAATATTAAAAAAAAGCCTAACAAGATTTTACGATATATAATTTTTTTGTGTTTTAAAAAAGTTTAAATAAATTATGTAGATGTTATAGAATGTTTATTGAAAAGACAAATAAAAAAAAAGAATGAAATGGAAATGCACTGCCAAACGGTGCCTAAGCAAGTCATTGTTGAATGCTCATTACAACATGGTTTTATCTTCCCAGCATAGACTCAGTGGTTTCTGAAGGTATCTAATTAAGAAATCGATATTCTTATCTCACTTTTTCTAAAACTAGAACGTAGTCCTCTGTTGTCCTTGCTCCTTTTGTCAGTGCCACGATTTGCCCCTTCTCCTTTGTGATGCATTCTCTCCTTTGGAATTCTAGGATGCTATGGCTTTCTTTCTCCTTCAATCTAGTCTTACGACATATTGCATGCCAAAAGTATGCTCTCAATTTCCAGAATGTATATGAACTTGTGATGTCTGAAATATAAGACATTGTTTATGCTTATTTCATAAATGAAGTGATTGAAATTACAAAATAAAAGCACTTGTCTCTGCTAATTTCCTTTTCTGAAGTCTGGTGTGTTTGTTCATATTTCCACCTACTGCCCTAGTTCTTTTTCAAAATCTATGCGACTGGAATAAAGTGACCAAGTGTTGAGATTTTTCTTTCAAATACTTGTTACCTGCAAAACTCAGAATCGTCTAGTGTTCCACGTGAAAAGTTGAACTATGGATGCACAGCATATATCATAGCAACTATTCTTATGAATGGATTTAACATTTCACATAAAGAAAAGTAAAGAATATAACTCACCAGTGTTGCACAAATATGTTTTTACTTTTATCCCCTTTCATGACTTCACTGTAACTACTTAATGCTTGACCTTTTCAGGAAAGCACTCAGTTCCCATAGTTTGTGTTGCCCTTCCGTGTGACCATGTTTTGTTCTTTCACAGATCAAATTGATATTGAAATCCTACCTTTTCTGTTCTTAGTTAACTAATGCGGATATGTGGGTTTTACATAATAAGCTTGCTCCTGAAGGGGGTTCTCATGCTTTTACTTTGTATGTGTTCTTTGAGCTGCATATGTGGATCCCCTCTATCCAAGGAGTCATCGAGCTCTGGTATTCATGTTTTCAGCTGTCGTCATTCAACACATTTGTACTGTGACTCCAGTGGAACAGAATCAGCTGATAAAGGTCAGAATGTCTCGAACAATTATAGCAGTTGCTAGCGTTTAACATATTGATCAACCTGAGATCCTGGAGAAGTCTTACAGGTTTCAGCAAATGTCTATGGTAATACATAACCTTGAAATTTCTTGCCTCTATCACACTTCATTTCCGTTAACTGCACCGCTGTTTCATTTCAAGCGCAATTATCTTAACATGCTTGTGCGCTAGTCACTTGCTTTCACATCTGCAGTTTGAGATGTTATCCAAAAGGATAGCATACCCCAGTTGAGGCTATTGCCTCTTGCCATTTTTCATGAAAAAGCTTTAAAGGGTGCCCTGTGAAAGAAGAAAGACGGAAGAAACGTATGCAAGTTAAAGTTCCTAATCAAAGCGGGTCCTTATTGTAAGTTAATTTCGTAACTCTATGTGATATCATAATTCATATAGAACATAATACGAAGATTTAGAAACTCAATGATTTTTACATGACTTAAATAAAAAAAACATACCTTGGTCCATAACACTTATCTTCAATCAATTGTTTGCCTCTAAAAAACTTGATTTCTCTCTCTTGATCTTTACTTGATTCTAAAGCAATATTTAAGTAATGGAGTAGATAACAAAGCTTTAGATGTTAATTGAGATAGAGAGAGGACCAAGCATTCATTTAGGAATATATTTATAACACACAACCATCATAGTGGGTAGTTGCTATAACTTCTCTCAAGTGGGGAGTTATTATAACTTCTTACTATATAGAATTATTATAACTTTTCTCATAATGGATAGTTTTAATAACTCCTTAACCAATAGAATATTACTATTATACATTAAACCAAACATTATATGTGAGCCACATCCAACACTTAAACCCTCTGAAGCCAAGCATTTTTGGTATGTATGTATCTGCATACTACTGCAGTCTATAAAAAGTCTGGTTTTAAGATTCTTGCTTCTGACATTGATTGCTGTTTCACTTCAGGCATAGAATAACAAGTACATTGATGAATATAGGTTGATACACAATCTGGGAGCTTTTGGAAATTCTTCATCTAAGACTTATGCACATTAAGGTGAATAAAAAAGCTATGCATGTATTACCAGTGACCCTGTCATTTTTTGCTAAATTTGCGCTTGAATAGCCTGAAGCAATGTCGGTGGTCCAAGGTTGGGAATCAAACTGTTTTGTTTGTATAATCTTGTACATACAGTTTTTGTACAAAACATGCATGGATGCATTCTGTTTCCTATAGTTTTTATACTTAATGTAACACTTAATTAGCTGGTTGGAAGAGTTGAAGAAACTGAAACAGCTTGCTTCAGCTGTGGTCAACAAAGCCTACTTACTAGAGCTTTCAAAAGCAGTTTCTTCCAAAAGCTAAACGAAATGCTTGGTTTTGCGTTACTCTGCTGCTTCGAGCTTCTACTTATTCCCAAAAAGCTGAAAGAAATGTTTTTAAGAAGCCGAATGTTAGGAGATTCTTCTGATTCTTTGCCCTAACTGGAAGCGACTGATTTAGAATATGTTTAAAAGTACTCTTCAAAAAAAAATTAAAACAAAAAATATTTTAAAAATAAAATAATTTTAAATTAAAAAATATAATAAATAATAATAATAATAATTGTTTGTATAAAATTTTTTTATATTTTTAAATTAAAATTTTTTTATAAAATAATATAAAATTTTTAGAAATATTATTTTAACTCTGTTTAGCCCAAAATAAAGCTTATAGATTGCCCCTGTTTTTCACGGGCCACTTTCTGTAGCCAAACTTATAAATCCGGATAACAACCCAAAAAACATGTCAATGAAACGTTGACTAAACCCGTTACCGTTAGCACCACTGAAACAAACACAAACGTGTTCGTAATAATAATAATAATAAGAATAATCACAATATCAACCAACACAGCCCCCACCGTTCTTTTCCTCTTCTCTCCCTTCCCCTCGTTCTCTCCGCCCCTTTCTTTCCTCTGTATAAAAAACCATTTCCTTCTCTTTCTCTCTCTCCGACCATATTGGAGAAAAAATGGCAACAGCTGCTGCTGCTACTTTCGCCACCGTCAAGGTTATCCCTAGTACTAACAAGCCTTTCTCTTCCTGCTTTGGCTCTAATCTCCCTTTCCCTGCCGTCAAACCATCTCCGTCCATCTCTATCGTCGCTTCCATTTGCTCTCGCCGGGTCCGTGCTGTCAATGTTGTCAGTGATATTAAACAGATCAGTTCCCACTCTTCCCCTTCCGGCTCGGTAAAGTTTATTCACTAATTTGTATTAGATCTTCATAATTTTGATTGAGTTGATCTGGATATTGTTGATTTTTTTTAATTTAATATATATTTTTATTGATGTAGGTGATTAGCGGAGAAATGGCATTAGAGTTGTATGAGGATATGGTATTGGGGCGAGCGTTTGAGGATATGTGTGCTCAGATGTATTATAGGGGGAAAATGTTTGGATTTGTTCATTTGTACAATGGACAGGAAGCTGTTTCAACTGGATTCATTAAGCTTTTGAAGAAAAGCGATAGTGTTGTTAGCACGTACCGTGATCATGTTCATGCTCTTAGCAAAGGCGTGCCTGCTCGTGCTGTTATGGCTGAGCTCTTTGGCAAGGCCACTGGTTGCTGCCGCGGTCAGGGTGGGTCAATGCACATGTTCTCCAGTGAGCATAATCTCCTTGGAGGATTTGCATTTATTGGAGAAGGCATTCCTGTAGCCACAGGAGCTGCATTCTCCTCGAAGTATAATCGGGAGGTCCTCAAGCAGGAATGCGAAGATGTCACTGTTGCATTCTTCGGTGACGGCACCTGTAATAACGGACAGTTCTTTGAGTGCCTTAACATGGCTGCACTGTGGAAGCTGCCCATTGTCTTTGTTGTGGAGAACAATTTGTGGGCAATTGGAATGTCGCACTTGCGTGCAACTTCTGACCCTGAGATCTGGAAGAAGGGACCACCATTCAAGATGCCAGGCGTGCATGTTGATGGTATGGATGTGCTCAAGGTCCGAGAGGTAGCTATTGAGGCTATTGAGCGTGCGAGGCGTGGTGATGGACCGACATTGGTTGAGTGCGAAACATATCGTTTCAGGGGCCATTCCCTTGCTGACCCAGATGAACTCCGCAAGGCGGGTGAGTTTTTTATTTGAAAGCAACCCTGGATATTCTTTTGTTGGTGTCCTTTTTTCTAGTAATTATGAATTGTGTTATGCATGAATTCTATATTGGGCAACCTTGTATTCTGATCATCTAACATAGCTTGTAGGAAAGGCAGCACTTGATATTAGGATGCATGACAGGTGGTTATTTAACTTGGTTGCAAATTAGGTAGGTGGGGAATGGTTTGATGATTGCCTGTGCCTTTTCGCTTTGCATACTAGAAGAACACATTTTGTATAATAAGTCAAGATTCATCATAAGTCTTGTTTGCAAGGAAAGTCTTGGGGTCCTGTGTGTTTATTTGCTTCACATGCATAAAACAGCTCAGTCTTCTAGCGATGGTAGAAATGGTAGTTTGAAACTACATCGGGATATCACATGGAATGACATAGGTTCTTATCCAAGTTGCTAATTTAATTTAGTAGTTTATTTGGTCCATTTGCAGATTACACTATAACAAATATGCAACTTAGATGCTTCTTTACCTTGCAGAAAATACGTTTAAGGAAACAATAAAAAATATGCTATAAGAAGCTAGCATGATTTTAGAAATATCACTTCAAATAAAGTTTTTAGGACTTTGGTTGATAGTGACTATAAAGCCGATTTAATTAAAATAACACAGTTAAGCGTTTCAGTGGGCTTTATAGGTAATTCATCTAAGTTCAGTGGGCTTTATTGGTAATTCATCTAAGTTCAGTCTTTGCGACTCATAAAAGGTCTATGGACTTCTTAGAGAACATTTTGTATTGCTAAAGACTATACCAAGCATGTCTGCTGTTTTGGGTTTTTTGAGGTAAGTATTTTTGCCATCAAGTTCTGTGGTTCAGATATGTCATATAGGATGTGAAACAACAGAAAAAGGCCTTTACTAAGTCTTCCAGTCAAAAAGAATGAAATTTGAGGGCCAAGGTTTGCTAAGGTGATTATGTTACACACATGTTTCCAAAGGGCCATAAAATTCTATTTTAATCTCTAGGTTAGAGACAAAACTATATTGTGTGTCGATCAATTCTTCGCTTGGTGCCATATCTCTTGGTAGTTACTTTGTGCGAGACTTTTGGTAATGGGTTCTAGACATATGAAGTCAATGATATCCTTCATCAGTTTTAAGAGGAATGTAAATCATCTTCTGTCTTTGGTGGCAGATGAGAAAGCTCATTATGCTCAAAGGGATCCAATTTTGGCTCTAAAGAAGTATATTTTGGAACACAACTTAGCAAGTGAATGTGACCTGAAGGCTATTGATAAGAAGATCGATGATGTTATTGAAGACGCTGTTGAATTTGCAGATTCAAGTTCTCAACCCCCTCGTAGTCAGCTACTTGAAAATGTGTTTGCTGATCCCAGAGGATTTGGAATTGGCCCAGATGGGAAATACAGGTGCGAGGATCCGAAGTTTACTGAAGGCACTGCCCAGGTCTAAGACATTGTTGATGTGCTATCGTGGTTCCATTCCTGTGAACGTTCCAGATCTCAACTTCTAGCATAATCTGATGCCATGTCTAATGCTTACTCGTCCAAAGATTTTGATAGTCTGTGCAGGATAGTACTTCCAAGGTCCCACTTGGGTTATCTTCTCTTTGTTTCACTTTAGTTTTTGGCCCACTATATTCTTTACGTTGAGTTTTTTGTGATGTTTCAAGCCTTTTCTTCTCTTTAGGACAGAAGACTGGAGTGTCTTTTTTAGCTGTAAGCCTGTAAGGGATGTTAATGATCTGTTTATTATTTAACTGAATTTTAATGCTCATTTAGTGTGTTTATGAAGTATATCTGAAATCTCCTAATATCTACTGGTGAATAATCTGAATAAACGCTATTATCATGGACTTCAGAGATGTATCTATGGAATTTACGTTCGTACCAATTTTCAGGAGCAAGTTCATATCTTCATAGTATCAAACAGGTGGTGAAGATTTTGAGTTCTCCTTTCACATTCTGTAGGACCCATCAGACTGAAGTATGCTTATAATTTCCAACACCTGCTTAACGTTGCATAAATGCAACAAGATTGTTTTTGATACATCCACGCAGCACACTGTAACAGCTTGTTTTTTTAACTCATTCCACAAGTAGATACAAGTTAATGTTTAAATAATCAACAAGGAGTCCTCAGTATGATTTTCTGGAGGTATGGATCACAACGCGTGTTTCTCGAAGTCATTGAAATATAAGTTCAAAATAACAGCATTAGAATGTATGAACAATTTCCTTCTATATATTGATAGATTTGTAATTTGCCTTCAGTTTCCCCTGTACCAGTGAATAAGCTTACATCACTCAGGAATCAGGATCATACAACAATGAAAGGATGCAATCCACGAATTTGTGCATTGCTCTTGCAGTTTCTTACAACCTCCTCTCTTGCTTCATGAATTTCCTAGCAACTCCAAAAATTATTGCCTTAGTCAAAAGACCACGATCAAGACTACAGGCAATGGCCACAGCTCCACTAACCACAAGGAACTTTGGTATCCTTCCCCATGTTTTCTCTTTCACAGGTTCTTCTATGAGTCCAGATGACTCAGTGCTGGTTTCTAGTGACCTCAAATAGACGGTCTCAACCTCAGTGTTGACTTGTGCAATCTTAGCAGTTTGAGATAACAGCTCGTTGCAGCTCCTTTCATTTTGGTATGCTCGAAGGCCAGGTTCTATCTTCTTTACACAGCCCCACATTCCTTGTCGAACTCCCAGCTTTGCTATCTCCCGAGGAATACCCATGTCCTCATGATGAAATAGTAGCACTTCGCATGCTGTAATCTGACCATCCCCACATCTAGATTCAACTGAATTATAACAGCAATAAAAATACTCAAACTACTGATGGTTACTTAGAACTTTTACTTGAATAAGCAGTGCAACTTGCAAAAGTGTGAACTATGCAAACCTGGACGGATACACCAGCTTGAAAAATAAAAATCAACACGCTTAGGTTTGTTTTGCCGAGGTATGGATGGACATGGAATTCCCTGACAACATCAGAAATCTTATAATTGCACAAAGAATGATAAAAAGTAAAACATAATTTAAACATGTATATGATCAGTTTACTAAAAAGCAAGAAGTTAGTATGTTTGTAAATCAGAAATGGACTTTTTAAGTGTCAATGACATTTTAAGATCAAATACAGCAACCAAATAACTGCAGCATGAACAGCAATAAAATAAAGATTGATGCAATATGCATTCAGAAGACAGGAGATTATACTATGTAGAATCAACCGCAAGTCCAAATTAAGTGTTTATCTCATAGAAATTCAAGACTTCCAATGTAAACTTTACCAAAAATAGTGAAAGTTTTATATCATGACAAATTACTTGGAGTTACCGGTTCAATCAAACATATATGTTTAGAAAGAGATAAGAGGGTAATGGATGTTTTATCCACTCACTTGCACCACAATCTACCATACAAAGTGGCAGGGCTGAACCCAAGAAATTGTAAACGTAACAGAAAGCATGTAACCACTTTCCCACCCAACAATCACATACCTAATAGGACGATGATGTCAATAATGATATGTTCATTACATATGAAAAGAATGAGAAACTGACACTAGTTGAAAGTTTTATGAAGAATTGTAAATAGGAGCTGCAAGGTCTCATGAACCATTTACAAACAATATTGGTTGATGCATGTAAGCCATTCAAATCCTTAACTTGGAAGGCTAAGCACATAGGTGCATGGGCTACTTTAAATGACTAATAGGTCAAAATTTCTTCACGAAGAAATTGGAGAATGGATGGAGCAGTTTGGCATATGACGTTGAATTTAGCTATCTATCTGGACCAGAGTTTAGTAATCTTCAACAGTAAGAATTTGAAGAATGTATCCACTTATCATCAAAAGAAACACCTATAATTCCTTAATAATGATCCTACTATCACCAATACAAAAACAAAAATGAAACTTCAAAACTTGAAAACATTGAAAAGGAAAGTATAATCCAAAAGATGCAGCCTTGTGCTTTGTTGTGTTGGCTTTCAAGATACATTCAGGATTAGACTGCATCGAATCACTGAATGCTATGATTTAATGAGCATCTACTGTGATGAAATAAATGAGACTACATAGAGATTATACTTCCAAGATTTTGTACCTTCGTCAAACAATAATAGGTCTGCCCGCACTTCCATATCCTACGGCCAATTGTGTACTCTCTGTCACTGCAGAAGAATGGAAACTTTGGACCAGAAACAGAAAACATTAGCAAACACTAACAGAGAAAAGACACCAACATCCATGGAAGTCCAAATAATAGGATTTCCACCTTCCGTATCCAATGAGCCACAGTAGTTCCAGTTGTGGTGCACTCCTCCAGAATGGCATAATGGATGAGCATGTCATCCCACTTATTCTTCATCCGGAACTCATCATCCCAAAAGAAGTCTCTAACAATTTCCGGTGTCACATTCTCAAACACAGTTCTACTATGATATTCAGTAGGACCATTCTGCATTAACAATAACCAATTAAATTACCAAACAAGCACCACTTGCAATTTCTACCAATTTACTACAACACTATTACCCTGTACAAAGATTTAGGAAACATTTGGCACTGCATTTGAAGTGCTTATCATTCCAAATAAACACTTAACATTCCCAATAAATCTTCTAAAGTATTCTATAGAATTTTAAAAAAATTTTGAAAAGTACAAAAAAGTTGTATATCGTAAAATCTTTATATGTATAACTTTCACTTTTTTTGGGTCAAAAATATCAAGCTTGTTTTCCGAAATTCTCCGTAATACTCTTCATTTCAAAAAGCTTCATTTCGTAATCACTTCCACGTGCCCTTAGTTTTAAATCTTCTCTCCACAGCAACTTACCTCAGGATCTCTTCTCCATGCTTGGTAGCTGAATCTGGGTAGCACCTTGTCCATCATCAGGTGCCATGGAAGCCCCCTATCAGTCCCTTCAACAAGCTCATAGAGATACTTCAAATCAGCACTAGTCACAGCAAGTTTCCCACTTTCACACGCCACTGAACTGTGCATCAATCAAAAAAACCAAATCAACAACCCAAAGTTCAACCGATTACCATCAACCCAAATCAAACAAAAAAGAGAAATCAAAAGGTTGAAAAAGTTCCAAATCATTAATCACCAACTCCTACGCACCTATCCGTTACAGTCACAAGCTTCTTCGAACCATCACCGTCAGCAGAGCTGCTTCTCTCCGAAGAAACCCAAGCACCCTGTTTCTTGAACGAGATCAAATCCCTGATGGGCAAGTTTAAATTAAACCCAGAAGGCTGCTTGTAACTAGAAACAAATCCAGAAGCCCACTTAGGTTTCCAAGCCCAACCAATCAACAAACCAACGAAGGCAGCAAGCCACAGCGGGATAGAGAAGAGCGCAAGACCAGAAACAACTCCACCGAATGTTGGTTGCCGAAAGATTTCCATCACTGCTTCAAGAACCAATGCCATTACTCAACAAGAATCTCAAAATCAATTCCTCGTTTTGATTTCTGGGTCGGGGGAGAAATTCCCCCGCCCTCCTTCAGCGAGACAGAAACAGACGAAGAAAAGAGGAGAGATAGAGAGAAGAGAGAAGAAAAATAGAAATTGCGAGTTAAAAAATGATAAAGAAAGATAAGGGGAGATAAGAAGATTTTGGATAGGTTAAGGTGAGATAAACGGGATTGCTTGTGGGCTCTGGGCAACTAGAGCCTTGAAAAACTCTAGTGGTAGGCTGGTAGCGGTCGATCGCTGGTGAAATAAAGGGCGTTTAAAAGTAATTTTAAAATAAAATTATTTAAAATAAAAAAATATTTTTTTTGAAATATAAAATATATTTTTTAAAATAAATTATCAATTATATAATAAAAAGTTTTTTTAATATTTTTAAAATATTTATACAATTTGTATTAAAAAAAATTAAAATTAAAAAGTTATTTTTTGAATAAATAATGCCATCTCTAAGTAATGATACAGACTTTTCTTTTTCTTATTTCCAAGTTAGATCCATTAATATTCTATTTAACTATGTTAAGTTCTTTTCCCTTTGGCTAGAATGCAATGCGATTAATCTTTGATCACTATTGTATTCAAATAAAGTAAAAGTATTACTCACTGTCCCGACTTACGTGTTCATATAGTTTGAAATAAATATTAAATTTTTAACTATATAATTATCTTTATTACTACACGTCTAATTTTTATGTAGGACTATATCAGTTTTCATACGAGAATTAGATGAAGGACATGCTTATTATTATTTTAAATTTTATTTTTTTAAACTTATTTAATATGAAATAAATAAAAATTTTAAATAAATTTTTTATTAATTTTATTTAAAAATTAATTTAAAAACTTATTTGTTGAATCTTCTGCAAGATCAACTCAAGAGGGGAGGGGTGAATTGAGTTGATCAATAAAAATTTTTCGTAAAAAAAATGTTACTATAGACAACAAGTTTGCAGCCGGCTGTGAGTAAGCTTGTATCCTGCAGACAGAGAGAGTTAGAAAATATAACAATATAGGTAAAGAAGAGATCACTCAGAATATTTTACGTGATTTGACAAACCTCTTTGCCTATATCTACGGATGCTCTATCACAAGAACTAAAGGTTCACTAAATTTTTAATAAGCTACACATACACCATGAGCAAAGTGCTTCGCCAAACACACTTACTCTTAAAGAATTTTTTCACTAAGACAATCTTTCACAGCCTACTGGACACCACTGTCCCTCTGGCTGATGTGCTAGTTTTATTACAAAGTTTAAAAACTTTCACCAAACTCCAACCGAGCTTCTTTACCAATTGCACCAAGCACTTCTATCACAAGTTTACAAAGAAAGCTAAAAGAGCAAAGTTAGGCACAAGATCAATATCAAAATAAATAAATAAACTTAAAGTTTTCTGTTGAGATGATCAAACTTGTTGCTGCTGAAAATAATGCTCTGTAAGTGATTGGTAGTAAGAGTAGTTTCTTTACTTGAGAAATTGAGTCAATGTAGTGCAAGTTTGTTTCTGAATATTTTGTTATCTCCTCTATTTCTCTATGTCTTTATTTTTCACTTCTCTTCTTATAGAATTTTCTGTTCTTGCAGGTAGGTGATTCTTCCCGTTAGAAAATATTTTCGTTGGTTTGTAGTGGCAGATTTATAAGGTAGAGATGAAGATTGTGTTCAGTGGTCAATCAACTGCATCAAAATTTTTTTTGGCTAAACTGGTGCAAATCTTTCATTAGCATTAAATGCACCGAAGAAAGCAATTCAAAAACTCCCGCCTGCAGTTTTGAGTTGTTTCAGTTGAGTTGTATTTTTAAAGTTTCTCTAGCTGAGTTGGCTTATCTTGATTTTTTTTTTTGCTAGGTTGACTGCTTCAAGTGAGGTAGACTCCAATAGCGTGACTCTGCAGTCTCTGCTTCGTTGTTTTCTAATGTGTTCAGTGGGTTTTCATTGCCATCTAGCAATCTCTATACTTGAATTTGTTTTTTAATAATGTGGTGGCTTAATATATCTCAGTTTTGTGATAATAACAAAATAGTAGATTTGTTGAATAATATCACTTTGTAATTAAATTCGTGATTTCTTTTTGGAGGAAAATCGAAATCTGCATGTTGAAGCATTTCTATATTGTTAGCAAGACATGATTCTAATGATACATTGCACTATGTTCTTTGTCTTCTTTTATTGTAATTTTTCATAATTCTTGATATGAACTTGTAGCTAAAATGTTCCTCAGTAAGTCTTCAAGATTTTGCTTCAAATGGATGACGAATTCTTGATTGAATTACATCTGAAAGTTATTCCATCAATGTCTGATTCTGCTCCCTATTTACTGAGTTTTCATCTATCATTCCACGATTTTTCTAAATTTATGTTTATCATCATTTGATGTGTTATTCGGTCAATCTTATAGTGTGCATGTTGGTCTGTTTTTTATGAAAAGTTGAAGTTCAAATGGAATCAGCATCATATTTGAAATTACTTCTGAAGAGTGAATGATTATCACGATTTTCGGATTCTTCTCTGTCCAGCGAGCAGTAGCGAAGTAGCCAGCTATCGAGTCATCTGTTTTCTATTCTTCTCTGTTGGCGATACTCTGTTTTCTGCTCTTTTCTATTCGAGATGCTCTGTTTGTGATTCTCTGTTTTATCCATGTAGCAGCAATTAGACAGCTGGCTGCTTGGTAGCTGAGGATCTTCTGTTCTGTATGCTATTAAAAAAATTTTATACAATCAGTAGTTAAAAAACTAACTTGTTGTCTGCTGAATGTGAGATAGACATGTTCCACAAATTTCTGCGAACTTGATTCCAATCATTAATTCACCCTAATCTATAAAGTATAATTTTTAATTATTGTTATCATCAAAATCAATCATGGAGTTCCAACATTATTATTAATATAAAACTAATATAAAAATTATGTTTAATTAAATATCCTAATTTTTAATTTAATTTTTTAAATTGACTTTTTAAAAGCTCTAAGTTTACTGAATTTAACTCTCTAGATAAATACGCGCGAAGTGTAAGCTAAATTAGGAACTAACGGTGTATTTGGATGAAGAATTCATAAAGAGGAGGAAGTAGAAGTGGAAGAAGGGATAGGAAAGGAAGAAGAAGGAATGGAAGAAGAAAATTTTGATAGTGTTTGGATAAATTAGTAAAGAAAAAGAAGTGTAAGAGTAAATTGTGTTTGGATTAGAAAAATAATGGAAGAGGAAATGTAAGTAAAAAGATAAAAATATCCTTTTTATTTATATAAGTTTTTATAATACTTATATTTATTATTTTATTTGTAAATATATTTGCTCATAAATTTATATAAAATTTATCTCATTTTGAAATTATTGAATACATGTTTATTTCTATAATTGTTTATAAAAAAAAATTTATTTTCTTGATGAAAATAATAATATGTGCATATAATGTAGGAATCAAAACATTCTGTTTTTATTTTTGCTTCAATGTATAAAGAACTACAAGATAAAAAATTATATTTTTTAATTATCATATTTTTATAATTTGATCATATCTAACTCAAATATATATACATGTATCAACATTTATAATTGGAGTTATAGAACCAAAAAATTTTAACCTTATTCTTTAATTACTTGAAAACGATTGTTTTGTTTAAAGTCAATCAAAAAATAATCTCACTCTGTACTACTACAATGACAGTCAATCAACCGCACATGTCAATTTCAGCACATTGTAGATCACACTACAATATAATGACCTGAAAACCATACATGTTGCACTTGACAAGCACTATGAAAAAGAACAACTACCAACTGAGATGAAGACTTAAAAGACCATAAACTTAATGCAACATCTATTGCTTGCTGCAACATTTAAATCGCAGAACGAAGCAGAGTATTCCAAGATCCATGTGGTTTGCATAATAGACTAGATAAGAAAATTCTTCAAAAACTTGTTCCCAAAAAATCTCAAAGAAAGTCTTTCAACTAGATGCAAATAAATTAATCAGTTAAACGCAAATAACAAGTTCTTAAGAGCTCTTCTTAGCCTTGGCAGCAGCAGCCTGTTCGCGGAGACATCCGATTCTCCTGGCAGCAATTAGACCAATTTTTTGCCCAGAGAGGAGCATCACGTCTTACCGTTGACGCATGACCAATGTGCTGGTGGTTACCACCTCCATGGGGATGTGCATCACCTTAAGACGTAGTTTCTCAGTCCTACCACCGCCAGCAACCTGCCCAATCATCGCTCTACAGCCACTAGGAAAAATTTTCTTTGCACCAGATGGGAGCTTAACCCTGCAAGTTATGAAGTCATATAGTCAAAATTATCAAGCTACTAGATTGATGCTAAAGAAATTTCTAGAGAAACAACAGATTCATCAACAAAATATAAGATAAAATAACACAATTTACAACATTATGTTCTACAACACATTCGAAAGAATTCTACAGAATCAGAAGTGTTATAATGTTTAAGAAAGTATGCTGACACATCAAATCAGTTGTCAAGAAGAACAATGACATATATGTCTCATATTATCCAAAAGAGTACAGAGCTACACTTGATGTCGTCAGGCACAACCACTAAATATAACAAATACATTCACATCAACTAAAAGTTATGAGAAAAAATAAGTTATTCTTAGTAGCTGGCACTACCATCAGTTAATAAGTTACTGATGTACAGTAGTATTAAGAACAAATAGGCCAGGAAGCATAAAGATTAAAGTGGTACATATCAAGCATTTAAAAGGTGTAAATTATCCACTAGAATTGAAGAAGTAGTTATAAGAGAATCCAACATCTTAAAACCTTCAACACAAAAAAAAAAGTTACCCTCTTAAACCAGCATTGAGAATGATACAAAGATTAGACTTTTAATAAACACCCAGCAGCCAGTCGACCAAATGATACATGCATTTTCTAGATTTTTGTAGCTACAAATCATGAGAATGAGACTCATTATTTTTGACAATAATCAACAAGCTAAAAGAAGAAAACTTCTGAATATTCGAAAGCATGCAATCAACAAGATGGTTAGTAACTAAAATGCATGCAAGTTTTCTTTGCAATATATTATGTTCAGATGGAAGTAGCTACATAACTAGTCGAAATTATTAACACTAATATACAAAGCTTGTTAGAATCAGAAGCAAGATTCTTAAAATCTTTAAATTCTAAAAAATGGTCACACCAACCGAATTCATAGATAAAGTTCATGTTAAAATCCCATCAGTAAGGCAACTGAAAGTAAATCAAGCAGAAATAATTAATTAACAAAGTCTGTCACGTCTTATATGTCTCCTTTGAAGAGTATGACGCCTCTAAGGAGATAAATGGAAAAGTTGTTGTACTTTCCAAACATGTCGAGTACTAAGAAGAACCTTTCAATACTTATAGTCTGATGAGATGTTTCATGCCCCACTAACAACAATTCCACAATTTCAATTCAGAAAATCCAAAGCCTCTCACAGAATCTACAAAGACTTTTCATTGTGTCGACCAGATAATGTACAACCCCCCAAAAAATAGATCATACAAATAGAATCTGTGATCTTTATTGAAAAACTAGCTTGCTCTACTACAGATAATCACAATCTACACTTTCTTCCCTCATCCCTAAACACTTCCAAGATCTCCTTGCATCTTACAACAATCAGACTCTATTGCTTTAGGACAATGATCAGTTTAATGACCTCGGAAATATGTAAAAATAATTTTATCGAATTCAAAACAGCAGCTGCTCAATCTACCTATTTCTCGTTATAACTAACCAATCAGCACAAAAATGAAATCAAACATCCTCACGATTTCAGCAAGAACAAAAAAGAAAAAAAAAGAAGATCATGTACCAAAGGTGAATCTAAGAGAACTGATGAGTGCCTTGTTGCAGATCACGATTGAGACAGAAGAAACAATAGAGAGACTCAATGCTCCCATGTCCCAAGCTGAAACCCTCCACCTTCACCCATCTCCTCGCAACAACAAATATCGAATCAGAGCTACCAAAGCTTCATTCTCTGTAATCATAATAGTTCAGATCTGAGATTCTGAGAAACTAATAAATTCAAAAAGAAGAAAAAGAAATTAGAGAGAAAAAAATAGATCTAGCTATAATTGGAGAATGAAGAGAAACCGAGGTCTACCGAAGACGGAATACCAACGAATGGGTGGAGGGTGGGTGGATGGAGCGAGTGCGGAGAATAGACAGATGTCGATCTGTGCCGATTTATCGCAGCGAAGGCTAATCGCCGACAAACAGGAGCGAGAGCTATCACGGAGAGTGCGGCAGCGATCGGGAAGAGCGCGGGAGCGAAAACGCAGGGGTAGGAATGAGAAAATTCTAGCGCCAGCGATTCCGTCTCCCCCGTTCCATCCCGATTTAGAGTGTAATGATTCTACTCCTATACAGTAGATTCTTTCCTCCCCTACTTCTCCCATTCCATCTCTTCTATCAACAGTACATTGAAATCCAAACACAACATGCACAGGAATCGTTTTTCCTTCCCCTCCATTCTCTTGTGCTTTCCATTTACATTCTGCAACACAGAGGATTTAACAAATAAGACGAAACTTGAGAATACCGTCATATGATAAGAGACCCATGGATCGATCGCTTCAGATATAATTGGAAATAACAAAATCATAGTCTTCTTATATAGTTAAGCACTGACTTGGAAATCACTATAATTATTACACACGTCCCTTTTCTTACACAAGACGAAAACAACTAGAGAAATCTAACTTGGAGGAGTTCCATAACAGAAGCTCCTTTCATCTATGACCTCAACATCAAGACTACCCAAGGAAACAACTTCATTAGCATATCGTTGCAGTATACCTACAAACCTGGATGTTTAATGAAAGAAGAAAGCTGCATTGTTCAGTAATGCGAATGCTAGCTTACCTATTGACAGAAATGTACGTGGCCAAATCCTTAGAAATAGTGGCTAGTTGCTTGTCAGAAACACCTGTTTCCCTCTCTAAATTTCCATTACTCAAAGTTCAATTGTATTTGACTCCTCTTGAAGGTAAGCATATCTATCAAAAAAGCCAAGGATTTAAAAATTGTAGATAGAGAACTCAGAAAGGGCACTCATATTCTTTGTTAGAACCGGTCCAGATTTCATATTAGCTTATATATATGCGTGGTTTAGATCTATGATGCTGTAGGATAGAAACGAGTATGTCTATTGTAAATTTAAAGTTATGCTTCTCAAATTAAGGTCAAGCAATAACCAGTTTTATTAAACTCACTAACCAAGATTAGCATGCACATCATCATCTGCTTTTACATAGAACTTTGCATCCTAAGTTGCTATAGCAGTCGAGAAGTACATTTGAGTCTTTGAAGAAAACTCATGATACCCTTAATGTGACACTGCAATGAACAAAAAAAGATTAAGCGTGATCTATAGCGAACAGAAGTTTTCATATACTGCACAAGTAGATAATCATGGATCAATACCAAACTAGCATCAGAAAGTCCAGATACTACTATTTTTGTGTATTAATAGCATTGGTCCAATACACCACCAAGAGTTGCACTAAATTATGAAGTGATTATTTAAGGAAAACACAAAAATCAACATTTTGAATACAAATTATAGAGCTCATAAAACCTGTGGTCATTGACAAATCGTATAATAGTTCTTTTATCTTTCTCTATATTTCTTAAGTCTTCGCCTAAGTTTGTCTAACATATTAGCTTATGTGGACCAGCACTTCTCCGCCAACATTTTTAAACAATACCAAAAAAGAGAAATGCAATATAAATAAAACTATGATAACTACCTTGAGGCATCCATGTCGCTCTGACAGAGTATCGACGTTTCCTACTACTGAGTGCAGTCATGATTCCAGCGACGAGGTATAAAAAGCATGAGAGCTGACAGCTATACAAGAAATGTATAAAAAGCAAGAACAGATGACGAAAAAAAGAAAAGAAAAGATCACAAAAAGTTTCTTTTTAAAAAAGGAAAAGATTAAAAAGATTTACATGTTGCTCCAATCCTCTAATTTTTGCCCAAGCTCATCAAGTTCACATCATTGGCATCCTTCTGATCTTCTCACTTGAATCAAACTAAAAATACAAACTCGTGAGACAGATCTGAGTTGTAAACTAGAGCTATAGCAAACATACAAGTTGTACGTGCTAGCTGCACTTGTTGAGGTAGACTTAGCTAAGATTTCTCCGGTGTATGATCTTGTAAAGATGCTACTGTTTGTAGCAGTAAGCAAGAGTGTTAGCAGACCGCTGTGGGTTCATTTCTAAAAGAGAGCCAGTTAAACACAAATGTGCTTGGTTAAGCATTTTATCTACCTATTGTAGCTCTCTAAATCATGATTAGTAAATTTTACTTTTAACGAAAAGTTTTATAAGTTAGATAAATTTATTTGCTAAATCACTAAATGAATAGTGTAGTGTGTGCTTGATTTACCTGCTAAGTTGTTTGAACTAAATTGTCATATATACGGGCCTTTCTGTTCAAAGCCGCGGCCGACTAAAAACTCTTTGTTGAAATTAATGTCTGTGTTCAAAAAACTCCATTTTTTCAGTCGACTATAATGATGAAATTTTATAGAAAAACTATATAATAATTTAAGTATCAACTTAATTCATCTTTTTTTTAAAAGTTGATTACGTAGGTTCAACCAACACGGAAGAATCAATTTTTGTTACTACAAACAAGGTAGGTAGCATAATAAATTTCCTAACCTACTTGTTTCGCCACGAAGGAGACTTCAGAAAGAAAATAAAAGCTGGTCTTTGTTTGTTTCAGAATTTAAACAAGCCCTCTTTGTTCTCATATAATAATTGGTCAACAACTTCAATAGAAGACCAACGGCGGCCTTTACGTGTCACTCCTGTTTCAAAATAATGTTATCCTTCCACTTCACTTCTCCAGCACTCATTAACCATTCACATTTCAATTTCAAATACACAAATAATTTACAACATAGAACTTTTATATAAAAAAATTTATATATAGGACATGTTGCGGAGTACTTTTTTTTTATTTTAAAAAAAAAGAAAAAACACTCAACAGTATTTTGAGTGTTTGGCAATACCAGCTTCTGCTAGAAATAAGCAGTTTCTTTCTCCTTAAAAAAAAAACATCAGATTGATGCTTTTTCAAAAAGCAGCGCGAGGCTCTTTCGCCGGGGATTGGAATGACATATTTGCCCATATTAAGTTAACGAAATTACATATATCATAAATCCTCCTACCCTCTTTATTCTATCATTATTTTTCATTTCTCACACTCTCTCGAATTCTCTCGCTTGGCTTCTCTCCGCTGCCCCGCTCCCTCCGATCCCTTCTTTCGATCTCTCCGTCTCCGACACTGATCTTTGTAGTATTCTTCTCTTTCCGTCTTCTCCCCAGCGCTGCTATCTCTAAACCTTTAATTTGTACTCAACGAACTCGAGAGAGTCTCGAAACTCTAATCGCGGGCTATCTTCACAGCAGTTATCCACCGCTATTTCTCTCCACTTATGCTATTAGTGTTGGCTACCGTCTTCTCCGAAAAATCAGTAACGCAAATGGTAAACAAAATCTCTTGATCCATCTCTGTTCTTATGATATCTAAACTTTTTCGATGATTTGATCTAGCGGATAGGTAATAATTTGTGTTTATTTGGTGTTGTTTTCGTGTTTTAATTTAGAGTATTCCAGATCTTTATACATTTGGAGTTGTTTAAGTTGATCTCAGATTTGAATACATAAGCCATGATTTCATTGTTGCTCTTGATTTCATTATTTTTGTAACAGAAGGATTTTGTAGATAGAGAAAGAAGAGAATTGTTGGATAAGAACTCAGAATTTTATTTAGATCTATCTGTTTCAGAAGATTGAGATTAATCAGTGGATCTATACTCTTTTTGCTGCAAGAATGGTTCAGATTGGTATTACTTTTCTTCTCCCAAATGTTTTGTTCTTTGTTTGTCATGAGTTTGATTTATTTTGTTTTTCCCCTTACTTGTTTGATGGAATGAAGCAAATAGAATATGGTTTTGATTTTGAAATGGTTTCATTCAAATAGATTCTAGAAAGTTGAGTTCGTTCTATGATTCTGAAGAGTTCATCTTGGTACATTCTTTCAAGCTGTTGTAGTTTTATCATAACTGGATCATTCTTTGAAGGTTTGATGGAAAAATTCAATTTATTCTGCATGTAGATTGCAGTTAAAAGATTGAAAGTATGGAGCAACAAAGCTGAAATGGAATTTGCGGTTGAAGTCGAATTCTTAAACAGTTAGGCTTAAAAGTGTTCCGCTCCAGTCTTCTGAAAGTATGTGGGTTCTGTGCGGAAGGACATGAGCATCTCATAATATATGATTACATGCCAAATATGAGCTTGCTCATGGACAGCATTCAGGAGAGTCCTTTTGGACTGGAGCGGAAGAATGAAAATTGCAATTAGAGCTGTTGAAGGGGTTGTGTAAGTTTTCTAATAAGAATCATCTTTTCAATGAGATGTCCATGCATAAGGGTGATAGGATGCATTACTAATAGTTGTTCTTATGCAGATACCTTCATCACCATTCAACACCTCATATAATTCAAAAAAACATCAAAGCAAGCAATGTATTACTTAACTACAATTCTTGTTAGTGTAGTTGCAGTGCTTGTTCTGAGAATGTAAGCAATATTGGTTTGTAATGTAGCTGAAACATTGATCATATGTAAAGCAATATCTTGGAATGTGTTATAATTTTTGTGGCCGAATTGGTTTGGAATATAGCATATAGTTTGTTGAAGGTTTCATATTGAGTATGAATGGTCTTGAGTGAAGTTGTAAATTGTTATCGAATGTACACTTTCGTTGAGACCATTTTATACTTGAAGAGTTGGAAGTTGAATGCAAGCTTACTTGTACCAATTTCATGTGTGTTATAGGTATCAAATGTAGAAACATGGGCTCTTCTTTTTCTTATACTTCAAAATAAGCACTATTATTTTTTGTCAAGTGTATTGGAATGAACTCGTTAATATATAGCTGTATTTAGTTATTCATTCCTCCCAATATATTAATCATTCTTTATTATTATATATAAATAATAGTATGTTTATATATTTCAAACTAATTAACAAAATATAATTATAAATTAATTACAATTTATAATAATATTATTATAAGAAAGTATTACTAAAAATTTATTATGTTATAAAAGTATTAAATTAAAAAAATTAAATAAATATGAATGGAATTCAAAATTTTAACAACATATCAATTATTATATATCTAAGAATATTTCAGTTATTATATATCTTATTTATTTATAAGTACAAATTTAGTCAAACATATTTTCAATTTTTGTTTACGAAAAATTTTTAAAAAGTAAAATTTATCCAAATAAAATTTAAAAAAAATAGCTTTTTAATTAAAAATTCAACAACTGTTTTTTTAATTAAAATATATAAATAATAATTTTCGTTCAAAAATTTTAAATTTAAAGTTTAGCTAAACATATTTATACTCGTAAACGACCGGCCCACGCTCCATTTTATGAGCCTTCGATGAAATATGGGCTTGCAAATACTCCATTTTATTTACCTAATTTTGTAAATATAACTACGCCCACGCTCCATTTAAATTCCAACGACTTGAGAACCGGTCCCCTAATGTTTTAAATTCCACACAAAGTCCAACAACGAACGCAACAACCCTATCCCTTTCTCTCGTCTCGGGATGAACAATCTGTCCCAATTTTTCGTGTTTTTTCGTCTATATAAGTAAAAAATCGGTTCTCAAAAAATTCTGATTTCAGAGAAGATTTGCTTGTGAAATTGCTTGCTTCTTCAGATGGACAAGTTACTGGCGATATCGATCATGTGCTCCGGCCCAGCAGAGATCTTTGGGCCATGGATGACGAGTTTCAACTTCGACAACAAGGCATCGTTGCAGAAGAATGTCAGGAAGCAAGCTGGAAATGAACAGCGGCGACCATCGACGATGCCGGAGAAGGAGACTGGTTCACGGAAGCCGGGAGGTGCTTGGTTGGCTCTGGAGTTCGATGGGCTCAATTGTTTCGAGACTGTTGTCTCCAATTAAACGGAAATCCTTTTCTGTTCTTATTTTTTCTCTATGATCACTACAAGATGTAATTCCTGTGGAGTAATTAGCAAATACTTTTTCTTGATCTTGTTTGAAAGTTAGTTTCAAATTGTTTGCTAAGAACTCGCGGTGGAAAATTTTGTAGTTTGTTTCTTTCGCTACAACACGAGATTTTTGGAGTAACCAAATTTTTTTAAAAAAAAGAAAGACTTTTTAGCGAAATGAGCATGAAGAATGTCTTTTTTTTCGCTTTTTTTCAAAAATGTTTGTAAACGTGAAATAATATTCACGGTTTATTCTTTCTGCATCCACTCCCGGTTGTTACGCCACCCACGATAACCACATCGAATTAAAATCTCATTTAAATCAACTTCGTTTAAAAAACAAAAACAACCCAAAAGAAAACGAAAGAAAAGATGTTGAAGTCTTGTTCTAGTAACCAACCGCGTCGAACAAGTGGCACAACTTCACGCGTTCAAATGGATGGATTTATTTAAAAACACGTTCAACCGCGTCGAACCAGGCGCGTTCGGAAATACGTTCTGTTTCTTATTTTCTCAATTCATATTATATAATAAACTTTTATAATAATATATAATTTACTAAAATTTTAAAAATATAAAAATAATGTTATAAAATTGTATTATTTTATTTTTAAAAATATAAAAATATTTTTTTATTTACAAAATAATTTTTATAATAACTTTTAAACGGGCCTTTACAACCGTTCAATTTGAGAGCGTGCCTGGGGGCGCGAATTTTCACACTAGAATAGAACCAACTGTCGAGCAACTCGAACGGTCATCTACTCAACCCAACCCCACTCAACAAAAACAAGACTACTCCAGACTCTTCAAAATCGCGCATGAAATATTGGACCGAATCTGTCTAAACTATTCGGAAACACACTGGAACTAACCGGTGGAAGACTGGTCTCTAAAAACGAGTCTTCTCCTTTCTTCTCTTTAAATACCATTCCCCTACCTCCTTCTCATCAACAAACACACAAATCTCCGAAGTCCAAACACTAAAATCAATCTTTGACTTTGCTTTTGGCGTTCTTCTGATTCTTCTGCTTGTCAATGGATAAGCTTCTTGCTATGTCGATCATGAGTTCTGGCCCTGCTGAAATCTCTGGGTCTTGGTTTACAAGCTTCAGCTTCAAGAAGGCACCACAAGCTCAAACCGCGGTGCTGAGAGAAGAAGCTAACGTTGGAGATGCAGCAGTGCCAAAGAAGGAAGCTTCTGCTGCACAGAGAAGTAGTAGAGTCTGGTTTGCGCCGGAGTTTGATGGGATCAATTGCTTCGAGACTGTTGTTATTTACTGATCACAAGTTTTGGGGTAGCTTGGTGTTTAGTGATTGGATTCTTTTGTTCTATGTTTATAAGAAGAGAGATGAAAATTTGTACTGAGTTATAAGTGCTATGAATTTGTTCTTGGCTACTGATTAATGTAATTCTTTGATATACGTACTACTAATAGAAATATACTTACAGTTCTTTACAAGATCGACTGATCTATTTCTTCTGTAACATGGGTTTCTTGTTGAAATCATTTGATTGTGATTTCTGTTCTATAATCTACATCAAAATTGAACAATTTGAGAACTTGTTTGAAGCTCTGTCAATAGGCATGTTAAGCTGTTTCATATCATTTAAGTTCTTTGAAGTTGTGAATGAGATAAAATTCACGGTAAGATAGAAGAAGCTAAGCTGAGAAGCTTCACCACTGTCCAGCATGAAGACAAGAGTTCAGACTGAATTGGCTTGTTCTCAATCGACCATAGTTAACACAAAGTGCCAAGAAAGGATTTTGGTTTCAAATTGAAATCACAAGTCTGAAGACAGAGAAGAGAGAAAAAATTTTGATTAATTTTAGTTGTTGCCTGTTCAATGAACTGAATTTCAGTAGCTGGCCCGCGTCACTGGACTCTGTTTCCAGGTGAGTGCGAACAGCAGCACCGTTACTGCCGCACTAAGGATATTTTTGTACGGTTTAACCTTATTTTTTTCTTCATCCGAAAAAAATATTCCTTAATTTCTAAAAAATATATATATAATAATTGTAAAGCATAAATAATTTACAGTTGAAGTTCAAGAAGAAGACGACTTGTTTTAATGTTTGCAGGTAAAGGACATATTCATGTATTTACAGAAATTTCGATCGAACTACTTGTAATGCATGTGAATTATAACGACATTCTAACCTGTAGTTGGTAAAGTTTAATAGAATTAGATCCTCAAAACCAATGGTTTTGAAGCATGTTTGCCCCAATTTTCATTGTTCACTAGAGGCATATTTGAAATAGCTAAAAAACAAAACTTAAAAAAATTTAGTAGTCTGCATAATTAATTCACGACATACAGTTTATCACTTTGTCTATACTTTTAAATAAAACAATTGAATACTGTACATAATATTTTTGAAACTATGTCTAAAAAGTACTCTCAAAGGTCATGCTAATATGATTTTCACTATGATGGTTGCATCAAGTCAAATATTTCGGCTCTTAAGAGGTCGTTTGGCAATTTTTTTATTTCAATTTTTATTTTTAATAAATATTTTATAATAATTTAAAAATTTTTTTAAAAAAATAAACTATATATATATATATTATTTTTTGAAATATATACTATTTTGTGAAAGTTTGCAAAAATAAAATTTGTACAGAAATATTTTTTAAGCACTCTCAAATGAATTCTAAAAAATATTTTAAATTATTTGTAAAAGTTATTTTTAGAGTGCGTTTTAACTCTGTCAAACTCATTTTTCTATTAGATTCTAAAATCGAATTCATTTCTATATTTCAATTTACTTTTCTAATCAACTTTTTAGTGAACTATATTCTACAAAATTCTTCAATTATATGAAACTTCATTCTATTAATTAAAACAAGTCCTTACAAATAAAAGCTTCTAAAGTTTTTCAAAAGTCGACTTTATTTTTCTTAGTTTAAATATTTTAAATTTTAAACAATTGATTTAGAAAAGTTTTGATAAAAAATTGAAAGAAAATAAAAAAGCTATAAACAGTAAGATCTATTATTTTTTTAAATAAATAATTTTTTATTAAACTTTTTTAATATTATTTAGTCTAAAAATCTTCAGCTATAAATTGTGATTTTTTAGTTCTTTTTGCTCCCCTCCCGCTCTTCTTCTGGTGTTGCTTTGCTTTCCTTATCCCTTCTTCAATCCGGCGCCGCCATCCATGGCCGCCGTGAACCACCACCTCCGCCATAATACTCTCCAATCTCTCCTTCCCCTTCTCTCTCCGCACACTTACCTCCTCCTCGTCCACCGCTACCCCTCGGTCACCGGCTACTTACCTCTTTCCATTTTCTTGTCTCAAACTCTTCCCTTCTACTCTAACAAACAAAGGAGAGAATTACCATCGTTCGCTGTTGCAGAAGAAGAAGTAGAAACTGTCTTGGTGATGGAGGAGGAAACAGAGACCGGTGGTGGAGGCAGTCCTAGCGAGCTCTACGTTTGCAATCTCCCACGGAGCTGCGATATCTCGCAGCTACTTGGATTATTTAATTCGTATGGAACTATGATCGCTGTTGAGGTAACAAATAATTGTTTTGCTTCTTAGTTTGTAGTGGAGTCTGGATTTCATATTGTTGGGTTAAGAGTGAGTAAATTAGTCCCATATTGAATAAAGATAAGATGAGAAGGAGGTTAATATATTAGAGAGTTCCATAACCTATTGGCTTAAGCTTTTGGGTTAGATTGGGCTTTTTAGTGTATGGATCGAGCCCTTCAGGTGTCTTATCTTGGTTAACTCCTCCGGTGTTGTATCTCCCCAACAGTGGTATCAGAGCCAATAATTTGACAGAGAGTCCGATGCACGTAGTAGCTCTCATTGATAGTGGGTGAGTATGTTAAGAGCAGCGTGACTCACATAGATCTTTCGCAGGATATGAGCGAGGATTCGGAGCAAGTTGGGCTCTGATGGCTGACTTTTAGTTGCGTAGACGGTGCAGGCGAGGCGACCGGCGCATGTTATAGCTCTAACTAGTAGTGCGATGAGCAAGTTAAATAGCAGTATGAAACATGGGCTTCCGCAAGGTGTGAGTAAAAATTCAGAGCAAGTTGGACTCTGATGGATGGCTTTTGATGTGCGGTAACGGTGCTCGAGACTAAGTGGCTAGGATTCTGAGCGATTGACGTACTTGGTGCTCGATAAGGATGCTCGGATGAGGAGAAAATATGGATGACTTACTCTTGAGGAGGAGATTGTTGGGTTAAGAGTGAATAAATTAGTCCCACATTGAATAAAGATAAGATGAGAAGGAAGTTAATATACTAGAGAGTTTCATAACCTATTGGCTTAAGCTTTTGGGTTGGATTGAGCTTTCTAGTGTATGGATCGAGCCCTTCAGGTGTCTTATCTTGATTAACTCCTCTGGTGTTGTATCTCTCCAACACATATTCTTGCTTGCTGAGAGAAAATTGCTTGCTTTGTTAGCTGCTATGTTTCCAGTATCGTGTAGTGGAGTCACTGCTCTCGTTGTGACAGAATAATGGTTGTTTTGTTAGATGTTTGCTTGAAGTAGACTATATAATATTGGCAGGAAAAGGAAAGGAACGTTCGATAACTGCTTGGAAGTACGTGTAGATTCTTATACACTTCAGTGTGATGTTAATTTTGAGGAAACCTTTATGTCTGGTATGTTCGGTCTGGTCTGATTTTCCATACAACTGTATACCACCTTACTCAAATTTTGACATACCATGAAATGTTACATGTTGAAGTTGTATCTTACTGCAGCAAGCCCTTTAGTGGTGAGAAGAATAACATAAGGAACATCTACTTCACTGTGGAGGGTTATTGCTTTTAAAACTTTGGAAGAATTTCTTTTTGTTTGTATAGCATTGGTGAATTCATGTCATCGTTCTAAGTGGTTAGAACACTTGGTTATTAGGTAACACATAGTATTCAACACATAAAAAGCAAGAGGCTGTCAGTAATGAACTCCACGAATGCAGATATGTTTCAGTTAACTTTGGAGTTTACAGGCTTTAGAGGGGCAAATGTTCACTTAGTTACTTGTAATTGGTTGGAAATATGATAGTGTGTCCGTTACAAAGTTAAGCACAACAGAAGTTTTGGCACACACATCGGATCTTGCAATCTAAGTTGAGATCTTAGAAGTGAATAATTCAATCACACAAGTACAAAACATAATTGGTAACAAAACTAAGAAAAATCCCCACTGGTTGTCAACCTACCTCAACCTGAGTTTGGTAGTTGCTAGAGTTGTTGAAAGCAGAGTTGTCTCCATGAGTTTGTTGATTGGAAGACATGCATTTGAATTAAAGTTGTTTAGTACAAAAGTGCATTGCTGATGTACAGAGCTTTTTGTTAGCTACTTTTAGCTTTAGTACTCCTTTGCTTGAACGTTAAAGGCCGTACATCAGAGGCTGGATGTAAATGTTCCAACTAGCATGTTACCCTATAGAAGTGCAAGCTTCTCCTTTGTTAGACTTTTTGTATGACTTGTTCTTGAGGTTTTCATATTGTTTCATTTTTTGTTTGCATGGGCTTCTATTTTCCAATTTCTTTCAAGTTTTTTGTTTTTCATCACTAGTGATTTTCAAGATTTATTTTTTCTTTTCTTGTAGTTCTCTGTCGAGATTCAAAACTATGTTCGTTAGCACAACTTCTGCATGTTGTTTCTAGCTTTTAGCTTTAGAAACTGAAAAAGATAAAATATTCCAAGGAGACTAATATTTGGATTTTATTAACTTCTAATTCTAAAAATCTGATTTTTATCGGTTCTATCAAATGGGTATGCAATAGAAAGCAGATGTTCTATTTGTAGCAGGTTTATGGATACCTTTATGAAAATGGATTCGGTTACAAAACCGTCTGCATCCCAACCCGCTATCTGATATCACTAGTTTAGTTATCGAAGTCCAAGAAGCAAACAAACGCAACTCAGCGATCTAAACCAAAACTCGTCGACGGCACTCGCTCTCGAACTAGGAGGAAGATGGCCGGCGGTTCACGGTACGAGTTATCGCAATCTGCTTACATGAAACTAGTTCTCCACGCGCTCAAACATCCCTCCGCTGCCGTCAACGGTCTTCTCGTTGGCCGCCTCCGTGATTCCTCCGCCGCCGCCGTGGAGATCTCTGAGGCTGTGCCTCTCTCTCATTCGCTTATTCCTCTACTCCCAAACCTTGAGCTTGCTCTCCTTCAGGTAAAGTTTTTGTTCGTCTGATAAAAATCCAATCTTAATGGCTCTTGGTAACCAAAACGGGGAAAAAAAAGATAATTTAATGAAGAATTTTGATTAGAAACAAAGTATGGAAAGGATTAGATTGTAAAGTGACTACTTATTTTTCCAATTATGTTTTTTTTGGTATTTTCTCTTCCATATATTCAATCTTCAATTATTAAAGAAGAAGTTGTTAAGGTCTGTTTATAAAGTTAGTAATGCACCGATAAAACAAATCCAGTCTTTCAACAAACAAAAGAAGTTTAGAAAGGGTTGTGGGTTCTGGCATTGCCGGTTTCTCTCTTCATAAAAAGTTTAGAATTAAAGTTTTGAACTTTTTTTTTTGGGGAAAAGGTTTCAAAGTGTCTACTTTGATCCCATCACCTTAGTAAATATTTGTTTGTTATTCATGAGAAAATCTAAAATTTTGAGAAATTAAAGGGGGAAAAAAGGTCCATTTTCTGATCTCTGAATGGTTGATTTACAGGTTGAGGAACAATTTGGGCCGGAGGGCTTGAGTGTTGTGGGTTACTATCATGCCAATGAGCGTAATGATGATAATGAGCTTGGCAATGCCGCTAGGAAGATTGGTGATCACATATTTAGATACTTTCCTCGTGCCGCTGTTTTACTGGTGAGCAGTTCAATTTAACTTCCGAGATTCTGAATCAGTTGATCTTTTAGAAATTTTTGCGTTCTTGTTTAAAATTGCTGGTTGATCTATGGTGTAGTTGGATAATAAAAAACTTGCAGCATTGCCGCAGTCGAAGGGACGGGAGTCTGTACTGCAGGTAATTTCTTGCTGCAAATAATGAATCTTCTATGGCAATGGGAACATAGAAGATGGGGAATGATCCTCACATTAAAAATTGACCTTTTATCAAATTGTAAATATCGAGCTGTGTTGTGTGTTGTGTGCTTTGATTGGTGCATGCAATTATTCTGCTTTAGTACTCATTCTTGTGTGCTTTTGACGGGAAGATAAAGATATATTTCGTTGGTACTCATGTTTTCTTGATAATCTTGCATATCAATTAGAGCTAACGTTCTTGTTTAAATGGAATTTGTGTAGTAGTCATTGTAATGCTATTTGCTGTCATTGAGAGAGTAGCATAAGTAGTAAAACTTTCTTCTTTCTGTTATGCCCCAAGCATCTTCTTTGTTTGTGAGTATTCTGCACTTGGCAATGTCTATTTTCTATTAATTGCTGTCTGCAATCTAGTTTGTGTCCAGGCAATGCCTTTTTTTATAGAATAGTTCAGCAACACTTTCTCATTGTCGAGTTCTCTAAGAAATCAAATATGAAGGGCATGAGAGATGGTTCTTAAGAACGAGACTGAAGTTATTATTGAGGATCATATTTTAAATTGAGCCCAGAATTGCAATTTTGGGGTTCTAGTTAAAAAAAAATGGTGTGTATATCAAGTGAACGATTGTGATAGAAGTTAGTACAACTCAGCACTTCTTGCTTCCATTTGGAAGTGAAAATTACACGCCAAAAAAGTGAAATTCGAAAGTTGTAAGAAATAGCAACATCCATTGCACTTCTGCGTCATAGCTTGTAATTCCTACCTTTATTTAGTTAAGCTTCTTACAATTAGATATATTGATATGTCTAAGTGCTTGTTTTAATTGAGTAGACCAGAACAGTATATAAGAGTCACTGTGGATTTTCATTTTTCTATGTGTAAAGACATTAGTTTGTTAATAAACTCACACAGCCTACAGTCAGCTAGTTGTTTAGTTGGCACTTGCAGCGGCAATATGTGGAACTTTAAAAATCCAGGCATATCCATATTGAACACTCAGCGAGCCATGTGATTTATTATTTCCAGTCAGCTTAAAATTCTGATGCTAGATCTGCAAGTGCATGCACTAAGAGTAAGTAGGCTACTTTTACAAAAGACAAGGAGTGGAAAGTTTATTCTAATGAAATTACATGATATTATCTGCATTAGGTGAAAGATTAAGCTTTTTTTGTTGTTAACTTTTGCATGTAGGTTAGACCCTATTGTCGTTTCAAGATTATAGTTCCGAACTTTACTTTGTTATAAGACCAATTTCTACTCACGTACCAACTTCTCTTTATCTGTCCTTTCAGAAGCAAGTGCTTAATAGTACTTTTATCTTAAGATAGAAATGTACCTCTCTGCTAGGTAGTGGACTTTGAAGTTTTATAATTTGTTTGGTAATGCTTGTTCTGGATTGGTTCTACCTATTTTTAAAAATAGTCTTTTTCACTTTTCTTGTGTTCAGTAACAACTGTTACTTTACTTTTTAGAAGCACTTTTATCTTTTATGATTCTTGGGAAGCAGTCAGTGGAAGAGAGTTTTTTGATACCGAAATGACAAAAATACCCATTTTTTATAAAGCAAATTAATAACATAACCTTTTGTACTTTTTTCATTCAAAAGTGCAAAATATTCAGTAATAAATTTATAAAATACTAATATATTTATTATATAATAAAATTTTGAAAATTATCAATAATTATATTTACATGATAGTTATAAATTTTCTTACAACTATTAAAACCAGTACCAAGGGAGTTCAGAGATGTTTATTGCTCTTGCTCATTTTCGTCATTTTTAGAAAAGTGCAACTCCTTAGTAGTTTGCTACTAGACAGCTATTGAGTGTTTTCCAATAGCTGCTTATAACTGAAACTTTCAACAGCAATTTCTTACAGTGGCCTTTAATAATTTCCCATTATCAAAGGAAGCTTTAGTTTTTAGGAATACTGACTTTGTTGGTTCTGCTCATTTATTTACAGTTGTATACAAGGGATTCATCCAAAAGTTGGCATCCATCAGCATCAGATGGAAATGGCCAGTTGATCTTGAAAGAGCCATCCACAAACATTGTACTATTGGATTACATGTCTAATAAGAAATACGAAGAAGTTGTTGATTTTGATGATCATCTCAACGACGTTAGCAAGTAAGCTGTATGCCACACAGAAGCACGCATTGAGATATCCGTTTCTTTCATTTTGTTGGCGCAGCTGTTCAGTTTAATCATGTTAACCTTATTACACAATTATTCTGCAGGGACTGGTTGAATCCTGATCTTCTGAAGTAGATAAAATAGCATGCCCATCATGGTCTCTCTGCAGAATGATGTTCTTGGACGATTGTTTATTATCCGCACCATCTGTTGTGAGGACGGTAAGCAGATTATGAGTAAGCAGCAGATGCTCCAGCGTAATGGTGGCTGGAGAATGTAGTGAAGCCGCCGCGCATATCATATTTATTTTCTCGACTTAAGAGTATATTACTTCTTGTTTGATGTATCGTTATCGATATGTTGTATTGTTTGGTTGTATGGGTGTATGAGGACCCAGTTCTTTGAACTTTTTATTGTGACCAAACTAATTTTATTGAAATGAATTGGAACTTTCTACAGATATTTGTTTTCGCTCGGGATATCTCTAGGTTTTATTTTTTTTTTTTGAAAATGGTTTTCTGGAAATTGTATGGTTCTATTCGGTCGGAGGTGAAGAAGTGAATTTTTGGCCAAAATACTTCAGTTCAAACCAAACATGCTTTGATTTGGCTCCAAATTGGACACAATTTAAGCCAACATAAAACCAAGTAATATTTAAAAGTACTTACTAATTAAATTTTTTTGAAATAAAAAATATTTAAGAATTTATCTAATACAAAAATATAAATTATATATATTTCATAAATATGGTTTTTTATTTTGAAGTTTTTAATAAATTTATTAAATATATTTATTTAAAATAATAAGCATTGGAAAATAATGCGAGACTTCCCCTACCTCTTATTTGGTGGTTGTTTTGATTGCTTGGTGATTTTATAGCTTCGATGTATGCCATGGTTGCTGCTCTCCGTCTGCTTTCCGTTTCTCGTTTCCCTTTCTTCTTGAAACCCTCCGCTATCGGTCGCCCTCTCGCCGCGGTATCATTCTCTCTCGTTCAATCTTCTCGCTCGAATTTTTTCTCGTGCTCAGCCGCAGCAGCACGGGATGACGTGGTCGTTCTCGGGATCGAAACTAGCTGTGATGATACCGCTGCAGCTATCGTTGAGTTTCTCTATTCGGCTATAATAGTTTCTTCAGTGGTTTTGGTTTGGTTTGTTTGAGTTGAAGTGGTTTCAATTGTTTCAGGTTAGAAGCAATGGGCAGATTCTTAGTCAGGTTATTTCATCCCAGGTACTCTAGTGAACTTCCAGTTTTGTTCTTAAAGTACATTTCCTTGTTGATAATTTGTTCTTTGAATATTTGTCCGGGAAATTGGGTACCAAGCGACAAATTTGGTTTAGAATTTACTCCAATCTTGTTTATGCTTCTAGGAGAAAAATAGTTCACACCTTGTAGTTCACTTCAAATTGGCCACCTGACTCTTGGCATCTTTAACCATATACTGGACTGCAAGGAGTTTTGAATATCTGATGAAAATGTGAAATTGTTGCGCCATAATATTTGATAGCGTGAAGTTCAGTCCTTTTGCAAATAGGTCAGCCATGATTTTGAATAGCATCTCCATTTAGCCAAAATAACATGCTGAATATTTTGAAGCAGTTCATGGTCTTTGTAAAAATGATATATTTCTTAGTTTCTGTTGATTCCACAGATAAAATTATCTGAATTCTTTTTCAACTTAACATCTATAAAGGCAGATTTGCTTGCGCAATACGGCGGAGTTGCTCCTAAAATGGCTGAAGAAGCACACTCATTAGCAATTGATAAGGTCTGGCATTGAGTTTTTCTTTATTTCAGTAAGTTCTTTCTTGTCTCTTATCAACTATGATACATGTGCGTACTTGCTTTGCTTGTACAGGTAGTTCAACAGGCACTTGAAGAATCAAAGTTAAGGGAAAATGATATTTCAGCAGTTGCTGTTACAATTGGACCAGGCTTAAGTCTTTGCCTTCGAGGTGAGCTGTACAAGACTAAAAATAAGTACTGGTTTTCTTTATTTCTAGTTTGTTCGTTAGTTGAATGAGATTAGATCGTTATTGTTTCATTTCCTTGCAAACAGAGGTTCATAATTTTTGGACATACCTCCTAGGTTTTTAATTTGTGATCCTATAGCTTTAGAGCAGGATGAAATTGTAGTTTTATCCTTAGGTTTAGCATGTTATATTCTTAATGAACCTTTTAAACATGAAATCTGTGCTTCCAAAATCTTCTTTTCACAGCTCAAGTTGTAGATCAATATTCTGTAGTATGTTCTTCTGGTCCCGCTTATCCTCTGTTCTGCAATGAATTACGTAAACATGAAATTTGTGTGTAGATCATAATTAGTAAATGGTGATTGCCATTCTGCACTCTGTTTATGGATATTGTTACTACTTCCTGACATACCCTTTGTCTCGTCCTACTATGTAGTTGGTGTCAGCAAAGCACGAAAAATAGCCGGCATGTTCAGCTTACCAATCATTGGCGTTCATCATATGGAAGCTCATACTTTGGTTGCTAGGTATGGTACTCAGTACTTAGCTTTGAAGCAAAAACTGAAGGATAATCATATACAGTCGAGGTTATGTTAGCTTCTTGAAAACCTCTAGCCATAGATATTCAAGTCCACTCACATGTTAAAATTTGATCCATTTCTTTTCTTCCCTTGTTTTCTTAGTTACTAACCGTGAAGTTTGGGTGAAACTTGGCAATACAAGTTTACATTAGCATCAACTACTTCATAACGTGTTATTTTAGCTGTAGTTACATTTTATGAACTTTTTGTCTAGGTTAGTCGACAAGGATCTGCAATTTCCTTTCCTGGCGCTTCTTATTTCAGGTAACTTGGATTTAGTGCTGTACTGGAATTTATCCTGACTGCACAATTATTATCAGTGAAAGGAATTTTCTTTTTGATAGTGGTTCTCATTTTATGTACATGTTCTAGGATATGGGAGGGAGTTGGTGGTTTTTGGTGTCCAAGAGGTGGATGAATGGAAAGAAGGGTCTTAGACATGCTGTTTTTCCTCTGCGTTTACAATTTCATGCATGCTCTTTTCTCTTTTCCCTTTGTCGTTCTTTTTCACTTTTTCAGTTAGCAATTCTCTGACCCATTCTCATCACCCTCATCTGACTATGAGAATTTTATGATGGTCCCTCAGCTGTAGGGAAGGGCATCAAATTGTGAGATGACATTAGTAATGGCTACATTGCACACCTTGCACTCTTGTTGGGTTTGCTGATTGCATAACCCAAAATGAGTAAAGAAATGGATCAACAAATAGCCTAGTATAACTTTTTTTATCAATGGCCAAATAATGTTTACTAGATTCATTTTCTTCCTCATATCCCCATTATGCAAAATCTGTATGTCTTAATATATGATGGGAAAATGGTAGTTTCGTATCCATTATGGTTGTTCCTTATCGATGAATCTCTGAGTCTGCTATTCTTACGCTAAACTTTCTTGCGTTTGAAATCTTCAACCATTTGAATTGATAGTACCTCTCTCTCTCTCTCTCTCTCTCTCTCTTTCTTCTACTGTTCATTTGTTTCTAAGAGAGAAGCTTTTAAGTCTTGTTTTTTTTTTTTTGCTTTTTTTTTTTGGTATCTGTAGGAGGACACAATCTCCTCGTACTCGCCCGTGAATTAGGTCATTATGTCCAACTTGGAACAACAATAGATGATGCAATTGGAGAGGCATATGATAAGGCTGCAAGGTGGCTTGGCCTTGATCTAAGAAAAGGTGGTGGCCCTGCCCTTGAGGAACTTGCTCTGGAAGGTGATGCTCATGCTATTGAATTCTCTGTAAGCATTCTTTTGTGCCTTCAACCTTTTCCGCATATTTAGCAAATTTTGCCTCAAAGCTGCACCAAAATTCAAAACTAAGTTGCTTCTTCTGCTTCTAGATCCCAATGAGGCAACACAAAGATTGCAATTTCTCTTATGCTGGTCTTAAAACTCAAGTTCGGTTGGCAATAGAGTCTAGAAACATGTAAGTTGTGGTTATTTTAATACAAGAGTATCACACTTCCTTTTTATTTGTATATAATTACTAAAGAGTCACCCTACAGCTATTTGATGCCGTTGTGAAGGGAGGTTGTACTTACTTGTCTACGCACGTACACATGCTTATCTTATGCCTTGCGTTACATAAGGTTGTAGTTCACCTTGTGCCTCTAGAGTTATGAAGATCATTTGACTTGTGGGAATGTGCACCTCTTACTGTTGATGAGATGGTCAAATTACTTGCATAGTAGCTTGTTGCTTTTGGGTGTGACCTTTTATATATGTAATAAAAATAAAAATAAAATTGTATGAGTATTACAAGAGTTTTTTTGTTAAAGCAGAGAGATTGTGTTAGAGCACATTTCCTTCTGCAAAAGACTACCTAACTTCCCATGCTTTTATTTCCAGTTATTAGGCTGTCTTGTCAATCCTCCTTTATAACAGTAACAACTAAGACTGGTCTTGCTAGGTGGGGTTTGTTAACCCTATAGTGATCCCTAATTGCATACCCAGCAGGTGTTTGGAAGACAAATTTTATGTCTCTTTGATGCTTTGCATTGAAAATCTAAGATGTTTCTTCAGATAAATTTTATCTTTGACTTGGTTAGAGTGGTTTTGCGAAATGTCTATGGATCACTCGTATAGTCGTATTGTTGTATCAGAGCATTTGCAATTCCCTTCTATATTAGTACCTCATGTCATGCTTTTTCGATAACATATACTGCCATAGCAACTCATAATTGCCAGTGGTTTCACCAGTGTTAAAACAGTTACAACAGTGTTCCCCATTGTTTCACACTTTCACTTAAATGCCGACTGTTCTAATGACCTGTAAGGTCTGAACATCTGAATCTGCATTGCAGTCAAGGTGAAGTGCCATGTTTTCGGTGAACATCTTTGATTTCAGCTATCAAATTTGCATTCCAACTCCATCTTGATTGCTGAATTCAAGATTATATAAGCTTGAAATGCTGAAGCATGTTGCTTGCCTTATCCTTTGTAGATTTGTATGCTATTTTCTTGTTACCACGCCCTTCTGGATGCATATTTTCGTCCAACTCTTTTAGCGAAGGGTTTATCACTCTATCAACTTGTTGCCATGTGATGTTGTCTGAGCAGATACATAGGTAACAGTCCTATTTCCTCTGCAGCTAGTGAGGATAGACGCTTGAGGGCAGACATTGCTGCATCTTTTCAGGTTATACATATACTCTCCTTAAAATTTGGCTCTCTTTTTATGTTTTTGGTCTCCCATTGATAATTCTTTCACTAAATGATGCTCTCTCAGCGTGTTGCCGTGCTACATTTGGAGGAAAGATGTCAACGAGCAATCGATTGGGCACTGGAGATTGAACCATCAATTAAGTCTCTGGTGCTGTCTGGTGCATGTCCTTTGTTTATGCTTTCAAGGGCAGCTTTCTTCATGAAAAGATGTACTTACGTCCAATATTTTGAACAGGTTGTTTCCGGAGGTGTGGCAGCAAATCAGTATGTTAGATTACGTTTGGGTCATGTTACAGGGAAGAGGAATCTTCAACTTGTTTGTCCTCCTCCAAGACTCTGCACTGACAATGGTTTGTAATCTGACCATGAATGATTTAATATCCAACGTAGAGATGCATATGCTCTAGTGATGCATGTCTAGTTATATCGTTTGAAGCAATATTGTTATATAGGGTAAGTTTGAGTGGCTTGTTATATTGTTTGAAGCAACATGGACAATTTCCCAGACTCTTAATCTTGTTTGAGGTAAATTCTGCAAGCTTGTTTGCTGGTTCATTTTCAGAATGAAGTCAAGTTTGTTCTATTTCTTAGGACTCAGCTTCTTGATGAGATTACTTGCAAGGGTCCTCCTTTTTTTGAGCTGCTTCTCCAAAATTCCTTCTTGATGAGATGTGCTTGCAAGGCTGCTTTATTTGACATAAATAGACTCTAGTCTTAGTAGGAGTCTTTGGTTGGTTTATGATAGTTTGTCTTTGTTCTGTGCTACAAATTTACTAGGTTTATCTACCAAGTTAGTAGCTTGTACGATCTTAGTGTTGGTAATCACAATAAATCATGTAGGATGTATTAGATGTTGCAGTATTGTTAACAAATTTCATCCTTGTACAGGTGTAATGGTAGCTTGGACTGGGATTGAGCATTTCCTTGTAGGAAGGTTCGATCCTCCACCACCTGTTGATGAGCCTGAAGATGCTGTGGTTCGTTTCATAACCCTTTTAACATTACTCCCAGATCCACATGTGAGAGTGTGAAAACTTTCATAGTGCATGGTGCCTTCATTACAAATTTTATGTTTTTTAGAAATTTCTCGTCATTTTGATGGTGTTTAGTATTTATATTCTTTGAGGTTGTTATCTATGCCTGGGCCATAAAAAGTAGGTTGCTGTAGGATATGTATGTGAACACAATTTACTACTGGTCCATGTATAACGAGGAATTTGTTAGCTCATTCAAAACTGGTAACTGGAGACTAGGAAGCACACGGAAAAGGAGGAGATCCTCTCCATTTTCACGAGATGCTTGCGCTGGCTGATTAAAGCCCAGAAAGATTAGGCAACAATGAAGTTTAGAAGATAGACATAAAACTAGCCAGGAAAGATACTGTTGAAATAATGAAGTTGAAGTTGAAGTTAGACATAAAACTACCCAGGCAATAATGAAGTTGAAGTTGTCTTGAAATAACAACGGAAAGATAGTGTTGAAACACAAATGTTATATTGGTGTACTACTATCTTACCTGTAAGGTTTCAGGCATCCAGGAAGTATAAGGAATCTGAAGTGGACAAACAGAATTGCTTTTTCTTTCTTATTCGGTTTTTTTTTTGTTTTGCACAATCGAAAATTTTGAAGTCGTTAAAGAAGTTTGAGGACTATGGACATCAAATATCCAAATTAGTAGTAGGTTTATGTAAGAATGAAGGCATCTTATGCAACCCACCTGCACATTGATCATTATCCTAAGCCATTTATTTACCTATCAATGTTGGTAGCTCAAGTTGTATCCTAAACCCTTTTCCCCTCTTGCAATGTGTGCCAAAAAATAAGAACACCTTCCAATGGCTCAAAGCTGGTATGAAGTGAGACTATAATATATGTTGCTCAAGTTGGTACTAAAGAGGAGCTCCTATGTTGGGTATTCTTACCGTGACGAACTTAGATTTCTTTTCAAAACTAATTAGCAAAAAAAGTAGGTCATGGTCTTTATGATTATCATTTTAGAACTATTGATAAGCAATATAGGTAAACTCTTTAAAATCTTTCATTGAGCAGAGCAGCTATCCTTTGAAGTAGAAGTTGGACACTGTCCAGAAAATAAATTGACTACTTGTTCTAAAATAAAGCCAGCCATTATCTTGAAATCAAGCAAGCTATTTTTTTTTGAATGAGCGGATTATCTGGTTTAAAGTGAAATATGCTACTTGCTTAAAATAAAACGGGCTATTTATATTGAATTAAGTGGACCATAAAGGTAGATTTTGTCCAGATTTTGAGCCGATCCAGTTCAGCATGTTATATAAAAAGTGATGAATTTAGAACTCTTTTCAAAATTAATTAGTAATAGGAAGAGTGAGCCGACGTTTTTAGTAATATCACCTTAGAACTATTGAGTGTGGGATTAAATCTTTTTAATATTTATTTTTTATTTTAATGAAGAAATTGCTTCTTGTTAAGGAAACTTAACTGTCAATGATAATGCATGCACAAGATCGCAGATTTTGGTCCAATTAGTTTTATAAATGTTAACCTAGTCTTAATTCTGTAGATATCTTTATACACACTGGACTATAATTCTATCTTTTGAGACATAACACCCTAAGGCTTATCTGGTTGTGATCCAACTTCTTCATAATGCAATCGACAGCTTGATTTGCGTCCAAGATGGCCTCTTGGAGAGGAGTACTTCAAAGGACGTAATGGATCTCGTTCTTTGAGAAGAGCAAGAATACATCCATCGCTTACATCAATCATCCAGGGGACTTTGCAGCAGCAGGTGTAGACATCTCTGTTAGTAATGAGCTATATTTATACAGCACTCTTTATTTTTTTTTCTTAAAATATTACAAAGTTAATCGACATGAAGTGAACTTAGTTTGTATCCTATTGATCACAGTGGTAGAGGATACTATCAAAGGGCAATTACGGAATATTTGCAGGTATTACTTTTATTTTCAAAAAAATTTACATATTTTAATATTTTTATAATTTAAAAATTGCTATATATATTATTTTAAAATTTAAAAAGTAAAATTTTTTCTAAACAAAATTTTCTTTTGAAAATTGTTTTTTATTATAAACATTTCCAAACGCTCTCCTATATCACAAACTCACTTGGATGCCGCTTACGTTTTTGTTTCACACGTTCTTAAAGTGTGAGTTTGGTTCAGTTTATTGAAAAAATAATTTTTTAATTTTATATTTTTTAATATATATTGTATAAATATTTAAAATATTTATTTAAAAATTTAAAAATGTTAAAAATTTACGTAATAAAATTTTTTTATTATATATTTTTATTATATTTTTAGAAATAAAAAAATAAAATTCGTTTTTAAAAATAAAATATTTTTTTAAAAAAAATTTATTTCAAAATCACTTTAAAACGCATCCAAAATATATTAGAGTTATTTTCTAATGATCCTTCACTCTGTAGAGTCAATCAAGTTTCATTCTTAAATAGCATTCCTTTAAATATACAACGGCTGGTTCGGCTATCGTGACATTGTCTGCCATTAGTACCGTGTTTGTCTTTATTTATGAGTGTTTAAGAGCGCTTATAAAATAAAATTTTTTAAATAAAATATATTTTTATTTTTTAAAAAAATAATATAAATATGTAATAAAATGATTTTATTAGATAAAATTTTTTTATATGTTTAATTTTTAAGTAAGTTATTTATATATTTATAATATATATTTAAAAAAATAAAATTAATAATTAAAATATTTATTATTTAAAACGTCATGTCAAACGGGTTCGATATCATTAGTGGGATAAGTTCAGCCGTATCCCAGCTCGAATTAATTAACTCGTACAAATCAATCTGCATTCTATAATAATGTGATAGTGCACTAAAACTTCTTGTTGTTGATGCATGAAATGATACATATGCCATTATTGCTATTAGTCACAATTCACTAAAAACATATTTACTTCACCCGAGACTAACTTTACCAAAAAATTACTTACTAATAATTTTAATAACTTTCTAAGTTACTTTTATAAATTAAAAATTTATTTTTATAAATATACTTTATATAATTTTTAATATTAGTACCTTATATTTTTATATAATTTTTAAAATCTGTTTTATGTAACATGTGTTTTAATTATATAAAATTTTATTTTTTTTGCTAAATTCAAATTCACTTCTTATATGCTAATTTATTTAGAGCTTACCGAATTATCTATAATCTGTGTTATATAAACTCATTTTCATAGATATCAATTAAAATACATTCTAATTAAATCGTGCTCTAAGCTAGTTAAAAACTTGAAATAGTGCTTGAAGGTTTTAATAAATACTTCTAAAAATAGGTACCTGTTAAAAGCTTATTTTTCAAATAAACACATTCTAATTTTATTAGAAGCACTCAAATTTAGTTATAAGCTTATTTTTTATTATTTTAAAAAATAACTTTTTTAAAGCACTCAAAGAAGACGCCCTAAACCAAACATGTACGAAACCTTCTATAAGCTCCAAGTTATAAGTAATTGCTACTTGAAAAATTATCGAGCAAAAACCCATACAGAAGTAACAGAACAAACAAGACCCAAACCAACAAAACATAAAAAGGAGGGGAAAATTAACAAAAAGAACGAAACCCCACAAACCAACAAAACATATACTACGTTGAAGTTGCCAAAAGACCCCTTTAGCTCACCTCATTGTACTATAGTAACTATACTACTCTCTTCTTCTGCTCTCTTTCTTTCCACTAAACATTCAAACCCAAAAACCTTCACTTCTCTTTTAGTTCCCTCTCTATAATAATCATCCCATTATACTATACTATAAACTTAACAATAAACACTATCACTAACAGAGGGAGAGAGAGAAGCAAAGTTCGATTGCTGCATTATTGATCAAGAGCATTAGGACCAAAGCAGTAATTGAGTAGAGGGTTCCAAACCCACTGAACCAGAAACCTTCTTCCACCGTCTCCATGAAGATTATAGGCAGCACCATCGCCGGAATCCACAGTCAGCTGCCCTGTATATGACCCACCACCACCAGTTCCGTAAATACCTTCACACAAATCAGCAATCTCCGTAGGAAAAACAGGATCACTTCCTGCGTACCAAGCATTCACCAACGGGTTCGACGCCATTTCTGCTAGCTCATGTCCTATAACACTCACCATACCATCAACTCCAACATCTCCATTCGGTGGTTTTTCAGTTTTGATCCCCGCCGGCGCGTACGGCGGTAAAGCGAAAGGGTAAGTGCAGATTCCAGGACACTGTGTTGCAGAATTTCCAACCCATGCGTAAGGTAATGTGAATCCAACAATGGACGGAAATGTAAAGTAATGAAACCCGCAAACGTTGTTGCAGAAATCATCAACTGCTACTTCAGACGATGTTAGAACAAGGTAGAGCCCGCCGCGTGGATTCACAGGAAGCGGACGCGTAGTAGCCGTGACAGCGGCACGGATTACACGTTGGATATCTAACCGTGAAAGGAGTTTTCCATGAGAATACTTCCGGTCATTCTTTTCTTGCCCGAGTGTTATATGAGCAGTGATATTTGCTCCAGTTTGGTCTGTGTATAGCCGAACCGTTCGCCACCATGCAGAGACCGACGGCAATCGAACGGTTGGTGAATCGATAGACCGGAGAAACGAACGGATGATGCGTTTCTGAGGAACTGTCCATGCTCCATACCAGATCGGGTGAACGGTAACGTTCGCAGTTAAAACTGGACCCATATGGTAGCGGAGATGAACGAAATCAGACGAACCTTCGAATTTCTTCGATTCTCCGAAGCTCGGCAGTGTAGCGTTCTTTCCTGTCGTCGACGGCGACCACCGTCTCCAACCTACTGCTGCTTCTGTTTCAGTGATTGAAAAAGATATTAATATGAGAAGTAGGAGAGTTTGAAGAAGGGTTGGGAAAGAGAAAGAGCTTTGATGCTCCATGGTTTGTTTTCTAAGTTCTTTCAACTGAGCCGAGTGTTAGTTAAATGAACGGAGAAGAAAGGGTTTTAACGAGAGTGTGTTTATATGTGTGTTGAATCTCTGGAGATTAAATAAATAATTAGTTTTCTTTTTACTTTTTAGAAGCTTAAGAAGAAAGTTAAAACAAAATAAAAAGAGCGGGAAGTTTTGTTGTTACCTTTTTTACAGAGGCTTGAGAGAGAAGAATGAAGAAGAAGATAATGGGTGACAGATAGTGTCGTTAATATCCAGCTGTAATGGGTCCTACTGTCCCCAAGTACTCAAAGTTTCTCCTCTTACTTTTCCCAACCTTCCTACATTTACAAAATACCAAACATCATTACCTCGCATAATAATAAGCCACGTTTATATTTATGTTGTTTCATTGCTGGGCCTGTTTCAAAACGGAAGTACATAGGAGGTGGTGTGTGTTTTCGAGTACACAGCTTAGATGAAGAAGGAAAGAGATTTGAACGTAGGACTCGAGGAGTGGGCGGAGATGTCCTTTAAGTAGGCCCATTCTTGTAGGACACACTTATACATTGAATTAAATGGACGGCTGAGATTGTTCTGATATGCTCAGTACATCAAGGTACTTTCACCCTCTCGGTAAGTTTCAATTACTATACTGCCCTTTCGGTTTGTCATTAGTGGTGCTCTGGGTAATCACAAAAGGACAAGAATTGGGTGTTTCTGGTTACCTTGCGGTGAAGATAAAGATAAGAAAATGATCGTTTGCAAGTACTTATAAACTAAAATTTATTAAGAAAAAGTTGTGTTAAAATTGTTTTATATTTTTTAAATTTGAAATATACTTATAAATAATATAATAATTTATTTTAAAAAATAAATATTTGAAAAACTCTTTCACACTCTATAAAACTTGCAGCAGTGAGATGTACCGACTGATTCGTTGATGGCTGGCCCCAGTGTCTCTCTTCAATCACGGAGAGAGGCACTGGATTTAATTGAACGGAGAAGAATTAAATTGAAATGAGCTGAATTGAATGATTTTTTTTTTTGGTTTTATTCACTGCTACAGTTTCTGTTCTCGTTGAACAATCGAAGTGTTTAGGAGTATTTATAAAATAGAGTTTTTTTAAAATAGAAAATATTTTTATTTTTTTGAAAAATAAGTTTTATTTTTAAAAAAATAATAGTAATATATAATAAAAAAATTTCACTTCATAAATTTTTTTATTTTTTAAATTTTTAAATAAATTTTTTATATATAATAAAATATATATTAAAAAATATAAAATTAAAAAATTAAAAAAGTAGCTTATAAAACGCTGCTCTAAACACATGGCGCATTCTGTTTACATCAAAACGAGCGTGAATGAGTGTGCGTTTGACGGTGCATATCAAATCCTAATTTTAATTTTTTTAATTTAATATTTTTTAATATATATCTTATAAATATTTAAAATTTTATTTAAAAGTTTAAATATATAGAAAATTTTTATATAATAAATTTTTTTATTATATATTTTTATTATTTTTTTAAATAAAAAAATAAAATTCATTTTTTAGAAAAAGATAAAATAACCACATTGCAATGAGACTACAGAACAATGACTCTCTGCCTTCTTTGGCCCAGGTGAATACACAGAATAGACTGTACGGAACCGGTGGTTGGTTTTAAATTTTTTTATTTTAAATTTGGAGTGATTATAAAAATGTGTACGTTCTAAAATTTTAAATAAATTTTATAAAAATATATTTAAAAAATAACATATTTGAATTTTAAAAAAACAAAGCTAAAAACTCTTTGCCTGAAAATAAGTTTTTTTCCAACTAAAATTTACAACATAAATTTTGATAAAAAATAAAATTTTATAATTAAAATACATAAAATTAAAATTTATAGTAATTTAATAAAAATAAAATCCGGCATAAAATAAAATAAAATTTAAAATAATAATTGTGTAAATAAAAAGTAAGTGAAGTATTAAAATATGCGCTTAAACTATGACTTTCGGTTTCTCAAGAATATTAGAGTACTTTTGGTTAGCGTGTGTTTATTTCAAAATAAATTTGAGTTTTAAAAATTAAAAATATTTAATAAAATTAAATTTTATATTAATTTGATATTAATAATAAGTTTTAAAATTAAATTTAAAAAAATTTAAAAAAAATTATTATTTTAAATTTTATTTATTTATATTAGAAATAATTGAAAAAATTAAAATTTATGGCGTAGAAAAATACGGCGTTATTTAGAAAGATGAGCTGACAGCATTAAAATTGTTGACTGTAGTGTGAATGAGAAAAAAGCTTATATATATAATAGTGATTAGCAGTAACACTAGCTTGAGGGTTTTGTAATGTGAACGAGTCCAACCATATGTAGATTCAATATGAACTTTTCCATAAAAACAGCACGAAAAAATAAGATTCTTCCTATACGTACGATATTATGGCGATCTATTGAGGTCAAAGAAATAATTTGGCATTGGATATAGAGTCGCGTTTGAAAAAACTTTTCAAAAATTACTTTTTAATTTTTTTTATTTTATATTTTTTAATATATATTTTATAAGTATATAAAAAATTTATTTAAAAATTTAGAAAATTAAAAATTTCTATGGAGTGAAACTTTTTATTATATATTTTTATTATATTTTTGAAAAATAAAAAAATAAAATTCGTTTTTCAAAAAAATAAAAATACTTTTTATTTTAAAAAAATTCAATTTTATAAGTAATTCTAAAAATAATCCATCATAAAGTACAGGTAAAAAAAAGTGTACCACAACGAGCAAAGTGCTGCAGAAAGCAATTATATAAGCAAGTTCTTTGCTTTGCTAGCTTTAGAGCACCCGCAAATGTTTATTTGCTGTTCTTATACTTCACATTCAAAGGAACAGGACAAATGATCTCGCTAGCTGTGTGTAAAATCTATGAAACCATTGAAATGGTATATTATGAAATCATTAAAATCTATTACATTATTTTATGAACCACTAAAAAAGCAAATGATGAGATAGTTGTATCCCATACAGTTAGGAGCAATAAGTGCATTTGGAAGAGTTTGGCGAAGTATTTTTTAAAATCAACTTCTTAATTTTTTAATTTATATTTTTTAATATATTTTTTATAAGTATTTAAAAAATTTATTTTAAATTTTAAAAAATTGAAGTAATAATCTTTTTAGTTTTTATTTTTAAAATTTTTAAGATAAAAAATATATAATTCATTTTTTAAAAAAATAAAAATATTTTATATTTTAAAAAAATTCATTACAAAAGCACTCAAAAAGTTTTCAGATCATAACTATTTCAGTTAAATATAATATAACATATGTCAATAGAAATGCTTATCCACTGACAAGTGTCGAAATAGTAATGTCAATTATTTATACTTGTTCTATTTTATCAATGATCTATTATCTATTTCTCAAATCACTAAACAATTGAATTACATCGATGTATTTTGACAATATTTTTGTTTACTTCACGATTAGGCATGGTATAAAAAGAAACTATTTATATTATATGCATGATATCAGTTCTATAATAATGCATAGTGTTTATAAATCTAATTCTGAAAAGAAAAATGAAGTTATGCTTGATATAAATGGCTATGTCATATTTTTTAATCTATTTACATCATTTATTACAATATTTTTTTTCTTGCTTCAAAGAGTTTGAATTTAGTATGAAGCTTACAGTATTATGAAGAGTTACCGAGTATCTTATTTTTGCATTATGAAGAATAATACAACTTCATTTGATTAGTACATTGAGATAATTGAGACTTTCTCTTATTATAACATTTACTGATATTAAATAGCTTCGGATGCTTGTGAAATATTACACTGGTATGACATGGTAATATACTAAGAGAAATAAGAATAAAATTGCTAATATTTTTATACAGTTCATAAGATGTTGTAAATTTAATTTTCCTTCTCTATTCAAGTATTACGCTTAAATAATGAGAAAAAAATATGTTAATACATGTTTGACACACCATCTTAAAATAATGTATTGTGTATAAACCCCTGGTCCTATGGTCCACAACACTCCATTGGAATGAGTTGACTAAAATCAAGAAGCGATTATATATTTTCATTACTCGTGCATTATTATATAGGGCCCACATTCTAAAACATTATTAGATAAAAATAGTTCAATTTGTAAAATATGTGATTAATTATATGCTATTCAATATATATAAGGGATAGAAGTACTTCCTCTTTCGGGGCACTTCCTTTTCAGTTTATGACCGATGTGATCTCCAAATTCAATATCCACCATTGAATATGAAGAACTATGAGTTAGAAATCTACATACAAAATTTTAGCTCAATCGGAACACGAATTCACATCCATTTGTTCACTTGATCAAAATGATAGAATATAAAAAAATTTAAATATATATATATATATATATATATATATATATATATGTTATATCAATTCTGTCATCTTAATCGAATGACAGGATGGAGATGAATTCATGATTCGATTGAGTTGAAATTTTATGAGTAGCTTACTAACTCATAGTTATTCATATCTAATGATGGAAATTAGATTTGAAAGTCATCTCGATCATAAATAGAAGAGTGAGTGCTCAGAAATACCTTTAAGGAAGAAGTATATATAGATATATATATTCTCTCACTTCGTCAGAATTTTTAACTTTTGTATACTAGTTCTATCCGTAGAAAAATTAATGAAATAAATGAGATATATGTGATTTGAGATGCGTAATTATTTTTGCTTACGGTCATCCTCACAATGGATATGATACTTTTTAAATAGAAACTTATCTTATAAGATATGCATCACATTCTGACCTTCAGCATCAAATAATATTATTAAATATTTGAATTTGATTATTATTGAACTCCGCACAAATTTAATGTATATTGAAGAGATAGTTAGACACAATTTGAAACTTATGAGTCAGATTGAAAGAAGGTTAAAGATACCGAACTTGTGATGAACGAAGCATAACTGATAAAAATAACTGATAATATGAAAAAAACCAATATTTTCACTCTATTGTACTCTTTCAAACTCTTGAGGATATATTTGAAGTAAACTCTAATAATCAAAATGATATATTGAATAAGTATAATTCAGTGAATAGGAGTGACCATTTGCCATATAGAAAAATTTGTGAAAAATCTCTTGAGAAATATTCAACAGAAGAGAATGCTAGTTTAAACGCTTGCCAACTTTGGATCATAGAGAAGTTGTGAACTAAAATTTTAAGAAATCAGTACTATGTATGCATTGTTATCCGTAAAGTATAATCATTCAGATATAGATCGATATATCAATGAAAATTGAGCATTAGACAAAATAGATAGATGACCTACATCTAGCTATGTTCTTCTATATATGGTAATCTATCCCTTATTAGAGTAAGAAGTAGAAGGTGTTTATTCGATCTTTTACGAAAGCTAAATACAGAAAAATGATACATAAAGTTTGTGAATTTTTATAACTTTGAATGCTATTCATAAAATTTGGTTTTTCTCTAAACGATTCTATAAAGTTATTCTGTCATAATAAAATGTAATAAATATTACTCATAATTCATGACAGTATGATCGCACAAACTTATTAAGAAGGATCGACACTTTATTAAAAGAATTGTAGGCAAAATTGATCAAGCAACCATTTGTGAATTTCGAAGAACAGTTAGTAGAAATATTATTAAAAAGTGTTACAAGTAGAATCCTTCACTAGAGGGGAGTGTTGGCGTGAGCCAACATATGCGTTGAGTATTTTCATTTTATTATGACTTTTCTTGTTAGTAATCTACTTATACTAAAATATTTTTTTAATGTTATGACCTATATATATGTATTTGCATAAACATAGAAAGCAAGTAAGATTGATTGAAAAAAAATAACTTTCTATCACCTTTTAAACAAAAAAACAAAGTGTGCAAAAAATTTTTAGAGAGTACTCATGAATTGTACATAATAGAATAATTATGTACAAACGTTTTTTTTTTCCAAAAACTCATAAAAGCTTTTCTTAAAAGCTCTAATTTTCAGTTAACCCAAACAAACCTATAGCTATATAGTACTTTATTAAAAATATCAGAGTAATATTACTTTTCATAATATGTGATATGAGTTGTATAAATATAGTGGGACACCAAAGGTCATAAGTGGGACGCATACTTTCTTCAAGTACTTGGGAAGTATTCAAATTGTTTGGAAATGAGTTTCTTTGAATTGAGTTATTAAAAAGTAAATTTGTGAAGATAAATTTATAAAGGTAAACAAAAAGTACCTATAATAATTTTTTTGGCAACGAGAAGTCATCACTTGCCAGCATCATTTATAAGTAGAGATGTATATTAACGCCGTTAAAGGCCCATTGGGCCAATCATAATGTCTAAACACCACCGAGGGAAAGTTTATTTGTCAACCTCTAATGGGAACCAGAAACTAGCACGCCAAGGTTGAACTTGTCGAAGGTTGAATTGGGATGGTTAGCCGATCATATATATTTGTTAGAAAGCTTCTAAACGATTTGCATTCCTCTATGCAAAAGAATGAGGGCGTCTTTCAAGTCGGTGGAACTCCACTTTCTTCCGTCAGAATTAAAGTTCCGTCGACTTCTTATGTTTCAAAATGCACACGAACCTGGAGAACTCTACTTCAAAAATAGTGTAGCATAATTCCTCGAATTTCGCGTCGTTGATCTCCACTTCGCTAAAGTTTTCACGACTTTTTAGGTTCTGTCGCTCGCCGTTCTGGGATCCGGTGTCACTAATCTATGCAGAATTCGGTTGCTTGGAAATCTCAAGGCAAGCAGTAATGGCCGAAGACGGAGTAAAGAGCAAGGCTTGAGAAGAACGTTGAGCTCAAGCGCTAGAATGGACGGCGACCGAAAACCGATATTTATGACGACGATGAGGTTTTCCTAAAGAGACTCAGGGAGCGTTTGGCGCAGCGTTTCAAACGCTACTTATCAATTTTTTTTTATTTTATATTTTTTAATACATATTTTATAAATATATAAAAAATTTATTTAAAAATTTAGAAAGTGTAGAAAAATTCTAGGAATGAAATTTTTTTTGCATATTTTTATTATTTTTTTAAAAGTAAAAAAAATAAAAATATTTTCTATTTTAAAAAAATTTATTTTATAAGCACCCCAAACGACTTATGAGAAAAGATCGCCATCAGCTATCAGCGAGAGCAACAGTTCAACAAATTATGAACAATCCGAACCTCGAAGACCGTGCAAATAATGACGCCGTTTCTTTTTCCAACGCTTCTTCCGTCTCTCTTGTTATTCCATCACTGAAGCGACAATTGATGGGTTCGATCCAGCCGAAGCCAAGATGGCAGGACAAACCGGTGCTAGCTATCATTGAACGGAGGGCGAACGGCTTTGAGATTCCGTTTTCTTTGCGTATCATCAAGAGGAAGATGAAATGGGAAGAAGGCATGTGGTTAAAGGAGGCCGGTGATTCTGCTTCGACCTCAGTGAAGAAGCATTCTCGTCGACGGTGTTCATGATCCGTGAGATGCAGAGCTTTACCATGCATATGAGAGAATTTTTATTATATTGTGTTATAAATATTACGTATTATACTTGTAATAATTATTATTATTTTTAAAATATTATATATTTTATATGATAATTTATATAATATCTAAATATTCTGCTAATTGAATATGTTACATATTTATTAGAATTTATATATAGAGTATAATTAAATTTTATCTAATAAATAATCAGTAAGATTTATTATTTTTAAAATTTTATTTATAAATATTATATATTAGTTTCAATTTAATTTAGTTCTCAGTTTTAGATGCAATTGAAACACACAAAATTGAACTTCATTTTCGCTTCACTTTCAAATATAAATAAAACACAAATTCTAAATTTTACTTCCAACCCACTTCAAAAATTAATTTAAACATAAAAACTGAACTTTACTTTTAACCTATTTTTTAATATTAAGAGCGTATTTTAAATGTTTATAACTGAATATTATGAAATAAGTCTTACGAAAATAAGTTTCATATAAAGTTTTTTACTCATCCTTATAATTAACTTGTTTTCACTAAACAATTACTTCCGATTAATTTTTAATTATATAAAGGAATCCACTTTTAATTTATTTTTTCTCTAAAAATACAAAATTTAAACTCAATTTCAACAATACTATTGATAATAACTCACATTTTAACAATCAACTTTCTAATAATTCAATTCTACTCTAAAAGGAAGTCACCTAAATGAAGTTTTGTGATAAATAAAATTTCATGAAAATAAAATTTGGAGTGGTAATTGAAACATGTAAAGTGAATTTTTTAAGTAAAATTTTGACGGAAGTAGAACTAAGTGTGAAAGAAAAAAAAGTTCGAAATGGTTATTAAAATACATAAAATTCAAAACTCAAAATCTGAAAAATGAAATTGAAGTTTGGTGATAAATAAAACATGCTCTTATTTGCAACCATATTACAGTTTAACGAGAATTGTTTTAGTACCGTTGTGGGTTTAATGGTCTTGACTTTTACAGCGTTCATAGCATTTTATTATACTAATAAAATAAGATAGGTAATGTCTAGGATTGCTTTTTAACTCCTTTTTATTCTAATTTTTTATTATATATTTTTCAGTAAATATTATGTTAAAAAATAGGAAATACAAAAAAAATTACACTGAAATATCTTATTATTGATTATTTTTATTTTTCTTAAATAAAAAAATAGAACTTTTTTTTAAAATATTTTTTATTTTAATAAAATTATTATCAAAAGCACTTCCGAACATCTCCTATGTATTTGGAGCTCCTACATTCCATCTCCTTTGAAATTTTAAAGTGAACTAGTGATGTCCATGATCTACTTACCAACTGTAAGCAGTGAAAAGGTATTCAAGTTCGCTTAGGGCGTGTTTCAAATGTTCATAACGAGTTTCGTAAAAGTTAAAATTAAAAATTAGAGTTTCTTAAAAAATGGGTTGAAAGTAAAGTTTAATTTTTATATTTAAATTAATTTTTAAAGTGAGTTGGAAGTGAAATTCAGATTTTGTGTTTCATTTATATTTGAAAGTGAAGCGAAAATGAAGTTCAGTTTTGTGTGTTTCAATTGCATCTAAAATTGAGAACTAAATTAAATTCAAAGTAATATATAATATTTATAAATAATTTTTTTTTAAAATAATAAATCTTACTAATTATTTATTAGATAAAATTCAATTATACTCTATATATAAATTTTAATAAATATGTAACATATTCAATTAGCAGAGTTTTTAGATATTATATAAATTGTCATATATAATATATAATATTGTAACAATAATAATAATAATAATTATTATTATTATTATTATTATAAGTATAATACGTAATGTTTATAATACAATATAACAAGGATTCTCTCATCTGTACGGTAAAGCTTTGCATCTCACGGATCATGAACGTCATCGACGAGAACGCCTTCTTCACCGTGGTCGAAGCAGAATCACCGGCCTCCTTCAACCGCATGCCTTCTTTCCATTTCATCTTCCTCTTGATGATACGCAAAGAAAACGGAATCTCAAAGCTGTTCGCCCTTCGTTCAACGATAGCTGGCACCGGTTCGTCCTGTCATCTCAGCTCCGGCTGGATCGAACCAATCAATGGTCGCTACGGTGATGAAATAACAGAAGAAACAGAAGAAGCGTTGGAAAACGAAATGGCGTCATTATTTGTACGGTTCAGATCATTCATAATTTTGTTGAAATGTTGCTCTCGCTAGATAGCTGATGGCGATCTCCTTGAGTGTCTTCAGGAAAATCTAGTTGTCGTCATAAATATTGGAGCTTCGGTCGCCGTCCATGCTAGCGCTTGAGCTCAATGTTCTTCGCAATCCTTGCTCTTTACTCAGTCTCTGGCCATTACTGCTTATCTTGAGATTTCCAAGCGACCGAGTACTGTATTAATTGTTGACATCGGATCCCAAGAACGGCGAGCGGTGGAACATAGGAAGTCGTGAAACTTTAGGAAAGTGGAAATCAGTGACGGCAAATTCGAAAATTTCGGCGATGGTATTTTTGAAGCAGAGTTCTTCAGTTTTGTGTCCATTTGAAATATAAAAAATTAATGAAATTCTAATTCTGATAAAAAAAATTTAAGTTCCACCAACTTAAAACACGCACTAAAATACTGCTCGATTGAAAGTTACATATGTTTAGCATAGTCAAATCGTCCACAACTCTCGCTTTCCCGGTTTCATAATCTAATTCCAAATCAATTGAATGATCCCGACGATAAAAAAGAAAAAAAAGAAAATAGTGTACGCCTGGTTAAGGTATCTTTACTTTGAAATAAATTTACTTTATATAAATAAATTAAAAAATTAAATTAAAAATTTAAAATATTTAATAAAATTAATTTTATATATTGATTTGTATTTATAGTTTTTAAAATTAAAATTAAAATTTGAAAAAGAATTTAGATAGACAAATTTTATTTTAAATTATTTATTATTTTATATTAAAAATGAGTTTTAAAAATAAAATTTGAGTGGTAGGTAAACGCAACCATTAGTGAGCTAATGATGATTCAACAATTGCTTCATTTGCTAAACAGGCTTGACGGCACCCAGCTATTATTTTATTAGGCCCATTGAAAATTTAGTTGGACCTTTTATCCAATAAACATATAGGGCGTATTCCTTGAATAAAGAGTGAATTATTTGGATGCAAAGTATTAAATTAAAAATTTTAAACAGTATTATTAGAATTGAATTGAATTTTTATATTTCTTTAAAAAAGTTACGTAAAAAATAATTTATTATATTTTTGATTAATGAAACTGACATGAAATTATTAAAAAAAGAATTATAAGAACAAAAACAACAAAATCGATATTGCTATGATCACGTAAGCGCAACGTGTAAGGATCCTATATGTAAGACTAAGCTGGCATAAATGGACCTTTCGGTCAAGCAACTGCAGCGCAGCCTCAGCCTTTCGGGCACTGACAAGACCCAACCAATAGAAAGTAAACATAAAATAGAAAAATATTTCAACATCAACCACACGTTTCTGTATTCGTTAGCGTAAGAACTAGAACTTAAAGAACTGAGAAGTCAGAAAACAACAACCCATCACCTTCATTACGGGTCAAATAAACCAACCAATATTATTTTGCAATATTTACCCACACAATACAATGTTTGCAAATGAAGTCCTTATTACAAACAGTTTCTCGTTCTGTCAGGTGTGATAAGAAAATATAACCAATTTTTTTTAATGATTAAAAGGTTCGATCTACGAAAACCAATTTATGGGCTACTAATAGCTAAACATTTTTGACGTACTAGAAAATGAAAATTCTAGATCTAGAAAGCATTTGAAAAAAATAAATTTTAAAATAGAACTTTTTTAAAAATAAGTTTTATTTTTTAAAAAAATAATAAAAATATATAATAAAAAATTTTATTATATAAAACTTCTTATATTTTAAATTTTTAAACAAATTTTTTAAATATTTATAAAAATTATGTTAAATCGTAACTAGTATACCAAACTACAAGCTGAAAACGGTCAAGATGATCTTCTCTCTCCTCGACCGCTCCGTCTCTCTCACTAATAAAAAGAAACAAAGGTCTAACTATTTTTTCTCCATTCTCAATTTTTAACTTAACAACAACAACAACACGGAGAAAGATCTAACCGGATATTAACAATCATGGCGTCAACCACTTCACCAACCGCCGCCGTCTCACAGGCTCTACTCACCCGCAGGACCGACCTGCGCGGCGCCTTCTCTTCTCCATCTCGTCTCCCTCTGCCACGGGGAAAGATCGCCGGCAGGTTGGCTCTCCGTGTACGGGCTTCTGCTGTGGTAGAATCTGTCCCGGCGACGGAGAAGGCTGAGGAGAAGTTGGTCGAGAAATCGGTGAACACGATCCGGTTCTTAGCAGTTGATGCTGTAGAGAAGGCAAACTCCGGCCACCCGGGTTTGCCCATGGGTTGTGCGCCCATGGCACACGTTTTGTTTGATGAGTTCATGAAGTATAATCCGAAGAATCCTTACTGGTTCAATCGCGATAGATTCGTGCTCTCTGCTGGACATGGATGCATGCTTCACTATGCGCTCCTGCATCTTGCTGGCTACGATAGCGTCAAGGTCATATGGTGTTGCTTGGTTTTGTTATAAATTGCTTTTTATTTGCATTTTGAATGAAGGATTTATACTACTTCGTGATTTATGGTTCCATGGTTGATTAGGTGATCATACTGCTACACGTAACTTTGGATTTTGTCCTTATTTTCGAAGTAAACAAAAGTTGAAATTTCAAATTTTCTGTGATTTGAGGTGTAGTAACTTGATATTTTCAAGGGAATTGGATCCAGTCTCCTGTGTTTAATTATATATAACATAGTAGGATATATGGGTGGTGGTGTTAAATTTTGTGCAGCTCTTTTAGTTCTCCAGATTTGTTGTTTATAAATTGTGTTTGGTTCTGCTGTAGTTTCCAAGAGCATTTATCTTTGCTCTTGGAAATAAAATCAGGCCCAATGTTTCTTGTGAACATTTCATTAAAATAAAACATTTCCGTTTGGAAGAGGTGATTTCTTTTATAGAATGAGTTTCATGGAAGATGTCTACTGTTGGTCTTCTTTTAAAGACTCTTGTTCAGTTTCATGGTAGGTAGATGTTCTTGCAAGGATTGGATATTGATTACATTAACCGTTCAGAAGGTGTAAGCTTAAGAACTTGAGAAACTGTATCGACATTTGGGCCAGGTACTAACAGAATTGTGTTTGGGACTGTATGTGTAGGAGGACGATCTGAAGGCTTTCCGTCAGTGGGGAAGCAGAACACCTGGTCACCCTGAGAATTTTGAGACTCCAGGCATTGAAGTCACCACAGGTATGCTTCAGAACTTGGAAATTCCCTTTCAAGTTAGTAATATTTGATTATAGCTTTTCTTCCAGCCTTAGCCCTTTGCTTCTCTCTCCGAAGGATGGAAATTTTATTTCTCTTTGCTCTTTGGCATTGTACAGGTCCTTTGGGGCAGGGAATTGCTAATGCTGTTGGGTTGGCACTTGCTGAGAAACACCTAGCTGCTCGTTTCAATAAGCCTGATATGGAGATTGTTGACCACTACACGTAAGAGGTTTCCATCCTCCGTCCATCGTAAAAGTGAGTTTGGACTTTCTTTTTTTGTTCTGATATACCTTTATGAATTAGGTATTGCATACTTGGAGATGGTTGCATGATGGAGGGTGTTTCAAATGAGGCTTGTTCTCTTGCTGGCCATTGGGGGCTTGGCAAGTTGATAGCCTTCTATGATGATAACCATATCTCCATAGATGGGAACACTCAGATTGCATTCACTGAAGATGTGACTGCCCGTTTTGAGGCACTAGGCTGGCACACTATCTGGGTGAAGAATGGTAACACAGGATATGATGATATTCGTGCTGCAATCAAAGAAGCCAAGGCTGTTAAAGACAAACCAACACTGATCAAGGTTAGGACCTCCACTTCCTTTGGGTTTACATAAACTTCTATGCACAGTTTTCTTGTCACCGCTGTAGATGTTAATCTTTTTAATATAAATACAGGTAACTACCACCATTGGATACGGATCACCAAACAAGGCAAATAGTTACAGTGTGCATGGAAGTGCTTTGGGTGCAAAGGAAGTGGATGCTACGAGGCAAAACCTTGGATGGCCATATGAACCTTTTCATGTACCTGAAGAGGTCAAGAGGTAGTGCAACTTTTCTTATTTACCTTCACATAATTTTCTGAAGCAAGTCAAGACGATTTCAAGCTACTATAAACTATGGTCCTCATTCTTGCAGTCATTGGAGTCGCCATATCCCAGAAGGTGCTTCTATTGAAGCAGACTGGAACTTGAAATTTGCAGAATATGAGAAGAAGTACAAAGAGGATGCAGCAGAGTTGAAGAGTATTATTTCAGGAGAATTGCCTGCCGGATGGGAGAAGGCACTTCCAGTGAGTACTCTGTTTTTTTCTTTGTCTTGATTTTTCCATGTTGCTGTTGATTAGAGTGTAATTCTTGTGGAGTTCCTTTCTTGGAGACTATTGTGACACTCCTTTGCCTCAATGCAGACTTACACTCCTGAAAGCCCTGCTGATGCTACAAGAAATCTATCTCAACAAAATCTCAATGCACTTGCCAGAGTATTGCCTGGACTTCTTGGTGGCAGTGCAGACCTTGCGTCTTCTAATATGACATTGCTGAAAATGTTCGGGAACTTTCGAAAGGATACACCAGCAGAGAGGAATGTCCGCTTTGGTGTCAGGGAGCATGGGATGGGTGCTATTTGCAATGGTATCGCTCACCACAGCCCTGGCCTTATCCCCTACTGTGCAACTTTCTTTGTGTTCACTGACTACATGAGGGCTGCCATAAGAATGTCTGCTTTAAGTCAGGGTGGAGTTATATATGTTATGACCCATGACTCCATCGGGCTTGGGGAAGACGGACCTACTCACCAGCCGATCGAGCATTTAATCAGCTTACGTGCAATGCCTAATGTACTCATGCTCAGGCCAGCTGACGGAACTGAGACTGCTGGTGCTTATAAGGTCGCTGTTTCCAACAGAAAGAGACCTTCCATATTGGCTCTCTCTCGCCAGAAGCTTCCACAACTCCCTGGAACTTCAGTTGAAGGTGTTGAAAAGGGAGGTTATGTAATCTCAGACAATTCTTCAGGAAACAAACCTGATCTCATTCTTATGGGCACTGGTTCAGAACTTGAGATTGCTGCAAAGGCTGCAGATCAGCTGAGGAAGGAGGGAAAGACAGTACGTGTGGTGTCACTCGTCTCTTGGGAGTTGTTTGAGGAACAGTCAGAGGAGTACAAGCAGAGTGTGTTCCCTGATGCTGTCTCTGCAAGGATTAGCATTGAAGCTGGATCAACATTGGGCTGGGGCAAATACCTAGGAAGTGAGGGCAAGGCCATAGGTATTGATCGATTTGGAGCTAGTGCTCCCGCTGGGAGATTATACAAGGAGTTTGGATTGACAGTAGAAAACGTCGTTGCAGCAGCTAAATCTCTATGAGTCTTGTAAGTTACTTTCCTCTGTACTGCTCTCTAAACTTTCTTTGAATTGGGGTGAAGAGTCCAAGACAGATCTTCAACTTACAGATTTTAATTGGAGGCTTTCATGTGTCCAATTTTCTGAGTTGCATCCTAATAAGGACTTATGTTTGGCTGTCATTATTTACTTTTCTAGAACTTGTTTAGGTTTTGTCAGGAGAGCAAGTCTGGTTAGTGTTTAGCACGGTTATATGTTTTGTTTGAATTAATAATTATAATGGAGATATGAGTTTTTAGGTTATTACATAAATTGCACCTGATTGATGTAATGTACTATATGTTGATGTGTTATGAGGGATAATTACTGTCCGAATTTCAGGGTATCGCTGCTTGTAAAATAATAATGAATACATTTTATATTATTCGATATTGTGAAGATAAACAAGCCTCTAATTGCTAAAGCTATATTTGTAAGTGTTTATCATTCTTAAAAAATTTCTTTTCAACTCAAACAAAATTATGTATAACTTTCTAGAATTTTTTTAAACAAATTTAAAAACTATGAATGAATTATAGATATAAAATAATTATATGTATAATTTTTATTTTTTAAAATATTTATAAATTAAGTTATTTAAAAACTTTTTTTCATGATTTTTTTTCATAAGCTCTCAAACGTCTCATATATCTTTATAAAGTATTATCAAAATTGCATATTTAGATTGCTGCTATATCTTTACTTTTGAGGAAGTGATTCTCAATTTTGGTTCACCTGTCCAAGGACTTCACAAGAAAACATTTTTCTTTGAGTTCGTGGTAATAAGGTGAAGAGAGCATGATGCAGATTGATTTGCGAAGACAATTTTCTTCAATTGTGTTCTAAGTTCAGAGTCAGTACAAGGGCACCAACTATAAGATGATTGCTATCATAACTTCGGTCATGCTAAATTTCTATTAACAAATTTCCACTGATTCAACGATGAACAGGGAGCATATTCTTTAATGACACTTAAAATAATCAAATATAGGACGTCTCTTGATCTTGACTTCAACAACTGAAGTCTTAAAAATAGAACTGCCTAACCCTCTTCAAACAATTATCATTCTTTAATTTTCTTTTATGCATTATATTATAGTAACAATAATTATTAATCTTTTGCGCCACTTAGTAAGGTTAATATTCGATCAGTATTGTTTGCAATTCATCTTTTTCTTACTTTATTTTAATTAAAATATGTACTATTTTATCAAAGTAGTGCCATATTTAATACAATATTCATAGTTATAAAAATCGGATCTGTCCGTTCTGATCGATCCGAAAATCGTTTGTTCGGAATGTAAATCGGTCCGAATTAGCAATAAAATCGCATGTGTAATCGATCTGCTTCAATCCATTCCGAACTGTTTCAATCCGGTTGATTCATCCGTTCGGATCAAACCGAATTAAATTAAATTTAAAAATATTTTAAATTTGTGATATATTTAATGTAAAAATAATTATTAATAGTTTTATATTAAAAATAATATGTAGCTTAGATTTTGCATTTGGATATGATAATACCAAAAAATAAATTTATTATGTTTCATTTATAAATATTTATTATTAGTAATATTTTAGTTTTTATATTATTAATTCTGTTAAAATTTAAAAAAATAATAAGATTATTTTAAAATAAAGAATTTTTAAAAAAAATTATTATTTAAATATCTTTTTTGCACTTTTATTTTTTTTTTGTTAGTTTATTTTTCTTTTGTGTCTTCTAACAAAAAAAATAATAAGTTTTCTTGCTGCCGTTAACGCTTTAGTATTTTTTATCCGGTAGGTCAGTTTGCGATCCATTGACCCGAATAACATTCTGATTCAACGTCCGATCTGATTTTTACAACAAAAAGATTTGTTGAATATAACAAAATTATCATAAGAATAAATTCTTAATTCACTCACCTACCTTCAAATTTGCCAACGTGACTTTGATCTAGTCCACCAAATCATGCCGTCTTCTTTCTATCAGCAAATTAATTAATTTGATTGCTGAATGCTGACTGGTTTCCTCTCAACAACCTAAATTGCACTCTACTATTCTAGAACTAATCTTAATGGGAAGGTTTATGAGAAATTAAATTATAGTCAGTCAACATTTCAAATTCTCGAGCAGAACAATTTCCAAAATTACCCTCTGGAGTTCGGAGTTTACTCCGTCACGTAAAGGTGTATTTTAAATGTCCGTAATTAAATTTTATGAAAGTAAAAAATAAAAAATAGAGTTTTTTTAAAAATAAGTTAGAAGTAGAATTTAATTTTTATATTTTAATTAATTTTTGAAGTGAATTAGAAGTAAATTTAAAAAAAAATATAGTGAAATTTAAATTTTATTTATATAGAACTGAAAATTTTAAATTTCTAATTTTATTTATAGTTAAAATATAAAAAATTTGTGAAACTCCGACGGAAGAAATTTAAGTTCTACTAACTTGAAACACGTACTAAGTGGTGGAACAGATTTATAATACTTCTACTTGGTGGTGGCGGAGCGCGCGCGGGGTTGGTGTGAGAAGAACTGCTATAATACTTCTACTGGTTATTTTTCGTTTCAACGAAAACCCAAAAAACTCTACTGCAGAGATTTCAATTTTAAACAATCATGGCGCACGCTACCATTGCCAACACCGCTACCATCTTCTCCACTAATAACCCACGCGTGGGCCCCACTGAAGTGCAGAAATTAGCTTCATCACCGATGGCAGCGGTCTCTCTCCGGCTTCAGCCGGCGGTTCAGCTGCGGGGGATTCGACGGAAAACGACTACTGATGTAAGTCGATATGTGGCCGTGAAGGTTTTGGCCTCTGCTGCGACGGTGGCTGCTACGGCGGCTGAGGAAGAGATCGTCTTGCAGCCAATTAAGGAGATCTCCGGTACTGTGAAACTGCCGGGATCGAAATCCCTTTCTAATCGCACGCTTCTTCTCGCTGCTTTATCTGAGGTGAGACGGTTTCTGAATTCTAATGTTTTGATTTGTTTCTTCGCCTATTGGATGAACCGAAATGCTATGTGAAAGAAGCTTCACATTTGCTGATTGGAAAGTTAGAGTTGTCTTCATGTAGTCAATGATTGGTGAAATTAGCTCTTGTTTAGTTTGCTTGAAGTTAATGGCCTTATCATGGAAAGTATTGAGCGAAATGCTACTTTGTGATGGAAAATTAATGAAACTTCTTTGTCACGTTACGGAGTATAGTTAAGTTTGTGTGAGAAATCTTCTGGATATACAACTGGCAATAGCATTTTTCTATCATGCAATTCCAGAAGTATGTGAATGAAGTCCTATTCGTGCAATTTTGTAAGTATCTTTGGAGATAAAAATTTCTAGTTTTGCCATTGTAATGAATCACGTCATCATAGCAATGAAACAAAGGATTTTGCTGAATGGAACACTTAGAAGCATGGTGAGATTTCCTAGGTTGTAACAAGAACATCAGTCTATGAGGTTATAGCATGCCTCTCAACCAAATTTAAAGGTGCTATTTTGCAGTATTAGTACGTTCGTTTGCTAGAATAATTAATTATATAAAGACTGTCAGTTGATAATAAAAACAGGTGGTCTCGGCCTAGTTTCTATTCCCACTGTTTTCAACATGCTTTCTCAGGAACCCCGCCTTAGGTTCACTTTTTAATCACCCCTCCTTAGGTTCAACTGTTTGATCCTTCGTTTATTCATTCCCTGTAACGTTTATAGGGAACCGTGGATTTTTTTGAATTGAGTACACAATCTAATCGAAGTTCAGATACTTGGATTAATTGCCATATCTCCTTTGTGTGTACTTAAGCGAGAACCTCCTTTTATGCGTGATGTAATTCTTTAGTATCTGAAGATTGTAACCTTCATTCATCAGGGCACAACTGTAGTAGACAACTTATTGAGCAGTGATGATGTCCACTACATGGTGAAGGCATTGGGAACTCTTGGTCTCTCTGTAGAAGAAAGCAGTGAGATGAAAAGAGCAACTGTAGTAGGGTGCAGTGGTGAATTTCCTGTGGGGAAAAAATCTGATGAAGTTCACCTTTTCCTAGGAAACGCAGGGACTGCAATGCGCCCATTGACGGCAGCTGTTACCGCTGCTGGAGGAAAAGCAAGGTTCTTTCACTCTCATTATTGTGTGCTGCAAAGAATAATTTTGTAAGACGTTCTCTTGCCTAATAAAATATTGCACGACAGTTACGTTCTCGATGGAGTACCACGGATGAGGGAGAGGCCTATAGGGGATCTGGTAGTTGGTCTCAAGCAACTTGGTGCGAATGTAGATTGTTTCTTGGGCACTAACTGCCCTCCTGTTCGTGTCAACGGAATTGGAGGTCTACCAGGGGGAAAGGTCAGCACATTAAACTCAAATCAAGAGCATTTTCTGTTTTAATAAGCTTGTAAAAATTTTGGTCTTTTGATGAATTCATGTTTGTATTGTCAATAGTAACTCATTTTGCATCCACTACGCTTCTATGAGTTGTTACCTTGCAGTATGGTTTTTCTGTAGTTGGTTCAACAGCATTGTTTGGAATCATTGCCTTTTGTTGCAACTCCAAGCAACCTTTTGGACATCTGAATCTAACTTGACATAGTTTGTTAGACGGCAAAGCTAATTTGATTGAAGGTGGTACGTGCCTCATTATATGGGACAAAGCTAATTTGATTGAAAAGGGTAAAACATGGGTAGTCAAAATCTCTTAGCTGCAGCTAACTGTGACTAAAAAGGAAAAGCTTGGTTGTATCTTTAGATGATTGACTGATGACATGATTAACAGAGGTCTCCTCTGTTAAGATTATTTTCAGCTATCTAGTTGTGAAGCCTATCAAACTGTAAATTGCTCCATCTATTTCAACAGATAAATGGGGGATTATGTTATTTTTCTTCAAGAACATGTTACAGTAGTTTATCTGGATGATGTAGGTCTGACGTGAGTTCTTCGAACCTATTTCCAGGTAAAACTTTCCGGATCCATTAGCAGTCAATACTTGAGCTCATTGCTTATGGCAGCTCCGCTGGCTATTGGAGATGTTGAGATCGAGATAATTGATAACCTAATATCGATTCCATATGTCGAAATGACGATTAAACTGATGGAGAGATTTGGCGTTTCTGTGGAACACTCCGACGCTTGGGACAGGTTCTTGGTCAAGGGTGGTCAGAAGTACAAGTAAGTTTTGAAAGGAGAAACTTTTCCTGTAATAGGAATTAGCAGATTTACATTGCTTTGCAGAAATTATTGATTTAATAATAATGTGCAAGGTGTTTGTGGTCCCATTCTATGATAGGTCCCCTGGAAATGCTTATGTTGAAGGTGACGCATCAAGTGCCAGCTATTTCTTAGCAGGCGCAGCAGTCACTGGTGGTACGGTCACTGTTGAAGGTTGTGGCACAACAAGCTTACAGGTAAATTGCTTGAAATAATACTGAATTGTATCTTCTGCTATAAAATTTTATCGACAAAGTCTCTTACAAACTTACCCTTTTATTGTTTTGTTCAGGGTGATGTTAAGTTTGCAGAAGTCCTTGAGAAAATGGGTGCAACTGTTAAATGGACCGACAACAGTGTTACTGTTACAGGTCCTCCAAGAGATCCCTCGAAGAGGAAACCCTTGCATGCTATTGATGTCAATATGAACAAAATGCCAGATGTTGCCATGACCCTTGCTGTTGTAGCATTATATGCTGATGGACCAACAGCTATAAGAGATGGTGAGATGAAGTTTGCATTCCCCACCCTTTCATTTCCTCATCCTGTTTCAAGCAATGGGCTTCTTGGTCATTGTACTTGTTAGTAAATAAGTTAGAATTGCTTTTGAGGATATTTAAAAGTTTATCCCAAAAACCTTCCCAATTCCACTTAAACTATATTTTCCTGCAGTGGCGTCTTGGAGAGTCAAGGAAACTGAAAGGATGATTGCTATTTGCACAGAACTTAGGAAGGTTAGCCCATTTACATCCTTCACGCACAAGAGCTTTGGTGAGATTAGACAATTCTCTCATGTTTTACTTTTTGGTTGATACAGTTGGGAGCAACAGTTGAGGAAGGTCCTGACTATTGTGTGATCACTCCACCCGAGAGATTCAATGTGACAGCAATTGACACCTACGATGACCACAGAATGGCAATGGCGTTTTCTCTCGCTGCTTGTTCTGATGTCCCTGTGACTATTAAAGATCCAGGATGCACAAGGAAAACATTCCCTGACTACTTCGATGTCCTCAATAGGTTTAGTAAGCATTGAGCAGCTTGGGATCTTCAAAGGAAAGATTGTTGGCTGAAATTCAACCAGCTTTAGACAGTAGGCATGTGCAGTTTGTTTTGAAGAGAGGCTATTCATGTTTTCTATTTTATCATAATTGAATTGATGAGTTCCAACTATGTTTTCTTTTTCCGGCTATTGATCTTAGATTTGATTGTATCATATTTATTGATCTTAGCTTTGATTGTATCATATTTTCAGGTTGTATTCGTTGATACATTTTGTCAAGAGATGAATTCAAGTAGACTGAAGTTTCGATCATCGTATAAGGGATTTGATGGACAAAACCATTATGCTTGTTATATATGGGATGCAATTGTGACAAGTGTCGTAGTTTTCTCGAGTGTATAATAAGACTAGTTTACTGATTTTATTCTCTTCCATATTTCCAAGGTTCACTTTTATCGAAGTGGTTCCGTTCCCTATTGGGCGCGTTTACTGTCACCCTAAATTTACTTTTTTTTAAATTTATTTTTAATATAAAATACATACAAAAATTAAAATAAAATTTTTTTATTAATAAATTTTTTTTTAAAATTTACTATAAATATTATATTAATACATAATTTTATTTTTTACTAAACATTTTTAATTTTTAATTTAATTTTTTTAATTTATTTTTTAAAAACTCACTTCACTCGGTAAACACGCCTTTTGTGTACGATAATAAAAAACTTCACCTTTATTCGATCAGTTTGCAAGCCCATCCCATCATCAATAGAAAGAAAGTTCACTTATATTCCAGTCGAGGCCCTGCTCAATTTCTGTGATCAAGAACTATAACATGTAAATTGCGTGTTTCGTAATTAAATTTCATAAAAATAAAAATAAAATTTTTTTAAAATAAAATAAAAATAAAATTCAATATTTTAATAATTTTTTAAAATATATTAAAAATTAAAAAAAATATAAATAAAAAAATTAAAACTAAAATTTCGCATATAAAAATAAAATTCTAAATTACTTATTTAATTAAAACAAATAAACTATTCAAAACTCAAAATCTGAAAAAATAAAATAAAGTTGAAAATGTTTGAAACAAGCCCAAACATGCAATTGGGACAGAGTAAGCAAATTCAAAATCCTAAGAATAATGGAAATATACAAAACTAAGAGCAGAAGAGCACAGAACAAATACTGACACCAAAGTTATATCAGGCTATATACATTCAACAGCCACTCTGTAAACATCAATGAAAGCAATATATGGAAAGGATTAAATAAGCAGTGTTGAGAACTTAATGAAAAAACCTCAAAATTTATCCTACTACCTACCACTGCTTAACACATAGTAAATACTACATGATTTCAAATCTCAACATGTTACAAATGGTGACTTCCAGACATTAACTGAGGAGAATGCTAAATTGCTTAGTGCAGCAGCCTCATGAGATGGCTGATTCAAGGGTCTGCAATGGTCACTTCAACCTCAACACCAGGCTCAATTTGAATGGAGGTGATCTGCTTCACCACTTCTGAAGAGCTAACAAGATCAATGACCCTCTTGTGCACACGGAGCTCGAAACGATCCCAGGTATTGGTACCTGAGACAAGTAAGGTTTCAAAGTTAGGCATGGAAGGCTTATTATTAGTAAGAAGTTCTAAATTAAATTAAGTAGAACTTCATCATAACCAATTATCCATAACCATAAATATTAAATATAAACTGGCAAGAATTGCTTGATTGAGAGCATCAGTTTGGTATGGTGATTGAGAGCATCAGTTTTAAAAAGCTCGAATTTGGAAACTTCATAGCATGAAGGCTCAAGTTCCAAAAGAAGCATCATCACAAGCCCAAATGTCGCACCACCAAAGATGAAAATATTGATTCTTATTTGTTTCTTTGTCTGACAAGGAAAAAAAGGCATAAAAGCTCTCCACACAAAGTTAAGAACATAAGGCAGTAACACCATATATTTAACAAGTAAAACAAACAGAACGCAGATGTTCAAAGCTAGCCCTTGGTGTCATAGTAACTACATCAGAATAACCTCCAATCATCAAACACATTTAGCCATATCCTCACCACACTACAGCATCTACCTGTCAAAAAACAGGTGTGCTCAAAAGGCAAGGTATCTGCAGTGCAGTTAGACCATGTAATTGCACACATGCTCTCCTTCTATGGCATGAGGGAGAAAGAACGACTTTAGGTCCGATCAAGGGAAAATGTGAGCAATAACAATTTCCCTTGCCTGAACCAAGAGAAAATGTGAGCAATTAACATTGAAATCTCAAATAGAATATACCGGCTTACAAGATATATGGACTGATACAGAAATCAACAAGTAGTTGGCTTTCACCATGACCCAAATAAAAAACCCCAGCAAGCAGATTGACCCATCAGAAAGCAGGAATTACTACTTTAAATTGTGACACATTCAAGCTACCTAAGTTATCCTGTTAGTGATCCACCTAAAAATTTACTACTACACATATTCATTGGTACCCAAACAGACCCACCAGCACTAACTACAATCACGCTAATACATAACTATACAGAAGTCACCCAACCCTATTCAATACAAAACCCCTTCAACCAAGACAGCAGGCACGCGACCATAGCTATAAAAGACAAATGTCCACTATATGAAAACATTCCATGAGTCACTAATGTCAAGTAACATCTGAGGTAAACAACAAATGATCAAACACAATAAAGAACAGCGAATGGCTATGGATTTATTTACCTTCACCACAGGGTGACTTGCGGGTAGTGATGTGGAGAACCTTGGTAGGCATCCTCACGGGTCCCTTAACCCTCAATTTCTTGTCCTTCGCTCCCCTAACCAGATCAGCACAAACTGAAATGCAAAATCCCATAGATCAACAACAGAAACAGAATAAAAATCAGATAAATGAATCCTGTGTTTCTAAAATTTAACCTTTCTCGAGATTTGTTACGCTCTTGGATGACAGAGTGATCCTGATGCGGTGGAGCTGCTCTTGTGGCTCTTCAAGCCCAGGCTTGGCAGGCTTCATTGCAGCGTACGCCATTTTTTCCCTCTACTTTCTTGCTTGTAACTAGCTCTACAATCAGAAGACCTATCTAGGGTTTACGAACAAGTATTAATCAATGGGGAGAAGGAGAACCAGGTTTTTGAAAGCGATGAGAGAGCGCGAGAACTAACCAAGCTCCGACGGCGGAGGCTGAGCACTGCGGCTTTCAACCTCTTTCGCGCGTTTGAATGGAGAAGGAAGGGCTAGGGTTTCCAAGATGTTATAGAGCTGTAGAGAGTGGTGATCGCGTTCATCACAGCCGTCTTTTAGAATGGGCCTTGAGCCTGAAGTGGAATTAAGATAATTTGACTTAACTTATCATAAAAATAATTTTATTTTTAATTTTATATTTTAATATATATTTTATAAGTATTTAAAAAATTTATTTAAAAATTTAGAAAATATAAAAAATTCTAAATAATAATTATTTTATTATATATTTTATTATTTTTTAAAATAAAAAAATAAAACTTATTTAAAAAATAAAAATATTTTTTATTTAAAATAAAAATATTTTAAAAATATTCCTAAACGTTCTTTAATTCATCCTAAACGTTCCTTAATTCATCCCAAACAGTAGTGAACGATAAAAAGAATGAAGAAAAACCACCCAGCAGAGTAAGAAATGAAGAACCATCAACCACCGGCGCTCTGGATCGACGGGAGCTCTCATATAGCGTTAGGAACTAATATTCAGAATATTTTGTCAAGTTACTTTTCATTTAAAGCCGTAATAGCCTTTGCACTTAACTTCAGGAACCAAACGCCTCTCAACTCTGCTAAGCACCTGTCTGGTTAACCAGACTAACCAGCAACTGTTTAACTTTAGAGCTAAGCTATTAGTTGGTCTGTACTTTTGTTTGGTACGATTGTTTTTTGTTAAAACTGTTATAGTTTAAAAATGTTTTATGAATTAGATAATTGTCTTGAAAAATTCTTCAGGAAAAGTAGGAAAACAACTTCCGCCAGTCATAGCAGAAGTCTGAATAAAAAGAGAGCATTCACATGGGCTACACAAAGGATTACCATGGTTGTGATTGATTAATCTCTCTATAGAGTGACTAAGAACTTATTCAGACGAAATTCAACTCGGAAATAATGGAAAACATTAATGGATTTCACAGTTGGCCAAGCAAATGCAGCCCCAGGTACAGTGAAGTTAACACTCCACCCATGATAACCACATCATGAACAAGCAATCTGAACTCAATCATGCAGGTACTAGTTCAAGTGAAACTAAAACATTGAAATAATATTATCTTCAACATTACTAGAACTGATACCTAATATCATCAAACCCCAAGTACTCCACTCCAGTAAACACAGAAGGAAAATGTTTATAACATTTAATTGAATGATCAAAAAAGTATTTCTCATTCTCTCCCCTGAAATAACATTAAGGTTCAAACTATCCTCAACTATGGGAAGCTGGTGGTCTTATCAAATGGCATTCAGGCTCAGTATGGGCAGTGCCAAAACGTGCGACTAACTTTGAATTACGCCACAAGAGTGCTGGCAGTAGTAGACTCACTGCAAAAGAGGATTCAAGTATTAGCAGCCACTTTGGGAATCTAAATGAGCAAATTAAGAATCACATCCACTTGGAGAAAATTGCCTAGGAGCACATCCGTATGTGCACAAAAAGAGCACATCAAAGTACAGAAGAAAGACAAACATGGAACCGGCAAAGACTAGACACAAACTCCCATTCAGAAATTGAATCCCAAGCCCATCAAGAGTACTCTGATATACCTCAAGATGCACTTGCTATAGAAATAAGAATGTAGACCATATGTCCTACATGATAGAAAAAAATTCAAAAAAACAAAGCCTAATTGCCTCTAACTCGCCTATTGATCCTGAAAAAGCTTGGTGCTATAGATATAAGTAAGCACACCTATAAGTTCTATGATAGAACATACACTGTTTAATTGCCTCTTGATAAACATGGGTCCTGAAGATGCTACTTGCTACAGATATAACAATGCAGACCTATTTGTCTCATGAAAGGAAGTACAATGTTTAATTGCCTCTCAATTGCTCATGGGTATCAAAGAGATAAAATCTCATTCCACTTGACATAACTACTACTACTTAGGTTATTAATCCTATTTATTAGTACTTCCCCCTACGGAAATAGTAAAGCATGTAATCTCAATAAAACAACTACTAGACCCATAGGAAAGGCAATCCTATTATTAAAATAGGCAAGATTATGGAATTTGGACTTGTTCAAAACATAAACTACATATTATTCCACATCCAAGAGTAACATACAACACTATGATTTGCGTGAAATTGCATCACCAGAGTCTTTTAAGCACTCTAACCAGATGCATCTTCGTTAAAAGCCTATTTCATATAAGCAATCACAACAAACTGGTATTTCGTAGGTCATAGGGATGAAGCAAGATCAAACCTAACTCTTAATCAAAACTTACAGAACATATATAACTTAAACAAGTTTGTATTTGAGAAAGTTCACCAAAAATGTCATCACAATAGAGTTATAATAGATACTCATAATCGCATGGATCAATCAATCCTAATTCCTACGATAGAAACTATCTTTTTATCAAACTCTAATAACAGCAGGCTGCATCTGCATGCTGTATCATTAATTTGAATTTCCATGGGTATGGTTGTTACTATGTGCCCCTAGAGAAATAACGAATCATTAACTAGTCATGATTACGATTAAACAGAATTTTCTAAAAGCTTCTGAGAAGCATTTAACCAAATCAAGATATCGGAAGAAGCATTTTTTAGCCTAATAATACGAATTTGTGCCTAAGTAGCAAACACACTCACTACTTCCAGTTGGGAGGGAGCTTCTTGGTGCGCTTGTAGTAGCGGGCAAGGCGGTGAATCCTGCTCTCCACCAAAATGAGCCTAAACTTGGAGTCCTTATCCTTTCTGTTCCTCTCCAAGTGTTTCCTGATAGCCACTGCCTTCTTAATGAGGTGGTACAGGTCCTCAGGAATCTCTGGACCAAGCCCTGCACAAAAGAAGAATGCATTCACTAAACAAAACATTCTAATAGAGATTCTACAAAATATGAGAATACAAAACAAACCTGCAGCATCAGATAGCATCCACTCCAATTGCTTCCAGGATCATATAGTTACAAAAGCTACTTTGCTTATAATATATGTTTGAAGTGTCTTTCTTTACAGAAAAAATTAAAATTAAGCTCAGCAAGTCAGAAAACCATCTAAAGCCTCTTAACGATCAAATATGTACCAATGGTAAGATGCTGCCTTAAATCAAGTTATCAGGAATCATTGTCTCTGATTAATTCCAAAAGCATGAGTTGGTCAACCACTAATTAATGGTTGAACCAATAATGCAGTCTATATCATTTAGTTATTCATTCAGAAAACAGGGCCACGGGAAGTTGATTCATATAATTATTCCTACAAATCCTCCAACAACCAACTTTCTAATGCTTGAACTGCATCTAACTTAATACAGAAACAAACATGTTCAGTACCGCAGAGACAAAATCTAGGGAAAAAAAAGATACTAAATAATTGTGGTAAGATAGAAAACAATACCGTGAGCCTTGAGGATACGTAGGATCTTGTTCCCCGTAACGCTCCTGACCTGTGCGATTCCATGCGAGTCACGAAGAATGACACCAATCTGAGACGGAGTCATTCCCTTCTTGGCAAACTTACAGATGTTCTCCTCCACCTGCGTTACAAACCCAATCCAAAACAAATCAAACACAACAAATTCAACAAGCAACAAAAAGAACAGAAACTCACATCTTGTGAAGAGATCTTGAGCCAACTCGGTGGAGTTCTCTTATACGGCAACGCCGATGCTGAAATTCCCTTGCTACAAATCAAACAAATCGATCACAAATCAATCAAACAACAAGAAAATGGAATGAATTATAGAAGGGAATGGGAATGAGAGCAACACCCGCGACTGTGCATACGACCCATGGTGACGAAGGTTGCGGGCGGCTCTGCTCTCACACCAACAGTTTTCTCTTCCTCTCCCTCGCGCGCGCTGCTACGGCGACTCAAAATCTCTAGCAAACTAGGGTTTTGTAAACATATTCTTGATGTTGACCAAAACACCCTCATGTGTGGCTAGTTTTCATCCTCGCATCTAGACCGTTGGATTAAAACCATGCGGATTATCTTATTCGGCCTAGTTTTGGCCCAGTATGATCCAGTTTACGGCCTATTGTAATATTGGTCGATGATTTAGCGAGCATTCAAACAAAACTCCAGCTAATAATAGTGGGGACCACCCATGTTCTCATCTTTTTTCCGGCAAATCTCTCTCTTTCTGTTGCTGATCTGGAAGCTGCAGCGAGCGTTAGCAAACGCAACAGGGGCCCGCAGTCGCAAGCAATCATCAATTACTCTTCTCATTTTAACTCAGTAGTCTTCGATTTCCAGCCTCTCGGAATCCTTTTTTCTTTTTCTTTTTCCGTTTGTTTTTTTTTTTGTTTAACGAGGGGATCGCGATCCGGTCGGAGGAGTTTCGTCGGACCGGTGAAATGAAAGGGTTATCGAGTAACCCAGGCGATTACGTCTACTTCAAATCACAAGTCCCGCTTCATAAGATCTCTGTATGGATTTGTGGATTGCTTTCTTTTTAATCTTCATTAATTGTTGTTGATTTTGGTTCTCTTTGGATTCTTGTGTTCTTGCTTCCATCATTTAGGACCAGCAGTTGTTGGTTGATTGAAAATGAGCGCTTGAACTTAATTATTACTGATTTTAGATAATTATTTAGTTAGTTTTGAATAATTCTTTTGGTTCTGGTACAATTTGGTTTGGTTTTCCCTTGATTGAATATAATTTGCCATGATATTAGTAAACACTGCAAGAATTTATTGCTTAAAAAATCTTTTTTTTTTAATGTTTACCCTGCAGAGCTTCACTCGTGTAGTAGAGTTTTTGGGTCTACAATTCTAGGCTAGTCGAGAATTGTCTGTATTGTCCTTTGAAGCTTAGTTGTTCTAAGTTCTGAAGTTAATTGTCCAATCAGTTAATTAGCAGATTATGGCCTATTTTTAGTTGTTATTTTGGTAGATGTGGAGGAGCTCAAGCTATTGCAGTAAGTTACACTTACTAGAGCTTATTACTTCTGCAGATAGGAACAAAACAATGGAGGTATTATGATTTTGGTCCGAAGGTAGTGCCTCCACTTATCTGTCTTCCTGGGGTAACTGGAACTGCAGATGTGTACTACAAACAGATAATGTCACTGTCCATGAAGGTACTGTTAGAAATGGGTCCATTTTCTCTTCCTAATGGTCTTCTTCATGAGCCGTGCATTTTTGTATAGGTGAGTGATGAAAACTAAAGCAATATACTAGGTTAGTTGCCTTCTTAACCTTATGAAACGAAATAATGATGACCTAGTAAACCGTCCAAGGTGAGGAGTAGTATTGTGATGTTTGATCCATTTCATACATTACACAGAACTGAAGCCACCATGAATTTTCTGAAATTTTGTAGATATTTGTAGTGATGCCTCTATCAATAATTGTATAACATTTTGAAGAGAATCTTAATGAAAAAGAAAAGGAATGTAATGATTTTATAGATTACTTGCCTATTTCGAAATGTCTTCTCAAAATAGAAGTGGCATGGGTATGTTTTGTTGAGTATATGTAATATTCTAGAACAGGGAGGGGATAAATCAGTTAGCTAAAGTTCAACACTGGAACATTAACTTTTTGTCATGGATGGGGGAGTAAATATGGATCTTGTAGAGGCTTTTCAGCAAAATATTTCCAAAACCTTACTTTTATTTAGTTGTATCATTTCTTCTGTCTTAATCCTCTCTGTCCCAAGCAGAAAATTTGATATTTGATTTTTTGTTAAAATTCAAGTTTATCCAAATAAGTTGGAATTTTAAGAATTTAAGTTAGTTTAGGCAAGTTGAAGTTCACTGGAAAGTTAGGCATAATTCTAGAAGTGCGACTTGCATGGGAGTTTCTTTCTTCTAGACTTTGCCAATTGTTATTTGCTGAGCATCTTTAAACTGCTTTTGCTATCTCTTAAGGTCAGCAGTCTCACTAAATTTCATGGAAGCCTTACTTCAACTCCGTGCATTTAACTGCCCCATGGTCTTACGCATTTGCCTGAAGCTTGCATCTTTCAGCAAGAATCAGTGTTCCTTCTTTTCTTGTGTTTGAATCATAGTATCTAGTGCACTTTGTTTTCATTTTCACACAGTTAGGAAATCAAAGTAATCTAAAAAGTATATGTTAAGGTTGACTTCTTTAGCATAACGAAGCAGCCCTTGGTTTGTGCTACATCCTTATTGATACTTACTTGCAGTTCTGATTTTTACAATTTTCCATGTCATTTTTAAAGATCTTTTTACCAACATAAAGCATAACGAACACTTCATTTTCATAGTTTTTGCATCTTGGGCTGCACTTTTCCCTGCTATCTTGCTGTTAAAACTTAGAAGCCCTTGTGTTCAATATCGTGCGTGCTTGTCTATTTTAACCATCATACTGTAGACCGTCATTAGTTGTTCGGCATAAATTAACAAGCATATGATACTGAATGGTTTTAGGGTTACAGAGTTATTTCAACTGACATACCTTCTATTTGGAATCACCATGAGTGGATTCATTCATTTGAGAAGTTCTTGGATGCCATCAATGTTCATCATGTGAGTGGTTTATCTATCTTTCCTCTGTAACATCCTACTCACTTAGAGAACTATGATATTTTCTTGTTCACTTAATTGCACACCTTCAACAGTAATTTTCTGTTATGCATGACTTTTTATTATGATTTGTGAGTGTTTATTGTAGTACGGAAGTTTTATGGGTCATATTTGATCCAACTGACTTTTATTTTGGTCTACTAGTTATGATTGAAAGTTTTGAATTCTCTAGGGGATACTAGTTCTCCTGAAACCTCTGCTCAAATTTTATGCGCTAGTTGTAACTTTGTGATAGCCATTGTATTGTTGTTAGACACATGTCTATGAAGCACGTATTCACAACTATACTGTATAAGCTGTTTCAGTCTATTAACAAATGTAAAGTCACCTCTGCTCAAATCCAATATAGAGATACTCTAATAAAGGAAAGGATGCATTCTACAATGCTATCTTTTTTTATTGGTTCAGTATACATCCAAAGTTGTACAGCTTCCAGCTGAAAGTAGGTGTGGAGTTTATTGAAATTCATGAGTCATTATTACCTACAGTTCATTTTTTTTCCAGGTGCATCTCTATGGCACAGCCCTTGGAGGGTTCCTAGCACAACTATTCGCTCAAAACCGACCTAGGAGAGTTAAGTCACTGGTTCTTTCCAACTCGTTTTTGGAGACTCAGAAGTTTGCGGCGAGCATGCCATGGTCTCCAGTGTATGGATTCTCTTCTGTCTATCCTAGCCATTGTGTTATATGTTTGCTGGTCATTTCATCTTCGAACATTTTGGTTTTTGAGTAGTATGCTACTGTTTTCATGTTTGTTGATTACTCTAATACGTTTTAAACTTTTTATGTTTGTTTTGAGTCTGTTGTTTCCTCATTTTATTAAGGCAATATCTTTTACCTGCCATCTGGAATGATCCACTATATTTGCAGTTACTTCCTAGGAGCAGAATTGAATATGAAATATAAGCACCTGTTCATATGACTAACTATTTCCCTCTTGCAGCCTTGAATGGACTCCTTCCTTTTTACTGAAGCGGTATGTCTTGACTGGAATACGTGATGGTCCACATGAACCTTTTATTGCAGATTCAGTTGACTTTGTTGTTGGCCAGGCATGTATCCATGCTTCCCTATTGATCTTTCCATAGTCCTACTGTTAAATTTTATTTCAGTAGATGCAGTTTCCTAAACAGCTCTCCCAGCTTGCATTCATGTTGATCTTAGTTAGTTTTCATGCTAAGCATCGTCGAAGCAGCAAGAACTGTGCCTTAGGATGTTCAGCAATTATATTGTATATCCATCTAAAGTATAGTATATCTTTACTATATAGCAGCAGGATCAGGCCTTACCTTTTGTCTTGAGCTGTTTGGAAATAGCATACAGCTCAAGTTTTCCTGCCTATAAATTATGCAAAGCAGTCAACTTTTGCACGGAATTAGCAATATGTTAACTGGTTGCTTAGGCTTCAGGCATCTCATTGCTGAGTAATGTGATAAACAGCCCCCAATTATGTATTTAATGCGAATTCACTCTTTTTAATTCATCAAAGCCTCAGTACGTACAGAGTAAAATTTGTCCTGTAGGATCATTGACGCCAGGCTTGGGAATGATGAACTTTTGCTCATGACTTCTTAGGTTTTATGGGTACATTTAGCAGCAACTTTTCTGAAAACGATTTTATGCAGACATTCTGGAGCTTCCTGTAGTTGCTGTATCCCAATCACACTCCTCATGGTTCTTTTTACATCTAAGTGATATTTCTGCATCCTCTTTCTTGTCTTGTAGCTCCATGTATCCACCTTCTTTTACAGCGAGGTTTTCTCTTGGTTCAACCAACAGTGATTTGGTCAGATATTTTTTTGATAGTTGGCAGAGGTCTATTTAGTGTTCATGTTTCTTGCTTAGTCAATCAGATGCATATTTACCTTATGGCACACTCTATTATTGTTCAATACATCTAAATTCTCAAGGATTATTGTTCATTTGTTTGAACAGATGTGTTTCCTCCTTGGTACTGCTTTTAACTCGTCGTTATTGTTTCATACACAGGTTGAAACACTGTCAAGAGATGACCTAGCATCAAGACTAACTTTGAATGCCAATGCAGCATCAGTTGGACCCCTTATGATCTCAGATTCTTCTATCACAATAATGGATGTATGTTATAAGAATTAGAATCTTTTGTGCCAAACTTTTTAGATTATTCATTAACAAGTTCTTTTACTTCACTATTTGGCTTGACTAATGATAACTCTGTCTTCTCTTGTAAGTTCTCATTAAGTGCCAATGCTCTTTTACTTCTCTGATCATAGTTCCTTTTGAATTTGTTGAACACATTTATGGTTTACATGTTGTTTCCGAGATATTCCATTGCAAGGGATGTTCATCATTTCATTCTTGTGGATTCTTAATTACATCTCGAAAGGTTTGTTTTTTCACATTCTTGTATTGCGTGACTCGTACCCCTTGTTCGTAGTATTAGCCTAAGTGCAGAACCATAGCTAGCATAATATGGAGCTGTCAGCCTGTAGTAAATCTACTATGTTATTCAAGTGTTCCAGTTGGTTTAACTAAACTGCCAATAAGATTCATTGGGTGCTTTCCCATTCAACTTGGCATCTCTAAATTGCATGTTTGTTTCATTGGTTTTAGAACTCCTTGGCTTGTTCATCTATTTTGATGTTATAGAATACTTGTGGTTTACTTTTATTACGTAATTTGAATGTTGTTTTCGTATGTCATGCAGACCAATGATTTTTGTGCTACTCCTCAACACCTTCGAGATCAGGTGTATGAAAGATATCCAGATGCAACCCGAGCAGTTCTAAAAACAGGTGGTGATTTTCCATTTCTATCACGTCCAGACGAGGTTAACTTGTATCTTCAGGTGCCAAAAATGCATTGATCACATGATGAGATGTTTTACAAAATCTTGGTAAATTTTTTATGACTTTCCTGGCAATTGTCATACATGTGACAGCTTCATCTCAGAAGGGTAGGCGTAGAACCTAGACCTGATCTGGTGCCAGGTGCTACCAAGGATGGTAGCGCAGGGAGTGCCAGCGACACAAACAGAGGAGGAGACCATTTTGAGGATCCTCCACAAGATGGTGAGAATGCCGGGTCTAGTGATTCTGACCAATTACCACTTTCTCAGTCTGAATCTCAAGTTTTGGATCAACATCATCTACGCAGTGCTGCATTGTTAATCTTTTGCCATGGACCCATTATCCAAGTAATGCAAGCATTACTGATTCTTTTGGCACTACATCGGCACAGCTCCCATGTCAGACGAAGATTAGTTCCAGGGCTACATGAAAGTTGTTAAAATTTTGTATGCAGCGCTTGTTAAAAGATGTTTTTTGTTATATTTGTGCTCAGCGCTTAGCATATCGTCCTGTCAGAATATCTCAACATTATGGGCGTTGGCATGTACAGGTTTGGATGTATTCTCTAGATAGAAAGTATGTATTTGTGTAGATTCCGATCTCTTTCATAGATCTATAAATAAGTTGCACAGCTTTATGTTCAAATTGTGTTGAACTTTTGAATAATAAATAATAATAAAATTTTAAATGAAATGAAAAGCAGTGCTAAACTAAACAGCCACATAGTATGCACAAGTGAGACTCCAAGCGGAAGGCCAACAATGGAGAAAGTAGTCGAAGAACTAAGCTGATGCAAGAGCCCTGAAGAATGTGGAAGAAGAAGGGACTGAGTTGGGCGCTGAATCAGCAAAACCAGAGGCTGAAGTTAGAAGACTATCCTGCCGGCACTGGAGGCTCGCGATCAACTGCCGAACTTGCCCAGGATGCCAGCAGGAAGGAGCATCCAAGAGGCGTCTGGACTCTGTGCATGGCTGCTGCCCAGGCAGCAGCTAGCAAGACCAGCATGCAATGGTGTCCTTGGCGCCAAATAAAGACACCCGGGGCACTTGCTGGTGTCTCAGGTGCAGCATCCAGATTCGGGCATGACGCCTGAATCCGGCACTTGGGGAACTTGAGTCCAATAGGTACTCTCAAGTTCTAGTAGAAGTAATTAGGAATTTTAGTGGAGTTGTAATTTGAATAATTGTAAAAACTCTACGAGTTATGAATTAAGAGGCATGGCCTAAGAAGGAGGCATGCAAGTTCATTAATAAAACATAGCTTTAATTTAGTTCTTAGATTTTAGCTTAACAATTTAAGTTGTATCATAAATTCATAAGCACCAAACGCTAACAGTGATTTTGATCCAGGTTCCTTAACGCCCAAAATGCTTTGCCGCGTTAAATTGTAAGTATTTCTAGCTTAAGCTTTACTTTTTAGCTTTTATTGTAGGGTGTGTTTACTTGGGATAAATTTGAATTTTAGAAAGTAAATTTAAACAATTAAATTAAAAATTAAAATATTTAATAAAAAATAAATTTTTATATTTTTAATTTTGTATTAATAGTAAGTTTTAAAATTAAATAAAACATTTTTATTGGTAGAAAAAATTTATTTTATTTATTTTATTAATTTTTATATTAAAAATAAGGTTGAAAAAAATGAAATTTATACTGTAGCAAAATACGCCAAAAAGTTCTTTTGTGTATTTTGCAAATATCTTACCCCCAAAAGTTCTATTAGCTAAAACACACCATCATAAATTTATTAACATCTTCAGACCACCCCGCATGCACATTTACGAATAAGTCGGCACATATAATATAAGTAGCAACATTTATATGCACTACAGTGTTTTGAGATAATATCTCTCAGAAATAAAATTTTTAGATTTACTCGGTCTTTATGATAAACTTTAATATCTAGTAGTACATAATAAACTATTAACTCCTATCGTTTTAGTCTTAGTGGGTGTTTGAAAGAGTATATTATTTTTTTTTTTCATTCTAATTTTTATTTTATATTTTCTAATAAAATTTTTAAATATTTTATAAAAGTTTATTAAAATTTAGAAAAAATAAAAATAATTTACATCATAAAATATTAAATATTATATTATTGTTTTAAATAAAAATCAAAAATTCATTTTTAAAAAATTTAAAATTATATTATTTTTAAAAAAAAAAATTTTCAATAAGCATTTCAAAATATTCTCTTATTTTTATATTATAAAGTTGTTTATGAAGCACTTGTTTTTGAAAACTTATAGTATACATTTTTGTGCACACATATATATACCAAATGCACACACAAATACACGCTCATATAGTCATATAGTAAAAAATAATGTATGTGGACTAAACAATAGAGAGGCAAATATCATCTCAACAGAAAAGGTGGTCTGAACTTGCAAAGACAAATTATGGGAATCTATTTTAGGCTTTTTAGCAAATACAACAGTTTGGGTCTTCGGTATCGTAGTAACAACTTTTTTCCAAATAACTTTTGGCTTCACTTGAACATACATCGACGAGGACGTCAAGTATCGGGGTCCTCTACGAAAATCTAACTGTTTTCGGGATCATTTCAGGCTACCGCTGTCTGTTGTTCATGGAGTTGCGTCCACTCTGCCGGCCACCAATCTGGTCTAATAACCTTCACCCTGACATCCTGAGTGTCTTTGATCCTAAGATCAGCATGTTCCTTGAACGCTTCTTCCAGTTTCAGTACACCCATGCCACGGTCACCAACAGCTGTTGTCACTTTGCCAATCTTCTTATCAGAATTACTATCAACTATTTCTGATTGGGGAGATACCTTCTGCTGAACTTCTGCAAAGAAAAGAATCATGTATACAAGACCTTGTGCTAATAAAAAAAACCATTATTGTATCTAGTAAACAAAATAAATCCTAAATCCAGTGATACCATTTCCATTGCCATCCACAAACTTGAAAGGAAGCAAGCGTTTACGGATGACACCTCGATGATGCGTCCTAGCAATGAGTTCCTGGCCAACGTAGCATCCCTTATCAAAGGAGATGGCATTCAAACCAGCAAGGTTATATTCGAGAGGCATAGCCTCACCTAGCATAAAAATTTTAAAAGTTAGCATTCAATAATCAGAAATATGCATGGTAATGAACCAAACCTCCTGCTGTAAGTAACATTTTAAATGTATTTGAAGATAGCAACAGAACTTTATGGTAAAACTAAAATATTGCAAGTATGCAGCTATTGATATGCACAAGCCACCGCGAGTTTTGCTCCAATCAATAGCTACTATCACCTTCTCAAGTTTCTCTCTTCTATTTGTCTTATACTTCAGAAGGATCATGGCTTACAAATCAAGCAAACGTTAGCCAAAACCACATTACTGTTTTTCTCTATGAACTAAATGATGTCCTGATTTCTCCATTAAGATACTTTATTTTCCTATATATCAATTGAAAATAATGGTTTGTGTTTTACATATTAGTTGCTGAAAAGGCTTTCCTTAGGGAAGAAAATCACAACTGTATCTGGAGCACAGTGCCAAGTATAATCACAATTTCACCACAATGGAGGCCAAACAAAGCCAATTATCCAAATAGCTAACATAACAGCTCACTTCATACCTTTAGGAATCTCACTTGAGCCTTCCGCAACTCCTTTCTCTAATCTCCACATAAGGTAATGAGATTCATCAGCTTCCTTATCAGCTTCTACCAACGGTGCTGCATGGAATTTTATGCAATGATTAAGACTATTATTCGCAAGCAGAATGCATTTGCATTTAATATTGGGAGACTAGTGTTAACTTACGGACTGTTTCAGATGGAAAAATTCCCCTAAATCCCAAGCATTCCAATCTAGGATCTTTAAACCATTGAAAGCTCAAGCCACTTCCTTGGGCAGCAGATTCACCAGTAAGGTCGACACCACCCCCCCAACCAATAGCCCCACCTTCAGGTTCTTGAACAGACGAGGTATAAATAGAAAGATTTCCACTGAAACGTTGCCAGCATGTAAAGTTTCTTGTCAAATCTTCGATCTCAACAGCTGCTCTTAGTCGATACCTGAAGCATTGATAATTTGATAAGCATAATTGATGGGCATGAAAGATGTTGTAAGTGGCACCAAAAAAGCCTACACTGAGATACAGTAACATCAAATATCTTGCTATGTTTTCAGAGTCTACAAAACCTATAGTTTGCCCTTCTTCTATCATTATAATTCTGCAACCCACTCATCCTTTATTTTCATGAATCATGCCACTATAAAATTTACCTCCCCATCCCCTCATCTTCAACTTATCCTATCAGTTGTTTCCAGTATAGTCTCCTTACAGCTTCTGTTTACATAAGTCTAACTCGTTCTTCATTAGACAAGCCAAATCCTAACAAGTACTTGTTAAACATAGTAAAATCAGTGGCAAATTACATCAAATACTAGCCTTTTGCTTGAGGCTGAATTACCTATCCATGGATAAATTCGCTCTTTACTATTTATGCAGAAATGCTCTTATATGGCTACTAAAGTTGGTCCCACCACTGTACGTTAGCAGCTGTCTAGTCTTCTGTCTATATTAACTTTAACCTAAAGTTGTGTGAAGTTTGCACTTCAAGCATTACTGCTAATCAAAATCATATGGTCATACGGACACTACACAGATATTACCGAATTGACAAATTTGCGTCTAATATTTTCTCAAATTTAGCACATTCATGAAGTTACTACCTTACGTTACCTCAGCAATATCATCATAACCGCTCAGCGAAATAGATATAAGGAAATACTTAATAGTAATGAAACTATAAAAGAACCCTGGACCTAAAGTTGGTCTCATTCAAAGTGAATCAAGAAGCAATACTAATGCCTTCATTAGGAAGAACGCAAACTTATCAGCAGTTCTAGTTGAGGATGTTCAAAACCGAAATTTATCATGACTTCCCAAATACTAGCTCCTCAATACACCCAGCAATACTTGTTCCTGTGGAAGTCGAGCAAACGAATATTGTAATAAAAAAAACTTACTTTTTGAAGCATTCCAGCATCTCATCAAGCACAACCGAATCAACATCAGCAAGAATGTCCATCTCATCCTTCGAACTACTCGATCCAGGACCCGATCCAGTTCGATCAAGCTTCTGCTCAGGCGTGGGGGGTTTATACAAAACCAAATCATACAAAAACCTTCCTTGGGGAGTCAACAACGCCGCATATATCGGCGGGGGCCTGTGAAGTGGTACATTAGGAGTAGGCGCGTAAGATTCCTGCGATCCTTCTCCTCCGGTCTCCGCTGGTGATTGAGAAAGCGGGTGGACATCGTTGGTGAGCAAACCTTGAAGGAATTTGATCGTATCTGGTCCACGGAAACCAATTACTGATCGAGATTTGAGACGGCATGCGAGCGGGCCGGCTTCATCAAGCGAGCGCGGCGAGCGATCGGAGAGAAGAAAAGGTGAAGAAGAGTGGAACGAGCGAAGGTTGGTAGACAGCCGCCGGAGTAGACGCATTACCTTTTCTTTGATAATTGATAAAGATTTCTTCTTCTTCTTCTTTGTTGTTGTTGTTGTTATTTGTTGATCTTGCTAGATTGAAGCAGAACAGAAGGGAAGAAGAGAAGAGTTTTGGTTTTGGGAGTGTTGGGAGAGAGTGTCCATATTTGGACGCGTGGATTCACAGAGGTTTCCAGTGTGGAGATGGAGTGGACTTTTTTTTTTTGTTTTTTTTGTTTTATTCAATAACCTTTCCTACCTTTATATTTATACTCTACATTTTGCTTTTGAATACTCTTGTTGTCAACTAATTTTTTTAATTTATTTCAAACCAAAATACCTTCAACTTAAGTAAAAAATCGGATCAAAATTTTCAGATTTTATAAATATATAATATAAATATTATGAAATTTTAAAAACTGTTATCATTCAGTTGGTCAGAATAGTAGTCTTTCATTAAAAAAAATGAGTTCAAATCTTGTAAAAAATATTTTAAAAAAAAATATTCGAAATGGCGACTTACTATGACCTTGAAGATTTAAAGTGCGACTCTGTAGGAAGGGTGCTGTACAAATCAACATGTACAAGCTACTTGCGTAGTCACTTGTATAGCATATTTCTACTCCACCTGTTCACCTGTCTCTTGGACTTGTCTGAACAATATCACTTAACCTGGAGCTACAATGATTGCTGATTGCTGAATCAAATCTCTGAAACTAGACCTAGTAGTCTTTACCATATCACCAAGTAGTGCGGTTTTCTTAGAATGTACATGCAAAATGTTGATACTCAGTTTGTGATCACTCCTTGATGACACCCATGAAAGAATGATTGTAAACAACTGAATCCGTATGTACAGTTTTAGCACAAAGCTAGCCAACTCAAAGATCACTGACTGCTTGCAATAGACAGACTGCAATATCCTCTGCTGCTTGTCTTCCCTTGCATAAGTACTACTCTCCATGACCAATTGCGGCTAAGAAAGCTACTACAAAACCAAAACCATGTCTTTTGACTTAGAATGGATGACATCTCCAACAACAAATTCATGAACAGATCCATCGACTTCAATCCAACTACAGCCAGGAATTTTTACAATATCATTGTCTTTCAGCATTGCCCTAATAGTACTAACCTGTTCCCAAAATCCACAGCGGGCATATGTTTTTGATAGGAGAACGTAGGAACTAAAATCGCATTGTCCACCTTCAACTAATTTTTGCAACACTTTTTGCCCAATTTCAATGTTACCATGGTTTCTGCAGGCACTTAACAAAGATTGAAACATCACTAGATTTGGTTCTATAGGCATGCTCTCAATAAATCTCCATGCTTCTTCCAGCTTTCCTGCTCTACTGAGGATGTCAACCATGCATCCGTAGTGCTGGATCTTGGGCTTTAACTTTGAATCTTTTGTCATTCTCTCGAAGAACTTCAGTCCTTCCTCAACTAAACCAGCATGACTACATGCATTTAGAACACCAATAAATGTAATATCATCAGGTTTGCAGAAAGCTGTCTGCATCTCTTCGAAGAGTTTAAGAGCAGATTTACCGTAGCCATGGATTGCTAGGCCGCCAATCATCGCATTCCAATGATCAGCGCTACGTTGTGAAACCTCAAACACATCCAGAGCCTTCTCTAAGTATCCACATTTGGAGTACATATCGATTAGCGCAACACCAAGTTTACCATCCAAGGAGAAACAATTCCTCTTAATGTACTCATGCATGTGTATCCCATCAGAAATGTGCCCCAGTTCTGCTATGGCTGAAAGAACGGATGCCAAAGTGGTGACATCAGGAGATACATTTCCTTCAATTCTCATCTCTTGAAAGAGGCAAATTGCTTCATCAAATTTTCCATTCTTGACATGGCCATCAATGATGATATTCCAGGTGATCACATCCCTATAGGACATCTCTTTAAACAATTTCATAGCATGATCAACAATTCCAGAATCCATATACCCAGCAATAACATTCGCCCAGGCAACAACATCCTTTTCAGGCATTTCCTCAAACAACTCCATTGCATCAAACAATCTTCCGCTCTTGACATAACCATGAATCAAGAGGTTCCAGGAAACAGAGTCTCGCTCAGGTGCTTGATAAAAAATGTTCTTAGCAACATCAATAGCATTGCTCACGTGTGCATACCCATTAATCATCGAATTCCAAGTAATCAAATTCTTCAATGAATCCTTCATCTCATCAAAGACCTCCTGTGCAGCACCCATTTTCCCAGACCTAGCATAACCATCAATCATCGAGTTCCAAGACACAGAATCCCGGTGGGTAATTCTATCAAACACCACACGCGCGTTGTCTGGGAGCCGGCATTTAGAATAAAACCCAACCAAAGAGTTATCCAGGTAAAGGTCCGGTTCCATTTTAGTCTTGATCATAAGAGAATGAATCTGAACACCTTCCCTAACTGAAGAAATCCTTGCGCAAGCCTTTAGCGCTAGCGAGAACGAGAACTTATCAGCAGAGACGCCATCAGAGAGCATAAGTGCAAAAGTGAGTATAGCTTCCGCCAGATCATTCCCATTAGAAGAAGCTTTTATTAGAGCGTTCCACAGAAAAGGATCGCCGGAGGAAGGCTTACGGTTCGGAAGAGAGAAGAAGATTCGGCGAGCGAGGAGACGGAGCTCGTGGTGAGGCGAGGAACAGAGTCCGAGAACAAGCTGCGCTGATACGGATGGGTTGCGAACAGAACCGGTGGTTATCAAGCGCGCATGAATCTGCTGTGCCTCAGGCAAGCTTTTGCACCGTGGTAAAAGAGTTAGCGCCGGGCACTTGGGCGGCGGGCGAGCTCGCGCTGATGCTAGCATGGCTAATGTTATCTCGGTAGTTTTTTTTATCGAACAAGTTATGTTGAACTGAGTTTCCAAGTCAAATAGTCCAAGTCCAAGTAAGAAAGACAATCAGTAAATTATCATTCATTCATTTTTGACCATTCATCTCTTTTACAAACAGTCAAAATGCTTCGAGCAATCTGCTATCCATATGAACATCGCTGCCGGCAACTCTCGTCTGCTTGCTGCACTACAAGAGTCAAAACTCTTCCACCGAAATCTGTCGAAGTAAGCATATCTTCGATTACTCCAACCAGTACTCTTTTCTATCACTGCCATCGTTCCTTCGCCAATCCTCCACAATTTCTTCCCAGTAAATTACTATTATACCATCGGTGTACATGTTCCTGCACTCATGGTGTACCCATCATCGAGCTTGTCTTCTTTCTTGCTCTCATTGTCCATCGGCCGCTCTTTGTGACCTGAATCGAACGAGAGTTACGGCAACGTCGGGGTTAATCGCCAACTTTCCGCCGCAGGCCAGCGTTTCCCAGTCATCAGGTCCACCGAAGAAGTACACTGCTACATTTTGCGCGACTCTGCTGCAACATTGGCTTCCGCCCGAAGATATTGCAACTGAGCACGGTGCGTAACGGAGAATGTTTATATTCAAGGACAAGTGAGGACATCATGTGTATAGCTCAAAGCTAATGAACACGGAGCCCCTCCACTGATTGGCAACGTCAATTTCGAAGATGCCTTCACTGATCATCATGAGTCCGACGCAAACAGAGTCGCGTATAGGCATCTTGCAGTACATACAGATCAACGTTGAAGATACGAACTTGGTGGTCACAGCCACGATAAGGAAGAGCTCCATAATCCATCATTGCCCGACGTTGCTAATGTAAGCCATGTTCAGCTTGAACCCTGCCGCCGCGAGGAAGATCAGGCATTGAGCCGTTCCACCAGGGTAACGCCTAACGGCGGGCCTCCGGGAAGAATCAACCCGAGGAGAAATGATATGAACCCGTTGTTGCTTGATAACCAATGATCTCCCTTATGAAGCCGCAGAAAATCGCGATAGCAAGCACTACCGATTACTTTGTTCATCTCATAAAAAACAAGGTCAACGGGCATGTTTCAATAAATCGGAAGTACGTCCATTTCACTTATTTCAGTCCAACTTTCACTTTTAGTTTCACATTAAATTTCACTTCTACAAAATTTTCTTTTAAATTTCAAACTCTAGTGCATATATTTTAGTTACCACTTGGATATCTATTTCTATCGAAGTGTATTTCTCATAAAACTTTACTTTCATAAAACTAATTAAAGTTTAACAAAACTTACTTTTACGAAATTGATCTTCATGTAATTGAAACACGATTTAAATAAAATGTAGAATACTAGCTCAAATAACTTGCGCCAGCTAACATAGAACAATTTATACTTCTTAGAGATTACTTTCTATTCAAGTGATAAAACATCACCAGTATGTTGTCATACAAACTGACGTAAGATGCGTTTCTTACTAAAAAAAAATTTTTTAATTTTTAATACATATTTATAAATATTTTAAAAAATTATTTAAAAATTTAAAAAATATAAAAAAAATTTCGTAATAACATTTTTTTATTATATTTTTTTAAAATAACAAAAATAAAAATATCTTTTATTTCAAACGCTCCCCACAAACAGCTACAAACGTGCAGATCCCCTTATATCCACTTCCAAGTGCACCAGTAACAGTTATCTCAAACCCATGCAGAAAACAACATAGTTGTTAGTTACATACAGTTAAATGCTCATTCCAAAAGAATTGTTTCACGACATTCAGCTGCAAACACATTCACAAATGTCCTCTAGGAAGCCGTTGATTGAAGCAGCTTCTAGCAAACATGCAGAATGAGCACCTACATCAGGCATAAAGTTCACATTGCTAATAATTTCTTCATGCCTGTGTTTCCCTGTGGCTTTGCCTGTGCCAAAAAGATTTAAGTCATAGGATGCAATGGTCACAAGCACTTCACAAAAGAAGAGGCCTGGTCAGTTCCTATAAAGCACCTAAATGGAACTTGCACCAGCACACTGGTCCAACACGTATAGTTAGTACATACACACTATCCTGCATTTGATATCACTCCGCAACATTCTCCACATTGAACTTCAACATATCACTTTAGAGGTGTTACCCCAATTTCCAGAGCTTCTCTGCATAAAGATCATGACTGTGCAGTCATCTTGAGTTGTCATGTTAAGGCTGTCCATGAATACGCGTCCCTAGCACCAGATTAGTTAGACAAGCACATTTAGGGGTTTTTTGTTGATTAAAATTCGTCGGTCTCTAGATCCGGTTTGGAGGGGTACTCCAGTCCTTGCAAGGCTGGCATCTTCCGCAGGTCCTCTTCTGAATATGCTGGGATAAACCAGTACTTCTTATCTGTTCCAAAGACCTGCAATCATATAGAAATTCTTAGCTGAACAAGTACTTTAAAGAAAATTGTCACTAGTCAATGTATGCCATAAGGATTCTGAAAAGTGGTAGAACCTCAAGCCCACACATGAACTAGAGTTTAAGCACTAAGAAATTGCTGCAGTTCCTAGTCACAATAGACCAGGTTTGAATAAGCTAGACTATGGCAAGACCATGTATCGTCTCAAAATATTAAAAAAGAAAAAAGAGCTAGGTGAAATTGACCATAAACTATATAAATACATCAGTAGACTGTTTCTAGAAATAAGAACCAAAAACTCTTTGGAAGAATGAATTTAAGTAAAGGTAGCCTCAAGAATAGAAAGCATATTAAAATAAACAAGGCAGCCTAATATTGTTAACACCTGTGATATAAAGAACAAACTAGAGTTTCTTCTCATTCACATCTTCAACAATATTTGACCGGGTCTAAGTTGTAGCTGCTGATATGTACATACAATGCATTTGATTCTCATTGTAGCATTTGACAGAGCTCACATATGTAAGAACTCTCCATTAGTGGTGTATAAACTGTGAAACTAGCATGTCATTCTCATACAATAAAAGCTTCGTAAAATCTTACGATTGATATGAGATTAATCATTGGCAATCAATGTCATAGAAGCAACATTGTGGCACAATATTTTTATAGCACAAACAGAGGTTCTACTAATCAAGCTATGCATTCTGGGTATAAGTGCAATATGTACGGATTATTTCACAAATTATAGCATAGTGGCAACATTATTCATTGGAAGAAACTTGTTGCTTTAAAAAACTGACAAACTTCAATATGTATTGGAAATGAAAAACAGGATGGAATAAACATAAGAAATTAATGTTTAAATGCAGAAATAAACATAAGAAAATAACAGTTGTTGTCAGGAAAGCACGCTAGAATTAGAGCAGTAAATGAAAACAAAGGATTCAGTAAGATAGGAAAGATATTAAGGGGCACTACACATACTTTCTCGCTCAATTAACCAAATGTTGCAGAAATTACATATTACCTGCTCAAAGTTCTTTCTTTTGCCTAGATCATACCTCCATTTCGGAGTAGTTTTTTTCTCATAGGCCTAACAAAAACCCAAAACCTGTATTGAGCATCCAGCCATTATCTTCAAAAGGGCAAAAAAGGAAAAGAGAAAGGAATAAAGGACTTACTTCTATAGTAGTTGCATTAGCCGCAACCAGTGAGATATGCATGATTAAAAATCCAAGTAGACTTAACGCAAATGCCAAGTTTAATACTGTAGACAGAGAGCTATTTAATTAACATCCTAGTCATTCAATATCAAGGTAGGAAAATTTTTCATACTCACCAAACGTGAGGAACGTGGTAGCAAGTGTTCCAGGAGTTCCTGGAATCTCCCCATCGTTGAAAAAGGCAATAAATTGGGATAGCAAAGAAAGGGTAACCAAAGTCGTCTCAAGAAAAGTATAGAACTGCATATAAAACAGAAGATGGGTTAATTTAGCTTGCACAAGCAAGCAACAAACTAACAATACGTAAAAATGTTTACATGCATGCAGATACATAAACAGATATGAAACTATGAATTCATTAGTATCATGGATGAGGAGCTTAGAACGAGAGCCCAAAGAAACTGATTTATGCCAGTTTAGTAAGAAGCAGACTACTTGCTACCAATTTATCTATAATTACAGTCATTGTATTCAACAGATTGTTGAGCAACTTGAACATGCAGAATATATTGGCTTTAAAAAGCTTACTAAGATGTACTTCCTCACGAGAATCATGGAAAATAGCTGATGTTTCTCAAAATACCATATAATATTGTGAGTGAGCTACCGACATAATATAGCACAACATTCATAATTTCAGGTCACAGTTATATATAGAACCTAGTCATATTGCAAATACATGCAAAGGATTTATGTATGCAGCCACATATTCATCAGATGGCATGAACCACATTACTGGTGAAATGCTTAACAAATCATATAATAGCTCTTACTTCACATTCTTCATTACCTAGATAAGACATTTAACTGATTATCCCCTTGACCCATGAGTATCAACACCTAGTGCAGAGGTATGCAATTAACATAAAGAAACCCCCGATTTCCAATTGAATATTAATGATGAATGTATTAAATTCTCTATATTTACAAAAGAGGAGAGAAGCATTGCAACTCATAATTCTTCAAGTTTAAATGAAGCTTATGCTTGATGATGGCCAAGGATCAAAAACTGAAGCGACCAACTGTGACATAGGAAAAGTCATATGAAAGCAGCTCACAACGAACTTCAAGAAGTCCATTGATGTTGTTATTCCATACACCAATTTCAATAAACTAGCAGGAAAAGTTCAAGAACTAGATGGTGTTGCCTACTTCCACCGTTGATTATAGGTGGGAAATTGAATTGGTGGGTCGATTTCGAGTCGACCCATTTAATAACCGGATCAAATTCGTTCAACTCTAATCCAATTCATTAATTTATACAGATCAAAATTGCCGAACCCAATTTAACCTATTTAATAACCGGATCAAATTCAGGTCAAAATATTTAACAATTAAAATTTTTAATTTTTAATTTTACACTTTTAAGCTTGAGTGAAATCTTGAGTGAAATTTAAATCAGTTGGAATAAATGTGCAAGATGTTCTTAGTGAAGAAATATGCTGAATATCCGTCAAAATATATATTCTTTAACATCTTCATCGGTTCTTATAATATTCCAAAATTTTTTTATTATTTTTTGAAAATATGTGGTGACAGTTAAAATTTTATGATTATAAATAATAATATTTCGAGAAACAATTTGCTAACATAACTGGCTAATAAAATTTTATAAGTACAATATAATTTAATAATATATAAATTATTATTATTGATTTTTTTGTTACTAAAATTTTATTATACGATAAGAAAATTTAAAAACAAGTTGCTCATTTAAGAGATGACAATTTGGGTTGGTGGATCAATTTTGGATGGATCTGGATTGACCCAGTTAATAACCGAATTAAATTCGTAACTCTAATCCAACTCATATATTTATACTGGTCAAATTTTCTAATCTAACTCAAATTAAATGGGTCGATTTCGGATTGAATTTTTTGATCGCATATTGCCACCCCTACCCTTGATCATCATTGTACTATTTTACATCTATATATGGCAAAACTACTTAGAAAGCAGTCCAAAATAGAGAACCTATTTGAGAACGTCCTTAGATCATTAAAGATTTGGGAATATCCTAAAAAAATTAGACACGATCTAGTTCACATAAAGTGTGAAGGAATGTGGTATCAAGCAAAAGTCTTGTCTAGCAATCACTAGTCATAACTTAGAATAATATAAGTATTGAGGATGATAGGAAAATAACACGAATACGATGGCATCTCTGATGAATGATACATGTTGAAGAAGTCATAGTAACAAGAATTCTTACCAAGAAAAGAAGAAAGAACTTGTAATTCAGAGCCCCAACACAATTTACAACCCAGACACAATGATGGTCCATTTTCAAAACACATCTTCCACCTGAAACCAGATGATGTTATAAGAATATATTGCAGAGCTCATCCATTAGCATGAGAAATGATAGGCATTTTGATAGAAAAATATGAACTCACAAACAGAACAATGGTGGCAGCGAGGTGGCTTTAACTGGCTGCATTTTCTGCAGTATCGCACTCTTTGGTTACCTTGCTCGGCAATAGCAGCAGCTTGCTGCATGCTTAAAATTGGGCCACTAAATTCTGAGGTGGCCAAAGGAATAGATTCCCCTCTTTCCTCATCCACAGAGGGCCTCCAGTTTGGAGGTACACCGCCAGGGTCTATAAAGACAACTGAGAAATAGCTCCACAAAAGCATTGCAAGCTGCATAAAGAAGTAAACCAGCCACAACAAAACTAAATGCACTTGACAAACAAGATACAACCAGATTCCATTATCTACTAAGCTTTTCTAAGAAGTCACTCATGTAATTGTAAATTTTTATTCTTTGTTTCTTGCTTCTTTAGGTTCATTAATTTGCTGGCATTGTAGGTTAAGTAAAGCATAAGACTAAAAAAGCGGCTTTTTTCTCCCATTGCTGTTGTGTTTTCACCCAGTTTAAACAGTGTAATTGGTTGGCTTGCACTGCATTTGAGACAATCGCGACAATAACAAAGTGTTTATATATGAATTCATGGATCTAAATTACATTGTTCATTTTTCAGAAAACTAGATAGAATTACTTCAACAGCTATTTGCTTCACTTGTATACCAGCACTAGCAACACTATCAGCATTACTTCACAATGAAAAAGAAACCATTTTTAACCTATATCACTTCAATTGAAAAAATTCTTCTCAACTCAAACTAAGATGCGCATAAGGAAAATCCATAATCTGAAACCCAAGGTAATAGATGTATGATTCCCATTATAAGGATATCCAACAAATTAAACCACAATCTGCTTGAAACTGTTCAAAACTGACAAAATTATATTCGAGATACACGAAATTTTCACGTAAAAATAAGAAAATTCTCCAGTTTGTACCAGTAAATGGAAAAGAAGAATAACAGCAGCAGCAGTAATGGACTCAAGCCCACCGACGAGAAGAGCATGGCCGTAGTTAGCGATAACGACAGCGTAGTACGTCACGCCAACAATCGCGAGAACGAGAAGAATCATCACAGAGCCCAAACCCCTCAACGCCGTACAGAATTTGAACACGTTCCACGCCATTACGGCTCCTGATCGGTGCATCACGCTTTCACGCCCAACACCACCAGATCGAGATCTCTCTCTCTCTCTCTCTCTCTCTCTCTCTCTCTAATTCTCTCTCAGATATTTTCAATTTTTCCTATCTCTCTCTAGGTCGATTGATGCTTTTCGTTTTAGAATGAGTCTGAGAAATTTTCTTTTTTCGGTGTTGGGTCTCGTTGAAGCTCGAAGAAAGAAGAAGAAAAGCAGCGGAGCTGCGGGTTGCTTCGGGTTTTTGGTTTGCAGCCGACATGTAAATTGTTTGGTCCTTTGTGAATGTTAATTATTTTTTTAAGGAACAATTGATGGTTAATCATAGATTACTACGAGTAGTCAAAGCTTAAAACTTAAAGAAGGCAGTAGTTGATATTCAATACGTGTTTATCTATTATTTAAATTCACTTTTTTACAAAAAAAATCTTAAAATCACCTTAAAATTAAAATAACTAAAATTTAATTTAATTTTTCTGTCAAAAATATTATTTTTAAAATTTAAAATTTTATTTAAATTTATCTTTAAAAAATAAATACAAAATTAAATTTATTTTCTAATTCTAACTTTTAAGTACTTATTTTCGGAAACTCTATTTTCGTCAAAAATACATTCTTACAATGTGTTTTAATTAATAAAAATAAATTTTATGAAATTCAATTCGACAAAACTTAAATTAAATATGAATTAAAACACACACTTAAATAGTTTGTATGACACAGTCCACTAGATATATAATTTGGCTTTAGCAGAGCGAATAAGAAACTGTTTATGATACTTGAAGTATTAAAGAGGTTAGTTTTAATAAAAACTAGCTAAGATCTTCAGCTGGATAACGAGTACAGAGTATTAATTGGACTCCAAATTTTGGAGAAAATAAACTCTTTCAAACTATATACAGATAAATACAATCCACTTATATTAATCAAGCTAACAAGAATAATTTTATTTAAAAAAATTTTAAAATATTTTTAAAAATAAGTTTTTTTAATCTGAAATAATAATAATAATAATAATATTTTATTATATAGTTTTTATAATTTTTATATTTAAAAAAGTTATAAAATATTAAAATTTTTATTAAAAAACATAAAATAAAAAAATAAGCCAAAACGGCACCTATAATTCAGAATCATATTTCTTTCGTAGTTTGAATGAATGTTTAAAAATATTTTAAAATAATATTTTTTAAATAAAAAATATTTTTATTCTATCTCAAAAAATAAATTCCATTTTTATCTTTATATTTTTTTAAAACTTTAAATAAATTTTATAAAAATTATAAAAATAAAATGAAAACTTCACAAACCCAACACCAAACGCGGCCTGAATTCTCGATTGATTGTTCATCTAGAACACACGGTCATGATACAACAATTTGAATCAAATCTTATGATACAAGCTGACCATTACCTACAATAACAACTAAAATCTATCTCACGAAATAAGGTATATATATACAAATTCTCGAGGCATACTCTGTTATAATATTTCAACCTGACCAAAATTATTGTTCAAGTGCACTTCCAATAGTTTCCTGTTGTTAATCCACCAAAACTAAAACACCATTAGGATGTTGCCAGGAAATCTTGCATGTTACAACAATTTGGATAATCACATGACCCAAAAATAAGGGACGTTCAGAGGACAACCAGAAAGGGAAAATTGGAAACAAAAATGAGAACGGGAGGCTCTTCACCTCTATTGATTTACACATTGAATGGGTAATCATACTCATTACATTCGACCTAGCACTATATACAAATTCAACGATGCTACAACACGTCGATGAAGAAAAGGGGTGGGACGAAGCAGCTGTCCGGGACATATCTGCCTGCGTAGTGCTTGACAGTGTTGACGCAATCTTATAAAGAATACAACCCAAAACTTTAGCAGAAACACAAAAATAAAGGAGAACATTTACCAAACCATTAATGTAGCTGTTGTGTGCTAAACTATATGCGTAGGTCATCCAGTGAAAGTTCACTTGCAGTCAGCAGCTTAAGTTTCTGCAACAATTCAGCAGGAGAAGAAAATCACATGATGTTACCATCATATAAGTCTAAAAGCTAAAAAGGTAATGAACATTAAATCATGCACAAAATCATAGTTGTAACAAGAGGCCAATCTTTCAATATTTTGCTGCCTGATTATGAAAATCATAGTTGAAACAAGAAAGCAATCTCATAATATAATCACCTCAAGAGGAAGATAGAAAAACATTTGGACCACTTGATCAAATTCTGATAGGAAGAATGGACGGGGTTGTTGAGGTGGAAGTTTGTCACAAAGAATTGGAAAGAAACCTCTCCAATATTTTTGTAAATAAGAACGAAAAATTCATCTTTTGCAAACTTAGTAGCAAAATAAGAATGTGCATTAGACATCTTGAACCAGATAATGGAACGAAAACATGGAAAAAGAATTTGATTCCTGGACTTAACTGTGATAAATTGGGGAGGATCATCTAGGCTAGATGAACCGAGGATGACTTCCCTCTTCAGTTTTGATGTCAATTTGTGCGCTACACGTAGCTGATAGGAACATACCGAAAAAGGTATAAGTATAATTCAAAAACTTTATAAAAAAAATTTTTTTAAAAAAAGCAAAAAGTGCAATGTCTACATAAGGAATCAGCTACCTCAGATCGAGTAGCTCCACCAATGACGAAAACAAATATACGCTGACCCATCTTCTTGAAATCACTGGAGGCATGCCTGAGTACAGAATCACTACAAAGGCCATAAATCAGTACGATAGAAGACCAAATAAATAATGGAAAAAATTAATCTCCCAGGACTGGAGAACTCATGAAGTACTCCTAAACTAGCCTACACTGTCTTGAGAAAACAAAGAACTACATTTTCATGAACTATAAGATTATATACATATACCTAGAATATCCATCATCTGAACCACGAGGCTTAGCCCAGGTTGCCGTCCTCCTGGATCTCATAGAGTGGGCAGGCTGAGATGGATTTGAACGAACTGATCCACCATTTGAACCTCCATGGGCAGTCGGGCTAGGATCATTCATACATGAATATTCATTTGCTGGCAACTCGCCTTTGCTTAGCTTTTCTACCAACTCCTAAAAAAGATTATTAGATTCAGAAAACAGGTTTGAGAGAGAGAGAGAGAGAGAGAGAGAGAGAGAGAACGAATAAGCCAGGTTCATTTGGCCGCAATGGATGCATCCTATGTTTGGATTGAGGTATGTTCGGTTGTTTCACCAACCCACGATTAGTACTACAAATATATTTAGAGTACTAACAAGTAATTAAACTATAAGTATTGTATGTATAATGAAAAATGAGCAACCATCATAAGTTAGCAGATTTGGTAACTTCAGCAGCAATTGAAGTGTTACAGATCGCTACGAGACTACACATCAGGTATAAAAGTATGACGGAGAGCTAATGAAAACTTCTCAAAAATATAATAAGTACCTCTATCATGGGGTAAAATCGTGAAAGTTGCCATGTTTCCTCCTCGTCATTCCGCTCTTTCCTAGCAGCATGCTTCTTCTGATATTATGTTGTTGGAAAAATGTCAAACAACAGTTGCAAGAAAAGGAACACTTAATGCAGTTCTTATGCTTTGAGGTTACCTTCTGGGCATCAAACTTCAGAGAAAATCCTCCTCCTGAAGCCTTTTTGGTATCTGATCCAGCTAAGTATCTCATGTTATTGACAGCATTCATATCATCATGTGATAATTTTGCCAACTGAAAATAGAAGGAGACCTTCAGCTTCCTAAGCATATGCCATAGAAATGAAACAGCTAGATGTTTTTAAAATAAAGTTTGAGCTTGAGCAATGGCACTAAAGTTCAAAGCAAGTGGCAAGAAAGTAATACAGTGAACTTAATTATCTGAAATAAAATGGATAAGGCTAAGAGGAAAGAATTCCTTTCAAAATTTATTCAAGGTTATCTGCAGTATAACATGTCAAACTACTGTCCAGATGTCATTATTCTTTTCATTGGCAGGCATCCATACATCAATGCCTATGACAATTGTAAAACACTCATGATTGTATTTGTATAAAATATGAATTGAGTTTTTTCTTTCTCAAACCTAGAATGGTCGCCGGAACTGAAAACCAGAAACCAACCGGCATAAACAAACCTTCACCTCCCCCACAAACTATGTTTACACATATAAACATAAACACCTGTATGCAAACGCTCATATGCAAACATATGGAAGTCACATGTACAAATCACATAACATATATATTTGTGCCATGTTAATACTCGAGTTAAGTTATTATCTTCAACTATCCACAAAGACACAAATTCAGATTCTAATATACCTATCATATAAATAATCAACAGCAGAACAGAGTCGGTACATATATGACTCTTTAACAAGAGGAGGTTGTATTCAAGCAAATCCGAAGGAGCATAATCACATGTTCATCAACATTTTGTGAATATATTGTCAGAAAGTAAACGACTCATTCGAGAATGTAAGAAAAAAATATCAAATTAGCCACCAAGAATCCAGAATAAAGTATCTCAGAAATTAGATACAGAAATATAAGCAACTATGTTAGATAATGGTACTGCTAATACCTGCATCAACTTCACACCTTTATCACCTTCAAACTTCTCTGGAGAAATAGATGCATAAATCATCAACAAACGTAATTTATTTTCAGGACTGGCATCCTGTAAAAGTGAGTTAATCAGACATATGATAACAATTAATAACCCTGGGTATATAGAAACTAGAAGAATATTTAATTTTTAAAATCAAATATAGAAAAGGCATGAGGAATGTGTAACACTGGACCCAACTAGTGGGATTAAGAATTTGTTATTGTTGCAACAAACTACCAGTTTTTGAAAGCTTAATGCCCCATCCTGTGCTTTCAACTAACCTGCTTCGTCCTAAGAAAATTGATCACTTCTTTTGTCCCCGCATCACCAAAAACCAGATCTTGTTCCAACTGTCCAATTTCTCGAAGATCCATTTCCCTAATTGCCTTATTAATTTTTCCTGCAATCTGAAAATTTAAAACATCAAAAAATTATCTCAGACATGTTTTTGAATGTTCATAGAAATCAAGATTCTCTCAGTTTTATATCAAAGGCTCACCAGGCCAAGCAGTGAGCTAATATCAAACACCGCAGCCAACTTTGTGTTAACTCTCCATGTAACACAAAGTTAAAATCTTTAAAAGAACCAGAAATAACAGAGACACCAAACAATCTCAGTAATCCTAAAGCTATTAGCAAAGTAATGGAAAAGAAACCAATCTACTAGTTGATAGTTTCGCTCTTTTCAATTTCGAGTTGAAAAAAGGAGAAACTCCTAGTGCACCATACCGAAATAAAAAATTTCAAGAATATTAGCTGATAGATGTCCTAGAGAAAGCTTTAGATCTGACCTCAACATGGAGGGAGAGCTTTTCCATCTGCTCACTGTACTGTGGCAAAGCTTGTACCATTTTTTGCAAATCCCTAGTGGAGAGCTCAGCACCGTCTCTATTGGACAAAAAATAACAATAAATAAAGATAAGAAGCATTCTGCCAATTCATAGTCATTACAATGGAAAACATAGCTAGTTTAGGGAAGGCACAATCCTTCACCACTATCCATCAAATACAACAATTACAAGGTCAAACAAGAAATGTACATTTGCACATGCTGGTCGCAGTTAATTAATAAAAGCAGAATTTTCAAAAAATTGGGAGGAAAGAAATCAAGATATGTGTTTCATTAGAAAATCATAGGTCACCTGGAAACATTACAGCATTTAGTTAACTTCCAGTGAATTACTTACTTAGGCGATTAATGAAACTAAACTACTTGCAGGGCATCCTTCTAAGTTTCTGACAGATTGTTTCAGAGTTTTAACAGAACCACTCATTGCTCCATTCGAACTATAAGATAACATATATATGAATAATTATATCTTGGATGTCTAGAGCAGTAACATCATGTGCCTAAAGTCCAGATCAAACTCAAACCAAAAGATACTGTAGCAGGTAGTACAGCATAAAATGGGCACCCCTTTATTGCTAGTGATGGAGCTAATGCAATTAATAGCTAACAGCACTTCACAAGCATGCAATGAATAAGTGCCCTTAAGCACAAACCCTTGAACTATAGATGTACTTTAACCCTATGAACTTCTTTAAAAGCTAATAAATCTGTGCCATGTCGTATCTTACACATTTCATGAACATTAACAGGAGCATCTGAGTAATTACCTTGAATTACGGTGGAGTTGTGCAGCTTTGTTCTTGGATACAAAGTTTGTCATCTTGTCATGCAGCCTTTCACTAGCCTGAAGGATAATTAATCGAATATCACAAAAAGAAAAGAATCATCTGACAAGAGAAAAGACAATTGCAAGTCTCACGTCGGCTATATGTGCATGCCGAAGCTCAAGCCATATAGGATCATGATCCTCCAAAAGAACTTCTTTCTTTTCAGTTAAACCTGCTTTATTTTGAACCTGTACAAAATCTTCATATAAGACACCTATGCGATGTTAAAGAAGCTAAGAGTCACCAAAAAGAACATAAAAGAACCTAAAAGAATTTCAAACCTCATAGACATATTTGTTGCCCTCCATATTTAGTATGTCATGGCACATGGCATCATATGTCCATTCATGAATAACAGGTGCAATCTACCAATGTAAAAGATTTAGTAGCTCTTTCTTGATTATTTTTATAATAAGTAACACACTCAGATATCCAACATAGTACCTGGTCAACTGATCTATCCACAATGAGCAACTCACATGTCTCTCTCTGGGGATAATCAGGGATTGTGGTTTTGTACTTGGAAATACAGTTCCAAACTTCAGCAGCCAACTTTGTGGGGACTAAATCACGAAGAGTTGTAACAGTAGAAGCATCAAAAGTTGATCTGGCAGCTCTATAGCGGACATATGGAAATTCCTGTGAAATACAAGATATAGATTATAGAATAAGTAGATGAAAGATGAATGTGGAGACTATCACTATTCCTATTGATCCAGCACTCAGATAGGAAAATCCAAACAACACTAGATAATGGCACTAAGATATAAAACGAGTGCACTAGAGTGTGCAAAACCAGTCAAGGACTAGGATGAGTGAAACAAGTACGATCTCATCTGGGCATGTGAGAGAAAGAGAAACGTTTAAAAAAGAGCAAAGTATGGTTCTCATGGTCAAAGACTCAAAAGGGTTACATGAAACCCTAAAGGAAACTGGTTGAAAATTTTTGCATTCAAGATTGTAGAATTTGAGTCAACCAATGCACCAAAAATTTAACAGTACACTTCTAAATGAACCCTTCGTTTTTGCTGACATATGCTCTTGTCCTCCAAACATTTAGAAAAAAATTTGAGTTAGGACCAACAAAGATGATAGCAAGGCCAACCCAGTATAATCTGGGGGCATTTTATGACCATGGAGAATATTCTTAAGTTTCTGATACTACCTAAAAGTTTTGAAATCATACCCTCAATGAAGCAAATGCAGTAGCAAGACGTGTGGCCATTGCGTTTAAACAAGTATTATACTTCTGGGATTTTTCTGCATTTTCTGCAAATAATTCCTCCAACGCCATCTCATGATCAGTTACAAATCCCTGCATAAACAAAATTCCAACACTGAAAGATTCCAACAAAACTTTGAAACCACATAAATAAGATGTTGGAATGTGAATGCCAATATAGAAGCATTAAACTATTCTGATATGAAAAAGAACTTCATGACTGCCACTAAAATAAACAAGTATGTACAGATTAAAAAAATCAGCTCGAACTTGCTGATACCATAAGTAATTTCAAAAAGTATCAAGAAGCCAACAAGTAGAAAATACCTGAGTATCAATAGCAAAGTACTCCAAATTCATCTGCTCAATTTCATCACAATGGTGAGTATCTCAAAGGATAATGTCAAATGTCGAATCAAAGATCAAACCACACATACAACATGTAGTATTGAGCCTATCCTTCTTCATAACAACAAATACCAAAAAACTAAATCTATCAAGAAATATGTGATTAACCTCACTCAAGCCACCTATACGAGGCAGGACGCTGGTGTCATTCTTGATGAGGGCCACTAGTTCCTTGGGAATAGGCGAACTGAAGAACACAAATGCCCTAACAGGAAGAATTACATAACCAACACAAGCTAGTAAGTAGCTAAATATTATCCGACGCTCAATGTACCATACAGAATGTAAGTATACTTTTTGTACAGTGGACATCTTCCTGACATGTCCGAAAGAAACATCACAACACTGCATATTAAAAAAAACAAGAGTTAGCATGTATGATGTACTCTTTACCTACAGTAAGATTGATGCAAACCAACTAATTCATCTTAACAGAATAGCATTTTAGATAAACCTGCTGGCTATGTTACCATTTTAAAATATTAACTAAGACTAAAGACCAGTCTTTACTGCTTATAAAGGACACATAGATAGAACTCATGACGGATTAAGGCACATAAACAAGTCAAGGAATAGGGAGGACAGAGCAAAAGTAAAATGTTCCAAAAAACTAACCACTTACATCTCTGAAACATTGATCATACGAGATCTTTTGTTAATTCGCTAGGGTTTTGGTCAAACCAAAACTTGTGGATGTTATCGATCACAACCCATCTCGAGGCACATTCATCTTTCACATATGCACCATTAAGAGATAATTACAACATTACTTACTATTTAAAAGAGAAAGGATAGTGTGGATATTTGGACCATAAGTTCTATTCAGTCAAACAGCTCTTCAGAAAACTGAGCCAAATTAAATCAGCATGCTACCAAAGTCATCCAAACAAAAATATTAGTGTACTCAATGCTAGCATCATCATTTGTGATCAAAATCATCATGAAAGGTTACACATTTTTACTTTGCGATAGCTCTAGATTCAATATCCTAATGCACAAGTAGGACAAATTAAGTTAGAAACCCCCATACTGAAGTGGGCGTCAGATCATAACCAGAACAGAGACCACAACATGACATGACATGACATGCAGAAAACACGCATTCCTTAACCAATACTACTTCATATCATTTTTTGGCTTCTTCTAGTCTTTTTAACATAAAGAGGCATGAAAGAAAAGAGAGAATCAAGATTTCTTTCCAAATATATTTGGAAATTTTAAGCCATAGAAAGACTTACTTTTCTCTAGACGGCTGAATAAAATAGATTGCATCCATTGAAGGGAGTGGCTGCCTTCGTTTGAAAAGATCCTCCACCACTGCACAAAATAAAGAAACCAACAAATTAAGATAGCACAAGGGATTAAAAACCTTGAGAAAATGAACAAGAATAAAAAGAAAAACACATGGAAAATCAAACAGAAAAATGCCCAAAATCCTTTTTGAAATACTTGTAAGATGATTTATAAAAGAATTCTGTTCGCATTAGTAAATGAGAACTGGACAAGAAGAAATATTAGGAAACCAACTATGTTAGGCATACAAAGCAGGACGATATCATCAGTAAAGATATGACAGCATCAAACTTTACACGAAGTAACTTTCAGTGGCTTACATGAAACTCCCTCATCAGTAATATCTGCCATCTTGCACGAATATGACATCACTTTGACGGTGATTTTGTCCATGATAAGAACCTTGATACAAAAACTCAAATTCAATTAACTACGTAACAATTTTTTTAAAAATGAAGAAAATGAAATATGGTTCAAATAAAGTGGGTTAGAAGGAATCGGATATTATCAGAACAAATACAGCATGCAGGGGCATGATAATATTTGTAGGGAAATGCACAATCCCACATGCAATAGAAAAACAAAATAATGAAGAACAAGCATGCAGGCAGACTAGCACGAAACACACATTTCATTGCCAATGTTTGATGCACATAAGCACAGACATCAGCACTTTATAGGCTGAAATTAGAGACAAGAAACAAACTGAACAGTCTTCTGTCAAATATTATAAAGAGAAAGAAAACGCCAATGCAAGCCCGTCAAACTTTTTATGGCTTCATATACACAAATCCTATGAGAAAAATACCTTCCATGTTGATTTGGAATCCTTGACTTTGGTCGACCGAAGCATTTCATAAAGCAAACCTATATTATCACAGGAGAAAACTATGTTAACATAAGATACATTCAAATGCATAAAATGACGCGACATGTTTAGCCTTTGCAAAATATATACCAATGCGTTAGCAACATGTCACAAATGAGTCTAACAAAAAAGATGTTATATGTCATACTTGCAAAATACTCATGAAAATTCTCTAGAAACACCATAAGAACCATTCTTAACCAAATCTAGGTTTTAGACCACCTTTTCTACTAGAAAAGCAAAAGGAATTGCATTCTACATTTTCCTTAATGAACAACCAACGCTACTGAACTACTTCTAGTCATCCAGGTGATTTGACAAGGACTAACCAAGGAACCTCAGAAAATAATTCATGCATATGCTACCTAGGAGAATGTTATTCAGAACACTCCAGGTCTCTCACTCTTGCCCCTTTTACTCTTTTAGACGATAAGGCCAACGTTTTTTTCCTCTTAATAAGACTTTATTTCCTTCTAAGATCATTCTAAAAGCAAGACTTAGCTTTTGAAAGTTACTTTCAGAATTTACTTAAACTTTTAAATGAGTAGAGACCACTAAAGCACTGCCTCCTTAATGGGCATGCTAAACCAGATTTCCCCGTGCTCCTACAGACCACCATCCCCAACTACTCAAGCATGCTTCAAAACGGCCTTCACATTTTAAACCTAGTGCAATCTTTCTATTCCAACCCAAAAGGAAACTCAAACCAATTCCATAAGTTCATGTTTCTATCACAAACCTCTTTAATATTCAGTCGCAAAGTTAAAATATGTCGGGTCGCTCCATAAATCAAACACCTCCGTGAAAATTCAAACATGTATAGCCAAAAGCATAACAATATCAATTCATTGCCTCTAAATTTCCACATTACGACAAGCACATCCACATAAAGAGAAAAGAGAGAGAAAGAAACACACACACACACACACAAACAAACAAATCACATTCTCAGAAATCGATCATTATCCAATATGAAGTCAGAACAATGCAGCAGCAATTACAAATTTAAGAAAAAAGTACGCAACTATATTAAGTTGAAACAAAACAAAAAAACGGAATCAAACGTGTAATGCCAAAACACTCACGGTCCCTGCTGATCTGCCGGAACGTTTTGTACTCGGAGCCACCATGGGAAGAGTCCGAGTCCGAGAAAGACATTGCCGGCTATCGGATCTAGATTTCAGTGACAAGATTCACCGAGACCAAAAGTGAAATGTGCTGATTTCTCGCCGGCACGATCTCAGCAGGCGCGCAACAAAGTCGGAAGAACGAGAGGAGAATGAAATTTGAGGGAGAGAGAGAGAGAGAGAGCGAGCTTTTTCTAATCCTTTTTTATTGAAGCGCGGGGGACCACGATGTAGTTGACCCCGGGAGCCATGGGGACTTATTATACAAAACTAAAGCAAAGAGTTATTTGCATGTTCAGCCCTGAAAGTTTAATTTGGCAAATGTTAAAGGTGAATAGAAAGACAAAGACCTTTTATTTGGAAGTTACATAAGTGAGCGAGTAATTATATATTTTGCACTGTTAATATTGTTTGATGTTAATATTGTTTAAGACTAATACGCCAATAAACGCACAAATCGACGGTAAGTTAAAAAAGATATACTTATATGGTTCTGAAATGTCCTACGTATATCAGAAAATGTTGCCGTCTGATTTGATTTTTTTTAAATAGTTTAGAGAAAAAAATAAATCAAAATTAATTTGGATATGATGGTGTGGGATAAAAAAAAATTAAAATTTTCGCTAACTCTAATATATAATTGAATGAAATAAAAATAAATTCATATACCTGATCGCACTCAGCAAATTCATGTAAACACAGTCCTCATCGACTACGTAGGCAATCACGAGGGAGGCATGAAAATTGCCTTTGATGTAGTGGCATCAACTGCACTAAGCGTCCATTAGGATTAGCAAGAGCTACTTCCAGAGGCTTTGAGAGTAGGTTATTTAGTAGAGTTGTCATTGAATAAGACTCTTAGTAAAAGTCAATCATATGTAGTTTTTAGTAGTACAATTCTAGTTGAACTCTTTCGGTGAGTGATGTAGAGTCCAGTAGAGACTCTGCATTAATGTAGTTTATATAATCCTCGACATATTCTGCTGTTAAGGCATTGGGAACGACAATCTATTATCTTCGCTTGTTCTTCTAGTTTCTCATCTTGTTCTCTATAATCTCGTCTTGTTCAACTGTTTCTCATCTTGTTCCTTAGATTTTTCTGTCAGTAAACCACTGCGACTTCCTTTGATCTCAAGTTCTTAATGTAACAGTCGTGGGATAACTTTACTGCTTACTTGCTACAATAACAGTAGTCAGTGAATTAGGTTTACACTTCATGTAGAATGCGTAAAATGTGACAAGCCAATAAACAAAAATCAAATAGCCCTAAAAAATTTTTGTCAAGTAATTGACCGTAATTGAGTAAATAATTCTGTCAAGGAGTTTGCCCGGGTGCATCTAATGATTGCTTCTCTGAATTTGAATCAACATTTTCTTCCAATTTCTTCTCAACTGGCTTCTCTGAGTTGGAATCAACCTTTTCTTCCAGCTTCTCCTCATTTGGCTCCTCCGAGTTTGAATCAATGTTTGTTTCTAGCTTCTTCTGAATCTGTAACAACCTTTTCTATTGATTTATCTTCTGATTTGTTAATAACAATGTCTTCTTCTGATTTGTTTTCAATTGGCTCACATGGTCTCCAGGTTGTAGCTTTACCCTCATCCATCAAGCTAATACCTTTCTCGCAAAGCTTCTTCCTTATCGCATCAGCTTCTGCATACTGACCTTTATTTCTAATTGCAGATCGTTCCTCAATCATCAGCTGAACTTGTTCCTCTGTCATTCCTGCTCTCTTCAGAGCTTTATCCTTCAATTGCTGCAGAATCTGTTATACAGGAAATAAGTTTCTGCTATAGAAGACTCATACAAACACATAAACATGTAACATTAGTTACTTTTATTACCTCAGAGTTTGTTAGAGAAGATATGAGACCAAGAATACCAAGAATATCCTTGACTTCCTTCTCAAGTCTGTTTAAAGCTAAGATAAGCGGCTGCTGTTGCTGCTTGCCCTGCAGTGCATTTTATGGCTATAAGATACAGCCTAGAACGAATGGTATGTTACCCTAAAAGTATTATGAGTTGGAAAGCTACCTTAAATTTCTTAAGACTACCATTAATGGACTTCAGTGGTTCCATAAGAGAATTTAAAACAGCAAAAGTCTGCAGATCATCAGACATTGAAGCAAAGAACTCAGAGTGAACTTTGTCAATCAACTTTTGCATGTCAGCTGGCATTTTGGCTTTTAAGGTTACTTCTCGAAATGGGCCCAGAGCTACATCACAGTCATGTAGAGTCTGAAATTCCAGAGCAAATGCGTTTCAGCATGAACTGGTATTGCTATGCACACCCATATTTAACTGACATGGAAATGCATAACAGTCTAGCCGATTACTAGAGCATAACTGTTAAAAATAATTTCTCACACAAACCTGATACATGTAGTAGACATGATCTGATGCAGTCTCAAGTGCTTTGTCCGAAAAATTGACATCAGCTCGATAGTGTGTGTGGATCAGGAAAAATCGCAAGGCCAACGGATGATAATTGGCTATGATCTGCATGACAGCCATATGGTGAGAGTTCCGAGAAACAGCCATGGGTAACATATGCAAAGGCAGATGGAACTGATAATCACATTTTTTGAAATTCTTACATCGCGTATGGTGAAAAAATTGTTATCTGACTTGGACATTTTCTGGTTATCCTTGTTGACAAAGCCATTATGCATCCAATAATTCACATTGCTCTCAGGGCATGCAGCACAGCTCTGGGCAACCTCATTTTCATGATGAGGAAATATCAAATCCTTCCCCCCACCATGAATATCAAATGTATGACTGAGATAGTGAGAACTCATCGCACTACATTCAATATGCCATCCAGGTCTTCCTGGGCCCCATGGGCTGTCCCAGCTAGGCTCTCCAGGTTTTGCAGCCTAAAAACAATAAATTAAGAGTATAAGCTCAAGGAAAAAAAAAGAAAGGAACATGCTCAATCCAATAAACAGCTAAGCATCTAGGAAAAAAGTCAGAGCATAACCTTCCACAAAGCAAAATCTGCTTGGTTTTTCTTTCTAATATCAACTGCAACACGGCCGCTCCCACCTGCACGGTTGTCATCCAACTTGCGTCCAGATAGACGACCATATTCAGGGAAGTTGTCAACAGAAAAATAAACATCCCCATCAAGGGTATATCCACAACCATTATCTATAATCTGCAAAGAAATTTTATGTCATGGTTATAAGAGCAACTTTGTAAAAGATAAGAATAACAAACAATGACTTAAAGAGGAATGTTAATATTACAGAAAGATGAAAGTCACAAAATACAAACTAAGCAGATCTCTACATAGTTGAAATATGTCAAGTATCAGTAAAGCCTAAAATATTTAAGTAGCAAAAGTAATTTATTGGACAATACTACAGATACCGATACAAGTTCTGGACATCTATTGATATCCAGAAGGGACTACTGTTGAAAACTCTATGCACTATTTACCGTCCCACATGCAACCCTTAAGCACCACCTAATTGCTTTCTTCCATGCCATGGCAAACCAGCCACTTTTAGTTCCAGACAGCCAAATAGTGACTATTATCTCAATATAAAAGCTTATAGAACAACTAAATATAAGCACAAACCACCTAGCCAATAAGTTAAATCCATTACAGCAGGATGCAAGTTCGGCATCAGGTATATTTACCTTAGCTATCATGTCCTTTATTTGATCAATGTGATCACTAACACGAGGCTCATGAGTCGGAGGCAGGCACTGAAGTTCAGCCATGTCATCTAAGAAAGCTTGGGCAAACCGGCTACTCAGACCTAACGGATCCTCACCTGATTTATTTGCCCTTTGAATGATCTGCCATATTATATAGCAATCAGGCATTGATCACTAGAGAAGTATTAAACAGAAGAGTAGTCAAATTATCAGTTCACAACTTAACACCAGTCCCAAGAAACAACAATCCTAAATACAAAATTACGGTTAGTTTCATCAATGAACAATAATACATATAATATGAAGATGATAAAAGCAAAATTTGAACCTTCTATGTGGTTAAGAAGAATGTTGTTAATCCAAAAAGTTGCTCTTTGATTGAAACAAAAGATGGTATTCTCAAGCCAGAGGCACTTGCTTGAATCGATCAAGCACGGAGGTACATATATGTCTTCAATCCAAACAAGAAAATGGAATGAAGCAATTTGAAGTATAATAAAAGATGCTATTGTGCTATCCACAAAAGGGAAGAATACTTCTGTAACAGATGATATCTATAAATGACCTCAGTAGCATATAGCTAATTACAGCTTCAGAAATCAATAGCTATCAGCATTTTTGTACTTGATAAATGTCAAGAACTTCATGTGATTTCCTAAAAAAATTAGTGATAAGTTCTTACCTAGTGTTTTTAATGAATATTTATAATAATCTTCAACGTACTTTACCTTGTCATCTATGTCAGTGAAGTTGCGAACATATGTCACTTCATAGCCCAGATACTTGAGATATCTGCCAGAAGATACTATCTTGATATATCAACTCTGTATATATAGTAAGAACAAGACATTCAAGCTAAGGAATAGGGAATTGGGACAGGTAGAATTCTATTGCCATTTCAATCGGATACAAAGAGATACAGCCAAAATAAGTTTAACTGAAGACTGAAAGAGAGCAACAAGTATCAAATGGTGACTAACTCAACAGATGCAGAAAAATTCCAGTTACAGAATATCAAACCTATTGACTTCTCCATGCTAACCTTCAGTCACAGATAACCAAAAATAAAAATAATGAAATTTGGCTGTGGTACTTTTACCTAATTATCTTCAGCTGGGATATTATCCTGTGCAAAGGATATTGACAGACCTATTCTGCATACTAGACTCAAGTAATGTAATGACAGACCTACCATGGGTACATTGTGGCTACATTTGTTTAACCTAACACTTTCACCTCACAGAAGCACATTTCTAAGGTGCTAAGCATAAAGAGATCCCTTGATTCAGTGAACAAGAAAAACCAAAAATCAAAAGAAAATTTCACATAATTCCACAAGAATTGGGATCCAAATTCAGTTGGACTACTTCAATTGCTCCCAAGACAGTAGTTTCCAGTTGCCAAAGTTATTTCAATTACCGTTGTGTAACAATTGTGAAACAAAACACTTCAAACACGACAAAGAACTTTTTCCCCAAATCAACACCGTAATTCCAGCAATCACCGACCAAATCAAAGAGAAAAGTAAACAAAAGCTGAAATTCGAATGGAAAAATTGGTATCAGTAACCTGTGGAGTACATCGAACGCAACATAAGCACGGGCATGACCGATATGGCTGTAATCATAAGGTGTAACGCCGCAAACATACATCCGAACTTTTCCCTCAACGAGTGGCTTGAACAACTCCTTCTTCTTGCTCATGGAATTAAACAGCTGCAACTCGGGCTTCGCCATCGCCACACCAAAACCCTAACCCTAATTCCTTGCTAGATCTAACAACCGGCGGCGATGTAGAAAACCTTCCTCCGTTGAACACTTTTGCAGCCGCCCCGAGCAAAAACAAAGCCAAGCAATAAGCCAAGCGGTGGTTTTACTAACGGGTAAAGATTATTAATTAAATCGATTAATTTAATCCAGGGAAAGTTTATTTAAAATCTTCTTATGTTATGGTTGGTAGATTCCTTATAAGTTAACAGTTTTGGCTCCGGTTTACAAAATACACACTGAAAACGTTAGCATATAAACCCTTACATTAGAACAATTACCAATGTACACCATTAAAGCGAGGGCAGCTCTCTGCTTCAGCTTGCAATCTCCACGAAATCGAACACAGATCAGCGCCGGAGATTTCGTGGACACGATCAATTTGTTTCGTTGTGGAACTCGGCAGTTTCCGGCGAACGCTGTCTCTCTATGCACACATGCATGCATGCTTCCGGTAATGTTCCTGATCCCTTCACAATCTCTGCAGCTCTTAAATCTGTCGCTCGCTTGCTTGTTAACAATTTACTGGTGATTCACTTCATGCACATGCTATAAACTGATTGGTAATTCGCTTGGAACTCTGTGCTTTCTACGTATGTTAAAGCAGGGAGTTGGAAGCTGGGAGGAATCTGTTTGACTGTGAGGGATGTTGTTTCTTGGAATACGATGATTTCCAGTGAAGCCTCTGGGAGGCATTGCTCCTCTCTTTTAGACTGCGTCTCAATATTGAACTCCTAGAGATTGTTGCTAAACGTTGCTTTGAGTTGGAACCAGAATTGAGCAACCATCATGTCCTCTTGCAGGTATCTATGCAGATGCTGGAAAATGGAGCAAGGCCAAAAAACTAAGGAAATTGATGGCTGAAAGAGGGCTGACTATAAGAATCCTGGTCGCAGCTGGGTTGAATCTCGATAGATTACTGTGGGTACAAAACAAAAAAGATTATATTCTGTTCAAACAGATAAGTTAAATCACATACAAGAAACGAAAAAACTTCAACAGCATAAATCCTCAACTCAAACAATCAACCTGCTATCTGCCTAGTAGAGCGCAAAGACTTAGAACAACACACCAAGCCACTAATATGCATTTGGCATAAAACCAGTTTTGATTGAAGTTTCAATTTTCTACTATTACTAATTAGTATGGCAAATTGATGTAGGTAGTCACATAAGCATATTGATGTCCGTCATTTTAAGAAATAACTTCAACTCATGTTTGCATAACTAAGCATCCCCTAGTTTTAAGATTCTTGAGATCCACCATTTCTGTCTTTCTTCTGAGCAGCTGAGATTCTTTATACATTCAAGAAGGTCAACAGCAGAAAGCTCCTAGCAAAAAGTTGGACTGAAATAAGCATCTATCCTATTGGTTGATTCAAATGTTATATGCTAACATTAGCACTGCTACTTGCTCTCGTATCTGTACACGCCACACATTTCCCATGACCTCTTCTGCATTGACAAGACGCCACCTTTATTTAACAAAGGGTGTCAACCCCAAGGTCGAAATTTAGTAATTGCATCAATTAACAGCCTCTAAGCAAATATTCCGTTCTAGCTCACTCTGAAGTCCAGCGATGCGCTTTGTTAACGCCGCATGGACAAAAACAACCCCCTTTTTAAATTTTGTTAAGAGACGTTTGGCATTATAATTAAAGTGCTTATTATTTCAAATAAATATATTATATTTTCAAAAATTTTCATACAATATCTTATGATTGTTTAAAAATTTATAAAATGTTATATGTCATAAAATTTTTACATGTATATATTTTATTTTCTTAATAAAAGATTAAGAAATAATAAAGACTTTAAAAAGATATATGAGTTACAGAAAGCAAAACCATTCCATTTTATATTTTGTTCGGAGTCCGGACATAACCTGGAACCTTCATTGCTCTTGACCTGACCCAACCGGATTTGGGTTTTGTTTGAATTACTTCCAGGCTTTTTTCTTCTCTTTCTTAATCAAGACGATAATATACCGGAAGTCAACACTACAGAAAACACGAACAGCCAACATAAAAGCCTAATTTTAGAAGTATCATTTACAGTAACAAAACGTAAATTAAAGAAAAACCATGAGTTCATGGACGGGCAACCTTAAGAAAGGCAATAGTTTATCTATCAAGCTTGCTGTGCATAGATTATGAACTAATAAAGAAGCTGGAAAGAGCTTTCAAGTCAGATTACAAAGAGATGCAACTAAATATTCAATTGGTACAGTAGAAACCGAGCTCAGTTATATATAACATCTCTATATATAAGTACAGCAAGGATTTAGGGTACATTTCTCAACAATGCCTTTCATAAGTTCCATGTACTGAATAAAAATTGACAAGTGAAATCTGCTTCAGTCTTTCCTGAGATCCATGAACTCACTCCGTATACCAGACGAGTTCAAAACAACAATTTCAAGTTTATCTCCCTGCAAGTAACCAACATATACACATACAGCGAAAATAAGTTTGTTAGACATCAAATTAAGCATAGCTCTTGAATTTCATATAGGTCAATAATACAAAGGAATGTCTAGAATGTTGCTGGGGGTCGTACCGAAAAGATGTCTCTTTCAGCAGCAGAAGCAAAAACATCTTTTACCAGATCAACTGCTTCAGTTTCAGAGAGCGGCGTAACAGCATCCTGATTGCATCCATTACAAACATTTTGCCACTCCAACCAAAAAAAGAAAGGGAAAATTTACTGAGAAGAATGTATCTAGTCATACCTTAGCAGGTAAGAGAAGAGGACTTGGAGATTTCAGCTGGTTATCCAAAACAGGCATGATAAGGGAGGACCCTGTACCTTGTGCACTATATCCAACTCTCTCATAGGATCCAACTGCGTCATATGTGAAAACACAGCCTTTCCCTGAAAAGAAACAAAGTGTCAACTACTGTACTGAACAACTTTGAAGCTGGTCCTTCAAGGAGACGACCAGTCAGCAGGAATGACTAAGGACTTTTAGTTTGAAAGCCTCTTCTAGATAGATAACTACATTAGCACTTCGTAACACAGAACAAAAATAATTATACAAGAACATAAAACATGGATCCTGGATGAAAAATAACTTGTGCAGAGTCATCTAATGTAGCATGCCAAGAGGGCATCTCCGTAGTCATACCTTCATTATCAAGACCGCCAAGAACATTAAAAGCATAGTATGGGAAGAAACGTTTGTAGTACAAAGTGTTTGAAAGAAGTTGGGCCATTGCAGGACAGCTCATTTGTTTGTTGTGCTGGTGCTGATAAATCTACACATGATCAAAGATTAACATAAGAAAGCAAAACAAGTATAAGGCGTTCATCTTAAGGATTGTATCAGAAGAAAAATGATATCATGGAACATACATAAAGATAAACCACATTTCAAAGTCCCAGGGCTCAAAATTCCAAGAATAAACAAACTGCTAATCAAAATTTCACCTGAATAATCTAGCATAAAAATTTAAAGAGACACTGTCCCTTAACAAATATATAACCTTACAAACAGCCCTAAGGAGAACCCAACTCCTAACTAAGAAAATATTCTATACAAAACCTAGAATCTCATCAGGACTTACAGTTCAACATAGTACCTTAATACATCCTTTTTAAAGAGCACATGAAGGGCTGTTTCTCTTACACTAACTGAATATATGTAGCTTGAATTGAGTAAAACATGGCCAGTGCAGAGCCTCCAAGCTGTCACTGACCAGTAAGTTAATCGCCTATGATTGTATAATACAAGCAGATAAAAAAATCTAATAAGTAAAACAACACACGATGCCAGTATGTGGGTAGTAAGCACTGGTATCTCACACAAATTGAAAATATATACAACACGCAACCTCATATATGCTTTATGTTTTAAGTAGTGGAAAATATGCAATCAAACTTTGAACACTAGTTCCAAAGTTGAGAGTGTTCCTTAAGTGTAGGTTCTGTCCAGTCAAATTGTCACATATCTTCCCACCCATCCAGCTAAATATTATGCCAGAATATCGTATATTTTGATTGGAACCATAGTAGTTCGTCATATGCTATTAATTCAGGTAGCAGACCTCTATTACACATAAAACACATGATAACTTCAATTTCCAGAACTATTTCAGCATACATTTATGCCTATAAAATAATTCAACATAACATATGAAACAAATTTGAAACTAGATGAATGTAGCAATTAATGCATGTACTGTACAGTTGAAAGTAAATGGTCACATGCTCTTACGAAAAAGTTCCAGATTTTATAGTCTATGTAATGCAATCCATGAAATAAATGAGGAACATAAGCAGTTTATGACTAAATCACTTACCAGATGTCTCGCAGACAAATTTTTCTGCAGAGCTTTTATGTCACCTTGGAACCCAGAAGACGCCAGCACGCATTTGTCTGCTCTGAGATAAAAAAGGACAGTTGAGCAAATGCACTTGTTTAAGGATTTCCAGAATCAGACAATATCACATTTCATTGCAACCAATGACACAATATTAATCAAGCAGTTGCGTTTGGATAGAGGAAGCTCGCACAAGCCTAAGAAATATGCAGAGAAAGAGGCAGCCAAAGAAACGGAGGACGGTAGCTGCATTTGCATCATGTCTAAAGCGCCTGCTTTTTCTAGAAGCGATACTCATTGACCTCTATATTGTAAGTTGATCATCATGCTCTAATTAACACTTCCACCAAAAAGAGAGGCGTTCACTAAACAATTCACAATTACAAAGACCCATTGTACTTCAACATCAAATCTTCTGAACAAACCAAACCATAGAACAAGATCAGTGCCGGACCTCTATAATCCTATGAAAATTTAAGCCATGCAAGAATGCTTGACAAGCATGGCCCTTAAAATCCTAAGAATTACGGTTCCCAAGAAAATATGTCTAATATCAACAATAAACTTCATAAAACATAAAATTGACAAAGTCTTCACATTTGACCGTGCACCATTATAATTATAATCATTGTGGAAAGCAATCAAGAAGTTGTCAGCTACTAAATCTATTATACACACAGTACGAGCTTCTTCGTTGTACTGTACATACACATCACTCAATGCCTATACTGTTCTCAGTGAATCAAAGTTAAACGGAAACAAACTAAGCGTGGAAAAGGTGCCTCTGGAAGGACAACCAGAAATATATCAGCCCATAACTCAAATTATAGGTAAAGAACAAATTTTCAGAAAGCTGCCACACTTGGCATTAAATTCAAGATTAAACCCTAAACTCAGCAGTAGTTCTAAACAAGTGATTCAATATTGACCAGCAAACAGAGTTCAGAAAAGCTACAATTCGCCAGCTGTAAATTACAACGATAATGAAAGAGAGTTGAAGATTACAGCTTGCAGATCTTGGAATAATCACGTGTGTATATAGTGAATCCAACTGAGAGCCTTGTGTCCGCCGCCACCACGCAGTAATCCGCTCCGGCAATCGCCACACATGTCCTGCCACCAACCAATTCAAACACAAACACGGAGTCTTAGAAACTAGATCCATACTAACCAATCCAATCAACAGAGAGATTGATTACCCTCCGTTATTCTCATAAACCCAATCGCCTCTGAGAGCCATGGCTGATGAAGAGGGTTGCAGTAGAAGAAGAAGCTTGAGATATGAATGAAGAGGAAGGACAACGGCCGGAGTTTGAAGAAAACGGGTCTGGTTTTATAAGGACTTAGCCTGCTTCGGAACCAAGAAAGTTTTAGCGAACGGGAAATCTGACGGGCCAATGTTATTGTTAGTGGGCTTGGCTTCTATGTATCTTGAAGCCATATAAAAACCCATTTAGGAATCTCTTTTATGGTGGCCCACATATAAATGCTTTTTGAAAAGATGGTTTTTATTACTTTGGGAAATTCTTGTTGTTGGCACTAATTAGCGGTCTCTCTAAAGTTTCAAAGCTTAGTACTTAGGATGCTATTTGAATTGTGTGAGTAACACTGTTCTTTGTATTTGATATCATCATTTTTTGTATCTGAAATAGTGTCATGTTCTGATTTTAACTTTTACCGGTAAGCCGGTTGTGACTGTCAAAAGCTGATAAGAAGCCTTCCAAGTGAGATGATGATCAATTTGGGGGATGATGTTTGTATCAAGAAGAGACAATTTGTGGAAGCAAAAAGAATATCAAAGATGGCTTCAAACCAACTGCTATTCACTTATTTCTGAACTTTCAACCTATGTTTGGTTGAGGGAAAAGTAACAAAAGTGAAAGTGACAAGGAACGAAAATAAAGCAAATGAGCTTTCTACCACTTTCACTTCCTTTTGGGAGAGAATTCAAATATACGAAGGAGAAACCTTTTCTTTTCTCATTTACTCCCTGTAAAACGAACAGGAAAAAGAGAGACAAGGTTTCTTTTTCCTCACGTCCTCCCAAACCAAACCGAGACTCAAGGCCAGTAGAAGAGATGGAGATTTTGGTGCTTAGACATTAAGCCAACTCTAAGAATTTCTACTTGGATGTTTCAGAAGGAATAAACAATTCACTTCCTAGGATATTGGCAAAGGAGATTACCTTTGCGGCCTGACAAATTCATGCAATGGTCTGGTTTGCATATTCTTGGTGGAGAAAGCTCTTCTGCTTAATCCTTGGACTAAAGAGTTTGTAGTTCTAAGAATTGTGAGCCAGGAACACTCTACAAATTTTAGCTTAGTCGAATTACGAATTGACCTCCATCCGACCTCTTGATTAAGATAACCTTAAAAGTAAAACTCCAAAACAGTATTTGATATTCGGATAACACCTTTTCGTTCAATCGGTCATCCAACCAGTCATCAGAGTATGGCATGTTGCTTAAAAGATACTCAGTAGTTTGAGCCTAGGCAAGTGTGAAGGGCAGCCTTGTTTGGGCGATTTAAATATGGACTGCATGGAAATGTATGTTTGGACTTTTGATATTTCTTCTGACAGTTGGAGTGGAAGTTTAAGTGTGATTTAGGCCTTGCATAACTTTACATTAAACTTGCAGGTCATGTGGACTGACTGTCGGCTGTCTTGAAAGAAAATGCAGTACTATACAATTGTGAGGAAATCGTTTTTTATGATATTGCTAAAAGAAACTTCAGCACATCAAACTGGAAAGAGAAATTGCTTTCCCTTATCTTGCTAGTCATGTGCAAAGCCAAGCCTATCCCCATGCTCGACATAATTCTACTTTAGAACTAGGGCCTATTCGAGAACCTAATGTAACCCGTACAGCAAAGGAATGGTACAAAGTGTGGTGCAGCAACGAAGAGATGAGTATAACAGTCTATTGTGATGGGTTAACTGCGGGATGTGTTTGCATGGAGATTTCTGGAACCAAAAGGCCTAGATGAATATGTCACAGATGGAGAACCAAAAAAAAAAGAAAAGAAAAAAAGAAAAGAAACTTCTTGATGGAAGTATGAGATTATGTTAAGCAAGGATCTAGCTTGACTCTGCAAATATCTTTTCGAGCTAAGGCAACCTACGGAACTGCTAAATTTTCTGCCCTTCTATGATGATGATGTTTAAGACTTGGTGCATTAGAATCATATGGTGTCTGTGGTCACACTTGCCAAGAACTCATGAGGAAAGTGCTCGACATCCATTTCTGGCATATGCTTATGCTGCATTCTGCGTGGCATGTCCCCATGGTGCAACCTAGTTATCTGCTATGCTCTTCACATAGGAAGGCTAGTGAGCCAGTTTAAGTCTAAGGTTTTCTTGTAACAAAGATGTCCTATGGTTACGTTAATTTGTAGTTGAGATTGTTGTTTATATTTTGTCTGGTGTAATCGTCATTGGGCTACAGTTTGCAATCTGAAGCATGATTACAGAGATGTTATGTGAATGTTGTTTATTGAAATATATATATTCATGTTCTTACTGTGGAGCAGTGGAGTTAACTGCATAGATGGTTCATTCCTCATTGTTAAAATGCGGTTTGAGATTGTTTTTCATCAACTTTTTATTCTAATTTTTTATTTCATATATTTTAGTACACTTTTCACGATTTACAGATTTTTTAAATTTTAAAAATACAAAAATATTTATTATTATAAATTATTATTATTATTTATTATTATTATTATTATTTTGAAGTAGGAAAAATAAATTTTATATTTAAAATCTTCTTCATTCAAGAATTTGTTTTATAAAAGCACTCCAAATATCCCATTAATTTTCAAACAGGAAGAAACAGTGGCAGGGTGCTTTTAGAATAATAAGACAGATGTAGGAGTTCTTTGTGAAAAGGTTTGGGGTTTTCATGTGTAATAAGTAAAATACAGGGTTTTTTACGAAACTACACCAGTTTCTTAGCACACTACCCGGAAAGCGCCCTTGTCTACGATTCTCGGGTCTTCTCCGCTCGCTCTTTTTTGTCCTCAGGCCAGCAGCTCCAAGTCGCTCCGACTCGTGCGACGGTATAATTGTGCTACAGTTTGATATTTTAGGGAAATAGATGTGAAAGGGGAAGCTGAGGAGAGAGAGAAGGAAAAAAAGAAACTCTTGGGAACTTTCAGAAGATTGCTAGTGTGATTGCGAGGAGATGGGTATGATGACCGATGTCTTCGTTTGGTTGTCGGCTTTTTTCCTCCTCGTTGGCTTCGTTGTCATCCTCATCTACCAGGTGAAGAATTTGGTTTTGGCCTTCTTTGATTTACACCCAGAAAAGAAAAATGCTCCTTCTTTTCTCTTTCATTCCTTATGAGTAGTGTTCTTTTGGATTCGTTAAGTTTGAAGGTGCATAAGAGTTGGATTCGTCCCTTTGATTTAAACACTAGCTGCTGAAATTTGATTTTGTTTAATCATTTGATGCTTAGGTGCATTGGTGTTTTCCGGCTAGGATTTTAGTTAGGGTGAAATATAGCACAAGCTCAACCCATTCGGACAACTTTTGACTTAAATTGAGTGAATGTGTTGCAACAAATTTGAAAATTTTTGATTAGTTCCAGAGATTTTGTAGGGTCACAAATCTTATAGTTTAGGACAATTTTGACTGAAATTGAGTGAAATTTTGTAAGGACAACGCTATTTTTTTACTATGGCACGGCTGATACTGAATTCATTTTGACGGATTTCTAGGGAGAATCTTAATCTTGTAACTTATGCTTACATATGCCTACTTTTTAGATGCATATGTACGTAAGTAGACTTATGACTCTAGTGAAAGAAGTCTCTATGTATGTATTGTCAACTTATTTATTTATGTCAATTTATGGTCTTGCCAGATTTTATTTTGTACATAGATATTGGATTTAAATAAGTCTTTGTATAGTTCAATACTATATCTATAGATTGTACCTTTAGGTTCTTTATAGTATAATTTGATGTGTAGACAACTGAGTCGTCTGTGTCATTAATCTGTCCAGACTTTAATAGAAAAATATTGGCCAGTTCCTTCCTTTATAAAAGGCCTAACGCTCTAAAGGGGATCTCAAATGCTTGTAAGGGCTTTACTCTCTTAAGTTAGTAAAGCCCAGCTAATTGAGAAACTTTCCTTATGCCATTTCTTATGACTATTCTCTTTAGCTAGTTTGTGCATGTCCTATTTGTCAATAGGATTGAGTAGATTCTTTGGGCCTAAGTAGGGTTGAAACAAAATCTTGCACTATGAAGGGTAAGATGGTCCTAATTATCAACCCAGTCCATATCCTTAGAAGCAGGTTTTTGGTTATTGAACTTAGTCATGCTATACTTATAGATGAAATAGTTTTTCGGTGTCGAGAGAACATAATCTTGTAAAGCTGTAAGGTCTCTGTAATAAGTTTTAGTCCTATTTTCCAATTGCTCAATGTATGACAAACGAATAAGCTATTTGATATCTTGAATGAGTTAGTGAACATAGTTTGTCTTAGGGGGTTTTGTTGTCTGGTTTCGAATGCCTATTGGTATACCATTTTCTACATACACTGTATATCTTTTTTAATACATTTTTACTTTGAAACATTGAACTATTTTCATTTGTCTCTATGTGGATCTCGCTAGAGTATCTTAGAATGGAGGTCTTGTCCCAACATCAACTAGTCGGTGATTTTAGGAGGGACCCAAAAGATGCTAAGAGAAGTGTTTGTTATTTATTTCTGCAACTAATGAAATCCTTGGGTAAGGTGCCTTCAAGTTTGTTCATTTAATTGATGTGGTTAGGCAAAATTGTTTTGAGAAAGTATTACTCATTGCTAAGTGCAAAATTAATTTGGCAACCCAGTCAAGTTATAGTCAAATCTGAATGATGCAGCTAGGTACTTCATTAAAAACGTCATTTATTTGTTCAGTGATGGGCGTATATACTCTTTTATCATCTGTATGATATAAGTAATTTGAAAATAAAGATGTTAAAATAAACAGGAAATGTCATTTGTAGTTTAGCTTTCTTTACTCGAGCAGGTTAAGCATGTGCATCCTGCTACTCAAATTTAATTTTACGTTTCTCTCTTGCAGATGATGTGTTTAGCTGATCTGGAATTTGACTATATTAACCCTTATGACACGGCATCACGAATAAATGCAGTAGTTATACCAGAGTTCATCATTCATGGAGCTTTGTCATTGCTGTTTCTCTTCTCAGGCCATTGGTTGATGTTCTTGTTCTGCGCCCCTATCATCTACTACAATTTTTACTTGTAAGCCGTCTATACTTCATCATATAAGGAATCGTGCTTTTCGAAAAGATTCTCACTTTTCTATTTTCCTCAATTATAGAAGAAGCTTTTAACTAATCGCATTATTGTTTATAGCATAGGAATTTTGTTGTTTGGTATACGGACTTTTTCATTAATTTACCACCTTACCAATTGAATGACAGAATAAAGAATGCGTATGTACCAGCTTAGGTTAGTAGCCCCTTGCTTTCATGCATCTGCAACCTAAGAAAAAAACAAGCACAGACAACAATATTGACGTTTAATAATGATGATTGTGGAAACTATATTTGGTTGTAGAAACTATATATAACTTTTGTGTTTGTAATGGTTCTTTTGAAGTTGATTTTCAATCTTGTGCTAGAGGTTTGTAAGAGTAGTTAGCTATATGAGAAATATCTTCAATGTAATGGAAATTATTCTTGTTGACATGCTTCTAAAGCTCGCTACCTCCTAACAAGAGTATGACAAATAAAGTTCACCATCTATATCTATATAATAATGTAAATCCCTCGACCAGAATTTGATTCGGTTGTGACATTTGCCAAAACAAGTGCGAACCACGTGTCATCTATAAAATATTTTATCTGATGCTTATTTTCTTAACAGACCCTATTCCCTAAATCTAGACAGTTATTGAAACACCCAAGAAATTCCCATGAGAGAGCATACACCTTAGGAATTATATCTTCAAAAGCTTTCTGCAATTATAACAAGATCTGCGCACAGATTCTTCTACAATTTTACCCTTAATGTCTTCAAGGGTCCAGACAGTTATGGCAAAACACTGAACATACAATTATTTTGATTTTCTATGCTATTCATGTGAAGTTGAATCTTCAGTACATGTTTAATCATAACAGTATACTTTGATGTATGGATTGCCACATCTTTTCAATATTTGGTCTGAAATAATCTTAAGTTCAGAGAATAGTTCCAATGCAAGGGTAAATAATACAATCTTGTTGAGGGTAGTCAACCAAAGAAGACAATAACAGAATGTACACGTTGAATACTTCTGGGCTCGCCATCCTGTTCTTTTGTGTAGTTACATTACACTCCAGCAATGTACAGGTTTTTGTTCTTTTGTTTTTGAGAAAATCAAAATTCATGCATAGACCATCCATGAGAAGAGTGAGAGGACTATTTGGCACCATCGTCATAAATTATATTATATCTCTTCTAAATTTTTTTTTATTTTTTATTTTTGGTCAAGTCTTTATCTCTAGTTACATTTAAAGCATGGGTTTTTTCATGATTACAAAAATCCATGCTTTAGCGCTTTTTAGTGATTCCAAACTATTGATGTTACTTGCAATAGATCTTTGGTCATTTTAGTTAACTATAAGTCAATACATTTAGAGATGCTTAGATTTACATTCAAACATCTAAAATTATCATTGTGAAGTCTGATAGCTTGATCGCTTTCAAGCTTCAAGGTTAGAGTTAAACAACTTTTAAGGTTTACAGTAATTTTCATCGATCTGACAAATAAAATTGGCAGTTTATAAAGAAAGAGAAGCAAGACCATTCATCGAAATAAAATTCGTCAAAGTTTCTAGAAGAAGCTTATACTTCTTAAAATTCACTGAAGTGGTATTCTGTTATTTGTTAAATAACTGAACTTTTATTAGATTAGAAACAAAATTTCAATAGCCGGCTATAACAAATGGACATTCTTCTAAGCAAATAGATGCCGTAGCAATAAGCAAAGCATGCTGCCACTCAGTGTGTGCCATAAAGTTGTTATTTATCATTAATAACACAAACAAAGCTATAGAACTTACTGGGGTCATATGATCTAATTGCAAAGGTAATTAACTTAAATGACACCATGATTGGTTAAAAGAAAAGAGGAGAAAAAAAAAGAAGCAGAAGTAAATATTTCCCGCAAACAATCACTATGATAATGGGCAAAAGAACCCTATAATATAGGGCCACAGATTATAAGTAGTAATGTTAGAAAAATGTGATGTAATTGTCCATGTGTTATCTAAACACAGAACGAAAAGCTTCTCGATCTCTTTTCTTACATGAACAATATGCGTCGATTTCCTTTTGATTGTGAAGTAGTAAGTATGTAAATGTTCATTTTCTGCATTTGTCTAAATCTAATATTAGTAATAACTAGTCCATTTTTTAGATTGTATTGAACAAATTGTAATGATTATAACTACCCACAAGAACATTGTTAAGTATAATTACTGAAACTCATCAATAATAAAAATCAGCCAGCATCATAGCACTTTTTTTGGCATTTCTTTCATCAGCTAAACTTCACTTCCAGTAAAGATTGCAATATGCACATCATTTTATGTTTTGCTTCATCTGTAGGCCACATTTCACTAAAGATTTTTTTCTCAAGCTTAATGTTTGATGAAAAGATGCTATTGGAACTACAAACGGAAAGGACAAAGTAGAGTAGGGTAACAATTGAGTTTAGTGACCTCATTTTACTTAATTTTCCTTTTACATACTTATAGACCGAGCAGTTGAGACAAATTGTTGTTCACTCGCTTTAGAAAGCAGCACTTCTGTACTGAGACGAGCTCTTTGTAGTTTGAGACAATCTTTTACTCCTGTTGAGGAAGCCTACGTGTTGAATATATTTTGGAACTCATGTCTTTGATGGATTTTAGCAGTCCTATCTGATTTACCTTCTGGGATGGCACTTCATACTTTGGCCTTGTTTGAGAGGTTACTTGATGGTTGCGTAACGTTATTTTTCTCTTGCCACAGGTATAAGGAACGCCAACACCTTGTGGATGTCACAGAGATATTCAGAAATATGAACAAGGAGAAAAAAATGCGTCTTGCTAAGCTAGCCTATTCTGTCATTCTCCTCTTCCTAACCCTGTTTTGGTAAAGATTTCTAATTTAGTACAAGTACTGGAAATTATGATTCAGGTTGTGATGCTTGTGTTCTTGTTTGTGCAGGTTAATCTGGAGCGTTTTGGAGGATGACTAATTGGCTATGGTGGTTGCTGTAGCTTCCATTGGTTTAATTTATATGGTGTATGCTATTTGTTTTGATGTTACTTGAGCCATTTTTTTTCCTTTTTAGCTTATGAGATTTATAATTGAACGCACGGTGTAAGTTAAGATGCGAGTGTATTAATTATTAGCTTATGGGTCTGTCATTTCTTGGTGGTTTGTACATACTTGAAGCATTCTGTATTTGCATATAGGGGTGGCAATTCGGATTCCTGGATCGATTTCGGATCGATCTATATAATAATTGGATCAAAATTATTTAATTTTAATTCGACTTATTTATTTATATGAATTAAAATTATTAATTTTTGTTCAATTTATTTATAATCGATCAAATTCAGATCGACCTATTTAATAATTAAAATTATTAAAATAAAAATAATAAATATTAATTTTTAATAATAATATATATATATTATTAATTATGATATATTTAAAAGAAAATTATAATTTTGATAAATTTTATAAATTAAATAAAAATTAATTAAATTAAGATAAATTAAAATATATATATATACGAATTAAATTTAAATTTTTGCTTATTATTTTATAATTATTTAATAATATATATTATATAAATTGATTAATTTTGGATCAATCCCTAAATTCGATACGAATTCGTTTAAAATTTCGGATCATTTTCAGGTCGATCCGAATTTGACTAAAAGTTGATCTGAATTTAATTTTTTCGGATCGATTTCGGATTAAATTTTCAGATCGGGTCAAAATTTGCCGCCTCTATTTGCATACATGACTTTCAGTAAAGATACATTTTATCAGAGTTTGTTTTTTCTGTTAAATGTACAATGGAATAATGTTCTTCCTTTTTCGCGTACCTGTATGTTCGTACATCTGGGAGAACAACATCAGAGGTTGCAATATATGATGGTTCGGTAATCTAACCCAAATTGATTTTTTAAATTGAATTCGAATTTAATTTTAGTACGATTTGAAACGAATCTAGTACGAGTTAATTTAAAATTAATTCATTAAATTTATTTAATATTTATATAGTATATATTATAATATTTAAAATAATAATATTAAATTAAATTTTGGTTAAGTTTTTATTTAATTATAATTTTATTAAAATTAATATTTTTTATTTTAAATATATGATATCTAACAATTTTTACTATATTAATATTTTATAAATTAAATTATGATTAATATTTTTGATCTATCTAAATATATAAATTAAATCAAAATTGAAAATCAAATTATTAACGAGTCAACCCAAATTCAATTATTAATCTATTTTGCCACCCCTAAAAAAACACACATCATAGCCTTGAATTACAGTGTTCTAGCAATTATTGTCAGTTCACTTGTATCCTTTTGACACTGTTTTGAGAGCAGCAGATGAGTAGCTTTTTTATTTCCAACTTTACAAGTAAAACTTGAACCTACTGTCCTTTTTCTCCATATTTTAGAAATAAGACGTTTATATTAGTGAGTTTGGATAGAATCTGCTTATTGAAGTTCTTAAAATGTGAAACAGAATAAAAATAATTTAAAATGTTATATATATAGCAAATAATAATATATTAAATTTATTACTTTTTTATATATAATTTAATTTTTGCTTTTACATAATTACTTTTATACTTTATAATAATGAATAATATATTATATAATACTCTTTTAGAATTTATTATTAATTATTTTTTAGACTAATTAATAATTATTATAATTCTCAATTAATGAATATTTTTTAATTCTCCACGACGAAAATGTTGCACCAAAATAAACCGCGCCGTTTACTTCGCAGGACTAGTTGAATAAAGCGTTTATAAGTAACTTATTTGGAAAAGGAACACTACTTAAGAATAAAATTGAAAATAAAATTAAAGATATTTTAAAAAATGAAATTATATTTATTTTGAATAAAATTAAATTTTAAAAAATAAATTTTAAAAAATCATTTATATTAATTATTTATTTTATATTAAAAATAAATTTAAAACATAATGAGTTTGATGAGTTAGTAAACAAACCCTTATTAGTATGCAAGCTTCGCCAAGCATCTTCTAAAGCAAAGGTCATCGCAAAACTGAGCCGGCGACCTGATATGCCATATCATTTAGATGGTGTTTTAGCAGTGATTTCAATTTTTTTTCAGTCAGAATTTTTTATTTTATATTTTTTAATGAATCTTATATAATAATATATAAAAAAATTTAAAATTTATTAAAATAAAAACTTACTTAAAAAACTTTTTGTAAAATATTTTTAGTTTCAAAAAAGCTTTCATACCCCAAATATCTTCTAAAGTAATCAATTAAAGCTAAAGCAAAGGTCACACCGAAAACAATCTCCGATTACCTCCCTATGACACGAGAATTCTCCAAATGGCCGAAAACCCGTTGGGCTAACTAAAATACGAACCAAGCTCGAGGAACAATCCTTTCTGGTTTCTATTCTTATAAAGAAAAATACAGATGGCCTACTACGAGAGGAGAAATCTCATAAAATCCATTGACTGTGCACTTATGTAGAAGCATATAAGCTCAAAGCAAATTACACCCTCTACACTCCAAAATGCCTCACCTCAATGCTTCAAGGTTCCAGTTTTAAGGAAGCATTATTCCATAGATAAAGCTAAGCTAAGCTTAAAGTACCCCGACCAAATCTCAGCATAAACTCAAAGGCTACAAAATTTATGCTGTTAGCTGATCGTTATGTTTAAAATTTCTTAGTATGGCTCAACAGGTGACCGGAACTTCTCTCCTGCATAGACAGCAGCAGATCCAAGCTCTTCCTCAATCCTAAGCAGCTGAAACCAACAAAAACAGCCATTGCATGTCATGAAGAAACCAAGCATACAAAATTGATTCCAGAGATTCTAGGCATACCTGGTTGTACTTCGCCAGACGCTCTGAACGGCATGGAGCTCCAGTCTTGATTTGGCCCTGTATTAAAAAATATGCAATAGATAGATCAGTACTAGGATTGTAATATAGAGGAGCATCATTTAAAAGAAGAATGGGAACATACTGTTGCAAGACCAACAGCAAGATCAGCAATGAAGGTGTCCTCAGTTTCACCACTAAAGCATACGTTAAAAGTTAGTTACTGTGAAGTGTGTATAAAGACCTTAAACACGGGCAATGGTAGGAACCGTACCTTCTGTGACTGGTCATCACACCCCAGCCAGCATGCTTCGACATCCTAACAGCCTCAATACTCTCTGTGACGGATCCAATTTGATTCACCTGTGCCAGCATTGAGAAGTTGCAAGAAGTCCTTCAGAACATCTTTGAAATTTCATAAATAGAAAAAGAAAACACCAAGAGGCAAAATCTAAAAATGACGGAAGTCATACCTTCAAAAGAAGAGCATTGCATGTCTTCTCCTTAATTGCCTTAGCAACACGCTACAACACCAAGACACAACTCAAAATTAGTAACATGAAAGCTACGTTCTAATAGTACCGCTGTCAATCTTTGCGACACTTACAGTTGGGTTAGTGACCAGAAGATCATCTCCGACAATTTGGACCTTCTCCCCAATCTCACCAGTCAACTTTGCATATGTGGACCAATCATCTTGATCAAATGGGTCTTCGATAGAAACGATGGGGTATTCAGCCACAAACGACTTGTATACATTTGCCAAACTTTCGCCGGATATTTTCTGTGAACCATCATTGTTCTGCAGAGACGAAAACCTCACTAATGAAGATATGAGAAAAGAAAATAAGCACATAAATAGTTATTATTATTATTGTTTAGAGACTATATTGTTATTATTAAAAGCAGTATACATACCTCCTCTTTAAAGTTAAGGTCATAAGTCTTGTCTTTCTCACTGAAGAATTCAGAAGCAGCAACATCCATTCCAATCACAACCTGCCAATGAAGTTGAACTAGGATTGTGAGGGACTCATTCCTACTGTATATTGAACAAATGGATGTTCGATGTATACCTTGCCAGTATACCCAGCCTTGGCTATAGCAGTTTTCAACAACTCAAGCCCCTCCTTGTTTTCCTGAAATTTTCAAAAGACATAAAAAAGAACGAAGAATCTTTCAATTATGACATCAAGCTGTAGGAATACAATACAGCTGCAGTGAAACAAACAAGAAAGTAAGACCTGGCATTGATAGAATTGAGTTCAATAGAAATAAGATTTAACATAACAACTTCTGCAACCATGATGTTTGAAAGATGCAAGCAGCAATCTTGGACCAATAACTTTGTGGCACAAATCAATTTAACAAAGTAAGGAGTACTAGGAAACAGCTAAGTAGCTGCAAAATGCAGCAAAGTTATTTAAATCATGGCCATGAATGTTGATCAACAAAGCAGAAACCAAAATGCCTCATTTGAGAGAAACACGGGGGAAGAAGACAACTCTAGTCTAAGTAAATTCCCAAGATACTCAAAGTCAACAGACAAGATCCCTACACTCTACAATTTACAGTAATTAACCTCATATAAGATTATTAAAGTATAGAGCAGCTCTTACAAGGAGAAGTCCCAACTTTTCAGACAATTACAAATAGAGCATCATACTGTTGTACATAAATTGAAATGGTTGAAGGGTTAGAATGCATAGCATAAACGGGAAACAAAAGAAAACAAAGCATAAGATAATAACATGAAAATTTCTTGAATCCTTGCACATAACAGGTACACCATACATGGATACCAAAATAGGCACCATCAAATAAAAAAAACATGTATCAAGCATATAATTGGCAAGAATGAAGCAAACCTGAATGTTAGGAGCAAAGCCACCTTCATCTCCAACATTTGTAGCATCCTGTCCGTACTTCTTCTTGATTACGGCCTGATCCAACAAAGAAAGATTTCCATTAAAATACTGCTCAGCATCTGCATATCTAATCTGCCAAACGAAAAGAAATATCTACCTTCAAATGGTGATAGACCTCACTTCCCATCTTCATTGCTTCCTTGAAGGAAGAGGCGCCAACAGGAAGGATCATGAATTCCTGTAAATTATAGCTAACATAAGCACATGGAAACGATCTATCGCAATGCGGGATAAAAAAAGGCACTAATTGGCATTAAAACCTGCATTGCAAGCTTGTTTCCAGCATGTGATCCTCCATTGATAACATTGAATGCAGGGACGGGCAATACTAAGTTCTTGTTGCCAGCAAGGTTGGCAATATGCTGCATGGTAAAAAATTACACATTAATGTAAGAGGGACCTACATCCAGAGAAGTTGCACATCAAACAAGTAACTTCATGCACCTGATACAGAGGAATCTTCTTCACACTTGCTCCAGCTTTGCAAACAGCAAGTGACACAGCCAATATAGCATTTGCACCAAGCTGAAAAAAGAAACAGTTCAACAACATCTACATGGCTTAACCAAAGTTAAGGAAGGCCATGAATATCATCTCAAATACCTTCTGCTTGCACCAGCCCCACTCGTTTTTGGTTCCATCAAGTTGCTGAACCATGAAGTTATCAATCTCAGTTTGTTGAGTAGGGTCCTGTAAATAGAGCAGATGGAGGGAAAACCAAATTAGATAAAAGACTTATTGCAAGCAAACTACATCCAATAGGTTAGGAAGAATATAGTCAAGGCATACCTTGCCAACCAAGGCAGGGCCAATGGTGCCGCTCACATTTTCAACAGCCTGACAGAAGAACCAGCTATTAATAAAATTAACCAGTTGAAAAAGCGAACAGAACAAAAGTTCAAAAATAAAAGATTGGACCAATACCGACCTTCATGACACCCTTTCCAAGATAGTCTGACCCTCCATCTCTCAACTCCAAAGCTTCATATACACCTGCTCAAGAATGAATAATCGCTTATTACACAATACATAATACTAGTTAGTAACTATCAATCACTCATTAGAAATCATAATGCTTGTCCTTAGAGTCAAGATCTAAACTGACTGATCTCTCTTAAACAGAAAGAATAAAACAGCAGAGGAGAATCTGTGGCTTTACCAGTGGATGCCCCACTGGGGACAGCAGCTCTGGCAAGAGTTCCATCAGAAAGGATGCAATCAGCCTGAGAAAGACAAAAACACAAATATATGAGCAAAGAAGAGGTAATCCTCATCCACAGAAAATAAAATTTGCTTCTCCAACTAAACGAACGGAAGTCTACCCGTAAAACAAAATATCACTGCCAAAAATATCCCAAGGTTCTTAACAACAATGCTTGGGAGTGTTCCTAAAGTTACCATAATTAATAGCTCTGCCCTTAGAAATTCACACTTCAAGATCTAAGAGAAGCGAAAGTTTACAACACAAAATATAATCGTTACAGTGTCAACTTAGACCATTACAACTAGGACATGATAGACATCGCACTTTAAAATGCCAATATAAGATATTCTAAACAAAATGGACTTGAGTTCAAGGACCAAATCACTGTTCATACGATAGATCACTCCACAACAAAGCATCACAACATGGAGCTTTTATGAAGCAAATTCTGTATCGATAAAATTGAATAAGGTAGCTAGAAACTTCTAATGATAATCAAAATAAGAAAAGCAAATCCAGATCTAAGATCGAAAATTTCATCCAATCATACCAAAAAAATTTCAAATCGCTTCACGAACATCACCCAAAAAAAGAAGAACAAAAAAAAAGAAACACAATTTCTTCACTACAATCACAAAAAATAACAGACATCAGCCACAAATTCTCTACCAACCGAAATTCAAACAGATCAATGTCAGATCAAGGTGCTCCAATAAATCATCCCACATATACAACAAATAATTCACCGCCGACAGATATTTAAGAAGATTAACCAGAAAATAGAAGATCGATCTACCTCGACGGTTGGATTGCCACGGCTGTCGAAGATCTGCCGGGCCTTGATCAACTTAATCGTCGCCATGATTGATCTCAATCTCAGAAGCAAAGAAGAAGAAAAATCTTTTTCGGTGTAGTGACGGTAGTGGCTTTGGTGCTTTGTTGGGGTTATATTTATATCAGCAGCTCAGTGATGAAATATGGAAAGCAATCACAGCCGCTGGATCAATACCAATGGGCCGAAATGAATAAACGAGAAACGGGAAACGATGAAAGGAAACGAAGAGCTCTAGTCTTGGTCACTACGAAATACACGCCAGTTTTGAACACGAGGCGGCTCTCGAGGAAATATTCGAATCTCTAGGGAGTTGATTGTAATATTTGCAGAAAATTAGATTTTCTTTTTTTCTTTTTTGGAAATTAAAGATTTTAAGTGTATTATGTATAGATGGTTTTTATAAGGAGAATCTCGTGAGTATTGACGTCAAATGGTAGGATGATAATATTATATGAATTGGGGTTTGAATTCTATTATTTATCGACGATCTGAATTTTGCAGTTCTTAGTAATTTTAATTAAATTATGATATATTTTGCATAACATAAGATAATTATTATTGGTTAGTTGAGAAAATCTTATCTTACCATATAAAAAATAATAAAGCAGATTGATAATTTTATGGAGTAGAACATATTATTAAACTGAAAACCCCGACAATAAAAAAGTAGTGAATTTTGTTTATGATTTGTATAAATTATACTTTTTTTTGCTAAATTTTAAATTTTATTTAGTTTTAGTTATTATTTGAAAATGTATTTATATTTTAATTATATTTTTATTTTTTAATTTATTTTCATGAAATTGTTATTAATATTTTACATAAAAAATGCCATTAGTCGCCATTTATGTCTCCGTCACGCTCAAAATCGTAGACTCCAATGCTTTCCTGTTGCTTTTATATATTGTTCTGTGTCTATTTTGCGATTGTGATTTTCTTTTTTTTAAAGCTATTGATTTCAACACAAGTTCGCTTTCGCTATTTTGTCCTTCATCCCCTGGGAAAGTCTACGTCTCTTGGGAAGCTTAGCAGTAGGAATTGGATATGGAACCGGCGACTTCTTGGAATGCTATTCGCCCCTACCCGAAGGAGGAATATGGTTGTGATGGCTAGGATAAAACAGGAAGGGCATCCGCGCCCCATAATTATGTTCCAACTTCTGGAGCGTATTTCAAACACTAGTCAGATTTATATTTTAATTATATAAAAATTAAAATTTTATTTTTATATATAAAATTTTAATTTTAATTTTTTTATTTATATATTTTTTAATATAATTATATTTTTAATTTTTAATATATTTTTAAAAATTATTAACATATAAATATTAAATTTTATTTTTATTTTATTTTTTAAAAAATTATATTTATTATTTTTTATTTTTACGAAACTCAATTATGATTTACGTTTCTGTTAATGTTTTATTTTCTTTGACTTTACATAGACCATGCAACAATTGATTTGACCAAATTGATATTTGATTTCTATGATTTCAGTTCTTTTTTCTAACCATTTTCAAGTTTAATGGGGCAATCTGATCTGGTGTAGTTTGGAAGAATGAAGAGGTTTTAACTATAATTTCAATTTACTTGATTCAAAATTAACATCCTCAAAATAGAATTTAGAAGAATTTTGATTTCTAAAAAGTACAAATTATAAAAATTAACACTTTAAATAAATTGCCTATAAATAAAAACAAAAGCTATTCAAAATTTTATGGAACATAAAATAATTAGGTCTACGACTAGTTTATTAATGAGTTACATTAATTCCACATAGATAAAAAAATGAGATAAAATATGATTTATATATTAGAGAGAGTTTAGATCCATTCGCTTAACTTTTGAGTTAGATTAGAATTTCTAATGTATGCATCGATTATTAAGAATAAAATTCTTTATAAAGTTAGCTTTTCTAATATTATATCTCTGCAATAAGTGATATCGGAGTCGACGATTCAGTTGTGCATCTAAGCAACGACAAACGTTGTGCCGCTCATCGGCAACATGGTGAGCTGATTAGGTGAGGTGTAACTTTTATAAAGTTTGCACATAGTGAGTGGTGATCGAGAGCAAATTATGCTCGGAAGGCTTCTAGTTCACAATAATAATGCTCGGACGAAAAAAAAAAGATATAAATAACTCATTCTAAGGGAAAAGATTATTGAGAATAAAAATGAGTTATCTTAATCCAACAGAAAAAAAAATACAAGATTAAAAGGTGGTATATATTAGAAAGTTTCTGAATTCATTAATTTAAAATTTTGAATTGAATTGAAGTTTCTAATATATGAGCCGGGTATTAGAGTGAAAATTTTTTCTAAAATTGGCTTCTCTGATATTGTATTTCTTCAACAAAGTCTGGGCCTAAGCGCTACAGCCCAATTACAAACTATATATACATCATCAACAAAACAGACCAACTTCCAAATTCGTAGCAAAAAGAAAATTGATAATAACAACAGAGAACTCAAAAAGTTGGAATAATTTCAGCAGAAACTTTGCATAAAATGTTTCTCAAATCTCTCAGAAAAATTTGAACAAATCATGGTGGATCCACGAGGTCTTAGCCCCTTGCCCTATCTGTTCTCAACCCTCCGATCATCATAGCAATGAATTCATCTGACTTATTCCGCAACTCAACCAGATCAATACCATCGTCGGCATTATCATCGTTTCCATCTTCACCACCATCAATAGTGATTCCATCATTACCAGTAACACTTCCCAGAACTATGTCGGGATGATGATCAGATTCTTCTTCATTAGGTTCTGCCAACAAATTATCAGTACTGATTTGTGCACATCAATGTAGGATGGAGGCAAAAGATTGGTGATGAAATCTTTTTTCTTTGTTAGACGGATTTCTGCTGGTGATGCTGATGGCTTTGAACAATCAATGGTGAGTATGAAAAACACTGAAGCCTTGTTGAACTCATCTAGAGTAGATTTTGAAGGATACAAAGCTTGAGCAGAATAGAAGCAAAATTATCACAGCTGTTATGCCGAGGAGTAAAAAACCAAAGCTTCAGTAATACCGTTTCCATCATTTCATTAGTTTGATTGATGTTCTTCAACAAATGATAATGGATGTAACATGGTTTGGGAGCTACTGCAGAATTGAAAACGAGTTTAATCACGCAAAAGATTTGTAAAAGAGAGAAAGAAGTCAGAAATAAAAAAACCTGCAGACAAAGTTTGCAGAAGAATAACTAGTTAGAATTAAGAAAAACAACGTTTCCTAAATGCTGCTGGCATCAAGGAAATGATTGTTAGTAAGAAATTTTGCATCGGCAAATGATACGTAATAGACCTTTGCACTTTGGTTCCAACCAAAGTTTATTGACTTATGACCTGGTATAAATTCCAGGAAACTTATTGAAAATATAAACGGCTTAAAAAATAATCTGTCAGGTGCTTCCAGGAAATAGTTGCAGTATGGCAACAAGTAGCAAGAGAATGCACAATAATAAAACAACTGATTCTTTTCGAGCATCTGGAAGGAGTTTTACAATTCTCGATAATGAAAATTTTTAGAGCTCTCTGGAGTGGTATAGCTAAAAAAACCTAAGTTGACAAGCTACCTCGACTCTTGCAGCTTCGTGTCTTCTTAAACAATCTCATGACTCCAAAAACACTACCTCCAGTAATACAGTACAGGACCAAGAACACAGTTTGCATAAACTACATTGACCAACTGAAAAGGCATGGACTACGGAGTACAAATAAAACAAACCTAATAACTTGAAAACAACAATCAGCCCCTAAAAACAGTAAGACATAAACGAACCTAGTGCCACTACAATATCCTTCCAACTCATCCTTCACCAAAATTCCAGATGATGTCAATTAAGTTACACAGTTAGACACACATGTAAGATCCAAATCCTTGGTGCGCTGTGTGGGCAAAAGGGACACCGGGTAGAGACTAGTCAGTTCAACATTTTGACTCCAGCTAGGCGATAGGTTTTGCCTTCCCACATTCATGGCATAGAGACATTAATATCTGTATTGGAGTTTCTTGTATCAGGTACTGAGTTTAATGGAGAGGCCCAGCCCTCTGCTTTGAAGGAGGAGGATGTCACGATGTTTGATTTGGGAGCTGCTGAGCTTCGGTGTCCCTGGCCTCCATTATATGTTTCCTCTGTTTCTCCACTAGAGATTGGATATGCAGTAGTTGGAGTTGCAGCTGGTAGATCTAATTTTGGCTTTTTGGTTTTCTGCTCCATCTGATATCCAGGCAGAAAACTACCCACTACAACCTGATACAGCATTGAAGGGCGGTGTTACATTTGTTACATAAATTTAGACAAGTACTAGAATAAACTGATATGTTTTCAAACATGCTATGGATATATTACATACTAAATAAGCAAGGGACTTAACTTTAATGAAGTACTTTCTAAAAGGGCATTTTTATCAACTGCTGGAAAAATATGGCAGGCAAACAGTACTTGCATTTACAACTGAAATTATTACAGAAAGGTAAAACCATAGAAGGATAGAAGACCACTTTTGGTATGATGTCTAGAAATATGAAGAATATTGGCAGAAGATCTAGTGAACAAGCAAAGAAAAGTATTAATACCAGATTAAGATCCTAGTACCTGAACAGGCCCCGCGGCCACCAACAATCCAGCGACCCCTCCCCCCACAACACGACCATCTGGACTTGCTAAAGAGACGCTCATTCCGCCAGACCTGCTCCTTGTCCCTGCATTCTCAGTAGGCATGAAGGACCCAGATAGGGATAGTAGCTCAAAGCGGCCCTGAAGTAGATTAAAATCACAATGACGACCTTCGCATACAATATAACAAGAGCGAGCAGTACAGTTTTGAAGAATTTCAATCGTAAAAGCTCATATTAACTTCACCTCACATAAACTTCTCGAGGTCACACCTAGTTCGCAATAAATAATTAAGATACTTTCAAGTTCGACAAACTTCCTTTCCAACTAATACTCTATAAAGATGAAGTTCTACAAACACTTCCATCAAGATTTATTACATATACAGATCAAATGGCATATTATGTCGGAAAATTCTCAGACGTTTGAAAGCAGAAGCCTAAGTACTCGTACAATCAGGAAAAACCTACTTGTAAGAAAATTCTTCCACAAAGCAATTTTATCTGGCAGTCACAATCAGAAGCTTGATAGACATAGACAGGACGAATCAGCAATAAAAGCTAGCTCTGTATCATAAAAGATAGTCTGGTTTAAATTCTCCATGCAGGAGAGATGTCTCTATGATACCAACTTACTGAAGTTGATAACAGAAACCATGATGCTAGTAAGACATGGTGCTTACTGATGGATAAAGAAGCATGAAAAACACCCGTATGGACCCTCTTACACCTAAAAACAATTAGGGCATGTTTTACCAAACCCACCAAACTCACTTTTTCTAAAACCCACTTTTAATATAACATAAATAAATTATTTCTATCAAAAATTTATTTTTTAAAATTTTGATTTTAAATTCACTTTTAATACAAAATAGATATAAAAATTTATTTTTTATTAAATATTTTAAAATGTAAAATTTATTTTAAACTCACTTTCAAAAAGGTGAGTTTAGCTCAAGGTAAACATGCCCTTAAGCATTTAAACCGCCTGACTGGTTAGACTTAGACGTGTACTTAATAGTGGTATACATCAACCACGACCAATAAATGCATTTTATAACAGGTTCACCTCGTGAACTCATGTGAAGTCCATTTCTCTTTATTTTGTGAACTTCCAAGAAGAGTCACAGTTTTATACAAACTCAACCATTCCATGCGACAACATGAACATTGACCTGATGCAACCACATCAGGTCTTAATACATGATTGGTTGACATTTTTATGCAGCTTAGTCAAAGGTTAATTATGCCAAGCTGTAGAAAAAGAGCTTATAAAGCTAAGAAATACATTGCACTTTCTGTTAAATCCATTCTCCACAACACAGGCATCTTACAAAACCAACAGCTCTGCCATCATTACTAGAAAAAAGCTTCTAAGACATCCTAACAAATTAACAAAGCGCACTTAATACCTTCTCTATGCAGAATCATCAGCATGTGAAATCTCTCTTACATATGCAACTCAACAGATACATTTTCTCGGAAACTAAAATCTTTAACATAGCCAAACTCTCTGCTGTAGTTAGTGGTAGTGAACTAATGTGGCTCTCCTACTTCTTCCAGGATGTTTTTACAATATATGCTACTTTTGAGACCTAACGAGACTTTACAACAACATCAAGAGGTAGACTCAGTATGTAAGTACTTCTAATGATTGCAACGAAAATAAGATGACTAAGGCAGATGAAATTGGCAAGCTCTAGTTGATCAAAAGCCTAAATTTAACTTGATCCAGCAAAATTACAAAACTCTAGATATATTATCATATGTGAAATATGAATTCTCAAAACCTCATAGGTTAGTGTGCCGCCAGAAGAATCAGGTTGACGAAGAGTAACATTTGATATGGCACCACTGGCAGACAGAATGCATATTGCCCTAGGCCCTTGTTGCGAAAAAGAGATTATTTTCATTGTGACATCCTGCAAAAATATGAAATGTTAATCAGGAAAAAGTCGCACCAAGTATTAATTAATTAAGAGGTACAAAAACCACAACTTTAGAACTCCATAGATATGTACAAATGCATTTACGTGGTCTAATATTTGAAAATGCTTGTCTCATTTTGTTGCAGTTTTTAATAAATATTTTATGAAAAGGTTTCCCATATGCTCAATTTTCATAAAAAGCCCCAGTAATATTTTTAATTTGTTATATATTCTATATTCTCGGGTCAAGACAAAAATATCTTATAACATCTACGAACCTATGAAGTTAGCATCTAACAAGGATAAAATTGGGAACTCAAGACTTGCTGGAATCAAAGGCTTAGATGAAATGCAATTGCTTGTCAAAAACTATGCCAGAAAAAGCGAAACATCTGCTTGCACATTTTTTTAAAACCCTAGAAATATATTAATGTACTACATTTATCTACGTCTTTTGAAATCAGTACGGAATGTCTTTTTTGGCTACAGATGCAAACAACATGGCTAACACCAAAACCTGCATGCATACCACAACACTTCAGGAGTAAGAAACAATGCAAATTAACCAAAGAATACCAGACGCTACATGTCAGGGTAATTAAAGGAATGGAGCAAATAAAAGCTGCCGTACATCTTTTTTCTTTGACGTGAGTAACAGCAAGCAGAACCTCCAAAAGTTTAGAAATACCATAATAGCTAAGTTTACTAGATCATAATTCAATTTTTAAAGCTGTATAATGACAGCAGATGCAGGTCGCCAAGCAAAAAAGAATATAAAGTATACCTCTCCAGCCGCAACAGTTATGACATGAGGTGTGAAATTCGCACCAGCAGAGCAAGCTACCATTTCACCTACAAATAAGTTCTAAAGGCAATAAGCTCCAGCTCAAGCAAGAAAAGCAGATCCTCTGATGTTACTAAGAAAAAGAATATTGAAAGGACTCTAGGAACAACTAATGACCCAACAATGCCATATCAGTCATAGGGAATCCAAATTAAAGAACTAAAAAGGAAGTCCTTGGACCTAGTCATACAGCTGAGATAACAGCCCAAAAACAAAACATTTGCTTCCCCATCATTTGGAGACACCATCAAAGACAGCTCTCGCTCCCTATTTGAGGGTCCCACTGCTGACAGCCCGTCAATGTAAACAAGAAGCCGTCCTAAGAGAAGTTCAAGCAACTTTGATTGTAAGTTTAAACCCCGAAGAAGCCATTGTCTGTGCCTGAACAAGGGTTCCACCAGTTGACCAAGTGGGCTCTTCAGAATCTCAGATGTTGCCCCATGTCAACTCTTGATACCATTTACCATCTGACACCAACTAACTACAGGCGGAAACACTATATAATTTAAGATTCTATCTCAGGCCAAGCCCAAGTCTCCCACACAGATTCCCGTGCAAGCCCCACCAGAAGTTACTCCTTTCAAAGACCCTTGCAGAAATTCCAGCTATGATATCATCCATAGCCCCATGAGACAACGACCACCAACCCAACAAAACAAACATACCCACACAGAAATTATAAAAAGAACCAGAGAAAATGACAGATTCATCAAGAGCGTATCACATGCCATCAGCAGCGGTAAAATATTAATCTTGGCCAACCAAAACGGTCTTACATACTTCGTTAAGCAGTTAAATCTAACCAAATTCAAAAGCTAGCAACTAAACAATTAACCATCCATTCAGTAAAATCCAGGAACTGGTGAGTTGAAACTCATTACCTAACGTTTCAAACTCGATTGTTTGACTGTGTTGTTGTTGGGGCTTCAAGAGGAAGGTCGACAGCCGCCCTTTACCTCGCAGGTGGTGTGGCTTCATCGTCACAACACCGGAAAACTCCCCAGCAGGAACCGAAGCTGAGATCGGCATGGGATTCAACGGCACCATCAGGCTCCCATCTGGGGCGTACTTCCTTGGCCTCCCTCTCTTCTTCCTCGTTCCCCCAGGCGGTGTAGGCCCCGAACCCACTCCACTCGCCTGCTGACCTGGCTGCTGAGCTGTTGGCTGTTGTTGTCGCTGAGCTGACTGAGGCACGGGCGTCGTCGCCGGAGCTCCGGCGGTAGGACTAAGATTTTCGCTTCCAGTCGGTGTTTGTTGGATAGCACCGGACTCCGTCGCTGGTGCCAGAACCGCCGTTTCCCCAGTTGGCCCACCTTCGGTTCCCTCCATGCATAGATTAGGCTTTTAATCCACTTAACTCACTTAACCCTCTTAACTCCCCAAAAATCAAGCTTAAGCTGATTAACTCAAAAGCTCTTAAAAAAATCTCTGCTATTGAAGTTTTTTCTAAAATAAAATGACTGGAAAATTCCAGCGACGATGATCGACTGGTTCGCCTAAGCAGAAGAAAGTCAGTAAAACAACAACAACAACAAAAAGTAAATTTTTTATTGGACGGAAAACCGCCGGAAAAACAATTAGGAGGGAATTTTTCAGACCGGTCTGAAGAACTGTGGGTTGGACGAAAGCAAGAGAAAAGCTAGACAAGAAATTATAGCAAATTATGCTTTGATAATTTTCCATATAATTTATAATAAATAGTTTTAAAAAGTAAATAGAAAAATAATTGGAAAGATTAGTGGGTGGTAATATTAAATAGAAATAGAAATAAATAATAACAACATAATTAATGGTGAATATTTTAAAGCAAAGAAGTTACAAAATCGAAAAATGCGGGGCTAGGTAATGAATTAATTAATTACACCGCAGAGTCCGTCACGGAAATTAATGAAATGAAAGTTGGAAAAAAGAAAATAATTAAAAATTATGAAATATTGAAATATTTCATATTTTTAAAGAGATATTTTATTTGTTAAATGGCCGAATTTTTAAATTAAAAGTTGAAAGGAACGTTAGAGGCCCGCCAGCGTTTTGTTTTCATTTTTTTCCCCTTCGGACTTGTGTAATAAATTCTAAAAATGATCTAAAGACAACTTTGCTCTTGAAAAAAGTTTAAACGGAACGTATTTTAAATATATATAACTGAATTCTATAAAATAAAAATAAAGTTTTCAAAAGTAAATTAAAAAATTATATTTTAATTGTTAAAATAAATTAAAAATAATATTTTATTTTATATTTCGAATAAATGATTTATCTTTTTATTTAAATTTGAAATAAAAATAAAAGATAAATAATTTTAATTTTAAATTTAATTTATAGTTAAAATATATGAACGTTTGGAATATTAATTTTGGTAGAAAAAATTATAAGTTCCGATCATTTGATCGCAGGTAATTTTTAAAAATATTTATAAAATAGAATTTTTTTGTAAATAGAAAATATTTTTATTTTTTAAAATAAATTCTATTTTCTTTATTTTTAGAAAAATAATAAAAATATATAATAAAAAAATTTATTTCTTAATGTTTTAAATATTTAATTTTTAAAATAAATTTCTAAATACTTAAAAATATAAATCAAAAAATTATATTTTTGGTAAACTAAACCAAACGTCTCCGCATTCGGTGAGAATGGCACCGATGAATGTAAAGCGTGCAGGTTCTAAAATTTTTCAGGTACCTGAAGAGTGAGTTGGGTGTAGTCACCGACGGTGAGAGAAAAAAAGTAAACTGTTTTACTGCGTTTAAGAGTACTTATCATTTCAAAAGTTTCTTTAACTTAAAAAGAATTACATACAATTTTTTAGAAATTCTTTTAAAATTTTTGAAAGATATATAAAATAATTATATGTATAATTTTATTTATTTAAATATTTATAAAATAAAATAATTAAAAATTAAAATTTTAATGAAAAGCTCTTTTTGTCGTAATTACGCCCAAACGTTTTGGCTCGGAAGTGATCATTTTGAACTTAACCTAAAATTGTCGAATGATTTTTAACACTTTGACTATTGGATATTTTTATCATCAACTAAGATACATTACTATAAATTATATTTTGAATATAATTTTAATTTTAAAATTTATGGCTATAAGTGAGTTAACTTTTTAATAAAAGTTATTATAAGAAAAAAAGAATACACCTCAAACGTAATCATTTCATGAAATATAACTATTCTGCAAAATAAATTATTTTAAAATCATAAAAATATTCAAAAATAATTCTTTTGTAAAAATATTGCTTCACTGAAGTGATAAAATAGTATTGTTGGAACAAGCCAAAGTATGGATATACATTTTCTTATAAGATAGCTTAAGATGTTATAACTATTTGGAGCTAAAAGAAGACGCTTTATATTTGCTTCTGTAGAATAATAATGTAAAAGTTGCCGTAAAATAATTTATACTTTATATATAATTATTAATTTTTAAATAGTTACTGTAAAAATATTTTATAATATATATATTTATATTTATATATTAATATTTATTTACTAAATTTTGATTTGATTTAGGAGGTCGATTTGGTGACCCATCCGATTAAAAAGTGATCCGATAATTCGATAATTTTTTTGAATTGTTGATCGAATTAGGTTTTAAAACTATGCATACAGCTAGCCCTTTAGATAAGCACATAAGAAGAAATAATAAAACTTCAATTAGCATCTAAGAAAATTTTTAAATCTTGAAAATCGGAGCTATTTTGCTTATTTGACATTGCATTAGAGTTTTTAAAAAAATATTGACTAACTAAAATATGTGTGGACAATTAAGTGAATTCTGACTTAACCCGTGAACGTTTAGAGGATATTTAAAATATTTTTAAAATAAACATATTTTTTAAAAAGATAATTTTTACTTATTATCTTATAAAAATAATCAAAACAAATAATAAAAAAATTATGATGTAAAATTTTTTCGAATTTTGTCAAGTTTATAAAATTTTGAGTACATTATATTTATAATTTTATTTGAAAGTAAAATTAAAAAGAAAAATTAGAAGTTGTTGATAATACCGTCAATAACGCCTAGATCCAGCTTTGATGCTCCTTTTTGGTACAATTTGAACCACAGAGAATTGTATCTTATAAGATATATATAAATTTTATCTTTTAAAAATTAAATTTAATTATTGAACAATTTTTAAAATAATTTAAAATATTATCTCGGTCAACAATCTCAGCAAATTAAAATATCTATATCTTTTATCTCTCTTACAAATATTATCAAGATCTTTCTAGAGACATTTGTAGTTTAATAAAAATAAAGTTGTTCACCGCCTGTTATTTTATTTTATTTATTTATTTATGGAGAGTTTCCTAATTAAACTTCTCTTAGTTTAATGATTTCGAAGATTTTTATGGAAAATTATCCCTTGATAAAATAGTGAAAAAAGCCTGACAAATAAAATTTAAAAAATAAGATGAGAAAAGGAAAGGCGTATGCAAATTTTCCCTACATGTAGGTACTAAAATGAGAAATAGAATAAATTAAGTAAAATCAGGTAAGAAAATTAGCCGATAGATTTTTTTTTGAACTTCAAAAAAATTATATATATTTTTAAATTTTGAAAATTTTGGTAAAGAAAAATAATTTGAAAAATAATTATATGTATATATATTTTTTAAAAATATATTAACTAATTACACTTAAAAAATTTTTTAAGAAGGCTAATACTATAGAAAGTTTTATATTACTTTACGACACTTATCTTTCTAATTTTTATGTTAAATTTTATTTAAAATAAAAAATCTAAAAAGTTAGATTATAAAATATTATTATTATTATTTTTCTTTTTTAATAAAAGCTTGTTTTGTAAAATAATTTTAAAATATATTTTGTTTTAAAAAAATATTCTTACTTTCAAACTTCCTCTATACTTATTCTATATAAACCCCTACATAGGTTGATTTCTTATTTGTTAATGAAATTTGAAATTCTAAAAATTTAAATCATGATTAAAAATCATTTCAATAAACATAACGAAAACATTTGGCACACAATTTTTTTACTTCCCATAACTCTCACATTTTCTAACAAATTTTTACATTTAAGAATCTTTTAAAACTAGAAAATATAAATAAATTAGATTTTATCGAATTTTTATTAGTTATTTTCTTTAGAAAAAAATTTTTTAATTTATTTTTATACAAATTTTAAAATAAACTTGTTCCAAAGAACTTCTAATTATCAACTGCCAAACATCCTCTACATATGCGTGCGGTGCAATAAATTGTAAAGAAAGATGAAATTTTGAATTTTAAGCTTTCAATCCAGCGACTGCTTTACTAGAAGACTTAACAGTTGCAGTAAAACAATTTTTTAAAGTTTGAATTTCTAAAGTAATTTTTAATAAGTTAATTTAAAAATTGAGTGAAATGTTTATATATAGTTATAGAAAAATATATAATATAATAGTTTTAGTTTAGTTATAATTAAAATAAGTAGTTTTAAAAATAATTTTTAATAAAGACTTTCTACAAAACTGAATGTCTGAATCTGTTGTAAGCGCATATTCAATAATGCGTTTCGACTAACTTTCTCCATTTAAATAAATCTATATTCTCGATAAATTTTACAAAACATCATAAATATTTTGAATTTAAAAGTTTTAGAATAATATATTTATAAAAAAGTTTTATATTTATAACCTTTTAATTAAAATAACAAAACTCACTTTCTAGAAATTTATTAAAATAATTTTCTTCGGAAAACTTTTTTTTTCATGTAACTAAAAGGATATCATTAGAGCTAGAAAGTTTCTAGGAGTCCTTACAAAAAAATATATTTTCTGAAAATGAGCTTTTTCTATTGGAATAGAAGCAGAGCTAATTTAGAAAAGTCTTTTGAAAGTGCTTTCACATAAAGTGATTTTCAATTAAAATAGATATATAAATTACTGAATTAGTTTTTAACTTAAATTTATTTATGTATATGTTTATTATAACATATTCTTCAATAAATTACGTATTTAATAAAAAATAATATTATAATTAGTAGAATGATTTTGTATTTATTTTTCTCTTAAAATAGAAACACTCAAAATAAATTATTTTGTATAGACACATGTATAAATAAAATATACTTAATAGAACATTTTTTATTATATTATATTTCAGTATAATTCATTTAAAATCAAAGCATTAAATTTGCAAAAATATTCTAATAATAAATTATTGACCTAAATTATTATTTGTATATAATTTTTCTCTTTTCATATTGCATCATGAACAAATAGTTACATATTGATTAAAAATAAATCATACATTAAATCAGACTGCACGATGCTCAGTCCGAAATATCTATCTCTACTAACGTAATATCGGACTGCAGGAAGCTTCTGTGGTTAGAGAGACAAAACTTTTACATTCTGCTGTTGAGAACGCATCATCATAAACGCTTTCTTTTCTGATTAAATTATGAATCGTCATACTAGCTATGGCAATATTTCATTGAACGTCAATTGAAAACGATGGCATCTTTTTAAAAATTTTTAAGCGAGCTTTTCGCACGCCACAGGTACGTTCAATAAATACTTATTGTACGAAGAATGTAGTCATTTGAATTTTTATTTGAACTTTTTGATACTGTATTTATACATTGAAAGTCGTTAAAATAATATCGTATATCACATATATATAGGTCACATAATATGATATATGTTCATAACATGTATCCACTAAATACTATTTATTGTGTGAAGGATAAACACATTTATGTTTTGGATTACGTACTAATTTGATAAATATCTTTTCGTCTTGAAGATCTTTTTTCTATCCAAATAATATAAAGATGAAGAACATGTTAAAATAAAAAACCGCGAGAATGTTTTGACTGGAATACTTTTTCACAACCAATATAAGATATATGCTCTGAGTAGGATACCATAGACATAATTGATTAATTTGCCAATAAAGAAAATAAACAGAAAGAACCCTAAACTCAAAAGAGCAGTTCCGTAAATTTGGAAACAAACAGAACTAACAAAGTAAAGTGGGGTCCTACTAAAACTTCGCCACCTGCACTGCCAGCCCAAAAAGAAAAGTTTTCTGGCGCGTGGGCCGTAAAGTTACATACGTCACGTGCACGTCCCACTCTCGAACTCGCGTTCTCGTACGAACCGAATAAAAAAAACAAATTCGAACCAAACTGAGTGGAAAAGCGCATGCTCCAACCAATCATGAGACCCCTGAACTCAATTTCTAATTCTTTTTTTCCATTCATTCATTCATGATAAATTCCATTTTTCTTCCATTCACTTTATGTGCTTGGTGACTCACTGAGATAGATTGAAAATTCTAATTTTTCTTTCGAAAGTTGTTTCTTTTCTTTCTGTTTTTCATCTTTCGTGGATGTTTTTAATTTGAGATGTAGAGTAATATGTTTTTGACAAGTATGGATTTGTTAGGTTAATGTTTTCTCGTTTTAGGAGAAGTGACTTTTTGATAGAGATATTTAATAGTGTTCCTTAAAAAAAGTTTCTTTTTAAAAAAATAAGATATATTATTTTAAATTATAAAAAATACATATATATAATTTTTTATTATAAATTATAAATTCTAAAAACTTATGTGTAATATTTTTAAAGTTAAATATAAATTTTATTTAAATTAATAAGCAATCTCAAACATTTTCTTTTCTTTCTTAACTTTAGTTTTGGATAAGATGCATAAAAGTTATTTGTCGCCCCATTTCTATTATACTAAAACTAACAATTTTCAAAAAGCTAGAAGAAAAAACTAATCTGCTTAACAAGATTCCATTAAAAAATGTTGATGGCACAAAAAATTTTCTTAAAATGAAAAAAAGATGATCATAGTTGATAAGATATTTATTTGGTTTTTAGTGTTCTTAGTCTTGCATTTTGCATTGGATTATTGAGCTACAACACCTAAGTAAACAATGATAAGTTTAAATAGATTTTTAAACAAATATATATTTTGCCCATATTTTTTTAGTATTCATTTATTTTCATCATGAGTGATCTAAAATAAAAAGTTAGATATAAGTAAATATTTATACTAATTTAATAAATTTATTTTTAAAGATAGCTTTTTATTTATTTATTGGAAAATTTGCTTCTAAGTGTAGTAACACGAGCTCTAGAGATATTTGAGAGTGCTTATTGAAAAGTAGCCTTTCGAAAAAAAAAAATATTTTAAAAATTTTTAAAATATAAATTTTATTTTTTTAAAATAATAAAAATAACTAATAAAAAAATTTCACGTTTGATGTAAAATTTTTTTGTACTTTTAAAATTATAAAATAATTTAAAAATTTTATAAAAAAATATGAAATAAAAAATTGGTTGAGAAAATCTCTCTTAGACATGAAATTATTCCTACATGTTTCTGGCTAAAGATGCCAGAACTAAAATGCTAGGGCAAATGTAAATAATAAAATAATAGTAAAACTTTTTTGAAGGGTTTCTTAGGAAGTGTTTTAATTGTGCGAAACTTTAATTATTTTTTTCAAATTAGAATTTCAAAAAATTTATATATTTTATTCGCATAAAAAATTGAAATCTTTAATTTTACGTAAAAAATTTCTATTCTAATATTTTTATTTGTTAATTTTGAATTCAATTTTATTTATTTTATTTCCGACTCACTTTTAGAAACAATTTAAATATAAAAATTAAACTTTATTTTCAAATTATTTGTAAGAAACTTTATTTTTAATATTTATTTATATGAAGTTTAGTTACTGTATTTGAAACACCACTCTTGGTTAAAGATTGTTGATATTATAATTCAAGAAACTTTTTGGTATGTTTTTAGTGTGTATTTTAATTGTTATAAAATGAGTTTTATAAATTTGAGTTGGATAAAATTTATTAAAATAATTCAATAAATCAGGTTAACTGAATATGCGAATTAATAATTTAATGATATAAAGTAAATTTTGTAAAATTAAAACACACTTTTATTGGAGAATAAAGATCTGTTTCTGTTTATTTTTGCCTCACCTTTGAAAGGGAGATATACCGACTATGCTTTAAATAATACATTATAAAAATAAATGAAGAAAAAGAAAAAACAATTTCGTCTATTTAATACTATATAACAACCAAATTTTGTAAATTAAAAAATTTAATTTGGAATAGTCTTGGAATCATTTGGCATAAGATGGTGACTTCTTAACATGCAAGCTCTGAGATAATACTTAATTTATTAATAAACAATTATTATTTATATGAACACTACAACAAGTAGTTTTAAAAAAATATTTTTTTGGACACGCAAAAACATATAGACTATTGACTTTTAATTTATAAAAAAAAACTCAATTATTTTTGAATGTTGAATTTCTTGCTTTTATCATTATTAGTATATTAATATTACATAATGATCAAGTTATGTGGATGTTTGTTTTTAAGTGGCCATTTATTTAGCTACTTAACTTGACCTAAAAATTTTAAACCTACTCATTTGAACATTGAATGATTCTTTGGAATATAAAAATGTTATTTACTTAAAAACATGATTTGAAAGTACATTTCTAAAAAAATAAATTTTTTAATAAAAATTGAAGATTAAATTTGTATAAGTAAATGAATAGAATTACAAAATGTATTTTTAAATAATCCACATTTTAAGAATTAATTTTTTTAAATTAATTTAGTTTTACCTAAAAATAATAAGCTTATATAGTAAAACACATCCAAATAACTAAACTTTAATGTTTGATAATTTATAGACAAGAATAATCAACTCAGTTAAACAAATAAATAAATAAAAATTATTAAATTATTAAAAAAATAAAATATTAAATGATAAAGAAAGAAAACAAGCATCTCGCATCATGTGAAGTACGAGTTTTAATTTTCTGAACCCACGCTTATTGTTCTCTATTTTTTAAATATAACTTTCTTTTCTTCACATGAGCTCTTTGTCAGAGAGTCTTTTGACTGCTTGGTCAAACGCTTTAACTCTTTAAATTGCAAGCTGTCAACTTTATTTCTTGTCAACTCTTTCATTCAGTAACAATTTTCATTCACTGCACAAAAGACAATTACAAAGCTGTCTTTGTTAACTACAAACTATTAAACTAAGAGGGTAATTTGCACAAATATAAATTTGTATAAATAAAATTAAAAAATTTGGTAGAATAGAATTTAAAATAATTACTAAAATATATAAAATTTAATTTAAACTAAAATTTGAGAGGATTAGAATTAGATATAACAATAAATTAAAATTTAGAGTGATAATTAAAATATATAAAATAATGAAATTTTAAATCAAAAAGATTTAAGTATAATGTAATTAAAATATGCACTAAATCTTAAGCGCCTCATAAAGTTGAAAATCATATTTTTATTTACTTTTTATGCCCTATGCCTTATTTAATTACATTTTCTTCAAAACTGCAAAGCACGTTTTTCGTGTGCCAAATATACGTCCAATGATAATTTTGTATGAAAAATATATAAAGTTGAACTTTATTTTTTCTCTCTGTAGGTGCCCGTATTTATGGTGTGCTGGCACGACGAAAATTTTTCAGATAATATCTTAGATCTCGATCTTTACAAGAGCCCGTTTATATTTTGCATTCAATAAATAATATTTATCACCGTTACAACGAGAAAATCTCAGTTCAGACCTACGTAATGGTTTGTTCAATATGAGTGAATCATGAAATGATCCTTCCCACTTGGCCCATGCAAATATAATATGCACATTAAAAGTACATAATATCAAAATATTTTGAATAGCATACCATTTACGTTCAATATAAAGTGTTACATCTTTCGGCCGTACAATTATTTTGATATATGTCCTATCAGTAGCTCCAATACATCCTGTATTAAAATTTGATATCAAAATCAGAAATTCAACTTATCTAATATAATAATAATATAAGTGCCGAAATTCGATTTGATCATTTAGTTGAAACTATGAGAGATAACTTCCATTCTGTGGTTTATGAAATGCCTCTCTTTTATTGTCTCTATTATGAGTCTTTATAATATTTACAGTTAATCTCAGATAGACTCAAACACTCTATGAAAATATCGATCGATCGTCTCACCCGAATGATTAAATATTTACTAACTTACTATTTTCTTAACCATGCGCACATGTTAGGGGAAAGATTGTAACTTTTTTATGAACAGATATTCCACGTGTTGGTACTAACTCATACAGTTTTACTAATTCATCACATAGTTGTAAAAGAATAGGTACATTCATCTAGAAATTTCAATAGTAACAAATTTTATTTACTTCTAATATCTATTTCATGAGGACATTATCCGTACGTATAGATGTACGATATGTACGTTTGCATAGATATCGATCGTAATACTGAATTGCTACATAATTTGGTTGTTTACACATTTTTCTCACTATCACTATCAAGCCCACGGATCTATTTAACTTTAATTGTAAAAATTAATTTAAGCTATCAATATCAACTAAAAAGAATACGTATAAACCCATGATTTTTTAAAACAGTAATATCATATTTGATATGAAAAATTTTGCTAACAATATAAATTTGATTATATTACATAATACCACCATCATACTATTAGGACAATATTTTAAAATGTTCAATTAGATCACACTAATAATATACCAATATCATATGCCCACCACAAAAATATTTCAATAATATTTACAATAATATTATGTTACTAATATTATACTACCATCATAATAATATTTTCAATAATATTCACAATAATATCATTTTATTAACTTCATACTACTCCCATAATAACATTTCAATAATATTCACACATACTAACTTCATATTACTACCATAATAATATTGCACAACATATAATAATAAAGCAACAAACAAATACGAAATAACGATATCCAACTCAGATCATACATATAATACCACATGAACTATTTTAAGATTTATCCAGTCCAAAATAGTTGTAATAAAAAGTCAGCCAACTATAGCGAGCTGCAAGCGTTAGAATAACTTATAAAGACTTCACTATCTTCTTTCTTAGTCAAAATACATGCTGCATAATGGGTTAGGGACTATCAGACTCTATCCCCTCAATATGTCAAATATGAACAAACATTGATGGATGGTGGGTATGGATAATATTATTGTGTCTTTCACGCATTATCTTTATTATATCACCGATATGCTCCTTCGAAGATGAGCCAGGGTTCCTTCTCTTTCTGCTGCTGCTTCATGATCTTAGAGGATTTTGAGACACAAAAAAAGATTGTGGAAATAGTCACTATCGCTAACCATAGGAGAAGGAACCTAAATTCAGTTTGAGATTCTTTATTAGCTCGAACATCATCGATATCTCTGCTGCCTTCCAAATGCGATAAATTTGGAGGTGTAGTCTCCTGTTGGACTTGTGATGGTGCCCAAGCTCGCGAACCACAAGCAACAACATCATCAAACAACACTGTGTATCGTTCGCAGTATATGGATAAAAATTTTCCCTTAAACTAATTGAATTTAAAATATGCATTAAGAAAGAAAAGTACATTATTTGGAATTAAATTTAATAATAATGATGCATCTATACGCGATTAGACAAAAATACCTTAATCTTTTTATTTCTGCTACTCCTAATATATAGCGATTGTGTTGTGAGTATAATTCAATCCAAAATCAAACTATTCACAAACCAACAGTTTATAGTTGTTGTGACAAATCTTCATATCATCCTAATGATGTTTTATTTGTTTGCACTCAACCTTCTGACCATAAAATTCTTCTAATAATATTTTGATATTTTGCCAGGCTTGCATATTAAAATGGGTTTTCAGTATATTTTGCCAGGCTTGCATAATCAATTAGTGGATCTAATAAATCAACAGAAAAGTAAGAATCTGAAGAAATAGAAGGATGTTTTAAAGTATCAAACACTTTGAATTTAACGGTTTCACCTAATACTGTCATTGTGAGGGTGCCTTTTTTCACGTTGATACATGTGTTTGCAGTAGCCATAAACGGACAACCAAGAAAAATAGGGATCTTACGATCATTTTTCAAGTTTTCCTCCATGTCTAAAACAATGAAATCTGTATGAAGAATTAATTTATCAATTTGAACTAAAACATCCTCTATAATACCTGTGGGATGCCGTATGATATGGTCAGCAAGCTCGAGACGTGCAATAGTTTTTTTTATACTTTCCAAACCCAACTCTTGGTAGATAAAAAATGGCATCAAGTTGATGCTTGCTCGTAGGTCCAACATAATACGTCCAAATCTCTTGGCACCAATAGTGATAGGAATATCAAAACTACCTGGATCATCAAGCTTAAGTGGAAGCTCGCTTTTCAACATTGCACTTATATTTTTTTTCAATCTGACTCCTTCGTTTGGTGCAAATTTGAGTTTGTGAGCCTTCAAATTTTTAATAAATTTTTCATATGCTGGAATCACTTTATGCAGTCCAGAAGGATGATGAGCAGATTCATTTCCCTGGTGTTGATCACTCTGAGATGGCGATGATTCCGACATTTTTTCTCTTAATCCAGATTTGTCAAGCTCTTGTTTTTCATCACCTTCAACTACACTTTCATCAGAAACATCAACCTTATCGTCATTGTTAATAAGCTTACATGATCTTAATTGAATGGCTTTTACTTGTTTATTATTTCGTGGATTGATGTTAGATTAACTAGAAAATTTACCATGCTCTTTTTGGCTCAAAGCTTGCGCAATTTGACCTACCTGAGCTTCAAGCTTTTGTTGACCAATTGCTAATTGTCTTACCAAATCTTCCAATGAAGTCGATGGCTTTAGTTGAGGTGGAGGTTGGTGTTGTTGATTGTTTCACAAAATGTTGGAATGATTCCTCCATCCAGATTGTAAGTGTTTGAATATGGATCATGTTTAGGATGTCGGTTATACGAACTTACCATATTTGCTTTTTCTTGTACAAACTCAGGAAACTTTATTCCCTGTGGACAATATACAGTAGAATGATCAGATAAATCACAAATGCCACATACCTCTTGTGTTGAAAGTTTTTCGTTCATAGCCAGCAAAGCATCCAATTTGTTATTAATAGCGTTCACCTGCGTTTTAGAAGCATAATCGTTATTACCATTCACCTCATAAATTTTACCTTGTCTTTCTCGTGTATCTATATGTTGCGTCTCAAGAGCTAGTTTTTCGAATAGCGTTTGACATTCAACTGGTGTCTTATTCCGAATAGATCTACTTGAATAATTATTCACTGCAGCCTTACTAGAAACGGTTAGTGCCTTATAAAATATACGCATCAAAATCAAAATTAGCAAACTATTGTGGGGACATTGAATTAACAAGTTATTAAATCGTTCCCATCCCTCAGAAAATAACTCATCAGATTGTTGAGTAAATTACATGATTTTATCTCTTAATGCATCAGTTTTCTGAGTTGAAAAGAATTTCTCTAAAAATTTGTTTTGAATTTCAGTCTTAATAGTAAGTGAACTAGATCTAAGTGATTGTAACCATACCTTTGCTCTATCTTTTAAAGTGTAAGGAAAGATTTTCACTTGAAGGTGTTCATCAGTAACCCCATCTGTCAAAGGCATGTTAGAAACCATATTAAAATTTTTTCAAATATGAGCTAAAGGATCCTCATTATTCAAACCATGAAAAGAAGGCATCATATTAAAACTCATAGTTTTCAACTCATAGTTTCTAGCAGCATCAGGGAGAACTATACTAGATGGAGATACAAGAATTGTAGAAATGTCAAGATCTCTCATTGTTTCATTTGGTACAACAGCCATCTTTTCAATTCTAATATTGAAATGATTTCTACGCTCACGTCTAATTCTCCTAACCTCTCTCAAGCTTAGGATCAAATTCAAGTGAATATTGATTATGAGAGCGAGTGATCATTCAATAATGTAATTATAATGAAAAACAAACTAATATACTCTAAGCTAAATGCAAAACAAATTCAAAATATCAATGAATCTAAATGAAGTTAGATTGAACCAAAGTCAACAAAACAATCCCCGGCAACGGCACCAAAAACTTGATTTAGATAAAACCAACTAAGAAAAACTCAGTGATTCTATCGTAGTCTATCCCGCAAGTGCATGGTTATCGTCTACCGTATAACAGATAACGAGTTTGTTCCAAAGAGATTGTTGTTAATTCTAATTCAAATTTTTAACTAACAAAAGTTATGTTTGTAAAAGCGAATCAAAAGGTACGAGACCTAAGAACGAAAAGTAACGCACGGATCGAGAAAACAGGTATGCAAACAACTGAAATTTTAGAATCCACCGCTAATGCCTCTAATTTAATATTTAAATAAATATGATAATAGATTATGATGATTGTGAAGACCTTCTATCTAACACCTTGGTCCAGTTCATAGATACGATTTTTAATTATGACTTTAACTTTGGTCCAGTATAAAATCACCTATCGCTAGTGATGTTCTAACTCCTTATTTAAAAATTACTAACGATGTATTAGGTTCTGCGAAATCATAAATCATGTAGTTACATTCATTTCGGTCCAGAAAATATTAACTGCAGTTACTAATCATATAATTCGTAAGTTATGCTCCAATTAGTCCTCACAAACACAATTAATATAATAATTTAGATATCAAACTCAATGCTAATCATACATGCAAATTTAACGTCTAAACATTCTTTCAAACAATAATTAACAACTCATATAAAATCAACAATACATACATCACATAATATTCAAGAAATAAATTAAATTTATTAGGGTTTCATCCTAACTCCAGTTTAGAGAATTTAGCCACTCATACTAATATTACACACAATAATATTGTATGAAAAATAAAACATGAGAAAAAGAGAAGAAAACAAATCTGAAATTTTTTTTTGTCTCTAATCTGATCTTCCTTGTGTCTCCCGTTCGGCTCTCTCTAGATTTTCCGTCGGCTCTTCGTTAACTCCTTGTTGGTTCTTCTTGGCCCTTCATTTATTCCTTTTTATAGTTGAACTTTCTCCCACAAAATTAGAAAAAAATATCTTTAGAATTTTCGGATTAGATTTGATACTAGATTTGATGCTAAATATTTGGTTTAGATTTGATTGGTCAAATGCATCAATAAGGACCGCCGCTTGATATTTCCTCCCATGATTAGCTCTTTCATTTCATTCCTTCAATAATTTGCTTCTTTATTCACCTATGCTTCAGAAAAATAAAATAAAATAAATTAATTCATATTATGAGTAGAATTTTAATAAAAATCTAATATTACTATAATAATAAGATATAATAAATATGTATCATTACACATTATCAGCAAGAATTCCTAAAAAATCGACATAGTGCCAGTTATAACAAGCATAAGCAAATATAACTAAAAAATTATTATTTCTCAATAATAATAACTAACAATTTCTTAAAAATCATAATAGGACCGGTAAGAGAAAGTATAGCCAACAACATCTCAAAAATTAATTCAGGCCAGTAAGAATAGCCAACAATCCCTCAAAAATTAAAATAGGGTCGGTTAGGACAAGCATAGGCAAATATATCTCAACAAATATTTACTTGCTAGTAAAGATAATCAATAATCCGTAAAATATTATGATAGTGACACTATGTTTAAGCATAGACGACAACACCTAAAAAATTAAGCAACGCCAAAAAGAATAGCAAAAAATCTCTCAAAATTACTATAGAAACAGCAAGTCTAAGCACAAATAACATTACCATAATATTTCAAATAACAAGCTAGTAATGGTAATCATAGACAACAATAACATAATAACGGGCTGTAAGGTAGCAATCACCTATAATGTCACCCAAAAAGAGCTGCAAAGTAATAGGCAACCAAGTATTTCATTGGAGCATTATATAAGACAACAAAATTTCAAAAGTCATTATAAAGACAGCAAAATTATACAACAATAATACAAGATAGAGCCGGTTAGAATAAGCATAAGCAGATATAAATCAAAAATTATTATTTGTTAGTAAATATAATTAATGATATCTCAAAAATTATTATAGTACCGATTTTTATCTATTTAAATATAATTAATTTGTTATTTTTATTATATATTCATACATCATCAAATTAAATGACTATTCATTTCTATCCATTTTATTATGTTTTTATACTCTCTCTTACCGTTATTTTTATTTATGTATTCAAACATAATCTAAGAGAGAAATGCAAAATTGAAATATTTTAATTATCAAGCAAGTATATATATATATTCGTTTAAAGAGATCACGTGATTAGCGGAGTAGAGACGAGAGAGAGAAAGAAGAGGCATGTGAAGTCATTAAAAGATGTGAAAGTGAATCCATGTGCCTGAGAGTCTGCGTGTAATTCACATTGCACGCCGACGCCGTCACTCTTTTCTCGCCGGAGAGTTGATTATTTCAGTCAACTGATAACTGATCGGCAAATTTCTCAGGTCTTAGTACTGTTACGCGGTGGTGTTTTTTTTGTTTTCTCTACTCACGTGTTTGTGATTCCAATGCATTCTGCTTCCAATTGCTTATTGCAATGTGCTTGAACACCCTATCCTAATCAGATCATATCCATAATTTTAACAAATCCTTGATGATTTGGGATGCAAGTTAATTTATCAAAGACCACCCTAGCTTGTTAGAGAACACCAAATAATAACGGCCATCTGTTCTTAAGGAGTTCAAAGAGCCCAGTCAAAGCATAATCTTCACTCATATTATTAAAATTAATAAAAGTTTTTAATTGGTTGTCTAACTTACGGCAATTTTTATTTTTTATGTGGACTTGGAAGTTGGAACTGGCTCGGAGAAAGCATAAGTGCTTGTTTACGAACACTCCAAACTTATTTTTTTAAAATTTATTTTTAATATAAAATATATATATAATTTAAAATAAAATTTTTTATTATTAAATTTTTTTTAAAATTAATTTTAAAATTTACTATATTTTATTTCTTAAATTGATTTTTAAAAAATTTATTTTATCTATTTTATCTATAAGGTAAATACGTTCTAAGCGGAATTGTAATGTTAACGGACAAACTTCTCCCCCAAATTCAATATTTTTTATTAAGGATGATTTAACAATAAATTGCACTTCATTTTCAAAAAAATTAAAATATTTTTTGTCACATATATGCAAGACTGAAAGGATATGAAAGAATGGCAAGTAGAATATTTTTTGTTGAGCTCAACTGCTACACTATCCAATCAAATCCAACGCAGAGTTTGGAATCAAACATAGAATTGCGTCTTTCCTGGCTATTGGAGAGAACAGAAGACCTGAACTAGCAAAATAATATTAACAAATTTCTTCTAGCATTTATATGTACAAGAAACAGATTGAATTCACTACTACAACAAGGTGAGGTGTTAGACAAAAGAAAAACAAAGTCTCCATTACATATCTTTGCTATGTTCTCCTCCTTGCCCTGCTGGCTTTGGCTTGACGATGGTTTCACTCTCCCACCTACTTCGTCTCCTTAGCCAGCTGCATACCACAATCATTGCAACCAGATTGAACGAGTAAAATAACAAAACAATTTTTCACTTTGCTTCAAGCACACACTGAACGGCATCCAACCCAAAATCGATTTGGCATCTGACATTCTCATTCCAGCAGTATTGGTTCCAATCCGTTCTTTCTTTGTTCCGAAAATCTTCTTTCGTTCTGAGTTGCATGATTCTGATCCCTTCAAATTTTATTTGAACTCTTCTAATTCAGGACCTGATGAGTCCCAAACTGTAGAGATTCCTCTTAACAAAGCTTCCAAGATAGAACAATCCGGCACCACCGTCAACTCCTCTCCCTCCAGAAGCCAACGGTTTCTTTGGAAACCTCGCCGTAGACTCTTCACAGACTGTTAAACCTTTCATACCAAGCCTCTGCTGCACTGACTCAATCAGCTTCCGGTCCGCTGGAGCGCCAAGAGCGTCCGTCACAAAGAACACGTTCGACGTTATTTCGCCTTTGGTCGACACTTCAGCTTGTCCAACAAGCAGACCGTTCTCTCTGAACGTTCTTGTCACTTCAGATAGAAGCCCCCGGCGATCGACAGTGCAGAGCTCTACTTTCAATCCCTGTTCACCATTATCATGAATAATTTGACCCCAACTACAAGATTGTAATAAAGGTTTGGAAACAGTGATAGCGAAGCACCTCTGAAGCTCTGCGAGCAACGGCGGCCTGCAAGCACTCTACCATTCGCTCTCTTTCGGCTTCCGAGCTGATCGGTGTTCCATCAGAACGCCTTATGTAGAATTCCTATAGGATACACATTGTTAGAATTTTCGAAACATAAAGGTTGCAAATTTTCAATGAACAAGAGTTTCGAACTTGTTTTAAATGGCTACCTGATAAGCTCGTTCGCCGTCGGTGTCAATGGTGCCATGAAAAACAACATACTCCATGTCTGTTAACGTACAAACAACATCAAACAAAAGCTTAGGCCTATCCTGGCAATGAACGGCGAGAACAGAGTAACCCCTCTCTGCCCAGTTCTGAACAGTTACAGTCGGCGGCGGAGTAGTAGCGCTAACGGCGGTGTCGGCCCTCTCGTAATCCCTGTCGGCAAACATTAACTGATGAAGCCGGCGGTCAGGATGAACACCAGTAGAGCGCACGGCTGCTCGTGTTCCTGCAATATCACTGTCGTCGCCTTTCAAAATGTTAGACAATCTTGATTCTAGCAGTTGGATTTTGAAAGGATCCTGAATAACAGAACCGGTATTATCATCGTTGAGACTAATCACTGAAGCAATTCTTCCCTTATGTGTCCACACTTTAGCTTCAGCAACGCAACATTCCAGCTCCGCAAGCACGGCGAAGACTTCCGATAAAAGACCTGGCCGGCAACTTCCAGTGAGCTCCAGTGCTAGTTCTTGTTGTTGTTCTTCTTCAACACAATCATCAAGTGAACTCTCTTCACTACCTTCACCCAATGCTTGTTCAATGTAAGAAAGCAGAGAGCTGTCTGTAAGCTTGTGACCATGAAGGTCGGTAACATAGAAAACGTCCATGAACCAACGACCGTCTGATGAAATGTAAGCTTTTCTTATTGAAAGATCAAGATCAGTGAGAATTTGAACTGCTTCAAGTAACACGCCGTGCTTTCGCGCGCTGTCTACTTTCACCAAGGTCGCCGTTGAACACGCCGCGTTGTCTATTACCACTCTGTAAAATCATTCAAATGAAAATCAGAAATAAGAAACAGGAAAAGAATGAAAACTTTGAAAAAGAAAGAAGGATAATTAAGGAAAAAACCTTGGAGTGTTCATTCGGATTACAAGCTTTTCGTATTCTTCTGCCCACGCCATTGATTAGAAACAATATCTTGCAAATGAAAAGAAGAAACAGGGGAACAACCTTGGATTGATTTATGAGTGTTGTTGGATTTTTTTTGCTTGGACGTGGGAAAGGGAGAAGAGCAGTCGGGCTTTTAAAGAGCTCAAAGAAAAACAAAAACCGTTGGGGCAAGAGAGAGGGCAACAGAAAACTCGGGCAGTTGACGCACATGCCGCGGCCAGTAGGGAGTACAACAACAACAAATAAGAAACAACAACAATCTCTAACCTGAACCGGTTCTTACAAAACCGAGTTTAATTTTTCGGAACCTGGTCTGAGTCAAAACCACCGAACTGAACGTCTCTACCGCTGAGACCGGACTGGTGCCACAATGATTGTATTCGGATTTGCAATTTGGAGTATTATCCTAATTAACAAAAGTTACTTACTTCAATACCTGATTTAAAAATAATAAAACTCCATTTTGTAATTTTTAAAAGTATCTCAGAACTCTTTACGCAGACGTATTCCATAAACTTTATATGTCTTATTGCCACCTTCGGTAGGCTATCAGTCATAATATTCCAGTTATAATAAAAGCATATTTTAATTGTATTATATAAATTTTATATAAATATAAAGTTAAAATTGAAAATTTAAATTTTAAAGAGAAAATAAATTTTTTTAGAATTGAAACATGTTTTAAAATTAACTCAGTCCTAATAGAATTAAAAGATAAACTATAACTTACAAAAACCATGTCGCAAATTTCGGTATTGGTGTGTTTCAAAACGCTCATAATTTTATTTTTTTCTCAAATTTTGAATTATGATTAGTTCATATGATTTCAATAACACAAAAAATTTAAAACTTTATTTTTATATAAAAAACTCCAGTTTTAATTTTTTTATTTATATATTTTCTAATATAATTATATTTTTTAAATTTTAATATAATTTTAAAACCTATTAAAACATAAATATTAAACTTCACTTCTACTTTATTTTTAAAAAAATTTTATTTTTTATTTTTAATTTTATAAAATTTAATTACGAACAGTTGAAATACAACTGTACAAAACTCGGGGCGGTAGAGTATTCATACGACGGCCTCGTGAGTACAGCTGAATCAATCACGTGATTCTTCGTGAGATAACACGTGCAATCTCTGGCGCCTGTTGCCTCCTTCCTGCGCGCGTTATTCGTGCTCTCCCACTCAAAAACATTTTTCCCCTTCATTTTTTTTTTCTCTCCTTATTATTCAAAACCAACACAAATCATGTCTAACAAATCAAAGATTATCTAATCTAAATTTTTGAGAGAACACTTCATTGCTGTTGCTTTTATCTTTTATGCTGAACGGAAATACTGCAATATGTCGCGGGTTTGGTTTGCAGTTGGTGAACAGGAGCAGATATAAAAAGGAACTGTTTGCATGATTTCTGCTAGCTTGCTACGTGCGCCGTATGACTTCGGTGCGCGCGATCGGATCATTTCAAAACCAACAGCAGAGACTAAGCTGTTGGATAGATATAATAGTAATTTCATGCACGCACATTGATCAAAGATAGCTAGCTACAGAGATTTTGTTCTTCGTTGATTTTTTTTTTTTTTGAGGTTATTGATATTAATTTTTGGTCAAGTGCGTATTTTAAATGTTCATAATTTTATTTTTTTAAATAAATTTTAAGCTCAAAATAGTTCATATATTTTGATTATATAAAAAATTTAAAATTTTATTTTCGCGTACAGAATTCTAAAGATAAGTGAGTGGGATAGAAAGAAATTATAATATAATTATATTTTTTAAATTTTAACACAATTTTAAAAATTATTAAAATATAAATACTGAACTCTATTTTTATTTTATTTTTAAAAAATTTTATTTTTATTTTTTATGTTTATTAAACTCAATTATAAATATTTAAAATATGCCGTATTTAGTTTTAATGGTTGTCAGAATAGTGTTCTCTTTTTTGTTATTATTTGATGTGAAAAAGTTAAAAAAAAGTTTCGGGCTGGAATATAATTGAATGGAATGGCGGGAAGTGGGAGAAGAGTTTCCCGCTACTACTATATTCGAACGGCGCTTGAAGGCCGGGAAAGGACGTAAATTCCGTGACTAAGGTGGGCCCTTTCATGCACGTAAAAATGGACCCACATTATTTATCTGAAGATTGTTTATGTGTGCGTTTAAAGTAATTATAAAATAATTTTTTTTAAAATAAAAAAATATTTTTATTATTTTTAAAAAATAAATTCTATTTCATTTATTTGAAAATAATAAAAATATATAATAAAATATTTTATTACGTAGAATTTTTTTATAATTTTAAAATTTTTATTAAAATTTATATATATTTATAAAAAATATATAAAAATATAAAATATAAAACAAATGTTAAAAAACGCTCAATCAAACGGCTTCTTGCTCTTTTTTCTGCTCTATTTTCATTTCGATAAAATTGTATTACAAGCGTTATCTTTCTACAGACCTGCCGAAATTATAATGATAAATTCCACAACATTTACAAAAGAATGAAATTTTCTCATTGTTAATTTTATTTGATAGTCTAAAAGTTATGATTTAATTTATTCTACAGAGCTACGGTAGGAAAGGAGTTGACTTTGACTTATCAACCCACTAAATTTTATTTCTTTTCAAACTCAATTTTAAAACAAAATAAATAAATAATTTAAAGTAATTTTTTATCAAAAGTTTTGATTTCAAATTTTAATTTTGAAATTCATTTAAATACAAAATAAATATTAAAACTTTTTTATTAAATATTACTAATTATTAAATTTTATTTTTTAATTTATTTCTAAAAAAATGAGTTTGTTTTAAATAAATACGCACTTGAAGGTCATTCATTGTAATATTTATGACTACTTATCAAAATTTTAATGCTAGATTTTATTTGTCAATAAATTTTTATATTGATTTATGTTAAAATTTTAAATAAAATAAATAGATTATACGTAATAAATTATGTATATATATAAATAATTTATTTAAGATAAAAAAATTAAATTTTGATTCTAATAAAATATTAATTTCAACTTTTTTTAACCATTTTTTTACGTTCTTTACATGCATAGAGTGTCTTTTTTATCAACAAAAGAAACTTGTATATGCCATAATAACTTAAATGGTAAATAAAAAATTCTCTATATAGTAATATAGAAAAATTTATAGAAATTCAAAATATAAAAATATATATACGTTATAAAATATTTATATAAATTTCTTAATAAATCTCCTAAAAATTTGTTATCTAAAAGAAATGTTTTTCTTTGAAAGAATTTGTTTGCGGTAAATTTCAACGTGTCCTTAAAATGGGCATTTGCTATTATTCTTTTTATTTCTAATGCATATAATCACCTCGCAAGACAATCGTATCTATATAATGATCAATAACTTGTTGAAAAATTCAAATTGAAAACAGCTAAGGCTTATGTTTGGAAACACTTATAATCTCTTTTTTATTTTTATTTTTATATATTTTTTAATATAACTTCTAAAATATTTTATAATATTTTTTATTAATTTTAAAAAGTAAAGAAAATTCTAAAATCTTATTATTAATTGTTTTTTTATTTTTAAAAATAAAAACATAAAACTTATTTTTTTAATTTTTAAAAAATATTATAACAATTAGTTTTCAAAAAATTATTTCAAGCATCACCTTAATTATTACATCAGACACGATCAACTCAAACTTTTGGGTACGTATTTATAAAATAAAATTTATGAAATAAAAAATATTTTATTTTTTTAGAAATAAGTTTTTTTATCTTTAAAAAAATAATTAAAATAAGCAATAAATCTCACAATATAAAAAATTTTTACGTTTTAAAATTTTTTAAATATTTATAAAATTATATATTAAAAAATATAAAATTAAAAATTAAAAAACTATTTTTTTGATAATCTAAACTAAACGTTCATTTTTTGAATTCATTCCGAATCGTTCCGGTTCTTCCCAGATAAGACCAAATAGATTCCAGCCAGAATTTTGCCGTTTATTCTTAATTACCTTGAAGTTTTGGGTTTCCAGACAGAATTTGTAACTATTGAGTAGCAACTGAAGTTAAAACGAACAAGTTTAGGGTGTAGTAGTTTTATTTTTTATAATTCACTTTCAATCATTTATTGATTCAAATTTCAAATAATATAGAAATATAAAAACCACTTATAATTTATTTTTTACAAAACAATAAATATTTAATATCATTTTTTATAATATTAGTTCAAAAAACACACTGTTTATGAGACTTGAAATAGTATTTAATTTAGAGAAATTTTTGGTATATTTATCTACCATCAAAATTTATTTTTAAATATATTTTTAAAATAAATAAAATAAATAATTTAAAATAATTTTTCTGTTATTTTCTAAAATAAATTTTAAAACTTATTTTTAATATAAAAATTATTTTTTATTAAATATTTTTAAATTTTATATTATTTAAAATCATTTTGAAAAAATGAGTTCAATTTAAAATAAAGCTGCACGCCTTCGCGTTGGTCTGTCCCACTAAAATATTCTTTTGAACTTCGGAGGACCAAAACATTTTAATGTCATGCTTTGCTTTAACGCATGTTTTGATTATATCGTACTTATTTCTTACATACAAAATTTAAATTTTAGTAATTTTATATATTCTAATTATAATGTAAATTTTATTTTTTCTTTTAAATTCTATTTTATAAAAATACATTTTATAATATTTTATAATTTTTAAATATTTAAAAAATTATATGTTTTAAGATTTAGTTACTACTATTTATTTATTTATTAAAAAATTAAAATTTAGTTTCTTAAAACGATAAATTAAATTTATTTTTAAAATTAAATATTTTGAACATCTGGTTTAACCAGTAGTGTTCATGTTCGCGGAGACCAGTTAGTTGTCGTGTCTGCAAAAAGATACATATACAACCAATTAGGGAAACTGATCAATAACAGCTATTAAAAAATTTCATGCACTAAATAATATAAAATAACAGCACACTGCCACAAATCATATCATGTGCATGAATTAGTCCTGCACGTATGCTTCCAACGAGCGTTTGAAATTATTTATAAAAACTTTTATCGTTACAAAAATTTTTTATTATTTATTTTTCAAAATAAAATAAAATATTTTTATTTTAAAAAAGTGTTACTTTCAAAACGTCTTAAGTATTTCAAGAGGAGCATGAGCTGCTTTTGATATAGTTATAATTAATTTCACAGGTAAGGCTACCGTCGGCAAGCAACAGTGACATAGCGACGTGTTAGAAGGTTTGTAATCCTGTTACTAGTCTGGATATGGGATTTTTTGGTTCGTAATCCAGTTGATTTCGAGTTAGTAACCCAAACTTCTAACGTAATAACAAAATTCGTGCAGTTTAATCTCACTAAGACACCAACATATTTATACCTACTGTAATTCGGTCCATGGATGTTAATGGATCACATTATTAGGGTGGATTCTTTCTTTTGAAGTTTTTATAAGTTTTGAGAAATTCTATCTTTTGCTAATTGGTTTTGAATTAGAAATACATGCTTACTAATATAGTGAATACTATTAAGTTTTACAACAAACAGAAACAGATCGAGAAGAATTAAAAGGGGCTTACGTAAGGAGAGAGATAGATCGATGTCCTTACATATGTAAAACCTTGTGAAATTTGATGATATTAAATATGGTCACAAGTAATGAAACTTAGGGAAATATAAATATGTAGCAGCAATAATTGGTCACTGAGATTTTGAGAACTACGAAGAAAGAAGAACAGTAGTGACCTAATAATGACTGACTGATCAAAACGTTTTGTACAAACCAAATCCAACTCTTCGTAGGGATGGCCTTCAAGAGCCCAACCCATTAGAGTCCATATTTTTTGATTGGGCGCACCTTTCGTCTGGACTCAACTTCTTCAAAGCCCAACAAAAGTAGTTGATGCAAGAAGATGTTGCCCTCGACAACAGGCTATGGGCCCAAAGGATCATAATCCGACAAAAGTTTGATATTCCTTATAGCTAGCTAGGACGTGTTTACTTTGTTTTACCGTATGTTTGGATGCAAGATTAATAAATAAAAATAAATATATATATATAATAATAATAAAAGAATAGATAAGAAAGAATAGTTATTTAAGTTTATGATGTTTGAATATATAGTAAGATTAACAAATTAATAATATTTGGATAGATGAAAAAATAAATGAGTAACAAAAGTAAATTTTTTATAAAAAATTAAAATACTATTTTTATTTATATTAATCTAACTTCTATTAATATAAATTTAACTAATTTTATTAATATAATTTAAGTTTATTTTATTAATATATTTAAATTAAAAAATTTTATCATATAGTTTTTTTATTTTCTGTACCAGCTTCAATTAATTAAAGTTAAATAAAATAAAATTAACACATGTTAATTAAATAAATATAATTAGTTAAAAAAATAAAAGAATAAAATGAGAAGTAATTTTGCTTTCTTTTTTATCATTAAGCTTACCCACTAAATCATTAGATGCGCATTTATCTATGGTTCATAGAAAGAAAAAAAATTGCTCTCATTCTCTCCCCTTAATGAACCGCTACCAAACATAGATAGCAGTGGGGAAAGGCTTCATCTTGTCTAGTCGGATAGATACAATAGCAAAAGAGTTAACCAAAATAAGACATTTGAAAAGTTCGATCTATACATTAGAAAGTCCAATCCATTCAAAAAATTTAAACTAATATGTTCCAGAACTCTCTAGTATATTAACTCATATTATTTTTGTTCAATATAGGACTAATTTACTCATTCTTAACCCAATAATTTTCCTATTAAGAGTGAGTCATCCATATTTTCTCATCATTCGAGCACCCTATCGCGCACCAAGTACGTCGATCGCTCAGAATTTCAGCCATTTGGTCTCGAACACCATCACTTCACACAAAGAGCTAACTTTCATAGCCCAATTTGTTCTGAATCCTTACTCATACCTTGCGAAAGACTATATGAGTTATATTGTTATTAACTTGCTTATCGTACTACCAATTAGAGCTATATATACGCCGGTCGTCTCGCTTGATCACTATCTGCGCAGCTAAGAATTAGCCATTAGAGTAAAGATTCGGAGCAAATTGGATGTGAATCTCTTGATTTACCAAAAAAATTAACATCCTAGAGATTTAGGAAGTAAAACTATTTTTCAAATTATACTGAAGACGTATAGGAGTACATATAATAAATAAATTTTTGAAATAAAAAATATTAATTTTTTTAAATGAATTCAAAATTTTAACTAAATACATATATATGAATTGTACGACATACAATTTCACATACATTTTCTAAAATTTTGAAAATTTTTAATAAAATACTATACAAATTTATTAAAAAATATGGAAGTCTTTTAAAAAATAAAAAATACTGCCATAAATACTATCAAATATTCATTTATTTTGTCGGACGTTTTGCACAAAAGTGGAGAGCTAGATTAAGATTGTAGGTTCGAAGGGGCATGTACATCGAGGTTTTAGTCTGAGAGTGCCTACCAAATTAAGGATGTGTTTTTCTTAATAAAAAATAAGTTTTGTAAAATATTATAGCTGAGTTCAGAAAAAATAGATTAGAGATGGATTTGATAAATCTGGAGCAAACTGAAACACAAAAAATAAATTCAAACAGAAAAAAGTGAGACGTATAATTGGAACACACTCTAAAGTTGTGCGAGAAATAATTTTTAATATACATGGTTTCTTCTCTGGTGTTAGGATGCATATCGAGATCATTTTGCATTAACTGCTATGTAGCAATTGCATTGGACCTTTTTCAAATCCAGGCATGCTCTTAGATTCATCCAACTTGAACTCTAAGATTCTAGTCATGATAGTTCGCAATAAGCTGATCCATTTTTATATCGAATTGCCATATTTAGTTCCAGCGTATGTAGTTATTAACAAAATTGTTTTCATTTTTCTCATCTTCCTTTTCTTTTTTAATCAACGAAGGATGTGTTCTTTTCTATGGCTATGTTATATGTTACAAATTCAATTGCGAATTTTTTCATACAAGTTCAAGGACTACAAATACTTCGGACTTATTTACTTATCAAAAAATAATTTTTCTTAACAAAAAGTCACTCATAACTATTTGTTATATTTATTTTTAAAATTTCATTTTGGAATCATATTTAGACAAATTAATGAGCCCTTGATTCACAAGTCACATATCTTGTAGGTTTGCAACTGCTGAGTGAAGTTTTGTCGTATAACATTTTCCTCAAAAGCAATGCATGCAAATATTAGTAGCATTGTCTTGTGGCTCTTTCTAATAAATTTGTTTTCTTTCTTTGTTTTTTTCTTGTGAGAATCAAATAATAGTCTCGTAATCTTTTACACTGTCCTCGTAAAAATCAAACTAGTAAGGACTCCCCATCGCTATACTAATTGTTAAAACCTGATATTGCAAAATGTCCCAACAATCAATAACGAAATTAATCAATTACTAGCATATCAGGTGCCTTCTCCTTCCCAGTTGTTATTACTCTTCACTTTCCCCAGATCCCGATCTCGCTTCCCTCCACCGCCGCCGTATTCTCCGGCGATCACCGATGTCTTCCGCCGCCGGGGAATTTTCGACGGTAGCGGACTCCCGTCTATCTCCTCTCCTCATTCCTTCTCTCGAGAAAATCATCAAGAACGCTTCATGGCGGAAGGGCCATTCCAAACTTTCCCATCTCTCCAAATCCCTACTTGATCGGTTATCTTCTTCAACTCCATTATCTTCTCAACACCAATCTGATCCAAACTCGCCGAACTCTTCTTCGTCTTTCCCCGGTCCTCTCCATGGTGACACGCAGTACTCGCTTGCTGATTCTGAATTCGTTCTCAATCCATTAGTTTCTGCATTATCTTCGAATTCGCCAAAGATCGCTGAGCCCGCGCTTGATTCCGTGCAGCGGTTGATTTCAAACAGTTACCTCCGTGGTGAAGCGGATTCTTCTTCGAGTCCGGATGCGCAACTGCTTGCTAAACTTATTGATGCTGCGTGCGGGTGTGCTGGGCTTGCTGATGAAGCTGTTGAGCTGCTTGTGTTGAAAACTGTGCTCTCTGCTGTGACTTCGACTTTACTTCGTGTTCATGGTGATTCTTTACTTGCTGCAGTACGTGCGTGTTATGATATTTATCTGTCTAGCAAGAGCCCTGTTAATCAGACAACTGCAAAAGCTTCGCTGATCCAGATGCTTGTGATCGTTTTCAGAAGAATGGAGGCTGATTCTTCGACAGTTCCTGTGCACCCAATTGTCGTGGCTGAGCTTATGGAACCAGCTGTTGCGGGTAATTCGGCACCTGCTGGTGCTGACGTGACACAATTTGTGCAAGGGTTTATTACTCGGATAATTGGAGACATTGATGTTGCACTTAGTCCTTCGATCTCGAATGTGGCTGCAATTGCTCATGATGGGGCATTTGAGTCAACGGCAGCGGAAGGTGTTAACCCAGCGGATTTGCTGGATTCAACAGATAAGGATATGCTAGATGCAAAGTATTGGGAGATTAATATGTATAAGACAGCAATTGAAGGGAGGAAAGAGGAACTCGGGGAGGGACCAGAACGGGATGATGACCTTGAAGTACAAATTGGGAATAAGCTACGGCGGGACGCATTTCTTGTTTTCCGGGCTCTGTGTAAGCTGTCAATGAAGACTGCTCCAAAGGATGCACTTGCAGACCCGGCATTAATGAGAGGGAAGATTGTAGCCCTTGAACTGCTGAAGATCTTGCTGGAGAATGCTGGAGCAGTCTTCAGGACGAGTGAGAGGTGAGCAATAGCTTATTTATGAATCATCATTGTCATACTTCTTGCTGAATTACTATTAGGTTTTGCTATCAAGATTGCCTTTTTGAAGGGACATCATATGATTTTACCATATGCATGGAATTGTAGCATCGCCAGGATCATCATTTCAAGAAGCATTAATTTGGGATGTCAAATCAATCAAATGAATTGTATTCATGAAGTTTATCTATTTAATTCTTGCACCAGGCATCTGTTTGCATTGTACCTTAAATTAGCTAATTTTGGTATAGTTGGCAGTATCACATATATCTCTACATCCACATCACGGTATGTGGAATATACGTAAATAGTTAATCTTGTTGAAGGTGTGCATTAATGCATCTATGCATGGCAATTGGGGCATCTTGTTCTCGCTAATATCATGCGTGACACCGTATTCTCTAATATCTTAGGCTCTGGTTAAGTGAGAGCCAAATTCATGACAAGATGTTGAGGTTTCTTGCTGAGCTACTTTCAGTTGAAGTTGTTTTTCTGTTTAAATAACTCTCAATATCCTATTAAACCATAGTAGTTAATGATTTGTAAGCTGAAGGTTCATTCAGCGGTTAACCAATTAATACATAATGAAAGTAGATCCTGCACAATTAAGATAGCTAGTTACTTTGGTTGAGGGAGCGATCTAAGCCTAAAGGCTCTTTTTTGTTACTCTCCGTAGCTCATATTTGAACATTAAAAACATTAAGACATCATCAGTTGCCTTCGTTTGCCTCCTGAAATCTTAATGTTGCCTCCTGTAAAATTCAAGGTCACCCAACATATGTTTTACAGATTCACTAATCTGTTTCATTTATTGACATGGCTTGTACAAGAATCCTATATATGGTATATGAAATGTACTTACATTTTGTATGAAGCTATGGTAATAGCATGTGCACATCTGAAAGAATAATAATCTGTAGAGTAGGTTACATATTGGACTCTACAAATTTCAACTGAATTTATCCCGATGTTACCCATAATCATATCATATTTCACATGATATTACCTTGATGGCTACACATGGTGCTCTGTCGCTGATCCTGGAATTTCTGAGCATCTAAACTTAAAAAATATGCTTCATTGTTATTGTAATTTGTTTGCTCTCGTTTGCATATATTTATTTCTCACGACTCTCATCTCATCTAACGTCTGACAGATTTCTTGGAGCCATTAAGCAGTACCTGTGCTTATCGTTATTGAAGAACAGTGCCTCAACTCTGATGATTGTTTTCCAGCTTTCTTGTTCCATATTTATGAGCCTGGTATCAAGATTTAGGCCAGGTTTGAAGGCAGAAATTGGAGTATTTTTTCCTATGATTGTTCTCAGAGTGTTAGAAAATGTTGCTCAGCCAAATTTTCAACAAAAGATGATTGTATTACGGTTCTTGGAGAAACTCTGCATGGACTCTCAGATTTTGGTTGATATCTTCATAAATTACGATTGTGATGTTCACTCGTCAAACATTTTTGAGAGGTATGAAACTCTTCACCCATTTATTTTCTACTTTAAACTATAATTGTAATGCGGTGTCCCCTTCTTTGTAGGTTACAATAGCTTTGCCTTATCCTGTAATCTGTCTTCTTCTTATATTTCCCCCTTGTCCTTACGCATTTGCATGCTTTCATCTGCTTCTGGATCATACAGGATAGTCACTGGCCTACTTAAGACCGCCCAAGGACCACCACCGGGTACTGTTACAACACTAGTTCCACTGCAAGACACCACAATGAAACTTGAGGCAATGAAGTGCTTGGTGGCAATATTAAGATCAATGGGAGACTGGATGAATAAGCAGTTGAGAATACCAGATCCACACTCTCCAAGAAACATGGAAGCTCTTGATAATGAAAGTGAAGATGGGAGTGAACTTCCTATTGCGAATGGCAATGCGGAGGAGCTTACTGAAGCCGCAGATTCCCATTCTGAAATTGCCAATGGGGCCTCGGATGCTTCTTCCTTTGAGCAGCGTCGGGCTTATAAGCTTGAACTTCAGGTTGAAATATCATAAACTTGCATATTTGTGGCATTCTGTATGTGGGTGTACTGCTCTTATTCTTGTGACAGTTGTAATGGCAGGAAGGTATATCCCTATTCAATCGGAAGCCTAAGAAGGGAATTGAATTTCTTGTTAATGCAAAGAAGGTCGTGGATTCACCCGAGGAGATTGCTAAGTTCCTTAGAAGTGTTTCGGGGTTGAACAAGACACTGGTGGGCGAGTATCTCGGAGAAAGAGAAGAGGTGCCTCTTAAAGTCATGCATGCATATGTGGATTCTTTTGATTTTCAGGGTATGCAGTTTGATGAAGCAATCAGGGTCTTCCTTCAAGGTTTTAGGTTGCCTGGGGAGGCACAAAAGATTGATAGGATCATGGAAAAGTTTGCTGAGAGATACTGCAAATGCAACCCAGAGGCTTTCTCAAGTGCAGATACAGCTTACGTTCTTGCTTACTCTGTAATAATGCTCAACACTGATGCACATAATCCAATGGTTAAGAACAAGGTATCCCGGGGTTTTAGAAATTGTTTCTGATGAGTTTATGTATGTTGAACTTTACTAATGAACTTTGGTGTATGCAGATGTCTCCAGATGACTTCATACGAAATAATCGTGGAGTTGATGATGGAAAAGACTTGCCTGAGGAGTATATGAGATCCTTGTATGAAAGAATTACAAAAAATGAAATTAAAATGAAAGAAGATGAGGTGGCTCCCCAGAGCATGCAATCTTCGAATTCCAACAGAATCCTTGGCCTGGATGGCATATTGAATATTGTGATCCGTAAGCGAGGTGATAAATCAATGGAAACTAGCGATGATTATGTTAGGCATATGCAAGAGCAGTTCAAGGAAAAAGCTCGCAAAACTGAGTAAGCTCACATATCTCCTATTCCTGAGCTTATTTGTTATCACTTGTAATGTGAAGATTTATTTTTGCACATCTCATAATCTTGCTAACATACTATTCTTGATGATATCAAATATAAAGCAGGATTTTTAATAAAATTATGTTGGCATTTTCAGATCAGTGTACTATGCTGCAACTGATGTCGTGATTCTGAGATTCATGGTTGAAGTGTGCTGGGCTCCTATGCTTGCTGCATTCAGTGTCCCACTAGATCAGAGTGATGACGAGGAAGTAATATCTCAGTGTCTTGAAGGTTTTAGATGTGCTGTTCATGTTACAGCTGCTATGTCTATGAAGACTCACAGAGATGCATTTGTTACTTCACTGGCAAAGTTTACATATCTACACTCAGCTGCAGATATGAAACAGAAAAATATTGATGCAATCAAGGTCTGTTTTCATCTTTAGATGGTTCTTGGAGTAGAAGATTCTATGAATTTTGCTGTATTTGCCTTTAAGATTCTTGTTTTGTTTATGCTCATGCAGATATTATCATTCCTATGCCAATAGCTAGGAAATTTCCCAGTTTAAGTTGACTATTTGTTATATGCTTCTACAAAATGACATTGTTCTATTTGTCCAATACTCAAAGTCGTTCTACATGGTACCACTACTTGTTTGAGTTCGATGCTTATTGTTAGGCATCTCATGTCCATCATTTTTTCATACCGAGAGATTCTGTCCTGGTCTAGTTGACCTTGTGTTCCCTTGCTTCCCATCTCTTTTCAATATTTGTGAGTTCTTTTTCAATTTGAGCAAGTCAATTTAGAATGAATTATGAATGGAGATCATTGATGAGAACATCTGCTCAACCTTCCTTTTCACATATGAAAACATGGAAGGCTCTGTTATTGGATAAGTGCTAGTTTCATATGGCTACTGCTCTGCTAAAGCATGAAATTCTAGAGAGTTTGTTTCTAAGGTTACGCTTTGAAACTTTATATTATGCAGATTAGATTTGTTGCTCTTTCATCTCCATATTTGTCAGGATGACTTGCAAAATCTGTGTAAGTGGCAATTCTTGTGATAAAAATGCGACTGTCTAGAACTATTCAATGGTTGTTGGGTCCATTGTCATTGTGCAAAAATGTGTCATATGATCCTTATCCTTGTAAAGCAACATATTTGGAAGTGTTTAGGATGAAGTATTATGATGCCAAACTTGCTAATATTTAAGAATTGATGATGATCACTTAGAGAAACCAATGAAATATTTATACCTTCTCTCATAACTTCATTTGGAGAAGTTCTCTTCTGTTTCTATGGAAAAAGTATTTCCTTTTGATTAGAGATTCAAAATGTGTTCGAAGCAGTATATGTTACCAGATTGCTGAGATGATGATTTACTCAGTTTCTTCATTTGTTTGAGACGTCATTATGTAGTAATGTGTAACCCTTTTTACAGGCAATTTTATCTATTGCTGATGAAGATGGAAACTACTTGCAAGAAGCTTGGGAACATGTTCTGACTTGTGTATCAAGGTTTGAGCATTTACATCTTCTTGGAGAAGGTGCACCTCCAGATGCTACTTTCTTTGCAATACAGCAAAATGAGTTAGATAAGTCTAAACAAGGAAAGCCATCTATACTCCCTCTACTGAAGAAAAAGGGACCTGGTAAAATGCAAAATGCATCTTCTGCAGCAAGAAGAGGTTCTTATGATAGTGCTGGTGTTGGTGGGCATGCATCTGGACTTGTCACTTCTGAGCAAGTGAACAATTTGGTTTCCAACTTGAACCTATTGGAGCAAGTAGGGATAACGAATATGAATCGGATATTCATCCGCAGTCAAAAATTGAACAGTGAAGCAGTTGTTGATTTTGTAAAAGCACTTTGCAAGGTTTCAATGGAAGAGTTGCGGTCCCCATCTGATCCACGAGTTTTTAGCCTTACGAAGATTGTTGAGATTGCGTAAGGACTAGCTTATTCCTTTATTTGCTACTATTCTCATCTCAAGCTTTAACATTTCACCTTTTGTTTTCAGGCATTACAACATGAATCGGATTAGACTTGTCTGGTCACGCATTTGGATTGTGCTATCAGAATTTTTCGTCACCATTGGCTGCTCAGAAAACCTTTCCATTGCTATTTTTGCTATGGATTCCTTGCGTCAATTAGCTATGAAGTTTTTAGATCGGGAAGAATTAGCCAATTACAATTTCCAGAATGAATTTATGAAACCCTTTGTGATTGTCATGCGCAAAAGCCGAGCAGTTGAAATACGGGAGTTAATAATCAGATGTGTCTCGCAGATGGTTTTGGCTCGTGTCAATAATGTCAAGTCAGGTTGGAAAAGCATGTTCATGGTGTGTAGTCCATCTCACTCTCAGAATCACATATCTAGAGTGGTCATCTATTAAAACAACTACATAATTTCTGATGTGTTTGCTTAGTTGATATCAGCCACAAAACTATTTTTCTCAAATGATCATCAAAAAGTAATTACATAAGTTCCACTATTAATTTTTTATAAACTTTTTTGGTAGCTTTCATCGCCATTGCATATCATATTCTGATTTCTCAATATGTGCAGGTCTTCACAACTGCGTCCTATGATGAGCACAAGAACATAGTACTCTTGGCCTTTGAGATTCTTGAGAAAGTTGTAAGGGATTACTTCCCTTACATTACTGAAACTGAAACTACTACTTTTACAGATTGCGTAAATTGCCTGATTGCCTTCACAAATAGTAGGTTTAACAAGGATATTAGTCTCAATGCCATTGGTTTTCTTCGGTTTTGTGCTGCAAAGCTTGCCGAGGGGGACTTTGGCTCCAGAAGGCTCAAGGACAAAGATGCCTCTGAAAATAATATCTATTCACCTCGCGCAGAAAGAAAAGAAAAGCTGGATAGCCAACAATTCATTGACAAGGATGATCATTTACATTTCTGGTACCCTTTGTTGGCAGGCATGTGTTAACTGCATAATGCATGATACAAAGTATTCGCATTTCATTTTTCTCTTGTACCATCTAATTTAGTAGTACAAGAGATATTGAAACATGTTAATGTTTCTGTACCCATATTAATGTGTTGTTCTGATTCCATGTCCATTGTTTCAAAAGAAGGAAAATACCTAAAAAGACATGAAAGAAAACAATAGACAGGACAGCAATAAAGCTTTAGTGACAACTGGAGATATAGCAATAGAGACTAAAATGATATGCAAGATTCAACCTAGTGGAACAAGTCTTTCGTGCTGATGGTTCTGTACCTATAGTTGTGTTATGAACCCTGTTTTTATTCTTTGTGCAGGATTATCAGAGCTTACTTTTGACCTAAGGCCTGAAATAAGGAAAACTGCTTTGCAAGTTCTTTTCGATACTTTACGCAACCATGGGCATCTGTTCTCCTTGCCTTTATGGGAGAAAGTTTTTGACTCTGTCCTTTTCCCCATATTTGATTATGTAAGGCACGCTATAGATCCATCTGGAGGATCTCTGCAAGAAGGCCCAGATAGCAACAGCAATGAGCTAGATCAAGATTCATGGTTATACGAAACATGCACTCTGGCACTTCAGTTAGTTGTGGACCTTTTCGTGAAGTTTTATGATACTGTTCATCCGCTACTAAGAAAAGTTCTTATGCTGCTGACTAGTTTTATAAAGCGTCCTCATCAAAGTCTTGCTGGAATTGGAATTGCTGCATTCGTAAGGTTGATGAGCAATGCAGGATCACTTTTTCATGAAGAGAAGTGGCTGGAGGTGGCATTATCGTTGAAAGAAGCTACTGCAGCAACTCTTCCTGATTTCTCTCTTATCTCATCTGATAAGATGGAGAACTTGACCAGAGACAAAGGAGTTTCTTCCTTCAACTCAAGCAGTGATGAACCTAAAATATCAGCAGATGACGACATTGAAGATCTGAGGGCAAGAGCCCTGTACTATGCAATCACTGATGCTAAATGTCGTGCTGCTGTGCAACTTCTTCTGATTCAGGTGAGTTAAAAGTTTTCATCCACTTCAGGAGTAGCTATAGCACTTCCTTGTACATCCAAGCTGGGTTTACTCATGTTTACGGACAGGCTTTGGCATCTGCAAGTGCTTCACTTTGCCCCCATCAATACCTTTTTACATCTTCCTTACAGCTCTCTTCTTAGGGCAGTTTGATTGCTTTAAACCTAGGGGGCCAAACTCAAATGCTCAAAAGTCAAGCGGAACTTATGATACTAAGGCTGCTTTTTGTTTGGATGCAAATGATAGTAAAGAAAAGAAGTGGAGTAGAAGAAAAGTAAAGGAAAGGTGAAACCTGAATTAGCCACCTTCTTTGGTTAGACAAGAAAGTGGAAAGGAAAAAAAAAGGCAAGTCCTTTGCTCAGTTACAGTGAAAAGAAAGAAATGAAACACACTCATAGGGCCTATGAATCTGATATACACATGCTAATATTTTACCAGATTAACAAATAAATGAAACTTAAATGCATTCCAATTTTCTAACTAGCTACACCATCACAAATTTAACTATTAAAGGAGAATTCTTCAATCTTCTCAACGCAAGTTATTGAGTTAGAAAATTTTAAAATGTCATTTGAAATTTACTTTTATTCACTCTTCTGTGCTATAAAGATTTCTAGTCAATCGTTGCAAATACTGAGCGATGTCACACCTCTGGCTACTGTGCATGCAAGAGGTGCTCTGTCACCCCTGTCCGAAAAGTCTTTGACCTAGTGCATCTGTAATACTTTTTGTTTATAAACTGATTGGAATCTTGCATGGTGTATTTTCTAGTGTTTAGGATTTCACTCCTGGTTAGAATGATCTTGCATGAGTACACAAGCATTGTTTGGATTCACTAGCGGATGCTTACAGGAAAGAGTAGTTTCTGGTTAGAATTAGCTTTTTTAGCTTTCATAATTTAAGCTGCTCGTTGAGTCATCCTTGTTTTGAATGTAGATGTACATAGTCCCAGTTCTTTATCCTAACCCAATTGTGCAACTGTTAGAAAACGTTTCAGTGTATCCTCATACATATATGCAATGTGGGTGTGCTGTGGATGAAGTATTGTTTTTGTTAAGAGCCATCGACAAACTCATATACTTTACGTATTATTGAGGTATTTGTGTTTAACTTGATCTTCAGGCGGTGATGGAGATCTATAACATGTATAGAGCTCAGCTATCAGCAAAGAACACTATTATACTCTTTGAAGCTTTGCATGCTGTGGCAACTCATGCACATAAGATAAACAGTAATAATGAGCTTAGAGCAAAGTTGCAGGACCTTGGTTCGATGACCCAGATGCAGGATCCACCGCTACTACGACTGGAGAATGAGTCATACCAGTTGTGCCTCAGATTGCTTCAGAATATCATCCTGGATAGATCCCTAAGTGATGGGGATAGACAGGTTGAAGCTTTCCTTACTGACTTATGCAGGGAGGTCCTTGAAGTGTATCTGGTTACTGCTAAATCTGGGCAGCGAGTAGAATCGTCTAGTGGTGCTCAGTCAAAGCCCCATTGGATTATACCCTTGAGTTTTGCCAAACGCAGAGAGCTTGCTGCTAGGGCACCCCTTGTTGTTGAGACCCTTCAAGCTATTTGTGGTTTGGGCAGTTCATCCTTTGAGAAGAACATGGGCCTCTTCTTTCCGCTCCTTGCAGGTTTGATAAGCTGTGAGCATGGATCAAGCGAAGTCCAGGTTGCCCTTTGTGACATGCTTAGTTCATCAGTGGGTCCTATCTTATTTCAGCATTGTTAAGTGGCAGGACTTGGGAAGTATCTTGGTGCACAATATTCTTTCCCAGCTCCCATTCTTTTTCTTTGTTTTCTTCCAGTAGTCTATGTTATTTTTATAGGCTGTACAATGTCCTGGTGTATGAAGAGCAAGGTAGATGCTTATGTTAGTGTGCTGTAGCATGGAGGCGCAGTTGGAACAAATATTACTGGTGCTGGTTTCTCTCATTTTAACTTGAGCTGTGTTGTTTTAATCGTTTGTATATGAGTTCCCTACTTATCTTTTGTAAGGATTAAATAATTCATAGTCGAAGCTTATCTAGATTCTCTTAACTGATTGTTATCTGTGAATCGTTCATCTTCTTACTACTACTATATTGGTGAAGATAAGCGCCCTTGTAAGAGTTGTTTTCTTTGTAAAAGTTTATTTCTTTCAAAGTTGCTTCTATTTTGGTTCGGTTTTGGGTTAGAGCACACCTAATTTTGCTGGAGAGAACCGATGGAGGACAGGATACAAAATCCTGAACAATCATGGACGAAGCCATAATAATTCGGAAAACTTGTTTATGATTATTATTCTTCTCAACTAAAATGGCAGACCCAGCAAACGAATGAGACTAATTAAGAATACTAATATTCTTGACCTTCCTGTGGTTAATGAAATATGAAAGCCTCGAGTACCATTTCTAAAGCAACTTATCAACCAATATTATATATGTGTGTGTGAAGAGAAAAATAACACAAAATTAAAATAGAGCCTTTACATTTATCTATATTTTAAAGGCATCCTCGTACGAAGACATATAATGCTATAAAGGAGGGTGCGTTTGGAATTGCTTATAAAATGAAGCTTTTCTGAAATGAAAGATATTTTTATTTTTTTTGAAAAATGAGTTATATTTTTTTTACTTTCAAAAAATAATAAAAATATGCAATAAAAAGATCTCATTATATAAAATTTTTCTACACTTTCTAAAATTTTAAATAAATTTTTTAAAAAATAAAAATATATATTGAAAAACGTAAAATAAAAAATTGAAAAATTTTGTTAGGTAAAAGCAAAAACAAACGCACCCGGAGAGTGATTGATGACCATCTAATTTAGGCGACTTTTAGATTGTTAACCTAAGAATTTATAAACTTCAAAAAGTACACATTAGAGACTGAGTAATTTGTATGCTTGTTTCAAGTATTAACAATCTATATTATTATTCTACAACTCTAAATAGTAATAAATATTCATTTAAAAAATTTTGCCTAAAGTAATTAAACAAATCTTTTAAGTAGTTATATAACCTAGTTAGCTTTTCATGTGGATATCATATATAATTAACAGTTCGAGTCTAGATAAAGTAGCAATCAACATTAATTGGTATCTTCTTTGGGTATTCAAATGAAATTATTTCTTCTCAATTAATTATGTTGCATATGTAAGTGTTATGACAATATCTATATGTATGAAAGTTAGTCTTCGATCAATAGATTAATGTCTGAACAGTTGCTTGGAGTACTTCAAAAGGTATGCAAATTCAGTTCCCTCTCCAAGTAATCATAATTTACCTTAGTACATTAAAAGTTTAAATTTCAGCAAATTGTTAATTACTTGAGCATCTCGTTTCCGAAAGGGTCCTTATTTTTTGAGCTAATAGTTCTTCCAATTCTATCATTTGCTAACGAGAGGAAAAAAGTAGTACACAAGATTCGTGATCTCTACGTGCAATGGAGTTAAAGTTAAATTTTATAACACAACAGAATGCAGTAGAACAATTAAGCCAAGTTCTCTTGATTGAGCTCAACGATCAAAAGCAAAATCATCCAATTTTAGCCTTTATCAAAAACTGAAAATGCTAAATATTTGGTGTTAACGTTAGCTTTTTATTAATCATAACTTCTATTTCCAAGAGAAACCTAATTACTTAGTATGTGCCAAAGCTAGAAGCGTCTAGCTTCTTTCAAACAACTTATATATATAGTCCTAGATTATGACTGTTAAGAGCTCTATCAAACATGCTGCTCTTATACAGAGAAGAACAGATAGACGTTGCGTACTCATTTAGATTAATAACTTATTTGCTTGCAGTGAAGTCGGTTTTAAGAAATAATTTTTTAAAAAAAAATTTAGTTTTTATATTTTATTATATTTAAAAATAAATTTGGAAGTGATTTTTTAAACTAAGGGCGTGTTTTTGGTTACATAAAAATGAGCTTCCTATAAGTAAAATTTTATGAGAAATAGAATTCAGTAGAAGTAAATTCTGAATCTTAATTGAAACACAGTGAAATGAAATCTAGAATAAGATTTGGTGTGAAAATAAAAGTAAAACTTATAATGATAATTAAAATATATGAAGTGATTGAATTCAAAATCGAGAAAATAAATTGTGTTAACATGCTCCAACGTTGTATTTGAAAGTAAGTCAGAACTCAGTTTCTTGATGGAAAATTGATATAACTTATTGACTTTAAGTTTATCCAACAATGAGTTCGTATAAAAATGAAGCTGATACACGTCCTAAGGGATCGGATCTATATATAACTACTAGTGTCGGCAAACTGCTATTCTAGTGACTCATCATCAACCGTGACAGATATGTAAAAATCAAGCAGCTGCTGATTTTAATATTCCGTCCGAATCATCGAAGGGAGAGCGACGTCGTTGACACTGCGCCTGCCCGGCCAATTAATCATCGATCATTGGCTGGCGGGCGCCGATAATCTAAAAAAATATATATTCTTGTTAAAAAAATGTTATTCGATCTTTAATTTTTCAAAAACCAGAAGGCGTGCTACGTGCTTCCAAACAAGAGGCGGTCTCATTATTCCGTCGATCACATGGGTTCACCGGCCGTTGTCGGTAGGCAGCTAACTAATAACCCAATTCTCAGTACAATATATATGTTAATTTCTTTTAATTGCGAGATGCCCGCTGCTTCACTGCATTAAATTAAACTATAGCTTATTCTACTAGTCTTCTCTGTCCTCTCCACAGCTAACTAACTAGAGTTTACGTGATATATATAATCTAAAAGCTGAAAATTGCTGATTGATTTATCTTGCAGGTTTTGAGAAGGCAGATTAAGAGGGTTCAATGATGATGATGGAAAGTGGACTTGTGAATGAAAGCGAAAGGTGCATAACAACGTGGCTGGATTAGGGTTTAGGGTTTACATAGGGGTGGTCCGTTGAATATTATTCAGTTAGATTATTAGTTAAAGCTTCATATATATGTAATATTATTATAATTGTTTTGGTTAGTGGTAAGATGGTGTTCGTTAATCGATGGAGAAGGAGTTGATGCCTAGTGGGTTGGTTGATTCTTTTCATTAAAAGTTGAATCTTTTAGCTAATAAACTAAAATAAAAAACAGACTAGCAAACTAATTAGGATTGGATTTAGAACTACAGAGAAGGTTGTTCATATTCACATTAGTTTTGCACAGGCATAGATAGACTTTTTAGAGAGTTTGTTTCCATATGCATTAATTAATTCTGTGTTCTTGAAGAAAGCTACCTTTCACCCTTCACGCTAATTGTTGAATTGTCTCGCGGTACTTTTCGAACTAATTTTTAAAATTAAGTTCTATTCAAAATCTATCTAATAAATATCAAACGGTTCCCGTGTGAAAATTAGTTTTGCTTAAAAGATTGTATACTTTATTGAGCGTGTTTACTGACCGATTAGATTTAATTTTTTTTAAATTTATTTTTAGTATAAAATAAATAAAATTTAAACTAAATTTTTTATCAAATTTTTTTGTTTAAAATTTATTTTTAAAACTTAATATTATTATAAAATTTATATAAAAAATTATTTTAATTAAATATTTTAATTTTTAATTTAATTTTTTAAATTCATTTTTAAAAAATAAATTTACTTCAAAATTAACATACCTTTGCTAAATGTGAGGAGGTATGGAATTACCCTATATTATTTGTTTGTCAAAATTGGATAACTATTTTTATAATTGAACACCCTCACCTCTTGAATCAATTACTAAGTTAATTTTATTAAAGGTCCATCTAACACTAATAACCAAACTGTAATAGCTATTTTTTGTAGCTGTAGTTTCTTTTGTATTTTGGCTATTTCTATTTGTACTGCAACATGAATCAACTCTACAATCATGCAAGATTCTGTTTTTTCTCCAAGAAAAAAAGAAATGAAGAAATAAAAAGATAATGATTCTATATGAGTTCCGGTGTGTCCCTACAGAGATGGAAGTTCAACAAATATTCCAGGGCATTTTTCGTATTCATCAATCAGGTAAGATCAAAGCAAGAAAAAACCAAAAACTCAAGTACACAATACATGCTAGCCAGCTTCATCATTTTCAAACAAACCCTCGCACGGTCTGCAACGACAAATTGAAAAGAAGAAGAAGAAGAAGACAAGTAGGTTAATTTCCTACGATCTCGGACGACCTCACATGCATGCCTTCTTGTTACTGTAGGGTTCTTTCTCGAGAGAATCTCTCCCTCGATCTGTTGTTTCTATTAACTACATGCATCTAGGGTTTAATTGGTTTCCTATCTCTAGATATGATTCCTCGTGCATGTGCCATCTTCGATTCTTCTTCTTTTTTCTTCTTCTCCTTATACATCATCAATCAAAGCTTGCTTCCTCTTGCTGCAGGCCTTCAATTGCTAGCTAATCACTTTAAACAGCAGAGGATATGATTAATATAAACTAAGTGGAGGTGAACAGATGCATGATGCATAGGGGTTGCAACTTATACTCACTGCATGCATGCAGTACACGACGGAGTACAGTATTTGCTTATATATATCTAAGCCTTACTTTGTCTTCGCTAATTAGTTTAAGAAATTTAATTTATATATTGCACTCCCAGTTAAGTACTTTTTTTTATACAGCTAGTTAGCTTGATATTTCATAACATATGACGCCTGCATCTATGATCTACGTGTAAATGTATGTCGCTCAAATTACACTGCAAGAGAGCACCGCAAAAAGCGACTCGGAAAAATGGTCGCTGCTATAAAACAAAGGGTGCGGATACTTTCTGTGACAAGAAAACATTTGGTCGCCAAGACGGTCGCTGAAAGAAATAGTGATCAATTAGAAGTTCAAGGTCGCTGATAAGTGAGGCATCAATTTCTTAAGAGCTCCATGGTTACTAGAAATGATAAATATTTGAAATTTACACTTATTCTTTTAGTCTTTCTGCAGCTAAAGCAGAGCAGGCCGGAGATGCTGAGGGAGTCGGAGCCGGAGCTTCTTCTTTAATTTGCTTCAAATTCTAGTGAAGATGGAGCTGCTATGGGAGCAGGCGGAGGGGCTAGAACCAAGAGCCGGCCGGAGTAGCACTTGAAGGCGGCGCCGAGAAGAGGTTGAGCAGCCTGGACAGTGGAGCGCTGTGGCGACCTAAGGCGAGTAGCTTGAGCAACATGGACCGAGCGGCCGGAGCGCGGTGGGGATCGGGCGAGATGGGCAAAACTGGTTCGAATGAGGTGCGGAGAAAGGACCCGATCAATTAAAATGGATCGAGCATCCACGACCACTGAGGAGAAGGTCGTTATTTAAGTCGACCGCAACCATGATGAAGGGTCGCTAATACTATTATAAAATCTAGCAGAAAATTAAAACTATTAGAAGTACTTTTAATTCAGCAGTACATTCAAATAATAGCGACCAGCTGCAGCTGTTGTTTTGAGTAAACAACGACCATTAGGGTACGTCAGTAGCTTTTTTTGTTAAGCTATCAACCGTTTGACATAGTCGCTAATTACTTAATATTAATAAATATATAAATAATTGTCATTTAACTTTTTTATTAGATCGAAATCATTGGAAATAATGTAGAAATTGCACATATGAGTTTGACTAAATTTCAAATAATTTGGATGATTACTTCTACTCGATCTATATATTAATAGATGTATATGAATTAACAAATTTTTAGTATAAATTAGAGTACTAAATAAAATCTCAATCTATGTAATGAATAATATTTATGATATATGGATTAATTTGAAGGGTTTTAGATATTCAGTTTAGTGCTTGCAATTGTACGAATTGACTAAAACACCTAACAACTATATGACTTAGTTATGTTTTAGAATATTTTTATACTTTTACGTTATCTTACAACATAAACTCTCACATTTTAGAATTCAAATTGAAAATCTAAATCGTTGAACATATTGCACAATGCCAAATTATTCGTATTGACATTTTCATAAATTTTGATTATATCTTCCGATTAATGGCAATAAGTTATTAAATCGAACACGTTTTTTACTTATATGTACAGATAGAATATACATAATTATACAAATCATCTAAAAATTTTTAACATAATATGAAAAAAATTATAAATCATATCTAACAGTTATGATTTTATTAAATACTTTTTACTAATTAATTTCCAGTTTTAAAATTTAAAGTTTGCGACTAGGAGTAATATACCGTTGCCGTTTACATGCAGGAAGATGCGACCAGACACTTGAAAGTTCGATGTTATCTGCAAAACAACGACCACCTATCCATACGGTCGCGGATATGTGTAGATAAACAGCGACCAGCGCACTGAACAATCGCAGCTCTTTAACTAACACCGACTTTGATCTATGACAGTCGCAGATGCTGAAGAGTCTGTGACTGTGACCCCTCGCGAACAGTTTGTTGCTTCAAGCATTAGCGACCATCCTTGTCTGCCGGTTGCTAATGATCTATATCAGTGACTAGAGCTGTCTACGGTCGCAGGTGAATAACTAGCAGCAACCTTCCTTTAGTAAGTCACTTTTTACCCATTATCAGCGACCTTTTTCCATGGTCGCTGATTTAATGGTCACAGCCGGTGCTTTTTTTAGTAATCAAAACAAAATGAAGTAAGTAACAAGAGAAAAAACATTATTACATGCTTATGTAATTAACATTAATCTTATACATGTTTGTTAGATGAACCTTGACTAAAACTCAACCCCAAAAACTAACACAAGAGCTAAGATGTCCAAACTTAATTAAGCAGCTATCTAATTCAACACCCCTCCTCACACGTAGTAAGGCTGGATATAGTCTCTTCATAAGGTCATCCTTTTACAAAACTAATTTTCACATGCTGCCAATTTGTTATTATATTAAATGAGTCTTAAAATATAACTCAATTTTGAAAATTAACTAAAAGGATGAGGGTATCCAAGTTCATATAACCAGCCACTCAATAAATAATGCAGAATAATTCAACAATGTTAAGGTGATTATTTATTAATGAAGTATAGAAAATGAGCGTACTGTTGTTGGTAAGAAGTATACTGTATTGAAGCATACTAATTGATTGTTGATTTATGTATAATTCTTTGTTTTATAATGATATATATATATATATATATATATATAGAACATTGAAGCATACTAGTTGATTTATGTATAATTCATTGTTTTATAATGTATATAACATGCTTAAATGTATAAATTGATTGCATCATCCAACTTTCTATCGCTCCTTGCGTATATTATTACTAACGTAAATTCAACAAATTCTTTATGTATACAAGCTAGAAACTAAGAAAACAAATTCTTATGCTCCTGAAAAACATAAACAACATTGGCATTAATATACTGGTTTGAGAACGATAGGAATAACCCTATACAATTTTCTATGACAATCATTTGCTATATATTGAAACTCTCAGGTTAATTTTGATAATAACAATAAGTTAAGAATCATGATTTATGTCGGACTAATTAATTGAGATTAAGTTCGGCATGATTAAACAAAACGAGTTTATCCTACGTACGACAGACAACAATCACAGTCATTAAACAGTCGTTGCTCTGCTACTATCAATATGATAATCAAGCAGCATATAGAATAGAAGATCCTATAGTCACTCAACAGTCAGCCATTCAACCACTACTTATACGAAGACTTTTCTGTGACGCTCAAAAATAGAGAATTGGGTTCAACAACGAAGCTCATCTCAAGATCTTTCAAATATATATTTTAGACGATACAAGATCTACAACAAGCAAAGTATCATCTTATTCACAAGAAAAGCAAAGCTCAACGTTCAACGAAAGAAAAGATATTAATACAACTAAAATTGACTAAACAAGTCAAGCTGGTAAAGTCAAACCAATCCAAAGCAGACAATCTGAAATGCATTAAATCGGGACAAGCCAACTCAGCTGGAAAACCGAACACAATATCTCGACTAAAGCAAGTTTAGGATCACTGGCGGGAGAATTCAGATTTCTTTCCTCATTGCATTTAATGCCAATAGAGAACTTGCACCAGAATAGCCGAAACTGATCGTGGAGGCGGTTAATTAACCGCTGAACAAACTGCTCTTTTCTATCTTGAAAATCTATCAATATAAAAAGACGCCAACGGTAATCTTCCTCAATAGGGAAAATCATCCTAGAAAAACGACAGAGTCTATAAGAAGAAAAGCAGAGTAACAGAGGACTCAAGAGATTAACGAACCAAAACTCAAAAAACTCATCTGCTTTACAACGTTCAAATCACTCATGTGAAGAAAGAATTCTTGCTAGCTGCTGATCACACAGAAAGCATCATCCTCAGCAACTAGCTCGATCTTCTCAACAGAGAATTTCTAAGAACATCCATTTACATTGAAATAAATTCTGTGCCTAACCTTTCTCTTTTAACTTCACACAGTTCTGTGATAGGGTGCTTGGTGTATATGGTAAAGAAACTCGGTTGGAGCTTCGTGAAAGTTCATTAACTTTATAACATGGCTAGCATATCAGCCAGAGAGATTAGGGAGTCCAGTAGACTATGAAGAGTTGTTTTAGAAAAGAAATCTTAACGAGTAAGTGTGCTTGGTGAAACACTTTGCTCTTGATGTATGTGTAGCTCGTTAAAAATTTAGTGAAACTTAGCTCTTGTAATAGAGCACCTGTAAATGTAAACAAAAAATTTTGCCAAACCACGTAAAATACTTTGAGTATTTACTCTTTACCTAAATCGCTATATAATCTAATCCTTACTATCTGCAGGATATAAAATTACTATCCAACTGTACACTTGCTGTCTGTAGTATCCTTAAATTTTAAAATTTTTTTTATTAATCTACTCAATTCATCTTTTTTCTTTTGAGTTGATTTTAAGAAGATCCAGCACAACATGATTGGCCTTTCTATGATAGGAGTAATTATCCTTCAAATAACAATAATAATCATTATTATATATCCGATCGAGACACTAGTGTATACTAATTAGTAGTCAAACACAAAAAAAAAAGCAAAAATATTTTATTGTCCCCTATACTTATATCAACAAGAAACTTAAACAAACAAATTAAACTATTTTTTTGTTAAAATCTTTTATGTATTAGCTAGTTCTGACGTGCTCCATTTTTTGTCGAAACATATGCACGTCTACATCTGTGTACTTTCAGTCATCACTCATCAGTAGTACCAATTGGTACAAAATCACCTGCAATTTCCAGAACTAACCCTCTCTCCCAGGTCACCCATTAACTAAAAACACTACCTTACAAGGGCAAAATATGTCATTCAGTACAGAAACTCAGCGTTGATCTAGGAATATCTTTATCAACTTCACCGCTGCGTGCTTCCGAATCCAAATCCGGCTACAGATCTCCGTAGTTCAAACAAACACGTACTCCTTTTTTGTATAATCAGACTCCCATGATATCACTTACTAAAGATCAGTCCAGTGGTTACTATCATTTCTATCTGTTATTAGATGATGATAATAATAATAATACGGAACTCATTTTACAAAATAAAACTATCATGTCCGCAAATGCGGGCGTGAAACATTGTGCCAGATACGGGCTGCGAGAACGGGCCCAGTACGGTCCAAGAGGGAGTTGTTGAGGCCGTGCCCCTAGATGCGTGGGCTATGCGTTGCCGGGGGGACGTCTTGGTGATGCAACGTGTACACTACGAGTCTTAATGCAGATCGATGGCGCACATTGTGCCACGTAGGATTTTACAGGTCATGGTGGGTCCTGGAGAACCGAGATGTGAGCCTCAGAGTAGGGCTGGGTGGAAACACGCAGACCTATGCGTGCAGGAAACTGGACTTGTTTTCGTTGACTAATCAGGAAAGTTCGTGTAAATTTTTGCAGGACCCACTGAGCCCATTTCTTCTTTGTTGTTCTTGTTTTTGGACTTTCTCACGGTTGTAGTAGACAGTTAATTCTATCTTATCTTACGAATGGTGTTAACGAAGAGTTGTAGTAATAGTAGGTGCGTGTGTATATGCACAGAAGAGTTGAAAGAAGAAGGTTGCTGGATGGAGTGGGTGAATGAGATGTGTTAGACTTTGGATTTAAAAAGATAAAAAAATATTGTATGTGTGTGTTGGTGTGAGGCAATGTGACCGTGATGATGCAAACAACGTGGGGAAGAAGTTGCTGGCCATTTCCAGCAGGCCCGAAAATTCCGGGCATTTCCATCAATGAAACACACTAGTTTTAAAGAGAGAGAGAGAGAGAGACTTTTGGTTTTGGTTTTGCTATTGCAATTGCTATATGTATTTGAGATGGGTTCTAGTGCTGTTGTTTCTGTTTTAACTGTTATCGTATACAGGCGTAAATAAAACAAAGTGTGAAGCGAAGGGGGTGGACCGTAGGAGGGTTATGCATGGTTTCAGGGCAAGCAGACACAGGAGGCGAGCTCACCCATGCCCATGAAATTGAAACCTTCAGCATGCAGTGCACGGAATTGGAGGCTTTTGTTTTCTTTCTCTCCTCTACGATATTATAGTTAACATTAAATATAAAGCTAAACCAACGGATTACTTAGCCGTTAAGTACCGGACAACAACAAAATAGCCAATTAGTATCTGTTGTTGTGTTTGATGTTGATGATCAGGAAGGTATCTAATTTAACCTAAACCTATAGTTGTAGTCCCAGAGACTCACTAAACCGTGTTTCTAACCCACCCCTAAAACATTTAGTCAAAGTCTTCTCTTTCTCTTCCTACAACCCCTCCAACGACAACAAGAGCAGAAACAGCAGCAGCTGTTGGTCTACGCTCCCCTTTACAGAAGAAGTAGTTGGCTTTCTCTATAGATTAGAGAGATAGAAAACATTATTTAATAATATAGCAGAAAAAACAAACCAAAGCAAAACATGAAGAGAAAGCTTTAGCATATCTAGAGCAGTTCCGAGAACAATCTCTGCTTCTTCTCTCTCTCTCTCCCTGATCTTGTCTGGATTTTTCTACTACATGATGATCATGATCTGAAAGAAAAGAAACAGCTGTGTGTGTGTGTGTGTGGATCTGTTTCGATGCAAATAAAAGGATCAGCCATAAAACAAGTAAACAAATTTTTGAGAAGAAGAAGCAAGTAGATCGAACAAAGAAGCGCGCGGCAGGCAAAGCAGTCATTCCTTCTTTTACTACTCCTTTTGCAAACCTTCTGATCAGCAGTAGTAGCTACCACTACGTCTTGGAGAAGCTAGCCAGCAACACAAAGTTGGATCTCTAAGAAGAAAAGAAACACGATTTTGTTAGAGAGTCTGTAGTAATGGATCCAGCGGCAGTGGCGGCAGCAGGGCACGGGCACCACCACCACCATCTTCCACCACCGTTCCACTCCCGTGATTTCCACCACCATTTCCACCTCCCACAGCTCCAACCAATCAAAGCTGAAGACGAACACAACGCCGTCGGCACCCCTAATAAGAAGAGTGATCTCAGCCCTAACTCCGGCGCATACCCTAATCACCATGATCAGAGTGCGAAAGAAATTATTGAAGCTACTACTGGTGCTCCCAGTGAAGGCGGTGAGGTTTCACGTCGACCGCGGGGTCGTCCTACTGGATCCAAGAACAAACCGAAACCTCCGATAATCATTACCCGAGACAGCGCCAACGCTCTCCGATCACATGTAATGGAGATCGCTGCAGGTAGCGATATAGTTGATAGCCTCTCTTCTTTTGCTCGCCGTCGTCAGCGCGGTGTTTTTGTTCTAAGCGGTAGTGGATCTGTAACCAATGTAACAATACGTCAACCTGCCACAGCTGGTGCTGTGGTTTCTCTCCAAGGCAGGTTCGAGATTCTTTCGTTGTCTGGATCTTTCCTTCCTCCTCCTGCACCACCCGCGGCAACGGGACTCACTGTCTATCTCGCCGGTGGACAAGGACAAGTTGTCGGAGGAAGCGTAGTTGGAGCAATTATTGCTTCAGGGCCGGTGATTATAATGGCGGCATCTTTCGGCAACGCAGCTTATGAAAGACTACCACTTGATGAAGATGAACCGCTACCAGTAGGAGGAGAAATGGGTTCGCCGCCTTTAGTCGGACAGTCACCACCACAGCAGCAACAACAACAGCAGCTATTGCCGGACCCAAGCAGCGGCGGGTTGTATCCAGGATTGCCTCCGAATCTCCTCGGAAGCATGCCGCAGATGCTCGGCGAAGCTTATGGTTGGGGTTCCGGAGCTGGTGGTGCTCGTCCGCCTTTCTGATATTGAATGGTCTATCTAGCTAGCTAGTGCTTAAGTGCTGCTTCATGTGTTTTGTGGTACAAAACATTCCTTTCATGATTTGCATGAGTTAGGATTAAAAGAGTTAAAACCTCTTGATCATCTCCTGAGAGTTCTGCAAAGGGAATTGGTATATTTCTTCAGGGTTTTCTTCTTCTTAACTGTGTCTTCTTCTTCTTCTTCCATTATTCGCTTTCATGTTAATTTTCTCTTTGGCCATGTTGATCATTACCTTTGTTTTCTTTTTGTTTTTTAGATTATTACATGACTGGGTAGTGTGTGTGATCTTTTGCTTTGTTGAATTTGTTTTTGATGTACATATATCTTATTTTAATTCATATGGCTTTGTTCTACTTCCAAATTAAAGAAACCTGTTCGATCTATAGAAGCATGCAATTGAATTCAACAGGTCAAGATCAAGAAGATGGATGAAGAAATTAATATATAATGATGGCTAAATTCCTTTTACTTGCTTTCTCTTTTCTATATATATGAATCTTTCTTAATTTCTGTTTTTGGATTACATATATATAACTTGTTAATTAACAAACAAGAGTATATATTTGTTCAATTCAGATCTGGAAGCTGTATTGTATTTTGGACCCAGGCCTATTTCTTCTTTCTTTACTTCTTCTAATCATGCACTCCATCCTCCCATTAATTTCCTCCAAAACAACACAAAAGGCAAAGAAGCAGATTATTATATTCTTATTAGTTCACTCAAAATTAATAATGAGTATATATACATATATATGTGACTCTCATGAGGTTACTTATTTAATTATCAGAAATCAAAACTTAACACTTTCATAATAACAAATGCTACTATATATTGTCAAATTTTCATTGCATTTTAATGTTTGTGAAGGTTTTTGGAAGGCAAAAATGAGCTTATTTTTAGTTTTGCAACAAACTGCCGGCGAACGTGCGTGGACTCTGATCTGAAGTGAAGTTGTCTCACAGTGATAGTGAGAGAGCGAGAGAGAGAGAAGGATTTAGCTTAGTTTCGAGGCCAACAACTCCATTAAACCTCCAACCCTATATGCAACTATCAACAAAAAAAAATTACAACTCCATTAAAGAGCAACATAAACAAACGTCACACCACAGAGAGAAAGATTGTAATAAAACTGTAAGCAGTAATATTTTCGTTGCATGCATGGCGTGGTGCGTCTGTTGTTCTTGAATTCTCTGAGCTCTGCACTCTTTTCTCACTGCTCCACACCATAGTTTTAAAACCTAATCCGGTGTATGATCCGGAAAAGTTACCGGATCACCGGTTAACCGGATAGGTCATCAAGTCGACCTACTGAATCAAATTAGATTTATTAAATAAATATTAATATATAAATTTAATTATATATATTATATATTATCTTTTATAACAATTATTAAAAATTAAAAAAATAATTATATATAAAAAATATTGAATATATTTTTAAAATAATATTTTTTATATTTTTTTAACTATAGTATTTAAGACAATAGTCAAAAAACCTTTAACATATAATAAAATCTCTATATTTTATGTATTACAAAAAATAAATTATCAACACTATATTTTATTTATTTATTACTTTATAATAAAATATAGAAAATGAGAAAATAAATTAGTAACGAAAGAGTATTCGATAAAGTGCATTTTAGAGTGCTAATAAAAATACTTTTCTATTATATATATATATATATATATATATATTTATTTATTTATTTATTTATTTTAAAATATTAAAATCGGGTCAACTCGTCCAACCGGATCATCAAGTTGACCCGGGTTGCTTGCGCAATCCGATTTTATATTAACTCGGTCCGAAATTGATGTCAGGTCGTCGATTTTCAGTCCGATCCGGCCGGTTCGGACCGAGTTTTAAATCTATGCTCCACACCGTCCCATGAACTTCTTTACCAAACTTAGTTTCCATCATCTTAATTTATATATATACTTCTTGTAGATTCAAATAGATCTAGTAACTAGTTTTCTTAAGATAGAATTAATCAATCATCAGGTCAACTCATTTACTTTTGTTTGTTCAGTATATATCTTATTATCTAAAAAGGAAAGAATCGCTTACAACATAGAATGATTGTTATCTTATTACTTATATGTAGTGTGTGATAAATATATATATATATACTTATGATGAATTTGTAAAGAAAAAAACTTAACTCTGTACTAGTGCATATGTCCATCCATGATTTATCAAAGAAATTATGTTGTTGTACGTGTTTTAAGTGCACGTAATTAAATTTTACAAATTTTAGAATAATATTTAAAATAAATGAAATTAAATTTTAATAGAACGTTGAAGTGACCGAATTTAAAATTTTAAGAGAGAAAGTGGAACTTGATATATTTAAAACAAAACTTAATTGAAATATGATGATGCCATAATGTATTTTGAACTACATACGGTGAACGTTGATCTGAGACCTTTGGTGCACAGTAATCTATGTTGACTTTTGATCTTTGATCATAACAAGTTTCTGATTAGTTATCTGCTTAACACTAATAACATTCCAGAAAGAGAAGAGAATATCAGGAAATTAAGGCCACAACTCAACCATCGACTATTTCTTTAAAGAGTTCAAAAGTTAATATTCAGGCAGTCATAAGTTCAAACGTTGCCTAGCTTTAATTGTTTGGCACTCCATTTCATTTCACCATTTTATTTTAAATTCTCATTTCTAAATAATAACTTTTATAATACTTTCTAAAAATTCTTAAAACTTATAAATATAGATAAATAATATGTAAGAAAAAAAAATATATATGTATATATATTATTTTTGAGATAAAAAAATAAATTCGTTTTAAAAAATATTTAAAATAAAATTCTATTTAAAAAGGCTCTTTATTTTAATACTCTAGAACGACCCCTAGACCAGCCTAGGTCACCAAAAACTATACTCAATATCAGCAGATATAATCAATTGATATAGCAGCGCTCTGGTACATGCTTTTAGCACAAAACAATACAAGAGACTGACGTTGAGGAGCAGCATAAACAAATTCAAGAGTGCAAGTTAATCAATACAACAAGGGCCCTGTAAGAAAAGCCCAAAATTAGGGATTAGTGCTTGCTCTACCAAATAACAAGGTAGACATCTAACTATTTGCTAATAACCATATTTCTCAGAAACATATGTCCTTCGCATATATACAAACCAATGATTTCAGGCACAACATTTTCCAAATGTCCCTTATTCACACATAACATACACTAGTTCGCTTCTGAACCCACTACTTCCTACATTAACTGCTTGCATATAGATTATCCTAGTGACTGATACAAACATATGATGGAATCAATTATAATTTCCTATCTTTACACTTTACAAAAGTATACATGGAGTTGGAACCAATTTAGCTGGAGCTTGGCTGATGATATTGGAATGCTGTCAGGCACACGATGTACCTGGTAACCAGCTAAAGGGTACAACCCTTCACTGCAATCCATGGAACTTACTGAGTAAGTACCTTTTGCATCTTATCATAGAAGGGGCTTCTTCTCGTGCATGGATTACTTGTTTGCACCAAAAGTATAGGCATGAATCCCTTTAGAATGTGCTGCGCTCACTTTTCACGAAGAAGTCAAAATGTACTTTCTTCTTCCCACAAAAGGTTCATCAATTCTCGGAAGTCAGCCAGATAAGTTATTCTGCATCCGAGAATTCGATTTGCAGCCGTCTAAGTTCTGTCTGGAAAGTAGGACTCGAAGTCAAAGTCCTTTGAGCTAAGTATCTAATATCCTCTCGCGTGCAATCCCGTGCTATGCGAACCAGCTCCCATAAGGCACCCTCACTGATCATATCCTTTGCATTTTCCTCTGAAACAGAACGTGACCATATCAGGTAGTAAAATTCTACAAAAGATTATTGGCAGGCTTGGAATGGGATAGACTATATACTCACCATGCTGGCCTAAGTGGCACAGAGCGAGTTCGATGTGGCGTCTAATAACAGACGCTTCATTGTTGGCATTCTTCACAATCCAGGGTAGTGCCCCATCTTCAATAAGAAAGGACTTTACACCCTTATGTCCTGAATTCACAGGGGAAATTACACAAACCAATAAGTTTCACTAAGATACATATGTATTGCCTTAAAACTTTTACACGCAAAGATGAAAGATGAGCCAAATGTTAAATGCCAAGATCAATTTCACCAGAAGTAAGAGACAGTAGCACAACCAATTACCACAAAGGCATATACTCTTGGATTTTTTTGGCATAACTTAAATAATGCCCACCAACTCTAAACTGTTGCTTAAATTTGCATAACTTACTGTTGTGTGGCTCAATCTAAAAACATTTGCTCTTCATGAAGTTTTTCAAAACAATACATAGTGAATAAAGTGATCCAGCATATATAACACCTTGAGAGGAAGCTCTAGACTCGCATTTCGCAAAATTTGCAATTCCTCTAGCAACTTGAGCAAGTATGTCAGCATGTCCACATCTGACCATTCCTAGTAATGCCTTGATGCCGCCCTCATCTCTGAGCCTCGTCTGTAGCTTGTCTGTTAACAGAAAAGATCAGTGAACCACACTGCATACTAACTACAGATGCTAACCCTATCAAGAAACCATGATACACAACGTATGTGAAAGCAGATAATAGATGCAAGTATCACTAGATTAACAACTGTAAACCACAAAACTACTGCAGCTAGCACAAATAATCCCCAACCAAATGACAATAAGTAGCCAACATAAAGCACTACATGCTAAGGAAATCCATCTTTGGTAGAAATTTACCACAGAAAAAACAATACAAAGTCACGTAAACTGTCTTCCCTATATTTGGGTATGTAATGTCAGGGAGGAAGTAGTCAAAAGGCAATCAAATTCTAGGAGTTTGAACCTTGCATCAAGGATGGGGATTAAAAAAGCTAAGAAGAGCAGGATATTAATAACTAATCTTTACAAATCCATATAATCAGGAACAACAAATTGAAAAATGTTTCTCCACAGTAAGAATAAAAAATGTACAAATATGTGCAAGTCCAAACAAATAAAATTTTAAGGTAATTTGACCAAAAACAAGATCTTGATTTCAAAGCCCTCAACCAAAAGAGAAATAACAATACCATTGCCACATAAATTGGCAATTGCTCCAGCAACCATCCGTAGGGTTTGAGGATCTTCAGCATCCCCAGCAGTCATTGCCAATAAACTTACACCACCTTGGATCATTATTCGTTCCTGATTTGCTTCTGGTAAGTCAAACCAAATGTAGAAAAGATAAAGATGCAAGCTTAGTGAGCACATGTCCACTGAATGTCATTTGACTTAATTATATACATGCAATTACCATGCATTGCCAAATTGGCAATAGCACCAGCTGCTACTCTCCGTATAGTTTCATCATCTGAGCTTTTGAGAAGAAGCATCAACGAAGCTAGGCCGCCAGCTTCAACAATTCTTTCTTGGTTTGCTTCTGCATGAGAATATGTGGACGAGTTGATGTCTAAAACTTCGGCACATGCATTTATTGGAAAGCTGACATTACTAGCTTCTCAAGCACCTCTAACAAGCCTTTTTGGCACTCAGCCTCACGTAGGACAATTGTCAATGATAATTCATCATTACAGCAATATTCTGCGTGTGCCTTTTCCTGTCAAATCTCTACAACCTATAACATATTCATACCTCAAACCTTTACTCTGACGTAGTTTTGATTGTGAAAGACCATTGTCTTACACTAACTATGATGCCTGACTGGATCACATACGTTTTGTGATAAAAGCATTCCTAGTAATGGAAGTCATTGGTATTTTTCAGATCTGGTTTACTCAGAAGCGCTTTAGAAAATATATAAAGTGTATAAGGATGGAAAGATATGACACCAAGCTTACCCTCTGCAGCAAGGTTATCTACCACTTTAACTGCATGAATACGCACATCAGCATCCTCTGGTTCTAATAGTGATAATATCTTTTGCAGTCCAACTGAAAGTTTAGGCCAATGATTACAAGCTGCTCTAATACAAGAATCTTGACTATGAAATAGATAGTCATACGGAAAACTACTTTAACAAGGATTACCTTGTTCAAAGAGTTTTGCCATTGATGCCTTTTGACTATTTCCAGAGCCTGAATCCCTGAGGTGTGAATGCCTAGCTTGGGACATTAGAGAATCCAAACCAGTGTAGATTTTGCCAGATCCTCCTCTATCAAGACTTCTCCTTGTCTATTAAGTAACATTTTAGGAACATGTTTACAAACTGAGCAAGGACATAAAGAAGCGTATCATAAAATAAATGAGCATTGCAGAATAACTAGTGTAGAAGACTGAAAATACTCAAACAGTTTCAATAATATATGCAAACCTAAATCCCCAATTGGAAATTATTATACTCCCAATACCTCATCAGCTTCAAAACTCAAATGCAATAATTGACCCTTCAGTATGGTAATCTCTTCTTGAAGCTTTTGGTTTTGCTGAGCTTCATTTTCCAACATCTTGCAAAGTCTCAAAATCTCAGCATTTGCAGATGCCTAGAAATGATAAGCACATTAAGAAAACCGACCAACCTGATCATTTATAGAAGCTGTAGTCATTTTATTCATGAGAAGCAATAGCGCCTCTGATTTTTTCAGTTGCGTAATCTGGGTCTCGGCAGACTGCCTTAAACGGATTTCGTTTTTGAGTTCCTTTTTGACCTCACTGATTCTATCAGATGAATTGTTTTCCTGTTTCGCAACAGAAAGTTTTTACTCTCAGATATCAATTGACGCTAATAATCAATTTCAAATTGACATTAACAAATCAAATGTCTCAAATCATAAAAGCGTTTTTAAAGCCATTCAAATATTGGGCTTATACTACTACGTCCAATACAATGTAGGACCTGCAAATAAAGCATGTCATAAGCAAGTTTTACGTTGTTGACAATACAAAGACTAGTCCTCTAACGTTTATGACAAAACCAATTAGAAGAGAAAAACTTCAATCTTCACCCAGCATAAGAAGCTAGCTACTAGAATTTATTCACAAACTCAGATTACCACTAAGGTTGTCTATACAGATCATTTTCAAATTTCCAGAAACGGCAGATAAAATAGCGCTTCAAAAGTGAATTACGTCATGAAACTGCTGCCACAAGCTCTAAAAATAACAAGTGCTCTCATCAAACAAATTCTCCAAATCCCAGAGCATATATATATGTAGACAATCATCCAGACTTAGGAATGTGAAATATATTTTTGAATATAAACACTTCTATTTCCGAAGCCTCAGGCAAAGGGCAATAATTTACTGGTGCTTCCTATGGAAAGACACAAGGAATGATAGAATAGTCTTAGTTTATAAATTATAAGCCTACAGTGAACAGCCATTACCGACTTGAAAGCAGGACAATCAACCATAACAAACACTCTCTTGTTGCATGATTAAGAGCATCAACAATACTATTAACAAGTACTCCATGTTCACAAATTTCATAATGAATACCTCATACGATTTCTCCAGACAACCATTTGTATTCTTGCAGATCTGCTGATTTGAAAGCAACTGTTCCTCAAGTTTCTTTATTGACTCAACATAATCATTTCGGTACTTTAATTTACCATGCTACACAAATAAAGAAAAACAAAAATATAAAAGAACGTTAATAATGATACTACCAAAATATACAGCTAGAAAGTGAATAAGTTAAAGCAACACAACAGAACAAGAGCAACACAATCAACAACGGCAATATGCTAAAGGCACTTTAGTTTATATCAATATTCGTTCAGACAGAAATGCATACAGATGCAAACAGACCTCTCTGCACAAGATAACAGTGCCACAATTGGCATGGAAGTCAACAGAAGCTTTCCAGTTTGTGCTAGAAGTCTTTGATTAACTCATTAACTTGTGGGTATATGCCGAGTCTAATATGGAACAAGTAGAAGTTGAAACATTAATGTTGTTTGCGTTTTTATTGTGACAGAGTTTCATGTATTTCCTTAGATACAGTTATAAGCGTCTGGAATGGGCCCCTTCTTTACGGTTACTAGGCTAGATACACACTCAGTCAAAAGAAACTTAAAAGAACTGTTCCAACAAGAAAATCCTTCAATATTCAGACATGTCTAAGTAGCAATATAGAATCTGTTCAAAACCAAAATCAATACTAAATTTTAAGCAATTGTTTCTTTTAGATATATCTTTCAAATCTCCAATCAACAACAGGTAGCATACACAAACACATACTTCAAAAGTGATACGTTTTCTCAAATTCAAAGTGAATTCAACCACAGCAATCTCCGACGTAATTGAACGTTTCATAAGGATATTGAATAGTTACAGGATCAAAATTTGTGGGTTAAAACTGTTAGCTAGCTGATTAGTTCACTTGATTTAATCTGAATCAAAATTTTTAATGCCCAACTTATGAGAGCGATCCAACCTGACCACAAGCAAGAACTAAAGGATGACCAATGGAATAATTTAGCAGACTTTTGGAAATGCATTTCAACCTTTTGCACCCTTATTTTAACAACAAGGGTGAGTTATTGGAATTGCACCCAAATCTATGCATGTTGTCTTCATGAACTCTTGCAGCCAACACCTACTTTAATAAGTTACATGCAGAAACTGGGCACTAAGTTCTATGTCACACTTAAGCATTCTTTAACTATATATTTCTTTAATTAAATGAACAAAGGTTTGCAGTAAATTTCTTTATGTCATCTTTCCAGTCATACCCTTCAGAAGGCATCTGACAGAGCATAAGCATCATAACAAAATGTGTATTAGTATAGGCTTATCCACTAACTAATGGTACAACATCAATTATTTGCAGAGAAGAATGCAATAAAAGAAATATAATAAAATTGTTAACTTGAAAGGACCTCCAATGCACTCTTATAATTCTTCTCCGCCTCTAAGATTTGGCTTTGTGCTTCTGCTCTTATCCTCTCATTTTCTGCTATCAATCTATCCAACTCTGCATCAAGCCTACGGCATAAACTCTTATAATCAAATTCCTCCTTCAGTTTGACCATATTCTCGACCTTCATAGCCTACCTCAGAGATTCATTTATAAACAATATATGGAATTTAGATTCATTTAGAAACAAACTCCCAATGATCAATATATGGAATTTAGATTCATTTATAATGTGCAATAACAAAATATCACTAGCAACGAAGCTGGACCTAAATAAATGGATAAAAAAATTCCAAAACCATTTAATTGAATGACTTGTGCATCGTGCTGACATTGTATTTCTGTAATGCACCTCAAACCACACAGATGTGCTGACATGCTTTCATCTGCATAAGATATTAAGCTTCAATATCTTAACTGCAGTTTCCACTTTTGCCTAATCTTTTGGTGGTATTATGCAAAATCATAAGCTCAATATCAAGAAAACTCGCAAAAAAATATTTGGGTAAACAGCCATTAGTGGATGCAACGATCAAAATTCCTTTTCAAAGTTGAGATTTTTGGATTTCAGAGAGAAGGCTATTGAAATTCAATTTAGTTGAAAGAACTCCATAAGCCACGACTGTATAAAGACATACCCTTTGTCCAAACATTATAGTACTTGCAGTCTCTCCTCTATGGCGTGGAGATGGCCCTATTGTAACGACCAAGGAAGTTCGCGCAGTTCCTACAAAACATGCCCATTGCATTAGAAGGATAACTAGAAAGCTCTAATAGAGCCCAATTATCACATAACAGTATGACTTCAACAAATGCAAGAAACAACACAAGCTCTTGTTAGCCCTTTTTGACATAACTGTAAGACGCAAGTGATTAGAGTTAAATGTCGAACATAAAGATTTGAATGCAGAATACTCTGAAAAGTCTGCTACTGTGTCCAAATGTTAAAGAAGACATAGCAATAGGAAGATTCATTAATTCCGGAAACCAAATTACTAGGTGCATGGCTAATGATGATGCTACAACAAACCCTTGAGAAAATGATGAATGGCAAATTCAACAAAGTGCAACAATGAATCTAATTGGTAAACAATCAGAAGATTTCAGTCATTATGTTTTTCATTCAGTACTAATTTTTAGCCATGTGTCTTACCACCAAATGAATCTCGAAGCAACCTTGTCAGTTTTGAATCACGAAATGGCACATGAGCACTATTCTCGGCTAATGCGTTGATGCACTTGCCCAATGCGCTTGGAGAAAGATTGATAGACTTTGCTTCTTCTAGTGTCTGCCCCTCGCTTGCTGACAAGAAGGAGACCTTTTCAAACATTTTCAACAAGGAAATAGCCAAAGCAACAGACAGAATGTTTCAGCCCCTATATGCATACTATCAGCCAACAAAAAATCAGAAAAATAAAAATTGGTATAACCAGAAAGCATTTTGTAGGATAACTATCATGATTAAGAAAACCTTACTAAGTTACAGGCATGTGCCCTTCCTTCAAAAGCTGGCAGCACAGCTCTCAATCCAATAACCTCAACCTAGGATTTCAGGTATTGATTCAGGAATTCTTGGAAAAGGTAGGATAACCACAAATACTCTTGATGTATACTGAATGGTGAGGCTACGAATATTTGCCGTAGTTAGTAATTCATTCAATTACAAAATATACATGTCGCACGTTTTCATATATTAAACTTGCAGTAGGAACTAATGTGAGATATACAAGAAACTTCATGTCAAATGCAAAGAAGTATATAGAAACTTTTATCTAAACAAACCCTGTCATTGATAGCAATACGTTACCATCCTGAAAAGTGAAAATGAATGAATATCAATGTGAAGACGGGTTAATGTCTTGCACTTAATGATCACACGGATAACTTTTGCGATCAATTACAACCGCAATTAATGGACTCCCCAAAGTACTATACTATGTCCTGATACATCGGTATAAAAACAAAATTCGAATAGTATATGCATGTATGAGAGAGACATAAGAGTTTGTAGTAGCAGAAAAGAGCTACATACATGAAGCCATGGATTATTAAGACCAATGAATTCCATTAAAGGAGCTCTAAGAATTACCTGATTTATCAATCCGCTTGGAGCCTGCAAGATCTACAACTACAAGCTTGCTTTTTCTAACAATCTGGTGCCTAAAAGATGTGATAACAAAAGAGGAATTCCCTTTTTCGCTAGGAAAAGCAGCATCTTTTTCGTGACTCCCTTTAAGTGACCTTTTCACATGCACCTATGAAAGAAACAGCATTACATCTGGCACGGAAAGATCTAAAATCTAGAAGGGATAAGTATACTTTTATTCCTCAAATTTGCATCAAAATGCCTAATTAGGCCCTATGGTTGAATTTGGTGCAATCTAGGTCCTACAAATGCATAATGCACGATGAGGTCCTTTGCATGGTGATAATGACTGTGCAAACATTTACATGCTACACGATCTTTTATGCTGCAAGTAAGGGGTAAACATCAGTTTCATGCAGTTATTTCAGTATTATCTGATTTACAAGTGTCTTAAAACTGGTCCAATCAGGCAATCACCAACCACAAGAACTGATCTATTTATCAGTCCGACAATGCTTCAACCTACAGTCTAACAGCAATGCTCGCAGCCTATGAAGGAATTTCACAGATTTAATTTTGAACTTAAGAAACTTACATATATTTCCTCCAAAAAAGTAAACTTACATATATAAACCAGGAAATAACAACCAACTCCATGAAATTCCATCTTACATTCAATTATTTAAATGTAAATTAGTAATTAGCACCCACACACGTAACGCTTAATTATAATGGTTTTAAGAATTGGACATCCTTGGTTTAAGTTATTCTAAACCATGTCTAGTTCAGGTTAGCTTAAAGGATAGTCATAAATGGGCAACAACCAGGTTTAGGTATTTTTTACAGCTTTCACAAATTCCCTGCAATGTTCACGCAGACGACTCATTCACATTAGCTACAATTGTTACAAAGAGGTTTTAATCATTCTATATTCTAAATACTAATTCCAACAGTGCCATGCACAATACATCCACTTGATTTGGGAATTCTATTTAGTCAACAGCTACATCAGGAGGCTAAACTATGTATTAGTGGTTATACGAACAGAACACCTAAATCAAAGGCAATTGGAACCATGTTATCCAATTCCAGGACAACACCATCACATAAATATAATTAGCTTGATATAGGCATACCATAATGGATACAGTTCCCAGATAGCAACACTGATCGCCATCTACAGTTGCACATCAAGAGTGCATCCACCTATTTAGAACCAGACAATCTGACCTATACAGCAAACCTAAGTGGTAGCAATGGGATAGAGCAGCTACCACCATGCTTTTGTTAAAAAAAACATCAGCCTCAAGAAAAAAGAAACAAAAACATAAAAAGGTAAAAACAGCAGAAAGTCAATGTAATTGTCTGATCAATTTTTTTGGACTGGCCAACTACATTAGCAAACACATCTTGACATATTTCCAGACAAACCACATATCCAGCAACATGAATTTCTGAACAAAGGACCTATTTCAAGCATTTCCAATTGAAGATTACAATGTGCCAAGTAGCACCATAGAGCCTAATGACTTTTTTATGCAAGTTCAGGAGCAAAGAGCACCTTATTGGTCAAAACATCCGCTAAGGGGACATTTGCAAGAATGTAATAACAGATGATGAAGGAAATTCAGATACCATCAGAATAGCATGACTTCGAGATGATTCTGTGTTTAGTTTAGTATTTGCAGCATAGCGATGAGCTTCACCTAGTCTTAGAAGGTCCACAAAACTCTTCAGTTCCCTAATTTCTACAACTTTTGCTTCAGGGACAGAGACATCTCCTGTTTTGGGATCTTCTACAATGGCAATGCTATCGCTGCCAGGAACAAGAAGGTCCTGTACGATTTCCATGTAAAGCTTCACAAAATCATAAGAAGAGGTGTGTCAGGGAGCTATAGAAGCTCAATTTAAATATCTGATCAATCAAATTGCTTCAGCACAAATTCCAAGGCTCAGCTAACATAAACATATTAACAGTGATGGGGGGCAAAGTGTTAAGTCTTAAACCTGTATATATGATACGGATACAGAATCAGTATCTGGAGATACATCAGCAAGAATATCTTCCATTGCTCGGACCATAATTCCCCTATCAGCAGTGTCTTCCTCTCCAAGCCTACCCAAAGTAAATGTCTTGCCTGTACCAGTTTGACCATAAGCCATTACTGTGCCATTATATCCTTCAAGAACACTCTGCATAAAAATGGAACATAAGTAACCGCATGACATAAGGATGAAGAAGAAAGCTATACTACAAGTATATGAGTGCCATGAAGCAATATAATGAGAATGGGGAACCAAAAAAAATCATAGAAATACAACTAGAAAATATTTATCATTCTGCCATGCATCCCGAGTTTAATCATGCATCAATCAAAGAAATGGCTAGCATGTTCAAATAAGAAGGAAAAAAAGCCATTACTGTGCCATTATATCCTTCAAGACCAGTGCATAAAAATGGAACATAAGAAACCGCATGACATAAGATGAAGAAGAAAGCTATAGTAGAAGTACAGGAGTGCCATGAAGCAATATAATGCAGGTGGGAACAAAAAAAAAGAACATAGAAATACCGCTACAAGATTATGTATCATTCAGCCATGCATCGAGTTTAATCATGCATCAATCAAAGAAATGGCTAGCATGTTCAGTTAAGAAGGAAAAAAAAGGATAACTATAGCACCAGCATTTAAATAAAAGATATCCAAAGATAAGCTTAATTCATGGCAGGGAAGTATGGTCATGGAAGAGAAAAAACCTAGCAAAAGTGCAAATTTAATTAACTACATGATGCTAAACATTGAGAATGACTTGATGGTTATTTGAGATTATTAGGACAGCAGTAAATCTATTTCTCATAAACCATGGTATTTCGTAAAATTAGAGGGTTGGCCCCTCATCAAGAAAATCAGAAATTTCTGCATATTCTGTAACAAACACTTCGTGCAATAAGGTCTTATATACTACTTACTAACAATGCCCATCCCAGCACTCAATATTCAAAATCAAGCGGAAGTCTATCAGAGAAAAAACATGAAGACATAAAGCTTAGAAACAAGACCTAATGTTATTGTTCCATACCTCCACAACCGGTTTTGCCACCACTTTATAGACACGTCATTGGGAGGCTACCTCTGTAAGCACCTCATCAAATTCATAGGTGTCTGAATCCCAATTGTTTTTGCGGAGCTTTTTCCTTTTAAGCTGAGTAAAATGCAGCAATGAAAACAAATGAGCCGTTGTTAGAGGCATTAGTACTACTTTAATCACAGAAAAACCATTCCATAGATTCGCAGGAAAAATTAGCAATACATATCAACAAGTGAACTCAAGGGCAAACCTCTGGCAGCAACTCAACACAATCGGCAAAATCGGCATCTGCTACTAACTCATCTGCACTTCGAGTTCGGAATCTCACAGCAACTCTAACTCTTCCAGGGACTGCACAGAAAATAATAAACCATTATCCAATGAGGTTTATGAAATGTTCACTCGCCATAGAAAGCTCACATGGTTCATACATGTATTTGAGGGAATAAATTGAAGTCCAACAAGCACCAAAATAGCAAAACTATATTGAGTAAATGGATTCAAAGTCACCAAGACACCAACCTCAACAAAGAAAGAAAGAGCCAGTTTTTGAAAAACATGCTGCACATGACAGATTTGATATTCAAGACCCGATGAGCACGTCACATCAATTAATGGGCTACAAAGCATTCACTGTTGTAAGAGTTGATGCATCTGACTTGCATACCACATAATCACTAGTAATTATTCCCTTGAGCCACAATGGAATCATTCACAGACTACATGCACTAACTCTTTTAAGCAAGAGGACAAAATGGTTTGGCAAAGTCCGAATGTTTGCTAGGCAGCAGCGCTGCAGTCAAACTAAATGCCCAGTAAACCATTAGATGAACTCCATCTTGAAGTGGCTATGAGAAAGCAGTGGACAAGAGTTCTGAATTTTTATGCTGAAAAACCAACTTAAATTAATTTACAGCATGCTAAACAGGCTCACTCTCATAGCGAGCATCTATGTAAACCCTGGATGCTTATACTTTCTCCAGCAACCATGGTTCTTTGATATTAGTGATAGCAAGTAACTATCAATGTTCTTCAGATTGAGCATAAACCACTTGCTCGTGTTTTCCCCTCAAAACAAAAGAACTTGTTGAATGTTGAAATCACCCAAGAATGACATGTCAACTCTCCTCTGACTATGGTCACTTGGTGAAACAAGAACAAGAACATATTTTTCCAGCAACAGCAGCAGCTTCACGAAATTATAAGCCCAAATGAATAGTCTCCAAAAAACAAAAGAAGTCACCTTATCCACTGAAGTGCAAGACAGCAACCACTTCTCCTATTTTCTACTTACAGAGGAAAACAGCGAGGTGTAATGTCGAATATTCTTTACTGCACAAAAAGAAGTCACACTGCACAAACCATGAGGGGATCTTCGTTGCAAAACAAGAGTTGCAACGCCATGCTCCTTGGTCTATACTTCTGCCGTCCCCATCCTTAACAAACATTACTACATCCATAACAAAAGGATTTGATTTGAAAACCTTGCTCCTGAGATGCACGAGCAGAACATCTTGAGCAAACAGAAAAGAATAAACATTTTTTTCATGCTTCTTTTGCATTTACATTGCAGAAAGGAAAGATCATTCTGAATTCTGTATCCTACCAATTATTCCAAAAAATGTGGTGTAAAACTTTCTCATTACTCATTCTAATAAAGGTTCCGGCAGCCTCTGATTCTAAAGCTATCCAGCTAAAGCAAGCACAAAAATAGAACAGCCGCCACCTTTCACAATCAGTCAGCTTTTCAGCATTTCTATCTTATTCAGGATTGCAGATTCTGCTATTTTACTACAGTCGCTGCCTACTCTGTGCAGTCAATCCAAACCAATCAAGCAAAACTAATCCCACCAAAACCCTACTATCTTCACAAAGAATTCAATTTTTCTTTTCTTTTCTAAATAATCACGAAATCAACCAGATCTCAACCAAATAATAAACAAATTCAAAATTAATAATAATGGAGCAAAGGAGATAAGAGAGGGAGAGGAAACTGACAGCCGGAATCACTCTTGTTGATAGCAGCGGCGGCAGTAGAACTGCGCCGCGCGGAGGAGTTAATGGGGGGCCCAGCACGTGCTTTGAGTTTGGAGCCGATCTTGGAGTTGGGAGTGGAGAACACGCCGGAGAGAGAACGGTTGTCCGACTCGAGCTCGGTCTGGGAGCTCCGCTGGGCGTTTCGGAAAGACATTGATGATATGGGGCCCACTTTCCCCGTCCGAGATCCTGAACCCCAGTCAATCAGTAGACAAACAAACAACAATCGAAGACTCACTAACAGCACACTTGTTGCTATTGGCAACAACAACTACCCATGATAGATTTTTATTAAAAAAATCTCGTGAAGGAATAGGGGAAATGGGGAATGTTTCGCAATGTAGGGGCCCACTCACACGCCGGAGCGGTGATTCACCGCAGCACGGTGGACTCTCTCTCTCCCTCCTTGTTGTTCGACTGTCCAAAATCAAACTTGAGATATTTCAGAGTGGCTTTTGGGGAATTTGGAGAGTTTTTATTTATTTCTTTTATTAACTTTTCTCGGGGTAACGGGAGGGAATGTATTCAAAAAAAAATTTTGTATTATTTAATATCTCGTATATAATGGCGGTTTTCTGTTTTTAAGGAAAATGAGAAAACACAAACTACATGGAAAGCATTACACGTGTACTTGTTCAGATACTTTGCAACATAGCAACCTAAAATAACTTTTTAGCATATTTGAGTCCTTCATAAATAATCTATTTTAACATTATTAAAATAATTTATTTTTCATAAATCATAAATATAACATTTTCTGAGCGCATTTGGAAGCACGTTTATAACACTACTTTTCAATATTTTTTTATTTTATATTTTTTAATATATATTTTATAAATATTTAGAAATTTTATTTAAAATTTTAGATAGTGTAAAAAAGTTTTCTCAAACAGATTGTCTCACATATAGTGAATTTTGGGAATGTCTATGATAAAAACATTTTTAAAATAAATTTTAAGAAATAAATTTAATTTTTTGAGTTAAAAATAAAAATATAGTACTATATTTTTTACTTTTTTAATTATAAAAATAATTTTATATAAAATTATAAAAAATTTATTTAAAATATGAGATAATATCTAAATGAAAAATATTTTTTAAGCTAAGCCAAACGTCCTCATAATAGTTAGAATAGATGGAACCGTCTCGTATAATACCTAGGACTTGTTTGGTATTGATTTAAATAGACGTTTTATAAAAACATTTGAAAAAATTTTAGAAAAATGTGTCTTTATATAGGTTTAAAATTTTTAAAATATACACATATAATAATTTATGATGCATAATTCATACATGTCTATATTTTTAAAAATGTTTTAAGAAACTGTAAAAAAAATGCGAAAAAAAAAAAGGAGAAAAGACGTCGGCATAACCAATTGCAAACATCTTTTTAATCTTCTTTCAATTTCTACTATATGCAAAGAGAGCATGACTTAGCGTGTGTTCTTTTACATACGAAATTAACTTCTCCTATGCTAAAAATTCACTTTTAATTTATTTTTTATTATAAAAAAAATATAAAAAATCACTTTCAACTCATTTTCAATATAAAAAATACATCACCTTCAATAACGCTATTTCTAATAACTCACATTCCAAAAAATTCGCTTAGCCAAAAAATGCACTCTTAATAAAAATAATTACTTTACAATGGTATGTCTTTTATCCAATTTTAATATATAAGATAAGTTAAATGCGAGTTTCAATTATATAAAAATAAGTTTCGTGAAAATAAGTTTCGTAAAAATAAAATTTGATAAAAATAAGTGAAGTTCAATAGAAATATGATTCATAATAATAATTAAAATACGTAAAATTTAAAATTAAATTTTGATAAAAATAGATGTCGAATTAATAATTGAAATATGTTTAAATGCAAAATCTAAAATTTGGAGGAAGAAAATAAAATTTTGTCATAAGATGTTAGGAAATGGAAGAAAATGGATTCTCATGAATTGTAAGAAATGGAAGGAATTAAAATTAGTGGTAGATCCGGTTGATTATAAAGGTTATAGTTGATAGATCTAAATTGAACCGTTCAGTTCGATTAAACAACCGTCGATCCGAAGCACAAATTGATTAATATGTGCAAATTAACCAGAGCTTAGATTAATGTATTGCGTTTCAAGGTATTTCAAGTTCGTTCGACTCTCCTGCGTGAGTTATTCTTCTTCTCATATAAGTTTTCTCGTTCTCCAGCTCTGACTCATCATTGTTCGTTTCGACTTTGACTCTGTCAATTTCATCACTCCGCTTTTTAGCTTAGCTGCGATGCCTACAATTCATCGCCACTTCTCATAAAAAAATCTCAACGGCTTTAGGAGCCGTTTGGTTCAGCTTATCAGAAAAATATTTTTGTAATTTTTTATGTTACGTTTTTCAATATATTTTTTATAAGTATTTAGAAATTTTTTTTAAAAGTGTGTAAAAATTTTACATAGTGAGATTTTTTTATTGTATATTTTTATTATTCTTTTGCAGATAAAAAAAATAAAAATATTTTTTATTTTAGAAAAAACTTGATTTTAAAAGTACTTCTAAACGCACCTCTAATAGACTTGCTTGACAAAATCATCGACATTTTTTAAAGTATTAAAAGGATGTTTTGTATTATTTCTACCAATTTATTCTATTATTATAGTACTTTTAGAAAAATTAAAATATGAAGAATTATACTTTATAATATTATTATATGCATAATATTTTTCTAAATACAAAATGACGTTTTGTTTAAATTCATAAAAGACTTATTTTCTCTAAAGAATTTGTTTAATAATCTCAAAGGACCCGTCTATCAAATAATGCTTTTTTGCTAGTAGTAAAATATTGGCGATCTTTGTCTAAAAAAGTAAAAGGAAAGCACAGATGAAATGTCACGTTCATTGAATGGAATACTGTACCTGATTAAATAAGACATTTATGCTAAATCCAACATATAAGTAGGCCAATTATGCTCTCAAATCTTGTAATCTAATTAAGACAGCTCGCCAACTTGCAAGTTTAAGGTATCTTTTTACATCATTTGCGCCTTTATTTGATCGAGTATTTAGCGAGTATAGAGGACACACAGCACGGCCATTCACGCGGACAGGTTCCAATCATGTAGGAAGCATTCATGGTATTTTGCTCTCACTGATTATTTAATTTCAAGCATTATATGCCAGAATGAAGAGCATGGTAAACCATGTAGCATGGTATTTTACTCTCACTGATTATTTAATTTCATGTAGGAAGCATTCATGGTAACTTACTCTCACTGATTATTTAAATGTCATTTAGGAGTGAGTTTCACTCCATTCTAATAATATTATTTTATTAAATAATTTTTTGATAATATTTTATATAATTTATTTAAAAATTTAGAAAATATAAAAAATTTTATGTTATAAAATATTATTATTACTTATTTTTATTCTTTTAAATAAAAAATAAAAGTTATTTTTAAAATAAAGTAACAATATTTTCTATATAAAAAGACTTTATTTTAAAATTACTTTTAAATGTTTTTTAAATTTCAAGCATTAATATGAGAGAATAAAGAGCACGGTAAGCCATGTTGTGATCATCATCCCTTAATTTGTTTTTTTAGCTCGCTTGTCATTTTTTTTATTTCATATATATATATGTATACAGAAGTAATTTCGTACAACAAAATATTGTTGACATGCATATACTACGAGACTCGGAATTTCTCCCAACATCAAGTTTTTTTAGTAAGATAGATTTCACAGTATGCAAATAAAAGTTCACCGCAAAATTAAACTTATTTTTCAAAAAAATTTAAATATTTATTTGAAATTTTTTTAATTTTATAAGCACTATCAAATTATTACGAGAAGTTTGCTAGCTATATATGCTGTTAACTTCACAACCACATAGCCCTCTCAGTTGTGAAGTTATTGAAACAAAAGCATCTTCCTTCCCTGTTGATAATCGAAGTGAAACTCTTCCTCTGCTCTATTCAGCAATCTCTGGAACAATGGATGCTTCGATAAGACACGGAACGACAAAGCGTTTCTGCGCCTCCGCAACGTATACGGGCAAAGTGCCCTCTAGGCACACCTAGTACTACTGCATGATTCCTGTTAAATTATAGGTGAAATATTTCTTCAGCTTGAACTATAGATGGTAAGGGGATCCCATTTAAGTACCGTTGCTAGTTTAATTATGAATCAAGAGATGTAAACCTTTGAAAAAAAAAAAAAGAGTCAGAACAGTAGTAAGCTTTTGTGTGTTTGCTGGAAAGAATGCCAAGCCTGTCAAGTATTTAGAGATCATATGCGAAACAGAAGACTTCAAATAGAAATGTGTGCGGTAAATCCTGGTTTCAATATTTTGAACATTATCTTTCTTCCCATGAAAGAGCTTGCTAGCTGTAGTTGCCAACAGCGTGTTGCAATTTCAAGTAGGGCCTCAGGTTTTCTTGCCTTGTAACATGAGATCGATGCTAGCTATAATGAAAAACTTGCTGTATCCAGAATTTCATAGAATATCCCTGCAGGAAAATGTGCTATACACAATTAATAACGACAGTTGATATACGGGATGGTCTCTTGTTCTGCATGTGATTATTTAGCAGTGCGTCTCTGAATTATGTTAAAAGATGAAAGTGGCCTGTACAGAAGTTCCACTACAAAACTTGGCATGATATATATGGCACAAGTGTTATATGTTACTAACTTTGAAAGCCATTTAACATGCTAATGACACACAAAAAAGTCATAAGAGTGTTTTTTTTTGGGCTGAAAATGAGCTATTAAAGAATGAGTTATTATAAATAGTATTGTTAAAAATGAATTAAATTTTTATATTTTTTGTATGAAGAACTAAGTTGGAAGTAATTGTTTGTGTTCTTTTGTGTAGTTAAAAGTGAATTGAAAGTGATTTTTTAATAGAAGAAAGTGAATTGTAAATGTGAAAAACACACACAATTAGAGAAGAATAGCTAGTTGAGTGAAATTCACAAACATTACTTAAATGAAAAGAATGTTGGAGAATAATAGAAGCGGTTTGTAACAAGTACCCTATTATAAGAACCCTTGTTTCCAAAATCTATTGGACAAAGGCGAAGAAAAGTTTGGTTTCCAATCATTCCGTCGGTTGTCTTGAGTTCCTTGTGATGAAGAACTCTTGCCTCTCAGGGTTGAAGACGTCTTGCAAGAACGTATCCGCTTATGGGGCCGTTTTGCATTTCTTATAAATTACTTTTTACTTCTTTATTTTATTTTATATTTTCTAATAAATTTTTTATAATATTTTATAAATTTTATTTTAAAATTTATAAAAATATAGAAAAATTTTATATTATAAAATCTTATTTTTATTTATTTTTATTATATTTTAGTACAAAATTTTTTTAAATAAAAAAATATTTTTTGTTGTAAAAAATTCTATTTTATAAACAACTCCTTTGTTAGCATGTTTTTCAGTAAATCAGCTTTTCAGCTTATTTTATTTTTTATTAGTTTTCGTAATTCATTTACAACTTCACAAAATTTTGCTAAATGTAGTAAAATTAGAAAAAAAAATTTTTAGTCAATTGATTTCTTTTCTAGACAAATAGAGCTTTTGCACATTTTCGTTAATCCATAAACAATCTACATATACACATAGATCCATGGATCCGTACATCTCTCGGTCGCAAAAGAATCAATAGAAAAAGAAAGAATCATAATTCATCGATATCTTGTTGGCGTGAATCAACAATATATTATTATATATATCTTTTTTTAAAATTATATTTAGATATCTTTCTTTATTTAAAACTCTCTTTATTTAGATTTATAAGGAGTATATATATGTACTTATATTGAATGATAAGAATAAGATTGAAAGAGTTTTTCATCTTGGTACCAGAGCAAAACCTTAGATCTGCTCGCCGCCGTCGTGGAGAAAACGACTGCGACGGCCAGATTTCGACCAGACTATTCGTTGTGATCATGGAGATACGTTTACAACAGTTAGAAATTTCGACCAAGATAAATCCGGTGATTTAATCAGACTAGATCTACAACAACAATAAAAAAAAACTTAAAAAAAAAGGGAGAATTTTTGCCGCTGCCTCCGCCGCCGACACCGCGCCTGAAGCTCCCGCCGCCGCTGCTTCGCCAGCACGTTCGTCGCCGCCGCCAGCCCACTCGATCGCCGCCGCCGTCAGCCCGCTCGATCGTCGCTGCTAGCACGATCGACCCGATCGATTGCCACCGCCAGCCCGCTTGCTCTTGCCGGTCGATCACCGCCGTCTGCTTTACCGATCGTGCAGCCACCAGCCGAGCCTGACTCGAACCTGCCCGGTCCGACAGAAAAAAAAAAATTTTTTATGGAAAATTCAAGTGCTTTGTCTCCAGTTGCCTCAATGACTATTTCTGTTTTCAACATACAAGGTGATTCATCCTCTACTATAAGTGTTAAGTTAAATGGCTCAAATTATTTTCTTTGGTCCCAAGTCGTTAAGATGTATATTGCTGGAAAGAACAAGATGGGATATTTAACAGGAGAAATAGCACGACCTCAAGAGACTGATCCCACTTATGCCTGATGGAGAACTGACAATGCTATCGTCAAAGGATGGTTGATCAACTCCATGGAACCAGCTGTGATTGGGCTTTTTATTTGACTTCCCACTGCTAGAGATGTTTGGACTGCTGTGTCCAAAACTTATTATGATAATTCTGACATATCTCAAATTTATGAATTAACATGCAGGGCATTCAAATTGAACCAAAGTGGAAGGCCCGTTACAGCCTACTATGCAGAATTACAGAGCATATGGCAAGAATTGGATTTTCGTAATCCAATTAGAATTTGTTGTGCTAATGATGTATTAGCTCGACAACAGGAGATTGAGAGGGAACATGTCTATATTTTTTTGGCTGGGTTTGATGATACGCTTGATAAAGCCCGCGGTAATTTACTACGAACAGATACCTTTCCTGGATTAGAAGCATCTTATAACTACATTCGTCGTGAGGAGCAATGACGAGTAGTTATGATGGGGTCTAACGATATTGGAGTTATTACTGCTGTGACCTCCAAAAATCTTAGATCTCAAGTGAAGCAAAAAGTACAAGAAGGACAGTGTACTCATTGTGGTAAAGCTGGGTATACTCGAAATTCATGCTTTCAGTTAGTTGGTTATCCTGATTGGTGGGAGGAACTGAAGAAGAAGAAAAAATAAGACAAAAAGATCTCTGGTGTAGCGTCTGGAGTTGCAGGCCTCACTTTAGCTAATCCTTCATCCTCTATATCATCGACTGCTCCTTCACCAGTTCTATCTCTGGTGTCGCAGGTTAATTCAGATTTTCCAATTTCAGGTAACCAAAGCTTTGCCTTTACTGTTTTAGATTCACAACGAGATACAGAATGGATTTTAGATTCTGGAGCTACGGATCATATGACATTCGATCCCAAAAATTTTCATATTGTAAGTGCTCCAGTTAGAAATAATATGACATATGCCAATAGAGAGAATTATCCAGTAACAGGTGCTGGTATTGTGGCAGTATCATCATCTCTATCTCTACAGAATTGTCTACTTGTTCCATTTTTCTCACACAATCTTTTATCTATTGGACAAGTTACTGAACAGTTGAACTGCATTGTTCTTATGTATCCTTATTTTTGCTTACTTCAGGATATCCAGACATAGGAGATAATTGGTCGTGGTACTAAGAGAGGGGAGTCTATACTATGTGGATGATGTTAGTTCAGGCAGAGTTTACAGTGCTCATGGATCTGAAACTGACAAGAAGAATAAAGTCTGGCTTTGGCATCGCCATCTAGGTCATGTTTCTTTTGGTTATTTAAAACATTTGCTACCGTCTTTATTTTTCGGTCTCAAAGAGTCTGAATTTCAATGTGAAGTATGTATCCTTGCTAAGATCGAGTGTCGTATTTTCCTGTTAGCAATAAAAGAACAACTCCTTTTGAGTTAGTCCATTCGGATATTTGGGGACGCTCTCCAGTTATGACTTTTACTGGCATTAGGTGGTTTGTGACATTTGTAGATGATTGCACAAGCATGACATGATTATATGATTTGAAGAATAAAAGTGATGTTAGTAATATATTTGTGCGGTTTCATAAGATGGTGTAGACACAATTTTCTCTTCCTATTCGAGTTTTCGCTCTGATAATGGTGGGAAGTATGTTAATACATCTTTGAGCTCTTACTTTCATCAGCATGGTATTATTCATGAGACTTCTTATCCACAAACACGACAACAAAATGGAGTGGCTGAAAAAAAAAATCGATACATATTAGAAACCGCCCGTGCTTTATTGTTTGGAGCTCATGTTTCAAAATATTATTGGGTAGACGCAGTTCAGTCTGTAGTTTATGTGATCAATTGCATGCCATATAGAGTTCTGAACTTTCGGACACTACTTGAGGTTTTATCTACATTTGTTACTATACCTTCTGTTCTTTCACTTCCATATCAGATTTTTGGATCTGTTGCATTAGTAAATTTGCAGAAAACTCAAAGAAATAAATTGGATCCATGTGCCTTAAGGTGCATGTTTATTGGCTATGGTCCTTACTAGAAAGGTTATCGGTGCTATCATCCTCCTACACGCCGTACCTTTATGACTATGGATGTGACATTTCTAGAGTCGGAAATGTACTTTGTCAGATCGACTTCACATTCAGATATTCAGGGGGAGATAGAAGTTACGGAAGATCTGAATTAACTTACCATTAAACTCAGCACACATACTGAGGAAGGTCAGAGAAAATGTGTGGATCATGACTCAGGTCTGTAGGAGTTTAGAACTACTGAACTTGAATAAAAAGAAACGGAAGAGATATACAGAACTGAAGCTGTAGAAGAAACCCCTCTCTCGCATCCTGCAGTACCTGCTCAAACTCCTGAGGATATCTCTGAGGTAAGTACCGAGACTCAGAATATTATTATGGATAAATCTAATATTGTCTGCAGAAATTATCAGTTACCATATAGAGAAAATCGTGAAAAACCTCCTGAGAGATATTCACCAGAAGAAAAAATCTCCAGATATCCTATTGCTAATTATGTGTCTTCTCACAGGCTGTCCCCATCATATGTTGCTTTCATTAATCAGGTGGCAGCTGTGACACTTCCTTCTAACACTAGAGAAGTCTTATCCGATTGTAGATGGACTAAGGCTATGAATGAAGAGATGGATGCTCTTCAGAAGAATATGACTTAGGAGATAGTACCATTACCAAAAGAAAAGAAAGCAGTTGGTTATAAATGGGTGTACACCATCAAACACAAAGCAGATGGAACGATTGAAAGATATAAGGCAAGATTAGTGGCCAAGGGGTACTCACAGACTTATGGAGTGGATTATCACCAGACTTTTGCCCCAGTTGTAAAGATTAATACCATCAAAGAATTGTTATCTCTTGCAGCAAATCTTGATTGGCCATTATAGCAATTTGATGTAAAGAATGCATTTCTTCATTGTGAGTTAGAAGAAAAAGTGTATATGGAGTTTCCGCGTGGCTATGAGGTATCGGGAAGAACTGAATATGTCTGCAGGTTAAAAAGGGCTCTATATGGTTTGAAGCAATCTCCAAGAGTATGGTTTGGTAGATTTAGTCAAGCCTTGAGTAGATATGGTTACCGACAGAGTAATACTGATTATACATTATTCTTGAAGAACCAGGATGATAAGGTAACTGCTTTGATATCTATGTTGATGATATGATTGTTACAGGTAATGATCATGAAGAAATTCAGAAATTGAAGACACATCTAGCCTCTGAATTCGAGATGAAAGAATTTGGAGAGTTGAAATATTTTTTGGGCATTGAAGTGGTTAGATCTAAGCAAGATATTTTTTTATCACAAAGAAAATATGTCCTTGACTTATTATCTGAGACAGGATGTCAGATTACAAACCTGTCGACACACGTATTATTGAGAATTATAACTTAGCAGAGCTCCCTAATCAAATGTCAGCAGCTAAGAAAAAATAGCAAAGATTGGTTGGCAAGTTGATTTATTTATCACATACTCGCCCTAATATAGCATATGCTGTGAGCGTTGTCAGCCAGTTTATGCATTCTCCATATGTCGATCATATGGAAGCTGTGAACAGAATTTTGAGATATCTGAAGTCAGCACCAGACATGGGATTACTATTCAGAAAGAATAATCATCTGAATATAGATGGATATACTGATGCAGACTGGGCAGGAGATAAGACGGATAGACGCTCTACATCCGGCTATTTTATATTTATTGGAGGTAATCTAATCACATGGAGGAGTAAGAAACAAAAAGTGGTTGATCAAACTTCTGCTGAAGCTGAATATAGAGGAATGTCACATGGAGTTTATAAACTTTTATGGCTTCGAATATTATTGACAGAGCTTGATTTTCCTCAAAGAAATTTTGTGAAGCTATTTTGTGATAATAAGGCTGCAATAAATATTGCTAATAATCCAGTACAGCATGATCGCACCAAGCATGTTGAGGTGGATCGATACTTCATCAAAGAGAAACTGGATTCAAAGTTAATTGAGTTACTTTTTGTGACTTCAGAGGCACAGTTAGCAGATATATTGACAAAAAGAGTTTCAAGCAAAACCTTTCATAACTCACTGAGCAAGTTGGGTATTGATGATATTTTTGCACCAACTTGAGGGGGAGTGTTGGCGTGAGTCAACAATATATTATTTAGATATCTTTTCTTAAAATTATATTTAGATATCTTTTTTTATTTAAAACTCTCATTATTTAGATTTATAAGGAGTGTATATATATGTACTTATATTGAATGATAAGAATAAGATTGAAAAAGTTTTTCATCTTATCTTTCTCGAAACAAAAAAAAGAAAAAAAACAAAAGAAAAGAAAGATGAAACATAAAGCATAGATCCATTAAGGCCTCTGGCGGGCTTGCTTAAGAATAAGAAAGAGGAATCTTTATGAAAATATCATGGAATAAAGTTTGATCCTATTTATGAGATTTCGTAAATATCCCATTCCAAAAATAGAAAGTTCGAAACAATTAGGACTTTTTCGAAAGGGGTGGCAATTCGAATTTCTGGGTCGGTTCTGGGTCGACCTATATAATAATCAGATCAAAATTGTTCAACCCTAATCCGACTCATTTATTTATATAGGTTCAAATTGTCAACACTACTCAATCTATTTAATAATCAGATTAAATTCGGATCAACTCATTTAATAATTAAATTTTTTAAAATAAAATTATAAATATTAATTTCTAATAATATATAAAAATTATTAATTATTATATATTTAAAAGAAAAATATTAATTTTGATAAAATTATAAATTAAGTAAAAATTAGTTAAATTAAGATATATTAATATATATATATATACAAATTAAATTTAAATTTATTATTATTATTTTCTAATTATTATGTAATATATACTATATAAATAGTTAAACAGGTTAATTTCGGATCAATTTGAGTTCGTTTATAATTTCGAGTTGATCCGAAATCGATCTAAATTCGACTAAAGTTTGATTCGAATTTAACTTTTTCAGGTCAATTTTGGATCAAATTTGTGGGTTGGATCGAAAATTGCCACACCTATTTTTCGTAGATAATAAATTTCATTATGATTTTTGGTCTATTTACTAGTTTTTGCTCACAGATCATATATGAAAATGGATCCATATAGCAATAAAACCCAAATAAGAACATAATGGTCCGTCCGAGATTTCAAATATAAGTTCTCGAGTGGAGACATTATACTTCAATTTATGCATGTTTCAAATGTCCATAACTGAGTTTCGTGAAAATGAAAAGTAAAAAGTAGAGTTTCTTAAAAAATAAAGTGAAAGTAGAGTTCAGTATTTGTGTTTCAATAGATTTTGAAAGTGTGTTGAAAATTGAAAGATATAATTGTATTAAAAAGTGTATAAATAAAAAAGTTAGAACTGAAATTTCGCACGTAGAAATAAAACTCAATTTTTTGTGTAATTAAAATATCAAAATTTTTTGGAATTCAAAATTTGGCCGGAAAAAGTGGAATTTCGGCATTTGAAACACGCCATCATCTGATTCCCTCTTTATGCGTTTCCATGAACTCTCTACTCTCCTCAATCAAACCTTGTCTACAAAATCTCTCAGCTCCACCGAAGCGATCCACGCCGTTCTCATACGCTCCGGTCTTCTCTCTAATCTTCATCTCTACACAAACCTTCTTCTCTCTTACGCTGCCCTTCACGATTCTTACCACCCTGTAATTAGTCTATTCTCTTTTTTGATTCCAACCCCAAGAGATAACACTCCATGGAACCCAGTCGTTGCTGCGCTCACTCGCAGTGGTTTCCCCGCAATAGCGCTCCGTGCATTTGCCCATGTTCATCGCCGCTCACTCTCGCTTGACTCTTATACCCTCTGTAGTGCCCTTAATGCTGCTGCTCTTTCTATGCAGCCTGTCAAGGTTGGTGCACATATTCATGCATCTTGTGTGAAACACGGATGCATGTCTAGCATCTTTGTCAGTGGTGCGCTTATTGATTTCTATTCGAAAGCAGGTTTTGTTGTTTGTGCACACGAGGTGTTCGATGAAATTCCGGAGAAGAATGTTGTATGTGCAAATTCACTGCTTGCTGGATACGTTGAGAGTAAGAAGTGGATGGAAGGCTTGGTTTTTTTCAGGAGGTTGCATGCAATGTGTATTGAACCGGATGGGATAACACTCTCTGGTCTGCTAAGAATTTGCACTGAGGCGATGGTCATTCAACTTGGGTTGCAAACGCATGCTTATTTGATACGTAGGATAGATTTATTTAAGAATGATGTGTACCTTCAGAGCTGCTTGGTGGAGATGTATGGGAGGTGCGGGCTTGTGGACAAAGCTAAGCTAGTTTTTGAGCTGGTTGGTCAGGTGATAGAGGAGAGAGATGTTGTGCTTTGGACTTCAATGCTGCACGCCTATGCTCGAAATGGTCAGTTTAATGAAGTGATTAATTCGTATGAAGAAATGTTGGCTGAGGGAACTAAACCTGATGAAGTGATGTTCTTGGCAATTCTATCAGCTTGTAGTCATTCAGGTCATGTGATGAGAGGATTGAGCTACTTTGAGACAATGAGGAAGGACTATGGATTGCAACCTCGCCTTGAGCATTACGGTTGTGTATATGACATGCTTTGCAAAGCTGGAGAGCTGGAGTTGGCATGGAAGTTTGCTAGTGAGATGGTTTCACTTCAAGAATCTGGCAATAGGTGCGGAGTAACAGTTTGGGGGGCTCTGCTTGCTGCTTGTAAAGATGTTCAGCATATTTTTATTGGTGAGAATGCTGCTCAGAAGGCTCTTGAGCTGGATCCTGGAAATGTGGGGATATATGTCGAACTCTCAAATCTATATGCAAGGGCAGGCAAGTGGGATGAGATTCAAGCACTAAGAGAGATGATGAAAGAGAGGGGCTTAAAGAAAGATGCAGGAAGAAGCAGACTGTAGTTTTCACTTCCACAAGTAATTAAGAAAAATGTTCATCCACTAATAAGGGTCTGTTCAAGTTTCCTAACTCTCACAGTCATCCTGCGGTTTAACTAGTTATTTTATGAGGAATGTTAGCAGCCTTTTTATCGAAGATATTTAGCACCTCCTGACCTATCAAGTTCACCAATATTCTACTTTATATATGGTGCTTTATGACATTTTTTTCCTGCTTCCTTCAAATTCCTACTGTTGTTAAGATAACCTGGATTCATTTCATGTGTTCTGGATAGTTAAAAGCAACAAAATATCAAGGAATTCTAGCACATGGAGAACTCTTTCGTGGTTTGAAATGTTGCCTTTTCAACTCTGAACAAGTTTTAGTGGCTGATGGAACGTTTTGGTTAATGAAGCGAGAAGTCAATCATGAAGATTATATGACAGACATCGATCTGCTATTTTTAGGACGAATGCTATAAGGCAGTACTATATGTGCATAAATAGTTGGAACACCGCATCTGAGTTCCAGAAAATAGCAGATGCATAACTACGTAATTGTTGGATTCAGAATGGAGACATAGAGATTGGTTATATGAAGTTCATGAAATCATTCTTGAAAAGGTTGGGAAGCTTCCTGAAGTGGTCAAGTGGAGTAAATCAACTATAATAGTTGGAATGTTATGGTTGTTCAGTATTAAAATATCAATGATATGGATAAAAAGCCAAAGAGATGAATAGAAGAAGACATATCACGCTTCTGAATGAGCTTGTTGAGAAGAGATGAATATTTGGAATAAATTTCAAAGGCTCGGGAGGTAGAAAATTTCAAAACTTTATGGAGGTACTTGATAGGCTAGGAAATGGAAGCATTATGTAAAGGGATGCATGCTTCTGATGGTAATCCGTGGGATTCAATTGGAATTTTAAGTTAGAATCTTACATAAACTTCCCATGTCTTTTGAGTTAAACAGTGAACAGAAATTCTTTGGACTAAAATTGCTTCCAACAGTTTCGGGTAAATTGTGAACTCTATGATAACAGTGGAGCTCACACCTTTCACATGCTTGTACTCATACTCACCAGGTTAGATGTGCATTTGTTTTAATTTAATATTGGTTGACTTCAGGCTATACAATATTTACTGATTGGTATTGCTGATTCCCAAATTGACCACGCATGTGATTTTCAGCTGATTGGATTTCTTGGTTCCCTGAGTATCTTATACCCTGTTACAAGTCTTTTGTCAAACTAGAATTGCTTTTCTATGGAAGCCAAATCAATTTGTTAATAGCCATAGTCATGCCACTAGATCTTGGTCATATGATCCAATAACTTGGGATGATTTATCAAATTCACTGGCAGAACTGAGTAGAGCTCAACCTTATACACTTTAAGTTCTTCCTTGGTATCATCATGATGTTAGATTGTTCTGCATTGGTACCTGAAGCTTTATTTTGCAATCAAGCGTTGAGCTGTTGATGTCTTTGATGTCTATCTATAGATTTTCATGCATTTTCCTTTGTGTTTGAGGCTAGGTTCTCTTTCCTTTTCTCTAACTTTCAGCTCTGTAACTTCAGCCAACATTCTAGTCACTACTGGACCTTATATTATTTTCTTTTTAACTCTTTCGGCTCGTGCTTGTGGTCTCATTGCGAATTTGAGCTCATCTCTGCTTCGATCTAGCTAGCGAACAAGCCTTCAGTATAGTGTTGCAGTGTTTATTAAACAAGTAGTGCTGTGCTTAATGATATTTGGGTATTCATTTTCCAACTATAATAGTGCAGTGCTGCTGTGCCTAATGATCTCTGGGTATTCATTATTCTTCCTGTCTACTTCTTTTAAGCTGGCTGTCCTTGTAGGCCTCGTTTTATGATGCAAACTATCTCTAGCTCTTTTCCTTTCACTTCAGCACCAGTAATCAAATCAAATCGGTGTTTGGTAACGGAAATTCGTGTCCTTTCTTCTGAAAAGATTGCATTGCACCTTCAAAGTATTGTAGCATCTTAACATATTTTCTAAGGAGCCATTTATTTGGACATTATGGGCATGTTTGGCTAAGTTTTAAATTTAGAGCTTTTGGACGAAAGCTGCTGTTTATATGCTTTTGCTAAGAAAAACGGCGAAAGCTACTTTTTTTTTTAAACTTTTTTTTGAATTTTGTTTGGATAAACTTTACTGTTTAAAGTTTTTTCGTAAAAAAAAATTGAAGATATGTTTGGCTAAGTTTGTGCTTATAAGTGAATGAGATATATAATACCTAAAATGCCCTTAAGTATATAATAAACGATATATTAGTAAATTTTTGAATCTATTTTCATGTATTATCTAATTTTTTGAAAATTAATTTTATAACATATTTTTAAAATATCTTTTGAAAATATTTTTTAATAATAATATTTATAAACATATTAATAAATATATAATAATAATAATTATTAGTACTTTGTATAATATTTTAAAATTATTTTTAAATATATAAATATACTATTATTTAATATAATAATAAATAATAAAAATTATATATTAAGGAGATAATTGTGTCTCCAAGATTATTTGTGCAAAAAGTCCTAACAGTTTTATATCAGATCTATGAGGTTGGTTAAAATTTTCCTCCAGCATGAACTTATTGCATAGACTGCAAACATAGAAATATGATTTATACCAGATAGCTATAACCAAACACAAGTATACACATAGAGCTCATAGGATAAAGAGTGGCAATTGAATTTTATAGATAACATATAGTAAACATCGAGTGTATCAACAGGTCATGATTAACATGAGCACTTAAGACATTGGATATAAAACTTTACAGTTTATCTAGTACTTTAAACAACAAACAATAGTGCCTATTACAAAATAGCCCAAAATCACAATATAGTGTGCCAATCTCTATGGAATGCCCTCCGCGAATCCATTTTAGTTTGGCTCTGTCTTCTCCAAAGCTATCAAAACAAGTAACACAACAAGAGTAAATATTAAAACAATTGTAAAGAACTAATCTGCAGGAATTAGAGTGCATCATTCTTACCGTTGTAGTTGAGAAGCTTCTCAATAATGTCGACATGCATCATGAGCATACGCCTGCAACAATACTGAACCAGCCCAAAGCATCTACATCAACCCTGATATATTTAATTTCAGTAAGAAAATTCATTAATATTTGCAGGCATCGCTTTGTTCCATTTCTAGTAATGTTCCACTCCAATCAATACTAAAATGTTTAGAGTTGCATAAAGAGTGAAGCTTTATAGGAAATATTTGCTTCACTTTGTTGCAAACAGATTGAAGCTTTATAGGAAACTCTCAGCAAATTACATGCAAATTCTCAACAACAACAACATACTATATACAAACCTCAGTCTCACTATCATTAACAACATCAACAACAACAACATACTATATACAAACCTCAGTCTCACTATCATTAACAACATCAACAACAACAATGATTTCAAGCCACAAAACTAATAAAAGCTATATCATCCCCCAACAAACACAATCTCAAAACTATTGACATGGAAAAAACTACTCTGTACCTCAAACTCTAGTGCTGGCTTGAAACAAAAAAATCGAACTCCAATCCTGCGGCACATAATCCCTAGCCACCAAATTCAGCAGCTTCCGTACTTCATCCGAATCCACCATGGTATACGAAGCTGTATTCAATCATAAATTTACTCATCATAATTCAAAAATAAGAAAATAAAAATATATTCTGTAAGCATGAGAAGTGAATGCAGGGGAATATAATCGAGCAGGAGATATGCATTTCTTAGACTGTTTGAAGAGCATCAATCAGAGCAAGAACATACTTTGCCGACTTCTTCTTTTGATCTCTTAACTATTAGTTAGATCCAGCTATAATAAACAACCAAAATCAAAACTTCAAAACAAGAAACAACAGAAACTACCTTATAAGAACTCACCATTCGACAATCGAAAAGCAACATTAATTGTAGCAGAGATGGCAATCTGTGCCAAGCAACTGCTACTTTTCATCTACAACTGTTCTGATAAACTAACCGCTGCCCCAAAATTATGATTCTTTTTTTCGTGTAGACAGGAAGAAGAAAAAGATAGATAGATAATAGATAAACCAAAACAAAAGAAAATCTGTGAAGCCGAGAAGTGATTTACCTTCAATTGGCTGAAATAAACGGTGGGAGGACGAGTCGATGTCGGAGAAGAAAACACACAAAATTAGAGTTCCGACAAACACTGACGAGCTCAATTCAGCATCGAAAAAAAATAGTGAGCAGCACGATATTGGGAGAGATGTCGGAGGAAGAAAAAATCAAAGATCGATATTGGTCAAGCAAATCGTGACTACGGGGGAAGCAAATTACGACTGCAGGAGAGCGAGCGAATGCGATCGAGAGAAATGAGAGAATGAGAGTTGAAAGGGTAGGTAGAAGATATACGACCTTTGTAATTTTGTGAACTTAAAAAAAGCCACAGTGAAAAAAACCCTGCGGTGCTTTTTGAAGAAGTATTGATATAATGATTTTTTTTAGAGCACAATAAGTATGCGTTGCCAAACATCAATTTTATTATTTAGTGCTTTTTTTCTGCTAAAAGCAGAAAAAAATAGAGCCAAACATGTCCTATTTCTAGAGATGAAAATATGTGCCGTGATAAACAGGCGAGCCTGCAGCTCGACTAAGCGGCCGTTGGCAACGGCTCATTTGCCTTATGAATAGTGATAGGACATGCCAGGTAGTTGATCAAGTCAGTAGAAATTTTTGATCGGTCAATATTTGAACGATCAAAAGTTAGAATCTGATCTGACTACTAACAGTTAGGATATGACTGTTAGACACTCGTAACGGTCAGAATCTGACCATTAGCAGTTAGAAATTAACTTTTCTAATTTATGTAGTAAATTAAAACTTACTTTATCTTAATAAATACCTTCCCATTTCGTTTAAATTTCACACATCAAAATTTTAGTACTTCATTCTATAATTTTCAACTCTCAAGTTTATATTTTTATTTTCCACTTTTTTAAAAATATTTTTAGGCTCTTACTTCTTATTTCTTATTTTAAATAGATCTAAATATTCGTGCTATAACTCTTGATATGGATAATTATCGTATGGTCAAAATTTAGAAAAAATAAAATTGTTTATATGGGCGAAGGCGGCGAAGTTCCTCTAATGCAATAAAAAAAGAAACATCATCAAAGAGGTGACAAAACTCCTCTAATTCCGAGTGTTAGAAATAGTTCGATTTATGTATCGACATCGACAACAATAAGATATTCGATAGCCACGAAACCTAAAATTATTTTACCTTTGAATATATAGTGCAAAAATGATGGTATTAGATAAAAAGTGTCGAGGTATAATTTTTACAATAAGTTTCTAAATACTGGTTCTTATCACTAAAATCGAATATTTAATAATTCATGGTAAAGTATATGTTGTGAAAAAAGCAATTGGAAGGGAGCCTTTACAAATTCAATTTCAATTCAGTACGGATAGTTATATAAGTATTTAATCATATGACTCTAATGTGAAAAGAGAATTCATAGCCCGCATAATTTGAATCATGAATTTCTTTATTAATTTTGGTTAGTAATCTTTTATGAATAGTATATTAGAAGATTATACTGTCCATAATTTTAAAAAGTTTATAAAATAACTAATAAAAATATATTATTATTTATTATTATAAAATTTACACTTATTAAAATTTGAATTGTATATATTTTCCTATTGCATTAATATTTGATCTGGAGTAGAGCAAAATAATATTATTTAAAAATTATTACACATTATTTAGATTCGTAATAAGTTATGCTAGGGGTGGCAAATTTAGAGCCGACCCGAAACTGACCCGAAAAAGTCGGGTTTGGGTCAAGCCTTTATAGGGTTCGGATCGATTTTGGATCGACCCGAATTTGATTCAAAAAAATTAAACATGTTCGAATCAGGTTGATTCGAGATTGATCTGTTTAACCTATATAACTATTTATAAAATATATATTATTTAATAATTAAAAAATAGTTTGAATAATAGTATAAAATTTGAATTTAGTTTAAATTATATATATATATTAATTTATCATAATTTAATTAATTTTTACTTAATTTATAAATTTTTTATCAAAATTAATATTTTTTATTTTAGATATATCAATATAATTAATAATTTTTATATATTATTGTTAAAAATTAATATTTATAATTTTTATTTTAATTATTAAACGGGTCGATTCGAATTTTATTCTGTTATTAAATAGGTTGGGTTAGAGTTGACAATTTTGATCCATATATTTATGAATTGTGTTAGGGCTGAACAATTTTGACTTAGTTATTATCTGGGTCGATCTCAGATCGACCCAAGAGCCTGAATTGCCACCCCTAGGTTATGCAAAAAAGAATTACTTATTTAGACTTATTGATTGCACACGTGATGTTAAAAATATTTTTTAGCGAATTATAAATGTATCACCAGATTTTTGCATAAGCACTCGCATCATCTTTACACACTAGATAATACTTCAACCAACATAAATACAATTCTATTTCTTGAAATACAATTAAGCTCATTTACGGGTGTAAGTTTATTATACTAGAATCATGCTTGTCATATTATCAATCTAATCGTGCAATCAGATATGAAGCTGATAAGCGAACAGATTAATGACATGTATTATTGGAATAGAAGCTTTCCAAATATGTAAAGTTGAATGCATAAGAAGCATTTGTAGAAAGTATAGATGGGTTTATTATGTGAAATAAAAATTCTTCTTTTTTGTACTCCTCCCACAGTTAGTAAAAATAATGATATTATGTCATGTCATTATGACACCATTTTTTCTTGATAATACTTGTCACCTAACGTTCTATCGTATTGAACATGGACAAAAAACAAATGTGAGACATTTGCAGGCTCACACTACTGGTCCAGATCTTGCTTAATGAAGCTTTGAGGTATTAGAAATTTGGAACTGAGTGGAAATAGCATGTTATCTATCTTGAGTTCTATGTGCATAGTACATGATTATCATGTTACACCAAAATCTCTGAGTGAGCATCCTCATTTTGTCGAAAAAGTCAGTGCATTTAGATTCCTATTTGACCTTTGCCTCTCTTTGAGGTAATCGAAAATGCCAAACTCATTTGTTCCTCTATAGCTTTCCTGCAGGTGCTTCTTTTCTTTCCTAAGAATACCCCCATATTTTATTCAAAGATCCACCTATGTTTCACCAGTCCTGCTGGAAAACCACTTTCTGATGAACTTTCTTCTTGTTTGCTATAAGGAAATATAAAAGCTTCCTCTCAGAAAAATCACATTCACAAAATTGCCACACAAAATTACAACAAGATATGGCAGCGTCCTCCTTGCTGTGTTTCATACTTGCACTCGTTCTGTTTTGATTTGTGGCATAAGCATGATGCATACCTTAGCTCTCTGAACATTCTTTTTCTTAAGAAGAGAGAAACAAATACATTTTTATTTTTTAACCTTTTTGCTGCTCAATAGTGTATGCATTTTCTCATCTATCTCTTCTACAGATATAGCTCCAGGATAATATCGCAGTTTATCATTTCTTATTCAGCATTTGCTTGTATTTCCCATCACTTTTTTAACATCTCTGTCTGTATGAAATGGAAATATCTTTGCTGAGTTTGGTTTTCTTTTCAGGATGCCATATTTCAAACATAAATGCTTCTCTTTTAATAAAGAGAAACATATAGATTACTCAGGTCATTTGGGGCCGACCATTTTTGACATGCAGAGTAAGTTTCTTCAATTGTCAATAGTCCCAGATGGATCTGTAAATGGATCAACCATTTTTGCTAGTAAAAGAGCTCCATTCTTCAAGAGCAGTGCGCAGTGAGTTAGACAAGTACTGGATTATGAGTTGTTTCTTGTTTAGGTGTTTTCAGTTTCTAAATGGCGATGAAGCGTTCATGACTAAACCTTAGCACTAAGACATGTTCATCCATTACAGCAGGAAGGTGATGCGAACACAGGAAGCCATATGGAATTCATATTTACTGCATTAGATCTTTATTGTCATATCTAATTGATGTAGAGTTGTGTTTTATGCATATGTCCTTACAGTGCCAAAGGCTTGCTTCAAGAGGCACTTCTTTATGTTTGCATCCGTGCACCAACTTTAGTTATGTACTTTGGAGACAAAAGGTTCCTGTATCGTCTATTTGGTTAGTTCCTTTCTGTCTACCTGGTCGCTGCACATATTTATGGCTGGTAAAATTGCCACCAGAGTTACTTTTTACTGAATAGAACTATATGCAGTGAATCTATTTGTTGCTTGGTGACAGAGAGGAGCGGGCTACCAGATCAGACAGAACAAGATCCTTTTGCCTCCAACAGACCTTACTGAAGTTTGGCATACAGCTACCAACATTGAAGTTCCTCACTTATCTAACCTAAAGCTGAGAGAACCTAAGCAAATAAAAAGCAATAAAGTGATTTCCTTAGATTTTGAGTGAAGGCAATGAAGCCTTTTAAGCGGCTGAGTCTGGCTTAATTGGTGTTACAAGCACCGAGTTACGTTAGCTCATTCCTTGCACAATTTTGGGGCCGGCAAGGTTTTCATTTTAGTTTATACTGAAGGGCGCTGCTTAGCTGAAAAGAAGTAGAATTTGGCTGTTTGGTATAGCTTCAAAAATGTCTGTAAGCCTTAAGTAATTTCCTCAGCATAAAAGTAGAAGTTCAAGTGAAAATACCTATCTTGAGATCTTAAGGTTTGTGCATTCCAAAGAAGGGAAAGGTGGTCCTATGGAGCCAAGCTTCCCTTTGCTAATAACTCACAACTGCAACAGCAGAGAAACGAAGAAAGGGACCCCATTATACTGGTACCGCCCGGTACTTGCAAGTTCCAACTCTCTTCATCATAGCTGATCTGGATTAACTCGTCATCTACTTGCAGTAAAGAGAAGAAAGTGCAATCAACAACGTCTACTGGAGCATATAGACTGGAGATGCCTTTGAAGGAAATAAAAAGCGCTTTTTCCATGATTGAATATTAGAGTATATTGTTTGTCCTCCTGAAATTTGGGTAGCATCATTGCAGACGCATGCAATGCAATGACATGCTTATATAGCCTTAGTTTTCTACTAGCTTGTTTATGTCGGTTTCATTACCTTGAACGGTTTCACTGCGGAAGGATGTGTCAGAAAAAGTTATTGGTGTTATTATGTTGCTTCTGTCATTTGCTTGAGTTTTTAATAGTTTAGCTGCTGAAAGATTGTGTTAGAACAGCTTCACCCAGAATGATCGTGTTAGAGGACCACATCTACTAGAGATTTGAGCATCATGTGGGTGCCAAAGAGGAAAGAAGCTATGGCATGCATTATGGTATCTGGTTCACTATTAAGCAGATCATCAGGTCAGTGCCATATATGTTCTTTACCTTTTTCTTGTTATTTTGCAATTTCTTTAATGTTGGAATTGATTGCTGCACCAAACCTAACAGGAAGAATTCCCTACAGATTTATGAAGAAATAGGAACCAACAATCAAAGAATAAGAACATAACTCAGTGAAAGTCAACTAGGACTGATCTGTAAAGAACCAAAGGCTAGTGATTGACAAAGGCTAGCGGGTAGTTACTGTTTCCATAAATACAAGAAATTGCAAGTGATATTTTAATCTTCTACTCCTGTTTTCTCGGAAATGTTTCTTTTTAAGCTTAAGTTTTCTGACAAATGCTAATGGAATAATTTCTAAGTAGACCAGGTTTATAAATCATAGGTAGATTTCTTCGTCCTTTTCTTTAAGCTTGAAATTAGTGGTAATTTAATTTTGCTTGGATTAGGTATTGAAGCTAGTGTATACACAACCAATAGAAACCAAGAAACTAAAATTCCTTATGTGTAAGATAGCATCTCAGGCAGTTGAGCATTCACATGGATTAGGAGCGCGCTGAACAAGCCAAATTCTGGGCACCAAAAGTTGAATGAGGAATCAATAAGTGACTTGAGATTGAGAAAATTTGAACATCTCTTTTTAGGAAACATCAACATCTTGAAAAAGTTGGATTCAAAAACAATCACTAACCTGGATTTAAAGCTTTTAAATAACAGCATGGACAAATCTGGGAATTGCAACACTCTTTCTTCGTAAGATCTTAGCATAATGTAGATAATCGAGAAAAGGTAGGATCTTAACATGGATCGCTGACCTCCCTCACAATCTAAAACAAATATGCTTGCACACAAATTGGACTTGTATGCACATTTGGGCATCAACATGAACAAGAACAAGAAAGGAACATGGCACAGTGTAGACCTAAACTCAAAGGTCACCTGAGAGTAGTACCAAACATGGTTCATTTGTAATAGCGACTATGCGCCTACCTCAACCTGAATGCCTAGCGAAATCAAACATTGCCACATATCTGAGAGTTCATATTTTCATAAATAACATAGGCTGAACAGAACAGAGACAGATTACTTCATAAGCAACTTGAAGATCGCTATAAGGTCATTCCTGTAGAAACAAAAAGAAAATTTCCTAGGAACCAAATAACCTTGAGTTACAGGAGCTAGGGACCAGTTGCAAATAGTTGGGTAGGTTTGGAAAAAAGGTCCAATTCCAACTTGTTTTTGTAGGATACTGATGTCCATGTGTGCTTATACGGCAACAATGGCGTACATATATCCAAAAGGTGTACAAGATCATTCTATGTTTAGTATTCATCTCAGAATACTGAAAATTTTCCAATTATAAAAAAAAAAAAAGAGAACATATTGGAGAATGAGAGAGTAGGGTGTCCTAATGAAAGAAGGCAGAGTAGTGAAGGCTGTAACACCCTTTTGCACGGACACACACAAGCAACACGCCCGTGCCACTGTCCCTCCCCCACCACGTGCCTCGCCCTTGCTCCTCCTTCTGCATGCCTTTAAATCCCCCTCCCCTCACACTTAACTCCACTCTTCTCCATCAACTGAAAACCTCTTCAGTTTTAAATCTTTTCGCTAATATCTGCTTCATTGTTCATACAGGAAATCTTTATAAACGTTTTCAAACATGGGTGAAAAGAGAGGAAACAAGGGTTTGAAGCAGATACTGAAGAGGTGTTCAAGCAGCTTAGGACGAGGTGGCAAAGCAGGCTTGCCAGAGGATGTACCTAAAGGGCACTTTGTAGTCTATGTTGGGGAGAAAAGAAGCCGCTACATTGTCCCAATATCTTACCTTTCACGGCCAGAGTTCCAATCGCTTCTCCGGAGAGCTGAAGAGGAGTTTGGCTTTCATCATGACATGGGCGGCCTGATTATTCCATGTGAAGAAGTCACTTTCATCTCGCTCACTTCCAAATTCGGGTGAAGTTTGACATAAACATTTATGCAAGAGAAGGGAGTACGCCGGTTATTATATTTGCTGGTTGCAGCTTTTCTTTTGTGATTCTTTGCTGATTCTACTATGTAGCATGATTTTTTCTGTGTTATTATTGTTGGACACTCTTCGAAGGGTGTGATTCGTAAAATGCTGAGCGGCGAGCGAAGACCGCCGCCCTGTAAGAGCTGATTGTATGTATTGAGTTAGTTTAACTACATAGAGTTGTAGCTCCTCTGTTTTTCTGTTGTTTCAGAGTTAAATCTCTGTTTGTCAATTGCAACTTCTACATAAAATTGCAAGAATGAACTGGGTTATTCATTCTGGTCCACGTGAAACACTCCATCTCAACCGTCTCCGAACGCAAAGGATACTTTTGCTTCTAAGTGTTTCTAACAACTTTGAAAACTTTTCTGATGTAAAGACGAAAGAGAAATTTTTCGTGCTGTTTTTAAGTGTAGATCATCTTCTTGTCGACAACGGTATGAACATGACGGCTAATGAAAGAGGGAGGAGTTCTTGATCTGCATTTTTTCTTTCAAATTTGATAACAATTTATTCTTGACAGAAATTATCTTTTACGTTATCTGATAATGATAATATAATTGCGAAGAACAGTGAAGATGAAATATCAGCAAGGTACAACATTTTTTCTTCTTTATCCAATGTGGATAATCAGTATAATAGACCTTAGATACAAAAATTAACAGCAATTTTTTCCACATATGTGGGGCTTGTTACATGATCAGATTTCCGTTTTGTTTCTTCAATCAATGCAAATGTTCGGTAGCTAAACTATAACATGCGTCTAATGATTGAGTGCTTCGATTCCAAATTCAATCATGTTCTTCGGAAACTTTGAACTAAATTTGTACGTGAAAAAACTACGAGTATTATTGTGACGGAGGCCAGAACTCTACCTATTCCGAAAATGAAGAAAGAAAACTAATATGCGTATCTGCAATCTGAAATGACGGAGGCCAGCTTCTTTCAGTATGCAAACACAAGTCTTGCTAAGGGTCTACCTAAACTTTTTGCTGAAATATTCACCATTTCTTTTTCTAGCGTGCATATACTTGCAGGATTTCAAAGATAACATATACGAAACACTACTGCACATGCTGGCAACCAAAAAAAAGAAAAAAAAACACTTTGATACTTGTTTTCTATATATTAAAAAACCTTCTATGAATGATAACTCAAACTGATCTTTGCCAACTACAGTGGAATAATGATGAGATACCACGTTAGAAATTTCATTAGAAAATTTCATAAGTATATGTTTACTTTAAGATGAATATGCTTTTGAGTGATAATTTACCAGATAATTTTCAAAAGTATATATTTCACTAGATCTTTTTCTCTTTAAGTTGAAACAATAATTAAAGCAGAAGTTAAATTACAGATTTTAAAGAGAAGAAAATAATTACAGCAGTGTGATAATGTCAATTGGTATCTAAAGAAGCCTGGCTGGGTTCTTTTCATCTTTAACCAGATGTACTTAGTTTCATGTTATCAGATTTGACAGGTATAATAACATAGGTAATTATGCAACATGAAATTTTGTATCATTTGAGAGAAAAACGGATAACATTGAAGGTAGGAACAACACCAAACATGTCTGACAAGGTACATATCAACTTTGATTTGATTAACCATGATTTTTTGTAGCTAGCATATATATAATATCAATGATCATTGATGTTTCAAACTCCCAACTATTCAAGTTGATTAGATCGCAATAGTTTCTGTATGAACTAGTGAGTATATATATCCAAAACTTTACAGCCGGTGAGAAACTATGCATCCAACAGAGAGCAAGAAAATCCCAGCCATCAATATGTTTTCATAACAATAATAGCATAATAATATCGAGAATGCAGTACTAGAGAGTCCCACTTACATATATCGTTTCTGGTTATACGTCAATCCTGAACCACAAGGTTAGGCTATGCAGCTGTCAATGGAGCCCATTGTGAAGAACCCTGGCTACCAACAGAAACAGAAAAATAAGAACCAAACATTGCAGGTAAATGTTTGAATCTTGGCTTGGGACATGGTCACGCGGACGCAGCAGTTCACCTGGGACGGGGTATGGAGCCATGAGCGCGTGCTTATGCCGGGATAAGATGGTGCATTGAGTTGATGGGCTACTGAAGCGTTGCTCCCTTTGGTGACGGCTCCACAAGGCACACCATTGACACCATTGTTTGTGAAGATTTAGATTTTGTGGGGTTCCTCATCTGCGCCGCTGCAGCTTGCATTACAGCTAGGATGACAACTAGCAACAGAAAGTGTTGCATCCTTCCGACAGAGGAACAAACAGTGTGCTTAAATTCGAGCTAGACATAGATATGGCAATTTGGTCCAGACTAAACCTATATATAGTGGTTTGCGATGTGCTCTAGATCTTGTGATGCAATTTGTTGTCGTTGATGATTGTATGATAAATTGGTAAACTACATGGTACCGGAGAACCTAGTGCATAGAAGAAAGAAATCTCAAAGAACTTGCCACAAGCTAATGGTGCATAGAATAGCATTAAGGACAGCCATGCAAGTATTAAAAGGAAAAGAAATCAACAAACTAGCAAACAATTTTCAGGAGATTCAAGCATGATAGATGGATTCACAAGGCTTCAATTCAAACTTACACAAGGTCAATTGATATATATATGCCCGTAGAATTGAAGTCTTTACATATCATAGCTGTTGATGCATGCCTATGTCTGGAACACATCAGAAATAACATTACTACAGTAAAACACGTACAATATCCATTTATCTTACTTAACCTCGCAACATACACCTTGTCAGTCAGAAAATTAAGTTTAGATAACTAGCTTCTTGGACAAGAAAGCTCTGATAAAATCTACCTGATGAGGTAAGATCTTCCTCTTTGGACACAATTTTTAACTTGGACAAGCTTTGCAGTATGTAATTTCCAGCCTACCATATCTAGTTTGTATGCTGCTCTAATTGACTGGAATGCGACTTGTCTGCGGGTTTTATCAACCGGCTAGTCCGTTTAACTTAACCATTCATAATATCGTAATCGTCCAGCCTCTCGTTGTACTCCATAACTTTCCTCTTGATCTTAGAGGAATCCACCCAAGTAACAAAGTCCTCCATGTTTCTAGTAACAAGGAATGCAGGATCAGTGATGGTCTCTGGTCCTACCCTTATGTGACCCTGTTCAATATATGTCACTGCCTCCTTCAGATGCTCTGCGAACTTAAGATATACCAGAACAGATGCTAACCTGCGCCTGCATCACCATAAGGCACATAAGCAACATGCTGATATGGCTCTACACAGTCAAATTGGATTCTAACATAAACTTAGGACAAAGGATATGGTAAAGACTAAAGGGACAAGCCTTTTTGCACTTTCAAATTCACTTGAACATATATTCACTTCATATTGTTTACCATCCAAATTATAGCTCCCCTAGTTTAATTGGCTTCAGTGTCACTGCCAATCGATATGAATGCCATTGGTTAGACTGTAAAAACACAGGGGTGGTCAAGATTAGACCTGAGACTGGCATTTATGAAAATCAAAAGCGGAAAGAGAAAATCAAGATCTCCAGATCCAGTAAAAACATTCAGGCAGGGCTAACAAATTGGTTGATCAGAGGGATCCTCATCCCCATGAATATGGTATATGAATGTGAGAGCAGAGCAGGAAGTTCTACAACCTTCGGTTCCAAAAGATAGTAGAATAAGCCGAGTGAACTGTGAACTGCGTTGCATGTGTCCTCCCTCCACGGTATCACGTCTATCGAATGAATGATTGAAGAAAGAAATGCACTTTGTGAAAACTTCATTTTTAGATACCACTGAGGCTCGTAGTGGAGCATAAAAAATCAATCAAAGCTTGCATCTGCTTATTATTTTTAAGGCGCGCGACAGAGCTCCTATTCGTTACTTAATCTTAATATTGATATCGAATGAATGCAGCAATCACTTCTCAGTGAGATTCTCTTGCTCAAAGAGAGGAATGGAGAACATGGGGAATAATCATCATACCAACAAAATCTACTAGCACCATGAGAGAGAGAGAGAGAGAGAGAGAGAGAGAGAGAGATGAAAGGAAAGATAGTGACATTTACTCGGATTCGGAGGAACTTTCGCCAAGGACTAGTGTCTTTTGGAATGACATTGGAGTCGAATCAACCTGAACTTACTCATGGTGAAAAACATTAAGTATGTTAATGAAATTGAGCACAATGAAATGAAAAAATCCATGCAACTGGCAGCACCTAGTGGATGAGGCTATTTGTCGTTAGTGTTGTATGTTGATTTTTATGAAAACGGTCAATCCAGAAGACATATTAGGCTGAAAACTAATCTGTTTACAATGATCCTATCCAACGTGATTGCTTCAAGAAGGAAACAATAAACAACACGATTCAAATGCTTGGGCAGACACATCCCTTTTTCTTCATTCAAAATTATTAATATTAATGAAAAGCTGCAACGAAGTATATAAAGACTGCTGAAATTGCTTGCTATGAGTTTATGTTTTAAATCAATGAAAGAAAGTGTCACAAATAAAGGCTCTTCAATTAGTTTCTTCTAAATATTGTATGGCTCCAGAGACAAAAGAGACTTATAGTGGTATAAAGGCCTCTCACCTGCAGAATGAACTCACAGATAACTTCTCACACTTTACCAAGCTTTTCTTAGTTGAAATCACACCCATGTTGTAGCTGTAAACACATAAGAAGGTTAGTTGCATCAACAGAAATACCTTTCAATTGTTCATCATGGAAAAAAAAATAAAGTGACAACAGAGTGGGTACAAGCACGCTAGCCATCAACCAGAAAACTATTAAATAACAATAGAAACATATTCTGCTGTTCAATGTCCAAAATCTTAGTATTATCATGCCAGTAATTTTCAGTGGCTTCAGAACATCCACATGTCTTGGCACAATTCTAGTTCTGCAAATAAAGTACATAAAGGAATAAATGTAATTGTCTTTCTTGCAACATATACTTTATGTCAAGTTGTTGTTGAAATAACAAATCTGGCATTCAGGAGTTCGCGAAACGTCGGAGCTTACACTTTCTCAAGATTAAGAGTGCTATTTTAAATATAACGTGGTGCACTAATCTAGTTAAATGTCATGCTTTTTTTAACATACTGCATTGAAAGTTCAGCAGCTTAGGAATACTCTAAGAGGTAGAGTCAATCTTGAATCTTTTTATAGACCTCAGAACCTCTTTGATGGCTCGCGAAAGCTGCTTGACAAAGAACTGTTTGGCAGCATATACTCCATAAACTTGTATAGTTGACTCTATCTACCCAATTGATTACATATTTGATACTCTTTTAGCATTAGACACTATTTTTTTTTCCGGCCCTTATGCTAAATAGTCATTATGAAATGAGCATTCCTTTTGTTCTCTATAGATTTAGTTCAAGTTCTTGTCATAAGGTTTGCTCCACCCCCTTATGATGACATTATGTTCATTATTCAGAAACTCCAAACAATGATTACAAAAGGCACAAATAGCTAACTGGGCTATCTCATTTTTTAAAATTTCAATCATTTACCCTCCTCTTAGGATGTTGTACATTAGTTCATAGATTTTAAGTATTAAATTTGATAAATCAGAATGACTGGCAGATCTCCAGTGTCCATATGATGTCCATCTTACATAGGACCATGCTATGCCATTGCCTCTCATCACACTCAGGATACATTTCAGAGTACACATGCTACTCCTTTCCTTTGTTAAGATGAATCATGCTTCATTAACACGCAAAACCAGTAAATTAAAAATATCAAATACCAACCTTCTCTTTCTCAAACTAAACAAATAAATAAATAAATACGAAAGAAAGAAGAAGAATAAAAGGAACAAACTTCTTATACTAAGGATCAGCACAACTGAGCAGCTAGATCTTACACATACATACACATAGAAATCAAAAGAACCTATTTGAAGCGAATTACTACTATGACAATGACACCAGAAAACAACTTCTTAGCAAGACTCAGATAAAGAATCTTAAAGACTAACAAAGGGGTTTTATACTATAACAACAATTAAGTGATCTTAATATATTACAAAACCATAAAAAATAAAGAGTGGTTTAAACAAAATGTTAAAATGTGCACAAAAGAAGATATATTTCGCATTCTCTTAGAAATAAAATGAAATAAAAATGTTTCTAAAACTAAAAAAATTAATCTATTAAAAGAACGATATGAAGATAACATACAGCTTATCTAGTAACATATCAGTCATTTCAATTCGATAAGGGTCTCTAGGATCCATCTGCTTCAATAAGTGCACCAGCTTCTGTGCCATCCTACATATACCTGAATACCTGAAATTAACAAGGAAAACAAACAACCTATTTGTAATTCCTATAGAGCAAGGATCATCCCATTAGAAAAAGAATCTTTATCATGAGAACAATTTAAAGAAAGAGTAATACTTCTTGTAATCATCTCTTTCTGTGAGTAGGTAACGCCGTGTCACCAAAGCTTCTCTGTGACCTCTCTCCCTCTTATACTCAATAAAGTTAACCTTTTTCAGGAGCTTCTTCTCATGTAATTTTAATTTCCTCATTTTTCCTACTACAAAATCAACAGTGAACCAATTAAAGAACACAAAAAGGGAAAATTTTATGAAAACAGTATCACGAAAAACAAGAAACACACCACCAATAAAACCTTTTTAATCTGACGGGTTGTAATCAATCTATCAGTTACAGGTGAAACTAGAAGACGGCGATAATGGCGGCTGCGGCCGGACGGCGGTAACCCAGGAGCAGCTGAAAGAAGGAGAAAATATTAGGTATTTTCTTGTGTTCATTTATCTTGAGGAATTTGCAAACCAGATCCTAAATTAAACCTATTACTAAATATAAGTTCTCTCATTATTTTTTTTACACAAGTTTGTCCCTAAAATAATAATAATTAATTAATTAATTAAAAATAAAAAGTGTTCCGTTTCCCTCCAAACTAAATGGCAAGTTGGCAACTGCGAACAGATCCGAAAACTTGAATGTGAGATTCTGTTACTAATACTTTCATTTCATCGAAGTTTTAGATAAAGGTAATTGAATAGTTCGTTCTTCAATTCATGGAAGAACTATATAGCCCTGTAGGTTTCATGACATAATTTCAAACCTCGTTTGAACAATTTCGTGAATTGCAAACCTTTATAGCATGTTTGAGAGCATTTTGTTTCTACGAAACTATGCAAAACATATTCTGCAAGCTAGAACTTGACATTCAATTTAATCAATCTAATAGTGTTGTCACTGTCCATGAAGTTCTTATTTTTAAACTTGTGAACAAAATTCAAAATATACAATTTGGCAAATTCCTCAAAACACACGTATAGCGCAGCACAGAACGCATGCTATACAACCATTACGGGAAAGAATATTTGTTTGTAAAGAGAACTGAAAAAGAAACAAAAACTCAATCCTATTTTGTTCCGTGATGCATTCAACATACATCATGTTTGAGTAGCAATCAGGATCTTCCATTGAGCATTATTGTCAAAACATTTATAGGTTTGGGTTCCTAGTTCTCGCTCTTCCCCTTGGAAAAGAATCTAGAGAAGGAAGAAGTGGATGATGATCTAGATCTTTGCTTATGGTTCTTGGAACTATTGGCGGAACTGGTATTCAGGCTTTCAACTACATCAGAGGAGCTTAATTCACTGCTTTTTTTAAAGGGTTCCGCAATAGCATCTCCATCATTTTGAGATAGTGATGCAACTTTGTCAACTTCAAGTTCATCCATTCTCCGGGAGTTCAGTGGGATTAGTGAATCACGTTCGTCCAGCTTTAGAATATCACTTATCTTAGGCCTCCCACTTGGGGATAGATTTACAAATTCAGCTGAAGGGTTCATTGCTTTTAACTGCCTTCCTAGAAGGATTATAGTCTCCTGACATTCAGCAAGCTTCTCAGCTGCTGCTGCTATTTCTTTCTCCTGCAATGTCAGAAAGAGTTTCTTTATCTATAAAACAAAGAAGTTTAAGTGATGCGGAAGATTAAAACAATCAAGCGAGATTCTGATATCACTTATAAATACTTAAATTGCAACTTCTCCAGTGTATTGAAGGAAAGATGAAGCAGTTCTTCTAATCAACATCAGCTGATGTCATTTTGTGATCTTTACTTTGATTAGTTTTAAGAATACCTAAGCAAAAGGTGGACTGGAATGTACACTAAAACTAAAGTATAACTTATAGATACTAAATATGAAAATTTTGGAGTCCATATAAAATTGTGAGAATGACAATTCTAACAATTATAAATTTACAGGGATTATACCGTTACCTTCTCTCTTTTGCTGTCCAAATCAGAATCTAAATTGCCTTTGCACCTTGAACAACCATCAAGCCTTCATAACAATAAAACAAAGGTAGCCAGGTAGGAAAGTTAAACAAATTAAAGTTGAGAAAACTGTCTCCCTTCATAAAAACTGTTAAAAGTAGTAGTCAAGTGAAACCTGAATTATACCGTATTTGATCACAGCAGCAGATGAATGCGTTGAGCAGTAAAAGAAAGAAATAAGACAAAGTAGTATAGTATCCATTTTTCATAATGCTAACCTCTCAATCTGGGCTTGAAGATCATTGTTTTTGGCTAATTCCTCTTGATGAGTTTGCCTTTCTTCCTCAAGTTGGCTTTCTAAGTTTGCTACTTTTATGTGTAACTCCTTTATCTCTGCCTCTAATTCTTGTGAACGTGACTCTAAAGACCTGTATGATTCAACCATGCACTTTAACTGCGTCTCAGCCATGCTGTTTGAGGTTTCACTGGCTGCCAACTTCAACTTTAACTCTTTCAGATGTCTCTCTGTCTCAGCCAAATGAAGCTTTGTATTTGTCAAATCTGTATCCATCCCCTCTTTCTCAAGCTTTAACTGTTCAAATATTTCATCTTGAACAAATTTAGGACTAGAAGCTGGAGAACTTTGTGAGCCTTCTGAAATCTTTTCCCTTCCCAGTTCACTATCTCCTATTCTCCTTTCTAGTAATGTTACCTTGTCAATGCAGTCATCACTGTATTTATCAACTTTAACTGTCTCACCCATCTCACTGATTCCAAGCAAAAGATGAGACAACACTAGGATAAAATCACTTAAGTTGACTTCATTGTTCAGACCTCTCTTCATGGACGCTCTAAGCTCCTCCAAATTATCCATTAGCTTGTGGTTATCAGAAGATGTCCCCTGGGTTTCCAATGCCTTTCTACTTAGTGAGGATATAAAGTCATGAATTGAAGTAACGGCATTTCTTAAGTCCTCAGAAATATCAAGCCCTGTAACATGACATTGCTTGGTTGCTGGCATTGACTTTGCAGTTTCCTTGTTACCTTCATTGCTTTGCTCCTCCACACAAGCAGAATCTTTTGAAGCAGCGCCTTCCGTAGTAAGATCTCTACAATGCTGAGGCAAGTCTTCCTGTGTTAATCGCAGGACATTTCTCATGTCCTCTAGGAGCTTCCTCGTATTACTCTCTAGAGTATGCGATCTTAGTAGAGCAGTAATCCTTGATGCAAAACCAGAGAGCAGAATGTTTACAGGTGCCTTTGAGTTTTGCAGTTCCTCTTTACTGGCATCCTTCTGATCCTTTGTGCTCCTAGTGACATACTTTTCTTTTCCGAACTGTGAAAATTCTGATATTATTACTGTTGAAGCACATGATTCAGAGCAACTAAATTCTTCATAAATTCCATCTTCAGACATGGATGTAAAGCTTGGAGGGTTACATGCATTATGAGTAGGTGAAACTTCATGGATTTTACTGATTCCCTTAGCGAAACTGCTCTTTTGGTTCTCATCCAAAGTCCGTGCTTCAGTGCTCCGAAGTTTACTTGCTGTTTTAGCATACATCTCTCTAGCAGCCTGCAGCTCATTGTTGCGATTTGATAGGGCCTCCTTGAGCATCTTCATCTCCTCCTCCATTGTTAGCAAACGGCTGGTGAGGAATTCATTCTCCTGGCGAACATGTTCAACTTTGTAGAAAGAAACTGATTCAGATGCTTGTCGAGGGCTTGAAATCTTAGATTGGGTTTGTCGAACTTTCTTTTCAGTGCCATATAGACCCAACGGCTCAACCTCCTGTTTTATTTGAGCTATTATGGCAGGACCAGGTAACTTCTTTCGTAATAAGCCACGTAATTTCTGGCATTCTGCCTCTAGCTTAGTAATTTTCCTTGCATCTTCTGAATGCTGCTTATTTGCACTATCAGCAACTCTCATGCTCATATTCTTCTCCTCATTGCGGATTTCAAGTTCTTTGGACATGATTTGAAGTTCATACTGTAGAGAATCGACTTCCTTCTCGCAAGATTGAATCTTTGCATTCAAGAACTGTATTTCTGCTTCAAGCTGAGATTTGGTTTCACCTGCTTTGAACAGCTCATTGACACCTTCTCGAACAGACCTTGTGAGAGCCTCATTTTCTTCAGAAGCTCTCATGATACCTCTTTCACAGTTTGCTATTTCTGCTTCTAGATCAAACTTGATCCTTTCCCATTGCTTGGTTTTCACAAATATTGTATCTTGCAGCTTCTGCTCATGTTCTTTTCTCTCCTTCTGTATCTGCTTCATGCACTCCTTTAGAGCCTCATCAAAGTGGCATGCACGTTCTTCAGCGGTGAGCCTCTGAAGCTTAACAGATTCAAGCTGCTGGTTCAGCGATGTCGCTTCAGCTTCAGCCTTCTCCCAGCCTAGAACAAATAGATATTCGAGAATTGAAATATATAGTTTTCTAGACAAATTTTAGAAAAATCACAAAATCTTTACTCCAAAGGATCTGACAACAGTCAGAGTATACCTGCAACAGCTTCTTCAGCAACTTTAGCATGTTGTTTCACTGCATCATCCTTGGCTGTAATTTCTGACTTTGCCAAAGATAATTTTTCATTCAATTGTTTTACTTCACTTTCCAAAGACTTGACTTGATCTTCGAGGCCAAGAAGATACGAATGAGTTTCAGCACTGACTTTTACATAAGCATTGTCCTGCAGTAAAAGTAGTGTTAGATACAAAATTCTTACCAACTACAGCTTCCTGTAAAGACTCTTTAACACTAAAACGAAGACTAAGACACGTAACCACTCCTTCAACAAATTTATGTACTAATATTGTCGAAAACATATTACATAATGTTCCGAAATAAGGTTTACACATGCAGCATTCCCCTCGGATTGCAACATGTTTGTGCTTGAAAGTTTCTTGCAAGAGGTCATGTAAGATTACGTAACAACCTCTGCAATCTTTCTAGACAGCATATTCAATTGAGCTATCAGTCTTGCTGCTGATTATTATGGAACAAGATGAAAGAAACACTCACCGCATCAGTGCCTGTAGCAGCCTTGTCAGAGGTTTTCTTCTTCCAAAGCCAGCCTCTCTTATCCATGTTTTTATAGAAACTGCAAAAGTACATTTTGCATTTAACTTACCAAAAACTTGACTCTCTCTAATGAAATGAAAGATAAAGATTGGATAGACATAAAACAACTCAGTATCTCATCACATAAAAGAATCTTGAATATAAAAAAGTGTATAGGCAAACCATTCCATTAATTGCAAGAAAATTTAGATAGATAACACTAAGATAAGAGTAGCACTGGATCTTAATTCTGTATGCGTCTCTTCTTAACTAGGCTATAGGTTAGCGAGCTCGGCAAGTCCCTTGGCTTTTTAGGCAACTACCTATTTAACAACCTTCTATACATAATTGTCACTATAAAAATTCACCCTTGAATGGGTTGTTAAGATACTTCTACTCTAATGGGCAATGATCAAGTGAAATAAGGAAACAATGTAATGTCTCAAAGAAATCTTTACAGAAATATGCCAATATGAACATAAATATCCACTGTTTTAAATCGTAATTCTATTTCCATACCAGAATTGAAATCGTCACTAACATAACATAAACTTGTTGCAGAAATTTGATATTAAACAACCAAAACTAACAAACAAGAAAGAGAACCCATATGAAAGAAGAACAAACTTCTAATACACATAAATTTACATAATTTTGAATTATCTCTGTTTTAATACCAAACAAATTTGAAAAACCTGAAGAATAATTTGTGCACAAACAACCAAAAGAGAACCAGATGAAAGAAGGACAATTTTCTAATATAAACTAACAACATTGTTCTCCTTCAAACAACCAACCAACTGAAATGAGAGCAACATGTACAAGAAAACTTTACCAGATTTTCAAGAAAAACTGAAATTGGGGAAGTAGTATTACCTGATGATGAGAAGCAGATTATAACAAGCTAGATAGAAAAGCTGGCAGCTTACAACTACATGAAAAGTTTGTTTTCCACTACTAGGGAAAGAAGAATAGAAGCAGAGCTGCTCATCAAAGTAAAGTAAACTAAAAAACTGCAGACAGCAGGAAAGAAGGTGAAGGATTAGTTGGAAAAAAACAGAAATAGAAAAAGTTCAAGACTTTTGAGAGACAAGACCATATGCTCTCTCTCTATCTCTACAAATCATAATCATCAGTCATTATAGTAAGATAAAGCTTATTTATCTTCAATCCTTAATCATAATCCTTATCTGACCTGTATGCCCTTCTTACTGATCTACCTACCAAATATCAAATTAAGTAACACATTAAATGTAATAAATTTCAAATACAAATAATTTTCACAGTGTCTATTGAACATAGGAAAATTGATTTCTTTTCATAACTAGTTAGACTAGAGATAAGAAGTATGCCAAAATGAAGGAGACTACATGTTTGTTAATGAATGTTTAAGAGTAAAATGGAAAGAGGTGATAGTGATTAGGAGTGGGATTAAAGTAATGGTGAGGGATGTTAGTTGCCATGTCCCTATAACTTCTTATTATTTTAATGTTTTCAGAGAATAAATGGGGGTTATAGAGTTGAACTCCTAATGATATTTCTTCACCAAACTACACAGCAATAATAAATCAAGTAGATTTTAGGGAACTGTATGATGTTGCTTATAAAAAATAATGCAATTCTCTACTAGTGTTTTAATGAAGAATCCTGTTCGAACTATGTTTATAAACTAATCAGTTATGCCCGTAACTTGTTAATAATAAACGATGCCATTAACTCAATGAACTGAAATGTAATTGGTCCCCAAAGGATGGAAAATGAAAATCAGGAAGTTTTTTTTGTGTTGAGTCTTTATTAAACATGCAAATAGAATTTTGATAGACATTGATGTATAACAATGTGGCAGAGATCTAGGCCCGCGTTTGGAGTTATATTCTGAAAAAATATATAAATATTTTTCTAAATTACTCTAGACATGTCGAGTGTAGAAAATGCAACCTTGTGGGACAGTGCCCACTCTGTTACGTTACAATGTTACCGTTGAGTCTATTATTCAAGAAAGACTTGAAAAGCACTTCACAGAATATTGACTTTTTTGCACAGATATCAGTGCATCATGCACTAGAACACAACAGCAGAGTACTAACCTAATCAATGCGGTTGTCAAGCTACAGTATAAGAGAGCCCAAAGGAATTGGCCATTAAAATGTTGGAATATCGGATCCTTGTTTTAATACGCTTGGGAAATAGTTTTTTCTTCACTATTATATTTTTGTCTACTACAAATTTAATTTCAGTTCAATCTTTCTATAAAAAATATTAAAACTATATTATTTAGAAATTTTATTTAAAATTTTAAAAAATATAAAAAATTCTATATAATAAATAATTTTTAATAAAAAAATAAAATTTATTTTTAAAAAATTAAAAATATATTTTATTGCAAAAAGATTTTACTCATAATGAAACGTAGAAATGTAAAAAGAGAACTGATTTGAAGCCTTGTTTGCACCCTTGTGAAGGGGAGTGGTGGGAATGATGAAAGTGAAACCTCTTTAATTCTCCTACTTAAAAATAAGAAGTTCGTAAACCAACCTACCTTGCTAATGTCTTTATGGATTCTCTTTCTTCTTAGTTCTTAGGGATGAGGCATGGAAACTTCCTTGTCTATTGCTTTTTTACAAACTTCACCAACTACCAACCTCTCTATTACCATCAATAATATCACGTTTTGCATTACTTATCACTGTTTTTAGCAAAATTCTAATTTAAATTTTTATTTTTTGTAAGTTTTTTTATAGTATTTTAATTTTAAAAGAAATTAAAAATATAGATAAATTGTACGTACTAAATTTTGTATATGTATAATTTTTTTAAATAAAAAGATTAAATTTATTATCTAAAAAGTTTTTAAATAAACTTAATTTTATAAAGTTATTCTATTTTAAGTAATTCCGAACGTTCATAAAAAAAAATCTTGGTTTTATGGAGGATATTTGATTACATACTAAATAAAAAATTATAGATATCTTGTTCAACTAAGAATATTATGAAAATATTTGAAAATTTTTATTGAAAAAGAGATTTTCAAAAAGAAGATATATTTAAAAAAATTTTAAAAAACGAGCTATACTTTTTTTCTTTAAAAAAATAATAAAAATAATTAATAAAAATATTTTATGACGTAGAATTTTTCTGTACTATTAAAATTTTTAAATAAATTTATAAAATATTTTAAAAATTTTATTGAAAAATATGAAATAAAAAATTTGGGGAGAAAAGTTTTTCCAGATATGGCCATATAGGTGTTGTCAACTGTCGAGTTAACATACCGTTCCATAGGAATATTTTGAAATTTACTAGTGATATTATAAAGTTGAACCATATATATTATTTATACAATATTTATTATTATTAGTTGGTACACTTATATCCCAAAATGGTCAAATTTCACAAAAGTTGAGTCCACTAATTCCTTCCTATTACCTAATCATCGTAATAATATGTGTGTTTTATTTTGTTTAGGGCTTAGTTTCATAATCGAATAAGAAATTTTGTTTTGTTTGCGTCGGCCCATTTTGTAAGGCCAAACTATTTGGGCCGGTCTAATAGGCCTTATAGCGAACATTTTGAAATATTTGTTTCTCTTGTGGTCTAAAAATTCTGATCTTTTTTTTTAGGGTTAAGGAGACGTTTCATTGCTTTCAACTATTTATTATTCTAAATTTTATTTATATTTTTTAATAAATTATGTATAATATTTTATTAAATTTATTTCAAATTTTAAAAATGCATCATAAAATTTAATGTTATAAAATTGTATTATTACTTAATTTTTTTTGGAATTAAAAAATAAATTTTGATATTTTTATTTTTTAAAAAAATTATTTTATAAGTAATTACAAAATGTCTATGAATCTATCATTTGTTATAAACTTATAACTCCAGTTGATAAAATCTAGATGTCAAAACTTATCAACGTTGATGTTTTATTAATTAATAAAATGCATAACATTAAACTACAAGCATATCAAAAAACTTTTAATAAGCACTATTAAAATCTTCTAGTTGAATTAATTAACAGCTTAGGTAGCTTTCGTTGGTGGAGTCAGAAAGGTCACCATACAAGTATGAGTAGGACACAACTCATCTGATATAAGATCTTTTCTTCTTATCCAAATCTACACTAACTCGAACGAATGAAACCAAAGTACATATCGTGTACGACCAAAATCAAAATTAACTTATAGAAAAAAGTTCTAGAGTAATCATGGGCCTTGTTTTGATTACGTATATTCAAAATTTTTATCAAAATTTCATTGGCGCACCCTATAGAACCGGGACTTCAAATTGGAAATAAATATTATTACTCGTAAGTGTAATCTTTTTTCTAATTTTAAAGCACAACAATTCGTCGGTGCATTGGTGGAGTTAAAAAGTCATACCACTTTTTAAATTGATTGCACTCAATCGATTCTAATTTTTTCAACGGATTCGAATACATACTTCAGCTGAACTAAGAAGAAGAAGAATTAGATCCGTCATTAATTTTAACTCACAAAATAATATGACCATAATAAATAAAATAAATTTTTTGAATAAATTTCGCTGGTTTTAGGAAAAAAACAACAAAACCATTGAGTAGAAGAAACCCACTTTAATAAGTCTTTAACTCCTCAAACTCTAATTTGTATTCCGTACTAAAATTTGAGGGGAGCTAATATGCGATAATATAGCTTGATTAGTTTGGTTGATGTCCGTAGAATTAGAATTTTAATAAAATTTCCTTTTAGTAATTTTTCGTTCCTTTTTTTTCTGTTGGGCAAGAAGAATTCAGGTCAACGAAATAAAATTTTTAGTCAGCTCTCGTGCCGCACAGTATAAGAAAATCACCGTCACCGAGATGTGGCGCTGCGACGCCTGCATCCATTCATTCAACTGATCAATCCGGCACCGTGCGAGCATAAAATCTAACGATTCAGATCAAACACCAGACTGATTCTTAACGGTAATGATTCGCTATTGATCATCCGCCGTTCCACTTGCTGATGTAGATCCCACATGAGCAGAAATTCACAATCTGGAAAGCAACCGCAATACCGTTAAACCAATCACCTAACATTTCGCTTACGGAACGTAGACTCAGCTTTATTATATTTTAATAAAGTTTTATACTATTTATAATTTTATTAAAACTTTAAAAATATATTATAAAATATTGTATATAAGTTTTTATAAAAATTAAATCTATTTAAAAAAATATTAAATATGTTTTATTTTAAAAAGTATTATTTTATAAGTAATCGGACATGTCCCCTTGAATGGCTGAAAAGTTGTACGCCTTCCAACTGCACAGCACTGACTGTCATCAATCAATAATTACAGAAAAAACATAACATAGCTTATTATTACTCTCAATATTGGATAGGTCAGTTTGAGATAAATTTAAATGAACTCCATGCTATGTAACTAGTGTTTGAAATTGTTTACTTATAAAAAGAAATATCTCTAAATTAATCAATATCAAAAATAATTTTTCAAAATAATTTTTAAATAAAAATATAAGTTGCATACAACAATTTTGTGATATCGATCAGTATATAATAAAAATTATTTCAATCACTTTTGTATGGTTACTCTATAATCACTTATTCATTCAAATACCATTCTTAATTTGTAAGTTTTGAAATATATTTATGAAATATATTATTTATTTTAATAAATTGTTTATTTCCTGCTCACCCACATTATTACATTCTCTCATGTAACTTTGTTGAAATTACATTGATAAAAAAAATCAGAGGGAGCAACTTTTTGTTTGTATTTTTGAAAAGAAAAAATACATAAAAGTGTAAACAAATTAATATTTACAAAAGATAAAGCAGCGAAGCAGCAGCTCCTAGTTTCTGCTCAATAATAATAAATTATAATTCCCTCCTCTTACACTTCGATTTGAGATTCGATTCATACAAATTCTCCAATTCGAGGAGGGATGACCTTCGCAAAGATTCGACGCCATCTCTCTTCCCATTTCTGGAGCGCAAACAAATCAATCGATCGAGATTCAAAATATATTCAACCCCGCAAAATAAAAGAAGCAAAATCATCAATCGCCTAACTCAATTGAATCTGAAATGAACAAGAAATCTAGATCGGTCCATCGATCGATCGATCACCAGACAGATGGTTTATCGGCGAGTGTTCTAAGCAACGGGAGCGACTCCGTCTGCCATCTCGCTCCAGCATTGCCTGAGCAAGACTTCCCCGACGAAGACGAAGACAAGATTTGTTTAAGGATTTCTTCGAAAACCTGTTCATCGCAGTAAGGAAGAGCGAGCGGTCCGGCGGCGGAGTAGCCAAACTCTTCCTCCGACTGAGCGAGAAGTTTACCGAACAGAGGGTGGTTAAGGTATGCCGCGCGAATAACGTACCGCCGTGGAGCTGTTCCCACGCATACTGCAACGTGTCCAGACGGAACGTCCGCTGGTGGCCCCAATGATGCGGCTGCTACAGCTGCTCGCCTCCGCCACCGCTTCAGCATCTGACGGAGTCGAACTATGTGCCTGATCTTGCTGCATTTCCCCATTAAAACAACAACAGCTCCTCTGAGAGGCAACCGAACTTCGGAAACCCTTCGCTCTCTCTCTGTGTAAATACGAAAACCTCCTTGAATCAGAATTCACTTTTTTCTGACTCTGTAGAAAAGAGGATAAAGAGAGGTAGGTAAAGGGAAGGAGACGAAGATGAGAGGCTGGTATATATAGGGCAGCATGTATCAAAATGACCGTATGTTTTCGTTGTTATTACGAAGAAGACCAGTAGAGTGATGTCAAGTTAAAATACCTGTTATTTTGCATAATCCAGCCACAAAAACAGAAAATGAAATTTAGCAAACCAATATTCTGTGCGTATACCATGACAATGATGTGGATGTTCCTTGGATTTGGTAAGCACAAAAAGTCAAGACAACAACAGATAATAGAATAATTAGAAAGAAGAAAATCAAATTGAAATACAAGCGATGCTCGTTTGAAGTTATTTTGTTATGTAACCTGAAAATTTATAGTTAAGTTAATTTGAAAATGTTAATTATGGAACCATAAAAAAGATGATTTGCTCGTTATTCGGTGGAGTGACTGAATTATTTATAACAGAGAAAGGAGCCATTAAAATATCTAAATAATTTTTGGTTGTGTTTGAAAAAAATTTTCAACTCATTTTTTAGAATTTTAATTTCATATTCTAATATTTTTTTAGTATATTTTAATTTTTTAATTTCACATTTCTAATAAATTTTTAATAATGCTGCATAAAAATTTTAAAATTTTGGAAAATAAAACTTTTACTTGATAAACTATTATTATTAGTTTATTATTATTTATTAATAAAAATAAAACATAATTTAAAAATTTTTTGAAGTGTCTTTTACTTAAAAAGAACTTCTTTTAACAAAGCACTCCGAATATCTCTTATATTATAAGTGACAATGGGATCATATAAGAGTACTTTTGAAAAAAAAAAATTTATGCAATAAAAATATTCTAAATTTTTTTAAAATAAATTCTTTTTTTATATAAATAATAAAAAATAAATAAGAACAAGTTTTTATTATGTAAAATTTTTAATATATTTTAAATTTTTATATAATATTATCAAAAAATTATATTGAAAACTTAAATAAAAATTTAAATAAAAAATTTATAAAGCTTAAACAAACAGCAGAAACTCAAATAGAATTTTTTGATTGAACGAAACCTAACTTAATAAAAACTTTTGTCTTCATGTGGTCCAATCCGTTTAGGTTTGGGTTTCGGATCGGCTATCCTTTTTATATTTTACAAAGTGGGTGGAATAATTGATAATTTAGAGTTGGTTGGATTAAATATATAATAGTTACTCATTAGATTTTTCATGAGTTGATTTATGGGGTATCTAAACTCTAAACAAGTCGTTTGAAAATACTTTTTAGAATAGATTTATTTTTGAAATAAAAAATAATTTTATTTTTTTAAAAAATGAGTTCTAAGTTTTTTATTTAAAAAAATAAAAATAAAAAATAAAAAATTTAATATGTAAAATATTTTTATATTTTAAAATAAATTTTCTAAAATTTAAATATATATATATATAAATATAAATTAAAAAATTAAAAAACTATTTTTCTCAAATGAAATGGCAAGTACTTTCTAAATCCAACCAAATGTCTTAGGTCAAATTGGGTTTAACCAATCCAATTCGAAACGCGTTTTTACTTAAATGTTTTGGCACTACTGGATAAAGAGTTAGATAAAAATTTCTGAAAAGCACTACTGGATTGTGCCACAGACCAAGTTTGTAAGTACTTAAATAAAAAGGTTTTTTATGATTACATTTATTTTGAAATTAAGTCATATTTTTTTAACTATAATTATTAATTATATGTCATATAGTTTATTTATACTTTAAATTATTAGAAAAACAAATATACACTAAGAAATTATACGAAATTTTTTTAAAATAAAAACAGTATCACAAATCATGTCAAATTCTAACTTAATGGGTGAAAATTGTAAAAATAAATTAGAATTGGTAGCTGTTAGTGGTGCGTACCATTTGCGTACGAGTCGTATTTAGAATCCGTAGCTCGAGGAGGGAAAAGTAACACACCGCGGCTATCTGTCTGTCAGCTTTTTGTTATGCAATTACCGTATTAGGTAACATTACCGCTAAAAACGTAGCGCATTTAACTTTTGAAACCTGCTGCGGTGATGCGGAAGGCGGTAACGGGAATGCGATAAAGTAAGAAACTTGAACGATTGTGTAAGGTTAGTTCATTTTTTTGAAAGAAAATTTCACTTTAAACTGGGTATGATGGACTGTGAAGTTTGTTCAGATTCAAAATGTTGCGTGCGCTCGTGGAGTGTCGGGTAAAAAAGGCTTATAGATCAGATCATTTTGTTTCTTCCTGCCAAATTTCAGTAGTGCAGTGGGTTCAATTTTGTTACGAATTCATTTTGAATTTGCTATTTGGTTTCAATTCACATGATTTTACGTGAAAAAGAAAGATAAGATGCACCTCAGCGCCAGTTGAGTCAATTGTGCTAGTTATTAGCGGGAAAGTTTTTCAACAGACCTATTGACTACATTTTCTCGCCCTAATAAAGCACCGTTTGACCGTGCATTTAAATTCTATTTTAAAATTTTTAATAAATTTTTAATTACTTCAAAAAAATTCTAAAATATAAAAAAATTCTTTATCATAAAACTTTATTCTTACTAATTTTTATTATAAAATAATAATAATTTTTTAAAAATATTTTTTAAATATTTTATTTTATAAGTATTCTAAATATAAACGTAAGTGTTTGGTGTAGAGAGCTTTTGGTTTAATTTATCAAAAAATAAGTTTTTTATTTTTTAATTATAATTTATAAATATTTAAAAATTTATTTAAAAATTTAAATAATACAAAAAAATTTTATATAGTAATTTTTTTATTTCATATTTTTATTTTTTTTAAAAATAGAACAAATAAAATTTATTTCTAAAATTATTTTTATTTTTAAAAAAATTCTATTTTATAAATACTTTTAAACGCTACCGTAATCTGCCAGCAACTTCAGAGTACAGAGGTTCAAAAAGTCCAGTACAATAAATTTTCTACATTAATAGTGAACAAAAGTAAGATATTAATATTTTTATTAAGACGTTTGAATTGTTGTCCAACGATAAAAACTAGGGGCTGTCACAAACATTCAAAATAGATCCGGAGGACCGGAACGTCCCAAACAAATAGATAAATTACCTGAAAGAGTTCTTCATGTCAAATAATAAGAAAATATTTAAGAATGCTTAAAATATAAAATTTTTAGAAAAGTTATTTTAAAAGTTTTAAAAATAAGTTTAATTTATTAATTCAAAAATAATAAAAATTATAATATATATAATTTTTAATTTTTAATTTTTTTAAAAAAATTAATATAAGTTTCAAATATTTATTAAAAATAAGAAGTTGAAATAAAGTAGCTTCTACTAAATATAGTGGTAATGTTCTTGATATTCATAGTTACTCATTAAGCTTTAAATTTACTCGAGAAATTTGTGGAAACTCTATTTGAGGAATAATTTAAGTTGGTGTTATTGAAGTTATCTTCAGTATGTATTTACATTAGAAGTTTACTTTAACAAAATTTTAGAGTTTCATTTTAACATTATATCTATAATCTATTCATAGATTTTAATAATGATAACTTTTTAATCCAATAATTAATCAAAAAATTGTTAATTTATTATTACTTATTAATTACAGGTTAATTCAGACGTATTATTAATTATGATATATTAATTTCGAGGAGGCTGCAATCTGTGCGGCGGACAGGGAGGAATACCTGCCGGAACCCCACCACGTGCGAATGTTCGAAACTGAAAACCCTAGTAACTGACTCTTTTCCGGGTCTACATTTTATACAGAAACTGCTAGTAGAAAAATGAAAAAAGAAATTACGCAAACCAACAAATTAGGTGTTGCTGAAATCAAAGGTTTGGAATTATTTTAAAAACTTCTACAAAAATTATAAGTGTTTTTAAAATAAGTTTACTTTTCCTATTTAGAAAAGCTATATATATAATAATTATATGGCATATAATTTATTTTAAAAAGATTTCAATATTTTAAGATATTGTAAATTTTTTTGAAAAATAAAATCTAAGAACATAAGTTGAAAAAATTATTATCGAATAATTCTTAAATTTGAAGTAAATAATTTTATAAAACGTTTGAAAGTATTTATAAGAAAAATTAATAAAAATAAGCTTGTAAGAATCTAATTTTATAAATATTTAAAATAAAAGTATGTATAATTATTTCATAAATTATAATTTATACATATATTTTAAATTTATAAAAACAATTTTAGAAAATTGTACATAAATTTTATAGAGTTGAGAAAAAGTTTTTCGGTAGTGATAGAACTCTCAGAAAAGCTAACTATATTATAAAAAAACTTTCTAATATTATAAAGTATAAGTATTTAAAAAACTCAAACAAATATCTTTTCCTTAATTGTTTATATAAGATCAACAGAACATTCACTCAAACCCCACCCATGTGAGCGGAACCAAATCCCTCGTCTCCTCTCTAAAAGTATAATAAAATTTGGAGTTCATGCAACAGTTGGGTTCTTTTTTTTTTTTAAATGCTTCATGCAACAAGCGACCAAGGCTTTCATGCTCCTTCGATTAATGAATAACAAATTAACTTTTCTACATATAATAATTAAAACAGAAACAACAAATTAACTTGGAATCCTATACTTCCCACACTAGGCTTCTCCGCCGCTAATTCAGCAACTCGTCCAAATATTCTACGCTATTTTAGTATTTATACTATATGGTAATGCTAAATATAATAGTTAACCAAGTAGGTGTTTATTTTTCTTAATTGAACCTATCACAAAGTTCAACTTCGGCGATGAAATTATTGGGTTTTTGTTTTTCTTAGTTTCCTAATCCAATGCAAAGAGGTAGTGATTCCTTTGGTCATGCTAGCTGAGTACTTATTCACCATACCTGCTATTAAAATAATCTGCATTATTCTAACAATAATACAGGTAAGTAGCAACTGCGCGCAGAGAGACAAACTACATTGATCGGTGATAATGTTGTTTAATTAACTAGCTATAACTACTAGAAGAAGTTGGCAAAGGTGTCAAAAAGGTTAAAACTTGATACAACTGTTACATGTTATCGATGCTTAATTGATTATTATAAATACATCTATACCACTTTCTAGTTAGTGTCTACTTAGTTTGTAGTACTAAAGTCAATTGATTAATCGCAATGAGTGCAGACATAAAGTTAAAAGGTTAAAACCCACTCGTGAAGCCTTAAAATTGTCGTTTTATACTTGTAATCGTAGTACGGATAGAACAGAGGTACAGCTCTCTATTGACTATTTTAGTATTTATGAGCTCGCACAGTTGCACTGCATATGCTTTAATTTAATTAGAGAAAAAATTTTCATTTACAACTTGACAGTCTGCTAATTATGATATGGTTGAAATAAGAAATAAAGCATACTTGTCACAACCCGATGCATATAGGTCAATGTAGAAACCGTTCGTCTGTAATTTAAATTGGTCCGGACCTTGAAGTAACATATCTATGCAGTCTATTCGAATTGATTCGGATCAATCCGGCATCCGATCGAATATGTCAACTTGAGAGTTTTAACTTTAAAAAAATGGAAGAACTTACAAGTAATAAATTGAATAACCTACAAGCAATAAAACCAATTCATCGCGGTTGTAGAATTTTTCTTTTTTGAAAAATAAAGACATTCCAAAATATTTTTATCTTTTTTGAAAAACGAACTCTATTTTTTTTACTTTCATAAAAATAATAAAAATATGCAATAAAAAAATCTCACTCTGTAGAATTTTTCTATATTTTCTAAATTTTTAAATAAATTTTTTATATATTTATAAAATATATATTAAAAAATATAAAATAGAAAAAAATTGATAAGCAGTATTTGAAATGCTGCGCCAAATGCTCCTTGAACAGAGAAATCCGCCACCGAATCCTCTTGCTTCTCCTCTTTTAATTTTCTTTGGCCCCGTGATATCTTTCTTTATTTCCTTCTTCTTTCTTTAATGTTTTTCTTATTTTGATTTCTTTCTCTTCTTTACCTACAAAGCATATAAAATTTAGCTTATAAAATATAAAAATCAATCTTAAGCTATATCAAAAGATATTAACAAGCATATATAAAATATATGTTTATCAATTATCATCAAAACCATCAAAACTAACATCAGAATTCCAACAATTTTCTCCTTTTTTGTGATGGCAAAATAAATTAAAAATTATTGATTTATGATTCTACAAAGCATAATGATTATTCATTACAAACAAAAGAGAGATTGTTTTTGTTACCAAAAAGAGTGTAAGAATTCTTTCGATTCTCTTTTAATAAATTATCCTCCTTACTGAATGTATTATTGGCACTTCTATTTTTCTGCGTATAATAATTCTTTTCTCTCTCCTTTTTTTTGTCATCACAAAAAGAGTGGAAGATTATTGAGCAATTTGTAATATTTACGTAGAATCATAATTGAGATAAGATGCTCATGAAAGATTTATAAAGCATATAGTTATAATGCATAAGAAATGTATTCATATAATTTAGGAAGCAACATGGCTGTATATTTTACCTTAATTTATCTTTGCTGAAAAGGATATACCTCACCATATCTTGCTGATAAAGATTTGTCCTCATGTTTATACTTGAGAAAAACATGTTGAATTTCTACCCTTACAAGTGTAATGTATGCCTTACTTCTTATTATATTCTTATATTTGTGTTGATGGTGCACAATAATAAGAGACTCTTGGTTGTCTGAGAATATTTAATAAAATTATTTCTTCTCTATTTGAGCTGCAGTTGGTTATTCTTCGACTATTTTTGTATATAAATATATTTCCTCACTGTTTTCATCCAAAATATATTACTACAAATATCTCTTCTCGGCCATGAATTAGCTCAATATAGTGCAGTAAATATAACTAAAAAAGTGCAAAATAAAATTTTCCTTCAGATTTTACAAACATAACTCAAATTAGTAATATTTATCAAACGAGAAACTTATTTAAAAACTCATTAAAATCATCATTTTAAAAACAATTTTACGATACATCCAGATCAATACGATAATTTATAAAATTATGTCATACAAATTCACAATGTTATGTAGCAATTGCATTCAACAATTGGCCAAAAAGAGTCAAGAGAGAATTTATCCATACCTTATTTGTGCTTTATTGTTTTACTTGACAAAGAGAATTTTCGTGTGATATATGTCAACTAATCCCTTTTACAGTCATCAACTATTTGATTTTGAATCAATAGAAACTTTTCAAGCAAGTTTAGCAATCCATTTTTAGAAAATTCTTTCTTACAGAAGATGACACTTTACTACCAGTAAGAAGAGCGTTGCATGTCCTTGTTAGCACACAATAGATCCAGTAAATATTTATTGACTTGCAGAGAAAAAATATCTCATATAGATCATATTTTTCTTTACCAGGACATTTGGACTTCTCTTCCTTAATATGTGCTTTCATTGTACAAAGGCATAATCTTCTTATTGTTGATGTACTTAATAACCTCTCATCTCAATAAAAACCTGCGTATAGAAGAATTAGTAAGAAATTTTTCCAGCAAGCAAGTTGTAATTCTAGCAAAGTGCTTTGCTTTTGATGAAGTAGGCATTTGTTTTTTCACTTGCAAAGGCATTCAGTTACCTAAAATTAAATAGCATTTCACAAGACATCAGACTCATAGCATTTCTCCTGCAGGAACCAGTGTGAGTTCACATAAATCTCATTATATTATATGTATACTTTCCTCATTCTTTGACTTTGGTTCCTCATTTTGCCATAGCTAGATGATAGTATATATGTATCCTTATTTCAACAACATGATAGATTCTATAACTACTTTCTTATTCTATAGAATATAATTTTAATACTTTCACTTAATTTATTTCTTTTAGCATCAAAAGATCTTCAATAAATATTATTATGCACAAGGGCTCACAACTTTTTTTAACGATTTACCATTTGATGAATAATATCTTCCACATAAAAATATATATTATCATAAGCTTTCAATAAGTTTTCAGTAACACATAAGAAAGCACATTTATAGCTCACTTGAAAACAAAACCATTAATTAAACATACTTTTCAAAGATAACGAATTCATGAAAATTTATACTAGCAAATAAAGTATGTTCTGTAAAATCTTTTCGCAATATTCACAATTATTTTGAAAGATTCATTCACACTCTAAAAATAATTATGCATCAAGGCCATGAGATCTTGACATATCTCAAAAATTAATATAAGGACAATATACTTACTTTTTGATTGAGATATATATTTTTTTATTTTTAAATAATAAATATATAGGGTACATGTTGATGACTTTTTGTGAATATTACTGAACTTAAACTTGAATACAAATGATGTAATTTGGAAAGACTCATTGCATTTCAATGGTTTCAACAGAGAGTTGTTAATATTCTCTTAAGATTCCAGTTTATTATTCATTTTTTGAAATGTACATTTCTTCATTGTTTTCAACTAAACCTATAAAACAGCTCTCATATAGGCGTCGCAGGGGTTTTCAGATTTGATTTTTATTTTAATTAGACCTTTGATAAAAATAAATCTTGAAGGCTTGGAAATGATATTTTGAATTGTAGAATCTAAGTCTCTATACCATAGATGTCCACTTTTCTGCAAGCTTTCAACTAGACAATTTTATGGTTAGAAAATCATCAATATATGACACATATGTCTTACATTTTCTCTTACAGTAAAGTGCTTCTATTCAGATGCAATTTCGTTGATAATTTTTTGTTTATCAAGGTAAAAGATCAATCATCAAAGTTTGCGCAATATTCTAATGATTTACACATTGTTGGACACTAGTGTTGCCACAAATTATACTTTCTTTACTTTGTATTTCTCTTGCAACTATTAGTAGCATATATACCAGCTAAAGGTTCTAAAACATCATTAACACATACATTAATATCTATTAAAAATTTGGATATCCAAGATTCATAAATTTCAGTCAAAGATGAATTGCAATAACTTTCATTTATATTTATAGACTAATAACATCAAATAATTTGGCAATCATCAAAGTCATTATAGGAATGAATTACTTACATCACCGTTGAAGAGTTTCTGCAGTAAAAACTTATCTAATTGGTATATAAAATTTTTTTATTTCTAAAGTGTTGATGATTTTGAGAGTTTTTTTTACATCTATATTTTTTTTATTTAGACCATAGTTTTTCGTTAATTTGGAATGATGAGTTACATATTCATTATTGCTTACAACATAAGAGGTGGATGGATTACCTTTCAAAATAATCAAATGTTTAGTAGTAAAGCATTTAGCACTTGTATTAAAGGGATTGTTGCTTACCTCTTTCGAAAACAGTTGCTCTAAGGAACCAATGTTCCTCTTACCTTATTATTTTCATACCAATAAGAACTTCCCTTATGACCCTTTCTACTATAATGAAAATACTTAATCAAGGAGATAGAAGATATCTGCAAAACAGTAGAATTATTAGCATTAGAGCAACTAGTTGTTTTAGTATAAGAATAATATTTTACTTTTTCCGCAAATGGTTGCTACTGCGATGATGTCTATTGCCGTTACCTTTCTTTCTAAATGATCTTACTAGATAAGCATCTTAATGTGTTTTCTTTGCTTTCAGTTGCCTTACCTCGTCTTTTAACATCATAGATTTCGTGAGATATGATTTGTTGGCCATATAGACCTTGGTCAGCTCCTCATTCAAGTCGTTGCATTTTGCATATAATTCACCATTTACTTCTTCCAACTTATAGATCTTATCATATATATTTTCGGAGGTTGAAGCACATGAAGGGCCAAAGGTACTAAAATATGAGCCATCAATCTTTCATGCAGCCTGGCATTTTGTTCAATCAGTCCTCTATTTTCAACTTGAAGTGCATACACTTTAACAGTCATATGATCATAATCAGCACTTAATGAATCATTTATAGCATTTATCTTATCTTCAAGAATATCTTTTAATGTGAATCTTTTTTAATTAATATTGCATTCTTATCATTGATTTCATTCAAGTAATGTTTCATAATTCTATTTTTGCTGTTCTCATCTATGTATTGCATACAAATTATAGAACGCTTTTTACAAATCAATATTTAAATCATCACTTTCAGAAGAGCTTACCTCAGAGGAGTATTCACTATTGACCATCATACAATGAATCATTTCGTCTTGCTGATTTCTTATGATTATGCCTACATAAAAAAATGCTTTATTTTTATCATGCTTACTTGGTTCAGCAAGTTTCTCACTACATTTCTTCATGCATTTCTTCCAATTTGTATCGTATTTCTTTACCTATACAATAAAGATAAGTATGATTAAATAGTTCAGAATTCAAAGAAATAAATGTGAGTAATTACATAGCATAAGAATTCAAAAAAAGTAAAGTTATGGTTTTCTGGAATTTGTTTGGTACCTTTAACTCCTTTTACAATCATCCATAACATGTAATTTTGAGCCTTTAAAATTACTGTCATTTTTATCTTCCATTGCAGGTTGTTGTTTTGGTCAAACAATGGAGGGCAATCAAGTGATCTTGCTAATTTCTCAATAAGAGTTAAGTTTGTCATAGGATCTTTTCCTCAAGGTGGTTAAACTTTTTGTTTGAAGGCCCGCTTGATTTTAATTGTTGTTTAAATCTGTACAACCAACACAAAAAAGGAGGAGTGAATTGAGTTGGTAGCTAAAAAATTTAATATAATATTTCTAACTGAACAGAGCTTAATTTTCTACAAAATAGCAGCATTACAATCGACTGGACTTAAATAAATTTTCTGTTTAGTATTTTCTGTTTAGCTCAAGTGCAATTAATATAAGAAAATTATTAACACATAAATACGCAGGATTTATATAGTTTGGCAAATAAATTTGCCTACATCTACGGTCACTTTTCGTTAAGAATAAATTCCACTAATCCTTGTCAAATTGGTACAATATTAAGGTAATGCGTTTAGCCAAACATCATTGTCTTAATCGGTTCTCTTTTTGAGATGAACCACCAATGACCTACTAGACTCACAAGTCTCTCCGACCGCTAACACACAAGCTTTAGCCAAAACTTTGTGCAAATATGTAGCTTCTTATAAGACTAGTACAGCTAAAAAGGTTTACCCAAATTCTTCTTACCGAATGTGTTTGTTACAAGCAACTTTAAAGTACAGATTCTCTCTCACAAGATTGAATTAAACTAAAATAAGGAGAGGATCAAAAGAAATACCGATAGTGTTATCTCAGTAAAGCTCTGGCAGTTGGTGGAGAGTGATAGTGTGTTTTCTCTATATAAGATTTTTCTTCTATATAGCTCTGTTTTTTACTTCTTAGTTTCTCTCTCTCATTTTATTTTTCTCTTCTTCTCTATTATATTTTTCTCTTCTCCGACTAAAGAATTTTTGAATCTCTTAGCGGTAGGAAATTCTTCGATTGTCTCCCCCGTGTGCTTGCTAGAGTAATATCAATTTGCTCTTATACGCCGCAGCCATTCGGGTTCCATCAAATAGTTCTTCAACGGTTAGATCAACTTGCTCTTGATGGAGGTAAGTAAAATATCCTTCCAGCTAGCACTTATATGTCAATTATTCTGCTGGTATGATTTGATTTGATCTTTCTTTTTATCATTAAATAATCTTGTCGGTAATTCAATTCTTCCCGCTTGTGCTTCTCTATTTTTTCTGTAGTGTATTTTTTTCTTCATTGTAGTGGCACTCAGTATGAAGATGATGATCTGATCAAGTATTGGAGTGGCTCAAGTTCAATTTCAATTTTTCTTCTTAGTTCATCGATCAGTCAGGTGATGTGTTCGTAAAGTATTCATTGGCTCTATGATGGCTTCAGCGCAACTTGCTTACTGTGAGGTACAATGTGTAGGCTTGTAAATGCTAATAATTTGAAATCTATTATCATCTTGAAATTCTAGAAAGATCAACTCTAACATGCAGTGAAGGGATGTTTGAATTTTATTTTGTAAATTTTATATGAAGCTCTTTGTAGAATATTTTTTTATCAGCTTTACTGTTTAAATCATTTTGTGTAGTAGTTCTATATAACATGTTATTGTTATATGTCTTTGTAGCAACATAGTGAATCAAGTGTATGTATGCTATTTGTAACTGAATCTTTTACTTTTCTTGTATGAAAATTGAAATTTAATTTTGAATTCAAATCTTATATGATGATAGAATGGTTCTGATGGCAACTTGGCACTATATTTTTTTATGATTTTATATTGTACTTGAAGTGTATGATAGTGGATATAAAGTTCAAAATGTCTTCAAAAATTGGCTTCAAACGGATGAGAAAATTTTGATCAAACTTTTTCTGAAAATAGGCTTCAGTGTTGTTTGATTTTCTACAATGCATATTTCTGAATTTTTTTCCAATATTTTATAAATTTTTTGAGCTTCTATATATCATAATTTGATGAAATCTTTAGTAAAAATTGTTGTGTATGTTGTTATACCTATGGTAAAAATATCATTCTCAAACTGAATTTGCATCACGATCAAAACTGCCTCTGAAATCTGTAAGATGATTATTTTCTCTCGAATCAGGATCAGCAACAATCTAGTCAGCTGTTATTCGTGAAACTTCACTGTTCTGCTCTGATCGATCTGCTCTGTTCTGCTGTTTCAACACTTAACTGATTTTTTCTTGTGCCCGATGTAAAGTTTTTATAAAGTAGCTGGTTGAACTATAAATATTTATTAGAAAGAATTTATATTTTCAATTCTGCACAGTTCAGTTAACCCATTAGTTCATATAACTCATAAAATATAATTCTTAATATTTGTTATTATCAAAATCAATATTGGAATTCCAACAATAACCATTCCTGTGATTTTATTTTTAATATTCTGCTTTTTAAACGATTGACTTTAGTGTATTTAAGTCATAAATTCTGATTTTTTATGGGAAATAATTTTACTTATATATTCGGAGACTTAGACAAATGATTTTAAGGTCAAGTATAAGTGGACGAAAAGAGTCTGATTCAATTTTCTAAATAGCCATCATAATTTTCCTATATTAACGATTTTGGTTTCACAAAAATATGCGACTGTGACGACCAAGAAAAAATTGACCGTTTGAGACAAATAGGTGATCGGACTCTCTACCTCAAGCCAGCACTGAACCTTATACTTCGTACTATCGTATTAAAAAGTAACCATAGAATATTTTCAGATACATAAATATTATTTATGGCCAAATTTTCATACATATTTTATGTGTTTTGATCATTGAACTGGCAATACCAATTAATTTCCAAGCATTTATCTAGGAACTATTTACTAAAAGAGCCACAACGAATGAAAACCATTGGCTGTACTAAACTTCGCGGCCTCTGTAAAACCAAATGATCCTTTTATTGGGGATAACTTCACTACGGCAACTTTCTTAACCTTCTCAGAGTTATGCTTTCTTATACAACAAAAGATATAATATTGTTTCATAAGTTATTATTGGGCTAGGTTTGAATAACTGAGCGAGCTCAGCCCATTACAATATAATGTCGTATTGCAATTTCCTAAGGGGAAGAAAATGGGAGCACCAAAGCAGACGGTTAACTTAATATTTCTCCCGTTTTTCAAACGCCCATAATTTTATTTTTTTCAGTCAGATTATGAGTTCCGAATAGTTCATATATTTCAATTACACAAAAAATTTAGAACTCTACTTCTACTTGCGGAACTCTAATTTCAATTTTTTTATTTGCATACTTTTTAATACAACTATATTTTTTAATTTTCAACACACTTTCAAAACTTATTAAAACATAAATACTGAACTCCACTTCTATTTTATTTTTCAAGAAACTCTACTTCTTACTTTTCACTTTCACGAAATTTAATTACGGGCATTTGAAACACGCCCTAAATATTAACCGTTCAGTGCATACACTCTGCGGTTCGAGATTATAGGTTTATTTAAAAAATATCCAATTTTACTTTCATTGTTTAGATTTTAATTTTGATTTCTTTATGTATTTTAATTATCACTCCAAATTTTATTTTTACTTTAATATTAAATTTTATTTTTATCAAAATTAAATTCTAAACTTTACTTCATTTATTTTAAATATCAATTTAAAATTTGATTCCATCGAACTTCACTTTTATCGAATTTAATTTTAATAAAATTCAATTTTATAAAACTTAATTAGCGTGCATTTAAAATACGCTCTAGATAATCTACTTTTGCTTTTTTAGTCTTCATACAAATTTCAAGTATTTACATTTAGACTTCACATAATCTGAAGTTATATATTTCCTTCTCTAGTAACTAGCTATAAACCATTAGCAAGACACCAAAATGTTACCAAGAACTAGCTTCATGCTCTTCTTAGCTCTAAACCGTCTTAGTACCTATTTCTCAGTCCTGTCAAAATCAAAATCTTTTATAAAATCGTTCAGCTTAAATAGATCATTAAATTAGAATTTTAAAATAAAATCATAAAATACTTTATATCAATAATTTTATATAAATTTTTGTAATACTATTAAAAATCTTTTACAAATATTTTAATATTTTCTAAAATTGTTTTAATATTTTAAAACTTTTGTAGTATATTTATAATTTTTTTAAAATTTTATAAGAAACTCTTCTATATTTTACAAAAAAATCCTCACAATTAAACTTTCGTACAAAATGTCATTAAATTTTATAAAAAACTTCTTTAAAGTTTACAGAAAACCTTCAACTTTTAGTAATTATAAAAAATTCTCTCAAAAATAAACTCATAAAATTCTAAAAAAAATTAATTCTACCGATTTTATTAAACATTAAATTATTTTAATGGTATATAATCATAAAAGTTTATATTTAGTTGAGAAGTTTGATAATCTCATCTATTCTCACGCTTGCAGAGTTGCAGTTGCTTCTAGGACATCTACCGCCACTCAATGATAATGATGCCATTCTGTGAACATCTTTCATCAAAAATCGAAACAAGTACATATTTTCCAATAAAAAACAAAAACTCTTAGGACTAAAATACACTAAAGTCAATGTTTTGTAAAACTGCATATTAGAAATAAAGTCGCAGGAATAACTATGATTGACTAATGCAATTTAAGTTAACCAATCAAGAGCGTTACACTCTCTGCCTGTTCTTATCTTATCAGAAATCAACTTTGGATCTCATATTTATTCCTTCCTTCTGTCAGCTGCCGCCAGCTTTGCAGTTATTTAAAACTCTGCTACAACAAAAAATGAAATAATCACATAAGTAAAAATTATTACTAGAATATTTTATTTTATTTCTCATATTTAATGTTATAACTATTGTGAATGATGTTTTAAAAAAATATCTTTCATCCATATATATAGTGTGTATAGCTACATTTTTGAATTTCTAAATAATTAATCTTTTATTTTTTCATTAATTATTCAAATTATTTTATTTTTCGTCTTTCAAAGAATATTTCAAAATTTTTAATCATTGATTTTTCAACTTTTTGATTAATGATTAATTTTTCTGAATTTTTAGCCTTCCATTATGAATATAATCTGTTATATTTTAATAAACTACTTGTTAATATTTAACAAAATAACTTTACGATATTTAACATAATCTGCGTAATTAATTTTACATATGTCAACAATGAGAAAGAGAACTACTTCGCTTGGTAGGTTCACGTTGGTATTCTAAAGAATGTTGGTGCCTAACGGCAGCAATGATTCAATTTAGTTCTCGTCAGAGCCCAAATCTCAGTGTGTTGTTTATGGCCTTAGCGGTCCCGTTCGGAGTCTGCAACGATGGAGTATGGTTTTCCTTGAATTATTCACAAACAAGTTTGATTATTTTGTATTTGAAACCTTAGAAGCTAGCCCATCCCATTCGAATATCATATATTGATGCATATTATAATGTCATATAGCGATTTCCTAAGGAGGTAGAAAATGCGAGCACAGAAAACAGAAGGTTAACTTACTTTCTCCCTTGTCAACCGTTCAGCGCGTACGATCTCAAACTTCGGTTTTAGTCTTCAGTAGAAATTTCAAGTCTTTCGTTCAGTTTTGGGACTACTTGATAATTTTTAAAACTTATTATATCATTTACTTTTTAACTATTTATTTTTAAAAAAATCATATTTTTAAAATAAGTAATTGCAAACGACCCTTCTTTTAAATTCTAAACAAACAACCCGTCCACTACGCATGCGCGTAGAGATCTTCAAGTCTTTCCTTATTCCTTGCCGAGCACGCCGAATCTAAACCAACCACCCGCCCACTAATTAAGCTGCTTTTACTATCTGCTGACTGAAAATTAGAAAAATACGATGACAACACATCAACCAAAAAACAAAATGTTATATATTTCCTTCTCTAGTAGCTAGCTACAAACTAGAACATTTTTCTATTTACCAAGATTCCAAGAATGTTGGAAAAGACCAGCTTCATGCTCTTCTTAGCTCTAAACTGTCTCACTACCTATTCTCAAACTTCACTGGCTTCTGGGTATGCAGATACTTTAAGACATAACCAATCTATCTCTGGCGACAAGACTCTGGTCTCCAGCAATGGGACCTTCGCTTTTGGCTTCTTCCAACCAGGTAACTCGTCCAGCTACTACCTTGGCATTTGGTTGAACAATTTCCCCAAAACCCAGCTCAATGTAGTCTGGATCGCCAACAGAGAAACACCACTTTCCGATCCAAAAGCAACCGAGTTCAAAATTTCCGATGATGGCAATCTAGTTCTTTTCCTTTCACAGTCCAAAACCTTGATATGGTCCTCCAACATAACTTCAATATCCAAACCCAATACTACTGCTGTAATACTAAGAGACACCGGAAATCTTCTTCTGATTAAAGATGACGGTAGTGTGATATGGCAAAGCTTCGACCACCCAACGCATCTCGTGTTGCCCGGTTTAAAGATGGGAAGGAACAAACTGACCAAGCAAGTACAAGTGCTGACTTCATGGAATACCAGCGACGATCCATCACCCGGTCCGTTTTCTTTGTCAATTGACGAGAACGGGACGAGCCAGTTCTTTTTAAAGTGGCGATCGACGAAAGCCTACTGGACCACGGGATTGTGGACAGGCCAATCATTCAGCAACATTCCGGAGATGCTGATTAAAGTACCACCTGCGTATCCTATTAATATTACATATACATATGTCGACAATGCGAATGAGAGCTACTTCACTTACTCGGTTGCCAATGAATTAAAGAGCATGAATTTTATACTCGAGGACGTGGCGCACAGTTCAGGGGATTATCTGGGGCAGGCGTTGATCAGCGGCGGAAGCAACTGGGCTCTCTTCTACAAAGGACCAAGGTTCCAGTGCTCCGTTTATGGCCGCTGTGGCCCATTTGGAATATGTAATGAGGGGGCCTCCCCGCCATGCGATTGCATCAGGTACAAGAGATGTTAACATTTTCCGGGCAAAAGGAAACTAAGGAAATCCTCTTTTTATCTCAAAAAAGTAAAATTATGTTTATAGTAGTTGTTGAATCGTACGTAGCTTTATTAATTTATAGATAACTAATTCTGAGTTCATGACACTAGGAGTTTTAGCCCAGCATCTCCAAAATACTGGAGGCTTGGTGACCAAAGCTTCGGTTGCAAGAGGGACACCGCGTTGCAATGTCACACCAACACTACCGCTTCTACAGACGTGTTCTTTCAGATGAACTATATGAGGTTACCCGATGTCAATCTTCATACACTAATACTGGGCAATGCTAGCGAATGTAAGTCGGCTTGTCTCAGCAATTGCTCATGCACTGCTTATTCCTACAATAGTACTTGCATGTTATGGTATGGAGATCTTTATAACCTTCAACAATATAATGACGGAACTGGTAACGCCATCTATATACGAGTATCTGCTTATGATTTAGCAAGTTATTCTAAGCATAGAAAGGCAAGAAGCACTACTCTGGTTGTTGCTATTAGCTCAGCGGCTGTACTACTTTGCTCAAGCACTATTTGCCTTTCAATCATTCGGAGACAACGAATACGCAGAAGCTTGATGTCAAAGGCCATAAAAGAGAACTTGGTAGTGTACAGCTATGGAGAGCTCAAACATGTTACGAAGAATTTCTCCGACAAGCTTGGCAAAGGAGGGTTTGGCTCAGTGTTCAAAGGGGAGTTGACATTACCTGATTCATCACCAATGCCCATTGCAGTGAAGAAGCTAGAAGGTTTCCACCAAGGTGAGAAGCAGTTCCGGGCTGAGGTTAGCACAGTCGGCACAATCCAACACATCAACCTTGTCCGCCTCCGCGGTTTCTGCTCTGAAGGAAACAAAAGGTTGCTAGTATACGAATATCTACCAAATGGTTCTCTCCATCACCAATTGTTTCATAACAAGAATGCTGTCATGGATTGGAACACAAGATATAATATTGCTCTCGGCACTGCAAGAGGATTGGCTTATCTTCATGAGGAATGCAGGGACCGAATCATACACTGTGACATCAAGCCTGAAAACATCCTGCTAGACTCCTCGTTCAACGCAAAGGTTGCAGATTTTGGGCTAGCAAAACTCATGGGTAGGGATTTCAGCAGGGTCTTGACCACATTGCGCGGCACTTTTGGTTACCTGGCACCAGAATGGATATCAGGCATGGCAATCACTGCCAAAGCTGATGTTTATAGCTATGGGCTTATGCTTTTTGAGATCATATCAGGGAAGAGGAATTCTGACAGTGACGACAATAACAGTTCATTTTACTATCCCTTGTACGCAGCACGTAAATTGCAAGAAAGAGATGCTTTTCCTTTGTTGGACAAGAGACTGGAGGGCGAAGCAGATATGGAAGAAGTTGAAAGAGCATGTCTGGTGGCATGCTGGTGCATTCAAGACGATGAAAGCGATCGACCGACGATGGGCCAAGTTGTTCAGGTATTGGAGAAGGTTGCAGATGTTGAAACTCCTCCAATTCCAAGAACTCTTCAACTTATGAAGTCATGATCAATGCAAAAGGCAAAAGTGATACAGATTGTAGTCACCTAATCTGATCATCTCAAAGCTCAACCGACGACAGGTGCACCAAACTCAAGATCATCTTCAATCAGTCCAAAGGAATCATAGCAATCATTAGATACTATATTAACATTAAATGAATGAATCTTTTGTTGTATAAGAAAGCATAACTCTGAGAAGGTTAAGAAAGTTGCCGTAGTGAAGTTATCCCCAATAAAAGGATCATTTGGTTTTACAGAGGCCGCGAAGTTTAGTACAGCCAATGGTTTTCATTCGTTGTGGCTCTTTTAGTAAATAGTTCCTAGATAAATGCTTGGAAATTAATTGGTATTGCCAGTTCAATGATCAAAACACATAAAATATGTATGAAAATTTGGCCATAAATAATATTTATGTATCTGAAAATATTCTATGGTTACTTTTTAATACGATAGTACGAAGTATAAGGTTCAGTGCTGGCTTGAGGTAGAGAGTCCGATCACCTATTTGTCTCAAACGGTCAATTTTTTCTTGGTCGTCACAGTCGCATATTTTTGTGAAACCAAAATCGTTAATACAGGAAAATTATGATGGCTATTTAGAAAATTGAATCAGACTCTTTTCGTCCACTTATACTTGACCTTAAAATCATTTGTCTAAGTCTCCGAATATATAAGTAAAATTATTTCCCATAAAAAACCAGAATTTATGACTTAAATACACTAAAGTCAATCGTTTAAAAAGCAGAATATTAAAAATAAAATCACAGGAATGGTTATTGTTGGAATTCCAATATTGATTTTGATAATAACAAATATTAAGAATTATATTTTATGAGTTATATGAACTAATGGGTTAACTGAACTGTGCAGAATTGAAAACATAAATTCTTTCTAATAAATATTTATAGTTCAACCAGCTACTTTATAGAAACTTTACATCGGGCACAAGAAAAAATCAGTTAAGTGTTGAAACAGCAGAACAGAGCAGATCGATCAGAGCAGAACAGTGAAGTTTCACGAATAACAGCTGACTAGATTGTTGCTGATCCTGATTCGAGAGAAAATAATCATCTTACAGATTTCAGAGGCAGTTTTGATCGTGATGCAAATTCAGTTTGAGAATGATATTTTTACCATAGGTATAACAACATACACAACAATTTTTACTAAAGATTTCATCAAATTATGATATATAGAAGCTCAAAAAATTTATAAAATATTGGAAAAAAATTCAGAAATATGCATTGTAGAAAATCAAACAACACTGAAGCCTATTTTCAGAAAAAGTTTGATCAAAATTTTCTCATCCGTTTGAAGCCAATTTTTGAAGACATTTTGAACTTTATATCCACTATCATACACTTCAAGTACAATATAAAATCATAAAAAAATATAGTGCCAAGTTGCCATCAGAACCATTCTATCATCATATAAGATTTGAACTCAAAATTAAATTTCAATTTTCATACAAGAAAAGTAAAAGATTGATTACAAATAGCATACATACACTTGATTCACTATGTTGCTACAAAGACATATAACAATAACATGTTATATAGAACTACTACACAAAATGATTTAAACAGTAAAGCTGATAAAAAAATATTCTACAAAGAGCTTCATATAAAATTTACAAAATAAAATTCAAACATCCCTTCTTTGCATGTTAGAGTTGATCTTTCTAGAATTTCAAGATGATAATAGATTTCAAATTATTAGCATTTACAAGCCTACACATTGTACCTCACAAGAAGCAAGTTCATTCTTTGAAGCCATCATAGAGCCAATGAATACTTTACTTAACACATCACTGGTGATCGATGAACTAAGAAGAAAAATTGAAATTGAACTTGAGCCACTCCAATACTTGATCGGATCATCATCTTCATACCGAGTGCCACTACAATGAAGAAAAAAATACACTACAGAAAAAATAGAGAAGCACAAGCGGGAAGAATTGAATTACCGACAAGATTATTTAATGATAAAAAGAAAGATCAAATCAAATCATACCAGCAGAATAATTGACATATAAGTGCTAGCTGGAAGGATATTTTACTTACCTCCATCAAGAGCAAGTTGATCTAACCGTTGAAGAACTATTTGATGGAACCCGAATGGCTGCGGCGTATAAGAGCAAATTGATATTACTCTAGCAAGCACACGGGGGAGACAATCGAAGAATTTCCTACCGCTAAGAGATTCAAAAATTCTTTAGTCGGAGAAGAGAAAAATATAATAGGAGAAGAAGAGAAAAATAAAATGAGAGAGAGAAACTAAGAAGTAAAAAACAGAGCTATATAGAAGAAAAATCTTATATAGAGAAAACACACTATCACTCTCCACCAACTGCCAGAGCTTTACTGAGATAACACTATCGGTATTTCTTTTGATCCTCTCCTTATTTTAGTTTAATTCAATCTTGTGAGAGAGAATCTGTACTTTAAAGTTGCTTGTAACAAACACATTCGGTAAGAAGAATTTGGGTAAACCTTTTTAGCTGTACTAGTCTTATAAGAAGCTACATATTTGCACAAAGTTTTGGCTAAAGCTTGTGTGTTAGCGGTCGGAGAGACTTGTGAGTCTAGTAGGCTGTTGGTGGTTCATCTCAAAAAGAGAACCGATTAAGACAATGATGTTTGGCTAAACGCATTACCTTAATATTGTACCAATTTGACAAGGATTAGTGGAATTTATTCTTAACGAAAAGTGACCGTAGATGTAGGCAAATTTATTTGCCAAACTATATAAATCCTGCGTATTTATGTGTTAATAATTTTCTTATATTAATTGCACTTGAGCTAAACAGAAAATACTAAACAGAAAATTTATTTAAGTCCAGTCGATTGTAATGCTGCTATTTTGTAGAAAATTAAGCTCTGTTCAGTTAGAAATATTATATTAAATTTTTTAGCTACCAACTCAATTCACTCCTCCTTTTTTGTGTTGGTTGTACAGATTTAAACAACAATTAAAATCAAGCGGGCCTTCAAACAAAAAGTTTAACCACCTTGAGGAAAAGATCCTATGACAAACTTAACTCTTATTGAGAAATTAGCAAGATCACTTGATTGCCCTCCATTGTTTGACCAAAACAACAACCTGCAATGGAAGATAAAAATGACAGTAATTTTAAAGGCTCAAAATTACATGTTATGGATGATTGTAAAAGGAGTTAAAGGTACCAAACAAATTCCAGAAAACCATAACTTTACTTTTTTGAATTCTTATGCTATGTAATTACTCTGTCGTACTTTGAATTCTGAACTATTTAATCATACTTATCTTTATTGTATAGGTAAAGAAATACGATACAAATTGGAAGAAATGCATGAAGAAATGTAGTGAGAAACTTGCTGAACCAAGTAAGCATGATAAAAATAAAGCATTTTTTGATGTAGGCATAATCATAAGAAATCAGCAAGACGAAATGATTCATTGTATGATGGTCAATAGTGAATACTCCTCTGAGGTAAGCTCTTCTGAAAGTGATGATTTAAATATTGATTTGTAAAAAGCGTTCTATAATTTGTATGCAATACATAGATGAGAACAGCAAAAATAGAATTATGAAACATTGCTTGAATGAAATCAATGATAAGAATGCAATATTAATTAAAAAAGAATTCACATTAAAAGATATTCTTGAAGATAAGATAAATGTTATAAATGATTCATTAAGTGTTGATTATGATCATATGACTGTTAAAGTGTATGCACTTCAAGTTGAAAATAGAGGACTGATTGAACAAAATGCCAGGCTGCATGAAAGATTGATGGCTCATATTTTAGTACCTTTGGCCCTTCATGTGCTTCAACCTCCGAAAATATATATGATAAGATCTATAAGTTGGAAGAAGTAAATGGTGAATTATATGCAAAATGCAACGACTTGAATGAGGAGCTGACCAAGGTCTATATGGCCAACAAATCATATCTCACGAAATCTATGATGTTAAAAGACGAGGTAAGGCAACTGAAAGCAAAGAAAACACATTAAGATGCTTATCTAGTAAGATCATTTAGAAAGAAAGGTAACGGCAATAGACATCATCGCAGTAGCAACCATTTGCGGAAAAAGTAAAATATTATTCTTATACTAAAACAACTAGTTGCTCTAATGCTAATAATTCTACTGTTTTGCAGATATCTTCTATCTCCTTGATTAAGTATTTTCATTATAGTAGAAAGGGTCATAAGGGAAGTTCTTATTGGTATGAAAATAATAAGGTAAGAGGAACATTGGTTCCTTAGAGCAACTGTTTTCGAAAGAGGTAAGCAACAATCCCTTTAATACAAGTGCTAAATGCTTTACTACTAAACATTTGATTATTTTGAAAGGTAATCCATCCACCTCTTATGTTGTAAGCAATAATGAATATGTAACTCATCATTCCAAATTAACGAAAAACTATGGTCTAAATAAAAAAATATAGATGTAAAAAAACTCTCAAAATCATCAACACTTTAGAAATAAAAAATTTTATATACCAATTAGATAAGTTTTTTTCTATAAACTCTTCAACGGTGATGTAAGTAATTCATTCCTATAATGACTTTGATGATTGCCAAATTATTTGATGTTATTAGTCTATAAATATAAATGAAAGTTATTGCAATTCATCTTTGACTGAAATTTATGAATCTTGGATATCCAAATTTTTAATAGATATTAATGTATGTGTTAATGATGTTTTAGAACCTTTTTATTTGGTATATATGCTACTAATAGTTGCAAGAGAAATACAAAGTAAAGAAAGTATAATTTGTGGCAACACTAGTGTCCAACAATGTGTAAATCATTAGAATATTGCGCAAACTTTGATGATTGATCTTTTACCTTGATAAACAAAAAATTATCAACGAAATTGCATCTGAATAGAAGCACTTTACTGTAAGAGAAAATGTAAGACATATGTGTCATATATTGATGATTTTCTAACCATAAAATTGTCTAGTTGAAAGCTTGCAGAAAAGTGGACATCTATGGTATAGAGACTTAGATTCTACAATTCAAAATATCATTTCCAAGCCTTCAAGATTTATTTTTATCAAAGGTCTAATTAAAATAAAAATCAAATCTGAAAACCCCTGCGACGCCTATATGAGAGCTGTTTTATAGGTTTAGTTGAAAACAATGAAGAAATGTACATTTCAGCAAATGAATAGCCAACTGGAATCTTAAGAGAATATTAACAACTCTCTGTTGAAACCATTGAAATGCAATGAGTCTTTCCAAATTACATCATTTGTATTCAAGTTTAAGTTCAGTAATATTCACAAAAAGTCATCAACATGTACCCTATATATTTATTATTTAAAAATAAAAAAATATATATCTCAATCAAAAAGTAAGTATATTGTCCTTATATTAATTTTTGAGATATGTCAAGATCTCATGGCCTTGATGCATAATTATTTTTAGAGTGTGAATGAATCTTTCAAAATAATTGTGAATATTGCGAAAAGATTTTACGAACATACTTTATTTGCTAGTATAAATTTTCATGAATTCGTTATCTTTGAAAAGTATGTTTAATTAATGGTTTTGTTTTCAAGTGAGCTATAAATGTGCTTTCTTATGTGTTCTGAAAACTTATTGAAAGCTTATGATAATATATATTTTTTGTGGAAGATATTATTCATCAAATGGTAAATCGTTAAAAAAGTTGTGAGCCCTTGTGCATAATAATATTTATTGAAGATCTTTTGATGCTAAAAGAAATAAATTAAGTGAAAGTATTAAAATTATATTCTATAGAATAAGAAAGTAGTTATAGAATCTATCATGTTGTTGAAATAAGGATACATATATACTATCATCTAGCTATGGCAAAATGAGGAACCAAAGTCAAAGAATGAGGAAAGTATACATATAATATAATGAGATTTATGTGAACTCACACTGGTTCCTGCAGGAGAAATGCTATGAGTCTGATGTCTTGTGAAATGCTATTTAATTTTAGGTAACTGAATGCCTTTGCAAGTGAAAAAACAAATGCCTACTTCATCAAAAGCAAAGCACTTTGCTAGAATTACAACTTGCTTGCTGGAAAAATTTCTTACTAATTCTTCTATACGCAGGTTTTTATTGAGATGAGAGGTTATTAAGTACATCAACAATAAGAAGATTATGCCTTTGTACAATGAAAGCACATATTAAGGAAGAGAAGTCCAAATGTCCTGGTAAAGAAAAATATGATCTATATGAGATATTTTTTCTCTGCAAGTCAATAAATATTTACTGGATCTATTGTGTGCTAACAAGGACATGCAACGCTCTTCTTACTGGTAGTAAAGTGTCATCTTCTGTAAGAAAGAATTTTCTAAAAATGGATTGCTAAACTTGCTTGAAAAGTTTCTATTGATTCAAAATCAAATAGTTGATGACTGTAAAAGGGATTAGTTGACATATATCACACGAAAATTCTCTTTGTCAAGTAAAACAATAAAGCACAAATAAGGTATGGATAAAATTCTCTCTTGACTCTTTTTGGCCAATTGTTGAATGCAATTGCTACATAACATTGTGAATTTGTATGACATAATTTTATAAATTATCGTATTGATCTGGATGTATCGTAAAATTGTTTTTAAAATGATGATTTTAATGAGTTTTTAAATAAGTTTCTCGTTTGATAAATATTACTAATTTGAGTTATGTTTGTAAAATCTGAAGGAAAATTTTATTTTGCACTTTTTTAGTTATATTTACTGCACTATATTGAGCTAATTCATGGCCGAGAAGAGATATTTGTAGTAATATATTTTGGATGAAAACAGTGAGGAAATATATTTATATACAAAAATAGTCGAAGAATAACCAACTGCAGCTCAAATAGAGAAGAAATAACTTTTTATTAAATATTCTGTACAACCAAGAGCTGCTCTTATTGTGCACCATCAACACAAATATAAGAATATAATAAGAAGTAAGGCATACATTACACTTGTAAGGGGTAGAAATTCAACATGTTTTTCTCAAGTATAAACATGAGGACAAATCTTTATCAGCAAGATATGGTGAGGTATATCCTTTTCAGCAAAGATAAATTAAGGTAAAATATACAGCCATGTTGCTTCCTAAATTATATGAATACATTTCTTATGCATTATAACTATATGCTTTATAAATCTTTCATGAGCATCTTATCTCAATTATGATTCTACGTAAATATTACAAATTGCTCAATAATCTTCCACTCTTTTTGTGATGACAAAAAAAAGGAGAGAGAAAAGAATTATTATACGCAGAAAAATAGAAGTGCCAATAATACATTCAGTAAGGAGGATAATTTATTAAAAGAGAATCGAAAGAATTCTTACACTCTTTTTGGTAACAAAAACAATCTCTCTTTTGTTTGTAATGAATAATCATTATGCTTTGTAGAATCATAAATCAATAATTTTTAATTTATTTTGCCATCACAAAAAAGGAGAAAATTGTTGGAATTTGATGTTAGTTTTGATGGTTTTGATGATAATTGATAAACATATATTTTATATATGCTTGTTAATATCTTTTGATATAGCTTAAGATTGATTTTTATATTTTATAAGCTAAATTTTATATGCTTTGTAGGTAAAGAAGAGAAAGAAATCAAAATAAGAAAAACATTAAAGAAAGAAGAAGGAAATAAAGAAAGATATCATGGGGCCAAAGAAAATTAAAAAGAGGAGAAGCAAGAGGATTATTGCATGGATTTCTCTGTTCGATGAGCATTTGTATGCAAAGATTTCAAAATCGCTTATCAATTTTTTTCTATTTTATATTTTTTAATATATATTTTATAAATATATAAAAAATTTATTTAAAAATTTAGAAAATATAGAAAAATTCTACAGAGTGAGATTTTTTTATGCATATTTTTATTATTTTTTGAAAGTAAAAAAAAATAGAGTTCGTTTTTCAAAAAAGATAAAAATATTTTGGAATGTCTTTATTTTTCAAAAAAGAAAAATTCTACAACCGCGATGAATTGGTTTTATTGCTTGTAGGTTATTCAATTTATTACTTGTAAGTTCTTCCATTTTTTTAAAGTTAAAACTCTCAAGTTGACATATTCGATCGGATGCCGGATTGATCCGAATCAATTCGAATAGACTGCATAGATATGTTACTTCAAGGTCCGGACCAATTTAAATTACAGACGAACGGTTTCTACATTGACCTATATGCATCGGGTTGTGACAAGTATGCTTTATTTCTTATTTCAACCATATCATAATTAGCAGACTGTCAAGTTGTAAATGAAAATTTTTCTCTAATTAAATTAAAGCATATGCAGTGCAACTGTGCGAGCTCATAAATACTAAAATAGTCAATAGAGAGCTGTACCTCTGTTCTATCCGTACTACGATTACAAGTATAAAACGACAATTTTAAGGCTTCACGAGTGGGTTTTAACTTTTAACTTTATGTCTGCACTCATTGCGATTAATCAATTGACTTTAGTACTACAAACTAAGTAGACACTAACTAGAAAGTGGTATAGATGTATTTATAATAATCAATTAAGCATCGATAACATGTAACAGTTGTATCAAGTTTTAACCTTTTTGACACCTTTGCCAACTTCTTCTAGTAGTTATAGCTAGTTAATTAAACAACATTATCACCGATCAATGTAGTTTGTCTCTCTGCGCGCAGTTGCTACTTACCTGTATTATTGTTAGAATAATGCAGATTATTTTAATAGCAGGTATGGTGAATAAGTACTCAGCTAGCATGACCAAAGGAATCACTACCTCTTTGCATTGGATTAGGAAACTAAGAAAAACAAAAACCCAATAATTTCATCGCCGAAGTTGAACTTTGTGATAGGTTCAATTTTAAAAAAATAAACACCTACTTGGTTAACTATTATATTTAGCATTACCATATAGTATAAATACTAAAATAGCGTAGAATATTTGGACGAGTTGCTGAATTAGCGGCGGAGAAGCCTAGTGTGGGAAGTATAGGATTCCAAGTTAATTTGTTGTTTCTGTTTTAATTATTATATGTAGAAAAGTTAATTTGTTATTCATTAATCGAAGGAGCATGAAAGCCTTGGTCGCTTGTTGCATGAAGCATTTAAAAAAAAAAAAAGAAACCCAACTGTTGCATGAACTCCAAATTTTATTATACTTTTTAGAGAGGAGACGAGGGATTTGGTTCCGCTCACATGGGTGGGGTTTGAGTGAATGTTCTGTTGATCTTATATAAACAATTAAGGAAAAGATATTTGTTTGAGTTTTTTAAATACTTATACTTTATAATATTAGAAAGTTTTTTTATAATATAGTTAGCTTTTCTGAGAGTTCTATCACTACCGAAAACTTTTTCTCAACTCTATAAAATTTATGTACAATTTTCTAAAATTGTTTTTATAAATTTAAAATATATGTATAAATTATAATTTATGAAATAATTATACATACTTTTATTTTTAAATATTTATAAAATTAGATTCTTACAAGCTTATTTTTATTAATTATTCTTATAAATACTTTCAAACGTTTTATAAAATTATTTACTTCAAATTTAAGAATTATTCGATAATAATTTTTTCAACTTATGTTCTTAGATTTTATTTTTCAAAAAATTTACAATATCTTAAAATATTGAAATCTTTTTAAAATAAATTATATGCCATATAATTATTATATATATAGCTTTTCTAAATAGGAAAAGTAAACTTATTTTAAAAAAACTTATAATTTTTGTAGAAGTTTTTAAAATAATTCCAAACCTTTGATTTCAGCAACACCTAATTTGTTGGTTTGCGTAATTTCTTTTTTCATTTTTCTACTAGCAGTTTCTGTATAAAATGTAGACCCGGAAAAGAGTCAGTTACTAGGGTTTTCAGTTTCGAACATTCGCACGTGGTGGGGTTCCGGCAGGTATTCCTCCCTGTCCGCCGCACAGATTGCAGCCTCCTCGAGATTAATATATCATAATTAATAATAACGTCTGAATTAACCTGTAATTAATAAGTAATAATAAATTATTTTTATCTTTCTTGAAAGATAAAAAAATAGAATTTATTTTTTTGAAAGATAAAAAAGCTCTATTTCATAAGTATTTCTTGTAGAGAGGATTTTGGAGTCCATAAAAGAAGAACGGCCAGAAGTGAGGAAAGGGGGGAAGAAAAAAGCAATAGGATTGGGTAAAAACTACTGACAGCAATCCGGAGAGAAGTCGAGAGCCGAACGAGAGACAGAAGAAAGATCAGATTAAAAACGAAAAATTCTTCAAATTTACTTTTTTCTTTTTTTTTTTATATTTTATTTTTTATACAATATTATTGTGTGTAATATTAATATGAGTGGCTAAATTCTCTAAAATTAAGTTTGGATGAAACTCTAATAAATTTAATTTATTTCTTGAATATTATGTGACGTATGGATTATTGATTTTATGTGAGTTGTTAATTCTTGTTTGAAAGAATATTTAGATGTTAAATTTGCATGCATAATCAACATTGAGTTTAATATCTAAATTATTATATTGATTGTGTTTACGAGGACCAATCGGAACATAATTTACGAATTACAAGATTAATAATTGTACTTAGTATTTACTAGATCCAAGTGAATGCAACTATATGATTTATAATTTTGCAGGATCTAATGTATCGTTAGTATTTTCTAAACAAGGAGTTATAATATCACTAGCGATAAGTGATTTTATACTGGACCAAAGTTGAAGTCATAATTAGAAATTGTACCTAAAAACTGGACCAAGATGTTAGATACAAAGTCTTCACAATCATCATAATCTATTATCATATTTATTTAAAGATTAAATTAGAGTCATTAGTTGTGGATTCTAAAACTCTAATTGTTTGCATATCTGTTCTCTCGATTCGTGTGTTATTTTTCGTTCTTAGCTCTCGTACACTTTTGATTAGCTTTCACAAACACAATTTTTGTTACTTAAAAATTTGAATTAGAGTTAACAACAATCTCTATAGAACAAACTCGTTATCTGCTATACGGTAGACGACAACCGTGCACTTGCGAGATAGACTAGGATACAATTACTGCATTTTTCTTAGTTGGTTTTGTTTATATTAATAACAAATATTAAAAATTATAGTTTATGAGTTAAGTGGACTAATAGTTTAAACTTAGCTGTCCAAAATTGAAAGCATAAATTCTTTCTAATAAATAGTCATAGTCCAGCCAGCTATTTTATAGAAACTTTACATCGGGCACAAAAAAAAATCGGTTAAGTGTTGAAACAGCAGAACATAGCAAATCGATCAGAGCAGAATAGAGAAGTTTCACGAATAACAACCGATTAGATTGCCGTTGATCATGATCAGAGAAAATGATCATCTTACAAATTTCAGAGGCAGATTCAATCGTGATGCAAATTCAGTTTGAGCATAATAATTTTACCATAGGTATGACAACATGCATACAACAATCTTGACTAAAGAGTTCATCAAATTATGATCTATAGAAGCTCAGAAAATTCATAGAATATTGGAAAAAAATTCAAAAACATGCATTGTAGAAAATCAGACAACATTGAAGCCTATTTTTTAGAAGAAGTTTGATTAAGATTTCTCATCCGTTTGAAGCTAATATTTGAGACATATTGTTCAAATCCACTATCATACACTTCAAGTACAGCATAAATTACAACAAATGAAGGTCAAAAATATAATACCAAAATGCCATCAGAATTATTCCGTCAGCATATAAGATTTGAATTAAGAAATTGAATTTCAATTTTTATACAAAAAAAAACCATGGATCTAGTTACAAGTAGCATACATACCCATGATCCACTATATTGCTACAACGACACATCACGATAACATGCTACATGAAACTGCTACACAAAACAATCTAAATAGTAAAGCTGATAAAAAGAATACTCTACAAAGAGCTTCAAGATGCACAAGATAAAATTCAAGCATCCATTCACTATATATTATACTTGATCTTGCTGGAATACTAAGGCGATAACAGATTTCAAATCATTAGCATTTACAAGCCTACACATTAAAGCTCACAGCAAGCTAAGGTGAGCTGAAGTTATCATGAAGCCAATGAATACTCTACGGGAACATCACCTTACTGATCGATGAACTATGAAGAAAATTTTGAAGTTGAACTTGAGCCACTCCAATCACTTGATCAGATCATCATCTTCATACTGGGTGCCACTATAATGAAGAAAAATACATTACAAAAAAAATAGAGAAGCACAAGCGGGAAGAATAAATTACGACAAGCTTATTTAATGATACAAAAGAAAGATCAAATCAAACCATACTAGCAGAATAATTAAGATTTAAGTGCTAGTTGTAAGGATATTTTACTAACCTCCATTAAGAACAAGTTGATCTAACCGTTGAAAACCTATTTGATGAATCCGAATGGCTGCGGCATATAAGAGCAAGTTGGCATTACTGTAGCAAGCATACGGAGGAGACAACGGAAAAATTTTCTACATTTAGGAAATTCGAAAATTCTTCAGCCGAATAAGAGAAGAATATAAGAGGAAGAAGCAGAGAGAAATAAAATAAGAGAGAGAAACTATGGAGCCAAAGCAAAGATATACATAAAATAAAATTCTTATATAGAGAAAATATATTATCACTCTCCACCAACTACCGAAGTTTTACTGAGATAACACTATCAGTATTTCTTATAATCATCTCGTTATCTTACTAAGGTTAAATACAATCTTGTGAGAGAGATTTTATGTTTTAAAATTAGTTATAACAAACACATCCGGTGAGAAGAATTTGGCTAAACCTTCTCAATTGTGCTAGTCTTGTAAGAAGCTATATTTTGCACAAGACCTTGGCTAAGGCTTGTGTGTTAACGGTCGAAAAAACTTGTAGTCTAGTAGACTGTTGGTGGTTTATCTCAAAAAAGTAACCGGTTAAGACAATAATATTTAGCTAAACATATTATTTTAGTATTGTACCAACTTGACAAGAATAGTGAAAATTACTCTTGACGAAGAGTGGCCGTAGATATAGGCAAATTTATTTGCCGAATCACATAAATCCTGCGTACTTATGTGTTGAATAATTTTTTTATATTGCTTGCATTTGAATTAAACAGAAAATATTAAATAGAAAATCTGTTAACGTTCAGTCGACTACAGTGCTGTTATTTTATAAAAAATTAAACTCTAATTAATTAAAAATATTGTATTAAATTTTTTAATTACTAATTCAATTTATTTCTTTTTTTTTAAGTTAGTTGTACAGGCTTGAACAACACTTATGATTAACTAATGCAATTTAGCTTACCAGCCGAGACCGTTGCACTCGCAACCTGTTCTTTTCTTCGATATATCAGCTTCGATTGTCTTACCTATTCCTTCTCATTTGTCAAACTGCCGCCAGCTTTGCACTTACTTAGACTCTGCGGCAAACCAAAGTTCGTCTTTAAAGACTTCTAAAACTTTCACAATTCCACTTGTCCATCTATCTTTATTGCATAGTTCATCTAAATCTAAACGAGCACCATTCATTCAATCAACAAAAGTAACGATCAATCCAGTTCATTTTACAGTGGCAATACCGAAAAGTCTACTGGACTACTGAGTTATGGAACGTTTAGTAATGTGCCTGAAATTGCTTGCTTATCTCGGCGTGAATAACATGTCAAAAATTAGAACTATATTGGCGACCGTAGTAGTGACTATTTGAAGTGTTTTTGAAAAAAAAAATTCTATGTAAAAATTATTAAATATAAAAAATATATATATATATACTATATTTTTTATTTAAAAGTAATGATAAAAATAAATAGTAATAATTTTTTAAAATTAGATGAAATATTATAAAAAAATTAGATGAAATATTATAAAAAATTTATAATAAAAAAATAGATGAAAGCAATTTCAAGCAGCACCTTAGTCCAGAAACTGTTGTGCATTGTTCTGGTGATATGTACGTGGTGCCCAGAGCTTGGTGCCATATATTGATGCGATTCCTCCAGAGAAAAGGAGAGCAGAAAAAAACGGAAGGTTGACTTCTTACGCTCTGCGGTTTGAGACTAGAAAATTTTCAAGTCTCTCCTTGTTGCCTTCACAGAAATTTGACGTCTTTGCTTTAGAAATTTGAAGTTTTTCTTTTTTCTTTTCACTCCAGCTTCAGAGATCATTTCAAATTATCGTTATTATTATTATTACATATATATATTACTGTGTAATTAATTATATTTTAAATTTTTTAAAACTAATTAAAATAGTGTAAAAGTTTTATTAAAACAAAATTAAGATGAAATGTAAAAACACGTGAAAACGTAATGTCAACATGCACTGAATCTAAACAACCGCTAGGAGCGTGTTTATCAATACTTTAAATTTAATATTTTTTAAACTTATTTTTAATATAAAATTAACAAAAAATTTAAAATAATTTTTTATCAAATTTTTTTAAATTTAATTTTAAAATTTACTATTAATATAAAATTAATATAAAAAATTAATTTTTATTAAATATTTTTAATTTTTAATTTAATTTTTTAAATCTACTATTTAAAAATTTTACTTCATCTACTTTCAAGACTAGATAAACACGGCCAAATGCACTAGGCAAGCGCAATCACAGCGATGCTATTACGGTTTGACAAAAAACGTATTTTAAATAATCGTAATCTGAATTTTATAAAAATAAAAAATAAAAAATAAAAAATAAAATTTTTTGAAAAATAAAATAAAAATAAAGTTTAGTATTTATATTTCAATAGATTTTAAAAATTTATTAAAAATTAAAATATATTATATTAAAAGTATATAAATAAGCAAGTTAAAACTAAAATTTTATATATAAAAATAAAATTCTAAAATTTTTTATATAATTAAAACATATTAATTATTCAGAATTTAAAATTTGAAAAAAAAATAAAATTACGAATATTTATAATACGCTCAAAAATTGAAAACATTACCACCCAAACATTCAACAAAACTATTATATTATGTTTCCTTCTCGAGTAGCTAGCTACAAACTAGAACATTTTCTTATCAAGAAACCAAGAATGTCGGCAAAAACCAGCTTCATGCTCTTCTTAGCTCTAAACTATCTTAGCACCTATTCTCACGCTGCAGTTGCCTCAGGGTATTTAGATACTTTAAGATATAACCAATCCCTCTCTGGCGACAATACTCTGGTCTCCGCCAATGGGACCTTTGCTTTTGGCTTCTTCCAACCAGGTAACTCGTCCAGGTACTACCTCTGTAGTTGGTTCAACAATCTCCCCAAAACCCAGTTCACTGTAGTACGGATCGCCAACAGAGAAACACCACTTTCCGATTCAAAAGCAATTGAGTTCAAAATCTCCGACGACGGCAATCTAGTTCTTCTTGTTTCACAGTCCAAAACCTTGATATGGTCCACCAATATACGTTCAATATCCAAACCCAATACTACTGCTGTAATACTAAGAGACACCGGAAATCTTCTTCTGATCAATGATGACGGTAGTGTGATATGGCAAAGCTTCGACCACCCAACGCATCTTTTGTTGCCCGGAGTAAAGATGGGAAAGAACAAACTAACCAAGCATGTAGAGCAGCTGACTTCATGGAATACCAGCGACGATCCATCACCCGGGCCGTTTTCTTTCTCAATTGATCCGAACGGGACGAGCCAGTTCTTTTTAAAGTGGCGATCGTCGAAAGCCTACTGGACCACGGGATTGTGGACAGGCAAAGCATTCAGCAATATGCCAGAGATGATGCTTGGAGTCCCTGCTCAAGTTGGCGTGATTAATTTTACATATGTCGACAATGCGAATGAGAGCTACTTCACTTACTCAACTGATGTTACAATCGAAAGCGTTTTGCACAGTTCCGGGGTTTATCTGACGCAGATGTTGATGCCGAATGACGGAAGCAAGTGGGCTGTCACCTACACAGCTCCAAAGAACCAGTGCGCCGTGTACGGCCGCTGCGGCCCATTTGGAATCTGTAATGAGGGGGAGTCGCCGCCATGCAATTGCATCAGGTACAAGGGCCATTAAGATTTTCCCTGCGAAGGAAATTAAGACAATTCGTTTTTAATCTCAATAGAAGTAACACTAGATATAGGAGTTGTTGAATCCTACCTTTATTGACAACTAACTCTGACGTTCATGACACTAGGAGTTTTAGCCCAGCATCACCAAACTACTGGAGTCTTGGTGACCAAAGCTTCGGTTGCAAGAGGGACACTATCTTGCAATGTCACACCAACACAACCGCCTCTACAGACGTGTTCTTTCAGATGAACGATATGAGGTTGCCCGATATCAATCTTCATACACTAACATTGCCCAATGCTAGCAGATGCAAGTCGGCTTGTCTGAGAAATTGCTCATGCAACGCTTATTCCTACAATAGTACTTGCATGTTATGGTATGGAGATCTTTATAACCTTCAACAATATAATGACGGAACCGGTAACGCCATCTATATACGAATATCTGCTTATGATTTAGCAAGTTATTCTAAGCATAAAAAGGCAAGAATCACTACTCTGGTCGTTGCTATTAGCTCAGTGGCTGTACTAATTTGCTCAAGCACTATTTGCCTTTTCATCATTTGGATACAACGAATACGCAGAAGCTTGATGTCAAAGGCCATAAAAGAGAACTTGGTACTGTACAGCTATGGAGAGCTCAAACATGTTTGGCAAAGGAGGGTTTGGCTCAGTGTTCAAAGGGGAGTTGAAATTACCTGATTCATCTCCAGTGCCCGTTGCAGTGAAGAAGCTTGAAGGTTTCGACCAAGGTGAGAAGCAGTTCCGGGCTGAGGTTAGCACAGTCGGCACAGCCCAACACATCAACCTTGTCCGCCTCCGCGGTTTCTGCTCTGAAGGAAACAAAAGGTTGCTAGTATACGAATATGTTCCAAATGGTTCTCTCCATCACCAATTGTTTCATAACAAGAATGCTGTCATGGATTGGAACACAAGGTATAAGATTGCTCTCGGCACTGCAAGAGGATTGGCTTATCTTCATGAGGAATGCAGGGACCGAATCATACACTGTGACATCAAGCCTGAAAACATCCTGCTAGACTCCTCATTTAATGCAAAGGTGATGGAAATAGCGAGTGTGTTCGGTTGTCGATAGACACAGCGGAAATATAAAACACACTCAAAGATCTTACTTAAGCAATACGAGAATTGAGATAAGAGCAAGACAATCACAAAGACAAGAGATTTACGTGGAAAAAAATGAAAAAAACCCCACGGGAAGGCAAACTAGTCTTCAAAGAAATCACTAAATCAAAGTAATTACAAACTCTTGTGTTACACTTTAAGTGGGAACTCTCACTAAAATGTTTTGTTTATATCTCTCACACTTGATGTGAGAATGATCATTTCTTATTTCTATTTTGTTCTCTCTTCCAAACAAATACCTCTCATTCATATATATAATGCCTAAAGGAGACTCTTGAACTTCCAAACGATTGTCCTTTCATTTTCCTACTAATTGTCTAAGTCTTTTGGTCTTCCATTTTTCAAAAGATGCTTCAAAGTTCTTTACCGTTGGCTTTCCAATTTCTTGGGTGATGATTCGTCTTTCTTGATATTTGGCATTCCAATATGAATGCACATTTAACTTGTTGCATTCTAATGAACCACTAATTTACATAGTGGCTTTATAATTTCTAACAAATCTTTCACTTAAAGACACTTTGTAAATTGCAATTCAATAATAACAAGAAATCGATACATAAGTGTCAAAATTCGATGACACTGAAAATAGATACGATTGAGAGGAGCATGGCTAGCACGCATGTTAGCTGACTTCCTTTACCTCATACCGTTGCCTATTTTCTCCCGATTACATTGCTATCTCGAAGTGATTTTCTTTCGACTTTTTTGTGACAATGGTCACATCCAATACTGTTCCCCATTATGCTTCTATATAGAAATCTACAACATAAAAAATATGTCAAGGGTTACCGCCTCAGTTAAGGCATCCGCATGATTTTCTTTGGTAGAAATCTTGAGCGTATCAATGCTCACACTGAAAAAAAAAATATCATATCCAAATCACATGCATAGTCTATATCAATAAACCCTTTGACAATAGACCTAGATCTTTTGTAACACAATGCAGCATTCAAAGTTCTTTTCACATACAGAAGGATTCTTTTTATCGCCTTCCAATGCTCAATGCCAGGACATGCCATGAATCTACTTATCACTCCCACTGCATATGTAATGTCAGGCCGAGTGCAAATCATGGTATACATTAGGCTTCTCACTGCTGATACATATGGTACACGAGACATCTCTATCCTCTCTTACTTCTAGCTAGGGGATAACAAAGAGAATAGTTTAAGACTAATAGAGAGTGGGGTAGACATCGACTTACCACATACATGTTGAACCATTCCAATACTTTACTCAGATAACTAGTCTGAGACAGCTGAATCTCTCTATTGCCTCTATCTCGCCATATCTGCATCCCCAGGATTCTGTTTGCCGGTCCCAAGTTCTTGGTATCGAATTCACTAGCCATTTGAGCCTTCAACTATTGGATGCGATCCATGCTTGGACCTGCCACAAGCATATCATCCATATACAGCAGCAAGATGACAAACTCACTTCCCTTAAATCTCTTGATGTACATACAAGAATTTGAGACCAGCTTGCTGTATTCAAGACTCCCGATACAAGAGTCAAATCTCTTATACCAATATCATAGTACTTGCTTAAGCTCATAAAGAGATTTGGCCAATCGACAAACCAGATCCTCTCTGTCTTTCACGGCAAAGCCTTCTGGCTGGACCATATATTTCTCCTCTTCAAGCTCCCCGTGCAAAAATATTGTTTGACATTAAGCTTTTCAAGATAGAGAACTGATGATGCACACAGCGCTAAGACCACATTAAAACGTACCACTGGAGAGAAGATCTTATCAAAGTCGATCCCTTTCTTCTGGGCATAGCCATTCACCTCCAGCCGAGCACAATACCGTCTTATTTGATCATTCCCGTCTCGCTTGATCTTGTAGATTCATTTATTCCCAATAGCATTACGACTTTGTGGCAGAGGGACCAGCTCTCATGTTCTATTTTTATGAAGTGACTCAAGCTCTTCCTGCATAGCTTCCATCCACATAGACGCATCTGGACTCTCCAGTGTTTATTTGAGAGAAAATGACTCTCCTTCTTCTGTGAATAATCAATATACAGATTGAGATAATTTCATAAAATAATCCTCATACCTCTCAGGTGTGTTTCTCTTACGAGTCGAACACCTAAGGGATGTAGGCCTAGGGACTCCATCCTCTTCCATGTGCTCATCAGCTGGTTCAGACTCCAGATTAGGATTGTATTTCCCATCATTCTCTTCTAGTATCGATGTAGTCACCGCTGGGAGTGATGCCTCCTTCTCCCTTACATCATCGCCTTCAGTCACTCTTTGTAATTCGTCTTCCGCAAAGATGACATCCCTGCTGAAGATAACCGTATGGACAGTGGGATCTCATAGGTAATACCCCAAACATCTTCAGCATGTCATAGACATCTTCCGAACTTAATCCTGCTGCTGAATTAAATTCCGCCCGGATTATAAAGAATTTGAATACCCCAAAAAATATCTGACTTCCTTCGGATTAGAAACATATAAGTTTTCCAATCCGAGTGAAACAAATCGAGATTGTCTTTAAACTGAAAATGATCTTTAAATCTTTCACAGTACTGCTCAACGGTGATACACTCATCGCAGAATGACAACTTTACCTCGGACAGTTCTGTTAGAAACTTCCGATTGTTGAGGATCTTCAAATCACGCCCCGAGATGTGCCCAAATTTCAGGTGCCACATTTGCGTGATATCCTCAATATTGTCCGATGCAATACAAGCATCTTCTGCACCTTGTCACCACACGCACCTTATGAAGATTTGAGTCGATCATTTTAACCTTCAGTTTTTCTAACCCGTCCTTGATGACCTCAATGATCTCGCCTCCACCACGAATCTTGCAGTCCAAGTCATCCAATTATCCTACAGATAACAAATTTTTCGTAAGACAAAAAATAGAACATACCTTACTGATGATGCATCCCCTTCCATCATTTGTCATAAATTTGATGGAACTGACTGCAGCAACTTCAAAATCTGTCACATGGAGCAACTATTGTCTCTCCTACTAGAGCCTCACCATCATCAGTACGTCACACAATGGACATTCAAGGGATTCGCACCTCCAACCTTACTTGTCATAGTCTTGTATTTTTTTTTTAATCTCGTACTTGCTTGTCACTGCAACAAACAAATGACTCTGATACCACTTGATGAAAATAACGAGTGTGTTCAGTTGTCGATAGACCCAGCGAAAATATCAAACACACTCAAAGATCTTACTTAAGCAATACGAGAATTGAGACAAGAGTAAGACAATCACAAAGACAAGAGATTTACATGGAGAAAACGAAAAAAACCCCACGGGAAGACAAACTAGCCTTCAAGGAAATCATTAAACCAAAGCAATTACAAAATCTTGTGTTACACTTAAAGTGAGAACTCTCACTAGAATGCTTTGTTTATATCTCTTACACTTGATGTAAGAATGATTCTTTCTTATTTCTATCTTGTTTTCTCTTCCAAACAAATGCCTCTTATTCATACATATAATGCCTAAAGGAGACTCTTAAACTTCCAAACGGTTGTCCTTTCATCTTCCCATTAATTGTCTAAGTCTTTTGGTCTTCCATCTTCCAAAAGATGCTTCAAAATCCTTTACCGTTGGCTTTCCAACTTTTTGGGTGATGATTCGTCTTCCTTGATCTTTGGCATTACAATATGAATGCACATTTAACTTATCGCATTCTAATGAACCACTAATTTACATATTGGCTTTACAATTTCTAACAAAAGGTTGCAGATTTTGGGCTAGCAAAACTCATGGGTAGGGATTTCAGCAGGGTCTTGACCACATTGCGCGGTACTTTTGGTTACCTGGCACCAGAATAGATATCAGGCATGGCAATCACTGCCAAAACTGATGTTTATAGCTATGGGCTTATGCTTTTTGAGATCATATAAGGGAAGAGGAATTCTGACTGTGACGACAATAACAGTTCATTTTACTATCATATAAGAGATGCTTTTCCGTTGTTGGATAAGAGACTGGAGGGCAAAGCAGATATGGAAAAAGTTGAAAGAGCATGTCTGGTGGCATGCTGGTGCATCCAAGACGATGAAAGCGATCGGCCGACGATGGTACAAGTTGTTCAAGTATTGGAGAAGATTGCAGATGTTGAAACTCCTCCAATTCCAAGAACTTTTCAACTCATGAAGTCATGATCAATGCAAAAGACAAAAGTGATACAGATTGTAGTCAACCAATCTGATCATCTCAAAAGCTCAACAGACAACAGGCGCACCAAATTCGACGTCATCTTCAGTCAGTCCAAAAGAATCATAGCAATCATTAGATACTATATTAACATTAAATGAACGAATCTTTTGTTGTATAAGAATGCATCAACTCTGAAAAGCATAGTTGTAAAAGTCGGACCGGACATTGAATTGGAAAACTGTCTAGGTCAATGGGTCACGGGTTGACCCGTCGGGTCAATGGGTTGAACCGTTATGTCAAAAATACTAAAGCGTTGACGGTAGTGCAAACGCTTATTATTTTAAAAGAAAAAATAAACTAACAAAAAAGATATAGAAAAATAAAAAAAATATGTTAAATAATAAATTTCAAAAGAAATTTTTTGTTTTAAAATAATTTTGTTATTTTTCTTACAATTTAACAAAATTAGTAATATAAAAACTTAAAAATACTAATAATAAATATTTATAAATAAACTATAACAAATTTATTTTTTTATATTATCACATCTAAATGTAAAATCTAAACTACATATTATATTTTAATATAAGGCTACTAGTAATTATTTTTGCATCAATATATTACAAATTTAAATTTTTTAAAGTTTAATTTAACCTGGTTTGACCCGGACGAACGGATCGACCGGATTGAGGCGGATCAGAATGGGTGATTGTATAAACAGTTTTATCATAAACCCGGACCGGTTTACGTTCCGAATCGACGATTTCCGGGTCGATCCAGACGGGCCAATCCGGGTTTTATAACTATGCTGAAAAGGTTAAAAAATTTACCAGATGGAAGTTATCCCAATAAAAGAAATAGTAATCATTTGGTTTTACAGAGGCCGCGAATTTTAGATACGGCCGATGGTTTTCATTCGTTTTGTGTCTTTTAGTAAATAGTTCCTAGATAAATGCTTCGAAATTAATTGGTATTGCCCGTTCAATGATCAAAACACATAGAATATGTATGAAAATTTGGCCATAAATAATATTTATGTATCTAAAAAAATATTGTATGGTTAGTTTTTAATATGATAGTACGAAGTATAAGGTTCAGTGCTGGCTTGAGGTAGAGGGTCCGAGCACCTACTTGTCTCAGACGGTCAATCACAGTCTCATATTTTTGTGAAACCAAAATCGTTAATATAGAAAAATTATGATGACTATTTGAAAAATTGAGTCATACTCTTTTGGTCCACTTATACTCGACCTTAAAATCATTCGTCAAGTCTCGGAATATATAAGCAAAATTATTTCCATAAAAACCAAATTTTTACTGACTTCAATACACTAAAGTCAATCGTTTAAAAAAACAGATTATTAAAAATAAAAAAATCACAGGAATGGCTATGATTAACTAATGCAATGTAGCTTACCAGCCAAGGCCGTTGCACTCTCAACCTGTTCTCTTTTATCAACTGCCGCCAGCTTTTCACTTACTTAGACTCTGCGACAAACCAAAATTCGTCTTTAAAGACTTTTGAAACTTCCACTTGTCCATCTTTATTGCATAGTTCATTTAAATCTAAACAAGCACCATTCATTCATTCAACAAAAGTAACGATCAATCCAGTTCATTTTACAGTGGCAATACCGAAAAGTCTACTGGACTACCGAGTTATGGAACGTTTAGTAATGTGCCCGAAATGGCGCATGAATTTGCATGCTTATCTGGGCATGATTAAGGATACGATTTGACTAAACTTTTTCTATTTTTTTATAATTTTTTAAATTTTGCTTATCTGGGCATGAATTTGCATGCTTATCTGGGCATTATAAATTTTTATTATTTATTATTTTATTATTTATAAATAAAAAATATTTCTTTAAAATAAAATAAACATATTTTTTATTTAAAAGAAAATTTTTATAAGAACTTCAAGACATTTCAAAATATGTCAGCAATGAGTTGGGTTGGCTGTATTCTAGAGAATGTTGTGCATCATTCCGGTGATACGGGATGCCCAGAGGTTGGCGCCAAATGACGGATTGATGCATATTATAATGTGATATAGCGATTTTCTAAGGACGTAGAAAATGGAAGCATAATAAACGAAAGGTTGACTTATTCTTCCCGTGTCAACTGTTAACCTTCAGAGCTTACGCTCTGCGGTTCGAGACCAGAAAGTAAAGAAATTTTCAAGTCCCTCCTTGTTGTCTTCATAGAAATTTGAAGTCTTTGCTTGTTCCTTTCAGCTTGAATCTAAAGTCTAAACAACCACTAATCCACTGTGCAAGCTCAAGCACGGCGCTGCAATTATCTTTTGACAAAAAAATATATAAAGACTACAACCACACGTTTAGAAAAATGAAATATATTTCCATCTCTAGTAGCTAGCTACAGTCTAGAAAAAAAATTTTTAATTACCAAGACACCAAATATGTTAGCAAAAACCAGCTTCATGCTCTTCTTAGCTCTGAACTGTCTTATTAGTACCTATTCTCACGCTTCAGTTGCTTCTGCTTATGAAGATACTTTAAGATATAACCAATCTCTCTCTGCCGACAAGACTCTGGTTTCCGGCAATGGAACCTTTGCTCTTGGCTTCTTCCAACCAGGTAACTCGTCCAGGTACTACCTCGGTATTTGGTTTAACAATCTCCCCAAAACCCAGTTCAATGTAGTCTGGATCGCCAACAGAGAAACACCACTTTCCGATCCAAAAGGAATCGAGTTCAAAATCTCCGACGACGGCAATCTAGTTCTTTTTGTTTCACAGTCCAAAACCTTGATATGGTCCACCGACATAACTTCAATATCCAAACCCAATACTACTGCTGTAATACTAAGAGACACCGGAAATCTTCTTCTGATCAATGATGACGGTAGTGTGATATGGCAAAGCTTCGACCACCCAACGCATCTTTTGTTGCCCGGAGTAAAGATGGGAAAGAACAAACTAACCAAGCATGTACAGCAGCTGACTTCATGGAATACCAGCGACGATCCATCACCCGGGCCGTACTCTATGCCAATTGACCCGAACGGGACGAGCCAGTTCTTTTTAAAGTGGCGATCGTCGAAAGCCTACTGGACCACGGGATTGTGGACAGGCCAATCATTCAGCAGCTCCCCGGAGATGATGATTGGAAACCCTTCATATACTCACATGGTTAATTTTTCGTTTGTCGACAATAAGAATGAGAGCTACTTCACTTATTCAATTACGAATGAATTAAAGAGCATGAATCATATACTCGAATCCGTGGTGCACAGCTCCGGGGATTTTGTGGTGCAGGTGTTGATGCCCAACGACGGAAGCAACTGGACTCTCTTCTACAAGCAACCTAAGTTCCAGTGCTCTGTTTATGGCCTCTGTGGCCCATTTGGAATCTGTAATGAGGGGGTCTCCCTGCCGTGCAATTGCATCAGGTACAAGAGATATTAACATTTTCCCTGCAAAGGATTAAAGGCAATACAATTTTATCTCACTTAAACTACTTGTAAGAGTAGTTATTGAATTGTAGCTTTAAACTAATCCTGACATTGATGACACTAGGAGTTTTAGCCCAGCATCACCAAAATACTGGAGGCTTGGTGACCAAAGCTTCGGTTGCAAGAGGGACACTGCGTTGCAATGTCAAACCAACTCTACCGCTTCTACAGACTTGTTCTTTCGGATGGACTATATGAGGTTGCCTGATATCAATCTTCATACACTAACATTGGCCACTGCTAGCGGATGCAAGTCTGCTTGTCTGAGAAATTGCTCATGCACTGCTTATTCCTACAATAGTACTTGCATGTTATGGTATGGAGATCTTTATAACCTTCAACAATATAATGACGGAACTGGTAACGCCATCTATATACGAGTATCTGCTTATGATTTAGCAAGTTATTCTAAGCATAGAAAGGCAAGAAGCACTACTCTGGTTGTTGCTATTAGCTCACTGGCTGTACTAATTTGCTTGAGCACTATTTGCCTTTCAATCATTCGGAGACAACGAATACGCAGAAGCTTGATGTCAAAGGCCATAAAAGAGACCTTGGTACTGTACAGCTATGGAGAGCTCAAACATGTTACCAAGAATTTCTCTGAAAAGCTTGGCAAAGGAGGGTTTGGCTCAGTGTTTAAAGGGGAGTTGAAATTACCTGATTCATCATCAATGCCCATTGCAGTGAAGAAGCTTGAAGGGTCCCACCAAGGTGAGAAGCAGTTCCGGGCTGAGGTTAGCACAGTCGGCACAATCCAACACATCAACCTTGTCCGCCTCCGCGGTTTCTGCTCTGAAGGAAGCAAAAGGTTGCTAGTATACGAATATGTTCCCAATGGTTCTCTTGATCAGCAGTTGTTTCATAACAAGAATGCTGTTATGGATTGGAACACAAGGTATAAGATTGCTCTCGGTACTGCAAGAGGATTGGCTTATGTTCATGAGGAATGCAGGGACCGAATCATACACTGTGACATCAAGCCCCAAAACATCCTGCTAGACTCCTCGTTCAATCCAAAGGTTGCAGATTTTGGGCTAGCAAAGCTCATGGGTAGGGATTTCAGTAGGGTCTTGACAACATTTCGCGGCACTTTTGGTTACCTGGCACCAGAATGGATATCAGGCATGGCAATCACTGCCAAAGCTGATGTTTATAGCTATGGGCTTATGCTTTTTGAGATCATATCAGGGAAGAGGAATTCTGACTGTGACGACAACGACAGTTCATTTTACTATCCCTTGTATGCAGCACGTAAATTGCAAGAAAGAGATGCTTTTCCTTTGTTGGACAAGAGACTGGAGGGCGAAGCAGATATGGAAGAAGTTGAAAGAGCATGTTTGGTGGCATGTTGGTGCATTCAAGACGATGAAAGTGAACGGCCGACGATGGGACAAGTTGTTCAGGTATTGGAGAAGGTTTCAGATGTTGAAATGCCTCCAGTTCCAAGAACTCTTCAACTCATGAAGTCATGATCAATGCAAATAGTCAAAATTAATACAAATTGTAGTTACTCACTCTGATTATCTCAAAGCTCAACAGATGCCGGCACCCAACTTAAGGTCATCTTCAGTCAGTCCAGTGGAACCATAGCAATCATTAGATTTATTATATTATTAGAAATGAATGAACCTTTGGTGTATAAGAAAAGCCATAATTCAATAAGGAGGTCAAGAAAATTGTTGCGATGTAGTTAACCCAATAATAGGAAATTAATCATATGGTTTTACAGAGGCCACGAATAATATAGGTATGGCAGAGGTTTTGATGAGTTTTGGCTCTTTTTGTGAATAGTTCTTAGATTAATGCTTCTTAAATGGACGAATTAGGTGGTGTTGCCCGTTCCATGATCAAACACATAAAATATGTATGAAATTTAGGCCAAAATTAACATTTATGTATCTTAAAATATTTTATGGTTGATTATTAATTTGAAAGTACGAAGTATAAGGTTTTAGTGCTGGCTTGAGGTTACGTTTGGCAGCGCGTTTCATAAGCTGCTTATCAGCTTTTCTTAATTTTTCTCCACTTCACGTTTTTTAATATATATTTTATAAGTATATAAAAAATTTATTTAAAAATTTAGAAAGTGTAGAAAAATTCTACGAAGTGAGATCTTTTTATTGCATATTTTTATTATTTTTTTTTAAATAAAAAAAATATAGCTCGTTTTCCAAAAAATACAAAAATATCTTCCATTTTACAAAAACTCCATTTCATAAGCAATCCCAAACGCCTCCTGAGTTTAGTGTCAGTGCGTCTCGTTTTTTGAGAGGCTCTTGTTTGGTCGTCGCATATTTTTGTGAATTTAAGGTCGTGTTTATCTTAAAAATTAAGTGAGTTTTTTAAAAATCAATTTAAAATATTTAATTAAAAATATTTAATAAAAAATAATATTATATATTAATTTAATATTTATAATAAGTTTTAAAATTAATTTTTAAAAAAATTATTAATAAAAAAAATTATTTTAATTATTGTATGTATTTTATATTAAAAGTGAATTTGGGATATTGGTAAACCATAGTTGTCAGATCTGGACCAACTCGTCTGGATCGATCCGAAAATCATCGATCCGGACGGTAAAACCGGTTTGGGTTTGCAAAAAGACGCAATCGAATCGTTTTGACCCGGTTTGATCCGTTCTGACCTGCTTCAACCTGGTCAACCCGCCCGTCCGGATCAAACCGAATTAAAAAAAAATTTTTAAATTAATTAAAAAATTTTAAATTGATGATATATTTAATGTAAAAATAATTATTAATAGCATTATGTTGAAAAATGATATGTAGTTTAGATTTAGCATTTGGATGTGATAATGCAAAAAATATAATTGATTATTTCTTATTTGTAAATATCAATTATTAGTGATTTTTAAATTTTTTATATTATAAAATATTTAGACTCAAATATGTATACCTAAAAAAGTTAGTTATATCTCTTTTATGATTTATCTATTTTATGGTTTTATTTTTTTCTAATCTCCCAATTTATTTAAAATTTTCTATTTATAAATTTTAGTTGTTATTATTATTGTTGGTGGTGGTAATTATAGTGGCAATATTTTAATTTTTGCTGTGATTATTATTACTATTGTTGTTGATAGTAATGACATAATAAAAATAATCTAAATTTTTGTTATGATTGCTATAACTATTATTATTAGTAATATCATTAGCAGTAAATTTTTTACTATAATTATTATTATTAGTTAAAAATATTTTAATATTATTGACCCGACGGTTCGACCGGTTGATCCGACGGTTCAACCCGACAACCGTGACCCGGACAGTTTTTCGGTTCGATGTCCAATCCGATTCTTACAACTATGTGGTAAACACGGCATAAATTAAATATAAAAGAATTATGAAGGCTATTTCCATAGTTGTAAAACCCGGACCGGCCCGCCCGGGTCGACCCAGAGCATAAATCGGTCCGAATTTGTAATAAAATCGTTTATACAATCGACCCGCTTTGATTCATTCCGACTCGCTTCAACCCGGTCGACCCGCTCGCCCGGATCAAACCGGATTAAATTAAATTTTAAAAAATTTAAAGTTTATGATATATTGATGCAAAAATAATTATTAGTAGTCTTATATTGAAATATAATATGTAATTTAGATTTTACATTTGGTTGTGATAATGCAAAAAAATAAGTTTGTTGTATTTTATTTGTAAATATTTATTATTAGTAATTTTTAAATTCTTATATTACTAATTTTATTAAATTGTAAGAAAAATAATAAAATTATTTCAAAACAAAAAAATTTTTTTAAAAATTTATTATTTAAAATATTTTTTTATATATATTTTGTTAGTTTATTTTTTTTTCATGCTTTCTAATAAAGAAAAATAATAAGCGTTTGTGCTACCGTCAATACATTGATATCTTTAATAATAACGGTTCAACCGTTGACTCAGACAGTTTTTCGGTTCAATGTCCGATCCGATTTTTACAACTATAGCTATTTGAAAACAAATCAGATGCTTCGTCACTTAGACATATTTAAAAATAATTATAAAATAAAATTTTCTATAATAAAAGTATTTTTATTTATTTTAAAAGTTATAAAAATAAATAATAGTACAATAGAAAATTTTTAATTTTTTTAAATTTTTAAATAATTTTATAAAATATTGTTTAAATTTATTAAAGAATATAGAATGAAAAAAACAGTGAAAATAACCTAATTAACGCCAAAGGAATTCCTTTCTAAACCATACAAGCACGGTAAGTAACACCTCTCAATGATAACAATGCGATTCAGTGAACTTCATTCGTCAAAGCTCGAAACAAGTAATATTTCTTTTCTAATAAAACAAATATCTTAGGACTACAATACACTAAAGTCAATGTTTCATAAATCTTAAGATAGCTATGATTGACCAATGCAATTTAGCTTAAAGCCAAAACCGTTGCACTCTCAACTTCTTCTTTTCTTCCATATATCAGCTTCGATTGTCTTCCCTATTCCTTCTCTTTTGTCAACTGCCGCCAGCTTTGCAGTTACTTGAGACTCTGCGACAAACCAAAACTAGACTTTAAAAACTTTAAAAACTTCCACTTGTCCATCTTTATTGCATAGTTCATTTAAATTTAAACGAGCACAATTCAATCATTCAACAGAAGTAACGATCAATGAAGTTCATTTTACAGTGGCAATACTCAAAAGTCTACTGAACTGCTGAGTTATGGAAAGTTTACTAATGTGTCTGAAATTGCATGCTTACCCGGCCTGATTAACATATGTCATAAATTTGAACTATATTGGCGGTCGTAGTACGAAATGTTTGGCAGTATTTTTTTTTATAAAATTATTTATTAGTTAAAAATTATAAAATAAATAGTAATAAAATTTAATTGTATAAATTTTCTTAAATTTAAAAATTTTTAAATATTAAATAAAATATTATAAAAAATTTATTTAAAAAATTTGAAAGAAAAAATTTGACGAAAGCAATCCGAAGCAGCTGTGCATTATTCCGGTGATATGTGGTGCCCAGAGGTTGGTGCCAATTGACGGCAATGATATCAAATATTGATAAGAGTTCTATAAGGACACAGTCAAAATGGAAGAATAATAAACGGAAGGTTGACTTATTCTTCCCGTGTCAACTGTTAACCTTCAGAGCTTACGCTATGCGGTTCGAGACCAGAAAGTAAAGAAATTTTCAAGTCTCTCCTTGTTGTCTTCATAGAAATTTGAAGTCTTTGCTTGTTCCTTTCAGCTTGAATCTAAAGTCTAAACAACCAATAATCCACTCTGCAAGCTCAAGCACGGCGCTGCAATTATCTTTTGACAAAACAAAATATATAAAGACTACAACCACATGTTTAGAAAAAATGAAATAGATTTCCTTCTCTAGTAGCTAGCTACAGTCTAGAAAAAAAAAAATTTCTTACCAAGACGCCAAATATGTTAGCAAAAACCAGCTTCATGCTCTTCTTAGCTCTGAACTGTCTTATTACTAACTACTCTCACGCTGCAGTTGCTTCTGCGTATGAAGATACTTTAAGATATAACCAATCTCTCTCTGCCGACAAGACTCTGGTTTCCGGCAATGGGACCTTTGCTTTTGGCTTCTTCCAACCAGGTAACTCGTCCAGGTACTACCTCGGTATTTGGTTTAACAATCTCCCCAAAACCCAGTTCAATGTAGTCTGGATCGCCAACAGAGAAACACCACTTTCCGATCCAAAAGGAATCGAGTTCAAAATCTCCGACGACGGCAATCTAGTTCTTTTTGTTTCACAGTCCAAAACCTTGATATGGTCCACCGACATAACTTCAATATCCAAACCCAATACTACTGCTGTAATACTAAGAGACACCGGAAATCTTCTTCTGATCAATGATGACGGTAGTGTGATATGGCAAAGCTTCGACCACCCAACGCATCTTTTGTTGCCCGGAGTAAAGATGGGAAAGAACAAACTAACCAAGAATGTACAGCAGCTGACTTCATGGAATACCAGCGACGATCCATCACCCGGGCCGTACTCTATGCCAATTGACCCGAACGGGACGAGCCAGTTCTTTTTGAAGTGGCGATCGTCGAAAGCCTACTGGACCACGGGATTCTGGAGAGTCCAAGCATTCAGCAGCACCCCGGAGATGATGACTGTTGATCCTGATCACATGGTTAATTTTTCTTTTGTCGACAACGCGAATGAGAGCTACTTCACTTATTCGATTAACAATGAAGTAAAGAGCATGAATTTTATACTCGAATCCGTGGTGCACAGTTCAGGGGATTTTTTTGTACAGATGTTGATGCCCAATGACGGAAGCAACTGGACTCTCTTCTACAAACAACCAAAGTTCCAGTGCTATGTTTATGGCAGATGTGGCCCATTTGGAATCTGTAATGAGGGGGTCTCCCCGCCGTGCAATTGCATCAGGTACAAGAGATATTAACATTTTCCCTGCAAAGGATTAAAGGCAATACATTTTTATCTCACTTAAACTACTTGTAAGAGTAGTTATTGAATTGTAGCTTTAACTAATTCTGACATTGATGAGACTAGAAGTTTTAGCCCAGCATCACCAAAATACTGGAGGCTTGGTGACCAAAGCTTCGGTTGCAAGAGGGACACTGCGTTGCAATGTCAAACCAACACTACCGCTTCTACAGACGTGTTCTTTCAGATGAACTATATGAGGTTGCCCGATATCAATCTTCATACACTAACATTGGCCACTGCTAGCAGATGCAAGTCTGCTTGTCTGAGAAATTGCTCATGCACTGCTTATTCCTACAATAGTACTTGCATGTTATGGTATGGAGATCTTTATAACCTTCAACAATATAGTGACGGAACTGGTAACGCCATCTATATACGAGTATCTGCTTATGATTTAGCAAGTTATTCTAAGCCTAGAAAGGCAACAAGCACTACTATGGTTGTTGCTATTAGCTCACTGGCTGTACTTATTTGCTTTAGCACTATTTGCCTTTCAATCATTCGGAGACAACGAATACACAGAAGCTTGATGTCAAAGGCCATAAAAGAGACCTTGGTACTGTACAGCTATGAAGAGCTCAAACATGTTACCAAGAATTTCTCTGACAAGCTTGGCAAAGGAGGGTTTGGCTCAGTGTTCAAAGGGGAGTTGAAATTACCTGATTCATCTCCAGTGCCCGTTGCAGTGAAGAAACTTGAAGGTTTCCACCAAGGTGAGAAGCAGTTCTGTGCCGAGGTTAGCACAGTTGGCACAATCCAACACATCAACCTTGTCCGCCTCCGTGGTTTCTGCTCTGAAGGAAGCAAAAGGTTGCTAGTATACGAATATGTTCCCAATGGTTCTCTTGATCAGCAGTTGTTTCATAACAAGAATGCTGTTATGGATTGGAACACAAGGTATAAGATTGCTCTCGGAACTGCAAGAGGATTAGCTTATCTTCATGAGGAATGCAGGGACCGAATCATACACTGTGACATCAAGCCCGAAAACATCCTGCTAGACTCCTCGTTCAATCCAAAGGTTGCAGATTTTGGGCTGGCAAAGCTCATGGGTAGGGATTTCAGTAGGGTCTTGACAACATTTCGCGGCACTTTTGGTTACGTGGCACCAGAATGGATCTCAGGCATGGCAATCACTGCCAAAGCTGATGTTTATAGCTATGGGCTTATGCTTTTTGAGATCATATCAGGGAAGAGGAATTCTGATTGTGACGATAATAACAGTTCAATTTACTATCCCTTGTATGCAGCGTGTAAAGTGCAAGCAGGAGATACTTTTCCTTTGTTGGACAAGAGACTGGAGGGTGAAGCCGATATTGAAGAAGTTGAAAGAGCATGCTTGGTGGCATGCTGGTGCATTCAAGACGATGAACGTGAACGGCCCACCATGGGACAAGTTGTTCAGATATTGCAGAAGGTTTCAGATGTTGAAACTCCTCCAATTCCGAGAACTCTTCAGCTGGTGTAGTCATGATCAATGCAGAAGGGCAAAAGCAATCCAGATTGAAGTGACTCGATCTGATCATCTCAAAGCTCAACAGACGCTGGCACCAAACTTGGGGCATCTTCAATCTGTCCAAAGGAATCGTAGCAATCATTATATATTATATTAGATTAAAAGAATGAATCTTTTGTTGTATAAGAAACAATAACTCTATGGAGGTCAAGAAAATTGCTTCAATGAAGTTACCTAATATAAGGAATACTAATCATTTGGTTTTACTGAGGCCACGAATTTGAGGTACGGAAGATGGTTTTGATGCGTTGTGGCTCTTTTAGTCAATAATTCCTAGATAAATGCTATTCACTGATCAAAGCAAATAAAGTATATATCAAAATTTAGGCCATAAATAACATTTATGTATCTGAAGACCTTTCAAAACTTTCTACTTGCTTTTTTCTTTTGTTGTATAGTTTATTTAATCTAAAGAAGCACCACTCATTCATTCAACAAAAGTAACGATCAACTTAGTTCACCTTAGGTGGCAATTGTGAAAAGTCTACCGGACTTCTAGATAACAGAACGGCGTTACCTTCAGCAATGTGCCTGAAATGGCGCACAGATTGTATGCTTATCTTGGCGTGATTTTACATATAGCAGTAACGAGAAAGGGAGCTACTTCACTTACTATGTTGGCGATGGTTCTAGAGAATGTTGCGCATGGATCCAATGGTATGGGGTGGCCAGAAGTTGGTGCCGAATGACGCAACGATTGGATTCAGTTCTGATCAGATCCCAAATACCAGGAGCTGCTTGTGGCTTTTGTAGTCCATTCCGGATTTGAAATGATGGAGTCTCACCTCCCTGCAGCTGCATCAGGTAATCTATGCATACTCACAGTATGGTTTTCCTTGAATTTGTTAAACAACAAGTTTGATTATTTTGTATATGAAACCTCAGTTCTGGATGCTGGGTGACCAAATATTTGGTTGCAAGAGGAGCATTGCAATGTCAAAGCAACACAACTGCCTCAACCGACATGTTCTACAAGATGAGATTGCCCGATGTTAATCTCCAGATGCTAGAACTCACCAACTCTGATATATGTAAATCAGCTTGTCTGAACAATTGCCCTTGTACTGCTTATTCATATATACAGCACTAGTTGCTAGCTGTGGTCGGGAGATCTGTTCAACCTTGTGCAATGAATGATGCAAGTATGCAACTGGTAGCACCATCTATTATCCAGAGTACTAGCTTATGACTTGCCAAGTTATTCTGACCATAACAAGGCAAAGATAATAACACTAGCTGTTGTGATGCGGTTCATCTGCTAATTTTCTTAGCTATTGTTTGTTGTTGGATCATTCAGAAACAATGAATGCTTGGAAGCTTGATATTCAAATCTAAGGTAGAGAACTTGGTGGTGTACAGAGCTGAAACATGTTACAACAACTTCGCTGACAAACTTGCAGAGGATATAGATCAGTGTTCGAAGTGGACCTAATATTGCGGGATTCAACATCAAATACCAACTGCAGTTAAGAAGCTTGAAGGTCTCCACCTGGCGAGAAGCAACTCCGCGCAAAGGTTAGGAATATTGGACAATCCAGGATGTCAATCTTGTTCGTCTCCGCGGTTTCTGTTCCGAAGAAAACAGAAGATTGTGTTAGTCTATGATTATGCCCACAGTGGTTCATTATATCATCAGTTGTGTTATAAGAAAGACGTAGTGATGGATTGGAACATAAGGTATAAGATTGCTCTTGGCACTGTGAGAGGCTTGGCTTATCTTCACGAGGAATGCAGAGACTGCATCATACGCTGAGACATCAAGCCTGAAAGCATACTACTAGACTCTTCCTTTAATCCGAAGACTGCCGATTTTGGGGCTAGCCAAGCCTCGTAGGTCACGAGCTCAGTTGAGTATTGCCACATTGGGTCACGTTGTTGATTATCTGGGAGACTCCTTTTCCTATCTGGCACACTATTCAACTGCCAAAGAATATGTGGTCATATATCTTTTTTTGTATTGTCATGATGTACTGTAATCACTTTCAATACCAAAAAGCAGAAAGAACAGAAGCATAATATAATATATATATATGAAAGAAATAAAAATATTTATTTTTTAAAAATACTTTTGAACATTCTCTCTTCAGTTTATAATCGGGATGATTTTCAAATTCAATTTTTACCGTTAGATATGAAAAATTATGAGTTAAAAATCTATTCATAAAATTTCAGCTCAATCAGACAACGAATTTATATCCATCCGATTTTTTTTAGATGAAGATAACAGAAATAATACAATATATATATTTTTAAATTTTTTTACTTTCTATCATCTTAATCAAGTGACCAAATAAAGTTAAATACGTGGTCCGATTAAGTTAAAACTTTATTGATATATTTTTAACTCATAGTCCTTCATATCTAACGGTAAAGATTAAATTTGAACATCACTCTAGTCACAAACCGAAAAAAAAGTGGCTCCATTCATTATATATATAATTTTATTATTTTTTAATTAAAAAAGTCAAGCTTCTTATTATAAACACCGCCAAACGATTCCGTAAAATGTTCCAGAAACAAGAAACCAAAACTCTTTCTTTTTTGCTCATAAAATTAAGGACATGTTTTATGCAGAAAACATCGGCAGTATAAAGTAATGTATAAAACGAACCAGATGTAGTTGAAAGCTAAGTTCTTAAATTTGATGTCTTTAAAGTTCTAGCACTCGTTACATCAATGGACAAAGTAAAAACTTTTCAAGAGTTCATGTAATAAGCCATAGTGATATCAGTTCTATCTCCAGTACTAGAAAATGACCTCCAAGATTCAAACCCGCAGTTGAGTCCATTTGAATTCCATGGAACCAAATAGCTGAAATACTGCTTCTGTAGTTCTGTCATCAGCACTATCTAGTGTGCTTCTCATCTTGCTCCAGCAAAACTGTGAAATATCAACTTAAGGCACAGCTGTGAAGGCCAAAAACGAGATGCCACCGCAACATGAAGACTCCTATACTTGAAATGCAACTTACCTGAAGAAGCATCTTTGAGAAACAATTTTCACAAGCAAATTTTCATCACTATATAGATAGCTAAACCGTGAATAGGTTAACCAAGTAGAATCCATAATTTCATATCCACAATAGTGTATGGTAATGACTAAAACCCATTTTGGATGCACAGTACAATTAGCTGTGTAGCACTGAATCAAACCAAAAATCAAAAGTCATTATAAGATTTCTGACACATTGGTCGCTAAACAGAAGATCTAGATTCAAGATGAATGGCACATACATTACATATGCAAGAGCAGCAGCTCAATATTTGTGGGCTCTCCTCACTCTTTTGTACAACAGAATCTGAACTAAGCTGTTTCAAGATCCTGACATTGAAATAAACAACATAGTAACTTCATATATTTGCAATGTGGACCTAGCACACATTCTCTACACCAGACATAAGGGACAGAATATTCCTAAAACAAGAAACAAATACACAATCAATTAGAGAAGTTCATCTCATGAGTCAGGAGCAGGAGAGAAGTCTTTAAGTCTCGGAACCTTAAAATTAGCAGAGAACAACCTGGGACTCCCTGTTGCCAGGATGCTTCTATTACCCTCTGCATTTGAACATCTCTGTAGTCTCTGAAAAAATGAGTGGAACAATATGTTAGGCATAACTTCAGAATTCAATCAAACACTCATTCCAAATGCTGACAACCAAGTATGATGTAAGCCATTTCTTCAAAAAAGGTGTTTTTAGTGTGGGAATGCCTCATCCATAGACCAACTACTTCAAACTACAAAGTGACATCTAAATTAGCATCATAGCAATTACTAAAAGCACATACAAAAAGCAAATAAACAGCTAACTGAAAGAACATAAATAAAGCACGGTGTCAAGACAAAATGGGGGGGTCCTCAAAGTAGCTAAGCAAAGATAACAGCGACTTAGCTAATAAGAAAAGAAGCTGTTATTCAACCATACTCAGATAGCGAACCTCAGCAACTTATATAGTTACAAAAACAGCATATAAGTTCACTTTCAAGAAAAGAACGATAGTATGACCTATAACAGATGAGAATGATGGAATAAATGCAGTATGTCTTCCAAATCTCAACAGTTCTATGTGCATAATCCAGAATAGCACAAGTCAATGTCACCGAAGATTAAAAAAAAAGTCATCTTAGTGAAGTTTATTTAGAATTTATATTGAGGGAGAAAATGGTCTCAACTTGGGTAACTGTAGACCTCCTTAAATGCATAGAAAAGTTATGCAACAATGATACCCTTTCCTATAAGTAGTTGATTATAAGCACTAATATGAAAACATAAATCCCAGAACTTTAAGAAATGACAAGCACCTTTCAGTTTAGAACACCATGGTACTTACAGTAGTCATAGCCTGTGAACCTGAGGCATCTTCAGTGAGGCGTACTTTCTTTCGCTTTTTCTGACTGTTACCGCTTTCTGATCTATGCCTTCCTGATGTCCTGCTCACATGGCTCTTGGCAGAAGTAGCTGAAGCACTTCTCAAGTTTCTTCTTGAAAGTGAAATACCTGAAACTTTAGAAGGTCCAGAAGTTGATTTCTTTGAATCCACATCGAGCTTAGCGAGGTCATTTCTCAATCCTGCAATCACAAGATCCTTCTCCTTGCATGACAACTCCAACTCATCCACATTTTGCTGGAGCTCGTCTATCTTTCCTTTGGCCTTCTCCACTTCACTGTTGCCTCTCATCCTATCAAGTTCAAAACTAGACCTCTCAGCTTCTAGTTTGGCAATTGCTTCATCTTTCTGACTTAACAATGATTGTATTTTAGCTAGATCCATTTGCAGTTTCTCAATGCTTTCATTAGCTTGATCGACTTCTACTCTCTTGCTCTTGATGATAGCAGTATAGTCGCACTCCATTTTCTTAAACTGATTCCACACAAAGTCCTTCTCTGACACTAATGCAGAAACCTCTGCTTCCTTCTTTGAATTGAGCTTTTTGTAGGCATTTTTTAATTTTCTTATCTCAGCTTCAAGGGCCTTGACGGACTGATGCTCTTCCTTTAAATTAACTTCAGACTTTGTGTTACAAGTTTTTTCCATCCTTTTATCAGATGATGTGCTTTTCTCCAGAACTAAGTTTCCCTAAATTTTGAAGAAAGCATAAACAAACAAATTCACTACCAACAAGCAGAGGCAATGGAAATAACAAAGAAATTCACTACCAACAAGATTTAGCAAAAAAATATTATCTAGCAGAAAATACCTTTAGCTCCAAGATTTGGCCATTCAATGTCTCAACACATTCATGAAAATCTGATAGATCACACTCTGCCAGTTCTGTCATAGGATTCCGATGCACATTAAGGAAAAAAAAGATGTACAGAAATTAGCTCAATAATAAGTGCAACTTCTTCAAAAAAAAAAAAAAAAGTATGAAACTGAATTGGCGGAAGCTCCAACAACATATACATGCCTTCTTCCTCTAGTCACAACCCCAAAATTCTATAGTAGTTCCACAAACGGATCATCATCCATTTCAAAAGTTCTCAGAAAATTAGAAAGATCACATAAAAAAACCAACAGATGCAAGTCCGTGGAAGTAATTAAATTTGAACACAGAAAGAAGCGAATTCTTAAAAACATAGCAGCATACGAAAAAGTAAGAAAATTCAAACACAACTATCAACTAAGATTTCCAGAAACGAACCGTACTGCTTCTTGTAACAAGCTAGTTGGCGCTCTTTCAACCCTACTGCGAGGTCCACAGCCGCCGCCTGGACTCTCCGCTGCTTCTTCTCCTCTTTCTTCATCTACCAAAAAACCCAAACCCAAAATTAGAATTTTTAGCAATCGGAACCAAAAAGAATCAAAGATTAGGGTTTAATTAAACCTACAAGAATCTAACCTGTTGAATTTGGGATGTTAATCGTTGTGTCCGATCAGCCCAGCAACGATGTTGAAGGTTAGCGTAGTCTTCAAGAAACCGTCGATCAGCTACTAGAGATTCGATTTGGGATTTCTGTTCCTGTACGATTCCCACCATCGCCCGAAAGATTTTCTTCCACTGCTTCGGGTCAGCCGGAGGCGAACCACCATCCGTTGATTTATCGAACGGTTGATTAATCTTTCGATTGCTTCTCAACAACATTATCGATTCAACAAGAGCGCGCGAGGAATCGAATGAAAAAAGAGAGAGAGATTGCTTCGAATTTCGAAAGAGAGAAATTGGAAAAAATTTTCCTTTTTAAGGAAAAGGATAAGAGAGAGATTTGAAATTTGGGAGAAAGACAGGAATTTAGACCGTTGGGAGACTAGATACTTAATGGACCGTTGAGGCTTTTCGGTTATTTGGGCCTTTTATAACTACTAATTAAATTTGGGACGAGCTGGGTTGCGTTTCAGGTATTTGTATAGTTAAAGTTTTTGAACGTGGTAGAGAGCTTTTTCTTTTCTTTATTTTTTATTTTGTAATTGTTAAGAAACAAATTTTGGAGAGCATGATGAAAAGCAAGTGCTTTCCTTGTTTCTTGTATGGAATTTTCTGAAGCTCTTTTGTTTGTTTGTGTTATATTTTAATGGAGAAGCACCAATCATGGCTTGGCTTATGTACTGGTTTCCCACATTCGCGCGTCTAAGTGCGTGTTTTAAAATGTCCGAACTTTAAGTTTTCTAGTCAAAATTGAAACTTCAGATATTTCATATATTTCAAATTTAAATTAGACTTATTACTATATTTTAAAATTATTGTTATTCAATTTTAACCCGCTTCAAAAGTAATTAAAATATAAAAGTTAAATATTATTTTAAACTCATTTTTAATTTTTCATTTTTGAAAAATTAAATTAGGTACATTTGAAACACATTCTAAATAAAACTATTCTAAAATATAATTTTCATATAGTTTGATCTCAAATAGAACTGTAATCTAGAAACTCGCTTGCAAAAGACCCGCAATCTCTCACTCAAGTGGAATAGTCGCAACTATAATATCATTAATAAAGCTAATTATAATTAGCTACAAAAAATAGCTTCATCGACCGACAAAATCAGTCAGTAATTTATTTTTTTTAGTCGGTAAAGTATTGGTCAAAACTATTTGCCGATCGAGTATATTATTTAGTCGGTACTTTACAGTAAATTACCGACTCAAAAGAATCATCGTCAATTACCGACTAAAATATTGATCAAAAAATTACCGCCGGATATATTAGTTGGTATTTATCGACTTCACTTGTCTTTAGAAATCACCACTTTAGTTGGTAGATATCGACTTGGTTCATAGTCGATAACTACCGACTATTTCGTTGTTAGGGCTACGCAGGAAGGGAATGAGTGTGGTTCGATCGGATTCGTTAAGACAATTACCGACTGAATATTATAGTCGGCATTGTTCCTAATTACTGACCGGATAAGTGTCCAATAGGCAAAGTGTTAAACTAATTACCGATTGATTACTTATGTAGTCGGTAAATTAATAATTCCCGATTAGTTAGAATGTTAGTCGGTAATTTGTTAAAATAATTACAACTTGCTGTATTTAATTAGTAATTTTTTTAAAATACTGACCGAAATGTATGTCAATCAGTAATTTTATCTGAGTCGCGAACTGTTATGTATTTAATCGGTAGATTACAAAAAACTTACCCACTGACCTTCGTCAGTCGGTAATATTTAGTTGGTAAAGATTTTTTTGTAGTAGTGTTAGTGCTTGATGTATACATGAACTTATTATAATGGCAGGAATATATACATATATATAAAGATCGGTGATGTTTGGAAGTGATTTTCAACTCTTGTAATTATACAATTAGATGAGTACATTGTAGGAAGATTCACTTTTCCATAATAAAAGGAACTTGTACAGAAGATACACCGCCACGAAAATTATAATGCCTAAATTCCAAGCTTTTGATCAGATCTCGATATTCCAAGCAATAAGATTTGATCAGATGAACTATTCGAAACGATGAATATTGAGAGACTTTATCAAACAAATTCATCATAATAAACTCACACTACACACTCACCAACCTTCTAATGATGGTCTATAGATGATTAATGATCTGAGAAGGTTTAGATAAACAATTGGATTGAACCCTAATGAAGTACATGCATTCGATGCTTGTTTCAAATTTTGTAGGCTTCAACAAAGCCTATACAGTGTAATGATAGTACATAATATATAATTCTTGCGATCACAACATGCAATGCAACAGAGGTTCTTCAACTGAGACCAAAGGCCCTCTAAAGCAAGATTAATTCCTCAAGTGCAATTGATCGATGCATTCTGCATGCATTCTAACTCGAAAAGACCTATAAATTAAAACTAATTACAGGAAAGAAGTCAAAGAAGATTGTTAATTAGCTTTTTTATTTAGGGAGGCTATCATATTCGAAGTAAGTAATTTGTGCTCTACATAATCGTAGTTAGACTGTTTTGACATATCCCTTATCAAATAGTGAACCACTGATAATGAATTGCTTTCTCTAATCTTCCTGTAAACATAGTTTAGTTTTTTCACATAACTTGAAATAAGATATTTGATTCTCTATATTCATCAGAATCTACTTCAAATTAAATTGAGGCGCATGCAAATTGAAGAACTTTAATTTCAATTGATCATCATCATATCTAGCTGTAGGAAATGGAAAATAATTCCCAATTATATCCATCTGCAAGAATCTCCTTCTGTCATAATTAAGTTGAATATGCACCAAAAAAAAAGAACATATGAAATTGCGGAGCATGATGCAAACTATATCCCCATGGAAGAAGGAGTGCAAATGCCTGATGACTTCAGAAAGAGCTTCCAGCACCTTCCTTTGGTGCCAGAGAAAAACCATCAGTGCTCACTCTCTTCTGTCAACTTGCCTCAATCACCCATCTCCTCTGAAAACTATCAGGAGCGCATAATAACATATAACAATGTCAAATGCATGCATATATATGCACATGCAAAAATCAATTATCTAATGTTAGGGCTTAATTTAACATATTTGATACGATATATGATCTATGGAGGAGACATGAAACAGGTGACAGAAAGAGAAGTGAGCACAAATTGCTTCTAGCATCATGTTGATGCAAGAAAAACCTATCTGTGCTCACTCTCTTCTGTCACCCATCTGCTCTCAGATCACATACATATAAACCAATATGCATAAAATATGAAACGCGTAAACACATAAATACGGGCAGTCCATGGAGAAGCAATGAATGGTGGGTGACAGAGAGAGAGTGAGCACAAATGGCTTCCAACATCTTAACCATTTGATGCTAGAAAAGAACTATCTGTGCTCACTCTCCTGTCAACTTTCTCATCTCCATCACCCTTCTCCTCTGGTCTACTAACTAATTTAACAACAAACTAACTAGTTAAAGAAGAACAAATCAAGCCAGTGGATATACATTGAGAGAGCTTCTGTATTGCTAGCTCTTTCTTATTTGTATTGATGAACAAAGGAAGAAGAGGAGAGGGGCTTATATAGAAGAAGATGAATGAATGGATGAATTTTTTGTTCTTTTTCCGAAAATAGAAAGTGTACCGCGTTTTGAGAATGCTCTATGACAAAACACTTTTCAAATTTTTTAATTTATATTTTTTAATAAATTTTCTATTTATTATTATTTTTCATTCTAAAATTTATTATTATTATTTTAATAAAATATAAAAATATTTTAAAAATAAAATAAAACTATTTTTTATTTAAAATATTTTATATAATTATTTTATGCGACGCTATATTTGCTGTTGCAATAATATTTGCCGGAAGCCAGGAGTAAATGTTCCTGCAATATTTTTAAATAAAAAAATTGAATGAAACCCTAAGCTAGCAAGCTGCAATTAAGGTGCTGTTTGGTTCAGCTTATCCCCAATCCTATTTTTCAATTCTCCATTTCACGTTTTTTAATATATATTTTATAAATATATAAAAAATTTATTTAAAAATTTAGAAAGTATAAAAAAATTCTATTGAGTGAGATCTTTTTATTACATATTTTTATTATTTTTTAGAAGTAAAAAAATAGAGCTTGTTTTTCAAAAAAAAGACAAAAATATCTTTCATTTCACAAAAGTTTTATTTAATAAGCAATCCCAAACGCACACTAAATTCCCATCTCCATCTATCTATCAAACGACATGTACATACCGAAGCAAAATGCCTCGTACTTTTAAATAATATTGATGAATGTTAAATCTTAGCTAGCTTTCTTTATCTTGCGTGCATTAAATTAGAAAATATATCAATGCAATAATGCTATCGCTTCTTTCCAATGCATCTTCAATCTTTCCAGAAGACTTTCAAGATATGTAGAATTTACCTTTAAATCAGAAAGCAAATCAGACCTCATCTTGATATCTCTGTTTAAAATTAAGGTTGCATTTGGCATCCCGTTTTACACCAATCTTTTTATTTTTTTAATAGTTATGCATAGTGTTATACAAAAAAATTTCAAAAATTTAAAAAAATATGAATAAATTATAAATTATAAATTATTATAGGTACAAATTGAAGATATTTTCTAAAATATTTTTTCTAAAACTTTTTTTTTTAAATTCAGCTATTCTAAACAGAGACTAAGTTTGGGTAATTGATCGATCAACTTGTTGCGTGCTGACATTCTGTAGTGGTGATGAGGTAAGTAACAACATTATTAAAGCAGCATGTGCATGTTTCAAAATCTATTATGCTAAACTTTTGAGTTTTGATTGATTAATTTTCTAACTGAAGTAGGAATCAGATTTGTCTTTCCTTTAATTGCAAGTGGTAGATTTTCTTTCTTTCTTTGGAAAGGAACAAGTTCTAGTTCGTCTAGATATTGGTGGAACATGGTCAGAATTATACATGGTTGCATATTTTAAGTGTGAAATCATCGAGTGTTTTCTCTCGTGATATAAAATCAAGTGTCGACTGGTGCTTCCTATATATGGAATGATTTTAAATCTCTCTTTTGAAATGCTGATGCCTCCATTAATTTTATGTAGAAGTACTTCTGTCGGTATTTTACTATTTCCTTAACTTCAAAACTTTCCAAAGACATGTACAGCGCTGGTTAATTAGCAGTAACAATATTGAATAGCATAGAGATGTGGTGATATATCCCTTGATCTTCCCATACCCATCCCATACTTAAATGTACAATATTTATCAGCATATTATATGTAAAGTCTGCAGGATTGCAAGTGCATGCAATGGCATTGATGCTGTTTGAATTTGCCAGCAGAAAGAGGAAAGGGATAAAGTCAAAAAAGGTAGAAGCTGGAATGGTGGAAAGGAAAGTACAACTTTCCTTTTCAAGAGTGAAGGTGGCGCCATTACTTTTGCAGCACCAGCATGCAGCAGCTTTGGTTTTGATTCCTTTCCTGGCGTGGGCATGGGATTATTTTAGTTTATCATCCCAACTGCAACTGCATGGCACTGTAGCATATGAAAGATACCCTACCTAGCTAGGGTTACGGTTTTTCCTTCTCCCTTGGAATCGGAACGATTAGTTCTTCTGAGATTAAACTCATCTCACTAATTGATCCATGAGTAATTAAAGTGCCTTGTAGTTATAGTAAGTAACCTTTTTTGTTGGATGAACCAATTATAGTATATATGTTGGCATTAATTTGGTGTTGCTGCTGCTGTTGTTCTAAGAATGTCATGGTTTCTAGTGTTTATAGACCTTTGCCGTTTGAAGATATTACATACATAAATCTAATATCCGCCAATGTCCAACCTGTTTAACATTGTGTATCGAGAACTGCAGAATAATTGTTGGATGCAAAAGAAAAGCCTGCCAAAATTTTTCTTGATTTACATTACAAGTATATATGTGGACATATATATATATATATGTTTTTTTTTAGAAAGTAGTTTTTTATTTTTTATTTTTTAATATATTTCTTATAAAAAAATTTATTTAACGCTGTAAAAAAAATTTATTATTTGTTTTTATTATTTTTAATAAAAAATAAAACTTATTTTTAAAATAAGATAAAAATATTTTTTATTTTAAAAAAATTATATTTTAAAAGTATGAGAACTGTTCACATGCATAATAAAAATGTTTAGAATATGATGAGTTCTGAAAGTGTTAAAATTCAGATTATTTTATTTTACCAAATTATTAAAATATTTTTAAAACATACATTTGATTGATTCTTTTATTACGTAGAAGTGATTTCGGCTAAAAAATTTCGCTAGCTCTTTATAAAACTCATTTTCCAGAACTTAGAATCTCTTTCATATACAGTGTTCAAGCTATCGGAGTTGAAATCAAGATTGGTAATTAGAGTTAGAAAAGAGATTGGAAGGCTCATAAAAACAGTGACTAGATTGGATAAACAAATCGGATTTGATTGTAAATAAATATATAAAATATAGTTATATTTTTATCAAAACTTTTAACTAATTTTTAATATTCGACACTTTTTCTAAAAAGATTTTATGATTGTTATTTTTTAAAAATTTTAATAAGTAGGAAATGACTGGTCACGTGCGGCAAAATGTGTATGCACGTGACTACTCTTTTACCTACTTTGGTTTTCGACAGCCGCCGTCGAGCAGCGGTGGCGGCAGTTATAGTCTTTTTGCTTTATTTGTTATAGCACTACCGGATCATATCGCAATTGATCGAGGTCGGGTGGCTGGTTTCTTTCCGATCACCGGCTACCGTATTTCAGTTAAATGAATAATAAAATCTCTCACTTGCTTCCAGCTGAGAAATATTCCACCATAGTTAGCCGCCGGTCAAAAATATATTTCAGACTTTTGACAAACATAAATTATTTTTTAATTCTCGTTTGCTGGTATAGAGAATCCAACTTGTTCTAAAAGCTTTCTTTAAATTCTCCACTACTATTATTATAAACTATACCAAAAACATTTGCCCAATTGCTTGCCGCTCTCATGCAAAAACAACCCAAAAGCTTCCGGAATCATTCCCATGCTTTACACCAGTGCTACGTTATCCCTTCTCAGGCAGTTGATGCCAAAAACTTTTTATTTATATTTATTTGTTTTAATTTTTAAAAAATGGAGAAAGAAATATATTCAATCTTTCACTATCTTTTCATTGAATGTGTTTCTGAATGGTATCTGATAAATACGGTTGTTATGCGCGTGTCTCTGCAAGCTTCTAGATAGCTGTGATGAATTAAGATTTGGAATCACAAGGCGCATTGGTATGTGTTATTTTGAATCAAGAATTAATCATCGTCGGCCATGACCCATCTTTCCCATTGAAAGTGAAGAAAAACTCTGCAACTCATCCTTAAAACTCCCAATTCCTTTCTAGGTGCATGCTTTAATCTATTTTACGAGTGCAATTGCGAAGTTGATTTTGTTTTTCATGGTGTTTAGTTGCAAGTGAAGTAGAGTGTCAATTCAGGGATACTGATCAAGGAAAAAAAGAGCAAAAGATTAATTGTTGAGGTTAATTAGTTCATGCTTGACTGATCTATATATTCTCAGGGCAGGGAGGGTTGTTATTCATGGCTGCAATATGTTTTTTGATGTTTTGTTTGATTTTATCTGCCGTATAAAATGTTGTATGATTATATATAGGTTGGTTTTTAGTAATTGAGGTGGAGATGGGTGACAGAAGAGAGTGAGCACAGATAGTTTGTTTTCTGGCATCAAGTGCAAGATGCTGGAAGCCATTTGTGCTCACTCTCTATCTGTCACCACCCATTCTAATCACTCCATCATTCAATTTTGCATGATAGTGAACATCAGCTTAACTCATGATAATCCTTTTTCTCTAGATACAGGTCTTCGATGGAAGACGATTTTTGCTGGCACAGATTTAAAGCACGGCCAGCGAAGAACAGTTTCGCTTTATATATATACCCATAGCTTCAAGAAAACATTGCTACGGATTGAAATGATTAAACTTATTATTTTCTCCATGACACATCTATTTTCAGATGGTTTCTGAACTTGAGTACGTACATGAATATATGATTTTTTTGTGCTCTGACTCTCATTGTCGTCCATGAGTATATATATATATATATATGAAGGCCACTGAAGGCTGCTACACATCCTGGTAACTAAATTTGATTTGTGCTAGTCCCTAGCTGATGATGATTTCTTATAACAGTTGTTTTTGTTTGTTTTTTGGTGAAAAAACTTATCATGACCAGTTTTATGTCTGCAGGTAACTATTTGCAGATGGAAAGCTCATCAGTTATGTTATCGTATAATATCGTCTCTTTGCCGTTTATACTTCATATATGGGTCACTGACCTTTGAAGATTTTATTCATAGCTTGCGCACCAGTTTGTTTTTGTAAGTTGTTCAAAATTGTGTAAGATTTACTTGTTGTCTGTTGTTTGAATCAAATATTATTTTATGATATTATGGTTGTCTTCTTTAATGCAGGAAATTGTTTTGTGTTGTTGATTGCAAACCATTGCTGGCTTGTACAAGAGATGGATCACGCTTGATGGCATATTGGTCCCTTCAATAAGGATGTGTTATTTTAAACTGAAAATAAAGTGCTAAAAAATAACTGTTATAAATAATACTGTCGTAAGTGAATTTAATTTTTAAACTATTAATCATCAGAAGTTCACCGGAGAAAATCAATCAATTAATCACATGAATGATCTTACATAATGCAAATGCACACAAGTGTAGATACTTGTGACAAACTTGGAAAAGTAGCCTTGTTTAAAGTCACCATTCCAACGGAGGCCAAAACTAAGAAATTATTCTGAACCCCAGCATTTACAACGAAGTCATGCGACCATTACCTAGCTCGTGTAATTGCTGGTTTCCAATTTGCTCAGCAGCAAACAAACATAAATGAGTGGGAGATGCAGAAATTTCAATTTACTAAAAGAAATATTTTGAAAGTACTTTTTAAAAATATTTTTTAAGATAAATATATTTATTTTATTTTAATAAATGAAATGTTTTTTTTTTAGGGAAAAATTTTTTAGAATGAAAACAAAAACAGAGCAAAGTAAAACCAGAGGAAAAAAAATAGAAAAAGGTTGAAATATTTAGGAATGCTTATTAAAAAAGAATTTTTCAAAAAAAATATTTAAAAAATAAGTCTTATTTTTTTATTTAAAAGAAAATAATAGAATAACTAATAAAAAAATTTTACGAAGTAAATTTTTTATATTTTAAAATTTTTATTAAAAAATATGAAAAAAAAAATTAAGAAAAAAAAACTCTTCCAAATACGATGGTTTAACAATGAGTGAGTAATGTTTTGATTAGACCCTTGATTATTTATTTACTTTTCAATTTTAAGTTGTGTCGCTTTGGCCCATATCGCATTTCGTTGGCCCAATTGTCGACAAGTAGGTTGGTTATGGATCTTCGTAGGCCCAACATAAAAGAGGGACTAATTTTTGGATCAAGAAAATTTATAGTTGGAATAATTTTTTCAAGCAAATTCGACAATCTATTTAGTGTATACATGTTCGAAATAAATGTATTCTATGTATACAATTGCAAGTCTAAAGCCAATTCAGAGATTTTATTAAAACCAATATAATTTCTGGAGTTTAGTACTCAAAATTTCGTAATAAATCAAGAATAGTAATACAAAATAATACAAATATCACAAAAACAAAAATTAAGCACCATTTTGGCGGTACATTTGAACTATATTTTATTATAATTTTTTAATATATATTTTTAAATAAATTTTTTAACATATTTTTATTAGAAAAATCTTAAATTTATAAATATAAAAAAATCATATTTCTATTTTTATTATTTTTTCAAAAATAGAGCTATTATTTTAAATTTTATTTTAATTTTGATATGAAATTAATTTATTTATTTTCGGATGTGTTTGAAAGTATTTTTAAAATAAAAATTTTTTAGAACGAAAAGTATTTTTTTTAAAAATAAATTTTATCTTTTTTATCTAAAATAATAATAAAGATATCTTATTAAGTAAAATTTTTATATTTTTTATTTTTAAATTATCTAAAAACTTATAAAAAATATATTTTTAAAAATTTCTGAAATTGAATGCGAAACGCCTCCTTTGTATAGAACAATACATGAATGCATCAAAGTAATTTACCGAGTGAAATGGATGATGCCTTCAGAATGAAGATTGAGGAGTGAATCAGACAAGGTGTCGGCATTATAATTTTTCTTTTTTATATTTTATTTCTCAACTTCGCATGAGAAAAGAAAGATGAGACGTTGGTTTTCAGGTTGCACTCGTATGCACTCAGAAGACACTGACATTTCAGTTACAACTTCGATGTTGCTTCTTTTACAAATATAAGTTAATTAGCTTTCTATAATATATGTTTTCTATATATATATAAGGTGAAACATTTGCATCCATGTTTAATTGTGAAGTCATTCACGTTTCTTTCATGACACAAGTTTAGTATAAGAAGTTATTTATGTATTAAACTTGGAGTTTCTCTTATTTTTTCTCATCTTGGACTAATTTGTTGGTCGTTTGTTTTCATTGTTGACGCAGAAACAGTTTAGTAGAAAATATGTTTCCGTCAAAGAGCTAGGGTCCAATTTTAGCTAGAACAATCCCTTGCACTTGCATGCAATATATCCAAACTCAATACATTTCAAAATTTACAACAAATTAGGATTTATTTTAATTATATGAAATTGAGTTTCACTACATTAAAATTTATAAATATAAGCTCGCTAAATTAAAATATTTTCGACCAATAATAATAACAATTACAGTAAAAATATGTTGTTATCGTGACACTATCAATAATAATATCAGTAGTAATTACAGTAAAAAATTAAAGTATTTTTACTATAATATTACTATCAACAACAACTACAATAATTATAACAAAAATTAAAATATTGCCACAATGGTATTACCACCACCAACAACAATAATAACAGTATGAGAAATATTTAAATAAATTAGACGATTAGAAAAAGATAAAATCATAAAATAGATAAATTATAAAAAATATAACCAATTTTTGTGAATATATATATTTAAGTCTGAATAATTTATAATATAAAAATTTAAAAATTACTAGTAATTGATATTTACAAATAAGATATAATCAATTATATTTTTGCAGTATTATATTCAAATGTAAAATCTAAACTACATATTATTTTTCAACATAAAAACTATTAATATTATCATTAAATATATCATAAATTAAAATTTTTAATTAATTTTTTTAAATTTTATTCAATCTGGTTTGATCCGAACGGACGGATCAACCGAAACAGAATGGGTCAAAATGAATCAATTGCACATATAATTTTTTTACAAATTCAGATAGATTTACCATCCGAATCGATAGTTTTCGAATCGATTCGGACGGTTCAATCCGGATCTGACAACTATGACTTTAATACACACTTATATAACTAATATAATTATTTTATGGTGATTAATTAATTACTGTACTAGCATATTTGTTAATTTTTTGTGGATGGGAGCATGTGGGATGCAGGAATAGACCCTCAATTTAAGGCAAAGACTTTTTGCCTGAAACAAGCAACATGGAGCAGCCTGGCCTTGCCCTCTCCATAACCATGCGACTCCGGCAGCGGTTGGGATTATTTTTACAGTGCTTCAGAAGAATACCTTTCACTTTATATGTTTTAAATTTTTTTTAAAATATTATAAATTTATTTAAAATTTTTATAAATATTTTAAAATATAAAAAAAATTATAATAAAATAATATCTATTTAAAAAATTTTAATTCAAAATTATTCCTAATCACCGTCTAGAGGAAGAATTATAATGATGTCCATCTTATAATCTACACGATGACATTTACAATGAACAGCAACAAAACAGTAGATAATCAAGTATGTAACTCAATCAAAAAGAGTAAATTAATTAATGATGACATTTGCATTAATGTGCTAATCATGAATTTGAAGAATAATAGCAATCCTATTATATATAGGTAGCTTTGGTTACGTACAAGGTGCAACGAATAATCAGCATCATGATTAGTTAATTAACTTAGTGCAATTTGTGTACCATTAATTAATCAATGATTAGTTGATTATATATGGGAAGAAAGAATCATACCTACCAGGCATTTATTCTTCATTAGGAATTAGGATACAAATTTGGTATTAATTTTCAAAAATAGTTTGTTATTTTTTAATATGATATATTTTACAAATATTTTATAATATTTTATTTTAATTTAAAAAATATTTAAATTTTTATATAATAAAATTTATTTTATTATTTTATTATTTTTAAAAAATAAAATTATTTTTAATTCTATGAAAATATTTTTTATAAATATTTTTAAATAATACCATAAATGATTGAGTCTAATTTCTGCCAATTAGATGCAACTAAACGTTCAATCATTTATATAAATAATTGAGTCTAATTTTCACACGCAGTTTCTTAATATAATATTAAATTAGGGTAGAATTCAATTCAAAATTAGCTCAATAAATAATAATCACACAAATTTATATTAATAATTTTTCAGTTTGGCAAATATATAATATCAAACAATTCAACAACATACACACTTGCTAGTAGCTAAAGAAGATCATTTCAGTATTTTTAGGATCTTGTATAAAGAGAATTTATAGTATCTACATCTTTCTTTAATTGCAATAATTTCAACTCTTCAATACCATATATGTTTTATCGTGTTAATGATGTTTTATGGTGTTAATAAGGAGTCGTTTGTTTGAAAATAATTATAGAATAAATTTTTTAAAAATAAAAAATATTTTATTCTATTTTGATATACAAAATTTTGATTTAAAAAATAATAAAAAATTATTATGTAGAATATATTATATTTTTAAAATTTAAATAAATTATATACATATTATAAAGAAATTATTTAAAATATAAATAAATAATTGATAAATTTTTTTAGAAGCTCAACAAACTCACGAAGTTCGTTCAACAGGAGAACAACCCCAACTTCATCACGTTTGTTGGGAAGAAAGGAAATTAAGGTAAGGCGTTAGTAATCAAGAGAGCCATGCAACAACAAACTCGAAGGGTCCCACACGCACGCTTGTTGTTCACTTGCCGACACTGTCTGGCCGAGTCCAGTCCTGATCTACGAGCCCTGGGGGGCTTCCTATGGCCCACTAAATTGGGCTTATCTTGTTCCGACGGGACAGTAGACACCGAGAAACTGTTTGACATCATCTTTTAAAATATTTTATTAAAAGAGAAAGTCTCAAAAAGTAAATTTTATTTTTTATTTAAAAATATAAATAATAATAATATTTTAGTATATAATTTTTTGAAAATATATAAATTAAAAAATTAAAAATTACTTTAATGTTGCCAAACAGCACCGGAGTAATTTTAAAATTGTGTTCTTTTCAATTAAAAGTTATTAAAAAATAAATTATTGTAGATAATTTTTTTAAAATGATAGTATTTATGTGTTATTTAACTTCTTGTAGTAAGAAGTAAACCGAAATAACTTATTATATTAAATATAATAAAAGTATTTTTTATTAAAATAAAGTAAATTGTATAAGTAAATTTTAAATAATTTTTATATACTTCTATAAGTTTATTCTTTTAAACTTAATTATTTTATAAAAGTAAATAAATGCGGAGTAGAGCTATGTATGAAACTATTTTAAAGAGCTGAACAGCATTTCTTTTTGTTTCGGTGGTTAAAGAGACATTTTTTAGATTCTTTTTTAAAAAAAGTATATTTAAAACAAAATAATATATTATTTTTTTAGAAACGTATTTTTAATTAAAATAATTAAAAATAAAATTTAATAATATATTTTGTAGTATTTTTAAAATTTAAAAAATATATTATATAAAATTATTATAAAATTTATTATATATATATATATATTAAGAAAAGTTAAATATTTCCTAAAATATTGGCCCTTGGCCTCCTGATCTGATCTGAGAGGAACAGGCAGACACCCCCGAGTAAAGTATTTTATTGTAGGTAAGGTTAAATACAAAATGAAGTACAGAATTATCTCACAAAAGATTATTAATTTTTTGTTTAATATGCCTTTAGCAGTTGGCACTAACAGAATGCCGGCAGCTCTCTGTTGCATTTGAGTTGTTATTCTGCAGAAACATGTGAGGTAGACAGTGAGATAAATATAATTTTTTTCCTTTTTTTTTTTTTATGGGTTTTGCTTTAAGTGGGTCACATGATGTGAGACATATCTCACTGTTTTGAGCAAGATATTATCATGATTTAGATTTTAGGGAGTGTTTAACTTGATAAAAAAATTGGTAAACTGAATTTTTTTAAATTTAATTTAAAAATTTAAATTAAAAATTAAAAATATTTAATAAGAATAAAATTATATATTAATATAATATTGATAGTAAATTTTAAAAATAAATTTTAAAAAATTTTATTAATAAAAAAATTTTATTTTAATATATATATTTTTATATTAAAAATGAATTTTAAAAAAATAAATTTAGAATATTGGTAAACACGTCGTTAATGTTAATTGTTAAGCTATATTTAACTGTTACAAAATCATACACTTATCGAATAATTACCTAGTCAACTATTTGCAAATTACTTAAATTAAAAGATGAAATGTTGTTTTCTTTTCCTCGATTGTTTGACAATCTCGTAACTATTAGCTAGTGGAGTTCTGAAGTATTGAACCCAAAACTCTCCTATGGACGGTTGAAGTTGTTTCATTTTTTAGTAGTTATAAGTAAAGTTCTCCATTAACTACTTTCAAAACTGCATTACTGTCGAGCTTGTAATTTCTTTACGGGTTGGGTCCCTTATTAACACATTTCAGTGACTTCAGTCACTTAACCAAACAGTTAAATTTTGTAATCACACCTGATTAAAATACTAATTACGATTTAATACCTACCCGTGACATATCACCGCCGCCGATCACCGTACTACAACGTGATATCAATCATTCCCGATATTTTACACAATTTCTCGCGGGATTCTCGTGATAATTAACCGGCGCTATTAAACGCACTGGATACAAAAACCCTCGGTGCATTCACCTTCGTCGGTACACCTACCGTCCTTTCAAGTCAAGTCTAACGGCTGAGATTAACTGAGGACTCAATCGATGAATTAAATTGAATTTAATGGCGCTGTTTGAGTCCAATACTTTGTGTTCCGGTGCGAGTAATTGATACCGGGCGGTGAACGACAACAAGACAGTAGCGTCGAGTCAGTTTCTACTTTTCTCTTCCTTCTTCGAGCTTAGTTTCATTTTTTTAAAAATACAGAGAGAAAGCTTCAAACTGTTCTTCGTTGCAGTGTTCTTCAAATCTAACACTTACAAACACAAAGAAGAAAATTTGTTTTCTTTGATTGGAAATGGGAAAGAGTTCGAATTCGTGCTTTAAAATTCTCACCTGTGGAGCTGATGCTGGTGCCGAGAACGATGACGGCGTTCCGGAGCTGGATGTAGAGGTGGATATATATTCTTTTACTTCCTTTCGTTTATTTTTAGCTTCTTTTGGTGAATGTTTGACCTTTTTTTGTTATTTTGAAGAGGGACGTTGATTTTGTAGTGAGTTGAAGCGTAATGTAGATCGATCTACTGTGAACTTGTGCGATTTTTTTGAAGTTGAATGTTTGGGGATGGAAGTAGATATTTCATAGATTCTGGTACTAACATTGTTTGTTTTTCTAAGTTCGTTGATTTTTAGCAGGTTCACTAGTGTGCAGCTTGTTGTTGTTGTCTTGTTTTAGGAAAAATGTTGTTTGAGTACTGGTCGTGGAGTTATTGTTGTTATAGTGTAGTCCTAGTTTGGTTAGAAAGCATTTGTCTTCTACTAGATCTAGAGAGTTTCCAGCTTTTAATTAGATTATTAATGTCTTAGTTAACTTCAAAGCCGAAGTCTTCCAAAAAGAGAGAGAGAGAGAGAGAAGACACGAGCTCGTTTTTAATTTTTCATCGAATTTTTGAGCTCAGATACTCCTGCTGCTTATGACATCTTAGCTCAAAAAAATAATTACAGCGCTGTAGTGAAGGTCTTTAGAAATCATAACCTTGACGCTGCCAAATCTGTTAATAAAGCTGAAGTAGTAACATGAATGACAGTACGCCAAGCATAATACAACCCCGTGAGTCGATTGCTTCGAAGTTTGATTTCCTCAAAGAGCAGAGATATTGGCTCCAACTTTGCAGGCAATGTTTGTTATTTTAATGGTAGAACGAAATGTTGTATAAATGAAGTTAGTAGCAAAGGGATTAAATCCTCATATTCACTACTGCCACAAAACCACAGACTTGTGGTCTACCTATATAATGATTTTCTGCACAGCCTAGTTTGTCATTTAACGTGTTTATATTGTCTGTCTAAAAAAGACAATCCTCTGATAATATAAATCTCTTACACAGTTTTATTAGCTTGCCTTCAATTTGCTAAGCAACATAAATTGTAGCAATGCATCAGTTCCAAAGTTAGGAGTAGTTCCTTTTCTTATCTTAAATTTATTACCTAAATGAGCTTGGGTAAACAAAATGAAAAAAAGAAGAAGTTTCTAATGGGACTATACCCTGGAAACACTATGATTACGTATCATGTGCGTAAAAGTGGAACTCACTTTGTGTTGGCAAATGATTCATGCAGGAAGAAGCCAAGATGTGTGTTGCATTGCTTTACTTTCTCCTTTCGGTTTTGACAGCACAGCCAAAAGACTGTTAGGTTAAAGACACAACAAAGGCATTATATTCTGGTTCATTCGGGAAAACCACATCAACAATAACTATGCCTTAAGTGGGGTTGACTGATGTGCTATGAGTAATATGATACACATGCTATGAACATATTCTAAATTTTATGCATAAAGAAATATTCTTAGGGAGTTGAAGTTCATGTTACGTTACTAAACTTGTATTTGACATTTTTCCACTTCCGGGAGATGCATGGCCAATGGTCAAACCCCATGCTTAGTTATATCTTCTATGAATGTAAACTTGTTTCATCTCAAGCATTTTGATAGAGGTTTTGGTAGGTGTCTATGAAGACCACAGGGTATAGATTTTGTCTTGAACAAGTGAATTCATGTGCTCAATTTAATCTTGTGAAAGTACCATATGGATACCGCTATAAATCCATGTAGCTATAAATATATTATAGTCTTGTTGGAAATGAACCAGGCAAAGAAGCCAGATGCATGAAGTGATTCCTCCTTGATCTTTTTTGCAGCTAGTTCCTTTTATTGGAGCTATATCCTTGTGACATGCCAACTTATAGGAGGGAGTGATTAGATGTAAAGACCTATAATTATAAGAGAAGAGGATCAGAACTTTTTAGTGGACTAGGGATTTCTTGACAAGATGAAACCGATGTTAGCAATGACCAAAAAGACTCCTTACCTTTATATCTTTCAAATCTGATGTTCCATGAAGAGGTTGTTGCTTGAGTTTCAATATTTTGTTCTTGTGTAAAGGTACTTCCTATTCCAGCTTGACTATGACATTCCTTCCAATAAGTTGGGAAGAGACTTATAACCACTAAGTTACTTTTCAGCTTACCAAGATCTATAAAGTATTGTAATGAAGATGAAGAAAACATCTGGGTAACTAGATTATCATTTGAGGAAAACTTTTTAGGTCTTGCTTGAAGTCACTTCTTTTTCTTAAATTTTCATAAAAAACAGTGCACATTAAATAAGTTATGTAAAATGTTTGTGTTTTTATGGGAGCTCTTAGAATGCTATTATTTTCCAGAAAAATATATCATCAGATAAAAGGAGATGGAGTTTCCGAAAGAGATCTTCTGGGCATCGTGTTTTGAGCAATAATGTCACTTCTGAGCCACTCCCTATTGATAGCGATAAGGAAACCCAAGAAGCTACTGCAATTAATTGCTATTCTCCAATAAGTTCATCGATTCCTGAAAAGACTCACACTCAGGAAACGGTGATTGATAATCCTTCAACTCTGGTTGACTCTGGAGCTGCTGATGCAAAGCCTGCTGAAGTTGATACTCATGTGTACGACAGTACTGCTGCTGCTTCTGCGGAAATTCCAGAATCAGTTGCAGTCATTATCCAGACTGCTATCAGGAGATATCTTGTAAGCTCTCCACCAATATGTCTATGTTTGATAAGACTCTGGATAAGTTCACAATATCCGATTTAATTGTGATGTTTCTAGTCTCAGGAGGAACTCCGAAAACTTAAGCATCTTGTCAAGCTGCAAGCAGCTGTTCGTGGACACCTAGTCAGGAGACAAGCTGTTGGAGCTTTGCGCTGTCTTCATGCCCTTGTCAAACTTCAAATGCTTGTACGAGTTCGACATGCACAAATTCTAGCTATAAATTCAGCTAATGTGGAAATTGGAAAGAAAGAGGTAAGTTATTCTGCAGGATCCTCACATTTGAATAAAAGCATCCTATGTAATGCATGACTTGAATTTTTGATTATTAGTTTGTATGTTACAAATAAATAGATAATTTCTAAAATATGATTGTGTTACTCCTTCAACTTGTGAGGTTTCGGCCTACAAAGAGAATGAGGCTTAAAATAGATGGCAACACCAAAACTTCACTGTAACTGATAGCTCTAAAGAAAGTGCGACCTTCAATTTCTTCTGTCATAACTGTCACATTTCTTCAAGTGATTGTCTTGTGGAATCTGTTTATGTCTATTTATGCACCAACTCCTTGTTACGGTTTTTCAAGTTTTTACTTTTTGGAATTGTAATCAATTTTCTATTTTAGGGAAAAGGAACTACCAGCATCAATCAGAAGATTGCATATGCCTCCCGTGGGTTATTCTTAAATGCCTTTGCTCGTCAGGTCTGAACTCCTGAACTCATCTTTCCGTTTTCCTCCATTTTTTAAAATTTTTTAATTTTTTAAGGGTGTACAGTTGGAGTAATTAAGATTTTCCTCATTTACCATGAAGCTTTTGGAGTCCACTCCCAGCACAAAACCTGTTAGCATCAAGTGCGACCCTTCGAAAGAAGATGCAGCCTGGAAATGGTTAGAGAGATGGATGGTTGTAACCCCAGTCAATATTAAGCATTTACCGGATCAGAATTGCCTTAGTCAGGAAGAAGATCCCGAATTACGTGTTTCTAATGTTCCTAATGATAAATGGGATGAAACTGTGGCAGCACCTGCTGAGTCAAACACTTTTGACACTGCTACGACTGGAGAAAGTGATTTGATGCCTACAACTAAGTATGCACCTAATGCAAAGAGCTCATTAGAGAAAGATACCATGAAGCAATCTCAGGTTGAGGTTGAGGCTTCAAATTTGAATCAATTTGACTCTGAGAAACTCTTGGAAGGTAGCTCTGGTTCTCTCTCTGTTCAAATATCAGCACAGTCAGATTTGACTCCAGAATCAACTTTAGATGTCCCTGCTGAAAAGCCTGACCATGTCAAGAGCGAACAGCAATCTGATAAAAGGTTAAGCAGTGAGCCATTAGAGTCTGAAGGGAAAACGTTTGCTAAGGGATCAAGGAAAGCAAGCAATCCTGCATATGTTGCTGCTCAATCAAAGTTTGAAGAGCTTAGTTCAGGCGAAGTGGTAGGGCAGCCATGTAAATCCTCTAGCAGAGATTTGTTAGCTCGATCAAAAGTTGATAAACTTCAAAATGAAGTCAATCCTTCTTCACTGACTGATGAGCACAAAGCAGATTCCTTGTCAAAGTCTGATAATGTTAAGGCAGTTTCTTCACCAAAAGGTGACGACCGTAAGTTTATCGACTCCCAGTATCCGAAATCTCATGTGGCCCCATCAGAGTGTGGCACTGAAATTTCCATCTCATCTACACTCGACTCTCCAGACAGATCAGAAGCTGAAGCTGGTGAGATTGTACTTGAGATTACGTCTTTGGAAAAAGAGAAATATGGTACCAATGGTCGTACTAATATTGTGTCTGATCACAAGGTTAATTCGGAATCCATAGATGGTTCCCTTGAGCAATCAACAGAGCTGCAGAAAGTTGAGCATAGTAATGGAGAAGATGCTAGCGCATTGGTAGATTCTAATTCCATGCAGGTGGAGATGCAGACATCAAAGAATACTTCTGCTCCGCAAGTCAACATTGAGAGAGTATTAGATCCTGAAGTTGATCAGTCGTCGCCTAATATATCGCCAAGAAGCCATATTATTGTTCCAGAATCTCGAGGAACACCTGTGAGCCAATTATCTGTAAATGCCAAGAAAACTAAGACTGATCTTCCTGCTAGAAAGAAGAAATCTCAGCTAGCACCTAAGAGGTCACCTACCAATCCTAGCAGTGATTCAGGTGGAAGGAGCAGCACTGAGCATTTGCCAAATGACTCAATGACTACGAGGAGGCGAAGTTTCTTTGGCACAAAGCCGGATCAGGTTGATCATGAACCTAGAAACAGCAGCAGCAGTTCCCTTCCTAGTTATATGCAAGCCACTGAATCTGCTAGGGCAAAGGTCAATGTAAGCGTTTCTCCAAAAGCAAGTCCAGACGTGCATGACAAAGATAACTACCCTAAGAAGAGGCATTCTTTACCTATGGCTAATGGAACGCAAGGGTCGTCCCCGCGGATGCAGAGATCTACTTCCCAAGCACAACAGAATCTAAAGGGCAATGGGATCAATTCTCCACAGACTTCTACTGGTAAACTTTTGAGTATTTGATGAAATATGAACTGATATTTTCTTTCACACAGCTACTAGCTGCTTATAATGAGCTGGATACAAAAATGGTGCCCTTTAAGGTTGATTATTCTTTTCACAAGTTTGCAGATTCTACTGGCTTCATTCTCATTTCCCAAAAATATTGTTTTTTTACCCTGTGGGTTAGAAATTTTATGACTAATGTGACCTGTATGTGAATGGATTACCTTGGGAAACATGATTTGGCTACAGATGAAGATATCTTTATATTATACTAGTTTATTGTTTTTGACCGTGCTAAAGTCCAATAGTTCATTCAACCCCATAGACATGCTGCTACCTGTTAAGAGCTTGTGTTCTTCACGCTTTTTAATCAGGTATACACCCTTGTCACAGGTACACACCTTGTCATGGGACAGCAATAGTATACCTTTCTGCATTAAGTTATTTACTACTTCCACCTACGACAACTGTAGTTGCTATTTTTCCAGCAGATGCCTTTTAGACTTCGAGACACCTAACATGTGGATGCGCTTTTGCAGAGCGAAGATGGCAGAGATGATTGAACTTTGCTTGACGAGAATTGCCTGGATGTGTTGTCAGTTTCTACCTAGCAGCTTACTGATTTTGTGTGGTGTAGTTTCCCCTGCAGTTTGTGAAGTTATTAACATCTGCTTTTAGTGTGGAGATGCATATGAATGCACGGGACAAGTGCGATGCTTGGTTTATACATGTAAATTGGTGTTGTTTATGATACTGTACCCTGATCACATATTTGGTTTGTTATTCTGCACAGATTTTGGTGATGCTTTAGACAAAAGTGTGGAAATAAAGTGATTGATTTTGGTTTCTTTTTGAGTTGGACTGTTGCTATACCAAGCATTCCTTTTCTTACTCCCTGTTTGGCATTGCTTACCAAAAAATTTTACGTATTGATAATTTGTATTATTTTTTATTTAAAATTTTTTTTTATTTTAAAGCAATTTTAGAAGTCCACTTTTGACTTTTTAGAACATTATGGGTGTAATAATATCCAATAGCCTAACGGTCCATTGTTGAGCAATTGTTGCTTCTTTTGGGCTTTCGGAAAAGTAAGTTTATAAAGAACAAGGAATTAAAAAAAAAAAATTAAAGTAAATTTATAAAAATAAATATAAAAAGTCATTTTAACATATTCGGAAGTGATTTTTTGCTAGTTTGTACCTGGCAATCTACATTATGGTATGAAATGAGGCGCATATAAAGCCGTGGATGCTACTGCTACATTATTGCATTTCCGCAGTTAGCTTGAATATCAAATCCTTTTGTAAAGAACAAGATGTACCTCAATCATAGAATCAGGAAATTGGATTTTCATCTACGTTTACCTTTCTCAAAAAAAAAAAACAAAGCTTGAAATTGAAAATTCTTCACAGGTCGTAACAGAAATGATTCTGCAAAACTGCTTTTTTGTCTAATCACATAATACAGATGCAGAAAAATGAACCGCATCCTAAATTTAGGCTCCACGTTTTCGAGTCAACCTGCTAAGCCATGTAGCACTATTACCCTGACCTTACTGCTTTACCTCACTGAATAGTGCAGGAAAGCTAACAGGTGAACATCTTTGATAGAACGGAACTAATAACTGAGTAGATTTTATATACTACGGTAAATATGGATGAGGATAAAAGAAACACAATAAATTAAGGAAATTCATATTCTTCCGGCAATGCTTGTATCCAGCTTAATTCTTTTTGTTGTATTCCTGGGTTCAACCTTCTGCGCAAGAGACCTGTCGTGCACAAAGGGGCAGCTGGCCCCATTCCGGCAACCTCTTGGTGTGTTGAAATAAGCACAAGGCTTAGGGCCCTTGTGCTTCTGCTCTCTTTGATTGGTCATTTGGATTCCTCCATCAGTACGTTTCATGCCAATGAAATTATTAGATTGGACATGAACATTACCGAACTGCACGGGGTTTGGATCAGGTGATACATGTCCATGCAGCTGAACTAAACTTTTGTAATAGTTCATGTCCTTCACCTGCGGGGTCATAGCAGGAGGCTTGGCTGCTGCAACATCATACATCTCTGATGGCTGTATGCTCGCTGCCGAGGCCCTGGGGGCATTCACAGCTGGAACATTTTCATAAACGTCAGAAGGCTGCATACTCCTGGCAGGAATGCTGGCCACATTGGCTGCAGGAATTTTCTCATAAATGTCCAAAGCTGGGAGTCTGGGCACATTCACTGCTGGAAAATTTTCATAAACCTCTACACGCTGCACCTTAGAAGCAGGAACTCTGGCAGCATTAACTGCAGGATATGTGTCCGGACCTGTTTGCGGAGGCAAGGTGTTACTGTTGTGTCTAACATGAGAGGGTGGCAGAGTCTGAGGCAAGGGCAAGGAACTTGTAGCTGCAGTAGACAATGTTTGGTTAGGCTTTCCTGAATCTGATACTAGCTTCTCAACTAGTTCTGGATTGCTGAGGAGCTTGATGAGTAAATCAGGATCAACAGGACCTCCTCCTTTACTGCCCATAATTGCAGCATACGCGATAGAAGCAGCAGCTGCAATGTCAGGCTGTGCATTAAATCCACCAGTTGTTGCTGGCTTTTCAGTACACTGGGCAAGGACATTACTGTGTAGCTGATTTTGACCTGTGGTATCTGGTGCTTCTAGGGACGGTCTAAACACAAATCTCTCAGCGAAATTTAGTTTTTGGTCCTGATTGGGTGCACGTACAGGTGATTCATGATCAACCTGTTCCAGTGCATCTTCATCCTCGATTGCAGTTATTGGTATAACAGGAGTAAGAGAATCATCATGAATTGAATTCTCAACAGCAGAAGCAACAGATGGGCTGGAATACATAGTTTGGCAGTTTAATACAAGAAAGAAGTCATTGAGATATAATCCTCATAAAATACCCAGGAAACTCACTTGGGAGGGATGGTGGACGGATAAGAATAGATTGTCTCAAGGACTCTACGCTGTCTCTGATTCTCCAAGTGTACCTCTTTGCTCTCTTCACCAGCAACCACTTGCCACTCAGGGTTCAACAAAAACTGCAAAAGTCGCAGATTGGAGTCATTTCTAAAAGTTCCTAGATATTGAACACTGACAGCTGCAAGAAAACATCATACTCTGTTAGGACAGCGCCATTTGATGACCGGCAACTGAGAGATGCGAAATTTATGTGAATCCTCAGTTACATCAAAACCAGGAGGCAAGGAGTCATCTGGACCTATTCCTGGTGTCTGTCTCATCCATGAACCCTTAGCTTTCAGTTGTTCTTGTGCTCCAATTCTGGACTGCGAGGGAGCCTCCTCTGACAAAAACAACCTCACCTGCTTGTAATGGAACGTTGGAGTTAATGAAGATGAAAGATGATGCACTAAGCACAAACCAGTAAAATGGCATGCCAAGAATCTGAAGATACTTTGAAAAAACATGTCAGTAACAAAAACATCAGCTCAACAGCCAGATATCATCCTCAGTTCCTTTCAGAACTTCTGGAAATACATTACATAATACAATAACAGTACCAAAGTTTTTATCAAATATCAGAAAACAAACAAAATATGACAATCAAGATGGAAGTCAATAGGATCATAGGACATGACTGAAAATTGATTATAAACCAAGGTTGTATTGACAATCGAACAACAAACAAAAAATGAGTAAATAGGCTAGAACTATGGAAGTGGAAAATTAGATTCTAAGCAAAAAAACAAAAAAGAAAATGCTATTGGTTCAGATAATACTGAAACTAGTTCAACATATCAAGGATTCTGAGTTCTGCTAAAATAGAATAGATAAACACACATCTTATAAATATAACTTTTCCAGGAGTCTCAAGGAGTTTTATCCATCCAATGTAGTCAGGTCATCTAAACAGGCCAATGATCTAAAGATTCTAAACCAAAACAGTATTAACCAAAGGTGAAAAAATCTGTAGCAATTAACAGAGTTACAATGGAAGCAAATTTTGTCCAATATCCCTCCTAAGAAGAACATTTACCAACACACCGATAAAAATTTGCCTTTTCATTCATAGTGAAAAGGGTAAGTAAGCCAAGCCCATAGCATGTCACAGGAAAGCAAAGAATGTGATTAAAAATGGAGGAATGTTTAAGAAACAATAAGCTGCACTCACTCCATGATTCAAAAATATACTCACTAACTGATAAATTACTATCCACATTATAATATAAACATGAATAAGGCAACATTTCTAGAAAACATGTCTACCAAGTGTCTGCTAAGAGTAGTATCAAGCTATATTATACACATTCTGATCATTGCCTAACAGAGAATAATAGCAAGGTTCCTCTTTAGCATTTGTACCAAGGGAGTCTGCTGCAGTATATCACATCATTTGACAAATATCAAATCATTTGACACACTTTGCAATAACTGCAAATGCACAAGCACACAGAACATACTCAGAATTCAAGTGCTAATAAAGCCTCAAAATTGAGAACTGACTTATGGTGACCAGTGTCACACCTAAATGAAGACGCCACAATGATTTTTAAAAAGGCAACAATCTGTTGCTCAAATTCTTTGGTGAATGTCTCCAACTTCAAGAATCTAATATCTTCTTAACTGCATTCTTTAAAAATTCACAAATGTGTATAGCTCATACACATCACATAAATCTAACCAAACAAAATGGGGTTTGTTTAGCCTCTGATTGATTCTCTTTTTATCTATTTAAAAAACCCAAATCAACCCATCAGCTGGCAATCAAAAAAGTTATTTGCAAATTTATCATCCCTTGGCTTGTAAAAAGACGAGAACCTTGTTCTATAAATTTATTACGTAAGCAACTACCAACTTACTTAGTCATAGCTACTGAAAATTTCTTACCATAAACCTCTTGCCTGCGTGATTGAATTATGCCATCGAAGTGCCTAAAGATGCATTTATAGCATCAGTTAGCCTCATGGAAGAAGCTTTCACACACTCAACTTTTATTAGATGAATTGAACTCCAGATCCATTCACATGCATTATATGAGAACCTTATGGTTTTTCTTAGGCATTGACCATTCTTCAATAAGAAGTTATCGAACAGTCTTACAAACAAAGTTCATTTTATAGCAATGCAAGACCTCTCCATTACTTTGAAAAGCAAGCAAGGTAACTATTGTAAGTCATCATCCCATTTGTTTGATATGTAGGTGCAAGAGCGCAGACTGAATATTGCTTCACTGAGCTTTTGTTTGCTGCTTTTTTTTTTTTTTGCAATTAACTCGTGGTCAGGTTTATGCATGTTTCACTTTTGTTTCCTGAATTTCCCTTTTAAAAAAAAATGTTTCATTTGCATAAGGTATCTCTTTCATTGCCACTTTTGCACCGGTGAAGAGGTATCATTGCATGCAGAGAATCAAGTCACCAAGCATTTAGTTGTCATTAGTTACAACTTAAATCATGAGTTATTGAATCATATCTATCCAAACAAATACGTCATGTGAATAGAATTCTTATCCCTAATTAATTGATATATCTTCAGTTTAAATATGAATACAATTTTGTAATGCTATATTCATCAAGCATTTGGTCTTATGCGTGCAACCTGTATTAATTATTTTCAACTGGCTAATACTTGATAAATTTAGTATAATTGTCTTTCTAAAATCTCTTAGTAGACAACCAAAAATCTTCATGCGAGAAAATTGCTCCATTGTCATCAAAGACAATTATTGTATAAAGCATGAACACTTTCTGAATAATGTTAGAACTTAGAAGGGATTAATCCTTTTTCTATTAGTGATGGGATTAAACGTTCCATAATGATAAAGATTTGATGCTGTCATTTTGTCAGATTTGGAATAAGCTGCAAGAATTATGAAAAAGAATTTGATAAGTTCCATTATTTTTTTCATTACAAAAGTTTCTCTTTTTAATTCAGAATAACTGTGACAAGGAAATTATCATCACAAGAATAAAGTAAGCATTAAAGATTTATTGTTGATTTTTGCTAGTAATTCATTTAAAAAACAATTTCTTCATGATTATAGAGTTTTAACAAGTAAAATAAGCAATTTTCCTCTGAAAATGAAACTTTACAAATGGTGGTAAAAAAAATTTAAAGAAACAACATCTGAGACCCCAAAAACCTAATCAAAAGGTCCAACATTAAGGGGACGAATCCTAGTTAAAAAAAATAGTTTAATTTATTTCCAAAAAAATTGCAATTAAAACTAAAGAAATTCCACATTCCTTCTTCAATGGTTTTTTTACCTGGCGCAAGCAAATCTCCGGGGCCCAAGATACCCTCTTCAACTGCCTCATCCCCGCCATCGTCTACAATCGAACCAAAAAATTCTTTTGATTCTTTTAAACAACAACCAAATCTCGAATTTTTGTTTCTCTAATTTCGTTTACTTTAAGTCGAAACCCTAGATCCACAAAAGCAATTAATCGATTGCGATCGATTTCGCTGAAACCCTAACCCTAGCGCTGCAGTTTCTTCAATCGAATAACAAAGAAGAGGAAGAAGAAATTGTAGATCAGACCAAAAAAAGGAATTTTTTGAAGTGAATAGAGACGCGTCTCAATTGATCTCCTCCTTCTCTCTATCTCGAGACTTTCCGTTTCTTCTCCGCCCGTCTTTATAATTTGTTTTCTCAATTTCTATTTATTTAATGTTTACAAGTGTCTATTTGTTCGCTGTAATTTGTTTTTTTAATTTTAAATAAATAAATATTGTTCTTTTTTCTCGCCTTTCAGTGTTTACCTCGGGAACCTAATTAATACTGCGTTTGCAAATGTTTATCATTTTCAAAAACTCTTTTCAACTCCAAAACTTATATAATAAATTTTAAAATTTCTTTAACAAATTTAAAATATATAATATAATTATAAATAATTATATTTATATTATTATTTTAAATAAAATATTAAATTTTACTTTTATTACAAATTCTTTGTATAAACATTCCCGAACGTCTTCAATTTCAAACCCCAAAGTCAATATGGCTCGACCAGATCAGGTCGTGTTACGTAATGAATGTTAAAAAACGTAAAATAATTTATAAGTGCCTTGCTTGTAAACCTGTAATATTAAGGACTTTAAATTGCTAATCATGTTCGCTCAAATTACGTCGGCTAAAAGAATAATTAAAAATGAAGGTCTTTATCCAAATGTAGGCAATTTGTAGACTGATATTGCAAACTATTTAATATTTCTTCCCTACGTTGATCAGGTTCGCGAAGTCGCGATCATGCGGTGAGTAGTGAAAGATTTTTTTTTCCGTCGCGAAAGTTTCCGGCGAAGATGTCAAAGTTTTTGTGAAAGGTGAAAATTGAATAGAACGCATTAGATACATACAAGGACAGCAGCGTGCATGATGCAGTTCACCGCAAGAAAGCGAAAGGAATCGAACCCGGCTTGCCAGCTTGAATTCCAGCGCTGGCGCCGAAAATTACGGTGACTTACCTGAACGCTGGAGGCGTGTATTGATGCTACTTCTACGCCGGCGCAAGCTATAACGCAGCAGATTCTCGGGAAAGGCAGATGCTTGAGACCGAGCAGATGTCTGGGGAAGCTGGAGATAAGTGGCCTGTTCTCATACCTGAAGACGTGATCAACATGAGTTTTCCGGGAACCAAGGTATGCTTTTTAACCCCTTCGCTTCTTTTTGCTTTGTTTTGGTTAATCATCTGCAAAGCATTTCGTCGAATATGTTGTCGGGGTAGTTCTATTTCTTGACGTGTGTCTATCGTTTTGGTCATATGCAGTGGGTGTTTGGTTTTAATTTAGAGACATTTTGATCTTCTAATAGTTTCCATTTTGAGTGATATCTGATGACAGGCACATTATTTCCTCATCTGTAGGTCGTTTATAAAGTTGATCGCTTTCTATGTATAACATACTACATTAAATCCGACCGCCCAACTGAATTTAATATCGCCCATTTAGCTTTATCATGCTTGAAAATGAGTGAAGCTGATATGTGTCACCACATTGACCATGCTGCTTTAGTGGTGTTGGTTCTGTTATAGATTTGAGATGAGAGAACTTTGTGGTAGGTGCTGAGGTTTCAACTTGAAGTTGGTTCTTGAGGAGTCTTCGTCGCTTTCTTCTTGAAAAATTCTCTTCGAAAGTCTAAATTGACAAACATTAGCGTATGTACTCAAAACAGAGAGAATAAAATAGATAATTGTTTTAACCTTTTAGGTTTACATTGATCGATGCCTATCATGCCAAAGATCGAAATCAGGAATATGGTTATTGTTTTGGCATAAATCAACACGCAATGTGTTTTACCTGATACGAGTGAAGAATTACATGACTTGCAGTGATTAGTTGGAGAGAGCGTTTGAGAGTGCTTATAAAATAGAACTTTTTTAAAATAGAAAATATTTTTATTTTTTTGAAAAATGAGCTTTATTTTTTTTATTTCCAAAAAAATAATAGAAATATGCAATAAAAAGATTTCACTTCGTAGAATTTTTCTATACTTTCTAAATTTTTAAATAAATTTTTTATATATTTATAAAATATATATTAAAAAATATAAAATGGATTGATAAATAATTTATCATAAGCTGTGCCAAACGGGCTCGGATTCCTGTGGCTGAGTTAGTCCATATATATATATGTACAACGGCTTTATCTATTTTCTTCTGTAATGCCAAAGTGAACTTTAGTAGCAAAATTGCTATATTTAAACCACTTTATTAGACTTTTGCGAAGTATTGAATGAGCATGTTTATCACTTAGAATCCATCTCTGAAAAGGTCTTTTTAAGGTTGATTATAGGGATGAATACAGTGGTTAAAATTTTCTAACGGAAAGGCTACAGATGAATACATTGCTACAACCTCGGTATTAATTTCCATTCAGGTGTTTCTCAAGATTAAGTTTGGGCTTGAACGATAACCTGATAAAAGCTAGGATCAATATCTGAAATATTTATAGAACTGGAACTAATATCTTTTTGAAATGACTGTAGCAGTATCAACAGTTGCATGGAAAATATTGATCAGTTTTATTGAAGCATGATTACTTACTATTGAAGGATCTGTGTATTTACACATCAAATTTAGTGTTACAACTAGAGAATAAGATAAAACGAGGAGATTCTGCTCCACCTTCCTCAGAGATTTTGAATTAATCAGCCAATATGTGACAGATGACTGAGTGGGCATTTGAACGCATTGCTGAATCATTGGATGCATGATTCATCTTTACTAGCTGATTTGGAAAATGTGAAAGTAATCTTGATGAATTAAGCAAATTGGTATGCTAAGTTGAGAACCATGCTTCAGAAATAATCTTGTAGATTCTTTTAGTTGATAATAAAGAAGCTAGTAGCTCCCATTTGATTTGAGAGAAAATTTGCTTCATTCTTTTAACACCATACTTGAAGTTGCCTCTACAGTTTTGTTTATAGTTTCCATGAGTTACTTTGTCGAACATATATTTTATCGGATGACAACTTCTGGGGGTTGCATTAGTGGGAGAATGAGTTCCAATTTGAAAAATAATGCAGTTTAACCTTAAGCCTATTTGTGCACTGCAAGCAACCAGCATCATTTCATCTATATCAGCAGTCCTATATACAGAAAAGCAAACAGCCTGGAGTTCATCAGTAAATCTGTTAGATTACAGATTAACCTATAAATAGAAACTCAATGCAACAGATTGCACCTACTTAGTATCACATCAGGAGCCATGAACAAACAACTACGAGCTAGGTATACTGGCAGCACTGTTGTACAAGTTTGTAAAGCGAGACCAAGAGGGTGCCTCTTTAACTAAACTTTCAATGGACTTTCCTATGTTGTAACAAGACATTTAATGATTATTATAGAGGTTAGTACTTTGTTTTATATCTTGAAACTTTAATAACGATACAGATTTGAGTTAGGGCACTTCAGAATTTTACAAGTATTTCATGAGGCTTTGAATTTGTTGGAACTGTCTTAAATCATATATGTTCTTCTAAACTGTGATATTTCATTTACGGCACACGTTGAATGTACTTTGAGTAAAATTACCTGAGTGGTTAGCACTATCTTGATTAATAAATATCTTGTAAGATCAATGTTCTATTAAAATCTGAAGTGTTCTGCACTCATTGACATGTGAAGCTTTTGAGGTGTTTCCTGTATCATTTTGAGCCTTTGACGGATTGTAGGTTTCCTTTGAATTGCTATGTTCATTTTGAGATTGTCCAAATAGCTGATTTATTATGTTTTCTGGTGATTCAGAAAGTGTTAAGCAGTGCTTATAGCACTAGTTTTTATTCTAAAAAAGCTCTCACATTTTTCAATAAATTTTCAACAGTATTTTAATTTTATTTTTAAATTTGAAAAGTCTAAATAGATTGTATGTCAATATTTGTACGTATAATTTTTTTAAGATAAAATAAGTCAAGCTTTTTTTCTGAAAAATCATAAATAAGATTCATTCTAACAAAGTTTCTTATTTTAAGTACTTTCTAACATCCCTCGATCCATTTTGAGATTGTCTAATAGATAATTGATTTTAAATGCTTAAAAAGCTTAAATTGTATACTAAAGTTGATTAACGCTTTTTTTCCCAACCTAAAAAAAGCAGAAGGGAAGAGTCGATAATGCAGGAGTTGCGCTGCTGAAAATTTTGGTTCCACTATCAAGAGCTAATTGGCATTGTACGACCGGGGACGTTTAAAAGTTCTTACAAAATAGAATTTTTTAAAATAAAAAATAATTTTATTTTTTTTTAAAAATAAGTTTTATTTTTTTATTTTAAAAAAATAATATAAATATGTAATAAATATATTTTATTATGTAAAATTTTTTTATATTTTTTAAATTTTTAAATAAAATTTTTAAATATTTATAAAATATCTATTGAAAATATGAAATAAAAAATTAAAAAATTTTGTTTGGAAAATGCAATCCCAAACTGACTCACACAGTAAACTCTTATGATGAGCATGGGGAAGAGATTTGTTGTGCAACTTGTTTTTCGAGTAAAAGCATATATGTTTAGAGCGTGTTTACTTTATGAATAAAATAGATGAAGTAGAATTTTTAAAAAATAAATTTAAAAATAAAATTAAAAATATTTTAAAAAATTAAAATTTTATATTAATTTTATATTTATAATAAATTTAAAATTGATTTAAAAAAATTTTGATAAAAAAATTTTATTTTAATTTTTATATATATTTATATTAAAAATAAGTTAAAAAAATAAAGTTTGAAGCGTCGGTAAACACGCTTTTAATGTTCATGCTGAATCCTCAACATTGGAATCCAAAAATCAATTCGTGCTTCATGTATTGCCCTATTTGACTGTGCTTTTAGCCGCTGTAAGCAGCTTTTAACGGTAGAAAATAAAAAGCTTCGAATCGAAGCTTTTCAAGCAAAGCCGCGCGGGGCTTTTCTTCCCGAGTCTGGGAATGTCTATTTTGCCCAAGATAACTTAACACAATTACAACATATATTTAGGCAGATCCGACATCAGGACCAATTTTGTTTCACCGTTTCTCTTCTTCTCTCCACCGCCACGCGATTGCTCGCCGCTGCCATCGCAAGCGACACAGTTCGTACGAGCGATGATTTCTACTCCACGATTCAATTGATGACTCACCACAAACACCCCTTCGCTGCTATCAACTCCGCTTCATTTCCTTCCTCCTCCGCCGCCTCCGCCAACGCTGCCATGAAGTAAACGAAATCTGCTGAACCGGAGAAAACGGAATCCATACCACGCATCACGCGAAGGAGGATGGCGCCATGCTGTTGGACCAAGAAGAGCTCAAAGCCGGAGCGGCTGGGCCCGCTGCGACTGGTGTAGCTGCTAATCTTTCGAGGAAAAAGGCCACCCCGCCGCAATCTTCCACGAAGAAGCAGCTCATTATCAAGTTCAACAAAGGTGATATTTTTTTACTCTCTCTGTTTGTGATTCTGTAGTGAAGCAAATAGATGAATTTTGCTGGCTCTATTGGACTCGAACATGTCAGTTGATAGAACACTCCTCAATCATCTTCTTAGGATGTTTAGTGCTTTAGGAATTTACTCAAAAAGTTTCGAGAAGCCCTTTCTTTAATGTACTTCTGAATTTTATGCTGCTGAAGGTATGAAGTATATGCAACTAGTAGATGTGCCTGACTATCTAAAGCATGTTAAGGTGCTATGATCTCAGATATATCTATTTATTGATTTAAAATTCTTTGGTTTCTCATTCTGAATAGCACTATTCAGAATAGTACTATTCAGCTAAGATTACATGAGGAACATGAAGATGCCTGCTCTATCTAGATGCAAGCACTAGGAAGCCACTCATAGCAACTGCCGGGAAACAACTTCTTCAGCGGCATACATACTCTATTCTTGATAAGGTATAATGTATGACTTCTTATGTACATTTGCCAGCGATCTGATCTTTTTATTCATTACTAATTAGTTCTTTGAATTTTATTTCAACAAGGGATGCACAATGCTTATGGAAGGAAATCGTATTGAAGACCTTCAGAGAATGTATAATCTTTTCCAGAGGGTTAATGCTCTTGAGATGCTTTTGAAGAGCCATTTTCATTAAATATATTTTTTCAAATTTTAATAATATAGAAAAAATTTTATGATTATTTAAATATATTTTTTAAATTTAATATTATAATAATAATTCTATAATAAATATTATTAAATTTAATTATTGATTTATATCAATTATAATTTGTTAATAAATTTATAAATATTGATATAAGTAATTATTTATATAATATTTACATAATCAAATTATTAAATTTTAAAATAAATAATATATAAAAAGAATTAAAATTTTTATAAAATATTAATTATTATATATTTAGGGATACTTTAGTCATTATGTATTTTATACAGAAATAAGTATAAATTTAGTCAAACACTTTGTTCAGCTTTCAGTATTAAAAAGTACGATACAATAAAATTTTATCCAAACACATTTCAAAATAAAACTATTTTTATATTAAAAGTTTTACAACCGCTTATAGTATTTTAAAATAATTTTATTTCAAAAGTATAAAAATTTCAGCACATCCAAGGGCTATGTTATCAATCAGCTCCTCTGGCAACTTGCTAAATGGATTCGAAAACTTAAGCTCCAAATAAGATGCACCTCTTTTGTAGTTGGAATACTAATAAAAACACAGTTGCATTAGATCAAATTAGGATGTATTTAATTAGTAGAAGTGAGTTTTATGAATCTGAGTTCGAAAAAATTAATTCTGTAAGAAGTGGATTAGAAATAAATTCAATGAGTTTGATATAAATTAAAATTTAAAAAATAAATTCGAATTTAAAATCTAACTAGAGAAAGTTAACTCTATGCAATTGAAACACAATCATTAGCATGCGCAGAAATCTTGAATACATGTCGTCACTCTAGAAGTGACTTAATATATTTATTTTTATAAATTTATTCTCATAAAATCACTTCTTAATAATTTATTTTTGTGAAACTTATTTTCATATACTTCTTTGACAAGTAAAACAAATCCAAAGTGTATGAGCAAAATAGATCTTTAAGTACCCAAGCCTAATACAACAACTCGGTCTCCACAAGTTGAAAGAACCAGCGCCGCTTGCGTCTGTCTCTCATCGGAACGATTCAAGCGAGTCAGTAACCATGGCGGATGGCGACTACGACGACATTGACATAGGGTGAGCTTCTTTTCCCGCTGATGCTTTTGGGTAGCAAAGAAGTGATTCTAGGGCTTTTGGCTTTGTTTCGATTCTCAGGTTTCAGTTTGTTCTCACTCTCCGTGTAGATAATTTTTCGCGCGAAATACACTTGTAGGGGTTCGTGATGGTTTGCTCTCACACTGTTGTTGAATTCCCGCATGAAATGCAGTGTTAGGGTTTTGCAAGGGTTTAACTTTTGGACAATTATTATTCGCGATTTATCAGAAGGATTTTCGCTATATTGTTTGTTGGAATTCAGTATGAACAGAAGAAAATTGAGAGGAATATTGATTGCTTGTTAAAAAAGACACTCAAGTTTCTGGAATTCGTTGATGCTGTGTTGTGACTCCTTTTGTAGGCTATATGTGCACTTTTAGTGTAATGCTTTTTTCTTAGCAAATTGAGTTGATATTTTCAATTTTAATTTGATTCTTATGCATTACTTCATAGGTTCAATTTTAAGGGTTTCCCTTTGTGCAACTCTGTTTCAGTTTTTACTGCCTACCAGACTGTGGATTTCTGTAACCATAATAACTATATTCTTCATGCCCATTGATGACTGCTGTTTGCAATGATGATGTCTCCCTCAGTTTCTTCTTGAGTGATGTCTTCTAGCTAAAATTTGCAGTATTTTCTGATTAAAGAACCTTCAGAAATTTTAATGCGTTGGTGCAGGTATGAATATGAGCCACCAGAACCTGAGATCGAGGTAGTACCTTGTGTATGGAGTTGTAAACTCTCTTGAAATAACCTAGAAATAAACAATTCTGAAGCTCTGGTGTTCCATTATATAGGAAGCAGTAGAGGAAGAGGATGTGGGGAATGACAACGAAGATGCACCTGATACATATGAGGATGGGGAAGAGAAGGAGGAGCAACCACCAGTTGACCGGCCACGAAAAACTTCAAAGTACATGAATAAGTATGAGAGGGCTAGGATACTAGGAACGCGGGCGTTGCAGATCAGGTGTGCTAAAAAACTCCAATTTGCAGCTAGGATTCTGGGTTTGCAGCTAAGATCTATGATATTCTAAAGTTAAATGTTAGCATAATAACATAATTTGGTTTTGACAGCATGAATGCACCAGTAATGGTGGAGCTGGAGGGTGAAACAGACCCACTGGAGGTAAGATAAAATCCTCTAACATAATTTTGGGAATCGAAATAAGTTTATGGTTTCTGGGTGTTTGCTGTCTTCATTTAGTTTATGGGAACTTTCATGAGTAAAGGATGTAATGCTTTGAGCTTGATTTTGCAAGGACCTGTGGTTGTAGCTAAAGAATTTCTCTACCTTATTAGTCTTTAAATCTTATAATATTACTGCTTGATGCTGCTTTGCAGGGTGTGGATTTTTTCTTTATATATAGAACTCTACTAGCTACTCATCTGTATACTAGGCTTGCCATGCCACAAAGAGTCATCTTTAATCTGCTCCTTTGGGTGCTTGATATTGCACTGGAAGAGATATGAACAATAAGCATATGTTTTAATGTCTCTGTCATTCCTCAGTAGAATAAAATTAGAAGCCTTTTGCAAAGATGTCTATTATATTTCAGTTATTACACAAATTCAAAGTTTTTGGTTATCTGGATGTAGTGTCTTCACGGCAAGGTGACCAATCATGTTCAATTTTAGAATCCGAATACCTTTACGATGATGATGATTATCTAATCTGCTCTTGCATGCAGATTGCTTTGAAGGAGCTTCGGGAGAGCAAGATACCATTTACAATTCGCCGTTATCTCCCAGATGGCAGGTAAAGAACTTGATTCATTCATCCTCTTGCGCCCGTGTGTTTTGTTACTGCAGTCTTTGACCTCCTTATTCTATCACTTTCTGCAGTTATGAAGATTGGGGCATTGATGAGCTCATCGTGGAGGATTCATGGAAGAGGCAAGTTGGTGGCGACTGACTGAAAAATGGTCAGGCTTCCTTCTGCATATTACATATCTTCGGCCCATTGATGGATCTGTTTGCTGTGATGTTGAATTTGTGAAATATCAGCCATGACTATAAGAATGTAGGAAATAGTTCATGTCCTAGAGTCAGTCTGTTCTGTATGGTGGCAATGAAAACCAAAAACAGTTCTGATTTTAGTGGTATGTTATTGGAGCACTTACTTTAGCGGATCCCTAGCATTGAACAGTGCAATTGTACCCATATATCATGTATGCTTTTATTTGCTTTCAAGCTGTGTTGCACTTGGACTGTGTAATGCTTTACTTTGATGTAATATATTGTCGGCATATCAAAGAAGGTTTAATGGAAGATAATGGAAAGTTGGAAACTATAAGGAACTCACTTCACAGAACTTGGGTCATTTTGCTATGAAGTACGTTATTGGAGCAGTTACTTTAGCAGGTCCCTAGCACTGAACAGCGCAACCATATCCATATATCCAGCATGCTTTTATTTTCTTACGAGCTGTGTGTTGCACTTGGACTGTGGTATGCCTTACTTTTTTGTAATATATTGTCCGCATAACAGAGAAGCTTCAATGGAAGATAATGGGAAGTTGGAAACTGTAAGGAACACACTCCACGCTCTTGAGCGCACGATGTACAGGATTATACATTTCTATGGACAAAACTTGGGTCATTTTGCTATGAAATATTACCGGTAACAATGACAGTACCAGCTCTCAGTGCAAAAGCCATGAGAAATATAAATGTTCGTTACAGGAAGATAAATATATCGCTAGCAGGCAAAGGTGATAACTCTTGAATAAGTTATTCTTGGCTCTTTCTATAGTTTACGCTCTGCCTTTACAAATAACTGCATACCTGCAAAAGGAATTTTTTTTCAGGGTCTGTCATCTACGCATATTTATGTTACACATTTACAAGTTAACACACCTTTACAGTACAAGTGGTATATAACATGGAGGTAGGTAACAAAAATTATCTCAGAGATCTAGACCTTCAATCCTCTAATCATCTCAACGATCTTCGCGTTGGACCCTATTTGGGTCTGACACCATGTCCATCATCATTTTCTCAGGTGAGTCTTCCCAGCTAGCAAATGTTTTCAAGTCAACCTGCATCACAGTGACCTAGATAAGCAATAAAATTACCTACTGCATGACAAAGAGGGTATATCTTAAACCAACCTTTCTGCGTTGTTCTGTGAAGATAGTTTCCCTCTTCTTGTATATATTCTGTTGCTCTTTTGCCACTTGACCACCAAGTCCCCACACTTCAAACTCCAGCAATGAAGCTTCCACAGGTAAAAACCCCTGCAGAAGAAAGCCATAACAGCCAATAAGCATACTTGGTATTAGAATTAGCAGTTTCTCCTCCTCATCCCTATACTGCAATGTATAGTACATCAACTATGTCAAAACACAATTGCAGCTAAAAAAATGCAAACGAGCTAAGTTTGATAGTTGCCTAGAAAATAAGGTATCAAATAGTGTTTGCTACTACTCTGTTCCTGTTATAAGAACTTACCTGATTAGGAATTAGAGAACGGGACTGGAAAGTCTTATCAACAGCATGGTGCCGTATTGTAATTCTTGCAAAATCTTCATCTATGAATATCCTCTCATTCCCAATTGTCCCTCCAAATGCTAAGCCAACAGGCTTTGGATGTTGTTCATATTTTCTGCCAGTAGGATGCAAATGACAATACACAAAGTTTTTGTCCTTACCTGTACAACATTCAAGAAGTCATATAATGATGAAGAAATGAAGTGTATATATAACAAGAGAAAATTTTGTACTGAATACCGGAAGGAGAAAGCACGTGAAAGATAGGCCTTATAGCATAAAGATAGGCTGAGCTCCCAGTGAATGTGTCTCTATTCTCATACCCTTCTTCAGTTAGTATCCCAATCACCCATCTTCTGATAGTACTGCTCTCCTGAGACGAATCTGATGAGATGGCAGACAGTAAAGCCAACAAAGGGCCGTTATATCCTTCAACATTCGACCAGAACCTGCTCAGCCCCTTTCCATGAATTGATGACCTGCATATTAACGCTGATTCCGGTTTAAATCCCTACAATTTTTAAGAATGAAATATTCTAGGACCAAACGAAATGTCTAGACATGTCTAACAAGTATATGTCAATAAGAAGCCAACTGCATTAACATAATATCTTCAATAGTCAACCTGAGATGCAACAAACCAATCACAGTACCTAACACATATCATTATTCAGTCTTTTTGATTGAATTGGACTAAAGGCATGAGATATAATATAAACAGCAACATCAAACAATAAAAATATGCTTCTATAACGCAAGTAGTTGCCAAATCATATAGATACAACTTAATGCTCTTGAAAATAACAATTGAATAACGTATGGATGTCTCTATGTTACATGAAAAGTTGCAGAGATATTGACAAGAGCAACCGCATGCACCAAAATGAGTACGGGTTAACAGTCTAGTCCCAAACGATAACAATGAAGCTTATTTAGAAAGGAAGGAAAAAGGGTTAGATAGTTGCAAGAATTTAAACAGAACAAACCTGTACAAAAGGGAATCAAACATATCGGTTCTTGTTTGTGGAAAACATAAGCTTGAAAGTTCTTTACTCCAAGTGCTTCTCTTGGTAAGAGAGATGGACCAAGCGCTTCCACATGTCAAGAGATAAGAATTAGAAACATCCACAGGAGTATAATTACTTGCAGATGACTTCAAAGAGTTCTCAACCTGCACAAAAGCAAAAGACAAATCATATTGTGGAATGAAAGTGCTGCCTCATCAAAAGTAGCTCTGCATTTCCTGGTACAGAATGAGTGCAGAAAACCAAATTCAACAGTAAATTCTGCAACATAGTTCCAAGAAGCGCTAATCATTATTTGCAAACAAACATCTGAATATATTTACCTATAGCAAGCAAGCACACTCAAATTAAAGACACACTAGTAGCAAAATGAACTCCAACATACCTCAGAAGCCCCAACTGTTTGAATCCTCCATTGTACATACTGAGGAAGACACTGCACTAGTCCTGGCACTGTTGACAAAACCCAGACAGGAAGCTTCTGTGCCTGCACATTCTTCTCCATCCCAAACACATCACAACCCCAGACATTTTCATCATCCTCGACTTCACCGCATGATACACACGCCGAAAGCACCAAATGTCTCAAATCAGGCAATTCCAATTCCCCACCATCATCACCAGCCTTAGCACCACCTTTCGAACTGCACTCAAGAATCCAGCACATCCACAAAATCATCAACAAATCCTTGGAACTAACCGAGCCACCAACCTTTCCATTCTCCCGATCATCAATATCAAATTCCAACTGCGTCGAAGCTCCAGATATCTCACTGGCATAAGAATATAATTTGAAAAGTAAATTAATAGATGCGGAAGCGGGCATTCGAGCGCAGCACCGGTTGTAACCTTTCAAGAATTCAACCCAATCGATTCCATCCTTCGATGGAGAAAAGAAAACGTCAGCGATCGCTTCACCAATGTTGATCAGTAGTTTATGGATATGTTCTGGAACTGGTGTTGAATCAGAAACAAGTTGTAATTTCTCCAAATTTTTGATTCCAAATGATTCCTGAGAGCGAAAACTTTTAGCTAAGAATAGTAAACAAATAATCGAGATATTAAGAGAAAGAGAGACAGAGAGAGACCTTGAGAGAAGGAGTAGGGACGACAGAGCCGACAGAGAGCGTGGAGAAAGCAGAGCGGAGAGAGGGGAGAAAGCCGGTGGAGGCGGCGAGGGATTCCTCCGCCTGTTGCTCCGCCGTAGAAGGCGGAGTGCCGCCGTAGTTAGTTGATGAACTAGCGCCCATGACGTTGTTTTTTCTGAATTGATGACTTCAATTCTGGTTCTCTTCTTGTTGTTAAACTCTTCGAGAACGTTTGCGCGGTAGACTCCAGCGTTGCACGTTGCGTTAAGTAGAGACGTGGACTTCGAGTCTTGGAGCGTATTTGCGTTACAAATAATTCACTTTTTTTTATTAAATTTAAGTTTAATTTTATTTATATTAGGTGTATTTGTATTTTTTTTACTTTTACAAAATCAGTTTTATTCTCTTTGAGGAAATTCATTGTAATCAATTAAAAGCACCCTTAATCCATTTTGTCAATTATTCAATCAATTAAAATCTCCCTTAATCCGTTTGTCATGATTGCGCTGTCTAGTTGGGCCTACTATTTGGGCTTCAATCATTTTGAGCAATACGAACGAGTTCTACTTCAAATTAAATAATGAATTAGTTGTAAAAACTTCTCTCGATCTATCGCAGTAGGGTTTTGGCCGGCGCTGGTACTCTCTCTCTCTCTAATTCGTTCCCGGCAGCTTGAAGATCTCTCCGCCGCCACCGCCGCCGCTATGACTGTTCCTGGACCTTATTCCGGTGCTAGCACTCTCGCCTTCGTAAGTTTTACTGAACTCGTACGAATTTCTTCAGATCGCGATCCATCAATTGTGGACTACATTTATCATTTAACTATTTATAGAATTGCTTTTGTAGTTTAGGCTGTTGCTTAATTAGTTATGGTTTTTTTAAATTTTGATTTCAGGTGGCACGCGCGTCGGCGTTGACATTCGGTGTTATCTACGGCAGCATTAAGCTCAAAGTGCTTCAGGTATACATATTTTTTTAGAAATATTATGGTTTGGCTAGTGATTTTCTTCCTCATTATTTGCTGTCAGTAGTTGTTAATTTCTTTGGAATATTGGTTTTATATGAGCAAAGTCTTGTACGGCATTTCTCGAATAATGGTTGTACCAGGTGGCATTTTGTCTTCAATTTTTAGGATAACTGAATACAGTGTTAAATAATGATGGCTCAAGAGTACCTGTGGTGATGCACTTGTTAGCTTCTCCATTTTTGTTCTGGTTTAGAAGTTGCATGTATCAGTGAGGCTCTCAGCTCCAGATTAAGTGAAGTTGGCACTGTAGCTGAGGGGGCTTTCTATTCAGGGGTTTGCCATGGCTTAGCACTAGTTAATTTTCACAAATTTGATATAGCAACCCTAATATATGTTAGCTTGCCATTTGCATTGAATAATGCATTGATGTGGTTCGCCTGTCTCTAGTCTTTATTTCTTGTTTTTGGAGGCAAGGAATCTGGCGGTTCGTTTTAGCTTGTGATGATACTTCATTTTGGGAAAAACAGATTAATCTTTCTAGGTGTAGTGAAGATGACTACGATATTGAATTTATTAGTTTTGAGAAATCTTAAGCATACATAACAAGTACGTGAAGGTCTGAACAAACCTAGCTGCATTTGGTTGGTTCCTGAGGGGAATAAAAAACTTCCAATACATGCAGATGTGTACATCGAGAAATAATTCCTTACTTTGCTAGAGGGTTCCTTGTCCTATGAATTTCTATAGGGTCCTTGATTGGGAAGTTTATAAGTTTATCTTTCTCTATCATGATCACTCTCGACCCATATTCTATATGCATGAGCCTTAGAGAAAGGGTGGCAAATTGTTTTGCTTTTGAATTTGGTGAATGAAGAAAGTAGTTTTCAATGTTGATTTCACATTGTTGTACTTGAAGTGGGCAAAATACATAGAAAGCAGATAATTTTATGTTGTTTGTAATGGGACTTTCTTTGATTTCTAAGTCAATGGTCATTACTTTGAAATTAAAATATGATGATCTTACAATGTTGTTAGTGCCCATTAAGGTGATATTTGTGCATAATTCAAGAAGATATGCTTGCTACATGCTTACAGGGCTATGTTGAGAAAGCAACTCTCCTAGTTATATATACTTTCAAAAAACTCAAACATAGTCAAGGTTGTAGGATCGGGTTCCAAAGCTAAAATAATTGGCTAACCACTTAAGGGTTAGCATCTTTCACATATAAGCACATCCCCATTCCAGCACTCGGTCAATTGGAACTAATTAAGTGTGTGGGTTATTAAGCTCACCAAACAAGTATCCATTTGATTCAATCTAAGGTGAGTTGCTAGCTCACCTCCAAATTGAGTAGTCCGTTTTTTATTTGGGCACCATTCGTAGGCCCCTCTGCGACTAACCGAGCATTGCCCAATTTGGAGGCCCAATAAAGGTCATATCGCTTAAATATAGTATTGAATAAACTTATTAATTGTTTTTCTTTCTCACTTGTTCACTGTTTTTCTTTAATACAATTTATGTTTCTTATTGTAAAATTCATGTAGTTTTTGCAGCAACTGACATTAATAATGAAGAGAGTATAGGGATATGGAGATTACATTCTAAACATACTTGTGAGTCTGTAATGTCTAATAAATTTGGATGAGCTGTTCTTAGCATGTATCTGTATATGTTGGTGTCTATACTATGTTTTCTAGTAATGCCATATGTTTCTTTTGTGGAAATGGGCAGGTCTCTAGCCGAACCAATATTGCGAATGAATAATTTGGTTGTTTTGTTAGAAGGATAAATTTTAACTGTACAACTACTCATGAAAATTACAGATTCATCAAATTTTAAGTGGCTCTATAGATCCACTTTATGAACATCCAGGACAAGTTAAGCTACTGGTGTTTGATTGCGCAAAGTTTAACTGCATGTACAGTGGCTTGATTCCATGTTCGATTTTACTCCTCCTGATCAACAAGAAAAGGATATTTCCAAAAAAATTAAATAGTTATATCATACGTTTTGTTGACTTGCACATATTTGCTGCTCTTTAACAGCAAGCTAATCTCCTCCATTCCATGAAAATGTTTTTGCAGGCCAAGGCCAAGTCTCATGCAAAGGCTGAAGCAAAGAGCCATCACTGAAAAGCTGATTGTCATCAGATGTCATTATATCATGTCATCATTCATAAAGCTCTTCAGACTGAGTCAGCATCCTAGTTTGTGAAGGGTTCATGCTCCTTTAATCTTTTGGCAAACTTTTGAAATACAAGCAATAATTAGAGGAGAGTTCTATTGCCATGGTCATCATGGGAAATGGTTAGTAGCAATTGATTTGCTTGGATTTGGTTAATGAAACTTATGTTTGGAGTTTCAGATTTTTAAATTTTCTAAGTGCAATACGATGGTTTTGTTTGTTGGCATACGTTATTTTTCTATATTGTTGTACGCGGACTCCAGGATCTTTTGTGACTTGATCCATGGTTCTCACGACTCGTAGTAGTGCTCTATGTCTCACCTTGTACATGTTTGTGGGGTTCACAGAGTACTTAAAGATGACTGCCTTGGATGTGTTTGAATATCTGAGTAATGAGCTTGCCAAATTGCTAAGTCGCAAGCAATTAAGCCCCTCTACAAGCTGACTGAATATATTCTTTCGGATTTGTTTTCTGCAATTCTATATTTTGATAATACAGGCATACCATAAATTCTGAAATCTGGGCTGTAAAAGAGAGTGCTACTGCGAACAAACCGTAACTTGAAGAGAATGAGAAGATTATACTGTCCTTAGCATTGCCTGTCAGCAAAACAAATTTATTCAACGATAAGAAAGCATCTAATGTATGATCTAGGGCATAGTATCATTTTAAGTGAAGTGAGTAATTAATAAATAAATTTGTAAAAAATGGTTTAAAAAATGAATAGGAATTTTAAAGTGTTTAATTATATTTTTATATTGAATTGTATTAAAAAATGAGTTAAGATGTGAGTTTTAGGCGAAAAAGTAAGTTGCACGCCCTTATCTTTTGCTTTTGAAAAGAAGACAAAATTATTGAGTTATATCAAAGAAATGGATTGGAAGAAATCAACGATATGTTTCTTCTCTTGAAGCAGACCGTCTTTGGAGTGAGCGTTTTCAGACATCTCCATATAGGTTAGAACAGATTAGTCTATAGACAACATTCTTGGCTTAACACAAAGCATGTTTGGAAGTACATTTTCTAGAATTTTTTTAAAATAAATTTTATTTTTTTATTTTTTAAAAAATAAATGATAATAATAAAATTTTTATTACGTAAATTTTTTTATATTTTCTATATTTGAAAGAAGATTTTATAGAATATTTTAGAATGTTTGTCTGGAATTGTGCCAAATTCTATTTGTCACATGAATCCCTTGTTCTAAATAAGCGCCCATATTATTCTTTGTTGTCGCCTGAATCATGTTGTCAGTTATACCATCTGCAAGCTTTGGTTGTGCACGGGGGATCTTGTGTGCTACCTAAGACCTTAGAGTACCTTATGAAATTCGGGAGACTTGAGTTTCAAGTTTAAATGAAAAGGGCCACGACATAGCAGAGTTGAAAAGATTGTAATGTGCTTGATTGACAGATTCTCATAGTCGAGATTCGAGAAGGAGAACAGGCCATTGAAGCACAACTAAGACACAAAGAGCGCATTGATACATCAAGTTTGGAATGGGGTGTCTTCAAGAGTAGCACCGGTAGCGTATATGCTACTCGTGCAGAAATTCTCAAGTGACAGGAGCTACAAAGAAGATTAAGCATCTAGCTATATACAAGGTTTTGAAGCCCCTTTCATTCCCAAGATGGATGCACATCTCTGGCCTCGAGTTAGAATTCATTATTATTTTTTATCAACTATGGAAGATGCAATGACCTCCCATATTTAGGACATCATCCTTCTCTGGAGAGACTCAACATCAAAGGGAAAACTGCACTTGAACAAATTAGCAAGAAGTTTCTACGGAAGCAGTCTGTAAGGTGATCCTGGTGCTGCAGGTTTTCATATGCAAGAGGTGTTTGAAGACATGCCTAATTGGACAAGTTGGGAAGGAGGAGGGCGATCAGGAGTTATTCCCTCATCTCCCTATTCTTCAACGAAAGGATACCCTACATTGAAACAACTTACTTCCATCGTTGTTTTCTTATTGAATGTTGAGGATTGAGAGTTCACATCATGTTTGCATTACCAGAGAACATATCCATCAATCTACTAATCAAAGCAACAGGAAGCACTGGAAACATGCATCCAAAACTCAAGTAGCTACGTACCTGAATTTAAAAGAAATAAACAAGAAAAAGCATTCACTCCAGCTTGCATTAGAAGAACATAGCCTTGAATCATATGATTTACTATATGAATATAGAACCTTAAGTTTACAACCCAAATTGCAAAGCAAAACCAGAGAACTATCACATAATCTATCACTTAAACATAAGGCGGTAGAGTAGAAAGCTTAACAAACCAATCTGCCATAGCCACTAATAGAAACAAATACAAGTTCACCAAATTGTAGCCCCAAACATCTCTATGAAAGCATTACCATGTTCAGTAACTACAACCAATCAGAACATCACATCTATATGTATTTGCAGCCACATCCAAAGCTTGGAGCATAACAAGCCAAAAGAATTTCTTTCACATTGTACAGGTAAGTAATGTATCTAAAGCTTGGCAAAAGGCTAACAGGAGATTGTTTCAGAGGGAGTGAAGCCTCTGTCGTTTAGATCAGTAACACTCCCTCTGTATATCATTATATAATCCTTGATGTAGAAGCCTTCCTAGCTCGAAGTTTCTTGACTTCCCACGCCTTTTGAGTTAGAATTTTGCAAACCAAAATGCTTTACAGGCATAATCTTCTACATACAGCCCTCAAAAAACATGTCACTGTCACAGACCCTTCATGAGCACTCAAACTAAACTTCTCTCAAGACAGGCCAACCATTCTTCATAATTTCATCAATCTTAGCTTCTATTTTCTTCTGGATCCTCGGAGGACAAAGCTCGGCAGCATAACTATTCACTTTAGCAGCTAAGCTCAACTTTATTAGTTCCTCATCAGGAATGTTACCCATCAACTGCAGGAAAAACCTGTTGCGCTTCAACTGAAATTTCTGCAGAATTTGGTCCAACGATTTAGAGAGAATCAGTTCTACATCTACTAAAAAGAGACTGAAGAACCTCCCTAGCTCTAATATATTTCAACTTTTCATAATGAAAGCCAATATACATATTTCTGTCTAAAATCTTTTTATAATATTTGAGTTTGGTGCTACACTAAATGTATACAGATGTAACTCTGAGGGATTTAAGCATGAATAACTAGCATATATGAGTTGGCTGAATAAATTCAAACATCCATTATAACTTAGGATATGCTGAATAATATTTTAAAGCTAGACTCTATCAATATGTGAAGACTGAGGACCATAACATATAATGATCAAGCCATTTGACTATTAATGCTCATGAACTATCCTTCAAGCATTCTTCCCTAAGAGCAACAGATAAATAAATTCTTCACATAAGTTTCAGCATACAGCTTATCTAACAACCTTGATTTCTCTCAATTCATGATCAAAGGTGGATTAACTTCAATGACCTATCCTTCAAGCATTCTTCCCCTAAATGCAAGCATAGAAATAGAAGCCTTTGCATAAGTTACAACTGAAAAAACTAACAACTCCTGAGAACAATTTTAATAGTATCTATGCCACAATATCACTTATTTGCATAGATCCAACTAAGTCCCATTCCAACACAAATTTTGCAACCCCCCGCCACCCCCTCAAACAGGTCCTATAAGATAAAGGTTGTGCAAAATGAGACAGACACCTGATGCTCAGATTCAGCAATGTAGAATGTGCGTAGCTGCTGTATTTGAGTAGTCACAATGCTGCTCCTATCTTTTGTCTGTTCTCTTTCTTTGCTTGCAGCAGCCAATCTAGCCTCTTGAGTACCATTAGTGAAAATTATAGACCTACAAATTTCACCAGGGAAAGGCTTCAATTGAAACTCACTCGTTAAATTATACATCTTAAGTTATGAAGACTTAAGCCATCAAAAGTGTTCTATAAGAAATATTGCACAAATACATGCTTTTATGGAAAGTTTCAGTTAGTAGCCAGTCTTGTGTAGTTTAAAGATCTTGGTTTCTGGAGATGGAAATTTGGCTTATTGAGATGCTTTCAATGGGTTCATGATCTTGGAGGTTATATGCAAAGCTAGCTCACTAAAGGTGGCAGTTCGACAGGGACTAACCTTGCACACAGTTTATGCATTAAGGAGCTGGAGTACATAGTTTATGCATTAAGAAGCTGGGTACATTGCCGCATTTCTCAACAATTTTAATGAATCAACATTAACAATTTTCATGGTAGTTTGTTTTCTAGCTTTGTTCTGAAATTTATACCGAATTTGAAGAATAAACAATTTCCTCCAATTTATCATGTAAACACAATTGGTGTCATATAATCGGGAAATTCTGAAAAGCTTGACCAGCCCCATGCCATATCAAGAAACTTACGATTATACAATGCTACCAATGGTCACCTAACAATGCGACATAAAAAGTTAATTACCTATACTGATTACCAACATCTGGTCCTTGGCCATAAACTTCCCGAGAGTCATGACTAACCCAAAAGACATCCAAAAGCTGCTTAAACTGTATCAATCTGGGATCATATTCAACCTGCATGCACAAAAATAAGCCTCTTAAACTAACAACTCATGAAGTAATACTGCAATTTCATTATCAAATCTGCATGCATCCCTAGCGAAGAGAAAAAAGCAATCCTAAGGAAAAAGCTGCATAACCGTATATTTCCACATTAACTTTTCCCAATCACTTCAGCAATATAGATCGCTTGCAAACTTGAGATAACAAATCCAACATAATCATATACAGTAAATAATTTGTAGGAGACAGATAGAGAACCTGAACGCATTCAGCGTGATCCCCGATATTGCGAAACTCAGGGTTAACCTTTGTTCCGCCGGCGTATCCAACGACGGTGCTAACCACGCCGGGAACACACCCGAACTCTGCTTCAGACCACCAGAAACTTCCTAAAGCAAACACCGCAATCTTCGTTGTCGCCGGTTGTTCAACTCCACTGGATTGCTTCGATTTCTCCGGCAACCTGATAGCCGTCACCAATTCACGGGCGGCGAGAAGAAGAAACAAACAGATCGGCACCAACTCTTTTAGCTTCATTTTTTTCGCATTCATTAGCGAACATGAACCAGATCAATTATTTCACGAGGTCCCACCAAATTTATCATTCAATGTGTGTATTTTAATAGGTAGAAAATGAGTTCGCTAAACCAAAAAATTCCTTAAAATTGAATTATAAAATATAAATTAGAAATAAATTTAAAGTAAACTTAAAACACAGAATAATTCAAACTTACAATTTGTCAAAAAAAAATTCTATGTAATTAAAATATAATTGAATTAGAAATTGATTACTACAAAGGCATTCAGAAATAATTTTGAAATAATTTTTTTAAAATGAAATTTTTTTTAAAATATTAAAATAAGTAATTAAAAAATTTTATTATATAAAATTTTTTATACTTTTTAAAACTTTAAAAAAATTTTTAAAAGCTACAAAAAATATATATTAAGAAAACTAAAAATTAGTTTTTAAAAAAGTTGAATCAAACGCCACCTAAAAAGTGAGTTGTCCTAAATGATAATGTTAGAACTAAATTTTTTTCACAATTTTATAGAATTATTTTACTAAAAAAACAGAAAGCTTATATCTATAATTTTATATATAATTATTTTTTTAATTCAATAAAGCTAAGTTTGTTTTTAAATTATAAAAAAATTTTATCATAAAAAGAGTTTTTATTATAAATACTTCTTAATTAAAAAGCAGTGATAGTAAGGGTGAACATTCTACGCACTTAACCCGAACCTCAACCATGTCTGGCTACAGCCCGAGTCCAAACCCGAGTTAACCCGAACCTCAACCATGCTGGCTACAGCCCGAGTCCAAACCCGAGTCTCTCTTGTTCTTTCTTACGACGGCTCTTGTTGTTCTAAAAACCTAAAAAGTACTTCTTACTGTAATCCTTTAATGAAATTGTTAAAACAAAAAGCTTCAAAAACAAAAGGAATTAATTATAATTTTTTGAATTTGTCTAAAAATAATATATATATATGACACACATCAATACACATCGGTTCAATTTTATCGGTACAAAATTTTAATTATGACATTCAATATTGAATATAAAAAATTATAAATAAAAAATATATTGATAAAATTTTAGTTTAATCGGATTTAAATCAAACTTTCATTTAACTTCTTGATCAACATGAAAATATATATACATATATATATATGTTTAATTTTTTTTTTTTTTTGTCATATTAATCAAGATGTTTGATAAGAATTAATTCTTGATCTGATTGGGTTTGAAATTTTGTCAATATATTATCTACTTATTGTACTTTATATTTAACAGGAAAGATCATATCTAAAATTTTATATCAGTAGAACTGAATCGATGTACGCAGATATACATATAATTTCTAATATATATATATAGGTTATATTTTAAAATTTTAAATTCTCTTAAGAAAACATTTATTGAAAAAAATCTTTTTAAATGTCAAATTTGGCACTATAAATATTGATTAGGTAGACGGTTGTATTATCGCTAGAAATTTTAAAAAATGTCAGAATAAGTTGGTTTTTAGGGCCTTTTAATAATATAGCAGGCCCATTTACGTCCGCATCAGATCTAGATCTCGCTAAGCAAATAAAAGCCTGCTTCCAGTCTGGATTCAATCTCACTATCTTTGGTACTCTAAATCTATGCAACAGACCAAACCTTGTTTCTGTTAGGGCGACGTATTTACAAACTCTTTTTTGAGCGGGCGTTTGGGAAAACCTTTCTTAAAAGGTTCATTTTTTTTTGTTTTATATTATTTATATATATTTATAAATATTTAAAATTTATTTAAATATTAAAAATATTAAAAATTATATATATTTTTTACTTAGCTTTATTATTTTTTCAAATAAAAAAATAAAACTTATTTTTAACAAAAATATTTTTTATTCAGTTTAATTCTATTTTAAAAGCATTTTAAATTTCCGTTTTTCAAAAAATTTCATTTTACTTCTTTCATATTTTAAAATAATTTTTTATAAAATTTATTACAAAATTAAAAAGTTATATTTAAAATTATATTATTATTTCTTTTTTAAAATAAGATAAATAATATTCGTTTTTTAAAAAAATCTTTTTTATAATTACTTTCAAATATTTATTTATTTATTTATAAAAGTATTCTCAATTTATTTTTAGAATAGTATTAATTTAATTTATTTGATTTTTAACTGAAATTTATTTTTAGTAATAAATAAATATAAAAATTTTATTAAAAATTTATGGTAACAAAATTCAGAAACTCCGAGCAAAAGAAACGCGCTTTTACAGGCACTAGTCTTCACTCTTTCTTCTTCTCCGCGAAATCACCGGGAATTGACTACTCGCTCACCTGAGGAGTTTACTTGCTTAGAGCGGTGAGCTTAAGCAGCAGTGAACCATATTCTCACCGCAACACAAATGACCGGCTCCGTTTCTCTCAAAATCGGCGACGGCACGGTAAGATTCCGCCGCGTGCCGATCTGCTCCTCTGCTCTTCACCTTATTATGCTCTTCTCTGTTCTTACAACAAATCTCTTCGCGTTCTACGCCTTCACTTATCACCATTCTTCTCATCACCAACAAAATCGAAACCTTTCTTTGATATCCGAACACGTTTCATTAATCTTGCGCGAGATCGAGATGTCTGAACGAAGGCTTCACCAGATCCAACGCGATCTCTCTGGTTTCGACACGATCGATCCTTCCAAACCATCGTTACCGCCTGAGCTCAAGCTTTTCCTCGCTCGGCACCCGTTGCCTCTCGGCCAGGATTCCAGGTCGGGGATCACATCGATGACCTCATCCGTCGGTCACCTCTGCGCTCGATCCACCGACGCATTGTCGATCTTCATGACTTACGATCCACACTCGATTTGCCCTGTCGATTCTTATTCTTCAGCTCGTAAATTGATCTCGAAAGCTTGCGAACCATTGCCTCGCCGCCGTTGCTGGACTCGTTTGTCTTCGTTGCCTTTGCAGTTGAATCCGTTTCCTTCATCACTATGGCATTCGACAGGTTTTTCTGGCCGCGGAGGTTATAATGGGTTTGATTATAACCTGTTTGTGAAAATTCGTGATGAGTTGGATTTTAAGATTGACAAAGTGTTGGCGTTGGCAAAGGGTGTGGTTCGGACGGGGCTTGATATTGCTGGTGGTGGCGGGAACTTTGCGGCGAGAATGGCTGAGAAGAATGTGACTGTTGTGACTACTACCTTGGACGGTGGTGACGTTGCGGCAGCTAGGGGATTGTTTCCTTTGATGATTAGTCCGGCACACAGGTTCCCGTTTTATGATTCGGTGTTTGATTTGGTCCATGCTATGCGTGGGCTTGATGAAGGTGCTGCTGGGTCGGCACAGTTGATTGAAGGGATGAATGCGTTGGAGTTTTTGGTGTTTGATATTGATAGGGTGTTGCGAACTGGAGGGCTGTTTTGGATAGATAATTATCAGTGCGGGGATGAGGAGAGGAAGAGAGTGATAGCTAGGTTGATTGAGAAGCTAGGGTTTAAGAAGCTAAAGTGGGTAGTTAGAGAACGACCAGATGCTTCTAGAAAGTTGCAAGTTTACCTATCAGCTGTCTTGCAGAAACCGCCTAGAGTTTGAATGCCGAAGCATATTGGTTGGGAAAATAGTAAATGAGAATACAGTGTCGAAGACACAAAGGTATGCCTTAAGATGCCTATCATTCTTTTATGTTAAATTTGGTTCTCATTTGGAACCATAGATGCTACACAATTTGTTGTTCTTAATTCCTGTGTGGAAAATAGATGTTGGCTCAACGGGCATTTCATCTCGTATGCTGATGACATATGTAAGTGGAGTAAACTTGTATGTTTCTCATTGATTCATTGCGAGAACTGTAAATTTTGCTTGAGCTGAAAAAGTACACAAGAACGTTATTGATTAAACTCCTTGTTCTTGAAGCTCTTGTTTGCTTTGTTTAATTCGAAAAGATGATCTGATTCAAGTCGCTTTGTGCATTGTTTGCATTCTTTTAAGCCTTTAATTAACAAAAGTTGTGTTGATTTGTTGGAATCGTGCTGGTATTTTGTAAATAATCATTGTTTTTTTATGACATTTTAGTTACTTGTCATCTTTGAAGATTTACGTATTGTTTGATTTTCTTGTGAGACAATATAGTTAATTTATTGGATGTTGCTTCTTGTCAGTCACCAAGGTAGTCTTTTTCATCTTGCTTGTTCCTGTTATTTTCTGTTGGAATGAAAGTATATTATAGAATGTTATACCCAGAAAAGTATATTATAGAATGCGAAATCAGAAGTTCAGGGAATTATTTAAATCACATTCTGCTCTGATTTTGTAACAAAATGGAAGAAAAAATGCTCAAAATGGAAAAAGCAGTTCTTTTTTTTTTTAGTTTTATTGGAAACCATTTCTTTTGATTTAAAAGAAAACTTATACATATAATAATTTTATAACATACAATTCATTTAGGCCTATCAAATATTTTAGAAGAATTTGTGGAGAATTTTAGAAGGCTTATTGAGAAACAAAAATTTGAAAAGAATATGCAATAACTTGCTATAATCAATCACAAAAGTGGATGGCTGGCTCTCTTTTAAGTTTAAACTGCTCGTTGCCTTTTCTGAATCTAGTTCTCTGCATAAATGTACAGTACAGAGTTCAATCAAGTCATCTCTTAAGAATTTCTCTCTTATATTATTATGTCTTACCAACTCTTCTTTCTTCGGCTTTTTAGTCAAAATATGTTCAACCATTACTTAGGAGCTGCTGTTCTGATGTAAAGAAATAGCAATAAAATGTATATGCTGCTGAACTGTCTTTAGATGTCGTTATAAAACAAGAAACTGGAAGAACAGAAAACTTCCATTAAATGATGGAAAGCATATAAGCGATTCTAGGTTACAAGTCCTCAGTATATTGTACTTCAGGAGCTACTACAATTACACCTTCCCCAGCAGCCTAACCTACAAAGACTAACAGCTACATAATAACATTTAGCTACCACAATTTACAGATTTCATAGACTTGCAGCGATTCATTTGTTTGTAGTGCATATGATGGGACTACATGATTCTCTTGTCAAACTACCATTCAAGTATTGTAGCAGCAAGAGTGTCAGGATAAACATAAAGGGCGCCTAATCTTCGCTTCAAGGAACTTGTTGATCCCATTCGTCGACACAGTTAAGCGACGGACTCCTATTTATTTCATTTAGTGTGGAACTGTTCATAACTTGCGTTTCCTCGTGGATCATCTCCTGTACTTCATTAGCTGATAAGATCCTGATGCACCGAACACAACTGACAAATTCCCTACAAACAGTAAGGAATGATCATCACCAACAACTTTCTATAAGGTAATGGCAATACTTTGGAAGACAATTCAAAGAGGAACCTTGAGTGGATGACATTGGCAAAATTTACAATGTCAATGATCCATGGGTAAAAGCTTACGTCCGTAAACAGAAAATATGAAAAGCTGCAAAAACTCAGTTATATCTTTGAATTACTTACTGTCTTTGTAGCTAAAAATTTATAAATGCCTCACTCTTGTAAAAAGACATTTTCAGCTTGTGCAGGCTTGGAGTAATAAACACAGAAAAAGGCTTATGGTAGGTGCGGATATAGAGAACTTACTCCCATGGATCATCGCCAACAAGCAGAACATCATTCTCATAGTCAACATACACAAGCTTCCACTCGGAACAATTTGGGTTTTCTAGCTGCCCTTCAAGTCCAAACATGCGTGCAATAGTAGACTTCAAGTCTTCATAATTTTTGAAACGAGTGATGTCTATTGACCTTCCCACAGATCCTAGCTTTTGGACCTGTGCCGCACAAAAGAATTGAAGATTAAATTTTTGTAGAAGTTCTGAAACTATCTTTCCATAGTAATATAAACATGACCTAAAATGTCCTGTGATGTCGATACCTTTGTGTACGTTCGCAGAGGCTGTGGACATACTGGCTTCCAGGAACCATTGTTTAAAGGACTATACTCATTAGCATCAATACTACTGGAAGAGGCACCAACAGCGCAATCCCGTAAGGCAAAGGCCTGAGAGTCTACAAGGCTAGTGGATGTAATCTGAGACTGGAGATCCTGCTCAGAACCCACGTTACTAACCAGGCAATCCGGAAGAAAATCATAATTTGAATCCTTCAATGTGTTAAAGCTATCAAAGATAGAACTTGTACTGCACGGATCAGTAATAATGCTTCCGTTACAAGCTTGAATCTGGACGTCACTGTAAACTGTCTTCAGGTTACGATTCTCAACAGATAAATCTTGAATGCCAGATATATTCTGTAAAGCTGTACCTTCTTGAAATGTTGACCCATGCACCATAGATGACAGGACAGATGCTGTAGCATTCTGTTCTTGGTGTGAATTTAGCTCCTGAGATCCAAAGCATGCATTTGCCAGTGTCGAAATGTATAGGGGAGCAAGTGTGTCAGAACCATATGAAAATTGAAACACGTCCAAAGCATTAAAATTTTCTTGATTCAAAGTGGTAAATGCATCTCCCAGGGTGTTGGGATTGTTCTCTGTTGCAGATAAATGTAGCGGATCCATCTTACAAGAGCCTCCCACTCTCAATGGAGCAGGTGAAAGTTGATGACCAGAATAGTGCGAAAACAAATGTTCAGTATCAGGATGCACTGATTGGTTGCTGATGGTGCTCAATTCTTGGTTAATATTCAGCTTGAACTGTTGTTGAGGTACCTGGCAACTATTCTGTTTGTTAATTTGCACTTCTTGATCTTTAGAACTCAGAATGTTCTGCTTAGGTGTGTGCACTACATTAAACACTTTTTGGTCTGCCGGAGGCTGGTGCCTTAGCTCTGAGGTTGGTTTTCGAAATGATGTATCAGAACTATTCACTAAAAGCTCATCTGATTTATTTCCTTCTACGGTTATTTTTACATCTGCTCTCGAAGTAATTGATTCATCTGAACTCTCTGGAGTTGTTTGCTCTTTTTTCTGACCTTTATTTGAAGGTTTTTCCTCTGCAGTTGATGTCTCTATGTTAGTTTCACTTGGCTTCATAGTTGCAAAAGAGGCACACACTATTCTGTCAGGACCATGTTGATTTTCATGACTGACATTCCTTTTAATTTGTGTTGGAAAATTTTGCATTACAGGTACCTGGCTTTCCTGCTGATTTGCTGTTCTATCAACACATTCTTGCTGGAGAATTGTGCTTGTCGATGTACCAACTACTGACCGGGTGGAAGAAAATATACTGGGGATATTGCTACATGTGATGTTACGAAAAGTATTACTATATGGTGGTGGACCACATTCAATTTGTCCATTCAGATTTGATGTGTGGGATTGTAATAGCATATTCAACAACTGTTCCGATTCAATCCCAGAAAATATAGGGTTAACTTTGAGACCTCCATTATCTGGGTATTGCAATAGAGCGTTACTATCAGCAAACCATGCTTCTTCAACTCTAGGCGCTGCACAAGACATTTTCATAAAGTCACAAAATGTGTAATCGCTTGATTTCAGGACTGAATAATCTTCCCTACATCAAATCTATTTATTCATCTATGGGTAGCTTCAAAGAAGGAGGTTCTCGAAGAAAACAAACTGTTGAGCATCTTCAATTAGAAGGAGTTCTGCAACTTACCAGCAAACCCAGGTATGCATTGCCGTTTAAAACTTGGTGCTATATTAGGAAAAACAAATACACTCTCAGGAGTCTCTATTTCCCATACATTGACCCGTTCTGGTCTTTCACCAAAACCATTTTCATCCCATTCTACCTGAGGAGAAGATACATCTTAAGTAAAACGTATTCTGGAAATGAGGGTATATGTCAACAAAAGTTGAAACTCACTTGTAAATTGCGCCATTTTGAATTAGGCCATCTCAATGGATCATAATCGCTAATCCCTACTACTGTGCCCATGTATCTGCAAGACTGACTAGTGAGTTTAATGTGCACATGTCCGAGGTGAATTGCTAGCGGCAACAATCCTACTTTCTGACTGAATACAGATTACACAATTCAAGAAGCTGCCATCCTAGAAGGTATATATCTACAATAGAATCAAGGCTTATGGTCTTTCAGAAACTTCCAAATAGGTGTACATGATACTAACATGAATTATATATTGCACCAGTCCAGTAGATAATAGGGCAATAAAGATAGAAGCCTGATAGTAATAATAAAAGACAGTAATAGTAATTTCTTGAACATTATTAGTAGATTTAAATATTCTAATGGGACGTTAGATGCCTAATAAATAAATCATGTAAACAAGAACCTTCTTTTGGTGGATTCCTCTGTCTCGAACATCATCCCAAATCTCATCCCAATTGATACTTGAGTATATGCAGCTTTATGATACTTTGCCAAAGGGATTATAAATTCTGATTGGCATGCCCTGGACAATGAGAAAAACAATCATAAACAGAGATTCTGGAGAGAATGCTAGAGATTAGGAAGATTACCTTGGATTGTAATAAACAGTAAATACGGTGCGGTTTGCGGCAGCATGAGCAGCAGCAGCAAGTACACCCATATGCATACTATCAGTGGAGAGGACAGAAGATGGCATTGCTGATTGCTGACGTTTAGCACGTCTTATACCCAAGAGCAATTGTGACTTTGCATCCCTGTGCAAGTTAGTCAGAATGTTTGTTAGCTCTACTTTGAACATCTATTCAACACAATTTTTGGTAGTCGATAATGAAGACTTCTGATGTCAATAAGATCCATCAAGAGAAGAAACTGTCATGCTAGGAGAGCTTGTTCAACGGTGTTATAACATAGTTATCAAAACCTGTGGTAATGCAATTTTATAATGCAGTGACCTCTACACCCAAATTCTTTGAATGCTCTTAAATTATACCTTATAAACAACACGGAATCACCCGCTTTAAGCCGCTTTGCACCAACAAACGAACTCCAGCCAGTGGTTAGGAGATGTCGTTTCGGCTGTCCTGGAAAGAGGTGACCACTTTAAATCAAATGCCAGTTACATTACATAGTTCTTGTGAAACTCATCAACTCAATGGCGTCATCATGCAGATAAGTTTGTTTAGAACGTCAATTTTGATCGAACCTTAAAATTGAGGTCAAGGCACTGTGATTAACCCTACTAGACAACAGTAAGAACGTTCTTCATATTTAACACCCAAACTTACCACGATAGATGTGACGGAAAGTCCACATATTATCATGCAAATCGCGGACAATAAGCTCTTGATTTGGAGGTTGCATTGCGTAATCCTGCACAAGTAAATGAGAATCACATATACAAAACTTTTGCAAGAAACTTAACTCCACGGACACTAACCAGTTGGGGGAATAGCTTTTCTGCAGCTCTGCGAGGAACAGAGAAACCACCATGTGTACTTGTATCACTCGCTGTTAGTATCTTGCAGAAAAACTCGTTTGGCTGCCTGCTTCTTGCATGTCCAAAATCCGAAATTGGAAAAACGTCTTGTTCCTAGAGATGCAGAGAATTGTCATGCCTTAAAAACGACGAAATCTTAGAAACAACCAATCTTTCATAATGAACTTTATAGCTTAACTCACGCCTGTATAAGGGACTGATGTTCTTACAGAATTTACTGGCTGGAGTGTCAGTCGAGCATATATCTCGTCCGTTTCCTTATCAGCCTGAGGAAAGGTCAACCACCTGATAAGTATCTCCCAAATACCTTGAACTTACAATTTAGGATGTCTTGCATCCAGATATACTCACATGCAGAGTGACCTTGTGAACCTGGCAAATCAATTGGGATGGAAGACTTGGGTAATTTGGGATATGTGAATTTGCGCTCTTCTTCGTTGAAGCTGTCACCTAATGGAAAATCAAAAGAGGATGCTGATATCAAAGTGAGAAACATGAACTGACATGTAAAACCTACATAGCAATGACAAGAACTACATTGATATATAAATTTTAGCTTGTTAGAAGTCTAAAAAACATGTTGTGCCAATGCAAGAATCTATAGAATAGCAGAGGTTAGAACAACAGCAAACTACCAGTAAGAACACAAATCATATGGTGATGCAACAATATCCGGAAAATTCTCTAACATAGCAAGACTATTAAAACCTGCTCACTATGACCCTGGGGGAAGTAATACACCAAGCTTCCTGGCTGCGACAAGGAGACCAGAGGCCCGGCACAAGCATGCCAGAGCTCAGAGTTTATGGCTTGACTTGGACCTGAACAGCAGGAAAACAATCTTTTTATTCAAACAAGTATTAGAACAAATTTCAGCAAGTAGATATAAAAAGAAATAACAGCTAAAGGACCTGAATTTCCTTGAATCTCACTCAAAAGCTTCATTTCCTCAAGTAGCACAGCTGCACTACTGGACACAGATGACATTCTGTCTTTCACTAAGACAAGAAATGCTCCAGGCCCAATCGTTGAAGTGAAGAACAAGTTCTTAAATATAAACTTATCATTACCCAAGAATCAAGAACATAAAAGACTAGAAACTTCAAACTTTTGCAATATCCCAAAACTGGTTTGCTTGTAATTGCTCTAACAAGTAGAGTCGGGGAGGTGAAAACTTTCACGAAATTTCATCAACCAGAGATCAATATTTGCAAATAAAATTGACTGTTGTCAATAAACCGGTTGGCTGGATGCTTTGAGAAAAAACTTGAACCCGCTTCAGTATCAAGTTTGTGAACAGTTGAAAGGGACAAGAGAGAGATGGCAAAGTGTGTTCGTTTCTTCTTCTTCTCTCTCTAGAAAAATTTCACTACAGCAAAGAGCACGCGAGATAAAGATACGAACGAATCGCTCTAGTTGTCCAATTCCCAAGAAGAACACTTATTTTCTTATTTCTTTACTTCACCTCTCTCTTTCTTCTCTGTAGACACCTCTGTATATACGAAGTATCAAGATTTCAATTGAATTCAATGAAAGAAAACGTTTTCTGTATCAATGGTAATGATCTCTATATCAAAAAGATGCAAACCTTTCATCAATGGAACTGGTGATCATTCTGCTTCAAAATCTTGACCCTTTTTGCTTTCGGCGGAACACACACAAAATCAGAAAACCTTTTCTCCTTCCCTCTGTATTAATGGTTTCACAAACCAAGATCTTTCTTTTAACCATCTTTACTCTGTTGCGATGGCAGCTTTTCTGGTTTAGAGTCGGGGAAAGTAGAGTTGAACACGAAAGCCAGCCTCCGTACTGTACTGCTACGCATACAACTAAACAGTATAGGATCAAAGAGAAAGAAAAGAAATATATTCTTTTAATGAATTCTTTTATTTTTTTTCTATTTCATAATCTGATTTGTGCTTCATCTCGTGCGTTGTTGATTCGTCTCTCTCAAAAACTATATATTAAAGGAAGAAAAGAATCCGTATGATTCTCTTAATTCTTTTGGTTGGTTGGTTGGTCGTTCGTAGATTTTTGTCTTTTTTAATGAGAGCTGCCGTACTACAAATACAATAAACAATAAACTTTTGTCTAATTTGATCTCTGTTCTTCACATTATGAATAAACAAATACATTGTTTCATGAAATTTTATATAGAAAATTTTAACAAAATAATAATGATAATAACAATTAATAATAATAAGAAAATTTGACAGTGCACTGAAACTCAACTAGAATATCAATCAACAGCTATGAAATGAATGAATGAACGCAAGAGAAGAGAGAGAGAAGAGAAGGTTGCGTAGAGGAGGGAAACGGTTTGACCGTTTGAGAAGAACGAGAAAAGAGGGAAGTTATAATATTACCTTAACCGAAGTTTTAATATTTACTTTTTCTTACAAATAAATATACTTATTTTTAATAATTTAATTTAATAACTTTTTAACTCACTTTAAAAAAACAAATTCGTTTTTGTCCGTACCATGAATTGCTCTCAATTTCTTTTGATATCGCTCCTAACCTTTTTATGATCCTTATATAAGTCAGAATTTATAATTAGTATCAATCAATTAAGACCAAAACAATTTTGACATAAGGTATCCGTAACTGAATTTCGTAAAAGTGAAAAATAAAAAATAAAATTTTTTAAAAAATAAACTGAAAGTAGAGTTCAGTATTTATGTTTTAATAGATTTTAAAAGTGTATTGAAAATTGAAATATACAGTTGTATTAAAAAATGTGTAAATAAAAAACTTAGAATTAAAATTTTGTATGTAAAAATAAAGTTCTGAATTTTTTGTATAAATGAAACATATAAATTATTCAAAACTCAAAATTTTAGAAAAAAAAGTGAAATTACGGGCGTTTGAAACACGCCCATACTTGACACAGAGTAATTTCTTTTATGTTTTGTATTTGTGTAGTTGGTTAACATACTTATATTTATGCGTGTGATTTAATTGCTAGAAAGATTATCACAAAAGAGCGTTTAGAATTATTTTTTTTATATTTTATAAAAATATTTTTTATTTTTATTTTATAATAAATTTATATAATATTTTGTAAAACTTATTTAAAAATTTAAATATAAAAAGATTATACGTACTAAAATTTTAGTTTTTAATAAAAAATAAAAATTTATTTTTGAAAGCTCTATTCTAAACGTATTTCAAAACGCTTCTAAAGTTTTTACTATATAAAATAAAGTGCTCTAGTGGAAACAAATTTTTGTTAAGTTTTTTAAAGTAACTTGGTTTTTTTTTTGTTTAAAAAATATTATATATATAATATTTTTATGACATAAATTTATTCATATAATGTTTTAGAAATTTTAAATACCATATTTTTAAAAATAAATTTAAATAAATAAAATAAAGAAGTATAAACATAAAAAATACCGAAATGCTTTTACTAGCACAACGAAATATATTCCAACGCTATGGGAAAACATAAAAGAGTTACGTGTAACTTCACGAAAACGTTTATTCTACAAAACATAAGATATATATTTTTTTTTCATTCGTATTAAAAATTATTTATTTTGAATAATTCCTTTTTGTGTAAATAAATGTGCCAATTAAGAGCCTGACTTCATAAATTGGATACTATTAGCTAAAAAATATTTGTTATGAACAATGAAAATTTTTCAGCAGACTATAGATCTCATACTATTTGCGTTAGATAAAGATGTCTTCTATATGCAGCTGGTTATAATGTGATTATTCTGTAGAAAAACTCTGTACTTGATGTAGCTCTTAAATAACTCTCTATTCTTCTGTCGTGTGCATGATTGTTTTTTTTTTTTTGTGAATCTATATAACTTGATTCAACCAATACTTGACCCTAATTCATAAATTATAATTTTTAAATATTACAAGATTAACTATGATTAGTGATTCACGTTCAAAATTTTAAAATCAATATAATTAATTTAGTTATTTTTTATTTTTATTGAAAATTTAGAACTCTTTTTGAAATAAGCGATAAGAAAACTCACTTCAATTATTCTTCAATTAGTTGTGTCAGTTCGTTCCGATTTGTTTTTTATCATCAAATTTTTCAGACTCAATTTTAAACATAATCAAACAAAGACTCTCACTTTTAAATATAATTAAATATCTCAAACTCACTTTTTAAAAACTTAATTTGTAAGAATTCACTTCACTGGTATAGAATCCCTAAATACAAACCGTTAGTATTTACGTACTTGTAAAACTAAAAGAAAAGTTAAGCACGAGGGGCTTTCAAAATTAAAAAGAGTATATACTCTATAAGATAGCTTTGAGGGACCATTTGGTATTGCTTATGTTTTTTATTTCATCTTATTTTTATGATTCATTTTTAAAAGTTTTTTCTACAGTATTATAAAAATTTTTAAAAATTTTAAAACTCATAGAATTGTACTTTATAAAATAATCTATACTTAATTTTTATTTTTGTTAAAAAAAGACAAATTTGTTAGTTATAAACTTTTTGATAAGCAATTCCAAATGACTACTGAGTATATAATCATTATGTATCTACTTTTCAAGAGATCATGATTGTGTTATGTAGGGATTATATGGGAGTTGAAAATAAATTTTTCAAAAAAAAGATATTTTGAAAATATTTAAAAATTAAATTTTAATTTTTTCATTTTAAAAAAAAAATAATAACTAATAAAAAGATTTAAAATATAATTTTTTTATATTTTAAAATTTTTTTAAAAATTATGAAAAATATTTTAAAAAATTTATTAAAAATATAAAATAAAAAGTTGAGAAATAAAAACTTCTTCAACATGCTCATAGTTAAAAGAATTTACTTTCAGGCCTTATATTGCAAAATCTATTTTTTCTTCTGTAGTGCCTCCCGTTTCTTCCATCGTGCTTGCTGCTCTCATGCTTGCCTACTGTTACTGCCACTACCTTCCAAAAAATTAAAAATTCCAAATCATGGAATCTGTTGTAGGATCATGGGAATCAACCAAAGACAGGAGAGAAACGAAGCACACCAAAAGTGGAAAGCATTTGGGGAAAAAAGCGAAAAATAAAAGAAAATAAAAAAGCAGAAGCTTTTGATTTGTTTTTGTTTGACTGCAGGCAAACTAAGCTTTATACAATAATTTCATGGGCTCACTTAACCGGGCGCGGTAATCGAAGTGCACGCGCGCAGCAGCGGCAGCTGCTCTTGTGATTGTAGTGCTTGCGGCTTTCCCACGTTTTCTCTCTCTCTTTTTCATTTATTCATCTAACAGGCTCGGCGTGGTTAAAAAAAAATTAGGAACTTGGCATTGTTCGGCGTTTGGATAAAATTTTCAGAAAAATATTTTTTATTTTTTTAATTTATATTTTAAATATATTTATAAATACGTAAAAATTTTTTGTTATTTTATATTTATTATTTTTTAAAATAAAAATAAAACTCATTTTCTAAAAAATAATAAATTATTTTTTATTTTAGAAAAATTATATTTTAAAAACATTCCTAATCGCTATAATCAGCTGATGAAATAACGTAACAGTTAACACACAAACGTGGCTGTAGTTCGTTTTTATTTTATGAATGCATGTAAAAAATAAGCAAAACTTGCTATTCAGGAGAAAACAAAATAAAACAAAAGAGAAGAGAAGAAAAAGATATGCACAGAATCAGCTGCTGTTGCTGCTGCAGTGGAGAAGCTGGAAAGGATTGAATCATGGAATAAAATGCAATCAAATGAAATGAGATAGGCATGACATATAATGTCAGAACACACTTCTGCACACTGCTTGATGCATGCTGGTGTATTGGGGAACAAAACACCATCCCCTCATATAATAAACCAACACTTTTGCTCCTTTTCCGCTTTTCCCCAAAAAAAGAAAAAATCAAAACTTCCACATACGTGTGAAATAATCAGCTCTAATAAAGGGGAGCTAGACCATTCACAAGATGCCCAGGTTTTCTTTTCCCTTTATAATTCACATTCGCATTGCATCATTTCAAGATATGTGTAAAAAACTAATAAATACGTAGCACTATTTGGTTAGGTGAGAAAAAAGCGTTAAGAAAAATCTCATATGTAATAATATATATGTGAGAAAGAAGTTACCGGTCATCTGATTTTACAGCAACACCTTTATACATTTTCACTCGTTCTCTCAGTGAATTACGCCTTGGTCGTGCCACCTTGTTGTTAGGATCGAACAACAGCACTTCTTCAAATGCTTTCAGTGCGGCTTTTAGGTCTTTCTTTTTCTCATATGCGTCCCCTAGGTTGTTCCAAGCTGTTACGTAGCCTGGTTGAAGCTTCACAGCCTTCTCGAATTGTTGGATTCCCTTGTCGAGCTTGTTGTCTCTGACATAGCTCACTCCTAGAGCATTATATACCTACACATTGCAGTGAACCAAAATTCAGTTCAGAAAGTGTAATATAGGATAGTATATGATCTATTTTGAATTGCAGGACCTAAAACTACGATTAAAAACTGTGACGTAAAACATGGTCCTTGATCAAGTTACTATGTTACTGAAAGAGAGTTTGTTCAAAGAATCAAACTTAACAACATTTCAGTCATCAGCAACTCAACTCAACTAACTTGTCAGCAACTCAACTCAACAGTAACAATGATAATATAAGTCGTGGTTTTCAGACATCTGAATACAAAAAATACATATATTAGCTTGCACTGATATGAGCCACAGACTCTCTTTTCCATATATACTTTGGAGAGCCTGTAACAAAGACCGCAGAGGGGGAATGATCACACAACTCGAGCAAAATCCAGCAGCTAATTGTCCTGAAGGGGTTAACTCTTAAGCATCCAAGATTAAATAATTATGTACAAGATTTATGCTTATTGTCACTGTGATGATATACGCAAAAGTTAAACAAAGCTGCGGTATTGGTAGGCAATAAGTAATCTCTAGAAAGTGAGATGCTACTCTACCTACAGTGGATAGAAATATGTTCATATCTTACCTGAGCTAGATCTTGATCATCACCATCCCATTTTTCAATAGCTTGTTGTAGATATTTAATTGCAGCAGGGTAGAACTTCCTTCTTAGCATAACTGCACCAAGCTCGAATAACTCGGTTCCACTAGCATCGCCACTTCGGACTTGCTCCTAAAGAATGGAAATACAAAAAATAATCAGCTCGCATGCCCGATGTATTAAGTATTGACGACTCTCCCTCACACAGATTAATAAGCAAAAGGTGAAGAGAGAAGCGTATTTTCAGCAGGATAAGCATGAATTATATTGCAGAGAAGATACGAAAGAAGCTTTGCAATTCTGTCTTGAGGGATATGATACATAAGCTGTGAACACAGATACCAACTCAGTAACATTAACAGGAAGCAAAAGTTCTGTTTATTCCATAATTTTCGCATTTCATTTATTATTTTTTTTATCACAAGTTGAAATGTAGTTTTCAATTTTCTTTTTCCTGTTCTTGAATTAATTTCAGCTCTGGATAAAAGAATGTTCAACATTAAAGAACAAAATCAATCCAAATATACACAATTCATGCAAGAAAATAAATAGAGCATCTTGTAGCAATTACTTTGATGTGAAGTCACTAACTACGAAGCAAATCAAGCCAGATAAGTAACACCAAGCAGTAGAACAAATAAAGTTTCATCAACAATATTTTGATGTATGCTATCTGTATTATGTGAAGAAGTGATATACGCTGTAGTACGAAGTGATGCATGCTATAAACATTTCAATGTATGCTATCTGTATGATGTGAAGAAGTGATATCCACCTGTAGTTCTTTAGCAGAAAGGTCAAGCTCCCTACGCACAAGGACTTGTCGGATGACAAAGAAGGTACCAACTCCAAGTAAGCCCAAAAGAATGAGCAAGTATGTCAGCTGTATTCCTAGTTCAAAAAGCTCTGCGGTCTCGTACATCATGTTTGTTCCTTGTATTGTACTTGAATGTGCTACTTGAGCTGAGCTCAACCATGAAGTTACTCCACAAGATAACATAGTTAGTTGACCTAAAATTTCCTTCCTAAACTCGCCATTCTGACATGATAAGATATTTTTATTTCCTGCATGATAAAAGATAGTAGGCACATTTCACTTGGAATTGAAATTGGTTACAATTGAATTTCAAATTTGCTGTGAAATAAAGAACTGTTAGTTTAGAATGACATCAGGTCAGAATTGAATTTCAAAAACAATGTGACAAACAAAGAAGAGCTGTGATCCCATACTGCTAACTGGCAAACTTTAGACAGGCTATGAACTGAGCTTTACATATTAAAACTGCGTTAATGGATATGGAAATTATACAAGTTAGATAACATATTAAGAATGAATAGTCGGCTTTAAATACAAGGCTAAGCATGAGAACTTTTTCATCTTTAAACAAGCACAAAACATGATTAGAGGGAAAAAATAATTACACCACAGGACGTCCTGAAACCAGCTGTCATATCCAACTTGGAACTTAATGGACATAATAATATTGAAGCACCTACCCTTGTTCCTAAATTTATGATACCTCCATGTTACATTCACAAACTTATGCACTTCATGTTGGGGAGATACAATACCGGAGAAGCCAACCTAAGACAAGGAGCTTAAACCAATAGGTCTAAAGACTCTACTATATGAACCATCTTTCATTTTCTCTCCTTTAAAGATGGTTACCCGCATCTTTCCTCCTCATCCGAGCACCGTTATTGCACATCAAGAACTTTCAGAGACTAACTTGCTCTGAATCATCACTCACCATATAGAGCTCATATGAATCACACTGCTCTTAACAAGCTTATCCCGCTGCCAATGAGAGCCTCAACTTTGCATTGGTTATTCAAGAGCTCAGTTGAACCATCGGCTATGATACCACTTGTTGGAGAGATACAACACCGGAGGAGCCAATCCAAGACAAGTATTTCACTCACGGTTTGGCCCATATACTATAAAGTCCAATACAACCCAAAAGTTTAAGCCAACGCGTCTAGAGATTCTATAGTCTATGAACCATCTTTATTTTGTATTTTTTTTTAATGTGGGAATAATTTAACTCATTCTTTATATTCAATACTTCGGACCAATTATATTCTGTATGTTTGACATTAATTCTAGTTGAACAAGCACTATAATTTTTTTTAACTAAAAAAGTTTTTGTAAGCAGCATACCAGCTTTAGAAAATTCAGGACTTCAAAGAGTGAGTTTAGAATTTGTCACCTTCTAAGTGAACTACGCTTCCTATCCCTTGAATACATAGTACAGAAGCTCATTTGTAACTAGCGACTTAGTTTCTTTTATTGAAGAAAATGTTAATATGTCTCTTTCTAAATAATTTGGAATTTACACAACGATAATGTGGCAATAAGCAGTAAACTTTTTCATAAGGAAAGTCAGCTGCACATTCAATGAACAAAAATACAGGGTCTCACCAGATGCAAGTGAAAACAATGATATCACGAAATTTACCTTGTGGCCTTTTAGCAATTCGATTCTTCACATCTTTCTCCATTTTCCAAACCTGCTTCACCAACATATAAAGAGATGAAATAACAACAAATATACACTAATAAACTTATTCAGAGTCATTAATAATAATGCTGTGGAAAGAAACAAATTTTTTCATTGGAAGGAAAAACTTTTCTCCTTCGATTTTCTTTTGGAAACTTCTCCATTGTGTACTTCAATTGAAGAACAGTAACATCAGCGAGGTTTCTTCTTTTCTTCTTTTAACATACATAACCAAATCAAACTACAACGTAATCAAAACTGAACAGACTTCAATAGAAGTTCGAAAGCTGACTGAAATTGATTAACAGAAAGCTCACTAACCATATTAACGAATCGAATTCTCCTTCTTGGATTTGAGAGGACAAGAGCGGAAGCATGAAGAGAGCAAGCGGTAGCAGGGAAGGTTGAGACGTGCCACGTGGCAGGAGAGAGGAGAGCCATGGCTGTAGAAGTAGCGGCGGCCGGTAGTTGGTCGCTACTTATGTAAGGTAAATGTGGAGTGCATCGCCGGCAAGCGAGCTCCGATGCCGGTGGTAGTCGAAGTTCGAATTGGTTTGTTCTGCTAGCGTTGGTGGCTTTGTTTGGATAAGCTGGGAAATAAAATATTGAAACTACAAATAAATATACATATATATATATATATGATATGTGGGGGATACATACATATAAGTAATTCAATTATCTAAATACTTGCTACTGAGTACAATTGTACAAACATAAAAGATATGAATGATATAATTTTGTGAAGTATAATCATACTACAAAGCAATTAAGCTTAATTTATGCTGCTCATACTAAGAAAAATCACAAAAAAGAAATTCTTGAAAAATAATTATTACATACAAAAGAATACAATAATTAAAAAACAAAATAACTCACTAAACATATTTAGCACTTCAGAATCTGCCATTTGAGCTGGCACTTCTCTTGAGTTCATCAGGAATAACCACGACAAGAAAGCATTTGTGAAGTAGAAAGAATAAATTGAAAAACAAAAGAAAAGAAAAAGAAAATTTACAGTTATGAAATCTCCTTGTAAGAAAAACAATGCGGAGAAGATTATACTCATTTGTCGCATACATGGCACAACAAACTTGGGCTCTCCATCTTATGAAGGAAGAACAGAATTGCCTTTTACATTGACGTAGAAAGTATAATACACAATATTTAACTATGCTCAGATAGTATGTCTAAGAATCTGACAGAAATCTGTACAAGTTTCGAGTTTCATTCTCTACTCTAATCTCTTCTTCTCTTCTTGTGGTGGTGATGCTTTGATGTCTTCTTGTCTTTCTTCTTTTTTTTGAATTTTTCCTCCTTGGATCTTTCCTTGGAATAATGCTTCTTTGAGCTAGATGCATCCTTCTTTAAGATGCTAGCTTCAACCTCGTTTGTATTGGTATGAGGTCTCTGAAAGCTGGGCTTTTCTGGACCAAGAATATGCCTTTCCCATCCATCCCTAACTGCATCAGGCTCCCAGTTCTGTCCATCAACATCTCCTGACTCAGATGGAAGATATGGACCAGGTTCATCCATCCTAGAGCCTATGGCACCTCGACCTCGCTTCACCCTGGCAACACCATTCAAAAAGGTTAGAAACTGCTGATGGAGTCATACCAGTTGTTCATATCGTTTTAAGATCTGTGCATGTCATTGGTGGAAAACTTATCAGAATAACGCTCGTGAAAGATATAGAGGCAACCCTAAAGAATTTTGCTCAACAGTATGCAATTTTAGTATGTCAGACTATTATAGTAACCTTTCTGATGAAAAGCATATTCAACAACAGACTCAATTTTGTATCCAAGCATTAACTATTTGACTGTATTGTTTAAAGAAAACCACAGCTACAGTGATCCATAGTTTAACTTTTCATATATAGGACCATGAACCAGAACCTGTTCTTGCAAACGGCTCTCTTCTGCAACCAAGCTTTAGCTACTAAATCCGGACAGCTACATGGATCTTTCTGGAAAGATTTATGTGATAAAGATTTGGCAGGATTACAAATGGTGCTGCCAACCTAATCCCATCCTTCCTCCTCTAACCAGGTTTAAGATCTATGCAGTATCTCCATAAAAAGGCCAGAGGAAGAACAGGTGCCTATATCCTAAAAAAGTTGTCGAAGATGGTCACTGAAGATCTTTATTGGATTAGTACGTAAAGAGTGAAATGCATATGCAAATTGCAACTTATAATCAACCCTTACCTTGATTGAAGAAACTTTTCAACTTCATCATCCCTAAGACCATCACCCTCGTTAAGGTCACAATCTTCATCATCCTGTTCGCTGCCAGTATCAGATGCACCAGCCTTTCTCTTCAGCAATTTGTGCCTAGAACTGAAACCTGGTTCTTCGTAATCCTTCTTGTCTTTCACTTTGCCTTTAAGCTTTTTGTCCAACTCAAGCTCCCTCTGTCTAGTATGCCACATTTCACTAACCTCTGCAGTACGATTTGCTGTAGATGAAACAAAAGCAGTTTTAAGGCCACTGTCGAACATCGGCTATAAGAATATTTCAGCAGGAAAGTAGCATTACACAGTTTGAAAACATTAATAGCTAAGATGCGTAGTCATGCTCAAAATACCTCAACAGTTGCAATAGGTAATCCAATAATCTACCACACAAATAATGACTTGGAAGCCCCATTGTTGTTCCAGTAGTTGACATGAACATATTTGTTGCTTCTATAGTAATAGCAGTGCAGTAGGAGTCACTTGTGCATACTTTTAACTATGTTGTGCGTATGAGAAGAAGAATAACCAAACAAGTTCAACTTTTTAATACATTTACCTTGCTAATTATCCTCAATAACAGAAATGGGTTTTCTAACTCGAGCATTTCTACTACAATATTCATCCAGCATATCTAATAGAGCATTGGCTATAATATTAACTAACCTTGTTCTACTCCAAGAATAGTAGCAGTCAGGAATCTCGAGTTCGGCCGACGCCTTATGTTCCGTTGAAGATAAGCATGCACACCTTCATTTTCGGCTTGTTGCCTCAATCTCCTAGCCTCTTCCATCAATAAGGCTGCAAGGCGGTTCTCTGTCTCCAAATCCATTTTCTATCTGAAACATAATGGACACATCGCAATAAACGTAAGATTGCATCATATGTGATTTTGTATTCATTTACGCAACAAAACAAATAAAATCCATTTTCGAGCAAGAGTTTTGCATTTCATTTTATAAAATTACAAAAGTTACACATAAGAAACATTACAAACTAAATAGAAATTCAGCACTGTTCTTAGCATTTAATCTTCATGCAACATTCCAGATTACAAACATGAATTAAGATGAACAAATTCTTACTCTAAACCACGTTAAGTATTAAATCTTTTCAGAAGCATTCATATACTTAAGCTCCTATGTCTAGTTTAACAGAAACAATAGTTTGGCAGTTAAAGCAACAATGGCCTAATAGTTCAAGTAGGCTTTTCTGTTGAAGATTGGAAATGTTTGAAGGAAATCTGAAAGAAACACAAGTATGTACTGAATTCCTAAAAGCTGACTATTGGATGCTTCCTTCTAAATGTAAGTTACACACATGGCATGGTCACAAAGCGCAATACAATGACAAAGAGCTTCATTATGGGAGAATTTTACTGAGAACAAAAGAAAGGGCGCTCTACAAAATATACAAAAGATTTTTCATAAACACTATCAACCACACAGAACTGTGAGCGCAGGAAAGAAAAGATGCCATAATCAATCAGAAAACACATGTTATTGTACAAGTGTTACACAAAATTAACCACATAATGTGCAGCGACAATATAAATTCCGTAAGCCTATTGCCAAATACGTCCAGGGCAACTTCAAATTTCAATTCAATTTTCGAAACCTAAGAGAGAAACCAAAAAAAAATGAATCTGATCAAATGAATCAAGAAATAAAACGTTAGAGATCGCACTTACTAGTTCAAATTAAACAGAAATAGAAAGCTAGTCCTAGTTTATAATTCCTAGCTATCACTATAGTTTTCAATCCCTAATTCATCCAATCGTATTGTACTAATGGCAAATGGAGAAAACCTATTTTTCCCTAAAACGTAAAACTTTTCAGTCCCTATTTTCTTCCCATCGTATTAGATCAAACGAAATAAATAAAAGATTCAACCTCTCCAAACCAATTAAACAGTAAATAATAAAAAAATTCATATATTTCTCAGATCAAGAGACAAACCTGATAGCAGAGATCAGGCACCGAAGGTTCAACCGGGAAGAAAGAAGACGGTCGATGGTGTGTTTTGGCATTACTACCCAATTTTTTAATTTTTAATTATATATATAATATTTAAAAATTTTAAAATATGTTAAAATTTAAAATTTATCATTAATATTTTTTAATTGAAAAATAAAATTTATTTTGTAAAATATTATTATTTTTAAAAAATTATTTCAAAAATATTTTCAAACGCTCCTAATGACGACATGAAGGCCGTATTTAACAACACTTCTTATGTTTTTTAAACTTATTTTTAATATAAATTATTTATATAAATTAAAATAAAATTTTTTTATTAATAAATATTTTTAAAATTTTAATTTTAAAACTTATTATAAATATTTAATTAATATAAAAATTTTATATATTTTTATTTTTTTAATTTTTAAATCGATTTTCAAAAAATTTACTTTACCTATTTTATCTACTAATAAATATGTCCGAATAATCTGCAAAAAGAGTTTATGGGCTGGCCCATGCTAGACAGATCTTAAATGGGCTTTTAGTGGGAGTACGAAACCTACTTCCGGCGTGAAAAAGGAAATCAGCCGGCGGCTAAATTAATTGAATGCAATCATAGCCGTTGATTATCCAATCGTCAGAATCTTTGATAGAAGCAAAGGAGGCTGAGGTAAGGAGTAATGGTAAACCATTTATAGAAGGAAGACCTATTTGTAGAATGTGATAATCTTTGCAATTCTAAATGTGTCTATTTGCTTGTTTCTCATCATTTTGATTTTGGTCACATTAATGATCTTCTTGTACATTCTACTTTCATGTACTGATTATTTCTTTATATTTTGGTCAATTTATTTTGATTTATAGATTGCGTTTAATTTTTGGTACACTTAAATTATTCATATTATGATATGACTTGTAGAACAACAATCTTTTTGGTGTGAATATCTATGGAGTTTTTTGCGATTGCTTACAAACTAGTGTTTTTGGAAAAAAAAAAATTTCTGAAATTTTTGATATACGAACTTCTCAATTTATAAATTTAAAAGAAATTATACATGAAAAAATTTATGACCTACAATTCAATTATGTCTACCAAACTTTTTTTAAATATAAAATTTTACATTACTGTAGCAAAAGTTAGCATCATTTTTTGAAAATGGGATGCTAAACATCTCCTTATTTATAAATAAGAATGGCAATATATAACTCGACCCGAAAACTCGCTCCAAATTCGACCTATTTAATTAAGATTAGGGTTAGAAGATTTGATTCGTATAAATATTTTGAGTTGAATTAAGATTGAATGAATTTAATCCAGTTATTAAATAGATCGATTCGGATTAATCCGAAATTGACCCGTAAACTCAAATTGACACTTCTTGAATGAACAATTTTTAGTTTTTTCTTACTGTATAATAAAATATTAGCAATAAAAATAATCGATAATAGTAATTTATAAATTATTAAATTAAATTATATTTATAATTAATCGTTTATTTTCATACTTCAGTAAAATAGTGTAACATAAAATTTATAATATTATCCAAAATATTACTATATAGATATTTCTTTAATGATGAATATTAATTTCAAAATTTTTATTAAAATTTTGTTAGATAACTACATTTATAAAAAATTTCTAAGTTATTAGTATGTATTTATAATTATGAAATTTCAACTGTCACCACATATTTTAAAAAAATAAAAATAAATATTTTTTTTGATATTTTAAGAACCGATGAAGATACTAACGAATGCATTCACTATATCTTATCACTAAAAAAATTGTGCACTTTTATTTTAACTAATTTTATAATTCGCTGAAACGTAAAATTATAGAAGTAAATATTAAAAATATTAATTATTAAATGAGTCGATCCGAATTTGATTTGATTATTGATAAGTGGGATTTGGATTAACAATTTTGACTTTATAAGCTTATGAATTGGATTAGGATTGAACAAAATTGATTTGAAATTAAATAGATCGATCCAAAACTAACTCATAAATCTAAATTGTTATTCCTATTTAATATTTATAAGTCGGCCATCCTATTCAACCACAAGTGCGAATTAATGATTTTGTCTCAAGTAGTTGATATTATAAATTATTTTTTTGATCTTTCTTAAAAAAAATATTTAATTTTTAGAAAATAAAATTAAATATATTAAAAAATGGTTAAAGCAAAAATAATAATATAAATTATTAATTAAAATTTTATGTATTAAGGAAATTTATAATTCTTAATTATAGAAAATATGTATAAATTAAAAATTAATGTCTTAATAAATATATTAAAGAAAAAAATATATGATACATGAAATGAATTCATAACTTAGGCAATATTTCATTCATCTGATAATAACAGTGTACTTGAATTGAGAGTAAATAAGAATAAACGGAGAATAACTTGACTCTATTACTTTAATATAATAAGAGATGATTCAGAGCTATGAAACATTCTTTTCGTCCGTTCTAAATTAAAAAAATTTGCGAATTCTAATTTTGTTGGTCGTCTCCGCCATCACCTTTGCTCTTAATTGAGGCCATGATTTTGGCATTGTTCAGGCAAAATTCCTGCATCGAGAAAAAGAATTGCATATTATTTTGAGATAACTGTGAAAAATATAGGGGTGAAGGGGCAGACGACAATTGGATTCATACAAAAACAATTTTGAGATGTTCGACAATCTGGGTAATAAAAAAGGAGCTTCATAGTGCTTTTAAAATGAATTTTTTTATTTTTATTTTAAAAAATTATAAAAATAATATAATAAAATTTTTTTAATACATATAATTTTTTATTTTTATAAAATTTTTAAAAATAATAATAATAAATATATTAACATATAAAATAAATATTAAAAAAATATTTTTGAGATAAGTAATGTCAAACGCTTTTTAAATTGTTTGTCTTATTTTCGGGTTGTTGTATTTTGGTGGCTATGCAATTATGGAAGTTTCATACGCACTTTTTATTATCGTGGTTTCTTTTCTAAGTAGTTCATAATTTTATCGGCCTTCATGCTCTAATCAATTTTTTTTTTCTGACCAAGTAACTAAATTTAACCAATAAAAGTTATTAAAATCGATCTCTTCTTTTCACTCGATTTCTTAATAGTAGGAATGTGAAGTTTTCAAGATCTAACAAAAACATTTTATACCATTTTATACTTTTGAAAACAAATTATCTTATTATTCCTCACTATACTCTTGTAATCAAATACAGATAATTTTATTATTACTTTTACTAATATATTTAATTAAAATGGGAGTAAATAATTAGTCTTCTTCTATATTACTTTTCTATTTATTATTCTTATTGTTTTACTTTTATTTATTATTTTTGTATCCAAAATGATCCAAAAAATATTTCAGCTTTATATATTTTGTTTAATTTATAAATGTTATTCATTAAAATATAATTTTCATTTTATTTTTAAAATTAACTTTTTTATCTAAATATTTTTTAAAGTGAACATTTATTTTTATAAAATTATTTTCATTTCTCTCAAACGGGGAAAATTACATGGAAATCTTTGTCAATGAACTTTCTGCTGCAGCTATGAATGCAGAGACCTTTTGTTGACTTTCTGCTTCTGTTTCTTTTTGTCAAAAGAAAGAAATTTATTTCTCAGAAACTTGTTGCCTGTTAACAACACATGCTATCTTCGTTAGTGGAGAAGTTGAATAATTTTTTCTTAGAGATTTAAGTGGATGATTACGTGCTTGATTGCTGTTATTTTATAATTTTTATTAATTATAGCTCATTAATGTTCTAAATTTTTGTGTAATTTTCTGCTTAAAAAGCTGTAGCAGGTAGGTTTGTTGGAATTATCAAAATAGACATTAACAATAGTTTGTCGTCTTCATGTTGAAGAACAGCAAGTGCGATCTTGATTTCTCCTTTGACTAAAATTTACATTTTAAAATTTTTTCATTTAAGTATTTATTATGTTTATATTAACTTTATTTTTTTTCTTAATGTGATCTATAATAATAACAATAATTATATAAAGTGAAAGCATGAAACTTGTGATTGTAATAATTACAGAAGAGTAAAGCATAAAACATAATGACAACTACATGTTTTTAAGTTTTAATATCAGCAGAAATCTGCATGATTTAATTGAAAGCAAACTTAAAATTGCATGATATTAAAGTAATTAAAATTTTTTCTAATTAGTTTTCAATTTGTATGTTTTAGAAAAGAAGAGAGCTGTATGAATTTATTTTGAGTTGATATAATTTCTTTTCTTTTTTTTGTGAAAAAAAAAAACAGAGAGCCTGCATGGCGGGTGACAGAAAAGAATGAGAAAAACTCTAACCAACCAACAAAAAGTTCTTCCCTTTCAATCGTTGTTCTTCTCTTCTCCCAAAAAACTCGAATACAAAAAAGAAATCTCTTCCCTTTTTTTATTTCTTTTCTTTGATCTTCTTTGCAAAAAACCAGAAACAATTAGCAAAAACCTCATCAAAGATCGAGAAAATTCAAGAAAAACAAACCAAAAAATAATAAAAAAGATCAAAAGACGAAAGAGATTAAGAAGAGGAGATATCCCTTCAAACCCCTCTCTCTATCTTTTTGATCCTGTCCTGTAAATTGTCTGCATCTTTTCCTGATCACCATTGATGAATTCATGAATCTTTTCTTCTCAACTTCACTTGGAATTAAACCAAGACATGGGCGTTTGTTTCTCTACGGATTCCTGCAGCAGCAGGAACAACAACCAGGACAAAAACAAGCCATACTTCGTCAGGAAACGATCGCCTGCGAACGCCCACCGACGTGTTGCTGGTGGGCAACATCACAAACAACGTGATGCATTGAGGATTCATCCCAGGTTACGGCGGTCTTCTGCCGGAGCGATTCCTTGTGGTAAAAGCACCAACTTTGGTTATGCAAAGGATTTCAATGACAGGTATTCAATTGGAAAGCTGCTTGGCCATGGACAGTTTGGGTATACGTTCGTTGCTGTTGATAAAGAGAACGGTGAAAGAGTTGCTGTCAAAAGGATTGATAAAAACAAGGTTGTTTTTGGGGTTCAAAGTTTTCCTTATGAGGGATCTGTTTCAATTCTAGTTGTTTGGGGTTTTTCGTTTCAGATGATTTTGCCGATTGCTGTTGAGGATGTGAAGAGGGAAGTGAAAATTCTGCAAGCTCTGAAAGGCCATGAGAATGTGGTGGAATTTTACAATGCATTTGAAGATGATTCCTACGTATATATTGTGATGGAGTATGTCTTTCTTCAGGCTCCTTTGCATATAAAATATATTCAAGCTGTTCAAAATGGTGTGCTTCTGAGTAAGAAAGATGGCAATTTCATATGTAAAAGATCCTATTTTCCCAAAAGAATTTGGATGGTTAAAATAATGTTTAAGTGGCTTGTGTAGTGAATGTGTTTTCCGTGTTCAGGATTCAATAGTATTTGAATTGCCTAGAAACTTAAGTTATTCCCATCCTCTATTTGTTGCTGATGATATTTGCATGCAGAAAATATTTTACCTTGTACTGAAATTTGTAATTAAGATGATAGTATCTAAGTGTTCCTTTTTTTATCATCAGATTATGTGAAGGTGGTGAGCTCCTGGATCGGATTTTGTCCAAGTAAGATTGCATGTTGTTTCCTTATCTGTTATTTTTCCTAAGCATTTCTTTTCTTAGCTACATTGTCAAAATCCTCCAAGTTCTGTCCATTTCTGTGAGTATTATGTTACTGTAGTTATGCTTTCTTATGTCCAGACTACATTAAGATATGTTTCTGCTTTGGAGGATGCACTTGAAACAACCTAATACTCCAAGGTTGCAAATTCTGAGAGCTTGTTTTTACTAATGCAGAAAAGATAGCCGTTACAGTGAGAAAGATGCTGCAGTTGTAGTAAGGCAGATGTTGAAAGTTGCTGCAGAGTGCCATTTGCATGGGTTGGTGCATCGGGACATGAAACCTGAGGTAAAGAGTGTATGTCCTAATACTGGTAATTTTGGTGAAAGAAATGTAGGAAGTCATGAATATTATGACTTTATTTAAAGTAAAGAAGTGGTGTATGTTTGCAGAACTTCCTTTTCAAATCAACAAGAGAGGATTCACCACTTAAAGCAACTGATTTTGGCTTATCAGACTTTATAAAGCCAGGTTTTTTTATTACAGATTTATAAGCTTAATTTACTAGTTACTTTATATATCACGGAAATAGTTGTGAGCTTTAATTGTTGTGATATGATGGACAATTTTCTTGCTCATAAGAATGACTAAATGAAGGAATCAAGCAGGAAACAGATTTCGAGATATCGTTGGCAGTGCATATTATGTTGCTCCAGAGGTACTGGCGCGAAAATCTGGACCTGAATCGGATGTCTGGAGTATAGGTGTTATAACATATATCTTGCTTTGTGGAAGGCGACCCTTCTGGGACAGAACTGAGAATGGAATATTTAGAGAGGTAATACTATTGGTCATTTAGAAAGTTTTATTGACATCTTACCTTGCCACTTTCTTTTTGACACTTTCATCTGCTAGATTGCCACAGTTCTCTTAAAAGTAAACTCACCCCCTGTAAGTTTGATGGTTAGATCGGAACAAATGCATTTAACAACATTCATGAACTGCTTTATCCAAATGAGGAATTATAACTAGGTCCTGGAGAACAATATATTTGCACTATCGAATTCTATCACTTCTACAAAAACCCTAAATTCCATCAACTTTTTGGCAAATGTTTGGTAGAAGGCATGCTATCAAACCATGTTTTACTACTATAAATACCATTGTGCAAAATTGAACCTTTTAAAGTCTGTTGTTGCGCTCAGATATATCCTGCATGGCAGGAATTACTCTTCAGTTACAATTCATCAGTTGTTATTTATTTCCTCTTTATCTGTTGTTATCATAAGCCAGAAACAAGTGAAATGAAATATAAAACAAACTAGAAATATAGGACATTTGCAAGGCTAGCTGATTCCTTCTAACTGTCCTCTCTCCTTTGTCATTAACCCTGTTTTGCATGCTATTTCAGTTGCTTAGAGCCAAAAGGACTTTTTAGCAATTTTGTGGATTGCTCAGTGATATGTAGTCCTAATTCTCGTAGATAATTTAACCTCATCCATTTGATGTAATGTTGTGATTCCTGGGTCTGGAATTGATCTGAATTTAATCATTGTATTTAATTCTAACCACGTGCTGATTTGCAGGTCTTAAGGAATAAGCCTGACTTTCAAAGGAAGCCCTGGCCAAGCATAAGTGACAGTGCCAAAGATTTTGTTAAGAAGTTACTGGTGAAAGACCATCGTGCTAGACTGACCGCTGCTCAAGCCCTGTGTAAGTGTATATTTTGTTTCTTTAGTATTTCAAGATAAGTTTCCATTGCATATGAACTGTAGTCAGCATAGATATATGCAGCAGGCATAATGTCTTAAGATATTCATATAACAAGGCATCGTTGATGTTCTTGTATTTCCTTCCTTGCACACCTTAAAATTTTGTATTTCCTCACTTAAACATCAAATTTTCTAGTCAAGAGTCGAGATCCTTTGCTGAACAGACTGTAATAAATGACCTTTGTGGATACTTCTGCAGCTCATCCTTGGGTGAGAGAAGGTGGTGAGGCATCAGAAATTCCTCTAGATATATCCATTCTATCCAACATCCGCCAATTTGTGAAGTACAGTCGCTTTAAGCAATTTGCACTCAGGGTGAAGTTTTAGAGAATATTTTCTATAGATGGTTCAAAAAGTTTTACTGGATGGTGGTTTAAATTGTTATCTGTACTTAACTTTGGACATAAATCATGCAGGCTTTAGCGAGTACACTTGACGAGAAAGAACTAGCTGACCTACGGGACCAATTTGATGCGATTGATGAAGACAAAAGTGGCACTATCAGTCTTGAAGAAATGAAACATGTAGGTTTATGTTTTCTGATTATTCTTGACATTCTATATGCATTCGAATGTGTGGCTTGCAAGTTTTACACTATTGTGTAACTCCACTTGTTTACTTCTCAGGCTCTTGCAAAGGATCGTTCATGGAGATTGAAAGAACCACGAGTTCAAGAAATACTTCAAGCGGTAAGTGACTGTAACGCTATACACTTTAATAGTTTGATATTTTAATTACTACTAAGTTGTAGAGCTTAGATAATTGTCTTGCGATCGTACTATCATTTTTAAGTGCTTTTCTTCTTCGAAGAGCAGATTGACAGCAACACTGACGGAATGGTGGATTTTACGGAGTTTGTGGCAGCTACTTTACATGTGCATCAATTGGAGGAACATGATTCTGAAAAATGGCATTCCCGTTCCCGGGCTGCTTTTGAGAAGTTTGATGTTGACAGAGATGGATATATCACACCGGACGAACTAAGAATGGTATCCATCATAATAATCTCTGCTGATCTTTCAACTGACAAAGAATGCATTTGAGAACTTAAATCGTATTGCTTCTTGTAGAAACAAAAAGATATATGCCAATCTTAGATCAGAGCACACCTTCTAGCTGAATGAAGGTAACTCTTACATCTCTTATTTTTTAATGCAGCATACAGGGCTGAAAGGCTCTATAGCTCCACTTTTGGAGGAGGCTGACATCGACAAAGATGGTAAAATAAGCTTGGCTGAATTCCGAAGGCTTCTAAGAACTGCAAGCATGAACTCCATTAGAATTCATCGCCCATCAGTTATGTGGAATGCTCGAATCTGTAAGTAACTCAAGTGAGAGGTACCAAATACATGCATCTAACGGATCTACGAATCTCCCACTTCCTATCATACCAGTGTTTTCTATATAAAACCCTTACTCACTCGTGGTTAAAGGCCAAGCTACAAAGACTGCTCACCATTGTCCATGCAGGCAACAAGATTTCGTGGGAATTATTAGCATCCCAAATCATACTGTGTAAATGTGTCCCCACTAATGTTGCATTCGTTATTCTTCTCTTGTATCCTTTACTAGAATGTGTAACGTTTTTCTATTTAAATCTATGTGAAAAGTTTTCCTTCAGTCATATCTCCCAAGGGAAGGCCTTTAGAGTCCTGGTTCATCTATGAAGCTTGATTCAGCCATCAAAAGGTAAGAGAGAACTTACACCTAGTATGGGCCTATGGCACTTAAGATGATACCAATTTCTTTCAAATCTTCTGAGGGTGTGTTTGAAATTGCTTATATAAAAGAGCTTTTTTAAAATGAAAAATATTTTTGTTCTATTTTTTTTATTTTTAAAAAATAATAAAAATATATAATAAAAAGATTTTATAACGTAAAATTTTTTACACTATCTAAATTTTTAAATATTTACACTATCTAAATTTTTAAATAAAATTTTTAAATATTTATAAAATATGTATTAAAAAACATAAAATGAAAAAAAATTGAAAGATGGTTTTTGATATGCACTACCAAACGCACCCTGAATTGTCCTGCTGCATGGCACAGAGGTCTGGAGTGCTATGATCCAACAATCAACTAGTAAGGTCTGTTTTAGTTTTTGTAGAATGTGAGTTACAAAAAGCGAGTTACAAGAAGTAAGACATAAAAAGTGATTATTACAATTGAATTTTATTTTGTGTTTATTTGTTGTTGAAGTAAGGTTGGAAGTATTTTGTTTTAAAATATGTTTGATGAAAGTAAAGTTTGAAAATGAGTTGTGCAAAGTAGAGTTTTAGTAAAAAGTATATATAAAAGTGTTTAAAACTTAGCTTCTTGCCAAAAGATTGAATTCCAACACAAAAAAAGGTATATAAATATATGTCGTTTTTGAGCTCACTTTGAATATTATTTTTATTTTTATACTGAATTTTATATTTATCAAAATTTTATTCTAAAATTTATAATCACTATAAATTTTATTTTTATCAAAATTTATTTTTAATTGAATTATATTTTAGGAAACTTATTTTGAGAAAGCTAATTTTAGGCAATTGAAACACTTTTTAGTTAAAAGTAACTTACACGCAAAAAAAGTAAAACAAGAAAGCCACTTTCATGTATTTAATAACCTTTCCGGACCTTTATCGTAAAACACATTTAAAAATTAAAATTTCTCCTTGTTAATTAAATCTCAACACTTTTCCCGCGGTCATAAATTTCTTTTTATTTTTAAACCGCTCGCAAAACCCTAAACCTTCTCCGACCGCCGTCGATCTGCGACGAGATGGCGGCGGAGCTGATCAATGATCCGTTCAATTCAACCACACTGCCGACGAATTCTCGTTTAACGTGGGAGAGCTGCAGCGTTCTTCTCGATGTCAATGACGGTGACCGCCTCGTCTTCGCCCGTCTCTCCCCTAACGCGTAATTCCCAATTCAATTCCTCTTTTATCGAAAATTGATAATTTTGCTGTCTTTCTATACAAATTTCTATTGGTTATTAGGACTTTGAAGATTGGGAACAAAAAGTGTGCGCTGAAGCCGTTGATCGGGTGCCCGTTTGGGTCGTTGTTCGTAGTAGATAGTGGACCGCAAGGTCCTATCTTGGTTCGATGCCAACCTTCTCCGGATGCGAATGTTGATAATTGTTAGTTTTTTTTTAAGTTAAGTTTGATCAATTTGATGTCAGACATGATGTTGTTGAATTTTGGTAGATTTGAATCATTGATTGGACGATATTGTTACTTTGCTAAAGTATAAGTTGATGTGCTTTAAGTTTTTGATACTATGAACTCACACATGCGAAGTGATGTATGTATCTTTAAATTTTTCTATGTGTGACTATATGCACATAAGCGCTAATAAATATACCTATTGGTGTAATTCCATTATTCCTCCATGACTAAGCTGTTTTCTTTATCCTATAATGAATATAGCTTCTAATCTCCAAGAACAACCTGCTTGTGAAGTGAAGGAAGAAAGCAAAGATAATCGAGCACTAATTGACAATAATACGGCCCAAACCCTCTCCAGCGAAGATATAGATTCCATGAGGAGGTTCTTTTTCTTGCTTCCCCTTTTCTTTTCCTGAACTTCATGCCTTCAAATTGAAACCTCATAAGTTCTTTTGGCAACATGCAGATTTTGTTCACAATTGCTTTACTGGTGTAACTTCGATAAGCTCTTTTGTGTCTCTTGCAGAGATGGTGCGACGGGTGACGAAATTATAGAGGCACTTATAGCTAATAGTTCCACATATGAAAAGAAAACTGTATTTTCACAAGTGAGTTTCATTGCCATTGAATGAATATTCTTATCTGTCAGGTTTACTAATGGATGAGTACTATTTAGGAGAAATACAAACTCAAGAAACAGAAAAAGTATGCCCCTAAAGTTCTTTTAAGGCGTCCTTTTGCTCGAAGGTAACGTTTTTCTGATACTCTTTTCTCAATTGTGTGTGCATTTCAATTGGTCTTCAAGAAAGATTGTAGGAAATGCTTTGCACCTTTTATTATTTGCTCTAGTCCATTTAGTTTTCTAAATGCCATAGGTGTTAAGTTCATTGATCTTTTCTCTTTCAGTATATGCGAGGCATATTTCAAGAAGTATCCCGCTCGGATAGGGTAAGTATCTTGTGCCATGACATATATGCTTCTGCATTTTCTTATTTTAGATTAGATCATCTCATAGCCCACAAGCTAATTTCTCCATGCTATGGCTGCTTTATGGACATTAAAAATGTTTGTGCAAGATTTTGTACCATTTAGCTCCTTCTTGGGTCATCAGTTTTGGCATATTAACTACACTAGTTCTCTATGTATTTGTCTAGCTGAAGATAGTTTGCTACACTTCTTAACAGCTTATTCTTCATTAGTTTGTAAACGTTCCTGCATAAAAAAATTTCTAATATATGCATGTCATACTCCATAAGTTTCAATATTTCACTTTTAATTGAAGCCTTTGTGATGCTTGTTAAAGCATGCAAGATCATTGTTACCCAATTCTCTCAACCCCCTGTCCCGCATACCAGTTCACGTGTACCAAAATGCAGTGTGTTCGCTTCCCAGTTCCCCTTAGTGACCTGAATCAAATCAATGGATCTTGTACTTGCTTTAAACAGAATATGACTGCTTGCTGGCTTTATTGTAGATAAGTTGGTTAAGAAAACTAATTGATTTTGGGCAGTGTGAAGTATCTTATTATTGTTTGTATACACAAAACCTATATGAGTGAACCCCCTGGAGTACTGTACTCTCAACGAGTAATGAACCGTGTTTCCGTACCCGTCCTACAATGTAGGTAACCTTTGTGCTAGAGTAAGATTTTTTGATAAGCAAGTTAAATTCACATGCTAGATAATTTTGGAATAACTGCCTCATTGCTAATTAAGTTCTCTTTTTATTTACAAATTATTCAATCAGACAAGCATGTCTCTGGACTTTGATATTTGATGCTATTGCAGTGCTGAACCAACTTGTGGCGTGTAAAATTGTACATATTATACCTGTTTGTGGTACTTGATAAGACAAGAACACTTAGTCCTCCACTTAACTCCATTTAAACCTATTATTTTGGGGCATAAAATTGTTCTAATCAAGTGTGAAAATGACTTCTAGGCGTATAATCCTATTTGTTGGCTTATTATTTGGCGCTCTGAGCTATGAAAGTTAAGCATGTTCATGCAGACTGGTACAAAATGAAACATATTAGGAAGGGGCATTTTTGGTCCTAACTGTTGCCCAAGCATTTAGCTTTGGTGTTGTCTGTAGTTTTAGAGAGGATGTCTTAGAGATTTGAAACTGCAACTTCTAGGATGCCAGGCAGAAAGCTTAAATATGACACATGGATATGAGAATAAGCATTAGGTCTCTGTAAAGAGTAAATGATGTAATTTTTCTCTTTACTAACAGGTCTTATTTCTTGGAAGTTTCTGAGATATAGTATGAGGTGTCTCTAGGTTATATGGTAGCAATTGCAGTGCTTGAAATTGCTTTTATATGATACTTTCCTGTGGATTTCTAGATATTTGCGTATGGATGCTCTATCCCTTATGCTTTCCTTGGGCAATGTTGCTGCATATTCAGATGTGCTTGTCCTAGACATGGTTGGTGGGATGCTTACTGGTGCTATTGCTGAGCGGTTAGGAGGTATCTTCTTTTTCCTTTCTCTTTAATATCGCCTTTTGGTGACATGACTATATGGTCTTGTGCACAATAGAATCATTAATTAAGTTGTGAGATCCTGCATGGTTTCTTCCCAAAATATATGGTTGCTTTTCTTGTTACTTGGATGAGTTATATTTCATCTTTAGTTTAAGTTACCATGCTTGGATCACTACATGGCAATGACTTTGAAGTTTCAACTCATAATTGCTTGTCTGCTGCTTCTGAATTTTTTGTTACAGTGTTTTCTCAAAAGTTTGTATGGTTATCTTGTTTTGTTCTATTAAACTGTGCATAATAATAATGATTTAACTCTTTCCAAATACATGCTTGCTCCCTTTCCCATATAAATGTTTATGAGCTTTCCTTGGTTTAGTGCTTTGCCTCTCAATAATCCCCTGGTGTTGTAGGTACTGGCTATGTGTGCAGCACTTATTTTGGTGCTAAACCATATCCTCTTGATATAGTGAAGTTATTCAACTTCAGTGATGATATTTGCAGCAGGTAATTTTATTTCTTTATCTGTAAAAAATTTTGGGAGTGTTTGATATATGTTGAGAACAAAGATTACTGATATTTCATAAGTATATTTGGGTATAGTGATTTTAACTCTATGTTGTGGGTAATAGTTTTATTTTTTAGCCTAGTATTAGTAATATTGCTTCAACTACCAAGGTTCTAGCAGTCTAGTACAATTCATACTGGATAGTTGGAATAGCAATTCACAAAATTACCTCAGTACACAAAGTGACTATTCTGCTATATTACGACAATGAAACTAAAGAAAAAGAACGAAAAACAGACCAAACAGAAGATAAAAATTGAGTTTTTCCTTGGTGATTCCTATATGAATTGCATACACTTATTTATAGGAACGGCCGACATAACTAAGGGGCAGCACACTATTTTGTCTAGGGATATTTTGTAAGATATGGCAATTTGTAACTTTTGGAAACTACATCCATGGGTCCATCGGTCTTGCTTCGGCAGATTGATTGATTGATTGACTGGCCAGTTGCCTTATTAGACATAATGGCTAAATTTTGCGCCTTTCCTTGATTACGGTTGTTCCTAACTAGTCCTACTCTGATTAAATGCCCCAGAGCCTTGTATCAAAGAGGCAACATAGGTAGCTAGTTGCTGTCAAGGCGTGCTAGTAGGAAGTGTCCCGCGGTGCCCATGGTATCTAGAGCAGAGGCTGTGGGCTGCTCTTTGTCACGGAATTTGAGTTTTACCTGGCTCATGCGGCACTTAGTCACACCCTTGTGACTAAGTCAGCCTTCTACTTCAAACTAGCTATCAAAGATAACTCAGCAAACTTGTATTGGCTTGAAAAAAAGAAGGAAAGTTAGAAGCACACATGAAAATAGTTCGGAAAGAACTCTTACAAAGCTTGATTGCTTTATTACGACACTTGTTTACAAGCTTTTGTTTGTTTGTTAGAAATGGAACTCCTTGTCTTCCGAGTTATTGTTACTCCACCTCCTCAATGGACGGTGAAGATTAATTTGATCGGACGGTAGAGAATATTGGTCTAGATGTTATTACAAAATATCCTTACAAAATATGTCCACATTCCAAAATATCTTAAGTGTTTAGAGTATTCTATTATACCCTAGACTTGCCTTATGTACAAGAGGCACTTTATCAAGGCAACATATCTCTTATGTTTAGAGTATTCTAAACTACACTAGACTAGCCCTTAGATAAGGCAAAAAGGATGGAGAGAGAAGCTAAAACACATGTACCGTGACATCTTGCACGGGTGTGGATATTCCCTCTGTTCTTGGGTAGTTCTTGTGTCATTGGCAGTTGGTGTTGTGATATTTGGAATTTCTTCTGTTTTATCCTTAATTACTGTAAAGTTGTCACTATGTTTTAGCATTCTTTTAATGGCCTACTTGCTTTAGGATCTTGTAAATACAATTGATGATACTCGAATGGAAGACATGCTGTAGAATAATTAATTTTTATTTCAAAATCAATCATAGTAATTTAACTCTTGGAAACGTGATTCTTCTTTTATTATGTTATATTAGTGTTGTTATGGTTGGTCAATAATTTACTAGGGTAAATTGTTGACACATTATTGCATGTCAAATTCAACATTTCAATTTTTTGAAGTTTATGTATTAGCTCTATTAACTCATTGGTTTTCGTCGAGCTTTCCTGATACTTTAGCCACCTATGATTTCGTCACCATTATTACATCATTGCCTTTACACACATAGGACTTTTTATTAGAACCATAATGTAACATCTTCTGGCAGCTTTTAAGTAGCGTGAGATGTAGCTAGTGAGCTTTTCCCATCTTCTGAAAACCATTGGCATGTAATAAGCTAGTTCTTTATATTCTAACCTAACAATCTTACTTTGAAGAAAGATCTTAGTATTATTAATCTTACTCAAGTTATGGTTTTGAATAGCATACTGGCGATAAGAGGATCTTTCTAGCCAAGACCCCATCCTGTGGGATGTGCCTATTTTCTTTTTCTTTGCGCTTGTTATTGCAGATTCCAACCTTTTAAGCCGTTTGTATATGCAGGGTTGTTCAAGCACCCTTTTCTAATCTTTCATCCGGCCAAGCTAATGTCATTGCAGATACCACTTCGAATGAAAAAGCCCAGTCTTTAGATGACCAGTCGGTAACTGGACATGTTTCATTGTCTAGTGATAATATCTCTTGTGAAGAATGCACACCTCCAACAGAAGGACAAGTTACAGAACAAGCTACATCCTCTTTAGGTGAATATTCTAGTGAGAGCACTTGTAGTGCAGCATTTTAAGTCATTATCTAACTTCCTTTATCTAGATGGAGTGCAAGGGATTTTTATTTCATCAGCTCAGAGACTGGTCAATCCAGGGAAACGAGCTTCAGAAGACAGCATGCAAGTCTGGAAGCATAATGGCTTCACTAGGTAGTATTCTCTTCACTAGCTACTGAAAGTGTTATCTGATATACCAAAGCTTTTTCTCCCTCCTGGTTCTTATGATGTTTTTCTTCATATACAGTTTGATTGTTGCTGCACCAGAATCCAATGTTGAAAGCATACTCCTACAACTGCTTCCACTTCTATCATATTCTGCACCATTTGCAGTATATCACCAATATCTGCAGGTGATTGGTTAATTTTGCTGCTTTACTATTCGTTTGTTTCTAGGCATCTCGTGATTGTGTGGTGTTTGTCCACTGCTATAGGATTGGAGAAAGTAAATCTTCTGTTGTGTGGTTGACGTAATTCTATTTTTCTTTTCTAATTTTCTCTTTACATCTGAACCATGTGGGTTTACTTTGCATTCTTTCCGGTGATCAACTATTCAGCCTCTTGCAACATGCATGCATAAATTACAAGCTTCAAAGATGGCCATAGGATTGCAAATTACTGAGCCATGGCTGCGGGAGTATCAGGTAAGGCATTGATTATGCAACTTTATATGAAATTTTCTCTCAGCTAGTTGGTCCATTTGGTATGAGAATCTGATCTCTGTAAGTTTCTTTGATGACTAACCCTCTTAGATGAACTAGGGAGCCTTACTGAAGTTCGAGTCTTACTCATGTAAAGGTCAAATTAAGTATTCAGACTTGACTCTAGGGACTATAAACATAAAAAGTTGGATCTTTTTAATTACAAGTATATGCTAGTATGAAACACTTGTTCGAGTAATCTCCATCTCATTTCTGGTGCTGATCTGAATATGTTTACAGTCTAGTTTTTGATGCCAGAGTTTCTAAGTAATTATAGGGGAAAATGTTAAAAATACGTTCTATTTGCATCATCCTGTTTTCTAAGATATTTTAGGAAGGTACTGTGTCAAGCTTGTCTTCAGAATCATGATTGGTTTCAATTAGCTTCAAATTGTAGAACCACCTTCTGAAGCAGCACCATCCACAGGTGCATGTATTGCTTTCAAGAATTATGATGGGTTTTATGCTGTTTTTCTCAGTCTACTTTATTTAGCAGCATACTTGTTTAAAGGCAAGACATTCAGGCCTCCATGTTTGAAAAGATTGATCTGATGTAGCAATATATAATTCTTCCTTAAGATCTATTAAAAAAGAAGGACTTCATTTGTAGTAGGTCATTATATTTTGGTTCCTTATACCAAAGTCATCAATTGTGCAGGTGCTTCCATCTCGTACTCATCCTCATATGCAAATGAGTGCATTTGGTGGTTATATTTTAAGTGGCACTCGAACATGCAACACAGAAACGCCCATCGGAAATAAGTAACTCAAGATCAGTTCTTGACGTTCCTTTTGTTGACAATGCCATCTTACAGGAGCAAAATTTTGATGAATAACAGCATGGCCATCAAATTGAACACCATCTCAACTGTGCTTTGCGTAAGTGAAAGGCCTCTCATGCCACTCGCCCCATATTTATGCCCTAAAAAGTATGAAGTTCTTCTTCTTCAGCAACAGGTATGGTGGTCCTGGTTATCTTATCGAAGCAAGTTCCACATAATCCATAAGCTTGGTTATGTTGTTTATTAGCTTCACCAGTTAGAAGCATTAGTTTTCCTAGGTACTACGGATGTTGCCATCAATATTGATTGCATGTATGAGGTTTTTCAATGTACAGTGGTTTACTTTATCTGTAAGATAAGTGTTCAATCTTATTTTCATATATTATCAGAGTATTGCTAGTTTTACATGGCATCTCCTTAGTTTTTACTACATATCTTTGACATCAAATGCACGAATATTAGTTGTACAAATACTTGGGCAAACAAAAGTAGACCTGCTTAGTTGAAAGACGGGGACAGAGGAGATGGTAGTGAGACTGGGTAGGCGTTCGGTGCTCAAGGCACTATCGTAGGTAATAGGTTCACCCTGCATAGAGTTGTTAGGAGTATCGAGGTAAGAATGTTCTTGACGTACGTCCCACCGACAGCTATGTTTGAATTGGGTTTCAGGTGATTCTAGCCTTTGGAAACTTTTGCAACAGTCTTGGTGTTAGCTGGGATTGACACCCCAGCTACACTTGCTGAGAGTAGCTGGTACCGTACCCGACAAGGAAGCTCGGATTCATGGCATTCAACCCCAGTATATAGTCTGCCTGAGATGCTGCGAACTGCAGCAGATCTTTAGGCATGAAGTTGTTGATGTCGCAGGAGAAAGATGGGGTCTGAGAAGGCAGCATGTATTTCATTATACAAAAGGGCAAAAATGCGGCGGCAACTGGGTGAATCAATGAGTTCTTCTCTTTAATCAATCAATCGACCTAAAATGAAATCCGTCCAAACACATTACTTTGGTACTCTTTCATGGTTTCATGAATTAGCTTGCATTCAATTTGAAATGTCTGAGAAATTTTACCCTCAGTTCTGCTTGAAGTCGGTGATTCCAGTAGAAGAGCGCACATCAGTTTCTGCAGTTTAGGTATGTAGTTTCAGCTCCTTATAGTGTCCGCTCTTTTTGGTCATAAACATATTCACCCTAGACAATAGTACCTGAAAGTACGAGGAAAAGAACACAATACTTGAGGGAACAAAATGTAGCCGAAACTTTCTACAATATATCTACAGCTCATGATACCTGAGTGCCATTATCTGAATAAGGATTCCTCCATTTGGCAAAACTAGCACCATTATCTGCAAGAACATAGACAAGGTACGAATTATCTCCGCTGGCATGATAACAACCAGCTTGCTGCTAAGAGTAGTTCATCAACGTAGGCAGTAGAGTTGTAGTACTTCTTGAATTTTCCAGGTTTACGGTAGTGTAGGATCCTCTACTGTTATCTGCAAAGAAGAAAAGATCTTCTGCATGCTTTAGTGAATCCGAATATTTGGATAGCTAGTTTTGATCAGACAGAAGCTTCAGCCACAGCTGCTGCTGTTTCTGCTGCAATTACTGAGCATGGCCGTTCCCAGCATGTTGACTGAAATTTATTTTTACTGAACTTTATTTTTTATCAAATTTTATTTTTATAAAACTCAATTCATAAAATTCAATTATGTCGTTTTAAGAATTACCCACGAAAGCACCGTCCCCATAATCGCCATCCAAGAACCCAAATTCAATGAAGTCTCCGGCTTCGTACGTTCCTTTCGACAAGTACAGCCCTGCTTCTTTTTCTTTGTCGATCGCCAAGTTTCTCCTCCTGATATTTAGAGAGTTATTTGAAAGTATTTATAAAATAAAATTTTTCTAAAATAAAAATTTTTTTTTTTTTTATCTAAAAAATATTAATAAAAAAGTTTACTAAGTAAAATTTTTTATATTATTTAATTTTTTAAATAAAATTTTTAAATATTTATAAAAAATATGAAATAGAAAATTAAAAAATAACATTTCACAAAACGGGGCTTAATTTGTTGCTCCACCAATCTACAAGCTGCAAGAATTTAGCAGTTGCAAATCAATTGTATGATCAAATAATTAATATAACAGCTTTGAACTTGTTTGACGTTGCTTTATACTTTCTTATTTTATATTTTTTTCAGTTGTTAATATTTAAAATTTTTTATAGTATCATTCTTTTAATTTAAAATATGTAAATAAATTATACATTATTAATTTATGTATATAATCTTTTTTGAACCTATAAAACAAGAAAAAATTGTTTTTCTAAATTTTTTTTTACGGATAATCTCGTACAGACACTTCATACTTTTTTTTAGAGGGTGACAATGTGAATGAATATCATTGATCTCTTGATTTTTTTTCATTTCGGCTATAGCACGTCTCCGTGTCTACACGAGCGGCTCTATATATAATATAATTTTGAGTAGGAGAAATAAACAATCACCCAACACAGAAACAAAGAGATAATAAGAAATTCACAAAATAAAAAATCTATAATGAATGTTTAGAAAATTCACAAAAAAAAAGAAATAATAAGAATATAACATATAAATTTATGATAATAATTTATTTTAATTTCTAAACTTAAAAAGTTTTATAAAACGCTATACAAGTTTTAATTAAAAATTGTGAAAGCTTTGGAAAATAAAAAGTAGTGTCATAATACTATCAAATATCTTCTTGATTTCATCAAAAGTTTTTATTTAATTAAGAAGACAAAATCGGCAATTAATAACTTTTACAACATACAAACATTTTATTTTTCAAATTTTAAAATAAATTAAATAACAATAGAAACATTTATAAATAAAATTAAAATAAAATAGCATTCAAGAGCGCTGCCAAACGGTGCCGAAGAGCAAAATGAACAGAGTTCGAACAAAACAAACCCTTCCTTCATTGACAGCCGCAAGACTTTACCAAAACAAACAAATTCTCAGAAGGAAGACTTCTTCTCTTCATCAGATAAAAAATTTCGAAATAAAACGAGAAAAGAACAGAGACAAGAAACATGTTAATCTATAAACTTTATAAAGTATATAACAACGCCTGTTTTTGCTCTTCTATTCTTTGTTTCTTCTTTTTGTTTGTTTGAAAAATCTAACTATTATAATCAAGGACAATCATCAATCAGGTGCAGTGGTGTGATGAAAAAGAAGAAAGTAATTAGTTGGTCTATGTATATTAGTTATGGGAATTGGTGCATAAACAAAACCACATGGTTTTCACGACAGAATGTCTGCGGAACTCTGGCTTCTTCTGTTTATCTCAATCCCATTGTTATCAGTGAAATCAAGTTCAGAAAGCTTTCTTCTTTTTTTCCCTTCTTCTTTTGAACGATGGCCTCGAGGCAAATGTTCATATATGCTTATTATTGTTATCATTATAATCTTCAATCCCAACATGAATTGATAGCATCTTGTTTAAACACATAACATCTGCTTCTTGGATTTATAGGAAATGACATATACATTTTCTTCTACATATTTAGCTGCCTATTTATATATAAATAACATTCTTTCTACCACATTCATTTCTGTTGAGCTATAAGATGTTCAATTTTTCATCAAATGCTTTGCTTTGCAATGGGTTCTTCTTCAATGGAGCTCTAATGAGCAATGCATTCCATATAGCTTTGTCTGAGTTTCGTCAAAAAGGTTACAACTACCTAGCTAGCTAGATGCTAGAATCTTTAGCTAAGCTATATAGAATTATATACAGCTTATTAAGCAGTAGTCTGAGAGATCACAGAAGCAGGATTGCTCAAGAGTTGGTGGGACTTTTAGAAGAATCTTCACCATTCTCAAGGTTGCTATGCCATTCAACACCTGTTTCTTTTCTTTTCTTCTTCTTTTTTACAAAACACAGCATGATTCGCTCACTCATAGCAGTGTAGTAGTAGTAGTAGTTGCCATTCAAAAGCCAATTAAGTACAAGACACTAGGCTTCTGCTGCAGAGCAACAACAACAACAACAGCAGCTACTGCTCTTCAACTTAACTCGTAGTAGCTACTAGCGATTCATTCTAAAAGCAATAACAGTGTTTGAGTGCTACTCTTTAATTTCTTTCTCATACACCATTAACAAACACAACATCACTACCTACAAGTGATCAAGAACATCAATTATGTAGAGCCTGGATAGCAGTACGAACTGAGGGTAAGTTCCAGAGAAGCGTCACCTCCGCTGCCGTTAAGTTTGCCGGGATATTGATGGTGGTGTCCATAAAAGAAGCAGTCCATGTGGTAGAAAGATTCATTGTTTTCTTTGAGTTGATGCTCTTGCTCTTCATCTTGATCGTGGTCATTAGAGTGGATAGGGAATAGTTGGAGAGTCTCCATTTGTCTATAATTAGTTGATGGTGATTCTTGGTAAGCATTATAATCAGAGCAGCAGTAGTTGTTGTTTTGGTGCATAGACACCATTGAACTAGTAGTAGAAGTATTCCAACACATGTTGGCATTGTTGTTGTTGCCTTCCATGCTTTGCACTTGATGTTGATCATCTCCTCCTCCTCCAACTATGAAACTCTCCTGTGTTAGCACATGAAAAAACAAATTAAATGTTTTCTTTCTGTCTTTAACTTCTTCTATATATTCATTCATGCATGATCAACTTTTTCCCCTGATTTAATTAGGTTTCAAATATCAACTACCCATAGACACAAAAAGCATGGAGCTAAAATATATAGATAGCATGACACTATGAAACTTTGACATATATGTATATATATACTAGATAAAGGTGGCTTCCTTTATGTTTTGTACTATGAACAAATTAAAATCAGTATAGCTTAATGAAGAGAAGCTGCTAGGTAGCTACCCTACATATATATGTTCAACACTTGCTCTTTTATCTATCTTTATGTTAAAATTAAGTACAAAGTATTGAGTTTCAGAAACTTAAAAAAAGCTTCATCTTTTGTTTGAGATATATCAAGAAAGAAAAAAGGTTAAATCAAGATTACCCTAAAACTCCTCTCCATGAGTACTGAACCAGAACAATATCCTTGACTAGTGTTGTTTCCTCCACCATACATCAATGGAGCTCCACTACCACCTGCACCAGACAAATGAAAACAAAACCCGTAAAACCAAAGAAAGCAAAACTTTGTTATAGTTAAACAAAATTAATACTAGAAGTCAGCAGGGAGAAGCAAAATTAGTACTGCACCTATTGAACTCAAGTTAGTACTGTTGGCGCAGCTGCTGTTGTTCTTAGCAGAACTTGTACTGCTAGTGTTGGAGATAAATTCATTGTAACGTTTTCTCTGGCGTTCACGGGCTTTATGATTCTGGAACCAGTAGAAAACATTCTTTCCTTCGATCTTTCCGTATTGCCGGAGCCTGGCTGAGATTCTCTGGATTTGTTCTGCAGAAGGTGACCGTAACCCGCTGTTGTAATACAAATCTCTCAGAATTCTTATCTGTTCACTTGTTGGAATCCATCTTGTGCTTGAAGGTCTGCAACTCATGTTTTTCACTCTTTCATCAAAGCTTCCCCCTTCCATTACAACACTAGCTACTACTTCAGTGTTTTCTCAAACAAATGAAGAAGAAAGAAGTGATGAAGGTGTGAAGCGTTTGTTGTTGAACAGGGTATATATGAATGTTGGAGAGAAGATGAGATCTTTGAAATCTTTGAAGAGAAAGACTGCTGAGAGCGACGCATATATATATATATTATATATTATAATAGAGAGAGACTGAAGAGGGACAAAACAAAACAAGTATAGCTAAAGCTTGTTAGGTTTTTTTTTTCTTTTCTTCTGAATGCATGCAGTTGATTTGCTTGAGCAGCAGTGAAACTGAAAACTGAAAAGGCATGCAAGCAAAATCATTACTAGTGATGTAATATATGAAACATAAAGAAAAAATTAGTAATTCAGAGAAAGAAGAGAAAGAATTGAAGGAATGAGATGATGAGAGATGTTGGAACCAGTGGTCTTTTACTTTTATATTTTTTCTTTTCTCCTCTGAAGTTTGATTTGATTTATGTATGTTTATGTACAATGGTAGTTAGTACAACATCTATTACTCATGAATTGTGTGGGTTATTTCAATGTAGCTGTGAACATATACTGATGCAGATCATATGTAGTTATTCTTGGGAATATATAACATACCCAAATTCATCATTGGCTCATTGACTAGAGGAGATATTTTCTAGTAATTATTAAGTAAAATTTTTTAAATAAAAAATATTTAAAAAATAAGTTTTATATTTTTTATCTAAAAATAATAATATCTTATATAGAATTTTTTTACATTTCAAAATCTTTTAAAAATCTATTAAATATTATAGAAACATATGATATGAAAAATTAGAACAAAAGTTAGTAAAATGGAACTGCCAAACAATGCCTAATAATAATGTTTAGATGAAAATTTTCCATACTTTCATTTTCATCTTTTTTTGTTTAGTTATGATATTTTGATCATTTCCAACTCATTTCTTTTCAAACTATTTTAAAATTTCAACTTTCTAGAAACTCATTTTTTAGCAATTAAAAATACATATTTAATAATTTTTTTAGTACTTAGAAAGTTATAATATAAGATGAAATATGAATGTGTTTGTTTAAAGGTGAGAAGGATCAGAGAATAGCGTAAACAAGAGATCATGTTTTCACATGAGCACTTACTTAGGAGCGTTTGGCATTATTTTTTTAAAAAGTAATTTTTTAATTTATATTTTTTAATATATATTTAAAGAATTTTATTTAAAATTTAAAAAAATAAAAAATTCTACAAAATAAGATTTTTTTATTGTTTATTTTTATTAATTTTTATAAAAAATAAAACTTATTTTTAAAAAATAAAAGTATATTAAAAACTTTATTTTAAATAACTTCCAAACGTTTTCTTAGTCATGTTTATTTACCTGAAAGTGGATGGAAAATAAAGTTTTAAGGAGTGAACTTTTAACAAAATAAATTACTAAAAAAGAGAAAAGAAATAGTAAAATTTATAAAAAACATATAAAAAATTTATTTGATAATAAGTTTTCGATAAAAAAAAATTAGTAAACAAGTCTTTAAACGTTCTCTGAGGTCTGCCTGAAATTCCTCCTGCTCCCATCTTTCTTTCTTTCGTTCTGATTTAGAGTCAGAAGCAGTAGTAGTGAGTGAAGGTCCCCAACCCATACACACATAAACATATCTTCTTTCTTTTTGTCTCTGTTTGAAGTTGGGAGACTAGATAGGTTTTTTTTTTTTTCCAATCCTTACAACTCACTTGTATTTATTTGAAAGTCATTTTCAACTCCATTTCATTCAATATTTTTATTTTATATTTTTAATAAAACTTCTATGATATTTTATAATTTTTAAAAAAAATTATACTAAATTTTAATACTAAATAAATGGTAGAATAAGATTTATGTTTTAAAAGCCAATGATTGTTTGTTTTATTGGATTCATTGTTAAAGCATGTTTAAATCGTTTGGAACTTTAAATTTTTCGTCAAAATTAAAATTTTAGAGAGTTCATATACTTTATTTATACAAAAATTAAAAACTTTAATTTTAGACATAAAATTTCAGTTGTAATTATTTTATTTGTATTATTTTTAATACAATTTTATTTTTTAATTTTCAATTTATTTTTATAAATAATTAAAATATAAAAATTGAAGTTTACTTTTAATTTATTTTTAAAAAATTATTTTTTTTTCTTATGTAAAATTTAATTACAAATAATTAAAGCACCCACTAGGACGGTATGAAAAATATAGAATTCTTAGAAATAAAATAAACTTCAAAATAGAGAGAGGGAGAGAACGTGGTGCATGTCAGGATTGAAAATAATCTCACGGACAGAGACGCAAAAACATCATGTAATTTATATTTATTTTCCTTTACTTATTATGGGCATTTTAATTATAATTTTTTTTTCAAATTTTGAATTTTATTATTCATGTATTTAAATAACAATTCAAACTTTATTTTTCTTTTCATATTATTTTTTATTTTATTAAAATTTAATTTCAAATTTCACGTATTTTAATTAATGTTTCAAAATTTTTTTATTGAATTTTAATTTTTAGCAATTTTGTTTTGGATGTGTTCTTTTACACATGGAAATAATTTCTCATCTATTAAAAATCACTTGTAATTTACTTTTTACTAAAAAAATACAAACAATTATTTTCAACTTATTTTTGTAATAAAAAATATATCACTTTTAACAATCTTATTTCTAACACTTTATTTTAAAAAATTTATTCTAAAAAAATTCACGTTTTTAAGGCTAAAAAAACGCAGCCTTTATAAAACTAACTTCGGTGACCTCACCGTTCATCTAATGAAAACATGTATTATCAGAAGCAAGTAATATTATGCCCTCCCTTGCTTATAATATTAAAAGGTAGCCACTTATCTATCTACCTATCTATATGACACATAGCTAGGGAGTGCCCCTCTGGTAGGTGCTGGTCCTACTAAGTCCTAGGCGCAGCCCTACAATTTCGGTACACAAGTTCTTTTTCCATCTGGTAATCAAATGCATTCGCTGCAGATCAGCACTGCACAAAAGATATCCCTCAAGATTTCGCGCAATTCGTTCTCTTTTCATGAAACAAACTTTGTCATGCTATCTATTTATATACAAAACTACCTACATTTGCACTTGTTCTCTTCATTCATTACAGTCAGTCTTGTTCTTCGCCAAGCCTCAATCTTGTCTAAAGTTTTATATTTTATCTTCACACCCAAACTAATGCATACAAATAAAAAAGATTAAGAGGTGCATTTTAAATACACAGTAAGTGAGTTTTACAAAATGAAAAAATAAAAAAAATAGAGTTTGATTGTTTTATTTTAATTGTTTTTAAGTGAATTAGAACTTTAAAATTTAATTTTTATTTTTTGAAATTGATTGGAGATAATGTAACTTGAAGTGTATAGTTTCGAGTTCAATTTATATTTGAAATATGTAAATATTCGAAAATCTAATTTTAACAGGAGAAACTGTAGGTGAAATAAGCCCTAAACTTTGCATGGAATTGAAAGTTAAAAATTTTTATACATACTTGAGCACTGGAAATGTTGTATGGTGATGAGTAAAGAGTTCGCAGGCTGCAATTTTTGGTTTTAAAATGACCAAAACAGAGGACCACTCTTATGTTTTCAGTTGTGGCTCTGAAGGCATGCAGTGTTAAATGTAATAGGAAAACATATGGAATCTGAAGCAATGAAGTTTCAGATTTTGCATTCATTCAATTCACTCTTTGGTAGCTAGCTAGTAGCATCAGGCATGCCTTTGACTCTGAATTGCTGGAGTTAACTTCACTGCAACTCCAGTTCCAGACATACTACTTAACCCATTTATTCATTCAAACAAATAAACAGTCGATCTTCTGCAGCCTATAAAAATGAAGTTATAAAGCGTCTGAAAGGAATGAGCCCATAAGATGGAGATGTATGCACAGACTGAAATCTTTACTAGCATTGGAAGTCCAAATTTTCCCTAAAATTGAGTTGTGGTTTATGTAGCTGTTTGAAGATAATAGTTGGAGGACACTTTATTTTCTACCTAACATTTCACTTAATAACCTTGTTCATGTTTGACGAAGTTTTTCAACTCTTTTTTATTTTATTTTTCTTAATAAATCTTTTACAATATTTTACATAATTTTTTAAAATTAAAAATATAAAAATATTTTACGTAATAAAATTTTATTATTATTTATTATTATTATTTTTTAGATAAAATTTATTTTTTTAAATATATAAAATATATTTCATTACAGAATTTCTTTTTTTAAAAGCACTTGCAAAAATTTTCTAAGGTCATCTCATGACTTGCTTCGGGCACGTTTACTTGCGCAAAACTGTGTTCCTACAAGTTAAGTTTGTAAATAATGAGTGAAAAACTAAATTACTAGAAAGTGATTTTATAATAACTAATTTCTGAAATTTTAAAAACTACTTTTGGAGTCGTAGTATTGCAAAGAAAAAAGAGAAGCGTAAAATTGACATTTTACTTCACCTAGTGGAGATAAGTGTATAATTAATACAATCTCAGCCAAGCTTTCTAAAGTAGAAGTTTCTATGCACCAGTTTCAAGTTGAAGATAGAAAATGGAAGCCAGGCTCTTCACTTCCTCCTCTCTCAAACCTTCTTCGATTGTTCCAACGAAAAATTTGTCCAGTTTAAAACTATACCAAAAATAATTCAACACAACCATTCATCTCTGCAAGCAACCAATACAGATAGCAGCAGCAGCAGCAGCAGCAGCAGCAGCAGCAGTACTGAAGTTAGAACAATCGAGAGCAACAAAAGTGCACCTGCAGCTAAACAGAGTACACCAAAACCTCTAAAGATCAAGTATCGGTCCCGGTCTCGAAAGCAAGGAAAAGAAGGTAGGGAGATGCTCAACAGAACAACTCCGGGGAAGCAGCAGAAGGATTGGGAATCCATGACATTGGCAGAGAAGGCCGTGGAGCTCTACGTCGGAGAGAAAGGGCTGCTCTTCTGGCTCGATAAGTTTGCTTACGCTTCGATATTCATAGTCATTGGAGATTGGATTTTGTTCCGGTTTCTCGGACCTTCACTTGGTCTGTACCAGCTTGACACTCCGCCATTGTCACCAACATCCATGTTCAAAGGCTAGCCAGCTAGCTCTTCTTATATTTGATAGAACAAACAAACATAGCGAATCAATGACAAACGTTCTCGCTTTTCTTAGAGTATTGATACATGTGATTCGATTTGATCAATACGTATTTCCACAATTCGTATACACAACTCGGTTCAAACTTCAAAGATGGAAGTTTCAAGTGAAGTATGAAGACAATGTTATTAGAAAATCCAGACTCTATATATGCTTAAGATAGGCTAAAAAACAAAGTGGAAAATGGCCAAATTTTACATCAAAAGATAGACAAGATCATGAAAGAACTATAATCAGGGTATATAACATAGCAAGATAGTCTCTCACTAACGAACCCTGTAACTATTTACTGTAAGATTTGAATTGATCCAGTCCAGGACAAAAATATTTGACTTGGAAGTGATCTCACGAGAAGTAAATCCAACCAAAAGTTAACCACGCCATGTCCTACTCCTACATAGATGTTTCAAAGTGGCACACAGCGTGCTTGGATGATTGGAACCTTTTCTACCATCATCTGAAGTGAATACTCGATTTGCCAGTGACTCCTGTCTCTAACAGTCTTAACTTCAATATACCTTCCTTTTCACCCAAAATAGCAGTAAAACCACTCCGATCACTATGGCAACAGGAGCCCACTTGCGAATGAGAGCCTACAATCAAGCATTGTTGTAAGCTAAATATCTATAAGAATGCCGTCAAACTAAAGATATTGTAAGATATGCAACCAAGCTAGTAGATCACATATTTCTAATGCAGAACAAAATGATTAACTGTTAGACTAATGAGAAAGGGTAGTAATTTTTGGTATCTCATAAAAAGAACGAATTAATTTAGTGCACATGCATCTTATGAATAGTATTGCCATTTTGAAGAACATAACGTGCATATAAAGTAGCCAGTTCCATGATAACGGCTGAAGAATCTATACAAGATAGTCAGGTATGGATAAACACACCATCTTTTTGGACCAGGTCATGCCTTAAAAACTGGCTGATATGCGAGCACAAAATGAGAGCATAACTCTGATCTCAACATTAATTATAGTAACAATCAAGAAGAAAATTAAGTAGATTACATGTCCAAGTTTTGGGATTGTGAACTGCCCTACATTGTAGATACAGAAATAGTAGTTACTTAAAGATGACTCAAGATGATCTTTAATGTGTCAGTGAACATGGGGGTCGTTGTGAATATATATAACTACTGACAGGTTTATGTGGTGAACAAAAAAACATAGTACTTTGAAGATTAAAAAGAAAATTTGTTCATGAAGATAATGGTTTAGCCTCATTAAGTGTTTACTGCAATGTTGCTTTTGGTCAAACCTATCATCATACTCACCTTAAAGATGCCTCACTGTTGTAATAATATAAGGTAGCACCACAATCATAAAAATCGATAAAAGAAGCATTCTACACTTGCATGAAGAAGAAACCAATGACATAAGAGTGGGGAAAAACCAGACTTTCAGATCAAATGCTTGATATTTCATGTAATGTAAGAAATTTACAAAACATCTATCAAATTAACAAATATAAGAAAAGAAGAATATCTGATGCTTTACCTGCCGATTTAAATCTTTTGCTTTCTCAGCATAAATGCGAGATTCAGATGTCAAATGGCTTGACATTTCGCTAACATCTGAAATACATGTAAAAATGAGTGTCTTAGGAAAATAATGCGATTTTATGTAACACAGGATACTTATTAGACCATCGCATAAGAATCACTACATTTTACTGAATGAAGATGCATCAGCCAAAGGCTCATAAATCCATACATAAGGTACCTACGCAATGAATTAGATAATAACTAAGCCTCTAGAATGGTATTCAGTGACGCGTAGCAAATACGATCACAGAGAAAATAAAAGAAATGAAAAGATGAAGAGGTCCTAAACACTGACATCATTTTAAACTAAAATTAGGTCCAAGTGCATAGAGATGCTATTCCTGGAAATGCTATCACCTTCAGGGGTATATCATCTAGGATTCTAGGGTCTTCATCTCCTTATAAAGTGCTGCTCTATACTGCAAGCACTGATGTAAAATCATATTTCAACTAAATTCTAAGGTCATCACAAAAGGAGCTTCTAACTGCCTAAGAGATAGGAGAATGCATAGCAAATCTTTCACAACTCGCAAGTGCAAATTCCATGAGAAAATCTAATGCCTATAGGTGAAGCAAACATGTTCTCGTCTTAATTTCTTGAAGATTTCCAAGCTTCACATACATAGTATGAAACAAATCCCTAAACTAAACCAGCCTATGAATTAGCTTCCAAAGCAAATCACACCAGAGTAATTTTAATAAACCAGCTTAATTGAAAGGAAAGACAAGAAGCACAAGTTCACAAACAAACTTACGGTCTAGCTTTTCACCAACACCAAGAACCTCTTGAACATTACGGGTCATTATCTGATGCACCTCATAGAGTTCATCATTCAGCTTTGCAAGGTTACGTTGCGTTCGCGTATCCATGTAGAGTTTCTTGGTCTTTTGAATGAATGTATCTTCAAAATGTTAAAACTATAAGCAAATTAATAATGAGATACAAATCAAAGTTATGCAGTACATACGCTTACCAAATTTGATAAAAGCGTAAGGTCTTGCAGCAGTTTCAATCTGATTGCCGTTGACTTTCTCAAATTCATTTTTCAAATCCTCCAGGTATTGAAAAGCGAGCTTCTTTGGATAAGAGCGATCACACATTGTCAGATAACAAACTCGGCCTTCAATTATATAGCTAAAAAGAGTTAAGAAACACTAAAAAATAATAAGAATGTAGCTGAAAGCAAATAATATTAACTCCACAGGCTAAATGAAAAAGTTCCTTTAGCTTCATACTGAAGCCGATTAAAAACATCATCATCCAACAAAAAGCTTGAATTTCACCTAAAAGGCAGATTGAAGGATACTGAAAAAGGTAGGGACCAGTCTCAATTGACATCCGTGAAGCCTCATTCTGTCCTTTGGACAAGTTTTTAAATAAAAGCTTTGCTTGCTGCTTATAGAAGTCGACATCTTTCTGATCACGGCCATCGTCCAACCCTTCTGCCAACGGAAGCCCGTCGGTCACACGAGCAATCATAGTCAACTTCACCATCTTCACCCCGCAGCTTTAACGAAACAATGAAAATTTGATATTCAAACCACCTGAATTCACCAAGAAAAGAGAGAGAAGAGAAATCAATAAGCGACAACTAGGTGATAAATATATTGTAGAGATAATGCCAACTCGAGAAATTCTTATCAAGGAACTAGAATTTTGTTTCGGTAACAAGAATTATCAAATTGATTTTAAACAGATCTCAGGATCCATGAATCTCGAAATCAGACGTTATTATATGTAACTACAAGTAGTTAGTAGAACTAGGTCGTATGGCGCTAAATATGGAAACCAAAAATCGATTGAATGGATGAGATCAACAAGATCTCTCCCAAATCGGAGAACTCCGTTGGGCCCATGTGTCCTACCCCGCAGATGAGATCGATCGATCACCGGAGCGCCGGCGGGGAGAAGAAGAACAACTTACCACTGCTACCAGTTACGATCGCTGCAAGCCTCCTTCTTCTTCTTCGCGCGTTTTCTCTTCTGTTCTCTCGATCTACCAGAGCGTTGTTGGATCAGTCCGGAAAGCGTTAATGATAATAAAACTTTTTTACTTTATTAGAAACAAGCATCTCATAAAAATAAGTCAAATAACAGCTCTTAATAAGGTATATTTCCTTATTACATTATCACACAGAACTTGTTAAATTTTATTTTTATTTTTAAATAAAATTAATAATTATGTTTTATAAAATATACATATATATTATGTATTTGTAAGAAAATAAATTATTAAATTTTAAAAAGAATATTCTAAAATTATTTTTTAAAAATAAATTGTATTTTTTATTTAAAAAAATAACAATTAAAATAGTTAATAAAAAATTTAAAATTAAAAATTTTTTATACTTTTAAAATTTTAAAAAAAATTCTGTATAATATTTTAAAATTTTTATTAAAAATTTAAATTAAAAAAACACTCTCCCAAATATGCTCTAAAACAACTGCCTTCTCCAAAACGCAAAATCGAATTACTTATTAAATAACTTCAAAATGTAAATTCTTATGTTCCTTATGCCTCCAAACATTTGGAGATATTCTCATGTTTTTCTTAGGAAAATACTCAGGTGTTCTCTGGATTTGGGCCTCTGATAGTTCACCCAACTATACAACTAGCGTAATTTCTGCAAAAGCGTATTTTAAATGTGCAAAAAAACAAATTCCATAAATATTATAAGAGTGAATTTTTTAAAAATAAGTTAAAAATAAATTTAATTTTTATATTTAATTTTATTTGAGAATAAATTGAAAGTAAAAATGAAATTTCAAAATTGAAGTGATAAATTTTATAATAAGATAGAAATAAATTTTTTAATAAAATAAATAACTAAAATATGTGATTTTTTCAAAACTCCAAATCTAATAAAAAAAAACAGAGTTTCACGAGTTGCAGCAAGAGGGTTTCAAATATTCGTAATTAAATTTTGTAAAAATAAAAAATAAAAAATAAAAAATAAAATTTTTTAAAAAATAAAATGAAAATAATATTCAGCGCTTGTATTTCAATAGTTTTTAAAAGTATGTTGAAAATTAAAAAATATAATTGTATTAGAAAGTGTGCAAATAAAAAAGTTAAAAATAAAATTCCGTATGTGAAAGTAGAGCTCTGAATTTTTTATGTAATTAAAATATATGAACTATTCGGAACTCAAAATCTCGCGAAAAAAAATAAAATTATATACGTTTGAAACACGCCTCAACGCAAAACAAACGAGGAATGAAAGGTCCTTGGAAACACGCTAGTACAATCTGCCAAAACTGGTAGTTGTAAGAAAATAATTTATTTAAAAATATAGTTGTAGACATACTTTGTATAATAGGATTCCAAGCTAAAATATAGTTATAGACATGTAATAGACACGCTTGTACAATCTGCCAAAACTGGTACTTGGAAACTTCATAACCAATTGTAAACATAGATAATTTGCAATAACGGATGATCAAAGGACTTCAAATCCACTCTAGAATGAAAATAACACAGAAGAAAGTCCTTGGTTAAGTTCAACACTTAAACTAATTGCGCTCCGTTGGGCCTCCACTTTAGACCGAGTTTTGAATAGTTTTTTGATGAATCCGAATAAAAAATGATTAGGTTTTTTTATTAGACACAGATTAGTGACGTAAGAGTCTGAATAATATCCAAATAAAAAATAAATTAGCTAATTTGAAAGCGAATCAACAACTCATTTTGACTTGAGCTATATGGATAATGACTTTATGAGCTTTACAGTCCACACTCCTAAATATTTTCAAATTTACTGGATACCAAAATATGCATATGCTTATATGTGGAAGATGCTAACTCCAAAATAATTGGTCAATTATTTTAGTTTGAAATTTCTATTATACAATTAATATCAGAGCCCAATAAAATGAAACCACCCGGTATTATTAAAGAGGGAGATTATTAAATCTCTAAATTATGCTAAGTCCTAATTAGTAGCGTATAAGGATTAGTTGTCCGAGTGAACTAACTTGATGGATTAGGCTTGGATTAATAACATAGAGACTTGAATGATACCCAAGTAGATAATTTAAAAATAGACCAGCAATTCGTATTGAATTGAGCCAATTGAACTCTGATTTAGTTGGATTGTTAGTTCACGATATTAATAGTTTCAAATTGACTAAGTGCTGAATAAATAGGTACCTATAAATGGATATACAAACTCTTAAAAATTGGCCAATTTTTTTAGTATGAGAACTCAAGCCTAACATACTATTCTTCTAAAAATATCTTCGATTTCGCATACGTCGCCGACCTTATGCCACAAAAGAGGTGGCGGCTTCAGATCGCCAACTGGTGACAGTCAAGACCAAATATGATAAGAATTAGACAAAAGCCAAGGAGAAACCCAGTGACAACAACAAAGTAACACTTGCATACACTACAGAAAAACATACCAGAGAAATTATAGAACAAGCATGGCAAGGAAATGATTGCGGCAACCTTCACTTATGTAATATGCTATTCAATTTAAATTGACTACATGATATGTGTATGCATTGAAGAGTATAAAAGTATTTTTATTTTCTTTTTAATAAAATCACAAGTATGTCACCTAGGTATAGCTGCAAAAGTATACTCATTCACTAACATCCCAGATCACTGCCAGTAATATAGCGACACTCCTAATGCAACAGTATGTTCTTACAGATAACTACGAGGCCCTGACTTCGTCATATAAATCTGCAGGTCCAATCTCTCTCTCTCTCTCACACAACTTTCATTAAAAGCAAGATACTTGCATAAGAATCGACCCAGCCTGGCTAGCTGCATTCCAACATTCGAGAATACAAGGGGAAGACAAAGAAAGCCTGAATTGAAGAAGAGATCAAGCTTTTGCCTCATTTCTTGGGATACAGTCTTACCATGGGCAGTCAGAATTGCAGTCTAGTATAAATAAACCCAAACACAAATATACGGAAACACAGAAAATGGATACAGAAAAGAAAAATCAGAAAGCAAACCCATCATAAGCAAAACATGCGAAATGCAACAACAGGGTCCACTACAAATGCACGAAAAGCATAAACAGGTTGCACTATAAATTCATAAGAGGCATAGAATCTAGTTTCTCAACACTGCAGCCTCTTACCTTATTGAGAAATACAACACCAGGCGGTGACCGAGGGATGTGGTCATGTGCATCTGGAAGCTTTGGATATACAACACCTGCAAATACGGCAAATATCATAAGGTAAAACTTTAGAAACACAACAACACAACAAGAAAACAACAAATGAGCATTCCATGAGTAGATTATCTGTGATATCTTCCATTCCCCATATAGGGGACCTAAAAACAGGAGGACAAGGATCTCCGCTACAGAGAGACAAGTAGAGATTCATCCCACTACTGAAACAGACACAAGCAGTGTAAATGCAGAAAACAAGATGCAACTATCAAGAAATTATAGATTGGAACGCATGTCGACAAGCTCTTCCTTCTATGTTGTTTACACATTGGAGATAGTCATACTAAACAGAAAATGTTTTATACTACAATGAATTGAGGTAACCCCAGATCTTCTTGTTAGCAATACACTTCTCAAAATCAAAGCAGGAAAATGGGTCAATCTTCTCTTTCATCTTGGCTTGCTGTTTATCAGAGAGTTGGCCAACCTGATTATTGAGAGAAATATATATGGCGAAAGAGGAAGGGACACATGTATGTAGAGCAAATCAAAAGCACACTGTTAAGCCAGATTCCTCTTCCTACATCATCAGGATTGAACTTATTTAGATAAACCCACAAATAACTTCTGTATTTACTTATAAAACAAGGTACCTACAACATCATGATGTGTAAACACATGGTAATATACAATAAAAATGGAAATTTTCATGATGCACCCACGGCATCTGCTGCATCTTTAGCTGCTCTAAATCACCCAGACCTTTGCTGGTTTATTTTGGCTCTCGGAGCAACACCATTTGAAATAGGATAGTGTTTTATCAGCAAAGCATAGTAATGGCTATGATGCTTTACTTCCATGTGGCATATAAATCAATTAAATGGCAAGTAGCAACTTTACATATTTGGGAAAAAGTCCGTTAAATAAGTAAATAAGAGCACTAATCATAGAATCAAATCAGGAGGCAACTATCGAAAGTCTGAAATTGAACTCACCATTTGCCATATAGAAGTTTCCGAGGGTGTACCATAACAAATAGTCTATCAATGTAAGCAAACATGCACTTGAAAACCTCCTCAAAAGTTGTTGGAGCAAGCTGTGAAACAGTTTAGATGTTAGCTATGCAGCTCTCCTTTCATAAAAGCATATAGAACCTAAAGGATAAATAAAATATTGACAAGGAAAAGTAAAAGGAAGCAAATAATGCATAAAAACACAAATTTCATGGCAGCAGTAGAGTAACTAAATGTTTGTTACATGCATAGTGACCTCAATGATTCTAAACATCATTCACAATCTGAGAAATGAAGTACAATTGTTTGCAATAAGTGGAACCGACATATCTTATCTTGGTTGCCAAAATGCAACTACCTGAAAATTAGTAAGGCAAGCTTCTTATTAGACATGATGCAAGTCTATAACTAAACCCGATATATCTACCTTAGCAATAGATCAGAGTATCTATACTAGGAAAAGTTAATTTCTGAACAATTATCAATAATAGTAGCAAACAGAATTTCCTTTCTTCCGAGTTTCATATATACAAGTCATTTAGATTATCGGAATGTAAATTCACAAATTCAAGTGTGTTGGAATCCCATTACAGTAAACCAACAGGTGCATATATGCAAAAACTACACCTTCCAAAATGAAAAATAATTGCCAAGAGAGTATACTATACTCCCTACTCGGAACAAAAAATATAAGAGAGAGATAGATCCCTTGAGATCTTACTTGATTGAAACCACCTCCTATTCTATCCTAAGACCAAAATGTATATTTCAAATTATTGTGCAGCCTATCAATTAATGGACTATACAAATTTGATAATTTACTTCATCTGCAGGTCACATAAAGCAAACCCCATTTGCATCAACGAAAATCTTGGTCACCACTCATGCTATGCTAAAGTCCAAGGGCTTTTCAGGCATCATTTGGGTCCAGTATGTTGCAAAATCAAGTTGCTGTTTCCTGTAACCCACATTCTTTTGGAGAACAGGGAGTCTTCTCTTTGAACACATTCCTCAAAGGGTTAACCTAAAACTTTGGCAATATCCATTCACAATAAACCGAATGCAACTACTAAATTTCTAAGCTGTACTCGAACTGATGAAGTGCATGCAATTAAAAAATCATAAAAGCATACTGGACCCAAAGTTCGCATTGTGCAAGCATTAATAAATATAGAAGACAAATCAAAACTAGGCAATATGTACACCTTTTTCTTGTATTCTATGGTGTTCTACTGATCTATCTTTGTCCATGCTTCATAGGCATGTAGATGCCTGCAGGCATTGAGAGTATGACCTGACACCGACAGAGGGTAGGCCAGTTAGTAGAGCGTGTGTGTGTGTGTGTTTGGTAAAGATTGTCGAACTCAAGCCCATTAGGGTTCGGCTTCGAAGTATCAACAGGAATCGACACACCTTCGACTAGCACAGGTTCTTCTTCGACCACGTCGACAACCACCATCGGATATTTCTCCGCCAGCCATCGGCAGAACGCTGGAATTCCCATCGCCGACGAATCTCAACTCCCAATTTCGAATTCGAAACGAAAAGTTTTTCGAAAATCTTCTTAAACTTGCAATATATCTATAATAAACAAGAAGATTCGGAAGATTGAAACAAGGTGAGATACAAAAACGTATGTTTTGGCGGGACTGATCTGGTAAATAACCAGATCATGTAAGAATTTTATGTTGACAACTAGTGCTAGTGCTGGTGCTGGTACCAAAGTAATCTCATGTTAAGGTAAAAAACCAATATAGAATTACGTAAAATATATAAGTATAGATTTAGATACTTATTCCAGAATCCAGATTATTGCTAAAAGAAAATTAAAATAATAAAATTTTTACAATAATATTTAATTTAATTAAATATTAAATATCTTAATCATCAAAATAATGGGCGTGTGATATAGTAAGAATCTCATCATTTTAGATAAACAGGTATTTCAAACACTTACGTGTTGAACTGGTCTACAGTAATAAAATGATTATTTTCTTTCTTAATAATCCAAAAAGCAAATCTCTGTCGTTCAATTCCGTAACAAAAGCAATCTCTTAAATTATTCCATAGTCACTTTTTTCCTTAATCAGGCAAGCGTTTCTTTCTACTAATAAATCCCACCATTAGCTACCATTCCTGACTTTGACTACCTAAGCACACAAGTCACAACACCAAATTACCCAACTCAAAACCTTCCCGTCAACTACAGATCCACCAAAATCTCTTGCTACTACACGTGGCATTATCCTTTTGGATATAGTTCTGTGTTATATTTTCAACTCTCACACTTGATTTCAGACGGCTAGAATCCTTCCATAAGGACAACAATCCTAAGCCACAAAAGGAACGGTTACAATTAACTCTATTTTTTATTGCTTATAAAGAAAAAAGAATTTTCTGTGATTATTCTTCATCTCCACCGTGTCTCGTGCTAGAGTTCCGGATCTCTCTCTCGCTTCTCGTAGGAAAACATACCATGGTTTCTCTAACAATTTCTTCTCTACAATCTCTCTACTACCACCACCATTGCAGAACAACTTCAGCGATTACATTAACTCCAATAACTAAACTCTGGTTTAATTCTCTATATTGTTCCAACAAGTTGTTAACCAGCTTAACAAGTGCACCTGCAACTGTCGGTAAAAATTCCCGTGAATCGATGTCGATGAAGAGTTCGTTAATTGAACCGGACGGTGGAGAACTGGTTGATCTAATCGTACCGGAAAATGAACGACCGACAAAGAAATCAGAGGCGGAGAGATTGCCAGGTGTACCGTTGAGTCAGGTCGATTTGGAATGGGTGCACGTGGTCGCTGAGGGTTGGGCTAGCCCGTTGCGTGGGTTCATGAGAGAAGATGAGTACTTGCAGAGCTTGCATTTCAATTCATTGAGGTATGGTGGTGATGGCTCTGTTGTGAACATGTCGTTGCCGATTGTTCTAGCAATTGATGATAAAGATAAGGAAGTGATTGGGAGTTCGACAGATGTCGCGCTTGTTAGTCCCAGTGGTGATCGTGTTGTTGCCATCCTTCGAAGGTTTGTTTGGTTTTGATTCAGCTAGATTAGATTTCTTTTTTGTTTGCTTGTTTAACTAGCTTCAGCAATTGGCATGGTAGAGGGTTTGTGGAGGCAGCACGTTGTGTTCATCCTGAGAGTAGAATGAGTTATGACAGCTTCACAATAAATGATGTTTACCATTTAAAGTTTAGAATAACTAAGTTAGATGGCGAAAGTTTGCATTGCTCTCATGAGTAAAACATTTTTCACAATCGAGCAGTAGCTGATCTGATTCAACGTGAAGGGACGGCCATACTGCCTATTTGTGTTACTTACGTAGATTTTATTGGGAGAGAGGAATAGACTGGTGATCACTAGGAAGATTTTCTTCAGTAAATATTTAGTTTTCAATTAATTTATGAGTAGAATAATTGCTTCTCTATGAAAATTAGCAGTTGTGAGAGAAGGACAAGTATTTTGAGACAGGTTGTAGAATGCACAAAATAGTTATATTTTCCCAAATGCAGGCTAGATGTCTTCTTCATGCAGCAGAGTTTAAGATTCAAAATATTTGCTGCCTATTTGTGTTAACTATTCCCAGCTTCATAAAGTTTTGTGCTTCCTATAGTCTGCAACTTTCCATCGTTCCTCCTGGATGCATGAGCTCGTTCTTGGTAGAAGTATCTACCAGATTTTACTTGTGCTTTCCTGAAGATATTGTACCTGTATATTAGTGCATCTTCTAGAGACTTAAAATTCTGACTGAATTTCATGTTCTGTATGAGAGATGTGTGAATCTGCAAGTAATTAGATAATATATACTTATCTTCTTAGTTGTTTGTCATACCCACATTTCTTACTTGCTGTTACTCTGCAGAATTGAAATATACAAACATAACAAAGAAGAAAGAATTGCCAGAACATGGGGCACAACAGCTCCTGGATTGCCGTACGTTGAGAAGGTAATTACCCCAGCAGGGAACTGGCTCATCGGTGGAGACCTCGAAGTGTTAGAACCTATCAAGTATAATGATGGTCTTGATCACTACAGGCTATCACCACGTGAGCTGCGTAAGGAATTTGACAGGCGTGAAGCTGATGCTGTATTTGCTTTCCAGTTGAGAAACCCAGTACACAATGGCCATGCATTGCTTATGAACGATACACGTAGGTGCCTTTTGAAGATGGGTTACAAAAACCCAATTTTATTGTTGCATCCTTTAGGAGGTTTCACAAAGGAAGATGATGTGCCACTAGATGTGAGGATGGAACAACATAGCAAGGTAAAATATATTATTCAGTCTATAACGTATAGACAACAATAGTTTTCCACATTTGTAAGAACATATTTGAGCTCTATGGGCAGGTTCTTGAAGATGGAGTTCTAGATCCTGAGACCACTATAGTATCAATATTCCCTTCCCCTATGCATTATGCTGGACCTACAGAAGTCCAATGGCATGCGAAGGCAAGAATCAATGCAGGGGCTAATTTTTACATTGTAGGACGTGATCCTGCAGGAATGGGTCATCCAACAGAGAAGAAAGATCTGTATGATCCAGATCACGGAAAGAAGGTTCTCAGCATGGCACCTGGCTTGGAAAAACTAAATATATTGCCTTTCAGGGTATGTATCTGACACGATATTTAGAGCTAATTCACGACATCAAGTTATAAACCATATGGCTCTGAATTTTATATCCGTATTTGCGAATCTGGTATAATTTCAGTTAAATTGGATATATATGAGCAACTGACAACACACACATTCAGATACCCATGTGCCCCTCTGATTATCACAGTGAATATCATGAATCGTGTTTTGGGATGCACCATGTTACTGCTCCGGAAACTGAAGTTTCAGTGTCTTTCCCCCCATTTTCTAACAGGTTGCAGCATATGACACAAGGGAACATAAGATGGCATTCTTTGACCCTTCACGGGCTCAAGATTTTGTATTTATTTCGGGAACTAAGGTAAGTTATAGTGTGAGTACCATCCAACTTTCACAGATTTTTATTCCGGTGCTCCTGTCAAGATGTTTAACTTTACAGTCACTTTTGGTGTCACTTCCATCATGCTAATTGACCCGAATACTTCATCAGATGCGTGCATATGCAAGAAGCGGGGAGAACCCTCCAGATGGGTTCATGTGCCCTGGAGGTTGGAAGGTTCTTGTTAACTATTACAAGAGCTTACAGGCTGAGGAGAGCACTCCACAATCAAATGGTTTATCAATATAGATATTTAAGAAAAATGAAGATTATTTGCTGGTCTGTTCAACCGTTATGCAGAAGCAGGTTATGGGTCACCTTTCTTCTCAAGTTGCAGCTTGTTGGTGAAGCTTACTTACCCAGGGGTAAGCTAGTCCTTCGGAGTTTTTAGCCTTTGATAATTGGCACTTCAAATTGTTTCCAAAATGTCATTCTTTTTCCAATTTTTTGATCCATTAAAAGCTGGACCAATAAAAAGCCAAAGGCTTTTGTTAGATATGGTCATCATATTGATCTTCTATTCATAAAATAAGTTGCTAGTTTGTTCATCCAGTGGGTACCCAGTTTGTGAGGGCTCTCTATATTGGCCTGCCTTACACCATGATCTAGAACATGTATTTTGCTGCACTAGCGTATACATCCTATTTGAAGTTATAAACAGTTGCTTATATTGTGTTCGTGTAAACTACTCTGCTGAAGAAATTTCAGATATAAAACTACTATCTAATACATTTATCATACAGTAATTTCTAAAACTCTTCACCATTTTTATTGTTGTATTGAAGAGGATCCGAACCGACATTCCAAGTAGTCTTTTGCAGACTAAGAACAAATTGGGCCTGTGAGTATTAAGCAAGAGATTGAAGTCCTTACACAATTTGTTTTAATCTGAACGTTCATTGTATAGATGATATGGTTGCTTAAAACAAGATGCATTTTTAAAAAAATAATTTTAAAATTTTTCAAAACACAATCTTATTTTACTATATTAGGTTCAAAAAACAATCTTATTTTTAAAATTTCATAATAAAGTGAGATCTTGTTGAACCAAGTGCGACCTTTCTGCTGTACGATCCTGAGTGTACTTTTTTAAAAACTTTTTGTGTATTTTTATCAACTTTTGTATGTAAATTTTTACTATATCAGAACTTCAAGAGAATCGTGTAATAAAGAAACTCCTAAATTTTGGACAAAAATTCGCTTACTGTTTTACCAATTCAGTCCGTGTCTAACCTCATTCCTAATAATACTTAATAATTTATTTATAAAATTTGAATTAGATAGATATTTAAATTTTATTTATAAAATTCTAACTATATAATGTTTTATTATAAAATTTTGATTATAAAATTATTTACAAATTAAAAACAAATATGAAAATATTAGTATATTTAAAAATATCTTTAAAAATAAATATATTTAAAAAATATATAACAGTAAGAAAATAAATTATATAACAAAAGACATGCACGACTTCAACATATATTACCTATTATATATTTGAAGGCATTTGGGTCATTTCAAGTTTCCTTGAATCAGATAGCAGGACGGTGCAAGTATCTTAATACTGAACAAAGGGCAAACTATGTCCTGTCAGGAGAGCCAGCCAGTGTAAACCTTGGCATTATAAGCGGGCGACAGCAGACTAGCATAACTGATAATTCCAAAATGTAGAAACCCATGCTGATCCATATGAACACTGTTCTCCTCCAGCTCCATAAGAACCTTTTTAAGAAAGGGAGCTCAGACTCGATTTTCACAGATGCCGCGTATATCTCAGGTATGCCAGCATTACGTTTGAATTCAGCCCTCTGTTCAAGGATCACTCTTACGCAAGCAGTGCGCTCCGAGCCTTCCATGGAACCTGTCATTTTCAGTTTGAGAGTCTGAGATTGTGAGCTATAGCCAGCTAGAAGTGTGCCGCTTTTAAGGAAGGCTTCCATTAGGCGAATATGAGGACTTTTGTAACGTAGCATACATGGATGGCTAGTAGTAGAGACAACCTTGCCACTGGCAGTCAGAAATTCTGCCCTCACCTTGAATTCAAGGCATTTCAGCAACTTAGAACCATCAAAAAAACAAAGTGCATGCCACATTTACTTAATAGGTTCCAGAGGAAAAAAGAAAGTGCAATACTTTTATGTTTGAATTAAGTAGCTGTGAGTTTAATATATGCTATAAAAGATGAATGACAATGTCTTCGTCCGATCAAAACTTTACGAGACTATCAAAATGTAAAAGATAATAGCAAGACTTTTGATTGATCACCATCAATTGGGATAACACATTAATATAATATATTGGCCTGGTCTCAATTGGTCCAACAATCTATCATCTGTCAAGTTTACCAGCTAACAGTTTGAAGTAACAAGAAGGTTTGCTCGTTAAGCTGATGACAAGTATAACAGATCTCATGTTGAACATAGGCTCTTTTATCATTCAGTGCCGGCATTGCTAGATTTTCATAAGATATTGAAACAATATTCTAGCAACAAGTAACATACTACAATATCACACAAAGGGATCAGTTTTCAGTCATTCTGATAGTAAATGTTCTTAACCGCTTCACTATTAAATGAATGCTATTCAGGAATAAAGCCAGCAATTACCTGGTTGATCTACCTTCTTTCAATGCAGGATAGTGTAGTTTAAATGGAAGCACTATAAATCATGTGAATATAGGGCTTTAAACTAGATATGGATCAGCAATCCAATCCATAAGGCATTACAGGAACGAAGTGTACATTTCTTGCCAAAGTAACATTGCTAACCAGGTTTAAGTAGTATAATGTAAACCTAATTGCGTATGAATCTTCTGCAAATTGACAACAGACCCAACAGATTTATATAAAGGAACTAAGTAGGCAGGGCAAGAAAGGGATACTAAGGCATTAGCAAGGCATTCAAGTGTCTGCAGATATCAGTAATTATACCTGGAAAACTCCAAGTTTCCAATTATAGTCTGATTCTGGCAATGTCAGTGAAACAATCAACTGCAACCTACGGCCGGGTGGCACAACCTGCCATGCGGCATTCTTCCCTGCTCCAAGTTTGCCACTGCAATCAGTAGTGTGTGGAGCCACTGGCACGACAGCATCAGGGCTCGGCATCGTGTAATCAAAACTCAATTCTTGGCTCACCCGCAGCGGTTCCTCAACCACACTGTTCAATGCAATCCGTCCAACCAAGAATGCTGACACCAGCAATCCCGTTAGCACAATTCCCACATAGACCGACCAGAAACAGCCCCACAGTACCCTCAATGCTATCTTCCCAAAACCATTTAGTCCTCCGTACCATACGCTTAAATAAGGAGTGATGAATTTGCTTACAACTAACTTGGGTATCCACAAAATCCAATCTTTAAACCTGAAAGCAACTCGTTTAACAGTTCCATACGGATTGGTAGCGAGTGAGAAAGCGAAGCAGAGGAATAAAAAAGGAATTTTTAAACAAGTAAAGAAAATCTTGAGCTGAAAGAAAACGGCTTTAATAACGAGAGACGCCGTGAACAGGAGTAACCCCGGAGACTGCTGGCTCTGCTGTTCTACCTCCGACTGCTGACGCGGCAGTGGCGATTGAGGTGGGTAGCTAATGGACGGCTGAGATTCTTGGGTGATGGTGGAATCGGAAGACTCATTCCTGAACCCTTTCTTCCTACGGCGGTCAATAGATGAACGACGTCGGCGGAGAGCTGAGGCGGTGGTGGTGGTAGGAGCAGGAGATGTATCTTCGCCGGATAGAGAAAATTCGGGGGAAGGGAGGTAATCGAGTGCGTCGAAGAACAGTTCATCGTCCTCGCGATCCGTAGAAGTTTCCATGATGGTGTCGCAAACCGAGCACCTCACGCTTCTGAACTAGTTCGACTCGATCTTCGGTCGCTTGTATCAGCGAACAAAACCAATCGCAGACCAGTTGATTTTTTGCCACGTTTCCGCCAAAAGAAGAAAGGAGGTAGAACCGAAAACGGAACCAACGAAGCAGAACCGTTGTTCACTGTTGGATATAGGTGCAATAAAGTAAAAATAAGGAGATTCTTTTTAGTGTGTATTTCAAATATATGTAATTGAATTTCACAAAATTGAATTTTGTGAAATTAAGATTCAGTGAAAAATAGAGTTTGATGAAAGTAGATTTCAGAGTGATATTTTAAATAAGTGAAGTAAAATTTGAAATTAAATTTTGATAAAAATAAAATTCGTTGTGAAAATAGAAGTAAAATTCGAAGTAACAATTGAAATACGTAAAATAATGAAATTTAAAATATAGAGATAGAAAGTAGAGCTTGGTGTATTTGAAATAAGCTCTTAGTAAAAGTTAGAAGTAAGACTAATTATTATTTCTAATTTGAATATATTAGAAAGAATAATGAGAGTAAAAATAATCTCTTTTTAATGGTGTGTTTTTTTTACTTTGAAAGTGAGTGATTTAGAAGTGAATTTCTAAAAGCAAGTTGGTAGAAATAGTATTATGAAAATGAGTTAAGTTTTTATATTTTTTTTAATTGAAAGTGAGTTAGAAATAAGTTTTTATATTTTTTGTATTATTTTGTATTTGAAAATGAGATGTTAAAAATAGAAAAAAATGAATCCTTCGGTGAAAAGAACACGTTCTAAATTAGAAAAATAAATTCAGAAATAAATAAAAATAATTTTTATAAAAATTTTGAAATATTCACCGACCTCTTTTAATGGAAAGGTCATCACCTAATCTAATCAAATGGCTTTCGAAATTCTTCTATAGTTTTTTCATACTCATACTCATAAAGCACATATTAAACCCTTATTTGGGATCTTTGTTTCTCTCTATAATCTTCAAAGAATGCTGAAATTACATTTCAAAAACATTTTTAGAGCAGTGTGTTCTTTTCATATGTCAAACTTTTTACACTGTTGAAGTACTTGCAGAACGTTTAGCATGGTGACTCTTGAATAGCAGAACTTGAATCAAAAGAATATAACTCAAGAAAAGATTTCAATCACATAACTAGCACTTGCAAGCATGTCATGACCAAAACAAAGTACCATAAGATATACCAACCGAATGATTTAAATTTTCAAAACAGAAAGGTAAAATATTTTGAGACCTTCTTCAACCAGTATCAAATGTTAAACTTGATTAGAGCAAGTACCTGTTTACTCATCTCTAAAGTCTAAACCCAAAGCTATATTCCAAAAGATGTAGGATAATATACAAACGCCGTAATTTTTAACATAGTAGGGCAGTAAGAAGGTTTCACACCCTGTATTGCCTATCTATTACTCATTAGGGTGTGTTTCAAATGTTTGTAACTCCACTTTCTTTCGTCAAATTTAAAATTCTGAACAATTCATATATTTTCCTTGCACATCTCCTAATGTAATTTTATTTTTTAATTTTTAAGTCATCATAAAAACTATTAAAATAAAAATACTGAACTTCACTTCCAACTCAAAAAACTCTATATTTTATTGTTCATTTTACAAAACTTAGTTACAGATATTTGAAACACACTCTTACACTTTATTACATTCAAATATGAAGTCTAACCAATTACTCTTCATATATACGTAGTGGAGAGTATAACTCTTTATTACTCGTATGTACTCTTAACATAAACGCATTGTTAGCTATTACTCCATCATGAAACAAACATCTATTCTCTAAGTGTTCTTTGTAGTCAATCTTTGATCTTGAACCTTGAAGAATTCGTCAAGAGTCACGAATATAGCCATGCTGGCAGAGTTGTGTGAGCATGAAAACTCATAAAGGGGATTATATATGCTTATTGTGGATTATGCCAGTGTTACAAATTAAGGAACAAGCATTATTTCATAACAAGAAAATCTCTGCAGCGGAAAATTTTGGGAAGTGATCATTCGAAGCAAAAATCATGAATTGAGATACTGAACTTGAACTAGAGCAAGATTAGTTCTTCGGCCAAGGGAAGAAGATTTCTGCATGCAACAAATGATTAGGAAAAAGAAAAGATTAATCAATCGATCAAAACTTTTCAGCTATCCTTGCAAACAGAAAATGTGAAGAACAATAAGAATTTGGAAGCTAATCAATCATTGAAAAACTAGAGCAAGTAACAGATCGTGATGTCCTTGTAGAAGCCCAGAACGCACGAATATGCAAAACATGGCAAGTCTTTTTTTTCTGTTCATATCAAAGCCCTTGGAGGTCATATGGCTTCAAAATACAGCAGTGGCGAAAGGGTTGTGAGAGAATTAGGTAGGGCCACGCGAGGAGTTTAGATCAAGTTCGAGTTCAAAGCAGCAATCATCAATGCCGGACGGTTTTAAGCATCGACGTAAGGTTTGCAACAAGGTATTCCAAGAGGAGAAGAGTTAGGAGAACATAAGGCACCAAATCACACTAAGGAGAGAAATCAAAACATTACTCAGTTACCTCCTTCATTTTCATAGTTATCCCAAACCTAAAGTAGAAATAGATAAGTGGCAAGTACTGTAGTGTAAGTACAGGCTTATAGTGCTCCCTTTTTTGCTCACTGGCACTCACTTTGGCAATGCTTCCTCATCGCCGCTGGCATCAGACACCTTCCATGTTAATAAGGCCAACATGCTACTGCACCATCTGCAAAATTAACTGAAGAAACATATTGTTATAACGCAGCTGAACCGATTGCGAAGTTTTTTTAAAATAAAAGATATTTTTATTTTTTTTAAAAATAAGCTCTATTTTTTTATTTCTAAAAAGTAATAAAAATATGCAATAAAAAGATCTCATTATATAAAATTTTGCTACACTATTTAAATTTTTAAATAAAATTTCTAAATATTATAAAACATATATTAAAAAATATAAAATAAAAAATTGAAAAGGAGTGTTTGAGAAAAGCTGAACCAAACGTCTTCTGAAATTACAGCATATGTACTAAGCAAACGGCAGAATGAGATATAAAAACTGTTGCATCTTATAAAGGCCCAAAAAGATGCTCTAAGTAGGGACTGAGCAAAACAAGAACCCGTATTAAGGTACGAATACGCATGCTTCGTAACGGGCCAATATAATACATAAAGATAGAGCTAGAGAATATCAAATATATTTTAAATCTGAAGCAAAATAATTTCTAATAAAGTAGATAATCAAATAGATCTATTTAACATCAGGTTTGTAGTGTTTAATTTCTTCGAATCTTAGCAAAACTATCACAAGAATCATAAAACAAAATCAAGAATAGTGAACACAACAATAGAACAAATAAAGACAAAATTTATGTGGTTTGGCTCTAGAAAAACCTACATCCACAAGTATTTTACTATTCATATAGAAATTATAAAGATAGACGAAAAGATGAAAGATCGTAAAGCTCCACATAAATAAAAAATCTTTTTCTAAAAAAGATAAGACTTAAAACAACCTAAATAAAAGTAACCGGTTGTATTTCTCTCCAAAAAACCCTTACATAAAGAGTTGAATCCAAAATAAAAAAATAAAGAGTTAATATAGAAAAAAATATTCATACAGATACAGTTGGTCTATAATTTTCTGTCTTGATTGTTAACATTGTATTTAATTTAAAAGTGGTCGCATGAGATCGCACAGGCTAAAAATTTAGTCGTGGTCAAATTTTAAAACAAAATATAAACACATAGATCTCACTCAGTTGTCATTTGAGTTAACCTCTTTGTTTTCCTTTTAACAAATCATTTGATTTTAATTATAGAAACCAATTTTGATCGCGTACACTTGGTTTTAACTTGCACAAAATTCATAGCATATTTTTCCAGCAAGGCATGGCCACATACAGAAGGAACAATGCTGCGTGTTTATTTCGTAACCTCTTCAGATAAATCTATCAAGCAAGAAAGTTTCATAATTAAGTAACTACATTAACATTGCCATGAGCTATTGATATCGAAGGCAAGTAAAAAAAGAACACGAGTATTTAGGGAAGGAAGAAAAAACCCTGACTTGCTATGAAGGAAAAAGCCCTGTCTTGCTATGAAGGTGTTCGATGAAATGCCTCCAAAGACAGTGGTGATGTTTTGAAATGTGTTTTTAAAAAGCACTGCCGCAGTTACAAAATACGACAAGTATTTTTATATTTTAAAATTTTCGATTATTAAATAAATTATAATATAAAATATTTATATATTTATAAACTTTATTATTATTTAATTAAATAGAAAGTAAATTTATTTTTTGAAAATTTTTTCATAGAAACATTTCTTATTAGTCACTCTCACCATCTCCTATAAATATGTTTTCAAGTTTTGAGCACGTTCGGGATTGCTAAAAGAATAAAATTTTTGAAAATAAACTTTCAGAACAAAATTTATAAATTAGAAACAAAATCTGCTGGTATACTCCATATTTTTTAAGGAGATGTTTGTGAATGATTTTGAAATATAATTTTTTTTTTAAATAAAGAATATTTTATTCTATTTTAAAATAAGTTTTATTCTTTATTTCAAAAATAATAATAATAATATTTTATTACGATAAAATTGTTTTATATTTCTAAATTTAAATTTTTATTAAAAAATATAAATAAAAATCTTTTGTGAAATTTGAGAAAAGCAATTCCTTAATTTTTTAAATATTGGCGCTTGAGAAATACATAAATACCTCCTAAAAACCAGAGAAGTGGGACCTACTGCTGTTCGCAAGATTTAATGGGCCTGAGTTATTAATCAGAGCCTATAGTTGGCCCATTTATCTCCATAATATAATTTTAATAAAAAAGAAATGATACATTCCAATCCGACCAACCACATAAACCCTTTACTGAAATGCTAAAACCAAACCGCTGTCTTTGTTTTCCACGTGATATTTCTCAATATTAGAAATTTCTTTAATATAAATAAACAAATAGCAATAACAACACCTCCGCAAACTTCGCCCTACTTCGTTCTTCTTTCTTTTTCTTTCTTCTTCGTTGCCAGCGGAACAGGAGCTGATCAGTTTATCTCTAACACTAGCGCCGTCAAGCGCGTCGCCGCTGAGATATGAAGGAATTTCCTTCAAAGGACGAATTAGAAGTCGCGGAGATTCTTCAACAGTTGGAGGAGTTAATGCTTGAACGTGAGCGCCGTCATGGTGTCGTCCGTTGGGGAGAACGCCGGAGGCGTTCCGGCCAAGAAGCTTACTGTAGTCCATCTTCTACCTCTCCGCCACCACCAACACCGGCGCCTCCGAATTTTCCGTCTGATGTCGGCGACAAGACCGCTGCCCAGAATAGTCCTACTACTCCGCTATCATTCTCACCCAGCTTCGCGTACGATTGTGTAATGAAGAACAGTTGCTCTCCAGCGAAAACTAGTCTGCCGCCGCTCATCAACGGCAACCGTTACAAAAAGGTAACTGCAAGCTCATTGCTTCTGTCTTTCTTTGCTGATTTTGTTGAAGTTTTGGGTTTCTATGGGATTTAATTTTGGGTTTATTTTTTCTTTAAATCGCAGTGGGTGATGAAAGAAACACAGAAAATAGACAGCTTAACTACTGAGAATGAATCTTTGAAACAAGTGAGATATATGTTTTTCTTCCTCAGATTAATTTTTTTAAAATTTTCTTTTGTAATTTTTGGGAGTTGGTTTGATCTTATTTCAAGTACTACATGAGCTTTCAGTTGTTGGTAGATGAGAAAAGTTCCCGTTCCAAGCTGAAGAATATCAATCAACAGCTTCGACAATTAAAATCACAGGTATAAAAATATCAGATATCAATTTCTTTTTTCGAATTAATCAACATTGTTGTTTTTCAATTTATTTTTACTGAATGTTTTTATTTATTGTGGACAGATGGAGACAATGGGACTACAAGAAAGGAAACCCATCGATCTCCATAATCCGCTAGAGAGTCCTCACCACCCTGTCACCGCCGCCGCAATCTCTCCGACGTACACTTCAGCAAAGATGGCGGTTCGCCGGCCGATGTTGCCTGATTTGAATGCTATCATCGAAGATGATGAAAAAGATGAAATGGCGAGAGCTGCTATGTTTGCAGAAGCAAGAAAGCTGAGAAAAGAAATCCAGTTTGAGAAGAAGAAAAACAACAGCAGTAACAACAACAAAAATGGTTGTTGTGATAATGTTGGTGATCAGAAACTCTACAGAAGTTTACAGAGGCAATTGAGATAATCAGTGAATTTAATTTGAATTAATTACTTGTTCAATTTTTCGTGCTTTCTCTTGAATTTTGATAATTATTTCTTTTGTTTCGTTGGTGAGAAAGCGGCAAGTGTAAACATGTTTAGCCCTGAGTTTTTGATCAGGTTTGTACAAAGACATGTGGTTTGAGTTCTTTATTCAGGGCGTTTGAGTTATTGAAGTAGAAATTTTTTTCAATAAAAAATATTTTAATATTTTAATTTTTTTATTTAATAAAATAAAATAAACAATTTATTTCGTAAAATGTTTTATTATTTTTTTAAAATTAAATAAAATTTCAAATATTTATAAAAAATATAAAATTAAAAAAATTATTTTTTCGAAAAGCAGCACTTTCGAAAGGAAAATAGGAATGAGGTTTCATTCCGTCCCGTTTCGGAAAAGTAAAATATAAAAATAAGAGTAATAAAGATGAGAAAATAACCGTAATAAAAAGAAATATTTAATCTAATTTTTTATCTTATTTAATTATATTAGTAAAAATTTAGTAAAAGAAATAAAATTCTACTATACGTAAAACTTCAACAATTAAGATGCAATTTAATATTACTTATAACATTCTTTTTATTATAATTTTTTACTAAAATTTTTTGATTTTACATAATTATTTTAAAACTTCAAAAGTATAAAAAAATTTATATCATAAAATTTATTATTACATATTTTATTTTTTAAAAATAAAAAAGTTTATTTTTAAAATTTTAAAAATATTTTTTATTTATATTTTTAGTTTCAAAACTACTTCTAAACATCTATGAATTTCCGAAGCTGCAATTACAGAAAAGTTTTAGCAGATCTGACCTGATTTTTCTCAGCTTATCAAAAAAATCAGTTTTTAAAATTTGTTATTTATATTTTTAATATATATTTATAAATATATAAAAAATTTATTTAAAAACTTAGAAATTGTAAAAAAATTATATTACATATTTTATTATTTTTTAAAATAAAAAATTTTATTTTTCAAAAAAAATAAAAATATTTTCTATTTTAAAAACACTCTCAAATAATTACTAAATATATTTTTGCAGTACACAGCAAATAGCAATGAACCAAACCTTACCAAACAAAAACATTTCTTCAGTACCGTGTTAATCCATTAGCCCAAGTTTTATGGTCTATTATAGCCTTGTACGTAAGCCCAAACTACAATCACTGGCCCACAATCATCTTTCCATCTTGATAGCTTAAGGTTTGTTTATCTACACAAATTATTTTTTTTTCAAACTCGTTTTAAACTTTCAACTTATTTTAAACTAAATTAAATACAAATTTTTAAACTAAAATTTTCTGTCAAAACTTACTTCAAAATTTAAAATTTAAAACTACAATTTTTATTTTCAAACTCATCTTTTATATTAAAGTGAATATAAAATTTTAGTTTTTATCAAACTCACTAACACTTTTTACAATTCAATTTAAAAATAAATTTAAAAACAAAATAAACACGCACTTACAGGTCCTCCACCTGGTCCTTATTTCAGTAACGTTTCTAGTGTGTTTCAAAAATTCTAGAATTTAAATAATTACTATTATTTATAATATTTTGACCATAAAAGAATAAGATTATAATACATGAACGAAAGTAAGATTAATGTATAAATGTCGAACTTCTTGAATTTAAATCTTGAAAAAACAAGAAATCCCTAAAACATATGGATAGCTATAAATAAAAATAAAACAAAAGGAAAAAGATAAAATAAATTATTTGGTTCATGTGGACCATGTAGTTTGGTGTTTTCAAACTTTAAAACATCAAAGACTGTCAATAGACACGGTTAGATTCAAACTAATGGCAAAATCATTTTTACATAGCCACCAAAGTAAAACTTAAATAATGACATAGATTAAAATAAAACCTTTTATAAAAGCAAATTTAACTGCTATCTATATGAAAAGCATATATTTTGCTACATATTTAATCCCTTCTGATTTTAAGTTCTGTTTCTGGTACTAATATTTCAGTAGTGTTTAACAATATAGATACTATTTTTGCTATAAAGGCAAACAGAGAATACCATGAAAGCCAGATGCTATAAACAGAAGTAAACCCGGTAACAATGGGCTGAATCTGGTAACTTTCATGTACATACCAACAAATGAATTGGAGTTAAGATATCAATTTCATGTATACATAGTAAGGAAGAAACTGTAAAGAGAAGAGGGCACTAATTAAACATATGCTTTGATGATTTTCAAACAATTTTTAATTCACGAGGTAAAAAAGAAAATAAATATTTTAAAAAAAAGAAATCTACTTGCCAAAAATATCCAAACAACCCATGGATCATTCCAGTTTAGTTCCTGATGTAGAAACTTCTAAGTTGCAGATTGGGCAAACCTGCAGGAAAGAAAAAAGCACATCAACTAATCATTGCAATGTTTGCATCAACATTTACCATTAACGCCAATATTGTCATTAGATTGCCATAGGACCAGGACCGACAGTCATATATTGAGGCACCAACAAGAGTCAGGTTTAGGTCGACCCAGCTTCACCGAACAAAAGATGGGCTAGCAATAAATTCATTGAAAAAGTTGTTTCTCTCCCAAGTTCCAACCGCGCTCCACTTGAACTCCTACTTATGAAGTTGGCAAAAATGAGGTGAGACTGCACAAAGAAGCATTTTCTCAATATATAGGAGTGGTTCATATTCTGGGGTTTGGTGTAGCCGGTGCGGACGTAAGCCAGACTTCTAATAAAACAAAGAATTTACATGATCGTCTGCAGCCAACATAAAATCTAAATGACTAAACCCGGTAATCTAACATACATCAGCATCTAATGTGATGATGGTTGCAAAATACTTCGCCTTAGGCAAGATGAATCTTTTATGTAAAATAACATCAATTAAACAAATAACCAATAGTACAGAACTAAGTTATCATTATTTGACACACATACACCTTTCTATCTGATCCAAACTGCATTAATCTTCTGACTACTAGCATGCTTCTACCAAAGACAATTGAAATCAAGCCAAATCGTTTGATTAGTCATTGTAAATGTGCTAGACTATCATCTAGTTTGGAATTTTGAATATCCCTGCTATTAAGGTTCTTATCAATGTCATGCAACCTGGAACTAGGATAGTAATGCCATTTGTACTAATTTAAAGAGAAAGTGTTAGTAGAAAGTATATACCTTGTTTATTTGGAGCCATCTATTTATGCACTCTTGATGATATGTGTGTTTGCAGGAAAGCACAACCAAAGAATCGCCACCCTCATATTCGAGCCGGCAAATAACACATCTTTCAGAAATGTCAACAATGATACATAAGTGATAAGCAATATCCATATCTTCAAAATATAGATACATAGATAGCAGAAGACTGTAATCCAGGGTAACGGAAGCTGTGAGATGAACAGGCTTACTGATCAGTGTTGCCATCTTGCGTTGTTTGTGCCTTGTAACTGATAGAGGGCAACGAAGATATTGTATCAGCAGACAGCCCTCTGCTCTCTGTCCCAACTACTTCGCCCAATGCTATCAACTCCTAAAAGACAAAAAGTCCATCTAAGTATTCACTTGTATAGTCTGAACTTATAAGACAACTACATAGAGAAGTGCAGAATATAATTTACCTCATAGGAAAGTTCGTCTGGATCAAACTCTTCCCATGCAGCCTGCAAAAATTATCTTTCAGAGAAAGAACAAGTTGAAATTTTCTTTGCTGCATGATAATCGAGCATATAGAATAAAATGGCATAACCCCTATATCATCTTTAGAATAGCAAATAAAATATTATGCACATTAAAAATTTACCTTTTCTTACAAAATCAACCCAGAGTTTAATTACAAATTCATAAGAACTCGTTTAGCAAAGCAGTTCACAAGCAAGGATACTAAGCTAATAACTCAGTGATAACTATAGAACGATATCCATGAAGAACTTATTATTATATAAAATGTGCTTCTAATATTATAACATTGTCTTCTAATGCTGCAATCATCTTTACTGATACATAATTCGTGTTACGTTTAACCCAATTATGCAACTAATCAAAAGATGTTTTTCATAAAAGTTGCAAGGACATACAGTCTTTGCAACTTCAGTGAACCTGTATGCCTTCATCTAAAAGAGTCGAGTAACATGACTAAAAATTGCTTAAGCTGTTCTACTTTCCTTTTTCCTGTTTTGCTTGAACTACACCACCCACCACGAAGACATCTCAACACCTCACCTAGTGAAGCTCCCCAACAATTCTGATATCATCTTTAAGAAAGAAAATATACAATCAATTCAAGTAACTTAAATCTGGTTTCATCTCAAGACGTATACCTGAAGGAAGGTTCCAGATTAATTGATGATCAGAAGCTTCAAATTGTACTTCCAGAACTGGATGACCTCATTCCAGCCCATGTCTATCTGACTAACTTTATGGCTTATCGCTCAAAACATCATTCCTCTCCGAATAAAGGGAAGTTCCTCCCTCCGAACAAGGAAACTTTAAGTCTCTAACTGCTCATGTTCCGTCCTTTTTGTTCCGTTCAAGTTATCAGTAAGATGAACATTTTTTAGTTTACCAATATTTCTCTATTCTCATCAACTTGCTGTCTACTATCTTGTTCCTTGCATATAGGCTTGCCAATATCATATTGAATAACTGAGACATAATTATCAGTTCCACAAGAACATAGGAAAGAAATTCATAACCAGAGATTTGACAAAACCGCCATATAGTTATTTCTCCAATGTCCATGCACCAAACAAGATGTAGAGCCCGTTTGGCACAGCTTATGATAAGCTGCTTATCAACTTTTCTTCATTTCACGTTTTTTAATACATATTTTATAAATATATAAAATATTTATTTAAAAATTTAGAAAGTATAGAAAAATTCTACGGAGTGAAATCTTTTTATTGCATATTTTTGTTATTTTTTTAGAAGTAAAAAAAGTAGAGCTCGTTTTTCAAAAAAGATAAAAATACCCTCCATTTTAGAAAAGCTCCATTTCATAAGCGCTGCCAAACGCCCCCGTAGACATAGGTAAAGCATAATACCCACTCTCATAATTCTAATTAATGAGGAGCTAGCAGGACACTTCAAATCCAAAATAACTTTCTTGCACAAGGTTAAACAGGCGTACTTCAAACTGCAATCTTCCAAAACATTTCACTGAGAATTCTATTTTCTTCAGAAGAAAGACACCCAACTTCATCCCATCTTCAAACCCGCATAATGAAAACCTTGATATGAGTTAATCTCATGACAGAGCAATCTTTTGTCAAAGACGTAGAAGAATATTACCTATAAAAGCTCCCAAAAACGTACCGGAAGATAGATCTAGCCTTTCAACAATGTGATTATCACTGTTCAATATTAAAGCACATGTATTCCAACATAAACTAATATTAGGACCACACATGTTCAAATACTCACCTGAGAGTTGCGACTGCTATCCTCGGGCTCTCTTTCTCTGTCTGCCAAACACAAAAAGCAACACACGGTGACAACCAACAAAACATTCCATAAGTTAAAGAGAAACAAACTGCAAAACTCTCTTACAATCACACAATCCGCTCAACATCATCAACCCCACAGCCATATCTTCTGCCTCCTGCAGCGCCGTTGCAATCGCCTCGTCCTCATAATCCACCCCGTCAGTACTGCCATGGTCGTTGTGATCAACATTCGCATCAAAGGCATCCTCATCTTCTTCTTCATTCTCTTCTTCCTCCTCCTCCTCATCATCTTCTTCATCAAATTCGCTGCCACCTTCTCTATCTACATCTCTGTTCTCCTGATTTCGGTTCTCCTCATTCACCTGTTCTTCCGCTGCCACAGAATCCTCACCGTTCATTTCTACATCATCAAAATCTTCCTCGTGCTCTTCATTGACCTCGAAGCTTCCTTCCTCAGAGTTAGCGAACTCGTAATCCTCACCACCTCCGCCTCCACTAGACAGCATCATGTAAGCCCGCTCCTGCTCCAACAACCGTGCATCAAAAACCGTTAACCGAACAGCACGAATCTCAAAACAAACAGTACAATAAACACAGAGAGAGAGAGAGAGAGAGAGAGAGAGAGCGAGAGAGCGAGAGATACCTGTTCTTGGAGAGCGCGAGCGAGAGCTAGGTCGGCATCGACTTGGCTGAGTCTAGTGAACGGAATTCTTCTCGGCGCGGTAGGGGTTGGAGGATTGCCGGCAGCGGCGGCAGCAGTGGAAGAATCGGTGTTATCGGAGCAATTTTCGGCGGCACTGCCGGCGCAGCTTTGCTGCTGCTCCTGCCGTTGCGAGTTTTCCATTTCGAAATCTTTTTTTTCCTCAGAAAGAGAGAGAGAGTGTCGATTGCATTGAAGGGGGAAGAAATCGCGTGTGCTTGCGTTTGGAGTGACGCGATGAGGAAAATAATGATCTGTTTCGTTTAAACCGGGTAATTTAAATTCAATTCCCTCTTAACAAGTTTACCAATCATCACATTAAAAAAAACATTTGACATAATATTTGCCACTAACAACTTTCATAACAAATTTTGTTGTTAAAATTGAAGTGATTTAGAAGCAAGTTCAACATTTTATTTAGCTACTATTATTTCATGGAAGTTTCTTATAGCAAATGCAAGATATTTTAATCATGGTATATGAAAAACTAGTTGTCAATTTTGATTAGCAAATCAAATTCAAATAGTATGTCCATTCCTGAGTCACTGTCTCACGGAGTCCTAATTTTCGGATTACTTTACCATGAAGCGACGATTAGGCTTGGATACCACCATTATGAGCAAAGACAGCATATGTCCCAGACCACAACCACAAGTAAATGCAAGAGGGGAACGTAGACCACAAGATGCTGGTTAATAATATCCGAGCTAAAGTTTGAAGTTCAAGCCTGCTGCTGCTGCAAGTAGCATTCTTCATCACATCCATCTATCAATTTAGATGGCATGCAAATCAAATATTACCAAAGATGTACCAAGCTAGAAGGGTAATGATTTGTTTTTGATGAAAAGCAAGATCCATTTATAAGAGAGAGTGTTACTGATATCTACATCAGAAGTCCCTGAACATTCGGCCATGAGCTAGCTAAATCTAAACAAGTGGCAGCACACTAGGATTTAAGATCTCACGCCGGAAAACCAAAGTCAAAAGAAGAATGGATATCCAAATTCTCTAATAAGTTATTTCAGAGTACAGTTGTCTTTCTGCAATTGAAGCTTCAATTCACACCACCCCAGCGGGAAGTCGCAACACTAGTTGACCACCAAAGATACTGCAACGAATATCGAGAATTATAAGCTACCTTAAAGTCACAGAAAAAAGAAAAATACAACACATGGAAGGAAATGTGTTTTTGTTACCTTTTGACATAATAATAACAGAAGTCAGCAAGGATGAATGTCTGGACTATTTCTGAGAGAAGAACCATAGATGGCCATAGCCCATACCCTAAGGCTGTCAATAAGCGTCCACGTGTATCTAACACCTGATCATGCAAAACATTTACTTGTGCAGGAAAGCTAGAAAAGGACAAAACGATCACCAGCACCTTCTAACCATTTCATTAATTGGATGCATGCTTTGATATGGTGATTAATAATAGTTATATCTGGAATGATAACGGAACAATTCAGAACCTCCATTTGTGAAAACATGCACATATCTTTGGCAACCAAGAATAAAATCAAATACCTGATTCTTATATAGAAGTTAGATTCATTCGATTACATACAAGGTAGAGTGAATGCGAAAAAAGAGAAATTGAAATAATCTGCCAACTATGCAAACAAGTACAGGAAACCACATGAAGATAACTTATTTACATCTAGCATTCAAAGAAACACACTAACATAATTCAGCAGGGGACGAATATAAGTCTGGATTTCTCCCTTTCCTTCTTAATATCACAACTTTTGCTAGAAATATAAGCTCTTCTAAACTAATAAAAGCACAAAGCACATGATTTAACGGATTCCTTCAACTATACCCTTCACCATGACCATATATGCTTGTAATAAAAGCTAGTAATTCAATTCATGACAATTAGTTAAACCTGTGCAGTCATCCACTGGTTAATGATCATAGTGACTAATTTGACTACAGATATAAGAACAAGTTCATCTCCGATACAATTTCCCATTTGTTAAAAGAAAAAAGAAAAAACTTAGTTACAGGATTTTTGTTTTCACAATTTCATCATAGGTTAGCTCATTTCTTAGATCCAAGGCTGCAAGTTGCATAGAAGTCTCACACATGTATCACTTGATGTACATTGAATCAGTAGATGAGGTTCAAAGATCTGTATAGATATATTAGTTCAAAGCTAATCTTAGTAGTTAACTTTCTTAATAAAAAAGGATATTTTTTCTTTGCAAGACCTTAAATATGAAAAGAAGCAAATGCCTCAAAGCTACTCCAAGTTCTTCGTAACATACTACCAAGTATAACTAAGCTTCTGGGGCAACATTTAATAGTTATCATTTACACCACTGATACACTCAAAACATCCAATTTTAGTTTTAATAATGACAATCTACCAATAATGATGATGAGGACTAAAAAAATAAATTTTAAAAAAAAACAACGATATGGCGCTAATTCTAAAGACTGGAAGTAGCCATGCAACTATTTACTTTCCAACTGAGCTCATCACATAAAAGACAAGAGCAAGATGATCCAATGATATATTGCATTAACAAAGAGTACAGACAGAGAACCCTCTATGAAGGTATTTCTAACAAGAATTAGGTCTGACCAATTACTATGAAGCATGCCAGAAGCTGATATATATACAAGATTTCTCTATGAATCAAACCTGAAGGACCCAGTGTGCGCAGCTCAGGAATCTAGCAACGCCAAGTGCAAATACATAATGTGCTGTAAATGGCTCAACAATCTGCCAGGAAAGTTGAGAGGAGAATTGGACATGGTTATTAAATGTTCATTGCACAAATCCAACATTAATATTTCGGATGGTAGCTCCACCTTAGTGTTTTGCATCAGGCGCAGTTGAGGCAGCACTGAAACAGCTTCCAAATAGACACAGAATGCCCAGAAGATTCTATTAACTATATTATGTGATGTCGAGGGATGAATGAGGAAAGCTAACAGAGTACAAGGCACCACCTGCAGACACAGAGATAAGTAGTACTACAGACGAAACAAACCAAACTTTTGTTTTGAATATATTAAGAAAAAGGACCCATCCTATACATACTAACAACACCATTTGAGCAACAAAAAAAAAATAAAGTGACTATTTTTCAGCAGCTACTATCAAATAACTTTATTTATATACAGGCTCTTTCCTAGAATATAGAGTCAAACAGTGTCATCCAGAATGGATTCCATACATGAAGTAATCTATTATATGATTTCCATAAGTATGATAGTAATCATGAGAATATCATCATTAGAGAACTAAGAAATCAGTAATCATCATATGCCAGCACTGTGAAAAACCCTAAAAGGAAGATGAGAAAACAATACATTACAGTGGAGTTCTTCACATCCACAATTCCATCAAAGAAGACAAACATGATATATATCAATTTGTTATATACTTAACAGGTATATTATACTTCTATTTGTTTACCAATCAAACATGAACAGAGCAGATCCAAATATAGCATAATGACATGAACAGTCATCCATAACCATGGCACACAAACACTTGGCTACTCTCTTAAAGCTCTACATGAAGCATGTAAATTGAGAAATTAAAATTCCTTTCACTCTCTGGTATCCATCTAAGGAATAGAGGGGATTTTGAATTATATTAGAACAACTGCAAAAACCATAGACATTGCATAGCTACTAGAGTAGTTTACATGCATTATAATGTTCTTTATTCACGGATCCTTTGATCCTCATTCAGCCAGGATGCTATGCATAGCTAAAGTCTTTCATAACCAAATCCATTACACAAAGGTATTCATGACTCTAGATGAACAAAAAAGAAATTTTGCTAGGAATCTGAAACTAACCACATAATATATCGCAAAGTTGTCCTTGTCATCCATGTAACTAGATTTCAGCTTGAAGCGGATCATATAGATAACCCAAATAGTAGTGACAAGTGTCGCAGAATCCAGAATAGTGTGTATGTCATATTCCATAACAACACTGCAGTACAATCTAACAGCTAGGAACAGGGCAGTTAGCTCTTGGGACTTAAGTGAGAGTCCTGCAAACAATTAAATCAAGAATGAGGTTCACAAGATTTTTCATATGTTACTTCTTCTATCATCATCATGCCTAAAGGTGGATAGCTGAAGATTCATAATGAATATATGGAATCCTACACCACATCTAGCTGCTTACTGTAACAACAAGAGGATAGTCAATCAAGAATCAACTTCAACGTGAAGAAGCCCAACATAAATAATAGAGAATCTAACGTACTTTGGGTACAAAGAGTTAGAACATTATAGACAGATCTAGACGAGCAATCTTAACGTACTTTAGGCACCAAACCAAAACTTTCTTGCTAGGAAAGTTCCACCCTTGTGTCTACTACAACAGTTAACTACAAAGGTTAAATTGCAAAAAGAGCAGTAGTTACTTTATTACTATACCATATAAAAATGCAGGTGATAGAGATACTCAAGCAAGAAAAACGCGATGAAGTAGTCACAATATCCTATAGTACATGAATATACTAACACCTCTCTCATTTAACCAACACAGTAATATCGCCACACATTCACGAGAAGCCAGAGTCCATAGAAGACTCATAGTAATGATGGTGTGCACATATTATATCACTTTATGTAGGGAGTTAAAGAATTAAAGAAGGACCTTCAAATCTAAGAATCCTTTATCTCAGATGGGTTGCTGGTTCAAGATTAAAGAGACGGACGGCTGTGAGAGGGGAGGGCGTGGGAGTGTGTATAATAGCTGGAGAGTGTGCATCCCTCCCCTCATCCTTTCCCTCTATATATATAATTCACTGTCTACTTTTGTTTCTAGTAATGATCTACTGCATGTATAAATAGCGTGCAGGGAGCTTATACTTGCATTTAGATTTTAAATTGAAATGTCTGTTTCTTCCTAGATGAACCGTCGATTTAGAAGAAGAATCATTGACCTGTTATCACTTCAGGATTCCCTATCCTTCTCAATCCAGAAAAAGAAAGAAAAACTAGTTGTCAACATTCTAGTAACAGATCACATCATTGGCTCAAGCTATGACACTCCATTTAACAAAACTCAAACTGATACAATATCCAACGACCACTATCTTCAATCACACTAGCTAATCCATACGAATTATCATCGCGGTGATAGAATGACATAACAAACAGGGAAAGAAAATCCATCAATTCCTAATCAATTAGATCAAGCTTTGCAGACGCAAACTAAGACAAGAAAATCGCAGATCGAAAATCACCAAACCTGCGCAGGTGTGTTCCTTGGTGAGCTTGTAGATTAGAACTGATATACCGATCGCATGAACAGCTTCAGCGGCAACGAAGAGATTATCGTGATCGTGAACGAGAAATCGAAGGATAACGAGAGCCGCCATGCCTGCTACCACCGCAAGGAAGGCCTTCACCTTCGGCGGCTGCCGTTTAGTCCACGTCACCAACGCTCCCAGTGGCCGCTTCGCTCCTCGAAGCCCTCGCCGGTCCATCTCCTTCTCTGATTTCCTGTCTGCTGATCTATTTATCTGAAAAAGTTTTTTAGAAGAAGAGTGGAGGGAAATCTAGATAGAAGAGGAGTTTTAGCAAGCGGTGTTCTCCGGTTTAGAGCTTGCTGGGAAAACCATAATGTCCGGGGAAATATGTGTAATTAATAAACATAAATAATTAAAAGTAATCACACCTAAAAAAAAAAAAGATAAGTCGATTTTAGTGTAAGTATAAAGCCATAGAAAATAATAAATACAAAGACAAATGTCCTTAAATGCTCTCGAACTCAAGAACTTTGTTTTTACGCGAACCAGAAACAAAACATAGCAGCCCTTTCAATCAATCTCCGGCGTCCGGCGGTGCCCGCCTTATTATTGCCACCGCTTGCTCCCCTCATCTCCGCTCAAATTCATTACCTTCTATCTCATTACTCTCTCCCCTCAAGGTAAGAACTCCACCACTTCTATCTCTAACTCTTCATCTCCACTGTTATCAAACTGTATTCTTGTTGTTGTTCTTCTACTGCACGTTGAACAGATATGGTCAAGTTGCAAGGGTCGAAGGTTTTCTGACCGATTTACCCTTCTTGTTTCTTTATAGCCTCGACTATGCTGGATGCTAGTAGCAATTCTTTCTAATTTTTATAATTTCTCGTGAAGACTCTCGATTAATTCGTTTGTTGTACAAGGGTAGTTCTGCATTGTCAGAGCTATTGTTACATACTAACAATCTCTCTTAATTTTCTCTAATGATGTTTTCATTGTTTATTGTGATTTTTTGGAAATTTATTTCTCTTGTACAGGGGCAACTGTATAACACAATGCACCCTTTGATGGCTCCGGACATCACTTTTGGACAGGACGGAAGATTTAACCCTCTTCTATTTATTGCTAATGCGCGAGTTCGGGGCAGGCGAACAAAAGTTGCTTGGTGGATTGGAATGAGAAGGATCCCTGTCTTCTCTTGGCTCTTGTACTTGAATTTAGGTTTTATGATGCTTTCGATAAAAAAATTGAACTTTTTCGCAATGGTTGATGTTACTGAATTTACTTATAAAGTCAGAATTTTGATCAGGTTTATGGTTGCAGGGAGCTATATTCAGAGTTTCAGAAGAGTCTGGGGGAACTAGATGATGCTTGACTGAAGTTTAAAATAAATACAATGCTCTCCAGGGAGGTAATTTTGAAATATTGTGTGATTTCCTTTTTTCATTGTTTCCTTTGTCATAGATACCTATCATTTGGTCTTATAGACTGCTTGTTGCCATACACACTGATACTTCAACTGGTAGGCTTTATTATGTTAGAGGAATCTATAAGTAGTCGTGAAATTGACATTCTTGAACTTATTTATCATGGCCTCTTATGTTCATACAGAATGATGAACAATTTTGGCTTTAGCTGTTGATGGTGCTCTCCTACAATGATTCAATAGGGCCCTATGGCCTACTCATAGATATGCTCCTTAGAATATTGAAGTTGTATCTGTTCAATAGTGCATGGTGTATAACATGCAATATTGAAATTGTTCATGCGGGTTCTTGAAATGAGTAGCATAAAAATGAATCTCTTATTATTTATATTTTCATTTTCTTTTCTGTTTAGCTTGTAGAAAAAAGTGAAGCAGAATGCATACTTACTTTATCTTATGCACCAGGGGATTGAAGTTGGTTTGATTTCTGCACCTGACAGGGTAATCACTTTCATGCTACCATGATTTGTTTATGTTGAAACTGTACGTTAAGCTGGTCCTTGTCTGAATATGTGCTAAAGGAGGCTCCGTCCTAACATTATGGCAGCTCTGATGATTTGATGTTGGTTCAATGTTGAGATATTTGTAAAACTGATATAGAAACTTCTAGACAAATTTTTATTAGCTTGCTTCCTTTGTTGTGCGGTTGTTGAATATTTCTATGCGGTCTTACAATTACATTTCTGTGCTGGCTGAAATAGCATGATATCTTTTTACCAACTATGTGTTGCTAATAGCATGTCTTATTCTTACCAGGTTCATTTTGCAGTGCCCACTCAGTTCCCTAAGGGCGTGTTTACCTTGAAAATAAAGTAGGTGAAGTGAGTTTTTTGAAAGTTAATTTAAAAAATCAAATTAAAAATTAAAAATATTTAATAAAAATAAAACTATATATTAATTTAATATTTATAGTAAGTTTTAAAAATAAATTTAAAAAAAATTATTAATAAAAAAAATTTATTTTAATTTTTGTATTTATTTTGTACGTAAGTTTAAAAAAAGTAAGTTTGGGGTGTTGGTAAACACGCATTAAGCAGCAGCCTGTATTGACTTTGAAGTGCTCTTATGTAAAAGTCTCTCTTTGTTTTCCCTCTATCACGTAATACCTCTGTTCTACCTCATTTCATCTAAAACAATATAGTGTAAGAATTCTGATGTTTATATTTGTTGCTTGCTTATTCATAAAGCACTGCTTCTGATCAAAATTAATCTGAAATGGAGTTCTCCTGAGCTTTTAAAGAAAGCTTTCTGACAAAGACAGTTTACATGTTCCATTATAACCGTGTAAAGTGGGAAGGTTGCTGATCTGATAGGTTGTCCGCCTATCCACACATGTTTCAAATTTCCTTCAAAAATCTAATTAGCAAGCATCGTGTTCAAACATAGTAATAAGCTGCTTTTGTAGTGTTGCAGAAAAGTCCCTGTTCTTGGGTAGATTTAGTATTGTTTATGGTATGGCATATTACTATGGCAACATGAAATTTGTAGTCGTCTATGGAATATCTGAAGTGATTGTGACATAAATTAAGATGTTGCTGACGCTTATTACCTAATTGCTTCACCTTTGGTCACGGGTATTACTAGTTGCTTCCGGAACATTTCAGCCACCAACTCCAATTTGTTTGAGAAAGAACATCTATCCCATTGCACTTGGTTTTATTTATCAAATGTTTGCTGTTCACTTATGGTTTTTTTTATACATAAATCAGACCTATTGAATAATGGCAATCCATTTTACTCTAGAGACTACAGATAAAAAGCTCAGATTTTATATTGTTCCTTAAACTAATGAATTTCTTCTGATGATATGCAGCACTTTGGCTCCCAATTTGCACCCATACTGTCACCTCCCATTAGTGATTGCCCCTGGAGTCCTAGATTGGATACAGAAGAGATGGTCCATCACGCCTTGTAAGATCTTCAATCTCAATTTGATATATGAAACTTTGTAGATGAATCTCACCAAAATATATCTCCACTGACTTCCTTGTGGATAAAGATCTGAAGTTCAAAAGATACTGCAATGAGACCACACCCCATCCGCAATGACTTCAGAGTTGCTTTTTGTACAAGTTCGCTGTTTGTGGCAAGCTAAAGTGCAACTTGCAGAAATAAGTTTCATCTGGATATAGGTTTACTCAGAACTAGTGCAGATACTTCATAGTGGGTTCATGTATATGTTTGTACACGGAGCACGAAACAGGTGTGGGTTGTACTGACAAATAACTAGCCTATTGGTGTTGCATGTTGCAATCTACCTCAATTCATTTGCCACAAAGCTAGGCAGAAAACTATCGAAGTGAATCCTTGCATTTAACTATCGAAGTGTGTAAGGTCCTTATGCTGATGTCGTTGTACAATCATTCTGCTGAATATTTTTATGTTTATCAAATGCATGATTTGTTAATGTTACCTGAGATTGCACGTACTGCTTTTGCTTAGGTGCATTTTGTATTGCTACCGCTTGCAGCTCGCAGGTTGAGACATTGAAAAGCATACATAAGCTACTACATTCAAGTTCTGATTCAAAAAAAAAAAAAAGAAATGAAAAGGTTAACTGGAAATACCGAGAATGCCATTATACGAAAACCTAGCGTGTATAAATAGTACCAGACCAGATTGGAAAATCATACCTCAAAAGCCGCCGCCATGAGAGGTGTCGGTGGCCCTCTTCTATGCATCGGCGATCTCCTCAGTGACGTCGCTGAAGATGACGATAAACAAGTCGGGACTCACCACGTAGATTCTCCATCTCTCCCATCCTCGCCAGCCGTTAGATTTACCGACGATCTCCATCAACAACCGTCCGATCTCCGTCGCTTGTTCGAAGACAGCTACAAGGAGTTGATGGATTCCTTATCTGATAACAGCGGTCATTCATGGACAAGTTTGACATTGAAGTTGTGTGCTGCGATAAAAACAGCTGACGATTTGGTGAAGTCTGCTGATTCCAATGTTGATTCGATTTTGGAGAAGGTGAAACAGTTGGAGATTATACTTAATCGTGGCGATTTAACTGTTTCCCGAGCTGTACGGATTGCTAAATCTTGAATTCGATCGATCACCTAGTTGATTTCTGGTAGATGTGATTTGATCGTTGTGTTTTTCGAGTTTTAATCTGAGTTCTTTTGGTTTTGATTTCTCTGTTAACTTGTGATGTTTCTTTATATCATTGATAATTCTGGTTAGGCTTTAGTGGAATTTATACTTGGCAATTGATCGATTGGTGGAGCGTGCGATGATGAAGAAGATTATCATAAGACCAGAAGCTCTTCTCTGAATGAAGAGCATGCGATGTTGGTCGTCTTCCATGACTCTGATGCACAAGCTCTTCGATTCCATTATCAAAATTTTCGATCGTATATTTTGTTCTATCAATTCTCTCCCAATTTAGTTATCGTAATTTGTTTTTTGTAAACGTGTATACACAGATTCGTGATCTCTAATAATTTCTCATTTATTTTTTGTTGTTCTTTGTTTTTTGGATACTGAGAAATTTTGCATTTCCGCAATCATGAAAGATATTTCTTGTTTATTTCTAATGAACAATCTAGCAGATTACGATCCAAATTATGAGCCTGCAACATGTAGCAGATAATGTAATTTAATCATAACGTATCGCATAACAAAAAGCAATTAGAGACTAAAAAGATTGTAAACTCTCTTTGCAACGAGAACAAAAGATTGCAATTTCCTAACTCTGAAAACAGAAATCAATACAGTATATGGCAGAAATAAGATTCCATGTGTTCCTTCGGCTGAATGTTTCTGTAAATTTTCTTTTCATTGGCAGTTATTAGTTGTTACTATTCAATAAACAAGAAAAAATAGAATGATTTCTTTCTTGGAAGGATACCATGCTTTCATACAAGAAATAAATATAAATAAGTAATAAACCTATTACAAATTGGGATTATATGCAAGAATAAAAGATAGCTTGGGTACTTTATCTTTTGTCTAGAAGAAAACAATTTTTGTGCTTTACTTTTATTATAGAAAATTCTCTCAATAATTCTTTTTTTATCTTTTTTGCAAATGTAACTTTTTAAAACACGCTACTTATAGATAAAATTTGGAGCTGTTAAGAAATACTTACAAACAATATTTTTTTAAAATACAAAATATTTTTATTTTATTTAGAAAAATAAATTTTACTGTTTTGATTTTAAACAATAACAAAATATTAAAAAATAAATAATAGTAAAATTTTAGGATGTTGAAATTTTTGTATATTTTAATTTTTAAAATAATTTTGATAAAAATTATAAAATATTTATAAAAAAGTAAAAATATTGAAAAATATTTTTTAATGAAAATATCAAACGCACCCTCAGTCGCATAATCAATATTCTGTCGAATATCTTTGTTAGGTATTTATTATATTAGGCTTAGATATATTAAATTGATTCTCTATATTCATTCAAGTTACATAACATTAGAAATATTACGCTCTTATTAACGCTAGACTTTGTTTTATCATCTCTATTATCATGAACTTATTTATAAATATTTTCTTATTATATATTTAGATTCTTTTTTACAAAGGAAAGTTTAGTTTTTCCAAATCTATAGAAAGTTCTATTTATTTAGGTGGCAAGTATTGGCAACCATTTTTGTCTTTTTAGAAGATAATTATTTTAAGTTGTAAGAAATTTATGTGATTTGATAATGCCCATTTTTCTGTTTGTTTGTAAATATCTAACATTTTTTTACTTCAAAAAAGAAAACAAAAAATATATTCACGGGCTTCGCACGTGACCACCAATAAGCGGTTCCTCTCACGCGTTAGCAATTTAGCATCACCTTTCGAATCTGCGAATCGTGGACCAAGTGGCCTCAGCATTATCCAGACGTTCTCTCTCTAATCATCAGCCACGTGTTCCTTGTCAACGGATGGGATTTCTTCACTGCCAATATCTGCTCTATCATCTCCCTATATAAACCCCTCAAACCCTAATCTGTTCACACCGGAATTAAAACTACAGCAGACCAATCTGACCACGGAGAAAACATCTACTCGAAGGTCAATCGATCGATGGCGGCAAACCCTAAGGTGTTCTTCGACATCTCGATTGGAGGGGCTCCGGCTGGCCGGATCGTGATGGAGCTCTTCGCTGATGTTGTTCCACGCACCGCTGAGAACTTCCGCGCTCTCTGCACCGGTGAAAAAGGTGTCGGTCGTTCTGGTAAGCCTCTTCACTACAAGGGCTCAAAATTCCACCGTATTATTCCCCAATTCATGTGCCAGGGTGGTGATTTCACTGCCGGAAACGGTACCGGTGGTGAGTCGATCTACGGCTCTAAGTTCGCTGATGAGAACTTCATCAAGAAGCACACTGGTCCTGGTATTCTCTCCATGGCTAACGCTGGAAAGAACACCAACGGATCGCAGTTCTTCATCTGCACTGCGAAGACTGAGTGGTTGGATGGAGCACACGTTGTGTTCGGGCAGGTTGTTGAGGGGCTGGATGTTGTGAAGAAGATGGAAGCCGTTGGATCGAGGAGTGGATCTACTAGTAAGGAGGTTGTGATCGCTGACTGTGGCCAGCTTTCTTAGATCTCTTCTCTGAGTTTAGAATAATGGCGATCGGCATGATTCGATCGATCTTTTGGTTTGATCAGTCTGTTGTTCGTTGATTTAGGGTCCTTATCTAGCCTTCTTCTATTATGTTTCCGGTCTTATTATCAGGGTTATGGTTTGAGTTATGGGCGCGGTGAACTGGTATGAGTGGTGGTTTGATAACAGTTTGATCTCGTGTGGAGATCTTATGGAGACTTTGCCCGAGATCTTAATATGGAAATAATTTTATCTATATTCATCTTGCTATTGTCTACTACTTTGATTTTATCAATCAATAGCTAGATTGATTTAAAATCTGTATTTGATAGTAGCTTTTATTGTGATCAACTCTTTGTAGGATGCTTTAATAAGCACAATGAATATGATCTAATAAGGTTTTCACTGGCATTATTTAGGGACTGAATTAGGAAAGCACAAGGTAGAAAAGTCCAAAAAACATGTAAATAAAGGAAACGTGAGAACTGCATCTATTTGTTTCATAGATATCCATCCACATTTGGATGGGGTCTCTTTTTTGAGAGGGAGTTATTTTTTGTGATATTTTCTGTACGTGGAACGTGTGAGGGAGGAATGTGTGGGACATGTTAATCTTATAATTGTATTGGGGAGTTTGGATGTTGATGGTTTTGGTCCCGCCCCATGTTAACCTGCAAATTGATTGTGTTGGGAAGTTTGGATGCGGATGATTTTGGTCCTGTCCAAATGCCTTATCTTTCGTAGTAGCATTTTGCCACATAAGATGTATATATAGTAGTCTTTTTGTGAATAGTTTAGACGATAGTGATCCACAACCAAAGAGGAAAGAGCTCTTGTGCCATTTTTCCAAATATATTCCTATAGGGTAGCTGTTTTGAAATAATAAGTAATATTCTCAATGACTGGAATCAAAGACCTTTGCTTAAAGCAGATGCGTGTAAGTGCTTAAAAAGTGAACGAAATGTATTTTTAGAACTTTTTTAAAATAAAGCTTTAGTTTTTATCTAAAATAAAGTAGTCAGATTTTATGATATATTTTTTATATTTTAAATTTTAAATAAAAATTATAAAACTTATTATTAAAAATATAATTAAATTTTAAATAATAAATAGTTGAAAAGTAATTTTTTTTATAAATATTAATTTTAAAGAGTGACATCGGTTGTCTAGATAGAGTTGGTATATATGATCCCATCTAAAAGTTGGATCAAAATTGACTTATTTATTTAGATTTAGGATCAGAAATTTTTATTTATATTAGAATTGAATATTAATAATAAAAATAATCGATAATAGTTAATTTATAAATTATTAAATTAAATTATATTATATTTATAATTAATTAATTATTTTTATATTTTAGCAAAATAGTGTAAAATAAAATTATAATATTATTGAAAATATTATAATAGTGTAGGTATTTCTTAATTATGAATTTGGATTTTGTATAAAGATTTTTATCAAAATTTTTTAGATAGCTATTTTATCAAATTTATCGAAATTATTATTACATATTTATAATTATAAAATTTTAGCAGTCATTAATATTTTTAAAAATTAAAAATAATTTTTTTAAAATATTTTAAGTCTTAATGAAGATATTAAAAAATACATAACGAACATATTTTGTCGCAAAAATATCGTGTATTTTTATTTTAACTGATTTTATAATTTCGTTTAAATTTAAAAGTATAGAATTATAAATTAATAATTTTAATTATTAAATAAGTTGAATTTATTTTTTTATAAATAGGTTGGGTTATGATTGATAATTTTGATCAGTATAAATTTATAAATTGAATTAGAGTTGAACGATTTTGATTCAATTATTAAAATAGATCGATTCAAAATTGATCTCAATTTAAATTATCACTTCGAGGTCTAGAGAGGGTTAGGTAGAGTTGGCAATATCCGATCCGAAAACGGATTCGAAATCAACTCACTAAATCAGGATTAGAGTTAGAAAATTTGATCCATGGATTGACCATCCGAGGTAATCGAAAATTTGACTTACCAATTCGAATTATCATATTTTAAAAAAATAATATTTAATTTTTTTTTCGTATATTAAAATATTGGCAATAAAAATAATCGACAATAATAATTTATAAATTATTAAATTATATAGTATTTATAATTAATTATTATTTTTATATTTTAGTAAAATAGTGTAAGATGAGAATTATAATATTATCGAAAGTATTATTATATAAGTGTTTTTGTAATGATGAATTTGAATTTCGTATAAAAGTTTTTAACAAAATTTTATTAGATAGCTATATTTATCAAAATTTTTGTCAAAATTATTAGCATATATTTCTAATCATAAAATTTCAGCTGTTAACACATATTTTTAAAAAATAAAAATAAAAATAAATTTTGTTTGGATATTGTAAGGATCAATGAAGATATTAAAGAATGCAGATTTTGACGGACATTTATTATATCTCGTCAGTAAAAATATAGTGCATTTTTATTACAACTGATTTTATAATTTCGCTAAATTTTAAAAATATAGAATTAATAATTAATAATTTTAATTATTAAATAGGTCGATCGCCGGTTATTAATAGGTTAGATTAGGGTTAGATAATTTTGATCGGTATAAATTTATGGATTGGATTAGAGTTGAACGAATTTGAATCGATTATTAAATAGGTCAGACCGAAATCGACCTATGAATTCAAATTAGGGTTAGGCAGAATAAATGCTACACTTCTGTTTAACTGAGTCTCGCTTTGTACAAGTCTCCTTAGGTGTGAACTCGTCTCCTTCCTACTATCGTTTAGGTCGGCCCTGTTTGGTATTTTATTTTACAGATTTTTAAAATTTTGTTAAGTTAAAAGATAATTAAATAAATCATAAAAAATTATTTTAAAATTTTAGAAAATAAAATAAATACGTTATGGAATAATTACATTGTTTTTAACAAAATCATTAAAAAAAATTTAAAGTTTGTTGTAAAAATCTACTTTTAAGTTATTCTAAAAGGGCCAACGAAATATGCATATTGCATGATACAAACATGTATTTGAATAATGCACGAAATTAACAGATTTACTTTAAAATTTCCTCAGCTTCAACATGGTTCTCTCATCAGCACTATTTTGAGTGGGATTGATTTCATTGCATGTTCTCTACAGCGAACATAATTATCCAAAAAATACAAGATTCCTAGGGAAGAATTTTGCAAAATAATTAAAGATTTTTCATCCAAAATAAGGCAAAAGATAAGCTGAACTTGAGGATGAGGGACAGATCTATGCCTGTTTGGTAGTGCGTTATATAAAAGCATTTATCAACCTTTTAATATTATATGTTTTAATTTTTATAATATTTTATAAAATTTATTTAGAAATTATTTTAATATAAAAACGTTTATATCATAAAATTTTATTATTATTTATTTTTATATTAAAAATAAATTTATTTTATAGAATAAAATAAAATAAAAATATTTTTATTTAGAAAAATATTTTTTATAAATACTACTAAACGCCACTTTGTGCTGGGAACGTATGGGATGTCTTGGCTAGTTGATGCTCGATTTGGGCTATCAAAAGTCACGAAATGGTCCTCACCAACTCTCCTGCCCGAAGAAACCGGTTTTTTTAAATGCGAATTTTTATTTTTTTAAAAATTTATTTAAAAATATCAAAAATATTAAAAAATATTACGAAGTAAAAAAATTTTGTTGTTTATTTTAAATTTTTTTATTAAAAATTTTATTTCATAAATATTCCTACTAGCAACATTGCTGCTGCATCAATATAGTTCGTACAACATGAATGTTGACAATAGGCAAGAAAGTCTCCTTTCGCACTGCATGCTGATACCCAGGTTGTCTAATGAAGTACTTCAAATTTCTCTGTCATAAATATTGAAAATCTGAAATCATGCTGCACATTCTTATGTACATGTCTCTATAACAAACCTTGTATGGACGTGAAAAAATCTTACTTCATGATGGATTCTGAAGAAATGTCTATGGAGAGCTAGTTACTACTTACTAATGGAGAGACTAATGCCAAGAAATTAATTTAATAGGGAACTAGGTATACCAAAATGCAAGAAGAGCCAGGAAAAGATATCCTGAAATTTCTAAAATATGATTTGGCGGTATTTGAAATTAACTTATAAAAGAAAATTTTAAAATAAAAAAAATAGTTTTATTCTATTTTAATAAATAAATTTTATTACTTTTATTTTTAAATAATAATAATAGAAGTAGAAACATTTTATTTTAAATTATTTTTAATTCAGAAAATTTCGTTACCATAAGCATTTTCAAAACTGTTTGTAAATTAATTTTATATTAAATAAAATAAGATTAAAAAATATTAATATGATAAAAAAATTTTATAATTTATTAGCTTAAAATTTTGGATCGAAATATTCTTCAGATGCACTGTTAACCGGTGGCTAATGCAACATTTAAGGTATATATGATTTTAACTTTTTATAATTCTAACTTAATTTTGAAGTATACTTAACCTCTAATATATTTTTAATAAAAACTAATTATTTTATATTAATATGATCGGTCAAGACGAAGGCAAATTTTGTTGAAATACTAAGAGTAGTTTTGTCCAAAATATAAAAGATGCTCGTTATTTTGAAAATTATTGAGAACAAAAATGTTTTAGACTACCACACTACTTAAAAATAGACCATAATAAATAGCTTATAAGAACTTCACCGAAAAGCTTATTTTTAGTTGGGAGCTTATTGGACTTATAAGCCCGCGCCACCCAGATACCTAAATTTGAGATATTTGATTAATTGATAAAGCTTCTGCTATAAGCTTATAATTTTTATAAAAAAAAAAACAGAATTGTTAAGGAATCTAAAATGAACCTTTTGTATTTCTAAATAAATGTACTCTTTGTCCCTACTGACATAAAAAAACCTTTAATATTGTTTCAAAAACTTTGCTATTTTGATTATTTAATAATATTTTTTTATAATTTTTTAATTAAACATACACAAAAACTTATTATAGACTCCAGCTTAAAAAAATTGTTCATTTTTTAACTTCGACTATAAAGAATTCCTACCAAACAAACCCGTCGGGAATAAAGTTTCATGCAATGTTGCTTCAATTACGACCAATATATTAATATTTTGTATTCATATGAAGCAATTTTTTAAGGGCGTATTTTAAACATTCGTAATTTTACAAATTTGGTCAAATTTTAAATTCTAAATATTTTATATATTTTAATTATATAAAAAATTTAAAATTCTATTTGTACATACGGAATTCTAACTCTAATTTTTTTATTTATATATTTTTTAATATAATTATATCTTTTAATTTTTAACACATCTTCAAAAATTGTTAAAATATAAATATTAAACCTTATTTTTATTTTATTTTAAAAAAAATTTTACTTCTAATTTTTTATTTTTACAAAAATTAATTACAAATATTTAAAATACGCTCTCACTAAAACATTCCTCGAAAACCGCAGGACATACGCCCCTGCAATTCTGTTGTGGCCTTCAAAAGCTATCAGCCAATGTTGCCATACCCAACCCGGTATATAAAAATCGGTCCTAATTTGTAAAATAATCAATCGTATAACTGACTCGGTACGATCTGATTTAATCGGAGTGGGTTACTTATTAACTCGCGATTCGAGCAAAAAAAAACATCTGATTATAAACTGGATGCGAGCACAAGCGAATGTTTTCTTCCTCCAACTCGATCGAATTGTCTCTCATCTTCGAGCTCTAGCGTTTCTCCTTTGTCCCGATGCGTCTTCTTCCGTTCTCCGGCGAGGCTTTTTTTTTTTTACCAACAAAGATCAATACCGACTTACAACAATTTTATCGACAGACATCTGCGGCATATTCATCAACAGTTGATTAAAGAACGTAACCCTCGATGAAGGTCCGGATTAAGATTCCTCCCTTCACCACCACCGTTCCAGCCGCTACTAATCAGTCCACCTCCTCCGTATCCGTTCAAAAACTCGTTCGATCTTTGCATCTCTCCCGCCAGAGGTTCTTCTTCCAATGGAATCCTCTCATCTGCAGCGTTCGTGAACGATGAGCAATTACAATAAACGGACCAAAAGCAATCAGTGCTCCTACAACGCTTTCTTCAACAACTTGTCCTTGTCCTCCGGTGAGAAGGATAATCAAGCTCGTCGCACCTGACGGAGCCGGTAGCGGAAGGAATGAACTAGAAAAAAGAATCTCAAACCTTCCACGTAGGGTAACGATAGCTCTAGCGGAAGAGTTGTTGTTTTCTAGGCCATCCTTCAGAGCCAACGGCGGTGGAAGAGTGGTGAGCTTGCTGGAGATGAAGATCTGGATGGTGGTGGTGCAGTTGATGGTGAACGAAACTAATCGTGTCGAGAACCACTTGTTGCCTGCTTGTAACAGTAACCCAGTGGGTCAACCCGCTGACCCAGTGGGTTGACCCGTGATAGACGATCTAGACACAATTCTTAATCAATTGTCGGGTTAGATTTACTAAACCATACTGTCAGCATGATAAAGACGTACTGTGCAAGTTAGAGCTATCAGCTTTTAGGGTAAGTTTAGTTCTGTCAAAAATGGTTCCTAAAATGAGTTCGTAAACAAACTTGTTTATCAAATCATCAAACTCATTTTTAATGCAAATATAAATAAATAATTTAAAATTTTTTTATTAAATATTTATTTTTTAATATTCAATTGTTAATTCAAGTTTAATACAGAATAAATATAAATAAAACTTATTTTTTATTAGATATTTTCAGTTTATAATTTTATTTTTCAAACTCATTTCTAAAAAAATAAATTTATTTTAAGGTAAATACGCCAAAATGTAAGTTATCGAGACATGAGTTCATAAGAGTAAAAATTTGTGAAAGAGAATCTTTAAGAATTCTTATAATAGAACTTTTTAAAAATAAAATCTATTTTAAAACTTTTCAGCAAAAAAGTTTTATATTTTGACTAAAAAATAATAATGTTTACATATATAAATATTCTAGCGCATATAATTCGTATATATCTTTTAAATTTAAAAATAAATTAAAATTACTGGAAATGTAAATCAGTGCCATAAAAATACCCCAAAGTAAATATATAAAATCATTAAAAAATAACCTATTTGTAAAAAAATGAATTTTGAATGAAGTTAATATGTATTTATTCATGAAGAGAGCTTATGGCCAAAGCTAGAGATCTTAAGGCTTGTTAAATAAGAATGCAAGAAATCTCATTACTATTGATGCTAAAAATATGCCTTTGAGATATAGAGTGCGTTCTTTTGACTTTAATAGTAAATTTTTTAAAAATAAGTTCTTAAAAATAAATTATTAAAAGTAGTATTTTTGAAAATAATATATTTTTTTGTACTGAAAAATAAGTTAGAAGTAATGTTTTTTAATTTTTTTGTAATAAAAAGTAAATTAAAAGTGATTTTTTAGTAAAGAAAAAATAATTTTATGTGTAAAAGAATATTTATATGCTGGTTTTGAACTCTTTGCATTTCTGAATATGCAACCACTGCAAAAATCTTCACCCCCCCATCTTCGGTCAATATGTTAAAAAAATTTTCCGTTCTATTTTGATATTGACGTGGTTGGAATTGACCATTATTAAAACATGTTTCAAAGGCATCATAGTATATGCTCTATATTATGTTTACAAGTTGCATTTTGTTTTTGCGCTGGAGGGAAAAAAGAAATTTCCACTTGTGCTCATTCCGAAATTTAAAATTAAGGCACGCTTATCGCAATATTAGATATTCTAAATTTTTTAAGGTTGAAAAAAATAATTAAATAACGGTTAGAAGTACTTTTAAAATAAAAAATATTTTTATTTTTTAGAAATAAATTTTATTTTTTATTTCTAAATATATAATTAAAATATATAATAAATATTTTATTATGTAAAATTTTTTATACTTTCTAAATTTTTAAATAATTTTTTTAATATTATAAAAAATATATTAAAAAACAAAACTTAAAAATTAAAAAATTATTTTTGTGATAAGTTAAGTCAAACGCATCCTAAATAGCGGCTAAAAATAACTCAATCGTTTCAACTCTAGCAATTAGCCAATATTATGAAATCCTTACTTATTATTATTATTATTTTGATTCTTAAGAATTAAAATCGGCAAAACGGACAATTATATTGTTAAACGTTGACATTTTTGGCACGATATAATCAGTTTTCAATTTAGAAACAGTGTTGTTTGATAATTTTTTATTTCCTGGACACGTATTGCAATTGATTGGTTAACACGTTCAGTTTTTAAAAAGTTTTAATTAAATCCGAAGACATTATAAGTTGCATAGAAATCTATATATCAATCTGTCTCTCACAATTTTTTTTTTAGTTGACATTTTGTAGCCAGTTGTTATTTACATTTGATAAAATCTATACATGACCTCTCCATTACAACACAATACCATCATCACCTTAAACTGAAACTAAAATAAGTAGCACAATAGCGTCTTATGTATATAATATTTACATCAAATAAAATTTACTAACAATAAATTTTTTTATAGAATTATATTTTATTTAATTATCTAAATTTTAGTATTACAAATAAGTGTAATGCAACTTCAATGTCAACCCCATTCTATTCTATCTCCAAAACAAAGTAATCATTTGGAAATATGTATAAAATAAAATTTTTTCAAAATAAAAAAAAATATTTTTTTAATTTTTAAAAAATAATAAAAATATTTAATAGAAAATTTCATTATGTAAAATTTTTCTATACTTTCTAAATTTTTAAATAAAATTTTTAAATATTTATAAAATATATATTAAAAATATAAAATTAAAAATTAAAAAATATCGTTAGAAAATATAATCCCAAACGGCCTCAAAAACAATTAGACAGAGTTTGGAGTCTTATAGAGCAATTTCAGAAATTATTTTTATTATATATTTTAGTAAAATTTAAATGTTTTATAAATTTATTTTAAAAATTTATAAAATACATAAAACATTTAGATAATAAATTTAATTATTAATTATTTTTTTAACATTTTCATAAATACTCTCACACGTTCCAACTTCCAAAGGTAAATAAGTAAATTTTCATAGCTAAAAGGAAATTTCTATTTTGTGAAAGAAAAGAAAACAAAATTTTCGGAAGATATCCCAAACGAACGATGCAGTCAACATAAGGGTAAATAAGTAATCTAAAACATAGCCGCCTACCCAGTTCACGTGTTCAGACTTCGCGCGCTGACGGTGGACTCATTCCTATTTCCTTTTTCTGTCTCGCTCAACCGCTCGCGCTCTACGACTTTTGTGTGAATTTGTTTTTGTCTTCGTCTGACAAGACAAAACTTAAAAACAGTAAGACCAGAAAAGAAGAACAAGTTCAGAAATTTCAATTCAATTCGATTCGATTTATTGCAGTCAGTCTTCTTCTCCTCTCTCTCATCTTCTTCTTTTACCCCACACGCCAAACAAATCAAAAAGGCTTCATAACTATTTCTCAATTCTCATTCTTCTCCTTCTCGTATTTCTACTACTTTGTCAGATTCATCTAACAGAGAATTCACTGAGAAATTTGTGAGTGAGTGAGAGAGAGAGAGAGAGAGAGGCGGATGGGTTGCGTGTTGTCAACACGGCAGATCGACGGGAAGCAAGAGAAGAATGATCGACGGAAGCGGCCTGAGAGTGCTGCGGCCTTGGCAGGGAAAACCTGTGAAGGAGATGCGTGTTATTTCAACGGGATTGAGAAGAATGATAGGAAACTCTTCGATTCGAGCGAGCTACGACCTCCGGTGCCTGTTAAATCTACCGGTAGTGGCAAGGTTGGTATTGTTATTATCTTTTTTTTTTCGGTTGCTTTTCGGTTTTGTGTTGTTTGGGACGATTTGGGAATTAGTTGGTAGTTTATGTTTGCCGGCAATGTGCTTGTTTGCGGAGGAGGATTGATAGTTTTTGTCTGCATGATTGACTTGGGAAGGTTTTTTGTGGTTGGAAGAGGTATTGACGGATTTTAATTACTTGACAGCATTTCGGGGAGATTTTGATTTTTGATTATGGGCTCAATGCGGTATAGAATGCTTCCTACATGATGTTCTTGAAACGTTTGACAGGAATGTGGCTCACCTCAACTAGGAGCTGTGATTCCAAGTTTTTTCTTAAATGGAAAATGTTGGATTTGTAGGATCTAGTGAAGATTGTGCTTGTCCTTAACTAGCATGAAGTTGATTTTACAGAATTGAAGGTTATGAATAAAGAAAGATTGTTTGTAGTTTAGATTTGCGTGTCTATATGGTCAATGGATAATTGGCTCCTTTCAGATGGAGCGATAAAATGGATGGATTTTGTTAGCTGTGTTGCTCAACTTCTACGACATGGTTATATTGGTTTTGGAAGGTGGCAATGGCGTTTGAGTAGATAAAGAGTATATATGTTTTAGGGTAGTCTTTAGTACAAGTTGGGGAGACATGATAACAATGTGTTCTCCAAGGTGCGCATAGGAGAAGGAACCGAACCCCCTGACAAGGGTTCTTCAGAAACTTTGCTCTGTTTGAAGGATTATTGCTTTTGTTTTATCAGTATTCTGGTATGCAATGTCAGAGTACTTCGGTACTGCATGGTTGGATTGTAAAAACTGTGCATCTTTCTATGCTTTGAATATTGTATTTAGAGTTTGTTTTTAATTCCTTCATCTCATAATCTTTTTTGAGTTTTATAGCTGCAGCTAAATGTGATATTGTAGTAGTTGTTATTTTTCTTTTCTGATTTTCAGTTACCATTTAGGTTCCAGAAATTGGATCCATGTTGGGAAGAGCTAGCATCGCCAGCATTGAGAAGGCCGTGCAGGTCTTAGATACACTTGGAAGTAGTATGTCCAGCTTAAACCCAAGCAGTGGTTTTGTAGCTGGAATTACCGTACGAGGAAATAAAGTATCAATATTGGCATTTGAAGTTGCTAATACTATTGCTAAAGGTGCCAATTTGTTAAGATCACTCTCAGACGAGAACATACAATTCCTAAAGAAAGATATTTTGCAGTCAGATGGAGTAAGAAATCTGGTATCTGATGATACGTCAGAGCTGCTGGGCATTGCTGCTCAAGATAAGCGGTAGTCTGTGTAACATTTTTATTTGTTTTATTAATAGTTTTAGATTCATTTATTGTTCACCTTTTGGTCATGACTGTCATTTCACAATTGTTTTTTAATTGTTTCCTCCCCCAGGGATGAGTTGCATGTTTTCTCTTCAGAAGTAATCAGATTTGGGGACCTATGCAAAGACCCAGTTTGGCATAACTTAGGCCGCTATTTTCAAAGGTAAGAGTGTGCTGAGTTCAGATTTGATTTCTCAACAAGACCTTTTCTATGCATTACTTATAATAGGTGAATGGGATTTTCAGATTGGATGCTGATCCTACCCCTCAGGAGCAAATTAAGGAAGATACAGAAGAAACATTGCATCAGCTGATAAATTTGGCTCAGAATACCTCTGTACGGCCAAAAGGACCATCTTAACTAGTAGATTTTATGGCATTCTAGCTGTACTCTTTAGATCTAAGAATAAAGAATATATAAGGAACATTATTTTGTTAGTAAATTCCGTACGCCTATTCATATTTTTAAGATTGTGGCCATACATGTGTGCTAACAGAAGATTGCTGACAGCTTTTCGTTTCTTTTTAGCACTTGGTATTTCATACATGATTCATCTGAGCTTATTTTAGATCATGTTTGGGAGTGCTTATTACCTCCTTATCTTCTCCTTTTCATTCCAACTTTTTTATTTCATGTTTCCCAATAAATCTCCTAGAACATTCTATAACTTTTTTAATTTAAAAAGTACAGAAAAATTCTACGTCGTGAGATCTTATTATTACTTATTTTTATTATTTTTTTAGGTCAAAAAAATAAAGCTCGTTTTCTAAAAAAATCTAAATACCTTTCGTTTTAGAAAAGCTCCTTTTCAGTAAGCACTCCCAAACATCCACTTAGTTTATATTGATCCGATATAACTGTGAAAGATCATAGAAGCTCCATTGGGTATGGGTATATTTCTTGAATCCTCAGTAGAAATTGCCAATTACTGTATCTGAAAAATTGTTGCTACTCTTGGGTTCATATAACTATTGGCAACTTGAAGTTTCTTTTTCCTTTTCTTTTTTATTTTCTCAATCTATCAGAGAAAAATGCAGTGAGAATATCTTAAATTTCATTGTTTTATTATTTCTGCCACTCTAGGTAGCCTGGACCTGAAGAGGTTTTTGCCAATTTGAAAAGCCAAAACACAAAACTCAAATACATGTGCCTGTTTCCATGCTTTGTAACCATTTAAAGCCACATACCAAAGTCCCATGTTTGCCTTCTAGAGATCGACCTAAGGTCTTGATTTAGGTTTAGCATCAAGATATTTGTTCATATTATCATTCCTGATAGTGAATCACATTCTGGCACATCCTATACTTATATAAGAGGACTTGATAAGATGCATGCTTAATTATGATATGGTTTGGCTAGCAAGGGCTAATGGTGATCCAATTATGTCCACAAAAGTTACACATACAGACACATCAATAATGATGGAGAAATTTACCTTGGCTTAGAAAGAAGTTCTGAAAACTACCTACCATTACTTGCTTTGTAAATGTTCCTGCTTATTTGTGTAGGAGCTCTATCATGAACTACATGCATTGGACAGATATGAACAGGAGTACCGGCTCAAACTTCAGGAAGAAGAATTGCTTCCTGCTGCTAGACGGGGTATGTCATTGGGTATCTATGTAAAAGATGTAAAATTGCCTTCTGCAATGAAAATTAGATTAAAAAACAAAGTGCTTTAGCTGCATAGAGATAGCCTTTTCTTTCTCTTTTATAGGTTGCACGTACTGATTTAATTTATCTTTCGTCTTTTAACTTGAGGAGGTGTCATGATCTAAAGGAGTCTTATATTTGACGGTGGAAGATTTTGTGATAAACTTAAAAACTCTGTCGTGTTCTCATACCCACCTTGTGGCTATGTGCATGCCACTATTGAAATACCCATCTGTTAGTGTGGACTTTCTTGTACTTGTCTTTATCCTATCATAGCATAGATCATTGAAGAATGTTATAGCATCATTTTGTGTCTAGTGATTTGTCAGAAAAGTTACATTTCCTATCTAATAGGAAAGACTACGTAAGATACTTACATGTCTATCTTAAGCAGTTAGCAGAGCAGCATACTGATAGAAGACAATAAAAGTTTGATGTTTCTGTTAATGTACATGTCAAACTTGAGCTTGTCAGTTTTCGGATTGGACATCATCTTTATTAGGAGAGCGATATAAGAATGCGGACATCCTGTCTTAGTTTAAAGGTTTCTTGTTGAAACAATCATTTGATGGCCTTTGGTTCGGCAAATGAAAAATTGAACTTTGAAATGCTGATTATACTTGCAAAGCTTGAAATCTGTTTTGATGGTTGCGTTTGTCTTTGTCACTAAAATGATGCTTCTTGCGATAGTATTTTGGTGTATTAATAGAGCATCATTGGCCCTTCTTCAAAGGCGCAACTTTCAGTAGAAATGACAATCTTGCACATGTATGCTCACTAAGTTATTGTATTTCAATTCTTACCATTAAGTAGATATGTTTGTTTTTTATCCTAAAATTGCATAGATCTAGCATGTAACTGAATTTTAGGTATTTTGTATGATTGTAGCATGCAAATTCCTGGTTATTCTTTGGCATGTCGAGAATATTACTTCGTGGATGAAATGGTACAATGCACAGCACTAGCAATTTCAACAAATTGATTTGCTTGCTTAATCATGATAATAAAGTACTTGCTCCACAGTTGGATTTGCAATTTATACATGTTGGTTTTTATCATTACAGAACACCTTATGATGTTAAACAATGACTTGAAACAACAAAGAAAGCTTGTGAAGAGCTTGAAGAAGAGATCACTTTGGTCTAGAAGTTTGGAGGAGGTATTTTCGGAACTTGTAAGATCTGTGTTTGATATTTTCAGATAAAAAGATTGCCTGTGTGTCTAAACTTGTCATAAGTGCTTTCGGCAAACAAAAAACACATAAGATACTTGTAATATGCAGTATTATTTCCTTTATTTGTTACAAGATAGCAGGCTTTTCTCAACAAAAAAAAAAAAAGACAAAACCATTGCTAAGTTTTCCAGTTTGACCTGCTTTACGTTCAGACAAAAATACTATATGAAAGATTGTTTCTTGGATGGGTTATATTGCCCTATTTGTAAAGTTTTTGATGCATGAAGCATTTTTTGGCAGGTAGTGGAGAAACTTGTTGATATCGTCATCCTTTTGCATAACAAGATTGTGGATGAATTTGGTGCTACAGGTATGAATTGTGTAGTGCAGTGGGCTTTAGCAACCTTGACAAGTATCTTGCATGACTTATGAAAGTTGTTCCTATACTTCTTCTGTTCATTGGATCTATTGGGATAGCTTCAGTCCTAAGTTGTAGCAGCGTTGTCAAATATTATAAAACTTCTCATGATGGATCAGAGAATTGAATGTTCAGTTAACCAGTATTCTATTCGTCGTTGGTAATGTTTATGATATTTGACCTCTTTAGGAATACTGGAACTGTCTTGATTAATTTCACTATTCTTGTCGGACTAAAACTGCATATGCTCCCTTACATTTGAACTATTCTAAAATACATATCTTAGTATTGGTTCTTTGCATATGCTCCCCTACATTATAAAATTAACTGTGAAAGCATCTACGACTTGTTGCAGGCTTAAGTGTGAAATCTGATGAAGATGGGATTGTTAACAACCAAAGACTGGGTGTTACTGGCCTTGCCTTGCACTATGCCAACATTATCAATCAAATTGATAACATTGTAAGTTTGAGCTTGAAGTCTTGGTCGACGTGAATGATTTGTTACATTTTAGCCAGTGTCAAGTGAGATTGTGATCTTGTCACATGATATGACCTGCAGCAGTAGGTGGCAACATTTGATTCTTAGTAAGGAAACCTGTTCCTAAATCACAATGATAGGCTTACCTTGGTTACACTTAAGGATTTGAGTAGATTATGGTGGCGGCCGAAATCTGACAACCATGACAACATATATGATTTTACTGAATATCTTCATACTTTCATCTACAAAATCCAACTCCAATAAGCTGCAAACATGCCATTCGAGAAGACCTGGATCCCTGCAAATATTAGAAACGTACTATAAACAACATACCACAACCTTTTCATGCACGAAATTCTTCTTATGAAAAAGTTTTTAAATATCTGAGAAGTCTCCTTCCTAAACGGTCGGAGCTATGTGCTGACTACAACTCTTACGTCATAATCTTCTTGCTAATAGCCTGGTTGTTCTTGTTCTTTCTATAGTGGTCATAAGAGAACTCCTGCATCTTTCACTCGTAATTTCATATCCTTGAAGCTTGCATTTGCTTTTATACTCTTGTTATGATAACAAAATTATTGCTTGTTGCATTATTCTCAGTTCATTTTGTGGTTTCAGGTTTCAAGACCACTTTCTCTTCCTCCTAATACAAGAGATTCTTTATATCACGGATTGCCGACAGGTGTAAAGTCATCTTTCCGTTCAAGGCTGCAGTCGTTTGATGTCAAAGCAGAGGTTATTACTCTTCTCTTTAAGACCAGAGATGCAAATTCTTCTATTTAATACTGGAGTTCCATTTGCATTTGGCGAGTCCACATGCTTGACAGTGGACGTTCTATTATGATCACTGTTATTTTGGTTCAATTGTTTTTAGCTTACGACACAGATGCAGTTAACTTGAGTCATGGCTTCTTCATGTAAATGACAAAATGAAAATTGCTAAGACAAATTAAGAGCTGTTGAATGTGCGAAAGAGCTCGAAAAACGAAAACTAGTGTAAAATATATAAATCATCAGCCTGATAAGTTTCATATGGTACATGGAATTTTATACCATATCATCCATGCTCTTATTCGCATTTAATTGTTTTGGTAATATGAAGCTGGCCCTACCAATTTTCCTGTAATATTTTGGGTCATTAAATGTTACGTTTGTCCACCTTTTCAATAATTTAACATGACATCCTAATTTTCACGAATGCTTTACTGTCTTTCATTATCATCAGCCAAGATATTTAGGGGAAGTTTATGCCATCTTTTGTAAAGCAAGTAAGCGACATTCATTTGGCAAAATTGAAATTATACTCATGTCACTCAGAAGGAAGAAGAAGTGACATGAGTGAGATCTGAATGGCTTTCAGGATAAAGGAGCTACATATGAAGTTTGTATATAGATTCCTGTTCACATCCTTCTTTGAGGTATAAACAAGATTATCTTGATGAGACTATTTAAAGAAGGACAACCTAGGTCATGTCCCTATGTTCGTAAATACTCTCTGTGATTTGCATTAAGGCATTGCTTTAATTGGCAAGTAGTGTATACATTTATTAGATATTTATCCTCATAGTCTGTAGTTTTTCTTTTTGCAGTATAATGTCACGCAGATTAAAGCTGAGATGCAGAAAACCCTTAGTTGGATTGTCCCACTAGCCGAAAATACCATCAGGTATGAGAGGATTTTTCTGTTTTAATGAATAATTATTAGAATTTCCCTTGTCTGCAACCTTTTCATCTTCTATCATGATTTCAAAATTTTCACATTGATAATGATGCAGTTTACTTTTCTTATTTCTGTTTGTGTTTTGCTTTAAACAGAGCACACCAAGGATTTGGATGGGTTGGAGAGTGGGCCAATCTTGGGTTAGTTCAATTTCCTGTTTCTCTTACTCCATGGCTTTTAAGTTGCTTAGAAATTTGCATTTATAGTTATGGTGCTTTTTCTTTCTTCAGAACTGAGATTAACAAGAAGCCTGGACCACATAATGGAATTATACGTCTCCAGACTCTCTACCATGCTGATAAGGAGAAGACTGAAGAATACATCCTTCAGCTAGTAGTATGGCTTCATCATTTAGTAACTCAGGTCAAGAATAGGGGTTATGGATTCAAGAGTATGAAGCCAATAAGAAGCCAATCAACAAAAGGTGCTTTTTCCAAGAGAAAGTCTGAGCAGAGCCAACCAACTGCTTCTCTAGAGAAGCTTGCCAAAACTCCTCCACTTTCCGAAGATGAGATGAAATTGCTGGGAAATGCAATATCTTCAAAGGTTATTCTTAGGAGAAGTAAAAGCACAAGTTCTCTGTTCAGAAAAGCAAGGACAGTCAGCAATACTCGAGGACAGAGAAGGAGCTACGCCAATTCTCCAGGTAGTGATTTGAGAGTGAACTCAGACTTGCAACAAGAGAGGACTAAAGTTCTGGATGTAATGGACGGGCTGGATACACCTGAGTTATTACCTGCTCTTTCATTCTGTATATAGAGGCTCATTTTTCCTTACCTTCGATTTGTTCTTTAGCATGCAAGTTTTTTCCTTCTTGTATCAATCACTGTATCTAATAGTTCACATCGTCCTTGTATATATTCGTAGTAGCAGAAATGACACATAAATTAAAAGATATATAGTTGGTGTTCACTGCCGTGGTAGTAGGTTTGGCTTGCGGCCTTATGGCCATAGACACTGGAGGTGATCCAATTTTTGACAAGATTGGAAAGCTGTAGTTGTTTATGTACGGGTTCGTGGATTTACGAAGGAAAGTGCGACTTGTCGATTGTCGCATTTTCACTCCTGATGAATTTCATAGCATACCATATATGTGCACATCAAGACTACATATTTAACATAGTTCATAGAAGTGAATGTATTGTTTTTAAATTTGAAAGATATAATTGTACAGAATAATTATACATACAAAATTTTTAAAAATTATAAAAAAATTTCTGAAAATTTTATTTGAAAAAAAAAACTCTTTTGAGTTATCCTTAAAATGCCGTAATCAAGCTAAAGAACATGTTTTTCAGTGAGGACTTTCACCAAACACCTTATGGATATTCCACTAAACCATTCACAATCATCATGAACCCCTTAATCTATCAGAAGAAATCCTGGACTCCCTTTCCGGCAAAAACACGATCAGAAAGCTCAGCGAGCACGGCATTGACGGTTAGCAACGCGATGCTGGATCCAGCAATGACAGCAAGCACAACACCTGTAGTGCCGAGCACTTTCCCCAACGGCGGCCACTCGATCTCTCCAACTTCTTCAGCAACTCCAGAAAACAACCCCGCTGTCACCGGCGATTGGTCCTCCCTCTTCTTCCTCTCCGCCAGCAACTCCTTCAGCTCTGCTGCTACCTTCTCTGTCTCTCCGCTGACCTCCTTCTTCTCCTTATCAGCTTTCTTTGGGGTCTCCGAAGAATTTGAACTGCTACTGGTGTTAGTGTTGTCTTCAGAGGAAGAGGAAGAGCAACGCAATACTAGAGGGCCCCACCTTGAGGTGGAACGTAGACGCTGGAGAGCGGGTCTCGGAAGGTTAACGGCGGTGGAGCGTCGCGGCGGTGGCAGCGGTGAAGGGCGGATTAGAAGATGAGAGAGAGGGATGACGGTCATGGCTGTCGTTTGTCGAGAGCAGTCAACTATTATCTTTGGTGTTAATAGAAAAGACGGGCGGATTATGTAACGGCAGAATAAGTCGCGGAAAATAATATCACGACGAAGAAAATTGGACGGTCCAGATCGAGTTGGACGGTCGGGGAGTCCAATGGCTGGGAGTGGAAGAATAGTGCGGAACGGCTTCATTCAACACTTGATGAGGCAACAGTATGAACCCATCACCAGTACACATTTTGAGACAAGTTTGTTATTGCAAAAAGACTTTTACAAATCCAATTTATCTTCTCAAATTTGTTTCCATAAAAGGTTCATGTTCCTCAAAATAATAGAATGTTTGGATTTTATACAAACATTTGTGCAGATGTTCAACATAACAACAAAAAGTTTTTGCTAAACAAATTAACATGGAGTAAAGTATTTAATAAATTGAAAAGAATCAAACTCTACAAAGTAGCGATTGTTTTAGGAATTTTATGTAGACTTTAGACTTATTGTACAATTGATGTAATAAAACTCTCGTATTCCTAAATCAAAACGAAGTCATTGAATCCGACAACACTGAAAAACAGGTAAATGAACTCAGGCCTTGGCGATAGGAGTCGGCAAATGCTGTGACCACCGCCGGAAAACTATTTATTCTCTACTGCATCTTGGAAGGAAAAGGGAACAGGTGGATTTCGCTCCACGGATCCCATCGTCGAAAGAAGATAGATTGCTAGGGCTTTCTCTCATCAGTGGATTTGTTGGTTTTTATTTTCTTCTTTCTTTGGGATCGTAGAGTTATCAATGCTATGTTAGCAGAGAACTCCAATATATCAAATCTATTTTGTTCGTAGTTTATCTTAATTTATATGGTCGAAAGAACTCAGGCCTTGGCGATAGGAGTCCGCAAATGCTGTGACCACCGCCGGAAAACTGTTTAAAATATTATAAAAATTACTAAAAAATATTAAATAAAAAACTAAAAAGCACTTTTACATAGGTTGGTGTAGTTGGTCACTGAAAGCACGAACGTCCGCACAATTAGGAGATATCTTAAAATACTTTTAAATAACATTTTTTAAATTACAAATATTTAAAAATCTTTTATACAAATTAAAAATTTTTATTTAAAGATAAAAGTTTTATCTACATATATATAATTTGTAATATATAACTTTAATAAAATTAAAATATATAAAAAAATATATATTTTTTTATATTTTAAAAAAATTTTATTTTATAGACACTGTCAAACACTTTCTAAAATTATGATTTGACACATGCTTTCAAATATTTATTATTTAAATAAATATTTGTCATATAATAAATTTTATATGTTTTGTAGAATTTTTTTTTAATTTAGAAAGTACATAAAAATTTTTATGTTTAAAATTTTTATTATTAATTTTCTTTTTTAGATAAAAAATATGGCTCTTTTCAAAAAAATTTAAAATACATTATTTTTAAAAAAATTTCTTTTAAATAATCACTTCTAAACATCTCCTAAAAACATTTTGGTGGATTAGCTACGCAGAGAATAGAGAGCTGTTCTACTATCAACAAAAAAGTTGTTGAAAGAATTTATACACCTTTCCTACTCCATTATAATTAATTAATCTAATTTATACTCCTTTAAATCCCCATTCAATCACATACATTCTCTAACATCAAACAAAGGGAGTCAAAAATTTTTCCAATGGAGCTCATTAACAAGCTCATGATCAATTCCATTATTCTGCCATTCATCTTTGCTCCTCTTTTCTGCAACGCCACTGCTCCGCCGGGGACAATTGAACGCATCACAAAACAACAAATCCTCGCCACCGTTCCACCGGGCGCCACTGGAACACCAGAACCCTTTATCACCTCTCCTTCCGGAAAGTTCGCCACGTTCCTTATCCGCACCAAGAGTTCACCTATCGCCAGCGGCTTCGGTAACGAGTTCTGTTTCATTCAAGTTCGAGATACTAGCTCCGGCAAGAGCTTGTGGGAGTCTGAGTGCATGCCGGTGAGTGATGTCAACTCATGCACGTTGGTTTTCGACGATGCTGGTCTCGAGTTATTTGATGGCAGTAACTCGTTGTGGAGCACTGAAGCAGACGGCGATCATGTTAACTTGTTAGAGATGGTTGATGAAGGAGACATGAGGATTATCGACAAGAGAGGGGAGTTATCGTGGAAGGCTACCGATGTTCCACGTGTCAATCAGGAGTGCGGATTGCCGGGATCCCCTGGCATGGCTCCGGAGAGCCCACCTTTCTCATTCCCCATCGGCGGAATCGCTCCTTTTGGACAACAAGGAGCTCTGCAACAGCAACCGCCTGCTAATGTGAATCTTGGTGATCAGTCAGTTCAGTCGCCGCCGGTTGTCGATACTCCAGCACCGGAAGACTTACCAACTGATCCCAACGTAGAATTGCAACCCCCAACCACCGCTGGAGGTCTTGCACCGGCGGCTCCCACAACAGATGGAGGAGCTGGTGGTGTTGCACCAGTTGGTCCCATCGCCGGAGGAGGAGCTGGTGTTGCACCAGGCAGCCCAAATACTAGTGTCGGTTTCCAGCCGCAGCCCGTTGTCGATACTCCGGCACCGGCAGACCCACCAACTGATCCCGATGTAGAACTTCAACCACCAACCACCGATGGAGGTCTTGCACCGGTGGCTCCCACAACAGATGGAGGAACTGGTGGTGTTGCACCAGTGGGTCCCATCGCCGGAGGAGGAGCTGGTGTTCCACCGGGCAGCCCAAATACTGGTGTGGGTTTCCAGCCGCAGCCAACTAATGGTGGTCTGACACCAGCGGGTGCTCCAGGAGGTTTGGGCCTGCAACCATCTAATGCAGGTCTTTCGCCAGCTGCGAGCGGTACGACCGATTCGGGTTCCGGTGTCGGCCAGAACCAGCCAAAATACGCAGGTATTGCTCCCGTGAGTGGGCCCGGAGTAATTGCAGGATCTTCAGCAAACCCACAGCAGCCGGAGATCCAATCAACATTGCCAGCAACTGGTGGAGCAAGCCAGTCTGTTGCCGCCAGTGGTCAGCCATTGGTCGATAACACTCCCTACGACAGCGGGAACTTCAGGGTAGCAGCATCGTTTTCGCTTGCGCTCGCCAGTGCTGTTCTTGCTGCTTCATTGCTCAGTGCATGAGTTTGCGTATCCGAATTTATCGATTGCTTGATTATGTAGTGAATTTGTGTGCTTAAGAATTTCATTGTGGTCAAATTTGTAGTCTTGTTTTATCAATTCCTTATTTATTTGCAAAACTTTTCTTTCACTGATCAGTAATTCACGAAATGTCTCCACAAGCATTGATCTTTGTCTTGTCCTTCTCTCTTAAGCATCGTCGGATCTATGGCTTCGATTTGAAAGAAGCTACGCTCAATAGCATTCATCAACCTTCACCTCCGGCGAGCTCGTATCTAGCAAGCCAACTGAGCACTATTTGAACAACATCCATGCTATCAGCCGAACGTTTTCTTAGGGCCCACCGACTGGTCTGCTGCTAGTCCTGGAAACGGCGCTACGTGAGGACAAGGCTATTGCTGCGTTTGGCGTAGCGTTTCAAACGCGATTTATCTAATTTTTTTTATTTTATATTTTTTAATATATATTTTATAAATATATAAAAGTTTATTTAAAATTTTAAAAAATATTTAAAAAAATTCTACAAAATAAATTTTTTTATTACATATTATTATTATTATTTTGAAAATAAAAAAAAATTTATTTTTAAAAAAAAATAAAAATATTTTTCATTTTAGATTTCATAAGTATTTCCAAATGCACACTATGTCCTCCCGCGTGAGATAGAGAGGTCTTGATAATTAATTTATAAATATTTTTAAAAATGAATTTATATAAACAAAATAATAAAATTTCATAATATAAAATTTTTTAAATTAAAACTAATTTATAAACATTATAAAATATTTATTAAAAATAAAAAATAAAATAAAAAATTAATAAGCATTCCAAACATAATATCAAGTAAGACTTTAAGATAGCCAAGAGTAACTTTCTTTCAATAATCAAATTAATTTCACATCTTTCATTCATTTTCTGAAAGCTTGATCCCGCTTCCTTCATTTTGCTCTTATTACACTTCAGGCCAATAAAACGATGTTCTCTGTTTTAAAGTTCAGTAGCAACCAAAGTATATCCAAAAATATTCCTTTTGTTTAGAGTTATTAAACATAGAGGTAATTATTAATATTAAATTAGAATTATATTTAACAAACATATCTTTTAGCTGTCGTATAAAATTACTGTTACGTTTCAGATAACTGACAAAATAAATTTTTTGAAAAAATGAATTAAAAAAATATGACTTTAAACCTTAGAAGCTAAAACCACCAATAATTTGATTTAGCACGGGTAAGTATGTTATATATTGTTTTGACAATTATCTGAAGGTCGAAACGGCACACGCTCGCGTGCCCCCCAAGTACTGCTTTGAGACATTTCATCGGACAGTTATCGGACGGTTCCCCCAATACAGTTAGCCTTCTACCTTTACGAAATAACACCGCGGGAATCAAGAACTGATCAAGCACTCAATTCTTCGGAAGTCTTCTCTAAGAGAAAATTACATGACTGGGAAGAAGCGGCGGCGCTCAGACCCTCCGCCGGCGATCCACCCGCGCAATCGCTACGCTGAATCTCCGCCAGACTTTAGCGAGCTAGCCTCTCTTTACCCTTCCTTTGCTCCTTTCGTCTTCACCTCTGCGACAACCGGCCGTTTCACAATAGATTGGACCGATTTCAACTCCACTCGCGAGCTCACCCGCGTTCTCCTCCTCCATGATCATTCCGTCAACTGGTAATTAGTTCATCAACTTGATTGAATTTGTTATCCAAATTTGTTTGAAATTGGTTCATAAGATTGAATGGGTTAGAAACAGGTGGATTCCAGATGGGCAGCTTTGTCCAACGGTGCCAAACAGGTCCAATTACATTCACTGGATTGAGGACTTGCTCAATTCTGAAATCATCCCCACGCGCACTGATTCTGTGGAGCGGAGAGTGAGAGGGTTTGATATTGGGACCGGAGCAAATTGCATCTACCCACTGCTAGGAGCATCGTTGCTTGGTTGGAGCTTTGTTGGGTCAGGTTTGCTGTTTGTCTTCTTGCGAGTTTGGTAATTTGTTGAATTTTTTGCTTGGTTTCAATGATGTATGTTGGAGAGGCTGGGTCTTTTGTTTTCTTAGATGTTACCAATGTGGCACTTGAATGGGCACGAAAGAATGTGGAGAGCAATCCCCATCTTTCAGAATTGATTGAGGTTAGGGATGCTAGAGATGCTTTATCCTCTCCGAAATGTGAAGGGAATTCAAAGGATGATTTTGATGGTGGTATAGTTGCAGAGGTGGATAGAAAAGCTGAGGCAGGAGAGGAGAAGAGCTCCTTTAATACACTTCCAGTACTTGTTGGTGTCATAACAGAGGGAGAGTACTTTGACTTCTGCATGTGTAACCCTCCATTTTTTGGGAGCAATGAAGAGGCAGGTTTGAACCCAAAAACCTCATGCGGTGGCACGTCTGCTGAGATGGTCTGCCCTGGTGGAGAGCGAGCTTTTATTAGTCACATTATAGATGATAGTGTGATACTTAAGTCTTCTTTCCGGTAAATCAAGCATCTTCTTTCTTTTGTTATGCATTTATATCAAATGATAGATGTTTAACTGCTTCTACTGTTGGAATTTCAGCTGGTTCACATCAATGGTTGGAAGAAAAGTAAACTTGAAGTACTTGGAAGCCAAGCTCCGTGAGGTTGGAGTTTCAATAGTGAAAACCACTGAATTTGTTCAGGGTCGGACAGCACGTTGGGGGCTTGCTTGGTCATTTGTCCCACCTATCAAGAAGCTTATAATCCCAAACATACCTAAACTTGCTAATTGTACATTTACACTTCAGGTATGACCACTAACTTTCTCAATTTGTATTCCTGTATACTATATTACGTCCTTAAGCATTGCATACAGCCAAGTAACAACTTGTGATGCTTCAGGGCCTGCAACGTCGTTGTGGTGCATATCAAGTTCTGAAATCTGTAGAGTCGTTCTTTCTAGCAATAGGTGCCAACTCTAAAGCTGACCACTCAGCCTTTACTGTCAACGTACGTTCAATAAAAATATAATTTTTATGACTTCTTTCTCTGGAAAATTTTAATCTGTTATTCCTTGAAGTGCAAATGTTTTGCGTATGATTTAAGTGAATTTCTTAATCTAAGTGGATTAAACTTTTTGAAAGGTTATGCTGTCAAGACAGATAACTGAATCATTACGCACTGATGATGCTAGTAGTTTGGTTGGAACTTCCCATAGCCTTTCAACATATTCATCAAGCATGAATAAGGGTTTATCTGATGGATTATCTTTTACGATTTCAGTATGTATTGGCTCTAGTTCTCACTATTTTTCTTAGAAGATTTTCGTATGCAAGTTCATGCATATATGTTGTTTCTATTTTAGGTATTTGAGCAAATTCCAGGAACTATTCTAATAAAAGGATCGCTTCCACAGAAAGCAGCTCAATTTCAAGGTTACTTTTCCTAGCCCCCTTTTAGACATCTCTCCAAGTTCCTCCAAAATTGTTGAATTAAACTTTTTGTTTGCTCGTAGTTACTTAAGTTTGTAATTCTTTTGCCTTGGTATAACCTTAGTTCTTTGTTGATGTATTCGATTGATATTACTGTTATATGTATGGAGTTAGATAATCTGGTTGACAGGCAGACTATTAGAATCATGTTACTAACAAAGTTAAAATTGACTGAGTAGTATTTTCGATAATTGAAATTAGGGATCTATTATGTCAGAAGAAAATACTAGTACACACATGGCACAAAATGAGACTTGCAAAGCTAGAACTATAATTTGCTAATTAGTTTTTGTTTTATTTCTTTTTCTAAGCTAATGCATACTTCCCAACAAGCCACTTCTGAAAACTACCTTGTGAAGGTCTAGTTTTCAAATGCATTCAGATTAATATCAGAACAACAGAATATTATTCCATGTACCAAAACAGCATTCTCAGGTTTTGGATTATGCCAGTTCACTTTTAGGAGTTTTTGGACTCTAGCACATGTCAGCTGGTTTGCCAAGGACAGCCTTATGCTTCTAATAAAGCATATTGGGAGAAAATCTTGTGTATCTAATAGTGCCTCCTCTGGCTTGTGTATATGTGAGGAACATGGAACTTACTCACATTAATGCACATGGTTGAAGTCCTACAATCAAAAAATGCTTTATGAAAACAATTGCAGTTAACTAATTCATTTTGTGACAGCCCTGTAGGCATTAGCTTAGGAGTTTGAACTTCCATGTGCTATTATAAAAAATATCACATAACTTGATTAGGGTAATGAGCACAAATACGTCTTACTCTGTTGTAGTGTTCCTCTGCTATCCATGGTGTCACATATAATTTATTGACAACTTAGGACTAGTTGCAATTTCGATTCCTTTAGCGTTTAGATTCCATGTACCTGTTCAGCCATTTAGGCTAATAATATACTTGAAATAGCATTTAGATTAAGCTGAGGTTTGCTGAAGATTCGCATGTAATTATTTTCCAAAAACCTCAGAAACTTTCCATATACCAAATGCTACAGGAGTGTCTGCTTAGATTATCTCAGTTTTTTTATCTTGCAGGCATATTTTCTTCGCTCGTCTGCCAATTGGAAGAAGCTCTAAAGAAGGAGCTTCTTGTTAAGCCCCATTCATAGCAATGAAAGTACTAGTCCAAGTGATGAGTTGCAATAGTGCTATGGGGTAGGATTTATATTTCAATTTGTGCATTTCTGCTCTATTCTCTTGTATATCGCACGTATTCTATATTTATATGAATTTCGTAAATTTATTTGGCTTTTACATTACTGAATCTATGGTTTCGGATAGTATTTTCGGTGTTTTCACTAGGTATTACTAGTGGAACTCGCAGTATTGATGAAGGATTGGATACATTAGATTTCTATATACAAAAGTTGCATGAAGGAATACGAAGTACTATAGGTGTTAAATAAGAGTCATCATTCAGTAAGCACGCAATCCTGAAACGAACTATTTTCTAAAAAACTTAAAATTGTAATTAAATTAAACACACGCACAGAAGCCAAAATTTCGGAGATGTTCCACAAGTGGAACTAACACATTGGTAATATAAAATAAATAGGACTGCTGATCACAATGGGGACAAGTGCGGGTGCCATCCTGTCGTCTCCGGCACGTTATTAACAGCAACGTCGACGGCAACAACATCGCAGCTCCGCGTCGCAGGCTCAGCATCACGGCACACAGCAAGCCGTCTACAAATCGGACAGAAAGAGGACCGAGTAATTAGCCAGCGATCAATGCACTCGCAATGAAACACATGCTTGCATTCCGGCAACAGCCTGACTTTATCCCCATCAACATACTCCGCAAGACAAATCGCGCACTCCTCTTTCGTCGACAAAGAACTCGGCGGCGGGTAAATCGCTACAGGTATACATTCATCCAGCCGTCGAACCATGTCTTTGACAATTTCTCTTTGCTTATTCCTGTTATGGCGGCTTCGGAAGCACCGGCTATAGCGAATAGTGCCCATAAGGCGTGGTAGACGAAAACGGTGAAGAAGATTGCGAAGAAACAGATTAAGAGTGTTTTTTGAATATCTGGTGTTATTGATGATGATGAATACGGTCCTCCCGGATTGCCGAGAAGACGCCGGCGGTATTGGACATTTGTATTCATGGGGAAAAAGAAGAAGAACGACAACAACAGAGAAGTACGATATTATATGGTACGCGGCGACTCAAAGATCAAAGGAAATTGCTGTATATACGTTAGTTGTTAGGGCCGAAAAACTTCTAGAAAGCCCATTGTATTCATGGGCCAGGTTGGTAGTCCGTTATAGGCTTTTAAGTGACCAGTACAACTGTCGGTGGTTCAATCAAGCCTCTTCTTTCTCAGGTGAACTACTTCTCCGTGCATTATGTATGTCAAGAAATGATTAGTTTGACTTTTTCTCTGCTCCTTCTTATGTTCATAAATACTTTTTTATTTAGATAAATTATTCTTTATATGAGATATATTTAGAGTATGAAGATTATTTTGAACACTTAGAATATTTTAAGACAAGTTTAGAATAGTGTAGCAATATTTTACATAATTTAGATATTTTTTAAGTTAGAGATTTTTGTATGAATTTGTATAAAGATATTCTACACCAATGTTCTCAACTTCTGATTAAATTAATTTTTTTTGAGTATAAATAGAAAGTCAAGACGCTTATTGTAGTCATAAAGCGAAACTCCGTAACAAAGCAGAGTGCAAATAAATAATTTTTTTTTAAGTTCTCTTACCAAATGTATTTTTTACTTCAAATTTTTTCTTCAAGTCCGTACAAAATTTTTTAGCTATTTTTGATAGTTATGTTAAAAAAAACGGCTGACTTAATCATAAAAAAGTGAATAAGTGTGCACGAGCCAAATTAAAACTATAAATTTGTGAAAAATTGTATCAAAGCTAGATTCTACCCAAAAAAAATGATAACCGAAAGTGATTTTAACATTCACGAGGGAATATAGAGCAAAAGAAATGCTCTTGATACGGAGCAAGGAGAAGTTCATAAATGTAATAGCGTACATAAATGTAAGACTTGCTAGGATAAAACTTGGGGTGATTGACAGGGCGAACCGGTCCGAGAGGATATGGGCAAGAATCGAATGAAAGGTTTAATATTAGAGCGGTTAGCTTGTTCAAGGATGATTGCATTAAGATTGTTATTTATTTTTCGTATGTATGGATATAAATTTGAAAATTTCTGTGATATATATATATATATATATATATATATTTGTAAGGATATATATATATATCATATATATCCAAGCGAATACTGACTAGTACAGAGATTTGAAAGTCTAACCTACGTCGTCTAATTAATTTGTGTTTTAATTTATACAAATAAGAATTATAAAATTAATATAGGTAAAGTTAAATTTAATAAAAGATAAATTATAAATAAAATTGAGATAACTAACTTAAATTTAAAATTTAATAAAAATAAATTATGTAATTTATTAGAAGATAGTTTGCTAAATAAAAATTCAATGCTTATTCACAATCAATTTAGAAAAAGCATGAGAGAAGAGAATATAAAAAAATATATTAATATTGAGTATTTTTTTATAAATTTTATATAGTAACATGCACTAAATAATGTTAAGAGTATTTCTTTAAACAAGAATAAAACTTGTACATTAATCATGAAAAAGATAAAAAAAACCATAAAATCAGCACTTCATTTCAAATTCGAAGAAATTTTTATATTTGTTCGAACTATAATCATATAATCTGTCTCATCATTGCAATAAGTAATGAAAAAACGAAACTAACAATGATCACCGTAGTACCTTCAGCTCCATTTGAATCACTGTTGTTATATTATTAAAAAATTTACAGCACTCTAATTTGAAAGAAATACACCACACTTGATTTCAAATACTCGTTTATGTATGGACTTAAACGCAAAAGTGAATACGTAATCAACCACCCCAAATTCCTTTCGTCATGTGGCCACAGTCTTGACTCTCGTTTTCAGAGAGCGCGCTCCGTCGCCGGGAATCCAGATCCGGCAAAGAAACCATATTCTTCTTCTCTTCCTTCTCTATCGCACCAATAGCTCCGCCGAGATCCATCGATCGGGGCACAGATCTCGAGGAGATCCAACTATGGCTGGTGCTGCGGGGGGTTTCGTCACTCGCTCCTTCGAGTCTATGCTCAAGGAGTGCGCTAATGGCAAGAAGTATCCCAATCTTCAGGAGGCTATAAAAAATTGTCTCGGTACGTTAATTCACTTTCTCTTTTAATAAGATCTTAAACTGCTTTGTTCTTCGTTGAGTTAGATTAGATTGCATTGTTGAGCGGCACTGGGTTTCTGTAGCTTTTATACTCGTCTCTAGCGAAATGAGCGTGTTTTAAAGCTGCTAGTCGTTTCATCTAACTAAGTAAAAAAAAACCACTACGTTTTTCAAATGCTGATCTAAATCTTGAGTTTTTTGGACTTTAAGTTGATCAGAAGAATTGGCCTGCTACATTTCAGAGTTTCTCTTGGATTAGTTTGGAATTAGCTGATTAGGCTTTTAAGACAAAAGTGTGCGATTCATTATGAAACTGCAATGGCAGAATTCTATGTTTGAGTTTTCAGAAATGGCTTACTATGAAATTGCAGCTTGATAGAGTTTGCAACAAAACAGACCAGTTAAAGTATCCTGAAAAGGAAGGTTCTTAATGCAATAGCATGTGTTAAACAGAGCCTATAGAATGGACAACAGCGCAAGTGGAATGGTGATGTGAATGATTCTTTGCATATGGACTTTTGGGATCCATATGCTCATGGCAAATGCTTTAATTATTGTGAAACCTATTGTTCGAGCCTGTTTCAAATGTTGATGTTCATATGTGCATTTTAGTGCATATAGGCATTTTATCTTTCAGCGCCTATTTTTGTGAGCAGGAAATTTAAAAGAATAAGAAGCTCATGTTCATTAAAGATGCTCACATGGGTTTGCGAATGTTCATATGCTTGTACTATTAAAATTCAATAGGGATTAGAGTGCTCAAGTTGTTGTCATGGCGTCCATGACTTCATAACATGACGATTCCAATATTCCCAAATAATCTGTTGATATACACAGTGCTGTGTTGTCTAATACTAATAAACTAGAAAGAAGACAACTTCCTCGATAGATCCGTTTGATTCATGTACATATTTAGATTGTTGTCATTGTCTGCAGTCATGGCTTCCTTATATCAGCAACAATATTTACACCAAGTCTTTGCATGTTATGAAAGATTCATCCAGTGTTGTATGGGAAATGAAAATTGAAATGTATGCATCTCTTCTTGCTCTTTTCATGTAGACAATATGAAAGAGATTAAACAAGATACTGTTTCTGGTGAAAGGGACAAAGCTGAAGTGCCAGCAGAGGATGGGAGGTATGTTTTAAGATTTATGCATTATACTTGCAGAGTAGGCTTTGTTTGGAATGTTCAACACAAATTGAACTCCAGCTTCTTGTATTGTAGACCATATATTCTTCAAACTGTAAGTGTTTTATGATTTGAAGATGCAATATACTTGCCTAGTAGCTTTTCTAATGTTTGACATGATCGGAATCCATCGTAGATTCTTGAAGTCTAGGTACTGTTTTAAAAACTTAATTCTTGCCTCAAGCTGCAATGTCTATCATCAAGAAAATTTGATGTTGAAGTCCTACTTTAGTAGACCAGAACAATCTCGAAGCTCATCCACAATTGACCAGCTGGCTCCACTTACATAAAAATGTTTCGCAATCTGAAAATTAGTACAAGCAATGAAGAAGAGGCCACTTTATGCTCTAGATAATATTGGTAGTAATGTTTCATTGCAGTCCATAAGGACCTATTTCATGGTATATGTACCTTTCTAGCACTATTTACAAACCTATTAGCGTTGTCTGTATTGCGCACAGTGATGAGGTGAATCAGGAGCAACCTGCGCCGGGTGTTCAACAGTCTTCTGCAGCCGCAGGTCAGGATGTAGATCCTGGTTCCAAGTTAGTAAAGAGCAGCGAACCAATCAAGCTGGCTTTAGCTAGTGCTGGGCACACCTTGGAAGGGAATCAAGCTGAAATTGTCTTACAGCCACTCAGGCTAGCATTTGAAACAACAAATATAAAGCTCGTGGAACTTGCTTTAGATTGTCTTCATGTATGGTGCTTCTCTTGCTTTGAGTTATTACTTGTAGTTCAATTGGAAGAAATTTTTTGTTGTGAAGTAATGTTGAAAGCATTCAACATAACATCCTCTCTCACTGCTCTCTCAAGATCTGGCAGATTTGTGAACATCTCAATTCTACTGAAGTGCTACACCCACTTTGTTCAAATTTTCATAAAAGAAGATACATTCTGTTTGCTTCAGTGTCACGGTTAAAATTTGCAAATGGTACCTATAAGTTTCTTTATGAGTCATCCCTTGCATGCAAATGCTCTTCCTTATCCTTGAACAGTCTACATCTGGACTGTAGTTTTAATGTATTCAATGTTTTTCTTTTGCTTTCTTTTCCTGGATTATCTGCTCCCACTGTTAGTAGTTATTGATGATAGTTTTGTTATCAGAAACTCATAGCCTACGATCATTTAGAAGGTGATGCTGGTCTTGAGGGCGGAAAGAATTCTCCATTGTTTACGGATATTCTCAACATTGTCTGTGGCTGTATTGACAATTTTTCATCTGACAGGTATGTCTAGTGTATATTGTTGCACTATATGGATAATCCTTTGTCAAAAATGAAATTTGAGGTTTTTTTTGCACTTTGCAGCACCATTCTTCAAGTTTTGAAAGTACTTCTCACAGCTGTGGCATCAGCAAAATTTAGAGGTAGTTTATTTTCTGGAGAACTTTCTAAACATCCAGATCCCCTTTTATGTTGAGTAATTTATTTGTTCTTTGGCATTGTAAAGTTGCACCAGAGAGTCTTCAATGTTCTAATCTTGCAACGGAGAAGACAGTCCTTCTCATCTTTGTTTTTCCTGTGATTTGTTGTCTTGTCTTATTATAATTTCTTCCTTGTGCGAATTCCCCTTGCTTAATGGGCTATTTAGTTAGGCCATTGTTTAACTTGTCATTTTCTACAAAAGTTTTATTGTTGAACAAGTTTACTGGTCATCTCTTTCTCGCTTGAACCCTTGTCTGATTTACCTGGATTTCCTATTAGGAGTCTTCCCTTAAACTTCCTAAATCATTGCTGATAAGTAAAAGATGTTCCCAGTTTAAAAAGCACTTGAGGGAATTATGCTAATATGTCTAATGCTATAGCCTGTTAGACTTCCTTGATGGATTTGAGGCACACATTTAAAAGTGGTTGTTACTTGTTAGCAAAGTAATAGTGAAATTTATATTTTATATAGCTCAGTTTCTAGCTTAAAAGGGCTTCATTACGGATGTTTTTGTTGCTTAAGGACCTAAATGTCAATTTCTTTTTCTTGACGTCCAGTGCATGGAGAACCTTTGCTAGGAGTTATTCGAGTTTGCTACAATATCGCTTTGAACAGGTAATGCAACTTTTTCGTTCATGCTGACATGTGACTTGGCACTGATCCTAAAATCTCGGTATTGTAGCAAGAGCTCAATTAATCAGGCGACCTCAAAGGCAATGTTGACGCAGATGATCAGCATTGTGTTCAGGCGGATGGAATCTGATCAGGTTTAGTTTCCCCCCCTAACATACAAACTAGCTGGTCCAGTGTACCGTGGAACTAGGAACTGGTGGACCACTAAAGGGGGCAAGTCCATTGCCTCCGAAATCTGTGAGAAAGTGAACAATGTCTTATTTGATTCTCAGTCACATAGCTTACTGCTTATGCAGGTTCCTTCTTCCACATCTGACAGCCCTAGAAGTACAAATACTGCTTCAGCCGTCTCTGCTTCAATAGATAATGGGGAGATAACCTCAGACGACCAAGATGAGAAGAAATTTACTCTAGGAGATGCACTGTCCATAAATAGAGGAGACGATGCATCTGCCACATCTGTTGAAGTGCTTCAGAACATGGCTGGAGGAGCTGATATCAAGGTTCACCTTTTGCCTGCAATAAAGAATTTTGCTTTTGCTTGTGTCTCTGTGTTTCCATGCGAAGGTAAGGATATGAAGTTGCTTTGCCAATAATTTTTCTTCGTTCAGGGTCTTGAAGCTGTTCTTGATAAAGCTGTCCATCTTGAGGATGGGAAGAAAATTTCAAGGTGATTTTATCTGTTGCAAATTTTAGTGTATGGTTTTTAGTGTGATTTTCTTTCTGGTTGAAAATTTAATGTATGTTTCTATGCTGTATGATCACCAACATAAACATTTGTGCCATTTCTTGCACATGTAGTCTGACTGTAAACTTTTTGTTGTTTAGAGGAATTGATCTTGAGAGTATGAGCATAGGGCAACGAGATGCTTTGTTGCTATTTCGCACACTCTGCAAGGTACAGTTTTATCTCATGCTCTTGTATTCCTGAATAAGTAGGAATTTCACCAATTATTTACATGTACAATTCTGTAGATGGGCATGAAGGAGGAGACTGATGAGGTTACAACAAAGACTAGGCTTTTGTCTCTTGAGCTTTTACAGGTTTGATTGAAATATATTTGGATCCTATCAAGTATCAGGTGTACCTTATTGGTTTTACTAAAATTTGAGTAGCAATGGGAAATTTACTTTGAATGTTCAATACCTCGTTTCACTTATGTTGCTAATGATGCATTCAAATATCTCTTAATATTATGCTTTCTGTAAAGATGCAATTTTTCTTCAAGCAGTTATACTTGTTATATGCTTAATCCTGGTTCAAGATTCATGTATTGTGTAAAGATGTCTTTTGCTATATGCAGTTAATAAGCTCTTAAATCAAGAGTGTCTATTGTGATTGTGCAGGGCTTGCTGGAAGGAGTTACCCAATCCTTCACCAAAAATTTCCACTTTATTGACTCTGTCAAGGCATATTTGTCTTATGCTTTGCTGCGAGCTTCTGTTTCTCCTTCTCCAGCTGTATTTCAGGTTGCTTGATTGTTCTCTGTGATTCATTTATCTGTAATTGCTATATACCGTATTATGTTGCTGTATGGTTTTTTTACCATGGTAATGAAATCTTCTTTTATAACAGCATGCGACAGGAATATTCACTGTGCTGCTGCTGCGATTTAGAGAAAGCCTTAAGGTATAATGGCAATAAGAAACCTTTGGAAGTTTTCTCTAAACCTGCATTTAGAGAAAGCCGTAAGGTATAATGGCAATACAGTATATACCTGTAGCAATTTGTTAAACCAATTATTTGCAGGGTGAAATTGGTGTCTTTTTCCCTTTGATAATAATAAGGGCGTTGGATGGCTCTGACATTCCCATTAACCAAAGGACAAGCGTCCTCCGGTAATTTTTGCAAGTTTTCACTTAATTTATCTTCATTATAGAGTGGCAAGTAGCAAATTCTGCTCACTTTATATTTTTATTTAACTAGTATAGCGTTTACATGCATGCAGAATGCTTGACAAAGTGTGCAGAGATCCACAAATGCTTGCAGACATTTTCATAAATTATGACTGTGATTTTGAAGCGCCAAATCTTTTTGAACGCATGGTAATCCCTGCGAACATTTTGTATTATTAGTGTTATTGGATTTTTATTTTGTCCTCATGGAATTTGGTGACTCAAACAAACTGCATCTTTGGGTCTCTCTTAAAAGGTTGGCGGTCTTTCAAAAATTGCACAAGGAACACAAAGCCCAGATCCCAATTCAGTTAATTCATCTCAGGTTACTTCAATTAAAGCATCATCTCTGCAGGTAGGCAGTCCCCTTCTACTTTTGGCTTGTTCCATTTTTAAATCACTCAAATTTGTTTGGTTTTTCTAGTGCCTTGTGAGTGTTCTCAAGTCTTTGGCTGATTGGGAGAAGCTACAGAGGGAATCTGAGAAACATGGTAACATAGTTCAGTCCTTTGAAGAGGAGGCTTCAGCTAGAGATCTTCCTGCAGTTGACGAGTTAAAAGTTCGTGAAGAGGGCCCCAATCAGTTTGAAAAAGCAAAAGCTCACAAGTCTACAATGGAAGCTGCAATATCAGAGGTAGAGAAAGGAATCTATATGTTTACAGCATAACTTCCAACTTATTACTGAAAGGTTAAGGAAAAGAGCTTTCCAATGGTTTCTGCTTTTGAGGTATTGTAGAAGTTTAATATTTCTTATAGTGCATAATGAGAGCTAATTCTATGTGCTCAGTTTAATCGGAAGCCTAGTAAAGGTCTAGCATACTTATTATCAAACAATCTAGTCGACAACAAACCATCATCAGTGGCTCAATTCTTGAAGAATACTCCTAACTTGGATAAGGTAGCTGCACCGATCTTCACCTTCAGTCCCCTTCTACCTCCCCTTCCTTTTCGTTATTGTAATTATTTACTTAAGTTCTTCTGCTTAGACTATGATTGGTGAGTATCTGGGCCAGCATGAGGAATTCCCACTTGCCGTCATGCATGCATATGTTGATTCCATGAACTTCTCCAGTTTGAAGTTTGATGCTGCAATTCGAGAGTTTCTGAGAGGTTTCCGACTTCCTGGAGAAGCCCAAAAAATTGACCGCATTATGGAGAAGTTTGCTGAGCGGTAAATGTGGTTGTGCATTCAGTCATGTTGCTTCAGCATATCATTGTCTGAAATTAAACAAAAGTTATTGAATCTTCACAGGTACTGTGCGGATAATCCTGGACTCTTTAAGAATGCAGATACTGCATATGTTCTTGCTTATGCGGTTATTATGTTGAATACTGATGCTCACAATCCCATGATTTGGCCAAAAATGTCTAAATCAGATTTTGTGCGCATGAACTCTGCAAGTGACACAGAAGAGTGTGCCCCAAGGGAACTTCTGGAGGAGATTTATGATTCAATTGTCAATGAAGAGATAAAAATGAAGGATGATACTTCAGATGTAGGAAAATCCACTAAGCATAGGCCTGAAACAGAGGAAAGAGGCCGTCTTGTCAATGTTCTAAATCTGGCTCTTCCAAAGAGGAGGTCAGTGACAGATACTAAGGCAGAGAGTGATCAGATTGTCAAGCAAATACGAGCACTGTTCAAAAAACAAGGGGCAAAAAGGGGTGTTTTCCATACGGCCCAGCAGATTGAGCTTGTCAGGCCCATGCTTGAAGCTGTGGGTTGGCCTTTGCTTGCAACGTTTTCTGTTACGATGGAGGAAGGTGAGAATAAACCTCGTGTGCTTCTCTGCATGGAGGGTTTCAAAGCCGGTATACAGCTAACTCGTGTACTTGGGATGGATACTATGCGCTATGCCTTCTTGACATCCCTGATAAGGTGCCCATACTTTTACTGATTACTGTATACAAAATGTTCTGTTTGAACTTAGACTTTTGTCTGGATTAGTCAAATGTTCACTGAAAGCGACACAAGGTTTTGGAATGACATTCAGCTCTGACCTTTGTGCAGGTTCACCTTTCTACACGCTCCCAAGGAAATGCGTAATAAAAATGTGGAAGCATTACGGACTCTACTTGCTTTGTGCGATATGGACATGGACTCCTTACAGGACACTTGGAACGCTGTATTGGAATGTATCTCTAGGCTAGAGTATATTACATCAACCCCATCAATTGCCATGACTGTAATGCAGGGTTCAAATCAAATTTCTAGAGATGCACTTCTTCAGTCCCTTCGAGAATTAGCTGGAAAGCCTACAGAGCAAGTTTTTGTTAACAGCGTGAAGTTGCCTAGTGAATCTATTGTAGAGTTTTTTACTGCTCTTTGTGTTGTCTCTGCTGAAGAACTCAAACAAACTCCTGCTCGCGTCTTTAGTTTACAGAAAGTGGTTGAGATAAGTTACTACAATATCGCTCGCATTCGCATGGTAATAAACCCCTCAAATGACTACCAAATTTGTGATTCTTTATTCGTGAAATATTTTCTTTGATTCTTGTAGTTATGTATGCTTTTGAAGAATGCTGCGTGTTAAGAAATAGGTCAATTCAAGCTCCACAGTGAAAGTTGGGATCCATTTATAAGTTTATATACTTATATGCCTAGTATGATGCTTGCCAATTAGCTTCCTACTTTTTCCCTTTTGTATGGATGAAAGTCATGTAGCTTTCTCGTGCTAGTTGTCCTTAGAAGATGATGTTGTGAGCTATCTCTGATAAAACTGACCCATTCCTTCAAAAAAATTATCACCCCTTATTTGACAATCTATGTTCTGTAGGTGTGGGCTAGAATATGGTCTGTGTTATCTCAGCATTTTATTGCCGCCGGGAGTCACCATGAAGAGAAAGTTGCAATGTATGCTATTGACTCATTGAGGCAACTTGGAATGAAGTATTTGGAGCGTGCAGAGCTTAACAACTTCACTTTCCAGAATGACATTTTGAAACCATTTGTTATTCTGATGCGCAATAGTCGCAATGAAAAGATACGAGGTCTTATAGTGGACTGCATTGTTCAGGTATCTAATATCAATGGCATATTGACATAGGATAGATTATAATATTGACAATTCAAAGGACCCCTTATTATTGTAACTTTGGAATTTACTATCCTGGATTTTAATCAGATGATAAAGTCCAAGGTTGGTAGCATAAAATCAGGTTGGAGGAGTGTGTTTATGATCTTCACAGCAGCAGCTGATGATGAATTGGAATCAATTGTTGAGAGTGCATTTGAAAATGTGGAACAAGGTAAGGTTCAGAATTTCTCTTCACCAATCTAGACGCTGTCTCTCTCAATTAGCTCTTGATGATTGTCATTCTATTTGCCTCAATCATAATTATGAAAAAAGTAGCTCTTGGTCTCACCGATGATGGTGCTGTTCCTATGCAGTTATCTTGGAACACTTTGATCAGGTTATTGGAGATTGCTTTATGGATTGTGTCAATTGTCTGATTGGCTTTGCCAACAACAAATGTTCCCCAAGGATAAGTTTGAAAGCCATTGCTCTCCTTCGCATATGTGAAGACCGTCTTGCAGAGGTATGTGGGACCAGCTTCTTTGCTTTTGATATTTGTATAAAGTGAGCTCTCAGTTCTATAGCAACACATTTCTTCATTGATGATTGTCATTTGCTTGTTCTATGCTGATCTTTTATTGTGGTGTCAAGTTCTCAAAATTTGTTTTCAATCTGCCAAAACAGTCAAGCTAGGTCAAGTTTGGAATTGATCTTGACTTTGGTAATGTTCATAATTTGTGGTAGAGGCATGCGTCTATTTGGTTTTTTTTTTAAATTTTTATTTTTATAAATTTGATCTATCTAGGCAGTCAGGCTTTAATTTTGTGGCTTTGTTTATTGACTCTGTTGTCTATTATAATAGGTATACATAAGTCTGTTTTCATAACGAACTCTTCCTTGACTGAGTTGCTATCTTCAACTACATGGTTAAAGTATGCCTGCTCATTGATAAATGAGCTAAGTGAAAAGGATTGTATCTTTGGGATGACTACGACTATTTCATAATGCTGTGCTATTGGCGACCCTGATGGTACATGGATTTAAACTGTTTAGTTCTTCTAGAGTCTTAAAGCATCTCCCATGCACACATTTAGCTTCCAAAACATCACGAGATTGACTGCACATCTCCATGCAGTCACTACATTACGTGTGTTTGTTTTATGGCCAAGCTTGTATAAGTCAATCTCATAATGTTTTGGCTTTAATCTGCAGTGTGATAAATAAATCCAGTCATAGGATTCAAGGTGAAACTACAAACTCACAAGCACTGGAGAATGGAAGTGATCAGTGATAAAACTCAACTCATGCAACGTATAGAATAATGACTAATTAACAGTAAATCAATCTCAACTGTTTTTTGGTTTTAAGCTATGCTCACTTAATAGAACTAAGATTCACCAAACTAAATAGTAGTGAACTGAAACAAAAGGACGAATTTCTAATCCTGAAACCTAGACATGGCAAGCAATTTCAAAAAATAGTTTTATCTAGTTAGGATTTTAATAAAGTCAATCTTTATGGAAAAGCGCTTAAGTCTAAAACATGCCAACTAGTGGACCCCATAAGTGTGAGTGTCACTCTTAGGCGCTGTAGTTGATTAGTTCCTCCTGCAGCTAGGGAGAGCTTCTTATGCTTCATCCATGCCAATAATGACCTTCAGCATGTGCTAAAGTGAATTTTACTCTGATATGATCCGTTAGAAATGTGATTAAAGTCATAAAGACTTGGGACTGAGCACTGTTTCTTTTTTGTTTCTGTGTTTTTTAATGATTTTTAACATTTCATCTTGATGGACCACAATTTATTCTCTCAAAAATAGCTGATACTAAGAAGGCCACATTGCTCAATGCTAGCGATGTTTGTTTCCTGTATGCTGTTGGATTTCTATGCGGACTATGTTCGTGCACGCATCCTGCTATGCCACCTTCAGCTTTTTGTCTATTTCTCTTTGCAATCTCATTTTACCATTGTTTAGAAAACAAAATATGTTCTATATATGCCAATTGTTTATAAAGATGAAAAGCTTGTTCTCAAATATTACTTTTGCTTTCAATGTTCAGGGTCTTATACCCGGTGGCGCTCTAAAACCTGTGGACGTTGGTCACGAAACCAACTTCGATGTGACTGAGCATTATTGGTTCCCAATGTTGGCTGGCTTATCAGATTTGACATTGGATTCCAGATCTGAAGTCAGGAATTGTGCTCTGGAAGTGCTGTTTGATTTGTTGAATGAGAGAGGCCACAAGTTCTCTTCAGCTTTCTGGGAAAGCATTTTTCATAGAGTCCTTTTTCCCATTTTTGATCATGTACGGCATGTTGGAAGGGATGGATTTGTTTCTGCTGGAGAAGAATGGTTTCGTGAAACTAGCATCCATTCGCTTCAATTGCTTTGCAACCTTTTTAATACATTTTATAAGGTATTAACCTTCCATGTAGCTTCTGTTGCACTGACCATCTATTGAGGTTGCTTAATTTACTGATCAGTAGCATGATTTTGATGCTGAGCTACTGAGCTTAAATGTCTTTGCAGCATTGGTTTTTTCTTCAGTGCTATTCACACAACTTGAAGATTATGCATTTTAAGCAAGAAACTATTCTTTTTAATGATCTTGCTTCTTTGATTCAGGAAGTCTCGTTCATGCTTCCTCCGTTGCTTGGTTTGCTTCTAGATTGTGCCAAGAAGACGGATCAAAGTGTTGTTTCAATATCTCTTGGTGCTTTGGTACATCTCATTGAGGTTGGGGGTCACCAATTTAGTGATGATGACTGGGATACTTTACTAAAAGGCATGAGGTACGTTATTCTAAAGTCGCACTTAAGATGCACTCTTTGAAGTTATAACTTTTATTATTTTTTTTATCAACCAGAGATGCCTCTTACACAACCCAGCCACTGGAGCTTCTCAATTCACTTGGATTTAAGAATTCTTCTAACCAATTGGTTCAAAGGGAAAACTCAGATGCCAATGGAGGAGGCACTCTGTCTTTCAAAGCTACCCAAGGTGGAGTCCCTGATAGAGAATCCTTGACAATTGATACGCAAGTGTCTGAGAAAACTGATAATACAGCAGACTTGCAAAATGATCACCAAGAAGCAACTAACCTAAATGACTCTGGAGGTATGAGTGCATTGTGTTTAGGATATTTGTGTTTGATATAAATAGTTCAGAGGCTTTAGACATTTGTTCTTAATTGTGATGTTCAGGATTATATACACCATCTGGGATGATGAAAGGGAATTCAGAAGCAGCAAACTTTCAGCAAAGTCAAACGTTTGGTCAAAGAATTGTTGGCAATGTGATGGATAACATTCTTCTCAGAACTTTTACGTCTAAAAAGAGTCGTGCAGAAGATGTTGTACCATCTATGCCACAAATGGTATGTACTTTTTCACATTTTGGCCCATCATACTACATTTTTATTCAGCAACCCCCTTGGCTCTTAACTTCAACAAGGCAGATAAGCAACCGTTTTTGTTGTGAATAGTACAGCTTTTAAAAATCATAGATAGCATTTCAAATTGTTTCCTATGTCTTTTGGGCCTATGAAAAATTGAAGTCGAGCATAATTTTTAAGGTTTTCGTTTTCCTTGCCCCACTTAGTTTGTCTTTTATATTTGTAAGCATTAATAATTTGTTGCCAAGAAGATTGGATCAGGCTTAGCTGAGAAAGAATGTTAAGGGGGTGTTTGGTAGTGCTTATGAAATGGAGCTTTTCTAGAATGAAGGATATTTTTGTTCTTTTTGAAAAACGAGCTATATTTTTTTTACTTCAAAAAAAATAATAAAAATATGCAATAAAAAGATCTCACTTCGTAGAATTTTTCTACACTTTCTAAATTTTTAAATAAATTTTTTATATATTTATAAAATATGTATTGAAAAACGTAAAATAGAAAATTGAAAAGGAGTGTTGGGGAAAAGCAATCCCAAACACCCCCTAAATACCTCAGATAGCCAAGATTGTTCTCCTTGGAAGGCATTCATTATGAAGTTACACGAGTGTTTTGCTGCTCCTTGTGATGAATAGAACTCTAACATAGAGAATACATACATACATACATAGGATAGGGGCACCTCTCTCCATCTAAAGTTTCAAATTCAATCTCCACCTTTAGATATAAAGAACTATGAGTGTAAAATATGTTAACAAAAATTCAGCTCAATCGAAATACGAATCGACCTCTATCCAATTTTTTGATCAAAAGATATAAATAATAAAATTTGATAAAGTTATTCTTTTGCTTTTTATGTCATTTTGATCAAGAGACGGATAAAGATCGATTCGTGGCCCAATTGAGCTAAAATAGTCACCATATTTCTAACTCATAGTTTTTCATATCCAACGGTTGTGATTAGATTTGAAATTATTACACACCTTTTTCAAAAGGGGGTGCCCATATATATATATGGGAAGGGATAGGGGCACTCCACTCCTTATGCACATTCCAGCGCACTCCACGGCCGTTTGTGGCCGTGGAGACTTTCAAATTCAATCTCTACCGTTGTATATGAAGAACTACGAGTCGTTAACATACTGATAAAATTTCATCTCGATCGGACTACGAATAGACCTTCATCCGGTCACTTGATCAAGATGACTAAAAAAAGAGATATATATATATTGTTAATTTTTACTTGTGTCATCATTATCAAGTGATCGGATGAAGGTCTATTCGTAGTCCGATCGAGATGAAATTTTGTCAGTATGTAAATGACTCGTAATTCTTTATATCCAACGGTAGAGATTGGATTTAAAGGTCTCCACGGCCACAAACGGACGTGGAGTGTGCTGGAGTGTGCATAAGAGTTGGAGTGTCTCTATCCCTTCTATATATATATATATATATATATATATATATATATATATATATATATATATATATATATATATTGTGATGGAGGCTTGTGGCGAAACCACAAAGTAGGCTGCCCTATATTACAATTAACACTAGCAAGTTAGAGAGGAGGTTCAAACTCTCTGACATTGTACAGAACAAATTGAAGAACTAAGTAAAGAGTAGCATCGGTAAAAGTGGTTGGATGTCTTGGAGAGCAAATAATGATGATTTACCTTTACCAAAAGTGAGCAGCCTTGTAATCTAGAAAAAAATATTTGGTGAGCGATCTGTCTAAAGCTGCATGCATGCACTGAAGTTGCTACTTTTGTTTCCTTCACCTGTTATGTTTCTGTCTTCATATCTGTACCTAAAAACTGGAGACTAATTGATACATCTCTTTTCTAAAACCTTTGATTGGTTTTGCTGGTTCATAGATTGAGTAGGTATTGGTTCGGTAAGCATATCACTTCAAACTCTGTACTATATGTGGTTTTTTCATTAAGAATCTAGGGTTGTTGAAGATCATAACTGCAGTCCATAACTATAGAGCTGACAGCCTTAATGCTTCTTGAAGTTTTCACTGCAACTAAAACCTCGGGATGATAATACTCATTTGGCTATGTAAAACCTGATTTGTTTGTTGGTATGGATTTTTACAGGTTTCTGAGGAAGTTGAGGATCTACCAAATGAGGAGGAGAACCCGTTGCTGGAAACAGTCAGGGGAAAATGCATAACTCAACTAAGGCTGTTGGGAGCTCTCAACAGTATACAGGTAGCTATGCTTTTCGTAGATTACAAGGCATAGGCTTTCTTACTGGTAACTATTGAAGATATAAAAGCTTAAACTGGTATATGTTTCATTGTGATGAACATCAATGACAATCTCACAGGCTAGATATTGGAACAAACTAAGAATGCCTCAAAAGGTTGCAATAATGGACATTCTGCTGTCACTTCTTGAGTTTTCTGCTACATATAATTCCACTTCAAACCTTAGAATGCGGATGCATCATATACCTTCAGATAGGTACGCGCGATAACTTTCTCATAAAAGAATGAGTTTTGCCTGATGCTGTTCAGGCTGCCATTGAAATATATGATGAGTTTTCCCTGATGCGGATTCTAATTTTGAAATAATATGCTGTTCAGGCTGCCATTGAATCTCCTTAGACAGGAAATTGAAGGAACTTCTATTTATTTGGACATCTTACATAAATCAACTTTTGAAGGTGGTACTGTAAATACGATGTTTCTTATTTTGATTATGAAATTTTTGCCAAAAAAAAATCCCATAATTTGTGGCTCTGAAAGTGCAGATGAAGAGCAGAATCTGAAGAGCTTGGCAGAAGAGAAACTCGTGTCATTCTGTGTGCAGATTCTAAAAGAGGCTTCTGACCTCCAACCCATTACAGGAGAAGCTGCTAGTGAAGATGTACATCGGGTTCTTGACCTCAGATCTCCTGTTATTGTAAAGGTGGTGTATTTACCTTATTTTATCTCTTCTTGCTTAAGCAAGTTACTAGAGTTTTCGACTTTCTTATGCACTTTTACTAGATTAATCTTGGACAGTTACGCTGGTGGAGCAGTTTTTCATTAGATTCGTGATGTAATTGGTTGTTTGCTCTCATTTTAAAGGCGTGTATTGCCAACTGACTCACTGGAGCAAAGGTGTTATCTTCACGAAGCACATTGTTATACTGATACAGGCAATTTAGAGTATCCTTGGTTTCAAGTTCAACTAAAAGCCAATTATAGCTTTGGCTAAGTCTAATTGTTTTTGAATGAAACTTCCAGTCATTTATTTTGTATAAACTCTGGTATTCTTCTAATCTAAATACCAAATTTAAACTTGTGCATGGTAAGACTTCCCTTAGGCAAAACATTTTAGTAAAGTTGCATCTTTACTTGACGAATAGCTACTTTTGTGGACACGTAGCATGACCCCAACTATATCAGTTTCTTTTCATTTGTAATGTTTGTTTTTTTTTCTGCGTGTTCTTCCATGTATAGCATGAGCACAGCTGCGAGTATAGCATGCACATTCCTTTTGCCTATTTTTCCCCTAGTTTAAAGACACTTTGCTGCTTTTTTCCAGGTTCTTAAAGGTATGTGCTTTATGGAAAGCACGATATTTAGGAAACACCTGAGAGATTTCTATCCGCTGATCACAAAACTTGTTTGCTGCGATCAGGTAATACATTGTTTTACATATTAATGTTCTACCTAGAAACGTGCATTTTAATAATCAAGATTTGCCGCACGATAATGCTCGCTGATAAAATTTTACTAAGAGGGCTTGACTTAAGATACTATATGCAAGCGTCTTTGTTCTGAGATGCTGTTCATGTCGTTTCTGATTTCTGCAAAAAGCTCTCTCTCTCTGTCTCTGTCTCTCTCTCTCTCTCTCCTCGCTTTTTCTTTAATACATATATGTGTAAAACATATACCCAATCTAATTTAACTAGGATGGAAAGATGTAATGCATCAAATATTCTTTTATGGTTCCTTAATCACTTTGATGGTAATGACAATGCAATAATATGGTTTCTGAAACTAGATGGATGTTCGTGGTGCTCTGGGTGATCTCTTCTGCAAACAGCTCTCACCACTTTTACCTGGATCACTTGTATGCTAGTTTGCTTCTGGGTTGCTTCAATGCTATCGATCGGTGCTGATTAACCAGCTTATGAACATATCATGGTCCTCCAAATTTTGCTTCATGTTGTAGAAGTCAGCGTGCTATCTTACTATCTGGATACAATGCATACATATCCCTTAAAGCATGGGTTGATTGGAGCAGTGAGAATACCAACTTTTGGAAAAAATTTATGTGGCTTGAGAGATGGTAGTCTTCCATTGAGGAATTTGGTAGGGAAGTTCCATTCTATTGACAAGGATTTGAGTCCAGTTTTCAGATGTTGGATGAATAAGATAGATATACGGAAGCCTCTCTGTTCTAACAGTAGCATCATGAGTTCAGGAGCAACATCTTGCAGTACTTGTGTTCCTTTTGACCAAACGGTTTGTAATTACCTGATGTATTATTACATAGGTTTTGAAAGCAGTTCTGTATCCATATCTGTATTCTCAAAATTTTTCACATGGGACAACTCCCTTAATGCTTATGTTTGTTTAACAAAATTATCATGTGTAAATTGTTTCTATATGATAGTACACACTCCTTTGTGTTCATTCCTATCAAACGAAACCGCTACCATTGTTATCACTCAGTTCTTGTTCTGAGTGGAATTCAGTGGCTTCAGGGTACTACTGCTTTGAGTATGACCTACGTATTTTATTGAATTTCTTCCGGTCTTTTCAACGAAATATTGAAAGAGAACTACGATACTCTTTTAAGCAAACGTACTCGTTTAATTCTGTGTCGGTCCGTCGTTTATTTCTTAGTTTCAATGAGTTGAATATTAACTTAGCTCCACCGATAGTTTCTACATAAATTCGGAACTTGTTTTGTTTATTTCAGCCTTCGCATTCGTTTCAACTGCTTCGAGATGCCATCGTTTTAGTCACGGATATGGAACCAAAACAAATGAAGATTAACAATCGGTCCAGGTGGAGAACACCTTCAAGTAGTAATACCTTTCGAAAGCAAGCTTGAGAAACATTTTGCGCTCGTTCTGAACTACGTATCGGTGCATATCGGTAAGAACTCTCACATTTACTTACCATAAACATAACAAAACAGTATTAGTCTGCTTGAATGACAAAAAAGTTACATGACTTGAGAAAGGATTGTGTTTTTAAGTAGTTGTTCTCATATTTTTTAGACATTTCTCTAAGGGCTTATTTATTTTACCGTACGTAATCCGAAAGTGATTTCTTTCTGTAAAAAATTACTTTTAAAATAACTTTTTTATGTTTACTTTGATAAATTCACTTTCGGACAACCAATTTCCTACTTTATTTTCAGAAACTCGCTTCCAAACAAGTAAGCATGCTTATGTGAGGCAGGATATGTGAAATATTATTGAAAACGTACTAGCTCAAGGGATTACCGCCTCCGCGGCTTATGCGTATGTGTTTGATCTGGGAACTCATGTAAACCTTGGATTTCAAGTGTGCTTAGAAACAAATCAGAAATCTCTAGGGTCTGCAAGCGACCTGCAACTCGCGAGTGTGTTTGGCCTTAGGGAACCTTGCATTGGCGATCCTGAGATTTACCAACTTGAAGCAGTTCAGGAGGAAATTTCGTTTGATAGCAATCTGTTTGATATAGGATAATGGTGAGAGTGTTGAATTGGCCAGTCGGTGGTTCACAATGAGTGACAGTTGCCAAGAAGCCCGGCCGGCTTTTGATTTGCTTCTCTTTTTTCTTCGATCCCGCCGGCAACTTCTTCACTCTGCTACTTCCGATGACCGGCATTACCGACTAACACAGTTCATGGATATTCAGAAAAGAGAAACGATCCCAGAAAGATAGAAAAGCCAGTAATAATCAAACCCGCAATTGCAGCAATTCCATCAACATTACCTTGTTGTAGGTCGCAGCATTTGCTCGAGTACACGTTTGAAGTTTGAGCATAAAAGAATGAGGAAATTAAAATGTTCAAAATCAAAATAAGATAAATACAATCTACCCCTTGAAGTTCAGATTCCTAATCGGTTTATTAATTTAAACAAAACGTTCCAATTATGACTTCAACTGAAAATAGGTTTTCTCGTTTATCAAGTTAAGACTTTGATTCCCTTGAAGTTCCTCAGCAGAGTATTATTATTTTTTACCCGAAATACTACTCTCAATTGGTTAATTATCTTTTACTTTTTCTTTTATTATAGTTAGTTCAGAAAGTAATTGTTTTACTTTATCTTCAGTGTCTGAATTCATTTCAAACGGCTACTTGATACAAACCGTCATTTGTTTAAGGCGCCGATTTTATAAAAATATGTAAACAGTTCTTTCACGTCTCATTAACTACGGAAGTGCACTGAATGAATATCCAACAACTCCTCTCGTCACTACAATTGGAAACAACGAAAAAATTGTTAGAAAAATACAGCACCAAAATAGCCAAAACCTAACTTATATATGCTAAAAAATTCAATATAATACAAAAGCTTAATTAAATATATATTAAAATTTTATAATATATTTATATGTTCACTATGCTACTAGTGTGAGCCATAATATGCGTCAATTTTATCTTCCATTCACTATTAATGCATAATAAGAGTTATTTTTATAATTTAATTTGTTCTAAATTATCACTCTCAATGCGGATTCGCAACACCGCACTATCAATTAGAGTCATAATATACGTCTAATTTTTCTTATTTAGCGAAACTATTAACTCTTTATTAGAAAGATACCTGCAAATCGTTTTCTTTTCGTCTAGGTCTTTATTCATGTAATCTACTAACAAATTGGTTTCTGCTCTGTGTTATTTTCAAAATTTCAATCAGGCTGTTGTTTCAATGTTTTGTTTTGTTTCTATAACATCTGTAGCAGAAGCTTGCGATTGGACCGAAAACAAATCATATGAAATTCATCCAAAAGAGCAGACATTCTACAACGGTGTTTTTCCTCTTTAAAATAAAACCCAAAAAAAAAACTTCATTGTCAAATACTAATTATGAAAGAGTGTTAGTTTAGATGTTAAACATCGTGACAAACACAATAGGGAATATAAGAACGTGGTCGTAAGGTATGTATGTTATTGAACTATTAGTATTATGTCAAAATAATTATTGTAGCAGATTTTTTAGAGTACTTATATAAAAAAAAATTTTAATCCAAAAGGATATCTTAAAAATTTTTTAAAATTCAATTTTTAATATGAATTCAATACAAAAATCTCACTCACTTTTTAATAATTTATTTTTTTATGGATTTATTTTACTTTAACTTATACATAAAGTAAGTTTGTTTTGGTAGTTGGGTTGTGTAATGTGTACATCATTAAATTTGGTAATAATCAAAGTGCTGAACTTATTAATTGGATCGCTAATGAATTATTTCTTCGCATAATCTTGACTAGTGCATGTAAACCATTGAACCACATCGCTCGGACGATGCGCAGCAGCACATGGACCAACTTGATTAAATCAAATTAGAAAATATGGATTCGAATTAAAATTTAATTGTTGGGTTTGTTTTAGATCCAACTAACATATTCTTAATTAATTTCTAAATCTCTTTCTAAGGATTAAGCAATCTAATAAGTTTAATAAGTTTACAATCAATTCAAGAATAACCAGAGTTCAAGTTTTTTAAATTCTACTGTTTTTAATCAGTTTGTCCATTTATGAAATATGATTTAATTTCTTTTCAAAACATTGAGATTTAAAAATATTTGACATTATTTATAAACTCAATTTTATTTTAATTTTTTATTTTATATTTCTTAATAAAATTTTAAAACTATTTTATACAATTAAAAAAAATTAGACAATAAACAAACATTATACGTCATAAAATATTATTATTATTTTTAAATAAAAAATTAATTTTGAAACTCACTTTTTTGATATTTCACTTGCAAAGTAAAGTAATATGCTCTGCTTGTTAAACCTTCTTTATCTCTAACAAATTTCTTTCAATTCTAACTTGCGTTACAACTTAAGATCAAATATATTGGTAACTTTTTTATTTTTTATAAATAGATAAACACTGTTAGGATTCCAATGTTCAAATTAATTAACCTTTTCTTCTCTACGTATGTTGCTTGTTGTCTAAAATCAACAGGCATCATCCGCAAAAAAAAAAAATCAGAAAAATGCTATCAAACATAGAATGAGAAAATTTGAAAATTCACAAGGAAATAGTTGCCAATTCCATTCTAATATAATTCAGAAATATAATGACAAAATTTTTAAAAAGCAAAATTAAAAACTCGAATCGTTTATACGAGAAAGAATAATAGTATAAATTATTGTAGGTGATGATTGGGAGTGTTTAGAATATGAAATTTTTTAAATAAAATAAGATATTTTGAAAATATAATTTAAATTTTTAGTACCTTAGTGCATCTTAAAAGCATAGACCTACTTCTTCATTTTGCTTGAAAGAGACCGAGCAAATGCAAAAAGTAGAATAATGTATATAAAAATTTAAATTATATAATTTGTCTATATTTATAATTTTTTTAATAAAATTAAAATACTACGAAATATATTAAAAATAAATATTTTTTGAACTAAAAATAATGCAAAAAGTACTGACAAATACTATAAAAAGTAGAATAATCTAGTGATGCATAGACGTAAAAGAAATAGAGGCACCAGTTAAACACTAAACAGAAAGAAATGTTTTTTTCTTGACTTTCTATTTCATACATTTACTTTTTTCCAAACATAATGAGATTAGTTCTTTTAGTACGGGGTTCTGAATCTTACATATTTAATAGTTGAAAATAGATTAAAAGTAAGTTTGTGTATTTTGTATAGTTAAAAGTAAAATAGACAATAAATTATGGTGATTATGAATGAGATGCATGCATGGAAATTTTTTACATTTAAAATTTAATTTATAATTTTATATATTTTAAAATTTTCTTATAATCTGTATTATATTTATTTAAATTAAATATTATAAATATTATTCTATTTTAAAATAAACATAAACTTATTTGTATATATTTGTAGAATATTTCTTATTTTAAAAAATTCTTTTATAATTACTTTCAAACTTCTCCTAAAGACCGGACCTAACTGTAACGCGTGGAGAATACAATTATTGCCAATTGAATAAAGTAAATATAGACGAGTTAAAAGAAAACGGTTGAGGTAACTTCAATCAATTCAATAACTGGGCACTTCAGTTTTACCCCATTTTTTACTTTTTTTAACCCATGGTTATTCTTTTGACTAGTTTATTGAAGTGTTAAACCATAGTTACGTAAACACTGGTTAACAAATATCAAACTGGTCCCACCACTATTGTAGTATATAATTACAAGGACGATAATAATAGTCTCTCGCGTATCACAAAACCCAAAGCTTCTTTGTTCTCTTTCTTCTGTATAACAAAATGTTGTCACCCACAGCCCCGGTGGTCACATCGTCGCCTAAATCCTTCACGGCGGCGCGGCCAAAGCTAATCCGAGTCCGATCATTACCTCCGGTGCGTGCTTCATGCGCCAGTGCGGCACCGCCTTCTCCGACTTCCCCCACCGCCTCCTCTGCTTCGTTGTCTCTCTACGATGTTCTCGGTATCTCCGCTGGTGCCACGTGTCAGGAAATCAAAGCGGCTTACCGGAAGCTCGCTCGGTCGATTCATCCTGATGTGGCTGCTGCAGAGAAAAGGAGTTCTTCAGCGGACGAGTTCATTCGTCTTCATTCTGCTTACGTCACGCTCTCCGATCCCGAGAAGCGTTCCGATTACGATAGAAGACTTGTAGCTAGCCGGGCGGCGTCGTTGTGTTACTCTCGATCTCGATCGTATTCTTCTTCGTCTTCATCTAATTCTCGGTTTACTACGTCGGCAGCTGGTGCGTCGCCGCCTCCGTCGCCAAATTTCTCCAGATTCGCTCGTCGGTCTTGGGAGACCGATCAGTGCTGGTAGGGAGATTGGTTTTGTGAATCTGGTCTGTATGAACCTCTGTATCTCAATCGTTGACTTGCTGATTTCTGTAAAATAACAAAAAAAAAAGAGAAAACAGTTTGTTTATGTGATTGTGGTTCATGGTAGACCTGATTTATATCTTATATGTATATAATAACCAAGCAATGGAGATCAGTTGCTTTGTAGATGATTATATAGATTAGTGATAATTTGGTGTAGTAGAAGTTCTACGACATGATAATTAAACTGTAGTAAGGTATAGGTTTTGGTGAAGAAAAACAAAAAGAAAATTTTATAAATGAGAGCATGTGTGGTGTTCTTGTTCATGTTGTGCTTTTAATGTGGTCGTTTGTAAGAAAAAATAAAATGTTTGTGATTACTTGGATCTGAGAGTTGCGATATTGTACTCTGCAATAAAACCTTGTATAATATCATATAGTCATGAATAATAATTGAGTGATATCTCAGTCTCTGTTTTAAACTTTTTTTAGCAATATCATGTTTAAATTCCAGGTGTTGTACGTGATTAGGTTGGAAAAGTCCTCTATAGTGCATGAATTTCAAGGACGACTTGTTCATAAAGATCACAATCAGCTGAAATTTTGGATAAAATTAAGCTTATCTTAATCTAGACATAGTTGAATCTGGCCAAGTATGACTGTCCTCTGTAAACAAGGGTATTGAATTATGCAAATGATAGTGGACTTTTTTTGGCAACGGATTAGAAATTTAGGTCATATTTTAAATGACCGTAACTAAGTAAAAAATAAGAAATAAAATTTTACAAAAAATAAAATAAAAATAAAATTTAATATTTGTGTTTCAATAATTTTTAAAAATATATTGAAAATTAAAAAATATAATTTTATTAAAAAGTGTGTAAATAAAAAAGCTAAAATTGAAATTTTGTTGAAAATTTAAATTTTTTATATAATCAAAACTAAATTATTGAGAATTAAAAATTTTGCCAAAAAAGAAAAAATATTTTCAAACGCTCTTAAAATGAACCGGTTAAATTCATACAGTGAGATCACACGTGTATTCATAGAAACGGACTTATTTATTTGTTCACACGCAATCATAAAAATAAGTTTTGTATTCTTTACGAATTTAGTTTAATTTAAATTTTATAAATATTTATTTTTGAATTATTTATGAAATAAAAACCATCCAGAAAATCCAAGTCAACTTCGCTAAAACAAAAAGGAAAAGTTAACTAAAAACAAGTTGTAGCTAGAGGCTTGAAGCAGCGAGGAATTTTTGCATGTACATACAAAGAACAAGAGAAGAGATCAAGTCAACTACTTCATTTGTTTGCAAAATGATTCATTGATGATGACGAGTGTTTTGTTTTTGACTACCAACAGTAATCTGAATTTGTGATGGACAGCTGGAGATTGATGAATATGCAGGGAAGCTTAGCAGCCTTCAATTTGTTCTTTCAGATCTTTTATTTTCGCCATTATTATTAATATTTTGTGATTATTGTATTTTTTCACCAGCTATTTTATGTAAAATGAATGTGACAGATTAAAAAATATATATATATATATATAAAGAGATAAAAGTATTCCAAATCTTGTATATACTCTACACACTCTACGATTATTTATGTTCGTAAAAATCTTTAAATTTAATTTTTATTATTAAATATAAAAAATTATTAATCGATATACTGATAAATTTTTATTTTAATCGAATTACGAATCGACTTTCATCCGATTACTTGATTAAGACGATTAAAATATATATAGATATATATATATATTTAATTTTTACTATTTATATCATAATAAATTTGTAAATTTATTTAACAAATATTTAATTTATTTTGTCACATTTAGGGTTTAAATTTACTTTTTGTATTTTAGTTTAACCTAAATTCGCTAAATTTATTTCAAATTTATTTCACATCAAATTCAGTTCTACTGAATTTAATTTTTTAAAATTTATTTAGAATTAATTAAAAAATACACCTTAAATGTGTTCTTACTGTTTATCACGAATAATTAAAAAATATATATAAGCAAACAATATAACGGTAACACCAAATAATCACTTGCGAGATTTTTAACGTTACGCACGGCTAAAATGAAAGAGTAAAAAAATAAAGAATGATTTTATAGATCTTCAATCAACCTTGTTTATGAGCTGACGTACACAAATATCTCAAGTCCGTCCAATTTCGAAATTTCGATTGCACTTCGTTTCTCTTTGTTTTTTTTCGCTCTTGCTGTCGGTACGCATCACAGTGGACCCAGCTACAGCTCCCAACGTTAGACACTTACACCATTAGAGGGTAAACATATATTTAATTAAAAATTTATTTTTTAATTGTTTCAAACATTGCGTTTGATATTTCATTCTCTCAAAATTATTTTTAATTTCAATTCACTTTTAATAATTATTATTAAAATATTTTTATTACTTATTATTATGATTTTTTAAAAATAAAAAAATATAATTCATTTTTAAAATTTGTTTTTAGAGAAGTCTATTTTAAAAATATTTTCAAATGCTCCACGAAGAAGATTGTCGCTACACAAATCAGCAGAGCCGTTTTATTGACTGTATAGGTTACGTACGGCATTGCTTATCAAAAACAGTTTTTTAATTTTTTTTATTTTATATTTTTAATATATATTTTATAAGTATTTAAAAAATTTATTTAAAAATTTAGATAGTGTAGAAAAATTCTACGAAGTGAGATTTTTTTATTGTATATTTTTATTATTTTTTTAAAAGTAAAAAAAAAAAAGCTCGTTTTCAAAAAAAATAAAAATATTTTCTATTTCAGAAAAATTCAATTTCAAAGCACTACCAAACACTCCCAGATTAGTGAAAAAGAGTAGGAAAGCTCAAACGTTATTCTAATTTTTCAAGATAGAGAAATATTTATTTGAACCGACGGTAGTAAGTTTTCTATTTATTTTAATAATTTAACTATAAAATTTTATTTTTGAGTTGCAATACATAAGTACAAAATTTATACTATTTTAAGGACGTATTTATCTCTAAAATGTTATTTTTTTTAAACTCATTTTTAATATAAAATAAAAAAATTAAAATAACATATTTATCAAAAAATTTCCTTAATTCATTTTTCAAATTTATTATTAATTAAAAACAAATATAAAAATTATTTATTATTATTATTTTTAATTTTTAATTTAATTTTTTAAACCTATTTACTAAAAATCAAAGATGGTAAATTTTGATCCGACCCGAAAACCCAATCTGAAACCGATCCGAAAAGGTCGGGTTCGGATCAAGTCTTAGGCGGATTTGGGTCGATTTCGGGTCGACTTGAAAATGACCTAAAAAAATTTAAACGGATTCGGATCGGTTTATATTACTTATTAAGTATATATTACTTAATAATTAGAAAAAAATAGCAAAAAATTTGAATTTAATTTGTATATATATATTTTTAATTTATCTTAATTTTAACTAATTTTTATTTAATTTATAAATTTGTCAAAATTAATATATATTTTTTTAATATATCATAATTAATAATTTTGATATATTATTATTAAAAATTAATATCTATAATTTTTTAATAATTTAATTATTAAATGGGTCGATCTGAGTTTGACCGGATTATAAATAGGTTGGGTTAGGATTGACAATTTTGATCCATATAAATAATGGATCGAATTAAAGTTGAACATTTTTAACTCATTTATTATATGGGTCGATCCGAAACTAATCTATAAATTCATATTGTCACTCCTACTAAAAATTTCACTTCATCCACTTCCAAATAAACACGCCCTTTCTTTGGCAAATGTAAGACCGCCCGGGTCCACTTAGATTTGGGTTTTGTGGTACGTGTGTAAACTGTGATGTACTACACAATTTTTATTTGTTATGTTGTTAGGCTAATATATTCGAGCTTTTATTAGGACACATTTTAGTTTTACCAAATCTTTTTTTTTCTAAATTTAAGTTCAGCCTGTTTCACATGGAATTGTGTTCCTAAAAAAAAAACATATTTTAACTTTTTTAATTCACACTTCTCAATAAATTTTTTATAATTATTTATAAAATTTATTTAAAATTATTTTTAAAAAAGTATATATAATAACTTGGAGTATGTTTTCCAAATTATTGGAGTACGTATTATAAGATTAGTCGTACAATACGTACCCTTATTTAGAGGAAACGATTTATATATTGTCAATTAGAACAAAGAATGGGTAATTAATTGATCTTTTCAATTAATTTAATTTTTTTTCTTTTATATACGTTTTATATGGACCAATTAAAATGTTGGTAACTGTATGGAACTTTTTTGCCCCTTGGCTCACTATAGTGTATAAGGCCCTTTTGATTATAAAAAAATTTATAAAAAAAAATTTTGTTCTAAAAAGATCTAAAACAATTGGAGTCAATACCAATCAAACGGACATTTATAAAAGAAAATTTATAAACTAAAATGTCCCTTTAGCATGAGTTTGAAATTACATTTATTTTATGTCAATTAATACATATTTTATAAATATATATGAAAACATTTATTTAAAAATTTAAAAAATATAAAAAATTTTACATAATAAAATTTTTATTATATATTTTTATATATTTTTTAAAAATAAAAAAATAAAATTCAATTAAAAAAATAAAAATATTTTTATTTAAAAAAATATATCCAGAATACTTCCTTAGTATAACCATCAACTGGAATCAAGAGGTGGGGGCCAACGTTCTCCTCACCCAAAAGCTATCATCACCCGAGAGCAACTGCCTGGCCCACTACTCTCTCAACTGTCTCAAACCATAACCATCTAATTATTAAATCTCACTCACAAACTAATATTACATTTTCAAAAATATTCCATGTCAAAATAAAATTTTCATATTGATATTCGAACGCGAACTGACAGGGTTGAAACCTGCAAATTGAAAACTACCCCACTTAAGCCTCGTCAACTAAATTAAGCCGGAAATAATTTTACAAACCTATCCCTCTACATTCAACAATCGTCTTTATTAATTACATTTCCTTATATATATAAACAAATAGGAACACTTTCGTTAGGTCCGTATTAAATAACTCGAATCTTACAGTATTGGTTTTGCAAAATATTAATAAACAGTTAAGAAAAAAAAATCCCTGGAGCAAAACGCGTTCGGCCGTGCAAAACCCAAAAAGACTTCCTTCCCATTTCCAGCTCAGCAGCACCATCTCCTTCTTCCCTTTCATGCTTTCTTTCTTTCTCCAATCAATTTCAATTCAATCCAATTTCACAAATCAATCAATTAAGAAACAAAAGAAAAAGACACTTTTTGTAGAATTCGATTCGATCACAAAAGCGGTTCTAGAGATTACAGATATATTTTAGATTTTACCTAAATTCGCTTTTCCGCTGCGGCGCGGCGGTAGGCGGCGGTGAGGTGAAGATGATGGGGGACGGTGTTAAACAGATTTTGGCGAAGCCGATCCAGCTCGCCGATCAAGTAACTAAATGGGCGGACGAGGCCCACAGTTTCCGGCCTGAATGTCAAGAAATCAAATCACGTACCGAACGTCTCTCCGTTCTTCTACGGCAAGCTGCTCGAGCTGAGCTCTATGAACGCCCTGCTCGCCGTATCATGGATGACACAGAGCAAGCGCTTGATAAAGCTTTCTCTCTTGTTTCTAAGTGTCGCGCTCACGGGCTTGTGAAACGTGTGTTCACGATCATTCCTGCCGGAGCGTTTAAGAAGTTAACTGTTTCGCTGGATAATTCGATTGGTGATTTGTCTTGGCTTCTTCGTGTTTCTTCTTCTTCTGCTGATGATGACGATGATGTTCATATTGGTTTACCTCCCATCGCTCAGAACGAACCGATTCTGTTTCTGATTTGGGAACAGATCGCTACAATGCACACGGGATCTTTGGAGTCCCGTGCTGATGCTGCTGCTTCGCTTGTTTCTCTCGCGAGAGATAATGAACGGTATGGGAAATTAATTATTGAGGAAGATGGAGTTGGGCCGTTGTTGAGGTTGGTTAAGGAAGGGAAACCTGAAGGGCAGGAGAATGCGGCAAGAGCGATCGGGCTTCTTGCCAGAGACCCGGAGAATGTAGAGCAGATGGTGCTTGCTGGAGTTTGCGCGGCCTTTGCCAAGGTTTTGAAGGAAGGATTGATGAAGGTTCAGTCGGTTGTTGCGTGGGCGGTGGCTGAGCTCGCTGGTGCGTACCCAAAATGTCAGGATTTGTTTGCCCAGCACAATGTGGTTCGGCTTCTTGTTGGACATTTGGCGTTTGAGACCGTTGAAGAGCATAGCAAGTATTCGATTCCATCCAAGCATATGTCAATTCACTCTGTTGTCGTTGCCAATAATAGCAATTTGAACGATGACAACAGTGCTGCTGCTGCTGCTTCTGCAGAACAACCTGATCAGCCGCTGGTTAAACACCCGCTTGGAAATCAGGCTCATGCTGCACGTAACCAGATGCATTCAGTTGTTCAGTCAACAATAGCTGCCAAGTCCGGAAAGGTGAATTCTTCCGCTGTGGATGGTCACCACCCACATGGTTCACGGCCACACATCACACTATCTGGCGCTAGCATCAAAGGGAGGGAATTTGAGGAACCTGTTACCAAGGCTGAGTTGAAGGCCATGGCTGCCAGGGCACTATGGCACCTTGCCAAAGGCAATTCAGCAATTTGCAAAAGCATTACAGAGTCCAAAGCTCTGTTGTGTTTTGCTGTCTTGCTTGAGAAAGGCCAGGATGAAATTCAGTACAATTCTGCGATGGCGTTGATGGAGATAACCCGCGTGGCAGAGCAGGATCCTGACTTGCGGCGATCTGCGTTCAAGCCCACTACGCCTGCTGCGAGAGCTGTTGTTGATCAGCTCCTCCATGTTGTTGACAAAGCTGAGTATGATGACCTCCTACTGCCATGCATAGTTGCTTTGGGTTGTTTATCAAGGACCTTCAGGGCAACCGAGACGCGAATTGTAGGCCCTCTGGTCCGGCTCCTCGATGAGAGAGAAGGGGATGTATCAAGAGAGGCAGCAATCGCCTTGACAAAGTTTGCTTGTAAGGATAATTTCTTGTGCGTTGATCATTCTAAGGCGATTATCAATGCAGGAGGGGTCAAGCATCTAATTCAGCTTGTGTACTTTGGAGAGCAGGCGGTCCAGATTGTTTCACTGATTCTATTATGCTACATTGCTCTCAATGTACCGGACAGCGAGGCATTAGCTGAAGTTCTGACATTGCTGGAATGGGCATCAAAGCAGAGCCATATGGTGCAGGATGAAACTGTGGATGAGTTGTTGCCAGAGGCCAAGGGAAGGTTGGAGCTCTATCAATCCAGAGGTCACAGAGGAGGGTTCCATTGATCCAGCACAGGCGAGTTTTGATTAACACATTAGTGCTACAAAGAGGTAGACCTCGAACTCAGTTTCAGTTAAGATGTTCAGTTTTGTACATGCGTCAAACAATTTTTTGAGCAATAGCTATCTATACGGTAGTAAAGATTAATTGACATTGCTTAACATTGTGATAATATTTTCTTGATTTTGATGTGATTCTTAGCTCACCAAATGTTTTGTAGGCTAAGAAAGAAACAAATATCAGATTGCATTACTACTATATCCTTTTTGTTAGTGTGCATGTTGAACAGAGGAAAAGACAGCAAAGTCATTGGGTTACTATCTACCAATATGTATTTCTTTAATGAACCAATTAGCAGTATGAAGTTGAGTTCGTCGCAGATTGATCAATGTCTAGTAGCCAAATTGTTTATTGCTGCTATGTTGTTTTCCTATTTACATTTCAGCAAAAGCTATCAGAAAAAAAAAAGGTGGCCATTTTGTTAATTAGATGCTTGAGTGGGACACCTGCGATGGCTAGGTGGACGATGGGTTTCAGAAACACAAAATAAGAACAACTGTTTTAAGTGTACTCTTTATGTTTCTGAACTCTTTATGATGATACTTGCTAGTACATGAGTCCCAAACAAACAAGAAGGATACGTTACAGCCTGATGTAGTAGTTTGTAGTATTCAACTGTTCGAAAGAGGACGAAACATTATATGTGTTTTTCACACTTACAATTCACTTACTTTTTTCTAAAAAGTCGCTTTCAAATTAGTTTTATATAGAGCTTGTCTAGTTACACTTTAAATTCATTTTTTTTTTCAAATTTACTTTCAACATTCGACTCACTTTAAACTAAAGTAAAAGTTAAGCTTGAAAGAGAAGGGACCATTAGGTTAAGCTTGAAATCTATGCCTGCCTAACGCTATTCTTTTCAAAATATGGGCTTTCATTTGATAGTGTTTGGTATCCTGGGTCTATTTGAATCAAGTTGCATCACTTTCTGATGAAGTTGAAGAGTTTCATATGTAGCAGCTAGCAAAAAATAGCTTTACAGAAGCTGGGGGCTCGCTTCTGGCTTCTGTTGCGACTAAATTTTTGGGCTGATCCTCTTGTCGCGCCACAGTGCCAGAAGCACTTGTAAGTTGTAACTCCTCAGTCCTCACAAGTCACAAGCTTCTTCCTCACAAGTCACAAGCTTCTGCTGCTGGCTCTTTTCCACTGGAAGGAAGGAAACCCTCTTCTCACCATTATCACCTTTCCAGTATGCATTAAATCAAACTATATTGTTAAAAGTTTGATTTAAATCTTACGATTTTATAATTTTACATTAACAAAATAATCCTACTTGATATAAGATTCTGATTTTACTTCTGATTCTTAAAATTTTGATCTTAATTCTAAAATTTTTAATTTTCTAATCTTACTTGCGATCTTACAATTTCAGTTTATAAGAAATATTCATGAATCAAGAGAGCTCTCGAAAATTTGAGTGAAGCTAAAATAGATAGAAAAGATCAATCGTTCGTTTGTAACGAGTGCAGTGTTGTTTAATTTATTTTGTGAAAAATTTATTATATGAGCAAAAATTATTCTGTTCGGTAGTATTTTAGATTATTTTTCTTTTTTTTAGACGAAGATGATTATTTGCCGTCTAGTTGATTGATTACGTAAGAAATTATATTTTTAAATATAAATATAATTATATAAGTGTGTATTTATAAAATTAAATATAATCTCTAAAAAGACGATAATAATGAGATAAATAAAATATAAAAAATTATTAATAATATAATTTATCTAATCCATAAATATAAATTTTAAAAAATTTTAATAAGTAATATTTAAAAATTTTAAAATATTAAACAATTTTATAAAAATTTTTGCAAATAGCATCCCAATGTTAAGATCCAACGCAAGCGGAACATTTTTTTTTAAGACAAATTTGGTTCTCTCACTTAGCGCACATTAACTACGTACATGAATTAACATTTAATCAAAGAAATTCCTAATGCATCGAAATTCACCAAGGAAGACCGAAAAATAGGGTTCAGATTTCTGAGTCGATTCTGAATCGATCTATATAATAATCGGGTCAAAATTATTCAATCTTAATTCGACTTATTTATTTATATGGGTCAAAATTATTAATTCTAATTCAACCTATTTATAACCGGATCAAATTCGGATCGACCTATTTAATAATTAAATTATTAAAATAAAAATAATAAATATTAATTTTTAATAATAATATATATAAATTATTAATTATGATATATTTAAAAGAAAAATATTAATTTTGATAAAATTTATAAATTAAATAAAAATTAGTTAAATTAAAATAAATTAAAAAATATATATACAAATTTAATTAATTTTTTTTATTTTCTAATTATTAAGTAATATATACTATATAAATAATTAAATATTAAATGGATCAATTTCGAATTAATCCGAATCCGATTCGAATCCGTTTAAAATTTCGGATCATTTTCAGATCGACCCGAAATTAATTAAAGGTTGATCCATGTCTGATTTTTTTTGGATCGAATTTTCGAATCGAGCCAAATTTGCAAACTCTACCGAAGAAATAAATCTTTTTATCTTCTCGAGGTTTGACTACAGTAGAACATTGAACCGACCAATCTCTTTCAAGCGATAATAAACATGAAACATCAAACACAAGAAACATATCTTAAATAGCACTAAATGCATTCGTTGCTCTCTCTTACCAAAACAAAAGATTCAAAACTAAAGAGAGGAATACTATTTCTTAATTGCAACGAAGCATGAGGTGTTAATAAATATTTAATTCATATAATTAAGAAAATTTTGTATTCTCCGATGACTTTTACCCAATTATTATTAACATGTTAGCCTATTTGCTTGATTGTTAGTTAAAAAAATATTAAATCCTGACAAAATTATCTAAATTCAATTTCCAAACGAACCCTTTTTGTTTCAAAAATTATAGTTCAATACCAGTCTAATTGCTGACTTACAGTAAATGGGACCCACAGGCTTTTTCATCATTCTCTCCCGTTCCATATAAATAACACCCTAGAGGACGAGATCGCAACCGTCGCGCTATTTCTCCCATTTTCTCTCTCTAAATTTCACAAACTCTCGCACTAGGGTTTTTTATTCCTTTTGGTTCTCGAGTTTTTTTCGTGGCGGCGGCGGAGATGGCGGCGGCAGAAGAACGAGTGAAGGGAACGGTGAAGTGGTTCAACAGTACCAAGGGATTTGGCTTCATCTGTCCAGATGCCGGCGGTGAGGATCTGTTCGTTCATCAGTCATCCATCAAGGCGGAGGGATTCCGTTCTCTCAATCAAGGTGACGTAGTCGAGTTCTCTATTTCTCAGGGTGATGATGGCCGCACTAAGGCCGTTGATGTTACCGGTCCGGATGGTGCTGAGATCCAGGGATCTGATGGTGGGAACTATGGTGGCGGTGGTTATGTTGGCGGACGTGGCGGCGGTGGTCGGGGAAGCGGTGGATATGGTGGGAGAGGTGGTGGTCGTAGCGGCGGCAGTTATGGCGGTGGCGGCGGTTATGGCGGCCACGGTGGATTTGGCGGTGGTGGCGGATTTGGCGGTGGTGGCGGATATGGCGGTGGTGGCGGATATGGTGGAAGCGGTGGATATAGTCGTGGTGACGGATATGGCGGTGGCGGCGGTGGTGGAGCTTGTTACAATTGTGGTGAAGTGGGGCATTTGGCGAGGGAATGTAGCCAGGGCGGCGGCGGAGGCGGCGGTGGTGGAGGATATGGTAGCCGCGGTGGCGGGAGAGAGTGCTATCAGTGCGGGGGATATGGCCACCTTGCAAGGGATTGCACTTCTGGTGGCCAGTGATGATCTATTGACCTGAATCGTATGTGGTTATCTAGATGCTTTTGATCGCCTTTTAATAGTTTGACTGGTTTTGAGTTTATATTAGTTTGATTTGTGTTGAACATGGTTATAATCTTGTTTTCAAAAAAAGAACTGTGTCTAGTTTCTGTCAGTATGTGTTGTTATCTTCTTGTCATGGTATATGTGTGCTGTATACTGGGTGGATACTTGCATAATTTGCATGGTCCGTTACTCTGACAGCTCACTAAATTAAACATTTGCAGATGCATTTTGGTTAGTGAAATGATGATCGGTTTCTGAAATTATGGTGGATGTGGTTATCTTGATGTTCTTAATCTCCTGCTATGTCATAATATTATGTCAATTCTTTTGGAGTCGTCAAGTTAAAACAAACGTTAAATGTCTACGATTGGTTATGTTTTCAAAAAAAGAACTGTGTCTATAACACAGCTTTCTGAAAGACTAAAAGTTCTTTGCATTTGGTTATGTTTATGTTCCTTCTCAATTGGTTATAGAGGGCTTTTTGTTTAATGAACGACGGAATTGTGCTGAATGTCTCGACTGGAGATTTGTTATATTTTATTTTTTTTGACCAATTTTGCTGTTATTTGCGACTAATGTTGATGAGGCAGAGCTACTGGTTTTGTTTTGCTGAGTAAAATGTTGGTTGAAGGTTTTCTTTTCTTCTGTCTGTGCCATCACAATGTTCACCTGAATCTTTACTAGTAGTACTGTTGACTATTGTTAAGCTGTTGATATTTTGCTAGATTTTGTTGATTTCTGGTTATGATTTGTTTCTTTTGGCAAAAAATGGGAATAGTTATCTATTGGCTACTGTTTTTGCTATTGTTACAGTAAGCTGTGTTGATATCCTGAGCTTATCAAGGGGAATATAGTCTGTATTTTTCTTTCCACTACTGTAGCTGGCTGATGAGAATTCATCGTGATACTGAGATCTGGTTGTTCTGGATCTCACTTGCTCTTGCACTTGTCGTTTATGTAGGACGTTCGTAAGGCATTACTAATGGTATGCCACCTCTTGTGTTTGCTTGTGATTCTTTGTTATCATGAGCAAGCCTATTGCTTAGATTATCCTAATAACTTACTGAGTTTCTCACACATTTTGATTCTATGTATCTGAGAATGACTTTGTGTTTATTTTTCTAAATTGATTACTGACCAATTGTCTTGAATCTATGACCTCATGGTCATATTATAGAGATGTGGAAAAAAGTGTCTCAGTCCTCAATTTCTTTTCTTTTAGAGTTGCCTTTTCAGTTTTCAGTGTAACAACTGTTTGTCTTTTCATTGCAGTAGTATGAATGGTATAAGAATGACATAACGTTGCTATTTCTCAACTATTTCATTGTTAATGTTAACTTACTAAGAATTTGTCTTTCAAACCTGCAAAGGTTTTGCTCGACTTACAAGTGCTTGTCTAATGTTGAACCATTCTAATTTAATTTTCACACCTTACCTTGTTAAACATGATTGAATCGTTTGTATTACTTCTACCTATGTTTATGTTCTACCTGTCAAGACCAGGAATTCGGACAGTGTTCTGGATCCTGCCCTGTAACTATGCTATATGAGGACGAGGTTTGCATACTGATTACAGAATGTAGCTGTCATCAGTGGTTCCCTTTTTTATTTAAGACGCATTAGCCTGGACTGCCTCGTTAGTAGCTGGTTATCTGGGGTTACAAGTAGCGATCTATACGGGGATGAGATTGGTTTGTAGCAGGTCAGCGCGTATTTCAGCTTTGCGGAAGAAAGTCCAATTCGGTAGAATAAAGTTTAGCAAAAATAAAGTTTTTGGTGAAACTAAATTTCAGATGGAAGAAGTGCAAGTACAGTTCGGAAAATTAACTCAAACACGTAAAACAATCTGAATTTAAAATCTGAAAAAAAATGGAGTTCAGTAAAACTGAAATATGCTCTTAGTGTATGTCTAATTTTATAAGAGTGAGTTTTGAAAAAATATGTTTTTATAAAAATGATGTCTAATAGGAAATATAATTCAATAGAAGCAAAATTTGGATTGGTAACTCAAATATATGAAGTGAAGCTTAGGACAGAATTTTTGTAAAAATAAAATTGGTATGAAAATGAGTTCATCGAAGTGGCCATTGTAATATATGAAGTTATCCTAACTCGAGATCTGAAGAAAAGAAGTGAATACGCTTGTAATGTCTCGACAAGGATATTTTGTTGAAATGTTTTTATATCTACATGAAACTCTCATTGAAAATTAAAAAATTATTTGAGAGTATTTATAAAATAAAATTTATATAAAATAAAAATTTTTATTTTATTTTAAAAATAAGTTCTAATTTTTAATTTTTAAAAAAAAAATAATAAATTTTATGACGTAAAATTTTTTGTATTTTTTAATTTCTAAAATTTTTATAATATTTTGAAATATTTATTAAAAAATATAAATGAATTGTTGTGGCAGGCATATGTTCATCTTATTATCATTTCAAGTTATGTCCAGGGGACTAATGAAAACTAGAATCCAAGAAATCTACTGTCGCACTTGCTGAATTGTTGCCCGCCTAGTGGCTGATGACCGCTGCGTGACGACGATCATCTTTGACTCGTTTGCTAGTGTGCGTTTGGCGCAGCTTATAAAAAATTATTTATTAATTTTTTTTATTTTATATTTTTTAATATATATTTTATAAATATATAAAAATTTTATTTAAAATTTTAAAAAATATAAAAAAATTTTACAGAGTAAATTTTTTTTATTACATATTTTTATTATTTTTTTAAAAAAAAAAAAAAATAAAACTTATTTTTAAAAAAAATAAAAATATTTTTTATTTCAAAAAAATTTATTTCATAATCACTCGTGAAACACTCTAATAAAGTTCTCCTTCAACTTGTGGTCTGACTTATAATTTAAAATCCCCTCGTGCTTCAACTTTCATGGTTTGAATTGAAAATTTTTAAAAGAATTGTATGTTTGTAGACCCATTTGCAGATCAACAAATTTGGGTGAAGAAATATATTTATTAATTTATTGATTTCATATTTTGTATCAAAATTTTTTATAATATTTTATAAATTTATAAAATTTTAAAAATTATAAAATACTTTATATTATAAATTCGAATTTGTGTGTTATCAAAAAGTAAGATTTTTAAAAATAGAATAAAAATATTTTTTATTTTAGAAAGTAATTATCATAAGTATTTTCAAATATCGGAAATCAAAACACAGGTCCTATAAAATAATTTTTTAAATAAAAATATTTAGAATATTTTTTTAAATCAATTTTATAATTTTAGAAAATGATATAATAAGTATAAATAAATTATATGATATATAATTTATATATTTAAAATATTGAAATGATAAGTAGTTATCAAAAAATGTTCGCTTTCTAAAGTGAAACTGCTAATACTGAGTTGGCATAAATTGTTTATACTTTTCATAAAACTGAATGTTATGAAAAACAAATTTTTGGAGAGGAATTGAAGTTTGTTCAGTTCAAATACGCTGTTAATCCACTGATTGTTTTGATGAGTCCGATAAACTTGCGTTGTAATGTTGCAATTGGCTACCTGTACTAAATATAGGATCACTGACAAACTACACCATATTGAAATATTAAATGAACAAACTTTTTAGATTTCCATATCTCTTGATAATACACCTGCTCAAATTGCTCAACAGCAATAAGTATTTTATTATATGTTATTGAAGAAATGTTGATATCAATCATGTTTTGGCGTGCTAACGCACGAGCAGTTCCAATTAAAACTTTCTGGAAAATAATCTTGACATAAAAGTGCTTATGCCAAAATGTTCCGCTTTAATATTTATTTTGCATATCTTCTGAAAGAAACAAAATTGATAATATAAGAAAAATATAATGCCTAGTTGTTGTCACCGTTACGTGTATGTAAACTTCATATTTTTTGTAGATGATTATGTTTTTTACGCGTTGATGATGATGATATCTATCAGAAAACATGATTCAACATATACATCTGGAAAGATATCAGCGTTACTTTGATTATGTTTTATGTATTTTTAATTCCAATTTGCTATTATAATTTTGCTCCTTGTTGCAGAGTCCTTTTTGTATCAGGGTATGTTTTAATACCAACAAATTTACTTTTTTCTTTAAAATTCGAATTTGTATGTTATTTTATGCATTTTAATTACTATTCTAAATTTTATTTTTTTTATATCAAACTTTAATTTTATTAAAAATTTTACTCTAAAATTTATTTGATGAGTTTTACTTATTATATTAAATTATATTTGCATCAAATTTAATTTTTTATCAAATTTTAATTTCATAAAAATCACTTTATGCAATTAAAATACCCACTTATGTAAACTTCAAATGAATGTAAGTGATATTTGGCTAAAGTTTTTCAATCTTTTTATTTTAATTTTATATTTTACGTTTCAACTCGTCTAATTTTTATTTTATATTTATAATATTTTATAAAATTATTTAATATTTAATAAATACAAAAGAGTAGTTTTAAATAACAAGATCCTAATATATTAAAATTTTTTATTTAATATAAAATTTAAAAAACTTATTTTTAAAAGTTTTATTATCTGTTTAAATTTTTTTAAAAAGAAATTAAAAATATCCACGAAGTTAATGAACAAATCACAGCCAAATATCAAACATTTCAATCTTATTTGTTTAAAGTTTTTTCAAAAAATTTATTTCAATCTTTTTCAAGTATCAAACATTTCTTAAATTATCAATAAAGTAGTCAACTGTTGTAAAACAGTGAGAAAGGGGCAAAAGGGAAAAAGATAGTTTCTCCGCAGTGTCTTTCTCATGATACTTTCCTTCACAAATTTTCTTTTTGTTTTTTTAAGGAAAAATTTCTCAGTAATTAAATTAGAAACCTAATCGTTTAAATTTCTTACTACAGCAAATTTGTCGTTAGTTTCGTTACACCGCCTTCCCTGTTCCCGTTTCACTCTATAAATAATCCGCTGCCATCTTTCTCTTCTTCTTCAGAAGAATAAAAGAAGAATAAAAAACCTTCCCCAAATTCTCTCTCCTTCCCATTTATTAAAAATCCTTCCCAAATTCTCTCTCTCTCTCTCTCTCTCTATAAGCAGTCTTCAACTGTCAATCGATCAATCTTCAAGGAACAATGAATTCAATCAATAGATTCGTTGTTCTTACTATTCTTCTCCATCTATGGGTTCTAATCATCAGCACTGTTGATTCAGCAACGTTCACAATAACGAACAACTGCGGCTACACAGTATGGCCAGGTCTTCTTTCCGGTGCCGGAACATCTCCGTTGCCAACAACCGGGTTCGTTCTCGAACCCGGCGAATCGAGATCAGTAGAAGCTCCTGCTTCATGGTCCGGTAGACTTTGGGGTAGAACTCTCTGTTCTACAGATTCAACTACCGGTAAATTCACTTGCGCTACAGGGGATTGCGGCTCAGGAACGCTCGAGTGTTCTGGAGGCGGCGCTGCTCCGCCAGCAACGCTCGCCGAATTTACTCTTGATGGAAGTGGTGGTATGGATTTCTACGATGTTAGTCTTGTTGATGGTTACAATTTGCCGATGCTTGTTGTTGCTGATGGAACCAACGGCGGGATTTGCGCCACGACCGGATGTTTAGTTGATTTGAACGGAGCGTGTCCGTCTGATTTGAAGATGACTGCGGCGGCTGAAGGAGGAACGGAGACAGCGGTAGCGTGCCAGAGCGCTTGTAGAGCGTTTAACACGCCGGAGTATTGTTGCAGCGGTGATTTTGGAAATCCTAACACGTGTAAACCGACGGCGTACTCTGAGTACTTCAAGAACGCTTGTCCTAGATCTTATAGTTACGCTTACGATGATGCCACGTCGACCTTCACCTGTGCCGCCGGCGCTAACTATGCCATCACCTACTGCCCCAGCAAAACAAGGTATTTATTAGAAAAAAAAAGGAATTCTAATTCTTTTTTAATGTTATTCCTACTTACCATTTTGATCCGAAATGAATTAAAGTTATTGATGGAATTGAAGAATATTTTATTTTTTTGTTTTCTAAATTCTTATTGTTTTTTATTAGCTTCGCAGAAGAATGAACATATGAGTCAGTTTAGACTTCGCTATATGTCGGCACGATTTAAATTACTCACGGAAATTTTTGGTTGCAGTTTGAAATCGTCGGACGTTAACACGGTCGCCGGAGGAGTACCGTTAGTTAACGACACAATGAGCATATCAAGCGCAGCAGCAGGAGTAACCCCGCTACATATGTCGACAATAACGCCGTTAACCGCAGTTATGACCGTGTCTTTGCTCTTGCTTCGGTGGCAGTTATAAGTAGACTACTGGAATCCGTGTGGGCCATTGAGCGTTACACCTTACATGGTTGCACGGCTCACTCCAGAACAAAATTTTTGAGGACCACGATTGATTTATTTGAGTTGGTACATGATTCAACCAGATTCGATTTGCGTTCGTGAAGATGAAACCAGCAAAAAGAACAGAAGCGAGAAAGTTTTGATTCTTTATTGTAAAATATTCTTTAGCGTATGCGTTATTGTTATTTTAGAGGTTGCTATTTTCTTTCAATTGCAATAGGAAGCATCGGAAGTTTTTAGATTATGTATATAATGACTGTGCTAATTTAGGTAGGAAGATTATCTTAGAAATATAGTGCAACTTTGTTATTATACTACTTAGTTACAATGTACGTTGTCATGCATAGTTGTAAAAATCGGATCAGATATCGAATTGAAAAATTATTCGAATCATGGTTCTTAAATTGATCCGTCAACCGATCGAACCGTCGGATCAATAAAATTAAAATATTTTAACTAATAATAATAATAATTACAGTAAAAATTTACTGTCATTATGGCACTATCAATAATAATAGTAATAGTAATTAACGCACAAAATTAGATTATTTTTATTATGGCATTACTATTAACAACAACAGCAATAATAATCACAACAAAAATTGAAGTATTGCCATCATAGCATTACGCCAACAATAATAATAACAACGAAAATTTATAATAAAAAATATTTAAATAAATTAGGATATTACAAAATAATAAAACTATAAAATAGATAAATCATAAAAGAGACAACTAACTTTTTAAGATATACATATTTGAGTCTAAATATCTTACAATATAGAAAATTTGAAAATCAATAATTGATATTTATAAATAAGACATAATCAATTATATTTTTTCATTATAACATCCACACGCAAAATTTAAACTACATATTATTTTTCAACATAAGGATATTAATAATTATTTTTGAATTAAATATATCATCAATTTAAATTTTTAATTAATTTTTTCTAAATTTTATTCAACCCGAACGGGTTGAAGGGGGTCAAAATAGGTCACATCGGGTCGATTGCATAAACGATTTTTTTTACAAATTCGGACCGATTTAACGTTTGGATCGACGGTTTCAGGTCGATCCGGACGGTTCGGTTCGGGTCTGACAATTATGTATTCAATTTTTTTTATATTAGAGTTTATTTCAAATAAATCAAAATTTTATTTTATTTTATTAAATTTTGAGTTCAAATATTTTATTATATTTAATTATTATTTTGAATTTATTTTATTTTTATATTAAAATTTATTTTTACTAAATTTTATTTAAAATTTATCATAGATGATTTAATTATCATTTTAAAATTATTTTTATTAAAATTATTTTTTATCGAATTTTAGTTTTATAAAATTTAGTTTTGTAAAATTTAGTTACTTGCAACGAAACATGTCTTTAATTTATCCTACTAATGGCAAATCAGACACGGTTTCATTAACGTCGATTAAATTTGAGCGAGTTCTCCTTTGAGAAAATAAAATTTAGCATAGTGTTGGAGTATGAAAAATTAAACCTAAATAAATTACAAAGCAAAACTTTTTTAGTGCAATTTAGGACTACTTTGTCTTGTCTCTAAATGAAAATTTACTTCTATGCAATTCCTTGGATATGCGATTCATAATTATTTTATTTCACTGCATGAAATCTTATACCTTTCTTTAAAGTTTAATGGAAGTTAGGTTCAGTTAGGGCTTGTTTATATACCAAATCAAATTCTCTTTTTTAAAATTTACTTGTAATATAAAATAAATTACAAAATTAAAATAATTTATTTTTATTAAAATTTATTTTTTAAATTTTAATTTTAAAACTTATTTATAATATAAAATAATTGTAAAATTTATTTTTATTAAATATTTTTAAATTTAAATTTTATTTTTTAAATTTACTTTAAAAAATAAGTTTATTCTATAGTAAACACGCTCTTAGAATTACAATAACATAGTACAAGAAAATTTGGCATATGAAATTGATAGCGCTATAAATCACTTTCACATATATTGAAATTGAATTAGCCAGAAGAAATACATCAAATCAAGCTTTCTATCTTTATTCACAGCCATTTCTTTTGACTTTTTTATTTCTTAAAAACATTATAAATCCACGACTTCCATCATAAAGAATCTAAAAAGACCTATTTTTTAGAAAAAAGATAATTATAAAATAAGTTAATAAAGATATGTTATTATAATTATTAGAAATTTTGATAAAATTAAAATTTAATATGAAAGTAAAATTTTTAATAAAAGAACAAAACTTGTAATTAATAAAAAGGAACCAAATCTTGAATAAAGTGTTTGGCTGATTGTTTTACCGTCATTTTTTAATTTTTTTAATATATATTTTATAAATATTTAAAAATTTTATTTAAAAATTTAGAAAATATAAAAATATTTTATGAGATTTTTTTATTACATATATTTATAATTTTTTTTTAAAATAAAAAAATAAAACTCGTTTTTTAAAAAGAATAAAAATATTTTTTATTTTAAAAAAATTTTATTTAATAAACACTTCTAAACCCTCTCTAAATAATTACAAAATAATTAAAAAGTAAGAGCTGAAAACAATTCCATTAACAAACAAAATCAAATCAAAAGGAAAATGAAATTTTATTTATCTTGATCATATACAAATATATTTTTAATTACTTTTCCCATCAACTTCAACAGTGAAATATATCCCTTTCCCTTATTTATTCTCTTTTTTAGTTTCACTTTTTATTTCTCCACTGGCTTCCATGATCCAGTGTATTCACTATTCAGAAAGCAAATCTATTCACCAAATTGTATGTTGATAAAACTCTTTCAGAGCTATCGGATCAATTTCAAATATCTGCAATCGAATGTTTAATAAAATCTTCGCAAAATGAGTTTCTAAAAGAGTTACTGAAAATTAAATTTATAAAAGTTGATACAAAAGGATTTTTTGTTTGGATAAAAAAATATCAATGGGACCAACTTGAGAGTTTATTTACTCAAATATTTCTTTAGCGTTTCTTTTGTAAAAGAAGTAACTCGATTGCTTAGCAGTGGTGATCATCTACGGCTTCTTTTAGGGTGTATTTTAAATCGTTCGTAATTTTATTTTTTTAGTCAAATTTTGAGTTTCGAGTAGTTCATATATTTCAATTACACAAAAAATTTAGAACTTTACTTTCACATGCGATACTTTAGTTTTAACTTTTTTATTTACACACTTCTCAATACAATTATATATTTTAATTTTTAACATACTTTTAAAAATTATTGAAACACAAATATTGAACTCTACTTTTATTTTATTTTAAAAAAATTTTACTTCATATTTTTTACTTTTACGAAACTCAGTTACGGTCATTTAAGACACGCCCTTAACGAAACATCAACAATCTATATGGACGTTATAGAGTTCCGCCGGGAAGATGATGATCCCTGGTTATGCAAAGAGTGAAACAGCAAGCTTCCTCCCGCGTGTACGTCCTGAATAAACTTCGTTCGAACAGCAAGTCTCCTCCCGAGAATTTGGAATCGATTTCCAGATTCTGATTTTGAAAAGAGTTTGAACTTCAAAAAATCAAAATTCTGATTTTTGCAGTGCGTTTCCCCTCGGCTCATGTTTGTAATCTAGATCTTCCTCTCGCGGCCGGATCTGCTCCGTCACACTCACACGTCCAGTTTCTCATTCCGATTTCACTTTTCGTATGACCAGGGTTATCGTCTTCACAGCGAAACTCCCTGTCACAGAATTCCACCGCTGGGCTCGTCGGAGGGAGAGAAACCATGAGAAAGAAAAGGATAAATAATAGTGGTGTGTTTCAAATTGTATGTAATTGAGTTTTGTGAAATTGAATTAGTAATATTGGAGTTCGATGAGAAGTAAAATTTGATTAAAATAGAATTCGGAGTGATATTTAAAATAAATAAAGTTAAATTTAAAGTTAAATTTTAATAAAAATAAGGTTTAGTATAAAAATAAAAATAAAATTCAGAGTGATAATTAAAACACTTAAAGCGGTTTAATTCAAAATTTTAAAAAAAGAGGAGTTTAATGTATTTTGAACAAGCCATAATAGAAAGAATACGTGGGAATGGTGAAAGATGTTTTGATTTTTTTTGATCGCATCTCATTCGTTGATATAAGAAAATATCTACATTAAAAGCAAGCCTGACCACAGGAGCTGCTGCAGCACCAGCAAGGACTCCAGTCTCTTTCCTTCACCAATTCTTATCAATTTTGTCAACCACTGCTTCTGTTCTAGTTCTCTTCCTATAGGCTTTTAAATACATCCAACAAGAATCACCTCTCCAGTTAAAAGAAAAAACAAAGTGCTTCTGAGATTGAAAATAGAAAGTGATTCTTGGAGAAGGTGATGATGAGTAGTCTTGCAAACGCCTCCATGGGCTAAAAACAACAAAGGCTTTTTGAGAGCTGGCCGGATCAACCAAAGCTGATCCAGAGCTGGATAATGGCTTACCTTCCACCGTAACTCGAATCATTTTCTTCCATTTTTTTCTGATCAGCAATTTGCATATTCTTTTAGTTGCAAACAAAAGCTAATAGTATAGTTTAGGCATTCTTATATCGATGGTGCTGGTTCCATTGTATATAATGGTTTCCATGTGATTGCGTCCGTTTTGCTTTCTGATCATTGAGTGCGTTTGAGATTATTTATGAAATAAATTTTTTTGAAATAAAAAATATTTTTATTTTTTTAAAAAATAAAATTTAATTTTTATTTTTAAAAAATAATAAAAATATATAATAAAAAAATTTCGTAAAATTTTTTATATTTTTTAAATTTTAAATAAATTTTTTAAATAATTATAAAATATGTATTAAAAAATATTTAAAAAAAAATTAAAAATGAGCGTTTGGGATGCAACGACAAACGCAACCATGAATCGGGGGACTTTTGATGAGATGAAGATTTCTTTTCGTTTCAAGAGAATATAATGAATGATCTTAAGTGGGGGCACTGTGCTGTTGACTATTATAAATTCATCAGATAGATATGCACCGTTGTTGATGATGATAATTTGATATTTCCTCGATATTTCGTCGAGAGATTGATTGAGAAGTTTTGTTGCTTATAAGGCTGTGTTAATTTATCCCTAACTCAAATCTTTTTGCCACAAAATGAGTTCTGAATAAATTTTGATGTAGAAGCTACTTGATTGATTTGGTGCCGGCTTTAGATTTTAACCTTTACAGAAATTCAAAATTTTCTAATGTTATTTAGAAAATGAAGTTTTTTAGTACGTATCCAGAAATTCAAAAGATGTTTTAATTATGTAGAGCTCTTTTGAAAACTACATGAGTTTCCAAAAAAATTCCTGTAATCTTCTAATTTCTGTTTTTCAACAGCTCATAAGCGCTTAAAAGTTTTTGTTTGTTACATAACAAATCTTATAATTTCATCAGTGATATAGAAATGCAATGGTTCTTGAAGCTGATCTGTACTAATGTAAGCATGAAAATGTTGGTCTTTAAATACAGCCACTACCCTGCATTACATGGAGACAAAATTGTGTATTATATTTATACCAACTCCAGAAATAATAATAACTGAGTCAGAAATAATGCATTTCTTGCTGTGGTATATCTGTCAGAGAAATAAAAAACAATCACATTTGTCTGCTTTCCACAAATTTAAAGTAACAGATCTTGACACTAAGAAGGTGTTTTAATCACGTTAAAGTCCAATTTCACAAAAGTGAGCTTTATAAATTAAATACGATAAAAAATAAAATTCGATAAAATAAAATTTTAAATTATATTAAAATACGTGAAGTGATATTTAAAATAAAATTTTAATAAAAATAAATTTTGATATAAAAAATAAAAATAAAATTCGGAGTTATAATTGAAATTAGTAAAATGTGGAATTTAAAATCTGAAAAAAACTTGGGAAGCCAAACATGCCTTAATAAATTTTGATTCATATATTTTCCAGTAAACTTTAAAAAGTGAAGTATTGAAGCCTTCTAGTCAAAGCATTTATTTAGCTCAAACCCAAAACCTTAAAACAAAGTTCACTAAAATAACAAATCCAAACATTCAAAGACAAAAAATTATCTTAGCCATATCTACAGCACTAAGCTCAACGTGTCACTAAGCTCAACATATCTACAACACGGTAAAACCACCTCTCTTCACACTTAGATACTTCCGTCTGCAAATAAACACAAACAACTAGTGCTGTTAAACTACACTACGGAAACACGTTCAGCAAATCCTGTTCAACGCCGAACACTAATTTATTAATGACACAGTAACAACATAGATTTAATATTGTCACTTGAATATTGTACACAGTATTATTCAATAGCATTAGACAAAAAGCAAATGCTCAAGTTTTAATTGACCCTCTATTTCGAAATCATGATGAAACTTAATTCTCAAGCTTACTCATGAATACTTCTTTACAATACTAGAGGTTTAGTAAAGCAAATAATGTGATGTTGTCTGTACAGGTCCAGAAAAAGACCACTATAATAAGGTTTACAAACCCAAAGAAAAGTACTGATAAGGCAAGTAGTAGATTTAGAGAAGGAGAATTACCACACAGAAAGGATTCTTAATCCTTGTATATCGTAGGCGGCCCTCTCTCTTTGGTGCACTGCATCCTGTTGGAACTTCTAAGAAGTGCATCAACCAACAGTTCCACTGCTAGAAACAAAGAAAGCCAAAGAAACCCTTCCTTTCTTTCATGCAGAAAGGAAAGAATTAAATATATCAGTATAATCACTTTTCACACTTTGTTGAAAATTTTACAGTGACAAAGCAAACAGAACATAAACAAGTAAAACGACAGCAAGAAACAACTACACAAAGGCAAAAGACAGAAGGGAATTGGGGATTTTATTCTTGGTCCTCTGCAATTTATGCATTAAATTAGGCGAGCATAATGTTAATAATAAAGCACTAGCAAAAAGGACATATGATAGCCACATATATGAGGTCCTCAGAATTCTCTTCCCACTAAGAATAAAAATCATGCTCTCACAGATGGCCATTCTCTTATGTAAAACAGCACATTATTGAATTAAAAATCAATGAAAAGAACAAAATATTGCATTTGAATATCACATGCTACATATATAAAGATCAGATTATTCATGACAAGCAGTTACCTAAACTTACAAAGATCAGATTATTCATGAAAAGCAGTTATTCTGATTGCGATTCTTATTCTTACAATAAACTAACAACAAACTGTTAACTAGTTCCTATCATTTTCACGCTGCTGGTAGATTTCACTTGTATGGTATTTATTCATGAAGGAAATTTTAAGTCCCCATAGAGGAAGGCATGGACTGCTGTCTATAATGTTGAAATAAAGTAACAACAAGCTGTTAAACTAGTTCCTAACATTTTCAGGCTACTGATAGATTTCGCTTGTATGGTATCTATTCATGAAAGAAATTTTAAGTTCCCAGAGTGGAAGGCATGGACGGCTGTTATAATGTTGAATTTGTCATAAAGCCACATATTCAGATCAACGAATCTAGTCATTTGGCGTCTAAGAAATTGTGTACCTAAACAAAAAGATGTTCATTATGATTCTCTATTCAAGTAGCAACCTTGAAATGGGTTAAATGAATCTGAAGAGCGATTTGCAAGTATGCCGATGACGAAGGTTTCTCACAACTACAAAGCTTCAGTACTATAAAGGTGAAACAAACCTCATGTGAATTAGGCATGAAATCCAGCTGGTTGTAACTTAAAGAACCCCTCAAGAGAAGTATACTCCCAAACATTTACAAAATTACATCACCATTATATCTTCTGAATACATGCAAGAAATAAGAACATTCAGAAACAAGGCAACCAGAGATTAGATGTACAAGATCTTACAACATTAGAGCCATGTGTAAAACAAATATCAGCATCAACCCAAGAGGGAAAATGAGAATCATGAATTGCATACCTTGGACAGGAATTGAAACAACACTGGAATATGTTACAGTAAGAATATCCAAGACTTAGAGCATCACTTTGACAAGTAGGGGATAGCAATGATCCTTGTTGTAACTGGGCCAAGAGGATTCATGACCGTTCAGAAACTTCTGATGGAGATTCCAAACTTCAGAGTTATAGTTCTCAACTAAGTCAAAATGCAGTCCAATATCCTTGATTTTCTCAAGAAATTTGGCCAATGAATCACCTCTTTTAGGGCTGAAAAGGATGGCCTTGGACACCTCTGCACATTTTAGTGATAATTTGATGGACCGAGCAAGGTCTTTGTGATATTCCTTAAAGAATGTGCTGTATACACCAAATAAACAAGTAAGGGCGTGTTTCAAATGTCCGTTACTGAGTTTCGTGAAAAGTGAAAAATAGAAAGTAGAGTTTCTTGAAAAATAAAATGGAAGTGGAGTTCAGTGTTTGTGTTTCAATAGTTTTTGGAAGTGTGTTGAAAATTGAAAGATATAATTGTATTAGAAAGTGTGCAAATAAAAAAGTTGGAACTGGAGTTCTGCATGTGAAAGTAGAGTTCTGAGTTCTTTGTGTAATTGAAACATATGAACTGTTTAAACTCAACATCTGGCGGAAAAAAGTGGAGTTACGGGTTTGAACCACGCCCTAAGTGGAAGAGAACATTGCCTTACCACATTGATAGTTATTTCATAAAGACGAAAGCTATGGGGTATACATTGATATTGCAGAATTTGAAAACGTTGGTGTGTTTAACTAGAGTTCACTAGCAAAAATATTAAATTCACATCACACCAACAATAATACATGAGCCCCACATTAAAATAAATGTTAAGACGCCACCAGGATTTTAATCACTAGAACCACAGATGTTCCAGTACTTTTTGACTTTCTTGCAATTTGTTGGGAAGGAGGGAGAAGCCACAGAAATAAACTTCACAAGAAACATTTTACTAAATTGTTCTTAGCTCTATACAATTAAATCCGTCGCCAGCAAGTAGTGGTTTACAGCTAAATGCAAGTAAATGCATTCTACTAAAAATTCATAGTTCTATGCAAATAATGAAAAAGCTAAAAAGAAATGCAGTTCTTAGATGTCATTACTACAAATCTATATGTAAACTCTGTGTCTCTCCCACCAACTCATTTTAAGATATAGTTAAATTAACTAGAAGATTATCAACTGGGAACTTACCAGTCACTGGCCAAAACAATATCGAAGGAATTCTGGATATCATAATCAGGGCCTTCACCCCAATGAAGATTCAGTGGCTTTACTAATGTATCTCCAAAAGCAGTAAGGTTGAGTTGGATGTTATGCTGAATATCTTAACAATAAGGAACTTAAGAAAATCAAAAGAAGTATCTGGGAAAATCTGATAGAACATAAGCTCGAGTCAACTACCAACATTTATGTCAGTGCATCAAAATCACAGTAAACCAGCACACTTTGCAGATATTCATTTTTGTGATACTCCAGTGGATCTCCTCTTTTGTAAATTACCCTTTAAAAAAAAGGTATTCAGGCATGCATGCTTTGTACTACCTGACTATGAAGTGAAAGTCGATGAATATTTACAAATGAGACAAACAATCCAGAAGTTACCAAATTTCACAAAAAATCTTATCTAAATTCTCTATTGGAAATTGAAACTATAACATTGATTATTCTAACGTCGGTCATTAGGATGCTCATGCTCCAACAGGAACTCTTTTCAGGTCATATGTACACCTGGTTGCAGGAGTTTTTCCCTTAGATTATTAGGGATAGATGCAGGGAAAAAGAAATTTGCATGTAAAAACTGTTGTTTTTACATCATTGTTGGAACAGCAATTTAACCTTAGAAGATTAGTTTTAAGCCTTTGATCACCAGATCGAGCAACATAAGCTAAAGTTTTACTTATTCACTTTGCACTATGCAGTTAATCCAAACATTTGTTACCTTAGCCAAACATTGTTCTTTTGGCAATACCTTCGCCAATTTTAGTTGATGAATATTACGAAGTAGTAGAGACAGTACTAATGTTTAGTAGGAAAAGAAAAGTTGATGGTTAAGAACTCGTTCAAATTAGGATACAGTCAACAACTTGTGGATTGCCATCAGACATTACAACTTCACAGGCGTCTGTGCATGCAGCAATTGTCAATCCAGCAAGTCCATAACCAGATCCAAGCTCGAGTACTCTTTTATGCCTACAAAATATTAAATATGTCAATTAGCTGAGACTTCATTTAAAAATGCTCTTTGCAGAGCTGCATTCCAGAATATCAAACATGCGGAACTATAGTATTTTGATTAAGCAAACTAAAGCCTTGTGAGCTATGGAAGCTTCAATGCTGTACATCCCAGAGAATTCTGTCGGCAACTACTATCAACTACAGTGGGAAGAATATCTCAGAGAACTGCTGTCTCATTTTACTATTATAAAACTAAAGGAGGAACCTAAAGTGCAGAATTCAAAATACTTTACAGTATTTTTCTTTTTAGAAAAAACACTTCTGCCTGTGTTTTCTCTCAAAAAAGTATAAGTTAAAGCCAGCTATATTCATTAACAGTAAAAGATTCTTCTATAACGTCAAAATGACATAAACCTATGCAATCAACAAGATCACCAAAAGCAGCTGGCAACACATTTCCACATCACTGACCTAAACATTTCCGACTGTTTAATTGAAAAATAGGCAAGTACTTCCTCTGAGGGCCAACTACCTGTTAAACCAAATATCGAACTGATAGTAGGATATGTGAGATAAGAAATAAGGCCAAAGTAACCGCTAGCTGTTATTGCAAGTAAAATTTGGAAACATTAATCCAGTATAATAACAACATAATTGCGGAAAAAGCTTGCTTATATGCAATAGGTAGTAGTTGATTCTTCTATAGTAAAAAGGAGCTCTCCTTGAAATACATAGAGCATTTTCTTAATTACCCATACCTATCGGCTAGAAGAATAACATTGAAAAAGACCTTTGAAAAGCTCTAGCTCCTAGATAACAACACGAAATGTCTTAACCACAGAAAGAAGCTAGTAACTACACACTTGTCTTCCTGGAATAGGTAATCCATAGAGGCAACACTATTGAGACGGATGATAGTTACAGTCTAAAGAGCTGTTACCATAAAACTTCAAAATACAAACTTTACAACAATTCAGAAATCTGGAGTAACAAGTTTACACATGACAGCTAATTATTATACACTTACAGTGATATTGACTAATTCCCTCAATGTACTAATTCCCTCAACGTAGCATATATCAGGCATAATGGAGAGTCTCTTACATATTTATATATGGGCTTTCTTTTGCCAGCCAAAACATATACAAATATATGTTCAATGCACAAATATTTATAAAGTTAATAAAAACAAATCAACAAGGCTGACTGATAGGCAAAAAATTTTTAGTCTAACTAAATAAAAGTATTGAAACTCAATGTCTCCGTTATAAACATTTCAGCACTTAGATTGATACTCAATATTACCATTATAAAGATGTCTTTATACGTTGTCATAGTTTATAGCATGTGATTACCGAATCATTTTCTAAATACCAAATGAAGGTTAAGACTTTTAAAGAACTTACATACAAGTCCTGTAGTGTCGATATCATGTTTTGTGGAGGTTTCAAAATCCTTTAGATCAATGCTGTCCTCTATTCTTTCGCTGCATGACATAAATAAATGATGTCAGCAAATTAGTCAGATAATAGTTTAAATTAAACTAAACTGATACTTCTAGATACCAACAGCTATTTTTGACTTTCCACAATCCCTCACAAAGACGTTCTTATAACCACTAGCTAATTAGCTTAGGAGCAACAAAGACAAAATTTACTGAAAAGTGGCTTAGCAATAGAAGACATCATTAAAAATCATCTACATGACACATCCACATGGTGCACAAACACACAATTCAAAGCCTAAATCTAATTGTATGAGAATGTCTTAGCTTACATGAAACCAATAGAGAATGTTATGAAATGCTATTTGTAAAATTTCTTTTCAATCATTAGTCAGTATTACATACTGCCAAGAAAAATACTTCAGAGAATGTTGTGAAATGCTATTTGTAAAATTTCTTTTCAGTCATTAGTCAATAATACTTACTGCCAGAAAAATACTTTATCTGCAATGCAAGTTTTGAGAATTTCTTTCCTCAAACAAACTAAATATAAGAATAGAAAATTGCAAAACTTACATCAGTATAAGATCAGGAGCTCCTTCGTTAGGTAACCGATATTTCACACAAGTATCTCTAGGACCAAGCAGGACCTTAGAATTTGAAGGTAGCTCAGATTCTTCTCGAGTGATTAGATTGAACCCACCAGTTGTTTTCCTAGAAATCTTATTGATTTTCATTCGAGATCCATGATCTACAACCAAATGTTTTTCTACTAATCAACTGATGCAATTTTCTTGAAAATAATTTAATGAAGAAATCGAGAGAAGAGTAAAAATAAAAGAAAACCATGGAGTAATTCCGTCGTGTGAGAGCGAGAAAAAAGAGCTCGCCGGAGAATAGACCATCTCACTGACGCCGAGGAAGACTCCATCTACTACGATTGAGACAATGCGAACGTTAGTCTCACGTGCGTGACTATGAGACTTGGTAATTGGGATGGGCTGCTGTAAGACTGTTGGATTTGTGCTTCTTAAGAATTCGTCCAAGATAAGTACAAACTTTACTCTATAGAACTCGGTAAATGCAAATTGGCAAGATGGTTGAACCGTTGTTTTTTCTATTTTAATATTAACTAATTCAGGTCCTTTTGAGAAAGCTTAAATTAAAAAAAATTTAAAATCAAACTTATCTTACAGTTTTTATTAGAAAATAAATTTTTTATTTTTTATTAAACAAATAATTATATATATGAAAGGCATAAAAATATTTCCTTTTTTTGAGTATTTTCTTTTGAATTTATAATCAAAATATTTTATATCTAACTTTTATTGTTGAATATAAAAAATTATGAGTTAAAATATATTTATAAAATTTTAGTTCAATCAAAATTTTTAAATAAACTCTGATTATTTAGAGCGTGTTTACTTTGTGGATAAAGTGGATGAAGTAGAGTTTTTAAAAAATAGATTTAAAAAATAAAATTAAAAATTAAAATATTTAATAAAAATAAAATTTTATATTTATAATAAATTTTAAAATTGAACTTTTTCAAAATATTATTAATAAAAAATTTTATTTTAATTTTTATATGTTTTATATTATAAATGAGTTTAAAAAAATGAAGTTAGAGGTGTTGGTCAACACGCCCTTAATCAAATTGATAAAAATAATATATATATTTTAATTATTTTTTATTTTGGAGTTTCACTTCTTTCTGTCTACGCAGTCGCAGCTTTCATCCAGAGCAGTATTACTGGATATCTGAAATTGATTAATTACAACTCATTAAAATGCTTGACAGAATTGATAAAAATGTACTTTCTCCATATACGTGAGAAGACTCGACCTCTGTTCTACTATTCAACAGTATCCGACGGTAGGACACCTGCATGGGTTCGCTCGTTTTCGGATTGCATCATTCATGGGTTAGTTTTTTAAATTACAGTCTTTCAGTAAAACCTAACCAAAAATGAATAACTTAAATCAAGCTAGACTTCATCTGCTACTTCAGACTATGGCAATCTTTAATATTTAGAACTACCTCAGCTAATGTTTCAGGGCCTCTTGCTACAATGAATCTTCCGGTACAGATTCTTTGTTCGAAATGATAGCAGCAAGTCAAGGCTGAATCCTAGGAGACAAGCAATGGCCATGATGATGAACACGAGCCTATAGCAGTGAGCCCCATAACAGGTATTGGCACCAGAATCAGTCTTCATGGCTTGTGAGTCATAGAGCAGGCCAGCAAGTAAGCCAGAGAAGAGGAATGAACCCAGGGGAAGATTTAGGATGAGAATGTTGTAGATCAGACCGTAGTATTTGAGGCCGAAGAGTTCAGATGCTGTTGGAACAGAGACAGCAAGACGTACGCCATAACAGATACCAACAACGATTGAACCAACGTAGAGGGAGCCTGTCAGAGCTAAAGCCATGAAAATGTATCCTAGTGCCATTAAAATCTGCGAAGCAGCGTTCCAGAGCGGCCTGGGGGTTGCATATTTCCTTCAAAGCATAGTATCATCAAGTTAAGTTATAATCTAGTGAATTCATTAGGTTTAAGATAATCTATCGATTTTAGTCTCTATCACTCTTAATTAAGCATCCAAAAATAATAAGAACTGCTTAAACTAATGGCTAGTGAATGACATGATTAGACGTAGAGGTAGGAATGGTCGATATTTCTACCCTCTTTATTTGGTGATAAAAACCTTTCCAGTGGTATTAGGTTATTTTCGAGCACCACTTCAAAACTTTGTCCTGTCCACTTTTCACTTTCTCTGAACCTCCTAGAGTTGATTAACTTTACATGAGAATCGAACCTACATATGGCTTTCTTTTTCCTCTCAAATACCCCACCAGCCTTTATAGTCATCTTCAGTTCATTACCGAGGAAGGCAATTATCCTTCAAGTAAAAAAGATTTTTGAAATAATTTTTTTTAAATAAAAAATATTTTTATATTTTTTTTAAAAATGAATTTTATTTTTTATTTTAAAAATAAAAAAAATAAATAATAAAAAAATTTTACGTAGAGGTAGAGATAGATTCTGCCGTAGCAAGTAATTGATGTCCCACCAAACTTCCGAAAGGACGCCTACGGCTGAAAACATGCTCAAGCAAAAGAAGAAAGAAAAAATCTCCCGTACTTGTGTAATAGATCTCAAAAAATCGACCTTCAATAGTTTGGTCATGATAATGAAGTTTTTAATACCTTTATTGTCTGAATTTTATGTCGTTGGCTAATGCTACAATTCGTCAAGATTTTTAGACTCATTATGTTGAATACCAGCTTTGACACCATAGACTTCTACAGCTTAGTGTCTTGATTAACTTGCTAATCACATCATTGGAATAAAAAGCTAATACCTAATTTTATCTGAAACTATAAATCAAAGTGTTTCAGATCAGAATAAGCAGTTCTGGAGTTCCTAACAACTATAGGAGATAGTTTCTTAGATGAGCTTTAGCTTATTTCTTAAAAGTTCCAGCAGAATATATGGGGAACTAAAAACCAACTTTTATGACTTGACAAAAATAATCAGTTGCACTGTGTCTGACTTGAGAAACTACCATAAGTCGGCATTTGTAAGCTGCATGAACGACAAATATTTACTACAAATAGTTCTCAAAGAATTTGTAAGCTGCAAACTAACACAGTAATTCTTGAATTACCATTACCTCCACACTTCCTACTAGTAGTAACTAAAGCAGTTCATCCAAAAACAAAACTGCAATAAATCATGTAGCAATTCTAATCCTTGACACTATTGTAACCGAAAAGGAAATGGGTACTGTACTTCAAAAGGTATTAGAATTCTGAAAAGCTAGTAGATTTGGTATACTGAATTGAAGGTTGATACTAGCAAAACTTTAAAAGAAACAGGGATGAGGACATACTTGAGGAAATACTCAGAGATGGTACCGGAGCCGATACGCCCGAAGAAACCCCAGATGCTTGTCATGGACACAAAGATGGAGACATCAGTGTATCCCATGGCCTGCCCCATCTGCCCCATGTTGTTCATTACAGCCAAGCCTGTTCCAACTCCACAGAGAAAAGAAACAAACAAAATCCAGAAATCCAAGCTCTTCAATGCCTCAATTATGGTGTGATCTTCCCCAATCTCAGGCCTCCTCTTGCTCTGCAACATACCCTCATTCTCTAGTTCAGCCACAGGTATAGCCTGCTCTGCACCCGCTGCTTCTGCTATTTCCTCGATGCATTCAGCAAGCAATGGCGTATTAATTGCCTGTTCAGCATCAACAGCCACTGTTTTGGAGCTTGCGTTCTTGACAGCTACATAGATTGGAACAGCAATTGGTGCCGCAAGAAGAATCAGTAATCCGGTAGAGAACGCACGAGAAATTAGCTTGCCGTGGTTGCCGCTGAGGTCAAAGAATAAAAGGTATACTGCAATAACCACAGCTATTGAGTTGACAACGTTGAAGCATTTGGCCTCTGTCTGCTCTTCTTCTTTTGAATAAGCTGCGGTGGTAGCAGGAGACTCCCGGAGGAATAGCATGGCTGCAGAGCAGACGGCAGCTGGGATAATAGCGAGCATTAGAAGGAAAGAAGCAGGGTTATCAGCGAAGAGAGCAGAGCAGAGATCTGTGAAGATTGCAGTGCTGAGTCCAATGTAACCCTTGAGTATGCCGGAAACCGGGCCACGGTTTCGTCGGAAATTTCGTATGCAAGTCACCAGGACTGCCGTGTTCATCCATGTGGTACTGTTTCCTCCCATGCACAAGAACACACACATCTGCTCCCCACCATAATTCAAAGCAACATCAATATAATCATTAATTCAAAGCAAGATCGTTATTTCTGTTAGCATTGAATCAATCTTAAAACAACTCAAGTGACAACGACAACTACTACTTTTCAATCTTTGATAACATGTGCAAATTAAGAAAATTAATCAAACAAGTGACAAACAAAAAAAACTAAAATTTTACACAAAAAAAAAAAAGTAAAATTTCAATCTTTGAAGAAGAGAAAGGAAAAAAGAGCAATGAATACCTGCCAGTAAGGAAGAGGGCGGATTATTTGGCGAACGACAAGATACTGACCACCATAGCCAATGAAACCTTCAAGTGAACCGATGGCGAGGATCGCCCAGGTTGGAATCTTGTCTGCAGCAAGGCCAGCAAGAAGACCGAAAGCTTTACCAACATCTTTGGCAACAGAGAGATTGTTGAGCTGAAGCTGTGTTAGACCCATGAGTGTTTTCAAAGCAGCAGAGTAGTTGGAGAATGTGTAGTTGTTCCCTGATATTGCTTGAACCCATACTGCAGTCACCAATCCTAACCATCTTCCTACCTGCGTCGCCGGTGATAAACATCCCCACAACAACTCCATGATGAAAATGCTCTTTCAAGAAAATTCTCAAAATTTCAACTTCGTTGTGACGAATATGAGAGAAGGTGGTGAGACTACTTATAGAATGTGAAATGAAGGAAGAAAGATGAAATCTTTTGCTTTAAAAATATATAAATAATTAAAAGAAAAAAGGAGTGAAAAGGACTGATAGAAAGCAGAGGGTTGCTTTCTATTTCTTCTCCTTGTTGCTTGCTGCTTGCTGCAGTTACAACAAAAAATGAAAATTTCTCAAAACAAAAAAGTAAAAAGAGAGAAGGTAGTGGAGAAGGGTAATGACTTGTTCCGGTTGCAAGAGATTTCTTTTTTATCGTTAATTTTGAATTCTAATTCATATTAGATGTTTTTAATTTACGTTTTATTAAATTCAGTTTTACGAAATTATTTTTTTACAAATTAAAAACACTTGCTAAGACTAGAAGACATGGAATAATTTTAAGCCGTTAGATTTGGAGACCGGGCGTTTCTAGCCCGAATTATGCTGCGATCTCAAATTAAAAATTTTAAGACATATTTTAAATTCCGAAACTTTACTTTTTATCAAAATTTAAAGTTTAAAAAATTCTTGTATTTCATCAATTCATTAATATCATAATTTTATTTCTGTTTTACGATTCAAAAATTTGTTGATTTAATTTTTAAAATTTTACTCCTCATTTTAATCTATTTTAAAAATTAAAAAAAATTTAAACTCATTTCAAATTCATTTTTAAAACAATTTTATTTTATGAATTTTATTTTATAAAACTTATTTTTGTGTATTTAAAACAAGTTTTTAATTTCTTTTTTGCCAAAAAACACAAGCAACTTGCATAATTTCAATTGCTTCATAAATTAACCAAAACAAAATAAGAATCTAATTAGCGAGAGAATTGAAAAGAAAGAGAAAGTGAAAGATATGCTGATTTTTTGTATGTAAATGTTTGGATCACTTGTTGGTTACAGATGGATCACTTTGTTGAACACAAATTTATAATCCCTTTCTTATCAAAATATGAATGAATGATTTTGCAAGAACTAGTAACGGTTTGGTTTAAGAACATTCAAGATGGAGAAACAAAGTTAATTAAACACTTCGCTTTCTGTTTGTTTATTGTTTTAATTAGTTCTAACATATATTGTTTTATTATATATAGATGATGATAGCATGTTATGCAATGTAGATGTGTTCTTTTAATCTTGTCGTTTTCAACTTAAGACGTGTTTTAATTAAGTAAAATAAAATTTAAAAATAAAGTTTTCAATGCTTTCCCTATCAATCGCTGCTTTTGATTCATTTAGGGTGTATTTCAAATGCATGTAAATGAATTTCGTGAATGTGAAAAATAGAAAGTAAAATTTCTTAAAAAATAAAGTGAAAGTGAAGTTCAGTATTTATGTTTTAATAGGTTTTGAAAGTGTGTTAAAAATTGAAAAATATAATTATATTAGAAAGTGTATAAATAAAAAAGTTAAAATTGGAGTTCCACGTATGAAAATGGAGTTCTAAATTTTTTGTATAATTAAAACATAAAAACTATTTTGAAATTCAAAATCTGACGGAAAAAAGTAAAGTTATGGATATTTAAAACACGCCCTTATCTCAATCGTTAACATTGGAAGAAAAAATCTCATGTATATAAAAATGGTGGACATACTGTTAATAATAACAAAAATTATTTATCATTTTTGGTCGGAGATTATCTTTTTTAAATCGTCTGAACAGAAGAATTTGGAGGCTTTTCTGATTATGAAAAAAAGTTTTTCGTAAAATTTTTTTAGATATTTTATTTATAAATATTTTAAAAATAAAAATTATATGTATAATTATTTAATAATTTATAACTCATTTATATTTTTCAAACTTTTTAAAAAAATTTTAGAAAAAATTATAAATAATTTTTTTGAAGTTAAAAAAATTTTTTTTTGAAAATAATAAGTAATCCCAAATATAATAAGGGTCGTTTGAAATATTTTTAAAATTTACAAATTTTTAAAAAAAATTTTGTAATAGTTAATATTTTAATATCATAAATAATAAGTTTTTTTTTTAAACGAAGAAGTATTTTTATAGACACTGAGAGTGTGTTTGGGCTAAACTTTTTTTAGTTTCTGAAAAGTTTTTTTCATTTTATAATTTTCTAATAAAATTTTTTAATATTTTATAAATTTTATTTAAAAATTAAAATAATATGAAGAAATAGAATAAAAATATTTTTTATTAAAAAAAATTTTTATAAATATTTTCAACCATCTCTTAACAAACGTGCTTTTTTTTATTCGAACATATTTTATATGAATGAATCAGCAGCTGGTGCTTGAATATTAGTGAATGTTTATGTTCGACTCGGCCATGTATTATTTATTACATGAATATTAGTGAAGCAACTATTATATGAATTCTTTTGACGTTATTATGTTTTATTGTGATTTAAAACAGAGTAAGGAATTATACAAATTGCTCGTTATAATAATTTTGAAAGAATAATTATCAAGACAAGTTTGTATTTGAAAAGAAAAGAAAGTAAAAGATCTTGAATGAAGACGATTAAACGGATAGGTACGGCTACTAATAATAAGTAGTTGCTGAAATAATATCCATAAATTATATTACAAAATATTCAAACATAATTATAAAATATTTTTAATAACAATATTTTTATTTTATTTAAAAAAATTTAAAATAAACATACTCAAATTTTACGTTATAAATTTTTTATATTTTTTAAAATATTAAATAAATTTATTAATTTTATAAAAATATAATTAAAAATATGAAATAAAATGTAAAAATAAAAAGCACCTAGATTGAATAAAAATCCGCGAAAGTTTTCAAAATGCTGGTTAAGTGACGTTTAAGAGTACTTAAAATAAATTTTTTAAAAAGTTTATTTTAATTTTTTTAAAATAAACTTAAATCCACATAATAATTATAAAATATATAATTTATCTATATCTTTTAACTTTAAAAAAATAAAATAATATAAAAATTTTATTTAAAAAATATATATATTTTTAAAAATAGTATCATAAACACTGTCAAACACTTTCTAAATCAAATCTGTCCCAATCCAAAATACAATTTGGATTGCACAGATTTTGTATTAGTTCCAAATGTCGGACTTCAGTAAGCAGAGAAAGCCAAGTTTTGCAAGCATGATGTTAATAGCATTGCCTAGCAAATCCTTCAATAATCAATACACGAGACTGAATGAAACCAGGTATGGATTATACAAGTGAAACAAAAAACATAGCAACTAACTAAAACAAAACAATCTGCTGTTACAAAATTATCTACACATGCTAGTAGTATACAGTATAAGGTAGATGACGGATTGCATTTGAACGAGAAAATGAGACACTTAAAAGCCAAAAGAGCTCATCTCATGTTACCCTCTCTCAGAACATCAATCATGTTGTAAATTTTCTTGTCAGCCTTGGCCTTTACCTGCAGACAGAAAGAAAGCCTTGTAACAACTGGTGCATTCTTTAAAATAAAGCTTTGGCTTGTTATGTCGATCTTAAAAATCATAAGGCTCTCCTAATTATTATAGTAACAACATGCCATCAGTTAAGTATTAGTCAGGTTTCAGATTATGCACTTCTGTTTAGATCTTTCCAATAACAACTAGCAACCTTTTCTTCTTACAGATTGCAGAAAGTGGAAATTGTGCATGCAAAGAATTAAAAATTCTATTTGATGGATTCAGGAGACATCTTGCAGTTTTAACTTTTGAAAGTATACGGAGTTCTATGTAAAACAATTACGTCATTTCATACCTTCTTAGAAAGGAAGATGGCAGCATCTAGGCTTCCTTCTGCATATATCGAACGACCACAAACATTATGCTGGAACTCGAAAGAAACCCTGATAAGATCACAACGTGATTATAAGGTCAAGCACTTGTTAAGGACCATAACACATAAGTCTTTAATATGTTATTCAGGATTAATATGACCAACTAGGGCTCATTACGTTTGATCAGGTGATGTCAGATGATACATGTGAAATGCATGACCAGAGAGGTGCTCTTCAGGAACACCCACCATCTCAACTTGAACTTTAGGGTCTCTTATCTGTTGGATCTGAATTAACCACAAAGCATGTTATTCAGAAAAAATCATTTAATAGAAAATTTTTAAATTTCTAACTAACTGAAGAAGAAAGATTGCAAGGTGTGGACATGACATAATATACTCTGCGATCACTGACTTATAATATGATATATTACATGTACGACTAGATTATACTTCAAAATAACAATAACAAAGGACCACGAGTAATAGGATAAGGCAGAAGCCTAGCTGAAAAAACAATACTGCCATAGAATAATGAATATGTGTATGTTTACATACGTACCGGCAAGATAAATGCACTACACAGGGCAAGAGATACAACGATACAAATCCAATTAAAATACGCATGGTTTACCAATATACACACGTATTCTGTAATCAACATAACATTTGCCGAATTTGGTTGATGCAAGATTCGTAACATATAACCATGCATAACCCAACTGTACATTTAGTATAGATTTTTTGTTTTGACTGAATTATGATACAACATTTGATTAAACTTATGCAGCCAAAGAAGCCCACATCATTTACACATTCAGTGGGCTATTTGAAATGAGAACTAAGATATGTAGCCAATACACTTCTTTAATCGAAGTTTCAAAACCAGATCCATAACAAGGACTACCACTATTATAGGATCTTCAGTAACAAAGATCACTTATCCCCCCATAAACGAGGATCATTGTCAGAAGACATGTAGAGGGTCAAACCCCATGCTTTCTTGATCTGGTACTAACATGCAGTCATAATGCACGGAAAAGCATGACAAGGTTCATAAATCAATAATCACAAGGTAAACCCCTGACCTTCAAAGTTAAGACGCACATAATACCATGGTATTTGACAAGGAGAGATTCCAGAGGTTGACAGGTCAAATTTTTAAATGAGCAGTCAAAATTCGAATAGCACTTTTAGGGAAATGTGTGGGATCAAGAGTTCGTTAAATTTATAGACCTGGTCAGCATCAAAGGATACACCCAACTTCTGAAAACATGAAATGACAGCTTTAGCAGTACCAGAAGTGTCCATCTTGCTTGCTTGATGTGATTCCATGACCTGAAACAACTAAAAGGTGTCTTATATTCTAATTTGTGGGAAAATAAAAACGAAATACAAAATCAGCAATAATGTTTAATTCATAAGAAATGAACAACTCATAATTAAGCTATAATTTTTTTATAAGCGCACATCTTTATAGGCAGGATATCTTACCTCTAAACTGTACCTTGCAAATGCTCCAGGAAACTGCTCAGCCATAATCTCCATAGCAGCAAGAAATGCAACAACCTACTCGAACTTAGAAAAAGATGACTAAGTTAAGGTCTCAGAGGCTTTATAACAAAAAAACATAAAAGACACATGGTGTCTCAAAATACACAAACTATATAAATAACCTGTTTCCCCATCTGAGGAGATATAACAGCATAAACACCAGCATCTTGCACGCTTTTAACCAACCTGTTTCGATCACCACCAGTTGTACCCAACACAAAAGGCACACCAATTTTGCAATAAAGTTCTGCATTACCTGGAACAAGGCATGCATCTCAAGTTAATTAAAAAAGTATCAGCCGTTCATCAAATTAGCAATGTGCTACACAATTTCCTTCCGATAATGTCTACAAGCAAATTGTAGTGTTAAGGTTGCATGCACTTTTGGAACTAGTAGCAAGGAGCCTCTTGCTTTTTATAAATACATGCAGTCTATACTGAACAAACCCAATACTGACTTATATTATTATTTGTCTACAGAACGGAGGTTACTCAGGATAGGTGTCATGGATCTTCTTAAGTATGCTCTAACACTTTGTATGTTCAGCTGAACATGCTCGATTAGAAAAGACAGCTATTAGATTTGTAATTATGAGATATCATAGACATTCATACCAAATAATAATACATCAGCAGCTATGCAAGCAAATATTTAAGCAAGTTATTAGCATTATATGTACAACAGAAAAACTCAGAAGTTGCAACATGCAATGAGACATAAAGAAAATAAATATGCTATTTGGAAATGTCAAGCTTACCATTTACAGCATCAGGTACAGTATAGTCCACCACAATTAGATCAGGAAATTCTTTAAAGATTGAAGAGAGAATTCTTTCATTTTCTGAAGGCCCATGTATCTGTATCTCTGTGCTTCCAACTTGTATGCTTCTCCCAGGTATCTCTTTGCTACTGAATGACACAGGGAGCAGCTGAAGCCCTGCAGAAACAGCTGCTTCTGCAACTGCTTTCCCCATTTTGCCTGTACATCCATTAACCTATCATGATCAGAAGTTCAAATAAGTACTTCAGAATCTGTAATTCCACGCTCACATGCTAATCAAATGCCACTCCACTCATTAACATAGCGTAGATTGCAGTAACAATGTCCCAATTATAACACGATTCCAAAAAAACTAAACAAGATTCACATGCAAAAATCTGTATGAATCCCATAATTCCTCCACATCAAGAACTGAATTCTAAATTTCTGAAGTTCAATCCATAACAGTGAGACACAAATCACATAATATGAGAGTAGAAGTATGCGATATGCCTTCATAACATAAAAAGACTAGAAACATTCTTCCTTAAATTACAGCATATTTATCTTACGGGAAGGATTGCCCTTTTATTTGAAATCAGAAAATTAAACTTCAAAAAGGAAAACTTGCACAAACAAGATTAAAAAGCACTTCGCTAATGTTCCTAAAGTTTGCAATGCATGCCATGAGAAGGATATAAGGCAAATCTTTAGCGGCAATGGCAATTGAGAAACAACTATAACGGGACAAACTAACATTAGAGGTTTAAAATAAAAGGGAGAACTAAAACGCAATAATAAAATTAATTGTAAACAAGTTCTGTCAGTACCAACAAGTTAATTGCTTTAGGAGAAATAACACATTTTTAGCTTCATTTCCAATACAGAACAAAACATTAACCTGAGCAAACAAGCTCAACGAGTAGAAACAACAAATCAACATTATTTAAACGGCAATCACTACCAAGATAGGGAACGAAGTTTTGGATGCTTTCAAAACTGGAGCTTTATCAACAGCATCAGTTGCTGTAGCACTCATGGTTACCGAACTCGACCGTTTTCCTCGCCAACAATGTTGAGCTGCTGCTAATCTCGGTCTTGGTCTGAAACCTGGCTGCAGCAATAGCGAATCCATGATTCAATTCTCTAGCTAATCTCTGAAGAAGAAAGGAGGTCAATGAAAAAGATTGGATCTTTTTTGTTTTTGGGGTTTTACAGTTTAATTTAACAGCCGTCGAATTAAAACTGGTTCAGTTTCGGTACAGTCAATCGAACCAAAATATATAGCAGTGGCGTTTGAGAATGATTTTGAATTAATTTTTTTTAAAATAAAAATATTTTATTTTTTTAAAATAAAAATTTTTTAATTAAAAAGTTAATAAACATAAATAATAAAAGTTTTTATTACGATTTCTAAATTTTCAAACAGCAAAGTAATGTTGCTTTGGGCTGTTATAGAAACGGTTCGATTTGTTCGACCTGATTCCTCTTTTATATCTCTGCCGATCTCGGTGGACTCTCTCTCTCTCTCTTTCTTCTGTGATTAAAAATCGCGGGAAATAAAATTCGAAGATTGGAATACGATCTTTTTAACTGTGTTCAGGGAATGCTAGAAGAAATATTTTTATGGATTTCTTGGAAAGTATAATTTCTTAGGAGATTGATGGAGTTGGTAAGAGATTGAGAGAGTGGGAAGCGATGCTGTTGAACACGGCCATCGCAATCCTAGCCATCATGGTGATCGTTTTTGTCTTCTCCATTCAATGCAAGGAGATCATTAAAGTGTTGTTTTTCTTTCAACCCTTTGATTTTATAATTGTTTCCTACCTGGTTCGTCTCCAATTTTTACTGAATCTATTTTTGCATTTTACTTTGTAAAGTAATGATCTTGTGAGTTTGGACGAAATTTGTGTAGATATATATGAGGTTGGTTGAGAAATGTGGATTCTTTGTGTTCTACCATGGAGATAGAATGGTACTAAAATTTCTTGGAGGAATTTACTCCCATTTTGTTATTTGATGAGTTGCTCTCTCTATTTTTTCATCACATTTTGAGTTGCTAATTTATCTCTAACCATTTGAGGAAATAACTAAGAGGAGGTTAAAATTTTTTTTGTTTCACTTAAGAGATATTTAGGGGCTTTTAGTAGTGCAAGAAAGCTTTTCTAAAATAAACAATAATCTTATTTATTTTGAAAAATAAATTTTATATATTTTATTTTAAAAATAATAAAAAAGTTAACTATTTAAAATTTTTTATATTTTTAAATTTTAAATAAAATTTTTTAATATTTATAAAAAATACATTAAAAAATATATAATTAAAAATTAAAAAATTATTGTTTTGAAATTTTTCTCCAAACGCACGTTGTTATTGTAGGAGATTTTTAGTATCGCATCTAGTTACATCTTATCATATTGCCAATTCATCTGGTCATTCTTCTTGTATGTCGTGGACTAATGTTATGGGTCTTTCTTTTTTTTTCAGAATTTTCAGGGCACTCTGCACCAGTTTATAATATTTAGTGTAGTAGCTTCATGTATCATATTATTATGATGCATCGTCATAGCAATACGATGGATCAAATGTATGTATGCTTTTTGTAACTAAATTTTTGGCTTTTATTTGAATAAAAATTGAAATTCAAATTCTAAATTTAAATTTGGCATACTGACAGAATGGTTTTGATAACACTTTAACATGTGTTCTTAACATTCATTTGTTATAATTTATTGATATACTTGATATAGAATAATAGTGGATATAATATTCTATATGTCTAATTTTAGTTCAAATGGATGAAAAAATTTTGATCAAACTTTTTTTAAAAATGAGATTCATTGTTGTCTAATTTCCTGCAATGCATGTTTCTGAATTTTTTTTAATATTTTATTAATTTTTTGAGCTTTTATAGATCATGATTTGGTGAACTATTTACTCAATGTTATTGTGTACATGTTGTTATTAAAAAAATCATGCTCAAAGTGAATCTACATCATGATCAAATATGTTTCTAAAATCTGTAGGATGATCATTTTCTTTCGGGTTAGAATCAACAACAATCTAGTCGGCTGTTCTTCATGAAACTTCTCTGTTATGCTTTACTTAGTTCTATATTCTGCTCAGAGCGATTTGTTCTAGTATGCTATTTAAACACTTAGCTTTTTTTTTTTTTTTTGCGCTCGATGTAAAGTATCCTATTAAACAACTCGTTAGATTATGACTATTTAGTAGAAAGAATTTGTACTTTTAATTCTACACAATTTATTTTAAATCATTAGTTCATATAACTCATAAATTATAGTTTTATTAGAACCTCAATCACTTCATGAATGATTGTTTGTTTTTGAATCTAGGAATTGTTTCTTGGCTAACACGCGGCCTAATACCAATGGGTGCCAGTTTCTTATTACCACAGTTAAGGCGAGCTGGTAACTGTTCTTCATCTCTCCTCTTTAGACTGCAGCTAGGGCTATAGTTTCTAATAACCTAATATGTATGTGGAACATGCACAATATTCATCAGGTTGGATGGTGGACATGTTGCCTTCGGAGGTGACTTAAACAATGGACACTGTATATGCCATTGAGAGTGGAGCTGGAACTTACAACGGAAGCTAAGGAAGAAAGTAATCATGGTGGACTCTAGGTGAGATACCAAGGCACCAGTGGAATGAATAAAGTTATCCAGCACATTGAGCAGGTTTTCACTCATTAGTTTTTGCTATTCAACTGAGTGCGAAGCGCCGGAGTTCTACTGGCATTGTCCCTGTACTAGCAGTGGTCCTTGTAAGTTCAAGAAAGAATTCTCAAACAGATTTACATAACAAGAAGGTTGTGTCAGTATCAAGTCGTTTGAAGTCAATTTGCCAGAGGATTGTACTGAGCAAGAATTGTTGAATCATACATCAAACTTCAATAATGATCTTTCTGTTCATGGGATGATTTTGGTTCAGCTGCCTGTGTCTCGTGTATGATCTTTTACTTGTTTACTTATGAAGCAAACTATCTCAAATACTTTCTTCTTGTTCTCAGTCTCCTATGCTATTTAAAATATGTTTGATAGTGGCCGAATTGTTAGGATAAAAAAACTTTTCATGAGGCTGTGTTATTAGGTCCATTTGCACTTTAATTAGTTCTGTCTATTTATTAGATTAGAGCTAATTAGGATTAGAATGAGTGTGTTGTTTTTTTGAGATAGTAGACGCAAGGTATAGGTGTCAGTCAAAAGCTTAAGGCAATAGCTAATGAAATTCTATAGTATATTAACTCCCTTATTATTTTATCTTTATTTAATGTGGAACTAATATATTCACTCTTAATTCAATAATTTCTCCATCAAGAGTGAGTCATCTATATTTCTCCTCATCCGAGTACCATATCGCGCATCAAGTACGTCGATCGCTCAGAATCCCAGCCACTTGGCCTTAAACACCGTCACTGCACACAAAGAGCTAGTTTTCAGAGCCTAACTTGTTCTGAATCTTTACTCACACCTTGCGAAAGCCCATATGAGTCATACTGCTCTTAACCTGCTCATCGCACTACCAGTTAGAGATATAACATATACCGATCGCCTTGCTTGCGCAACAAATAGCCAGCCATCAGAACCCAATTGCTCCGAATCCTCACTCACATCTTACGGAAGCCTTATGTGAGCCACACTGCACTCAACCTGCTCACCCACTGTCAGCGACAACTATTACGTGCATCGGACTTCCTGCCAAACCATTGGCTCTGATACCACTGTTAAGGAGATACAATACCTTGCGAAGTTAACTAAGATAAAACATCTAAGAGTCCGGTCCATACGCTCGAAAGCCCAATCCAATCCATAAGCTTAAACCAATGGGTTATGAAACTCTCTAGTATATTACGAATAAGGCTTCTTGAGATGCAAAGCTCTTTCATTAGGTCTTAGTGACTAATTTTTGGTTGTGGAAGGATGCTGACATGACACTTTTGTAACTACCATGGTCATATTATTGAAATCAGATGGGTTAGACATACCAATTGTTTAAATTCTTCCTAGGCTTTCTTTCCCCTTGAAGGCTAGGCTTTAGTTGACTTGTTTTTGTGAAGCATTTGTTTTGTCAGCCCCTAAGTTTATTAATTGTTTGCTGCTGTGTTTGTTTTTTATTTTTTTGGGAGATATGAACGCATGAAGAATCTTGAATGATGTTGCATTGAGAAAAATGTGATGGCTTTCATCCACTGAATATAGGTTGTCCTACAATGCAGGCCGAGAACCTCAATATAAGTTGCAGAGGTACTATGTTGAAATCAAGGGAAAGAGGGGTGCTGTGATTGGCTAGAGTAATATTATTGGGATGCCAGCTGCACTGCTGTTACAAGTATATCTCAGACCTTCCTTTTCGTACATCGTTTTACACTTCTACTAGATTTGGTATGCCTGAGGAATTACTACACTTCTCTCTATAGTACCATTACTTTTTATTCTTTTGACATGTTTATATACTTAAAATCTATCTTTGGCTATCTCTGAACTAATGGCTAATACTTTTCCTTTTTGGGGATATAAAAAGAGAGGAAATGCAGCTGCCCCAATGGTCCTTCTTACTCAAAAATCCCGAGGGAATCAAAAGACAAGTGGATATCATAACTTCTGCTACTGTGAGTGGCTAATCTAGTAAAGGACAGCTGGTTAAAACCAGGCCTGTCATAATTGATGTTGGAATCAATGCTGTCAATATAAGTTGTATGAGTTCTTCTTGTTGTTTTTTGCTTGAGGTGATTGCTAGTACTTTTCCATGTGCGATATTGGAAGCTGCGAAGTACAAATTTAACAACAATTGTCCTCAGACACCAATTTTTCATTGTTAATAGTCAGTGAAGCTCTTACATCTTGAATGTTCTGATTAGAAGCTAACCTGGCATTTCAACTTATCAGGATGCTTCGTGTCCCCGAAGGTAGCCTCTGCTATTACTCCTGTTCCTGGTGGAGTTGATCCAATGCTGTTGTCCAATACACTTACTCTGCGAAGAGATTCCATAGGATCATCTGATAACTTTCTAGACACATAACAGAGTATTTGTTCTTATAGCAATTGGTCTTTCTTCATTATATCAGTGCTTGTATATGTAACTCCAAACATAGGTATCGGATCCATAGGGGCATCTCACGGAGAGCATCGACAATGTTCTACCGATCATCTGGAAGAAATTCTATACTAACTGAATGCTTCAGACACCCGTTGTACTTTGCTGGATATGGTCTAGTGTGGATCATATAAATTTTGTTTCATGTACTGCAAAAAGAATTCTGTAACGGATGTTATTTGTTCCCAGGAGACGAGCCTGGGTATAACTAGCGATTCCCTTTTTTTACCAATGAATATATGCTGCTTGCTTACCATGCGCAGGTTTTGAAAACAATTATTGGCCAGTAACTTTGGGTGTGTTTATTTTGAGATAAATTTGAATTTAAAAATTGAGTTAAACAATTAAATAAAAAATAAAAATATTTAATAAAAAATAATTTTTATATTAATTTTGTATTAATAGTAAGTTTTAAAATTAAATTAATCTTTTTTATAGAAATAATTTATTTTAAAATTTTTGTTTATATTATATTAAAAATAAGTTTGAAAAAGTAGAGTTTATGATGTTGATACTTGGTATCTTTCTTTCTATGTCAATATCATTAGGTTTTTTCAAAGGCCTAATTCGCTTAATCCTTCTACCTAAAGACATGTTAGTCCAATATACTAAGAAACAAAATTGAAGGTTTATTTATTTTGCGAAATCAGACCACTGACAATATAGCTTTCAGTTTCAGGCTAACAATATTGTTATTAGTACTTATTGACCAATATTAAGTTCTCCAATGACCGATGTTAATAAATAGAAAGAAAACCCAGGAAGAAAAATAAAACCCAGAAGCAAAGCGGTCTCGCTCTTTCGTTCTTCTCTCTGTTGTTTGAACTCTTCAACTTCTTCATTATGGTGCTCGAGGTTGACAAAACTTCAATGTTTTCTTTCTTAATTCTATAGATCTTCGACTTTAGAGCTAAAATCTTCAATCTGTTTGGTTTTTGTGTTATCTTCAGGCAACAATGATCTGCATCGACAACTCGGAGTGGATGCGGAACGGGGATTATTCTCCAACACGATTTCAAGCTCAGGCCGATGCCGTCAATCTCATCTGTGGCGCCAAAACTCAGGTTCAATCCCTTGATTCTGTTAGGGTTTTCATCAAATTGCCTTCTAAATTTGTTTATGTGGAAATTTGAACTTTTTTCTAGTATAGTTGATTCTTTTGAAAAAAAATCGTGTAGTCAAATCCGGAGAACACGGTCGGAGTGCTGACGATGGCGGGGAAAGGGGTGCGGGTGTTGGTGACTCCTACTAGTGACCTCGGCAAGATCCTTGCTTGCATGCACGGTAACTAACTTTATAAGTCTTTTTATGTCTTTGCGATGGAAAAATTCATGTTTTACAATGATTTTTTGTATTAATTAAGTTAATTTTACTATGCTGGAGCGTTGTTGGAAATTAGTTGAAGTCGTTCATAATCCTTGAATTCTATTACGAAAATTTAACTCGAAGTCATCAACAAACACGATTTTGTAAAAGGATCATTATAAACAATAAGTCCCTTGCTCTTGTTGTGGGTTACTTCTACAACCTTCAAATTTTCTTTCTGTACTTCTGGTACATGTTATTCTTGAGTGAAATAGGTGACTTCTTAGTTTGAGATGGAATACACTAACTGGAGTCTGCATGCTCGGTGCCATGTTCTTTTTGTTGCCATTGATGCACTCATCTGTTTATTGGCTTATTGTTTATAACTCGCTGTTAGAATAAGGCACTCATGTGACTTAAGAGGGTCTTTCAGATAGCATTGTAAGGTTGCGTCTTTTGTGGTACTAGAAAGGAATTTCAGTGTGAATGTTCGCTCAATGAGTTCAAGTTTAGAGCTTTCACCTCATGGTGGCTTTGGTAACTGCTATCGAGAGGCAACTGTAAGCTCTCCTTTCATAGTATAGTTTGTCAACTTTGATATCACATAAACATATCTCTAAGAGCATCCAAAACTACATTTGGAGATATAGTTTTGGAGAAGTTCATATTATAAATATGGGTTTCAGCAGTATCTTTCTTTATTACCTCTCTATTGGGTTGCTCTTTGTAATATCAAAGTCCTATTGGAAGTTAGTTTTCTGCTTTATTCAAAGTAAGCTTCAGTTTATCCAAATTAGTTGGTGCACATGTTAGCTCCCCTCAGCAATTTCCTGTTAGAATTCTAAATTTTGCTTCTTATACTTTGTTTTGTGTAGGGATCTATGAATATTTGGTTCACTACCGATCAAGCCAAAATTGTGCATTCACTTGTTAGTTGGATCTGGTTTCTATCTCTGAAACTATTGTTTGATTTGGATTTGGTCTATTACAATTGAAACTTCTCCTTTCTATTGTGTTTTTAGAGTCATTGCCTAGAGCAATTTCTTTTTGCATGTCTGCATGTCTATCTGCAATCCAGTCCATTCAAAATTGCAAGCACACTTGTACTTTGACTATTTCTGTACCTTTACTGGGTAGTTATGAACATATGAGGGAATTGGTTATGGGCTACAAACTTATGATTACCCCTTTTTAGTACTTTCACCAAATCACTTAACAGAAATGCTTGACTTAGCTGTATTTTGAATGATGAAACTTTGACATTTCTGGGAAGTAGTTATATTGGCTAACGAATTTTTGGGAAGGATAAGACAGCAGTACTTGAACAAACCCTTGCAATGTCATTGAGCTACCTCATAAGCATCTGATAATGAGCTAAGCTTTTGAAAAATGGTGTTTCATACTGCCATGCTTATGCTATATCTTTATTCCAGGTCTTCAAAATGGTGCTGAGATGAACCTGACTGCAGGGATTCAGGTTGCCCAGTTAGCTCTTAAGCACCGTCAGAATAAGAAGCAATACCAAAGGATTATTGCTTTTGTTGGAAGGTAATATCCTGTTTGATGCTGTTTGATCTCTTTTCACTACTAGCTAACACTCATATGTTTTTACATTTCTTCTAATAGCTGACACTCATGTCCACCTTCTATGTAACAGTCCAATAAAATATGAGAAGAAAGCACTGGAAGCAATTGGTCGAAAGTTAAAGAAGAACAATGTTGCACTTGACATTGTTGATTTTGGGGAAGCAAATGTTGAAAAGGCTGAAAAACTAGAAGCGCTTGTAGCTGCTGTAAATAGTAATGATAATAGCCATATTGTTCATGTTCCTCCTGGCCCAAATGCCCTTTCAGATGTGCTTATAAGGTAATGACCAATGTTTTTACAATACTAGTTGTCACCTACATATATCGTTTTGTAATAAAATACATCTATTTGCTGCAGTACTCCTATTTTTACTGGGGATGGGGAAGGAGGAAGTGGCTTTGCTGCTGCTGCTGCTGCCGCAGCTGCAGCTGGTGGTATGGCTGGTTATGATTTTGGAGTCGATCCAAACATCGATCCTGAGCTTGCTCTTGCACTTAGAGTTTCAATGGAAGAGGAAAGGGCTAGGCAAGAAGCTGCTGCAAAGAACGCTGCTGAGGATGCTGCCAAGCAAGAAAAGGGTGGTGACCAGGCTTCTAGTTCACAGGATGCAGTCATGATGGAACCTGCCACAGCAGCTCCTATTGCAGATGACAAGAGAAATGATCTAACAGTATGTCTATCCTTTTACCTTTGAGAATTAAAGCTCAGTATTTACCTTTGTGTGTTTCTAGTGCACACTATTTATCATTGTAATAGTATAATGAATCTTAAGCTGATATAATGACTTTAATTTGGAGTGAATGTCTTATGCATGCAAGACTTTTTTATTGTATTTGCATCTCCATCCTCAACATAAGTTAGTAACATGAACAATTAAAAGTATTTTATGAAATGTATTTGTATCATCAGCTTTTTGAAGCTATCTATATTGTAAAACACATTTTTGCTGCTATGGCTGAAAGGTAGTAAATGCAGGAGTAGCAAGACCTTGAATATATAAGAAGTAAGAAGGAAGACGATTCATAGGTAGAAAAATGTAGCCTGCATTACTCGTAGAACTACTTATGCTGTGATATGCCTTTTCAAGAATTAGCTACAATATTGTCCAAAGTCTTGTGTTATTGTCATGACAGGTCTTTGTAAAATTGTTCATCAGATAATCAGCTAAGCAAGTCCTTTGCATATTTCAGGATGATGAGACGACACTACTTGAACAAGCCCTTGCAATGTCCATGGATGAGGCTAGGTCAAGTGGTTCTGCAATTGGAGATGCTGACATGTCAGATGCTACAACGGATGATCAAGAGTTGGCTTTAGGTAAATTCCAAAATTTTCCTGTCTCTGAGGATTTAAATTTGTTAAAGCTCAGATGTAGATTCTAGAGGAATTAACTTGCTAGGAAATCTTTCTGTGATACATAAGAAAACGTAAATAGCATGCCTGCAGACAATTATGGAGGCATGAGTGTAAGTGGATTTTGATTTGAATAGAAAGCATTATTTAGGCTGGTTCATGAATGAGGATTTGCAATCAGGGATGCTTGTTTCTCAAGTTATTGGCTGTAGGACAAGGTTGGGATCAACTAGGTTAATCTGCGAGGAAACTAGGAAGAGGTTTGACCCTGAGAAAGATATTTGTGTATCATGTTAAATGTGCAATGAAGCAATTTATTGTATATTGTGTAAGAGAATCTAGAATGAAGGGCTGGATACCCTTGTATATAACAGGCACAATGCAGCACTGTTGAAGTGCCTGCTTTTGGGACTGTTTTTTACCTTCAGAGACTGAGGAGTATCTAAACTTTCTCTAATTGCTCATTATTTCCTAAATTTCTCCAATATATTTGTTGCATTGTTCTAAGGAGTTAGGCAGGTACTTCGGATGTGAGAAAGGTGGTTTATAACTAAAGGTGTTAGGCTATTGGTAAGTCCTTTTTGTCATTTCAGTTTCATCTGCCTCATCTCTTTCTGTTCGAGGATGACAATTCTAGTCATTAAAAATCTATTTCTTTCTACAATGTTCTTTTGTGCTAGCAGACTATTTTCTGATTCATCATTTCAATGTTGCTGTGCAGCTACTTAGATGATGCTTTGACACTCAGTTATATGCAGCTCTGCAGATGTCTGTGCAGGATGGTGCAAAAGACTCATCTACACAGTCTGACATGAGTAGAGTTCTGGAAGATCAATCATTTGTTTCCTCCATTATTAATTCGGTAGTGCTTGTACTTGAAAAGCTAATAACTGTTATGATGCTTGTGGTTCCCATAAGATGCCTTATTTGCTAAAATTGATGTTTTGATGCTTGCACAGCTCCCTGGTGTTGATCCCAATGATCCCGATGTAAGAGACTTGTTAGCCTCTTTGCAAGAGCAACTAGACGTAAGCTTTCTGGATCTTTCCACCAAAGCTGTCTTACCTGTTTTGTTTCTTTTGGTCATTCATGTTCCATGGTCTGAAGAACTCTTATAGCAAATAGGCAGGTTCAGAATGCATTTTTGAGTTATAACATGTTGTGCAAGTGCAATCCAATTGTGAGTTGTGAATTAGATTTAATGGCACTAGGACTCCAATTAACTTGTTTTGCTTCTCTCCTATCCTATTTCCTAAGTGAATCGCTTCTATTATTTTCAGTTAGGAATCTAAGCAAGCTAGTTAAGACTTAGAGTTGAGATGCTATGCATCCCATTTGGATTTTGATTTCTTTGGTGATGTTAGACTATCACGTCTCTGTATTCACTAGAAGGTGGAACTTAAAGATGTTAGACTGCTTGTGATCTTCGTTTTCTTTTGCATTAATGTTGATCTAGATGATGAACAAGCTGAAATTTCCAAGAACTTAATAAATCAGGATTCTGAAAGCATTCTCCGAGCTAGTGTCAGCCTGTAGTCTTGAGTGTCAGAAACAAATTATTGCTGTAAGACTTTTATTGTGATTGTGAGATTGCTCAATCACAGACAATATAAATGAACTGCAATGATTGCATTTGTTTGGCCTTCATTGTTGCATGTAGGTAATGTGTAGTATATATGAACTTAAGCTGATTTTGCATCCCAACTCAATCTTCTATTGGCCGGATTTGGCCATTGGTTTAGTCCTTTCCCCCCCTCATTTTAGGTTAAAAGCATATGTTTTTAAAACACCTTCCATGTTCATACTTCTTCGAGTTCAAACAGGCGCTACTTTTGTGTGCTTTCATTGGATTTGTTTTCCAATAAGTCAATCAATGAAACTGAATTTTTGGTGTTCATTTCAATCTGCTGTTGGTTGCGCCAAAGTATGATGGAAAAGAAGACAAATCTGACAAGACAGGTGAAGAGTAAGCAGATTTCTAAAGAGTGGAAATGTAAAACTTGCCCCTCCAATGTAAGTCCAACTCTTAAATAATGTGATATGTGATTTGGTTTCTTTCTGAAGTAGCTGTTGAATTAAGATTGTAAGATGTATATACTTCTGCCGAGTACCTAGTGCCTGTGTAACTACGTATGAATCTGATAGAGCAAGAAAGTTAAATAGGATTGTTATTTTCACAATTAGGAAGTGGTAAAGAGATGACTCTTACGGAACTTTTTTTTCAATTCACTGAAATTGTCTTTATGAACTGACTGATCCTAGGTCCGCCCAACGTAGCAGTACGTAGTATATATTCTTTTGCCACCAGGAGCACTTTTTAATGTGTATATGTACTTCATATTGTCAGCATGCCCCATGTATTATAATTATCTTTACTGTTTCTTTTAAATGTGCAGGTTATTTTCAGGAGTCAAGATTCAAAGGCAAACTTTAGGACAGTTGTAACTGAACAAGATATGAGCAACTTCAAATGGAATATATAAGCTAGAGCAAGCAGTCAATTGTTTTTTTGGGAATTTATGTAACAGTATTACGAGCAAGGAAGAATCACTTGGGCTCTACTTTGTTGAATGCCTTACTATTACCGTAACAATACCTTCATTCTGTATGAGCTTGTGCGAACAAAGTTCTTACATCGTTATGCTCTTTGTTAGGCATGTCAAAATTACTCAAGGTGGTTGTGGTTGCACTTTGCTGGGTGTTCTCTAGTACTGCACTTGAACTTACGTCCAATTGATGACGCATGCGAACATTGCGCTCACAGTTGGCTGTTATATATGAATGACATGAGTACAATCATCACAAGCTTCCAGAAAGCCTTCTGGATGGATGATCAAACAAATGACTTAGTGCTGTTTTACAAATCGCAATCCAGGCATTGTCTCAAGGCTATGTCTGCAAACTGTTGGACTAGGGATATTATACGAAAATGTTTAACGAAACTTATGAATGCCGAGGTTTTGGCGAAAGTCCAATCATAAACTTTCTAAAAGTGAAAAGCGTCATCTCCAGAGTTTTGGGTTTGTTAGATCGATACGCAACTTTGAACTGCAGAAACTCTCGAACTACATAAGCATGTTAGCGACATTTCGAAAGCCAGTATGGTCGTTTGGAGAAAATACAATTCTCATCAACCTCACCATAAGCACAAGGACAACTCAACAGCCAGCACAATTTACCGAGGTCATTGATATGTACAGCTGGAACCGAATGACGTAAAGCTTCTAGTTTATCATTCTACATACAGTACAAGTGCCTTGTAAGATTATCCCCAACTCCACTATGTTAGAATGTTTAGAATATTTATAACAAATGATAGATACATAACATTAGCTCCGAATAGCTGTATCTGCCTCTATAATTAATCAACGACAAAGAAATTCCAAATTTAGTTTAACTACTCTTCTTCCAGGGAAAACCAATCTCCACCACTATCTATAACCAGTCTTATTCACTATGTAGAGTCTCTGGGACAATGTTGTCTGGCCCATCCAACTTCAAAGGACAACAGGCAGGCATCGATCAAGTATCATCTTACCTTTACAAGGTCAGCTTGACTTGCAAGAGCATAAATCCAATGGACAAGGCAAAAGTAATATACACTTACTTTATCGCCATGATGTCACCTGTTTATAGCCAAATGGGTAAGTGTCCCATCCATAATCAGGCTCCTTCCGTTTGAGGGGCGGCCCTGTGCTGGATGGCTGGGCCGCCTGTGTAGATTGTTCTTCCAAACAGATTGTACTTCCACTATCCAATGAAGTCAAGCCAGAGTTCAAATCCAGTCCTGGGCGGAAAGAACCTACTCCACTAAAGCTTGCAGGCACTGGGGTTGCATTCATAAGAAAAGGAGGAGGGACACCAGTCAAGCTCGATGAACCAAGAGCCTGCGGCGTTATGACAGCTCCTCGTGAATCTACCATATATTGAATGTTCCCTTGTCCATATATTGCTGGAACTATCGACATTGCAGGTACCGGACCAAACCCATTGTAAGAATAAGCAGGAGGAAACATGTTGGTATAGGGTATGACTGGTCTAGCTGGCATCAAAGATTCCATGCTCGAACAATTTCCTGTAAATGGCTGCAGATAAGAGCCAATATACTCCTTCCTGTCAACAGTCATTTGAGAACCCATAATTGTAATGACTGAATTATCAACTTTAGAGTTTAAGTTCACTCCAGGATTGAACTGCCTATTGCTTGGGTTAAGAAGCACTCCTGCATCACCAAAAGTTGGATTATCATTTAAGTTGAAGTCCCTCACAGAAGGCTGCCTTGCAGATGATGATGAAGCAGGAGACAAACACCGATCACTTCCATTCTGTTGGTTAAGCTTCCAAAATGATGGTGGACATGGTGCCCGATCCTCATCCTCAATTCGATTAAGATCCAACCCAAGCCTCTCAGCCCGTTTTGAGTTGACCTCTACAGAAGAATCCCCAGAAGGAAGTCCTGATGAAGCAGGCTGGTCCTTTGCTGATATCAGATTCACTGCCACATCATCCTCCACATTCTCAGCAACATTTAGATCAATGTGAAGGAGACTTGGTTTCGGCTTTGACTCAGAGTTTGCCTCGGGATCAGGTGTTCTTCTAGGTGACGCCGGTCGAAAAGCACTTGTTGCAGCAGAACCTTTCCAACCAAGTTCACCTTCAAAATGGAGTGGTGCTGGAAGCCCTTTAGACACAGCAACTACAGCCTTAGGAGTTGACAAGCTGATCGAAATGTTGGAGGCTACATTAGGTGACCCATGGAACTCTTCTATACAAACATCCTCGTTCAGATCAAATTCACATAATTTCTTTTCATGTTTGTCAAAATCACGAGGAACTGATGGTAACTTTTCAGACTTTAACTCTTGCTCACTCCCTTCAAGGTCAGAATCATCATCTTTTGAAGTTTCTGTATCTTCATGTTCAGAAGAAGAGGCGGAAACAGATACATCTTCATTTTTTCGTAGATCTTCATTTACTGGCTGGTCTTGCTCACTCTGTGGAGATACAGAGCCTCTCCTGCTCATGGTTCCTCCAGAATTAGCCTCAGAAGAGCTGCAAAATGGTTCTCGATAATCTACAACTTCACGTTCCACTTCTATAGCAACTTGACGTGCAATAGCTACTGGATCAAACTCCTCGTCAAGATCCAAACTTGACTTCTGATTTGTCTTCTCATTTTTCTCAGTTTCCTGCACCTTGGTGTAATGCTTGGGATTTTCAAGATCCTCAATTTCCTCAGTCTTCACAGATTTCTCGACTATCTTGATGTCCTTTCTGCTTTTAGAAACCTTACAACTCACTCCATCAGTGTGGCCGCTACTTCTAGCAGTGCCTTTCATCTCAAAATAAGTTTCTCCAGAACCCTTCTTGTTAGGATGGGAAAGAAATTTAAGCTCATCCGCAGCAGCCCTTGAATGCTCTGCTGCTAAGGAGGGTAGATCATTTTTTGGTACAGACTCTGAGGATTCTGGTACGCAATGTACTTCAGCTTTAGTATCAGGACACATCCCAGTACTGTCAGTATTCTCACAAGCACCAACCTGATGAGATTTAGTAAGAGTTCTTTCCTCAGCACCCGGGCTCATCTCTTTTGCAGCATCCACTTTTGAAACTAAAGGATCATTCTGATCATCAGAAATTGCTCTTTTGGCATCATCTGGGAAACTGCATATGCTTATTGGTGCACTTCCTATACTAACTTCTGCATCACAGAGATTCTGAGTGTTTTGAGGTGTAACCTGCTCCAAGTCTCTTGATGTAGATGCATCATCTTTGCTGGCACCTAACTGCAAGTTCTCAGTCAATGCACGTCTCTCATCATGGTTCCTATCACTAAGCTCCCTGCTAGGTAGATTCTCTGTGGACCTGACACCTGTATCAGTAAAAGCCTTAACTACATCAACTTGGCGGGTTTCATCATTCTCACCATCATGTTGACTTGCATCATCATTTCCCACAAGATTCCACTTATCCACCAAAATTCTTGCCTTTGTCTTTACGCTAATGCTGTCATGAGAAAGAAGTTTAAACATGGTTTTGCCAATCTCAGAAGCATTTAATTTCTTCAAATCAAACGGAAGTTTCTCAAGCGAGAACAATAATGTTTCTAACAGATCAGGAACGTTATCACTATCATCACAGTGGTATTTCTGAACTTCCTGGAGCCACTTATTAAAAATGTTGAATCCATCCAACTGAACAAAAAGATCTAGACAGTCTTTACTTTCAGTAGCTGCTAAAGTAGTAGCAACAACTGACCACTGCCTTGCTGCATCGCCAACATTCGTTATAACACAACCATTCTGCTGTTGAATCACAGAAATAAGCTCTTTCACTCTAGCAGAAGTTAAAAGCCCATCTTTCATCTCAGTAAGCGTGAAAAAATCTTCAAGAGTCATGTTGCTTCACACTGCGATTAAGCAATTATATTCGAGACAAAGATCCTTTGGCATGTCGTTCTGCCCAACTTGTGAATTTGAAAGACATACTATTGTTTCTGCAAAATATTAAGAGCAATGATTAGGGAAAAGCATGTTGCAAACTCAAGTGACTACACCAAACTAAGGTGTCAATTTTAACAAACAAATAACAAAAAATTGCTCCTAACAACACCCTTGAAAAACTTTTTAGCTAAAAAACTTCATGCTATCCTTGTAGTTAGTAAGAAGATGAGGAAATGAAAAGGACGATCACCAAAATGGAAAGGAAAGGTGACATGGACGAAGCCTGAGATGAATATTTCAAAGAACGTTTGAACAGTAACTCTCTGACTCCCACAGTAGGATATCAAATTAGATCTATGGTTTCTATTGGCTTCTCAAATCTTAAAACACTTCTCTATTTCTGCCTACCATCCTGAAAATAATAGATAAATAGAGGAAGCTAGGGCAAAACAACAATTGGAAAAATATACTGGAGAGGAAAAAAGAACAGTAACCATTATCGAAATAGATGCACAGCACCACCATCCTGAAGCACCTATAATCCTTTTTTATTTTAAGTCTCATCCAGTTTTATAGCGGGAATATGACTGTTCAATAAGCTCCCTCCATTCTTATGATGAAACAATACAATTCCAATACGAAAAGACCAGAAAGTGCTTCAACAGACCTACCAATATCAGTAACAATGCAAATTCCTCAATAGTACGAAGACTGCTCCAAATATTTAATAAGCAGTCCTTCCCTGCAAAAATAAGTTAGCAGGATACATTAGTGGCACATCATGCTATAATATGTACGTCAAAAGTAACATTAACATCATTGAGATAATACAACTACATAAAATTAGAACTGGTCCTACCACAAGAAAATACTGAATTAAACAAGAATTTTCCTTTTTGTGTTAAAGGATAAAAACAACACTAAAGTAGCCAAAGAATAAATTTGTGGCTATGCTTTCCAAGATAAAGTATGTAAAATTGTTCAAAGACATCATAAATGAAGTTTGTCTTCTTCTTATAGCAGCTCCACATTAAAGAAATAAACTAAATATCGCGTAGCACAGCAAAAAGCTCATCACGGGTGCAACTACATGGTCAAAAGATTTCTACAGAAAGTGCCAGTCAGCTTAACTATAAAGACAATCAGTAGCAACAACCTCCAAAGCCATCTTAAAAGCTGGCTATGTATATTTCCCAATCTTCTCCCAGTTACATATGAGTTACTTATGCCAAATACATATAAGCTTATAAGCCTAAACCTCAAGTTCCTCTCAAATTAACAAAAGAAGTTGTAGACCTCAAGTTGGCTTGTAAATTGAATTGCACAGTTACTTGAGATTTGTCAATTTCTAACATAACAATCCTGTTTGAAGTAGAATCTCACAGTATAATTTTGACAAATGTTTCTTTGATTAGCCATCCAGATGATAATTTAACCTAAAATAGTCCTCAAAACTAAGAAGACTTCATTTTATAAAAAGATAAGCAAAATGATTACTTTGCCATGAAAGAACAGGAAGCAAGGGAACCAGCAAGTGTCAATTAGTAATATGGCATTCTCTAAAATAGACGAGACAGTGAACTTCTTCTGTGAACAACAACATTTATACACAAACTTTGCAGTGGAATCTCAACTACATACCAACGTCTAACTGATCCAATTGATCTGGTTAAATAACTCTTACTGGTGTGCAAAAGTGAACAGCTATCAATGACATTACGCATAAATCAACCACAGACCAGTACTGCTAAGGAAACTTGGAGAAGTTAGATTTAACTAAATTTGCCTCATTCTCCCACCACTAGCAATCATAATAATAACCAACTAGTTTAGCTAATCATAAGATTTAGTCAGAAATTCTTCAAAGCAATCTCAAGCAACTTCAGTATCAAGCTTGAGCTCTTTGGAATGCATTGGCAAAGGCTGACTACTAACCTGCACCAAAATTACCATTTCATCTGTAATAAACCACCCAAAAATCCAACGTTGGAAGAAATTTGAAGCATCATAAGAAGGGAACAGTAGCAGAAAGTAGAAATACCTCAACTACACAAAACCATCAGTTCTATTCATCAAATCCACGAAACATTTCAGAAGCTACAGGAAAACCGCAGAACAACCCCAAAGTCTTTTTTTTAATAACAAAACCAAACTCCAAGCTGTCCCTATCGGTATCAGCAAACAAAACTTGCAAACGAAACAAGATGAGAAAACAAAAAATGAGCAAAACACAGCCATTCTATAAGCACCCACAATAATTAAGCTAAAGGTTACAAAACGAAGATCAAACACAAATAAAGATCATCTCGAGACCAAATCTACAACCAAAAAATTTTGAAAAAGCAGTGAAATTTACCGAAATTTATCGTCGTCGCCGGAACCCTAACTCTTAATTCCACCGCCGTAAACCGTCACCGGAGAAGTTTTCTTAATGGCCCAAGCTCCGCCGCGTTGTCAAACAACTACTCAAGCGAGCCCTCGCTTTCTAAACGCCTTCTCTTTATTCTCTCTTTCTCTCTCTTATATTTCTTTTCTTACCTTTTCGCTTCGTTTTTATTCCAATTTAACGTAACTAACAATTAATAACTGCTAATTTTTCCACTCTGGGTCCCACTTAGTTCGCACGTGCAGCATGCTAGTAAAGCGTAAAGACCGGGCTGGGCCTTGATGATCTGGGCAGCCTATGCAGAAGCAGTGACGTGAACTGACGATGCTTCACTTGTGAGCACCCGAAGGTACGTTTAAATACATGGTTAAAAAAATAAAAATAAAAAAATAAATTGAATAATAAGATGAGAAATAAAAAAATAATTATTTAATTTTATAATATTTAAATATATAAGTAAGGATAATAAATAAATTATGTTTGAATAATTAGATAAATGAAAGAATAACAAAAGTAAATTTTTTATAAAAAATTCAAATATTTTTTATTTATATTAATATAATTTTAAACTAATTTGATTAATATAATTTAAATTAATTTATTAATGTAAATTATATTAATTTTTTAGATTAATTTTTTTTTTTTATTAATATTTTGATATAATTTAACAAAATTAAATAAAATTTTAAACTAAAAAAAAAATTTTGATCATATAGTTTTATTATCTTTTCTTCTAACTCAAATTAATTAATTAATAATTATAAATATTATAAAATATTATAATAAAAATAACATATATTAATTAAAATAAATATTTAATTAAAAAATATCTAAAAAATAAATTTATTTTCTTTTTAGATATTTTACCATCATTTTATCATAATTTTACCACCAATATTTCTTTTCTTCTATTAATAAAATAAATATAGTGAAGATCACCATCATCACTGTCTATCATCAATAATCACAATTCAAACAATGTGTGAGGGAGCATTTGGAGTCAATTTTAAAAAAATTTTTTAAAAAAAATTCTATTTTATTTTGATAAATAAATTTTATTACTTTAATTTAAAAAATAAACAAAATAAATACTAAATAAAATATTACATAAAAATTTTATATTTTAAATTTAAAATAAATTTATAAATATATAAAAAATATCAAAATAATTAATATATTATTTTTTAGAAAAATTTTTGTCAAATAGACTCTGAATCATAGTTGGCAGATCCTGACTGAACTATCTGGATCAACTTAAAAATTATTAATCCGAACAAAAAATCAATCTAGATCTATAAATAGACCGGTTATATAATTAACCCGTTCTCCTCCGGCCGATCCGTCCGAATCAACTGTTTTTATATTAAAAAAAAGAAAAAAAATCTAAATCCTAACAGTGTAAGCACTTACAGCCTAACCTTATTTGTTATCTACATGCTTGAGCCGCTCGATCCTAAATCCAAAAATCCCTAATTTCATTTCGTTCGCGATCTCCGATCTCCCGTTCCAACAAGCTCGCTGGCGTTCTCCGACGAGCTTCCCCTCTCCGGCTCTTTACTCTCCACTCTCTGCTCTCCACCCTTTGCTCTCCACCCTCTGCTCTCTGCCCTCCGCTCCGGCTCTCTACTCGCCGCTCTCCGACTACGCTCTCTGGTTAGTTTTCTGCTCTACATTGTCTGCTTTCACCACTCTGCTCGTATCCGACTACTAATTTCATCTCTCCGCTGAGTCTGCACACTGTTCGCCTACATTTTCTTCTAGTTTTTGTGTTTCGTTCATTCCAATCAAGTGATCGACGTCTTGCTGGAATAATAATAAAGGGCTTATTTTCATATTCTTAAAAGCTGCAAGGTTTACGGGCAGTCTGTTGAGGTTTTTTTTAAAGAAAATTTTGAATTTGCCATGATTGTTGGATGATTCATTTTCCTGAGCTTCAAGGTTTCATTCTTCTCCAAAGGCCCCAAAGCTTGTGAAGTTGTCGAAAAAAATTGATATCTACACAGTTGTGCGCATCGTATCACTGTTTAAAAAGGTTCCTGGGTTTGAACACTGCAATTAAATTTTCTTCGCTTCTAATTTATTAGATAAACTGTGCATATCTACCATTTTTTTAATAATCATCAAACATTTTGTTGATACATTAGTTATTGTGGAGTTTCTAATATCACTGGTATTCATTGATTAGTTAATCCATCCATCACTGGAAAAGAGTTGAGTAAGGCTTTGTAGGAGCGAACATAAGACAGAAAAGATTTAAAGTTTTTTTTTTTTTTGCTTTGATATTCGTTCTTCAAACTATAGAAAAGAAAACAATACATATTAGAATTAGAAAAGAATTTTTGGATCTTTTTTTGCTGGTATAAGGATTTTTTTTCTCTGGTATAAGCACTAGTATGGCAGTCTTGCATGTGGTATTTTTTTCTTGCTGCCAGCATAAGGTTTTCTGGATTTTTTTTTTTTTGATGTAATATAAGCACCAGATGCTGCCAGTATAGGACTTTCATGATTTTTTTTTGATGTAGTATAAGCACTAGTGTAGCAGACTTAGTGAAATTTTTTTTACTACCAGCATAGGATTTTATGTATTGTTTTTTATCTAGTATAAGCACTTGTATAACATTCTTGTATGTGGAATATTTTTCTTGCTGCAGTATAGGATTTCTTGTACTATTTCTGATTTAATATAAGCACTAGTATGTCACTTGTATGTGAAATATTTTTTCTTAGTGCCAGCATAGAATTTTCTTTTATGAGGAATACTATTTACCTAGTATAAGCACTAGTATGTCACTGAATTGCTGGCAAACAAAACAGAATTGATTTTTCTTTACTTTTGCTATTTGTTACAACTTTTGTTATTTGTTTGGATGACTATCTTTTTTATTGTACTGGATTTTTTATGCAATCCACTTGAGTGTCATAGATTAACATTGCACAGGTAATAGTGCAGGAGCTTACTGACTGCCTGACAGAGTTGTAAGTCTTGAATTGAATGTGTTTTTTTACCCTTCCACAAAGCTGAAGCCTTGAAGGGATATCCCTCTAATTTATGATCCCTTTGCAAAGCTACAAAGTTTTGAATGTTGTTAGAAATTAAAAGATTATTGCTATTTGAATGTTATTAATGAAATGATGAGCTTGTTGCTTTTCAGTTTGTATTTATTGTTGAAACTAGAAGTTCAACGTGTAACATTCATAGTTAAAATTTGAAAACAGAATGTTGATATGTTTTTGGTAAAGATTCTTGATGTCTAGAATCTGGATTAGAAATGAAATAAATCTTGCTATCTCTTGCAAAAAAAGTTTCTTGCTGTGTGCTACTATATGTATTGTAACTACTGTCTAGTTGACCCGGGTCAACCTGCGACCCGTTGACCTGAACAGTATTTCGGGTCAACGTTTCGGTTCGGTTTTTTATAACTATGCTCTGAATAGCTTCAAAACTCAAAAGGTGAAATCTGTCTAGAAACTCAACTATTAAGTACTCAGAAAACGCCATACTCATTAATTATTTTTTAATTAATTCGAAGTGCTATTCAATCAAATGCACGCCGTCCAATTTCATCCCAACGAACTCTGATGCGGCGATGCCGTCAGTACACAAGCATAGTGAGTTGGGTCTTTTTTTTTGTTAAATTTTTTAGTGAAGTATTCAAATTAACACGCTGTCCGCTGTCTAATGTAATTTCTTTTTTTTTTTTTGTCTCTTTTCTTGAATACCGGCCTGCTGGGTTGTTTTATTAGGCCGAATAGCCTCGGTCCATCACGTTAGCCCATTCCAGTAATTCAGAATTGTCGTACAGACTACAATACGCCCACAAAAAATTGGAAAATTGGTTAAATCGTGAGTGTTAATTTTTGTCCACTTTTTAAAAATTGTTACTGAATGCAATGCATGAATTTTAGATTTGGGAACGTTTGGCTGGACATTCCAATTCCATTTAATTCCAAATTATATTTCATATTTAAATAATTTTTTAAAAGTGCTATTCTTTTATATATACTTTTATTATTTTTGACTAAAAATATCAAATGTATTTTTTGCATTCTTTTAAAAACATTCTATTTTAAAAAAATTCTATTTATAAATATTTTAAAATCGTTCCCTATGGAGATTGTTTTGCACATGTATAACTACTTTGAATATTGAATTCACTTTTGTGTTTTTATATACTTATAACTATCTCGAATTTTTTTTGTTCCAGTTTTACTTGATTTCTATTAAAAATATGAAGTTATAGATTACTATCATATGTAACATACTTAAGATTCTTAATTTATGATTATTTAACATGGTATCATGGGGAAAAAATTAATTTAAAGATTCCACCAAAACCTAAAAAATTTATTTAAATATTTAAAAAATAGAATAGAAAAAGAGTTGAAAATATTTCTAAACATCACCTTCGTATATTTTTAGGGAGCGTTTGATATCGGTTATCCTAAAAATAATTTTTTAATTTTTAATTTTATATTTTAATATATTTTTATAAGTATTTAAAATATTTAAAAATATAGAAAATATAGAAAAAAAAATTTACGTAATAAATTTTTTTATTATATATTTTATTTTTTTAAGTTAAAAAATAAAGTTTATTTAAAAAAAATAAAAATATTTTTTATTCTAAAAAAATTCTATTTTAAAAAGAATTTCAAAACCTCCTGCATAGATGATCGTCTTCTGTTCTTGAAATGCTCGTTTTGGTTAGAGTCTTTGATAATCGTATCAACGTAACACCTGATACCTACAAAATCACCAAGTGCTTGTCAGTAAAACTTCCGTACTGTTAAGAAGAATTTCGCGGTTATGAAAGTGAAAACACGAAGTGAATTCTGAAATAATTAAACCCAAAAAAAAAAACACAATCCTTGGTAAAGCCTTTAGACTGAGTGAGATACAGCAAAGAAGACTAATAATTACCTCTTTTACCTTCAGGACAGGGAAACTTGTGATAAAATTGGCTCCATTGACTTCTCTCCTGCTTACATAATTAATTCTTTCAGCTAATGATGCTGCCCAAAATAACAACAAAGAACAAAGATCTAAAGTTAAAAAGGAAATGTTGGTACAAGTTAGTCTCCATATAGTAAATGATCAGCAAGTACGCGTACCTTAAAAAAGTAGGACACTGGGTTGCAAATATTATCAGCAAGGTAACTCTAAAATGTAGGTCTACTAATGCCAAATGCGAGAAATCTGTAACTTGCAGAAGTGTATCCTGGTTAGTGCCAGGAATGGAGCCTGCCGGACATGTGGTACCTTGTAAAGAATGGTAGAGATCTTCAGCTTTTGATGCAAACCCTTCTAACTTGTAGAGTCTAGTAACAAGGTGAATAGTAACCAACGTCATGACCAAGCAAACTAACTCCTAAGTTTTTCTTCTGGCCCTTTGCCCCAAGGTGTGACCTCAAGGTTTTAACATCCTCAAACTGCCCTAGAGATGCATATATATTAGAAAGCAACACAATGTGGCCAGATTCCAATGAGTTTGTCTGTAACACCTTATCTGTAGCAGTTTCAGCAAGTTGCTTTTCACTATGTATCAGGCAACCACCAAGTAATGCCCTCCACACCTTCTCGCTGTCCTCATTCCTCATGAGGTCTGCCACCTTTCTTGCATCTTCCAATCTACCGGCTCGGCTGAGCATGTCTACCAAGCATCCAAAATGTTCTCCACTAGGCTCAACTTTCTTTTCCTTGGCCATTCTTGAGAAAATGGCCAAACCATCTTCTACATTGCCAGCATGGTTACAAGCACTTAGAATGTTAAGATAAGTTATGCTATCAGGCTCTTGACCATACTTGCCCATGTCATAGAAGAATCTCAATGCAGCCTCAATTTCTCCATTCATCCCATATGCTGATATCATTACGTTACAGGACACTCTGTTACAGTTCGACATCTCCCTAAATGCTCTTTCTGCAAGGTCTACACGGCCACATTTCCCATAAGCAGCCACAAGACTATTTTGAAGTGTTGTGAACAGAAGAAATCCAGATCTCAAGCTGTAGCTATGGAGCAGTTTAGAAAGTCCTAGACCTCCAAGCTCAGTGCAAGCTGCCAGCAAACAGCTGACAATTGTAGAATCCAGATTGAGTTTTTCTGTTCTCATTTTGACCAACAATCTCAAAACTTCTTGATGCCTTCTGTTCTGCACGTAACCTGAAATCAATGCTGTCCATGAAACCAATGTCCTATCGTCCTTATGGTCAAACAACCACCTTGCAGAAGCCATGTCCCCGCACTTGGAGTACATGGATATCAGAGAGTTTTTTATGCGAAGGACTGACTCTAGACCAGCAACAATGACGTGACTATGAACTGACCTCCCTTTTCTTAAGGCTCCAACAAATGCACAGCTTGTGATCAGATGTATTATGGTTACCATATCAGGATCACTACCATAAGCTCTCATATGATGGAAAATCTGAAGAGCTTCTTGTGCATGTTCATGCTCCACCAGAAACCCCATCATTGTCGTCCAGCTAATGACATCCTTGTGAACCATCTTCTTAAAGAAGTCGCATGCAATTTTTACATCTCCAGAGGTCATGTACATCTCAAGAACTGAATTTTTAACTGAGATGTCACCATCAAAGCCAATTTTCACTATATAACCATGAAGGCTTTCACAGAGCTTGAATGAACCATATCCAACACAGCTCTGACTCATGCACAATAATGTGATGCAGTTGGGCATGAGACCGACTGAGCAAACTTGTTTGAATAACAAAATGGCCTCTTCAAACAGGTTACTTTGTAAAAAGACTGTAACCATTGCGTTGCAAGTAACGAGATTCCACTTAGTCATTTCAGCAAACAAAGAGTTTGAAACCTTGGTACTGCCGCAACTACCATATGCATCTAGCAAAGCAGTCCTGACATGTGCATTATCTTCCAAGCCAACTTTGACTATCAATCCATGCAAACATTCCGCAAGTCTCAGCGATTGCATACCACACACACTAAGCAGGACTGCAACAAATGTGAAAGAATTGGGACCAATACCAAACTCCCACATACGAGAAAAGAGATCCACTGATTCAACAAAAAGCCCATTACTGGAATACCCATAGATCATTGTAGAGTATAAGATCACATTCTTCTCAGGAAATTCATCAAACACCTTCTGTGCAACATCAGTCCTTCCAATTCTGCAGTGAGACTGAATCAACTTGGTAACTAGAGCCGCCTTAGAAGCATATTGCATTGAAGAACTAAAGCTTCTAATATGACTGAGAGATTGAATCCCGTAACAAAAGCACACCAAACAACTGCATTTCCTTAAAGCGATCATGTAATAATCATTCAAATCAATCAATCAAGTTGAAAATAAAACTTTAGGATTTTGATTTGTAAAGGGCCAATCTCAGTAAGAGAAAGGTCCTTCTAAAAATTGGACTATGCTGCTTTGAGTGGCAAGCACACGGTATTCTTTAGTAAAAGGCGAAAGAATAGTTCGCTCTGTGCGCACCACGCAGCTGCGTAATTTCAAATTTGTCGAAATGATCTGCTTATAACTTTTTTCTGCTTCGAAGAACAGCCGCCTCTTATCAATGTGGAATCAATAAGAACTACATTAGAAAGTGGGCATTGCTGCAATTGGGTTTCCATTGGGCTCAATTTTATTGGGCTAGGCTTTTAACACATTTATGGTTTTGCCCAAAAAAAAGAGGTTTTTAATTATAAATTGGTGCCAACGTGGAAATACAAACGACGTTATATCATTAGGGTTCGATATTCTTCAATCTAAACCGTTAAACTCTATTCTTCAACCTTCTGCAGAAGAAGATCACGATCCTTCCATCAGAACCTTAACGCCGCCGACTCGTGAATTTCGATCTCGAAATTGAACAAATTTTCCATCCGTTTTTGGTCAATTACCCTTTCGATCTGTTGATTTTCGTGATCAATTGATCGATTATCTTCTCCGATCTGTTGATTTTGGTGGTTGATCTAGTTGGAATTGAGATTTTCCCTAATTTGGATTTGGGACCAGATCTGCCCTTCCTCCGCTCTGATCTCTGCGATTTGTTGACGGATCTAGGTTAGTTTTTTTAAATTCTGGCTTAGGGTTATTTTATCCCCAAACTTGATTTTTCGAATTAGGGCTTTCTTAAATTCCTTGTGGTTTTGACAAATTCTTGTATGGAATTGATTGCATGTAAGTTTAATTTTATTTTGGATGGTTTTGAGCGTGTAAGTTTTGCTTAGTCCTGCTGTTCGCCTCTCCGTATCGGTGATCCAGGATTACTGATTTGAGAATGCTGTTATTTGTATTGGAGTATTCACTTGATCAAATAATTCGTTAATTTGTGATTTATTTCGGACAATTTTAAAGAAATAATTTTTTAATTGAACTTTCTGAACTTGTTATCTGATGTGGAAATTTAAAACATTCTGAAGACAAATAGACTCTTTCTTTCCGTTGTGTAGGGACATTATTGATTATTAATTTAGGTTATTAAATTGGAGAAGCTTGCAATGCCGTGGACAGTTATTTACTATAATAAGCTTGAGTGTTATGGGAATTGTGTTCAGAGGCAATGCAGCTCGGTGCATGTGTTGTCTAGTTGTTGGTTCTGATGTTAACAATTTTTCTTGCTTTTGCAAGTAATAAATAATATTTATGTAAAAAATATCTTGAAGTTAGTTTGCAGCAGAACAGTGAATGGAATCATATAATTAAGTTCACTTTATGATGACTTATGCATATTAGACCTTTGGTTTCTTTGAAGTATGAAAATTTTCAGTTTCCAATTAGCCCTGTTGTAAAGTTGAATTTAGGCATTGTCCACCAACACATTGGTTTATGTGGCTCTCTTGTGAATGTGCATTGCAATGGACTTTCTTTTCCTTCTATTCTGTGTTTTTGTGCATGCCTGTGTTAGTTATTTATTCTTACTTTTTTTTATACTGTTATTTGCTTCTTTTCAACTAATGTGTACGTGTACATAATCATATGCATGCATAAACTCTTATGTAACAATTTACCTTTAAGAATGATGAGAAGTTAATGACAGGTGGATTACACTTGATAAAATGAAACTCACCTTTTGGTCATCAATGAAACTCGAAGAATAAAGGGATATAGATTTGTTGTTTCCATATAGTTAAAGGGCTAAGATATACGTTTACTCTTGAACCTACCTTAGTATTAAGCATATTGTTCTAGCATGTTAGAATCATCTCTCAACTAACCATGATGTTGAGATCTCGAAGTGGATGATGCATTATCAATTAGCTTCTGGCTGCTATGTGTATCTTATATTTGCACTTATTGAGATGTTGAAATTGCTTTTAATGCCGAGGCTGCTACTCTGCTGAGTTGTGAAAGGAATTTTGTGGTGCTGTTATATTAATTTCTGGCCCAGTGTTGGGTGGTAGACGGTGTGATGCTATCCTGTTGACATGTATGGTTTCAATTTTACACTTGCAGTGGGAAAATAATGGTGCTTGGAAACAGCAAGCGGCCTTCCTCTAGCGATGAGTGCTGTTTTCCTGCTTATAAGCACCTGCGGCGATCTGAATGTGTCGGCATGTTTAGCACCCTTGGATCTCTGGTTTCAGGTAAGGATGCTCATATTGATCTAATTGATCTGTGGAGAGCCTGTGGGCTATTCAGTGATGCATTCTTGCTCACTTTGATGCTTTGGATAGGTTCCGAAAGCAAAAGTGGCACTTCTTCTCCACATGTTGTAGGTCCTACTATGGTAAATGGTTGCCACTTCACTGGCAGTAGTCATGAGGTCGAAGTTTCTAGGGGTGAGTCTCCGAGATCTCCTCGTGGCACTTCAAGCCTCTACAAGGGTTTCAACAGTACTGGCGCTTCGGATGTATTGCGGTACAGAGATGTACCAGGTGGTTCGCCTCAGCTTGTAAATGGTTGTCCAAGGACTGGCGATTTTATTCAGCAGGAAGCATATTCGAGATTTGATGCCATTAGTGACAAAGATGATGAGACAAATTCATTAGGTAAATTCCCAGGCGATTATTAGCTATTTATGAATAGTCACTTGTCATTTATCTACATAAGATGATGAAAGGTCGTCTGTGTCATCTTTCTTTCTCAGCTAATGCTGATGAGGATTTCTCTGTTGATCCTGATGAGGAGTTACAGAGAAGTCCTTCTCTTACTCATGAAAATTCCTTAATGGGTGCCTATGAAAGCGCTTGGGGCGTTCCATGGCTTACCTACATCTCAGATGGAAAACAAGATCTAGTTCCAGATTCTTTTCCGGGTTATTTTGAGGATGGCCACAGGATATGTACAGGTACAGCCAGTCAAGTTGAAGACATCCGTTCACCGGCATATGAGTACCCATATCGGAAGCTTGTTCCTGTTGGTTCAAACCATCAGGCTGACATTCCAGAATTGAAGCAACCAGGAAAGATTTGGAATTCTTCTGTGGTTTGTTTGTCTTCAACTATTTTTAATGAAACCAATGATGATGACAGCCATAGGTGGTTTGGTACCTGTGTCACTCCAATGCCTGATTCCAATGTATTGGCGTCAGAGATCAGGCTTGGGTGCAGAACAGAGTGCATCTGTGAAGATAAAGGCTCCAAAAGATGCAGTAGACAGCATGTTATGGAAGCAAGAGAAAAGCTGAAGCGGACTCTAGGAGAGGATGTGTTCAAGCAGCTAGGTTTCTATGACATGGGGGAGGATGTGGCAGAGATCTGGACTGAAGAAGAAGAGCATATGTTTGAAGAGATTGTCTTATCAAATCCTGCATCTCTTGGTAAAAACTTTTGGAACTACCTCCCAAGATATTTCCCTTCTCGAAGTTGCAAAGAGCTTATCAGCTATTATTTTAACGTATTTATGCTTCGAAAGAGGGCTCAACAGAATGGATTGGAACCATTGCATGTTGATAGTGACAATGATGAGTGGGAGTTGAGTGATAATGGTGAGTGTGAAGAAGAAGAAGAAGGCTCTGTCATCGAGTCTCCTGTTAAAGATGAAATTCCTTGTACCGTTCATCATGAAGATTCCGACTTTGGAGATGCATGTGATGACTCTACTGCGGATGAGGCTGATAGAGAACAGCACTGTGATGGCCCTAGTGTCATCAAGAATGAAGGCAAGATGTTGCATGACCAAGATGATGAATATGATGTTCAAGACGATTCATGCACATCATATGAAGGCCAGCACCATGCAGGTGATTCTTGTGGTGGTTCTGTTGACATACAGGAGATACAGTATGATCTGGTTGAGGAACATAAGAGCATGAAAGGAGTGTACAGAAATGATGACTTAAATGGATTACATGATGCTGATTATGATGTGGGTCATTGTGACATGAAACCTTGGGATATTGGTTACCACTTTGGAAGCACCAACAGTGTTGATTTCTTACCTACTTGTAATGTTATTGAAGAGGTTTTTGGTAAGGAATCTTGGGAGGATAGTATGGGAGGTCATGGTTTTAGCTAGGAACTTCAAGACAGAGAGCGAGAATTATATTAGCAAAGAGTATGCTGGAGGATGTCATATCCAATTTTCCTGTATATAGATGAAGTGAGCTGAGCTCTGCCCATTGTAAGTAGCATTCTTGTACAAGAAAGAAAGTGGTCATACATCCCTTGGTTCAGTAGTGCCCTTTGCCTATTTGAGCTGTGTACTAATCTTATTCATGTAGCGAACGTATGTTGTATACTATGCAGGCCCATTTTTAAGTGAGAGGTATATATATTCTCAATGACCATATAAAGGTAGTTCATGCCTCAATTCTACTATTTTTTCATGAGTTCCATATCTTCAAGACATCTGTTTCTCCTTTTCTTTTTAATATGCCAAGTTTGAGGACTGGCACTCTTGTAAAACTTTGCCCAATGAGATAATGCACTTGTGCTCGAGGAATGAAGTCCCTCCCTCTTGTCATTACAAAAAACACGAATCTTGCCAAACAAAACAAATTCATTTCCCATGTGTTTCGCTAAAATTTGTATCAATAAGTATGAACGCAGAGAAAATTTTATCAATAAGTATGCACTGATAAAGGATAAATGGTTTTGCTGTTTGGTCTGCGACGGAACGGAAACGTAAGCTCGAAGCCTCTTTTCGAGAAAAGACCATGCAAGGCAAAAGAGCAAATTTTTTTCTCTCTCTCGTTTGTTTCGGTTCCCCATGCTATCACTGTTTATACGTTGTTCATAAATAAAATCTTCAAATCAACTTCGAAGACAATTAAAATTAACTTTTTTCTTCTAGAACAATTACACGAGTAGAATGCGGTTTTCAGATGAAACAGGAAAAATGGGCTGGAATCAACGGTCCAGATTTTGATCAAAAGTGGGATGGTTAGATTTGGAGATGTTAGAATTGGTTATTAAGAAAGAATTTTTCTGAAAAAATTATATTTATAAATTTTGAAAAATATGCTTACTTTATCTAAAAAATAAATAATAATAAAAATACATGACTAAAACTTTTTGTACTTTATTAATTTTTAAAATTTTTGACAAAATATTTTAAATTTTTTTTAAAATATGAAATATAAAAAATTGAATTGAAAAAGAAATTACAAACTTAGCCAAACGTCTATGATTCGGTTGTCATCGAAGGATCCCTTCTTCCATTTGTCTTCTCTTTGGCTTCTTCTTGCCACGGCGCCACCTGTCATTTCTCGCCAGCCCCCGATAACTACCATCCTGTTACAAACTCAATCTTCTAGGTGACGTTAAAAAATCAAATTCGAAAAAGGAGATAAAGACGAGTAAGAAAAAGAGCATGAGCTTGCAGTTACTGCTGTCGTTAGCTATTAGACATCGATCAGAAAGATTGATGACTCACCGCCACTCTTTTTACCACCACTGAAAAATTTACTAAATCAATTTAGAAAAGAAAATAGTTGGCTTAATTTGCAAGTGAAAATTTTAAATATTGCATTCTTTTTTATTAATTAGGCATGGGACTAAAATAAATCTCCTATCATATCTGTTGAGTTTGATTCATAAGCGGAGAAGATAGATACGATATGTAATAAAAATAATACAAAAAGTTTATTGTAGCCGTCGGCGGGCGGTTGCAGATGTCAACCTATGCCGTGGTATTGAAAAAGCCGAGTAGAAGAAAAAAAAAAAGGGCTACGGAAGGGAAACGTTCTTTTTAGATCAGTTTTTTGTTTTCGCACGTGATAATCGAATCTAAGGGATCAAATCTGCAACGTTGATCACATTCCATTTTTTCCATATTTCCTCTCTCGATAAGTAATAGGGTCAATGATGACGCCGTTAATCAATCTCAACAGAGCTGTAGCTCTGCAGTGCATATCAGCTTCTTCTCCTCCGCGCTTTTTTGATATTGTTGCTTTTGTTGTTTTTTCTTCGTATATTCATTATACGAAACAAACAGACACCGTTTCCTATGTATAACGTAAACAATACAAAAAATGGAAGCGTACGTGTCCATATTAATACCGTTAGTTGAAACTTTAAATCTTCATTATTCTGTTCTAGTAGTGTTACGATTCTGTTTTGTTACGCTAATGGCTACATTACAAAAATAACACATTCATTCATCAAAACTTATCTTTCTCTTATGTCCTCTCTCTTATCATCATCTCTTTGTAGATGCTTATTCACCCTAGATTCACATTTAACCCAAACCAAGTTAACTAACCAAACGTATATAAAACAGAGAATATTAGTACAAAAAAGTATAGAGAAATAAAAGCCAAACCTAATTCAGTCTATCCATACTGACATAAAGTATACTACTTATAAAAAATTGATCGAATTATGAAACTCCTGAAATGAATTAGCGACTTACACTAAAATATGAAGGTCATAAATGAAATACATAGTGAAGTTAAGTTTAGCCCAACTCTATACCGAATTGACTCAGCCTGAATTGATACTTATATAATGAACTTATAATCGTTTTTCAAAACCAACTAATAATAGAAAGAATGAATCTAAATTTTCATAAATATAATCTTACGACTAAGTGATAAATAATATGAGACTAAACTTCTTTAACACATATTAATTTCATAGTAAATATTTTGCTTGATTTTAGGGCAAATAATCACTTTATCTAAAAAAAGACAACTGATCTGCTGGATGTTAGGTGTAAAGAAAATTTTAGTTTCAAATTATTTATCTATAATTTTGAGATAGATATTTAAAAATATTTAGGCCTATCTTTTATTGCCAATTGATCTTAAAAGAATACTATATTGTCATAGGTGTAAGTCATGTAATAATAGTTTTCGATATAAGAATGCAAGAAAAAAGATGCGGGGTATCGAAGAGTGGTATGCCAATTAGTAGCACCCCAAGAATTTAAGAACTCCCTATCCTGTAATTAGTTAGGTTATTTTTTTAAAATATTCGAATTAGTTTCTGACGATTAACAAGTTGGCAGTAGTAATTTTGCTAGGCATTTTCCAACATTAACTACATCGAGCTTACATAAATTGTGGGCCGGAGTTGTTCAATTCTTAAAGCTGGGAACGGCCCATTATAAAGGTCATCTCCTATCTTCAAGGTCAACTGTCTGATGAGCACGTGTCTCACTTTTCTTTCTTCCTCCTATTTCACTTCTGGTTGTTTACCACCATTTCTGAAAATGAACTTCCCTTCCTTCAACGTGTCCTCTCCGCGATATGATCAGCCGCCATTAACGAATCACAACGGTGTGTATGATAGACTTTAAACATCATTGATTAACTCAATCATTTTTCAGAACACGTCCGCTCTCGCAATCCGCGCGCTTCCTTCCCTTCAACCGCCACGGGTTTTCTTTTCCTTTCCTGCCCTGCAAAGCTCTTAAATTTCTCTTCTCCTCTTCTATATATGACTGCACTTTTGCGGTTGATCTCAATTTCTGTTTTTTTTTTTTTTATCTCAGAGAGAAAAGCTTCGATTTCCATGGCAGCTCAACAACAAAAGCAATCTTCATCTTCTTTGTTTTATCCTAACGTTGTTGAATCCAATCCTGATTCTCTTTCACCATTTGTTTGGAATAATTCCAGCAATTACAATCTCTACCCTTCAATCGATACAGAGAACAACAAGAACAGCTCTTCTCCTTCTTCTTCTTTGTATCCAACTATAGACATGGCGGACAATAACGATACAGACGAATGCGAAAACACTCCGGTAGAAGAAGAGCTGGTGATCGCCGTGCCAGGAGCGATACTTCACTTGGTCGATAAACACCGCAGCGTGGAACTCGCTTCCGGTGATTTCACTGTGATTCGTCTTCGTCAAGGCGAAGCTTCGATTGCGGTAATTGCCCGCGTTGGAGCTTCCCCGAACGCCGTTCAATGGCCTCTAGCTCGCGATTGTGCCGCTGTTCGTCTCGATCGATCCCATTATTTCTTCTCCCTTCGCCTTCCACCGAATGTTGTTGACGAAGATGAAAAGAATAATGTCGATGACGTGTTCAGCTATGGGCTTACTATTGCTTCGAAAGGGCAAGAAGATGTTTTGGAGACCCTAGATGAGATTTTAGATCATTATTGTAGTTTTTCGGAGCAAGAGGTGAAAGCCAAAGGGAAAGGGAAAGAGATTGCAGTGTTAGATGGGGAAGTGGAGAAAGAAGCTACGGCGGTGGAGGTTGTCGAAGGTGGAGCGAAGATGGAGATGTTGGAGGAAAGATCGGCGGCTTACTGGACAATGTTGGCTCCTAATGTGGAGGATTATAACAATTCTGTGGCAAAGGCCATTGCGAAAGGATCAGGGCAGCTGGTGAAGGGGATTCTTTGGTGTGGAGATGTTACAGCTGATAGGCTTCGGTGGGGGAATGATTTTCTAATGAAGAGGATGGGGAAAAAGGATAATCCATCCGAGATCAGTCCTGAAACTATGAGGAGGATCAAGAGGTTTGTTTCAATCTTTGGTCTTCTTTGTGCATTTTGCTGAAATGTCATTTGCTGAACTATTTTTTTTATCAATTAGAGGCTTGATATGTTAATCGAAGAGAAATTCATTGTTCAATTTTAAGGAACTGGGGAAGAAGTTTTGAATGCTTGCATATCATAGCCTCACCGCTGCCTAAGCGTTAACTTGCCATAGTTGTTTTCTGTCCTTCATTATTGTCTGGTGAAACTATGCAGGAGCAGTTTATGTCTGTCTAGCATAATTGTTAATTATGTCAATATGTATTATTGAGTAGTGCGAAGTTTTGTGATAGAGTTGTTTCTTTTTGAGGCATATAATGTTGTTTGAGATAATTGAATAATCTTTTCTTTTGTTGATTTGGTTTTGAGACTGGCTTTCGTCCTGAAAATGTAAATGACGTATATGTAAGAAGAAATGTGCAATATTGGTCCTAATTTGTAGTTAAGAAGTGGAATGTATCAGCAAAAAACTCTAGTTTAGGAAGATAAAGAGAAATGCAACTCTCAGTGGTGCTCAACAATCTACATTTCCTGATGTTTCTTGTTATAGTTCCAAGAACAACCAGTTGTTATAGAATTGATTCCTCGGCATGTTGCTTGCTTTGGAAAATTAGTCTGATGACCTGATTGTCATATTCATTGTCTTCATACAGGGTGAAAAACATGACGAAGATGTCAGATAAAGTAGCAACGGGAATCCTCTCTGGGGCAGTGAAGGTCTCTGGATATTTTACAAGCTCGGTTGTGAATTCCAAAGTAGGCAAAAAGTTTTTTGGCCTCTTGCCGGGTGAGATCGTTCTTGCTTCACTTGATGGATTTGGTAAGTTTTCCAATTTAAATCTTTCAGGAGGTGTCTTCTCTTGATGAATGCTAACTGATGCTAGTTTCACTTGTAATTTGCAACGTCTCTAATTTCAGATACTGTCAGTGTACTTAATATTTACTTGTGACTATTCTCCTTCTCAGTTGCATACATGAGCAGAACTCATTTGATATTTAGTACCAAGACCTTAGTTAATGAGGTGGTTTGAGTTGTTTGAGATTTTTGCAATTCCATCTTAGAGTTGTTAGATTATAAGGAACCAGAAAGTTGAGCTGTCATGACTTTGGTAGCGACTCTCAATCATAGCAGTTCCAACATAAACTGTATTGTGCACGATGCTTAAGATCATGACAAAAAGTTGAATACATGTTAGGTACCGAGATAAGTTATAAGTAGCAGCTTCTTCAATAAACAAGCAACACTACTTGTTTGCAAGTTCAGTTTCTATTATTATTTGCGACATGAACTGCAAACTGATGTTCTTGGTTGATTATTGTCTATGCAAACAGGAACAATATGTGATGCTGTTGAAGTAGCTGGGAAGAATGTTCTGTCTACATCAACAGTTGTGACAACTGGGCTGGTGTCCCGCAAGTAATTACTTACTCTATTACTGATTTGTTTTTACGATTACCTACTCTCTTGCATGGGATTGGGTTGCGAGAGTTATATCCAATATTTGTTGTGCCTCAGTGTCTCCAGAATATTTTTGCAGAGGATGATACTTAGTTGTTGATAAACTCTGTTACAGATACGGAGAACATGCAGGACATACAACAAACGAAAGCCTGGCTGCTGCTGGGCATGCTGTTGGAACTGCCTGGGCGGTGTTCAAGATCCGAAAGGCACTCAACCCAAAGAGTACTTTCAGCCCTACTACTTTAGGAAAGACGGCACTTAAACAAGCAGCTGCAGAGGTGAAGGGCGGAAAGAAGAAATAGATGTACCTTTTACTTTGTTATTGGCGTATACTCTGTATTGGGTTTTTTTTGTTCGTCCTTTGTTTCGTAAGGCGTTAATATATGATGAAGTGGTTTAGGTTGTTTTTTGTGCTCCAAGTGGTCTTATGTTTTATGTGAACTTTTCCTCTGGGGTTTGTAGATAATAACTGCTACTTAGGTAAGATGATTGTGAATCATCTCATTTCCGCTCTTGTTTGTCTTTTTTATATGGTAGCGACCTAGTACGGGTTTTATAGTGTTTGAACAGTGTACTAGGCTATAAGCTTGGAAGGCACTTGTCGTGGAGCATTATCTTCGGAGTTGCTCAAATTTAGACAAAGATGAACCTGATCTTAGAATATTTAAAAGTGCTTACATAAGATAACAAATATTTTAAATTTCTTGTAACATGTTATTGAAATGAAATGAAATGAAACTATATAAGGAAATCAGTTATATAAAACTAAGTTATGTAAAACCATTAATATTTCTAAGGTAATTGACTTCTATCACAAAATTTGCTTCCACCAGATTCTAAACTCCAGCCACAAAATTCAATCTGTAGATGTCAAAGCTGGATGGATATGAGGCGACTAAAGCAATTAGGAAGCTCGAGGAAGCCACTGGTTCTCACATTCCAATAGGTGTGTTAACAGCACATGCAATGTCGTCAGATGAAGCAAAGTTCTTAGAAGTAGAGATGGATGCCTACTTGACGAAACCAATTGACTGCAAGCTAATGGTTTCTGAAATCCTTTCCTTAAAAAAAAGAGATGCTTAAAGTCTTAGTTGTGATAATGAACTGCAAAATATGCATGTACAGTCTGTAGAATTTTAGTTCCTTCCAAAATGTAAATGTTAGCAAAGTTACTGTAGTACTAATTATACTAATGGGAGAACAAAATTTTGAAAATCATCATTGTTGTTCAACTTCAACAGTGAATAACATAAAGCTTATTGAAGAGTATAAAAAAAAATTAATTGCAACTAATCGATGACAACCAAGTACAGCTTTCTGGATTTGAATATGGCCCCATTTGGACGTGCTGAAATTTTTGTACTTCTGCATTAGAGTGTTTTAAGCGGCTGTGAAGCTTTTGCTATAAAAGCAGCTTTATACTGAAAAGTGTTTTGATAAATTGTTACTGTATTGTGCTTTTTAATGTTGAAAGCTGAATGAAGTGCTGGACTAAACTTATACTTATTTCTGTATAAAATATAAAATGACTAAAATACCCCTAAATATATAATAATTAATATATTGTGAAAATTTTAATTTTTTTTATATATTATTTATTTTTTAAATTTAATAAATTTATTATGTAAAAATTATATAAATTTATTAACAAATTATATTATTGATATCAATCAATAATTAATTTGAATAATATTGATTATATAATTATTATTATAATATTAAATTTGAAGCTGTTGGAATATCAAGACTGATTTTGATGATAACAAATATTAAGAATTATAGTTTATGAATTAGATGGACCAATGATTTAAACTAAGCTATGCAGAATTGAAAGTATAAATTCTTGCAAATAAATAGTTATAGTCCAGCCAGCTGCTTTATAGGAAACTCTACTTGGACGCAAGATGAAAATCAATAAGTGTTGGACAAAGAAGAGAGCAGAGAGAGAAGTCTCACAAGAACGGTAGACTAGATTATCTGCGATCCCGAACCGAGTGAAAATGATCAAGTTGTAAATTTTGAGGCAGATTCGATCGTGATGCAAATTGGTTTGAGGAAGATATTTTTACCAGAGCTAGAACAACATGCATACAACAATCTTGGCTAAAGAGTTTATCAAATTATGATCTACACAATTTTGGAAAATTCGTGAAAGATCGAAAGAAATTAAGAAAACATACATTCAGAAAAATCGGACAATAGTGGAGTCAACTTTCGGATGAAGTTTGATCAAAATTTTCTCATTCGTTTGAAGCCAATTTTTGAGGACATATAGAACATCATATCCACTTTGTCATTTCACATCAAGTTCAAGAACAAATCACGACAAATGAATATCAAGAACACAATGCTAAAGTGCCATCAAAACCAGTTTGTCAAGATACCGTAATCTGTAATTGAATATCGATTTTCATTAAAAGCCTAGGATCCGATTACAAAGAGTATACATATACTGATCCACCATAGTCTTTGCGACGATACATCACAATAACCTACTATATGGAGCAACTATACAAAATGATTCAGATAAATGAAGTTGTGAAAAACACTCCATATAGAGCCTTCTTACAAGATTCACAAGATGAAATCCAAGCATTCTTTCATTGCATATCGAGTTGATTTTCTTTGGAACATCCAAATGATAATACACTTCAAATCACTAGCATTCGTCATCGCAAAACAAATTTATATATTGCAGTCCACAAAGAATCAAATTGAACATCCAACAGAACCTCACATGACCGATCTATGAATTGGTAAGAAAAAATTCGAATTTGAGCTTGATGTATTCGGTCACCGATTGGTTCATCGTCTCCATACTAAAGGCCACGAGAAAAGAGCAAAGAAGGGGAGCACACGCGGAGAAATTGAAATCACCGACAAGCCCATTTATTGTTATAAAAGAAAGATCCAACCGTTGAAGACCTATTTGATGGAACCCGGTTAGCGAACAGAGAAGAGCAAAGTGACAACATTGTAGCAGGCGCACAAGGGAGACAACGGAAAAATTTCCTACCGTTAGAAGATTAGAAATTTCAACATCCAGAGAACAGAAAATATAAGAGGGAGAAGAAGAGAAAAATAAACCAGGCGAGAGACACTACAGAGCAAAAAAAAAACAGAGCCACATACATAAGAAAAAGCTTACATAAAGAAAAAACATCTCTCCCACAACCTCACTGCCTGAGCTTTATCTAGATATATCTTTGGCATTTCTTTGATCCTCTCTTTGCTTTACTAAGTTTAAATTCAATCCAGTGAGAGAGATCCAGTGCTTGAAAATTGTTTGTAACAAACATACTCGTTGAGAAGGACTTGGTTAAGCCTTCTCGGTTGTGCTAATCTTGTAAGGAGCTACGTACTTTACACAAGGCCTTGGGTAAGGCTTGTGTCTTAGCAGCCGGAGAGACTTGTGAGTCTAGTAGGCTGTAGGTGGTTTATCTTGAAGAAAGAACCGGTTAAAGTAATGGTGTTTGGCTAAACACATTACTTGGTATTGTAGCAACTTAATAAGAATTAGTAGAATTCACTCTTGACAAAGAGTGGCCGTGGACGTAGGCAAATTCATTTGTCGAACCACGTAAATTCTGTGTGTTTGTGTTTTGAATAATTTTTTATATTGCTTGCACTTAAACTAAACAAAGAACGTCAAACAGAGAGAATCTGTTTACGTTCAGTCGACTATACTGCTACTATATTGTAGGAAATCAGCTCTGTTTATATACGAATACTGGATTAAAATTTTTAGCTACCAACTCAATTCACCCCTCCCCTCTTGAGTTGGTTGTGCAGGTTTGACCAACAGAAGCTCCTGAATATATAATAATTGATATATTGTAAAATTTTTATTTTTTTGATATATTATTCATTTTTTAGATTTAATAAATTTATTATGTAAAAATTATATAAATAATTATTTGTATCAATATTTATAAATTTATTAACAAATTAAATTATTGATATCAATCAATAATTAATTTGAATAATGTTATTATATAATTATTATTATTATATTAAATTTGAAGCTTCTGAATATATAATAATTGATATATTGTGAATTTAAGTCTTTTTTATATATTATTTATTTTAAAATTTTTAAAAATTTATTATGTAAAAATTATATACATAATTACTTGTATCAATATTTATAAATTTATTAACAAATTATATTATTAATATCAATCAATAATTAATTTAAATAATATTGATTATATAATATTTATTATAATATTAAATTTGAAAAATATATTTAAATAATTGTTAAATTTTTATATTATTTAAATAATTAATATAATGTGATAATTTTATAAATTTATCGTGGATAATATAGTTATTTCGTAGAAAAAAAAAAAAGCAGCCGCGTGCTTTTTTCTTAAATCATCTTGAGATGCTTTTGAGAAAGCACGATTAAAAGCACTCTAAAGTAGCTTAAAGCTGCACTATCCAAACGCTTCAAACACTGTTTTGTGCTTTTTTCGAGCTTTAAGTTCGAAAAAAGCACAGCCAAACAGGTCTTATGTCTTTACTGATCAAGAATGGCAACCCTCCAGTAAAATAAGCATTATACCAATAAAATTTCGTTTCAAGAATATTAACCTCTAGAAAATAAGCAAAATACGTAAACTTTTTAACAAAAGAAACATAAATTCCACAGTTAATAATCATACAATCTCTTCAACTGTACAAATAATGCTGCTCTGATATTTCCAAATCATTCTATATCACTACTGAATTCTCAAGCACCATCATCACAGAAACAACAGTACGACTACTTTACTAAATTCTTTTTCATAAAAAAAAAAAATCAAATTTACCCAATTTCGCAGATAACGAACAAAGATATGAAGCAAAAGAGTTCGCAAACACACCTCAGTACTTCTCCAATACATAAGCAGACAAAGAAGGCTTTCTCTTGGCACGATTTGGATTGAAGCCGAAAAGAATAACTAGCAATTTTGTTCTAGTCACGATTTTAATTGACTTTTATCTATAACCCCCTCCTAATCTAGGCCCAAGGCCCAATATAGAAACTTATTATCTGGACTAATCTTGGGCTACAAGTCATCGCCCAGTCCATTAACCCTCTTCTTTCTTTCTACTGCCTTTCTTCCCAAGTCGCTTGCTGTTCTGTTCTCTTTTTTTCTTTCTTTCATTTAACTACTGATCCCCGAAACCTCTCTCGATCTATCTATCTCGATTAAAATCTCCATTGCAAAAATCTCAAATCGATTTCATCAATGGCGCGCTACGATCGTGCAATCACCGTCTTCTCGCCGGACGGCCACTTGTTTCAGGTGGAATACGCGCTTGAAGCTGTTCGTAAGGGCAACGCCGCAGTTGGTGTTCGTGGTACCGATACTATTGTGCTCGGTGTAGAGAAGAAAGCAACACCTAAACTCCAGGATTCACGGTCCTTCTTTTTTCAAAGTTTTAACCCTACGTGAACAAATTTATTTGGTTTTTTTGGTTTTAGTCTTAGATTTATCATTCTGAGAGTGTGTGCTGACTAGTTTGTGAGAATAGTTGAGTTCGAGTTTTGTTGTGGATAAATTTGGTTTTTAGTTCAGGTTTTAATCATGTTTTAGGATTATTGGCTTCATGTAGAGAATTTTGTAACTTTGCGAATTTTATGTAGTGTGGTGAATTATGTAGCACTGGATTTTGCTATAACGAAACAATCACCTGCGAAATAATGACAAATTAGGTCCTTGTTTCTGGAAACATAAACACGAAAGCTTTTTGTTTTTATAATCTGTTGATTTATGCAGACCAATGTGTGTTGGTTTTTAATTGGTGAATGTTGTTGTTGTCACTGCTGTTACTACAGTTCAATGAGGAAGATTGCGAGACTGGACGCACACATAGCCCTTGCTTGTGCAGGGTTGAAGGCAGATGCACGTGTGCTGATTAACCGCGCCAGGATTGAGTGCCAAAGCCACAGGCTTACTGTTGAGGACCCTGTAACTGTTGAGTATATCACACGCTACATTGCAGGGCTGCAGCAGAAGTACACACAGAGTGGTGGTGTTCGGCCCTTCGGGCTGTCCACTCTCATTGTTGGTTTTGACCCCTACACAGGCGCTCCTGCACTATACCAGACCGATCCGTCAGGTACCTTCTCTGCATGGAAGGCAAATGCTACAGGACGGAATTCAAATTCCATGAGGGAGTATCTGGAGAAGAATTATAAGGAGACATCTGGGCAGGAAACCATTAAGCTTGCTATCCGAGCCTTGCTTGAAGTGAGTTAATCTTACCATTTGCTTATTCCTGATAATTCAGGATGAAATTTAAATGTGTTATTGCACTTGGTATGCTATATTTTTATGAATTATAAAATGTCCCTAGAACTCATATTTTTTCGAAGAGTTGAACCTTACAAATCTATAATGTAGTTAATCCACTTGAGTAAGCTTATATATTAGTACATAACTTCTTTACTAGCTTTTACCTCATATATAAGACATTGCTTTTTGATTTATGAATTGTGATTGCAAATGGGTTTCACTAGAAGCCATGTTTATTAGACAAATTGAAGAATCATATATTCATTTATTAGACTTACCTCATTTCATCTGAAAAAGTTTTCTTATCTATTAGGAGTTATTTTCTGCATCACCTAGCTAGGCATGCCTGGTAGTAAATGGCAAAGTGATATTAAAAGAAGACTGATCTTTCGCTGTCTTACAAGGATATGCATTATTGCAACTTGGTTAAGTTTGTTTTAACAAAGAGTAGAGTGGTAGGTCTACTATGTTTTACCTTCATACTCTAGATCATCATTATTTTCCGCTTCATTGATTTCTAATGATATTTGAATTAAATTTTGAGCAACTTTAACTATCTCGTAAAAGTTTCAAAAAAATGGATCACAGTTGGAGACACGACTATTTAATGATTATGGATTCACAGTCTTGTAAGTTATGAACTACATGGAGGGTTTAGGGACTTCTTTGATGATTTTAGCCACAAACCAAACTTTATGCTGACTTGAGGTCAACTTCAACGGTTTTCATAACTGTGGCCTGCTCAAATAGTAAAATGTTTGAGAAACACTTGTTCTAAATCTCCCTTAGGAAGAGGAAGTTACTAATGTCTAACCAAAAAAGAGAAAACTAAGATCATTTCACTTTCATTTCTTTTGCCCTACTTTTCACTCAAACTAAATGTAATTCATGGCAGTTTTATTTTCTTACATCTGGAGGGAGGGAGGAGGTAGTTTGGTAAATATTAAGGGTCTGTTAGGATTAGCCAGTCTCAGATCGTGGATGTTGCTACATTCTTGAATCTTTCTTAGCATGGGAATTGTTAACAGTAAATGTTTAGGGACAAATGTTAAGGGACTCAAACAAGTAGCCAGTCTCTGATCATCGATGTTGTTTGGTACTTGAATCTTTCCAAGCTTCTTTTCGGAGTTTTCTGGATAACCGGTCTCGAATGGTTGGTAGATGAATCTTTCTAAGCTTCATTTTTTAGAGTTGTATGGAGTTCAAGTTATCCAAACAGTTTTAAACCACAAGCATGCTATAATTTGTGCTATCAACATTTCAACATTGTTCGCTTATATGATATATAGTGCATATACTAGAGCATACAGAGTTGAGTAGTTGACATTAGTAGATCAATTTATAATTTAAACTAAAATTATTTATGATCACGAATATGAATTGTGATATCATGGACTACTGATAGAACTAGCAACTGTTAGTTTGAATGTACTTCTTTTCTTTTTTCAGTTTGGTTTAATTTCAATTAAGTGTTTATTAATATTAATTGAAGCAAGTTCTATATACATGATTTCACATGTATCTGTAGCTCAGAGCATATGATGGACAGTTTCTACTTGGTTTCATTCATTTTTTTTCCCATGGTCAAAATTTGTAGCACCATTTAGAAACCTAAGTTCTGTAGCAAGCTGCATTTCATGCCTTTATGCCTGGCCTTATCAAATGAGAGCTTCCTGGTGAATTCTGAGTAGTTGTTCTGCTTAACAAACCTTGGATCCAAATATGATTAATTAGTTTAAACTTAATAGTTTGGCCGCATAGCGTTTCAGATGCAGCTAGGCAGTTGTATGGCTTGAACCGCCTTTATAATCTTGCTATCCGGTTCCTGATTGCATGCTACTCGCTTATAGGCAGCTGCATATGTTGCTCATATATGACTGCCTTCCTAGAGCAGCCAAATTTAATTTACTTCAACACTTTCTGGTATGCACCAATAGTTTGTCTTGATTGTGATATTTGGTAAGTTGTTGATGGTTGGGGTTATGTTAACAAGTATTTTTTGAACTATATGTTGATCAATAACATCATTGTTTCACTCTTTGATAGTATATGTTTCTTATTTTGAGAAGCCCTTATGTTTTAAATTTTTTGCATGCTTTGAACGGTTAATGAATGCCATGAATACCATTCTTTTCAATGCTTTAGGTTGTTGAGAGTGGAGGGAAGAACATAGAAGTTGCTGTTATGACAAGGGAGCATGGCCTTCGTGAACTCGATGAGGCTGAAATAGATGCTATTGTGGCTGAGATCGAGGCAGAGAAAGCTGCAGCTGAGGCTGCAAAGAAGGCTCCTTCTAGTTCGAAGGACAGCTGATTCAGAATTTGCTAGCACACTATAACAACTATAACATTTTAATTGCCTTGGTAGGGTATGCTTATTCTTCTATATTAGACTTGTGTTCTTGTTTGAAACATGAAACTGGTTACATGTTACAGACAGATTTGGTGTACTTGCTGTCTTATATTGGAATGTTTCCTTTTAGTACCAGCGCTCTAAACTCACTGATGAAACATTTAGCTGTTTTTTTTCTTGGGCTTATATGATATACTGAGGTAAACTGAGTTCATTGGCAAGTATTTTGTCTGTGCTTTTGCTTAATTTCATGGAGCATTGTCATGGTATTAGTAGAAACGGATACCAGAAGGCACGGAAAGGCAGCGAACGTTACGAACTCAATGTTTGGGATTGCTATAATTATCTCACATAATTGATGATTTATCTTCCTATCATTTGTGTTCAGATTCTAAGCATCAAAAGGCAGCGTGGTTTATGAAGGCAAGTTAGATTCAAGAGAGGAGCTTGAATAAATTTATCTTTCTAATCTAAGAATATCATAAAAAATATGTATAATTATTTTATGTTATACAATCACTCTATTTTTTAAATTAAAAAAAAGAATCTCAAAAAAAATTGAAAAATGAAAAGTTGAAAATAAAATAAAATAAGCACATTGAAGAGCTCTCAAACATGGCTTACTAAGTCGTTTTCTGAGAACAGTTGAGGCAACTCAGAAACTACGCGGAGAATGCTTATTAAAAGAGAGTTTTTTTAAAAAAAATTTTTAAGAATTTTTTAAAACTGTTTTTCTATATAAAAATAAAAAAATTGGGTTTATTTTTTCAAGTTCTTTGATTATTAGTATTTTATTTTTTTTATTTCAAAAAAATAATATAATCAAAAGATTTTACAGACGTATAATTTTTTTATTTTTTAAAAATTTTTTAAACTTTGTGGAATATTTTAAAAACTTTATTAAAAAATATAAAATAAAATTTTTTTAAGAAAAGCTTTCCAAACGTGCTCTAAGCAGTTTTCTGAGAATAGTTGAAGCAAATTTTTGCAATCAACAATCACCACATTAGGTTAGAAGTCAAATGATTTTGCCGAATATGGAAATGTCAACAATATATATTACCCGATCAGGAAAGTGGATTCGAATTTGGCTTTCCAACAAGTACGGTAACAGAAGATCAGTTTTTAATTGTCAAACACAAAAGAAGGTTGTGCTCATTTACACGCTCACAACTACAGATAAACAGTTGTGTGCCCGAAATTCTTCCATAAAAAGTTGTCCTTCATTATTCACCAATAAGACCATTTACTAGTTCAAATTTCTTATGCTCTCAACTTCAACATTAGTACCAAAACAAAACATCTAGTAGATGTTTGGCATAATTATAAAGCCGGACCGGATATTGAACTGAAAAATTGTCCAGATCAACGGGTTATGAGTTGACCCGTCGGATTAATGGGTTGAACCGTCATATAAAAAATATTAAAGCGTTGACGGTAGTACGAACGCTTATTATTTCAAAAATAAATAAATAAAATTTTTTTTATTAGAAGGCATAAAAGAAAAAATAAATTAACAAAAAAAATATTTTAAATAATAAATTTCAAAAGAAATTTTTTGTTTTAAAATAATTTTGTTATTTTTCTTACAATTTAACAAAATTAGTAATATAAAAACTTAAAAATTACTAATAATAAATATTTATAAATAAAATATAACAAATTTATTTTTTTGCATTATCACATCCAAATATAAAATCTAAATTACATATTATATTTCAATATAAAATTACTAATAATTATTTTTGCATCAATATATCACAAATTTAATTTAATTCGATTTGACCCGGACGAGCTAGTCGATCGAATCGAAACGGGTCAGAACGGATCGATTGCATAAACAATTTTGTCATAAATCAGAACCGGTTTACGTTCCAAATAGACGATTTTCGGGTCGATTCGGACGGGCCGGTCCGGATTTTACAACTATGATGTTTGGTATTACTTATACCACTTTTTTATTTTTAAAAAATTTTGATATTTCTTCTAAATAAGCATTTTATAAAAAATTTTAATTATTTGTATATCATACAATATATATAATTTTAATGAAAAATAAAATTTATTTTTTAAATTTTTTAGAATATATTTTTTAAAAAGCTGTTTATCAATTTGAAAAAGATATCATAATTGTATGTGCCTCAGCCAAGCTCTTTTATTATTTTTATTTATTTTAAAATAATTTTTATAATATTTATAAAATTTTATTAATTTTAAATATATATTTAAATTTTATATAATAAAATATTATTATATCTTATTTTTATTAATTTTAGATTAAAATAATAAATTTTATTTTAACAAAATTATTTTGTGCGCTCCAAAACATTCGTTATTCTTTCAACCAAACCAACAATACTATCCACAATATTAAACAAGAAGAGAAAAAACAAACCAAAAACCAAACTCTACAAGAAGCCTTGGGTGGGGGGGATCGTTGGCTTTGGCTGGTGAAACTTAAAAGATGCTATTCATATTCATTATTAGCTCTTGGGGAGAGTGAGCGCCACAAGAACAGCAAGAGGTGGCAGGCAGTTGAGACTGGACCCTAAAATAATGAAAGGGACTAGAAAAAAAAAACGAAAAGAAACCTTGAGAGCTCAAGGAGAAAAGAATGAAGGATTCTTCTTCCTTCTTCTTTTTTTAACTTTTATCTGTTTTCTTTCCATTCTAAAAAAGCTTTTATTGATTTTTTCTCATATTTTTATAAAGTTTTTATATTAATCAATAATTTATTTAAAAATTTAAAAAATATATAAAAATTCTACTTAGATTTTTAGTAGTAGTACTAGTGGATAGTGACCATTAAAATGTCATAGAAGATATTTAAAAATATTTCTTAAAAATTTTAAACATACTACTTATTTTATTAAATAAATTTCAATAATCACTTTAAATTCTTAATTGAATCAGTTTAAATAGGTAATTTGATAATACTTATAGTATTTTATTTAAAAATTTATATTTTTAAATAAAATTTTTATTATATTTATATATTAATTGAAAATATAAATAAAATGTATGTCAAACAAATTTATATGTATACTTTTATTTTTTATTAGATTAAAGTTTTTATGTATAATTAGTTTTTATTTTTATTTACATAATTTTTATATGTATAATTTTAACTTTTAAAATTTTTAAAATTTAGAAAATATAAGTAAATTGTATGTCTTACAGATTTTATACGTATAATTTTTTATAAACGTAACTTTTATTAAGCTTCAAGTTGATAAATGTGGGCAGTTTGTTTATGCACGGAGAGAATAATAATATATCAGTAATAACTTAGCTTGCTTCTTTTGTAGAGTTGTTTTTTAACTTTTTTTTCTATTTCATATTTTTTAATATATATTTTATAAATATATAAAAGTTTATTTATAAATTTAGAAAGTGTAAAAAAATTTTACGGCGTGAGATCTTTTTATTATATATTTTTATTAATTTTTTGAAAGTAAAAAAATAAAACTTATTTTTCAAAAAAAATAAAATATTTTTTATAAATACTTTCAAACGGCTACTTAGAATACACGGTAGGCAATTTTTTTTTTTTTTCTTTTTCCAAAGTTGTTCTTTTGGTTTTCGGATAGATGGATGGTTGTAACTTGTAACATATTGGAAGCTTCTTCGATTTGCCTACCAAACCAAAAAATGTTTTCTTTTTTGAAAGAAAAGCCAAAGGTTGGTGAGGTTTGGAAAAAGCACCCTCTCAACTTTTTTCCAACTTAATTCTGATATTATATTTTTCTCGAAATATAGAATGAATCATAAAAATTTTATTACTTATTTTTATTAAATTTTAAATTATAAAATCAAAATTAATTTTTTAAAATAGACGAAAAGAATTTTTTCTAAAAACACTCCATAAACATGACATGGATCACATTTTAATTATTATTCCATCATGTCAAACAGATTGTTTTATTTAATTTTTCTAAAACCTACTCATGTGTATTATAAATTGACTATTAGCCGGAATATGGTTATTAAATTTTGATAAACTTTTTCTTTGCTTTAGCAGATAACTTTTGCTGATGATGTAGAAATTATTGACAGTATTTATATCTTTTTATTAATCTCGTTTCAGCTTTTTATTTTTTACAAAAAATTTACGATATTTAAAAACTTTATAAAAAGTTTTTAAAATATTAGTAATTATATGTCATAAACAACTATAATATATCTTTAAGCTAAAAACATAAATTAGTTTCTCAAAAAATCACCAAATTTTTTTCTCCAGAATTGTTTTCTTATAAGGAATTCCCCAACAATTTCTAAATATTCTTTGATTAAAATTTTAAATGCGGACAGACAATTTGTTGGATAAAGATAAATAAAACAAAATATGGCATAAATATGACCAACTGACAGATTTCAAAATGTTGCAATATTATTTTTAGATAAAGAAGATGTTTGAAAGTATTAATTGGATAAAAGTATTTCGATGAAAATTTTTTTAAAATGAAATTTATGTTTTTAATTTAAAATAAATAATAAAAAATTTAATAAAAGAAATTTTATGATGTAGAATTTTTGGTATTTTAAAAATTATTTAAAAAAATTCTGTAAAATATTTTAAAATTTTTATTAAAAAATATGAAATAAAAGGTTAAAAGGTTTTACCAAATATGCCCAAAAGGTTGATACTGAAAACTTTGAAAGTCTTGAGCCATATTGATTAATTTTAATTAGGGAATAACGTGAAAGCTTAATTAAAATTTTAATTAATTGCTATTTATTACACTCTTACTCTTACTTTTATTCTTATTTATTATTTTATTATCCATGTATTCAAGCAGACTTAAGCTTATCTATTTGCAACGAATATTGATTGACAACAACATAGTCATGCTGATTACATTTTTGAAGGATAATCACTAGTTAATGTTCCTTTCTTTTCTAGATTTTTATTCAAACAAGTTAGAAGAAAAACAAAACAAGAGAATATCTTTTGTTTTCTCCACTCTTAACTTAAAATGGGATGAATAAATCTATACACCCAAAACTCTAGTATTAAAATCTATGAATCTATTATTATTACACCTGCAATTTTCACTATGTTTCAATCCCAATCTGCAACTGAAACAAAACCCTCTGTTACTCTCTTTCCTCAATTCTATCTCATATTCTTCCTGCTCCTGAATTGGCAAGCTCATGGATAAGTCTAAGTTCAAATCTGGACAACTTTCTTTCTTCTTTTGCTGCTGCTGCCCCTGAACGTTTTGATGTTGAATAGCACTCTGTTGTTGTTTTCCGAAAAAAACCATCTGGTGTTTTGTCTCTACAAAATTTAACTGAGATTTCTGTTGCTGCTGCTGGTGGTGCTTGCGATCACTGTCGAAAGAAATAGTCGTGGTATTATTGGAGACAACTTCGGTACTCCTGGAAACATTTATCTCGTCGATGGGCTTATGCGTTGCAGGATCTATCCCTCTGCTTAGCAGCTTCCTTTTGAAATGCGTATTCCAATAGTTCTTTATTTCATTATCTGTTCTACCTGGTAACCTCCCTGCTATCAGAGACCATCTGCAACAAACATAGAGACATGGCAGAATCAATAAAACGAATAAACCACTTAATCCAAAAGTCTAAACGGATCCAAAAGATATATGTAAAAACTTACTTGTTGCCAAGAAGGCTGTGGAGCTTGATGATGAGTTCGTCTTCTTCTTCAGTGAAGTTTCCTCGCTTGAGGTCAGGGCGAAGATAGTTTATCCATCTGAGTCTACAGCTCTTGCCACAACGAAGCAAGCCTGCAGCTTTTGGCAGAGAACGCCAGCAACCTTCGCCGTGATCGCGGATATAAGCGATGAGACGTTCATCTTCTTCCTTCGTCCATGCACCTTTGTTGGTGTGTGCCTTCTCGCAGCACGGCGACCTTCCCATTAAAGATAGAGAAATGGAAAGAGTTTTGTGTTTCTTCTTTTTCGGGTTGGTCTTTGCGGTTGATTTGCTTTTGCTTTTGAAGAAGTCTCCAAGCGGAATTTATAGGATTTTGACTCGTGGACCAACTTGGCCTTCTAGATTCTGAGTTGGTGGCAATTGGTTAAACAAATACAAACAGGTTAGCAACTGTTGCACAGATAATTATTTTTATATGATACTTTATTTTCATCTTAAGAAATTATATGAATTTTTTTTGCTTACTTTAAAATAATATCTATTTAAAAGATGACTTTTTTATGAGATATTTTACTTTGTACTCTGGTATTAGTTTGAAAGAGTTTTCTTATTTTATAAATTCTGAAATATTTACTACAACTTTTAGTGTACTTATGTTAAATTTAGAGTATAAATAATGCTGAAACTAATTTTATTTTGCTTAAAGTTTACTTTCAAATGGTTTGTCATTTTATATTTGTGAAGTTATTTTATTTTCTTGAAAATATTTTCAAAACTTCATTTTTGAGAAATTTATTTTTGAAGTATTTATTGTACAAACAAAACACGTTCTAAAGCACCGTCAATATTAAAAATAAATATAATTTTATTTCTTTAAAGATGCAATCAGAACTTTCCTCACTAGTGATGCGGATGTGGAGCGAGTATCATGCTCATTCATTAATTATTTGATTGATTTATTCAAAGTGAGGGAGAAAGAAAAATAGCAAAACATGAACAGCTGCTTTCGTTTTCTATATACATAAAGAAGAAAAAAAAATCAATAATAAAAGCATTATGAATGAAAGATAGCAACAACTTCGAACCACCATGCCATGTGAACTTCATTGTTTATAATAATAAAGCTAACATCAAACACATGACAAATAAGCGGGCTATTAGACAGTTAGGTGTAAAGTTGGAAGGTTTTAATAATTTTTTGTATTCTTTTTTAATAAATTATAAATAATTTTATAATTAAAAAAAGTGATTTTTGAGCGTAAAAATACGCCCTTAATTGCACTGGTATTAGATGAGTGAAAAAATAGGCAAAAAGTTAAGAAAATAAATCTAAATTTTTTTAAAACATATATCAAAATCGTTATTAGATATTTTGTTAGTAATACATTATATATTTTCATCGAACAAACCTTTTTGTTATGTCTACTATAACCGGTAGCTTATATTAGGACGTCATATTATAAATAGTCTGTCTAAATTTTATAAAAATAAAATATATAAACTAATTTTTTTAAAACATAAATTAGAAATAAATTTTAACTTTTATATATTAATTATTTTTGAAATAAATTGAAAATAAAATTTTGTATTCAGATTTTATAAGTAAAATAAAAGTAGAAAAAAAATTCTTTCTCGAATGGCATATAAATAAGAAAATAAAATTCAAATAAAAGTAAAAATCTAAACGGAACTATACATTATACACTGAATGTACCAAACCTGAAGGTAACGGAAAAAATTAGAATTTTGGTGAATTGAAATCAGGCATTAGATAGATAAGATGTTTTTTGCTTAACTAGGGCCGTCTATAGGTAAATAAATAAGAGAATTTGTAAGATAGAAATATTGGGTGAAAATCCGGCGGAGGCCGCGGTGGGTAGTGCTGACACTGTTTAAAAACGTATTTTAAATATTCGTGAATGGATTTTGTAAGAATACAAAATAAAATATAAATTTTTTAAAATAGAAAAGTTAGAGTTCAGTATTTTATTTTAATAATTTTTAAAAATATATTAAAAATTAACAAATATAATTGTATTGAGACTAACACTAATAAGAAAAATAAAACTAAAATTTTATATATAAAAATAAAATTTTAAATTTTTATAAATTAAAAAATATAAATTATTTAAAATTTAAAATTTAGTGAGAAAATAAAATTAAGGTCGTTTAGAAATTGATCGAAAGAAAATGAACGGTGGCTACCTGCCTAGGAAGGGGTGGTTGCTATGCTGGCCACTGCCACTTCCATTCGAGTGCAGCAGGGATGAACGTGTTATTTTTAATTAATCTTTTTAATAGAGTATCAAACTATTATGAAATTATAAAATTAATTTTTTAATTTTTTAGATAATTTTTATATCTAAAAACTAATTTATTGAATTTAATTTAAATTTGGAATTAGAAATTTTGTGGTTTAGAGAACTGAATATTCAATTTGCCTCTAAGTTTGAAGAGAGATAATTTTTTATATAATATAATTATTTATTACTTAATAATAATTTAAAATAATATTTTAAACTATAAGTTTTTTTTATTATTAATTTTAATAAATATTTTAAATTTATCACAAAATTATTTGGGCATTCGATTCTTATCGAGTTTTGCTAGAAGAAATAAGATTCTGATAATAACAGAATCCTTACCACATATACGAATTAATTGAAAATTTGCTGAAGTGTCTAATAATCGGCGGCTAAAAAACGTTTTGAGAATAACTTATTATATTAGTTATTTTTGACATTTTAAATTAAGATAATTTTTATTTATTGTTTTAAAGTAGAATTTTGATGATGAGTTTTTAAAATTGAACACAGAATATGAATTTTATTTCGTCAAAAGTAATTTTAATAATAAATCAAGTACTAAAAGTGAGTTCATGTAATAAGTCATCAAAAATTAACACATAAAAAATTTTAGGGCGCGATTATCAGCGCGTTGTAAAAAAATAGTTTTTTAATTTTTAACTTATATTTTTAATATTTTTTATAAAACTTATGTAAAATTTTATAAAATATAAAAAATTTTACATAATAATTTTTTTTTTAATTATTTTTATATATTAAAAAAACTTATTGTTTAAATAAAGTAAATATATTTCGTTTTAAAAAAGTACTCATAAACACACCCTTAGTCAACACTTGTTAACAAAATAGCAACAACACTTAAAAAGTTAAGATGGATGAAACTCTTATTGATTTAACTAATTGTTGAAACATCTTAATTACGTATATACAGGGCCGTTTAGAAGTCCTTATAAAATAATTTTTTTAAAATAAAAAATACTTTTATTTTTTAAAAAAATAAATTTTATTTTTAAAGTAATAAAAATATATAATAAAAAATTTCATTATATAAATTTTTATACATTAAAAAAAATTTATATAAAAATTTTAAATATTTATAAAATATATATTAAAAAATATATAATTAAAAATTAAAAAATACTGTTGAGGAGATGCAATTCCAAACTTCATCATTATTTCAATACAAAAGAAAATAAACAAACAAGTAGATAGACCATATAATAATGTTACCTAATTTTATATAAACTCTATTATAAATCATGCAATATTCTATTCTCATAAACGAACCATGAGTGGATATGGTTTATCTTTAAAGTTACTTAGGCTGGTTTAAGTAATCAGCCAACAAAATTCATATTTCACAATTTTTGGACACCATTAATTAACTTGACAAAATCCAATCATTGCATTATCGATTGTTAACTACTGACTATGGAACCAAAAAGTCCATAGTCTTGTTTGGGCTTATTTAACAAACTAAATTTCAGGCCGATTATTGTTTCAAAGCTAGGCTTGTTAATGGGCCAGGGCTTTGCTGTTACATGAACCAATCTCTGACTACTATATTTATAATTATAACCTTTGGAAACTTGGCAAAAAAGTTCAACGGCTACTTCTTACAACGGTCCATTTCTTCTTCCTCTTCATATTACTTGCTTCTTTCTTCTTCGTCTTCCCTTACTCTGCCTTCACTTCTCCACTTTCAAGATTGAAGAATACAGCAACTGTTTTCTTCAATCTTTTCACTCTCTATATTGAATCAAATCGAAGTCTTGGAAAGAAATGATCAAGAATGATGCAAGACCCAGGGAACATTGCCATCTCCAACGCGGTGCGGCTTTCGAAATCTGCACCGTCATCGCCCGCGAAGCCGGTTATGCCGCTGACAAGATCGGAATCACTTCATGTAACTCATAAGGTTCCGGTCGGCGATACGCCTTACGTGAAAGCCAAGAGAGTTCAGGTATAATTTAGTTCATTATTTTTGTTTTTTTATCATAAATTGTTTCTAGAGATTGATTCATATTTGCAATGTTTGATTGTGTATAGCTGGTGGATAAAGATCCAGAGAAGGCGATCGCGCTGTTCTGGGCAGCAATCAATGGCGGAGACAGAGTCGACAGCGCGCTTAAAGACATGGCGATTGTTATGAAACAGCAGAATCGTGCAGAGGAAGCCATTGAAGCTATCAAATCGCTGCGCAACCGGTGCTCAGATCAAGCCCAGGAGTCCTTAGATAACATTCTTCTTGATCTCTACAAGGTTCATTTATCTCCAACACTCGCAAAACTTTGATTTTCATTGATTAGGTAATGGTTTGTGAACTTGGTGTTGATATTGAATGAGATTAAAAACAGAGGTGTGGGAGATTAGATGACCAGATAGCTCTGTTGAAGCACAAGTTGTTACTGATCCAACAAGGTTTAGCTTTCAACGGCAACCGAACTAAGACGGCGAGATCGCAAGGAAGGAAGTTTCAGGTCTCCGTTGAGCAAGAAGCAACATGGCTACTGGTATATAAACAAAAGAATATAGCTTTTCCAATTCTGTATTTCATGCTTGCTTTTCTCGAAGATTGATCTTTGTATTTGAACTGAAGTAATTGCTGATGAGCAGGGTAATCTGGGCTGGGCATTGATGCAGAAAGAGAACTACATTCAAGCTGAAGAGGCTTACCGGCGAGCACTACTCATCGGCGCCGACAACAACAAAATGTGCAACCTAGGAATCTGTCTAATGAAACAAGGCCGGATTGCAGAAGCCAGAGAAACATTGAAACAGGTGAAGCCCGCGGTCATCGACGCGTTACGTGGTGCAGATTCCCATCTGAAAGCATATGAGAGAGCTCAGGAGATGCTCAAAGATCTCGAGTCGAAGAAGATTCTCAGTGGCAACGATCAAAAGAACTGGATGTTTATTGATTCCTTCCTCTGTTGTTCATCCATATGGCAACCACAGCCTTGCATCGACAATTTTTCACTTCTTCCACCATTGCCTGTTGTTCGAGGCAGTCGGTTTGCTGATGAGAACGTTCTTGAACCCAATAGAACGGCGAGGACGGTGAATGCCCTGAACATCGATGCACCACCGTTCTATGCTAAGACGCTAAATTTGCAAGACCCTCTAACTTATCTGAAGAGAACAAGGTCAGGGGCATTGATGGATAGGCATGTTTCTGTTACTGCTGCTGGAACAAGAACAGAGGAGTTGGAGAACAGAAGGCAGACAACAATACCACCAGTCGCAGCAGCATCAACAGTAGCAGTTGAAGAGAAGGCAATTGAGTTGCCGGACGATGATGCATTCAACGAGGCGATGCTGGCCGCGGTGTTAGCTCCAATGCTCGACAAGGATGAGAACATAGCGGTAACGTATAGCAGTAGTAGCACGAGTACAAGGACAGCATTGTGTGAAGGGAAGATGGGAAAGAGGCTTAGGGTTTTCCAAGACATAACACAACTGCAAGGCATAGAGTTCCTAACAACTGACACGAAAACGTTTATAGGTTTAAGTAACATTGGATATTAACAGTTGCAGGAGATGCACTTGTTCTCCTTTGGATTATTTATTATCTTTTTCTTTTGTTTGTTATTTCATTCAAGTAGATGTTAGAACTTGAGCGGAAAGGCATGTAGTAGTAATAAGGTTCTTGTATTGCTTCCAACAGCATGAGAAAATCCATTCTTGTGAATTTACTAAAACACACGTGTTAACCACTTACTGTAAAGAAATGAAAATCTTTATTGTTCCTCTATGCAATCCACCGTTATTCTGCTCTATGCATCTCAATATGTTGTTTGATTGCAGAGTTTAATGCAGACTTCTGAATAATTTGATCAGAACAATCATAAAAGCATTCAGTATGGCAATCTGGTAGAATGTCATTAAAAAGCATGTATGTGTATAATAACGTATTCACGTAAGATAAATCTACTTCAGCCATGAAGCTTATATCATGACTGCATATATTCTTGACAATGGTATTAAAGACATAATTCTGACGCGTAGAAATAGATCAGCTCATCTTCTTCAATTGGTCCTCTTTGAAGCTTCATAAGCATAACTCAAGACTACGACAACTGCAGCAACTGCAACTCCAAAGGCACTTTGTGCCAGAACGGTGCTCGTCTTTGTTTCCTGTTTGGAGACAATGTGCCGGGAAGTGAAACCCAATTCCGACAATTTCTTGTGAGATTCGGCATAGTCTCTAAAGAAGGCATCTTCATCCTGCAAGAACCATTAGGCCACATATTTATAAAATATTCAGTACAGATGATACTTGGAAGATGCACTTGGAAATGTTTATTCGATATAAAACATCTACTCAAAATCTCAGTGACCATAAACGGATGACAAAGCTCTAGTAAATGAACATATTCTTGGTCAACAGGTTCAGAATCAAAAAATCAGACAGGAAGTCCCACACCCTAATTTCATTGCGTAGTTGTAAGGCAGATTAATATTTGACCTGAAGATACGAGTCACTACCTACATAAGCATAATAACTTCACTAGTAGGCATTTGCATGATGATGAAACATGAAAATAAATTGTTGGTGATCAGGTACAGATCTGGTACATACTCTTGCATAGAGCTCAACAAAAGGCCTGAACTTTGGGTCCTCCAGTAGGGCTATGTCAGTAGGGAGCTTCAAAAGTCCCTCTGTCTCCCCTTTCAAAAGCTCCCTGTGGTAGAGTAAATTTATGATTAATATGAATAGTGAAAATGGAATTTCAAACAAGTTTCCATACTTATAAAGAGCTATATGGCTAGCAGTCTTACACAAAATAAGAATTGTCAAATTTGAGAGGCTCAGTAGTCCAAGCACCTTCAAATCCCGATCTTTCAGGATGAGCCCTTCCCTAGAAAGTACATTACACATGAACCCATTAAGCATTTTTCCTCAAGCAAGCTAGTTATTGAAGAGGTCATTAAGAGTCGTACCAGAGTGTGACCACCAGAAAGTGCTACAATGTCCTTGTCAGATAGACCCATTCGATAAAAGATGTCTCTTAGATGCGGTGCACCTATAACCAAATGCCGGATTATTCTTAGTAGCATGCACCACACAATTATACGATGACATAAGAATGATCTTAAAACTAAATTGGTTGCCTGTTTAAACATGACATAACTAGATTAGCTGTATAACTTAAGCATCAATGACCATCCCAGCATGATAAACGTAAGGAGCAGCACAAGAGATACATGCAACAGTTTATCATAGACAAGGACGGTCTTGTAAAAGTAAATTTAATCAACCTTTCTTAGCATCAGGAAGGCGTCCTTCTCTTGGGCAAACAGATGAGTCCTGATACGTAAGGGCAAAAAATTATTTCATGCCAAACCAAGACCAAGGGTTCTTAAATCAAAAGTCAACTACATACCCGTCTGCCAGGTACAAAATCAATACTTGGTCCACCAGTGACCTCAACTGCAACAACTCCAGCAAGCTGGATTACGAAAATGCTGATTGTTATTTCATAGAGCATTCATTTGCATAAAATGACCACGGATAGGGTAATCCATAAGAGAAGTACTTTTCTCTGGAAATGATAAACAAGTTTCCCCATGTAATTTTAGAAGTCAAGTCAATGCTAAGAAATATTCAATGGAGAAAAAAGGAAACACATGAATCTGGCAACATTTCAAGTATTAAATTACAGGGCCAGCCAGTGCTCTAAGGATGAAGAACCATTTTACAAAGTCAAAGGGGCTATCCTACAGTCATCCTTATAGATTAGTTGTCAACTGTGCCAGTGTGTTTATCACTAGAACATTGGTTTAGCTATGATCTGAAATTCTTCCTTGCTAAGCACTCACAAGTTCTTTGAAAACAAAAACGAGCAGCAGTATGTTTAAAGAATACAATAGGTATTTGAACAATTTTTGATTTAAAGTTACTAACTTAAAACTATACCGATGTTCATGTCTAGGGATCAGGCTCAGAGCAGATGTTCAAAGTACTCTCAGGTATGAAGGCATACAATCCACATGTAACATATAAAAGGCAGAATAGCTGCCGGCTCATTTCAGACATGACATAAGCAGCCAAATACATGAGCCTCATTCAAATATGGGAAACATAAGCTTGGTCCTCCCATAACCCAAAAAAAATGTTGAGCCTTTTTTTTAACATGATGCAATCTAATTATTCTACTAATATTAAAAATTAGTAAGTTCTTCTACACAGGAAAGATGTCATACTGAAGAACAAATGGACCTGATACAAAGTTGTCATTTCTGGTTTAATTCATGGAAAAAAAATCCATACATATTGAAAGATACAAGCATGAAATTTGTCTAATGATTCACCTGATAAAGGTCAGCATATGAGATTCTTGGATGCTTGGCCTTCACTGGTTCTGTCAATCAAAAATACAAACTAATTATAGAAACAATAGCAAAGCAAACATCTTGGTAACAATGAAGTAGAAGCAAGAGGTATAGTTCATATGGCTAGACTAATAAAGTCATTTATTCAGGGTGTTAATTCCAAAAAGCTAAACAATATATTGCATATAGATGAAAACATTCCAAGAGAATTCCAAAGCAAGGATTATGATACTTAAGAGATGGCTTACCACAGAGATCAATCGCTATTTTCAACCCAGCATTGGATCCATGACAGTACTCTTCCTCAAACCTGATTGAACCATTCGGTCCACCAGTTTTTGTGTTTACATCATAAGTACCAGCATCATGCCATCTGCAGATAGAACAAATTTAAGTTTCTCAGCAATCATTCAAAAGCATACACTGAAAACTGTTAATTAATTATAACAACATCCAGTTAAACAATCTATCCATCAATGAAACATGGAAAAATCACAAACAAAACCAACAAATAAGAAACTGCAACAAACTCAAGGGGCAGCCACTAGTTCATCCATCAGTCAATAGCTGCCAACAAAAACATTATTGAAGTTCAAAAAAGTCCATAGCACCGCGTGAATAACACTCTTATTTGATATTAGGAGAAAAAATATAAATGCCGTAGTTTACCAAAACACTGTCAATAGAATAACACAGAAAGCTTCAAATCTCAACTAAACACATTAATCGGTACAAAACAATGTCGCAAGAAGACTACTAACAACTCCAAGTCTCAGTAAAACACATTAATCGGTAATCGGTACTGAACATTCAACATTAAACTAAAATAACAGAAAATGCTAAACGATCAACTAAATCTACATTTAAAATAACACAAGGCGAAGCATGACCAGTGCACCGCTCTTGCGCTAAAATCTACTAAATAGTGTCAATAGAAGACAAGTAACAACTCCAAATCAAACAAAAACAACACACTAATTCGTTACCAAACATGTAACCAGAAACACTGAAAAACAGAAAAAGGAAAGATAATAGAAATCGAAATACTGACGCAAGGCGAAGCATGATTGGTGCACAGTTCTTGCTGGCGATGAGTGCACGGAGATCTCGCCGTGCCTTCTCGATCTCCTTCAGGTACTCCGAGTCCACCACCGCCGCCGCCATTGCTGTTCGCTCGCTTAATCAGTGAAAAAGAAGAAAGAATGCGATTGGTTGCAACCGAAAGTCCAAAACCGTGCGAAGGAGAAGACGAGATGACGAATGGATTAAAAAAAGAGTGCTTGATCTGATCGAAGAAAAAAAAAAAAAGGAAAACAACGCCAGCGGCTCACAGTCACAGAAACGAGCTGTGGGCTCCACAATATCATCCCTCTTTATTTACAAGCCTGTTATAGTTAGCCCAAATATTGTTTGTGGGTTCGCGGTCTACAACTATTAAAGCCCATGATACAAATGGTTTAGGTTTGGGTCAAATCCGAGTGAAGTTGTTCTAAAAGACATCAATGAAATAGTTGGGTTCAGTCGATTTTTGTGGAAATACCGAAATAGGCAAAATCTGGTTTCGTAACTCTTCGATCTCTCGATCTCTGGTTCTCGATTATTCCTTTCACCAGTCTCATCTTCTTCTACCTGCGATCTCGACTATTTGTTCTTCTTTTCAGTAATTTTCCTGTAAATTCGAGGTATTATTGCGGTATTATACTTTTTTTCAAGTACTTTTTCTTCTGCTTTTTTTTTTTTGCATTTTTATCATCGAAATTAGCAGCAGAAAATATGGGCAGATCTGTATACAACTTCAATCTTTTTTCTTATTAATGAAGATGGACTGATAGATCTGGTTTTAAGTGTATGTACGTTAAGAGAGGATTGAAACTTGTTTCTGGGTTGATTTTTCATGCAGGAAGCTTGAAAAGGAGCAAGTGATTGATAGCTTATCTTGTGTAGTGAGATTTCCTTTATCTAACTAATCATGATGAACTCCAGAAGGTATTTGTTAATTCCTTGTACATGAAACTTGGTTATGATTTTTCTTACAGTTTGTTTTTGTTTTGCCCTCTTTAGCTTCAGTTGTACTAGAATTTCCAGAACATCTAAATAGATGCTCTGAACCAATTGCAATAGTTTTTCATGGTTATGCTCTGAAATAAATTAATAATATTGCTGCAAGGACTTGTAATAATAAATGAGCAGAGGATTCAAAATATTGATGTCATGGTTTTAGAAGTTCCTTTTTCCTCCACGAAGTTTGTTACATTTTGAATGCTTTTTGGTGAATAGATTTCATCTGGTTCATATGAATGCTCACTTTATTGTTTAGCTAATGATTTTGTTAGTCTGTATGTTATTGGCCATATCTCTTATGAAATTTTGGAGTGTTCTTCTTCTGTCGACTGACTTACTAACCTTTCATTTTTTGCCTAATGGAATTAGTGTTTAAACAAATTATAGATTCTCTTGTGAGTTATGATGTACTGATTTCATTTCTCTTTAATCATCAGTAATCACCGGAGTAACAGAGCTGCTCTTTTTGATGGGATTGAAGAGGGTGGAATTCGAGCTTATTCTTCACATGAGATTGATGAACATGACAATGATATGGCAATGGATGGACTACAAGACAGAGTAACTATTCTTAAAAGAGTAAGTCTCCATTTGCTAGAATTTAGTTCATTGTATCTCCCATGTATCATCGAAGCAAAGTTCATGTATTCTGGAAAGATGATGAAAATTTGTAATTATCTTCTGTCTAGATTCTGGAAATTGCTGTTCTCTTATTGCAGGTAGTTAGCAGTTCCATGAGGAGAGCTACTTTTTTTTTCATTTAATATCTTTTTATCTTTCATATGTGTCCAATTTTTGTACTTTCGATAGCATATATGTTTATATCCTTAGTTCAAGTATATGCATGCATGAGCTTTATTTTTTGGTATGTACAGGCTTTTGGTTTGTCATCTTAGAACCAGTCTCTGATTTCCCTTATAAACGAAATTTATATCAGTATTTTATTTATTACCAGAGATGTTGCTATTAGAAGAATCAAGGGAGTATATTCATCTATTGGGTCTCTGACCTTCTCTAAAATAATGAAGAGAGGAGCAGAGAGATTTTGTCTGTCTAATTCTATACTAGGATGTCCAGTCTCAATAATTTGATTATCGAATAATCTGGTTTGGTCTAGTTTTCATGTTTTTTACTTTGTAGGTAAGTGGCTTCATAGTGGTCTTATTGCATGTGAACTTTATGATGCGATCATTGTTTTAGAAATGTTAGCAGTTTGCATCCAGGAGATATGATAAACATGAAAATGAAGAAAATACTGCATTTGAAGTAGTTTTGCTTGTTTTGAGGGCTTTATAACTGGTTGTTTAGTTTTTGTAGCTGAAGTCCAAAGGATATTTATATGTTTTATGATGAGCAATTTTTTATTTTGGGAGTTGAAGTTCGACACTTTCACCTTGCATGCAGCTTTATGTATTTTATGTAGTGTACCCTTGATGTGGTCTGTATGACAGTTAACAGGAGACATACATGAAGAGGTGGAGTCTCATAATCATATGCTGGACAGAATGGTTAGTGTTTCTTGAGAAGAGTTAGAAGCTCTTATTCCATGGTGGTACAGCTTTCTTAACTAAAATTCTTTTATTTTTTGAGTGCAGGGCAATGATATGGACTCGTCAAGAGGAGTTCTTTCTGGGACAATGGACCGATTCAAGATGGTACAACTTATTGGTTGTTTTTCATTCCCTTAAAGGCGATCATATATGTGTTGCGTCCTCTTTTTGGCTCATTTCATTTTGTTCCAGGTGTTCGAGACCAAGTCAAGTCGTAGGATGGCTGTTCTTGTTGCTTCATTTGTGGCTCTTTTCCTGGTCATATATTACTTAACAAAGTAAATGGTGTTCTATGTTAATTTCCCCAAATTCCTTGGGCTTACGCCAGATGTAACTAAGAAGATTGGTCTAACTATATGAAACTGCTATTACTTTTTTAATCTAGTGCACTAAGAATTCGTTGTTCATGTTTTTCCCACTCTGTACGAGTGTTGTATAAAAGTTTACAAGTTACCAGCAGTGTCCATGCAAGGGAAGGTATTTATGTATCCCATTAATCCTTTTGGTAGTTGTAGAAATTTTCCATTCCAAATGTGAGTGAATTGGAAAACTCTGATTATTAGGTTGTGTTTAATTTGGGATAAATTTGAGTTTAGAAAAGTTAATTTAAAAAATAAATTAAAAATTAGAAATATCTAATAAAATTTTTTGTATTCATAGTAAAGTTTTAAATTAAATTTAAAAAATGATAAAAAAATTATTTTAAAATTTTTATTTTAAAACTGTTGAAAAAAATTTCTGTGCCGTCATCAAATGGGGGTGGTTTTGAAAGGGATGTTTGGAATAACTTATTAAAAAAAGAGTGTATTAAAAAATTTTAAGAAGTGATTTATATTTTTTTGTTAAATAATAATAATAATAAAATAAAATTTAAAATATATAATTTTTAAAATTTTTATAAAACATTTTCAAAGTTCGATATTTTTTACTTTAAAATTTATTTATCAATATTTTTATATCTCTTGTATGTACTTCGTACAGCGGGTCAAATCAACTTTCGTACATTAACCAAACCGGTGATATATCATCAATGGGTAATGGTAAAAGTGAGGAAGGATAGTTTCAGATTTGTTTTTGGTAGTCCTCGTTTAAAGCGAATAAAACCTGTCTCATCTTCACAGTTTCCACTAGCACGGCTTCCCAGAAAGGCCACAAACAGAAAACGAAGTTCCCTGAATTACCCTACTCTTCTACTAAGAATAACGAAAAAGCCATTCTTTCCATTCAATTTAAATTTTCTTTCGAACTTTTTCCGTTATTCATCATCAACTTCATGCGATCTATCCAATGCCATTTACCTTCCCAAATACTTCTTGTTAATTACATTATTAACATTCGATTGAGCAGGGGCATTACGGTCATTGCGTGATTCAAATAATAAGTAATTGCCTCTCTCATGCACGCTGCCCAAAGAAAATAGTCCAGTGCTATTCTGTTCTGTTCTTTCTTCGAACACTTCGCCCTCTCTCACTGTTCTCTTCTTCTTCCTCCGTAACGGAGTATGAAGAACACTGCAAGATAAGTTCAAATCCCTCACAGGATCGAAGATGTGTTCAAATTTGTACTACGTCGTGTGCGATTGATTTCTTCCATAGCTCTCTTTTTCTTTCTATACTCGAACGTACTAGAGTCAAGATCACATATTATTTCTTCTACAGAAGAACGAAAACACAGAGAGAGAGAGCAACAGAGATTGAGGAGCCAAGAGATGGGTTTGTGTCAGTCAAGGGTAGAGAAAGAAGAAGCAGTAGCACGGTGCAAAGCACGGCGGCGTTACATGAAAGACTACGTTAAAGCTCGACGAGACTTCGCTACCGCTCACGCTCTTTACCTTCACTCTCTTCGTTCAACCGCCGCAGCTCTCCTTCAGTTCTCCGCCGCTGAGTCACCAACCACTGCTACTGCTTCCGTTCAACGATGCCACCAAAACACTCTTCTCTCTGCACCACTACCTCGGCCGCCGCCACTGAGTCCGAGCACTTCAGTCTCTGATGACAGATGGACTACTTCTGCTGCTGCCGTTCAACGCCACCACCAACACATTCCCCCTCCCTCTCCACCACTACCCCCGGCGCGACCACTGAGTCCGAGCACTTCAGTCTCTGATGACAGATGGACTACTTCTTCTACTACATCAACTATTCTACCTCCACCACCACCGCCTCCACCGTCTTCAAGTTGGGATTTTTGGGTAAACCCATTTTCTCCTTCTACTTGTTCACGCTCTGTTGTCACTGATCAAGAAGAAGAATGGGAAGAAAGAACTACGACTGTTTCCGGCACAACAGCTGTAACTATCCCCACGGCGGCGACGGCTAGCGCATACACGAAGAGTTCGGTGAGCGATCTCGCCGTTGTTGTTGTAACCGGAGGAAAGAAAGATCTCGGGGAGATTGCTAAGGAGTTGGATGATTACTTCCTTAAAGCTGCTGAAGCTGGTGCCAGGGTTTCCTTCCTCCTTGAATCTCCCACTCTCTACCCTTCTTCTTCTCACAAGATGAACCTTAGTAGTCAGTATTCTCAAAACACTCGCCAAATATTCAAATTTGCTCAAAGTTCTTGAATTTGCTTAAAATTTTGATCTTTTATCGGTTGATTTCATAGGCAGAGTTACAAATTATGGCAAGAGTTTGAGACCTGCAATATGGCCATGGGGATCAAGTTGTCGGAGTGGTAGATACGCAATGCCTGGAAGAGAAGTTGTGACTAGTGTTGGGAATGTTGGTAATGGTCTTGGAATCGAAAGCAGTTTTAGCCTCAGCCATTCTTCAACTGTTGATAAGCTCTATGCTTGGGAGAAGAAGCTTTACCTTGAAGTCAAGGTACATACGTTTGCTCGATTTTTCTTACCTCATTGATCAACTGAAAGAGAACCAACATATCATTACTGATGAGAAAAAAAAAGGTAAAAGAGAGAAATTGATGCTACCTCTCTGCATCTAAATTATCTTATTGGGTGGACCTGACAAGCTTCTTTATTGCACACTGCACACTGTATTTCTAGTGAGCTTTCTTTATTTTGTTTGCTACGGTGGTCCAAGAAAACATGAAGGGAGTAGTGCCAAAAAACTTGTGACCTGCATAAACAAGAGCAGTAAGAAGACAAACAATGACACATTAGCCTGCATGTTCTCTCTGGTCAATCTTGTCTAGCACTTAGAAGACATGAAATTTAGTTTATTCAATGCAGCATTTATGTTGTATGACAGAATTCAGGGAGAATGAAGTTGGAGCATGAGAGGAGAGTGAGCCTATTGAGGAAGCAGCAGGTTAATGGTGTAGACTATGTTAAGGTGGAGAAGAACAGGAGGGAGATTGAGAAATTGGAATCTAAGCTTCTGGTGGCTTCTCAAGCTATTGAGACTACTTCAGCCGAGATCATTAGACTAAGGGAGTCTGAGCTCTTCCCTCAACTGCTTGAACTGGTTACTGGGTAATTAAGCTTATTAACCTCAGTTTTTGGCGACTTTCACTTTCAACCCTTCTGTTCAATTTTTTTAATAATTCCTGTAGAGTTGGTAGATGTACAATCTGTCTGCTGCGTTGTTGCATTATTGGCTGATGGTTAGTAAAAGAAAAATAGCAAAAGAAAAAAAAAGTACAAACTTGAATGCTGCACAAGAAGAATAGTAGAACAAAAAGTAAAAGGCAATCGCTTTTTGTTTGTTGGTTTTTCTGTAAAGAGGTTTTTGACATGGTAATTAGACCTTTAAAAGTGAGTAGTTTGAATTTGTGAAGGTTATTTGCTGCCAGGCCATCACATAACTCATTGCTGTTATGATTAGGCAACTGTACTGCCTAAAGGAAACTGATAGTCAACTTTAGTTCATCTTCTTGAGTATAGATCATGGCATGAACATGGCAATATAGAGAAAGGTTAACCTGCAAACTTCATTTCTATGATTGGAATCTAGATCTTTGTTGTTGATAATAAAATGTTGAGTAGGACCTGTGGGCACATGAAGGCCAGTATAGTTACTGTAATTTGGAGAGATATGTTGCACTAGTCACCACATGATTGTAAAAGTGCTATGCAATTCAATTCAGCTACATCTCTTAACTACTGAATGTTGAACAGATAAACTAAGGTATGTAGTTGGTACATCTTGTTATCTGAGCTTGTTGGAGTGAGATAGAATCTGAATCTCTCTTCTGGAACTTATCTTTATATTCTGAATCATGAGTGAATTTTGTTTAAAATCTGAAATTCTTTCTTGGAGCTTCTATTTTATATCCGAAATCATGAGTGGATTGTCCATTGCAGTCTGGTAGGAATGTGGAGGATTATGTACGAATGTCACCAGGTACAAACACATATAGTCAAGCAACTTGAATACCTGAACAAGCCTACTACCAATCGAACCTCTGACATTCACCGGCAGACAACCCTCCAGTTGGAGCAGGAGGTAGAATGCTGGCACTCGGCCTTCTGCGACCTCATTAAGTCACAGAGGGAATACATTTACTCTATCTCTGGCTGGTTGCGCCTGTCTGTCTTCCCAAGCCATCATGACCCGCTCACCAAAATTCAGCAAAATTCAGAGATCTACTCTCTTTGCGAGGAATGGCAGCTAGCACTTGATCGAATTCCAGACAAAGTCGCCTCTGAGGGGATCAAGAGCTTCTTAGCTATGATCCATGCCATTGTAATTCAACAATCTGAGGAACATAAACTGAAGAAATGGTCAGACTCCATCTTTAAAGAACTTGAGAAGAGAATGACAGTGCTGAGATCATTAGAATCGAAATATGGCCCTTATTCAGTTACAGAGGACCATAGCAATCTGTCAGGTAGAACACTGGTGATGGAGAAGAAGTTGCAAGTGGAGGCACTTAGAACAAAGGCAGAGGAAGAGAAGAGCAGGTATGAGAAATGTGTTGCAGTCACAAGGGCAATGACTCTTAACAACTTGCAAACTGGATTTCCAAACATTTTCCAAGCGATGACAGGTTTCTCAGGCGTCTGTGTGCAGGCTTACGAGTCTGTTCACAACCATCGTGAGCGTCGTGGCATTGGCTTAAAGCAGCTCATGCCTTAAAAACCAAGGCAAGATAACTCAGTTATGTACAAAGTGTACACAATCTTTTTCTGCAGTTGATGTTTTTTGTTGAATTTGAACTTTAACAATCACGTAAGTTTGTTATCATCCAAAGCAGAAAGTAGTTTTCTGATCAGGCAACTCGCCCGGCAGAAGTCTGTACGAGTCTTTCTACTAAATTTCACAAAATTTATGAAATTGAATTCTATCTGAGTTGGAGAGAAATTTTCTGGACTTCGTAAACGATCAAATAAAAGATTTCAAGAGTTGGATACTGATAATGGTAGTGATCATCATTAAAGACTTCCAAGAAATTCGTAGTATACAAATTAAAACATTAAAAAACAAAGGATAAGATCTCTACACAATCTATTTTTTTCAAGTATCTGCAAGATGTATTTACAGCAAACACAAACAGAACAAAACGAACACACAAACAAACTCTAGTCACAAACACACGCAACACTCACGCTTCAAATGCTGGAATGAACCCCCGGATAATATCATGCCTAATCCACAACAACTCAATTTGACCGTTTCTTGAATCAATAAGGTACTATTTCTCGTTGATCCTTCTGTTGTTCAATACATCTACAAGCTTGATGTCAATACACCTGAAGCACACCAAAACGTAAACATAAACTCAGAAACTAAAACTAATGCTTTTTGAATTGAAGAAAAACTAATAAGTCACAAAAGGTACTCAAATTTACTCAGTAGCAAACGTAATGGGAAGTCTGTGATGATAATATTAGTACCAAAGGATGAAGGCATGCCTTAGGATGAAGACTGATGGTTGATGACTTACTAAGGACTTCAATATGTAATCTGTAGTTAGTTGGTGAACTATCACACATGAATGCAAACTCTTCAATATGTTTTTCATCAACAGGTAAGTTCAACCAAAACAAAAAAGGAATATATTATCAGGTATATAATCGATGTCTGGAGTTACTATACCTTAGTTTTCTTCTGCTGTCCCCTGAAGAGCAACTTCACATTTGGATTTATATGGTGTTTCCCTCAAGGTCCATAGCTTCATGAACAAATGACAACAAGCATGCTACCAACTTCTGAAGTGCTTTCAGTAGGTTTTCCTACTTCGTCGGAAACAGTTATTTCAACCTCAAGCTGTCCGCAGAACTTTTTATCATGTGGTTGATCATCCGAAGAATTTAAATGACGGTGCTACTAATTATCTCCGCCGCCTTCTCGGAATCTAAAGAATTGCTTGAATTTGTGTTAATTTCTCAAATTATTCTAAATATAAAAATTTGATACTGTTCGTCTGTGTGTGTTTAGTGAACTACTAGTGCAGTATCTGGTTTTGAATTTGGTAATTAATGTTTATTAAGGAATAAAAAGTTTTCAAGTTTGAGAATATAAAGGGATCTTTCGAATTGCCTATAAAAAAAAGCTTAAGAAAAAAATGTTCTATTGGTTTTCTACAATAAGTTTATTTTAGTTTTAAAAATATTTATATATACAATAACTTTTTAATATAAATTTATTTATATATTTACTTTTTTTACAAAAAATTCCATAATACCGAAACATTTATTATAAAACAAAAATAATAAGGAATAAAATTAAGTAAGTCATCATAAGCTACACTAAATAAGTCCAAAGTGTAGCTAGAATAATGTATTTGATAAAGGTTAATTTGTTGTTATACCAATGGAACTCATTTTTGGATTTAAAAATTTTTTTCTTCAAGTTATTTTTAAAAACAAAGCAATTTAAAATTTATATTCAATTTTTTTATCAAAAATTTTACTTTTAAAATATTTATTCACTTCTAAACTCACTTTTAATTACAAATAAGTATAAATTTTAAACTCAATCTTAAATTTATTTTGAAATGATTTAATATTAAATTTCAATTTCAAAATTTAATTCGATTGAGTTTTTTTGTCGCCTTTTTTTAAAAAAAAAGTGATCGTAGAATTAATTAATTAAAAATAAATAATTTAATTGTTATATTTATTAAAAATGAATTTGAAAATAAAGGTTTTAGTTTTAAATTTTAATTTTTTAAAGTAAAATTTTTACCAAAATAATTGAAATTTTAAAATTTGTATCTATCTTTTTAAGTGAATTAGAGGTATTTTTTTAAATGAATTCAAAAAGTAAATAACCATATGCTCTTGACGTTTTTTGGACTGATTTTAAGGCATGTTTGAGATAGCCGAAAGACAAAACATCTAAAAAAAATCTTAGAATATTTCACAGATATACATCAAAAGGGACTCACCAAAAAGGGTGCACTTTCTTTCGAATAAAGATTTAATTTTTATATTATTTATTAATAATTTTAAATAATATTTATAAAAATTTAAATTTATTTTTTTATCGTTAATTAGTATAAAAAGAATTTTAAATTTGTTACATAATTCAGCTGAAATTTTATTGATAGCTTTTTAAGCATAAGACCTAAAGAAAGCATATTAAATTTTAGTTGAATTTATATTGTAAGTTAATAAAAATATATTACAGTTGGGAGGCATAACCTTGTTAATTTTTGAAATTTCAATCATAATTTAAGCATTCGCTGCTGCTACTGCTTCTATTGAGTGATGAGGGCCTTATATAGAAAGTTTTGCTTCTAAAAATCTAAAAGTTATGATTGACATTTTTTGACAATTAAATATCTGCAAGAAATGAAGAAATAAGTTGGTAGGGAAGGAGGGAGTTCATAAGCATTGCTTTTCTTTGATTGTGGACATTATTGAAAGAGATAACAACACCCACAACCTTGATTTCTCTTCTTTCATAAAATTGTTATTCTCTTTATTTTTTTGGTAGAACCTAAAATTACCAATGAAACAATGCCAAAACAGCAAAAAGTCCAATGTTCTTTACTATCTTCTAACAAAGATATTTACAATTTATTAGTAGTTCATCTCAATGTTCTACTTCTTTTGCAGCCAATGAATGGAAAGGTTAGCTCACTATCTATATAAATAAATTTCCAAGTGACAATGCAACCAAGGTGTTTTTCTACTACTTCAATACAAGCACAAGCACTTTGCAAAATTAGCTGCCGACCAAACTTGAAAAGTAAAAGGATTCAGGTGTAACTAAAAGTAATTCAACAGACTTAACAACCCTTCAACTTTTAATCAACAGACTTGACATATCGCATTTTCAACGTGAATAATGCAAACGCTTCTTCGTCAAAAAGAAAGAAGGCAAGCAACTAAAAGATCGAACCAAAGTCCAAGGTTTTAAACAGATTACAAAAGAAATATCAAGTATATAGCATAAGTGAAGTGCGAGCTCTATAAAACAAACTTATCCTTCGAACTATTACAGTTGTCAAGTACAAGCATTGATCTAATCACCCGATCAGTTGTTATGACCTGGGAAGGTTACATATTGCTTGTAAGTAAAATCTGAAACTCCCTTAAAGGTAACATAAAAAACAATCCCTTGCGCCTTGGGTACAGAAACTAGGTTATTTGCCTTTTCTTGAACTATCGGTAAAATATTGAAGTATATTTACAACATGAAGGACCCCACCCATCCTAAAAACATAAGGGAAAATTCAAAACCATATACTATGCTTACTAAACCACATCTTCCGTTATTATTCTGCTCTAAAGACTTGATACAAATCATCATACAGGAGTAGAAGTATGATGATACATGAGTGAATACCCTGGTGAAACTTTAGGATTTGCAGAAAGCATGTAGTGTCTCATCAAGAGCTTTTCTGTCGTAGTCCCCTGTAAAAACACAACTACCTAGAGGACCCTTGAGAAGAATTAGCCTCAGCAAACCATCGGCCACTTTCTTATCAACCTGCCATTTCAAATTAATAAGAAAATGACCAAAAAATTGAAAAGAAAAGAAAAAGAGATTTTGACAAAACTTACAGCCATAATAGATTGAAACATCTCCACTGTCATCACATCCGGCGGTGTAGTTGGGAGTTTTGCTCGCTGCAAGATCTTAAGGACCCGTTCCACAAGGGAATCATCTATCCAGCCAAGCCGACGTGACATGTCTACTGCCATTACCTATCAAAACATAGAATAGAAAATAATCTAACTGAAGAAGCTTTCTAGAAGGACATTGATAAAAAAATTAAAAGTACATGTCATATTTACCGTTCCAGCAGCAACAGCTTCTCCATGGAGCCACTTCCCATAACCCAAGCCAGCTTCTATGGCCTGCAAAATAAGTTTTGTTGACCAATAAACAAACATACTAGAAGATAACAACTGAAAAGACCTAATATGCAAGACACGACTCTCTCTCTCTCTCTCTCTCTCTCTCTCTATATATATATATATATATTAATAAGTTTGATGACTAAATGACGCTATAGTAGAAACATATCTCAATAGTTCTGTGTTCCAGAGACTAAGAGGGTTGGTAGGCAAAGCTTGTTGTTATCAAAAGAGATACATTGTCGTCAATAAGAAGGCCCAACTTTAGTGGTAACCCATTGCCAAATCTTGGAGACTTTTGGAAAATTTGCTCTTAACAATTCCTTTTCTGCTACAAACTATTGCTGAGCAGCTGTCAGTCATATCATACTCCGTAATTACATGACTATAGAAACAAGTTAGACCTCTAAAAGTCCTAAGGTTGTACAAGATTTTCATACAGAGAAATAGTCACCACCATATTTTCTGCTAGTTTTAAAAGGTTATAACCAGCCAAAGAGAGACTCCATCCTTGAAGGAAATTATAAAGACAAAACAGGAATGATTTTTCCTAATCAACGTCCAACTCAACAACTAAACCACTGCAACAAGCTACTTGTTAGCAGTGTCCAATATTTTTGAAATTTTCAATGGGTTTCAAACTGATAGATTAGAAAAACCACAGCAAACATAAATATCATCTCTTAGGCAACTACATCTAGCTAAATGGATTAACAGCCTATAGGGTACACCTCTTCATCTGCTACGTTCAAATCTAGCATATCTCCACTAACTCTATTAATCATATAACTGCATTGGGCAGGGAATTCACAAGTTCACATCGCAATGCTGTAACCCGCAATACAAATAAACAAAAGCAGTAAAAAGATTGCAAACAGGATTATAATTCCAATTACAGAGGGTACTAATTAAGGTTAACTCACATGACCAAATGTATGACCCAAGTTCAGTGTTGCCCTAAGCCCACTTTCCTTCTCATCCAATGAAACAACTTCAGCTTTATTTTCACAAGATCTCTTGATAGCGTATGCCAAAGCACTGGGATCTCTGAAAATTGTGCATATAATCATGATAAGTTGTGAGGTTCCTACTGAATTCATTTTCAAATGTGAATTGCATATATACATATATAGTATTGGTCAACACCAGAGATTCATGCATAGAAGTTCTAGTGGTGTATAAAATTACGTACAAAAGACTATTTGCTTTATATGTTCATAATTTGTATCTGTTGACCAGAATAAGTAGGGAACTTCATGATCGTTTCAAGTTAGAATTTGATTACATGTATCCTCGTTCACCTAGGTTTTATGTCAGAGGTTGGTCAAGTCACCTTATGAAACCATATCGGGTGATAATAGTCATCACTACTAGCTAGAATTATAGATGATTTACATGGAGGGAGCAGGCTAAAACTTCAAATAGTACAATGAACTGATTTTAGATCATACTATCAGGAAGCTGTATTAGCTAACCAAAATGCCTCCAAACACAAAAGACTAGCATGCATCATGCTTTTGGAGCATGCTTGTTGCGTTGACATGTGAGAGTAGGAACCTAGTTGCAAGAAGCTTTGTCTTTAAGGGATGCTCTTTATAATACTAATGAACTTTTCATATGTGCAATTTCATAACAACGAGAACTGTGCAGTACAAGCTACTGGAAAATGTCAAAAGGAGATAGTTTCAGCACGCACTATCTATGCAGAAGCTTTGATGAAACCTTGAAAAGTACTATGAGAATATCGGTATTGTACTTGTAGCAACCAAAAGATACTAATACAATTGGAAATATAAGATTTCAGAGTACTTCACAACTTGCCAGCAACATAAACAGATATTCTAACAGTCATAGGCTAATACCTTGTTAAGAGTGCCTCCATATTCTTCTCTTGCCATTCGAAAAAGTCAGGATCCATGATAAGCCCATACTTAATGACTTCCGCAATACCAGAGGCTAGTTCTCTGTCGGGCAATGTATTCAGAGTATCTGTGTCAACAAGCACACATTGTGGCTGATAGAATGCACCTATCAAGTTCTTTCCCAGAGGATGGTTAATCCCTGTCTTTCCCCCAACTGATGAATCAACCTACATAGAGCAGTTGAAAATTTTGAAGCAAAACTCAATGAAGAACTGGTAATAGTCCAAAAACATGGCAATTTGGCAAATCATACCTGTGCCATAAGTGTTGTCGGGATCTGAATGAAATTGACACCACGGAGGTACGCAGCAGCTGCAAAGCCGCACATGTCCCCAATCACTCCACCGCCAAGGGCCACAAATGTACACCGTCTATCCAACTTCGATTCAACGGCCTTATCAAAAACCTTCATCAAGGTGCCCTACGTTGCCCAAAAAATAAGATGTCACCTTCCACACAAAGGGCAAACACCACTAGGTCTCAGAGAAATGAACAGCCATTAGAGACTAATTACCATTTCCTTGAACTGCTCGCCATCAGGTAGGATCACATACTCCACAGAGATATTAGGGTTCCTGTGAGTCAGTGCTTCGATAACTTTATTAAGGTACAGAGGAGCGACTGCAGTGTTGGTAACTACTAGCACTCTCTTTCCGTGTACATGCCTAACCAATCCAAATCCAACCAACACAAATTGTCATTAAAATCCACACTACGGAAAAATTCTCTAGCTGATTTAAAACTCATTGGAATTTTAATTTTAACTTCAGACAAATTATGCAAATACATACTTCTAAAGTTATACATTTCCTGGCTTCAGTAAGCTTTGAAATTAGCCTGTGACAGATTCTTACCACCAATTAGATTTCATCGAATTAAAGAATGAAACTTTTTGTGAATTGCTGCAAGCTTTCTGGGGAGAGAGGGAATACCTCTGAAGAAGATCGGGCTGATCGAGGAGACCGGACCCAATATAGATCGGATAGCTCCGATTTCCCAAATCAACATCGACGACAGTCTTCTCAACAACCTTCTCCGGCGAGTTTTCCATCACTGGCGTAACAGAAGCCAAAACATTCATCTGTCTCTTCACCGAAAAACAATTCCTTTGCTTCTGATTCTTCAGCGGAATCAATCGCACAACACTACCGCGAATAGGAACAGAAACAGAAGAAGAATTGGTCTTCAATGGTGAGATGAAGCGAAGATTTGAATATAGAGATGGTTTCGCAACGGAGGAAGTACTCGTTGCCATGAGGAATTAGGTTATTTTTTCACCGGCTGTGACGGAGACGAATCCTTTGGTTCACCGAAGCCGAGCTGTTTTATTTCTGCTTCAATTTTAAATAAGAGTTGAAGAAAGAAGAAGAAGAAGGGTTTCGCGGGTAGGTGAGAGAGGAGGCCGAGGGATGTGGTCTCGCAAGTGCAATGGAAGGAAGTTTGCGTACGTGGCGTGATTTGAGTGGCTGATAAGAAATAATTGGCTGATGTGGATCTTTTTTCTGGGCGGTGACGATGTTAGAAAGTTTGGTGGGTCAAAAATCGACAGCAGGCAAAGAAGATTAGTACTCATTTTTTATGTGTTTTAAATGTTAATAACTACGAATATAAAAAATAAAATTTAAAAAGAAATTAAAATTAGATTTTAATTTTTATATTTTAATTATTTTTAAATGAGTTGAAAGTAAATTTTAGATTTTGTTTTTTTATTATTGGTTGAAATATATTAAAAATAGAGTTTAATTTTTATTTTTTAATTATTTAAAAGTAAAAATTTTAGTAAAAATTTTATCTAAAAAAGTGGTGAGAATAAGAGAATAAATTTCAATTGAAAGTAAAATTCATATAAAACTACAATTTCGAATTTCTTTACGATATTAAGGAGGCGTTTGGTAGTGCTTATGAAATAAAACTTTTCTGAAATAGAAGATATTTTTATTTTTTTGAAAAATAAATTTTATTTTTTTTATTTTAAATAAATTTTTTATATATTTATAAAATATGTATTAAAAAATATATAATAGAAAAAAATTGATAAGTAGTCTATTATAAACTGTGCCAAACGGGCTCTAAAATATATGAACTCATCGGCTCCGTTTAACATGCTTACTAAAAAAACTAAATTTTCTATTTTCTATTTTATATTATTTAATATATATTTTATAAATATATAATTACTTATTTAAAAATTTAAAAAAATTCTATACAATAAAATGTTTTTATTATATATTTTTATTATTTTTAAAATTTAAAAAAAAACTTATTTTTTATCTTAAAAAAATTTTATTTTACAAACACTCCTAAATGCCCACTAAATTTTACAAGAAATTTTGAGTTCTGATAATTGAAACACACCGCTTAGCAAAAGAAGGAATTTCAGTTAGCCGTAAAGGATCAAATCAAAAGTTGAAGTATGCAAGAAATTCGGTAAAGATAATTTAATATGAAGATAATTTAATACTTTATATAAGAAAACTTTTATAATAGTAATTACATAAACACTTCTGTCTCACTGATGTTAGATACTAATGAATAACGTATGGTTGTTTCTTATAGAAATGCACATCTACTGCATTAGATAATTCTATAAATAAACATACAACAATAAACATAGATAGTAATTCTATTCATTTCATTTGGTTTATTATTCTACATCGCAATACTTTACAGAAAATTAGCTTAGATTCTTTGATTAAGGGTGTATTTATCTTGAATTGAACTCACTATTTTAGAAATGAATTTAAAAGATTAAATTTAAAATTTAAGATATTTAATAAAATAAATTTTTTATACTAATTTTGTATTAAAAGTAAGTTTTAACATTGAATTTTTTAAAAACTTATGTAATAAAATTTTTTAATATTTAAATTATTTTATATTAAAAAATATTTTAAAAATTTTGTGAGGTAGGTAACACGTACTAAATGGCACGCTAAACAGGACTTAATGAAGGAATTTTTGTTTTCTTCACTTTTCTTATTGAGTTAAGATTTGTTTGAAGAAATTTTGAAGAAAAAGAAAACAAGAGCATGCTGAGGTGGAAGCAAGCAAACAACTCCTCAACAGAGAAAATGAAACGAACAATATCTAAAAGAAAACAGACTACAACATGTGGGGCGTTGCGAGAATCGAACTCGCGACCTCTCGCACCCAAAGCGAGAATCATACCACTAGACCAAACGCCCAACAACATAACTAGCACGAAATATTAGTCGTATTCATTATAATGTTACAGCGGAGACTAATGTGAAGAAGCAAAAGAAGAACAATGAACATGATGTCGAGAAGTTTTCTGGTCTTCGGACCGGGTAATTCATTCTGTCTGAAACAGGAACAGAAACAGTAAACTTTTGGGTTTTCACTATATTGGCTAATTAAAAGTTGTCAAATTTTTATTTGAAAGTCTCCGTTGGTATCATGGATTGAGTAGGCTAACCACTTCTCTGACATTCGGTTTTTTTGCTTACCTGCAAATCTGCAATCAGGTATATGTTTGAGGTTGTTTAGAGTGCCTTCTAGTTGTTCGGTAAAATGCCTGTTCGTATATCATGACTCTAGCTAGCTTATTGATAAGGATGTGTTTGAGGTGGTGTTGAGTATCCAAAGAGTGTGTTGGTGGGCGATAATATTTCTGGGTGTTGGACAACTGCTGGTGCGTTGAGAGAAAGGAGCTAGAGCAAAGTTTGAGTTCTGCAGAGAAGAACTACTGCATCTGGAAATTTTGGGTGCTTGGATGAGTTGAATGTTTCAATTTTCTTGTTCAGGGGATGCTTTTATTTCACTAAGAACTTGAATGAATCTATAGGCGCTATCTTTGCACTTTTTAGTGCTGATGTTCGCAAGGACACCGGGGCACGCACCGAGTTGATGAGCAAAATTCTACGAGCATATCTAAAAAGGAATGCTTTCGAATACTTAGGGGCTGCATAGTAACGCTTTTTGAAAATTCTTTTATCAATTTTTTGTTTTATATTTTTTAACAAATATAGTAGAATATATTGTAAATTTATTTAGTAATTTAGAAATTATAAATATTTATAAATATATTTTATGTAGTAAGATCTTTTATTATTTGTTATTATTGTTTATTTTAGATTAAAATAATAAAACTCATTTATTAAAATAGCACAAAAATATTTATTATTTAAAAAATTATTTTATATGCATTTTTAACGCCACTTATTAAATAGAATTTTTTAAGATACAAAATTTATTTTTTAACGAAAATATAAGTAATAATAAAATCTTACTATATAAAATTGTTTATACTTTAAAAAAATTTTAATTTTAAAATATTATATAATTTTATTGAAAAATATATAATAAAAAGTTGAATTAAAATAACAATTTGATTAAACAAAACTTAAATGTAATCCGAATTTGATAAAATTGAGTAAAAGATTAAACAAAACTTGATAAACTAAGAAAAATTACAAATTAAATTATAAATCAATATCATTATTGTAACTATTTCTAATTATTATATAATATATACTATAAGTAATTATACAGTTTAAATGTAATCCGAATTTGATCTTTAAATTGTTCGAATCGGATTCGCGAATCGGATTATCTATTGCCACCTCTAACTAAATGTTCTAGAGTCTATATTTGGTTATTATCAAGTAAAAAGTAATCAAATATGATAAATTAAACAAAACAATAACTAAACTAAATTAAATTTAATATTATTTTCTAAATATTTAATAATTATTATATAGTATATACTATGTAAGTGATTATAAATGAGTTAGTTTAAGATCAATAAAAAATTAGCCCAAATTTATTTAATTTATCAGATCAATTTTAAATTAAATTAAAACTGATCTAAATTCGAATAAGATAGATAGATTCATTTTATGTTAGGTTTACGTTTTGAATCAAATATATATTATATAAACTAAATTAAATTTAATATTATTTTCTAAATATTTAATAATTATTATATAGTATATATTATGCAAGTGGTTATCAATGAGTTAGTTTCAGATGTGAAATATAAATGTGTCTGCTCTGCTGTGTGGCGAGGCTTCTGTTGATCATTAATTGAGAAAACAACGGATCCACAACAGTGAAGCACACGAGTTCTTCCCACGTCTCATTGCTTCAAGATCATCAGCACTGTACATGGGTGTTCCTGTTTTTCATGCCATCTCATGAATTTGAATGAAATTTGCAAGTCTTACAAAGTTCAAATTTTGGAGAGAGACATGTTTTCAAACTTTTATGACTTAAATTTTAAAATCTATACAGCATGAATTGGAAGGAGCGTTATGGCATATTTAATTTGTTTAAAAGTAGAATTTTAGAAATAAATTAAAAAATGAGTTATTTAAAAATAATTAGTAAAATAAGTTTATTTTTATATTTATAGTTTTATTAAAAGTGACAATTAAAATAAAATTTTAATTTTTAAAATATGAATCTTAGAAATAAAGTTTTATGCAGAAAAAATTGAATTTAATTTTCACATTTATTTTTTTGCGTTAGATGGTCCCAGACATTATTGTCTAGTACCCACCAAAGATTGGCAGCATTAAATCAAATGAAATAATATCAATCAGAACCCAACACACGCTACGCTTTTTAGAGCGCGTTTGAAAAACGATTTATCAACTTTTCTTCATTTTATATTTTTTAATATATATTTTATAAATATATAAAAAATTTATTTAAAATTTTAAAAAATATAAAAAAATTTTACGAAATGAAATATTTTTATTATATATTTTTATTTTTTTTTTTAAAAATAAAAAAATAAAATTCATTTTTAAAATAAAAAAAATATTTTCTATTTTAAAAAAAATTTTATTTATAAGTCCTTTCAAACGTCCCTTAATACCTGCCCTAAAAACAAGGGCAAGCGCCACAGCAAGGTCAAGGCATTTAATTCCCAAATAACAATTTCAATTTTATTTTATATTATCATACATATCTTGATATCTTAGCAAAAAAAAAATTCATATTTTTTGTTCAATACACACAACAACTGATTAAGTATGGTTTTAATACACGTTGAAGACATATAATAATCAGATAATAAATATGTATATATAGATGTTGTTGTTGGTGGTGGTTGTAGTGGTGGAGTTAAGGTAGGTTTATAAAAAGAGAGCAGCACTACCGTTACTATTATATAAGAAAAGGGGAAGAAAAGAAAGGAATAGTTAACTGGAAGAAAGGGAGACCGGTTCAATCGGAGCCATTTCCGGCCACCGTTGTCCACTTCCTTCTCTTCATCACCAATTTCGATACAATTCAAACCACCAAATCAATCAAAACAGGTACTCGCTACGTGCTCCCATTCTCTCTGTCTTTTTGTCTTTGTCTCTGTCCTTGTTTCTTTTTCTTTTCTAGATCTGTTCTGAATAATTAGGGCTACTTTCAATTTTGGATTTTGGTTTTGTGTTTTTCCATGGAAGGATTTGGTAATGCGGGTGATTAGAAGTTGTGAATTGATTTGAAGTAGTAGGAGAAGAAGATTATAGCAAAGGAGGAGAGAGATGGCGGCATCGAGGTTTATTAAGTGCGTTACTGTCGGAGATGGCGCCGTTGGCAAGACTTGCATGCTTATCTCTTACACCAGCAACACTTTCCCTACGGTAAAAATGTCCTCTTCTTTTTCTTACCTTTGAATTTTTGATGTTTCAGTTGTGTGATGTGTGACCGAATTAAGAGAGTTTGAGGACGATTTTTGTCCTTGTTTGCTGAGATTTTTGCTGATGTTTTTTAAAAGAGAGTGTGGCAAGTTGACCACGGAATTCCGTCCATGATGTTTTTCTGTGGATCTGTTTCTCTTATTTAGAGATATTTAGTCGTTGCTGTTTTGGAATTTTGTAAAAAAGATCATTTGGTTGTTGAATATAAGCTAATGTTTTCCGAGATGGCAGCATTTTGATCGTTGGGAAGGGGTGGTTGCATTCTGCTGTAGTATGTAGCGGGGATTTCATTCTACTAGGCATATTTTTTGCCGTTTCCTGAAAATTGGAAGGTTTATCTAGATCTTTGTTGCTGGGGAATGTAAAGTTGAAATCTTGAGTTTGCATTTATCTGTCATGGTCCCGTTAGTTGGTTTTCTTGCGTCCTTACCCATTTTTTTCAATTGTAATATATGTTCTTATGGTTCATGGAAGCAGTTTTGGGTGATCAATCTCTATTTCTCCTAATGGTTTCATTGTTCTTCTGGAAGCAGGATTATGTGCCAACTGTTTTTGATAATTTTAGCGCAAATGTTGTCGTGGATGGCAGCACTGTGAATCTAGGTCTATGGGATACTGCAGGTATGGAATGTGCTTCATCTGTCTGTCCTCTCATAAAGTTATAACCTGCAGTCTCCAATTCTGATGGCTTTGTTTCAACAGGCCAGGAGGATTACAATAGGTTAAGACCTCTCAGCTATCGTGGAGCAGACGTTTTTCTCCTAGCTTTCTCCCTCATTAGTAAAGCCAGCTACGAAAATGTTGCCAAAAAGGTAAATATCACTGTTTTATTTCTATAAGTTGAAACCTATTATTTATTTTTAGAATTTACTGATATTCAGTAATTTTTGTGTAGTGGATACCTGAACTGAGGCACTATGCTCCTGGAGTACCGATAATTCTTGTTGGAACGAAACTCGGTAAAGCTAGTTTTATATTTAAGAAATTCTTTTGTGACAACTACTGACCTTTTGTTATTTGAATTTTGTGGCTTGCATGTTGTCATATGCTTATTCCTGAATAAACTTCAATGTAACCAATTCCATGACTGGTAAGAAATATCCACAAAATTGCCTCATAAACTAGGACTACTTGTGCAATATTTTAGAAAACCTTCCTTTTGTCCCTTCAGCATTGCTGTATGGAGTCGATTTGTCATGTATACTGGCTAAACTGATGTTCCCTTCACAAATATAAAAAACTATTCATGTTGTGGACAGAGGCAAATCACATGGTATTATACAAGTCATATCCATGAAGATATCTAAGCTCATTTGGTTCCTCTTTGCCATTCTCGTCTACATGTTGTGATAATTGCCTGCTAGAAGCAGTCCTGCTCTGATGAGTTTGATGGTTATACTTTAGCTGTTACATTATATACTCCTCTACTCTTACGGCTGTCAAATATAGTCATTGTTTTTACTTTTGTATAGAACTTTATTGGTTGTTGAGAAGGCTTCTCTTCTTGCTACAAAGTTGATTACTGCAAATTTGGTTATATGCACTGTAGTAAATGCGATCATTCATTTGAATTACTAAATTTTGCAGACCTTCGGGATGACAAGCAGTTCTTTATAGATCACCCTGGGGCTGTGCCCATTACAACTGCTCAGGTAAGGGTGTTGAAAGATTACAGTGATTTATGTCTATCCTCTCTATATTCCTTTCTTTTGGTGGTTGTAATTTTAGTTATCAAAATCAGTAACTGCACTAATGCATGTTGATTGTTTTGCTTGAAGGGAGAAGAATTGAGAAAGGCTATAGGTGCTCCTGCCTACATTGAGTGCAGCTCCAAGACACAACAAGTACACTGTTTCCTTCAATACCACATTGATGTAATTTAGTCTTTGATTTTAGTGCTTACCTGTTGTCATAATGTTGACACTTTGCAGAATGTCAAGGCAGTTTTTGATGCAGCCATTAAGGTTGTTCTCCAGCCGCCAAAATCAAAGAAGAAGAAGAGAAAGGCTCAAAAAGGTTGCTCCATATTATAAGCAAGTCACTTGGTACAAGGAATATCTTACACACTGGCCATCCAGGAGTTTCTCGCTCTGTTTTATAATCAAAGGACCTAGGGCATTGGTGTATAGTTAACTGACAACAGTAATGAGCTACAGTCAGCTGTACTTGTTACGCTTTGTGTTTGTGGTCTGTAATCATCTTATTTGTTAGTGATGTGCATCTTCAGATGACTCGTATCCCACCCAGACAAGGAAATTAAATCCCGTATGAGACTGGTTTTGGAAGGACATTGCTTATCAAGTGTTTTGTATCTTTTTAACTTAACGAGTAGTTTGCTTGTGTTGCTCCATTAGCTTTTTTGTATAATTCACCTTCAAATTAAATTGTAAACAATCTATGCGCAACTTTCCATGGTTATGTGAATATCTCTGGTATTTTTCTAGGCTTGATCCACAATGCAAAATTTTTCCATGGTTTCTGTGTAATCGAGGGCCTATGCTTTTCAACTTGTATGTTTAGGGCTTGTTCGGTTGCAATGAAATGAGTATTTAAGAAATGAGTATTCGAGAATCGAGTTTTTTGAGAAGTGAGTTAACTTTTATGTTTAATTGCATTGAAAAGCAGTATATGAGTTTTTATGTTTGGTTATATTTAGAGGCGAGTCTGGAAGTAAATATTTGCCAAAAAAGTGACTTTAGTGAGAATCGATACCCGCGTTCAGAATCAGACAAATCTATCTAGCATGTTTTGGGAGCTTTTATTTTTATTTTCTATTTTTTAATAAAATTTTAAAAATATTTTATAAAACTTTTTAACTAAATTTTAATAATATAAAAAAATTTTACATTGTAAAATTTTTTTATTGATTATTTTTAAGTAAAAAAAGTTCAACTTATTTTTTAAAATATTTTTATTTTTAAATTTTTTTTTCAATAAGCACTTTTAAACACAAACACGGATGGCATAAAAAAGTTTCTGATTAGTTTCTCTTCTTAAACACCATTCATAGAAAAGTATTTGGCGCAAATTTGCTGTGCATGATAATCAGCTAAAGCAACCTTCAAAGGGGTTCTGTTTTCTTGCTGAGTGGGTGACCACGTCGCCTTATTATCTTGGTAGATGTTATCTATTATTATCAGAAAAAGAATTTTCTAGTATCATAGCAGAAATCGCTTTCCTTTAGCAACTTGATTTTAACAACCAATTCAACATGTTATTCATACTTTGGACAATAAGAGCGTATTTTAAATACACATAACTGAACTTTGCAAAAACTAAATTTTGTAAAATTAAAATTCGATAAACAATAAAATTCTATAAAAATAGAATTCAAAATAATATCTAAAATAAATAAAGTAAAATTTAAAATTAAATTTTAATAAAAATAAAGTTCGATATGAAAGTAAAATTCAAAATGACAATAAAAATACATGAAATAACTGAACTCATGAAAGAAAAAATATTTGAAACAAGCTCTAACTATTCAAAATTGATAAGACTGATTTTATTATTCCGAAAAGCTCATTGTCTTCTCTTTCGCTAGGCAGTTTTTATACTGACGAACCATTTCATGGATGGGATCATGGCAGCAATGGTTATGATGAGTGGTAGTTCACAGAAGCTGCGGTTTGCTTTGAAAAAATATAAAATAACCACCGAAATATAAAAAATGGTCAGGGGCATCTTTTTTTACATAAGAGTTGCATGAATCCTGCTCACTGAGTTGTCAAGAAGTTATGCAGATGGAGAAACAAGAACCTTTCAGGGTTCTCATCTTTACAAATAGCAGTCAAGATTTACTTCAACAGATTCTTCCCTCAGGCTTCGAAAAATAAGAAAACCTAAAGAATTTGAAACTACGAATGAGCTACCCCTCGCTTCCTTCACATTCTCCCATCAAATAGCTAGAGAATTTAATCAAGTCTGGGTTGTAGCTGCTTGGTTACTAGTAGGGTGTATTGCATCGTTTTCTTGGTCGGGAGCATCTGCCCTGGCATGCTGAACAAATTCATCAGGAGTCATGTGTGTGCCATGGCAAGCACATACTATCTTTATCCGATCTTTACTGTATTTGTATGTCACACCAGATATAGTCTTGCCGTTTGGGCCAGGGCCAGTTGTTGAGACCCATGGAAGATCTGGATATGAGCCGCATCCCCCAAATTTGACATCTGGTGCAACACCAGGCCTAATAACAGATGGTTCTTTGATAAAACCCTTAGGCGTGGTCTGATATCCTGGTTCTTGTGCCTTATCATCGGGTTTAGCAGCCTTGCTATCATGTTCAGGTTTAGCAGATGAAGATGTGCCTGCATCTCCAACACCAGTCATGATGCCCTTTGTGAAATCCCATGGGTTACTCTGTTGTTCAGATACTGAAAACGAAGACAAAAGATCCAAAGCTCAGAAACATTTGCAAAGAAAGATTCTTGTAGAAAAGAAATTTTGACTATGTTAAGAAGTAAAAGGTTTTAAACAGAAAGTCAAGAATAAAGCTAGAAAAGTGAAAGTAAATTCTGTGTAGGTAAATTAAGAAGGTCTACTTTCAACAACTTGATGATAAATAATGGATCACATACCTCGTTCTCAATTAGGTAACTGTATTATAATTCTAAAACTCCTTCCAAGAATCAGTAAATTACAGCCTAGAGGAATTCTGAATGCTGTTATGCACTAGAACATTATCGCTATATTACAACAATAAGATACAGAGATGCGCAAAGGGCATTGGTGTTAGCAACCTGAGTGCAGCACTCATCTAAGCATTCACTTCCATAGGCAATACAAAAGATTGTAAAATCTTAGAATCTTTAGACTATAAAAATCACTCTCTTCTAAAAATAATGGAAGTAATTGCTAAAAGATTCTAGTCAGGCTTGAAATCTAATATCTTTATTTTCTGCTAAGAAAGGAGACGGTACAATCACTATTGTCCCAAATGGCACCTCTCCTTCTTGTCCTCTCCTTTCTTAACAAAAATAAAAGTGAATCCATTAGTAAAGAAATAGTGGATAAGAAATTGGTACAAATTGTGACATCCACTAAGTATCCAAAGTATCACTCTTTAGCTAATAATCATTAAAAAAATAAGATTTCTTATCGGATGATTTTATAATATAGATAACATAAAAAAAGCTACACAGCAAAAATAATAAGAATTGTTTTACAACAATACACAATTTTCTTTTTAGAGTGAATGTAAAGTAACATTTCTTTATTCCAACTACAAATAAAATTATATTCATATAAGATTATAGACTACTAAAAACAAGTTAATTGATAACAGAGTTTTAGCACAAAGATTAACATTTAAAAAGAAATAATAGGCTACAGATTACTAAGCTAGACACCTCAAACTCTAAATATTCAAAAAATATTTTTGCTGCTTATAATTAGATATAAAATTATTGAGCATTATTAATAAGTAAAGTCCTGTGCAATACATGGGATAAAAACCAGTACATATATAAATACTTGATGTTATTTTCTTCCTCACCACCATGTAGATTTTAAAAAATTAATAAAAACCAAAACATTGAATTGAGCCAATGAACATTATAAAGGCCTACTCCTCCATTGGTGTATACATTAAGGGCATCCTCAGCATGTTAGAAGAGAAACCTACAGTAATATAATACCCTTGTATTTTGATTGACATATTATGGTATGTCAAGTGAAATACCATAGGTATGGTTTTAAAATCTATAGGAGTTCTTAGTAGTAGAGACTTTCAAAACCTAACATAATGTTTTCAACTTACTTAGGTGTGGATGTTATATTCACTAAATGCTAAAACCATAAAATAAGATATCAAAATACTTACCCCAATCGTAAAGTTTTTTCAAATCTATGAGATTGAAAGATTTTGATGGTTTTCCAATACCATTGCATGTCTTGCTAGACACCATTGTTGGTAAAATTTTATTATGGCATTTGGAATATCATTTTAAAGAATCTCGTGGTCTTTGTTGAAATACTATACCGTAACCCTCCAACAGGTCCTCAAAACTCTTCTTACATTTCTTTATTCTTAAAAGTAATTTCATACCTTTTTTCTTAAGGTAGTATTCACCTCGGCTGTTAATAAACGCGCAAAAACCCATCGGTTTACATTCATAAGGATTTTGATGCATAATTCTTTTTTTATTTTAATTAAGTATATTTTGGTTTCAAAATGGATTTCCTGGAATAAAGTTGGTGGGGATTGACACTGAAGTAACCTGTCTTTTGTTCCATGTAATAGTTAGTGAGACCAATTTAAAACTGATCATAAAATCCTCAAAAATCCTCTACTTCCAACTTAAATCTCCACCTCTACTTTCAATTATGTATGGCACAACCTCAAAATATAAAAAATGATGAATTTATAGAAATTAAACCTTATCATGAAAAGAAACATTGATTAGTTGATTTCTTAATTGCAGAAATTCTATTCCTAATTCTCTTTTATTTAAAACTCACAACAAACTTAATTAAAAAAATGCAACTGAAATAATTCGTTCCCCCTTGGTTTATGTATTTCCTTCACATTTTTACTACTACCACGTTACTTATAGGTATAGGTATATGTTGTTGTAGAGGACTAAACCATACCATTTATGCTAGCATTTTATCGTTATTTTTAAAAGAAGCTTTTATATCTAACCTAAAACCTACAAAATAGGAAAAAAATGTTGTCGATAAGGAAAAAAGAAATTGGAGGTTATAGCAAAGGAATAAAAAAAAAAAAAAGGGTCGACGATGGAGGGAAAACAAACAGATGTTATAGGAAATTTTCTCAAGAAAAGAATGATATAACAAATAATTAAAAAAGGAATAAATTTGTATAAGAACATTATCAATCAGAGACAATTTTACCTTTTTAGTGATTGAGGCAGCATTCATAGTTTTGCAAATGAAAATAACCTCTAACATAAGGCTTGCAGAGTTAAGTACAAAAATCAACACTAACATGGGTGCAATATCTCAAAAACAATCACGTATGTGCTTTGAAATGATATGTACTTACCAACAGATCAATCAAGATGTAGACTAGCTAATGGCATCATATCATAAGAAAAAACTACATAGTTGAGTTTGGTAACATAACAAAGTTAAAAGTTATAGCCATAAAAAGGAAATTACAAATAAAGTTTTCAAGACAGTATGGTCATACACATGCAAGAAATATTGAGACATAAATGAAAATATTGCAACAAAATAACATATTATCACAGACAATATGGTTAAATTACAAAAACACAACGGATGAAGTAAATAAGAGTGAAAGAGAAAATGAAGTAAGATAACATAATTGCCTAGAACAATAAGAAACATTAGAGACAAATTTATAAAACTATATGAAATATAACTATCTAGTTTTTTAAGGCAGTGCTTAACCATATCTAAAATTTCACATGCACCATTGGCACATTGTTGGAAATCGTTTGTACAAGAAAATGAGCTTTACATAGATTATTCATGAACAGAAGATCCTTGCAAACCAAGTAAACTCATTTAACAAATTGTTTATTTTATATAACAGCGTACATATTAACTATATAAAAATGCACATCACTAGCATATTTCTGAAAGACTACTCAGAAAGAAGTTAGATTAAGTTAACATTAATTATAAGATAAAAAGTTTAAGAAAAATCATTTGAAATGACCAACTGTTCATTTTTATTGAAAACATATATATTTCTAAACTCTTTAGTATGTTAAATATAGAAACTAATAAGAACAAACTGCACAAAAGCCTGGGAATTTAACACACTAAAGAAGACTGTCAAACAAAATAAGGGAAGTGTTCAGTTCGAAGCTAGAATTTGATTGGTATCATGCATAGACAAATTCATGCAAAATGTTGATCAAGACCAAAGGTATTAGTTGATACCTTCAGCTAATACCACTCCCTAATGCTTACAGGATTATGTAAAACATCCTCATTCTATATATAGGTTCTCAAATAACATATTCTTATTCAGGTATATAAATAACGATAATGATATTGTTGAAAGTACACACCTTTTCCAGGATGGATCGAGCTTTGCAGGCCAACAGCATGATCTTTGTTGGAAGCTGAAGTAATATGTTGAGGATTAGAACCAAATATCCATGAATTGCTGGTTTCTAGTGTTGGAAGCTGGGATTGGGAGTAACCAAATGAAAGTTGCACATTGCTAGTGTTTGTCCCTTGGATCGGCGGGCGTTCACTGCTTACAACAGTTTCCATTTGCATGAAATATGGAGATGAGAGAACTGTTGTGTTGGTAGCATTAGCTAAAACTGGTACCTTGACTGGTACTTGATAAGGTACAGTTGTAACAGTCATTGACTGATGCACATGAGCCACTCCATAGTTCACTTTCCCAACTTCCTGATTAGATTCATTACCTAATAAGACAGCCTGCTTCCCACTGACATCAGTGATCACATGCTTGTAAATAGAGGAGTTGTCTTCCCTCTGCGATATTAACCAAGAATTTGAACCCTCCGCTTCAGACTCTGCAACTTCCTCATTCTCACCGCACGAGCCATCCTCAGTTGCAGCTGAAGTTTGCGAATTTTTCACCGAAATAGCAGCTGTTGGGCTCTTCCTATTTGAATTATTAAGAACATCATCAAATGGTAGTTTACGCTTAGAGGAACTTGACTTCTCTTCTTCCTCTTCATTAACTTTCCCGCTTGAAGCCCACAGTTCCTTTTGCATAGGATATTGAGGTCGTTTGCCTTGAATATCATTAGATGCATTTCCAAAATTAGTCCAGAAATTCTCTGGTTGCCTTAACGTTGTCTCAGTCTTCTGGCTTTCATTTTTCCCTGTACTACCTTCCTCTCTAAGATCTACAGAGGCATCTGGTGCCTTAGATTTCCCAGAAGAGCCGCCACAAGAGAGGCCCAGGCTTAGCTCAAGCCCATTTTCATCTTCCATATCTGAAAAATATTATATGAGTCAATGATGTAGTTCTTTCTTGCTATGCTTGATATTTCCTCCGTGATATATTAATAATCTGTCAGTTTCAATGTTAAAAGGAACCTGAAAAGAGAAACACAATAAACTTGTTAAAGCCATAAACGAAAGAAATAGACAACAAGCCAACATCCAGAATCAAGCATGCAAATGGGGCAAATGATATTATTCAAATTCAATCGATATTGTTCCCATGATCCAAACTCTGCAACCAAATGGTTCTTTAAACACCTTGTTTACCAAAATATAGTAACTAATATTCCCACATCAAGTTCTTTCCTGTAGTTGTACTATAACCCAAAAAGAGTGAAGCTTTTCTTCTTCTCCAAGTGAGACTCAAGGACAAGAATAATCGCAAAATAAATCAATCAATACCTAGAAATCTCTGTAACAGTGGTTCCTGATTTTCACTCTTGAAAAATCAATAAAGAATTCCACACAGCAGAAAAATTAAACCCAAATTCGTCAAAACAACCTCAAACACAGATACCAAAATCTCGAAATTTTAAGATATAAACAAGAACAAAGAAAGAATCGTTCCTTTACTTACCTCAAATTGAATCCATCTTCACAATCACCTCACCAACAAAAGAACATAGAAACAAATATTTTTCTTTGTTTTCCTTTTCTGATAAGAACAAAGACTTCGCTCCAGGAGAAAAAGAGCAAAATTTATACCAAAGAAAAAGAGCATTTTTTAACAACTGTCGAATTTCTTGTGGTTGTTAGAGAAAAAGCGTGTTTTATAAATCACAGAAGATCTGACTCTGTGCTGCACACTATTCTCGTGGGAATCACAAAGCGGGTTCACGGGAACATAATCCGGATCCGAATACGACTAGATTCGAATTCGACCGATTAAATTGACGCCAGAACCTTGACTCAGTCAGTATTCAGTAATACATTATTTTAAATTATATTATTATTATATATTTATCAAGTTAAAACTTAATTAAAAGTTGAACTAGTGAACAACGATCGTTTCATGGATATTTTGATATTGTTTTTTAAATTTTTAAAATTTTGCATGGAAGATAAAAATGAGTAAATGGTAACTAATGAGCTAAGGCTTTTAGTTACCCTTTGTTTTCTGGAACTAATCGCTCGCAAATCCGAACTCTTCTTCTTCTTCTTCTTCTTCTCCCCATTGTTGAACTCTTCTTTGTTTGTTATATCTGCTTGATTTCAGTTTGAGGACAAGAGTTGTGATATTGGGATTCTCTAGAATGGTATCGTGATTCCAGTTTTTCGGAATCTTACGGGCTTCTGTTTACGAGGTTTGTTGGATTTTGGTTTCAAGAACTCAGGAGTTCTGTTTGTCTCACAGTTCGAAATTTCTCAACATCTGCAATTCCTTAGGTGAAATTCGGTCGCCACGTGTATTAAATTGCTACTTCAACGATTTTTCAAGCTGATTGTTGATTCATCAGTCTTAATTGATTCATAATCTCGCCAAAAACAATCATCCGCAAAACCCTAAATCGATCAAATTCAGTTCTACAGGTTAATTTTTGTGGAAAAGTTCAAAGTTTAGGAGTAATGGAAGACAATCAATTGGGCTTCTCCAACCCTGAAATTCTTCTGAGTTCCGGCATGATGGAGGAGCAGAGCTCATCAATGGATAGCTTGCTGAGTGCTGGGTTCCTGAACGATTGCCTCGGCGATTGCAGTCACCACCATCAGCATGCATGTAGCCACATGCATACCTGTAATCCGCCGGGTCCTGACCACTCTCATACTCACACATGTTTTCATGTTCATACGAAAATAGTGCCGGACCCTGCTGACCAGTCTGCTGACTCAACTGATCAGACTGGCAATGACAAACCTGCTACTGAAGCCAATGCCAGTTCTAAGAAGACCCGTAAGGGTAATTGTGAAGCTGTGCGTAAGTACAGGCTCAAGAAGAAGGCAAGAGCTGCTTCACTGGAGGAAGAAGTAGCTCAGTTGAGGGAGATTAACCAGCAGCTGATGAAGCGGCTGCAGGATCAAGCTGCATTGGAAGCAGAGATTGCAAGGCTTCGTTGCTTGTTGGTTGATATTCGGGGAAGAATCGAAGGGGAGATTGGGACATTCCCTTACCAGAAACCAGTGAGGGTTGGGGGAGACATGATGGTTGGTGGCATCGCTCCGCGGCTTGTTAACTCGTGCAATTTTAGCTGCGATGAGCAGCTTCAGTGTTTGCAGATGGGAGTGCAGGGGAGAGGTGTTAACAGGGAGAGCAATGGGCAGGGATTTGGAGCTTGTGGGATTGGAAACGTCCAGTGCAGTATGGGGAATATAGGGTCTGGGATGGACTTCACAAATTGTGGACGAAGGAGCATGATGCCCACCGGATGCACGTCTAGTACAAACAACGATAAAGGTATCATATGCAATTCCAATTTTCTTATTTCTGTAAAAACATGCTTGAAGTAATAATATGTGGTTCCAATTGCCGTAAGATGGTATGTCCTTTGACTTTGTGATAGTATGTTGTAATGCCTTGGTCAAAATTTTCTCAATTACCAGAGAGCCGTTAAAAGTTTCCTTAAATTCATAAATATGATGATATATTTAATTTGTTTCTTGAAGATGTTTGCAGAGTTAATAAACAAAAGTGGATTCAGGAATCAGCTTTAATAACATTGTCAACATCAAATGTTAAGATTTATATTTGATATTTCCTGTATTTGCAACCTTAACATGATACTGTTTTTACAAGCGCAGAAGTCCTTTGATGAGTGCAAGGGCCCTTTGAAGTTACCATTGGATATCTTTTTTTCCGTTGCATTCAACTGTCACGAAACATAAAAAGTGCGTAGCTGCATGGTATCTCTGCTAATTCTCAAAAACCAAAAACTTCGGAGCCTTGGTTAATGAAGTTAACCTTGCCTATGTGATTTTATAATTCGATTTATCTTGCTGGTTTACGAAGATGGAATATACCCCTCCAAGCTTCTTGAGTCATTTTGGCTAATGCAGCTAAACTTTCCACTACCAGCTGCTTCAGGTTGCTTTTGTGGATTCATTCTAATAGAGTGTATTAAACTACAAAGGTTTTATGTCGTTTCAATCATGGGGTGATTGTGTTATGATTTTGCTTTCTACATTTGTTTTTGCTAATGATATGATATTGAATTTAAATCAGTGAAACCTATATCCTAGGTAATGCAAGATGTTAAGATGGATTCAGTTTCTCACTAGAAAAAGACAAGATGGCTATAATCACAGGCAGTAAGATGGAGCTGAATATTCATTGTCATATACAATTCTGATTAATGAGAATCAAAACGTTGAGATGAGCACGATAAATTAAATATGGTCCTAGACTATTCAGTGCATTCCTGATAGGTCATAATCAGGAAGTTCCAATTCTGGGATAACGTCAGAGAGAAGCTATAGGGATAGTCTGAAAATGTTAAAGATGAAGATTAAGCGAGAGTGTTATGAAACCAATACATGCTTGGGAGATGAGAGAAAACTGGACAAAAAGGCAAAAAGAAAGAAGAGCGAACCAAAAAGACATGCTCGAATATTTACTGAAGTTCATTTGAACTCTGTTAATGCTTCCAATAGACAGAAAGAACCTGGTTACAATCCTACAACTAGGTTGCTTTTAGATCTTACTATATAAGCAGGTCATTTATGCTTGTTGTAATTTAATCTATCTGTTCTTCCTAACTAAAGCCCATAAACTTGTCGAGTTTCGTAATATATATATATATATATATATTATTGAGATAAAAGAGTTACATAATATTGTGCTATTGATTTCACATCTCTTTCCCTGTAATGTACCAAAAACTTATAGTTCTATTATTAAAGCAATTATCTACAATTATACAGGATAGATCTAGTTAAGCTTCAAGATTAAGTAGACGTATTCAGCTTATACACATAAGTCTGTAGATTGACTACTGAAGGTCCAAACTTTTGTACGTATCAATAGTTTCAGGTCATGTGCGTCTTCCACCGTGCTAGCAGAATTTATCTTTTTTTTTTATTCGGAGAAAAACAAGGATCACAAGTTCATTTGACATAACCACGAGGCGTTCATTCATTTGACAAGCAATTCCTGTTTCAGCTTTGATGACTTTGTCTTATTTCTTTGATTTTGCAAGCCTTTGGTCTTCACTTTTTTCCTTGTATCGTCCATGGCATGCATGTTTACTTCTGCTATCTCAAATAGAGTTCTTTGCTTGTGCTTTATATTAATTTATGCACTGGTACTTATTTCCTTGAGTAGGAACTCGTGGAGGGAAGGAAGGTTGACAATGTACATGGCATTAATTGTGGCTTGAATCTGCTGGCATCATATCCAGAGAAGAAGGATTTTTTTTCAGGTCAACTCCATTTTCGGCCAAGTTGAGACCCTTATGACTAAGATTGCAAAAGATGTAAAGTATTATTGCAAAAAATGTAAAGCATTCTCATTGTTCAATAATGGGTCTCACATTCCAAAGGTGACTGACTATCCATGTATGGATACCTATGTATTGGACCAAATGAGGATGCAATAGTCGAGGGATTCCCATGTATCACCATACCTTGCTGGTGATCTTGGCCTCGAGTCTTGTAACTGCTTTTGTTTGGTCAAACTTGCATTTGTTAAATTCTATCGGATGCTTCTACATTCATTTGTTCTTTATTGTTATCTGCTTCTGTATGTAGAAACCTTAAATGAACTGATATGGCAAGAAAATTTGTTGTGATTATTTTGCCGGTTTAGCCTTTGAGATGTGCTGATCATCTTTGCTCATAGTTCATGGATCAGTCTGCTTATTCTTGTGTGATCTGTGTTTTCTGAGAATTGAGTGAGAATGTTATCAGGCTTCATGGTGGATGCTGCTGTCGGTTGGAAGGTTTTGCATTCTTGCATCACACCTTTTGTATGTTCTTCCTTGTGAACAACCCTACAACACAACTCAACTTATATTGTGATTGTCTAGTGTTGCAATTTGCATGTTTTTACTGATATCTTCTAGTACAATAGGAAGTAGCCTCTTCACCTGGTGTCTTCTGATTCATGACCTGTTATCTTGAGAAGTTTACTACTTCGTTGATCATGTTGAAATAAAGTAAGAGGGAGTATTCGCTACTCTAGAGAAAAAGCTTTACCTTAGTAACTTGAAGGAACACGAGAGACGTATTTTATTTTATATGTAATTCAATTTTTCGGTCAAAAAATAAATTTCAAATTAACTTATATATTTATTTTTACAAATTATTAGTATAAATATAAATTTAATTTTGATAATTTAAATTTAAAACTTTATTTAAGTAAACAAGCTTCTAATCTTTATATGATTAGGAAGTACTGCAGGTTTTATTGTTGTTCTTTTCTTCTTCTTTTTTTGTTTTGATAAGAGCCGGCTGTGATGTAATTTATGAAAATTACAAAATGCAAGATCAATGTTAATAAGGCAATATTATTATTACTTCTATCTTAGTAGTGGTAGTAGTATTCCTTCTCTTTTCCAGAACTCCGACAAACGCCATCCAACTCCCGCTTTATCAAATCAAAACCCGCTCCTCTTCAAGTTTTTAGGGTTCTAAAGTTTCAATCAATCAGTCAACGATCAATCTCTTTCCCTCCACCATGGATCTAATCCGTAGCTACGCTGCCGCAGATGAAGACGAAGAACAACAAAAATCTCTAACAGCAGCAGAAGAAGAAGAAACCGAAGATGATTCTGGAACTTCTCCGCCGCGAATTATTCCTGCGAAATCCTCCGCTCCGCGCGTCGATGACACCGCTCTCGCTCTTTCCTCCGCCGCCTCCGCTCGGTCCGCCGCCGCTCCACTAGACCCGACACAACGAGCTATCTCCTTCAACCCTACATACGACCAGCTGTGGGCCCCAGTCGCCGGCCCGGCTCATCCTTTCTCCCGCGACGGCCTTGCCGCTGCACTGCGGAATCACAAGCTTGGATCAGTTGAAGATGCTTCGATTCAACCGTTCCTGTTTGATGAGCAGTACAACACGTTTCACAACTTCGGCTATGCTGCTGATCCTTCGGGTCTTGATTATATAGGTGATATTGATAATCTACAGCGTAATAACGCTCTTTCTGTGTATAACATTCCTCAGCAGGAACAGAAAAGGCGCCGGCTTGAAATGAAATCGAATGATAATGAAGAAGCTGATAATGTTGATAGCAATGTCCCTGAGGTTCATAACCCAGCTACTGATGATTGGTTGCTGAAGAACAAGAAGAGTCCTTGGGCAGGAAAGCGTGAAGAACCCCAACCAGAGCTCACTGAAGAGCAGAAGAAGTATGCTGAGGAGCATGCTCAGAAGAAGGCTTTACGTGGGGAAGGTGGCGAGGGTGGCCGTGATCGTGCTGCTGCCGAACAGCATATTGATAAGACTACTTTCCATGGGAAAGAAGAAAAGGATTATCAGGGTCGGTCTTGGATTGCCCCGCCCAAAGATGCCAAGCCAGCAAATAATCACTGTTATATTCCGAAACGGTGGGTTCATACATGGAGCGGCCACACCAAAGGGGTTGCCGCTATTCGATTCTTCCCCAAGTTTGGGCACCTTATTTTATCAGCTGGAATGGACTCAAAGGTCAAGATTTGGGATGTATTCAACTCAGGAAAGTGTATGCGGACATATATGGGTCATACAAAAGCTGTACGTGATATCTCCTTCTCAAATGATGGCACTCGGTTTTTGAGCGCTGGTTATGATAAAAATATCAAGCTTTGGGATACTGAGACTGGGACGGTTATCTCTACATTCTCAACTGGGAAAATACCGTATGTAGTCAAGCTCAATCCTGACGAAGATAAGCAGAATATTCTGTTGGCTGGAATGAGTGACAAGAAGATAGTTCAGTGGGATATGAACACCGGTGAGATAACCCAAGAGTATGATCAGCATTTGGGTGCTGTCAATACCATCACCTTTGTGGATAATAATCGAAGATTTGTAACTTCCAGTGATGACAAGTCGCTTCGTGTGTGGGAGTTTGGAATTCCGGTGGTTATTAAGTATATAAGCGAGCCACATATGCACTCTATGCCTTCAATTTCTCTTCATCCGAATACAAACTGGCTGGCGGCTCAGAGCTTAGATAATCAGATATTGATTTACAGCACTAAGGAAAGGTTTCAGTTGAATAAGAAGAAGAGGTTTGCAGGACATATTGTTGCTGGGTATGCTTGCCAGGTGAACTTCTCACCTGATGGGCGGTTTGTGATGTCTGGAGATGGTGAAGGCAAATGCTGGTTCTGGGATTGGAAGAGCTGTAAGGTTTTTAGAACTTTGAAATGTCATGATGGTGTGTGCATCGGCTGTGAGTGGCATCCATTGGAGCAGAGTAAGGTTGCAACTTGTGGATGGGATGGCATGATCAAGTATTGGTACGTTTTCTCAAGCATTATCATTTTAGAATTTATTAGGAGCCATTACTTATTGACTGCAAGTTGTTTATATCATTGTTGTGAGTTTTTTTACTCTTTTTTGGTATACAATCAGGTTATTTTTGTGGATAATACTTGTCTTGATTTATATGAATGTCAAAGTTGATTGCTTATGGTTTTAGTTCAGCTGCATTAAGACCTAACTTAAAGGCTGGTCTAGTACATACTTTCATTGTTAAGTCATGGACTTTATATGAAGTATTTGTTGCTTTTTTGTTACAGAGTAGTTACTTAGTTTAGCTTGCTTATGATGATTTTGGATATTGCTATTGCTTTCAATTTTTGTAACTCGAGTTTTTGTAGCTGGCTTTATCTGAATATTTTTAAAGAAATATTTCTTACAGTAGTTCATGGGAGGTTGTTAGGTTTGTGTAAGATGATTCAGTAGTCACTTGGTTTCTTTCAAACAAGAGCAGAAAGAGTAGTACCATGAATTACTGTCTTGTCAGCTTCATACCAAAAGCTTATCTGCTGTGTATTGTTTACATAGTATACAATGAAAATACCTGAGATTCTTTTGGCAAAACTTTAAAGTTGTACCCTCATATTCCGTTTCATTGTATTGGATTTCACTCTCTAAAATATAAATTTGTTAAAGCTTCACGTCCTTTTTATTTATAGTGGACGTCTAGGCTGTTTGAAGTTAAAATGTTACTATCTACCACTCTGTGTGCCTGCGAGTGGGCGTGCATGCATGTGTCTCTCTCTCTCTCTCTCTGTGTCTATGTGTATGGGTAGCATGGATAGTCCTTTCCTGCAGCATTACTTAGATCTTAAGGTCTACGAGTCTTTACGATAGGCTTCATGAAGGTGCAATTCATTTTACTTTCTATCATTTTGTTCCTCTTCATTCTAAGATAGCATTTTCTTATTTTATTTGACATAGTAGCACTTCCCGGTTAGTGTTGGAGTTTGTTTCTTAACTTATGTTCCCGAAGCCATTTTAAGAATGGTTTGTAGAATTCCTTCCTTAGGTATTCATGCAGATTAATGTTGACCATATCAAGGGAAGTAGATTTCTAGAGAAACAAGAATAATGGGTGAAATTTTGAAATGAGATGCAAAATGAAGGTGTAAGCTCCTGAAAGATGCTAGAGAAAATTTATCCTTCCAAAATAAGTATGATGACAAATGAGCTAGGAATTGCAAGAACAAAAGACTAGGAGAAACTGCTTTTGTTGACATAGTATTCTGTATGCTTGCTTGGAAATTTTGTTATGTCATGGACGTGTCTTGTGATATGTCAGCATTACCAGAACATATTGATCAAAATCTATTGAACATGGGATAAATCTGTCACCCTTCTGAGAGTTTCCCTGTAAAGTTTCTCGAGGGGGACGTATCTCACCCCATCTTTTATTCTTCTCGGTACACCAAAATTGGAGGGAACTAGAGATAACTGTTGAAGGGATCCTAGTGTCATAGATTGTGTGTGAGACCTAGGAGTTTGGTTATATGATTACAATGTCCGTTATAAACTTTTAAGGTTTCAACTTTAGTTATTTAGTTCGTGGCATTGTTTTATTGTCCGTGGTAACTATGTGAATGGACTCCATGCTTGTGTTCATTATGCAGAAAGATCCTATTGCATATGTACAATACTGCTATATGAACTTTTATAGGAATGCAAATACAGGTGGAAGAAAGACTAACTTTTGGAATAATATTCTTTCTAAGCATCATATGAATTAATTCTTTAATATCATTTTGTATTTTTGTAGTATTGTATTTTGTATCCATGAAGTATGTATCAAAATTTTAGTGAGGTAGCACGCATTTATAGTCCAGTTCTGTTCTTGATGGTTTAATATGGTTGAAAGTGTCTCCGCCTTTCTGGCTAAAGTTTTTGTTTTCTTGATTACACAGGGATTAGGTAGGTCTTATGACTTCCAATCCACAGCTAATTGGTGGGTATTGAGGTTCAGCTGAAAACCTTTGGACACTTATGTATCGGCTCGCCAGTCAGATGAATGCTTTTCCAATTGTTAACAGATGAAGCAAGGGACAAAGTGGATTTGAAGAGTTTTGCTTTAGTGATGGATGGCCTTTGTAGATTGTCATACTGAGACATTTCAAGCTGGAGGCTGTTTGAAACCGGTTCATGGTGAAATCAGTGCAGCAAGAACTCCATCTGCTGAGTGTGTTTATGCCATAAACTTGCAAATTCCAGTAATTTTTATCAGTATCATATAACTTCTGGAAATTTAACTTGTAACCGTAGTCTTTTGCTATATCTTTACAAGTAACAAATGGCGATTCCCGAAAAGGTTTCCTTTTATTCAATTACATGGTTAGGACTCATCACAAGCGAAACCATGACTACTGAATCTTCTCCAATGCTTCTGGTCTATTGAATTGTAGCTGATTAAGGATCTGGTACGCTTGATTTCTATCTGCTGATCAGTGGAGTATGCACAAATTATTATGGTCCGAGTGTCTGAATGCCTATAGCCTGTTGGATGATATGTTTCTTCCTGTTATCGTTTACCTAAAACAATATTTGATTAAGTTCTTTTTTGGGTGAATTTATCTCCTGGTGCTTATTCTGTTTTTGTCTCTATTTTATATATGAGACCCTATATCTTAGTTTATGTAGTTAAACTTGAGTAAATGACCTGTAGCTATTCTATTTTTTTAGTTCTTATTCTTTTATCTGCATTGCTTTAACATTGCGTTTGATATCTAGAGTTAATGGAACAAGAGAGTATTGCCCAGGAAGTTATTGCCTCTTTCCGGATTCTTTTCATGATTGAAGTATAAGAAGTTTGGCTCAGAATTCGTTTGTCTTCTTGCGTTACAATATGAGCATATTGCTTTCTGGAACTGTTTGGATGACGCCCGCCACTTAATTCTGAATAGGATAATCTCTTCTAGGAGATATTGGTTGAGTATTTCATCTCATGAATATTTAATGATGTTCTGTATCATAAATAGGTGTCTTTTGGCGAAAGTAGTCATCATTTGGTGGTTCGTTTGGAGAGATTTTTATTACAATATTTTATTTTATATTTTTAAATAAATTTTTTATAATATTATATATTTAAAACTTCTAAAAATATAACAAATATATGTCGTAAAGTTTTATTTTATTTATTTAATCAAAATAACATAATTTGTTTTCTAAAAATTTTCAATTATTTTTATTTTAGAAAAATTTTATTTCATAATGACTTCTAAATGTATTCTAAGAACTATTTTTTGCCATTAAGTGCTAAATTTTGGTAGTTCTCTTAATTAAGGTAGTAAATCGAATTGGTTTTTGCCAGATACATAATCTAGGAACTTAGCCAACTTTGATCAGTTGATGGCAACAAGGCATGGTTATAGGTAAAAACATCCTGTTTGTTACATAAGTTGGGGAAAACAGAGGCGCAGGCAAGCTGAAGAGAGGGAGCAGAGGAAGCTTAACAAATGTTACAATGCAACTAAATTAAAAAGTTGGCAATCCCAATCATCATGCTACCATACAAGGGTTTTTCTAGAAATAGCACTCAACAAGTAGGGGGCAGCTAGCCTTCTTTGAACTGCAAAATAACAAGAGAACCATTGCTAGCCGTTGGCAACAGTTAGGAGCTGGTGCTCTATGTTGAATTGTCTCGTATTGCTTGTTTTTCAAACTGGGTGGTTGTTATGTTGCATTCTCACCTCTTGAGTTAGCTTGTGGAGTTGATTTTATTGCAAGATACATCTAACATGATATTAGAGCAGACCGCATATGGAAATTGGCCCCGTAAGGAGATTCGTCCCATGAGAAAATTGTGCCCGGTTCCAGGTGGGTAATGTGCATAAGGAGATTGGTACCATGAGGAAAGTTGGTCTGATCTAACATGCTCAAGTACCTCTATAATTTCCATATTCTTGTATGCCAAGCTGGGTGGCTATTTGTATGGGTTTGAGTACCCTCATCTCTTGAGCTAGCTTTTGGGGTTTGAGTTCTACCCAAGACCCATCTAACACTCTGTTCTTGCAGCGCCAATGGCTAGTCGCGGGTGCCAACAGCTAGGAGTGAGTGCTGCTACTGGTATGGGCTTGAGTAAAGAATTTTGTCCGCGCCAGGGTATGCTTCATGGTGTTGCCCATGGATGCCAAGGCGATGCCAAAGGTGGTCAATGCCGATCAGTTGCTGTAGGTCCTAGTTCTGGGAAAGTGGTGCAATGTCCTGACCGAGACAAATGCCATCGGTTGATTCTGGTCATGAGCTCTGTCCTGGGTTATGTTCGAGTCATGGCCATACTTGTATCAGTTTCTTGGGAATATTTTATGCTTGCCTTTACTCTATTACTGGTTTCATCATGCACATAGACTCAAATAAACAGATTTTGCTCAATTTCGAGAAATAAGAAACATTTCTTTTACCTCTGACTAAGTGTGAGAATATACTGCTCGCTATCTTTTCTTCCTATTTTTTTTTGGGGTCTGTAATCTTGTTTTCATTCGTGCAGTGCATTTGATGATGGAAGGGCAAATTCATGATGCTGCAGTTTCTAGCCAAGAATTAAAGTAATTATTAGGTTAAGTAGGGGCAGAAACACACTGTAGGTTCAAACACAGGAAGCCTTTCGAAGCAGCTTGCTGCGATGAAAGAGGAGAGTATGAAGATACTAAATGACTACATCACCAAACACAACATAGATGTATTGTGCTCATCAGACATTGTGCAGAAGTTGTTTAATCTACGAGTGAAGAATTTTAGGATTTTCGCTAACTCACGACTTGTTTGAACTTTTTTCACCGTCACATATTTTCTCAGATCTGTAAACATAATCATGCTGATTTTCGCTATCCAGCTTTTTCTTTCTGTCTTTGAAAAGAAAAGTTGTGGTTTCGTTCCGTTAGTTCATTCAGAAATGCTTCATTTCATGCACGCCCTGACACGATTTGCTGCCTCTCAGTGCAACAAGAATCCACTTATTGGTTCGAATGGACATTGTAGCTTTCCTGATCAGCTTACGGTTCTTATAGTTGGTCGAGGTACTTCAACATCCAAATGATCATGTAGTGGAGCTGCATATGTTTTTTCAGCGTCGCAGTTGAATGATTTATTTTCTAGCTTTGCTAGGTAAATCATGGCGTGACATGATCAAAATGGATAATAAAACTACTTGGTTTTCGCCTACATCTTTCTATCATTACTGCTTTGACTCTCGTCAATACCGAAAGTGTCTTCAGTTAGTTAAGGTTGAAATACTTCATTTGAATGAATTTGATTATGTGAGTCCTATATAACACTCACGATCAACAACATGCAACAATCTCAATCTTAGCTTCGTTGCATTGGAAAGAGATTGGTTGAGCAAATGAACAAACATCACGCTTACAAGCTGAAGCTGATCTCCCTCCGTTATGCAGCTTCCGCCCGCTATGGTACGTAAAATTTCTTGCACTTCTTCTTTATATTAGCTTTTTGTTTTGTGAACAAATGACCGTATATGATTTTTCTGAGAATTCTTAATTGTCTGCTTGTGTTCTGTGTTGTTGTTGTTGTTCTTCAACTTTAAGTCTCTGGATGAATGATCATAACCTGCTCGACAATATGTTTCAAAACAGTTCCAAAACCTAGTCCAGAGAAGAAAAGTGATTCGTGATGCACAGGCCAATTTGTAACTTCAACAATATGTTTCAAACAGTTCAAACCTGCCAAGTTAAGGACTGTCCATTATACCGTAGCTGCATTGGATGTTTGTACTTAAGACTAACTTGAAATTTATTCGTGTGTACTGTTTAAAGATAAAGTGAAAGTCAGTTATTGCCATGCTTAAGGGCAGAAACTTCTGCAAAAAGGCTGTATGCATATTTTTATTCCATCTACCGTTGCTAAACTAGCTTGCTGATAATCTTTGTATCAGGTTCATCGTGCCTCTAAAATGTGTTTACAGGTTATACGTTGTTGAATATTTTCTTCATCAATTTTCTAAGGATAGCCATTTAATATTCTTTTTCAGTTATTTTTTTCAATTTTACTGACTACGATAAATTTCCTGGTAGACTTCTGCATGCATATAAATTGCAATAGCAACTCAACTGATGTTTTAATTCTCTTAGTTTAATAGTTATCTCAGTTTCTGAATTATTTATCATGTTTCTGCAGTTTCAGAAGGTTTTCAGCTGAAGAAAATCATGAATATTTTGTCCAGTTTCCCTGCTATATGGTTGGATTCTTTGGCATCATCAAAAATCATTCTTCATTCGAGTGCTCGATCTGATTTTGATCTGCTCCTTTTAACTGCAACTACAAGAATTGTCTAGTTTTAGAGAAACCTCCTACCAGAAAAACAGCCGGGTAACTTCCCAGCAGAAGCCTACTTCAGAAGCAGTCACCATAAATAGCAAACATATAACTCCCCTTCCTCAAATTTATGAATGGCTGTGAACTATATTTATTGCTAACTGACTCCTCTATAAAAGAACTTCGATTAGCATTAGTGCCATTCATCTAGCTTGCTCTAACCATGGCTTCTACAATTTCCTTCAACCGACTAGCCCTCGTTGTTGGGCTGATGCTTGCATGCCTTGCCGCATCTGGCGATGCACACAGAAAAAGGAATTTGCGAGGCATGAATGTGATTGACAGGTGTTGGCGCAGGCACTCAAACTGGGCAGTGAACAGGCAGAGGCTTGCCATGTGCTCCATAGGGTTCGCTGGAAAGATGAAGGCCAACCGTGGACCTGGTGTGACTTATTATACTGTAACTGACCCTAGTGATGACCCTGTAAGTCCTAAGCCTGGCACGTTGCGATATGGCTGCACTAAGATCAGAGGAAAGGTCTGGATTACTTTTCAGCGAAACATGCAGATCACACTAGTAAGGCCACTGATCATCGGCAGCTTCACTACTATTGATGGCCGTGGTGCTGAGGTTCACATTGCCCAGGGAGCTGGATTTGTCCTCAACCAGGTAAATACACATTACGTCAACATGTAACATAGTGAACTCAAGATGATCAGATTGATTTACTTTGAAATATATCTAAGGTGCTTTTTTGGGATTGAACAGGTTAGCAATGTGATCATTCATGGCCTTTACTTCCACCACTTGCGGCCGCAACCAGGCGGTCCAGTAGTAGGACCAGGAGGCAGGATTGAGTTTCTAAGTGGGCAGGATGGTGATGCCATTAGACTTGTTGGATCATCGAAGATTTGGATTGATCATAATACGCTGTACAGGTGCCAGGACGGTCTCATAGACGTCACGCAAGGTTCTACAGCGATCACCATCTCGAATAACTGGTTCAGGGATCATGACAAGGTCATGCTTCTCGGTCATGATGACAGCTACGTCCAGGACAGAAGGATGAAAGTGACCGTTGTCTTCAACCGCTTTGGTCCCAGATGCAACCAACGTATGCCAAGGTATTCAATCTTTCTTCCAACCTGAACCAAGTCTTTTACAGACAAACAAATAAAAACCAAATCTGTCATATAAGAACGTGTGAAATGCTGTTTATGTGTAGGATAAGACATGGGTATGCTCATGTCGTGAACAATTACTATGATGGATGGGGGGAGTACGCCATCGGAGGAAGTATGAACCCTGCAGTCATGAGCCAAGCGAACTTCTTCATTGCTCCTGCCGAAAAGAAGAAGGTAGAATTCCTTTATAATCTTTCAACCGACAAAAAGAATTAAACAAACGTCCGATCTTCATATACACTTTCCAGTTTCCATTGAATTATCTAAATTTTGGAACAGGTGACATGGAAAGTAGAAGCAAATATAAACTGGGGTTGGCGTTCAGTCAGCGACTTCTTTACAAATGGAGCTTTTTTCAAGCCTGCAGGCGGCAGAGCAGTTCGTCCTAACTATACGCCAGAAGAAAGCTTCGCAGTGGCGAATGCAAAATCTGTGAGAACATTAACTGCATCCTCCGGTGCCCTTCAATGCTTCACGAGAGCAAGGTGTTGATGATTCTGAGCAGTATGGTTATGTACGATGGAAGAAATGTTTTTTACCTATAAAAAATTGATACATTTGGTTCTCTTCCATTTTGAGCTTGAGAATAAATGGTCTACAAGTTAATTAGCTTCTATTGTAGCGTAATGGTTTTAGTAATCCTTATAATATGTATAAGTGAATCAATTAATACGTAGCATTAATGAAACAAAATACAGATTTTGTAACTTCGATCTCGATGGATGTTCGATGAATAATACTATATCCTACAAATTCCTCCATATAATCTCCTTCAGGAGAAAAAGCAATTTTTCCTTCACGTATAACTCCCATGTAATGATTTCTCCCTTATTAATGAATTTTTTTTAAAATCCAAAGGTTGAATTTTTATAATTTTTTTAATTATAAAAATTAAAAGAGTAGATTTTTTGGAGAATTTTGATAGGCGAGTCTAGCAAAACCCTCGTTTACTTTAATCCCTCAATTGTGCTGCAAGATTATCCAACCAACAAATATTCTTTAAAATAAGGAGATAGGATAAAAATTTTTAAATGACATTTCATATTTTTAGTTCACTCACTTTCTAACTAGGTTATTATAAAATAAATATAATCTCCAAATAATATTAGATAATCAGTCTTAAAACATTACACATAAATACGTGCATTTGCTTGGTCAATAATATAAGAAATACTGAATGGTAATGAGATTTTTTTTTCTTCTTTCTTGGTTGTCATGCAATGTCATGAGTCTTGCGATTTAACTCAAAACATCTAGAAGAAGTATGAGTATACGATCAGCATTCTAGACAAGTCATATTAAATAATAAGATGAATTTTTATCCATCATTTTTGGGCGTGTTTCAAGTCGGTAAAACTCTAATTTCTCCGATCAGAATTGGAGTTCCACCGACTTGTCGTGTTTTATTTGCATACATAGACTAGGAACCGAGTTCCACGCGAGCAGAACTCCACTTCTAAACTTTTTTACTGTATTTTTTTCTCCGAACGCTCTTACGCTCTTTGCTACATCTCCCTTCCAATTTCTTCTCCTTCTCAAACGCTCTTCCCTATTCAACTTCTTTCCCTTTTCGAACTCAACAAGCTCCAAAACTTCCTTGCTCCACCGCTCTCCTATAGCACAGAAACATAAAAACTAGCAAAAATATAGAAATAAAAAAGCTTTGAAAATTCTATTTTGAACGGAGGACGCCGATCAACCGAGAGCACCAAAAAACTCATATTAGTCTTAAACAAAGCTCCAGAGACAAAAAAAATAAGGATCAACAATAATGAAGCAATACAAAAAAGAAAAAGAAACAAAATTCCAACAACAAATACAAAGCGTTGAGAGAGAAAAAGAAAAAAAGAAGAAAATAGAGAAAGAGAGAGAAGGGAGGGAGGCAATGACTGGTTGCTTACAGGCTGTATAAGGCTGTGGTTAGGTTAGATTTGGTTAGCTTTGGTAGAAATGGGCAATGAATTTTGTATCCCTTTGTCAGATTTATTAGATTTGATTCCGGCGCTCAACTTAAATTTGCAGTATTATTATTATTAAAGTATTAATTTATTATATGATATATTATATAATATATAAATATTTTATTAATTAGGTATGTTGAAAATTATTAAATTATATATATAGAGTATAATAAAATCATAATAAATAGTTAATAAAATTTATTATTTTCATTTTTTATATTTATAACTATTAAATAAAAAATTTATTTCTAATTTATTTTAGTTCTAATTTTTAAATACAATTGAAATATATTTAATAGTATTTAGTACTATAATATTAATTTTATATTTTATTATACTATAAAATACATATTAATATAAATTTATAATTTATATTATTATTATTAAATGATTATATCTTTCATATAATAAGTTTATTAAACAATAAATAAGCACTCTATTAACTGAGTATGTTAAATAATTATTAAATCTTATATATAAAGTATGTTTAAATTTTTTTAATAAATAATTAACAAGATTTATTATTTTAATTTTTTTATTTATAATATTATATATCATTGTTAACTTAATTTAGTTTACTCTTAAATCTAATTAAAATATAAAAATTAATTCGACTTCCACTTCACTTTTAAAAGTAATTGAAACATAAAATCTGAACTCTACTTTCAATTCACTTCAAAAATCAATTGAAACACAGAAATTGAACTTCACTTCTAACTTATTTTTCAAAAAACTCTACTTTTAATTTTTTACTTTCACTCACGTAACTGAGTTACGGATATCCGAAACACGCCCTTTGTCCAAACCGGCAAAGCCGTCAGCTGCAATTCAAATTTTAAGGACGTCCTCACAGGAACAGCGAAAAAGATCCTAGAAGTTCAGGATAAGCTAATCACAATGACCAGGACTATCGGTCTATAATATACCAGAAAAAAATATACGGGAGTCCGACCCCAGAAACAGAGTAGGATTTCGGGTATCATTTACGACCCTAATTTGCATAAAAGCTTTAAAAACCAATTAGACACTCTCGCCAAACAGTACCATCAACAGTTGGTTCCAAACGTTCCAAAGAGTTAGTGCTGATATATACCTCCCAAAGAGAGTAGAGACCCGACGAGCACTAGAACTTTCTGTACAAGCAGAGTAACGGGCAGCCCAAAGGCACTGCTGCCTCATCAACATTGCAAGATAAGTTAATTCAGTACCAAATTGCAAAATGACAAGCTGTGGTATAAGTTTCCACAATGAAATTATTTTCAGCTGAAAAGAGATGAAATGGAACTTCAAGATGAAATTAACAGTCTTCAAAGGTACTTTTTAATTCTTTACAGTCCCCATACCACAGCCAGAATATCAATTCATACTTAAACATACTTGATCTACTAAAATAAGTACTCTTCATTTAATTACTCAAAAGCCCACTGATTCTCCCTGCGAACTTCTTCCTCCTCCTCAGGTGTGAAATCATTCTTGATGTTGAAGGTCTTGCGGATCTCCTCAGGTGTCTTCCCTTTGATCATGTCAGCCACAGTCTGGCAAGTCAGATCAAGCAGTCCCTTGATGTTCAAGTAGTTGGCAGCCTAGAAATAAGGAAAAATAACCCACACTAAGCAGATACATCTGAATTAAGCATGCAGAACAGTACCCTAACAAACAATTTACAGCAGAAGAACCAGAATTCAAAATGAATGTATACACTCACAAAACCTACTCTTTCAGAAAGCTATAGACTCAGATTACTATTACCTGGAGAAACAAATAGCAAACGAGATAAGCTAATAAGAACATAAACAGAAAGCATCCTGGTTCTTAAATTAAATTACATAGAGGCACCAAGCAAACACAATCCTCATTTTGTACTTTCTTACCGAGGAGGAAAGCGCGTTAGCTGCATTTTCCCCATAGAACCTAAACTAAATTGAATCAAGAAGACATATCCAGTCATCTGATATGTGCAGAATCACAGTCCATGGCCAATTAAGGCAAGATATTCCCACATTTTTCCAACAAAATATGAACTATGAGAAGACACATAGGTATAATGTCAAGAAAACAAAATCAATACAATATATAAAAGTCACGAGCAAGTGATTAAGTAATCACTTCTTCATATAACCACTTAGTAGTGGCTTATAAAGGACAATAACCAAAATACTTAGCAAAAAGGGTGCAAAAGCAAATAGATTTTGTTGAATGGTCATAACATACTAGGAGATGTGGATTGAATTTTCTGTAACCATTGGTGTTCCTTTTTCACCATAAAGATATGTTCCCTCAGACTAGGCCCCTAGCTAAATTGCACACCTCCTGTCCATTCTAAGACTTGTATAAAATGCTGCAGCAAAGACAGCATGCAAACTTCATGGCCATAGAAATTTAAATATGAGTTTACCAAAAGGGAAATCATTCCTTAAAAAAATGAGCACACCTAAGCATCATCATTCCACAAAGGTATAAACTCAAAAGGCTCTGTGTCTCACTCTCCTCTAAACTTACTGTCCACTATAATATTTCTGGATCCACAACAATATAAAAAGCATTGGCTCCATAAGAAAATATGCCTACAAACAGTATTTAGTTCTCATTAACTCGAAAGAGAAAGAAAGGGCGTTGATAACAACAAATATTTTCTGGCAGTTCATAACAACAAGATTTCTGCAGCATCTTCTAATTAACTCGAAAGAGCAAGGTCAGTTCACTAAAAACACCTGACTTTTATGTCAACATGAAACAGAACAAAGTAGATTTGATCTTTAAATTTAAGTAATTATAAGACTAGTAAAATCGGCATAAGCAAGAAAAGGCGGGAGTTCAACACAAGTTTGTGTTGCTCCCAGGAAAAGATTTTCTTGCACATTAACACAATAATGAAACAGTTTAGCAACACACAAGCCCATTAGTCATAAAGCCAGTATGTAAAACTTTTTCTAAAAGCCAGCCATATAGTTCAAGTGAAGTGGATCAAAGATTCTTTCAGATGATCTTTCCTAGTAACAAAAAAACCCATCCATAATATAGCATCCCCACAAAAGATGTACAAAACTGTTGAACAATCATAAAACAGGTCACAAACTTTTCAACAACAGTCAAAACCTAACAACCTTTGGATATCCAACGAACAACAACACCCCCCAAACATATCATATGATTCTAAGAATCAATTATCCAAATAACAGTTACAAGTAACCCCTTATGACATCCCCACTTTTTACCTAAAATAAACAAATACTTCCCCAAGAAGATGCTGTCTACACACACAAGACACGGAATCCCTAAAATTTCTACACATACAACAAAATCAATCAAAATAACAAAACAATAACCATCTAGAAAAACGATTTCATATTATTAAATCCAAAGAATAGAGACTCAGAAAATATATAAAAACAACAACATTTAAAAAGTCTACATAGTTTAAAAACCAAGAGAGAAGGCAGATAACAGATTGTTTTTTATACCAGTATGAGATCGAACAGGGTAGCCTGATCAACTTTGACGAAATCAGCATCCCAGGACTTGAGATCTTCCTCAGCAGCGCGTTCATCAGCAGTCTTCGCCGAAGCGTTGTTGGCTTCAACGTGCTTCTTGCAGTACTCGATCACCTTCGACAGGATCCGAGCGGTCACGTTGGGAAGAGGAATCCCGCTCTCAGCGCAGCCGTCTTCGATCATGTGCCTGATCGTCTGCGATTCCATGGCGACTTCTTCCTCAACTTCGAACTCCTCACCGTCGGAGCTCTTCAGTGTGATCTTCTTCACATCACCGCTAGCCATAGTTCGACGGAGATCGAGATCGAAATCGATTGAAATTGAAAACTCGAAACCCTACAAAGGAACGATTGAAATTGAAACTGATAAGTCTCTGTTTGTGTACTTATATCGATGCCGATTTGTCGAATTGCGGTTGGTTTGGTAATTGATATTCTTGTTTATTATGTATTTAATATATATTTATTTAATTTGATAGAAAAACAATTTGAGTCAATAAAATAATTAAGTAACCAGAAAGTTCCATTGACCAAATTAGGTAGCTAGTGTTACTATATATGATATAGAGAGGCAAAGTTTTATATCATCTCATTGTCTTATTTAACTTTAACATATATAATTATTTTTTCAAAACTAAACTTATTATTCAAAAACTTTTAAACAAATTCTTTGATTTTTTAAATTCATAATTTTAACTATTTCCGAACACTCTATATACTAACAATTGGTATAACACATAACCATCAAAATTGGAAGTCGTAATTTAGGGTGTGTCTCAAACGTCCGTAATTTCACTTTTTTTTATCAGATTTTGAATTTTGAATAATTTATATATTTCAATTACACAAAAAAATCATAACTCTACTTCTACATGCGAAACTTCAATTTCAACTTTTTTATTTGTACAGTTTATAATATAATTATATTTTTTAATTTTTAACACACTTTTAAAATTTATTAAAATATAAATACAGAACTTTACTTTCACTTTATTTTTTAAAAATTTATACTTTCTATTTTTTACTTTTACAAAATTTCGTTAAGAATATTTTTTTAAACACGCCCTTACTTAACAGCAGCAATCATCAAAAGTTGTACTAGAATTACCTTCATAAATCAATCAGTGGCACATGATAATAAAATCTTCAGTAAGTACCCAGCATAAGATCCGCATTCAGAAGAACCCAGCACGCCTTCCGAAGCTTCTAGTCAATACAGCTTACTATTTTTAACACAACTCGCATCACGTCATTAGAATACAAAATTGTAAACATGAATTCTTACAGCAACAATCATTGTCCAATACCTGCACTACTTCTACGAGACTACGACAATCAAATTGCTGCAATTATATTGAGCGTGACGAACACGAATGAAAAAACTTGCGTAGCTTGCATCAAGCAGTCAAAGAGCAAAACAGCATGTGTAAGTGCAGATCGTTCTATATTCATCACCAGTGCTGTACAATAGAATTTCACCAAGTTAAAACTCCTTCAAATCCACCAGCTACATAACAACTCCTATGGGATGTATCAGAAGAATAAACTCATTCCACACTACGAAAAACATAAGTGACTTCTTCGTGTATAAATCTAAGACACGGAACACCGCCTTTTGACATGTACAAAGAAAAGGCTAAAGAACAAGGTAATTTTGACTTTACAAATGGCGAACAACACTGTGTCATGTCAGTAAGATTTCTGGCTTGACCACCTTCATTTGGTTCCATCATCTGATAATAGGCAGTTTTTAATTCCTTGTGCTTAGGATTCCATGTACTGGAAAGAGGGAGGGCTTGTTTTCGTCTTCTCAGGACCTGCAAATATATTGTAATATATATAAAAAAATATTCTTCAAGTGCCTTCAAAAGAGGAGATGAATTAATAAATCCTTAAATTAGTATGCAATTAATCTGCATGAGTGAGAGGTCTTTGAGTTCACTATTTTCAAGTTTGACTTGAGCTCACCTTATCTCTGTGTATGCATGTGTCATCTCTCTGAGCATGTACGTGCGAGTTAGTTATGTACGTGCGTCTACGAGCGCACTCATGTGTGTGCATGTGTTAGAGCGCGTGTGTTAGAGCGAGACAGAGACAACAGTAACCATTTTTTAAATTGCAAGAGTTAAATACAAAAGCAGATTTTGGGATCATACACCTGTTGTGCATAGCTAAGCAACTGGATACAAATCTGAACAAAGTGAAACATGCACCACAGGAAAACAGAAGGTAATCTGAAAGAATGAGCAAAAATACCATAGGCACCACGGATCTCCACTTCCCTCCATTCTTGTACAAGGGCACAGCAACAACACAATAAATGTGATAAGAAATCATCACAAAATCCTCCCTGAAAAAAACAATAAGAAGAAAACATCGTGAGTTGTGCAAAATTGCCAGTGTGTGGGAATGGTTTACAACATCAAAGAATAACACCTGCACATACTCCACCTTCAAATATCACTATGAACAGAAGAATATTAGCAATTCTTGGAAATATTAATGACATAAACAATGAAATGACTGCATATTTTTGAAGTATGAAAATATGCTTGAGCTCCATATATAAAAATTGCAACATCTCTGAACTTCTTAACAGCTCTCAGTAGCGTAACAAAAAACAAACGTGTTTATTGGGAAAATATAAACAGCTTCAGCTACTGCCGACTAAACCGAGTAGAAGGGATCACAAAGATATCCTGGTCTTTGACATTGACAGAAATACATATTATGGTCATTTGGTAGGACAAGGAAAGGCAATGCTAACAAGCAGCATTTTGAAAAGAAACACTTATTCAGAGAATTTCATATCAAGTTAGCATCTACTTCAAGGAGAGCAATTTTAACATACCGTTAGTTCAATATTTGGTTAATTCAAGATAGCAACTACTTCAAGGGGAGCAATTTTAACATACCGTTATGTTCATCATTTGGCGAAGTTTCCTCCTGACACAGCAGGTGTAACAACAACAGGACAATATTAATGAATATGCCATCAAATCATTGCAGGCTTCTGCAGAAGCTGAAGAAAGAAAAGTCGATATCTATGTGAGAAAACATCAATTATGTATGAACTGCCCCATGCCCAAGCATAAAACAATGAAAAAAGAGCAGGATTTTGTCAACAAAGCAAAAAATGCAAATCAAAACTAGCTCTCACTATTTTCAAGCATGAATACCATAAATACTACAGATTACAACTTTTGTCAGTAATGAAAGCCAAAAGGTAGCTAACATTTATCAGTGCAAATGTGCAACATTACTGAAAGATTACATACAGATATGTCGACTTTTTGCAACCGAAGCTATCTTTGAAAATGTCCCACAAGGATAAAAACATGTCTTCAAGCCTGCAGAATGCCCAGGACATCAAACTTCTATTAGCAAAATAAGCATATCACGATGTTTACATATCATGATAATTGCGTTGAAAAATAGAGACATTTTTAATACGGAATTCAAGATGATGCATGCTTCATAGATAAGCAGTTTGCAGGATGAAACATAAGCATGACAGTATTCTGTACCCCAAAAGATGCTTTTTAAAATGTATGGCATTCAGCTAAGGGCAGAGTCATACACAAGTAAGGCTCTGAACAGCAGCCTAGTAAATCAGAATGCCATTCCTCATGTCTGTGTGACCCCCTATTTGATACCAAATCATGGCCCGAAGAAACCGACGAACAATTTCTGCAAGGGAGTTGGCATATAGTAGTAAGAACTAAATAGTGGCACAAAACATCTGGGTAAAGTGTTCACTTTTGATATGAAGACCATTGGCATTAGTATGTCAGATGGGAAGGTCGTACTGCTCAAACAAACTTATACATTGAAAGAAAATATAGAGAGATAGTGGCTTGTTAAATCTAAGCAAAAACAACACATTGGGAATATCCTGTTATTTCATGAAGTTAAAGACTCAAAGCTGCATTCATCACTAAAGAAGTATCCTTTTGTAGTCCTCCATCACTAATGGCAAAATATATAACACACAAAGCAATTGTGTCTATATCTATATATATGCAAATGCAATTGAGTTTTTTAGTGTCAAACACATACAAAATTAATTGTATGTTTTTATATACTTATCTACAGACATATAGCATGGTGACACATGAGAAAGAGCACAGCAAAAGGAAGCAAAGCAGTCTTGATCACACCCCTACAACTAAAATATGCAGAAAGAATACGATCACGCATTTCAGAGCACAAAGAGCATAGGTAAGGTGTTTCCTTACTTTGAAAGATAGCTATCACCATAGTTGTATTCTTTTTTGACCTTTGCATCTGGATAATCTGGCTCTGCTTTGGAAGGTTTTAGCTGTCCGGAGTTCTCCAATGTTTCTGTAACACCAATTAGACGTTGTATAACTTCACATTGATCAATGTCCATGTTAGCTCGTGATCTTTGAAGCTCTAGTTGAAGCTTCTCATTTTCTTTCTTGAGGGCTTTATCAAAAGGCAGATTTGGATAAGAACAAGAAAGAGATTTCACAAGAACACCCGTGTCATTCTTGCATGGATCTGGATCTAGTATAACATCCTGGACCTTTCTGTCCTCTTCATCCAATGTATACTCGCACTCATCACGTTCAATATACTCCAGTCTTTCCTGTGACATAACAACAAAAAGATTTAACTACAAATTAATGTATACTTTTTAGAGATGTAAGAATGTTTTCTGGACCGCATTTACACCTGAGCTGATCAAATCAGACTATTGCATGCATGGCCAACAGTAGCGGCACCCAAAAAACCAAAGAAGAGGTGGCAGTTGTGATTTACAAGATCTACATAGAATTACCGGTGAAATTCTATCTTCCCCAGTCCATCAAGTATACTGATTGATAAACAATAGTATGCTATGTTCATTACTGATTCACAAATTTCATTAACCCAAATCTTTAAGCAATGAAGAGGCATGGTTTGGACAGTGATCAACAATAGCTATTAACAAAACAAGAATTTGCTTGATGATATGTAATTGTGAGGTGCAAGGGCAACTCTAAAAGTGTCTGGTCCCACAGTAGCACTTCCTAACCAAATTGTCAGGAAGTGCTTCCTGAAGCAAAAAGCCAAACTAGTTAATTTAAAGCTCCAACCTAAAAAAGAACTCAAGAGGCATTACAGCTATAAGGTCTCTTAACTTTAATCATCCAACTCTTCTCAATTCCTCTGTTGAAAAGGTCATCTTCCTAAAACACCTCATGTCTACAGGACACCCTTCCCATTTACAATGAAGCATAAGCAGATGTATGGTCACTCTTACAAGGATGTTTGACTAATTTGATAACTGAAACTAAAAAATCCACCACAAATACCAGAACTTAGGTCTGACATTTTCCAACCGCCCACTCCACCACCCCTCAATGTTTTGCAATTAGTATTCCATTATATAACAATTCAATCCAACTTCATCTTAAGCATTACTCAAAATATATCCAACTTTCACAAATTCTTCACATCTCAAAAAAAAAATAAATAAATAAATAAATAAACGACTACAGCATTTGGTCAAAAATTAGTATGGTATGACCTTCCTCTTAAGGGCAAATTGACAACAAACTCCTAAGACTTATCTAATCCTGCTACTCATACAATCCCTTTACACTGGGAAGGCTATAACTAAAGGAATGGATCAGAAAAACTTATCTAACGTAGCTAACTAAACATATGCATAGTATAAGCTAAATCTGCACGGTCACAGATAAAATTGCCAAAATTTGGAGGGTGAAAAATAAGATACCCTGATGCGGGTGTTGTCGACGAGGGTGATAAGTGGTATGATTCTGAGGTATCGGTCGATCTCCATCTGAGCCTTTCGAAACTGATACACAATGCTCCAGCCCATGGCAAGGAGATAAAGGTAGCTACGATTCTGACAGCTATCGACGAGAATGTATGAGCGGCGGAGCGCATCCTCAAGTTGCTCTAAAGGCTCTCTTGTCTCCGGATACTTCTTTAGCTCGGAGATCTTGAGTTGCTCAAGGAGATTGCCAATCAGTTTCAGGTGCTGCGCGAACTGTCGGCAGTTGCGCCGGTGCATTCGCGCTGTTGCCGCAGACTGAACAATCAAACCGATTAGCCGCACGGCATCTAATCCCGTCAGTTGCGCAACGTTTGATAGTTCACCTAGGTGATCCCAAGACGCCATTGCTATTCTCTCTCAAAGAAATCTCTCTCAGAGAAATTTCTCTTTCGCTCTCCTAAGAAATTTCTCTGAAAAACACAAACACTCTCTCTACATCTGTACAAGAAAATATCTCTCAACAAAAATTCACATGAATGAAGATTTGAAGAAAGAGCATAGCAGAAACTAGATTTCAAAAGATTTGGTACAAAGTTCGATGTATAGAAACTCCATTTTCTGATTACCAGAAAAGAATGCTGCTAAACAACTCAACTTCTCTGAAAATTGAAAAGAAAAATAGTTGATTTCTACACTCTCTCTCCCTTTTACTCTTTTTCTTTTCTCTTTAATCCACTTTCTTTCTCAAAACAAAAATTAAAGAAAAGAAAGAAAAGAAAAAGAGAGAGAGAAACAGATCTGGGAATCAAATGAAGAATGCAATAACAAGCATTAAAAGCAAAGCAAAAACGTATGACAAATGGTTTCAGGAAGCCATGACATTGAGAGAAACACCACCTGCAACTATGTTTTCAGAATCAGAAGCTTTTTTTCCGTTCGGGTTTTATTCTGAAAGGAAGTGAACCAACGCTTCTGGATTTTCAGATTCTGCGCTGCTGCAAGAGAGCAAAAACAGAGTGAGAGCAAGAGACAAACACGAGAGAAAAACAACCAAAAACCAGCGAAGAAGAAACGCCACGTGAACGAAGGTGCCCATAACATTCGAATTAATTACTGGTTTGACCCTGACAAGGAGTAGGTGGACCGCTGTAGTAATAATAAAGTAATAACTCGGTGATATGAATAAGTGAAATGAATTGGAAATGGACTGGATATTTACAGTTATAGTCCACACAGTCCCGTATTTCTGTGATCGGGCTTTCATTTTTCTATATACTCAGTCCACATAACAAGTTCAGGTCCTATTTCGAAACCTCTATTTTCAAATGTAGTCGATAAAATAAATATTTTTCTTAAACATGCCGTTAAGTTTTATCAGCAAGCCCCACTTTATTCCATATTTTCTAGACCGAATCACTTCACTCCGGACGCGTTCGGTAGATCGTTTCTAAAATTAATTATCAATTTTTATTTTTATTTTTTTATAATTTTATAGTTTTTATAAATATATTTAAAATTTTTTAAAAGTATATAGTAATTACACGTTATAAAATTTCATTATTATTTATTTTTATTAAATTTTTAAAATATAAAATAAATTTTTTTAAATATAATTTATTTTTTTAAATTTTTTTAAAATATTATTCTGTAGAATAATATTCTTACAGAAAATTCAAACCAGTCAACACCATACTTGCAAAAACGTGAACTATTTATTGTATTAGCAATGTCCAGGTTCAAAGGAGTTTCCAAATTCAATCCACCTAATATAAATTTGCTAAATAAGGTGTAAAAGCTACTTTGAGAAAATTAACAGAGTTAATTTCTTTAATGTCACAACTATTATTATTAATACTATTTAGGTCCGGAATTATGTTTGTATCAATCATTTTACGGCTATTAAGTAGATTTTATTGTTTATAGATTGTTTAGTAATTAATGTATACAATTATTAGAGTTCACCAATTAATTAATAATCATTTTGCAAAAAAAAAATTCAGTTTATTAGTTAGGTATATTATTGAATTAAAAGTGAGTTATTAAAAATTTAGATGAAAAATGTGTTATGTGAATTTAATTTTGTGTTATTGTGTAAGAAAATAAATTAAAATAACTTTCTATGTTTTTGTGTAATGAAAAATTAAAGTAATTTTTAGTAAAAAAAGTAAAATTATAAAATTAAAAAGACCACACTTAGGGCGTATTTATCAATACTCCAAACTCACTTTCAATATAAAATACATACAAAATTAAAATAAAATTTTTTATTAATAAATTCTTTTAAAAATTTTAATTTTAAAACTTACTAAAATATTAATTTAATATATAATTTTATTTTTTATTAAATATTTTTAATTTATAATTTAATTTTTAAATTGACTTCTAAAAAACTCACTTCACCCACGTTATTTTCAAAGTAAACACACCCTTAGGGTGAGTTTTTTTTATTTTGAAAATAATTTTTTTTAAAATGAGTTTGTAGAAATAAATTGTTAGAAATAGTATTATTGAAAGTATAGGTGGCAATTCGGGTTCTGGATCGGTTCTGGATCGACCCATATAATAACTAAATTAAAATCGTTCAATTCTAACCCAATCTATTTATTTATATGGGTCAAAATTATCAATTTTAATCCAACCTATTTATAACCTGGTCAAACTCGGGTCGCCCATATAATAATTAAAATTATTAAAATAACAATTATAAATATTAATTTTTAATAATAATATATAAAATTATTAATTATGATATATTTATTTAAAAAATATTAATTTTGACAAAATTTATAAATTAAATAAAAATTAGTTAAGTTAAGATAAATTAAAATATATATATACAAATTAAATCAAATTTTTTGCTATTATTTTTTAATTATTAAATAATATATATTATATAAATAGTTATATGGGTTAAACGGATCAATTTCGAGTCAATCCGAACCCATTTAAAATTCTCGAGTTATTTTTTGGGTCGACCCGAAATCGGCCCAAATCCGAATAAGGTTTGATCCGAACTCGATCTTTTCGAGTCGGTTTTAGATCGAGTTTTTGGATCGGATCGAATTTGCTACCCTTACTTAAAAATGATGTGTTTTTTTTATTAAAAAATATGTTGAAATAATTTTATATATTCTTTTCGTAATAAAAAATAAAATAAAAATGATTTTTTAGTAAAAAAATAATTTTGATGTGCAAAAAAATGCACCCTTATAATATCATGATAAATTTTTTTCAAATAATTTTTAGCTAATATTTAAATTATTTTGCGTCAACGTGTGACAAGTCTGGCCCGTCTATTAACCAGAGAATTCAACCCATGCAAATGCAGTCAGTGCTTTCTCTATAATTTGAAGAATAAATTTGTTGACCCTCAATTTTTTAATAAAATTTATCAGTTTAAGTTTTATTTTGGATTTCATTGAATAATCAATAAACTATCCTACATAACTATATTCCCGATTGTACAATCTTTAAGGTGTTATTTTCTTCATATAACGATATATCATTCCAAAAGCTTGATTTCTACATAATTATTTCTCTTTTTGTCATAATAATTTATGTACAAATATGCAAAAGGAGGAGCTAATTTAAACTTTTCTATTGCACTTGATGTCATTTGAATTCTGTTATTAGCTAAACCTTTATTTAAGTGACTATTAGGTGAATTTTGATATGGAATTGCTGAGTTGTGAAGGTTATGAACTGGTGTAGCAAGGCTTTAGAAAATCTGCTTATAAAAAATATATTTTATAATAAAAAATAATTTTAAAAAATATAAAGTTAAAATACATTCAAAAATCTAAAATAAAAAAATACATTTAAAAAAATTACAACCAAAGGCGCAGCGTTTTATTTTGCTTATGACTCTCTTTTGTTTTAAAAAAATAAATTTCTATATAATTTTCTAAATTTACTTCACTAATGACTTCTAAGACCTTTATTTTTGAAAACTTACTTACAAAGTATTTTCTGATAAATAAGCAAGCTCTAAATTTTTATTATAAGATATATATTATCCATTTTATCATTTATTAGATATTATTAATTAATAATTGAATAATTTAATGAAATTATTATTTTAAGAAGACCTATATACTTACAGGTAAATTAGCAGAAAGTAAAGCTATCCTATATTTGATTAGCCATCGCCATAACTAACTAATGTTGTTCATTACTTAGTTTAACTTAATTAGTATTAATCACGAAAGCAATCATTGTTTAACAAACGCCACCATCACCATACCCGTCCAAAAGCAAAAGGTGATAACTACTAATCCCATTAGAACATTTATTATCTTAAAAAATAATAACAATTTGCAGTACAGTGATTAGCAGGTGCGAAATAAAATATATGATTAGATATAATAAACCTTTAACTTAATATGATGGCAAAGTATATGCCACCTGTAATGGGATTCATGTGAAAACCATATAAATATAAATTCTTCTTAGATTGATTAATCGTGCGCAATAAGCCAAAACAAGTTGTGACATAATAAATAAACAGAGAAACCAATCCAAATTTTCTTAGAAAGGATGTTTGCTTGCTGTTGCTGCTTGTATAAGATAAGATTTGATGAATAGTAATTGTTTAAAAAAAATCCAAATCAAAGTTTAAACATTGTGCTCAGCGGTGCTTATGGAGCACTTGCTATCAAGTTAGATCTGGTACATGTTTTTGTGGTGGCTGTCGGTTGGTGCAATGGTGCGCAGCATCGCACTGTGTTATTTAAACCCACACAACCAATTACAAAAAATAATAAACGGCCAATTAAGTTAGGAATTAAAATTTTCAGATTTAAATTTTTTCTGTAAAATAGCAGTAATTAATAAGAGTTGGATAATGATCTGCTTATGATGCTTCCCGTTGGATGTTCAACGGCCAAAAAATCTTCTCCTTTACTTGGTCCACCAATTTCAGCAAGATCTTGACTTTGTTTCTATAGATGTGTGGTCAAAATATAAAGAGTATTATCACCATAATATTCAGTAAGATCAACTCTTACGTACAGTAGTAGAAGAACACTAAAAATCTTCAATGGTTCCTTTTAAGTTTTCTTCTTTGTTAGCTTTTACAAACGCATCACTTGGTATAGAGCGCGTTTGGCACCGCTTATCATAAATAATTTTTTATTTTTTTTTTATTTTATGTTTTTCAATATATATTTTATAAATATTTAAAAAATTTATTTAAAAATTTTGATAGTGTAAAAAAATTCTACGAAGTGAGATCTTTTTATTGCATATTTTTATTTTTTTTAGAAGTAGAAAAAATAGAAATCGTTTTTAAAAAAAATAAAAATATCTTTTATTTCAGAAAAGTTTTATTTCATAAGCACTACCAAACGCCACCATAATGACTCACTATAACTCGAACTTTTAATGTAATTTTGTAACAAAATAGTGGATGATGTGCATGACAATTTCTTGTAATGTGATCAACAGTTTGTTCTGGAATAAAACTAAAGTTTAAACACTGACTTGATTGATGAACTACTAATGGAATGGTTCCAATAGCAACTTTACGCATGTTCATTCTCTTCATTGTTATAATTTTGTCTTACTCTTTGTGTGAAGATTTTGTTGATATGTTACTCTAATTCTGATGAAGCTGGGTCTCAATTAAAATCGACACCATGCTTGAAATTTTATCTAAAGTGTGCATGATGAACAGCCGGCAACCCTTTATTGTGGTCGGAGAAAATGAAAAGGACCGCGTCGTGAGGGTAAACTGAAATTCAAATTTTAGAAAAGGCCCCGTTCTAAATAACTCGTCAAACCAAATTTTGTATTGTTGTACTCACAAGCACTGAATCGGACCAAATAGTTTGATAATTTGCCATATATATATGCCTGCACCTAGTGAGAGAAGGAATCAATTCTCAGCTGCTGCCTGAAAGCAGCAATGAAAGCCTCGGCGCGCTTGTTCAGTTCTTCTACGTTGAGCTCTTCAGTCTCCTCTTCACTACCCACTGCGATCACAACCTTAGCTCTCGCAGAAGTACTTCTCGTGACTTCCGCTTTCATCTCTCTTTCCTTGAAATTTTCTTGATCACTCTGTTTCTTCTTCTTCTTCATCTTCAGATGATATCTTTTCGATCTTCTGCAACCAAAGTTGACTAAATGAGGGTAAGCAGAGACTAAGACGATTGCCGCAACGATTACATGGAGCGAAAAGAACAGCAGGGGGGATATAGGTGGAAGTCTGAAAACACTCCGCAGCCATCGGTGATCACAGAAAATGTACTGCACTGCTTTCTTCAAGAACGATGCGAACAGGGCAGCTCCTGCTGCGGCCAACGCCGTTTCTAGTACCTCTTCTTCTCTCCTCCTCAGCATATTAATTTCACCACTCTTGTTCAATTCACGTTTAAACTTCAGCTATACAAGTGTTAAATATATATATTACGTACAATGAAAATAATGGAAAAGCATGCTTTGAGTATGTTACTCTTTGTCGGACCTGCGATGAAAACGAATATCAAGCAGCCGTGAGGATTATGTCGGAGAGCACGCGCATCTATAGCTAGGTAGCTGCAGACAAACAAACATGATAAAGAGAGTACTGCATCATGCATGCCAGATGTTTTTATTCCGAAGAAGTTTCCAAATTTCTCAATAATTTTTTTACAATATATAATTTTTTTTATACAATTTTAGTTTTTAATTTAGAATATTGTTCTATTTCATAAAAACTTTAAAGTAAAATTTATTTAATTTTTTTTATTGTAAGCATTTTTAAACATCTGACACGAATATCTTATATTAAGGGAGCAATTAGCATTATTTAATATTTATAGACGACTGCTGAAGAGAGTTGTCGCAATTTTTAATGAACACTGACATTTTTTTATTTTTTAGTTTACAACTACCATTTGCAGGTGCTCGAAAACTACACTACTGGACACTAGTGACTAACCACCTTATGAGCTTATGCCTTAAGAACACTCTCCATTCCTAAAAATTAATGAACTAATTAGCTAAATTATTTTGGACCATGTTGGTACATCGACGATTGAGCAGTTTTACCATTTGGTTGCCGGCTGGCTGCAAAGGGGAAGGTTTTTTCTTCTGGCTTGTGAAGGCTTCTTTTGTCCAGCGACATGGCCGTGGCGTGGTGGTGACAGAATCATGAACTTATATGAACAACGAGGACCACCTCATACCCTCAAAAGAAACAAAACTATTTACAGAACACGCCAATAGGCTACGGAGACGTTTGGCTTAACTTATTGAAAATTTTTATTGAAGATAAATTTTTTATATAATTTTATAAATTTTTTTAAATATTAATCCAATTTATATTATTTTTTATTGAAATACTTTCAAACATCTTTTATATAGCTAGTAACAATAACAACTATTCAATCAGTTTGTGTGTATGTGTTTATAAACATACGGTAGACCTAAAATATTTGACTTGGATTAGGTTTCAATATGAAGTCTCGAGAGATATAGGCCAAACAAAATATCCAATTGTGGACAAATCCATGAAGAAATATCTCAACCAACAGTTTTTGTCTATTTGAATCATTTTTTGCATAAGTTTTTCAGACGGCTTTTGAGATTTCTAAATCCAAAACACATGGAGAGTACTAAAAAATATAAAAACTATAGTTAATTACACGTCTTTTTTTAAATCATAAAAGTTTCCTACTTTTTTTTTTTGTTGCAAAAACTCTTCTTTGTTAGTCCCAAATATAACCTTATTACATATTTGGTGGAGTTATTAGAATCCAAGTTTACATTTTCGGTTATGCCAAAAAGCATAATGTTAGGTTATGCTTCAATTTACTGATTCTAACTTCTGATTATAAATCATAGCCTAATTAATACAAGGTTTAGGAAAAAGACAGCACGCAGCAACTGATATCATTGCTGATACCCTGTCCCGTCCTCCACCCAGTTTTGGATGGTTTACATTTTTTCCGCTTTGATAAGAGTTATCTTTTTACTTCTTCGCTCAATTATAAATGAGCTATTTAAAAATTGGAAGTTTATTTGGGCTTCTTACCATAATTCAGCTTTAATGAAATAAAAAATATTTTTTTAAAATAAATTTATTTTTATTATAAAAAAATAATAAAAATAAGAATAATTTTTTTTATTAAAGTACAATTTTTTTTTTATATTTTAAATATTTATTTAACATAAAATTATAAAATTAAAAAATTATTTTTTGAAAAACAATGTCAAACGGTCTTTAAAAGTTACATATATGTTCTTAAATTCAGGATGAAATTACTTTTAATATTTTACCAAAATTTGATTGTATCCTAACTAATTATATTAATCTAAAAATTTATTTATATTTAAAAATTAAATTGATTAAAAAATTCTATAAATTTAGTATATATAACCATTATATACTAAAAGATATTTAGTTTTTTTTTTCTTCAACTTGTAAGTAATTTTTTATTTAATTAATAATCTCAACTTTTTTTAGAATTAAGTTTTTCCATTCAAAGACACTTATAAAATAAAATCTTTATTTCAACTTATAAATAAAATATTTTCAAAATAAATTTAATAAACTTCCTTTTAAAATATTAGGATATAAATATGTGAGACTAACAATTATGCTCTTTAATGATGTTTGGAAGTACTTTTTAATTATTTCTCATTCTAATTTTTTATTTATATTTTTAAATAAATATTATCAGTATTTTATCGAATTAAAAAATAAAAGCAAAAAAAATGGATATTATAAAATATTATTATTATTTTTTAAATAAAACGATATATTTATTTTAATATTTTTTATAATATTTTTTGTTTTAAAAAAATTTCATAAACTTTTTTGGTTTTCTTAAGTTTAATTAAATTATTTGGTCCGGAACTCATTAGGGCCCAAGAAATAAAGCCCACAAAGATATAACTCCAGAGTCTTCTACGTAACCACATCTATAAGGAATTCGGATGTCACGAAATAAAATATACTCCTGCTCCTTCGGTCCACTATCCGCATTACCTATTATAACCAACAAAAATTCGCCACGTCCAAAAAAAAGGATTTGGCGGGTAAACTGTCGACGAATTTCGAAATTCGCGGTATTTCAGTTTCGTTTTCCCCTCTAATAATTCCCTTTCTTTACGTGCTATTCCCTTCTATCTCTCTCTTCTCTCAAGCAGCAGAGGTAAGTCGTATTTTCATTTAAAGCGATTCCGTTGTTTTCTCTAATTGCTTTATCTTGTTTCTCTATGTTCTGGTTTTCTTGAGTTTTCTCATCTCAGCAAAGAAGATATTTATCAGCTGGAATTTGAAGCTTGATTAGATTGTGAGTTTTTTTTACCTGTGGAGCAATTCGAGTTTTTCTTTTTTCCCAATACGGTCTTTGTTTATGTTGATTAGATGATAGATGATTTATTGCTTCAGTTTAGCTACTGCAGATATTAGTGAATCATAATGGTTATTCCACCAATTTGGGAGATCAAAGTTTTGTTATGTGAATATGTAATGTTTGGAATTGGGGTGTTATCTCGTGATAATTCTAGGTTTCGATGTTGAGTCAAGAACTTAAAGCTAAAGGAGATTTGAATCATATATTTGAGAATGCAGGAGATAATTTCTTAAGAAAAAATCTACCACCAGGGAAAGGTCAAGTTAACATGTATATAGGGTCTTGTTAGATTTTTGAAGGTCATTGAAAGAAATTAATGTATGCGATCAACTAGGTCAAGCTTAGTGCCATTTTTAGTAATGGCATGTGCTTGTGAACTGTTTTAGAGAAGGCCCTGCTAAGAGTATAAGACTAGAACACTTTTAGGTTACACTTGAACGCATTCGGTTTATCTGGAAGATGCATCTAGACTCTTCATGCTAAGTTGATGTTTCATTTTGATCTACTTTGATATAATGTGTCTTCAAAGTTCTAGTTGATTAGTCTTTTGCCTTTTATCTATCAGGTTAAGTCGATTTATGATATACCATAATTGAAATTAATTTATAATTTCAAGTCTATTGCATGACACTCACAGCTGTGTTTGGACTATAGATTAGCTTAATTCACAGTAGTTTGTTCTTACTTTTGCTTTTTCGGTGGTTTTGGTAGTGGCTTATTTAGAACTTTCTTTCAATAGATGGAGATGTCATTGTCAATTTACAAATTTTAGATGTTCATTTGGGGCCAATTCTCTTAGACGGTGAAATTGAGTTTTTCTGCAGATGAAATACTTAGAATAAAGTTTGGATAGTGAAAATTAAAACCTCAAAACTTCACTTGTCGCAAATGTTAAAATAGATATTAATGCTGGAGTTGAGGTTATGCATCCCCAGGTTTCATCTCGACATCTGGGACATATTTTACTGCAGCTAAAAGTGAAGATTGGACATGGATGTTCACAAACCGCATAGGAAGTTTCACCTTTGGCAAGAGCCATTTTAGTAGAGATCTGATGTGTATTGATACTAAAGAGCTAACTAACTGATTGATTCCATTAATTTGCCATGGAGCATGTGTTCCACTATTAGTTATTCCATACTTTTCTGGTGGATATTACTTTTGAGTTTGCAATAACGTGCAAACTTTCAAGTCAGGGGAGAGGGAATAGCTTAGTGGCCTGTCGAATTTCTTGTTCCTCAGATATGGGTTGCTTGCAACTTTAACAACATCCAAGGGACACTCAGATTATGCAGTTACATTAATTGTTATAGGTGATTCTGCAGTATCTATAGGTGTATTGCTGAAAAAGGTGATATTGTTTAATAATAGACAAGGCATATTGTTTCTACCTTCCATTGTCTGAAAGTAATACTTTTCTTTAGTTGTTTATGATGTTATAATAATGCAAAAATGATATTTGGAAGCTTCGTGATTCTGAATTGGAACCTCGTCATGCTGCAGAATCATAACTTGTTGATGATTATTTAAGGGCACATTGATGGCTTACAAACAGAAGGATCTTGTAAAAAATACAAGAAACAAGTACCTAAAACCTGGTGCACTTGCTCAGATTCACAAGAGCAGAACAGCTGCTAAATGTTTAATAGAAGCAAGCAAGACAGGAGCTTCTGAGGTTTCTAAGAAAGTAAAAGCTGGAAAGAAAGTCAATGTGTGCAGTACTCTGGTTGTTTCATCTCCTAAAAGAGAGCAGCATAAGCTTTCACAAAAATCTCAACCCCCTCAAGTTTCAGACTTCCATGGTGATTCAAGACTTGAGTCTCTTCCCATAGAGCTACTGGTATATCAAATTTCACTTTGATATTCTTTTTCTGTAATTTGTAAGTATAAACTAATAATATGTATAATCTGTATGCCTCTAATGTTCTGCAAGATCGAAATTATGTGCCACTTACATCATGATCAACTAAGAGCTCCATTCCATGTATCACGAAGAATTCGGGAGGCTGTAAGTTATTTCCAATTTTTCAATCTTTATTTCCTGATTAAGATTCCTGAAATTTCAATTTCCATTAACCTGTCCTTTAAGAATCCATCATGTTAGATTGGTCCTAAGGCTCTCTTTCTGTTTATGTGAAATTAATCAGGTCCAGTCAGAGAAATCTATGAGCGCCTAATGGCATTCAGTGTCCATTTTTCCATTATAAGTTTGCGTTGTCAGGCTCCTACCTATTAGTTCTTGTGTGGTCATGCCCTTCAATGTGTGTTTGCCCAGTATCTGACATAGGTGCAGAGTTGGCCTGGACTGCAGTTTATTTATATGAACGCATCGAACATGTATTAGTGTGTCAAGGCCCTTGATTCGATTGTGCAAAAAAGTGTGTAACAGGGTTTGGCTGTGTTTTTTTTTCAGTAATATCAACCACTTGAATTTTAGGTGAGCTTTTGAGCCTTGTACTGCCTAGACTAATCAATGCTTATTTATTTCTGTCAATTAAAAGTGTCACCCATGTTGAAATGCATTGAAATCTTTTGTATATGTCAGGTTATTGCTGCCAGAAGATGGTATTTTGACTACAAAACTCCTGATAGATCCCGACTACAGCTTCTAAGGATGAAGACACCACTTCCTTCTGAGCGCTGGCCTTTTAGCAGGTACTTACTATCATCAAAGCCTCTTTACTAATTCTGTATTCATACAAACATATGAATGACTCCCTAACATGTATGCACATGTTGATGCACTTAAAATATTTATTAAAGCAATGAGCGACTGAAATCTTGGGCTTCTTCAAATCCACCTACTCCTAAGGCTCGAAAGCATTGGCCTCGCTCTCGTCATTTCAATGATATCTACTTGAGAGATGTCTCGGTAGCTTTGTTTAGGAAATCAAGATGGCCTTCAAAGTTATCATCATCTTCAAGCTTACCAAGCAGGGTTCTTTTCAGTGAGGATGAGTTATGCCGAGCTGTCACAGAAAATAAGATCAGCTGAAGTTATAACATGATCATTTAGTTTTTGTTTTTACCCTTTAGCATTGGTCGTAGACTCGTAGTTTAGATTAGATTATTTAAGTGATGGTCCTGCAGTGCAGATTATTAGAGCCAATTGTAGCTACTGTGTAAATGAGGAAGTTTAAAAGATTTTTATTAGGTTTTTAGGAGAGAAATAATTTTGTTCTCTTTTCGTAACTATATAGTTCTAAATTTTTATCTTATAACCAACAGATATTAAGATTGTTTCAAAATTTTATAGGGATATTGGTTTGGTGTGAACTAACGTTAGGTCTTTTTTGGTGCCGCCTTTACGGACGTGGATCTCACCGTTCCATTCCGTTTGGAACATAACGCGTCTATGTTCCAGCCGTTCAACTTTCACTTTTTTCCCTCAATAATTTAGGCCATATTTAGTATGATTTATGGATGATTTTTTTGAGCTTTTCAAATTTAAAAAAGCAACCGCATCTGCAGAAATTTTTTGTAAGTTTAAAAAAATATAAGTGAATTATATTATGAATAGTTGTAGATATAATTTTTTAAAAAGTTATAAAATTTTATGAAAAATCTGAATTAAAAAAATTTATCTTTTTAGTTATCTCAAACATAATCTTAATAAAATTTTGCGTCATTTAATTCTTTGAAGCTTAGTAATAGTTAAAGAAAATTAAGAAATAAAGAAAAAAAACTCGGATCATTTTTCACACATGTAGAAATAACTAGTTTAGTAAACCAGTCCAAAACCTGGTTATTTGAAAAGTCTCCAACACGGCAAACCGAGCGCAGAGCGAAGTAGTTCAACCGAAAACATGGAAAAGCTTATCTCTTCCTCCGTTCTCCCTCGCCTTCACCACCGCCTCCTCTTCCCCTCCGTCGCCAGTAGCAAACAGCGCTCTACTCCGTCGATCTGCAGCAACCACAGATTCAAAATCTCAGCTTCCCTACAAGGGGCTCCACAACCACCACAATCTCTAAATATATCTTCCACGCCTTTTGTTGGAAAAAGTTCTCAGCTTTTTCTCTCTGGAGAGAACCCCAACATTGGAACACGGACTACTCCGTTGTCTGAAAGCGGAGGAGGAGATAAGAATTTGCAATTGCTGAGAAAGGTGGGTTCTTATAAGTTACAAAGGTGGGATCTCTCTATTTTTGCGCTTACTTTTTGTCATAGGAATGGCTGGCTACAGTATAACTCTTTTTTACATATATGTGATATTTGTTAAATTTATAATTTTTCCTCCCTGATTTTGAGGATTTCTCAGGTTCCATGAAGGTAAGACTTAGGTACTGGAATCTTGTAATGATGTTAATAGATGTTGCTTAGTGTTATGATCAAGATTTTTGGCGTTAGAAAGTGCATCATTTACATGATAATCATACCGATTATTATACTTTGATTTCCTTTTACTGGCTTTCTTTATTTGTAATCATGTTGATATTAAATTACAATATAATCTGTCAATTTCTTTCAAGGGTACTTGTTTAAACGTATTCAAGCTATTTAATTTGTATTCTGTTGTGTAATTTTAGTGTGGAATGGTTAATCACTGAATTTGGAAAGGTCAATCTAAGAGAGGATGGACTGATGCTGTGAAGAAGATATGTCGTTTATAGGCAGTGCTCTTTGAACTAATTATATGAGATGAGAAATGCCGCTAGGATAATAATCTTCCTTCTTCATTGAAATGGTGTTTTTGTTTTCCAAACGATAATATATGAGTAGGCGATATGCAAGAAACCGCAGGCACTAGGAGTTGAACCACAATGTTTTGTCAAGCCACATTGCTACCTAAGGAGTAACTTCAGAAATGTATGCGTGAGACATTATCTTAGCATGATATGAAACTAAACAGCTTAACTCTGTAAAGTAAATTAGGCACAATGTGAAAACTTTGCATTGATGCCTTGACGATATAAGTCTTTCATCCCTCTCTCTCCCCTAAAACCCACCCACAACCCACCCCTTTTTTTTTTATTGATTTATTGCCCTGAAGATAGAAGTCCTTTACAGAATCATTGTTTTACTGAAATGAAGTAACAGTATATATGTATTTGCGGCACATTATGTATCTTAGCATGAAAACGAAACTAATCACTTTAACACTTATAGTCACGAGGCAAAGTGAATACTTTGCAATGGAACCTTGATGATAAAAGTATTGCATCAATTGTTTGCTTATGCCAAAGCAAAGGCTCTGCATACCATCTGAACATTGTTTCTACATCAATTTATGACAGAAATCTGCTATTTTTTACGTTTGCAGGCCGCTTCTACCTTTGTTTCCATTTTCATTTCCGCATCAGTAGTCACTCTACTCCAGTCTGTCATAGCAGTGCCAGCCTTTGCAACAGTACAGTCAGCTGCCAAGGCAGGAGGACCACTTCTCAAAACTGAGCTGCTGAGTAGCGCCTGGACTGGCTTTTTTGCTGGTTGCCTGCACACATTATCAGGTCCTGACCATCTTGCTGCCTTAGCCCCTTTGTCCATTGGACGATCAAGGCTAGAAAGTGCTGTAGTAGGAGCTCTCTGGGGATGTGGCCATGATGCAGGTCAGATTCTATTTGGTCTGCTGTTCTTGTTGTTGAAGGATCGTCTACACATAGAGGTTCTCCGCACATGGGGAACAAGAGTTGTTGGAATAACACTTCTTGTGATAGGAGCTATTGGAATTAGGGAGGCCTCAGAGGTACCGACCCCATGTGTTGCTTTGGAGAATGGGGAATGTGTCGCTGATCATTTAGAGATTGCTCCTACTAAGAAGAAAATTGGCTTTGCAACATTTGCTACTGGTATTGTGCATGGCTTGCAACCTGATGCTCTTATGATGGTGTTACCAGCACTTGCGCTTCCGTCTCGTCTTGCTGGTGCTGCTTTTCTAGGTATGTTTCTAGTTGGAACTGTAATTGCTATGGGGAGTTACACAGTTTTTCTTGGTTCGTGTAGTGAGGCACTGAAAGAAAGGGTTCCTAGGATTACAGAGAAGTTGACTTGGGCTGCTTCTATTGTGGCAATATCCATGGGAGTCGCTATTCTTGTTAGCCAATTGTTTGGTTTTAGTCTTTATTGATTAAAATTTCTATTGCAATTTTGTAGCGTCTTTGGAGGATTACTGATAGGGTTGTTGGAGTTTGTATAATAGAAATGTTATTCCTATGCCAAATTATGCTTGATAACCATAGCAGCTACCTCATCATTGCAACCACGTTAAGTTTATTCTTAATAAAAGCTTTCATGTCTCCCAACGTGTTGTAACTCATGATTAATGGGTTTTGAAATATCTTATTTTTGTTTTCTAAGCTATTATTACAGGTGCATCTTACAACTGGCACATCCAAATGTTTTTACATGCAGTATTCATAATCTCTTATATACTTATACATCATGATCAAATGTTTTGGTCTTTAATCTGTTAATTTGTTTGCTGACTTCTAATTTGTTCTGTAAGAGGTTAAAGGAGATGAAGAGCATTTATGTCATTGCTGACTTGAACTACTCCAGCTAAGAGTGAAATCTATAGGGGGTTATGATATAGATGTTTAAGAATGAAACTGAAGTTTAACTTTTGAAATATGAAAAGAGCAGATCTTGGAAGCGGTAAATGGATAAATTTCATGCCAAGCTTACTTCAGCAGTGTATAGACAGTCTTGTCCTGTAGACACAATTTTTGGAACATTGCTTGTTTTTTATGGATAGCAAATCAATGTGTATGTTATTAATAGAGTTAATAATGGAAAATATTGTGGCCCCACAACAATGCTACATAATGGAAGGTACAAGTAATTAATTGCAGATCTAGGCTATATCTTATCTCAAGCTTAGAGTATAAGATGGAGATATTTTTGCACTAGTTGTGGTATGAGTATTTCGTTTGCCCTTTGAGTTGGATGGAAGCTATCCCAGAACACATAGGTTGAAGTGTCTCTGCAGGTAAAAGGATTCAGGTTGTTGCACAGCACTGAGGCTTCATATCTCCCTGTACCGCAGCAGCCTCTTGTTGCTTCCTGAAATCCTGAAATGAAGAAGGAACTTATAATCATGTAAATTTTCTACAAGCAAATTGCATGTAGACTAAATCACCGTACCATATTTATGAGGACTCAGAATAAGTTCAAGCAATGGACTATAGACATCCATATAGACAATCCTACTTCCAGGGAGGGCGGTGTTGAGCCTCTCCATCTCTGAAGCAAGTTCAGTGTTGAATCTAGCTGAAGCTTGGTTGTATAAAGAAGAACAGGCTCTGGTGAAACCTCCAGCAAGTGTTCTTGCTTCAGGCATGCATCCCAAAGGAGGAAGCCCAGCTATACCAATCCTCCTTGCTCCTAAGCTGTGTAGATCCTGCTCAAACCATAAAAATCATGCTATCGTAAAACTGTCTCTACATGCTGCAGAAATTTGATTGGAGAAGTTGTTTGCCTAACGGCTGTCATTTCAATTTTTTGGCACTACATGTTGTTGTATTGCATTTATGTACTAGGATTTGAGGGACTACGAGGGTCTAGTAGTCTGCTATGCTTTTGAAGTGAATGGAGGTTTTACCTTGATGAACTTTGAAGCTGAATCTACCATGTAACTGAGATATGATGGCAGATCGTAGTCTCTCTTTCTGAGAGAGGAGCTGAAGTATGTAGTGAAGAGATCATTGCTACCTGAAAATATTATGTAGGCACCTTGATCGACAATCTTTGCTGCTCTATCTGCACCAGCAATGAGTTGTAACTTTCGCTTGTAGTCTTCAAACAACTGTAACTGTTGCCACATGGTATATACAGACTGAAACAGCAAAACTCGAACATGTTATTCTGGATTAGTAGCTGATAGTATATATGTGAAATGCTTGTGACAAGCAGTGAAGATTAATCAGTTGGGAACTAGAACATACAGCGACATGGGAAGTTAGATTGTCGTAGCCTGATCCACCTGAAGCAAAGCTTACTCCAGTCATTAGGTCTTCCACGGTAAGCTGTGGATCCAGGTAAGCTGGCATAAACTCCTTTATTCCCAAAAGGGAAACTGTTTCAGTGTTTCATTAGATTATGAGTCAGTATGTAAGCATTACTGTAACGACTCTTCAAAACTCAGCTTTTGATTACCTATGAAGTCTGTAGGGATCTTCCCGTTACTAAACCTCCCAGTTGGTCTCCGACCAACAAAGTCCCTGCCATACGGTGGGAAGTTGCACTTGGCAACTGTAATCAAATTGTTGTTATTACCTGAGTCGACAATGGAGTCCCCAAACACAAACACTGCTGGCACTGGGACTGTCGTCTGGTTAACTGCCTTTGCTTGCTTTTGCGTAGCTAATGTTGCTAAGACTACAAGGATAGTGAAGGGGATAGACGTTCTCATGGTGAAATCTCTGCTAATGTTGAACGAGTTGTGCTGCAGGTAAATATTCAGGGCTTTGTAGATTATATATATAGACCAGTTAAAGAAATTCTTCGGGCGCAGTATAAATGCCGACTGTTGAAGTTTATGAAGCAATTACTGATATGCATGACGCTTGTCTGGAATGCTTTAAGGTGCATTTAGCATTACTTTTCAAAAAAATACTTATTTAAATTTTGTTTTTGGAATCTCTTGGAAATATAAGGTTACCATGTTATTTTCGCTCACTGTATCCGACGCAGGTTTTCATAACCAAGTTAATGGTGGAAGGGATCTGCCAATCTAGATCGAAGAAAGCAGCTGGCTCTGCTGCAATCTATTGAAATCATGAACATGATCAGTCCTACAAGTTCTGCCTACTTCATCTGAGAAGCTACTGGTACCTGTACCATTGCTGTTGCTACCGAAGTCGGTAAAACTGTGAATTCATATAGTTTCGAATGATAGAGCACTGACTGTTTTCCGTCTATACTCTACTTCTCTTGCTTTTATCTATTCAGGTTCTGGTCAATACTAAACGGATCGTGAAATTATTTATAAAATAAAATATTTTAAATAAAAAAATAATTTATTCTATTTTGAAGAATAGGCTATATTATTTTACTTTAAATAAATAATAAATATATTTTTAAATAAAAATTTATAAAATAATATATAAAAAATTTGAAATAAAATAGAGAAATAAAAATCTCCTCAAAAAGAAACGGTAAACAACTCCTGACAATAATATGCACCGCGTGAAATAAATTTGGCATTTACATCTTGACAAGTTATTACCGACTCTTTGTGATGTAGCTTTTGAGAAGCTGGTTGCAGGAAGGTTTTGCAATTCAACTGCCAGGATCTACGCATGGAAAAATGTAGTTGTAATAAATTGATGTGATTACTAAGTAGGGTCAGCTGCAGGTAGGTCACTGATTGCTTTTACCTACACACACATGCATTCTGTAAATTTGTTTCTGAATTCTATTCCATTTCTTCGCCACTTTATTGAAATAGAGAAATGGTCCATGCATTTTGCTCATGCATAGAAGAATGTATGTATATAATTAATGAATAAGTTATACATGTAAATTAGAAGTGATAATATATGATTAGATTTTTAAATTCGATTTGAATTTGATTTATTTTTACTTAGGTATAGATTAATTTTTAATTAAATTTTTTTAGATCAATCTGAAATTGATTAAAAAATTTTAAATAAACTTGGATAGTATTTAGAATAATCAAAAATTAATTTATTTACTTTATATAATTATATATATAATATATATTATTTAATAATTAAAAATATTAGAATAATAATATACTTTTTTTTTAGCTTATCGTATTTTGTTTAAATTTTTACTTAATTTATAGATTCATCAAAATTAATTATTTTTGTATATAAATCTAATAATTTTTATCTATTATTATTAGAAATAATCTTTATAATTTTTATTTTAAATAGATCAATTTGAATTAGATTCAATTATTAAATAGATAAATTTTGATTAATAATTTTGATTTAAATAAATATATGAATCGAATTAGAATTAAATAATTTAATTTCAGTTATTATGTGAATTAATCCGAACTCAATTTGTTAATTTATATTGCCATCTCTAAAAATGATAACGGAAATATTGGCTACAACATTTGTGGCAACAATTGTTTCATAATTTGATCAACAAGAATCTCATATACCGTCTGTGGCTACTTCTAAGTTCTAACTCCCCATTTGCATAACACCTCCTTGTAACCTCTTCAAATCCTACATTCTTTGTGTAGATAAAAATAAAAAAATAAATTTGTAAGCGATAAAAAATGGATCTAAAATTGAATAATGCAGTAAAAAGAAAGAGAGTTACCGTATTTAAGAATTTTGAATTATGTCAAGCATATTGGAAAATATGTCGGTTTATATGATTTTCGATCCTTGGAGATTCAATTGATAAGCTTAATGTTTTAACTTTCACTACTGCTGATATTTATCAATATTTTATTTCAAATTTTATTTTATATATTTTAATTATATAGAATTTTATTTATTACTGATATTTATTTTTGAGAAGCTTATTTATGAAAGTTTATTTTTATATAATTTGAAACATGCACGCATTGAAAGGGAGTCCAAAGTTCCAGTGAATTGAGGTCGATGCTTTGCGATGTCCTCTGCAATGTGGATCGTATGTGTTTAGGATATATTTTTTAAATAGAAAATTCGATTTTTGAAAATAAATTTTTTATAGTGTAAAATTTTTAAATAAATTTATAAAATACTTATTAAACATTAAAAAATTATTTTTTTGAAAAAGCACTCTATGGCTTTTGACGTTTACCTTGACTATCAAATTTAAGGAAATTGTGTCTTACACCAGAAACGTGACCATCAAAATTTTACTTAAACAATTGCGATATGTGTGATCCACCCTTGCTGGTTGGGTTAGGATTTTTGGTAAAACTAACTTTACCTTTTCGGTAAACTCATAGCATTTACTTTCTTGCATAAATAAATTCAAAGAAGTCCTTATTCATGAGGTTGGTCTAATTTTGCTAAAATATCATTTTTAAGTGCTTCGGTTGCAATATTGGTCTGCTCTGATATATATATAGTACTACGATTCATAGGTCACGAGAAAAAGAACAAATATTGGTGCCACAGCAAAATACAATCAGCACCATGAACGAAGTTCGAAGTTTGAGAATCAATGAAGATCGAACACAGTTTCGTAGCTGAAAATAGAAAAGACTGCATGAAGATTTCCTTCACTTCACTTCTATCTTTTGCTTTTGTTTCTCTAATGGCGGGCCAAGAGAATCTCGATGCAGTTTTTCTTTGGAGACCGACAGAGAGGGCACGCTTCCAAAAGCACAGAACAGGTCTTGCAACAACAGACATGGCGGCAAGGAAATATGAGCATACACGATTCACGAGTCCCACAACACTTGCATGGTTTCAAACTACCATCATCACCGGCGCCGTCTTCTTCTGAACATGCCGCCGATGAGTGGCACGTGTCGTCACAACGTAATTGGTCGATGGCGCGGGTGAGTGCCATCACTGTTGTCTCCGTTTCTGTTGCTATTCTTCGCCAGAAGAACCTCTGTTCTTGTGCTCGCCGGATTAGTTCTTCGAGTTCTGTTGATCTTTTTTTCGCTTTCGCGAGTTCATCTTCTTTGTTTCGAAGAACGGTTGTCGCCTTCTGTTCTAGAAGATTCGACAGGGATGCTCTATGTTGGTTCGTTTGTTGTAGAAGAACGGATCGTAATCGCTTGTTCTGTTTCCAATATATTCACAAACATTGAATTCAATCAATGAAAAGATAAAACATCATATATCACTTTACTGTTCGGCAATACATGATCGGTGAATGATCACTCACATGTTGGAGAACTAGTTGCGCTGTTTCTTTTCTGTGTTTCTCAGCGAAGGCAACCAAGAAAGAAGAAGAAGAAGAGTTGTTGTTGCATGAATGAGGTTGAGAGAAAATGAAATGTTGATGAACCTGTTGGACTGTTAAAGACTTGAACGGCGACGTTGGCGGCGCCGGAGCATTGTTGGCGTTGCTGTTGTTGTTATCAAAAGAGAAAGGAGCAGAAGCTTGAATTGGCATGAAGAAGAATTAACAGAGAGAGATCGACCAAAGCTAAATTGGAAGTGGTGTTGTTAAATAGATAGAAAGGAAAAGAAAAGAAAAAAGAAGGGCAGAGATGGCATGGGGTTGTTTTCTTGTCTATGAACGCACGCGTCTATGGAGTACGAACGAGAATGGAAAAGATTTGGTGTAGAGAGAGAGAGAGAGACGGTGGTGTGTTTTTTTTGGTTAAGTTAAAACTTGTTATTTATAGAACTGATCTATGATTACCCTCTAAAAGGAGGAAGATTTAGATTAGAGATGTTCAGCCAAAATTTCTTCTACTTATTTAATCATCAAAATCATTTAATTTAATTTTAAGAAAGGAAATGAACAAATAAAATTGAAACTGCATGCGATATTAATTCTTGGCATCATTCAAGCAGAGAGTTTGCATTTGCTCCTGCTTGTCCTCAGGTATCCACAAGTGTACTGTGTAAAACAACACAAGATTATTTGCAGAGTTTTTGTTTCCATAGAGTAACATCTAAATAACAATAGCACTTAATAATTAATAGAAATGACATATATATAGAATGAAATGTCAAACTCATTCTAAATCAACAGTGAAAAGTTGTGGTTTATTATTACATAATCCATAAAGGATGTTTTTATTAAGAAAATAACTTTTTATCAATATGAGTTTTAAGAAATTTTTATATTTATTTTGTACTAAATTGACTCCTTATAAGTCATTTTTACTATTCATTCTATATAATCACTTTTCAATTAGTAATTTATTTTTAATATTTATTTCTAACGACAAATAAATATAATTTATTTTTAATGATCATTTTTTCTGTAACTCGTTTTTTCGCAACTCATTTAAAAAAACGACCCCAAAGTGTGAAGGAAAATTTGTCACAGACAGGCATATAGTTGATTGGCATGGGTTCTTATAGACCCGAAGGACCAAATCTTATTAGAGATTTTACCTGACAATCGTTTTTAGTAAGCTTTGATGAACGCAGATGGGAGACTTTATAATGTCTTATGAGAGTTAGCTTTCAATAGTTATCCCAAAACAAAGCAAGTAGCAACTGCAGCCTGGGAAACACACATTAGACAATGCAAATTTGATAGATATATTTCTCTGCAAAATTTAAATGAAAGCTTAATACATCCTCAGAATGCAATACCACAGAGGTACAATTCTTTTCACGTATTCACAAAATGGTATGTATAATGCTAGGATAGAAATACAAGAACTTGTTCCACTTGGGTGCTGGACCAGTAACTGAACTTCTGAGTTCTGATTGTGATGCCAGCTTTCAGATTACAACTGCAATTTGTTCTCACCTGTGAAACCAAGACAATGACGGTCAGTCCAGTGCCAACCAACTTACACAAGAGGTGCACTTTATAAGTGACTTTCTTGTATGTGCATAAGCATGTTAGTATCAAACAACAAATATTTGGAAGGAAACTAACGTTAGGTCGTCATAATTGTCAATAAATGAAATTATCTCACAAACTTGGACAGTGTTTGAAGAGGTCAACATTGCACATACAAAATTCAGATGCACCAAACCATTCACAAACAGATATATGCCCAAATAAAGTAAACAAATGTATGTGAGACATTTTGTAAGTTCTTATAAATTCATGAAGAAATCTGGTCCAGAACAAACAGTGTATGCAGAATCTTAAGAATGAACACGTGATTTCGTACACATAAGAAACAGATCAACTAGGATGGAGTGTCCATCCTATCTTAATTATCTTATGCAAAAAGATGAAACATATATCTATGTCCTAGTTCAAATTATCACCACAGTTTTGGTTGAATTTACTTAAAGAAAACAATTTATACCAGCAAACCACTGTCTTCATATCCCATTCACAAAGAAATGGAAGCAATCATCGCTATTAGTGGATGACATCCTTACCACTTGTCTCATAATCTGTGAGATTACAGAGTAGGTAGGACACATTCTCACTGGATGGAAGCATTCGTTACAAACTTTTAATTCTCAAACTATCAAAAGGAAGAAATAATTATGTTTCATGTACCTGGTTAAACTGAGATTATGTTTCAATCAAATAATTTCACTCATCACAATTTTGGTCAAAAGCACAAGTCATCCAAATTGATATTCTGACAGTAATCTTCTAAAATGTGGATTTTGGCTAGCTAAAACAACTCAAATACTTTATAGTTTGATCGAATCCAAATCGGGTTAAGATTTTAGCTAAAAGGCCATTAAGATCTCAAAGCAACTTCTCTCTGTTAAGTTTAAGCATACTCTGATCATATGAACAGATATCTAAAGTGACTATTGGCTAATTGAGCTAGTGGAACGCCCAAACCACAGCTGCAAGAACAATTTAATTCGATGGCCACTGTAGAGGAGAGCGCAAGGCTCATGTTAATCAAGCCATTGCTTAAGCTGAGTCACCAAAATATCCTTAATGTGTTCATAATGTGTTCAGATTCCTTACCTCCATCTGTAACTGGAATTTTCCTACTCTCATTTCTCCCTTAATCTGGTGCCTCGATCTAACTTTGGGTAAATAAGTATGTTGAGATCATTGATATTTGGTAACGAAATGAATCCTCATAAATGAAGTCACATTTTGCCCTTGAAAGAAGATATAGAAGAGAATTTCCAAGGAGTTTTCAACTCTTGACAATAAGAAACCTTTTAACACTGGAAGCCAATATGAGGATAACTATGGTTTTCAAAGCTCCATGTCTAGGCATAGCTTTATTAAAATAGCCTCAAACAAGAACAAGATAACTCAAACATGATAAACAGTTGTTTGAGAACTATCCCAAAGAGTGAAAACTCTTTCATAACATCCTTCATGCACGTAATTGCATCATTCATGCTGCCTTACTGAAGAACTTTAAGAGCAAAAGGTACAGGAGGACGCAGGAGAAAGAAAAGCGACTATTTGATTAATGACTTGGACATTTGAAGTCAAATGGCAAGCCCACAGGACATATGAGATACACAAGCAATAGGATTAAAGGTCTCTCTCTGATAATAGTTCGACAAAAACTCCGGAACTAGCTTCCTAGTATGTACTGCATCTAAATGAGTGCATTGTACGAGCCTACCTGGTCCTCAAAATCCCATGATTACAGAGTACACGACAACATCTAAAAACTATCCTATTCTGCTATATTGCCTTGCCTATTTGTTAGCAACTTTCGACCAAGAAGTCAGTAGACATATTATCTATGCAGTCCACAAACACGGGTTGGTTCAAATGTGATATTAATGTGAACCTAAAGAAAGTGGGTTACTTAATTGACTAATAGGTATTCCAAACGTCACCTAATTGGATAAATTAAGCTAGTCTAAATTTCTACAGAGTGTGTGAGCAATAAAACACTGACGTCAATGATGATTGCAAGTTTAGAGGACCCTCCTTCATCACCGGTACATCAACAATCACAACAGGCGTACAAAAGAACATAAATTTTGGAATACTACATATGCTATGTTGGCTGAACCTAAGAGACTACCCTAGTCACTTATGTCACAAGCCTAGACTTTTACCTTAATCGATGCGGCACTTAGTCACTTTGTGGCTAAGTCAGTCTTTTACCAAAATGAGCTATTAAATATAGCTAAAGAAGCATTAATGGACTTGATGGAAGAAGGAAAGTAAAGAGAACATTTGAAGAGAGCTTGGAAAAAACTCTTAAAAGGGCTCGCAAGCTTTATTACAACTCTTGCTTGATTACAAAGCCTTTTCTTGATGCCCCAAATGAGGACTCATCCCCTCCTATGTATAGCTACTTCACCTCCCCAACGGACGGTGGAGAATATATGTTCTAAAAAACTTTTACATAATATCTCATAAAAAATTTCCACCTTCCAAAATATTCAAACTATCCAGAGTATTCCCTAAGTTACATTAGACTTATGCCAAAATATTCTAAATGCCTAGAGTACTTTACCATACTCTAGACCTACCTTATATATAAGGTATTTTACCTATATAAGGTACTAAGATAATGAGGATGGGAAGAAAAGCCAAGATAGTCATACAGTGACACTTAGTACTGGAAATTGATGGAATAAAGGGCAAATTCACACAACAAGCATGCTACTGAAATACAAACTGGAAAACAGTTTCAAGTAGCAGAAATGGGAGGCAGTTGAGAGACTTAACTTTCATTTATGAAAACTATGAATTCAATAAATTCATAACAAGATGATCACGGACAAAATTGAATGGAAAAGAAATCTTGCATCTAGGTAGGGAAAAAGTATTCATCTTACAGATTTCAGTCCTCATCATCCTCATCTGAGCTCCCTTCATCGCTGCTATAGTCACTGCTGTAGTCATCCTCATTGGGATTAATATCAAGCTGCACATACTTGACCTGTATAGGCCCTGGTGCCTTTGGCTGCACAGGACGAACTGGCAATCGAAGTTCTTCGCCTCTTCCTGCTTGCAAATCCAAAGGCGGCAACGGGATGGGATCCCCAGGCTTCCATCCTGGAGGGATGGGCGGAAGGTCAACCGGCAATTCGACAGGCATCCCTTTCCGCCACCCTGGTGGGACAGATATCGGCAGCATAGGAGGAGCAGGCAGTTCCTCTCTTGGAGGCGTAGGTTCAATAAGCCGTAATTCTTCAGCTGTGGCATTACCGGCAGTTTTATCTTTAACTTCAGTACCTTTTCGGGGCATGCCGACATCGAGATCAGCAAAGTGGTAAAGTTGTGAAGCACGCATCTCATTCTCCTGCGGGGCAGGCGGTAATGCTCCACGAAGCGGAGCAAGCCCTGCGCCATGCTCCGGCGGAGCGAAGGTGGTATAACTAATCCGGTGTGCGTAAGCAAGAATCTCAGACACGTCTAGAGACGAACGAAGCGAATACGAGCTCGATTCACTACCTTCTGACTCCGATTTCGATCGTTTCAAAGGACGAAGGTAGTCAGAATAATCATCGAGTAGAGAATCGAGTAGCTGAACTGCATCACGAAGCGAATTTGAGAAATTTCGTAGAGAAGAATCAGCAGCGTTGCAATCAAGGGCGACCTTGTTGCGTGAGTCTTGAAGATCGAGGATTTCCTGAAGCTCCGCAACAGATTCGAACAACATGGTTTGCAGTGACGTGAATTGAGAAATCACTTCTTTGGTTGTGTTAGGGAGCGAAAATGGTAAAGAAGTAGAAGAAGAAGAGCGAAGGAAAGAAGGAAGAGATCCACGAAAAGCAGCTAGCCAGTGAGATCGATGAGGAGAAACTTCAAAGAGACGAGAAGCGAGCGAAGACATTTGGTGGAGAAGAGATTGAGCGCGAGGGAGCGGAGGGAGGAGAGGAAGCAAGGCGGAAGACGGCGGCGGCTGCGAAGAAGCAGGTTTTGATGCGGTGGTGGTGGTGGTAGCGTTTGAGGGCGAAGGGAGAGAAGGAGAAGTGATTGCCGCGGCGGCAGAAGGCGGTGGTTGTTGAACGCCAAGGCGTGCCGGAGATGGCAGCATCGCGGGGCTGTGGCTCTGCAGCATTGTTGAGTTAGGGCCTAGATGGAGGAGCTTGAAGCTTGGCTTTTGGACTAGGTGGTGGTAGTGGTAAATTAGTGTGTTTCGATTCAACCGGAACTTCAATTTCTCAAGCCACATTTAAAATTTGAATGAGTTCGAATATTCTGATACTACAAATATTTTCAGAATTATAATTTTCATAAATCTTTATTTTCATTTTAGCTTCATATTTTTTATTTTACACTCTAAAGCATAATTTCTCTTCTCCACTTTCAAATATAATTAAATAATAAAATCTAAACTCTATTTTTTATTTCTAAATGTAATTAAAATATATATTTTTATTTTTATTTTTATTTTATTTTATAAAGAACCATATTTTTTATTTTTTAATTTTGTAAAATTCAATTACGTGTTTGAGTGAAAATACCAAGTATGATCACTGTTCTTAATTTTGAGAACTATTACAATTAATAAGTATATGAAATTAATTATTAATTTAATAAAATTTATGTCCGTTAAATTTGATTTGAAAATAATTCGTAATTTTTATTAAAGTAGTTGTTAGAAAGTCCAACTAAAACTATAATAATAATGAATTAAGCATGTAATCGTCTTGAGTGTGATTGGTTATGTGAATCTATTTTTCCATTCTATTCGATACAAATCAAATTTAGTTAAATATGTAACTCTTTTAAAATTTTCATCAAGCCAAATTAATTTTAATGAAATCATATTATTATTATAAACTGTAAGATTTTTAAGTCTGCGTAAGATATATTCGAACAATTTAAAAGCTTGCTTTTCCAACTAAAACTATTCTAAAATATTATAGAATCTTCAGAAAATTTAAATATTTAATGTTAGATGTCTCCTAAAAATAAATTATAAGAAAGATATTATATTTAAGATATTTGGATGAAATTTTTTAGAAGCATTTAATACTTTTTAGAATAAATTATACTACTAGACTAATTTCTGATTGATATATTTCTGAAATTTTGTTTAATTGTAGGACTATAATAATATTAGGTATTCAACATAATTATTGTTACTTTTATTAAGTGTGTATTTGATAGAGTTATAAGAACACATTTAAAAAATTTTAAATTATTGGATGTTAAAATAAAAATATTTATTTTACCTAATTTTAATTTCTATCTATAAATTTTTATAAATTTTAATACTTATTTAATATAAAGTATAATTATTAAGAGTTAGAAAACTATAGATTTAATTACGATATGAAAGCTATGCGATTAATTTGATTTCTAAAATTTAAAATCTGATTTAGAGAGTAATTGGTACTTTGCAGGTGAAAAATGATATGACTGTGCACATTAGACATGCATATTGTGTTATTATATGTACTGCTCCGGAGCATTCCATTTCAAAAACATAATTTTTTAATATATATATTTTTAATAAATTTTTATAATTTTTTATAAAATTGTTTAAAATTTAAAAAATATAAAAAATTATGTATATAGTAAGATTTTATTATTATTTATTTTAATTATTTTTTTAGTCAAAAAAGTATCGCAAATTTTTTTGAAAGAGAATAAAATATTTTTTGTTTTTAAAAATATTTTTTAAAAGCACTTCAAAATCGTCTAAACAATTACGAAAAAATGTAAAAATATGAAATAAAATTTTTTTTAAATAAAATATATTTTAAAAAATTAAATAAATTTAATTTTCTTTATTTTAAAAAATAATAAAACTTATACACATAAAATTTTTCATATATATATTTTTATATTTAAAAAACTATATATATAAAATACCATAACTATTTAATTAAAATATAATATATTTGTTAAAATAATAAGTACTTCGAAAGTAATCACAATAACAAATGAAAGCGCAAAATTTACACACACTGCTTAAAGAAATATTTTTGCTATCTATTTTACGCATCCGTCAATGAGGCGTGGCTATAAGCTGAAGAAGCTATACAAAACAAGGAACAACTTGAAACTGCTCACAATCGTTAGAGCGTATATATAAACATAACACATCTATCAATCTTTATATCTTCATTTATGTTTTTCATAATTCTGCGCTGACATATATATACATTGAGCTCTGTTTATTCCTTGAAGACGGCGACGAGAACAAAGTACTCAAAGTGGATTTCGTCTACATTTGTTCTCCGCTAACGTTCTTCTTCAAAAATGGTGTCAAAGGTAAACGTAATTCACCGGAGCTCCGGTGACAGCAGAGAATTCGACGAAAGCGGAGACACCGGCGAGACTTCAAGGAATGGCGACAGCTGGATTACTGTGTTCATGGCCGAACTAATGTTACAAACTTCACTTAGCAAAGCCCTCGGCCCACTTTGTGTCTCAATGGGTTCGAGCTATACCCAACTATAATAAAAGGGGTCTGTGTATTCCGATACATTTTTCGCGGGAAAATTAGAGACCCTCGCTCGCGCGCTCCAGAAAAAGAAAATGGAGATTGACGAGATGAGCGGCGGTAGCGGCAGCGGCAGTGAGGGCGTCGATCAGTTAGCCGATGAGTTCCAGGTTTGGAAGAAAAACACTCCCTTTCTCTACGATCTCGTGATCTCTAGTGCCCTTGAATGGCCTTCTCTTACTGTTCAATGGCTTTCTTCCACCATCACTACCTCTTCCTCTTCCTCCGCCGCCGCCTCCGTTCATCGTATTCTACTCGGGACCCATACCTCTGATGAAGCCCCTAACTATCTTATGTCTGCTGATGTCTCCTTTCCTCCACCCCCACCACAACCGATCAATGAAGGTTTCATTCCTTCCGTGGAGATCAAGCAGAGATTTGGGCACAATGGCGAGGTCAATCGGGCACGGTATATGCCGCAGAAACCTTCGCTAGTTGCAACGAAATCTGGTGAGGCAGAGTTGAACTTGTTCAATCTGTCGCAGCAGCCGGCGACTGGGCAGATTGCTGTGCTGAAGGGGCATGAGAATGAAGGGTATGGTTTGTCGTGGAGTCCGTTCAGGGAAGGGTACTTGCTCAGTGGATCGTATGACTCAAAGATCTGTCTCTGGGATGTAGGTGCTGTGACATCAGGGGGTAGGGTTCTTAGTGCAAAGAATGTCTTTGAGGTAATTCCTGACTGGTAGCTCTGATTAGTGGCTGTGCTACTTTTGGAGATGCTGGCTGTTTTTCCCCTTCATTTAGAGAAGATCAAGATTTTTTAATGTCTTTTATGAGCAGACCTGTTGTACTTTTGGCTTTTGCCATGCTAATCATTGGTAATAGTGGGTGTCCAGCATTGTGTTTGGACTTTTCTTGTTTGGACATCTGCAAGTGTTGCTAGGGAGAAGTTCTGTATCATACATCAAACTGTAGCTGTTGTTATGGGCTTCCTAGCAGACCTTCTTTCTAGCTGATATATCAACTTATATGTTAATGTTTCTAGCAGGTTGGTTACATTTGCTAGGTCATAACGTAATTGATATTTTATGGCGGAGCTGATGATGTAGATAATCCTTCTTAGATGCTACTTCCTATGCGTGCATGCATGCAACTGCATGAGCACTTTTTATGCATTCAGATTCAAGCAATAAATACAGTTGTATACACCTGTGGAGTTGCAATCTGGTTTAAACAATAAAATAGCAGATGATCTAGCAAATCTTTTAAGCTTTTTGGATTCTAACAAATGGTCATTGTGGATTGGATTTTTGTGAAGGCTATTCCATAAATTCCTTTGCTGTCTTAGGAGGTAGCTCACTTCATGGTGTTTTTCATGCCTTTGCCGTGCTTTGGTCCTTTAACATTAGTTTTTTTTAACTCATTCCTGAGATGCAGCATGGTACTCTGCCACATGCACATTATGCGTCCTTCTTTACGTCATTGTTTGATACAGACATCATTACTCTATGGGATCTGTTTTATGATTGTGGGATCTTAATACTGGATGCTGAGATGTAGCATGAACTTTCCAGCTATGCCATGCTCAACATCTCCATACATTTCGTGAGATGTGTAGGAAATGCAATTCAGAGATTTGTTTTTCTTAGTATTTTCTCCAAATGAAGCCTTTTGCTAGTGTATCTACATTTTCACCTTTTGATGTGGGTTTCACACTGTAATGTCTCTTTTAAAACTTCTCATAGGTGCATGAGAAAGCTGTTGAAGATGTTGCCTGGCACTTGAAGAATGATAATCTTTTTGGTTCTGTGGGGGATGATCATCTTTTGATGATATGGGATCTGCGTGCATCTTCAGCCACCAAGCCACAGCATAGGATTGTAGCTCATCAAGATGAGGCGAGTTTTCTCCTAAAAACTATTGTGGTGTTGTTAGTCTTTGTTCAATACTTGCTTAATTTTCTACGGCGTTTTAAATTTCTTCTACACACTGGCTAAATGGAGCAATAAATTACTTTGTGATTTTAATCATGTTTGCTTCATTCATGAACGAGCATTTTATCTGGACCAGATATTTTGGTGCTTCATGTTGCAATTGTGCCTACTGACTGATAACATTTGCTCTTTCTGACTGCTATTCTTCTCTTCGTAGGATTTTAGTTTCTTAGTCACATATTCATCATCGCTACCGTTCATTGCTGATGTACACGGCTTTTGTATTATTTAATTTATATTTCTTTTTGTAATAACTCATATATAGAGATTGCTTACTGGCCTTCGAGAGGGTGATTACTTTTAAGGTGTGCCATATTCCTAGAAACCTGGAAACACTGCAAGTATGCTGTAGGCTAAGGTTTCTCCATATTTGCAGAACGATCTTGTCTAAATCAGTGTAACTGATTCCTAACCCACTTTCACACTTTTATTTGTTCAAATATTTGATCATTTTCTTTACTGGATTATATCTTCAACTTTTAGGTGGTTTGTTCCCATGAAAAAATATCATTACATGCTTATGCTTTATTGCCATAGCGTTAATAGTTTGATTTGTAAAGATCAGTGACACCAATTTGTGTTCCTTTCAGGTTAATAGTCTATGTTTCAGTCCATTCAATGAATGGATTTTGGCCACAGCATCTGCAGATAACACCATCAACCTCTTTGACTTGAGGAAGCTGATGTCAACTCTTCACACCTTCTCCAGTCATACGTATTTGCCTTCTTCACATTAAAAATGCCATCAAAAGTTGTAATTTTTCATTATGTAGTTCCGTATTCAGAAAAGCTTGAAGCATAAACAATATTTGTTTTTGGTGGCTTATTAGGGTGTTGTTATCGAGTGATGTTTGTTAAGTGCATGTTGGTTTTACCATGCAGGGCATCAGTGCTCCAAGTAGAATGGAGCCCTAAGCATGAAACAGTTTTTGCCTCAAGTTCTGAAGACAAGAGAGTGATGATTTGGGACCTATCCAGGTAAAAAATAGACAGATCAAGCAAAATTGCTTAGGTTTTGACTTACATCTTGATTATTGTTTTCATCCATATACAATCAGAAGGATGGATTTTCAATAGGACATCAAATATCCTAAGCATGACATGCAAGGGATATTCTTGGTATGTCCGAATTGGATTTAAAATCTTGATCAACCTTTTTAAACAGTCTGGAGAAGGAAGATAAAATGACCTTCTAGAAGGAAGGTGAAAGTGATCTTTGTGTCTGCATGAAAATATATTTTATTTGCATCAGTCTTGAACCCATCTAATAACTTGCAAATGCCCCCATGATCGTTACTGACAAATGGAACTATGACATAAAAGGTACTTATATGGATCAACCAGTTTGACAACAACAACAATTAATTTTTATCCTATTAGATGCGGTCAGCTACATAAATCCTATTACGTCATTGTAACCTATCTAAAACCATATCCTTTATTAGGCCAAACATAAATAAGTCATGTTGCATGGTAGGCAACTAATAATCCTCTCCTTACCTTTTTTAACATGAGGCATGGCTAATAATTCGCATTTACAAAATGGCACATTTAGAGGTTTTCGCTTTATATGGTCAAACTCATCTTAAATGGGTTTCTCTAATGTTGATTTCAGCTGGTGCTGCTTTGAATCTGTCTTTGATTATTTTATTTGTTATCTCATCTTTGAGCGTATGCCCACCTATCCAGCATAACATACGTATCTCTGCAACACCTAAATTCTGAACATGTTATTGCTAGATGGGTTGCTCCATAAAGTGTTCTTGGCCTCACCGCTCTTCTATAGAATTTTCCTTTCAGTTTCAGTGGTATCTTCCGATCGTATAAAACACCGAGAGCGCCTCTCTATTTCTACCATCCCATTGTATTATGTGTGTGACATTCCTATCTAATTCTCCGTCATTTACACAATAGATCCAACAGATCAACCAGTTTGACAAATGTCAATATTTCTTTATGTCCTACTAATTGCTTTAGGAATGCTTCCAGGATTGGTGATGAGCAGAATGAGGAAGACGCAGAAGATGGACCTCCAGAGCTTCTATTTGTCCATGGTGGGCACACAGCTAAAGTGTCCGAGTTCTCCTGGAACCCAGAGGAGCCTTGGGTCATTGCCAGCGTGGCTGAGGACAACATTCTTCATGTCTGGCAATTGGCAGAAAGCATTTATCGAGACGACAATATACAGCGTGAAGATAATTAGGCTTCCTTATCATCTTTGCTAGTCATTATCTTCAGCAATATTTGGCTTCTGTTGTAAGTTGAATCATGTAATGTTCATTTTTCTCACCACACTGATTTTACCTTTCTGAAATATATATGCTAAGCTAGTCCTAGTGACAACTTAGGAGCTTTTTTTTCTCCTTTTAAAGCCACAGTAAGCAGCTTTTTTTTTTTTTTTGCCAAACACTATATGTACTGTAAAGTGCTTATTTCGGATTTTAAGTCCAAAATAAGCACTGTCAAGTGGGGCCTTAATCTTGTTGACAGAATATAACCGAGCTCTTTTGTTTTCGTAAACTGATGCCACTCAGAAAAAAATTTGCTCAGTTGTTGACCACAGAGGAGAGCCTGTAGTTTTACTTGGTTGTTTTCATGCGCTATGTATGATGAGTAAATAGATTACTTTTATTTAGTTGTGATTAATTTATAGCTAATTTTTTCTTTGTTTCTCTTGAATCAAATAAATGAAAGAAAAGGGGAAAGATCCCACAGTTACTCCGACTTTCTATTTTAAGGAAAAAGAAAAGGAAAAGAAAAGAACTATCCGGTTAGCGCGTTTGGTTTATAGTTTAGTTCAGGAATCAGGGTCACAGCTGCCGGCTCCAGTTGCTTGTGTGCTTCCTCTTCTTCTGGGAGAGAAATGGTACGGGCGAACAAGGTGTTGCTCAGGGACGCTGCCTCCGGTATCTCCAAAGCCCTTTCCGATATTCTTGTTTGCCCTCTCTCCAAACAACCCCTCAGGTTTCTCCATGTTTCTCAAAAATTGAAATCAAACTGAATGTTTCTTTTTGTTCTCCGGAAGGAATTTAAATCCAATTTTTTGTTTGTTTCTCAGGCAGTGCGCTGGTTCCCAATCCTTGATCAGCGACGCGCTTGGTATCTCCTACCCGGTGAGTTAGTAACCTCTAACATTCTTAGAAAGAGATTATTCTTACCCCCTTTATGTTCAGATTTAGCTTAATTGGTAAACTGCGATCGTCTTATGTTGAACTCGCGTTTTGGTCTCTTATTATCGGTAAATGTTAACTGTTATAATAACTGAATAACTGCTTATCAAATCTGAAGCCATCAATTGTCTTATTTTTTAAGGAAGACTATGTTTCACCATAGATCAGCAGCTCTGCTGTTTTGATGCCATTAGTGATGGTTGATCATGCATACGGAGCTGTTAACTCGCATATAAGTGATAGTAATGTTAGGAAATAGAAATGTTAGAAGGTGGGTCCTTAGGGGTTAGAAAAGTCAGTTTTGATAAGTGAGAAAGAAGTTCTGGTGTTACCTTTGTGGTAAAAACGAACAAAATGTCGAGTATTTTGTATTTTAATAATTCATAAAACATATAAAAGTATATATTCTATTGTAAATGGCTTCACATTATATAAAAGTGATTTAGGTTTATAAAAATTTTGAAGTTATTCTATTTCAATTTAGTTTGTTTTATTTCACTTGGTAATGTTTCTAAGACCTCACTTCAGTCAATTTTAAAACGTATGTTTTGTTATGTTCTGTGCAAATGAACAGGCCTGAATATACATTAAAGATATTTTCACTGATAATGCTCTGATAGTTTTGATATGATATCAAAACTATTACAAATACCATCGAGCATCTCATGGGATACAAATATCCATCTTCAGTCGGTGTTAGGCACTAGATAATAAACCTGTGTCAAATAAAGGATGACCAGACATACAAGAAGCCTACCTATATGAAAATGTGGGCAAATCAATTATTCACTTGAATGCATAATTGGTTAGTCTATTTGCTAAAGTGACTATTTATCTGAACTTGTGGGAAACTAGGTTGGTTTGACACACATTAAAGCTCCGTCAAATTGAGCTAAGACTAAAATGAAGCTCATAGCAATGAAGGTGACTTCAAATGACATGAAGAAAATACTAAATTGAGATGGAATGGCTTTTATCGTTGTAGTTTGAGCAAGGGGAATATCATTGGCATTTTCTTGTAATAATCTCATTTACCTTTGTGTGATTGACTTTAACTTTTTGATACATATGTCGGTATACAAAAAGGGGTACGCATAACTTGCTCAAAAATATGAAAAGAAAATATAGGCACTTGTGAAATAGATATGGGAGAATGTTACTTTTGGTGCAAACTTACCTTGTTCCAAGCTTAAGCACAAATACGACGAATAGAGGTTCCAGTGATTTCGTATCTACTAATTATCCAGGTCATAACTAGATATATCTTCAGTGTTGCTTGCTATTTTATAATGGAGTTTCCAGACTTTATCTTCTTAAAGATTTCTTCCAATTTTGCAGATAGTGGATGGGATTCCTTGCCTGGTGCCAAAGGACGGAAAGTTGCTCAATGATGATGATGCTGGTGGTAAATCAAATGCATGAAAAACTTTGCTATTTTATCTTTTGTAAGAATGAATTCCAGGAATTGTTGAAGTATGGATATTAACAAGCTAATGAATTAGGAGAGACGATGATATTTAGCTGGCACCAATGAAATTATTGAAGATTGTTTCAAAATTCTTCACGGTGGCGTCGCTTCAATCTGTCTAGTTCCGGTACCTTCTGCCCTTTTCTTTTTTGTTCCACTTTTTCATCGCAGTTAAACTTATAAGGTTGGGAACAAATAGCTCTCCTGCTTCTGGGTGTTGGGCATGCAGACGTGAAAAGCTTAGCGAAATAATCTCGACGTATTGATAAGAGATCGATGCACATGTAAACTTTTTTCATAATTTATTAAAATTAAAGTTATTATATAAGTAAAAAAAAACTACATTTAGCGTTTGGAATGATTTTAAAATAAAATTTTTAAAAAGGAAGATATTTTATTTATTTTTAAAAATAAAATTTATTTTTCTTAATAAAAAAATAATAATAAGTAATAGAAAATTTCACTATGTAAATTTTTGCTATATTTGTGTAGTAACTTTAACTTGTTCTGATTCATGCTCGGGCTGAATTACACAAAGTCTCCTTTTTTTAAAAAAGGTCGTGTTTTATTTTCTACAGAATTTAAATTTTCTCTCAAAAAATTGAATCTTAATGAATTTCATGTATCTTTGCACTAAAAATTTTATTTTTAATACTCACTTTGAATATGTATTTTCAACAATTATTTTTGTAAATAAAAATTGTTACTTCAGAAGTTGCCGGTGGGTAGAGACGTCGGTCGGCTAAATAGAAATGAATCCGGTTTTTATATTCACTTTTAAATAAAAATCAAAACAAAATGGAGTTTATTTTCAATAGTTGTTTTCCAAGAAACTTTTGCAAAATTATTTTCGTTACTCGCTAATAAGTGCATATTTTTTTGTCTTTATAAGTCATTGTTTGTTTTAGAAAATTTATTTCAAAAACAATCACAGATGCTTTTTAAGTCGTAAGTAAATTTTATTTACTAAAACTTTTTTTAGTAATGTTACAAAAACTTTTAAAAACTACTTTCTGAAACATTATTTAACACTAGTTATCTTAAGCTGCAATTGCAAGGTCAGAATTATCTGGTAATAAAGTCCCTGGTTAGCACCCTGTCTATCTGACATTGACAAGGGCCACCTTTTAACTGAAAGTTCAACTGCCGTGATGTTTGACATAATATATATCTATGTCAGAACCTGCAACTAATTAGTCAGTTGTTACATGTAATGGAAAGACGACGACATTCAATTTCCTAGTGATCAGCTACACCTCCGAGGAATGATCTTCTTTTTGGTCGGAAGTATTTGATTACTTCGAAATTAATCTGTGGAAGAATATAGATCGACTTCTGTTGCTCGTTATTCTTTCATGATGGCTTGGTATTGAAGTGTTGGTGCAACTAACTTCTCCATGACTACTCTTGTAATCTAAGCAAACTAATTCAACCCTTCCTCAAAATAGACTCCTTAACACACGAACAAACGCATTTTTATATAGCTGCTATGTTATAAGACATCTGACAATCTCCAGAAACATCACCTTCATTCTTCTCATCGATCGATCCCATGAACAAGCTCACCAACGTTGTTATCTCTCAACTTCTATGGCTCAGGAGCAGAGCTTTCAGGGTTATCTGCACAATGAACGTGCCAAATAGTCTAGTTTATTGCAAAGCAAACTTATCAGAAGAGGGTGATGGAGAATGTTGCGTTTGTTTATCAAGACTGAAGGAAGGAGAAGGCACTAGGAGACTTCCCTGCTGCCATGTTTTCCATGCAGAATGTGTAAACAGGTGGCTTGTGTTGCACCAGAGGACTTGCCCTTTATGTCGATTACTAATAGTCGACGTTGAAGCCACAGATACAAGGAGAGTAAAGGAGTTCACTGAAGAAGAGTTGGTCTTGTGGTTCCTTCTCTCCATGTAACACCTGCCTTGAACTGAAGTGGTGCAAGGCTGTGGAGTAGGTTTTTTTTTTTTTTGGCACTGGCAGGGGAATGTGCCCAAATGTGTGCCACTTACTTCGAAAATATCTTTAGGTTATGGACTTTAATTTCTTTGTAAATGAAAATGCTCTGGGTAGTCATGCTTGATTTTGCTTTTCTAATTTTTTGTCATTTCAACCTTTTATTTACTTTTTTCAATAAATTTTTATGCAATATTTTATAGAATTTATTTAAAAAATTAGGAGGTATATGAAAAATTCTATGTCGGAAGATTTTTTTAATTATTTTTATTTTGTAGATAAAAGAATAGAGCTCATTACCTAAAAATAATAAATCGATTTCATATTTAGCCGCGAGCAATCTAAGTTTGTGATCTCTTATATTTCGCTTCATACTTTTCATTATATAAAAACTCATTTTAAAAAAGCACTTTCAAGAATCACCTTCATCTATATCAACAGTGTTGGCATTGTAGACCTTTGATTTGTTGGCAAGTTGCATCAAGATATAGGCAAAGTGGCTGATAATGCAAAACAATAAAAATATTAGCCAGTTAGGGTTGCCACTGGGTTAGTTTGGTTTAAGGGTATGTTTAATTGGTAGCAAATAAGTTTCTAGAAACGGAATTCGATATAATTGAGTTTTATAAGAAGTGGATTATATATGAGTTTAGTGAGTATGCAATAAATTGAAATATAAAAAATGAGTTTGAATTCAAAATTTGGCTGAAAAAAATAAGTTTGTGTAATTAAAACACTTTCTAAGTTTTGACCAAACTCAAACTAAAGGTGACAAATATGATCTCTGCAAATCCAACCTAATATAAATTTATTTAGATCAGTTTCAGGTATAATTTTAGACGGATCCGTATCAGTATAAGATCAATGCGAAATAGATATGATAAATCAAATAAGTTAGAATCAATTAGGGATTGATAAAAAGTAGACTCATCTAATATGTAAAATATAGTTAGTTATTTCATATATATTAATTAATAATCATGAATAAGTAGAACAATAATCTTATTATTTCAATTTATCTTATATATTTTTTGGCTTACTTTTTATATTTTGATTAATTTTTTATAGTTTATAGAATTATTAGAATCAACTTTTTTATTGTTTTGAATATATAATACTTAAATAATGTTTATTATTATTATTAGAAATTAATTTATATAAATTTTATTTTAATAAATTTGATTATTGAATAAGTTAATATAATTTGACTCTGGATTATTAAATATATTTAGTTAGTTTAATAATTTTGAGCTATGGGTGAATCAGGTTAGAATTAAATTATTTTAATCTCATTATTAATAGATGAATCCGAATTTGAAATGCTAATTTCTATTATCACCTCTAACTCAAACCGCTCTCGACCAAACAAGTAAACCCCAACCTGACCCACTACCTGGGATTTGTTTTAAGTATTTATTATTTTAGTTTGTTGGAGAGATCAATTCTCTTGAAACTTGAAAGAAATTTATGTAGGGCCCACAGTAATCTGAACCAATCAGAATCAGCAAAATCGACAAAATATCCGGAAAACCCGGAGCTCAGTAGTCAATGACGCATTGCCACTTCATCCATTTCGCGTTTCAGACAAGGACCAGTTAATTCTCGAGAGTCGCGTTGTTCTTGAGGTTACCGCTGAAGACTTGCCGTTGATTGGAAGAGGCGGACCTCGCGGTTGTAAACATTTCGTTCCTTCGGAGTACTACTGCTTTCGAGCCCCGGCGGATGGCTGATGACTACGCTCCACTACCTGCAGGCAATGAAGTTTCTATGAAGCTTACTGAAGGTTCTAGAACTCCACGTCTTGCTTCACTCGATGTTTTCCGTGGCCTCTCTATTGCAGTGAGCTCTCTCTCTCTCTCTCTCTCTGTGTATACGTGTGTTTCGTCCAAGCGAAATTGAATCATTTAGTAAGTTGCATTAATTTGATCTATAATTGAAGCATCTAGTAAGTTGCATTAATTTGATCCACAATTGTAGCAAAATTGAAGCATCTCAGTTGCTGGTGGCTCAATTCTGGTTTGAATTTCTGATTCAAATAATCTGTTAGTCGTTGATCGGGTGCTAAAAATTGCAATTTTCTTTTGAAAATTTCCTTCATTAATAATATTCTAAAGTTCTTTAATGGAAGTTTCAGGTAGTGATTTTTGTATTTTCCCCTTTGGTAATCACAGCTCATGATTTTTGTGGACTACGCTGGTTCAATCCTTCCAATTGTTGCGCATTCTCCTTGGAATGGAGTTCATCTAGCAGATTTTGTGATGCCTTTTTTCCTTTTTATAGCTGGTGTATCTGTCGCTCTTGTTTATAAGGTACTTAGACTGCTATTTACTCGCAAATGCGAAGCATGCTTGAATATCTTATTTTTGTTTGCATATCAAATTGATAGTTATTGCTTGCCTGCTGTATATTACCTGAATTCTCCAGTAAGTAGCTGTCTCTGTCTTCATTATGTACAGAATGCACCAAATAAAACCCAAGCAACATGTAAGGCAGCTGTAAGATCTATGAAACTCTTTCTGCTTGGCATTCTTCTTCAAGGTAAATTTCCAGGTTTTCAAATTTAATCTGATCCCAGTTGCTTTAGTTTTCGATTTATGCATTGCTTTTGGAATCCATCGCCCATGGTCACGCTAGTCCTGGTTTTCATATGCATGATGTTGTCAACACCGAGAAGTGCTAGATGACCATAACCATAGGTCCCTTATGAGGATTTTGTATCCTTTCTGTATTGAGTGGGAGGTGCTTTGTTGGTCCACCCTTTTAGTAAGTGGAGTATTGATATGAGAGTCGGCTGTTATATGTGAGATAAAGTTGCAACAGTTGACAGCTAGAGTTATGTAAACTGACAAATAATACAGGTTCTGGAAATGACAATTTTCTTTTATGTTGTTCTAGCTTACTTTCTACTACAACTTTCTTAACAAATGAACAACTCACAGTTCATGGATTGCTCGAAAGATCCCATTTGATGGTATCAAAGGCATGCTCCTACTGTTAATTTTACTTGGGCTATATGAGAAGTTGTTTGTTTTTAAACCACCACTGCAGTGTTCTCGTCAAGGACAGTTGGAAGTTTATCTGCTTTAGCCAGCATTACCACCTGACAACATCAGTTGGATAGATAAATTACATGCGAAGCATGAATTGCATGTTTTTGTGATTCTGGCGTGATACAAAAAGTAGCATGTACTTGTACAGTATCTAGTTATCTAGATAGTGAAACTTTTATGACTTTGATATTTGCATTTGTCAGGCGGTTATTTCCATGGTGTAAATTCTCTCACTTATGGTGTTGACATCCAAAATATTCGTTGGCTTGGTATCCTACAGGTATCTTGCAAATGTACTTAACAGTTAACACTCCATACTTATGTTTTACTGTAATAAGTAGTTCAATACAATTTGAGAAATACTTGGGGTACCCCTTTGTGCACCCCTTTATATATTTTTTGGTTTAAGGTATGGTTAGGATGGGATGAGATACATGGCCTAGGGGTGGGTGTTAGAAGATGAAGGCTGGATTTAAAAAAGTTACACAAAAAGGTTGCCCATAGCGCAATTCATATGATTCATATTAAGTGACTCATCCTGGGCAACTTCTTAGAATTGAAGGCTACTATTTGTAAAATAGAATTAATTTTTCCGTTGATAAAAACTCGGGATGGATGTTGGAAAATGAAGGGTATTTAAAACATTATACACAAAAGAGGTACATAAATAGTTAACAATATAGTTTTATTCATATTATTGATTTTAAATGTCTCTATAGATGTAGCATAAATGATCTTACACCATATTCTTGATATATCATTTCTCATAGAAATAAATTGCTAGTGGAGATTTAGAACTATTAACTACTAAAGGCTAATATTGAAAGACTTCCGTATTTGGGTTTCCCTTTTCACAGAAAAAAGAAAAAGAAAAAAAAAAGAACACAAGATGCAAATGTTTCTACACAGATCTTTTAAAGCAGAAAAGAATAATGAAAATGAAAGTTATAGCAAATGGGCCCTAAATTGTTTTCTGTATTTTGAACTTTTATATGCTGTCCGTGTTTATTCATGATGCTAGTTATTTGATTAATTTAGCTGTCTTTTTTACTGAACAGTTTATTTATTTATTTTGTAAACTTCTTTTGGCAGAGGATAGCTATTGGATATTTCGTGGCTGCTGCATGTGAAATATGGTCTTCAAGCATCACTTGGAAGGATGTGGATGGTGGCTTTTTCAAGAAGTATTATCTCCAATGGTGAGAAGTTGTTGTGTAACTTATTTTAGGAATGTTTGATTCTTTTGCGTGAGAAAAGCTATTCATCATGGAAAAATTGGCATGAGCTTATCAGGATTTATATGGTCGTAAAAAATATGCTGAATAACTAAGTTTGGGAGTTGAAACTCTTTTTCCTTGATCATTCACCAATTTTAGTTGCAGCCTCAACCCAGATGTGGGTGTGGGTGGTTGCAGTCTCAACCCAGATGTGGCTGGTTGCAGCAATGAAAGATTTCTCTCTTAACAAATGAAGTCCTCAACACTCATTTGTTGGTACGATGGCTAGTTAGAAGCATATATTATACAGAATTTTCAACTTACTCAGCCTCACCCCTGGTTTTGCATAGTCAGATGTTTCCCGATTCTAATATTATGAAGGTAGATTCATTAGGAAAGGTTTCTCGCTATTGCTTGTAGAAGGCACTAGCAGCAAACTGCACCGATGTGATGCTCATATCTGTGTAGTAATTACTCCATTATTAATATTGGTTTGCCTTTAGTGCATGTTGTTAGTAACTAATGGGCATCATCCATTATGGCCTTTCTTGGGTGTTGTTGCATTTTTGGTTGCTGTTACAAAAGCTTGCTTTGATAAATTAGTTTATAAGGAAATTCTCCTTGAATTCTTCGTCCACCAATAGGGTTCCAAGGAAGTGTAATTCCTTCATCTTCCTTTCCTAACCATACCTTTGCTTTCAATGTTTAAGTTTGATACTTCAATAGTTTATACAACTTTTGGTATCGTACTTTGGTTTAGGTTGTTAGTCTTCTATTTCAACTAGCATGTTGTTGTTGCAATTCAAAATCAAAGTAAAATGCTAAAATGATTGAGATAAAGCGTTCCCTTAAGTCATATCAGGATCTTGTCACAGTTCTTACTCTTATATTAGGATAAACTTGTAAATTACAAGGTGCCTTTAGAGAACATTGCTTAGAAACTCTGAGGTAATTACTGACTCTTTCTCTATTTGTCTGCCTATGATTCTGTAATGCACCGTTTACTAGGTTGATTTAGCGCATGAATTATAGTTGTAACCCTTAATAGCATGTCAAGCACAAGCTTCTTTTATCTTATTTATATGTTTCTTTGAGCAAATAGAGTTTGGTATGTGGTTAAAATTTAGATTTGTTTGCAGGTCTGTTGTCTTCTTCTTTGCCTGCATCTATTTAGGATTGTTGTATGGCTTATATGTTCCGGACTGGCAATATGTAGTACCTGAAGAAACCTCCTTGACTTCTAAGTTAGGTGAAAATAGTATTCTTCAAAAGGTAAGATCTTGTTGCCCAATTAAAATGTTTTCCCCCTATATACATCTTAGTTTAACATTTTTACTCGCAAACCCACAATTTATTTTGTTGAATTCTGCATAGGATGTTCTTTTGGTGTTCCATAATCATATGGTTACTTTCTGATTCTGATTCTGATTCTTGAGAGTAATTTGGAAATACTCCAAGGTGCAGAATTTGGCGGTTCCTGCTTAAAACCTCTTTATTGTGTCTTATTAGTACTGTATTGTGCCTTCATAAGACTGCCAGTGCATTTTATCTTGCCTTGTCTGTCCTTAGTTTCCCATCACTTTCTCCTCCACATATGTGTTTCTTGAATCCATTCATATTCATGTTGATGCAATTTGGTTAATTGAATTATTTTATTAATCTATCTTTATCCAACTAAAGGTTCCATTTTATTAATACAGGTAACATGCGGTGTAAGAGGTGATCTTGGTCCAGCCTGTAATTCAGTTGGAATGATTGATCGCTTTGTGCTTGGTATTCAGCACCTATACAGGAAACCTGTCTATAAAAACTTAAAGGTATCCTTTAGTAGATGATTACAAGTTCTCTGTTCAGAGTAATTCTGAGTATTCATGCCAATCTTATTCAGTAGGAATGTAAAATTTCTGAAGCTGGAGAACTAGGCCTACCATCATGGTGCCAAGCTCCTTTTGAGCCAGAAGGAATTTTGAGGTTTGGGTCTTCCAAGTTCACACCTTTCTAGTCAATTCATTCCATAGAATTTCCCTCTTTATGCATTTCCAAATCCTAATGACCCACATAGCTTCAGTGACTTCATGCATTTGGCAAGCTTTTTTTAGTATACATATGAAAACTTGGGAATTTCATTGCATAGATTATAAAACTGTCTCCATTTTAGCCTACGGAAATGAGTATGACTTTCAAGTGTAGCAGAAATGAAGTTAATGGATTCTATGAGGTTTGAGCTTAATCTGTATTGGAATCGAAAAGTTTGCAACTCCTTTTAGCATGTTCTGCAAAAACATTGCTTAGTGATTTTCATACATATGTTCAACTCCTTATTACGTATGTCATTTAGCTAGCTGTTCGCTCATTTGGTAAATCGTGTATGTATGCCTTCTCTTATTTCATTCTTGAGATGACAGGACGTGTTATGTATTCCTGAAAACACATTATCTGCTACTTGATGTATCAACTTATAAGAGCAATGTGTTCTTAACATAATTTAGTTATTGTCACTTTTCCAAAAGAAATAAACTTATAAGAATAGTTATTGATGCAAAATTATAGATGTTTGAGTAGTCCTTTTCAGTAGTTGGTACTCTGTCTCTTTATATGTCTTAGTAGCATTGGGGATAACTCACATATTTGCAATATTTTACTTAGCTCCTTTATGGCTTCTGGTACATGCATCATTGGACTCCACTTTGGACACATTCTTGTTCAGTTAAAGGTATTGGTCAGGGTGCAGTTCTTCTTTGTGATACCTATCTATTATATTAATGCTAACTACATGGTTATTTCATACACTGTAGGGTCACAAGGATCGGGTTTCCAATTGGTCAATATTTTCATTCTTGATGCTTGCACTAGGTTTACTTCTTACATTTGCAGGTATTCTTCAAAATCAGAATTTGTACTCCTTCTTCCTTGTTATGCTTTTTTGACTCTACTGTCCTTCTTTGTAGGCATCCCTCTAAATAAATCACTATACACTATGAGTTACGCACTAGTAACTACAGCTGCAGCAGGACTCACTTTTTGTGCTCTTTACTTGTTGGTAGGTTCTTGCGATGTTCCTTTAGGTTGTATACAACAAAATGTATTTACAACGTGCATCAAACCCCAGTTCCAATTGCCTTCTGGTGGTGTAAAGAAGAGAACTATATAATCATTATTTAAGAGCTTTGTTAGAGATAATTAAAAGAGAAGTCACTTTTGTGCTTGTACTTGTTGATATTTTGCCTAGTCTCTAATGGAATGACTTTTAAACTTCTCACATTGAATCCAAAAGCCAAGTACCTTTTGGTCAACTGCTGCACAGAGAAAGTAAATTGAAGTATGATACTGTATATAATATAAGAGAAACTAGTTTACAGAATAAGACATGCAGGATAACAAGCTTGCAAAATAATTTTGTTAACCGAACTTCCTTGTACATTGGTGAGAATATTTCTGCTAGGAGTTTACTTACTACAAGAAGAGTCATCACGTCACTTCCTTTTTCACTATGTATCTTGTTTCTCGTATTTTATTCTCTTCTGATTATGTTATTGTGGCCTAATTTGCTTCTTCTTAACATTGCCATCACAGGTTGATGTTTATGGTCACAGATGGATGACGTATTTGTTTGAGTGGTTGGGAAGGCACTCTCTAAGCATTTTCATTCTCATACCATCTAATATTGCTGTTATTGCAATACAAGGGTTCTACTGGAAGAATCCCCGAAATAACTTAGTAAGTCTCAGATCTTCATAGTTTCTTGTTGCAAGAATCCTGCTAGATTCGCTTAATTTTTGTGCACTAGTTTTTTTCTACAAATCTAAACACCACTTGTTTTAAATTTCTTCTTTGACTTGTTCAAGCAAAGATTCATCAACAATGTATAATGCTACAATCCTAAAAGGAACTAGCATAATAAGTACAAAAGTTTGTACTTTAGTGTGTACTTGAGTACATCTAGTTAAAGCGTGTACTTTGGTGTGTAAAAACCAGTATTATGCCCCTATGTTGCAGAAACAAGTACTTTGTGCATAGTTAGCTAGCATTGTTTGTTTCAAACTAAGTTGCACATCTTCATAGTTTCTTGTTGCAATAATATTGCTGGCACAGTTTGTTTTCAAACTTTAATCCTTATGCTAGTGCAAATTGCGAAAGATATAGTTAGCCGAAAGCAAACTAGCGGAACAACCATACAATAATACACTTTGTTACAGCCCAACTAAAGTAAAGTTGAATCTTTCATTCGATAAGTAGGTCAGCACTAATAAGATGGTCTGAAACATTCTTTTGTGTTTTCTAGAGATACCAAAAGGAGGGTAACACTTAAAGATAGCAAGCCTGTGTCACCTAATACTCTAGGACTTAATGAGTCCAAGTTAAACAATCTTATTACAGTTTTAGTGTTTTAGTGTGAAACATCAACTTAGAGGATTAATAGCCAAATTCATTGATGATGTAGTACCCTTTTAGAGAAAGATGGAAGAGAGATGAAAGTCAAGCAAAAAAAGGGAGAAGCCAGGCAAAAAGAAGGATGATCAAACAACTCATATCATAATTTATATTTCATAATCCGAAAAGTGCAGAGTACAAAATAACAAGTGTATATTTATAGACTTTCAACTAAACGACTTGTACACGAAAATCCTACCAAATAGAACTCTTAATGAGTAAGGCTCTTATCAATATAATCTAAGGCTTCCTGCAGATTACTCTTATAATTTAAATATGAATAGTAATTACAAATATCTTCCTTCGCCACCAACCAATATTTGCAATTCCAATTGACCAGCATTTGACTTAAATGAGTGTTTGGGGCGAGGGCCAACCAGGTGAAATTCTGACTGTTAAGCATACAGTTAGTTAGTTGAAAGGAGAAAGAAATGCTATGAACCAGCTACTTGCAATGGCATATTTTGAGAAGTCTAGGTGATGGTTTGAGTGTTTGTAGTAGTAGACATATTTTTGGCATCCAAGGCTTGTTTCAGGTTGCAAGTCTTTTCTTTTGTTGATGACTTGGGAATCTTTCTTAAACACCATGAAAATTTGTTTCGCATTCAGAAACAGTTATAAATTCTTTTGTCGCATCATTAAGATTTGGTTAGAAAAGTACTTTGGACAACAATAAGAATCCTCCATGTTAATAATACTAAATCATTCTTGTGCAGGTACATTTGATTCTCTCACAAGTTGTACACAAATAAGCTCTTCTTGCCAGAGTTTTTCTATTGGTAATGTTCTAGTATGGACAAGGATCTTACCTTTTTTCTTTCGTTAATGTGGTCTTTGTACATACAAGCACAATCCAGTTCAATAGTTTAAGCTAAATTAAGATACTATTACATATCAATCCCCTTCCCCTACGTTGCTCCTCTTAATTGTTAGCACCATTATTATGTGCCCAGACCGTAACTCAGATTCCTACTCCCACTTCCACTTGAAGTACCCTGCTTTAGAACAACTTACCATGCTTCAGCCTGAGGATGCTAACCCTGCTCCTGAACCGACTCACTGCACATAATTGGTCGCTCGATCCCGAGAGAATCAATGGCTATAATACTACTTGTTTGGAGACTACCACCAGAGGAGTCCAAACCAGAGATAGAAGCTTGTTTGGAGGGCCCAGCCCATATACTTAAGAGCTCAATCCAAATGAAAAGGATAAACCAATGATCAGAACACTCTTGGTACATCAACCGTCTTTCCTTGTCGTCTCTTTCCAACCTTCACTCCGACAATTATCATAGACCGTATTCTACTTAAGTGTTCATTTCTAATAATATTTTGCTTAAACTCATTCAAATCCTGAGCTAGTAACCAATGATTGGTATGAAGGTAGTGAACAGCTGGGATTGGGAAGGACATAGCACTAGAATTTTCCAGATGTATTAAGGTATTGAACAGCTGGGATTGTTAATTAAATACAAAAGATTTCTCATATTTCTTGCAGCTTGTGCTTGATCTCATCACATACTATCTAACTAGATCAAGCCTGAGGTTTACCTATGAATTGCTGTTCCTTTTTACTTTCTCAACACAATTGTAGCTCTCTTTCCTTCTTCATTCTGTGTTCTTGATCTATATACTCTACTGACAACTTAATTAATCTCCATATTCTCTTCCTTGACTACTAGTCACCTCTTGATTTCCTATTCCAAAGTCATCTTCCAAAACTGAAAATATTTGCATGCTACTTTGTAAAAAAATGAGTAGTAGCTAAAAGATGTACCCTGTAGGAGATGGTTCGCCATGGGAAGTTAATCTGAAAACTTGGATTCTTGTCTTTCTTGTAACAAATGATGATGAAACTTAACCACCTTTCGTATGCGGTTTACATCCTAATTGCAAGATGACAAACTTCAATGATCTTGGTGCAGTGATTTACCAATGTGAAGTGTGCTGGCAGATTGTTGTAAAGTTAATTATCAAGATGATGAGTAATCAGATTATACAAGAAAACTTGATGACTTCTGGACGAGTCTGTTGGTTTTACGAAAGGATGTTTCTTCAGCAAGATTGTTTTGGAGGGACCTGTTTTGGAGGGACCTTCAAGCACAACTATCCTGTGAATGCCAGAGCTATTAGACAATGCTAATGCTTTATCCCCAGCCAATCATATTGGCTATTGTGTATGATACTTTATACTGCTATTACAAATTGGGTTTGAAAAACAAATGTTAAAAAGAGTAAATGCATGTCTTCGCTTCTGCGTTATGTGACGCTATTAATTCAGCAAATGGTTGCAACTCCAGATTTCAGAAGGTTCATGAATTTTATGGATACATTTGTTGCTGGTCCATAGGATCAAATCTGGATGTCAAGAAAAAGCAACTGAAACCCTGCTACTTCGTGGCCATTGTATCCATAACCAGAAACTATATCACTGCAACATATCTGGCAGCTTACAATGTTTTCTATTTTCAGCTTTTCCAGATATTCTATTTCCAGGAAAAAGGATTCATTGACAGGTCAAGGCATGAAGAATCAGAACAAAGCAAAGTTGGGTCACACAAGAAAACCCCATATAACCAGATCACTGAAAGTGGTTGTAAATGTTGAAATTTATACTGATTCAGATTGAAGTGACCTGATGCTGGCAAAAGAAAAGCTTTGTGGATTGTGGAGCCCAAGTCACACCCCGTCCCCTTTGTTCTGCTGCTCACATTTTCATTCATTTCTTTCTTTTCAAACCCACCAGGTACGTTAGTCATGATAATTGATACCACTGTGGCTTACAAGATCAGTCCGTTTCTTTGATGTTATTTTTGGACCCACTTGATTAATAATTTACTTGGCCTACCTCAAAAATGTTTAACCTTTTTCCCCCTTTGAATACATTAAATAATAAATGAAATGAATAATAATATAGTTCATGTCACATAGAATAAACGTAGGCTAGAGAAAGAAAGAAAAGCTCTCAAATGTATGAACTACGCGAGCTGCACTACTACCTTTAGTCCAGGCGGACTCTCCCAATCCACAAATATTGATCAACATTGAAGCACTGAAGTAAGAGAGCAATTCAAAATAGAGCTATATATATATATATATATATAAAGCTGTCGGACATCCTTGCATGAAGAAGGTTTATATAATATTATATATAGAAAGACTACAAAGAATACTAGAAAGATGTATATATCGTCCGTCCATGGTGAAAGCCTTGAGAGAAAAAAGTAAAATCAATATGATGGTTGAATTCTTGCATCTCTTAGAAAGGAAATGTTTTGCATCTTTGAAGCTTCTTCATCGTTGGCAGTTGGGCTGCCATGATCAACCTTAGCTGCCAACACCAACACACATCTATCAATCTCAAGAATTATATTATCGACTTCACTCAGAATCTACAGAAATTAAATAACTAAAATTGTAGCTTGTTTAATATAAGCTAACTAACTATTACCTCCTCGTTGTGTTTCTTTAGCTTCTCATTCTCTCTCGATAGAAGCTGAACTTCAATCTCCAGTTCATGGGTATATGCCTGCCTTCCAAAAACCCTTCTAAAATGTTAGACGTTCAAAATTTGTAGACTCAGATGAAGAGAAATACTAACAACACATGAAACTTCTAGGATATGATGTCTAACAAAAAAGCAGAGAATTGAGAGTGCGTATTTGCCTGTTTTCTTGCTCTAGAACGGGCAGCTGACTCACGGTTCTTGATCATTCTCTTCTGCCGCCGATCACCGCCGTCTCTGCCACCTCCAAGCACACCTGCTTCGCTCATCTGTTGTTCGAGTCCTCTCTTATTCCTCGGAGGACAAAATGTGTATATTCCTGCAGGCTGGCGAGGGAACCCTACCATGGCATCAGCGTAAGCCGCAGAGATGAACGGTCCTCCACCGGAGTTGCTTGAGTTAGAGTTCGAGCTTGTGTTATTGCAGCTATGGTGATTATGGCGAAGTGCTTCCGCAACAGGGCAGCAGCCACCGGTTTCTCGTAAATCCATGGCAGAGTTTAAACTGAGTGCAGTCGCCGGATGTGGACGCGGCCGCGGCGGCGGAGGAGGAATATGAACTACATCGTCAGGTGTTTCCTTGAACGCCAGAGGTAAGGAATCTTGGAGAACGACACCACCGGCAGAACCGGAAGGATCAAGGTTAGAGTTATCGATTACGGATGATCTATGGTGGTTGTGGTGGTAGTGATGGTGATGGTTGTGGTGGCCGCAGAGAAGCGGAGAAGCTGTGGAGAGCGTTAAATCTTTCCAAACTTCTTCCATACTTCGCCGTGAAGATGATGAAGAAGAAGATGAGTTCACTGCTGCTGCTGCTGCGGTTCTACTAAATGTAGTAGTAGCACTTGCTTCTCCTTTTGTTAGTGGAATTAGTATTGTAGACCTCTCGTTCAAAAGACCACATTTGAAACAAAAAGAAGAAAAAGTGAAGAAGAAGAAGAAGAAGAAAAAAAAAAAACAGTTCAGAATTGAAGTGGAATGGTTTTCACTGTGGCGATCAAAAGGGTAATGTATGCTGGTTTCTTTATGGAAATCCCCCACGTCTGAGTGCAGCAACACTAGCAGAAGGCCGCTCTGCTCTTCTCTCTCTCTCTCTACTACACCTGCTACTACTACTGTGTTGATAATGAAATGAAAGACGAGAACTAAAGAAAGAAAGAAATGTGGAAGAGAGTACAGTTATCTGCACAGACACACGTGCTTACGGCATTGACGAAGGAAGGGAGGGCTTGTACATGTTGTATTATTGTACATCTATCTAAACCAAATCCAAAATTCCAGTTTCTAAAAGATCCTCTCTTTTCATGACATATATTATAATAACCACAAATTCCCATGCTAGATACGGGTATGCTGTTGTTGTCGCTTTTTTCTTCTCACGGTCAAGTCTACGATGCCCGTTTCTCTTTCTTTGTATGAAATTGCTAGGCATTTTTTAAGCAGTAGTTCTCAAGTGTGTTTTCTAAAAAAAAGTTTTTTTTAAAATAAACAGTATTTAAAAATTTTTAAAAGTTAAATTTAATCTTTTATTTTAGAAAATAGATATAATAAATAGTAATAAGATGTAAAACATTTTATATTTTTTAATTAAAAAAATTATATAATATTCTTAATAAATTTTAAAATATATTTAAAAATAATAAAAAAGAATTTATAAATAATGTACATGTAGTTCTAGCGAGTAGCAACAAAATGTACATCTATTTAGATCATAAATACTATGTAATATGAGAGTTCGTGTTTATTATATATATATATATATATATATTATAAAAGGAGAAAATTTTTGAAAAATTAAATTTTTGAATTTCGTGGCACCTAATAATTTTATTATACAAGAAAAAGATAGAAAGGGACACCCTAGACTTGACTGAAAGAAGAAAGAAAAATCTTCCCCTAATACAATAGTAGATGGATCATTCACGGTTATGTGTACTTCTCTTCTTCTCCGGGGAAAAAAAATCCAAAACCCTAGCTAGCTCTCTTTTATTATATCACTACTATTAGTAGTTTAATACTACTAGCTCTAGCTACATGAATAAATTCAAGAATGAAAAAAAAAAAAAGAAGAGTTGGAACACAGTTGTCAAGCAGGGAAGAGATAGTGAACCGTACGCTGTTTTCTACTGTCGAAGGACACCAGGGCTCTACCGCCACTGTTTAACCTAGCTAGCTAATATAATAAACAACCATCAATCCATAACAAAAATAAAACAACCATCAAGGGTGCTCGAGCTAAGCTAACTAGTATCAAGCAGCTTAAGATAAGCTGATAATGATAATAAGCTTCGTGCATTGTTTGAAGGTAGTGAGACAAGGAATGGCTTCAGGTATGGCCGCCGGTGAGACGTAAAGCATAGAGAATATAGCAATAGCTTTGATGCTTTGGAGTCTGGGGAAGAAATGGTACGGTGGGAAATAGACAGGAAGAAAGAAATAGGGTTTGTTTTTGTTGGAACATTGCTGGTTTGTTCTGTATTTTTTTTGCTTTGTGCCTGAGACATCCCTGTCTCCTGCTCTCTGGCCACCAACCAAACCAACTCATCGACCCGTAAAACGGGATGTGTTGCATTGCTTGCAAACTCTGAGTTTGGCACTGCGTTTTACTAAACTTTTTTCAACTTTTCAAAAAAATTTCACATTTTAAATATTAAAAAAATATAAAAAATTTTGACACCATAAAAAATTATTATTACTTAATTTTTTAACTTATTTTTTTCAAATAGTATCAAAATATTTTTTTTTAAAAAAAATTATAAACACTTTTAAATACTTCTTAAAACTTTGTTGTTAAACGCATCCTACTCAAATAAAATCCATGCGTGCTGGGAAGAAGAGTTAAAAATTATAAAATGCATTGCATGAATAGCAAGCATGAAATTGCTGAACTGAATCATGATGTTGATTTCTATATTTTAATTTATTTAGGTTACTTAAATTTGGCATACTATTTTGGCCTGTTCTTGGAGAGGACTAAACTTCAAATTTAAGGTGTTACCCATATAGTGGACATAGGTAAATCTCCCAAGATCATTCTCCTGTTCAAAGCACATGAAAAAATAGCAGTAACACTGCTGCATTCACAGTTTCAATTAAAAGGGTTAAATCACATTAACCAAAGAAACAGGCTCTCTATAGTAGTTTGCATCAAACAACTCAACTTCTCTTTGATGATATACAACTATTAATAGTAGCATTTTAATGCTCTCCCACTTTCACATGAACTGCCTCAGCTTTTTAAGCAAGAAAAGCTCAGGTAGAATACAATCTTAGATTGGAGTGAATTATTAAAAAATAAATTATTACGATATCAGTTATTATACAATCTTCGAAAAGTGATTTAGGATGCGTTTGAGATTGCTTATAAAATAAAAAATTTTCAAAATAAAAAAATATTTTTATTTTTTTATATTTAAAAAATAATAAAAATATATAATAAAAAAATTTCATTATATAAATTTTTTTTATATTTTTTAAATTTTTAAATAAAATTTTTAAATACTTATAAAATATGTATTAAAAAATATGAAATAAAAAATTAAAAAATTTCGTTATAAAAAAGTAAAAACAAACGCACCCTTAAACTTTTAAATTTTATTTATAAAAATAATAATTAAAATAATTTTTTATATTCTTTAAGTAGCCGAAAGTAAACGAAATTTTTTTTAATAAAATAAAATAAATTATAAGGATAAAAAAACACAGTCTCACTGTTAAAAACTTACTACAAAGGCCACCAGGGTTTTCCTTAACTTATTATTATTGCCAAAAGGAAAAAGAAAAGAAAAGAGCACTGCATTCCTTTTCCATAAAAAAAGGAGTGCGTTGCGTAAATCATAGGAGTACTTAACCAGGGATATTTTTCATGTACAATGCAACATAACCACAACTTAAACGTATACTTTGAATCTCATCGACGGAAGTTTGGGATGGGAAATAAGTTGATTCTTAGTCTTTCCGCTTAGAACCAAAACCATGCATTGAAAGTGTACTACATGAGCTCATTGAACGTACACGTTCAGTCCAGAGATTGTGTGCCTGTTTAAATCTTTCAGGGTCTGCTAAGCAAACGGCTAAGCTTACTTGGTTTTATACTCCCTATAATGTCCATAGATATGCTGCAAAATGGAAACATTACCAGAAGTGTAAAAGAAAAGTTGGGACTTCGCAAGCCACAACATTCTCATTTCTCAACGTCTACTCACCATCAACTAGAAAATCCTTCCTCTCTGCAGTTACCATGTACATGCTTTAAAGAAAATCTTTAAACGCGTATTGCCAAAGGTATCAGACAGACAAGGCTATTCGGGTCAGACACACGTAGAGTAACAACTTGCATAGCTTCAGATTAGCTCTCATTTAAAACCTCAATACTGCAATCGTAATAAGCTTCATACCTCATACCGACATCTATTTAAGTATTGCATTCGCAATGGCATGCAAGTTTCAGCTATCCTCTCACAAAGACCTTCAATGAGATGCCACTGCAACTCCAAAAGGACTCTTGAGAACTCAAACACAAAGACTCCATACAAATAACTAGACAAAATCGGCCAGCTTCTGAATAATCAGTATCTTTAAATCAAGCAAAGCAAACCAAAAGTCACAGACAATAATAAGAAATGAATAAATAAATCAATTCCCGTGATCAAGAAATGCAGTAATCTTCCTCAAGTGAAGACAAAGTATATGAAATATGATCACTCGCACAGCAAAAAAGAGCCCTCCTAAGATACAAGCAGAACTGTCCAGTTAATTTGTTTTGAGCTCAATAAAAACAATAACTAAACCAGGACAAAAAAGGTGGGGTCAGACAGTAAAACTTTAGGTCCAAGAATCATGCCAGAACACAAGCTTACAGCTATGGGAATCACCACCAAAACACCCCACCTTTAAGTTAAAACAAACTATACATTCACTAGATTTCATTTCAGTTCAGATTTTTTTAATATTATTTTTTTCCAAAATTTTTATGATCATTTTTTTTTGGATTTTATGTTTTTGTTGTTTCTTTTTATAGGCGCAATGATACCAAGATGCACTAGTGACTCGTGCGTTCTGCAGTAGCAAAAGAAGAATTTCTTCCTCAATTCAAGAAGATATCTAGTGGTGTACCTCTCCTCATTAAGCTTTTCTTCTGTAATAATTTGACCAAGGTCTACTGTCCCATATTTGGGGCTGTTCGTAGCTCACTGCCTTCAGACTGGTTTACAGTATCTGCTGATCCAGTTATATTAGGTATGACTTCTTCTAGATTGGGTCCTTCGGAGCGATTATGGCTAGACGTCCCATCATCCAGCTGAGCATTTTGCAATTGTGCAATAAGAAAATCATGATTTTGTGCAGTTTGTGATTGCAGACTGGAACTATATTGGCTGGATGTTGGAGGTAACAACCAAATGATCCAATCACTGCGCTTTCTTATCTTCTCATCCTGTAAGAGATCATAAGCACAAAAACCGCATGAAAGAGCTTTACAGATTCCGATCTCAGCAACAAAGGATTTTAATAAATTTAGATGATGGCCTATCTCATTTAAGTTACAAATTATTTGGTAAAAGAACTATATGCAAAGTTGCAAAACACATACCTTTACTTCAACAACTTCAGAAGCTTGTATCACATCCAGTATATATTCTTTGTTATTTGTTAGTTGTTTGACCTGTAACATTGGAAACAGGCATGGCGACTATCACTATAATGATAAATGAGAAGATCTAAACGGAGTGGACAGAAAGGCAAACCAAAACACAGGCACCCACTTTAAATTAGATAGCCTAACATTCAAGAGGAAACCCAAAACTTCAAGAAATAGGACTCTTCGCACCATGCACCATAAAGAGAATAAAGCAATTATAGCAACTCTCCAGATCATACATTCATATTACAATTAGAGCAATGCATGTGCTACTGACATATAAACAGCAGTATCCCCCATAATCTTCTCAATACAAGATTGACGATAAGTATAACTGGCACATGGATAAATTCCAAAAAACAATTGCTAAAATAGTGACCGACTATTCAGAACCATAAACTTAAATTTTTTAAAAAAAGAGAGAAGAGAAGAGACGTCAACTTTAATTTCAAGTGCTAAGAAGTATGCAGCACAAAATGAAAACGCTTGCATCACAATATTTTGAAGTAGAATTTTTCTTGTGGCAATACAACAAAAGCAAGAAAATCAGGACTGAACCATGTAGTGTAGGATGGACCTGGGGAACAGAAGAGAATCCATCAAATGTCCACTATGAAACTTCCACTATTTCATATGTTATTATATCTCGCAAATCCGTATTATACAAACATATATTGCCTTCTCATGCTTATGTCCACCAATTTTCAGTGTGCATTCTGTAGTCTGACACTTAATACTTCAAATCCAAAGATACTCTTTTGCTGAGAATGTAATAAGAAACAGTCCCAAACAAAAGAGAGAAAAAGAGAGAGAGAGAGAGAGAGAGAGAGAGAGAGAGAAGGGGAGCAAAAGAGACAGTTCCTTGATCTTACATTGCACTACCTTTGTCTATTATATATATTTTTCATTTTATTCCACCATTTTTATGACAATTGCATCCATCACTTGTAGGATGTCCAATTTATTCTGCATGTTATTCTACATAGATATTAATAAACCAGCAGTACCTAGAAGTGAACCCTCAAACTGTCCAAAGAATAACAATGCTCTCATAACCTCAATATTGGGTGAAAGAGGCTAATTATTAACCATAATAGTCCTAAGCGATGAGCTTAGGTGCTATAACTACAGAAACTTTTGTATGCTTATGGCAGAAAGTACAATTTCGTCTACAGTTGCACGAGCTTTATGACATTTACGTATCACTTCAGCAAAAGAATTCTGCTATAGTAAAGCTATTGCATGAGTTATTCTACAAACCTCCTAGGAAATCAGCAGCCTAAATTAGTAACAACGTAACTGAAACCAAACAATTAAACATATGCAACAAAAAAAAAGGTGGCAAGACAGATGAAAGAAAGATAATATAACACTGCCCACATATTTATGGGACGAAGACATCACTAAATATATTTAATTAACACCAACTCACTGCAACCTAGAATCCATCAGCCAAAACATGTTCCTTTTTAACTGTCACACTCATCCTTAAGTATATTCTTCGAATAATTAATCCACCGTTGAAACTCATTGATTCAATCATTCTCTTCAGTATCTACTTATATGATGTTTCAAAATCTTGAAAACATATTAAAGAAATAAAATAATTGTAGGAGGATAATCAATAAGGTAATGACTTGAAAGCACTAAACAGTCCATTACTGGAAACTGCATCAAGTTACACGCACGCTCGATTAACATGTCTTAACAGAACCGTATTTGCTAGAGCAGCATGGAATTTGCAACAATTGGACCAAGTTTAAACTACTAATCAAATCTGGAGTAAGCCCAAAGGTTGTTCATGTATTTTGGTTCTCAATATATCTCTAGCTAAGCACTACATATATTATACCACACCTCTGCTCACTTATCGATCCCATGAATAGCAATGACGATTATAAGCAATTAACGGTGAATAAAAATTTTGCACTGTATAAACCTAAAAACTCTACTATCTTGAATAATCAGTCTCGAGAGATCTACTGTCTTGTTGCATAATATGCCCATATACTTCACATAAGAACTCGCCATCATACTAAACAGAAATCTTAAGAGCACTCGTTTTCTAGCAGAGTGCATCTTCCCTCCCTACCTCTACCCTTCCAACTCAGGATAGTGTTTTCACCCTCTTCCATTTGCTTGGACTCCTGGTCTCTAGGCATATCAGAAAAGGATGTTTTTTGAAGAGCCAAATGCCTTTCATATTTAGGGAAAGATTGCTGTTATTAGTTGCAGAACATGGACACACCAAGGAGGCACTAGAAACTTCCATTGTCCTGCAGGTGCCCAACCACTATAAAAGAGGCACACTGGTTATCAGAAGCAAGAAGTAACGGCTTGTCTGACATTTCATGGAAGATTGTTTAACAAACAACTTGTGATGAAATATTCTTACTGAAAAGCACTTTGCCCTCATATTTCATTTATCGCCCTCAATTCATTTACCTTCTATACAACAATAACTCTAAGGAGAATTTTAGTTACCCTCGTCATACTTACTCTATGTCTTTTGAGTTTTCTATTAAATTAAATCCTTGAAAACCGCCATACAGTGCCTCTCCTATTGGCTCTAAGACTCCAATCTGAGGGCTATTTCAATTGATCAATACAACATAGGTGCATATTGCATTTCAAATTCCACTTGTAAATCCCTATAAAAAAAATATGCTGCTCCAAAACATGAAAGCTTGAAGCTTGCTTTATTTGAAACAAAAACAAGTCAAGATTTGATAACAAATACTTTTATTGGAATGTAAACATACTCGAAAACAATTTTTACCAGCCTAACCACAGAACGACTTTCGTACATTACATCTTAGAGTCGCTCAATCATTTGGGGTTGCATAAGAAACACCATCAATAGTTTTACATTATATTAACTTATGAAAAAAAGCTAGAACCACTCTTTAATGAGCAACTAAAGAGAGCACTAATTCAATGCACAAGCCATAAGCCAAATACTAAATGAATTGAAATAAAGCAGAAGATCCATTGCAACCAATAAAAGGGTAACACAGTATAAAGACTCACTCTGTTGAAGTTAGCAATCAAATCAACTGGCACCCAACCTTGCTCGTCCATGTTTTGGCGCAAGAATGTATCTTTACACAAGTTCTCTGAACTGCAAGAGAAGGCCACAGGAGGTATTGCATTCTCCTACTCATTTAGTATTTTTTGTGCCTTATAGATTTCACTAAAGCAAATACAGCTGTATCACTAGATAAATACAAATACCTGAAATAGTAATCTATTTGTTTCAAAAGTGTAGCCCGATTATCTTGCTGAGGAACAAACATCATAGGGGCCATTTGAGGAGGGATAAAAGGTATTGGTCTGGATGCCTCAGGCAGCACCGGTGCAGGGTAGTAAAACATCGGTGGAGCAATTTCTGCAAACAAAAGTGTAAGTTCATGACACAAACAAAAGCTTTTCACTTTACAAAATTAACCTTACCAGGATAACCCATTGGATTCACAAACGGTCGAACTGACGGGGGAGGAATAAAAGGTGATCCAGCTGGTGAAGGCGGAGCCAAATACGGCCTGGCGACGCCATGTTGAGGCGGTGTAGGCTGTATGCGGGCGTCCCTGCTACTGAAAACCCGAGGTTGGTTCCAATCATAACCACCTCGATCTTGATCCTTCCGGTTCTGATAGTTGCCATGGTGGGGGCCGCCACCGTTGTTACCTTTCTTATTATAACCTCGTTGACGATCATTCCCGCTAGAACCAGACACATGATCCCCATTGTTTCCACCATTGCCGATATTCTTGGGGGAAGCGTCAGGAGCAATCTGCTTGCCAGACACACTACCGGACAACTGCAAAGGAGCTGATGAAGGAGAAGCTATTTCCTGAAAAGTATTCACAACTGAGTTACCGCTGCTACTGCTGCCGATGCTCCCATTGCCACTACGCGTCATAGATTTCTGGCGGTTGGCAACATTACCCGAGACAATCCCAGAACTCGCATTGCTCGTCTTGGGCATTGGAGAAGGAGATGAAACCACCGAGCCCTAATTACGCAAATTTCATTAAAAAAATCTCCTCTTTACAAATTCTACATACGAATTGAATATGTACATTACTTACCGAGGGCGCCGATGCATCAAAAGAGAAAGCTTTGACAGACTCTGAGGATGAAGACCGGGAAGACGGCTTTGTAGATTCGGAGAGAGCAGGCCACGACACCGCACCCATTACCGCCGGCCCAGATTCAGAAGCGCCGTTAGTTGACGGCCGATTCCAAGCCAATTTCTTTCCTTTGTTACCAGCAGAAGCAGCAGCAGCAGCATTGCCGTTACTGCTACGTTGTTCCCCACCGTCGACAGAAGCATCTGGCGGCACAGATACAGCAGACGAAGGAGAAGGAGAAGAGCGATTCGGAGAAGATGGTTGAGGTTCTGGGGAGCGAACGACGGAGTTGGCATGGTTCGCGACCCCACGGTCGGAACGAGGAGAATTGGTAGAAGAGTAAACGTTGCTGGCAACAGTCATTTGATTTGATCTATGGATCCCGATCAGAAGAAAAAAAAACTAAAACAAATACAAAAAACACCCCCAAAAGATTTGAAAAAAGGAAGATGAATTAAATTTTGGACAGAAAAGGAAAACTTAATTTGATTATGGAGAGATTGATCGACAGATGAATAGATTTTGGAAGGATTTATTTTTCTTTTTTTTTTTTTTTTTGGTGTAGAAATGAAGAATTGGGAATCAGGGAAAAGGAGTAGAGGGGGCGGCGCTGGGTCGGCGCTTTTTTGTGCAAGACTTTGTTTCTCCGCGGAGTTGCTCTCTCTCTCTCTCTCTCTCTTTCGCTCGCTGGCTGTCTCTCTCTCGGCCCCGGAAGCGAAGCCGTCGATAGAGTTATTTTCCTCCTCTACATGAGGGACGAGAATTTGCAGGAACGAACCACTAATATAGTGTTATCCATTTCTAGACCTCCCAATATTGTTCGCTGTCCGAAAAGGACTATAGATGACCTTACCCTCTCTACTGTTGGTAATTAGTTAATTTAGAGCTTATTTCAATTGGAACGAATTTTTTCAAAATTTTGAGGTAATATTTCACGCACTTTAATTAATATTTAAAGAAATTTTATTCTATTTTTATATTAAATTTTATTTTTGTAAAAAAATTTATTATAAGTATCAGTTTTCGAATTTTAACTGAATTTTTTTATAAAATTTATTTTTATATAATCGAAAACGCACTTTGACGCCGGATAAAAGAACTTCGCTTTTGAACTACTTGATTACGGTTAAGGAGTGCGTGAAGGTCACTCGCTTGTTAACAAAGACGTTATTTTAAATACCGCATAATAATATAATATTGGGGCTATTAATTTGCACATGGTTTACTTCTTTCCTAAAATATTTGTCGTTGAATCACCAAATAATAAAATATAAGTTTACAATTATTAACAAAAAATTACTAATTAGTATATACCAATTACGATATAAATAAACACCACTGGGTGCATATTATAATAATAAACAGATAATAAAGTTGCAACAAATAATATTTTATCAATTTTTTATTTTATATTTTTTAATAAAACTTTTATAATAGTTTATAGAATTTATTTAAAATTAGAAAATATAGAAGACTTTTAATAGTAAGATATTATTATTACTTATTTTTATTTTTTTTAAATCAAAATAATAAACTTTATTTATCGAAATAGAATAAAAATATTTTTTATTTTAAAAATATTTATTTTATACATATTTTGAAATAGCCTCTAAGATTCACGTCAGCATATGTATAAAAATAGACCATGCTAAACGGATGAGCCCATCGGGCCGCTGAATAATGATAGAATCGGGTCGATTCAGTTCGGTCCTACATATAGTATCAAATCGATATTCTCGGTCCGTCCGCCCAATTACTATTTCCGTTGACCGTCAACATTGACTTTGACATGGTCAATGTTGACCGTTGACTATGTCAAAAAAGATAACGGTTATGCTGACGTCAGCATGACCATTACTCGTTGCTGATTTTGTGCAGTTTTTTTATTTTTTGTAATTTTTTATTCATTCATCGTTTCACATTTTTATCTATAAATATATCATATCTTCATTCAACTTTCACATAACAAATTTTCATTTCTCAATTCTCATTTTCATTCTCAAATTTTCAAAACTCAAACTCATACAAATTTATAAAAATATTTTTTTCTTACTTTATTTCTTAAATTCATATTTCTCCAATTCTCAAATTATTTAATTGTTATTTCAAATGGATCTAAATATTGGTGGCATTAATTTTGATATGAATGATTATGATATGGACGATCAAAATTTGGAGCAGATATATGTTGCCCGTATGGAAAAAAGAGATTAAGTTCCTCCGATACAAAGAAGAAGCTTCCATCAAAGATGCAACGAAAGTCCTCCAATTCTGAGTATTAGAAGTAGTTCGATTTCAGTATAACATCGATAACAACAAAACGTTTAAAGGTCACAACTTTTGAACCATAGAATTATTTCACCGCCGAATATACAATGCAAAGTGATGTTGCTAAATAAAAAATGATGAAATATAAGTTTTACAAAAAACTTCTAACTACTAATCCTAATGTAATAACTCGATATTTAATAGCAAATTATAAAAAATATATTTTCAGAAAAGAAATCGGAATGGAGCATTGACAAACTCAACTTTAATTCAATACCGATGTTTCGATAAGTACTTAGTCTTATGATTCTAATATAGTTAGAGAACTAGTTGCCCGTATGATTTGTGATATAAATTTACCTATTAATTTTGGTGAGTCATATTTTTATGAAAATTATATTAAAAGAGCATATTATCCACAATTTTAAAAAGTTAGTATAATAACTATTAGAAGCGATATTGTTACTCATTACAATAAAATGCGTAATATATTAAAATCTAAATTAAGTTCATTAAAACTTTCTATTGCGTTAACATCTGATATTTAGAGCAGTATAAATAAACAAGATTATTTAAATATTGTTGCGCATTATTTAGATTCACAAGGGATTATGCAAAAAGAAATTATTAGCTTTAGACTAATTGATTCTACACATTATATTAAAAGTATATCTGAGTGCATTATAAGTGTAGTTAAAGAAAGGGGCATAAGCAATCATATTGTCTCCATCACATTAGATAATTCTTCAGCAAATATCAAACCAATTCGATTTCTTGAGATGGAGCTAAACTCATACATTGAAAGAATTTTACTACATCAACGTTGTGATTGTCATATTATCAACTTGATCATACAATCAGGTATAAAACTGATAAGTGAATAGATTAATGATATTCGTGTTACTATTTTTTAATTATTTGTTTAAACCAACGTTTAGCTGAATTTAAGAGATATTACATGGCAAAAAACTTGAAGCCCCGAAAGTTCAATTTTGATATACTAGTAAGATAGAATTCTATTTATTTATTGTTAAAATATATTTTTGATTATAAAATATACTTACGAATTTTTATAATACAAAATTGGATAACAACATATTTACTGAAACTCATTGGATTATTGCTGCAAATTTTGTATAGTTTTTAGAATTTTTTTATGATACTATTGTTTTATTATTTAGTGTTTACTATCATATTTCTGCATTAGTTTTACATTCAATTCTTAATATGGATACTATATTGCATTCACATATAACAGATCAATTACTTAAACTTATAGTTACAATAACAACGAGCAAATTAAAAAAATATTGGTCTGATATTTCTCTTTTATATTATTTTGTCTTTATTTAGATCTTAAATTTAAATTTGTGTAATTTTCTAATACTATTACATATATCGCTATGTATTTGAATATTTTCGATATTTAATTACAAATAATTAACGCTCGTAACAAGTTGTATAAAGTTTATGATATTTATGAAGTTAGGTTTGATAATTTACGGAATCAACAACAACAAGTGACAATAGCACAAGCTCATCAAAGTAAGAAGAAAAAACGATCAATTGCTCGTTGATCTCCATCAAGTCTGGTTTAAGTTCAACACCATCTTCAACTTCAAGCAGCATGCAATATTTTTCAGACTTAAACAAATATTTTGAATGAGATATCGTTATTGTAAAAAACGATGAAAATTCAGAAAATTTTAATATCTTGAACTAATAGAAGACACATTCAATAAGATATCTAATACAATAGGTTGGAATCTAATTGGAACATTCTAGTTATAATTCTATCATTTAGAGAGGAAGGAATGAGAAGAACATAGCCCCTAAGATCCTCTCTCAATTTACACGTGATATTTTGACTATTTCTGTCTCAATATTGTCTTTATAATCGGTATTTAGTACATACAAAATGATAATTGAATAATGGAGAATATTATTTACTAGTGAGATGGTTGAAGTGCTAACTTATCTGAAAGACTGAAAACTTACAGTCAAAAGAATACAATATACAATTCACAATAAAAATCTAACTGAAATTTTATTAGAATTATTATTAATAAAAATATTACAAGTAAAAGTAAAAATATATAATTATATACATATTACAAATTTATAATAAATTTTATATTTTAATAATAATTTTGAAATTATTTTTTAAAATTTTTATTTTAAAATAAATAAATAACAGTCAAACGAATCAGGTCAAATCTAAAAATTTGTATTCAGATTTGCTTGTTGATGCACCTAGGGGTGGCAATTCGGATTACTGAGTCGGTTCCGGATCGACCCATTTAATAATTTAAATTATTAAAATAAAAATTATAAATATTAATTTTTAATAATAATATATATATTATTGATTATGATATATTTAAAAAGAAAAATATTAATTTTGACAAAATTTATAAATTAAATAAAAATTAGTTAAATTAAGATAAATTAATATATATATATATATATATATACTATTATTTTTAATTATTAAGTAATATATATATTATATAAATAGTTATATGGTTAAACGGATCAATTTTGGATCAATCTGAACTCGATCCGAATCCGTTTAAAATTTTTGGGTCGACTTGAAATCGATCCGAATCTGACTAAGATCTGATCCGAATCCGATCTTTTTGGACCGGATCGAAAATTGCCGCCCCTTAATATACATGTCGGTAACTACAATAACGACGATGCGGTATGGATAAGAGAATTGAATCAAATATCAATCACCATGGTGGCAATTAACATGGTGAATATAAAAGTTATTACTTAGAAGCTTAAATGAATAAGTTCTATTAGTAAAAAAAGTACAAATAGATGAAGAATAAACATAAAATAGAATAAAAAATGGTTATCACTTTATTATTTGTAATTAAGATGCTCATTATTAACGAATACTTTGGAGCACTCGTTAACTTTTTGACGTTGATTATATGAATTTTAATTTAATTTAAGAATGGCAACGAACTCGTAAACCATATTGCTAGTCGCCTTGCATTTCTAAAATTTTTTATTCGAACTTCTTTATTATATATTTTTTATGTATTAATATGATATTTTTATAAAAATTTTAAAATTATGAATAATTATACATCATAAATTTGTATTTATTTTTAAATAAAAATAAATACAAATTTTTTTAAAAATTAAATACTTTTTATTTCAATAAATTAAAGGATTTTCGAACATTTTCTAAAACAACCACTGATGAACCACATGAGCTACCTAAAGTAAAGTTATAAATTTAAATTAGTAGTTCATTAGAATGCAACAAGTTAAATGTGCATTCATATTGGAATGCCAAAGATCAAAAAAATAAACTATCACCCAAAAAATTAGAAAGCCAATGATCAAGGACTTTGAAACATCTCTCGAAAGATTGAAAGCCAAAAGACTTGAATAATTAGTGAGAAGATAAAAGGACAACTGTTTGAAAGTTCAAGAGTCTCCTTGAAGCATTATATATATGAATGAGAGATATTTGTTTGGAAAATAGAACAAGATAGAAATGAGAATAGATCATTCTCACATCAAGTGTGAGAGATATAAGCAAAACATTCTAGTAAGAGTTCCCACTTAAAGTGTAACACAAGAGTTTGTAATTGCTTTAGTTTAGTGATTTTCTTGAAGGCTAGTTTGTCTTCCGGTGAAGTTTTTTTCGTTTTTCCTCACGTAAATCTCTTATTTTTGTATTTGTCTTGCAATTGTCTCAATTCTCGTATTGCTTAAGCAAGATATTTGAATGTGTTTATATTTTCGCTGCGTTTATCGACAATCGAACACACTCACTATTTTCAACAAGTATCACTCTCTACCAAAAGCTTTCACAGAACTTTCTTCCGCTCAATTATCTGTTTGGTTCAGCTTAAAAAAATAGTTTTTAAAATTTTTTATTTTATATTTTTAATACATATTTTATAATTATTTAAAAATTTATTTAAAATTTACAAATCGTAAAAAATATTTAACGTAGTGAAATTCTTTTACATTTATTTATTTACTTTTTTCAAATAAAAATAAAACTTTCTTTTAAAAAAAATATTTTTTATTTAAAGAAAAATTTATTTTATTTTTTATTTAAAGAAAAATTTATTTTAGAATCACTTTCAAACGCCCATAAACTTTCTGAGATTTTTCGTATACACTTCCTTGTGTGTATTACTCTTTGAAGCTTGTTCTTTTGTATTTTAGTATATTTCTAACATCAAGGGCAATATTGACATATCGTAACTGTGTGGTCAGCTTGTGCTAAAAAGAATTGAGGGAGTGCTACTTTAGTCAATAAAACTGTTATTGGATTTATATTGCAAAATTACCAAGCGTAATTCCTCGGTGAGTGGTCAGAAGTCAGACCTTGGTTTCCTCGAAATTTACTTGTCGGACCATACTGCTAAACGGATATGGACGCTGGAATCCGATAATTATCCCCAAAATATCCATTAAGAAATCAGTACTGAGCAAAAATACTTTAGTGACAGAATTAAGTGAATAGTGGAAGAAGATATTTAGAAAAAATAATTTTTTAAATGAAAATATTATTATTTATCTTATAAGTTTTATTTAAAAAATAATACTAAATAATAATAATAAATTTTTTACATTTTACATAATTTTTATAATATTATAAAATATTTATTTAAAATATTAAATAAAATATAGCGTTAAAACGACGCCAAAAGAAACGCAAAACGTCCTTTCAAACTCTTTTGAATGAATTCTAGTGCAAAATCTGGAAAATTTTACGAAGAAGATTTTGTTATTTGATGCTTGTGTCTCAAGTCAAAGTCGTCAGGCTTATTTAGTTCGGTTGTATTAACTTTCCTTTGGGCATTTGCAAAGGATAAGACCTTAACAAATTAAATAGATCTCATTGTTACTTTCGTTACGAATTATCACATCCAAGATAGATTTTATTTATTTATTTTATTATAGTTTTTAACTATGTTTTTTTCTTTCATTTTGTCGGTGTAATAAGACACAGATTTAATTCGATTAATTTATTTTTGTCTTGCTGTTAATTATGTTTGTTTGAATGCGTGACAGTTAATTATCATAGCGCAATAAAATTGTCGTGACTTGTACAGGCTGTTTCGAGATATGGATTACTGGACTTTGAATAAACGCGCCCAATTTTTTTTACAGTATTGGGTTGGGTTTATATGGGCTTAGTCAAGTGAACGCTTCGAAACGACATTCGGCTAGATATTTTTGGGCCTAGTTTATTGCACAATAATTCATTCAAAAAATATATATATGTTTTAAAAAACTTTTTTAAAATTTGAAAATATAATAATTTGCATATTGTATAAATGGGGCGTTTGGGATTGCTTATGAAATGGAGCTTTTGTGAAATGAAAGGTATTTTTGTCCTTTTTGAAAAACGAGCTTTATTTTTTTTACTTCAAAAAAAATAATAAAAATATGCAATAAAAAGATCTCATTCCGTAGAATTTTTCTACATTTTTTAAATTTTTAAATAAATTTTTTATATACTTATAAAATATGTATTGAAAAACGTGAAATGGAGAATTGAAAAGTTGGGTTGGGGATAAGCAATCCCAAACAACCCCAAAATATATATAATCTTATATTTTTATTCAAAAAAATATTATTTCTGAAAAACTCTGAAATAAAATTTATTTAGAATGTCATTATTTTTAAAACAAAAAATTTTCATCTTTTATCAAAATAAAATTTTATTACATTAAAAAATAATAATTATTATTAATACTAAAATTTTCAAATAAAAATTTACTATAATTTAGAAAATATGCGGATTTTTCGCATACTAATTGCTTAATACTTTTCGTAAGTAAACGAGCTTAAATCCATGTCCATTAGTAGCATTGGGACTCCATTCACAACTCTGGAAACGCAATCGATAGCATATTAGATTTAGCATAATAAATATAAATAATAATAAATTCTTTTTATATATTTTAAAATTTTAAATAAATTTTTATAAAAATAAAAAAATTTATTAAAAAACATAAATTAAAAATTTTAAAAACTTAATTTTTGAAGTGAAGTACCAAACGGTCGCAACTTTCTAACTAGCAGTCACTCGATCGACCGTGAAGCAAAAAGCACATAGATGTTAACAAGCAAGGGTAATGTACAGTACTGGGATTTTTTAAAGTTTTCTTTAAACAACTAACAGATTATCTGATCATAATAACCTAAAACATATTTAATTAGATTAATCGTGACCTAAACAATGTCAATCTATGTGATCTGATTTAGTTCTTTTTGGATTTCAACCATTTGCTATTTGATTCGTCGTTGCCCAATGAAGCACATTCACCGAATCATCTCTTAACGCCGTAGGTCTAACAATAGTTATGTTCTACATCAATCAAGATCACAACTTAATTTTGTGAGCATGCAACTAATAAGCACGCGCAACCTTTTACGGCGCTCATTATGATTGAAAGCAACAATTGGTTCTATTGTACATATCTTCAAAATATTAATTCAGATCTAAATTAACCGTATAATAATATATAATTTGACTCATAAAATTAGTTCGAATTAATTTATTTAATTTTAATTTTAGCCTATGCATCTCTTACTATTAAAAACAAAAAAAAAATTCTGGTTGGAACTATGCATTCAGGGCAGCGCTACACCGCACGACCGCTTTTGATACTCTTTTTGTGCATACGTATGTACATCTTAAACGAAGAAAACCAAACAGAAATCATTTAATTCCTAAAACTCATTGACCGTAGGATCCGCATCGATCTTTCGTGAACATAAATCACAACCGCTGATTCTCCAAATTCCCTAAAACTTTAAGTGGGGCCCATCCGTTTGGTCTTTTAAGTGATTGCGGGCCTAGTGAAAGCCCATTGATATATCACACAGCCTGGTTTTGCCCCAAATTTATTTGGGTAATTTGTTACGATTATAGTGAAATAACTATAGCAACTATATATTTCGAGAGGGATCGAGCCACTCTTAGCAAATAAGATCTAACAATTTTAATAAATTTAAAATAAGTAAAATTATGAGTACATAATAACGTTTTCTATTTATTGACCCTACCTTAAACAAACATCAGAAATTCAGAATTAGGAGTGAAAAAAAAAAAAAAAAGTGACTATACTTTGTCTATATTTAATTAAGCAATTACCGAAACAAAGGACAAACATATCATTTTTTTCTAAGAAATACAAAATAAGTTATGCCATCATTATATTAAATGTAGAAGAGCTATGGCATTACTTATGCCTTCTTATTTAATTTTTTTTTCAATTTTTAAATAATTCGAAAATTTTTCTATAGTATTTAAAAATTTATTGCGAAATTAAAAAGGCATAATTATCATAGAATTATTTATCCATATATTTATTTTAAATTTTTTAAGCTTAACAATTAAGTTTGTTTTACAAAAACATTCTACCAATTTTTTGTTGAAAATATAAACAAATTATAAGCAAAGCTATCCTATAATAATTCTGAGAACGGATATGTTTGATGAATCAATTTAAAAAGCCGTTTGACATTGCGTTCTAAAAGAATAAATTTATATTTTGAATAAATATTTTATAATTTTTATATTACAATATAAAAATATAATAAATTTATATTAAAAAATTATTATTATTATTTTAGATAATAAAATAAAATAAAATAAAATTTTACACACTTCCTTACGATTCCAGAATGGAGTTGGCAGCAGGATTGAAATCCAAATGAATGCTGGCCATAAAAATGAGCGATTTCAGACACGGTGGGTTCTAGTGGTTGTCGAACTTTGCGTGCATCAGCGGCTCTGGACTTGTTTGTTGGTAAATAAAATTGCACATTTACCATTCTGAATCTCCTTCTTACCAAAACTAGAGCTGTGTAGAAGCACCTTACCAGTTAGTTACGTCAGACGAAACCCGAAAGAAAGACTATGAACAGAATTAAAATTGACTGATGTGTTTGGCGTTAACAAAATCTATGGATGGAATCCATGAAAAACGGCTCAAAATCAGGACTTCAATTATTTAGCAAGACTGTTCTTGTGTTGTACATAGCAACGTGTTATCTAATAACAAACTGTTCACGATAATAGAAAGTTTATAAGATTAAAAGAGCTGCTTAATTTTCACACTCTTCCCTTTTTCTGGTGCGGAGAAAGATAAGAAGAAGACACGTGTCAAGGTCGGCAGCACCTGGGTCCCATTGATAGAGACACGTAGGACGTGCTTTGTCCGTTATTTCATCTGGTCCTGCTCATTGGCCCGTAGTCGCGGCAATAAATTTCCAGAATTTTGTGAAAATAATATTTAATTAAAATTATTACAATTACGAAAACGACCTTTCTTATAAGCTTTTGGACTATTCTTCAATTATCTACGAAAACGTTTTACAGGTTTCGTGTTAGTTTGATTGTTATAATTCGATGACAGCGTTTATAAATGCTTATAAAAATAATTTTTAACAAAAAGGATATTTTCTAAATTATAAAATAAATAATAATATTATTATGTATATTTTATAGTTAAAAAATTTAAATATTACAAAATTTATTTAAAAATATAAATAAAAATTAGTTTTTGAAATGCTACTATAAATAATTTCAACCGCGGCAAATACACTTTGTTAAGGAACAACTCTAGAAAATATTTTCACATATTAAATACACAAAGTTTTTTCCTAGCTAATGTGATCAAATAATAACAATATTAAGAAAAAGAGAATGTTAAATATTTTGTGAGCCCTTCACAAGCATCCCTATCATGATACATTAAATAAAATTTTAATCATTCATCAAACGCTCATACTCTCAGTCTCAGGTGAGCATCATGTTAAAGCTAAATCATACAACAGCCAAGTACATTACAATTTTCAGAATTCAGGGAGAGTTGCTACCATTTGAACTCATTTATAAAAAAAAATTATTTACTTTTAAAGCAAAACAAAAATAAAATTTAAATTTTAAAATTCAAAAATTTAAATTATAAACTTACTTTTAATAAAAAGTTAAACCTATTTTAAAAATCTATTTTTAAATAATCTATTTTGAAAAATTCATTTTGATCAATTTTATAAAAACATATATTTTACATTAATAAAAAGATAAAATTATACGTATAAAAATAGCATGATAGTTTTGTAAATTTCTAATATTTGAATTTATTTTATAAAATATTATTAAAAAATAAAATATTTATTTAAAATAATAAGTATTTGGAACGCATTACCAAACTTCCGCTCACTATGTTACCAAAATTTGATGTTTATATATAATATTTCTAATAATCAAATGGTATTAAAATAGAGAAATGTTTGGGATTTCAGTTCTTCGCATCTAAAATCGGTCGTTTTCAATATAATAAGGAATGATAGTTACAGCAAGTATCATTAAATTAAACTATTAGAAGCTCAAACAATTTGAACTATTTAATCGAATTTGATAAAGCAATCATAAATAAAAAGTGACGAGATTATTTGTTTCGTTTAGGTTGTATTTTTTTATCGTATAATTCACTTTCAATTTAATTTTATCTGTAAAAAAAAGAAAAAAATAAATTCATTCTAATATTATTATTTACATAAGTTCATATTTTAGCAACGTATTTTAATAATTCATTTATAGTAAAAAATCTTAATGGTAATGAATTGAGGAAGCTAAACTGCTAAAGAAAGCTTGACATAAATTTATTATTTATATAACATCTTCAGCACAGAACTCAATCCCAGCTTCGGAGGGCATTTTAGGCAAACTAGATAAAAAAAGATTAAAAGAAAAGAAAGAAAAGGACACTGAATCATATAAGATATGCAGACTATCACCGTTATTTTGTAGCCGTTGGAAAATCTGTGTTTACGACTCTTGTCTAGTTTTTGCGTCCTACCCGCGCCATCCCATGAACCACACACCACATCATTCACTCGTTCACATGGTCGCGCTGTTTTTGGGTCCCACCCTTTCCCTTCATCAATCCAATATATCTGACCACCCTTCTCCACCACTCCCCACAAACCCTACTCACTGAAAACCAAACAACACAGAGACAGCGGAGATAGCTTCAGATAGCAACAGAGACATGTCGAAGGATATCGGAGAACACCCGCCGGTGAAGGACTACACAGACCCACCGCCGGCACCGTTGCTTGACATGAGAGAGTTCCGTTTATGGTCATTTTACCGTGCACTCATCGCTGAGTTCGTCGCCACTCTTCTGTTCCTTTACATCACTATTGCTACTGTTATCGGTTACAAAGCTCAGTCCGCTACTGACCCTTGTGGTGGTGTTGGTATTCTTGGTATTGCTTGGGCTTTTGGTGGCATGATCTTTATTCTTGTCTACTGCACCGCCGGAATCTCTGGTAAAATAACTGTTTCTTCTCTTACTTCTTGTTGTTGGTTGAAATACTTGATTCTTATGTTTTTGTTGTGGTGAAGGTGGGCATATAAACCCGGCGGTAACGTTCGGCTTGCTCCTGGCAAGGAAGGTTTCTCTGGTAAGAGCTCTACTTTACATGGTAGCGCAGTGCGCCGGAGCAATTGTTGGTGTGGGTATTGTTAAGGGTATCATGAAGCACCAGTACAACTCGCTCGGCGGCGGAGCGAACGAGGTTGCCCCAGGTTACTCGAAGGGTACTGCTCTCGGCGCAGAGATCATCGGGACTTTTATTCTTGTCTACACTGTCTTCTCTGCAACTGACCCTAAACGCAACGCTCGTGATTCCCATGTCCCTGTACGCATTTCAAACAAATTCTCTGATTTTCTAGTTCAAATTTAAAGTCCTTTTAACAATTTTTTGTTGGTGTTGATGGTTAGGTGTTGGCACCGTTGCCTATTGGATTTGCTGTGTTCATGGTTCACCTTGCTCTCATTCCAATCACCGGAACGAGCATCAACCCGGCAAGAAGCTTGGGCGCCGCTGTGATCTACAACCAGCAGAAATCTTGGGATGACCAGGTTGATATATTTCATTCCAAATCAAACAAATAATTCCATAAATTGTTTGGGAAGTTTTAAAACATTGTTCTAAAAGGTCTCTGTTATTGATTTGTGCGCAGTGGATCTTCTGGGTTGGACCGTTCGTCGGAGCACTTGCGGCAGCAGCATACCACCAGTACATTCTCCGAGCAGCAGCGATCAAGGCACTTGGATCTTTCCGAAGCAACCCTACCAACTGAAAGAAGGAACCATGAGTGACAATTATGAAGTGAAGAAAAAAGAAGGAAGAAAAAGAAAGAGAGCAACTTTGCTTTCTCTTTAGTAGAATGAAAAACTGTGTGCGCATGTGATTGTAATTGCAGAGAAAAGTAGGAAAGAGAAAGTAGAGCTAGCTAGCTTTTACTTTCTTCTTCTCTTTAATTTACTTCTACTGTAATGTAATTCAATTTAATCATCATCGAAACTTCCTTATCTTCTGTATCATGTATTGTTGTTATTATTATTATCTGAAGTGGTGGTTAATGGAAGTGCAGTGGGTTTTCTTTTTCTTTTCTGCAATCAGTGGAAGTTAATTGGTTTGTGCGACCTTTGTGTTAACTTTTGCTGCACTTCCAATGTTTTAACTTTGTTGTTTGCCAATCATTTACGCACTATATTTAGAAGAAGAGAGAAAAATTGAAATTAAATAACAGATATGAGAGCAGTAAACAAAAAGAAAAAAGGTCATTAGTTTTTCTCTTAGCTAAATATATTAATAATAAGAGTAGAATTCTAATGTGTTTGAATCAAGAGCAAGTTGTCAAAATTGAGATCTTACGATCGTTTCGTAAGATTTCGATTTTATGAAATTTGTTTTAATATTATTAAAACTTTTTTATAAAAGTTGTTTTATATTTTTTTTAGTATATTTAAAATTTTTAATTTTTTTTAAATTTTATAAAAAATTATTCTATATTTTATAAAAAATTTCTCAAAATTATAATCTTTAAAAAATTCTTCAAAAAAAATTCTTTAAAATTTTATAGAAATTTTTTTTCAAATATAATTAATTACAAAAAAAATTTTACAAATAAAATCATATAAGATCGTAAAAAAATTTTACTGATCTTAAGATTTAAATGAGAATTTATGTGAGATTTTACTCAAAAAATTTTTATTTACGAATGTAATTATTTAGATGAAGTAAAATCGTAGAATCGTAAAATTTTAAAATTTAAATCAAAATTTTAATAATTTTGACCAAGAGTAAATAAAATAAGATTGCTCAAATTTTTATAATATTACTTTAAAAGTACCAAAAGTACTAATCTAATTCTAGCTAATTTTACTAATATATCAGATTAATTCGTTTTATATTAATAGATATATATATGTAGATATTAGATTATGTTAACTTTTATCAATATAATTAAATTGTAAGAAGAATTATATTTACTTAAATAACTTTATTTATTTTTAATATTTACTAAAGCCATTAAAGAAATATAAAATAAAGGCAAGGAAAATAAGATAATATTTCTTTAGCTTTTTTTACTCTCCGAATTAGAATAAGCTTTGAACCCCATAAATACAGATTTTAATTTTTTTCTTATCAAAATACAAACCAAATTATACCTGTAAAGCTTGTTTTAATATCATTGAACTCTTCCAATTCTTCAAAATTATAAATTTGAATTATATTATATTGAATTATTACTTAAAATTCTAAATCTATTTTTGTATTCTAAACCTTATTTTACTAAAATTTTATTTTGAATTTAGTTATCATTAGTTCAAATTTTATTTCTATTAAATTTTACTTTTTAATCAAATCTATATAAATATTGTGGCAGTACAGCAGTTGAACTGGTGGTAGATAGAGGAACCTCTTTTTCCAGAACATTCTTCCACTCGTGGTCATCTTCATTAATTAATCTAATCACAAGGTTTAGTTAATTAATTAACTATGTCCTACCGCGAAGAAGTAAAACTGTAAAAACAATAAATAAAGACAAGGTGGGGGAGGAACGGGCACGGTCTTTAAGGTCTGTAGATGTAGACAGCTGTCGGATTTCGATAAGAGTGTCGTACAGTCCCAATGCAAGCAAAGATCATATCAAAATTTTCTATGGTTTGTGTTTGTAATGTATAGAACTATAGATTATAGAAAGAAGGATAAGAAATTTTAGGTGTGGGAGTTCCTTTGAAATATTTTTTTTAAAAATAAAAGATATTTTATTTATTTTGAAAAATAATATTTCAAAAAATAATAAATAATAATAAAATCTTACTATGTAACTTTTAGAAAAATTTAAAATATATAATATTATAAAATTTATTAAAAATTTGTTATATGTTATAAAAAAAAGTAATCCTAAACGCTCACTAAAAGATCCGTTCATTCATTCATCATGCAGGACAAAGATACTAGGAGATCTTTTCGCTGTGTTGAGTCCACGTGAGAATTATCTTCGTAAAAGCAGGAGTTGAAAATAAATAAGAATCTCTGCGCTCAAGGTTACTCGTTCATGAAATTTTGCTTGGTTATTGTTCAACTCATGCAACACAAAGGTTAAATTTAAAAATCGTATCAGGAGAAAATGATTGTTTAATGAACTTATTCAAGCTATTTATGTCTTAATTCAAGGCCCTTTGTAAAGCTGATATAAGTTTTCTAGGCTGATTTTAAGCCCAGCTTTCTTTTCCTGTTCTTGTTTGTACTTTCAAAGCCCACGGGCCTCGGCCAGTTTATCAAAAGTCAAAAACCTTCCTCAAGAAAAACTATAATTTCTCAAGTCAACGTAACGCATAATCAAATTGTAACTGTCACAAACAGATCAAACTCAAAAAGTCTTAACCAGAGAAACCAATCGCCATTAACAATATCGCATACCAGCATCAATCAAATGAGCTAACCAATACAAACCCACACACCAGCCCAGAACAAGCCCCACCACCACTTCATATTCTTTTCTACGGCAGCCGCACCATTCCCGGGAGGCACCGGCTGCGGCGGTGATGAAGGACTCGTTTGAGGAGTACTTCTGCTGGTCGACGACGAGGAGACGTTGATCGACAACCTCATTCCTCCCTTGCAGTGTCCTCTGACGCTGCAGAGGAACCAGTAGTCTCCGGCATGGGTAAGGTTGAACGTGTCATTGCCGCTGTTCATCGTCTGTAGCACGCCTGTTCTCACTACGCATGTTTGGAACGTTTCAAATATCACCTGCTTCACGTTGTGCTCCCCTGGGATATACTGGAACACTGCATCAAAATTAACCAAACCGTGCGAGCATGTGCAAGAATCAGTATCCATTGGATATGTAGCTAGCTAGCTATCTATGAATAACTAGAGAGAAAGATTATCTATACTGATTATTGATTTAACATACATAGAGCATCGCCGACGGTGAAATTGTACTTCTGGCTCCATCTGAGGTAGTTGACGCCGACGTCCCACTTCTCATCATCGCCGACAGTGTACACCGTTGCTCCGGCGAAGTTCTGAAGTATGCGAATGGACAGCAATAATATCAGTGTTGTGTAGGCTTTCTTATCACCAAAAGCCATGTTTTGTCTCTTTGAAGTTTTATTCTGCAGTTGACATGCACTGATTTCTTGATTTTTGCATTTTAAGATATGTATAAACGCTAAGTACCAGCTACACAAGTTTATTTATTATTAATTTTTTTAATAATGCTGATGAATTATTGTTTGACAAAAGCAAGAGGTAGCTATTATTATAACCAAGTCACACACCAACCCATAATATCTGTCAAAATAATATTTATAAGCATATATATTACTTATATAGACTACTTATTTCGACGTAGACCAGAAGTCAATTTATTTATCAGTTTTTTACATGGTCAATGATACAACCAAATGACGTGGCATTTGAAAAGAGTTTTTAAAAACGAACGATATTTAAAAATTTTAAAATAAAATTTTTAATTATTTTTAAAAGATAATTATATTGATATATATTAATTTTTTATACTTTATAAATTAAAAAATTAGAATGACGTGGCATTTGGGCCTAAGAGATCCAAACTTTACAATTGTTTTGAATTAAAAGACGGGCCAATAAGAGGGCCGTTGCTTCCATTGTATTTAAAGTAGGAATTACATTAGGCCCACAGTTTCAGTCTTTATGTTGGCCCATTTGCTTTAAAGGCCCGTATTGATATGTTAACATCTGATCACATGCATGTCTACCTCTAGTCAATCAGTTCCCAGCGTCGCAAATTCTATTAGACATTAATAAAATGCTTTTCAATGCAATTAAACAATACTTTAAAACCTTAAATTACTCCCGCGACAGAGCACACCTTCTTTTCTTTTTTCAATACATAAAACTCATACTACCGCACCGATATTGCAAATTCCTTTTTCTTCGTTATTAGTTGAAAATACAACTTTTTGATTCTTAATCCGAATCGATTACGGCATTGTTCTTGGTTCTACAAATCATAAAAAAAGACCCAACTTAGGTCAGTCAAATACTTTCATAATAATCATCAACTAATTAATAACGTTTTAATTCTTATAATTACTTGTCGAACTTCTATGTCCGAAGTTATTAAACTAAAATAGCATAGAATTAGTAAAAAAAAAGAACAAGGCATCTTAGCATCGGCATGAGCTGGCTATTTTCTGTACAATTTAACGGCTCGACGTAGTCTCTTCTCTAAGGGGCATTACAGTAATTAACTAAGTTAATCAACCTTCTAAGTATTTTATTTTGCAATACAGTCTCTCTATTAATTCTCATTATCCAAACCTACCTTAATCCACGTTTAAATCAACAAGAAACTTTCAAAATCAAATCTTAAACAATCATTAGAGTGCCATGTTGCAAATTACCAATTGCGTTGATTCAACCGCGTCTTGTCTTCTCGCTTATTGATGACTCCTCTATCTCTCTCCAATGTTACAATATACCTGCGGAACCAATTAAACTTAACCGTCTTTACCTTATGTCGGTTTCAAACAAACCTATTCCATATACAATCATAAACTAGAAAGAAAGAAAACTAACAACCGCAGAATAGAAACATAACGAAACTAAAGAAATTGAACGATGGCCACAGCGCACGAATCCATCAAAGCTTTAACCATGGCGGTAACCATACCTCCGCTTCAAATCCCTTCTCCACCGGCGATGGCTTTCTCCGATACAGAGCTCGCAGCGGCGGAACAACTCGTTCAACTAAGTAGTAGTTGTAACTCCGGCGATAACACCACCGTTTTGTCGTCTTCTTGTTGTTCTTCTTCTCCTCTTTCTGTAACAACTAGACCACCGCAGCCGCTGTCTCCGTCGCCTTCTCCCGTTTCCGCGGAAGAAGACTTGTACGCTTCTGTGGGCCCTCAACGAGTGTCTCACCGGTACCGATCGCTCGTTGATGTTTACGCCGTAACGAAGCCTGTGGTGATTGGGAACAATAAGAAGAAGAGTAATTATAAGAGGAGCCACAAGTGAGAGGTATCGTAGATTGTAATTTGTTTTTTTTTTCTTTTTTAATCCTTTCCTTTTGTGTTTCCAACGACTTTATGAATGAGTTCAAGCGTATAATCTTCCTCCATTCTGAGAGAGACCAAAAGCCATCGTCGTAGGAAGAGAGAGATAATTAGAATGGGAGAAGATGGAGATTAGGAGATTGTACATATGATCATGTTGTTTATCTTTGTTTTGTAACTTTGTATATAATTTTGATCTTACACATGTTCCTACTTTGAAATGCTTTGGAGTTTTCAATCTTATAATGAAGATGATGAACGTTGTTGTAATGGCTTTTAGACGGGTTTCTCATTGTGGTGCAATAATAGCTTGATTTAACCAAGAATACAATTGCTATTTCGTGGGCATGATGATAACCAGTGTTAGAGTTGTTTCGGTAAGAGATGGAAGCAAATTTATTTCAGTGATGCGCGCAGAAGATTGTGATCGTTATTTCCATTTTGTGAAAGAATGAGAGATTTTGGAAATTTTGGAAAGTTGCAGAGTTTGAAATGTTCAATCGGTTGGGGCCAGTTAAGAAGTGATCGCACGAAAAAAGATGTTTGAAAACTTCACGTTATATTTATTACGTTGTGCTTTCCGTTTATATATCAAGGTATCAAAATACAACAAGGTTTTGTGTTTATTTCCTTTGCATTCAATTCGATATATAGAAGAGTTAAAAGTAAAACCATAAAGAAAATATCTAGAGACACTTGGATGGATTTGGAAAAGCAAATCTCACGTTTTAGATAATTCCTAATCCTGAATTACACAAGCGATCATTCTGATGCTTGCTTCATTAAAAAAAATCGAGTTTTTCGTGAACTAAGCTTCTTTTATGTTTTCGAAATCTAGTTAAAGTATTAGAACGTGTTACCGAGTTTGCCGTGGATGGTGAGGAATATTAAAGAGTTATTTAGAATTGCTTATAAAAGAATATTTTAGAAAAAAATGTGCTTGGATTTAAAATAAAAATATAGAATTGTAATAATTTTATTACATTATTATTTATATATATTTACAATTAAACTAATTGTTTGAAAATAAGAAGTCAAAAAGAGATGGACTGAGAAGTATAATATTTATCTTGAATCTAAATTTATTTTGTTTCAGTTTATTCTAAACAAATCGAACTCATGTCCAATATATTTCTCACGAAAGTTAGTACTGCTTACTACTGCATTCTGTTTTGTGAAATTTACATCTAATCAATTAAAATACACCCTAAGCAATACGTGACAAGCCTAAAGGACAGTGAATTTCGCACTACTTTTAATTTTTTTAAAAATATATATTTTAATAATTTTTAATATCAATAAAATTTAAAAAATAAAAATATATGTGGATTAAATATTGTAAAATTTACAAATATAATTTTTTATTTCATTTTCAGTCAAAAAATGCTCATTTTTTAGTAAATTTTATTTCAAAATATTTTTATTTTAAGCACAACTAAATGTTCGGGATGTAATTTACAACCTAGATGGCCGGGTCGTCTCAGATTGCTTATAAACGAAGCGTTGTGCTACATACGGTGTTCATAACTTTCGTTTACGTGTAGTTTGCATAAACCTTACTGTTGGAATCTACAAACGAGTCAATTAAAAGAACTTTCGAGTAAAGCAGGACTAAGAAATAATGACTTACATCGCATGTACATATACAGACTTGTTTAGGACAGCTCCATTACTCAAATCTAAAATACGTTAGTGACTATGACATTGACGATCTTCTTTCTAGAAAGTAGATACAGTAACAATCACGATGTGAAAAATCAGCTGAGAAAGTGCTACAGCTGCAAGGAACGCATAAAAAATACAAAGCCTATACATTTGATTTATAAGAACTGTGGCTTATCGCATGGAAATTGTTAGAGGATGAGGTATCCGGAACAACCCCAATCAGAAAACAGTTCATGCAGGTGACCCAGATCCAAAAGTCTTCACAATAACATTAACTCTTTCAGCAAAAGTTCTTGATATTATCTTCTTTCCTGGAACATGGAAGGGATTGGATACGGCGTCCACATACGCAGCATGAAACCTTCTAAAGAACTGAGTACAAGAAAAGCAAGAGGACAAATCAAGTCAAGTTCAAGGTTAACATCATTGACAGCAGTCCATAAAGCATATAAAACTATGAAAAAGAAAAGCAGAAACGAAATCTATGTCTCACTACATGATACACGGGCTGTTTTGTTATATATCATAATATACACAACCGCTCAAGAGATTTAGGGCCCCTCAGCAACCCCAAAAAAATAAAAAATGCACGTCACCATGTATCCCTCGAGTAGTAAGGAATACAAGTACCTAAAATTCATAGCAGGCTTCTCTTACCTCAGCACAAATCTATGAAGCAAATTATGGTCAGTACTGTCAATTTAACTTGGTCGGATTATTTTAACAGGTCATTCAAAGAATTGGAGATATGTGATGCAGATGCCTTCCATCAAGCATATCTCCTTCTAACACCCTAGTAAGAAGTTCGGTGATGTTGTGGTGGATTCCATGCAAGAAAAATCAATAATGAACCACCATTTGTAGTTTAAGACTTCAAAATACATATGATCCATTCAAATGATAACCAATATGTCAAATTTAAATTGAGGAGGTATTCAAAATATTTCGAAAATTTAGAATTCAAAGGTTGTACCATATTGATTCAAGTTTTAGTTTGAGCTGGCACCAAAATTGGTATAACGAAGTGATTGTAATCATAGCCAGAAATCAAGGCACCCTTGCTTAAGTTATGAGTCACATCTAACCTACCACAATAACGGCTATAGAATCATTTATTTCTCTTGAAATCTCTTTAGGCCTACGAGTCTAAAGTTTTACTAAGCATCACTCCACAATTGGTCAAATAAATGTATTGCATGATTGAAAAACTTGCAGAAATCAGTGAGTGCAATTTTCCATAGCATTAGGATATTGGAAGTTGCAACAAAACAAGCTTATGTTTAGAGCTTGCTTCATAATGTGACAATTTTGAGAATATGCAATTTCTGGTGATCTTTTGGTCATAATGCTAAGAAATCTTTACTGCAACTCTAGGAGATCTAACTGCATGCTACCATGACATAACGCACTTACAATTGGTATGGATGAATACAAGCCAGAAGCAAAACTTTCAGAATGAAGAATATAGCATAAAGGGGTCGTAAGCTTTCAAGCCCATGCCACAGTATGACCTAAACAGGGACTCAAAGCACTGATAAATAAAAGCAACATAAGGATATCCTACCACTACGCAAAGCCACTTAATGGTTATGACAACCTGGTCAGCACTGAGAGATTGCCATTCATACTTGTTGCACAATCCAGAAATCAATGCAACTTTTTACCAAGCAACCAAACACAATACATGAAATGGTTTTACAGAAGGTGATACAGAGTATCTCACATTTCTCATGTCTGCATCTCTAGCATCAAGATCTGTTGTGACCATAATAAATTTCACCCTGGTGTTAGTCAAATATCCATACCTGTTACAGACACAGCAGACTATAGCAGTATGCACGTAATTGTAGAGCTAGAGAAAAATCTGTCTCAGTGGAAGATTGCAACAAAATACATACACCTCATAATTCTCTGTTGGATATAGGAGTCCAAGAAAGGTCTTATTCAAAGTAGGACCACTTTTCTTGGGATTGTTCACTGAAATATAATATAGATCAGTCAGTAGTAACATCCTTTATGTGTTATTCATGTATGCTTTATGCGCTCAAGGGAAATAGAGCAAGATTCGATGGCAGCAAACATCTAAATCAACCATAAAGAGTGTTGCAGGCATAGAACTGCATAATAACACTTGCAGACAGCGTCCTTTTAAATTGAGCAAGGAACCACTTTCCATGTTGAAGATCAAGGTCTGCAGTTGATAGTAATTGGTAGTCCTGATTAGACGATCATTTAGTCATAATCAATAAGTTAATAACTTCTCACAATTTACTTTAGGACGCCTCATTTATCTCCAGCATGCCTAGGTAAGATTTCCTTCTCAACTTGGGAGAGTAAACAGGCGATAACCAATAGTACCACGCTTTTTATTTTACTAAAACCTTCTGAGTCATGCTATTTTGTGTCCATCAATCTGATATTGTTGCTCTAGAGCAACATAATCATTTTCTTTACAAAATAAGACTGGTACTTCTCTGAGCCCACGATGACTAATTCTGGCCTCAAATGAGCAGTTTAAATTAAAACTTTCAAGGTGGTACCATGAATTACTCTTTAGACAAGCGCACCAGTAATGCTTCAGAGTATAACACAGTACAATACCTTATTTTTTATAGTAGAATTCAGTACAACCACGAACATTAGGATCTTAGAATTACAATATGTTTCTCCTAGGCTTAAATATTATAAAATTATGGTGGATTCCCTCTAAAGGAGATGAATATCAGCTACAAGCATAACAAGTAGGTCACAGTAACACTTTTCAGTTGGGAAGTTATTCCATCAACAAGCTCAAAACTCATCTGAAGACATAAGGAAAACACTCCTCCGAGCTAAGTGCTCATAGAAAGCAAAACCTCGATAGAGATTCAAGATGAACTTTGACAACTAATACCAACACTCTTCTCTAGAGACAAGTGAGCATCACAACATATAAACCGATTTCATCTATTGCTGAGATTATAGACTTTGAGTAGACCATCTAACAACCATGTTAAACACATGGAGGATATCTCTAACTTGGTTCCTCTAATTATGCTCCATAAAATAAATAAACCAACCAATCACCAATCTGTTTTGCAGTCTAAATAAATCCAACTCTAGAAAATTCTCAAAATAGGAACCAAAATCTAAGCAATCAATCAATCGATAATAAGACCTTGCTCGTCGATGACATCGAGAGAGCAGTGAACAATGTGGTAGAGCTTGAGAGCGTCGTCTGCTTCAGTAAAGCTCTGCAAGTACAACGGGCTGTTCTGCTCCATTCAAACAAAAACAAAATTCAATCTTAGACAGAAAGACAAACACCAAATCTATCCCAAAGAAGATGAGATTAGCATATAATAGAACTAGATCTAATAGAAATCGGTTACCTGGTGACCAACCACAGCGGCGCAGACGATCATTGCTTTCCACTGGAGGCAAACGCTGCTGCTGAGAAGCTTTTGATGGCCGGAGTTGGAGAGACCAGCCAAACTACCCAAATATTCGTTTCTTTTTCTGAAGACAAAAGTTGAATTTGCAAAGTAAGACCACTATATATTGAATTCAGCAGTAAATGGAAGGCGAACTAGCTAGATATTCTATGGGAATGTAATAACAACGGTTTGTGGGTCAACCATTCTTCATGTAACTTTTTAGTCCGGCCTAATTTAAAACAATTGGACCCATTTAACGTCTTACTGGGCCTAAGTAGCAACTTTGGTTTGGCTTCAGCTTTGGATCAGTTTTAACGTTGGTGCAGCCCTTCAAAACCAGGTCATAATGTTTTGGAGAGGTTGAGAAAGATAGTTGGTTGATTCTGAAAAAAAAAAAAAAAAAAAAAAGTAAAAGTAAAGACATTTGGTTAAAATTGATATTATAATTTGAACAATTTTGATTATAGATTCCAACTGATTATAGATTTTATTCATTCCGAAGTTGAAAATTATAAGAACACATTTAGAAAACAATGGTTTACCAAACAAGCCGTAGGATAGTTTGGGACTACTTAAAATAAATTTATTTAAAATTTTTTTTTATTTATAATTTTTACGATGTTTAGTTTATTTATATTATTTAAAATTTGAAGTTTTTTTAAAATTATATTATAGAAAAATTATTGAGAAATATAAAAACTGAAATAAAACAGAGAATTAGTTTGATAAGCAACGCAAAAATTGCACATATTTGATCCAAACACTTGTAAGGCTACTTACTTGATTTACATCAAAGCGAAGACTCATTGATTAATCAATTATTAACCTAGCTACTATCATATGATCATATAGTGTTCTTTTGAAAGATTGTTAAGAATCTTTATGTAATATTGTAATGTAATCTAATGAAGTAGTAGTACGTACCCATGGAAAGAAAGACTACCAAGTTATTTATTGCATTAGGTAACCTAAACGATTAGCTTTAAAGCAAAGAGTGGTGAGCAGATGTTGTTCTAAGAAGAAAACACTTCCAAGTCAAGAAAATGAAGCAAACCAGCGCAAATGTTTCGGATATAATTCACTAGGAAACAACCACGCAAGCACAAGGGTTGGTTGGCAAGTTCATCTTTTAACTTTGGTTCTACTCCAACTTAGAGATAACCAACAAATTAATCCCAAATATATTCACTATTACATTTATAATCTCGTGATATGCTTACTGCATGCATGCGTAAAGATAAGATACTGCCTAATGTGTTTAAGAGTTTATTAACATAGACCTGTGACTTGCCTACCGCCTATAACGTGTTTAAGGTGTATTAATTACATGAAAATAAAATGAGACGTTTGAAAGTGACTGTTTAGGTGAGTGCTTTTAAAAGTAGAATTTTTTAAAATAAATTTTTTAAAAAATAAATTATATTTTTTTATTTCAAAAAAATAAAATATATAATAAAAAATCTCATTATATAAAATTTTTTATATTTTAAATTATTAAATAAAATTTTTAAATATTTATAAAAAATATATTAAAATATATAAAATTAAAAATTAAAAAATTATTTTTGTGATAAATTAAGCCAAACGCACTTTTTCATCGGGAGTGCTTATATTATTTTATTTTATATTCTATAATAAAATTTTAAAATATTTAGAAATTATTTAAATTTAAAAAAGTATAATAAAAATTATGTTATTTTATTATTAGTATTATCATTATTATATTATTTAAAATAAATAAATAAAATTTATTTTAAAAAATATTAAAATATTTTTATTCAGAAAAATTTCTTGTCGAAATCCACTTCCAAATATCTTTTAAAATAAATTTACTTAAATTTTTTTAAATATAATTTTAATTTTTAATTTAAAAACTAATAAAATTATATTTTCTAAATTAAATATTCTAAAAAAATAATTAAAAATAAAAATAAAATTTTAATAAACAGTATTACACAGCCCGAAATCATACCTATATAGATATATATATAAGCCTTAAGCTGCAAGCTAGCTAGCTAATTACCTAAGCTTATTGTTTGTTTGTTGATAAGTTGCATTGCAACGACCGTATATATTAATCCATAATTAACTTTTGTTGTTTTTTATATTGACTTGCACTATTTTGTCATCTTTCTTAACAGAAAGGTGACCACTTACGAATTGATTGTAATTGCTTTAAAAAGAATTTATAAAAAAAACAATTTTTAAAAAACAAGCTTACTCTTTTCGTGAATACTTCAAAAATTAACATTATAATATATAATTATTTATGACGTAGAAATTCATGTATGCTTTCATGTAAGTTAGTATAAATAATGGCAAACATTTTCTATAAATAGACAGATACGTACTTAGTAGAATAATTAAAGTTAAATATGTTTTTGTTTTTTCGCATTTGGTGAAGAAATATATGATTGTGAATAAAATAGAATATGTTTCATTGACCTATGCGTTGATCCACATGGATATTACATGTGTTAGTTCTTAAAAAGGAATAATTCTTTATATTATCGAAGATTCAAAATATTATGAACTCTAAAATTTCAGTAATGACAATATTAGCTAAAAAAGAAATGGTGCAGAAAATTAATTTCAGTATGAAAATTAGTAATGTTTCAATGAATTCTTAGCTTTCTAGTTAGTTTAATATGAAAAAAATGTTTTAAAAATATAATGCTAGCTAACTAGTTCGTGCATGCCCTCCACTAACCTCCACAAACATTATCAAATATTTACTTTCATTTCATGAATATCTAGCTTAATTGAGCAAGAAAAACATTAGGTCTGCAAACCCAACAAAACCCTACATAAATTATTAATTAGTGACCCTATAGTTTAACTAACGAATTAACCATATACAACTAAACCATGCACATGGTAGCTAGCTTCGACAACGCTACTCCACTCAAATGATTCTTCCTCAACAAACACTTTAACAATTATTATATATTTGACAAGAACACAAAACCCTAATCTATAATTAATTTTCGTACCCTATCTCAAATCAATTCAATTATTCGAAAGATCCACTTTCCATTAATCTTTCATGACATGATTAACGGTTCTATATATGCAAAAAACAACAAACATACATATCCATCTCTCTCTCTAGATCTCTCACTCTTGATCCCTTTCATCTCTATATATATAGCACCTGTTCTTTCCCATTTCTTCAAACCCCTTAATTGCAGCCTTCAACAATCCTTCAGAGAGTTTGCTAGATCTAGTGAAATTAAAAATGATAGCTAAGGCTTCTGCATGCCTTGCTTCCCTTCTCATTGTCTTCTGCGTTTCAGTTTCTCTGAGCAATGCTCTGAGTGTTGATTACTACAAGAAAACATGTCCGGAAGTAGACGCCGCTGTTACCAGTGCAGTGAAGAAAGCAATGAAGATTGACATAACTGTTCCCGCAGCTTTGCTCAGGATGCATTTCCATGATTGTTGGATCAGAGTGAGTTCATATGAAATGTTTTCTTCTTATTAATTTGTGGTCGGTGTTTTTGACGTATGTACGTAATATTGTATAGGGATGTGATGGATCGGTGTTGTTGAACTCAACGGCGAAGCACAAGGCAGAGAAGGACGGGCCACCGAACATCTCCTTGCATGCTTTCTACGTAATCGACAATGCGAAGAAAGCATTGGAAGAGATGTGCCCTGGTGTTGTCTCCTGCGCCGATATCTTGGCACTTGCTGCAAGAGATGCCGTTGCTCTGGTACGTAATTAGCCATTTTGTTTAGATTGTTCATGTGAATATGTAATTCAAAAATGTTAGAGTTATGGGTTGAGTTGCAATAATCTATAAATTCTGAACAACTACACTTTCTGCGAATATTGAAGCTTCTAACTTAATCTCAGAGCTAGCTAGCTTATAAGTCCAACTCTTAAAGCCCGTAAACACACGTGACAACGTGACAAATATTTACGCTTCACCTGAGGGTGTGTGTTAGAGTTTGTTTAGTCTCACATTGTACAGAATCTTGGAATAGAGAGTAGTAAATATGTGTATTTCATGATTGTAGTCTGGAGGACCAACATGGGAAGTACCAAAGGGAAGGAAGGACGGAAGGATTTCCAAGGCCAGCGACACACGCCAGTTACCAGCGCCCGTCTTCAACTTTACGCAGCTCATGCAAAGCTTCTCCCAGCGTGGTCTCACCAGCGATGATCTTGTCGCACTCTCAGGTAAGTAAAAGAATTTCTTTAGACTTTTAGTTCAAGTGCTCCGTTCATGTAAACGAATTAGCATGTTTGCATTTGTAGGAGGTCATACACTAGGGTTCTCCCACTGCTCTTCATTCCAGAACAGGATCCATAACTTCGACGCAAGCCATGATATCGATCCGACGATGAACCCTAGTTTCGCAGCGAGCTTAAGAAAAGTTTGTCCCGTGCACAACAAGGTCAGAAGCGCCGGTACGGTAATGGACGCTACGACAGCGGCTTTTGACAATTCTTACTTCCAGCTTCTCAAACAGGGGAAGAGCTTGTTCTCTTCAGACCAAGCACTGTTAACGAACCCCAAGACGAAGGCTCTGGTTACCAAATTTGCGAGCTCTACTGGTGCATTCAACAAAGCTTTCGTTAACTCGATGATCAAGATGAGTAGCTTGCCAGGTCCCGGCAAGGAGGTCAGGCTAAATTGCAGAGTAGTTCGTTGAAAGACGAACTTAGCTGTGCTGATCAGTCTGCAGACGCGCAAGCTCAAAATTTTCTTTGATTGATTATGTCTGGGTTTAACTTAAATCTGCTTGATTTGTTCATGTAACTTTGTGTTGTGCTAATTTTTTATTTTTGTGCTGTTTTATTTGAAATTATAACATAAAGTGAAAGGAAAGAGTGGAAGATTAAGTTCATCTTCCGCGTAAATCAATCAATCCCGAAGTAAAATAAATGGTTTGCACATTTTGCAAAATAGAATCAAAGAATCTCTCAAACAGCACTCATTCTGGAATTGAGCACTGAACACTTTATCCTGCTGTTTTAAAAAAATTCAATAGCTTCAAGCATCTATAGACTTTGGAAGTATAAAACCTAAGGAAAAAAACAAAACAGAACGGCAGAAAAAGAACTCTAGAGCACAGGCCACGGACGGCTATACTTTATGATCAATAATTGAAGCAGGTTGGCATGCAACAAGAAAATATATCAACACCAGGAGCTATACTTTATGTACTTGAACAACATTTGCTCTACGTTACTGAACAAGTACTGTCAATTCAGAAAAAAATGTTAAGCAGTCAGAGTGAATCAGCTAATAAGTGCTATATATGTCTACAAGCAACACACAGAGGAAGGGTGCGTAGCTTAAAAAAAAGCACTTACTAATTTTTTATATTTATATTTTTTTGATAAGAAAATAAATATATTTTTTAAATAAAACAAAAATATTTTTTATTTCAAAAAAAATTCTTTTCATAAACATTCTCGAGCACTCCCAAAATGAACTGCCCTAGTTGCGACTGCGTAACCACCTTCCCAAACTGTAAAAAGAACCTGGGGTATTTCCCATGGGTGTTAGAGACAATTTTCTTAAACTTTTACCTATATTTTTTGTCTAGCCTCCTCAGTCGAAGGTTGGCTGCTTGAAATCAACTTCACTTTGCCTAAAAACATATGTATGTCATCTTTCCCTGTGCAACCATTTCGCAGTCAAGAAAGCAGTAGTAAGGTGAAGATGGTTGACTACACCAAAATCTAGATTTTTAACACATGTCCATGTTATATGTACAACGAATATGCCAGCGAGTTGATTCCTACATGTCAGTTGATTGTGTTTGTTGTGATTTCCACAAGTTGAATGTTCCCTTGCAGGGATGATAACTTGTTTGATGGCATGAATGAGAAGCCATCCAATAGTTTCGAGCACTTCAATCCCCATTTCACCATTAAAAACTCAATGAGGTGATGGCCACTGCATTATAAATTTTAGAAATTCATTAAAACTTTGGAATAGCAAATGATTTATCAAATGCAGCAAATAAATGATCAAACCTTCTATTATGGTATGTAGTGATAAACACTGAACCAGGGCAATTTCTTAGAAGAAACGTGACAGTGGCAAAGAGGTTATCAAAGTCTAGTAAACAAAGGAAAACGTTAATCATTGCATCACATGAATTTAAGAAAATGGTCGTACTTAGAAAATATCCCCTACCACTTGAATCATATAGTACATCAGCTCCAAGGATAATGTGAGGTTGTAAACTGAACACTGCAACGTCCCACTCCCCCCAAGTAAGGCCCAATATCTGTAACAGGAATATCGTGATGAACAAAAAGACTTCAAGTAGTAATATCTGTTTATTTAACAGCAGTCAGAAGAGAATTACACTGCAATCTATTCCATTAAGGTTGCATATCTTTTTCATGTTCTCCAGCACCTGGATGTGAAAAACAATCAAGAATTATTACTGCACAACATGTACAAGAGTCCTCATTGAGAAGAAGCAAGCACAGCTGAAGTTTAAGCTATATGATGTTTAGAAACTATGTAGCTAATATGTAACAATTCACAAGACAAAATATATACCATTTTCACGTAGTGGCGTTGAAGAAACCATTAATTTCGCACAGAACTCGTTACGTAAGCTTCTTAAAGTTTTCTAGGGAATTAAACATGGTCAAGCAAATCACATGCCTGCTGCATTTGCTAAACGTCATCAGCGCGCATCATTCTAGATTTTCCTAATCTAGTAATAAGTAACTCACCTCAGTTCTATGTGAATTATCTGTCAGGATGACTTCTGCACCAACTTTTGCTGCTACTAGTCCTGGCAAAGATGTTCCAGCACCCAGCTGCTCAAAGGCAAACAAAGGTTAACATATCCAAGAACAATAAGATATCCTGAAATCAAGCAGATATCCTTGCTGCAGATATCTTATAGCATAGGAAACTAATGCATATAGTCAAATTCAAACAAAATTACATTTCTTCCAGCCAATAAAGAAAAATTTTCCAATCACTTTATGTAACAACTTACTAATCTTCAATGTGTTTAAGAAAGGTACAGTCATACAGTAAAAGTGCCTGATTGCATTTGTATAATCAATAGCTGCTGACACTTTCAAATAGTCTTCTATGTATCTCCGTAGTGGAATTATATACACTACTAGTACACAAATTTCTTGTATAACAAATTAGAACATTTGCTGCAATCTCTTTAATGCTTGACTAATGGGAAGAATCAGCAACTTTTCTTTAGATTATGCTAGTAATTATGACCAACATAAGGAAAGCATAGTACTCAATGTTGAGTATATATGCTCCGCAGAGTTATAAGAATGCCATTGCAAAAAAGCCACAAATCTGTACTAGTTTTTGACTCATGTCCTATAAAATCCTTTTAAGTGCCAAGTGCGGTTTCTAATTGAGTGGCGTATAAAGTTTTAACTAGTGCAAATTGTGATATCAGAAAATTTGTACTAAGAAAGAACTGAAATCATGCGACAATAGAGTAAGTGCTTAAGATATTACCTCCACAACAACTTTGGAAGAAAACCGCAATCTTTGCTGCCATACATACTCAGCTAGCACAGTACTACAAGGCCAGACGAACATTCCATAATCTTCTTGCATATTCTGTACACAAAAAAATTGCATTGACTAATAATACAACTCTCCAACAGCTAATTTGTAATGCACATCTGTAACAGGACAATTATCCTTCTGCGACTATCTCAACTTGGAAATATTTCATAGACAACATTTTACAGTTTGAAACAATATATATGGTTGCATGAAATAAATCCAGTTTTAAGAAAAATTCTGTCCCTTCTCTGTCATTATCTAAAATCTATACACATATACTTCACCAATCATTTCAGAACGTCTTTGCCGATTTTTCTCATCAAGGATATGGCCACGTTTTATGAAATTTGCAAACTACATTTTGTAAATCAGGGCATATTAACCTGAACCTCTTTTGAATAAGGAGTATATTAAGTACAATGAGCAAAAACCAAATATCGAAAGCAATCATTTTTTTCAAATCTGAACTTAAGTTAATGCTTACTCCAACACTAAAATCGTTTTACATCCTAGTAAACTTCTACCAAAATCAAGAGCTACAGAACCATTGCAAGATTACGACTCCAGTTAAGACAAGCAATCTCAATCTTCTAATACGAGCCAAAGAAGTAGCATTTCAGATAATACCTTAGCTTTAAAGTTCCCATAGTAGAACTTGCAAGATTACAACTTTCAGCCCAACTTGAGGACGGATTTTAACTAAAAATTTCATTTTCTTTCCTTTTTTTACCTCAATAATATCGATGTAGAAGGATTGCGATTCCTCCGACGAGTCTCCGCCGAAGTAATGCCGAGATATTGTCTGCATCCCCTCCGCCGTCGCCGCGGGCGATCTCTCTTCGTTATCGCTGATTAGTTTGTGTTTGCATCAGAGCACTTTCCAATTTTGACCGGTAGTCTTTGATTAATTACACTTTAATTTATTTGTGTCTCGAAAAAGTTTTGACCGATTCGCTCTATTGGTCAAACGGTTGCGTTTTCTATTATCTGTACTCTCAATTTTTTAATCTTAGTTCACGCTTCAAACAACAGACTTCAAACACAAATTTGTTTTCTGATTATATGAATGATAAATCAATGTTCTGTTCTTTGTATTAACAATTACTTCACACACTTATGCCCACATATGGGTAGCCGCGGAGAAATGCTTCACCTCCCCATTCACCACCACCACTGCCGACAATCTAAACAAACCATAACTCTTCCATTCATTTTGTCATCACTATCAACTCCTATTCGTGAGATTTGTGGAAGAACAAGAAGTTGAGTGAAGAAAGCAGCTTGTCTAGTTTTAGTAAATCAGAGAGGTTAGAAAAGATTACGTTAGCCAGAGATTAGTCGAGGCCGAGAATGTTTAAAGTGAAAATCATCATTATTTCTTTGATTAACTTGCATAGTACATGTATATAGGTCTTACAGGGTTACAATAGTCACTCACTTAAAACACTCTTTTTTCAAGTTAGTGCATAAAAATTTCTAATGTTGAATTTGTCAAATAAGTTAAAAAATATTTTACTGGATACAACTATTATAAGTATATCAGCTAGTTGATCGTCATATTTTATAAAAAGAAATTGAACTGTTTTGTTTTCGAATTTTTATTTGATAAAATGACAATCTACTTCAATACTGAATTATGAACAATACTAATGATTATCTTATTATTACAAAATAATTTTATCATCGAAATTAGTGTATAATCAATTTTTGTAAATAATTTTTTTAACTATAAAAGTTCACACAAATCTTTTGTTACTCTATAAATTTAGCTTCTGTACTGAATAATACAATTACTTTTTGTTTCATACTTCTTCAAGTAACTAAATTGTTCCTCCAAAGGTAAAATAGCTTGATATGTACCTTCTATCTATAACACTTTCCGCCCAATCGGTATATGAATATTCTTCTATACTAAGATGATTATTTTTAATGAACATAAGTTCCTTTCCATAGCATATTTCAAATAGCGAGGATTCTAACTACTATTTTCATATGATCTTCGATATGTCGATGCATGAACTGACTCACCACACTTACTGCATAAACATTATTCGATTTTATGTGTGACAAATAAATTAATATTCCAATTAATTTTGATACCTCTCCTTTTTTACGAGTATGTAATATGCATACTCTCACAAACCATGATCCTGAATGATCGGAGTGTCAGCTCATTTATAGTCAAGTATTTTTGTTACAAATAATAGTCCAGCACATTTTTTTTTTTAGATAGAACCATATCATTTTCTGATCAAAATATTTTAATTTCCAAAAAATATTTTAGTCCCCCTAGATCCCTCATCTCAAACTCGGAGGCCAGCTACAGTGTGGAAATCTCCTCCACATCATTCCATGTTATTATTATAACATCAACATAAATAATCAAATTTGTAATCTTTCTATTTTGCTGTTTTAAATCCACTATCTTAATAATATGATCAATCATTTTCTTACTCAGAATATCTAAAGAAGACGGAAAAGAGGATACGGTAATACACAGTAGTTCAACTCCTCGATAGAGAATATCTTCTTATTTGAAAAACATGGAATAATTAAAGTGTTTAGTAATTAGAGATATAATGCCGTTAGCATTTGCAATACAACTCCGTTTTGGCTTACTAGTATTGCTAAAATCACATATATCATACGTCATATGAACAGTTGGACCCGAATCGACTATCCATTCTTGACAATCATTGGAAGTAAAAGCCAAAAAAAATATGATTACAGTTATTTGGATGGTTGGTAAAGGGCGCATAAGAAGACTTCATGGTGCTTAGAGGATCGACCTGTGAAATAAAAGATAATTGAGGTTCGATATTAACAAAGGTGACTTGGCCGGTACTGAACTAGCGACAACATCACGTTATTTTTAAGTCTTAAACTAATTTCCCATTCTGTATATTCACGTAATTAAAGCACGTGTCGTGGGTGTGTTTAGCTTTCCATAGTTTATACAATCCACCCAGTCTGATTGTAGTTTTGTCTTTAAAGGTGTGTTTAGCTTTTTATGTGTTTGACCCAGTCTTTTGTATGCTGCCAACGAGCATCATCTGAAGTGTAGATGACCTACTTCCTCCCTTAGAAACCATGACTACGCCGCCAGTTAGGACATCTGTTCCTATCATCATTACGGTCTGCCTCGAGTCTTCCCGTATAACATGAGTATGTACTTGCTCTACTACAGTAAAGTCTGATATGAAGCATATCGATTCGTACTTTATCAAGGCAATCATCTAATCTATTAATAAAGTATACACTCTTTCCTTTAGTAGCATAGAGTTGTATTATTGTATATCTGCTTCACACTATCATGAATATCGCAGTTGTAATCTTCTTCTTCATCAAGTGATGGAGTTGATGTAGAAGGAAAGATTAAATGCTACAGAAGAGTTACGTCGCCGGAGTTGCTGGTGAGTTTTAGACTAGATGTCGATATATGAATTCTTCCGGAGAACTCTAGCGTATTCTTCGTCGACGATGTAACGCCTCCATAGTTGCGGCGGCGTCACAGGAGCCATTGCTTTATCTTTCTTCCCTGCAGCTTAATGACATATAAAAATTGAAGCCACATAAATTGGTGATGATAGAATGATTGGTCATTATCAATTTCAATTTGGTATTTTTGCACTCGAAGGAAAAACAAATGAGAGAAGAGAAGCAGATGTTATCAAATTTTTATTTCACAGTTTTTAATACACAATTTTATAATATTTTAAATTTTATTTAATTATAATATTTTATTATAAATTATTTTTATTAATTTTTTTAGATAAAAAAATAAAACTCATCTTTTAAAATATGACAAAAATATACTTAATTTTAGAAAAATAATTTTCATAAGCATTTTCGAACACTTCTTAAGGTTGCAAGTGACGCAAATAAAATATACATTTAGAAAATATTTAGGAGTGCTTTTGAAAATAACTTTTTTAAAATAAAAAATATTTTACAAATTTTTACAAAATAAGCTCTATTTTTATCTTAAAAAAATAAAAATAAATAATTATAAAATCTTACGATAATTTTTCTGCACTTTAACAATAAAACTTTACAATATAAAACTTTTTTGTACTTTCAAAAATTTTAAAAATATTCTATAAAATATATATAACTTTTTTGTACAATGCCAATCATCCCCTTAGTTGTTCATATATATATAGCTTTTGATTAATTATATTGTTACTTCTGCTTGCTTTATTTTCAGTATTTCCAAGCATCAAACTTCAAACAAAAATTTTAAAAAAAATGTGCCCTTTCCCACAAACCAAAGGAAAAAAAAAAAAACAAGAGACAGAATAATACTCACTAGTTGATGAAGAATTCTCGAAGGAGAATATAACTGAAGGAGGAGATTTACCTTGCTGCTATTCATTCATGATCTTTCAGTCGTATATATATGTAAACACTCTATTATGTAATTAAAATAGAAGCAAGCTCATATTAGTGGGAAAGAAAACTGTTATGTTTGTGTAGAGAGAAGGAATCGGAGAAGAGAGGGAAGGTCTTCATATATACAGTGAGTGCAGAGAGAGCTTTACTCTTTTCGACGCGTTAGCTTCAAAGAATAACGTTACGCCGAATGCATTGAAGCTGATAGATAGAATGAAAAGAGTTTCTGCAGCAAGCAAAGGCTTCTGTGTTAATTAATATACGTTGTCTCCTGTTTTTATAGATATAATTATTTCATCACTTACTTGTTACCGAACTGTTCATGCTTTACTATGAAAGCTATAATTGGGAAGTAATTAATTAACTTATAGATATACAAATATGGATATCAGCTACCATTAACTAGTTAGGTGCTAGCAACAGAAAATCAAGAATTTAGTTAGGCATGCTTTGAAATTTCTTTTTTTCTTTGTTTTTTCTCAGAAGATGAGATTGTCAAGTATTACTTGCAGCAATTGCATCCATGACTCGCTGAGCTTGAACATCATCAGCTGTAACTCAAATGCCAAACAGAGTACATAGAATAATGGGAGAAGTAAGAAGAACTACTATATATGAATCTTTGGAAAATCAAAGGGAGCTCTAACTAATTAACTTCCACATTTCAACACCCACCTTCACAGAAAAACGATCGACTATTTGTTACATAGCCATTTCTCTGATCTCCTTGTAGAATAGCAACCCAATACCTCCACCACCACCGCACCATAATATTCCACCTATCTCCAAATCCCTCCATGACTACTAACTGAGTTCTGGTCTTGCGAAAAGATGTCAAGCTCATTATATAGAGGAAACGGATGGTCAAGATTAATTGCGTCACAGCCATCATAAGGACAGTAAATTTTGAAGCAGATAAAGCAGCAGTGGCTTTTAGTTATACTACGAATTAAAGCTAGTTAGCTATTGATGAATTGCCACGGAGGTGATATGTAGAGAACAGATAAGCAAGAAAACTGGGAAAGACCGGCGCTAGGATACCCGGAACAAGAACAGGAAGGCAGCGGTGATCCAGCCAGAAACACACCACCCAATCCCATTGGTGATCATTCATCACGAGCTAGTACGTAAGAGTACAGTTATTTCTTGTAACAGAGAAGATAAGGCTGATACTAGCTAGCTAGATGTATCTAGGTTTAGCTTGGCAAGTTTGCAGAGAGCTACAACCTAAGATGCTGGCTATATGTATGCAATGTTGCAAATGGCAAAAGACACGCAGATGGTGGTTTCTTGGGTTCAGTAAACTGAAAGTCTGATTTATTAGTGATTCAGGATAGTAGTAGTTGTTTTTGTTGTTCTAGCTCCTTCTAATTCATTGATGATAATGTCAGCATGTATGCAGTGGTGCTTCGCTGCACAATGCAGCAGTAGTACATTTGCTGCTGGTTTCTGCAACAGCATCCTTCTGCAAGCATGTAATATTACTGTCTCGCGAAAACCTGCTAGCTAAGCTATATAGCTTATCGTCGAGATTTATGTTTCTAAATAAATATTTTACTTTTACAGACGGTAATAATTATAATCAAGAAAAAGTTGCTGCTCTTAAATTGAATTCACAGATCTGTAAATTTAGTATTCTTCTTCATCTTCTGTATTCTTTTCTCTTTTCTTTTCTTTTCTCTTTTTTTTTTTTTTTTTTTTTTTTTGAGTTATGTATTGAATTCATAGATCTGTAAATCAATGAACAAATATCCGCGCGCGCTTACGAAAGAATGTGGTGGACAACCATTCTCCTTGCCCTGCTTACGTTAAGAAGACATAGATTCACATGTTCTTCTAGCTCCCTAGCTCAGCTTCAAACCAACCTTCCCTTCCGTTCAACCAAGCCGGCATCTTCTTCATCGCTACAGTCTCCATCTCCTCGGCTAACTTGGTTACCATCTGTTCTAGAGTGTCAAGCTCTCTCACCAACACAAAATGCACCTCTTGCCGCAGCGTCCATCACCACCACCATCTTTCTTCCTTCAACTCCGGTACCGCTGCAGAACAACCACCACTTGCAACAGAACCGCTGCTTATTGTTTCTCTTTTCCTCTGCCCGTAGTCCCGCCACCATTGGTCTGCACTTCTCACTCACACTACGCAACTGTTCTTGCACTTGCCCTGATGCATAGTATTGCCCTTAATTATAACCTTTCTTATTTGTTGTTCAAAATATTATAAGAGAAATCTTCCTACCTGAAAGCGGGTTTCGAAACCGTTTCATTTCCATTAGCATGAAGTACTCCTGCTTCTGCAACAGGTGAAGTGAAGCACGGCGGTGGGACCGTGTTAACTCGACGGACTCAAGCAGAGCGCCGCAGAGGTGACAAGCATCAAGGCAGGTTTCGAAGAAATCGAGTACAATAGAAGGACGCTGCACACTGTCGGTGATAGTGGCTACGATTTCCGGCGTGGGTTCGAGGAAATCGATGTAGTTTTGAACGGCGGTGGTGGTTATCGTGCTACGGCTTCGTTTCGGTTTGTGGACTTGTGCCCAGATTTCTCCGTAGGATTTTGTTCGTAGAGCTTTCGTGTACTCTTCATCCACTGTTAGCTTAAGCTTGCAGCTGCTCTGAAGGCTGTCATGAAGTTCTTCATCTGTTCATTCCAAATTCCAAACAACCCAAAATTAAACCAGTATATATATTCACACATATATTGATTGAATTATTAATCTTTTTGGAGCTACTCACCGGTTGAAGGTTCAGGATTGAAGTATTCAGACTTGTGAAAACACGCGAGAAATAGTCTGAGCATTTCAAGCATTGCGTCTGTGTTAAATATATGAAAGAAAAAACAATTTCTTGTTGGTCGATTACAGGAACATTAAAAGAATGATAGGAACATTAAAACAACTCGTAGAATAACATTAAAAAACAATTGAAAGCGAAGGTTTTGCTTATGTTGAAGAACAGAATGCTCTGCTTATATATGTTGAAAAAATCGAAATCTTTTCAAGGGTTCGTTTGCTGAAAGCGATTGAAAATTTTGTTTATAGGTGTCAGCTTCTCATGCTCTCTGTTAGGTTTAATGAACATATATCCATGAGAAGATCTATATATGTTCATTCAAAACAATTTATTATTTTGATGAATATATACAAATTAAATTGTTTCTTTGTTATGTATGAGATTGATTTATGTGATTTTGTTGATAAGCTTTAACTTGATGAGTAGTAGATGAGAACACACATAGACGTTAATAATATTATATTATATCGTTGAAGAAGAAAAGCTAACTAACTAGCTGTTAAATAATTGCTTGCAAAATTTTAGAACCATGATGATGAGATACTTTCATCAAATCTTTTGCTAGCGTGAAGGAGCATGTAACGCTTGTCACGTTTTGCAGCATATCATTACATTATCATCATCTATCTCTAGTTACGTCTCTATTTTAACTCTATTTTGATCTCTTTTGTCAAAATTTTGAAAAACTCTTTATAATATTAGATATAAAAAATCAAATTATACACTATAAAATTTTGTGTTTATTATTTTAAATTAAAAAAAAAGTCACTTTTTTTTAAAAAAATATTATTCTAAGCAATTCACAATCACCCTATGATCTCTTATATCTTTTTATGGATACGTTTGATCTCTTTTGCACTCAAAAATAACCTTTTTTCAATCTAATTTTTATTAATTAATTATATTTTTAAAAAATTATTTTCTAGATAATTACTTCCTACATAAGAAAACACACACTAACCATATAAAATTATTTTATGAGTAGCTTCTCGTACATAACTTTTAAATATCTATCGATCATCTTTTAACCTCCCGTCCTAAATTACATAAAGAGATACGTGTATCTATCTATACGTTCAAGTTGTTGTAACCAAGAATTATGTATCAAAATTTTCATTATTTAAGATGAAATTTCAGTAGAAATGCTAAATTTGCAGCCCATCTAACCTCAAAACAGCCCACTAGAGATTTATAAAAACGGCCAACCATAGCAATTTTTTCGTAATAATTTTAAACTTCTCATTGCTTTGAGCCAATGGATCAATCAGTGACAGCGATAATTTAATTTGAACAACGAAAATTTAATATAAAAATGCATTCACATTCCAAAGTTTCTGATCAATATTTACAGAAACAATAATTTCTTGGCCATTTTTTATATAACTTTGGCGATCAGAATTTTAATCCATCGCTCTCACTAAATTACTAGAAATTGAAAGATCTTTTACAAGAGCGCACGCTACTATGCAAACTTTTAAATGTTGGGGCGGGCAATTCTCACCAACAAGCTGGTAAGCAGCAAGCCTCTGCCATATTCTGCAATAATTATATCACTGATTAAAGAAACTGAGTTTGGCTAGAGAACGTCTGTCCGAATATCCAGTTGGCCGGAGCAATATCGGGGAAGACGAGCGTTTGCCCGTCGGTAGTTGTCACTCTGAAAGACAAACTCTGTCCGTTAAGGTACGCGTTAGATTGCCAGTTAGCTCCCCAGTTCCTTGACATTGCCATCCACCCAGTTTTTGAACCTTTCACTGCCATCGACTGGATCGATCCGCTACCGCCGACATTCGTCACTAGCACGAGCTCAAAGTAGTCGCGTCCGTTGATCGTGAACCGCACTCCGCCGTGCTTCTGACACGGTACCCTGCGTCATAGTAGAAAAAAAGGGTTCAGATATGCGGTCCATGCACAGTGCGACAGTTGGTAAATTCAGATTATCCTACGGAAATGAAAAGTCAGTACCTTTTAAAGAGAACAGGTACAATTCCGGCACGGTAAATCCCAATCTTTTCCCAGGCAGGTTGGGCCATGTCGAAATGCTGCCGAGGAGGATTGCACCAGCCGCCGTTATCGTTAGGGAGTGCATAATTCGGTGGGCAGAAGTTCGTCGCCGTGATGGTTATGGATGTGCCATTGATGCACCATTTAGGATTGGACTGGTAGTCACACATGATCTTGTAGCACTGACCACACGAAGCACCGTCGTTAAACAATGCCGTGCTTAGAGCTGCTGTTAGTGTCCCGTATCCGGCTGTGTATAAGTTTCCGTATCCGCATGCACCGCCTGCAATAAGAAAAATTACAGTGATCAATCGATCGATCAGGTCGATTTATAGTAAGCTTTCATCTCATGATTATACCCATAGTTCCAGACGCATCAGCTCCGCCGTAGAATGTGGCAGATGCCTTAGTCCAAGTAGCATCCGGCGCGAAAGCTTGAACAGTGATACAACAGAAACAGAGCAAAACAAGCGCGATAACAAGTGATCCTAGACCTTTTATTGCTGCCATGCCTCTGTACCTACGTCTTGCTCTGCTTTGGGGTGCTTGAAACCTTTAATGAGAAAGAAATTAAAGAGAGAAAGCTTGCAAGTGTCGATGATGGAAGTGGTTTTGCTCTGTTTATGTAGGAAGGAAATGAAGAGCAGAGCATGTGAGTTCTTGCAGCCAACGTCCCATAACGTACGGGCAATCAAATGGTTCAACTCTTTTTTTTTTTCCTCGGTGCTTATATTGAATTCATCGGATTCTATTTAAGAATTTTATGAACAATCAATCTGTAGAAGAATTAACAAACATGACAAAAGAAAATAATCAGATAATAATATTAAGTCTTAGATTTTATTTTTGTCTTCACATGATCACGTTTAGCAAACTCTCCTGCACATGGAAAGCGAAGCCATTCTACGTACTGCCAACCAAAGACTTCACTATCAGTTCTGTTTAAAAGATTTCATTTCATCATATGTTCTATTCTGTTCTGTTTAATATAATCAACACATTGAAATTCTTTAGTAGAAAACTGTTCACGGGTAGTCGGAAGAAATTCGTAGATAAGTTGATATAAACAGAGAGTACGTACTACTTGTGAAACCAGTTAAGTAAACGCATGGGAAGAGGAGATCCATTTGCATGTTATCTACAGAAAAAGAAAGAAAAAGACAGTTATTTCTACTTAATTGAATACGTAACTCAAGTAAAGATAACGATTATTGTTAATCTTTTGCTTGAAGAATTTTATAATCAACTGAAAACCAACTGCCAGAAAATGAGAGGATCAGTTTTTTTTCCATTGACTTGATTTCTTTGTTTGGGGAAGGATATAAACACTCCACCAACCTCTACTTATAAACTCTCCCACGATATTCCTCTTTTAAAGCCTTTCAATTACTGTGATTTAATCAAATTATCGTAGCTGAAGAAGGTAAATATGTTATATTTTCTTTTAAAAAAAAGAAGTAGATCATGCTCTAAAGAGGGAGTGTTTGTATCATCCGTATACTTTATTTTATTAGAAGTCAGCAAGTTGGGTTGTTTCTTTTAAAGAAGCGCTACTTAGAGGGGACATTTCAACTTGTTTTATGATAAATTCAGAAGACAAATAGCTCGTTTAAATGCACGAAATATTTTTATTTTTTGCAAACTGCTTTTCATTTAGTAGAAAATATTCAGCATAGATCCGTATTCTCTGCATTTAATCTTTATATATATGTACTTAGGAGACATTTAAAAATAATTAAAATAAACAATTTTCTAAAAATTTATTTTGAAATTGTTCGAGAAATAAATTTATTTTTTTAATCTCATAAAAATATATTTTTTATAAATATATAATTTATTTTAATTTTCTAAATTCTTAAAAAATAAGACCTGTAAAAAAAATAGAAAACAAAAATAAAATAATAATAAAGTATTAATAAGCACGGAAAAATCAAACAGAAAGAGAGTACAGTTTCATTTGCACGGTCTTACTATCGATAACCGAGAAGTCAACTTTAACCTTTTTCACAAGGATTACTAGTTATATATATTTGGTTAATCCGTCAAAAGTCAAACTAATATTATGTTTTAGCTTCAATAGAAAACCATCTTTCAGATCTAAGATTGAACACCTCTAGTCAAACTATATGTTAACGCGTCAACGTTAAAATCATTCATTACGAAAACAGCTACCAAAAGTTGTTTAATAAATCTCTCGAGGAAAACTTTTAACTGATCAAGGATAGATGTGCACAAAATTAAGTTCATGGAAGAATAACAACACCTGTGTCACGTAATAGCCATGTAATCCATTAGGACTGCAGAGTGCAGTCATTCTATCTGTTAACTTAAAAAAGAACAGCTGCAATGAATAGCAAGATTGCAGTTTATTTAAACAAATTTCTTAAACAATAATTGCGCATTTCAAACGTCCAAAATTTATTTTTTTAATTAGATTTTAAATTTTAAATAATTTATATATTTTAATTATATAAAAAAATTTAAAATTTTATTTTAATATACAAAATTTTAATTTTAACTTTTTTATTTACATATTTTTTTAATATAATATAATTTTTAATTTTTAACATATTTTAAAAATTTATTAAAATATAAACACTAAATTCTGTTTTATTTTAGTTTTAAAAAATTTTATTTTATATTTTTTTATTTTCACGAAACTCAATTATCGAACGTTTAAAACACACGCTATTAAATACAATTGCTTATTAGTTCATCTATACATGCTTATGATTATAATGAATTAGATTATTTGCGATCATATTATAATAAGAAAAATACAAGAACTCATCTGTATTTCAATCAGAACGCAGGTCGCATACATGTGGATATAGTATAAAAACGAAAGACAGCTAGTATAACAAAATTTTATGTATAACACTACAAAATAAAAGAAAAAATGCTGAAGAAGGTACAATTAGATTGATCTGACACTTGGGGAAAAAAAATGAAAGAATGTACTGCTCTGTTGGCTACGGTTCTACAATTAGTCTGCTCTAAATTTCAGTACCTGCTACCTTAAAGCCCTAGGCGAAGTAGTAAAGAAAAAGGCCACTGTACGGCTTATAGCCACGACAGCTTAATACAAACTGACTGCCAATCGAGAACAAACACAAGCAAAATAGATATGCTTATAAAGAGAGCAGGCATCCGACACATAGGATAACAAGTTTTGCTTGAGGAGATGGATCCTTCTATTTATGCACCACCAGCACCTACATGGTTTGGTCCATTTGAACGGCCCCTACCACGGCTTGGACCTCTGCCACGTCCACGTCCTTCAAATAGATGAGGCATTGCAGTTCATGAGAAAAAAAATATTTCAGATTGATACAGAGGCAAGGATAACATTTGCAAAGAGGAAGGTCTACTAAATTCACATTTAATGACCATAGATCATCATCATGAACAGATAACGAGAGGTGTAAGTGGAATGCCGACATACCACGGCCCTGGGTGGTGGGCATGGGAGCTTCATCATTGTACCCACCAGCTTCTTGGGGATAATCGTTCCAGCCACCATAGCCACCTCGTCCACGGCCACGGAAGCCACGGCCTCTCCCACGGCCCCTGCCGCCCCGAGAAAAGCCACGGCCACCGTTCTCCCAGCCTCCATCATCGTAATCCGACATAATAATACCATTTGCTGTAGAGAAAGAAGTATAGATATCTTCAATTGTGTTACAGAAAAGACCAGAGTTACTATACATTTACACCAAAAGCCATCAATTTGATACCTGGACCTCTAAACCTTCCCCTGCCACGCCCTCCACGACCACGTCCACGGCCACGACCACGGGGAGAAGCCTCTATAGGTGGAAAAAATGTTAATTACCAATAGCAGACAGGAAATACAGCACCAAGAGAACTTATATTTAAGAGTTTACCTCCTTCATAATCGAATTCAGTCCATGGCTTCACCTGATCTTTCGGGAGAGGAGGTTGATATCTGCAGTGATCGCAAAGCACATAGGTTTTGTAACTCTAGCATATTAGAAAAAATAAAGTAAAATAAGGGCAGGGAAAGACTCATAACTGCTGCATCTAAAGAAAGTATGCAAGTAATAAGTTTACTAATTATTATGAGCATAAAGAGGACGAACAGAAACCTTAGACTAAGGCTAAATTTTTCCCCAAAAAAAAAAAAAAACTCTTCTTTACCAATTACAATGCATCTCCTCCACAGCTGAAGGCTCTTCGCTACTAGTTACAAGCAGGTCTCAATATCAACTACTAGAAAGGCCCTTTTAAGGACTCAATATCAACTGAAGCCTCTTTCACTCCACTTCTCAAACACCCACAACTCAGATTGCTTTCCAGATTGCCTCTACAGCTCTCCAGTTCCCCAATCAACTATCCCCAAAGCATGCAACACTCCATCCGAATCAAACTCAATCCTTTGTCATTCTACATTGAATTCACCATGCTTATCACTGGGGTATTTTGCTGCTCAACTTAAATGGTTCCCCACCCAAAGGCATTCCACATATACAGATGAGGCAAAGCATTCCAGAGATCTTGCAATGCATATGACTAACAAAACTGGGGAGCCAAGTAAGATTAACAAGCAAAGTTCAAACCTTAAATGTTAAACGCTTTTGCCCTTAGGAGGAACCATGTAAATAAAATACGTCTCCAGGCTAAAAAATTAATGGTCATAATATGCACCATAAAAGAGCAGAAGAAAATATAAAAACTAGCAGAGGCAATTACATACCCAACAGAAGATGTATCCAGCTCCTTTTTGGATAAAGTGATCGTGAGCATCGATACATGCCTTGTCGTTTCAAGCCTAATAAAAATAATAAGAATCTGAACAAGTTCAGATGAACATCTAAAGCAAGACTGAGGAGCAAGATAGCCATTCCTCACTTAAGCAGAATTAGCAGTGTGAAGTCATCTTACGGAAGAAGTCCTTCTTCTAATGGTTCCCAAGTATCTGTTATGTCAGTTGAACCAATGGAAGTATTCTGGTGCAGTCCAGCGATCCTCCTCTATTGAGAAAGTAGAGAATAAAAGAATACATCATTCATATCTAACCAATTATGAGTTCCTCGAAACACAATATAAAATGAAATTAGCTTCCAACATAATCCAGAAATTTAAAAGAAAAAGAAAAGAAAAGAAAGTTGCAATACCTTAATCAACTCCACTATCATTACTGTCTTGTTAATCGCTCTTCCCATTGCCTTAAACACAATCTCATTGGAACCTTTTTCCTATCGAACAAAAAAAGATGGTCATGATGACAAGCTATTGAAAGAATCTAAATACATAGGCACTATTAACCAACTAGCAAACCAAGTCAACTCCACACGTATCTCATACATAAAGGACAAATGTATATATTTTCTAGCATGTAGACCATGGACAGCCATTTTCAAAACAAGAAACATGTCCTCACAAATAAAGGCTAATAGTTCCATATTTACATTTACCAAAAAAGCAACACGTAATCTACAAAAATTCAAAAAATTCAGAGGGACCAGTAACATGTACCCTGATAGTTTTTTGCATCAGATCTACGGATTGTTAGTTTTAACTTAGATTGTCATGTCAAATGGCCAACATCAACCATTTTACTTAACAGATACATCATTTTATCTAAGCAGATAGCATATCAACGGAACCACATAACTACTTGATGAATTACTATTTAAAATTAGCATAACTAAATAGCTGCTTGAAGATTTCCTAGCTGAATAATAAATGACTAAAAGCGATAGTTCAACTTAAAGTAGCTACTTGAAAAAGTTTTAAATGGAAAAAAAACAAGAAACTATTACCAATCTACACTAATAATCATCAGAAAACCACCATTCAACTGCCATTCTTCAAACAAGAGGTATTCTATTAAAATGGCAGTCCCTAGTTTTAATCATGCCAAACCCATTGGTAGCTGCAAATTCTTTAATCCATACATGATATCTGTCACTAACTACTACCTGAAAGTCTTTGATCCTAGAAGCAGTCCAGAAAAACAAGCAATGCCAGAGTCAAACATTATATGAACATTGCATTTTCAAATATGAATGTTAGTATGTAAAAAGAAGTAAGCCAACAGTACAGCCGCATGGTAACATGAGAAGCATCATACTTCTAAGGAGAATAAAGATTACAAATGCACAAAAACCCATACTCTTTTTAGTGCTGCACTTATTACTAAAAAAGAGCACAATATTTTCCTTGGAGAGACACTCACCTAAAGTGACAATCATGTAAAAATCTGAGCAATCAAGCAATCAGAACAGAGAAAAAAAACTTAAAAAGTACTTCTAATCAGGACGGCAAGAATATCTTTTTTAACTGAACAGTTACATACATAAGGGACACAAACCCAATGTTTAGAAACACTTTGATCTACAACACCCAGACATAAAATACTACAAAGTAGGAACACAATATACAATATACTAAATATTTAACGACAACAAAATTACACCACTAGTGATCCCATTTGACAAAATCCAGATTCACAATCCATGCCCACCTGTATGAGTAAACCAACACACCATACTTCTAATACTTTATCCTTAATGGGCTCAATAAGAAAACCAAACACATACCTACTGTCATAAAACTATTTATTCTTCTCTATTATAAACAAGACCAAAGAACTTTTTCCTATTAACACAAAGATAAAGGAAACGGGTACTAAAAAATAGATGAAAAAAAGGTTACCTGAAGTAAGCTGGTCGCATAGGTGATGTAGTTGCGCATCCTCCCTTGAGTTGTAATGCGGATCTCATTCTCGTTTATGGGGGTCTCCTCCCTCGGCTTCTCCACTTTTTGGTACCGATCCATCTTTAATTCCAGAGAAATACAGGAATGTTTAAGAACCAAGTCGTCAAAAAGTTAACAAAAAAAGACATAACTACATGAAAACAAACAGACCATATCTTACACATGAGCTATAAGAGCGCCAGTAAACATAGAAGTCGAAACTATAAACAATCAACAAAAACCGACGGAGAAACTGATCTATTATAAATGTGAAATATCAACGCAATGAATACAAGCCATGGGTACTAGAAGATAAGGAGAGGGGAAAAAATCAAACATTCACAAAACCAAACAAATTTCACACGTGAAATTAAGTGTCTATCAATTAATGCACATCGTTAACTAAAGAACATACTTCTATTACACACACCAAAAGATACCAAATCGGTCATCCACAACAAAACCTCAAGAAACCCCAATACCAAATCATTATCCATCCAAAAAATTTCCCAAAAGAAACGGCAGTTCTCTTCTAGAACCCACCAATCAATCAATCAATCCGTAAAAAGCAAGAAGATCATCGAAGTCAATGGTGCTTACTATTGATTGGGTCTTTTGTTGTTCGGCCAGGTGTGTACGGCTGGGTTCTTCTTCTTCTTTGTCCCAAGAAGGTTTTCTGCAACCAACCGCCCACCCCCTTATAACCGTAGAAACAACACAAGTTTTCTCATCCCGTTAGGGTTCCGCTGCCTTTAATTCCAAATTTGCCCTTAACTTTTGCTAAATTACGTTTCGTGTACGTGGAAGTACCAGAGAGCGAGAGAAAAGATGCTGACGCCCGAGTTTAAAGCGACCAACGGGTAAGATCCGATAAAATATCTGAGTTTTTTGTAGACACAACGGCTCCAATTGTTTGTACTTTAATTTTGGTAGACGTGTTGACCTATTAATTGGATCGCAACTCTACTTGCATTGGATGAGGTTGTTTGGTTCAATCTTCTACCTGGTCCGGGTTCGTACATTACTTATTTTTATTAATTAGTATTTTAATATGTCTAATTAAATTAAATTCAGATAAGTCAGAGAAACAAAAAAAACAATCTTTTTCTAAAGAAACTAACATAGAACCATTTCTTAAAAATGCTGATATAACTCATGAAGTAATTAATAACTTAATGATTAGGACCCATATTTTATAATAGTATCGTATTGATATATTTTTTATTTGATAAACAAGATACCTTAAATATGACAATATAAAAATGTTTTATTCAGATCTATATATATTATGCGTTATATTATAGCTTTACATATTTTGTATAGCAATAGAAATTAGAAAATATTTTACAGTGCTTATAAAAAATTTAAAATAAAATATGAACTTAATTTTTTATCTAAAAATTATATAAAAATTGTACAAGTACAATATGTATGTTTTTTATATTTTTATTTAAATTATTATATAATATTATAAAAAATTTTAGAAAATATGAAATATTTATTTGAAATAATAATTATTTAGAATGAGTTGCCAAATGTCTTTTTAGATGGAAAAATGTTTCTGCAGCTCAGCTATTTATTTTCCTTCTTTTTTGTCTCAAACAAATCAAGAGCCAAATTCTACAGAAAGATTTCTGAAAAAAATGTTGCAAGTAGAAAATGTATTTATAATATATGTACATGAACAGATGTATGTTTATACTTAGGAAAGTTAAGAATATGGGATGTTATAAATGAGAATGCAACTTTTACTTTTTGATAAAATTATATAATAACCTACCATTCATTAAACTCATTAATAACCTATTCACTTATTCAGGTTTTTATCACAAGATGTTGACTTCTTTTTACTAATTAAATTCTTCATGTTTGCTTTTGGTTAACTTAATCAATCTTCATTACTTTAAAATAAAATTGTGAAGAGCCCCATTTGGCATTATTTTATCAGTATGTATATTTTATTTTTTTAATTATATTTTTTAATTTATATTTTATAAGAATATAAAAATTTTATTTAAATTTAAAATGTTAAAAAAATTTTACATAATAAAATTTTTTTATTACATATTTTAATTTTGTTTTCAAAAAAAAAATTTATTTTTTTAAAAAATAAAAATATTTTTATTATAAAAAAAATTATTTTTATAAGTATTTTTAAACGCGCTCGTAGTTAGTTATTCAGCTTTTTATTGTTTATTTATAATGTCTGCCAAGTGCCAAGTGGAAAAATAAAACTTTGAGTAAGAAATGAAAGACTTCTATTTTTACTTTTTTTTTTTTTTAAGACATTTATTAAGAAGTGAAGAATGAAAAAGTCAGAAATGGAAAGACTGACGAAGTCGAGCACAGTTTAATGGTTTGACTTTTTTGGAATTGACAGCACAATTAATCAACTATCTAAATTGGGCCGAAGTTGGTGTTGTTGGGCTGGACTGATATCGTTGGAAGTTTTTTCTCAAATTTTAAATTTTTAGTAATTTAAAATTTTTTATAAAGTTATTTTAAATTTTCAAAATACAAAAACTGTATATATTAAATTTTATTTTTATTTTTAAAATATTAAAAATAAATTTCATTTTTAAAATATCTTTAAAATATTTTTTATTTTATAAAAAGTTTCAATTAAAGTATACTTTTAAATATTTTCGAGTGCTTTGAAAAATTCTAAAATGAAAAATATTACGAAATTTTTTAAAATAAATAATAAAAAATTTTACGATATAAAACTTTTTATTTTTTAATATTTAATAAAATATTATAAAAAATTTAATATAAAATATATAATAAAAATAAATTTGAGTTAAAATGTACTTCCGTTTTACTAGATTACAATGGAGTGCTTTGGAAAATTAGGAGTGATATTTTGAATATTAAAACCAAAAAAAAACTTGGACTGTGCTAATGTGACTAAGGACAACATAAAAGTATAAAATATTGAAGTTATTTGACCAATTATTGTTAGAGAAAACAAGGCACGAATTTTTTCATGCACATATTTAGATACGTAAGATAGTGACAGGTATTACTTTTTCTTTTATTTTGAGTTTATAAATAGTAAACTTGGACATGACTCGAGTCAGATACTCATAAAATTATTAGTTTTTTCATAATAAAACTTTGAATATTCCTTTGAATGTTGACAAAGATATCTACTACTAATTTTCCACGAGTTTTATCTTCTTAATGAATCAAAATTTCAACAATAATGTTGAATAAAATTCTACGTTCCAAAATTCTTATTCGAATTCTGTCACAAAATCTCGTCTATAATCACTTGCATAATTAATGTTCTTTTATATTTTTTCCAACTGAAGTTTTATGATACTAATTTAGTGCTGAGAAATTATTTATAAACAAGTAGCAAAAAAAATTACTAGTCTATTTTTATATCTTTGCATGAAAATTGATTTAAGAAAATGATGATTTATATACTCAATTATTAATCTCTAGTGATTCCGTACAAATATAAACTATTTTTTGAATAAAATTTATATAAAATACATATAAATATTAAATTATAAATAATTTTATGCACTTTTTTCATTTGATCAGATTACTGTGAGTCAATCGAATGATTACAACTGTATAAATACATCATTTTTTCAATTTGTATCATCGAATCTATAAAGAGTGGAAGAGCTCCTATATGAAGTGCGGAAGAGCCCGAATAGAAAAAATTGCTTCTTTACTGCTAAAAGAAACAATACTTAAGCAAACGATTGAACAAACAGTTAGATTTTAAAAGTACGTGAGTGTCTATAAGAAAAAGATTGTTTATTTCCGACCCTTTAAGAAAGACAATATATCCCTTATTTTTTGTTGTGTGGAACTTTCTGAATTGCTGTCTGAAAAAATAATTTTTATTTTTTAATTCATGATTTCTAGTAAAATTTTTATAATTTTTAAAATTTTTTTAATAATTTTTAAAATATAAAAAAATTTTACGTTGTAAAATTTTATTATTATTTATTTTTATTAATTTTTTTGAAATCAAAACAGTATAGCTCGTTTAGCGAAATAGAATAAAAATATTTTTCAAAAGTATTTTTAAATGTTCTTTTATGTTATCCAAGTACAACTAACTCATAAAAACTGAAAGACTAATTATTACATATAGCTAAAGGGATCATATCTATCATGCAAGTCCATCCTTTGTATGAAATAAAATCAATCAAATCAAATTATGGCTTACTAATATTGAAGACCACCCCAAATCATGCATATTGTGCGTTTAACTAAAGCTCATTTTAAAAAAAAAAAATATTTTTTTTTGTAAAAGAAGTACTATCAAATTCTCCCGGAGTGCTTTGAAAGATTAGGAGTGGTTATTTTGAATGTTAAAACAAAAAAAACTTGGACATAACTTCTGTGGTATGCGACTAACGACAACATTAAAGTATAAATTATGTAACTTATTTGACCAATTATTGTTAAAGAAAACAACGCACAAGTTTCTTTCATGCACATATTTAGATGCATAAGATAGTGACTATATATATATATATATATATATATATATATTTTTTGAAATTTATAAAACGTAAACGTCGACATGACTCGAGTTAGATACTCGTACAATTACTAGTTTATTCATAATAGAACTTTTAAATTCCTTCTAATGTTGACGAAGATATCTACTACTAATTTTTCACGAGTTTTATCTTCTTAATGAATCAAAGTTTCAACAATAATGTTGAATAAAATTCTACATTCCAAAATTCTTATTTGAATTCTGTCGCCAAATCTCATTACACCTTTGCATGAAAATTGATTGAAGAAAATGAGTTCTTTGATTTATATATTAAATTACGGATAATTCCGTACAGTCCTCTCATTTGAAAAGATGGTTGTGATTTAATCAAAGCTCATTTTTTATAAAAAAATTTTCTTATTTTTAGGAAAGCTTTTTTTTAAAAGCACTTTCAAATGTCTTCAGAATGCTTTGAAAAATTAGGAGTGATTATTTTGAATATTAAAACAACAAAAAAAAACTTGGATATAACTTCTGTGGTATGCGACTAATGACAGCATCAAAGTATAAAATATGTAAATTATTTGACCAATTATTGATAGAGAAAACAAGGCACAAGTTTCTTTTATACACATATTTAGATATATAAGATAGTGACTAATGTTTTTTTTTTTCTTTTTTGGAATTGGTAAAGCGTAAACTTGGACATGACTCGAATTAGATACTCGTAAAATTACTAGTTTATTCATAATAAAACTTTGAAGATTCCTTTGAATGTTGACAGAGATATCTACTACTAATTTTCCATGATTTTTATCTTCTTAATGAATCAAAATTTCAATAATAATGTTGAATAGAATTCCACGTTCCAAAATTCTTATTCGAGTTCTATTATGAAATCTCGTATATAATCACTTGTGTAATTAATGTTCTTTTATATTCTTGTCAGCTGAAGTTTTATGATACTAATTCAGTACTAAAAAATTATTTATAATTAAGTAGTAAAGAAAAACTACTAGTCTATTTTTACACCTTCGCATGAAAATTGATCGAAGAAAATTAGATCTTCGATTTATATACTCAATTATTAATCTCTAATAATTTCGTACAAATATAAACTATTTTGTGAATAAATTTATATAAAAAACATATAAATATTAAATTATGGATAATTTTGTGCATTCCTCTCATTTGATCAGATTGTTGTGAGTCAATCGAATGATTACAACTGTATAAATGCATCATTTTTTTAAATAAAAAATTAATAATATTTGAATGATCGAATCTATAAGGAGTGCGGAAGAGCTCTTATATGAAGTGCGGGAGAGCCCGAATAGAAAAAATTGCTATCTTTACTATTATAAAAAAAACAATACTTAAGCAAACAATTGAACGAACAGTTGGATTTTAAGAGTACATGAGTGCCTCTAAGAAAAATAATATATCTCTTATCTTTGATTGTGTGGGACTATTTGGGATTGCGGTCTGAATTTTTTTAATCACGCTTCCAATAATTTTTTAATATTTTTTATAAAATTTGAGAAATTGAAAAGTATAAAAATATTTATATAGTAAAATTGTATTATTTTATTAATTATTATTAATTTTTTAAATTAAAATAGTAAAACTCGTTTATCGAAATAAAATAAAAATAATTTTATTTAGTTTAATTATTTTTCAAAAGTACTTCCAAATGTTCTTTTATTTTACCAAGTACAGCAAACTCATAAAAGCTGAAGGACTAATTATTACATTATATATCATGCAAGTCCATCCATTGTATGAAATAAAATCAAGCAAATCAAATTATGGCTTACTAATATTGAAGACCACCCCAAAGCATGCATATAAACATATATAAATATGTGTGTGTTTTTATTTTAATGTGGAACCATGCAATTATTCAGTAGCTTTGAATGAGTTTTTGGAATGACTGGATGAATGAATGAATGGAGCAAATTGAACAAACAAAGCTGTCCAAGATATGGATGGTAGTAAAAAATGGGTAAGGGGACCTAACATTATCAAAAAGACCCTATTCAAAACTGTCCCTTATTAGAGGTATCCTCCCTATCATCCTTCTATTGAGAGCAAAGTTTGATATCTATTTTAAAGAGATATTTATAAATACTTATAAAATAAAATTTTTTAAAAGTAAATTATATTTTTTTATTAAAAAATAATATAAATAAATGATCAATAGTATAAATCCATATTTATGCATTATGATAAACTCGAATATGATATTTTGGTTAGAACCATCACAATAGTACTTTTTATAGTAACACACATTTTTGCATTGAAGTTTATGACTTTATGATTCGTAAATATTTCAAGATCGCATAAAAAAGTGATGAAGAATTTCTAAGTTAGGTTTATGTCTTCCATAATTTAGGTTGATATGAATTATTTATTCTCCAAGTTTAGAAGTTTGTTGATAATTTGCGGCTCAACCTATGCTCCATACTGTTGGTAGAGCTATCCACGACTTAAATAAAAAAAAAGTTATTTGCTTTATTTTTATATGCAAAATTATATAATATATAATTTATTTATATTTTAAAATATAAAACACTTATTAAACTTCATCTAACGAATGGTATAATTTGCTTTCAAAAAATTGTTCATTGTGAAAAAACGTGAAATTTTTATTTGGTTTTATCCATTTGAGTAACGGTGCATTTAAATAAGATGACTACTTAATGTTGTACTACATGTATCAAATCAATCAAACCAGAAAAAGGTCAATTGTCTTCCAACTATTTTAGAGAAGTTTATAAAAAGATTAAAAAAAAGTTTCTCTTCTAAAAACTTCAAAATTAAATTATTTTTATTTAAAGATTAGATACAGTTACTAAATAATTCATTTATAGTTTAGTAAAAAGCAAAAATTTAGAAAGACATAAAATAATACAATATAATATATACCCAAATAAGTCCAACGTTTTAACGGGTTAAAAACTATTCACTAAACATAAATTTTAATTTACTCATAGATTTATCAACCCGAAAAGTAAAACAAATTTGAGCATGAATTGCAAAATTCACATGCTTCATCCGCGTATATAATAAGCTAATATAGGATAGTAAGAAATCCCAGCTCATGATATGATTATGATTACATACAAATAAATTTTAAGTTTAAAACATGTTTTAAATATTTGTAATTTTTTAATTTTTTATCAAAATTTAAATTTCAGATAGTTTTTATTTTAATTATATAAAATTTTTATATATAAAATTTTAATTCTAATTTTTTATTTGTGTATTTTTAATATAATTATATTTAAATTTTGAACATATTTTTAAATACTATTAAAATATAGAACTTAATTTATTTTATGTTTCAAAAAATTTTATTTTTTAATTTTTATTTTTATAAAAATTAATTATGAATATTTAAAACATGTACTTTAAAAGAAGTACGGTTTTAAATTTCAACAACACACATGATACGGAAGTTATCAATTTCTGCCGATTGATTTACCCAGTAATATTTTTTGTTAAGAACGTATTTATCTTCACCAAATTTAATTTTTTAAAAATAATTTTTAATATAAAATAAATAAAAAATTTAAATAAAATTTTTAATTAACTTTTCTTTAAAATTTTTAATTTTAAAATTTATTAATAATACTAAATTAATATAAAAATTTATTTTAATTAAATATTTTAATTTTTAAAATTTATTTTTCAAACTTAAATTTATTTCATAATAACACACTCTAAACTTTAACTACAGTAATCTCCATAAATACTATTATTTTTCAAAAAAATACCAAACTCTCTTTCTCTTCTATTTCTCTCTCCCTCTTCAATAGAAAAGAAAGTAACTTTTTTACTTTCTCTCTAACAGTTTCCATTTTGTTTCGGCTAACTTCTTCTTCTCTCCCGCGCGTGCGAGAGCGGCTGTGTGTGCGCGGTGGTGGTCCCACCAAGCCTTGCCTCAGTTTCCCTTCTGCATCTGCTTCTGCTGTTTTATTGACTCTTCTCTCTCTTTCTCTCTACAAAATCCCCGCACCGGCATCCCGGATGCTTTAATCTTTAATTTATCCAAGAAAAACCTATATTTCAGTTCTTTTCTCCTAAAAATTCTACTTCTTTTCTTCGATCTGGTGCGTGGGCAAACGGGAAAATCTCATCTTTGCGCTTGTGTACGACGAAGTGGGGATTCTTTTGTTTCAATTTGATTGAAAGGTGGAATTTTTTATGCGACTTCTTGTCGTTGGGTAATGTAAGGGAGTTGTTTTCGATTCGGTCGATTGATCGATTGGTGCTCCTGGATGGTGGGTTTTGTTGAAACAGATGCATCTTTTGTTGGGGTTTTCAAAGTTTGATCCTTTTTTTTTCTTGTATTTCTATGGTGGCTGATTTTGTCCGTTTCTATAAATAAAGTCGGTGTTTTTTGAATAGGATTTGGGAAAGCGAACTCTTTTATTTTCGTCCTCTCTACAACAGGACGCGGCTCTCTTGATTGCCGGTATGGTATACGATTCTGTGCTTATTTTTCTTCTAGTTATTCGCACAGAAATTTCACGGAAAATTTTCAAAATGGAGATTTGAGTTATGTTGAATCGATCTGATTTCAGTCACTGATCTGTGGCAAATTCACCTTTTGAGGTAAAGATTCTTGCTTGAATGATTAGATTTTGATTTTTCCTCGAACTCATCTTCGTTGCTTCTTTTCATGTTGCTCTTTGTCATTATTTTATGGATTATAAATTTTTTTTGTATGTTTGGGTTTTTTTGGGCTCTCGGATGGTTCTATCATGTATAAATTGACTTTCGAGTATTGAATTTTTGTGTAACCAGATAGCAGGACCAAGGAAGCTGCTGACGTTTGAAATTAAAGTTGGAAAGTGTTATTCTCTGCTGGATTGATGTCTCGGACACGGAGGAGATGTGGGTGAGACGATGAGGGATGTTGGGGGAGTTGATGAACTTCCTCCGTTCCTGCTTCCGGCCGTCGTCCGAGCAGTATGTTCACACTGGCTCCGATACAGTCGGCCTACAGGATGGGCTACTTTGGTACAAGGACACAGGCCAGCACATCAATGGAGAGTTCTCCATGGCCGTAGTTCAAGCAAACAATCTTCTTGAGGACCAGAGCCAGCTCGAGTCTGGTCCACTCAGCACGCTTGATTCCGGCCCCTATGGAACCTTCGTTGGGATCTATGATGGGCATGGCGGCCCAGAAACTTCGAGATATATCTATGATCATCTCTTCAACCACCTTAAGAGTAAGTCTCCTCAATACGGGTGGATATGTTTAGCCATAATGTATCTCATGTAAGTACTGTTTACATAGTTACAATGTACTCCTTTTGTACTTTTTGGTGCATAGGTCTAGTCCAATGAAGTTAGTAGATTTGCTCCTCTCAGCATATGATGTTAATGCTACTGCTTGTACTTTCATCTTTTTAGCGTGAAGTTTCTACTTATAGCGTGCATGTCTAGCAGGGTTTACAGCTGAACAGCAATTGATGTCAGCTGATGTGATTAGAAAGGCATACCAAGCTACTGAAGAAGGGTTCCATTCTCTGGTCTCAAAACAATGGCCGATGAAGCCTCAGATTGCTGCAGTTGGTTCTTGCTGCTTAGTTGGTATAATCTGTGGTGGAACTCTATATACTGCTAACCTGGGAGATTCCCGTTCTGTCTTGGGAAGGCTTGTGAAGGCAACTGGAGAGGTCCTGGCAATCCAATTATCTGCAGAGCATAATGCTGGCATAGAGTCCGTGAGACAAGAATTGCAAGCTTTGCATCCTGATGATTCTCATATTGTAGTTCTCAGGCACAATGTTTGGCGTGTGAAAGGACTTATTCAGGTATTTATTTTTGAGCTAATGCTCTCTGCTAAATGAGCAAATTAAGCTTGTTTCTACTTTTGACTTGTTATTTTCACATCTTTGGATATGCTCATTGGGTATGGTTGCATGAGGTTGCATTTATCTTTGTGTTTCTTGGATTGTTATTTATATGCTTGAATCCTTCTATTATTTAGTTTAACTTAACCGTCTAAACAATAACCTGGCATGGGCACCACTAGCTGTGTGGTGTAGGTTTGTTTTAAAAGAAACTCTCTTTAGTTTCTTAATTCGTTTTTTATAGACAGGGACACCTCCATCATGGTTACTGTTTTAACACATGTTTCATTGATAGCCCTGTTAGGATCATTTTGCAACTTTTAAGTTGAAGCGAATATTAAGTTATTAGATTATTTTTACCTTAGAAGCTAGGTTTACTGCAATCTTCATCTTTCTGTTATTGTCTTGCTGTTAGTCAAAAGATCATTTTTCTCACATTTCTTGATGCTTAATAGGTGATCTCTTTATGAATATGATAATTCACACATCAACTATCTTATGCAAGTTACCTATTGCTAGGATGTATCTTTTCTCGATTTGTTTTTTTTCTGATGATCTATTCTTTACCATTCACTAGGCATACACGAGAAGGAATAAACATGCTAGAAGGTTAATAAACAAAATTCTCTAAACTTTATGGATCTTTTTATATTGCTTTTTTGGTTTATAGCCTGGTAAGTTGTACATGTCGTTTATATCATGTAAATTTGTTTACACCTGTGCTTGTTAAGTTTCTATATATGAAAGATGTTTAAAGGATGATATAGAATCAGAAAGTGAGATCAAAATTTGAGTGCCTTGGCATTCTTACTAAACAGAACCCTCCATTTGTTTTGCTCTGACTTGACATATACTATACCATGTCTGCTCGATTAAATTGCAAAATCGGTGTCAGAGCTCAATTCTCTTGTGCTGCTGCAACTACTTATCATCTTCAACCGTGTAATATGATAAACTTCATGTGGATCAGCGGTACAGCTTTGTATGCTACATAATTTTAGTCATTGGTGTTCTTGTTTATGCTTATGATGCCATCTTGGCTTTCTCGAGAACTTTGTAAACTAGCTGTTGTTCTTTCATTCTAATGTAACATATCACTCGTGCTTTTGATTTTAATCTGTAGGTATCTAGATCAATTGGGGATGTCTACCTTAAAAAGGCAGAGTTCAATACGGAGCCTTTGTTTGCAAGATTTCGCCTTCGTGAGCCTTTTAAAAGACCAATACTTAGTGCAGAACCATCAATTTCTGTGCAGCCATTGCACCCGCAAGACCAATTTCTTATTTTTGCATCTGACGGGCTTTGGGAGCATTTAAGCAATCAGGAAGCTGTCGACATTGTTCAAAACCATCCTCGCAGCGTAAGCTCTCTCTCTCTCTCTCCCTCTCTCCAGGCTATGAACAATTCCACTTCCTACTTCTTTTACAGATCTCATTGTCTTCCCATCTTATCCAAATATTACTTTTATTGGCAAAGCATGTGTTGAACTTACGTATTCATATAAGGTTAGGAGATTATATCCAAGAAAGTAAATGATTTATCATTTTGAGTAAAACAATGTGGATAGATAATGTTTTCTTAAAGTTCGGTTGTACTCTTTAGGAAAATTTGTTTGTTAGCATTTACTTGCCCTGAATGACATAATGAGGAATATGAAAAATTCTTGCTCTAAACGTAACGAAGTATTTGTTCATTGGTCAGCGCACCTTTGCAATTTCTGGGTCACTCTTATATCATATAAATGATCATGCTTTCTGGTTATGTAGTCCTGGTGTATAGAATTGTCATGTCATTTACATCTTCTGCAGAAAGGAACAGTATTGCCCGTAGTGTTTTTTTAATCTGTAGTCTTGATATATCAAGGGAAGTTAACAGAAATGTACTCTCGGTATCTTGGAGCTACGTCAAGCGTTTTTGCATTTCCTAGCTCAAGCATTTATTAGCCACTGCTGAAGTCAGTACAAAAAAATGTGTTTAAGTTGCGGATGACTTTACAATGTTAAGAAATTGACAAGATAGCTAATTTTGTTTAATTTTTGGTTTTTGGCCATGAATGTTGAGGTTATCTTATGTTTTGGTTTTACTTCAGATAGATTGGAAAATGATATGATTGACTGTTGAAAGTGCTGGAAATGGATGTTATCCTCTCTCGTCTATATCTACAACTGAACTCGATACATACTACACAAAGTCCCTATAGTTTAATAGGCCCATAGCTAAATAACTAGTCTCTTATGGATTCCAAGTTACTGGAATCTGTGTTTTATACAAAGTTTCCATGTCAGTAAGCAACGTATAGGGGAATCATTTGTTAACCTTATGGAGTAACCTCATGTTGGTTACTTCTTTTACTTTAAATTATTCTTATTATTATTTGTTTTTTGAGGAACAAATGCTGTAATGTCTTTTTAACGCAAACAGTGTTGAAAGATAATTTTGAAGCCACATTTATGACAAAATGTGCAGGGAAGTGCTCGGAGGCTTGTGAAGGTTGCTCTTCAAGAAGCAGCTAAAAAGAGGGAGATGAGATACTCTGATCTCAAGAAAATTGACAGAGGGGTTCGGAGGCATTTCCACGACGACATCACTGTCGTTGTGGTTTTCCTAGACTCGAATCTTGTAAGCAGGGCCAGCATGAGCAGGGGTCCCTCCCTTTCCGTGCGAGGTGGTGGCGTCAACTTCCCCTCAAACTCCCTTGCACCCTGTGCTACTCCTACTGAACTCAGTACTACCTGACAAAGCCACCTGAGCTCCTCCTCATCACCTACCTGTGGTACTAAAAAACAATCCCAAAACGCATCTTCCAATCTCGGCTCCCCGGATTTGTTCAACACTTGTTGAAGTTATTTGTATTGCTCCCTTTTTTTTCTTTTCCTTCGACCTTTTAATATTAACTAGTGTAACGTTGTTATGGAGAAGAATATAGTTTTTCCCTTTCGTGTAATACCTTTCCTATAGAAACGGGGCAAGTTGTATCTTTATCTTTCATGAACTTGCAAGTTCCAAGCTTCGTATCAATTTAAATCTTTACCTAGTGTCTGTTCTATGTTGATCCATTGTATGCACTATAACAAGATAAATCTCCATAAGATAAATAACCGAAAGATGAGCAACATTAACGGGGGAGATGCTTGATTCTTTTGTGAAAAAGTTGTGCTGGTATAAAATTAAGTTCGATATAAGTATAATTCAAAGTGGAATTTAAACATGTGAAATTAAATCTTAATTTAAAATTTGATAGTGTAAAAAATAAAATAAAAATCAGAGTGATAATTAAAAAATATAAAATAATGAATTAAAATGTGGAAAAAAAGTGATATTATTATGTAATTAAAATATGCTTTTGTTACTTATAATAATATATAAAAATTATTATAATATACGTCTGATATAGTGTGTATTTTAAACGTTCGTAATTTTACTTTTTTTCACCAAATTTTAAAATTTGAACAATTTATATGTTTCATTTACATAAAGATCTTAGAATTTTATTTCTACATGCGGAACTCTAATTCTAATTATTTTATTTGTATATTTTCTAATATAATTATATTTTTTAATTTTTAACATACTTTTAAAAATTATTAAAATATAAATATTAAATTCTATTTTTATTTTATTTTTTAAAAATTACAAATTTATATTTTATTTTTATAAAATTTAATTATGAATATTTAAAACAAACTCGTGGTATTCGGCTATCTGGCCGGGCTGAGCTCAAGCCAGGGCGGGCCTGGCACTATTTACACTTCTACTGTAGATCAAAAGAAAGAAGAATCATCACAATACTGCTTTTTCCGGGTAGTGAGTTTGTGGCGTAAATTTTTTCTGCTGCAGAGTGCAGAGCAGCATGAATTGGTACAGTAGTACTTCGTTGATTCTAAGCTGACCTAAACAAGCATACGTATATAGGCTAATAAGCTATAACCTAAACTTAAATAAGCTAGAAGTTTATCTTATATATAAACCGTGGCAGGGTAGAGCACTGGTTTTCATGGGAACATAAGAAAAAAAAAAAGAGTTGTTTTTTTTTTCTCTCGATTGGGTGTGAAGTGATAAAACAAACTCAACAGCAGCAATATGTTTTGCAGAAGAGAACAGAACAGAGCAGCACAAACAAGAGCTCCCCAATTAATCTTAATGTAGCATTTAGTGATAATAGCAGGAAACAATTATTATATAGTAATTATATTAATCGTGGCCTGTTGTGCTTATTCCAAATTCTCAATTACTCGTGTTTTATATAATCAAAATAAAAGTGACTAGTTCTTTTAATAAAATAAAGCTAAATTAACCCATAAACATTATTCCAGAGGAATAAATTAAATGTAACATAATCTATCTCACTGTCGCTCATTTCATATCTTATTTTGTCTGTACGGAATGAATGGGACCAATTTTACAACACAATAGAAATAAAAATATTCATTCATTCATTCATATCAATGCAGCAATGGTCAGGTGCTACAGTGCTACACCAATAAAAAAATATCGTTGCTATTATTACTCAAATAAACCCAAAACATTGCTATTTTTGTATTTTGTGCCCCTCAAACACTTTTAGATTTCATAGTTATTAGAATGTAATTATATAACCTATAGTTATTAAGTTCGAACCCTATATGTTTTAGGGTAACATTTTCTGTTTTTGACCCTGTATGATAAATTTCTAAAAACAACCCTAGTATAAGAAAACTCTATAGAGTTCAGATACTGCCAAAAGTTAAAAGACAACCTTCCCATTCCCCTAATCGCTCTCTCTCTCTTTCTTTGACTTTTGACTCTCGTTATCTCTCTAAAAAAGACGCACTTTCTTTACACTCTCTACTTCACCGAGAGCGGAGCAACCGAAGCCTTTCGCCTGCGGCAATGGGCAACTGCGCCGTCTCTCGTCTCACCGGCTGTGGTAGCAACGGCCCTGGCGTTGGAGAGACAGACTACTCTGGTGCTGTTGAACTGTGCCGTTCTCGTACTCGCCTTCTCAAAACTTTTCTTTCCCGCCGGTCTTCTCTTGCCGCCGCTCACGCTGACTACGTTCATTCTCTCGCCGCCGTCTCTGCTGCTCTCAATCTCTTCATTTCTCGCCATTCTTCTCCTTCTCCTATTCTTCTCACCTTCGATACTACTATTACAACAACGACGACGACGACGACGACGACGACATGTAATCCTTCTTCTTGTTCTGCATTGCCTTGTTCAGCACCGTCGGAAACTTCACTACTTCGCTGCACACCGACAGAACCAAAGACGGAGTTCAGTCAGCAGAGCGAGCACGAAAGCCCAAAGAAAGATTTTTTCGAGCAGAAGAGTTATGGAGAAGAAATGGGTTATGGCTATTTTTACCAGGAGAGCGTTGGTAGTGGTGGTGGAAGTGATGGGTTTGGTTGGGATTATTTTAACCCGTTTGATGGAGTTCGAACGGAGATGGTTGCTGGGTTGAGTTCGGAGGAAGAGTTGCGAGCTGTGAGGGAAGAAGAAGGGATACCAGAACTCGAAGAGGAAGAAGAGAAAATGGAGAACGAAGAAGTTGAAGCTGTAGTAGTTGAGAAGGTGAAGCAGAGCAATGGTGGTGGTGGTGAAGAAGAAGAAGAACACGGAGAAGGCCAGAAGGGTATGGAAGTTGCAGTTGAGACGCCTGAGGAAGAAGGGAGAGAGCTTCTTGAAGCTTTGAAAGAAGTTGAGAGACTGTTTGAGAGAGCTTATAATGCAGGGAGAGAAGTTTCTCGTATGCTTGAAGCTCATAGAGTTATTTTGCCTCCTGCCATTGATGATATCAATGAAACAAAAGGTGGGTTTTTTTTCCCTTTTTTCTGTTTTTTCTTTGTTTCGTTGATGTTTTCTTTAATCTCTATCTCTGTTGCTGCAAAAGTTCATGTGAGGAAGAGCTAGAAAATAAAAGATTTGATTCTGGAAACAAAAGATCGGATTTTTATGTTCCTTTCTCCGGCCTTTATTATTATTATTATTATTATTATTATTATTTTGATGAGATATGAAGTGGGACTTTAGTGGGGTCTGATTCATTTATTTTAGGGATTTTTGTCTGATAACAACTTGTCTTTATGGTTTTTTGTCTACTCTTGTGGAGTACAGTGCAGAGAAATGTTTAGGGCAAAAAAGCAACTAAGCCAGTGGAATTTTCCCCCTTTTTGCTTGATCTCCTGTTACCTGACTATATCATTGCCAACACGTTTTTACTTAAAGCGTTTGTATGCTTCTCTAGCAACACAATCTTGAGGTTGATTAGGATGCTTCCTTTCATGTGGGGTTTTTACTGGTAAAGGTCCTAGCTTTTTTGACATAATAATCTTATTCCTTATGTTCTTGACTTCAGTTTAGTGGTTGGATTAAACATCTCTTTTTCCTCACTAGCCTTACTGGTAGATTTTTTAGGCTGTTCTGTTTGTTGGTTTTATATTAACAAGAAAAGTAAATAATGATGTAGCACTTTTTTAAGACTCGAGTCTTTGTTATGGTAAATAGGCTAATTTGTAGATTGGATGGTGTTCTAGGTACTTAGGCAATAGGATGTGCTGGTAATAGGTTATTGGGTCCCTAATGAAACATAGAAGACCAAGTTCAAATGCTTGAGGTGAGGATAGATATAATTGCCTCTTTCATATAATGCTGAGTACAATCTAAGGTAAATTGAAGCTAATCGAATTCAACTTTGCCTAATAAAAAGAATTGTGCACTGTTAATTGAGCCAGACCAACAGAGGACGACTAAAATGGTGTGAACCTACTTGATGTGGTTTTATCCAAAGTAGAGGAGTGCTTTAGCTATTTGGTTTTAACAGTCTTTATGCATTATGTTGTTCATGCTGGCTACACAATATACATATGCTTCAAGATAATTCCCTACCCTAATTCTCATGCTCATTATTCCTTAAACATTATAAAAATGCAGTCACTGCATTTCTGCTAATCTTCTTATGGAATGTAAGATTGCCCTTTCTGCTAATCTTCTTATGGAATGTAAGATTGCCCTTTCTGTTACTATCAACATTTGATAGGCAAAACAAAAGTCAAAAAAAGTTTAACAGAGAACATTGTATGAAGGTTCTCCGTAATTTTGTCCAATTATAGTTTTTCGTGCTGTGGTCATATCCATTCTGGTCATGTTTAGGCCAGTTTGAAAGATCTTTGGCAGTCACATTTGCTTCAAGTTTTGTCCTTACTGACAACACTTATCCCCCATTTGTCCCAGCTGAATGAAACATTGTTCATACCTAGAAATATCACTGTAATGTTGCATAATTAAAATTTTCATGTGGGAATTTCTTATAGTAATGGTGTAGATCATCCTTGCTTTGGTCTTTCTTGAGCTCCCAAATGGAGCAATATAGGGGAAAGTGTTGGCATTTAAGTTTTTGTGATCATTGCTAAGTGTTAGCACTTCCCTTTAATTTCCTATGCAACCTTAAGCTGGTATCACCCTTTTAGATTCTATCATCATTGGGTCATCATCTGTTTCTGTGGTTCTCATGTCATTTTCCATCTTCTATCCCCGCCGGTTAGAATTATTGATATATTCAAGACATGTATCATGTATGTATTTCTGATCTTTCATTCACTTAAATTGAACAAATGAAATTTCGAACGTTATTCATCATGTCATATCACCTCAAATAGCCATTTATCTTACAGACAGTTCATCAAAAATCATGCAAGTCATTTCATGGCATCGGACGCCTTCCTCTCTCTCATCATCATCTAAAAGTTATCTGGCGTCAAGCTCTGCTGGTGTTTCATGGGATGAAAGTCTTTTTGATGACTATGTTGGAATGGGATCAGGAAGCCACTCACAAACTCTCGGTAGGCTTTATGCTTGGGAAAGGAAACTGTACGAAGAAGTCAAGGTATCATGCCATTTGCTTGTCTTCCTGATTTTGTACCAACGTAAACTTTGTTGGGGATCTAGTACCTGTTGTAAATCAATGCTTGTACCTAGTCATGCTTCTTTGCCTATTTAGCATTCGGTACTTGTTAGTCTAGTTAGTTGATATGCTTTAAGTTATTTACCTCTTAGAATTGAGATGTTGTCCTTTTAGATGGGAGTGTAATCAGATTTTTCCATATCTCTTTCAACTAGAGATATTTAATAAATCATGAATTTGATCTGGGTAGCTAGACTAGTTTATGCTTATTCCAAATGCTTGTTTATCTCAGCTTGCTGTCTCATTCATTGTCTGTTAAGCAAATTGGAATTATTCCTGAGACAGACAAACTTTGCAACTATTAGATAAAATTTCACACATGATCCGTTCACTCTCAATCAAGACATAAATCTTCACTGCGCAACTTAATATATAATAGATTGTTGTTTGGTTGGTAGTTTATCATATCTAAAAGATGCAGACAGAGTAACTGAATGAAGTTATCCATCGAACTCTTTGCTGCTATCTGAAGCCAATGGGTGTTCTAAATTTATTCGCACATAAAAAGGTTCTTGGCGCTTCTTATATCTGTATAACCTGATATTATCTAGGCTGGAGATGAGACACGACAAGTATATCAGAAGAAGTGCATGCAGCTAAGAAATCTTGCTGCAAAAGGAGCTGAATCACGCTCGACTGACAAAACAAAAGCCAATGTTAGAGACCTGTACTCCAGAATCTTAGTCATGTTAAGGTCAGCAGAAACAATTTCGGCTAAGATAGAGAAGCTTAGAGATGAGGAACTGGAACCCCAACTTATGGAGCTGCTTGAGGGGTTAGTATATTGATTTATGTTTTTAACAAAACTTGGCATTTTTTAGAGAAAGGTTGGCATTTTTTATTTGCTCTTACCTTGCAGCTTAACAAGAGCCTGGAAGGTAATGCTAGAAACACATGACACCCAAAAGCAGATAATGTCTGAAGTCGAGCATTTTTCATGCTCCTCCTATGGAAAATTCTGCAATGATTCTCAAAGGCAAGCCACTATGAAGCTAGAAGCGGAGCTTCGGTACTGGAGAACGTGCTTTATCAATTATGTCGCAGCTCAAAAAGCATATGTGGAAACATTAGATGGATGGCTTTCCATGTTTATTATGCCTGAAGTGGAATATTTCTCTCGAAGTAAAACTTCACGCCCTGCATATGGAGTTGGAACGCCACGTCTCGTTATGGTATGCCATGAATGGCTAGTCTCTCTGAGGAAGTTGCCAGACAGTCCTGTCTCTTATTCAATGAAGATTTTTATAAAGGATGTGAGGGTTTTGTGGGCTAAGCAGGGACAGGAGCAGCAACAGAAGAGAAAAGTAGATGATCTTGCGAAAGAGCTAGACAGAAAAGTCCATTCACTGCAGAAAGCTGAAAATAAAATATTGGAATCTAAGGTCTCCAACAAGCAATCCGAATCCAATGTGCGGCAAAGAGCGGAGTATCTGACAGGCAAAAAAGAAATGTTAGAGATGTTCAGAAAAAAGTTGGAATCAGAGAAAACAAGCCATCACAACTGCATGCTGGAGACAGAACGGATTACCCTGAATGGATTTAGGACAGGACTAATCAATGTATTCGAGTCTCTATCAGAATTCTCTAAGGATTCTGCAAACATCTATGGTGAACTCCTGAAGTGGAGTGATAAGTTGAAGTTGATGGATGGAACAGCGTATTGCATTGAGGGTTCTCAAGGAGCAGAGAGCCAGGACACCAGATGAAGGTACTTTGTCTAAAGTGTTTGTGGGCATTTGAAAATCTTCTATAATTTCCCCCATGGTGGTATTGTATAATCTCTCTCTCTCTCTCTCTCTCTCTCTCTCTCTCTCTGTTCATTCAGGATTGAGTTGAAGATAAAGATTTTCGGTAAATTATTTGCATTTTATTTCATCTGCCCTGATTTTGATGGCCTTTTATTGGATAGCTAACCTAAAACATTTGTAAGTACTGGTTAGATATCCTGGTGTAAAGGGCTCTGCTGGTGGGGATGTTCAGTTGTAAGTACCCTTCATCAATGCTAAGGTCAGGAAATTTGCTTTTATGAACACCTGTTAGTATTTGTTTCTCAATTTTTTATTTTCTAAGTTGGTAGATAAATCTGCGAGATCAATTCAAGAGAGCAGGGGTAAATGATGGTGTTCTATGGGAGTGTTAGCAGTATTGTTAGACACTGCCTGTTTTCAAACTTGTTTGATCATCGTTGATTGAAGAAGATGAATCTTGAAGAAAAAGAAGGAATCATCTGCAGCAAGTATAAGACATGTTTGAATTGTTAAAGGAAAACATAGTGCGTCAGAATTTGCAACTCAAACTTTCTGCAATGTTGAATGTCCAAGTCAGACTAGTTCAGACTATTAGTAGGAGGGATTGAAAATAGTGCCCTAATAAAGAACAATCTAGTTAGATGGATTAGATTGGAATTAGTAGAGAAAATGTTTTGAGATAGTGCTTAAGTGAAAAATAATCTAACTAATTCAATAAGGGAGCCGGTGACTCTGTGTTGAATTGGGCCAAATTAATTTCTTACTAATTCACATTCTTTAATAGTGATAAAATATTGGAATGAGCATGTGCATATAAGAGATTATAACGGCCAAGTAGTTGATCAGTTATTCTAGTAGTAGTATGTGAATTCGGTTCTACACTTCATAGCAAGCTCTCAACTTTGAAGTCCTGTAAAACAGAGTAATGATAGAAGTTAGAACAAGCCCACTAGACCTGAATAACTTGTAGTTCTGCAGCAGCAGCAGCAGCAAAAGTTTTTGCCTGGATTCAAACTGCCCAACCAACCTTCTCCCTGCATTCTTCAGAAGAGATTATGATCTTTGAAGCTTGTCAGTTTCATTCAATCACTCCTTTCGCAACTGGCTTAAATTACATATATATCTCTTTCTCTATTGGCTATGCCAATTTCAATTGTTCTGATACTGTATAACGTATTAAAATTTTTTTTTAACTTATTGATATAAAAATAAATTCAAATCTTATATTTTAAAATTATTGATAAGCGTTTACATAACTAAACCTCTTAACACACTTTAATAAACTTTTTTTGCTTCGTGTCATACGTTGATACGATAATACCCATTAAACATTTTCGTTGAAATACACAAACTCGTAATGTGACAACGGCTTAATTATGGATGCACGATTGTGATAATGTAAGCAAAAGCTTATCATATGATAATTTAAAAGCTTTGTTTTTGGAAACAAAATGTTTTTTTTTCTTCGGACAACATGTTTCTTCTCGAAGCTTTTTTCTTGTAGTTGAGTTAATTACAGCTTACATTATTTCAACCATTCTCACAAGAAAAAGTATTTAACAATCAAAAATAGGGATAGCAAAATATAATTCGATTCGAAAATTTAATATGAAATCGATCTATTTAATTAAAAATAGACTTAAAAAATTTGACGCGTATAAATATATAAATTAGTTAGGATTGAACAAATTTGATTCGATTATTAAATAAATCGATCCAAATTAATCCGAAATTAACCTACCAATTTTAATTGTCACCTCTTGAAGGCACAATTCTTGATTTTTTCTTACCGTACAATAAAATATTTACATAAAATAATCAATAATAGTAATTTATAAATTATTAAATTATATTATATTATAATTAATCATTTATTTTTATTCTTAGTAAAAATAGTGTAAGATGAGAATTATAATTTTATCGAAAGTATTACTATATAGATGTTTCTTTAATGATTAATATAAATTTCGTATAAAAATTTTTATCAAAATCTTATTAGATAGTTATGTTTATCAAAATTTTTATATTTATAATCATAAAATTTTAGCTGTCACCACATATTTTCAAAAATAAAAATAAAAACTCTTTTAGATATTTTAAGGATCGTTGAAGATATTAAGAAATGCACTATATCGCATTATTAAAAAAATGTATAATTTTATTCTAATTGATCTTATAATTTTATTAAAATTTAAAAATATAGAATTAAATATAATAATTTTAATATTAAATGAATCGATCCGAATTTGATCCGATTATTAATAAATTAAGTTAGAGTTAATAATTTTGACTCTTATTAATTTATGAATTAAATTAAAATTAAATAAATTTAATCTGATTATTAAATATATTAATACAAAATTGATATATCAATTTAAATTGCAACAACTAATTGAAAGAGCTTCCATCCACGGTAAACATAAACTAATTATTTAATTAAAGATTTAGTGTCGGATCATCAGTACGTAAAGTGTCTTTCAGATTGCTTACAAAATAATATTTTTGATAAAAGAAAATTCGGGTGAAACTTTTAAAAAATAGACATATTTTCTTTTTAAAAAATTATATTAAAGTAATAATTTTATGACGTATAAAAATTATATACATAAAAATTCCAGTAATTTTTATTTTACTTAACATGAATATTTCTGTACCTTGCTAGGAAAATTGCTATTAAAAATCAAAAAAAGAGTTTGTACTGTAAAATTTTGGAAATAGCAAATCAGTATACATCTTTGAGACACTCATTTTCTCCACTCAAGGAAGAATGCTTTACAATTAAGTAAATGGAATCAATACTAAGAAAATCAGTAACATCATTTGCTCCCTCACGTGTGTTTGATGCTTCTGGTCTGGCATTGTTTCTAAATCCAACTTCAATGGCCAAGTGTTGTTGAAAGGAGAGTACCAAAACCAGTAAAAAGGCAGCTGAAAACTCTTAACAGCCTCTAAGGGCATCCAACGATCTGATGCATAGACATGTTTGAACTAGCAAATGTGCTTCTGCTTCTGATTCTGCATTCCCAGCAGTTCACACATGAAGATCAATAAGAATCTGAAAGACCAGTTTTTCTTGGTAGGCCAGATATGCGAAAAAAAAAATAGAAGCACTCAGGCAGCTGCTGATGTCCTTGCAACAGGTGGTAGGTTAACAGATTCCAAGTCTCCAGGATATGGAGTCCACAGCCCTAACCCTCCTCGGGTTTCTTTCAGTCCGGCCTTATATCCTGTTAATTCATCCAAGGATTTTACCCACTCAACCTTGGAAGAATGTTCCCGGGTGTGCTTGTGAAGTATGAATAATGAATTATATTCACAATTTGGAAACATTAAAAACTTGAATGCATCCCCTAGTCTGTATGCAACATAGCCAAAACTTAGCTGATCGCGCGGTGTGAAAAGATTGACCTCATTAAACCAAAGGCAACTGAAGAGATTTGTCATCGCTGTGTGCTCCCTTATTAGAACTGCGCCTTCTGGTACATCTGCATTTTAACAAGGTTAAGTATAGAATCTCACTTATGCGTATCTCTTGCCAAGTCAAACGATAGAGAGGGGTCACATAGATGTTACATGACACCAATTATTCAAATTCAAGGTAAAGAATCCATCTTTAATTTGTTAAGCATTAGCGTGCAATTACATGCATTGGAACCTTAAAAAAGTCTTTCAGGTATTTGTATTGCTAGTCACACATAAGCAGCTTTAGAAGAAATGGTAACGTTATTTACCACTGATCGTCTTCTTTTTTGGACTCCAAGGTTCCATCCCTTCGTTTCTGTAAATTTTCATGTGCAAATCAATTAAAGGCCTTGCGTAGCGTTTCCTTCTCTTAATTGCATCAGCCTCCTCATAGATACTTATATGATGCTTGTGACGAGCAACTGCAAATGTGTGCTTCCCCCGCCAAAGATACCTGCAAAATGCACCAGAAGGCTGCTGACCCATGTTATCTTTTTTCTAGATGTGTAGCAGAATAAAAATATGCCAGTAGTTTGAATGTGCCCCACCTTTCAAGAATAAGTAAAGGATCGACAATAAGTTCCATCTTACCATCAATCCAGATGCTGTACTGCGCTTGGGGGAATAATCTATGAGTCAGAATCTTAGGAACTTTCCCATTCCTTCTAGGCTCATCATAGGGTGGATGGTGCAACGTCATGAGGCGCCATATACCAACCCACTTGCCCCCATCTTTATCCACATTGATTGTGACATTCGCCATTATGAAATTAAGAGATACCTCATCAACCACCATTAGGAAACAAAAGAGTTCTTGTGAACGACGACTTATGTTTGATGGTTGATGGGGTGTATCATAGCCATCAAAAATACCAGAGGCAACTACAAATCTGCAGTTTCTTGCAAACTTAATGTCTATATCATCCATGTCTGCACCTCCATTTTTCATGAACCCACAGTGCACCTGCGAAAGTTTACATGGCAAAATAATTCTGATAACAAACAATCAAAATTTAAAGAGCAACATGCCTTATAATGAGGACATTTTCCTACCGTCATATGAGATTGTAACATAAAATGAGTAGTCCACAAGTCATATAGCATGTATTACTGACAAAGCATCAAATGTGATAACTTCATATGAGCACTTAGCTTAGGAATAAAACTACACCTTAAAGGAATGGAAACTTATACAGAAATCTAGGAATGCTTTGAACAGATGTCCAACGTAATTTTCTATAGTAGCATACAGTTTGAGAATATTTTGGAGTGGCGAAGTTTAACTACCTATTAAAAATGGCTATAAACTGCTAACAAACTGCATATCTTTAAAATTTTCTTATCTTCAGATATCTATGATTAGTTGCACATATCTTTACTAAAATTGGTGATGCATACATACATTACTCTACTAGGAACTAAGTCGATCATGTCCTATTGCAAACAGTTGTTCCTAAAACTGCTTAATTGACCAGTTTTTGCTTAATGAATTACAATTTACCTTCATATTTTTCTTCAATTTAAAGCTCTTATTCCTTTCCTCCCAACTTTGATGCCCACCAAATAGTGGTGTGGTCTGGTTGTCTTTACCCTTGTGCCTATCCTCCAATAAATATGACACAGTTTCTGGGAAGACATCAGGTGTTCTCTCTGGAATCACCACAGCATCTGGATCATCCTTAAGAGGTATTGGGCAGCCTAGTGCATAAATTGAACAAGGATAGATCAAAATCTCATGCAGATTTAAAAAAGGCAAGATCAAAATCTCATTCAAAATCAACTATCTTACGATGTTGCGGAGGTGCCGCTGTAAGTCCCATATTGTCTAATATTCCAAGCACCCTGCTATCTCTTTTGCAGAGAGCTGTAGAATTAAAGTTTTCCTCAAGCTCAGATGATTATCGTACTGAATTAACTCTACTTGGTGGAACAAAGACTACAGCCAAGATTCAAAATTGAACAAGGCATATTACCCAAAAAAAGTTCATAATACACCAATAGTGAAAACAAGCAATTTGGTTCCAGTAACAGACATCTAAGGTACTAAAATGGAGCAACTTGTCATGAAAGAATAATTAGAACAATTGAACTCACTAATACTATCTATAATAAAGAACTTGTAGCGGACAAACAAAGCTTGCATTCTCAATCTTCTACTGAGTAGATACCGGAAAAGAAACTGATTGATGAACGGCAGGACCAAACATGGAAGAGCAATGCGACGAGTATGAGAAGCATCCAAACAATGGCTGATACGAATACGAGCCGGATGAAGCCTCTCTTCCATATCCCTTTCATAGGATCTTGCGCAGTTTTCAGCAGAGAATCCAAATCCACATCTACATTAATTACAAATCAAACAATTCTAAATCGAACAACACAAATAAGATTACACAAGTAACTAAAAAGAAGGATTTTTCATTTATTTTTCTTTCTTTACTCTTGCCTTTGTTGTGGGAGGCTATTCTGCGGCTTGCTCGCATGGAAAGCGAACGCAGTGAATCTCCCTCCATTTCCTTAACTCCTCTTTTTAATTTCGACCAAAACCAGTAAAGTTTTTCTCAGTCGAGAACAAAATTTAGAAATCACTACATAAAAATAACAGTTAATTGATAACTTTTCGTAATGGAAAGCTATGATCACTATTTGGATCCAAGAATCGGTATCAAAGAGAATGAAACCAACCAGATCTAGGAGTGAGTAATCAGCTGAAGACGAATTGAAAACCAGCTGATCTTCGAGTTTAGAAGATTTTGCTGATCGATCGATTATTTTGGAAGAAGAAGTTTGAAGTCACGTTAAATTTATTTCTTTCTTTTACTTTCTCTAGAGGTGGCAATATGAATTTATCTATCGATTCCGAGTCGACCCATATAATAATCGGATAAAAAATGTTCAACTTTAATCCGACTCATTTATTTATATAGGTCAAAATTGTCAACCCTAATCCAACCTATTTATAACCAGATCAAACTCGGATCGACCAATTTAATAATTAAATTATTAAATAAAAATTATAAATATTAATTTTTAATAATAATATATTAAAATTATTAATTATGATATATTTAAAAAGAAAAAATATTAATTTTGAGAAATTTATAAATTAAATAAAAATTAGTTAAAATTAAGATAAATTAAATATATATATATACAAATTAAATTCAAATTTTTTGCTATTTTTTTCTAATTTTTAAATAATATATACTATATAAATAGTTAAACGGGTTATTTTCGGATCAATCTGAACCTGACCTGAATCCGTTTAAATTTTCGGGTCATTTTCGGATCGACCCGAAATCGACCCAAATCCGTCTAAAGCTTGATCCGAACCCGATTTTTTCGGATCGGTTTCGGATCAAATTTTCGGGTCGGGTCCATTTTTGCCACCCCTAACTTTCTCCACCTCGTAGTGATTGATTAGAAATTGGGTAGCCTGTTGAGTTTGTCCCTTGCAATCAGGTTCCACACAACTGAAGCCGAACCAAAAGACGTGCGTAGGATTAGTGACTGTTTGGCGACACCACTACTTTTATTTTAAAAAACTTATTTTTTTAATAAAATTTTTATAATATTTTATTTTAAAATTTTGATAATTATAAATAATTTGTATCATATAATTTATTAATTTATAGTAAAAAATTAAACTCATTTATCGAAAAATTTTAAAGTTTGATCTTCTATACTTTAGAGATTATTTGAAATTGCTTAAAATAGGTTTGAAGAAAAGAGTTTTTTGAATCTTTTAAAAACCAAGTTTATTATTATATTGAATTAAAAAATTATATATACAATAAATTTATGATATCAATGTTTGTCAATTAAAAAGTTTCTAAAGTAACGGAGAAATTTTTTTGAATATAAAAATTTGAAAAGAAAATAAAATAAGGAGAAAAATGCCACACCAAATCAGATCGTTTCCTACTTTGTGTTCTCATATATAACAAAGAATTAGCGTGTGTTTTAATTTTCCCTTTATTCTTTTTCTTTCTGTCAAATATATATTTTCGATTCATTTTCAGATATAACTAAACATAAAAAATTACTTTTAAACTCTTTTCCACATACAATTAAATACAAAAACACAAACTCACTTTTTGAAAAATTCACTTTTTTGCAACCGAACAAAGCCTCTATTGAAAAAATAATAAGCACAAAAAACTTCTTGTTTATTTTGGAAATAACAGCAACACAAATGAAACTCTTCAGTCATTCATAGTCATTACTCGTACGAGTTGATAACTTCAATTCTTCGCTGCAGTAGCACTTCCTAGTTTCTCCTCGTTCCAAGTCCCTTTCCTCCTCAACATCCCTTTTTAGCCTTACATTCCTGGTGTGCAAGGTCTTCGCACTTCGACTACATGGCAGGTTCAACCTCTCGAGCAAATCCTTGACGCACAACAACTGCTGCTGATTGGGACTCGCTTCAATGATGCCTGACATTATCCTCAGCTCCTTGATGGCAGAATTGTTGCTAGGAACTGTGACACCATCCTCGCAGTGAGTTAGTTGTTCCATATGTTGGGAGCTCATTCTCTACCTAAAAGCAGCCAACAAGGAGAAACAGAAACAACACAAAATTTCAACTTATCAGGTAGAGGTATATGGAAGACGACTAGGAAGAGTATCTCGTGAAGATGACTTCAGGAGAACATAAAATTATGAATGAGATATTTGCAAGTTAGTTCCAAGGCACTATCATAAAATGCATTCATAAACTTTCTTCATTATAGCAATCAATCTATAATGGAGGATTTATTTCTTCTATGAGAATCAGATTTACCAAGAATCCAAGGTGCATTTTATCACATAGACCAAAATAAAGAAGTCAAGGAAAATTATTTATGGCCGCATAAGTGGCAATCATTTATCAAAGAAATCAACTAGGCTAAGCTATTGAATTAAGAAACATCCCTGATGCTCTCTTAATAGTCAAAAACTGCTAAACAACATTTAATTCAACTTACTCCATCTATCACTAGATTCTTCATTAACCTGAGAGTTGCAACTTATCAAACACCTAGCAAACTGAAGTGACAGAATATATCCAGTTAAGGATTTCTTGAGATGATCCTGCTCCTAGGATCCTCAGAGTGAAACAAAGCCGCTAGATTAAGAAGAAAAGTATGGTTGAAGTGGTTGCGTAGTGCTTCTGAATCAGTATTCTCAACCGCAAACATGAGAATGCCATAGATTGTGTTGGAGATGGAGCTAAAAAGGGACGTAAAGATCACTGAAGGTGGTTCATATCGAGCAAGACAATGGGAGCACATGGGCAGCGGGAAGATGAAGCAAGCAAAGGAGATTGGCAGCCAGCACCTTCATCAAAGATGATAAGGGGTGGTCTTTGACCTGAGGATGTAGAGGATCTTGAGAAGCTCGTGGCACTTGGGGTCCAGCTGAGAAGGGAACTTTTAGCAAAGGTTTTGGTGAAAGGGAAAATCTTAATGCATAAGGGATCAAGAGCTACCAGTCAGCGTCATGCGAGGACTGTGAGATAGCGGCACCTGATTCGGATTGCAATGGACTCGAGCCCGATCAAGTTTTGAAGGGAGGTCAACTTCCTTGGGCAGATAATTCCTTAATACGAACTTGTTCCTTCAGATAGTTACATGTTCGCCTCGAATTCCTAAAGAAATATCTTATAATATCATATCTATCTTTGATGATACGGTGCGCCTTCCAAGAGCACATGAAACTTGGATGAGGATGACTTAAGATCAACCACACTACGCCAGCTTCATGCAAATTCTTTTACTCGTCTGACATAAGATATGCTTAAACTCACTTCATTTATTATGTCCATGTACCTTCTCTTGATTAAGTTAAATATGACAAAGTTGAAAACATGATCATAGCTTATGCTTCAGAATTCCTAAATTTAAAATAAGATATCACACAACATGCAGGGAAAGAGCAAAGGCCGACAAAGGCAATTTCTCAACATGTTGAAAAGCTGGCTTCATAAGAAAAAAGTTGAGAATTTCTAACCTTTTAATGAATCACAATCAAGGATACCAAAGAAGAAATGGACCAATAACTGGTACTACAAAAAGCCTTGCTACAAGGGCCTTTCTACGAAACCCATATCCATCATCTTCTCTTCAAGCTCATCATGCTTCTTAAGTTGTCCGGCATTCCTCAAAAGCATCATCACTTTCTCATAGATCGAATTAGATGGTTTCAGACCTTTATCCCCCACCATCTCCTTCATCAGCCAATACGCTCGCTTCCAGTGACCCCTCCCACAAAAGGCTGTTATCAAGACCCCATAAGTGTTAACATTTGGCTCGACTCCTTCCTCTTCCATCTCCCTCTTCATCTTCAACACCATGTCCATCGACTTTGCATTACTGAACAACTCCATCAGCAGATTATAAGTTACTATATTAGGCTGTACCTTGAGCTCCCGCATCCTCTCATAGAGCTTATGCGCAGCATTCATGTCGTTCAAATTCAGAATGCATTTGAATATCGGGTTGAATGAGTGGGCATCTGGTGAACACTGCTTTGCACCCATCTGGTTGAGCATCTTAAGTGCAGCATCTAGATTCTGCTGGCCCTTCCGGCAATGCGCATCAATTATAAAATTATAAGTTATGATATCTGGCTCACAGCCGAGCTGCTTCATCTGATTATTCACTTGAAGAACTTGTTCAGTACGGCCCGCCTTAACATGTGCCCTCATGAATGCATTGAAAGTTGCAGTATTGGGCGGGCATCCTGAGTCAAGCATTTGGCAGAGCAGCTCATGGGCACGGGGCAGTTGCCCAGCCTTGCACATTGCATCTATCACAGTAGTATAAGTGTAAACATTTGGGATCACACCAGCTTCCTTCATCTCACGAAACACTCGTTCAGCCTCATCAATCCGCCCAGCACGACACCAAGAATGTATAAGTGCCGAATACACAACAACATCTGGATCAAATTGTCCACGAAGGGAATCAAAAAGTGCCTGAGCTTCAGCAGCAGCACGCTTCCTAGAAAAAACAGAAATAACAGCGGACAATGAAGTGTTATCAGGATGGAGCCCATACTCCGGCATACGACGAAACGCATGAGCAGCTTCACTTGTAAGCCCAGCACGAGCAAGACGCCGAACAAGTATAGAGAAAACGCGGAAATTTATTGGTACTTTTCGTTCTCGCATCTGATCGAGCAGTTTCCATGCAATATCAAAGTTCTGAAGCTTGCCAGCAAAATCAATAATTTCAGCGTAAACAAGAGAAGAATCAGAGCAAGGAGAAGGTAACGAGTTAATCCACCAGTTAAAGAAGGACAGCGACTGCGGGAATGGGAGAGATAGACGGGGCGAGCGAAGGCGGCGGAGGAGAGTGGCAGCGGCGGAAGGGGAGAGAGGGGAAGGAGAGAGAGCTGAGAATGATTCCGAGAGGGAAACGGTGATGAGATCGTGCGGTGGAGATGAGATGTTGGGTAATGGTGAACGGTGGGATTTGATTAGGGAGTGAAGTTGGTTGATGAGTTTGAGCTCGGCGTTAGAGATGGTGTTGTGGTTGAGCTCGTCGTCGTCGGTATCCAGGAGAGGCTGAGAAGTTGAAACAGTTGATAATAACTGTCGAGAGAGCAGGAGAGAAGAAGAGAGCCGTTGCCGGAGCACGAGTGACATGGCAGCGGCGGCGGCGGCTGTCGGACTAATGCTGTGGAAAGTGGAGTCTAGTCATGTTTTAAGGAAAAGTTTGCAAAATTAGCTCCCATTAATTAATTTCAGAAACTATCTTTGATAATAACCTTTACATAACTTCATGCCTGGTACCATCAAATGGATTGGCCCGTTTATGCGAAAACATAGTGAAATGTTTGATAATTTGTTTCCTTGTAACTTAAGTAGCCAACGCACCGAAGTCGACGGTTTCTACTCGATATATAGCAGCCGATCCCCAACTACTTTCGTGCGTCTGTTTCCCATCGAGCACAAGCGCTCCGCTCTCCCACCACTGATTTCCTCACTTCTCCCAAAATCAAAATGGAAATTGAACGAATCAAAGCAAAATAATTAATTAATTGTCTTAACTTAACTGAAACGAAGTTTAGAACATTTTTCCGGCAACGAATTTTCTTCTTCTTCGTTTTATTCCGTAAGAGCAATAACCCTAGTTTTTTTAATTTCTCATGCACAGCAAAACTGCGACTTGGCCAAGTTGAAATTCATGGACCAACCGGCCTTAACTTCAAATGTTAATTGGGCTACCTGCACATGGAAACGTCCAATATTTAATAGGCCGATAATGAAAGCAAGCCCAATAATAGCTACAATGGTTTATTGAGTACCCGCTCCTTTCATTTCATTTCTACTATTTAATTATTTAAAAAGCATCGTTACGGTATTTATTACTCTATGCATGCTTGCAAGTTGCCAATTCCGATCCAAATTTTCTACAAAGAGAAAAGAGTCATTTAAAAGTTATATATGACTTCAGTAATGGATGTGTTCTTTTACGCACACGGAAGCGACTTCTTCTCTATTAAAAAATTATTTTTAATTTATTTTTTTATTATAAAAAAATATAAAAAATTATTTTTAATTTTTTTAATATAAAAAAATATATTATTTTTAACGATATTATTTTTAATAACTCATTTTTAAAAATTCTTTTAAAAAAACTCACTTTCAAAGCAAAAAAAAAAAAAAAAGACACCAAAATAAAAAACTTCTAATGAGCTTAATTTAGAAATAGCCTAAAAAAGTTTAGAGTGGAATTAATTATTTTTAAGTGAAGTTCATTAGTGCTTAAGAAAAAAACATACATGAACCTTGATCTTTGTGCTGTCATGGAAACATAACTATATTATACGATGATTTTTATATTATAGATCATCATAGACTTTCCTACTCAGCTTTGAAGTTATCGTACAACGTTGAAGGTTTTTTCCCCTCTCTATCTAAAGAAATGCATATTGAAACGTAGTTAGGATGTAACAAAACTTTGAACCATATCTATTTACTGAACTTCAATAATCTGAACAGCGATATTAGCTCTTTTTAAACTTCTCAACATTATACAAATATATATATATATATATATAAACATTTCTGTGTATACACTTAAAAGTAAATCCATCACTTTATTACCCTAAAATTTGAGATTAAATTATAAAATATTTGAGAATATTTTTGAAATTTTCTTAACGAAAACTATTTTAAATTTTTTTAAAATTAGCTCCATTTTTTTAACAAAAAATAAATAATAAATAAAATTTGATAACGTATACTTTTTATAAATATATTTTTTAAAAAAATTAAATTTTATAAAATATTATAAAAAATTTACTAAAATATATAAAATGAAAAGAATTGAAAAGCAGTTCTAAATACCAACTAAATTACAACCGTGCGATCAAATTGTAAGCGGAAAAGTGCGAAAATGTGCATATAAAAGATGCATTATTAGCAATAATTAATTAGGAAGAACCTCCCTGGCAACAAATAATTAATTTAATGTACATCTAAGTCTAATATGAATATTATTGCATAGATATACAATGCAAATTCTGGCCGGACTTGCTCCAGAATACATGTTAAATTAATACATATAACAGCAAAATTTTAATCAACAAATCATCATACCATTAATTATCTTTACAATAATGTCGTTAGCTTGGTATCTATCTAGAGAACAACGAAGAACTCCTGATCATAGTTCTTCTGGGATGCTCTGCAATGCAGGACACCACCTGCTTCGGCTCTTCATCGTTACTGGCCGTCGACGTAAAGCATTCAGCAGTTGATCTAAAGCTTCTGCTCTTCTATCTGCATTGATTGCAGCAAGCATTTGCTTCAGTTGTTTCTTTGTCAGAACTATCTTCACTCTCACAGCACCACCACCACCACCGCCGGCGCTGTTGTTGTTGTTGTTGTTAAATTCATCTCCGCCGCCGTGATGACTAACGACAGAATCCGACCATGTCACTCTCTGTCTTTCTGATCTCATCTGCTTGCTGTAGGCATTCATCTTGTTCTCCATTGTTTCTGATTTTTTGAGTTCGATTGAAAAATTGTTGTTTGTGTTTTAGAAGCTAGAATCGAGGGGGCTTAAGTAGACAGGGAAAGAAGAGGAGACCTCATTTGTGGTATCTTAAAAAATTAAATACTAATATGTTAGATATAATAATTATATTATATGTTTATTTTAGTTTCAAGTCGTTAATTTGGTTAATATAATGTTATTCCATGTGGTTGTTGTAAAGCTAAGCCAGCTGTGATGTATGTATGATCAAATCAAACACCATTAAATTATAATTACGATAAGTAATTAAATTAATTAATCTCCATATAGAAATAAAAACATGAAGTGTTACAGTAATACCAAGCTAGTAGATATTTTTTATTGTTATTATTATTATTATTATTATTTCTGCAGCTGCTTGTAGATTTTTTCTGATAGTCTCTCTGTTAACGCAATTAATCTCTTACGTTTCACTCTATATATCAATCTGATTCTGCATACGACTTACAGAGCATTGATTTTGACATAGAACTTTATGAAACCAAAAATATTTTATTTTATTTTTAAAAATAATTTTTTTAAAAATTAATAAATAAGTAATAATAAAATTTTATAATATAAAATATTTTGTACCTTTTAAATAAATTTGTATAATATTATAAAAAATTTATTGAAAATGTGAAATAAAATAAAATTTTTGAAATTGAGTGAAACGAAATACAAAACTCCTCCTTATATGTTTCTAGATGAATTCTCGCGTTTAAAGGATATATATAAGATTTATGAATAAATCTTTTGTTGTTGATAGTTTCATGCATTATTAATTAATATATAAGATAAGTTGGAACCATGCATAATATACATATTTCAGGGGTGTTGAAAGTACGTTTCCCTCTATTTTTTATTTAAAAGTTATTTTGATATTTTTAATAATTTTTTTAAATATTTAAGAATATATTTTTAAATATTTAAAAATATAGATAACTTTATTAAAAATCAAATTTGTTTAAAAAATTTTTAAATAAGTTTTTTTTTAAAAAAAAATTCTTATTTTATATCTCCATAGATGTACAATTAACCTATAAATTAAGTTAGACCCTTGAAGTTTTTTTTCTTTTCTTGCATGCAATCTACTCAACTATATAAGGTATTATATAATCTAACTATAGCTAGCTAGCTAATTGATCTATAGTGCTTTACATAAATTAGAAAAAAGAAAAAAGAAAGGGATGGGGTTGATTGATGCTGATAGAAGCTTAACTACCAAAATTAAAATCATGCATATATGTAGTTACTATTAATATATCAACAGTAGTTACAGCTCTCTAGAAATGTTTTGAGAGGTTAAGCTTTCCAGAATGTCTCTGTTATAATAATAGCTATAAGTGAATGTTTTGATAATCAACATTGATTTGAACCCATCTGCCAATTATATATATTAACATGTAGCTAGTAATTAAAGATAATTACAAATTAAGAAACAAATATTAGTGTTGACTGTTGAGTTCAAAAGAATGTTCAGTTAAGCTAGTTAAGTGTGTATTGTAAATGTGCTAAAGTTCAAAAGTAAAAAATAAAAGTTAGAATTTTTTAAAAAGAAAGTTATTTTGAAATAGATTTAAAAAAGGTGTGAAATTCTCAAATTTAATGAATAATTAAAATACATGAATTTTTTAAAATTCTAAATGTAACGTAAAGAAGTGAAGTTTAGAAATTTTAAAATACGTCTTTGGCGAGGATGATCATTGATTCAACAATAAGATATATTTGAAGATTGACGGTGTTTATAAACTATTTAATATTTATATTTTTATTAAATTTTTATAATATTTATAATTTTTTTAAAAATTTGAAAATTAAAAATAAATTATATATACAATTAAGTAATAAAATAAAATTTATTTTAAAAACAATTTTAAAATTACTTTTTAATTCTGAAAAAAATTTCTATCTTTAGCACTTCTAAACGTCAACTTAACTCACATGGAGATGAGATGAGAGGCGAGCATTACGGAACCAAAAAGATAAGGCGGATGGATACCGCGGTTGCGTGCTTCTCTGAATGTTTTGTGGGGACATGCATTTGAAGATGGTGGAGGACGGCGCTACCTCCATCAACGCACCGACGCGAGAACGCGGCAAGCTGCCGGTGTTTTGTTACCCGGAATTTCCTTAACTCAGATAATTGAGGCACCGTTTCATCATTGCGTTTCGAGAAATATTTTATTTAATTTTTTTATTATAATAGTTTAAAATTTTTTAAATAAATATTATATATTATAAAGTTTTTTAATTATTAATTATTATTATTATTATTTTAGTTAAAACATAGAACTTATTTTTTGATTATTTTTACAATATTTTTTATTCTAAAACTTTTTCATTTTTCCTAAATAAGGAAGCAACTTAGGATCTACAGTGATGTGTTTTTTTATAGGTTTTATTAGTGAGTTTTTAAAATTGATTTTTAAGAACTATAAGTTATCAAAATAAATTAAAGAATTATAAAAATAATTTTTTGACAAATATTTTTTTTTGGTAGAAAGAACACACTTATGTTTCAAGCTAGCTTTATGCGTCCTACAGTTCGTTGTGCCTTATTATTTTCCTAGCGGGAAAACTCGAAGCTGTATGTACTAGTTTCCATCCTACGGGCTTATTCAGTTGGACCAAAGCTTCAATGGAGTAATAGAAGTGTTTATAAAAAAAAAAATTTAATGTAAAATATTTTTATTATATTTTAAAATATAAGTTTTATTTTTTAAAATAATAATACAATAATAATTTATAAAATAAATTTATATTTTTAAATTTTAAATAAATCTATAAAATTATTTAAAAATTTTAAAATAAAAAAAAGTTTTTGAAAAGTAAAAAAAAGTTTAGCCATCCGAATGAGTTTTATTGTTCACTTGTCTAAGAATGAATCTTTTGTTACAAAAAATTAGTTTCACCAGAAGCGAAGATAACTAAACCAGAGTAAGTTGTTTTAAAAATCTTTTGAATTAAAATCATTTTACGTAATTAAAAATCAATCAACATATTAACTTTTATTAATACACTATAAATTGTTTATTAAATTATATATTAATTTGTTAATTTAGAGCGACAGGTAAGGGTGGGACGTTAAAGTTGAACATATGCATGCAGCAAGGATACAAAAACACGTACAAGGATAACAGAGGTGACACTTGAAAGCTCCACAAAAGTAATAATAGGAACATTATCAACAACACCAAATTCCAATTATCCAGCTTCCTACTCTGGACACTTACAAGTTACAACAGCTACCAATTAACTCTTTAGATAGATAGATAAAAGGTCCAGTTATTCATGAACTAAAAAATCGTAGATTGTTTCCTTTGTGCATTTCAGAATTTACTGGACAGTAACTTTGCCAACCATGCCAGCTCCCTGGTGAGGTGCGCAGTAGAAGGAGTAGGTTCCCTTCTCATTGAGCGTGATGCTGAATGATTCATCCTTAGCATTAAGTAGGTCTTCCTCATTCATGGAGATAGCAGAAACATTTACACCAGATGGAACTTCGTCTTCATCAAAGATGACGTTGTGGGGGAACCCTGCGTTGTTCTTGAACACAATCTTCTCCCCAGCAGGGACAGTGAACTCGTTAGGCACGAAGACCAGACCACCGTCGCTGGCCCCAAGAAGAACTTCGAATGCGAATGCGTTACCTGCCAGCATTGCGCTTGCAGCTGTGGCAACTGCTGCAATACCTACGGTATCACGAAGAGAAGCCTTGATTGCCATCGGTGTAGGGACGACCCTGGCGCCTGCAGGAGAGCCACTGCATATCTTGGCTGCAGAAGCACCAGCCCTGAGACCAGTGAAAGAGGGAATGGTAACAGCGGCAGCTGCAGTCATGCTTGCCATTTCCTTCTCTTCTTTTTGAGTGTTCAAGCAGAAGTTAGACCTGGAAACTGAGGTGGAGAAGAGAGCTAGCAAAAATTTATAGATGGAGAAGAATGAGAGTGTTCTGAGATATAGATAGCTGTTGATTAATGTTTATTGCTGAAAACATAGGAAAACTGAATGGCAGAGAGGGAGAAGGCTATCCAGTGAGTCTCCTTCTATTGGCTGGGATTGAAGATGTAATCTGACATGGCATAGCCATTTTCACCATGAATTTCCATACCATTTGGTGTTTATCAACTATGCTATCAAAATGCACATCATAAGGATGAAGTGTTCTGGGAAATAATTGGCAAGTTCATTGCCTACGTGGCATGACTGGAGCCTTACATCAAGTTATATACTAGCCTATCCACTCCTGGCCCATATCCATCAGCAAAGCTAAGTGTAGTTAAAAGAGTTAACAGTCGATAAATGATCTGTCCATCTCGAGGAAAATAAGAAAGCCAAGTTACTAGCTATAGGAAAAATCAACTTACCCACTCTGACTGAAAAGTGTTCGAAATGATGAATTCACATGTTAAACATCAGCCTTTTTCTTTCCAGAGTTGTTTGAAGATGAAACTGCACAGGTTACATCCAAGACAACCTGAGAAAATATTTTCTAAATCACAAGACTCCCCATAATGAAATTCATAACCGGACAAAATGCCTCCTCTTTTATAGTAATCGGCAAACAAGATGACAGGAATAGAAACAAAGGCCTAAACATTCTGTTATTATATTGGTCTACAGATCAAATGTTTAAATTTAGTGTAGGTTAGAAGTGAAGTCACCAACCTAAACACACATTAGATTACAGTACATATAAATTGTATAAGCTAAAGACAAAGCAAAACTTGAAACATTTATAAGTCGATTGAACAAATAAATGTTAAATGTCTGCTAGGAAGGAGATCTTATGAAGTGGACTATGCTTCACATGGAGATGACACATATGAAGAAAATAATACTATGACAATAAGTCTACAGAAGAAGAAAGATATATATGATTTTCCTTTGCAGAAGAAAATAGTTTCTACACATAAGAAACAAGAAGCAAAAACTGTCTAATTGAATAAGATATGAAGACATTCAAACTAGCTTTCAGCTTGATTTACTGCTCAAAGTACCTTTCATGTTTTCTTTCTGCCGGTTAGAAGATCCTCTTAGCTGCTTTAATGTGGAAACTATCTGTGGTCTAAGAGTTTAAAAGGATGCTCAATCTCGTCCTCCTGTACTTGCTATGTAGTATTAGAAAGATGTTCATTTACCAAAACAGCATAAATTGGACAATTTTCTATTATACTAGAAAGTATAATCATCTGACCAGGGAAATCGGCACTGGCTGCCATATGTTTGACAATCCCCAAGTCAGCTTAATCATACTCAGAGGAAGCCAACTATTCCATCAGAGCTGCCTCCAATTCCTCCTCCTCCTCTTCATCCATCATAACCTTTTGCAGCTGCTTCAATACATTGAATATTGAGGGTGTCATTGAATGTGATTCATCTTCCACTCCAAATGTGTAGACTTCATTATGAAGCTGCACAGAGCTACAGCCAATTGGCTTCCTGACTGATCGATCTCTCATTGCTTTCCTCATAGTGGCAGCATCCGTCCATCTCCCAGCATCCAGATACATACTAGCCAAAACTGCGTACCTCCCTGCATTCTCAGGATCAAGAAGAAACAATCTATTTGCTGCCTCTTCTGCAAGTTCCAAGTCATTGTGCATTCGACAAGCGCCAAGCAAAGCACCCCAAACATCTCTTTCAGGCATCACCGGCATTCCTCTAATGAACTCAACAGCATCACTCAACAGCCCAGCACGACCCAGCAGGTCCACCATGCAAGCATAATGCACTTGATCCTTCTTCACTCCACACTTGTCCATCATATCAAACATCTCCCAGCCTTTATTGACTAACCCCGTATGACTGCATGTCGAGAGAATGCTGACAAAGCAGATACCATCGGGTCTAATGCCCATCTCTAACATCTCCAAGAATATCTCTAGTGCTTGCCAAGGATGGCCATGCATCCCATAGCCCCGCATCATTGAATAAAAAACAACAATGTTTTTGTCACTAATTCTATCGAAGATATCCCTAGCAATTCCAAGATGACCACAATTTGCATACATTCCAATAAGTCCACTGCCAATCTCAGCATCCAATCTCATCCCAGATTTCACAGCATAAGTGTGAACCCACATGCCAGCATGTACAGCAACCAATGAAGTACAAGCCACAAGGACGGTAACAAGAGAAACATAATCAGGCTTGTTGTCTCCATCATCCCACAACATGTGATGGAGATGCAAGATGGCTTCACGGGCATGACCATTCTGGATATAGCCCGCGATCATGGAATTCCAGCTGACGAGGTCCTTCGCATCAATCTCATCAAAAACTTTCTTAGAAGCCATAACCTGTCCACATTTTGCATAAAATGCTACAAGCGCATTGCCCACAAACAAATCCGTATGCAGTTCATCACGGACAGCATGAGCATGCACAGCTCTGCCACCGCCCCTATCACCAGATTCGGCGCATGCCTTGAGAACGAACGTGTACGTGTAGCAGTTTGCAGCAATATAGGTATGCCTCATACAAGCATATAGGTCCACGGCTTCCCTTGTAACAGCTTCCGAAGAAGTGTAGCTTCTAATCATGATATTCCAGAGGAAGACATCTTTATCAGGCGTTCTATCGAACACATTCCGTGCATAACCAAGATCGCCGGATTCCGCATACCGAGAAACGAGTTTTGACCCAAGAAACATGTTCTGAGACAACCCTGCAACTATAATCTGGTCATGGATTTGGTTCAGGTGGGATTTGCTAGAGCATGTCTGCAAAATTTTGGAGAAATGGAATGAGTCTCTGGAGTGAGTTGCCCATCTGATATGGTAAAACAAGAAAATCCTATGCCTTCTCTGGGTTTGCGTTCTTGTTGTGAGACCAAGCATTTGAATGATAAGCAATGCTAGCGGTCTCCTCTACGCACTTATTAGCATCATTTGGTATGTAAGAGAATTTCTATTGCAGTTCTTAAAACGGAAATATTCCTGTTACAATTTTTCTACGTTAAATTTATTGAGCTTGAAGTGTTTATCAACTTATGTCTTTAATGGGCCTCTCCAAGTAGGCTTTTTGAGTGAGGTCCAGCCTACCACGCTGCCGATACTGTTTCGGGTGACATCGCTACTAACGGGTTGGTATCCATTTTAAACAAGTTTCCTTCTGCTGGAGCATTAACGCGTATTGGATAATAGTATACAATTCGAATCGGGTTTTATATGAAAGCAATTGTGCCTTCTAGAAATCTTCCGTATTTCGATAGAACGAAAGAACCTAGACCCAAAATTTACTCTCTCAGAGTCTCAGAGGGTTCTTCTAATCAAAAGAATCTGATCATGGTAGGCATTTTTCTGGCATGGTGTGTTAGATTAATCTGGTTCTTTGTCGATCTTTGATTCGGTTTTTTCTTTCCGTGCAGGCCGACTTACCAAGGAGCAGGTACAAAAATTTTAGCGACTCACCAATCAGGCCTAGTGAATTCTTGTTTTCTCAGTAGCTGTTTTTTGCTTGTCTGACGGTTCGTCTTGAAATTAGGCGTAATTCTAATTGGAATAGAAATGATATTGAAATGGGTCCAATTGTTGAGTTACTAGCTTATGGTTTTGAAGGTAATGCTGGTTAAATTGTTGAAAATGGATATATTGGAAAATTTCAAAACCATTTAAGAGGTAGTGTTTGGGATTTTTGCGTCTGTTTATCTTTTTGCTAGCTGTCAGCTACTAAAATCTTGAAAATGGTCAGCTAGGCATGTTTAGTTGATCTGGAACTGGTTTTTCTTGTCTTGAGAATTGTGGTTTAAGTGTTTTGTTGTCTACGATTGAGGTGATACAGTGCAATTCTGTCTCTGAATGATATTTGGTGTATGAAAAGTCAACTTCCAGATCAATTTTGAGCCAGAATTAGCCAATTTAATGAAAAGTTATCCTCATAGTGTGTTTACTTTACTCAACTAAAGGCTAAACTTAGGCATTCATAGTTCACTGGATAGCTTTTGTACTTCCCTTTAGATTGCTCATGCAGAAAGACTTGAGGTTAGTTAGCTTGATGTTTACCACTTCTTTTATAGGCAGGCATGCTACAAGTAATATCTATATGAGGAATATGGAAATCAATTAGATGTATGAGATTTGTGATTAGCCTAATAATACCATCAATCACTTCAGTAGTGCTTAATAAAATTTTAAGAAACTAAGGTAAGTATGTTAGTTTGATGATGCTAGGTAGCATGTTTGTCAGCTTTCCATTACGTGCAGCTTATCATTATAGTGATGAATATGTAAGGCAATTGTTGAGTTTGATCCTGGTAAATTGGTATGAATTGCTTTTCCTTCTCCAAAGACACCTCACGTTTTACTCATCATTTAGAACTTGCGTGACGTATGCTTACTTGCATTTCTTCCTTTAGATACAAAAGCATAAATTATGCAAAAAGATATTGTGTCAAGTGCATTTTACTTGATGGGATTTAGGGTTTTGATTTAATATTTAGGTTGTTTGGTGGTTTAGCTTGGGAGGTGTTAACATTGATGAAATTAGTTCTAAGGCAATGCCCAATTATATTATTTCAAATTTGAGGTGATGAACATGGTGAGTGATGTGAATGGTTGGCCAGTTTGGAAGTTCAAGTCATCTCTTATTTAAGTTCTTTAGCAAATCATGTCTGTAAGTATTCCAAATCAATGAACAAGTTAGACTTAGCTCTTTCATGATCAAAATTATATTACATGGTGTTAATTGGATACAAATCTTTCAGCCAGTAATTTCTTTTAATATTAAGGTTGGTCTTTTTCTTCTCACCAATTAAGTTTGATTTTCTAATGAGTTTGTAGATGCAGTGGTTAAGATGGACATGATCCCTGTTTCTGCAGCTAAAGGATATTTCTTACAACATATACTGTCTGTTTTCTTGTTTGAATTTGATTGGTGGAATAAAAAGGCCATTATCTTGTTTGCAATCTGAGGGTAAGTTTAGAATAAAGTCTTTAAGTTTAAGTTATGTAAAAAAGTTGAAGGTTGTATGTAATCAGTATGTTTTTTTTTTTTAAATTCTAAGCAAAGAATATAACTCTTAAACTTCTACATAGTTTATTATTGTATTCATTCTTAGTTTTGCTTTTACTTAGCCTGAGTATTCTAATTTGCATTCTTATGCAACAGAGATCGAACTAGATCACTATCTTTTTCAAGATCACATTCCAGAACTAGATCTAGGGGTTAACCTCCTTCGAGGGTCCCCATCTCCCCGTCATAGATCTCGGTCAAGGTCAAGATCGCGATATGGATGTCCCAGAAGGTTGTAGAATATATCCTGAAATCGTCATCCTTTTTCCAGAATCTAACTTAATATTCTTACTTCAGAGAGATGATGCTGCAAATCCCAGACACGCTGTATGTGACGGGGCTGTCTACCAGTGTAACAGAAAGGGACCTTGAAGATCACTTTTCCAAGGAGGGAAAAGTAAGTTATCTTATGTTGCTGTTTTAGTTTAGAGTTTTGTGGCACTAATGCTCTTCTCTTCTTTCAGGTACTTGTTTTCCCTATTGTTGTTGAACCACGTACACGCATCTCTCGAGGTTTTGCATTTGTGACTATGGACATCGTTGGTGATGCAAAATGCTGTATCAAATTTGTAAATCATTCGATCCTTGAGGACCAGTATATCACTTTTGAGAAGGTATTATCTGCAGTGCATATTATGTCAATGTAGATGCTTTTTACTTATCCTACCATTTGACGTGGAGGTTTTTTGGTTATATTTAGAAAACATTGGGTCAGCTACTGTTTGGCAGCAATCAAGGATGATGAGTTCATCCATCTCAACTTTAGTCAAACAGCTTGATCAGTGGCTGGTCTAATGGTTTTCCATGCATCACAACTAAATAGCAATATTGTTCAACTATTCCGCCTCAGCACTCAACTTCAACTCTCATCAACTTATCAATGGACATTTCCGACCCTAGTCAAGCATTTATGGTAACTCTGTTTGGGGTTCTTTAGAACAGGATTCGATAAGTGTCTTTCCTTCTTGGATAGTTTCAGTGGTTTCCTACATCGTGTACTCTTATATATCTTTTATATGGTTTTGAGATCTCAATCTAGGTATTAGTGGTTTATTTATTTTGGATTTTATTCATGCAATCCTACCTATTCTATAAGCTTAGAAGAATAGGTGATGGATGTGCTTATGTGCATTTTGTTCTTATTTACCTTCAGTCAAGGAGGCAAAGGCCAGTAACGGCAACTCCTGGGAACTACCTTGGACTGAAGAGTAGCAGAGACGGTAAGTTTTGCAATTTTATAATAATAACCTGTGATCCAGATTGCCTCTTCATTTCATTCTTTCATTATGGTCTCCACTTTGCTGGCTAGTATTGAGTAACATAGTTGCTTCCCATATGTTAACACATAATTTGAAATGTCTATCGTCAGGTGATCATGGCAGGTATCATGGAAGCTATGGCCATCATGACTTAGGCTATCGCAGATCACCAAGGCGATCTCCTTATCGTGGAGGTCGTGATGTATCCCCTCGAAGATCACCATGGTGGCAGGTCTTGGCGGCACAGATCAAGGTGATATTCACCTTATAGGAGCCCAGGGAGAGGGAGCTCTCGTCGATCAAATGGCTGTGCCAGATAAAGCAATTTCTTTGTTACCTTGAGAAGGCCTGTACCAAGTAGACATGATGTATCTATGTAGCTTTTACCTTTTTTGTTCTCGACGGATTGTTTTACGCACTTTTTCCATTATGCTCAGTGCTTGCCTTGTATCCAGTTGGTATCTTGTGGATATGTTACTTTTTAATATTTTTTTAATCTCGATCATGTTGGAGTAGCTTCTGGATATCGATTTACGGTGGAATGACAGAGTACGTTGGTTGAACAACTAGCTTCGCAGTACTAGAGTCTTTACAATGATGGGCAGTTTGTTGATGTTGTTGTGCTTCTTGCCACCCTATTGGCTGCGTTATCTTTGGGTTCTGGATGCTTAATTATTGATAAAGTATATTCTCAGCTGCGTTGGTGTTAGATGGTGTTGTTCAAAACTTTCAATGTTTGTAACTTTTTTGGTGACTATGGAAAACTGCAGCAAGTATATTGCCCTCGTAACCCTTAATGAGAGTGGCATATAGAGGATGTTTGGAAGACTGGAAGAGCTTATTAGGTTTTTACAATTTAATTTTTATTTCATATTTCTCAATAAAGTTTTTTAAATAATTCATAAAATTATTTATAAATATTTAAATAAAAAAAATTTTACGTTTCGAGATGTTATTATTAATTATTTTCATTAATTTTTTTATAAAAAATAGGACTTATTTTTTTAAATATTTTAAAATATCAAATTTCTTTTAATAAACACTTAAATATTCGACATATTTTATGTGAGAGTTTTTATAGTTATTAGTGGGGCATGCTACTTTGTACAGTGATAGATGGTGTTTGAAACATTTTAAAATTTTAATTATATATTTTTTATTAAATTTTTATAATATCTACAAAATTTTAAATTATAGAAATTTATATCGTCAAATTTTATTATTTTATGTTTTAAATTAAAAAAAAAGTAATTTGAAATTTTTTACAATTTTTTAATTTAGAAATATTTTTATTTCAAAATATTTTAAAACATTTTTCTTAGTCGGCTTCATTAATAACGACATCTAGAACTAGAATTAACCAGAATAGTCAATGTTCAGTAAAGTAGTGTTAGGTTTAATAGGTATTATATGTTTGAAGAACAAGATAGAGGAGTTGGTGGTTGAGGGACTCGGCGGGCGTCTGCTTCTGTCGAGGTTGATGGAGAAATCTTTTGTCTTTTTCTTGTTGTCTTCATTCTCCTGCTCTCCGGTTCCCTTCCCTCCTTCGTCCATTTCTGTCTGTAAATTTCAATGCTACCTAACCCTCTACTATTATTAATTTTAATTCCAATTTCTCTCTCGTCCGTTCATATAAATTACTAATTAATCAGAACCCTTTGTCTAGTGCGTATTTATTTCATTATTAATTAGTTTTAAAAATTAATATTCCAATAAAATTATTAAAAAGATTAAAAGTTAAATTTAATTATTAAATTTAAATTTTAAAATAAAATTTTAGCTTAAAATTTCAATTTATATTTATTCTGATTTGAAAGTAAATTTGGAGAAAAAAATTGAGATCAAAGTGTAAACCTGAAAGTCTATAGCTGGTTTGGTAGTACATATCAAAAACAGTTTTTTAATTTTTTTTATTTTATATTTTTAATATATATTTTATAAGTATTTAAAAAATTTTATTTAAAAATTTAAATATTATAAAAAATTTTACATAATAAAATTATTTTAATATATATATTTTTTATTTTTTTAAAAATAAAAAAAAACTCATTTTTCTAAAAATAAAAAAATAAAACTTATTTTTTGAAAAGGATAAACATATGTTCTGTTTTAGAAAATCAATCCCAAACTCACCCTAACCGAAATCCGTGCACCCGAAACAAAAAACCGGATGCAAACAAGCTCGTTTGCAAACAGAGTTAGCGATGTTTTTGGAATGCTTACGAAAAAAAGTATTTTTCTAAAGCTAAGCTTATTTTTATTCCATTTTTAAAAACATTTATTTTTTATTCAAAAAAATTAATAAAATAAATAATAAATTTTAATATTTTTAAAATTTAAATAATTTATAAAAATATTATTAAAATTTTATTAAAATTAAATTAAAAAGAATTAAAAAAAAAAGTAATACAAAAAGGCACTCAGAGCCTTTATAGAAAGGGAAACACAAAATACAGAGACTTCATCAGATCGTAGAAGAACGGTTTTGGGTCGTGGGCCACACAGGCAGAGGGAAAATATTGTGGGCGTTGCTTTTAACCAGCAAGTCGTGGTTTTGCATTTGGAGTTATTTGTTTCTTCTCCGCCCTGCCCGTGCCAGAACTTGTTCTAAACCCTAACTTCTTCAGCACCTGGTTGAATCTAATTAACATAATAATATCCTTATGTTCTCACTGCCATAGTTAGCTTCTGCTGAATTTTTAGACAGAGACAAACTTCATATAACTTTTTCTTTCTTTTCCAGGTCGCCATCTCAAGGATTGCTGGAAAACGAAACCCTAATAACAGTGCTTGATTAACGCATTGCTTGCTTGGAAGGTTTTACGTGTACTGGAACCATGCAGAGACAAGTTTGATTATTAAATTAATCACGCATGTCCGTGATGGATGTTATATTAATATACAACTTGTGATTGATTATGTAGTGAAGTTCGTACATGTGGGGGTTAACAATAATCGCGCTCCCTGTTGAAAGTTGTCTTTTGGAGTTCATGGGTTGTATGAGAATCTTTCAAAAGATCAGCTAATGAAAAATGCTAGCTAGCTAGAAAAAGCTAACCAGCTGAACGGCTGAACTTTGCCTTGTGTGCTTTTTTCATCCTTCTAGCTAGCTAGCTCTGTTTTCGTTTCTTTTTTTCCCCTTCTTTCCTACTGTGAAACATGCAAATCTAGTGCAGTTTATAGTTCTATATATATCCTGAGATTTGGAGTTTAGTATGCAGCTGTTATTCTCTCTTTATGATTCTCTTTCCCTGTCCCTGTCTTTTTCATAGTATATTAGCGTGATAGCATGCAGTGCATGTCTACCCCGTCCCTAGTACCAGGAAAAACAAATTCTCCATCACTGTTTATGTTTTGTTCCAGTTTTGTCAGATTAAAATCTCATCTCTGTTCATATTCTTTCTTACGGAGTAACTGATACATGTTCACTTCACCCTTATACATTCATTTCAAACAATGCTTAAAATTTCAGTCTTTGTTTCAATTCATTATATATAAAAAAGATCACTGTTCAATTTCAAATATTTTACAAACTTTTAGCATATTCTATTGTATGTATAGAACATGCCTAGCAACTGTTTTTGGATAATGTCATAACAGAGCAAAATATATTATAATGTATAATATATTTCAGTTCATCTGTATGATTGTTATGACAAGTCATGTATGTAGTAGGTCCACAAGTAACTGCATTATATTCTCTAGTACTGTAACAATTGATCTGCTGAACTGTTATCTATAGCAAAATGAGTCTCGAGTCTAGATCCTAGGGTTTGCATTCCCATTAGATTCTTTAGCAATCGACTAAAACGTTGCCACCCTCTGCAATGTCAAACTAATTGAAAGTTAAAATTATTTTGGATGCTTTTGAAATGAAAATTTTCCACAATATTCAGCTGATTAAGTGACTAGAAAAGGTGGCAAGTAGCTTAAGTGCGGCATGCAATTTTGTAATATTAGTTATTAAAGATGATAACGAATGAAAAAATGGTAAAGATTTTGAACCTTTAATTCTGCAATTAGTAAATGCTTGTTTTTGGAATGTAATTTCTTTATCATTTATGTTCAAACTTCAACGATTACACTAGCAAATGAGGTGAAAACTTTAGAGGTAGTTAATTTGTAATGAAGATGGTGGCTGAATAATGTTGATGAAATTGCAGCAATCAGAGTTCTAATTTCTTGCTGCGTCTTAGCATTACAGATTTGTTTATCTTCTCTAAACATCAATCTATTAATTCTCGGATTTTAAGTTCTAATCTCATCTATCTAATCCATTTCTTAGATAATTCGGCTACACTAAATTTAATTTTTAGTACAAATGAGATCTGGACCGTTCATCCGGAGGCGGTTTTGCTGTATCCTCTATGGCTGGAGATAGGAAACCGAACTCTACTCCAAAATGTTCCCATTCAATTTTCAAATGGTCCCAAAGTAAAGGGAAGATGAACGAAACAAGGGCTAACTAAAATAGGGTGACGTGACCTGTTACCTTTCTAGCCAGACTTTGTTCACTTCTGCTCTTCTCCTATAACACGACTCCATTCCCTGTCCTGAACCGAACTTCTCTCTCTGTTAATTAAAATTAATAAAATCAAAACAAGATTTCCTTTAGTTAATAAACATATTCTAATCTATCAATCAACTTTATAATTCATTAACCGGAAAGGAATAATTGTCTCGCAATCATATATATTGGAAATATGATTATATGTTATTTTTTAAATGTAGAATAAAATGATTAATTGAAAAAATGTTTATAAAATTAAATGAGTGTCTACATATATGCTTATATATTACATTAGCTCCTTCCTCGACGTTCTAGCTTTGCTAAGGCAACCCCTTTCCATTTTTCTTGTTCTTCCCTTTCTCTTTCTGCAACTGAGACATGGAGCTTGATGGCAATGGATTCTTGGAAGAACTGTTAGCGTTTAGAAGAGACCCATGGGATTCTATTCAAACAGGAATGAACGAGCTGTTCTTCTCCGGCGAAGCTAATACTGAGCTGGACTGCAACACTACTACCACTCTTCAAGACTACTGCTGTAATATCAACAACGACGACACTGCTGTAGGATTTGTTAACTTGGGAAGTTCTTCATCTTCGTTTGACACAATGGCGGAACAAGGGTTTGATGCTTTGAGTGAAGTTTACTGTAATTCTTTTGGGAACAACAACAATAACAACAGCGGCAGCGGATTTTTTCTGCCGGAAGTACAGATGCTTACCGGATTTGGGCAGGCGGAGGAGTTACCGAGTGTTTGTAAAACTGAGATAGCGGCGGCGGGGGCGTTGCCGAACACTGCCGTCTTTGGTGTGCAACAAACAGTTTCTGATCAAAGGAGGAAGAAGAAAGCTGAAGGTGCTCCATCAAAGAATCTCATGGCGGAGAGGCGAAGACGAAAGCGGCTCAACGATCGCCTTTCTATGCTCAGATCTGTTGTTCCAAAGATCAGCAAGGTATTAAATTAATTATCTGTAATTTCATGTTTATAATTTTGTCTTTTGGGTTGAAGTTGTTGATGATGGGTTTTTATAGCATTATAATTCATATGTTTTTTGAAGATGGATAGAACTTCTATACTTGGAGATACAATTGATTACATGAAGGAATTGTTGGAAAGGATCAAGAACTTGAGAGAAGAGATTGAAGCTGGTTCATCACCAGATTCATCTTCAGAACAAGCTAATAATTTGTTGGGCATCCTCAAAGAACTAAACCCAAATGAGATCTTAGTCAGAAACTCTCCAAAGGTATGCATGAAATATTTTCACCAATCTTACTTCTTGATCAGATGATTAAATCTTTCTGCATTAATTTTTCTTTTTGGTTCTAAATTTGTAAGTTTGATGTTGAGAGAAGAGAAGGAGACACAAAGATAGAGATCTGTTGTGCTTCAAGGCCAGGGTTGTTGTTGTCAACTGTGAACACCTTGGAGGCGTTAAGGTTAGAGATACAGCAGTGTGTTATTAGCTGCTTCAATGACTTTGGAATGCAGGCTTCTTGCTCTGAGGTGATAATAAGATAAATAATAAATTGCATCCTTTATAACATCTCTTCTTTTCACCATTGCTGTCTGCTAGCTAGCTGCATGCTTTTGAAATGCAAGCGAAGTGAATGGGAATTGGTGTTTGTTCTTATGTGTGTTTTTAATATTGTTGATGGTGATGAGACAGGACGTGGATCAGAGAGCACTTGTCAGCTGTGAAGACATAAGGCAAGCGCTGTTCAGGAATGCAGGCTATGGTGGAAGGTGTTTATAGTAGTTAGCTGTTTGAAATCTCTGAAGAGCTCTTTTTGGGAGCTTCTGCTTCTTTATTAGATTAGGGTTTTTGAGACCAGTAGGTTTCTCATATTAAAAAAAACACTGTAATTCTAAATAAATTGTTGCATGATATGTTGGTGATTTTACTTGAATTCTTGGCCCATTCAGTCATGTAATATATATGTTATATATATATGTTAGTGTTTTATCTCTTCAGTATTTAATCTTTTCATTCAAGAATAATGATTTACAGCTAGCTAGTATAAATATATTTATGTAATTCTTTGTTGTTGAAAAATATAGAAAGTAAACTAGTCAAAAACTTCTGACAAACAGCTCTTCAAGTTTTGGTTTCTAGCTTCTGAATCATCTGAATATAAATTTGTTGTTATTATTGTTTGACTACTTCAATTTCAGAAACCATGTTCTTCTCTTAAATTCATATTCAGTAGAGTCCATGGGCCGTTTGGTAGCTTATTTCATTTCAATAATTTTATTTTATTTTATATTTTTAATAAACTTTTATATTATTGATTTGTTTAAAATTTATGAAGTATAAATAATTTTACTTTATAAAATTTTAAAAATTTATTTTAAAATCTTTTTATGTAAAACATAAAATTTATTTTTTGAAAAATGATAAAAATATTTTTTATTTTAAAAAAAAATTTCAAATTACTTCAAAATGCAGCTATGAAACAAGGCAAAAAAAATTTTCTTTTTTTTTCAAAAGAAGTGTAACAAAGAAGAAGAAAGAAAGAGATTTTCCATTATAAGTTTATTATGAATTAATAAAAAACAAGCTAACCTTGATCTGTTGTCACATTCAATTGCCTTTTTCCTGAACCGGTTGGTAGAAAAAGAACAAATATTGAAGTAGACGTGTATAAGAATGTGTAGAGCCAATTGTAAACCGATTTTTTTCTCCATCCGTACTTCCCCATGCCTAATCGTTTCTTCTCCTCTTTACCTTTTTCCTTCATTTTTGTTGGCTACAAAAATAACAAGCTTATCCGTGCACGCTTCCATAAATGTGAAATATTTCGTTGAAATTTTTTATCTAAGGCACTTATTATTGTTGACTAAGGACGTACTCCAATCTAGTAAAATAATTTTATAAAAATAAAATTAAAAAAATAGAGTCAATACAAATGAAATTTAAATAATAAATTAAATAAATTTTGAGATAAATAGAATTTAGTATAATAATAATATAAATTTGAATTAAAATATATAATTATTAAATTTTAATTTGAAAAAAAAAAAGATAGAATTAAATGATAATTGAAATACATATTAAATCAAAGTCATTGGTATTTGCTCAAGCATTGTTTTCACGTTATGATCAAAATCTCCGTTATTTTACATTTATGATCAAAAGCATTATTTTCAAGTTATGATGATTCTTCACTGTTCCTTCATCAGACTTGCGATGAAAGAAATACCATGGAAAATAGAAACTTTTTGTCCGTAAGCGTCCCAAAAACCGTACATCGCTCTAAACAATTTCGAAATTGAGTTTGAATCTTTGGAAGTGGTTTTAAAAACATATTTTTCATAAAATTAATTTTTAAATATAAAATTTATTTTGTATTTAAAGGAATAAAAATAAATAATTAATTAAAATTTATGATATGCAGAATTTTTTATATATTTAGATTAAAAATATTTTTGAAAGATATTATAATTTTTCTGAAAATATATAATTGAACAATTGAAATAAAAATTAAAAGCATTCTAAGACAGTTACCTTCATAAAATAAAATAATAATAATTTTATACGAACTTTTGTAATACCTCTCAAAATATCCACGTGATCATGTTGCCTTGTGAAAGACAGTACCACGAAAAAATTGACCGGAGCAAAAACCTGGTAAAATCCTCAATAGCTATGTCTTCTTCTTTTGCCCTTTGTTCAATTCATTCATTTCGTTTCATTACATTCACCGAACAACTTCAATAATTTTCTCTTCTATATTCAAATCGATCGATCGATAAATTAATCAATCAATGCTTCTTCTATTTCCAATCCAATGCTGTAACGCCGCCGCCGCCGCCGCCGCCGCCGATCAAACACCGACGAAGACATGTTGCACCATCAGCGCCGGAGATGCTCATTCCATTTTCCTCGCGTTAACCTATAAGTCGACAATCATTTCTCTGCGGTGTCACGGCGGTCATCACCGGCGAGAGAAATTCTTTCTTTGTTGTGCTTCTCAAGCCAATCGAAAAGCGCAATCGCAAGGCGCGGGCGACGAAGATTTCCTCCAGGCTTCGCTTCTCGTACCAGGTCTGTTTGTTCACTGAGCTCTCGATGATTATAGCGGGCGATTGTTTATGAGCTACACGAGCTGGTTCAGTAAAGGTTTTCTTATCGATGATAGTTCAACAACGAGGAATTTAGAAGGAAATGTTGAATGATTTGTTTCCTTTTATCATTTGGATGCCAGATTACTTTTCCCAGATTCGAATTTTGTTGTTGTTTTGGTTGTCGTGTGAAATTTCTGCTCAAGGAGTTTGTGTATTTGAATTTGTGATTAGTTTTTATTCCTGTATTCATGATATAAGTTCGACGCTTTGGTGTGCAGTGGTGTTTGAAATTTCCTATCGTTGTTGTTTTGGGTAAGTGCAGAAACTCTTAGACATTACAGATTGTGGAAGCAGGGTTGTCCAGATCAATGCCTGTTTATGAAAGATTTTACAGCAATGGTTGGCTATGACGTCAGAGCTTATTCCTTTTTCGCTCTTGTTGTTTGAGGATGTCTTGGTATGCTGATTACTGTTATCATGTATCCCGCAATTTCTTACCCTCATTAGTGTTTGTCTTAGTATAGGACAAAGTATTCCATAGCTGGTCTCTTATTCGAGTTCAAAAGAAATGCTAATGAGGGTTCCTAAAACATTATGTCATACATCCGATGAATTAAATCTTATATAGGTAGCAAATAACCATAAAGGTCATTGCCAGCACACTTATTTGATCAACATTGTGGAGAGACATAATCAAAATTTAAAAAATTCTTGCTGTACCCTGTAAGCATACATAAGAACGTTTATCAAGTAGCTTTTTCCTTAGATGTTTGGAGATACTACTAAACTAATAGAATTATCTACAACTTCCACACTGGTGTATATGACATCTGTTTTTCTGCATTTGTGTGGTGATGGCAACAAAGACAATATTTTTTATTAGTAGCTGCAATGCAACACTATGACCTGCGTATAACTTTTTCAGTTTATCCCAGTTTCAAAATTCAAAGAATCACTGCAAATTTGGACTAATGTTTTCACATAGTACAGTTATTATTTTGGGAATGAGTCGTTCCAAAGCCATAGAGCTAAAGTTGTGATTTCGGCTTTCAGGTGAAAATGGTGCAAATTACAGAGAGAGCAATCAACACTTACTATGCACGGGTATTCTTTCGAAAGGTGGTAATTAATATTGGCCTGTCATGGGTAAATCTTCTATTGGTTTTGACTCTGAGATGACTTCTTATAGTCATGTTTTATTGATAGGAAGTTTGCTTATAATGGCATATTCTTATTAGCAAGTAGCTGAAAGGGCTGATATGAGCATAGATGCACGTCCATCAGATGCTATATATTTTGCGGAAAGATTCAAGGTAATTAACAATAATTTGATATTAATTGTATTTTATGTTCTACTATTGATCCAATAATGAATTTTTTTGTCAACTATAACTTTTTATGCGTACTTTGCTTGATGATCTAGTTTGGTTTTTATTATGGTGCATTTGCTGCCTGCAATTAGTTTGTGGTTACAAGCTTTTAGCTAAGAAAATGTTTGTAAAGAGGACGTATTGTTTACCCTTTTCTATTACGTAGCTACGTGGAACATGTTGCATCTTGCTTCACATTTGTGATCATGGGGAAGTAGTTGTTTCTACTTCAACATTTGAGTTCTGTAAAAATGCAGATCCCTATATATGTAAGCAAGGAAATTGTCCTGGAGGATTCCATCAGAGTTGTTTATGGAGCATGGCGAGCAAGTAGGGCCAAAACTACTTATGATGTTTCTTTGGACAGATAAAAAGTTGCTTTTCACCAAGTGACCTTATTGTCCTTTGGCCTCGGAAGTGTTCCTATTATGCTTTCCATTCTAATCCATTGTCACAAAACCCTGCTTGAATTAGAAATTCTTTTGTTGCTTTCGGTCATTTCTTCTTACTGCATGGTTTTTCTGTCATGCAATATGTGTGATACCTAACCTTAGAATGAATTTTATGCTGTTGATAGTGCCTGTAATCTTTCTCTTAAGTTTTTCCTTTAGGTAAATATACTCTACCAACTTTGTCGGCAACAGACTTGATGATGAATGTAGGTGAGCTTGGACAAAATGATCATTGTACCTAGTATATAAAGATGATAGGGAGTTCATTTTTGCAGATACCCTTTTTGTACATTTCTTTGTGATTATGTTAGTTTTTCTCCTGCTCATAGAGTCAAGTAAGTCAATATATTTTACTTTCTGCTAAAAAGTAAATTGATGAGTAATTTTCCTTCCTCAGTGCAGTAGAGGTCCTGATCCAGTGGCCGAGGAGCTTGATCTTGTTAGGAAGATGAATTCAGCTGTTCTGGAGGAAAGATACAAGGATGCAGGCATGTATTCATGTGCGCATAAATTTACATGATAGGTGATTATGAGAGTATCTTAAGTTGACCAGGGATTTTCATTTATTTATTCCCTTTAGCCATATGGAGAGACAGACTTATGAAACTAAGGAAACCCAAGGATGTACTCTAGAATTTTCTTCTGGTGAGATGCAATTGCCTATTCTTTGGATTGTTCTTGATATCTAGAATTTTAAAGACATACTTGGTATATCAGGATTAACTTTGGCCGTTCCTTTTTGCACAGGTGTATAAATTGTGTAAATATAATTCATATGCAATGTACAGTTGTAATCTGATAGCCCGACAGTTCTCGCCAGTCTGGACCAGTAAACAGAAGCACCTTAGTTCAATAATTTTTTTGTTTATGTTGTTTTATGCAAGCAGCACCATTCCTAATTGTTTCAAACATAGAAGTAAACGATGTGTTATATGTAGCATAGGAAATGCTGATATAAAGATGTGTAATGGATACTGTTGACTCGAAGCTGAGGTATTGTGTAACCATTTAGTTTTTGTTCTGTAAATGATTTTCAATAGGTAACATAACCATTCAAATTATGTTAGCATCACATGTTACTCTACGGAAAAGAAACTAAAATGTAATGGCGTCACAAGTTCTGCGCAAAATAGTTTAAGATATTAGCATTAATAGACAGGTTTCCTTTGACATCAGTGTCGGCAGACACAACTATTCATTCTTGCATGCTCTTTGTAGCATGGAACTACATACGCAATACTGGATATTTTATATACAAAACAAACACTTGCAAAACTTCGCTTGACATGCTACGGGGCGTTGGGGCGTTTCGCATTGTTTACTTCAAAAAAAATGTTGAAAAGTTTTTATTTTATATTTTTAATATGTTTTTTCTATAAATATTTTAAAATTTATTTAAAATATAAAAAATTATATAATAATATTTTTTATTACATTTTTTTATTTTTATAAATAAAAAAAATAAAAATATTTTTTATTTAAAAAAAGATTCTATTTTCATAACACTGCCAAACGTCTCCAAATGTAACAGCAGTCCTAGAAGCCTACCGTTAGAAAGTAATGGCATGGAAGGAAACAAACCTGTTCAAGGAACAAGCTTCTTCGATACGTACGAGCTTTTTAATAGCAATCTAGAAGCCATTTCCACCACTATCTTAGAGTACGTTCTCAAAATATTTCGTACCCATTGCTCCATGGATTGTGATGAATAGAAATAAAAAACCACGCATGCCAGCTCTGCAGCAGGTGAAAAAATGAAATTGTAAGTATAAACAATGAGATAGGTGGGAACAGCAGATATGAGGTGGAAGGTGGCATTGCTGCTGACGTAAAGCACATCTCTGCTATAGGTTCTTCCGGCAGAAACACATCCATCTTAGAACGATGGTAATTGAAGTTGGGAATCTCACAAAGCTCCCGCGCGTCGAAGTCCACCCAGGACTGTACTTCTTTTTTAGAAAAAAAAAAAGAAGTAAATACATAGCTTCCATATCAGGACTATAAGTGGCAGCAATTTCTGAAAGAACCAGTTGCATAAGAAGCATAAATTACATTAAATAAACAGGAGGCCAATACCTCTGCTGGTGGCCAAAACACAGCATCCATACACAACCATCAGCTGAAGAGGTCGCGCCAGACACCTTATCACGCAAGACGAGAGGAAGTCTAAAGGCTTTCATGAATAACTACCAGTTCTAGAACCAGGCCATCCACCATATATACATCTTCCCCAGATTCTTGTGTGAAACAGCTTCTGCTATCAAACGGCGAGCTTGTCCTTCCACAGATAGAGGAAGAGATGGTGCAGCTCCCACACCAACAACAATACCCTGAAGACGTGCTTTTATATTGGCCATGGCTCTCTGAAATTAAAGCATACAAAAGTTGTAGTGTAAGTGAGCTAGTTATTGTAACTTGCAAAAGAATAACATGGGAAAGCTACCTGTGCATGAGGATTTTGGACTTCTGCTCCACTTGACTTGTGAGACTTGGTCCATTCCACAAGGGGATCATGGATGAAAGTTTCAAGGACACTCATCAATGTCTCCCTGTTTGTTCGTAGTACTGTGAGAGTTATCTCACAAACTTTCAAAAAGATACCTTCATAACCGCTAATTCCCAGACCATCTAACATGTTCTGCAATCATTTGGGATACGAAAAAGTAAAAGAACAAAGTTAGCTTCGCCATCTACATACGCAAACCATCTACACCGCTAAGACAGTTCACTACCAATGCAGCAAAGATAAAAGTATTCATGAAATTTGATTATATTCATGGATTATTAGTAGCAGTTCCTAGCAAAATATTGAAAGGAGTTGGAGAGCAGGAGTTGCCGTGATAAAGCACAAAAAGGCAACTGATCAAAATGGGAGAACAGAAGGAAAGTCAGAGCAATTCATCTACCTGTGTTAGCCTAAAAGGCACCAATTCAGGCTTCTCTAATTGCAAGCCCTTGTCAAAGAGGCAACTAAAATCCACATGAACACAGTCACCGCTGGTCGAATCAAAGAGAATGTTTTCGCCATGTCTATCACCCAGTCCAACTATATGGCCAACCATTGACCAGACAGCAGTGGTGTGTGCATAAGCAAGCCTTGCACGGAACCAAGCAGCTGGTTCAGAAAAGGTTGTCAAAAACCACTTGTGAAAAACTGGAGGGAACATTGGCAGTAATTTTGACTTGAGCATCTCATCCTCAGGCATCTGACCCTGGCATTGATCATAAATTTTCTTTATCAGCGGATTAGTTCTCTGGCGGTCAAACTTCCCACATGCTATGTAAATGTCCTGAAGAATCTGGCGAAGACCTCGAGTATGAGGGACCCATTCGACCATTCCACAGTCCTCTGCCAGCGGTATAACTGCAAATGTACGTATATATAGTTTTCTTCTACGACTTTCTGGGAATTTCGACAGTAAACGATTGATCATTGAGGTGAACTCCATCATTCTTGCATCCTTTCTAAGGTCATCTTTCGGTTTACAGAGAAAGGGTCGATGTATACCATCGCTTCCAATAAAAACAACCTTAAGCACAAAGTAAAGCTGATTCATCACGTATATAGACTAAGTTTAATGGAAAATAGCAACTATTGATATGGTTTCCATGACTTCCAAGAAAAAACTTCAAAAGGTTCCTAACTATTAAACAAAATTATAAAAGAATGAGTACTTCAATCCATATTATCAGAAAAATGATCTACACTCGTAATATATCTCCCAGTAAAATGAATACCATGAAGATGTGAGATTAGTCTAAAGTGCTCTCATCGTATGTGATGGTTATAAACATAGAAGTATTACTTTTTTCTCTTTTACTGGAAAATTGGAAGTCTTTGCCTCAGAGTTTTTAGATTATTTGGAAAGGAACTAAGAGGTTGACATCCTATTGCTATCTATACTACTTTTATTTGGTAAGTATTTAAAATGTGAGTGGCCATAATTTTGGTTAGAAAAGCATTCCAAAAACAGGCAGACCTACAGATCAGATTGAAGAAATTGTCTTGTTATTGACAGATGAGATCATCTTGGCCTATGGATCCACCATTCTTTACAACTAGGGTGGATAGAATATATGATTTATTTGGAATGCCCATCTTAGCATCTCTTCATTCAGCAAACTGCATTAGTGGCACACACAAGAACAATCTTAAAAAACAAGTAGCACGAAGTTTGACAAGATCACCTTCTTCGGTTTCTGGAGTGATGAAAGGATTTCCGCCTCATCCGCAATGCCGGAAATTGTAACATTGTCAGCTGACGGAAAGACATTAAAATTAGGAGCATCAGTTAGACTCCCATCAAATGGGGGTAAAGTAACTGTTAAGGCTTGCTGAAGTGGCATTATAATCCCGAGTGGCATCATTCGTTTCAAGCAACTAAATTCGGTAGATATATTAATTGTCCTCGACCTTGGCTTCCCGGGATGGTTACATAATGCTATCAGCTGCTCAATGAGGCTAGCAAATTGAACAAACAGGCTGCTCTCATCATTCCTGTGTCGGGATCCTCTCTTTGCCGCTTGTATGATCTCAGCAGCAGCATCACGCCTAGCAGGAATAGCAGACTTGGATACAGCAGCCATCATCCATAGAACTTGTTGGGGATACTCTTGAAGGACAGATGTGACAATGTGCTTGACAATGCGAACAACTTCTTCATTCTGGTGGCATATCCTTGAGACAAGTTGAGATAAAACAGTTAGCCATTGATAGGTTGGGAGATCTTTCAAGCAACCACGCATAATACTCAAAACCTGCAAATCAGAGGGTAAAAGGTAATAACATTGGAAATGTGAGTACAAATATCTATTAGAGATAAAGCTCAACAGCTTACTCTTGTGTGAACTGTCTTAAGAGACTTGTTAGCTGATGGTCCATCCCTGTGATACATGCTTCCAAATTCAAACCATAGGGTTAACAATCTCGGTAGTGCTTGGAAAAGATATTTATGACCTTTATGGAGCCCTTTGGCATAAAAGAGTAGCACATCAGGGAGATACGACCACCACAGCTTATCTTCACCTGTTCCACCAGCAGCTGTTGTTGATGAGAGGACCAATCCTGACTTTTCTCCTGACTTATTATCTTCCTGCCTCTTCCTAGCATCAACAAGCAGGTCATCACAATATTTGGCCATGTAAAAGTATCCCTTTTCCCACTTGGGTTGCAACTCTTTTACCCTAGAATAGAGAGTAATAATATCTTCCTTTTGCTTTTGACCAGTGTAATGGGTCCACCGGGTGTACAGAAGAATGGTTTTTGCTATATCTTGATTCTCATTCGATGCTTGAGTTGAGCAAACGGATGGTGGATTTGGCAAAACAAGTGAAAGACTGGTGATGGATGAAAGTGCAGAAGTGCCAATCACTTCCACTGGCATGTTAAGAAGTGACTGCTGCAGTTCAGCAATAGCAGAGTCAGATTTGCGAGTGCTCCAAAGAAGCTTTGCCTTCTCCATGTGAGCATTTGGTGCACCTGAAGCCTGCGCCTCCAATATTGCCCGATGAGCTGTCTCATAATGACCAGCAGAACGACAAAGCTTTGCGTACTGAAGCCAGCAGTTGCCTACCTGTGCACCCATATTACAGGAACTAAAAACCAGCCTGCGAAAAGCCAAAAGTGGCTCTCTTGCCCAAAGTGATGGCTGTGTAAAACGGAGACGGCTGTCCCAGTCCTTCATCAAATTGGAAAACTTTGGATCGTTTAAGGAGAACGAGCTTTCCAGAAAGGACTCCGCCTCCAATAGAGAATTCAAGTCTTCTAATTCACACAGCATATGAAGTTTCACCACAAATGGATACGCACGCACATAAGAATCCATACCAGCAGCAGCCAAAGGAACGATTAGTGCCTGCTTAGATTGAGCAATTCTCTCAGCCACCAAAAACTTATCTTTCTTCATCATAGCCTGGATAATGTTGGCTAATCCCATGTCAAAACTGGCATTATGCTCGGAATAATTGCAAAGAAGACCCTCTTTATCTGCACCTAGCAGGTATTCATCCATCAAATCCCACCTACCTAGCCTCCAAGCTGCCTGCACCCCTTGCATACACCAAGTCCGTGTATACTGTGGTATCCTATGAATTAATCCATCCACATGAGTTATCATGGCCTGAAGGTGGCACATGTTCAACAAACAGTTCAGTACACCTGAGTGTCTCTGAACAGACTGAGGCTCCATCTGTAAAGCCTGCTCACAAGAGGTTAACACCTCTGCCCAGTTTCCAGCTTTTTCATTAATTAAGATTTGATCTTGCAGGTTTGAAATTTTCCGAAGGTTTGCCAAGCCAGAAAGACCATCAGGTTCATCTAAACCACTATAGATCTCCATCAGGAATGATATTTCGTCGTCAGAAAAAACACCACTGCTTTCAGCAGCTGGATTAAATGAGCCAGATTTGTCACGAACATGTGACTCAAAATACATCAAAGCACGGGCATAAGCCTGACAACGGAAGGACGCTTTGGCAAGGGTAACTTTAGGAATGGCAGACAACAGTTCAGACACATTGCTGCACTGCATAAGTTGTTCATTGGCATCAGGGAGAGGTTCATCATTTTTGGCTCTAGATGATTGCTTTAAGTTTGAAGGGAAGGGTGACTGCGAGAGGGCAATTTCTTGTTTAAGATCATCGACCCACTTCCCAAGATTATCAAGCAGAGTAAAAACAGCCTGGATACAGACCTCAGTTTGGGCCCCTGAGATCCCATGAACTGTGACCCCACTACTCTCTGAAGCTGCAGCATTAAGAACTGAGAGGATCTCCTCCGTTATGCTATGCCGCGCTTCTGTGGTGCCATGGCAGATAGCATTAAGAACCAAATATGGAAGAAGATAAAGAGCAGTTTGCATGTCATGACGAACAATCCCACGGCAAGCACTAAAGATACTAGCACGAGATCCAGTAGCATGAGCAGTCAGTTTCCGTATCCAGAAAAAAATCCACCTTCTAAATGACATTGAAGGGCGGTATATCGGGCCAGCAGAAGCTGAGTCAGTAACATTTGGAAGTTGAAATCTAGATGTCAAGCATGGAGCAATGATATCCTTGACATAATTCGAGAAACGGCTCCATAGTTTTTGACCTCTTCTGTTCAACTCGCTTGAGTCTCCAGCACCTGTGCCTGTTCCCATTTCCAAATGTTCTTTACCAAGCTTTTCATCTAACACTGCTTGGCAACCTGCCAATTTTAGGAGCTCCTGTATAGCCAATGCAGCAGAATCCTGCACAATAGTATCAGATGCAGCTCTAAACGCCCTCGCTAGGTGTTTGTGAATCAACTCAAATATAAGATCATCATCCGAGCATTCAATTTTGAAACGATGGCAAGAAATTCCCTTCAATTTAGCAGGGTCCACGGCACCAAGTGCTCCTACACAATCAGCGCATACTAACTTTAACCGTTGACCAACCACAGTTCTCGATTCCTCAGCACATCCCTTGAAAAGAGAAAGCATTAGCAAACCTACAACATCCAAATCAAACATAGCTTCACCAGCAATCATACCAGTAACATCTTCTCTTCTTGAATTTAGAAGCTTGCTCAGTTCACATGCTGCCATATACCTAACATTTAAACTCTCATGGTTAAGTCCTTCATTAGCATTTCGCAACTGTTCTCTTAAAGTCATTGATCCCCTTGCTTCTTGTATGACATTGTTTATTTCTGCCAAAGCCGGAAGACTGGGTAACAAAGGCAGTTCACGAATCTGTTGCCTCAGTAACGACCTGTTTTCAACAACAAGATCCCTCAGAATATCTACAATTTTATTCAGATTAGGTGAAGGGCTCTCCATACATCGTTCCAGGCATGGAATAAATGCCGCTACAACTTGTGAGATTACATGTTTAATGCTGGAAGAAGAAATCTTAGCCAACTGTTTTATGAAAAAGTTCAAGACAGATAGACCCTCTGCTTGAAGGTCTTCCTTATCAATTGCATGAATTAAAAGAACCATTATTTTGGGGACATATGTGCTAAGATAGGGCCCCATCATCTCTATCAACTTCTCTATACGCTTCATTGCCTGCTTCTGAAATGCTAAATCATCAGAATGAAGCATTTTTCTATCAATGCTATTAAGAAGGCCAACAAAATGAGTCTTCAAAAACTCAGGAAGATCATCAGAACCCGTTAATATTTTAGCAACTTCCTGGATCATAAGTGGGACTCTGGTTGTCCTGAAAATGGGCAATGAAACAAATAAAGCCGAATGTTCCACAGAAATTTAGATCAAAATAAAGTTATCTAGCAAAACAGTACCTTCCATCAGCTTCATCGAATTCTTCTTGACAAGGAAAGCGTAACAACTCATCAAGGAGTGCTGGTAAAGCAGCTGAAAATATTTCTTTGCTGTCAGATCCAGTTTGATCATGATAATATTTTAAAACAGAAGACAAGTCCTTCCCATCATTTTGAAGAAGAGCAAAGGCAAGCACCTTCGGTAACCAATTGACAATCAGCGGGACAACATCTGTGTTTGAATAATTAGCCAATTCGTATAAAATGATGATTGCTTGTTCATCATGCTTTTGTGAAACTATGAGCTTAGGAATAACAAAAGGAACCATCCTCCTGATTAACTCATCAGTTTTTATACCAAGGACAGCTTCTGCAAACCCTCTGATCATTGTTGGGTGACTCACCAGTCTGTTACAGAGGTATTCATATAGCCTGTCACGTACACAAGAGAACTTCGAAAGCAGCAATTCAAAGCCTCCTTTCATATGAAAGGAGCAGGACCTGTGTATTAGACGAGCTGCAGTCCTTCTAATAGCTAAATGCGGACTATCAAGCTGATCGACGAGCATTGTAAGTGAGTAGAAAAAAAGCTGCTCACGAACTGCACTAGCATTCATGATTTCGGATATCGACTCCAAAAGCGTCTCAACCATCTGCAGGTCTTCTGCTCCAGCCATAGCATGTTGTAGTCTATCCAAAAGGTTTTGTTCTTTTGTCTTTTCATCTGCTTGACCAGAGAATAGTGAGTCTAAGACATGGTCCTCAACCAGGCAACCAATCGTAATAGAAAATGCTTCTCGAACAGCCTTTGTTTTGTGGAGAAGTAGATAATCAATGCAATCAAGCCACTGGAATTTTGCTTCTGAGAGAATATCACGACTTGCGTGTCTAAGAATTCGTGGCATTATGTAAACAAAATTAAGCTGGACATCCTCAGATAACTGCTTGTAAAGTAACTGAAGGAGCAGAATCTGTAAGGTGGTGAGAGCGCGTTCATCTTTAACCATTGTTCTGTGCAGCTTTGGCATGCATACAACTCTAAAGAGGTGATGCTGATTTTGCAATGATCCTTTATCACATTGTGGACAGGAAAAACCGTCTGAAAGAAGATCCAAGGTATTAATCTGCCTATCAAAATGCTCACACAGATAAAGTTTGCAAGGCGGCTTGTCATCATTATCAGAAATATACGAAAAACCATATAGGCATGACAAATAGCCCAGAGCAAAGATGGCAAATTTGCAAATTTGATCGTTGCCCAAATCAAGTAACCTAATATTTATAGAGAAGATATAAGTAACCTAACATTTACAGAGATAATATAAGTAACCTAACATGGCAGACAATACGTATTAGCTTTTTTTTGCAGATTACTAAAAGTTAAAAAACAATCTTGGAAATGGACTAAACTCGAGTGAAATAATCAAGTAAAGTGATATGGGTGATACAAATTACAAAAAGGCACAGTTGAATGTATCAGCATGATTATTTTAATCATTTGAATGAAATACAATTTTCCATGCATTTCAACAGGTAGATGTACTGGCACCAAATCCATACTTCAATCGTAGAAATTCAGCTCCCAAGCAAAGAAAATGTCAGACTAGGTGTAGATGATACCTGTAACGACTATAGAAGCACATGACTTCATAGTCTTCATTCTCCTACCATAAAAAATGGAGATAGCTTGCTTCCTAGAGAACATGATAAACTAAAATCGTGAAACAAAACTTGCAAACATAAGGCATTCTAGCATAACTCGCATTTTGCATTTCAGGTAACCCATTTACGACTTCCTAATGTATTTCCCAAAAACTACAGTAGCTGAGACATAATATCATCTGAACAACTTGAAGATTACTAACACTGACCATAATCATGTAAAGCACATTAGGAAAAGTCATGGTAAAGCTTTATCAAGCAGACAGTGGGTACACTAATTTGCTAAAAACCAAAAATACTTACTCCAGTCTCCTGAAAGCTTCTGGTAGCATAACTTGACCCGAAAACAATACCAGGATAGGTAATGACATAACCGCTTCATGCCTAACTTCTTGTGATTCATCATGGATGGCCAAATCAAAAATTTCAATATCTTCAATGGTCAAATTAGCACCAAGTTTGGAGAGTATCTGAACGGATAAACACTTTATCTTCACGATTGGACAATCTTGTTCAGCAAAACAATTATACCATAGAAGTTTAAGGAGTTCAACAAGGATATCGGGACTTGGACAGTCACGATCTGAACTACATGTACCATCTAGGTCATGGTCATCCCCAAAAAGATTCACCCTTGGCCGTAGAAAGCCTGCATCATAACAAACTTTAGAAAATTAATTACGTGCACAAAATAAAGTATTTCTTGGCCGAATTAGCTCAAAAAAGATGGTTTATTCAACTACTTGAGAGAGACTTCAAAGAGAGAACTCTCTTTCGAGGCTTCTATAATGAGATGTCCATGTAATCTTAAGAAGAATGGTAAAACAAATTGAACATCCAGGAGGGTGTTTATTCTATACAGAAGCTGCAACCAATATTGAAAAAAGTGAGATGAGTGACCACATAGAACAATTTCATATTTCTTCAGATACAGTTCTCAGCTCCCCTTTTTAAGGAACACTTTAAAGACAAAGTTCAGTTCATTTCTTTTCAGAAAATCCATAAGCAAGAAGAGTAGCTAAAGTAACAGTACTCCCTCTACTAAGTTGCAGGAGTTTGATAAGTAAAGAAGAAACATCACCCAGTTCTTCATTTACTGTTTATTTTACTATATTTGTGTCTGTTTAGGGATAAAATTGACATATACAGATATCACTGACAAATAAAAGAGAATATTTAGAATGGACTATAATAAGGAATCAATTATGCCAGCCTACATGAATCTCCCCATTTATGAATTAGATAAAAGTGGAGGCTGCTCTTCCCCAAGTCCTTAAAATAAAGCATGAGCAATATTTAATTATGAAAACTAGAAAAGGGCAAATTTCTGTTATCAAGAGAAATAATATCAATTCTTCCTGTGTCTACTACCAAAGGATCGAAGAGTACAAAGTTTCTTTCTTTATACTCTTCAAGAAACAACAGGTCCAGTTGGCATGAGAAACTGCTCAATAGGTCAGAACATCCTATGACATAAGCTTGTTCTGAATGCACGAGCTAATTTATCTATCCGCAGCCTTTATACTGCAGCAAAATGAACAAAAGATGGATCGCAGCAGTCTCACCTTGCACATGTAATGTACAATGGATAGCTTCTAGAAACAGAAAAATATTGAAGGTGCATGATCCAGCCTTTACCTGGAAATAAAACATCATAAACTAACTGATTAGGGAATAACAAAGAAATAAGAACGCAAATGTCCTGTGACAAACCTGCTCATATACCCATGGTATCCAGGATAGTATTTGTCGGAAGTATCTAATAGACAAATCACTTCTAGGACAGTCATAAAAGGCAAGACAGAGCATGCTAAGAATTTCAACAGCTTTCCCTGGGCCCGGAGAAAAAGCACTACTAACAGGACATAGGAAAACAACAAGTGAGGCAAGCAAATCTTGGAGGCTATTTGCACACCCGTCTCTATCAATCATGGACAAACAAGAAGATCCAAACTTCTCATGTATATAGGAGCAACCAGGTGTTACTGGGTCATAAGTTTTCTGCCTTTTGCATTTCCTATCTTCGACATGCTTAGCTGATCTTTTGTCACCAAGTTTGGGGATTTTAGATTCATCCAAAGTAGTTACCATATCCCTATCATCACCTTCAGTCTTAGCAAAACCAAGAATACAGATTGCTGCGCTGATGCAATCAACTAGGGGGAGACAAGGTCTCTGGTAACAGATAAAATCAACAAGAAGCTCAGGTCTCCATACATGTTGGTTGCAAGTTTTAGCTATCCTTATATATGCACTGCACATAGCTACCTGAAAAATAGCATCACAATTAGCATATCCTATATATTTGATTCAAATATCATAGGGGTGAGAAAATGTGAACAACAAGACTTCACCAAATGAAATAATATGAGCATGATCACTTCTAGACCTGAAGCTCAGATGTCTCTGTACTTTGTAATGCCTTGAAAAACACATCCATTATGTCTTGAGCAGTTGTCTGGACAATAACGTCTTGACAATTAGCATGCAAGACGTGAAGACAAGCACCCAGAGAGGAATCATAAGCTTTGTTTCTGAAAGAAAGACCTGTCAGTGTGCCTTAGGAGTCATCATTAGCATAGCATCCAAAGTACTAATTATGGAAGGATTGAAAGTGATACGTTAACAAGTATTACTTGGAAAAAATAGCTTTATTTTGTAATTACATAAAGTAGACCTAGATTGGAAAAGTAAGAATGTCACACTATTGAACTAAGTTTGTTCAGTAGGGTTTCTAGCAGCAGCTTCCGACTTCTAGCTTCTTTTGAAGAAGCTAAAAGAATATGTTTGCTGGAGATTATGATGCCAGCTTTTAGGTTTTTCAGAAACTAAAATATAATTGGAGCGCACCTTGTTGCAACTTATAGCCGAGAAGAAACCTCAAAATGGTTAAAATTGAAAGCTAGAAGAGTATCAACTTTTAAAAAATCCATGAACTGGATGAGTCTCTTATCAAGTTCTAAGCTTTTGTATGTTACAATTCAATGAGTATGAGAGAAATAAGGATCACACTATACAAAAGCTTGATAAAGCTACGCAATAGCCAACAGTAGTACCTGAAATTTGTATCTTCCTTATTGTCCTGGTTTAAAATGCAAGATATTGATCGAAGCATATCCTCAACAGGAAAGATCTCACTATCTACCACTGTTTTCACAATTCTTATAAAATCAAAACAAGCCTGTCAACAACATGCAAAGTTAATCCAGACTACGTGACAGTAAACTATGTTGAGGAGCTTGAGGGAAAAAGGGGAACAATGTTGCAGAATGCTTACTCACCATGTGAACAGCTGCATCCCCATATGGCAACAAAGAGCATGCTGCAAAAACAACCAGCTTACTAACAAGCCCGTCCACGTAGAGTGTTCCATCAGTTAGGCATCTACTGATAAGCCTAAGCATTGATGCGGCGAATGCCTGCCATCTTAAGTTTTCACTAAGATCAACAAGCACACCTGGCCCATCCTTTGGCTGGCAGCAGGAGGGGAGCTCACTGAAGATCATCGGGGAGGACAAAACCCCAATGAAAGACTCAATAAAGCACTTGAACCCCTCTCTTTTATTAGATGGGTGTCTTGCCACAGACAAGATATCTGCAATGAAGCAACCATAAGAACAGATATAATCCCTAAGTCGTTTATTTGTGGGCAAACTATCAGCTATAAAATCTAACAAAATCTCACCTTGGACAGCATAAGTAGCATCAAGGAAGAACTGGCTGTAGGCATCACGGTCTCCAGACCGTAAGAGTGAGAGCAGGGATGCAACAGTGTCAAGGATCACTCCATGTCTCGTCCTTTAAAGATGACTAAGCTTTCAGTTTAAGATAACTGAGCCAGATATGTTTCTCAAACTAACTAATTTCTGAAATTCCCCAAAAATTTAGAACAGAAAACAAACCAAACCAGTTCCCTGCTTACTTGAAGAACTACTTATCTTAACATTTCCAATTGCCCATATTCCTAAAACAATTTTCGAGGGAAAAACACACAGAGAGAGAAGAGGGATTAACCTGAATGCTGGTTCTGCAAAAAATGGAATAATACGACCTAGAACAGGAAGGATCGCTGCTGCACGGCCGTGAAAGAACACTCCCGGGAAGTTGCGCGCAGTATGCGCCAGAAGCTTCAGTACTGCGGTCACCTCCCTCTCGTTCGCTGCAATGAAAGCAACCAAACCAAAATCAAAATAAATAGAAACCACAATCAAATGATCGATAGAGGTAGAGTGAATACTGGAAGAATAAGGGATGACATAAGCGTGGAGGAGATTAGGAAGAACAGTGCGGAAGCGAATCTCTAGAGGGTCTTCGCCGCTGCCGCCGGGAACTGAAGAAGAGGAGGTTGAAGAGGAAGTAGCAACGCGTTCCCGGAGCTCGTGAATCAAGCTCGATAGGTTCGCCATTGCCTATCGAGATCTTTCCTCGAAGAAAGCTCTCTATAACACTGCCATGGAGTTTTCCTGTCTGAAAATTCAATTAAAATCCCTCCTTATTTTTTGAAATGGATTCGCCACTGGTTTGCGAGATTATGGGAAAAACATTGAAGGTGGGAAGAAGAAAAGACACAAGAGGGCTTACCATTATTGGGCTGGGTGTAATATAGATGAATTCAGCTGGGCTTGGATGGTATGGGCTACCATAAAACCCACCACCGACCTGTTTGGGCTATAAGAGTGCCCACCAAGTGCTTGGTCTGGGTTTCAACAATTGAGCCATGAAGAAACAGATATGTATGTTGGGCTGTATGTACGAGATTAATTAATATGATTTCTTGTAGTCTCATCTATCTCAAGTTGTAGGTAGTAGGCTCTCTATTTTTGGTTAGATGCTTGAGTCAATTTTTCAAGCACAACAAGCACTAGGTTGTAGACCTTGTTTTAAAAATTTTTAATCCATCAAAATAAGTTGAACTTTATTCAAACCACATTTATTTGATCATGGCCCAGACTTACCACCCTGCCACAATTCTTCCTTGTATAGGTTTACCTTAACATAGAGATTATTGAATATGAATTCAAACTCATCATCATTCTTTTATGGTAGTATGATTATAACAAAATGAGCTTAGAAAAAAATGAGTTAAATTTTATATTTGATTGCATTTAAAAATAAGTCTAAAAATAAATTTTGTATTTAGCTGTATTTAGAACTAAGTATGGAAATAATTTTGGTACAAAAAAATGAGTTTACTTTGGAAATAAGTTTTTTCTCAAAAAAAAAAAAGAAGAGTTTGGATAGAACTGATATAAGTCTTATTGAAAAAAATAGATGAAAGAAAATTTTTTATTCAGAAAACTAGAAAAAAATAAAAACCTTTTTTCGAGAGAGTATCTTTTGTTTTATTAAACTTTCCTTTGGGATTAAAAGTATAGTTAAGACTTTAGAATGTCTATGAACTTGCGTTCGAAAATGAAATATTAGAAAATGGGTCTAGTCTAAAGATCACTATCTTTCTATGTTATCCAAATTTTTGTTAAGTTAAAAAGGCACCCATATGCCAACTGCATTGCAACCTCTTCCTCTTCAAAAGTAACTTTTTCTTCATCATTCATTATTTTACACCAAGTCCTTTAATTTTGCACCAATATTTCTACCCATCCTCTCATTAATCTTGTTGCCATTTTAACTCCATGCACAAGTAACTATCATCTTCTTCCCTCCATTTATTCCTCTCCCTCTTCTCCTTACCGACCAATTGTTACTCCTCTCTCCATTCACATGCTAGCTATCTATCTCATATAGCTAGGTCCTAGCTAGCTAGGGCATCTCCTTCTGTATATCAAACCCTAACCCTAATAAAACCCTCTTCAATTCACATATATTTCAAACTTGATATTCACAATACAATGTAGATGAAGTTTTCATTTCAAAAGACCTGTATATATCAATCTGATTCATCTTTTCTCTTCAGTAGGTGTAATAAATGTGAGTTGAGTGAGTAATGTTATTAATTGTAACTCACGCATAGAGAGAGGAGAGAGAAGAACATTGTGGTTGGAAGAGATATTAATGGCTTTTGGAGTGCAGCGCTATGAGTTTGGTAGTGTAGTGGTGGAGTGTTTTAAATGCTTTCATCTCTCTCTTTCTCCCTTCTCTTCTCTATATAATTATCTCCATATATTCCCAAATCCAACAAAACATTTCCCGCACAAACAAAACTCTCCCAACTCTCTATCTTCTTTCCCATACGCTCTCTTCTTCGTCTTCCCCTCCATGTTCAGAGAGGAAATGGTTGATCATTATGTTTTTGTTTTTGTTGTTGAAATAGTTACTATGATGTTGGCCCGGTTCATTCAGAAGACGTATTATGCCGGCTGCCTGCGTTGCAGTGATCTTCTTCTTCTGATTGAGCCGTGTCAATATCTTAGTACTCTTTCATGCATACTGATGATCTACATCTGCACTGATCTCTCTGCTTAACTTGTTTTCCAAAAGAAGAATATGGTAAGTATACATATTACACCAGTATACGTACTACATGCATGCTGCTTCATGATTTCTGATTTTAAAAACTTTGAAACTTTCGAACTGATGATCTGCTAAAGTATAAAGAAAAGTTTTTCCTTATCATTTTACTATGGAAATCTTGTACTGTTTTTCCTATTAATTGTTTCAATCATTTTCATATCATAATGTTTGTATTCAAATTACTATGGAACCCACAAATGATGAGATGCGAGCTTTCAAGTTTGCTGCAGGATCTATCTTTGTCTGTGTGATCACTTCTTGTCCACGTATACTGTGTCTATTTTGTTTAATTGTATAGAGGTTTTTCTTGTTAACTAACCTGACCACATTGTTCTTAGTTTCATTTTTTCCAAGAGAACTCAGTTTTGATTATGCATTGTGTTCATGATTCCAAGTACTCCGTCAGTTTTCAATCATTGAACTTAAAAGTGGATAACTAGTACTTCGATAACGTTGAACATATATTTTACATACCCAAAGAAGGTATTTAATTATATGAACCGCTCAATTAACTTCAGCAAAGCAATATCTCTGTTAATTCACAGTCTCCTTAATTTCTTTCTTTTTTCTTCCCTCTTTTTTGTTGAGTAAGTTTTCTTTTTCTTTGAAACGAAACTTGAGAGTAAGTTGCATATTATACTTTCTTTCGAAAAGAAATTTATATGTTATAGAGGAATATGTACAGCGCTTGAATGGAGGTGAGTTTGAATTTAATAAACATCCAGTGAAGGGTTTGTTCCTAATTTGCTTACTTAATTTCATGAGCAGATAATTGAATTCCTATGTATCAAAATAAACGCTTCCAATATATTTCGATCATATATATGTACGTTAGTTAGCATGAAGAAGTTAAACTACATTAATTAATGCGATCTGCATGGTCAGAATTTGGCAATCTGTAGTACATGAGTAATTTTCATAAATATTATGAAGCATTCAGAACAATTTAATTAATTGCTCATGTCAAGCACAGGCTGGCTAGAACCTCTGCCACCAGCCAGTAGCTAGCAAATCTTTTGTTTTTCTTTTCATTTATTTATTTCTTTTTCACTTTTGAAGTTGCTAGTAAGTGACTTCCAAACATTTGGAACTTCGGGTGTGTTTATCAACACTTTAAATTCACTTTTTTTTAAACTCACCTTCAATATAAAATACATACAAAAATTAAAATAAAATTTTTTTATTAATATTTTTTTAAAATTTAATTTTAAAACTTACTATCAACATTAAATTAATATATAATTTTATTTGTTATTAAATATTTTTTATTTTTTATTTTTAAAATTGACTTTTAAAATATTCACTTTATCTATTTTATCTGCAAAGTAAACACGCACCTCATGAAACGATTTTATGCTTGAATACCTTTGGTAGATTTGTCAACCATATTGACTTCCAAAATCTTTTTTAATTTCTTGTGTTCTTGAGAAGCTCTAGTTTTTCTTTTTCGCTTTTGTGTGTAGATCATAATGTGTTGGATTCATTAGTTTCAATGCCGTTAGCAACCAAGCTAAATGTACATGCTTAATTTGTCCTCCAAGAACTTAATAATTTCTATAATCACAATGTTAATTAATGATCAGAAATGTGAACCATATGTTATTTCTTAATTTTCTTGAAAATTAAAGCGCTGATCTCTCTCTTGTTTAAGAGACCAATCAAGTACCTGGCAATACATGCATATCAACTCTTCTTCGAAACTTTTGGCTACTTAAATCAAAAGATTTTGTGAAAAAAAAAATCTTATTTTAAGATTTTTTTAAAATAAATTGATCTTTACCTAAAAATAATATATAATTATGTTACATAATTTATACAACATATAAATCAATTATATTTTTTTAATTTTAAAAATAATAAATATTATAAAATATTTATTAAAAAATATAAAATTTTTTTAAATAAAAATAGTGCAAAATATGTCGTGAAACAACTCCTCTATTATTATTTCAGCATATGATATATATATATATATATATATATATATATATATATATATATATATATATATATATAGTCATTAATAATCGTCGAATGTCGTGATAATCATATAATAGACATTAATAGCCGTCGGATGATTTAAAAATCCGACAATGAATATTTAGTTTAATTTAAATGTTCCGTTTGATTTGATCATAATACGCAACTCTGTGTACATATATGTCTAGTTATTAAAATAACATATGTCATGATAATCATATAAATGTACAGTATGCTGGTTATTTAATTGGCTTGAGGGTAGTTGCGGAGAATAAATGAATTCATAAATGGGAGAAAGCAAAGATGTGTCTTTCAAATTTAAATTTAAGCTATTATAAATTGAATTAATATAAATAATATTATTAAAAATAAATTTATTTTTTATATTTTTTGTCAAGAAAAGTAGGCTTGAATTGATTTATTGTATTTTTATGTATAATTAGAATTAACTGAAAGTTGAATTTTTAAATTTTGAAATAAGTAGATCTTGTTTATTTACATTTTAAATTCAATTTTTTTTAACTTTCAACTCACTTTTAAATTAAAATAATTTTTTTCGTCAAAAAATGCTTTCAAATTTTACAATTTAAAACTAAAATTATTATTTTCAAATTCATTTTCAATACAAAGTAAAAAAAAACTTATTTCTTTTCAAACTTATTTTCAACTCCAAATTTATTTTTTATAAATTTACTTTCAAAGTAAAGACAGTACTTACAAAGTAAGCTCACTTTTTTTAAGGGCGTATTTCAAATGCCCGTAATTGAGTTTTGTGAAGTAACAATTAGAAAATAAAATTTCTTGAAAAATAAAAATGGAAGTGGAGTTCAGTATTTGTGTTTCAATAATTTTTAGAAGTGTGTTGAAAATTGAAAAGTATAATTATATTGAAAAGTGTGCAAATAAAAAAGTTAAAACTGAAATTTCGCATATAGAAATGGAATTCTAAATTACTTGTATAATTAAAATATATGAACTATTCAGAACATAAAATTTGTCCAAAAAAATAAAATTACGGGTATTTAAAACACGCCCTTACACTCTCCCTACCATGTCAAAACTTAGCTCATCAAATTCACATTAATTTGTTACTAACTTTTTGGTTTATAAGGCCTTCAATTCGTTATGAAATGAAATATATAAACAAGACGAGAGCATTACATATCAACAAAGAGGAGAGCATCTCGAAAACAGTATGTATATATATACAGTATACAGTACGTACCTTTGTCTTTCCTTTTAATTCATTTCTATCCAGTTTTGACTTTTTCTTTCTTAATAATAGCAAACTTAGTATATACTGATAGCATGAAGCATTTAATGTATGTAGATGCTTTCTTTAGCTAGCTACGTTAAACTTTGGTTCAGTCAGACAAAGATTCCCCTTATTTACCTCTCTTCACATATATTGACCAGCTGCTGGTTTTGCTGCTACTGCAAATCTGCAATTGCTCAGTGGTGACTATGGCTATGGGTTCTGTATGCGTTTTGAATTTAGTTTTCCCACATTCTATACCCATTTGTTTTCATCCATCTCTTTCGAGTTCATATTCATAAGATTTATTAATTGAATGCTTCTGCCAAGAGAATCTGCATTCATTTTGGTCATGCTTTTGGTGATTCATATACAAACACATACCATATCATCATCCTCCTCCTCATCACGGCAGCTGACAGATAGTAACATTTCATTTATTTCATTCAATTCAATATTGGTCATGGAGCTGAGATCATGAAATGTTCTTTTTCTTATGTTGATCCGCCTTCTTAATTAGTTTTGTTGGAAGTTTGCAAGCAGACTAATTAAACCAGTACTTGAATTAATTTGAACCTCTAATACTACCTGACCTCTAAATTAACTACTGACTAAGAAGAACTTTAGCATACTTGTAGGCCTCGCTCTTTGTTGAAAGACTCTGCATGATTATGAAAACCAAGTATGCTTACTAAAAATGTTATGAAATGGAAACTATGAGAACTATTTTATATGTTAAGAAAAATAATAATACTAATGATGGTGATATGCAGGTTTGGATTATAAATGCAAGTCCTGTAACTATTTAGATTATACGAGTTCATATTTCAAATTGGATTAATAAGATGATCAAACGCTTATTATTTAATATTAATTTTATGGTGTTTTGGTAGATTCAAATAATAACAATTCCTGAAACATGTATGCTTTTAAATAAATGCAAACATGAATTAATGGACATCAACCAACTCAACCAAATCATCTTTTTGTTTGTTCAAAGTCGAAAAACTTTGGTTTCTTTTGATTTCCAATGAGAATAAATAAGAAGACATTCCTTCTTCCATGGTTCATTTCTTGGAACTATGAGCTTTTGGAGAGTTTAATGTGTTGATTCTTTCTTGGAACTAGTCTGTTGTCTTTGTACTGCTCAATGGACAGATGTTGCTTTCTAGCTTTGCATTTAAGGGTGCGTTTGGTGTGTTTTTGTGAAAATTTTTTTTTGAACTCTTAATTTTATATTTTTAATAATTTTTAATAATATTTTATAAAATTTATTTTAAAATTTAAAAAATATAATAAATTTTATGTATAAAAAAACTCTTAAATAATAGAGCAAAAATATTTTTTATAAATATTTTCAAACACCTTTTGTGTGAAAGATATTAGGCCCACTGCATTCAAAGATGTGTTTGAGTTATTGTGTGAAAGATTTGTCATGCTTTTTGGTAGTTGAAGTAATGAAGGTGATTGGGAATAAAGTTTTTGGAGATTTGGGAATGCAATTGTAAAACATGTGTACATGCGAGATAGACCAAAAGTCTAGCTAAAATTTTCACAAATTATTTGCTTTTAAGAAAATTTCTTATTAGACTCTGTTTACCATCAATTTTGGTATATTAGAAGATCTAATTTGTGAAATCCACATAAATATTAATGATAGTTTAGATTCAGGATTGTGATTTCCTAGATTTAAACAAAAAAAGCATAGACCAAAATGTATCTGAATATCTTATATAGTCGCCAAACAATTTTTTTAATTATTGTACTACATAAAAATAAATTAAAAAGTTAAATATGAATGGTGTGTTTTAAATATACATAACTAAATTTTGTGAAATTGAAAAGTAAAAAATAAGTTTTTTTTGAAAAAATAGATTGAAAGTAAATTTAATTATTATATTTTAATTATTATTTAAAGTAGGTTAAAAGTGCTGTTCAATTTTGTCTTTTAGTTCTATTTAGGTTCCGTATATAATAATACTGAGATGGAGTTCTAATTTTATAACATATTAAAATATGTGAACTGTTTTAAAATTTTTAAAATTTGCAAAAAAAATTAAAGTTACGTACATTTAAATGCCTAAAATTGAAAAAAAAATAATTAAGAAAACTAGCGTCACAAAATAATATAAATATAAATATGCATAGTTATAATTGATAAATTTAGGACTATATAAGTGCCCTAATCTTTGTGGCTATCAATTAACGGTATATTTTTAAATGCTTGAAAATTACTTTTGAGAAAGTAAACTTTGAAAAGAAATGGTTTGAAAAATAAATTTTAATTCTTGCTTTTTAGTTGCAATTGAAAGAAACGTTGTAATAGAATTCAAATTTGAAATAGAATTTGAAGTAAAAATAAGATTTAAAAGTAGAATTCAGACAGCAATAATTAAAGTAAGTAAAGTGCTTCTAGTTCTAAATTTTTGTAAAAAAAAATTAAAATTTGGAGCAATTAAAATACGTCACAGAAGGTGATATGATGTTCTATAATCGTGGTGAGCGAATGTAGATTGTAAATTTCCTCCTAAATTTAAACGATCTACTATTAATCCAATAACAGATGCCAGTTTGGGGAAATATCCCCACTTGGGCTTTACAGTTGGGGAGAATGTTTTAGTTTTAAAATAAAAGGCTTTGTGAAAGTTTTACGAATGTTATATGGGCTTTCAGATTAGGCCCTGCATTTTAGACCCAAGATATTGATAAGCAACACACGATTCAAATTCTCAATAGCTTCGACCAACTATTACCTACTGCGTCTGTGTCGCTATAAGAAAGCAACACATAATCTTGCTTAAATGTGTCTAGGTTCATTGCATCTCCAATCTAAGAATTTAGACAAGCTTCTTTTATCTAATTAATATTTTCATCCGATTTCTCTCAACTTAATAAAACGCTAGAAATCCTGTGTCAACCCAAATGCGTCTAGGTTCATTGCATCTCCAATCTAAGAATTTAGACAAGCTTCTTTTATCTAATTAACATTTTCATCTGACTCTCAACTTAATCAATAGTTCTTATTAACAAATACAATTCATATCAATCATATGATTATTTTTAATCCACTATTACTGACGTGGGAGAGAGGTTAATTGGATAAGAACCAAACTCCGATAACTCGGTCGGACTGTGTAGGGGACAATAAGAATCGTTAGCAGCCGGGTTTCAAGGCCCGTTATCGGGCCGTCCGAACACGAATCCGCAACGTCACACTTAACCAGTTTATGTTTCCAAGTCTTTGTTAAATAATTAAATAACAAACCCGTTTCTTTGACGGATCTGGATAAGGTTCGACCCGATTAAACAAAACCCTGAACATCTCAAAAGCGCTTTATTTTATGCTTCGATAATATTCTGAGATCCCTCGCACGGCAACTGGCCGCCGCATCCAACAGCAGCTGTGGGCCCACTTGACCCTGCAGGTACCCGAAAGGTCAGTTATGGCGCTCACGTGAGAAGCAGGTGAGTATGACGCGTCCGTTGCGTGCTGCTGAGTATTTGAACGGCAACCCTCTTGAAGTCTGCGCTTTTGGTCTTTGTTTTATTAGACCCTCTTGTCTCTTGAAGTCTGCGCTATCACAAACAAAGCTTTAGGATTATTTTAATTGGTACGAGAGAAAAATTTTGAAAAAATTTAATAAATTAAATTCGATAAAATAGTATTTAAATATAATTTGATTGAATTATAAATATTTTCAATATAATAATTAGTTTTGAACAAAATTTTGTGTAATTAAATATAATTGATATAATAGTATATGTTGGTTGTATATATTGCAACTCCATCGTACTCATTCCGTACAACTAATATTTAGAAGTCGTAATTTGGCAAGTCATATTTATTAATATTTTTCATAAATCAGTGTTAATATATATTTATATATTTTCTTAAAAAAAATTTTGAAACGTAATTGTATATTCTTAAACTAATTTTTTAACGTTTCATTTTAATTATTTGAAAATAATAAATAAACCATTTTTTTCCATTTTTTATTTTTAAAATTACGTAAAACTAGCTTTTAATAACTAAATTAATTATTTTAAACTTAATTTTTAAAATTAATTATTTTTAAATTTTAGTTTTGAAGTTCAATAAATTAAAAGTTAATTAAAAATTAAATATTTAATAAAAGTAAGTTTTATTAATAGTAAGCTTGAAAATTAAGTTTTAAAAGATTTAATAAAAAAATTATTTTATACAAAACATTAAATTTTAAAAAATAGAGTTTAAAATGATATTAAAGACGCACTTAAACATTCCCCAGAACCGAAACTTAAAAAAATTAAAATTTTTTAAATTTAAAAATACGTAGGTACCAGGTTTTGATATGATCGTGAATTCGTGAGGCATATCCTTCGCATATTAGAACATTAAAGAAAGTTTATAAAGAATATATTAAAATAAAAATATTTTACTTTAGTTAAAAAATAAATTGTATTTTTATTAAAAATATAACAATAAATAATATAAAATTTTTATTATATTAATTTAAAAAATATTTTTCTGAATAATCTCAAATATAACCTTAATTAGTTCATAAAATGACAGTTTGGAAGGCTACGTTTTGCTTGCTTCTTTTTTTTTTATATATGAGTAATTTATATGTGCACCAAGGCGTGTGTCTAACGCTGGAGTCTTTTGTTTTATCCTGATCAGAACACGAGAGATTCATGTCAGTGTTTGGAAATGTTTTTTAAACTTTTTCTAGTATAATTTTTTTATTTCAATTTTTTAATGAGCTTTTATATTTACACTTTTTAAAAAATAAATAATATAAAGAATTTTTTATATAATAGCATCTTAGTGTTATTTATTTTAATTAGCTTTTTATTAAAAAAATTTATTTTCTAAAAATTTTAAATTTTTTATTATAAAAACTCATTTTAAAAAATATTTCTAACTAACAATTATGTACGGATTTTTTTCTAGACACTTTAACACGTTTTTTTCTAATAAAATTTATAAATTTAATAAAACTAAAATTTTTTACTAATTTTATATTAAAAGTAATTTAGAAATTCTGAATAACTTTTTTATAGTTTTTTGTTTATTTTATTTAAAATTAAAATTTTAAAATAGAAGAATTTGAATTTCAGATAAACCCGGCGGATGCGATGCAGAGAATTTTAAAATATATGACAATAGAAAATGTAGGTACCGTTGCAACTCGTTCCCTCTCTGATAAGTCAAAAGTCAATGCAATATCCGTTGCTTTGTTTGGAATATTCCACTCTAACGTGTAAACTAGTAGCATTATCCCATTTATCTATGATTAGCTGGTTGCTAATTAACACACTAAACCACCCTAGTTAAATAACTATTTCAAAACACATTTGTTAAAATTGTTTAAAATAAGATGTTTTAAGTAAAAAAAATTAAAGAATAAAAAAACTTAAAAAGAAATAAAAAGACGTTCGTAAATAATATAAGACCATAATGTGTACTTCATTATCAATTAAGCACGCTGAGCTGTTTATCTTATCCTTTGTAATTCTTTTATATAATCGACTGATTAGCACAAACAGCATATTCCTTGTTTTGTTCTCAAGCAGCTTCTAGGTCAATCAAATCTTGGTTATCCAATGTGAAAGTCTGAAGCCTTGTTTTTAGGGAATTCTGTTATTCTCAACCCCTTGCATTATGCTACATCTTCAGAAATTTACTTTAGAAAGAGAAGGGTGAGAATATCAGATAAAACATGAATTTTCCGGCCATTGGCTGACGGAGGTCCCATCTCTTTCTGCTAGTCTGGGGCGTATTTTAATTATATTAGATAAATTTTACAAAGAGTAAGTTGATAAAAGTTTATTCTTTAAATTAAAATTACATTATTCAAAATAAAATATTCAAAAGATAAAGTATATACTATTAAAAGCTAATTTTAATTTTACTTTTTTAAAAATAAGTCGAAAGTGAATTATTAATTTTTTATAATTAGAAGTACATAAAAGTAATTTCTTTAGTAAAAATAAAATATTAGTGGAAATACATTTAAAGATAAAATTAGTAAAAATAAAATTTAAAAATGATAATTGAGCGTTCACTGACAATTATACACTACCAATTTTTTACTAATTAATCAACAACAACAACAATAAAATTAACACAGAAACATTGTGGGCGCACTTGAAATGACGACGTGTCAAACAACCAGCCAAACAAATAGGATAAATACCAATAGTGTTCACCAAGTGGTAGGTCATCATCTGAATGGTCCTGATCAGAAAAAGCAACAAATCAAAACGAGATCATTAATTCCCTAACATAAAAGTGATACTTAATTTGCATTATAAGGCCTTGGAGAAATGAATTAGGAGTCCAAGGTACCAACTTTGTTCACCATAATCAATTTAGCAAGTTGCTTAAAAAGTACTTAACATTGATGTCCAAACTTAACTGGTTCTTTGAGCAAACAAGGTAGGTTGTCGCATTATCGTTAGCAAGAGGACTACTGAATTTAATTCGAATTTTATTAATATAAAGAAATTAAAAACCAATTGTCTATTTCAAACGGATGAACGGTTATTTGGAGAGCTGTCTTAAATAAAAAACTGCAAATACAATAACAGGCTTTGATTAATTTTCTACGCAATATTTTTTTAAAGAAAGTCAACATTTAGTGCGCGTTTTAAATATTCTAAATTTCATAAAAATAAAATATAAAAATAAAATATTATTAAAAAATAAAATAGAAATAAAGTTTAATATTTATATTTTAATAATTTTTTAAAATATATTAAAAATTAAAATATATAATTATATTAAAAATTATGTAAATAAAAAATTAAAATTAAAATTAAAATTAAACTTCTGAATTTTTTATATAAATAAAATATATGAACGGTTCGAAACTTAAAATTTGACAAAAAAAATTAACTTACGGACATTTGAAATACGCACTTTATTTCAATAGTTTTCCACAATGGTAGTAATATCTTTTGCATTATTACGTACGAAGAACTTCAACTCTGTTCGTGGGTTGTTTCACATAATTAGTCCTAAAGTCGAGTTATGCGAAAAACCATTTATATGAAAGGGAAGAGTTAGGCTTTTACTACAGTGATAGCACTGCCGCTTGTAAAATCATATTGCAAAATTCGGGATTATTTATTTCAAAAAACTTTTAATAAAATTTTATAATTTTTTAGAAAGTAAGTTTTATTTTTATTTAAAAAAAAAATATTTTATGAGAAAACTTTTTTATGTTTTTAAAATATTATACATATTCAGTAAAAAATTATAAAATTTATTAAAGATATATAAAAAATAAGAATACAAATGAGTTGAAATCCTTTTAATTACAATCTCTAAGGACTTACCAACCAAATAAATTTAATTTTTTCAAAGTCATTCTTAATATAAAATAAATAAATAATTTTAAAAATAAATTTGTTTCATTAAAAATTTAATTTTAAATTTTAATATTTAATTTTAAAATTTAAGTTTAATACATAATGAAATATAAAAATTATTTTTTTATAAATAATTTTAATTTTAGTTTAAAAAAAAAGTTTTAAAATAATTTTATTTCAAAATAAACATGCCTAAATGTATGAGTTGGTCAGAGAAAGACACGACTCTAGCTAATGCATGACATAAGAAGGTGAGAAAAAATAAAAATTTAGATGCTTGATACTGAAAATATAAATACTAGAAAACCTTAAATGTATTCCACAAGTAATTAAATAAGGCCAGGGCTAACGTCACTACTTTTTAAGACAGTTTCAGGCACTCATTTTCTTTTTATAAGTGACCTTAAAATTTAATTTTATAATTAGAGATAAAACTTATAAATTTAAATTATATTACTAAATTTCAATTTAAGCAAATCATGATTTAATTTTGTTCTGAACGTTTAATTAAAATAATAAAAATAATATTTATATAAATATTTATTATTTGATTAAGTGACGAATGAAGTTTAATTGCTGTCTCATTGAATTAAAATTATAATCTATAGTTCTTTATTAAATAGTGAAAATTAAAATTTTAAATAATTTTCTTTATAAATTAAAAAAAGTGCTTAAAAATGCACCTACAAAAGATTATTAGTTTCTCTCTCTGTTATATAAATAAAATTAAAAATTCTAAAATTCTATTTGTGTATGCATCTCAACTTCTAGTTTTATAGTAAATGATCCTAAAAATAATTTTAAAACTTTAAGAAATATATGTGATCATAAAACTTTATATATATATAATTTTTAAATAAGAAAACTCAATTTGTTTTTGAAAGATGTTCAAAATAATTTGTTTACAGAAAAATTCTTTATTTTAATTAATAGCTCCCGAACGATCCCATAACCATATAGCATCTTTGGCTCGATTTATTTGTCTAAATAAGCTGTTTATAACTTATAAGTACTGCACGAATTAATCGGTTTGAATCGTAAAATTTTAGAATAAGCTGCATTTTCATTATAGCTTTTACTTAAGAATTTAAAAATCTACTAATATTTATTTTATAATATTTTCATTCCCGTAAAATTGAATAATTCTGCTTGTATTAAATTTGGTAATTTAAATTATAAAAAATATTCAACTTTTATTAAAACTATATTCTAGAATTTATTTAAAAATTAAATATTACAAATTATAGATATATAGTAATATAATATATTATTATTATTTTTGTATAATTTAAGTGCTTTTATCAAATATTCTCAGCTGATTGCAATTGAAAGTTTGAAACACATTTCTCATTTCAGAAATGTTCATAAATAATTTATTTATTTCAGTAAATAAAGTATGAGCTTCATTAATCCAACAACAATAATATAAATTAAATAAATCGCGCCTCTCTGCAAGCTTTACCTTCTTTTTCTTCTGTCTCTCCTCCTCGCATTGCCGCGCGCAGCCATCTCTCCGCTCTTCCTCCCGCTGCTTTGCTCCGCCCCTTCTCCTTACCTCAATTCTTCTTCTCTACTGGTTGGAGGTTTTCCTGTTCACGTGAAGAAAATTAAAGCATGGTGTGGAATTAAGAGATTGATAAGGCGGGTGCAGTAGCTGTTATTATAGAGGTTTGGAAGAGGCTATGGCAATGGATGATACGGAGAGTTGTAGCAGCAGGGCTTCACCAACGCACGCCCGTCGACAACACCAGCGGCATAAGCTCGATGTTTACGCCGAGGTGCTCCGCCGCCTTCGTGATTCGGGTTGTCCTGATGCTCTCGCTCCTTCTTTCGATGATGAACTCTGGGCTCATTTTAATCGCCTCCCTGCCAGGTCGATTTCAGTTTTGTGTTCCCTTTCTTTCTCTCCTATACGATCTCTATTGGTTGGTTTTTGTTTTGGTCGAGAGATCTCGTGGGGGAGATCAGAATGTGGGAAATTTGTAAAGAGGAGAGGTAGATTTTTGTAAAGATGCATGGGATATAGTTCAGACGATGGATCGCCGTGTATTCAGTTTCTATCACCGTTCGTATCAGATTTGAGGGGAAAAGATTGGTTTTTATGTTTTGCTTTTTCGGTTTTTTGGCCTAATAGCTATTATTATTCTTTTTTTATTCCAAAAGGATTGTTAGATGTGAAATAATGTAGGCTGATTGATATGTGTAGATCATAGACTGGCCACAGATTTGGTAAAGGTTGAGATCTTCTGGTTTTAAATTGCAGTCAGTAGGGTTATTTACTGCTGTAATCTCTCTCTCTCTCTCGATATATCTGTACATTTTTGTTTGTGATCTCAGGGCTGAAACCATTAGATGATATGAGAACACAGTAGGTGGATTATGTAAGCTTTAATCTAGATAAAGCTGCAATGTTTCAGTTTCAAATGATCCTTTGATACTTGTTCTACTGCAAGAACAGTATTATCAACTCTCTCTTTCTGCCCCTCCATTTTTATTTTCTTCTCAGTGATCTTAGGATCAGAACTATTATATTTCTGGAGAAAATGTTCACGGAGTAGCTGGGTGGTAAATGAGATAACTGATCTTAGGAAATCCAGCAGCTTTCAAGTTTAACTATCAGTCAGATGGGGTTACGATAGGAAAAAAAAGCAGTACCTCTCGATGCTGCTATCACATTGAAAGATTCCTTCTTGGCTGCAGGTTTTTGGTGTTTGAGTTGTATGTTTTTAGATGTAAGTGGGATGAAAATTTAATTGGACTGTGGTACGTTGTTTTGTATTAAGAGGATTTATAGAAAGTGTTCATAAAGGGTTTTCTTCCACTTTGTGTCAATGACTTATCTTCGAGAAACATTTCATGGGTAGGGATGCTGTCGCCCCGACTCTGCGTTATATATGTAATCCATCACTAGCTACGCATTTTTCATGGCTTGCTGTAGTTTTCATTTTATTTTGTTCTGGGCCAAATATTGGCAATGCGACCTCCCAATATCCATTCTGAATTATCTGTAAGCTTCTTTTCATTCAATCTAAGGTAGATGTGCTAGTTCATCTTGGTATATTGCATCTTCTGGACCTTTCTTATAATATTGGATTTTTGTCTGTTAGGTATGCGATGGATGTGAATGTGGAAGGAGCAGAAGATGTTCTAGCTCATAAGAGGCTACTGCAACTTGCACAGGATCCAGTTAATAGGCCAGTTTTTTATGTCAGACTAGTGCAGGTACAGTTGGTTTACTGTCTGTCTAAATTGTAACCTATATTACTAACTGAATTTAGTATATAAAGTGAAAGTAAAGCGCTTCCAACTTTCCCTGTTGTGGAACTTCTTGCTGCTTAAGCTGTAAGGATTTATAAGTAAATTATGACATGTATTTGTCGTTTAGGTGTCTCCAGCTCATGATCTGAATTCCACTGGTTCTTCAGTTTTTGACACGACAGGAGAGGGGGATGCTCCTTCTACTTCAAATTACTTCGGCAGGCGAAGGTGTCATTTGTTCTTTCCTTTATGTTTTTGTAAATCTTCAATTTGTTTGATGCCTATTTGTGTTTTGCCTGTTGTATTAATCTGTTTATTCAATCCAACCTGTAGAAATCACCCTCCTCCTGCCTTTGGTTCATCAGCAAATTTGGAGGCCCTTGCTCTTGAGGCGAGCAGCCTACAAACCCAAGGTGGAGACAATATTGAAAATGCTGGCTCAAGGTTCTTGAGGTGAGGTTATTCAGCTGCTCCTTCATTTTTAATAATTTCAAAGTGTATCTTGTAAGGTTTTCATTATAAAAATTGCTAGTTACTTTTTTATAAAAAAAGAAATACTATTGTAGTTACCTTATATTTAGGTTAATCTAGCTATCAAGTTGAAATAGCTTAGCTAACATGAATATGTTCTCAACGTTTGTCCCATATAAGCTTTTTGTCTAAATAAATAGAACATAAAACTTGTCCTTGTCATGCATTTTTTCTAGAAAAGCTTGGAATTTGTCCATGGAGTCATGATATACATTGTGTGTAGACATCTTGTCATCCCTTTCTTTGCCTGTTCTTTGTTAAGCTAATTGTCACATTATATAGAGTGATTGTACTCATTATCATGTACTGGAAATTAAGAATATATGATTATGTCTATCTATACCCTAATATCTTGCAGGCCAATGCATGAAATTACCTTTTCAGCGGATGACAGGCCTAAGCTTTTAAGTCAGGTACTATTGCTGAACTATGCAGTTTCAGAGACTTGAATTCTCATGGTCTTGATGCTTCTTCAGTAAACTCTACTTAATGATTTATGATGTGTAACCCATTGCCTGGATTCAAATGCACTATTACAATTGTGGTTTTTCACTAATTTTATTACTTGATATCGTGCTTGGTTATATAAGAATTGTAGCCTGGATCTTTCCTGTTATCAGTCCTCGGCTTTGCAGTTTGTTATTTTTTTTTTCATTCTCATTATTCATGTGACACTAGTTCTCTCATCATTAATGTTAAAGTGCAGCTCACTTCTTTGCTAGCAGAGGTTGGTCTTAATATTCAAGAAGCACATGCATTTTCAACGAATGATGGTTACTCATTGGATGTATTTGTTGTTGAAGGTTGGCCTTACGAGGTAACTTGTACATCAATTTGTAGATTCTTAATTTCAGTTTGATTTTCATCAGACTTATTTTATTTTAGAGCAAATAAGTTCACTTATTATTAATAGACCCACAAATGTACCACATATTTTACAGAAAGACCTGAGCTGCACTTCATTAATGCGGTTTGATGAATATGTAAATAGGGATATTGAGATTGTGCTAGGCTGGGATGTATTTTATAGAAGATGTGGCTAGCTAGCACTTTGATGTTGAGCCACAAGATCAAACCGGCATTGATGTTGGCTTGCTACAGGCTATTTTAAAAAATTAAGTCTACATCAACTGATACAAAATCGCAGACAGTTTGCTTTTTTTTTTTTTTTTCGTTTTTGTTTTTTGTTTTGAGGAGCTAAACATAGACAGTTGTTACTATCTAGTTAAACATTCACTCTAAGCACTTTGGTTTTAACTTTCTGGAAATTTTGTTTACTGTAACATTAAAAGTGGTTCATTTTTTTATCTTAATCATACTTATTTTGCTAATCTTACTCTCTCTGGTATACCTCGTTTCTGAAATTAAGGAAACAGAACAGCTCACTGATGCAATGCAGAAGGAAATTGACAAGCTAAAGGTAATACCCATTCTCATTTCTAATAAATTATAGCAAATTACACTATATGGATAAAGTCGCATATATATGTGTTTAAATGGATTACTACGATAGACTTAACAGATTTGATTGGAGTTCATGTGGATTAATTTCATTTTTGTTTGAATGAATGTCTCTTTTGACTGATATGAATGGGGCTTTTCTTTGTGGATATGGAGTATTTCTTTAACACTATATGTTCCCCTATTTACTGCAAGTAATTAGATCTTTTGTTCCTATTTGTTCATGATTATATGTAAGTTTATTAAAGCACACCCTACTTTCTTATGTTTCTTGCTCACAGTAGAATGGTTCGTGACTCTTTTCTTTAATCTACTGTTGAAGCAAACATCTGTAAGACCTTCATGGGCCCCTATGTTAGAAGATCAACAGGTTAAAATGGAATATCCACTAGTGAAGAAGGAAGTTGAAAATGTCCAAATGAGTGATCATGTCCACATACCAACAGATGAAATGGATGTGTGGGAAATCGATCTAAAATTGCTTAAATTTGACCATAAGGTGGCATCTGGATCTTATGGTGACCTGTAAGTTTTCACAGTTTGTTTGATGATATCAGTATCGGGTGTAAAATGCGATTTTGACTAATCTCCCTTACTCCAGTTATCAGGGAACCTATTGCAGTCAGGATGTAGCCATCAAAGTCCTAAAGCCTGAACGTCTGAATGCAAATATGCAGCGGGAGTTTGCTCAGGAAGTTTACATAATGAGGTAGTCCATTAAATCTCAAAACCAACTTGGAAAACATAGTTCAGCTGATTTTGCATCTGATAGGAAGATTGTTTGAACTACTTATGAAAGTCCGGTCACATTTTTACCTAAGACGATTTCCCTTGGAAAGTTACCTCTTTTAGTATCCCTTTTTGTCAAGATATTTTGCTTGTTGAACTAAGTTTTAACTTGTTCATCATCTTTAATTCTTCCTTTTGCTGCAGGAAGGTTCGTCACAAGAATGTTGTGCAATTTATTGGTGCATGCACCAGGCCCCCTAGCTTATGTATTGTTACAGGTAAGAGGGCCTAACGACTTCCTCAAGCTAATGGACGTTCATGATCACTGAGCATATGAAATTTAGATTTGAGGAAGCTTCTAGAATCCAATTAGAGAGTGACCTGTTCTCTCAATTCTCAGAGTTTATGTCCGGAGGAAGTGTATATGACTTTCTTCATAAGCAGAAAGGCGTATTTAAGCTCCCTGCCTTGCTTAGAGTAGCAATTGATGTCTCAAAGGGAATGAATTACTTGCATCAAAATAATATTATTCACAGAGACCTGAAGGCAGCAAATCTACTGATGGATGAAAATGAGGTATGTATTTACAGTTTATGTTTTGACATTATTTGAGCACATTTTCATGTTTGTACTTAAGACAACCTAGGTAAAGTGATTAGCTACTCCGCCGATACACGAACTAATTTGTTTGCTTGCACGTCATTGTGTTCCTGATTTATTATTTAGAAATTTGTCTTCTCAATGGAATGTGGTTACACATATCTAATGGGAATCCTTTCTTGACATTTTAACTGTACCTGCTCCCATTTTTCTTTTGTTTAGTCCTCTTTCTTTTTTCATTGCATTGAACTATCTAAATTTTACCTTTTTGTTTTCAAACCTGTTTAACAGGTCGCCGTCCTTTTTCTTAGGTGTCATGGCTTTCATAAACTGTTTTAGTTATACTATATAATTGCTCTGATGTTATGTGATTTTGAACTGAGCTTGTTACTTCTTATAATCTATAAACCTTATGGTATATTTACAAGAAATTTTATTCTGATTTGCAGGTTGTGAAAGTTGCAGACTTTGGAGTTGCAAGGGTAAAAACACAATCTGGAGTTATGACTGCAGAAACTGGTACATACCGTTGGATGGCTCCTGAGGTCAGTCTCATGTACAATTTTATGGATTTCTAAGTAAGATTGATTCCCTTAAATTAAAATGAAAAGTAATAATGATTCCTAACGTTAACATAAAGCAATTGTTCTACCCAATTCTGGGCTTGTCTTCAGACATCAAAAAAATTTTAATGTATCGAGCTCCTTGTTGAATTTATTCTGACACGATGGTAGCTAAGCATGTACCTTATACATGAATTTCACATTTTGTGCATCATACGTGCTCTTTGTATCCTGCGCTCAAGATTAACACCAATTATCTGCTCTTGAACTAAATATTTTCCCTAGACTTGGGCTTGACCATTGTTTGAAAAGCAGGCATTACAGCAACTCTGATACAAATGGACCTGATATCTTCTTTATGAACTCTTGACATGAGTGGATTCGTCAGTTAGATAATTCTCGTTACTGGTGCCTGAATCACTTGCATGGTTTCAGTCATCCTTCATCCCCTAGATTTGAAATCTATTTATAATTCTATTTCCCTTGATTCCACGTTCCACATAATAAAGAAATATATCAAAGAGAATGAGGAACTAGTTCATTTTAACTTTAGGAACTGTAACCCTAGTGTCATAGCTAAGGAGAGATACCAAACAAAGAAGAGAAACTAAATGCAATGACCGTTGGTGGTCACACCCGACAGCCAGCTCTAAAGAGAAAGAGTAATCATTACAAGTAGGGTTTTGAGGTTTATATAGCCGTATAAAAAATGATTATTTTATCCTATAGCTTGTAACTTAATCACTTAATATCTTCCATTGAACTCACGATGGGAGAAACATCGAGAGTCTACTAGCCAAAATACATATTACTAGTTTACATTGTACTTTTGGGGCCAGTTGCTTCAAGATCTTAATAAATCTAATTCTTTCGCGAAATCACTAGCAATTAAACTTCAATCATCAACATAATTAAATCCTTGGAGAGGAAGCCCTCCTAAAAGGATTTCACGATATCGATGAGTGCAAGTAGTAGCAGCAACTGGACAGAGTAGTGGTAGTTTGGCGACGATCACCCTGAGCGTAAATGACAAAAGTTGCGATCATTCGTGGTGGAGAATGACAACGAGTAGCATCAACAAGTGGTAGCAGTAGCAAAGACAATTTGAGGAGAGGCCAACAAGCATGAGCGCAACAACAACAGCCACAAGATTATCGTAAGAGAATGCTCAGAAGAAGCCCGTGGAGAAGTGGAAGGAGAACAGTAACAAAGATCACTCAACAATCCCCTTTATGGAGCCAATAGGCATAATCTCTTTTGGGGGCCAATAATGTAATCCCCTTTATGAAGCGTAAACGAAAAAGTATGATCTGCTTCAGAGAATAAGAAGAGGAAGTGCGATCAATCTGAAAAAGAAGTAGAAGAATCTAAAATCTAGAATCTGAAGCAGAAGAAAAAAAGACGAACCACAAACAGTAATAGTAAGATCAGAGTTGCAGAGTCGGTAGCGCTAGAATTGTAAAGTCAGTAGAACTGAGATGAGGCAGAGACCTGAGAATTGTAAAACAAGTTGGAGCACGTAACCATCAGTAACACCATAATCTCGAGCCAGCTACTCCTGTGTTTGCAGGAAAGATTTGTTTTTCTTTCTCTGGAAAAGACTTAGATTACATGGTATCCCATACTCCAGTGGTTTCTGCCTTTTTTCCTTTCCTAATACAACTACTGCTGTGTTTTCGGTACTTTGTAGTCATTTTTAACTACTTTTGTATGTCTAGCAATTTTACATTTCTAAGGCACATTTTTTACGGTTGTTCTTCTCTACTTGAAGGTCATAGAACACAAGCCCTATGATCACAAAGCTGATGTCTTTAGTTTCGGAGTCGTCCTCTGGGAACTGCTAACAGGAAAAGTAATTGTTAAGAACACATAGTTATAGTACTCTACAATTAGCTTGAGATGCAGCAATTTTAACAACAGAATGCTTCGGATGTTATTTTCTCAGCTCCCTTATGAAAACTTAACGCCACTACAAGCAGCTGTAGGAGTTGTGCAGAAGGTTTGTACTTTTGCAAATCTGAAATAATTGATTTGAATCTCAATTCAAGGATATTGTATTCCTTTAGATCTTTTCTCTATACTAAAGTGTAAATCTGTTGCTAATTCACTTAGAGTTTGAGGCCGACCATCCCAACACACACTCACCCTAAGCTTGCAGAGTTGCTTGAGAGATGCTGGCAGCAAGATCCAACACTTCGGCCCGACTTCTCAGAAATCATTTCCGTCATTCAACAAATTGCCAAGGAGGTACTGCAGTCTTGCATATTTACCCTTCACTTTCATAGCCCCTTCTTAATTTGTTTCCCTGTAACTTTTGACTGTTAGGTTGGCAATGATGAGCACCGTCACAGATCGTCTGGTGGGTTTCTATCAGTTCTAAGACGGGGACATTGATACTAAAATCAGCACAGATCTTTATGTGCCTGGTTCGATGGGTATCCATTGAGTTGTACAAATTCTTTCAGCGTGCATTCGTAATTTTTAAGTGGTAGTTTGGTCTTACCATATGTATTGAGTTTTGCCCTTTCTTGCAATTCTTTTCATGTACAACACTAATCAGTTACAGTCATAGTCAGGTTCTAAGTAAAACTTTAGAAGAGAATGCATATTTGATCTTTTTTAGTTTTCATTATTCTTTTTTTACCCTTCTTACACGAAATAAAAGTTTTATCTGTTGAATGTATTAAGTTTCCACGAGATTTTACAATCATCAGCGTTATGGTTTTGGAACTGTTGCACTTTGTCTCACCATTACATGCCTTTATAGATCTTTGAGTGAACTTTCAAATTCGGTTCATTTTCAGGCACCACTACACCAATACATAAATTACCTTATCCTTATTGTATATATAGGTGTAAAAAACGGACGGGCTGGGCCGGCCGGCCTGTTCGGGTTAAATTAATAGACTAAGTCGGACTGGTCTGGGTAAAGTATTTCGGGTTGGACCAGTTCGACTTGATTTTATTTCTTATGACCCGGCCTGATCTATTTATTCGAATTATATTTTTATTTTATATAAAAAATAGAATTTAAAAATTATTTTTAAAATAAAAAATAAATATTATTATTTTTAAAATTTATTTTTTAGTGATATAAATTTTTTTTTATTAAATTTAATCTGATCAACGGTTAATATTGATCAGATCAACTGTCAATATTTAACCAGTTAATATTGACCGGTCAATATTAATAGTACTCGGACGGACAAGCTGCCCGGCAAGCCAACATAATCGGCCCATCCTGCCCGTTAGACTAGACTAGACCGAGCGAGCCAATAACCCAACTGGCGTCGAACCGCGAGTCGGCTCGTTTAGCTCGGCCCATTTTTATACCTCTAATAGCATATATAATAAGTGTGTACCGAAAGAAGTTGGGAATTATTATGGTTGAATCCTGTTGCAAACTTGCGAGTATCAAGTTGACTCGAGTCTATCAGGTTTTGAGTTTTTCCCTAAAATTTCTGTTGTTTATGAGCTTTTCTGATACTTCCCGGCCGAAATGAAGTTGGTGACAATTTTTTGAGTTTTACAGCACGAGGAGGGGATCACAAAATATCATTTCTTACAACCCTATCATGGTTGAAAGTTGAAATTAAATTATGCGAGAAATTCCAAGAAAACACCTACACTAGAGACCAGCTGAAGTTTGTCGGTGCCTCTCATCTCTTATCTCTTCCACTATTCTGCAAAAGCAGCGACTCTAAAGCAAACGCTCATCTCAGGCAACGAATACAACGGCCATGGCGAGCGTGAAGGTTTACGGCCCGCCGCTATCCACTGCCGTTTCCCGTGTCCTCGCGTGCCTTCTCGAGAAAGATGTCGACTTCGAGCTCGTCCGTGTGGACATGTCAAAGGGCCAACACAAGTCACCTGACTTCCTCAAACTCCAGGCAAGGCAACCCCCTTAAAACTATACTACTATCTGCGATTCATTCTACTAAGCTTAACATTTCCATGCAGCCCTTTGGCCAAGTCCCTGCTTTCCAAGATGATAACGTATCTCTCTTTGGTGAGTGATCTCAAACCATATATGTAACTCGTCTTCTCTGCACATTTCATTCGCAATGATCGATGTCTCGTGCTTCTTGTTCTTCAGAATCAAGAGCTATATGTCGGTACGTATGCGATAAGTACTCCGACAAAGGCAACAAGTCTCTGCTGGGCAACAGTTTAGCGGAGAGAGCTTTGATCGAGCAATGGCTTGAAGCAGAAGGGCAAAGCTTTAACCTACCAAGCTCTGCTTTAGTTCTGCAACTAGCACTTGCGCCTCGGTTTGGAATGAAGCAAGATCCATCAGTGATCGAGCAGAATGAAAACAAGCTGTCTAAAGTTCTTGATGTGTATGAGAAACGGCTTGGGGAAAGCAGGTACCTTGCTGGCGATGATTTCTCGCTTGCGGATTTATCGCATTTGCCTAATGGACAGTACCTGGTTAGTGCTACGGATAGAGGACACATGCTTACTTCGTCGAGGAAGAATGTGGGCAGGTGGTGGGAGGAGATATCGACAAGGCCATCGTGGAAGAAAGTTGTTGAGATGCAGAATGCCCCACCGTCTCCAGCGGCATGAATTAATCACTTGGCATTGTAGATCCTTCTCTTTTCAAAGTGATAATGCAATCTGTTTGTGTTTGGAGTAAGTCTTGAATCAATCAGACAGACATTTGAATTCAGCTGCTCGTTAGCTAGTTACTGTTTCTGTTCTTTGTTTAGTTGAGATTGTTTCAACTTTCATTAAACTATAAAATGTTTGATAGAGGACTGGCTTTGATCATTGTTATGGGGTCTTATTCTTCTCTCAAAGAAGGGCAAAAAAAAAAAAAAAGAAAAGAAAAGAAATCCTTCCTGAAAACAGTTAGTAAATCATGCACTTTATCTTTACCTAAATCCTGCTGGTAAGAAAGAACGAAAATTCCTTTTATTCTATCATCTCTTTAAATTCCTTTCCGAGGAAGTTCTTCCTAGTTACCTGTTATCTTTCGCAAATTTCATTGAGCAAAAGGAGGAGAAACTGGGGATGATGGCAAGTGTAAAGGTTTTTGAACAACCAGTATACACGGATGTTGCTAGAGTTCATACATGTTTTTTGAGAAAAAAGTCGAAATGCCTGACTTGTTGGTATGCACACATTCATTCATGAATTCATAATTTTCATTTGCTGGTCTGAATTTTTCCGTTCCGATGTTTGCAGATCCCTCTGGGCAGGTGACCTTCAAGCATGGACACCTCATGCGCTATGGTGAGGATACAAATTTCATATATGCTTCATGTTTTATGAATGTGATTGATATGTAACACTGGCTTTGTTCTATCATGAATTCCTTTATGTAAAAGACTCAGGGACATGCAAGTACATGTGAAAGATATTTGCAGAACAAGGGAACAATGAGTGCAAACAGAAGCCAAATACTTCAATCTTCCAAGCTAAGCTCTCATCTTTCACCTGGCATTTGCAGCCTATGGGAATGATATCTCACGTGACAGTTATGGAGAAGAACGAAAAGAAGCTCAATGATGTATTTGATCATTATAAACAAAGACTCCACGAGAGCAAGTTCTTGGCAGGGAACGAATTCACTCTTGCGGACCTTTCACATCTTTCTGATACTCATTACTTAATCAGCAAATCCAAGATCAATCGAGCATTTTTCCTAAGAGGAAGAACGTGTTCAACTGGTGGAAGTAAATATCTGGACCACAGTCTTGGAAGAAGGTAGGTGCAGGATCAGAATGAGCATTTATGTCCCCTTTAACAGTTTCCTGATGATCAGCAGAACACTTATCATACATAAAATCAACCAGTACTTTCAGTGGTTTTCAGGTTATGTTGTAATAATTGATGAATCTCTAAAGAGAAAAAGTGTTCCGAAATTGTTCTAGATAAGTTGAAAATAATTAAAAATTGAAGTATTCGGCAAAGTCGTTCACTTTTTTGAAATAATTCTTGTCAATATTGTCGCAAGATATAAGCATCAGAGTATACTGCATTTTCCGTTTAAGGAACAGGCATGGATGAAAGAGTTAAGAATCATGTTCGAGTCCACAATTCTATATGGAACTTTAGCGCCTCGGATAATCTGATCATGAATTTTGGCAGATGATTGAATTCTGAAAGTCTTCACTGTGAAGCTCCAATGCATAATCATTATATCAGTATGTATAGTAGCTAATTTCGTAACTTTATTTGATGCGATATATTCATTAGCACATGCTCCATATCTATTTACTTTTTCTTTTCCTCTTTTTGTTTGGTTTCGCGTCATAGAAAATGAATGGTTTGTTTTTCCTTGTACTGAGTGAGTATTTAACTATCATGTGCACTAGTTATTGTGTTCTTCTATTAGGCAATAAACCAGTTCATAGAATCAATCAAATGGCTAGTGTCAAGGTTTTTGGATCACCAACTTCCACGGAAGTGGCTAGGGTTCTAACATGCCTCTTTGAGAAAGAAGTAGAATTCCAACTTGACATTTAGAGAAAACCTGACTATCTCAAAATGCAGGTAAACAAAACCAGTAGATGTCTTCATGATTGCTTCTCATAAGCAATAAGCTTTTGGTGAACTAGGTTATGGCTTGTGAGATGAGCAGCTAATCAATTCTGCGAACTATATTTAAGATGCAAAAGTATTGAGGTGATGCTGTAACTAACAATACATGCTTTGTTTGCCTCTGATATCTTGCAGCCTTCTGGACAAGCACTCACATTTGAAGATGGCAAGGTCACTCTTGTTGGTAAGACTGACAAATCTGCAGTTTTTCCCCATGAAAATATTCATAAAATTTTATCACAAAAATAAGCGTCATGAGGAGGAGATTTGCAATTGGTTACTGGACTCTATCTGATTGCTACTGTGACAAAGATAACTATATATATATATATATATATATATCTATATATGTGCAACAAATTTAAAAATAACCTCAGAATTGCTCATTGTTCACTTTTGGGATGTTGCAGAGTCAAGAGCAATTTGCCGGTACGTTGCTGATAAGTACGCAGAGAAAGGGAACAAAGACCTCATTGGCAAGGGAACGCTAGAACGTGCCTCTGTGGAGCAATGGCTGCAGACTGAAGCCCATAACTTTGAACCGCCAAGCTCAGCATTAGTGTTCAACTTGGCATTAGCACCACTCATGGGCTGGCACAGTGATGAAGCAGTTCTAGAGCGAAGCAAAGAGAAGGTCAATAAGGTTCTTGACATTTATGAACAACGCCTTCAAGAGACCCGATACCTGGCTGGAGACAAGTTTACGCTTGCTGATCTGTCTCACTTGCCTAATGCCTACAAGCTCATGACTGCCTGCATTGGTTGTTCATCAATGTTCAAATCAAGGAAGTGGGTGAATAAGTGGTGCGAAGATATATTGAACTGCCCGTCTTGGAAGACAGTGGTCGCAATGCAGCAGGAGCCACCACCAGCAGCCTAGTGAAGTTGCTTCCTTCCTGTTATCTTGAATTAAGTGAGTCTAATCATGTCCCACAGCGCTAGGGTGTCGAGCAATGTTTGTTTTGCAGTATGTTTTATTGTAGTTTGTGTTATTTTTCCAGTGTCTATCTGTTCATGCTTTGTGTTTTCTAATCATGGATGACTATCTTGCTTTTAAAGCACTGTTACCAGAATGATTAGAGTGCCATCTTTGCGTAGCATGAGATGAGTTTTAAGGTAATTACATTCACGTACCAACTGAAAAATAAAAGAAAGACACGCACACATTGCAGATTGCATCTTGTGGGACAGGAAGGCTCGGAACAAATGTGGGATAGGAAGAATTGCAGCAAACTTGTAGCTTCAGTAATTTGCCAGCAATGATGCTGATAGATGTCTCTTCCAGGAAGTCTAGATATATAACAACTTGCATACAGCAATACTGAAACTGATGATATTCAATCTTCTTTATTATAGAAGATGTAAATTATCAATACTGTCATCAAATTTCAGCAATAATCTCACTGAATAGGAAATTATTTCCAAATAAGAAGAAATCAGATAAGTAGGAACTTCTAAATTCGAAGAATCTCAGGAATAGTTTAACTGACTTGCAAAGGCAACTGCAGTCTGTTAAAGCAAATTTCACTTCCTCCGTTCAAATTTTGAGTTCGGCTCACTTTGTGTTTAAATTATTACTCTGAAATGTATTTCTATTTCCACACTAAACTCTACTTTCAGCAAAACTCTATTCTAAAGTTTACCTCATATGTTTCAGTTACTATTTTGATCTGTACTTTCACTGAATTTCACTTATCATCGAACTTCACTTTCTTCAAATTTATTTTAGCGAATCTCACTTTTACGCAATTAAAAGACGCCCTTAGTGCAGATTATTCTTATAGACCACATCACGTACTTGCATCTTCTTCTTTTCCTTCCACTTTTACTTTGTTCGATTGTATCAAACGGAAAATCTTTCAAGATACAGAGGAAGACCGCTGAACTTCAAAATCAAGCGTAACTTCCTATGGCACAAAACTTTATCTTTTAATTCATTTTACCTTTTCTTTTCACTTTCTCTGTATCTACATATTTTTACTTTGCTTGATGCATGAAGCTTGAGTTGTTCCTTGAGAAAACTCATTAACATGAAAAGAAAACAATGTAACGAGAATGAACTAAAGGATAGTTAGTAAAGCAAAGTATTTTTTTATTACCTTAATTTTCTGAAACAGTTCACTGCTATACTTGGTCATAGCTGCAGCACGAGCCGTGAAGGTGCACTATGGAAAACCAATGCTTCCTGAGGTATCAAGAGTGCTCGCTTCCCTCAAGGAGAAGGACATTGAGTTCAAATGTCGACATATGAAAGCCAAGACTTTCCTTCTGACTTCCTCAAGTTTCAGGTAAAATTCCCAAACGAAATCATATGATTAGTATAGAATGGAAAATCAGATACTGATAGGAAACCAGGTGCAAAGCCCACTGATGAAAAATCAGATACTGATATATAAGCTGATCTAAATTCTACTGATAACCAAGCTGCTGCTAACTCTCAGTTAAATTTATCTGGAAACTTCAGTTTATCAACCCACTCAATCTGGAAAGAAGTCTTCCAATAATGGAACTACTGAAGGACCTATGCAGTTACGGTGAAATCAACCTGATCAGCAGCTAGAGGCAGGATAGACGTCACAGCTTGGGAAGCCTAACAATGGAAGTAATCATAATCCACAAAGTAAAGCAGCTTCTGATAGTTCTGCCTCTCCTAAGTCAGAAGAGAGTTGGTCAGAAATCCTGGGAACAGACTCAGAATCCTTCTTCTGATTCTGATGATAGCATATCGTATCATTGACATGCTGCAGGTGCAGAACCTATTCTACTCGACTCAACAAATTTTAGAACATCCCAATTGTAACATTTGTTTTCATGTCTTGTGAATGTTTCTTTCATCAAAACTGTTTAGCCAGAATGTACTCTTTGATCTATGTCGCACCTTTTTTAGGATACGTGGATTGTGTGAGAATCATCTAGTGTCTAACCTGTTGGATTCAGAATGCTTTCTTATGCAGCTCCAAGAAAAAACTAGCTTTAATTCAGAATGCCGTTTCTGAGTATGCTCACAAAAAAAAAAAAAAAGAAGAGCCTAGATGTTCTGACGCTCTACAATTTACTACAATTACAAAGGAGAGCTGAATGATTACGAATCTAAGATATGACCAATTCAATGTTTACACTTTACACAAAAGAAAAATAAATTCGGACAAACAAAAGAATTCAGTTTCCAGGCGATGTTAGTGTAATCTCGGCATAACGAAATACGAGAATAAAACAGAGGCCTTATAATGCAAACTACACAGTACTGAAGAAACAGTTTTGACATTTGACCGAAACAAGGACATCATGCGGAATTTATCTCTTGTTTCCAAAGTGAAAGCTTCAGTCATTGGTACTCCACGCATCCACGGCCTGCAATGTTTGCATGCCTTCACTTCTCTGCAGCAGCTGTCTCGCCCGAACCTTGACTTGTAACCTCACCATTGCCTGCATGCAGCAAACTGCAATCCTTGCTTGTCTTCTCACACAGACACCTCTTACCACTGCTTGCAGCTTCACCAAGCTTCTCAATACACGGAAACCTTGCCTTGCCTAGATTGCCGAAAATGTCTAAATACTACAATGTAATAATACAGGCAAACTGTTCGTTTAAATTGTTGAATGTTAATATTTGTATAACACACAACTCAAAAATATGCATTCTTCAATACAAGCTCATAGCATGATTTAACTATCAAGTTGAATTAATGAATCATACACGTGCTTTAAACATGAGTAATATGCAATGAAGTAACAGAGAACCCATAGTAGTTTAAAATTTTTTTACCAGATGACCCCTGAAACATGACTGTATCTTGATGGCCCCAAGGTCTTCCAAAGAGAATTCTCGCCTGATAATCCACTTTCCATATTTCTCAATGCTTGCATTAGGATCCACAACATCACCAAGAATGCCATCTAGCAGTCTAATGATCTCGGTGCTGTTATCATTTTCAAGGACCTCTGTGGCCTGGCAGGAGGATCAATAACCGGTGAACTACATTGAACCATCAACAGTTCACGGCCATTTTCTCATCACCTTCCTTCTGGTAACTCCTGAAGAACAATTTCCCCATCATTTTTTTAAGTGAAGCAGAAGCAAAGTTAGACGGCTTGAAGGAGACAAAGATGTGGTAGGCACGAAACAGTTGATCAAAATGATAGCTGGAAGCTTTACTTTTCTTTTCAAACCGTTGGAACGTGCTGGGATCAATCCTCGGAGAAGATTGGCAGGCCTTTGGTTGGAAGTTTGAACGTGCTGGGATCAACAGCAGCAACCAAAAACATATTAAGGTATATAAGCAAATGAAACACCAACATGATAAGCACCAGTTAGTGTAACCGATGCCTTCACTAATTCAATCAAAGATTTACAAGTTTGACTCAGAATAATCAAATAATGACTAACCAAATGTCTGCTGATTGCTATTAACAAAACTAAATCTCTGTAGACGATTGTGAGAAAAGTCTCTCCGATGTTGGACAGCTAAATCTCCAAGCCAAATATGTACATATGTCCACCCTTCAAAAGGCGCAAGGTTTTCCAGTTAGCAAACCCTTTATCAAGAACATAGCCAGTCCTTTACTGCCTTCCCCTTGGCAGTAAACCCTGCCACCATTCTTCCTGTCAATCTTCATGGGACTGTCTAACCTAAACATTACTTCTGATACAAGCTGCATAACTGGCGACTCCCCTCTCATGCTACTGTTCTTATCGACTCCACAAACAACAAGAGACCTCAAGAGGAAAATTTTCCCTCCTAGAATAAGGAACACGTATGCTGAAGCGAAATGTAACCCATGCAAGTCCAACTTCACCTCAGAAGAATCCCATTGCAGACAATTTATCCAAAATTCCCAAATCGATGGAGCGTCAAACTAGTGATGCTTCAGTAATCGACCAAGATGACAAGTTTCCTTCAGATTTTAGGTCTGTCATCATGCCCATTACTGCTGGACAAGAGTTCAAGACACAAATTCAGTGTCTGAAATGAAAAACCAATACCCAGTGCTCTCATTCTATCAATTCACGAACCATCTCTGGCAGCTCTCCATGCTCCCCATAACAAGATAGAACAATGATGGCACAAACTGTGTCCCTGGTAAAGCCAGAACTCTCCATAACTCCAATAACTCTTTTCATCTCTGAGAAAAAACCTTCTGACCATAGCACTGCACAACCAACTAAGCTCAAACGCCGAAGGCTTCAACCTGATAACTTGCATTTCATCGTACATTTTCTCTGCATCTCTTGCCAACCCCATTGCACAGTAACCCTTTTTCATCGATTCATAAAGTCTCTTTGCAGTGAATCACAACTTCTAGCAACATGAAACAATCTAAAGCTTGAGGCTTTAGCCCAAGATTCGCGAACGCTTCAATGAGTTCGCAGTAGAACAGAACCAGTAGTCGACACGAAGACGTATGTCTTGAAACCGCGTCAGCGATCAACGCAACAGCTTAAGAAGAACAGATTTGCTACTCTAGTAAAGCAATAACACAAGCGGCAATCTTGGAGTTCCACTTGAACCAACTGGTTCCCTAATTCTGTGGTACATCTACAAAGAACGAATCTTTAGTCTACACTATGTTGAATCACGTATTATTTTGCATTGGGTTGTTTGAGAAATACAGGGAGAGCCAGGGTAGAAGAGATGGTGCTGAATTGGGAGAGAGAGCGTGGAGAGCGGCAGACTTGGAAGAAGCGCCGATGGACTTGCCAGCAGCGATGGAGGGATCTTCGGCTGCAGCGGAGGAGAAGAAGAACTGGTTGGTGTGCTTACGAGCGGCGCCACCAGCATAGCAGGCTGCAGTTGCGCGAATTGTGAACGCCGGCGAGCGCATTAACGTGCTCGCCATGTTCCGGAGTTGTTTCAGATTCTCTTCCTACCAGTTTCTGATAAGGTCTACTTTTAGCCCATTGGACTGATTTCAAATTGGTCCTTAAAAGGGAGAAGCGCATAACAATTACATTTATATGTGGAGTTCTTGCAAATTCAATCCACAGTTTCACAGTTTCATAAAAAAGAGCTCCTCGAAAGTAAACGGCAAACTTTATCACGGTATTTATACATGCATGACGTCAGCCGTATTTAGCATGAAAAAAAATTCAAGTTCAAAAAATTATACGGAAATTTTAATATTTTTTTAAATTTTAAAAATAAATAAATTAACACCATAAAATAATTATTCATATAATATATATAAAAAATATTCTGAGAAGGTTTTTTTTATTTTTTAATTTTTTTTAAAATTTTTTTTCTGTTGCTATCACAAGCATGCATCCATGTGTTAATCTTTACATCTATGCTAGCCGCACAAATACAAGTGCTTAATGAGAGCAAGCTTGCTTTTGTATACAAGTGCTTATGAAAGCAAGCGAGCAGTGTTATTACTATTTACATGTTAATTGAAACTAGCAATTATTGATACAAAGGGAGTCCAATTTGAACCCATGCTGAATAACCACCAGCAATATCAGTCACTCCAGTAAAACCCTGCAAAATAATATTTATCAATTTATTATCATGATGATTCAGATTGATTCAATTGATCATGTAGATTTGAGTGAACAATGAAATACATACAGCAGCTAAGAGATCAGCTGCTGCCATGAGTGATCTCTTTCCACTCTGGCATCCCTGTTTTCAGAAGAAGATGAATCAATGAATGAACGAGTGAGTGAAAATTTCTGCTAAAAATGGAAATTTTAAGGTGAAGAGGAACGAAATAAACTCACAATGATAATTTCATCATCTTTCCCAAACACAGATGCCACCTGCTCTACAAAGATTGGGTTCAATGTCATCCCTGCATGCCAAAATATAGTAAAGGCTATTAGTGAAACTCCAGAAATTGAAAACCTTTTGTTTATTGAAAACAGAATAAAAGCTGAAGACCATTATAATTACCTGCTCCTGTTTTGAACATGTAAGGAATGTTAATAGCTCCTTCTACATGCCCCGTAATGAACTCATCCTCTGTCCTATACAAATTATACATAACAATGCATTCAGTAAAATAATTGTCAAGAAAACAAAGTTTCATAATCTTTCAAAGTTTCTGATCACCTGACATCAAGATACCGGTGACCTGCAAGAAGTAGCTCACGAGCCAACCGAACCGGCACTGATCTCGGCGATCCGATTACCGTCTCCGGTCTCCTTTCTACAGCAAACGATCTAACACAAAAGAAGACAAAAAAAATGGAGCATTACTCTTTGCTTGAAATTAACTACAATAAGTACAGAACGATATATAATACCTGCGTACAAAACTCGGTCCTTTCCGGATATCAGCTTTGATCAGTTGCTTCGATGGTAGTCGTTGAAATGGAAAGCATGAAGAGTTTTTGGGTAATGGAGAAGAGAGAAGAAGATTGAGAGTTGAGAGGTTAGAACAGTTAACAGAAGAAGACATTGGCGATCAGCTTCAAATCTTTCTTTTGCTGTATGTTTTCTTTTTAGATGAAGAGGGATGGAATAATATTGAACAAGTTTATTGTGATCAGAAACGAACGAGAGCTAAGTAGCTGTTTGTTTGTTTAGACTGCGTTTGTCACCGCTTATTATAAGCAGTTTTTTTAAATTTTTTTTTATTTCATATTTTTTAATATATATTTTATAAATATTTAAAATATTTAATTTAAAAATTTTGATAGTGTAAAAAATTTTAAAAAATAAAATTTTTTATTATATATATTTTTTATTTTTTTAAAAATAAAAAAAATAAAACTTTTTTTTTAAAAAAATAAAAATATTTTTTATTTCAGATACTATCAAACTCCTGCATATTTATTTGAGTTTGAGTAGGTGTGTGGTTTATATTATATAAGTTTCCTAGAGAAGAAAAAATATCAAGACAAAACGTGGCGATGGTTCCATGAAGATGTAAAGTGTGTTTTTTTTTATTTAATTTTTAGGATCAGATAAACTCGTTGGTGTCTATCTGAATTGAGTCCAGGTATAATCCCATTGACTAGAGATTCTAATTACTTACCACTCCATGTAGTTTCCTAAATTCAACTGTTTTTCGTCAATTATTCAAGTTTTATATTTTTTGAAAGTCTTTTTAACGGTGCGTTTTACGTGCTTTCCATTTCAAAACACACTACACAGTATATTATGTTATATATAAAAGTTTATTCATATATAAATAAATTATTACGTATAAAATTTTTTATACTCATAACTATTATCTAAAAAATTTCTTTAAAATATTTTAAAAAAATATTTAGTTTTTATTTTAAGTACTTCTAAAACACTACTCGGTTCTCATCGTCTCCATACATTCGCCTTGGTTGTCGATCCTGTATCTCTTACCATGGTCACACGCGCGAGCAGAATTCTTACTCACAGCGCGTTTGGTTTAGCTTTTAAAAAACTATTTTTCAAATTTTTTTTATTTTATATTTTTTAATATATATTTTATAAATATATAAAAAATTTATTTAAAAATTTAAAAAATATAAAAAAATTATACGAAATAAAATTTTTTTATTACATATTTTTATTTTTTAAAATAATAAAAAATAAAACTTATTTTTCAAATAAAAAAAATATTTTTTATTTTAAAAAAATTTTATTTTATAAGTATTCTTAAACGTCGCTTTATTAGCTTGATGGGAGTGAGAATTTGAATAGCAACTAGCGAACACAATTTTTTTGGTTGGATATTTCAACATTTTTTAATAGTTAGTAAACATGTTCTTAGCAATTTGTGGACTTATATTTTATTGTACGTGAATATTTGGCCAACATATTTGCTTTGTTGGGTTTGTGAACACGTTTCACTGGTTAAGAAACATGCTTTGGCAAACCGTGAACATTGTTTATGTTGGCATATGAACACTAGTGCATGAGTTTGTGAGACGCAGGTTAAACATTTCATGCTAGAATTACAAATAATGAAATTTTAAGTGACGCATGGTTCTAGTTCCTTTAGTTTTCCGTTAGGAAATTGCCGGAGCTGCAGCAGAGGGGTCAGACAATGCCTATTATTTAGGACTTAATTTATTTAACCGTAAATGATTTTAATAATAAATTTTGTTATTAAAAGATTACTTTGAAATAAATTTTGTTATATTTTTATAAATTTATTTTCTGACAATTCATTAATAAACACACCTTATTCTTGTAATATTTTTTCCTTGCTTTTGTACTCATGGAATATTAGGCTGGACCAGTATCTTCAGTATGCATCTTAGCAGAGGATTGATTACATGTCTTGCTTTAGGCTTCAACTTTTTCCTCATGCACCTTGTATGATAATTATGCTAGCTATGACTATTAATAAAAGCTAATCTTTTATTTGTTTGCAAGTGTTTGATTATTCTATACACTGCTACTTCTATAAATAGTTTCCTTCCCCAACTCTAATCTCACCTTGTTCTTTTCATTTGGGTTTTTAGCAAACAGTTTCTTACATAGATTATTGGCATTCTGTCCACCTTCATCTAAAAATTGCAAGAAAGAATTATTCGCTACATATATTTTCAGGTTTGGCATAAGAAAATTGCGGTTAAGTTCTTTATTGCAAGAAGTTTTAATGGAGGTGGGCAGCTTGCTAACCGGTCTATGTAGGCATCTCTTTGCCAAATCCATATGAATGCGTAGCTTCAAGTGCACATGATTTCCATTATCTGTCTGCATACACATATATTGAAGTATTCATCAATGCTTTCTGTCTGAAAATATTAGTAGGGTGATCGATATGGTAAGATGTTTTGTAAGTTAGAAAAATATTTATTTATACATATGTTTTTAAGAAGGTTTCATTTCGCTTTTTTTTTTGTCCTGTGCATAAGTAAAAAAAAAAAGTTTTTAACTTCCATGCTGTCAATTTTCTTTCTTTTGGACTATATATTTCTGTTGCTATTTGGAGTCTATTTTTCTATGTAAAACATGAATAAGCTCTAGATCTATAGACCAGCAACAACTCTACTCGAACAAAAAAAACGCAAAAAGAAGAAGTTGTCGGATTCTTCAGAAATTATTTTTCTAAATTGTGTTGTGTTTTTCTTACATAGAATTTCACATGTGGAACAACATGATTGTTTCTTAAAAAACACTGTATCAATGGGTGCCATGATTAACCTGGACGAAAGGCTTGCATGGTCAATTAACAACAAACTTTTGACTTATGAAAACATAACAACCTGGAGCAATTATGGTTAGCTTACAAGTCGTGAAAAATCAACATTCCAGGAATGCTCTAAATCATAGTTATCATTCAAAGATAAAGTCTTTATCCTTACCATACTACATTCATAAGCACAATCACAGAAGTTCGTTGTTCAGATTCTTTCGATTCGCATTACCAAGTGATTCAGGATGGACTGAGAGTACTGACGAACATGAACTTTCACTCTTATGTAACGGGAGCAACAGCAAAATTTGAAATAGGATATTTCTATAAAGAATTTACATGAGCAAAGCTAATAAATAGCATAAGTGCCAGCAGACTTTCTCCATTCCATAACTTCCATAAAACATTACGTTGCTGCAACTGAAGCCTATGTGACACAATAGACACCCCGGTCAATTCCTTTCTGGCCCTTCTCCTGCATCTTTTCTAGCACTCAAGTTCCCTGGGTATGACCACATTTCCTGATCATTAGAGACCAGCTTCCCTAATTTCCCATCCTGCTGTCCCCAAACAATTCTTTTGCTTAATGCAGGCTGTATCCGCCGAGGACTGCCAACAACTGGGCTAGAGGAACAAAAGGTCGGGGTTCCAAATGGCGAGGCATATGGACTGTTCTGGATGGAGAAGGGACTAGGTGAAATCCTCTTTTGTATAGGAAGTCCGCCAAAACCGCCTGGATTAAATAAAGACACAGACTCTGCAGCTAAAGATTTCCTAGTTGCATCATCGACATAAATTAGGTCATCAACCCTTGCCATTATATTGAAAGCTAGACTTTCCATGACCCTGGAGTAGCTTTCCAGGATTGATTGCCCAACATCCTGCAATATTTAAAGGAGTAAGTGATTATCTGTAAGTAACAGAATTAGGAAACAGTTATTTAAGCTGAAATTAACATGACGAGGTGCTTCAATTGCGAAGATATAAGACGAATTCCCTTGCACATAAAAGGGCCCTTGTGCATGGAAGGGAAAAATATACATATATGTCCGTCAACTTGAAATTTTTTCTTATTCAGATTTCAAGGCATACAGCATATCAATGTTCAGAATAAATAGTAGACGCAATAGCATACCTTGTTGTACTGGATTTTATTCATATCCAGAACAGTCTGTGGAAGGCCAGGATACCGGATCCGTAAGTTCTGCAAGAGCCCTTCAGCACGCTGTGCGAGGAAATGGCTTCTTTCTGAATCACTGACAAGGCCCTTCACTTTCCCACTCCAAGACACTTTCTTTGGATTTAAATAGTGCGAATTTCTCTTCTGGTCTTTCAGCCTCCAAACATGTATGGCAGCCTCAATCCTATTTGCAATTTCCAGAGAATGGTGCTCAGACGACAAGTCTAGGCAATCCAGTAGACATTCTGGAGAAAACTGATCAGCTGTTAGATACCGGTAGATGATGTCACCTAAGCAAGACTTTCCAGTCTGCAGTAGCAGAGACAATTTTATCAGTAAAAAACAACACATATGGAAATGAGGACATCAAGACAAATAACTTGCAAGATCACTGTTGATAGCAAACTGCAAAACAAAAGTGAATAGATTCATGAAGGGTATTACACATGATAATAGTCGTAAGTGCATACCTTCAAGCAAGATTATATATGAATATATCAAGACATTACCATGGCTGAGGTGCAACCCATTAGTGATATATTAGAAACTTAGGACTCTAAATGAGTGCAGAGAGGTGGGGTTGGGAAGTTGGTACCACCAACCAAGTGCAAAATGAGAATAATACGTTTAAAGTTGTTTAGAAATAAAGAAAAGTTAGTTAAGCAACAATAAAAAATGTGATTGATGATAATCCATTGTGTCAATCATGGGAATGGAAGAGAAAAAAAAAGATGGAACGCAGAAAAAATCTTAATAACCAATACTCCTATTGAAATATCTTTTTGATAAAGCACAACTGATAGAATAATCAATATATACTGTTACTCATAATAGGTTAAATTGGTAGGTGCTAGTGAAGTCACAAATGAGCACTTCAGATACAGCAGCATGTTACATTCTATACAGACAATGAACCTAAGCAACGGAAAAGTATTGTGCTTATTAAAAATACTTGAGTGAAAATATACTCGAGCAAAAAATGATACCACCAATTGTCACATAGATGGCATTGTGGTCACATAGATATTGCTTGACATATATTACACCTGAGAAGAGTTTAAGTTTCAACAATGGGGCTAACTGTCCAGGCAACTTTTACTTGCAGTTAGTACATCAACAATTCCATCAAGTAAAAATATGCAAATCAAATGGTAAATAGCTATACTAGAAAAAGAACTTGGGACAACATGCTACAACGAGGGGTTAATAGAAAAAAAATGTCAAAGGAGCTAATGCTGTATATAATCCACACGATGAGGAATAGTGGAAACCACAAAACCGTCAATTGAGGCAAAGACAGACTTCTGACTTCCTATATGCTTATATATCTCCCATTCATATGAAGGCTATGCAATAGCCAGTAAGAACAACTTGCACCTAGGTCAAGCTTTTCTCCTCGTACTAATGGGGTGGAGAGAAAGGAATCCGTATCCAGATAATAAAGCAGACCAAAAAGTTCAGTATTATGCATTTCCACATGAAATCTTAGCCATGGATCATAATACTAGAGTAATGTGGGACAGAATGGATGGATAGGCAAGAATAAATAGACAGGACTTGCACACCTTAGGTAATGTCTCCAAATAGGCATCAGGTATTTCCATCTCAGTTAGCACACCACTATTGATTGCCATTGCGGCCTTAAGGATCTGATTTGCACAATCTTTAGACTGCTGCAGACGCTTACGAGATTCCTCTGACAGGCCATTGGGTGGCACACAGGGGCATGGAAGCCACCACTTCTCTTCCCGCCTCAAAGAAGGCAGTCCAAATGAGTTCGTTGGGCACAAATAACCACCATCCTCTTCACGGTCCGCAACCAGGATCCCACGATCGACATACCAAAATTCAGTATCCTTGAAACCCTCAAGCATACTCAGGAGCATTGCATCAAGCTTTCTGAGTGCAGGAAGGTTCATATAGAGGTCGGAACGTGGTCGTGAGACCATGACTTCAAACGTCCCACCACCTGGGAATTCCTGAACAGATGGGATGAGCTCCACAATGTAGTCACTAACAGAGAGCAACCATTCCCTCTCCCTTCGCCACATTGACTTCTTCTGCGGTGCCAAGGGCTCCAAACGCCATAGTTCTCCAAACACAGTGGCTAGTTAAATCAATTTCCATACACTAATTAGTACAAAATGAAGCAAAAATCTATAAAACAAACTACGAATGCAGTGAAAAGCTTATTACCAGAGAGATTTGTAATGGCATTGGAGATGGCGAGTGCAGTACAAACACCCTTCCCGCCGCCGGACATGTCCTCACCAAGCAGAAGCTTTGCAAATCTCTTCTTCATCAATTCCACTTCTAACAAAAGTAACATAAAAATATAAAAATAATCAGTCATAGTTAAGAACAGAAATAAGAAAGTAACTGTTGCGGAGAAAAAATTACATTAAAAAAATTCTGTAAGTTAATAGCATTTTAATCCACAGAATTCAAGGAAACAGAAACAGAAAAACGACAAAAGGAAAAGGAAATTCAACTCCACAACAAAACAGCTACAAACAATTAGTCAAAACAACAATACAAGCACATTCTAAGCTCTAAGCAATTGATTAAACACTACTAAAAAGCTCCATTTCCACAGAAAAAAATAATAAATAACTTATAAAAAATGTAAATCACTGAAGAAATGGAGATAGAAATAGACAGAGAGAATATTAACCGGAGATATCAGTAACAACGGGCTTCTCAAGCTTGGAGTCGAAGAAGCCAACGTCTCCAATGACCGTTGTAAGAGGCGAGCTAGACGGTCCCGCCGTCGCCGCCGCCGTACTGACGTCATCACCGGGGAAGATATGCCGGCGGCGAGCGGAGTAGAAGTCGCTGCAACTGTCGGAACCGCTGACGTCAGCGCTGGGACTGTAGCTTCCACACCTTTCTTCTGATAACTCGTCTTCCGACACACTCCCCATCGATGAAGGCAAATTCCAAATCACACCACCAACAAAAACAACAAGAAAACTCACAAGAATCAACAATGCCTCCACAGATCTACAACAATATGAAGTAGAAATCAAAACTTTAGATCCTTTAGTTCAACCCATTGCCAAATTTCAGTCTCCGTCTATCTCTGTGATTGAGAAGCAAGGATTCTTCACAGGTAACAGAAAAACATGGTAAAGTTGAAAACACTGAAAAGTAGAAGAAGTCTTTACTGCGGTAGTAGTGATGGCTTTACTTTGCTTTGCTTATTAGTAGAGAGAACCGCTTGCAGAAGAAAAGATAGAAGACAGAATGCTTGCAGAAGAAAAAGAAAAGCTAAAGAGAACCGAGCACTGTAGACTGGTGTCGTCCTTCGCGGCCCCACATGTTTTGCTTAATAACAAAAGTTTTAACAAAAATAATAATTGATAGGAGTTATTATCTTTTTGCTCTCCATTTTCTAAGATTTATTTAATTAGTTAGTTATTTTCTTTTATTTAGCGTTCGTCTGTATTTTTTGACGCTGAGAGCATATTTTAAATGCGCAAAAATAAATTTTATAAAAATAAAAATCTTTAGTAAATTATATATATAATATAAATAAATAATTTTATATTTTCTACAATTTTAATAAAATATTATACAAAATTTTAAAAAATAGTTTAAATTAAAAATATTTGATAACTTTTGTTTAAAATTTCACTTTACATATAATTTCAAACAAAATAAATCCAAAAAGTTTAAACTAAATTTCTAAAAATTGGTTTTAAAATTATAAATTATTTAAAAATTTTACTTCTAAATTTATTGTTATATAAAATAAAAATAAAAAATTTACATTTATTATTTAATTTTAAAATTAAAATTAGTTTTTATGCATTGTTTAAACAAAATTTAGTGCTTATTATTTAAAAAATTTCAATATTACATAAATTTAAAAAAACTTAAATTAAAAATTTTAGAAAATTAAATATATTAATTATAATATATTGATTTAACTATTTATAAAATAAAATATTAAAAGCTTATTTTTGTGAAAAAAAAAGTTTTATAAGCTTTTCCAAAATAGAAACAGGCCCTTAAGTGAGTGGGGACGTAACAAGAGAATTACTAGCAATTAAGTGAAATTAAATTTCTTGAAATTGAAGACTTAGGATCGAATTAACAAAACTAGGCATTTTGCCTGTTAAGAGGCTGTTTGAGACTGCGTTTGAAAAACTACTTATTAGCTTTTCTTAATTTTTTTTTATTTTATATTTTTTAATATATATTTTAAGTATATAAAAAATTTATTTAAAAATTTAGAAAGTGTAAAAAAATTCTACGGAGTGAGATCTTTTTATTGTATATTTTTATTTTTTTTTAAAAATAAAAAAAAGCTTATTTTTTAAAAAAATAAAAATATTTTTTATTTCAGAAAAATTTTATTTTATAAATACTTCATAAACTCACTAAATAATCAGAAGAAAACTTTCAACTTGTCAAAATTATTGAATTGGAGAAGTATATAGAGGAAAAGATAACAACAGAGTTGGATACGTTTGATAGTATTTATAAAATATAATTTTTTTTATTTTTAAAAAATAATAAAAATATGTAATAAAAAATTTTATTTTATAGAATTTTTTTACACTATTAAAATTTTTAAATAAATTTTTTAAATATTTATAAAGTATATATTAAAAAATATAAAATAAAAAAAAATTAAAAAGCTGTACGATAAAGAGTGCCAAACGCAGCCGAAGAATGACGCATGCTCCAGATTACAATACTTCCTCGCCGCTGAATGTCGTGTTGGATAAAGCTGACATTGTACTCCGTTTTTAATTGCAAAGAATCAGGGGGTTTTGGGAATAAAGAAGTTATCAGGCGTATTCTGGGAAAGAATATTAATAATCGTAGCTAAAGCTAATAATGGTTTTGGCTTAAGTTACAATGTAGAAAAATAAGTTTTAAATGTCGAACATAAAAAGATGTCAAACAACAAGCTAACATCAGCACATGCGTGAAGCAAGAGAATCTTCTCTTTTGGATAGTAGTTATTTTTATGATGGTTGGGTGATTAGAAGTAAAACAGCAGACTAGTTTTTAGATTAGAACCCACAAAACAGTCCTGTTGTCTGACGCAACAACCAAATTGCAAGAACAGTAGTCTTCTTGATATTTTGAGCTAAAAATTAAAAAAGAAAGTTCCAAAATTTTTAGGAATTTTTTGGACTGAACACCTTAAGCCTAAATTTCTGCACAATACCTTCAAAAAATTTTTAATTAAAAAAATTAAATAAAATATATGTTATAAAATTACTATACATACAAATAAGTTTTTTTTTAATTATAAGAATTTATATTTTCAAAACTTATTTTTTTGGGTATCCCAACACATGCCTTACAGTTTTATTAGAGAAGTTCAGATTGATTGGTTAGTTCTGTGTTTAGTAATTTAGCGTACAGTTGCGCCAATTCTTGATTGCTCATATTCAAGCATTTTTTACATGGTGGTCCGTAGAAAGTTGACTATATCACCAACTAAGGTCCCAATGTTTTCTTTCAAAATCAAAAGATAGAATTTCGTTCGCTCACTGTTCATCGAAGAAGTCGGTGTTAAAACCTATAATTGCCTGTAAAAGATATAGCTTGTTGACATTCTCAAAGCCAATGTTTAGGAGTGTGTTTGTTATTGATTATGAAATAAAATTTTTCTGCAATAAAAAATATTTTATATTTTTTAAAAAATAAAATTTATTTTTTTATTTTTAAAAAAATAATAAAAATATATAATAAAAAAATTTAATTACGTAAAATTTTTTTACACTATCTAAATTTTTAAACAAATTTTTTAAATATTTATAAAATATATATTAAAAAATATAAAATTTAAAAATTTAAAAAACAACGTTTGTAATGCAATTTCAGACGCACCTTGAATCCATACTTTCTTCCATGCTTGTGCATTGTGACGGGAACACTAACCAAGAACGAGAAAAGTTTCCCTTAAAAAAAGAACTAGATAAACGTAAAAGAAATATTATTTATAGAAAAAGGGGAAAAAAATAAACATAAAATTGTTTCTACTTCCTCAAGTTCATATGAGATCCAGATCCACAACAATTGAAGTGGAACAGCTGACCAATTTTTGTTTTGAGTATTGCTGGGCATTTTTATAGCTCCGGAGAACCTATGACGTTGAAACGTAAGCATTTCACTTCTCAGTTCAAAGTACAGTTCAATGTTAAGATTCCAATGATAGAAGCCAATGCTTATAAACTACACATATGGCTAGAAACCTACAACCAGGATCCAACATTTTTTAAGGTGATCATAGTCCACAACTACTAAAGGAACCATGATTTTGTAGACAAACTAAGTGTATGATCACAAAGTAGGAGGAATATGCCATCCAGACAATCAGCAAATGAGCCATCAGGATACTTGATGTGAATTTCAAGAAATGCTCATTGGTTACAGGTGTTATTGCATTATTAAGGTATATCCAACACTTGGTATACTACACTAGATGGCTTCATACGACATCCTGGTTGTGCACTTTTATATAATTGGCAATAATTCAAACTAGAAGTTGATGTTAACTTTTTGTATAGGTAGCTCCTGGTATATGCTCTTACGGTACCACTCGTAAGAAAACACAAAACTAACCTTCCACAACTCCACTAGCTTACATAGAAGAAGGAATATGTCTGAGCAACACATAACCAGATAGAACTGCTCGATTCCGTTCCTTTACTTTTGTCTGATAAATGACTCTACATGGAAGAATTTCAAAATTAAACTAATTGAATTGTAAAATCCTTAGAGAACAAATTTAAGAAGAGAACAAAGGTAAGGCATAGGGAACTACCTTGGGCCATCCAACCACATCTCTGTAACCAGAGTTTCGCCAGGGTATACATGCAAAAGAAAACGACCAAAAATGCTTTTCACCAGTATTGGCTCCCCATTGCAAAAGGATCTAATGACCGCTCTCACAGCAAACCCCAAAGTACATAAACCATGCAGTATTGGTCGAGTGAACCTACAAGCATGTGTAAGTTAATATTCAAGTAGAAGACATTATTGGATTACACAGTAAAATGGCACACTATTCAGCAAATGATTACGACATCGGTTTCAGAAGTCGCAAAAAAGAACCAAACACTTGAAGGGCATCAAGCAAGTACTAGTTAGTGAGAGCCCAACACTTGAAGGATCATATTACAAGGCTCTTCTTATGTATATGTAACCGTCACTAATGCATCACAAGCATTGATACTCTTCCTCACTCAAAAATGCTACAGAAGTAAATAAACACAAGAAAGGCACATAGGTAAAGGGACAGATCTCCACATAAGGAGATTACATACCCTGCAATATTTGCAACCTCAGGATCAGAATGCAGAGGATTGTAATCACCACATAGCCTGTACAGTAGTGCCTGCATTATATAATATCAAACATCTCAATGTAAATTTGTTGAATCCACGGAGGATATGAGGCGCACGTTTTTATAAGATATGTTGCAGGAAGTATTTTGACTGAAAAGAAAATTCTCAATAACAGAAGAAACAAACTCACAGAATCATCTCATTAAAAAAAAGCACAAACTTTTTAGTGGACATTTCAAACTTGACATTAGCATAGAAATACTTTGAACCTTTGTTTATGCAATTCTCTAGCTTTAAATATTGAACGACAAAACTTCTAACAGATAGTGATGCAGTAAAGGTCCAGAAAGGGAATGAATATTTCCATCCTAATTAGCTAGTCCTTCGGAGAAATACATTAGCGAATCCATTGAGATTAGTTTTTAACAACTTGGTGATTGTTGATTTGCATAAAAGATGGTAATTAAACAATTCGATAACAGACAAAAGTTGACACCAGCGATGCAAGGAAAGGTAAAAAAACAAGCATGAGTATGCCCCTCCCAATCATTGAATCACTTAAATCTTGCTACATGCTGTGTGACTATCTCTCACTTGATTATTCACATGACAATCATTAGGGATGCATATAAACTTTTTATCACTCTACTCCACCCTAACAAACACATAAGTGCAACTTGGAACCTGCTTCCTAAAGTGGAATCTTCAATGTCAACAATTGCCAGAATTTTCTAGGCAATGCCCCATATATATCACCTTCCAAAACCAGCTTAAAGTCAAAATCACATTCTGCTATTGACCAGATAATACTTAAAAGGCCCCAATGGAACTTTGAACATGTTAATAACTGAGGCTTACATGTCCTACGGAATTTATGATGCAAGCAGGGAGAACAACTGCTACCTTTAGAGATACAAAAAAATATTTTGATTGATTTACATTTCAAGCTTTCACTTGTTAAGGTTAAAAAAAGAAAGCACCTTAACCAGAAACATCTAATGCGCACATGTAGTTTATAATAACGACTATACTAATCCAATCCCTATACTTGATATTCAAGTCTCATTACAGTTAAAAAAATATTCAATTCATTATAGTTGCAATGAGTTTGACTTAGATGCCTTTCTAACCACAACACAAAGTACTAATGGTAGGAAAATGATCAACTTGGAACCGAGTTAATATCAAACATGCCTGAGATTGATGGGTTCGGTCCTCATAAACAACAGAAGGCTTCTGCTTCGGAATAATTATGTGAGAAACCAGGCCAGATGAGTAATTTGAATAGGAATACGGTTGTGAGGATTTTGAGAACCCACCAGCACCACGTAAATAGATAGTGCTCCTATAGAAGTTGTTCATATGGATCACCTTTATGCATTTAGCTCCTAAAAGAACAATTAACTATCACTGACCTGGTCGTGCACAACGCTTCACCAGATTCTTCTATATAGCTAGTAGTTTCAAGTTCCACAATAGTTGCCTTTCCTGTAAACATATATGAGAAGATTAGCCGCTCATCATCCTAACTTTTCACATAGACGAACTACATATTCAACTCAAGGGATATATAAAGAAACTAATGTAATTTTTATTTGGAAAAGCAACATATCTATTGAGATGAGTAAAAAGTTAAAGGCCTAAGAAGAATAAAATTCCTTATAGAAAACTAAAAGTAGCAAGAACAGGACCTACCTTTGTCATGGAGCCCAGCAATCTTTACCTTATTTTGAACCTGGAATTCAAAAGACAACATGAAGCACAATAATAATAGCTGATGTTAACTAACAATATAAATAATTAAATTGTTGTTTTGGTGAAAACAGATGGTAATGTTGCTTGGAAGAGGACATAGGTAAGACAACTTGAACGCTGTTAAAAAGATAATCCAAAGAATTTTTGAGATTATTACACTGTCGTCAGAACTTACAGAGGTATTTGTAGGAAAGGATCTATATATCTCTATGTATTGCTGTCCATGCAGTAATAAACTCGGATCGAACCTGAAAGAGAATGCACTTCAAGTTCAAGATAGCATATTCTGATGGCATGTCAACTGATAAATACACATAAAGAAACAACAAGATCAGCTTCCCTCTGTTAAAAAATACTTACTGTAAACCAGGTACATCAGTCAGTCCAATGCCTTTATTAGTGAGAAAAGGAAACAAAGTGGCGAATGTGGGTAAAACCTGCAGCATCATCATTATTAGTAAACTCTTCCATAATCACCTGCCAGAAAGTTTTTGGAATGAAACATATGGATGCCTTCATTTTTTGTCAAATCAAATCAAGTTCGCATATGATAACAAACTATATTGGGCATGTATCAATGCATAATAGATGTATATACATATCTTTATCTCAATGTCTACGTCCTTTTATGTTACAATAAGCATAGCTACTTAGCTACAAAATTTTGTCATTAACTAATAACCACGCCTTATTTGTTCTGGTTCCCTGAAATATTACAAACATAGATAAAATTAGAGTCTGATCGTCTAGTTTTTTTTTATCAATCTCTCCCAAGCAAGAACGTGCACTTACTAGCATTCTAGAATATGAGCATATAAGGAAAGAAAATTAGCTCAAGTTCTTCTTTAGTTTAGATTCATTTTTTCCCTTATTGTAGCATGAACTATGTTTACTATGCCAACATCACATAGAATCCCTCTTCTTCCAACTTCTTAGACTCCCAAAACTACAACATCATTTCAATCTCAGAGACGGCAAAGTCATCATACTAGCACACTCATAGCTCAAATAAACTACGGGTAAATTCAAATCCACACAAGCTCAAAGTAAGCAGAATAATGCAATCTTCAATTCCACCAAAGAAAATTTTCTAACTAGCCAATACTCAATATCTAGTAGGGAATTCAAAATTACTGAAGCTGCAAGCAACTACCGTTAGTACAATCTCTGATTCACATAAACAACTCTCTGACAAAAGAGTTCATCTAATATTAAGTCTTTCTAATCAGAGAAATTAAACCTTGATAGATTTCTGCCCATCACGGTGGTAAACATACTTAAGCTCTAGCTCATCCACAGGATCTCTTCCACAAGCTCCAATTCCAAGTGCGTACAGCGCAACATCTCTTCGGTCCACAATCACACAGTAATAACTACCAAAATTTTAAAGAAATTTTAAACAATTGACTAAATTTATGTCACCAACCTTTCAGAGTAGGAGAACGATTTCTGGCAACAAAAAAAAAAAAAGGAAATAAAAAAGAAAAAAGAATCAAAAAACTAGTAGATAGAAGAAATTTCAAAGCAGAGACCGAATGAAATCGAGAGCAAGGAGGGACCTGGGGGAATTTATGAGAGACAACGAGCTCCGGATCGATCGCCATGACTGTAATAACAAACAACAATAACAACAACAGTATGATTAACTTGATTGTTCGAGTGAGTTGAGCTAGAGAGGAAAGAGATGCAGAAACATAAGCACAGTTTCGTAGGACGGGCTGTTTGGGCCAATTTATCAGGCCTTTTAAAATTTTAAAAACCGAGCCCGAAGCAAAAGCAGCCCATTTACTCAGCAAGGACTTCTTCCCTTTTTTAGCGTTGTTCATTAAACAGGGTTTTGCTTTCTCTTTTGCATTCTTTGTTGATACATCAAGAGCTTATTTTTAAATATCCGTAACTGAATTTTATAAAATTAAAAAATTGAAAATAAATTTTTTTTAAAAATAAAATAAAAATAAAATTCAATATTTATATTTTAATAATTTTTTAAAATGTGTTAAAAATAAAAAAATATAGTTGTATTTTAAAGTATATAAATAAAAAAATTAAAACTAAAATTTTATATATAAAAATAAAATTCTGAATTCTTTATATAATTAAAATATATGAATTATTCAAAACTCAAAATTTGATAAAAAAAATAAAATTACGGACGTTTTGAAACTCATCCTAAGCTATTTGATACCAAGAAGTAAGAACTGCTGCGTCACTTTTTTTCAAACCCCTTTATAGCTGTGATCACTTGTTTCCGAAGAAGAAATACTAAGAACTGTGAGAAATTTCAGAATGATTTTGGTAGTTTATAACAAAAGAACTTACTACGTGCAACATGGATGGTCAAGTCACTTTGTGCGTATTTATTTTGGTATTAAACTTACTTCTAGGAAACTGTTTAGAAAAGATAAATATGAAATTAAAATTTTAATAAAAAGTAAGTTTTATGTTTATTTATACTGTATAAAGGGAGTTTAAAAATAAAATATTTAGTTTTACAATTTAAATTTTGTAAGTAAATTTTTGGCAGGACATTTAGTTTAAAATTTGTGTTTATTTTAGTTTAAAAGTGAGTTAAAAGCTAAAAATAAGTTTGAAAAAAAAGTGAGTTTAAATGTAGTTAAACAAACCCTTTTGGAATAGTAATCTTTCAATGCGTACACTTGAAAACTGAGCAAGAAGGTTCTTTCCATACCTAAATTGAACATTACCTCTCTCAATGCAACTTGTGTTAATTAAGTGTAGAACATCAAGCCAGAACCACACAACGTACTTCGTCATTTGACTGGTTGTCGCCTTGCAAAAATAAGAGATGCACCACCAAAGAGAGTTCGCACCAAGCACCCTAGTAGAAACGTAAGAACATACAGATTGCGCAGGTGTAAAAAGACCAATCATGAGGGCAACTACAATTTTATATCCTCAAACAACTGACGTACCTGGTTTTTGGAAGTAGAATTTAGCTCAACCAGATTTTCACTTTAACAGTTACATAGTCACTTTCCCACAGTGTTAATCAACTGAGAGACTTAAAAGATGCTTAGCCAGCTCTCTAACACAGTAGTGCATCACATCCAAGATGAGAATTTGAAATGAAAAAATTGATGTTGCAAATGGCAAAATGAGGTCCAGACATGGCCATCTGGAATAATTTGATCCACAAGTTTCCCTCGATGCAATGTGCCTGACAAAACCAGTTCCATGTTGAAGTTGGCAGAGTAAACTCAAGATACTTTATATCTTAGGCTTGAAGAGCTACAAAATGGAGGATTAAATTGGAGTAAGTCACCAAGATACAGTACGCTAGATTTGGGGATAACAACTCCCAAGATACAGTATGCTTTCTCATGCTCACTCTGTCATTCTTCCTGTTTGTCATCCTTCCTGTGGTACTGCAAATTAAGGTTGACATTACTAATTTGTCTACAATTAATGCAGGAAAAGAAAGGTCACACAATAGATAAAGAATGAACAAAAATAGTAGATAAAGAAGATCCAGTAATAAAACCAATAACAATGTTGGTACCCTCTTGTGCATCTCCTTGTGTACACTTTTTAAAAAAATCCACCACCTATCTTCCAGCACCTCATCCCATCCCAGCAGGTGCACTTAAAAGAGAGGTACACAAAGAGAGTGCTGCAAGGGGGGTACCCATAGTAGTACTCAATGAGGAAAAAAATTGTAATTACGCAGCACAACGTTGATCAAAAGAATTTGCGAGTTTCTTACATAGCACATAATGACTGTTCTTATCCTGATTAATAGTTCAGCATAGATGCATGCCATCCAAAGAGAGTAAGAACAATGTAGAATGAGAGCCAAGTAGAGACAGTTGAAATATAAAAAATTAAGTGATAATAACTTTTGGATGAATATTGACATCATTAGGGAGATAACCACAAAATGAGGAGGGTGACAATTGGCTATGATTGAAAAATGCGGAACTCTGAAAAAGCACAACAAATGAGAAAGCAGTCGATGAAGACACAAACAGACTGAAAATGTAGCCTATGCAGAAGTAGGCCCTTTTAAAACATAAGCCTTTTCACACGTTAAAGCATTTGATGAGCCACGAATAGACTGAAAGATATACCAATAGATGCATTATTAAGGAATTGTCAGTGAAACTTATCTTAATCAACCAAAAAGAGTATACGCCAGTTGGCAGGCCAAATGATCTGAGAAATTTTTTTCTTAGATGACAATACTATATTCAGAGTAACAAACCATACACAAGGCTTCACTAACAGATTTTACTGAAGAACCTTTCTTTCACAAGACAAGATAGTTGATGATCATGTCAATGTACCTGATCCTTGAAGTAAATTTGCAGAAATCATACTTCTACTTCTACGCAACCTACAAGATTCACCAGTCTTCTAAGAATTATAAGCCTTTTGTTTATTAATATGCCATTAACTACGCATAAAATACTTCACAAATATATCATCAAATGGTATCATGCTAATGCTACTTCATAGTGGCCTAATACACCCTTCCTTTCAAAATGGTTAATGACTCTTATCACCATTTTTTAACATAAATTTCTTTAATCACCAATGCGTTGCATATGTTTGCCATTTATTTGACTAAAAACAGCTCATAAACCATCTAAGTGTGCAATAAGATCCATCTGCAGAATTTCCAGCTGGCGAGACAGCCATTAATATTAAACAAAGCCGTCATCTGCCTTTCAAGGTCTCATATTCCCAAATACCAAGCAAAATCAGAAATGTAAAAAATCGACTTACAATGCTTTCAAACAAGTGCATGAAAGTTAAGCAACCAATCAAGTTAGAAATTACAATAAACACCTTCCATCATTCTGCTTAGCCTAAAATAGTCACAGTAAATAATGCTTGAGCCACAACAGAAGTCATCATGAAACAAACCAAGCCATCAAAAGACCTCCCCACAACATTACAAAAACCCGCCCTCAAAAGTTCTTACCATATAAGCTCAGAGGCTTAACTATTCAAACAAAATATGCACAGACATTTCGACAAACAACTTAACTGCATTCTACTATCACTTTAAACAAACAAAGTTAGGGACAGAAATACATACATATTGTTCTAGTTTCCGGTTTGATTCGCGAAGAACCGGCGGAGGTGATCTGCAATAGCACCGGAGGGATCAGTCTCAGCACGGAGTGAATGAGCGAGAGCATTAGTGCGTTGAACTAGATCATCGCGCTCTTGCCGTAGAAGAGAGTTATCATTGATAAGATCATTGATTCGATACTTCTGCCCTAGCGATCGTATGCTCAGAAACAATACACCGGTCATCAAGAACAGCTGCACGAAGCTTTCTTTCCTCTTCATCGCGTTCGCGACGAAACCTAATCGTGGCCTGCGGGTCACGTTATCACCACCGGCGCCGTTCATCTGGTTTGCTGCTGAAGTCATGGCTCGCTCTCTCTCACACCCTCTCTCTCTCTGTGTTAAGTTCAAGAGCAACAACGAAGATCAGCTTTTATAGAAATACAGAATCTTCACAAAATCAGCACGGCCCATGAGAATAACTGGGCCGTTTAAGTAGTTCCTCGCTTCGTTAACGAACCATCGTAACTCGCACATCGCGTGGTCACAGGTGCGTGTTTCAAATATCTTTAACTAAATTTTATAAATAAAACATAATTTTTTTTTAAAAATAAGTTAAAAATAAAATTTAGTTATTATATTTTAATAGTTTTTAAAAATTAATTAAAAATTAAAAAACAAAATTGTATTAATAAGTGTGTAAATAAAAAAATTAGAATTAAAATTTCGTAATTAAAAATAAAATTCTGAATTTTTTATACAAATAAAATATATAAATTATTCTGAACTTCAAATCTGATCGAAAAAAGTAAAATTATAAATATTTGAAACAAAATTTTATATCATATAGTTACCAGCAGATAGATAATGGATACACTATCTCATCTTATACCATTACCATATAGGTAGGAAAACTTGAATACTACATGAATTGATGAAAACAAGCAAAGAGGCTAGCATTAAAAGAATAACGTTAGGATAATCATCAACCAACACCTATCACAAAATTAAAGATTTAAAACTCCAGAGCTCGTAACTGTTCTCTTGCTGATCCTGTTCTTTCTATTGTAGTGTTAAAGCTATCGTCGTTCTTTCTTGGAGCATTAGAGCCTTTGGCTCCCGATACCAAGCTTTGGCAAACCTCTGTTTAGTCCGCCAAGCAAAACGCATGCTTTGCAAAGAAAGTTAACATAGTCGATGATTTGCAAACCAAACAAAAAAAGAAGGACTTATTATGAAAATCATTTGATCGATAAAGCATGTCCACAGTACCTGACTTGAAATATAACCATACAGTCCGCATGATCCTTGCTCAGGCATTCTTGTAGAAGTAGATAATTCTAAAATTTTCACTAGATCTGATTATGTCAAGGACGGCTCTAGGTTTGCAAAGTGCAGTTTCAGGGTCAGTTAGATAATTGTATCCTTGATGTAAAACCAGCTGCATGTTTTTGCACAGGTAACATCTATGAAGCTATCCTATTTCCACCAACCTTATTCTTTCCAAGTCCTTGATGAACCCATGTTAGTAGAATAAAACCTGCATTCAGACATTTCACCGTAACAATATCAACAAACATCAAGACTCATGAATTTAGTAACGAAGAGTGTATGAAAAACAGAAGACTTTTCAAAGACAGAATTTTACAGTTAATAAATAGACATTGAAAGAAGAATCCTTATATTCAGTTGAGAAGTAGTCTAACTTCTTGAAATATGCTACGCCGCGTTTGGCATTCTATTTTAAAAAAGTAATTTTTACATTTTTCTATAAATATTTTTCAAAACATTTTTTATAAGCATATAAATAATTTATTTTAAAAATTTTTTTATATAATAAGATTTTTTATTTTTATTTTTTAAATAAAAAATATAACTTATTTTCTAAAAAATATAAAAATATTTTTTATTTCAAAAAATTCTATTGCAAAACTATTTTTAAACGTTCCTTAATGATAAATTTGTTAGGAGTAAAAGAAAATGCGAAATACCTATAGTAACTTAGTAAGTGGCAAGGATATATCAAATTTCTTTCTCATTTGTTAGGTTCGAGAAACCATATATATTCCAGGTAATACATAGTTATGCAGCTTATGCTGACGAGTTTTGGTTATAAATTACCCCTTCCCGCCAGAAGCCTCTACAGCAATGCATCACCTGGCTTGAACAAATGTTTTTCTACTATAGCTTTATGAATCTCCTCCTCGAACCCATCGTAAAAGCATTCGCTACCCACCTAAGTAAAACACTTTAGCAGAAATTTGCTAAACCAAGATCCAGTGAAGAAAAAACACCTGTAGCCAAAAAGGTCCACAACATCACAACACAGATATCACATAGCTGTATGGGCGTTACGAATTTGAACATACCTAGGGTGACAATCCAACTATTCTAAGCAAGTTGCTACTCTCAAATACTATTCTAAGAAAGTGAGGGTAGCTGGAACGCTCTTCGATTAACTATAGTCTAAAATTTGGACAAGGATAAACATCTGTCAGCCAAAAAATTCTATACAAACAAGGCCAAAGATACAATTTTTTATACAATTGAAGATTACACGATCGTTGAAGCACCCTTACTCAATTCCTCTTCAGGATCCAATATGGATCATGAATCTAAAATCTTAATATCGTATTGTATCAAAAAATTGTCACTTCTCAAAAATTTGAATCTGCCAATTATCTTAACATCTATTCTAAACCAAAAAAGCTTGATCTGCAACCATTCTAAAGCTTCTATCGGACAATGTATTCCTCAAAAATCTCTAATCTATAACTAAAATCTGAAAAGAAACACAGAAAAAGGTACAAACTTGCTGAAGAGTTTTGGGACGTTTGAGAGCAGCTTTCTTCTCGTTGAAAATTTAAAAAAAGATGGCTAGCCCATTTCTTCTGCTTAGCATTTAAATTACTTCCCTTCCATCGCCTCCGTTAATCTTCCTGGACATCTCCGGCCGGCAACTTCCGTTTCGCTTATTTAGGCATGTTTTGATTAGACCAAACTCTGCTTCGTCTCTCCAGTTTTGAGTTCGATCATTCCCGCGAAACTTACATGAAACACGCTCTTAGCTGCGAAGAAAACTAACTGTGAAGAAGAAAAAGAGCAAGAAAATAAGCGTCACAAACGGGCCAAACTGGATTCATTTAGCTTCCGAGCCCATCAACGGCCCTTATAACATAACTAACATTGAGGGTTTTGCCGGCTTCGCTCACGGAGTCGATCAATCTAATCAGTCGCACTCTGTTTCAGGCTATCGAAGCTCCCCGCCGACAAGAGCGTAGTGAAGATGAACAAGGACAAGATATTCAAGCTTGCGAAGGGATTTCGTGGACGGGCGAAGAACTGTATCAGGATCGCAAGAGAGAGAGTGGAGAAGGCGTTGCAGTACTCGTACCGTGACCGACGGAACAAGAAGAGAGACATGCGCGGGCTCTGGATCGAACGAATAAACGCCGGCACACGGATCCACGGGGTAAGTGAATTCTACCTTTTTATTCAAGTTTTTCAGTCTTGAAATTGTTGGAGAATTTCTGTTGAAAGCCTAGAAGGTGTTTGTTGTCCAACAGAGGAGTGAATTGTGAAAGGACTTAAAAATATCTAGGCCACATTGAATGAAGACAATAATGATTTTTTGCCCCTTAGCTATAGTGGAACTATTATCTTGGGAAAAAAATTTTACTCAACTGGAGTTGGTTGCTTCGAAATGAATCATTTATTTGGCTCGATTATGATAAGGTGTAGTTTGAAATAGTTGTGTCGAGTCTATTTTTGGAGTTTGGTAGATATAACTTCGAATTAGCTGCCGCGTCCATATGAATTAGATACCTAGCACAGTTTTGATGATCTAATCTTGCACTTATCACATTTTATAGATTCTTATGTGATTTGAATGATGATATCCATGGGCTCAGTTTTATTTTTCTTTTCTTTGAGCATAGTAACATGTTCTTGGTGCTGCACATGGATGCAAGTTGGTATGTAAAAATCCTCAAATTGCATCCTTTCTAAGAATATGCAACAACAGCATAGTCTTTGTTGTATGTAGGATCTGCTATATGACTTATTTAGGCCATTGTGGTCACTCAGAGCTGCATATTCAGTGATCGAGGTGTAACATGGTTGCAGTAAAATTATTAGTTGATTGTAAAAGAACTAGAAGCTAATTTTTTGTGGTATGCATATCCCTCGATGTGCTTTCCACATTTTAACTAAATCAGGCGTTGGTTTGAGATAACATACTATAATTAGTAGTTCAGCTGAGTAACTGAGTTCTTTATAACAAAGTCAGGCTTTGGTTTGAGATATTATACTATTTCAGTTGAGTAACTAAGTTCAGAGAGAAGTTGTAGTAGCCTTTATGTACCACTTACTAAGCTATGTGTAATTCTATTCTCTCTGGTTTAACATTAGATAAATGACTTCTTGAGTTGAACTTTGTCTAGATAGGAGTTCTATGTGCTCAACATTATAATTAGGCTTGTCTTGGGTGGTCTAAATTGTTAAGAGGTTTATTTTCAGGACTGATGGATTTGTCTGAGCATATATCGTACTGTAAACTAAACCTCAATCTGGACAACACATTGAAAAGAATTCAAATTGTGATCCTTCCAGATATCATTCACTGTTGTTTGACATTGAGCGCATTAGTAGATGCTTTAGTGCATCGTTGCTTGGAAGAGAAGCTGCATTCCATATAATTAGGTGTTACTCATTTAGGGCAGCAATGATCATGCTTTTCAAAAGAACATCTCAATATGTCTAATCTCATGGAGAATTTTATTAGTTTGGCGGCCATGTACTTATAGTTTTACTTGGCAGTTGGCACTAAACTCAATATGAGATGTTAGTTATCAATTCTGCCATATAAGTTACTAGAACTTTCCTGCAAGAACTGAATAAAGTCATTATAGTGGTCTGTATTGCACATCCTAACTGTGTTCTTCTTTTAGGTAAACTATGGTAATTTTATGCATGGGCTGATGAAGGAGAACATCCAGCTTAACAGGAAAGTTTTGTCCGAGCTGTCAATGCACGAGCCACATAGTTTCAAGGCACTTGTTGCCGTTTCTCGTAATGCATTTCCTGGAAACAAGGTCCCCAAGAAGGAGGGCTTGTCAATGCTTGCATGAGCTTATTATCCTCTTTACTAGAAATCATTGTTCAATCCAATTGACTCTGGGCTTTGTGATTATCAATCTGACTACTGTATCTTTCTTTTGCAGTGGATCTATTATAAGTATATAAACATCTTTAAAATATTCCCTCTTTCTTGTTATAGCTGAATGGAAATTCTTCTATTAGGTGTGCGAATCTGCATTCTCACGGTTTGTTTTTGGTGGGAATTGTTGCTGCTCCTGATTCACACAGAAATATTCAGTTCTGGTGTATGATGAAGCCGTCTTGATGCAATTTTTTAAATCAGGCCGGTCCAAGAGTGATCCTATGTGATGAGAAGAAAATGTTGGATTGATGAGTTAATCATTGTTTACGTGCGGCTACAATTAATGTTTAATTATTGATTGATGAGATCTAATAATCCGTCAGTGTGTGGAGTAATCATCTCCGTTGGATTCGGATCAAACGGATCTCCGCCAGCTAAAAACAGAAAGCCTTCGGATTTGTTCCAACAGCTTCAAGCTGGAAGAACTCTTCCATCTCTCTCTCTCTCACAAAAAAAGAACCAAAAATTAACACTACCAACAGAAAACTGAACAACAGACAACGACAATAGGTTCTCCTTGTTGTTCCTCTTCAACGGCGGGGGATGAACAGATCCCGATGGCGGCTGCCGGACTTCGTGGCCGTGCTAGAGATGCACGCGAACGCTTCGCTGACCACTGCGCCTGTCTTGCTTCTCGTAAAACTCTTATATAATTTTCACTTGATGTTTCTTCGTAATTACTTGTTGTTAGTGTGTTTGTTTTGATTGGTGATGATGGAGTATTGTTGTTCGTTTTTGCTCGTTTCGTTGCAGCGGCTAGATCTCCGGGAGCAATGAAAGCAGCTGTGGTGCTGCTACACGTGATCTATATTGGGCCGTTGTTAGTTCTAGATAATGATTTCTTATGGAATTTGAGTCGGCATCCGTGGTATGTTTTTTTTTTTCCCGCCTGTTCCTTTCTTTTTCTAATTTAAAGATGCTAGATTTGTGTAGTGTGTCAAACAATTATCTTCTTGTTATTGTTGTTGGAATAATCAAAGTTCCTTGAAATTTCAAAGATTTACTAAGTGGAGAAAGAACCATTTAAGTACTTTAACTTTGCCGATGATGTCAAATTGTTGGAAATTAGTGTGGGAGTACTCTAGCACAATTTTTTAGAGTTTAGTAAATGCATACATGTTATCCACTGAATGAATATGGGTAAAAGTTAAATTCAATTGTATGTGTAAGAGCAGATATAGGTGTAGTCAGTGGTGAGCTTCAAGTTTATACTTCTGTCCTCCTTTTTATTCTGAGAAAGCCCTATTATTGCTAGACAGTGCCAACTTATTTATATCAAAGTCCGTCACTGAAATGATTGTTTAGTGATCTAAAGGTCTTTGCGTACAATCTAATTGAAAGTTTCAAGTGCAAACTAACTTTATGCCTATTTCTTTATTCCTTAATTTTCAGGGTTAGTGCGCTATATGCTGTCCTCCAAGTTGCTTGTTTATTTCAATATTTCTACACTTCTGGCTCATCTCCAGGGTAACTTGCTTGATACTCTTCTTAATGTGTCCTGGCATTCAATCTGAAAGTAGATGGCATATGTGATTTTTACTTTGAATTTTGATTTCACTCTTTTTTATGGATCCCTGCTAGGTATGTGCTTGATGCAATGCGTGGAGGGAAGGAAATGAATGCTGCCTCTGTAAACTTCTCTAGGGATTCAATGTATGGCCTTTAGTGCTTTAAACTTGTTGCAACTTAAGTGCGTTTCTTTAACTGTAATGATGTTCTGCGTCTTGCGTTTTTGTATTAACTAATGTTTTGCATGTTCTGACGATCAAGAAAAGACAGTCTGCTTCAAGAAATGGAAGCTTTAGATCTTTGGATGCTAGCTTGCTTGAAAGAGGTCTCTCTCGTGCGAATTCTTCGTCATGGTTGAAGATAGTAATGGACTTGTATCCTCCTGGATCATCTAGCAGGTACATCATCATTCCACATGCCTCTCTCTTTGTCAACACAGTACCACTCTCTCAGCACACACAAGTTAGCACACAAATCTTCTGTGTTTATCTATCACGTTATAGAAGTCTTCTTCTAAGCACAGCTTGTCATTACATGAAGTTCCCATAAAGACTTGATACGTGAATATGGCTTTCTAACCATATCTATGCAGGAATATGCTTGTATGTATGTGAACTACAGCTTTTAAGCATTATTATGGTGCTGGTATGTGGTGATAAGTCTTGCTTAAAAGTAGAACTATTGAGAATTTTCTTTTTTTACCTTGTTAATCCAATATTGGTGGTGTCTTGCTATTATTTTAGTGCATATTCAACTTATACTTTGATACTTTCGCTAACCTTTTCCTCAGTAACTTCTGCTAACTTTTTCCTCATTCTTTTTCTTCGTTTGCAGAAACTGGACATGCAGTTATTGTAATATCATCCAGGTAATGAAACCTTGCTGCTCTTGTTGAGATGCCAAGTTGAAGTGGTCTTTATCAATTTGACATGAATTTTGTTGGAAGGTTAAAATATGGAGGGTAAAGTTCGTCATAGCCATATAATGCATTTTAATCAAGGAGTTAATCAGTCAACTGGAACTAGATCAGTTTTGGAATTTGAATCTAATAATTACATGCAGAAAAAACTTATTCTCAAGCAAGCTTATAATTTTTATTTAGCAGTCAGTATTACTTATTTGATCCTGAAATAGCTTTTCTATTTTAGCAATAGTATTACTAAAAAGAAAATTTTTGCTATAGCCACCACGTTCGCGGCATTGTCATGATTGTGATAAGTGTGTGCTCCGGTTTGATCATCATTGTGTGTGGCTCGGGACTTGTATCGGCCTACAAAATCATTGTCGCTTTTGGTGAGTTCAGAGTGTTTCACATTCCTTCTTGTATCATTAGAATTGTTAGAGCATGGAAACGTATTTTGGGTATAGCATAAACTGGAATTAAGCATCCACTAGTAAAGGCATTCAGTTTAGCTAGCTGAGCTAAATCACGTACTGAGACTTGCTTAACATGTTCCATTAGTGGTACAGCTTTGGTTTGGAGATTGAGTCAACTCCGATCAAAGTTTTCAGAATGCACATTTATGTCTTTCACCAATAGCTCAAGCACGGAACTGGGATGGGAGAGAGAAAGCATTGTTCTTCTATGGGGAAGCTATGTTTGAGTAGCACGAGAGGCAGACACTTAAGAGATGCTTTGAGAGCACACTGATTCGGTAACACAACGGCATCATAGTCTATATGAGCTGATCCATAGTCTTCAGAAACATCTAGAGTAACCGAACATATTATTTTTGAATAATATATAACAGACTAAAATGAGCCCTTAAGATCCCTTTTGACCTACTAGCTCTGACAATCAGGTTTAACTTTAAACATGAATCATTTTGGGCTAAGATATATGATATGAAATGCTGGGCTATGGTCCTATGAGCTCAGTGTCAGTCCTAGGTGCATTCAAGACATAGGTCCTGATCTTTCCTTGGACTGGGAGGCATGGTTGCCAGTAACTTCAATAGATGGATATTAGTGGGATGGAGAAATGGGTGCTACAAGGTTTGATGGGACACATAAGGTGGTGTTATGATAGGACGTAGAAAGGATATTAGAGGCGACGCTTATGATATATGCGCTAGGTATTAGATGGGGTTTTTGTTGTATTCTGTGGAGGAAGCACTGGTTTGATTTCAACTATATTTAGCAGACAAATAGCAGTTGTTTGATGTGTTCTTTGTTGAGTAGATAGAACATGTACATTATGTGTGTGTTAGGGATGTTCTAACACCAGAGCTTATTTCTTAAATATCCGATTGCATGTATCCAGTATCAGTCCAATTTAGTTTACTTGTTCATAAATTCATAACTTTCCTGGTGAATTTGGCTTTCATGTGGGTTTCTTTGGTGTAATGAAATTGCTGTTGTAGGTGGTATATTTTTGAAGAATCAATTCTTGGCGTGTGGACTATTGTATACTATTTTACTTTCCTCAGGTCGAACAATGGCAAGGAATGGTATGTTTCCTTATATAACTTTTGTTTTTTTTTTTTTTTTTTTTTTTTTTGTGGATATTTGTACTCTATGTGCTTAATGTTGGACTGTGAATCCTTTGGAATAAACTTGAATGCAGTATTGGTAGCTTACTAGCAATTTCTTCTGTATTGGACGGTGTTTTCAGGTGGCAGGTTGTAATTGCAGTGTTCTTATTAGCAACCTTATTCTTCTGTGTCATTTTTTTGCTCCTGTTGCTCCTTTTTCATAGGTACGTTTCTATTTGTATTACATTATCATTATTTGTATGGTTAGTTAGAAATCCATTTCTAGGACTTCAGCACACCATCCGCAAATAAATGTGTTAAAAGGGCATCAAGCTGCCATCCGTGCTTGTCCAAGTTATTGGTTGCTCTTGTAAAAAAACAGCCGTGGATCCTTAATGAAAAATATCTGTTTGCTGGAAAGGCCACCAACAATTTTCTTCCAGAACATACTATACTAATTAAATTAGAATGCATCGCCCTTACTTTCTTGTTTTAAATCAATCATCAAAAAAAAGTAAAATTAATCTGATTATCTGATTTGTTATTGCTTGATGATACAGTACATATTCTTCATGAATTATGGAGATATTGGCCCATAATGATTAGATGAGAATTTATATGATGTATTTGTCCGGTGCATGCCATCCAATCTGACAAAGGGTTTGGTCAAGGAAACAACATTTTTAGATAATATTTCTAGATAACAAGTCAGGTCTAGTACAAAATGGTTTGTGTGGCACCTTCAACAGGGTATGCTGCACCTTGAGTATCATATGCAACTAGGAAAACTGAAGTTCACTGTACAAAAATCTAAAACAACAAGGAGATGTGCTTTACTTAGGAATGGAGCTTAGGAATTTTAATGAAACACCCTATTACCGTCGACAAGTATCATATTCTATGTTTCCCTTAAACGATTTTGACCGTAAGATTATGACATCTTACTGTAAAAAATCAAATAACAATTTTTTAAAGTACATCCTATCTCGTTTTGGAGCATGGACAAAGACATTATGCAAAATTCAGCATCAATGGCGACATTATGCAAAATTCAAATAGACTTAGCGCCTTGCGTACGCAATTTTGGATCGATTCTCTTATATTACTTTTGGACATATTCCGGTTCAAACTTTTCTTTAGACCTTTATGTTTGTTCTAATGAGTATTAATCTTATTCTCTTTTAGCTATCTGGCACTAACCAATCAAACAACTTATGAACTTGTGAGGCGGCGCCGTATCTTATATCTTAGGTATGGCCAATATGTACTGTGTCAAAGTACGGTGCTAATAATATTTTGGATGGATGACGAATATAAAGTATGTCTGCAACCGATTTACAGGGGTCTCTCTCCAAGGGTATGCCCTTTCAGTAAAGGCATCTGTAGAAATTTACATGGGTTTTGCTGTGCTCCTAAGAGTGTACACACATTGGAAGCTGTTCCAACAATGGAGGAGCTGGAGGCGATGGCAAGACCATACACCTGCATCGATGTATTAACCTGCCGGTGTTGCTGATATACCTGTTTTTTTGTCCCTAGCAGTAGAGGTTTTTTGGTTTAATGTATTATCTAGTATGGCCATGTTTCTATTTAGGAGAGGAAATTCCTACAGCGATATCATGATATAGGATTAGGTTCCCTTTGTTCTTTACCTCGTGCTTCATTTTTCAAATCTCTGGTGTATTCACTCATTTGCCATCATCTAGTTACATGAGGCTTGTTTCTATGTGTTTAACTCCGCAGATATGAGATTAAAATCATATATATTTCCGCTATACTATTGTATCATAACGTGTTATTGTAGAATTGTATTCACTCATTATTTGTTTATCCAGGATAGGATTGTCCTGTCAGTCTTGTGTTTCAGGATGTCAGTTCTCATAAGTTGATAAGGTGTTTTTTGAAATTAAGTTTTACTACATTTGAATAATTTTATTTTATTTTTAGTTTAAATATATTTTATAATATTTTATAAAATTTATTTTAAAATTTTTAAAATATAAAAAATTTACGTTATTTTTTTATTATTATTTTTTTTAAAAAATAAAATTATTTTTTTTAAATAGAAAAATATTTTCAGTTTCTAAAAAATATTCCCAAACTGTCTGGAGCACAGATTTTGGAAGTATTCTTTTTTATATTTCCAGGCTACAACATTTAGATCTTTACAACGAATGAACTTTAGATTTCCTAGCTACAACAATTCTATCTGCCAAATATGTCAACGCCCAACACGGCCAAGCCAATTAGTAGGATCCCACTACGTGGCGAGGCTAATCATGCTAAACGTTTCGTTCGAGGACTGATAATACAAAATAGCCAAAAGGCAGGCCCATATTCCAAATCGAAAAGACCAAAAAGTCTTTTTGCAGTTCCAGTTCTCGGCTTAGTCGTCTAAACTAATAATAATAATAATAAACTTCTGGACGGCTTCACAAATCACACCTCACCGGTCTTTCTTATTTCGGGCGGAGGTGCTCAGCCGTCTTTCGAACAATCCACTCCGATTCAGTTCATTTAAATTCATTCAAGAGAATCAGAAAACAAAATCGAACAAGATCAGAACTATAGCCGCCGGAAAATTTCCCTCTTTTTTCTTTGTCTCCCGATGTGGGATCACAACAATCTCTGTTAGATATTTGATCGATTAGGATTGTTAGAGAGAAGGGAGAGATGATAACGCGTTCGAATTTGGCGGAGCAGTTGAGGGACCACCAGATCCGGTCGAAGCACGAGTGGGCTTCTCTTGCCTTCTTCTCGTCTACATCCACGCCTGCTTCCTCCACCAGGTGATTTGTTTAAAAACTCCCAGCTGAATCTATTCGTGTTTTGATTGATTATTTAATTCGTTTTGATTATGAGTTTTGTATTTGAATCTGTTGTTGATTTTGTTAGGCATGGTGTGTGGTATTGATCCTTATCTTGGTGAAGGTGGTATTTAGCTTAGGTTTGAAGTTTAGTTGGATGTATCAGTAGCTCGTGATATGGATCTCGGATTAGTATGGGCAAATTCTGCTGCGTAAGATGGGATATGAGTTACTGTGTTGCAGTCAATCTGCTGCATGGATGTTCAGTCGACATTTTAGATGTTTAAACACAATTTGCCTGAGCATAAAGCTTCTTTTTTGTGGAAGTAGGTAATCTGCAGAGAGGAATTGCTGGTTCATAATGTACACAATCTTGGCTGTTTGGATGAAGAACCTAGTATAACAAGTTTGTTTACAAACGGCTAGCTCTTCTATTACTATTATATGGAAATAATTTACACTAAATAACAAGTGCATGCAAGAAACATGTACAAGGAGAATGCTGTGATTTTGAAAACCTCAAATCGTTGGAGGAGACAATTATGGGCACTGATTACCACCACCCAAATTTTTGTATTGCTAACTAGTTGATTACAAAGTTCTTCTCTTCAGCAATCATAGAGGATTGACAGTGTCACACAGCACATATGCACATAAGAATCACAAGGGAGGGCTCCAACATCTGCAATACACTAGAATTTACCAGAGCATAGGTTGAAGGATCTCACCTAATCTATGGAGATAGTTATTCATTCTAATTATACTTAGGATTGAGGCTGAGCCTGCACATGAGGAGGACTTGTAACTCAACAAGCCCCTCTTCCTACTTCCTCTCTAGATTCTATCTTTGAGTTTATGTGTCTTTGGGTAGGGATGCTTTGAAATAAAGACATCTCAAATTGCGAGTATGCATATTATTGACAACAATTCCAAATATATAACTAGGGTATCTCGCATGGAGAAAGTTTTGCAGTTTGAAAGAATAGGGAATGATAGAGCATGGGGGAGATGATACAACGACCACTGATTATGTTGTACTTTAGGGGTCACCTTATCAACTTGTGATAGTTTTTAACCTTAATTTTAGTTTACTTAATCCCGCAAAGCCGTCTGAAGTCCTTCTGTTCTTGTAATTTATTGTGGTTGACTTCTCGGTTTCCGTGTTTTATGTGGCATATATGGCATATACACTTGTATGAGTGGCAGAGAGAATACTTCTCCCAACTCCATTATTTATGATGGTGGAAATCTTGTGTTAGTCTTTGCTGTTGTATACTTTCTCTCGGTTAGAGGTTTCCCCTGCACAAATAGCTTCCGGTGGTATTGCGCTTGTTACTCGATTGGACTCACATTGCCTAGCTGGAATATCCTAGAGTGGCAGAATCTTTCCTCATTTTCTAGATTAAAGTTTACTGAATTTGTCCTTGTACTTAGCTCATGAATTGAAGCTAGTTCACGCCCTTAGGCCCAGCTACATGTATCAGGCTGCCCCGATGGCACATCTGCATCTTCTTGTTTCACTAATAAGAAAATCCCTTTGCTAGGATATATTCATGCATTATGGTAGCTATTGTCACCCAAATGTGCAGATATATTTTGTATAGTTCACTGATAGTTGTGGTGCTATTGAAACTTATTTCTCTCCTCAAAATCCTTCATAGGTTTCTTTCACTTGCATCATCAACCCTATTTCTTATTCTGGTTGTATTAGTTCCCCATTAAATGTCATTGCATGAGTAGTTGAGTACTTGCATGTTCACACTGCTCAGTCTTACAACTAGCTTTAGTATGAGAAATTTCAGTAGTTGGTGTTTTGATGGTTTTGAAGTCATGACTTGTATGTATCTTTTCTTGTTCATTGTGGTGACTTGTGTAACTTGAATGTAAGCATAGTAGTAACTGCTTGTAGGAATTTGTAGTTATGTGCTGTATTTTCTCTTTGGTTTTAATTGATCTATGAGCTGCACATGTTAATACTGTGGTCATAATGGATGCAGGGTTGATGTGGCATCTGTAATGTGGGAGCTCTTGATTTTTGCCTTTCTTGTGTTTGCAGCAATCTCGTTGTATTTTAGGTATATGCAGCTTGCCTTTACCTTAGTTTGTGTTGCAACACTGTTTCTAGTGTGCATGAAAATAACAAAACAAGTCAGGAACAATAGAAAAAACAAGCGAAGAATGCTCCTTCCCTTATCAATGTAACAGCTTTTTTCCATAGTTGGCACGTAATGCTTGTGCCCCTGAATTGTTTTCAGGTATTGTTTTTATTTTTATTTTTTAAATCCCAAATTTTTACACTCTTGTTGACCACAGAAGATTGTGTATATTTCACCTCAAAGTTATACCTGATGTACTCATGTCTGATGATATCTGTTTGTGATATGGAAGTTGTGGTAAGATGAAAGACCCTCAAGATGAAAGAAACTCTTCTAACTTCTGGTTCTATTGTAACAAAGGATTCCCTTTTTATGCGGAAAAGACCCTCAAGATGAAAGAAACTCTTCTAACTTCGAGGTGGCATCCTCAGTCACATGTAACGAATGAAAGAATGATAAAAAATTCTTTTCTGTAATTTCTGATTATGTGCTGATGCAAGTTTTTTCAAAGTAATGAAAAACTATTGGAGGTCTTATACCCCTCTATCTGGAAGAAATCCTCCGTTTTCTGTGTATAGAATTAGTTCAGATATAACATCATTGTGTTCCGGTGCTGTCATGGTGCCCTCTTTATCACTGTTTTTACTCTCAGGCGTCCCATCTTCAATTTCTGCGCAGGACAAGTAAAGTCTACCGATGATGATGTGAAGATTTTGATGTATTGATTCCTGCAACCAATCTATAGTATCAGCGAGTAGTGTCTATCTTTTGCAGGCGAAAAAGATTCTGGAGAAGTTACGTGCGATCATCATAGTTAACAGATTCAGATCTAACTGTTCGTGTCATCCAAAAATTATCGGACAGCAAATTGGTCTGAATTTAAAAAATTCAGATATTTCAATCAATCCGGTGTGATCTGGATGAGTTTCGGGTTGATCTGGCGATCTCTCTGTATCGGTCGATTTGGACTGATCAAAATTTTTTTTGAATATTTTGTTGAACCTTTCAGAGTTCACACTGATCTCTTCGTTTCTTCTCTATTTCTTTCTTCCGAACTTTTTCTTCTCATCCAAACGCGATTCCCTCGACCGATCTGTTTCCGATCAGGGCTCGTCTCCCTCCTCCTTAGGCCTCATTTTTCTTCGTCGTTTTGCTTTAGTCTATTCCTCTCTGTTTCTTTGTCTTTTGTTTCTTCGAAGATGGTGGAGCAGGTGGTGTTGGCGGCGGGTCTTCAAAGATGGCGCTGGTGGGGTGGTCGGTGGTGTCGTTGGTGTTGGCAGAGGTAGTGATGGGGGTTTCGGAGCAGACCCAGGGAGCATGTTCAAATTTCCCATCTTCATCATTGTGCTAGCAAAATCAGTATTGAAAGCATTGTCATCATTGCTGTATGCCGTTATGAAGGAATCCGCCGAACCGCGGTTAAACAGCACTTGATCGGAATTCAGCAAGCCTCTGTTATTGATTAGATCTGCGGGTCAAGGGGAGCCAAGTTGCCATCTCCGGAACCTACAGCTGAGCAGTTGGTTTGCAGTGATTGAGCGAAGCTCGGATCGATGTTGATGTCATTGTAGATGCGGGAACGAAACAGACGGCAGTGAGCGAAGCCAACACTGTGGGCTCCAGAGAGCGCAATCATCTCTTTAGTGATGAATCCTTTGTCCGTAAACTTTTCAATGATTTGGTTAATGGTTTCAAATGGACTGGGGAGAGTAGATGTTGATGCACTGCTTGCCGTGTTCACCTCTTATTCTAAGTCTCAAATCTTCTTCAGCTCTCCGTAATCGATAATCGATCGAAGAGTTTTTAGGATTGGGTTCTCCGATCAACTGTAATTCCCAACATAGTAATTTTTCCTTCATTCGGCTTCGATTACTTCCAATTTTTCTGTAATTTGATGATGAAAAGTTTCTGATTTTTGAATCTTTTTGGTAATCGTTATTATTAGTATTGCTATAAAATTATGATTGTTGTTTATGTTGATGTTGTTCTTGAAAATCATACTGCAAACCACCACGTTGTTGTTGTTGCTGCTTTTGGCCTGTTGCAACTTAAAAACCACCGTCACCATGTTGACCCTCGTCGACCCGCCGGGTCAATTCGGAAACCTCGACCGGACAATTTTTCGGATGGTTGTTTGATTCGATTTGCCAACTATGGCGATCACTTTGCAGTAAATGAATTTATCGCACATTAGGCAGTGCTGTAAATTTCGTTTGCGAGACACTTCTATTCACATTTTCTTTTAGGAACTAATAGCCTTCTTAATTCATAGAAAATTAGAGCCTATATATTTCCTTCAACCTTTTTACCAACAAGTGAAATTGCAACGAGAAAAAAAAAAAGATTATTTTCAGAGATATTTGCAAAATTACACAGAACTCGAAGGCGCTTTGTGTTTTGTTCGAAATGTTATTTGTTGTAATTACTCGGAAATAAACCTTCTAGAGCGAAGCAATATTCAATCATGGAAGATCAAAGCCAGGAAACGCAGGTGAAAAACGAAGACCCCGTTTGACATTGCTTATAAAAAAATAATTTTTTAATTTTTAATTTTATATTTTTTAATATATATATTTTATAAATATATAAAAAATTTATTTAAAAATTTTTTAAAATAAAAAATTTAACGTAATAAAATCTTTTTATTATATATTTTTATTTTTTGTATAAAAAATAAATTTCGTTTTTAAAAAAAAAATAATAATATCTTTGTTGCGCAATGCAATGCAATTCTCCCGCCAACCATCGCTGTCTTGTAGAGCTAGCACAAACCATGAAAACATAGATGGCCCCCTCAATTTTCTTAGCAGCATCAAGTCAAAAGAAAGAGTTTGTACAATTGTTTTTTATTCAACATAAATACTGTCATTGCATTGGCCAGCTTTATAACGATCACACTGCAACACATAACTCATATAACAATACATTTACATACAAAAAATGTTTGATCTATAAGGCCATTGAGGATGATATACAGCACAATAATTTGCATAACAAGTAGCAACCAGTCAAACATTTACTTAAAAGCTCTTAAAACAGACCACAAAAGTGACAAAGTTAATTAATGAGCACTAACAAGGAAGGGATGTTGACAGACGCCACATTCTATCGTCTCAGAGCCAGATGCTGGAACTTGTACCTGCCAGAAAAGTCGCACCATGAGAACGACATGCACAAAACTCAAGGATTTGCAGTGCAAAATTATAGCTTTTATAAAGATAATAATGACAAACCTGCAAGTGAACGGTGCATGTCGGACATGCAACTTCCCGCATCCTCCTTCCTGATCCATCAGATGTCTTTGAACCTAGGGGCAATCAGTAGTACTCGTAACTAGTTTCAAAGAAAAACGAGGCAAAGACGCTTTGTAGAAACCTAGCAGATACCTGATGAAGACTTGCGATTTTTTTCCATTTCCTCCTGCGAAGACAATCAAGTAATCATTAACAAATAAGGCTTGTAACAAATGGGAGGCACTTTTCATGTTGTAGAGAGCTCTGAGATACAAGAGGCCATCACCGATGCATACAGACTCTACATTCAAGATTCCTTATTTAAAATGTGCAAGCAACTAGCAAATAGAACCATAGAATGGCCCGTTATCAAATGTCGGCATGTTGCGCTGATTAATATCGCAGATGAGCAATGGGATCCACAGAAACTCATACTACTAGACTACTAGTTACATATACAAGTCAAATAGTGTCATATCATTCCTCGCACCAACTGAAACTGAAAAGCACATGAAACATTTCTCCTTCCATGGAGGGTAATAGAAAAGGACTAACACCTCACACTGAACTTCATTTGAGAATTAGAAGATACTCACCTGTAGCTTCCGAGCAAGGTCTTCATGACTCTGTACCGCAGCTGACCTGCTAGCAGCTTCCTTTGCATTACTCAACCTCTGAGTCACTTCGGCCTGAAAAGGCACCAAGATGTTTCCAAGAAACATTAAATGAGAAGAACTTAAAGAGAACAGGAAGAATACTACCATAAAAGTGCCCTAAAAATATGTGTCGTTGAATTAAGTACAGTGGAGGTAGACTACGCGAGGAGGAAGCAAACTTCACCTATTTTCTTGCAAGAGAAACCTGATCTTAAACTTATCGCTACTTTCAAGAATACTTGGGTTTAATTTCTTATTCATGAGAGCAAGAGAAATAGGATCTAGTGAAGTAGAGTTTAACTTTGGGTTAGGTGGAAAAAGAGAACACTAACAAATAAGATGTCTTCATATCTGCCAATGTTCAATTCGATATCTTTTGTTCAGGTCAGTACAAGTCAAAATTTAAAAGAAAAGACATTGAGTTGTGAAGGGAGGATGGCAATTAGCCAAAAGATCCTCCAATACCATTTGCTCTTCATAAGCTGGAAATCTCATTCAGGCACTTCCCGAAAGAAGCACCTAAGTAAAACAACCTCTAACTGGTCAGCCATCAAATCCACAACCATGCTCTATCAGGTAACATAGACTGATTAACTAAATGTGTGTATTTTGTGTATCTTTCTATTAAGATGAGCAAAGTGAAATCGCAGCTCACAACATAGAAATTATACAAATGGTCATCTACATCTAACTTTGATGGACTCTAAAAATAACCATGCGTGGAGGATCCCTACCATGCATCTGTCGCACACACGAACAGGTTGGGCGTTATCATCAGCAGTAAGAGCAATTCTACCACGTGTGCACTTGTCACAGAAAATATCCCCACAGTTTCTACAATGATGCTGAAAGTTGAGAGGAAATGTCAGAAGAAGAAATACTTTCAAGCATTCTGATAACGTATTGACCATGACAAGAAGTATGACCTTCCGCACAATAGCATTAAAGTCCGCACCACATGATGTGCATTTAGAAACTGCCTCATCAGGAACCTGTCAGAGAAGGTCAATAAAGTTAACCCAAGCAATTAAAAGTCGCAAAAAGATTATGCACGTACAGAAAGATCTAAAGCTTAGTATGCTGCATCGACCAAGTGTATCAATAACAAGTGAGACTTCTTTGGGAATTAAGTTCAAAGAGACGAAAGAACATATAAGAAATGTAGCATTAAGATAACAAAACAGACAACATCAATCATCTCAAAGGAGTACTCACGGGAAAGATATGCACAAGGTGATATGTAAAGAGAGCCTAACATTGGATTTGCAATTTCAAGAAGAAATCATTTACCCAATGGTCTTTCTCCTCATTGGCTGGCCTAATTAAGTTCATCCAGTAGAATGGCCTCCTCTCGTTAATCTGCTCAGGTTGTTTCCCAGCATCACTCGCTTTACTCCCCGAAAGGCTTTCCCTTCCTCCCATCTCCTTAAGCTATTTCAAGAGATTGATGCACCATTAGAAACACTCTAACAAAGTGAATCTCGTCAAGATAAACGAGCACATTCTCAAATTAAAAGCTTATAACTCATGAACTGTACAAGCAATCACGGCATAAAAGATATTTTTACACATTTACATTGTGACAAAGTTGACCAAAAAAAAACCACACCAAATAGGATAAAGAAAGCCAAGGTGTCCTAATGTAGTTGTAGGTTTGGTTGTGGAGATTTTTCATTTGCATGGGTCATCATAAAGGACAACATGTGGCAGCTACCCGCAAGAATATGTGGGTATGATACTGCAAAAAGAAAGAATTTTTACTTGCACATCTTAGACGGTTGTGTCCCTAAACTATAACTCACCAAGCTCAACATTTCTTAATATATGAAATAATAATGACCAGGAATCATGTTAAACTACCTACATTAAGTGTCTAGTCTGAAGCTTATGTTGTATTTTAGAACTTCTCATTTGATCAAAACACATCCTAAGAAGATACCATACTACATCCCCCAAGGCTTGAGTAAGCAAATTGATCGCCAAAACTATGAGAAAAAGATTTAAGTATTTTTAAGTAGCAACCAGATGCAATAACCATATAGAGACCTTTATAAGCTTAACGATAAGGTGAGAACAGAGTTTCAGATTATTTGGAAGGTTATTTGGAAGTTGAATGCAACAAACAAGTATCACCCATTTTCTTGTCAGAAAATGGATTTCATGTCGTATAGATGTAGACCCTTCGCATCTTTATCATAAGATAAAGTCCAAGAACCATGACACTCAAAGACCAAGGGCACATGGATGTAAGAAGGAGAGGAACCCTTGCATGATTCAATTTTCGGTGACTGATAAACATGGTAAAGATGGCATGTTTCTCCAATTAAGCTTAGAAACTTCATGTAAAATGATACCTCCACGCCTCAAGAAAACTACTCAAGATATGTCATAAACATGTTCAAAGTACAAAAACTATCTATGGACAATCAAATACTATGAAACTAAGATGAATTAAGTTAGCATGCCAAACCTGTACAGTTGCAGCAGCTACAGTATCAAGGATTGCACTTGTAGTATAGCTGTTTGACTTCAGCCGTATGCGTCTTGGTTCAATGTCCACAGGGGTTTTCGACCAAAAAATATAAACTGAGGAATCAGACACCTAAGAAAAGAACGATGTAAGGTTTCTTCAGGATATAGCATATTGAAACTCAGATTCCGAGGAGCAAAAAACAAGTAAAATAAACCCAAGAATGGACAGCTTGCCACTTACTTCCCATTTTGTTATGGTATCAAGGGGGTAAATTCTCAGCATTCTGCTGGTATTAGGATCAAGCATGCGAATCCCGTCTAAACCAATCTGTCATATGAGTCAAAAGAACAACAATGTCAGTGATCGAGGTAGTTTCATTTAAACAATAATAATAACAATAAAGATAAATAAATAAACAACTATAAAAAAGGGAATTGCAGGATATAAACAGATTGCACCTCCTATCTTCCTAGAAGAAAAACAGTTGGCTTCACAAATCAGACATGGTCACATTGGATAGTAAAGTATGACTGAGATACTAAATCAGAAGCATTGTTGACATGATAAGAAAAGACAATTTAGAAGGGCGTCCAACAACCTTCACTTAATGCAATATAGGCTCCAAAGGAAAAAAAACAAAGCCCATATATACTTCTGATATGGTATTTCAGCTACACATTTACTAATACTATACTTAGTTGCTTGGAGGCACTGATATATAGTCAATAACTTCAAATCACAAGTGCAAAGCTTTTCCTCTAAAGCTGGCTATAAAATTCTTGAGTTTGAGCATCTAGTTTCTCCAATATACTCTACTTATGCAAGTGTAGTACATATTCATTTCAAATTGTGGATTACATGCCTAAATTGACATAGAGGACCTCTTCAATTCAGCTCTAATATTTTACTACAGTAAAACGTCAAATACTCAAGTACTTATATGCGTATATCGGAGCAATCTAATTGGTTACTCCTACATGAAGTGACAGTGATACAGCTCTATATCACCGTCTTGTTTGGGTTGTCAAAACTGTTTCACTGCACGAACTCAACCCCAATTATTGTTTTTATTTAGAACCACTTGCAGTGCAAGAAGAATGTTTTTAATTCCTCAATGGACCAGATAATGATTCCTTAATACCAACATAGACACCTATTCACTATGCACAAAATTTTCAACCCCAATGAATTCAAACAAGATCATCCATCCAAAAAAGCAAAAAACAAACAAACAAATCTTTTCGGTGGCAACCATACCAACTTCCAGGATTACAAACATTGACAGAACTCCAAAATCGATTTTGCAAGCAAGCTCTTAAGGCATTATTCAATATGTGACAACCTGAATAGCAAAGCAACTATAGAAGATCAACTTTACAGTAGAATAACACCACACCTGGCAAAGGACATCAGTAGGACTACCAGCTCCCTCAGGCAACAGCTTGACACGGAACTTCTGCACACTGCTCTTCACATCTTGCTGCACCTCAACCTTCGGCACTGCCCTCACAATCTTAGCAGGACTGCCACTATCTCTCCCACCTGTAGGAAGACTAAGCGATCGCCCATAATCATCAAACATCACTGAAGAAGCTGATGACCTCGAAGGTCCACCAGTCCCTCTAGATCCATACGGCTCTAATCCTCCACCGTCATAACGAAAAACGCCCGCACTCAACGAATCACCATAAATTCCAAACCCTGATTCCTGCTTGTTATCATAACATTCATCAAAACCAGAAGTGCTCCTACCGAACGATCCACTCCCTCCACCAGCTCCATAAAACCCGGTACCGCCATGATCAAGCCTCGAGGAATCAAACGAATTCGAAGAATCGCGAGAAGGGTAAGGCAGAGAACTGTAATTTCCCGCCGGCGATTGGTAATAAGAACCGGTCTGTGGCTCCGCAGGGTAAGGAGTTGGTGTATAAGAAGGGTACGAGGGATAAGTAGATTGGTAAGAAGGAGCAGAGGGAGGTAGGTTAGGAGAAGGATCTGGGTTTGAGGGATAAGAAGGATAACTTCTTGGATAAGAGGAATAATCGACGCCGCTTCCACCGCCGGTGGTAACCGCCGGAGCGGAGTAGGTTGAATACGGTGGAGCTGAAGCGTAGGAAGGATTAGGTTGAGAGTAATCAGGTGGGTTTGGATTTGGAATTGTAGGAGGGTGATGAGAATAGTAGCTGGAATAATCGCCGCTGCCTTGCTGCATCGCCGGATGATGGCGGTAGATCGCCTGAGATTAACGAGAGAGAGAAGAGAACCAGGGATTGAGTTGAATTAAATTACCTAATTATTTGTGGTTTGTTTGCGTTGTTGTTACAAGCTTCAATATAAAATACGACTTTATTTTGGTGGTGCGGTATAATGTTCCGCAGAGTTGGGCAGGATACAGAAGTTGACCGAATTATACTTTACTTCGTGTATTGTCGGTCAGAAGGAAACTCATTAGTTAAACTTTGCTGCGGGAGTAATAATAAACTAGTGCCGAGCTTTTCTTTCTGTGTTGAAGTTTCCAGGCACGGTGCTGTGGGGCTGACCGGTGACGTAAAGGATCATAATTACTTTGAGATAAATTTAATATTTAAAATAATTTTAAATTTTAAATTTTAAAATATTTTATAAAACATAAATTTTTATATTTATTTTATATTAAAAATAAACTTTAAAAATATTATTTTTTCAGTAATGTATTTATTTATATTAAAAATGAATTTGATGAGTCGTAAACAAATCCAAGCGTAAAGATTAGTGCGTGTTTTAAATGTCCGTAACTGAGTTTTCGTAAAAGTGAAAAATAAGAAGCAGAATTTTTTAAAAAATTAAGTGAAAGTGTAGTTCACTATTATTTTGGAAGTGTGTTAAAAATTAAAAAATATAGTTGTATTGAAAAATGTGTAAATAAAAAAGATAGAATTGGAGTTTCGCATATAGAAGTGAAATTCTGAGTTTTTTGTATAATTGAACATATAAACTGTTCCGAGCTCAAAATTTGACAGAAAAAAGTACAGTTACGGGCGTTTGAAACATGCCCTTAGAGAAGAAAAAGGTGCTGTGTAGAGGAGCAGTATTGTTAAAACCAATCCGATGGTTGACCCAGAATATTATCGAGTCATCGGGTTACCGGTTAACTCACCGAATCACCGAGTTGACCCACCGGGTCAAATTGAATTTATTAAATAAATATTAATATTATAAATATAGTATGTATATTATATAATATTTATCGTAGCAGCTATTTAAAATTTTTTTAAAACATAATTATATACAATAAATATTAAATATATTTTTTGAAGTTATATCTTTCATTTTTGAAGCAATAGTTTTCAAGAATCAAGATAATAACCAAAAAGTCCAAAATATAAAAGAATCTCAATATTTTAAACATTACAAATTAGCTACGTTATATGTAATTATGTATAACTACTTGTCGCCTTATATATATAGTAAGGATCAGTAGAGTAGATATGGTTCGACGACAATCAATAGAGCGTGGTAGCAGTAGCAATGATCGGCGCCGAGAACGACAACAAGAAAATAGATTAACCGGTTAGGGAGACGGAGGGTTAAAAATTTAACAGAAATAATTCGAAACAGCAAAATAACTCAAAGAGCGATCATATTTTACTTTTTAAATTTTTTAATTTTTTTAATAATTATACTGGGTCAACCCGTTGTACCGAGTCACCGGATTATTCAAAAATCGGTCGGATCGATCGGGTTTTATCGGGTTTGTTGCATACCGAATTATGCTGCTCACCCAATCCGGATTCGTGCCAAGTTTCGGATCGATCCGGCCGGATCGGGTTGGGTTTTAAAATACTGTATAGGAGTTTTAGGATGTTTTCCAAAAATATTTTATTTTTAAAAAAAATTATGTTTTAATAAAAAAATTACTAAAAATAATAATAAATTTTAGTATATAAATTTTTATTTATAAATTTTCAATTAAATTTATAAATATAAAATTAATTGTAAAATATAAAATAAAAATTTAGAAAAAACTTTTGAATACGTATTTCCAGCACCCTAGATAGTAGGGGTGTTTTGTGAAATTTGTCATTATATTTGGTATGGGTTTAGGCCCAGTAGAAACCCCAAATAAATTTTCATTTATCTCAGACCTCTATCAGTACCTGCACAAAAACAATAACAAAAGGAAATAAAAAAATAATATCTTCAACGACCAAAATTGTTTGAAGTTGTTTTCTGGCATTTTTTCAAGCCCCGAAAGTTTGCATAATGATGAAGAGATCAGGTTTTGTATAATGCGTTCAAAAGGGAAACATATATATAGAGTTGAATCAGTTTGTTATTAAGTCTTATAATTAATATCAACAATACACGACAACCTGAATATCTGCTGCTTTGATCATTAAGTACCACTGCAATATTGTAAGGGTTATATATATAATTTATGACCTACAATTTACTCGTTTTTTCAAAATTTAAAAAATAAAAAATACTGTACTAGACATTTTGAGAAACAGAAAACTGAAAAAGAGATGAAATAAGTATGACATGTAACTCCAAACAAGCCCTAAGATAGGGCAATTAATAGCTACATTAGTATGTATATATAGTACACTGCTTCCAAAAAACCGTTCTCCTTTGTCTACAACAACATAAACATTCTAGATTACAAATACCAAGGTGTAGAAGCAGTCTATTCGTCTGTATTTGTTGGTTCAGAAATCATGTCATATAACAATTAAGAAATATATTGAATCAACAAGATAAGTATGAAGAAGTATTTGATATGTTTCCGTGCAGTATACTCATTTAGGACTCGCGTAGGACCTCAGTGCCTCAAACTGAGTAGCAAGTTTCACCATAAATCACGCAGCTTGGATGAATAGGAGTCCGGATTCATCTTGTGTGTGCCAAATTCATCAATAGTGTTTTCCTCATAGATAATGTTGCCAGGAGGTACTAGGGGGTGGGTGCCTATCATCTTCATTTCACCCTTGGAATCCAACTCAGGATCATCAAATTCAAACTTTATGCCAGTTAGCAGATTTCTGGACTTGTGACTTTTTCTTCTAGAATATTTAAAGCTGTTCATCTCTGGGGATCCAGTATCTGCCTCATCCTTAAAATTGATAGAGTTGGCAGAATCATGTAAGTTTGGGAGATTCTGTTGAAGCCTGGAGTTCATCGTAACTGTTCAATGTAAGGGACTCGGGTATCCAATGAATGTCTGGAGGACCCTTTCTGTTTTGAACTGTTTGATGTGAATGAATGGAAGGGTGAAATAATGATTTTGTGGTCCATCTCTATTGTCAAAGCCACATGCTAAAGAACTATGAAAACTGCCATAGCAGTCAGAACATGCAGGGTTTTGTTTGGAAAGAAGGGCAGCAGCTTGTGCTGCAAGAGCTGCATTCTCTGCAACCACACAACTGCATGAGCAGCTGAGGTGGCTGTCCTTGAAGTTGATGCTATAGTTTCCCATGTCAATATCATAACTAGAGAATAGCAAATAACAGTTTCTAAGTATTAAAGTGGACAATTTACCATTAGATAATATTATGAATGAATACCTTGCCTCTTTTTTGTTGCGCATCTGAATGTGAGATAGTAGGCTTGAGGGGCATGCTCAAGGAGCTGACAAATGAACAAGGCCATAAGAGAATAGAGGATCAAACCAGGACTTCATCTGGGGGCTTGCAAAGCTCAGCCTCTGTTTCCGCTGCATCCCACTCAACCTGATATTTGTTTGCTATTTCCTTGAGAAATTTGAGCTTTACTTCACCACTAGACTTTCTACGTGATAACTTCGCAATGAGCTAGAGATCGTCCAGAAGAAGACAAGTCATTCCATTAGATCTCAAAACAGCAGCGAAAGGGAATGATGTATCAGTGAACTTGCTTTGGCAGGAATCAATGAACAACAGAGAAGCTCATCAAGTCCTCGAGGAATCCTGAACTTCTCTTTCAAAGCTAAATAGCAGTATTCTATAGGAAAAGGAAAGAAGACGTGAACTACACAATCAAAACATATCATAATGTTCTTGTCAACTAGCCTTCAAAAGATGCATACAAATCAATGAGCAAACGTCTCCCTCCCATTTATCAAGGCCAACATGAGGCAATAACTTTGTTATAAACAGAACTATCTATAATATGAAAGCAGCTTTGCTAAGGCATAAGGTAATGTGTTATGAAGGTTCAAGGTGATCTAAAAGAAGGTAACAAAAATCATTTAGTACAAGAGAGGATGCCAAAAATTACTGTTAGATTTACTCCAGACTGAGGACGGAGATCAGTTGCAGCTGAAACATAGTCCTTTGCATACTTCCTCTCAAATATATCTCAACTCAGAACACACTTTTCAAGAAACTCACTTTCACAAAACTCAATTTTCTGTAATTAAAACACATTCTAAGTCTTTGTAGACTAAAAAAATGCTGACCTAGATGACTAAAGTCTAAATTGTTTGAACATAAATAACTATGCGCTGCCTAACCTGTATTTCTTTCAGAAGCAGTTCTCTTGTTACATTGAATAGAAGGCAAAGACTAGCACACAAGTCATGTGCATCACAACCCACCCATCACCATCTAATGCAGGAAAATTCTAGAACAGCTAATACGTTACAAGTTCAAGAAGCCACAAGATGTATTCAAGGAATAGAATACTCTTCAACATCTAAGTCTAACCGAAAGACTACCTATCCTCAGACAGTTTGTTCACTAATCTGTGCATTAGATGGAAGTCACAGCAAAGCATGTTTTGGACAACACTTTGGCCTCTAAGCAGACGAGAAGCTTAAACGACATAGATTACCAAAAAGAATCCCCACCTGACCCTTTATACATCTTTCATTAACAAGAAACAACACAGAGCCAAAGCAATAATATCGATTGCACAATTTGTGTCTAGTGACGAAAGAGCATACATAATATGCTTGTTGTAATCCCATAACAAGTTACATGTCACAAAAGAAGCTTGTAAACTTCAGTCATTGACAGTTTGACCCAAAAATAACTTCAATCATTGACTACAGCCTATAAAATTTCCTTTAAAGAGGTCATATATAAATAATTTGAGAAATCCAACTCTCAGCAGAGCAACATTTTCCTCAGTCCCTACTATGAAACCCTTTGCAAGCATGACAAGCAAGATGTGAACAAACCAAAACCTTTCAGAAAATTGAAAACGTACGCTTCAAACATGCGGTAGCTGCATCTCAGCAACGTGTTACAACCCAACAAAGGGACACATTTCGCACGACTCTCAACAAAACATACAAACAACCGAAAGCATACCACAGCACTAAACAAGTAAAATTACCCCCAAAAACAAATGCAAAAATCAAGTAAAATAGATCAAAGGATAACCGAATTTGGATAACTTGTTTTTACCCTTATCAGGCGGTATCTCATGCCGGATTGGAGCAGTTAGACAATGTCGCGGCGCATCTGCCGCAACTGCGCCTCTCTTTCGTTCCTCAACAGTTTTATCCTCGCCGTCGCCAATCTGGCCTTCATCTTGCTGCGCTCCGAAATCCAAAAACCCAGCCAAATCATCAGCAACAACATATACCAGAAGCGAGACGAAGAAAAACCGAATCAAAGCAACGAGAGAAAATGTAGAAATTAGGAGAAGTACACGTGTCATTTGGAAGGGTTGAATCCTCTATGGAGAAGCTGCGTGGTTATATCCAACCAGTTTCTTCATTGCCCTCGCCTGACCGATGCTCTCTGGCTCGAAATACCTCTCAGCTCCGGTGAGCGTCATCTCTCTCTCTCTCTCTCTCTCTCTCTCTCTGTACTCTGGTTGGCTCTATAGGCAAAGGAAAAAAAAGAAAACCATATGTATCGATGTGTCATGTGTGTGACGGTCACTATAAGCGAGATTTCTGACTGTGGGACGCACTGTGTCGAGCGCCCCTTGTGTCGGGTACGGTGAGATTAATAATCTGACGGGCTCGATCCAGATTTTACAGTCTAGAAACAATTGAAAAATGGCTGGGCTTATAGCTTTTGAAAGCCTGCGCAAAACCCATTACTGAGCTTGAGGTCAACCTCATGAGGCCCATCGATCTCGCGAGCTATCGAGGTTGAGAGAGAGAGAGAGAGGGACCGATCGACGGGAAACAGCGGCAGCGATGGGTGGCGGAGGCGCAGGGCATAGGAGCACTACGTATAAGGGGTTAACGATTCATCACCCTAAGAGATGGCACGTGGTCACTGGAAAGGGTCTCTGTGCAGTCATGTGGTAAGCAGCTTTCCCTCTTCTTCTCCGCCTTTTGGTTGTTGCATCTGTTCTAGTTCCTTCATAACTTCAAAGCAATGTTGCTTCAACTATTTTAAGTTATGAATTGATTGCTGTTGGTTTTCTTAGTTATATTGAAACAAGATTGTAAGGTAAATGATGAGATCTGGGAGCTGTTATCATTATTGCTTTTATAAATTGTAGTAGATTTCTTTTGCCTTTATATAATCGGTTTTAGCGTTTAGATTATTGGTTGGTTGATCATTCAGTTGGTTAACTAGAATTGTTGTTCATACTTGTCCTTTTGAAAATGCAGAGATTAGCTAGCAGTTGTTATCAAACTAGTGTAGAAATTCAAGCTTTAAGGAATATCTGGTATAATAACATGGTTTGAGACGCTTTTGTATGGTCTGATTGGTTTCCACTATTATGGTTGGATAAGCGACTCAATGCTGGTCTTCGCCTGAGAAGTTACTTATTTGATTGCGAATGGAGATGCATGAACTTCGACTGATGGCGACAATTTATATCAACTTGGACTGATCAGGTCAATTTGTATTCCAAACTCTTGGAAAGCTCTAATGTAAATGAGTATCAACTTTTGACTTGGTCTTTGTACACTTGCATCATCCACCAAGGCAGGAAAGTACTATTGAGCTAACAAATTCCCTATACTCATGAGACCATACCACTTTAGAGCTAGATCTTGTAAGAGATGTATCTGCTATAGGTTCGCTTATCGAAATAACTTTACTTTTTCCTTCTCATAATTTATTACCCTAGTGGACAGCATTATTGCTTTAAGATTTTTGTTCACATAAATTGTCCAGAAAAAACAGAAGAAGGGCTGATGTTTTCATAGAGCTTCTGAATATGTTTGACACTTTCTGGTTTAGAGGACAGGCAAACTGTTCTGAACACCAGGACTAGAGAGCATCAAAATATTCCAATAATACTAATTTTTATCTTTTGGAATGATAGGTAAAGGTGTCACTTAAAATGCTGTAGCATATGATTCGATGAATGTGGTTGTGTTTATTGAAAACACTAAGTCATATGCTTCATTTTCTGCTTTTTTTTTCCTCCTATGGCCTACAGGTTTTGGGTTCTTTACAGGGCTAAGCAAGATGGTCCAGTCGTCTTGGTAACCTTATGTGCATCTAATTTAAACTGTTTTTTGATTCATTGTTTAGTGGAGTTTAACTAATGCCACTTTTCTAGGGTTGGCGTCATCCTTGGGAGGGGCATGGTAACCATTCTCATGGGCATGGGCATGGGCATGAGCATTAAGAAGCAGGTAAATTCATAATATTACTGCAGGTTGGTGGTCATAACAATTTTTTTCAGTACTCTATTGTGTTTCTTCAGGTTTTACATGTTCTCATCGTTTTATTTTATCTGCTATTGGTAATGTATCCTACCTTTAAACCAAACTTCATATGTAGATGTGATTACTTAGATCCTCTGTAGGAGCTGTCTTGAACTATCAACTCAAGTGGAAACAAATTCCAAATGCAGTTTGTTTCAGTTGGGACTAGAATAGTGAGCTTCAGCTCAACTAGCAGATAAGTGAAGGTAGATAGTTTCATTGAGCATAAAAATTGGCCTTTTGAATAAGTGCGAGAAATTTGAAGTTGCACATGGCATTCATTCTTTTGAATTGGACTTTGAATATATCAAATTAGTCTTGTGGATTGAAGATTTCAATCCCATGCCAAAATATTGCATGACAGATGCACACATATTATTGTTATTAGAATTTTAGTTGTAGTTAACTTCCAGTTCATATTAGCCTCTAGTGTAGCTTTATCTTTTATGAATAGCCATGGGCCAATCCCTTTGTTTAAATAACCAAAATATCAAGCATACCTTTTTTCTGAAAAATATGTGTATTTAGACACTAGGAAGTCATAGTCTTAATGACAAACAGAATGTTTACATCTTGTAGTAAGTGGAATATGTGTCTAGGCCTGTTTATAAGCTGTAAATGTTATTTTAGAAGTTTTGAAAACAATGACAGCAAATATAATCATAATCTTACCAGAGTATGGCATAGTACGAATTTTGCTAGTTGCACTCTTTCTATGGTTTAATCCAGATAAATGCTCTGCAACTATTACAATGTTTTCTGCTTTTGTCAATCATATAAGTGCTCTCTGGTTTTGATATCAAAGTTGAGAATGATGTCTTTCAGTACGAACTTAATTTTTCTGTTTAATTGAAAGTTGCTATCCCCTGTTGGGTGATTAGGTGTATGCAGGTGATTTAGTGCTGATTGATGTAAAAGTATGAATTGCACGTTATGGAAGCATAAGTGATCAGAAACAAGGTTTTGATATTTTGCTCCTCTAAGAACGTGTTTCTTTTGACAAAAAACTGAATTACTTAAAAAGTGAAGATCAAAAGTGAGTTTAGTTTGTTTTGAAAGTGGTTTGGAAGTAAAGGTTTTTAGTTATAAAATTTGCATTTTGAAAGTAAAGTTTTTGGCAGGAAAAGCTGAGTTTGAGTTTTCATGTTTACTTCGTTTTGAAAATGAATTGAAAGTGAAGTTTTTGACGAAAAAAGAAACTGAGTTCAAAATGTTGGTATACATGCTCTAACCGATTCCCTATATATTTTGTATTAAAAGTTAGTTGATTAAGTTGTGTGTGTGTGTGTGCAGTGACCAGCACCTCTCTATGAGTCACTTTGTAATGCCTTTCAGTTGTAATTTTGACCGGCTTTCTGCAATCAATAAAGAGATGATACTGATCAATTTTTGTCATGCTTATGCAGGTAATTTATCAGAAAATTTCTCAAAACTCACTTTCCATCTCTGTGCTGCTCAATAAAAACATACCGCTGAAGCTGCTAAATCAACTGTTTTAGTTTACTTTGCTTCACTATCATGACCCGTGTGTGAGATAATCGCTTGTTCAGTTCAACGACAATCTTGTTCTCTTGGCATGATAAAAAACCATATAGAGTGCGTTTGGCTTAACTTACCAAGAAAATAATTTTTCAATTTTTATTTAATATTTTTTAATATATATTTTGTAATTATTTAAAATTTATTTAAAAATTTAAAAAATATATAAAAATTTTATATAGTGAAAATTTTTATTACATATTTTTATTTTTTTAATAATAAAAAATTAAATTTATATTTTAAAAAAATAAAAATATTTTTTATTTTAGAAAAATTTCGTACTCTCAAACGCTCTACTTATCCTTCGAGTTACTCGCCATGTTAAACATCAGTATTGAATTGAGTGATTCTGTGTTTGTACAATAACCTTTATCTTGTTTCAAGTTTATATATGTTAGCTCATGCTGCTGACCGACTGCAGAGCAAGATTTTTCTTGCTGGTTTAATTAGGCTTTGGTTTTTGCATCCGGAGTGTGATTCTTGCTTCATGATTTACATCCTTTATTAACTTGCAAGTTTCAAATTGTTGTTGCTGAGATGTCACCAAACCTAGTTGACAGTTTCATACTTTCCCAAAATCAGAGACTCATCAATAGTTGATTTGGTCCTATCGCTTGCTCTCAGAATTCGAAAATTCTCCGGACACGTTTTCAGTTTATTATGACGGAGAAGATTGTTATTTGTTTTAGTAGAGGTCACCAAAATTGAATGGAATAGACGTGAGAATCAAATCAAAGAAACACATAAGATCAGAGAAGAAAAACGGAACGTGAATCGGATGGTTATCGCCGTTTCCCGGCGATCGACAAGCCTACCGTGCTTTACTTCCCACCCTATCTTCTCCGAAACCTCCGCAGCCCTCCGCTCACTCCATTCATGGCGCGGCAGCGCAGATCCGAGCTCCACCTCGCCTCTATCCTGCCTTGCCGTACTCCATCACCTCCTCTCTTCTCTCTACAATTTCACTCTCCTCCCCAGCTCCACAGCCGCCCTTAAATTCCAATACGGCGGCTCACGTCGCCTCGCCGATGCCTTTCTTCGCCTGACCCAAGCCTATAATTCCTTCATACCTTCTTCCGAGTTACTAATACACCACTGCGTCGAAGCCCAAGACGCAATTAGGCGCAACGATCGCCGGAAGCTCGTTGAATCCGAGAAATCAATGAAGAATACCGAGAAAGATTTGGGAAAGCTTACATACCAACTAATTACCAACCCATTTAGAGATCTTAATCAGGAAGAGGGCACGACAGTCAGGCTTATCAAGGAAGCGATCGCGGCAACGACGGAAGCTTCTGCAGATGTTTTCTCGGCGGTGGCGGCGGCTTCAGCGGCGGTGTTAACGGTTAACAAAAGTTTATCACGTAAAAGTTGTAGAGTATTAATTGTGAAGTTGAGTAGATTGAAAGGGAAGGGAAAGAAGAAAAGAAGAGAGAAGGAAGAAGAAGAGAGGAAGAGGGCGTTGGAGAGAATGGAGAAGCTGGAGGAGTGCATACGTGGCGTGAACAAAGAGAGCCAAAACGTGTTGAGGAGTTTGGTGAAAAATAGAATAGCACTTCTCAATATTCTTAGTTCTCTTTGTATATAAGTAATTAAATAAATTTAATCTCTTTGATTGCATCCCTGTATAGTTTCTTAAAAATAATACTCTTCTACCATTCTAATAATTTTAGTAGCAATTTATTTGAAAGTTAAATCCGTGTTCATAGTAACCAGTAGAAGTCCTCCTAGCAACAAATTTCAATATTTATTCGACATAAATTGTAAATTTTTAGGAGAAAATTTTCTTATAAGATGCATTTTTATAAGAAACACGCTACAAAAGCGCCTTCATCCAGATCAGTGCATATTAAAATAAGAAACGTTAAATTTTCATATAATAAAGAATATTTTAAATCTTTTTAAAAAATAACTATAATTTTTTATATTAACAAATTAATAAAATTATATATACATATAATAGTATACAACTTTTATATATTTTAACTTTTAAAAACTTTGTTAAATAATAAAAAAATAAAAAAATATTAAATACTTATATAAAATAATAAATATTTATAATTCAGCCAAAATCTCCTAATATGGCATTTTGGGCTTGTCAGAAACTTTGGTGCTTCAATCAATTTATTTGCATTTGTTAATTAGCCGAATTTTTATAATGTGTGGTGGAGTTCTTTAGTTTAGGATTCTCAAATATCTAGTATTGGAGCTTTATGGAGAATGATTTGAAAAACTTTTTCAAAAAAAAAAAAAAAAAAATTTATTCAAAAGTAACTTTTATTGTTTGAAACTTTACTATTTCAACTTTTTTAAACTTATAAATTCAAATAAAGCGGCACTCAGACACTCTTACAGTTTTCTGGAGTAGTATTTTAAATATTCAAAATTTTAACTTTTTTTATCAAAATTAAATTTGAACAATTCACATAATTTTAAAATATAAATAAAATTTAGAACTGTATTTTAAAATTATTATATTTTCTTTCAACTTATTTTAAAATTAAAACTTAAATTTCACTTATAATCTACTTCAATAAATAATTAAATTACAAAAATTAAACTATATTTTTAATTAATTTTTTTTAAAATTTTATTTTATATTTTTTATTTTATAGAATTAATTTATGTGTATTTGAAATACGTTCTAAAAACATATATGTACTAAATCTTTAGCTCGGATGGATTTAGTGAATTATTTATATTAAAACTTAAAACTTGTGTTCTTATTTGTGTTAAAAAAGACTTATTTCTAACCCACCAAATTTATTTAATATAAAATAAAAAATTAAATAATTTTTTTCAAAATTTTTATTTTAAAATTCACTTTCAATATAAGATAAATATAATAAATTATTTTATTAAATATTTTTAATTTTATTTTGTTTGTCAAATTTATTTAAAAAGATGAGTTTATTTCAAAATCAACACTTCCAAAACTTTCATATGTTTTTAAATATATGTTTTGATATGTCACACGATCAAAGTATAGTATCCAATAGAATCGATACACACTATTGAAACTCGTAAATAGAAAATAATAGAAGTGTTAGAAATTACACGTCCTTGAACTTAGTTAAGAAATGAAGTTGGAGACTAGATGGCATGTTCAGCGCAACAATAGGGTGTAGTACAGCATGCTACTAGATATTATTTGAATTTATAATTTCATTAATCGTTAGAGGCCCAACACAGTCCATTAATCCAGTCACCTATTGTGCCCAATTCAGGTGAATTGTCTTTCTATATGATGTATTTCAAATGTATGTAATTTTATTTTGATCCGCTAAATTTTGAGTTTCAAAAATAGTTTATATATTTTAATTACACAAGTAATTCAGAACTCTAATTTTATATGCGAAACTTTAGTTCTAATTTTTTTATTTGCATATTTTCAATATAATTATATCTTTCAATTTTTAACACACTTTCAAAAATTATTGAAATACAAATACTACACTCTATTTTCACTTTATTTTAAAAAAAATTTTATTTTTTATTTTTTATTTTTACGAAATTCAATTATGAAAATTTGAAATACGATCTTATTTCAAACATTCAAGATCAGTTCTAGGGTTGAAGGCTTCAAGCATGCATGAGAAGTAGTGAAAGATTTCGGATATACCAACCTACAAGATTCTAATCCCAAGCTAACTGCAGCCCAGGTAATTTTCTAAAATAAAGCTTAGAGCTATTCTGTAGAAAAACAAAACGTTACTTTTCTGTAGATGAACATGGATCAGTTCCTTATGTAGAGAGGTTCATCATAGCTCCAGCATCAGTTGCTCCTGTTATTAGTTGTGCTTATGATTGCAATTTTCTCTTATAATGAACATTTTTAGATCGATCATCTGACATGCATGAGAGAATGTGCTTAAAATCAACATATGCTTCTTGTCAGCTTCTACAGTTGCCACAGGACTACAGTTTTGTTACCTCCTAAAACTTTATTATTTTAAACACTTTTGATAGCCCTAAGTGCACATGAGTTTTGATGTCTTCTTCATGTTTTTCATTAAGCAGTAAGACATTAGTTTTCTAAACAACACTTTAAAGTGTACGTTTTTGGGTAAAATTATATTTAAAGTGAGAAGAAACTAAATGTAAGAAGAATAGTTTGCTAATGATAATACCTATTACTAATTTGTGATTTTTAATCTTAATTATTTTTTTCGGACATGCATACTTAATACATATTTGATTGTATTATTAGGTGTTCATTTATTTTCATGTTACAAATTTGTTTTTCAAGAAATTTCTAGAATTTTTTGTTAAAAATTTAGAAAATATGAATGAATCATATATCATAAAATTATTATATCTTTTTCTTATTTTATAAATTGAAATTTTAATAAGTTATAAAAATTATTTTAGAAAATATTTTATTTTAAGTAATTTTAAATACCCCTAATGGAAAGACCAGCTTACAGAAACAGAAACTGTCATGAAACTGATGACATTAAAGAAAACAAAGACAAGGACTGCCCATGTGAAATCCTGCGATCACTCTTTTAATCAGCTATCTTGTAATTATTCTAATCCAACTATCAAGAGCACTGGCATGATCAATTCTATCTTGTGTATGCAATCAAGATGCAAGGCTTTCCTACGAAGGCTTTGGAATACTTATAAAATAAAGTTTTTAGGAATAATCACTAGAATTGAAACAATCTAGTGAAGGGCTCGGGAGCTTGGTGAGCTGAGGATTAATAAAGAACAAGATACGAAATTTGGAAGAAGAATTAGAAGAGCCAAGTCATTATAACGACAAAATTGATGCTATGGCCCGTGACCAATTTTTTGTTTGTCTTGAACAATTTGCAATGTCTTGTTTTGCTCCCATCTACTTTTCTTCAATTCTTCTTTTCCTTTAATTTCCCTGGGCTTCTTGAATCTTATGTAATATTATTATTGTGGTCCTCTACATGATTACTCGTAATAAAACACTTTGGGTGAATTGATTCTTTTAGACTACAGCTACATGTACGTTCAACCCAACAAAAAAATAAAACCAATAGACTAAAAACTTTTTTAGTATATGAACCACTTTTTCTTATTTGTTATCTATATGTGATTAATTTAATTTGTTTTATACTCAATTTTTTTCTTAAAAATGGATTACATACATTTTTTCTCATGCTAGTACCACTATATGAGACAAAGAGATTTCACTTCCTATCTAATTTGTTCTAAATCACCACTTACCATATGCAAACTATACTACTCTTAACCAGCTCTCTACGTGGAGCCACGACGTGCATCGATAGTTTGGAAGAGCCGCCGAACTATCCATTCTGATATCATTTAGTAGAAGATACAAAGCTGAAGAAGTGAACCAAGAGAAAACTTTTGTATAATGTTTTATTTATATACTAAAAAGTTCAATAAAATTCAAAAGTTTAAATCAATAAGTTAAAAAACTCTTTTGCATATGAACCAATTTTCTTTTTTGTTATTTTTATTAATATGAAATTAATTTATTTATTTTTTATACCGAAAACCTCTTTTGAAAAGTTTGAGGGGATGTTTGGAGTGTGCATGATCCCCGGTCTAAAAATCAGACCTCAACTCCTGACACAAAAAAAAATTTTATAGTTTAATTTTTCAAATTTTTTTGAAAAATATGAATAAATTGTACGCCATAAAAATTTCATATGTATAATTATTACTATATTAAACTAAAAAAATAAACTTTTTTTCAAAAATTCTTTAAAAGCTCCTTTTTAGAAATGTAATTTATTAAATAATCTCAAAAGATCCTTGTTGATTACTTGGAGATTATACTTCAATTTTACAATACAAAAAAAAATATATACTATTTATAACAATAAATAAGAAAAATTTAAATAAAAAAATTCAAATTCTAGTAGAATTATAAGTAAAAAAAATGTCTAATATAATAAAAAATATTTTAATATAATTTAAAATTAAATATATATTAACCCATGCCAATAAAAATAAAGGTTCTTTAATATTCAGTTTATCCCTTTTCGGCTATAGCTTTCCGTAGAGATAGCTGCTTATATTACGTAGAACAGAAGAGGTTTAACTCTTGTTTGCGTTGATCTGTGTTAATTATGCTTATTTGATTACCATCTGTAATAACAAGGATATATTGCATCTTATAAGCAATAAAAGGAGCTTTTCTTGAGAAGTCAGGACTGTTTGACATCCCATTCAAGTCCATTTTTTGTTAGCCCAAAGAAGTCACGCACAATGCGATAGAATTTTTTTTAAACTTTACAAAGCATTAGTGAATTATACGTTATAAAATAATTATATTTATAAGCTAATTTTTCAAAATTTTAACGTTCGTTTCCAAGAACAATTTAACGTCAATTACATATCAATTCAGGCAGGTAATACGTTGCCAGCTCTGTCACATACATGCATGAAAGTGGAGAACATGTACATATGAAATCCTTGTTAAGATGTCTTTAGATAAAATCATCTGCTTTCCGGATTCCGAAACACAACTGCCGACAAGTGCGTGTTTCAAACGTCCGTTTTATTTTCTTCCGTTAAATTTTTAATTCAAATAATTGATATATTTTAATTATATAAAAAATTCAAAAATTTTATTTTTATATACAAAATTTTAGTTATAATTTTTTATTTACATACTTTTTAATATAATTATATTTTTTTAATTTTTAACATATTTTTAAAATTTATTAAAATATAAATACTGAACCTTATTTTTATTTTATTTTAAAAAAAATTTTATTTTTTATTTTTTATTTTTACGAAATTCAACTATGAATATTTAAAATATATCCTAAAGTTACAACAAGTAGAACTGTTCATGTGGTTTTAAAAAGGAAAGAAACCAATGATGGAGCGGATGAACTCAATAAGCTACTACTACTATGATCAAAGTGGCTTTTAATGTTTTGCAGAAGCACAAACAACCAGTACCACTTCACGAAAGCAGGTTGTCCAAAAAGCAACGATTACTACATTTAGCTTCAATGTTGAATCAACTTTTACTTTAGACAGTTGTCTTGCGTGGTTACATATCTTCTTTTGATGCAACCACATTGAACTTTTTCACCTACTACTCCTTCAAGAAGTTGTTAGTTTTTGCACAGCAGCAATTGAGCGTATACGAACCGAACCTACGTAGCTGCCTCTATGTTGATGACCTTCAACGGTTCTTAGGTTCCATATTTAGGTCTCTAACTCATGTTTCGAAAAAATTAGATGAAAATCACTAGTTCATTAGGAAGACGAATAAAAAACTTATTCTAAACAATCTTTAATTGTTAAAGCTTTTATGTTAAAGATGTTAATTGTAGGTTCTCCGTAATGTGGCCATCTGGAACATCCTTCAAGCAAAAATGTATTCAAATAAAGCTTTCTTAAGTGTATGTTTAGATTCATAGATAATAAATAAGAATAAGAGTACGAATAGAAAAAATAATAAGAAGACGGATAAGAACGAATAGTTAATTGATCTTACGATATTTGGATATATGGTAAAGATAATAAATTAACTATATTTGAATAGATGAGTAAATAAATGAGTAACAGAAATTAAATTTTTATAAAAGACTCAAATACTATTTTTATTTATATTAATCTAATTTTTATTAATATAATTTTAAACTAATTTAATTAATATAACTTAAATTAACTTTATTAATATAATTTTTAGATTAATTTTTATATTTAAATTAATTTTTTTATTAATATTTGATATAATTTAACAAAATTAAATAAAATTTTAGATTAAAAAAATTTGATCATATAGATTTATTATTTTCTCTACTAACTAAAATCAATTAAATTTGAATAAATATAAAAATTATAAATTATTATAATAACAAATAACACATATTAATTAAAATAAATATTTAATTAAAAAATATCTAATTAAAATAAATATTAAATAATTAAAATATAAAAGAACAAAAGGGAAAGCATTGCTTCCTCCTTTGTCACCATATGTACCCACCAAATTAGTGGGTACACATTTTACCATGAAATATGGTGAGGGATGTGGAACAATTTTTCTTTCCTTCCATTAATGAAATCAAAACAAACATAGTCAACATGATGAAATGCTTCACCATCATCACCATTCACCATCAACAACCATTATCCAAACAATTCATAAAAGTTTGGAGCTTGTTTGCTTTATGTTTCTTTCAGTCAGAACAAATATTTTCAAATAATTTCTATATTTATTTTTATAAATTTATTCTCAAAAACCAATTTTTAATAATTTATTTTTCAGAAATTTAATTACATTACTTTATAACAAATAAATAAGGTCTTAATAATAGTGGTCGAAAATACTTATTAAAAGAAGCTTCTTTGAAATAAAATGTAGTTTTATTTTATTTCAAAAAAATGAGACTTATTATTTAGTTTTAAATAACAATAAAATTTTGTAACATGAAATTTTTTATATTTTAAAATTTTAAATTTTATAAAATATTATAAAAAAGTTTATTAAAAAATATATAATTAAAAATTTGATAAGTAATTTTGTTTATAAGTTTAACGAACGCACACTTAGGAGATGTTTAGGATTGCGTTTCTCAAATGTTTTTTTTTTTAATTTCTTTATTTTATATTTTTAATATATATTTTATAAATATTTAAAAAATTTATTTAAAAATTTAAAAATATAAAAAAATTCTACGTAAGATCTTTTTATTACATATTTTTATTATTTTTTTTTAAAATAAAAAAATAAAACTTATTTTTTAAAAAAAATATTTTATTTTAGAACACTTTCAAACGCTCGTGGAAGGGACCATTAATTTGAAGTCTCCATTCCCCACCTTTTCTCCAACATTAATGACATGTTTACAGTTATACATAAGTCTGCCATCATTATAGTAATCTATTTTAAGAAAAAGTCCACTTTCCCTAGATCTTACATTCATACTTTTTATATTTTTGTTTAGATTAGATAATCCTCCACAATCTCATAGTTCAGTGAAAGCATTTGAAAAGTTTACTTTATTAGTTACATAATATTACTTAAGATCAACAATGTTTTACTTTGTAATTAGTTTACATAATTCTCCATGCTCCATATTCTATTGTAACTCTGCATCAAATAATTAAAACTATTCTTAAACAAGCTTTATGTTTTATTTTTTATTTTTGTTATCCAGTGATTCAAAACTCTCATGGAGTTCTACTACAAACCCATGTGAAAAGCATATGCAATTCATTCTATGCTTAGGACATTAATCAATTTCCGATCACAACCAAAAACTGTTTTCTTCCGTAATTTTTATCTCATTAAATTAATAATGGAGTCTTACTTGATTACTTGTGTCTTGCATTTACCCTCTATAAATATGAGTTAAGTGTGAGCTTCATTTGTTAAGATTGTTGTGAACTCGCTTAATTTTTATTAATACTGTATTCGAAAGTGATTATTAATTTCAAAAAATTTATTTTTAACTGTTAAAAATTATGTATAAGTTTTTAAAATTTTTTAAAGAAAATTTAAAAAATATAAATAAATTATAGAAATAGTTATATGTATAATTTTAATTTAAAAATATTTATAAAATAAGGTAATCTAAAAAAATTTCTTTTAAGTATGTTGTTAAAAGTTAATCTATAGAGCACAGTAATAAAAAATTTTCTAAAAGAAAGAAAACCTAAAAATTGTAATGGATATGTGAAATGTAAAGCTGTCAAATCAAAATTTACTGTTATTCCAAAGCGTTTAAAGTATATGAACCTTTTCACAGAGATTCTCATTAGTCATTACCTATCAATTAATTACTCACAAATCTAATTAATCTCTTCAGTCAAATCACTTTAATAAATGTTCTTCATTAATATAAATTCAGCGATTCAGGACCCCATATATATGAGGAAATTAGTGTTAGTAGTAGTAGCAGCAGAGTAATTAAACACACAAAACACACTCTACTCTCTCTTTCAGGCGGCTACGTGCAGGACTGAGAACTCCAAGAAACCACAAAAAAAAAAAAACCACTCAATTTCATGCAATTTGATATTGATGATGATTTGATTCAAACTAAGAACAGGACCGCCGATGGCCAGAGGCGACCAAGCAGCAATTGACATTATTCATTAACCATCACTATCTAATATATAGCTCCTCAGCTTTGCTCCGGTCCGCTCCTTGCCCAGATCTGAGCTGAACTAACGCAGTCACGCCCCACCATTCATTCATTTATGTCATTATTTTTTTTCCTCCTTCCATTACTGTGCACTGTTTTCACTTCTCACTACTCTTGCCTAGTGTCACTCACTACCATAGTTACTTTACTTTTATTCTTCTTCATCTTCTTGTTTTCTTCTGCTGCTACTTGGTCGCTGAAGTTTTGCTCATCGTTTCTTCGTCTAACACAATGCTAGTGTCTCTAGAGCTGTTCTTGTTGTTGCTGCTCCTGTTGACAAGCTAAAATTTTTGTCTCTCTTGTTTCTTCTTCTTGGCGCTTCTGTGTTTCTAGACTTGTTCTTGTTATTGGAAAGCTGAAAGATTTTGTCTCATTCTTGTTCTTCTTCTATCTCCTTTCTAGGATATAAGGTGTCCTATAGCTGTTCTTGCTGCTGCTTCTGTGCTGAAAGCTCACGTTTTTATCATCATTCTTCTTTCTTCTTCTGCTTATTCTTGTTTAGATAGAAACTGTAAAGTCGTTCTTGTTGTTGCTACTGTTAACAAGTTTGTCAGTATTCACTCTCAAATTCGTAGCTGTTCTTCTTCTTGTTCTTCTTGTTCAAATGGGTTGTGGTGGTTCAAAGTTGGACGAAATGCAAGCCGTGGCACTGTGCCGTGACAGAGCACGTCTGCTTTCAGACGCAATGCGCGCACAGCAAGCTCTCGCTTTATCTCACGCCGCTTACGCAAACTCACTCCGCTCTCTCGCGCCGGCGCTGCGCAACTTCCTTACTTCACTGAACTCCCTCTCTCCTCCCTCTTCTCCTCAAGTCCATCTCCCAACCCGCCGCAAACCTCCACCTTCTCCACTCCCTTACCAGTCCGACAACAACAACGAGTCCGACTCCGATTCCCACGCCGACGTTGGTCCCACTATCTCTCGGACCACAAGGTTCAATTTCCACTATGCTCGCGCGGGCGAAGCCACACCGTCAGTCTATGTTATTGAACCACCGCCGGCATACTTCGACTCCACTGGATATAACACTAATGCTTATTATTCGTCGTCTTATTATAATTATGGAAATTTTTATCAGGGAAAGAACGAGTATTTTGAATCTAGTTGTTCTTCTTCTTACCCTCCGCCGCCGCCGGCGCAGGCACAAGAGCAACAACCACCTTCCCCTCCGAGAACATCTGCTTGGGACTTCCTTAATTTTTTTGAACCGTGCGAGAATTACTACTACGCTCCACGAACAGCTGCGGCGTGTTATGATTCTACTAGCCGGAGTTCGAGGGAGGTAAGAGAAGAAGAAGGTATTCCTAATCTCGAGGAAGACGATGATAGTGAGGAAGAGAATGAAGTCGTTAAGCAAGTTTATGCAGAACGGTATAATCAAGCAGGGAACTTTCTTAGGAGAAAAAGAAAGGATGTTTCAAGAAATAGCCCCTCCACGGATGGAGACGGTGAAAACGATAGCGATTGCTGCACTAGCTGTTGTGGAGAATGTCCACATTGCGATGTGGAAGAGAAGGTTATTGATAAGAATGTTGTTAGCAGCAATGCCAGCGGGTGGCAGCCGCAGGATGTGACAGAGTTTGAAGGCACTCCTAAGCATTATGGGAATGTTGCACAAGTGGTGGATGAGATTGAGTTACAGTTTAACAAAACTTCTGACGCTGCTGATGATCTCTCACGGATGCTTGAAGTAGCAAAGAACACTGGCAGATATAGAGGTATAAGATGTATGCTTACTGATGAACTGATGATTTCATTCTAACTGTCCTTGTATGAAGTAATCATCCTTTTTATGCTTGTATGAAGCCTATTGCTTAGAAGCTTGCGTAGTAGCCATTTTCGTTATGTTCTGTTTCTTAAATGAAATTTGCCATTAAACTTTATGTGCTTGAAATAGAAGCATACTAGCATTTTTTTAGGCAGTAATCTGGTGCTGCACTTTCTTTCCTCTTGTTTATGATCTGCCGTTTGCCTTTTCTCTTACAAGATTTACTTGAAATCTGAGAAGCTTGACCATTTTGTTTTGGTTTTCTGAAAGCAGCTAGTCGAAGATCTTTTAGAACCAGTTCGAACAATTCTTTTTATGCTATGGAGGAGGAAAGAGAAATCGGTTCAAGTAATCTCTCTAAAACATTACAGAAGCTTTACATGTGGGAAAAGAAGCTTCATGCTGAAGTCAGGGTATACTTGCTTGCTGCTATGGTTCAATCTATCATGTTGTCATTGTGGAAATCTCTTTCTGAATTGAAATTCTTACTAAATGAACCTATTTATACATAAACTGTGGTTAGGATACTCATTTGGACCTCTGATATCATTGATAACAGATATGGATTTGAGATTTCAAAGTTTGGCAACCTATGATGTAGATTTTCATATTCTTTAGTGTCATGGATTAGCATGTAGATTGCAGCATGACATTCTAATCTTCTTTAATCAATTTCTTCAAATTTGATAGTTTATCAAGAGGATTTTGGTCCTCTTTTGCAGGGTGAGGAAAAGATGCGGGTACTCCTTAACAAGTACTCCAAGCAGCTGAAACGTCTTGATAAAAAAGGTGCAGAAGCACAGAAGATTGAAGCAACACGAACTATGATCCACAAATTATCTATAAGGATAAGAATAGCAATTCAGTTTGTGGACTCCATTTCGAAAAAGATAAACAAGTTGAGAGATGAAGAACTATGGCCTCAAATCAGAGATCTCATTCATGGGTATATAGCTCCTTCCTTTTTGCATTTTGATATGCATATGTAGCTACATGTTTCCTGCATGTCATGTGAAAGGCATGCTCATTCTGTTGTGATCCCATGACATTTTCTTATTTTTTGGTTTTCAGGTTTGTGTAGCTAGATCTTCTTCACCAAAAAACCAAACAAAAAAAGCTTGATTATTATTCTTTAATGTCCTTAAAGTTTTTTAAATGTTTCCTACATGTCTGCATATCTCAATCAGTTGTGCTACCCTTTCTATCATACTTCCTACATGTCTGCATATCGCAATCAGTTGTGCTACTCTTTCTATCATACTCAAACTTCAGCAACAAGTTTTTCAGAAGTAGCACGTACCATCCACCTTTGTTTTGTGTTACGATCCTCTTTTTTGTGATTGCTCAAGTTGGGTGTTAGCATGTGACATGGATAAATGGTTTCTAGTAGCTTGTAGTGCAGGTAGTTTCATCATGGAAACATAAACCATTGCAGAGAACATGATCACAAAAATGACAATCATTTGTGACATATCGAGATGGCGATTAGTTTGGTCATGCTAATTCAGTTTTTCATGCAAACATGTTTTACCAATTAGATAAGAACCGAGTGTTACTGCCCATAATGTGTGGTTGTTTTTATTGGAATCCCCTAAAGCTGTCAATTATTTCCAACATTTGATGCTGCCTTCATCAACTTATTGATGTCTCAGGTTCATGAGGATGTGGAGAAGCATGCTGGAATGCCATCGCACCCAGTTTGAAGCCATATCAGATGCAAAGAACTTAAACTCCAGGTCAGATTGTGGAAAACTCAATGACGTCCATGTGGAAGCCACTCGGCTGCTTGAACTTGAGATGCTGAATTGGATTGCAAACTTCTCCGATTGGGTCAATGCTCAAAGGAACCACATACGTCTTCTGAATTCTTGGCTTATCAAATCCATTCATCATGATTCTATGAAAACAGTTGATGGAATTGTACACTTTTCTCCTGGAAGACTTGGTGCTCCTCCAATATTTGTCATATGTAACTACTGGTCAAAAGCTATGGATAGGACATCTGAAAAGGAGGTAGTTGATGCCATGCAGTCTTTTGCTGCCGATGTCATACACCTGTGGCAGCAACACCATCTTGAACGGCGCCAAAGGGTGATGGCCAATTTGGACATGGGTTCAGAGCTAAAGACCTTGGAAAGGGAGGAGCATCAAATGCGCAGGGCAATAAACGCCCAGAGTAAGAAGCTAGCACTAGTATCTGGACAGAATAGACTATCCTTAGATGGGCACAGAGATCTTGTGCAGTGGCACTCAAATGAAGGAAGCTGTCTGCAGTCAAGTTTGAGGCAACTCTTTGAGACTCTGCAAAATTTCACATCCAATTCAATGATGATTTATCAGGAACTTCACGATTGCTTTGAAGATGAGAGATTACGCAGAGGGAATACCCAAGTACCCTAGATTGTCATGTTAATTATCTTATCAATGTCTATGATGATTGAACCTTGAACGAGATCAACCGCAGAGTCAAACTTCTTCTGCGTCGCAGTTTCTTCCAGAAAACACTGTAAGTTGGTCATGCCTATGTACACCACGTAGAGGGAGTATGCTTCACATTTGCCTGCATGAAGCATGTTCTTGGATATTATCATCAAGGTTATGGCACAGCTGCATCTTGCTTCATGAACATAACCAAACGATCACCTTGTATATGCTTCTGGGCACAGTTCTTTGTGAAGATAACTGCAGGTGGAACTCCAGGCAACTGTTTACAGAGATCTATTATCCAAATGTGTTGGAGCTGGCTTGAGATAATTAGCTAGCACCACATTTATCAAGAGGATTGGATGCGAAACAAGCAGTTATTTCCTTATTGCTTCGAATGATTTGGCTTCACCATAAATGGTGGTTGAATGCCGGGACAGGTGACCTACTGTGAAGCAGCTGCATTTGATCAATGCAGTTAACATGTTTTGGCATTTCAAGTTGGCATGAAGACCTATAGCTCTTAAAAAAGGAGCAGATGAATCATCTGAAACAGGGTTCACCTGGGTTGTCACAGAAGAAACCAGCTACTAATGCAGAAACTTAAAGGTGAGCCTGCTGAATTTAAGTGTTATTCCCATGAACTCCCGGAAGATGATTAAAAGATATTCTTCTTGAAGTAGCTAGACACCTAGAAAAGCTATTGTTGTAAATGGTCCGTTCATGCTTTTTATTATGCAGTAATATTTGCCATCAAGAATTTAGATTGCTGATAGTTATATGTTCTAAGTATATGTCAAATTCTGAACATAATGAATTACCGAATCGAATCAATTCCGCTTTAATATTATTGCGCAATCTTATTATTATTATTATTCTTATTATTATTATTTAAAGAATTAGGCGTTAAGCAGTATTTTAAAAATAAAGTTTTTTAAAAAAATATTTTTATTTTATTTCGAAAAATAAATCTTATTTTTCTGACCTAAAAAATAATAATATAAAATTTTATTATGTAGAATTTTTATACATTTTAAATTTTCAAATAAATTTTATATAATATTATAAAAATCTATTAAAAAATATAAAATAAAAAATAGTTTCTAAAAACGCGGGAAAAGCAATCCCGTTAGTGCTATCTTGTACCACTTCCGTGGCTTCTGCGACTTATGCAAGCAAGAATATCCTGTTGCAAATTATCAGCTTTTGCAATCAAATATACAAAATTGGTTTTTTGGTTTATTATAAACTTGCTTCTCAGAGTTATCTTTCTTTCTGTTACGTAACCTGCAGCCTCAGGTAATCACATTTCCTGATATTTCAAAAGAAGGATAGAGAAGGTCCTCTCTAAAAATCTGCTACCAATCAAAAGCAATGGAGGAGGGATTGGCTCCCTAGAATGACTCAGAAAATCTGGTAGCTCTCTGACGTCTTCGATGCCAAGCAATGGCCAATGTCAATGATTCAAGAACCAATGAACTTTAAGCCGAGCCGTGCTAGCCTTGGTTCACTCCATGTTGCTATACTTGAACTCTTCAATGCCCCTGTCCAGAGGAACGCTTTGTTTGCCTTGAACATTTATCTCCAAATGTTCCTCACCTGCAGTCACCCTTGCACTTGCAGTACTGCAAACAGCTGCCCTCTGCTCTAGCTCCATTGACGATGCCTCCTTAAGGTAAACTTGCAGAGCAGAGCACTATGTCTTCCTGCTCGGAAATAAAAAATCTTGGACATATAAAATTTTATGAGACATTACACAATCAGTTCTTATTTCTGAGGTACTGTTTTCTTCTGCGATGCTATTGAATTGCTCACATGAGTTGATACACGTCTGATTGCCTTTGGAGTAGGGATATCAGGAAGGCGGTAATCATTCATGATCCAGTCAGTCTTAGGCCCTCCTGGGGCGTGGCCACGAAAAGAAAAAACAAGCGTCTTCTTCAGGCCAATGACACGCCGAGGGTATGATGAACTATAAACAGGCCTATCTGACCTTGTTGCCTTTCACTACCCTTTCTCTGTTGTCCGACTTAGCCCGTCCCGAAAAAAATACCATTCTTGTCTATGGTCTCTAGGCACGAAGAAAATACCATTCCTTCTCTCCCTCATTCACGCAAGTCCTTAAATTTACAAGGCAACTGTTCTAAGACTTCCATTCAAGATTTGGTAGTGCTATAGAATCACTTTGTCATCTGCATTGCCTTAAGTTGGCGTTACCAGGAAGTTTACAGAAGGATCGTGATGGTTAAAGATGTGCAGTGGCACTTATGTCAATTAGGAGCTTCGTTCTCTGAGTTGCTCAGCGGAGGGCTCACGAGTTCCTCCTCGTTGGATGAAACCACCCGGTAAAATCCATTACAGTTCTGTCAAAGCTTATATGAAACCTGGTCTAGTTACCGAACAAAAAACAGATTGAGACGCGCGTTGTTGCGGCACTTATAATTTACGAACCAATTTAAGAAAGTGATATTTTCTCTTTTGGAATGATAATCAAGATGGGATCCTTAAATTTCAGTATATTAAGAAAAATTATTTGCATGGTGCAGCAGTTACACCTATTGGACTGAGAGCACAATAGTACAGATAGCTGTCATTCACTGACATCTCCATGGGGAACTCACCAATACGGCAATCTTTTGCTTTCCTCATCTCAAGTATTGCATCGCATCGGTGGTGTCTTTCACTACTCTTTCTCTGTTGCTCGATTGGGTTCGCGGATTGCATCGACGGTAGAAGCTTTCCAATTTCTTTTTGGAAAAAGATATTCTTCTTCTTGTTCTTAATCTTCTTCTTCCTAGTGATCTGGTTCTGTTTCTGGTTGCCGAATTTCGGCAAATACAGACTTCAGAGTTTAATGGATTGTTTGGATAATGGTTGTTCACAGTGAACGGCGGTGATGGCGAAGCATTTCAACATGTTAACTATTTTTGTTTTGATTTTATTACTAAAAGAAAAGAGAAATTGTTTCTCATCCTTTACCATATTTTATATTAATTATTTTAATTATTTAAAATTTATTTTAATTAGATATTTTTTTAATTAATTTTAATTATTAGAGAAAATAATAAATCTATATGATTAAATTTTTTTAATCTAAAATTTTATTTAATTTTGTTAAATTATATCAAATATTAATAAAAAATTAAATTAATATAAAAATTAATCTAAAAGTTATATTAATAAAGTTAATTTAAGTTAAATTAATTAAATTAGTTTAAAATTATATTAATAAAAGTTAGATTAATATAAATAAAAAGGGTATTTGAGTTTTTTATAAAAGTTTAACTTTCGTTACTCATTTATTTATCCATCTATCTAAACATAGTTAATTTATTACTTTTACCATATATCCAAACATTGTAAGATAAATTAACTATCCGTTTCTATCCGTCTTTTATTATTTTTCATATTCGTACTCTTACTCTTATTTCTTATTTATGAATCTAAACATACCCTAAACGATCATATATTTTTGTAGGTTGATCGTGTACCTGAGTGCAGTAAGGATTTGAACCCACGAATAGAGGTGGTAATCTATGATTCGAGCAAAAAATTCAATCCGATTAAATTTGGGTTAGAATTAAAAATTTTGATAGCTATAAATATATAAATTGTGTTAAGATTGAACGAATTTAATCCGATTATTAAATAATCAATTCAGATCAACATTTACTATATATTTTCATCAATAATATCATGCACGTTCATTTCAACTGACTTTAAAATTTCATTCAAACTTAAAATGTAAAATTAAAAATTAAATATTTGTTAGATAAACCTGCAATATCAACAGAAGAAAAAATAGATAAATTGAATTAATAATAATAAAATATTATGTTAACAAAAGTTCTTACAGTCAGCAGATAATCAGCCGGCTATATATATGAAAAATTCTACAGACAGATATTAGTACAACAGATTTTGCGGTAAAATAAATTGACAGTAAACTTGAACTACTCAGCAGATTTACGTAGCTCAACAAATCTATTTTTCTACATCTACGGGTACTATTAACAAGAGCTGAAGTTTCACTAGATTTTAACAAACTACACTTACCAAGAGAAAAATATTTCAGCAAGCACACTTGCTCTTATGGATTTCTCTACACCAGACAACCCCTTATAGTCTGTTGTACACATACATGTCTCTATGGCTGGATAGCTAGCCTTATTACAAAGTTAATGAACTTCTGTCAAGCTCCAACCAAACTTCTCCCTCAAGTGCTTCATCAAGCACTTACCCACAAGTTTACAGAAATTTTAAACATAAGATTAAGCACAGAATTAATCTCAAAACAGAAATAAATTTTAAGTATTCAAGTGATAATCAAAAGGCAACAAGGTGTGTTCTAAAGTTGATTAGCAGCATTAAGGGCTCTTTTTCTTTGAGGATTTAAATCTGTGTTTTGCTTATTTGCTTTTCTTTCAATTTGCTTAATGTGTTACCTTTGACTCTACAACTTCTTTTCTTCTTATATTGTCTTCAGGTTACAGATGGCTACATCTTCTTTCCGTTGGAGTCTCTTGGCAGTGATAGATTTTCAAATTGTGATGAGAATGCATTCTATAGCCAACCAACTGCTTCATAATTTATTTTTGCTAGTCTAGTGCAAAACTTTTCATCAGTATTAAATGCAAGGAGAAAAGAAATTTGAAACTTTCGTCTGATCATTCACAGCTAGCTTCAGTTGAGTTGGCTCTTTTTTTAAATTTCTTCATCTGAGTTGGCTCTCTCCTTAAATTTCTTCAGCTGAGTTGACTTCTTAAAATTTGTGTGGATCCTAACAATGTGTTTCTAATTTTATTGCTTGAAGCTGAGCTGGATGATGAGTCTCTTCAATGAATTAAATGATCTGGCTTACTTTCTTCTTGCTGGCAGATGAGTTTCCTAAGTTGGTCTGAGTTCTTCCAATGTTACTGTTCACTATTACGGTCAGAGATTTGCTTTCTCTAGTAACTGAATTTGAAGGTTCAGTCGTTGTTGATCTCCGTATTTGCAACATCTTGGTTTTCATAATATCACTTATGTAATTTTTTCAGAATGTAAGCACTGTAATATCTTTAGCTAATGACTGAAGTTTGTAGTCATGTTGATGATGGTAATCTTCTATTTGAGTTTTTATTCAATATCATAGATGTAGCATGTGTTCAGCTGACTGTTCTTTTATCTATGTGTGCTCTGTTTTATAACTTCTGTTCATATGTTTCTAAATGGATCTCGTATACAGATAGCAATTATGAAACTAGCTATTAGCTGGCTGAAATTTGTAATCCTCTATATGTGTTATATTATATGGCATTGTTTATGCACATTTGAAAAGATTTCGCATATAAATAGCAAGTAAATAGTTGGTTGTTATGTGATTGTCTGTAGATGAAGACTCTTATTATGCTATAGTTGATTTATTGTCTGTTGAGTGTAAAATAAATCTTATTTGTAGAATCCTACAGAATTTGATCCAAATTATTAGTTCAATAAATCTTATAAATTATAATTCTTAATCATTATAATTATCAAAACATCTTGAGAGTTCTAATAAATTTTAATTATTAAATAAGTTGATACAAATTTAATTCAATTATTAAATAGATTGAGTTATACTTAATAATTTTAATCTGAATAAATTTATAAAATGAATTAAAATTTTTATTTCGATTATTAAATAGATTAATTTAAAATCGACCTACTAATATTGCTACCCCTTATCACGGATTAACACAGATTTAGAAGGCCCAACCCAAAGCTGAAGTTGCACGGTTGTATTATTATAAAAAAACTATCATCTCAGAGTAATTAGGGAATCCCATATAATGAATCCTGCCGTTCGCATAAAATCATCTCAGCTAATCTACCAAAGCTACTAATAGCGATCATGAACAAAATATAGGGCAGGTTTAATAGCGTTTATTAAAATTTTATTTTAATTTTTTATTCTTTAGTAGTTTATTTGAAATATTTTAAGTTAACTTTTTAGAAGTTTTTAAAATATAAATAAACTAATTATTATATAGATTTTTATTTAAAAAATTTATTATTTATAAAAAGTTTTTAAATAGATTTTGTAATAAATTTATTTGGAGTAATTTCAAATTTACACCTGATTAATAAAGAGGGGGGGTAAAAGAATACAGAAAAAAAACAGTCATGAAACGAACACTTCACCAAACAAGTAGCACTGAAAGCTTTCGATTATATATAATTTCTCTGCACACAGAAAAGCAGAGCGATCAGATTGCTCGTCAATAGAAGTGACACTACAGGAAGAACAAATCAAGGCCAACCACATAAATAGAAACAAACAAATAAATTCATATAGCGCAGGCCTTCCATTTATAGCTTCCCTTCCCATCTCTCACGTCTCTTCAAAACAAAAAACGTCGTCCTACTAAGTGATAGCGATTGAAAAATACCGGTAGGTAGTAGGTACTACGTTCTCGAGGAGTGTGGTGGCATGCATGGCACGGCAATGTCAGCGCTTTTTCCAAATGCCTCAACATTTTTGGCAAATTCTTCGATCCCACCCTGCTAACATCATGCTCTACGCACTAAAGCAGATTCAGACCCTATTTTCATAAGGAACAAAGACGTTTACCTAACCTTAGAGAGGAAGTTTTTGGCATTGCTTATAGTAGGAAAATATATGCACGTTAGTATCTTCGGTGTATATTAGTACACATTTGTCTATATAAATGTATAAAAAGCTGAAAATTTAATTTTTATTACTGAAAATAAAAAAGTTATAAATAATAAAATTTTGATAAAATTTTAACTTAATTTAATTACAAATTATTTTTATCTGATTTCTTACCAAAATAATAGGAAAAAAATTTGATAAAAATTATAAAATATTTTGTTTTTCTATCGTCTAAATAATCGATTAAGCTAAAATTTTATTAATTTATTCGATATTTATAATTTTTGATACTTAAAAATAGAGATTAAATTTTAAACTTTTTATATACTATCGGTAAGCCAATATTCATCTAAAAGAATAATGTGTACGCATCTTCTTCCTTGCTTATATTACTATCATCTACAAAAAATATATTTATACCAAAATTTTTTATAATATTTTAAATTTTCTAAAATTTAAAAAAAGAAATTATTTACATTATTTTTTCATTAAATAATTAAATTTATTTTTGAAAATTTCATAAGAAATTTTATTTAGAAAAAATAATTATTAAGCATTTCAAAACTAACCCTTACTCTGTAAATTATTAAAAGATGCTAGCTAGGTTCTTCAGAGTTCTTTCACTTGATATCAATGGTGTGTTCCTTTTTATAGAAAAATGACTGTCTAATAAATAATCTTTTTGAAAAATATTAAAATTTGAAAATAAAGTAGTATTAAAATAAACTTAAATTTGAAATATATTTATCTCTTAATATATCTTTTCTTTTCCTTCTTATTTTTCTACTTTACTTGATAATTAAAACTTCAAAATAATTAAAACTTATAAGAAAATAAATTTAAGATGATATATTAATATTAAATAACAGATTATCTAAAAGATAATATACTAAGATTGAAAATTTTCTTTAAATTATAATAAGAAAGATAATTAAAGTTCATCTAAAAGTAGAATACTTTTTGTTTAGTCAAAATTAAAACATCTTGACCTTATTATATAGGTAATTCAAGGTTGGATTATTGTGTAGCTACAGAGAGAAGAAACGTTATTACACAAGGAAATAGCTAAACTACAGCACTTTTGAGAAACAAACTTTACTCTAGTTTTTATTTGATATTTTATAATAAAATATTAGTATTTTTATATAAACTTTATTCAAAATATTAAGAAATATAAAAAATTATATGTTATAAAAAATTTTATTATTTACTTATTATTTTCAAGAAAAAGAATTTATTTTTTTAAATATTTTAAACTATCTTTTATTTAAAAAATACTATTTTATAAATACTCCAAGCCTATGATTAGCTATACGCTTTATATCTATTTTTATCTTTTTTTGATTTTCCATTTCTCAAAGAAATTTATATAAATAGTTTTAAATTTTTATTATAAAATTAAATACACTAAAATAAATATTTTTAAATTGTGATATTTTAAACTAAAGAATAAAGTTTAGATTTTAAAAAATTAATAAAAATTTCTTACTTTTAACAATTTTACTTTGTAAACCGCCCAAAACGACCCTAGCAGCAGCATATTCATATAGTACGGTAATATTTTAAGTTTCATTTCCCACTATATTCTACAGTATTTTAATTTTTAAATTTAAAAATTAAAAATTAATTATATATTTAATTTTTTCGGATTTTATTATTTCTAAATAAAAATCAATTTATTTTAAAAAATTTTAAATAAACGTTTTAAAATTTTTTATTTTAAGTACATCGGAACTTAACAGCAGCAGAAGGAACATGAATAGATGAAACAAGACTGCTGTCTGCAGTGCAAAGAATAGGAACTAACGTCACCGTTACTACATACAACAGTCTATTCTTATATATTGCTTTTCATTTAAATATCAGTATTTAGTACACAAATATATAACACGTATAATATGTATACATACACATTTGAGTGAATACCGTACTATCTCTATCTTTATCTGTACTAGAAACAAAAGCTTCTCCTTGGATGCTTCATTACTTTCCTTCGTAGCCATGGTTGCGCTACCGTACACAGGTCCCCCCTCGCAGGAGATGAACAAAATGCAAGAAAACAGAAGAGATGAATTTAATTCATCTCTGATTTCAAAACAAACCAAGACAACAGAATGATCGATTGGATATTTTTTTTCTTCTCTTTCATCATCGATCCATCTGTGTCTGCTGAGAGTTGTATTCCACCTGCTCCAGCTCCCATCTCAGCTTCGCTACTACCGCGTCATGCACCGGAACGTAATCCTACGAAATATCAATTCCAAAACCTTTCAATCAATGAAATATAGTTCAAAGATTGAAATGCAAGAGTTGTAACAGTTTCTACTGAATTGAAATTACTTCGAGTTTCTGGATGAGTTCCTTTGTTGTAGAAGCACAGACAAGAATGTTTCTCTGGAAAGGTTTGATGAAGCCTTCATCGATAGCTTTGTCAATGAATGCAAGCAGAGAATTGAAGTAGCCATCAACATTGAGTAACCCAACCTGTGTAGATTATAAACTGTCTATACGTGCGTATATAGGTAGAATAAATTGATCAGATATTGAACAAATGGAATACTGCAAGCATACTGGTTTATTGTGAATGCCAAGCTGAGACCAAGAGATCAATTCCAGTAGTTGTTCAAATGTTCCATACCCGCCGGGAAGAGCCATGAAAGCGTCCGAGAGTCTCGCCATCTCCAACTTCATCTGGTGCAAACTTGCCACTGCTTTATCTAATCCAATCGCCTTATTCTCTCCATTGGTCTACCACCAATAACATTCGCGAAAATCTCAAAATCACAACAAAGTAATGGTACAGAAACATTAGACGAAGAAAGAACAAGACAGAACATTACTACCTCTTTGCGAATCAATGCCCGCGGCACGATCCTACAAAATATCTCAAGATCAGACCAAAATCAAAGCTTTGGTGAGATTACAAGCGTGTATGTATATGTGTAGCTATATAATTTTGTGCTGCTTACCCGAAAACATTGCCACCATTGTTGAAAACAGTTTCAGAGACTAAACCCATAAGCCCTACACCGGCGCCGCCATAAACCAAACCTATCTTCTTCACCGCAAGCTCACGGCCAAGATCAACAGCGGCATCACTGTAACATCTTCTTTTCCCTACGCTGCTGCCACAGAGAACACACACTGTTTTGATCTTCCTCGGCCTAACAACGACAGCAGCAACGTTGCTTTCTTCCATTTTCCCTCTTTGAACTGATGCGTTCTCTCAAGATTCCTATGTGTGTAAATAAATAGACAGCACTGGTTGACAAAGAACGATCAAAGCCTGCCGGGTCACAGTTTACTTCCTTCTCTTTCAAAGAAAGCGAGAGACGATCATCTGAAATAAGTAAAGAAAACAGAAACAAAGAAGCCTTCTCGTTTTTCTAACTCGTGGAAAGGAATAATGGATGTTTCTGGACTACAGAAAAAAGTACGAAGAGAGAGACAGAAGAAGAAACCATACGAACACTCGTAGCTAGCTGTGATTTGCCAAAGCTGCTGGCTACAGTTCCACAACTGCAACCTTCGCATTTGCCTCGAGTGTAGTACTACTTGAAAGAGTGAAGCAATCATTCCGCACGAGTGTACCGTCCCTTCAGTTTACTCACCTTGGTAAATCGCGTTACTATACACTTACTATACATATACCTGTTCTTGGAGTAGTTGTTTGTTGTTCCTTTCATGGCCCGGCCCCCGTGGTAGTAGTACTTGTGCTGGCAATAGATGCTAGCTAGGCTTCTAAAGGCTACGTCGAGAAGCAACCAAAACCAATGTATACTGCTTACTGCAGAGTGACAAAACTAATTAAAAGTTAGCAAGTTATAAGTAGAAATCCTTGGTTTTCTTTCTTTCTTCTCTCTCTTTTCTACGGATCTGCCGAAATATACTGTATACAGTCTTAATTTGTCTGTTGAATGCAGTTTAAGTGAAATTAATAAGAAGGTCAGAAGTATATGGTTCTGGCTAGTGGCTACAGGCTACAGCTGTGAGGATTCGTTTGGCAGTACATTTCATAAACTGTTTATTAATTTTTTTAATTTTTTTAATAAAAAATTTATTTAAAAATTTAAAAAATATAAAAAAATTCTACAAAATGAGATTTTTTATTACATATTTTTATTATTTTTTTAAAATAAAAAAAATATAATTCATTTTTAAAAAATAAAAATACTTTTAATTTATAAAAAATTTATTTTATAAACAATATGTCCCTAAAAGCGGAAGGCAAGAGAAGGATCTCATTAATAAAGTGGAATGATTTGCATGCCTTGTTTTGTTCAAACTTCAAGACGACTGCAGAGATTACATATGGCTTTCATTGAACGCTACTTGTACTGTATCGGAACGTTTTAATTACTTTTTACGAAAATAATTTTTTAATTTTTAATATATTTTTATAAATATTTAAATAATTTATTAAAATTTTAAAATATAAAATAAAAAAATAAAATTTATTTTTTAAAAATTAATGGCAATATTTTTTGTTTTAAAAAAATTTTTATTTCAACGCTTTCGTAATCAACTATTATAGAGTTCCATACATTTAAGAGGAATTTCAGGAGTTCTTGAAAAAAAAAAATTTAAATGAAAATTGTTTAAATTTTTTAGAAAATAATAAAATTTATGATGCATATTTTTTAATATATTTTAAAATGTTATTTTAATTAATTAAAAATTCTTTAAAAAATTATAAATACTACCACGCACTCAGTAAATTCAATGAGTGCGTTTTGTATTATTTATAAAATAGAATTTTTTTGAGATAAAGATAGTTTGTGTTTTTAAAAAATGAGTTTTATTTTTTTTACTTTCAAAAAAATAATAAAAATATGTAATAAAAAAATTTCATTACATAAAATTTTTCTACATTTTTTAAATTTTTAAATATAAAATATATATTAAAAAACATAAAATTAAAAATTAAAAATTTTTGTTGGAAAAAAGTAAAAACAACCGGAACCAGTATCATCCAGGCGCAGCAAACTACTAACGAGATAAATTCTTACATCTCTAGCTTTTGAGCCAGTTCGTGAAGTCAGTCAAGTAAGTTACACAGCAGATTCCTACATCAAAAAAGAAAAGAAAGAGTATCAGTTGTTTAAGTTTGGTTTAAACTTTAAAGTTCTCTGGCACACTAGAATCAACTTCTGAGTTTAAAGAAAATCCACCGATGCACTAATCTGTACCCCAAGCCTCACTTTCATTTTAATGGCTCCCGCAATCAGAGCAAACACCACTGCAGTGTGACTCTAATATGAAGGCGTCCAGAGCTTGCACCATGTCACGGCAGAAACCTTGTTCCTACACTAAAATGGCAATGATCAAAAGAGAGGAGCGCCAATGCAGCTCCCAGTCACCTTGAGGCTTCTGGAAAGCAAGAAGCCATGGAGCCATGAAAGAGGGTCCATGCCAAACGGCACATTGCTTAAGGCATAAAGCAGCTATTGTCATCCTTGCAAAACTGCTGTTATCCTGTACTGGTCCTACCTTAACAGAAGGCAGTCATCAACAGTTAGGCAATTTTTTGTTAGATTTTATAAGCCTTCTTTTTTTTTTTTATAACTCAAATCTTATGTAAAAACAAATTTTCACGCCATAAAAGAGAAACATAGTTACTACAATGGCCCTGCTCTTTTGTATGCTTTCAACCTGCCATCATTTGGTAACTGCACAAAATAGTAGCACAAAGATGATTTTCAGTTCCGATAAATGTTGATGCGAAGATCTACAAATAAAAACAGTACCAGATATATTTCGCCAGCTTTTGGAAAAGCCAAAGAGTTATTAACCAAAAGATAAACTCAAACAGGCTTGGAAATTCTAGTGTCTGTATGGGTAAGCACACGCTTGCATACACCAATAATTGCATCTAAATGAAAGCAGTTAAGACATGTACCTATTTGATTAGAAATTTTTTTGTTTTACCATAAGTTTACTTTTGGAATTACTTTTAAAAACAAACAAATATAAAACAGTTACTCCTAATTTTACTTTAAAGCGCGGTTATTAAGCTTTAAATTCATTTCGGAAAAACAAATTGATAAAAAATAAGTTTAAGTTCACTTTTTAAAAACTTATTTCACTGAATGATACATCTCATAGTGTTAAAAAAAAAGAGATCTAAATTCTTTAAAAAAAACTTCAAAGCAGTTACCGATCAACAAGAATCCGGATCATTCTTATAAGTTCCCGTTTCAATAGGAACTATTATCACCCAAATTGCATTGCTAAGCACCACGATACGAGTTTAGGACCATCTTGCCCATCATCGTTTCGCCATCCCTCTTGCGAGCATACTTTAATAATCCATCTGTGGTCCAATTAATTATCTCTAATTAAAAGCAGTTTGAATATGGAAGACAAGTAGTTATCTTGAAATGATGTATCATTAGAAGAAGAACAAATTGTGTGATAGCCTACACCCCCAGAAAATGAGACTTTGGATAATAGCAGCGGGATAACATGTGATAAATTATGTTTACTTGGATCAAAACACAAATAGAATAATAAACAATTACGTAAGCAATCAAATGGAACCAACAATGATATCAAAAACGTGTTTCAAATATCTATAATTGAATTTAATGAAAATAAAAAATAAAAAATAAATTTTTTTGAAAAATGAGTTAGAAGTAATTCAAATTTTATGTTTCAATTATTTTTTAAAACGAGTTAAAAGTAGAGTTTAAATTTTATGTTTCAATTATTTTTAAAAGTGAGTTGGAAGTGTAGAACTGTAGTTTTTAGTTTATTTATAGTTTTAAACACGTGAACTCAGCAGAATTCCAAATATGATGGGAGAAATTGAAATTCCGACAAATTGAAGCATGCTATAAACAAAAAAAGTTTTCGAGCTTTTGATGAACCGATACCAAGGTCAAAACGAAAAATGTAGCCATACTTGGAAATTCTTTCTGGACCTAGTCCACATGAATCACTTAAGTAGTTGTTCAATATCATATACATGGGGCGTGTTTACTAAGAGCCCGTTTGGCTAAGCGTTTCGCCAACGGTATTTTTTAATTTTCCATTTCATATTTTTAATACATATTTTATAAATATTTAGAAAATTTATTTAAAAATTTAGAAAGTGTAAAAAAATCTACGTAATGAGATCTTTTTATTGCATAATTTTATAATTTTTTAGAAATAAAAAAATAAAGCTTATTTTTCAAAAAAGATAAAAATTTTTTATTTCAGAAAAATTTTATTTCATAAGTATTTTCAAACGCCAACTAAGTTTTAAACTCACTTTGGAAAAATGAGTTTATAAAATATAAGTTTAGTAAAAAATTAGTTTTATATTTATTTTTTAATTTTAAGTAAAATTTTTGTTTTAAAATTTGAAAATAAATTTTTGGCCTAAAAAATTTGAATTTAATTTTTGTATTTACTTTGTTTTGAATATGAGTTGAAAATTAAAATTGAGTTTTCAAAAAAAATAATTTTGAAAAGTTAGTAAACACGTCCATAGATGTCTAAGGTTAACGCTATTCATCCGACGTTCAGCTAACTATGAAAACATCCCTGTGTATTTCAACCGCAATAAGATTAAATTTGTATTTTCATAGTGGAATAAAAGGATCATCGTTAGGATCATTACTAGTTGCAATTATTTTTATTAGAAACAATCTTCAAAATGGGAAGTTATAGTTTTTTTATGCATAAAATAATGTAACCCTTAAAATAAAATTTATTCATTAATACAACTACATGCACGAAAGAGTAGCTGTATTCAAGTACAGTAACTGTTATACTTATGACAATTTAAGACTTGTATTATCAAGGAACAGAACACAGATGGTACATAATTAAATCTATATGCAACATGTGAACAAAGCTACAGAGAGTAACAATCGAGAGGTTTATAACTTTACACAGATTCAGGTCAATAGAAACAACATGAAAAGTAGATTTCAGGACAATTGTTTAAGTTAGTAAAAGAACTTCATTTTAAGGGCTCGATTACCTGCAGTTCAATCTTTGTTTGGACAACACTGCCAATGACTAAATTCACGAAGCAAAACTGCCACTAACTAACTGATGACAGGAGAAAACCAACAATCGATCACTCTCCGGGGTGAAACATGGAATAACTCAATCAACCTGCAGAGACATACGAAATCAGAAGAATGTCATGTAAGTTATAGCGGTGCTAGAATCCGCAATCTAAAACAAGACAACTCTTATTCTATTTCCGCATAGCGGATACATGTGTCGACCACAAAAGAAAGTATGGTTGGCAGAGGCATGCAATATATTTTGAAGTATGGTTCTTGGATTCATAAATAAATATGAGTTGAGTATGCGGCGGCCGGCGGCGTTAAGCAGGAAATTAGAGAGATGCGAGCGAGAGCAATGCTTGATGTCTTGTAATCACCGAAGCGAGAACCGTGGCACGACGTAAGTCTTAGATATTATAAGATCACTATATTAAGTATTTTATTCATGTTGGAATATCTAAAATAAAAAAAAATGAACTATTAATCAAAAAATTAGAAAGCCAATAGTTAAAAATTTTAAAATATCTTTTAAAAAATAAACAGTCAAAGATTTAAATAATTAATGAAAAGATAAAAACAACCGTTTAAAAACTTAGAATTTTCTGGACACCTATATATATAGATAAGAATCATTCATTGAAAATATAGCAAGATCATTCACAACATCTAAGTGTAAAACAACATCAAGTGTAAAAAATAGAAGCAAAATATTTTAGTAAAAATCTCTACTTAAAATGTAATATAAAAATTTGTAATTGATTTAGTTTAATGATTTTTTTTAGACTTGTCTATTTTTCTGTAAAAATTTTTTGTTTTTTTTATGTAAATCTTTTATACTTGTGTTTATTTTACTCTTGTCTCAATCCTCATATTATTTATCCAAAATTTTTAAATATGTTTTATACTTTTATTGCGTCTATTGACAACCGAACACATTCGATATTTTAAACAGTAACCATCACGAATGAATAGCTCCGGCCTTAGTCTTCGGCTTGTCTCCGACTGTCCAGTTGTACTCGAAGCTTTCTTTTGACTCCTTAGCCTTTATCAGTTTCAAGCAACCATCCACCTTACTGAAGTACTGCAGTAATCCCTGCAGCATGCATGAAACACAATTCTCAGTTGGGGTATGAAGAACTTGCTATATACAAGCTACGAAAATGAAGAAAATACCTGAATGCCTTTGGGAGAATCACGAGAAGTTAGAATTCTGGCCATGGACTTAGTCTGGATTATGTGTTTGCGTACAAAAATTCGAACAGTAGCGATGCTAGGCGAGGTGCCAATGAAAGTTATTGAAAGATAAATTTGTATTAATAAATTATAAAAACACTTTCTGGATCACTTGTTATCAAGTAAATAATTCCTTACTGTAAAAGGGTTCAAAGATGAGTAGGACTTTTATAAGTTCCGTTGGGGAAACCTAATTTTCATGTATAAAACAGAGGAGATTAATTGATCTCACGTAGTTAAATTGTCTTTTCATGTGTACACTGCACAACCTGCGTCCTACAAAAGGACCTGCATTGCTCTATAACAAATGTGGAAAACAAGTTAAAAAGGCACCTCTTGACGACTCTTGAGCTACAAGGTGGCGGAATGAATCCTCATAGATAAATATCCGTCTGCTTTGACTGTGCTTTCAGATCCTTCAGTTTCTTCAATATGTTGGTGAAGTAATCCTGTAAATATTTTTCTAGCGTGACAATGTCTTTCTGATCCACCCCCAGGAGATTGTATGTCTCAGTCATGGGAACTGAGAATACGTTGTCGCTTGAGAGTACCTGTAGTCAAAATGTGCAGGGAGAATTTAGGTGTATTCTGTTTAAGTTACCAGGAGAAAGGAGCTGCTAAATCTATTTTTCCAGGAAGGGAAAAAAAGTCAACATCCATACGGTCTAACACTTCATAGTACTTTCAGTTATTTTCGTAACTACCTTGATGAACTTATTAACTGTGTAAGATCTTTCATCCTGAAGATTGGAACAAGATGGCCTTGCCAACGGATGTATCAGACACTATTGAATCTAAGCTTAGGTTCTCATCTAGATGTTCAGAGTTTGGATTTACAGGTCATGAGATGTTCACAGTAGAGCTGTGGAGCTGTGCGGTTGAGTCTACCAGATAATAAAATAAGGATAACCTGAGATAATACCTCAGAAAATGCTAATCTATCAGCAACATCATTTGTCCACTGAAAGAACCGTGTAAGTTGGCGAGTGGATTTCAAGATAGAGACAGGGACAGTTGTAACATTTGCATCTTGCCCTGCAAGCCTCTCACACAGCGCGATCACCTGAACACCAAGTCAATGCTTCAGAGGAACCATCTGATGCTTATGGAAGTGAAGTACAATGTTTCAGACAGGATGAAGAGAACGATTCATGCAAATCCTGTTAGCTATATTAGAAGTCTCTTATTTCCTAAAGAATTAAATTCTAACATGTAATTCTTAGAGATAAACAACGAGAGCTAAATGCTAGATCCTCCAGAGTTAGTTAATCTTACTACTCCTATAGTACCCACCTCAAAATTACCCTACATATCCTTAATTATGAAGTCAAAAAGGTTGTAGGTTTAGGATCATGATAACTTATGTAATGTACAAGAAGTTTATTGAGACCAGAACCACAGATGAACAACCTACTTCTCAACTAATAGATTTCATGTTGCATTCAACAAAAACCAGTATTATCTTTCTTTTAGCATTACTAGAAACTAAAATTCCTCGTAAAATAAGCTGGACAGAAATAAATTTCATCGAACAAAGTCGTGTTAGGTAGAAGATTAAGTCTTGAGCCTCAATTAATCGACATGTTGACCAACTATGTTGAGCATACTATATTAAGAATTGTAACTACTATATTAAGAATTGCAACCACTAAATTCAAAAGAATGTTCCAACAAGTATAAGATGCTTAAAAGGAGTATCACTTACCTCCTGAGTTGTCCATGCACGAGGCCCTGCAAATGTTAGCACTTTCTGATTGATTTTCTCATTACGCAGAGCTATAAATGTCAGACGAGCTATATCCTGTAGGGAAAGTAGCGACAGCATTCAATATATGTGTTTAGCATCGTCATGCGAAACAGCTATTAATTTGAATTGTATGTTCAAGGGAGTAGTGCACATGTAACCTGAGTATCCATGTAAGCTATTCGAGTAGGAGCATCAGTTCCCCACACTGATTTCTCTTCCAATATTGGCACAGCATATTGCCCAATTAGTCCCTACTTCATTTTAATCAGGATCCAAAAATTCGGTCACATGTATGAACGATATGAATATAAAACTGCTATAGTAAACAAAACCTACAGGCTGTGCATCACCTGCATGAAACCGCATAATCTTATTATGATGTAGTTTAAACCTGAGTCCTGTAGAAATTTCTCTGTGCAGTGCTTAATTTCCATTAAAGGTACTTCAGGATGCTTGTCACAATTGTGAATAGAATAGAAAACATATTTCTGTATTCCCATCGCCTTTGCACATTGTATAAGAGCAACTTTTCCTTCCCAGTCTACCTAAATTGACATATGAATTATAGCAAGGAGAAAATTATGGAACTCTTGCATAAGCTTAATAATCAAGAAAGTGATAAACAAAAATTAGAGTAGCGATTCTACAGAAGCATTTACCGTTTGAATAGGTTCCTCTGGTCGTCCAGTTGCACAATCAATTACTGTATGAACACCAACTAATGTTGCTGGTATCGTTTCTGGTTTGCTGAGATCTCCCTGCACACATGATATGACACAGATTATCAACATTTAGAATATAAAAGACAATATAACTGAACAATAGAGTAAATACGAAGTAGTGCATAATTATTAGAGTTGGAACATACATTGACAACTGTAGCACCCCAGTCCCGAAGGAAATCAGCTGGAGCTGGCCGAGGCCTTACAAGGCATCTAACATCGTAACCTTCATCAAGAGCCCTCCTGACAATTTGCCTTCCAAGAGTTCCAGTAGCCCCAACAACTAGTACGCTTGTTGGCCTGACAGGAGTCCCGGGTGCCAAATCAGTTGCAACTACAGTCTGAGCATTACAAATGACCTGTAACGGCCTAGAATATCTGCCTGACAACAGAAACAAACAAGATAGAAAGGCCTCAAACTGCCAGAAGACCTACTTTCTGAAAGCTGCTGCGCTTTTAATTGATGAGAAATGGAACTTTATAAGGAAGACAGTTAAAGAACTAAAAGTTATCATTTTTTTTCAGTAACAATGTAATATCTTCAAGGCTACCGGGTACATTTAAGAGCACATTTTCGCTTAACATCCTCAGGAATCTAAACAAAAAACGCAAGATACTTCAAATATTGAGCAGCTAGTCAACTAGTCCTACATAGCTGATTTATGTTTTATTACAGCAAATTCCAGACTCGTCCCTAATTTACAAAATTTCTTGTTTGACCCCTTTTCAAATTTCGTTTCCTTGCAACACCTTCAGTTTCTATACAGAACAAAATTCTTCTAAAATTTTTGGGACTCCGCAGAATTAACACCCTTGATCACTAAACCATATCCATAAAAACCTCTAAATGCAAGCTCTGTGAGAACAATTTTGAATTTTCTTAATACACCAGTCAATTTAGTGCTTGATATAAATTCACATACCAAAATATAGACAACGGTAAACGCAACGAGAGATGGAGAACTCCTGAGCGAGAGCTCGCGACCACGACAACGTCACTGCTGTCGCACCCGGGCGTCGCCGTGGAGCAGCAAACTGCAGCGGAGGAGAAGAAGAACTCAGCCTCGACGCCATCCAATCGAACTAGTTCGTCTTCTTCTTCCTCTTTCTCTCCTTCTTTATACTTCTGCTTGGAAATTTTAACTGTTGAAGAAAGAAAGAAAAGAAGGGAGAAGCAATTGGGGGAAAGAGGAAGCAGCAGGTGATGTCATATTTGCCACGTCAATGCGGATCGGATCATGAATTTGGATTGCACAATCTCACACCAACTATGTAACAGGGCTGTAGTTTAACCTTAATGTGGCCCGTATAAGGCCTAAGTAAGGCCCAATTAAGAAGCGGGAGTGAGTGATGCCGTTTCCGGGTTGAATGAACTCTGTGACGGCAGTGAGAAACAAAAGTTTGGATCTCAGACAGCTTTCTTTTCTTTCTCTTTATTCTTTTTTTCTTTCTCTTTATTTTTTCTGTTGAATTTTGTCTTCCTCAGTAGATCTCTATCTCGCCGGCGACCAATGCAACCGTCTACCAGCATCGTTTACGGTGGCCTGAAATACCACGTGAGCTCTCTCTCTCTCGATTTCTTTGTGGTTTACTCTCGATCTGTGCTTCCACTTCTCTATCTCTGTAAATCTCATTTGCTCTATTGCAGGCAATGCATCACGGATGTGAAGGCGGAAGTAATACCAATTTTTCTGTTCTAAAATTATTTACTGAAACATTTTGATCTTAAGTTGATAGCCTAACTGTTTAAGTAAAGAGTAAGAAATGTCTAATATTGATACTGGAAGCCATATCGCTTGATAAAGATAACAATAGGTAATTTCGCTGTTGTCTTAAAAACTAAATGTTTAGCAGTATAACTATTTTACGCTCTGATTGCAAGTTTTGTTAATTCAATTCTTTGAAGCTCGAGATATTCTCATCTGAACTTTGTTTAAGATGATTTTGGAAATTTTCAACTTGATTCAAGTGTGTTTGGAGTTATTTCTTGTCGCTGCATTCTGCTGTGGGCTTCAACATTGTGTTTAGGATTCATACCTGACTTATATATATGTTTCTAAAAGATGTGAAGACGAACTTGGTCATTTGTGAACAGAACCTATCCTAGATGAATAGTAAATTTATACTTAGTATTTACCACTGAAATAGGCCATAGATGAATCTATTAGAATCTTCAGTAGTTTCCTGGTACATTTTAGTGTTACTTTTATCTTCTGCTGCTTAGCTTCTTTTCTAGTTGACAGCAAGATGTGCGTTAATTATTTAGAGAAGCACTCTGCAATAGAGCATACCCATATCTGAGATGCTGACTATAACCGCTTTTCTGTAACACTTTCTAGTGAGTATCACATGCTTAGTTGGTCTTATTTGGGTAAATGATACGCTGTTTTTCCCTTCATGGTGGTCTAGATTCTGGAGCATTAAATCTTGTAGTTTACTTTAAAGGTTTGCTTTCTCTAACCAGTCTCAGCAAACGAGCAGATCTAATGGACTGAATTTGCCATGAAATTTCTGCTAACTGCTAATTGGTTTCTCGATGTTACAAATTGCCTGTAGGCTGTAGCAGCAGAGGACTATTCTGGAATAGAATTGTGGGACCTTAGAATGTCCAAGCTTCTACTACTTGAACTCCCTGGTTATTTGCATTGGTATGTATTTTGTATATGTTTATGTAAACTTGAAATTGTCAAACACATAATTAATGGGATTTTGGGACACAATGGACTGGACAAACATAAATTTGTGTGTCAATATATCTGAATAACTTCACTTTGTTGGACAAGAACATAAAGCTTCCACCTTATATGTAATTTTTATATACATCTTCTAGTCCCTACCGTGTTAAGATAACATGTGTGTTTAATCATAACAGGACCTGGACTGTCAGAGTTAACCTCAGTATGATGACCTAATACTGGTTTGTCTGTTAGACTTTCTAAACATTCTTCCTTTTTTTTCTATTACTTTCCTTTTGTTTTACTAGAAGTAAAACTTTTCAGAGGTGCTGGCATGGTTTCAACTGTCAGTTTATGGTCAGCGTCTCTTCCTAGTAATGAGACCATCAAATCTGGGGGTAACGGAAGTCTTGATCTTAGCTTCTACATATATAGCTTTACCTGCACCTTTCTGTTGTTTGAATATGTTGGTACTAACAAAAGCTTTTGTTTTCGTAACTAATTCACCTACCACGAAAGTTGATCTACTTCTCAGCGTACCCCGGACTTGAAGACAGCGTTTATGGTATAGAATCTTATTATGTTATATTTTCTGTTGGTGTATTCAGCAATTTGGCATCACAAATTTATCATAACAACAGGCCTTGCATGGAGTTCAAGGGAGCCTTCAGTGTTTGCTGCTTTGTTATATGATGGAAGGTTAAGATGATTTCTGGATCCATGTTGATCAACTATCTTGTTGCAGTTAAAGTATATACTCAAGAGTGTTCGCAATCATCTTCTAGTAGTCAAAAGTTGGTCCGAATTTCGAGTGCAGAAATTGAGCTTTTGCCCTCATTGACGAATTTAGTTTAAAAGGAGAAAGAACCAGATATTGTAAAAATACCTGCAAACAAAATGCACATGATTATCTCGAGCATCACAGCAGCAGTTTCCTGATCCATACCACCACTATACTAAATATAGGCATTAAATTTGGTAATATTCAGCAACTTCTATTGCTCATGGAACTCCTATGGCTATTCAATAATGCATGCTTTTGCTGTTTGCAATTCTTTGGCGCTTTGTATCTATCTGGCTTTATCTGTTCAAAGAATTGTTATTGTTGTCTGCTACTGTATTCACTCATTTAATCTCTATTGCAAAATGTTATTGTAGTACTTATAGTGTCTCAAACTGAATTGTGTTGGCTTTATATGCGATTTTGAGCTAGGTGATATTGGAGTCAGTAAAGCAATATCTGTGGAGGAGGTGACCAACCTCTTGATGAAGATGTTGCGAATCATGGAAGATCCAACATTGATATTTCTTGCATCAGGTGTGCAACTTGTTATCATAGACACCCTACTGATAATGTAAAGTAATATGGAACGTTTTTTTCTTCAGAAATGGACATTTGACTATTTTTTTGGAACAAGAAGTTGTTGGCTCCCTGGTGATTTTTCTTTACAGATCATATGCGGTCTTAAGGAGTTTGGAATTTTCTATATTTTGACATGAATTTCTTGGTGGACATTTATCAGGCTTCCACCTCTTCTTTGTTGTATCTTCCATTTGTTTTTTTACAGTTATAGTTTTGAGAAAATATTTTATTGTGAATTATGAAGATGAGCAAACTAAGCTTCTGGACTTTTTTGCTCTGTAGTTACTGATATTTGTGTGTATTGCCGAAAAGGTGATTGATTGTTTCCATTATCGGTGGATCGGAATTTTTAACCTTCAGTTGAGCTTCTTGGAAAGGAACCAACTTGTATAAAAAGCCAATCCTTCTTTTTTTCCTTTCAAGTTCTAATAATCCAAATACTATTGTAAGATTGGTTTAGTGTAACATTTGATCAGAATAATTGTTCAGCTGAGGCGAAATATTGTGCTGAAAACTTCAAGAGATTAATAAAATCAAGATGTTTGGAGTCAAGTCAATTCCTACATAACCAGTGTGTTAAAGAGCAACACTTATAGCTGATGATGAGCGAAGATAAGTAGCATGAAAGGGCGGTACAAATCAATTACTCCTATATAACCACGAGACCAGCCTAATAAATCTGGTAAAGAAGTAACCAACTTGAATTGCTTATAACGAAATAAAATTATTAACCTGGAGTAATTTACAGGAAAACAACAAAAGTTAAAAATTACATTTCCTATTGCTGCGGTAATATGCAGTGAGTTGGCCAAAATGAGCTCCCGCAATGTACTAACACTCTGCAATGGTTAAAGAACATGCCCTCCATAAAATCTCTGCTCTGCATTTTTGCATGAGACAATTCGGTTACCTTTCTCTTCAAAATTTGTACAGAAATGGCTGTAGCATTTGTATGTCTGCTTCCAGAGCCAGCCTCCTCCATGAAACCAGAAATCAAATGAACAAATTTGTTAAACACAAATTTTATTGGCACAGGTCATTCACTAATCTGACAACAGCTCTTCTACTAATTCAGTTTCCTCTGGCTTGATAAAGAGATTATAGTCTACGTTCATTTCATTCCGCTGTTGTTTAGCCAGAGAAACATTCTCCCCATAGTCTAAATCATTCCAATCAGAGTCCTCATAGCTTTCGTGATCATCAGGTGACTCGTCTATGTTTATGCTTGTATTCCACTTACCATCATCAGTACCTGTCTTTTGGTGGCTATTTGAAACGGAATCTTCATGTGCGTTAGCGTCAGCATTCTCACATATACAAGTAGAGGGGTTCTCATGAAACTCACCTCTACCTGGTCTAATCTCTTTGGGATCCCCAATAAATCCTCTCTGATAGGTTCGAACTTTGGAGGAAAATTCTTCCCACGTCATGTTAGCTCGATTCAGAAACAAAGAATACAACTTTCTCGCATTAGGCCTAATTGTTCGCTTGTGCCCAAAATACCTCCTGATGGAGAAGGAAAAGACAATGCATTAAGTCAGGAAAGTTTACTTTGAGATGACTGTGGGAACAAAGGGATGGAAGGATGGATATAGGGTGAGTATACCTTCGCCCAGCCAGTATCTTGGCCATGTTACCATTGTTGTTGGTCACAAAAACATCACTCTCATCACATACCATAAAATCAAGAGCAGCCATTCGAGATGAGAATTCAGAAAAGGGAGCCAATTCCTCCTTACTTGCTAGAGTTTCTTTTGTGTGAAAATTGGGAAAAAGTGCCTTGAGAGGTGCTAATGTCTCTTCTCCTCCATATATCTCTCCAGAAGCAACATAAAGGTGGACTTCCTTGCCAAAGCCAAGAGCACTTAGCAAAAGGCCAACCTCTTCTGGAGTAAGAGGACATCTTCCATGCCTTCGTCCCTTTTCAGGATCGCTTATCTGCACCACTCAGAAAATTGCAGGCATCACGTAAGAATAAAACCCTGCAGGAATACCTCCAAACATAAATGAAAAAAAGAAAACTATGTACTTACATGCAAGGTCTTCCACCTCTTGCGTATTTTCCCTAATTCTCTCCTTTCTTTGTCGCCTCCACCATAATAGCAACCAGAAAAGGCGAGCATATCAGGCTCAAACCTGTCACAATCTAAGCATATTCAGTTCAATCGCACAATGACTTTATTACTGAAAACTACCACTGTTTCAGTATAATCTTATTTTAAAGCAAGGATAGATGAGCTGTCTACCATCATTGCTTAAAAAGGCTAAAAATGAGACAACACGTATTCGTGCTACCAAATCCATATTCCCCCGCTAAACAACTTAGATTCTTGGTTGATAGTAAGAGATGAAGAGAGAGGACAAAAGAAGACCACCGCTGTTGATGATAGTAAAAGGCTTTAGTTAAATGCAGATTACTTTTAGTGGCCAGTTCAACAACCCTTTAGCTAGGAGGGAGCAATATCAATCTTATTGGGAAATGGGTAGTGATGACAGGCAAGTGTAGTCAAACATTGTTCAATATTTCTGTACAAAGAACAGTAAAAACCAACATTTTTAGAAGTATACCTTAGATGAAGAGCAATAAAGTGCTTGCCATTTGCCTTCATCCTCTTTATTAACTTTTCACCCATTTCTACAATTGGATCTGTGAACCTTAATGCATGATAGTTAACTCTACATCTCAATTTCTGCAGATCTGTAGGCAGCCTGTTTGCAAGTCTGTAGTCGAACTTTGTCAGCTGAACAATCTGGAGCAACATAAACCAGTAAAAGTTGTTCAAATGCTAGTCACTGCAATGAGAAAGTTAAATCCAAATGCAATCAACAGCGTAAACTCATTGTCATTGCAGGAATTCCCTCAACAAAAACTACATATTCTAACACCAAGTAGTCTACATGGTTGACAAAGTGCACATCAGCACAAAGTAGGTACATTTGTCAAGATTGACATAAAAGCGGTGAGAAAATTTATTTGTATCTCTAATTAGCGTTGCAATATAGGCGCTTATAACTTGATTTCATAACAGCAGAGCTAACACTAGTCTCTAAACCAGAAAATCAGAATTAGCTACGATACTGAACATAAAAACAGTCCATTTCATAAGGCAACCAACAAAAATACATAAATGGGCTACATACTTGCTCGTTACGATTCATGCATGATCTCCAGCAAACATGTCAAATTTGTTTCATTTTCTGTATATTAACTAACTTACATTCCTTCTTTCAAAAAGCTGCTAGTGGCTTTGCCAACGTCATGATCCTTCACTCGCACCAAAATTAGCAAACATTGAACAAAATATCAAAAGGTGGGTAGTATACAGGTAAACTTAAGATTATCTTGGTTGAAAAAAAGAACATTTTTCATCTGCATTTTCTCATGAGAAACAGTGTTTCCAAATAATAACAGTCTATAGAAAATTTGGGTAAAAAGGTAGTAAAAACATTCTGTTTGAACAGCTTACACGTTTTTTATTTAGGACTGGCAATACACGCTTCTGATAGCAACTCATTGTGCATTTCCTTGGGACACGCATAGTGTAAGGCATACCAATGACCTTCCCTCCTTTTAAAGGAAGTTGTTTTATAATTTTGACATCTTTAGATAGAAATGAGATGAACCAGTTAATGTCAAAGATCTCTGAAAAATTGCTGCACCAGAACAAAATCATAATGAATGTCACTAAGAGTATCTCTACAAGGTCATAGATTTTGCAGCCATAATACCTAGAATCTTTCCAAAAAGATCTCTGGTCCAGCTTTGGCACAACAAGAGTTGCATTCAGAATGGAAGCTGCAACAACAGCATCTACTATCTGCAACAAACACATCCCCGACAACAATCTAAACAAAAGTAAGTGTTGCAACCAAATGAACCAGAGCATGAAGCTCCTTTTTCCAAACAAAATTTCACCTCCTGAGATCCCCAAGGCCAACATATATACGATAGCATTAATGATAAGTTAGATTGACTTTTATGATTGCTCAATTAAAATTATCGATTTTAATTTTCTTGACATGGCTATTACATCGAAGCAATATAGATATTCGCAAAATACGCAAATTGCATTGCTAACATAAACAAGCTATGGGACTTTGTCTGACATATATTGACATCTTGCTACAAGCAACTAGAAGTTGCAGGCTCCAGTTTGGTAGAAAAGGTACTCATAGCAAAAGAGAAAGGGTTCATACAATCAACCCTCGCCAAACCCTCCCAATTGTGGGAGTGTCGAGGCACTTAGGAAACATTAAAACAAACAGAACAACATAACCAAAAAGTTGGAATAGTTACCCCTGTTCTTTGTTGGTTCAACCCTCCACTTGTTGCAATCATCAGGTACCTATTTGGACGCGTGAGAAATTTAGCAGCTGCGAAATACGAAATAGACAATCATGAAACACTATAATGTGCTGAAGTTAGAGGATAATTGATAGACAAGCATGTGACTAGTCAGTTAAAAATTGTCAAAGAACTTAAAATCAGCTTACACATGTCAATTACTTCATAGTATTCCTGAACAATACACACATTCAAATTCGTATTTAAAATTTTGAAATTAGAGATCAAAACATCATTATCGGCATACCCTGAAAGCTACTGCTGGCATTGCTACAGCCATAGTAATACTTCGAAGCCTTGGAACTCCACAAATCATGCCTTGTGCTCCCTCTACTCTAAACAATGCAATCCATTCAACACAATAGAATCATCAGCTACTCCATAAGTATTCCGATGTCAACAAACTATTTCTATTAGATTAATTAGTTACTAACCTGAACACGAAATGTAACAGTATTGCTAATCGCACTTTTCTGTGTATCACTGGACCTCCTTGTGTTCCTTTTCTAAAGATCAATCACAAACATCTCAAATCAGCTAATAATGCAACAGGATGGCACAGCAGGTAAATAAACACAACTTCCTGTCCACTTTCCAAGTGCGTGTAATCACTGCACTTTACACTGGTCCTTTTTCAGAGAGTGAAACGACAGAAAACAACAAAACGTGCGATTCCAAATCAGCTCCGGCAAACCTTTTTATTAATTGATCGCGGGACTAGTTTCGCAATATAAGAGAGAGAGAGAGAGAGAGAGGCATACCAGCATTCTCCGGTCGGGGGAAAGGAAAGGGCGGTCGAGAAGCGGCGGAGCGAGGAAAGAAAAAACTGCGAGAACGAGCAACAACGTGAGCGCAGCCACAGAGAAACTAGAGGCCGCCGACGAAACCGCCGGGATCAGGCAACTACCGTTCTGCCTCCTTCTCTGTACCGCCATCAATCGTTAAAAACCAGAAACAAACTAACAAGCTCCTCTATGTGTGTGCCTCTCTCTCTCAATCGCTCTCTGTTTGTGATTGTAGATAACAAAATAAGTTTTCAGATCCTGGAAAGAGGAGGGCGGCGGGAGTTTATATCGTGGTTGTGTTGTGGGACATGAATCAGGAGATGGGCCATTGCTGTGCTCTCCTGAGAGAGAAAGAACGAAATGGAGAAGAAGGGAAGGAGGAGGAGTTGGTAAGCCAGCCTGGAGAGAGAAGAGAAAATAAGAATGATGTGGAGTTCTGTTCTTTGCTCTCTCTATCATCTCTCTCTAACCGAATTTCTTACCGGCTCCAGTTCCGTCCTTGGTTTATCACTTGACGTATTACTGAAGTTAGGGCCACTATGTTATGAATTGGCAGTACTTTGACTTTGAATTTTGTTGATTCTAATATTTTATTCCTATTGTCAGGCCCAACAACAAAAAGTAAGATTTGGTTTGTAAAGAGTAAGATTCCTTTATTGAAAAAGTATATTATGCCTCATGTGGACCAACATTGTAAAAGTGGTCTTCCATTATAATAATTAACAGGGATTGATTGAAAGCTATTTGTGTCGTCTTGTCTAGTTAGAAGCTTTAGAGCACATCCTTTCGCAAAAATATAAAATAGAAATATAATATTTTTAAAATAGAGTTCAGTTAGTTTTTAAGTGAATTAAAATAAAATAAAACTTTTTTATTTTAATTATTTAAAAAATGAGTTAAAAATAGAGCTTAAATTTTCAAGTAAGAACTAAAATAAGTTATATTTATATATAATATTTATTAAAAATAATAAATTTCACTAACTATTTGTTTAGTTAATGTTAAAATGTACTCCATTTATATTTAATAAGTATATAATCTACTCAATTAATAAAATATTTAAATTATATAATAAATTTATCAAGTAACAAATATAATATTTTATTAATAATAATGCAAACTACACATTTATATCTATGACTTAGAATATAAAATGATAATGAAAATATAAAAATTAGTATTATAATAATAAATACAACAAAATATATCAAATTTATATTACGTAATATTATTTAATATTCTATATCATAGAATACATTAACATTTATGTCACGCTAATGTCACAATTAGTAATATTATTTTATATTTATAAAAGTGTGATCTAGTCATATTTATTCTTTTTTTTTTCCTCTCATCTTAGATCAATAATTTATATATAAGATGAGATCTCTAAACTAAAAGAATTTGCAAATATCTTCATAATTAGCATCTTTTATTTATAAATACATACACAATATTTAATTAATATGAGACTATTAAAAAATATAAGCTATTAAATTTATCAAATTAAAATCTATTTAGCCTAATACAGACGAATTACTAACCTATCGGTAAGTTAATTAGTATATTTTTTATTTAAATACAGTACCATTATAGACCATATGTTATTAATTTGAATTTATTTTACCAAATTAGTCCAGTCTTTTACTCAGCTCTCCTAAATTTTATATACTGCTTAATCTAATATAGAGGCCAATATTATAATTAACTACAAACTCACATTTCCAAAATAATAGCCAAAAATACTCTTCCCACTTTTTAAGAGAAAAAAGTTATATCAAATCTAATGCACAGAAATCTTTTCGTCTTCCCAGCTCATCTCTGCCCTATTTCTACAATCATGTTCTTTTTTTGCATTTCTTCACCGCCACCCTGCCACCGCTAAATTTATCTTATTAACTTTCAGATACAAATGGCTAATTAAAATCGACCGCACTCCTCTGTAGCCACTGTTGCCAATGAAAGACGATATGTAGCGAAAAGGACGGCGAGGAAAAAATGATCTAATGCAGAGAAAGAAAATTAAAGCGCGAAAAAGAGAGGAAGAAGATCTGCAGCGAAAAAAAAAGGAGAGAAAGAAGATCTTACTGAGAGGAAAAAAATTGAAGCGTGAGGAAAAAATCGGAGAAAAAAATTTATCTCGAAAAGTGTGAAAGAGAAGAGAAAATTCAGTGAAACTCAAGCGCGAAAGTGGAGATCCGAGTGGAAGTGTTAGGCCCAACAACAAAGAGTATGATTTGGTTATAAAGAGTAAGATTCCTTGATTGAAAACGTATATTGCCTCATGTGGACCAACATTGTAAAAGTGGTCTTCGATTATAATAATCGATAGTGATTGATTGAAAGCTATTGTGTCGTATTGTCTGGTTACAAGCTTTAGAGAGTGTTTTATTTATTCATAATTAAATTTCACGAAATTAAAAGTTAGATTAAAAATAGAGTTCGGGTTTTTTATTTAATTAGTTTTAAGTGGATAAAAGTGAAGTTTAAATTTTATATTTTAATTATTTTAAAAGTGATTTAAAATTGAAGTTTAATTTTTATGTTTCAATTATATTTGAAAGTGAGAAATAAGATATGTTATATATAATATATGATATTTAATGAAAAATTTTCACTAACTATTTGTTTAGTTAATGTTCAACTATACTCCATATATATTTAATAATTATATAATCTATTCAATTAATATAATATTTAATAAACTTATCATATAAGATATATAATATTTTAATAATAATAATGCAAACTATAAATTTATATATAACACTTAGAACACAATAATAACGAAATATAAAAACTAGCATTATAATATTAGATATCATAAAATATATTAAATTTATATTATATAATATTATGTGATACTCTATACCATAAACTACATGACACTTATGTCACACTAACGTTAGAATCGGTAATATTATTTTATATTTATAAAAGTTTGATCGGGTTATATACATTCTTTTATTCTTTTTTCGTCCTATCTTAGATCAGTAATTTATATGTAGGAATAGATCTTCAAACTAAAATGATTGATCAATTTTTTAAAAATTAGCATTTTTTATTTATAAGCATATATTTCTTCTAACAGTCAATTAATGTAGAACTATTAAGATACATGAGTTATTAAACCTACTAAATTAAGGTCCACTTAATCCAATTCAGATGAATTATTGACTCACATCTAAATTAATTAATATATTTTTTATTTGGATATAATATCATTACAGACTTTTACTCTACTAGTTCGAATTTAACTCACTAAGCAAACTCGTCTTTCAGTTGAGTTCGTCAAGTTCTACATAATACTAATTCAGATTTAGCGTAACTTATAGATCAATATTATAATTAACTAAAAATTTATATTTCAGAAGAAAATAACAAAAAAAAATCTTCCCACTTCACGAGAGAAAAAAATCTTACCAAATCTAACGCACAAAAATCTTTCCTCTTACTAACTCACATCTGCCGTATTTCTACAATTCTGTTCTTCTTCATATATTCCTTGACCACCACCCCCTCCACCGCCATATTTATCTTGTTAACTTTTATATGCAAATGGCTGACTAAAAACGCCCGCACTCCTTTGTAGCCACTGTTGCTGGCGAAAAAAGATTTGTCGCGAAAAGGCTGAGAGGAAAAAAAAGATATGATGGAGAGAAAGAAGATCTACGGAGAGGAAGAAAATAATTATGTTTAGAAAAGTGTGAAAAATGAAAAAAAAATCAGTAACGTTCACGCGAAAGTGGAGATCCTAACGGAAGTATAGTTTTAAATTTGTTGTGGCACTAAAATACGTAAATTGTTCGAAATTCAATTCTATCGGATGAAACTAGAGTTTTAAATTTTTACACACGTCCTTAGTGAATTTTACTTTATAACTCTTATTATTGAAATAGCAAAATTATTTTTTTATTTGCTAGATGGGACTTCGTGGAATGAGAAATAAGAATTATTTAGTAGTTATTAGAGAGTGAGACGTTAAGATAAAATTCTAGAATGGGCCGTTTTAGATTTTTTAAAATTAAAATTTTTAATAATTTTTTGAAATAAATTAATTTTACTTGAAAAAACTATACATATAAATATTTTATATTTTTAAAATTTAAATTTAAATTTAAATTTTTTTAAAATACTATAAAAATTTGTTTAAATAAGAAAATTTAAATGAAGAAAAAAATCATCCTAAACGTAACTTCAGACGATCATTTGATATTAAGATGCATAATGGCAAAGTTACGAGGACCAATTGAATATTTTACTCAAGATATTAATTTCATTTTAAAAATATTTTAATAATATTTAAAATCAAACATCAAAACATTTAGCATAAAGTATGACAACTCTGAATAAAATACTTTAGTCATTTATTTTAGCATAAATTTCGAATTCTTATTTTTTTTGAACTACCAAAACTATTCATGTGGACAATAGAACTTTTCAGATAACTTTTGTAAAAGGACCCAAACAATTTAAAGTTTTTAAAACGAAATTAATAATTACAAAAAAAAAGATAAATGTTACACAAAACCACTCCTAAACAACTAGACTAGTTTTGGGCTTTCTTCTCTCTGTTTTTCCGTGCATATTTCCTTCCTCAGCAATCAATCCCCTTCCTTCCAATTCCCTTCTCTTGCTCTTCTTACAAAAAGATAAAGCGAGCAAGATCAAGGTAGTACTGTAGAGCACGAGCAACGATGTCTTCGCTATCCTCTCTGAAGCCAATTTCCTCATCATCCGCCGCCGCTGCCCCATCTGGCCCATCTCCGTTGTTGTTTCCCTCTCATCATTCTATCCGTTTCTCTCCGTTCTCAGTGTCGGTCCCCGTTCGAAGGAGATTGCGGTGCCGTCTCGAGGTGTTGCGAGCACTCGATTCTGATAATGTCGTACCTAACGGTGATCCATCGCCGCCCAATGGTGACCTGGTGCTCTACTTCAGTGCTTTCTCCGAGTTAATTTTTTATACTATTTTATTTTGTGAATGATTTTGGTCTGGATTATCACGATCAAAGTGTGTTTGTGGGAAATTAGTTGCATATCAGTTCAAACCTGTCAACATTCGGGTGTCTTGTTTCATTCGACGAATCATAGAAGTGTATCTTAAGACTTGAATCTGATAATGAGCTAAAATAGAACTATATGTTGGATTTGTCTGTATCACAGGGGCAGCATGAATGGTTATGCGTAGTGTTTAATGTATTACGCCATCACCATCTTTAAGTACGGAGAATTTACATTTTCTCAATATTCTAATTATAATTCACTTAGATACATGAGTTTGCGTGTTGATTTAGCTGGATGTTTGTTGTTGGGCAGCCTAAAACCAGGCGAGAAATTCTTTTGGAGTACGTCAAGAATGTGCAGCCAGAATTTATGGAGTTATTCATCAAAAGAGCTCCCCAGCAGGTAAGGACATTGCTATATCATCTAAAACCGGAGAGTTGTGATTAGGAATGTCGTAGTTCTCAATATGTACCTCAAATGCCATTTTCACCTCTAGGAATATAAAATAACGTAAATAAAGAAAAATTATATTTACATTAGTCTTTTGTTGACTGAGGAATTTACATAGTTCATCTATATTGAAGGTTGTTGATGCAATGCGTCAGACTGTGGCAAACATGGTAGGAACACTTCCTCCACAGTTTTTCGCTGTAACGGTTACCACGGTAAGTAACACAGCTTTTGGGGTTTCCTTCCGTTAGTTATAACACAGTAGAGAAGTGCCAACAGATTTGCATCTTTGCTTTAGGACATACTCAAACTTCCATAGAGCCATCAGTTTTCAAATTCTGACGTAGCTAATAATTGTTGAACTTTGGTTTCAGGTCGCAGAAAATCTAGCACAGCTGATGTATAGTGTCCTGATGACTGGCTACATGTTTAGGAATGCTCAGTACAGGCTGGAGCTTCAGGAAAGTTTAGAACAGGTTGCTCTTCCTGATCCCAAAGACGACAAGGTAGTTGCTAGTATCCGTCTTCAATTGTTATACTTCACATGGAAAATGAATCTTATTTATACAAGCTGCCTAGCTTTTATCAAACTATAGTTTGTTGCTCAATAGGTGCTAGGATGTTTTTATAGAGTGTTAGAATGTTATTACAAAATTAGTTTTAGCACGATATTCATGCTTATTCATGTTAGTAGGTCATATACATGCTATAGTTCCTTCTTGGTAGATACGTTTTCATGTTCTATGTTTCCCAATTACATACGTCATAGGCACGCTGTTAGAAGGTTCTGTTGTGCAAAAGAACTGGTAGGTAAAATGTACTATTTGGACATATCCGGACCCTCACTTGTAATTGTTCATGCAGAAATCTGCCTGGTCATGACAACAATTTGTGTAACAGAATGCATTTGTGTAACAAAATATCACCTACTCATAGCCTAAAATGTTTAGATAGTGAAACTGCATTTTGTAGGTTGCTAAGCTGCAATCACAAAGAAAATGTATATGCCCTTTTGGGTCTCTGCTTCAGCTCTTAATTGGTTACTTCAGCAGATGCCCTGTTTTATCAGCTATTTACTTTTGGATCAGATTGAAGCAATTTATATGTATGTAGCTAGAAACTTGCCGACTAGTATTTCTAAAACAATGTTAGTGCAGCAAGATCTGCAGAATGTATGCATCAATAAAGCTGATGTTAACAATTGCCATTTATATAAATATTATTTGCAGCTATACCCATGTTGCACTTTTTAGGGAGACAGCAATATGATTTTTCTTATCTATAGGATGCACCAGATTATGCTCCTGGTACACAGAAAAAGCTCGCCGGGGAAGTTATAAGGTGGAACAAGATTTCTGGGCCAGAGAAGATGGATGCATTGAAATACATAGAATTGCTTGAGGCAGAAATTGAGGAACTAAACCATCAGCTCTCAAGAAAGACGGCAAATGGATCAAATGAACTGCTGGAATATCTCAAAACACTTGAACCCCAAAACATAAAGGTATCTGTCCTATTTTCATGGTCATTATGATATTAGTTTTGTAGTTTGACCATAAGAAGCTTCTATCATAGTTGCAATCTTAAGTAGTTTTATCTGATATAACCTTTGATGTCCGTTCTTGCAAGTAATCTCAAGAATAGCTGCCTAATTCTCACCCGTCTTAAGGGAGGGCAATTAGGCGCTGAGTTCACTATTTCTGAAACACGTTTGATTTTGTGCATGCTGCTATTTTAACTTTCAAGCAGTCCTTGACATATGCATAATTATTCCAAGCTTGTCCATAACCAATAATAGAGGTATTGCCTTCTTGTTGAAATCTGCCTTCACAGTTTCTTTGGAAGAAACTTACGTAATCTTTTGCTTAGGAGAAATTTAGAAGAAACAAAGGTACTTTCGTGGTTATTCACTTCTTTTCTTTTTCTCATAACTCAGTCTGACTAGACATGGACGTGACATTCATGTAGTAGTGATCAAGCTTGCTAACATGCTTATGGTGCTTGTTGCTGCCATTCTAGTTATGCCCTTTTTTTCTGACATCATTTACAATATTCTGGTATCATCTATCTATTTCTGCGCTTGTAGGAACTGACAAGTAGCGCCGGGGAGGATGTTGTTTTTGCGATGAACACCTTCATTAAAAGACTTTTGGCAGTTTCAGATCCTGCGCTAATGAAGGTCAAACCTGAAAGGCCTCAAAACTTCTTTTTTCTATGACCATTTCGTTTGAAGCGGTTTTGTTTCATACTCCGACAAGGACCTGAACAGGACGCAAGCATAAGTTTTTTATCTCATACTTTCAAGAACCCTTTTAAGTTGCTTTCCTCATTTAAACATGCTGATTATTACGAGAGCTATGATAATAAAATCCTTGAGGCAAGATGATCATACCTATCCAGCAGGGAACAGGTCATAGATACTCTACTTTTTAGCATTTTGACCTGCCTCCTGCTTCTAGATTCAGGACCTGGAAGTCAATTCCCCTAAAAAACTTTCTGGTTGCTTTTTGAGGTTGCACTTTCATACTCATTGTAGTTATCACTATTCACTAGTGGTTGTGGCTTAAGTTTGTAGAAAGAGTATATCCTGGTTTTAGAAGGAAAGTGATCCCTCTATATCCTGGTTCTAGAAGGACAGTGATGCCTCTTTCTCTTCCTGTTAACCTTTTCCTTAAGCTGTCTGCTTCAAACTTCTCTTGAAGTAGGCTGTTTGCTTCAAATTTTTCTTAAAGTAAGTTGTTAAAAAGTTAAAAGTTACAGCTGCATAATCATGTGATAGTTCACTGACCATTTTATCTCAAAACGTTGTTTAAATATGGGAAAGCACATTTTGTCAAGGAAAGGGTTTAGAGATTTTAACCGATATCTTTCATAAAATTCCAATTTTGTCTTCATAGGTGCGAAGTTTTATGCAAAGTAATATAAAGCTGAGTCTGATTCCACATATCCCCTCTCAATTATTTATATATTCTAACATTTAAAGCTCTGAAAAAATGATGATGACTTGTTCATGTTATCCAGACAACAGCAACTGAAACAAGTGCTCCTGAACTTGCCAAGTTGTTGTATTGGCTGATGGTGGTTGGCTACAGCATTCGCAACATTGAAGTGCGCTTTGACATGGAAAGAGTGCTTGGTGCTCCTCCAAAACTTGCTGAGCTTCCTCCTGCGGAGAATGTTTGAGTGGCATGGCCATTAAAATCCCGCAATTCTTTTCCATAGTACAGCTGATGCATGCCCTTATTTGCGGCTATCACCTGATTATCCGAGATGTGTAATTGTTATGCTGTCTCGAGGTCTTTTAATTCCTAGACTTCTTGAAGGCAGTAGTGGATGAATAGAGTTTTGTTACTTGTCCACGTAACTGATTGCTTTCTGGCAACTGATCAAGCTTGATTTAGAATACTGTCTTATTTAATACCTGCTCAAGCTTTAGAGGAAGACTGTTCATAGGAGATCTCTTTCGTGATGAAATTTATGACCGAACTAATACATCGAGTTGCTGCTTTATCTGATTTCTGGAATGTATGGACTTCCCAAACATATTTTGGGCGCAAGTACAGCACTCTGAGGCATTAATTTTTAGGGTGTGTTTTAAATATCTGAATTTTATAAAAATAAAAAATAAATTTTTTTAAAAAATAAAGTAGAAGTAGAATTTAGTATTTGTGTTTTAATAATTTTTTAAAGTATGTTAAAAATTTAAAAATATAATTATATTAAAAAGTATGTAAATAAAAAAATTAAAATTAAAATTTTATATATAAAAATATATTTTAAATTTTTTATGTAATTAAAATATATAAATTATTTAAAACTCAAAATTTGAAAAAAAAAAAGAATTATGAGCTTTTAAAAACTACGCACTTATATGATTTAAGATGTTCTAGCGTTCTACTGTTCTATGTAAGGGTTGCTAACTTTATATTCTTGAAACATTAATGTTGTCAGAAACCAATAATTGTTTTACTGATTATGATAATGCTTGAGATTCTGAGAATAATAAATGATGGTTTACACAGTAGCTTACCCTAGATTTTGTTATTATTGTTTCCAGCTAAAGATAAGTTTGACTGCTCTTAATTTTAATTTTGTTTTAAATTTATATTTGAATTTTTACGTATTTTAATTATAATTTTATTTTCACAGAAAATATTATTTTTATTAAAAAATTTAAATTTTATTTTATATATTTTCGTTGTCATTTAAAAGTTTATTTTTATGAAATTATAATTTTTATAAAAATTTATTTTTACTAAATTGACGTTCACATACAGGTTAACTATCTGCGACCTGGGAGATTGCAGCAGGTTTAATAAAATAGTTCTTCACATGTAATGTAGCCAACGAGCTCATCAAGTCTGCATATGAAACCGCGAAGCAGTGACTCAGTGACAGGCTGCCATCTTAACTTATTTGGCAGCTAAAATCTACATGTCTCTAACAACGTTTGTGTTTTCTTCCTTATTATTATTTCCCTAGTGTTCTTTTTCAGGTGTCTTCACACGTCCTTGGGTCCTGCTCTAGAAAAGACAAAAAGAAAAAATAAAGGAAGAGGCAACTCTCTCTCATTTCTCAGAGATATTGACAATCAGAAGACTGTGAGGGCATTTTGACATTGCTGACTCTTTTTTAATTTTTATTTAAAATTTTATTTAAAAAATATAAAAATTCTATATAAAATTTTATATTATTATTTTAAAATAATTTTTTTTATTGTAAAAAAAATTTTAAAAGCACTTTTAAATGCTAGTCTAAGCTGAATACATATATGTATCGCTTTTCATCTCTCTCTGTGCAGCTTGTGATGTCAATCAATATATGTACTTCTCAAATTCTAACTTTTATTTGCTAACTTTTATATTATTTACAGTTCTTCATTTTTATTAATATTAGGTGAGTTTTAAATAAACCTCTATTTAAAAACTGATTTAAAAATATTTAAATTTACATAAAAGAGCTACTTAATTTGATAAATAATTAATATGGTACCATTTAATACTCATCTACTTTCTTCTCTCCTTACGCTCCATCTCCACAAAATTAAATTTCAAAATTTTGACTAGACTAGTCTAGTCCTTTCGAATTTTTTTTGCCTTCCCTCTCCAACGCTTCCTGTCTGTCCCCAAAATCCGCCAAAAACAATGTACGCAACTCCCATATTTTAATTTCCATCCTATTCAAAAAAACCAGCAACAACACACTGAAAAAAACCTCGTCGGTGACTTGGTGTCAATGAAGCTGCAGCCGTCGTTCACGTTCCTGTTGTTGTTCTTGTTGCTGCTTCACGGTGCTTGTGCGGCTCGATTTACTTGCAATGCCACCGCGCGGGCGTCTTGCCAGGCGCTCGCCGGCTTCGTCCCTCCCAATGCCACTACCTACGCTTCTATAATGTCTCTCTTCCAGGTTTTTCTTACAACATTTCAATGTTACCACTATATATAGTTAATGCTATAGTTTCTTATGAACAAAGTTTTGATTTTGTTTGGTTTCTAACAGGTAAGATCAATCCGACAACTGCTTGGGGCTAACGGTCTTCCGCTCTCAACCGCAGCAACTACCCTTGTTCCTGCCAGATCAGTTATTAAAATCCCATTCCCGTGCATATGCCGCTCCGGTAACGCCGTATCCAATGGTCGACCGATTTATAAAATCCAGCCCGGCGATAGTCTTGACTTTATTGCGCGAACCAAGTTTGGGGGCCTTGTTAGTTACCAGGACATATCGGCAGTGAACAAGATAACTAATCCGAATGTGATTGCAGTAGGACAGCAGCTGAAGATTCCGTTGCCGTGCAGTTGTGACCCCGTTGATGGGCAGACTGTGGTGCATTATGCGCATGTGGTGGCACCAGGGAGCTCCGTCACTGGAATTGCGGCGGACTTTGGATTGACAGAGGCGACATTGATGAGAATCAACGGGATTCAGGACGCAAAGAAATTGCTAGCTGGCCAGGTTCTTGATGTTCCTCTTAGAGGTAATTCCCCTTTCTTTCCTTCTGTTTTCTGGTAAATATCTAAGGTTTTGTGCATTTTAGTGTTTGGAAATTATGAAAGTATAAGTGTTTGTCTGTTGCGAGATTGTTTGAATTGGCGCCTTATTTGTTGATGATTACTACCGGAAAAGGAAGGATTTTGGAATCATAAACGATCTCATTAAATACAATCAGTCAAGGACTTACACAGCCAACCCAGCTGTGTCGCTTGATTTGCAGTAGATAGACGTCTGATGGGATGTGCAGTTCCTGCCTGTTTGCGTTTGTAGTGTATATTGGTTTAGTGCGTTCATAACCAAATTTCTCAGGACACAAAACTCAGCATTTTTCATTCTTAGGGCATGTTTACTTTGAGATGGACTCATTTTTGTAGAAATGAGTTTAGAAATAAAAAATAAAAATATTTTATAAAAAATAAGTTTTTATATTTACTTTGTATTAAAAATGAATTTTAATTGCAATTTGAAAAATAAATTTTTTGATAGAAATAATTTATTTTAAATAATTTATTTATTTTGTATTACAAATGAGTTTAAAAAATGAGTTTGATGAGTTGGTAAACAAGGCCTTAGTTATCTTATTTGGACTAGCTTACGTATAGCATGCATTTGCACGACGATATTAAACCAATGCACCAAAGAACTCTTAGGAATAGTTTATAGTTTGTGAGAAATGAAATATTATGCAGTTCATGTTGCCATCCTTTCCTTCCCAATAACATTTCCTCCTTCAAGGTTGTGCTTTTAGCAATCAGTTAGAGATTGTATCTCAAGGGACACTGTTGCTGCACACAAGATTTTAGTGTATTAATTAGTTGTACTATGTATTGTTTGAAGTTATTTTCTTTTTAATTTTGGAAATTTCTTTAGCAAAAGTTTGGTAGTAGAAGATAACTCATATAGTTGCTTTGCTGCAAGTGCTCAACTCAAAGTTCCTTTGATCCCATTCTCAAAATAAGTTGTTCCTGCATTGCTTTGTTTTCTTTTTATTAAAACAATTTTGGTAACATTGAGAATATTGGATGTTGCAGCATGTTCTTCATCAATAAGTCAAAAATCTCTGGACCACAACCTGCGTGTATCAAATGGTAGCTATGTCCTCACTGCAAACAACTGTGTCTTATGTAGCTGCAGTTCTTCAACTTGGCAGTTAGTAGCTCAACTTATTTGATCCTACTGTTGGAAATACTTATACTCCTATTAGTTTCTAATAAAAAATTGCTATTTGTCTCCCTGTACATAGATTGAATTGCCAACCAACTCAAGGACTTGGCAACTCTGTCTGTCCAGCAGCAACATGCGGTAATCTTTACCTTGGGAATTCATCATCTACCTCAACATGTGAACTCACAACATGTTCCTATACTGGCTACACCAACAAAACTGCCAACTTTACCATCCTGACCAACCTTACCACACTCTCATCATGCAACGGTAAGCATTCCAATTCCACCTTGTGTCTTGAATTTCCTTTGCTCCATTCATATTTACGAGTCTAAAACTGTTCCATTGGGTGGATAGGTGGGAGCGCACCACTCTCACAGCCCAATGAAAACTCTGCTTCAAAGTTGAGAGCCAAAGTAATGACTAGGATTGATGTTTTCATCTTCCTCCATTTAGGCTTGGTTTTATTTGGCTTTTGGTGGCAGGAGTAGCTGATACTATGTTCTTTTCTCTGAAAGATGTAGCAAAAAAACTGTCCCAGAAACTATGTAAATCATTTTGAGAAAGTTTTCTTGAACCTTGCTTTTTCCAAATGATAATAATGCTTAGCACGCTCATTCTTTTGAAGCATGTTGAGATTATTGCCTTCTATTGCAGTTGGAGTGCGAATACATAAAGAAGTTAGAAGTTCTTGAGGCCACAGTTGTTTTGTTTGAAGAATAGTAGCCTATACCATTTTTAACTGCAAGTAATGTTTGTGTTCGGAATTAACTTATGCGTATGCAAACAAGTACTTGCAGATGCTTAGTTGCTCATTTCTCAAAACCTTCCTTACAGGCTTAGAGTACTATCTACTTTCACATTTTGAAGTAGGTTTTATGTATTAACTGATTAACTTCTAATGGTTTTGATTTAAGTTGAAGCTTACACGTTGCCTATTGGAAGAATATCTTTCTTTTTACTTCCTCTCTCAGGAACTAGAAATAAAACTTTCCATATGTGGAACTACTTTCTTCTTATAAAAAGAGCGAAAACATTGTAAGAATTATAACAGAGTTGATAGTTTTGATAAGTATATTGATGGAAGAAAGTATGTGGATATTGCCATGCACATTGGCCCATATAATTACGTATAAAATTTTAATTTTAATTTTTATCGTTAAATATTAAAAATTATGAGTTATAAATAAGCTGATAAAATTTAGTTTAATCAACTAAAAAATCAATCGCCATCTATTCTTTTAATCAAAATGAAAGAAAAAAATTGACAAAAATTACAAAATATAAGACTTTTTTTTTGTTATCTTGATAAAAAATTTTAATAGAGATCGATTCATGATCTGATTAAATTAAAATTTTATTAATTTATTCATAATTCATAATTTTTTATATTTAATAATAAAAATTAAAATTTAAACTTTTTATGCATTTATGTTGACCAATGTGCACATATTTTTTTTTCATAATTTATAACACAATTAGGAAATACCGGCTAAAAAGTCAATAAAAAATTAAATTTATGATAATAATTTTATAAAATTAAATATAAACAACTTATTTAAAATAAATTTCGGATATTAATAAAAATATTTCTGAATCACCTGTCAGTAAGTAAACAAACCGTTTGGGATAATCGATAAGGCACTGAACTGAAGCCCTTAGAAACACATGGACACAGGGCAGTAGAAGTTAAAAACTTATTCCGGTTTTTTTATTTCCTTTAATTTATTTTTTGTTTCTCTGTTTCGAGATGCCGCCAATTCGCTACAGCTGTTCTTCCGCTCCGTTTCTTCTTCTCTCACCCGCCAACAGCTCGTGCTTCTTCTTTCACTGCAAGTTTATTACCTTCTCTCGCTCTCTCTCATCTCTCCATTCTATAATCAATTCTTTTATTTTGATTTTAATTGTTTGATTGATCGATCAATCCTCTGTGTGTCCGCGCGCGTGTGAGGGTGTGTGTGTGGGTATCGGATGGTTTATACTTTATAGTGGTTATGGCAGTGATTTGAAGTAATTTGAGTTTTGATTTTTCTGAATACGGTGCATATTTAAATGCTGGAGAATTGTTGTACAACACTCTTTTTGTTTTGTTTTGTTTTGTTTCTTTTTACTTTTTTATTTAGATAGCTTATTCAGTGTCTCGACTGCTTTCCTTGAAGATCCCCTGCAGTTATATAGTGTGTAACTATGACGTTGATGGTTGGTGTTTGCTGAAACTGAATTGTTGTAAAAATCTCGGTAAATGGAGGAAATAGCATGCTAATTTAATTCATTACTGCTCTCAGTGCATGTTTAGGATCCACTCATACTTTGAAATTTTAGAAGAATACAAACTGTTCCAGCTTCTGGATTTATATCAAGCTGCAGACTACATTGAAGTATTTCCTAGTTGATAACCTTGAGGAATAACTGATGAAAGGTTTCGTATAAATTAGTTCATTATTATTGTACTTGTAAGTTAGAAGTTCTTTATTGGCATCCTTTTGGTACCTAAAACACTTTGCTATGAATTGGCTTGTATTAAGCTAGTGCAAGGGCAGGAGAATTTAGCTGATGTCGAAGTTTTTAGAGAATTATTGATTTGGTAAAGAGTGACGAAAATATTCTTGTATTGGAGTATATATGTTCACTCACAATTATTTATCTCTTTGTATGCAGCGTAACAGAATTGACATTATATTCCATTCGGGGAGCTATCTCTTTGAATTTATGATGCGGTTGTTACAGCAGCATCGTGCTTTGCCTGGTCAGGTAACCAGTGGCATTGATACAACAGCAAAGAAGAAGGCAAACTGTTGTTTATGCCCTAGATTCTCAGCTGCAAGTCACGAAATTGGATTAAGGGGCGATAATGGTGTCGGAACTGCTGTCTTGAAGAGTTCACTTTCTATTCATTCTAAGAAACTCTTCCCTTCTTCTCTGACTATGTTCAGGAAACAACCAATTCCTGTGGTCAACAGTCGGTCTCAATCAAATTATGGTAGAGATCCATGTGATGCTGATGAAACTTTAGAAAAGCAAACGGAACAGTCTTTAGGTGGCATAGAGGAGGCTTTAAAGTAAGCTCAATAGCAATCCTTTTTTGTCAATATGCTACCATCCTATTTATGTGCTTATGCTATTTGTAATCACCTGATACTGTAATACTGCCTACATGCTTTAATGGGTTATGATTGAGATCTTTGAGTTTGGCAAATTAATCTTGCATGTGTACATGCTTTTCCCCAGCTGAGAAGAACTATAAAATACATGCTTTTACCTAAAAGAGAAGAACTATAAACCTTTTTTTCCTTTTGCCTATACCATAAGATCTAATCTCGATCGAATTTTCTTCCAAGCTCTTGCTCATCTTGTTCTCAGGAACTTGGCCGGAAGACCTATTGCTGGAAGTATGACAAGTGAGCTTGCATTTCTTGCGTTTCCAGCAATTATTGCTCAAGCTATTGATCCATTAGCACAACTAATGGAGACATCATACATTGGGAAACTAGGTATTGCACTTATCTTTACTCCTCAAGCAATTGGACTTCTTTTTGTAAAATCTCTAATCAACGTGTTTATTTCTTACCAATTTTTCCTTCTGTGTAGGTGCTGTGGAGTTGGGTTCAGCTGGAGTTTCAGTATCAATCTTTAACATCATATCAAAGATTTTCAACATTCCTCTTCTCAACATTACAACTTCATTTGTAGCAGAAGATATCTCGAAGAGTTCTGTCAAAAAGCTTGTGTCTGGTAGCCGATTCTTGAAATTATACGCTCAAGCTCTCTAATGGCTCTTTTGTTAATAAGACCTGCTCAGATTTTCTTACAACTAGCTATTTTCCCCCTCCTCAGGTAGTGATTTTGAGGATGATAAATTTGAAATTTCTAGGGCAGAGGATGGAAGAATGAGATTGCCCTCTGTCTCCACTGCCTTACTTTTGGCTAGTGCAATTGGCATTTTTGAAGGATTAGCCTTGTCTTTGGGTTCTGGCTTGTTTCTTGACTTGATGGGAGTTTCGTCTGTAAGTATGGAGATATTTGACAAGAGTTTATGTCATTCCTTCTAATTGATGCCATCTCTTAAGCTCTTTTCACCTTTTTAACATATATATCTCTTAGACTGGAGACAAAATGTTACCAGACAGTATAGTGTCTTCACTGTTACTTATCTGGTTAAGGCGTATTGTGATGAGCACAGACATTGTTAAAAGTGCTTGTTTCTGTTCAGGTTTCACCTATGCGGAACCTTGCTCAAAACTTTTTGTGTTTGAGGGCTATTGGGGCACCTGCTCAAGTAGTTTCACTGGCAATACAAGGTGTCTTTCGTGGTTTTAAGGATACTCAGACCCCGTTATTTTGTATAGGTAAGTCTATTTGCAATCTTTACACGTTGTTGTAATTTTGTCATCCTGGTAACTTTTAGATGCTTACTAATAGTAGTGATGCGTGTAAACCTATCTGTTTTAAGTCCACATGTACTTTTTTACTTTTCATGAAGGTATATCATTAATGTAGTTTTGATGTTTCAATTCTTAGTTCAAAGTAGATTTATTTTGGGAATCAAAACTTTGTCTCCAAAATGTGGCTGCATATGTTCACTTTGAACAAATTGCGCTATACCATTACCTTTATCGATTTCACCATATTTTTCTTTTTGATTTTTGCAAGAGGCACCATAATTTTTCACTCTAACAAAAGGTTCCACAAAGGTTTTTGTAAGACTTGAACTAGTCCTCTGCAATTCATGTGCTACACTGCTCAGATAAATGGATAGAAATGCTATAGAAATCAAACTAATTTGTTTCTTATAATTTTAGTTGCAAGAAGTTCCATTTGTTTCCTGTGGAGAAACATGGAGGTCTAGTTGTTCTTCCCTTCAATTTTATGTCATTAACACCTTACTGCTTTTCAGCATTCGGCCCCTTTTCTTTAGAAAAAGTATTATGATGCTGATACACTGTGATGGGAGTAAGTGAAAGACTGATTGAATTAGTAAAGATCATCTGAGAATTATTAACCAAGAGTAGTTCTAGATGATAAGATCTGAGTTTGAATTCCTTTTCAGGCATACTCATATAGTAGTTGATATACTAATTGCTGTCGTGCTTTCCAGTAACTTCCTTCTGAAATTTTTGGGAGATTGATTTAACTAACTCTAACGTCGGTGGATGAATTGCTGGCTCTATGCTTTTCAAGAGTGATGCTTGGAGAGGGACTTCTTTTGATTCTTGCTTTTGCCACCCCATTGATGAAGTTTTCCTTAATAATTCTTCTTTTTTTTGTTTTTGTTTGTGTTGATCTTTCACATTTATACTATTTGTCTTTATAGGGTTCGCCAATCTCTTCCTTGATACTACCTATTGTAATAACACGCAAAATCTTTGCTAGCAGGAGTTGGAAACGTTTCAGCAATTTTTCTACTACCATTGCTTATATATTCCCTCCGTTTGGGAATGATTGGAGCTGCTATTGCTACTGTCACTTCTCAGTATGTACTATTTATCTCGGCCCTATAAAGTTACATGCATACACATTTCTTTTTCAGCTTCAAATGTGACATTGGTTGCACGTGTGAAGTCTCTGCATATACTTGTGCCTTTTATTTTCCAATATATTTTGTCTATGATGCTGAGAAAATATTCTTCCCTGGTGTGGTGGCATATCCTTCTGATCGGTTTTTGCTAGAAAGTGTGTTTTGTTTAATTCTTTTGTTTGAAATGTTTCAGGTATATCACTACCTGCCTCCTAATTTGGTTTCTAGGTAGAAGGGCTGTTATCTTACCTCCTAAGTTTGAGGACTTGCAGTTTGGTGGTTACCTCAAGTCTGGTGAGCTTTGTATCTCCTACTCACCGTCTCATAGAGGTTGTTGATGTTCAAAAAATCATAACTGCAGCTTGGAATATGCATAATTGTTAGGAATATTGTGATTAATTACTGGAGAGCGCTTACTTTAGTCTGATTAATTTTGTCATTGCCTGAAAAAAAGGTATTCCTTCCTTAATTGAACTTTAAGGAATAAAGTTTATATTTCCGCAATATAGCTAAGCTGATGATAGAGTGAAAGGTTTTTCCTGGAAATTGTTGCACTGCAAATCACCTATTTGACATCAGTAGTGCACACTCCCAAGGCGATGTAGTAGATGAAATACTAGAAGTGACTGATATGACAGTTGAAGCACTCCGCCAACGTTGCAATGAATTTTATAATTCGGTAAACAGTGTCATAGTAAAACTGCTTGTTGCACACTCCTCTGTATATTGTTACATCTTTTTGAATCACCAGAGGCTTTGTTGTGCTTTATAAAGACCAGATTTCTAGTTCTTGAAATTATATTCTTTGATGTTCTTTTTCATATGTAAACTTGTGTCGCTACGTTTGGTTTCTTTCAGTTAATTCTTTAAATTAAGTTTGCTAGTAATTCTCCATCTTATTTAGTTCTATAATGCTTTAGAGCTCTTTTTCAGATTGGTAAGAGTTGGATAGATTTATGTAGCTGTATCTATAGGTAAGTTGCAACAACGTCAGATGCAACAAACAAATTGATCAGATTATACTTTGATTCTCACAGGAGGTTTGCTACTTGGAAGAACTCTTTCCATTTTAGTGACTATGACCATTGGTACTTCAATGGCTGCTCGGCAGGGCCCAATGGCTATGGCTGCTCATCAAATTTGTTATCAAGTGTGGCTTGCTGTATCACTCCTTGCTGATGCTTTGGCTATCTCTGCCCAGGCAAGAAATTTACCACGTTTGCACTATTACATTATTAGAGTAATTCAATGTAATCTTTTTTTTTTATTTGCCTTGCGTAACTTTAATCTTCATAGACATGCTTCTGCAATTTACTTGTCAGTGTGCCTTTTTTTAGATAAAAGCTGACTGTTTAATTTGCAAATTTCATACCAGAGTACAACTTTTGTAGGTTGCTCATCAGTTTGATTGAATATTATGTTTATATTCCCTTTTATTCTTTTCGCTCTTCATAAGCATTTCTTAGATCTGCCATTGTGCACCATTGTGCAACTTTCTTCTTTGTGGCAGGCCCACCTAATTATGCTATTTCTTGTCTATCTCTAGGCACTAATAGCAAGCTCATTTGCGAAATCTGACTACAAAAGAGTGAAGGATGTCGCTATATATGTCTTAAAGGTACTATATGGTCTTTCCTATTTTATTAACTTGATTCTGAAAGTAATCTTGCAAAGATAGTGTTTACTGGTTTATAACTTTTTGCAGACCGGTGTGATTGCTGGTGTATGTCTTGCTGTTGTTATGGGTGCATTCTTTGGCAACATTGCTACATTATTTACTAAAGATGTCGAAGTGCTGCAGATAATCAAGACTATCTCACTGGTACACAGTTCTTCATAAGAGTAAATCTACCTATTGGAACCTTCTGTGTTCCCAATGGTTTATGCTATTTCTTCTTTGCAGTTTGTCACTGCCAGTCAGCCAATTAATGCTCTTGCTTTTATATTTGATGGTCTCCACTATGGCGTCTCAGATTTTTCTTATGTATCTTATTCCACGGTATGTTTTCTTGTCAGTATGACAAGAATACCTTCATCATGGTTATGTTTTTACATCAAAAGGTGTTTATAATGACCTTCTTTCTGCTAACTTAAATTAACTACAACAACAGATGGTTGTTGGGGCAATATCTTCAGCTTTTCTTCTCTATGCTCCTTCCGTTTATGGTCTTTCAGGAGTTTGGTGTGGATTGACACTGCTGATGACTTTGAGAATGGTTGCTGGATTCATAAGGCAAGCCATATTACCTTTTTTTCTCTCGCCTCTAATTATATTCTTTTCTCAATTCAAAATGTGTAGATCTAGTGAAAGGTTATTCATGAATTCCTGCATGACAAAAGAAACCAGATCTTGTTGGTTCCAAAAGTTTGGACTTAAAAAGTATTTTATGAAAGCAATTAGTATGTACATGGAAGTTTGAGACCTGTAGTATGTACATATTTAAGACAAATAGTTGGGCCTTTTACAGTCCGTAGGAATATATAGAAGAGGTAGAAATCGTGATACTCATTGGAAGAGAAGTTAGAAAACAAACAGAGAGATTATTTGGCTATAATTTCTTTAATCCACTGTAATTGGACGATAATACAAAATGTCAAGCTATATGAACCTCAGTGAGACCTGAAGAAGTGGTCTGAAAGTGTGGTCAAGTGTTTCTCTTTTTGAAATTGGGGGAAGGCGAATCTGAGAGGTGTGGTAAAATATATTGTGCTTGAATGGCGCAACAAAAAAGAAAACTTTCTATTTTACTTGGGATCTCAAGTGTGCTGTCCATTACAGTGAAGGTTCTTTGCTGCAGATTATGTTGGAAGACAGGTCCGTGGTGGTTCTTGCAACGGAATTCTCAGATTCCCGAGGTCTGTGATGAAATTTTCATTTCCTCTATAACCATCATTCTATAATTAAGCATATTAGTTTGCTTTATGTTTTAGTAATCAAAATCCTTGTTCATGTTCTCGGCCTTGTAGGCAATCACTTTTGTCAAACATCCTCCCGTGCTGCTATGCGCCTTTTATTGTTATCCCAAGTTACTTGACCAAAATTCTAATTAGGCTCTAAAGAAAATTACTGCTCCTGTGCAATGATTCTTCTGACCCTATCTATTGTGAATCGCTTGAGATATGTAGCAACACTCATCATTGGCCTCCTAAGGAAGCTGTCTTTGCATGCTATTCATTCAACACTATATTCCATCAACATTTAATAAGGTGAATCTCTTCTCTAGCAAGTTTAGATATATTTCTATCTTACTTCGCCAATTATGCACACAGATATCTTACACAAACAAAACAGCTTATGTATTCTTGATTTATTATATGAAGCCTCTTCGATGACTATTTCAGCATAAAGCTATTCATATGTTTCTAATAATCTCGAGCATGAAGTTGAGTGTGTACTATGTCATTTCTTGTGATGGTTGTGCTGCATAAAATTTGATCATCTCAAGCTTTTAGCTACATACATGAATAAATTTAACTTCAAGACTTCTTTCTTATCAAATATCAGGTAAACTTTTTGAATTGTATTTCTCCACATGAAGTTGCTCCTGTTTGACTTTCTAGCTCTTGCAGGTCTCTTTTTGAATCAAAATGGAATATTACTGGTTGCCAGAAAAGCAGACTAACCATTGATTCTAGGTATATCATAGTAACAACCGTTAGTTCATATTCGTGACCTTACTATCCTAGTTCATAGTTTTTCTTCTTGTGGAGAATCTGTAGTTTCTCTACAATCTCTCATTTTGCTTATGATAGGGGATTGACAAAGCAGTAAAGGTTCTTAACAAGTTTGGCCTCAGCTGCTAGTGTATATTTGTTTGGTATGGTCTATAAATGTTGTTGCTTGTATGATATTCATTCTCAATTGATATCTCAGTAAATATCGATCGTCACCAAAGAATATTCATTTATATAACATGTATGCTGCAATTAACCTTGTTACGCATTTCAGTTATGTTAGAATAGCAAGTCAAATCGGACAATGTCTAGAAAGGTGAATAATCATTTAGCTTGACACACTCATAGCAGTCAGCTTGGTTTTGCTTTATAATTTTTATTTATCAGGCAGAAGCTCCACAAAAACCTTTTGTGTCTAATACTGATCTTACAAACAACTTCGTCCTGATACATGATATCTGTTATGGACTTAAAGCAGATCTCCAGAAGTTCCAACTTCCAAGTGAATATGGATTCGCAAACATATTCTGTACATAAAATTTTCTACCGAGGAATTCTCATTGATTGCAAATTTTTGTGGAACATCGATTTTATTTTTTGTACGTGTAGTACATTATGAGCTATAGAAGGGCAGTGTACCACCAGTATTGCAGTTCTGAATTGCACTGTCGTTGAGAAACATTTGTTAGATATAATTTTAACTGCCATCTTTCTATTGTAATACAAGTTTTGGTATTATTGTTCCCTGCTTTAGTGAAGAAGCAGAATTAAAAGAGAAGTTGGAACTGCACCTCCGTGGTATCGCAGGTCAATTAAAGTTGCACTGTCGTTTCTAAAGTTTGAGATTAGAAATCAGATAAAGACATGACAAAATCGCAAAAAGAAGAAAATATTCAACCCCATTAGTGGCATTGTAATATTGCAAAATTTTTTTTAACATCTATACAGTAAAATTCTAAATCATACAGCAGCATAAGGAGACTACGGATCCCCATTCTCAACCAGCTGATAGTTGAGCATCACTACTCAGACGAATTGCACTAGAAACCCAGCTAGCTTCTATCACCATCTTCCTCTATGCAACAAAATTGGGTCAGCTCAGAAACATGCACTAGAAAAATGCGAACTCAAAATTTCCTCTCGCCTTATCGGGCAGGGGAAGACATCCAGAAGAAAGAATCTTTATTTCTAGAGTAAGATATGAAGTCAAACGAAAGAACATGCCAATTGTCTGTGCTAAGAATAGGTGTTTACACATCTCCATAAATTGCTTACGTTGGAGGTAGTTGCATCAGCTGGATCGAACATTTTAAAACAATCCCTTGCTGCGACTGACAACTCTCCATATATCTGCCCATCACAAGCACCTCAGAGTTACATATAAGGCAATTTAAATATTACTTTAAACTTCAGGCATACTAGTATACTACTGACCTCAGAGGCGAAAGCTATTGGGACCTTGATGACATCATAGATATAATCAGTTGACGTACCATGTACCTGAGATGGAATTCTTTTATAGCATCGGAAAATCTTACTGTAATTTATTTCCTCAATAAGCAGATTTTACAGAACCAACAGGGCCCCCTCCAGATCCAACTAAACATCTACCTCCACAATGCTGATGGTTCAGGTCCTCCAACACTGCTCTCACTAGTTCAGAGATTGAACTAACAGGTCTTTCATTCTTATGATCATACAGCGTGACCAAAGCCTAAGAACCAAGAATGCAAAAGACGAAATAGACGGAGTGGGGGTATACTATATGAGCAAAGTTTCAGCATCTTGTATGCTTAATATATGCAGACAGCCATCATCCATTGATTTGATGCCAAAGAACATTTATATACTGGCTGACATGGGTAAAAAACAAAAGAAGGGTAGAACTGATCTACATTCCTGAATGAACATTCACCACAACAAAAGACTGCAAAAGCCTCCTTAACATTTGAGGTTCTTTTCACTGAAAGGAGCAGATCAAGGATTTTCTTCACCCAAAAATTAAGAGAAAGTTAGTATCAAAAAAGCATTGACAATTAAATAACTTGGCTTATCCATCCAATCACCTATTTCAGTAATTGACAAAGTGGACAATTTTACACAGCTTGTGCTTGAATAAGCACAAATGTATTTATGCAATTTAAAGTCCAAAAATGAACCTTAATATTAAAATTTTGTAAACGGTGTTAGAGCTATATTTACGGAAGGTCTAACTATTTACAAAACCTACCACTTGAGGGACCAAAGCTCTACATTTTTCACTTAAGGGACCCATTGGCCATTGGTGTAACTATGGTTCTACTTTAAAAAGAACCAGTAGTCTATTAAGGCGGAAAAAATTAACCATGCATTAACATCATTGATCTCATTAAACGAAACCCCTAAAAGAAAAAAAGAAGTCATAACTGAAACAGTCGTGTGCTTCTCGATCAAGAGCAACCCAAAAGCAGAAAAGCCATTAGACTCCAGAAGAAAAACATCATAGTACGCTAGCTATCTGGAGTGATAGAGATCCCACAAATCGGAGTAATAGACGAGTTACGATCCTCAGCAAATACCGGTCGTTGTAGAATCACGGTGAACAAGAAGAGAAGAACGAGAGAGGGCTCGGGCAATCTGGCGCAGCTATCTCCATCGAAGAATAAGAATTGTAAAGCAGAAGCTTAGCGGTTTCGGATCTTTGCCGTTCTGCGGCTGCGCGACTTTCTCCGCCCAACGTGGGCAATTCTGGAATCAGGAAGAGTTTTTGTTTTCCTTTATGAGCGACGAATTTTCAACTTTCAAAACAGGACCTTGAGTTTCGCGTTATTCACTTTTATCAACTCCATCTTTAGAAACAATTTTGAGTAATGCCGAAAACATTCTTTAAAAAAAACGTTACAAAACTTTAAAAACTTAACAAAAACAAAAAGAAAACAAAACAAAACAAAAACGCACTCCCAAATTTAGAACCCTTTTTTTGCATTTGCCTTCCGCTTCCTTTTCTTTTCTTCATCAGAATAATATAATATGCTAAAAGAAATCAAACTTCGATAAAAGTTTTCAAGACGTACATATTACAGTAGATTAGCAATTACCAGAGCGAAATTGGGTTTAGGTAACTAGAGAGAACTGTGAGTATTATCAGAAAGCACTTCTATAAGATTACACAGATATAAAATTTAATAAACAAGCTAGCTGCAAAACTACAAAATTGGCTACTTTCACAGATGCTCGCAACACGATACAATGATAGAAGCGACGCTATATACTTTCTTCTAGTTGAATATCATCTGATTGTAGTTTGATTTCCTCTAGCTTATCATCATCAACGTAGTCTTCACGAGAGTGGATATCCTTGCTGTCCCACTGCTTTGCTATAGTACTCTGAATACATTTCATAGCTGCACCTTCCTCGTCAACAGCGATGGTTGTCTCTAGATCAGTACCATTCGAGGCTTCCCCTTGCAGTATCTTAGGAGGAGGAACAAAGAACGGGATCTTGCCCCTTTGCCAGTCTTGAAGGACCATCTTAGCTGTGGTCATCAGATCCGGCTCACCACCCTGGAAATAAATCCATGAAGTGATCAACATCAGTTTCGTTCACGACAGATGAATATGCTGATCTGAACTGAAACCGCCGAGACAATCAACCAATATAAGCAGATATATATAATTTTATTGAAACTATGGCGTCCCATAATTTCATGCAATAATCTTGTTCAATCACCTAAAAGAAAACAGCACACTTGAAAAAAAAAACAAGTTCGAAAATCCTGATGACAATTCAAGGTATATCATACCCACAACGCCCACAAATTATCAGATATTTATTGACAGTATATGATTATGAAAACAACAAACAAAAATGAGCAAGGTGCTCTAAATGTATCCTTTCATGCTATCATCCTACATTGAAATCAAATAAGTCTGTGAAAATACTACAAGGGGGATCCTTCTTCACAGAATTCATCCAATGATCCAACTCTTCTTTAGCTTTCCTCTACCCTTTTTGATATATGCCACTTCCATTATATTAGCTACCCTAATAATTATATTCATCATCCTGCATCTCATATGACCAAATCACCTCAAACTTAGTTTTCTTGTCCTGTCCTCAATCAGTGTTCCTCTAATGGCTTGTTCCTAACCTTTCTCTTGTAGTTCCCTATACCATTATCATCATTCTGCTAATCTGTACATAGAAACCCACAACTCTGCTCCACGAAACACCAGAGTTCTTACTGCAAGTACTATTTACAATTCACCAGAAATCAAACAGCTCAAAGAAATTCATGAGCACTGTTAACCATTTGGCCTCATAACGTAGCTGTTAGCAAGAACTAAACTGTTCATGATGCTGGAAACACAAGATAGTATTGCCAAACCAAAGCATACCTTTAGCAGCTTGCCTGTTGCCCTGCATATCTGCGCAAGGAAATCTTCTGCATCATCCCTGCAAATGCGTACCACCCAAGACTCACTTATGGTCCTCACAAGAGGTTATTAATAATGCAAATGTATAGCAGATATATTAAATTATACTGCTGCTGAGGCCATCTACTTACTGTAGTTTAGGTAACTAAGTCATCAATGCACACTTAAATCTCGAGCAAATGTACTTAAGAGTCTAAAAACGTCGAAATCTAAAAAGATGCTATACCACTCTGTTATCTTATACGCACGCTCCAAATGTTCCTTCTTCACCCGCTTCAGGACCTCATCAATGTGCTCAGAAGCATCTCCCAAGTTTTCAACACGCACCTGCTCACTCAATGAATCAGTGAACCATGCTTCAACAGCACATGCCAAGAATCGAATGTTAGTTAAACACATACCACACCCTTAAGGACTATATCTGTTTCACTATCATTATTGTGATAGACAACTCCAGGGCAATCGATTAAAAATATTCGCTTGGTGAGGGTGATGTATTGCCAAACTTTTGTTTCCCCTGGAATGGGAGCCACCTTACAAACCTTCAAGACAAAATAATAACAATTCACCTCAACTGATTTTTCATGAACAAAGCTCAAATCAGACAATAATAAGACCAGATTGGACACATAATTGGGGAATGAATAGAAGCGACAAGAGACGAGATGCCTTCATCCTACTTTGCGAGAATCAGCTAAATGTGCAGAGGCAATTAGCTACAGACGAAACAGTTCAGAAAATTTTGCTTAGTTGACCATGCAAACTCCATTTAAATGTATACACCAAAAGCTTAGTACCTTTAGATCTTCATTTTATAGAAAGAAACAAATGAATCATACAGCAGAACTAGCCATGGGGAAGGCCTATGGGAGCTTAGTATAGCATGATCAGAGTGAACAGTTGCATGTAGAAACTGACAGACTCGCAATGATACAGCCACTCAACCCTATGGAATGACAAAACAGACAAGTTCCACAAATCAATTCTAGTTATGGGCGAGGAATTATCAAATAAGGGAAATGAAAAGTTTCAAGTACCACAAAACAGATAAAAAAATTTAAACAGACCAAACAAAAAGGAAACAATAATAAACTAGATAGCAAATGAGAATCACAAACAGCCAAAGGCAAACTCGACAATACGACGTGATTTCATCATGTTATGTGATGAAAATGGGACCCAACAGTAAAAGTCTTGGATGCAAGTCTAAAGCTTACACTTCCACATGCAGGTTTTCTCTGATAGACAATCTATAAAACAGTGGGAAAATCGAATTTGCATCACAAGAAGAGACCTAAATAACAGTCAACACAAGCCAAAGAGTATTACATTTTTTGTTCTTAGGGTATTGATTACGGATGACTTTCCAACATTAGGATATCCAACAAACCCCACAGATATGGCTTGCTTGTCACTCTTCACTCGTGCAAACTGCCTAAGCACTGAAAGAAGAGAACCCTGTACCAGCAAAAGGAAATTCAACACTAGAGAAGCCGTTATCTAAAAAAACAAACATAAGATAGATAGAGTTAGACCTTTCCAAATGACTTAGTAATGCTTGCATGAAATGCTAGAGTAGGATATTCCTTGGATAGATGCCATAACCATCCTTTAGTAACCCAAGCTGGAACTAAATCACACTAGAGCACAAAAGGGAACCATTATAATCATAGAAATAATGTTGAAAATGACAGTACAAACCAAAACATGAACATAACAACCAATAAACAAAACATGTGATACCTTATTCAGTAAGAGAATCATGTGCTTATGCTTGCAGTTTTCTTTTAAGTGCTTTTCCAAATGAAAGCATCTTGTTCCTTGTGGGTCCCTAGCATCCAACACCTGGAACCATGCAATGACAAGTAATTAGATGCGATACCAAACAACAAGAGGTTTATGCGCTTGATCTAAAATTTGGAATTGACAGGTGATCAAAGATGAGGGCAACAAGGCAGTTACCATAGATTATAAGATGCTTAACCAATGTACCTGAACAACCACATCTGACGAGTCAACCACTTTGTATAGCTCACCCCAAATACGCTTACTTTGGCCTTTCTCAAACATTGAATGTCTTGCCAGATCTCTGAAACCATTGTCATCGTTTTCTTGTGCAGCAGATTTCTGCTCATAAGCATCTACAAAGAAGAGAAATAACTGGCGAAAATCAAGTAAAAGCAAATATACGCTAAGATTTGAAAGTATTATTCTAGAAACAAGCAAGCAAGTATAATTCCATTTCATCCAAGAGTAGCTAGCAGAATGTGAGATTGAAGCAAAACTCTTATAAAGCAAACATTTCCTATTTGAATAATAAGGATACTAGCGCACATCTATGTATGCCCGATAGCTTGAGCATGGGCATACACTATCGAATCCTTCTTATTTGAACGTTAAAACCAGAACAAATCCTGGATAATACTGCAACCTTAAGAATATTTCAAATCAGCAATGCACTTGAAATCTACCCAAAACCTTGCAGGTAAAACCCTTCGCACGTATTCTTATACCATCTTATAAGAACAATGATAGTCCTGCATCTTCCGCACACTTCTGTAGCCTATGAATTGTTTAATCGCTTCTGTGCTAAATTCCATCCAATTTTCACATTTTGATTTTACAACTTCCACCAGAAATGGGGATATCATGGACTTAAAGGACTTCCACCCATCAGGTTGAGCTAAAGCTCATGAAGTTCTCAACTCAAAGGCAGTTTTGAAAGTGGCTTTGAAGTACTGGTGCAGTCTTTATAATTCACTTTAAATTCAATAAGACGAAATGAGCATAAGGGGTGTGCCAGAACCCCAAAACCTTTTTTTTCACACAATGGGCACTATGACAAGAAAACCTTCATGGCATGTTCGTACCTCAAAATTGTCTTAGCAATTTATTCGGCTTCTACTCATTGGTACCTATGACCAAAATACAAGCAACTAAGAAAGACGACACTAACCAAAGAATACTATACCTTGGGAGACATCTGCTTTCTTAACGAATGAGTCATAGTCAATTGCCAAGAGCTTCGGTCTCTTCCTTTTTGTCTTGGGCCCAAATGCATCAGCAAAAGATTCCGTGTCCAAAAGATGCGCCCTGGCTTGCTGAAGATTTCAAACATAAGTGAGCCCAAGATATGTTATTTTCCCTCAGCTTTCCACGTTAGATACAAAAAGAAGGTAACATTATCCAGCTGAGGACCACCATCCAGGGTTAGTTAAAGTGCAGTTTAAAATATTTAACATGGTTCAAGTTCTTAAATTCCTCAGAAACAGATTAAGCTCTTAAACTTTGGGATATTACTTGGCAATGCCCCAAAATGTCGCTCAAACTTTAATCAGAGTTTGATTTTTTATCCATGAAGTTTCAAGAGCGCCCTAGATCCCTGAATTTTATAGTTACAGTGAGATAAATTAGCTACTCATAAAAATAGGCACATGGTAACATCAGGGCCAGCTTCCGTAAAGTGTTTCCAATGTTTAGACAAGGTAGGCAACCACAATGGTGCGTATAGCAGAAGTTTGTATCATTACTTAAGTCATACATCACAATATGCTGTATTATTTACATCCCTTAAGAGATACTGCACCAGTTTAAATATTGATACAATAAGCAAAAGAGATGTCAAGATCTTGCCTTCTGATGATCATTTAAAAGTGATAATGGCAGCTTCCTCTCCTTCAAGATGACATTATAATTGCTAGAAAGCCTGTTCTGCAATTCCTCCCTGAAGAACTGAAGCTCCTTCTGACCTACAACGCGAGTATTTCCTGCAATTTAAATTGGCAAATGCCAGTTATTATATTAGAAGTGAAAGTGAACATATCAGACAAGCAGATAAAATGCAACAATATGCTATGGTGTAACTAAATAATGGAAGAATGTGCAAAACTCTTGTATACAAAATCTCTCCACTTCAGATACCATCAAGCAAAAAATAATATACAAATCTGCAAAATATCTGAAGCTATCAACAAAAATCCAAAAAGATGTAAACATCTCCAAACTTATGACTATAGGCGAAAAGGAAAGTTCTACAATTCCGATCTTAATAAAAAGGTTTCCCATCAATATTGTTTCTCTGAAAAACTGATCGGAATGGATCCCCACCAAATTACTAGCTGCAGCTGGAAAAAACATTGAATAGCTGCATATCTTACAAGCTAGACCACAACAAATACAAGCTCAACTAGCAAGTCTATTCTCCAAAACATAAATAACCTTTTACTTAAGAACATATAGAACAACAACTGCAAATTAGGAGCAGCACTAGAAAGTGTTAAAAGAAGAAATTTTGAAACCAAATACATCAAATTCAGGACACTTTCAAGGTCCCACATGTAATAATCCATACAACCAATTACAAACTGATAGCAAACATACCAAACCAACGGCGATCCGGCTCGATTCGTGTGTTGGGGAGTTCCTTGGACTGTAGCTCGTGCTTCAAAACCTTTCCTTTCCTATCCCTCTTCGGCCGGGTGTTGTACATCTTCAGCCGCCGCACTGTTGCGGCCGACCGTGAACCTTTATCGGCTCCGGCGCCATTAGATCGGTTCACATCAAGCGAGTGTTTCGGTTTCCCAGAAACATTCACCTCCTTCTCCTTCTTCTTCACCATTGTTAGTACCACAATTTAAAATCAAATCAACTCAGATCTTCCACAGGTTTCTTCGATTGGAGAAGATGAAGAGGAGATGGAGTTCAGGCAGGCGCCAAAACTAGGGCTTTAGGAAGAAATCGTTAGACAGAAGAAAACAGATTCGACAATGAAGCTAGACCTGGGCCTCAACCCTTTAACCTACAAGAGGACCTGATCCCTTATCTTGGAGAAGCCCACACGTTCAATCACTAACGGGCCTAAATCTAAGCGAAGACTTTGGGCCAAGATTCTAGGCACGTGCAGCGGGCGTGATAAAAAGTGCGATGGATGACACGGAGCGAGTGCGTGCGCGCGCTTGAACCGTGTGCATTGGTACGGTTTTTTCTCTTCTCCTCTTCTCTCTCTTTTTCTTTCATTCGCAAAAGAATCATAAAAAAAATTAAAAAATAAATTAAAAAAAAACCACAAAAAGAAAGAGAGAAAGAAAAAAAGAATAGATTTTTTATGTGTTCTCTATTCGATTGAGAGAACGATGTTTCCTCAAGAATGGGCACCGCCGTGTGGAACCTGTTGCACGAAGAAATTCGCTACACTTGTTCAGATCCCATGTTCGTTCTTCTCCATTTCTTGCTTCTTCGAAGTTAAAATTTTTTTTTTCAAATTCTTTTAACATGCTTTTTTGAAAATTCTACGCAAGTGCTGATATTCTCTTTTTAAGAAAGTTGTATGGTCTACTTTTTTGGGTTTTATAGCAGCTGAGTTGTTTTGTGGTTCGTACTAGATGATTCTGGTAGTTAAGAATTTATTTGAATGTTCTTGATTTTTGTTACATTTGTTTTTTTTATTGGAATATTGGAACTTGATTGATGGTTTCCATAATGTTTATTACAGGGAGAGTATTTTGCAAGAAGGGATGCAATGCTGATGGAGATACTTGGGAAGATTGTAAGCATCCTTGTATAAAATTTTTTGGTTCTATTAGTATTAGCTGTTTAATGTTGTTGGTAATTTTCTTGTGTTGATTCTACTTGCCTAGCTTCATCGACTGTGGAATTGGATACTGTTAATGTTTGCTCAAGTAGCCAACCTTTTATTCTTGTTTCAGCTACCATTTGCCATTGCTAGAAGCTGGTAAAATATATTTAAGTTATGTGCTTGAATTTGGTAAGACGAGTTATTTGATTAACTTTGATTGTAGTTCCAGTTTTAGAATAGAGCAGCCTAGGAGATTTTCTACTTGTTTTTTGTAGTGCATAGGTAGTTGTGTATCCTTGATATTTATCTTGATTTCTTTTTTTACTAGGTATTGGAGAATGCAATGAGATATGCTACAAGGATCCTGTGTTAAAGGATCGACAGTGGACTGCTTATATCGACAGATCTCCAGGACAGGACACATATTCTTTGGTTGGTAGTACTGTGTTTGTTTCGATATTGGAAAAAGTTAGATTGTTTTAGGATTGGATAGAAAGCATCTACATCTTCTATTTGATTGTAATGGTCATTCGTGGTATTGTATATGAATTAAAGGCTAACATTCAAATTCTAGTACAATTGCTCTCTTAACGGGAGGATCAGTACTTACCAGAAAAGTAATGTCACCTATGCGTAACTCAAGGCATCCGATCACTTTAGCCTGTATAAACTTGAGTAAACGATGAGCATTTCATAGACACAGTTTGACGATTTGTCTTTCTTAACATTCTAGAAAGATTGACATATATTTTTCAGCATTTGTTTACTTTGGGAATCTCGAAAAAAGTGAGAAGGTACATCCAAACGTGCAATTTGTGCAGTCCACCTTTTGTAACTTTAATCAAACCTTAAAGCTGTGATTGTAGGATTGAACGCCTCATTCCTTGAATGCGAAATTAATAAATGGTTTTTCAATATGCAAAATTGGACCATCTTTTAGTCGTTACCTGCCTGTTTTCAAGGATGAATAGCAAATTACAACCGGTTGATAAAATAAGTGCGGGTTCATCTATGATCTAGTGATATTTACACAGTTGCAACACAAGAAACTAGACATTGTTAGCTTTTTGAAAAGTTATTGTGTTTTTGTCATAATACCTAACCTGTATAGCTTTTTATGGATGCAGGAGTGCTTTCATGCCTGTGTTGCTGGTTGTGGTTTCAAGGTTAGTATATTTTAACAACAGTTGTTGCTTGCATATTAGTAGCTTCACTCTTCAGTTTGAATATATTAGTTCTGGGAAAATAAGGGACTTCAATTACTTTTTATTTAAGGTGTTCTTTTGTGCCCTTGACATCACTGTTATGACCTTGGCATTTGGACTTATTAAATATAATAAAAGCTTCATGTATAGTTCAGTGAGGACAAGGTGCTAGATGACTCTTGTTAGAGTTATAGTGAAAGAAGTTCATAACACGAGGGCTTTTGCTCAGCTTTCGAGGTTCCATCCTGTTGATCCTCAAGGAGATTCTGTTTATCCCTCTATTTTCTACACTAATTGTGAGCGAGCTCCTTTGGGAGAATTCATGACCAGCAACCTATTTCGTTATTTTATTAGCGGCAATTTCTCAACATTCAACAGGTAACTAGAATTATTAGCATCTTAAGCAAGAGCTAGCTCAAACTTTAACAATATATCAAGTACATGGAACCACAAAAGAAAGATGGGGAGAAGAAACATGCATGTTGTTTTCCACGTGAAATGGTCGCTTATAGGAAGTCCTCCTGTTGAACACTTTAGCTTTGTACCTTCTCCTTAGGTTGTTACTTCATAAATTTCAATGTCGTTTAGTTCTTTCAGTCTATGTGCAATGCAGTTTGAGGTACCATTAGAGAAAGTCGATCAGGTTCAACCAAACAGGCCACTGAGCCCACCAACTGAAAGTGAGCCATCTTCCTTGTGTGCCAAAGCCATTGAGACTCCTGATGATCTGCCTGGCACATCAGCATGAACACAGGATATAGTTAGTGAAAACCGTGCAGCATGACCAACCGAGTTTCCAAACTTGTGGCCAGCTGCAGTGATCCCCATGTAGCTCTCTTTTTTGGTAGCTGGGGGTTGCTACTTTATTTTGCACTTTAACTTGTAATATCTATACATGAAATTATAAGATGTAGGATCAAACAATTGCAAGCCATAACTGCAGCGAATGTTTGCAGCGGATGTTCTTGTAACAAAGATGCATGTCTACTTTTTAACTCAATGGTATGTGGTGTTTGTTGTCCCCAAACTTAGCAAGTTATCCTGCTTGTTACACCAACACAGAAATTTGGCAATGTTGGCATTATATTATAGATACAAAATGATCGTGGCACTTTGCTAGTTGAAGTTCAATCTTTACTTGGACAAACGGACCGTGCTGACAGGGTTTTATAATAATGTTGCTATCCTCTTGCATTCAGGGAAATTAACCTAGGGTGAAATAGACATATGCAAGGCTGTGCCATCTTCTTTTCGTAGTTGCAAACTGCTTGTAGTTCTGCTAGCGTGTATTCGTATTAGAATCTGGACTAAAACGAATGTACAACTCGGCTCGACTGGGAACATACTGTGAAAAGTAGGCTGCCAAATTGCCAGTTCTTTCAACCCTCAAGAACATCCAGCTAGCTAATTTCTACATTTTAACACAATTTCCAGTTTCCTTGTATATAATGCACATAGCTCACTTGATAGAGAGAATACACTGCAACAAAAAGCTCATTTGCTATTATACAAGCGACAATTTTGTTTTAACTATTAAATCATGCTACAAGGAAACAAGAAAATATGGTTTATCCCTCACATCAACTAAAATTGTAAAGCAAAACGACACTAAGGGCGTGTTTACTTAGGGGGTGGAAGTGGAATTTTAGGAGAAGTAGAATTTTTAAGAAATAAATTTAAAAAATAAAATAAAAAATAAAAAATATTTAATAAAAAATAAAATTTTATATTAATTATATATTTTTAGTAAGTTTTAAATTTGAATTTTTAAAAAAAATTTTATTGATAAAAAAATTTATTTTAATTTTTATAAGTATTTATGTGAAACTTGAGTTTAAAAGAAGTGGAGTTTAGGGGTGTTGGTAAACACGCCCTAAACCTTGAATGACTGTAAGACCAGAACAAGCGTCATCTGTAAGATGATGACAGCTATAAGCCTGCTCTGTATTTTCTAGTCAAAAGAAAATCCATACTTTGATAGTTTGAATGGAACTATTTGTCCCAGTCTTTTGATCTACTGAACTTGAAGCATAAAAACTTGTAGGTTAATGTTATAAACATAGAATGAGAAAACTGATCAAATAAAGAAACAAGAATCGCATAAACATGTAAACAGTCTTCTGTAGTTCCCCAGAATATGCAGCCTGATCACAAAGGTAGTCTTCAAGCTGTTGCAAAGCATGATCCCCGTCCCACTTGAAACTGCTGCAGACAGATACACCTTATAATCTTTTCTCCACTCCCCATGAGAGCTTCACCCTGCGTTCAGAATTAGCAAAAGACATTAAGAAACACTAGAATCAAAAGTCAAGTGAAAAAACCAAGTGGTCTGAAACCTCTCTATATTGTACCATCAATCTTCCTCCATCGGAACATCTGGAAAATCCCATCTATCCTCCTCAATCTTCTTATTAATCACAGAGATCGGAGAAGGTAATGTGTGTCAAGGATTACATCGTTTGTACACGTCATAACTAGTATGAGAATAATAAGACCATGATCTCAAAGGCATTCACTAGGATTGAGTCCTAAATAAGTGCAAAAGGTTGCATTCATGATGACAGAATTTACTTGCAGCAAAACCAATGAAGCATGCACATCTCAAATCTTCAATTCCAGGCTACAAGGGATCTGTGAATAAGCTTCAATCACAATGTATGTCAATTTAACTTGTAACTTGTAAGAGCTATCCTAGTTTTCCAGCCTTAGATGAACACGACAATATGATGAACAAACTTGCCAAATGACAGTCGATTTGGAAATGCAGGAACTCATGTTACCGAAGTTCCGTCTGTCTTTCAGGATTTAAGAATCGTTCTACCATTCTTCTATAAACATCCTCCTCTTCCTTTACATGTGACAGGTCCCATCAAAAATCTAAATCTTGTTATTGTTAAAAGTAATAAAATGACAGTGAAACACAGTTGTAGAGCTGGGCGGAAATACAAATGTAAATAGCACAATAAAAATCAGGTTGCTTTTTTTTTTTAAAAACATCAACAGTATCAAGCTAACTTTTCTATAAATAACCATTGCATTAATTACTTTTTCTAAACTTTAAATGATTTCATTGAAAGGACAGACTTGACATTATAAGCTGCCAAAATTTCTTTTACTAAGTGCTCTTAATAAGATAATTATTCTATATGTTTATATGAACTGAAGTAGACTTACTCAGAATAGTTACCAAGAAATATTGAACTATTCCTGTCTGTGAAACACACAATTACTCATCAACTTGAAAAGAAAAACTCACATTTCTGCTGTGATATGAATTTTTTAGAAGGATATAAATAGACATTAGATCATCCTCCTTCTCCCCCCGGTTGTGGCTATTCTCTAGTTCTCTATTGATCTCAGGTGTAACCTAACATATTGAAAGAAAACCAAAATATATTCAGTCAGATATTTTATCCTTCATTCACAAGAAACACATGGCACTAATCACAAAGCCACTGATAATATGATACCAGATAATGTCTCTGATGCTGAATTAGTTTCCTAAGATTATTTTTATCTTCCTTTGTCAATTCATTCTTGTACCTGCAAGAATACCAATATACAAACAGCTTGTCAAAGGCGTAATGGCACCCAATATGCCAACCAGGACCAATTAGTTAGATTCCCTATACTTGGAGACTAAGGAACAATAGAAAAGAAGCAAGCTGCACTAAGTTAAGCAGGTTACCTCTGCACAAAAGAGAGAAGAGATTGGTGCCATATCACAGGCATCATCCTGGTGTCGTCCAAAAATCTCATAAAATGACCAAGAACGGCATCAAGCACTCGATATGGCAATGCATATTTCTTGTCCAGAAATAGTTTTATGAAATAACTGCAATAGACAATAATGAAAGATAGAATTAATGCACATGCTATGCAAATTTTGTTGAAAAGGTAGATAGTTAAGCTCTATTATGTCTTTGTTGAAAGGTAGATAGTTAAGCTAAATCATGTCTTGCAAAGAAGGGCGAAATTCAAGTATGTAGAGTGTGAACTACAAATATAAGGGCTCTAAAAATCAATTCATGCTCACATAGACTTTTGTCACATAACTGGTATTAAATTTAACCAAATTACGCAAGTCACTCTATCCATGAATCTGTCAAAAGCCAGTACCTGGTTGTTCCAAAATACTCCATTTCTGCCAGTACCATCAGGGCTGCACTGTTTGCCAAACAGCAATGTGATATATAGTATCAATCTATCACCAATCTGTGACCCCAAAAAAAAAACAGCAGAGAAAAGCTTAATGAACTACACACCTTGAGTGAAGAGAAGGAATGGAGACTTTCTGAATGATGCTTCCAATAATGACTGCTTCTCTGAGACTACAAGTCCCTGACTGCACGTTGCAGCATGTATATCACGTCATTATAACCATAAAATGAACACACAAGTCCGAACAAGATTGTAAGAGTGATACCATTATAAGAAAATTTAGAAGTAAATAAACATTGTGATTATTGAGATCATTGCTAAACAAAATTAAAGGAGTAGAAAATTGAAAAATGATAATCCTTTAAATATATGGAAAACACTGCTTATCAAAGCCAGAATTGCTTTAAAGTGCTCCTAGGTTGTCATGGATGGATCTCATTGGGTATGAATGCTGGACTTGCATGCCCAATCCAACCTAATGCAACCACCTCAACCTTGAAGTAGAAAGGACACTTTAGCATCGAAGAATGGCATACCTCATAAGTTATGCGGACCTAATATCTTCTTGAATCCTAAGATATCATGTATTGGTAGAAAGATGACAGGAAAGTATACCACTCCTTCCGCAAAAGTTCTTCTCTTTCCAAACTTGATTTTACTATTTTACTTTGACATGCACATAGAATGCGTATGCATTTTATAATTCAAAATTATATTAACTAAGGATATAATATGCACCCACTTCTTTTACTCTTTCTACTTTAGTTGAGAAGAAGGTCATGCAACCTTATAAGATCAAGGTGCAACCTTCTAAGACCAATTTATTTTACTAGGCATCATCTTGATGAATTTTAGAAAACTAAAGCCTCTGTTAATGGGCAATGGAGGGAATTATAAGCGTCCGATATGGAAGCACCACAGAAAGTATTAAGCAAACACTTAGACAACAATAGAGTACCTGACAAAGTGGAAACAGAATACCCTTATTGAAGGCAGCAGGCTTGTAAAGGGACTTTTTTAGTGATTGATAAAGAGCAAAATGAAGTCTCTTATTCTTTCTTATGTCATCTCTAACACGAGGAAGTAGGACAAGGCTGTAAAATTTTTGTGCCTTTTTAGCATTGAAGTTTGAAGAAAACATCCGTGTTGCTTGATACATTGCATTAGGCGACCAGTTCTCTGGCTGTGTCAGATACAGCACATCCTCCCAACACTCGATCGCTGGTATGTGCTTGAATCCCTTGGGAAGTTTTCCATTTGTATACCTACTGAGTACTTCACCAACCCTGTAATATATATAATTCGACAAAGAGAGCTATAAATACGCAAAACTATGGATGAGATTAAGGTCATAGATATGAGAAAGCACTACTCTTTGTAGAGATTGACGATCCTGCTGTCGATTTTGGGAAGTGGGTGTGTTTCTGCAGACAACATTATAGAAAATGCATTAATAATCTGAATAAAACATTGACCTTAATGTCTAAGAAACATGCACATTTCTAATATTGAGAGAATTGACAAAGATATCACAACTTGTACAACTGCGAAGTCCTTTCCTGATTTTGGAAAAATATTTAAAGAATAGAAGTTCAAGTATAAAATCTCATCAAAAATTAGTTCCAAAAGCAGCTTCTGCTAGCATCAAAGCTACTAGCTTGCTGCTCACACAACTACACACTACAATCAGTATACTATACTACACTAAAAGATAAAAACTAACCAGAAGGAACCTCGGCATCCTTCTCTTTGAGCTTCTTCGACAAAATATCCCACAACGTCTGCTGAGGCCTAGCATCTTTCGGTAAGAATGCCTCCACCGCTTTTTCGTCATTCTCATCAATCTCTAACTAAAAAGAAAAAAGAAGAGACAAAAAACAATGAAACCATCAAACCCACATAATCCACTATAAAAAGATGAGGTGAAAATTCTAACTTCTCACAAAATTTTCATTTCTTTCCCCTTAAAATCCTGACCTCCTCCACAAGACCGTCCTGGATTTCGGTATCTGAAAATTTATCGAACTCATCCAAGTCACCATCTTCATCCTCAATCTTGTCACTTCCGGTGCCGATGAGAGAGGAGAAGTCGACTGTGGGGCCCGTAGTATCCGCTTCTTTGTCTTCGCGCTCGATTTCTTTCAACTGTTTGTTAGCTTCTTTAAGAATTTTAGCACCATTGAAGATCACCAATTCATCGCCGTCGCCTTGTTTGCGAGATTTCGGTAATTTAGTTTTCTTATTCGACGGCGCTAGCGAAGCTTCTTCATCTAATACGTCGAGCAGAGATGAACGTTGCTTCAGTATTTGCCCCTTAGACTGTGTTGATTCCTTCCTCTTCTTCCCCGCCATTGCTGTTCAGCAGAGAGAAACACAAGGAGATGGCTCGAAAGAAAGAAGAGATGTCGGTACTCGGGTTAGCTTAAAACCCTAAAGAAAAGAGAGGGAGAGAACATGGAGACGCATAGGCACCGACGGGCTACTGTCAGACTCTGTTACTTAGGTAGACACTTCTGTAGGTGAAGCCCATTAAAATGGCCCATTAAACAAATACCGGAAGAGTAATTCTTTTCTTCTGAATCTGTCAAAACAGATACGCACGATAATTTCAATTTTTTTATCAAAATTTTAGTTTCTAACGGTTAATATTTTTAGTTATATAAAAAATTTAAAATTTTATTTTCACATATAAAATTTTAATTTTAATTTTTTTATTTATAGCTTTCAATACAATTATATTTTTTAATTTTTAACACATATTTAAAATCTATTAAAATATAAATATTAAATTTTACTTTTAATTTATTTTTTAAAAAATTTTAATTTTAATTTTTATTTCACAAAATTTAATTACGATCACGTTCAAAAATAAATAAAATGAATCAAAGTTAGAATCACAAATCTTTGCTTCTTCTTTGTTTTTTTTTCCCCTTCAGATGGACTTCTTCTTCTCCCTTGCTCGGAAGAGAGCTGATGAGAATCTCAGAACTGAATCGAATCCTTAAAGCCACTCGAGCTTCAGGATCTATCTATCGAGATAAAAATTATTACTGTTACTTTCATTTTTATCCAAATAATTTATTTTTATTTAATTTTATATTTATATCTAAAAAGATTGTTAGTTTTTAATCGTGGTATCAAGTCTGAGTATGTACATAATGTAACGTTAGAGGGAAAGTATTTTAAAACAATTTTTGTGACGTTCTTTCTGATTCAGATGAACAAGATTAGACAAACATCACTTTCGAGTAGTTAAATGGATAACCTTGATAATTTCAAATATCAAATCTTAATCAAGTTCGCTAATTATTTGTTTATTTTTTCTAAGTTGTGTTTGTGATTGATTTACATATATATTTAATGTTTGCTTTGTATTAACGCAATTGCTTTGGATTAATCAAGCGGATAAGCCTTATTTGACAGAGAAATTTAAAACAACCCCGAAAACGTACTCCATATGTGACTCGATCAAGCTATCTGCCAAAAAGATAATAGAGCTCGCATTTGTAATTCAATCAAAGATGCTTTTAATTTTTCTCGATTTCCTAAATTATAAAGACGTTTGATAATATTTATAAAATAAAAATTTTTTAAATAAAAAATATTTTTATTTTTTTTCAAAAAATAAATTTTATATTTTAAAAAAATAAAAATATATAAGAAAAAAGTTTTATTACGTAAAATTTTATATTTTTAATTTAAATAAAATTTTTTAAATATTTATAAAACATAAAATTTTTATAAAAAATTAAAATAAAGTATTTGAAAAATCTCAAACGCCTCCCATCTCTTCACAAACCGAAACTGTTCCGATTTGGTAAAACACAGCACTTAGTGGCTTTTTTCGTAATTTCTGCAAAACTGGAGAATTTAGAGCTTGTTTATTATAAGTTAAATTTATTTTTTTAATTTAAAAAATAAAATTAAAAATTAAAAAAATATAACGAAAATAAAATTTTATGACTAGTTTATATTATAAATTTTTAATAAATTAATTTATTTTAATTTTATAATTTATTTTGTACTGTAGGTGAGTTTAAAAAAAGTGAGCTCGAAAAGTGATCGTAAACAAGCCGTTAGTTAAAATTGGTGTTGCCGCAAATGTCGATTTGAAAAAATTTATATGTGGGACCGTTTATATATCCAAATCTCGGAGCACGCTTGAGAAGATCCCCGTCCACGTGGCATTTGCGAGAACCTTCTCTCTTCTGTTCCTCCGTCCCCTGCTTCTAAAAGTTTTCAGAACTCAAAGACAGAGTTGGTGAAGCAGAGTAAAGAAGGGTGAAGAAGTTTGGGAGCGATCACAGTTAGGGTTTTAGGTGGCAAGGAATTAATGTGATTTGGTTTAGGGATTTTGGATTGGTTGATGAATTGAATTGGGTATTTTTTCCCCATGCGGAAATTGTTCAAGGACTCGCTGAAGGTTCTCGAAGCTGATATCCAGCATGCCAACACACTGTAAGACGGCTATGTTCCGAAATTCGGTTAATGATGGTGATTTCTTTTTGTTTTTTGCTCAATTTTAAGGGTCGATACTGTTATTGGGTTGTTGTTGTTGGAAATTTGTTGTTTTTCTAGTAAATCAAAATGAAAATTTTCTTTACAGTGAGTATCTTATTAAATCTCGAATTTTTATTAGTTTGAACATTTCGAGATTATAAATATTACGTTTGGAATCCTGCTTCTTATGTTTGCAGATGTTTCTAGTGTGGTGTGTGTCCATTATAGTTATCAGAGAAATATGAGAATCCTAGCTTCCATTTACAAATGATTCAAGTTATGAATGATTTGAAGTAGCATTAGATGATTGAATTTAAAGCTTCAATTAGGTTGATCGGGTTTGTTGTGAAGGGTTTCAGATTTTGCAAATTTGCAATTTTCTTATAAGTGAACCGAATGGACGATTAGTAACATGATCACAGAGTCATAAGACTACTTTTTTCTGGTGACTTATCAATGGATCTCACAAATGCTATCATTCTTTCAAAACCATTCGAATGGTCTAGTATTCTATGATGTTATACAATCTTTTAGTGCAGTCTGCTTCTTTCTATGAAGGTGTTGCTTACATCTGAGTAAGGCTTGCTTTTTCTTGGTGGAGCTTTATACAAGCTGCCTACCCCGGATCGACGTCTACTAATGTAATGGTTCAATGTGTGTAGGGCTTCAGATTTTCCAAGGGAATATGATGGAGCATGTCTTCAGATGCGAATGTCCTACAGCCCAGCTGCGCACTTATTTCTTTTTCTAGTCCAATGGGCAGACTGTAGCCTTGCAGGAGCTCTTGGCCTGCTTAGGATTCTTATTTATAAGGTTAAGTTTCCATCTGTTCTCAATTTGCAGGTATGCTCTGATATCAAGAATTGTTGATTTACACCGTTTTTGGCAAATGAAATGGTTTCATCAGGTTTATGTAGATGGAACAACAACCATGTCGACACATGAAAGAAAAGCAAGTATAAGGGAATTTTACTGTAAGTACACTGTAAGAGAATTGTAATATTTTCTTGAATTATTATTTCGTGCTTCTTATGGCTTCTTAATGAGCAGCTGTTATTTTTCCATCACTGTTGCAATTACAAAAAGGAATAACTGACATGGAAGATCGAAAGCAGAAGGCAATATTCATGGAACGATACAAGAAAAAAGAAGATGAGGAAGAAAGGAGGGATATCTTAGAGATTGACGTTGAAAGAGAGGAAGAATGTGGCATCTGCATGGAAATGAACAGCAAGATTGTCTTGCCTAATTGCACACACTCGATGTGCACCAAATGCTACAGTGACTGGTAAATCATTCATGTCCCATGTCTTATGTGTATGCCAATTTCTACATTTTTATTATGTGCATCCAGGGAATGTCCTATTTTTCTGGATTATTCTGCATGCCAATTAACATTTTATCGAAATTGTGCTTCCTGTGACAACACCATATGGACTTTAGGCATCGCTATTAAAACAGTCTTGTGGTTCAGTGTGTTCTACTTCTTTGATGAGGATGGTCTTATACTCTCATTGTTAAATTCTGATAAAGCTATCTTCTTTTAACCCTGCGATGGTACCTTTTGTTGAAAACCCTGTTGATTAGACCCGCTTATGTTTTTACTTTGATTTGCAGGAATTCAAGATCAAAATCATGTCCTTTTTGTCGTGATAGCCTCAAGAATGTAAGCTCAGGTGACTTATGGGTATTGACTGATTCCAGGGACATTATCGACATGGGTACCGTGTCAAGAGAAAACCTGAGGCGACTTTTCCTATACATAGATAAGTTGCCTGATATCATTCCAGATTCTGTTCTCAATGGCTGTGATTCTCATTGGAAATGAACCAGACATATGTCTTCAAGTATTTAAACGTAATTAAGGCAATTCTTTGAGCTGTTATTACCCATTTGAACTATGAAAAGATGGTTCTGCTAAACCAAGAGCTGCCTTAGATTCTCTTAGCTGTCTGGGATCCATTCGTCTAGGCATTCTGTAAATAATGGTCAGACCTTATGTGTATACTTATGTACAGCAGAGTCCGCTTTGAGTTATTTGAAGATGTGAATCTTCGTAATGTGTTTATTGAACCCCATACTGATGGAGAACTGATACTATAGGGTTGCAAGTACTGTTGAAATGGTTGCCTGCGACCAACATTTTAGAATGCCACATTTCGATCCACTATGACGTCATTGTGATGTTTGGGAGTGCGATTTTCAAAATACAACAACTTTTTTATATATTAAATTGTTTTTAAATTCAGATTGCATGAATAAATTATATTTTATAAATTTTTTATATAAACAATTCTAGATAAGGAATTGTATTTTTTTAATTAAAATTTCAAGCATTTCTAAACGTCCCCAACCAAGCTAAGATCATTGTTTAAGTGTTTCGTAATGCAATTCTATGCTGTGCTGTTTATAATTTTCTTTCTCTGCAGATGTTTTTGCGCTTGAGTTACGTTCTTAATCCAAACAACCGAGAATTATGTGTATGATGAGTTGCTGCTTGCATGTTTGGTAGCTAGGTGTGACAATTCGAATACCTGAATCGGTTCTAAATTGATCTATATAATAATCGGATCGAATTTGAATCGACCTATTTAATAATTAAAATTATTAAAATAAAAATAATAAATATTAATTTTTAATAATAATATATATAAATTATTAATTATGTATTAAAAAAAATATTAATTTTGATAAAATTTATAAATTAAATAAAAATTAGATAAATTAAAATATATATATATATAAATTCAATTCAAATTTTTTGTTATTATTTTCTAATTATTAAGTAATATATATTATATAAATAGTTAAACGAATTAAACGTGTCAATTTCGAATCAACTTGAATCTGATCTGAATTCATTTAAAATTTCGGATCATTTTCGGGTCGATCCGAAATTGATCCGAATTCGATTAAGTGTTGATCGGAACTCAACTTTTTTAAATCAATTTTGGGATGAATTTTTAAATCGGATCGAAATTTGCCACCTCTATTGATAGTATATGAGATTCGATGCATGAATAGAAATAAGTTGCTAATAATAGCGTTATTAAAAATATATTAAATTTTTATGTATTTTTGTAATTGAAACTGAATTTTTATATTTTTATATTTATTTAATATTTAGAAATAAGATATTAAAAATAGAATACACTCTAACTGGCTTCTGTAGTTCTGTGCACGAAGATCTTTGCTTCATTCGCCGACTCTTTTATGGTAATGGTATTATATAAATGGATATCCATTAGAGTTTAAACCCGTTAAGGGGATCTCTTTTAAAACGGCAGCTAAAATCAGTTTCCCAGATTCGGTATTTGCATGCCCGCCTCCCTCGCTGGACCGCAGAGACCACGAGCGCCTCGCGTCTCCCTTGTCCGCCGCAAAACAATCTAAACGATTCATAAAGTTGCAATCTTTTTTCTTTATTTTTCTCTCTTAGATCGCAACAAGCATTTGTTGATCAGCAAAGTTTTCTTTTTATTTTGTCAATTATTTTCTTCTCTCTCTTTGTGAAACGGAGAGAGGGAGAGAATGGGGCGCGGAGGAGAGAGATTGAAGGAGTATGATGAGAAGGAGGAAGGAGTAATGGCGACAGATTTCTTCTGGTCTTACACTGATGAGCCGCACGCAACAAGAAGAAAGCAGATTCTGTCAAAGTATCCACAGATCCGTGAACTCTTTGGCCCTGACCCATGGGCATTTGCCAAGGTACTTAATGATTCTGAAAAGTTTGGTCCTTCTTTTCTTTTTGGTATTTGTTGGAAGTATTAATTTCTAGCCACATTGTTGTTCAGGACCTTCAGGTTCCTTGGTTTTGTTTAAGTTTCTATCTTAATGTGGTTATAGGTTTTGTGTTTCTTCCTTTTTTTTTTGATTGAATCTCAAAAAAATCACTAAACATTTGTGTCCTATGGATTCTAATTGTTTTATCCGATTTTGGATGAATCTCACATTTTTAAAATCTATTGTTTAACTCATTGTCAATCTGGATTCCTGGGTTCAGTTTATCTTAGGTTTTTTTAATGTTTTGTGTCTACCTATATTGGTTGAGTCCTTTCAGAGTCTGGATTTCGGGAGCAGTTGGGTCTAAAAAACTGCAACAGTTTCTGTTGGTTTTGCCTACATTACCAGAATGTAGACATCTCTATCTCTTGCAAGTTGTCCTGCTTTTAGCTCTTTTCCTGTAGCTCGAGGAGATTTTGGAATGTGATGGTATGTTATTTCTTTGTTAAACCATTGATGTTCTGTTTGAGTACGCATGAACCAAGGGAAAATCTGTTCAGTGTAAAGGTGTTTGTAAATTGAGTAATTGCTCAGCGATGGTTTTCCATATTCACTCCCTTGTTAGTGAAGAATTAATATCCTCTATATCTAGTTCTATTATGAAAGTAAATTAAGAACTGATCTTTAAATAGATTTAAGACAAATGGAGAATATATAAGTGCTTCCAGGATAGGAGTATAAGTTTTTTAGCTGTTTATGTTAATAGAGTAAATGCCTGGCTGAGCAATTGAGTATTAGAAACAAGCAGCATGAAGTGAATTACGTTCTAAATTTTCTAAGATCATATAGAATGGCTGAGATGTTAAGCATGAAAAGCCATTTGGCCCTTGACAATGTCATAAGACTATAAGATGTAAAAGAGAAAGATGAACGGTGCTCAACTACTAACTTATACTTTTGAAGACGTTCAGTCTCCCAGAACCAGTATTTAAGGAGGAGTTTGTCTTAAGGATATATAGGGGCACCAATATTATTATTCAGATATTCTAATCCTTATTCTGATACTATATAGCCATGAAGCTCAGTCCACAATGTTGCATGAAAGATTTTCATTTGTCTATACTGTTCTTCTCCGAACTTGGTGATCGCTTACTCCTACGGTAACCTTTTAGCTACACTTGTTTTAGTTGATTAGCAACCTTACATCTCCATGCCCTTATAATCTCTGATCAGATTTTGATTATATCTCGCTTATTTTCTTAACCATTATGTTACATGATGTGCACAAGTTTCACAAAGGCTGGTGTGCTCTATAACTATACATCACTTTGAGAAAATAGTTGTCATATATCATAAATTCTTACTCAAACTGTTCAGTGAGAAAGACAAGTTACATGGATGTTGTATGCTATATATGGTTCTTATTAGTCATTTATGATCTCAGACAAATTGATAGTATCTTCTGATTTCATACCTATCGGTTAAGGCCTCCGAAGCAATTTGAACAGTCTATTATGAGGACTGAAGTTTATCACTCGATAAGTGGAACTCGTTGTCTCTGAACGCAGGTCGTATCTTACTCTGTGCTTTCTTGTGCAGATTAGTGCTACTGTCTTACTTCAGCTATGGACGGCAACTCATCTTCACAACTCAAGCTGGCTGAAGATGCTAACAGTTGCATACTTCTTTGGCTCCTTTCTCAATCACAATCTCTTCCTAGCTATTCATGAATTGAGCCACAATCTTGCATTCTCAACTCCAAGTTACAACCGATGGTTGGGTATCTTTGCCAACCTCCCTATTGGTGTACCCATGTCCATAACTTTCCAGAAGTACCATCTGGAGCACCACCGCTACCAAGGTGTTGATGGTCTGGACATGGACATCCCCAGCCATGCAGAAGCCTATGTTGTCACGAACACCATTGCCAAAGCCATATGGGTAATCTTCCAGCTCTTCTTTTATGCTCTCAGACCGCTCTTTCTCAAACCCAAGCCTCCGGGGATGTGGGAATTCACCAACCTGGTGATCCAGTTAGCCCTTGATGCCTCATTAGTGTATCTCTATGGATGGAAGTCGCTTGCTTACTTGATACTTTCTACATTCGTTGGAGGTGGCATGCATCCGATGGCTGGTCACTTCATCTCAGAGCATTATGTCTTCAGCCCAGACCAGGAGACTTACTCCTACTACGGGCCTCTAAATTTGATGACATGGAGTGTAGGCTATCACAACGAGCACCACGATTTCCCACGAATTCCTGGAAGCAGGCTACACCAGGTGAAAGAAATTGCACCAGAGTACTATGGCAGCTTGAAATCATACAGATCATGGAGTCAAGTGATTTACATGTACATTATGGATCGAACAGTTGGACCCTTCAGCAGGATGAAGAGGAAGCCGTCCAAGAGTGCTCCTGGCACTAAGAAAGATGAGTAAAGCTAGAGAGCTCATTTCCTAGGTAGTGAAAGTGTTCACTCCCATTTGTTTTACTCTAGTAATGGGACGATTGAGGAACCAGAACAATGGGTTTAATGTATACAGTTTTTGTGAGTAATTATGCTCAGATCTGGTTGTATATCAAAACGTTTTTCAGTTTTGAAGTAATTTTGTCACTTTCAATCAACAAATTTTGTGTAACTGCACATTTGTGTCGATTTTGTGATACTACTTAACATGGTAATATGCTGCTCTCTGTAACTCTGGCATGAGACCGAGATAATGTATTAGAGCTTATTAGAAAAGCAGAAACTTGATGTTTTTAATTTGAAAGAACTAAGACTTGCTTTGTTGTTCCACTAGAACACTTGAGACTTGTAATTTCTAGCATTGATCAACTGCCCTCACCTTGTTAGGTTTGAAACAAATTTCTTGTGATATGCAGAGTTGAAGAAAGCATCAGTTTCAGTACATGGAAGAACGTCGGAGAAAAACCCAATTCAAACGACGTCCAAGACTTCTTTTTCACTCCTTGAGTCTCTTATAAAGCGTTATTGATGGTCAACAGAAGGATTCTGAGCTTGGTTCCTCGGCAGCAGAAACATTCCAGGCACTACATAAGGCATCTTCACTATCAGAACACATTTCATGATCTGGTCCTATGCTCTGAGGACTATTGCCAGTATGATGGAAATTCTCTGGAAGTAAAATGTTCTATGTATGAAGGCATGCTCTGATGCTCTAAGATATAAGATTCGCATTGCTAGGGAAAAAGAAGCCTATAAAAGAAAGAATTTGAGGGCAAAAGCAATACAAGTGAGAGCAAACCTGTACCAAACAATGTCAAGATCAGAAATCCATAAGAAAAAGAAACGTGTATTCATTTTTTTGGGCAGAATAAAATCTTCTGAATGATCTTAGTTTTGTGAAAATAAAATGAATGAAAGATTGCACGAGAGAAGCAATGATCATTGAAAGTCTCAGCAGCAAATACGTCGTGAGTGTTAACAAGCACAATGGAATCCCGTATGCGAAGAGTGTGAAGATAAACCTTCACCGGAATCTAATATTAAATAAGCTTACATATCCTTAAAACAAACAAACAAATTCTCCTCAATAAAGAATGGGAAATTATCCAAGATCCAAGGTTTTCTTCTTCACACCATAACGTAATCATCCTAAGAGAATACAGAATCATGGCTGAAACAAGCTTGGGGGTCTACCTTAAAACCACGTGATTAAAGTCAAATATGTTGTTACTATTTTATGCATGAAATTCATTATAAATATTCAACAAGGCTTATGCTTTTCTATGTGAGGGGTAATAATGCCTTGGTTTTCACTCTACGAAACATGCTTCCTCTACAAAAACTTATTAACATAGAACTTGGAACAAAATTTGTTCATTTTCATTATCAGTTTAAAAACCAGATACAGAAAGTAACGATAAAACATGCTATGAAACTAAGACCAAACTAAACTCCCGTTTTAAAGAAACCTGGCAAAAGGAAACAACAAAACATAAAAAGCAGCAAACTACACTACTAGTTCTTCAATCTCCACGGCCTTCAATTCATCATCAAGCTGCCATCATGAAGTGTATCAAAAAGATGATCGGAACAACTGAACAGGCTGAAATCCCCGTCCCACTGCTCGCATTATTGCCACCTTGGTTGTTGTTATTCCGTGCAGGTTTTGGTACACTACGCACTCTAGGCGGTTGCTGCTGCGCTGCTGCTTTCGGAGTCTGAGCAGGTGCTTCTGTTGGACTTGCAGCAGGAACTTGAGCAGTGTGTTGAGGACGTTGTTTGGTTGCTAGTTCTTTACGAGGAAACTGGCGACCTTTACTTGCAACACTTCCGCAGAGCAAAACATTGTCAGGGATTGTCTTTTCATTGCCTGATCCAAAGTTGAACGTCGACTGTTTCACACTGATGTAGAGCTGCTGGCCTAAGTACCTTCTTTCAGAGTCTTCTGACCGGAGATTCCATATACCGGGGTTGTTAAAGTTCACAAAAACTACTGCCCATGATTTCGGATACACTTGTACCGTATGGGTGCCTACTGCATTGAGAGTATCGTAGCCAAATCTCGCCAACTCCGACCATGTTCCGTTACCCATCCTATATTACCAAACAAATTCCATGTTATAAATCCATCAGAGAAGAACACATATTTGTCAAAAAATTGGTGAAATTAATATACTTACGCGACAGGGAAGAAGGTGTGGCCGTCTAGATGGAAGCTTTGCGGCTTATCCTCTAAATTCTCGAACACAATCTCGTAGTTTGCAAGGTAGCTCGCAGTGATGACATTGGGAGCGACCACCGTGTTGCTAGCGGAACCAGCAGCAGGTCTGTGGGGCATGATGTCATACTTGAAGACGCCTTCGGTGGATTGGAAGTATTCAGCGAGCTTCAACGGTGTTGCGGTGTCAATATGTGAGACGCCATTGAATCCGTAACGGACCTTGCCATTAACAATAGACTTGTTGGTAGACAAGATAAGATTTCTGAAGGAGCCTTCACTGTAGTGGTATGCCCCTTGAGGGTTGGCGTCTGCACCGTTAACAGTAAGGTTTCGTTTGAAAGAAAGCAACTGTGTGGAAGACCAGAATCCACCGGAAGGAACAGGCGGTAGAAAAGGCACCGGAGGCCTGTTGGAGCCAATGTAGCGAATCACTGCAGTGGTCATGATATCGGACTCGAAAAGACGAGAAGAGTTGAAGCGGGCGGAGGCAACCATGTAGTAGTCACCAGGTTCTTGGTTGGCCTCGACAAGAACAGCAAAGCACCGGCCAACGGGAACGTCAAGGTAAAGGTACTGATTCTGCAACGTGTGTGTGCCATCCATCTCCACCAGCTTCATTACATGGTTTTGGAATCGGAAGCTAAGAGTGGTTTTGAGACCAATGTTGCATATGCGGTACTTGTACGTCTTGCCCGCTTCCATCATGAAGAGCGGAGGCTCGGCGCTCAAATTAGCAGGGAAAGCTCGTGCCTTGCCGTTGATAAGAACTCCATTAGGGTGACCAAGTTCACCTCCCTTATCAAGTGTTTTTTCAAGGACACGATGGTTCTTGGTGTACCAATCGTTTATGATTACCGTGTAGTCGTCGGCGGGTGTGCTGTAAGGTACTGGTGCATTAGGCCGGCTGTGGATTTGCAACCCTCCAAAGCCTCCGGCAGCCTTCTGCAAGCCGATTGACGGGTAATATGAAAAGCTTCCCATCTGATCATCTACTTGAAATCGATAGGTGTAGTTTTTCCCAGGCATGATTGGACAGTTAGTCCCCGGCATTCCGTCTTGCCATGAATTTCCTGTCAGATGGATGCCATTCCTGCGCAGTGTATACATGCGTAAATTCATTGCTTTGCTATCGTTCATGCAAAACAAAAACAACAGTAGTTATAGCATCAACTAAGAATTAATCAAGAAGAATATGTTACCATGTGAAGAGAAGGGGTTCAGCGAGGTTGTTGAAGACGTCGATGATTAGATTATCGCCGGTGATGCAGTTGATTCTAGGACCGGGGAACTCTCTGTTGATAAGAATTCCTTGTTGCTTGACACCCATTGGAGCAATGATGCCATACGTCACGTCCCAGTGAAAGTATAGATCTTCCGATACCACACCGAAGGCGAAGAAGCAAAGAAACATTACGGCGAAGAGGGCTGCCATTAAAGCAGTCACTGATCTTGCCATGTTTGATTTTCCTCTCTAGTCTCTATCTTAATTCACAGAGAAGAAGAGAAGGCATTGTTGTGTATATATAGTGTGAGAGTTTGTGTTGAAGGTGTTGTTGTTCGAGTTCGAGTTCGAGTTGAAGTTTGAGTTCTTTCTTGCACCGTTTGAAAACACAGAGAGCAGAGACACCGTGTCCAAGTCTAACTCAAAGAGTTCGAAAAGAAACTAAAGCCCTATCACGGCCCATAGACAAGTGGACCTATTATACAAAAGGATATGAAGTGGACCTATTATGCAATTAAGCAAAGAAAGAAGACAGCAACACGAACAAAACACAGAAAAAACAACAGAGCAGTCGACAGATTAGTTAAAAAACCCTTACTCCTTCCTTCAGCATATCTCGCTTCCATTCTCTGAAAATTTCTGGCTGCAAATGAAAGGTAATTGCTTGAATCAATTGCTGTTTTGTTTCTTGAAATTTGAATCGCTCTACTTATATGCGTTAATTGTCTGGAGTCGAAGATTTCTTCACCAGTTTATTAGCACTCTTCAAAAGAACTCGATTGTGTTCAATTACCTTTTTCTTCTCACTTCTGATGAAAATATGGAGCTATTTATGCCGTTTTTATTAGTTAAATATAATTTCCTTTTCGTTTTTGCGGCTTTAAAATTTGGTTTTAGGAAAGCTTGTCATCTAGAAGGGCTTCTCGTTGTTAAAAATTTGCAATTGTTTGTGTTTTTCCACTCCAGATGAAATCAACAGCCCTTGGCACGTTCTATCAATAATTTATAAAAGTTACAACTTTTGGTTTGGTTTTTCTGCTTTAAAATTTATTTTCTTCTGGAAAGGTTGTGCTGTAGAAGTGCTTCTCTTTGTAAAATTGTAACAATGAATTTCATTTGGGAACAAGAAATCACTCTTTAAACCATTCGCTATGGAATTACTTTCAAAAGTTGCTGCTTTGAGGCACTTTGTGGCATCTATTTTCATGCATTTTATCTTAGAATATAAAAGTTACATCTTATTCCCTGTGACTAATCTTTCAGGAGGAAGGTAGTTGTTGTTTGTTTCCCAATGCTCTTATGCCCCAGTCTGTCCCTGTGACATTCTTTTTTGCTGCAGCTGTCTGGTTTATTGCATACTTTGTGGCCGTAGTAGCTGCATTGCTTCGTCCATTCTGATCTTATAGCTGCAGTCTGTTTTATCAATAAAATATTTGAAATACTAAGCAACTTTTGGGAAAATCAAGCATGGGATACGCACAGCTCGTTATTGGTCCAGCCGGTAGTGGCAAGGTCTGGCACATGTTGAACCTGCAATTCTTTGATTTATATTTACAAAATTATCACATTAGTTGTTCAATATCTCATGGAGTTTGGTTGTTTACTTGTTGATCACTGCAGTCTACATACTGCTCTAGCTTGTATCAACACTGTGAAACAATGAGGAGGACCATACATGTTGTCAACCTTGATCCTGCCGCTGAAAGATTCGACTATCCTGTCGCATTTGGTATTGATTTGCATTTGCTACACTGTGTTGTATATTCAGCTTAGTCTAGTTCCCTAATTAGTTTGTAAGCTGTTGCAGATATTAGGGAACTTGTATCGCTCGAAGATGTTATGGAACAACTTAATCTCGGACCGAATGGAGGGCTTATGTACTGCATGGAGTATCCTTTGCTACGGACTTGGGAGATTTTTTTTTCCCTTTTTGAGTTGTACTATAGTTTTTTAATGTTATTTTGTAATACAATGCTGCTGTGATATTCAACCGACACCGCTTTGGTGGTAATGGGGGTACCCTTCCACCCAAGCTTGGTGGCAATTGCTATTCTCAAATTATATTCAAACAAAATTGCTTTTGAAACTGCCATTTCTGAATTGTATACTCTTTCTCACTAGGATCCTGTTGCGTTTAGTTGATCCTATTCAGAAGTGCCGGTTCCTCCTAAGCTCTATGCATTAAACTTTATTTATGGAGAATTTGAATTTAGCGCCCAATTGTCTTTTCCTTAAGGGACTTTCAGGTACCTTGAGGATAGTTTGTATGACTGGTTGGATGAAGAGTTGGAGAACTACTTGGATGATGATTATTTGGTCTTTGACTGCCCAGGTAACTAGTGTTATTTACGATCTTATACTACCTTTTGTACTGAACCTTGACGAAGACAGTGAATCTGTTACCTGGTGTTTCAATTAAGTTTTCTGTTCTTAAGTTGAGATGCGAAGAAAAGCAATTCACAGCATGCTACATTACGTAAATAGAGACTTTTGTCTACACCCATAAATTAATGTATTGTAGTAACTTAATTTGACTAGTGAGTTGAAGCTTGCTTACTCACTAAAGTGTCTTAAAAGAAGTTGTAGTATCTCTAGAGGATGCATTGGGTGGATAAGCTGATCTTACGTGAAAATCACATTGAAGATAGTTAACCTTTAACCAGTTTTGAAGTCCTTATTAAGTGATAAGCATAAGTGTCATATAGTTGAGTCATTCATTGATTATTCTGATTTGTCACAGGTCAAATAGAACTCTTTACGCACGTCCCTGTTCTGAAGAATTTTGTGGAGCATTTGAAGAGAAAAGGTTATAACGTCTGTGCTGTTTACTTGCTTGATTCGCAGGTTTGTTTCAATAACAATTCATTTCTGTGACCACTAACTTATTCACCCATTCCCTCCTCATGTTGTATGTTTCATGCTTATTGATAGAGTATGGTATTTGTTTATTGTAGTTCATGACAGATGTGACCAAATACATAAGCGGTTGTACGGCCTCTCTTTCCGCTATGATTCAGCTTGAGCTTCCCCATGTCAATTTACTTACCAAAATGGATTTAGTGGCAAACCGGAATGGCCTAGAACAGTCTGTTACTATTGTCATTCCACTTCTTTCTTGAAGGAAATTGTTATATTTGCTACTCATTATTTCTGTTTTTTGGTCACAGTTATCTAAATCCAGACTCCCGAGTACTTCTATCGGAATTGAATCAAAATATGGCTCCACAATATGCAAAGCTTAACAAAGCTTTAGCGAATCTGGTGAGTTGTTAAAGAGTTTGAGCATTACTTCTTTTAACAGAAATGTTTAATTGTCAGTGTTCTTTTTCTTTCTTGTGCGTTCCTTTTGCCATTATGCTCTGGATACCACTTTTATATTAGCTTTGTTTTGCCTCGGAAAAGAGAACCAACAACATTTGAGTAGTTAAATGTCACTAATTGCCCCTTTGTTATTTGAAGCTCTAGTATAGAACTTCGTGGTTGTCTTAAAGTTTGTGTAGGTTGATTTCTTACTGTTTCCATACTTCCTCTCAGAAATGAGAACCTTCATATAGATTAAAGTAGTAGGACATGTTAAGTTACTAATTATAAACTTGGCTGCAATTTATTAGCTTGTTCAGAAATAGAATGCTACATCTTATTTGTGCACTAAACCCAACCATCATGTACTGACAGAGCCCTGTTCTTTTCTCCTTACTGCCAGGTCGACGAATACAGCATGGTTAATTTTATCCCGCTGGACTTACGGAAGGAAAGCAGGTAGAAAATATATGTGGCTTTGGATGGAGAAGTATTACTTTACATGCCTTTGGAAGTTTATTTTTGAATGAATGCTGAATGAACAAATGGTTCAAAGATTTCCGTATGAAGTGATTTTGATGTGCATTTGGTTGCTAACAATGGTATCTTTCTTTGTTATTCAGCATCCAATATGTTTTGTCATGTATTGACAACTGCATCCAGTATGGAGAAGATGCTGATGTGAAAGTCAGGGATTTTGATCCTGAAGATGATGAGTAATAAACAACCCACTGCAGATTGGGTAGCAGAAGTTAATTGCTGCCCACCATGTGTTTTGTTGATTCTGTGCTTCATATAGGATTTAGAGGTCCTGTGCTGCTTCAAACAAAGGATGTGTGTTCAACTTTACTGGATCTGCGCTGTACAAAACACTTTTCGCCCTTCAAAGCTTGCTGAATGAATTAACTACCCTCCTAGTTTCATAACTAAGATTGCAAATTTTAAATCCTTATGGAGTAGTTAGTGTGAGGTGCTATTGTATTGGCATTGGCTTCACATCAACATGAAAAACTGAACATGAAAATCCCAATTATGAATCTTTTTTTCTACTACACTGATTAGCTTTGGTAAGTATATTACAGTTTTGTTGTAATTATCTTTAATTTCTTCAGTTTATAAGCTGGTGGCTAACTGTAGTTGCAAATTGAAACTTCAATGCATGAAGATACCTGTTTAACATGGATAGCATCTTTATGAAATGTCTGAGCAAAGAATGTGCCCGTATGCAAAGTTGCTACAGTATTCAAATCATGTTACCCAAAATTTTCGAAAACGAATTGGATGTGAACATTGAAGGACAAAGAAACTCGAATTAAACACATTTCAAATTTGACAAAAAATTTGATCAGGAAAGCTACGAGCTTCTCATTCCTCAACATCGAAATACCAACCAACAATGTTTACAAGTGGCAATCCAAGTTAAAACTTCAGATTTGTGCAAACAAAAAATGTCTTCACAGATCGTTTATTCAAAACCAACAGTAAAGCAAAAAGAAAGAAAATAGCTCGTCGATCACCATATACCAAAACTTTGATGATGCCACTTTTTATATACATCTCTATATTTTTATCTTGAAGCTGCCCCAACACTTCAGAGATCCAACTGTATCACTGAATGCTTTTAGCATTTTGTTATTGGTCAAGAACTCGCTTTTCTTTCATTGCCTGATGCAAACGAATGCAACACTGTTATATTTATTTATTTACTATTATTATTATTATTTCTTAATTTGAAGACTCCATATGGCATCCAAGAATTCTTTTTCAGTTGTGGTCTCCCCTAAAACAGTGATGATATGATTTTCCCTACCTTCTCTGGTCGCTTAAACAAAGCTGCAAATACATTTGAGTCATACCCAGAGGAGATAAACAGTCACCACTGCCCTCTCATGTTGAGTTCTGATATGCAAGAAGACAAAGCTTCTCTAACAAGTTCATTCTCAGAATCTACAGAAAAAACGTCTTCAAACAGACTCTTCGCTTGCTGAAGAAGTCTCCTTTTCTCTTTGCTGTTATCTGGTCTTAAGTTAGACCGTTGTTGCAGTACTATGGCCCACCTGTAAAGAGCTGGAAATCACACACATTGTCAGAAACTGGTTTTATAATGGTTTGTGCACCTAACCAGGAGTACTATTCTCTAAGAAAACAGATACATAAGATAGAGCCAAAGCATACCTTAATCTTAGGTATAGTCAGATGTTACAAGCACATAAGAAATTGAGCTTCTTTAAAGATCCATGGAAGACAGAGTGAATAGCTTGATATCTTGGATACTAGAACTATTAATACTGTGGAACTATTCTAGTATTATGTAGTATCTCTAGCACGAGTACTTTGAAATTAGAAAACTTTTGTAGCATAACCATTAACGAGGACCACCATAGTCTTTCAAAAAGTAGTAGTAGCTTGTGTTTTGCCCCCAATGAGCATTTGGTCATATCAAAGTGCTCGTGATTTAGGGTGTCAACATGCTGAATATGAATTATAATTCAAATGCAAATTCATAAGACTTGTTACGGCAAAAAGACGCTCAAAGTGCCGATCGATTAATAAATATCTATGAAAAGAAGTTGCTATGACCTAACTGAATGAATGTTCTTCTACTCATACAATCATGTCGCTTATAAAAGTTCAATGACCCGAGGAAAGTATTATCTGTATGATCGACTTTAGGAGATATGCTTACTGAAGGATCACCAAGTGGTATTCTTTGTCCTTGATGGAGGATATTCCATTATGTTGAACCCCCAAAATTGTGGTCAATAACAAACATTCAAAATAATGCACATGGTAGATTACCACATCTCAAAAATTTTACGAAGTACTAGTTGGCACTGAATTAAGCAAGAACTCACTACTCTGAAAACAACGAACTACCCGAGTTGGAATACATTAAGCTTGTGTTTTTGAGTTTTCCAGTCAAATACTTTTGTAAGATAAATGGCATTGGCAAGAGAAACAATGGATAGAAACTACAATGGAAAAACAGATGAAATCGAACACCATACCTTCTGGTTCATAAAATTTGTCCATAGATATCATAGCATCAAATTTGTCAATTGCTGCTAAATACACCTTGTCAGCATCAAAAGCTGCTTCCTGGAGAGTACAAATTGTTATAAGAAGAGATTTGACCCACTATAAGAATCAAAAGATGGAAGAATAATCTATTCCAAGTCCAAGGTAGTATAGAACATCCCCATTGAGATGTCAAATACGTCTTAAAGCTCATTCTTAAGTTTGATGGAGTTTTATATTGTTTATATTTCAAAACAGTAAATTTACCGAATTAATGAAAAAGGTGGATAACCAAACTAAGTGCAAAGTTAGAGAAAAGGTAGTATCCATGTGTCTAAATGGATCCAACATTCATATAGGATGAGACTACCAAATTCTAGTTCATAAAATAGTATCTCATATGTATGTCCTATCAACTCTACAAGTATGCTCCATGTTGCCTAGCAAGAAATTTAGAATATAGTCCCTGCCATTCCTTCTGTCAATGCCCACAAACCAAATTAAACATTTCTGTAATCAAATGTCTGAACAATTGAAACGCAGACGTCCCTAAGTGTGATGGGCAGCCATGAGTGGAAGTTAAATGAAAATGAGGTTATCTTGAGCCTACCTACCCCTCATTAAGGAAAGTACACAACATTCAATGGGCTTGCCAATTACACAATTTATGAAGTAGGACACGCCAATTATATATCAGGAATGTAGGGTTTATCAAGAAAGAGAGAAAAAATGAAAGTCTTCCGGAAAAGGGGCATCAAAAGCTTACTGGTCCTATGTCCGCAATTAATTCAGCACGGAAAGAGAGAGCTAAACCCCAATTATAAAGGGCTCTGACATCATTTCTGTCTATCGACAATGCTGATCTATAAGTTCTCCCAGCCTTTATAAGGAGTGTCTCACATTCTTCACAAACATCAACAAGGACAGATGCAACATTCTCTTTGGTCAAATTGCCCATGTCCAAGTTCTTGAAAGGCAGAGAAATCTGTTTTCCAATCCAAACTTTATCATCTCCGGACAGTAGACTTCTTAGTTCTTCACTAATTCTCAACTTAAATTCACCATGAAGAAGATAGGTATTCCCTAACTGACCTACAGCAAGCAGGCTCATTGGCCTCATTTTTATTGCAGAAGTGAGTAATCTTGCAGATTTGTACAGCATGGTGTCTGCCACTTCTTCATCAGCCATAGTCCATCGTTCTCTTGCTCTTTTTAATAAGTCAGAGGCCTCTTTTACAGATTGACTAAATTCTTCATCAACAAAGCTAGAAGATGATGGTGCCGAGCCGCTTACTTCCTCCTTGTCATGTGATTCTCGAACTCTTGAAACTGATTCCCCAACAGTATCAGCTTTTATCCCTTTATCACTACTCTCATACATTCCTTGGACACAAAACTTGCTGTTTTTCCTTGCAAGGGAAGGTGAAAAGGATCTTTTGTGCATGTCCATAGTGTCCTCTAAAAAGGTTGACGTCTCTGATTCTGCTGTGAAGAAATCGATAGCACCTTTTGATTCTCTAAACCTGACATCATGATTTGCTTCTTGTCTATGGTCAATATACATTCTCTTGGAACTTCCTCTAAGATTCACAGACTGAAAACTACTATTCTTATCAAGAAGCTCTTCATCATAAGAAAGTATGTCATTTGAGCACCTACCATTACTAAAACTAGAAAAACTCTCTCCAAGAACAGAATCTTCATTTCTCCTTGTGGAAATATCATTATCCCCCAAAGACTGATCATTATTACTTTGTCTGTTCTCTTCTATGTGACTAGCTCCTAAGCATTGTTCCGACATCTCTACATTAGCACCTGCATTCTTATTAATAGACCAACTATTTGAGCTTTGCTCTTCGACAGCGCCTACTAAAGTAGAGTCACCTTCGATCAACTCATTCAGTTTTTTTGGCAACTTCCTTCTTTGTCGTATCTTTCACTTTAGGTGGCTTTAAAGCTATCAAACTTTCATGTACCAAATTACAGAAAAACAGCGAAAGCTCAAGGCCAATATCCCCTAATTCCTTTGTTTTCTTTCCTAGTTTCTGATTTGACTTCTTCTTTCCTTGCAATCTAAAACCAGAATAACCATCAACAGACTCTCCACCAACCGAACTACCTACATTCTTCTCAACATTCCCCATTCTAACACTCTCAACCATATGAACCAAAGTTTCGATCTTTTTAACCTCAACACCTTCCTCATTTCTAAACCCCTCCAACCCATCTCTCAATTCTACCAACTTAGCGTCCACACTGGCGAAAAAATCATTCAATTCACTAGAATCGCTTCCATTCTGAGCAATACCAGTTGAATAGCCGATCATAAACATCAAAAAAGATACGGGAAACAAAACCATAGCCGAAAATCTAACTCTTGTAATAGCAAAAGCTGAAACAAATCCAATGAAAAACAGCAACGCTTGCTTACGATCATTGATTCCAACAGAAATCAAGAAACTATCGAATGGATCTTGCTTACTCGAGTTTCTAATCTGTTGATGAAGCAGCTCAAGCTTGTCCCACCCGCCACAGTCAGAAGTGAAACGATCAACTGAAGTTGCTGTAAAGCAGAGAAACGGGAGACGGTACCGTTTCCTCGAGAAGAGAAAAGGTTTCGAGTTTTGTGGGAAACGTACAGGAAAGAGTTGGGGGAACGAAAACGTAGACCAGAGAAGGTTGTTGTTGCACACGAGCGTTGCCATGAGTGGGAACGAAGCTAATCGAAGAAGAAGAAGAAAAAACCGGTTTAATATAAAATCGGTCTATTAAACCGGGTGCATGAAATAAATTAAAAATTGTTTGAATGTCATGATCATATAATATTACCCAGCAAGGTCGAACAGCATATGGTTGCACTAGTCATCAAAATATTTTTTTTCAAGTGTAGAAAATTTTATTTTAATTTTCTAATGATATTCTCAGTGAAAATTCATACACTTTTATTTTCAAAACAAGCGTATTTTAGTAAGGATAGTGAAATACATCAAAGATTTTATAATTATACTTTAGTTTCTTATAATTATTATGAAATTTGTTAAGAATTTATTATAATTTATTTGTTAGGATAGTGGTATCTCAATCTACATATCTAATTAGTTTAAAGTTTTATTTTTTAATTTTATTTTTATGATAATCTAGTGTGATTATATGCCGTGCAATTTATTGAACCGAAGTGCGATTCTATAGTTTACGATCCTATTAGACTCAAGTGCGACTCTTATAACCCTATATATCTTAGAATTATTTTGTAAAGTATAGCTTTTATTTTATTAATTTTTAAAATTAAATTTTTATTTTATCTAAGTTTTATTTGGTGTAAAATTTGTTTCACGTATGTATAGATACCCATACAATTTTTTTTTTGGATCTTGATTGAAATCTTTTAAAATGCATTTAAATCACTAATAATATCAGCTTTGATCTATAGAGAGAATTGGAAAAAAGATTTTCATTTAATTGGAGAATAGTTTATTTATTTTAATAAAAATGGGATAGAGAAAACTTATTTGCCAAAAAAAAAGGTTACAAAACAAAATAAGAGGAATAGAGGATAGTAGGGTAAAGAATAGAGGATAGTAGGGTAAAGTTAATAAAACGGTGGCTTTAAGTAAAACTTTAGTCCCATATTGAAGATTTAAACCAATAGTAGTGTTCTTTATGTATGAGAAATCAAGCCTGCTGCCTGTCTCTTCGGAGACATCCGATAAAATTGGAACGATACAGAGAAGATTAGCATGGCCCCTGCGCAAGGATGACACGCACAAATCGAGAAATGGTCCAAATTTTTTTGTCAAAATTTTCTTCGAATCTCTTCTTGTTCTACATATTTTTGGCCGTTTGTTCTTTGGAATTTGCTTTTAAGATTTTTGTCTGGGCGTTGAAGGTTAAGCTATCAATCTAATGGGAGAACAAAGGTGAGCCACCCTCGATATTTGTTTCAGATTCAATCTAATGGGAGATTGATGGATCTCTGTTGCTCTTTCGATTGGCAACAGATATAAAAACCTAGATTAGCAAGAGATATCTCTTTTGTGATTCCGAATATTTGCTTTTATTGTTGATAGATATTTGACCTTGATCTATGAGGTATTTATGAATTTGCTGCTGCTATTTGAAATGGAATTCTGGTAAATTTACTATACACAAACAGGTTAGGCGTCCTGTTGTTTCTAAGCTCTCCTTCCTTTCGTGATTGCGTAGCTAGAGGAATAATTTTACAAGTTCAAAGCTAAGTTAAAGAACTGTCTAATTTCGACGTTTGTGATAGCTGTTTGGAATTTCTCTTCCCTCTTTCTTGCTACAGTGATGGAAGTTCTGAAAGTTTTTGTCTATGCTATTGGAGTTTCAATCTGAATGTTTATCTTCTTCTTTAAACTTATAGCACTAAGTGATTTGTCTACTGGACTTGATGCAGCAGCTCTAGGTTGTGATTGGATTGCAGTTTATTTCCTGCAATGTATGCTTTAAATTACTAAAAACGTTCTAGTTTTTAGTAATTTGGCTGGTCTTGTGCCTATGTGGTAAACTTGTACTGTAGGAATGATCTTGTTCAATGGTCCTTATATATTTTGTCTCTTACTCTATTTGTCATTAAGAGATCCTGAATGTGATATAACAGTTTAGTGTCACCTCTCATCCTGCTTCAAAATCTTCCTATTAATGAAACCCTGTAGAGGCATTGCAATATAAGCAAATTCTTTAGGAAAAACGTGATGTCTTCGTGCTTTTCTCTATTAGATGTATATGTTAATGTAAATCATGAAGATTATTACTGACAACTGGTTCCTATTAGCACTTTCGAAAAGTGAGGTTTTCAGTTTTCTACTTCCTACTTTCCACTTCCTTGACCAACTACACACAGAACTCATTTCCCACTTTTCAAAAAGTCACTACTTTCCCACTCCTAGAAACTCATATCTGAGGCTTCCGTCAAACAGACCCTAAACTCCTAAAGTTGTGCTTTCTAGATGGAAAAAAAGGGGGAGGGGGCGGGGGCGGAGGGAGGGGTATAAAATGGATGATGCTAATTCAAGAATATATTCCGTTTCAGGTGGAATTGAGAACAAGAATACAAATTCTTTTTTTTTTTTAATTCTTGATTAATCTGATGTTGGCATGTTGAAATGGCTGACTTCTTCAGGCTCTGAGTGAGGAAAGGTAGCATATTTTGCTCCATTTGAGCTTTTCCTTACAACTATTATGATTCTGTATGCTTTCTCATATATTGTCCCAGATATTATACACAGAGACAAGTATTCAAATCCGTGACCTTTGCATATTAGATATTAGCAAGAACTGATCGCGGCTAGCTTTTGCTTTTGTTCAAGCTGTCTACCAAGTATTGTAGTGCATTGTTCAAAAGCACATTATTCTGCTTTTGGACCTATGTGACTGTATCTTCTCAAGCTACCTGCTCTTACATTTCCTAGATTCTTAACATCGGCAGTTCTTCCATGAGTGACCCCTTATGGAGCATTTGGTATATTAGATATTCTCTACGATCCTCCAATGCCCTGTTCGCTAAAAGATCAGAATTCACTGAAACATTTGTTCGCATGGAAGTTGTATTGGTTCCTTGCGAAGAACTTGAAATTTCTTTGTAGTTTTTTTTCTCCAATTGCTGCAGCTTATTCCTGTCTGCAATTTATTAACTATGCAGTTAGTGAATGAAACATTGCCTTATTTCTTTAAGTAGCTGAGATTTATACTTGAGGATTGAAAGCATGTAAGGTACCACTCTCCGTACTCAACATTAAATTTCAAGATTTGGCATGTATTTGCACTGACACTCTGATTTAAAATACAATGATTTTGTTAGACAAACAATCAAATCATGGTGCAACTCACCTTTGACATCTTAGTTGGCTTAGTGATCTCCAATAGATCTTGGTGTCTCAGTTAATCATCATGTGCACTTTCAACAAGATTCGACCAACACAATATCAATCGGTTGTATTAAGTCATTATCGTGTTGTCAAATTTCTGGGGCAACTTCTTTTTAACTGTATAGCTTTTGTTCTCTTAATTGTCTGATATGTTAATAGTGTTTCCTCTTTCTTAGGCACTTGACCTGTTTTTACTTTGTTTATGTACCGGGATGTGTAAATTAAGGTTCCTGAAGGTTATTTAGAAGCTATTGTATGCTTGCCACTCGTTATATTTACCTGGTCAGGGCTTCAACTTGGACTTAATGATATATTTTGTTGGATTTCTTTTCGTGGAGCTTTGATAGAAACTAATAAAGCATGCAAGATTTACAATGCCCAGCAAATACAAACTGGATACTGATATAAATTTATTGCCTTTTGTTATTCATTAGCAGGTCCTTAAAAAAATGTGGCCTCGAGATTTGAGTTGCCATCATATAGCCTCATCCGCAAATGAAGTGAAGAGAACATGCAGATCTTGACATACTCCAAAAGAGGCACCTATACACCAGGTAATAGTTTATACAAGTATCATCGTGTCAAAACCATCTAGCTGATTGGCAAATAAGGCATCTTGGGTTAAAGTTTATTATCATAATCTTCTTAGCATGGGTTTAGTGAATCTTGTTCCCTTACCTCATCAACTAGTATATGAGATTCTTCTCTCAAATCGAGACATGTGGAATGTGCTGTAGATTCATGTAAACATATTTTTTATTCTGATGATGCTTTTTGCTACGTTAAGACTTCTTCCTAAAGAAGTTAACCAGCTTTCAGCATAACTAATTTACAACTTTAATCAATAATGGCAGATTTGATTCTTCATGTTTAGTGCGTCTCCTTGACCCATATTGCTTTTATTGTTGAAGAGAGTTGGAGCACTACTAGTCTACCGTATGCATTCGAGGAATATGAATCAACATCAATTCCTTCTTTTGTTGGTTCTGGAAATTTAAAAAAGCGCAAAATCATAAGAAAATGAAAAGTGTAACTATACTGTTCTCTCGAGAAAGAGTAAGACTATATATGTTACGAATTATATTGTGTTGACCTCTTTGAACAGGTTCCGTTATGATCCACTACTCGAAAAGCGAAATCTCTTGGTTGTTTATTGATGGAGAGAATAAATGAATATTGGAAAAGGAATCACGAACCCCGGTGCCTATTCTATACTCAATTACAGGTAAGGAAAATTGTTGATCCGTCGAACTTCAAGATTGCATCTGTAGTATTCCAGAATACCATTCTTGACTTAAACGAGTCTTTCGACTAAATACTTAACTAAATCTTCGCTTAATTTGTAGTGCAGCATTGGAAATTTTGCTCTTGTTGTTTTCTATTTGTTTCGGTTTTTATAATCGTTATGATACGATGTGTTTGTTATTGATAGAACCTGAATCAAACAAGTGAAAAAGTTTGATCTACCAAATGAAGGTTATGGACCATACCTTAGGGGGTATTTGGAGTTGTTTAAAATAGCAATTTTTCTAAAAGAAATTTACTTTGAAACTTTTAGAGAACAAATTTGTTTTTCTTCTTAAAAAATATAAAAAAACTTTATAACATATTATTTATCTAAAATATAAAACAATAACATAATTATTTAAAATAAAGAAGTACTTGTATAAGTACTACAAAACGTGTACTTAATTTTGAAATTGCAATAGCTTATCATGCTGCAAGTTTGAATACTTTCGGGACATTTAAAAGTGTGTGTTTATAAAATAAATTTTTTTTAGAATAAATAATATTTTATTTTTTAAATAATTTATTTTTTATTTTCAAAAAAAGTAATAAAATATATACAAAAAATTTCACTATATAAATTTTTTTTACATTTTTAAAATAAAATTTTCTAAATATTTAAAATATATATAATACAAAATAAAAATAAAATGTTTGAAAAATACAACCCCAAACGCGAATAATACTGACGCTTTTACATTGGTTCTAATTTTTCAAAAATTTCCATGCACCTGTTTCTCTCTAGCAATTATCTAATGTTTCTTTTTCTCAAAAGTTTATTTATTTTTAACGAACTTGGTCAAATTAGTTGATGGATCAAGGTACCACGTGTTACCCTACATACTGACTGAATCGAAACAAACATCCGCGCCCATGAAAACTTGTGGAATTTAAAATAGGATCTTAGCGTAAAGCCAGCTATGCAAAACCACATGCTTTCAATTGAAGGTATGTTATTTGCGGCGTTTATAAGTATTTTTTAAAAATATTTTTTAACATAAAAATTATTTATTTTATTATAATAAGTAATTTTTACTATTTTAAATAAAATAATAATAAAATTATGTTATATAGAAATTTTATATTTTTAATTTTTAATTTTTTTTAAATATAAAAATTAAAATATATTGTTTAAAAATTAAAGAATTATTTTCCAATAACTAATCTCAAACGGCCCCATTATCTAATGGAGAAATTTTTTCAAAATATTTTGTCTTCAGTTCACGAATGCTCCATATATCTGATATAACGATCGATTTAAAAAATATTTTAGAAGTGCTTATTAAAAATAAAGTTTTTTAAACAAAATTTAAGATTTTTGAAAATAAATTTTATTTTTTATTTTAAAAATATAATAAGTAATAAATATAATTTTATGATATAATTTTTTTGTATTTTAAAATTTTTTAAATTTTTATAAAATATTTTAATAATTTGACTAGAACGTGAATAAAAAGTATGAATGAAAGAAAAAAAAAATTGCCAAACATCCACCAAATTTGCTGGTTTTTTACCAACATTACACTTGTACAGAGTTTTAATTTTTAATTTTATAAAATGGTTTATTTTTTTAATATTAAAAATTATTATATAAATATGAATATATTACTATAATACTTTATATTTCTAATATAATTTTAATTAACAGTAAAAAAATTTTAGTTTGAAAAAATTAGGATGCATTTTGAAAACGTAGCTCTAGATAGTCCCACCTAGATGTCATTCATTTCACCCTAAAAGAGTCACAAAATTTTATATTATTGAATAAATTTATCATTCTTAAATTTAGTATTTATATCATATAAAAATTTATAATTAAAAAACTTTAATATTTTTTCAAGTAAACGAGCCTTTAGCTAGCGTTGAAATTGCCTTTACAGATTCCTGACAACAGTGAATATCTTAAGTAGCAATTTTCCAGTGGGGTCTAACATGAACTGGCAATCTTTTTAAAAAGAACCAAAACTATGGAAATCCAACTTGAACAAGTAGTAGGATTCATCTTCAACAATAATAGACAAGTGCAAACTTAGTTGAAATAAATTTTAAACAAAAACTGTCTATGAAAAGCTTTCTATGTATTTTTTTCATGCTAATAATACAACTAAAAAGTACCAACATTGCTCCAGAAATTAAATTCAACTAACACAAAAAAGGTATGAAGTAAGAATCCATATAGCTTTTATCACTTCTGTTGATTATATTATATTTTTGCTGATGTATATTGTTTATTTATTTTAAACTTCACAAAAACTTGGTATCCAAATTTTGTTTATTTTCTCCGTTGGAAAATTTTTGTCTCTCGTTTTCCTTCACAACAGTTAATCTATACTACTAGGTACACTAAACACCTGTACACTAGCTAGTAGCTGTTATCTCTCCTAACTAGAGCACTCAGTCGAAGCTTATCAACTACTGTAAGCCTGCAACAAGTGATCTCTAAGAACCCGTAGAACTTCGTCGAACGGCACAATTCCGGCGAGTCTGTAATCTTCATCGACGACCCAGACGTAGTTCACTCTGTGAGCCAATGCTTGTGCCATCACAGCAACCAACGAGCTCTTCTGATGACAAACAATAGCTCCTTCCGATGAGTAATAGCTTCCTGATCTTTGCCTGATTAGCTGTTTTCGCCTTCGTGGGACGTTTGATTCTTCGTCCGATGAAGACGATGATGATGATGATGAAGTCGAGGAAGATGAAGAAGATGCTGATGAGAATGGTTGGGAGAAGTCGTCTTCTAGAAGCTCAAGCATGCCGTCGAGTTTCTTATCGGAGAGTCTAATGCGGAGAAGGGAATCGAGAGACGATGATGATGATGATGAAGGGGAAGGAGAAGCAAGATACGTAGTAAGTTCGCCGGCAGAGAGAACTGCAACGGCGGCTGCAGCGGTTTCGTCGCAATGCGAGAAGGAAGACGGGGAGATGTCGCCGGAGAGACGGCCGGAGTCATCGAGGACTGCGATGGAAGTCTGGTTGATGGCAGCAAGACGGAGTAAAGGAAGGATAGAGATGGCCGGATCTCGCCGGAGTACGGCAGTGGTGGTGGGGATAACGAGATTGAGATAGGAAACGGAGAGCGAAGGTAGAGGAGAGAAGTAGAAGATTGAGTTAAGGAAGTAGCGAGCGAAATCTTCTTGAATTAGCCAGCAGTATTCGGAAGGAGCTCCGGCGAGCGTGGCGGAGGAGAGCTTCTTCCGTTCCCTGCATGCGGCGGCGCTTCCGCGGATGGGGACCACCAGATTCTGAGCGCTCCCGTCAAGGATTAAGTCTAGAGCTTCCAGAACACTGTGTGATCAGGTAAGAAAAGAACAATGTCGTAATTGGTCACAGCATGAATTTCTTAACTGATTCACGAAATTTCGAGAAAGATAAAAATTCAAAACAAAATTGTAGACGAAAATCTCCAAGAATTAAGGAATACAAAATAAACTAAAACTGAAACGATCGAGTAAAATCAAAATAAAACGCTCTAAATGATTATAGAAATTCCTCCTTTTGATAAACTGAAACCAATGAAATGGAAAGAAAATTACTCAATTCACAAAGTAATTCCTCAATTAAACAAAAAAGATAGTTGAAAATGTTTTCAATTAAAAATCTCAAATTCAAAACACAACGAAAAGATGCATGCATACCTGGAATTGGGTTCGACAACGCGCACGGCAGCACCGGCACCCCCGTGCTTATCTATCAGCTCCGACAAAGAAGCTTTGAGGGCAGTCGCCGGAGATTCTAAATTCTCTTTTGAGCAAAGATAACATACAACATCAGCCATGCAAACCTTGCCAAGACAAGACTTGCCATCAGAGGACCAAACGCTAAGACAGGGTTCTGTGGTTGTTCTTTTAAGCGCTCGAAGGGCGTCGGCGACTGTTGCCGTCACCGGTAGTGGTCTCAACGGTGGCTTACCAATACAAAGCTCAGATACATCTCTTAATAACAGATCTGCTGCTGCCATGCAAAAGCAAAGATAAAAAAACAAAAAAAAAATTTTGTTTTTGTTTTGGTTTTAGAATGGATTAATTGAATGGAGAAGAACGAACGCTAGGAGGAGGAGAAGAGGAAGGCTGGCAAAGGTGTGCATGTTTATAGCCAAGGGATGTGTGTATGTTGAGCTGGACAAAAGAGCGCGTGGCGGATTAGAATCACAGATCACTTTTAAATGCAGCCAGTAAAAGGAAACTATTATCTTTTAACTTTTGGTATATAAATTTTTTAATATTTTATTTAATATAGGAAGGAAAAATTGGAGAAGATATTAGGCTTACCAGTAAACATGATATATGAAATGGTGAGATGTTATTGAAATTGTGTGATAAAAAAATATCTTAAAAGTTGAAATATTAATTTTATAAAATAATTATTGCAATATTTACGTTAGTGAGTGTTGTGTCAAAGATTGAAGTGGCCATAAAATAAACATAACAAAATAAAAATGCTAAGATATATATGTATATATATTAGAGTAATTAATAATTGAGAATATATGTCAACAAGTAGTTGTTTGCTAATTTAGAATTAGTTAACGTAAGATAGATTTAGCTCATCAGATATATCTTATATAAATCTAAAAATGCTGCAGTCTGCAGTCCATATGAGTGATATGATTTTATTAAAATATTTTATAAAAAAAACTAAAATTAACTTAACTTTGTATGATGACGAAGAATTTAAAGAAATTATAAATCAAACGGAATAGAAAGAACGAATATATATAGCCTATTTTACTCAAATTTTGATAAAAATATAGTTTGATTTTTTTGTATTTTTAATATTTAGTTTATTTCCAAAATTGTGTTTGGATTACTTGTTATTATTATTATAAGCTAATTCATGATTAAGAATGTGTTTTTTATCTGAAATAACTTTTTTATGGAACAGTTATTTGCAGATTAAATTTTATGTTTTGAAAATATTTCTTTTAATAACTTATTTCTTAAAAACTTATTTTTAAATATTTCTTTTATATAAAGTTATTTTTTTGAAAAGAATATATTATAATCCTAAATTTGACCGGTCTAATTATGATTAGTAAGATAAGTTTTTGTGTGTTTATAATGTAATCAAGAGCGAAACAAGTTTCTCTCTTAAAGAAGTTCTTGCTGTAACTCAAGTGTTTCTTAGTAACTTAAAACTTTTGTTTTCATTTATAAACTTCTTAAACACCACTAATTGTGACATTAAGAGATTAATGGTACATTCATTTATATAATTTATAACTTTGTTGTTTTGTCGCTTAAAAACAAAATCTTCCTAACAACAACAGTTTAAACAATGCAATGAGTTTTAATTGAAAGGTAGTTTTTTGGGTGCAGCCATTTATTATTTACCATCACATTTATTTGGAATTAATATAACGACCTAGGAGGTGTTTTAATTACATAAAAGTAAGTACATTAAAGTAAATTTTGTAAAGATAAAATTTGATAAAAAATAAATTTCAGTGAAAATAAAATCAGGAGTGATAATTAAAATACGTAAAATGAAACTTTAAATGAAATTTGATGAAAATAAAATTTTATGTGATAGTGTAAAATTTAGATTGATAATTGAAACACATTAAATAACAAACTTCAAAATATAAAAGAAGGAAGTGGTATTGCAAATGAAACATGCTCATAGTGGTTTACATAGATTTTATTTTTTCTAACTAAATTCTACAAAGTTGGTGCATACGTTTATTTCATATTAATGTTTCCACCATATATGAAGACTTAAGCAAGAAATAAGTTTTAAAAAATAAGTTTGATGGTTACATATAGTAATTTGGATTTGTGAATCGATTTTGGATCGATTCATTTAATAACTGCATTAAATTAGTTCAATTTTAATCTAATTTATGAATATACACGAGTTAAAATTGTCAACTTTAATTCAATCTATCAATAATCGGGTCAAATTTGGATCAATCTATTCAATAATTAAAATTATTAATTATTAATTATTAATTTTATATTTTTAAGCTTCAGCGAATTTATAATATCAGTTGTAATAAAAAGTGCACGATGTTAATGACGAGATATAGACATATAGTGAATACCCGTAAAATGTACTTTTTTTAATATCTTCATCGATCCTTCGAATATTCAAAAAATTTTATTTTTATTTTTTAAAAATATGTGGTGCCAGCTAAAATTTTATGATTATAAATATATATAAATAATTTCGATAAAAATTGTGATAAACATAATCATCTAATAAAATTTTTTTAAAAATTATTATACAAAATTTAAATTCGTCATATAGAAAAAACTATATAGTAATACCTTCGATAATATTATAATTCTAATTTAAACTATTTTATTGAGATATAAAAATAATGATTAATTATAATTAATATTTTATAAAATTATTATTATCGATTATTTTTATTGGTAATATTTTGATAAAGAGAAAGGAAAAATTAAATATTATTTTTTAAAAATTGGCAATTCAGATTTGTGGGTCAATTTCGAATTATTCTGGATCGATATATTTAATAATCTGATCAAATTCGCTCAATCCTAATATAATTCATATATTTATGCGGGTCAAATTTTTTAAATCTAATTCTAATTAAAAAGATCCATTTTGAATTGTATTTTCAGATCGGGGTCATATATTGTCATCCTATTGATCGATAAAAATGCACTTTATCTCTGAATCAGGTGACTACCAACTCTGCCTCCTTTCAGTCCATTTTTTGAAAGTAATTTTCAATTCTATTTTTTTATTAGTACTTTATATTTTAAAAATATTAAAATTTTGTGAATATAAATAAATTATATCGTATAATTTTATTATTATTATTTGTAATTATTTAAAATAAAAAATTAACTTTCAAAAAAGTTCAAATAATTTTAATTGTAAAAAATTTAAAATTTCTAAATATTTTCAAACATCCCTTATTCCAATTTTGTCAATAAGAGAAACAAAAAAATAAAAAACCATGCAAACAAGGAAACCATGGAATACCAAACTGGTCAATCAATGTCCTCCTGGAAAATTTTGTATGGTTGCTGTAAGTTTTTAAGACTCTGTGACTTGCGTGCATGAACCGCAGAAATACATACATGCACCTCAACAGAATAACGCCAAAAGATCATACAACAACTTGAAAATTTTGTCAGACACTCTCTCGCTGGTGAAGGTATTTCCCTTCAACTTGTGAAAAGCAATGAAAGCAAAAGACCAGTTGTCTCCAAAAAATTTAACAGTAACCTTTTTTGTTCCCGGGAATGTTTCACTTGGTCCGTTCTTTCTTGTTTTTTTTTTGTCTTTTAAAGCTTTGTAACTAGTGGGTTGTTTGAAAGAGCTTCTAAATATTTTCTATTCTAAAAATTATATTTAATAATATTTTAATCATTTTTATAAATTTAAAATATATATCTATATACTATTATACTAATTAAATAAAAATTGATTTATTACTTTCAAATGTTCTTCAAAGTGTAGTTCTCATTTCTTTAGCAAACGCACTTTTTTTCTTTTCAGTAGGATAACAAGTTCAAGCCAAAAGCAATCTTCGGATAACTTAAAGAAAGCAACATTATTATTTGAAATCTTGCTGATCATGCAGGTGTTATCTGAGCTCAAATGTTATTACTCCAGCTAAAACCTTCTTCTCCTCCCTTGATTTCTTCGTGATTTAACAACACAGACAGGAAATATTTATAAAATAAAATGTTTTTTTAAATAAAAAGTATTTTTATTTTTTTACTTTTAAAAAAATAATAAAAATATGTAATAAAAAAATTTTATTATGTAAAATTTTTCTATATTTTAAAATTTTTTAAATAAAATTTCTAGATATTTATAAAATATATATTAGAAAATATAAAATTAAAAATTAAAAAATACCGTTAAAAAAATGCAATCCCAAAACGGGTATGTGTTTCCATAACTCAAATTTAATTCATAAAAATTTAAATTTTGAATAACTCATATATTTTATTTATATAAATAATTAAAACTTCAAATTTTAAATATGAAATTTTATTTCTAATTTTTTATTTTCACATATTTCAATATAATTTTATTTTTAATTTGTAACTTATTTCTAAAATAATTAAAATATAAAAATTAAATTTTACTTTTAATCTATTTTTAATAAATTTTATTTTTTTTATTTTTAAAATTTAATTATGATTATTTAAAATACGTCCTAATTAGTAACCCAAGCTTCTTTGTAGTTCTTTTTTCATTTCTAAACACAATGTTACTCTTAATTTTTATGTGAAAGCAACGTAAGCTCTTCGTTTATTTCCATTTTAAATAATTTTGTACACGTTAACTTCCACTTAGTTTAGATAAGGGGATAGATTTGTATAATAGAAATTTGTATCTTTCTTTCTCTTTAACGTTTGCCTGTTTTGTGCGTCTTCAAAATTAGAACCAATTAGTCAACCGTTGTTTTAAGTAATAATAAACATCTAACTAAACAATCTAATGCATGAAATTTAGTAGAATGATAATTAGAGCATGTTTATTTAACCTATAAATTGAGTTTGTCAAAATAAGTCTGTTAAAAATTATTTGATAAAAAGTAAAGTTTAAAAGTTAATTTAATTTTTATATTAAAAATAAATGTCGAAGTGAAATTTTAATTTGGTGACAAAATTTAATTAAATATTGTATTTTTAAAAAAATATAAAATTTTAGAAAAGTTTGAGTTTATAGTAAACATGGAATATCGTTTGAAGAAAAAAAGTTAAGTTAAAATAACTTACTAACACTAGGAATAAAAAATAAATATTGCGATAAGGAATATTAAGAACCTCTTTCGCTCATTAGATGAAATTCAAATTTTCATATTTTGTAGAAGTTTAACACCCACTTTTTGAAAAACTTAACTTTTTAGAAATTACTTTCTAAAAATGTACCTTTTTCTGAAATTTTTTTCATTTTTTATGAAATAAATGTATTTACAATCATAACTAACTTTTGTATAATATTTTTTGAATACCTAATAATTAAAATATCATTTTTTTAGTGTGGGAAAAGGAAAACTTTTCAAAATAAAATATATATTTCTATTTTTTAAAAAAGCTTTTTTTCTTATATATATGTATATATATATATATTACGAAATATAAAATTTTGATATTGTAAAATTTAAAAATTCCTTAAAAATGTATTAATAATATAAAGTGAATATTTTGATTGATAAGCACTACCCTATAATAGAAACTCGTCCCTCTTAGAGATTATGGGCCAATATGTGGGTACCCGAAGACAAAGAGAAACCCACAAAATATTAATACGTATATGGATCGGCCCAGTTTAAGAAAACGACAAAAACTTATTTCAACAAGATAAAATCGGTGAAGGACCAAAACATCTGATCCGCAAAAAGTTCCACGTGCGTACGACGGAATCTTTGCCTCACCTGCTATTCACGTGACCTAATAAACAAACATCACGACAAGGCCCATTGTTTTCATAACCGGCTCGGCAAAACTTCACAAACCATGTGCGCCTGTTTCTCTCGCTGCTGACGTCAGATCACCCTCACGTAACTGATAAAAACAAGCCAAACTCAATTCATCTCTTTCAAATGAGTCCGACCACGTGTTAAGTGCCTTCACCGCCGGTATAAATCTCCGCGATTCAAAACAACAAAACCGTACATATTCTACAAGAGAAAATACTCCGGTAAAGTTACCGGACGGTTCATATATCATCTCCTCCTACGAGGAAGAGCAAAGCTTTGCAGCTGCTAGCTTGTCGCTTGTCAACAGAAAACTGGTTCATCAGTTCTTATCCTGGAATTCTTCCAATGCGTCGACCCTATCTAATCCGTAGCTAATAACGACAACAACTTCATCCTCTTATTTATAACGCTCAAAAACATATTCAATTCTTCACCGGCCGGCTCATCCCTTCATAAACATTTGAATTGATTATAATTGAAAGAGAGTGATCTTTAAGATGTTGGCGATATTCCATAAATCTGTAGCACACCCGCCGCAAGAGCTACACAGTCCTGCCGGCAGTGGTCGTTCTCTTGCGAAAAATCCCGACGAGATTCTACGTGATTTCCATGCTTCTCACCCGAACAACTCTTTGTCTGCCAACTTCACCGGCGGCGCCGCTCTTGCTGCTGTCACTGGCTCAAATTCCAACTTCCATCAAAGGTATTATTAGTATTTCACGTTAGTTCTTAACGGAAGCTTGATTTAGAAGTTGTAACTCGTTGTATTACTTCAGGTTGTTCTGTAGCTTGGACGATGTGTTCTGCGTGTTTGTAGGGAGATTGGATAACCTGTGCGAACAGATACGGCAGTATGGTTTGTGCAAGAATACCAATGAAGCGTTGCTTGTGATCGAAGCGTACCGGACTCTGCGAGATCGCGGCCCTTACCCTGCTGATCAAGTCGTCAAGGATCTTACCGGCTGCTTTTCGTTTGTCGTCTACGACAATAAATCCCACACAGTTTTCGCTGCTCAGGCAAGTATCAGTTACCGTGCGCTCAAACTGTTCGACGAATTGATTGACGTGTTTGTATATGAGATGTTTTGGTTAATTTATGGTGAATGAATTATTAGAGCTCTGACGGAGGGATACCGATGTACTGGGGAATTGCTGCTGATTCTTCTGTAGTTATCTCCGATGACTTGGAAACAGTGAAGGCAGGTTGCGCCAAATCTTTCGCTCCGTTCCCTACCGGTAAATTAATCTGGAACACATACTTCCTGCGTAAGAATTTCTTCAATTATCGTTTACTGTTCGAAATCAATTATTAATTTGTATATTATGGAGTACCGCAGGTTGTATGTTCCACAGTGAAGGAGGGCTGCGGAGCTACGAGCACCCAATGCATAGAATGAAAGCAATGCCGAGGGTTGACAGTGAAGGAGTGATGTGCGGCGCCGTGTTCAAAGTCGATAAGTACTCGCGCATCAATAGCATGCCTCGCACTGGTAGCTCTGCCAATTGGTCGACATGGGACGAAACTGAAGCTTGCTAGCTATAGTTTAACTAGCTAGCTTTGATTTTACTCGTTTGTGAATTCTGTTATCATTAGTGTGTTTGTGCGCGCGAGCTGTGTTGCCACAAGCTGTTATTATCTGTTTCTGTTCTTTGTTTTGTTATTATTGTCTGTTTAGGGCGAAAATGTCGGTAACTTTGATTTCTCTTATCAGAATTAAAGTTCTAAATATTTTACATATTTTAAACATACATTAAATTTATAATCATACGTCTAAATTATTATACTTAAATATTAATTTATTTTATTTTTATTTTTTAAAATTTTCAATTTTCAAGTTCAATTTAAAATTTAGCAATTTTCAAGTTCAAGTAGAAATTTTAAAAATATAAAACATGATTGTGGGATTTTTTTTGTATATATGTATCAATGAGTGCCCAAGAAAATATAACAATGGATCAATATTGTTATAGAATCATTTCATGTATTCTCTGCTCACAATTTTTTAAAATGTCAAAACAACTTCATGGCTCCTAAGCCTAAAGAACGACTACAGCATATTATTAAGCACGAAGGAGGTAAGCGTCATTGACAAGGAGTGCGTTTGGAATTGCTTATGAAATGGAACTTTTATAAAATGAAGGATATTTTTGTTCTTTTTAAAAAACGAGTTCTATTTTTTTACTTTTAAAAAATAATAAAAATATGCAATAAAAAGATCTCACTCCGTAGAATTTTTCTACACTTTCTAAATTTTTAAATAAATTTTTTATATATTTATAAAATATGTATTAAAAAACGTAAAATGGAGAATTGAAAAGTTGGGTTGGGAGAAAGCAAAGCCAAACACCCCCAAGATTTGCAGATCTTACCAATATAGCTTCAAGAATTTCAAGATCTTCCTATCAGTGATCAGAAAACTTTTTGGCAAAAAATTTATCAGAGCATGTGTATGTATCCATCCCCATGAATTTTGGGTGTATTTTACAGATAAGTTATTAATTTAAATTCAATTTATTTTTTTATTTCAATTTATTCTGAACTTGTCGAATTCAAGTTTAATTTATCTTTTATCGAATTTAGTTTTAGAAATTAACTTTCTACCAATTAAAACACACTAAATGCAAAAGAGAACTCAAAACACTTTAACTATACAATATGCTTCAGGAAATGTTTGAAAGTGTGTTTTCAAAACGCATTTCCGTTGTCGCTATTTTAGTTTTTTAAATATTCTAATATTTTTATCAATTTGATGGTACAAATAAATTATATGATATATATATAGTATAAATAATTTTTAAATATTCTATTTTCAAAAAAACTTTTTATTTTAGACATTCTTAAATTTTTTTCCGGACATTATTCATCATGTAGAACTTTTCTGAGATGAAAAATATTTTTATATTTTTTTAAAAAATAAATTATATTTTTTTATTTATAAAAAAATAATAAAAATATATAATAAAATAATCTTATTATTTAGAATTTTTTTATATTTTTAAATAAATTTTCTATATACTTATAAAATATGTATTGAAAAATATGAAATGTGAAATTAAAAAGGAGCGGTTGGAATCCCAAACGCCCAGTCCAATATATTTCCATCATCATGGGACCCACAATTTCCAATTCGCTGAAGTTGCTGTTATGTGTTTTGTAAAGTGGATCTCTCTTTGTTTATTTAAGTAATGGGCCTTCCTATAAGCCCGGTTCTTACAAAGTTTCCTCCAATGTCGGTGTTTTTGAATTAATTCAAACCTGCAACGGAAACCTGCCCACCTCCTGTAGTTTATTGTCTCTCATACAATCCTCAACGTTCACTCACAAAATTTTATTCCTCAAAAACACTCGGCCAAATATCGAAACCCAGAAAACCTAAATCCCCAAAAATTTCTCCTGAATTGATTGAGTCGAGCGAGATGGCGACCAACATCGGCATGATGGATGCTGCCTACTTCGTTCCTCGTGGAGAAATCCTTGCTTGGATCAACACCACTCTCCAGCTAAATCTATCCAAAGTCGAGGAGGTAGGTACTCAAAACTGGATCCATTTCTTACTCCAGATCTCCTAGAGTTTTAAATTTAATCCGTTGGTTGATTGATTGTTGATTTTGTGTTTGATTGATTGATAGGCGGCGTCAGGGGCGGTGAGCTGTCAGCTCATGGATGCGGTTCATCCCGGAATCGTGCCGATGCACAAGGTGAACTTCGATGCGAAGACGGAGTACGAAATGATTCAGAACTACAAGGTTCTCCAGGACGTCTTCAACAAGCTTAAGATCAACAAGGTTTGCTTCTTCGGTTATTCATAGTTTTTGTATCTTGGTGATTCGGTTCAAGGACTGATTTGTTACTAGAGTTTTACAGAATTTTTTTGAATGGTCTTGGTTAATCATCATTAGATCAAATCGGTAATCCTTACAACTTTAATGAGTTGAAAAGATATTTCACGCTCTTCTGGAATGAATTTAAATTTGTATCTCACAGTCATGTCTAAGTTATAACCATGTGGTGGTTAATTTATGAGTTTTCTATGTGTAGGCTGTTTTAGTTCGATTGATCTCAGTTGTTTGTGTGCCCAGTAACCACTTAACTTTTGCACTAACTTAATATTAACAATTTTGCCCATTAATTTGAATGTAGCTGCAGGTCTTTTATATATTATTTATAACATTGCAGTGAATAACTGGGTAATTTATACAAATAAAACAAAAACAACAAATTAAGCCTTATCCCACTTGCGTGGAGTCGGCTATATGAATCGGTTTTCTCCTGTGACTGGTTACTTTATACAGTAACCTGAAATTTCACTAGTACTATCTACCATGTATTTTTTTGGGACTTCCGTTCAAGAGTCAAATGAGTTGACATATGGATTCTTAGTGTATTTTAGGGGAAAAAGATTGTACTATGTGAATGTTGGGAATCAGATCTTACACCTACTCATGCTCTATGACATTTCTGAATTTTACTGCTGATTAAGTGGGTTTCATGAATTTGTTTTAATGAACTTTTCTTGCTACTTTGTAGCATATTGAAGTGAACAAGCTCATCAAAGCCAGACCTCTGGACAATTTAGAGTTTATGCAATGGATGAAGAGATATTGTGACTCAGTCAAGGGCGGTTCAGTGATCAAGTAAGTTCTTCTAAAGTGCTATGCTTTATACAGTTGCAGCACTATCCACTTGTTGGACTTAAGGTTATAATTGAAGTATTTAAAGTGGTAGTTGAATAGCGGTCCGTGATTATTGCTAGTAATGTTTGAGACAAGGACATACATAGTTGTCAGGAAGTAGTACGGACTTGTTGTGTGAACCCCTCTTGAAATTGTGACGTGACTGAAATTTTAAGCAAGAAGCAGTCTGCTTTTTGCCTGTGAAAAGTTGTGCTTGCAACTTGCAGTAGTAGGCATTTAAAGGGAAGAGGTATATACCATACCTGTTGGAGGTTGCAAAGATTCTTATTTTCCGCTAATTTTACTTCTAAAATAAATTTAAATAATTTCTTAACTTTCAGTTACAATGCATTGGAGAGAAGGGATGCTTCTAAGGGAGGAAAAGAAGTAAATAGAAGAACAGCAACACTACAGGTTTCACATAAACCTTCTTCTGCTGCCTCTAAAGTTCAGTCCTCCCATGCTGTTAGAAAGAATGATGGGAGTGTTGCAAACTCAACAACCAAAAGCATAAAACCTGCTTCGAATGCAAACTCACAAGCCTATGATGAGCAGGTCTTAAGGAACCCTTCATCAACTTTATCTTAAACTAGAAGTTTGAGAGGTCTAACATAACGTTCAACTGAATGTAGATTACTGAGCTGAAGCTTTTTGTGGATAGCCTTGAGAAGGAAAGGGACTTCTACTTCATGAAACTGAGGGACATCGAGATTTTGTGCCACAAACCTGAGTTGGAACACTTGCCTGTAAGAACCTTAATTTCCTTTGGCTTGTGGGTCCCCTCTCTGTTTATTTATATAAGAAAGAGCTATATTTCATGTATGGCATGATTTTATGCAACTAATCTTGTGAGTTATGTACTGGTTTACAAATTTGATATAATGTTAGTCTGTGCTTTCAAATCAAATTAAAGTGTGCACTAGTTCTTTTTTTTTTCCAAGCATATATTATGGTTTCTCATGATTGACTTGCTGGTTATTATGCAGATCGTTGCTGCTATCCAGAAGATTTTGTATGCAACGGATGATAGTCAAGGTGTTGCAGAAGAAGTCCAGGCTCTAATTTCACAGCAACAGAACCAATCACCTGCACTGAGTCCTATTTTAGAAGGATCAGAAGAAAAGCTCCAAACTATTGATGGCTCAGAAGAAAAGCCAACACAAAAGAGAAAGAGCATCTCAATGCTTGATGTAGACATGGCTGCATTTTCTTCTTCAACTCAAAGGCAAAGGCTTTCTGACATTTCAAATGTTAACTTGTGCGATTCGCCATTAACAAACTGCTGAAGTGTGAAGATTATCCATCAAACTCCTTACTCAAGTGTCTGATGCACATACTTGTGCTCTAGTGTGCTGGCAAATGTTGCTTCTTTTCTGCGGCTTCTGGGAATATGTTCAGCTCCGCTGAACAGGAAGTTCTCTTTAAGTGGTACGAGCCATGTTAACTTGCTTAGATTGAAGATGTACGTTAAGGAATTGTGCTCTTAACAGTTGCAAGTTTGTGAAGTTCTTTTAAATTGATAATGAATGGAATGCTGTTGAAGCTGGTGAGTTTTTTCTATATGGAAAAACTGCAGTGCTTAGATATATTCCAGTTTATGGTTAATGTTGACGACTTCATTGGTACGTTTCCTTCTCTCACTAGGGTGTGTTTTAAAAGTTCAATACTTCAGTTTTTTCTATAAGAATTGAAAATTCTGATGGTTTATATATTTCAAAAATAAACTAAACTCAAAACTATACTTTAAATTTACTATATTTTACTTTCAATCTAATTTAAATATAATTAAATATAAAAATTAAACTCTATTTTTAACACATTTTAAAGAAAATTTATTTCTTATTTTTCATTTGCAATACACAGTCAAGTGCGCCCGTAGCACGGCCTTAGAAGGACCATCTAACATTGAGGATACTTAAATAAACAGTTCATCAATTGTTCTGCAACGAAAAAAATTGAAAAAAAAAAAAATTAATTAAAATAAAATTGTGTCTGAGCCCGGGTTCGAACCGGGGACCTCTAGTGTGTGAGACTAGCGTGATAACCAACTACACCACCCAGACTAAGATGCTCAGTCAACAGATTGGCTACTAATCTTCCAAAATTCTGCTTTTAGTTTTGATTTATCTGGCTTGTGCTTTTTGTCCTAAACTTTAGAAGAAACACTTTGTTTGACTACATATTTCTTCAACGTATTCAGCTACTTCAACATCTCCGTCGTGGAAAAATAAAACAAGAAAAATGTCAGTGCATGAATTTTCTTTTCTTTTGTTTTTGCAAACGCGAGACAACCGAAAAGTTCGTCAGCTATTAGTGTGGAAGTTTTTAAGTCCATAAAGTCAAAGCTAGAAAGAATCTGATTATTGGAACAGCTCAACTTAAATTAGTTGATTAACCAATCAAAAAAGAAAAAAAAATAGACAATGTAACACTTGGAAATATTTGATATTATTTTTCAAATACTTATTATTTTAATAAATATTTTATAATTGATAATAAAATGTTTATAATTTTTTATAATTAGAAAGTAAAAAAAAATTATACAAATTTATGTTTTATAAACACTCTCGAATCGTACCTTCGTCGATAATGGAATAATCAGTCTTTGTTAACGATGTCAGTCTTAGTCATGTGTAAGCAGAAGAAGGAATATTTATGGACATAAATTAGTTCGAGAAAACATTATTTGTCACGCATGAAGCAATAGTGAAATAATAAGAATTATAATGTGTATTTTTTGAATGATTATATCCAGAAAAAAGTTTGACCTTAACCCTCTGCTTTGACTTTTATTTTCTTAATAAAAAGTAAAAAAAGTAAAGAGATTAAATGAGACGGTTATGATTAAAGCAAGCAATCGTGACTGCAAATATTAGTTTTTCAAAAAAATAGAGGTAGATAAATATTAATGAGTCATCGTCATCCTATGAATTATGGCGGCTATTAGCAGTAGCAAGAGTTATTGATGATAAGAAAATATTTCATGGGTTGTTGTTGTTAGCGGTGGTTATAAATATTTATATTTTTTAAATTTATAATTAAATTCTAAACACCGCCAATCATGCCTAAAAGTTTTTAATAAAGTATATTTTACAAACTTTTCACAAAATATATTTAATTTTGTAATTTAAAACTTATATATATGTAATATTTATATTTCAGATTAAAAACAATTATCAAATTCTGTCAGAAAAAGAAACTAACTGGCCTGAAAGAGATGCACTCTACGAGTGTTTATCTAAGTTTATTAAAATTTAAAAATATTTTTAAAAATTAAAATAGTATCATAAAACGTCAAAATATTTTGTTAATATGAAATTTAGATCACTAATGTTTTGTTTTAATTTAACAAACCATACAAATCTAATTTTTAAGAATGCATGCAGCGTTTCTCTCCAACTAGTAAAATTTAGAAGATATCTATTTTGAAATTAAAATATTTTAAAGTAAACGAAAATTAAATTAATGAGTTTTTTGAGCAGTAGATAGAAGCACAACTTTAAGTTCAATAAAAAATTAAAATATAAAAATTTTCTAAACTTTAAATTTAACAAAAAATAGTACAATTATGAATATTTAAAACACATCTTTTGAAAAGCTACAGCCATTTAGTCCCCAAAAGGTGCCGAAAACTTTGGAGTTAAATTTGATCATCTACCCATCTACATTACAAGTTTTATATTTTTATTCTTTTATTTTATTGTTCAATTTGAGAGTTAAAATATATCAAAACTTGCAAACTTTGAAATTATATATTTTTACTATCAATTCATTTTCAAATAAAAATAAAAAATAAAATTTATTTAAAATACTGTCTGTAGTTGGAAAATTTGTGCTCAACTTTATGAACGCATTTTAGTAATCATCTCACGCACTCGTGGAGCCAAATCGTCCACCAGGCGTTAGTAGCAAGTCCAACTTATGGACATCTATTTTCCAAAACGCGAACATAAATGAAGTCAATATTCCATTCGGCAAACTTCCACTTCGGGCTTTTGATCAAATTTTTTTTCTTTTTTGCAGCTAACTAAAATTCAACAACTGCGAAAATAAACCATTTACGTCCTGCATCTCTCTATCACTAATTTTTTACATTCACACAGGCTGTCGGTAACGACTTGATATTCCAAGACTTTTTTGAGCTAGGTAGCGTACTGCGAACGCAGCTCTTGCACTCAAAATCAATTAGTGAATTTAATAGTTAGAAATATTTTTGTTTTTTCATTTTTATAGACATAAAAACAAATAAATATAAGTTTTAAGAAATCATTAATATATATGAACTACCTGGTTTGATATAAATGCAAAAGCCCCCACTTCTTCATGCATGAGACAAGTTACTGGACATCAATAGTTTAAGCAATTTCAGACCCTTCAAATTATTCTCTTAGCATTTCATGTCCTATGACTTTCTACTGAAGAGCGGTTTCTATTTAGAATATGTTTTGGTTTCCACAAACTCTAAATTTTTAGTTAATATTTTAAATTTTATTACAAAATTTACTTAAAAAAACTGAAACACTTTCTTAGCGTTCTTCTTTATGTGCGTGGGAATTGGGATATATCGCTGTTGACATTAACACCAAGATCACAGGTGTGTGATATTTGCTTTGTTATTGACTTCTCAAGAAAAGTATTTTTTGTTTAAAATTTAATTAAATGTTATTAGTAGGGATGGCAATATGGATTCATGGATCGGTTTCTGGTCGACCCATATAATAATCGGATAAAAAATATTCAATTCTAATCCGACCCATTTATTTATATGGGTCAAAATTGTCAATCATAATCCAATCTATTTATAACCGGATCAAATTCGGATCGACCCATTTAATAATTAAATTATTAAATAAAATTATAAATATTAATTTTTAATAATAATATCAAAATTATTAATTATGATATATTTAAAAAGAAAAAATATTAATTTTGACAAATTTATAAATTAAATAAAAAATAGTTAAAATTAAGATAAATTTAAAAAATATATATATAAATTAAATTCAAATTTTTTGTTTTTTTTTTAATTATTAAGTAATATATACTATATAAATAATTAAACGAATTATTTTCGGATCGATCAGAACTCGACCCGGTTAAATTTTTCGGGTCGACCTGAAATCGACCAAAACCCACCTAAGGCTTGACCCGAACTCAACTTTTTTAGGGTCGGGTCGATTTTTTCCACCCCTAGTTATTAGTTGTTTAGGTATGTTCTCTTCATAATAGTCCAACTTTGTTTGTTGGCCTTTGTTTTATCTTTTCTTTAATTTCTGGTTCTCTATTAATTATCTTTATTATATTTATTAGTTATTGCAGATGCTCCTCTGTTGCTTCTCTCTCTCTCTCTCTTATTTCTTGGGCTTTTTTTTATGGGATATTTTTCTCTGCTGAGAGAAACAAACAAGTAGAAAGAATTTTCTGCAACTGCAAAATTTTAGGAAGGAGGTGATCCTGTTTGCTCTTTTCTGTAAGTTAAAAGCTTTAATCTTGGGTTTTTGTTTATTATTGGAAATGTATGGTTAGTATATTATGTTGGTTGTGGAATTTGAGTTTAGATTTTTTCATAACGATTTCTCTTCGAGGTTAGCAGTTGACAAAAAGATTTTGAGAAGCAATTTTAGGTGTGCCTACTTTTCTGATCCATGTTTCAAACACAACAGCAGTTATATACAAGTGGTTGAAGTTTCAGTTTTGTGAAATCTAAGCTGTTGAAGAGTTTGCAAGGAGGTTGATGCATTTTCTTGGAGAGGTTTTAGTTGAATATTTGAATGAACATGCCATGGTTTTCCTGCTTATCTTCTTATGTTTTTGTTCTATTTTGATGTTTGTTTGAAGGCCGAACGGATGTGAATAAATCTAAACTGCACAGCTGCAGTAAGGGAAATGAATTGTGGGTGTTTTGATGCGTTACTAGCCAAGAAAAATCAGAGATCTCAATCTCAAGATCTAGATGGTAAGAAGTTCTCTCTGATTAGTACACGAGTTCTGTTCCAAATTATCATTTGATTTTTATATTATTTGTGTGATTTTCATATCATTCTATGATGTACCATAGGATAGGGGAATCTCTTACTTGCAAGAAATTTCCATAAACTACAGCCGCAGTCCAGCATCTGACCTAATATGAAAAGGATTTCAAGCTTAAAATAGTTGTTTTAATTTGTTTTACATTTCCCTCCAATGATTTTGTCAGGTGTTCCAGAAAGTAGGAATTTCAAACTGTTCTCTTACAATGAGCTTAGCTCAGCAACAAATAACTTTCATCCAAGAAACAAGATTGGACGCGGTGGTTTCGGTACAGTTTATAAGGTAGTGTTCATGAACGGTGGTTGTTATCTTGGTATCTTCAGTTTTTCATGAACTGACTGAAATTTACTGCTTTGCTAAGTTAATTTTCCCTTACATTGCTATGACATATATACCACAAATGCCCACAGGCAGTGATGTGACTTTTTCTATTCGAGTTGTTTATACTTTGTGTTTTCATGGTTAGAGAAACTAATCTTTATCTGCTTTGATGTCAACCTTTTGTGTTCTTTTAATAGGGAGTTCTTAGGAGTGGACAAATAGTAGCAGCAAAGGTACTCTCTGCAGAATCCAGACAAGGGATCAAGGAATTCATGACCGAGATTGATGTCATCTCTAATGTCAAACATGAAAATCTTGTTGAGCTTATCGGCTGCTGTGTTGAAGGCACTAGCCGCATTTTGGTTTATGAGTATGTTGAAAATTGCAGTCTTGACCATGCACTACTAGGTAATGCAGAATGGAAACTACTTTTTTAGATTAGTTATCAGATTTCAGTCTCTACTTCTGACAAATTTCTCAACTTGTAGGTTCAAAAAGTGATAAAGGTCAGCTAGACTGGGAAAGAAGATCGGCAATCTGTATAGGTACTGCAAGAGGTCTTACGTACCTTCACGAAGAATTAGAACCGCACATCGTACACAGAGACATCAAGGCTAGTAACATTCTACTAGGTGGAAACTTTGTCCCAAAAATTGGAGATTTTGGTTTGGCGAAGCTTTTCCCTGACAATGTTACTCATCTCAGCACGCGTGTAGCTGGGACAACGTAAGCATATCATCTATTAAAAATCATACGTATCCATAGAAAATAATATGATAGAATCTATCTATTTGTTAGTTATATTCAAATAGAATTAGTCTTGTTAGAAGAATACAGTAATGGGTTAACTTACCGCTGCCAATCTTCTTGTTACTGAAACTGGAGATCAATGCAGGGGTTATCTAGCACCAGAGTATGCAAAACTTGGTCAACTGACTAAGAAGGCTGATATATACAGCTTTGGAGTCCTTGTATTGGAGATTGTAAGTGGAAGAAGTATCTCCAGGGGAGCATGGTCACTATCAGGGAAATTTCTTTTGGAATCGGTGAGTTCTGTATATACCTGTATCTTCCGTATTTACTTGCACAGTAGTTCTTCAGACTACTTGGTTGTCAAAAAGATTTAACTTTCAGAACTTCACCTCAAGGTACTTGTTAATGTTGTACCAGACATGGCAGCTGTATGAAGAACAAAGGCTGCTTGAAATTGTGGATCATGATCTCAAAGATTTTCCTGATGAAGAAGTTCTTAGATTTATAAAAGTCGCGCTGTTCTGCACACAAGCTGCAGCAGCAAGGAGGCCTCCCATGAACCTTGTTGTAGAGATGTTGTCTAAACCCATCAGGCTAAATGAGAAGGAACTAACTCCTCCTGGTCTCTTGCATAACTCGAGCTCCGGATCAACCAATGATACGTCGTCTCTCTTTTCAGCCCCACCTACCATCTCAAAAATCAGTCCACGATGATCTTATTATTTGGTTCCTGTAGAGGATTTCTCTTGTAGCTATAGCAGCAGCAGCGGCAAAAGTAGATACTTCTACCGGGTACATTGTAATTGTGTTTGAACGCTGATAATTCAATTTTTTCATTTTTTTTTGAATGTGCTGCGAGCCTGGGACTGTCTCCAATCTTACGGGAATGTGTAATCAGAGATGTATCGATAGTGAATAGAGCTTCTGGCCTTCAATTGACAGAAAAATTCATCTGGCTTAGCTTGACACGATCAATGAAACATCACCACTGACAATCGCTTCTTTATAGCCTTCAAATCACGATCAAATGATTTCTGCAGTTCGTGCAGAAGATCACAGCCTTCACACGAATACAGAATTCTCAAAAGATGTGAAACAAAACCCAGTGCAACCGAATAATAAAGGGCATGGCTCTAAACAAGGTTCATCTTGATCACAGAAAAAGCCACACCCAGAACCTTTTACTACAACCATCCAAAGCAATAACAAAAATCGTCGCTCCTGTAAATTTTCAGCACAACCAAAATGGTAGTCTCATAACTCATCTGATTTTACATAACAATACTATCCAATAAAACAAATTGAAGGCGCCAAATTCCCATTACAGATACTACTACAGGACACTTCCGTACACAATTAACCAATATATAGAATAAAGAAATGAGACTAGACCATATATATTGAGCTCCAGGGAAGTCTGACTTCTGGACATGTAGGTGGATCTGAGAGACTTCCATATCTCAATCACAAACAAAACACATTTAACAACCTTCGGCGATTCAGTAAATTCAGGACGAGCTGTGTAGATGAAGTTATGCAGCAGCCACAATTTCTGGTGTCTTAGCACCCTGCGCATCTGTTGGAGCTGCTTCATTTGCATTTGCTTCTCCAACAGGATATTTAGCAGGAGCCCCCTGCTTGCCTCCTGCAGCATTGGCAGTTCTGTCCTTGGCAGGTGCAGGGGCAGGGGGAGTAGGAGGCTTCATGTGTGGTGGGAGATTATGCTTCAGTTTCAGTAAAATCTGGCGCATCCTTGAGAGGTCAGTTGGTTTTCCAGGCTTTGGACCCTGGACAAAAAAAATAGATGGCTTCTTCTCCTGCTCCTTCTTGCTCCTCCTCTTCTCAATGTTTGGCACCTCATTTGGAATGAGCTCAGCTATGGCTTTCCAATATTGTTTATCAGCATCAGTGTGAAACTTCTCCTGGTTGGTGAGAAATAGCTACATCATAGAAAGCAGATAGTAAAATTTTGCAAGACATCAGACCTATGAACTACCAAGGGCTATCAATATCAGGTTAGAAAGGTGTCTACCTTCTCTCTTTCTCTATTCTGGGTTTTGTTTGTCTCATAATTAGCTTTCATTTTCTCATAAAAGGCTTTCTTGTACTCCTCAGCTTCAAGGATAATCTGGATTCTGGTCTCTTTTTCTTTTCTCTCTTTTTCCTCCAAAAGGGTCGCATTTTGGCTGTCACTTGGCAGAACAGGACTTCAATTAACTAAATGAAGGAAAGACAAAAAAAAATAATTACTTAATAATATGATTCCTTAATGTTGCCAACAAGAAAAAGATGCAAGAACCAAAATAGTTTGGATCCTTGCGTCTTTAATACTTTCTTAATGATCTCCACTGATCGAAGTTGGTCTTGCTCAGATATATGACATATCTATCGTAAACTGAAAAACTAAAACCAAATAAAATAATACAGAAACTTCAAATTCTATATTCATGCCTAGGTTCACCTTCACAAACAGAGATGAAATTGGTTGAAGTAACGCATTACACCAACAATATCAACCTGATCTAATCAGAGGTGTAGGACTTGCCAAAAGGACAAAGTGCACCAACAGACCCTAAAACAAACACAAAAACAATGGGTCCCACAAGGAGTGTCAAGATATACCCTAACTTAGCATATCCTATATACAGTTCTTTTCTTTTGGCATTCATACCTAATTTAACAGAAAAGTTGAATTGTGTAATAGGCTGTGATGTTATAGTGCACTCATATATGTTAACAATCTAAGAAAATCTCTGGAACATCTTGAGCCAGTAAGCTTCACCAGACACCCTCCCCTCCTTTACATACACTAAAAAATACTCAATGTACAATCTAGCATTATAAGCTGGCACTAACTTGGTTTGTAGCACCATCCTAATATAAAAAACACAGTTTAATCATCAAATTACCATATTATTGCAGACAATTAAATGGATTCGTGAAGGTAATGCCATGGGTACTATCAAATTATGAGACTACACACTAGAACATAACTTGCTCAGAAGTTAGAGTGAACTGAAATAACAAAAGCCAATTGACTTTCATTTAAATGTCAGTATACCCTTCAATGCCAACTGAAAGTCGTAAGTGCTGACAGAAGAATTTCAAAAGTCCAACAACACAATGAATACTATCAATAGCTCCAGGTATCTGAAAGATCCATACTAATGCATACTACAGTGACAAGAAACTCAATGCTAGATATGAGATTTAGATGACAAAACAAGTATACAACAGAAGGTAAATACAATTTGCTAGCAGCATGCTTGAATTCCAGGATTTGTAAGTCAACAAACAGCCAGCTGGTTTCTCAGAATCTACTTCCCACAAAAATAATATGTCTGTCATCCCATGCCAACTAGTCTGCTCAGCATATTACTCGCACCTAAAAAACAACCAGTGACATAAAACTGCTCCCTTGCAACCAACTTCCAAATAAAGCCTAAGCTCTCAACATCCTCGAGAAAAGCTATTGCCACTCCACCTCAAACAAAACCCACCACCCAAACATAGCTGCAATTCACAAAACTAGTACGATATGATCAATGATAACTAACTTCCACCCACTACTTCAGTAATCACAAGTAATGCACGAACGACTATCTATAATCAACCTATCTCAATCCTCAAAAGCACTAATCTTTTATTTGACTAGAAGCAAAATGTCAGCCTGCTATGCACCGATCTGCCTCATGCTGAAACAATCCCGCAACTAATCACCAAATCTACAGATCACAACTTGAAAACTAACAAGATCTAACGTAAGTAATTCTCACCCTCGCCATTCCCGCAGAGCGAATCCTTCCTCTGGCTGCATCTCTGTTGGGGGCGGTAGCATCGATCCTTCAGATTCAAAGATCTCATCAAGATCGATCTTTCCATTAGCCTCAGGAGCTTGAAATCCGTTCTCCACGAAATCTTCCTGGGGGCGGTATCCAAACTGCTGCGGTGAGGGAGGGAAGCTTCCATCGCCTGAAACTGAAACGTGGGGCACTTGTACGTCCTCGCCGAAGCTTTCACCAGTGTGGTCCGCATTTACATCAACGAACGAAGAAGAATCGAATCGTTGAGAAGGAAGCCTTGGGTCGTAACCCATGTAACCATCATTGTCGAAGGGACGAGAGGTGGACCCACCACTGCTCACTGAAGGCGGCGGTGCTGCAGCGGCATCTTCGCCGAACCCGTCGTCGAACGATGATGACATCCTGACCGTTGGATCGATCGGAAAGATCTACACGCTAGTGAAGAATGAGAGTGAGCTCGAAGAAGTTGTTGCTTTGTTTGTTTTGTTTCGCTTTGATTTTTGTATTATTTTCTGAACTCGGTGGAAGAGGAAAAAGAAGGGGCAACAGTAAGATGCGGTGGCGGATTGTGGGGTCACCGTAAGATGCGGTGACGGAAACGGCCGTTGACGACAATAATATTGGAACCGACGCAAATGACCAAAACCCTCCGTAGAAAACGCGAAGCCAAAGTCACCTTATAACATTTTGGCTTTTCTTCCTGTTCAAAATATTTTGATAAAATATTTTTTATTTAGATAAAATATTTTATACATAAATTAAACCTACAATATAGTAAAATATTTTAGATATAAAATAATTGACATAAATTTAAAATAAGTTAGAGAATACTTTAAAAAATAAAAATTTTTTGTAAGAAAAATTATATAAGAACTTTCTAAATCATGTATACTCTATCGTTCGATCAAAATAATCTTCAACATCCACTGAGAAGGTGGATGAGCTATAAATAGAAAAACAATACCTCTATTTGAATGATCAATCAAATGAAGCAAGAGTTGTAACAAGCCAAATAATATAAAATTTTCTTTAAAAAAAGCTCTCTTTTTAAGTGTTCATTACTTTTCTTCTTTTTCTCAAAATCATTCAATTTTTTTTTAGCTATCTTTAATAGCTCTTTAGGATAAAAATCTAACTTATATACAAAAAAATATGATTAAGTGCAACACGAAACACGGTATAAACTATAGGCCCGTGATAACAAGCATAGACTGTTGGTCTATTTCATTGCAAACAAAAACATTCATGTAGAAAGAATTTTCAGACTATTGTTATATTTAGCTAAGTTTTAAATTTAAAAATTTTCAACATAAGCTGTTGTTATATATTTTTAATGAAAAAAATAACTGTTGAGCTTTTGATTCAAAAGCTATTGTTTTGAATTCTGTTTGGATAATTAACTGTTTAAAACTTTGTCATAAAATAAAATTAAAAATATATTATGCTAAATTTGTGCTTATAAATGAATGAGATATATAATAACTAAAATGCTCTTAGATATATACTAAACGATATATTATTAAATTTCTAAATATATTTTTATGTATTATCTAATTATTTAAAAATTAATTTATAACATACTTCTAAAATAAATTTATTTCATATTTTTTATAATAATATTTATAAATCTATTAATAAATATTCTTGATTCTATCATGAACAACGTTTTATTTGACGAAAAGCAATTTGTATCTTTCATAAAGCGGTACATTAAGCTTTTGATGCCAAAATTAAGTGAACAGAAGCAAGAGTTATTTAAAAGCATATTGAGGGAGCTCTAAGTATTTAAGAACACATGATGAAGTATTCACTTTCCTAGAAATTAAAATATTTTAACAATCATAATATTCACAATATATAGGAAATATAGGCAACTGTTACAATACTATGATTATTATCTTAAGGGCAAGGAACAATTTTCAATAATACATTTTCCTATATCAACAATATACATCTTAGTTTCAATCAACGCTTCTACTTGGCTTCTTCACGATCATCACACTGCAGTGTGCATGATGAGCACAACAATCATTAACACTCTCCAAGACAGCCCTGCAAGATGAGCATAGCAATCAACAAACTTCCTTTTTGTTTTTGTTAAAATTCAAAATCTGATTCACATATTTGTTATAAGTATTTGCATGACCTTTCCATCACTAACTAGATAAATTAAATCCAAGAAATGCTGGAAGAAAAGAGTTACTGAGTATCTTTCAAAAACTCCACGGCCATGGCTGCCGATCAAATTAAATAAAAGTGTGGAGCTATAGATTATTATTCACACTAGATTCTATAGAAAGCAAATTAATGAAAATGGAGCTCATGATATATATGCCTTCACAAGCTCTGAAAAGTTGTGAACATAAGTAGTCTTTACACAAAGAAATCTTGCCATCATGGTTCTGGCTATCTCTTCTAATGCCTAGAACCACAAGGAGAGCTAAAAAAAGCTTGGCAATTAACAGTACTCATACAGTATGGAAAATCATGCTACATATAATATGCATTTGCATATCATACAAAATAAGAAAAACATTAATGTAAGTTCAGCTCTTCAAGCCCACTCCAGGCTACAGAAAGTTGCTTGAGTATATCTAAATGAACCATTGTAGAGGTTCTAGTTAGTATCCATTTCAACACCAAATAAAATTTTCAGATTAGCTGGTAGCTTTCAGGTTTTCATCGCAAGCTGGAATGCAACAATCTATCACATGCATGCATAGCATTCAAACACTATACACAATGAAAAACCATCATAGAATTGCATCTGCAAGCTAGGTCACTCTAGCTAACATCCGTTTCAACAAAAAAAAAAAAAAAAAGAACGTTCAAATCAGTGAATTGCTTTCATTTTTCATCACAAACTGAAATGTAACAATACATTTACATGCATAGCATCCAAGCACTCCACACAAACTGGGACGGATGGTCTCCCGAGTAGGTATAATTCACTAATAGTATCAATCAAGTATAGATCAGACAATAAATCTAGATCTAACACTCCTCCAAATCAAAGCAAATCAAACTCACTCAACAAACAAAAAACCAAATAAAATCAAACCATTCCAGGAACGAAATTGTTCAGAAAGAGGGGAGAAAAAAAATCATAATATCATGAGCTATCTTGGTGTAGAAGTGGAGTGCAGAAAATAATGAATTAGTTTCATATGACACTCGTGGATACACTGTCCATTATAAGGTGTGTCGGATATTGGACGAAAACCACACGGCTCTCCAAACAAATTTTCATACTCCACTAGATCGAATTATAAGAACAAGCCAAATATTTTCGAATAACATGATAAAAGCAGTAGCATGGACAAATCACTTCATCAAAAGTAGTCAGAAAGTTCTTACCGAATTGGAGCAGAACGAGAGATTTAGCATATGGGCCCGATAGGGGGTTTGGAAAACTGAGCGAGGTTGTATTGGTACTAGTGATAAAAACAAGCAAACTTGAGTAGCGGTAGGAAGTATGCTGGAGGGAGAAAACTCGATTAGGATTCCGACGCGCTCGCGAGCTCGATTAGGGTTTCTATCCATTCGCAATCCGCGATTTCGGGCAGCAATTGAGGCAGTGAAGGCGACAAATAGATGAAGGAAAAGAAAGCAATTTCGACGCCGATCGAAGAGAAATCAGCCAATATCGAAGAGACAAGAGATGTCGCTGCCGATCGCAGAGAAAAGAGAAGAAAAATCGGGAGAGATAAAAATGAGAAATCTGTGACTGGAAAGCGAATTTATATACCACTGTGATTTCACTAACTTACAATGGACAGAACGAACATATTTAAGCTCAGCGAGAAAAAATTTCGCGCAAAGTTTTCTGAAAGCATTCTTATTGGTGCTTTTTTTTATTAGCCAAAAATAACTTATTTTTAATAACAAGTATTTTACCAAACACTTTTTTTATTATTTAGTGTTTTTTCTGCTAAAAGCAAAAAAAATAGTGCCAAATATGATCTATATATATTGTTTGAGAATGTTTATTGAAAAAAAAAATTTCTAAAAAGAAAATATTTTAAAAAATTTTAAAAATAAGCCATATATTTTTACTTAAAAACTAATAAAAATAATTAATAATAAAGTTTTATGATGTAAAATTTTTTTATATTTAAAATTTTTTTTAAAAGAATTTATAAAATATTTTATTAAAAAATATAAAATATAAAATAAAAAATAAAAATGAAAAAAAACTATTCCAAACATGCGCATAAACTTTTTCTACTGCTAAAGCAACTTCAGAGCACAAGCATCGAACAAGCTTAGGAGATAAGATTGTTGCTTTTGCACAAATTTCAAAAAGCAATTTGCATTGTAGAAGGGGAGACTTCAAAATTTTAAAAATTGATGATGTCTCAAATGAAGGGCATGTTTTGGATTTGCTTATTTAGTACTTTTATTTAAAAAAAAAATACTAAACAGTAAATTAAGTGTTTGGCAACTGATGCTTCTTGTTAAAATAACCTTTTTTTTTTACTTGAAAAAAAAGGCATCAAAATAATGCTTTTCATAAAAACAGCGCGAAACTTTTCCTTCCAGTATTGAAAATACGTTTTTGTCCATATTAAGTTAAAATAATTATAGAGTTTATAAACACTCTTATTCTTTTTATTCTTTCTCATTTCTCACTAAGTCTCTCTCGATCTCTCGCTCTCGGCTCCTTTTCGCTGCCCCTCCTCTCCTGCGATGCAAAATTTTCCGCCACCGTTTTCACCCTGCGTCCGATTGTTGAAGTTCTCCAAGTATTGCGTCCCTCTTTCTCTAGTTTCTCTTTTGTTCATGTTGTCGAGATCGTCGGAGCCTTAGCTTCTATTTAATCACCGCCATTGATTTCGAGGAGGTGTTGGTATATGAAATCAAACCCTTTGTTTGAAGAGATCTGGAGCAGGGCCAACAGAAATGGTGCTTGCTAAGCAATACCTTTACACATAGATATCGCTCCACATCTACCGTTGCCATCTCTCTCGCTATGCTGTGGCGATTCAGATCAGAAGATTCGGCTCTCCGGACAATATCAGTAGATTACCGCGGATTGTTGAGATTGCTGCGGATTTGCTTAGAGATGGTTAACTTCCTTATGAGCATATCTTGTTTAAGTTTTGTTTATCAGGTATAACATGCTTTTTGTGTTTGTTTTCCCTTCATGTGCCTGTGTTTATGACGAAAAAGTTATCACATATTGATTGCTGAAGAAAGCATTTTTTATATTATCTAACCTCTATATTGATTCTGAGGTTCTTATATTGGTAAAGAAAAGCCGGAAGCTGAATTATCCCTTGCAATGGATGCGGTACTGCGAGTGTTCAAAAGTGTCAACGGGATCACGCAAGATGAAGTAGGAAATTAAAGTTGCTGTTGCATTTAGTCATTTTGTATAATAATCAATGAAATGTTTAAGTGAGGTTGTAGGAAATTATAAAGTCGCTATTTTTGTTATATGTAAGTCTTGCATGTTTTTCAATTTATTTAAATTATCCTCTGCAAAAGTGTCATTATAATGCAACAAGCCTATTTTCTAGATGATATGCGCTATGTATTTTTGATGGTTTAGTGACTTACTCTTTAGGCTTCAAGTCCTTTAAAATTTTCCTATGGAATGAATTGATATCGTCTAAAATCTTCACTATACCTTTATACTTATTACCTTATTTGCTCTGCTACAGTTTGGTGGAGATAAAGTCGCATATGCACTCTCTCAAGGTTTGAAGGTGCTTGCTTGTGTTGGTAAGACTCTCAAACAGAGAGCAGCAGGAACTACTATGGATGCTGTTGCTGCACAAACTGAGGCCATTAAGGTAGGGATTATAAGTTTATATTGTTGTTTATGGTTTATAAACATATAAAGCTATGTTATGGATTACAAATGAAGTTAGTGTCCTATTCAAAGTTATGTTCTTTGTGCAGGAAATATTAATGACTGAACAATGTTGTGGTGGTTTATGAGCCTGTTTGGAAAATTAGAACTGGTAAAGTGGCAACCCCAGCTCAAGCACAGGAAGTATGTTTATGGCAATGTTTGGACTTTTTTTATTTTTTTAGTTGGGATGCATTGCTGTTTTGTGGTGCAATCTTCTGTAGGATCAACAAGGTTTGTGATGCAGCTTTATGCTCGTTAGTTTTGAAAAAAGGCTGCTTGTTATGCTTATTATTAATGGCTGGAGCAGTAAAGGCTGATTAAATAAAAGAAGCATTACTGGCTGGAACAGTCTGACTTATTGCTGACTAGTTACTGCTAGCTGGTTACAGAAAATTTTAAAGCTATTGTTAGCTGGTTGCAAAAAATTTTAAAGCTATTGCTAACTGGTTGTAAAAAGTTACTATTAAGATGTTATTTCTATTGATTGTAACGTGTTACTTGATGTTGAGATGTTATTATTTTTATTTCTAACTTGATATGAATGGTGATGTTGTTGCTTACTGCTGGCTGAATGATATTACTTATTACGTGATATTTTTAACTTGTTATTTGATGTTAAGATGTAGTTGCTTATGGTAAGAAATCTAAGATTGCTTTTGGAAATTGCATACAGAAATGCTTAAAGTGGGAAGCCATATGTTGCAAAATAATATATTCAAGACATAGAAAAATATTATAAAATATTAATTAATTAATTAATTAATTAACTAATTATATAAATAATATTATATTTATATATTTAAAAGTAATGGGAAAATATTATTACAAAATTTAATATATTTATTAATAGGTTTATAAATATAATATATTAAATATTAAATAAAAATTATTATATTAAATAAAAGTATATTTATATATTTACAGTAATTTTAAGATATTATTACAAATAATAATAATAATAATATATCTATTAATAGGTTTATTAATACTACTATAAAAAATATTTAAAAAAATATTTTAAAAATATGTTATAAAGTAATTTTTAATAAACAAGATAATATATGAAAATAGATTTTTAAATTTAACAATATATCATTTATTATATACCTAAGGATATTTTAGTTATTATATATCTTATTTATTTATAAACACAAGTTTAGACAAATATATTTTTATTTTTTTTTTACGAAAAATTTTTAAACAGTAAAATTTATCCAAACAGAATTAAAAAAAAAATAGTTTTCTAATTAGAAATTCAACAATCACTTTTTTTAGCAAAAACACATAAACAACGACTTCGCTCAAAATCTCTAAATTTAAAGCTTAGTCAAAACCCTGATCTTTACAAAGCACAGAAACTCTTCGTAAAAAATTGCAGTCAACCACTAACGACTACATTAAACAATTATCGTTAATCTGATGTACAGGAAAAGTGGAGAGTTGTACAACACTCTATTATGAATAGAAAGACAAACTACATGAAGAGGAATATACATGTTACAAAATTTTGCAAGTCATAGAGCAAATTATTCATCTCCTAGCGAGCACTTTTTGGACTTGTCTTGTAACGCTATTCAGGAGAGGTTCAAACGGAAGCCGAGCTACAACTTTCAGAGCCAAAGGAGAACCAAAGACATCTTTGCTGTTAGCAAGTCTACCCCAGGAGCCTGGAAGTAAAATAACTGGTCCTCTTTCAAGTCACTGATCGCTGATCCATGGGAGCATTTACGATCGTCGGCAATGATTGTAGGCTGGGTTTCGCATTGGCGGTCGCATGAGGTGCCAAAAGAAGAGTTCTTGTGGGCTGTCCAGCATCAGTTTTTGCTGTGCATATCTGCAATTAGAGAAAACAAATCTATACATAATGGAAAGGAGAAAACTCCACATACAAAAACATAGACGCATGACCTGTAGCACCAATTATATACAAGTCCTCAAAAACCACAAAAAATCACCAAACAAATAAAAAGAAACTCAAAATGTTCCGATTGCTGTTAATTATATTCGAAATCAAACAGACTGTCCAGAGGAATGAGACGCAATGCACTTGTGGAGCTGCCTTGAGTACCCTCTAGGGTGATCTAGAATTAATCTGCTATGAAATATCTTGTATTTGATTGTTCTGGCAGACATGCAATGCTGCTAGTCCTTTGACAGTGTCTGGGCCTAAATGTTGAATATGGAGATTGTGTGTGCTTAATCTTCCTCCAGTGCTTATCTCCACAAGCTCATAGGAGCTTGATGCTTCCTGCAAATAACATTGGTTAGTAATGAATCAAGAAAGAAATGTCACTGACACAACAGCAGATGCACAACTAGTTAGAATTCATCAAAAAGATTGACGTTTCGATTGTAAAACTTTGGATGAGCAGTCAAGTTGATGCACTTAAACTTCAAAGAAACCACAAGAATGCTATAGAGCAAGGAACTACAACAAGCCTTAGAAAGACAAGAACCCTATGGCAAGGACAAACTAGAAATGGAATATAGTTGTAGGAATCATTGAAGAGCTTATGACTAAGTATGAATTTCTTTAGCAAAGTGTTATCCATAATGCTGGTTGGAAGACCTGAACTAACTCCCAGACTAAAGAAAGGGTGCACCATTACTTGAAAACACTTTCATAGATTTATCTGTAGTTTGAATAATTGAATAATTTTGCCGGCAATATATCATGAGAATATATCAGTAAAACTACTATTACCAGAAAACTAAAACCACTATTTAGAACTCCCTGGTTGAAAACATCTAGCCTGTAGACTTCTGAACAAACAATGCGAATTTTCTTTTTTCTATGTTTTGAAGTAACTGACGACCAAATGGATTCTGGTATTTCAGCAGCATTTAACAGGAACAGGGGGTTAGTGTAAATTAATTAGATAACCATCCAGCACATGTAACCAAAACTTGACCTGAGAAAATGGTTATGGTAAAAGTAAGTCCTATGGTATTGAAGTATTGTGTGTGACTGCTTATCTTTGCAACATAATCCACAATAACCTCATGGAAATCTCTCAAGATGAGAAGCTGTATGATTATAACTGACAATAGTGTCTCTAAAACTGAGACCAAGGTAGGGCAGGTCACTGCTTCTTTCTTGTAGTAACCAGCAAGCAATTAGCACCCACTAGTAACCAGGGTGCTCAGCTCTCACCCTCGCACAAGCTTCTCCATATGAACTAAGCCCAAACCCTCACTTACAACTGGAAGCAAGCAAGCACTAAAGATCTTGATTAAGAAAGCCTAACACGAGTACGCACAGTAGGGACATATGACACTAGGAAAACAGATTGCGTACAAATTTCTGATTTCTATCTAATACCTTCAAGTATCTACTGTAAAATCTAGAACCTCATAGTATAACTATGACCATCATGCCAGCTTTAACTCCAACCAATGAGAAGATTTACTTTGCAAGAAGCGTAGCTCTTACATTCTGCATCCCTAACCCTTTTCCAAAAAAACTGTAGTATATATCCTAGGATAGGTAAATAATCATTCGCAATCACCAATCTGAGCACTAAACTTGCATAGTTAATAAGACTGTAGAAAAGCGAACACCTAAGGGGGTTCTCTCCTCAAATATCAGTGGCTAAATCAAGGCAACTACCTCATACTAAATACTGTTACGCCAACATAATTTACTTTAAAATGCTAAGAAAACCAAAAGTTTCAATCTTCCAGCAATCAAAGTTGATTACGCACTCCATTAAACTAACCTGCCTAGTAAACGTTCACTTGATATGAGTGGCGTTTCTTGACTGCCTCTGCAGGTATGAAATGCAACGCTTCCTCCCTCCTATCAAAATTTCCATAACCACATTAGCACAGTAACACCTCTCCTCATTCACTTCAACTCCAGCATGCTCGTCAACAATCACAACCTCTAAACTAGCCTCAACAACAACCAACACCCTAGGATTAGACACCGGTAATACTTCGGTTCCTACCTCCGTTTCCCTCTGCTTTGCAGAACCGCAAATGCACCGGTGAATCAACACTCTTCCCGGCAGCAGGAACATATACAACAGCAATATCAGGCGCTCCAACACCGTTAAAGTTCCAAAGCAAGTCTGCGTAATCAGAAAGAGAACCAGAATCCGCAAGAGTACAGCGACTCGATCAAGCCTAGGCCGGAGGGGGACTACCGATAAAGCACCGGCGCGGAGCGATGAAATCGGGGTGAATCAATCACGTGGCCATTTAATATAGTTAGGACATTTGTTGATGGAGTGATTGAAGGAGTGACTGAAGACCGTTTGAGGAAGGAGAGATCGGTGCAGCGAAATGGTTAGTAGCGGTTGGTCGGACATGGCTTGGAGATGAAAGATTGAGAAGAGAGATCTCGGAGGAGCTGGAAGGGGGCAGCGGATCGGAGGAGGTGAAGAAGCGAGCGGCTGTAGAAGCTTCTCGGATCTACGAGATACCGGCGGCGAAGAGGGACGAATCCCGGTTTCAGTGTGCCCGATTTCAAAGGGCGTAGTGCTAGGCAAGGATGGAGAGCAGCAGCAGGAAGACATTGTCTGCTTTGCTTTTGTAATTTGGCTAGTGAGAGAGACGAGGGTGGTTTTATGTTTTGCGCTAAATGGACAAAGCCGGAGATCAACGGTTAACCGATTGGACCCTTATGATCAGGCCTAACATTTGTAGAGAAAAGTTAGAATTTTGAGAAGTAGATATAGATTAGGAAGTTAATTATAAACACATGATTATTAGTCAAGCTAAAATTTGTTTATCTTACAGCAATTGATAGTATATTTAAGTCAGGCTAATGTGTCTTTTTCAATCCATTTATTGGGTCAGCTGAGTGAGTTTTAGCGAGAGATAACAGTTAAAATCGCCATTAACATTACTTAAGTGCAGCATTTCAAACTGCAGTGCGTGCATGGTAGGTAGAGAACGCGTTATGGCATGCATCCCACGATTTTCGTCGATGATCCTCAATAGAAATGCTTTAGCTACAAGGGTCGCCCCATAGAATTTCTCCCTTCAGCAGACACCATACAATCACCGGCACTACCGTCGTCGATCTGCGATGCAAACATTATTTCTCCACAAGACGGTACTGATCATGCAACGAGCACGGCGGCTGCTGCTTCTTTCTGCTGCCCAGTTCATATTCATCCACATGGTCCTCTTTTCCGCAGCTCTCATTCTCCTTATCAACAACGACTCGCGCTTCCTCCGTCTCGTTCGATGCCGGTCGGCGCCATTGCTCGACGACGAAGTAGGCAATCCTCAAGTAGCGACACTCGGCACCATCTGGCAGCAAAATAATGTTCTTTCGGATCATGAATTAATATCCTCTCATTGTTCTAACTTCTCTTCTGCTTTATCGCCGATCGAGTTTCTCCGATCAAGCTCGAAGACAGCCTGGTTCGCCACCAGATCCAGAAAATTCTTCGGTTTCCGTCAGAACACAAACTCTTCCAATAAGCAGCGAGACTTGTGCAAGCTTCGGTTTTTCATGACATGGTTTTCGCCGTTAGAAACCTTCAGACGTCAAGAAGTCCTAGCCATGGAGAGCTTGTTCAAGTCCCACCCGGACGCTTGCCTTCTAATCCTCTCAAGCACCATGGACTCGACTCAAGGCGCTTGCCTTCTTCGCCCTTTTATTGAAAAAGGCTTCCGCGTGACTGCCATATCGCCGGACATCCATCATTTATCGAAGAACACGCCGGCATCTCCATGGGTCGAAAAACTCCGTCGCGGAGCAATCCACACCGGTGAGGTCTCTCTCGCGCAGAACCTCTCCAACCTTCTCAGGTTACTCGTTCTCTACAAGTTCGGAGGCGTTTATATCGACACGGACGTTGTAATCATGAACAACTTCTCCCGATTAAGGAATGCAATCGGAGCACAAAGCATTGACAGGGGAGGAAACTGGACAAGACTCAACACGGCGGTAATGTCGTTCGACAAGAAACACCCGTTGGTATCCAAATTCATCGAAGAGTTTGCGGAAACGTTCGACGGAAACAAGTGGGGATACAACGGACCTTATCTTGTCTCAAGAGTTGTAACAAGAGCACTGATCTTGTCAGCATCTTCGGATGAGTTGCGGCAAAGAAACGTAAGTCGACAGGAGCTTGGAAACTTGACTGTTTTGCCGCCGGTCGCATTTTACCCGGTGGGTTGGCGGAGGATTGAGAAGTTGTTTCGTAGACCGAGCGATGAAAGAGAAGCAAGATGGGTGTCGGAGAAGTTTGGGAAGATTAAAGAAGAAAGCTTGGCGTTGCACTTGTGGAATAGCCGGAGTAGGAAGTTCAGTGTTGAGCCGGGGAGTGTGATGGCGAAGATGGTGCAGGATAGGTGTTTAATCTTCTGCAACTCCTTTTGACGATTTGCGAATTAGTCAGAATTAATCTTCAAGCTTAGTTTAATGGGTTGCATACGTGAAGTGCATCCATAATCCATCCTAAATATGTTTTGAACCAACTGCTATGTCATTTACTTGATTCAAACTTTTAGAGACCCAAAAGATAGTTATATAGACAACTTCTTTGACTAAAAACTGTGAAGAAATCGCAGGAAACGTTTGAAATTATTTTTAAAAATAAATGTTTTCGAATAAAAAATATTTTAACATTTTTTGAAAATAAATTATATTTTTTTAGCTAAAAAAGTAATAATACTGTCTCACAATGTAAAATATTTTTGTATTTTTAAAATTTTAAAACATTTTATAAAATATTTTAAAAAATTATTAAAAATATAAAATAAAAAAATAAAAATAAAAATACGTATATAGATAATGCTAAATATGATCTTTGTCCCAACTTTTTAGTAGTCATCCTACGAGTTTTTATAAATTAAAATATATATTTACGGAGCCCCATAATACTTAGTAACTCAACATAGCCTAATGTATTTATTTCAATTCAATATGTGTGATTATTTTAAGTTGAATTTAAAGATAGCGAGGATTTTTATTTATCTAATAAAATCTTTTTATAAAAAAATTAGTTGGAATCAGTTTCTTCTTCGACTTTGTTATTTAACTGGAACAAGGTCATCCTTGTCGTTGCAACAAGGACAAGAATGTGTACCTAATTAACTTGGCGCACCCAGCGTTCCAGCCCGAGTTGCTTCAGTGGATGCCATGCCCCAGGTCAGCGTTGCTCGGACGAGGAAATTTACCCTTGTACCTTTGTTATTTTCCTATCGGTTTCTGGCAATATTTTTCTGTCATCGTCACCACATCCACCTCTGCACGCAGATTGTTATTTTTTATTTTCCTTCGTTAGAAGAGTTGATTTTTTGAAATAACATTGTGACTACCACTTCCGGCATCAAAATTCTCCTTGTCTAGCGGGCTTCCAGAAGCATCTTTAGAAAAACCACCTTTATGTTGGATTCAAATTTATGCAATTCTGCAGAAGATAAGTTCATCTGCTGATCTCTCTCCTCATATCTTTGGTCACTCCTAGTCGAAGCAAAAGCTTCACCGCTACGCCTCTTCTTAGATAACTCATTTCGTCTAACTTGGGCAATCTGCACTTACTTTTGCAGCAATTCTTGTAGGAGCTGTTCGTCGATCAAGTAGTAAAAACAACGCTTGTTCGATTGTAGGTCTCAACGTTTTGCCTTGATCTTGATGATGCTTGGACAGAATTAACCCAGCTCCTTGGAAAGACTTGTCCTCAGAGAATCTGTGTTTTATCCTGCGATTCAACGGTTACAAATTGCTCAATTAATGCACCAAATAGACAAAAAAGAAAACTAAACAAGCAAATACAATAAGAAGGATTTCAATTGACTACAATAATGCGCGCGCGCGCGAGAGAGAGAGTAACAAAGATTGAATCTGAATGGTCGGTCAGGAAGCATCTTAAATCTTGAACAAAAAAGATCAATTGAATACATTAAACCAGGGATTACCTTCGAATCAATTGAACTTGGCAGAATCTTTTCAGGCTCAATCTCATCATATTCCACAGCTAACTATCAGGATCATATGGTAGAGGGAACAGCTCAAAGATTCGTTCTCGTAACTCGAGAACCAGTTCCTAACATCCAGTGGTTTTGAACCAAAATCCGAGGAACAGCAAAAGCAAAATCAATTTATTGAAAAAAGAATGAAAACAAAAAGAAGTAAGAAAAACTAACAATAACGGAAACTTTTACCTACAAGAAGGGAAAAAAGCAATAACAATCAAAAGAACTTCTTAAGTCTCTACCAATTGAGAAAAGAAAAACTTCAATTGAAGATTTACCGATTGATTTCTAAACTATATACAAAAGTTTTACGAAGTCACAACAGAAAAGGTAGTGATTACCTGGGAAGATAGAAGGAAGTGATCAGGCTTTCTCCATTCTTTCCGGCCATGGCCGCTTGGCCAGCTGAGCGGCAGAGAATTTTTCTTTCGAGATGCTCACTTTTCTAAGTTTTTTTCTTCAGAATTCAAACTTCACGCGTGATTTTAGCGGGAAAATAATTTCCTAAGTGAAAAACTGAACGGCCCATAAAGCAGCCCATCGTTTTAGCAGCGACTACTTGGGCTACCAATCAGCCCGAAAAGAGATTATTGGATCTAGCTTTCTCCCCAAAATCATTCATCCGTCCATTCAACGGTATGATGAACGCCCTCCAGCTAGCGGCTGGATCTGAGCTGTAACATGTCCATATTATTCTTCTCCTGAGTTTCTAAATAAATCTTGAGGCGGTTGTTTGTTCCAAGTCAAAAACCGACACCAACCACACGTTTTCAAAATTTTCACGATATTCAACCTGCACCGTACGTTCACCTACATCACCGACTAATCTTGACCGTTCCTTCTGCAGCGCGTGGTCTTTAAATAGCGCCGTGCCTTGGCTGCCCTATGGTCTATCGGTGTGGTCGCAGGTTTCTACAGGCGTTTGGCGCCAGTCTAGCGCTGCGATAGCTCGATCGGGTTTTCGTTCTCCTTCTGTTACTCTTGTTCATTTTCTTCATTCAATTTCCGTAGTTAGTAATCGATGTTATTGTTTCGACTGATCTGGATTGAGATCGTAGCGATTATATGGAAGCCGGTGATTGGTGATTAGCTTTTTTGATTCGGTTAAAGAATCAGTAAGGAGATTAATTACCAAGAAATTGTTTGATTGTAGGTATCGACTCTGTTCATGGATTCTGGTTCTAACAATCAGTTGGGGAGTATGGTAATCAATAGTCAATTGATTGGGCTAAGATCACTGCTAAAGTTGGTTATGTTTGGAACATTTGTGGTATCTTCTGTAATTTTCCAGATTGGGGCAGGGATGAAAGATGGATATAGCCGTAATAGAGCAAATCAATGATTTGTACTCTGATTAGATAGTTTCCATGTTTGCCAGTAATCTGGAATTCTGGTAATGTTATTGGTATCCTACGTAGAGTGGCCTGGAAAATATGAAGTACGGTTGATTGTTTATTTGTCTTCTTCATTAAGGGCCTTGGATATCATTGTGCAGTGTTGTTAATGGCTGGAATTCTGTTCTGCTTGAGAGGGTTCTCATAGAACTGCTTTCCAAACTGCTAATGAGTTGGAAGTTCCTTGGTTTGATACTTTTGAATCAGTGGAATCGGTTCTGCCTTTCCTTCAGAGATTAATCTTCATAAGTTTTGGCTAACCACTGCGGCTTAAATCTTGTTATGGGCTCTGAAGTTGAAATCTCTGAGGATAATCTCAATTGTTACCAACTGTAATCTCAATTCTGCCTCAACGGGGGTGTCATTTGGCTGACCAGTACAACATCTAATTGTATGTATAGCTAACCATGTAGCTGCTGTTGTCTTGCCATTGAATGGGTAGACTTAGAATTCTTTCCTCAGTTTGTCTTGTCAAGATAATGCTTGTATCCTTTCTTTCTCAGTTGGTCTCGTAACCCTGCGATTCGCTTTCGGAGCTGCTGAATTGGTTCTGTTTTCCTCTTCTTACATGAATCTTATCCTTATTTCCTAACCTCAGCCCTCTGTTCAGAGTCTAGATCTTCTAACCATAGGTGCCTAGTAGTGTTCCCTTTTGGGTGGTTACCAACACCCCAAACTCCACTTTTTTCAAACTAACTTCTAATATAAAATAAGCAAAAAAATAAAATAAATTTTCTTATCAATTTTTTTAAAATTCATTTTTAAAACTTACTATTAATATATAAAATTACTATAAGAATTTATTTTTATTAAATATTTTTAATTTTTAATTTAATTTTTAAATCCACTTCTTAGAAACTCCACTTCACCCACTTTCAACCCTTGGTAAACACGCCCTTTATGTATGAGAACTTGTCTAAGCTCTTAGAATACTTCTGCTAGTTAGTCTGTCAAGATGATACTTGAATCTTGTTTTTTCTTTGTTTAATGTTCGTAATGTAGGTTTCATAGTGATGTATCCTATTGTTTTAATATCTCTGGATTATGATGTAGCACAGTGAGTTACAACGATTGGCTATTGATTCAGTTGGGGATTTTATTAGTAAGAAGTATGTTGATGATAGGTGTTGTCCTAGTTAATTCTGGTTCTAAAACGGATGTAGTCTGGTAATGAACTGATCTTTGATTATATAGATTGATCGTCTTAGCTGCTGGAATTTTGTCTCTGGATTATTTTATTGTTCTCTATAATATTTCAGAGTACACAGGGTTGAAAGATGGAGATAATTGTGATGGAGCGACTCCACAATTCATGAAAGGACTGCTATCTGAGCTGGTTTGCCTATCATGCAACTTCTGGTAATGTTACATTTGATCTGGCATTCTATGTTGTGCGCATGCTTGAAAATGTGTACTAGATTGCCTTTGAGACAATCACCATACTACCAATTGTTGATTATTGGATTGTTTCTTATGGTGACCCTGTCTCCTTCATAGAAGACCTTCAATGTTTTTGTCAATGTCACTAATGTCGGGAATGCTGAAAGTCATGCTTGAGCAATTCTGTATGATGGTGCTTTTGAGGCGTATAGCTAGTCAAACTCGGTTTCGTTTCTAGCACTTCTGAAGCAGCTGAATCAGTTGTGTTCTGTTTGGTTTGGTAACATATGCAGCTTGTGGATCTTTGAAATTTGCTGCATGGCTGACTGTTTATTTGATAGGTTTTACTCAGGGTTCTGTTTACTTTGATGATGACCTTGGAATTCTTTGTCAGTGTCATTATTAAGTGCAGGAATTCTATGGTTTTACTTGAGAGGCTCCTTGTAAAGGTGCTCTAGAGTGGCTAATCAGATGCTTTCCTTGGATCCTTTTGCCGGCATGTATGAATTAGCTGATTCATTTCTGCCTTCTCTTTGGTCTGGTAGACCGGCAGTAAGGATCTTCTAAATTTGAACAGTATGGTTAATTGTTTGTCAATAAGAATTTCATCGTAATGCCTACGGCTTAAATGACATTGGGTCTCTACTTCTTTGTCATTAGTGGCAGGTCTGCTTGGGATTCTTCACAGGTGCTGCGAAGCAGTCAATCAGTTGATGTTTTCTTGGATTGCTACAGGTGGTTCTGAAACAACTTACCTTTTAGCATTAATTTAAGTTTCGCTCTTGAGCGACCATAAAGCAGGCTAAATCTTGTTTTGGGATTTACAGTTGAGGAGTTGGTTGAAGTTGATGCTCTCTCGGAACTTTTTGCTAGCACTTTTAAGGAAGCTGCGTCGGTTCTGTTTTTCCCTTTTGTAACGCCACTGATTTTAGGTAGTCACACTGCAGGTCAAGTCCTGTTCGTGGATTTTGACTAGGTTTAAGTGGAATGTCTTCTTGATTTGAAGGGTGGCACATTTGAAGCTGCTCATTAAGTTATGACTTCTACAAAACATTAATCTAGTTCACCTCTAATAGCTGTGATGTAGGTTAATCTTGGTCGGGGCTTTGAGTAGAGGATCAAGTTGGAGTGTGGTCTTATTATGCCAGCTGTAGCTCTCATCTTGAGGGTCTGGATGATATGGTATTAATTTTTCTGTTTGTTTTTGTTGAACCTGGGCAGTAAATCATTAGATACTAGCATCAGTTAAGCCCATGGCCCTACCACATCTTTGTCAGCAATCACTTTGGAGCAGTAGTAGCAACGGAACCTTCATTCAACTCATGAAAGGACGAATGTCTGAGCTTTTTTCCTATCATGTGGCTTTTGGTAATGTTAACATTCGATCTGGACCCGATGTAGCTTTTGCAAGCTTGAGAATACATGATGCAATTAATTGTCAAATAGTCAATCACACTCTGAATGGTTGATTGTTGGTTCGTCTTTTTGCCAGTCTATTTCACAGAAGACCTTAGATGCCTTTACCAATTTTGTTAATGTCAGGAATGTTGGAGTATGCTTAAGTGGTTCTTTATAAAGGCTTTTCTGAAGCAGCTAACAAGTCAAAACTCTTAGATCTGATGCTAGCACTTTGAAGCAGAAGAATCCAATCTGCCTTCTAGTACTCTAGGTAGCATGTGTGTATGAATGTGCAGTGTGGTTAGTCGTTATTCAACGAATTTTCATTGTGATGCACACTGCATAAGAGACGTTGATCTTTTGCTGTTGTGTCATTAGTGGTAGGTCTTCTGAAGAGGTTCTTTGCATGGGTGCTTTTCAAGCAGCTGATGGGCTTTTGCATAGCTGGTTTTCAAGCAGCTGATGGGCTTTCTTTGCATAGCTGGTTTTCAAACAGCTGATGGGCTTTTATGTGTTCTTGGGTTTGTAGATGAAGCAGCTGATCGGTTGTCTTCGTAGCTTCGGTTTAGTTTTAATACTTGAGCAACCATGTTGCAGGTTAAATCTTTTTTTGTGGAAATAGAGTTGCAGACTGGGTTGAATCTGATGTTCTCGTGGATTGTGCTAGCACTTGGAGTAAGCTGAGTTGGTTCTGTCTTCCCCTTTCATAACAGTGATATGATTATATGTAACTGTACCTCAGGTTTAAGTATTTCTGGATTTGGAGCTGAAGACTAGGTTAAGGGGGCATTTCTTTGGATTTGATGGCGGCACTTTTGAGGCAGTTCAATTGGTTACATCTTCCCCATCTGACTTTCAGCTAGCTTTACCTCTAATAGGTGTGATGTAGGTTTCTTTTGTCCGGAGCATTAGAGTCGAGAACGTGTGGTTTTGTTATGCCTGCCGGAGGTCATATGTCGAGTGTCTTGGTAGTATCGTCTTATCTTTCCTATTGTTTTTGTTGAATTAGGCCAGACTGTTAAATACTACCATAAGCTAACGTTGCTGTCCTATAACAGCATAGTGGTCACTTTTGGAGCAGCTGAATAAACCTTTATTTTTAGCTCATGAAGGGGCAACTATCTGAACTGGCTTGTCTGTCATGCGGCCAGGTATTGTTACATATGATTTGGTATCCAATGTAGTTTGTAAGCATTTAAAATGCATAGTACAATCGATTGCCTTTTTAGTCAATCAACCGTGGTAGGTTGATTGTCGAATGGTTTTTTATGGCCATCAGGTCCATTTCACTGAAGACTTTGGGTGTCTTTTTTAATTTCATTAACACCAGGAATATTGCGTGAGCGTCTCTTTGTGTAGGTGCTTTAGAAGCGGTCAATGAGTCAAAATTTGAGATTTGATGCTAACACCTTGGAAGCAGTTGAATCAGTTGTATTCTACTTGGTCTGGTATGTCTGTCGTCTGTGAATGTCGATGTGAATTTTTAAAGTGTGCCGTGTGCTTAAATATTTACTCAGTAGGTTTTCGTCATAGTTGTCTACTTCATAGAAGAACTTGGGTTTCCCTGTCGGTATCATTAATTGCAGGAATTCTGGAGTTCTGCTTGAGACATTCTTTGTATAGGTGTTGTAGGGTGAGCCAATGAGCTGCATTCTTGGGTTGTTCGTCAGTATTTGTGAAGCAGCTGAATCATTTCTGCCTTCACTTTGATTTGGTGCTCCGGGCGGTATGTGAACTTCTGAATGTGTAGTATATTAGTTATTTTTAATAGGTATCTTGTAATGCCTACAGCATAAAAGATGTTGGTTCTCTACTTCCGTGCGTCTGCTTGAGGTTCTTCACAGAGGTGCTTTGAAACAGTTACCAAGGTAATACCTCCTTGTATTTGCTGCTGGAAGTTTGAAAGAGCTGATCGGATGTCTTCCCCTACTACCGTTGATTTAATTATAGCTCTTGAGTGACCTTATAATGTATGTTATATCTTGTTTGGGGATTCAAAGTTGAAGACTCGTTGATCTGATTTCAAGTAATCACACTGCAGGTTAGGTCTTGTTCATGGATTTAGACTAGGTTGAAAGTGGAAGGTTTTCTTGGATTTGAAGGGTGGCATTTTTGAAGCAGTGGATCCAGTTATGTCATCCCCATTTGACATTAATCTAGTTTAACCTCTAGTAGCTGTTATGTAGGTTAATCTTGTTCGGGCTTTCGAGTAGAAGGCCAAATTGGAGTGTGGTCTTATTATGCCAGCTGGAGCTGCTCATCTCTTGAGGGTCCTACGGTGTTAATTTTCGGTTTGTTTTTGTTGAACTTGGCGAGGTCGTTAAACTACTAGCATTAGTTAAGCTAATTGTCAAACCATTTTTTGATCAGGGATTGCTTTTTGGAGCAGTTGAAGCTGTGGATCCGAAAGGACAACTATCTGAGCTGGTTTGCATATCATGTGGCTTTTGGTAATGTTAACATTTGATGTAGATCCGATCTAGTTTGCAAGCTTGGGAATCCATCATACGTTTAATTGTCAAATAATCAACTGCGCTCCAGATGGTTGATTGTCGGTTGTTTTTTGCCAGTCTATTCACAGAAGATGGTAGATGGCTTCACCAGTTTTGTTAATGTCAGGAATGTTGGAGGATGCGTAAGTGGTTCTTTATGAAGGCATTTTTTGAAGCGGCTATGAGTCAAACTCTTCAGATCCGATGCTAGCACCTTTGAAGCAGCTGAATCCAATCTGCCTTCTAGTACTTGATAGTTTGTGAGTATCTGAACATGTGCAGCGGTTAGTCGTTATTCAATGAATTTTCATTGTGATACATACTGCATAAGAGTTCGGATATTTTGCTTTTGTGTCACTTTGCAGGTCTTCTGAAGAGGTTTTTTGCAGGGGTGCTTTTCAAGCAGCTGATGAGCTTTTTGTGTTCTTGGGTTTGTCAATGATGCAGCTGTTTGGCTGTCTTCCTCTTCTAGCTTTGGTTTATTTTTAACGCTTGGGCTATTGCAGGCTAAATTTTGTTTGTGGAATTAGAGTTGCAGACTGGGTTGAATTTGATGTTCTCTTGGATTGTTTGCTAGCACTTCATGAGTTAGTTGAATCAGTTCTGTCTTCCCCCTTCGTAATAATGATATGATTATAAGTAACTGTACCTCAGGTTAGTATTTTTTGTGGATTTGGAGCTGAAGACTAGGTTGAGGGGACGTTTCTTTGGATTTGTTGACTGCATTTTTTGAGGCAGTTCAATTGGTTATATCTTTCCCATCTGACTTTCAGCTAGCTTTACCTCTAATAGTGTGTAGGTTATTCTTGTCCGGAGCTTTAGAGTCGAGAATGTGTGTTCTATTTTGCCTGCTGGAGGTCATATGTCGAGTGTCTTGGTAGTATCGTTTTATCTTTCCTATTGTTTTTGTTGAATTAGGCCAGACTGTTAAATACTACCATCAGCTAACGTTGCTGTCCTATAACAGCCTGACGACTCATTCTTGGGATCTCTACTTTTGTGTCATTAATCGCAGGTCTGCGTGAGGTCTTCACAGGGGTGCTTTTGAAGCAATTACCGAGGTGATGTCTCCCTGTGTTTGTTGCCGGAAGTTTGTAACAACTGATCGGATGTCTTCCCCTAATGCCGTTAATTTAATTATAGCTCTTGAGCGACCATATAATTTGTGTTAAATCTTGTTTGGGGATTCAGAGTTGAACTCGTTGATCTGATTTCAAGTAATCACACTGCAGGTTAAGTCTTTTTCATGGTTTCAGACTAGGTTGAAGTGGAGGTTTTTTTTGGATTTGAAGGGTGGAATTTCTGAAGCTGTGGATCCAGTTATGTCTTCCCCATATGACATTAATCTAGTTTTAGCTGGCATAATATGACGTTAATCTTGTTCGGGGCTTTAGAGCAGAAGGCCAATGTGGAGTGTGGTCTCATTATGCCAGCTGGAGCTCATTTCTTGAGGGTCTGGATGGTACGTTGTTAATTTTTCATTTTGTTTTTGTTGAACTTGGCCAGGTTGTTAAACAATTAGCATCAGTTAAGTCTATTGTCAAACCATATTTTGGTCAGTATTGCTTCTGGAGCAGTTGAAGCAACGGTACCTATTTCAACTTATGAAAGGACAACTATGTGAGCTTCTGATTATGGATTTTTGGTAATAGCATTTGATCTGGCATTCGATATAGTTTGCAAGCTTGAGAATGCGTGGTACAATTAATTGTCTTGTAGTCAACTGCACTTCGGATGGTTAATTGTCCGAGAGTTTTTATGCCAGCCTATTTCGCAGATAGCCTTGGATGCTTGTTGCCTATGTTGTTAATGCCAGGAAGATTGGAGCATTTAATATGGTTCTTTGTGAAGGCATTCTGGAAGTGGGTAGTGAGTAAAAAACAGTAAATAGCTCTACGAACGAATGGATTGGATGGAATTGGAAAATGGAAAGATTTGTACATGCTAGCACTTTTGAAGCAGCTGAATCTAATCTTCCTCCTACGTTCTAGTACTTCTAAGTATTCTGTGAGTATCTGAATATGTGCAGTGTGGTTAATTGTTTATCGATAGATTTTCATTATAATGCATACTGCATAAAAGATGTTGGATGTTTAATTTTATGTCATTAGTGGTAGGTCTTCTGGAGAGGTTCCTTGCAGGAGTGCTTTTCAAGCAGTTAATGAGCTTGTGTTCTTTTGTTTGTCGGTGAAGAAGCTGATTGGTTGTCTTCCTCATCTAGCTCCGCTTCAATTAACACTCGAGCAACCATACTGCAGGCTAAATCTTGTTTGTGGAGATAGGTTGCAGAGTGGGTTGAATTTGATATTCTCTTAGATTTGTTGCTAGCACTTTGAGCAAGTTGGGTTGGTTCTCTCTTCCCCATTTGTAACAATGATCTGATTATAGGTAACTGTACCTCAGGTTAGGTATTGTTTGTGGATTTGGAGCAGAAGACTGGGTTGAGGGGATGCTTCTTTGGATTTGATGGTGGCACCTTTTGAAGCAGTACAATTGGTTATATCTTCCCCCTCTTACTTTAAGCTAGCTTTTCCTCTAATAGCTGTAATGTAGGTTAATCTTGTTCGGGGCTTCAGAGTCCAAGACAAGTCGAAGTGTGGTTTCATTATGCCAGCTGGAGGTCATTTGTTGAGGGTCTGGGTAATACCGTTATCTTTTCTATTGTTTCTGTTGAACTTGGACAGGCTGTTTAAGTACTACCGTCAGCTAAAGTTGCTTCCCACAGACTTTAGGAGCAGCTGAACTTTATTTTTAACTCGTGAAAGGACGACTATCTGAACTTGTTTTGTCTGTCATGCTGCTTCAGGTATTGTTACATTTGGTTTGGCATCCTATGTAGTTTGTAAGCTTGACAATGCGTTGTACAATTGATGCCTTTTAGTACAATTGATGCCTTTAGAAGTGGCCAACAAGTCAAATTTTTAAGAATTGATGCGAGAACTTTTGAAGCAGTAGAATCGATTGTATTCCACTTGGTCTGGTATCATCTATGGTTTGTGAATGTCACAAGTGTGCAATATGCTTAGATGTCTATTCAATAGGATTTGATCATAGTTCTGTCTACATCATCTAAGACCTAGGATATCTCTGTCAGTATCATTATTTGCAGTAATTCTGGGGTTACTGCTTGAGACGTTCTTTGTGGAGGTATTGTAGAGTGAGCTAATGAGTTGTATACTTTGGATCTTTTCCAAGTATTTGTGATGCAGCTGAATCATTTCTGCCTTCACTTGGGTATGTGGGAAGTATGTGAAGTTAGTGAGTTGCTTTTCTTGGATCTTTTTACGGGATTGTGAAGTAGCTGGATCTGTCCTGTCTTCTGGTCAGTTTAGCCAAGCAGGTGGTATGTGAACTTCTGAATACGGTTTATGAATAGGTTTTCATGATAATGCCTAGAGCACAGAAGGTATTGAATCTCTACTTTAATTTCATTCGTGACAGGTCTGCTGTAGAGGTTCTATGCTAAAGTGCTTTTGAAGCGCTTAATGAGGTGATGTGTCCTTGTGTTCGATGCTGGGGGTTCTGTAAGGTCGGTCGTCTTTCCTACCAGCATTGACTGAAGTTTAACTCTTTAAGTAACCACAATGCATGTTAAATCTTGCTTGAGAATTTGCAGTTTAAGACTAGATTGAAGTTGATGTTCTCTTGGATGTGCTGCTAACATATTGAGGTAGCTGAGTCGATTCTGTCTTCCTCCATCATAATCACTGAGATGATTTTAGGTAACCCAACTGCAGGTTGAGTGTTGTTTGTGGATTTAGGGCTGAAGACTAGAAGTGGACCCTCGCCTGGATATTGATGGTGGCATGTTTGAAGCAGCTGAATCGATTATGTCTTTCGTCATTAATCTGGTTTTACTTCTAATAGCCATGATGTAGGTTAATCTTGTTGGGTTTTGGAGTAGGTGATTAGGTGGAGCGTGGTCTCATTATGCCTGCTGGGGGTTCTCAAAGGGTTGGTGGTAATCTTTTTACCTTACATCCTGTTTTTATTGAACTTGGACAGGCTGTTAAAATACAGCTGTCAGTTAATCTCAAATTCCTACAACATCTGGTTGGTGATCACTTTTGGAGTAGCAGAAGCTGCTATAATGCTGGTTATGTCTTATCTGTAGATTTAGAGCTGAAAACTATGTTGAAGTTGACTATTTGAAGCAGTACAATTTGTTGCGTTTTACCCATCTAACGTTAATCTTGTTTACCTCTGGTATCCATATGTATAGGTTAAATCTTGTTAAGGCTTTGGAGTAGAAGACCAACATTGAGTGTGGTCTCATTGTACCTCAGTGTTGCGCATCTGGGTATGTTGTCCTACTTCACCTTTTTTTTTTTCTTGGTTGAGTGTGGTGAGACTGTTAAAAGACTGCCATCAGATAATGTCGTTGTGCAATCACATTTTAATCAGCGATCACTTCTGAAGCAGCCGGAGGCGCTGGACTATTATTTTTAATTCTAACCATCGTGTAGGTTAACATCTCATATTAGTTTCACTAAACTTTATCTTTTGTTGGTTGAAGTTGCTTTTTGTGTTTTATATTTTGGAAGTCATTGAACTAACATCGAATTCACCTTTAACCTAACTCGGCTTCATTGAATTTGGCTGAAGGAAATTATTTCTTAGAAACCGAAACACATCCTACATTCTTTTTAGGGTTTTAGAGTTGAAAGCTAGGTATGAGTTTAATCTCAACAATGCAGCAGCAAAAGATCTGCCCTCTGTTTTAGGTTTCTGATAAGTGAAGTCCCTGATGTGCAAAAGCTAGGTATGAGTTTAATCTCAACAATGCAGCAGCAAAAGATCTGCCCTCTGTTTTAGGTTTCAGATAAGTGAAGTCCCTGATGTGCAACGGTGTAGCGCTTGTTTCTCTTGCTTTTCCTGAACTTATAGGCTGCTAGAGTTACTGCCTTCAGTTAGTCTTGCAAGACCGTGTTTGATATTTTTCTCACTCAGTCAGATTGTCTCCCTTCGCAGTTTCATTGTCTGGTCTGTCTGGAGTTGCTGGATCGTTTCCTTTTATCGTCAGCTAACTGTCATCCAGATTGAATCTTGTTTGGGGCTTGAGAGTGATGTTAGAGAGTCATCCCGATTACGAGACACTGGTTATCCTCTCTGGCTTACCCTCTTGCTTTTTGCGGCTAGAGCTTCGGAATGCCACCCTCGGTTAATTTGATAAGATAATACTCAATTGTGCCCAATGTCAGTAGGATGGTGTTCCGTTGGTCTTCTATAATCTTTATCAGTCTTCTATACTAGCTCTTCCTGCTGGCTTATTTCTATACTGCAGATTCCTCTGATTGAGTCTATGGTGTTAGTCTTATGCAGTAGCTTTTCGTGTTTATCGTGTGGGTATGTAGAGCAATAAAGTGTTTGCATGATCTCGTCTTGCAGTTGCTTTGTAATTGCTGAGTGGCTGTTGTTCTTCGAAGGTCAGCATACTTAAAGGATCAGGCACTATTGAGGTGGGTAACTGGAAATCTGTTCGTTGCTGTGACTTCAGCTTTCCATTTTGCCTTGGGTTCACTTCATTTTCTTTGTTCTTACTAAAGGTGGAATTTATTCTTGTGGTCCTGTGAGTACTCTCCACTAATCGTAGCAGTAAATGGTAGTTTTTATTGGGCAGGTCACTTCGATACGCTGATTGGTAAAGACCGCAGTTGGCTTGTTTGTGTGCATGTGCGACACTGAATAGGCAAAGACTTGGCTGTTCAGAGTTATTGTCTTTGTGTCTAATGCCAGTGCGGTTTTATTGGTTTGGACATTGTGGTTGGAGCTACAGATTCGCTTCTAAGACCAGGTTTTAATGGTTTGGACATGGTGGTCGGAGCTACAGATTCCCTTCAAAGACCAGACATTTGAATCCCTGCCTCTTTAAGTATTTGTAATGGTTTAACAAGTTCATCCAAACGGCTTACCTGAAAGGTTTACAAGTTCAGAATGCCGTTTCTTTAAAAATGTTCCTTTTTGGATATTTTGCCGTTATGCATACGTCTAATCTGACCAGGTCCTGGTAGCTGTCTCTTTGATTGATTTCTATTGGACATACAGAGATACTTCCTATTGCTTATTCTGTGTGAAAAGTATATGGATTTTGTCTCATACGTCTCTTGGATCTTGAAAATTTTGAACTAAAGTGGTTAACTTGGTGGTAGCTGATGATGATTCACAATATTGTTTTGTCATGATATGGCGTTAACATGTTTTGAGTTAAAATTCTTTCAGCATGGTACATTCGAGAGAGGGAGAGAAGGTGTGAGCGTTCAATTGGTGTGTGGAGGGGATTTCTTTAAGGTATGGTGACTCTTGTTTGGTTAAACATTCTGAGTTCTTTTAGTGTGAAGTCCTGTAGCGAACTGTGAAACCTACATATCTGCTTCAGTTCTCTTTTGAGATACTTCTTTTTGTCTAGGTCAGCTCTTCTGGTGTCTGGATACTTGCAAACCTTATCTTCTTTCGGGTTTTCAGCTGCGCTACTGGCCTGATTGTACATTAATAGCAAAGTTGTAAGAATAAATATTTAACTGTCGATCTTTGGTTGCTGACTTTTATGTATGTAGATAGTAGTGTATTCTATGATGTGGTTGTTTCCAACATGGTGTGCACTTCGTGTGCCGGTTCCAAGCCCGGATGAAAGTGGAGGGAGCCATGTATGTATCCTTATATTGGTTTCATTCTATATATAATATATATTAGCTTGGAATGTAGTTGGGAGTGAAACTGAAGTGGGATTGGTTATTTCGAGACTGCGGATGTGTTTTGGAAAGCTTTTTAATTTTCTATTTTATATGTTTTAATATATTATTTATAAGAGTTTTAAAAAATTTATTTATAAAATTTAGTAAATATAAAAAAATTTTACATAGCAAAATTTTTTTTTACATATATATTTTATTTATATTTTAAATAAAAAAATTAAATTTGTTTTGTTATTTTAAAAAAATTTTATTTTATAAGTATTTTTAAACGTTCTATATTTTGGGGTGCGCTATGAGATTCTAGACGGGGTTTTTACTGATTTCAGTAAGTATTGCCTTTTTGTTGGATACTTACGGCTTGTTTATCAACTCTAAACTGAATTTTAAAATGAGTTTGAGAAAGATAAATTTGGGTAAGAACGTGCTTACATTAACATTAAATTTATTTTTTTGACGTGAGTTTATAAAAACTAAATTTGAGATTTTATATTTATTTCGCCATGGAGATGGAGAGATCGCCCGCGGCTGCGAGAGAAGAAGAAATTAGAGTAGGGAGAAGAGAAGGTGTAATATCTCAAGTTTTTTAATGGATAGTTTTGTCAACATAAATGAATTGGGGTGTGTAAGTGGGTCGGTCGGTGGACTCCAAATCCAACGCCGTGTATTAAATCCTTATCTAGAACCCTCTAATCATTATTTTTCTTACTTACCTTCTCAAATGTTTTGCTTTCTTTCACCTCTCCCTCCCGAGCCTTGCAGTGTAAAACTCTCCGCCGCTCCAAGCTCGCCGACGATCGTCGTTTCCTTCTCCCACGTGAAGCTTCTTTCATTTTATCTTCTAACTCGCCGCCGTCTCTTCCTAAGAACTTCAACCGCGGCAGCAACGAGCGCGGGCCATAGAGGCGGGTTTCGCCGGTGAACCATAAATCGTCGGATTTGGATCGCGGGAGGACGGGATTTACACCTTGAACCTTCCTTGTCGCTGCTCTACTAACAAATTCTACTCTCCCTCGTCGAATCGTTGCCGTAGCTTTCCGAACCGACGCTCGTTCCGACCATTGGCGGCGAAGGATCATCGCCGCCGGCGTTCTCATTTCGCTACTGCAGTAAGCTTCCTAAACCGTTGCAATGGCTTGCTTGAGGCAATTTAAATTCAGCCGGAATCCTAATTGTCGGAATCCGGCGAAATTGGGAGCTCCACTGTTTGGCCGAAATTTGTTTCTTCGTCGGCGGCTGTCGCCGTGAGCAACCCAAAAAGTCGCTTTCGTTGCTACTGCTGCTACCTCTGTCTCACTACTAAAATTTTTCAGTGGTCGGAACTTTAATTGCCGGAGTCCGGCGAACAAGCGGCCGGAATTGTTAGGTGAGCTGCTATACTTAATGTCGTCATTAAGACTTGTTATTGAAGTAATTATTAATCTTTTCTATGCGGTAGGTTATTTTCCTCAACCGGAGGCATTAAAGTTCGACATAAATACTTGAGCTAATTAGGAGCCTAGTTGATTCGTCATCTAGTTAGGTAAGCTTTTGTCTAACTAGTATTACTTTTAAGAATGACATAGAATTTGCGATTTCGAAGGAAGTTAAATCCAAGTGTATGCATTAATGTTGTTGTAGAGCTATAGCTTGGTAAATGCCTAGTGATCGATAATGTTGATTAATGGACATTAGTAATTATTTGCGTATAATTGTTAGGCTTGAAAAGAGGAAGATAGTGTTCTAAGGAAATTGTGGCGGCTTGAGCAAATAACGAAGGAATTTAAGGTGAAAATTACCGTGCCATCTTTTTCTTCCTAAATTAACGCTAGGCCTTCGGCACAGGTAACATTGCTTTGATCTTCGGGCATATCTTGCCATTTTCATGCATTTTACGATTATACCCTTCATAATGCATAATTATATATGATATATGTTTTCTTGATATGATAAGTATTTATGATAGTATAAATAGTTACTTGGATTTACAATATGTGGATAAATGTATCAATGGGTATTAATTGAAAATTTGAAAGATGAGTTATATATATATGGTTTATGAACATTTGGATAAATGTTATTATGCCTTAAAGAGTAAAATGATTTATGACGATGATTTTATGGATTTTCTAAATGATTTGAAAACGATTTCGTATGATATTATTATGCTTTTATTTAATAAGCTATAGCTTATGTGTGACGATTAATTTGAGTTTTATTTAAAATGTTATTTATTGAAGTAATTTGTGAATTTTGAAATGTTTAGAGATTCGCGCTGCATTGAGGCAGGCGACAGTCAGGGGCTGAGTTCAGGATTTCTCTTCTCTCTCCTCTCTCTTTCGTCTGTAGATTAGGTGGACCCATGCGCATGGGGGCGATAATACCACGGCATCCGGATTAAATATATGGATATGTGGACGAGCTGGAGACGCGGTCTCGCTCGGTCCTTGGTATCTATCCTGACTCCCTGACTAATAAAATTTTTGTGGATTGATGTTTGGCAATAAATATTTAGTTGTTATAAGTTCTTAATTTACTTATTTATTTGGCTTTTAATATGACTTTCACTATTCATTAGATACTTCTATAATTTATTTACCTATACATTTATTTGTTATTTAATATGTTGTACTCTTAACTATCTATAGTTAATTAAATTTTTATTCAATATTTCTTTTCTTAAATTGGAATGTCTATGCTTATACTTTTAAGAATATTATAAAATGCTTATATAGCGTAAAAACATAGTTCCTTGATTTTATTGTATGATTAGTTGTTTGAACTATATGCATATAGCCGAACCTCTTGTACTAAGGACTGAGTTGGTATGGGACGACTCAGGACTTAGTAATAATGATCTTGATCCAATCCCTGCATTTTTGTACATGTAGAAAATTAGTATGTAAACATTAGGATAATGCATTAGAAAACTTAAATGGTGCATCTGTTATTTTTAACATCACTGAGATTGGACTCATTTCTTTCTTTTCCTTGGCCTCTCCCAGATAGCTCAGAGGTAGTAAAGCGAGACTCTGAATTAGCATCATCGACGAAGCCTACATATTGAGGGTATCCCGATGTATCTTAATACTCTATTTTTGCATATAGATAACTCTGTGATATCAAAAGGCCTGTACTATTTTGTTATGAATTTATGTATGTTCTTATGTTTTGGGTATATATTTGTTTTGTAATATAATGAGTTGGCTACCGGTAGCCAGTAGTTGTTGTTTTTTTATTTTGATAGTACTATTAATTATTATTGATATGAATGTTTTCAGATTAGTATATGTCAAAGTTGTGTTTACTCCATTGAGTTTTAGGGGAGGTGCTGTCAAAATTTTATAAAAATTTTGGTACTAGTCATTTTGAGTCTGTTGGGACAATTTTGATGTTATGCCTTAAGTAGGGGCGTAACAGAAGGAGCCAATGCGGAGAAGAGAAAGAAATAGAGTGAGAGGAGAAGTGATTGGTTTTATATTATAAGAAGTAACTTATAAGTTATACATTAGTTCTGATTTTAAAAGAACAAAGAAAATGAATTAGAAAGTTATTTATTTGTAAAGAAAAGTGATTTTTATGTTCAAAAGAAACAGATTCTTAATTCGTCACACATTTTTCATGCTACTCGTACCACTTCTAACTGCCTCAGCTTTTTCAATGCTTATAATGAAGAAACCTACACTACGCCTCTTCGACACAAACCCTAAGTGCTCACTTTCAGCTCGAAGGGTGGATAGCTGATCATGCTGGATGGTGGTGGAGACTCTTCGGCGTATCTGATCTTCAACTAGACTGCCGGTGCTCAAATGAACCTTTCACATACTTGTGCTTTTCTTTGTAAATGATAGTTGTAAAAGATGTTGCAAAAATACTGTTCGTTGCAGTCTGGGATATTTTCGCATCGCTTCGAACGAGATGGATTGAGAAATTAGATCACCGGTGGATCATCGGAGACGTCGCTACGTTCATGTACATTGGTGATTGCAAGTTTCGAAACCGTTCTTTATACATTAGTAGAGAGGGACGACAGAACTACGACCATATTTAGCATAATTTTTATTTATTTTAAAAGAATTGGTTTAAAATATAATACATACTATTATAAAAAATTTATGATATTGAATTATATGATATAGAATATTATATAATAATAATTTTCAAAAATTATGAAGAAATCTTAAAAGTTCTTAAATAAAATTTTATTGTTTTAGCTATCTCAAACATGAATTAAGTTTATGAGAGACAGAACAGAGAATAGAAGAACGGAAATTTTCATAAATTCATTTCAAATGACTATAAATTATTAGGAGTGTGTTTTAATTGATAAAACTTAAGTTTAGTAAAATTAATTTCATAGATTTTTAATTCTTTAAAAATTAATTTTAATAAATTTAGATAAATTAAAATATAAAAATTTAAACTTGTAGAAAAAAATAAATTTCGCGTAACAAATTTTAGTGCAAGCTGGAAAACGAAGACATATCTATGCCAACAGTGTTAACCAAACTCATTATTTAATTCCCCCTATAATCTAAAAGTCAACAATACAATACACAACACTTTCTTTATTCAGCTAAAATTAGGTATACAGTATACAATCAACTGCTATAATTTGACGAAATGTTTTACGTGATCAGCCCTATAAATTTACGTTGGCATTATGATGCTGATTATAAGTTGCTGGTATAGTATATGGGACCTGTTATATAATAATAACTTCTTAATAGTTTGATTAGCAAAATATTTTACTCATTTCATACAGATCATAATCATCAAACAGCAAAAAGAAAATAGGAAGAAGTTCTCCAAGAAGAAAAACAACACAGTTAGAAAGCAGAAAAACGCAGATTTAAGCGAAAACAGAGAGGGATTACTATAAAATTGTAATGGCGAAAGCCGGCGTGCGCTACGCGCGAGCATTTCCTTCCGGTCGGCGAGGTTCAAAATCATCGCCGTACACGATGGTGGTCGGTGGGCTTCTCGCTTTCTCAATGATTCTACTGATGCTGATGGCTCTGGGCATTGTAAACCTTCCCTCTTCTTCTGATCGTTCACCGGCGAATCACCGCCGAGCCTCTCGTTTTGCTCAGGAACACAGGTTGTGGTTTGGAATTTAATGAAAACGACCGCTTGCTTTATTTGATTTGACTTGTTTTGGATCTGGTGGTGACTGGTTTGTTGATCTCTTTGTCGGTTGTTGATATTTCAGAAGTGGGGATGGGGGATTGGGACATAGAGGAAAGCAATGGACGGAGGTTATCTCTTGGGAACCCAGGGCATTCGTCTACCACAATTTTCTGGTATGTAACGTTGTGACTCGGCTTGATTTTATGTAGCAGGTCTTCGTGCATCTGGTTATGTTTCTAATCAGATGCGAAATACTAATCTTTGCTTAGTTATTATGTAATTGTCACGTAGAGTTCAACTATGATTTAGATGGCTTTGTTGACTTAGATCCTTAGATTTGGATATGATATTTGTGGGTTTTTGAGTTTCTAGTTTGGGTTTATGCTTCCTTTGATATTTTGTTTTTAATGCTATTCATGGAAAAAGCAAAAGTAGTTTGTATTCTATATCAGAGGGCATTGATATCAAGGTCGGTGCTTTAATATTGTGCTGATGTAGCATAGGTTCTAAAACTATAACAAAGAGCCTTCTCAAATATTCATATAGGATCGCTACTTTCTTTGTATAATGTTCAGAAGTTCTGCTTGAGCTATCAGTGGAATATGTGCACAAACAACTTATTGCTCGATGGTAGGTCCCAGCACCTTCCTACATCATCAATTCATCATCATTCTTTAGAGATTAGGTTATTGGTTTGCACACACAACTTTCGTTTAACATTAACTTACAAAATTTTATGTAGTGCTATTTCTATAAAGTTGAAGGTTTCTAGGCTGGAAATTTCAATGAAGATTTCACATTTTCAGATTGTAGTTAGGTTGTTAAGTTGGAAAGACTAATTTAGATCTTTCTTTATTTTCTTTTATGTCAGTCCAAAGAAGAATGTGATTACCTAATTCAACTGGCTAAGCCTAACATGGAGAAGTCCACCGTTGTGGATTCTGCCACTGGCCAGAGTACAGATAGCAGGTTAACTTTAGGAAGTGTCCAATAATCAGGCTCATCTGTTTATAGAGGTTTCTAATACGATCCATGCCATGCAGGGTTCGCACTAGCTCAGGCACATTTCTCAAGAGGGGCCGTGACAAAGTTATCCGGGCAATAGAGAAAAGAATAGCAGATTACACCTTTATACCTGTAGGTATGTTTGAGGGACTATCCAGTATTGTGCTTTCTTGTGTTTGAGTTATCTGTATTCTTAAGGGAGTGCTAGCCTGCAGAAGTTAAATCATAAAGAAATAGATTTTCTATATCATTTCTTAAACTTGTGGTGTGCATATGATTTTACAATCTTAGTTATTTCTGTATCTGTTGGTTGTTCTAACCTCGTCTAAATCATATAGAGCACGGGGAGGGCCTTCAGGTTCTCCATTATGAAGAGGGACAAAAATACGAACCTCACTATGACTACTTCATGGATGAAATTAACACGGTTAATGGCGGTCAGCGAATTGCAACTGTTCTCATGTATTTGTATGTGCCATGCTCCGCAAACTCCTGAATTCTGACTTATATAATGAAGTCGCCAAGTCATTATCATGAATGAATATTGTATCTAAAGCTTGTAGCTTGTGTTGCAGATCTGATGTTGAAGAAGGTGGTGAAACAGTCTTTCCTGCTGCAAAAGTGAACAGCAGCGCCTTACCTTATTATAATCAATTATCAGAGTGTGGAAAGAAAGGACTTTCTGTCAGACCAAAAATGGGAGATGCTTTGCTATTCTGGAGCATGAAGCCTGATGCCTCTCTCGATCCATCTAGTTTGCATGGTAAGTTAGTCTTCGACTCTCCTCACCTTTTTCTGGGCTTTTTATCTTTTTATATTTTTCATTTTCGGAAATCTTTTGGATCTATTAAAGCTAATCATTTTTTGTCCTATGTAACCAGGACAAAGCTCGGTCATTCTTTATTGTGATTTCTTCCCTTTGAGTCTGTAGACTTTTGCGTAGATAAGATACATAAGTTGGCTGATTGTGCATGTACCATGGTTTGTGGCTTTATTGTTTACTACTTCGCAGGTGGATGCCCTGTGATCAAAGGAAATAAGTGGTCATCTACAAAATGGATGCGTGTTCATGAGTATAAAGTCTGAACGACTGTAAAGGTAGCAAATATTTCCTGCATTGCTATTTATTTAATTATCTGTGTACCAGTTTTTCTCGTTGCTAATTATTTGCATAAAGAAATCTGCTTGCTTACAACCTCGTCTTCTACTGGTCAAACCTCCAAATAATAGTCCACTGCTGCACCGTAGCAAGGTTATGAAGCAATTTTGTGGAAGATAATAATAATATAGTGTGTATTCTGTGACGCTCTGGTGATAATTATCTCTTTTCTTTTCATGGTAACTACCTGTTTTTTATCGCATATGTTTCTTGAGCTGTGGCGATCTCTTTCTATTAAAAATTATTTCCAGCTAAAAAAGCTTTCCCCTGACATTTTTATGCTGTTATGCACGTACATGAAATGGCACAGGTTTTCTTAGCTTGTGAGGCCAATTCTAGGTATTTCTTGTGATGCACTTCAAAGTTGTTGCTTCACCTTTTCTGAGTATCACGTACTAGATTGTGTGCTATGTCATATGACATCCACCTTTTCCAGTTGAATGTCTTAATAGATTTATGTAAGCTTGTAGTGTTGGGGATTCAGTGCATGCAAATAAGATTTTAAGGCTTTGAAGTGTTAGATTCTACAAATGATCTCTCCTTTTGTTTCCTCTACAGATCTAATATGAGCCTGCCGTTTTGTTTCAAAGTCTGTTTCCTTAGTGGATGTCTCGATCCAGGCATATACATTTTCATTCATTTTAACTGGCTTGAATAAAGGTCCTTTTTTCATGCTTGTGGAGCTTGAAGAGTTAGTTACTTGCTGAATTTTATTGAGAGCAGATTCGGACCAACTTTGTTAATAATATGTTAATATGTTGTGAAATTAGAAGTTGTAGTCACTGAGTATCACAAAACTTCCTTGTATCCTTTTGTATTTTTCTCTTGCGTACTTCACACGAGGATCAACCAACTGTGGTTATTTATTAGACTGATGCGATGTACTTCCACTACTTCGTATTATTTTTTGGATTTAGGGCGTATTTATTTTGTAGATAAAGTGATTTTATTTTAATTTTTATTTGTATTTTATATTAAAAATAAATTTTAAAAAAAATGAGTTTGGGTGTCGGTAAACACACTTTAACTGGCAGACACTAACAAAAGCGCTTTGCCGTTGATTATTGTGGTTAAAATCTTGTTTGAAGTTGTTGCATCTTTGTTTTTACCAATTACGACATTTCAGAATAAGGATTACTAATGTCTCGATAAGGCACCTCGGATAGAAAACCCATTGGTACATTATTGTGGTTCTGTTCTTCTTCTTGCAAAGTTTGACCTCTTCAGAGGCGTTTGGGATTGCTTATGAAATGGAGTTTTTGTAAAATGAAAGATATTTTTATTCTTTTTAAAAAACGAGTTCTATTTTTTTACTTTCAAAAGAATAATAAAAATATATAATAAAAAGATTTCATTCAGTAGAATTTTTCTACATTTTTTAAATTTTTAAATAAATTTTTTATATATTTATAAAATATATATTGAAAAACGTGAAATAGAGAATTGAAAAGTAGGGTTGGGGATAAGCTGAACCAAACCAGTCTATGATGTTTGTAGTTGTTGAAATTGTTGAATCTTTTAGTAGGAGTCCACGTGTTGAATCTACTAATAAAAATCAGTGAATACTTATGAGTTGTCTCCTGTCGCTGTATACGACAACTATCCTGACGACAATCTAATTAAAATAATATAAGCGCGTGTTTACTTTAAAATAAATTATTTTAAAATAAATTTAAAAAATAAAATAAAAAATATTAATAAAAATAAAATGTATATTTGTTTTGTAGTGTAAGTAAATTTTAAATTAAATTTTTAATAAAAGTACTTTATTTTAATTATTTAATTTATTTTATATTAAAAATAATTTTTTAAAAAATGAGTTTTGTGAGTTAGGTAAACAAGCTCTAAACATCTGAACGCCCAAGTTAGTCCAGAGATTCATATTCATTTATCACCATTTTGTCTTTTTTTAAAACTACATTGCCCATTGATTAATTCAAAATCTATGCATCAGCATGTATTTAATTACATAAAAATAAATTTAGTAATATAAAATTTGTTAGAATTAAAATTTAGATTAAAAATAAATCACATAAAATATAATTCAGAATCAAATTTAATATAAAAATATTAATAAAGTTTGAAAAATAATTAAAATAAGCAAAGTGGATCCAATTAAAATTTGAAAAAAAAAAAATTCCATGACCTCAAAAGACGTTTTTACTAACGCTTAATACAGAAACCCCATCAAATAACAGGCGCCCGTTCGCTACTTCGCATAAAGAGCAGAAAAGATCTTGGAGCATGTCCTACAAGATTGCACTCTAGGCACAACTACAACCGACAAACTTCAGAGTATCAGGCCCTAGGAGTTTCCATTAGCAATATCTGGCCCCTCTCCGGTATGATCCATAATTTAAACATTGTCTAGACTATGCTATTTGTTTTTGTTTTTAAACTTCCGACTTTAGAGGGGATCCTACTTTACCAAACTAATCTTATTCGTCTCAAACTTTAAATTGTAAAATTTCTTTCTAGCCTGATCTTGCGAAAAGCTTTTCGGATCTCAAAGTCACTGACGGCATGTTGAAGTCTTCTTCATTCTAACTCCCTAATAATATTTCTTCTCTTCGCATTCAATTCACCGAACCGAACCAGAAAGCAAACCAAGACCTTCCCCTCGTCCGCGCCAACACGTTCTTACCACGTTCCTTCTCGACAACACAACACCAAGTCAGATCTATCTTTCGATCGCCGGCGTTGCTCACCGTTCACCACCAGATCTCTGAACACCAAGCAACATATTTATTTCTGTTCAATTTCCAGCCTTGAATTTATTTCAGATTCTAGACTATCAATGGACGGCGGCGTCACGATCCGTGTTCCTTACAGGCATCTTAATGAAGCAGAGCTCGAGCTTGTTAGTTTAGATGCACCCCCTGGTGGAGAAATCATCATCGTCCATGATCAGATTGATGGCAGAGAGAGACCCTCGACTTCTTCCTCAACGGAAGGTGGAAGGACTGTGAAGCCACGGAGCAGCTTGAAGACGCTCGCGCTTGGATCTATGGTTGCCGCTGGAGTTCAGTTTGGTTGGGCACTCCAACTGTCGCTCTTGACTCCCTACATTCAGGTCTCTCCAAATCCGTTAACCTACACTTGTTTTGTTTGTTTGTTTGTTTTTTTAAAGTTTGTTATACTTGATTTTTTATAGAATACGAGTTTCTTGCATGGTGATTGATGGAGTGTGATTAATTAGTTGTGTTTTGTCTATCTTTTAATCTGTTATTACGTTGAGAGGAATCGCCATATGTTCAGGTCCAGTGGCTATGTAACTGCTGATTGTTTGAATTGAATTTGAACTGAGAGTTCGTGATAAAATGAGTTAACAAATGCTAAAAGTACTCATTTGTGCTTACTGAAAAATGAGTTCAGCATTTATACGACATCTGTTAATAAATTGGTGTACTGGAGGTTAACTAAATGTACTGTATTGCCATTGACACATTAGCAATGCTAATAAGCTGCTTGTTGCTGAAACAACTGAAAGACATGGTTGTCAATGGTGTAGTGTCGCTGCATATGTTAGTGTTAACATGTAGCATATGTATTATATATGGCTATTCTACATGTAGTTAATGTGCTACAGTAGATTTCAATTAACTATGATTTAAACATGATGTGCACTAGCCTGAAAGGAAAGTTTTCATATGTTTTGTAAAATACCATTATTTGACTTCAGGCAAGTCGGAAACCAATTTTTCATAACCTGTACAAGTTGTTAAGCCTGTTATATCTGGTGCTTCTATACAAATTTACGTTACAGTAGACTTTTCATAATTGTGCCTTTCTGATAAATGCTACAAAAAATTGCAAATGAATACTCTTATTTGGCATAAATTTTATTTTTAAGTGACACTAGTTGTAAACTTTTTTACAAGTTGTATCTTCTTTAATAGATGTTGTCTTATTTTATACTCTCCATCTTGCAGACACTAGGGATACAACATACTTTCTCGTCATTCATTTGGCTATGTGGTCCTATTACCGGATTAGTAGTAAGTATAAGAGGTTCTTCTTTAACTTTCCTGTTTATCTATAATTGTATGTTCGTTCAATGTTCCATTAGTATTTATCTCCTCATTCAACATTGCAAAGGGATTCTCAGTGCATGTTTTTAGTTCATTATTACCTATTAAATGATAAAGGTTTGAACAGAATTTGTTTATATCATGTAACTGTAAAAAGGGGATGATTGTTCCAGTGCCAAAGTTAACAACTATTAGGACAGTGGATTCACATGGACATATTCAAGTTATCCAGTAATATGATATTAGTGCCAAAGTCCAATAAGTATTAGGATAATTGATGCATATATACATAACCAACTATCCAAGTTAGCTACTGCATTTGCCTTGCATATTGCTTGGAGATTTTTATATGTATACTAAAATCACGTATTCATAGACAGTTCCTATTTGTCTTATGCAGGTTCAACCATGTGTAGGTATATGGAGTGATAAATGCCGTTCAAAATATGGAAGGAGACGGCCATTTATATTCATTGGAGCATTGATGATATCTGCTGCTGTGAGTGGTGCAAGATTCTTGCAGTAACTTGGGTTCTTTACTATTTGGTCGATCTAATATTTAGCCTCTTATGTAATCTAGGTCACCTTAATTGGGTTTTCTGCTGACGTAGGATACATGTTAGGAGACACGTCAGAAAGCTGCAAGTAAGTTTCTCCCAAATTCCTAGTGGATTGATAGTTTGTCCCTCCCAAATTCCTAGTGGATTGATATTTTGTCATTAGGCCTTAATGTATACCATTGAATGAACAGGGTATATAAGGGTCCACGATGGAGAGCTGCTGCCGTATTTATCATTGGCTTCTGGATGCTGGATCTTGCCAACAACACAGTGCAGGTAATTTTCTTTATTTTGTTCTATCTACATTGATAGTATGTGTTTTATCTACAAAATTATCATAGATATGTTCTTGGTTATTGATACTTTTTCAACTTCTAACAGCTGCTTTGTTTATTTGTAGGGTCCAGCTCGTGCCCTACTGGCTGATCTCTCAGGTGAATTTATGTTCACTTACAGGTTATTTCCAGATGTGAAATTTAAGCGATTTGAAAATTACCCTTTGAGATAGGTACTAATGACATGTGTAGATTTCTTAAACTGAATTTGGGTTTTTCGTTTGAATTAGGTCCCGACCAACGCAATTCTGCAAATGCAATATTCTGCTCTTGGATGGCTCTTGGCAACATTCTGGGCTTCTCTGCAGGGGCTAGTGGAAATTGGCATAGGTGATTTGAAGATCTGTTATGTTCATTGGTTGTTTCCTTATGTATTTTTTGTGGATTCCATCACAGAGTTTTAAGAATGGTTTTTCTTCCTTTTTGGCTTTTCACTGATGCCCTAAATTCAATTCCTTTCTTAGAATCATAACAATAGAAGGAACAATGAAGATGACATGGGCCTTTCTCAAGATATGTCTTTTGATAAGTTATAATGCTTTTGAAAGGTTCCATCTAGCTAATCCACCTGTTGCTTAGAGCTCTCTCATTGTTGAAGTGATATGTATCATCAAGGATGAGATTGATAGCATACATTAGTTGTGGTGATACTTTATAGCATAGAATTATTTTTGGTGATAATGTTATACCTAGAGGCAGTCCTATTTTTCATTATTTTATGTGTATTCTCATACTTTGGTATGTTTGTCTTGGTAGCTTGTTAAACAAACAGTTGAATTCCACTCTCAACTACTCCTTTGCTTTCCTGTTTTCAGTGTTTAAATAGATTTCTTTTGGTGGGAGTTATAAAATTACTTATTACGACTAATTGTTTTAAATAGAAAGGATATATATACTTTAATTGACAATGTGTAGAAGTCATAAAACAAGCGATGTAGATGTATACAAGACTCTTTTTAAGCTTAATACAACTCATCTTTCAGCTTATGAAATAGGAATCAGTAACCCCTTTTTGTGTATCCCTGGTTATTAAGACGTTTATGCCTCATCTGAGTAATCATTTTAAGCAGGTGGTTTCCTTTTCTGACCACAAGAGCTTGCTGTGATGCATGTGGAAATTTGAAGGCAGCATTTTTAGTGGCTGTGGTGAGTCCGTCTCCTCACTAATATACTTTCAACTAGTTGTGTTTACCTTGCATGTTTAGAGCTCTTTTTATACATTGTTAGCTGAAGTTGTAGCTACCCCTTCATTTACAGCATTTACTGTAATGATCATCAGCTTTTATGTGCAGATTAGAAAATCATATATGCTGTAGTTGCAAATTTTGTCTAGTCAAGGACTAGAAAGAATGACGAGCATAGTTTGAATTCATATGTTAAAGTGATCTTTTGTGCAATGCATATGTTATTTCCTTGAGTTGGACATTGATTTTCCTCTTCTATGAAATGTGGAGGTTGATCTATTATGGTAGCAACATTATTTGCAACATATTTAAATGTTGAATAATATGTATGCTTGCTTCGGTAGGTGGGTTTTCTAATGGTTTTTGCATTCAATAGATCTGACATTTACTTGGACAAATTAAGTTCAAACATCTTTGTTCCTATCTGAAATGTGTGTAGCCTTGTTCTCTCGTTTACATTTAATTATCAATTTCATCACCGTTTAAGATTTGTTCTGATCAGGATACAATAGAGATCAGATGTTATTTAAAATTTTTAAACCCCTATGTACAATTTTATGGTAATGTTACACGTTTGAACTTTTCAGCTTTTTCCTAACAGATTATGAATCCTTTGATTTGTTTAATGTATATTGCATGTCTGTGGATTCTTCTGTTCATATGTCTGACCTAATGGTTTCTTTGTACTTGCACCTTTCTATTTGTAGACTGTAGATGTGAAGTATAATTATATAATTGTCATGGCAGAGAATTTTGTTGGTGAAAATTTTCTGTTTGTTGCTTCAAATTCTTAAGGCCCTTGAAGGGATATCTATCTGGCAGCCTTTCTCTAGTCCTAAGCAGGCTGATGATTTGACTGTGTTTTCATCTTCATATTTTTTGCTTCAGGTATTCCTCTTTTTCTGTACAGCTGTGACTCTATACTTTGCCAATGAAGTGCCGTTGGCACCAATAGCTGCACACAATTCCTCTGATTCTGCACCCCTACTGAGAGAGCACCAGCAAAATGGTCATGGCTTGTTAGATGCGAATTCAGCAAAGTTAGAAAATGGGCACAAGTCTGGAGCAGAAGGCGATGGTAAAATACGTCTGGAAAGCTCATTTTCTTCTAATGTCAAGGAGGACCAACCCCAAGATTTCAGTGATGGGCCAGGAGCTGTATTGGTTCATCTTTTGACGAGTTTGAGACACTTGCCACCTGGAATGCATGCGGTACTAATTGTCATGGCCCTTACTTGGGTACGTTATTTACTTGTATTGCTATATATTTTTTGAGAAATTAGAATTAATCAATGTGCAACTTTGGTTCATCTCCTTTCTATATATTCACATTTATTGCAGTTCTCTTCTTTAATTTCTTCTGTTGACAGTACAGAGTCCATAGACTTTTACTGACTTCATTTGGCTTTAGTTAAAAAAACAGCATGCAGCTTTTTAAGTTTTTGGATTGGTTACATGAGTTTCTGTGTCCAGCTATCGTGGTTTCCATTCTTCCTTTTTGATACTGATTGGATGGGTCGTGAAGTTTATCGCGGTGATCCCAAAGGAACTTCTTACGAAGAGGAAACCTATCAGACTGGAGTCAGGGAAGGTGCATTTGGATTGCTTCTCAATTCAGTAAGAATTCTTTGTCAATGATATATTCCTTAATTCATATCTTCTTGATAGAGCCAATGACATAGCAGCAGCAGATGTAACTAACTATCATATCCTTTGATTAGGTTGTTCTTGGGATCAGCTCTTTTCTTATTGAACCAATGTGCCAAAAACTGGGCTCAAGAGTTGTGTGGGCAATGAGCAACTTTATTGTGTTTATCTGTATGGCAACCACTTCGATCATAAGTTTGTTGTCAATCAGTGAACATCCAAATGGAATTCAGCATGTAATCGGGGCAAACAGGACAATTAAAATTGCAGCTTTAGTTGTATTCTCAATTCTTGGATTTCCTCTCTCTGTAAGCATCACTTTAGCAACCACTTTTCCTTTTTGTTAGTGTCTGAAGTAGTGAGGAAGTCCTGTTACATTGTTGTACTTTGCAGATTACATACAGTGTCCCATTTTCTGTAACTGCGGAATTGACAGCTGATTCAGGTGGTGGACAAGGTTTGTACCCTCTCTCTCTCTCTCTCTCTCTCTCTCTCTCTCTCTCTCTCTCTCTCTCTCTCCTGCATGCCCATGCAGAAGACACACACACAATTATGCCATGCAAGTGCACGTTCATAATGTGTAAATTTTAACTTCTTTGGTTCTATTTCCATGTCACTACTGTGTTTTCAGCACTAGACTTCATCTTTGTTATAAACATGTGTTTGCAGGATTGGCTACTGGTGTCTTGAACCTGGCCATTGTCATTCCCCAGGTTTTGACCTCTATTCTTTTTTGAATATGATTATGATCCATTTACATGACATATTTATTATTTATTATTGAAATTTCGTTGCAGATGATTGTATCCCTAGGTGCAGGTCCCTGGGATGCACTATTTGGCGGGGGAAACATTCCCGCATTCATCTTAGCATCCGCTTTTGCTCTTGCAGCTGGGATCATTGCAGTGAGGATGCTACCGAACCTCTCAGGAAGCTACCAGTCTGCTGGTTTTCATGGATTTGGTTGATTCCGTTTTGGCTTCATGGTATTTTTTCATACTTCAGGGCTTCAAACGAAATACCTGTTTTTTGATCTCGCATTCCACATATTCCCTTCGATTCTTTCATACTGATTCATTGTATTATAGTAGATCCTCTGGGCAGAAATAGATGCATAGGTTCTTCTTCCATATTGGGATATAGATAGGCTTCCTCTTCTTTTCGGGGGAAAGAAAAAGTCTTCAAAGATACAATCATCATAGGGATTAACTCAGATAAATATATTTGTAAATTTTAACCGGACTACATTCTTACAATTGTTTCATCTGGAGAGATACTTTACCGAAATGAATTTCGTTTTGAAGGGAATGATAATACCAAACTATTAGTGCAAGCTCAAGATCAATGACTTCAATATCGTCAATTTAGTTGACCGTATTTTTTTTTTGGTATGGTAATTAACTGTTATCTAGGAACAGCTCCGCGAAAACCGAACTGGTTGTTCAGGAAACATATCGACTTCAAAGTTAGAATGCTTCATCGAATTTGGTACGGCCCTCTGATGACAAGCTAAAAAAAGCAGAAACAAGTTGGAGCATATTAGGCTTTGCTCTTTTATTACTTCCAGCTTCTCGGATTCTTTATCTTCTTTCCAAATACGAACTATAGAACTAGAAGCACCTGTCAAACACTTCCCTTAGCTTACTGAAATGATATTAATCGAACATAAAAGTGCCGATAAACATTCAACGGATTGTTTTCAACTTAAGTAATTAGAATCTTTGCCAACAATTTTGCCTGAATTCCACTAGATTGTAACCTTATGAATAAATCATAATGCTCCAGTTACAGCTGTGTTTCAATAAAGACATTGCACACATCTACCTAGCCTGTATGATCAACTCGATAATCTCAAAAGTCTTGTCAGGATGTTGCCTTAATGAGACATCTAAAGTTGTGTTTTTTTTTATTCTTTTTTTAATATTTTTTGGAAGTGACTTTTTAAGAAGTTACTTTTTAAAAGATAAATTAGTTAGAGTAAATTATGGCATAAAAGCATAAAAAGTGATCCGGAATTAATTTTTGGCCCAAAAAGGAAAACGCTTCCAAAGCAAAACGAACACACTTCTAGCTGATAAATCTAAAGATTAGAATGCAATACTGACAAATAGCACCATGCTTCATAATTCAGCTGGTTGGAGAAGCCGCTAAATAAGCCGATGGACCACTTGATATTGGATAGTTGAAGAATCCATCCATGGTTCCCTCACTTGAGGATAACAGAAATAAGGCAAAAGTTGATATTTCTGAAATATCTGACAGAAATCCAAACAAAGGTTTCCGATTGGGCTGATATCCGTCCAACGTGGTAATTCCTACGCCAAACATTATCTCTTATCCACTCCTGACGGCTAAATTGAGTTCGTATAAATGCAGCGTTCGCTTCTCAACTTCAGTTCAGAGCCAGCCATTCATTCTACACAGCACTAAAGAAACGTAAGATAACTTTTTATCCGTAACTGGAAGCAGCAATGGCTCTACAGGCCTCTATCATTCCGTCAGCTATCTCTGAACACAAGGAGGTGATGATGATGCTTCAGCAAACGGGTTCTTTATTCTTTTCCTTTTGTTCTGAACAAAACAAGAGAGTTTTTGAAAGGCTAATAAAGTTCGACTTTTCAAACAGGTGAAGACCTGTACTGGCGCCAAAGACTCCACCTTCTTGGGGTTCTCTTTGTCGGATAATGCTAAGCCCACCTTCAACCCAATTCTGAGGAGCAAGGTGAACTTCCATGCAGCATTCATTCACCATTCTTGGCATGGTATCTGTTGAATTCACCTTATTCTCCTTTTCATTGTCTGCTCATTGGTCCAAATTTTGCAGAAGGTGAAGATAGCAGTTGAGGTAAAGGCTGAGGCTGCTGTTGCAACCCCATCAGTGAGTCTTAACGTTTCCCAGAGCAAAAAGGTGCTGCGGAAAGGTGTTGCTGTCGTCACTGGCGCCTCATCAGGGCTTGGCCTGGCAACAGCAAAGGCATTAGCTGAGACTGGAAAATGGCATGTTATCATGGCATGCCGAGATTACCTCAAGGCCGAGAAGGCAGCCCGATCTTCAGGCATTGCCAAGGAGAACTACACGATTATGCACCTTGACCTTGCATCTCTTGACAGCGTTCGACAATTCGTCGACACCTTTCGGAAGTCTGGCAGGCCCCTCGATGTGCTTGTTTGCAATGCAGCAATTTACCGCCCAACTGCGAACAAGCCAACGTTCACTGCAGAGGGCTATGAGATGAGCGTTGGTGTCAACCACCTTGGCCACTACCTCCTATCAAGGCTGCTTCTTGATGATATCAACAAGTCTGATTATCCCTCAAAGCGCCTTATCATTGTTGGCTCCATCACAGGTAACAAAAACAATGGCTTCGGCCTACCTTGCTAATATCTTTGAAACCTGAACGTCAAAAAGAATTACCTGCACAAGGAAAACACAAAAGAATTACCTGCAGTTACAATAGTGGTGATGTTTCAGGAAATACAAACACTCTTGCTGGGAATGTGCCACCAAAGGCAAACCTTGGAGACCTCCGAGGACTTGCTGGTGGATTAAATGGGCTTGGAGGCTCTACAATGATAGATGGTGGGAGATTTGACGGAGCAAAGGCATACAAGGATAGCAAGGTGTGTAACATGCTGATGATGCAAGAGTTTCACAGACGGTACCATGAGGAGACGGGTATAACCTTTGCCTCCCTCTACCCTGGATGCATAGCCACGACCGGCCTCTTCAGGGAGCATATCCCTCTCTTCCGCCTGCTCTTCCCTCCCTTTCAGAAGTTCATTACCAAAGGCTTTGTTTCAGAAGAAGAATCTGGCAAGAGACTAGCTCAGGTATGCAGAATAGCGTTTCTGCTTCAATAGCCTTTAACTGAGACCTGGACGAAGAGCCATGTTTGTTCAAACACTAAGTAGATATGCAAAACATAAGTAACTTTTAGTTGTCCATAACTAAGAAGCAAACTGGGTTTTGAATTCCTGAAACTAATTTGAAACAATTCAGATAGCTGCTAGATGGAAACTTCTACTTGGTACGGTTCTAATAAGAATGCATTGTTTCGGTTCAGGTGGTCAGTGATCCAAGCCTGACAAAGTCTGGAGTATACTGGAGCTGGAACAATGATTCAGCTTCCTTCGAGAACCAGCTATCTGAAGAGGCCAGTGACACAGAGAAAGCAAGAAAGGTGTGGGAGATCAGTGAGAAGCTGGTTGGACTAGCTTAAAAGTTTTCAATTCCTTCTCCACTGTCTGTCCTTTGAAGAGAAGCAAGCATAGTCCTTTCTCCAATTGACAGTCATGATGTTCGTAGATATGAGTTCTTGCTTATAATTTCAGATTAGGATCAAAGTGAGATCCATATTGAGATTACAAGTGTATTTCAAGCATGTATGTTAGCCAATAAGTCCAGATATAGTGGTGCTGTTCTAGGACCCAAAAAAATTAATAAAATGTATGCTTAAGAATATATCAATTGATCAGTGATGAATTTTAGTTTAACATATATGCAGTATGCGTGTTCCCATAAACTAAATATATTTTCACTAAAACACTTATATCAAGTCAGCTCTTGCATACAAAGAACAAGTTTAGTTATCCACTTTGTACAAGAAAAACGTATATCATTAGTCCAGAGTAATAACGGCTTGTTTCAAATACATCTAACTTTATTTTTTATTATTTTATCTATTTTAATTATCACTTTGAGCTTCACTTTCACTTTTGTTTTACGTCAAATTCTATTTTTATTAAAATTTAACTTCAAATTTTATTTCACTTATCACTTTAGTTTTACTTTAACAGAACTTTAATTTCACAAAATTTAGTTTCGCGAAATTTAATTAATTACGCTCTAAATGTCTCCGGAGGTAAACGCTCCCGCAGTAATTGTTAGTTCATCAAATGCCTTCAAGCACTCCGTAGTACGAGACTAGCATTGTAGTTAAACCACCTCGGCCACTACCTTCTTGGGAGGCTGCTTCTTGATGCTACTCTAAATAAATCTGATTACCCATTCTTGTCGGTTCCATCACTTCAACGTCTCATCCCTAGAAAAGCTGCAGAAAAACATATTTAGACAATATCTGGCAAGGTTCGTTAAGTATGCACACATATTTCATATCCTTCTAGTCAGCACTCACTGCTGCCTCAAGCTGAACAAATCATAATGATGTGATTCTGTGCTGAATGGTTAAAACCACTACAACAAACAAGGCCATGCAGGCTACCGACTGAAAAATACAGTGTAATGAATAAAAATTTAGTCGGTATACCCATGCACTTGGTCGGCATTCAGTCGGCAGTGGAGCGTCGCTTTTTCTGATAAGATCATTGACTTGGATGTGAATTCAGTCGGTAAATATCACAAAATTTTGTGATATGACGTTAACGTTTCGGGCAGCACAAACATTCTAGCTGGCAATGTGTCACCAAAGGCGAAGTTGGGAGACCTCCTGGGCCTTGCCGGAGGTTTGAATGGGCTTGGAAGCTCTCCAGTGATTGACGGTGGGAGATTCGACGGTGTTACGGCATACGAGGATAGTAAAATCTGCAACACGCTCATGATTCAAGAGTTTCGGAGGAGTTTAAAAATATTTATAAAATAATTTTTTTTAAATAAAAATATTTTTATTTTTTTATTTTAAAAAATAATAATAATAAATAATAAAAAAATTTTGTTATGTAAAATTGGATATCATTGTTGGGGAGCTTTGCCGAGTGCTTGTAGAATCCATGGGAATATCGACATAAGCGCGTTTGGTTGAGCTTTTCAAAAAAAAATTTTTAATTTTTTAATTTTATATTTTTTAATATATATTTTATAAAGTGTAAAAAATTTTACGAAATAAGATCTTTTTATTATATATTTTTTATATTTTTTTAGAAATAAAAAAAATAGAGCTCGTTTCTCAAAAAAAATAAAAATATTTTTTATTTTAGAGAAGTTTTATTTTATAAGCACTCTCAAACATCTCCGAGTTTGTGCAGAAGGTTTATTTTAGTCTGATCGTAACAACGTGATATATTATGTGCTGACAAAAAATATTTACACAGATGCTCGTAGGTGGGGAAGACGTAAGTCAAATGAGAAAAGCGGTGAAGGAACTTTGAGTTAACAAAAGAAAACTCCTGGGTTTAGTACGTCGAAGCACTTAGAAAGAAACGGGTTGAATAAGGTCGGTAGTATTCTGAATGAAGCTTTAGTACTAGTGCTTCTTCTTACTTCATTTTGAATCCTCCTGCTGCTGATGAACGATCTAGATGGGGGGACTGCCTAAACATGCGGTCGCTTAATAGCAAGCCTAAACATTAGTTAAATTGCATGAATGAGTACCACTCACATTATACTAAAACAGAAAAGCATCTGGCATTACTCTGATCTTTCAGATTTCATCTACAAAATGTCGACATTTCAATATCATATATGTAGCTACCTTCACAGGCAACAAATGTCAGGATTGTACACCAAATGAGCATCATCAGATTACAAAGACAATTACATAACTAATTAAAGACTATCCAATCACTACATTAGAAAGACGGTGCACGCTTCAACCCCAACCTGACTCTTCCCTCCCAATATAAGCTGCAGCCAGAAACAAACTTCACCATCTCTCCAAGTTAAAAAGCTTGCTCAAAGCAAATCCAGGGCCAGTGTACTCGCTACAATGAGATACACAATCTCAAAACTTTTCTTAGCAGAAACACCTGCTCCTCTTAAACAGCAACGATTCTCCTGGTTAGCAAAAGGTGCATCAAACATAGCTCAGAAAATGCCATATGGAGGCCACCTAAAACTTGAAATCTCTCTTCTTCGATTTGCTCTCCTTCTCCGTTTTCCGCTTTCTCTTCTTTTCAGCCTGCCCCAGTGACAATGTAAAAAGAGATCTTGTAAGTAGGCCGACCTCACATAACGTGACCTTAGACAGAAAGCAAAGTAGAAGTGTAGAACTAACCTCAGCAACCATGTCACTGAAATCCTCTTTCTGATTGCGCAACTTCTCTTCTTCTCGAGCTTCTTCATATCTATGAAAGACATCAAATTCCAATTAGTAAAAGAAAAACTAGGAGCAACGTTTAAAAGTATGACATTCACTTACTTCGCAGGTAAAACATCATCAAGGACTTCCAACTCCTCCGGCTGAATGGTGACATCTACCTTGTCTGCCTTTTGACCCCGCATAAGATCAACCTGCAGGATCAACAAGATCAAAACAAATAAATTGATGTTGTGAGAAGGTTGTTCAGTACAACAAAAGAAAATGTGTCTAAAACATAGAGAAATGCAATACACAAATCTCACTCTTTTGGCTGTGGGCTTCTCTTGATTTGGCATTTGATACCTATTTCATTTGAAGAACAAATCAAGAATTAGCACGTAAATCTTTCTTTGAAGACCTACGGGTCTCCTATCAATAACAATCCAAAAAAAAAAAAACAATCCAACCATCAATAGTTTAATCAATAACAATACATACGTGTGCGAGCTTCCAAACAGAACACCGGGGGCAACTCTTTCTTCCTTCTCCTCGAGAACCTTCACATAGAACAAGATACATTAGGTACTACAACCTACCAAACAAAAGGCTGTTAATAGGACATGCAGACGAAATAGTTACTTGGTACAGCTGCTTCTCAGACTCCTTCCTCTGTTGCTTTCGCAATTCAATGACATCAGGTGTTTCTACGCCAGTTGGTGTGCTGGTGATAAGAAAATTAAAAATCATTAACTTGCCTACAGCTCCAACATTTCTAATGAAAGGAAGAAAAACTGATTGGCTCAGATCGTACCTTGAGAGGCTCTCAACAGATTGGATGCCAGCCTCCAACTCTTCTTCCTCAAGCTGTTCTTCCTCTTCCTCTTCTTCCTCCTCCTCCTCTTCCTCATCATCATCCAGATCACCCCAGTGTTTTTTTTTATCAATAGGCTCTTCCTAAAATTTGACAAAGAGTGTCAGGGTGTAGGCCACTGAAGATACTCAATTATCCCATTCAGGCAATGCGGAGAAAGTTCAGAGTAAACAAACATTAAACCATTAGCTAAGAATGCTAAAAGTGAAGCATGCATCATGTGATATGCACATGAAGCGAATGAAGGTGAAAAACGCACATCATAATTGGGTTGTTCCTGCTGATGAACCCCGAAAACATCACCATACAATGGGCGTCCAGTCTGTCCATAAAACAAACAAATGAAACAAGTTGGATCTAATCCAATAGTATCACATTAATGAAAAAACAAAAGTAGTAGTATTACCTCATCAACTGGTGGTTTGCCCCACCCTCCAGGGTGATAACCGAAGCTCGCCGCAGGAGGAATGGGAGCATTAAGTCCTGGAATTTTCAATTGAGGGTAAGAAGGTGGAGGACCATATCTCTGCACATTACAGAAATCTCCAAGCTATTTATAGAAAGTACAAAAATCATGGATATGATTAACAAAGATACTAAAATGACCAACCTGCATATTGATGAGCCAAGGAGGAGGGGCACCTTCAGGCATACCAAGAGCTTCTTTCAGTTCATGTGCTAGCACACCTGGTTTCATTTCTCTGAGCTTAACCTATAGAAATCAAGAAATGGCATGCACTCAGGATTTCAAATATTACTAAAAAGAAATTAAAAAAAAAGGAAGTCGACAATGTAATAACTGCTTTATAATTTCCACAATAAACAAAGCAATCTGCCCATCAACCAAAAGTAATTTTCTATACTAAATCTGAACAGGTTGAATTAATGCTCCAAGAATTTACCTAATTATTATTATCTGCATAGGGGAGCCATGCTTTCTACACATAAACGGCTACATCAGATCCCATCGAGCAAATACAAAAATGCATGACTTCCATGTGGAATAAACCTCCAAAGTGCTATAAGAATTTGCCTAAGTTTTAGATAGCCAAGATAATGCCATGGACAGTGGGGCTGTTGAACGACAACAACATCCTACTCAAAAACGGGACTTTTATACGGTTCATGGTGTCATCAGAAAAGAAGAATAAACAGACAGATGGTGCGATGGATTTCATTATCAAGAACAAACTTGTGCAAAGTATAGTCAAAGCCTAACCCCGATTCCTGTGTTCTGCAGGGGTAAAGGGATGATAGATTCTTGAGGTACAGAGAGCAATTCACAAACAGGGAGTTACTAGCATTCAAGGTGGAAGAAATTACTAAGGAAAATAATTGACTTGTAAATTTTCCACATGTCAACAATACCTCAAACTCTTTCCCTTCATGATATAGATCACCATGAGTTGTAAGTTTAGGCTTGGTCTGATATTTAAAAAAAGCATCGTGAAGCACCTATAAAAGAAGCCAATATAAAAATATTAGACTAACATGAAGTTATTAATTGTACAGAATAAAGAACCTAAAATAAATAAAAGGGTTATAAAGGCCAAGAACAACTAAGATGACCTTAGTAAGATACAGAAATGACTTTAGCCAAATATTGGAGTAAGGAGAGTGACAGAAATCAATAAAAAGGAGGTGCTAGAAATATGACAGATTGTGTGATAATCCCATCAAAAAAGATAATGTCTACATAGTACGATGTGACATGCAAAACAATTTCACTAAACTTACTTGATAATCTATATCCATTTTTCCCATCTTTGGTTGCATCCTTTCACGCTGCTTCTGTTTCAGCTTCTTACTGTCTTCTTTCTCAATGTATGCCTGGAAGGAAAAAAGAAAATATGTCATGTTGGCTGTATATCTCTGCTCATTAAATAACAAGAGATCACATACAAAGATGCTCAACATTTCAACAGGATAATGAGATGGCATCTTGTAAAATTTAACAGACTTTTTTAATAAGAAGGAGCTTGTTAATGAAAGTTCCTTTGATAAAACATTATCATTACAAGGAACACAATCTCCATCATTACCTGTCTGATCTTTTCAATCCCTGTAGCAGCAATGAAATCTGGAAGCTGGAAAGGCTGTTTTTCTATTCCACGCTTTCCCTGCAAACAGGTGGAAAATGGATAAAAAAACAAAACTAAAATGAATTCCGCTATAGATGACCTAAAGCAAGCAGAATATGCAATTTGATCTGTGCGAAATCAATTTATCTTGAACAAGGATACTTCCATGTTACCTTATAATCTGAGAAATCAATTTATCAATGTTATCTCACAAGTATTAAAATTACTAAATAACTACAAGTATATCATTTTTCCAGCTTAGATCCAAAGTAATTTTTGGAAGTGGCATCATAGCCATCTTAAGTACACCCAAATTTAAGATTATGCACAAAATGCAAATGTCAAGATTCTTTTGGCAAAGATCACCATGTGCTTGCTCCACGATAGTTAGCCAGTCCCCTGCAAGAACCACATAGTTATATAAGAGGGGTAAATTTATCACATTTTATCTTCCCTTTTCCCACATTCAACCCCTCAAAGAGCTTGCCAATCTTAACCAAAACAAATTGTTAACTAGAATATAGGATCAGATACATGGACTCACTTGTAGAAATTTACGCTTTTGACACCAGTGTCTCGGAACTGGTACAGTATTCCTATATGATTTGAGGAACACCAGCAACTTAGGATCTGCAGAAGTTGCATCCCACACCTAGAGAATAACATGAAACAATTTCTTAGTCAAATATAACCTGATTCATCTGTCTGCTATTATAATTCAAAGTAACACATTATTAATATGCATACATACAAACATCAAAGGCAATGGACCTTTAACATCCACCAAATTCCTGGAGAACGGAAGTAAACAGCAATCTACTAGGCATAGCATCAAAGCAAGCTTATAAAGCAACATGAAAGTCTGTATATGCATTCGTCTAAGCTTTCTCTAAGTTGCCATGAATAAAGAAGAATTGTGTAGAGGAAACAAACAAAACTATCTCTATGTTGCCATGTTTACCTCAACAACATCTGGCCTTGAACATATTTTCTTCAGTTCTGCAATTTTCATCCTGCGTTGAAGCTGTCAAAATATGTAACCACTTCAGTTTCACTGCTTTAGCTCTCTTGAACTAGAGGACAAAATTATTTAAGGAAATAACCTTCTTCTTTTTGTTTGAGAGCCCCCCTTTCTCTTTCTGTTGAGCTTCTTGTTCTTCCTCGGAATCAGAGTCAGCTTTCTTCTTAGCAGCATTAGCTGCCTCCTCATCCTTCTTATCAGCCTCCTGTAAGAACATAGTTGTCAAATTTCACTTTTGTCCCTCAGCTAAATACCATTTATCAGGGTAAATTATATACCTCTACAACTTACCTCACCATCTCCTGTCAAATCTTTAAAGTTAAACTTGTTGAGAACATTTTTAAACTCCTCGAAGAAATCTTCTGATACTTCTGCCTTCTCCAGAACATACTCCACCTCCACTTTTAAATCAATCTGGCGACCATATTAGCAGGACAAGTTATCAGTTCCAGTTATGATGTAGTAATAACTCCCATTTTGCAGAGTAGTAAAACCCAAAAAAGATACATAAGATGCTGCTAATCACATATACATCGCTGCTGGTGATTTCTTAGTTGACTTGCATACAGTGGTTTCTGAGCTAAGACAAAGTACTTTTATACATACTATATAAGTTTTTTGGCTAACATATTTTCCAATCAGATTCATATATTCCAGATCAAACCCTCAATATGTCAGAAACTGAAAGGAGGACAAATACACCAACAGATCTCCCCCCTGAAACCCTAAGAAGCAAGAGAACCAGCAAGTGAAGCCAACAAATCTCTCGAGGAACACAAACGAGATTTCCAAAATCAATTCAAAACAATCCCTCTCGGATTATAAGCCTTAAAAAAAACGAAACCTGTAGAGATAACCTTCAAATTAAACATTACCTGTGGGTCGGTGTTCTCCTTGTTATCTCCATCTTCACCACCAGCATCGCTCTCATCAGCGGCGTCGGAGAGCTTACCAGCGTTGTTGCTCTTCTTCTGCTTCCGTCTACGGCGATGTCGCTCGCTCTCTCTCGCCTTCTTCTTCTCGGCAACGGAGCCGTTGGCTAGGGTTTCCGATTTAAATCTGCTGCCATGTGCGTATGCCAGCGGCGGAGCTTCGGCCGGGCTAGCTACTTCAGCTGCCGCCATTGGTTCTTTTTTCGCGCGAGATCGATCGAGTGAGAGAAGGAGAAGAAAATTTACGGAGCGAGAGCGAGAAAAGAGAGCGGAACTATTTAACGGACCGATCTTAGATTTCGTTAAACAGCCGATTTGGCTCTTAAGGCTATTTTTGCAATATCAGTCCACTATTAACTATACTTTCGGATGGGTCCTTATGCTTTTAGCCTTTTAGGCACGCAACTTTGGCCCATTAGCTTAGCGTTCCGTTTGCTTAACTCACTGTGGCGTGTCGAATAATGCTTAAAATAAACATAGCTCCGAGTCAGGCGTTTAATAAACTGTTTGCATCGGTTTCGGACTTTTTCTTATCGATATTTAATAAGCCGATCTTCGAGAGAGCCGAAGATTTCTCCGTGCTCAAAAGTTAGAATTCTTTCAGTTCTCCTTGCACTTTACTGCTCTCCTCGATCGTTCGTTCTCTTCTCTGATTGTAATACTTAAGGTGAAATTATGAATCTTGTCTGTTTATTTCATTATTTGTTGATTCTTGTGGGATTAATTTTCATTGAAGCACGTTAGCGAAGATTACATTGTTTCTTGAGTAGTGAATTGCCAGTAGGGAATCAGCGATTTGTTTACAAATAGATTTAGTAGAGCAAGAATATAACAAGCGAGAGAGATCACATTGGAATTTCACGGTTAGGGAGTTATTCATATTTTTACTCTTAAGGATTTATGTGTAGTTTTTCCTAAATTTGAGATTACCTTGTAACGCTATGCACAGAACATGATGTAATTTACTGTAGTGTATATTCTTATGTACATTTACGTTGATGTTTCTAAGTTTCTTGTCAGCATGAAGATGATATTTCACTTTTTGAGGCAATTTTTCAGTTAATTTGGTACCTTAGTACTTGTTCTTTTGTTCCTAATTTTGTCCTGTCTGTTTTTCACCCTGGTAAAGGTTATATAGTTCACGTGCTTATTGCAACTATGTCACTTAAAATGCTTTAGCACTAATGCTTCTTTTGTTTCTAATTTGATCTTCTTAGAGAATGCCTCGTAAAGTAAGCTATGGTCCTGATTTTGAAGATGGCTATGATGATGATCCCTATGATGACTACGATGAGTATGATGACTATGATTATGACATAAAGGAAGAAGGTTATTTTTCTCATACATGTTTCTTTACAATGTGATTTTTATTTTATATAAATAAAATGCCATATTATGATTTGACTTTTTTTTTCCTAGTTTCCAATTCTTCATTCACCATTTTTCACTTTGTATAATGGTCCTCTTGTTGGATAGAAAACTGTTAACTTATGCAAATGCACTACCTGCCATTTGGATTATAATAATGGTGGCTGTCTTTTTAGTTTATAACATTTATTTTTTTTTTTTAAAGACATTTTCCTTGAACGCTGTCATCTTGAATGGACACCTTTCTCAAGTATAGCCTTGTTTATTGGTGTAGCTGCTCATTCCTCCCAACAAGATAAAGAACATAACAAACAAGGGGTTTGGAGTTGTTCGATCTGTACCTATGACAATGATGAGGCTCAATTATCGTGTGAAATATGTGGTGTTCTTCGAGAATCCTCTGGAAACGTTATGGATGATGATAGAGGAAAGGGTATGTACTATGTTCTATTCGATATTCCAAAAATTCATAAAGTAAATCATATAGCAAATATGGAGACAAGTGATAGTTGTTATTATTAGAGACTATGCTAACTTTGTTGATTAAAATCTTTATTGCTGTATAGTAGTATGCTTACTTGCTCAGGCAGTGATAAATAGCAACATTTCATGCAGCTCATAGTATGTCCAGAAACTTCGGTGTTTCTGTAATGGCTAAATCTCTTTTTGCTCAAAACACCAATGGAAACTTGAAAAAAGCTAGTGCTTTTGATGATATCTTATGCAAAGAAGCAAATAAACCCTCTGAGGAAGGGAGAACTCGGGCACGTATTGAGGATCTTCAGGAATTATTTGTGACTCCTCGGCACAATTCCTCTGTAAAAATAGGTCTGTGAAGGTGTTCTTGAAGCATCTTTTCCCTTCTCATTTTCTAGTCCTTTTGCGCTTTGTAGATGCCAGTGCAGAAGAGTAGAATGCTGCAGTATATGACTCCCCCAATCTATTATGATTAGGTTGACTTGCTTCTTGGCAGATTGTTAGTTTACTAGATTGGGTGTCCATAATGTCATTTGAGATTGCTTTGAAGTCCTTTCTTGTGGCTAGAAAGTTAAGCTTGTTCTGAAGATAATGCTGTTGATCTTGCTCGTAGTTGTAGGTCAATCAAAGAGAAATGGATGTGATGCCAAGAATTGGTTGGGTTTTTTAGTTCAGGTATAATGATTGCTCAGTAGCAATCTAGCATTTATCACATCATCCTCTTGAGTTATGATGACTTTGATATTTGGCAGAGATAATTTGATGGATGCTTGATATATGGAAAATCCTAGGAGTACAAGTAAAAAGCAGAAAAAACTAGAAGCACCAGTAAGAAGGGCCAGACACAGCTGAATGTATTCAAGAGGTTTATATCATATATGAAAGATTATGGATTCCCAGATGGACTAGAGAAAGCTTGAAATTGGCTTAGATTAGGATATCTTGTTTCTCATTATGCCCTTATCGTTAAAATTGCCTGAGGAAAAGAAAGATCAATTGTGGCAGATGAACAGACAATGCTTGTGTTATTCTCCTTCCTCTATGTACATATTTTCTAGCAATTATGGCATTCATATCTATGTGAGGAATAACTGTCTCTAAATGTTTCAAGTTTTTAGTTTTTACCATCTGTGGTTTTAACGTTGCTATTAGTTATCTTGGATCATAAATTACAGAGTGCGTACTCATCGACCTATGTGGATACTTTGACAGCACCCTTCCATTTTGATACTCCTTCCCCAGATGACATAGTCTCTACTGGAAAGAATTCCACAGCCATCAAAAAGAAAGGTGATATATACCTGCGTGGCAGTTCTCTAAAACGATCCTGCTGTGATTTTCATTAGGAAAGTTGTAGTGACACATAAGGAAGTGATTAAAGATCACATGTTGCAGTTACTGGGTGACAATGAATCAGCTATATATTGAGATAGATATGGCCCCGTCAATTGGACCATTTATGCTTGAGAAGTATTAGCATATATATTAGGCTAATAATTTATGCCACGTGTTTTTTTGTATGTAAGGGCTTGAATCTCTTTACATTATCCAAATCTGGATATCTTGACCTTATTTACAGCTTGCCAGTAGTCTAATGTGAACTATTATCTGATCTCATGTTCCTAATTTAGTATTTGATCTTTAACTTCTTAAATTGTACATTGCTGTTCTAAATAAAATATTGAATGCTTCACATTTTTTGCTCCTTCTATCAGTAGCCTTTTGATATTTAGTGGTTACTCTCTCATATGGCGATGACAACGCAAATCAGTCTATTTCTATACTTTATCTTACTTTTTAATGCATCTGTGGCCCAGGCCTATTGTCATCTACCACGACATTTCCCAGCATGAATGGTAGTAAAGGAGTTGCCAAATGCCAATCAAACAGCCAGATTTCAAATGCCAAATTGTCTAAGGGCAGTGCAAAAGGGAACAAGGCTAGTGATATTGATCATAAAAGCAAAAGCAAGGGCAGTACCAGGGACAATGGCTCTGCATCACAAAATTTGGCCAACAAGCTGGATGATTTAAAGATAGAGAAGACCTTAACTAATTGTAACAAAATACAATCACTTGCTCAGTCCAAGCCAGAGAAGTCAATGTTAACTGATGAAGAACAGGGCACGCATACTCAGTTGAATCTTGCTATTGTGTGCCATCCAAACAAAGGCAGTTTGTTAGTATGTCATGTAATGAGACTTCCTCAGCTGACCGGTATCTTCTGTTTCTGTTTTTTTTTAGGTTGGCCACGTTGATTCAGGTAAATCAACAATATCTGGGAGGTTGCTGCAACTTTTAGGCCGAGTTTCAAAGAAAGATATGCACAAATTTGAAAAGGAAGCCAAAGAAAAGGTGATTATTAGCTCAAGAAAACTTCATTTGAATTAAAAATTAAAAAAGAAATTTTCAAAAAGATCATTTGAAGTTGGGACTTGGTAGAAAACTTGACGTGTAAATTTGGCATATCTCGGCGGATTTTTTACTTTTCAAAATTTTATTTTGTATGTAACTGAAATTCATATATCATACAACTATCTTTAGGGAAAAGGATCATTTGCTTATGCATGGACCATGGATGAGAGCACTGAAGAAAGGGAGAGGGGCATCACTATGACAGTCGCGGTTGCTTATTTTGATACAAGGAACTATCGAGTTGTGTTGCTTGATTCACCAGGCCATAAAGACTTTGTTCCAAATATGATTTCCGGTGCCAGACAGGCAGATGCTGCTGTTCTTGTTGTTGATGCATCTGTCGGTTCCTTTGAAGCAGGTATGGGTGTAAGTGGTGTTGGGCAAACAAGAGAGCATGCACAGCTTATTAGAAGTTTTGGAGTTGAGCAACTTATTGTAGCAGTCAATAAGATGGACAGAGTTGATTTCTCTAAGGAACGTTTTGATTATATAAAGATGCAATTAAGTTCTTTTTTGCGGAGTTGTGGGTTCAAGGAGTCATCCGTGATTTGGGTTCCTCTTAGTGCGATGGAGAATCAAAATTTGGTTAAGGCTGCTACTGATAGCCATCTCTCTTCTTGGTTAGTACACACTAAGAATCCTTTTTAGAGCAATGATGCTAATTTAAAATCAGGAGTCTTGATTTGTCCATACTTTTACTATCTTTCAGATGCTTGTGGTCTTCTTTGGATGTAAATTATGTGCATCTTCCAGAATACATTTTACTTGGAATTTCACGAGGCTAATGCTTAATATGTTGTAGCACTCGAAATATCTGTATCTCTTGATAAATGGCCTCTCACAAGTGCTAATGGTATTTCAGGTATCAGGGGCCCTGTCTATTTGATGCAATAGACTCCCTGCAGCCCCCAGTACGGGATATTTCACAGCCACTTATTTTACCTATATGTGATGTTGTCAAGTCACACTCATTGGGACAAGTTGCAGCTAGTGGCAAACTGGAGACTGGAACTGTTCAGATAGGTTCTAAGGTATGACAAACTGATCAAGTTGTTAACTTTGCTGGAGAACATAGTCATATCTTGTGTCTGCAAAAGTTTTTGAATTTCTCAACAACATATTATACTGGTCGTAGTGGTGTTTATACATAGATGATATCACTTTTCAGGTTCTAGTCATGCCTGCTGGAGAATTTGCTACAGTAAAAACTATTGAGCGAGGCTCTCAGGTGTGCAGCAGCGCGAAGGCTGGAGACAATGTTGCTATTGGCTTACAAGGCATTGATGGGGGTCATGTTTTCCCAGGTGGTGTTTTGTGTCACCCAGATTTTCCAGTGCATGTCGCATCCAGACTGGAACTTAGGATTTTAATTCTTGACATCAAAACACCAATACTAGTTGGTTCCCAGGTGAGAATTGTGAGTGAACCTTGTTTTTGTCTTAATTCACAATTTCTATAATGACAAAGTTATAGGTTGAATTTCACATACACCACGCAAAGGAGTCCGCAAGAGTGGCGAAGATATTGTCATTGATAGATTCAAAAACTGGAAAAACTTCTAATAAGGTGCCACGGGTTCTTATGGCAAAACAGAGTGCTTTAATAGAGGTATTTGTTTCCAAATTGCCATGATCTTGTAAATTTGCAATCTCAAGAAGTTATCAGTCATTAGCTCCAGATATGACTTCTCTTCACTGCAGGTGGACATAGATATACCAGTTTGTGTGGAGGAATTCACAAACTCTCGTGCTCTTGGGAGGGCTTTCTTACGTGCTTCAGGGAACACTATCGCTGTAGGTGTGGTAAGCAAAGTACTTGATCAGGACTAGTAGCTATATTGAATTCTTTACAAGAACGAGTAACTTCAATCAACAGTGTTTCTTGCATAAGATTCAACAATATGAGATAAAACAATGCATCCAAGTGATATCCTCTCCATGCAATTCTAACCCTGTAAGCTAAAAGGGCTCGACCTTCTGAAGAACTTATCTCCTATTCAGCAGAAGAACTTATCTCCTATTCAGCAGATCGCAAAATTTTGGCTGCATGATTTCCTCTATTGTTATGATGTAAAAGTGATTTATTTTGTACTATGATGTAAAAGTGAGTTATTTTGTACATAGTCATGATGTACACTAGACTATAGTATTCATCTGTTTGAAGGAGGACCCAATGTTGTAAATGAGCTTCAGTTCATTTTTTGTCTTTTACAATCTAATTGTTTTACAACTATCCAATTTATCCATTCTATAGAAAAATTGAATTGCAAACTTCTGCTTAACCGTGAAGTTGTTTTTATTTATTTACAAGTGAATGGAGTGGTCTTGCATACGTACGCTTGCATATATATCAATCATCTGCACATTCATATACTTCTACTCAATGAAGTATTTAAAAACTGGTAGACTTGTATCGCTAGACATAATTTTACCGGTCCGAAACTGCAAATTGCATTTGATTGCTAAACCCATTAAAATGCAGTTCTTCGTCGCGAAGATTTTAAAATCTGTTTAATCTCTTCCCGAAAATGCTTTTTCGTACCCCCTGACGCTGCTAGAAGAAAAAAGTTTGTCAGAAAAAAAAATTTCGCTTGCGACGATCGATCAAATCAACGATGTCTTAGAGTTCACCGGTGAGCGTTATGCTGGCAATCCACGAGAAGAAGACAAGCTCCGTTGATTTATACCGTCCACGACGCAGCTACATCTCAATGTTCTACTCTGAGCATGAGGCACAGCTCGCTCACGATGATCTCGACACTGTTCGCAATATGCGTCTATCGATCGAATCTCCAACAAACTGCAACTGATTCACCTGAATCACGTCGCGATCTACTCCAATCCTACTTCCGTGTTTCTCGATCTTACCCGATAATTCTCATGTCAATAGTTTGTCGTTCACTTAGTTTGATACGTTTAACCTAAGCTGAAGTCGACGCAGCAGAGCATTCACTTGGAAAAAGCTGCGATCTTGTTCAATTTGGGTGCTGTTTATAGCCAGATCGGGCTTGCGGCAGATAGGACCAATCCAGGTGGGCTTAAGGCAGGCGTGTGATGCGTTTCATGCGGCGGCGGGGGCATTTGGATTGATGAGCGATTCTGCAGCTGGAAAGCTATGGTGGGTGGGGGGACTGTTGATGTTCCCCAAAGTGCGCAGGGATGCTTGAGAGATTAATGCTTGCTCAGGCGCAGGAGTGCTTCTTTGAGAAGGTGATTGGTGATGGCAAACTGCCTGGGCTGTGCTCCAAGGTTGCGAGGCAGGTTGGTGTTTTGCTACTCGTAGTTAGTTACTAGTTATTGTCACCCATTTTTGCATAAATTGGAGTCTTCATTTAAGGAATTATGTGCTACTCAGTAGATTGTTATGCTGGACTTATGGACGTGTGGTTGTAGTGACATGCATTGCACTGAACTACTGTTTTGGATGTTTTTATTTATTAATTTAGTAATTTTTTATGTTAAGGAAAACATTTTATGCTTATATTTCGATGGTATGAGTTGTTTATATCTAGATATCAGATATGAAGAATCTTTTGAATCTTGCAAACTGCAATAAGCTGCATTTTGTTGGTGATTTTTACTAGGTTGGTGTATATTACGAGGAAGCGTGTGCAGCACTCTATGTTCCTCCTCTAAACCACATTTTGAGCAGACTTGGGTATCCCATTTGCAGTTGAAGGCAGCAAAATTCTCTGCCGAGGCTTGCTTGTAGATATGCGCTGGAATTGCATGAGAAAGAAGATATTGCAGAGGAAATAGCACGGTTGAGAATTGGCCTTAGTGCTCTAGCTGATGCAAAGAAATCTGCCAAGGGAGTAGCACAACCTTTCCTAGATGCAGTCTATAGACTGGGAAGCAATATGAACCAGAATCTAGAGAGAGCTGTGAAGGAGAATGATCGTGTTTATCTCATGCGCGTACCTCCAGCTAGCAGCTTGTCAGCTCTACCATCAGCTTCTCTTGTAAAGCCAATGGCGACGGATGAGGCTGCTACCAAAGAGAAACTCTTCTCAAATTTAGTTCCAGACAACAGCACTAGGGCACCGTCCAGGTACACGGAGATGGTTGATCACATTATTCAGACACAAGCAGAGAAGCTGCAACGAAGGAGTGAAATAACGAGGGTTCAGCTTAAGGAAGATGGACCTCCCTGATTCAATCCTTTCTTTGGAAGGAAGCATGAGTTTGCCCCAAGATCTCCGGGAGGATGTTGAGGCTGCGCAGATCAGCGGTGGCCCATCTGGTTTTAATGCAGAGTTGCAGCAACTCAAGGATTTGAGGATGGTCAACCGGAGCTGGTTGTCCAGGTAGAAGAGTTAACTACAGAAAGAAGCAAGGGAAGATGCTCAAGTTAGAACCCAGTTCAGAAGACAAGGCCTCAGTCCAGCACCCTTACAGAGAATTTGCAAGACAGATTGAACAGATTTGACAGCAATCTTAAGCAAGCTGCAGACAGCGATGCACGTATTGAGCGTGCTGCGAGAGATAATATGGAACTCATGACAATTCTTGACCACCAGCCAGTATGTCTAGCATTCTTGTTTTTTTCTTAAGAAAGGTTTTACGTGACTGGACATATTGCGTTATCATCTAATAAAAAATCACTTATTGACTGTGCTCATGTTGTTAATTGTTGGTTATCTTTCAAGATGTCGTGATATCGTTATTGACTTTTTGCACTTAAATATGCAGATAGAAGCTGCACTCCCAAGTCTAGCAAGACCTATAATGTCATTGAATGACAATGAAGATGCTGTTATTGGAGCCCTCAAGCAAAGCCTGGTAATTTGATGTGTCTTTTGCACCATTGTTATGAATCACTGTATCTATGCGTTCATTTTGTGCTGCATTAACTACAATCGCTATTGTTAATTACTGTTTTAACTTGATGGTTCTGCATCCCTGTAGAGGCAATTGGAGGCTTTAGGTGCACAAAGGGCAGGCTTGAGGATATGCTTAAAACAATGTTGAAGAAGGTAAAGACGTCCTCCTCATCCTATTTCACCTCTTTCCTTCGAGCATTGTTTTGGGGGGGGCGGGGTTGTGGACTGCTCTGTACGTCTGCCTTCTGAAATTGAAATAACAAGGGAACTTCAATTCCTATTCTATGTTATGTTGTATTGGTTAGTATAGTTAGCCACCTGGAGGTTCTTTAGTCCAATCATGACAAGAATTTGAATACGTTATATGATGATCTTAAAAGTTTTGATAAGTTCCTTTTTTGTTCTATATTCCTTTTGCTTTTGTTGTCCTAGGAGTTTTACCTTGTATATTCTTTAAGCTTATGGTTATTGTTGAAGTCATAAGGCTAGTCAAAACTGTTCTTTATTATCTGAACGGCTGGCTATCTTCTTTTTCCTTTTGATTTGACCCTTTAATATTATTTAAGGATCACTATAAATATTCTTAGGAAGATGTCTTTTGTAATTGGTTATAGGATGATATTTTTACCAAATTTGATGGCAACTGCTGGTTCACATGAGGATCTCTTTAAGGAGATATCAAAGTATGACGACATATGCAATGAAATTGCTCAAAATATTGAGGCGAAATAACAATTACTGCTTCAAATCCAGGTCTGTTGTAATCGATTTTGTTAATACACTTAGATACCCCTTCAATGTATCTCCCTTTTTCTCAAGTCAACTATTATGTGCTCTTTTTGTAGATTTTTATGTGATCAACATATCAATAAAATGTAGATATTACAGAACTGAACCATAACTTCAATGATAAATCATAAATGACCTGAATAGATTTCTTTGACAAGAACCTTTAAGTTCTTACAGTAAAGGGCCATGAACAGTTACCAATCTCTGGTGTTATTTTTAGTGTAAATACCTATTAGAAGCCTTGAATTTGGCTTCTACCTCCATAGTGTATTATTAATTAGAACGATTGTGGAATGTCATTGCTGCAGTACCTCCATAGTCGTGTGTGCATTGTCAGCTTAAATCTGTTTCTGGATGTGAAGTACCCTTGCCTATCTATGGTTATTCTGTATAGTTCTCATAAAGTGTTTTTTCTAGGATATTGTATTTGTTATTGGATTGATGGAGAGGAACCATCAATATGACTTTGATGTTATAGAATTCTTTAAGGGATCTGCTTAGGCACCAGAATATGATGATGGTCTATCCTACTAGAACTTGCATATCATGGCACTCTTGAAAATATTGAAGTTGACTTTACTGCATAAAGCTATCTTTAGTACTTCTCAAACTTCAAATTAGTAGGAAGTCATTAAGGGCTTTTGTCATACTGATTTTGCTTTGACTCCCCTATAATGCTTCTAGTTAACTGGTCGCCTGCATTTTTGCAAGAAAATTTGCTTTGTTGTTGATTAGATTGTAGGAAATGATATACATCAAAAGACTTAGTGTTGCCTGCTGTGACCCTAATTTTCTTATGATGATTTGAATGCAGTTGCCCGTGGGAGGTGCTACAAATAGATTGCTGCTGCTATTGAAAATATCAGAAATCAAGGAGAACAAAATAATGAGGGATTGAAGTTTTATGTCACACTACAGGTATGCTGTTGTTTGTGAGAATAAAATAATGTTCCAATGTGTGTTACACTTTTTCATCTTTTACTCTGACACCAAATAACTTAGAAAGCACTGAATCAATGCAGTGTGTGCCTTTGGCTTATGGACCTGTTACGGTCTTTTAATTCAATGGAATTCAGTTTTGACTGGTGAATCTCAAGTGTCTTTCCTCGATAGCATGCTATAAACAACAGAAAACAACAATGCAGCAATTTTGTAATGACCAGAAATATCCAGTGCCGAGAGATGATTGCAGATGTCCAGAGGCAGGTGCTTGGCCTTAACTTCTCCAATGGAAAGAACGGTTATAACTACCCTTCATATGGACACAGTTCTTACCAGCAGAGAGTAGCTCTCCTCTGCCACCAGAAAGCCAGGCGTACGTCACCACCAACAACTCACCCTCAGCCACCTTACCACCACCCTCCTGCACAGCAGCCTAGACCTACTGAGTATTCCCCCCAATATCCTCCATATCAAACTCCACAGCAGCCTCCTTACCAAGCTCACAGTGTTTCTTACCAGCCTTCTTACAAAGCAACGACACTATGGCCAGCCAGCTTATACTGGATGGCATGGACCATACTACAACACGAATCAGCAATAAGCAGGCCCCCATCCACCACCTCCATATTCTGTGCCTCCTCAATATCTTCCTCAGCAAGGTGGCTACTACAAGTAGTGAGTGATGTAGATTTTGGTTAGGATTATTGCTGGTGATTATAGAGGGTGTATTAATAGGCAAGTCATGTTTCATTGATTTTATGCAAAGCAATTTTCTTTGTGTATTTAGAAGAAGATATGGATCTGGAATGCAAAAATTATATACGCCCGTTGCACTGCAATACAAAACTGTACAGCAATTTCACTTGCCATTTTCAATAATATTTCTTATGTTTGTAGTTCAATTGTTGGAATGATCTTTTTGACAGGCTGAAAGCGTAACGGCAAACAACTGTTGTTGCCTGCGTGAAAGACTTTGCGGGACACATTGGAGAAAAAACAGGTAAGCACCACAACTTTTATGCATTCATAAACTTGTCTGCAATTGTGTTCTTAACATGGCATGCATCTTTGCGAAGGTTATAATTACTCATGAGTTCAGAATTTCCTAAAAATAAACTATTTAAAAAATGAGTTAAATAAGTGATTAGAGTTTTGTGTTTAATTATAGTTGAAAGTGAATCTGAAAGTCAGTTTTATATTTGATTGTATTTGAAAGTATGCAAGTGAATTTTAGGTCGAAAAAAGTGAGTTCAATCAAACTTGACATTGAACTTAAAGCTCATGGAATCCTTGCCGCAGCTCTCCTCCACATTACATGATTCTAATCAAGAGCAGCACTATCATAGTAACAATTTCTGGAAGAAGAAGAAATGGTCCTGACACTCTTTCTAACTTTGCTTACACTCAAAAGCTGTTCAGAATTCTTCCTGCCTTCTACTTCTCTGCTAGCCCTACACGATTAAATGTCGTCTTTGTTTCTCATGTTCAACAAGATACATTAAGCATCTTGGCAAGAACAGTTGTAGTAGCAAAAATCCAAACCAAATTATATTTCAGTTATAGTTTTCCATGTCTAAAAATCTAATGTTCGGTGATGGGTCACTATAGACTAGCTTTCTTCTGATAAAGATGTTTCTTATTCTTGCCGTCTGACACTTAGAAGAGTTAGGAAACAACATGTTCAGGAAACAAGTTTACCAAACAAGTGTTGCAAGCGTGCTTTGAACATAAAGAAAAACAAAAACAAAAAAGAAAACATTAAACATTCAATTTTGCATATTGGAAATTTTCTTTTTTGCATTTTGGGTTTGTGTTATCTGTCAATGGACCTACTACATTCTCTCTAAAAAGAGAATGTGGAGTAATAATGTGTTGGGGATATAGCTTTTTTCTTCAATGATGGATAGCATGTGGTAGTACATGCTAATTTTGAGCTTAAAAAAATCACTGTAATGATTTTTGCTTTCTCATTGATGTTTTCAAGACTAGTCAGGCCAATAATAATAGATTATTATCAAATTTTAGTTTTAATGGGAAGGTAGAAGAAAATCTATGGCAGAGCATTATAGGTAGGTTTTGGGTCCAGTAAGATTGAGACTGCTCAACTTATATGATAGGAGCAATTTCAACCATTATAAAAATCACTTTTTCTTTCCTTATTTTTAAAATTTTATTTGTTGTTTATTATTTTTCTAGATGCATCAATGTAATTTTATGTCTGTGTGGATTTTTGTTATTTTGTGTATTTATGAATAATCATGTGAGCGTTTGGAAATACTTTTGAAAAAATACTTTTTTAAAAATAAATAATATTTATCTTTTTTAAAAAAATAAGCCTTATTTTTTAATATAAAAAAATAAAATATATAATAATAAATTTGTGAAATTTTTTTTGTACTTTCAAATTTTTAAATAAATTTTGTAATAATTATAGAAAGTTTGATGAAAACATAAACTAAAAAATTAAAAAATTATTTTTGTCAAATACTTCTCCAAATGGTCCCTAAATCAGAGAAGCGAAAAAACAATCAACATCGATGATTACAAACTAAAATAGTTTATAATTTACTTTGTTTATAATTATATTTGGTAATGTTTGAGAAATTCAATCCTTGAATATTGTTTTGACTATTGATTAACAAAAAAGTTAAAGAGATAATTTACAAAGAATCAAAGAAAAATGTTTGAATATAATGAAGATTTATAAATTAGGTGATACTTGGCAAAGTTATTTATTCAAATAAGCTGCCTATTAATACTGCATAGTAATAGATTATTTGGTTTTGATACTTCTTTAAAAAAATAAACCGCTTTAAGCATTTCAAATTAAATTATGAATCACAATTTTTCGAATGTGAGCCACAATTTTATTTTCCTATAATAATTTTGCTCTTTCAAATAAAACATTCAATCGTATGCTTTATTTTTGAAAATTTTTATCCAATACAATAAAAAAATTTGCTCATATCTCTTAATAACAATAACTAATAAATATTTTATATTATAATTAATTATCATATGCATAGATATTATACTATTAGAAATATTATAATTAAAAATAGTTAGTATTATATAAAATCAAACTATATTATGTATTAAAATTTTATACATAATATATATATATATATAATATAATTATAAAAAAACATTTCAATCACCAGTCAAGAATTTGGCGATTTCACTATAATAATTATATTTCACTATAATGTTGGTTGTCACTAAACTTATATTAGCCACTAAATAATTATCTTTGATTAATTTCCACTTAAAAACAAATCATTGTGCATACTACCTCTAAATAATAATCGTATAAGCTTTCAAATAAATTTTTAACGTGTGTTTCAAATGCCCGTAATTTTACTTTCTCTCATCAGATTTTGAGTTTTGAACAATTCATATATTTCAATTATATAAAAAACTCAGAACTTTATGCAGAATTTTTATTCTAATTTTTTTATTTATATACTTTATAATATAATTATATTTTTTAATTTTCAACACATTTAAAAAAATTATTGAAATACAAATATTAAACTTCACTTCTATTTTATTTTTTAAGAAATTCTAATTCTTATTTTTTATTTTCACAAAACTCAATTACAGATATTTGAAAAATGCCTCTAATGCCTGTACTGAATTCTAGTTAAAGATAAAAAATTAAAATAAATATTTCAAAAAGAAAGATGACAAAGAGAATTAAAAATAGAAAATTTTAAATGGTTAATAGATTAGTCTAATGACTCTATGCTAACCCAACCTACCGTTGCAAACGGGTCGGGTTAGTTATTACCGTGCGGGTAAGAAAACCCGAATCCAAATTCGAACTCGAAGGCGCTACACTAGACACCGAATTCGAGAGCGGGCAAAAACAATCCTTTCTTAATTTTTAAAAAATTATTATAACATAAATCTTGTAGAGCGAGCGATAGAGAGAAAAAATTATTAATTTAGTTATTTTTTAATTATTGTTGTTGTTTTGAATAATTTAATAGTGAAATTACAACCCCAACAGTGTTTTGTTGTGAGATCGAAGGAAATAGAAAGCTCCATTTCAACTTTCTTTCTCTCGATCGATCTCAAAGCAATTTTTTTGTGTTTGTTTTTTTCGCTTGGGTTTTTGTTTATGTGGTATTGGAATTTGAAGAAAATATGATTGCGGAGTTTGGAGAACGCGGGATCCTATGGTGGTGCGGTCGAAGATGAGAAAAATAATATTCGATTTGATCTTCCGTAGCGTTTTGAAAGAGGAGCAGAGAGAAGAGTTTGAGAAATTGTTCAGTTTCAACTGGTACTGGTGTTGCTCGGAATATTGATTTTGCAACATGACTACGGCCAAACGCGCTTACAAGCTTCGTATCCTTTGATTTTTCTTTTGTGATTTTTAGGGTTCTTTGTTTTGGTTTTGAGAAAAGCTTCACTTTTTTCCGAAGAAAATGTGTTTTTTGTTTAAAATGGGATATTGATATTGGTTTGATTGTATGAAGTTTCCAACCAAAAGGTAGGTTTTTGAACTAAGAATTTTTGAAAATTTGGGTTTTTTATGAGTCTTGAAGTGGAATGTGGTTCTAGCATTGGGTTTTTAAAGAATGAAATTTTGGAAGTCTAATATGGGTGAGAACGGAGATATTTTCTCTTTATTTCATGTTTTTCATCTTCAAACAAGAACAACAGTAGCATAAAAAAAGGATTTTGTTTTTCCATTCGTGAAAATTTGGTGCTTTGACGTGTTTGAAACTAGAGGAGTTTGTGGCACATTCTGCCAATGTGAACTGCCTGAAGATTGGGAGGAGAACATCAAGGGTTCTCGTGACAGGTGGAGAAGATCACAAGGTTAATCTTTGGGCCATTGGCAAACCAAATGCAATACTGGTAAGTTCCTTCCTGGCCTTTATGGACTGTGTAGTTTACTTGATTAGTACCTCGATATCCATCTTAGTTTCATTTGCTGCTAGTACATTCTATATTTGTGCATAATTATGCCACATTGAATGGTGCATTCAATTGGTTTGGAAAATTCACGCAGAGCTTATCAGGCCATTCAAGTGCCGTTGAGTCTGTAAATTTTGATTCTTCTGAAGTATTAGTGGCTGCTGGAGCAGCCAGTGGAACGATAAAGTTGTGGGACTTGGAGGAAGCAAAGAGTATGCTGATTTTTTACCAAGCTAAATTTCTGTTCTTTCATTTTATGTTGAAAGCACATTGCCCTCTAATGTGAAGTTGGCTTTGGTTTTTGCTGGTGAAGTTATTCGCACATTAACGGGACATAGGTCGAATTGTACTTCTGTTGATTTCCACCCATTTGGAGAGTTCTTTGCTTCTGGATCATTGGACACCAACTTAAAAATTTGGGATATCAGGAGGAAGGGATGCATTCATACATACAAAGGTCACACTCGAGGTGTCAATACAATAAGATTCACCCCTGACGGGAGGTGGGTTGTCTCTGGTGGTGAAGACAATGTTGTCAAGGTACTGCATCAGGATAGTTCCTGAGTGTCACAAAGCTTTCATTTTAATTTACTTTCTATCAAGTATAGTTAAGTTCTGAATGACAGCAATAAAGCTCAGTGAATTGCAACTTATATATTGACATTCTTTATATTCCTACTAAGAATACAAGAGGACAGCTTTGTGCTTGGCAGTGTCATATTTATTTATTTTTCATTGCTTTGCTTGAGAAGCTATGGGATTTGACTGCTGGGAAGCTCTTACACGATTTCAAGTGTCACGAGGGTCAGATTCAGTGCATAGATTTCCATCCTCACGAGTTTCTACTGGCAACAGGTCTGTCAAATCAAACTTCAAAAGTAAAATTTACATAATGTTAGCAGCATGCACTGTAAGCATCAGAATTATATGAAACATAATCTGCTTAACTATTTGCTTAATCTGCAGATAATAATTCAACAAATTGAGGCCTATAAACATATTTTGCACAAAATGCCTCTGATATATTACATGTCAAGATCTTCTGATCTACTTGATTACTATTAGAATGACTTCTAAGATGCGCATCCAACTTGCTATACTAATCCAACTGATGCAAGCCTTGAGTTGTTTGATATTTAGTAAGTTATTTTTGATATAAGGTTTAATACCACTTCTATGTTCTAGCTTCAAGTCTATGCAGAATTAACATATCTTCCTAATGATGCCTGCTTTGGATGTCCTATCACCTGTGATTGCTACAATGCATAATGAAAACTAAAAGATGTTTAGGCATGTAGGCTTTGGTGCTGGGCAACCTCATGGCAGCTGCTCTTGGTATTAAGGGAATATTTTGATAACAGTGAAAGAATCTTCTATTATTGTCGGTCCAAGGTGCACCTGTTTTAGTTTGCTTATTTTGGTCAGACTAGGAACATAATCCTACGTTGTACAGATGTTTGTATGCCTCTAAGCTACTATAGTCCATGTAACCTCGCTTTAGATCGTAGGTGTTGCATCTTGCTTATGAGGCATCCATAAATAAGTATGCCTCTAAGCTACTATAGTCCATGTAACCTCGCTTTAGATCGTAGGTGTTGCATCTTGCTTATAAGGCATCCATAAATAAGCGGTCTCCTAGTTTGTTCTTCCATTGGAATTACCAAGGATCATATTAGTTCTCCAGTTGTTTCGTGGAAATGCCTTGATGAAAAATTCTAGTCTAAAGAATGGCAGAATCATTTTGATTCATTCATGATTAGGAAGGCACAGGGGAATAAATCTATATTATCTTTATAACAAATATGCTGCTTATATGTTGAAGTTGGTGAAGTGTGGGAGGCGTTACCTACCACTGTATTGACCTTTTTTTATTCCTAAAAACTAAGTTTTTCGATGTAGGAATTTGAATGATTCACTCATTCCACTTCTTAATCATCTCCCTTCTGATGTTCCTTTCGCATTTTTTCCCTTTGACTGAAGCTTAGTTCTTACAAAGTATTACTCAATCTATGTGTTGACCTTGTTAAGAAGTTAGGATCATCCTTTTTCATGCATCTTTTTTAGTCATGGCCATGTAAAATATTTTTCACTCAGCTCATAAAAAATGTCAAAATTTTAGTTTTCACATTTAACAATTGAATTTTTATATTCTTTTCACCCTTCTGAATCATTGGTATCTTATATACAGGTTCAGCTGATAAAACTGTTAAGTTCTGGGATCTTGAGACCTTTGAGTTGATTGGCTCTGCAGGGCCTGAGGTATATGTTTATTCTGTTCTCTGAGTAATTATATCAATCAACAATGGACACCACTTTATTTGTCTGAAACTTTAATCAACATCCTTACACGGTTATGCCTGAGACTTTGCACTATCTTACATAGTACAACATTGTATTTTCTTTTAGCTTTTCCTTTGATTTACACTGTACTTTAGGGCTCTTCAAATCCATAGCGTTTTCTTTTTAATTGGCATATATGCTGATTGTGAAACTTTCTCATAATGATTTGATGGTGTCAGTTGTTGACACTAATGACATATGCGATCGTCGAGAAAGAATTCATTAGCATATCATTGATACCTCCTCTAACCATTCTCAGATGGCTGACTTGTGTGCCTGTCAGTTGGCTTGGGCATACCCACCTATTGAATCTGGTCACTGGTTGCTTTTGTTTCTATTTATTGGATCGTCAAGACATTTTAAGTTGTTTGTCACATATCTTTTGCACCTTTTCCTATTTCTGGAAGAAAGGCATGAGCCATTGTAATACTATCCTGTTATGCTAGACAACTGGTGTACGTGCAATGACATTCAATCCGGATGGAAGAACTCTTTTATGTGGATTGCATGAGAGTCTAAAGGTACCTATTCTACTGTAAGTGTAGAATGTTGGATTATAGTTCGCTGCTGTTTCCAAGTGGGCTTATTCATGTTATCCAGGTTTTCTCCTGGGAACCAATAAGATGTCATGATGCCGTGGATGTGGGATGGTCTAGGCTGTCAGATCTGAACATCCATGAGGGCAAACTTCTTGGGTGCTCGTATAATCAGAGTTGCGTTGGAGTATGGGTTGTAGACATCTCGGTATAGTTTTGTATATTTTAAACCCTACGCTGATTATATCTTCAACCAGAGTTGATCCTGATAGAGGTCTGTGCTGGATTTCAGCGTATTGAACCGTATGCAGTCGTTAATACTGCAAAATTGAATGGGCATTCCGAAAGAAAATCCACATCAAGTAGTGCATCTATCCACACTGACCATAATATTAAGGCTACAATGGGAAGATTGTCGGTCTCAGATAATCTTGAACCTTTCACGAAGGAGACAAACTCTGTACCATGTAAGTGAACATACTTCGAATTTGTAACCTTGAGATATGGAAATTACAGCTTCAGACGCAATTCTCACATTCATTATAACTCGCTTTCATTGAAGCTTCCGGAAGACTATCGGTTTCACAGAACTCAGAAGCTCTGTCTAAGGAGACAAGACAGGCAACATGTAATTTAAACTTTTTTTTGTTACTTGTATCTTTCTATTCTTCTATATATACGACCTACACAATCTTGATTGAGTAAGTCTGTGCTGTAATTATCTTTTTGTTTGTCCTTTTGTGATATTAGCTAGCGTGAGCGTTCCTGGAATTCCTCAGAGATTAGGATTGAGCAGTGGGGTGAGAACTCCATCTGCTACTCCGGCAGTCCAAGGTGTGATAGGCCTGAAAAAAACTTCATCAAGAAGCCACAGTGTGTCTAGTCAGAATTTCAGCAAGTCTGATATGATACCAGTGATAGTCCCTAGAACTAGCTCAAGACCAGAATCATTGACTGATTCGAGAAAAGAAACTGGTTCTGGAAGGACAACGCCATACATTCATTCAAGGGTCACTGATATGAGGAAATTATCCAGCACTAGAGATGATTTAGATGCAGCTGATGCGTCTAGTCATTCTGGATCTTTCAGCAGCAAAAGCATGGAACTGAGTGAAGCTATAGATCAGAATATATTTTCTTCTGGTAGTGTTGTAAACCAACCATTTACAACAGGTGAAAGGAACTTGCCTGATGCTCGAGGCATTGGTAATGAAAAACTGCGAATACCTCGGTCAGTGGAGCCAACCCTGAGTTATACACAAGAAACCTGTATGTTATAATTCTCATAAGTTCCTGTTTTAGTTTTGGTAGTTATCATAAATTGTCTTCTTCCTCTGGATCTCTCAATACTGTATAAAGTATTTATCTCCTTAGGTTTTCATACTGGAAGACTGCATCTTCATGTGATCTTTGACCATTATGGTTTTTGTAGCTGTCTACATCCTGATATAGGCTACCTCATGCTTTCTATCGCTTTGTTATTCCTCCTAGCTCACTGCAAGCTTTACCCTCTGACAGTTGTAAGGAGAATCTATACTTGTACATGGTTTTCTAATTTTTTTGGCATTTGGATTAGCTAACTGCCTGGTGTAGTACCATTTGCACATAAACGCAACTTATTCCTTATCTACCAGGCATTTAGGAGAAGTAGGCTAAAGGAATTTGCTTGAGGCAACTTTTTAGCTTGTTATAGTGATATTTGGCAATTAATGCCTTTATTGTTCTTGACTAATTTTCTGTTTTAATTTACCTTAAGATCCTAATATATTAAGATTTATCTTTGATAAATATTGATTGAAAGGTACCCTGATTGAAGGAAGTTATTGGATGTATAAACAGATATATGTTGAACTGTTCTTGCTGCATCTTAGTTACTCCTAAAAATTTTACTTTTTTCCTTTTATTTGTAATTTCAGATGATATAAGATTATCCAAGCAAAGAGATCCATTCGTGATGGAGGCTTCTAGAGGAGGTACCATTTCTGGAGTCCTACTTTTAGGGAAATTTTAGTTTTGCTTAATATTAAGAGTTTACTAAGGAGCTTATCTCATAAGTGCGTTTGAATATAAACGGTTTCATTTTATATAAGTAAGCAGAGGATAGTATTTGGTAAAAAGTACCTATAAACTGAAATGACCTTAAATATATAATAGGTGATTTATCTTTTAAATTTGTGGATTCCTTGTGATATAGAGTTTACTTTTTTTGAATTTTAATATATATTATATTTTTAAACATAACTGATTTCTAAGTAGTTTTTTAATATAGTTAATATTTTACAATAAGTAATTTATAAAATTTACTTTAATATTTTATCTTAATATGGGACAGAGCAAAATATTTAAAATTTCAGGAGCACAAATGTCATGAGAAAGTAAACTGCACACAGCTTATTTCAAAAAATAAGTGGCGCATATAAACATATTATAACACTGCAGCTCCTATAAGCGGCTTATTTGGGCAAATAAGAACACCCAAATATGCCATTAATTGCTTTACATGAGTACTTATCTAGCATTAAATTTATGCATTACAGGGAATTATACAGGAAGAAGTAGATCACTTGTTGCAAAGTGGGAGCGAGCAGAGCATTCTCCTAGCATTGATGGTCCTACAACCAGTAGTTCTTCTGATTCAATGTCTGCGACCAGCTTCTCGTATGCTTCAGTAAGTTCTCAAATATCAATTTTTATTGGTTGGTTGGTGTACCTCTACTAATATAGCATTTATTCCTCTGTTATGAATTTCTGTATATCTCCAACCTATGACCAGAGGGAAAGGGCAAGATCTGTTGAGAAAGCAACAGTATCTGCTAGTGATGAAGATGCCATTGCTGATTTAATGGAGCAGCACGATCAATTTTTTATATCTGCACAATCTCGCTTAACGAAATTACAGGTTATAGTCATTATGCTTCAGCATTCAAAAATTCAATTTATTTTACGCGGGTGCAATCATAGCAAAATTCTTGTAATGACTCTATACATTTGCCTTTAATGATTTGAGAGTTAGTTACATTCTGTTTTCTTCTATAAAAGTATAAATTGTTCTATTAAAATGTATTTATGCCTTGCTCGAATGCGACATTTAGTCTATGATGCTTCCTTCTTCTATTAGCACCCATCTTTCTTAAGAACTTTCACCTGCTTCAAGCGTTTTCTTTCTCCTGTTTAGTATTGATTCTGGTGGTGTTGAACATGTGAACTCACAGGTTGTACAAAGACTATGGGAAAGGAAGGATATCAGAGGCGTCATTAATGCAATGGAGAGAATGTCTGATTCTGCTGTAGGTATCATGTGGAACTTTTAAGCATTATATCAGGTGAAATTATTACTATATTTAGTTTTGTTTACTCTGGTTATACAGGTGTCAGCAGATATCCTTAGTGTTTTAACAGAAAAGACAGATGTCATAACACTGGATCTTTGTACATCTCTCCTGCCTGTACTTGCAAAAGTTTTAGAAAGTAAGATGGATAGGTATGTATACAGCAAGCTTAAGCAGTTCATTTCATATAAATATTTTCACATGAATATTTACTATTTATGTTTTTTGTATGACTTCTCTGCATGCTCGCTTCATTCGGTCAAACAATCATCTCTCTGGAAGCAGATGCTGCAAATCGACCTAGAATATTTGTTTTGCTTTGCTTTACTTATTTATTACCTTTACATTAAAGCATTCGTTCTGGATTTATCTTTATGAGGAATGCTTCCTAACTATTTTTTTCTACTACTTTACACTTTTTCTGCAATTAATAGCTCTATGCATTTATAGGTAATTATCGTTCCCAAGAGATTATAAAGCTGAGCTGTCGTTGTTCGATGAACCATTCACTTATAGAAGTTTTCTTCAGTATTATGTATATATGTTGCTTGTAGTATACAATTCCCAAAGGCCATAGAAGCTGTCACCTGGATCTCATTGGAGTATCTCAAGAGAGAGAAATCTTGTCATATATCTATTTCTTATATTGGTGGACCTCTTCTTGTGAACGTTATAACGACTACTGAACTTGCTATCTTGGAAGAAATTAATGTGTCAGATTTCTTTTCGAAAAAATTTTACAAAATAATTTCACTGCTTGGTACTTTTCTATACCCTGATCACCTGGTGCTTCAATATTCAAGACTTACACACTTATTGAGCCTATGTGCAGTTCGTTCTAAGGTTTTTATTCATATTCTTGTTCAGGCATTTGGCTGTTACTTTGGAGATGCTACTTAAACTCGTCAGGACCTTCGGACCTATGATACATTCAACCTTATCAGCCGGTCCATCTGTTGGCGTGGATCTTCAAGCAGAAGAGAGGTACTACTTTTTGTCTCCAAACTGTCAAAATGGCTACAACATGCCTGAATGTCTAAAACACTTTATCTTTTTATTTATTTATTATTTATTTATTTATTATTCTTATTATTATTATTGTGAGAAAACTGGCATTGGCATTTACAGCACAAGTTTTCTCTCCATTATTTTAAGACTGCTTAGATTTGGTTTCTATCCAGGAGAGAAAAATGTAACGCATGCTTTGTGGAGCTGGAGAAAGTGAAGAAGGCTCTACCTCTTTTAACAAGGTATTGGTTTGCTTTTCTAACTGGAAAGAATGGTTAGGCTCGTTGTTGATTAATTTAAGTTTATAGCCAAAACTTTTAATAGATTAATAAACAACATACTGATCTCTGAGAGTTTATTCTCTTTCGTCATTTAGAAGAGGAGGGTCTATCGCAAAATCCGCACAAGAACTCAACCTTACTCTCCAAGAAGTGTGAGTAACTACTAACTTCTTGACGCAATTGGAATAGTTAGAGATTCTAATGAAGAAAGAGCCATTCTTTTTACTCCCACCACTGTCATCACCATGTAAAAAGTAAAAAGCGAGCACGATTTAAACAGTCTTCGTAGCCCATTTTTGCTAGCCAAGCTTGTTTGTGACAGCACATAATTGTTACCCCTGGTTATGTCCTGTGCGTGATAACCGAACCAACACCTTCCCATCGAGTAGAGAGTAGTGAAAGGTTGTAGCCATCACAATGACGCAAAGAAGCAACAGAAGCGAAGAAAGATCAGCGCCTTGTTTAAATGGATGTTCTGAGTCGCCTTGTTTAAATGGATGTTCTGAGTCGGTGAATATGCTAACCTCAATTTCAGATGTTCTTGGTATGTAATGCTGCCAGTTGGAGCATGTAATTTATTTTGTAATTTAAATAGTTTTTAAAAGTGAAACGCCCACGTTTTTTGTGAAGCAATGGCAACCAATTTTCTTTAAAATGTTTTCTCGACTTTGTGATTGTTTGCAAATTAGCAGATTTTTTATAAAGTGCAGCATATCAAGTGTCCGTTGTTGGTACTGTGAAAGCAATACTCTATGTAACTGTATCATTAGAATGGTATATTTATTACCCTATTCTGTCAACTATGAAGCAGTGTATGTCAAAAGTCTTTAGTGTTTGTTTATTCTTGCGAAAGTGATGGAAAAATGAGTTCTCAAAAACAAATTATTAAAATATAAAATTATTACAATAAATTTATTAAAATAAATAAAAATTTATTTATTTATTTAGATAAAAGTGGCTTATAGTTAAAGTAAAATATGCACATTGTAAATTGAGGATGAGTGCATGCTAGCGGAAACAAAAAGTTTCAAAATAATAATAAATAATAATAATATATATTTTAAAATATTTAAAATTTTTTAAAATAAGTTATTTTGTTTATCTAAAATAATAAATAAATAGTAATATATCTCACGATATATAATTTTTATATTTTAAAAAAAATTATAAAATATTTTAAATTTTATTAAAAATAATTTATGAAAAATTAGTATGAAATAAAATTTATAGGTAATACCAAACAAATTTTTTTTTTGGAGTAAGCCGAGGAATTCTCGGACTTCACAACAGCATTACTGAGAAAAATTGTTTATAATTCAGCAAACCTCGGGTATGTTGAAGGTTATAGGGAAAATTGTTCCAAAACACACATTCTTGCGAATATATGCTTACAACTATTACATCATAAAGAATCTCCAAAAGATTATTCATATATCTCGTTCATTCTCGTGCACTAAACAGGAGCAATTGTTGTGCATGTTAAGACTTATTTTATTACATGGAACTTATTCTCTTAATCAAAATTTGATTTTGAATTTTTTTTTTATGTTTCAGATAAATATATTTTTTATGAGTATGTGTTTTTTGAACTCATTTCTAATTCAATCGGAACCTAATTTTATTGAATTCAATTGTAAATTAAAACTGTTGTTCTTCTAAATTAATTTAAGATCACCCTCGAGCGTTGTGATAAATAATCAGCAAAAAGTTTACTACCGTCAATCAATAATTGATAGAATTGGGCTTTATTATGATCTCCTATGGCATACATTTGGTCCAAGATTAAGTTGGGCCTCCACTAAGCCCATTTATTTTGCTTTATTTCAATTTCAGAAAAGTTGCGACTTTTAAATTATTGAAGTGTTCTTACTTTTTTCAGTTAAACTACAAATAATGGTTTTAATTTGATATTTATATTTTTTTCGGTAAAGATGGATCATGCTAGCTAGTTTAATTTAGAGTGCATTTGAGAGACGGTTTGAAATGCTGCTTTTTAATTTTTTTTATTTTATATTTTTTAATATATATTTTATAAATATATAAAAAAATTATTTAAAAATTTAAAAAATTTAGAAAAAATTTTACAGAATGAGTTTTTTTTGCATATTTTATTTTTTTAAAAAAAATAAAAATATTTTTTATTTCAGAAATTTTTTTTTCATAAGTAATCTTAGGTCTCTTAATTTTTTTTCCGAATTAACACATGAAAAAAGTTATTCGTGTCTAACAACTCCCAACACTTTCACGCAACCCAACAAACTCAAGAATATGAAAGCCCACTCTAAGATTACCTAATTATATACTCTACCGTAGAAAAATAAATTAATTTTAGTTAGATACATGGTCCACTAGTTAGTTTTGGATAAAGCCCAAGGTGATTACCAGTGGTTTGAATATAATAAATAAAGTGCCTTTTTTGCAATATCAAGCTTACAAAAATTTTCTATCACTACTTAATAAATGTTTTGAGAAAACACGTAAATATGTGTGCTCTCATGACGCTTTTGTTAAAATCATAACTAATGGTCTTCGTTTGTAAATACCAAGAAATAGATATTATGTCACAGTGGGTCGCGAATATCCGACAAATATCAAAGGTACACCAACCCAAAAGTGTCGATCAGTGTCCGGTCGTCACGCGTAGAACTGTTATTCGTTTAATTTACATAATTTATGTTTTGCCACAATTGAAGTGGTGCTATTTTGTGATTCCGTTCTTCATTCTCTGCCTCTGTTGTTCCGATCGATCCGTCTCCGCCGTCACCCGATCTCCGGTAGCGAAAGGCGTGACACAGAAAGTGACCAAACTTGAAAACATTTTCACCGGTGGCAATGAAGAAGAAGGCTTCACTCAGTTTGGTTACTCTTTTGGGTGCACTTATTCTATTTGTTACCATGCGAATTCAGTTCGAACAAATTAAGGTTCAACAACAATGTGTTTCCATTTCACTGTTTTTTTTTGGTTCTCCTTTTTGGTTTAGAATGAAAAATGTTGGATTGTATCAGATGGAGAGAAATGACCAGAAGGAGATTGAGTTGGGCGAGGTAAATATGTTTTTTATCTTTTCTATTTGTTGGCTACATTGTTTGTTTTTTGGTGAATTATGGAAATACATTTTTGGTATTTTTTAGAGAAATTTGAGAACAAGATTGACGGAGTTGCCACGAGGCATGGTGGAATCAACTTCAGATATGGAGATGAAACCACTATGGGAGAGACAAAGGTTAAAAGTATAATCTCGTATCTTTGAGCAGGGATAGCTAATGTTGTCCGTTGTTTTCAATCTAGTCTTTATTTTTTATTATTTTGAATGTTGTTTAAGCTCTTATTACTATGAATTCTAGGTGTCGGATTCTTGTTTTAGTTTTTGAGTTATTGTTTGGTGACTCTACGATATCGTTACCAGCATGTCTTTGTTGAGCTATTTCAGTAATGAGCAATAGCACTTTTAGGAAGCTCTTATGTGGTTAATACTTAGTAGTCAGAATTGGTTAGAAATAATTGAGATTTATGAGGGGATGGAATTAGTTTATTTGGTTAGTATAAGGAAAGGAAATGAATTCACTTTCGAATGGTTTTTGGGGCAATATGATTTTGTAATCATTTATGTAGTAGGAGAAGAAACCATCATCATGCAGTAGTAATACAGGTTGCTTCCACCCTTAGCCTTTTTGGGTAATTGATTAGAAGATAGTTGTAAAGCGCAGCCTTCAGCTAACAATTTGCTGCATTCAGTTTGATCTCTCAATTCTCTTCTCTCCTTGATTGTAGTTATATGATGATTATGTAGATCGAAGTAGATGATCGAATCTCAGTTAGGTGGGAGCCTGTAGGCTAGTAACAAGGATAAAGAGGAGTGGGTTGACATTGACAAAGCATCTACACTTGTTATGTGTTGGTTAGAGACGACCTCGTTGTTTGATGATATATTTGGAAATTTCATTGTCATAGATGATACAATGGAGATACATCAGCCATTACTGATAATATAGCCGTTCAACATATTTTGCTCGATGGAGAAAAATATTTTGTTACACCGATGTTGTATTCTGCATTGTGTGACATCATTGCTGCACTATAGAAGTATAAGGACTTTGATTTAGCTGTCATGACTAGCCTATACTTGGACAAGTTGGAGCAAACCTGAATAAAGTGATCGGTGGCTGAATGGGGGTGGTAATATGGCAGTTTTGACCTAGTTGTAGTGAAGCGGCCATAACTTTCAATCCTTCTCTTCTAAATTACTATTAGGACTTTAATTTGGAAAGCTTATTTAGAGGCAGACATTCTTGCCATAGACAGAGTCTGATCGGTACCAAGTTTTTAAGCCAAAGTCCTTTTTCGTGGGTCAACAGAGACTCTCAAGGAAATCTATTGGGTTCGGAATTCTTTCCGTTAAGTTTGTTAGTCATTGCCAGTTATTCTGAAGAGTATCTCTAGATTTTTGTTTCAATTTATTAGGCTTCGTTGTACTTAAATAGCTTTTCTAGCACTGAGTATATACTCTGACTTGGTTATACTTTGAACTTTGAAGAAGTTCTCCTTGTTCATTTTATCATTTTTTTTTGTTTTTATATCTTATTTTTAATCTCAAAGGTGACTAGGGTTGCATCAGAAATATAGGTTGTTACAATAAAATGTGAAGAAAAATACAAGATCAGTGAACTTTGACTCTAATTTTCTATCATATTAATCAAAGCCCATTAATATACCAGTGTAGTTATGATCTTTCAAGCGGTCTGAATAGCCCAGATTGGTGAGTGGTTGTTGCCCTTTCCTCGAGTTAGGTTTGTGTAGATCTGAAAAATGTGGCTAGAAGAAATTTGGAAGTGAAGATAATAAGTGATGGAGACAGAGGGAGATCCAACAAAACAAAATATTTTTCACTAATATTTTGAGTTAAAACTAGCTATAGAAATCTATTGGGAAATGGGAGATGGAAAAATTGGAAATAATCTTGAGTTCTAAAGGGAGAAATAAGTGTAGATAAAAGAAAGGAAAATAGAGAATCGTGGGTTGGTTTAATCATGCCGTGGTAATGGGGTATAAGTCCTTTCTTATGGGAGATAGAAAAAGTGGAAATAATCTTGAGTTCTAAAGGGAGAAATAAGGGTAGATAAAGAAAGGAAAGATAGAGAATCGTTGGTTAGGTTGAATCATGCCGTAGTAATGGGGTATAAGTCCTTTCTTTTGGGAATACGAGATCATTGAAACACCACTAACAGCTTTTTTGGACTATGGCCACAGAAAGATGGAATAAGTTTCTGTAAATCATGGTCCTTTGGAGTATCCAAACAGCCACAAAATTTCTCTAATGCTATCAGAGAGAAGCCATAAGTTGCAAGAGAAACCCTAAGTTGCATTCTGTACATGTAATGTGAAATTATGATTTGCCTTAGGATAGAAACAACCATTTATACTAAAAATGGCAAGCTAATTCTGATGATATCAGGTGAGAATGTAGCTCAGTTTAACTTTAATAGATTGCAGGGAAATTTGTAGGTTCTGTTTATAGAAATTAGTTATTCCGCAGGACAGTAGCAGGAATTGCACAGCTCTTTTAGCACTGGCTGTTGGTATCAAACAAAAGATGAATGTGGATTCCATAGTCCGTAAGGTAAGAATGATATTTGTTATTGAACCTGCAATGACAACAAGATCAAAGTTTTATGTTTTCTTAGTGTGGTTACTAAATATACTTTGCCTTTATTTCAGTTCGTTACACAAAATTATTCAGTTATGCTTTTCCACTATGATGGAAATGTAGATCGGTGGCATGATTTAGAGTGGAGCAGCAAGGCTATTCACATAGCGGCTCCTAACCAAACAAAGTGGTACTACTTTCTTCTCAATTACATTAGAAACTCTAGCTGTTAAGATCCTTCAAAGCACTTATCCTAAAATTATTCCAGAAGCAAGAATATTCGCTTCTCTGTTTGCATTTCTTTGCAAGGATCTTAAAGTTTATGTTGCCTGTAAAGATACAACAATATATCAGTTCCTCCTCTGGTTTTGTTGACTATGTTTGCGGCTTGTTGCCCCAGGTGGTTTGCAAAGCGCTTTTTACATCCCGATGTTATATATAGTTATGACTATGTATTTTTGTGGGACGAAGATATAGGAGTGCAACATTTTCATCCTGGAAGGTACTTATCTAGCTTTCTGATTGTGGCCTTCATCTGCATTAGTTTCTGTGGTTACATATTATTTGTATAGTTTATCATTTATGAATGTGGCAGAGTTCCTCCTTTGCTCAGCATGTTCTTCGTGGATTAGTAGTTTTCTATTGCATTCTGGTACGTCTTGGTAATTTTCAGTTGTTCTCTCTTGGCACGGCATGTTGATAAATAAACAGATAAGTATATTGATGAGTGAGTTGCAGGGAAGTAGAGGGTCATGTAATAAGGAAGCCAACTATCTAGAAAGTACAGATTAATAAATTATTACATTGTTGCCTTGGATCAGAACCGAAACACCTCCATGGCTATGGGACTAAATGGAAAGTTGCATCTTTTCTCTTCGTGTAATAGCTGAAATGCAGTCATGCCATTTATGTATATTTGCGGTAATTCTTATATTTTGATGTGCTTTCCTATTAACCCGAAGAAACCCTTCAGGTATTTGCAGATAATGATGTCTGAAGAATTGGAGATTACACAGCCTGCTTTAGATCCTGACTTGTCATATGACATTCACCACAGAATCACTGTCCGAAACAGAAAAACTAAGGTCCATAGGTGGGTACTGCAAATACAAGTATTGCCCTTCACTGCATCTTTGACTTTCTCATCCTCTGCTTCTTCTGTGAAGGCGGATTTATGTTACTCAAGGAAGTTTGAATTGCACCGAGGAGAGCAAAGGACCTCCATGTACTGGGTAACTATTTTCTTTCTTTCTGCTACCTGATCTTTTGATGTAAAATAAACTCCTTTTGAGGTATGGATATACCTATTGACTTTTCAGCTTTGACATTTCTGTTGTTAATTTACTTATAAAATTGCAGACATCATGTTCACCAGTTCTGTACCTATAATGAAAGTATATCTCAAAGATGGTGGCTAATTGGCTATTGTTTTCTTGAACTTTGATGATGACTCTTTCGTCTTTTTTGGCAATGTACCTACTTAACTATGTCTTGATGTTAATAGGTGGATTGAAGGAATGGCACCGGTCTTTTCTCGTGCTGCATGGCGCTGTGTGTGGCATCTTATACAGGTAGAGCTGCTACAAGCTGATTAGATATATAAGTCATGCTCTACCATGTGAATGTTTATTTAGAATAAGAATCCTTGGCTCTTTATTTATGTCGTAATGAGCTTCCATGAGAATTTCCATTGAACTGAATAGCAATTTTCATATCCTTTTTGGCATTGGTGCCTACTGTTTCAAGTGAAAGGGTATATCCTACTGGTAGGATAAGGCAAAATTGAAATATCATGACATCCACTTCAAATGTAAAATCTTTCATATGAACTTAGGATTTCTATACACACACCCAGTGGTGGTCCTTTAAGGGAAGGTGTAGTGGCACTGAAGGTATTGTTGCAATTACTAAGCATCAAAACTTGAGGTGAAGTGAATTGAATCAGATTTGGAATAATATCTTCTAAAACTGTATCCAAGGGTGTAGTATTTTACATCTGGAGGTAGCACCTGTCAACAAATTCTGCTGTCACATGCTGAACTGCAGGTTTAGACATCTGGATAGTGAGTACCCTGTTCTTACCTGCTTTTGTGTTTAGATATTGTAATGTGAGATTTATTGGCCAACAGGTTTTTCTTCAAGATTGCTTCTAATTTGGTCGCTATTTGCTATTGTGCAGAATGATCTGATTCATGGTTGGGGTTTGGACATGAGGCTTGGATACTGTGCTCAGGTAGACTTCCATTGGTTTCACAAGGATTTGGGGATCTATTTTCTATGGCTTGCTAGTACATAATATGGCATTTCTGCTACTAAACCTTTCAAGTGAAAGGCTTTTACATATATTTCAAAGACAGTTATAGAATATTATAGTATTCTTTAGTAATGTAGTGTTTTGGATTGTATTTTGTTTATAAATTTTGCAATGTCCTGGATTCAATTTTAGGGGGATAGGACCAAGAAAGTCGGGGTCATCGACAGTGAATACATTGTTCATCAGGGGATACCATCTTTGGGAAGTTTGTCATCTAATAGAGATCAGGTATGTGAAGTTCATCATCAAGCGAAACATTGTTCTTCATGTTTGCTCTTTGTTATTTATTTCACGCACTTCTCTTCTTGAATATCGAATTTCTTTGTCATAGAAGCTTATTGTTGGGTTTTTATTTGTGATATTTTGGTGACATTGCAGGCTTCAGGCCACAAACATTTAGACGTGTCACGTATCCAGGTAAGAACAAATTTATACCAGAGTACAACTTTAGCCGTATCTAAAACTACAATATTATATTTAATTATCTTCATTGCAGATCAGAAGACAATCAACGGCTGAGCTGGAAAAGTTTAAAGAACGTTGGGATCAAGCCGTGAAGGAAGATGAAGATTGGGCGGATCCATTCAATTACACAAGAAGGAAACAATGAAGCTAGGAAACAATGATCTATAGGAGGAAGATCATTTTTACTGGTTGCATTCTGAGAGCTATAGATAGTGCATAAATACGGTGAATATCCCTTTCACAACTACTCCAGTTTGATATCTTATGAATCAGCCCAGGAAAATAACACATATGTTGGATCTCTTTGGTGTTGCAGGATCGCACATCCCAGAGAATGAAGAAGTGAAGCTTTTCCTTTTAGATGCATCGAACACAATTCCTAGTCTTCTACCTGACGAGGTTGCCAGTGGCTTGTGCGATCATGCCCGTTTGGAAAGAAATCACAACTTCTCTTGGTATAAAGCAGTCATGATGGTGTTAGCTTTGTCGCTCAGGTTTTTGACAAAAGTTTGAATCAGCAGAAAGGGCTCGTAGTAAATATCTTGTAAATGATGCATTTTTTGAGGGGCTATGCAATCTATAAAATCTTCTCCTGTCAATTTTTGAGGCTATCTAAATCATTTCTTGTGATTTTCGCTGTGTTTTAAAATAAACTTCCCATGTTTATAATGCAGCAAAAATTTTGCTACTAGTGCATGAAATGATCTTACATGTTTTGTTAAAAATTGTGTTTCATGTCTTTTCCTCTCCGCAAGTCTCTTCAATGTTTTATGGTCTAAACTAATTTTTCACCAAAAGCATTAGTTCGACTAGCTGTGTTATCTAAACGCAAACAAAATCGAAATCAAATAATTCTCATTTGTTCATTCTTAATTTCTTGATGGTACCAAAGAGATAGAACAACACAAAGCAAAGACTTATAACATGCTAAAACAAACACAATCAACACTAGCCAGTTTAAAACCCAAAAAACAAAAAAAGAACAACACAATGCAAACGCAAACCAGTACTTATAGATGACTCAGAAAAGCAAATGATGATGATCATCATCATCATCAATCAGCAAGTTGGGACACACTTCTTGCAAAAGAACTTGCACTTTGGTAAGAAGAAGTACTTCTTCTGAACAAAATCATCCTTCCTCGCCGCCGCTGCTGCTGCCGGAGACGGCAACTTGAAACACTGTTTGAAGCAGATAACCTTTTTTAAACTGCAGTACTCTTCAGTAATACAACTACTCCCTGCAGATCTAGAAGCACTACCGCCACCAGGTCCAGCGCCACCCTTGTTTCCGTTATCCGACTTACCAACTCCTGATGATGCACCGTTTCTTGATGGTGAACCAGTTTCGTGCGGCTTATTACCGGCTCGAACTACACCACCGGTGCCACTTGCAGCACCTGTTTCTGGCTTACCAACTTTTTGTCCTTCTTGTCCTTGAACGTCAATACTAAGGCTTGCCATGTAGTCTCCGTTTACATCATCCTCGTCGTAGTCTTCCACTAGTGAAGCATGAGTTGTACTGGTGATCAGAAGCAGTGTTAGTGTTAGGAAGCAGAAGGTCGTTGCCTTCATAGTACGTAATTAATGATTAATATGTAATGGGTATAGCTATGAGTTCACCGGAGATCGATCAGAGATGGTATATATATACATAGAATGATCGAGCCGGAGATGAATGTAATGTTTTTGGTGTGGTGCAACTACTGATCAAGATGAAAAATGAAATCTGCGTGTGCATGAATGTGGAAAATTTCATGCATGCATGGTAGTGAACGCAGATTAATTACGTGATCATATAAACATTTCATCGTTGACGTTTGAATCATGATGCGTTTATTACTTTGATTAATGTCACAAAAAATATAAATGAAAACTTGGAAAACATACCTCAAAGTTAGGATAAGGTCATGATATATATAAATAGGTATAGATATCACATTCTTAGATTCTTAGCTTAGTTTTTTTTTTTTTTTTTTTTTTGAAATTTAAGATAACTATATACAAGTTAAAAAACTTTCGGTTGATAATGATGGAGATAAGGAGTCAAAGAATTTTATTTGATGCCTATATGCGTATAAATCAATCGATAGAGAATATTGCTTTGTCTGATTGGTAGTCTTACAGTGAATATGAATTATCTGATTGGTATATTTTTATTCTTACATGAGAATATGGGACTAGGTCAAAAATCTTTTAATTTGAACTTTCAAATTTTGCTAGTTCTATGTTTCTTTAAGAAAGTATATTTAATTATATTTATTCTATTTGGAGAGCCGTATATAGTCACCTTATTATATCTAACTATATTTTGTCAGGTATTTTTAGAAGTGTTTATTAAAAAAAAAATTCTGAAATAAAATAATTTTATCTTCTTTCAAAAAATATTTTTTATATTAAAAAAATAATAAAAATAAATAATAATAAAATTTTACAATATAGATTTTTTTTATATTTTTTATTAAATATTTAAATAATTATAAATATTATTACAAAAATGTGAAGTGTTTTTGAAGAATAAATTTTTGGAAGAAACAATACCAAACTCACTTAATTCTAATCCTTAATCAAGTTAGACTAAACGATTTTGATGAATAAAAACCATTAAACTATGTAGGAATAAAAATCTTAAAACCAATTTATATAACGTTTTTATAAATGCATGTATGGCTATATTATTGTAGTTCTATTTAATATTAATCTTTAGTGATGAAGAAATATTTCTAAACAAAGTGTAATAATTAAAAAAAGAAAGGATCGAAAAGTGAGTTGGTGATCCTGAAAGAAAGTATCTACTGCAATTTAATTTTGAGAATAAAGGAAAATATTCTCTCACTATCAACCTTATCCGTACTTTTAAAACACAACTCGGGGTAAAAAAAAAATTAACGAATCATCAGATCACCGATTAATCGGATAGATTATCAAGTCGACCTACCGAATCAAAATAGATTTGTTAAATAATTATTAATATATAAATATAATTATATGTATTATATATCATTTTTTATAGCAACTATTAAAAAAATTGATAAAAAATTGTAAAAAATATTAAATATATTTTTATATTTAAGGCAATAGCTAAAAAATCTAATACATAATAAAATATCTACACTATAATTGCTTATACTATTTACTCTATATTTTATTTATTAATTACTTTCTAATAAAATAAAAAAATAAAAAAATAAAGTAGTAATAAAAAAGTACTCGATAAAATGCATATTTTAGAGTGCTAATAAAAAAATGCTTTTCTATTTTAAATAAATACATATATATTTTTTGAATATTAAAATCAGGTCGATCCGTCCAATCGAGTCACCGAATTGATTCAAAATTCGGCCGGATTGACTCAGGTCTTACCGGATCGCTTGTGCGACTGATTTTATATTAACTCTGTTCGAAATCGATACCGGATCGCCGCTTTTTGATCCGACTCCGTCAGTCCGGATTGAGTTTTAAATCTATGCTTTTATCCATCCATTTTAATCAACAATTTATAAAAGCTCATTCAAAAAATTCTCAAACTTTCTCTATAACAAAAATTTATACCAATTACTACTTTGATTATATCTTAATTACCAATATTTCCTTAAATGAACTTGATTTTTAAATTCAATGTAAATTTCAATCATATTTATGAAGTAAAATATTATAGGAGATGCTTCAAAGATATTTATGAATTAGACTGATTCTATGTTTCTTCAAAATCTTAAATATCTAAATTAATCTGTTTGGAATAGCTTAAAAGATAAAACTGTTTATAAATTTTTTTAGATACTTTTTTATATTTCTCAAACTTTAAGAAAAGTTTTTATGTTTATTTGTATATAGTTGCTTTGAACTTGAAAATATCAAGTCTAGATAGACTAGACATTTGACTCGGTCTAACAAGACCACGTAAAACTGAACCGAATCGAATTCGACGACTGCTTCATTTAAACCGCACGTGCGCCGCAAGCTCTAATAAATTAAATAATTCTTGAAACTTGCGTCAAGGTGACGTTTGTTGGTACATGATAACAGTAAATATCTTACGCGAAGTATTGTAGCTCTCTGCTCAACCACGCGGCGAAGCGAGCGGTTCATGGTCTGCATTCTCCATTACGCCACCTAACTTCTCTCGTCCTCTCTCAAAAGAAAGAAAACGAAAGATTGGATTTTTTTCTTGTTTGTTTTTGGGTTTTTATTATTAAGAAATAGTACAAAAGTAGTAGTAGAGGAGAAGCTTTTCAAAGAGTTTTTCTCCATTTATTTTGTTTATTCCAAGTGTCGAGGTTTCCTTTCTGTTTCATTCTCCGCTTCTCTCTTCTGCTCTGTTCTAATCCTTCTTTGTTGTTGTTTTGCTTGTTATATAAATCATTACTCATCATAACAGAAGAAGGATTCCGAAATCTTGGGAAGTTTCTGAACTGCGTTTGGTTCATGTCAATCACTTCAAATTGAACTCGATATATTGCTGAATTCTGTTTCAATTCATAAGAAAGCTGTTTGTTTTCTTCTTCTTCTTCTTCTTCTTGAGCCTTTGCTTCCGGTACTTCTAGCTCTGTTTTCTGCTGTGTTGGAGAAATATGAAGTTTTCTACAATAGAAAAAATTGTTGGAGAAATTAAATGGAGGAAGCATTCAAATTTCAAGTGTTTCCTTTGCCGGACTACTCCGTCTGTGGAGGTCAGATATCTACCCGTGGTAAGCTTAACTATCTACTAGTTAATGTTTTCTTTTTATGATTTCGGGACTGTTGGGCTTTCCTTCTTGGTATATTTAAGGTTTTCTTCAGAAAGATTTGGTGATGTTTTTGATTTGGCATTAGCGATTTTGGCAACTTGATTTGATGTAATTTTATTAAGCTTTGGAGTTGATCTTCATGTTCTTCTCTTCAGGTTGTTTCTTTTCCTGTCATTAATTTCTCTTCCCCGCCACAAAGATTTTTCTATAAGCTTTTGATATAATCTACTCATTGACGAGCTTACTTCTATTGGATCTAACTGTAGGATCTGTAAGGGTATGAACTGGGGTTGAGCAAATTGATTGACATATTGGGGAATTTTTTGTTCTGTTGCTATTTCACGTTCGTGGTTCAGCCTTTTGACTGAAATTTTCTAATATCATTTCCTCATGCTTAGTGTTATGTGCTCATTTCATGTGGATTTGGTCAAGAAGAACCAGTCTTTATTATATTTGGTTTTTCTTTCCTTCAGCTCTGTTTTCTTTTGTTGAAGTATCCTTGGATATCAAAATCCTCTTTTAGATCATGTAATCAAAAAGCTAGTTGGCTTTTTGTAACTTTTGTTATAATCCGTTGTTACTCATAATCTTGTATGCAGACTAATGTTGGGGATAAGGATTGGCATTGCAAAGGCAAGGAACATTCCGAGTATTTCAACCTCGCGGACCTCTGGGATAGCTACTTTGAGTGGAGTGTTTATGGTTTGGGCATACCAGTTGTTCTCAACAACAGCGAAGCTGTGGTCCAGTACTATGTACCCTACTTGTCTGCAATCCAGATCTTCACTACTGAATTCCATCCTGTTTTGAGGTTCATTAGAAACTAAATACTCTGTTTATAGTATATCAACGCATTGATATTGCAGTTAACATGTTACTTATCTGCATGAAATTGTGTTACTACAGGAATATCACTGAAGATAGTGAGACTGATTCATTGAGTGACGATAGTGAGAGTGAGAAAATGTCTCGGTCATGGGATGCAATTTCAGAAGATTCAAGTGTTGAGCAAGATTGTTCATGGCCTAATAAGGATCGCCTTGGGCACCTATATATGCAATATGTGGAGAGGTCTCCTCCTTACTCAAGGATACCACTCGTTGATAAGGCATGGACCATTTTCTCTTTAATTGTCTGTCCAGTAAATTTGATGTCCCGATGTTTAGTAGCACTTCTACAGCTGCGTGGTGGGCTGTAATTGACTTTCTTTTTGCTTTTGTTGTCAGGTTTACGATTTGGCCCGTGATTATCCTGGTTTGACATCCTTCAGGAGTACCGATATATCACCTGCAAGTTGGATGTCAATTGCATGGTAAACTATGCATTTGCTTTTGAACTACAATTTCCTAATAAGCCAGTTTCGTTGGGCTATATTGATCAGAACTACTCTTTCTATAGGTACCCAATATACCACATTCCGACTAGAAGAAACATGAAGGACTTGTCGGCATGCTTTTTAACTTATCATACTATCTCTTCAGCATTTCAAGGTACGTCACTGTTATGGTTAAAATAAGCGGAAGCTTTGTGGCATGTATTTACTTTTTCTTGAGCTGCATTTATATTCTCGATACGAGAATTAGTTCCATGCATTAATGTTCTCTGTACTTAAATTGTTTCCTTCTAGTCGTGAACTTGGTCATAGCTTTCTATATGTATGCCTATTGTCATGAATACGACAAAGATGTTATATATTATGGGGATTATAGAATATTTCTTTCTATTTAGTTCTTCTAGCTACTATGTTTCAAAATTAACATTGTTTGGATATAGTTTTTTACATATAAAGGCTATGAGCTTTTAATGATTGCTTTTCCTACTTGGCTTCAACAGATGATGCACCTGAAATTTTGGAGAACAACATATCATGCTCCAATTCCTGGAAGAAAGGAAGAGAATTCTCAGACTCAGTGAGCTGCATTTCTCTTCCTCCATTTGGTCTGGCAACTTACAAAATGAACAGAAGTATTTGGGTGAATCCTGAGACATCTGATCATGAAATGATCATGACCCTCTACAATGCTGCGGATTCATGGCTTAAACAGCTCAGGGTTCAACACCATGACTTCAACTACTTCAGCACTCACTTCATGTGACTTAAAACAGAACTCACCTATTTATTTTCATAAGAAGCATCTGATGGTCACCATATGGAGGACTTAACAAGCTTACTAACCTTGATGACAAAGACTGGAGGTGTCTGTTTGACAATGAGCAGATGAAAGGTTAGGTCTTTATATGGGATATCTTAGAACTTTCGCTACAACTTTCTGATGACTGTGCATGAGAAAAGTTCTTCGTTTTGAAAAATAATTTTGCATCGGTCTAGGTTAAAACTTCAGCTAGACTTGTTTTGTAAAGTTACCCTTGTATACCCTTTTCATGGATATAACATCTCATGTATGCCAAAACTTTGTGATTTAGTAGAACAAAAGTCCTACTTCTATTCTATGCAAAATATGGATGGCAAGGATATGTTTATATAGCATCATTTCTGTCTGATAATTGGTTGTTGGCGAATTTATTGTAAAAGTTTATTCATGATTGTGCAACCGACGGTTTGCAAAATATCTACAATGTAGTTGTTTTCCAGCTTTTTCCTGATAGCTATTGAACATTCCAAAATTTGTAGCTACTCTGGAAACTTTTTATCATGTTTTGCTTCAATGGCTTATCTTTAACTGTTATCCTGATTCTGATTCAAATTCTTCAGTTCATTGATCATGAACAAATTTTGAATTCTGCAGAACTGAAGGAAAATAGTAAAGAAAGAAAGAAAGATGCTTGCATAATGTTTCAGGTGACTAGGTGAGTGATGTGAATGGGAAAGAATCTGATTATTTGTTTTGGGTACCGGCTTTTTTCTGGAGAGGATAACTACACTACTAAACAAAACAATTATATAAAGCAGATAAACACAGAAACATGTATATTCTTTTCCTTTATTGTGCGGAAGAAAAACCTGTAAAGCTTTGGGCTTATTTACACCATCCACCTAATTTTTTTTTAAAAAAATTATTTTTAATATAAAATAAGTTAAAAAATTAAAAGAAATTATTTTTATTAAAATTTTATTTTTAAATTTTATTTATAATATAAAAAATAAAAATATATATTTATTATATTTTTTTAATTTATTTTTTAAATTATTTAAAAAAATTAAATTTATTTCAAAATAAACACGCTTTCTACGTCTGTGATCTGCTGTGGAAGACCTGTGGGTTTCTGTTCTGCTTGTGCCACGAAGAAGTTCTGCTCACGAATTATATCGTCATTACGGATCGTTAAGGTATTTCTTTTTATGTTTTTAAAATGTATATTTTCTTAATAATTAAAACTATACATAAAAACTCTTTATAACATATAATTTATTTAAATTTCAAAATATATAAAGTATTAAAAATGTTTTTCTAAGACAATGAGAGTGTGTTTTTGAATCGAGTATAAGGGTGTGCGATTCATTCATTCCAATAAAAAATTACTTTTTAACTTGCTGTTAACTATACAAAAAAATAGAAAAAGTCATCTTTTAACTTATCTTTAAAAAAATATAAAACTTTAACTCACTTTTGATAATATTATTTATAAGAATTTATTTTTTAATAATTTTTTTAGGTCTAAAAGAATACATTCTAAAACACACTCCTAAATATAAATTAAGGGTAAAAGATGTGATTATTTATCAAATTATGTATTTATTAACACGATCAATGATAATATAAATTCAATGCAGAAACAGCTACGAACTACGACAGAATAGCAATTGCCCCATGTGGTGGTTCACAGTGAAAGTTGAATCATCATTATAGATTGGGCATTAACTGAAAATAATAGCGGCCCATTGTCTTGTAGTTCATATATAGGGGTGTTCGAAAATATTATAAAATAAATTTTTTTAAAACAAAAAATATTTTTATTTTATTTTAAAAAATAGATTAAATTTTTTATTTAAAAAATATATAATAAGTAATAGTAAAAAATATATAATTCTTAAAATTTTAGAAATTTTATAATATATATAAATTTTATTTAAAAATATAACATAAAAAGTACTTTTTCAAAATCTCCAATAAGGAGGAGGACAATTTGCATATAAGGCCCTATACTATTTCATATTACAATATATTTGCTTTAGCAGCTCGAGTAACTATTAAAAATCTTATACAATCACTACAACTAGTTTTAGTATCAAATATAAATATGTTTTAATTAAGTTTGCATGGACGATCAAACATATAAACATATAAATATTTATACAAAATTTATAAAAAAATTTCGTTATAAATCTTATTATTATTATTTTTAAGTTAAAAAAAATAAAATTTACTTATCAAATAAAATAATTTTTTTTATTACAAAATTTTTTTATTTTATAGTCGCTACCAAAAAACAGTATATTACCTGTTCCGTTGATTTAGTTCAATTTCCTTTTGCTGCAATAATTAAAAATATTAAATTAATAATAATCAGCGAAATCTCAACCGTTCCAACTCCTCCTCCTCCTTCCTTTTCACGAAAGCAACCAAAATTCTCCCTCCTTCCTGTAATTAAATCTTTCTCTCCCTCTCTCTCTCAAGCAACCAATCAATCAATCTCAATTCAAATTTGCAATTTCTTTGTTCAACTTTTTCTTTTTTTTTTTGTTTTTTGTTTCGGTGATGCTGATCATGGCGTGGTTTTTGCTTGGATTCGTGCTCGGTGTTATCGCTGTGCTCGCTACTGAAGCAACGGCTCTGTTTCTCATCCTCGATCGACTCCGTCGTGCCGGACCGCCGCCGTTGAATCTTCGACGACCTCCAGAACCACCGCCTGCCGCCGTCGCTGATGTCGACCGCGGCGCTCCAACAAAGAAGGTAACGCGTGATTTCATGATTCGAGAAATTAATTGACATTGGATTGAATTTATTTACTGTTTTGCCATTCTGATCCTGAAATATGTTCTTGTGAATTTGTGTGGTTGAATTACTACATAGGTAACTATCAGTGTACGTAGGAATTGTGAGCATTGCCTTTTTGTTTGATAAACGTTGTTGCATTGTTTAGTTCTTTGAGAGATACGACTGTTACTTTTCTAGTTTGTGAGTCTCGATTTTGAGTTTTGTAGTGAGAAGGGAGTATGGTGATTTTGGATGGATACAATTCGTATTGGATTGAGATTATCCAGCAACAAGCAGTAGCTTCATTAGTTGTGCAGTATTTTTGTAATTCTATCACTTGCAAAAGCTCTGAGAACTTTTTCATGATTTTGTTATAAGCTTGCAGCTGGAAAGTTTTCAAGTGGTAATATAAGTGTAGCCATACCCACATTGATGCTGATGCTTGCTGTTAGTCCCTCAAACTTACAACGTTAGCTGATGGTGCGGTTATCTTCTTTCAGTATATACCTGCTTAATTGTTTCTCTCATAACAGTAAGCTGAGTTTTTGTACTTTGTGAACTATTTGATTGCCCTTTTTGGTAAGCTTATTGCTGATCTTGATCACCAGGGGTTTATTTGGGTGTTCGAACCAGATAATAAACATGCAAGAGCAAATCCTAATGAATCACCTGCAAGGGCAGCAAAAGAACAGAACAAGAAGGATATTGTGGAGGTGTTTCCTGTGAAAAAATATGCTAAAATAAAAGATCATTGTTTGGTCTTATTTGATCTTGAAGGGTCTCAAAAGAATATTGATCTACAGAGTGCTTCAGTTGTGGCTGTTTCTGCTTCAGACGTTCATTTGCGCAAATGGTGAGCTGTGGGAATTATGCTTTTTTTTTTTTAATTCATTGAACTAGAATTTCCTCCCATATTTTCATGACAGTCTTTACAACGTTTGGTACTATATGTTATTCTGCTGCGATATTTTAGCTAAATGGTCCAAGTCGATGTTTCATTTCAAAGTGTGGTTGGTGCTTGCTTCTTTGTGCCGATTGGGATTCTATTAACATTGATTTCCTAATTGTTATATTTATGTGAACATACTTTCCAGGGCTAAGAGGTTTCCAATCAAGTTGGAGAGCTGGAAGAATGGTGAGAGTAGAATATGCTATTTGTATCTTGACACAAGTTTGGAGAAGGAATCATGGTGCGGAGCACTTCGCCTTGCTTCTTGTTCAGATAAGGGAAAACTGAACTGGTATGCACAATTAAAACAAGAGTTCCACCAGTTCCTGACATCATTGAATGATGAGTATCATTCTTTGCAAAAGCCCACCGCATCACTTGGAGGTGGTACAGATAAAATTATTAGGACAGATGGGACTTCAAAGGTCCGCCTTTTCTTGAAGAAGCTTGCGAAAAGGACTGCAAAGAACAGCCAAGATAATAAATTAAATTCGCTTCCATCTTCTGTTCGTGGAGACAGGAAATTTGTTGACATATTAAAGTCACTTCATGATGTATCAATGACCCCTGGCAATGGAAAAACATTGTCTTCTAGTGATTTGATAAATGATTTGGTGCAACCAATTTCACCATCTTTCCAAGTGGGTGAAAGAACCGATGCACCTTTACTTTCAGAAGCAGTAGATGTGAAGATTCCTACTAATGGAGGAGCGCTATGCTGGAATTTGTTGTTCAGCCGACTGTTTTTTGATGTCAAAACAAGTGTTGATATGAAACACCTTGTAAGAACCCGCCTCCAGGTAATCATAGTGAGACACTGTATGTGTCTTTTTATGTTTTCGCCTCCATTCTTATCCTGAATGTATATTCTGATTTACCAGAGGACATTGTCAAATATGAGAATTCCAAGTTACATAGGCGGAGTGACATGTACCGGATTGGATCTTGGCGATCTTCCGCCTTATATTCATAGCATGAGAGTTCTTTCTATGGATTTGAATGACACATGGGTTATGGAAGCTGATATAGAATACCTAGGTGGGATTGTTTTGGACATTGAGACCAGACTTGAAGTTCGTGAACCCGAATTGCAAAAGGGTATAATGAACACAAGCTTTGAGCCTGATGCTACTGCTGAATCAACTGCTGATCTTTTGGAGGGCATTGAGTACTATGGGAACCAGCTGAAATCTCCCAATGGTCCGGTTGATCGAGAAGAGAACAGAAATGAAGGACTTAAGGCAGGTACAGCAAAGACTTATATCCTTTTCTCACTCATCCTTGTGCAATTTGCAACTTTGTCTTGCAATATCTGTTTTTTGTTTTTTTTTTTGTTTCTTGTATTTTGATTGCTATTGCCTGATATTTGGGGAGGGTATTTAAAAATTGCTGTTCTCTCTTATCTAAGAATAATATTTTGTTGGCTGTTTCCTTTCTGAAGAGCTTCTTAAATGTTATGTTGCAGGAAGAAAGCCTTCTTCTGAAATTGCTCTTTCCATGTATTGATCCTACAGGAACTTGTTTGTATGTGTTATTAATGATTTGTGCGTAGGTATTCTTTGTGATGCTAATAGATCATACATCTTAAACTTCTTATAGCTGAACTATCTTAGTGTTGTGAAAAGAGGAAAAAGTTTTCCATCTGCATGTAGGTTATGAGCACTTATCTATGTCAAAGCAACTTGAGCTTTCCTTCAAATCATTGCTTAAATTTAATATCACTTCATTTACTATACATTTGTTCTGATTAACTAATATAGAAACATGTTTTATTCATATGCAAATTGGAGAATGTGATACATGAATATACTAGTCTTTATTGTTTGGCACGTTTGTCCTGAATGTCTTGCCCAATTATTTTGTCTTGATTCTTTAATAAAGTCATTGTTCATAGTTTTAGTGACAAAGCTACTAAGGAAACAAGCTTGCTTTAACACAGTGACTCCCATATTACAAAATTCGTTGGTAGCTTTAGTACTAATATGTATACTGTATGTGCATATACTTAAACGTTGCTGTTATAGAAGGCTTAAAGCAATCCAAAAGTGACAGCTGGAAATCAAGTTACATGTCAAGGTTGAAGGCCATTGTGCAATCGCTTGCTGAACAAGTTTCACAGGTTAGTGTATGCATTCTGACACATCTACTCCATAAAGATATGATGGTTGCTCAATTATCTAAAGCAGAATCAACATATAGAAGAAAGCTTCAAAACACCTCATTTTACCTTTGACAAATCTTGGGCAAGATCTAATGGATTATCATTTTCCTTGGAACTTATAAAGCTTGGGCAAGATCAATTTTTTCCTTATAACTTCTAATGGAGCCATTTTTTTTAATTTTTTTTTTAGATTTTATTTATTATTATTATTTTGTTGTTGTTGCCGTCAAACTGTAATTCATAAGCAGCCAATATTGCTGGCATTAAGAGTCGAACCCACAACCTCTTACAAGGGAGGTGTTACACCACTAGGCTACTTAGGGATTGATGTGATTGTATGTTCCAGTCCAGGAAAATAATAACTACGTGCTGATATTGAGATTTTAAATTGTGTCGAATTCTCTTCTGCATCACAGGTACCCTTCTCCTTGACCATAAAAATTGCATCTCTTCGGGGGACATTACAAGTACAAATAAAACCACCACCGTCTGATCAACTATGGTATGGATTCACGTCCATGCCTGATATAGAATGGAACCTAGAGTCTTCAGTTGGGGACAGGAAAATCACAAGTAGTCACATTGCAATGCTCATTGGTAATCGCTTTAAGGTGATATACATTTTCTCCTGAACTTCTTTTAGTTTGTCTGACTTGGTTTCTATTTATTTTTGAATCTTTGATCTGAAACTTTCAAATATTGAAACTTTATTGTCTATTTAATTATATTGATTCCTTTCATCTATTTAAAAGATATAGGAACAAGTAAACCTTCTGAACCTATTTCTCCTGTCCAATAGATGTTTTTTAAACCTGGCTAAAACTTGGATTAGAAACATAGAAGAGGTGGCTGATAAGCTTTTTACATTGCAGGCCGCAATCCGTGACTCCCTAGTTTTTCCAAATTGTGAATGCGTGCATATCCCTTGGATGTTGGCTGAGAAGGATGATTGGGTTCCTTGGAGGATTGCACCATATATTTGGATAAATCGTGAAGCTATGGACACATCAGAACCTGATTCTTCTGATTCTCAACCTAAAGAAGATAGTGTAGTCTCGGATGATGCTAATTTGAACAAAAGTGGACCTGACCCTGTTGTTGAGGTTAAGAAAGCTGATGTTCAACTTCCACATACGGATGAGGTGAGACCGGAAATAATCAGTAAGCCATTTGTTCACAACAATGAAGAGTTGACAATACCCTTGTTAGACACTGTTGGAGAGTACAATAGTGGTAGGTCAAGCAGTGTGGAACCTCTAGAGCTTCCACCATCGAGTGGGATGCTTACATCTGAAGAGCAGGCCTCACTTGATGAGGATACAAAGCCAAAGAAATCTGGAAGGAAAGCTAGGATGATGGACTTGGGTAAAAAGATGGGGGAGAAATTGGAGGAGAAGAGGCGCCATATTGAAGAGAGAAGCAGGCACATTGTTGAAAAAATGCTGGAAAATTCAAGAACCTGATCCGTAAGGCTTTGGAAGAACTACATCTACACTGCTTTACCACGGCTGTTAAAGCAAGTTCTAAGTTGTTCTGGGAGTAGCGAAAATGTAATATAGTGACTTTGAGTTTTATGTTGTTTGGTAGTTGCAAATTGTCTCAAGTTGGCTACTTTGTGTAGCCATTGTACATGGATGAAATCATACAGGGAATGAATGTGAGTTTCTATGTATCACAATGTCATCAAATTCACCTGTTGTGCTCTTTTTAGTTTCCTCCTAATTTGTATATTGGTGGTTTGTAAAATGACGAAGAAATGATCACTATAAGTTTTATCTAAACAGCAAAAAACATTGAAAAGGGGAAAAAAAAAAATACATCTTATGGTTGATGGAGTCATATTGAAGAATTCTCCTCAATATAGGGAATTCTCTGCAGTCGATCAGAAGTTAAACTTCGTTTGTAGCAGTTCCTACTATCAGAATGCTGATTCAAGATGATGAAGCAGGTAAGTACTTCCTTTCGCCTTTCAATATTTAACTTACTGCCATATGTCAAAAACCTTGATACGTTGAAACTTCGTTGTGCTCTAGCAAATGGCAGTTCCAGCTTGATGTCTGCGTTCATATCTTGAAATGTTTGTAACCATAGTCTGGATTTCTCATGCCCTCTTCCCAGTCATCCATGCGACGACCTCCAAAAACCACTTGTTGAATGCCCACGTATCTGAAAAACAGTTGAACAATCACTATATTAAATAAAAAAAAACCATTGTGAATAATTGAAGCTATTGGCAGGAGACTTGAGTTTTTCTTTTTTCTTTTGGAGAAATAACACTTGGAATACTTGATAATTAAATTCATAGCGAATTTTGATTAAGAATTTTCAATAAGCATATACATGAAAAATCCATATATATATACAGAAAGAGTAATTAAAGACGACCTGAACTTACTCAGAACTCAATACAATTAAAGAGCAATTGAGTAATACATCAACAGCAACCAGACGACGACGAAGAAGAAGAAGAAGAAGATTTAGTTTGTTAGGCTTTGTTTTTGAGGCCCAGCTAATTATTATTAGACTGGCCTTACTATGGCCCAATGACCGAATTCTTCACAAGTCTGTTTGTAAAATTTTAAATAAAAGAAAAGTAAAAGAAGGAACAAGGGAAAGAAAGAAAACAGACGGACCTGATTTTGCTTTAAGCACAAAATCCCGAGGCAAGTTGATTGTAGTGTTGTTGGTGAGTCTCAAAGGATGACTGATGGAATGTCTTGCTTTACTAATAACAAACTCTCACAGGATAAATTGTCTACTTCACTTCTCCACTTTGCTCTGGCTCTGCAGAACTCTTCCTTCTTCTTCTCCTCAACTACTACAACAAGTCTTTTCATTCTTTCAAACTCTTCCGTTCTCATTGTTGTCTGATGCAAATTAAAGATTGCTAGCTAGCTAGGTAGGTAGGTAGAAGATAAGGGTATGTATTTTTTTTGGCAAGAAGAGCTAGAGCTAAAGAAGTAGAGGTAGCTAGTGATCAGTTATAGGCGAAAGGTAGACATGGGAATGGAGAAGAAAGAGAAGATACGTGCTGTACTTGAGATCTTAAGAAAGCAAGTTCCTCTTTCTGTGAAGCAGGTAATGATTTTATACATACAAGTTTCTTTCATTTTTCCTTTCTTTTTTCTGTTAAAAGCTGATTATCTTTTTTGTTTTCTCCTTGTCTGATTTGTTGTGGTTGTTACTATGTAGGAGAAGTACTGTAATGATGCTTGTGTAGAGAGGTTCCTCAAAGCCAAAGGAGATAATGTAAAGAAAGCTGCTAAGCATCTCAAAGCTGTTCTTTCATGGAGAGACACCATAGGCACCGGTAAGAAACACACCCATCTCTCTTCATTACTCATTAATTCACCAACTGAATTACTAATTAGTTTAATCACAAGTAGTAGTTAATTTTTCTGTAATTCTGATACTAACTTTTGTTTTCTTGTCTACATTAATTGTCCAATGGCAAACAAAAACAAAAACAGAGCATTTAATAGCAGACGAGTTCTCTGCAGAACTAGCTGAAGGTGTTGGTTACGTGGCCGGTCACGACGATGAATCCCGGCCTGTTATGGTAAATCATGCACTGTTTCATTCACTTCTTCAGTAAAAATATTTCTCTGTTTGATGATTTGTTCTGTTTTTCTTGTGATATTGAAGGTTTTCAGAATAAAACAAGACTACCTCAAAACTCACTCTCAGAAATCGTAAGAACTCTTTTGCAAGAACAAATATTTTCTCTCGTTCGTATATCTACTTGCTCTGTTTTATAAACTATAAACTTGTTTTGCGTTGTTTGATTATAATGGCAGGTATGTTCGTTTGTTAGTGTTCACTCTAGAAGTTGCAATCTCAACAATGTCAAGATTCATGGACCAGTTTGTTCTTCTCTTCGATGCAAGTAAGCGAATTAACCAACAATCTCAAACCTTTCTTCTTTCTTTTCTTAAACTGATCAATACGATCTTATCTCTCTTCTTTTTTACCAATAATCATATGTGTGTGCTACTTTTTTCAATTACCAATTTTGAAAACCCAAAAAACAAAAAAGAAAGTTGAACAGACAACGCCCACTACTGATTCATTTCAAATTTATTTATATTACTTGCATAGGAATTAACCAGTGAATGTCTGTCTCTGTGTGCATTCATTGACTAAAAGCTGATTCTTGGATTTATGATTGCTTCAATACAAAAACATTTGTTAAATAATGCCGAGGTTTGCGGCGGTGTTCAAGTATAGCGCTTGCTCTCTGTTAATCTTGTTTAATTTAATACACGGTGATCATGTTACTAGTCCAAACCATGAGCACTTTAGTCTAAAAACCATCCGTCCAAAAAATTTCAAATTAAAGTGTCAGTATTTCCTGGAAAAGTGCAAACTGAAATGGGAATGGTTGGTGTTTTAAAGTCAAACAAACTGATAGCATCCACATGCATGTTGTTTTTTTTTTTTGCAGGCTTTTTCAGGTCTGCTTCAGTGCTTCTCAACGTGTTCATGGCTACTATGAAGATTATTTCAGAGAACTACCCTTGCCGTCTTCACAAGGCATATTGCATTGATTCCCCTTCGATGTTCCCAATTTTATGGAAGGTAATTGATCAACTAAATCCAGTTCTTGATAATCAGCTCTAAGAATGATCAATTTGAGAAAATTATTTCTGTAACAGGGAGCCAGACCTTTTGTGGAACAATGGGGATCGGCAACGTTAGTTTGTTCACTAGACTATGAAAATTCTCTGGAAGATGATACGTTTGCGTCGTACCCACGTACGTGCTCGCTCCGTTTCGATAACCAACATACTGCAGCAGCAACGTTAGCAAAACCGGCAGTGACCTCAGGGAAACCAGCTGCAGTGGGTTCAACGTCGTCCCGATTTTCGTTCACCGTCTCTCACATGGACGCGCTCAAGCCTTGGTATCTCAACACTGTTTTGGAGAATAATGCTAATGCAAGCCCGTCGCTTATCGGTGTCTCGCCGCAGAATGCGAGGTCGTTTTCCTTTGCTTCGTCTGTTGCAAGATCAACTCCACTTAACCGTTGCATTCCGTCAACACCTACAACAGGTGACCAACAGCAGCAACCGCAAACTCCGCGTCCGTCATTCCTGCAATCACCATTAATTTTATTCTCATTCAAAGGCAATAACAACAAAGAAAACAGAACGGAGAAAGCGAAGGAAGCTTTTGTGCCGTTCCTAAGGTTTTACCGGAGACCGTACAGTGAAATAGTTTACAGGGCTAAAATGCGGCCGCCATTAGGCGGACTTGTTTCAATTGTTTCACAGCAGGTGAATCATCATCAACTGCAGCAGCAGAGACGGCAAGTAACTTTTCATCAGTACCAGAGATACTAATCTAACATAAGCTAGAAGTTACCATGGATCAATGCAAGCTTTGCTTATACACTGTAGCCAAGAAGGAATGAATGTTTATGTAAAATAACTTGTTAATTTGGTTAAAAATAAGTTAATTTTCACTTGCTTGTTTACATGCATTGGAGTTGGATTCGAATTGTTTGTAGAGAATGTTTCTGTTTGATCCGTGATAAGACAACCTGTGACGAACTGACTACAATCTATTCATCTACTACATCTGCCTCATTCATTCACATGGTTTGTTATATAAAACCTGGAGAAGTTGTGGATCCGTTAAAGTTGTCTATGAGAGAATTTGTCAACTAGTGTTTGTAGCTTTTAGACAGTTTTTGTGTGAATGAAAAATTTGTCGTAATACATTCAGGTGTTTTCGTAGAAGCCAAGAGTGATGTGCTGGTCTGTTATGTATGAAAATATTTTTCATGCCTGGTACCACATGCATGATTTATGTGCATACATTTTCTCGTCCAGGTAATATGAATTCATAATCTGACTTAGAAAATTAAGACGATATTTGAAAATTCTTATAAAATAAAAAAATTATTAAAAAAATATATACTTATTTATAATTATAAGTATTTAAAAAATAATGTCAAATATCTCCTGAATGCCATCCACATCAGACAATGCCAGCTTTTTTGTTGCATGTCCATGTACTCTGTTTTTTATATACGTTTTCGTATTTCTCTAAACCTTCTTATCGCTTGATCGATCAGTCACGAATGAGGGGAAATGCCTATGAAATGTTGGCTCCGTTATTAAAACATGTAATAATAAACATTAATGTTTCTGTAGAGTAGTGTTGGTATGGAAGAAAGAGATAGCAAGCATGCAAGGTCTTGAAGGCATGAGTCTATGTTTGGTGGAAAACTGGAAGGAGGTAAGATGCCGTTATCCTTACGAAGCATTCGCCATGGCATTCTTGGGAGAAGAAAGAAAGAAGAAAACTCATGCATGCATACATTGCTAGCTTAAACTAGCTGCTGCTGATGCTGCTAATTTAATGAGAAAACCTGTGTTCTATGCGCAAGACAAGCTCCTCGTTTTGGTATAGTTCCGAAACTCAACTTTTGTATTTGTTTTCTCCCAAGGCCAAGATCCTTTAAGCTACTTGATTAACGACTAGCTAGAAACAGAGCACGGACTCTGTTTCTGTTCAGTCAACTTGATTTCTTAATCTATCAATATATTTTTTTTTAAGTTCAAGTGAGAAAGAAAAAAATTCAACTCCATTATTATTATTATCATTATTATTATTATTATCATTATTCAATCACGAGCAAAACTCTCTCTTCATAAGCTTTCTCTACATTACTGTTTTCATAATTTTTTTAATCCTAAAACAGAGAGAAAAGAAGAAAAGATTATAGGAAAGAGTGGAATCGTGTTTGATCTCTTTGACTTTATCTCCAGATCGATCATCTAAAAGAAATACACATTCATATAGATCCAGTAGAGTCAAAAGAGTAAAATTAAGCACGAAAATCGAACCAGCAACAATGAAGTTTTGAAAAAATTAAGCAAGTGCGTTGAAGTTTTTGAAGAAGAAATGAAGTACATCACTGGCATGGATTTTGCGAGTTCTTGCTTGTCTTTTATTGCTCCAGGTTGTGGCCTCTCTTCTCTTTGGGCTTGAGATAACTTCCCGGCACCGCAACCCTCTTCTCTTTCTCTCTTGTTTTTAACTCTTCTGTTGTCTCCTAGCTTTTATATTATATTCCTCCAACAATACATGGAAATAACGAGTCGTCCAAAAATGTTTAAAATAAAATGTTTTTAACTAAAAGAATCTATTTTAAAAATTTTGAAATAAAATAGAATGTCAAACAGCGCTCAGAGTTTGTTGGTTAGATTAAACATAAATTATTAAAAAATAAATTATTAAATATTATAAATAATATTATTAAAAATGAGTTTAATTTTCTAAGCTATTAAGGAAGAAGTCATTTATTTTAAGTAAATAGTACGACATTGGTTTACTTTATTGCACACATGACATGAGACGTTAAAAATGAAGCCAGCCGAATGCCAAATTAAAAATACACTAGAATATTAAATAGATAGTAGCAACTTGTTACGTTTAGTAATGTTTTTGAAATAATTTTTTAAAAATATATAATATTTTATTTATCTGAAAAATAGAATTTATTATATTTATCTAAAAAAGTAATAAAATAAATAATAAAAGATTTTACGTAAAAATTTTGTATTTTTCAAATTTTAAATAAAATTTTAAAAAATTTATAAAAAATAAATTAATGAACTAAAAATTAAAAAATTAAGTTTTTGAAATGAAATGGCAAAAGCGCCTTTGTGGAATGGAAAAGCTTTTTTAAAATGCTTTTGAAACTGTTTGATTCAATTTATCAGAAAAATAATTTTTTAATTTTTTAATTTATATTATTTAATATATATTTTATATGTATTTAAAAAATTTATTTTAAAATTTAGAAAATATAAAAAATTTTATGCAGTGAACTATTATATATTTTTATCATCTTTTTTGAAAGCAAAAAAATAATATTCACTTCTAAAAAAATAAAAATATTTTTTATTTTAAAAAAATTTTATTTCAAAAGAAGTTCTAAATGCCACGTTGATCTTGCGAAAATGCGAAAACATATGCCCGTTCGAAAATTTATCTTAATGAAAGCTTCTTCTAATCTTCTTTGGGTTAAAAAAAATGTTCAATCTCCTAATAAGAATGTTTCTTTTGCACCGAATTGAAATTTTGATACAATATTTTAAATAACTAATTATATTATGATAATTTATTTTATATAATTAATATTTAAAATTTATTTTTTCAAAAGTTATTTTTCCAATATAAATGAATACAACTCTTTTTCTTTCAATTTCAAAAGTATTTTTAGAGTACTTTACATAATTTTAATTAAATAAATTATTCATTATAAAATTATTATATATAAAATAACTGATTTTTTTAAATAGAATTTTTTGTCAAATTTCTGTCTTTTTTGCACCCGTCTAAACATCCCTTTGGTCATTGTTAGTCCGCTCCCAGCAAATGTAAGTTTCATAGCCCATCACATGAAGTCCAATTTTAAATTGGGCCGAGATAGATCAAAATCCGCTAAAATAAAGAATTTCGGGAATTATAGTTCAGGCCCAATTTTAACATGCCTAGAGCAAAATCGGCAGAGAAGATTTGCATTTCCGTTAAAACAAAAATTCGGCCCATCACAATCTGTCTCTGCGCCACGTATCGTTCTACTCGGAACAAATGAAGAAGCTTCTCAGTGAGCTATAGCTACTTGCTCTCTTCAGCTAAAATCATAAAAAAATCTCGAGAAATTTCACATTGATTTTCGATCTTGATCTGAAGGAATCACGGAATTGATTCATCCATGGCGAACATTAATATCGAAGGGCTGATGAGCTTGAAGGATGATTTGTCGCTGAAGAACGCCGGGAGGGTTCCGAAGACGAAGATTGTTTGCACGCTCGGTCCTTCCTCCAGATCAGTGGAGATGCTGGAGAAGCTTCTGCGCGCAGGAATGAACGTTGCTAGGTTCAATTTCTCACATGGAACGCATGAGTATCACCAGGAAACGCTTGATAATCTTCGACAAGCTATGCAGAATACTGGAATCTTTTGTGCTATTATGCTTGATACTAAGGTAAATTGATCAGTTAGTTTGAGAGATTTCTCTAGGTTTTGTTGGTGGATTTATTACTGATTGATTGGGTTACTTTGAGTTGGAAGTGTTGAAATTGGGAAGCAAGAAGCAGTAGTTGCACTTAATCTTATAGCTTAAATTGGTAGGTGAGGTGAGATCCAAACTGTTACATTACATTTATCTACTAACCCTTGAGTTAATTGTATGCTAGTCTACTGGTTTCTCTGAATTCTGAGGGAATTCAACTGTTGAAATACAATTTTAGGTACTCAATGTTTTGGGTATCAAGGCTTAAAAGATGAACCTATGTCCATGAATGATGCACGAAAGGTTGACTTTGAGTATGAATTGTTTGTTACATCATGCCGAAAGTAGAACGAGGTGGCATGGACAAACTTGAGCATGATGTAGTATGATTCAGTGGAGTTGAATTGTGTACAAAATACTAGATGTCGGTAAAGGTTGGTGACAGAATTGTATAGGGACTAGCTAAGGTCTACCTTGGCAAAACTCTCATTACATGTTAATAAGAAACCTAATAACCAATCCTACTATAAGAGGAGCCCAATGAAGATGCACCATAGCTTGAATGAACCATTGGTGAATTGGAAGCAACTTGTGAGTAATACAGCATATATGCTCTTTGAAATTTGAAATTTGAAATTTGAGTGCTCTCTGAAGTCGCAGTGCTGCTATCTCTTTGTGTATGGAGACTTAACTATTTGCAAACTATGCTCTATGATTTGTCCTGAATATCAGAAAATCCACTCTTTATGACTTGAGAGCACTTTTCTGCATTTTTTTACTATACATTCCATCTATATGTAGCTTTTCAATAAAGAGTACTAATTTTGATATCTTAGCCCAACAAAAGCTGACTCGGTAAACCAGCTAAACTATTAACATCCATGGTCCTTTTATACTGTTTTACCTCTAGTCATATGTATCGGCCTTTCTGTTATTTCATTCGATTTGTTAAGGACTTCAAATATATGCTTGTACCTGACAAATTATCTTGTTTGCTCCTAACAGGGACCTGAAATTCGTACTGGTTTTCTGAAGGATGGGAAACCCATCCAACTCAAGGAAGGTCTGGAAATCACAGTCACTACTGACTACAGTATTAAGGGTGACACAAATATGATTAGCATGAGCTACAAAAAGCTTGCTGTGGATTTGAAGCCTGGAAATATTATCTTATGTTCTGATGGTACTATAAGCTTGAGGGTCTTGTCCTGTGACCCTGAGGCTGGGACAGTAAGATGTCATTGTGAGAACACTGCTATACTAGGAGAGAGGAAGAATTGTAATTTGCCAGGTGTTGTGGTAGACCTACCTACACTGACAGAGAAGGATAGGGATGACATCTTGGGATGGGGTGTTCCAAATAATATTGATATGATTGCTCTGTCCTTTGTGCGCAAAGGTTCGGATCTTGTGCATGTCCGAGAGGTTCTTGGACCACACGCCAAAACCATAAAGTTGATGTCCAAGGTATGTAGGCTTACTTGCTATACTTTGCGAATTAGAAACTGTAATTTGCTTTCTTGGATTTAAACTGAAATTGCGATTTCACTACCTTATTGCTCAGTGTGTTCTATGTTTTCATCAAGAAGCTTGTTGACTCAAAATAGAACCTAGGTGTTGGATACAGCACAAAAGTTCTAGCGCTTGATGATATTGATTGAACTTCTCTTCAATTGCCCAAGGTAGAATAGGTTGTCTCAACCCTATCTTTGCAGATAGAGTCATCCTGTATCGCTTAATTGTATACTGCATTTCTATCAGATGGCTGCAGTATCACATTACTTTAGTTAATTGTACATTCTGGCTTATGGGAACTTCTAAACTTTGATATTTTGTTGGGCGAGATATAATTCCTTTTCTAATACTTTGGGTTGGTCATTATGTTGAAGATCGAGAACCAAGAGGGTGTGATAAACTTTGATGAGATCTTAAGGGAAACTGATTACTACATGGTGGCCAGAGGTGATCTTGGAATGGAGATCCCAGTAGAAAAGATCTTCCTTGCTCAGAAGATGATGATCTACAAGTGCAACCTTGCTGGAAAGCCTGTTGTCACTGCTACACAGATGCTCGAGTCCATGATCAAGTCACCAAGGCCAACCCGTGCAGAGGCAACTGATGTTGCTAATGCTGTGCTTGACGGAACTGATTGTGTCATGCTCAGTGGTGAGAGTGCTGCTGGGGCCTACCCGGAGTTGGCTGTAAAAGTCATGGCTAAGATATGTATTGAGGCAGAATCGTCCCTTGACTACGATGCAATCTTTAAACAAATGATCAGGTCGGCCCCTCTCCCCATGAGTCCACTAGAGAGCCTTGCATCCTCAGCAGTTCGACTGGCTAACAAGGCCAGTGCTGCACTAATTGTGGTCTTGACACGAGGAGGAACCACAGCAAAGTTGGTGTCCAAGTACCGGCCTGCTATTCCAATCCTGTCTGTGGTTGTTCCTGTTGTCACCACTGATTTATTCGACTGGAGTGCCAGCGATGAGAGCCCAGCAAGACACAGCCTTGTTTACAGGGGGCTCATTCCCTTACTGGCAGAGGGGTCTGCCAAGGCCAGTCATGCAGAGGCAACAGAGGAAATTCTGGAAACAGCACTTAGAGCAGCAGTGCGCAAGGGGCTATGCAAGCCTGGTGATGCCGTTGTTGTTCTGCACCGCATTGGCATTGCTTCTGTTATCAAGATTTGCGTTGTTGATCCCAAGGTTCTTGCTCAGAAGAATGTCGACTTCGTAATTGGAACAGGGACTGTAACTTCACAGCAATGAAGTTATTTCTGAATAAACTTGGACGGTACTTTAACAAGGTAAACCTCTACGGGACTTCAACTGTTATCCTGGTTGTTCTTCTTTCTTTTCGAACTAGAAGTCAAATATTCGGTGTGGTTGTGTATTACTTTTTACCTTGATGCTAGTTATCTACGAATGTCAAAGCTTTGCATCTAAGATACATGTGGCTGAATGCATCTTATTACATTTGTTCTGTTGGGTTTGGTTTTCATTTGATTTCTGTTTTTTTGTCAATTTGAGTTGCTGTTAAGAACGTAATGAATCTAACAGCTAAGAGTAAATTCTGAACAGGTATATATATATATATATATATATATATATATATGACAGTGAAATTGAAAGGTTTGATAAAGAAAAAACAAGAAATAGTCACGCTTGGGTACCAACCATCTTGGCATCTTCATTCACAGTGGAGTTCCACTTAAAAACATGTTTCAAACGCCAAGAATTTTATTAATCTCTTGCCGGAGTTGAAATTTTGAGCTGTTCTAGTATTTCAAATATATACTAAATTGAGAACTATATTTCAAAAATTAAAGTTTATTTTAATTCATTTTAAAAAATAATTAAAATACAAAAATTGAATTTTATTTTTAACATATTTTTTTAAAAAAATTATTTTTTTACTTTAGCATTTATCTGATTTGAAAGACGTCCTGTAGGAAATATTTGCAAGTATTTATTAAAAAAGTTTTTTAAAAAAAAATATTTTTAAAATAAGTTTTTATTTTATAAAAAAATAAAATAAATAATATAAGATGTGAATTTTTTAAAAAAATTATAAAATATTAAATATTATTAAGAAATATGAAATATAAAATTAGAATTAAAAAGAAGATTATAAATTTAGCCGAACTTGCGCTAAGTGCATGCTACATATTCTTACGTATGTGGGCCCCATCTCTCTCCATTGGGTCGACTCCCACGCGCTCAACGGCATCAGCGTGGACAAGCAACCAATTACTGAGCCAAAAATCCAACACTCCTTCTTTCTTTCTTTCTTTCTTTCTTTTGCTAAAATATCTTTGATCTCTGAAACTTTTGCGATCGAAATCTGAACGATCGATCATGGCTACAATCGATATCGAAGGGATCTTGAAAGAGTTGCCGGCAAACGATGGCCGGATACCGAAGACGAAGATCGTTTGCACGCTCGGTCCTGCTTCACGATCTGTGGAAATGTTGGAGAAGCTTCTGCGTGCTGGAATGAATGTTGCCAGATTCAATTTCTCTCATGGAACCCATGAGTATCATCAGGGAACGCTTGATATGCTTCGCCAGGCTATGCATAATACTGGGATTCTCTGTGCTGTCATGCTCGACACCAAGGTTATTCCCCAACTTCTTGTTGTTTTCTCTGGTTACTTCTGTTCTTAAAATTCTTTATTATAATGGATCGTGGTTTTGTTTGGTGTTGTATGCTTTGTTTTTATGAAGATTTGTGTGGTGATGGTGTTTGAGATTACATTTTTTGAGAGTGTTTTAATATGCCTGGTTTACTAGATTTCCGTTCTTTTCTATCACTTGTTAAATTACAGATATATCAATTTTTTACTAAAAACTAGTTCAGGAATCCACGAAATGAGCTTTACCTATCTTCATCTGATTTGATCTCATTGTCCGTGCTCAACGTTTCTAAATGAGATTCTTTTTTTATTTTTTCCCCAAGCTAGACTTGTAATTTGAGATGAATTACACCACCACAAGATCTTAACCTACTATAAGCTGTTTGGTACTCGTATCATTTGTGACTTCTTCCTCACTTATATACTTCTTATGAACTTCTTAGTGATAGGCCTATGTGAACTTATTTCCTAGAGGGGAAAGTTGTGTTTTTGGGCCCTAAGTGTCAGTTGTCAGTCTCTTGTCTATTTATGACAGTATCTGAATTTCCTGTTAGACAGATAGGAGCAATACTCCAGTATGGTTTGAAGAGCATGCTTGTGATGTACAAACTGAAATGTACAATATGAGTTAATCGATAGTTCTCACTGTCGCTGTTTTTTTTATCAGTTTACTTTTTATGGCAGTCATACCCAGGAAATTCTTAAGTTTAGATGTGTCAGCCTTTAACCAGGACTTTTTCATTTGGTTCTTGGTACTTAGTTAGCTACTGCATGTAGTAGTACCTAATGGTAGGAAGTTTCTTTGTGTATAAATATTCTTTATGAACAATTAGATTTGTATTTGCATCCTTCTGTTAATGTGCTGCTTCTTCCATCATTTTCTTCAACTATGCATTTTTCTTCTGAGCTTCTTCTCAATCAGCTAGTCCTCAATAGTTGCAGAGTGTTGCTGGGTAAACTATCTCCTCACTAATGTGCTTAATCTGAAGCTGATTCTTGTCCTAGTTGTACTAACTAATTATAGTTGCTTCTAGCTGAAACTAATAGTATTTAATTGTAATAGGGACCTGAGATTCGTACTGGCTTCCTAAAAGATGGCAAACCAATAAAGCTGAAAGAAGGTCAGGAAATCACAATCAGCACAGATTATAGCATTAAAGGTGATGAGAACATGATCAGTATGAGCTACAAGAAACTTCCTCTGGATTTGAAGCCTGGAAACACCATCTTGTGCTCTGATGGTACTATAACCTTGACTGTCTTGTCATGTGACCCTGTCGCCAGATCTGTCAAATGCCGTTGTGAGAACACTGCTATGTTAGGTGAGAGGAAGAATGTCAATCTGCCAGGTGTGGTTGTAGATCTCCCCACGTTGACGGAGAAGGACAAGGAAGATATATTGGGATGGGGTGTTCCCAATAACATTGATATGATTGCTCTATCATTTGTGCGTAAGGGGTCTGATCTAGTGAATGTGAGGGCGGTTCTCGGCCCATACGCCAAAACAATTAAGCTTATGTCAAAGGTTTGAGAGCGTTTGTTCTTTTAATTATGTACTTTCTTTCTTCTTATAGAGTACTAATCATAAATGAAGTTTCTCATTTAGTTAAGAGCTATATGCCCCGAGTACAAGATCATTACAAAGAGATGCTTGTCTGCCCTATAGTTGTTGTACTCTAATTAGTTGGAGGCTTGGAGCAACATTATCCACTAAACTGTTGAAATATTAGTCAAGCTGTAGTTTCAGAGATCAAATATTTTTTTAGTCTTGGCAACATCTAGTGACGTAATGTGTTTGGATTTGAAGGTTGAGAACCAGGAGGGCGTTATAAACTTTGACGACATACTAAGAGAGACGGATTATTTTATGGTTGCTCGCGGTGATCTGGGAATGGAGATTCCAGTAGAAAAGATTTTCCTTGCTCAGAAGATGATGATCTACAAGTGCAACCTTGCTGGAAAGCCTGTTGTCACCGCCACACAGATGCTTGAGTCCATGATCAAGTCCCCAAGGCCAACCCGTGCAGAGGCTACTGATGTTGCAAATGCCGTGCTGGATGGAACAGACTGTGTCATGCTTAGTGGTGAGAGTGCTGCTGGGGCATACCCAGAGCTTGCTGTCAAGATTATGTCTCGTATTTGCATCGAAGCAGAATCTTCGCTTGATTATGAGGCAATTTTCAAGTATATAAACAGGTCAGCTCCACTTCCCATGAGTCCGCTGGAGAGCCTTGCCTCCTCAGCTGTCCGTACAGCTAATTCCTCAAAGGCTGTACTTATCGTGGTTCTGACACGTGGAGGGACTACTGCAAAACTGGTGTCGAAGTATCGGCCAGCAATCCCAATATTGTCAGTAGTTGTCCCAATTGTCAGCATTGATTTATTCGATTGGACTGTCAGTGATGAAAGCCCAGCAAGACATAGTCTTGTCTACAGGGGACTGATTCCCATCCTAGCAGAGGGTTCTGCTAGGGCAACTGAGGCTGAGGCAACGGAAGAGATCCTTGAGGCCTCACTGAAGAGGGCTGTGCATAAGCAGCTATGCAAGCCCGGGGATGCTGTTGTTGTGCTCCACCGTATCGGTATTGCTTCTGTGATTAAAATATGTATCGTCAAATAAGCAGTAGGTTATTACAAGCTTACTATAGTTATTTATCTGCAAGATTCTTCTATAAAATTATTGTGGTTATGTTGTGAAAATTCATTATTTCCCAGCTGAAGGCTGCATGGATTTGTTCATGTATAAATTGAGCTGGGCACTGCAAAAATTTCATTTCAAGTATAGGATTTCATATTTGCTTGGTGTGGTATTAATGGTGAAGGTAATTATTCTATTCCTGTTTCTGGGTGCTACTGGCCGGGTAGTTTAGGCAGTAGCGTTCATGTCTATTCCATTGTGTTGTTGGTATGTCTACGAGAGCACTGATTTTCGGGCCCAATAACGCTCGTCGTTTAGTTACATACATTTGTCAAGGAGGGTAATATTCACTTCATGGTATTCTGGCTAAGAAACTACTATATATCGTGGAGACCCACTTGTTTGCGATAGTTAGGTTCTATTTCTAAGGAAACAACTTGTATCAATTACTTGAGCAAATTAAAAGCTGCAATAACATCTCTACAAGAAATTACTTGCATCAGTGCATTGCTTTTTTTGTCGCATGGAAGAAGACTTCGCAAATCCTATGGTCATATTTCTCAGTTCCTCCTAGTAAGTTCATCGATACAAGATAAGAAAACAAGTCGATTCCGTTATGTGATTCATATACAAGGGGTACTGAGAATTTCCTCGCTGCAAACCTCTGATGAAAGTACTGCAATAGTTTCGGACAAAATGTACAATCTCACACAAGAATTCATCAGTAAGAAGCTAATTTCAGACATCCAATTTCAAAGAAAACGTAGTATGTTGCTCAGACATCTTGTTGCCAACTTATGGACAACTCTGTAAAACTGAGCCGCTTCTGATAGTAATCATTCCTATAGCACACTGCTTCATTAAGGGTTCTTTTATCGTACACTCCGAATTCACTTTTTTTTTTTCAAACTCACTTTCAATTTTCAACTCAATTTTAAACTAAAGTAGACACAAAATTTAGACTAAACTTTTTCCTCCAAAAACTCGCTTTCAAAATTCAAAATTTCACTTTCAAACTCATGTTTTACATAAGTAAATACAAAAACTCACTATATTACCAAACTCATTTTTCACTCAAAACTCACATTTTTACAAACTTCAAAAAAAGTGAGTTTAATACCAAGGTAAACACATTTAAAGCTGAATCCCTTCTGGGAGATTTCCGGGAAAATTTTTGTATGATAGCATTTAGAGGTTGCTCTGTCTCAAAAAAGTAGAGTATGAACTCCAAGGTATGTAATCTAATTCACAGGGCAAAATCAATTAGCTATTATTTCAAGTAGCATGTAATCTAACTCACAGGGCAAAATCAATTAGCTATTATTTCAAGTAGTATATAATCCAATTCACAGGGCAAAATCAATTAGCTATTATTTCAAGTAGTATTTGCTCCTAGCTGGCCAGCTTGAATGCGTCGATAAACAGGCCATAAGTAAACCCCATCTTGAAGTTATTGAGCAGGGCTATAGGAAAAGTAACCTTTGCCCTGCTGTAATAGAACTTGGTGACATACTCAGTTAGAAGAACGCAAACAACAGCAGCTATTACATCGTTCACACCTAATGCACCGAAGGAAAGAGATATTGTCTGTGCAACATAGAAGCCACCAAGCAACGATATACCACCAAACAAAGCTCTACGAGAACGGTTCATGAAGTAATTTCTTGTGACATTAGGTATGACGCGAATGATATCAACTAACCTTCGGGGGCCGTCGGTTTCCTGCACAGCACGAACAACGAAAGCTCTTGATGAGGACTTTTGAGTAGAGACTTGTAATCTTTGAATTGATGTAGAATTTCCCGTAAGTAAGCCAATATTAGTAATCCCCGCAGGAGTGATCATCAAAGCACTTGCCATTTCGATACTGCAACCATATGACTAACAGTTAAATTTTATATGAAATCTATTCTTTTAAAAGACGCAAGGTAATATTATTTCAAGTACATATGCATACTTGTTAATCATATGAAACTTTGCCATAAAAGTCAGTCGTGATCACTCAGGAGGAGCATACATTCGGATGCCTATCAAATGAAGATCCAGCCAAGTCAGAATAAAAATTTGAATGGTAATATCTATTTTAGATTTTAAATGAATTATTTAGGAGCCTAAGAACCATGTATGGCATCTCACAAAAATGCAATCCTACATTTGCAGTCTCAAATCCATCTTCAGCAGAATATCTTCCAATATCCATGACCGTATGAGCAATCTACCATTTACTATATAACTACCAAATGGTGGGAGGCAGAAATCATTAACCATGCTCTCAACTCCAAAAGTTTTAGTGCATATAATCACTCGACCCAATGTTTGTACTCAATGATGGTTGACGTTACTGCCATTCAGGAAATATCAAACACCATCATGATCATCACAAACACAAGCATTCTATCGAACAGGTTCTCTGCATCCCGATCAAAACTTGACAACTTTGAGAAATCAACACAGTTCAACAAAATCAAGCTAGTCCAAGAAACCAAGGAACCGAATTGGTAATGTTGACCTTTAAAAGACATAATTTCGAGGATAAAAACGCAACAAAGATAAGACTAGAGAATCAATTGTGAACAAAATAAGAAGAGAAATAGTCGCTGACCCAGCAACAAAGAACGAGCGAGGCGTGCTGAAATTCTATCTTTTTTCTTGTCCAGTGAAAAAAAAAGAGAGGGGGAGAATGAATGAATGATCCAAATAGGCCCTATTTTTTCGGCGTTCATAAGATTTGATTTTTTTTTTTTTTGTCTGAAAAAATAAATTTTATTTTTTTAAAAAAAAATATATATATAATAAAAAAATTTTACTACGTAAATTTTTTTTATATTTTTAATAAATTTTTTAAATATTTATAAAATATAAATTAAAAAATTAAAAAAAAATGTTCAACACAACCCCAAACGCCAAAGTATTGATTGGTAATAATCCTTAAAAGACATTAACCTGCAACAACTAAGGTTTGCTTTCCTGCGAGGAAAATACAAACATTTCCAAGAAGACTACTGTAGACTAGATCCTACCTGTAGATGTTACAATAACAAGTACTACTGAGGCCATATTTTACATTGAACTGTTTGAATTGAAGTGCCAGCATTTGATCAATACCCGTTATACATGAACCAAACAAGAGGCTAAAATAACATAAAAGGCAGATTACTCACACCATGGAACATAGAGCACAACCAACAAAATCAATTAGCTTCTCTTTTTCTTCTCTCTCTCATGCTTGAAGCTTTTTGGAGAATGTTCAAAATGATTAGAATCATATCTAAGAATACATAGTTAGAGAATCATATCTAAGAAACTAAAACGTTTTCAGTAAATGACGTAAAATGAGCGCCCACATTCTCTCGCTTACAAATTGAGCATTTCTTTTCCATCGAAACAATGACTACCTTCCCCCATAAGCAGTGCTGACACCGATATTATCAACACATTTGACGCGGACGTGAGAATGTGGAAACAATTGAAAACATCAAACCAAATTTACAACAAAGAAAGAAAAAAATACAATACAAATCGTTCTCATAAAAAGTATGGCACCCCTGTCCGAGGTCCTCTCATTTGATTATTCTCCTCCGTCTCTGTAAAAAACTTCACCTCTCTTTCCTGTCATAGACAAAAGGAAGACTTCAACAAATAACTATATGTAAAGTTACAAAAAGATATTGCCTAAATAGAAACAACAGCTCGCAGGCCTCAGATAAAGGTGCTTGGATCCAGCAACCTCAAGACAATAAGTACAAGAAAGTTTGAGGCAGTTTATGGCGGCCCACCAAAGGACTGCCAGAAACAAAATCAGCTGATTTACAACAGTCATGCAAGCCATCTAGTTTTTAAGGTCTATCCCCATCAGAGAGAGGCAGTTAGAAGAGACTGGCTACACTTCTTTTCATGGTGCAAGGAGCAAGTCTCTACTGTTACAGGTTAAGCCAAGTTGGGTAATCTACATCAATAATGGCAGGTATAATAGAAAAAACTGTATCCAGATTTTTACTATCATACCATATTCTCATTGAAACTCAATATAGAGGCCACGTTTCCACACCTATAGCAATAATTGGGTGCAGACCAGACCTGCACAATTGAAAGTTAAATTTCATATTAGCGACTATTGCTAAGGTATGACTACAAATTTGATTGTGACAACAAGTTTCAACTCACAGTAACCAAACCCTTGTCCTGAAACATATACTTCAAACCTTCCTGAACTAGCTGATGAGCTCGACAGACCAGTTCTAGGTTGTTTATGTGATTGAACTGCAAAGTAGGAGAACAATATAAGCAGTGATATTCACAAGGGTATTTATATAACAAAAATCTAGGAACTGCTACTGCAATAGTACCTCAGCAGTCACCCTGGATCCAAAAAGCCAGCCTGCACCTCGTGGACTAACAGCCCATGTCTCGATCTCTTCCGGGTCACTCCACATAAGGTCACAAAAAGGACCCTCGTGTGGAATTTCACAGTTTCGATCAATAACTCTCATCTGTTTGAGTATGAATGCAAAAACATCAGGAAACACGAATTAAACTTAATTGTAATCAAAGCCAAGAAAACACAGACAGACAGACATGCATGTTCAGTGCAACTTATTCATGAAAGCAAATCCATGTTACGTAAATAAGATGACCAGCAATCGAGAAAAAATCAATGGGAATGGCATGTATCAATATCTATGACAACCATGGTAATAAAAATTGTTCCCGTGAAGGGACTAATGGCCCATTAAAGTATGGTCATATACCTGAATGACCTGAAATTCAATTAGAACATTTCAGATTCTTGTCAGAGCTAAAGATCACATTTAACAAATTTGTGCTTCTCTATCCTAGCCAATATCATTAGCTGAAAATATACCCATTTTTTTACCTCTTAATATCTAAAAGCCTTCTCAAACAATTTATGATGCAATCCTTTATCACCATTTTAAAACAAAATTATAACCCAGCCCTTCTTATTGAAAGCGTTTGCACATGTCAGGGTCGACTCATTCAAATTAAAGTCACATGGTTTAACCCTTTTCTACACGGTCTAGTTAATGATATACCATCTATTATTGTCTGCAACTCTCTTTTGACTTTGACACAACTGAGACCTGCCAGATAGACTTGAACTGTCAGCCTCAAAACTTCCAAAGTTCCAAATATGCACAATAATTTTCACACAACTGAATTATACAAGTTTGCAAATCAGGCGAGAATAACATCTAATGTACATAAGAATAAAAAAGTAGTGCATTTTAAGGTCAAGACCTAAAAGTTGGATAAGCAATTAACAACCAACTACAGGACAAACCTGATCAATTGTTCGTATATCTGGGGATAGACCACCATGGACACAGAGCACCTGAAACCTCCAAGGAAATAAAATGTTTAAAAAAGGGGTAATCTATGAGGCAAACGAACTTCTCCAAGGAGAAATAACTAAATAGAGGAAGACCATGCTAAGAATCAAAGTGAATGACTCACAGTTCCATCTATTATTGCTGACAGTGTAAGATAGTCAAAAACATCTGTGCAGTACCTCCACGCATTAGCATTTCCATACTTCCTTTGACACTCATCATAGAACCCGTACACCTGGAAAAAGCCGTATCCAAGAACTTGAGGAGATAGCAATTGACGCAGCAACAATCAAGCTTTCCTAAAACCATGTACAATCACGATTTTCTTTGGAAGAGTCAGTCTACCGAAACATAATTCCATATGCACTTTTGTGTCTTTGGAGGGAGAGATTAAATGCTTCACTTTTAAATTTAGATACTTCTAACACTAATGTTACATGTAGGCCTTTGCCTAACGTAATATCAAATATGAATTTTATAAAATATAAAACAAACCATCCACAAGAGCAGAAACAACTACTACATAATGACTAATGGTCTAATACTATATCATATCAATACGAAATACCTGCGTAAGTTGCCTGCTTTCATGGTTTCCCCTTAAGAGCGTTATATTTGCAGGATATCTGAAAGGATTATGGAAACAATTAGCAGCATGATGGGAGAAGCCAGAACAAGAAAACTACAGAGAAAGAGGAAACACATATAACAAAGAGTTAGATAAATTAAATCAACTAAACATACATAGGTAATCAACCATAGATACAGGAGAAAAAAATATGTTATGGAGCAGAAGAAAAAACTAGGATTCTTAGAATTATTTACATACTTTCCAAGTACCCTAGATAGTAGGCGTACATCATAGTTGCCTGTGCCTAATTAACCAACGACTCATGAGAAAATAATTAAAAGGAATGCATGAACTCTGTGGAGTGAGGCTTACCTTGCTTTTAGAAGCAAAAGAATTGTAAAGACTTCCAAACTGTTGTATCCCCGATCCACAAAATCACCCTGACATTGTTTATGATAAAAATCATGACCATCACATTAATACTATCAATGGTGAGAGATTCACCAAATATTCTTACAGGAGATGGATCCTGAGTTTAAGATTTTCACCATAAAAATGTAGTTTGTCTCAGGAACATGGCCTCCAGTCTGAAAAAGCTTCATTAGATCATGAAATTGCCCATGTATATCACCACAAACAGTAACTGGGCTATTAACAGGTTGCACATTTGACTCTTCTATCAAAATCTCCTTCACCTGTAAATTTGTATAACAACATAATTTCAACTTTCAGACAACATACTACTTAATACATAGAATAATGACTTTAACTAACGCACCACAGGAAAACACCTCATTTGTCCAAGACATCTCTCAAAACAAGGGCCAAACACTAACACTTGTCAGGAAAACAAACTCTATTCTAATAGCGAGCAAAACATCTAAAAGACAACCCTTTTGTGCTTGTGAAGAATGATGGGGAAACATGTTGCAAGATGGGTTTCATTTTACAGTACTGACACAAGACCTTAATTTCATCAAGTCATCAACATAACCAGCCCGTAAGAAGTAAAAAAAACACCCGACACAACCAGGCACGTGAAAATTCCAAACACAAACGACTGAGACTACCACATTAGCACATTCAATAATGTAGAAACCAAATAATCTAGGTCAAGAACACTTACAACAAAGACGAGCTGGCGCTAAAATCACCCGAAGAAACCACCAATATCACAAACTAATCAAAACAGAAATCCAAGAGAGAGAGAAAGAGAGACAATTACGTATTCGCAGAGGAGTTGGAGCTCGTCTTCCATGAGATGTTGGCCTTCCTTAACCTTTGATATCCATAGATCCAAATCCATCCTTCCTCTCTTCTTTAACAGCAGCGGTGGAGATAACGGCTTTAGAGGCCGCTCACGGCGGCGGACAGCGACAGCGTCGACGAAAGATTGAATCGACGAGAACGATTGGGATTCGAATGAGACGAAAAGAAAACAATAGGAAATATACAGAGAACGAAGAGGGCAAAATTGTAAAGTGATCGTCTGTTTGTCCTTTTGTATTGTCCATATACAAGTAACATGGAATTGTTTGAATTGCTTAAAATAAACATTCTTTTTAATAAACAATTTTAAAATAAATTTATTTCTTTAATTTAAAAAGTTAAATATTATCATTAAAAGTTTTAATATTTGTCTATAAATTTTAAATTTATATAAATTAGCATATAAAAAATTTTGATACACGAAAAATAAAAAGAACACCCATAAATAGTATCAAACAGGCTATATGGACTTTTGCCGGTGGACTGTAAATGGGCCGACGTTTTCTACATCTTAATAGGCCCTATTCCTTTGTTAGGTGTTCCTAAAATATCCCGGGAATTTTAGATAACTCTATAAGATTCAGGGGGTTATTGAAAATACATGATTTATATTTTGAGACTTTCGAGATATGAAAGCTAAGAACAGATGCGGCATGGCAGCAATGGAGACGACGATGGAAGAAGAAGAAGAAGGGGAAGAGATTAAAGAAGTAGAGAGATTGATGCGCAGTTACGGTGCGGCGGTGATATCCGTGGAAGAAGCAGCGACGGAGGTACTGCTGATTTGGTCACTGTGGCTGCCAGAGTGCCGCAAGCAGAACGCGCTTGTCGGCCATGGTTGACAATAGCTATCCGTTGATGCTTGTCGACACCTCCTCACTATATTTCAATAACATTCTTCCATGGTATTGCTTCAATTTCTGTTAAATTTCCTTTTGTAAATTGTAATCTGGTAGTTTAAGTTTTTCTCCTTTCTGATTAAAAAAGGAATTTCTTTTGGTGTCTGTTTACTGTATTTGATCTTTAATGGGAGGCTCGTAGTTGTGATATACTGATGTTAATGGTATCTGCTTCACTTTCTATTAAATTTCTGTTTTTTTTGCAATCTGGTGGTTAACGTTTTCCCCTTCCTTTGAATAGAAGTGTTTTCTGTTATATGTGATTTACTATATTTGATCTTTCGTGCGGGGCTTGTAGTGTTTGGAATACTGATTTTCATTTGGAATCTGCTATTGTTCTAAACAGAATTTTCTTTAAATTTTTGGAATATTCTTAGTTATTGTGGCTATTTTGTTCTAGCAAGATCTTAATTAACCAATTTTTTGTAGAAAGAATTGGTTTTTATTTTCAGTCATTGTGCTTGCTGCCTGGTAAGACAAATATCAATAAGAGGACTAATCATGATCTTATAACCTCTTTGGATGAAATATAATCTTTTGAGCTTCATGAATGTTTTTGTGATGGATTCCTTACATCGTGCCAATTGCAGGCAAAAGTATTTTCTGCAGTGTGAAATAGACATTTCTTAAGGGTGTGTTTGAGCTAATACCACTAAAGATTTTGTGGTTATATGGTAAGTTTAACCCTTTAGACAGTGGTTTTGTTCTGGGAATTTTTCTTGAGCATGCTCTTGATTCAGGAAGGCTTTGTATGCAGGGAAAATGATAATTGAACTTGGTGTGGCTATGGCCTTGTTGGGTAATAAGCTAAAAGACTTAGGTCTGCTCTCTCCATCTCTCTGACTTTAAGTATCAGTTCAATACGCTTCTGGAATTTTTCTCCTAAGACTAAAAAATGAAAGGGACAACAAATTTCTGTCCTTTGTTACTGATGCAATGCCATGAAAGTATGTCCTTGTTTCTCTAAAATTAGGGATACTATAGCATTTTCCCTGGTTCTAAGTTAGTGTCTTTTCTTGCTAGCAAACCATCACAAAGCTACTTATTTTTTGAGGTGCATAGCAGGTCTTTTAGGTGCTGAGTTATTCTTACCGTCTTCCAGACCGTTTGAAGCCCTTATGTAAAAAGAAAATATCCAACTCAGAGTTGGAGGTGGGAGCATTTGTGGTTCGGCCGAAGTCAGTGAGCTGATTTGGGGTGACGACTGGATCCTGATTTTGTTGAATTCTCTTCGGACCTTGGTAAGTATCCTCATTATTGTCTCTAAAAGATCTCCTATTACGAGCATTGTGAGTGCTCGAAAGGTTTGAAACTCTGATGCTTGCAATTTAGTTGCAGAATTTTGTGGTTTTAATGCAGACTTAAGCATTTCTGCTCTGCCTATGCCTTCTATAAACTAGTTTGTAGTGCATGCCTCTTGAACATTTCAACAAGACCTCTTTCATTTCTTATCAGAAAGGATGAAACTAGTATCTGTCTTTCTCCATACTCCTTTACAATTCCTTCTATAAGATATGTCTTGATTAGGTTTCTCTAGTAACTTAAAGGCAGCAACAATTATTAGGAAGTGATATTTGTGAATATTTGTGGATACAGTTCTTGGATTGGATGTAATTTACAGAGAAGCTGCAGTTATTGATTTGATAGCTACACTAAGGCGACTTTCTTGGGGTGACCAACAATTTCTTGGCAAAGTCTCCATAATGATTGATTACTAACTTGTTTATCTCCTATTTAATGTTATTTACTTTTCCGACCCAATAATTTGGCATTGCAGAAGCTGTACCAGAGTACCTGTTGGAAGCTGTTCTGGAGGAATTTGAAATTGGCCGCATAGATCAGTCACATTGGCGTCCTGATTACTGCATCCAAGGAGTGGCTCTTTATGTTCTAGTTTGAATCGGAGAATAATGCAAAGGACCTATACTGATTCGTAGCTCAAGCAGGTTTTTCTTCTGGAGATGATGAACTCACTACAGAAGGGATCGCCCATATGAACAGAGCTTAATTTCCAATGCCTCTAATGAAATGGAAAACCAAATGGCAAGGTGCAAAGTACCCTAACAATCAGTGTCGTCTTGTCATCGCCCCGTAAGATTGAGTAATAAATTTTTCTTCCATTGAACTTGTACAATTTTATAAGGGTACAATTTTATAAGGGTATAGAGGTCTGTTTCCTCATAATAGACACTCCTGTTTACCCGAACCAGAAATTAGTGATGTACTTGTAAGATTAATTTATTTTCTTGCGGTGATGGAAAGCTTGTTTTATTACCAAGTATCATTCTGAGAGTTTTAATTGGGCGCTCCCTGACCGAATCTGGAGCTGTTTGCATGTACTTATGAAATAAAATTTTTTAAAATTAAAAATTATTTTATTTTATTTCAATAAATAAATTTTATTATATTAATTTTAAAAATAATAATAAAAAATAATAAAAAATTTATTATGTATATATTTTTTAAATTTTTAAATAAATTTAAATTATTGAAAAAAATATTATAAAATATGAAATACAAAATTGATAAGAAATTTTTATAGAATAAAATGTCAAATAGCTCCTTATTCTATTGAGTAAAGAAGAGCATTTTCTATTTACAGGGAGATCCAATATCTCAAGCGCACTTTTTGTCAAGGAAAACTTTTAGTTCAGTGCAAAACCAGTAAAATTTTCTCCTAAAATGCTATTTCATGACGATGTCACCAGATACACGAGGATTGCAATAATATGTTCTCAACAAACGTACTTGGATAGTTTAACAGATTTCATGAAATGATAAAACTAATAAAACTGAAAACTTTGTGTTACTTCATAATGTGTATTTCATGTTTGGTTGCTTTGGCACCTATTACTTTTTGCTTGCTGCATAAGGTCTACAAGATTGCACGAAAATGTCTGATTTTTTTGCTTGCTCTCACCATTGAATCAATTCTGGAAAAAACCATAAGCATCAGCATTCAGAATTTCTCCTTTCAAATATGCGGTGAAGCTGGCGCTCTGTGTTGGGAGATTCTAATTATGAAGTTCAGATTCCAGAGACCTCAGAAGAGTTCATTGTATGGGCACTAGAACATGCTTGCTTAGAAAAGTTGCATCAGAATTGGCACAACTATTGCGCATGGAACCAAATCTTAGTGCCGACATAGTCGTCCAGAAGACATTTACAAACAAATGCATAGGAGGGATTTGTAAAGCTTAGCACAAAGCTTTTTATATCAGATTTCGAGCGGAATACATAAGCCCAGGAGGGAAGCAAGCAGTACAGTTAGTTGACATACCAAGATGCCAATTTCAACATCTATAGCATCAAATTGACTTACATGATGCTGCCCGCTACAGTATGATGCTTTGCCAAGTGAGCAGAAACAATATTTCTTTGCATCCCACCTTATAACACAACTTGCATCCTACCTGTAATTCTCTTAATTGATCAGGAATCTGTTTTTAAGTTGTTTATGTACCACTTCATTGATCTAGTTGGTCGCCGAATGGGAATCATAGTATTAGTGGTGCAGAAAACCACTTTGCAGATATTCCAAATAGCTTGACACTTCAAGACTCCCATTGAACAGGTAAAGAATACCGAAGCACAAGAAATGATCTAGTCAGTGCAGTGCATTCTGAATCTGATTCCTGAGGATTTCTGGTTATCTGCCTCAAACTTTATATTCATAGGCTCATGTAAACTTATTTATCTCTAATTATTGTGCAAAGAAGTCAACTTGCTTTGTGACATTAATTTGAAAGCATTTCTGGCAATCAAGCCTTTCTCAGCCGCTTGGTCTAAAAGCATCTCTAGTATACCACTTTCATCGCCGTAGGAATCACTTAGGCATCTATAGATCTTTGCAGTTACTATTAATTGCCTCTTGGCCATGTCACTCAACATCTCAGAAGCTGCAATTGTTTTGCCTGCGCACAAGTAAGCATATGCCAGACTAGCATAGACTATGGTATCACCTTCTAAACCCTTGCTCTTCATAAGTAAGAATACCTTCTGCGCATAATCAACCAAACCTCGCTTGCAAAATCTTCGTATAAATGCCCTGTAAACAGATTTTTCTATTGGATGGCCTCTTTTAGCTAAGTCATCTGGAATGTGTAGTACTGCCTCAGCATTCTTCTGCTTGCAATAGCCGTCCACCAGCCATGAGTAGGTACTGTAGTTAGGGGAGAAACCTGTACAAAAGAATTGAAGTATAACACTGCAGGATAGTATTAGTATAATTTGAACGAAGCATTATTTTAGTCTAAATTATAAAAATACTTAATTAAGGTTTAAAAAAGCGTCAACTTGTGTAAAAGAAAACAGTGGAAGAGAATGAAGAGAGCATTATTTTCTATGCTTTGGGCTTTTAGTTAAATAAATAGCGATTGCTCATACCTGCATCCAGCATATCAAAAAGGACTTGCTTGGCATCATCCAACTCCTGGACCTTGCAGCACCCATGAATTAGAGCCTTGAAAGTGAATTGGTCAAGCTCCAGCCCTGATTCCAACATTTTGTTCCTGACCTTCCATGCAAAGTCCAATTTTCCCCTCTTACAATATGCATTGACCAAGGTGTTACAGGTGATGTTATCAGGTTCAATTTTACGTTCATCCATCTCATTCAAAAAATCATTTGCAGCTTTCATTTTTCCATCTTCGCACAACTTACGAATTATAGCATTATAAGTAGCCACACCCGGATACAACCCTTTCGCCTCCATTTCTTCCCGCAGTCTGAGGGCTTCATCAAGATCATTGACTCTACAATACCCATCAATAAGAGTAGTATAAGTTACTTGGTTCGCGATAGCGCCCTTGATATCTCTAAAAATCCTATATGCCTCTCTCATTCTTCCTTCTCTACAAAACCCATATACCAGCGCATTATAAGTAATGATATCTGGATAAATCCCCTCTTTCGCCATCCTCTCCTGAACAGCCAATGCATCGTAATGCATGCCATTCTTGCAGAGCATCGATATCAGCGTATTATAAGAGAAAAGATCAGGAGCAATCCTTTTCCTCTCCATCTCATTCATCAACTTTTCCGCACTCACTACGTCACCTGATTTGTAGCAAACATGCAACATGACATTAAACAAACAAGTATTCACCAAAACACCCAAACGAAGCATTTCATCAAACACCTTCCATGCGGTTGCCGTGAGCCTGGCTTTCGCCAATGCACTCAACAGAGAACTGCAGCCATGAACATCAGGCACTAATCCAATCGCCACCATTAGCTCAAACAGTTGGACTGCATCATGGGTCATCTGTGACCGCGAATAAAGCATCAAAAGCCAGCTGAGAATCTGCGAATTCGCTTCAATATCGTTGTACCGATTAACCAATGCAGTGAGCACTGTCCGCGTCGACAAGAACTCCTTGAAAGCAAACTTCTCGAGCAAATTCCTCGCAGCTGAGAAGTGTTTTGCCTTTGTGAGAAGGTGAACCATTGTCCAATACGGCTGAAGAGAGTGGCGGTAGCGTGGGATTGACTGTGCTGCAAACTTGAAGAAGGACCATGAGAGAGCAGTGGTCTCTGAGGAGAGATGGAGAAGGATCTGGTCGACATTGCATGCATTGAAGCGGTTGCTGATGTGAACTTGACAGAGATTGTTGAGGTTTCCCTTTAAGACATTTCCACAAACACCTTGTATGAATGCTGCTTCGCTCCTAATATGAGACACAGTCACCATGACAGCAACAAGAATTAAGAAAAATGGACTTTGCTGCAGTTGTTTGAAAGGTAGTTAGAACCATTTCAATCGTTTGCAAACTAAAATTTGGGAAACACTTGCATCAGCTATATTCTTTGGTGTTCTTGTTATATAAATTCTATAAGCTACAATCTTATGAACATTTTATGCATTGCAGATATCTGGAGTAGATTGGTAGTTTACAAAGTCATGCAATTTGACGCAGAAATTAACGAAGATATATACGTGCAAGGTAACAATGTATTGCTCAGTATTTAATTATGGTTCGGCGAACGCACAAGTATCCGCAGCTCACAATTCAACAGTTGTGAACCCAATTGGGCAAAAGAAAAAAAACTTGCAATCTGAAGAGGTTATTGACAACAACCGTGGATATTAAATATGGAGATCGCCAGTTCTCAGACTGAAACCAAGGAATCACTTTCACATAATAGATGAGAGACAGTGTTAAGTGTCGAATTCGAAAAATCAAACTTGCCTAATATGCAACAATATCGTTTGCCATAAGCACACCTAATTAGATAGTATGTTATTCTGAAGAATCACATTGCATGAAAGAAAAAGAATTGAAGTGTCAATCACTTCCAGTGCCTGCTCCATTTGAATGTGCAGTACCAAGATAAATGTCCAAATGAACCTCAGAAAGCTTCTTATATCTGCATGAAAATGCAAGCACTTTCATTAGAAAGTGTTCATACTTTAAAACCTACAGACAGTAATCATTCTAGAAACAAATTGAACAGACAGCAACTTCTTCAAATGAAGAACATGCTTGTCCTGAAAGAAATTTTCATAAGTCATAGCTCACTTGCAAAGGGTGGTGCACTCAGGAACTTGTAGCAGGAAGCATGCCAAGAGTTTTGAGGATGAATGTATATGTGAATGCATCCTCCTGTAACTTCTCAAATCTGCATAAATTTATGCGGGTTTCAGAAGATAAACATTATTGGTACTAAGTAGAACTATGATACTTCACTGCATATACATAAACAGTTCCATGAAAGACATTATGAGCCTCCTAGAGGTTAAAGGTAGGGATATCTTGGAAGAGACTGAAAAATCTCATATAACTGTCTCCAAGTTTGAGTATGCATACTAGCCTTAACTTTATGATGCAAACTTAAACAGTACATCTTCTCTTAACTTTAAAAGGTGTACAATTTTCTACAGAAATTTAAACATAACAAAATTGCAGGGGCTCTTAATGCAACCTAAAAATTATTCCTGGCTTCCTAATGTTGAAATGATCTCCAAAGTGTTCTAATATCAATGGAAAACATAATATCAGTAGCAAAAGTACCTTCCAGACTTTGAGTTGTGACCTGCGCCCATTTCACATTTAAACAAAATAATATTATCATCAGTCTTCAAATCCCTCAGCTTTGCAACAAACTTCGCGGGTTCTGAGTACAATACTCGAGGGTCTGTTTTCATTTGCTAACTGTTAGCAACCAACAACCATCAGCAGAAAAGAAGCAATGAAACAGTAGTTGCAGACATACCATTCAGACCAGCAGTGACAAGAATTGTGGGGTAATTTTGAGCTGTAATCTGCAAAAGAATCAAGATAAGCATTACCTGGAAGCATCTTTGCAAACTAGACAGGGCTAGGTATGAGCATATCTAAACAACTGGAAAGTCAAAAGGAACATTGAAGTGTGTTTGGCCTAAAGGGTAAACAGTATGTGGTTTCACATGTTGGTTTCAACAATCTTAAGAAAACGCTGAAGTCTGATCAAATTAGCCCTAAAGAAAAGGCTCAATGATCAAATAAATAACAAACTCTAGATCTGTGATAAAACATAAACCACATAAAAGCAGTAACTCTTGCAGAAGAAGAACCAAGGAACTATACTGTGCACCAAAAAGTGGCTAACATCACTCACATTATCTACTGGAGAGTATGACTTCATGTAAAAGTAAAATTCCTCCTTTCTTGGATCACCCCATTCCTGCATTAAAGCTTGAGTAATATTAGTTAGAAACAGAATAGTAGAATTCAATAGCCCAGGTTAGAATAACTGTAATGCTCTTAGGCAACCGAGAAATTCGACTCAAACACAATGTTATAGCAAGTAAATTGAGACGTCGTTGCAAAATGAGTTACAGCTTCTACATGTTAATGAGAAAAGCTCACACTAGTTGGACAGCAGTGACAAAAAAGACATTAGTGCTGCATTTCCAACAAGCACACAGCAGCCAAGGTTGCAACCTTTCTGTGGTACTAGCAAAGCATGTGCTAAGAAGTTATGAAAGATAACCAAAAAAAGGCCAAAATTAAAGATAATAACTCATATTTAAGTTTTAAAGTCTTTGGTCATTGATGACATACTTGTATGCCTGCAAGCATTCAACAAATTGAACAAACTAAAGAGCATATTGAAGGAAGGTCATGAACTATCTTGCACTTCAAGAAACTCAATTGAAACATCACCTCCCATTCAGATGTAGTCAATGGGATACTTGGATCGAGCATGGTAGTTATGACGTCAACGAAAGGGACCCCAGCAACAGCTACTCTGAACAAATCAGGGCGCATATTTATGACAGCGCCAATCAACAAGCCTCCTGCGCTCCTCCCATTGATACAAAGCTTTTCTTTTGAACAGTATCTATTATCTATCAAATACTCAGCACACGAGATGAAATCAGAAAAAGTGTTTTTTTTCTTTAGCAACTTTCCATTTTCATACCATTGCCTTCCCATTTCACCACCACCACGAACATGAGCAATGGCATATATGAATCCCCTGTCCACTAAAGACAGCCTTGATCCTTTGAAATACGGATCAATGCATACCTTTCAAAATAAAAATAATATCAGGCATTTTTACATTCCGTCATACAAGCATAACAAAACTAAAAACTAGCGTGCCAATCTTCACATGCCAAGATAGAGAAAGTCGAATGAAATGAGCTTGCTTTATCATATTTCTGTAAAACCTCCGAGTAGGAGCAGCTAGTTTCATTACGTTTGCATCCTTAGCATTGCATTCAATACTATTCATTAACTTCTAATAATACTTGTTAAGAAGGAACTATGTACCTCATATGAACCATAACCATAAAGTAGTAAGGGATCTGAACCATCAAGCTTCACCAGATTCTTCCTATAAAGAATTGACATAGGTACACGGGTGCCATCTGAGGCAACAGCCCATTTTCTTTCAGTAACGTAATTTGACGAATCAAAACCACCCAGTACCTACCAATTAAGCAAAGGCATCTCATTAATAGATAATGTCCGGAAACAGTGAAACCAAGTATGAAATACACAGAAGTTCAACATGATAGAAAAATGTGTAGAAAGAAGCGTGACAGGAGTTACATACAGTGACGTCCTAACGTGTAATATAAAGCAAGAACAATAACACTGAAATTCAGATGTTGCTTAAGTGCCAGCCCACTTTAGAAAAGTATTTAAACCTAAGTCAACAGGGTATTGCATCATAAGGACATTATACTCATAGCAATACGCAAAACAACCTTACAGTTTCAATCTTTTTCAAAGCAGAAGCTCCAGTCTTCATATCATAATCATAGACCGAATGAGGAGTTTTCAATGAACTATACGAAAACCGCAAAATGCTTGAAGAATACTGAGATTCCTCGGGATCAACGGAATATATCTGATCAACAAAACCAACTGCTCGCCCATTGCCAAGGCCGTGAATTTCTTTTCCAATAGATGGGAGGTCATGCACTGTTATCTTAGGTAGGCCATCTTCGCGCTCATACACAACAAGATGATCACTGAAGAGCTGAAAGTCTTGTATCTTCACACTGCAAGGAGCCATCGCATATATACTAATTTCTTGACTTCATATGCAAAGCTATGCTAATCAAGACCAAAATATTCATGCATTAAAAGTAATAATAGTAAATATCTTCGAAGCATCTAAAGTAAGTTTCTGGCACTTTAAATGATCCACATAACTTTAACCCATAGAGAGGTTTGCATATTTTTGCGGGTGACAGCCAACCTAACCCCAGTCCTCAATCTACTTAGTTTCAAGCTAAAACCAATCACTAACACGTGAGGAACAACCAAATTCACAGCACCTGTCCACATCCTGTGTACAATCAAAGCACATGGAAAATGGTGGAAAAAGACAAAAGTTTGACTCCAGTTATTCCTTGCATAAAAACGGTTTAAACAAGTAAAAGAAAGGAGGTAACTCGAGTCATGATGAGGGTTTGGTGACAACTGAAGCAACTAACAAGGAAGGCAATGTTTTGATCTCTTATTTTTAAAAATATAAACATAAAGTGCTACCCTTTGGTTATCTTTTTTTTTTTTTTTGGTTAGATTCCATTAGACAGAATGGGAGACAGTTCAGCAATAAATATTAAATTTTTAAACATTGAATGCAACTTTCAATAGGATTAAATCTTCTAATGCTAACCCACAAAAATAATTACGAGATTCTATTGACTTTAGTAATAGAGTGCTGCAAACAAAATCTTGCAGCAAAATTTACATGAACCTGACTAGAGAAATTGCAGTCTCTACTAAAAGATGCAACAGGTAAACATATTCATAAAATTACCTTGCTCTATGAGGAAGCAGAACAGTAGTGCTTGACACATTGCCCACTGGACAAGCAACAATTGCTGAGTTGTAAAACTCCTCACTTCTCTTCTTGATAAAAAAATGGTCACCACGATGACTAACTGAAATATCAACACCATACTCACGGGGCGCCAAAACAACAAGCCCATCATCTTGCTTATGAACGTTTAAATAGAAGACAAAGCGTGTATTCTTGCTCTCAGATCCAACAAATAAGTATTCTTTGCTCTCAGAAGATTGAACATCAACACTGAACATGTCATCTTTCTCATGGTAGAGACAAATATCATCCGACTGATCAGATCCTAACTTGTGAGACCACACCTGGATGAATGGCAATAATAATAAAGCTAAAGAAACAATAGCGAGCTGCAAGCTAGTTTTCACTTATTTTTCTCGTCATCTTCAGACATGCAGCGTAAGATCATACGAATGTGTTTATGCATGAGTAGATGTCACACGTTGAAAATGCAACTTGGCTCACAGTTCCGAACAAACCTTGTACGGTCTAAGGGTTTCATCCATTGTCGTATAAATTAACGTCTCATCACCAGCCCATTCTATATCTGATGTAATCCCATGTAAAGGTGTCCCAACAGGAGTCTGGGTCTCTGCATGTATCACATGAATGGTATAGATCTCATTACCCTTAGTGTCTTCTGCGTAGGCAACAAGTTTATTGTTTGGACTGACCTGAAACAAACAAGGTTAGCAAATGAAATAGTGCTGAAAACGAAAATCAAGATCAGGAGGAGACAAAACTTGTATACTTTAAAAGCACCGATGCTGTAGTAATCATGCTCTTGAGCCTTGATATTCTCATCCAAGATAACAAGTTCTTCAGGTGCATCAGATCCTGTGGGCATAACATCATGAGCTGAAGGAGGAATACTTCCACTGGGGACAAGACGCCTGCAATGCTGAACATATTCTTTTCCCTCTAGAGTTCTCTGATAGTAGTAGTAGTTCCCTTTCCGTACAGGAGCAGAAATGTCATCTTCCTTGATTCTTCCCTTTACCTCAGCAAATATTTCATCCTCAAATTTTTTGACATCTGATATTCGCAGTATCATATCAACATTCCATATAGACAAATTTCAAACAACTTGACAATGTATAAACTATTACTGTAGAGATCTTCCAACCATGATCAAATAGTTGCAATTGAGAAAACTTAGCCGAAATTCTCTATATTGAATTTCCCAAACAAGCACCAAAAACCACAAACAAATTAAATAAATCAACCACACAAACAGAACAAGCACGATATTGTGGAGAATTAAAGAAAACTAAGAAACCTGAATTAGCACGAAGATTTCTTTACTCGCTTTCCCAAACCAAGCACCAGAAAAGCATGAACAACATCCAACAAACGAAGAACTAGATTAGCATTCTAGGTATAACCGCATACCAGCCATGACAGTTTCAATGTACTCATTCTCGCTGCGGAGATGATTGAGCACCTCGGGGTTGGTGCGTGAATCATCACGGAGCCAGTAATAGTTATCAACACGAACATCACCGAACAACTCCATCTTATGCGGCACTTTCTTAGCCACCGGAGGCTCCACCGAGATCCCCGGACACGAAGACATCGTCGGAGATAGAGATCTGAGATTTACCGGTGGCGATCGTGGAAAGCGAGGGACTGAAGAGAGAAGTAGCAGGAGTGTTGTTGACAGCAGTGTGCTTCGCCGAAGCATTTCAACGCTTGAAGCTCCTCTATAAATGGGTGATTGTTGTCTGTTTATGTTGTTGCAAATTTGATAGTGTACCACATTCGAGTGGCCCATATCAGAAACTTGGTCTAGCCTTAGCCCAATTGAGAAACATCAACAGGGCCAATTCATTCAGCAAAGCACGGCCCGTTAAAAGAATCGATTTTTAGCGATATCTATAATCCTAGTACGTGTGTCGAACTGTCGATTATACCTAAATCTATTTCTTTTCCAAATTTGAGTTCGACCACTTTAATTATTGTAGTTACAATTTCAATCTTCACATTCACTTTTATCGTCACATATTTCAATCGTTAACTTTTATCAAATAAATTTATTTCCACTTTCCACAAAATTTTTTTTTTGGAAACTCTGTTATTAAACACGCTCATAACTCGGCTGTAGCAAAGCAGGTAAAGAACTAAAGACAAAATTTTCAATATTTTTTGCGATTTTCTTCTTGATAGCTTGAAAGATTCAGCAATCGAATAGTGATGGAAGGAGACTCGATTGCTCGACGGGAAAGACTTAAAGCTCTACGCGTCGCGAAGGAGCTGATGAACGCACCGGAGGAACAACAGCAGCCTCCGCAATTTCAGATACAGTAGGTGGTGGAGACAGGTGATTAGTTTTGATTCTGTGTACTATATTGTTCTGTTTATTGATTCTTTGAGTTTGTATTAAAGTAATTGCAGTGATGAATTGTGTTTAACAATTGTGATTTGGTTGTAGTTTGATTGAGTTGAAGCTGGTTAGATATTTAAGGTTTGAAGGGGGTTGGTTTTGAAGTGGCTTCTCTGCTTTAAGGCTATGTTAGAGGTTTTACAGTATTTCTTATGTTTTGTTAATTGGCAGATGTCCTTTTCCAATGATTTTCCATTTTGCTGGAACTTCTCTAGAAATAGTTTGATTAAATGGTAGATGAGATGCTAAAATGACTTTATTGATGCTAAGTGTACATCAGTATGGTTTCGATGATACAAAGCTTCGAATACAATTTTTATTATTAGATATGAAAGAATATGAGTTGGTAATATGAAGACAACATTTAGCGTAATAGAATAATGAATTAACATTCATCCGACTTATTAATAAAGATGCTAAAAAAAGTAAAATTTTAAAAATTATATATTATTATTTTTTTATCATTTTCATCATCATTTTGATTATGGAATTCAATCTGTGTTTCAATTGAATTAAAATTTATAGCATATTTTTTAATTCATATTTTTCATATCCGATAGCGAAGATCGTATTTGAAGCTTTATATCTGAGTCACACTTATATATATATATATATATATATGGGGAGGGATATACGCACTCCTCCCCTGTTGACACTCCCAGACACTCCCTAACGTGTGCGATCAAGATTACATCACACCAATGCTTATCTATCTCTGGCGCGCAGTCGGTTTGTTGCATTTATTTTCGTCCGAAAATTTTTTTTTCGTCCGAAATCTCACAACTTCGGAAGGTACGAATCTGACAGATTTACGTATTCTCTCTCATCTCTTCTTTCTAAAAAAATTATTAACTCTTAATTAATCTTATTTATTTTAATTAATTATTATTAATTAAATATTTTTTATTTCTTCGCTCTCATTTCTCATCTTTTTCTCACTGTCTTTTTGAAATTTTGTCCTCCCCGGATCTCTCGAAAGCTGAACAAAAATAATATTTAGAAGAAAATATTTGAAAGAACCACTTTGTTTCACACGATGATGCGGAGGAGGGAGCAACGAAGGCAAAGGAGATGAAGAAAGTGATGAGGAAATTGAGAAAATATAGAGAATGAAGACAGAGAGACAAAGCGACAAAAGACGCTGGCTTGGAGAAGAAAAGAAGCATTGCTTGGAGAACATGAGAACTAAACAAGAAATTTGACAACTTTATCAAAAAAAGCTACGAACAGATGAAAAAGTTTGAAGATTTTTTGTTTCGTTCTTTTTTTTTGGGAAAAACCAACATTAATAACATTGATGGAGAGATAAAGCCGACAGATGATTTTGATGATGAATACTTGATGACTAGTTCTTGATTATTGGTATTTTACTCATGAATATTCGGTGTCTTGTTCTTGATTGTTTTCTTTTATTTGGAATAAAACTTAAATTTATAATGTTGAAGCAAAAGTTGCAACAATGCTTCGAAGAGGTTTAACCTGCGGAGAGAGAGATTTCAAGTGAGAATAAGATTTCAAAGAGAACAAAGAGAGAAGATGAAAATTAGGAACTAAAAGATAGAAGAAAATTTAATTAATAAAAATTAATTAAGATAAGTAAAATTAATTAAGAGTTAATTAAAGTTTTTGAAAATAAGAAAGGAGAGAGAATACGTGAATGTGTCAGATCCGTAACTTTGAAGTTATCATAAAAACCTGTTGGTTTCTTCTCAACCACTATCATTTCCTTCATTTGCAGATCTCTCGCTCTCGCTCCAGCCGAGCGGGATCTCGTCTTGTCTTCGTCCGAGCCGATTTTCGTTTCCGATCTCGTCCAAATCTTACAGATTTTGCTGTCGTGTCCGATTTCTTCTTGTTTTCGTCTTCGGGCTGATTTTCTGTCTCCAATCTTATCCAGATCTATTTGATCTCGGTAGATCTCGCTGTCTTCGTCTCCGATCTCATCCTGGCTTCGTCTCCGAGCCGATTTTCTTCTCCGATCTCGCTATGTCTTCGTATCTGGCCGTGCTGGAGCTACTCTACGCCGATTTTCGTCTCCGATCTCGCTCTGCGAATTTACTTTTATTTTTTTCGATTTGTTTTTTATTTTTCCGGTTTATTTTTTTTTTGTTGATTTGTTTTAATTTTTGTTGATTTATTTTTAGTTTTCTCTGATTTGTTTTCTGTTTTGTTGATTTGTTTTGTTTAACGATGTATTGGTTAGATTTTGCGAAGTATTGGTTTAATTTTTACGGTGTATTGGTTTGATTTTTATGCGATGTATTGGTTTGATTTTTTCGGTGTATGGCACGGTGTTGTAATTGGGAATCAAAATCTGATTTGGCTACGGTGAGGCAATGATGAGGAAGCGGATTTGCATAATATAGGATATGTTCACCTCGTTCCTGTTTATTCTTTCTATTCTACACTGCATTTTAAAATAGTAAAGAATAGGAGAGGATGGCCATTTGGCTAAGCCGCATGCAAAGAACCACCGCAAATTGTAATTTTTAGAATGTAGAAAAGGAGATAGCAAAACATGATGAGTATATTGGTGAGAAACAGGGTGGTGGCATTTTCGAATCTAACTCATTGAGTAAACACAATTTGAGCCTCCTCGACTATTGTATCTATTTGTACTGCTGAATGTTTGATTGCTTGTGTTGTAATGAGACAATGTAATCAATGTAACTAGTGTAAACCTTGGTGGATGAAATTTAATCAGTATCATCTGGAAAGAATGTACCTGTGGAAACGATGTAATCCATCTACATCTATTTCTTTGTTCATTAGAGCTACCTGTGTAATCAAGTTTAATGTAAAAATAGTTTAATTATGAATGAAAATGCTGTACAAGTTTCATTTTTTTTATTGATAAATCATGAATGAATGTGCTGGCAAATTATAAAATGTAATCTCGATAAAATTTCTTTATAGTTCGGAGATGAATGTAAAAAAATAGACAAATCAAAATATTTTATTTCAGTTTTGTCAACTCTCACATGTTTATTACTACAGTGTTTAACCAGTTACGTAGCCATTTTTTCTTCAACTGTGTTCTTCTTTCTTTTTTTCGCTTTCTTCTTTCCCCAGAGGCTCTGTTCTGTTTATCTTTTTTTCTGTTTTCTTTCCCACACATTATGGGATTTCTTCTTTTTGTTTCCTTTTTGTCTTCTCCGAAGACGTCAAACTTCTTCGACGACTCAATTTTCTTTCTATTGCACAAACCATCGGCACTAGTTATGAAACCGTTGGAAGATATGAAAAACTTTTTTATCATTTTAGATGAAATCTTGTTTTACCGATATAAAAACAAGCTTAACAAAATCAAAATAAAAAATATTTTTTATTTTAATTTTTGTGTTGAAGTTAAACAGAATAGAAGTTTTGCTCTATTATGGTAACAAAAAACAGAACAAAACAGAGTTATGGTAACAAAAAAATAAAAAGTTCTGCTATGTTCTGTAATTTTAAAACTTTTGACACAATTTCAACATCTTATATCATTCAATTCATAGAACTCGTACTAGTTAGCTCATATCAAAAGCTATACTATACAATTCCAAAGCTAACAATAACAGCTTATATTAAAAGCCGATCGAGCTCATACACTTGAACCAAAAGTATACACTTCATATACTTCACAAAAGCCATACAACTCATACAAAGCTATGTAAAGGGCCATCATTGGTTGATGTTTCATCATTGCTGTCGCCGTCCTCATTTGCATTTGTAAAATTATTATCACCTTCATCTTTGTCTTCATCAGCATTCCTCTCATTAACTGTATAAAAAAAATTTAACAAATCTCAATACTAATTTTAATTCTGAGAAAAGAGTTACTATATTAGGAATCAAAACGAAGTAATCACTACACTTACTTAATTTCTTCTTTTTATTTGGATTTTCAGGACAATTTCGCTTGTCGTGTTTAACGCCAATTTTGTTACAACATGCACATCTTCTCCATGTCTTCGCTTTAGCTCTTGCGACGGCTTTTTCCAAACCACTTTTTATTCTACTACCACCGCTGAAGGCCTTTTTTTCTTTTTTCCTCCCCTTTGTTTGCGAGATGCTGTGATTCAAAAGTAAAATTTGAGATGCATTAACAGTTGCTTGTGAAGTCTCATTGGCGACACATGTATCCTCTGACCTCTCTTTATTCTTCTTTTTTTTTTTTAATTGCAATGACAATTCTCTTAATGTTTGCAACATCAATTGAACGCGTCTCATCTGCTTCACTAGCTTCATATAACAACTGAGTAGAAATCTTTAATAGTTGGGCAGCTCTTAGCAGATCAGAGTTGTTATGGCTTTGCATTGTTCTACCGTCGTATTCAACTCTGTATTTATTAGCCCCTTTTATCCACCTCTTAAGAATAAAGTGATCCGGTATTTTCTCTATATCACGGGACTGAAAAACTTTTATCAAGTGTCCACAAGGAATTCCTTCAAATTCAAACAACTTACATTCACAAGAACCTTCTTTTGCTAGCATTATTAAATTTCACCTTCCACTCACGCGATTCACCAAGCAATGAGATTTATAAATGTAGTAAGTGCAACCATCGATTCCTTTTCATCATCATGCAACACATACTCAATTTGAGCTTTTTCAAATTCTTTTTTAAACCTATATACACATTTCTCGTGTATACATTTTTTGACTCTTCAAAAGAAAAGCATGATTATCAACAATACGATTAGTGTGTTCACTAATATAATCTTCTTTTTTTTTTTTTCAGCAATTTTAGCCAAGCACTTTTCATTCTTCATAATAAACTCCCGAAGAGTTGTAGTCGAACTGAAAAAATTCTTGTAATGTGAGTTCATACCTTCAGAGCGGCCTGTAGTATTCATGCCAAAGATAAAAAGTATCCAAATGATAAACCGGAACCCACTTTTTTCCGTATTTCATACATTCCTTTAATCCATTCGTTCTCTGTAAATTGTACATACATACAAGATTCCTTCCATCTTGTTTCAAAGTCATTAGAGTATAACTTTCTCTAATACACATCTTGATTTCTTTCTTGAATCGTGACTTTTTGAAATAAATGTGTGATAATTTTTCTGGAAATTTTTTCATCACATGCCACAAACAAAATCGGTGTCGAGTATTAGAAAATACCTTCTCAACCGCAGCAGTCATTGCTCTATCTTGATCAGTGATAATAGAAGTTGGAGCACGTCCACCCATAACTGCAAGCCAAGTTTCAAAAAGCCAAACAAAAGATTCTTCTGTTTCATCTAAAAGCAAAGCACAACCAAACTGAATCGACTGCATATGGTGATTAACTCGTAAATAAGCAAGAAAAAAGACATTTCATACACATTCTTACTGTATGTTGTGTCGAAAAAGATCACATCGCCAAAATACTCAAACTGTAAACGTGATCGACCATCTACCCAAAAGAAGTTTGTTGCCCTTGCTTCGTTATCCATTTGTATTGCATAGAAAAAGTGAGGATCTTCTAAACTCTTTTTCTTAAAAAAATCCAGTGCTGCAGTGGCATCGCCTTTGATAGGTTTTTTGTATTCCTTTGAAGTTCCCAAATGATTCAAGCAATCTCTATCATCAAAACCAGTCTGTGATCCGTCAAGTATATCTGCAACTTTATTCACAGGTATGCCTTCATCACGAAATGAATCAATTAACATCTTAGCTGCAGCGGGCATATTCTTACAGATAGGCATACGTATTCTTTTAGCTGGACTGACTATATTGTGATTATGCTCGTCAATATACTGAGTCACCTTCCATAATCCAGAAATTGTTTGTTGACTTTCATTTTTCTTTGAACACCCACATTTTTTGTTACTTACATTTTTCTCTTCCGCTAGCTTCAATCTCTGTCTCCACATTTATTTTCTTTTTATCATGGTCTCTATAATTTCCATAACGCCCACAAGTCATTAGACGACTAGTCGCCATGTCGAGCCTTCCTTTTTTTTTGCGTACTTCTTGTAACAATATTAAATCCGGTTGATCTTCCATAGAATATATACATTTTTTTTGCGGTTTGAGACTAGGAAAAATCATATCCAAACAAGGTGAATTATTCTTTTGAGCTGTTGATATGTCCGGAGTTGAAGCAGCAAAATATTCAGTCTCGTTTGGCTCCAAAGCTACACAAAAAAAGAAAATTTAAAATATACAGAACAGAGCAAACCTACTCTTTTGTTACCATAACTCTCTTATGTTCTGTTTAGCTTCAACACAAAAATTAAAAATGATATAATGCTTTTGGTTTTAATTTTGTTAAGCTTATTTTTATCACGTAATATAAACTTTCATCCAGAAACGTAAGAACCTTGTTCAAATCTTCCAACCGTTTCGTAGCTATTAACGATGGGTTGAGCCATATAAAGAAAAATGAGACGTCGAGAAAGTTTGTCGTCGTCGGAGAAGACAGTAAGAAAAGAGAAAGAAGAAAGTCGAACTGCGTGGGAAAGAAACCAGAAAGAAAAATGGAACAGAGCTTCTGAGGAAAGAAGAAAGCAAAAGCTGAAGAAGAAACAAAAGAAAAGAAGAAATATAGTCAGCGGGAAAAAATACACTCGTGCGCGGGAACTGGTTAAACACTGTAGTAATAAACATGTGAGAGTTGACAAAACTGAAATAAAATATTTTGATTTGTCTATTTTTTTACATTCATCTCCGAACTATAAAGAAATTTCATCGAGATTACATTTTATAATTTGCCAGCACATTCATTCATGATTTATCAATAAAAAAAATGAAACTTGTACAGCATTTTCATTCATAATTAAACTATTTTTACATTAAACTTGATTACACAGGTAGCTCTAATGAACAAAGAAATAGATGTAGATGGATTACATCGTTTCCAAAGGTACATTCTTTCCAGATGATACTGATTAAATTTCATCCACCAAGGTTTACACTAGTTACATTGATTACATTGTCTCATTACAACACAAGCAATCAAACATTCTGTAGTACAAATAGATACAATAGTCGAGGAGGCTCAAATTCGTGTTTACTCAATGAGTTAGATTCAGAAATGCCACCAATTCTGTTCTCACCAATATACTACTGTTGTTTTGCTATCTGCACTACATTCTAAAGTTATAGCTTCGTTGGTTCTTTGTTTTGTTTTTAAGCCGCCATCCCATCGCTTTTTTCTTGTCTATTTTAAAATGCAGTGTAGAATAGAAAGAATAAACAGGAACGAGGTGAACATATCCTATATTATGCAAATCCGCTTCTCATCATTGCCTCACCAGAGCCCAATCAGATTTTGATTCCCAATTACAACACCGTGCATATACAGAAAAAAATCAAACCAATACATCGCATAAAAATCAAACCAATACACCGTAAAAATTAAACCAATACTTCGCAAAATCTAACCAATACATCGTTAAACAAAACAAATCAACAAAACAGAAAACAAATCAGAGAAAACTAAAAATAAATCAACAAAAACTAAAACAAATCAACAAAAAAAAAATAAACCGGAAAAATAAAAAACAAATCGAAAAAAATAAAAGTAAATTCGCAGAGCGAGATCGGAGACGAAAATCGGCGTAGAGTAGCTCCAGCACGATACGAAGACATAGCGAGATCGGAGAAGAAAATCGGCTCGGAGACGAAGCCAGGATGAGATCGGAGACGAAGACAGCGAGATCTACCGAGATCAAATAGATCTGGATAAGATTGGAGACAGAAAATCAGCCCGAAGACGAAAACAAGAAGAAATCGGACACGACAGCAAAATCTGCAAGATTTGGACGAGATCGGAAACGAAAATCGGCTCGGACGAAGACAAGACGAGATCCCGCTCGGCTGGAGCGAGAGCGAGAGATCTGCAAATGAAGGAAATGATAGTGGTTGAGAAAAAACCAACAGGTTTTTATGATAACTTCAAAGTTACGGATATGACACATTCACGTATTCTCTCTCCTTTCTTATTTTCAAAAACTTTAATTAACTCTTAATTAATTTTACTTATCTTAATTAATTTCTATTAATTAAATTTTCTTCTATCTTTTAGTTCCTAATTTTCATCTTCTCTCTTCGTTCTCTTTGAAATCTTATTCTCACTTGAAATCTCTCTCTCCACAGGTTAAACCTCTCCGAAGCATTGTTGCAATTTTTGCTTCAACATTATAAATTTAAGTTTTATTCCAAATAAAAGAAAACAATCAAGAGCAAGACACCGAATATTCATGAGTAAAATACCAACAATCAAGAACTAGTCATCAAGTATTCATCATCAAAATCATCTGTCGGCTTTATCTCTCCATCAATGTTATTAATGTTGGTTTTTCCCAAAAAAAAGAAACGAAAAAAAAATCTTCAAACTTTTTCATCTGTTCGTAGCTTTTTTTTGATAAAGTTGTCAACTTTCTTGTTTAGTTCTCATGTTCTCCAAGCAATGCTTCTTTTCTTCTCCAAGCCAGCGTCCTTTGTCGCTTTGTCTCTCTGTCTTCATTCTCTATATTTCCTCAATTTTCTCATCACTTTCTTCATCTCCTTTGCCTTCGTTGCTCCTCCGACATCGGCAAAGAAACAAAGTGGTTCTTTCAAATATTTTCTTCCAAATATTATTTTTGTTCAGCTTTCGAGAGATCCGGGGAGGACAAAATTTCAAAAAGACAGTGAAAAAAAGATGAGAAATGAGAGCGAAGAAATAAAAAAGATTTAATTAATAATAATTAATTAAAATAAGTAAGATTAATTAAGAGTTAATAATTTTTTTAGAAAGAAGAGATGAGAGAGAATACGTAAATCTGTCAGATTCGTACCTTCCGAAGCTGTGAAATTTCGGACGAAAAAAAATTTTCGGACGAAAATAAATGCAACAAACCGACTGCGCGCCAGAGATAGATAAGCATTGGTGTGATATAATCTTGATCGCACACGTTAGGGAGTGTCTGGGAGTGTCAACAGGGGAGGAAGTGCGTATATCCCTTCCCTATATATATATATATATAAATCTAGAGACGAAAAAGTTTTATTTAAAAGAAAATCAGTAGAGGTGCGTTCTGGGAATGGGAGAACGTACCCCCAAGAATATCCTCAATCTGAGATTGAACTAAGATTGATACTTGGATGATGCAATTTCAGATACGAAATAATTTTTTTACTCCACATCCTACGGTAGACATGGAAAACTGTTACGCAGGGTATAGTAATGTTTTTATTTACCAAAAAATTATATATTAGTAAGTTGATGAATTACATACAATGCACCTTCCCTACAGTCAAGCGAGCAATCAGAACAACTACTATCTAAAAAAGCAGAAAGGTAGGAAACAAGAGAAGGGAATCTACAACAAATTGACACGGAAGGGTTGCTTCTTCCCGTTCTTGCAAGTCTGGACTCTACACTCCAAGCTCTCTGACTACTTTTAAGCTCCTGTCTTTATGTTTTTTGGGATTTGCTTTGATGATCGTTGCGTTGATTCCATGAAGGATCAATTGCAGGGAGATGGTAGTCATCTGGCTTAAGTGCCAAGGCGAAATCTGGCAATGGAGGAGCTGTCGCAAGGATCCTGCGTGAGTGATAACAAAGTTAAAATGGAATCTGTAATCGTGCTGTTGTACAGCAAAAACATTGACAAAGTAATGGTCGTTATGTGCTTCCAGAAAAAGGATAAGCTATTCTAACTTGAATACCTAAGGAATAGTAAGCTTCTAGCAGATCTTATTCTTACAGTTTTGTGATTGTTTGCTATAAACAGACTACACCTTATAACTGAATCACTACCTTTCCTGGTTGTAGAGATCCTTATTGATGTGAACTTTGCTAGAGGTGTCCTTAGGTATCTTGTCTGAGAGATACTTCATAGATCCCCAGAGACTTGGACTCCTGCAAAAAAAAAGTGGAGCACTAGAAAATTAATGGTTGGCGACGTATTAGATTTCAGGAACTTTCTACAAGAAAGAAAATCATAAATAAAAAAGAAACTTAAAATTGCTGTCTGTAAACAGCATAAGGTAGATTTGAGCATTATATTATTGTCAACAAGATATTGGCAGATCTTTCTACAGCAAGTTTCATGCCCAACGCATTTCCTGCAAGCGCATCTAACATTGCCTATTGCCCATGACACAAGTGGCGGAAAAGGAACTCTCTCCTAATACAAAGATGTTATAATATATTATACTAGAATAAATGCATAAGCCTTTTGTTGAGGAATTGTGCTGACAGACCTTGACACAGGAGGCATTGCGTTGAAGGCTTCAGAGGCCTTTTTGCTTTCCTTAAGGAACGCCTCTGCAGCTTGAAGGGCAGCCACAGCTAACCGATGAGATCTCTCTGTGTTTCCCTCATCAAGTATCAAACCATGATAATAGTATGCAGTAGCCTGGAATTAGAGAAGAGTTTGTACAATTTATAGTAATACCATTTTGTCAAAGGAAACGAGTGGGAGAAATAGATTAATATTACGAAGCTGATGTAACTCAACTTGATGTAAATTTTAGTTTTGTCAGTTAGCAGTCTAATTTCTTGTTACTGGGTAATAAGAAACTAAGAAGATACCTAATGCATTTTTTGTAAGGATGATAAGATCATGTTCTATATCAACCATGTAAAGAGAAGCTGTTTCCTTCTTGCATATAACTTCAGGGGCAGATTGCAAGACCATTCCCCACAATGATTTGTTCGGCGAAGATTATACCCCTAAGCAAAAACTAACCATGATATGTGTGAACAACCTTGTATGTCTAAAATGTCAAGCACTAAACACAATTGCAGTAGTGGTGATCTCCTAGATGGGCATACTAAACTTAAGAAATACAAACAAGAAAAGTCCCAGCCTTGCAAGTTCTCTGTCGGTATTATGTATTGAATCTGTTATTTAGCCATACCTAGACAGACTTAGGCCCCAATGTAGCTATGGCAGTAAATTCAAGGATTGATAACTTAATGCCTGAAGGATACATTATCGACCAGCTAAAGGATATGGTTTTATGACCATGTTTAGACCAAGTAAATGCCCAGAGAAACAAAACTGGTTAGGCAACCTACCATATAAAAAGCAACCTAATTTTTCAGTACATAACGTGATAGATGTCTTCAAAACATTTCTAGTTACTGTTCATTAATAGGAAAAATACAAAAATTATGTGAAAGCTGCATCAAATAATTGACTGGTAAGAAGAATTATGACATTGGCACCTTTGCTTCAACATACTTCCACTTGATGAAGAGTCGATGCTTTGCTCCCCAACCATCGGAAAACTGCAGCTGTGAGACACTGTCCTCAGCCTAAGCAACATCAGTTCTGGAGTCAAAAACCCGAGGCCAGAAGTATGTCAAAGCTGTTCTACAAGTGCTCAGAAGATGACATAGTGCAAATTTTCATTTCTAGTAAGAATGTCAGATGTTACAGGCTTCAATGAGTTAACGTGAAAAACGTACTCTCCAATGGAATAAGTAACCTTATAAAGTATATATCTAGGAATTCCTGAAAGGTATAAGCTTGTGGAAGTCTAAAGGTTTTGCTTAAAGAATAGAATATCAAGCTACATATGAGACAACATAAGCTAAAGGAGATGGGAGTTTATCGCACTAGAACACAAATGTCTGCATGTAATACCTGATGCCAGTACTTGACCATCTCACATGCCAACCTCCTCTTCACTGCTAATGTAGCTTTGGGGCTATCAATTGCCAAACCGAGTTGAATATCAACACCCTACAAGCAGGGACAACATAAAAATTTAGACAGACTTGAGATCTAATGTGAAGCCTTCTTATTCTTATAGTGAAGATAGATTAAACCCATAAGTCCTGTCATTGTGCCATTCTCTACATACAGAAGTTGATAATAGCATATAACACTTCTAATCATGCCTCTAGAAATGAGATAACAGACACTTAGAGCAAAACTCCAAGAAAGAAAAAATACCGCAACATATGAGTGCTGCATTGCATACTCAGACTAATCTATAGTTTTGAGACACTTAGATGGCTTGGTAAGAACATGCTTTGAAGCGCAACACTAACAGACAGCATCTGAGACATGGAACATTAACCAAAATTGTGGAGTTTGAGAAGACATATATCACATATCCAAAGTAGTTATGTCAATTAATTGACTAAGCAAGAGCCAAAAAAATAAATGTTATAATTAGTGGGCACTATGACACTATCATCTAATTACATTTTGAAGATTTATATCATGCTGATGTTCATCATGACCTAATACATCATTCACCCACCTGATGTACTAAGTGCACTTCACCATCAAGTCCATATCAAAAGCAAATGACTTTATAGGACACCAACCAAAAATGTTTTGTTGATTGGTTGGCCAATTAGAAACATACCACACAACAGTCCCATAACTATCAGTTTGACTATTTTAGTTCCTAGCTTGTTAGCATCACCTAATGCATGGAACAGATAACTGATCAGTTTAAACTAGAGAGTAAGTATGCAAAAACCATTTCGCAGCTTGATCTGTAAAGTATTACCTGACCCAATGCTTGCATGCAAAGTGCTTGCAGCACCCCTTCAGCAATGTCAGTCGGAAGATCTCTCCTACAAATACCATCAGTGTGATTAAGGTCAACAAATTTACATATCTTGTGAACAGTATATGATTTTGTGACTATCTCAACTTCCCAAGCATTCATCTTTGTCAAAAGGAATGTCAATCACAAGATTCACAACAGAAATACTAATTGCATCAGCTCTGTGTAATTTCCAAAGAACAAAAACCTGAGCTCAGGGGAGATTCTAGGAAGAACTTGATGAATAGCGCAATCTAAGTAGCCTGCTGCCTTCAATAAAACATCTACAGATGTCCGCTTGCACTCTGAAATGACGACAAATATGGTTACCACTTTATGAACAATACAAAGTATTAATCTGCGTGCAGCTTAGATCAATTAGTAAAATTTGGCGACCGAAATAGAATAATTGCGAAAAATCTTCTTATAGACCTTGATATTAGTATAAATCATATTAGCTGCCAATTAAAGGCAATTGATAAGAGCTAGATGAGGCTGACATCAAGCAGTGATGACAATGACAAGCTACTTCCTTAACACACCTTCTGATACTCTTGGTTGATAACCATCGCTAGATGATTTAGGAAGAAGCAACAAATTGGCCTCTGATAAACATATCAAAGCCATCAAATGCAGAACTGACAAAACCTCATACCAAGCATTTGCCATGGATGTTTCCTAAAAGTCAGAAACCAATATAAGTTATTATTGAATTACATAGATATATGAGTAACAGTGAAAAAGTAAGAGATTGCTGGTGCTCAAATCAGAAGCTTACCTCTGCATCATCCTCCTGGTTAACATATACAAACTGTACTTTTTCTGTCAAGTGACTTCCTGAAACGCATTATTAGGTAGTTTTTACCACTCTATCTTAAAATTACAACCAGATTTCTGTAATTTAGGTAGAACGTCATATTACCATCTTTAGCCAAACCCAACAAAACAGGTAGGTATTCTTCAAGCGATTGCAGAAGATCAGAGAGTGGAGAACGTCCTGCATGGGCAAAGCATCAGATATTCCTGCCAAAAATTAACTTAATTCGAAAACTTAAAAGTTGTAACTCAACAGACCATGTCTAGTAGCTGTCTTTCGTTTTGACCTTGTTATTGTAGGTGCCTCCTGGGCAGCCATTACAACTACTCGAGTTCTCAACGCAGAAAGGCGATCTAGTAGACTCTTTGGCAAGAAATGACCTAATGCCTCAAAGAAATCTACACTCCTAGGGACGCGTAATCCAGGTACAAACACAGCCACTTCTCCGATATTTGACGGCCTTCTTCTGACTCCGCTTCCATCCTGAGGTCTCGATGCAATGCATCCCATGTTCAGCAAATTTTTAGAACCTCAAAAACCTGAGGCCATCAATCTAACATCAGTGCCAATATATTAAGTTCCTCTCTAACAACTGAGGACCTTTTAAAATCATGAACACAAAAAGCAGGAACATGAAAACAATTTAATCACTAAAACCAGAATGCATAGATGTCCAAACAATTTCTCCATGCATGACTTTGATTTTTTAGTGGTGAACGGCATAAAACATTTTGACAGTATTCACCACTGAGAAGGATAACTTTCTGCAAAGCATGTTAACATTGAGACCTATATAATACTCCAAACATCCAAATCATATAATGCTTTGTTGGTCCAAGCAACTATGCAGAGAAAACAAATGTGATTACAACTTTGCGGTCAAACAGGTGGCAAGCAAAAACAATTAAATGCCAACTACAATTACGGGTAGGTTCCTCACATGCCGAAAAGTTGAAATATGACCCCACTTTGAAGTAGAGAAATCAACCAAAAGAGGAATAATACCTGTATGTAACCTACCTGAGCTGAAGTCAACTTGATTTATTGAGCCGTCAGAACAAAGAATGAAGATGATTGCCTGCACAGAACCACAGAAGTCAGAAGAGTAGAAATCGATCGATCAAATCAAACTAGAGTAAAGAATAGGTTAAAACGCAAAACACAAGAAGTGCGTGAGGAGAGTTGCTTCGCTTTATGGCAACTGGCAATTGAACCGTGAAAGTGTTGAACAACATCGAAACGTGAACAAAATAATCCAAATCTTTAAAGTAAATCAACCGAAAAAAATGGAAGAAGAAAGGCAAGCAGATGAATTGGAGGAAAAAATTGCAACCAGATATAGGAAGTCTTGAAAAACAAAAAACAGGTAATAATAAGAGAAGGCATTAAATATTTTCACTGAAACCAGATCAGAAACACAGAATGCTTCACTCAGAAACAATTACAGCCTGTAATCAAACTAGAACTAATTGAAGAATCCAACCTCATTCGAAACTGAAAAACTGTGAACGAAACTCAACTGCTTAGCTGAACAATCGGTCGGGTGACAGTGAACGTGGAACAATATACTATAGAAATTAGAATTTTAGAAAACCTTAAAATCCTGGGAAGGAGAAAGAACGGAGAGAATTCAGAAGACAGAATAAAAGCAGAGAAGACACAAAGCTGGAAGAAGGGGAAAAAAAGAAGGCAGTCCTTTTTATACTGTACATAGAAGAGAAAGACGAAAGCATCGAGAGAAAAGAAAAAAAAAATAATAGGTTTCTTCTTTTAAATTCTTTTTAACTAATAACAGGGATGGATTAGAACGAGTTAATTTTCACTGAGAAAGTAATATATAAATTTAAAAAGAACCAGACAGATTATATTAGAGTGAATAAGGATTAAGGTAATAATTAAGGAATAAATAACCAGACAGATGGGGTCAATAGTTAAGATCTACACTGTTTTAAATGACTATTTGTTAGTTGTAGAAAGATTCTATATAAGGGAAGCATTTGGTAAGATAACAAAAGTTTCTATACGAACGTTAGATTAAATATTTGATAACACTTTTTGTTGAATGTCTACTTATTATGGAAATAGCAAGTATGCAAATCTAGGTGTTTCTTTCTTCAACGGGGTTCAACCAATCCATACCTTTTCCAAGATAAGATCAACAACAAAAGAATTAATATTAGTTTTAAGAAAAGTTACATTGGAAAGTCGATTATGAACTATATGTTAAGTGTAGGTTACTTTTGACTAAAGCATATACAAATTAGCTAAAAATATATTTTAATTATATAAAAATAAATTTATGAAAGTAAATATAAATTTTGATAATAAATAAAATTCAGTAAATTTTACAGTTTAGAGTTATAATTAAATATGTAGAACAATTTAGAATTAATATTATAAAAATAAAGTTAATTGTGATAAAAATAATTTATAATGTAATTAATATAATATGGTTGAACTAAAATTAAAAACAGAATATTTTGTATTTGATACACGACTTAATTTTTTTTTGTGTTGTATTTTCATTAAAATTATTTTTTACTGCTGTGCTTAGATTTTGGTACAAATCTTTTATTCCGAATGCTACGTAGTATAATTACAAAATAAAAACTAAAGAGCACGTAGGAGTGTTTGAGTATCTCCCGATTAAATTTGAACTAAAGGCCGGTGGCGGCTTTTTAAATTTGAGAACTATGAAATAACTGCTGGCAAATAGCGACAGATCATTTGTCTAGAATCTGAGTTTGGTAAGAAAGCTTATAAAATGTTTTTTAAAAAAATTTTCTTACATATTTTAATAAACTTTACAATATTTACAAAATTTATTTAAATTTTATACATAATAAATATTTTTAATTTTTAAAATAATAAATTTATTAATTAAAATAAAGTAAAATTATTTTACTTTTAAAAGTATTTTAAAATACTTTTAAATACACGCCGTTTGCGTCTGGTTGAATGATTTATTAGGGACACACGATAGAAGTAGCAAGGCCCAGCTGGCAATAATAGCATTTCGGAGGAAAAGCGTGTAGACCATACGTGGACACGAATACACAAATCATTTCATGAGAAGAACTTCTTTTCAAAAAGTTTTACGAGGAACCTAGCGTTTGCGAGGTTAAAAAATTTTGGGTTTTTGGTTAAAAATTTAACCATTGGTGTTCAGCTAGATGCACGACAATACTAGCTAGTTTATTTGGGACAAGGTTTTCTAAATTTTACAACCATCATCTTTTAAGATGTTCGGCGGTAATTTATATTTACTTTAAATAAAATTTTTAATATTTTTGAAATTTAAATTTTAAAAATCAAATAAGTTAATATAGTAAAATTTTTATACATATTAATTTTATTCTTTAAATTAATATTTTTATAAATTAAAAAATAATTTTAGTTTAAGCATTTTCAAAGCATCGTCTAAAACATTTCTTTTCCTTTCTGTTTTGTCCAAGTGAAGAAAGACAGCCTCTTCCAGGATTACTAAATTAACAACTGAAGGATCTTTCAAATTATATAATTTATAGATGACTCGTTACGTTAGGAAAACCAATGAGTGAAGAAAATAACAATATATTGATTATCTAGTTCAGAGCTTACGGCTCATTTTCTAGATAGCTGACTCGGTTTTTTTTTTTATTCTAAAACATTTCAGGAAGAAAAAAAGAGAACAGGAAAACATTCTCATTTTTATTTTACTGCTTTACCGAGGGAAAACATTTTATTGTGTAAGGCAATCTAATTTGAATTTGGACAGAAACAATTTTGTTGACGTAGTAAATTTTACTTGAAACAGAGATATAAACCACCAATTTTACATGCAACAAATATACAAACTATGACGTATTCATTTAGTATGCATATATTTCAAATCAAATTTTAAATATTTCAAGGAAATAATTAACTTGCAAAGATCAGTCAAAATAGATCCACATCACCGCCGCTTCCAAAGACAGCGACTCATGCTGACGAGTCGGCGGTCGACGGTGGTACACATTACCTTCTTCTTTTTTTGTTTTTTAGTTTTTTGATCGTAATCAAGTAGCTTTCAAGATATGTCCAATTAGCTTAGTTGCAAGAACTAATATTGAAAGCACTCTTTAGAAATCAATCATCTTCAATAAACTTCCAGGCTAGTTCCAGCAACAAAACAAAAAATTAACAAGAAGCTAAAAACCTGCCTTTCACAGACCACTACTAACTACTGAGAATTATGGGTTAAGTTTGGTTCTCTTGTTGGAATTCCTCCAGTCGAAGGCAAACTTAATTCTACTGCACAAGTGTGCGAGCCTCGCTCGGCTCTTGCACGAATCTGGCTTGCAACAAGCATATACAATGAAGTTGTATCCTGCTAATTAGTATTCACAATATTCCCATAACATCTACAGAGAAGTTTCGTTATTGATTTCATATATAAGATACAAGTTCTTTGATACATATATTACATTAGTTTAACATGGTAAACAAGCCATGGCGCCTTCAAGTGATTTACATCTCAGACACTGCTGGCTGATGAGCTAGCTCGAGTAACAGTACTGCTATTGACCTCGGGTAGTTGCTTCTGTTCTCGCTCAAAAGTTTGATGGGTTCCTCTAATTTCCGATTGACCAGTCTGAGATCGTGTTGCAGAGTTCTGAAAGTGATCAACCACACCTGCTGATGAGACGATCATGTTCTGCTGCTGCCTTGACGGAGACGGAGTTGGATGAGCAGAAGCCAGTTGCGTGCATCGAGCCACTCGGAGATAATGACCATGAAGCATTTTTCCGTATCTATATACAAGGTAGCTAGTTTCAATCTCTTTCTCTTGCTTGCTAATTATTAACTGTTCTTTGTTTCTCCCGTTTTTATAAGAACAAGATATAAAACAAACAGATAATCATCGCGCTCGCAAGGAATGAAAAATTTGGAAACGTAGACTTGTTTTTTTGCTGGGCGTTGCCAATGTTGAGCACGCAACGTATCCATCCATTATTTCCTTTCCACTACATGAGTTCGACTTTATTGGTGAAAGAATTGACTTTACGACCGCTCATCGGTCATCACTGATGAACTTCGAAAGAATGGGCTTTATGGACCTGGAGCTTCAACTAAAAGGCCCATTAGCTAATTATGCGCAGTGCTCGTGTCGATCTGGATTGTAACAGCACAACAAAATCAACAACGACCAGAACAAGCTCTGACAAAAAATTTAACTTGATTTAAAATTTAAATTATAATATTTTAAAATTTTTTATTAAATAAATTTATTCGAATTTTAATTTAAAATTCAATTTATAAAAATGACATTCAAAAATTTTATAATTTACTAAATTTAAAATTTTTATAAATTATAAAGAGTTTCAAATAAAAATTTTAAAATTTGCTTAAAATTACTAATTTAAGAATTTTTTTCTAAAACTTATTAATATATTAATTTACAAAATTTTTTATAAAATTTTCAGTAATATTTAAAACTTTTAGTTAATATATAAAAGTTTTAATTTATTTAAAAATTCTACGATACTATTCAAGAATAAGACAACCTTGGCTCTGTCCCTCGTGAATTCAACTGCCGCACGGCTCTCACTACTTCAAATCCCCATTCCACCGTCTCCGTTCAGCTTCACTTGGTCACTACTGAAGAAGAAAAGAAAATAAAAAGAAGAAGAAGAACCATTAGCTAGCTAGCTAGCTAGAGATCGATCAAACATGCCAGGTAATTGCAAACAAGAGTTATCAGAGCTACTTGAATCTGCACGCCCGTTCCTTCGCGGAGAGCTTGAATCAATCGACACAGAACTACCTAAACTCATGGCAACACTTCGTGCAGCAGGCGCCGGTGAGTGTTGGCACAAGGACGGAAGTTTCATAGCTCACCTGGCCGACGTCTACCGAATCCTTCACCTTTGGAAATCTCCACGTTCTATCTCTCTCTGTGGTCTCTACCACTCTGCGTACTCTAACTCCTACGTTAACCTTGCCATCTTTGAACCTTCTCAAAATTCTCGTTCGAAACTTCAATCGATACTTGGTTTCGAGGCTGAACGTCTCGTTCATTTCTTTTGTATCGTGCCGCGGCAACAACTGATACATGATGAGCTTCTGTTTCACTACACTTCTGATGAAGAGCTTCGAACTCATCTCTCTGATTCTGAAAAATCTTGGACACTAGCTAGAGAATACAGAGCGTTTGATTCTAGTGAAGCATGGAGAAAGAAGCTGAAATCGGTCTTACCGGATGAAGGAGTGATAGTGGAGCATACTAAAACAGGGGAAAATTTGAAGGTGTCTAGGAGAATGGTTGCTGCGTTCTTGTTAATGACGATGGCCGACTTCAGTGATCAGTTGTTTGGTTTCCAGGATGTTTTGTTCCAGAACGAAAACGGAAGGTTAGAGTTCAATGGGAACAACACCGGTGCGCTTTGGCCTGGTGACGGCAAGCCGGGGCTTTGGATGAACTCTATATCCCGCATGGGTGCGATCTATTCGCTCATTGTTAGAGAAGAAGAGATCTACATACTTGAGAGAACAAAAAACGAAGCAGGTAATCAGTTTCACAACTCTATACAAACACATCTCTTTCCATTTTAATCTTTTCTATAACGAACTTATAATTTGCCGTAGATCTTGCGGCAAATGAAAACAGAGATGAGGGCATAGAGCTAGTACTGCCGCCGGTGTTTCACAACTGCAGTAAAGTTCTAGATGCAGAAGAACAAATACAAGCAAGAGATCTGTACTGGGAAGCAACGATATCCGGAGGACGGCCGGAAACCGGAGGGATAGAGAAAGCAGAGAAGCTGCTTGTAGAGTGCTGCAAGAAGAATCCATACGTAGGAGAGCCACACCTTGTGCTAGGACAAATTTACTTAGCCATGGGGAAGTATGAAGAAGCAAAGAAGGAAGCAGAGGAGGGATTGAAGATTTTGTTGCACTGGGGAAGCAGCTGGGATAAAAGAATGTCTTGGGAAGCTTGGATTGCTTGGGGCAGAGTGTTGCTGGTGAAGGCTGCTGAGCAAAATTGGCCTAAATCTGGTTGGGGTGTTATCAATCTTGGCTTAGTCAGGTGATCATGCCTATAAGCACATCACGATCAAGACCATGCCTTAAGTGTTTCAATGTCAGCATCATCAAATTTTCATCTGTTTCTTTGAAGTCTTGAGCTATTGTTTGTTTTGTAATGCTCCGTAATTTGCATGAATAAAAATTCTTCATACACGAATTACTCAATTCTAGAGAAGATCCGAACAGAAGGCGCATGGTACAGAATTAATTACTAAAGAAGTTGAGACTTATAGCTTATTATTAACAAAGTCGAGCACTTTCAGATGTCACAGAACAAGCTTACAGTTGCTAAAAAAGACGAAAGGACAACATTTCAAGCTTGACAAGTGGAAACATTTCTACAAACATTTTGCATCCTTCATGCAAGATTATCAAGCTTTCGCATCCTTCTGGTGCCGAGCTTTCTCTTTATCACTAACATGGCTACCCTGTGAAGTATCATACTCACGGCTCTTCAAATCAGTCTCCTCTGGATCTTCAGTGTTGCCACTATATATCCCACCAAACCCTTCTTCATCAGAACGAGTCGAATACCCTTCACCAAATGAATCCGCCATATCATCACCAGTCCTCTTCTCCTCTTTTTTCTTCATTTCTTGTTCTTTGCTCTCCATTGATTCAGGTGATGCCTGGAACGAAGCTGCTGTAACAAGTCCCTGTGTTTGTTTAGATGAAATATTGTTTGCTGGAATTAGCGAAGGTTGAAAACAAGAACACCGAGCTACTCTAAGGTAATGAGAATGGAGCATTTTTGTAGGAGGTTTTTGGATTGAAACAGAACTAAAAACCTTGAATGGTGAAAGGTGATAATGCTTGTTCTTGGTGACGGTGAATGTTCTCGGCTCTGGGTTTCCCAACAGCTGGGTAGAAACGTGTTATCTTTCACGAGTTCTCTGCTACGTGTCGATACTTTAATCATCTACGTGTCAATATTTTGTGAAGCAACCATTGGGCCACCATCGCAAGGTAAGCTTATTGGGCTAGCTTTGTTGGGCATCAATTGATAGCCCAATCCAACGCGGCAAGGCGGGAAAAATAATCAAAAGCGATCTGTCAAAAAGTTTCTCTTCCAACGACAGTATTAGTGCGTGTTTTTCTTCCAACTTAAAAGTTTACTTTAAAAATTATTTTAATTTATTTTAATTTAAAATGTAAAAGATAATTTTTTATTTTTTAAATTAAAATATTAATAATAGTATGTATATAATTGTTTTCAAATTTTTTATTACACTATTTTTCTACTAAAAGAACACATTAAGGTTAGGAGAACTGCCGACAGTGGTTAGGTGCAATCCGGTTGGAGAACTAGCAATCATGCAAACAATACTTTCTTCTTAATACCAATGCTTTTAACTCCATTAATGCTTTCTAACCTCTTTTCTATTAGTTTGTTCAAAAGTTTATGACAATTTGGTACGTTTGTCTTGCTAACCGAGCTTTCCCAATTCTCATCATCAACATGGGCGCACTTCCAAGTACACCAAGAATTTGATTTCATTGTTAATTTCCTGCACTTCCAAATTTTCTGCGGTCCCAATTCCTCACGCTTGAAATGCCCCGGCTTGATTTGAGCGTATTTCAAACGACTCTAATTGAATTTTGTAAAAAAATAAAAATAAAATAAAATAAAATTTATTGGAAAAATAAAATTAAATTAAAATTTAGTATTTATATTTTAATAATTTTAAAAATATATTAAATTAAAAAATATAATTGTATTATAAAATATATAAATAAAAAAATTAGAACTAAAATTTTATATTATAAAATTTTAAATTTTTTATATAATTAAAATATATAAATTATTTAAGAATTTAAAATCTAACTAAAAAAATTTAAAATACGAATTTGTCTTTATTGCCGGGCATGCATTTGAAGCAAATTCTTCGAAATACGAATTCAACAGTTTCAACTTATTAATTAAATATGGTTAATTAGTTCCTCTCTGGAGTCTGGAGCCTTCTGACTTGAGTGGCTTATCATAATATTTCGCTTTGAATATACCCCATAAATCAGCAATTTTATTAACTAATTAGCTTTTGATTGAATTTTTAGTTTGTGAAGATATATATTTATTATTTGTAATTATATCGCTACAAATTTAATTTATGAAAATATTTTACTTTTTATATTTGAATACATAATTTTTTAATTTAGATGCATAATTTAATTTGTAAAATATTATTAGTTTATAAATATTTATTTTCCTATTTGACACATAACTTACTTTTTTTATAAATTTTTTTAAAATACGTATGAGAGGGGAACACATTACTTCAATTGGTGTTATGTATTAGTCTTTATTTTGTTATGAACTAAATTTTTAGAACTAAATTTAAAAAAGTAAAAGTTTTAAAATGTGAAGTTATAATTGTTTATATAAAAATGATTTTGAAAATAAAAGTTTAGTTTAAATTTTCAATTGAAGTTTTTGATTGAAAAAATTAAATTTATCTTTTATATATATTTTGATTTGAGAGTGAATTAGAAGCTAAGTTTTTGGAATAAAAAATTGAATTAAAAGTGTCGGTAAATACGGGCGGTTGACTTTACAGGATGACTACAATTTGCCTCTAATAAAATAAACCCTCTTCACACTCTCTTGATAGACCTAGTGAGCGGTTTTGATGGTACTTATAAAATAAAATTTTTTTAAAATAAAAAATATTTTTATTTTTTAAAAATAATAAAAATAAATAATAAAAAAATTTAATTTCGTAAAATTTTTTTATTATCTAAATTTTTAAATATTTATAAAATATATATTAAAAAATATAAAATAAAAAAATTATAAAGCTGCTCATAAGCAGTGCCAAACGCTCTCTAGGAGAGTATCAATCTGCTTACTCTGTTCCCGTTTCACACTCTTTTACAATAAACTCCATCAAATTCCCGCATTATTTTCATTCGATTTTGTATTTTGTGGGTAGTGATTGAAGCTCAATGCAGCTGAATATCTAATTTTTGGTGATGGTTTCATGATTTGATTTGCTTTTTTGATGATTGAGTTGCTGTTAGAACATCTCCATCTAAGCGGTGGTAGAGAGTATCAATCAAAGAGGTGGGTATTGAAATCAGTTTTTTCGTTGGATACAGTCAGTTTCATTTTCTAGAATTTAATATCTAAATCAATCGTCATCACTTTATCTTGGATTATAAAAATTTGTGCTCGTTTTGGTGGCACTTGAAGCAGCAACACCTGTTGGAAAACGATCGATCTTCGTGTTTTGATTTGTTTCTTTGTTTGGTCAGCAGGAGAGTGAGCGATACTGTAAGGAATGTGTTCTTGTGTTAACTTGTACCTTGTTCAAGTTTGGTAACATAACGCTTCGTTTAGTTTCTTTTGATGAACACCGTCTGTCATTGCTCTTGTTGTCTTTTTGTTCCCCTAAATTTGGTATTGGACTGAATTTGGTCACCTTGGTGTTTATGTATATATCTTAGCTACAAATTTCCAGTCTTAGCTTTTGTGAGATTCGTGTTTTTTGTTGTAGTGGAGAACTGAGAGAGATTAGCTGAGTTTCATACATGAAATTCTTGTGAAACTGCTAGTAGAACCGCTATGTTGCAAATCTTGGGATAATGTATCTATGTTTCCAGAAAATTCATACATTGTTACAAACGCTTCTAGTGCAAATTGGTTAACGCCCTTTTTCTTGGTAAACTTCCAGTAATAAGTTAAACGCTTCCTCCAATGAACTGATGGAGTTCAACAGGAAAGTCACCTTGGCTTTTGTCAGCGGATTGTTCTGGTTTCAGTGCATTTTCTGTGGTTAGTAGCTGGATTATAGCACTTTTAATTCCTTCATATGCTAAGTTCTCTATAAAGCAACACTGATTTTGTTCTTGTAGATGAAGGGTATACCACCACATGGATACAACAATCAAATCCAATGACATGGAAATGTATATGCTCGTCCAGACCTCTAGGAGAATTGAATTATACTCCTGCAACAAATTGTTCTTCTTCCTGTGACTGCATACCTGGTAAGAGTCTGATTTCGGGTGTTCTTGGGAGTACTTTTCTAGAACGGACGGTATTTTTATCCTATTTCGATAAACGAGCTCTACTATTTTGATCTAAAAAAAAATAATAATAATAAGCAATAAGAAGGTCTTTCTACATAGAATTTTTTTATATTTTCTAAAATTTTAAATAAATTTTGGCGAACATTGTAGAAAATTTATTGAAAAATGTGAAATAAAAAGTTGAAAAGTTGCTTTTCTAGAACTCCTTGCCAAACGTGCCCGAATCTAGTGCACTATGTTACAGGTATCGACTTAGCAAAGTACTTTCTTTTGAGTAACAACTTATCACATAGCTTGACAATCACAAAATTAAAGGTGATCTTGGCAAATTCTCATCTATAATGGGATTTCTCAATCTTATTTTTGTTGCTAGCAGTTTCTAACTCTAGTTTGCCTCAGCAGCACGCAACACCTAGCTTAATCATCCAATTGAGAATTGTATGTAGAAAAGCAAGGTGGAGAAGCATAAAATTTGAGGAACAAAGACTTTCTAGTTATCCAAACGCACGAAAAAGTTTTTCCTCCATGATGTACTAAAAGTGGAGAAATTATGCTAAATATAATGCTAGAAAGATGATGTGGCTCTCAGTATGTTCTCTTGCAAGGATTAAATTGGCTTTGTATCTGTGAATTATGTACTAGATGCGAACATGCATTCTTTTAAACCTACTTTAGGCACGTGAATGATACTGGTAGAGTCCATTTAAGAACTCGAACTTCTCAAGATGGTGTTTAAAGGAAATGGCCATGTACTTTGTTTCCTGCGTTAAAGGTGCAGAAATCTGTTTCTATAACGTGTGCTGAAAGTAGTCAAGTACTAGGAAATTTCGTAAAGAATGCTTTCTAGTAGTTTTGGTTTAGTCTGGAAAGTGAAGATACTGAATATACAATGCAATGATTATTAAGGACGATATTCTCTTAAAGACCTACATACATTTTAAATTTCAGGACCAAATGTTGGAGGATGGAATTGCACTTGTGCGTCAAAAGTGACGCCTCAAACCCCAGGAAGCATTCATGATATTAGTTGTTTTTCTGCCTGCAATTGCTCTGCTGGTAAGTATTCAGTTAATCTCCAAGGTCAAATGCTAGTTATTTAAGTGATACTCCTTAATTAAAGTTTCTCTCCTGATAATTCTTGTTTTTGGATGAGTGGTACATAAAACTTGGTCATGACCGCTTCCTGTTTTAAGGAAGTTGAGACCTAATTTAAGAATAGAAGTCTAGGCCTAGATTGGGATATAAACTCCCTTGTGTTCTGTCTGGAGCTTGCTGAGAATTTGGACTTTTGCAGGTTCTACAGAGATGCCAAATGCTTCAAAGAGGCTCATTTCTAAGAGAGGCGCTGTTGCTGTCCTTCTAGTATGTGTGATTGTTGTGGTGATGGCTGTTCTTGCTTCTGTTGCTTGCTTTTTCTATCGCAAGAACAGGCTTTCTGCAAAAGTTATAGTTACACCTGGAAAAGACTCAAGCTGGAACAGTGCAGCCAACTTGATTAGTCATCACTCGGCTTCGTCCCCAGAGTTTCGACTCAAAGTTAATTCTTCTCCCCCCAGAAATACCGGTAAGATGATTCCTTTTAAAGTTCTCGTCGTGTTAAAGTGTTAAGCACACAAGTCCCTCACTCTTATCGACTTCAATATATACCTCTTCCTTTACTTCTCCATCGAACTACATGTGATTTGCATCCCTACACATAAGCCTCTATTGTCATAGTTCCACTAAGGATGACCCTAAGATTGTTTTTGCTGTGGTTGTTTACTTTCAAATCCAAAATCTGGATTTATATCTGTTGCAGTATCCTTTGGTACAGGATGCTTGCCAATAGATTGCTTGAGCCGAACTGAAAGTGGATCAATTCCTGGAACTATTACCCAGTTTTCCTATATTGAATTGGAGAAAGCAACAAATAAGTTCTCGAATGCTAGTATAATTGGAATTGGAGGCAGCAGCATTGTTTATCGTGGCCACCTCAAGGATGGTAGAGATGTTGCTATCAAGAAACTTAATCTACCTGGATCGCTTGATACAGATGCCAGTTTTCTAAATGAGGTACAATATAGTAACCGCTAAGTCAGATGATTGTCCAGTTCTGAATCTAGAAAACTAAGTATCATTTCTTTGGTTGGATGTCATTGGCCATATTGCTTCAGGAGTCTTAGCGAACAGATCTTAGTAATGCTGGTGAACAAAAAAGGCTTTTTACTGGTTTGTAGCATGGTAGGAGAAGCACAGATGTGGTTGTGCTTTTCTGACTGTATCAGAAGTATTGGATATTCTATTCTCTATATATATTCACTTAGAAGAGTTGCTATCTGATTCTGTTTCTGCTGAGGTTCATTGCTCCTTTTCTTCCAGGAAGCCAATGCCTTATCTTGTCAAAAAAGAGAGAGAAGGGGGGAAAAAGAAAACTAAGGCAAATACCTTTACATTTTCAATTAACTATTGCAGTGCTTCCTGTGAGACCTTTGTAGTATGCATCTTTTGTGGAAGTACACCTTTGTCCGCTTGGTTACAGACACTCTACACTGAGTTTCTGTTCTGAACATTTTCCAAGATGCCAATAAAACACCTACGATATTTCATTGCAGATGATGGCCATATGATACTTTAATACCATTTTCATGAATACATCCCTGATTGCCTAACCATATTGTTATTCATGACATTAATTTTTCTCACATTGTTTTTTGCGTTTTTTATTGTTCCTTGAATTTTAAATTATGCCAATTAGCACATTGTGCACAGGTAAATAGCTGGTAGTACATTCTAAAATTGATTTATGATGCCCACCTCGTCTTTTCTGATGCAGATTGAAATAATATCAAGACTTAACCACTTCCACATAATCCCACTGATTGGATATTACTTGGGGAAACAAGGAAAAAAGTCGATGAGACTTCTGGTATTTGAGTACATGATTAATGGCAATTTGCGAGATTGCTTAGATGGGAAACAAGGGTTGGAACCTTTGGATTGGCCAAAACGTGTTGGTATTGCACTTGGGACTGCAAAAGGCTTAGATTATCTTCATGAAGCAGCTTCTCCAAGGATTTTGCATCGAGATATCAAATCCACCAACATTCTTTTGGATGATATGTACAGGGCTAAGGTAAACCTATCAAAGCATTATGAACAAATTTCAGCTAGTGGCATAATATTTCTCGCATGTCTGCAGATCCTCCCTAGCTGAAGCAGCCTTGAAAACATTAAGATATGTGAATATTATTTGAATTATATTCATATTTACTTTATCTTTATGTCTGTTTCATTTCCTTTAGTCTTTTCAACTATTATCTTGTCCATTCAGGACACTTTTGAAGAATGAAAGACTATTTGACATTTGATTTATTCAATCCGTCTCATGCTTGCAAATAGAAGTGTTGCATGTATCAGATAATGAAAGTTAACTTGTCCATTCTTCTACAAATTATGACGACTTAACTAGTTTCTTTTTGTTGTGTTAAACACTCTTCTTATGCAAAAAATGCCAATTTGATTCATTCAATTTCATACATAGATTACTGATCTTGGGCTGGCGAAACGCTTCGTAGATGATGAGCTTAGTAGCAGTTGTTCGAGTTCCCCAGTAAACATGCAAGGAACATTTGGGTACTTCGCTCCGGAGTATGCTTTAGTGGGAAAGGCTTCTTTGAAGTCAGATGTTTTCAGTTTCGGTGTGGTCGTCTTGGAACTATTAACTGGTCGTCAAGCCTTAAAGAGATCTTCGAATAAGACTGGTGAAAGTCTTGTTATGTGGGTAAGTCCAAAACTTCTTTCCTGTCTATGTTTGGACAAGTTGCTTTTACTCAAATAGAAGTTCTCATGTTAAGGCACAAATCTTCTTGAATGTGGGTTTAATAGTTGATAGTTTCAAGAATTTAGTTTGCTCTTCTATTTACTTCATTGATGAAAGCTATGAGTTCACATATAAAGCTTCTTTTAGAGACTGGAAGCTCGATTTTTTCACACAATTAAGAACATGTTTTTCTTATAATTTTTGGAGATAAGAGCATGCTAAGTTGTTAAGTCCATTCCATTAATTTTCTATTAGAAAATGCTTATTTGGATGTATATTTTTGTGCTTACCCGCTACTTGATATTCTAGGCAACAGGGCACTTGCAGAATAGTAAGTGGGTTGTTACTGAATTACCGGACCCTCTTCTTAGGGGTAACTTCCCTGAAGAGGAAATGCAGATAATGGCTCATCTAGCTCGGGAATGCTTGCAGTCTGATCCAGAACTACGACCTACTATGAGTGAAGTCGTTCATATCCTCTCTACTATTGCCCCTGGAAAATCAAAGAAAAAAAGCTTCTATGCAAGTTTTCTCATGGTATGCATATGTATCTGCTGTGTCAATAGCAGATAACCGTAAAACCCATCCTCCAGTGGTATTTCTTATTATAATGATTGTTCTAGTTTAACTTACAAAAAAGAACTCACAAGAGAGTGAGCTTTCATTTTGTGAACCACTTGCATGAAGCATGTTGGTTTAGAAATAAGATTCTCATTTTAAGCTTTCTTGCTCTTTCTGAAGTTGCCACACATCATAAATGAAGCTTACTCTGACTGTATGATGTTGTCAAGGTTTCAATGAAGCCTTACTCATGACTACAGTTCTAAGATCCTTTGGGATCGAGTACGGATGATTCCATGGTGGTGGTGCCTTCAAAATTTTCCGGATGAAAATGTCCTAGGATGTTCTGGATATGTTAGCTGGTACAAATAGTTTATGATGAATTTGGTTTATCACTGTGTATGATGTTCTTTTTCGTGGAACTGCATGTCTTGTAGAGTTTGTGTTGCTTTGTCCTAAAAGATATAAGGATGCTTTTCTCTCTTGTCTCATTCTTTATCGCTTCACTTTGTCTTGCTTTTTTCTGTGTTCTGTCCCTCAAGTCTCTCCCTTGCATTTTACAGAGCTCCTCAATCGAGAAAGCTGAAGATGTAACAAGATCGCATGTTTCTGCGGAGTCAGGACCAGATCAAAGCAATTCATTTGCATACAAGTCCCAGCCATCATATACTGATATGACTCTGTGTGAGAAGCACCAGAGAACCACCGAGGTAGCAGATCTTTCCACTATTGACAGATTACTCCAACTGAAGCAAAATGCTTGGAGCTGGCGATCCACAGACGAAGAGACGGTGGACCTAACTGAGCCCCGTTTCGAGTCGTTCACATAAACAAGTTTTCAACATTGAGGAAAATCTTTCTTTTGGTATCGGGGACCTTGAGCAAAGTCATATTATTTGCTTGATGCAAGAATATTTACCTCTTAATTTATACTGTTGTATGAGATTCCCCTTGCTTGTGGTAGTTCCTTTTGTACAGAAAGATTTTTTAGAAATGATAGTAAACCATAATGCTATATAGTTCGGTTCTTTGAAATTTGTCTATTTTTACTAAAATGTTATTATTAAGTATTAATTATTTCTATTCTAGTGTTCATTTTGACGTATTGTTAAATATATCTCAGAAGTTACAAAGAACATAAGAATGAATGCGACAGCTTCTGCTCTGCAGTTAAGGGTATGTTTACTTCATTCTGAAGAGAATTTTTAGGTCAAAAACTACTATGAAATAAGTTTTTATATTTACTTTTATAAATTTATTTATACAGATTTATCTTTTTAATAATTTATTTTCAAAAAAATTATTTTATAAATTTATTTTCGATAATTTTCGATCAAGTAAATCGTACTCTATAAGTGATCGTGGTCATGTTTTATGGCCGAATGGGCTCTATGGAGGAAGTAAATGGTCGGTTCTGGATTTAAATAAGGCCCATAGAACTAGTTTATGTAGTAAAGCCCATTGAGCTCGCCGTTAAAATGAGAAACGTGTGAAAGAAGCCCACTGCACGTATGGCTCCGTAACCGAAGCAAGTTTTCCCGCCACTTATTAGCTCCACTACTTCCTTCCGAATCTTTCTTCCAGTCCTCAAAAATTAACTCTTCCAATCCAAGAACAGATTAATAAAATCTTGCTTTGGCGATCTCCGACGATAAATCTTGTTTTTCCGTTGATCGACTTTCGCACAAATCGAATGTTGGTTTGGGGTTGTCTCGAGTTCTTGTTTCATCGTGAGTATCCCTCTCTCTCTCTCTCTCTCGATTGTTTTTAGGGATTATATCTGTAGTGAAATATGGTAAATTTATTTTTATTTTTCAATGGTGTTTGGAGAATTGTTTTAGCTTTCGATTTTGAATTCTGCAAAGATATATTTTCTTTTTCTTTTTTTAGCTCTCTTTTTGAAAATTTCTTCTTTCGATTAGTTAATTTTCTTTTTTGTTCCTAATCATAATAGAGGCCAACTTCCACGGCTTCCTGGCGAGCTTGGATAACAATTCACATGTTATTCTTATTTATAATGGTTCTCTAAGATAGTCTTGGCTATAGTTTTTTTTTTATTTTTCTTGCTAATCTTTTGATTATATGCTTTTGATTTGATGAAAATCATCTGAATGTTTTTCTGTCTGTAAATATGTTGCTTGAGTCTTTCTTGTCAACTGAATTTGTGGTTAACCCTAGCTCGGAGTGGTTGGTGACTATACATAGTTTGGATTATTCCTTCAGACAGCGATGATGATACAGGATCAGGAGGCCCAACAAAGGGTGTGTTAGGCCTTAAAAAAATGACACCTAGGAATTGGATTTTGTGATCCAGTGATGATTTGCCATTGTGCATGATAGTATCCCTTGAAGAATTTGCAAACAGAGCCAAACATAAGAGCAGCAGGAGCATGAGCACTGTGCCTATTGAATGGTCTAATGGCTATTTGCAGCATAAAGAGTTTATAGAAGTGTCCTCTAGTGGAATGCCAATTCATCTTCCATAGCCCAAAGAGCAGGAAAATGTCTGCAGAAGCCCTTCCCCTAATGTGCAACTATATTCTAATCTATCAATAGACAGATCCTCTACTTGCAGGCAATCAGAATACTACTTTTCCGTTATTTTCTTTTGGATCCAATGAAGCTGTTGCCCATGTATCAGCAAGTATTGACACTGTGCAGTTGGATTGTGATAATACTAGCAGCCAGAGTAATATGATTCAATCGATGACGAGCATAATTAATCCTAGCGCTCTTGGAGATAGTATGGATGGAGGAAAATTTTCTTCTTCTGAACCATTTGTTGAAATATTGTGCCACGTCAGTGCGGCTTTAGTTGTTGCTTTGACGAAGGAAATCCATGTTTTCAAAATGGCAGATAGGACATTGCTGACAATGTTCTGGGGGCAGTCTTCATGAACTGATGCCTTTTCCTCCACCACCATCCACTAGTAGTAGAGCATCTAAAGATTGGGCAAATGATGATAATGTATGCTTCCATGAAGTCTGTAATGGTTGTACATGATGATTCTTGGATTATGAGTGTGGCAGTGAGATTTCCAATTGGCTATACGTACAAGGTACATGTTATTGTAGGGAATCTCTCACTGAATTTAATTATCTTACAGGAACTAGTGAATTTAATTATCTTACAGAAATTCTGGTGAGGTTGTTTCCTAACAGGACTTAGCAAAAGGTGCAGAATCAGGAAATGGCACTGAACTTTATTGGCAGGTGTTTGAGGATGTTTGCATGGAAGATGGAGCATTCAATGGTGAAAGTTCAGTTGAAGGTGACTTAGCAACTGCCGTAGGATCAGGACACGGCACACAACCTTAGTGGTGAATGTCGTGGATTTTTGTATGGAAGATGGAGCATTCAAGGATGGAAGTTCAGTTGAATGTGCTACTTCATCTTCCCATCTGCAAGATCATTCCATATATGGTAAAAGGTATAAAGACAGAGCTAACATGTTTGCACCTGAAGTACCATTAGAACCTGCAAAACCTGATCTGAAAATGGTCAAAACATCTCTGAAAGTAGAAGCCAAGTGGCACAGTAACTCAGCAGGTAAGTCATGTGAAAATAGTAAGGTGGCTTCAAATTAGTTAAATTACTTAGCACTACCCATGCCTTACTGCTGCTGTGTTGGTTTTGCAGCATGAATCCTTCCATACCATTTGCTTAATTATCCCTAGTTTCTTTCTTCTCTATTTATGGAGGTAATGCCTCTTTCCACAGAAGGAAGTTCGGCACTTTGATTTTGATAAGTGAATCCTTGAGCATTACTTATCTTACTATATATTCATCCAAAATGCCGAAGTAAATTAAGACAGTACTTATAGTTGATTCCCATTCTTGCTGTGCTGTTGCCTATTTCTATGACAATAAACCCGAAGACAATACCAAGCAAATTGTACAGCTCCATTTGCTGGATTTTTTATGTTCTTTTTAAAGAAAAGTTTAAAGACGTTAAAAGTCATAAAGAAGTGAAGATCCACTATGCAGTTTATTAATCATTAATTGAAACTACAATAAAATTTATTTAAATATAGGGTCGGGTTCATTTGATCCTGAATGAGCAAATTCATCAAGAAATTACTCTGCTAAAAAAAATTTTGTAACATTCCCATTCATATTTGCATTTTCTGTTCCTATTGTCTTCTCACGTAGCTGATACTTACATTCCAGTTCCTGTCAATGAATAATAAGCTTGCTGAACGTTTCACCTATTTGTAGAACCCTGGGTATGTGGTAATGTCCTGATTGCCGACAGAGTATACTGAAAAATGTCTTATTTTACTGCAGGAAAAGCAGAGAGATGGTGGCAGCTGTGCTGGTAGAAAGGCACTCGTCTTGAGTGTGGAAGACCTTAGATTTCTATTCACCGTTGACTAGCATATTGTTACATATCTTTTGAAAGGTATGATAAGCTAATTTATATGATCTTAATGTATCCAGTGTCTAGTTTGCGGCTAGTTCTATGCATGCCAAACATCCTTAATACAAGGTGCTGGCTAATTAAATTGCAGGCAACTTTTACATGGAAATTCTATTTTACAGAGGATCCATTGGCCAGCATTTTTTCATGTCAAATATTTTTTTGATTTGCTTATAGTTTGAAGAAGCATTCACCCTAGCTTTTCTGTTTATTTCCATCTAGAATTTATTTCATTTTGTTTTATTTAAAAGGAGTTCTAAGGTCTATCATGAATGGTACTAGTAGTTGGTCCGTGATAATTGGTCTATGGTAATGCATGCATTATTAGCTTTTTGCAAAATTTTACACTTTGAATAACAGAAGTCCTTAGATGACTATCTAATTACTTCAGTACACAGTTTTGAGAAATTTCTTTCACTTATGGAATTAATGATATGAAGTAATTCCTTATCAATGAACACAAGTAATGAGAATGGTTGGCTGCTTTCCTGGAACGAAGGGAAACTGGGGAAACAGTTTTCAGTTGTTAGTCTGTTGCTTATAAGACACAAACAACTGATGGCTAGATAACTTTTGCAGGGAACAACATTACACCCCAATCATAGCATTTGTTATGTGAGAGCCAAGTGATGACCCTTCTATAATATTATATAAACTTCCAAGCTTAATGAAATGCAACTCTGTTTCTCACAAAAAAAAAAAAATCTCAATGATGGAAAAGCATTCGTGCCTTTATCCTGACAGCCACTCATTCTTCATCTTGGTGACATTTCCACTTAGTTTTATATATACTTAAATCCGCTCCACCAAGACTTATTCTTTTGTCCTGTTTAGTTTCCGTGTTTAGTGCAGCATCATTATGCTTGTTATCCATGATATACACATTTGGCTATACTGTCTTCAAAATTTTTGTTGAAGTTTTCAACTTTGCAGTGCCCTTACTTTTAGTTCAACAAAGAAGGGGTGCCATTTGCTAGCACCACTTGAATATTTTTGTTTTATTGACAAGGGTGAACTGAGTGTGATTAAAAAATATCAACGCTATTGTTGTTTCGGCGTTGCTACTTATATGAGACCAAAATGTCATAGTTCAGATCATATATTCATAGAACGCTTTTGCTTTATAAACCGTATATACTCTGGGGGTACAGTATCATAGTTCCAAGCTATGGCTAGAAGGACTTCGAAGTCTTGGGAGATGTAGGAAACTAGGAATATCTTATAAGCATTGTGTGGATTTGGCAGTGTTAATAGAAGCAAGATCAATTAGATACATAGTTGTTTGATCAATAATAAATACTGACAGGAACCTGGAATCATGCCAACTTTAGAAGAATTGTAGTTTTGCTTTTAGTAATAAAAATATTGGTTGTATACCAATTAGTTTAGTAGCCTTTTTTACCTAATTCTCCAATGCAGGTTTCTCCATGCTTAAATAATAGAGGCTGCTGGCACTATCAGCTCCTTCTAAAAAGATTTGCGATCTTGCCTTTTGAACAAGATGCACTCATTCCTTCTAAATGATGTTTATAAATTTATAATCATGTGATAAATTAAGCTGTTTCGGTAACAACACAAAAGAAATGTTCAAACTTAATCCACTAGGAGCAACTATGTCTTTTCATTGCATAAATAAATTCATACACATTGCATTTCTAAGGTGTTCCGTAGCAGAAGCAATGCATGCGTCAAAAGGCTTTTGCTTTCCAGCTTAGCTTTCTTCTTGTTGCTATTTTGTAGGTGCGAAAAGTTTTTTTTTCTCTAACTGAAAGGGTTCAATGGTAACTGAACGGGACAAACTTCTGTGAATGAGAAGAACACTGAATATTCTGATATGCAGGAAGAAACAATTGGAAGTGGCCATCAAAGGAATGCAAGAAATGTTTGTCATGAATGTAGCAGTACCTACAACAGTTAGATTGCGTGAAGTTAACCAAAGTGTTTATATTCCTGTTGTAATTCAGATCCCTCGAAGATTCCTGTAAGTTGTTCTTCGTGTTCATCTGAGGTACTCAATGATATTATATTATAGCTAGCATTATAAGAAAATCATTCTGTTGATAGCTGGAAGGGGAGACTAATATCTTAATCATATGTATACTAGAAGATAGTGGCATTACATAGAGAGCTCAAGTGAAACAAAATGTAATGGAATTTAAAGAGTCCTATAATGATAAAGGCCGTCATGGTAGTAGCATATAGCCTTTTTGCAAAGGGTAACTGCCCTAAAAAGCATGGAAACTTCAACCACTTGTTGTATTTGTATGTACATGTCAATTACTAAATTAACATACAGTTTGTTGCGCAAATTTTGTGACTTGTGAGTGTTTTTGCTTTTTGAGTCTATTGATAATTTACCAGCCGTCATTGTAGTGGAAAGAGGAGAGGAAGGAGGTGAAAGAGAGGCTGCAGAGGGGGAAGAGTAACGCAGTTGCAGAGAAGGAAATGAAGAACAAGAAAAGAGAAGTAGGGGCAAGAGATCCCAGAACTGATCATATTTATTAGATATAAAGTCACTTCAGATCGAAAGCGACTTCCAACGCTAACCAAACATTAGTAAGTCATTTTAAGAAAGAAATGATACTCTTCAAATGTTTACTACCTATTATTTACTTCTTATTGGAAACACGTCTGCTTTTGTTAATTACTTTTTCTTAGTACGTAGAGTGAAGAGTTTTAATTAATTAATCAAGTATGAATATGTATGCAACTTATCTCAAGCTCTCTGTCCTTCCCTATTCTCAGCGCAATGGTGCCTATAAGTTTAGCAGTAGTGCAGCTGCTGCTTCTACTCGCAACAGCGGCACTAGCCGCCATGCGATACGAGCACTTCAACGTTCACCAAGCCATCTCAAGCAATCACCACCACCATCACCGGCGTCATCATCGTTCTTCTTCCATTCACCACTCCAACCATCGATGGGCTGCCGAGCTTCTACACCGTGACCTAGTCTTTAGCCGTAACTACTCCGGCTACAGTCACCGCCTAAACGATCTCCTCAACCGCGATGCCATCCGTGTTGCCGCCCTTACTCGCCGCCTCTCTCGTTCTATTCCCTTCTCTGCTGCTAGCTATCGAGAAGCCAACTTCGGGTCTGAAGTTGTATCAGGCGTTGCTGTAGGGAGTGGCGAGTACTTCGTCCGTCTCGGCATCGGTAGCCCGCCTCGGGATCAGTATGTTGTTGTAGATTCCGGCAGTGATATCATCTGGGTTCAATGTCAGCCATGCTCACAGTGCTACCCGCAACCTGAACCTGTTTTCGACCCGTCCATATCCGCCACATTCTCCGGGGTTCCATGCCGCTCTGCTTTGTGTTCTCTTCTCGATACCTCCTCCTCCGGCGGCTGCACTCATTCTGGTCGCTGCAGTTATGAAGTGTCCTACGGAGACGGTTCTTATACTAAAGGAACGTTGGTTTTAGAAACCTTGACGCTAGGCGGCGCAACGATCAACAACGTAGCCATTGGTTGCGGCCACCGCAATCACGGGTTGTTCGTTGGAGCTGCCGGACTTCTTGGGCTCGGCGGTGGGGCTATGTCGTTAGTCGGCCAGCTCGGCGGACAAGTCGGTGGCGTGTTCAGTTACTGCCTTGTAAGCCGCGGTAGATCAAACTCCGGCGGGTCTTTAGTTCTCGGAAGAGCAGCGGCGGTGCCCGTCGGCGCTGTATGGGTGCCGCTTCTGCGAAACTCCCGAGCACCGAGCTTCTACTATGTTAGCATGGAAGGGTTAGGAGTTGGTGGTGTTCGTGTAGCTATAAGAGAAGAACTGTTTCAGTTATCGGAAGACGGCGAAGGCGGAGTGGTAATGGACACAGGGACAGCAGTCACACGGCTTCCGACGGCAGCTTACGAAGCTTTAACCGATGCATTTGCTGCGGCAACCGTAGAGTTGTCGCGAGCGACCGGAGTTTCGATATTCGATCTCTGCTATAACCTGCAAGGCTACGCGAGTGTTCGCGTTCCGACGGTGTCCTTCTACTTCACCGGCGGCACAGTGCTGACATTGCCAGCGAGCAATTTCTTGATTCCGGTTGATGAGAAGGGAACTTTTTGCTTTGCGTTCGCTGCGTCTACAAATGGGCTTTCTATTATGGGAAATATACAGCAGGAGGGTATACAAATCACGTTTGATTCTGCTAATGGCTTTGTTGGTTTTGGTCCCAACACTTGTTAATTTACTATACTATCTATTTTAAGGCTAGCTAGTTATTACCATCTCTGAAACTTTTCAATGAACATCTTCATGATTGTTAGAAAAGGTGGTTAATAATCTGTTAATTTGCTTGCTTTAATGTTGTCTTTAGCTGAGGGGACATGGATGGTTTTATAGGCTTTTACTGTTTTTACGGGTTACTTGTTTGAAGGAAGTCAAGATCGGACTGGGAAAAAAAGTAAACAAAGAAGTTTTGATGTATAGTGGAGAAAAAGGAGTCTTAAAACCTGCAACAGAAAAAGCAAAGCAAATTACAAAGAAAGAAAAAAAGGACCTGAAGATTCCCTTGATGGCATGGATATGCGCTGCACTCTTTTGTTCAAACACAATGAAAACTTGGGCAGAAGTTTTTGAGTTCCCTCCAAGTTAAAGCATCGTCGTTTAATATCATCAGGTTCATCTCTGACTATAGAGCCAAAAAGTTAGGTTAGTGGCAGTGGAAGAGTAGTACAATGATGAAAAGGATGAAACTCAAGAGCATGACTATGAATGAGATGGCTTCATTGAGAACCAGAAAAGCCTGGGAGAGCTGGGACGAGCCATGTCTCCAATGCTTTTTTTTTAGGCAAAGGTCACTTCTTTATGCAAAGGAAAGAATCCATTTCTAACTCCAAAAACCTGAAATTACCATACTGCAGATTGAGTCTCCATATTTTAAATTACTCTTCTTACAGGGACTTTTCAACAAGAAGTGAATCATGGTACAGTAACCAAGTGCACAACAAAACTAGTCTGGCTTGCCCAATCAGGAGTCCAGAATGATTCATTAAAACTATCCTTTTCTTTTGGTCTGCTATTGCAAGAGACATTAACCTGTTACGAACACACAAGATTGGTAACATGGATTACAACCTGAAAGCAGAAGAAGAAATATCAGGACCATAACTGATAGAATAACCTGCACAATTAGAAACTTATCAGCAACAATCAGCAAAGGCAGACAAAGTTGAAGAAAAGGATGGCTTACTTTATCTGCAATGAAATGTTGGTGCCGCATGATAGCATTCCTGTATGTATCTGTTCTCACACGATCCTGTAGAACATTAACACCTGCAATCAGTCCATATGCTAAAGAAAATGCAGATGTTGCTGAAACAATAATGCATCAAATCTAACTAATACATTTCAAAGTTGAAAGGAATTCTCAGCTTCAGCAGAGTTTATTTAACCTGAAACTACAGCACCTAATCATAATAACACAATACTGCACAGCTTGTTTTGGAGATCTTCTGAATAGAAGATGAAATGGAAGATCAAAACCATAGAAGTATCAATCTATTATGATATGATACAAGTACTTCACCAAAATTTTAGTATTTTCATACAAAACACCAAAATGAATGCGTCTACCTTACCGTATTCCTTCCACATTTATTTTGCTTTACAAAAAAACCAACTAGTTTGAATAAGATGACAATTTCAGAGATCAGATAGCAGCAATAGTTTAAGTTCACTTAATTCTTCCTTTTACCTCATATTCAACTTCTAAGTATTTCTCAATCAAACAACTAAAACAGATTTACAAAATTTAAAAAAATAATAATAAAACCAAGCCATGCTGCATATTATAACTATACTTAATAAATCACCAAGCTATAAATTGCCCTTACTTCTCTATATCTCATTTCTCTTCTTTCCACTTTCAACTAGTTTAGAAACAGAAATTATTCAATTTCCACCTACCCAATTTCAGCTTATCATTCAAAACAACAATGAGCCCCAAAACAAAGCTGTAAAACACACCCGAGCAGCAAAACTAGAGCTAAACTGACAACCGGCAACGTGATCAAAACCTTCAAACCAACCTTGATCATCTCCTCATGTATACCGACATGTGAATAAGACTGGAAATAAGCTTTATCGAACTCAGTACACGGCGAAGGGGACGGCAGTGATCTATACCCAGCAGCGACGCCACCTCCGCTTCCACGTCCTCGCCGGATACGGCCTTTTCTGTATCCGCTGTCATGCCGCTCGTGGCCATTACTGTACCCGGCGCTTCCCTGCAACATTTCCTCACGGAGCAAAGTGAAACGACTCAACGAATGAGTTGGGTGATTCCGCTGTTTTTGTTTTCTTTTCTTTGCTTTGCTTTGCGGGTGAACGAACGAGTTGAACGAATAGGTTCGCTGTCGCCGTTTTCTCTCTCTCTCTCTCTCTTTAATTGTTTTGTTTTTTCAGTTCGTTTCAGTTCTGGCTCTGAAACTGAAACGAGTGATGAAGACGCAAGGCTTGCTGATGATGGTTTTTGTATTTGTCAAAGAAAAGGTTCATACTGAGGCCCATATTCGTTACATGTTAAGGGGCCTTAAATATAATGGGCTAATTGTTTAGGCCCATAAGCTATCCTTTCTTGAGCATTGCTGTCGTTGCTCTATCAATTGGAGATGATCAAGATATGGTTTAAAGTTTAAACTTCATTATTTTTCATTTTAGTGATTAATTTTCCTAAGATATTTAAAGTTTAAACTTCCATCTCCAGCTACGGCTTACTGAGAAGAATAAGTAGTAACGGTGGTATTGCAATATTTTGTTTGTTATGCAAATAGTTTAGTGAGACAACTCATTGCCATGATTCAGATTAGGCAATTTGAAAATTTAAAGCAATGAACGGATAACCGTAAACTGGGACAAGAATATCAATGGTTTGGTTTTGATTTTTTTTCTTTCCCTAGAGTAAATTGCTTGTAGAGATTAGTCTTTTGTTCTTGATAAATTGGTAAGCTATCTTATTGCTAAGCTATGTCATTTGCATTTGCGTGATTTCCACTGTTCTTCCGGAAGTTTCCAATAAGTTAATTACTTAGGTCCTTGGTTGCTTTAACCGCTTGAATCAGTAGATTAGGGAACGAGTGCAAAAGTTTCAGGCAACATGGATGCTGATGGGAGACCGAGTAAGAATTCAGACTTAACTATCACTGACTCTGTGTTAATTTAGTGGTATCTGTAAGTAAACAGTAGAAATGGTAGGACATGTTTCAAATCATTAAGGTGCAACAGCAACTTGCGTCCAGAACATGTTTGTGGAATTGCCCAGCCGAGTAGGAATCAGGACCACTCAGAGAACGCAGACAAATTTTGGGGCCTGCATGATTGGAAGAAAGGTATTGGTTTTCCCCCATTGAAACAGTGTTTATCTTCAAGAATTCTATTGTCATGTTGCAATCCATGCAGGAGTAGGCTGTCATTTAGATGCTTGGTTTTTTCTTGACTGCCTTCTCGTGGCTGCAATTTATACCAATTTTCACGTCAATGGTAAAAACATATCAATCTGTTATTTTCTTTCTTTTTCAGCCCAGTTTTATTTGCAGAACAACTAGGTATTTGTCTTTTGTTCATCGGTCTCTTTCTGTTCGATAATCTCAGATTATGTTTCCTTACTAACTGATTTTTCCTTGTTTCGATTGAGCACAGTTCAGTTACCATCTAAAACCAAAAGCCTACTTCTTAGTTAGTGGTGAAGCTCCAGTTCTGCTTCTCTTACCTTGTGTTTCTAGCAACTTGAGTGTTCTTGGTTCTATTGTCTCTTTGCTTCTTGTGAGAGCTTGGTGGCCCATCTGCTCACCTCCATGCTTGAAAAGTTATCCTCCACTTTTCAGTTTCAATAATTTCTCATATTCATCTGATCCCAGAATCATTTTTCCTAATCTTTGTCCAATGTTTCACTATCAATACGTAACTATAGGGTAAATTTGACGAAAAGGAATATTCGCTTTTGCCTATAAGTTGATGGTGGTGGAAAGTGACTCATCTTTTTGGGAGGATGTTGATAGTTCTAGCTAGTTTCAGTGTATTATTGCTGACTTCCCAGATTGTGACGATTTATGCCTAATTGTTGAAGCTTGAGAGATGGTCGTGGAAGAGGCTAGCAGCAGTTCCTCATGGAGCAGGGAAGAGGAAAAGGCATTTGAGAATGCCCTTGCAACTTGCCCTGAGGACGGTGATGATCGGTGGGAGAAGATCTCTGCAGCAGTGCCAGGAAAATCTGTAGATGAAGTTAAGCATCACTATGAGCTTCTTGTGCAGGATGTAGATTGTATTGATGCTGGCCAAGTGCCTCTGCCCAACTATACTTCTTCATCAGAAGGTTCAGTTGAGCATGGCAATGAGGGCGGCATGAGAAGTCATAGGAAAGGTGGGCATCATACTGATTCTGGTCATGGTGGGAAAGGATTTAAATCAGACCAAGAACGGCGGAAGGGAATAGCATGGACTGAGGATGAGCATAGGTAAACTTAAGTTGATGTGTGATTTTTCAAGGCGTATATGAATTCACTACTGGCTTGGTTTCTTATTCTGTTAAATGCTTCCTTTTTATCGAGTAAATATTCAAGGACATCACAAGTAATAAATTATGCTGCCCGCTTTTTCTAATGCTTACTGCTGATTACGTTTTATGCATTTTTTGTTATCTAAAGTTGGACCTTTTAGGATTACGTTAATGTAGTTTGGTTATTAGTTTGTTCCCAGTGGATTGACGTTCCTTGAGGGGGAAAAAATTGTTTACTCAGTAATCCCCTCTCAGTCTCGTATGTTAATGAGGTTAATACCTCTTCAATGACATGCTCAGTCTGGCAAACCTTAAAGTAACAGCATGAACAAATTTTTATTTTGCTGTGTCACAATTCTTTTCTAAATTTATAATTCAATGGACTTTGAGTCTTTTTAGGTTCAGAAATAGTCAACTTACCCAGGCAAACCTCCGGGAACATAGTACATCCATGTTTGTGGAGTTATCTTTCCATATATTTCTTTTGTTGGAATTATATTCCTATACCTTACAATTTCTTCCGCAACTAAACAATGGATGCACACAACATACTTAAGCAAAATCCTCTAGATAACTGTAAGATGTCTGCATTCTTTTATAGATGTAACAAAACGGCATTGATATCTGCTTTTGTTCATTTATTTGTATACCATGTTCATGTAAGTATCACAAATGGATCTATCCTGTTACTTCCAACAATTTTTATTTTAGTTGTCCTTCAGAGAAACCATAGTCCACGGTCACTCTTCTGTTCATACGACTGTTTTAAGATTTGGTTAATAAAGTGAAGATGATTCTAAATGACCATGACATGGTGCCATTCTGCTAAGTTTCTGAAGTAGTTCTAAGGAAAAGACAACATTGTAATTTGTAAATGTTTATCCCCTTGTCAAGGAGATTTCAGGATCTGTTGGTCTTTTTCATGGTTCTCAGGTCTTCCTAAGCATCAAATGCCTACCTTATATTTCTTTCTCAGGACATGCCTTAGCGTATGCATATTGCATTTCATCTTTTCTGGTTGCAGTTGCAATTGGTGTGTACCTATGATCATACTTAATAATCCTTCCTGGTAATGCCTGACTCCTTTGAAGGGATTTGGTGTCTTTATAGTGAAAGGCCATAAAGCTGATGATAGCAATATCATTATCTAACATAATTGATAGAGTACACTTGATGAGAGTAGTGATAGCTTAAGTTACATGCAGTTGACTAAGACAAATTCGCTATTGTTTCGTCTACTTTTACTGTGTTGACATAGGAAGCAACCATGACGAGAAACAAAATACGCAATTCTTGCAGACGACTCATATTCTGAAGTTATCACCTATGGTAAACTGAAATCTTTGCAAATATTAGATGTAATCTATCTTCTGGTTCTTAAAAGTGCTTAAACTTCAGAAGTAGTGATTCTTTAGTAGAAATGATTGATACATTCATCTGTAGCAGATATGTTCTTAGTCACGCATGGCAATTCTTTTGACATTAGAAATCCTTTTGAAGGAAATAGTTTCTTGTCTGTACGATTCCTTATCGTAAACTTGTTTCACCATTCCTTCTACAGTCATCAAATTGTTGGTTTCTTGATTAAACATGCAGGTTGTTTCTTCTCGGGCTAGATAAATACGGGAAAGGTGAGTGGCGAAGTATATCTAGGAACATTGTCATCTCACGGACTCCCACTCAAGTGGCTAGCCATGCTCAGAAGTACTTCATCCGATTAAATTCAATGAACAAAGACAGGAGGAGATCAAGTATCCATGATATCACCAGTGTTAACAATGGTGATATATTAACCCCACAAGAGCCAATCACAGCCCAAGCAAATGGCACAGCAATGGCTCCAGGGAAGCCTTCAAAGCAGACCCAGTCTGTTGCTGCTAGTCCTACTGGAATCAGTATATTTGGAACAACAATTGGACATCCAGTAGTAGCGGGCGGACTTGTATCTGCTGTAGGAACTCCTGTTCTTCCTGTTCCTGGTGCACCCCATATGGCATATGGTATCAGGCAACCTGTTCTCGGAACATTAGTTCCAGGAGTGCCAATGGGTATAACTCCATTGAATTATCCATTGCCACATGCGTCTGTTCAAAGGTGACCAGAAAACCCGAGCTTATAAGAATAGTGCTAGTAGGAGGTATGTAGGAAATAAAATTTTGTCATCTTTGTGGATCGATGCCTTGTTATAAGTCTAGCAAGGTTTCGATACGAAGTAGTATGTCATGTTTCTCTTGATAGTGTAATGATCTCCCTAGTAGAACAGAATAAACACGTTCAAGGAGTGTTGTGCTTCATTTGCTGTTTATAAACAGGAAGCTGAATTCATGTTTTAGTCTTCATTCTTTCATGCGCATTAGAAAATAAACTCGTCTTACCCAGCAAAGATTGCGTAAGATGTTACAATCCAGTTTTCATGAAGGTTTATATGGATAGAAGATTTCCTGTTTGTTTTCTGGTCAATCTTCACCTAACATGGATTACTTTTTTTTTCTTTCTCATGTTCAACATGGAAGTGAAATATTTATTGATAAATAATGGTTTCCTTTTGTTTGTTCTAGTTGTTCACTTTGTTTATTAACAAGAAGACAAACTACCACTGACCTGCCAGACAAATGATAAGCGCCTTTTTTAGCAACCGAAAAGTTGATTAATGAGACACTACTTTGCTGATTCAGCGCTGATTCAGTCCACATGAAACGCAAAGATTGTAAAATTGTTTTTGTTCTTTAGATAATTAATGGAAAAGGTTGCTGTTCTACCTAATTTAAGAGAGTAACAAACATATAAGAATATAGTGAGTGTTTGGCATTGCTTAGAAATTTTTGTCATTCCAATTTTTTATTTTATATTTTTTAATATATTTATAGAATATTTTACATATTTTTTTAAAATTTAAAAATAAAAAAATTTACATCATAAAATTTTATTATTATTTATTTTTATACTTTAGATAAAAAATAAAACTCATATTTTAATAATTTGAAAATATTTTTTATTCTAAATTTTTTTTTAAAAAAATACTTTCAAACAATAATTTCTCAAACCTAACATGGATAAATCTCAAAATTCAAGTACTCGCTAGAGTTATGAACACAACTTTTGCAAGTAGTTAAAAGTCATGAAGTTAAAAGTTGAACCTGCTTGTTTAAAAGTTCTCGCAAATTATACTCTGAAATATTTGCTGTTTTATTTCACCCCTAAATAGAGAACTGACCTGTGTTGTCTGTAGAATAAACCTGAAATTTTAATTGCAGTAACTTATAAAACTTAGAACACCCACTTATTTTAGAAAAATTTATCTTTATACTACACCCCACTTTATATAGAAAATGACACAACGAAAGTTAGTTACCCGTTTTTAAAAAAAAAGTTTTTTTTTTCTTCTTCTTTGTCAGCTTTGCCAGTTATGATTCTTTTGTTCCTATGATTTCAACATGATAAATTGCTTATGAACTAGTGAGTCATTCAACCACTTCAACATTGTTCTTTAATGAAATTCAACCACTTTTGTCTTGCTTTCATTCTATTTAAAGTTGCTGACATTTTGTTTCAGTTTTCAAGATAAAACATTGCATTGCATACAGTTGAATTGCAGAATGAAGAATTCAGGTTATGATGATGATCATGTTATAGGGCTTCCTGTGTCTTCTATCAGCTACGCGGCAGAAGAATTTTCACAAACGGATGCTTGTGATTCTCGTAAGATTAACGATCATTTCTCTCAGGGATCATATGCAACTTCTTATGCCAGACAAAGTAAAGATTTTTGTGACAATTTTTTATTTTATGTTATTTTCTTTCCTAGTATTTTGGATGAAATTTTGATTTTAATTTCTTTTCCTTTGATGAAATTCAGGAAAAGTTGATTCTGTAATTGATTGGATGAACAAGTTCAGCAAGAAGGCTAATGATTATGTTCAAGGGATTCGAGAACACGGTAAGATATTGTTTATTCCAATTCAAACATTTCTCTTTATGCGAACACTCATTCTGCATTTTGTTTTTTCGTTGTTCTAATTCCTTTCAAATCATTTGCAGTGAAGTTGGGCACCAACATATATGAAACAATGAAAGGAAAATTAAGTCTTGGAAAAAAAGTACTTCAAGCAAGAGGAATCGAAAGAGTTTTCAGACGAAACTTCTCTTTCGACGAAGGTGAAAAGCTTCTAAAGGCATTCCAGTGTTACATATCAACATCTGCAGGTCCTATCTCAGGCTTACTTTTCATCTCAAACAACAAGATCGCATTTCACAGCGACAGATTACTCAAACTTGTGTCTCCTGATAATCACAAAAAACTTGTCAAAGCTCCATACAAGGTTCTGATTCCGTTGGCAAGAATAAAGAAAGTGAACACAAGTGCAAGTACCGATAAGCCGAATCAGAAATATATGCGGATAGTTACAGTTGATGATTTTGAGTTCTGGTTCATGGGGTTTGTGAATTATCAGAAATCATTCAAGTATTTGCAACTCGCAATGTCTGAGTTTGAAGCAGTGAACGTGTTACAGTCCATGTTTTGCTAGCAAAGGCCTTTCTTTTTCCCTTCCTGCCTTCCTGTACATTAAGTACAAACTTGTAAATTAATCCCAAAAAAATTGAAAAACAACATTCAGTACTGTTTGCAATGATTGAAACTGGAGATTTTCTTCTGTTTGATGAAGCATAAGCACATGGAATGTTTGAAATTCAAGACAAAATTCATAAAAACAAGAAGTTATCCCCATTCGTAGCAATTAATGTTTTTATATGAAAACATTTTGCCGTTGAACCTAGTTAACTATATCAGTATCAGATTCTCAGAACATCTGTTAACTAGTATTACTTCAGTTGACAGCATTGCACGAAGCCTTGAAGAAATCAAACAAAATTGATATTGTATACTGGAGTAGCTGGTTAGAATCTTATATGCTCAGTGAACATAAGGACTTTGCCTCTAGATTAGATGCCTCTTTCGGTTTATAGCTTCATGTACAGCGTAAACAATTTGGATACTTCTAAATTTCTGAAGAGTTTTCTGATACTTAAATCACTGTGAAACAAAAGTTAGGCACTTCGAAATCTATGCGGCGTGTCTGATTCTAGTTGCATGCTTGCCTTGATACATAAGACTAAAATCTATGATTTAAGTATGTTCCCTTTTCAGCAATGCCAAGAAGATCAATGCTTTTCAAATTATTCCACCAACCATTTAGAGTCGCTGACTCGGCCCCGCGTATGATGAAATGAAGATGGTGACATACTGAAATGTTCCACTGCCAAAAATCTCCTGAAGTCTGATGCAATGCCAATAAAGAGGTTTGATACTTCAACAATTCTAGAAATTGGTTCCACATCAAAAGCAAATCTCTGAGAAAGTTCTAATCCTTACATTCTAAGTATCTAGGAACAAGTTTGTTGTCTTTTGTTCTGATCTACTTTCCTTACTTCATGGAAAAATAAAATGAAAACAACATTCAAGCACAAAGCTGAACCTTGATATCCATAGCACATGCAAGACACTATCTTTTATTTCTAGGGAAAAAAGAAAAGAAAAAAGTAATCTTTGATTCATATTCAGAGTGGTTCATGTTCAAATCTTTTTATTTATTGATTGATGACATGAAGATGAGTGTGAAAATATGAAGCGGTGACTCATCTATTCACTTTCTTTTAATTCATTGTTGCTGCCACTACTTGTGTATATAAAAACATCTTCATCAGAGCTGTTAAGGCAGTAGACACAAGCAGCTCAACGGAAAACAAGCACGCAAACAAACAGTTTGTAATTCACTCGAGGATGAAGAGCACAAGCTGTGATCTTCAGTCTGTAAGCACTACAAGCAGTTCTCCTCTGGAACAACTTACGGTTCTTCATTCAACTTCGCACGGTCTCTTCAAATCGAAACAAAGTGAGTTTGCTATATGTATCTTCTAAAAGTTCAGTATATCTATATATTTTCTCTATTCTGAGTTGTATCCTTTTGAAATGCAGATACGTTGAATTCACTGGTAAACTGGATGAGCAAGTTCAGTAAGAAGGCTAACAACTACACGAAAGGCATTCGAGAGCACGGTAAGAAACACACATAGCTTATTCATGCTTTTGCAATTAATAATTGCATTCCTTAAGCTAAGTGTCTTGTATTTGAAATGTACAGTCAGTTTGGGATCGAATGTACCGGAAACGTTGAAAGGAAAATTGAGCTTGGGGACAAGAATTCTTCAAGCAGGAGGAGTAGAGAAAATCTTTCGACGTAGTTTCTCCATTGCAAAGGGCGAGAAGCTGCTGAAAGCATTCCAATGTTACCTTTCAACGACAGCTGGTCCGATTTCTGGAGTGTTATTCATTTCCACTGAGAAAGTTGCGTTTCAAAGCATCAAGTTTCTGGTACTCACTTCTCCTAAAGGAGATGTTGCAAAGATCCCATATAAGGTATCAACAAGTTTTCGACATGAATAATTCGTTCAGATGTAAAACGTCCTTCATAGATAGTAATGTTTCTGATATAGAGTTTTCTGCAGGTTTTGATTCCGTTGAGAAGAATCAAGAGAGCAAATCCAAGTGAGGATGCAAACAACCCGAACAAGAAATACATACAGATAGTTACAGTAGATGACTTTGAGTTCTGGTTCATGGGTTTCTTGAGCTACAACAAGTCTTTCAAATGCCTACAACAAGCAACACTTGAATCACATCTGAACCGAACAGATATTGTTGTGAGCAATCCAAGATCAAGCGTTGAAAAAGTTCCAAACATGAAAGGCTACTGCTGATTTTTGCACAATCTGATCTGTTTAGTATCATGACTTGTGAGACTTTCAGATTTTGTGCCTTTTTTTCCTTACAGACAAAAGCTCAGACATGTAAAATGCATCTATTGATGGATATGTCTTCTCATATCTTTTGGCTCTATATATACATTTCTTCTCGAAGGTTTTGCAGCCTTAACTTGAAAAACAAAACTGCGCCTACTATCAAAGACAACACTCTTGTTATTGAAACACCCGTTTTCAGATATGTTCACAATGTGAATAGTGTCACTGAGAAGTTGCTGCCTATTGTTCAGTGAGAACTACACAGATATCAGCACTATTCTCTAATATAAAGAGTATCTCAAATGTATGTAATGAGTAAGTATCACAAAAGAATCGTATATATACATTCACTGGAGGCAGATCCAGAAAGTCCACAAGGCCACCTTTCCCTCTCAAGCCTTATCCTCTAAATTACCTACATGTAGTTCACAGAACCCTGTGGTTGTACTGTCAGACATATATGACTGGGAGTATTTACTGCCAGTAAGCAATAAAGCTAATGCCAAAAAAGATAATTAAAAATCTTTGCAACATGGGAGGATGCAATCTGCCAAAAACTTGGTTAATTGGGAAGAATAGAGGCCTGGATGGCTGCGGAAATGGTCAACATGAGGTGAGGATATGAAGTTGCATGCCCTAACTTCATGTCCAGCTCTCCGTTGAGCCTCGATGAAAGTTTCCACAGACTTCACAGGTATAACTCTATCAGCAGAACTGTAGATGTATAGCTGTGGGCACTTCGGTTGTTCAGATGATAGTAGGTCTAACACATCTGACAGCCTCCTGTTAATACAAAATTGTTTTAATCTGTTAGAATCAGCTACAAATTACTTTGGATAATACTAGATTTATGTATTAAGTATTAACCAAGAATTCAGCCTTTAAGACGACATGAAAGTAAGATAACGTACCTGTTGATGCTAGGAAGGTTCAAAACAACCTCAAAGAACTTCTCAAGAACTGCCAACAAAGCTGTCTCAGTGATTGCAGGTTTAGGTTGCACCACAGAATCAGCAGCCACAAGCATGTTCAACCCTGAATCACTTGGCCTCATAGACCCCTTCGTTGCAACACTCTGCTTCTTCAAAAACGCAGCAGAAAAGCCTGAAGCCCAAACCTTATAAACAAAAAAAAAGCAAGTTAGGTCCGTGATTAAGTATGGTTAGTATCCAATTGGAATCATGATAAGCACCACTCAAAATAGAAAAAAGCCAAAATATCATCGTTGCAATTCTTTGTCAAATTGCTTTGTTTATCTTATCACTCAAATTTGTAATAGGAAGTTTGTTTGAATCAAGTGGTATAAAAAGATAGTATCAAATGCCCAGAACTAAAGCAGATTCCCACTCAACCAAACGCTCCCAGCAATTGAAAGAACAAGAAATGAAAGATTAAGGTCAAGAAGATTCTAAAACAAACGTAATAACAAAATCATACGAGCCAAGTAAACAACAAGCTGAAAATGGCCAGCTGCAAATAAACTATATAGTCAAAACTTTAATTTACCTGTGGATCAGCAGTAGCAACAGGGGCTGAGTCCACAATGCAGCCCTTAACCTTTTGCATCAGGGACCGATCTTGCTTCCCGAACTTCTCTAAGACAACTCCATATCTGTTACCATTTAGTTAGAACGACTTAGCTATATGAACAAAAGAACTAAAATATTGAGAATGCATAAGTGATCACGTCAGGAAACATACGTTAGCCAGCCTGTGTTGCTAAAAGTATGGAAGACCAAATTCTTCCCTTGCTCTTCTGCCCAGTCCGCCAGATGGATAGCAAGTAATTCAAGGTTCTGTTCTGCCTTTCCCCCAACTTTGAAGCTCATAACATCAGACATTGGGAAGGTGAATGTCACAGCATGGAATCCTCTTGATGTGTACCACTCAGCATATCTTTTCAGATGCTTCTGCTTAGCCCCCAACCATCCAAGTAACACCACCACTGTTTGGTTCTTGGCAGCTGAGCACTTAGACGTTCTTGAAGCATCATAGGCATTGGGATCTGGCAAATGCCACCGGTACATAACTTCCGACGATGACAAAGGTATAGACAGCTTAGACTCCGGCAGTTCAGCCAATTTATGCAACTTAGCATACTGGTAAGGTGATAGCATAGCTGGTGGGGGAGCGACAGAAGAACATGATTTCTGGAAGAGTACATCTGGTGTGTGAGTTAAGCTCGAATAGGGGACTCGGTAGCTGACATCACCCAGAAAATTCTGTACTCTGGGCACTGAAAAGAGCCTGGATATGTTTGAAATTGAAACCTGAGGAACCCACTGTGCTTCTCCCAAGGACTTTGGAACTGGCATTGCTTTGTTCTCAGAAATTGGAGGATCAGGCAGAGAGGCTTTAGGATGGGAAAATTTATCTGGCAATTCAGATGATACAGCAGCCACAACAACAGCAGCCACAGCTGATAACGGCCGATGAAGGTTCCCGGCGAAGGATGCCATTGGGACACAGTAAAACTCACTTGGGGAGCTTCTTCTCAAGTTTGGCCAAGTCTGATAGAATACAAAAATCCCAACTCTCAGAAAAATACAATTAATGTTACTAGCCTGCAATATGACAAATCAAGAATCGTGTTAGGGACATCAGGATTGACAAAACATCTCTCAAAAGTCGCCTCTTCAACTGCTCTGTACATATGCTATAAAATGTCAAGGATTATTGATACTTATAATGGCCACAAAAAAAAACGAGTAGGAATCAACACAGAATCTACTCCAAAAGCAATGTGTAACACGGGAAGGAAGATTCCAATCATCAATGATATTAGGCTACATGCTCATGTCCACAAAAAAGAAATATTGGGTCAATAAGAAAATTTCAGAACTCACCAGGAAATCTTGGATGCCCAGAAGATGTTATTGACAGCATGACCCACAGATGTTAAGAGGGGCCCGCTGCGGCTTGTCCCTTGCTTCAACTGTGCATCATTCTTCATGAACAGCGAGTCAAGAGCAATTCAACCTTTCAGTTCAAACAAAAACAAACTAAACAAATGCTAATGTACCTAACCAAACACCAAACGAGAATAGCTAACTAGCTGCCCTCTAAAATCTACAGAAGAATACTTTAAAATCAAATCTTTTTCTCTAAATTTGACCATTTGAAGCTTGAAAAGGAGGCGGTGGCTAGTTATTCAGAAACGTGTTCTTTGTGGTTGGGAGTTGGAAAACAGTTGGAACGCGACTGACTCAACTCGGTTATGTCTCATGGTATAACTCAAAATTCACAAAATCAATCACATAACAACACGAGAATAAAAAGCTTTTTCCAAAACATTTGTGAAGTAATAGAGAACGACATTGAGAATTTGTTTGAAGGATAAAAAAGAACTATTTTTTCCTCAAAATCGGAACAAAAATTTTGGGTGATCAAGAAGAGTCTCCACAAAATTCAAACCATTTCAAGATAGTGAACGAAAAAAATTGTTCAAAATTCATGAGAGCGACAAATAAAAGACAAATCAAAGACAGATATCTGACCTTTCTCGGCTTCACAAAGCTCCGGTTACCCAACAAGATTAAAAAAAATTCATATCTCCGTTTCAGAAAAGGGAAAGCTAAAACAAGAACAGACTTCCTTCCTCGAATCGTACGCCAGAATCGAAATTTTTAGTAAATAATTGAATGCGTGGCTTCTCCGATTCTAACACTAGCGAATCTTTACAAAAATCCACCGAATATGCTATCAAAATTCGAATCTTTAAAACATTTTTTAACAACATCGTGGGAGGAAAAGAGAACCGAATTTCCTAGCTTTTCGGTGGCTGCTATCCACCAGTTACGCCAAAAATAATTGACAAAAGAAACAAAAAATTCCAAAATACCAGGTGAAAGCGATTGCATTTCAACACAGAATCAAACGTGTCTTAACTCCTTGGCCAAAGTGAAACAACAAACAAGGAATAAATGGAGAAAAAACCTACCAAGATGTTTTCCTTTCGGTTAAATCCTTGGAAAACTTTGTTCTCCTCCCTCTCTTCTTTCCCGGTGAGAGAAAGAGAGGGAGAAGAACACAATGGAATTTGCGTTCTGGTATCTGGAAACTTCTTGACTTCGATCTCACCCAAAAGAAAAGAAAAAGAAACAAGAACTCGGAATCGTGAAGAAGAAAAAGAAGAAAGACGCGGGATGATTGAAGAAAATTTCCATAATGTCAGGTGTTAAATATAAAACAACCTACGAGTAAATAATGGACCACCGGCGAAGTTTATATGGGCTAACATAGCGCAAATGCCCTAAACAGCTTAAGCCCATCTAGACACATGACGGCCCAATTGAAATTCAAAAGTTAACGCCACGTGGCAACATCTGCACAGTAATGTAGAAACAGTATTGAGTGAGTTGTCACTGCACCGCCATACCCAACTCATATCCCGCCATCCGAAATAAAACGTTCATCAAATCACGTATCTTTGGATAACACGAAAGACATACTTTCACCAATAAACTATATCCACGTAATCAGTTGTGTATATAATCATCCACGTGGAATCATGGAAGAGTATTGTCCAGAATTGAAGGTGTAGGGGATTTAGTTAAACTCAATGGCCTGGTTCGTATTAATGGCAGAAGAGAGGAGAACAAGCTCGGGAAAAACCGCCCGAGCGTTTCATCTTCTTCTTTTCTGCACTCTCAACGAAGCAAAACCAAAACTTCTCTTCAATTTCATTCAATCTTTTTCTCTGCTTCTTTGTTGATGTCGTTCATTCATTCATTGATTTGATTGATTCAAGTTTCAATACACACACATTTGATTGATTGCTTTAAATACAAAAAAGTTGGCTTTTTTCTTCTTCTTTGGGTTTAGATTGGGACTTCGATTACATTGTTCGAGTTTGAAGAATTGGGAATGAGTGAGAGGAAAGAAGAAGGTGGAGAGCAAGAGAAGAGTAGTAGTAGTAGTAGTGGAGATAGTGGTGGTGGTGTTGGTAGAGTTCCGGCGACAGAGTTGTTGATGATGGTTTCTGGTAAAGGAAAAACTAATGAATTATTGTCGTCAACGGGGCAGGATACTAATATGTTTCACCGACAGCAGCAAGGGGAACAGTTTCTGTTCCCTGAAGTCCATTTCATGCCTGGTCAGAGATTCAGTTTGTTTCTTTTCGCTTTATTGATCAATTTCTGTTTAGAGAAGTAATCACGAAAAAATTGAACTTTCATAACTCTGTATGTTCTGTTCTTTTCGAGATTTTTTTTTTTAAATTTCCATGAAATTTGACATTAGAGAACAAGAGTCTGTAGATATTCGAGTAGTGCATTATTCCAACTTGTGTAAAGGTATAGATGTTTAGAGCCTTCATGGTGTTTGTTATCTGTTCTTAGATTCTTATTAATCGACATGCATGGTTCCAATCCCGAACTTTATCTCCAAAAACAAGAAAAAACTACATCAGGACGAAGATGCCATAAAAAAAAAAGGATAAACAGGATGCGAAAAGTAACTGTTAATGTGATAAAAAAAAAAAAAAAAGATTGAAATATTTTAATCAGAAGAACTTACCATCATGCTTGTATAGAGGTCACAGAATTGAATCCTACTGGAAATTCACTCCTAACTTTGCTTTTAACTGCATGCATGTTGGAAGTAAATTGTTCACTAAATAACTAGTGAAGTAGGGATTATAATAATTCATCCATAATGACCGAGATGGTTACCGTTGGGTTTTTTTTTTTTCCTGCAGGTCCCAATCAATTAGACATGTCTAGCAATTCGGATTTTCAGTTTTGTTCCATGAATCCAGCAGCAGCAGATTCATGGTTAACAGATCCAACTAATTCATATTGGTTACATGGTTTCCAGTTTAACAATCTGAGCTCTATAAACTCTTCATCACATGGAAAGATATGGAACGGTGTTGATGGTTGCAAAGCTCCTATTGGCTCTACATCAAACTCCATGCAAATTGAGAGCTTGTTGTCTAGCTATCATAACAATTTTAATGAAGAATTAGGTAACTTGAATTTGTTTATATATATATGAATTGCTTATGTTGAGTTACATAGCACAGCTGCTTAACCAATTCTTCATTATCTTGTGTTTCGAAGAAATGCATTTACTTTTGCATATTTGTGAACTTTAAAGCCCTCCAAGCTTTGCTGAAATCAAAATGCTGAAAGATTAGCCATCGTCATCTCATACATAGGGCGTGTTTACCAACACCCCAAACTCACTTTTTTTTTAAACTCACTTCCAATATAAAATATATATATAAATTAAAATAAAATTTTTTTATTGATAATTTTTTTTTAAATTTATTTTTAAAACTTACTAAATAAATATTAAATTAATATATAATTTTATTTTTTATTAAATATTTTAAATTTTTAAATTTTTTTTTTAAAATTGACTTTCAAAAAACTCACTTCACTCACTTTATCTACAAGGTAAACACACCCATAGTGTTGTTGTTTTGTTCAGCATCGTCCTAAGCTTTTTAAATTGCCCTTATTACAAACACAACTGCTGTTTTGTTTCCTAATGTGCAATCAACCGTGATGGTTCTGTCTGCATGGCTCCTATTGGAGCCACACGTATAAATTATTTAAATGAAAACATTTTATTCTGAAGATTACAGACAAGGAGGAGTCGATGTGTCAGGTGCTACATATAAATCAAGAATCAAGGATCCCTTGTTAATGCTATTCCCAACAACTGAAAGGAATGCTCCTTCTCAAGATCATGCAAGCAGCATCAAATCTGATACATGTGAATCAACAATATATGGTGATTTTTCTTCTGGGCAGGTTCTCAGGCAACCATTTTATTCTGCACCAAGTGAAGGTGATAATGTACGTGATGAGCTCTTTTTTCCGATATTCTCTCCTTGAGAAATAATTTCTTGGCATGTGGTCTAGTTATTCTGTTTTAAGTTCTGTTGTAGTTCTTGGTTAACTCAGACATATTTTAGAACTCTTTGAGAGTTTATTGGTAGCTATCATGGTGAGTTGATCTTTTTGCAAACCCAGAGAAAAAATTGATATATTAGAGTAGATATTGGCCATGGTTTTTCATTTGTTTTCTTGTTTACCTATCATGACCATATAACTACTGAAGCTCTTGAATAACTCTACTCATATAATTTGATTTTTTAAATAATTTTTATTTTAAAGATTTACCCATTTTGCTTATGCATCATCTTTCCATTTTGATTCCAGCAGGATGTCAAGTACATAGGATTCACAGTGATTCTGCAAAAGGAGTTGTCAAACAGCGATGTTGGGAGTGTTGGGAGAATCGTACTTCCAAAAGTATGTTCTTTTTTCTCCTCAGAAGTCTATTAAAGATAACAAATTCTTGGTAATAGTCTCTACTAGTATTTTCACTGCTTTCACTGCCTTGTGGGCTTAACTAGACAATGACAACGCTCATATTAGTTACTTCAAAAAATGTTGAAGTAATGCTGACGTTCGTCGTGCAGAGGGAGGCTGAAGCAAATCTTCCTCCCCTCTGTGACCGAGATGGACTTTTCCTCCACATGGATGACCTGGTACTTCAAACTACTTGGACATTTAAGTACAGGTGCATTTCAACGTTGCTTATAAATTGATTAATAACGTCAACAATTAGTACTCATATACTGATTGTTGTGGTAGAAAGCAAGTTCTGCAATTGATTTATGTATTGATATTGATATACTTTATTCTTTTTATTTATTTATGTTTTTGATAATTATATCATACTCTATTTTGTCAACAGGTTTTGGCCAAACAACAAAAGTAGGATGTACATCTTGGAAAGTACAGGCATGGAATTTATTCGCATGCTTAATGGTAACACCTTTCTTACATATGTAATATATTGTACATAATGATTTACTTGTGTTGCTCAGGTGAATTTGTAAGAGCACATAGCCTTCAATCAGGAGACTCTTTCATTTTGTACAAAGATGCTGCTTCTGGAGATTATGTAAGTACCTCCAAAATTAACCAAGGGTTTTTTCGTTCTTTTCCTTTGATATCGTACTCCATTGTGCAGCATATGAATTATGTGGTATGTAAGGCCCGTATAACATGAAATTCTTTCACTTATATTCAAATCAACAATAGTTTTTTATAATGAAGCTCTTTTACTTTGCAAAGTCATCATTTTGTCACATAAATTGAGAAAATGTATCTTCTACGTAAAAGATTCATCGCACTTCATTTCTGTGAAGATTGTTCGAGGAAAGAAAGCAAGCAGATCACCATCATTTTCTGGCACAACTGGCAATAACCGATGCCGGCAGGTCTACAACTGAGATTCCAACTTGCAGACTATGGATAGGATGAAGAGCAAAAGATGGCCTATGAAATTATAACTGAAGTGGAATCATTCTTCTGAAAAACAAAATGTACACTGTTTCTATTGAGGCTGTATGCAGTAACCCCTGTGCTTTTACTGAAGAGTAGTATTCTGATGTTATCTTTTCTTGATAATTCTACAATATTTTGCTAAGAGTCTGGTGGAGCTGGGCAATGAAGCCAACTCTTTATAGTTGAACGTTAAAAGTTTATATTTGTATGTATGACCTCTCTGATCCTTTCATGTTAGTAATTGATGTTAAAAGTTATTGTATTTGTGTTGGATTGTATAGATCGAAGTTGTTTCTGGATCTTGCAAAAATATTACATGAGATAAAACAACGCATTAAAAACTCTCCTTAATCAACTGTTTTGGCCACCGAACGAAGTTCTGGTTTATTCCAAATAGTTGAATATTGATATCTAGAGATAGAATTAATTTATCGAAATGATTCAAATATAATTTAGAAACAATAAATTTTTAAATAATAAGTTATTAAGAAAATATAATAATTTTCTAATAAGTAAATAAGCCATAAGACAACTGAAGAATTTAACAATTTATGTTATATTTTTGTTCCCTCTTTTGGTTACCGCTTCAAAAAAGTTATGAAGATTTGAACATGCGAAATTATGGTGTTATGAGCAAATATCAAAAAACTAATAATTAATTGTTTAAATTTCGAATTGAAGACTCACAAATAGGAGATGATTATACGATAAGAGGATTTGGAATTTGGATTCAATCGCAGGAGAAAAACTTTTGAGTAAAAAAAAATTTTGCATCAGTAGTTTTTTGGTTTCCATTATTTGCACTCGTTGTTTTGCGCTGCTGCTGAACGGCACAACTCTGTATGAACCGTTTTAACTGTCACTCTCTGCTTCGCAACTGTCAATCTATCAAACAGATTCAGCAAGTACATGCACAAGCCGTAGTTCAAAGCATTCACTCCACTTTCCAACCATTCTCTTGTTCTTTACTCAACTCATACGCTTTGTTCAGAGACATTGCTAATGCCCTTATCGTATTTCGCGAGATTTCTTCTCCTGATATTGTTTCTATAACCAGTCTCATGTCTATTTACATCCAAAACAATCAACCAAATGAAGCGCTTGCTGTTTACTGTGATGCTGTTGTCTCTGGTAGGCGATCTGACGGGTTCTCCGTTGTAGCAACTCTTTCGGCTGCTGGCCAGATTGGTAATCTTGGAATTGGTAGAATGGCTCATGGAATTGTATACAGGCAACAATTTGAGTTTGACAGTGTTGTGGGGAATGCGCTTGTTGATATGTATTGTAGGAATGAGAGGATTGGGACTGCTCGAAAGGTGTTTGATGTAATGTATGTAAAGGATTCCGTGTCGTGGAGTACCATGTTACATGGGTATGTCAAGTGCTCAGGCTTGGAGTGCGCAGGTGAATTTTTTGGGAAAATGCCAGAGAAGAGTGCTGTTTCTTGGACGGTAATGATAACTGGATATGTTCAAAGCCAGCAACCTAGGCGGGCACTGGAGCTATTCCACATGATGAAGTTTGAAGGCTCCAGACCAACATTGATCACCATCGTAGGTGTTCTTTCTGCATGTGCTGATATTGGGGCATTAAACCTTGGTCGTGTCATCCATGGCTACACCAGTAAGTTAGATGTGGGTTCTGATAGCACTGTGTACAATGCTCTGATAGATATGTACTCAAAGAGTGGAAACATCGAAATTGCTTTTGAGATTTTCCAGGTGATAGTTGATAGAGATATATATACATGGACAAGTATGATCTCTGGATTTGCAGCTCATGGAGATGGGAAAAGAGCTGTTGAATTATTCTTGATTATGAAAAGATTGGGCGTTTCCCCAAATGAAGTGACTTTCCTAGCAGTTCTTTTGGCATGCTGCCATGCTGGTTTGATTGATGAAGGCAGAAAATGGTTCAATGAGATGCAGACATCGTATAACATCAGGCCGAAACTTCAACATCTTGGTTGTGTAGTAGATCTTCTTGGCCGAGCAGGTCATCTGATGGAAGCAGTGAATCTCATAAATGAAGTGGGGATGAACCCTGATGCTGTTATATGGAGATCACTGCTTAGTGCAGGCCTAGTTCATGGCAATACTAAACTAGCTGAAGTTGCAGCGAAGGAGATAATCAAACTAGAGCCAGACGATGATGGTGTCTATGTTCTTCTCTGGAACACATATGCTGCTTCTAATAGATGGGAAGAAGCTCAGGACATCAGGAAGAGAATGGAGGAGCAAAAAGTATTAAAGAAACCTGGCTGTAGTTGGATAGAGATTGACGGGCATGTCCACGAATTTTTGGTAGGAGGCGAGATGGGCAACTTCGAAAATCAAGTGTGCCAACTCCTCGAAGGGATGGCTGAGCATTTGAAATCAAACAGTACTTTTTTCTTTTCTGTAGTATTTTGTCAGTGACATATTGATCGCAAAATAATCGTCTTTATTTTTCAAAATGAAGGATATGCAATTTTTATACTAAGTTGTACATAATATAAGCATCAACCTATGTATGAGAACTTCCGAATTTTCTGCACAAAATAACAATAATTCAGAATTATCCATCAATGATTACTAACATCGAGGGTCGAAGAGGTCATACACCCGATCTAATCATATTTAAGTACTTTGATTTACGAAAAACAAAAATATATGTACATTTTCTAAAAGAAAATACTTGGTACAGTTGAAAGAGTTCTCATTCTTTTCATCTAGAATGACCACAAGTGAATACAAAACTACCAATCAAGGGTGAGAAGTATAAATCATGCAGTTCGGGGGCTGTTTATCTTCCCCCACCATTTTTTCTTCACCTTGTCTAGGTTTACTTCACGGTTTCCAAGCTTCTGCAGAATCACCTTGGTTTCACGTACCCGAAGACCAAAATCTTTCTTCCAAGAGTCGAACGTTTGCTTCAAGCGCCTCAATTCGCGATCAGGATTCAAGCTCGCATCGGTCTCCCCTGATTTGACTTCCACCAGGAACTTTACATCATCGGCAAAGACATGGCTCCGCTGCTCAAATTCCTCAGCTAGTCGGCCAATGATGTTTAGACTAGCATTCATCTCTGTCTTCGTGATTCTTGACGTTGATCTTACATCGTTCTCATCGTGAACCTTTGCTCCAGACTCTGGCCCACTGCTGTCCCAGCTCTGGTCTACTGATGCATCGGAAATCCTCTCACTGTCATGACTTGCAAGGCTTTTCTTAGCAACTGAGAGGCTTGACTGGAGGGACCTCATCTGCCTCTGCCAAACATCCTCCATAGATTTCATTTTCTGTTCGTACTCAGACCATCGACTCTCATACTGCAGTAGCCTCTGTTGAAGCATGTCATTCTCTTCTTCCTTATTTCTGAGAGCACCTTCTGCTTTCATGATTCTTTTCTGCAGCTCTACTAGTGTAGATTGTTTTACTTGTATCTGTTCAGGTCTCGAGCCCTAGAGAAGAAACTTAACATTAGTCAATAATCATACATGGCGAAAGGTAGCAGCTATTCGAATGCAATCAAAAACTCCAAAGCCATATAAGGAAAACTTCATGACCTATCATTTTAACAGACTTCTTTAAAAATACTGACTTGAAATACTTATATTCATCATGAATATAGTTTGGTGAACTAAGAAGCAGGCGTCTATCACATGGCAACTAAGAGAAGTTTTCAACAGTTCTGAAGCATGCATGTTGAGATGACATTTTACAAAAAACATTCACAGGCTAATGCAGGTCTTGCTAAATGTCAAACTACAGGAAGGATGTCCATTTTTTAAATTTCAATGAAAAGACTGGTTCATTCTCAACAAATTATTAACACTGCTACTTTCATAGCGATGCATTTTACCTTTTCCTTTTCTGTTCCTGTAGTTTTGTATCTGATTACATCTACTGAGCACCTTCTGACAAGGCAGCCACGAACAGCTGTAGGAGAATATTAAGTTTGAAAGAACATGAACATCATTAGTACAACACCAATGAAGTGATGCTCATAAATCAGGAGCCAAAAGTGTTGACCTGTCTGTATTATGATTGAAGCATAACGTAATTGCATGAAGTTCCTCCTAGAAATTTGGGACTTCAAATTCCTTTTTATCAACATCACAGCTCGGAGCCTCTTCAGTAGAACTAAGTATTCTCTTCTTGTGTTTTCTCCCTTAATAACTAGGGCGCAAAAATATTAAAGTTTACTACATCAGCACCAATCATTCAAAAGATAAAGAGACTTCTTCATTATTTATTGGTATAAATATTGTGGACTCTCCACAAGCAAGCCTGTAAAAGTTACAGAGGACTTACAAGCTTGTAATATAAAAATGCCTTTTCTCCTCTCCTTGGCATAGCATCGTGCACGGTGGCCTCTGAAGTAGCTCTGTACTCTCAAGATTCCGTGGAGCGTCCGGTTTCTTGTATCTTCAAGTTCACCAATCTAAATTCAAATTCATGGAGTAGGAAAATTCATGATTACTGTCACAGAGACCAGTGAAAAGTGGAAGTTGTATGAAGGAGAATTGGTGCCTTTAGGCATGAAATATCTTTTTCAAGCAACAATTTACAAAGTTACCTACATAATACAGTATCAACACAAGAAAAATCATTTAAATACAGAATGCCGCAAGGAGATGGGGAGTTGGTGACATTAGCTATGAAGTATCTTTTTCAAGTAACAATTTGAAATGCTACCCCGCAAAATACAGTATCTACTCAAGCAAAATCATGTTTATAACTGAATGATAAGATCTAGAGAACTATATGTTAGACAAAATGCTGTCAATTATGAAGCAGAAAATTTTTTTAAAAAAAAGTAATCTTATATCCAGGGAAAGTTATTCATTGTAGTAAGTGCATCCACTCTATCATTGCATTCCACTGACAGATTATTATTACCTGTCCAGCTCGAAAGAATAATTTTGTATAGCCGACTCGATACATCTCAGGAAAAATATTAAACTGGTGAAGGATTTCCATGGAAATGTTAAGTGGTTCCTCAGACGTTGCATTATTAGGAAGAAGAAACCCATATCTGCAGATTCGATCAGAAAATAAGGCCTCGAGTGCTAAGAAACTCAAACAGAAAGGGTGTTAATGATGATAACTGAAAAAATAGCTACCACAACCTACCTTTTGGCAAACTTTTGGTGGGACATTCTGGTTGGATAACCCGACCGTGATATACGGACCACTTCAAGGACTCCACAGCATCTCAATTGATGAAGTATAAGTCCTTGATCATAGTTTGCAGCAAGCTGCTTGTTATTGGGTTTAATGCAGCGTATGAAATGAGGGGTTGTGTTCTCCAGTCTCTGCATAAGTTGAAATAGTTGTCCCTGAATAAGAAACAGAGAATAGAGAGATCAGAATTGCTCAACATAAGAACAAGCTTGGCAGGATTGATGCACACATACAGAGATTGTCTTACTAGACTCTACTTAATGACAAAATTCAAGCACTGCTACTATTTTAGTGGCCATCAAATAGCTGTCAACCAGGTCTTGAACTCTAAAGAATTCAAGATAACTTTGTCATTGATATCATTGTTAATGTAACCAAACTTCATTTTTCACATAATGAATTCCATTTCAAGATAATTACCGTGAGGTAGGTCATCAAACTGATAAACCTCTGAAAGTACTTATGACATAGCATTATTCTTGTAACTCTCAGAAAATTGTGAAGTTTTGCAAGTTTTAGTATTTGTATGTTGACAAAAATGAAGACTAAAAGGTCACAAGCCATTGTCACAACTGTTTGATAAATATAATGCATAACAAAGGATGATAATAATAAGTTAAAGCAGCTCCCCCTCTCAGCCATTTTATTTACTTAACACAATAATGTTTTAGGTACAGAAACTTGGCTCACAATTCCTATTTGAATGAGCAAGGTTCTTTTGCCATGGCAATAAAATTGCATATGAATTTGAAATGTACATACTTCATGTACTGGGAAACAAGCAAAAACATGTTACCTTAAACTTTGTTGCTACACTTAGCTTCTGGGAATCTGCACCACTTGTTCTATATGGATACCCAATTGTCTTATCTGATTGAGTAAGCATGTTACAGGCAAAAATTTTAGGTAGGTCACAGGTGCAAGAAGCAAGAAGTTGAATTGAGTCCATGTGAAGTAGGTCCCTGTTCTTTTCTAGGAACCCCGATGTATCATACATCACCTGATTGAAAGAGGCAAACTATCAATTTTAATCTGCTAAAATTTCACAGCAGAAGGATGTTTAAGGTCTATGAGTATCTTATGGAAACCTCTCCAGCATAATGAGTGATGGTAAATGCTTTGTCTCTTTCACCCCTAAAGCAAGCATTAGTGGCCAGGTGCTGCTTAAGCTTGTTTGCAAAAGTCAGATCGCTGCCATTTGGAAAAGTTGACTCCTCATTTAGAAGGGACAATAAACCTAATGGTTTCTGCATGAAAGATGACATAACATCAACGACAAATCAGTTTGCTGCATAAACTGTGTTACATTTTAAATTCAAGGAAGATTAATTTTTATGAAAAAAGGTCACAAATGACATATTTGAAAAGAAGAAGTAAAAGCTGAGAAAACAAGATAACTTGGGCAATTTTCATTAACACCAACCAAAAGAACTATGAATAAGTAGAACAGGAAACAAAACATCAAAATGCAAATTCAAAGTATCTGCAGAAAAGAGCATTCTTTGCATGGTTCAAGGATTGAGGAAGACCAAACAAGAACGGGGCCTTTCAAGAACTACCTTATGAAGACAAAAACTTATATTTCAGGAGTTAACATTTCTAAAAAACAAAGCAGAAGAAGCATGGAGCCTTTCAAGAAGAGTGTGATTAAATTGCAAAATTTCAAAAATCATCAATGTGTCACTTTCTCAGTGTAACATCTGCATAAGCTAGTGTAGCAACAAGACAGGAGTTTATATTAGATGAATTAGGCAAAGTATCAAATACTCATGCAATCACTAGTAATAAATGTCCTGCAAAAAAAATTGAATTAACAAAGATGACCCAAGTGTTGACATGTGCAACATACTTTCTCAAAGAGATTCAAGCAATCTTGGTTGTCCTCAAAGTCAACTTTCGACCAATCTATGCCTTCCTGTATATACTCCTGCAAATAAGAAAGTTAACATTGTCAAGTGCTAATTATCAGGAAAATTTAGTATAAGGTCTCAGCGAGAAAGATGTTATCAGGCGTCAGCATGTACTATAAAAGTTTCAGACATAATAGCTCAAGTCAACAACCCAGAAAAAAGGAAAGAAGAGCAGTTTTTTGGCAACTGCAGTTTTGGTTGATAGAGACAGCATGAAGGCATAGGGTAAATAATTTAGTAATCATAAACATGGAGCAGTACTGATGTAAAGAAGTGGCGGGTTCATTCACATTTGAGTTTTGATTTCCAATAACTGTTGCCTTTTGGCCTTCCCTTTCAGCTAAGTACTACTTACATCTCTTCCTATAGTTTCAAATGTTTTCACAAAGAAAGATTTGGCTAAAATATGACATTCTGATATAGACATTGAGTAATGCAGATAATGTTGGAAACATCATCCAACCTTTCTTTTATAAGCAACAACACATAAATAGCCATCTTTGAATGGCACCTTAAATCTCACTACCTAGCAAGAACATAATGAGCATATACTTTATATGGTGTCACCATTTATTCTAAACAAATATAGTCCCATACCATTAAGCATGAAACTCATACCTCCTGTTCCAGTTTAAACAAATGTCTATTGAAGTGCTGCTGCAGCCTTTCATTTGCATAATTAATGCAAAATTGCTCAAAACTATTTTTCTGCATGAATATGGAATCAATGTTAGATCACAATGAATGAGCCAAAATGGCACAATGACATGCCAAAAGATTCATACATCAAAATATTCAAATCCATAAATATCAAGTATGCTGATAGATCTTCCTGTGCATTGCTTCCCAACTTCGAGTGACTTATTGATCTGTTCTACCAGCCACTCAAACAAGCCAGCATACAATGATTTTGCTAGAGCATCTCTTGCATCAATTGCCTGGGAAGAAATTTTGATGGAAGAAAATTATTCCTGGTCCATTCAAATGATATATACATTAAGATAACGTCATAACAACTCACCTGCGAAAGGTTAAGTTTCTGGACAATGTTTTCATCGCCAACTTTCATTCTACGAGTTGTTAGAGCCAGTTTGAGATTTTCAATCTTGCACCCGATAAGTCTTGCAACAGTATTTACACCTGAAATAAAAGATGGAATACTAAATTTTCATTACAATTTGATTTTTAACAACAAACTGAAAGCATATTCAAGTTTTGGGAACCATAATGAACTTTCTATATGACTTATACTATAATTAGGTAGCTCCATGAAGTTTTTCTGCTTGTACTAACTTTTCTTGGTAACATGTCTAATATGCACAATGAAACAGATATATTTATCAAAATGCAAAATTACTTCAAATGTTTCTAAAGCCTACCTTCATCTTCTACAACTTCAACATGGTTCTCATTATCTATCACAGTGAAAGAGATATTTCCCAGCCATAAAATTGCAGCAAGCATAGCAAATACATTTTCTTGATCATCCTTGCCTATATGTACAACATTCATAGCATCCTGCAAAAGAACGACGAGCATTCAAACTTCAAAATGGCAATGAAGGTTTCACAAAAAAAGAAGGTTATAAAGCTTGTGAAGTGATTGATGATATGTATACAGAAATATACCACCACAGTGTGAAAGCTTTCAGCGTCCTCAATACCAATTACTGAAAAGCACTTGCTTTGTCTCAAATATTTGTACTCGTCCATTTTCTTTAAATTCAGCTTCTCTGTTGAGAAAGAAAATAAATATCTGATGTAACAACAGACGCACTGAGATTTCTAGAAGAAAGAAAATTAAGAAACCAGAAAATTGGAGATTCCAATAACAGTAACATCAACAGCAAACCTGCTTACACACGATATACTTACAAAAAAAGAATAAAACCACAAGCAACGGCTACATGCACAACTACTGCTCTTCCTTTGGTTCTAGTTTCTCACTTACCTTTGCATTAAAAAGAACAAATCTGACATGTTTCCATCATGTACTCTGGAAAGCTTGGCGAGTAGTGATATGATATAGAAAACATTCAGGTTTTTTTGAATTGTTCACTTAAGATACTCAAGATTGCACTTTAAATTCTTCACATCTCAAGTGTTTGTTCAAATATGTCAAACCCAATAACATGGTTTTTATGCACTTATGATTTGACTATCATCAGTAGCAAGAAATAATTTTTATTATTTTCAGCAACAGTATGAGGCTTCTTCAAACAGTTTAGAGTATTTACTGAACCTCACAACAAGTTTTCTCTCTCAGTTTAGCTAGATTTGACATTTTTCTGTACATCCATTAATAGATAAAATCTGGTAAACTAATGCCCTAGCTAATTAGGAAAATAGGAGATGCTCCAGAAGTTCTTACCTCTAAGAGAGGATGGAGCTCCAGCACAAAGCTGATAAAAAATATGATATGAGCGTTCACCTTCTGCGCATTGGACAACCCTGGACTGCTCAAAATATGACAAAGAAATCACATTAGTACATGGAGAAGAAAAAATCTATGTAAGATAGCCTTGTGACAATGAAGGATACCTTTTCCAGTAAAACTGTGCAAGAGTCATGGTCGACAGCCAGAAATGGAAGGCAAAATAGCAGAAGGCACTTCAGAATAGGACGCATTTTCATATTTAATATTCACAGTAGAGTATGCTAACTTACATGTTTGAATCCTAGCACCAGCAATCTTTCCTGTCGCAGTAAAATGAATTTCAATTAACTTTCCCTGCAAAACTCAGAAGCTACAGCGTAAGTTTAAATGCAAGTAGCTGAACTATTTGGCATATCTTTGTAATTAACAATTGCTGAATGCATATACAGACAGCACTCATAGACTTATGTAGTATTAGGTAAATATAATACTCACAAAGCGGCTAGAGTTGTCATTCCTTAATGTTTTTGCATTCCCAAATGCTTCGAGTATAGGATTAGTTTGAAGAATTTCATTTTCAATTCCAGTACCACCTCCAAGTGCAGCTAAATACTGCATCGCTATTTTTGCTGTTTCAGTTTTTCCAGCTCCACTTTCACCACTATAAAGGAAGAGACAAAAAATTTGTTAGTAGCCTCGAGAAATAATTTTAGACCTCTCATATCACATTAAGATAAGAGTAATTTATCATAAATAGTTTTGATCTTATAATTTTATGGATTTAATAATAAGAACAGAAATTAATCTACTCTTCATGTAGGGATACAGCACAATCTTATCATCATTTTTACCATTCCACTAGCATCCTTAGCCTCTATAAATTGTGGTAAAGTAATAAAGCACATGTTCAGAAGGTCCCAAATAATAGCAAACATGTCAATATACTTTCTAGTTACCTCTCAAAAGATCATAGGCCTTTACAATTATCAAAATGAAAAACCAAATTACTAAATTTAAGCTGCCTAAGTTCACACAGAATTCAAAAATAAAATAATAGAGTTAAACTGAAGCAAAACACCTTAAATATTCTAATAACTACAATTTTTGGGAAAGACAAATTGTTACTATGACATTTTAGGCTGAGGAACCCTACAGAACATCATAAAATTCCAACTACAAGGGGCATAAAATTAAAGTATAAGGCTTAGAGGACCATTATAATATGACAGAGTAGTGAGGCACCCCATGTTCAAATTTCCATACTTAGGATTAATTGATTGCTTTGAAAAGCATATGGCACAGTCAAGTGAAAAATGTTAATAACTAGTGGGTATACTCATTGTAACCAATATGTAGGAAGGTCATTTCCTCTCAAAAAGCATGAATAAACAAAAGAAGAAGAGTAGGAAGACCATAATACAAAATCCAATTGGATACACAGGTGAGACTAAATGCTAATGCTGAGTGGTCACAGATTACCACGTCAATGCATGCAGTCTGCTAGTAACTAAAATTGGGCAAGTTTCTTTAGCTAACTAAGGCAGCCATGTAGCTTGTTACTAACCTTATGATGATCGACTGATTAACTTCGTCTGCACATATATTCAAGCAAATCCTTGATTAGGTGCTTATATGGGCAAAGCGAATTTCAAATTAATTCCAGTCTCTGGACAAAGGGAATACTTATTATCACCTCGTATCATTTCAGTAATAGCAGTATGTGCTATTGCATATACATGTGGAGAGTCCAGGGCTTTTCTCTGATATGCTTCTATAAAATCATTTCCATAAAGCTGAACTTTTTTGAAGGGGTTGATGGCTACCAAAACTGGCCCTGCTTTAGTCTGCAGCAAAACTAAAAGTTGGTCGGAGTACAGAAACTCAAGAAATATTAAACATTAAACCAGATACCAAAGGACTGCCCACAAGGTGATATTTAAAAACATACATAGATCATATCTCGACTGTATCTATATTGCAGATTGTGTAGTACTGATGGTTCATTTAGGTAACTTAGTTGCAGAAGATCGTCTACGCCATCAAGTATACCAGGATTTGAAGGGAGCAAATCCTCAGGATTTACCCTTATCACCTGGAACAGAGAAATCACATCATAATTTTAAAATCAATGAAAGTAATAGAAGCTAACCACTTGTAAGTGCAAGAACCACTAAGATATCAGCAGAAAATATGACAAAGGAGGCTCTACCTTTCCCTCAGGAAGACAAACAATCGCCTCTTCTCCTATTGTTGCCAGTATCTTCCCAAGTACCCACTCTCCATCCGGAAGCTGACACCAAGCTTGAACCTTTCCAACAAAAGACTTGTAAATTACCTTTCTAAAACAGTTGGGCATAAAACAAAAGTTACAATCATCTGAAAGGATCTCAATAGTAAAAGCTTTACAAGTTTTATTTGTTTCCACTAAATGTATCTACAGAGAGAAATTTCGACCATTGCATTGAAGCCCTACCATCTAATTAAGAATCAAAGTCACCTTTTTGGGGCTATAAGATCTCGTATCGGCCCACTTCGACTGGACGGCAGGCACCGGTAAGCTTGATTTTTCCAAGCTCAACACATCACTGTCCACTCCATCACCGGACGGAGCGCCCCGGGAGCTATAAGGAGAATCTTCAGAGTCATCAATGCTGACTGAAGACACCGGCTGGAGTGCAAGTTGCACGTGCGGCTTCACCGTCGAACTCCTTCTGTCAACATTCACAGGCGGCCGTATTGCAACAGAAGCCATTACTCTGCTTCTCACCACCTCAAACCCTCACAAATCCCCAAAATCACTAACTGTAAGATTTCTCAACGAGAACTCGAGTAAAACCTGAGAAAAATCTATAGAAATTTCGAGAAGAAATGTTTACGAAGAAGATTTATTCAGAAATCGAAGCTGTTAATGTGAATCTAGAGAGAGATCGAGCGAGAGAGAGAGAGTTCGGGGGGATTTCAGCTATACTGAAAATCACTGATACTCTATTCTCCGTCTTTCCCTCTTTAGCTTTTCTGAATTTTTAAAGCGAATAAATGGATCTAAATATAATCACTCCTATACTAATGGTGTTACATGTAAAACTACAATAGAGATCCAAGATCGATATTTTATATTTTACTCCTCATAGGTTGTAAATTTATATATACACCAATGGAGATGACTGACATGAAAAATGTGGACAAGATAACGGACACTTTTGACGATGATGTCAGTTCCGTAAATAGACAAGCAAAAAGACGGAATAACTTAAGTCACGTGTCCTTTTTGAACTCTGCCCGTTAGATCTTAATCCTATGGTCAAATTGATTATTCGTTTTTTCGAAAAGCTCCAACAGAAATGAGCCCGTTTTATTCCGATTGTAAACGGATCCGACCCACATGGATTTAGGTGGAAACGGGTCGGGTCATGTTCATGCAAACCTGCTCAGAAAATCTCTAAAGCAACCTGCACAGATAACGATTATTCAATAATTCTACACAGAGGGGAAAAAACAGAAAAATTTTCTAAGTATAAGACTGAAAGATATAAAAGCATGTAAAAGGAAGCTACATGATTTCGGAGGCGTTTTAGAATTCTTATAAAATAAAATTTTTTTAAAATAAAATGTATTTTTATTTTTGTTAGAAACGAATTTTTTTTATTTTTAAAAAAATAATAAAAATATACAATAAAAAAATTTCATTCCGTAAAATTTTTTTTAAATTTTTAAATAAATTTTATATATTTATAAAATATATATTAAAATATATAATATAAAAAAAATTAAAAAATAGCGTTCGAAATGCTTTTGAAATATGTCTCAAATATATGATACCATATAATGTTAAGTATTCATATATGGGTTAAATATAGAATAGTTACTTTTCAATAGTTTTTCAAATCTAATTTTTTATATATTTTTTAATAAAAACAATTTTATTATTATTTATTATTTTTAATATAAAAATAATAAATTTCTTTTCCGTGTATTTTCAGAAAAGGAATCAAATCTTCACATAATGCTAATCTGTTCACTTTGTGAGAGGTCCCAGTTGTGAGAAATCAAACTACTTTGCTGTAGCTGATCGCGGAAGTTGAACAAACAAATGATACAAAAGTAGATACGGAATCTTATGTTTTTTTCAGCTTTCAAGTTCATCAATAAGTGAGAATTAAGCAAAGGTTGACAATATCATTGAACAATTTATAAGGCAAAAAAAGAAAAAAGTATGATAACTAACATTTCATCAAAATATGTTCTTACCAAAGTATATTTTAATATTTTTTATTTTAATTTCATACTTTTTTATATATTTTTAATATTTTAAAGTTTTTTAAATTTAAAAATTATTAAAAAAAATTACGATATCTTATTATTATTTATTTTTATTATTTCTTTAAAAAATAAAAGAGATCAAATCAGTTTTTTGAATAATTTTCAAAATATTTTTAATTTCATAAAATATCTATTTTATAAATACTTCTAAAATTCCTAAGTGTTATTCTAGAGTTAAAGTGCTTTGTTTTAGTAACTAACTTGCTGTAAAATGAGTTACTCTATATAATGCTATCAAAAGTAAATTTAATTTTTATATTTTTTATAATTAGAAGTGAGTTGGAAGTATTTTATTTATTATATAAAAAAACTTTATCTTATAAGTAATTTTAAACGCTACCTAAGTACAGAAGAAAAGTTGTGATAGAGGTAGCCATGGCTATTGAAAGTGGGGGGACTGAGGAAGCACGAGGCCAATGTGTTGTTGCTCTCATATAATTGTAAAGTGACTTGCAAGGAACTAGTAAGTAAAGCAAACAGACTAGAGAAATATTTAAGATTACTTAGAAAATATTTTTTTGAAATTAAAATTATTTTAAATTATTTTTATAAAAAATAATAAAAAAAATAAAATTTTATAATATAAATTTTTTGATTTTTAAATTGATTGAAATGAAATAAAATTGAAAGGAAATTCAAACACTATAGGTGCGTTGGAATTACTTATAAAATAGAATTTTTATAAAATAAAAAATATTTTTATTTTTTTAAAAATGAGTTTTATTTTTTTACTTTCAAAAAAATAATTAAAATATATAATAAAAAATTTTCATTACATAGAATTTTTTTATACTTTCTAAATTTTTTAATAAATTTTTATATATTTATAAAATATGTATTAAAAAATATAAAATTAAAAATAAAAAAAGTTAGAAAAACGGCCTCTATGTGGGAGCACTGTAAGAATATTTTGAAAATTTTTTTCTAAAATAATAATATGTTTATTTGTTTTAAAACAAATTTCATTTTTTAAAGAATAATTAAAAAAATTTATTACATAAACTCTTTTTATATTTTTAACATTTTAAATAAATAATTAAAAAATATATTAAAAATAAAAAATAAAAAAAATAAAATAGAATTTTTGGGGACGCTTTTCCAAACGCCCCCTAGGTCCACTCTTCTTCGCCTGCCTCGTGCAACAAGTACATAGCATCTAACGCACTACTGTTATGAGAGTGAGCTGATGAGTTCAGAGGCGTTTAGAATTGAATTTTTTCAATCCCTTCTTTTAATTTTTAATTTATATTTTTAATATATATTTTATAAATAAAATATATTTAAAATTTTAAAAATATAAAAATTTTATATAATTAAATATTTTTATTATATATTTTTATTTTAAAAATTTTTATGTTATAAATACTTTCAAACGCCCGACTAACTTTGCTGGCGCACTACATCTATTATTAGGTAAAGCTCTATTTGCACATGTAGGCATGTTCAAAGATTTTATTAAGGTTTCAGTTATCAATCAATTCACTATTGCTGCAGGAAGATATCGATCGATGTATAGTTTCTGTTAATAATTTTGTGTAAGGTTTTTGCTCACCTGATATATAACTGATGTCGGTCCTCGTCCTGAAACCATAAAACTCCAGCAAAAAAACTAAATAGTATTTAATTGGTACAAAATAAATTTCGTAAAATTGAATCGATAGAATTGAATTAGTACTGCAACAATTTAAATTAGAGGTGAATTTAGTGAGTTTCAAATAAACTGATAATTTATGCACAAAGATAAGTTTGAATATAAAATTTGTGAGTCATATTAGAATATGAAGTTACCTTTTGCTATCGCTAGGGATGTCAATTTTCAATTGGATCTTCAAATTTTAGATTCGAGTCAAGACAAATTTTGATTCTATTTTGATTCGATTTAAATTTGATCAAAAAATTTAAATAAATTCGGATCGAATTCGAATTGATTCAAAATTGATCCGTTTAATATTTATATAATATATATTATCTAAAATTAAAAAAGATTTACAAAAAAATTAAATATATATATTTTAATTTATTTTAATTTAACTAATTTTTATTTAATTTATAAATTTTATCAAAATTAATAATTTTTTTTAAAATATCATAATTAATAATAATATTATTAAAATTAATATTTATAGATTTTATTTTAATAATTTTATTTGTTAAATAAATTAATTTAAATTTGATCCGATTATAAATAAATTAAATTAGAGTTAATAAATTTAATCTATATAAATAAATAAATCAAATTATAATTAAATAATTTTAATTTAATTATTATATTGATTAATTCGAAATTGAGCAAGCGTATATGCGGAATTGCCACTTTTGCTGGGGCATTTAAGGAAGTCCCTCCCTAAGCAAAAAGCAGCGGAAAGCTGAGCAAGCATCGCTCCGGCTTGAATCTTTTTTGCATGCCTTTTGGCCACTGCATGTAGGCGCGTGTGAGAGAGCGTTTCCGAAAACCCTTTTTATATTTTTAATTTATATATTTTAATAAAATTTTATAAAATTTTATTAAATTTATTTAAAATTTTTAAAAATATAAAAAGTTTTATTATTATTTAATTATATTGTATGATAAAAAATAGAATTTATTTTCTAAAATAAATAAAAGTATCTTTTCTAAAAGATTAATTTTTTATGAATAGCTCTTTAAAATGATAAATAAAGTACCAAGTCAATATCTGCTAACATCATCGTTTAAAAAAAAACTTATAATTATTTAGAGAATTTTTTAAATTTTAAAAAATATAGGAAAATTTTTCATTATATTTTTATTTTTTTAATAAAAAAAATATAATTTATTCTTAAAAAATAAAAATATATTTTATTTCAAAAATACTTTCAAATATTTCGTTACTCCCAGCTGAAAGCCGACCTACCGGTGTTAGAAGAATGTAATGTCTCTTAAGAATGTTGATTGACCTATCAAAAGCAGGTTTTGTGCTTAGGAGCTATTTGGTACTCCTTTTTACTTTATCACTTAATTTAGTTTTTTATTTTTTATAAAACTTTCAATAGTATTTTAAAATTTAAAAAAAATTAAAATACAAATAAATCGTACTTTATAATTTTTTATTATTCAGATATAAAAAATTATGTTTGTTTTTAAAATTTTCAAAATAAGTTTACTTTAAAAAATTATTTATTTTAAATGCTTCCAAACGACTTTTAAGTCTTGTTTATCTACTCTTCAAACTCATTTTTTAAAATTTATTTTTAATACAAAATAAATTAAAAAATTAAAATAAATTATTTTTATCAAAAATTTATTTTTTATTGTTTAAAATTATTTTTAAAAAGTGAGTTTATTCTATAGCAAACACGCATTTAGTCGTCCATCTTCTTGAGAAACTAGTGGTATTTCACAGTATTTGATTTTGCGACAATTTTAGTTTTGGTAGAATCTCTGCAGATAGCTGTAAGAAAGTTAAACAATTTCGCCAATGTACAGAATTTAGAACTAGACAAACATCTTTTGAAGTACTAGAAACAAACTATTCGCTTGAGTGCAGAAGATTGTTAGAAATTGTAAAGCCATTATGTAAATTAGTAGTTCATTAGAATGCAACAAGTTAAATATGCATTCATATTGGAATGACAAAAATCAAGAAAGACGAATCATCACACAAATAGTTGAAAAGCCAACGGTAAAAGACTTTGAAGCATCTCTTGGAAGATTGAAGACCAAAGAATTTGAATAATTAGTGGGAAGATGAAAGGACAACAGTTTGGAAGTTCAAGAGTCTCCTTGAGGCATTATATATATGAATGAGAGACATTTGCTTGGAAGAGAGATCAAAATAGAAAATGAGAAAGGATAATTCTCACATCAAGTGTGACAGATATAAACAAAGTATTTAGTGAGACTTCCTACTTAAAGTGTAACACAAAAGTTTATAATTGCTTTGGTGTAGTGATTTCTTTGAACGCTAGTTTGTCTTCCTGTGGGGTTTTTTTTATTTTTTCTCAAGTAAATCTCTTGTCTTTGTGATTGTCTTGCTCTTGTCTCTATTCTCGTATTGATTACGCAAGATCCTTAAGTGTGTTTTATATTTTCGCTGCGTCTATCGATAACCGAACACACTCGCTATTTCTAACAATTGGCATCAGAGCCAGATTTGTTGCAATGACAAGCAAGTAAGGTTGGAGGTGCGGATCCCTTAAGTGTCCCTTACTTGTGTGGCGTACTGATGATGGTGATGTTCTAGTGGGAGAGACAATGGCTGCTATATGTGACAAGTTTTGAAGTTGCTGGAGTCAGTTCTATTAAGCTTATGGCAAATGATGGAAGGGGATGCATCATCAGTAAGATACGTTCCGTTTTTCGTTTTACGAAAAATTTATTGTTTGTAGGATAACTGGATGACTTAGGCTGCAAGACTCATGGTGGAGGCGAGATCATTGAGGTCATCAAGGACGGGTTAGAAAAACTGGAAGTTAAAATGATCGACTCAAATTTGTATAAGGTGCGTGGGGTGACACGAGTGCAGTAGATGCTTGTGTTGCATCGGCAATATTGGGGATATCACGCGAGTGTGGCACCTGAAATTTGGGCACATCTCGGGATGCGATTTGAAAAATCCTTAGTGATCGGAAATTTCTGACGGGACTGTCCGAGGTAAAATTACCGTTCTGCGAGTAGTATGTCACCGGTGAGCAGCACTGTGAAAGATTTGAAAATTATTTTCAGTTTAAAGACAAGCTCGAGTTGTTTTACTCGGACTGAAACTTGTATGTGTCTAATCCGAAAGAAGTTGGATGTCTTTGAGGTATTCAAATTCTTTAAAATCCGGGCGGAACTTGATTCAGTAGTAGGATTAAGTTTAGAAGATGCCTATGATATGCTGAAGATGTTTGGGATATTACCTATGGGATCCCACTGCCCATACGGTTATCTTCAGTAGGGATGTCATCTTTGCGAAGGGCTAATTGCAAAGAGTGACTGAAGGCGATGATGTAAGGAAGAAGGAGGCATCACTCCCAGTGATGATCACATCGGTACTGGAAAAGAATGATGGGAAAGACGATCCTAACATGGAGCCTGAACCAGCTGATGAGCACATGGAAGAGGATGGAGTTCCCAGGCTTATATTTCTTAGGCATTCAACTCGTAAGAGAAACACACCTGAGAGGTATGAGGACTATTTTATGGAGCTATCTCAATCTGCATACTGCTTATTCACGGAAGAAGGAGAGTCATTTTCTCTCAAGGAAGCGATGGAAAGTCCAGATGCGTCTCTGTGGATGGAAGCTATGTAGGAAGAATTTGAGTCACTTAATAAAAATATGATATGGGAGCTGGTCCCTCTGGCCCAAAATCGTAAGGCTATTGAAAATAAATGGATCTATAAGATCTAGCGAGGCAGGAATGATCAATTAAAACGGTATTGCGCTCGGCTGGTGGTGAATGGCTACGCCCAGATAGAAGGGATCGACTTTGATGAGATCTTCTCTCCAGTGGTACGTTTGATAACTATTCGTGTGGTCTTAGCGCTGTGTGGATCATCGGTTCTCCATCTTGAACAGCTCAATGTCAGAACGATGTTTTTGCATGGGGAGCTTGAAGATGAGAAATATATGATCCAGCCAGAAAATTTTGCCATGAAAGGCTGGGAGGACCTGGTTTGTCGGTTGGCCAAATCTCTTTTTGAGTTTAAGCAAGCACTGTGATGTTGGTATAAGAGATTTGATTCTTGTATCGGAAGCTTTGGATACAGCAAGCTGGTTTCAGACTCTTGTGTGTACATCAAAAAATTTGAGGGAGGTGAGTTTGACATCTTGCTGCTATATGTGGATGATATGCTTGTGGCAGGTCTAAGCATGGATCACATCCAATAATTGAAAGCTCAAATGGCTAGTAAATTCGATACAAAGAACTTGGGGCCGACAAATAGAATCCTAGGGATGCAAATATGACGAGATAGAGACAATAGAGGGATTCGGCTGTCTTAGACTAGTTATCTGAGGAAAGTGTTGAAACGGTTCAACAATATGTGGTAAGCCGATATCTACCTCACTTTCTATTAGTCTCACACTATTCTCTTTGTTGTCCTCTAATCAGGAGCAAGAGAGGATAGGAATGTCTCGGGTACCATATGCATCAGTAGTAGAAAGCCTAATATATTCTATGATTTGCACTCGTCCTAACATTACACATGCAGTGAGAGTGGTAAGTAGATTCATGGCATGTCCTAGCATTGAGCCTTGAAATAAGGTGAAAAGGATCCTTCGGTATGTGAAAGGAACCTTGAATGCTGCATTGTGTTACAGAAAATTTAGGTCTATTGTCAAAAAGTTTATTGATATAGATTATGCAGGTCATTTGGATAGGAGATTTTTTTTTTAGTGGGAGCATTGATATGCTCAAGATTTCTACCAAAGGGAATCCTACGGATGTCTTAACTGAGGTGGTAACTCTTGACATATTTTTTATGTTGTAGATCTCTGTATGGAAACACAATAGAGAATAGCATTAGATGTGACCATTGTCATAAAGAAGCCAAAAGAAAATCACTTCAAGATAGAAATGGAACCGGGAGAAGATAGCAAAGGTATGAGGTAAAGGAAGTTAGCTAGCATGCGTGCTAGTCCTACTCCTCTCAGTCGTACCTATTTTCAGTGTCATCGAATTTTGACACTTACGTATCGGTTTTTTGTTATTCTTGGGTTACAATTTACAAAGTGTCTTTAAATGGGAGATTTGTTAAAAATTATAAAGCCACTATATAAATTAGTGATTCATTAGAATGCAACAAGTTAAATGTGCATTCATATTGGAATGCCAATGATCAAGGAAGACGAATCATCACCCAAGAAATTAGAAAGCCAACAGTAAAAGACTTTGAAGCATCTCTTGGAAAATGAAAAATCAAAGGACTTGGACAATTAGTGGGAAGATGAAAGGACAACCGTTTGGAAATTCAAAAGTCTCCTTGAGGCATTATATATATGAATGAGAGACATTTTCTATGAAGAGAGATCAAAATAAAAAATAAGAAAGGATAATTCTCACATCAAGTGTGAGAAATATAAACAAAGCATTTTAGTGAGAGTTCCCACTTAAAGTGTAACTCAAGAGTTTGTAATTGATTTAGTTTAGTGATTTCTTTAAAGACTAGTTTGCTTTTCCATAGGATTTTTCTCGTTTTTCCTCATGTAAATCTCTTGTCTTTGTGATTGTCTTGTTCTTATCTCAATTCTCATATTGCTTACGTAAAATCCTTAAGTGTGTTTTATATTTTCGCTGCGTCTATCGATAATCGAACACATTTACTATTTCCAACAAAGATGAATGAAATGCACTTACCAATCCAATCCATCTGGGGCATGCAGAAAAAGAGCAACCTGGAAAAGGTAACGAATGAGCAACTAAAAAGAGACTTTCATGTATTGAGTAATAGATAGTACAACTAGAAACATAAAGCCGCAATGATTTTTATAAATAAAATTTAATAAATTTTTATAATATTTTATAAATATTTAGAATAATTTCTCTTAAAATTTAAATATATAAAGAAATTTTACATCAAAAAGTTTTATTATTTATTAAATAAAAACATAACATTCATTTTTTTAAAAATAAAAATAATTTTTTTCAAAATTATTTTCAAACGTTCCAAAATTACTGAGCAAATAACCTCTTGCAAAGTTGCAAGGATGTGGGTGCAATAAGAAATAACACTCTTAAAATCTTTGGTTACGGTGTGCATCCCTTCACAATTTCTTTTGTTTTAATTTTAGGATACTCTTTAAAATAAAATAGTGAAGAATTCTAGAAAATTCAAAAGAAGATCAAATATCATAGAATTTTCAACGCCAACACGTTGATCAATAGTCGAGAAATCAAGACCAAAATAACCAGCTTCATATTTTATAAAAGACCACAAGTCCAACGGCAGCCATTCTTGGAAAATTTCAGTCAACATTTCACACCCCATTACTTGCACCACTTGCTCAAATCCTATATATGACCCTAGTTATTAGTCTCACAATCCTGCAAATCACAGAGCACAAGATCAATTGGCTAGCAAAAAATGGCGATCCGATCGACGGTGGTAGTTCTGGCTCTGTCGATGATATTCATGCTAGCAACGGCAGAGGACACGATGTTCAGCGGAGAAACTCTGCTGACAAACCAGTTCATTGAGAACGGTCCGTACAAGTTCATCATGCAAGGAGACTGCAACTTAGTTCTTTACATGAACGGAAACAAACCATTGTGGAGCTCAAGAACAAACGGTAAAGGGAGCAACTGCAAGGCGACGCTGCAGAACGATGGAAACCTTGTTATACTCTCAGGTAGTAGTACAGTATGGGCAAGTAATACTGCTAAAGGACCAAATAATTACCGTCTTGTTGTCCAGACTGATGGAAATGTTGTCATCTACGGCTCGCCGCTTTGGGCTACTAACACTGTCCAGAGCCGCAAGCGATTGCTGTAAAAGTTAGAAGAATGACTGCTGAAATATTGTGTATTCTAGCATTTTACTGTAATGAATAAAGTGGCTTGACTAAACTTCAAGCCTGAACTTGAGCATTTACAGACTGTTCTCAACTGGCACGAACATGATTGTCCAGCTTAAGGCGAGCAACAGACATCAATACATGTTCTTGACAGGCTAGCTAACTAGGGAAGAAAATAGATATACCAACTATCAAAGAAAGTAATAGATATACATCAATACATGCATAACCGATTGGCACTGCTTTTCTCTCCATTTCAAAAACTCCATTTCATTTCACATTTTTCAATAAATTTTTTATAATATTTTATAAAATTTATTTAAAAATTAATATAAAAAAGTCTATATTATAAGATATTGTTATTGCTTATTTTTATTATTTATTTAAGATTAAAAGTTTAGATCTTTCGTATCAGAAAAGCTTCATTTCAAAATTACTCCCAAACGCCTAAGTATCGGAAAAAAAGTTATCAGGATAGAGAGAGTTTTAGCAAATTACAGTACAGATAAAAGAATAAAGAACTTCACACTTTACCGAAAAATCATTCTCTGATGCAAAGAAAACAATTCAAGTGAAAGGAAGAGAGTCCTGGCTGCAACTTTATTGCTATATGACACAATAAACTTATAAAAGTTTCGCAAAAATACTTGATACTTGAGATTGTACCAGGAAAAAGTACCTGTATCTCATGTCGTGAACCTGGGTATGATCTCAGCAAGTTGTAATTCACTTGCCATCCAGCATCCGTCTTGATAAAGCCTCCGATGACAGAAGAAGAACAAGAAGGTACCAAGTTACTAGCAAAAGCAGAGACTATATTTTGTACATTAAAGTAGTTTTAGCCTTTTAGGCAATATTTTAGTTCAATGCTTCGATAAGTAGGAAATATATCAACACATTGTAGAGTTTTGGCAAATCTCTATAAAATTTGAAACAGAGAATACATATCAAAATAGTTACATTTGATCAGATGTGACACGTTTGATAACTTCCCAGTTACAGTGAAGTAACTGCAATAAGAAAAAAGGGCAACTCAAGTTGACAGTATTCATCAATTGTGATCCTCAATCAATTGCAACTAATCGCTCTTATAGGTATAACATGCTGAAGAACACAAATGGTTATTTCAAAGACTGATTTAGCTGCCTAAGATAAGAAATAGAACAGTGATGCTATTATGCTACAAACAAAGTTCTGAAAACTATTGAGAGTTTGAGGCAACTACATATTTAGCCATAAGCAAATCCATTTAATCTGATCGAAATAAGGAAGCCAATTTCGCTTAAATTTAAAATTGCAACTTAGTTGAGGCGGACAGCTTGAATCAGCAGACATGATCAAGAACTGGACCCAATACTTGAAGGAACATAGGCCCAAAATAAGCTAACTACAAAGCAAAACTATAATGAAGGCACCACAAATATGAATTACAGAAAATTAACTAAAATTGTAGCTTAAAAGCCCCATAATTCATCCTGTAGATTCTATATAAAACAATATTTACAGATCATCCTTTTGAAATACGAAGGTTAGTTAAGAGAAAGGGGCAACACTTGACTCATAAAGTGAAGGAAAACTCAAGTAGCTGCATACAGTAGCTGCAATATGTGGCTTCCTAACCAGCATTGCAATGTGTTCACATTAGGGAGTCCGCAAAAATTGAAGACCATCACGAATACAAAGTCAGAGGAGAGTGAATGATAACTGCCTTACATCATCACAAAAGGACTGTTAAAGCATCACCCAAGCAACTTTCAGAGGGAGAAAAGCAAATTTTTATTGCACTCATACACCCCAATAGTTCAGATTACATACAAAAACCATTTTTCCACACTAGTAAATCAAGTAAGAATGACTACATTACAATCAGACGCGAGAGTGGCGAACTTACAGGCTTAGCAAGAAGTTCATCCAGCGACCATGTCATCAGCAAACATCCTGAGCAATTGAAGAAACCACAGATAAATATATCATCTTTCTCAAACCCAAGCATTCCGGTCCTGGAAAACAAGTTTGCCTTCTTGCAGCTCCTCGAATACCAACTCCATAATAGCAATCAAAGCCACTAAGGTGATCCAATAGATTCATGCATAGAACTTTTCGTTTGAGAGTAGCCAGAGTAACATGCAAAAGAAACCACATTTTAGGCTTCTCAGACTAGAAGTACCCAATCAACTAGCCCTCCGAAGTCCCAACTCCATGAAGGCTCAAATTCTTAATAGATGATACAGACCAATTGCTATAGGAAACTAAATTCTCTTCTTTCCGATGTTGATACAACAGGAACCAAACCAACTACCAAGGAAAGAAGAAGTCCACGTTCCATCCTAAACATGTCCTCTTCCATATAAATGGCAGAGTAACTCTTCTGCCTATTCAAAGTTCAATACCTTTTCAATCCAACTTCAAACAGACATCTTCATCAAGAGAGACTGACACTGACACTTGGTGCCAAGCAAATCACAACCAGAACCACTTCAAATGACTTGAGATTTTAACTTACAAAAACCAAAACACTAACTTTTCCCACTACCCAAATTCACAAACCTCCTAAACTTTCTTCAATCCACAAACTAATTAATCCTACAACCTCCACAAATTCCCAGCCACCCCCTTCCAATCAACACGTCTCGTCCTCCCGTCTGCCCGCCACAGCAGCCGCAGCTGCTGCTGCAGCCGGTGAACCCGTCAATGAAGCAAGAAGATTCAAATGCCCTTGTGCAACAGGTATATAATTCCCCATTCGCGCCGCTGAAGCTTCCCCTGCTGTAAACAGCCCCGGTTGTACAGCTGCCGCCGCCGCCGCTGGAGCGGGGACCACAATATCCGGCGCGGCAGCGAAGCTCCAGAGCTGTCCAAAATCCGGCCTTGCTGTGACGGCCCAGAACCCACCTGTGGGTCCCAAATTCATCCCCACCGGCGTTGGTCCCACCGCAGCAGCAGCAGCAACACTAGCACCAACACCAGCAGTAGCAGAACCAGAATCTTTATCTAGATCAACCGCGCTATGTAATCTCTTCCCAAGAATGAATTGAGAAACATTAGATGAAGCAGCAAGCGGGGCAGAGATGGAACTCGAAGAATTAGCAACAGCAGCCGGGTGGTGACGGAGAGTTGAAGTGAAGGAAGCAGGAGTTGATCCTGTTCCTGTAGCTGCAATAATAGAAGGTTCAGCTTGGCGAAGAAGCCACTCGATCGTTTGCCCGTCTGACTTGTGACCTAGTTCGCGTGTTAGTTGGAAAACACGAGCGGCGCATATTATCGGCATGCGGATGCGCCGGCCACGTCCGTCTACTTTGCTGTGCCTGTCTTTTAATGGCGGTTTCTTTACTCCCAACTGTTGTTGTTGGTTCTGTTGCTGTAACTGGTTGTTGTTGCTGTTGTTGGTGGTGGTGGTGTCTGGAGCAGTCATGAGTATTGTTTGTGTTGCCGGTCTTCGCCGGCCGGCAAGCGGTGAAGAAGAAAGAGAGAGGGTTGTTTTTCGGTTTTGGAGTTTGTTGAGAGTTCAGAGAGCAATGATTGAGAGAGCGAGAGAGAGAGAGAGAGAGAGGAGTATTTTCCCTACTTAGCCTCGTAGAGAGAAAATAATTACTATATGACATTCTGTTAAAAATAATTCAACATAGCTTTTCCAAATACTTAATTAAAAACTAAATTCAAACACTTTTTCCAATATCAGGCCTACTTTATATCTAATAAACATAAACAAGCAGAACTAAAAATGTTTTGGCATAATAACACATCTTTGTTGCAAATAGCTAATCCATTTTGAAAACGTTTAAATTAGCAAAATTTGTTAGAAGAAATTGCTCTTTTTACCCAACTGTGCGTAGTACTCAACGAAGACTTCCATTTTAGGTTTGTTTTATTCACAAATGATATAAATGATAATAAAATATTTAAATAAAAATATTTATTTAAAATAAAGTAATTGAAAGTATCTTTATAGGCTCCACACAGACAAGATCGGGCCCACGAAAGGTAGGCTAGAAAGATTGATTTACTGAAACGGGCTGATATTATCGGATTATGTTTTACGAAGCCATTTATATTGTAGAAAAGAATTGTGAACACCTATATTATCGGCGCCGTTAAATGAATTATCAGAAGAAAATTAATTAATTTATTGAAGGTTCTTTTGGTTTGATTGAGTTTAGTGGCGTTTGAAAGTAATGTTTATGATATTAACTTTTATTTAAAAATTTCTATAAAACTTTTATAGTATTTGAAAATATTTCAATTTATTCTATTTTTTCAGCTAACAAACAAATTTCAATCCAAATTATTATTATTTCAAGTTACTTTAAAAATAAACTCTTCTTATCCGAACGCACTTACAAAATAATATAAAACAAATTTTATCTCGTAAAATTTATTATTATTATTTATTTATTTTTATAAAAAATTATAAAATTTTATTTGTTTTAATTTTTTTTAAAAAAAAGTTCTCCATGTCTCCTAATTAATATTAGAATGTATAATATTTCTGAACTTATATAACTATAGATTACTGAAAAAAGTTAACATAAATACTATTATTAAACTAATTTTTTATATTATTTTTAAAATAAATTAAAATAATTTTTAATTTTTTATATAACTAAAAATAAATTGAAATAATTTCTAGTAAAAGAATAATATAAAGTTAAAAGAAGTACTCTTATCTGGACATTAGCGACAGGTTCACAAAATGCATCGGTCTCATTCACTGTCACTGTCGTTGTTTCTTATTCGAGCGACATAAGCCAAAATCCGTAGTAGCTTTCCATCCGCTAACGGCTTATTTTCGAACACTTTCGTAAAACTAAATTTTATAAAAATAAATTTTGATAAAAAAAATTTAATAAAAGTAAAATTTGAAGTAATATCTAAAATAAATAAAATAAAATTTAAATTTAAATTCTAATAAAATAGAATCAAAATATAAAAGTAAAACTAAAATTTAAAATAATATGTAAAATAATTGAATTTAAAATTTGAAAATAAAAAATAAAGAATTCATATATATATATATAAAAAGTCCGAAGTAATTAAACACTGAGGTTGCCAGGTGAATATGTTTAACTTACTTCGAACCCGTTTACCACTCTGTTTCACTCAATTTCCAAAAACATTTTTTATTTATATTTTTAATAAATTTACATAATATTTATAAAATTTTAGCTAAAAATTTAAAAAATATAAAATATTTTTATATTATAAAATATTAGTATTAATTTTATTAATTTTTAATAAATAATTTTATAATTTTATTACTTTTTATATTTATTTTAAAAAATTTAAATTTTTTACCGAGTCAATTTTTCTGATTTCATATCACATAAACTCTTTAAAACAATAAAATTCTACTCTGAGGTTAAATAGTTCAGCCCCCAAAATATATAAATAATCATCAGAGCCGACAAATAAATAATTGGTATAATTTATGGGATATTTAGAAGTGATTTTGAAATAAAAATATTTTGAAATGAAAGATATTTTAAATTTTTTTTACTTTTTTAGTTTAACTAAAAAATAATAATCAAGTGACCGAATGAAGATCTATTCGTAATCCGATCAGGATAAAATTTTATCAGTATATTAATGACTCGTAGTTCTTCATTCCAACGTTAAATATTGAATTTGAAAGTTTTCACGATCACAAACAGATATGAAATACGCTAAAATATGTATAAAAATTAGAGTATTTTTATCTCTTATATATATATATATATATATACATACATATACATACATACATATATATACATATATATATATATATATATATATACATACATATATATATACATATACATATACATACATATACATATACATATACATATATATATATACATATACATATACATACATATATATATATATATACATATACATACATATACATATATATATATACATATACATACATATACATATATATATATACATATACATATATATATACATATATATATATATATATATATATATATATATATGTGGGACAAAATATGAGCACTTTCTCTCAAACGTACCAGATTGTGATATTTTAATTTAATTTTTTTAATTCACTTTTTAAAAGCTCACTCCATCCACTTTCAAGCCTAAATAAACAGGACCTATGGAATATTTAACATCCTCTTCTGCAATGGAAGGGTAGTTGTGGTGGGTGAAATAGAGGTCAATTAAAATTGGCCCGTGGAATCATATGATCAATCTATCTGCTGTGATCTGGATTTCACTTGATTTGCTTGTTACTTTGTAAAATTCCCAAAGTTGTATTCTTTTAGATTAGAAATGAATTACTAAAAAAATAAAATACTTTAAAAAATATTTTTAATAATATTATAAAAACTAATTTAATTATTATACTTTTTTTTATAAAAATGAACTGAAAATAATTTATAGTATCATTTATATAATTAAAGTGCTGAAAGCAACTTTTTAATAAAACAGTTATATATCGTAAAATTTCATTATTCTTTATTATTATTAATTTTCTTATAATATTATTTATTTAAAAAATTTTATTCGTAAATACTTCAAAACACTTCAATAATGTTTATTGCAGGCCAGCTGTGATTTTATATTCTGGGGATATTCATATGTACAAGCATGATAGTGGCATTTTGTTGGTGATTATTAAAAATAATATAAGAATATGTTTTGTTTAATGGATTCGAATCCGATTAAGCCTCTGCTATGTATCAACCAGGCAATTTAAAAGATTAGAACAAAACTAATCCGGGTCCCAAATCAATCATGATAGCTGATAGAAATTAATTTCTGGTCAATAAATAATACCAATCTGTATCAGCTATTTTCATCGCCTACATTAGTTTCATAATTAATTAACAAAATTCATTGGCCATAAATTAATAGAGAATCGAGAAAGTGCCAAAAGCCTAAATTATTTTCATGGCAATCTTATTTGCAGGCATGTTTTGGTAATACTCATCGCTACTTCTCAAAGTTTTATTTTAACTTCTAATTTATCGATAAAATTTTAAAAATATTAATTTATTTTAAAAGTTTGAAAAGCACAGATAAATTGAACATCACAAAACTTTTATATATATAACTTTTACTATTATAAAGCAATTAAGCTCATTTTCTAGGAAGCTTCAAAATAAACTCTTTTTTAAAAAACCTTGTAAGGACTTTTGAGCAATGAATGGTAAAATCATATAATGAAGGATCACAACCACCTAATGCTAGAAACAGTGGAACATATTAAGAACTAAGAATCATGCTGCTGAATATGTGAATCTATTCACAGCAAGAACTAAACTTAAGAGAGATGCAGCGAATAACAGGGAAAAGTAAATTCTGGGTTGAGATTAGCTAACAGGTGTAGTAGACTCCAATAAAGAACCCAGATATTCCTTCAGCTTCGCTTTTGTTATCGCACCTTCCCTTCTGCTTCCTGGGACTTCACGTCCATCCTTAAATAATATCAGTGCAGGCAAGCCATATACCTTATGTTCTTCAATCAGCTTAGGATTTGCGTCATGATCTATCTTGACTACCTTCAGCTTTCCTGTATATTCCTGAATTTAGAACACATTGATGAGATAAAGAAAATATACATACCTTTTCTTCATATGACTCAATATGCAAAAATACAGGAAACGAGCAACATAATGAACCAAGGGATATTGAAAATCAGCATCTCCAGCCTTTTCAGTTGTGAACATTGAACACATAACTAGAAAATTAATTGTCAAAGTTTCCACAGCAAATGAAAAAGGAAATTTTCACATTCCTGGCACCCAACGGATAAGTCTGCATCTGTGTTGGTGTATAGCATACAGAATCCAGACGCAACGTACATACTTCATAAACAGAAATTCATTTTCAGCAAATGTACCCTTTTGTGATGAACAAGTCCCAAAAGTTGTATATAGTCTAAGCAGTGGTAACATGGACAGGCAAGCTTCAAGAAAACCATGCTGACAGCACCTATTTGATATGTAAAAGTTGTTCTCTAAGTCAAGCATCCATAAAATCATCAAATTTATTTTCACCATATAAGAGGTACCAGAATGCAAAGCCTGCTTTATTTGAAATAGTCCTCTGATATGTTCCCTAGTTAAGTATGCTCCAAGCCAGTTTCAAATGAAGATCTACCAAGTGATATTAGAAATAAGGAGAATAAAAGCGAATAACTTACCAGTTATAGTTTTGAAGCTTTTTACCTAGCTATGAATAGAATGTGAGAATACACGGCCATAATCTCTTGTTATATGTAAAGAAAAGTGGCAACAACCTCATCTTTGTGTGTATTGAGATTTGGGTAAAATATGGCACATCATACTCTAGCAATACTATCATGAGTATAGGATGAAATCTTACTCTAGGCTAGTCAGAAGTTTTTTAATGCCATCTTGAAGGATTCTTCGGCGTATCCTATCTTCGATATGTCAAAGAAATGATCTGTCGTGACAGAAACGTAGAATCATGATTGTATAGCCACCTAGTATAGTAAGACCTACATCAATGAGAGGTGGACTGGATCAACAGCATTGCTAAAGATTGAAAGCCAATGGTCCCATCTTTATTGGCAAACATATTCGAAGCTAGAAGTAGCAGCAAATAACTGCTTTACTCATGAATTATGTTTCTCCATGGTAACACTTTCTGATTGATTAAGAAAGCAATATGGGCATTCCTTACCAAGATGCTTGAGAATTTTATTTGCTAAAATTTGACGGTAAAGAAAAATTAAGAGGATTTTGCTTTTCAAAAAAATTTCTTTTTACTAAGGTCAAATTAAATGTTTGCTTCCAAGTGCACATCCACAGAAAGAAGAACAGCCATTTAAATAACCAAAAAAAAAAAAAAAAAAGAAAACAAAATCTTATACTCAAATCCTTGATGATGTAAGAATCACAAATAAACAAAATAAACTCATGAAACATGGATAAAGATGGTTCTGGAACCTGAGACGCCCAATCAACAATCGGAGCGATAAGACGGCACGGTCCGCACCAGTTCGCTACGAACTCGACCAGCACTGGCAGCTCCGATTGAACCACCTCATCCTCGAACTCGCTCTCACCGATTTGCTTCACAGCGCGACATCGGAAGCTCATCCGCTGCCACTCCACTGCATAAGGATGGTGTGGCCCACATGGCCGAGAAGAGAAAGCGCCACAGCGCGCGGGCGCTAACACGCGATACCGCAACAACGACTGGGTGAGATAGGAGTTTGCTGGAGATGATAACGGTCGAACCACCACCACCGCTGCGGACGAGGAGGAAACGGTCGTTGACATACTGAGTTCTACGGAGTTGTTGTTGCAGAGTGGCTCGTTCGTTTCAGTTCACGGAGGGAAAGAGAAAGAAGACGAGAGGTCACTGGTTGAAGCTGATTAGCTGTCTGTACGGCTTAGGAAAACTGGTTCGTTCAAATTAGACCAATAGAATGTTACCACGTGTCCGGATCTACAATCTTGGGGTTGTGTAGCATTTAATTGGGCCGACGCTCATTATTGCCTACCAATTATAGATAAACAAACACATGACACGCTTTTTAAGCTACCTGTCTACAAAATATTAGCTAGCAATGACTAAATTGCAACCAAGGAATTCATCATTTAAATGTTTGCAAAGATGTATTATGAAAAGAATCATTGATGACAAGACAGAAGCTTACACAACAACAAAATTGTTATTTTTAACAATGATGCTTAGGAAACAAGGTAAAGACAGGACAAATCTTACATGAAAATAACTCCAACATATTGAAGTTACAGCTTTGTAAAGATGTGATTTTACACAAATCCTTTGGTTCTATGGTGTACTTTCTTCTAGAAAACACTCATGCCGGAGATTCTATAAGCCTCATCTACATTCCCATTAACCAACAGGTTAACTTAAGCCAGTGCCCATCTGCGTAGCACCAATCACCAGCATGTAAAATAAGCAGAAACATGTGACCTACAATTACAGTAACTCACCGATATATTGGAAGAGTACTCATCCTCCCGGAAAGCTGGAAACAGGTGCGCACGTGCGTCATACAAAAGAGAAGTACAAGGGTTACTGAAGTGTAGCGGCAAAGCTCAACAGTTTTCAGCAAAACTATATGCATTCTTATTTGCATAGAATTGATAAAAAGAAGAAGATATCTACTGTGTTAGATTCAAAGCTAGGTATGATCCAATATTAGCTCTTAAGGCCAATGAAATTGTACAACCCTAATCTACATAAGGAAAAACCACTAACAAGGCAACAAGCAAGCAATAAATCAGTCGTTGCAGTATAGCTACGATCATCAAGTTGTTCTTTGCATGCTGAATTGGCTGGTGAAATGCAGTAGAGAGATGTTGCATTCAAACATCAAAAACATTTCGCAACTTGTTACAGAAGTGAAACAGTATAAATTTGTGCACAAATTTGCCACAAAGTTAAGGGCACAAAATACCCTCACTAAAATAACAGCAACAGTATGGCATGCAAGAAGATAGTTACAGTTTAATGAAGCAAATATCAGCTAATTCTCAAATTTTATCCAAAGTCATAAACCTCTAATCCACCACTACCACGCTAAAGGTTTCCAAATATATATGACTGATAATCTCATATTTCTTAGAGATATGAAGGGCAGAACGATGAAGATGATTCTATTGTGTCCTGCTCCATGAAATAACTAATACTAGAGGTACTGCAATAAGTTGTTTCAGCCTTTGCAAAACTGTGGAAGAGGTCCAACAACTATTATTAGTTGGTTGAGAAATCTTCTATCTTGCCTTTTGAGTTAGGAATTTTTCATTCAATGTTTAGACACATTATTGAGTAGTATCTCTAAGAAATGAAAATACCCTGCTGATAGGCCTGTGAGGCAGGCCTCTTTGCTTTGACAAAGTCTGATGTCATACTTCCTACTGAACAGGAAACCAAAAATCCCCCAAAAAAGTACATAATTTAAGATTGGGAAAGTGATCAGGGAAAAAATACGCGTAACCTCCAAAATGCTAGGCTGCCTTCTCCATTAATTGAAGAAAATTATAAAGGATGTACTCTCAGTAAATTTAATCTTTAGTTTCTCTCTTTCCTATGCATGAGTAATAACAATATAACAACACCCCTGCACTTGACCTTCTCTTTCTGGCATGAGAGACAACGGTCCCTTAGAAAGGTAGACATGTAAAACAAATAAGAAGCATACACTAATGTTCAAACTATTCGGTAGTGTTAATACAACTGCTTCTAAATACTTCCATCCAGAAAACACAATATCTGTAGACCAACCACTTTCAACATCTAAAATATACTTATAATAATCAATGACACGCATAGTCATTTCAAACACCTTCAACCATGTTTTTCAACATTTTAGAGTTTTAATGCTTACTCAAATTTACTTAATGCAAACCTCATCTGAAACCTCAGTCTGTTAGAACTTCCAAGCCAATTAGAATAAGACATGTCCACCAGGGCTACCTTAAACCATCCCTAGCTAACAAAACCAACGAACCAAACAATTCCTTTCAACCAAACAGTGTTATTCTGCATGCTTAACTCGTACAAGATATGGTAAAAGGGATAATGCCTTGCTATGCACCAATCATAGAGTACAACTTTTAAGTGATCAAATATTGCATTTAAAACAAGAGAAAACTTGAAAAGCTCCCCACATGTCATGGGAATGAACTAACAATATGTAAGAATATAGGGAAAGCTAGGGAGCTGCACCACCAGTGTATTCCACTAGCTGCTAAGAAGATGGCCTAAATAAAATCTCCTAACGAACTCTAGAGGACCAAGAGCCACAGGTATTATGGAATCTTTATAACACTTGAAGGTTCAAGAATTATCAAACTTACTACCAAGAAACAAAATATGAAACATAAAAGCCACAGCAGCTTCATGGATTGTGCTCACATATTTTTACTTCACAACACTATAACAATTCCTTAGAGAAGTATATCACTAATATCCTAGAGGAATTCTACAAGTTGGCATATTGACACAACTGCAAAGCATCTGGCAACATTTGTGTCAACACATGTAAAATAACAATGAAATTCTACAAACATCACAAATGTACACTATTGTAAAGAGAGTACAAGAATATGGAAACCAACTTGTCGGGTACAAATTAGTTAGAAGGTGAATTGCAACTAGGTGAAACGACACTTAGGAGATGATATATTACCTCTAGCATTCCAAGGACACCTAGTCCTAGTCCCCTTGCCTCGCCTGCTGTTCAGAACTGCCATGACCGCCAGTATTACCACCAGAACTGCCATCTATTCCACCAGCTCTGCTCCCACCATTGCCACCATCCCCAGTATTGCTTCCCTCAGCCTGAGACCCAAGAGTCCTGAATGGCCACGGCAGCGATATCCTGAACCTCCGCTCCACTGTCCTAGTACCAGGTGAATTAGGCTCACTGCCTCCACCACCAGAGCTACCAGAAGTAGCCTCAGTAGGACGAGATCCCTGCACTGGGCTGCTTCCTCCTCTTGCCCTCTGCTCATAATCTGGGTCATCAGTGGGCAATTCATACCGACAAACAGGGCAAGAATTGTGCAGCTCCAGCCACGGTATGATGCAATCTTTATGGTAAATATGCTTGCAGGGCATCTGCATAGCCTCTGCCCCAAGCTCAAATGCATCCTTGCAAACTGCACACTGGGCTTCGTCATCAGCTGACAGCATTTTCTCCGTAATATTTATTGTAGGGAGTGCTTCAATAGCTGATTTTGAAGCAGGAGGGGTGCCATAGCGGTTCGGATCGTTCTCTGCAAGCTGTTGAATAAGTTGCTCTAAGCCTGGGCCAATGAAGTAATCCCCAAGGTTTCCACCCATGATCGGGCCTCCAGAACCTTCCAGAACAACCTGAATGTTTGCCCCACCGGCCATTAACGACTGTATATAATTCTGAAGAAACAACAACGGATTGAAAGGTTCAGGTCCACCTCCACCACCGGTGGATGGAGTAGAACGGAAGGCCGACGATTCCCCACCCAGTAAACCTGAGAGATCGCTAGGGTTTCGAAGATCAAAAGAAGCAGGACCCCCACCACCGGCGGCGGTAGCAGAAAAGAAGAACGGTAGACCAGGTGAAGAAGGGAAGAAGGGGTCGATCGGTTGGAAGCTGAAGAAAGGATTAGGGTTAGGGTTTGTAGGATAATCAAGCTCTTCGACGAATCCACCATGGCAGATAGGGCAAGACAGATCTCTGCTGGCGGAGGGAGTGATTGTTACCGTGCGATTGCATTGGTGACACAAGTAATGCTGTGCGGCGCCACCTCCTATAGCTCCGGTAGAAGACATCGATTGTTGACGGCAATCAGCAGCGGAGATCGACCAAAAGGAGAGAGAGCGACAGAGATTCAGCGACCGAGAAGATGAAGAAGAAGAAGAGATTTATTAGAGAGAGAAAAGAAGTTCGGAATTCGGAATGTATTTGGAAGATACTGGAATAACGCGTCAGAGGTTAAATATTCGGTCAAATCAATCGGTTTGTTGAGTCGGTCAGTAGCGCTCCTCCAAATAAGGTTTCGCTGCCTCGCTGGATAACAAGTAGGCCCAAAATTTTTCCAGTCAACTAAATTAATTCATTGAAAATCCCAAGAATATCTTGCAAAGCCTCGTCTGTTCCCATGCTACTATGCTGTCGGCTGCAAGCAAATCTTCTTCGTTGCTCTCGCACACTCGAGCAAGACTTTGCAGACATACTTCACCGCTGTGCTCGTTACGCTGATATCCGGCTTGTCTTCTCCGTCCACGCTACTATTGTAAAGGTATCGCAGCTCTCATCTTCCCAGTTCCTTCAGAACCATTTGCTGAATGCTTACTTCAAGTGCTGTAATGAACCGTCCTTCGCTCTCCAACTGTTTGATGAAATGCCACACAGAAATGTTGTGTCATGGTCTGCCTCCATTGCTGGTCTTGTACAACTCAACCATTCTCATGATGCACTTGAGCTCTTTCGCACAATGCAGAATGCCGGTGTTCGACCTAATGAATTCACTCTTGTTAGCACCCTCAATGCTAGCTCGTTCACTGAGGGAGCCGCTTCTGCCCGGCAGATTTATTGTCTGGTGATCAAACTTGGGTTTGAGTCAAATGTCTTCTTGGTTAATGCGTTTTTAACAGCTTTGATACGTAATGGACGGTTGATTGATGCTGCAGAGATGTTCGAGAAGTGCAGTGAGAGGGATGTTGTTTCTTGGAACGCTATGCTTGCAGGATACCTTCAGTGCTCATTTTCTGAGGTCTGGGAATTTTGGTGCCGCATGATAAAAGAAGGGATGAGACCTGATGAGTTCTCATTTAGTACCATTTTCACAGGTTTGGCTGCATGCTTGAGATTGAGAAATGGTGTTCAAGTTCATGCCCAGCTTGTTAAGTATGGATTAGGAGGTGATACTTGTGTGGGGAACTCACTGGTGGATTTGTATTTGAAGAATAAAGCTGTAGAGGATGGCTTTAGAGCTTTCGATGAGCTCCCATATAGAGATGTTGTTTCATGGACGCAGATGGCTTCAAGTTGCTTACTAAGCGGGCAACCCTTTAAAGCGCTTGCATTCATACAGAGAATGAAATTGGGAGGTATAAGGCCTAACAAATTCACACTTGCCACCGCTTTTAATGCATGCTCTAGCTTGTCTTCATTGGAAGAAGGGAAGAAAGCTCATGGGTTCAGAATAAAGTTAGGAGTAGATGTGGATGTATGCGTCGACAATGCTCTTATTGATATGTATGCAAAATGTGGTTCTACAGATGCAGCTTGGCGCATATTTTATTTGATGAAAGAGCGGACAGTGATTTCGTGGACAACAATGATTATGGCCTTTGCGCATAATGGATTTGCACAAGAGGCTCTAAATTTGTTCGATGACATGGTTTCTCAGCGAGTAGAACCAAATTTTATCACATTCATCTGTGTTCTATATGCGTGTAGTCAAGGAGGGTTTGTAGATCAAGGTTGGAAATATTTTCGTTCCATGCTAAAAGATTACAGTATAGAACCTGGAGAAGATCATTATGCGTGCATGGTTTATCTCCTGGGCAAGGCTGGGCGTATTGTTGAGGCAGAAGATTTGATCAGAAGCATGCCCTTTCAGCCTCGTGTAATACTTTGGCAGACATTGCTTGGTTCCTGCCAGGTTCATGATGACTTGGGGACTGCTAAAAAAGCAGCAGAGAATGCACTTGCTATGGAAAAGAAAGATCCTTTGACATACGTCTTGTTGTCCAACATGTTCGCTCATTCACGCAATTGGGATGCTGTAGGAAGGGTAAGAGAATTGATGAAAAATTGGGAAGTAAATAAAGAACCAGGATCTAGTTGGATTGAAACTATGAGGGATGGCAACTATCCAATGCGTCCTCAAGCTGCTGCATCTTTCTGATCAGAAATGCTAGGCTTGGTTCTTGCTCGTGCAGTTGATCGGAGCTGAAATTGGCTCAAGGCTTCCTTCATCTCAGTGAAGAACAGCATTGCTGTTGTTAAAAAGGTTTTTGGAACGTCACCATAATCCGAAGAATACAAAAGGTCTGTGGCACAACAGCAGTGTGCCTCACAACCTTATGTTAAAGGTTGTCTCTCAAGCTCGGAAATTCCTCATATAGAGTTGAAGATAGCAGCATACTGAAAAAAAATTTTCTTGAATTCAATTCCAGACATTATACATATTTTTTGCAAGAAATAGTGCTCTGTTACTGTTAAAAAATAAGTCAAAATCTACCATGTATATAAACTCTTGTGTATTAAACTGATCAAAATATTCCCTCTTGTTTTTGCAGTTTCGCTTCTCCTTGTTCTCAGCAAAATGTTCTCCACTGTCGGTCTTCGGCGCCTTTCCAACGCCGCCTCGGCCAGCTACTACTGCTTCCTCCGCCGCGGCAAGACAACCTGCGCCCAATACGTTGCAGCACGGGCCATGGACCCTACATTCGAGAAACTAATGGAAATCCAGAAAATTTTCCTCAAAATTCTTTCTGTCCGTGACCTAATCCTTGCTTCACCTTCTCATTCCCTTCCTCTCCCTTTCCTTGTCTCCGCCGCCTCTCGCCTTCGTCTCAACCGTGGCGCTCCTTCTTTTCTCCGCAAGTATCCAAACATCTTCGCTCTCTCTTACGACTCTGTGGCGGGCCAACCGGTTGTCCGCTTAACTCCCTCCGCTGCTGCAATTTGTAATCTTGAGTCTTCTGCTTGTTGCCCTATCACCGCTGCAGATCGTCTTCGCCGTCTTCTCTCGTTATCTGTTTCTTGTCGTTTACCTCTCCGTGCTGTGTTTCGAGTTTGGAGAGAACTTGGCCTGCCTGATGATTTTGAAGATTCAGTGATTGCTAGCAATTCTCAGCTTTTCTCTCTTCGCGATAACCCTGGTGAACTCAACACGCATTTCATTCATCTTGCTCCCCAGCCTGATTCATCCAGGTTTGTTCCTGCTATTGAAATCTGGAGAAAGAAAAACTGGGAGAATGTTGATGATGAAATGGAGAAGAAATTTGGGTTTAAGCAAGCATTTCCACCTGGAATGAGAGTAAACAAGATTATGAAAAGGAAGCTAAAGGAATGGCAGCGGTTGCCGTATGTAGGCCTGTATGAAGAGTTAGTTTCCAGCGGGCAGAAGAAGAATGCAGCAGCAACAAAAGCAGCAGAGAAGAGAGCAGTAGCTATGATGCATGAGTTCTTGAGCTTGACTGTGGAAGGAATGGTGGAGGTGGAGCAGGTAAGCCATTTCAGAAGATGGTTTGGCATTGAGCTTAACATAAGGGACCTGTTCCTTGATCATCCAGGGATATTTTACCTCTCTACTAAAGGGAAGAGGCACACAGTTTTTCTAAGAGAGAGGTATGAAAGAGGAAGGTTAGTGGAGAGCAATGATGTCTATGAAGCCCGACAGAGCCTAAGGAGGCTTGTATTACTGAGAAAGAGAGTTGTTGATGATAATGGTGCAGCTAATCTACTGCTGGTGAATGAAGTTGATAGTGAATCAGGTTCAGATACTGAAGAGTAACATAGTAGACTTGAAACTCTTTTACTCCAGATGTTACAACTAGTACACTGCTATAGTGATGCTTATTGCTTGCATGAATGAAAATTTCCAACTTTTTTTGTTGTGGATGTGCAAGTAGTTCTTGCTGGCCAGAAGGCATGGTATCAGGCATTGGTTCTGGATTCAGATAGGGCAAATGCAGTTGAGTTACATGCCTACACCAGCACTCCTTCAATTTGTTCAGGCCTGATCAGCTGAGACACATGATTTGGTGAGGTCAAATCGTTTTGCTGAAAGGTTGTTTTCTTCTATGCTGACTGAGATCCCTCGGGCTTTATTCCTTCTTGTTGCATGTTGCAAGAATAGTTTGATCGTTGCTAAAGCTGATCAGAGTTCCAAAGAATCTAATCATCAGTCATCACTCTAAATGTTGCAATAGAGCTGATAAAGAAACTTTTTTGTGTTCATGAGCTATTCACTGTGGACAAAGTTCTTCAATCCTTGAAGAGAACTGTCCAGAATTCATGTGGTAGTCTTCACATGGCCTTCAACTTTTAGCACAGAGTTGATTATGTTCCTTGTCTTCAATTTGCTTCATTACGGATCTCTTTAAACTTAATCTGATGCAGGGAAATTGATGGCATAACTATTAAACTACATTTGGTTTACTTGATTTCTTGGTATTCTTGTATAACAATTCCAGACTAGAGTATATGGTCCAAAAATAATTCAACAATACAATGTGTGCGAAGAGGGTGTTCCCTGCAGGAACATACTCTGTCAGTTTTATATACATGCTTCTTTGTCAATGAAGTAGTCCTCTAACAACACTAGTTATGTTCAGCAGCTAGTCCTCTAACAAGCCCAGCTCCCAGCATGAGTGCTTGAACACCACTGAAGACATGCCCACCTCTCCTGTTTTCAGTTATCTTGAGATAAGCTGCCTGATGTTCACTACAAGGTAAATATTGAAATTTCCTCCGCCTATCTGTTCCCAATGCCAATTTCTTCATCCGTACTCTCTAATACTACTGCTGGAGAGTCTTGAGATCTATCAACATTGCAAGTGAGAGGCAATGGATGTGCATCAACCTTGCTGTTTCCTGGAATTTTTACAGCCCTTCTTTCATCCAAAAGCTTCCTCACAGTAGTGGTTTCATCCCACCTTCTTGCAGCAGCATATATGTTCGACAGCAGAACGTACCTGCCACCATGGTTGGGCTCAAGTTCAATAAGGCGCTCTCCTACTTCCTTGCCAATCCCTACGTGGCTGTGTATCCTACAAGCACTAGCGAGAGCTCCCAACAAGCCGGGGTGCGGCTCAATTGGCATTTGTTCAACAAAATCCAATGCTTCCTTCATGCGCCCTGCTCGACCAAGCAAATCCACCATGCAACCATAGTGCTCCTGAACAGGCCTGACGCCATGAACTTGCGTAAGCAAGTTGAAAAAGTTCTGCCCCTCTTCAACCAACCCCGAATGGCTGCATGCACTCAATACGCCAATGAGAGTGACCTCATTCGGCTCCAGACCAGCTGATATCATTTTCCAGAACAGCGTCATTGCCTGCTTTGGCGATCCGTTCAATGCTAATCCAGTAATCATTGAATTCCATGAGTACAAATTCTTCTCTGGCATCGCCTTGAACACCTTCCAAGCTTTCTCGATGAGTCCACATTTTCCATACATGTCAACTAAAGCTGTACCTAGAATCAAAGTCATCACAAACTCCTTCTCTTCCACATAGCGATGAAGTCTCTCTCCTCGCTCCAAATCCCTCAACTGTGCACACGCTGATACTGCACTCACCACCGCTGGCTCATTCGGGACAATTTCATTCTTAATCATCTTATCAAATACATCTAGCGCTTCCTTATACATCCTGGACTGCACCAGTCCAGAAATCATTGAGCTCCAAGACGCTGCGTTCCTGTTAGGCATTACATCAAACAGCTTCCACACGTCCTGTATCCGCCCAGCCTTGGCAAACCCAGCAACCATCGAATTCCAAGAAACCAAATTCTTCTCCGGCATTCGATCAAAAAACCATTCGGCGGAATCCAATTCACCACAGTTTGCGTAACCGGTAACAATCGCAGTCCACGAGACGACATCAGCGATGCCACAACTTTCATCGAACAGCTTGCGTGCAGCTTGCATATCAGCCAACCCAGAAGAATACATCGATATCGCATTGTTAATCACAAACACATCTGCAATCAACCCGTGCTTCATCGTATGACAATGAACTCCACGGCCAAGATAGCTATCCTTCATAGAAGAACAAGATTTAATCAAGAAAGGGAAGGTATAATTATCAGGTGATATCGATAAACGAAGCATTAGAATGTAGTAATGGACAGATAGATATGGTTGAGGTGATCGAGAGAAAGCGCGAATGATCGAGTTGAAAGAGAAGACACAAGGTTCAGAGTAAGACAAGAAGAGTGTCTCAGCGTAGTGAAGGTAACCGGCGGCGGAGCAGAAGGAAAGAAGGCGACCAGAGACGAAGGGTTCACGAAGGCGGCCGGTGGTAATGAGGAGAGCATGGGTTTGCTTCAGATCAGAGAGACAACGGAAGGCTGTTAGTGAACGGGATAGTTCGGGGTGGAGGAGAAGCTTCAGCTTGTTGATGTAGTGATGGCTTGCCGATGCTGTTGTCGCCATTGCTGTTCTTCATTGCATGCCCTCGTGGTGTGCAACAAAATGCCACTGCACGGAGGCCATCGGATGAAGCTTTCACTGTATACAATCGAGCATTATGGCAAAACTCAAGCTCAAAAGAAATCTAAACCAGAGTCAGTTTCGAGCTTTTGCAAACTCGATACAGGTATTTTATCTACTTTACGGCGAAAAGCTTGTTAGAACCTGCAGGTCATCTTAACTTGAGAATCAGAATAAGATAGAAATTCATAAATTTCTGCTCTCTCCGTTAGGTACATTCCTTTACTAGATTAATGCAAATCATAGAAATACATGAAAATCCGGCTACCGTGTAAATGTCGAAACTTTCTGTTTTTTCACTGAAGATTTGATTATCAACATGATCTGGCTTTCAAGACATTATTGCTTGATTTGCAAATGCAACATCCACCAGAGTCCAGAAGAACTTTGGATTCAATGTGTTTTGGAATTGCTGCGGCCCGGACCAGCCCATTCATTTCTGCAAGCAAGGAAAGGAATACGGTAAGGAAGGGAAACTAAGACGCGGTTCCCTCGTCGTGAAAGAAGTAATGTCGGAAGTTCCTTCAATCCCGGTGACCGGCCTGCTGCTGCTGAAGAAAATGAAGCTGTGACGCACGGAACCCGGGTGCCTCTGCACCATCTCAAACCCTTTCGAACTCCTCCCTAACCGTTCTTTCTGCCTGAGAGCTTGTTTGTGCGGGCTCATCCGGGACCGAGATCCAGCCCCTCCCGCGGAGAGGTAAAGGTGGGAGAGATCAGCCACTCGTAGGGCGGCCACGTCTTGCCAGTGCCCCAGACTGTCGAAGCTCTTGCTCTGCAGATCCGTCCGGGTTGAATGAATGCTGCTCGTTGGAAAGCCAAGTCATCGGTTCGAATCCGAATAAGGGCCTCAGCTTGGTATCATGTCTCGGTAGTACAGACTTTCTTGTCATTTTTTCTGTCTGCCTGATGCAATCTCAATGAACTCACTTTCACTTCCAAAATAAGAACGAGGGAATGGTACGTTATGCCAAAAGGGTACCTGCGATCAATGGGAGATAAGAACAAATCTGCCATATGTATGGCATGGAGCATCACCAAGCTCAGTCTTCATCAATGCTCTCCTGGGAGAGAAGGGAAAAAGAAGGAAGAAAACAAACATGTCATCTTAGGATGCTGCCACATAACACAAGCAGATTAAATAAGCTAGCATTTGGATAACAGCACTTTTAAAAAACTAGAAATGCTAGTGCAACCATCTTAGTCTGTACAGAAAGTACATGCAAGGTGAAGATAAAAATCAGTAACTACAGGGAGCATGATATTCATGTCATTTCCTGTAAATATAATGTATAAAAGAGAGTAAAGGGGCAACATAAATCAAACAGCACCAGCTTAAACTACAACAGGAACCAATATGGTAGCAAAATTGAATGTATATGTTTTGTAGGTTATCTGTTTATAACGAGACGGCTGTTCTTCACCACAACTTCATCAGAATCCAAAAACATTTACTAGTGGAAACTAGCTCATCAGAACCTAGAGTGCAACAACCACTTTGTTAAGAACTTTGTTTTATTCTACCAAGCGAAAGATATAGGCTTACTCAAACAACCTATATGAGATTGCCAATTATTACCAAATTATGAATAGCTCACTATATTCAAATACGAATCAGCGACACAGGCATAGTAATAATTTCATTTAGAGATCTGCGTCTAAGAAGACTAAGCCTAAGGCAAAAGAACACTGAAGATGCCAGAGGACTTGAGTACTATCACATCTACCTTACAAGACAAGCATCAGCCTGCATACTATACCTGTGGATCACTTGATATGCACTCTATATCTTTCTTATCTACAAAAGGGAGGAGCTTAACAAGTCTTGGATGTTCAAGTCCATTAAGAAGTGTTTATAGCAATAAATAGCTATATCAAGATGCTATTTTATAGTAGTTGGGAACAGTACGTGCCCTGATATGAATTGCGAACTTCAGATTGAATAAAGACAACATCAAAGTGGAGCATACTAAAACAGCATATGTCTGTGAAATAATATCCAAATCCCTAACATAAGACTGCTATGTTTAACCTTTAGCTGCTTCTTGGCTGCTGTCTAATTAGCCCCTGCAACCAATCAAGGTTAAATTCTATCATGAGAGCTTATTTTCCACAGAAGTAGAGTTTCATACATTTGCATCCGAGAACTTGCACCCAGCAAGGCCAAAAGTCATGTATAAGTTAATTGGTGATACCTGTACTCTTTGCAGTAGATCCAGCAAGGCCTGCCAAAACTCGCATATAAGTTAAATGGAGATACCTGTACCCTTTGCAGGAGATCCTGCATCCTTTTTCTTATACCCCTTTGTCTAATACATAAAATTAAAGAATTCCCATGAGTATCAGAGTATTCCAAGCACGCGCTTAACCAACTATATCTGTGATTTCATCCATTACCTGCAAAGTTCTGCTAGTTCCTTTTGGAATTAAGAGTTGCCTCTTTGAGCCAAAACCTGAAATGATTGAGCAGAGATAATCGTAAAAGACCTCCACTAGAATATTGAAGAACAAAATTAGCCTTTATTAGCAAAACCTGATGATCCAGGAGGACGAGGGTCTTCTGCTTCCCGTTTGGATTTCTGAATTATGAACAACATAAAGATTCAGGGATATCCAATAAAACAAAAGAAGGTTTCAGTTACATTGATGAAACATCGCACTAGAAACACTGATGCAGCAGTTGAAAAAATTTAGAACAGTTTGTTTGAATTATAGATTCGTCCCAAGAAGAGTCGATTTTCATTGACAAAGCACAAGTCAAATGATGAAATTACTTTTCTAGAAATTTCAATCAGAGTAGGAGAAACAAATTACTAAGACTACTATAACAACATTGCTTATGAAGCATGCACCAACTACTTTGAGTTGAGCAAGCATAGTTTCATACTAAGCAAATCCTAAGGTGTATTTAATGGTAGGGCCGTTGAGCGTAATTCAGGTCCAACCTATTTGTTCATAAAGACACAAGTGCATTAGATAACTCAAGCTAGAAAGAAGAGGCCCATGGAGCACTGAATTATTTAGAATGCAATATTTCAAGTAGCTGAAAGGAGCTGGTAGGGTTCTAATGGCTACATTTACGCATTTCTTATTCATAAACGAGATTTCCCTGTATGAGCTTCAGGATGATTACTGTTTTCAGTTATCACAGCAATGATTCAAGCTCATAAGGATATTGTTAAGAAATAGACTAATGAAAAGGAGGTACGTATGAAATATACTAGGAATGACTTTAAAAACAACAAACATATATTCATGATGAAAAAATGCGAAAGTAAAACTCCATTTCTAGAAAATTTTATATACGCAGAGATTCCACAACCTGTATGAAGTCAGCTTCCACCTGCCTTGTCAACTGTGTTATGGATATGGTGGTTTGCACCCGCATTCCTTTTTGGATGGAGCATTTTAATTTGCTTCCTCCAAATATATAGGAGGTACGTATGAAATATACTAGGAATGACTTTAAAAACAACAGACATATATTCATAATGAACAAATGCGAAAGTAAAACTCCATTTCTAGAAAATTTTATATACACAGAGATTCCACAACCTGTATGAAGTCAGCTTCCACCTGCCTTGTCAACTGTGTTATGGATATGGTGGTTTGCACCTGCATTCCTTTTTAGATGGAGCATTTTAATTTGCTCCCTCCAAATATATAGAAGATTGCTCAACTCTCTTTCTTTTGACTTGGTCTTCCTCTCGACAGGCTCGTCAGTTGAAGTGACATTTCTGGCATTGATTTTCTCATTCAACAGTTCTTTGGATTCTCAGTTTCACTATATATGGAATCATCTACAGATAATGATTCTGCATAGCTAAGAGAAAAAGACACTTATTTATTGTATACATCATTAAGAAAATCAGAAACTCCCCTCTGAGCCTCAAAAAAATGGAATCAAAATAAGAAGCATGCATATGTAAAATAAACTCCATGATCTGAAACGGAAGTGGTCTACAACAATGTGAAATGGAAATATTCTAGTTAAAAGTACTTGAAGGTAAACTAGCCAACAAAAAGAAGATACGCCATCAGGTAAATCTCAAAGATTTTCGAATACATTAATAACACTGTTGCAGGCATGTGAATAATGAACAACTAATTTGAATGATTAAATTCTTGAAAAGGTGAACACTGAAAGTCAAAATGGAAAATTCTAACTTCTAACAGTAAGAAAAGTAAGAATTTGATAAGTAACTGAGACTGCCGTGACATAGTCCATTGCTCATGGAACCTTATAGGCCATATTGGTACCATCAGCCCAAGTAATTAATTTAACAGATGTAAACAGAAGAAGCATACAGAAAGTCGAAGTCGATGAACTCACCGAAGCTTTTCTCCAGCAGTTCTTGCAGACTTTCGTGATGGTTAATATACGTGCGTCCAAAACAGCTTCATCCTTCCCTATAGTTTACAAAACATGAGAAACAATCAAAGATTACAACGTTAAGAAAGTAGTCTTATGATTTCAAGATCCAAGCAAACCAGTCCTCTTCACGCTTCCGCAATGCACATTGAATAACCAACGAGTAAAAAGAAATTCTAGCTAACCTAATTGGAGAAATGTTAGAAAAAAGGGTTTCAAGCTGACCTAGGGGAATTCAAGGTACACGATTGGATTCTCAGTAGAGAGATCAGCACGCTAGCCGACTTTGCCTGCGGAAAGCGGAACAATAAGACCAGGAAACGAGAAAAGAAACCGGGACTTCCGTTGGGTAGCACGCTTAACAATGTCACGCCCATCGAGCTTCACCACCGCCTTCGATGGTTCCAACGCCGCCGTCGAACTCGCTGGAGAACAGTGGAGGACGCCCTTCGGTACCGCCAGCGACCTTAACTGCTTCTTCTGCGCCGATCTGGCGCCGCCGCCGCCGTCGGGCAGCGGGATTCCGGTCAATGAATCCAATTCGTTCGATAGAGAAGTTCCAGAATTGCACAATCAGGTCGTTATGTAACCATTTATTACTATGTTTATTATAGGATTAATTTTGTAAATTATGAAAAGATTTCTTTTAGCAAATAGTGTCTCCTTCCGTTCTTCTTACTAAAATCTAGTCGAGCTTTTCTCTAGCTGACGGCGTGAAACCCAGAAGATCTATTGAACAGCAAAGATTCGGTGGGCTCTCGATTCTATTCTTATATTGGATTACATTTTTCATTAACGTGATTGATTTGGTCGGGAAACTTGTTGTAATCGTATCAATTATCTGATTTTGTGGGTTTTCTTGATTATTTTCTTGGCAAAATTTCAATCTTTTGTCGTGTTTATTTAATTTTTCTTTCCGTTCTTCTTGTTCGTGTTCGTCGTTATTGTTTTCGTCTGGCGTTTCTAGTATTTGTTCTGGAAAAGTTTTGCTTTGTAGATGCCATGAAATAGTGAAGAGTAAACAATGAATTCAGTGATGGAAAACAACAACTGGCGTTCATTTTTCAAATTGAATTGAACTGAAGCTGTTGAGAGTCCTATGAAATTTCTTATTTTATTTACAAAAGAAAGCTGATTGTTGTTAGGTGTATTTGCTGTTAGACGTGATGGACAGTTGTTACACTTTCAGCTGTCTAGCAAACAAATTATTATGTCCGAACAAATTAGATATGTACTGCTCTTATGCAGAAACCAATATGATAGAAGCAAAATAAAAGTAAGTACTGAACTACAAGATATAGCTACCCAATTATAATGCTCAACCTTCTTAAAATAGCTCGTTGAGGATATGATCATGTTTCTAGCTCTTCTATGTGGAAAACATTATCTGCAGTAACATATTGGGTAAATGAAACCATCACAAGTATGGTGTGAGAAAAAAGGGATTGACATAATCCATCATCAGGAACTAAATTTCAAGCATTTAAAAGATTTTGAGAAGTGATGTTCCCATTGGTAATAGAAGTAGGAATGTTTGGTCAAGCTTGTTGTGACACTAATTATTGCACTTTTATTGATTGTAATTTAATATAGGTCTGCATTACTCTTAAAGATCTCTGTATTCTATGCCAGTTATGAAGAGGTTTTGGAACCAAGTGGATTGAATTATAGTTCTTAATCATAGGCTTGCCACTTACTTGCCCAAGTTATTATGGATCGTTCTTCCAATGATGTAGCAAGTAGCAACACCCACCAACTCTTCGAGAACTAGAGGCCACCATTTACTTCCTCACGACTGGCGAAATGTTTGATTGTGGTGGGCACTCATATCTCCTATATCAACTTCGCACCTCAACAGGCCCATCCCAAAGCTCAAGCCAAGTTGTTAGTGACTACTTCTGCAAGAAGTTTGCGTGTAGTGCTTATACTTTTTCTTTATCTCAATATCTGAGTTCTACTTAGATGTTAAGGTACGGCTTTTTGCCCTCGTCTGGTGCATGAAGTATCTTGTTTTTCTGAATAGAAATTGCATCTTAAATAGTGGTATCGACAATTATATGTTATAGTAAACACATATACATTTCTGTTTGGTGCTTAATATGTGCAGACAAGTATTGCCTTTTACTTTGCCAGGTTTCTTGTAAGGTTTCTAACAGATTCTGACAAATGATGGACTTAATAATAACGTGCCACATATAATTTTGGTGCAGCTTATAAAAATTTAGCAAAATTTTGCTCATAGGATTACAGGTTCTCTCTGCCTCATGAGTTACTAATTTAGACAAGATGCATAATGAATCTGGATTTTTTGGATATTAGTTAATACATTGTCTTTTCCATTTCAGTGATGATGGTAAGCCTGAAAAACGCCCAATAGTTTTTTGAAGACGAAGCACAAGAAATTGGGAGAATACTTCTGGTAATGAGCCAGAACCAGAAGATGAAACAGAATCTGAATCTGAACCTGAAGAGGTGCAACTAGAGGAACCATCGAAAATGCTTTTTAAAACCTTGATGACCTCCTGGAGAAACTCGAAGAATAGCATGGCCAGATAATGTAAGTGGATACACAAGCTGGCTATTGATATTGATCAGGAACAAGCAATTGATGTACATGATGATCTGTCACGTGGTTGCATTCTATACCCAAGCACCGCGAGGCACAAGGTAAGCCTTCAACAGTTTCAGTCACTGGGACTCCCATTTCTCAGGCCCTTGACTATTATGCGGAGATGGTGAAGACTGATGCACACATGCTGGAAATAAAAGAGAAACTCTTGGCATCAAATTGAAGAAGCTGAATCGAGGAAGAAGGCAATAGAAGATAAGAAGATTGCTAAGAGGTACAAGCCCAGAAGACCAAAGAGAGAGCCACGGCACAGAAAGGAGGAGGCTGAATGTGTGAAGAATGGAAGAAGCAGAGGCAGCAAAATGGTTTTCCCAGAGGAGATGGTGAGGAGGTGGAGTTCATTTAGATGATGAGAAAAGTTCAGAAAGATCAGCTAAGAGAAGGCCAGGAGTGTCGATCGGTCTGAAGGTCTTTGAAAGAAGGGCAGGAAGGGAAACAAGAAGGGTCTTTCAGAGAATCCAAGTCTGGCCATGACAGTAGGAAAGGCATGAAGAAGCAAGAATACTGCTGAAATGATTGGAGAGTTTTCAACAAAGTTGAGGGAAATAAGAGGAAAGGGGGTTAGATTTAGTCCTCTTTAGTGAAACTAATGTGTTTTGCTCCCTGCGCTAAATGCTTCGCTAAGGAGCAACTTTACCTTTCATTTCAGTGCAACCAATGTTTACATCTTTGGAGACCAATGTTTACATCTTTACTTCTGAAATATTCTGGACGCACTGTTTTGTAAAAGCTGTTTCTTTAAGGGATCTTGATATCTTTATCAAAATCATCGGTCGTCCACAAAAAGTATACCAACAAGGGATGCTGGTGGGAACGGTATTATGGTGTCATCTTCTGAAGCTGTGTTCCAAAAATCATCAGTTGATCGAAAGTCTTGTGCGGAAAGCAAAGGCAGATGTATCTGTTCCAACATGTTGTGGCATATCTCCGGCAGCATGCCATTGAAAACTGAGGAACATTGCTGCGCATAACTTTAATATACTTTGCCATATACCCTAGGATCATATCTTCAGTTCACTTATCAAGAAAACTATTTTGCGATTGTTTGCACGGAAAATGATAAGAGAACTATTCATGGGGGTTCAGGGTTATGGTTCTTCTGCTGATCAGAATCCGGTGAACAAGAAATAACTGAAGTCTTACGTAAGTATCAGCTTAGATCAAAGATTAATGAAATGCATCTGGTGTAGCATAAATTAAAACTCGTCTTTTACAGCGAAAAGAAGGTATTTAAAACAAAACAAATCCTTTGTCATTCTAAAATATATGACTTCAATATTACTCGATATTACAAGGTACAGATTATGAAGCAATACATAAACAGTTATGAAACGTCGTCCTACTTGCAATCATATTCTAGAGAGAAACAGGAGGTATAAGAATTTTGACATCCTCACCCCATTGTTTTAATATAAAACAATCACCACATGACAACCTGGAAATTACCAAATACAAAAGTCCTGCTTCGCTCCGAAAGGAATGGACTTGGATGATATGCAAGTTGAGCTACTCGACTTCTGCCAAGTAATCGTCAATCTCAGCAGGAGTTAGTACCCTACATGCAGCAAGGAAATAATGTGAAGAGGATATATCATAATGTAACATAACAGCCCCAAAACAAATAAATCATGAAAAACTAGCACATGCCTGAACTCCCGATCAGCACCTATTATGCCGATTTCAATGTTCTTTCCAGAAATTTGACCTTCAAATCTGCAGATATGAACCACAAATGTTATGAGCACATCACTCATGCATTCCAACATAATATCAAGTTAGCAAGTAAAATTACCCTTCTTTCAGAGTTAAAATTGCAGTATGGATGGCATCTTCAAGCTCCATATCATCAGTATATCTGTCCAGGTAGAGACCACCACGACTTGGTAAGAAATTTGACAAGGGACAGGAGACTTACAGCCTTAAAAAAGTCACAACAAGCAAATACGAAGTTCCAAGAATCAACAATTTTGATCACATCAAAACGTTGATAGAGCTTTATCAAATAACATATGAATACATCTATGCAGACAAAATATCCAGAGTGGACTTGGACACAAACTAAAAGAAGCCTTAAAACAATACCTAAATGTTGAATATATGTTCAAAGTATATATCTAAACCATGTTAATATCCATCCTTCAAATGAAGGATGAGCAATTGCAAGGATGAGGAATTGAATATTTACAGAAAAACACCAATAACTTGCGCTTTTTTTGTCAGAAAAGTACCCAAAATTTTTGTTAATAAAAAAGATAGCATCCAAGAGTGCTTGACATTATTTTGATAACTTTAATTAACTAAAATAAAGCTAAGAGACACTTCAGCACTAGAAGACAGCATCAACACTTCAACACATTGATAATACATTGACACCTATACAGGGAAAAAAGAATAAAACATAAAGAGGGCCCTTGTGACTGTACCAAACGGTACAGCACTATTTTCAACATATACTAGCAGCACCAAATAACTTTCAAGAAGAATATTACAAATTATAAGTTCAATAGCTTTAAAACCTAACATATTAACAAAGAATTTAGCAACTTTAGCAGCTTATCTATATAAGTATACAATGATAGAAAAGGAACATTGGTACCTCTTCTCAAGAAATGTCTTCGCATTAGAGACATTTTTACCCATTGCAGATGCTTTCCAGGAAAAGTATGAACCTGATGGATCAACCTAAATTAACATAGAAGCAAGTTTAGCATCTTCTGATCTTTGTCCAACATTATATGTATATGTCAAAGCTGTTGAAGAACTAATCATGTTTAAACTACATATGGCAGTGTATATAGTTAAAAAGTGGACTACCTGATATAATTGAGGGCCATTGTCATCATATCCAGCAACCAGTAAAGAAACCCCAAATGGTCGTACACCACTATATGAAAGAACAGCAAAAAAGAAAAAACAAAAAGATATTATGAACTTGCTTGAGAAAGATATAATTAAAGCATTGAGCTTCTAAAGTTGTCTTCAAATTCTGATTGGGCACTAATAGTGATAGCAGAGGTAGCAGTATGTAGTACTTATACAACAGAGGCAACAAATCCCAATAAGCTGGAGAAAGCATCCAGTAGCATAGCGAACTCTTACTATGACATTGAAATGAAAGTGAAGGCTTTGACGAGATATTTTCATACATAAATAAATCTTCATGTAGCAATAGTTATGTAAAAGGTTAATACCCTGACTGGGTGAACTCCTGCATAACAGCTGCAGTTTCTCTCACAAGTTGTGCGACAGGAATTGGCTCCTGAAATCATGCACAAAATAACTTAGAAAAACATAAGCCACAGTATGATAACTACAGCTAGTGTAACTATCAAAAACAAGAAACAAGAAGACACATAAAGGAGGCATGCTCAAACAAAATATTATATAGAGAGGTTATTAGCCTCATGCCCTTGAAACAACCCAACACTAATGGTTTAAGTCATAAACAGGAAGTGAAGCGTTGCATACATTTTGCTCATACTTATAGAGATCAGCCAGAACAGCTCAAATATTCAATAGGCTCAACCGTGAACTAGCTAATAAAAAAAGAGTTCAAACCAACAATCTAGTGGTGAGCTATGCAAAAGGTACACTAATCAACAAGAAAACTGCAACAAAAGTCCCCTAGCTCTCGTGTTAGCACAGTTAAATGAAGTTTCCCATAAAGCTGGTAAGGATCACTAGATCACTTCTAGAAAGGAAGAGTTCCTCCCTAGCAAACTTAAAAGTACGATTCCCTCAAGCATTAAGAGTTCTCTAGTCATCGCATATTGCAATAAGTACGATACATTTTCATATTAATCATCAGGCTGCAAGTAAGATTTAGAGAATTTATTATAATTGGCAAGAATGACTTGACCTCAATAAACTCATAAACCAAATACTGCAATAATGGTCCATAGCAACAACTGAATATATGGATCATACATTACAGCAGCGAACTTTTTAAAGCATCTTAGACAGAAATAGAGAATTTCGGTCTCAGCATTACGTATAAAAAACATAAAAGCACAATCAGAGCTCAACATACCTTATACAAGCGGAAATACTGTTGAGCTTGCTTTCTGCTTTTTCGCACCAGAACACGAGAATCTGGGCCCATTCCACTGCATACAAGACAGATAATGATATTGTAACTAATTTCAATTAGCCAAACATAGATGAATACCAACAAATTGCGCATTTATTTTAGTGTCACTTTAAAAAGCAACACAGCAATGTCAAAGCAGAATATCACATAAGTGCACATCATTAACTATTGAACTTTTTGGCGTCAACTTATAAGCTGATCTGAAGAATTCTTCTCTGATTGTCAAAAAAAGGTGCTCACATGTGAGACTTCTGAGTATCAATTTGAAAGCATCTACCGTTTAACTATCAGGATCATTTCCAGAGTTCAAGTGGCTTTTACGGGGCAGACAAAACTATGTACAAATGACTCAATACGCAGGTCGAATGATGAGAGCGTAAAGTAAAGCCAGCAATATAAGATGTAAACCTGTAAACAACTCCTATATTTGTAGTCATGAGTTGGATCTTTTGTACCTGCACATACATGGAAATTTTTTTTAAAAAATGCTTTAGCAATCCTAAATATGCCAGCATAGACAGACTTGGCGAAAGTAGTATCCATGCTAATACATCAATCATAGACATCAAGGAGACTAATATCAGAAGCAGACAGCATAATATCAACTACCACACCTTCAAGAATTCCATTAACTACCAACTACGACAACACACATCAGAGGCAGTCTCCTGAGTCGTCAAGCGTTACAACAGATATTAAGAAAGGCCCTTTCTCACTAACAAATTGACACAACCTTCTTCTTTTAACTAATGGAGACAACAATAAGTAACTACTGATTAGATGAATAGAAGTTTCGACATAAAATGGCATTTTCCCAGGCACAGGTTAAACTTATATCAAACCATATAATATGTCAAATTGCAATATATACAAAAGAAAAGTCTTAAAGTAAAGCTATAGAAAGCTTACAGATGCCTCATCTACTAGTATTGAAGGCAGTTTCTTCTCGGTTGCAATAACAACTCCATTAGCAGCTGCAGCCAAAGGATAAAGATATTTAGTATCAGGAAAAAAATCAGTAGACAAAAAGCTTATCCCAAAAATCAACTCTCCATTGAGCAGAAAAGCAACAAAGGAGAAGAAAAACAAGAAAATATGAATTGTTCCATGATAACCAATTTGTCAAATTTTCTTCATTGCAAGGATCATTTTGGTTCTCATAGTACAAACTCTGGCAACTTGAGTCGGACAATCCCCAAGTTAACCATTTTGACCACTATCCTTTTGTGTACCTCTCCCATTGAATGTATAAAGCAAATTTGACGAAAGATTTTGAACTAACCATCCAACACCGACTATCTTTTGATCTCCAACTAGAAAAAAGAGATCTTTCAAATGAAGTTTAAATTCCTAAACCGAAAACCAAATAGAAGTTTGCAATTTACTAGGACAAAAACTTAAGAAATTACCCTAAAGGCCCAAGCCGTAGCCAAAATTGTGCTATTAGTTAAAAATTCTCAAATTGGAATCTCAACTACCAAAATAAACAATCACATGCACCTAAACACGCCTCTCTTGAGAAATTACTCAAAATTGCTTGTTATTGGAGTTCAAAATCAAGTTCTCTATCAATCAATTCGTGAAGCAATCAATCGACAAAACCAAAAGGCGAGTACTTAAATCTACAAATTACCTTTGATTCCCAAAGATGTCTGTCCAGATCCCACTGCTGTCAACGCGTGCTCAATCTGCACAAGCTTCCCCGAAGGACTACAGCCATAAATATCACAAAAGATCAGAATTATACACTCAGAAAGCCACCAGCGATCGACGGATTGATTCCAGTTGTAAGGAACTTTACCTGAAAGTGGTGAGAGAGAAAGAGTACTGGCTATCTCCCATGGTTTTGCTGGATCACTGTTGTTCTATTTCGTTATGGTTCGCTAAGAGATTGAAGGCAGAAGCAATTTAAAACCCTCTCTCTCACTGGTTGATCGATTCGAGCGAAAGCTTGAGCAAGGGGAAAGAAAACAAAGACTCGAACCAGTGTGAATACTTAAAATGGGCCGGCCCAAGTCCGTAGAGATCCCACATAATAACGGATTGGGTCTTTAATAAAACTATCAGATGGAACGATACTACTGTAGCTGTGAAGGTGTACCATTGGGCCGGGTGATACTTATGTTTTATCATAATGTACCGGATTGTTTAACGGGTGGATGCTTAGAATTCTATCCGGTCCAATCCTACGGTGGCAGTTTTTGTAAAATAAGCTTCGTCTACATTGAAAACTGAAACCTTGTAGCGAACGCGCCAGAGCTTTTCTTTGTTCTACTCTTTCAGTCTTCCCTAAAAAACTAGGGCTTGATAATTTTTTTCTTCAAATACTCAACTTCACTTTCTTCTAGTTTTCAACACCAGTAGAGCGGGCACAGCGCTAGGGCTTGATGTACGGTAAGCATTATCAGAATTCTATAGATGGATTCTTCTGAAAATTCTCACGGCAACTTCTTTTTTGAGAAATTTGATAAACATTGATTTTGGTTGGCTTCTCGACTCAGTCGAAGTATCAACTATTGTTATGGATTTTGGATCGCATACTTGTAAAGCTGGGTATGCTGGTGAGGATGCTCCCAAGGCTGTGTTCCGTTCTGTAAGTGCGTTATTCCTTTGAACGTATTTCCCAATTTTTCCCCTGCTGTAGCGGATATGTAGTGAAAATGTTAAGAATAATGTTGCAAATGATAGCTTGCATTGGCCACGAAACACTGGTACGGTTGACATGCAGCTTCCTAACAGATACATTATAGTTTATCTTCTCAAAATTTTATGTTTTCTTATGTGACGTTTTGGGATGGGTACGTGCATCAGTAAAAAAACTTAACTTCTCTTTACTCATAAGTTGTGTGGTTTACAGTTACTTTTAGCTAATTTGTGGTGCTCTTGCGATCATAAGTCGTCTTCAATAGATAATTTTGCATGATTCTGGTCAGTTATTTGGTAGCACACCTTGAAATAATTGGAGACAAGCTGAACTTTTACTTTCCAAATTGAATAATTATATGTTGCCATTTATTGCATAACAAAAGGTACATGCCTTATGTGATCTCGAAGCAATCCCTCAGATAAAGGCCGGTACTGTACACTGTATCAAATGGTTTATCTATTTCTAGTTATGGCTGAAGCATCAATATGAGGCCTGTGGTTTGGGTTATTTCCAGCTGTAAAACTCATGTTTGAAGTTTATGCAGCCTAATCCTTGTTTCACATGATGGGACTACTAAAGTTGGGATGCGTCATTGTATTCCTTTGTTGTTCTGTTATTGAATGACTATATACGTGCATGCATCTTGTGCTCTAACACAAACTATATTAAGGTTGTTGGATCTATTGACCAAGTGGAACCTGCTGAACATGTGAAGGCTGAGGACTCTTGAGTCTGTGTCAAATTCTGAAACTGGTACAAAGCCATCGGATTCAGACGAACATAAGATAAAGCAAAAATTATATATTGGCTCCCAAGCCCTGGGATATAGGAGGGACAGAATGGAGGTACGCATCTCTCATGCACAAGTGCTTTCCTTTCTTTCTATAGTTGGTTGTGAATATTTGGTCACATACTTTTGTTTTGTTAATATGGTCGTTTCACCTATGATGGTGTGGTTGTTGATTGGGATATTGTGGGGAACATACGTGACCATGCTTTCAGGTACCTCAGTGCTGAATATAGGAATTATCACTTGCTTTGACAAGCTGCTGGAGTTTCTGATGTTAATTTTGCTTTTGTACCCCAGAAGTGGTACTCATCCATACATAAGTAGGTCACATGATTTTTTCTCCTTTTGCAGGGAACCACTAAAAATAGATCCTAAAGAGCACCCTATGCTTCTCACAGAACCTTCTACTAGTATGCCACGACAAAGAGAAAGGCGTTTTTGATTACTGACTTAATTTCTAATCCGGTCTCCTAAGTGTAAAAGACCTTGTGCTAGCTGAAGTTACAATGTTGAGCATAGGACTCATACAACATAACCTGATTCCTTAAGTAGCAATCATTTCTGTGGCATTTTTGTGATCTTAACAGTGCACTTCAGGTTCTAACTTCTTTTGCTTCTGGGTGGGCTACTTCTCTGGTCGTTGACAGGTGCGAAATTGGATTTGGAATGAGTTAAATGATTTAGTTATATGCAACTTGTCCTGATTTTGAATTGTTGCGTTGGTTTACTTTGAATTCCTAGGGCTGGGACTGTCTGCGAAAATATTCTATATTATTACAATGAAGAATACAACTTAGAAAGTGCTTTATACATCCAGAAGACAAGGATATTGGATGAGCTTTCCGCAAGAAGCAACTACTGATTATCATAGTTCTTTAATTTCTCTGAAAATCTAAACGTGACTTAAGCTTACAATTGAAATGAAATTTGTATCATATAATGCAATCCATCTTGGAATGTGTCTAATCTTGTCCATACTGCCTGTTAAGTTTGTAAGTCTTTGACTTACTTTATAATATATAAAAATTTTAATGAATGATCTGTATTGACAATCTTACATTTAACGGTGGTCATTCTTTTGCAGCACCTATATTTTGTAATGAGAAACCAATTTTTTAAGGATCTGGTACACTTTTAGATGCTCTTTTTTCCCTTGTGAACCATGGAAAAGGCTAAAGCAGCTTTTCGTAGTACATCATTAACTATGGATGTGCTAGAAAGTTTTAAACTTCTTACTACTTGAACATATAATTTTGGTTCGTTGGTTTTGTTAGAATGTTTGCATAATGCATATTGTGTTTCTGTCAGTATGTGGAAGTACTATGTTTTATGACATCAGTGCTAACCAAGAACTTCTTTCCGTGGGGGCGGATCCACTACAGTCGCTGCTGTGCATGATGGGTATGTGCTTCAAAAGGTATGAAAAGTTATTCTTGGATAGCTTGAATGATAGAAAACCCTAAACTTTGAAGTTCATGCCTCTTGAATTGTCATATCTTCTTTTGATTGTTTATGCTACTCGTACTTCTTATATGAGAACTCAAAATGGCAGAATGTATGCTTTCTTGAGTTGTTAATGTGTTCGTTAGTAATAAAGATAAACATGTGACAGCAATTGGTGCTGATATAAGCTAAAAAATTAGTTTGATAGTTTTTGTCATTGTCACAAGATACTTAGGAACTATGGTTCAACCTTGTTGCTTTCTATATTGCCATGTTCTTTAAATCATAAATCAAACTAGTTAGCAATCGCCAAAGATAACTGCTGATTTGTTTTGCCATAATTCAAAGATCACCAATGTAATGCTGATATACTGTTTTTATAGGATTTTCTAGCATGCCTTTTATATCAGTTTTATTTCCTTGAATTCTCAGTTAAACAAGCACTTACACATTATCTAACTAGGTAAAATATTTTGACACACACAGCTGAAGTAAGACTAATGGAGAAGCAGCTAGCTAAAATAGAAAAGTTGAAGAAGCAACACCAAGATCAAGGTGCAAGAGAACTTGCTTATTACCATGAAGACATGACAAAGAGAAAGGTGTGTCGACACTAGGGAAAGGTATTATTGAAAATGGAGTGAGAGTCATCTACTCATCTCCCAATTATCAGGGGTGGAAGGTAGTCTTGCTCATAGCAGGCTTGATACCACAAAAGTCAAGGAGAGTGATGAGAAGCTTAAAATGAATATGGAGCCCGCCTTTGCTGTCTCCAGAATGGAATCTTATGAGAACAGCGGCACTGATCAGATGCAAAATCCCTCTTTGCTATGCGCAAGGAAATCTGCTATAGGAAGTGGTGAAACATTGTTTTCCCAATCTTCTAGGCTGATAGCCTTGTTCCTAAAGTATCTGAAAAACACAAAAGTCAAGGAGACGGGGGAGAAGCTAAATATAAAAGCAGAAATGAAAGATGTGACAGGAACTGAAAATTTTTTAAAGCAGCAGCATGAAAAGGCTGTTGGAGTATTTTCTGATGTTGAAATGAATATGGAGCCTGTTCCTCATGCCTTTGGAGTGGGCCATTTGGAGAACACTGACACTTCTCGGATGTGAAATTGCAACGACTTAGCCCAGGGTCAGAGATGGTGGCTGTTCGAGACATGAAAGAGTACTTCTGTACAATGGCCAGGGAAGAAAGCGGCAAGGGAAAATTTTCCCAATCTTCTGGATCAGCAGGTAGTAATACTCATGAAGCGTCTCAAAATAATATAGGAATGCTAAATGTCAATGAGGATCTTGAACAAGAATCAGATACGAAAATTTAGCTATTATTGAGGAATCTAAGAATCAGCCCCATGAGACCATCAATACTGATATTAATATGAATGTTCAACCCGACTCTACTGCCTTTAAAGGAGTGAATTCTGAGGACAGTAACAGTGCTGTGGTAGAAGACTAGTCCAGGACAGTGTACAAGACTAGTCCATGCATGTATATTGTTGCCTTGTTGAAGATGTAAGAGTATGCAGTAGAATAAGTACCATACTTTTATACTTTATAATCCTTCTCCAACTGACTTGATTGATTGCTCTGTAGGTGTATCATCGTATTGATGATCTTTCTACCTGACCATGGAGCACAAGGAGCGGCTTAGGGAGGAATTTGGTTAGCTGTAGTTCCAAGATTGTGTCAACTTACGTACGTAATAGTTTCTCAGGCTGACAAATGTCCTTATTGTGGTTTCGTTGAAGGAATTGAGCCTTGGACTTTTGGGCAGAAGCTTGGTGAGGCTGTATTATTCCAGCTGGGCGTCTCCATCAAGTAAGACATCTTAAGGTATGTTTGCAGGCTCAAGTTTATGGATCTTGTTTTGTTGATTCAGTTTCTACTGGCATTATATTGCATCTGATGATAAGCAATGTTATCTTGTTCAACAGTCATGTAGCAAGGTTGTGTTTGACTTTGTTTCTCCTGAAAATATTTGTGGGTGTGTTAGGTTGACGGAAGAATTTCATGCGCTTCCTCCAGAAGCTGGAGGTCAGTTTTTATCTTTTTTCTCTTATGGCTTTTTAATTCCTCTGTTTAGTTAAATCATTAGCATTGTGCTGAATGCGTGAACAGGTGAAGAAAATGGCTCTTTACGCTTTGCGACAGGTCATAAAGGACGTAGGAGAACTAAAGAAAAAGTGAGGCCATGTGTTCCATTTACTTTTTGCTATGCATTAGAATGAAGATATTGTTTGTTTTTAACCATTTGTGCTGTACTTTTTCTTTTGCTGATTGCTTAAGCACTTTTGTAACAGATACAATCTGACTGAAATACATATGGCATGAGGTGTAAACCTGAAGGATGGAGGAGACCAGCATCCTTATCTATCCCAAAACGAAAGACCTTGTGAAGGCTGTCTTCCAGGAATTTTCCTTATTTTGGCAGCAAATTGCTAACTATTATTACTTTGCATAGTCTAACAAGAGGGTGCATATGTTTAACTTCAACCTTTTGTTTTTCTTCTAGTCTGTATGTTGCTAATTGTAATGCAATGCCCTTCGGCTTCTTTCATGGTCCCTCTTTTTTGGTATTGGCTTTTACTTCGAAGCCAATTGTTATTTTTTCACGAAGCGCTACAAAATGCAGGATGCATGAGAGAAGCTTGGACCAGTAAAACTGTTCTTTTGTTTATTGAGATCAAGGTGCTGTATAATGCTTTATTTTTACTTTGAACGCTAATAAGAATAGTTAGTTCAGCTTTAGGGTGTGTTTTTTTGAATTAGAGGTGATTTATTAAAAAGTGAGTTATTATAATTAATACAGTTGTAATTGTTATTATATTTTTTGTAGGAAGGGTTGAGTTGGATTTTTTTTTTCCAGTTAAAAATTGTTGGGTCTAAGTTAGGATCGAATTAGTAGCATGTAAATTTAATAGATTCGAATAAAAGACGGACTAGTTAATTTAAAAATGAGTTAGTAATTCGTTTTGGATTGGAGTAAATATATCATGACTGAGGCAGATTTAATAGTCTATATTTTTTAATAGTTTTATATTGACTGAATGTTGAAATAGATATGTATTTTTAAATTAGAAATGCTAATTCGTTAGTCAATCTTTTTAGCATGAGTACAAAAATAAATTGAAAGTAATTTTTAATAACAAAATTGAACTATTAGGTAAAAGCAACACATCTTTATTATCTTTACTCCCCTCTTGCTCCGGATCGCTGGACCGAATTATACGGTCAAAACTCTTAACTAACGATCCAAAACAGCATGTTGTAGTTGCAAGATTAGTCCTTTACTAATTAGTTTCCTATATTTGCTCCCTGTTTATTTACTTTTCGCTTCCAGCGAAGCTTGATAGTGAAATCAGAATTCTTAGCGTCTGATTCTGTAAATTCACTTGTAGCTAATGCTCGAGCTACAACTAGTAACCACAATCTGTTTGGGACCATTTTGTTCCTTGCAGTAGACAAATGGCGCTTGCTCACTCTTTGCTCACCTCCGCTCCGCCGTGGCTCGGCGCTGCTGGCGATGACCGGAAATATGCTTCATCTGCATTCACATTACTCTCATTCTATCCACGATTGCGTGCTTCGGGATCGGTGAAACGAGAAGCTTCAGTGCTCGCACGTGTCAAAGTTGCTGAAGCTCCGGCGACAGCGGTGGTGGAGAATAATGGACAGATCGAAAAGTTTGTGGAGATCCCTGTAACTTGCTACCAGGTATGAGATTTTGTTTGAAAGAACGGAGAGATTTGGTGTTGTTTAAATGCTGATTGTTGACTTTATTTGGGATAGCTTGTTGATTACTAAATAATCCTCTCATGTTGCCACATTATATTCATCGATATTAAGAGTTTACACGATTTTTTTTTGGGGTGGGGGGTGGTTGGGCGGTGCACAATGAACTTTCGGTACTCTTTTATCTATGTTAGACTTTTGAGATATTCTTCAATTCAAGAGATTTCCTCCTATTATATGCTCTTTGTGATACCAATTGCTCTTTGTGATTCCAAAAGTATTTCGAAATCTACTAGTACAAAACTCTTAGATAATGGTTCCTGCTAAAGATTGTAATTTCTGGAAAATTTGTATGGTGCAATTTTGGTACTTCGCAGATTTTAGGTATATCTGAGAAAGCAGAAAAGGATGAAGTTGTCAAAGCTGCAATGGAGTTGAAGAACTCAGTCGTTGAAGAAGGATACACAGCAGAAGTTGCTCTGTCCCGCAAAGTACTGGATCTGTTCAATGTCATTCTACACTATCAGTAAAAAATGCTGCATTTTTATATTTTTCTTCTCTTCTTGTTTTTCTTGTTGTTTTCAGAATATATTGATGGACGTAAGGGATAAGCTACTTTTTGAACCAGAATATACTGGGAATATGAAGGAAAAGGTTCCTCCAAGATGTTCTCTTCGAATACCCTGGGCTTGGTTGCCTGGTGCTTTATGCCTCCTCCAAGAGGTATATGCAAATATAGCTGGTTTTCTGGAAATTATTGATGCTTGTTCTATAAGTTTTCTTAGTGGAGGGTTATTGGTGAGGGTGCTCTACTCTACTATCAGTTTACAAAGACTTGGTTTGCTTAGACTTCTAACCCCCTAAGTGCTTGAAAAGTTTTAGGCGAAGCACTAGTTATATCCCCTTGAAAATATCACTGGTTTCCCATGCTACTGCTATTGGCTAACATGCTCTTGTTGTAGCAAAGAGTATTTCTTTACTTGATATATGGAAACATCTATCTAATAACTACAGGCTTGCTTGTTTAGTTCTTTTTCTTCCATTAATTTATGGCTAGGTCTATCATCCCTTTAATATCCTGAAAAGAAATGAAGTCTAACTACGGGCGCTTGTTTAGTTCCCTTTTTATCCCATTAATTTTATGACTAGGTCTATCATCCCTTTGCTATCCTGAAAATTCATGAGCTCCTCTTCTGAACAAAATAGGAGTCATTCCGTCTTCCATGATGTCATAGTGGTTAGTGACTCGTGTCAATTTAAGGTAAAGTTAATACTTTCTTTTCGATTAGGTTGGAGAAGAAAAACTTGTTCTTGATATTGGTAAGACAGCTGTCCAGCATCCAGATGCAAAACCCTATGTTCATGATTTACTTCTTGGCATGGCACTAGCTGAGGTACAGTATATGTGGAAAGTTACTTTTCTTACCCCTGTTCCATGAAGCTAGAGTTTCAACCTATTGACGATATTTACACATTTCTTTCAGTGTTCACTTGCGAAGTCCGCTTTTGAAAAGTATAAGATATCTGAGGGTTTTGAAGCCTTAGCTCGTGCTCAATATCTTCTAAGAAGCAAGATATCACTAGAAAAGATGCCACTGCTGTCACAGGCAAGCCCATTCTCTTACTCATTTGTACCTCAATTTTTACTTCCCAGGCTGAATAATCTTTTGGCTATTTTCTCAGATAGAAGAATCACTGGAAGAGCTAGCACCTGCTTGCACTTTGGAGTTACTTGGGATTCCCCAAACACCTGAAAACACTGATCGGAGAAGGGGGGCAATTTCAGCTCTGCGTGAATTGCTTAGACAAGGCATTGATGTTGAATCTTCCTGTAGAGTTCAGGACTGGCCTTGCTTCTTGAGCCAGGCAATTAATAAGCTCATGGCGACGGAAGTAGTTGATCTTGCTTCATGGGATACCTTAGCAATTAGGCGCAAGAACAAGAAATCACTTGAGTCTCAGAGTCAAAGAGCTGTAATCGATTTCAATTGCTTTTACCAGTCTATGATTGCTCATTTAGCCCTTGGTTTCTCCACAAGACAAACTGATTTGGTACTTGCCTTTCTTGGTTGATGTTGATAAAAGTGATTTTGGTCTGTAATGGACATATCATTGTAGCTCTATTGACTACAGATACACAAAGCAAAAACCATTTGCGAATGCTTGCTTGCATCAGATGGTGTGGATTTGAGATTTGAGGAGGCATTTTGCTCATTACTTCTAGGACAGGTATGTACTTGTTTGTTCTTTACTTGTCCTGACTTCTATGTTCAGTGAATTCAAAAATATTTTAGCAGGGTGGTGAGGCAGCTATTGAAAAGCTTGGCCAACTTGGAAGCAACGAAAATTCAGCTTTGTGGAATCGTGAGTCAACCAGTCCACACAAGGAGAAGAAAGAGAAAGGTTCACTGAAAGAGTCACTGGTATGTATATCCCATCATATTGCTCGATAGATTGACATATATCTACTTACAAAAACACAAATCAATTAGGAGTATTTGAAATGGCATGATGGACTTGGTTGACGACTTTTATGACTGATTGAAGAAATAAACTTTTATGCGTGCTTTTATTAACGCTAGGCTGGCTATTGCTATTCTCTTAAGAATACTAGTTTCAGACTTTCAGTTAGTCATATTTGACAATTTTGTTGTAAGAATTTGACTTTGCAAAAGCACAAACATGGCATGCTAAATTGTCCCTTCATCTGCTTCAGACATGTGTCTAAGGCTTGGTCTCAAACGAGTAAACTCAACAAGCATACACTATAGACAGACCATGTCAATAGTACTTTAAAGCTTCTGAAAACTATCAACTAGGACCCTAATAGCTCTTTCTTTTACTAATGCTGATAGCCTTTTTAATTTTTGTTATGTTTAATGTAGGTTTAGCATCTTAATACAACATTGTACTTGAAGTTCTGAATATTTTTAGGAACTTTCTGAAACCTTGTTGAAGACCTGGGTTCTCTAAATAATGCAGCTGAGGCAATTTCTATTATTTTATTGGCGATAAAGCTCTACCGTGAATCATCTGCACATCACCTTAATGTAATCCATTATGAAGAAACAACTAGTGTGGATTGTGATCAGAAGATTGTTATATATCTTGACTCTCAATCACTTACAATAATTCTACCTTTTTCTACTATTTGTAAGCAATTCTGGATTAAGCTACACATAAATCAATGTTAGAGTACTTCCCTTAAGATTGATATTGTCTTATGCCAGATGAACTGCTGAACTTGACCAGGAAATATGGCTGAAGGATGCTGTTCTTAACACCTTTCCTGATACTAGAGATTGCTCACCTTCTCTGGTAAGCTCTATATAATTGTTGTTTCAAAAAAAATATTTTACTTGGTCTGAAATATAGATTAAGCTTATGCGCTCATTTCAGGCAAACTTCTTCGGGAGTCCAAAGAGGAGTTTGAGTGACGGAAAGCATAAGTTTTCAGTGGCAAAACCTTTTCCTACAAACCAGCAATTGCCACGCAATGGCCTTCTATCTAACCAGAAAAATTCTGTGGATCAGTCGCATATTACAACAAGGCATCTAGGAGAGGCAGTAAAGCAACTAGCACCGCGTTGCTTGCAGAGTCAATCACTCATTGGGAAAACTCTTAGTTACAGCACAACAACTGGCGTTCATTTGAAGAGAAATCCTGCAGTTCAGACCGGATCCTGGGAAGGCTGGTGCTTGACTGATGGAATGAGAGGAAGATTCACGTTTGTTACTCTCATTGGGTTTGTGTTCCTTGGTACATGTAAACTGTTCAGCATGCAATTAGCCAATTCCAAAGCTAGTCATATGATGCACTCAGCTCATCAGAGGTTGAACCCTACTGCCCCTTCTTCGATGCAGCTCTCTTCAAAATCAGAAAGGACTTCAGAACTTAGAAATAGTTTAAGTCATCTTGGTATATGGTTGAGAGATTTTGGTCAACAACTTAAGCATTCACCACATGCTGGACATTTGAAAAATGCATGGCCAGAAGATGATCTGTCATCTTTGCCTATTGCATCAGCTACTGTTAGTCATATGCTGCAAAAGCGAACTATGCCTCGGGATGAAGCTGAAGCCCTTGTGAAACAATGGCAGGAAATTAAAGCTGATGCATTAGGCCCAGATCATCACATCCAGGTGCTTTGTGAGATTCTTGAAGAGCCAATGCTTTCAAAGGTGCATAATTCTATATTTGACTAGGCATAAGGTCTGCAATTTTCAGAAGTGCTTTCATATTCAGCGTGCATCCAATCTCACTTAATTTTTTTGTATGATTTTGGTCAATAGTGGCTAGATTTAGCAAGTTCGGCAAAAGCCAAAGCATGCTTCTGGAAGTTTGTGCTGTTGGAACTGTCTATTGAACGAGCAGATATTGTTTCCATAGGAGATGGCAATGAAGTTGCTGAAATTGAGGCTTTGTTGCAGGAAGCTGCTGAGCTAGTTGATGAATCCCAATCAAAAAATCCAAATTATTACTGGTATATTTAAATGAGTGAACTCTATTATTCTCCTTAGAAACTTAATCATTTCTGTTTTCTTGTTTCTTTACATATTGCAGCGTATACAGAACCAGCTATATTCTGAAAAGGCAACGTGATGGCATATGGAAATTCTGTGGTAGTAGCATCCAAAATTTAGACTAGTTTTACCTAATTGTGGAACAGTAAAGTTACTATAGTGAGTCTTCCAAGAAGTACATAACCAGCCCCCTGTGAAGTTTGTGGAAGTCAAGTTCTTACAATATTGGACAATTTTATATCCACTTCATATTCCCTTGGTTGAAGATCTGAGACAGTTGATGATGGACGTTGGCATATCTAACAAGTGCCCTCCTATGATCCTTGCCAGTATCATCTTTATGTGAAAATCACCGGAGTATGTCGGTGCCTCTTTTACATACCAGAAGGCAGACTGTGTGATCTGCAAGGGAGTACCTGTTGTCTTCGTCATGGTTGTAAAAGAAATAAAACTATGGAAGCTGTAGATAACCTTAGCTGTGCTAATCTGTGGTATGCTTGAAAATTCATGTTGTGCCTTTTTCACGCTATTTCGTGTGGATACTGATGTCTTTGCCACATTTCTACGAGTGGAGTTTGGCAGTGCTTATGGATATAAGCACTGTTTTTCATTCCAAAATAATTTTATAGTTTTAGGAAATTTTTTAGCATTTCAAAGAACTTTTGTAAAAATTTAAAAAATATAGATGAATTGCATGTCTAGGATTGTATATATATAATTTTTATATTTTTAGCTTAAAATGTTCAATTTGTTTTTTAAAAAATTATAAAATAAGATTTATTTAAAAATGTTTTTATTTTAAACAAATTTAAAATAATTTTTAGGTTAAATTCTAATACTAACATAATAAATAATATTCAGATTTTGGTTTCTACTTTTCTAGTGTAATGAATGGGTAGTCAGTCAAAGAGATACCTATAAGGCTGTAAACTGTGATTTGAGAAACTTGTACATACAAGAAAATAGTAGATATTAGACTCTCAGCATGATTACGTTCTACTTCCTAGGGGAACTAGTGGGTATGCCGAATTTACATAGTCGCAAAAATTTTTTTAAATTTTTAATTATATATTTTTTACTATATTTTTTTATAATATTTAAAAATTTAAAACTATAAAAAAATTTTTAGAGAGTTTTATTTCAAAATTACTCTCGACCTTGAAGAAATCTCGTGCGGAGATTTAAAACAGTTCAAACGTTAAACTTGCGAATTCCGGTTCACATAAATCAGAAAAAACTTGGTTTCAACTCGCTAGTGTTTGCAGCATTCTTACCTGTAGGTTTTCTCTTTTTCTCTATTTCATTACAGCGCTAGTTCTGATCATTCACCGGGACGGGTTCAGGTACTCTAAAAACCAGCCAAAGGAAGCTTGACGAAGAATCTGATTTCTTTGTAGAACTTGTTTGAATTTCTTATTGTCGCGGTGAAGACATTTCATCGTTACGCGCTGCCTTCGGGATCAGCAGCGTGCTTAGGTAGATTTTTCTGGCGCCGTCCTCTCGGAGAAGTGTCTAGTCTGTCAGTCATCCATCTTGGCATTCTTTAGCTCCACAGGTTAATATCTACTCTTCATGTCTCTGTAACATCACCGTCGTCCGCTGCTTGGAGATCTCATTGTTAATGTCTGTTGTATGTTTTGTTGCCTTCAAAACCCTAATCTTTGTAATTTTACAATATCCGTTTTAATCCAAAATTCAGTGAAGATTTTCTTTGTTTAGATGATTTATTGGTGGTTCTTTTCTGTATAAAGGTTTGAATCGATCATTTGTTTTTATACGCTTGTTTGTTTTATGCGATCGTTGTTTGTTGAGGGAACATGATGAAACTAGTGAAGAAGTGTTTTGTAGGATTTGAAGAAATTCATCCTCTTTCCTTGATTCTGGTGCAATTTCCATAAGTGTTGATGCAGGGATTTCTTTGTTGATTCTTCCAGAGCAACATAGAAAAGGGGATTCTTTTTTTTCTTAATACTAGTGTCTCCTCACCTTCAATTTTTCTGCCTACGTTGTTTATCATGCATTTCTGTTTGAGAAATTTTCATCTCCAAATTCAAGTCTTCAAATTTGTTAAGGGGTGGTGGATCAAGTTTGGGCTGTGAAATTTTATTACTGAATACATAGACTAGGAATCTGGGAAGGAGATAGCAGAAGGTGAGCAACTTCCCTAATGTAGGTTGATTCCAATGCGACATGGGAGTGTTAATGTTAAATGAGTTGGTTGAAATGTGTAAGTGAATTGCGATGTACTAAATATGACTAATACCCTTGAAATTCACGGAATACTAGTTTCTTATATTAAATGCTGGTAAGTTCAAAAGGAAGCTGTATTGGTTAAAAACTACCAGTTACAAATCTTATCTTGATGCCCATGTATGCTTATAATGATTATTGAGTATTCAAGCATGACCTGCACGCACTTGTTTTATGTGTATTCTCTGGAGACTATTGCATTAGCACCTAGTTTTATTGGGCCTCTGTTCGTGTCACTTGATCTTGCTATTGAAGTATCAATTGATTATTTTATCATAGGTATCGCCTTGAGCTGATAAGCGGAGAAATTGTTGTCGCAGTTTGAGGCCTATGCGCACTCCTATCGTCTCTTTGTCTTGGTAAGCCAAACAAAACTGCTAGCCCTGGCATTAGGTGAATGTTTCATGAATTTCTTTTTTCACCAAATCATCTATGCATGGAATCCAATAATAAAGAAAGTTTGATGATCAAGTCAAGTCCCTTCTATGAAACCAAACATATGTAACAAAATACGATAAATTTGTTATATATAGTTCATATAAGATAAGGGCATATGCTATATTGCATAGCTACATGTAAATTGTGAACTACAGTTGACTAGCAGTTCATTCACACTTAAGATTTATTTAGCTATCTTGTTTGACTTGGTGTATAATGTTTCACGAGTATTAAAGAAAAATTATTGAAATGAATTAAACATTGTCCAATGTTCACAGTTTAACTTCCAGTCCCTTTTGAACTATTGTTTTATTTATAATGAAATATCTAGATAGTCTACTTAATGATCTAATACGATAAATTTCTTTTTATCAATAATTTAACTTATGCGTTTGACAATGTAGATGATATATGCATGCATGAGTGTTAACTTTTTAAAAGTTCACATACATCTATCATATCTTAAATATATTTACTGTATAAGATTTTCTCTGGACTAATTGAACATCATTTGATATATTATCAGTAATAATTTGTTGGTTAAATTTTCATTTGGAGACATTAATAAATTTCAGTATGAATAAGATTAGGGGGATAAAACTAGTTAGTTTCAATTTTTAGTAGCGTGATGTTCTGATTTTTGCAACAGTAATAAATTTTAGTAGCGTGTTGTCTTACTATAATAAGCTTGTTCCCTTGTTACTTCCTGATAACCAGTTGATTGTCACAATCCTCACTGTATTATACATAACTACCTAATGAGCAAAGACCGAGATGAGGAACCTTATTAGAGAAGTAGATGAGGAACTCGCCGACCAATCGGTTGTCAACATAATTGTGACAATGATGATCATAATGAAGATACACAACGAGGAGAGTCAATTAAGAGTGCAATTGCACTTGCAGTGTGGAGGGATTACACTAGGGAATCATATCATTTGTTTTATCTTGGCCTTATTGTTCTCATGAAGTGTTCATGTATTAGTTGGACTATTGACTTCCACATATCAATTGGTTTCTATTTTTACTTGTTCACTAATACATTGAATATTGTATTCATTTTCTTTAATTAGTAAGTTAATGTTCTTGGTTGTGTGTGTGTTTTCATCATTTGTAAGACTTCAACATGCCACAAAAGAGAAAGACACCCGAAGCTTTTTCATGTGCAAGGAGTGATCATCTTTTATGGAATTCTGCTATGGACGATCTCTTATTGATACCCTCTTGCATCAGCATAATATGGGAAATCGAATCAATGGAACTTTCACGACACAAGCTTATGATTATATACTTGAGGAGATGAAGAAATTATTTCCAGATAAACCATTAGACAAGGATAAAATTCAAAACCACATTAAGTATATTAAGAAAAAATTTGCTCTTGTTTGGAACTTATTTAAGGGTGGCTTTAGTGGATTTGTCTGGAATCGTGTCACTTGTAAATTTGATGCCGAGAATAATGTGTGGGAACAACTGATTCAGGTATTCTTTACTAATTTCCAATTGAAACACTTCGTGCTGTTATTTGATTTCTTATTATTAACCTTACAAAGATTTTTCTTAAAATAAATTTTCAGCAAAATCCTGTAGCTGCTGACTGGAGGAACAAGTCATTTTTTCTCCCTTATGACAAATTGAGTATACTTTATGGAGGTGATAAAGACATGAGTCGTGGAGCTTGTACTGCAACCGAGATGAGAGAGAGTTTGAAAAAGGAGGCAAATATAAGCACCAGTAAAGAAATAGATGAATTGATCTACGAAAATCATGTTGATCCAGAGGGTTGCCGTGCGAATGTTCATGAGACTGAAAATGGACCTGCCAGTGCACCTGCTGATGGTCAGTCACAATTATCACAGCGTGCTTTCAAGAGATCAAAAGGGGAGGCAAATGAGGGTGCTGGCATAGAGCTTGTGAAAAAAGTTATTGACAGAATTACTACTGCGATAACCAACTTTGCATATAACATAGGTAGGAGGAAGGTACCCCTTCCAATCACCGAGTATGAGATTGTGAATCTCTTAGATGAACTTGAGATTAAAGGTCATCTTCATGAGCAGTGCTATCTTTTTCTCGTGGACAATCCTGCTAAGTTAAGAGCATTAATTAGCTATCCACAAACACGACGTAAGAGTCTCCTTATGTTGATGATGTCAACTGCTCCTCCATCATGTCGTGCGCACTAGGTACGAGCATTGCACTATTACCTTATTGTTTAAATTTAGATTGCTTATTCATTGATGTCGTGGCTTATGTATGCTACCTTGATTTGAAGAAAGTACCGTGCAAGGATGCCGTAAGTCACATCAAGTAACCTTTTAATATCTAATACTTGATGTGACCATCGTAGTCTTTTGGTTCTGTTTATACATATGCATTACATGTTAATATCCTCAGATATTTCAGAGACCAGCTGAAGTTGAGCCAGATCTAGCACGGTAGATTGGAGTGTTGCGCCGAGGGTATAAACTATGGTACCTTATTTTTTATCATGTAGATAGTTATGTAGCTCTCGAGAGACTTGCACTATTCATATGCTGTTTTGTTGTTGTAAATGTATTTACTAAGTTAGAATTATCTTATTTTGTTTTGGAGTTTGTAATAGGTGCAGTCAGTTACCTTAACCAGTAGCAAGTATATTTTATTTATATGGTAAATTGTGTTTTTTCTTGGTTATATTGTTATGGGAATGTAATTTTTATGATATTGTATAGGTGCTTTCTAATTTAAGGGAGGTTTTGCCAAAATGTTTGAAAAAAATAGGTGCGTGTTGATTTGAGGGGTTCGCGTCATGCGTACTGAGCTCGGGCTTGGGTTTTATTTAGACTTGGTTTAGCATAGTGCCGCTTTATGAGCAAATTTTGATTGTGCATATTATTGTATTGAAGTTCCTTGCTGATTTGAAGCTTGTAATGCTATTCCTACTATCACAATAGTTGATGGATGTGATGCTGTTCTGTTAGTAATATCATCAGTAGTATGGTTGGTTGGTATTTGTTGCGGTTGTTGATCATTGTTCATATTGTTGTTAGTGTTAGTTTTATATCAGGTTGCTATTATATTGTTTGTAACGTAGCTCGTTGTTTTCACTTTTGCATATTTAGAAGATAAGGGTATTTAAGTTTATTGAACTGAGGTACTCGAAATATTTTTGCTTCTGCTTTTATGTCTTCAGATATGGTTGTGGTGAGAATCGTGAGATTGCCTATTACATTTTCTTACAATGATTATAATTCAAGCATCCACTTGTATTTCAATTGTTAAAGATGGTAATGAAATTATATTATCGACTTTATTGAGTATAACAATTGATTAGGTTCTGTTATCTTATATCTAACATTTTATTGAATTCAATAATGAGAAATGTGATTTTAAGTCTATTATCTGAAATTCCATTTATTACACGCTCATTTTAGTTTTATAAGTAAAAACTGTTGTGTCATTATTCTTGTCTACCTTTTACGATGTATACAAAAATGTGCAAGTCCTCCCCTTTACCCTTCGTCTTCCTTACTACCTTATTTACCCAAACGGATCAATCTATGGTAAAAGATGGAGTTGACTAGGCTTATAAAGGCCTACAGAAAATACCATCCAAGTTACGTATTTCTACTTTGCATTAGTGTGGATGCTAAGAGTAGTGAATTCAATCCCACATTGCCCGCATTCTTCCGAGCCTCTATAAACAATGAGCAAACTCTACCACTTATTGTAAAGTTTTAGATTTGCTACCTTTTTGTTTGGCATTGAGTTTCTAGAAAATAATCTTTTAAATTTTCAATTCATATTTTTAAATAAATTTTTATAATTTTTTATTATTTAAAATTTATAAAGTATAAAAAGTTTAATATAGTAAAATTTTATTATTTTATTATTATTTTTTTAAGATAAAAAATAAATTTTATTTTTTGAAATTGAATAATAATATTTTTTGTTTTAAAAAAGTAATTTTTAAAAGCAATTTTTCAAACGGCTTCGTTATTGGTCGTACTCTCCATTCTTCAAGGCAACGAAGAGATAACTATAAAATGCCAGCAATAATCAGGGTATTTACAGGGTAGGTCTGTGACAGCAGAGAGAAAGAGATACACAGGCGTCTGTGAGATCAAACATCAAAGGACATGAATGTGGTCTCTTACTCATGTTTTCCTTATTTTGATTAAAAAGATAAACATCAAAGGACATCAAAGTCTGCCTGGCGAACCAATGACTTACATCAGCTATTTGCAAAGCTGTATTATGCCAAAAATCCAAATAACACCACTGGTACGTGGTTTAACCATAACGGCTATCATAGGCTGAGTTCAGGGCCTAACACACTTATAGAAGGACTTTAGATGCCAATTAAACTGAAGACTAAAATAACCACCAAAAATAGTCTAACAAACACTTTCTTCCTGATTGCTTCCACAGAAAGCCAAAATAATAAAACCAGGTGAAAATCCTAAGCCATAATCTTTGCAGAGCGCACATATAAACTGTCAACGACTTTGCCAATGTTCTCAATCGTGTCAAGGGTTGGTGGGAAAATTGCATCAGGCTTGGGATCTTCGAAAATAATGAGGCAGCCTGCTCCCTGATCAAGGGTCCCCGCAAACTTCTTATCCAAAATCATCTGAGACAGCTTCTTCTCCACATGATCAACAGGCAGTTCAATGAGCTCGGCAACATGAGCAATCTCCACTCGGGAGTAGGGTTCAATTAAACGGCAAAGATTCTGCTCCAAGAGGGTGTCGTACAAGGAAGAGAGGTGCCTATGGACAATCGGATCATCCTCCAACTGAGCCCTGTAGTCCCTCAGTGCAATTTCAAAATATTTGAGTGAACGCTTCGAGTGAGCATCTGCAACAGCCTTCATAGCATCCAGCTCAGGGCCAACATACTGCAGACCTGCCTTGGAAGAAATTATACCGGCAACATCATCTGCCTGGTTCACCATGATCTTACACAGAAGCATGTATTTGAGACTGAAGACCGCCCTGGGATCTTCAAGTGCATTGAAAGCTTCAAATGCCTCAAAGAAGTAGCTGTATGCAGTGTTGTAATCCTTCTCTTCAGCATGAAGGATGCCACTCTGCAAATCTATCGTGCCCTGCTGGGCCGGTGGCACATATATTGCATTGGCTGCTGTTCTTGCAGCAGTAAGTGCGGCCTTAGCCTTGGGCAGATTCCTCAACGAGAAATGGAGCTTAGTCTCCAGCAAATCAATGTCAACCAACAACAGCTTATCATCTAGTCTTCTCACCTCTTTGACCAGGCCTGAAAGAAGGGATAAAGCTTCTGTATATTGTTTGTTTTCCATCAGCAGAGCAGCAAGTCGTGCTTCAACACGCTGGCGAAGGAAGGTCCTCTTTTCTGCACGTGTCCACTCAACCATCTCTGTGCATAGAGATATTTGGAGGTCAGATGTTCCGGGAATCTTGGCTACTGCATCAATTATTCCTCGCACAATTTTTGCAGTTTTTGCCTTAGGGATCACAGCAAAGAATGGCCTTAATTGAGTTAAAAGGCTCCTTAGCTCCTCAGCCCTTTTCTCTTGTCTGAGAAAGTCTGAAAGATTAGAAATGGCCTGTTCTTTTATGCGTAGAGCCTCTGATGAAGTAGAAGGATTATCAAGAACACGATAGAGGATGGAAATGGCTTCAGACGGGTCCTTAGCTTCCAAAGCTTGAGCAATTGAGTCAGTTGTGGCTGGAAGGTATGATGCCATGGCTGGCATGCAAAGGCAAGTGTTAAGCGATAATGCACTAAAACAGTTGGATCCATAATGAAAGGAAGTAACATCACATCAAGGAAACAAATCTTGAAAGCGTATGAAAGAAAGACTGCTGTTATGTTATATAGTGTAAAGTAATCAATATAAACACCCAGCTCTTATTCATGGGGTAAATCTGTTCAGGAACAAACGGTCTGCCTCAGTAGAAGTGTAATAATGGTCAACAGAGTTATGAAGTTCCTCCATCGATAAGATTCAACACAAACAAAGGAATGTGTTCAGCGTTCAACCTCAATGTCTTCACCTTTGAACAATGCCTAAACGAACTTCTACGGAATATAAATGGTTGCATACTCTGTAAAGGTATAACACACGATTACTTATAACTTTGAGTCCAAGTAATTCCATATACATACTTTTAGCAGAAACAAAAGTTCAAATCTAATTCCTGAATTCAGAATACAAAAAGATAAAAAATATCAACAAGGTTGAATTCGTATGGAAAATTCCCATCTAATTAAATTACATAGCCACTAATCTAATTTCACATGGTTTCGAAGCATATGGAAATTATAGAAATTCGTATAAGTTAAATTACACTACCCAGATTCTCTTATCATAACAAGATCGTCGATATTGCGATAACTAGGAGAAATCTCGGAACACATTAACCAGAAATTGAAAATTTAGGGTTTCCAAGATATAAAGAGAGAGAGATAACCAAGGTCCGACCACCGTCAGACAGCTGCAAACAAGCCACAATAAAAGAACAATCTCGAACAATAATTCAACGAAGAGGATTCGATAACTAACCTTGCCGCCGGCGAAAATGGGGAAAAATTGGCGATATTGGGAATGAGAAAGATCGGTGAAGTTGTTTCCACTCACTGCTTTGCTTTTGTTGAGAGAAGACTTACCAGGAGTCCAGGATCCAAGTCTTGACTAGCATTAACAGACTGGGTTTTACGTATTTTCAATTTAGAACTTCCAAGTACTGAATTGAGTTCCGAGTCGCCACCAAAAATAGAATGGCATGTGTGTGTTTGTAATTGCTTATAAAATTAAATTTTTTAAAATAAAAATATTTTTATTTTATTTTTAAAATAAATTTTATTTTTTTTATTTTTAAAAAAATAATAAAAATATGTAATAAAAAGATTTCATTATGTAAAAATTTTTTATACTATCTAAATTTTTAAATAAAATTTCTAAATATTTATAAATTATATATTAAAAATATAAAATAAGAAAAAATTAAAAAGTTGTTTTCCAAACGTGATGTCAAACGCAGTAGGAGAATGATTTGCATTTTCGAACCTCCATAATGCAATTATACAATACGTACTCTAACAAAATCGGTACCATATACATTTCAAGTATATCATAAATAGCTGATGTGGCACATTCGTAATTTTGAAATTTCAGAATGTACGAGTGTTCTCTCACGAGCTGCTTCATAGATTTAGGTCCAATATCTAACAAAGTTTGAAGCAGAGAAAGATCAAATAAATTTGAGAGCACATATACAGGAATTCTGAATAGAATTTGTCAATTATCCACCATATTTTTGCATCAACTAACTACAAAAACTTTTGATTTCAAGAACGCCGTTATTTTCTAAGGATGTATTTTAAATATAACTAATTGAGTTTCATAAAAATAAAAAATAAAAAATAAAAAATTTAAAAATTGAATTTAAAATAAAATTCAATTTTTATATTTTAATTATTTTTTGAATTGAGTGAAAGTAGAATTTATTTGGGTAAGTGAAGGTCATCGTAGAATTTGAGAAAGTTTCGCTTGAAAGTGTAATTTTTAGTTCAGTCTATGTCTAAAATATGTGAACCGTATTAAATTTTAATTTTGTGTGAAAAACTAAAATTCCGAATATCTGAAACAAGTCTTAAATCTCCAAGTCAAAATAGTAAATAAATCGGAAGACAAATTTATCTGTCTGCTGTTGCTCTTCAGCCAACTTCAAGCAGCACAAATCTGTACTATCTTGCTGGTTCGGGATGTTATGCAAAGATAGAAAATGTGCAATATTTGAAAAGAAGCAGAATAAACCTAAACAACTCGTTCGAAATGCCATCTTTAATGGGTTGCAATTTGTTTGTCTTCGTACACAACTGATCTTTCGACAATCTTTCAAGTTCTCTTTATATATATATATCTACAACAATTTGACCAGCACTCAATTAAAGCTCAACTTTCGGACTCCTGCAACTGATCCCAACTGTATCGTCATGGTGATCAATGGACGTTCATTGAAGAAGCTCGCATAACCACCGTGGCAAATTCTTCGTAAGGGAGCAGTACTTTAATAAAAGTTTTACTAGCCAAGGAGCCTATATAATTCAAATTGCGCCACCGTTGCGAGAAACATTGCATCAACTGCTGTGCCATTCTTCCGTCCTCTGGCTATTTAATCCAAATCGTTATAAAAGAAAGCGGCATTTGGAATTAGCATGATCAGGTTGAGCTGGAATACTTCAGATTGGAAATGAGGAATGTCTTTAAGCTATCTAGCCTGGAGAAGATGGAGAAATTGGAATGTTGGACGTTTTTTTTGGGGGTAATTCTCTAGGACCGGATAACTGGCTGGGAGCAGATTCTGTTCACTACAAACAAAATCATCAGTTCATCACTTCGGACTACGTTATACACAACTTTGATAATCAGATGTTCAAATCTTACCATCATACGCGATAACATTTGTCGGCGTTCAAGATTGCTAGCTGTTAAGGTAGTGCTACAGAATTGAACAAAGAATTCTCTCGAAGAAGAAGAGACAGTAATAACGAAAGCGAAGAAATGCAGCAAAATACATTATAGTTAGCTTGAATGTTACGGCCAAATTTATATATGCTTCGCAAAATGCTAGAATGACTTTGAGCAATTATATAACAATCAAAAGTTTGGGAAAATAAAAGAAAGAGAGAAGAAATTATTGAGGATCAGGTGAAGTCGGAAGCTGTTTATTAGCTAAGAAATGGCTGACAAGCATTCTTGACTGCACTGGAACAAATGTTGGAACATCATGACCGGCGCCACGAATTGTAATAAACGTTAATCCTTTGTAGATTGTTGTCCATCCACCAACCTACAGACATTGTAAAAGTAACCAAAATTAAACACAAATACTTTCAAACTGCTAGATCAATTAGCTAGTGATCGATAGATATATGGCACGGGTTGATACAAAACCTGCTTGCCGCTGTACCACGGAGTCCAATCGCGCGTAATTTTAAGGCCAAGTTTGCTCAATGTGTATCTTGTTGAAGTTACAGGAAGTCTTGCATCTGTATCTCCACTGTGTAGTGGTCACAAGGTACGAAAAATGAACTTCAGTGAACAAGCAAAAGAAATTTTCAAAAAAAATATTTTCACTCATTTTGTTTAGATCTTTGAAAAACTTGATCACCTATATATCCAGACTTGAAGACCTCCATTAATCAGCTTCCGAACAGTTGGGAGCATTGAGCGAGGTGCATCATTCCAGCGAATCACCTGGCTGTATACAGTACGAACAATACATGAATCAATACATATATGTATATAAATTGAAGAAAGACTGATGAATTTATTACCTGCAGTGAACCCAACTATATCCAATTTTAGTAACCTTGGCGTGTAGAGCTTTCTGAACATCAGGACGATTCAAGTATCTGTTTGTGTATAGCGGCACACACGGATCGTATCCTACTGATGACCGCTGCAATCCCTTCATGCAAGAAAAAATTTTAAACAAATTTTCTCATATGCTCATATTTGGTACTTATTAGGCAACAAAAGAAAAAAAAAACTTACAACTTTAGAGTATGGTTTTGGTGCCTGACGCCCTTCGATTTTCGAAGAAGTTTCGTAGACGCTATTCACGTCTCCTTCTGTACACGTAGGAGTATATAAGCTGTATATGTCTATGATTTTGTATACATCCAAATATTTATTATATCCGTCAATACATGCATCATTCTGATCCACATTGCTGAAATTGCAGTTGTTTTTTATTTCGTAGTAAACTTTATCTGAGATAACTGCGTGACTCCAAGCGTAATCAATCATTCCTGTTTGATCTGTCTCGTCGTCTAACAACGCGTTTCCGATCTGAAATTCACGAAATCATTCATCGGGTTCAAAATTTGTATATGAGAAATTTCATGTATAAATAATCCTTACTCACCATGAAGCCTTTTAAATTGATGTAGTTTTCTTTTTCTGTCTGCTTGTTGTTGTCGAATATTTTCTCAGCAAGGTTTGGTACATAATGTCCTCCAGAAATAATAAAAACATTGCGTATAAATAAGATTATCCAATGCTGCAATTAAGAACTTCAAATTTCTGAAGATTTTTATATATTATGTATACCTGCATAGCTTTCACCAGCGATGTAAAAGTCATGGGATTTATATTGAGGGAATCTCTTGAACCAATTTACAAGAAAAATATACGAGTCACTCGCTGCCAATAAAAATTCAAATTAAAAAAAAAGGGTCACGAACAAATAGTGGTAGCCATAACGCATGCTCGATTCAATACAAGAAAACTTACCAGTTATTTCATCTCCAAGGTTCTTCAAATCAGAACTGGTATTTGTGTAAGAGAAGCCTACACCAACTGGTTGATCAAGAAATAACAAGTTGGCCTCTACAAATAAAGCAAATAGAGATTTTAATTCGATATTTCAGCAAATATAAAAAGAAATAACGTTGATTATTGTTAGAAGTCTGAGTCTTCAATCTAAAACCTAAAGAAAGAGTTACCGGCACACCATATAGAGCCCATTTGGATTAGCGTTTTTCCGATGCTACTTTTTAATTTTTCATCTTATATTTTTCAATACATATTTTATAAATATTTAAAAAATTTATTTAAAAATTTAGAAAGTGCAAAAAAATAATACGTAATGAGATTTTTTTATTACATATTTTTAATATTTTTTTAAAAATAAAAAAATAGAACTCGTTTTTTAAAAATAATAAAAATATTTTCTATTTTAAAAAAAATTTATTTTATAAGCATTACAAAATGCCCCATAAATAGACATGGGTAACTATAGACGGATAATGTGAGATTCAACCCAAAACACTGACTCTCATCTGAATTAAAAGCATGGAAATTCCATATGAGGTATGATGCAGTGTTACAAGTTTGAGTTTTTTTTTAACATAAAATCTTAAGATTAAAGGAAGGAGTTGCCGAAATTTATATTTAAATTGGTGGAGAGATTTGCAAGAGTCGTAATATACGACTAAATCTACTTTAACAATTATAAGGCATGAGTTCTTACCTTGATTCCAAGAATCAGAATTGAATCTAAGCTCAGGCACACCATTCTGCATCAGGAAAGGTCCCAACTCTTCCATTTCACCGTAACCAATTGAAGAACAACCAGGTCCTATAAAAAGAGAAAAATGGCGTAAACTTTCCGAAATAGCGCAATTATGCAATGTTGCAAGTGCAATGAAATATATATACCTCCATTGAGCCAGAGAAGAAGAGGTTTGTTTTCAGGATCACTAGTTGCTTCAAAGAACCAGTAGAACAGTGCCCTGCCATGACTCTCATTCACCGTCACGTACCCTGCGTACTGCTTGAAGCTAACAGCCGGTTGATTTGGAAGACTAATCACACGGTCTGCTTCTTGTTGTTCATTCCAAGTTTCTTCGGCAGCAAACGGCGTCGTTGAACTTGCCAAAACAGAAGAGTGCAGTACTGCAAGGATCAAGTGTATAATGAACACAGAAAGCTTCATCTCGCTAATGTCTTGAAAGTTTTTGAATCATACAGGTTTGACGATGTTTGTTTGAGTGGAAAATCTTGATCACAAGTTTTGACTTAAAACTAAATAAGCAATCAATATATATTGGAAATGGAAAGTAAAAGAAGATTCAATATTGAAGCATGAAAACAGGAACTTCAGTTTTTCTTGGAAAGTAAAGAAAAGGAAAGTTCTTATGTAGAAATATCATGCAATTAATGTATTATGTACATTTACGGAAGATATATTCAACGAAGATTTGAATTGCGTCTATCTACAAAGAAATTATTCTCTTGATCTTGCATATATTGCCCCTTCAATAAAAGGTTAATTGCTTTCCAAAATACTCGCTCATCCTTTTGATGTGGTTGATTTTCACTATGTTATCCTTAAGTCAAAACTCAAAAGAGATTAATTGACGACGATAATTTTAATAATCATATGTATTTAGATTAATAAGAATGGTTTAAGTATATATATTTATAAAAAGAATGAAAAAAACAACGATCTTTTGCTACGTGATTTCTTTATTCCTTATTTTCATTTGTTGGGAACTTTGTACTTTGGTATTAATTCTGCTGAGCCTGGTTCTTATTGGGCTTGATCCAAAACTAACAGCCTTCCATCAGCCGAACAGGGAAGTTTCACAAGAGCCCTTCAATTCTTCAAATAACGAAACGACAACAAAAATTCAAGTCTTCCGAGTTTTACAAAAGGACCTATAAAGGATACATTAAGCAAAGTTACATCCTATTAATTACTAAAATCTTGAAATTGCCAAACTGAGTTTGAACCATTCTTCTTCTCACCGGAAGAGAAAGCAAGCTAGCATAATCTCACTCCTTCCCACCCTCTTCTTCTCTGCTGCTTTAAAACCCTAACAAAATAGAAATGTTGAACGCCGGGATTGTTTTCCTCCACAGTGGCATCGCTGCCTCTGTAGCGCGTTTTCCTCCACCATTCGTTCGTTCCGACGGCCTGATTCTTATGGTGATCGAGCACACATCCCGAGCCGATCGTTTTCATCAACGGTCCCGTCGATGACGATACCGCTGCTGTGGTTGTCGCTCAACTACTCTTTTCTCGAATATGAAAATCCTTTGAAGCCTATTCTTTCTAACTTGCGTAAAGTTAAAACGCGAGATAAAAAAAATTAACACAATAATGCCATAATGCATTAAGCAAAGACGGATGTGAATTAGTTGCAATATTTATAATAAATCCAGGCAGAAAGGGAAAAAAGAGAGACAAGACGTAGTATGATTAGAACTCTTGGAAAGTTCAAAATAAAAGAATCACGCTCCAACTTGAGATTAGCTTATCAACGATTAGACAGTACATTCAAAGATCTAGTTATTATAAGTATCACTTCACTATTGATTATCTTTGTTTGAAAATTTTTCCTTCAATATTTTTTTAATTTTATATTTTCAATATATATTTTATAAATATTTAAAAATTTTATTTAAAAATTTTTTAAATATAAAAAATTTTATATAATAAATTTTTTTATTACATATTTTTATTATTTTTTAAAAATAAAAATAATAAAATTCATTTTTAAAAAAATAAAAATATTTTTTATTTTAAAAAAATTCTATTTTATAAATAATTCTAAATATACTCTATATCTTCTGAAACTTCTAAATTTGTGTTGCCTGCCGCCGTCCTTTCATTACGTGGCAGGCAGCTGCCTGAATGTGAGGAGCTCGAGAGCTTCAAAATTTTCTTGTTCGAATCATGTCCCAAAATGTGGAACATATACGAAGAAATGCGTCTTCTCAACCAGAGATTGAATTCGTTTACTTCTGCAAAAGACTAGAAACAAGTCATTGTAGCTTGACATTGGGCATAGGAAGAATGATGAATTTATAAAGCGATCAAATGAGGTTAACACAATTCTCACAAAATGCAGCCAACTGGGCATGCATGTTTGAATTTGCCTCAAAATCTTGTCTTGGGCATCAGCACTCTGTGCAAAACTCGTGCATGCCCGTGAACTGATTCCACTACAAATGTTTTGCTATTGAGTAATGCACACTTTAGGCAACCGACAAATTTGAGTTCGTCAACGAATACAGCACGCTCTTGTTGTTCTTGTTGTTTTTCTGCACCGCCTCCGGTGTTGTTGTTGTTATCCATGCATAGACAAGGTTGAATAAGATAAAGCCATATTGTTCATGCAGCAGCTGCACCACCACCGCTTTTTGCATTTTGTTCAACAGCTTTCAGCTGAATCGGACTCCTATATTAATTCGGTTTGGGTTCAGAAATAGGTTTTGTAGCTTGGTTAGTTTAGACACCGGTCCGTGTAGACTGAACCGGTTCGGTCTCTCGGTTACTCATCTTCCCTTTCTCTCTCTCAAGTTCTTTTCAAGTTTTTGCTTTAATTTTTTGTTCTCCTTCCCCCTCTTTAAAATTCTTCTAGAATAACAATATCCTGAAGAAGAAAAAGAAAGAAAGCGCCCGGCCGTATCGCCGTCTCTGGATGCCGGAACTCCACCGCCAAACGAATCCCACCCCGCCTGCTATATATTCACGATCCATCGCGACGTCTTAGCAACTTTCTCCGCCCGTGTCCGGCGATTCTAGCGAAAGATTGCTGACGAAAATTTTCTATTTCTTCTTCGGTGTTTCTAGGGAAGTTCTATTTCGTTAGGATTGGATCGGATTAGGGTTCGAGGCATGGCGCCGGGTCGCAAGAAGGGGACAAACCGGTCTAAGGTTGGCGAGCTTCGTCTTGGCGATCTGGTGCTCGCGAAGGTTAAGGGATTCCCCTTTTGGCCTGCTAAGGTGAGATTTCAGTTGGTGGTGGTTTTCATTCGAATTGTTTTACATTTTGGTTCTGTTCGTTCTTTCTTTTGCTGATTTTGGTTTTGTTATCGCTGTTCTTCTTCTGTCCTTAGATAAGCAATCCTGAGAACTGGGACAAGTCACCTGATCCTAGGAAGTACTTCGTTCAGTTCTTCGGAACTGAAGAAATGTAAGTGATTTTCTACTGATGTCCTCATAGATTACCATCTTCAGAGGCAATGTAGAAACGAGTCGTATCTATGGTCTCCATTCACATACTATGAACTGCCTGTTACTATGAACTGCATTGTTTATATGCATATTCTGAAATTCAACTAGAGATCAATTTCACAATTTATTTAACTACATTTGACATTTTGATGTTGGTCTTAATGAGTTAGGTTGTCTTGTTAATTATGCATTAATGTCCTGTTGTTTGAGGGGCTTTATGGAATATGGATATGTTAGGGTATGCAAATATGTTAGACAAGCGTTTTTCTTTATGTATGTTAAGAGTATTTTGAATTCTTAGCTTACCATTGTGAAATATAGGGCACTGTTGTTATAGGAAAAACTTTTGACCGCAATGCTTCTATAACTTCTCATCATTGTATTCGTGGATGGTGCAGTGTGTTTATTGATCATAAACTTGCAAGAAATATGGCTATGTAGAGCATCCAACTGTTAGGAACATTGGAGTTACTAACATTTTTGAAAAAGAAAATTATGTACTTGCTACTTCATTCTTCTTTATAAATGGTAATATGTATCTTTTAGTTCCATTTACATGATGCCATATGACACTTGGTTCTTTATTGAGTTCAGTGAACATGTTGCATGTAGTAGTTTGTAGGAGCAGTTTGGGACTTGGGAAGCTTCTCTTTTTTCATTTTTTTAGTGATTATTTGTGATAGTGTAGATTCCATGAAATTTAAGTGGTGGAGACGCACATTTTCTTATGTCTTATACATGAAAATTCTTTGAACGATATTTTGGGAGAATTCCCTTACTTTGGTTATGGATTAACACTGACATTAATGGTGGGTAGGATGTCATGTAGTTTATGAGGCAAAGATTAAACTCATAATCCTGTTTATGGCGCCTACAATGTGAAGGTTGTGTTTAAGATACAACTGTGGGAAAGATGCTAAAAGACAATCTAACCGGCTTATCGAGTATGTACTTTTTGCTACAGTCTGGGAGAGTGAATATACCTTGTGAAATGAACCGGGAAACTGAATGACTTTGCACATTGGCTGTGCCTAGTTTCCTTCTGTGGAGCTTGATATATTTGCTGATTGCATTCTGGCCTTTTAGGTTCTAACTATCAACAATTTGCAATGAACTTTCAAATTTGCAGTGCTTTTGTTGCACCGGCTGATATTCAAGTATTAACCAATGACTCGAAAAGTAAGTTGGAAGCAAAATGTCAAGGTAAAACTAAGTATTTTGCTCGTGCTGTGGAGGAGATATGCGAGGCCTTTGAAGGATTACAGCATAAAGAAGAAACAGTTGATGATACCCAGAAAATTGCTGACAACCCTGGGTCTTTCCCTGTTCCTCATACTACTAGTAGTAAACATGATAAGAATCATGATGATTGGCATTCAGATAACCAAGATGAAAAACTTCAGGACAAAACAGCTGGGAAGAGTAAGTTCCGTGATGAGATTCATGGATTAGAACGCTGCAGTAAGAGCCGGGACAGGCCTTTCACACCAATTGAGAACTCCAAAAATGCAGGTGGAATCAATTCTTCGATTAGTTCTATTGCCAAAAGCAAGGAAAAACCAAATAATGGGGTCATAATACAGAAAGAAGGAAAACGTGCTGCCTTGTTATGTTCTTCCTCTGTTAAGGAAGAGAATAATGTTGCTGTTCATAGATCCCCCATGTACAAACATCAAGCAAGTGAAGCTGAAACACCTCTTGCAAAAGGCTCTGATGCTGGTAGAAACCAGGACAGATCTGATTCTGGAGACGTCTGTAGTGATCGTGTTTCCAATGCCACTTCATCTGTATCAACTTGTTCAAAAACTGCTACCACAGCCATGGAGGAAGATGACCATAAAGCATTGGAAGCAGCTCCAAAAAGAAATCGAAAAATGGACAATTCCTCGAAATTGCAGAAAAGTTGTATTTTGGCGCAGCCATTAAATAAATCACCAGATAATGGCTCAGCATGTTTGTCATATAAAACTCAGAGAGAAGATGTAGAAAATAACCGTCAAGATGGAAACAGTCCGAAAGACCCAAAAAAGCATTCATCTGGGAAGGATATGGTGCTTCGTGGTCGTGGTAAAGTGCAGTTAGACAGCATGAAGGGGCAGGATCCTGAATCTTCATTGTCTCATGAAGATAGCAGCAAGAAGAAACCCGAACTAGGTAACAGAAAACATAAAATTGACGGGAATGATGACTCACATGTTGTCAAAAAATTGAAGACCAAGGAACAAGATAGTGATGCTCCTAGGAAGATGCAGAAAGATGATTGTACTCAATTACCTAAAAGCAAACGAGACAAAGATGCATCAAGCAAGAAGGTGAAAGGCCCTACAAAATTTCATGATCACTTGACATCTCGAACAGAAAAGCTTGAAGATGCGAGCAATCTGCAAGGTGATGGTTCTCACCTTTCCAAGCGACGACGCCAGGCACCAGATACTGTTTCTAGTAAAATCACAGCACCAGGTGCTACTGATTCTGCGAAAGTACGCTCTACCTCTACAAAGGATGGGACAGCTGGTCATGGTAGGTTGCCCACTGCTCCTATTCGCTCCAGGAGGCGCTCATTTCTGCTTGATGATGATGAAGATGAGGATGAACATAGAACTCCTATTCATAAAAAATCTTCAGAACTTTTGCTGAAAGATGATGTGAATCGAAATTTCGATCCAGAAAGTTGCAGTGAAAATATTTCAAAGCTCAAAGATTCTTCAGTTGAAAACTTAACATCCAGAAAGGATGATGAATCATGTAATGAGAAGGCTTTAATGCCTGAAGTTGCAAAATATCTTCCAAGTGATGGTCTTGGCAAAATTGATGAAAGAAGGCTAGGAATTACTGAAGGTCAGCGCTCTTCATGTAGCCCGCAAAGGACTGAAAATGCAAAGCTCTCTTCTAAGGATGAAAGGCCAAATATTGTGTCTCCCAAGGCCACTGCTGGTGTTAATGTTGCTACAAAGTCGGCAGAGTACAAGTCTGCTAAGTCCCAAGGGAAAGCATCTACGATTTCAGCAGGAAAGAAAGTTCAGCCTGGTCCTTCCAAACTCTCAAGCCAGCCTACACAGGATTCAAGTGTTACACTTAGTCAATCTACCATCCAAAACAATGGTTCATCTTCAACCTCAGAGAAATCAAATTCTGCCCTGAAGTCTGTGCGTGTGATCGAGAATACTGAAGATAGGTCAGAGCATGATAGTCAGAAGCATATTCCAGCAGGAGAGCAGTATGTGATCTGCATCTTGAATTTTTCAAATGATCCTATTAATGATGGAATGCATCTTCTTCTTTGTGGGTTTGGTAAACAGCTACCTGTTGTTTTTGTCAAATTGCAGGCCTGGAGCTTTTAGAGATGTGAGAGCTCAAAGTTATGCTGTTGATTCTAAATTAGCAGACTCTTTGTCATCAATGAAACATCTCATTGCTGCTGCCCAAGCAAAGAGGAAAGAGGCACACCTTCGGACCCTCCCTATTGACAAGTCTATCTCTTTTTCAGTCATTACACCTCCACTTGCGCATGGGAGAAGCCCAAGCCCTATTGCCGGCTTCAATACCATTTTATCAGGAAATTCTGTTCAGAAGGACCTTCAAGGATTTCATTCCTCAGCAACTTTCAGCTATCCAGCTAACCGTGCTTACCAAAATTCATCCACTGACCGAGGGGTTCCTGAGGACTATGAACATAGAACTTCTCCTAGAAACAGGCCTGCTGGGGGTTCACTAAGTGGTGGTACAGAAGCTGCTGTGGCTCGTGATGCGTTGGAGGGAATGATAGAAACATTATCGAGAACGAAGGAAAGCATCGGACGTGCTACCCGTCTTGCTATTGATTGTGCCAAGTATGGTATTGCTAGTGAGGTAGGTAACATCATATACCTGTCTTTCTCTTGGTTTAGGGGCAATGCAGTTTCCCTTGTTGGCAAATTTGTTATCCCGAGGTTACATGATAGGTAAAAATTCTATCTTGTACCTCAACTCTGAAACTACTGATTTCTCCCTAAATTTTAAAAAGAATGGGTTCATAATTATTCGCCGATGAAGATGAAAACGGCTTATATGTCAATTGTTATGTGAAACTTCTATTTATTTACTTTTTTTTGGTTTGGGTGGGGGAGGGGGGGATGATTGCATCTCCCAAATATTTCTTTAAACCCTGTTACTTGCAAATCCTCATCTTACTAAAACAATTGCCTAGCTTGAAGTGTCTATTCTATGATTTGAATTGTCTTGTAATAATATTTGAAGCTAACAAGCGTGCCAAGGGATTGAGATGAACACATTTAAAGTATTAGTTAAAAGTTAAAGAGCTAACAGAGTGCTTTTGAAAGTTCAAGCACCAAACTAGATAATTCTTATAAGCGCATGGATCTGTGTCTGGACTTTGTCATGTTTCCTGGTATTGAGTCTTGAGCATTTCTCTTCTTGCTCCTGTGTTCTGGACTCTTTGGAAAGCCTTGAATTTGATTAGATTCTTCTTTATCTCTCTGTTTGAAGCTCGTTATCTTGTAAGGCTTTTGTATGTGGTTTTCAATTTCTTGCTACAGTCACGTGTCTGGCTTCTGTTATTGAAGTCTAACTTTCATGAATATTGAAGTCTAACTCCCAAACATCCCCTGGTTGATTACTGTCCTGAATATTGAAGTCTAACTTTCATGAATGAAAAGATCTTCACTTCTTAACTTGCTGTGGTTAGCAAATTTTTCTGGATGAGGATTTGCAGTTACTAAAATGGGTTTTTATTATTTGATTAGTTGTTATGTTTTTCGGAACTATATTTGTGGTTTTTGTGCAGAACAATTTGTGCTTAATCATATTGCTTGTTTGTAGAAGTTACTAGCACTTCCTCTTGAAATTCTCCAGTGCCTTTATGGTCAACTGCTATTAATGTTTTATCTTCTCATAGGCATTTAAGAGACTGGAAAATGTTGATTATGACAGGTTGTAGAACTTCTCATACGGAAGTTGGAGAATGAACCAAGTCTCCACAGGCGGGTTGATCTCTTTTTTCTTGTGGATTCCATTACACAGTGTTCACACAGTCAAAAGGGTCAGTTTGCTTAGTAAATTTTTTTTTCATTTCTTAAGTTTTTAATGTTACCCTGTTATAAAAAGCTGTGTATATGACATAATTTAGTTAAATATGTTTTTGTGCAGTGTCCTATGTATCTTTTTGTCCGTCTTCTGATTTATGTGGTTGTTCTTGAATTCTGTCTGCTTTATCATCTTCAATACGTACTGAATAGCAAAGTCCTTTGTCAAATTTGGCATTTGATAACTTTACCAGGCATTGCTGGGGCTTCATTTATTCCTACTGTGCAAGCAGAACTGCCTCGCCTTTTAGGTGCTGCTGCACCTCCAGGTTCTGGTGCCCGTGAGAATCGTCGCCAGTGTCTGAAGGCAAGCTCTGTTCATTCATTTATGAAAAGAGGGCCACGATGCTGCGTGTTTGATTATAAGACGTACTATATTTCAGGTGTTAAGGTTATGGCTTGAGAGAAAGATTTTGCCAGAATCTGTTCTTCAGCAGTACATGGATGATATTGATGTACCTAACAATGATGTCAATGCTGGTTTTCTTCTAAGACGCCCTTCTAGAGCTGAGCGGTCAATAGATGACCCTATTAGAGAAATGGAAGGCATGCTTGTAGACGAGTACGGAAGGTAATCTGGGATCACTTTGTTGTTATACTTTTAATGTTTTGTACAATTGATGGACATCTGCACTGAGGTCTTGTCCACTGTGCTGGTTGGCCAAATGGACTTGCCAATCATTTCTTCTTTATCCTATAATCTTTATTATCTTTGCTCAAATTGTAGTGCCTAATGATGCCGATCTGGGTCTGATTCAAAACAAGTTCCTACTGATGAATGATAGCCCATTTCCCTGCATAATTTTAAGTAGTTAAGGCATAGGGAGGTCGTAACTTTGGAGTAGTCACTGATCCAATTGTCGTTGCTACTGTATTTGTGGCTCTCATTCTCCTAGGATATTTACTTTTTGGTACACCATTACAGTTGTTGGTTTACCTATTAATCGTCAAGTAATTGAAGCGCATTATACAGTTGAGTATTCATAATGATTGCAACTAAAATGTGCTTTTCCAATTGAAAGTACTCTGCCTTGTCTTAGGAACCTACAATCTGTCCTAGGCCACTTTAAATGGTTAACATGCACTTTAAATGGGGTTTATAAGATCCAAAGTTCTAGGTTTGCCACATTGTCGAGTATTAGAGGAAACTATTGGTTCACCATTCAGTCTTTTGAATATATGGAGGATATGGGATAGGTTTAAGTAATGACGAAGGCCGCAATTGTGTAATCTAATCCCGCTTTGCTTTTAGGCAGAAAACCACGAATGATTTTGTCCATCATTTTAATGATCATTTATTTATTGCTTTTAATTTTAAATTCATTTTCATTGTATTTCAGCCTGTGGAAAAGAGGGTATAGTGTTTTGTAGAACCGACCATATGTCCTGGGTGTTCGTCGTCATTTGACAAATGTGGGACATTGTCCATATGTTCTTCGTTGCTTTGTGATTAAGGAGGAAATGCTTGGGTTAACATAATATTTTCTCTTCCCTTACGCATTCATTACCTGAGAGTCTTGCATGCTTGTTTATGAGGTTTCTTAGGTGAATATTGTTGACTAGCTTCGTGCTAGTTCTGTTCTTGATAGTGGCTTCCACCAAAAGCAATAATTCATTACTTATTTGTCTTTGGAATTCTGATTTTCCAAAGAATAAGAGAGTGCTCATTTTATGAAACAACCCTATAATAATATAGGAGTGCTTGAGCTGTTGTTAAACTTCAAGATGGTGGTTTATCGTGCAAATTAATTACATTCAATTACTTGAAACAATGCTACTTTTTTTTTTTTTGGTGGGGGGGGTGGGTGGTGGAGGTGGTGTATGCTTGCATCAATGTTTTCATCTGTAATATGCATATTAAGTTCCTGTAAATAGATTTATTCTAAAAGTGTTCTGCACTAAATTTAATTTTTTACGGACATGACGTCCAAGTAGCTTGATTTTATTGTTGTATGTTTAGAAGCTTGTTAATTTTGATTTGCTGTCGTATTATAGTTTGCTCTATACATGATTGTAGCATCATCTTTGTTCTCAGCAATGCAACTTTTCAACTTCCTGGCTTGTTCCCATCCAATGTCTTTCATGATGACGAGGATCTCCCTGGTACTTCATGCAAGGACTCTGGAGATGATGGTGCTATTGAAGCTGGTAGCACTTTGGAAGATCCAGAAACTTCTGTTTTGACTCCAACTGATAGGCGTCACTTTGTATTAGAGGATGTGGATGGGGAGCTGGAAATGGAAGATGTATCTGGTTCATCAAAGGATGATGTATGGGCAATTGCTGCAAATGATGGTTTTGAGCAGGATTTTTGTCAGCACGGTGGTACAGAGTCAGCATCCAGTTTGAGTCCACGTCCAGAATTTCCTCCATTACCCCCTGGTACACCTCCACCGCCTGCACATTCTCCTCCTCCTCCACCCCCTTTGCCTACTTCACCACCCCCTCGACCTCCTTCACCACTATCATCGCCACCGCCACCTCCACCAATGTTACCACCACCTCCTCCTCCTCTTCCACTGCTACCTTCCTTGTCTTCATCTCCATCATCATTGTTATGTCATCAACCGCTACCTCAGGAGTATTGCAGAAACTCATCCGTAAGTTAGCTGATCTTTACTTTACCTTCTTGCCGTGCATTTGTTATGTATTAAACCTGTTTAGTGTTTGCACTTTGCAGGCCAGTCAACCAGTTCAGATGACAGGAAATGCTCCCATGCAAGGCCATTGTAATTCTGACATTACAAATGAGATGGCTTTACAGCAGTCATCTCATTTCTTGACACCAAATCCACAGTCTATTCCTAGTTATAGCACTTGTAGGCCATTTGAATATGGTCATAGTGATATGTACCCAACACCTCAGGCTTCTATTCCTAGCCATCAATTTGAGCAGGGAAGTGGATCTTTCCAGCAGATACCTTATAATACTCTCTCATCTGTGCAGACACCTTCAAATAATTTTCCTCCTGTTAAGCCAGTGAATGAAAATAGGCAACAGCGATATGACCCCTATAGTGTACCTAATGTACATGTTCAGAGGCCATATAACCCAGAGGACCACCGGAGGGTTCATTATAGTGATTTCAGTCCAGACAATCAACATAAGTCATGGGTTTCTGGAAGGAGGCCTTCAGCGTGCGCAGGTGTACCATTTGTCCAGGATGGTATGGTGTTTTCTTTTCATTTGCTATTACCATAGACTATGGTTATGCACAATTAGTAGGGCCTTACATGGCTAATTAGGATGTAAACATAAAGTGATTTGCTTTTTGCAGGGTATTTTAGATTAAATATTGAAACGCCTACCTCTAATTCAATGGGTTTTCAGTTTCCTTTGCATAATTCCATGTCGGTTGGGCTTTTACCTCAAGGTACTTGTTGTTCGCAATCTGAGATTAGATTTCATTTGTCTCCTTGTTTCTTACTGTTCGATATTTCTTTGTGATGTGAACTTTCAGGTGCTCCGTGTCATGGTCATCCCCAAATGATGACTCCACATGGTGCGCCTAATCCTAATTGTTGGAGGCCAGTATAACTCAATGAAAGTGGTACCTTTTGTTGCCAATGGACTCAAAATTTCAGTCTTAAAATTTTACCACTCATCTGCTTTGTAGTTTCTGCTTTACGAAAAGATCTATTTTATTGCTTTTGGTTATTTGCTCTTCTGTTTTCTAGTGTTCCACAAATGGTATCTCCACATCTTCTGTTGCTCTTGAAGACGATTTTGTCTTTTTATGAATTTCAATTGGTCGCCGTTTCAAGACAGTGATTAGATCTCGCGTAGTGATTGTCAGGAATTTGTACATTGTAATTTTGTCTTGACCCAACTGCATGCGACAGATTAATCACTGCTAATGTAAGAAATTTTACTTATCCATAAATGTGCTGATTACGTCGCACTTATCTTTCATCATATAGCATTGTTTATTGGTTCTTGTAGAGGCTGGATTTCTTCTTTCTATCAATTTTGATAGTCACCATTCCATGATTTTTGTTTATGCTATTGTTTCTAGAGGTGGTGATGACATCTGTATGTCTGGAGAGGTGGGTGAGTTCATGTAGTAATTATAGTACAATAACTATGCAAAAGTAAAAACTGATTAGGGAAGTATTCACTAATGATCCTCACTCTTATGTAAATAACCTTCATATGGCTGACATGACTTGCCTTCATAAATTCTTCCAACTTTTTTTAATTTCATTGTTAACCTAGGATGCATGTGCTCATAGCCATTGCAGGGATTCTTGTGTTTTTCTTGCATTTATTTGTTAAACTTTAGAGAAAGAGCAGCATTCTTGAGAGCATGCAACATTCACTTTTTCCTGAGATGCAATGAATTGATATTGGAATGAAACTCATGTGTTACCATTGGTCAAGGCATGTCAAACTTAAAAAGAACATGCATCTCCAGGGTCGCCCAAATTTAATATACATTAAGATAGATGTTTGCAGGATTTTATTTTTCACTAAATGTCGACTTGGACTAACATGTTCCTCTAGGCTGCATGACTGTTTCTTTATCACAGTTGACTGAGTTACATATCGTGTCTTGTCATGTTTATTTGTGTTTCCTTTCAACATTTTTGCAGTTCTTTTTACGTCTTCTCACCTGTGAGTGAAGGTCTTCATGATAAGTATGCTTGACTTAAAATAGATAAGAAACAATATGGAGAAGGCTCTGTGGCTGTTCTTGAAAGTAATGTGTTCCTTTTCTGGCTTTACCAATATATTTGGTGGTGTTATCTATATGTGTTATAAAGCGACATATTACTTAACTGTTTTTAAACCCTATATCTATCCTCTTGTTATTCGATTATGTACTTGAAAATTTTTACAGGAATTATACATATGAACTGTTTATTTAGTACTCTTTCTAAGAACGAAATTTAGGTGTATGTTGATTTTTTCTTATATATTTGAGAGCGTAAAATTGTATTTTGGCAAGTTATTTTAAAGTTCGTAAGTAGGCAGATTGATTATTCGCTTAGCAGTAGTGCAAGCATAAGCAAAGTTATTTTTACTTAAACTTGGGGGTCGTTTTTATTTTTAAAAATACGGCAGTGTGTCCAGGCGATAGTTTAACACAGTGAATTTGTTAGCACAGATTAGGATCTTGCAATCCAGTTGAAATATTAGAGGAGAATAAGACAATCACACAAACACAAAAACATACGTGGAAGAAAAAAAACAACTCCACTGGCGGCAGTCACGCCAAAGGAAGATCATTAAAAGTGGAGATACAGTATTTGCTTACAAATTGACACTCTTGGCAACAGTCTACAAGTATTTTCTTACTTGTTTTCATACATAAAAAACTACAAATTCGGGTCATACTAATATGTTATCAGGATGCCAGAACAGTTTCCTTGGGTTGGCAGTCCATCTGCTTGCCTAACTATCCTAGGCAACTCTTCAGCTTGATAACCGCTGCCTTGGCACTGGTTCGCTGGCATAACTGCCTTGTGCAAGCTGGCACGCGGGAACTGCCATATGATTGGTGTCTGTTCGTCCCAAGTGCCCCTTCAGCCCATAACTGCATATGGCAGCTACGCTGGAAACCACATCAAAGTGGCTTTTACGTCCCAACATTTGTTTCCTTTTTTTGTGTTTTGTTTACTTGAAATTATTATTTTATGTTGTTGTATTACTTCCTTATTTTCGTGTATATATTATAATCTTATTGCTAGTAGAAACTTGAAGTCTAGTCGATGCAAATTTGATAGAAGTCAATTTTCTAGATTTTAGAACACTCAACTTGAGCCATTCTCGTTTGAATTGGAACAAGAAAAAAGAGAAAAATCCTAAACTGGGTTCTGAAAGCCTTTCACAAAGACCCTTACACAATGTGCCTTACACAATGGGCAGACTATAGTTTATGTAACTACAAAATGCTTTCATCCCAAGCTTGGCACGAGGCATATTGAATTTGTGTTGTTCTTATTAATTGTTAAGTTTTCTATGTCTTAGTTCTGTTTCAAGGTAACTATTTCATACAAAGAATTGAATTGCCAAGTATTTCCTGTATCCAACTTCTGGGAAAACCAGAAATTTGCATATTGAGTCTCTGCTTAGGCTTGAGGATGCTCTGTAGAATTACTTTTAAAATTGTCATTGTCAAGAGAGTTTTTAGTTATGGGATTATTCTTTCTAAAATGGATTCTGAGACTCATGTTTAGTTCTTAGTCAGTACAGGTTACAATTATTTCTAGTCAAAGTGAAATTTAGACAAACTTTGTTAGAATGGTCCATGAGAGGCTAGCAGGGCAGATTATGATCCTTGAGCATTGCCTTTGTACTGGGGGCTCGAGAGCAAAGTGAAAGAGCTCTTAGTTTAGGAACCGAGTATATTCCATGACTGACCACATCCAAAGTAGAGGTGGTTCGTTTGATAGAGGTTGTTGTTGTGTATGCAGATGTGGTAATGAACCTTACCTTGATTAGAAGAGGGGCTGATAAGGGAATAAGTGGGATATCTAAGACGTGGAGCCATGACCGAAATGGAATTTCTGGTCTAATATGAACAGAGGCAATCCATCGCTGTTAGTTTCAGTTTCCAAAAGATTGTTATACTGCTATCTGCATGTGTTGGTCACTTGTAAATGTTAGATTGGAATTATAGTTTCATGAATACATAGTGCAATGCTGATAATAAATAACTGGTGAATAGACATGTAAAACTATTTCATGTAAACATTTGTGCAGTGAATTACTTTCATGCACAATCTTTAGCTTTTGCCCTTTATAAGCAGACTGAGCTGCTTCATAAAGATGTTGGGAGATGATATCCTTGAGAAGTATTTGAAGAGTAGAGGGGAGACTAGGTTACCAATATATAGGAACATGTCGGAATAGTGAATCAGTTTGGATATCACATCAGCTAGAATGGCAGATAATACTAAGAAGTAAACAAGTGCTACAGGTCTGACCTATGTAACAATGCCACTGACATGCATTTATGTCCAAAAATGGATATGCAGTATTTTAGTTATCAAAGACAGGTTTGGGGTTTAAATTTGTCATTCACATTTTGCAAGCTTGGGGATTAACTATATTCCTGGTGTTTAAATGATTTGTTTGGGCAAGACAACTGTATGACTTGCTGGCAAGAATTTCTCGCAAGGTTAATGCTGTGGGCAATTCTGGTGTATAAACCTTTATGTTTATGCCCATGGTTTTACGCAATTATCTTTTACGTGTCCCTCTTAATATAAGGGGGACAAAGAAACTTCTGGCAATCTGTTTTCACATTTGACAAACCTGTATGAGTGCTTTTTAGATCTTGGTTCATGCAGTTAACTTTTATATGCCTCCTTAGTTGCTTCTATGGTTTTGTCACAATCATTTTGTTTAATTAGTAATTAATTCGTTGTTCCCTGAACTTTTTTTTTTCTTTTCCCTCTATATTTCTGGGTTGTCAATTTTAAGCTGTGGTTAGCTGTTCCTTTTGGACTTTGATGCTATATTGTGGCTTCTGATGAGACGTGTGCGTTTATTCCTACTTCGAACTCTATATATCGTTTCATTTGTGACCTTTTTATATGCTTTATACTCGTAATAGCTGGTGTGTTTTAAGAGAGTCTGGATTTCCTCATTGATTGCTAATCCTTTTACTTATCTGGGCCAGCTTTTACAGGCTGCTGAAACATTTGCCTTAAAGAGAAAACCCAAAGGCTATTTGCATAGCATATCAAACAGGAATAGAAGTCAGAAAAGGGTCTACAGCTGATAGGCGCATTAGTACAATGGGGTGTTAAACATTTCAATCTCTACAGAGTTTATATAGCAGATCTACCATACACAGACGAACATGTAGTTTAACTGTGAAAAGCTACGTGCGTAATTGTACTTTAACAAGTTTTGCATTTAGCGTACAGTTCCTAGATAAGATTTGAGACCGTAAACATACCTGTTTGCCCACATCCGTAATGAGAAAGCTGCTAGATATTGCATTATGTTTCTGCTGATTTGTTTAGGCTGCCAAAGCAATTCTGTGTTTCCAATTCTGTACATTTTTCCGCAGAATGTCACAGCAGGATTTAGTAGAGAGACTTACAGGATTGATGTTTACATCTTTAAAACAACTTTGAAGCAGCTTTCACAAGATAAATGATAATGCAGCGATGCTGCAAGTCATTCTTCTTATGATATCTGTACGCCAATGCTCCTCAGGTACTCATTATTTTCTACGAAGACCTGTAGAAATGTTTGCAAGTGCAAGAAAACTTTTCTGTCCACCAATATGCATTCTCCATAAAATTTCCTGTAGAATTTATTCAGCAGTGTTCCAGGTTTTAAAATTTTGGTTCATAATCAGGTTGCTTGGGTTGGTCAGGTTTGGGTTTGGGCCTGGGTCTGTTTTTAAAATATGATCTGATTCGTTTTAAAATCCTATCCTTGTTTTGGTAAATAAAGCAAAACGCTCCGTCCTCTTTTCTCCAAACTGAGAGCTCCTCTCGTTCTGGAACCATTTTATGTAGAACCTGTTGTTTTCTTTTATTTCTTTCATTGCAATTCAACTGGGCGAGTGCTCTAGCAATGATAGGTGAGTAAGTTTCAATTTCTATAGATCAGAGTTGTTATTCTAGCGTCCGCATAAGTTGCACCCGTCCAGCTGCTCGATGAAATGCCCCTGAGAGTTGGGCGTTACTTGGAGAGATTTCCGGCTGCATGTAGACTTCTTTACATTTTCTATTTTCTCGTTGAAGGTTTTTCTATTTTCTTTTTTTTGTCCCCTCTTAAAGTGTTAGAATTTCTTTAATTTGCTGCTTTTATTTCAAGCTATGAATGGAATGCTGGTCGTGTCAGTCTTATTTACATGAAGAACAGAATAGTCGATTATATATTGAGCTTTAGAATTTGGAATCAGCCTATCATTTGCCGTGATTAATCCTTGTATCCACTTTTATACTTCAATAATCTGTAGTGATTAAAAGTTTTTTTTTCCCTTCCGATGCTTCAGATTTCCATATGGCATCTCCGCTTATGAGAAGAGGAGTTGCAATGACAGCATGGGGTACAAAGCTTAATACAATAAATGGTGTACCTCTCCTATCACCGCTAAGGCAGAAACCATCATTCTCATATACTTCAGGGAAGAAAGTCAATGCAATTTGTTGTACGGACAGTTCAAGTAACCGAAAGAGCAAGGTAATAGTGATATCTGGTCCAACAGGAGCCGGGAAGAGTAGGCTTGCATTGGAGCTGGCAAAGAGGCTTGATGGGGAGATCATCTCTGCAGATTCTGTGCAAGTTTATCGCGGCCTTGATATTGGGTCTGCAAAACCTTCAAGCTCTGACAGGAAAGAAGTGCCTCACCACTTGCTTGACATCCTGCATCCTTCAGAAGATTACTCTGCGGGACAGTTCTTTGAGGATGCAAGAAAGGTGACTAAAGAAATTCTTGAAAAGGGTCGCGTACCAGTTGTTGCTGGTGGTACAGGCTTGTACTTGCGGTGGTACATATATGGAAAACCAGATGTTCCCAAATCATCTACACAGATCACTTCGGAAGTCTACTCAGAGCTCACTCATTTTCAAGACAATGGTCTATGGGAAGAAGCTGTAAATTTAGTTGTAAAGGCTGGTGATCCAAAAGCTCATCTTTTGCCTTCAAATGATTGGTATAGATTGAGGCGCAGCCTTGAGATAATCAGGTCTTCTGGTTCTCCTCCTTCTGCATTCCAAGTACCTTACGAGTCCTTCCGCGAACAGACTGATGGCATTTCAGATATGATTGGTCCAAAAGAGAGGCTTGCAGAGGATTTGGACTATAACTTCTTGTGTTTCTTTCTTTCGACTCCACGTGTGAAACTATACAGAGCAATTGATTTTAGGTGTGAAGAGATGCTCATGGATACTCAAGGAATTCTTTCTGAAGCATCTTGGCTTCTTGATATTGGCCTTCGCCCAGATATGAATTCTTCAACAAGAGCTATTGGGTACAGGCAAGCTGTGGAATATTTACTTCACTTCAGGGAAGAAGGTGGGAGGAGCCATGCGGCAGACTTTTATGCTTTCCTATCTGAATTTCAGAAGGCATCTCGCAACTTTTCGAAGAGGCAAATGACATGGTTCCGAAATGAGTTAATATATAATTGGTTGGACGCTTCAAAACCATTACAAAAAGTGATCGATTTCATCTGCAACACTTACAATGGAAGAAACACGCTAGTTGTGCCCAAAGAACTGCAAATGAAGAGAGACGTTAGTAGCAGGCAAGAAATGTATGAACTTAAATCTTATGCTGCCAAAAACAAGCTCTTTGTCAAAGATGAAGATTGCCGTCACATTCTTGACTGGATAAACAGAACACAGAGAAGATTGGTTAGTAGTTGATTGCCCAGGTTTCTCAAAATGCAACTCAATTTCGATTGAAAATTCAACATGCTCCATTCTTCTTGTTCATATCTATGACTTTCCCTTTCTTTTCCTGCAAGTGTATTTTTATGAAAACTTTCGAACATTAGATTTGCGCAAAGATATGTAATTGTCCAACAATTGCAACTCCATCCTTGTTGATAAATTGTTTTTTCTTGTTCACAGTAATTTGTTTGTGTTTAGAAATTTTACTGTTCGAATTTTTGAGGCAGATTTCTGATAGGATTGGGACTTTGGAGGTATCCCCTATACTAAATTTGAAATGTAAGGACTTAAATGCAAAGTAAGATGCTTTCCTTATCCACTAGACTTGAAATCGCCCGCGAATGCTCGGATAAGCAAACACGAAGCTTAACGACAACCATGAATTCAAGAACTACTTCAAGCCAGCGATCGCCGTCTTTCTTCAAATTCTCATGCTGCAAATTTTTAACGAACTCTCTCGACGACGAATAGAATTTGAGAGAGAGAGAAAGAAAGTGTCTGTGTGAAGCGATGTCTACACTCCAGCTCGTTGAAGCCAACCCTCTCCTCGGCAATATCACTTCTTCCTCTTGTAAAAGGAGAGCAAACCTTCTCCACCGCCGCAATCTCCGGTTCATTCCACGAGCTTCTTCTTCTTCTTCCCAGAGAACTCGACGGGAGCTTTTGTCAGAGACTGCAGCTGCTGCCATTACATTTCCACTGATCTCCACCGTCTCTGTGCCACCAGCAAGATCGGAGGAGCCCGTACTCTCTGAGTGGGAACGAGTTTACCTCCCTATCGATCCTGGTGTTGTTCTCCTTGATGTTGCTTTCGTCCCTGATGACCCTAAACACGGTGAATAACTCACACTTTCCATCTTTTCCTCTGTTTTCAAATGCAAGTTGAGCTTTTTACACTGCTACTATATACAGAAACACAGTAAAAATGATGTATGTTCTGCTTTATCCGACATTATTTTCAATCTCTTTGTTTTTTAGTGTATCTGGAATTTGAATTGGTTCCTTGTCTAGGTTTTCTACTTGGCACAAGGCAAACTATTTTGGAGACCAAAGATGGAGGTAATACCTGGTTCCCACGTTCTATACCTTCTGCAGAAGATGAAGACTTCAACTACAGGTTCAATTCAATCAGCTTTATAGGGAAGGAGGGGTGGATTGTTGGAAAACCTGCTATCTTGTTGTACACTAATGATGCTGGAGAAACGTGGAAAAGAATACCGTTAAGTGCTCAACTTCCTGGTGATATGGTGAGCAAATGATTGCCGCAGTCCCTTTTGCCTCTTTCTATTTTTTAATATAGTCGATAGAACCAAATAGGAATTATATACGTCTAGATGCCACCAAAGCTGCTGTCGTAGTTGTTTTGGGATGATGGGTTTCTTTAAAAGATTGAGAAATGAGAACATAAGGTGCTGGCATCTGTCACCTATTGGGTGAAGAAAGCTCACTCCTAAGTCATAACCTGATGAATACCGTATATCTTGCTTCTACAGGTCTACGTTAAAGCAATTGGAAATAAAAGCGCAGAGATGGTCACGGACGAAGGAGCGATCTATGTTACATCAAACGGAGGCTATAACTGGAAGGCTGCTGTACAAGAAACTGTTTCTGCCACCCTTAACCGGTAGGTACATATCTCTTAAGAAATTATTAATACCTAAAAGGAGTGACTTCTTGAGAGAGAAGCCAATGCTCTATAGTGAACCTTTCCATATAAAGCTCGTTTTTGTAGCTTCCAAGATTAGAAGCAATTAGTTAAATCATCAGTATTGACTAATTCCTTCTTCAAAAATGACAAATGTTGTCGCATTTCAAATGGGTGTTCTCACCATGCCTTCGGTATGTCTCCTGAAATTTTCTGTTGACTTTGCAGAACAGTTTCAAGTGGCATTAGTGGTGCAAGCTACTATACAGGAACCTTCAACACAGTGAATCGCTCCCCAGATGGTAGCTACGTGGCAGTTTCAAGCCGTGGAAACTTCTATCTTACATGGGAGCCCGGACAGGTTGGTTTTCAAGCTTCCGTTTCCACTTCTGTTGCAGTGCAAACAATGCCAGTATATGTTCATTTGTTATCAACTCCCATGGAAGTTACTTGAATTCCCTTTAATAAATTTCTTTTGTATTGCTTTATACCTAAAGCAATTTGATCCTTGTTATGCTTAGCTATACTACATGATTTTCTATTGACTACCTATCGTATGCTATCACTGTGATGGTGTTCGAGATTCTTGCTTCACTGAATAAATAAACTGGTCTAGCTATATTAATTACCCTATTCCTTTTCTACCAGTTTCTGCCTTAGATTGCTTCCAAATTGTTTCTTGTCCTTTCTCATTTCTGCTGACAGGTTCTCTGGAAATGTTTAGAGGGCAACCATCAACCAGGCTGACATTTGTTTCTCATAGCTACAGCAATCCTAACTTGAGAACTTCTTGCTAATATGCTACCATTTCTGTACTTAGGTCTCCTTGAGCTATTATGAACCAGTGTAGTTTGATCTATGATATGTTTGATCTATTAATTTTTTTTAACACAGCATTGAGGTTATATTTCCACCTGAGTATGTTCTTTTCCACAAAATATGTAGCCATATTGGCAACCTCATAATAGAGCAGTTGCACGAAGGATTCAAAATATGGGATGGAGAGCTGATGGTGGCCTTTGGCTCCTTGTGCGCGGTGGTGGACTTTATCTCAGTAAAGGCACAGGGGTAAGAATCATGTTCCATATCAATTTTCTGTTATTACATCATACAGTAAGGCAAGTAACTTTCTTAATGGAAGTAAAATAAATTTACCAATGACATGCCATTACTTATTTCAGATAACTGAAGATTTTGAAGAAGTTACTGTCCAGAGTCGAGGATTTGGTATTCTTGATGTTGGCTACCGCTCAAAGGTAAAGGAATTTGAACATCTAGTAAGACAAAAATAAATTTGCTACACCACAGTGTCAGTCTGGATCTGTTGGTCACCCATCTAGTTATCACCTTAGAGTCACTTCTTGGCATGTTTTCCTGATTTCATCATTGTGTTTATGTTACCTCCTACAGTTTGTATAATTTTTCTTCTCTGATAGACAGTTACATGGTCATTGCCCCTCTCGATATTTATGAGTTAAGGCCGATCTGTGTTACTTGTTTGGCAATAGCAATGAGACTTAATATATGGCAGGAAGAAGCCTGGGCAGCAGGGGGGAGTGGCATACTACTAAGAACAAGAAATGGAGGTAAAAGTTGGACTCGCGACAAAGCTGCAGATAACATTGCAGCAAATCTATATTCTGTGAAGTAAGTACTAATTCATGCTCTATAATCATTTCCCATATAATTTGCAACTCAAAAACTGCATGTAAGAATAACAGGTTTATACATGTAGTTCCTAAACAAAAACAAGTTTCAAGTTTCTACCAGTGACTATTTTGGATGTTTGCAGATTACTAACCAAATCATTCCTGACAATGTTACTCTCATTACAGATTCATCAATGACAACAATGGTTTTGTACTGGGGAATGATGGCGTATTGCTACGATATGTAGGATGATCATATCAGTCACAACAATCTTGATGCAAAGAGTTTCTCATGCAGCCATAAATATAGCTTTCAAAGTACTACATACGCCAATTTTTGTACTATTATATGGGGGAAATTACCTCATGTGAAACCATGATTCTTTGTACGCTAGAGAACTTGAAGTGTCGGTTAGTGTTTGGAAGTGTTTTTTTAAAAAACCTTTTCTGAAAAATATTTTTATTATATTTCGATAAACAAAATTATTATTTTGATTTTAAAAAATAAAAATAAGTAATAAAAAAGTTTATTATGTAGAATTTTTTTATAATTTTTAAAATTTGAAATAAATATTATAAAACTTTTATTAAAAACATAAAATAAAAATTAATAAATTGTTTCGGTAGAATGCTCCCACTTCTTTTTGACAACAAGCCTTGTGATTGTTCAAAACGCTCTGAAGCGTTCGGTATCACTTATTAAGTGGGTTCGGAATTACTTATAGAATAAATTTTTTTTAAATAAAAAATATTTTTATTTTTTTAAAATAAGTTTTTTTTTATTTTTAAAAAATAATAATAATGTATAATAAAAGAATATTACTATGTAAAATTTTTTTATATTTTTATATTTTTAAATAAAATTTTTAAATATTTATAAATATGTATAAAAAAAATAGGAAAATTGAAAATGGCGTTTGGGAAACGCAATCCCAAACGCCCACTTAACAAGCCCTGCTTGTTAATTATCAGATTGTTAATTGCATGATTTTAAATGAAACTTCCATAGCCATTATTTAATTATCAGATTGTTAATTGCATGATTTTTTTTGAATTCCTTGGTTATTATTTTTTTAAAAATTTTAAAATACAAATAAAATACGGTCATAGAATTTCTATATATATAATTTGTATTATTTATTTTAAGAGAAAAATTGAGCTTATTTTTTGAGAAACTTCAAAAATAAATTTATTATTAAAATATTTTTTTATTTTAAGCACTCACGTTCCCTTAAAATAGCATTCTTTTTAAAACTTGGAGACACAAATTTAATATATATTACCTATTATATATATCAAAAAAATTTTCAATTGGTATATTCTCTTTTAACTTTTATTAACACTAATTCACAGTTCATAGTAATAATAAAAACTTTTATCCAAACATTTATATATTTAAGGAGGCATTTAAGAATGCTTATAACATAGAATTTTTCTGAAATAGAAAATATTTATATATTTTTTAAAAAGCTAACTTTATTTTTTAAAAAAATAAATAAAAATTTTTTCAACACTTTCTAAATTTTTAAATAAATTTTTTATATATGTATAAAAAATATATTTAAAAATTTAAAATAAAAAATTAAAAAAAAGAATTTGTGAAACGCAATCTCAAACACCCCTTAAGTTGCTTATTTTTAGCAAAATTTTAATTTTTAGCTCATCGATGATAAAAAACGGGATATAAAGAATTAGCACATTTTGTACTACACTCTGTAATGCCCATGGAGGGCCTAAAAGGTCCACTAGACTTCAATTGGACTTAAAATGCAAGCCTATATAGCCCATTTGTGTACTACATTACCGATTCTTTCTTTGTTTTTGGCATGCTAATTTAATAAGTTTCTCATCTTCAAAATAATCAACATAGCACATATAATATTTCCCTGTTAAAAACCACAATAGATACAATTTATTCAAACTAAGTATTCTAATTTGTAAAAAGTTTTATAAAATTCAAAGCTAAATTTGAAAAAAAAAATGACTAGAAATAACTTATAATTCAAATAATAGAAATAAAAAGAATTTAAATTTAATAAACTTTATTAAAGTATTTTTGTTAAATTTATTTATTACTCACGCTGGGAGAGCACATCGACGTATTTTTCTTTTGAATAGTTTTATTTTATCTTTGCTGAATCGATTTGAGAAACTTCAAGTAGTGCAGCCGTGGCCACACGTGGCATCTGGTATAATACATCTATTTACTAAATTTTTCTTTTTTAAATAGTTTCGATAATCTGCAGCACGTGCTCGCTTTGGGATATCACGGATCAGTGTCTCTTGTTGCACGTGCATTCAGAAAATGAATAACCCGTTCTTTTTCAGAAACTTTAAATAGATAATTAAGTTTATTATAATAACATATGTTTTTAATTATATTAGTTAATTAATAATTTTTATAATTATAATTAAACTAAGACGATATTTCTAGAAGATCAACATGGAATGGCTTTCAAATCAAGGTAGCGTAGCGAAGAATAAACCCAACAATAAAAACCTATGACAAGTGAAATGATTGAAATTAGAAGAAAACTTAACTAAATCCAAATTAATTTTCCAATTTGTTTATGAAAATATCACCATTGTCTTAAATTATCATGTGTTTTTGCTGAACGTCTAACTAAATCCGTAAATATTATTTTATATTTGATAAAATAAGTAATATTAAGCGGTAGGAATTGTCACATAATATGACAAAAAAAGAGACACGAGATTAGAGATTAGGTATTAAATTTCTCCATCATTCAAAAATGTACAAACATAGTTTTTTGTTGTTCATCTTATAAAGTAAGTGAATAAATTTAGATAGAGAAAAAGTAATTAAGAAGATCTGTTATGCTATGGTAATTACTATAGTGTAAAGTTTTCTTTTGATATCCTTACAAATGTTAGGTAAAAATGATCGATTTAATAAATATATCGCTAATTTGTTGAACCAGTCTTTTTAAAATAAAATCTTTTATTACTATTTTTTATTTTTTTATTTGAAGTCCATATAAATATCCATAACCAAAATTAATCCCAAAAAATTACCATAATATAATTACCTTCCGTATTTATTTACTACCTTTTAGTTTTTTTCACGGAGTTTCTTTCTCAATGTCTTAAGTGAAAAACTTATTAATTAATCAATTAAAGGCTTGCATAGGGTATATTCGTTTTCGGTCTTCTTAGCATTGAAAGCAGTAGTTGTTTGTTTCGATGATTTTCATCAGAGCTCAGTAGAACAACAACGACAACAACAACAACAACAACAACAGCAATAAAAATCCAATCTATTATTTTTTCTTTTCTTTCTCATTTGATTCTTTCGATCTCTTTCTGGCGTTCTAGTTTCCACTCTCGGTTATCACGGAGATTCTGAATCGATCGCCGGAAATAAGAATTGGCGAACGATTAAATTTTATTGTTGTGCAAATAACACCAAAATAAGATAAAATTAGAAAAGAATTTGAAGAAGGAGAAAGACTACTTTTGCGCTCTCTCGATCAGGTGGTAGGAGGTAGTCTCTCTCTCTCTATCTATCTATTTATTTAAATTTTTTTCCCTGAATTTGTGAATTATGGGTTCCGAAATGATTGGAAGTTTATTTTAAGCGGCGGAATTTAGTCCACTGTCTATCTAAACTTTGCTGAAATCTAGGTGTGCTGCACTAATTTCCTGATTGAAATTTTCCATCCCCTTTTGGATTAGATTCCTTTATACTGGTTTGTTGTTTTAGAAGGCAATCTAGATTTGTTAGTTGGTCCGATTTGGTGCCCGATTTCAGTTTCCCTTGCTGTAGTTTCTTCTTCATTTTCTTCTTCTCCCTTTCTTTTTTGAACTTTCCATTGTGAATTAATTGAATTTCTACTGCTGTTGCAATCCCTTGTTTTTGCTTATTGTTTGAACAATCTGGGATTTCTTGTTTCAATCGAAGCGTGCTTCAGCTTGGCAATTGCTCATGGATTGAAAAGGAGATCACTAGTTGGTTGGAATTTTAGATCACTAGGCTTCATTTAGGAATCACAGGAAGAAGAAATAATGTCAGTAAAAATTTTCGGGACTGTTATTCTTTACGTTGTTGTCTTATTAATACCTCTTTATTGAAATTGTAGACTATATATTCTTTTTCAATATATAAGCATCTCAAAAGAAAAAAAAAAGTTTACAGTGTTGGAAGCCCTTTTATTTGCTTGCTTCTTTTTTAGCAATATTTTGTATTTGTTTAGAAGAAAATGTTGTATTTCGTACTTGGAAGTAGATTTATGAAAAGACTATCTGACTTGTTTCTGGGTAAGCAGGCTTTGCGAGGAAGATGTCTTGTGACCCTGGAAATAATGGTGGGATTGGTGAGAAAGTCACTGATGCTCCTAGCTGCTCCCTGTCCAAAAAGCCTGTAGATAATTGTAAATTCTCATCTAAGGTTGTGCGACATTGTTGATTTTCTTTTTATTCTCTGTTGAATTACATAAAGAATTCTGCATGTTTTTCTTAATTTGTGTATACTGCTTTTTATATCAGGAACATCAACTTGCACTTCTTTTATGGAATTCTCAACCAGGGTACGTCATCTAACTTTTTCTCACTTTTTTGCAGTATCTTGTCTAGTTTGCATAGTGCAGGTAAATTGGATTGCTTAACCTGTCTCTAGGTTTTGATAACTCATAGTCATGGTCCTCTCCAGCTAATTGAGTGGATTGTGTAGTTTTATGAATGATTAATCTGTTTCTAGTTGATTTTGTGAATTATTTTTCTGTAGTAACAGCTGATGTATGCTCGCATGTTTTAGTTATTTTTGGATACATTGTGGTCCTCTCAGTTGGCTCAAATAAGTTTTAGTGGTTAGGGAAGAGTGACTGTTGGCATCATCTGCTGACTCTTGTTGGAAAATTTTATCTGGCTTTTAGCATTTAACTGAATCCAAACATAGAACTGATTTTAGTCCTTAATGGCTGGCAATTGTTTCATGACTGCTATCTCCACCTTTGGATGCTTGAATATATGTTCTGCTTTTCACCATTTGTCTTTTTGGTCAACTATTACCTATTCATACGTTCATTTTCTAATAAATGCAAGGTACACTTTTATTATAACGGACACACCGTTGAAGTTTATTTCACTGTTTCCTGCCCAAAAGCTTGAGCAGAGAAAACAGTTGAACTCTGGAGATCAATTTGGTACCCATGCTCTTGAAACCTTAGGTCTGTCACCTACTATATTCGTCCAAGTTGGTTTGCAGAAAGAACAGAGCAGAACTCTATCTGAAGTTACTGAGTTGGATAAGACTTTCTTACCTCGAACTCATATGACAAATGCAGCCGGACAGTCTCGAAGTCGGAAAAAGAGAACAAAGCCTGTCAAGAGTTCTAGTGCTTCCTCTGCTAACTGTTGTCTTTCTGGCAGTCCTGTTGTAGTATCAGATAATTCAGATGGATTTTGTTCAGATATCTTGATTCAGGATATTCCTGAAGAGGATAAGCCTGTTAAAAGAAGCTCTAAGAAGAAAGGAAAGAAGAAGGGAAAACAGTATAAACGATCTTCACGAAAGAAAGTTTCTAGTGCACCAGGTCAGAGCAAAGATATGGCCACCATTTCTGTCAGCGGTGATCCAGTTTTGTCTTCTGGTCTTGTTGATAATTTATCCAACAAGGCGTATTCTTCTGTTAAAGGTATTGCTATTAGGAAAGAGGGTGTTTGTGCAAAGCCAATAGAACCCCACCGCAACCAAGAAAGCATGGATGTCTGCTTCAATTATGTACCTGATGCTGAACGTGCAGTTCATTCGTTGGAGATAAATAGATATACCACCACTGAGAGTACTATGATTGGGTATCCAGTTGAAGACAACACCTATTACCAGGGATCTTCATGCAGTTCGTTGGACCAATCTACTCCATCAACTGAAGGATCTCTTGCACAATGTTGGAACAGTGATCCTAGTGGAATTTGTAACAACGATGTTGAGACACACTTATCTGTTAAAGATGAAGGTGGACCAAGTTCCTTTGGAAGTGGAGCAGATTTCAGAATGGGTGATACTCTATCTCACAAAGTAGTTTTAGATTCACATCCTGTATCTAGCAAAGTATCACAGGAGGACAGTCTTAGTAGATCATGCAGGGTAAATGATGCTATTGATTTTGAATATAGGGATGAAAGAGTTCAATGTAGCTCTGAGGCTTCTTGCAGCAAGGATTTTCATCCAGTCATCTATGGGAAAAAAAGAGGGAGGTTATCTAGAAAAACGACTGGTGCTTCAAATGTAGCGAACCAAGATGTAACCATGAAATCTATGTCTGGCAAAGATAGCAATCATTCAGTTTGGCTGAAGGTTCAGAAGAATGGACCTGTGGAGTCTGGCACTAGTTGTTCAAAAGGTCGCTGTAGATCTCTAGATAATGCACCTGGGCTATCTGAGAAAAGGGTCTCTCTCGAGAATATGGTTCCCAAAAGAAGTCATATTAATAAACCCTGCAAAAATATGAATTCATATACCCATGTACATCAAGAAAAATTAGGATCCTGTAGCGTGGTATCAAATGGAACATCTAAATTAACAAATAAGAAGCCAACGAAGGATGTTAAGAGGAGGTCAGATTCAGCTGCAAGGCACTCGAATCACTCTTCCTGGAAGGGGTTGCATAGTGCTAAGGCAAATATATCTAGACCGTCCGAAAGTCCCATGCAACAAAAAGATGAACCGAAAAAGGTGCAGCAGGTGATCCAAGATAGTGACATGTGCCAGGAATCAGTAGCTTCTTGTAGCAACTATTCGCACAAACCTTTAACGGAATTGAATGGTGGACATTTGGAGCAGGAACAGGAAATGGAGGTTGATATGGGGAAATCAACTCCAGGTGTTGGTTACTCAGATGTTTCTACTTTAACCTTGCATGCTAAACTTATAGGAAACAGGCAACCTCAACAAAAGGTGAATATTCTGGGAGACTATTGCTGTTCAGTAGATACTGTGGATGACACATCAATGAAACTTGAGGCAGAAAGTTTTAGAGCAGAGTGTAGCAAGCCAGGTAGCTGTTATGGATCTATGCTGCAGAAGTGGGTCCCTGTTGGAAGAAAAGGCCCTCTTTCTTTGAAACCTAATGATGAAATGGTTCCTGATAGCCCGAACCGGAAGAATGTAGAGGTTCATATGGTTTCTGATCTGAATAACTATCTTCCTCACAGCAGATACTGGTCAGATTCGTCAAGTGGCAGTTATGAAGATGCACAGTACTTCCAAATATCTGAAGCTAATGAACTTTCACCTGACTGCAAGGACCATCTGCAATCTGAGGAAGAGTTAAAAGTCGTCCATTCTGCATCAAGCTCTCAGTTGACCTTGAAGATGCAAAGCCAGTGTCCTAAAGGAACTGACAATGATTTAGGCTTGATATTGCAAGCGGTGTTTGATGCCCGCAAGTTTCAAATTGCATCAGAGAGCATTCTTCATGCTACTGGCAACCCCATTGCTGAATTTGAAAGATTTATACATTCAGCCTCTCCAGTTCTCAGTGAAGTTCATTGCACCAGAAGTTGCAGGATCTGTACAGAAGGAAAGGTTGTTGAGGATTCATCATATCTGCATCAAATTTCCGATTTTTCCTTGGGAAGCCTCTGGCAGTGGTATGAAAGGCCTGGCAGTTACGGCCTAGAAGTTAAAGCGGATAACCTGAATCACAGGGATTTGCGTTACAATTGTTGTAAATTCCGTGCTTTTTTTGTTCCATATCTCTCTGCAGTGCAGTTATTTGGCCGCTCTAAGAAAGCAGCATGTACTTGTGATAGAGGTACTTGTAGCAAGCAATCTGCAGTGCTCACAGAGAAAGAGCTAGTGAGTTTGAAGTCTCTTCCTATTTTCTCGAAATTAGTGCCTCAAACTTGCAAAGAACTAGGCTTGTCATGCTCCTGCTCACCTGCTGAAAATCACTATCATCAACAAGGGATTGAGGGGGAATTGCTCTTTGAATACTTTGAAACTGACCAACCCCAGCAAAGACGACCACTTTTTGAAAAGTATGAATTATATTCTTGGCTTCTTTTCTGTTTTTAATCAGTTGAAAGGATAGTTTTGCTGCTATGCCATTTTGGTTTTTAATCAGCCTTTGATTGTTTTCTTTCTGCTCAACCTTGTGATTCTAGGATTTACTTTCACAGTAATGCAAGTTTACTCCCCTGCGAACAAATATCAATAATCTTATGGAGACCTTCCTCAGGATTCTTAGAGATCTTTCCAGGAAATTTAATTAATGAGCTCCTTGAACATGCATCATAAACAAAATATCCCAAGTTATGCCAAGATGAACAGCATTCACATGAAACACATTCACATGAAACAGATATTGGGTCCTTGTTTATATGCATCGTTGGTACCTCTTCATGAGGTTTTCTTCAGGAATATTATTTCTTATAGCATGCTCTTGATATAACTTTGATACTAGTCTCAATGTCTAGAGATGTCTAGCAGTACTTTGTCTAAATAAGATAAAGGTGAGGTTTTGTTCATAAAGTGCTCTGGAGACATCTTTTAAAATTTAATTATGTTCGTTGTGGCCAGTTTCGGCCCTTAGTTCAAATCATTTGACTCTTTAGACCTTCTCTTATTCAGGATTAAGGAACTTGTTAGAGGCAACCCTTTATCTTCAAGTAATATGTTTGGAGACCCAGCACATCTGGGTCGCTTGAAGTCTCAAGATCTCCATCCATCTTCTTGGTTTGTCTTCGAGCTATCACTCATCTCTCTATATCTAAGAGCTTCTCAAGAAACTCTGCTGAAAATAGAATTCTTACTGAATTCCATCATATTATCTTTAATTGGTCATTTGGATGATCTTTATAGGTATTGTGTGGCATGGTATCCAATATATCGGATTCCTGATGGCAACTTTCGTGCTGCTTTTCTAACTTATCACTCTTTGGGCTATTTCACTTCTAAGAAGGTCCAATGGAGTGATAAGTCCTACTTAACTTTGCCAGTTGTGGGTTTGCAGAGTTACAATGCCAAGGTATTGCTTTTGAATTTACTCCTTTTTTCTTCCACAGCTTTCTTTGCTGATTTATGTTACTTGGATACTGCTACTAATCCTATTTTACAAGCTTCAGCATATGTCATTTTTAATCTAGCTTAACGTGAAAGGCTGTTATACTTGCGTTTTGAGACTTGCTAAAACAATTAGTTGTTCTTCCCCTCGGTCTCATCTCATTCTTAAGAAAAAAGGGGAGCATATATATACTCCAATTTTTGGTAATTGCTAAAATTATTGTTTGTCATGTTGTCTTGTTTCTTTTTTGTGGATGGTTCTCCAAAGGGTGAATGCTGGTTTGAGACGAGAAACCTTAAGCCTCAACAAGTAAGTACTGAAGCTACCGAAATGCCAGACACTTCCAAGATTTTGAAAGAGAGGTTGAGGACACTCGAACAGACTGCATCTTTGATGGCAAGAGCTTCTGTTGTAAAGGACAAGAAGATATGCATCAACAAGCAACCAGATTACGAATTTTTCCTATCAAGGAGGCAGTAGAAGGCTAAGAGGGACACTTTTTTTGGAATCGAAGTGCCATTTTTCCTCAGGCATCAGGGATAAACGTAGTATAAGCACAAACCAATATTGTATTTCTTGTATGTACATTTTGTATAGCTGCTGCAGTTGGTGACTCGTTCGTTAGCCTGTTGTTGTGTATGCGTAGTCTTGATTAGGCGGTTAGTCCTATGATCATGTAACCATTTAGATCAGCAAACGGAAGCAGTTGTGAGAAGCAATAATTTTGAAAGCACTGCAATATTTTCTTGCCCAATATTCGAAGTTTCTGACATTATTGAAGTTTTGAAGACATGTTATTATTGTCTGCGGACTGCGGCTAACGTAGGCAAGCCAGAAGATGCCTCATGCAATAGAACTGCAGAAGTCATAAGCAATATATCCTACCTTCTTAATGTAGGATATTATAATCTAGGGCAACTTAAAACATATATAAATCGTATGTATTAAATATTACATCACATAGACGTATTTTGACTTATATTAGAGTACCTTCATATATATTTATGACATCATTCACTTTATCATCTTATGATGAAAAGTTAAAAATACACTCAAATGATATAGAATTTATAATATATACACGGTTTTAAAATTAAATATCAAAATCATGAAAGCAAGGGTATGAACTATGAAGCATATAATAAATGGAACAACAATGGTGTGGCAGAGAATTTCGTTCCATGAATCTAGCTCTGCGTATGGCAGTCAGTACCTTTATAGCTTAGCCTTTCATAATAGAAGCAATTCACAAGCTACCAATGGAAGGCACAGATGCGTTCCTCTATGGCGCGTCTCTTGTTTCACCATTCACTGTCACTTCCTTCTTCTTCACTTCCATGTATTCATTCACGCAACGCATCCTAATCTCACCACAAGCTTCAAATGAATGGAAAAAACCTGAAACTCAAACACAGAAGATACAAAAGAGGTTGGGAACAAGGTCAAGAATTTCATTCACAACGTCGGTAAGAAGATCGAAGAAGCAGTAACCTTCGGCAAACCCACCGCCGCTATCTCAGCTGTCTACGTGACTTCCTGATCAAATTCACTCCGAGATCACCGTCACAAGTTACTAACCCTATTTCCGTCCCTCCCTATGAAATCCAGTGCTCAATCGAAAAAGATGATTGCAAAGTTGTCTCCGGAGAGATTAAAGGCTCACGCACAATCCGTTGCCACGGGTCTGAAACTTTTAAAGCTGCAACTTTCATCTACTAGGAAAAAGAGATCCAACATGGGAAGTATGCCATCTTCTTTAGAATCCTCGCAGAAGCTTGTAGTTCGAAATCCAAACTCTTCCGCGGAACAATTTTACCTGTGGAGAAATCTGGTAAAAATTCCGGTAACAATTAATCCGGACATCGATATAAGAAGAATCAAGTTCCAGAAATTCTACTTGGAACAGACCAGCGCCACATTCTACCTTCGATTACACGACAAGAACGAATTCGAGATCGCGATCAAAGAATTGAATACGAGTTCTGGTTTACTGAAGTAAAGATTGGTGGCGAGAAGATTGGAAGATAGAAACAAGAGATCGAGCGAAGCTGCGGAGTTGCGGGTGAGATCGAAGGCGAAAGAATTGGGGTCGGCTATTTCGGATTTGATTAAAGAGAAAGGAAATAGCGGCAAGTCGCAGTAATTAACTTATATATAATGTGATTTGTTGTCGGAGCTTCATTACTATGAGTTGAGATGCTTGGAATTGTTTTATGAATCTGTTATGTATTAAATTTTGAACTTTATATAATTTTATTAATTTGGTTGGAACTTGGAACACCACACTCACACACACACACTGGGTGGGGTTGGAGGTACAATGTTGTTATTCTTTTCACTGTGTGAGATCGTAAATTGTTTATAGTTTGGTTTGTGTTGAAAGAGTAGAATTTCAATTTGCTAGTAGTTTAAGATCTACAAGAAGAACTACCTTTTTATTATATCTCAGCACTTTGTGATTTTGCCCCATTGGTGTCTTCCCTATCTTCCTTATATTACTCGTTTGACAAAAAAAAAATATCTTCCTCATCTTTTTCCATTCAAAAGAAATAACCATTATACAAACTAGATCAGATGTTGAAACTTGCTGTAAATTAGCTTCAAGAAAATGTATCATATCATTCAACTGCTCTATTATTTTTATAAGAATTATATGTTATCATTCAACGTGCAGTGACAACCATTCTGAAATTTGCCAAATTGCGTATTTATCTTAATATTAAACTCACTAATTTATAAAAAATGAGTTTGATAAAAAATTTTATTTACTTTGTATTAAAATAAATTTAATACTATTATTTTTAGTTTTAAATTTTAAAACTACATTTTTACATACAAAACTCACTTTAATTTTGTATTTATTTTTTAAAAAATAAATTAAAATATAAAAATAAGTTTAAAAAAGTGAATTTAAAGTGTAGATAAATAAGCCCTTAACGATAAAAGTTGAGCTGCCATAGCACACGCAGCACAAAAATCTCTAAATTTGTAACTGTAGATGCATACAGTCGCTTATAAGAGATTGTAAAAAAAAACTACATCCAGAAGACGCATTTGGTATCTCCTGGAAACAAATGCCCTGAGTGCCTAGTAAGAGATGAGAGTATTCCAAGTCTCACACCAAACTTGGGTAATTGCTTCGATCAAAACAATGTGCAGCATCTCGGCATGAAATGCGATGCGTTCCTTTTATTACTCAAGATAATGATAAACATACATATATACATAATGGCCAACACAAAACCCTCTGCAAGTTTCATTGAATAGGGGTACGCCTAAACTACTGCATTCAGAACCTCTCAGGTCATACGAGCAAGAATCATGGCTTCCATAGAATGGTTGTCTCAGCAATCATTGAGGTAACGACATACGGGTCCATGTTGGATGCTGGCCTCCGGTCCTCAAAGTAACCTAGAGAAAGATAAAAATGAGTATATTAAGTGTTTCAACATAACTCGGAGTAAAGAATGACACAAGATGATTACCTTTGCCAGACTTCTCAGTGTCACGGCCCACACGAACAGAAGCCCCACGGGTTGCAACACCCTGTTATGAAACAGTTGCTAGGTCGTTAGCATAATAAATTTTCTCTATTAGTGTATCCAAAAGGGAAGAACAGCAAAATTAAACAAACATGGTAAGTTCATGGTTTCTAGAAGTAAATTATCTAATGCTAAAGTAGCTTTTGAAGCAGAGGCATTACCCATGAAAATTTGTTGGTGTCAGCAGTTTCATGACGACCAGTTAATCTTCTCTCATTACCCTCCCCATATGCAGAAATATGTTCCTTGTGCCGTAGACCAAGCTTTTTTATTGCTTTCTTAATGGCATCAATGCCGCCGTCACTTCTCATAGACTTGGTGCTGCAAGAATGAAGATCACATTTACTATGAAAATACAAGTTCAGATGGCTGCTATAGAAAAGACATAAACGAGCAAATCACCTGTAATTCGTGTGTGCACCAGCACCATTCCAGTCACCCTATGACATAAAAATGTTTAACAGACAGGTAGTTGCGCAGAATAACATCTTTGATAAAGATATACTATATATTTTATCGTTTCGGATTGCTGAAGAAAACGAGCTTTTAGAAAAAACAGAAATTTTATTTTATTTTAAATGAGCTTGCTTTTTATTTGGAATTAAAAAAAATACATATAACAATTCTATAACGTACAATTCATTCATGCCTTCTAAATTTTATAAAAAAAAAATTTTAAGTACTGTAGAGAACTTTTTTGGGCTTGAAAAGGAGGAAAAGCACTTTAAAAAAGCTGGTAAAAGCCTTTCCAAAAGAGGCTAGTCAGTAATGATAGTGTTCAAACATATAACCTGGATGGGCTTAGGGTCAAATGACAGAGCAACACCAGCAATTTCTGTTATCCTCTGGATTTGAGGGGAAAAAAAGGTTAGGCATTTAGATAGATAACATAGAAAAACAGCAGCACAAGTGGAGTACATTCATATTACTTAGAAATTACCTCCAGGATATATCGAGCAACCCATAATTCGTCACCTGCAGAAATTCCAGCTACAGGACCAACTTGAAACTCCCACTGTATCAACCACAAGGAGGTATGACACCAAAATTACAGGAAAAAATGAAACAATCACAGAAAGGTATACATGCAAGCAAAAGAGCTGTACCTGGCCGGGCATAACTTCTCCATTTATACCACTAACACCAATCCCAGCATAAAGACAGGCCTTGTAATGTGCATCCACAATATCTCGACCAAAAGCCTTGTCAGCTCCAACACCACAGTAGTATGGACCCTGATTACACCGATATGCACATGTGAGTAAAAAAGAATGCAGTAACGCTTTAATCGCTATAACAAAATCCCTACAAAATGCTATAGTCCAGCTAAAATTGACCAAATGCAATCTGTTTAAACAAATTTATTATCTTAGCTATATTAGTCAGTAGTCTAAACATTAGGCACAAGGTTTATGTCCCAAGTATGAACCGCAAAAATATAATCCATATGAAATCTTACTTTGCAGTATCGTATGTTTTCATTAATGAGTATCTGCTTGGGGAGTTGGTTATATGTTAGATAATTTTAGTCTTCATTACTTATAAACCACACACGAACTGCATATGGCTTTCGCAATATAGCTCAAATTGGAGCTATCAAGAAGACATTGAATTTACAAATCAAGGGGAAATGGGAAAGTAAACATGCATCCACTTAACAACATAGTTTAGTAATTGCAGTAGCCGCATAAAATAGCATTGCAGATCTTATCTAAACACTGACAGAGCTCTTCAGGAATATAGAAGACTTGCGACCATTAGCATAGAAAAAGGTTGGATAGATAATCACATAGATATGTTTATCTTACGATCGTAAATAATTTAACAAATTAGCAATGATAATAGCTGGTTTAACAAATAACCTGTGGGCCAGGGTAGCCACCAACTGGCCATCCAAGAGGCCAGTAAACTTCCTTCTGAAGGAGGGTGTATTCCTGCTCAATCCCAAACCTGACAAGAGACGTGAAATCTAGTAAAAATTGTTTAGAAGCCTCAACATGAAGAAAAGGAGGGATATCTAGTACAGAATTCTATTTAGTTTACTGATCTGCTTACATTTCATTGCCACAATGTCAAATGAGATAGTAAAGCAAATCCTATTTGGGAAGTCAATGTCTCTTATCTATGATATTTGCTGAAGCATTCCAAAGTATTTAGGGAGTCTCCATTAGAGCTCTGACCCATACAATAATATAATACATCCTCATAAGGAGATAACAACAATTAGTTTCTGAGCTGAACATAACTAGAGCTGTTATGTATTGTTGTTCCAAAGGTTCATCTAGTAAGAGAAGTTCCTATTATTATACTGGATTTTTAACAAGCTGCAACCTCCAATTATGCAATTTTATCATAATAGGGTGTAACCAGATATTTCAGTTTCTGTAAAATGTAGTTTTTTAGGGTTGTAAAATAATTGCTGTTAGTACATATGCTGAATTTACCGCATTTATCAAAACTTGCACGTGTTTACATCTGTCGAAAGTCATAATTAACAATTAACATATAATATTAGAAAAAGTAGGTAAAGAATAAACCAAATATCAAATAAAGCATTAGGGTGGTGACAACAATCATAATGAGGATCAATCAAATGCTTACATCATAGAGATATATAAGTCAATAATAAGGTCAAGTCAATAAATTTCATTTCCAATTTCCAACTCAGCTGTAGGCCACATCCATTACATTTAATTATCTCTTTCTCAAGGAAAGTGACTTTAATGACATAGGACAATTGACAACAGCAGGCGTCGTGCTGTATATTATTATATAAAGTTGAAGTACTGATTATTGACATCAACATCTAAACATAGTGCATTATTTATGATATCAAATTAAATACTGCATCACTAGAAATATTTCATTTTCATCACATACTTAGAACAAAATTAGTTCAGTTGAATAAGTAAATGGTTACCATGGCTCCTCAGCAACTACATCAGGATGGCTGAAGATCTTCTCGGCGTTGTATCGCTTGTTGGTAGGAATGGGATCTCCAGCAGGAGTGTAGGCATCGCACATGACCTGAAATTTCCATAATACCCCATGATCAGCCTTAATTACAAATCCATACTATACTACATCAATCACTAGAATCCATAGGAGAGAATTCAAAATCTATCATATATACCAAAATGTTGTTTCCTCTCCTGAAGGGATCCTTGAAAATAGCCTGAGGGCTGCATTATAAAAACCAGAATCATCGGTATCCCACTTAGACAAGAGATATCTGATTTTGAAACTATAAAGCAGCGGAGAAGATTTTAGTTGATGTTGACTCACTATAGAATAACTTCACTGTCATCACCGGGTGCTTGATCAGTGCTCGATCCATCGTAGTTCCACTTCGGCAACCTACTTGGGTCCGTCACCGGTCCCGGCAAAGTCTATGGAAACAACAACACGGATCACAACACCATTAAAAACCATAATGATCTGAACGAACAATGATCTAGAAAGCACAATAATGAACCAGAGAAATTTGAAGGAAGAGAGAGATTATCACTCACTCTGGCTTTGCTTCTCATGTCCATGCCTGATCCACCAATCCTACATCAACACACAGATTTAGATCATTAACAAAACCAATCTAACACAAAAATTACAGAATAGTTGATCAACATAGATTGAGATTGATTGAATTTACCATATGTATTCGGCGATGATTTTTTCAGTGGTGTCAGCGAGATTGAGAGAGACAAGATTGTTGAGGAGAGACATGATTGCTCTGCAGCTAATTTATTACTAATATTAGAGACAAGGAAACGAAGAGAAGCGAAAAAGAAAACAGAGTAGGGGTTTATTTATAGTCGCAGTAGTGCTTGGTTTCTAGTGCTTGGTTTCCAGAACTAGCGTGGACCTGGAATTGCTAATTCACATAAGTTTCTCAGATCCGTGAAATTAGATGCCAAGAGTACTACAGTAATTATATTATATGTACAGAGAATATTAGTATTCAGTCCAGTAATAATAATTATTTAATAAAAAAAGTCCTCCTGTAATCACCTCGATGTCCTTTCTGTTTTGGTATCGTAACTACAATTGTTTTACAACAGCAGCGGCGGCGGCGGCAAACCTTAAGCCAAACCGAGTGCCACCACCACTGCCTACTTCAATGAAGCTGAAGCCTTCTGGTGGAGGACTTGAGGTTTCTTCAGTTGCAGTGATTCATCCTAAGAGCTTGGATTCTTTGGACGAGGAGAAGAAATAGGAGCAAACTAGACCAAAGTCAAGACCTTCTAGCGGCCATTGCTATTACGAGATCGTTCTGAAATTCGGCGATCTATCCAATCTCTGCTTCAAGATATTCGACTCCAAGAGCTTCCTTCTTTGCTTGGATTCTAAGCCGCCGAAGCAAATACAGAATCCGAATTTCATCGCCGCCACGATCGAGCACATCTCCGACCTGTACAGCAACAGTAGACCCACCAGTCCATGCGACAGTTTTTAAATTGACGAGACCTGTGACGGAGAGTGCAGCGAGGATTTTAGGTAGATAGCCGTGGAGATTGCCGACGGCGACGAGTCTGGAAGGTGATGGAAGCGGTTGGTTATGAATTTTGAGCAGCGGTAGAGTGGAAGAATTCGAAGGTAAGAAGAAACCACCAATGGAGAAATCAACGAAGGTGTCGACGAATGAAGTAGAAGAGATGGCACGTTTCTGCACAATGCATCATCCGTTTTTGTTGAAAAGAAACAAAAAAATTTCAAAATTTTTCAGAAAAGAATATTCTTTCTTATTTTTTCTGCACTGCAAATTTTTATTTGTTCCAATTAATGAAGCCCGCTTGCATCGAAAATCTGAGAACTCAGTTGAGCTTGGCATGGCTAGGGATAAGACTATGTATTTCCTCAGCAAGTTCGGTGATGTCGTCTCTATCAACATACGTAGAAGCGCATCTAAGCAGTACTCGTTGGTGCTCGTTGGGGAAGGTGGTGAAGAAGTCGTGCCTGAAGAGTTATTTTAAAATAATAATAAATAATATGATTTTAGAATGTAAATTTTTTATTTTTAAATTTTTAATAAAATTTTAAAATATCATAAAAATTTATTAAAAATATAAAATAAAATAAAATTATTAAAATATAGTGAAATTGTAGCCTACTCTTTATGAACAGCTCGATTCGCAATCCGATTAGTTAATCTGATAAGATCGTGACATGTCGATTCGATATTTTAGATTGTCGAACTATTCGATTCTATCAACACTGATCTTAACAACAAATAGAGGGTCGGACCTCCAAAATACTTATAAAAAATAAATTTTTTAAATAAAAACATTTATTATACTATTTTAATTAAAAATATTTCAAAAATGAATTTAAAAAAATAAAATGAAAAAAATAACTTTGAAAAGGAGAAAAGTAACGCCAAACGCAATAAAGTTTATTGATATGTTCCGAAAGACTAGATTTGCAGAGTTGAATACGAACAAGGAACTAAAAATAAAAACCTTTTCTTACTAATTTAAAATTGAGTATCTAACCGATCCACATAATACGCCTATTATGTAATTGTACACAATTTACAAACGGCTATTGGGTTTTTCTGGTCCTGGGCTAGAACCAGAACCCATCTTGTTAGCAATTTCTCTCAACACAAACTTCTGTACTTTCCCCGTTGAAGTTTTCGGCAACTCGTCTTTGAACACAACCGTCTTCGGTGCCATGTAACGCGGCATCTTCTCTCTACAATACTTTATTATCTCCGCCTCCGTCACCGTCCCGCCACCTCCGTTGTGCTTTAAGCTAATGAAAGCACACGGTATCTCTCCCCAGTAATCGTCAGGCCGTGCCACCACCGCCGCTTCATTCACCGCCGGGTGAGTATACAGCACTGATTCAACTTCAACACTGCTGATGTTCTCTCCGCCGGATATTATTATATCCTTCGAGCGATCACGTATTTCGAGATAGCCATCGGCGTGCATCACGCCGACATCGCCGGTGAAGAACCAGCCTTTGTTTAAAGCTCTAGAAGTTGCTGCTTCGTCTTTTAAGTAGCCCAGCATAATGCTTCCGCCGCGAAGAACTACTTCACCTAACGTGTTACCGTCTCTGCCAACGCTTTTGAACGTTTTCGGGCTGATTACGTCCATTTCGGTCATGGATAGTGTTCGAACGCCTTGACGGGCTTTAAGCCGAGCACGCTCATCGGCCGGGAACTTGTCCCATTCCCGTTTCCACGCGCAGGAAACAACAAGCCCTCCTGTTTCTGTTAATCCGTAACCATGACTGATGTTGAACCCAAGAGCTTCCGCACGATGAAGAACTGCCGCGGGCGGCGGAGCACCAGCGGTAAGAATGCGGACTTCTCCGGGAAGAGGGCGGCGTTCGGAAGGCTGCGCGTTTGCGAGCATATTGAGAACAACAGGGGCGCAACAGAGATGAGTGACTTTATGTGCTTCAATTGTAGAGTAGACGGTTCCGGCATCGAAACGGCGGAGGCAAACATTGGTTCCGCCAGCGGCGGCGATGGCCCAAGGAAAACTCCAACCATTAGCATGAAACATAGGGAGAGTCCATAGATAAACAGGTTGATTTGGTACTGACCAATCGATCAATGAATCGATTGTGATCATGAACAATCCCCGGTGACAGTGTACGACTCCCTTCGGCGCCGACGTTGTTCCTGATGTGTAGTTCAAAACCATTGGTTGCCATTCACTCTTCGGTCTAACCCAATCGAATTTGGGATCCGCGAAGTCAAGCAGTTTCTCGTATGTAAGCCCAGCAATTGGCTCGTGGTTTTCGTACTGATCTTCGATTGGAATCAGCTGCGGATGACACTGATCGGCGGGGAGCAGACGGAGAGCTTCACGGACGAGAGGGAGAGAGAGTACATCGACGAAGACTAGTTTGGAGTTTCCGTGACGAAGGATAACGGAGACGGTTCGTGCATCGAGGCGCGTGTTTATTGTGTTGAGTATCGCTCCGCTCATCGGCACGCCGAAGTGCATCTCGTACATCGCCGGAATGTTCGGCGCTACCACCGACACCTAAATCAATTTGATCAATCAAATTATTCGACTAACCAAATAAACAGAAAGATCAATCTAGAATCCAGTGAAGAAAAATAAAACTTGCCACATCGCCTGAGGAGATAGGGAGGAAAGACTTAAGAGCGGAGGCGAGACGGAGGCAGCGAGACTGAGTTTGGGACCAGGAGTAGATGGTGGAGTTGTAGACGACGGAGGGGAAATCGCCGTAGACGGTGGCGGTTCGATCGAGGAAACCGAGAGGAGTTAAAGGACTGTCGTTTGCAGCGTTGAGACGAAGTCGATCCATGGCTTTTCTCTTCTCTAATTTCTTGCTCTTGTTCCTGTTCTGATGAAGCAGAGCAGCTAATGAAGTAGGAGTAGACTCATATGTGTGGATTGTTAAGTAGTCAATGTTAGGATAAAAGTTTGATTGGAAGCTGGTTTCACAGGTCCTGTGGAAGATTGGATAGGCATGAGAATGTTAAATTGACTTTTGCGCCTGAAATCAGTTATGTAGTTTAGAGATTGCGTGAATAAGGTTGCATTCTATTCTATTTCAAAAATATAATTTTTTAAATATTAAAAATATAGTAAAATTTATATAATAAAATTTTTAATCATTATTTTATTTAAAAATAAATTATTTTTTAAAAAAAATATATAAATATTTTTAAAAAAATTTTATTTTAAAGTTACTTATAAACTACCCCTTGAAGAGAAGGACAACTGGACGAGTGAAAAACTGAAATTGATGTGAGGAGTAATTAGTGTGTGGATTAACTTGTGATTTGGAACTGTTAATTGTCTTGCTTGGTTTTATATTGAAAAGATCAAGCATGAGAACTAAGTTACGGTAACCAAGTGAGTTTCAGCAAAATGATAAGAGAGAAATATACTTAACAATAAATGAAATTAATTTATTTATTTTAATTTATTTAAAAGAGAATTACAAATAAAAAGTACAAATTTATAAACTAATTATGAAATTTTTATTAATTGATTAACGTATTTTACAAATTTTTCAAATATTTATTGACATGTGAATTGTGAAAGCGAAGTTTCAGATTTTTAATAATACGTTTAATTGCAGTGTATATGAAGCGTGTGATGACATTAGTTAGGTGACATTTTCAGTGACGCTAGCGACAATAAGTCAGTGATGATGAAGCTAGAATGCGCCTGGATGCTTTTGGATATAAACTTACGCGGTGTTTGGTTCGAGTGTTCATAAAGGAAACCGAGTGGGAGGAAAAATAATTTTCCTCTGTGTTGTGTTTGGGTCGCAATATACTGTTGAAAAGAGAAATGGAACGGAGAAAGTAGGAGAAAAAAATTTACTGTGTAGGAGTAGAATTCGTTACACCCCAAATCGGGATGGAATGGGGGAGACAGAATCGATAGCGCTTGGTAGCACTATAATTTTCTCATTCTACCCTCGCATCTTCGCTCAAGCTCGCTCTTGCGCTCTCCGCGCTATCTCTCGCTCCCGTTCGTCGGCAACTAGTCTTTGCTGCGGTATCTCCTTCTCTTTTTAAATCGAATCAGCATCTTCTTCTTCAGCCGCGAACCCGTTCTTCCTCACCGCAGCAATCGCCGCCACAAGCCACCGCTGTTCCTTCGTTCTCAACGCCGTTGCTCGTGATCAACACTGCCACTCCTCGAGATCAACCGCTGCTTGGAACAGCGACGTGTAGCTGCTCTTCGCAATTGCCATTTCTTCCTCCTCAACGCCGTTGCTTGCGCATCATCGCTGCTCTAAGGCTCTGCTGCTACTCCAAAACGCTGCCGGCTGTGTGTTGCTTTGTTCCCTATCTGATAACCGTGTTCATGCTTAATACATCGACGCCGCTGCTCGACGCAGTGCTGCTCATGTTCAAAATCGACGCCGCACAAGACGGCGAGCTTTTCGTGGTCGTGACAGCCGCCGCCGATCCTGCTGTTTCTTATGGCTGCTGCTCTTGCATCGTCTCTACGCTGCCGCGGTAATTAGGTAGATCTCAAACGATTGGAAGGATATGTAGCTTCTGTTGCTAATGATTACCGCTATACGCAAACGATTCAGTTTGTTTCTCAATTTTGTTGAGGATCAATGTAATTGATTAGCACAGTGTGATAAAGCTGTGATGGTTTTTCTTTGCTGAGAAATGATAGGTTTTTGGCAATAATAACCATTGATGGATGAGACAGGTACTTGCAAGCGCATTGTTAAGGAACTTCACTCTTATGAGAAGGAGGTAGAGAGACTACAAAAACTACAGATATAAGAAGAAAGATGCAGATTCTTGTGATCTCAGGCAACAAGTACTGCTGATATATCTGATCCTTATGTGATCTCTTGTGTTAGTTTTCAATGTGCATCTTATGTTGATAAATTGTATAAATTTTGCTGCTGCTTATATTGAATGTCTACGGTTGGATTTTTTTTAATTGTAATATCAATTTTTTACATAGATAAAATTTGAGCTTCGTTCTGGCTGGAAATTGTATTTTTTTTAAACCACATTATTTTGATTTTGGTATGTATTTCTTCTGATTGATGCAAACTTCAAATTTCTCTTGACAATTTAACAAACTCAGATAAAGACAGAATGTAAATATTATTATTTACATCCAAAAAATAAAATTTTTTTTTATAAACAACTATAGAAGTAAATATGTATTTAATAATTTCAAAATGAGATAAATTTTATATAAATTTATGAGGCAAACATATTTACAAATAAAATAATAAACATAATTATTATACAAACTTATATAAATAAAAAGAATATTTTTATCTTTTTATTCATATTTTCTCTTCCATTACTTTTTTAATTCAAACACAATTTATCCTTCTTTCTCTTTACTAATTTATCCAAACACTATCAAAATTTTCTTCTTTCTTTCCTTTTTATTCCTTTCCTATCCCTTCTTCCACTTCTACTTCTTCCTCTCTCTTTATGAACTCTTCATCCAAACACACAGTTAGAGTGCGTTTGGTAGTGCATACCAAACGCTACTTTTTAATTTTTTTTTAATTATATATTTTTCAATACATATTTTATAAATATTTAAAAATTTTATTTAAAAGTTTAGATAGTGTAAAAACATTTTACGTAATGAGATCTTTTTATTGTATATTTTTATTATTTTTTAAAAATAAAAAAAATAGAGCTCGTTTTTAAAAAAGAACAAAAATATTTTCTATTTTAGAAAACTTTATTTTATAAATAATCTCAAACGGAAAAACCTTTCACAAGTACATTCAGAATGTAGGTCTGTTATTTTGTGCAGAAAATAATTTTACAAAATATATTTTAAATAATTTTATTATTTTTAGATGAATATATGTTTCCAATCTAAAAAAAATTGCAAAGTAATTTTAACATATTGATACAGAAATACAAATGACATTCAATACTATAAATTTGAAATAGAAAAGAAAGATATTTAAATTTGTATTTTTATTCATATATATTTAGTATCAAATATAGTATTACATAATGTTAAATAAAAATTTTGGACATGCTCATGGCGATTGGCTGATTTCTCTAGGATAATCACAAGTAGCCAACTCTACGAAGAACAGAACAACAGTATCAACACAAAATACAGACATTTTACAACATTATAATATCCATATACGCTATCAGCTGGTTACATCTTCGCCTCTTTGAGAGGATTTTGCTGATTGGTTCAAGGGCATTCGCGCTCGCCGCCGTGAGTGGTCATGGTAGCATTGCAAGGGCAGAATTCGTAGTTGCCGGAAGTCTCCGGCGGCACGCAGCTGCAACGTGCACAGCAGTTTCCGCATGTCCTCATGCCGAGGTTAGGCCTTGATGAAAGTTTGCACCTAAGAAATTCAGATCCACAATCTGTTACAAAGATTTTAAAGACTGTCAGAAACCAAATATTTTATAGAAGACTTAGCTAACAGATTATGTATATAGGTTTTTGTCGATCAACTTATTCTTACTTATAAATGTTTGCCCGTGGAGATATCTTCCTGTCCCTCCACTCAAAATCTGTGAATCGGTCAATTGTTAGTGCTTTATATAAACTCAATGCAAACTTCTGAAGAAAGCGAAAGGCACAACTTTACACTTCTGCTAGAAATGATTTCAAAATTGGAGTAGCATAACCGAGACCAGTTGCAGAACAGAGACTGAATTTTACCGCATTTGACTTCAAGCACTGGTTGCGACTCGATGAGCTCGAAAGCAAGCAGGAGAAGGACCAAAGCAGGCTGCACTAATCGTGTTGAAGCCATTAACCGATCAGCTTATTCCTGAACTATGCAAGACTTGTACATGCCTAGAAGGTCGTTGCTGGCGGTGTTACAAGCCTGGCAAAATTGGTGATATGAACTAAGTAGTGTTGTTAGACGCAACGTTTAAAACGAAATTAAGCTTTCAACTCTTAACTTATAGTTTTCATGCGTTGTTTTGCATACAATGGCTGACATGCTTCTCCCTTTTAGAATAGATTTTTGAGAAAACGGCACTGTTTGATTATGTGAAACAGCTAAGGTATTGCAGGAGTACTTACACTATACATGCAGAGTTAACTCTTTTCTTAGAAAAATATTAAGAGTATTAATGGAATAAAGTTTTTTTAAATAAAAATATTTTATTTTTTAAAAATAAATTCTATTTTTTATTTAAAAATAATATTAATAAACATTAATAAAATTATAGACATATCTTTTTTATATTTAAAACAATTTATAAAATATTAATATTTTTAAAAATAAAAATAAAATGAGTAAAAGAGTTATTAAAAAGTAGTGCCAAATTATGCCTCAGTCGTGTGTGTCTATCATTCTATCATGCTTGAGAGTTAACCATTTTTTACAAAATATTTGAGAGTGTTGATAAAATAAATTTTTTTGAATAAAAAATATTCTAAAAAAACTTTATTTGTCTAAATTTTAATAAAAATTATAAAATTTTTAACATTTTAAATTTTATAAAATATTATTTAAATTAATATACAAAATAAAAATAAAAAAATACACTCTTACAAATCAGTGCGCTTACGATAAAGAGGTCGTTCAGGATGCTCAACATAAAAACTTTTCAAAAAGTAAGATTATTTAAAACTTCTTCAAAAAATAGGCTTAATTATTTTATTGAAAAATAAATAAATATCAAAAAATTTTATGATGAATAATTTATTTATATTAAATTAAAGTAAAATTTTATTAAAAATAAAATATTAAATAAATAGAGAAATAAAATGAGGTGCCAACTATGCCCAAATATGCTACTTGGAATCATACAAAAAAAATGTTCTCTAAGCCTATAACTTGGACCAAACCCAGTAATTTATAAAGTTCTTTGCAAATTAACTAACTAAGGTGATTTATACAGCAAAGGACTACCCTTACCATTAGTTTACCATTTAAGGCCCTAAAAGAATGTAATCGCTAACAAGCGGCATGATCGCGTAAAAACCAATCAACTAATAAATCAACCAAACCTTTTCACTGCTTTTCCCATTTTCGATTTCCGTTGCTTTCTTTTCTTCCTCCTTGTTGTGGAATTTCAAGGGGAAAAAAAAAGAAAAAAAAAATGAGAACGAGAAAAACTTCTCAACTGAAGCCGCCGGATTCCTCCGCCACCACCGCCGGCGGCAATCCTTCTCAAAAATCAACTGCCTCTGTTAGAACTACCAGGACTCCCAAATCTATTGCCAAATCATCTCCAGGTACTCCTACGACCGCAGCTTCCTCCGCCGCTGCGGTGACTCCTGATCCCAAACCTGAAACGAAAGGTAATTCTGATTCTTAACAACAGAATTCCGGGCAATCGTTTGTGTTTCTCTTTGTGAATTGTTACGTTAATTCCTGTGTTGTTTCGATTTAAGACGCTGAAGATGCCGCGGTTCAATCATTAGAAGAACAGAAGCAGGAAGTATCCCCGGCTGATGAGAAGACTCTAGAAGCTTCTACGGTTGTCACGAAGTCTCCCGAAGTTTCTGTTAAGAAAACTGTGGTTAAGAAGCTGGGAAGCTCTGATAGGACAGAATCACCTGCTAGTAAGCCTGCTGTTACTGTTCTTGGCACCGTTGATACTTCCAATGCCTCTGCTGTTGCGGACAAGAGTACAGCAGCTGTGCTGCAAGCTGCGGCAAAGGCAAAGGAGAAAATGATGGAAGAGAGTTTAGTTGTTCGGCCACAAGCTGGTTCTTCAGAGATAAGTAATTCTGAAGAAGACAAGAAAGAGGAAACGAAAAAAGCTGCCGCTGATAAGGATGATGGTGAGGAAGTGGATGGAAGTAAAGAACATGCTAAGGAGGCTGCTCAAAAGGAAGACACCGAGGTAGATGTTGAAGAGGAAGGATTGGCTGAAGGTACGAAGGGAGAAGGAGGAGGAAGAGAAGAGTGCAATATGCTGGAAGAGACAGAGGAGGAAGGTGAAGGTATGGCTGCCGATGAGCAGATTGAGATATCTGATATGGTGGAAGAAAGGAAGATGAAGAAGGAACAGGAGATCTTTGTTGGTGGTCTGGACCGGGATGCAACTGAAGAGGACCTGAAGAACGTGTTTTCAAATGTTGGGGATGTTATTGAAGTCCGGCTCCATAAAGATTTGGTGACTAGTAAAAACAAAGGGTATGCATTTGTGAAGTTTGCTAGCAAGGATCAAGTCACCCGTGCAGTCACTGAAATGAAGAACCCAGTTGTAAGATTTCTACATCTTTTTAATTTATCTACATCTCTTTTTTATAGTTACACTCTTCTCTGTATACTAATGTAGTGTGCCAATACTTACATGAGCTATTGTAGTATTTTGTAGTTTCAGGTCACTCCTGTTTCTCAGCTATGTGATATTTAAGTTGCAAGAAGACTACTAAAGGATTTTTTACGTACATATTCTGCACTAACCTCACAATATGTGACTGTATATTTATAGTTTTCATCGTTATATTTCATGTCTAAATTTCTAATCTCTTGTTTTTTGTTGGAAATCATGGCTGTCGATATTGCGTTTGGTGCTTATTTTTGCTTCAATGATTTTCTACTCGCTGTTATACTTAATTCATGGATATAACATTTGCAGATACGTGGCAAACGCTGTGGCATAGCTCGTAGCGAGGATAATGATACGCTCTTCTTGGGAAATATATGCAACACATGGACAAGGGAAGCGGTATGCTTGACTTAATATTATATTTTCTTTTTAGTGTGCTTGACTTAATATCTTCTTGGGAAATATATGTAACACTTGCTCATTCCTTATTTTTGCAATTATTCTAGATCAAGAATAAGCTGAAAGAGTATGGCGTGGATGGGGTTGAAAATATAACCTTGGTGGAGGACACTCAGAATGAGGGTCTGAGTCGTGGTTTTGCATTTGTTGAGTTCACCTGCCATGATCATGCGATGCATGCTTACAAACGGCTTCAGAAACCAGATGTTATCTTTGGCCATCCTGATAGGACTGCAAAAGTGGCTTTTGCTGAACCATTACGGGAGCCAGATGCAGATGTTATGGCACAAGTATGTCTAGTTGAACGCCTTAGTTTTAGGTTTTGCTTAACTGCTGTTTATCTTTTCAACAGATTCTGTTGTTTCTCAGGTCAAGTCAGTCTTTGTTGATGGATTACCTCCGGTTTGGGATGAGGATCATGTGAAAGAGCAATTTAAAGGGTATGGCGAGATCCAACGTGTTGTGCTGGCTAGAAATATGCCTAGTGCTAAGCGGGTGGATTTTGGTTTTGTAAACTTTACGACTCATGAATCAGCTGTTGCTTGTGTTGAAGCTGTCAATAACTCAGGACTGGGTGATGGGAAGTCGAAGGTATTTAAACCATATTCTTGAGCAAATAGTTGAGTTTGTCCGCAAACTTAATTTCTTAATATCACAGTTTTTACTGTGGCAAAGCAGCAAAAGTCAAGCTGCTGCATTTTTCTTGTCATTTTAGACTTCTATGCAAATACCTTTCGTATAATAAATTGTTTTACTATGTTTCAAAAAAAGGAAACATTGCAATGGAGTTGATAATTACTATTTATTTCTTTTTCCTTGTTTTTTGGTTGCTTTTGTTTGTATTCTGAGACACTATCTTGATTGCTCACGTCATAAGTTTTTATATGAAAAATGCTAGAATATTGGCTACCTCAATGGAAAGATTAGATGCTCTTATGGATCTTATTTGATAATATGCATAAGGTATTCCAGCATTATTTTATGCATGTCATAATGTCCTCAGTACGGCTTTCCACTCAGATGTATTTGATCTGCTCAAGTTCTTTACAACTTAACTATGATCAGTTTTAAATTATTTTGGGAATAGGAAAAGAATGAACTTATGCCTATTGTTTGGAGTATTATGAATTGAATTCTTATTGTTCTTTCAGATGAAAGCAAGAGCAAGACTTGCAAATCCACTACCCAAAACTCAGGCCGTGAAGGGTGGTATGCATGGTGGTTTCCGTATTGGATTTAGCACTGGTGGTTATTCTCGTTTTGGTTAGTTGTACTCCGAGATCAAGCAATTCATTAGTGAGTGAAATACAGTTTGCTAACGTGCTTCTCTCGTGGCAGGAAGAGGATTGAGCAGGGGAAGATCCTCTTTTCAAAGAGCTGCTTTCCAGGGTGGCAGAGGCTTTATTCAACACGGGCGCGGAAGAGGTGGAAGATTTCCATTTGCTGGTGACGCCATGGACACCTCATATTCTGACTTCAGGGGTAGGCATTCATTTGGTGTCCGAGGTAAATGCCCTTTTGAATGTGTCAAATGGACATGGTTAAATGGTTTTATGGCTTTTGAGATTTGAGTACTCTTTTATTATTGATGGTCTCAGGAGGTAGAAGGGGATCTTTTAGGGGAAGGGGTGCCTTTGCAAGTCCAGTAGATGAGTTTAGTCACCAAGGTAGGGCATTCCCTCCTAGAGGACCTCCTTTCCCTGCAGATGCGGACTTTGGTGAGCCATTTAGACCTAGATACTTCGGTGATGATCCTTACCTTTACAGTGAGGGTCGTCCTGGTATCAAGCGCCCATTTTCTTCTATGATGGTAGGAGCTACTTTGGTGTTTAGCAATCTGACATGCTCTCCTATGACATTTCTCTTTGTTTTGTATGCCCTTAGGAGCAAGACCTAAGTGTTTTTGAACCTCGGAGTAGATTGCGACCACGATATGATTATTCTGATCCAATGTTTAGTGGAGCTCCTTACAGAGGTTCAATAATTGAATTTAATTTGCATTAGTTTTGAATTAATTGGCTAAATTTGGAGTTGCTTAATTTTTCTTTTTACTCCAGATTCATTGGGAGGGAGCAATTCACTTTCACGCGAGTACTATGAACAAGATGTAAGTTGGAGTTTGCATTGAGTGTTTTTCGGAGCGTTGATTTATAGCTTACTTCTTTTGTTTTAACAGTATGGTGGCAGTTCCTCTTCTGTATATAGAGGAGAACGTTCTGGAGGAGGATACTATTATTAACTGGTAAAAAAATGTTAAGATTATAGGCTAGATTTTTAAATATTTCTTCTCTATATAATACTGTATTTTATATTGCTCCTTTTCTGTTTGCAGATAAGGGCTTAATTGGAGGATATTGGGTTTGCTTGTTAACAAAGAATCTAGTTGTCCTCATTGGCGTCATTTTGTTTTTTTTCTACAGTGTGAACTTCTATTTTCTTGCAGTCTATGTCGTAGAGTAGTTTTCCTTAAGGTAGCAAGTTGGGCTATGGAGGTGATCCTAGAGTTTTTTACTTGATGAAGCTGATATGAGGTGATCCTTTTAGTTTACTTATGAGATACGATGCTGTCAAACATGGACATGAAATCAGAGATGACCACTTCTTTTCCCTAGCGTGTTTTCCTTTAAGTTTGGTGCATGATCAACTATAGAGAAGAGGGAATGGAAAAGGTGGTTGAGCACTTAATGGACTTCTTATTTAGAGATGTATAATACTTCTAAATGGACTTCACATGTAGCTTTCACTTTCTGATCTGTATTATGCAGTGAGATTCAATGAAATAATGAATCCTGGGGAAGATCATGGAAAAGGATCACTTTCCTTAATCGAGCAGTTGAAGATAAAGATATTGATTACATTTATATTGTGCGTTTTGATCTTGTGCATGGAATGGGGGAAGATGGTGTTTAATCTTGAATATGCCCATGTCAGTGATGTAGGTTTGAAAAGTTGCTATGTTGGTTCAGAATAAGTGATTATATGCAAGCAATTCTAGTATGTTGTCGGTATTTAGTAATAGTTACTGGTATAACTGGGAATATGAGGAAATAAATAGTTGGAAGTTCTACGAACAGTCTTTTGCCTTGCAGGATCAAGGTACTTACATGTGAACGATAAAGTGAAATTTGTTCAGGATTTACAAAGAAAAAATACTCCTGATGTCTCTTATATTTCTTTGAGCCCTTGATTGGTATCTGTCTTGTTATTGCCATCTGGTTTGGATCAAAGTTAAACAATCATGAATACCTAAGCAGGTCGATCTATGATTTGTGTTATACCTTTCACATATGAGATTGGGATTCATTCATATAGGATTGTCTTTATGGTTGATCAGTAAGCTTTGCACGTGGAAATTACTGATGTTTTGAGGAACTGGTTAACTCATCTCAGAGGATATGTCATTATGTGACAATGAATATTAAACTTCTTTGGTGTCAGTGAAAGCTCCTTTATAGTCTCCCGTTCACATTGGATATCTGTCTTTTCTGCTAGTTACATGACCTTTACTTCCTTATGTTAAGATTTCTTTAATGCAAGTGATACGGCGGATTAAGCTATGTTTCTTCGAATCTTCTTGTGGTTGACTTGACTATTGTTGAATGCTTCTGTAAAGGGTAGCGAACATGTGAAGTATGCACCCAATTTGTGATCCTTGATAATCACCTTAGTTAGGTGTTAGATAAATGTTGTCCTGTGTGTTCAGATATCTTCACAAATTCATGACATTTTACGTCTTCAGAGACTATCCTTAGAGAAAGACCACTAAGAATTAAGTATGTTTAGTCAATCATAGCATCTAGTGAAGTTTGTTAATGGGACGTTACTTCCAATATATGTTTAATTTACGTTTATAATGCCACTATCTGCACAAAGTGTGAGGGATCGAGAGAAAACTTACATTGCTATGGTTCTGTCTTTGGCAATATTTGGTTGTTCTGGAAGTAGAAGTTAGTGGTTGACTGAGATTGTTGTTTCTTATGCTACAGGTATGATATATTATTTTGAAGTTCTATTTGGCGTCTTCCAGTTCCTTCTCTTGTCTTTGCTGCTATGGTTGACCGTGCTAGTTTGCGATCAAATTGATAGTTCCTAAGAGCTCTTAGCTTAGTTAATAAAATTGATAGTTCCTAATGAATTCTTAGCGTAGTGAATAAATTATTTTTATGCTTGTGTTGAGATATTGTACTTTGTTCCTGGAAATTTGTCATATTGCGTGCTGGTATAAGAGTTGGATTGAAGATGATATAGGAATTAGACTAGGTGGTATCCTTAAGATGCCGTATGTGATGGCTGTTTTGCAGTTTTTTTTTTTTCTTAAGAAAATTTGTTTCTAATTTCTTTTATTCCAAATTTCTCAGAACCTATACGGAATTGTTGCAATATTTCTTCTTACTTTTACTAGAACAACTGTGTAACAACCTTGTATGTGCTTTATGTCTCAGTGTAGTAAGCTCACAGGTGACAGAAACTTGTGGAACCTATACAATATTTGCCATCAGTTAACCTGGTATTGGCTGTTTGAAATTTTGGGCATGCTTGATATCTACAATTAGCCTGCAGTACATTGTGAAGAATTAGTGGTTCTTCTGTGTACTCCGTGATGAATTAATTGTTGTTTCTCAGACCTTAACAGCCACAGCATGCATATGCTAACAGCAACAATGTTGTTGAGCAGCTTATTAGTTGTAAGCTGAAGCACGGTGAGTGGAGTGGAGGTTCGTGTGATTTGTTGTTTCGTCAGCTCATTTACATCTACTTTAAGGAAAATGCCAGCAAGACCTGTCTGCTAGATTCGTTTTGATGTATGAAACTTTGTAAATTATATGACAGCGTCTTGCTAACATAATGTACAGATAGTTTGAGAACATTGCTTTATCATGTCAAACTTTAGCGAAGTATGGTGGGGTTTAGGAATGTTTTTTAACTCTTTTTTATTTTATATTTTTCGATTAGAATTTTTAATAATATTATATATTTTTTAGAAATTACAAAAAAATTTATTTTAAATACTATTATTATTTTTTAAAAATAGAATTTAGTTTAGAGAATTTTAAAATATCTGTTCTGGACATTCCAAGTTGATTAAACTGTTTGCAAATTCCGAAATTCGTTTCCTACATTTCCGAAACAGCTCTGTACGAAAAGAACTAAACTCGGCATTGAAGGTGCGAGACGGGCATGTTGCTAGACAAGGCATTTTCTCAGTGTAGCTGTTCAGAAGCAATTTCAAGATACACAAATATTAAAATTTGAGGGAAGGGGCGTTGAGTAAAAAAGAATGAAATATTAAAATGTGATAGCCGCTACCATGATTCTAGTAATAAGAAACCACAACGCGGGTAAACAATAAAGTTCTTAACAAGAAGGGTGAATGTGTACTTGCACACTTTGACACAATTCTTGCACATGTTATGTGAATTTATTCAACCAGCTAAGCTTGTTCAACATCTTTACAGGCGTTATACATTTCCAAGGTAAATAACCCTTTTTTCTTGAAAATTAACAAGGACCGTCTATGAGCCAACTGAATCCATATGTAGCTCTCCCTTTAGTAAGAAATTACTCACATGCACCTCGGAAAGTAGATCTGACCAACGTAACCTCCAGCCATTGCCCTTCTAACATTAGATTCAAACATTTTTGGATTGTCGCGTAGTACAGAAGCTGCTTCTTGATTCAATGGATCCTCATCATTGGGTTGCTGCACAAAAGATGCGACGCAAATTAGTTTAGCAGTCTGAGTATTAGTTCAGATAAGAGAGCGAAAATAAATCAACAGAATTTGAACCAATGGAGTGTAAAACTTTTACGAAGACTCATCAAGCCAAATATATCTTGGTATGACTCTTTTAGCTATCATTTAAAACACAGCTCATAACCATAGCAAAACAAATTGAAGTTGCTGGGCGAATACTACAAGTGCTGTGCAGCATTCTTGCCCACACAACTTTGAAATCCTGATGTTTGCTAACCACTTCATTTGCACATACTAGCTTAGAAAGACAACTTTACATAACTCATCTGCTTGTGATATATATGCTTAATAAGAGGCATATGTACGACTCTGCCAAAGCAAGCTCACATTGAAATATCTTTTGACAACTTTCCTTTAATAACAACATTTCAAACTTAACATCGAAGTAGATTAATAGCACATCCAACTTATTAAGTTGTCATAAGTCTTACAATGTTATAGCATTATGAGGACTTGCAGTACAATCTTTGTAAAAATAGTTCACTTCCTTATTGAACACAATGGAGTATACTAATATCTCTAGAGGGACAAAAAAAAAAAAAAAAACAAAGAAGGAACAACTTCAAAAACAAATTTGAATTATACTTTCTGGTATTTAGAATCTCTGGGTCCATCAAGGTCCAAAGAAAGTTGGAATCACCTTCAGAAATGAAGTAAAATACAACAAAGACCAAACAAGCTTAGCCTGCCGATCTATTTAACCAATTTGATAATATATATACGAAGAACATCAGCTATTCAGATATATCTTATTACCACAAAGGTATAACAGTTGGCTAAAACGGTAAGTACTTTACCTCTGGAAACCTTATACATAATGAATTAGTAAACGCCATATCAAGTAATAAATTTTCATATATCCTCTATATGAATATCTTCAAGTAAACATCAAATTAGGTTAAGTAGGATTACCGTAAAAAGAAGGTTTAGGCCATAAACAACAGTGTTTATGTTGAGTACAGGCTTCCAATCTTCACGAAGAATGTTAAGGCAAACATTTCCCTCAAGGTCAATATTAGGGTGGTAAACCTGGACATATAAGGCACTGTTAGAGCTTATAAAAAGAAGCACCTGTAATATATAAGGATGTAAGATAAGTCAAAGCTTCCCAAAACAAGATGAGTAGTAGAAAGATTAAAATTACCTTAGTCTGGCACTTCACCTTTGGTGGCTCGTGTGGGTAAGAAGCTGATACTTGAAAAGTAAAAATGAATTTACCACCTCTGCAGAAAAGACGGAAACAGTTTAAATTACTTAGAAGTTAGAAGCAACGACAAACAGACAAAATATGAGAATCAGAAATTTTTCTCCCACTGGCACTTGACATGCAATAGATTCAAAATGCACATATACTGCTGGCGCCGCTATACAATTCAAGAACTCACATCGAAAATTAAGAATAAATTTTTGTTCTAAACTAAAATAAAATAGAAAATTTATCCTTCATCAGGACCAACAAGATAGAAGGAAACTCACAGATAATATCCTTCATCAGGACTGATAGTGACTTCAAAGTTCATCAGATCATCCTTGCCGTTGGGAAACAAGATGGAAGTTGTTTTTGGCAGATTAAGCTCACTGATATCTGCAAAAATTTATCAATCTCTAGTCGTTTGAAGATTTCACAACGAGAAAGGAAAAATAAAAGAAAAGCTTCAAGTCACAGACTGGTCATTTATATTTCAGGACCAGTTCCAATAAACTAATGACTAAAAGCACAGTTCACAAAAACAAAAGTTTAGAATAAAATAGGAAGGATTACATGGTACCTAACTGCTAAAGCGAAGAGGAAATTACAAGCATTTAGTAAGGACAAGGATAAATGACCTCTCCGCATAAATCAGGAAAAGAAGGTTATCTATAAAGCATAATGAAAGAGAATCACTAGACAGAAAATGGTGTACAAAACATTTGTCTCAATGAGGGTTCAAGAGGTATGCTACCTGCTACACTTTTGTATCAACCAAAAAATAGATACATTTACAAACATGACAAGTATTTGATATATCACTTGTATGCACCATGTACCTTTCTGAAGACGCAGCTCCCCCGCGGTTTGCTTCTTAACAGGGACCCTTCCAACAGCTTTACTAGCATCATCCCTCTTCTGATCCTTGATCTTGAAAAGATTTATCATTGTTCCTGAAAAGAAGCACAAGAAAGATAAAACATGTCTTTTAGCAAGCAGCTATACTACAGGTTTCCGTTACCACTTGATGAAATTTTATATGACAAATTTAATCAAATACAGATTTAGCTATGCAGAAAGGAACTAAGCACTATGCTTTTCCCACTGAATTTAAGTAAATGTGCATTTCTGGATGAATAGACATAACAATAACCTAATGTGTGATTCTCCATAGATTAAGCACCAGTTTCAATATTTTCTAACAATAGAGGGTAAACTAAACAAACATACAAGTCTACACATAAGAGGTTTCTCTAAAACCGGTTAGCAAAAACTTCTTCTCAGGTGACATTGTTGTCACAAATATGCAACAGCAAAAGGTGGCACTCGAAAGTCAAGACACAGTCTGATTTTTCTTTGAAACAATGTAAACATCCCAATACTTTGGTGCCTATTTGGTCATTGAAGTTTCGCAACTCAACTATAACGTGAACTTTATATCCTTATGTAAAGTACTAGATAAAAATTTTCCAAACAAAGTTGTTTTCTTCTCAAAACATATTGCAAAAGAATCTGAAGCTCTACACATATTCTGAAAAAATTCATAAAAGATCCAATATCTTTAACTTCACATTCTGTGCTAGACAAATTTAATCACTAGCAAATTTAAACAAGTTGTGGATATCTCGAATTTAGTTGATCAAACGCGGTATAATCTAATCGGTAATCCAAAGCAAACCTCTCTAACTATGAACTCAACGAGAATTCTTCCTTCATTTAACAAGGAAGAAAAAAAAAGATCGAGAAAAGTGGGCATAAAAGCATGTCTTTGCTTGCAATTTCAATATCAGGGCAACTAGTAATCAGGAAATTTTTGTTATAGATCAATAAATGAGAACGATCGTAAACAGAAACAAAGGCATAGATTACTTGATCGGCGTTAATCAGTGAAGCGGTTGATTTATTAAGGGTTTGATAGCTGGGAGAAGAGCGAGAGAGAGAATGAGAGAGAGAGAGAGAGAGAGAGAGAGATAGAGAGAGGTCTGAGTTGTGAACAAGGTAAAGTTCTTGTACATGAACAACAACCAAAAAGAAAAGGTTTTTTTTTTTGTTGAGAATTTAGGCCGGAGAATATTGAACAATTGCCCAGTAATTTAACGCCTTTTGATTTGGGCTCACAAATTACTTTTACAAAATATATCGAGTTAATTAAATAAGAATTACAGGAAAGCCAAAAGCTATAAGCTACAAGCTAAAAGCGTATAACGTAATTGCGGTTATTTTTTAGATCCTTTTTGTTATTATTTTTTAAAGAAACGCTTAGGTAGAATGATGAATTATTTTAAAATAGAGTTTTTTAAATAAAAATATTTTATTTTTTGAAAAAATATGTTTTATTTTTTTATTATAAAAAATAATAAAAATAAGTAATAAAAAAATTTTATTATGTAAAATTTTTTGATATTTTTAAATAAATTTTTTAAATATTTGTAAAAATAGAACTTTCGAGAAACGCTTTCTTAAACACTTGTATTAAAGATATTTAGAAATGCTCATGAATTATAAATTAAAAATAAAATATTCTGAAAATTTTTAAAATATAAGTTTAATCTTTTTGATTAATAAAATAAAAATTATATATATATAAAGAAAAATTTATATATAACTTTTTAAATATTTTCATATTTTAAGAAAAATTGTAAACTACTATAAAAATTTTATGTCAAAAATGCAAAATACTTATTTAGAATAACAAGTACTTGATAATCGATAAAAATATGTTTAATATATTTTAAAATAAATTTTGTAAAAATATATATAATAATTTGTGCATTTATTTCATTAGTAATTGAAATTTGTGGGGAAGGTGTGAACAATTATGACATGTTTTAATACTATTGAACTTGAGTTATTTTTTGCAAATTTAAAATTTGAATTATTACTTTAAAATTTAAAATACTTTTATTTTCAGTGAGCTTTATTTTATCAGGATTTTAACTTTAATTTATTTATACATTTTATTTATTTTTTTGAATCTACATTTATCGAGCTTAGCTTCAATTCTTAATGAACTCTAATTTTTACAAAATTTGATTTTACTAGATTAAGACAGGTCCTTGGATGCCGTCAAAATAAAATAAGTTGATAATTAGAGGGACGTTTAAAAGTACTTATAAAATAAAAAATATTTTTATTTTTTTAAAATATAAGGTTTTTTTAATTTTTAAAAAATTATAAAAATATATAATTAAAAGTCTTACTATATAAATTTTTTTAATTTTTAAATAAATTTTTTATATATATAAAAATATATATTAAAAATATAAAATTAAAAATTAAAAATCTGTTTTTAAGTTCTCTCGCTCTACATTGATGCATGAAAGAAAAACACTAATACTATCGTTTTCTCTAGTAATTTCAGATCATAGAAATGAATAAATGTTTCAAGAAAAAAGTTTTGAATAAATACCTATATCATAAACTACAATAAAATTCATTTTTAACGTAGAGAATCGAATCTGATAAAGCCCTATGCAATCCTACCCACACTGAGCGTCTCATCTAGCCGTTCATATTATTCAATTAAATGAATCGGAGAAACTTTAGAACAGTCTCACTGTGCGTTCAACACTTTGTTCACCGAAAATCTGTATATAACCACGCATCCGTAAGAGCTTCTGTAATCAGAACTTAACACGAATCTGAACCGTCTGATCAAGTTAACCGTTCAATCTTATCCTATTCCGATTTGCAGAACCATCCCTCTAAAAATATATTAATAAAACGTATCCATATCCATACAAGAAATCGCGTTAAAAAATTGAAAAACCCACTTTTACTATAAAAGTAAGATTAGAAGTTCGAATTTGTAAAATACCGTTTAATTCTATTGGAACCTGAAGACAATGTATATAAATATAGCCAGACAGAAATCAGAGAGCGAAATCAGAGCGAGAGATTGAAAGGAAACATATCAACAAGAAACAGAGAGATTTCAATCAATTCGAAACACCACCAACTCCGACGGCGGATATGGAGGAGACGGCGGGCACCGACGAAGATCAAATGATGGTCGTGCTTCATCAGACGATAATCATATCGGATCAACGGCCGCCGTGGAAGCTTCGATTGAACGAGCTCTCGATGGATATCCGGTGCCGGCATGGAGCGAACAACTAAGATTCGAACATTCTGTTGCGCTTGTTCTCGGAGTCATGTTTAGCTTGATTGTGATGAAATTGAATTAACTACTGGGATTATCCTTACGCAGGGTTGCTTGGTTTCTTATTTGTTAAGACTTGGACTAATTAGGGAAGGCTGGATTGCTTAAGCTACCGTTTACTCGACAGGAGACACTGTCATCCAGACTGTTTTGTTGCTACTTCCGGCATTGCTTAGTGGTATGTGTTTCTATTGGATGTATTTGTTTTGGATGAATCTGTTTGTTTGATGAATTTTGGAGAAATTTGGTTTTGGATTTGTTAATAATGAATTTTAAATCTGTGCATGCTTTGTTCTTAGAATTTCTCTGCATTAGTTTTTCTCGTGAAAAGTTCGAATTTTCTTATTTCACTTGAAAAGTTAATTTGGTTTTGATTTGTAATGCATTAGCTAAACTTTGCTGCCTTATGTATGATTGGTAATTAATTTAGAAGATTAGTGGTTCAATCGTTTTTGTTTTTTTCTCATACGAATAAAAATAGAATAGAAGTACCCTCTTAAAATTAACATAGGACAACTTCTGATTTACAATCAACGGTGTTCTAAGACGTTGAAACTCAAAGAAAGATCGATAAGGAAATTGGATAGAGAAACACACTAACTTTGATTTGTACTGACGAACTTTGCACATTAGAAATTGGAGCTATGTAGTAGATTGTCATTTGATTTGTACAAATTATTGATGACAAGTTTTTAAGGAGACGTTTACCTTAGTTTATTCAAGTATTTTTTATTTCAAAAATTTCTCAATTTTTAATATTTTTTTATAATACTTTATAAAATTTTAAAATTTAAAAAAATACAAAAAATTATTTATTCTAAATATTTATTCAATTGTCCAAGGCAATGGCCTACCTCTACCTCGGGCCGCATTTTGCTATGTGCGTAGGAAGCCTGATATTGTTCACACGGCAGAAGATCGACAAGGCAAAGGCGGACGTTTTTGTTCCGGCTGTTGCTTCAGGATTGGTTTCCGGTGACGGTATATGGAGTTTGCCGGCTTCAGTGCTCTCGCTAGCCGGAATTCAGCCACCAATGTGCATGAATTCTTATGAAAACAGCAGTAACACTTTGGTGGATGATTACCTTTACAAATTATCGTTGAAAGTTTATAACTATATATATTGCATGTATCTCTCTAGTGAAATTGAAACAACAATTTAGTAAATTGTAAAAAGTTAGGGAGATGAAAATTTCAAGATATTTAAATTAGTTCAAGCGTAAAAAATGTGGGTTCTAACTATGTTTGTTTCTATTAGCACCTGACAACACCTCACCTGCTAGTACTACCTATTTATATCTAGAGCACTAAATTACAAAATATTAGGTGCTGAATCAAATCATATCACACTCAGAATAAAAAAAAACAATATATAGCATTTGGTAATGCGTCACTCTCATAGATACCCCAAATAGACAATAAAAACTTAATAAATGTTTCATAGTGATATATATATCTATCATATATCATTCATTCCAATGATAAAAAATTAAAAAGAAAAATGAACGAAGCCCCATGAAACAAGGAAAAGAAAGCAAAGTCATAGAAAAAGCCTGCTGTTTATTTCATTCCCTACTGAATTGCATCATTGAATGGCAACAATCATTCATCAATCCAGAGAATAGAAATGCATCCAACCTACATTGCATTGCAGTGCATTACATAATTGTCTGTATTGTTTCAACCTATCTCTCTGCTCGTCTTAGCTGTAAAGCCCTTCCCACCAACCCCAACACCCCGCCCCCATGCAGTGTCTCTCTCTCATTTTGTTGGAATCTTTTACATTTGTTTTTTTTAGGATGTATTTAAAACGCACATAATTTTATTTTTTTATCAAATTTTAAATTTTGAACGATTTATATATTTTAATTATATAAAATTAAAATTTTATTTTTATATACAAAATTTTAATTTTAATTTTTTTATTTACACATTTTCTAACATAATTATATTTTTTAATTTTTAATATATATTTAAAAATTATTAAAATATAAAATATTAAACTTTATTTTTATTTTATTTAAAAAAATTTTATTTTTTATTTTTTTTTTAATTACGAATATTTGAAACACAAATTTATATACAGTAAACAGCAATAAGGGTCCAAATATTTAATCTTCGGATCCTCTGATGTTTATATATAATAGCTAGGTCTCTACGTTTATATACAGCATGTAACTAACTGGTAGAGGGTTTAAATTAATCCTCTTCTCTCTCTACACAACGTTGGTGCAGACAAACCTGTCCAGTCTCTTCAAATGAAGTAAAAGCATCAGTGGTTTTTTTTAAAATTTTCTCTCTCCATCTTCTGCGAACTCCACATTCTCTGTTGTGTACGTTTTGGCTTTCTGAAATCTGGTCCTGCAGCCTGCAGTGCTGCTGTTGGCTGCATCAGAGAGAGTCAGACAAAAAAAAAAAAATACACAAAAAAAGCTGCACAACTCTTTCTTGTTCTTTCTTTCTTTCTTAACTTCTTTATTGCTGCAGGAAGCAAGCAGTTGAAGTGAAGAATAATTTCACACAGATATCCCCGTTCATTTCACTCATTTACCCAATCACTATCTCTATTCACTCCAGTTTTCTTTTGTTTTTTTCTTTCTTTTTTCTAACGCACAGACACAAACAACAAGCAACGCAAGCAAACACATGCATGTATATGTGCAGCTGTGCGTGAAAGATACAAACGAAGAAAGATTTCATCTTTTTCAGTAAAACAAAACAAATCTAACTAAGAACATACACCAACTACTGATATCATCTTTCAAAATTTTACCTAAACTCCTGCAAATATGTTGTGATAAAAGAAAAAGATGGTAAGATATCTTGCTGTATTAGTACATTTTAACTACTGATGAGGTGGTGACCTAATTTTTTGCTTAGAAAAACCTTCATGTATAACAGATTATTTTACTACTGTGAATCTGCAGCAGTTAAGAAGTTTCTGACTGACAGTATAAAGAATTAACATTACATGTAAATTTTTACATGAATTGATATTGTCAGTGTGTAAAACTCAAAAGCATATGCGTGTCAAATTATTCATTTTTCCAAGTGCAAAAATCTGCAACAAGTAAAGTTTCTCTCTGCAAAAATTAAAGAAGAAAAATGTCAGCAAAAGTAGCTGCAACAACTTGGAAGATGTCTCTTTAATTTCCTCACTGTAGAAACAAAGAAATGAAGAACAAATCTGATAGAGTATGAAATTCAGAACATTTCTTTTCTCTTCATGACATTGTTGAATTTTCACTTTTAAAGAAGCAAAAGAAAGTCTTGAAGTGATATAAACATTTAATTAATGAAAAAGAATGAAATTAATGTTGCTTCACTCAGATATATAAACTTAGAAATTAGCATAATATTAACTTGGCCTCCCATACGTAACCTAATTGGAAATCTATTCTTGATCAATCAAAATTTCTTATCAAGAATGCAGTGCTCCTTGTTTTTAAAGAACATAAGAAAAATTCAGTATATATAAGAGATTAATAATTCATAACAAAAACTGGTTGCATAGTATACATACCTTGCTTTTGATTCTTGAAAGGCACTGCCAGGAAATTTTAAAAGAAAAAAAAAAGATCTGCCATGTTTTCCCACGTCTTTCTTGAACTTTGCACAGATGGTCCTAACCCCGATCTTCCGTGTTTATCATCTCTTAATTCAATCTCGATTGATTCGATTCGATATATTCGAGAATTAAGAGAATTATAATGGTTTTATCAGAATCTGGTTACCTAACTGTCCACAGTTCAAGAAAGCCGTGGAAAAGCATGCTCATAATCTTGCTCTAATCTTTAATCTCTTCTTCTAGATCTCCCAATGAAACAAAGTGAAAAAATTCAAGATCATGAGTTCCATGCAGTGCAGTAAACTAAATTAAAAGAACATGAATTACCAACGATTGTAAGAAGATATTCGTTGAAAAAGGGGTTTAAAAATTATGAAGTAAACAATTTTAGAAACAAGCTATACAGAAGCAAAAACAACAAAAATTAACAAACAATAGAAACAAGGCATGCAAAAATTAAAGGATCTCTAGAATTAGAAGAAAAGAAAAAGATCTAATTAAAAGTTTTCTGTTGTATACAGATACAGTAAAATTAGGGTACAAGTTTAAATGTAACGCTAAGATCATTGAATTGCCTTCACCTAATTTTCTCATTGAAAAGACAACGAAACCAGCAACCATATTATTATATTATATAGGCATTCTCACTATACACAATTCATTCACAAAAAAAAAAATCTTGGAAGATTAGGAGTTCATAGGTCTTGGAAATCTAACGAAGAGTTCACAGAAAAAACATGAAACGAAGATGACAACGAGAAGATCATTGAAATATATTAAAAAAAACAAAAAACCAAAAAAAAAAAGAAAAAAAAAAGAAAGTAGTACAACCAAACATGGATTACATAATTAAAATAACAAAAGTGCAGAAATAAAACCTAACTATTAAGGAGAGAAGATAGAGAATTCTATAAATGAAGAATTCAGTATAGAAAGAAAGAGATCTAAGGAGATCGATATGAATAAGAAGATCTATGCTTGTTACAGAGGAGAAGATGAGAAGGGAAAGGTTGGTGAGTGTTTGTTTGATATATGTGGGGATAGAGAGAGAGAGAGAGAGAGGTAAGGGCCCTATATACCTAGCTCTACTTGCATCCAAAGTCCAATATATTCTAAAAAAACAAAAAACAAAAGTAAACTAGAATGTAAAAGTAAATAAAAAAAATTATTGATTGATATTTAAGCTTTGTAATTTCTCATATATGTAACTATGTTTTTACCAATAATAAATCCAACCAATCGAATGAGTTGGAATCAATGAGCTGCAATCACAATAACAGTTATTAATTACTGTAGTAGGGTGTGATTATAGCTAATTTTAATAAGCCATATAATGAATTAATAAACTAGTGTTGAGTATATGTAGCAGATTAAATGGGCGTTCGAAGTACTTATATAATAAATTTTTTTATAATTAAAAATATTTTTATTTTTTTTTAAAATAAATTTTATTTTTTATTTTAAAAAAAATATAAAATAAAAAAATTTATTATATAAAATTTTATTATATTTTTAAAATTTTAAATAAAATTTTTTAATATTATAAAATATATATTTAAAAATATAAAATAAAAAATTAAAATAAATCGTTTGGGAAACGCAATTCTAAATGCCTCCGTATTCTACTTCTAAGATGGTAGGCTATTTTACCAACGAAGTAGATGAGCGCAAGGTTGTCTTTCGACGTCAGGAAATAAGTTTCGTAAAACTGAATTCGGTAAAGTTGTATTGGGTAAAAATTTGACTAGAAATGAATTCGATAAGTTTGTAAACTAATCTAAAAAAGAAAATAAATTTCGTACAATTGAATTTCCTAATTTAATTATATAAAATAAATTTTAAAAAATAAATTATTAAAAAATAAATTTATTTATAAATAATTATCGAATTAGAAGAAATTAATTTTGGATAAATAAACATGCTTTTATACCGGCAAGTGTTTTGAAAGATATAATTTTATAAATTTTCACAAGAAAATCATAGTTGTTTTTTTCTGTACCTTTTGTAACATCAAGTAACTTAGTAGATTTACGGCAATAATAATTTTGGAGATCTCATAATCTTATGCATAAATGTATCCATCTATATAGTTTAAAGGTCCCCCTCATGAATTTTCAGTTCATATTCTCATGCACACTTTAATAACTGTCCCCCGGTATGTAAGGCTTTTTTTAGGGTGTAACCTTTTGGAGCCCACGGGAAATTGGCCTGCATTGTTTGTGTAAAACCATATATAGAGATTCTCTTTGTCCTGAGTTCTAAGAAAACTTTCTAAATTTTGTATTTCTCAATATATAGGTCGAATCTCCTAACTATATATATACATCGAATCTTATTTTTTTTTACTTCAAATTTTGAGTTCGATCATTTTATGTATTTCAATTGCCATTCTAAATTTTACTTTTCTTTTACACCGAATTTTATTTTTATCAAAATTTAATTTCAAACTTCATTTTACTTGTTTCAAATATCACTTTAAATTTTGCTTTCACCGAACTCTACTTTTTATCGAATTTTATTTTTATAAAATTTAATATTACTCAAATTTGAAGGGTAAAAAATTCAACGTATTTTAAACATATACATTTTCAAGATGGGTGATATTTAAAAGTATTTTTTAATTTTAATATTTTATATTATTTTATTATTTTTTAAAAGTAGTTATTTTAAAAAATTATAAATTTTTTAATTAAATTTTCTTTAAAAAAATCAGTCCCATATCTCCCCTTATACTTGTATCCTACCTTTATTAGCTAGTTAATTGGAATCATATCACATAGGGTGAAATAAACCGATGAATGACCTGGTCCGTAATCGAAGATAGGTATAGGGTGAATAAAAGCAGGACCGTCAGATGAAGATCCAGCGGTGGAGAGTAGATAACATGGATGGGAGTGTAAATGCCAGGGAATTTAAAAAAAAGTGAGTGCTGCAAACAGAACGCACGCACTCTCATGAGTGGGAGAAAATAAAAAGACCCTTATCAAAATCATAATGTATTTTAAAATCTCAGCACTCAAAAATATTTCTTTTAATATATAAGGATCCTTTAAAAAGGTTTCACATAAGAAATCTTTTTCAAATAAGTTTAGCATTTTTATCTATATATATAAGTTTTTTATAATGTATAATTATTTATATTAATTTTTAAAATTTTTTTAAATACTATAAATTAAATACTTATTAAAAATAATAAGTATGTATGCATATATATGTAGAGTACACTACAGAACAGGCATATCATGTAGAATGGACCAAATAATTAAAATAACGGATGGGATGGATGGAACATTTATGTATCATGGGTTATGGAATTCCTTCAGATCATACATGTATTGTATCTTCAGTGATGATCCTGCAGATGCCATGCATCTTATGTGCCTGTTTCTTTCTTTTGATCTCAAAACGTGAGTTCTTCAAAAAATAAAAGTTTAAAAGTAAACTTAATTAATTTTTAAAGACTCAACACTAATGCGGAAACCTCATATATATAAACACGCCAAAACATATATAAATAATTTGCTTCATATAATATCACTGTAATGTAATTATTGTACGTACAGATCGATTGGATTCAAAGGAATTAACTGAGGAGTTGGGGCATACATAATTATTGTATGCTGTACGTGTGGAAGGCCGGGTTTTGCGGCTCCTTTTTTTCAGCTCAATGTAGGACCAAATACTTCATAATTTTTTCTGTCATCTGACCATTCTGGATTATCAAACTCTCTGTTAAAACGAAAAATATATTTTAATTGCATAAATTCTTTCGTTATATTTTAAAAATAATTTATTAGTTATATTTCATATTATCTTGATTTTGAAATGCCAACAACTTGGCAGTTGTGGTCTCGTGGTGTAGTTGGTTATCACGTCAGTTTAACACACTAAGGGACGTTTGGGATTGCTTATGAAATGAAGCTTTTGTGAAATAAAGGGTATTTTTGTCCTTTTTGAAAAACGAGCTCTATTTTTTTTACTTCTAAAAAAATAATAAAAATATGCAATAAAAAGATCTCACTCCGTAAAATTTTTCTATACTTTCTAAATTTTTAAATAAATTTTTTATATATTTATAAAATATATATTGAAAAACGTGAAATGGAGAATTGAAAAGTTGGGTTGGGGGAAAGCAAAGCCAAACACCCATAAAGGTCTCCGGTACGAGTCCGGGCGACGCCATTTGTTTTTTCGGTTTTTCTGTGTGTTGGAGTGACTACAGTATTATTCTTATTCTACTCTTTTGGTGTACGGAAGTTGCCATCAGTTTCTCAACAAACATAACGAGAGGAATCAATAATGAAAAAATGTCTGTACCAAATTGAAAATATTCCTTGCACTTTTGTTTAATTCTGCAGCATGGCCATCTTTCTCCCAAAGTAACAGTACCAGAACCCAAAAAAAAAACCCTATAATGAAAGACGTAATAAATAATAGTAACTCAAGCCTAGGCTTTCACAATCACATCTTTTCACTAAACTTTACAAAAGCTCCCAAAGTTTCCTACAGCTAGCTTCACCATCTGTTAATTGTCAACAAGTACAGTTTTCCTGCTCCGGATGTTCTTTGTAACAGGTTTTAACAACACTATCAGGGAACTATTTCTCCAGGGAGCAGTGACCATCTCTCTCTTTCTCTTTTGAATGTTGAATGTTTAAGAGAAACCCGGGCATACCAGCTTCCCTGCAAGCATAAGACTGTATATTCACATTCACCATAACTTTCTATCTTTGAGGTTGATTTTTGTGACCAAAACAAGAGCAGATATATAATATGTGCACCTTTGCAATTGTTTATAATTTTCTTTATCCATCCGTGAGAAAACAAAAAATTCAAACAGTTTGAAATAGCAGTGATTGGTACTCTTCTGAAAGAATTTTTACTTCTATCAGCGTGAACACACCTGAAGAGACAATGGAACTGGAGTACAGCAGTAAGCTGAAAATGCCCCAGTGTGCAGAGGACCTACCATCCATAATGGGAGAATAATGGATGCTACCCCTTCCTTCCATCCGCAAAACATCAAATTTCTCCAAAGTTGAGATCTTACAGAGTTTTCATGTGCAGTTATCACCAATCATCCTGAAAAGAGTAACTGGCTCTCTGTTAAAAAAAACATAAGAAAAGCTGTTTTGACAAGGCACTCAATAAGCTTATAACACTATGCAGTATTATATTTGCAAGAAAGTTATGTATTACTAAGGAGTCCATGATGCTCTTTTTTCTTCTTTTGTAAGTCTGCAAACCATGATTTGGAAACAGGAGCACATCCTAGATATAGCACAGCTATACATTCTAACTAAAGTTACCCTTAGAATTGCATCGAGATTTTAGATTAATTAGAGCAGAAATTACTTACATCTATTACCTCTTCGAGCTCAATGTTTCTTGCAGCTTTGCAACATGTGCAGGGCCTAATACGAATCTGAAACTTGAATATGGACAACCAGAAAAAAGGAGGAAGATTTTCTAGCAACCAGAAAAAAGTCATAAGATATGGAAATTTGTCTAAAATATCATGGAAAAAGTTAGCTCATGGACTCATGAAAATGAAATTGCAAAATCAAGAAGATGCAACATGGAACAGCCTTTTGTGACTTACATATTATAAAGCATGAAGAAGAGACGAAGAAACGGTCTCTGAAACTTCTCCAAAAAGAAAAGCATGCGTTTCACCTTTTCTTGAACTTGGATTTCGATCTGTTATTGCACCGCACCATCCACACTTGAGGCAGGTGCACAAGACGAAAACACCAGGCGTGAACCACAGCAGCAACATGTTGCCTCACGTTCTTCAGGTAGAGATGGCATATCATGCTCCTCCTGCGAATAGGAGTTCTATGGCACTTGGAGTAATTACAAGAAGGATTTGAAATTGTGCTGTACCTTAAAACTATTCTAATGGCATCCTAAAATCTCACTATTAAAATAATATTTTAAAAAAAAAACTTAATGGAAGCACTTTATCCAAGCAGAGGTGTTAGTTAGAGGATGTGCAGGAAATGCATGCATAAATCCAAGCCCTCTCAAGTTGTTACATCTGAAGAGATCACATGTATGCGGAAATTTTTGGATCAAGCATGATTACATTCTAAGAATTTTTCCTTTAGAAAGAGGAAAGCACTAAAACTCGGAAGTAACATTCAGGTATTGAATCTCTTAAGTAACTTTGATAACAATGAATCAGCTTAAATACCAGTCAGAAGCCTAAAGTTTTCGGTGTTTTCCAGCAAGCAACTTGCACCACTGTTTTTCATTCCTTAAAGATATAGCTCTCTCAGAAAGTATAAGATTATTGGCTTTTAAAGTTGATTGTTTCTACAAAACAAGAATACAAGCGAACAACAACAAATTTGCCTATAGTAATTCAAAACAGCTAAGATATTCACATATAGCATAGCACAGCACAGAAATAATGTTTACCAATGTACTGGAATCCTTTCTCTACAACAAAATTGCCGGAACATTAGCATCATTTTGCCGTAGATTCATATAAATTCTATCTAGAACAATAGGTGTCGAACAGAAATTGAAACCAAGCCACTTTCGAATTGAAGTGAAACAATAAAGTAAACAAGTAACAAACAATCAAAGACTTCCAAGTCCTTGCAACGCAACTTTTGACAACCTTGAAAATCTTGCTATCGATATGGTGAGAATCACCAAAATAGACAGCTGAAAGATATAGACTCTGGAAGGAGTCTATAATATATAATTCTTATCAGGTAACAAGAAGAGAAAACACATTCATGAAGAATATGTCATTTCAACCATTGAATGTCCCTTAAAGCTATGCAGTTCAAGTAACACCAGCATCCGTTATATATCATTAACAACAATAAATTCCACAAATGCTTTCCCTGAGATTCTTAACAGATGCCAAATTTGACTGTAAAATTGGAGCCACTTCTATGTCCAGGAAATTCAATCACAATCTGGGTCTACAATTATTCCAACAAAACAAACAATCAGATATGAGCACTCATAATATTCCATAATGCAAGAGAAACATGTTTGTGTAGAAGCAATAATACACTGAACAAAAACAACTCGAAACTAGTGAAGAGAGCACGAATTCAAGATCAACCTTCAATGGGAAAACATAAACATTTTTTAAGTAAGCAATTACGGATGACTAAAAATTATCATGCTTAACGCTCCATCGTTCATGTGGGGTGCAAAGTTGAAATTCACGGAAAGGAACGAAATGAGAAGCCGCAATTCATTAACTGATTGGGTGTTTCTTAAATCTCTTTGAATTTGTGAACGCGCCAGGAAGAATTTCGAACTTCTGCTGAAAAACTCAGATGGTTTTTCTGTTATCGGAGAAGAAGATGAACGGGAAAGTATTAGATTCGTTACCGTGGGTTGGTTTTTGTCAGGGTTTCTGACAAATTATTAGTTGATGATTTACAATTGAAGAGAACTATGAAGCCTAGCTTTATGTTTTCTCTGGTTCTCTTGTTAAGGATTTTTTATTTTATTGACAATTTTAAAAATTATTCTCTAAGAATTAAAAAGAAAAATTGACTACGCTTACACGAAACTTATTCAGTTTTTCTTTCAAATATGGAAAATTCAAATGTTATAGATTCATCAAATAGCGGTATAGAATTATATCACAAGTAATTGAGATTACTAAAAGCAAGCAATAGAGGAACACGTTCATATAGCACATTCTAAACCTCTGGAGAAGAGCAAGCAGTCAAGATTCATATAATTGACGAACGCTTCTATCAATTTGAACAGTGATAATTACATCACTTAAACGAACACCAGGCATATCAACGGTTCAACGCATGCATAATACGCAATTAACGGAGTTGTAATTGCACACAAATATGCATTCAAGTACGAAGCGCATCGTTAACTGTTCTTTTCATTCACACAGAGTTTCCTTACAAATGCTTAAATGAAGACGGTGTTGCCATTGCTGCCTCCAACCAGACACACCAGTCCCAACAAATTAGTAATTCCTAGCTAGAGACCGCAGCTGAAATAGCCTAAGAATTCTTTGCAGTTGATGACCTGCGAAAACTGCTTCATAAAGAATCTATTATGGTTGGTAAGCAAAAATCAATTCTCATATGTCAGCAACAAGAAAGTTCCCACTAAGTGCGACCTGCAAAATAGCATATTCATTAAACAAAGAACCATAGAGATTACCTAGCATCTCATTGGAAGTAACATATCATGCAAATCACATGGTCCGTCTACCAGTTTTTACCTTTTCCCCAAACTTAAATGGAGGAAGGCCTTTGTAAGGACAGGTACTACACCTGAAAGCATCTCCAAGGCCACACTGCAAAGTAGCAATAGGTATCAGTTATATGTATGTAAACAACATCCTCACAAGAACTCAAGCAGCTAACTATCCCGACTTACATTGCCACATGCTGATTGAGGATTATTAATCTGTTCTGCTGTGAGACCTAGCTTCTCAACATTTTCCTCCGCTTCAGCACGACCACATGTGCAATTCTTGCAGGCCTTCCTTGTGCTCCCAACTTCACAATCTCCAACTGCATACATGACAGTTTTTAACAAACTTAAGTAATACTATAACACCGCCAAACAAAATAAAGCCAGTAGAAATATGATGCATGCATCAAACCTAACGGTATTTGTGGCTTCTTCAAATCTTCCTCAGTAAGAAGGCTATCCTCATCAATCAGATCAGAATCATCATCAATCTGAATCTTGGGAATAGATTTTGTAGCTTTCTTGATGGCAAACGATGACCCTACTGCCCAAGAAGCCTTCTTACCCTTAACCTGAAGCGTTCACTGCATTGTAACTAACCAAAAAGCCATGGAGTGCCCAGCCACCACTAAAAGATGCATGAATTCAAGTTTCACTTACTGTAAACCTTTTAAAACCTGCGGTTGGTAAAAATGCTTTACACTCAACAGGTTGCACGTCAAGAAATCCTGCCATTATAACCTTGCAGTCCAAAGGAGAGTTTTTCTGCAGGAAACATTAATGTTAACATTGATTGAAGTTACATCACAGGAGTGTAAAATAGTACAATCCTGGTATACCTTTTCTGTTGTCTCACTAGAGGCGGCATACGTCTGTATGAGAATTTTGCCACCAGGTTTCAAGACTCTGCTGATCTCACCAAGACATTGCTCACTGGTGAGCTCAGGTGCTTTGGATACACATACAACCACATCAACTGATGATGACTCAACTGGGAGCTTTCCTCCTGCTATAAGCACTGAATTCATGTTTAGCTTTATACTTAGCAAGACTTGATATGTAACCATTAGAAATAGTTTAATTAATAATTACAAAAAATAAGACAGCATACATATCACCACAATTGCCAAGCCTTCTCTCCATGAGGTGGCTTCAGCTATTGCCCTAAAGAGGTCACCAGAGAATCTATTATTACTTAAACTGCTCACATTAAAAATTACAACTCCAATAAGCAGCTCCAATATTACATTAGATTATTTTATATGTGTTTACATGACATTTTCAGATGAAGAGAAGATGCTGTGGAGCTTAAATTGTCCAAATTAGGCATCTGAAACCAATACTGCACTACAACAGCCAGATATACAAAGCGAAATCAGATAAAGTACCGTGGATGTTCTGAAATGACAATAACCATTCATCACAACCACCTAATTTTTGCATATAGCAGAGAACATGGTATTACAGCTATTCAAAGGTTACCAACAAATGCAATTAAACCAAGCAGTTTTAGAACTCACCACCAGCTCAAGCAGTAGAAGAACAGTTGCACTTGTTTAGAATTGCCCCAATTACTTCAAATATACTATGCCAACTTAGACAACAAAAAATTTTAACATATTGTAAGTAACAACATTTTCAAGCCATTCCACGACATCATAAACACTGGTTTCAGCTGGGTTATAAAGTGAAATGCATTTTTTAACGTCTATATCATACCATGACGTATAGAGGAAGAAAGCGATCAAGACGACTATCAGAGTTTCCGGACAAGTTTTTATGTCAGCCATATGATTGTAGTAAAGTAGCATAACTTTTCACACAAAATCCTTTACTCATTCAGGTGCTTCATCCAATCTACATTCTCCTTAATTCATAGACATATGCAAAAGGAGGTGGACCACAAATTTAACCCATTCTGACGTTTTCAGGATGTAGCCTTTTGCATTTGAATATTCCATTCACATTTACTGATTGAATATGTTAATATAAGAGGTATCTACACCTTGAAGTCTACTTAAGGAACTTTTGTAGTGTCAATTTTGTTGTTTATACAGACAACTGGAGTAAATGGTAAACAGCAGTCCAAATAGAGGTAATCTCTCATAAAAACAATTGCAGCATTCAAGCTCTCTCTGCTACAAAGCAAGGGACATAATATATTGACAAGAAAAATGGAAGAAATAATTTACCAAGTGTAGTAGCTTGAGTGATGACAATTGCATCGTCTATAGTTTCCACCCCAACTCCAACATCCCTTGCTGCAGACAAAACAGCGTTTGCCGGAACAGCAACCTGATCCGTCAGCAGAAGTGTGCTGCTCTTTGTTGTCGCAGAATCCTGCAGTTTTTTCAAAGCCAATCAGAAACGAATCACTTTGACAGGGAAGGCGCAAAATTAAAAGAAAATCATAAACAGTACAATACGAATTATATAGAATGACCATTTTGTTGAAGTTAAAAATCTTAAAACCAATCAGAAGCAGGATTGCATGTGAAGAATCGAAGCAACAACAAAACCAAACAACAATCAAATCATTTGAAGTTCAGATCTGATTTGTAGATCTCCCAACAATTTACAAATTAAAAACATCAATAAACATTATAAAACAACTTACCATCAATTACAAACGATTCAAAATCACGAACAGATCGAAGTAGAACAAAGAAACTTCTCCAAACTAGTCTTCCGAAAAAATCCGTGTCATTCAATTGAAACAGAATAAGAAAGAAAAAGAATTGGAGAAGGTTAAATTTGAAACGGAATGAATTAATAAGAAAACCGTGGGCCGACGCCTTGGGCTTTGATCGAGAAACTTTCCCCCGGAAATGTTAAAACTTCTCTTCTGAAGAATAGAAAATTTTTCCGAAGAGCATTTTTATAAGTAGCTCGTTTGAAACGCTGACACGAATGTGGGTCCGCGTTAGGTCGAGATGATAAAATATATTGGACGGTTAGGATTGACAAAAATGAAGGACGGTGTAAATCGACGGAAGAAGTTCAGGAAAAAATGCGATGAGCTGGAAATGGGTCCTAATGGGCCGACAGCGACAAGCCATACTCGTGGTAGTCACGGATTAAAGTGCGAACCCACATGAAAGAACGATCCTTAATTCGCGAAACCTAAATGGCCTTGGTGTGAAACTGAAAACGGGCCAAGAACACTTGTCGGCGGGTGCTTGCTTGGGTTTTGCTCAAAATTTCCAAGCGGTAACACTACGTTGGTGTTTTTATATTCAGTACAAATCGAACTTTTGAAACTGAATTTCTGAAACTAAACTTTTGAAAGTGATTAATTTGAGAATTTTAAAGTTTAAAAATAAGTTTAATTTTTACATTTTTCTTATTATTAAGTATGAGTATGCAAGTAAAATTTTTGGTCAAAATTGAATTTAATTTTTGTGTTGACTTTGATTTGTATGCGAGAGTTGAAACTAAAAAATTTTTAATTTTAAATTAAAAATATAAGTAAATATGCGTTACATGTTTGTTAAAACTTATTCGTTTGACCGTAAATAATCACAAAAATATCTTTTTAATAGAAAATTGCTTTCTAATAATTTTTTAATTTGTTTATAGATTTTATTTTTACAAACTAAATATTCAAGCAATTAATTTCTATTTATTTATCATTTTTTAAAAATTACTTCAAGATCAACAAAGATGGGAAAAGCCATAATTTATTTAACATAAAATAAGCATCATTCCATAAAAATTAAGTACAAATCAAACAAGCAAAATTTGGCACAAAGTATAAACGCAAAGTACTAAAATGAATTTTTCTTAAAAACCAGTAAAGTAAGTGGTCTCAATTTAGATACATAGTTCTGTTTTGAGTTCATATCGAAATTATATTATGTCAAACTACAGTTATGAAAAACATCATAGGTACTTTTTTTTCCAAAATCACGGTTAGGAAAAAATCTACCTAGAGTCCATTTTTTTCTTTTGTGGCTACTCCTTATTCCATCCCAAATCCCAACACTACTTTTTGCAATATTTCTTTAGAATAATTTTTATTTTTTTTAATTTTAAAAGAAATGAATTAATTGCATATTATAAAATTATTAAATGTATATTGTTAAACTAAAAAGTTATAATTTATTCAAAAAATTCACTTTCAATCAAATAAAACAGAAAAACAATGTACTACCATACTGCATCAGGGGAAAATTACAGATGAGCTCTGAATTAAAATGAAGAACTACAGTCAGCAAAAGAACGATCTAGAGACAATTAGTCCAGCAGTCAGATTAACTTAAACAAACAGAGATACCATAAAATAGCTAGGATATTTTAAGCCTACCAAGAAGTTTGTAACCTTAAGCCTCTTCGGCATAGGCAGGTTCAGTAGTTCTTATAAATTTGAAATAATTTTTTCATCAACCTCAATGTGTAGTTCTTATAGATGAGGCGTAGTAGTTTTTCTCCAGATAATTTCTTTCTCAGTAGTCCCCACCATCCTCGCAAGACTACGATCCTGTTCGTTGGTACCGTATCTCGAAGGAAACTCAAGCAAACCTAATAAACAAGAGAATGCTTCTACTGTGTACCGTAATCAGCTTCCATCTTCAATGGAGATTGACATCAGCTGAAGATCTTAATAGTTTATCTTCTACAATAAAGAAGAGAGCTTACAAGCAGTCTCGTGTATTAGCCGTTTAGTTAAAAAGCTTTGATGTATTTTGGTGAATCCAATGCATAAACTATGTTTCGAACTAATGTTGCCCATACACTTATTGATCAACTCGAATACTTAGCAAGGTAATAATGCACATTTGTTCACGTTCATGCTAACAGATATAAAAAAAGGTCAACTATGCATGTTAACTTATTCAGAAGCAAGAGGCAACAATAACTGATCCAAATTACTGTCTAAAAAATTAAGCATTTCACAAGCAATATGAAGACGATTTCTGTAACTGTTTAAAGACTTGGATTTAGTTTCATGGCAAAGTTTTCCGCAGCTAACTCGATAAGAAGTCTTTCTAATAGATTTTACTAGGCAGGGAGAAAACATATTCCACCACCTTAGAAAGAGATACTTTGCATAACTTGAATGTTTTAGGCAAAAGATAAAAAGTGATAAGCAGGACTCACATTCTTTTTTCAAAATTTGAATTCAAACTCAATTTTATATTTCAGTTTATAGAGGTGTTCTAACCGGGTCGGAAATAAATTTCGTAAATCTGAATTTGGTAGAACTGATTTTAATAAAAAATAAATTTGAGATAAGCTCAGTGAGTTCAAAATAATTGAAATATAAAAAATATATTTGAATTTTAAATTTTGAAAAAAAAAAGTTTTATGCAATTGAAATATATTTTTTATCACTGAATTTATATTTAAGTCATTTTTTACTGAATTTAATTATATCAAATTTAGTTTTACGAAATTTTTTTTTTCCTAATTAAAACGTACCGTAAGCTTACCCATAGAGAGAAGGTGGAGATATTTAGAAGGTTGGATGTTGTCTTGGGTGAGGTTCCAATTATGAATCAATAGTAAAAAGAGCCATCAATCCACATTCATATTACAAAAACACAAAACCTTATATGCTAAAACATCCTTATACAAATAAAAGCCCCACACGCTTCAATTATTTTCAGGTAAAGAGTTGAGAGAATACGTGATGTTTATAAACTAAAAAATTTTTTCAAAATTATTTTTTTCAAAATAATAAAATTTTAAGAAGTAAATATTTTTAATATTTTTTATATTTTAAAATAAAACGTACACACCGACAAAGTTTTTTCTAAAGGAAGACCAAATTGAGCCATTCCCATTTTTTAGTAAGCAGTACATAATCAAATTATTTCATAATCATGTGTGGTACCAAATAAATTATCATATTGTACTTTTAAACATGATAGTGTGCATCTCATTTCTTATTACGAACGAACCATAAAATATAGATCGTTCATTATAATATGCGCAACATGTTGCAAATGGCTCTCAAGCATAATTATTAGTTCTCATAATCATACAATCATAATTTTCATTAAGGGACAAAAGTTTAAACTTGAACTTGGTGATATTGAATTGTTTATAAGATAGGATTATTTTTAAAAATATATTTTATTTAAAATATAAGATATATTTTTATTTAAAAAGATAAATAATAATATATTATAATATAAGGATTTTTATATTTAGATTTTAAAATAATTTTATATATTATATACAAATTTTTTAAAATATAAAGTAAAAAGTAATCGTTGAAAAGCTTCAAAAAAGCATGCCAAAACATTGGTTCGACGACTCTGTTATTTTTTCTACAGTGGAGTTTTTGGTGCGGTTCAGGTTCGTATCGAATTAAATTAATAAAGATATTTAAGAGTATTTTTAAATAATATTTTTTTAAAATTAAATTTTTTTAAAAAATAAGTTATATTTTTCTGTTAAAATAATAATAATAAAGAATACTAAATTTTTTAAAAAATATTTTAAATAATTTTTTAAATTATTTATAAAAATAAAAAATATGAACTGAAAATAAAAATTAATTATTTGAAAATTTCTTTCTTAAATTGTTCGAATTATATTAACATATGAGTTGGATGATGACGTAATCAACAACACGTGGCACTCTCAAGAGAGTTCTTCTTTCATGTCTGGAACCTCCATCCCCTGTCGCCAACACAAATGATAGGGATGGAATAAAATGTAGCAGTTCATGCGTGCGCGCACCAACTGTTCGACGAAATTCCCCAACACAAAACTCCATCTCCTTCTCTACTTCTTCTCCCAATCAATGGATCGGCAATCCACTTCGAAGCATTTCCACAATCATCACCATTATCAGAATCAACAGCAACAGCAGTTGAGCGTTCAAGAATGGGAATCGGTGATCGAAGATTTCAATTCTGGTTCGCCAACTCGGCAAGCGCGTTGGCAAACCGTTCCAATCTCCGACCTCGCTATTTCCGCTCTTGTTCGCCGCGACCTTTCGATTCCTTTCAAAGTCAACCTGCTCCAGTTTCTTGAAGAATTTCATTCTTTAATCATTCCTTCTCCTTCTTCTCTCCTCGATTCACTGCGTTCGATTCTTCAGCTTCCCGATTCGATCCCGCTGAAAGAACAATCTATGGTTTGTGTGACATCTGTGATTATTTCATTGTTTGATCTACCGTTGAGTAAAGAATTTTCAATCCATGTTGCCGCGTTGGTTGAAGTTTTGCTGTCTTTGACTAACAAGCCCAATCACTCTCCTGATCGTTCAGTTCGCTCTACGGCGTGTGAATGCTTGAGAGAACTCGAGCGGGCTTTCCCTGGCCTTCTCTCTGGCGTCGCCGGCCATCTCTATTCTCTCGCTGAACAGGAAACCACCCATGCTGCTGCATCTTATCTCCTCCTGCTCGCCACCGTCTGCCGTGGTATTCTTTCCTTCAATTTGCTTTCTTCTTCTTCTCCCGTTTTTTCAACTTCGACTCCTTTGGTTCCATTCAATTGCCCTCAACTCGTTCTTGATTCTAGTGAGTCATTAGAGCATGGTAGGGATCCTACGGAGATCAATTTAAGGGTTTTTGGGAAAGTTTTACGGTTCCTAATGGAACGGCCTCAAATGCTAACGCCATCGATGACAATGGAGCTTGTGGCGGAGGTGACGGCGATTGGAGAGGAGCTTGAGGCCATGGTGCCGGCGGTTGCAGCATTACTGAAGGTGCAGTTCTCTGGCCTTCTTAATTCATATAACCCAATGCTCTGGCACACTGTGCTCATGCTCTATGCACGATTTGCAGACACCTTTGCTGGAGATGGTGAGCAGGCTATTGCAAGGCGGCTTGCTCTTGTTTCACAAGAGACATATCAGCCACTGGTGTTCCGCTTGCTGGCTTTACATTGGCTTTTGGGGTCACCGCGGATGGCAAATTGGAAAGATTCTCTTGCTCAATTGGTTAACAGCTTCTATCCAGCTGTTTTTGATCCCTTGTCTCTGAAGGCTAAGAAGCTGGATGCCCTCACCTTCATTGCTGCTTGTCTTGACAGAGAACATGGTGTGGAGGGCACAGAATCAAAGTTAGTGAAGGTGCTGGAGGATGGCTTGGTTTGTGTATCGGCTTTCAAATACCTTCCTTCATGGAGCACAGAGACGAGGGTAGCTTTTCGTGCTCTCCATAACTTCCTGATCGGGGTGGCTCCACATCACAGGGATGAAACTGGTGAAGACCTGCACCCTGGTGCTGTCCTCGAATCTACCATTTATCAGATGTTGCAGAATATGTTGGTCACCTTGTCATTGGAGCACAGGCGTCTGGTTCCAGTGATCGTTTCATTTGTGGATCGGTTATTGAAATGCAAAGCCCATCAGCAAGTGGGAGAAAATTTCCTACAGACGCTTGATGAGAGGTTGCTTCAGAGGCTCCAACCAGGTTATCACATGGTTTCTTATTTCCTCATTTTTGAGAGGATTGCAGAAAGTGATACAGTTCCACCGTGTAATTTGCTTGGGCTGCTTACTCGGCATATTATGTTTCTGGCGCAGAAGCATGGGGCAGATACTGGTCTAAGATCATGGTCTCAAGGAAGCAAAGTACTGAGCATTTGCCGAACAATGCTGGCTCACCATCACAGCTCTAGGGTATTTGTTGCGATGTCACAACTTCTGGCTTTTACTTGCCAGAAATATCCTGACTTGGAGGTTCAGGACAATGCAAGGTGACATTGCTTTAATTTTGAAAGTCATTGCTGCCAGATGTTTAAAAAGCATATCTCATATTGATTTCTTTATAAATATCTTCAGGATCTACTTGAGAATGCTTCTGTGCATCCCAGGAAAGAAACTGAAGCAGATTCTAGGACTTGGTAAACAGCTTCTAGGAGTTTCATCCTCACCACACTCAAGCTCGTTTTTCCAGATTCCTTCACCTCGAGCTGTAAAGGATATTAAACAGCAGAGTATCTTTTCTTACATACATCTTGACAGAGTCATCCCGCTGCTCGTGAAACAGACATGGTCTTTGGCATTACCTAGTTTGGGACTCGGGGAATCCAGCCATGCCGAGGCTATTAAGGATATCTCTGGTTCTCATCCTCCTGTTGAAAATGAGGGCGAGTCTGAAGTTGGTGTTGGCAGAATACACTTATATGCAGAGCCTCTGCGTGTGCTTGATGCAAAGGAAGCAAAAATAGTTGGAATTCTTAGGAAATACTTTGCAAACATTCCTGACTACCGGCATATGCCTGGTATTAAGATTAACATACCCTGTTTACTTAGATTTGAGGCACAGCCCTTTGTTTATGTTCTTGGTCATGACCTACTCCCTTCAAGTTTGGAAGAAGAAGATGAATTGCCTGCGTTATATGCCACTACACTCACCTTTTCTTCTGAGGCTAATTATGGCTCCATTCCAGCTTGTCGCGTGCCTTTTCTTCTTGGGGAGCCACTGAAAGTTAAGTCTGCAATTGTACCTTTTGGTGTTCAATATGAAGACAATCCATGCTACCGAGCTCCTTTGACAATAGAATTGGAACCGAGAGAGCCTGTGCCTGGCCGTATTAATGTTACTATCAAGGCAAGTATAGAAAAAGGGCAGAGTATATCTGGTTTGCTTCAGAGTGTTGAAGTTGGAATAGAGGATATGTTTTTAAAGCCTATTGTGCCTTCAGATGTTCCTGATGATGGTGTTGCTTACTATCACCTGGATCTGTTCCATGCTTTGTGGGAAGCATGCAGCAATTCTGCAAGCACAGGGCGGGAGACTTTCCCAGTGGCTGGAGGCAAAGGGGCTGCTGCAATCAGCGGGACACGATCAGTGAAGCTTCTAGAAGTTCCTTCAGAATCTCTGATCGACTCTATTCAACGTCACATGGCTCCCTTCGTCGTGAGTGTTGCAGGAGGACCATTAGTTGATGTTGTGAAAAATAATGGAGTCATCACAGATGTTGTGTGGGAACATAATTCCACAGATGATGACACTTCTGATTCCAATGCTTTACTGCTATATTCAGAAGGCACACGTTTTCATCTTGAGTACAGTTTAGACGAAGCTGGAGATGAGGAGCCACTGTATTCTAGGAAGAAATACATGGGTGTTTTTCGCCTTATGATGTTCCTACCGCCAAGGTTCCACATTCTATTTCAGATGGAAGTAGCTGATGTTTCTACATTAGTTCGAATTAGAACTGACCATTGGCCATGCCTTGCTTACGTTGATGAATATTTGGAATCCTTGTTTTCTACATAGTGAAAAATTCTTTGAAAGCTATTTCTTTAATTCAAGATTCCTTATACATGTTTCAATATATGTCGGCAAATGCTTTATTTGTTACACTGATTTGGTTTTTTAGTTATGGGATAATCACTCTCAAATTCTGAGCTTGTAGCTGAACGAGGATTCAATCAACGTACCACTTGAACTGGAATCTGCAATTGCTGCAGAGAACTGCATACCCTTTCTTTGATTGTATTGGTAATCGGAATAATTTGATGAATTCTTGTGCACAGTGCAAACAAGCTAGTACATCCCCTCACGATAAGTGTGTGTTTAAAACTTATTATTTCAAAACCGAGTTTAAAAAATAAATAAATAATAGAAATATTTAATAAAAATAAAACTTTACTATTATTTGTATAATAAATAAATTTTAAAAAATAAATTTCAAAAAAATTTATTATAAATAATTTATTATTTTAATTAAAAATGAATTTAAATAAAAGTAAATTTAACGGATCGGTAAGCAAGTTCTAATGTGCTGTTATGTTACGAATAATATTATATTTTTTATCGAGCCAGCCGTTTGGGAATCTGTTTTTCAAATTTTTTTTTATTTTTTATTTCACATTTTTTAATACATATTTTATAAATTTTTAAAAAATTTATTTAAAATTTAAAAAATATAAATAATTAAAAAATAAAAATAATTTTTATTTTATAAAAATTTTATTTTATAAACACTTTTAAACGCCCACTCAACTTATCACTTGAAAGTTGAAAACTGTCATTTGAGTTGCTGGATAAATTATTGAATCTTTTTTATAAATTTTGAATTCATATTTTAATAATTTTTTATTATATTTATAAATTTTTAAAAATTAATAGTTACAAAATTACTAAATAAATTGTTATTATTATGTATTATTACTATTAAAATTTTAAATATTTTTAAAGTGATTTATAAAACACAATCCCAATTTAAGCAAATTAAATAGAAATTCTTATTATTTATGGTGTATTTGAGATTGCTTATAAAATAAAATTTTTATAAATAGAAAATATTTTTATTTTTTCTAAAAAATAAGTTTTTTGTATTTTAAAAGAATAATAAAAATATATAATAAAAAAATTTATTACGTAAAATTTTTCTATAATTTTTAAAATTTTAAATATATTTTCTAAATATTTATAAAATATATAATTAAAAATTAAAAATTTTGTTCAAGAAATGAAAAGTCAAACGCTAAGACTTCCCGTGGCTTTTCTTTCAACAACACCTGGACAACGTTCCCAAACTCTGCCTAAACTTAGTTCTTCGTGATTTAGCAAAATTGACAAAATTAAACTCCCAAAACCCTAAACCTTCGTACTTTCCCTTTCCTGAACATCTCCGAAACAGAAATGTTAACAGTCTCAACCGCCGCCGCCCGACGCCGTCTCCTCCATCTGTTCTCCACCGCCGCCTCCGGCGAAACCTTCCCCGTCGCTGTGGAGCCAGCCACCGTTCGCCGTCTCGTTCGCGCTGGCCGCTTCAATGAGATCACGTCTCTAATCGATCCATTGAAATCCAACCCCCGGTTCTCAACTGAAGAACCATTTGCGGCTTCTATAGCGATCGCATACGCCACTGCTGGCATGGTCGATGCTGCTGTTTCAACTCTTCGTTCGATTCCGAAACCATCTGCGCTCTCTCTCAACGCTTTACTCTCTGCCCTCAATCGTAGCCCTCCGCTCTACCACCGCGTTCCCGATCTGTTCAATTCCCTCTCGAAGTCTCTCTCGATCACCCCCAACTCGAACTCGTTTGGAATTTTGATTAAATCTCATTGCCTTTCTAGAAACTCCACTGCGGCACTGTCACTGCTTGAAGAAATCGAAAGCAAAGGTATTGAACCTAACGCTGTTTTCTACACCACTATTCTTGATTCGTTGTATAAAGAGAAGAAGCCCCTGGATGCTGAGAGCTTATGGAATCGAATGATTAACAAAGGAATTAAACCTGATCTAGCTGCGCATAATGTTAGAATTATGAATCGGTCATATGCTGGTACGCCGGAGTCAGTTCTTGAGTTAATGAAGGAGGTTAAGGCTGCTGGATTGAAGCCTGATATCATTACGTATAATTACTTAATTGGTTGTTATTGCCGGCACCAGAGATTTACAGAGGCAAAACAGGTGTATAACAATTTGGAGAAGAATCATGGTTGTGTGCCGAATTCTAAAACGTGTAATGATTTCATGCATGCCCTATGTAGAAGCGAGGATTTAGATGGGGCACTTGATGTTTGCATGGATGGGATTAAGAGTGGTAAGGTGCCTGATATGGGGTCAACAAAGCTGCTTGTTGATGGCCTTGTGAAGAAAGGAAGAGTAAGGGTTGCAAAGAGAGTATTGAGCAAAGTAAGGCATGAGTTTCCGGCTAACTTTGTTGGCGGATGGAAGTGTATGGAGAAACAGCTGGGGTTGCATGCAGAGGGAACAGCTGAGGAGCACCATGAGGAAGAACTTCTCGCCGCTTGAGTGATACTGGTATGAGACTGAACTCCATAATGCTTAAGAGGACTTTATGATTATGTGGGAGGCTAGTAGCTTGGAGATACATCTATGGTTTCTGAATTTTGAAAGAAATCGTAGCTCATAGGTGTTTAACTGCAACATGCTCCTTCCTTTTTTAGTATCCTGACTTGTTTGAAGATTTCAATAACAAGAAGATTTTGTATTAATACCATCTTTTTAAGTTAAGCAATTCCATCATTGGTTGCAATAAAATTATTGTTCTGAATATGTATCTTTCCATATTTGTTCATTCTTTTCTAAGTGCTTATCTGCCTTAGCGCTTATGTTTGGCTTGCATTATTTAGCTTGTGTAAAACAATTGTTAGTATCCTTCAAATAAAGTATGTTGGAGATTGTTATGATATTCAAGCTCTTGTCTTGTTTCTGGTCCCAATGTACTGAGTATTTCCTTTATCCGCATCTGTGAAACTCATATGCTTCTGAGAATTAATGTATTTTGAGTTCAGGTTCAGTCAAGAAGACAACAACTGAGAATGCATTATGTTTTTACTAAAGAAATGGTAATGAGCATTGATTGAGTCAAATCACATTTGGCTTAGAAAAACTGATGGGTTTAACTTTGACTGTGTTTGGAATAGGTCTTGGAGAGGATGTTCATTGCGAGGTGCATCTGAACTCTTGTTGCAGAGAGAATATAGTAGTTGCTGTAGTTCAGATTGTCTGGTCAGTGCTTTGCAGTGCAATAAATGGCTATCCTGTGCAACCAGAAGATCGATTATTATAGTTCAGGCACTTTATACAATCTGAGCTTATAAAGAAAGTTCTCATTTTTCTTGTCATTAAAAAGTCATCTGTTCTGCATCTTTTATGTGAATCTTCAATTCAGGCAGTCTGTTTCTGTGTCTGGTATCTCTATAACACTTTGTATCCTTTAAACTATTGCCAGTTTCTTTTGGTTAGTAATACTGGAAGTGATTTGTCAGATAATGGTGAATTTAGGGGACGTTTGACTGAGAGTTTTAACTCCATTTCTTTCCAAATAAGCACTTTGTATTATCCAATAAACCTTCTACAATTTATTACATATATGTTTTTAATTTTAAAAAATAGAAAAACTGTATGTTATAAAATTTATCTATATATATTTTATTGTTTTAAAAATCAAGTTTGTTTTTTGAACAAATTTTGAAATATTTTTTATTTTAGAAATTTTTTTATTTCAAAAGTACTTCAAAAAGTCTTATTAAAGCCATACGAAGAAATGCGTACCATCTCAAATAGCTCTGGTGTTTGTAACTACCTTTCTCCTAATGAAAGCATGGCTTTGGAAGCAGAAATGAAGCAACACAGAATGACAGCATCTGTACCTTGAGTTCATGGACAAGCATAAAAGTTAAATTACTACTTTACTGAAACTCACAGCACAGGCTTTTTCATAAGAATCACTAAGAGATTGGTTCAAAACCTAGAGTTAGTCTGGCTAGAAGATTTCACTCTTGGTTGTAGTGTGGCCTTCAGTCAATCTCAGTAATCTTAATAAAAACTAAAAGCTGCATTGTTGCTGTTATCGAAGTTGTTTTCTGTTAAACTAGGAACTATAACTGAGGCTGTCTGTAAGTTCATGTCCTAAACGAAAAATCTGAAATTTTTATTTTTTGCATTACCTAAAACGGAGACTGATGGGAGACTGATGTAGAAGATCGAGGTCTGGTCTATATATTTTTGTCAGGTTTAAAGCTCTCTGTTGTCGAACAATTGTCGTGTACTTAATTCCATTGTTCTTCTTTGTTTATGCAGATATCAGTGGGTGTGTCTGAAAGATTCAGTCAGTAAAAAGAACACTTGGTTACGTTTGATACTGACCTGGTGCTGTTTGGTATATGCATCTTGGAAGACTGTCTCATGACTTTGTCCGTAGTTCTCAAGCTTGTACTGAAGATAAATTACTGCCACTTTCAAATAAAAGAAAAACATAATTTACCTAAAATTTCTATCGCTCAAGTAATTACAAACTCAAAGATTTACGAACCCTTTTTTCACAAAGAAACTTTTGCAGCTACTCACTCAAATCACAGCTGCAGGTAACAAACAATCAGAGAGATAAAAAGTAAGAAGAAAACTTAAAAGGAAACATGCATATTGTATGAATGTAATAGAAAGAAAAAAGGAATTGTAAATCAACAGAGTCTTGGCAAGCCCCTACTAGTAGTGTGGCAACTGCTGCTCATCGGCTTGTTCTTTGTAATTTGAGACATCTGGCCCTTCATTTGCCTGCATACTTTCTCCAATTCCATGACCCTGTTTTGCATTCTTTGCAGGTTGACCCTGAGTTCCTCCTTCTCATCTAATGGCTCTGGTGTTTTGGGCCTATCATGCTCAATAGTCTTCCTGTACAATGTTTTTCTTGGGGTAACAGCAAGGCTAGTGCTTTCTGATGCATCTTTTCTATCATGAATTTTAGATTTCTGCGATACAAGTGCTTGCATTGCTACTCTTGGCGGGATCCTTGGGTTCTTTGCCAAGTCTTTGCTGGCTTCAAGTGTTAGTTTTTCATAGGTCAAGCATTTGCATAACAGCATTCGTTCCTCGGATGACAGTGATGGATGTGACTGCAACATGGAAAGAAATATCACTTTCACTAATGTTGAAGTTACATTTTAAGCTCTAGCAGCTACACCTTATCTAAACTCTCTAACTTGAACTCTATATTGGTACTAGACAAAATTCTGCAGGTTTATGAAGATAGGAAAATAAATTTCTTCTAGCACCATAACAGACTGAAGATTCTAAGAATTTTCGAGATTTTCAGCAATGATTGAAGAGTACAACTGTTTACAAAAGGACATTGAAAACCAGAACAGTCATATGAACCACATACAATCATTTTGTCAATCTGTATGGACTACTTACTACCAAGAAATCTGAGGTCAAGATAAGAGCATACATATGAAGTGTCAGAAAACTGGACCGAGTTCCTTTGCTGTTATTAAACTGTATTGAGCATGAGCTAACAGTGCCTTTTAAATCATCCTATGTGTCATGCCCATACACACAAGCAACCAAAGAGTTATTAATGCTTGTTTTGTGAAAAAATTTCAATAATGAAGGGGACCGATAGTAGATTTGACAATGAATTCAAAGAAATCTTTCATACTTCCACCCAAAGGAGGGCCAAAACAAAGAGCTCAAACAGACATTAAATAAGGAGTTTCATGAAATTTGGTTTGCAAGTTAACGATGTTCAGCACATCACATGCTGAAGAATCAGATGAAATGTTAAATTTGATAACAAGAGACAAAGAACAAATTGAAGGGACCCATAAACTCCAGACATCCTTAGTCACATATATGAGCAATCAAGTTCCATATAACAGACTCAAATAACTTAAATATTGCCATAAAGGAGAAGAAAGAAATGGAATCTTTTAAGAATAGAAGAAAACAAATAAGCAAAAAGATATATTTCATTTCATGCCTAATCAACTCAAAATTCCAGCCTAAGAAGTTTAATTATTGTTTCCTTCAGTCTTGTAACCTATTTTATTAAATGTCCTGAAAAACCTAGTGATATAACTTCTTGCCTACCTTATCACTATTGTGTTACAGGCCCATAGCAAGGGAAGAAACAACAAAAAAAAATAAAACTTTTATAGAGGGGAGGGATAACAAAAACAATTTGAATCGATGCATAGACACCCATGAGTGACTATTGACAAGATTATCATGTGAAGAATAAAATAAAATTATTTAGAAAAGAAAGTGATTCTGTACTCATTCTCACCTCAAGGTAGATGTCAAGTGCTCTGTAGACCCCATCAAAGCAATCCCTGGCAGAGTCAGGGAGGCTTTCAGCTACTGCAAGGAACTTTGATACCTTCAGCCCTTGATCAGGGGAGATCTCTCCCAAGTACTTGTCTACCAGTTTCCCAACCTTCTTCAACCTCTGCAAAGATTTCTCACCATTTTCAACAAAAACCCTCACTAGTCTCACCACAAGACTAACATCAAACACTCCTCCATCACTCTGTCCAGAAATCAACAAATCATCTAATGTTGCTTGGTCTAACACCAAACCAATAATACTCTCTAACTCTTTCCTGCATTTTTTGCTCAAACCAAAACCTGAAACAATCCTCAACACCCAGAACAACCCTCTGCAGCTGAGTGCAACCCTGCCCATCAACACAACTCCATGTACTGCAGTATCGGCAAGCCCGCTGAACTCAACCTTGTACTTCAATGACACTTGCCTCTGTGCTGCTGTTTTGAGGTAATGCAGCAGAAACCTGGTGAGCACAAGGTTCTTGTTATCAGCCCCATAGTTTCCTAGTGCTTTCAAGATCATTTCGATAATTGTCGGCGGCAACAATGCAAGATCATCAAACCACCATTCTCTGGTGAAGCAATGTTTTGTTATCTCCGGCGTTCTTACCGAATCTGATCTTCGGAAACCAAAAGTATCTGGCGAGGAAGATGATGATGATGATGATGGAAACGGTGTAGCAGAGTTCAACTGCACATCAGAGTTTGCCGAAATCTTCCCAATAAGAGATGAGATAAGCTTGTGAAGCAGGCCGGAGATATCAACGACGGTGAGAACGTGCCCACACGACCGGAGAGCATTGATGATTTCTTCCCATGTCCAGTAAAACAAACCATCCATAAAGGTCTCAGCTTGGGTGAAGAGATTGCAAGATGAAACATTTTCATTCATTTCCAAGAAGATTGCAGCGCTCTGAAGGAGCGCAACATTGGACGGAGTAATATTCACCCTGCCGCCGCCGTAACAAAACCTCACAGCGAGCTCGAACGCTTTGGAGCCGCCGGGAAAATCAGTAATCTTCAATCCAGAATCTTTCGATTCGGTTTTCTTCTTCTTATTCTTCTTCAACTCTTGCTTCACTAAACTTCTGAACAACCCTGAATAGGAACACAACACCTTCTGCGAAATCGAGAAATTAATCGAGAACGAAAGATTAGATTCGACATCTACCCGTTGAAATTTCTACTGCTATAGTTTCATGGAATCAAAGTTTGATTGAAAGATTGATGAGACTGCATGCATTACCTGGTTGACGAAGAAGGTGTGTTCGCCATTGACGTGGACCTTGAGATCACAACAGAGCTCGTTCATCTCAACAATGCCGAATGAAACTCCGTAGAGAGATAAAGAGTAACGACTAGAGAAGAGAATGAGAGAGAGATAGCTCTAACACATGGTTTCAAGCTAGAATCTTTCCAAATTTTGTTCACGAATTTCTTGTTTATATACTAGTTAATTTTTAAAAAAAATCTATAACAGCAGTTGTTAGGACTAACTAATTATTGTTTATCTGTTTAATTTATAACAAAAATAATCATTCTTTAATCTTTCATTTGCAGAAAGAAGAATGCCAAAACTTTTTTGTCATCGAGTGAGTGAAGGACAGTGGAAGTCGAGCATCCATCAGCCACCGCATAGAAAATATGATACATGTAAAATTTTAAGTTCTATAATCTATAAGCTATAATCTATAATCTGGATAGAGAGAATGGTCTGCGTGCAAATGCAACTTTTGGCCATGTGGAGACTAGAGAGTTGAGTCACAGAATGCTTCCAATCAAGTTACCTACGTATGCATGGATTAATTAAGTTGCTATTCACTTGAACTGTTCAAGTGCAATAGTCAAGATTAAGAAAACTGCTTATGGTTTTTAATTAACATAGAATGATAGAAGTGGACAACATGAGAAACAACAAGGCATCTTCTAGCTAGTACAGAAAAGTGATTATGGGAAGAAACAGCTTGTGAATATTTTAGCAACTTTTAAAACAAGTTAATAGTACTTATCTGCTGCTTATTGTGATGAGATTTTGCATGAATCTTCCTAGGGTTTTCTGCTAGAGACCTAATGTATATTTTTGCATGTCTCTAACTGAATGTCTTCATCGAAACAATACAACATTCTTGCTTCTTGTTAATCACTTACACAAAATTAATCACAAGTTACGTCTTAAAATTAGGAGTCATTTGAAGTTACTTGAAATAAAAAAATTTAAGAATTTCTTTTTGAATTTTTGAAAACCAGTTATTTTAAAAAATACTAAATTATACATATAACAATTTTATGATATAAAATTTATCAAAAATTTCTAATGTACGTCAACAACTAGACGTCGCGTCGATCAAAGACATGTTAAAAGAAGGTATGTTTAGATGATTCAGAGTTATCTTGTGCATACCTAAATAGATTGCGGTGCGTAAAAGTGAGATGTGATTTTATTTGATTACTTAAGAAAAAAAATAAAAATAAATCAAATTAATTTAGTTTAGAATAGTGTCAAAGAATTTAGAGTAATTCAAATAATCAAATGAAATAAAAAAATAAATTCATGTAATCGATCCCACACAAGTAACATAAAAGTTTTGTTTGTTATTGTTATATCTAAATTATTAAAAAATTATCTATAATAATTAAAAATTTCTTTTGATAAATAAAAATAAAAATAAATAAGCACTTTCGAAGAAGCACTTATTATATTTTATTTGCTTAGGTTAAATATATGTCTCCCTTGCAAATCATACACAAAAGTGTCACCCAACAACTAGAATAAGGATATTTCGTAATGCTTACCTAAAAAGCTTGTTATTAATTTTTTATCTTAAATTTTTTAATAAACCTTTTTATAACATTATATAGAAGTTATTTACAAGTTTCAAAAATATAGAAAAAGCTTACCCTAGTATATTTTTTATTACTTATATTTATTATTTTTTAAAATTAAAATGATAAATTTTTGTATCAAAAATAGAATAAAAATAATTTTTATTTTAAAAAAATTTATTCCTTTGAGCAAGCGCCCCACTTGAATGACCTTTTTTCATGGAGAAACCTATAAGTATTCTAATAGGCCTAAATAACCCGGCCACACTATTAGGCCCTTATAAAAGCATAACCTCAGCTACCTGAATATTCGCTCCAACAACAAACACAAGCCCATCTATCCAAAACTCCCGATTTCGTGAGTGTTTGATAATATTTATAAAATAAAATTTTTTTAGAATAAAAAATATTTTTATTTTTTTAAAAATAAATTATATTTTTTTACTTTAAAAAAATAATTAAAATATATAAAATAAAAAGATTTTATTTTATAAAACTTTTTTATATTTTTTAAAATTTTAAATAAATTTTTTTATATTTATAAAATATATATTAAAAAATATAAAATAAAAAATTGAAAAGAAGTGTTTAAAAAAAAGCAATCCCAAACACCCCTTTCATTTCTCAGCAATGGAACTCCGGTTAAACCAACTTCCGCCGTCCTTGCTCTTCGCTGGAGACCAACAACAACAACGAAGGCTTCTACTCATCTCGGCCGAAGTTCAAACATTTCGAAATACGCGTGTGGGTTAACCGAACTTGCTGGCGGCAAGGTTCCGCTTGAGATCTTACAAACCTTCTCCGCCCATGCGCATCCGCATGTGACGGTTAACTCGTTCGTTGCCTTGGGTGGCGTTGTGGTGGGCATTTTGGGGCTTCTGCGCGTTGCTTCAAAGTTGATTAAAGAACTGTGTGCAAAGGAATGTTGCTTCGAAGCTGATGCGAGTTTGAATTCTCTCGCGCTTACAATGAGAGCGGAGGCAGAGTTGAAGAAGGGTTATTTTGCTAAGGCAGAGTTGTTTCTTACCCAGGTGAAAAAAAAAAGAATTTTGTTCTTAGTTCACGTTGTTAATCTATGTGAATTGAATCTGTAAGGGGTGAGATTTTTTTTTAATTAAAAGAGGCGCCATCTTTACTTCTGTTTTTTTGTATTGGGAGTGTTGTATATGTTCATCTGCAGCCGAATCTTTATCTCATATTTGAAATTTGGTTCATGGAAGTAACTAGGTCTGTTTGCAAAAATGAATATTTCATTGTTCTAATCTAATTAGGGCACTGGATCAGTTGTACGGAAAATTGATAAGATGAATACCGTAAGTGGTACGTACCAGAGACTAAATCCCTGCACTGATTTATATACTGACTTATTCAAGAGTTTGATTCTACTTTCAATAGTTTCATAATGAAATATCATGATATAAAGTAATTGAAACTTTTAAAATTATAGCTAATGTTATATTTGTTAGTGCTTACATGATGTAAACCACAAATTCTCCATAAAGTTTTCAGGTTATTAATTTGTTCAAGATGCTTTCTATATGCCACTGCGATGTCGTTTGCGGTTGCAGGCCACAGATCTTAAACCTACTGGAGGTCTGCAATTCATACATGGAAGCAGGTATTTTGTTCCTTTGGAGTGAAAGAACGATCACTGGACTTCATAGTCCTTGTACGACTGTTCAAGGATTTATTCCATGACTTTAGTTTTGCCACTTGAAAATCCAGATTGCTTTCTTGTTCTTATGGAAGTATTTGCAACCAGTAGCTAGATTGTTTTGCTTGGTTTGTGTTGGATCTTTGACAATGATAAAAGTGTAAAGACATCTAATCTGCTCCTACGCTTGATTCCACAGGGATTATGTTGTCAAGAAATTCTTATGTGGACTTATAGTTTAGGCACATTAGCTAACATTTCGGACAAAATTCTTGTTGCTTATTAGAAATCTTTGTTTTCTTCTGCTAATTGAAGAAGAGAAACTAAAATTGCTTTTTCAGGAGTTGCAGGCATATTCGGTCTTACAGGTGAAACTGGAAATGGCATTACAATGTTTAGGGTTATCTTGGCCAAAGGCGATACGCTATGGACAAGTTGGATGCAGCTGACAAAAGGCATTCTCTCAGCTGCTTTGCTGATTGATCCATCACTTTGCCAGATACAAACATTTGAAGTTCCTTCTCTATGACATGGTACTTTTGTTATCTTGCAAAATGAATTCTGTTCATAGATAGTGTAGGATCGAGTCTCCACACTAAAAAAATTGGCCAACCTGTTAAAGTTAGCATCCACCACTTATAAACACATATCGATTTCAGCATCCAGCCAATGTAGAATTATTAAAGAGCATGAGCTGTTAAGCCCACAAAGTCAGGATCTACTTGGCCCAATCTAAGATCAGTTGCTGGCCTACTTTCAAATTAGCTAGTCCGTTTTTATTTGGCCACCATCTCAGACACTTATACTACTAACACAGTTCTAGCTCACCAAATTAGTCCGTCTTTTATTCGGGCTCATCAAGCCCTACACGTTACTAATTCGAGCCTAACCTTAACTTGGAATCCCAACGGATAGTCACTTGAAAAGAATATTGCTTTTAAGATTACTTAAAGAAAAAAATATTCTTCTAGGCATGAGTTGCGAAGCTTTAAGAGAAGATGTTGCTTTAAAGTGCTTCAGAGTTCATAGATCTTCTTATAGCAGATAATTCTTAGTGCACCAGACTAGTGAAACATTTGTGTTATGAATTTTCCTGACCTCTATCTTTGAAGAACAAGTTGATAACAGGCTATAGAGAGCCATATTTGAAGCATGCAAGCAACCAATTAAGAAAAAGTTACTAGATCCTATTTTTTCCTGAATATGAGTGAGCTATTTTTGGGTCGTATGGATATTCTTAAAATAAAAAGTGTTTTATGAAAAGAAGTTTATTTTGAAGTTTTTTAAAAAATGAGCTTAATTTTTTTGATCCAAAAATATATTTTATGATATACAATTTATTGTACTTACTAAATTTTAATTTTTTTTAAATACTATAAAAAATATAAAAGTTTAAATGGAATAGAAAGTAATGTGAAATTCACCGCCAAACATTACTTTATAATAGTGCTTATGAAAAAAAATTCTCATAAAAAAAACTATTAAATACTTTATTTTATAAATATTTAAACTAAAAATTATATATATAATTATATAATAATTTATAATTTATTCATATCTTTCAAAATTTTTAATTGTTTTTTTAAATCATGTATTATTTTTTTGAGTTGAAACTTTTTGAGAGTGATAAACAATTCCGAGCTAAAAGTTGTCATTTGCTTGAAGACAACAAACTTTTTCCCAGCTGACGAAAACTTCGATTTGTAATATCACAAATGGATATAGCGAAAAGTAGGGAGTGTATAAAACTTATAATGTAATAAAAGTTTTTTCGAAAAGCAATTATATAAAACTTTCAAAAAATAAAATTTATTATTTAACTAAACTACAAATATAAGATTTTTAATGTATAACTTTTATATTTTAAAAATTTATATAAATTAAAATGTTATAAAAAGTTTATCAAAAAATAAAAATAAAAATAAAAATTAAAAAAACAGTGATAAATACTATCAAACGATTTGCTTCCTACCTCCCTAAAATATATTTAAATGGGAGAAATAATTGATGCAGTAAAACAATTTTATTATACACATTGAAAATGAGTGAAATGCTATTTAATTAATAATACTATAGTCATTATGTTTTTATATTATTGATTATGATGATTAGTATATTGACTTCAACCACCGATTATAATATGTATTCTAAATGTAGTTTTCGGAAGCTCTAAGACAAATTTGTTACTTTTTTTATTGTTTCTTTCAAAGTTTTATTTAAATGTTCCGTTCATTTGTTTAGTTTTAAATGTTAAGATTTTCGATATACATAAATAAAAGAAGCGTTTACTTGTCACCCAAATTTTATTTTTTTAAAACTAATTTTTACTATAAAATAAATAAATAATATAAAGTTAATTTTTTATTTTTTATTAATTTTTTAAAAAGTTTATTATAAAATATTATTATTAATATAAAATTAGTAGAAATTTTATTTTTAAAAAAATTTTTAATTTAAATTTAATTTTTAAATTTATTTCAAAGTAAACTCACCCGGACTCAGCATGCAATGATGCAATTTGAAAGCCTGCAAAGTACCGAAGTCCGATCGCATTAATTAGAATTAAGAAAGCGTGATTTTGGAGATATTTGTAAGGGCTTATTAAAAAGAAATTTTTTTTTAAAAAATATTTTAAAATTTTTGAAAAATAAAAATAATTACTGAGAAAATTTTAAGACGTAAAATTTTTTTATAATTTTAAAATTTTTAAAAAACTCTATAAAATTTCTAAAAAATTTTAATAAAAAACGTTAAATAGAAAATTTGATAAAAAAAACTTTTCAAAACATGCCTTTAGATTAGAAACGTATTTTAATCCAAAATTTTAATTGTTTTATCAAAACTAAATTTAAAACGATTCGTATATTTTAAATATAATATTTAAAATAAATTAAAATTATATTTCAAAATTATTATACTTTACTTTTGATTATTTTAAAATAAAAATTAAATTTCATTTTCAACTTATTTTAATAAATAACTGAAATAAAAAATAAATTTCATTATAACATATTTTTAAAATTTTTATTTTTTATATATTATTCGCAAATTTACTAATTTGTATTTAAAACACGGGCTAAAATTATTTGAAGCATTACCCTGGCCCAAGATGGCCTCTGAGCTTAATTACAGCACTTATTTCAAAATTCAAGGTCTTAATTTGTGGTACTTTTCCTTTCAAAAGCTACTACAAACTTTTTTATTTCTCATCTTCTTTTCTCTCCGGATCAAAAGTATTCAAAAGAAATCCAAACAAAAGACCCTTTAATAAAACAACAAAAGAAAAAGCAAGCTTTCAAGCTTTTTCTTTGTTTCTTCTTCCTAATTAAACCTCTCGAATCAAAACACTAGAAAAAGAACCAAAAGACAAATCTTTTCATTCAGATGCTGAGTTCACGAATGTCAAATCACTACCGGCTGTAGGCTATCACGATGATCGATGAACGCCGGCCGTGTTCCACCGTCCTCTCTATCTCTAGACCTGCTTCCTCTCCCTACCGGCACGTGCACCCCCGACGATTCTCCGGCGGTGGCACGTGTGCGCCTGTCAGACATCGTTCCCTACGATGGGGCACCTTGTGGCGCCTACATCCGTGCCGTGGACGCGTTATCGGGTTCGCTAACACGGCGCAACGCTGCCGTGATCGAGCTTTCCGGCGAAGATGCTGCTGTGCTCCGTTGCTCTCTAGAGTCGGTAAGAATGTTTTTCATGGCTCGTGCAGTTTCAAATGTAGGGGGAAAGACTGCTGGCAACAAGGGAGTGTACATCTACCGTGCTGGAAGGTGGGAACTTTGGTGTTGCTTTATTTGTTTATTGATGTTTGTTTCTAGTTTTTGTATGATATTGGGTATTTGTAATCCAGGGATCTTGGTGGATTAGTGGTTTTGCGGAGGGTGGTGTTAATTTTAGCATTCTTTGTTATGGGCTTCTTTTGTATAGAAAGACTGAGCTTTATATTCTGCTATTGAATTCTGATTGTAGCTGAAATTTCCTTCTTCCAATTTGGCAAAATGTAGGTGAGTAGTAATGTTCTATGTTCGGTTCTGGTTGAGGACCTGATGAGGAATATGATTGTTTGGTTCACAAAATGGAAGAATTTTTAGCTTTTTACCTACTGTCATTGATATTAGGATAATGTAGTATTGTTGGAGAGTCTCTGCAAAGTTATGTGACATTGACTGATTAGTAAAACAAGCTTGTACAATTTTACTTTCTTGACTTTTCCTTAAAATAATGGTGGATGTATGAATTCGAGCAAGCTATAAGGTTATACTGGTTCTGTGACTTTTACAAATATCTCTCTATTGTGCTCATTTTTGTCTGTAACATGTAATTATTCCGGTTAAGAGTTTTGCTAGATGTTCTTATTTGTGCAAATGAATTTCTTAAGTGACTCATCTGTTGTCTTCTCATGTTTGTTCACTCCCTCAAAGGCAAAAAGAATTAATCTGTTTGTTCATTTTAGGCCTTTGGAAGAAGGAGATTTCTTACCTGCATGCATGGGTGATGCTTTCAAATGTTTGGGTAAGGTAGCACATGCAGCACTATGTGCAATCGCGAGGCATCTTCGTCTTAGAAGCGAGTAAGAGAAGTCCTCCTATGTACCATGTCTCTGTGTAGTAGTTGTCATTTTATTTTCTCATCTGATCATGAGATTACTTCTGGCAGTGTCTTCAATCACTTACTTGATGACAATCCGCTGCCTGCTAATGAAGTGTCGTCATCAGTTTTGGTTGCGGCTTTTTCTCATGGTTTCTCACATAATGGTAGAGTGGCGATTAAACCCTCCACAAGTGAGGTTGAGAAGGGGTTGCTGACAGTAGTTGCTTCTGACGGTTCTGGTATTCAGGTACTGCCCTGTTACATTGTCATTTTATTCTTCCTTTCTTAAGACAAAAGAAATTTGGCTGGTGCATGCCAAATTGGTCAGGGTTTATTGAATTTAATAGATGTTTGCTGTATTTATATCACTGCTTCAGTTGCATCCTTTGATAGGTTTGTGATCCAAATGGCCGTTGGTACCTAGCAGATGCAGGATTAGGTCCTAATGAAGTGTTGCTGCTGACAGGGAGGACCCTTAACCATGCAACTGCTGGTCTCCGTCCAGCTGCTTTATTTAGGACTTCTTCTGAGAACTTCTCTGGAGCTATTACTGGTGGGAGGTTGGAATCATTCTGGCATATCTTTCACTGCCTTATTTTCTCCTTTCTCTAAGATACTTCATCTTGTTTAGAGAGAGGAACTTACCAAGTATAAAGGTTGTATGTTCCTTGCATTTGCCATTTGGTCTGCCATGCCTGTTGATAGTGTTTCTACCTGCAGGGCATCACTCATGTTCAGGCTTATGCCTCGTAGCAGTGCTGTATTGGATTGCTCCCCCATTGCTGTAGCCGGCCATATAATTCCTCAGAGCTATCAACCAATATCTGTAAGCCAGTTCATGGATGACCTGTCTATGGAAGAGGATATCTTGTGCAATCATCTTGATAGTAGCTATGTGAGCTCAAACTTGTTTGTTCACAACGTAGTTGATTGCATCTATGCATCAGTTTATTTTCTGAATTGGAAAAGAGTCTTCATAACCTAATTGTATACTGTTGATTCGGTGACAGGTCACTCAGGATAATCTTGTTAGAGAGCCATCTTTGAGAAGTGTACTATCAGATCCCATATCGTAAGCATTGGTTTCTATTTCATGTATAGTTGGATAATCTAAAGGTTCTGAAGGTTCGGCTCAACTAATTTTTTGAACACCATAGCTGTGAAAGAGGAATGATGATAAATTTTATTAGCTTGCCAACTTCATTTAAAGATGGTGTATCTGGATTAATGATAGCTTAGTCCCTTAAATTAGCATCTACAAGCCCAAGATGTTTCAGCTGTGGTGTTCATAAATATGGGTTGTGTGCTTCACTTTATTGTTCAAAGTTCAGCTTTAAATCTTTACTTATTTGTGTTAGTAATGGATGAACTCACTTGATATATTCAGAATGAAATATCGTAATATATATTATTTATCGATGACGTAATTTTAGTTGATAAAATAAAAAAGAGATTAAATAAACTGAAATTTTTTAGGAGAACTTTAGAATCTAAGGGCATTAAATTAAGTAGGATTAAACAGAATATATATATTGTCATTTTAGTAACATAAGAGTGATGATGGTATTATTATCATAGAGAATTGTAGTGTACCACGAAGTAATAGTTTTGAATATTTAGGTTCGATTATTCATAAGAAAGGAAGAATTGAAGAAAATGATACGCACAGACTTAAAATATAATGGATAAAATGACGAGGTGGTATCAGAATTTTGTGTGATAAGAAAATCCCTTTAAGGCTAAAAAATTATTTTATAAAATAGTCATTCGGCCTGTAATCTTATATGGTAGTGAGTGCTAGGCTATTAAAAGTCAAAGATGTTTATAAGATAAATATAGCGAACATGAGAATGTCAAGATAGATATATGAGTATATTAGAATGAATAAAGTACGAAATAAAAATATATCCAATAAGTAGCTGTCGCGCTAATTGAGGATAAATTAAGGAAAGATAGGCCCTTTAGGCATATTTTACGCAGATCTAAAGATGCTATACTGCATAAAAGTGATGTGATTCTATTTGAATACTTTAAGAGAAAAAGAGATAGACCAAAATTAACTTGGCCTAAGGTGGTGGCGAAGGATTTTGAGGAATTGGATTTTTTGTTAGATCTGGTTTATAATCGAAGATAATGGAGAAAACGAATTCATGTAGCTGCCCATGCAAGTATGATAAAGGTTTAGTTTGTTCTTTGTTGTTTTTGCCAGCCACTTTGTTGTTTTGAGTTGAGAACAAATTGCAGTAGATCTTACCTGTAGTACCTTCATGGTTAGCTGCACGTTTTTGAGCGCCCTTAATATTTACATTGTTATGCATTATAATTCCTGTTCTTACTTTTCCCTCTTTCAAAGAGATGATACTTAGAGATGAAATCCTCCACTATTCGTAAAATAAAAGATTGTTTCCTCTACAGTACCCTCTCATTGAATTTCTTTTGATTTTAGTGGAGCATTTCTTGAGGACGCTGTGGCTGTTTCTTGTGGACATTCATTTGGTGGCGACATGCTAAAGAAAGTTATGGAAATGGTATATCCTTATTTTAGTTACTCTGTTTTTCCTAATTCTCTCTTTTTTCCCATTCTGTTGAGACAAGCTTCCTCAATAAATAAAACTCTATGTTCTTATTAACATGTAAGTCAATTTTGAAGAGCAAATGTAATATACTGTCTATCTATATTGTGTTAAGCTTATCATTGTATCCTCTACTTAAACTAACCTTTGAAATCTGTGTACAGTGATGTTGATACTGGTTTTAATTGTGACCTCCTAAGTCATTGTTGTATGCTTGTTAGTAACATTTCAGTTTCCACAAAAAAAATGGCTTCTTTGTATAATAATTATTACAACTATTTGTTTCAGGCAAGATGCTCTCTTTGTAATGTGGAAATAGAAACTGGATTCTTGATACCCAATCTTGGTAATGCTCTTCATCAACTTGTCTTCTTTTGATTTTCCACCTTACACTTGGCATGACTTGTCCAGTGACAATTCACAGCTTTGAGAGCTGCAGCTACATCAATAAAGTACGAGGATGAAAGAAGACTTTTTCATAACTCTGCACTAAGAAAACGAAGGAAAGAAGGGAGTGATCTAGATCCCCGGAAAAGACTTAGCAAGGTACCTGCACTAATACTGACATGGTTTCATTTTGAAAGTGAAAGGAATTTCATAACATCAGTCGTCCTACATCAATAAGAAGTCATCTTTGGCTGCTACTGTAATTTGTTTTGTCATTTCCTTAAGGGTACAAGAGGCTTAGTGTGTGTTTAGTGTAGAGACAGCAGGGCTTATGTATCTATTTTGTTTTTTCTCTTCACAGGAAAATGGGGAGATATCTGTAGATGGTGATACGTCTAGACAAGAAAGAGGCGTTCAGTATCCTTTTGCCGTGAGCGAGAAGGTTTTGATTAAGGTAAATAAAATATATCTGACGCACTTTAGTCGAATTTCGCCAATGATCAAGTTAAGTCAGGATTAAAGCTATGAAAGTTGCAGGGAAACAGGAGAACACCTGATAAATTTGTTGGAAGAGAAGCAGTAATCACTTCTCAATGCTTGAACGGCTGGTAAGTTGAACCATAGAAGTGTGTTTTCTTTTAACAATGACCAATCCTTAAGCTTATACTCTTTGAATTGACGTTTTCATTGGACTTATCTGCTGGTGATAAAGGACAAGATTGTTAAAAAAAGTGAGGGAGCTTCATTGTATGTGTCTAGCCAATAAGTTTCTGCTTCCCAGGCACTATACCGGACCAAAGTTAAATGTGGTGCACTAGCACTTTTCCAACACGTTTTTCTATGCTTGATTTGTATTCCTCTGTATATGGCTTTCATTCCAGGTATCTCCTCGAGGTTCTTGATAGCAGAGAAAGCATACGACTTCAGTACCGTTCCCTCCGGAAGCTTTCTGGCTCTCAACCTGAAAAGCAGCCCAGCAACAACCATTGATTCCAAGCAACAGTTGATCAGAGTCAAATATCTCACTTAGCTGATTCTTGTCATACATGTAAAGCTTTCTCAACGCAAGGTTTTTAGTTTGTTTCTTCTATTTATTTCTTTTTCTTTTCAACTGAATTTCATTAGAGAAGGAAAACGTTGATAGCAGAATGCAGCTGCGGCACTTAACAGATTGTAAAGGTTTTTCGGCTTAAAATTTTCATGTAGAGAAAGAAAAGAAACATTTCTTCTACTATGAATCACTGTATTTTATATGGTAATACTGTAAAAGAATAGTATTAATGAGATAGTCTTTTATTAGGGTTTTGGGAGTTTTACTTTGTTAATTTTGCTAAATCGAGCTACGAAGATCTAAGTATTAGGCAGATCGGGATCTAGAAAGCCCAAGTTCTATATGGAGATGATGAACTGATAAAGTGCTCTTCTTAATTCCACACTACTTGAAAAATAACTGATGATTACTGATGCAAATAGAAGATAAGGAAATTTTAGTATCGCATCCATGTCAGAAACCTGAAATAAACCACTAATCTTATAATGCAAAGTAAGACGAACCACACATGGTTATTTCATCTGCCAACGTATTCATCGAGAATCTTATGAGTAACAGTATTGTTCATAAGATGTACGTAACAACCTTGCGTATGCATGTACCCATGAACATCAATCGACAAGATCCTTGGGCACAAGAACAAAGCATAATTTTGTTGCAGCTTCAACGACAAATTTGATCAACTATTGTTAAATAACAAACAACTGCTGCAAATAACAGATATAAGTTTCATGAATCTTTGCTGTGGAAAAGAATCCATGCTGCAAAGATGACGAATGACTTTTCTAACTCCTGTATGATATAATTTATAACATACCAAACGGAATTACTCTTTATAAAACGCACTCATCATGTACAAAAATAGCTCCAACAGCCTCCCACGAAAGAGGTACATCAGATGGTGCATACCTGCAGGTCTTTCATGAATTTAGGCAGTATATGGCACTTGTCTCACTCCATGACAACCTCCGCCACCATTGCAACATTCATATTGGTTTCAGGTTCAGGTTCAGGTTCTGCTTCCACTTCCGATTGCATAGTCTCCTGGCCCTCCTCTGCTTCAGGAGTCTGCTTTTGAGCATCTGGGGATATCGTCTCACTGGGAGAGACACCTTTAACTGCAACATCAGATTCTGTAGGAATTGATCCATCTTCTACTTCAGCTGTGTTCCCACCACCCTCTGTTTCAATTGCCGGGGTCGAAACCTTCACAGTCATGATAATAAATGAGGTTTAAAAATGTTGGATGCAAATTCGTGATTATATCTAAAGATTTGCGCTTCATATTCCATTACAATTTAAAGCTTCTTCAGACGATAGCACGAGTAAGGGAAAATATTGTAAAATGCATCGACACACTCCAGCCAAGATCATTTTCATGTGATTACGGCAATAGATGACCCATTGTATATCACATCAGTGACCAGGTAAACCATCACCCATAAACTAAACAGACGGTTGAATTACCTGGCTCTCATCAGCTGGCAATGTGACAGATTTTGCTTCATCTTCTTTCTTAGCTCGTTTAATCTTCTCATTTGGCTTTGCATACAGCTTGGATCGGATATCTGGTGGCAGGAGTTCCGGGGGTACAACCCCCTCAATTCCATGGTCAGTGAACTGTATTCATGACTCAATGAGCATTGATGTACAGCAATATTGGAGACAAATTGTTTCTAAATGAATCCGAGAAAACATAAGGGCACATACCCTGGAAAATCCTTCAAGGTCTTGCTTTGCAGAGAAACGAAGACCTTTCCAACAGTAGACCTGCACATTTTCCTTTAAACATAAAAACCATATACTAGGAGTATAAATACAAGAGGTAAATATGCAATGGAAGTGCTTTATGACTAGTTCGATGTATAGTAAACAGCAAAAAAAGGCATGATATCAGTATTGCTCATTATATAAGACTATTGACTAGAAAAGTACCCGGTTGTTTTTGTGGTGAAATTCAGGCTCAATCCCAGCAGAACTATCCATCTGCAGTCGTATCAAAATGCATAATATGTGCAAAAATGTATATCAGAAACTGAAGCTATTCTGCAAGCAATTATTAATAAAAACACATGAATGAGCTACTCACATCTTCTGCAAGGGGTTTCCAATACTCGGTTACTGAAGGCATTCGGATGCGCTCTGGGTTGGTCAAAGCATTCTGGTTATAAAGCAAAACCCATATCAAAAGCAGGGGCAAGATTCAAATATTGGGTGCAATATGAGTATATCACACAGAAAAGTTATAGGCTTTCAAAGAAAACATAATATGAACTAGTAATCAGAGACCTAACACGAGAGTTTACTGGCAAACAATATAACAAACTGGAATATAGATAGTCATAATTATATGTTGGCTGGCTTTACAGTCATAAAATGTATAGCCAAAAGCGTATTCCACAAAAATATGAGACAATTAACATACAAGTTTAATAGGGGAAAAGGTGTGGTTGCAATTGGGCTAATCAAGACCTCCTGCTTTTGAGACACTTCTTAGGTTCTTACTTCTGGAAAACGTGAAAAGTTATTGGCAAAAACTAGAGAGGCAATCATTCGAAGCGGGCTTACATGGTTAGTCTTTTATATATTGTAGTTCACAGTAAAGGTAATGCATGCTTAGTGTGACCAGATACAAAAGTATGACTTGCTCTAAATTGAAATATTATAACAAAAGATGATTCGAAAGATTAATTAGTGACTGATTTGTATGGTTCACCTGATGTGTACATACTTTGCATCTTTAACAAAGGAGCATACCAAAATATTATGCAACAAGTGTTGCAGAAAAGGTAATATTTGCACTCTTTTTGTAGATGCAAAAGCTTATTACCCCAAAAAAAAAAAAAAAAAAAAAAAGAGGAACTGACAGATGTTTCTGGCAATGGAATCTCAAACTATTAAGAAATATACTATAATCTGAATACATACTGGATTTTGATCTGCCCATTTCCATAACTGTGATAACTCCTTGTTCCCTAGCCTCCACCTAGGCTTACTGGAGACAAGCAAAAGAGGGAGCAATCATGCTAATGTTGCTGAAACAACAAGAGCTAGCTGTAAATATTGATGGTAAATGACAAATGTAAAACATGCTTCTCTTTCAGCAGTATGCTTTTGATGCTGTGTGCTGATGGGCTTGTGCATAATGGTTCAACTTGAAAGCACTAGGCAGTCATCGAGAACATTACATGCAATCACATCACCAATATTTTGCTAGGTACAGCCATAGATTCACTTTGCTATAAATCCTACAAAGAACCCCTCATCCAATTTTCTGACAGATTTTCCAAATGTACCAATTGGATCAAGGTCTAACTCTAATTCTGATACACAATAAGAAACCTACAGCTGAACCATTAACCAATTTAAGAAAGACATTAAAAGAATTATTGCATATTGCTTGCATCCAGCAATTATATATAGACCTGAAATCAAAACTGACGTGTCAGTCTCCAGTTTACACGAATTTGCTTAGGTATTGCAATAGTCCATTTCAAGTTTAATTCCTGCTTACTAGATGAGTACTAAGTATTGCATACTGCATTAAAAAAAAAGTAATTGACCGCCTACTAAGGCCATCAGAGTTCCATAGTATGGATCATTTATTCATTTTACCAAGATCATGACAAATAAGACTAACCTAGCAAAGACATGAAAGTTTAACAAGGATAAATAATCACACTGTGTAACAGAAGGATCAAATATACAATCTACAGACAAGGGGTTGATACCGTTTTTTGGTAGCATCCTGTGCTGTCTTCCTCTCAGTTGCTTGTTTCTCATATGGCGGACAGCCATCACGTTTCCACCAAACCTTAATTTAATTGAGAAATGTCAACATAAAAGAGAATCCATCTACAAAATAGATGCAGGAAAGAAGCCAATTCAAATTAATGATACCCACCCAATTTTTCTCTCTTTCTAGTATGTGCTCAATCCCTTGAAGAAACTCCTTCCCTTTTGGGGGTGTGATTTCCAAAAGCTTCTTGACGCGGTCCTCACAAGACCTAATTTCTTCTTTCTGGAATGAAAACAGTAAAAACAGGAGCAGAAAAGACATAACCAATCAACAACCGATAGAAAGAGACATACAATCTTCTGAAGTCTGGAAGACAAACACTGAATTTCAATCAATATAAAATTTGTGACAGACAATGATAAACATAGCGTGAAGGATATCTAAGTGTTAGTTGAAGATATGTTAATGATCAAGGGATGCACCAAATAAAAAGGTTTCAAAGTGAGATAATAATTATAGCCAAATTTCTGTAATTAAAGCTCACAAAAGGACTAAGTCACGGAAAGTAAGAAATAAACTGTGGGTTTGAAGAGACGAACCAAGCTATCAGATGGCCCATCCTTCTCGCTCTTTCCAGGTGCCTACAAATACAACGGCACAAGGATACTAATTATTGGAAGAACCATACAATAAAAAAAGAAAAGGTGCCATCTACTGGTTGGCTTAAAGGTGAGCATTTTTTTGTTGGAAGAAACACCGAAAACGCCAAAAAAAAAACATTTTTTAGGAACCAAAAAGAACATTAGTTGATGTACAATGGACGTAATGATATTTCATTAGATAAATAAATTAAATTCCAGCAAGCAAATCATAGTAGGGACCCATCTCAGATTGTCATGTCATCTGCTACAAAATAACACCTCGAGTTCGGTCGAAATATTGCTTCAAGAAAAACCTGGTGCTCCATATTTTTCACTAACATTACATTTAAAATCATAATTTCTTCCTATTGGTAGTGCATCCACATAGACAGCCAAAAACCCCTTAAATATGAACGGCATAATTGATTTTCATACATCTCATTGCAGAAGTGAAGATATCTTGCATGAGGTTTAAGATAATAGCATAGGATTATCAAAAGAAATTCAGAAGTTAGAAAGTATAGTCCAAACAAGTAAACTGTACCTTAAGATAATCAAACAGTATGAGGCACTGAAGGAGAATATGACGCCGAAAGCTGGGGTCTTTCAGCTGGGAAAAAAGAAACATCACCAAAAGAGTTACTATAGTAGTTAACAAAATCCAAACACATGATTAGCCTCCTAACTCAGGGCATTAATTCAATTATTTCTCTTGTGCTTTAAAAATCACATGGTGGGGAATTGCTAACTGCAATGCAATCAATTTGGTTGCTCAACCCATATATAGTATACAGAAACAACGTTGATGATGATACGAATCAATGACTGAAAGGACAGTGCCTACATCATCAATTCTTTAAGCAATTCCAAGTACAAATGCATCTCTAGACATATACCAAATTGATAATGTTAACAGTAGTCACTACATTTTTACACTTTCATGACAGCAAGGGAATTGAACGCATCATTACTTAAACTGTTCAAGAGAAACATTGGATGCAAAAGCTCAAAGTCTTGATTAGATATTGGATCAGTGTTCCAATGTTGATTTTGACCTTGATGAAAGTCAAATATCCAAGCAGCTTTATAGTCATACTTACCTGTAAACCCATCAATTTACTGCTTGTCAAATACTTAATGCTAAAAGCTGCCTCCTCTTCCTGATCTAAATTGTTTGCATTTCCATCATCTTCAGTTAGAGGCTGAGCTTCAAATGTATCCAGGACAACCTAAAGGGATTTTGCGTATGAAATGAGAAAACAAACATTTGAGCAGTAAATTGCCTAGACAAATTGGAAATGAAATGTCTAAAAGAGTGTTTATTATTCACCATCAAGTTTGAGGAAAACTTTTGCCATTTGGTAGGCGCAAGTGTCATAGCAGCCGGGTTACTAAAATGTTCCTGTATAAATGAGAAAGATTGTTATTCAACGACAATCGCCCAGAAAAATACACCATTAGCACTTACCTATTAGAATTATCACTATCAATTTTAACCTGAGGGCATTGTTCACGATCTCCAAGAACATCTAAGCATCATGATACAAGCAATAACAAAAAATTAAGCACCCTATTGACAGGTTTAAATGATCAATACAAGTGATATGAACGTGATATAGTAGGTTTTCTAGCAAAAGATGCATGGAATAGTAGTTCTTAGTACTTACTTCTACCAGAATGCATCTATAAGACAATAAAAATGCACTACAGAAAACATATCTTAGGAATACCCTGTTATATTTCCATTCTACCAAAACAACATGCAACCTCATCTATGTACTTTGATCATTTACTTGCATGAAATTGTATCGTGACTAATATATGATTCCACAGCTTACATACACTATCTTAGGGTCTTGAAAATAGATTCTGATTGCTATTTTTAAAATGTTATAATCAGGGGCCGTAAGTTCTTCAGTCAATGTTGTGCTCACTGTTGCAACTACATAAAAAGGGCATTCTGCTTCTTAATGGAAAAGAGAATGTAGGTCTTTTTCCAAAAAAACGGCATTTCAATTATGAAATACCTTAAGAACTGGCAGATCAGTAACTTTTCTAAGCTTAGAACTGTCTACACAGAGCAAACAACTTAACTGAAGAAGAAAAGGTGTGCAACCATAACATAGAAATGGAGGAAAGGAATGAACCACCTGTAGACTCCAAAAGGTCTTGTAAAAATTAAAATCAACAGAAATACCTGAAAGAGAATTAGTAAAATAGCATTACTTAGGCATGTAACTACATCAAACAAATTATTGGAAGGCAGAGCCTTATGATCAGCTACAACATACCCTCTGGTGCATCTTTTTCATATTTTGTTTCATTCGATGTGTTGAAAACCCCCTTCACGTTTAAAGCTGTTTAAATGATGGTAGTCGATCATGCATTTTTTAAATGGGTTGTAGCCAATGGCAAACATGGTAAGAAAGTTTAAATAACCTGAGCGTTCCGACAATGGAAAGAAATGGGCAAGGAACATGAGAATTCGTCCACAAAATACAACATCACTTGCCTGGAAAAACAACACAAGCTCAATATATTAGTCTAACATTAGCATCGAAAGAAATTCAAGTGCCTAAATGTACAGATACAAGACACTAGTTGCTTAAGAAGCATCACATTTTCTATCTCAATAGTAAATTAAACACTTGACCTACTTCTGTATCCAAACTTATTTCGCAGAAGCTATCGTGTCAATAAATCAAGCCCTTTCAGCAAATAAAAAATTGCATCAAACATTTTTGCTGAAGATAGCACAAAAGTACATTGCATTATGTTTGAATGTGCAACATGCTTTGTGAAAAGAAGTAGGGCTGCTTCCCTTACTCCCACCTTCAACAAACCAAGCCCCTAACTTACAAAAGATTTGAGATGCATGAGTCACCTATAATGTATATTCTGAAGAATGACATATTGTCCTCAGATAATGAGTATCAACAGATACTTTTGAGTGGCAAGAGAAGCGGTATAAGAAATAGTTAAAGATACAAATTCTTGAGCAACAATATTAAATCATCTAATGTTTGGAGATAATGTGCTTCAAATGCGCATGGTAAAAATTCTAAGGAAAAGAAAGGAAGAAACTCACTGTAAAAAAATATCGTCTTATTAAGATCAGTTTGTTCAATTGCGCTCACTTTCCCAATTACATACTAGCAATCAACATTTTGTTTATTCTTCTTGTCAAACAGGATAAGACGCTGTACAACCCATATAATAACTCTAATATCAATTAATGGTTTGCTAGAACAAAACCTATCCAACAAGTGAGTAGTTTGACTTAATACCTTAGATAGTCTTCGAAGAAGTTGGTTGCATGTCCTAAGCATCACGAGCTTTCCTCGCCCAAAGAGTTCTTGCTGCGGTAAACAATACTTCCAATACATGATGAACACTTTATCCATACAGACAAAGGCTTACATAAGCAATATATTTTTCAGCTATAAAATAGTAAAACAGAGAACCTTTCCCAAGACATCTTGCTTGCTCTCGATATAACCAAATACTTCTTTGCAGTCTTTCATTGTTGACATTTCTGTCAAATCTTCTAACAATTGAAATATCATTCCCCCTTCGACATGCCCTCTTTCACAAAGATACAGCACAATGTCTGTGCATGAAACACGATTAATTAAAAAAGGAATATAGAATATCTGATCTTACTAATTTTAACTTAAGAATTATTTAAGCTTTTTACATCAGGTCTAGCTGAAAGTAACATAAATGGACAAAAAGATACAGATGTCAGAACATTTCGCCCTTGAGCACATGCTAAGTTTTACACATGTCTAGCTGAATGTAGACTAGAGAACAGCAAATGGGTAAAATGATACAGATGTGAGAACATTTCACCCTTGAGCACGTATCATGTAACTCCTTTCGTATACAAATGAGCCTAATTGGCTCACAAAGCATCAACTTTTAACAAAATTAATAAGATGACTATGGTCTACATACCAAGAAGATGTGGTATCTTCCCACGAATATTATCCCCATCATCAATGGATCGACCATATGACATAATCATTTCACCTGACTGAACTGCACAAGACTAACCACACAGAAATTATATACAGAACGTTAAACAACAAAAATAAAAATAACTAAAGTACTAAAATTAAACTTTCGATAGTATATAGCACCTACGCTCTTAACTTGGAATATACATGAGTATCTTTGACTATGTGCACATAACCAGGATTAACTAGAAACTAAAAATAAACTTTACCAAAAGAAAAGTTATAATTTTTTAAAGAAAACAACAGAAGTCTAAGAAGTTGATCACCAGAAAAAGAATATTCAAACCAATTAATAGGACACACCTATTTTTTAAAAGAACAGAAAGAACTTGAAAATAACAAAATGTTACTTTGGAAAGTCAAATGAAGAACTTAACAGAAATAAGGGGACAAAGAAATTGTAATTGATTCTAATAGTAGTGATGCTCTGCAATGACACTTTTTAGCCCCGGGCTTACTTATTACAGTCCAAACTCAATGTCTCTTAGTAACTTTAGCAGGCTTTCTTACTCTTCTGCTCATAGTGTGCATTGACTCCCACTAGTAAATAAAAAATTAAATTAAATTAAATTAATAGCTGCTCACTACTATCTCTTGAAGTAATGTTCTGAGAGCATTTTCCAGCAGCTGATTCTCATCTTGAACGAGTACAGTTTGTTTCTGTTAAAACATGGATATGAACATTAGACCTTTGATATCTTGGAATGTAGAAGCATGGTAGACTTTCGTGATCTACAAACATATCAAACATATGACATTAGTCTTCTATTCAAAATTTAGCTTTGTTAAAAATCAACAGTACCTGCGGATTGATTGCTTCTTGTACTGCTTGAAGAGCATATTCTGCTAGGGGCTGAGAATTCTGAAGCACTTTTCTAAAAACTTCCTAAAGACATACAAAACCACCTTGTTAAATTGCTTTACTGTATGCAATTTCACCAAAAATTCAAAATTCAAGGCAAGTTAATCATGCAAGCAAACTCTACTATTTTGGGAGTTTGAATAATTTTGAAACATTCCTTGAAGTTTCTGATGTATTGAAAAGTGGAAGAGGTGTCCTTGAGCAGTTATAGAGTGGAAAAGCTCAAAATTTCAAGGAACGGTGAATCCCAAGACATAAACATGAGAAAAGAACACTTCGAAGATGTCTAATATTCTCCATCCAGTTGCCTACTTGCTAAAAATAAAATCATAACAACAACAATACTAAGCCCTCGAGCTTGCTCATTCACTACTACTACTTCCGATAGTTTTAATTTCTTGTTGAACGACAGCGCTATGGCATAGATCAGAAGTATTCTTAGTATTTGGGTGAGACAGAGAGAAGCAAGTTCAAGTTCGCTAGTTTCAATTCCAGTACTGAGTTAAGATACTTTGATTTCATTTTTTTTTTCCTTGTGTCTATCAATCTCTAACAGGAAGGAAGGACACAGAGAGAGAGAGAGAGAGAGAGAGATTACGATGACAGAATCACGCTCGGCGTGGCTGGAGGCATGAACAGGAGCACGTTCCTTGGTGTGTTGATGAAGAACAATTCTTAAACCTGGAGTCCCCTCTGCCGTTGCCATTGCCGCCTCTGCTCCGTAGCCGGCCGGCCGCTATTGAGCTTGTGTTGGGTTTTAATTGGGGGTTGAATAAATACTGGATTAGCCCAACACAATACCGGCCCAGTATACCTTCCACCAAGATTATCACCAAGATATTCGCAGTCTACTTATCGAGCCCATTTATTGGAATCTCGAACGGCGCAATTAGGTTGCTGTCACAATGGCTAATATGTAAATAAGTTACACTTAGAGGTTATTAAAAAACTAACGTAACCGCAAATCTCGAAACCCACCGACCAGTTCCACTTCCCATCATTAAAAGCAAAACCGTACTTGCCAGTTCACACTCTTTCTTCTCTATCTCAGTCAAATCTTCTTTCTCGAACTCATCGTAGGAGACAGAAAACTTCACCGACCCAATGCTTCTTCTTCGTTCGCTTCTTCTCTCATTCTTCTTCTTCTTCCTCAATGGAGTTCTTTTGGCGAGGGCAACAGGTAAAAACAACAATCTGACAACGGTAATGTCGAGCAAAGGCTGCGGGTTGTTCGCAAGCCTTCTCTCTTCAACCGCCGACGCGATCCAGACATACACCGATAACTTGCAGAGCGGAATAACGGTCTTTTGCCCTACTGATGCTGCTATCAAGGCATTCTCGCCTAAGCTCAAGAACCTGAGCGGTGACGCCGTTACTTCTCTCCTTCTTTACCATGCTATCCCGGTTTACGATTCTCTCGACATGCTCAGACAGGGTAATGGTGCTGCTAACACTCTTGCGACTGATGGAGCTACGCGTGATTACAATCTCACTATTCAGAATGATGGCGAGACGGTTACGATCCGAACGGCCGCGGCGGAGCCTGCCCGCATTACTGCCACAGTGTTTGATGCTGATCCTGTCGCTGTATTTTCTATTAATTCAGTTCTCCAACCGCTCGATCTTTTTCCTCCACCTCCGGCACCGGCTCCCGCGCCAACACCGGCGGCAGATTCTCCGGCGCCACCTGCGGCTGATGAGGAGTCGTCGCCGCCTGCTCCTGCAGGTGAACGAGGAAAGAAATCATCGCCGGCGAAGGACGGAACGCCACCATCTGGTGCGGGGTTGCTTATTGCGGACGTTCGGGTAGCGGTGGGCTTTGCAGGTTTGGTGCTGTTGCTTCAGTGATGCGGGTCTTCTGCTTTCTTTTCTTTCGGCTTCTTCTTTGTTCTTTTTCAGGTTATCTAAGCACGTGCTGTGTGAGATTTGGAGGTTTTTACTTAACTCTTGAATGTTTCTAGAAACGTGAGGAAAGAAGAAAACGAGAAGTAGAGAGATCGAGTTTGGCTTGTGTGATTGAGTGTGGATTTGGTTTCTGGTTATGGTGCGTGCATGTTACTGTGGGTTGCTTGTACTTTGTAGCAATTGAATTCAATTCCATGGGTGCTTTCATATTTGTGTTTTCCATACCTGTCTTCATGCATGTCCATGCTTTGGTTTTAATTATTCTGCCTGTACCACTGGGTGAACAACTGATTTGTATGTTGTGACTTCAATGATCATTCACTATTCTGAAGTACAGGAACTCAGGTCAACATAATCACTACACAGATCAGATCTCATGTAGTCAAAAGCACTACAATAGTACAATTCAGAACACTGTTTTCCCAAAGCAATATGCACTCAACAAAAGCTGGAACTGATCAAGTCACCTTAATTTACAGAAAATTAACCCTGGAATGTACATGAGCTCATTGCTACACCGGTTACCAAAGATATCCTGCAAAGTGCTGACAAGCTATATTGCTAGGAATGCCTTTCTGCTAGACACTTGAAGTGATTTGAGCTACCACATTTATCAGAATATGGCAAGACAATGCCAGGTAGGAAAACCCAGGAAGATTTAAAGTTGCCAATCAACGTGGGTCAGGCCCCTTTTTTCTCCAAAAACTAGTTGTTTTGAGAGAAGTTCCTATCGTAACAGACAAATGTTAGGATAAAAGAATGGATTATAAAACAACTAATCTTCACTAGCTAATGTAAAAAGCCATGTACAAGATGTTATGGAAGGTGCAAGTTAAAAAGATAAATAGATAGGCCAGCCATGGAGGAGGCACCAAAAGATCTATAGAAGATGCTATTCCATCAGACTAATCTATACAAGATTATAGTCATGATATGTGGATATGAAAATGTTGCACAAAAACCAACATTTAACTGCATAAGCTTTCGAGTAAAATCATATCTACTGCTTTTGACATCAAATATATCAGGAAAACACAACAATTTGGTTCTTTCAGAAGCTTTTTTGAATTTAGAAAATATTTAAAAATACTTATTGAAAATAAACTTTTCTAAAAAAATATTTAAAAATTTTTTTAAAACGAGTTATATATTTTTTTACTTAAAAAATTAATAATAAAATTTTACGATGTAAATTTTTTGTACTTTAAAAATTTTGTAAAATTTTATTAAAAAATATAAAATAAAAATTGAAATGAAAAGTGGAAAACAAGCTCTCTCAAACATGCACTTAGATCTCTCTATTAACTAGATCTAATAACAATACTTTCTTTTAAATATACGTAGTCATACGTCTCAAGTTAGCTTCTTTTTCTAAAAGAAGATAGCCTCAACTTAATTTATCACTGTCTCAATACTAGCCCAAACTTCATAATAAGTGCTTTTGGAACTATGTTCAATAGTAATTTAAGGCGCAGGAAACAACCATATATATTATAAGACTTTCACCTGCATCCAAAAAATCCCCTATTAGGGATAGCCCTGACGGATGGGCAGCTTTTAAAACGTGGTGCTTTGAGTCGTGAATAATTCCGCATCCATTATGTGAACAAAGTAAATATCCGAGTATACAACCATTCCTATGTCCAATACCAAACTTGTTACTACAAGGAAAAAACATAATAAATACTAACATTATCAAATGAACACCATCGTTTCATTCGATAAGTTTGACAATTGGCTGCCACAAATGTAGGACGTGGAATCCGGCGAAGTAAAATGAATTGTATAGGATAGGTATCATTGACAACAATCATTCTCTAAATTAATAGAGCAATTATAATGGACATGAAATAGCTTGGCTGCATTCACAGGAATACTTGCATCAAGTAAGGAAATTGAGTATATAAAAGATACCTTAACTTCTCCTGTAAGATTTGCCCAGAAAGAAAATCAACTCGACTTTTCTTTTGTGAAATTGTTAGAATTACCACATTTGCAAATGGTTCCCATCCTTTCTTAGCATGTGAATTTACTTGATGTTTGTTAACTGTAGAAAGAGAAAGAAATAAGACACCGCAAGTAAATGGATCGTGTACCAAAAACTTATCAATGAATGTAAGAGATCAGGACACGCATGAATCCATGAGTCTACCAAGAAAGACAGGTGACTCATTGCTACAGGCAGCTCAAAATAATAAACAAACATGTAACAAGAGAAAGCAGCATACCTATAAGTACAGTATTGAGTAGGAGGACCCCCTATGAAACATCAATGTACGCATATAAATGTAAGGAAACAAAAAATACAGAAAAAAAGGGAGCCTAATCAAACCTCACTACCTGTACTGCCCATCTTTCCAGATTTCCATGCAAAGGGATTGAATAACCTACATCTTTATGGAGTTCCTTGAATATATTAACCAGACTCTAAGGGATCTCAATTCCTCTAGTATTGAGAATGATAAATTCACGGCTTGGCCAGATCCATGATAATCATCCTGCAACAACAGTTAGAAGGGTGAGTTCCACTAAGATCCCTTTTTCTTTTGGCGCATAGAGGTGTCCGAGTCTATTGATAAGAAAATTTTAACTATTAAAACGGGGTTTCCATTTATTTGAAACCATGACCTAACATCTATGGGAATCAAATCAGAGGCAAAACCTTTTAAGAAGGGAGTTTAAAATCTGCTACAGCACGGGTACTTTTAACCACACAACAAAATACATAGAGCAGATTCCTTCTTGATAAAAGCAACAATGAAAAGAAGAATCTTGCAAGAGAGAGTAAGAGATAAAATTATTAACAACTATCAGTTTCCCTTTTGTTGCCAAGCTTTTTGAGGTAAAACATAAAAACCTTTAATCTAAGAGCTTTACATGTAAAAAGCACTTGAAAATAGCTCCAAGATAGTTCCTTGATGCAGCTGGCAAGTTCCCATGAACTGACTAGATTATTAACCTGGGAGATGTTGAGGTCTTAGAGGAAATGTTATGCATAGTTATAACGCAAAAATAAATGATCAAAGTCGAAAGAAGCAATCTTGATTATAAACGCAAACAATTTGAGCAGACTAACTTTAATGTTGCTCATAGCAATTTACGGACCACCATGTTACGAATTATTCATAAGACTGCCTCATGGCATGAAAGTTCTACTTGCCACCAAACGATTTCCTAATGTTAAGACTTATATATGACAAAAGCATATGGTAAAACATAGTAGTATGCCTTCCCAATGATCACAGCTCTCGCATGTTCAAATGGCGTCGAGTTGTGTTGCATTGAGTATCAGATATGGAGGATAGTACATTTGAAAACTCCCACTAACCTCTCTCTCCACTAACTTGCACAAATTCTTCGCATACAGCTTCTGTAGCTCCCGTGGAATTTTCCACGGGAATTAGGAATTTTCCACCAAGAGCTCCTCTAGCTTTACATAGCCCTGACCTTCAATTAATACAACCAGCAGATCAATGCACACACAGAAACCATGAGAATTAGAAAGAGAGATTATCACAGAAAAAAATGTGGTTAACTTGACTAAAATGATATTCAGAGAACAAATGTGAGAATGTTAGACGATTACTAGCTAACTAACTAACTAACACCTCCCAAGATTTATGTCTTATATCCCGAACTTCCACCTTTATAGTTCTACATGCAGAACGAAAAATTACAGAATAACAAAAAGAAGATAACTCTTTTGAAGAAGACAACCAGAAAAGAGAGAATAGTGTATACCTTTGGCCTTATCAATTTTATCTTGGCAGTGGCAGAAACCGAAATCGGGAATTTTGGAATTAGGGTTCAGGAGAGGCGGTAGAGGAGATCGTCTTCATTCTTCGTTGGCCGGAGAATGTCGAATACGGTTTTTGGCGCGGCTGCAATTTCTCTTTCTCTTTTGTCCCCGCCGATGAAATGAATGAGATCTACGGGTTTGGGAACTGGGAATTTGAGAGAGTGAAATTGATAGAAGGGGAGAATTTTGGCGGGAGGAGAATGTGATTGGCGGGAATAGATTACTCGGTCCATTAGTTCTCAGAAGATGGGCCATTAACAATCAATAGGCCAAATGGCCCAAGTTAAGTTTTATAGCATGTCGTTAGCATCTCGCCGAAGCAAACAAGCAACTCCACAGAAAATGACGGAGCTCAAAAGTCGAAACTCACTATATCCACGCGTTATTTCCCCTGCCTTCGTTCTATAATTTATAGATAACTCAAATCACCATCGAAAATATTTTTGTCTCGTTCTTTCAACGAAGATTCTTAAAGAACTTATCCACACGAGCCCGAAATGGCTCACCACTGTACCAGCGCAACGGTGCGCGCACCACTTCACCGCACCATTACTTTTACTCTTCAACTGCTCGTGGTCATCGATATGCTCACTCTTTCTCGCTCCACCGTTGCAGCGCTCTCCCTCTCCCGCTCTTACGCAGCGTTCGCTCGCCGGTCACGGAACTCGATTGTTATAGCGGACGGGTTTAAGTACTACAAATCAGTGCCGTGCCCTATCTGGTCGAGTTCTTTTACTCTCTGTTTGCCTCCGAGACCTGTTGGTTTTGTTCCTGCTGCGGCCATGGCGACTGCTGCTAACCCTGCTGCTGATGAGAGTGTTGAAAGGAATCCTCTGCTCCAGGATTTTGTTTTCCCGCCGTTTGATGTTGTTGAGCCGAAGCATGTTCGCTCTGGGATACTGGAACTGCTGAACAGATTGGTAATTTTAATCTTTGTCTCTCTCACCTGTTTCGATGGATCTAATTCCATTTGGGTTTGAATGAGCAAGCACCTAATTACGTGATAGAAATTGCTCAGAAAGTTATTAATTGACGCATTTTGTTAGAAAAGGTTATGATCGCAAATGTGATTTGAAAGTCAAAAAGTTATGAATATGAATCTGAACAGCAATCATAAGCGGGATACTTAGATCTCCATGAATGGCTTGTTTAACTGGATGCTGTAATGGTTAATTGTTGTGCAGAATAAGGATCTAGATGAATTGGAGCGGATGGTCGAACCAACTTGGCCAGGACTGGTGGAACCTCTCGAGCAAATCGTGGACCGCTTGCAGGTTGTTTGGGGGATGGTGAACCACCTCAAGTCTGTGAAGGATTCGGCTGATCTCCGTGGTGCCATTGAGGAAGTCCAGGTATGATGGTGTTGATCACAAAATCATGAAAGATATTTTATGATTTTGCATTCTGGGAATATTGCTTTAATTATGGACTTGCTTCCCACAAACAAAATGCCATTGTCTGCAAAGTAGCTAGGGCAATGTTTTACTTGCACTTTTCAAGTCTTTAGTATTAGAGTTATTTAGTTACTGATACATTTCAGGAAACAACTATCACTTGCAACTGTATTATATTATGATCGTATAGTGATTCCAACTGCATTTGTTCAAACAATATGATATTTAACTGCTCATATAAATTTTGCATTATTTATTTATGTCAGTATTGAGGACGCTGAACCCACTTTCTATGTATTAGCCTGTTAGTTTCCCCTTTCTTCACTTTTTCCTATTATTTTTATAATTTTTTCCTTTCTGTGTTGCTAAGGTTTTCTCTTAATTGTTGATCACCAGCCTGAGAAGGTTAAGTTTCAGCTTAGACTGGGGCAGAGTAAGCCTCTTTACAATGCATTCAAGGCCATTCAAGAATCTCCTTCCTGGTCAGGTCTTAGCGAAGCACGCAAACGTATAGTTGAAGGTAAACATGGCTACACTTCAAATTAGCATTGTGATGCAAAGAAGTAATTGGCTCGCGGTTGCTCCTCTTTTAGCTTTTATATTTGGTTTTGTCAAAATAACTTGCCATGTAATATCTGCAATGGTGGTGTGCGTTTCATGGCACTCCTCTTGTGATTGGATTAAAGAAAGATCTTAAGCAAGGTGGCATGGGACAAAATAGAAAGAAAATTGAATTCTTTGCAAGGAAAATTTGGAGCTTTGCCTTCCATCACTGTGAAGCTCCACCATTCATCTAGCCTTCACTTTAGGATAACAATGTTATAGTATTTTTATCTTGATCATGGATATTCCTATGTAGTTTCATTTGTGTTGTCGCGTGTTAGTTAATTACCTGAGCTCCAACTTATCATGTCACAAATTCGTGCCTAATGATCCTCTTCGTAGTTCTGCAATGGATGATGTTGTGTGCACTAGTCTCATACTGGACACTAGTTTTTCTAACCCAGAGGAAGATCTTAGAATCATGCTAGGAAGGTTTCATATCGTAAGAATTGAGATAAGTTTTAGTATAAAAGTGCCTCAATTTGTCTTAGGCTTGAAGATTGGGTGCTTTCTTTTTGTCATTTCATATGGCATGCATAGACTCGGCTTCTATTGTAGTATTAAATTGATAGCTAATTTTATGTGTTTAGAAGCTGAAGTTATCTTATTTTGTTTATGTCGGAATTATTCTAAATACAATTAAGCAACCAAGTTTCGTTGCACTTTCAGAATAAGCTATTTTGATAGAGTTTCTTGAATGCTTAATATAACAACAATTAAAAGCCAATACATCTAAGCTTTTATATTGCAGCCCAGATAAAGGAAGCTGTCCTTAATGGTGTTGCTCTTGAAGAAGAGAAAAGGGCTAAATTTAATGAAATTGAGCAAGTAAGTTCTGGAAACAACTAAATCAATGATATTCTTGCTGGAGAATAATCACTTCATACGAAGTCAACTTTGAATCGCTATCACAGAAGCTTTTGTTACAAATTCTCACGATACATGTGTGACTAGAAGCTCCAAAAGTGCACAGCAAGTGACATCTTAAAATTGTTGCAGGAACTTGAAAAATTGTCTCATAAATTTAGTGAAAATGTCTTAGATGCTACAAAGAAGTTTGAAAAATTGTTTACAGAGAAGAAGGATGTTGAAGGTCTGCCTGCTACTGCACTTGGTTTGGCAGCCCAGACGGCTGCTTCAAAGGTAGCTGTTAGTAAAGACCTCTTGGTGATGCATTTTCACAGTTTATCCCTTGGATGTAGTTACTGATTTTCTTCACATCACCAGGGTCATGAAAATGCCACTGCTGAAGATGGACCATGGATGATCACACTTGATGCACCAAGCTACCTATCTGTCATGCAACATGCAAAGAACAGAACTTTACGTGAAGAAGTGTATCGTGCTTATGTGTCACGGGCTTCTGATGGAGATCTTGATAATACTCCTATTATTAATCAGATTTTGAAGCTGAGGCTGGAGAAGGCAAAGCTTTTGGGATATAGTAATTATGCTGAGGTATTTTATTCTATTCATTTTGGATGATCTTCTTTTCGTTTGTTTCTTTCTGGCTCATTGCGTCACACCTATCCTTCGAAGCCCTCTTAGTTCCAAATATGATTTATTTATAGGTAAGCATGGCAATGAAAATGGCTACTGTTGATAAAGCAGAAGAGCTCCTTGAAAAGCTACGCAGTGCTTCATGGGATCCTGCAGTTCAAGGTAAAATATTTTCATGTCTATAGGTAGGAACTACACCTTGAAAGAAGGTATAACAGTGTCATTTTTTATGGTAAACTGGATAAACAAGTAGTCAGATCAGATGTACATTTTGTAGTAGTTTTATGCAGCTAACACCACTAAACTTGTTTCACACTGCCCATTAAGTCATATTGTTCTTATATGTAGACTGTTCTTACATCAGATGCGCTGATTCTGTCTATCAAAAATCAGTAGCTAAGGTTGAAGTATAGAAAGCCTTGCTATAGCTCGTTCTTGAAATATCATTTAATATTTCATCATTATAGTCCCAGCTCAATGACTTTTGCTAGCTCGGATCTAATATTTCTTAACAAAGGCTGAGACATGTACTATGTAACTTTACATCCTTGATCTTTTCATCACACTTGAGTCTTGGTTTTGCGCTTGAGTTTTGCGTTAATGTACTTTTTGGGCAATCAACAGACATGGAAGATGTCAAGAATTTTGCTAGAGAGAGGGAAGCTCAGGAGGCTAATGAATTGAACCATTGGGATATCACATTTTGGAGTGAAAGACTTCGGGAGTCCAAGTATGAAATTAATGAGGTTGTTCCTTGCTCATACTGACTTAATTTATGTTATTATTTTGAGCTTTTTAAGTTTCCACTTACAATTAGTGTTGTTTGGCTCCCTAACCTTTTAGGAGGATTTACGTCCATACTTCTCATTGCCAAGGGTTATGGATGGTCTTTTCAGTCTTGCGAAGAGGCTTTTTGATATCAACATAGAACCTGCTGATGGTCTTGCTCCTGTAACTCTCTCTCTCTCTCTCTCTCTCTCATATGCATGCATGCCACATTCACACAAACCTCGACCCTGCACATGCGCTCACAGTCAGTCATTTGTTATGACAAACTAAAATCATGTCACGTGCAAATCCTTTGGAAACCCACATCCATGTGAACTTATGCAGATCTCAGTGCATATGGTCTGGAGTGCCTGTTAAATTTGGTTGCAATTCTCTTTTTTGGCAGGTCTGGAACAATGATGTGAGATTTTATTGTGTTAAAGATTCTTCACACAATCCCATCTCCTACTTTTATTTTGATCCATACTCAAGGCCATCAGAGAAACGTGGTGGAGCATGGATGGATGAAGTTGTTTCACGCAGCCGTATCTTTGCACGTGATGGTTCGCCTGTAAGGCTGCCTATGGCCCATATGGTTTGTAATCAAATACCTCCAGTTGGTGGTAAGCCTAGCCTCATGACCTTCCGCGAGGTGAGTATTCTTTGAAGTAATAGTTTGGAGCATTCTTGTTTCTTTTTCGGTTTTCATACTAATTGAAGCTTATACTAAGAGACTAGCTAGGGTGCCGCGTTTAACATCTTGAAGCTCGTGTTTGACAATTTGTGTCGTTGCAATCTAGACTTTCATGTGTCTAATCTGAGCCTAAAACAAACTCTCTTTATTTTTCATCTGAAGTTCAAGGAGAATTTCTCTTAGGTTGATGATATTTTGAATTTTAAGCTCCACTGCGACTCTCTTTTTGTAGGTTGAGACTGTGTTCCATGAATTTGGCCATGCACTTCAACATATGCTCACAAAACAAGATGAAGGCCTAGTAGCCGGAATTCGAGGGATAGAATGGGATGCCGTTGAACTACCTTCTCAGTTTATGGAGAACTGGTGCTACCATAGGTAATTGTAGTTATCATGTAATTTGATTGTAAGATATTAATCAGAAAAGTTTTGCCCCCATGTCATGCTTTTTTGTGTGTGTAAAAATCCTCTTGTTTGGGTAGTTAATCAGATACATGTGTAAATGTATTTTATTGGTGCCATAGGCATGTAAAGTTTGGGTTCTAGTATTGGCAAGTTGATGGAAGCTCCCCTTATGAGAAGCGCAGGAGAGGCCTAAGACAACTGAACTAGAGACTTTTAAAATGACTTTCTTACTAGCATGATTGGAAATATTGTTGAGGACAGAGCACGGTGGTATTGGAGGTTCCATGTGGCTGGCCCAGTTAGTGGGATGAGGCTTGGCTGTTGGGTTTCTTTCTTCATTCTTTTCATTGGCTCAATTCTCATGGAAAAGTAGAACCAATGACATTTGTAGTTCTGATTAAGTAAGGACAGAATGGAACCCTTAGGGAGAAATAATCTGATGAAGTTTTTAATTTCATAGGATATGCTTGCTATAGATTTTTTGTAGGAGTATGTTAAGTTGTTGACATCAGAATGCTCGAAAGACATAAGTTAAATTGATGGTAGCTTTGAGGCGTAGCTGCGATCTTGCTGCAAAATGTGAACAAGAATGTTTGTTGGCAATGGCAGCTGTATGATGGAATGGTTGCATGCATACTAGTTGTATAACTGAGAGGCTGAAGGTGCTCTCTCTGTAGTAAGTCATCTAGTCTTGTTCCAGTCCTAGGCTTAAGCAGAAGCTTCTTATTTGCAGCAGCTTACTCTTTGTAGTGGTCAGTTTTGTCAGAATATGATTGCAATTGATTCATTGAAATATTTGCTATGTTGACTTTGATATGTCAAACCATTCAACTCTTGTACCATTAGGCATTAGTTAGACAATTAAGCTGTAGCTATGGCCTTTGTTACTAAATTTAGGGGGCGTTTGGCTAAGCTTTCCAGAAAAACAACCCTTCAATTTTTCAGTTCACGTTTTTCAATACACTTTTTATAAGCATTTATAGAATTTATTTAAAAATTTAGAAAGTATAGAAAAATTCTATGTAGTAAGATCTTTTTATTGCTTATTATTATTATTATTATTTAGTAAAAAAATAGAGCTCGTTTTTCAAAATAGACAAAAATATCTTTCGTTCCAGAAAAGCTCCATTTCAAAAGCACTCCAAACGCCCTCTAAATATAATCAATGATATTGCTTAATTTTCATTAATAATGCTATACTTTTTACCTTATCTCTACATAAAACCTAAGATGTTTATGGAGGAAAAAGTTATAGTCTGGTGGTGTACACATAGTTGACTCTGATCACATGTTCTGTGTTTACGTCAGAAATTTTCATGTTCATTTGTGCTTGTTAACAGAAACTCACAACTTATATGCATATTGCATGCGCCAAACAATATCTTGTCTTATATCAATTTTACTGTTGAATGCGGCAGGGATACTCTTATGAGTCTTGCAAAACATTATGAAACTGGGGAAGTTCTTCCTGAAGAAATTTATCAGAAACTCCTTGCTGCAAGGACATTTCGTGCTGGTTCTCTCAGTCTACGTCAGGTCAGTGTTGTACATATGTTCGTACTCTTACTCCAGCCTGTTGTGTCCAGCAGGCATGGTACAGTAACTGCTATTCTCTGATTTATTGGCTTTGATGTTGTAATTTTGTTTATTTGCGTAAGTCTTAAGGTAGTAATACTCATTTAAATGAGTCTCATAACTAAGCCTGCATGGCTTATTGTTGTAGATACGGTTTGCAACAGTTGACTTGGAGCTGCACTCAAAGTACTCTCCTGATGGATCGGAGTCTATATTTGACGTCGACCAAAGGGTAGCAAAGAGAACACAGATCCTTCCACCTTTGCCAGAAGATAGATTCCTTTGCAGTTTCATCCACATATTTGCAGGTTGAGTGATTTGCGATCTAACTGACCAGATTCTTTCTTTGACATTTTCATTCTCCATGTAAACTTTAGGGTTCTCTCATTGACTGTCATCTTCTATAGGTGGATATGCAGCTGGATACTATAGTTACAAGGTGGGTTACTTATTGTTTCTTGTTTCTTATATTTATGCTGCTCAATACTCTCCATTTATTTATTATAGTCTGTATCTTTGTCATCTCGATTTGCGCATAAATGTTTGGTTTTTCTGCCAAATAATATTGTGTCACATCACTGTGGCTGGATGTATTCTCTCTGCACGTCTTTTATACAGATATCTGTGCTATCTACTGGTACTTAATATTGGATGTTCCTGTGATGGTTTTATGATCAGTTTTGACAATATATCATTGAACAAGTTTATAGCATGATTTAAGCTCAGTACTTCATTTTTTTTAATTTATTTTTTTTAGCATGTTTTAACAAACTTTAGATGGTGACGTGTTCTGACTTTTGGTTCATGCAGTGGGCTGAAGTGCTGTCAGCTGATGCTTTCTCAGCTTTTGAAGATGCTGGCCTAGATAATGAGAAGGTGTGGCCTTAATCATATGCCTGTTGAATACCGTCATGTCAGTTGTTTATATTGAAACAGGCTGCATTTTATATATGTGCGCATTTTATAAACATCTGAATTAACTGTGATACTTTGAAACGCATTTGCAATAATGACCTTTTCCTAAGTAGTGCTATTTGAAGTTCGTCATGCAGGTACCCCCTCTTAGATATGCCTTCCACTTAAAAGTTGTGCTTGACTATGCCTTTTGTTGATTTGTTTGCTAATACCCAAACATGTAGAAAGAATATTGGACAATTGATGTAGAAAGTGTATGGGGCATGTCAAGAAACACTACTACCATTAAGGTGAAAACTGTGATAGGGTAATAAACCTTAGTCTCTGGCATTAATCTGTGAAATTATCTACTCGTGACTACTCATTTCTTTTTCCAGAATCCTGGATTGTACTTAATGCAAATACTGGAATTAATCTGTTAAATAATCTGTTCAGCTATATACATATCGTAAGTGTTCGATTTGTTGAACAGGCCATTGAGGAAACAGGGCACAAGTTTCGAGAAACCATTCTTGCACTTGGAGGTGGAAAACCACCCCTTGAGGTCAGATTTACTTTTTCATGATAACAATTTCGAGCTCTTTTCTTGCTAATGGCTTCCGCAAAACCCCTCTTGATGACCATTGTGTTTATTCTTTTGGAATTGCCAGGTATTTGTTGAATTCCGAGGACGGGAACCCTCTCCCGAACCTTTGCTCAGACACAATGGATTGTTGCCTGTTGCTGCATGAGGTTCATCAGAAGCATGTGCTGCACAGCATATAAGCTCTATTACCTCATGGTTCCTCTTTCAAAGGATTGATGTGAATTTGTGGAACCTTGAGCTTGGTTGAGAGGCAATTTCCACATGATCACTTTGTAACGGGAAATATTTATACCGGTTGCATTGCATTAGATTCAATAAAATCTTCTTATGTATATTGTTTGGCATGTAGAGTCTATCATGCAACTTGAAATCAAAGGTGCCTCTTATTATATACGAGCAATATAAGTATGTATATTTAATTAACTAAGAAGATAAAACCTTCGTACCAAAGTGTTGGACGCTTATTCTTAATGAGAATTGTTTTTTAAAAAAGCACTTGCAAGAGTATCTAATCTCCACTTGTTTTTCAATTCGTGTTTAGAAGCGTTTTTTTTTTTTTTTTTTTTTTTGTTTCTATAATGAGGTACCATTCGATAAAAAAATATTCGCAGTTACAATGAAAAAACACTGCTTCGCTTCAAACCGTGGTATAGAAAAAACAAACCAAATATCGGCCCACTACATGCAGTAGATTCTAATCTGGCCCATTTTCACTTTCTTACTTCGATTTTTTTAACGGCAACGGCGAGTGCTGTCGTTTCTCCTCGTGCTCCGTGAGACAGCGACCGACCAAGATCTAGTCGAGTGCTTCTGAGAGATCCTCGCTTTGAGAAAGTTTGCTTGCTGCTGCTGTGAATTTGTAGAGGTGCTGGTGGTGGAGTTCTGATTTGGGAAGAATTGTTGTTGTTGTCGTTGTTGCTGGTAACAGCAATGGCAAGGGCTGGTGGGATGTCGAACGCAGTGAACGTGGGGATCGCTGTGCAGGCCGATTGGGAGAATCGTGAGTTCATCTCTAACATCTCACTCAACGTTCGCCGCCTCTTCGATTTCCTGCTTCAATTCGGTAATCTCATTGATAATCTCCGTCTCTCTTAATTTGCTTCAATGCACGGTTTCCTTTTGATTCTGTTCGGAATTAATAATGGCTTCAGCTCGCAAATAGTTGATTTTAGGCATTTCTGTCGTGTGATGTTACTGATCAAGTGTATCGAGTGGTTGTTTCTCCCCCCAAAAAAAAAAACAAAATAAAAAAAATAAAACATAAAACTCTTTTTTTTCTCTCAAAAAAAGTATGGTGAATGGCGGCATAATGTTTAAGTATTTTTATATCTCGAAGATATTGATCTTGAACAATCATATTTTACAAGTTTGACTACCATTATACATAAGGTTATGTTATAGGTAATTTGGTGTATAAAAACTTATTATCGATTCAGTTAAAGCGTCTGGGCAAGTCTAGATTCCTATCAAAGAGTGATCCTTTTCTGATTATGTATATTTTAGTGCTCGCTCCAGAGAACTTTATTATTTGGAACATCCCACATCTGCGGGAAAACCTTACTTTGCGGATTATGAATGATACCGTCTTTGGTTTCAACCATAGGTCTTTATCTTTTCTATTCAGTTAATTTGAAGGCAAATCTCATGATGACTTGAAATCAATAAGAGGCGTTGTTGTAAAATACGCTTCATCTTTCTTTGTTTCAACAAAGCTGCAAATGTTATTCTTTCATCACCTTTAGTACTTCTGGTTTGTCCACCATGAGCTATTCATTTGAATGGAAAAGGGTTTTGATAGAGCTAGTTGTTAGCAAGCTCTGGTGCAGAGTTGTCGTTGATGAGGTCTGAACGTAAATGTGGATGTATTTTTAGGTACCTGTTTCCACAAACTGTAGCCTCATTTAGTAAGTATGCATTCTAACTGGATTCTATTCAAAAGCCGAAAAAGTCCTCTCAGGTTCCTTCAACTTATCAAGAATATGCATGCATGCCAAACAGAAACATTCTAGTAATAGCTGTTCTTCTTATTGAATTTCTCTTAGCTATATACTATGTACCTGTTAGTGTGATCTAGATTATTTGTTTTGATTGTTTGAAGTTTTCTCCAATTAGAGAGCATCGGTTTGTGTCTTAATCTTTATGAAGTCTTTCATTCCGCAAACTGTGTTGCATTTTCCAAATCACTACTTTAGGCGAGCTTAACAAGTCGTATAATCCTATGTCTTTCCAGAGGCTACCACTAAGAGCAAACTGGCAGCATTGAACGAGAAGCTTGACGTTTTGGAGCGAAGGTTGGAGGTGATAGAAGTTCAAGTGAGCACTGCATCAGCTAATCCTTCTGTATTCACTTAATGTGTCGACTTGTGGGCGTCGGTCTGGATAGCCGTTTCCTAGGTCTGTAGTCAGTTATCTCGAACGTGTAAAGAGCATGTAATTCCGTCTGTAGTTTCAGATATTTATTTATGTATGTACGTATGTATAAATATGTATTGGTGCTTGTAGGGAGTTTCCATCATCGTCGAGTCTTATGAAGCATTTGTGGTGGATATCTTGGCATGCTTATTGCGAATAGTTTAGATAGATTTGCAAGTTAAAGCAGCCAAATTTTACTGATGTGAATTACTGTGGGGCATTGCATTTAATTGTTAGAGTTTCTTGCTGTTTGAGGTACTTCTAGATTTCTTTTTGTCATATTGTTTGCTGCATGTTATATGGCACATTAATATAAGGAGATGATTGAGCCGAAAGGAGGAAAGATATAGTTCCCAGAAATGGAACGTGTAGATGTTCACCACGACCAACAACGAGAAGACAATGCAACTAGCTCCACATGCTCTACATTACTTGCTTATTTTTCATTAAAAAAGTACCTTTGGTTACAAAAAAAACAACGCACAAAATTAAGTCATTTAACAGTTCTGTTTAGAGTAATTTATTTCATAGTAAATTATTTTTAAATAAGCCACTTACTGTAAAAATAACGCACTTATAGGCGTAAATGAATAATAGTTAACTTTTTATAGACATTTGGCAACGCGTTTCAAATACTTATCATTTAAAAAAGTACTTCAAAATTTTTCAATAATCTCTACAGTGTTATACATATTTTAAAAATATATATATAAATTATATATCGCACAATATATATATAGGAATATGTGATTATTTCCAATATAAAATAAAAGCCAAATGTAACTATTTCATATTAAATAAAAAATAATCTTGAGGAATATTAGGTGGCCCATGGGCCCTGCGCTTGTGAGGCCATCTACAGGCCGCGGCAACACAAAGAGAAAACTTCTCGTCCAACCACTAAAAAGACCACGTAATATTTCTTTTCACATTCAGAATAGATAATCTTTAATCTCCACCGTTCGATCAACAACACGCTATCTTTCTCGGTTTCGGATATCAGTAAACAGAGGCGGCTGATCTAATCAATCTGAATCGTTTATTTACGTCTTAACTGTAACTTTTTAATCGTTGGATAAATGGTGATATCAGTTATATCCAACGTGTAGAAGACTGACATGGTTCAGAGAGTATAAATACGGTTATGTTAAAGAAGATTTTCTCTTTTTCGATATTAGTTTGGCGCTGGTGCACTACACACCCTGGAAAGTTTCATTGATTTAAAATAAACAAAATTATCGAGGTTTCAGATTTTTATTCTCCACGCAATCTCGATCTTGTTTACGAAACCCTAATTTCATTTGAGGATTGATTGATTTATTGAATTGATATGGTTGTTCGTATCTTGTTATTTTGAATCGGATTGATATCCTTTTTTGCTCTCTCGAATCGGTTTGATAGGAATCGTGAACGGTTGGAATCCGGCGGAATGGCGTCGGATTCAATATCGGAGTTCTTGATCGATGATGTTGGATCTGATGGGGAGCTGAGCCGAGCGCTACAGAGTTTTCAGGGCCCGTTACCTTCAATTAGGTATTGATTTAGGATTCGAAAATTTTTTTCTAGATTGGAATTAGAATCAATTTGTTAATGTTCAAAACTATGCACATTCTTTCTGGGCGAGTAGTTTGTTGAATTGGTACCTTCCTTTTTTTTGGATTCTAGAGTTTGCTTTATCTGGTTTCTGATTGTGGGGTACACTGATGATTTTTAAATGAAAATCTGGCAGCTTAGACATTGTGGATGCGGAATATGGAGACACCTTCAATATGGAGCAGATTAACCCCAGAAAAAGGTAACTTGATTTATTTGTTGTTTTGTTGGATATATGATTTACGTATAAATTACTTTTAACTGGCATTGTGCACTCGTACTGATGATCTTATCAATCTCATTCTTAGTTGAAGTGATTATTGAAGTAGTTGGTATGAAGCAGACAGATCCGGCTGCTCAAATTTTTTATTTTCATATTTTCTCTGTACAAGTTGTTAGTACAGTAAAAGATATCTTATAGTGCTTTGTACTCTTTCTTACAAGGCTAAGGTTGCTACTATATGGTGGTCTCACATGGTCTTGGCTTTTTAAAATTGGATTACAATTCCCCCTGTGGTTACTGGCTGGTGTCAAGGTTACATCTCAAATGGATATTCAGATACATTCTTTTATATTATGATTGTTGTGAGATGCTTTACTACTTTGATGATGACCAGGATGATATTATTGCTTTATATCCGTGAAATTCATGTTTAATGCATACATAAGCATTATACTTCATCTTGGTAGCTGCGACTAATTTCCATTTGTATTTATTTTCTAAGCTCTCCAAATATCTGATAATCTAGAAAGCAGAATTGAACATAGAATTGTCTTAAATTTTCAGAGGAAAGGAAGAGTCTTCCGCTGGACCCAAGTCTAAAGCATGTCGTGAGAAGCTGCGGCGTGATAAGTTAAACGATAGGTATACTGCAATTGGGTGACAACTCACACTTATATATGCTTTTGATATATTTCTGTTTCTTACAGTTCAGCATAGCATGCCCATTGAAGCTATCTTAATAAAATGCTTGCACAGGTTTTCAGAATTGAGCTCTGTGCTCGAGCCAGGCCGATCTAATAAGTCTGATAAAGCAAGCATTTTAAGTGATGCAGCTCGTTTGTTGATACAATTGAAAAGTGAAGCTGATGAATTAAAGGAATTAAATGAAAAGCTTCAGGAGTCAATTAAAGATTTGAAGGTTTGTGTGGCCCTCTGGTTATAGCTTTTGTCTGTTGTTGTGATGTAATACATGAACTATTGGTGGATAGAGTTTTGGTCATTATGCATTACTTACAGTCGTAGGGCTTTTGTTCAAATGCTTTTAAAATCTAAAAGAATTTCAGTACAGTCTTGTGGAATGAAAAGTAGTTGGATTATTGTTGATTTTACTGAATATTTGCATTCGATGATTGAATTTAATTTGAAAATTAACACGAGAGATGCAAATAGTTACTTATAAATGTGTTCTAAATGGTTCAATGCTTCTGTATCAGGTGGAGAAAAATGAACTTCGAGATGAGAAGATTAGGTTAAAGGTGGAGAAGGAGACATTGGAGCAGCAGGTGAAGCTTATGACGATGCCGCCTGCTGGCTTGGTTCCTCACCACGTCATGCCTTATCCATTGCCTGCTGGTCCGGCTTTTGCTTCCCATGGTAAAGCTCCTGTGACCAAAACGGGATCCACCTTTGCACCATTCCCTGGTGTGCCAATGTATCAGTGGTTGCCTCCTGCTGTTGTGGATACTGCTCAAGATGCCAAGCTATGGCCGCCTAACGCATAGTTCTTATCTGCTATCTGCCACAGCTTTTCTAGTTTTTTGGAAGTAATTTAAGAGATGCTATCTCAATTCTTTGGAGGCCGGGAATGTGTATCTGTCATCTTTCAATGACGCGAGATAATTACTAGTGCATTCTTTTTATCAATTTGTTTCCCACCCTTGCAAAGTTTTGAACTTTTTGAAAGCATTACGCTTTTAAAGTAGCACAAATTGTGAAATTGTGGTAGTACTTTTAACATTGTGCGTCTTTACTTACCGTTAGTTGCAATTCAATCAGGTTGTTATGTCATTAGTGCAAGTTGTTCACTGAAATGGTTCACTGTTATTGGTGTTGGCTCTTGCGCCAGTGCATTGATTGTTGATGAAGTTATATCGGTCAGGTGAGGAACAGCATGTGTATGCTTTCATCTGTTGTTCTTCCAGGTTCAGTCACAGAGTTTTGCACGCATGTAATGCCTTGCGTTGACACTGATCCTGCAAAACACTCTTTTTTTAAAAAAAAAATTTAGTGATCAATTAAAATGAAAGTTGCATTTGAGTACAGAAGACTTGGAAGCCACTCGTTCTTTTTTTGCCCGAGAAGGAGAGTCTCCCTTGGTTCACAACCACACACACATGTAGTAGATTGTAGATGCGGCTGAACCAAATCTAAGAAAACAAGTCTTCTCTCTCTCCTGCTCGAGCTCTCTTCTCATCTCTAGCCAGATTTGCAGTTTCTGACTGCTTAGAACCATCACTAGGAGCTCTTCAATCGTTTCACTTCTGGACGTACGTTTATGCGATCGAAGAGGTTTATTTCTGCTTTTCACTTCACTGTTTGTTTTCTTTATGATGTTTTCTTTCTGCTTTCTAAATGCTTGAGTACGTTATTTGGAAAGATCGATATTTGTAAAAGTCAGCTTCTTTGTTAGGAAATTCTTCAGAGATGAGCTTGGATTATTGAAATTTGATGTTAATATTAAGTTCGCCTTATTAAAAGTCACAGATGCATTTTAGCGAACATGTTGTCTTCGTTGTTTTGGCATTTTCAAACTTCATCGTAGTTGTTTTTTGTAATAATTGGAAGAGCTGTTGTTGAGCACATGTGCAGCTTGATCATGTGTGCAAATGGAATGCAAACATACGAAAAATCATTCTTTTGCAGACATAGAGCGTGTTCACATATGTTTAAACTCAGTTATTTCCACCAGAATTTCACTTCTAACACACTTTCAATAAAAAATAAGTACAAAAACTAAATCAATTTTTTTGGCAAAAAATCCACTTCTAACAAATCACATTTTAAAGCTAGAACTTTCACTTTCAAACGCAGTTTTACTCTTTTATTATTGGACTCTAAGGCTTGGGCTCATAAGGTGTGGTATAACGTTTGTGTTGAATAGTTCTCAAATAAGTACTCTCAATAAGCTACTTTTCTTTCACTGCTCATAGCCAAACAAACTTCATTTCTTTCTATGAGTTGTTTTGCATATGATTTTATCATGATATTTATTTTCGGGAGACTAAGTTTCTTGTTTAACATTGCTAAATGTAATGGGATTGCATTTGATGCCAGGATATGAGGAGCATCTTACTAAGCCAACCCCAAAATTCACCTGCGCAAGTTCGTCAATCTTATACAAAGTGCAAGTTGAATAAACTTCCATTCTTAGGGTGTTCAGGTCCAGAGATTCCTTTTTACGGATTCATCAGCAAAAAGTCACCTCATCCTAGACTTGTTTGTTCAAGAGCAACAAGTGATGATGCAGAACCAAGCAATTCTGAGAACGAGGATCCTGAAAATAACTCTTATAGTGGCAATGAAGAGGTAATTGTATACTTTGGAGCCTTTGGAACATTTTACTTTGCCCATTTCTAAGTATTGTGCTTCGTTTGTTACTCCTGTCAACATAATGTACTTGAAAAGCTTAAAGCTAGGATTTTTTAATGCGACGAGTTTACTTAAGATGTTGCTTTGTTGATCTTTTTGCAGATAAGTGGTGGGTTATCTCGTGAGGACCTGGAGAGAATTGTTGGTCAAGATGATTCAACTTTCAGCGGATTAGATCTTGCAACTCTTATAAGGAAAAAGTATGGTAGATCATATGATGTTCAACTTATTAAAAAGGTATTTTCTGTTTGATGAAAATCTTTTAGAATATAGAAGCGCATCATAATCACCCGCATGTGAACAATCTCACAGTGTTTTAGCTTTGCTTTGATTTGAGAAAGTTGCCACTTGAACACTAGAAAGTAAATTCCAACTCAAACATACAAACAACCTGTTAAGTCATGTCTGTATAAATATTAAAATGTAATTAAACGTATTATGCTTCATTCCAAAATATAAAATGCTCGTACTAAGTAATCCCAATTCAGGACATTAAAGAGATATTTATATCCGAATTAAGGAAAGAAGAGGAAATTTACTCGTTTTATTACTTCAAGGGTTTACATCTCCTGCAACAATTCTAAAGTAATTCTAATAATACTTCTCAGCTGTGGTGCAGGAGTTCATGGGAAGGAACCTGCTGGCTATGAATGTCATGTGGAAATACATGGAACAGGTGGTGCACCTTTTCTGCTTGCTAATATTCATATGCATCCAATGACTACAGTTGATGCAAATATCTGAAACATGGTTCTAAATAAAAACTAATCACTTGCTGCATAGCTAGGGACACGCATTTCCCTGGAAGCTTCTGCAGTATCTGCAGATTCCATACTTTCAATGAGTAGGGCAAGGCAATATGTGAGAAATGGATTGTTGAGTGAATGCAGTATGAGATAAATTTGTCAGAATGGTACACTCAGAATTTCAATTTCTTGAATCTGTCATTAGAGCTTGAGAAACCTTTTCTTTACTTAATGAGAATATAACTCTAGCTAGCAATTTTCAACATGTTTGGAGTTTAGACTTTGTAACATAATTTCTTAATAGCTAAACAATCTTAAATTTTGAATATTTGGTTATGTAGAGATCATTTCCCTTAACTGAGGAGGAATACATATTGAGGCTTGATGATGTAGCCAACACACTAAAATGCTGGGGAGCTGTTTCACATGTTCGAAATACCCTTGAAAAGTTGAAAGAACGGCCTCGTATTGGGAAGGTATGTTGCTGCAAACCTAACGATTTGATTTTTATTGTTTTACCTCTCTTCTCTCTTGACATACCCATGCTTTTGTAGGAAGGAACCATTAGATTCTTTCAGCATGCTCATTTGCAGTATTAATACATTTGCTTCTATCATATCACACACCTATGCCTTAATCACAACAGGTTACATAATGGGACTGTCCCAAACTAAATACACGCATCAAACAGCTCTTCACATGATTCCTGGATGCTTTCAGTACATTTTGACAAAGCTTTTGCAATCGTCTGTTACAGGCAGTGAGCATTTTCATAGACATGGATGAAACTGGTGGACGTGCCAAGGAGTGGATTTACAAGTGACTCAACAAAATAAAGAAATTCATGGTTGACTATTGTTGCTTAGAGGAAAGGAGTTCCTTTATTCATAAACTAAGGAGATGTGCAAGTGTTGATACTCTTTAAGAAGAGAACTTTAAGTAACCTGATATACTCCATTATGTGCTGCTCATGTTAAGGAGATTCAGAAACTGCCACAATCTGTTCTCTTGCTTGTCAATCTTCAATATATACAGGGGTTTCTAAATTGCAAAAAGCTGCTTGTACTTGGAAGGAGATTAGTAATCTCATTGTGTGCGTGCAAAGAGAGAGCACCTTCAGAAAATCACAAGGTCAGAGCAAGCAATTTCAGAAACAAATCGATTTAATAGAGATCTTCACAATAATTTTTGTTTTGTTTTTTTTTTTGTTTTTTTGAGAGAAACAGAACAAATAAGTGTATCATTATATATGATAAGATAGAGGTACATATCATCTTTAAAGGCACGTTGTGTACATTCCGGCCATTTTTAGCTGGTGAGATTTTCAAATTCAATCTCAACCTTAGATATGAAGAATCATATGTTAAAAATATATTGATAAAATTTTAGCATAATTGAAATACGAATTGAACTTTATCAAAAAATTTGATTAAAATGACACATTTGTCTCTAAGGATGGAACGTGCTTCCATCCTATCTTATATATATATAAAGACCAAGGAGTTAGAGCATATGCTACAGAAATGAAGCTGTTGCTCTTGTTCTTCACAATTAACTAATAACTAACAGAGATGAAGCTTGCATAATTCTTGTTCGTCATAGTAATCATGATGATCAGAGGCATAGATGATTTCTGCCCCACTTTTCTGCAAAGCTCTAATGCTAATCACCAAAGTTTTTCATAAAAGTTACTGAGGGATGCTTGCTGACATACTTTAAGTCTATTAACAAATAGGATTATATTGTGTTCTGGCGCCAGGATACCACTGAGGAATCAGTAGTTTAATATTTGTTAGATGTAACCACCGTTGGATCTTTATCAGCTTGGCCGGAAACCTCAGATAATTTTTGTTTAAAAATCCAGTCGGATACCTGAATGCGATCTTTGGTTTTGAGGACTTCGCTTTCTGTTGGGTATAACCGTTTGTTGTTCACCATTCTCAACCCAGGGCCTTTTACGAGTACGCATTCACGCAAACCTTCAGAATCCATCAAGTTTGCAGAAGAATCTTGCAAACTCTGCTCGTTCTTGCACGTTAATACCACGTCCGGAAGCATCATCTTCTCAAAATCTGGCTTTCCAGCAAACAGAGCTCTCCCTTGACGGCAGATATCCAAAGATGAAAATTTTAATTCCTACATCCTAGAAGTAGAAAGAACGAATGGAACAAGCTATCATCTTGTTGCTTCGCCCACTGAGAGAAGCGAATATTTCATTGAAACTATCTCCAGTTGAAGAACCGTGGGGCAGGTAACTGGGCGGAAGGAAAGCATTGAAGCTTCTGATAAAATCAGGGTACGCATCCAACAGTTCACCACTCGTTGCTGCTGATGCTTCGATTGGGTTTCATTATCTATAGAAGCTTTTCCCAGCGATTGTCATTCATGTTGAACTTTGTATATGGATAATTCCACGAGACTCGAGACCTCTTCCATCATCTTGTTAGATTGCAGCTCGCTGTAGTTTCTGAGAGTACTCATCGTGGGATCACCGGACATGAACAAAAGATGGAGTTGCTGAGGAAATCGGAAGAACACGGTGCTTCGCCTGCCATGATTTCGTCAACGTCTCAGCGAGTGATCGCAAGATGTGTAGGGCAAGTTAGAGAAACCGAGATGGACTACGATGAACTCAACCTGTTTCCCAATGCTGTTAAATACTCGAGGTTGTAGCGGTTAAAGAATCACTATAACAAAAGATCTAAATAAGAAAACACAGCAAATAAAATTCACCTGAATAAAAATCACAATCGAAAGACCGCAGTTGCTTATCCATCATTCTGATCTCCTCCATGAGCAACTGAGACTTGAAACCGTAGTTATTGCTGACTGTGAATTCACAGGCAACGCCGTCGATCTCAATCAAGCTACAACCTGGAACCTTTCTCACGTTCTTGCCCTCCATCAACTCCCTGACCTTTACAACATCTTGCCATCGATAAGTTGACGCGTACATGTTGGACAGCAGCACATGAAATCCACTATCATCGCAGCCTAGTTCCTTTAGGCTTTGAACAATTTCTTTTGCCGATTCCATCTCTTCATGTACTCTGCAAGCATTGAGCAATGCTCCTAATACGTAGGAGTCCGGTGGCATTGACATTTCCTCGATTATAGTCTTAGCTTCAGTGAGCAAGCCTGCACGTCCCAAGAGATCGACCAGGCAGCCGTAATGCTCCGCTCCCGGTGCTATCTGATACTTTGCATTCATGCTGAAGAATAGTTCTCGGCCTTTGTCTACTAGACCCATGCGCGCGCAAGCGCTGAGGACGCAAATGAAAGTAATCGAGTTAGGTCTGACCCTTTCTGATTCCATCTGGTCAAACATACGGATAGCCTTTTCGCTGTGCCCATGATTTGATAACCCTGAGATTATTGATGTGAATGCAAACACATCTCTCTCAGGCATTTCGTAGAACACTTGTAAAGATTTCTCTATGTACCCGCACTTGGCATACATATCGATTAATGCAGTAGCAAGGATGGGATCCAGCTCCAATTCTTTCCTCTTAACGAAAGCATGGATCCATTTCCCTTGATCAAGAGCCCCAAGAAAACCGCAAGCTGATAGAGCCCCTACAATTCCTGCATGGTTTGGCTCGACTCCAGACAACTGCATCTCACGAAACAACTCCATTGCCCCTTCAAACATCCCCACCTGAGAGTAGGCCGTAATCATCGAGCTCCAGGAAACTGCATTCTTCTCAGGCATTCTATCAAACATCTCTTTAGCAATATCAAACTGTCCAGCTTTCGCGTACCCATGGACCATTGCAGTCCACGTAATAACATCTCTCACAAAGCTTGCATCGAACAACTTGCGAGCACTATCAATCATGTCACAATCAGCGTACATATGTATTAATCCGTTCAGAACGAAATCATAAGACTCCCACCCGAGCTTTAAAACGTGATCATGGATCTTCTGTCCATGAAGAATGGAGTTAAGATCGATGCAGGCCCGTATAAGGAAAGAGAACGTGTAGTTGTTCGGAAGGCGTGGAGCGGCAAGCATGTTACGGTAGAGAGCAAGTGCTTCAGCAGAACGGCAGCGCTCAACGTAACTGCGTAAAAGAGCATTGTAAAGAAAGGTTGCGGGGCGGGGGAGAGATAGGAGAATGAGCTCAGAATGGTGTAGGTCAGGGATAATGGAGAAGAGGGAAAGGAGTTTTCCGGCAGCGTAAGGATCGGAGATGGCGCCGGAGATGATAAGGTGGGCATGGAGCTGATAGAGAGATGGAAGAGAAGTACAAGGGGAGTGATGGAGCAATTGGAGAAGGGAGAGTGTTTGCTTGCTGCACCTGATCATACAGTTGAAGGAAGAAGAGGGCATTAGAAGCAGAACAGAGTTTGGAATAGGGCGATGGGTACCTTTTGCACTGGTTGCTGAAATTTATAATTAACCTTGCAGAATTTAAAAATTGCTGATTCTACGATGGTGACAAAGAATGCATTCAGTAGTACCATGTAACTTTCTCAAACATGTCTTACGAAGGATTTTGTTACAGTGGCTTACCGCTCAACTAATGATTGTTTGACAGAGCATGGAAGGAAAACAAATTAGATAGGAAAGCTTACAAAGCTCCTAAAATTACACAAAACACACTTAAACCAGATCTTTCCCTTGCTATAATGGAACGACATAGGGTTTACCAACATACAAAGGCATGCCCTATATAAGAAAGATCGGACACTACTACTCAGACTTGTAAAGGTTTAAACCTGACAGAGGATATGAAAACAACACTAATTCATTATTTCCCATCCAGAGGGTAGTAACTATTCTATATCTCTTATAAAACGTTTTAGTTAATAGGAAAATGACAGCACCAGATCCCAGTACTTGTTCAATTACCAGGTATAATCAGTTCCATGGAAAATAAAAACATCAGATTTCAAACAACTTGGTATACATCAGCAAGCAACTGTGTTCTCTGAGAGAACTTCGGTGAAGCACCACCTTTAAGAGGGATGACATCGGCAACCTGCAACAGTTCTTCGAGTTAGGCAGACAGATCAAGGAGGAACAAATTACTTGAGACTTGAAAGAAGTAACTTCTTTGTATATACGAAATCTTTTTTTATATGAACAAATATAGAGTGCTAAGATATGCAAACTTTATTGCATGAACATCTCAAACAGAGTAAAAAGATCAATTGAGCCACAAGTAAAAGTTTTGTACAACTACTAGTTCAGCTAATAGAACCCTAACTCAGTTTTGCCCTTCATTATGGTTGAACTTGTCTACCCTCAAGCAATAAAAGAAGGATAAAAGCAATGCAAAAACTATAAACTCTGGTGCAGAAAACTCTGACCTTTACGCCACTGAAGGTGCTCGAAGCAGAAAACTTCACATTAATGGGAAAAAAGACTGATGAATCTGTAGCCGGTATGACAAATTCCAGTGACCCGCTGAAAGGAACGGATATAAGGTTATATTCATCACCAGAATAAGCCTTCTAGAACGCATTTTACCAGACAACATATCATGAGCACACAAGGACAGTAATTGTTTGTTTGTGCTTCTAAGAATTCAGTCATACCTGCGATTAGAGTTATCTACAAGGAGAATCGACCATTCCAGTTGAGAGTTCCTTGAGTCATACCTGAAGTATAATGTAACCGATGAGCAATGTGCCCAATGCAAACAACATACAAGCAATCAAGAAACAAAAACTAGCCTTTCACATCAATTGATATGTTCCTTGGGAAAGCTAACTCTATCTTTAAATAAAACAGATAAGTAATAAGCTTTCCGAGTAAAAATAACGAATGTTAATAAGGAATTAGATCAAATCAACTATTAATAGTATGAGTCACAAATGATGGCTTTGAAACATGCTAGTTTTCCTTTAATATCATGAAGATTTATATATAAATGTACACTCCCCAGAACAACTGCCTTTTTTTTGCAAATCATGACTATTACAAACATTAACATAGGGCTTTCACCTCTTATCAAAGAAAGCATAGGGCTCTCACAAATGAACTACGCACGTCAAAACAAACACTACAATCAGTACTCTTAGATGCATACAACAGAAAGACCCTAAAAGTGGACAATAAGTTTGTTGGTTACGTCATAAGTTTGATCTACTCTACAACTCACAAATTGAAGGAAACCACTATTAGTTGACCAAGAGTGTGTCACACCAATGGCATAGTTATTACATTGTAAAATAAAGGGAAATATGCTACATTTAAAATAAGGTTGTGTTTGTTCCCATCATTTCAGTCTGCCTACAAGTAATATGCTATCAACCAAGAACAAAAATTTCAAAATACAGGAAACTAGGTTCAAGAAAGAGCAGCTTGGCATGCTTACCTCCATTCTCCATCTATCTGGCGCACAGCTGGTGGCTCCCGAAGTGCAGGAAGGGGGATTGAGATCAACACACTTTGCAGGTCAAACATTTCTGAAGCCTCATACTCAATATTGACAAACGTTTCACTTCCAGAAACCGAGGGCCAGCAATTCACTGAAAAGAAATGACAACATCGGGACAATTCGTAAGAAGCTCTGGATTAAACAGCCAATCTTTAACTTATAACAAAGCAGACACCCACCAGTCAACGGCAATGAATTCTCATCCAAACCCTGTATTCTCCACTTCATGAGACCAACATCATTCTGACCTGTAGGGAAAGGTCTGTTGGGGTCCTTGGAGGTGATAATTTGTCTGCTGTTGAACAACTCCTTGTTTATATTAGGATGAGTTTTGAAGCTCAAGCCTGGCACATTTTGACTTTCGATCTGCAAAATATAGACGCATTATAATACTGAAATTTGAAAGCACATACAGCAAGGTTCAGTGATTTAGTCGAGGAAATGTGAGCTTGCACACCAAATAAAACCACACAAACATGCCTACAGAAACACTACTTAAAACTGAAGGTAGAAAAACTCAAGTCAATCTTCCATCACCGCAAGATCATATTAATGAGAGCAATTCTTTAGTAACAATAGGCCTATAGGAAATTAAACAATTAATATCAGATACAAAGATACTCAGCAGAATAGAACTAGAATGAAAAGCACTCTTTCTCAGGAGAAACATTATGTAAATAACAGTAACAGTCAAATAATGAGAACCTCTTCAGTCGAATCCCCAAACTAGGAAAATAATATCAAAGTCACATGGAAAGGCACAAGTATTTAGCATTCTAAAAAGCACCTAAATGTAGGTTGGAAAGATTAGAAAAAAAAACAGAAGTTATATCAGCTAGAAGTATACATCCCACAGTACCTACTGGATAGTTGTATTCACGTTGCACACCAAACTACCATACAAATAGTGAGAAGATCAGTCAGGGGCCAACCTGCAATTGGACAAAGCCATCTTCCTGGTTAAGAATTTGAAGGGAAAGAGTGCCCTGCAAATCAAAGCTGTTAAGACCACCGTCTCTCCTAATAGTGACATTGATCTTTTCTTCAACAGTTACAGTCACAGGATCAGTTGGTGGAAGAGATGATTTGAACTGAACAACAGCCGGTTGAACATCCTCAAGAATAACCTCCCCTTCTGCTTTAAGCGATTCCAGAAATTGGTTCGTCTTCTTAGACTTACCTAACTGCATACCAAGGCCTTTCGGAGGAGCAGTAGCAGATGCAGACGGGCGGGCTGGTAGATCAAAATGTTATATCAGGAGAGAAACATCAAGTTAAACACAGCATTCAGGGAATAGGACATAAAATATAAAATATAAGCTCTGTTGAAATAATGTATTCCTTTTACGAAGCTGATAACCTCTAAACAACACGAATAAAGCTCTCATAATGTTTAATAATCTAATACATCAGCAAGACCTAAACCGCATAAAAAACTGAGACAGTTTATGGCACCTAAGTGCTCTGAGACCAAGGGGCTCAGCCCTTTTAAAGGTTTAAAGGTGAATAATTTGTTTCTTCAATGTACCGCACCATCTTTTTTGCAAGATTCTCAACCTCAAATATTTGTTTGGACTACTTATCATGACTATCAGTTGGGAAACACCAAGCCTTACACTTCAACAGCACTACCATCCCAGCTTATGTGATCACACAAAACTACAAACTTTTTGCCTAATTTGGAAAGACAACTTCTCGCCTGATCCAAAGGACCATATTCTAGCTAATAGTGCATGAATGTACAAGTTAAGAAATTTCTTATGCGAGAATAAGAGTCCTTTTAGTTAGGGAAATAAGCACTTCAACACTTTCACTTTGCCCGTCAACAACTTTTAAATTAAAAGACAAAATCCGTTCAATCGTGCAAGTGGAAAGGTTTGTGATAGTTCAGTTATTTAGACAGGAAAATACCTTTGGACTTGCTAGAGGTCTCAATTTCAGTGCTTAACCCGAACCCGGACCCACTTCCAAATCCAGTTCCACTACTAGAAATAGTCATATCGCTATAAGTATCTGTTCTTGGGGAACTTGATATGCCCATATAACCACCTTTATCACCTCTATTCTTCTCTATCTGCAATCATACACAGAAGTGCATACAAAATAAAATAGAGAAGGAAATGCTAGCTACTTCGACCATAGATTTATTCTTTTAAAGGAATACATAAAAGGCATTCAGAAGAGGCAGAACCAGTGCTATGATAAATTCAGACTGAGTAATACATCATATGCTAACGCAAATTATTTAGGCTCTAATCCATAGAGAAGAACAAAGTAATACATCACATGCTATCTCATTCATATTGATCCATTAGCAGCAGTAAGACTGAGTAACAAAGTTCATTCACCAGTACTATTAGATCAGCCAAATGCACGATAACAATAGAAACAGTTACTTAGTAACTTACTCGGGTGGTCTTTTGCAGTATTATTAATTTGTTAAGACCCTTTTAACTTTATTAATTGCTTATTTTCTAATCTATCTCATAGTGAAAACCCTAAATGATGCCAGCTTGTGTTGAATTGAAATTTCCAGCAGATGCCTATGCAGATCTAAAATTACAGTGCCAAAATTGCATAAGAGACAGCAGGCTGAAGGCAGAGGGCAAAAACCACGTCATAATATCTTAAGAAACTACCTTGCTTTTGTCAATCTCACTAGCTTTCCGCTTCATGACATCTTTAGTGTCATTGATCTTGCTTTGCAGGACCAGTTTATGCAATCGCTCTTCATGACTCTCCATTTCACAATATTGTTTGACTTGTGCAACTGTAACATTCTCTTTGTGCCCAAGTGATATGGCTTCATCAAAAGCAAATATTATTTCAAAAGCTGCTCTGCAGATATCTTCTTCATCCAATGAAGGTGCATATTCAGGTACCTATTATTATTGGTTAAGAAAACAATTCAAACACCTTAAACCATAAATCACAGAGTCAAATCAGTATAAATAGCACCTTCTTCCAGATGCACTGCCTAGTGCTACCATGAATAGGCAAATCCATCAAGAAGAGCCAAAAGACAATTTTGTCGACCTACCACCAGTTGAAAAGTCAATAGAAAAGAAAACAAAAGCATATGCAAAGAAGAGCATTCCCAGACAAATTATGTGGTAGTTGATACATACTCTTAAATCCAGCATAACCAAAAAAAAAAAAAAAAAGAATCAAAACAAATCAAGGATTCAATCAATGAACTATGGTATGTAAACATGTAAGAGTCATGCATCGAAATGCTTAAAGTTGAAAAGGCAACTTAACAAATTACTGTTACTTATGACTAGTATGGTCAAAAGACAAACCTCTTAGCTACAGTGCAATTAATAAAGGATACAAGTTTGGACAGCAATCTGAGACTCTCCAAATCTTCAAGAATGTTACTCTGCTTGTTTGTGACAAGCAATAAATACAGAGCTTCTATCGGCTGATACACATAGCGCACGTTTTCTGTTTCTACATAAGTATGCTGCTTTCCTGTACCAACCAACTTCGGGAAGGCTGCAAGTAATCCTTCTATCCTTATCCTTGGCATATCAACATATTGCCTTGAAGTAAGAGCTGCATTTTAGCCACAATGACACGGAAGATAAGTTGTACTCTCAGGTATGCTCTGATTGTAGTAATGAAATGAAATTCTTCTCAGATTGGTGCACAAGTGCAAATCACAACAGATAACTGACTGAAAATTGTTGACTTCATTATACTGCTTAGTTTATTCAACATAAGGTGTCCTCCAACCTCCGAGAAGTTTCAGATAATTTATTTCTTATCTGGAAAACTCTGAGCCCTATTTATATGATAATGGTATAGTGTAAGCTAGTACTAGTAGAAAGTACATACTGAACCATCTAGGAGTTCACCAAGAAACCATAAAGCAAAGGATAAATATTTCTTAGAAATACAAATAGAAGAATTGAAGCCAACACTTATTTTATTTAACTTCAAACTAACCTTTTCCAGACTTGCTGATAATAGAAGCTGCAAGAACAACCTGCTTGGACAAAAAGGGAAGACAATTTTATGATTCAGCCAGTACCTACTTGCAAATAAAGGAGAGCAAAAATGTATGGTGCAACCAAGGAATAACTTTGGCAGAAAATAATAACAGTTACAAATTGCAAGCCTAATGATCACAAAACTAGAGGCTCTATTTGGGTCATTGCTTTAAGCTGACACGACCTTGCAATAACACATCAATAATGCAAAGATGCCATGGCAAATTCACACAAAAAGAGATTGACATGGCCTTTCTAAATAGTCTAGCATATACCAACTTTTAAAGACCGTAAGATTATTTACTATCAAATTACTAAGCAATTAATCATTAGACACAAGAAGCTCATAGAAAGGAAATGTAACTTTTAAAATGTTATTGGGAAATCATCTGAAGCCAACTTGGAGGACGAAATCCCATTATTACCATTATAAATTAATCAAAAACTCCGGTATCTCTTGAGCTTAGTGATGAGACTATTTAAGCTGCAGATCCAGCAAAGACCTCAAGTCAATATGCGAACCTATTTGGAAAGAAGTATACCTGCCATTAGCACATGAGAACTTAAACAACAGAAATTTAAATAGAAACTGTGAGAGAAACTACAAGTATACAATAAGAATAGAATCAAAACATGAAACATGTCAGTTATCTAAGGCATACATCTCCCATATTCTACAGCACAATGGTCTTTCTTGTCGGACACATCCAATAAAATTATATATACACATCCTACGATAGAAAACTCAGTATATATTGACATATTAATTACAAGCAAGGATGAATACAAGCAGATGTAGTAACAAAACTGAAATCCAACGTAGAAGACTACCAGCTTTTTTATCCAAAGGCTAACCTTCCTTAGACTTGGATATCTATAGAGTAGCTTTCTGATACATCAGCTGAACTGTTTACCAACGTATTCCATGAAGTCAAGCAAGATGAACATATGATCATTGATGAAATGCAAATAAATGACAATATGACATGCTGGAAGTTGCAAAACACAAAGCAGGTAGGTATTTTAACAAATTAATCTAAACACAAAAAATAAAGATCTGGATCTGATAACAGTTTTCCTTCAAGCAGTGTAATAACACAGATTCGTCTTTGATGATGCACTAGAGATCCAATACCGGAAACGCATTTTCAATACGGTGCATATTTTTCAAATACTAATGATATCACTGTCAATCTAAAGTTATATTTCACCAAACAGCAACCTCTCACTATCGTAACAAACTTCATTCCTTCTTGAATCTCTAGATCCGGCAATCAAATCTACACTAGATTGAACACGATTCAGAGATTTGGGAGTCGAAAATATTATAAAAAAAAACACGAGCACGCAAGAGATATAAAATGAAGGAGATCTCACAGATAGATTATAACTAAAATCACTGATGGATAGAAGCAGGAAAAGCGACTAAAGTCATAATGAACAAAATTTACCAGAATATTCCGGCGAGTCTGCCGGAGAAAGGAGGAGAAATCACTTGCCGGGGCTACCGGGGGAGAGAGAGAGAGACGATCTGAAGAAGTAGCACACAAAAAAATATATATTACAGAGACGGGAACTATAAATTAGCAGGCCCGAATCAGAATAGAAAATAGAATAGAAATGAATATGTATCTCAAAAAGTTTTATTATGAATGTTGAGTTTCTTATAAATGTTCTTTTTTTTAATAGAAGAACTGAAATCTACAATAAAATAGTTGAATGCCTTCTTTAATTGAATTTAAATATTCTATGCTTTACTATTGTTTTAAACCATAATAAACCATAATTTAGCAACTACTATGGAATTGGCATCAAATAATAGCTAAAGAAGATGCATATGGTAATGGTTAATTTCAATGAATTGTGAAAATTAATAGAATATATTGAAAATAAAAATATTTTTAAATTTAAATTGATAAAAATACTATATATATAATCTACAATTTATTCAAATTTTTTAAATTTAAATTTTTAAATTTTTTTAACAATAGTGGGACGCATTTTGAAAATTGAGGTGCTATTTAGCTAAGTTTTTTAATTTTTTAATTCTAATTTTTATTTTTTATTTTTAATAAATTTTATAATATTCTACAAAAAGTTTTGAAAATTTATAAAGTACGAAAAAATGCTACGATAATAAAATTTTATTAATATTTATTTTATTATTTTAGATAAAAATAGAACTTAGTTTTTAAAATATTTTTTGTTTAAAATTTTTTTTTTTCTAAAAACACTTCCAAATATCTATAAAATAAAACGCTAACTCTAAACATCCCTATGCACTAGCTAAATATGTAAACTAAATGTGAGTTTTTTAGGGCAATTCTATTTGTAATGAAGCAATTCTGTTAAAAAATGAGAGCTAGTATAAGAGTAATTTTTAAAATTAAATATACAAATTTATTTCAATGTAATTTTTAAGAGAAAAATAAAAAATGCAGATTTTCTAAAATGTAAGATACTTTTAAATCTTTTAAGAAACAAGCTTAATTTCTATTAAAAGAATATACCAAAAAACAATTATATAACTATTTATTAAAAAATATTAAATAAATTGAATAAAAAGAAAATGAAAATTTCCTCACAAACGACTTCTTATAATGAAAAATAAACATCTTCTTAGAATGTATTTGGTAGTGGTTTTAAAAATATTTTTCTAAAATTAGACATATTTTATGCTATTTCAATAAACAAGTACTACTATTTTGATTAAAATAATAATAATAATATATAATAAAAAATATATTAATAGTTTTAGTTTTTAAAAAAAATTATAAAGTATGTACAAAAATTTATTAAAATAAATTAAAAAATTTTGGAACGCATCTGCCTGACGCGGTCCGCACCTATTCCAGGAATATTTTAGAAGTATTTTTAAAATATAATTTTTTCTGAAATAAAAATATTTTTATTTTTTTAAAAATAAGTTTTAATTTATTTATCTTTAAAAAAAATGTAGAATATTTCTTTATTTTTTAAAATTTTAATAAAATTGTTAAATACTTATTAAATATATATTAAAAATATAATAAAAAATTAAAATTAATTTTGTAATAAACTAAACCAAACAGCTTCCAAAATATTTTCAATAATGGGCAGTATCATATGTGTTTCTATATGCGTGCTCAATCCACTACGGTAATACTTTTCACATCAGTTTGCCAGCGCCTTTGCTTTTCCCTGCTTATTGTAAATAAAGCTTCCAAATGTGTATGCGCAAGCCATGTAGGTCTGAAAATATTATATAAAATTTGATGAGCTGGAGAAAGATCACAGATATCATATTGAAATTTAATTTTGTTATCCACTTTATTAAGAATTTATAATTTGAAATTAGATGCAATATATAATAACATTTGAGTTTAGACTGAAATTCACTTGTCATATAACCTTCATTATTAGGTTATCATTTGTGTAATGATTATCATTATGATATCACGCCATTTAAATTGGCGACTTATACGAGATGCTTTAGCATCTACATTTTGAGTTTAATACTCACGTATTTTAATTATAATTTTAAATTTATTTTTAATTTATACTAAAATTTAACTTTTTAGTGTTTAATTTATAAATTCATATTTTATTTTTATTGAACTTTATTATTACACAAATCAATTTTATAGATTTTAATTTTATATAATTGAAATACGCCTATAATATACCATTCCCAAAAGTAGATGTGGATTTGTGGAGATTGGAGTCAGCGCTTTCGTGTCAGTACATATGTTTGTAAATTATATAGTTTAATCATTTGATATTTTTAATATGTTATCCAAAATTAACAGAAAGCTGAATTTTTTTATTGTCAAAATTAATATTATAGAATGATTCTTTAATATAACTGCACGAGTTTTGTAGATGATTATGCTTGTTTTTAGTGTGCATTGTCTCTGAATGAAGAAGCAAAGATTGTTTTTGTTTCTTGATCTCTGTTCATCAAAACAAAATCTTATCATCAAATGAAAATGAGAAAGAGAGAGTGATTGATGATGATTAGCATTACAGTACGGCGGTGGACTTTTATAATAATTGCTTCTTAAACAAATGCAGAATTTCTTCTGTTTACAATTGTTGATGTTGATGCACTTCTCTGTTTCTTTTTCTTTAATTTATAATCTTTAACTTTGGTTGCTTTGCTTTTTGGTGAAAATGCACATTGCGCACTTTGAAGCAGGAGAGCTGATGAGTTATTTCCTTTTCTTTTTTCTTAATGAGTTCTTTTTTTTGGTGAAATGCCGTCCCTAGCCAATTCTCTCCCGACAGTGTTTGTCATCCTTGTTTGTTCCTCGCTCTCTAATCTATCCATTTGTCTACCCTGTTTCAATTTTCAATTTTTTAAAATAATTAAATGTGTTTATGAATTTCATGCAACTGACTAGCTAGCTTGTTTAGATCGTACTATTTTGTTTTTAAATTTCTTTTGGTTAAAGGTTTGAATATTTGTTTGAAATCATACTCGCCAGCTTAGAATTCGTGCAATATGGAATAATAATTATTTATTTTGTTTTGTTGAACTTGCAAGATTGAAGGTTGGGTTTGTGAATTAGCAGGAGAAAAATTGGTAGGTTTGGTAAATTTAGAGAAATTCAGGGCTATTCGTTGTTGTAAGTGGAACCTGGATGGGCACTAGAAAAAGAAAACAGAAAACTTTAAAGCAGTGGGAAAAAAGAAATTGAAAGCAGTAGCTGACAAGCCGCGGAGTAACGAACAAACAAACAAACAAACAATCAGAGAGGAATCCAAAACGCAATAGAAAACGAGAGCAATTAGAGTTACTCGAAAGCTTTGTTTTCTTGACAAGAAAAGATTTAAGTTTTGTTGAAAAATATTCAATTTTTGGTTTTTTTGTAGAACGCGGTTAAGAAGAGAGATGGTGGAATCTTGGCCCGGGTAATTTCTGTAGAAGAAAAACGTGCAGGTTGAGATCGATGTGGTCGAGAATCTCAAGCCAGATGTCAACCAGCACTTTGCCAACAAGCTCAAAATCAAGTTTTTAATTGCGCACCATCCATTTCTGTCCTAGTTTACTTATTGTTTTTGGTTTCTGAGAGAAATCGCTTCCGGTAGCTGTTGTTGTTGGTGTCTTTGGAGCAAGGCGTAGAAGCAGCTTTTCTAGATTCTGACGAGCCAGAAAGGTAAAAAGTGAAACTTTTACTGGTCTAGTTTCGTTATCGGACTTAAATTATGTTAACTATGGATTTTGAAAGTTTCTAATTTTTTGAGTTGTTCTACTTTGATTTTGTAAATATTCCTTCTTTTCCAGTTTTGTTTTGGGATTTCTTATAGTTTTGGAAATTTCAGTTTTGAGACTGTTAGTTTTTAAAATTTTTGTACCAAGTTTCTGTTCGTTTTCTTTTGATTGGTACTTGTCTTGTTGAGAATCTCATAATTTGGCTTGGGGTATTTGTACTGGTTGTTACAGAGTTCTTTTTAAAGCTCTCTTTGATGGCTTGCTGTGTTTAGATTGTTTAACTGTGTTTTACTTCAAGTTACCGTAATGACTTTTGATATGCTTGCTATGCGATCATAGATCAGTTCTTTGGTGCAGATTCTTTGGCTTTAGCATTCTGTATCTGATTGTTGAATAAAATTATTGATTTATTAACACCTTTCAATATCTTTCATCTGTTTGAGTTTTCTCTTCGCCATTTAAATAAACTGTTGGTTTCCCATCAATTCTGATTATGAATTAATTGAAGTATCTTCTGAGGCTGTCTATTTTTGCTATCAATTTGTTATTCATACTTCTAAATTGACAGATCAGACGCAGAAGAGTTAGTTTGTTTTATGAACGAAGAGCATAAATGAATGAGAAACTCTTAGGAAAACTCTGTTTCTTGGACATTTGCTAAAGCAAGTTGTTATTGCAACCGCTTGAAGGCTGTATGCTAATGATGATTCTTTAATAGGAATTCCTTTCGGAGAAAGCTTATATCTTCAAAATAAAAAATGCACCCTATGATATCTGGCACCAGAATGACAGCTGATTCCAGCATGGGTTTTGGCCCAGCGTCTTCATACAATAGACCAGTGATTCCACAACAATCTGGGGCCACGAACAGCTTGGCAGGGATATCTCCTGGAGCAGTGAACAATTTTGGTGGAATCAATGGCACCATGGGGACAATGATGGCTGGGAATCCAGGCATGATAGGCGACCCAGCTCTAGTGTCTCAAGGGAGAAGATCTAGCAATATGCACCCCGACCCCGTGCCAGGGCTTAGATGTGATCCTGGCGTTGCAGTTCATTGGTCATTTGAAGAACAAGCTATTCTAAGAGATGGACTTGCCAAGTATGGTGACCTTTTGTTTCTTGTGTTAAATTTTACTTAAAATCTTAACCTTTGTATACTATGCCTCCTTTAGCTCTGTTGTTCCATGGCTTATTTTATTCGCAGTCGGCCAAACATATCCATTTACATTGCATCCTAGCATATATAGGTTTCTTTGGTGTCATTCTGATGTAAGCTAACTGAAAGAGATATCCGTTAGCCATGAGGTTTGTCATCTGTAATTTACTTTGTAAATTGTGACATTTCATGCCTACCATTCTCCTATTTATTAGTTGTTTGTATTTATCATATTAAAATCATGTTAGTTTAGCAGATGTAGTAGCTCTTGCAATCATGCCTTCCATTCTCCATTGGGAAGTGCTTCTGTTCATCATTTCCGTTTGAACTAATGCATCCATGCATCATTTGTTGGATTGCTTGTTGCACTCGGCTTTTCCATTCTCTATTGACTGACTGATCTGTTTTTATCTTAATTTGATACGTCCTTTTATATCTCTCTAATATAGCTCCCTCTCACATACCCATACATCTGTATCTATGCCTCAGATATGCTGGTTTACCTCACATAATGAAGTATATCAAGATAGCTGCAATGCTTCGTGAGAAGACTGTCAGGGATGTGGCATTGAGGTGCCGGTGGATGAAGGTGAGTTCTTTATACTAGAACTCCAACTGATTTTGTTTCCAGCTCATTTCTTTTCATTTAAACTGATAGCTGGGGCGTTTACTTTTAGTCTCCCTTGTGATAATTGCCTTTTCAAGAGGTTATGGTTTTTTTAAGTGCTTTTCATCTCAGTCCTGATATGTGATGATTCAAGTATCTTATTTCAGAGAAGTTTCCATTAGCTAGTAAAATGTGACTGTTTGATCATTTTCACAAAGATAGCTCCATATGAATCTGGCAATCATAAAAATCTTGGAAGCATGCAAATATTTTAACACGAGTTTCAGCTTTGCCTCTGTGCATGCAAGTACTTCCTTGTCCCACTGTTCTATCGAAGACTGCGTTAATCCACAATATAGTAGCCATATGGGAATATTGCAGACCGAAGTGCGTCTCTTCAATGTGATGGCTAGCAATCCGTTGATGTTTTATTTATTTCTTTAAAGCTTCTCCACAGCCTCCTCGCATTCTTGGCTTCCTTGCAAGTGTGAGATAGCCTATAGCAACATTGCTGTGCTCGTGGCATTAGTTATTTCAGTAATGCTGAAGTTGAGAAGTTAATGAAGGCTATCAGTTTCCTTTCAAGGTGATGTATTGCTTGCGAAAGACCTGACTACAATCGCAGGGATTCTGCATTCCTCCAAGATATAAGAACTTGCAACAGAAAGTAACATTCCTCCACCTAATACTTAATCTAGCAGAAATGATACTTAATACTGGTGAAATGGATAAGTCGTCAACCTCTTTCAATAGAGTTTGAAATTTTTTTGCTTCTTCAAGAAGCTTTGAAAGGAACTATTAACATTATTCTTCGTAAAAGGTAACTTTTTGCTTGGTAATTTCTCTCACATCATGAGTCAAAGGTGATAAGAGGTTGTGGACTATCAGTTATATGAAGTCATTTATTATTATAGTGATTCATGAAGGAGATACAGTATGGTTTAGGTTTTCTTTTTATTTGAGGGAAATATTACTAAGCTATAGAGAAAAACTTGTGGAGAAAATCATTGCCTTGTATAGCTGGTTTACTTTTAAATAGTGAAACCACTACCTCATGTGATTTGATCCATATTATTTATGATTATATCACAAAAGCAATTCACCAAGAGCTTGAAGGAACCTGTAGCTAACAAAAAACTTCTGCACGATTTGACTAATTAGGTGATCTGGTTTCTTTCAACAATGAACACTTGGACGTATGCATGTCCTTTTTAGGTTTCATCCTATCTTTGTATGGAATGCAGATCACTTTATCATATGAATTGTTGCTGGATTAAGTATATGAAAAATCTGTAGTGTGACCCTTTTTCATTTCTTGGACCTATTCAATTTCTAGTATCTTTGGAAAAAGAAACTAGGGCCAACATGGGATTCCTCCTTAGACATCCCAATCTGAAGACATCTTCGTTTAGCTCATGCAAAGTTGCATATCTCAGAATCTCTTTTTCTTATCCAGATCATGCCTTCCTTCATTTTGTGGTGGTTGAATCTTGTTTTGTTTCATTGGTAAACTAGTACATGTATGTAGACTTTTCTCGAGGGCAAAAAAAAAAAAAAAAGAAAAAGAAAAAATATATATGTAGAAGCTGGTATGGCGCCAACTTAGAATATCTTAAGTTGCATTTTGACATGCTGTTGGAGTTTATGATTATGGTTGTTCTTAACAAATTCAAATTTTTTGACCTTTTGGTAGTGTCTTTCTTTTCGGAGGATTATACTCAAATTTTGTTCTAATGTCTTTCAACTGATGCAGAGGAAGGAAAATGGCAAAAGACGGAAAGCAGAAGAGCAATTTGCTGGAAAAAAGATTAAAGATGCAAAGGTAGGTTTACTTCTATTGATTATGTAATTTAGTAGGATTCCACAAATCAGGCATAGTCCATACTGTTGGCTGCCATATTACAGGGTCTAAATTCAAGACAGCTGCATTAAGTTCAAAAGGGGTGTGTTTGCGTGTAGGTAAACTGTAGAGATAGATTAACATGGATAAGTGGAAAACGGAATTTTAGGTACCATGTCAAACGAAGATGAGCTACAGCACAATCACAGATTGGAAGACGAGTTTCTAATTGTAATGATTGTTGATCAGTTCCTTTGGGAATTTGTCTTCAGACTGTCCTTCTATTTTTTGATCTTCCGAAGCATGTACTGCAGGTTTTAGTCAGCTATATGTCTCACATAAACTAAGCATATGTTTTGTTAAGATGGAAATTTTTCTTGAGAATGTTTTGACAAAAATATAGTAGCACTTTGCGTATCAGAGTATGTTTTGATCCAGTAAATAAAACTTTAAATGGAACAAGAAAAAGAGTGTACGAGAAGCTGTGAAGCTTTTGATTTTTGTCTGTCTGATAGTATATGCTCATCTTGATGGTTGTGCCTTTTCAGGAAAAGATATTGGACTCTTCCGCAAATGCAAACACTCCTTATTGTGATAACAGCACTGCTAACTATCCTCACATGATGCATCCAGTGAGGCCTAGTTATCAGCTCTTATCTAAAGGTTGGTCTGTAATGCAAATCTGCTATTAAGGGAAGCATTTTCTCTGTGCATCTATATTTTTATATCTCTGTGCATCTATATTTTTATATCTCGCAAAAATAGCCAGATTATACATAATAAAGAAAATTGGGCAGAGCATTGAGCGACCACTAAGATCAAATTCTTCTGGATGATAAAATGGTTTATTTTTTTAATAAAGTACTGCTGCCGGGATTTCAACTCTCAATTTTTCCATGAGATTCCTAGGTGCTAGACATAGAAAGGTTCCTCGTTCTGCATTGCATATGCAGATTTTTGCATTTACTTTTCATGCCATGACAGACTTTTTGTTCTTCTTCGCTGCACTGATCTCTATTAGTTCTCTCTTAAATATATAGAGGGTTTGTCTGTCACATTTACGGTGCTACAGATTTTGTATTATCATTCAAATTAATTTACCTACTACCTTTTAGTAGATCCTGGTGTGGATGCCGCTACTCATCAATGTATGGACGAGAATGTTCAACTTTTATACCAGATTGCAGCAAACATTGCCGGATCTAAGGTATTTGACACTACTGTTCAATGTTTTTATATATGAACTGTATTATTATATGTGATCTGAGCAGCATCATGATTTTCACTATTTAGTGTAGCAAATTGGCTCTCAGCACTCTTTGCATTTTCTCATAGTTATATCGTGACACTGCTCTGCTATGTTAATAACATAAAGACGGCTGAACATACATTTCCTCCGTCTTTGACATACTTCATCTGCTTACTTTTCTTTGAAGAATACCTTATTTCATCTTGTATTTTCCATTGGGATGTTAAAAGTTGACACTTGTCCTATTCTGCAGCTTCATGAAAATGTTGATCTGTTTAACCGGATGAGGAGCAACATTGTCACTTCCCTGAATAAGTGCGTACCACTTACCACTCAGGCTTTTTGTTATAGCATTCAAGTTTATAACTGATTTTTTTTCCAATTTCATAATGTAATGACGTTATAAACTGGTGCAGCATGAGTCAGACTCCCGGCATGATGAGTCATATGCCTCCTTTACCGGAGTCAGTTGATGATGGACTCGTTAATGAACTTAACAACCTAAGCAAGGTAGAATATCCCTGTTTCCTTTGTCTAGATGCCAGACTAACCATGCCAGCATCAGAACATCATAAATATAATATAGTTATGGTTTAGGATATAGGCACTCCCCCATTTGTGTACATTTCCCTCGCACTCCCTCAATCTAGCCATCCGATCGCTTGATCGGACAGCTGTGATACAATAAAAAATTGCAATACGGAGGGCAATTCTTTCATTCTAAAAAACATGAGGTTAATCGTGGCCGTCCGATCAAGCAATCGAATAGCTAGATTAAGACAGTGCTGGAGTGCCCTAGGTGCCTATACACCTAGCATCTCTGTGATTTTACACAAATTGGTTGTACATGCTCCTTAAGAAATTTAACTGGATGATGGTTGCTCATCGTTCTTCTTTCAATGCAGATGCTTGTGATGCTCTGTCAGCAACGTAGCAGTCAGTTGCAGTAAGTCCCAGCAAGCTGACAGTCTTCTATTTGGTGATACCCTAATTGGCCTTTGCTGCCACTCAATTTTCGCCTCTGCAATTTCGTGTGAAGTCGTAGCTCTCTCCTTACACGCAATCACCCCTAGGAAGTGACTAGAGATGTCATTAGTTCGATAACTGTAGTATAGTGATACAACTGGGTAATATATTGTCGTCTCCATACCCTCTCTTCTTGAGCTATAAATGAATCGGAGATGTCTACAGGTGTGACAATAAGTTAAAGATCTGTCTGTATATATCATACTGAAATGAAAAGGGAGAATGATAACTGATACTACGTTAACTTTGTAAATGCTTTTTCCGGTTTGGCGTCGTAATCTATTTTTGAAGTAGATGTAAAAACTCCTCAAAGACATCTCTCTGTCGTTTGCTGGTACTCTCCTTCATTAACTGCAACCAGGTTTCTGGTGCATTTTCATTTTCATATTCTGTACCTTTAGCTGCTAAAAAATGGCTTCAGGCTTTTACCTTCCTATTTCAATTCTCAGTTGCAGCTTGCCAGCATTGGTTTTGAGTAAGATCTACAGTATTTGTGTGAGGAGCTGAATACCATGTGGACTTCATCAACCGGTTAAGATTTTGCCAGTTTATGCGCATTTCAGCTTTTCACAGCTGTAAATTTAGAAGAAGAATCAGTAGCAAGAATGCCTATGCAGCATTGAATACTGGACTGATGTAGCACTGCAGCTTGTCACTTATGTAGACCAATTTATGGAAGTTTTTTCATAGATCAATCACTATAAGTAAGTTGGAAGAGAAATGTTGTACAACAGTTGCTAGTTTGTTCCGAAAGAAAAGGTTGAAAAGAAAACGGTAGCACTGAATACACATTCAGCATTTAGCCTTTGTAACCATTTGTTGAAAAGAAAATGGAATCGCAGAGCAATACTGAAACATATGACTCGCTATTTTACTATGTACAAATCTATCTGCCGGCAAAAGATTGTGAAACGTTCTAATTTCCAATGGGATCTTTCATGTAATGGAATGATCTCTTCAAATTCATTGCTCAATATTATCTCTGACATAGTTAGAGACCATGAGAGCAGCCAAGATATCTTGCAGTGCCAGGGCCGTGTCCTGGTAACAAATCTGAGTTAAAGATATATCTTGGCTCTTGACTGCCCGATCAAGCTGAAATCATACAAAAGCAAATATATATTAGCTTCACTTTCAGTATAAACGACCAATGCAAAACAGGATCAGGACTTCTCATATGGGATCGAAGTTATCTAACGAGAATTCAACTCATCAAAAGGTTAAGTTTAGATCTTCTAGCAATGAAGACTCAGATCGCAAAGCGTCCCACATATGCAGTTGCTAAAAAGTAAAGATGGAACTCTTAACTAGGTATAAGGTTAGTTTCTCTTGCAACAACATATCTATCAATAATTGATCAAGATACGACAGTTCTGAAGTTCACATCAGACTCCAATTTGCAGTGGTCTTCCAACACAATCCACCAAAGTTTCAGGCCCTACTATGATTGCACCGTATAACTTTTGAGATAATTTCTAAACAATAAAAAACTGTTTACTATAATTACCTTCAACATAATAATGTTAAAGGACTTTTTCAAAAGTTCAGCACAAAATTGCTCACAGGCATAATCAGTACTTTTAACCAATTTAATATAAGAATAGCGATTAGATGACAACCATATCAGAGAGGTTTCTGTTTATCATTCCTACATTATATTCATTAACACTTTGTTTATCTCCCTTATCATTAATCTCAAACTCAAAAACCAGTATGCATATGGAAACTGAGGGACACAGTCGGTATGCATAAACCAAAAGAAAAAAAACATAATCAATCAATCCGCAAGGAAAAAGCTTACCTCTTCCATGTAGTGAAACAATCTATTTCCAAGTTCGGTAAGACTCCTCTTCTGTTCATCACTAGACTTCATGATAATCTGACTGAGATCACAATACAGAAAAGTAGACTTCAGCCGGAGATCTCTTCCCATCAGCTCCCACGATTCTTTGTCATCATCAATAATATCATCCTCTAGCGACAAAAGATCCTCAACACAGCTCTGGATCCGATAGACACTCCCGTTCCATCTCATCTCCTCCATCATTCACCTAAAGCAACCACAAAGAATCCAAAACCTCAAGTTCAATCTGTAACAGTTTTTCTTGGTTATAAGCAATCAAATACTTTGAAAGAGTAGGTGATGAGTTATGAATCGACAATGTTGAAACAGATGAGCTGTGACCTTTTATCATCTTTCCTTAAAGTGGTAAAGTGGTAAATATGGGACAATTTTTGGGGTTTGATCCTTGGATGGGAAAAAAATGTTCAAAATCTGGTAGGCCATCGGCAGAAACACCGGGCCTACACCAACTAGTAAGGCACTAGGTAACAAAGAAAGACAAAAAAGCAATTCAACTCCAGCAAATGCAACAAGTAACAAGCTTAATTGATTGTTAAGAAATATCTAACTACAACGATTTATAGACTTATCTTCACAAACCAGAAACAATAGAATTTGCTACGCTAATTACTTCAACAGTAAAAACAGTCTGTAAATATCAATTGCTGATTGATAATAAGAAAACAACAACACCTAAACGTCGCTCCACTAAGTGGGATCAGCTTCATGAAGTTTTAGGTCATTGGAGTTTATCGTATGGAAAGGATCAGGATAAATCTGTCATTAAAAAGAAATTTTGGGTTGCTTTCAGATAGTGAGATGCGTAAGATTGAAGAGCAAAAATTGCTTACACTATTATAAATTTAGAGCAACCATCAGTAAACGAGCTGAATGCAGGGCGAACAAAACATGAAGAAACTTCAAGAACGGCAATGAAAAGTTTCAAATTAAAACAAAATTTTTTCATGCTCTCGTAAGTTATCATATGAAAAGAACTATGGCAGAGTTCAAAACTTCAAACCAAAAACAAAAACAAAAACAAAAACAAATCAAGAACAAATTTCAGATACCAGCTTTTGTTAGTTGCTTTGAAGAGTTCAAATTGTTGTCTCATCATCAAAGACCAACAAAGAACTAGAAAAAAGATAGCATATACAAATCGCTCGAAAAGATCAAAGCAAACAAAACAGAGAATGATTTCGAAAATTAAAAACTACAAGATCACCAACCCAGTAGAGCAGAACAGAAATTTCTTCCCTCTCAAAACCCTCTACAGTGCATTCAGAGCAATCAACAAAAAGAAATCGATCGATTCAACTATATGAATAAAACCAAAAAATTAAAAGGAAAAAGAAAAAGCTATATACCTTTAATTCTAAAAACCTGCAGCTTTTTTGGTGAAAAAACGAAACAAACTTTTCTCAGCAACTCAACTTCACAACACACAAATCAACAACCACAACAGCTAAAACAAGAAAGAAAGAGAAAGACTGAAGTTGGAGAATGAACTAAAACAAAAAGAAATAAAAAGAAAAATAAAAAAAGTGAACAATGGTAACGGGTGGACGGTTATATTACGGTAACTTGTGGTTTGAGATTTCTGTTGGCTGTTGTTGATGTTGTGCGGCTGAGCGAGTTTTGGTTGCGACTCGTTCGGGCTCGGATAGCTAACGGCGGAGATCAGCTGCTTATTTCCCGGGTTTGACGGGACACGTGGCACACTCTCTTGTTTCCGACCCGGCGACCCCTCTGCTGCAGAAAAGAGAATGAGAGATGCGTTCGATTTTCATTGCTGCTATCTGTTCTGTGGACCCCACATGAATATGGCCATTGGTCAATGTAGGACCTTTGCAGCTATGCTGGCGAACAGGGGTCTAATTTTGTTTGTTTCGAAAGTTTAACAAAGAATTAGAGAAACGTGCTTGTAAGAGAAAAAAAAAATTAAATGGATTTACTTTTTTGAATTAAAAATATTGATATAATATTTTACATGGATAATTTAATATGCTTCCTAAATTTTAAAAAAGTAATTTAAATAAATTAGAAACTATTTTAAGCTTGGAAAAGAAAAATATATTTAAAAAAAAAGGTAAAAGTAAAGCACCGCAAGGTGTTATATGTGAATTTATTGTTATTGACAATAACATACAATAAAATTATTTTTTTAATGTTTTATTTAATGATTCCAATATTTTGCTGTCAGAAACTGTATTTGTTCCATTATTCATATCATTCTCTTGCATTCTTTATATTAACCGTCTTCGCAGTTCTGGGTTTTGTATAATAATTCACTAAACTCATTTTTTAAAACTTATTTTTAAATATAAAATAAAATAAAATTATTTCTATCAAAAATTTATTTTTTAAATTTTAATTTTAATAAAATAAATATAAAACTGTATTTTTAAACCATAAATTTTAATTATTAATTTTATTTTTCAAACTAATTTCAAAAAAATGAGTTTATCTCAAAACATGCCCTTTTTCCGCAACATGAATGAATTCGAATCTTTAAAACCGTACAAAAACAACATGAGATACAAACTACATACATAAGTGTATCGCACACCCGCTCAGATCGAAGGCATTGCTTTTTGCAAGAGCTCTCTAATCTGCAAACCCTTTTTTTTTTTTTGGGAGTAATCTGGCATTGTCTTTATAATATCTACAAGCAGTTTGAACTACTAAGATTTACAAAACCCTTTTGTAACTCACCCACACTCATCTCCAATTCCTTTGATCGACAGAAACCACCTGTATACAACCTATAGTTCTGTAGTACTCTCCCACAGAAGAGGGCTCACTCACCTATTCTATCTCCAAACTGGCAACAACCATTTACAAAATGGCTTTTATAATGCTGTTAGAATGATTATGCATAATACATTAAGAAGCCTTTCCTTCATGCTCTTTACCAACAGTACTTTCACTTGCAGGGAGCTCTTCAACAGCGGTCGAGTTACTCCTGGGTTCTTTATCAGTGGTACTTGCACTAGGAGGAAGCTCTTCAACAGCTGTTGAGTTACTCCTGGGTTCACGCGACGTTACTGAGCTTGTGTTGCTCCCATTGGGATCCCTTGGAGCCGCAGGTGGGCCAACATCAGAACTGGAGCTGGATCCTCGCTCATCAGATAGTTTTGAACCATTCAATGCATGGCAGTGAGGGCAGTAGTATGTTATGTAAGGGAAATCCTCCTTCCTTGCAAGCCCTGCATATATCCACTAACAAAATTACTGCTGTCTCGTTAGGTTATTAGTTTCCTCAGATGACAAACTAAACGAATAATGAACATACCATTATGCATATGGCAATTACCACATATGAGTGCATAACATTGAGTTGGGTCCTCCCCTACTAGAAGGGCAGCAAGTCTAGCAAACCATCCGCCATCATATGAGGGTGCGCCTCTGTAATGTTCTACTATTCTCTGGTCGTAACCTGCAGCTACTGGGCTATCAAACACTTGATCATCAGAAGTTCCTTCAGCAAATGAAGGTGATCCTGAGCTTCCGACGCTATTACTCCTTACATGAGATTGTTTCCTGTTTCGTAGCCCAACATTAGATTGTGCTAGTTGAACAGCGTTGCTTTTCCCTGCTGCCTCAACTTTGCCATCATCACCCACATAAACTTTAAGACCAGTATCTGCCCCCAATTTTGATGCCAACACAGTTGCTGCAGCAGCCTTTGCAGCAGGATCGAGATCATATTTCTGAGACAAAAGAATATGTGAAATTAGTGTTACATATACCTCTATGGAGAGGTGCAGAATGCAAGTAGCCAAGGACAGTCACCTGAATAAGCTGCTGTGTAGTATAATAATTAGTTCGCTCCTTGAGTTCATCAATCTTTGCTTGTCTTTCAGCACGAAGCCTCTCGAGCGTCTTCTGATCCTTGTCATCACCTGAAAGGAGAAAATGAACGAGCAGGTAAATCATTTTACTTATTGCTCAAAATAATGGCAAAAAAATCACCAGAAACAGAAACACTACCTCAAAGGAATGACTGGACATAAGGTTCATCTTTACAGAGGTTTAAAAACTTGTATACAGGAAACATGTTCAGCAATGGAGACACAATGGACTTCATGATTATTCTTTGCTACATAACTTACTCTCTAAACACAATCTGTACATTTCAACTCAAATATGAGCTGAATTCTCCAGAGATAATGGCCAGCTACAGCCTGAAAATCAGCACTCATCGTGCTACTGCAGCATACATGGAAGTTAAAACTCTCATTCCACTTCAGTCAGTTTACTCGTAGTAAATACTTTCACCTTCTCGTCAAGAACTGCACATTATGTCATCTTTTAAAATGAAAATTTTACGTGCTGTGAAGTTACTGACTTCCATGTGTTTCAAACCTAAGTAACATTAGCTAAAATACAAAAAGATGTTTTAGGCTTTTAGCTTAGAAGAGGACAGAGTGAAAAATCTAAGCATATCCTTTGTGGTCTTCACTTCTGTAGCAGTTTCTAGACCTTCCGAAGAACAGGATACAAGTGTACGTTTGACTTTATCTCAAAAAACTATAAACCTGACTTGTGCCATTCTGAATCCATTTATGATTCACCAGACTATTCAAGGTAACTTCTACACAATTGATGATAGACCAATTTCTCCGATTACCATCATATAGCAAAACAAATCTCTCATATTAAATTGCCATATCAACTAAACATTAAAGCAGTAAGAGAGCTCAAAACGTCATACACTGATAGCTATATGATTAGATATTACTGCTAAAACCAGCCACAACAGGTAAATATACTTACACATTCTTATGGCTCTCCCGAAGGTCCAGTATGCAACGACTGCCACGATAGGTACAAGAAACATAGGCAAAAAATGAAATGCCTTCTCCTGCTGGTCTGAGACAATGGTTCCTGTGGTGATTCTTGCATAAGCCACAGCCACAACCTATGAAAGTAATCCATTAGCAGGGCAAATACATTTACCATGAAGGTTAAAATGTTCATTATTCAAGTAAAATCAAGCAGTGAGCTTTAAGCAAAGATCTTTGGAGATCTTCGAAGAAGCAACTCATGAAAGTCAAAATGCCTGAAGCAAGCTCATTGCTGCAGATGACATGCTAAAATGGTGCTATATAAGCTACCTTAGAAAAAGTTTCCACAAAACAGGGTAAAGATACTTTTGCATTGGTAACCAGCACCATAAATATGAATGACCAGATAGATTGAATCAATGGAATTTGGAGATTACAAGTCATGCATTAGCAAAAGGGATGACAGTAAAACTACAATGTCATCCCATAATGAATTCATGGCAGGTGGGAGTTATGACTACAACATGAGGAGCAAAAGGCAAACATTTTGCATTACCGAAAGAACTCTGCAAAAATGAAAACTTCATTTCACTTAATATATTTCTTGTAAACAATGATAACCTTACAAAAGCCAATATATGAAAGGTCAATGGACTAAAAATACCCATACAAATTTTTTTAGTTTTTATTTTATATTATTTTTTTGTTTATATATATTTTTTTCTGATGGACTTCCAAAGCCAAACAATGCAAACAGAGTCTCTCTTAAACACTGTCTAAACACCCTACGGACTGCTGAGTCAGGATGACTGTTCTATATTGATGTGCAGTACTACCCAAAACATCAATAACCAATAACCAAATCACAGCCACTCTGAGTTTCAGTAAGAAGACAATAAGCAAATCCAATACTAATAGTAAAGGCATTACACTAACCAACTATATCAGCAAACTACGGCAGCTACTGCAAGCAGGAGCAAAAAAGATACAAAAGTAAAATTGTATAAAGTGCAACAGTAAGTATTCTACTTGAATGATTGCTAGCTGAAGAAAAGAGATTCTTAACCACCATCACAGCAACGACAAAACGACCGGAAATCCAACCAATTCTAATCCATACAATGCTCGATCAGAAATACAATACCTCCGCAAAAATGGAGAAGCTAATGATGTAGCCCTTCCAGTTGCGAGACCATATAGCCCTTTTCCGCAAACGAGAATGAACCAAGTTCTCCTCCTTAGAAAGATACTGCAATCTCTTCTCCAAATCTTCCTTCCCTCCAAAAATCCCTTTCCATACCCGAGACACAAATCCTCTTCTCTGCTTCTTCTTCTTATCTTTCGATTCCCCAGCCACCACCGCCGTCGCAGAAGGGGACTCTGTCTCCTCCACCACTGGCGCCTTTGGGGAATTCCTCTCAGCCATTCCACCTCTACGACAGATCCAATCAATCGAGATGGATCGATCAATTGATTGAAAAATCAAATTTCAAAGAAGAATCCGAAATGGAAAATCAGACTTACGAATGATTTTTCTCTTTGTTTTTGAAAATTTCTTTGCTTTAAAGAGTGGAAAGAATTGGGGATTGCTTTTTGTATTCTTGATGATTAAACTTCTCCACCTCTCTCTCTCGATCACTCTATCGATCTTAAAACTCCTTTAAAACTCCTTTATTTTTTATTTATTATTTTTTTTTGGGTGAAGAAGGCGGGGACCCGAGATGTGATTAGCAACAGTGGGATTAATTATTGTTATGGTAAATAAATAACTAACTACCTAGAGAGCTCTTGAAAAAGGAAATGGATCTACTTCTCGTTAACATGAACGAAAGCACGATGAAGGTAGCGATATAATATTTAAGAGATATTTGAAATTATTTTTAAGAAAACGTTTATAAAATAACTTTTTTTAAAATACGTTTTAATTTTTTATTTTAAATAATAATAATAGTAAAGTAAATTTTTTATATTTTTACTTTTTAAAATTATCAAATATTAAAAAATTATTAAAAAATAATACTGCCATTTCAATAATAATAACAATAATAATATAAATGTCGTAATATATTTCAACATCTTACTTTCTTCCCGTGTAGTTTATTGTTGCCAATTGTCTTCTACTTGCCATTTCAAACAAACAAACTATTCTTCATAAGTTTTTAATCTATTTATTTATTTTTTTATAAAACAGATTAACATGAATGTATCAATAAAATAACCCCCTGATGTTTTTCATAAAACAAAATTAATGTTAGGTATGATCAATGTGTATACTGCTTAAAAGCAACGACCAAGAAGGCAGAAAAGAACTGGTCGACACCTGCTTAAGACAACAACCCCAACTTAAATAAGACCGCCTCTCCAGAAAAGAAGAAAACAATTGAGATAATATCTAGTGATGTTGAGATAATGTCAACTATATATGCATAGGCTCAATAAATACAAAAAAACATTGCTAAAATAAATGGAAAAGTCTTACAAGTGTCCTGTGATTATCACTGAGAATGAACAATCTAAGACCCATTTCATAAGCACAAGCACAAGCATAAATAAAATCTGTACATCAGGTGAAAGAGCTTTCATCTCAACATGTTTCCATTCAACAGATGTATACCGACTAGTTGTTTCCAAACATAATCATCAGGCTCTTATATCAGATATGGAGATTGCCATATCTTTGTTACAGCAAGTAATAGTTGAGTTCTGAGACCAGATTTTCTAAGCTGAACCGATACAAGCTTTGCCATTGCTTAAAACATCTTGCCAATGCATAAAACATCTTTAATTCTTATAGAGGTGCATGTGCAGAGATCAGGACTAAATATACAAAGCATCGTATTGTCAATGCATCACAGAGAGAAGTAAAAAAAGAAAGAAAAAGTATGCTTCCACTTTTATTTACATTCTGTTCAAGTATATTAAATTGTAAGGACAAACATTTTTACCCCATGCTAGGGCTGTAGCTCCTGACTACTAAAATACACACCACATCATAGAAATCACATGCATCATACAAAACTTGTCAACATCCTAAAAATCAGATGGCACATAAGTATGATTCCAAGGGATGCAAAGGGATTTTAGAAGGGTTCAATAGTGCACACTCCCTGAGATCACCCAAGGGAAGAAAAAAACTGCTCCAAACTTGTTGAAGTGGACACATTGGATGCAATTTGACCCAAAGGGTTTGGAGAAATATGCAGTTGGTATCTGATGAATCGCTGAAATATTAAAACGACAACGTTAGACAAGTGAATTTCAGAAACATCACAAATTAATGTTTGAAGACAGAATCATACAGCTAACTGAGTTATTATGTCAAGATTTGTATCAACATGCCAATCTGCCTCCAATTGCCGAACAAAAGAGGATCTTCCCATATCCGTGCCACAAAAGAGGACCTGAACAAGGTGTCCAACATGAAATAGCAGGTGGGACTTAGAATAGTAAGTCAAGCAACAGATTATTAAATGTCAGAGAAAAGTAATTATACAATCAATTTTAAGGGCCATATCAAGCATCCTCCATGAGCTTTAGATAATGAGCAGAAAACCTACACACAGAAATTGTTTGCAAAGTTGTGCAGGAGGAGATGTGGTTCCTAATTTATAGCAGAAATAATGATGTGAACCTAACTTTACCAACAAGAGCACTAAGAAAATTCGGCTCTTTAACTGATATAACCCTTTCATGCTAACATTTGCCCATTTTGGTAACTAAGACAGCTGTGAGAAAACAAAACAAAAAAAAAAAAAAAAGAGAAAATGTTAAGGAAATCAGGCACTGCCTTCACAGATTGAAAAATTAAAACTTGTCGCATGGAGACAAGCTGACAACAAACTTGTTACAAAATCAGCAGCCAGAGAGCTGATGAGCAAAACTATAAGTGCCTCTTGAACGGAAGTAGTATGAAGGTTGCATCGACTTTAATGAAATGAATGATATGGTTAAAAGATTATTAAGCACCTCCATATGCTAGTGGACAAACTACAGTGTCAGATAACACATTTTACCTTCTCTTTGATTAAGCCACCACTTTGAAAAATTCCAGCACTCTCCAAGGCTGACAAAACTCTCTCCTGTGGACATTGAACTTCTAATTATGGAGTGAAGTATAAGATTGTATTAAGCTAAAAAAGAAGAAAGTGGCATATAGAAGCTGGAATGATAGTATAGTGATGACTGTAATAACAGAAATCACATATCACCACCATAATATTCTAGCACTAGTGGAAGTCATTAGAATCAACATCCGGTATTTATGAACATTTCATCCGTACCTCAGTTTCATCATCAAGAACAGTCTCCATCAAATATAGATCACAAACTTTGCTAATTTCAAGCAATACTTCTACTACAGAAGGTCTTACAGTAGCATGTTTCTGCAACAAGAAGACACCGCATACTATATCACTAGGAGAATTATGCAAGCAATGATACACCGCTTTCAGATCACACATACCTGAAGGTCCTCAAGGCTTGTCTCTTCTAGAATCACTCCGAGTAACTGACATGTCATCTGCAATGCAGATACATATTAAAATAGAACACAAAATCATTAAACCAATTTGCAGAAAGTGAAATTTATGCAAAATTGGTTGGCTCCAACGAGTACAGGGACAATTCTTTGCTAAGCATTAGTCCTACTAAAATTACTAAATTGCAGACATCAGTTATATTAATGCACGTAAATAAAAGTAGTGCTTACACCATTTCTACAAACATCAATCAATGATTGTGATAAATAATGAAGGCTGCATCTAGAATGCTTAAAAGCTTACTTACATAAAGTACAGAAATCCTACAGCTAAGCAACAGAAAAACTTCAAATATGGTAGGAGTCATTCTCTCCAACCCACCATACTGTCAGTATAATTCTAGAAAAAGAAGCAGCACCCTAGATGTTCGGGGCTAGACAGATACTACAGTGTTTACTACTAGAACTCACTCAGTTAGAGAAGCACAAAATAAAAGAACCAGCTATTACTGTCATCATCTTGTAAACAGATTCTTACCAAGACAGCCTAAGGAATGGAAATTCGATCATAGATGAATTCATGCCTTTGGTTTCATCATCAGCTCTTGTATATCACCCACATTAGCCCTTACAAGAGCCATTTATCAAGATATAGAAGAAAAAGGTTAGCAGAATAAGCAGGCAAAAACCTACATTCTTGCTTTCTTACTTCTTCCATTGACCATTGCCTAAAAGAAACTGAGTTCCATTCTTCTGGAAAATTTATATCCTTGGTTCTTCCAATACTATAAGGATCTCTTAGCACTATGTAACTAATGTATGATTGCTTCTGTCTTGAATTATTATTTGCAGAATGGTATGTGTTTGATAAAACTGATAAAGTGAAATTAATTTACCGATCTTATGAGCTAGTAGAGCTAGTGCTGACAAGTGATAGATAAAAACTAACGATATGAAACTAACCTATCAAGCTTATGAGCTAGTGGAGAAAGTGAAAAATAGCACAATAACATACATCCAAACAAAGAGTTGAGGTAACTAAGAAAGGGAGAAACTAGGCAAATCAGGAGTCAAACTAAGCACATATATCATAGAAATCAGGAGTTACTAAGGCATACCTTTCGACACCCACTGAGTCTGATCCTTACAATCTGTCCCAACGTTAGCTGCCAAAGTTTTAGTTGAAAACCAATTATGTCAATTTAATTCAATACCAACATCATTCATTCTTCACAACTCATCACTTGCCTACCCTACCTGCGAAGCATCCAATTCCTTGATGCTGAGCTGAGAAGAAACAGCTTCAGTACTCGAATCCACGACCCCGCTCCCACTGCTACTACTGCTTCCCGCTGCAGCACTCGTTGAAGGAGCATCCCGTCTCTTCGGCGGTCGTCTTCGTTGCCCTGCCGGCGGCGATCTAAGAAATTTCCACGTAAATACCACCGCAATCGCGAATCCCGCCAACGCTCCAATCGATCCCGCACTCTAAGTCAATTCCAAATCAAATCAAACCGCAACAATCTCAATCGAGCTAAAACTCGGTCGAATTGTTTACCTTGTGATTGATTAGAATAAAGAGAAGGTCGGAGAGTTTTCGGCTCATACGGCTGAGAAGCTTGCGGGCGAAACCGGAAACGGGATCTTCTGCTCTGTCCGACATAGATTGACAAAAGAATTTGACCGAGATAGAAGAAAAGACAGGATTTAGGTAATGGCCGGAGCCGGGAAGTGGTGGAGAGAGAGAGAGTCAAGTCAAGCACGTTCGGACTGTTAGGGGTGTTTGGGATTGCTTTTTTCCAACATTTTTTTAATTTTTAATAAAAAAATTTTATAAAATAAAATTTTTATTATATATTTTTTATTATTTTTTTAAAATAAAAAAATATAATTTATTTTTCAAAAAACTAAAATATCTTTTATTCTTAAAAAAATTTTATTTTATAAATATTATTTTACACCCCGGTGCACCCGCGTCAGTGAGTCATTTTTTTCTTTTTTTCTTTCTATTAATTTCTCTATAACTTTTTATTTAGCTTTAGATAGGGTGGGCCTGATTCTGGGCCTCATAGTTCACAGAGAGTGAAGTTATTTAACGTTTCGAATTGTTTATTATCTTCTTAGTTTTAACTTTTTATTTTAATTTTTGATTTATTTTAAAAATATTTATAAGTTTTTTGAATTTAAATGTTTACGATGTTATTATTATTTATAAAATAAAAAAATTTCAAATTTTTTTCAAATTTTTATTTTCAATAAATCATCTGACATTATATATCTTAAGTAAGAGTAAATAAAAATAATAAAAAGTTATTTATTACTTATTACTTTTATTTAACAATAATTTCATAAAAACAATTACTTCTAATAATATTTTTTATATGAAGATTAATTAGTTATATTTTATATTAAAATATAATAAAAAATAAGAGTAATTGAAAAGTCACTTCAGAATTGTGAAATGTTTTTTTCTACTTCGATAAGTTAAAAACATTATGATACTTATATATTGTTATATTTTGTCATTCTCCATTTGAGGCTGTTTCTCGGCTCTCTTTTCCATCCCTAATTTTGTTGGCTCTCTGCGCGCTTTAAAATAATTTTTTTTTAAAATAAAAATATTTTTAATTTTTAAATGACTTTTATTTAAAAATAAAAATATAATAATAAATAATAATAAAATTTTATAATTTTTTTATATTTTTCAAATTTTAAATAATTTTATATAATATTTATTTTAAAATATGAAATTAAAAAATAAAAAACTGTTTTTGTGAAAGCAACGCCAAAACGCACCAATTCAGCATCACTCTGTCGTTGCCATCACGGGCCTCACCACAGCGCTGAAATTCCCTTGGCTTTACTAGCACAACACTTGACAACCAAAGCATGTTCTTCTCTAGAAACTTTTTCAGAAAACCCGCCAACTTCATGTCCTTGTAACCACTACGCTTCTTCTTCTTCTCCTCCTCGATTATTCTACAACCTTCTCTCGCTCTACTCTCGTTCTGGGTCTCTCAGAGATGCACAGAACTGTTTTGACAGAATGGCAGAAGCACGGTTTCTTGTAACAACTTGATCTCTGCTTACTGTAGATCGGTTAGTCATGGAGGTTTTGCTTTAGGTTTTATCAATGAAATGGCTTTATTTGGCCTCTGACCCTATGCGTTGACTTATGCGAGCATTATCCATGCTTCGTGTACAATTAGGGATTGGTTGATCAGTAGTGCTAGTCATTCCCGTGTAGGTATGAAGTCGGACTTCGTTTGGTAGTATTTGTTTCCAGACTTCGTTGCTTAGGCTGAAGTCGGACTGCTGTAGGTATGAAGCTGCTGGACTCATATGTAGTGAGATGGCAGATAGAGATGTTGTAGCTTGGAATTCTGTGATCATGAGTCATGTCAAGAATTGTGTCATTGTGCGTGGTTTATTGCTTGCTGTACAGTGATATGATAACACCCGGGAGTATTGCAAACTTTTGCTTAGTTTTGAGTGCTTGTGGCAAGTCTTCCAATCAGTATAAAGGCAGAGTTATGCATGGACAGTTGATTAAATCTGATTGCCCTCTTATATCACACTGCAGAACCGCGGTGCTTGACATGTATGACAGCTGTGGAGACCTCGATGCTGCACTGAATGTTTTCAACAGGATCTATTACCCTAATTTGATTTCTTCAAATTTGATTGATAGCTGGGTTCAGGTAATGGAGAGGTCAAATTGGCTTTAGAAGCCTCTAAACAACTAACGGCAATTCCAATCAGAGAGGTTTAAATCCTGATGATTATACCTTTGCAGCTATTGCTGATGCCACAGATTCCCTGCCCTCTTTAGTTTATGGAAAGCCTCTCCATTCGCAAGTCATTAAAGCCAGATGAGGACAGCATATCTATGTGGGTAGTACTCTTGTATCTATGTACTTTGAGAATCACGATCCTGATTGTGGCCAAAGTTGTTCAGCTTCATCGCTAAGTAAGATTTCTAAATTTGGATGGAAATAATTGCAGGCTATTCAAGGTATGCGGGGCAGAAGCAGTGCTAGTGTAATTTTGCCAAATGCAAGATGAAGGGCATAAAGTGGATAGTATTTCACTTAGCAGTGCTCTGAGCTCATCTTCTTACCTTCCAGCACTGCATCAAGGCGAGGTTATACGCTCCCTTGCACTAAAAATCAGGATATGAAGTAGATGTTTCTGTAAGTGCCAGATTAGTTGATATATATACTAAGGATGGTCAAAGATGATGCTTGTTTGGTGTTCCGTAGAATTGTAAGACCTGATTTGGAAGTGTTGGTATTCAGTGATTGCTGCACATGGAAACCATGTGAATGCTGAAAAGGCCTTTAAATCTTCAGTGAAATGGGAAAGCAAGGACTGCAGTGCGAACATGCTACTTCTGTCACTCTGCCATCAACTTGTCAACATCATGGCCTGGTTGAGAAGCGAAGGTTCTATTGGTTTTGTATGGCAAGTGATGGCATGAAGCCAGGGCTTAGCCATATACCTGTAGGAAGGTCTAGTTAGCAAAGCAGGATGCTTTCTGGAGCCAAGGAGATCATCACAATGTCACCTTATGCACAGAAATCTGCTGAATTACAGAGAATTTAATTGAATTGATGTGTCACCTTGAACATGGATGTCTGCATTTATGCAGTGGAGAAGGTTTTATCATTTGAACCAGAAGAAGGCTCAGCTTATCTAATGTTTCTAATTAATATGCTTTTGTTGGAAGATTGGAGGATGTGGCTGAAATCAGGCAATATATCAAAGGGTTGATGTTGGATAAGGAACCTGAATTAAGTTGGGTCGAGAGTAAAGGTGGTATTCATGCTTTTTCTGCTGACAATGATTCTCATCACAAAGCAGATGACCATCGAGATGAACTACTAAAGCTCAAAGCGAATTTGGAAGGATGGGATCCAATGAGCTCTTATTGACCTTTTCAGACTCAGAGTTAACCTGCTAGTGGAGTCTAGAGGCTGGGAGGATTCTCCAGAGCAGCGTTACTCGGAAGTCCAAGCAGCTGGGCCAAGGGACAGCTGCCTATATGATTATTTTAGCTAATGCTCCCCTCAACATTTGAAAGGTATATTATATAATGAGATAAATCATTCGTCTTCTAATTTCCATACCTATAAACTAAAATTAGCCCTTTTGTTATAAAAGCTTTTGTGTAATGTTTTAGTCAAAATGTTGGTGAATGGACAAATGATAGCTAGATAACAGGAGTCTTGTAGTACCACAAGCATCGTTTTTTTTAATGAAATTTGCAGTTTCTTCATCATGCTGCTCTTCATCACTGTAAATACAGACCATCCTCTAAAGTGAATATTCTTTTACCATGAATATTCTTCTGTCTCATACGTGTACTATTCTTTGCAGCGTGCCCTTGAGAAGGTGGGAACACTGAGTCAGACACATAACATTTGTCACAAGAAAAGGCCTTTGAAAGTCAGCTGTATATATCTGATTTCTGATAGGTTGTCCAAAGCAAACAGGCTTGATGCAACAACTTATGGAATTTAATCATTTTGGCATTATAAGGATGTATTTTGAGTTAGATCTAGACGTTCTTGGTCAAACAACCTATGGAGGGAAACTCTGAAACAAGGGTGCTATTTGGGACCCTTTTCTCATCAAGATGGTCTCCATCTAGTAGATGTCCTTCTTGAAGAAAACTCGGATAGGAACTTATGATGGATCAGAGAGCCTTAACCTCTTACAACATTATGAAGCTGTGTTACGTTTGATTCAGGAGCAACACTGACGAAGTATCATAACGCAAAGTTGTCACGTACTATCTTCAAATGGACTACAAGTGCAAAAAGTTGAGGTACCTTCTTAGTTCTTAAGTACTTCTGCATATCTGGTGAAAATTTAGTGACCACTAGAATGCGCTAGTGTAATCAGTTCACACACAGCAAAAATGATGCAAACATGTTAGTCAGGGCAAGTGCTGACAACATAAGTTGTCATAAAAGCACCAGGTTAGGTTATAACTTATGTGGATCTCCATCATCATTTTTTGGATCAAAAGCTTTGTGATTGTAGTAGCTTATGTTTATAATAATTGGGGTTGATCTATGCTGGTAGTTTGTTACACTATTCTGGTGGCTGACTGCAGATAAGCTTAAAAAATAAAAAAATATGAAGAAAGGGGGTCTAACTTTACAAGTAAGATGTATCCCTCATAAAGTCCAGTTTGAGAATCCTTCCCTTCAAAATATCTCCTTCCATCTCAACACCTTTTCCAAGGGCTGTATTTCAACCCAACCCATGCTGGAGTTCTGTTAGGGATTTGAGGAGATACTCATAGTGGTAAAGCTTTCTTTAATATGGTCGCCTTAAAATGTTGCATGGGTATTTAGTGTAATGAAAACTAAAAAACTCCCAGGATTTACGTTCTATAAAATATTATAGAACATTCCTCTTTAATACATTACAAAAAGGACTTAACTTTCTGGCATGTGCGAATAATGTTTGCACTGCAATGTATGTTTGGTTTAGCCAACAACTTCCAGCCCGTTTAGTCCTCATCTGTAGATTTTGTTAGTTGGATAACATGGAACTTATTTAGTCATGTGGCTTCCCCTCAACCACTGTACAACTTGTTTGGAACATTAATTCTCTATCAGCTGAGGGCCAATATGCTGGAAAGCCAAATTGAATTCAAGGGCACAAGCTTAATTTAATTTTAGCTAAAAGTTGGTGGGGGCTTTTTGGGATTTTGCTTCTTCTTGTTTGTTGTTGGGAAGAAAAGATGTTCTTATCTCCCTATAAACTTCTTTCAGCAAAATCTCATAGCTTTCACTTTATATGTGTGTATTCAATAACAAATAATTGATTAAAGCACATCAATAATAAGGTATAAAGTTCAGTAATTTCGGAAATCATAATATTCTTAGATTATGACAAACAGAAATACACCCAATCTTATGTAGGGTACTAGTACGCATGACCATTTTGCACAAGTTGATATAGACTTCAGTGCAACCATGTACAAGAATAAAAGAATTGGTTATCTTTTTATGATTCTATGACTGAAATGTTACTGTTATGTGTGTGTGTTTCACACTGTGTAGTCATGCTAAAGTAGAAATCTTGATAAACCAACTTTTTGTCCAGTTCTTTTGACATCCTCTTGGACCTGTCTCCTGAACTCACCAAAGGTGAAGCCCTTGTAGACTGAAGGTTCACTGCAGCTGCCTATGGTTGAATCATATGATGGGCACAGGAAAAAGGCTATTGAATACCTCTCCATGTCTCTGTTTGCTATCACCTTGTGCTTAACGCTCCTGTATATGTTGTTGCTCCAAGCCTGCAAACAGCTTATAATGTAAGTGTGATGGCAAAGGAAATGAAAGATGTATCGGTTCTTGTTACTAAGAATATTTTGCATAGACAATTCAAAAATCAATATGAACTAGACACGATAGTTTTGGAGAATGGACTGATGTTGGAGCGGGGCCAGTTAGATCCTGCAGGAAAGCTTGGCACAAAGTCTATGGCGCTATTGAGATATTACTGCAGATAGCTTGTCTAAACCAAATCTTGGAGAGTTTCTTTGCAAGGTCAACTTTATGCTCATCAGTGATTATGAAATTAGGTCATGTCAAATCTGATGTTGTAATCCATGTTCTAGATATCAGATGTTTCTTTGTGGACTTTGAGGGAAAGGATACCTGAAAGAGATCACCGATGTTGACAATGAGAGCATCAGGATCTGGCTTGACAGCAACCCATTTGGAATCCTTCATGAATTGCAGTCCACCAACCCGGTCCTGTTGGAGGATGGTGAGGAAGTCACTGTCTGTATGAGGTGTCAGGCCAAAGGTCTCCAGAGAGAATGGACAGGGTGGATAGCGGTTCAGTCGAAGGAAGCAAGTGCTCTTGCTGCAGCTCTCGGTGAAGGTAATCCCTGTGTGACCCAAATTTTCGGCTAGAGCTCCTGCAAGCAAGTGTCCTAGTTCTGACATTGCTCCTGCAAGCCTCTCCATGACCTCCCTGTTGATAAAAAAGCCATCAGCTATAGCTGCACAGCCATCAAGATATGAAACACTCAAGAAAACATACTACTTTTGGATCGAGTATCTGAAATCAGCAGTTTAGACATTACAAATCTCCATAGAAGAGTTTTTAACTGGTGATTGCAGATAGCTAAAGAAGTACCTGAGGTAAATGAACTCCCCAAAGTAACATTCCTCTTGTGAGATCTTGGCAAGGGGAACATGGAAGGCCTCTGACCACGATAGTTGATCGAGAGACGTTGCTGATGGAGTTCCCCACCTATAGGAGTCATTCAAGAGTCTTGAGCTGGCCTTCTTGTGGAAGGGCAACTTGAACAAGTTCATTTGCTCTCGTCTCATCTCCCTGAGAAGGTTGGGGTTGATTCCATGGTTCACCAACATGAAGACGCCCCATTTAGAGGCTGCTTTAGCTATGGCTTCTATGCAAGTCAGCCTGTCCTCCTCAGTTCCAGTCCTAAGACTACTTATATCTACCAAAGGAAGCTCACACTCCTCTATGACTTCTACCTTCTGGATATTCGAATACTGACCATTTCTTAAAGACTTTTGGAAGAGTGCTTTGTAATGATCCTCAAATGGTGGATCACATAAGGAGCTTGCAGCAGCCATGTTTCTTCTGGACTTCTGAAGCACTTATGAGTCAAGAGCAAAAGGCAGGCTTGCGAGTGGTGTGTTGGTGATTGCAAGTGGTTCTTCTCATTTGTGGCACCATTTATATATATCGTGTTGCATGGCAGGTAATGTAGTCTTGTAGGGCACAGTAAATGGAGAAAGAAACACAACCAGGTCTGATGTGTCAAAATATGGTTGAACAGGAGGGCCCTGTTTAAAAGCTTCGCTTGTAGACCAAGTCTATAGAGCTACCGAGGATAAATAAACAAAGCAGTGCTGAATGTGATAGGGTGAAACAAACCTAACCATTCATCAGTTTGTTGACTATTGTTACTCAATAAATGGACCTTGCTGTTACTTTTTGATGCAAGGTTCTAACTTAAAACTTTGTTAGTATGTGGATTTTCCCCAAACTTACTTTTGCTGTGGTGATACTTTTGTAGAAATTTGATACATTTGGGCTTTCAGACATCCACATCTGGACTGATTATTGGTCAAGTATCCCCTTCTTGACTTCTGCAAATCAGACATGATTGGTAGCTTGGGTTTTGATGTACTATTGCCGGGCAATTGTTTTCAGCTTGTGTTTTACCTGATTACAAATTTTTTTATACAGGTATCACCCGTTCCTCTTGTGAACCTAAAGCATCTATTCAGCATCTTGCATCAATGATCATGCCCGCAACATATAGTTTCTACTACAAAAAACAAAGTTTATTTTTCTGAACTCCTGCGGAGGGTCATTGCATACCTTGGAATGGGGCCAGATAGACTATGAAAGAAATTGCAAGTTTCCAAGTTGTCGAAAGATGCTGGAGGACAAGACAACAATCACACACATGAAAGCCTAATCACATAATCTCCAACGACTTGTTAATCGTGTAGTTTATTAATTGTTATTTCTCATAGCTCGTTTTTAGTTGAAAGTGACATGCTGAGACGAGGGATACCATACTGTTTCTAGTTGATGAAAGTTTGTGTCGATATTGAAGGAGGGTTTTGTTTGTCAATGCGAAGGTAATTTGCACTTTTGTTGAGTTCGGAGATTCTCTTTGTCAACCTGTTGTTGTGTCTGCTGAGTTGAAACAATTATTTGGTGGCGTTGTGTCGGACTTCAAAATTATGTCTAGCAGTTTTTTTTTTTGTTTGATTATTGTGGGCGGTGGAGTCTCTCGTTTTATTTTTGCTCATGATTGTTCCTCAGTACTGCTTGCTTAGAATTGGTGGGTGCATGTTATTTTATTCTAAAAGGCTAGGATGCGTTTAGTTTAGCTTATCTAAAAAATAGTTTTTTAATTTTATATTTTTTAATATATTTTATAAATATTTATAAAATTTATTTGAAAAGAAAATATAGGAAAATTTTATATAATAAAATATTTTTATTATATATATTTTTTATTTTTTAAAAATAAAAAAATAAAATTAATTGTTTAAAAAAATAAAAATATTATTTATTTCAAAAAAATTTATTTCATAATTATTTGCAAACGGTCCTATAATTATAGTTCGTTGATTTCTACTTGATAGCTTTATATAGTTTCTAAGCCAGTATACTTTATCACCGACCACAGAAAAAACTCGGCTTTTTCTCTTTGTACTTCACTCTCGTAGGGATAATTACTAATACATTCTCTCGCAAGCATGGAAACTTATTAAAATATAATATAATTTTTTTGTAAGTTTCAAAAAATTTAGATCCAACTCATTTATTAATAATAAAATTTTTGAATAAAGTGATTTGTTAACTGAGAGGTCTGCTAGTGCTAAGTATAGAGTCACGTTTCTTATTTTTGGCAGCAATTCATTGTCGGAAATTAATTTGTAGGGATCCATTTTAATATCGAAATTTAAACGCCTGAACACTTTGCTATTTTGTAGGCCCCATAACAAAAGCCCGGCCTGATATACATAGCTATCTGCCGCCAAAGGTGGGCCATTAGAAGAATGTTGGGTTTAATTAACTTCTTCAGGCTTCTACTGTATTCCCTTCGATCCATAAGGCCCATCTAGCCCACTACATGAGCATTTGAAAGATCATCGTTCAAATTTTTTTAAACGTGTTAAAAGTTGGTCTAAACATAAAGTCATAACTACTATGAACACAAAGCCGTATGGCCTACTTCACTAACGAGATGTTTGTGAATAATTTTTTTGAAATAAGTTTATTTTTTATATTTCATAATAAAAATTTGAACGATACATAATTTTTAATAACTTTTTTAAATATTATATAAAATTTATTAAAAATTGGTGAGATATTTTTTTAAAATGAAGTCAGAATTAATGATGACTACACTAACGGATGAAATGGATAAAGTGGATGTTTGAGATTGCGTTTCGTAAACGATTTTTTTAATTTTTAATTATATATTTTTTAATATATATTTTATAAGTATTTAAAAAAATTTATTAAAAATTTAAAAAATATAAAAAAATTTTACGTAATAAAACTTTTTTATTATATATATTTTTAAAATAAAAAATAATCAAAAAATAAAAGTATTACTATTTTATAAAAAAATTATTTAATAAACATTTTTAACTAATTTTGAAAGAATGATTATAAAATAGGCCAGTTTGAGTTCAACTAGTAGCTCATGGGCCCTTAATTTTTATAAGGCTTAAAACACTAAACTTTTTTATTTAAATCTAATAAAAGAGACTAATCTTTTTCTGATCACGAACTAATTACAGTTAATGCGTAAATAAATAATTTGCTTTATAGAGTTTAGAAGTCAGCGCTTTAGAAATTAGTCTTGAGAAATTGCACTACTCTAGAAACATATGATATTTACTTAGTGCTTTTGAATATTTTCATTAAAACAATTTGGACTTTGTTAGTTTTATTAAATGCTGTGCGCCCAAGTTTCAGTTCCATTTCGCTCCCCGTCAACTACGATAAAAAGTCCAAACCATGAAACCCCTTTTCCAGTTTACACGAATAGAATGTTTGAAAGTATTTTTAAAATAATTTTTTTTTAATTAAAATTTTTTTATTAAATTTTATTTTTAATTGTTTATATTATTTAAATTTTTATATAAATTTTTAAAATATTTATAAAAAGTATCTTAAAAATTAATGCCAAACTTGAAAATCCAATCTATTTACCTAACAACCCTATGTCATTTGAGGTTCAATCTTTCTTCAACGGCCCTGACCAAGACCGCCGGTGACTCGTTCCGTTTAGACGCGTTCTCTTAAACCCATTCTAACCAAAAAAAGAAATAATCAAACGAAATCAGCTACCGAATCACCAAAATCCTTCAGTTACAGTACTTGTTTTTCCTAATATGCTAACGCGGCGTGTTCTTATTGGTTGAATAAACGTTTGACTCCTTCGTTCTCGTTATAGTTTCTTCCCCCGATAAATACAAACCTCTCTCTAAAACCCGTCTCATTACCAAAAACCCGTTTCGCTACTAATAATATCCGAGCCGTTGCCCGAGCTCTTCGCAGAACCAAAAAAAACAAACGAAGAACTACTAGAAATGGGAGAAGAAGCTGCAATGGAATCAACCATGGCAGACCAAGCCAAGCTCGATCGATCAGTTATCGAGAAGCAACAGCCTCAATCCAACGGCCGAGTCGAATCAGAATCGTTAGTTCGGCCATTATCTCACTTGCCTCAGCCGGAAGCACCTCCGGGGTTAATGAAATCGATATCGACTGGACCGGAAGGTCACAACCAGATCCAGCGTTCCACTTCAGAGAATTCATCCTCGTCGGCAATCGATGTTTCTGCCATCGGTAAGTTTATTCGTGATCGCGGCAATAGCTTCTCTGCTGCTGCGCTCGCGAAGAAGATTTTGTCGTTTGGCCGCGAGAATGATTCTTCTGTAGAAGCTGGTGTTACCGAGTTCAATCTCTCTGGTTTCAAAGTGGTTGTTCGTCTCAAAGATGAGATCAATGGCGATGTTGAATCGGGTGATCTGGTTAACATTAAGGGAAGGATCACCTTCTTCTCTCGCTCTGGTTGCAGGTATAAATTGAATCAAATGCTTGGTTAATTAAGCTAAGATGACGAATTGTAATTAGACGAATTGTAATTATAATTCAATTAGATTTAATGTGTTGTTGATTGTTGTGAACAGGGATTGCGGAGCAGTGAGAGCGTTTCTGAGAGAGAAAGAACTGAGGTATGTTGAAATAAACATTGATGTGTTCCCAGAGAGGGAGAAGGAACTAGTGGAACGAACAGGGGGGTCATCTGTGCCGCAAATTTTCTTTAACGAGAAGCTTGTAGGCGGACTGGTAGCTTTGAACTCTCTGCGAAACAGTGGAGAGTTTGAGAAGCGATTGAAGGAGATGGCAGGCGGCAAGTGTCCAGAAACCGCGCCGAGAGTTCCAGTTTATGGCTTTGATTACGATGATGGAGATCGAGAAGAAGACGCGATGGTTGGTGTGGTGAGAGGCGTGAGACAACGAGTCCCGATTCAGGATAGAATGATCAAGATGAGAATCGTTAAGAATTGCTTCGCCGGAAGTGAACTTGTTGAAGCGCTTATTCATCAACTTGATTGTGGCCGCCGTAAGGTACGCTGCTAGCCGGAATTACCGTTATAAATATTTTCTTTCTTTGTTTATAAATTCTTTCGTTTCTTCAAAAGCTGGCAATGGTTGTCTGCGTTTTTAGTAAATTATTGTTTTTATTATTTTAAAGTTTTTAATTGAATTGAGCTCGTTAGATCTGGAATCTGACCGTGTGTACGAGAGGCGTGGCGTGGTCCCTTAGAAACGTTGACGTTTGTAAAACTCATAATAAACATTGAATTGTCTATGTAACGTATCTACAAAATTTTTTCGGCTGACAATTGTTTAACTAAATTTTCGAATTGTGGAACTTATTAACTATAAATCAACTATCTAATTCTATTACTTAAAGCTTCAATTTTCATATTGAGTATCGGATCATGGTCGTGGGAAGCGACAAACTTAGAATACCGCGGGTGGGAGTGTTTCATAACGCGGGAGAACGATGACCTCTGCCGGGTCCTGCTTTCTAACAGCTAAAAAAGTCGACAATTGTAAGGTTAGGTCTACTGTTGCGGGTAAGTTGTGGTACACAAGCAACAAGAACCAATGTTTTATAGTTAGTTGTTGTCCGTCTTGTTAAGGCCAGGAATGATAGGCTGAGCTCGTGCATAGACAAAGGCTATAATCAGAACGGTTGTTTCTGGCATCGCCTAAGATATTGGTATAGAGGACTTGTTTATTTCTTTTTCAGTTTTCTTTTGAGATATCCAACTCTTTACTGCTGCAAACTTTAATGCTATTTAATCAGAAATTAGTGCTGTTATTTAAATAACAGTGTAGTTTAAGTGAGTCGGAAGGCTTCTTGTATCTTTAGGATAAAAATAAGAGCTGTGTGCCGTTGCTCACGTGAGAGTTACTGCAACAAGCACTATTGGAAGTTTGTCTGCGGTTTGTTCTTTTTGTAGTGTTATTATCACTGGCTATAATTCATTACAAGGCTATAATCCATTACAAGCCTGTAGGCTTGTAACCTCGGAAGGATTGAGTTTTGGCATCGGTGCGTTATGAACATAAAAATTGATTAATTAACACAGAAAAATATGGCTTGTCAACGATATTGCTATCCAAGAGTATAATGCACTGATTTAACAATGTAGTAAAGACCGAATCAGCTGTAAACTAGAATCAACTGATAGTTGACTTTGGCGGGTCTTAGGAGCTATTGGCTCATAACACATTCAGTTAGAAGATTTTTCGGTTTTTCATTGAAGAGTTAAAAGATTGTATAGTGGTGTCTGAGAAATTGTTGGGTCCCAAAATATATATGGTTTTAAAGATATTTATCTGTATTTCAAAATTACACTTAGATGCTGTCATGTATTCTGACTTTTCTGTACCGGGCAGCGTCATGCTTTAAGTATGACTCTTCAGATGTTACTGGCTCTTCCTATGTTAGTGCATGTTGAGGCAGGTTGTATGTGGTCGGCGCTTATACATACATATAGACATTTGACTTGAGAGTTTTTATAAGCTGTGGTACTTCCTGGGATAAGATTAAAATGATATATATAAGGCAGTTTGCTATTAATAAACCTAATTATCTCTTGAATTTGTACTTACATTAATATGACAAGGAAACTATTCTTAATTGTAGACTATCCAAGTTGTTTGTTGTGGGATCACTAATTCGCACCAGTTCATACTATCTTACTCTTATACCTTTGTAAGCGACTAGGCCCAGTCACAGTAATTTTATGATGAACTTGCAGGACCTGGTTCAGCTGCTGCAGTAGTACATTACATGTATAATGTAATGAGATACAAATAATAAATTTGGCAATAACTAGTGTATCATATGCTGGCATATATATATAAGAATGTTATGCATTTCTATATGCATTCAGAGACATAATTCTCTCATTTGCAGGCCGTGGATATTGGAAAAGAGCTTGCAAGAAAGCACTTGATACATCATGTGTTCCGGTGGGTTTTGGCTGATATTACTTTTAACCAAAAAGAACAGCTGTATGTTTAAAAAATTAAATGGGTTGGTTTGCTGTACAGGGAAAATGATTTTGAAGATTCAAACCACCAGTTCTATAGGTTTCTTGAGCACGATCCCATCATTTCAAAATGTTTCAACTTCAGAGGGTCCGCTAATGATGATGAACCAAAGTCAGCATCCTTTGTGGGGCGCAGGCTTATGAAATTGATGATTGCAATAATTGACACCTATGCATCGAATGACCGGCGCCACTTGGATTATGCTCGGATCGGAGCCAGTGAGGAGTTCCGTAGGTACAATTAACTATCCAAGTACATTTAAATTTCAACTATTCAGAGGAACAATAATCTCTAGTCTGCATAAAGTAGTAGATCTATAGAAGATTCTATATACGTGCTTTTTCCATTATTATAATAGTATCTCAAGTGTCTTTCAGATCGAGAATATAGAAGTGATGATAGGAACTTGACTGGTGCCTCAGCATCCCAGCATTATGTAGGAACCGTGACCAGCATACCAATATGATTTGAAGGTGTGAGAGCCTTAGTTTTGTGTGGCCTGCTTTACTAGTTAAACACTTAAATGTCTTAAACCAATCCTTACTTTTTTTTTAATTTCCTAACACAACTTTGTTATCCTATAGCACATATGTACGACAAGTGAAAATGAATGCTGTTATACATACATGTATACAATAAGCCGTATGCATAAACTTGTGCCGTTTGCAAACTTATTCTACATATACAGTAAAGCCATATACATTTTTTATCAGTACTTCTACATATACAGTTGCTATGTCCTTGCAGATATGTCAATATCGTGCAGGATTTACAAAGGGTCAACATATTCTCTCTCTCAGCAGATGAGAGATTGGCCTTCTTCTTGAACTTGCACAATGCTATGGTAATCCATGCTGTCATAAGGATTGGACAACCAGGAGTTATTGATAGGAGGGCCTTCTTCAGTGACTTCCATTACATAATCGGAGGATATCCGTTTTCGATTTCCACCATTAGAAACGGTATTCTAAGATCAAACCGGAGGCAGCCTTATTCAATCGCCAAGCCATTTGGCAATGCAGACAAACGCTTACAGGTAATTGCCTGCTTCAATGATACCACGTCTTTTCATATCCTTGATTTTTCCAACCATATGAGTAAGATTTTAGTGTCACCAGTATAAGTAATATCCTTGTCAAATATGCAGCTGTCTCTGCCAAAACCAAACCCTTTGATCCATTTTGGCTTGTGCAATGGGGCACGGTCAAGCCCTCCAGTGCGTTTCTTTTCTGAGCAAGGGGCTGAAGTAGAGCTAAGACAAGCTGCAAGAGAGTTTTTCCAAGAAGGAGGGATAGAGGTGGATCTGGAAAAGAGGAAAGTGCATCTCACAAGGATCGTAAAGTGGTAAGGCTGCTTTTCAGAATAATTATACAACTACCAACAAAGATCTGATTTCTGTTGCAGACTAATGACCACCTATGAGTTGTAGGTTTACCTACAGCAGACTGCTGATCTCTTAGAGTCAAATGACAAGAATGTGTATAAAACTGAACATCTAAACATGCATGCCACACTTCAAAGATAGATTCACTTAATCCAATGAGCAAGTGATACGACTATGTCTTTATGTGCGCTGAGCCCACAACCTCTTCTTTGAGGAGACAATGCCCTAGCCACCAAACCCTTGGATGCTTGATAGCTTAAGGGCAAAGACTAAGCATCTTCTGATATGTCTATCTAATACTTCTTGCAGGTACGATGTTGATTTTGGACAAGAAAAGGATATCCTGAAGTGGATACTCAATTACCTGGATGCATCCAAAGCCGGTCTTCTAACACATCTCTTGAATGAAGGAGGCCCTGTCCATATCGTCTACCAAAACTTCGATTGGTCCTTGAACTCCTGATCGCTTTCCTGAAAAAAGGCGTCTGCACAACTCTGTCAAAAGGATTTAGCATATAGGCTTATGATGCCTGCAGATGTCAGGAAGACAATATGATGGGAACAAGGCATCCAGAGTAATATAGCATATTGGTATAGAATTAGAAAAGTGTACATAGTATAGTGTTTTTTTTTTTTTGGTTTCTGCCATTATGGTGTGATACCCTTTGAGGGATAAGAGAGGATAGCATAGACTAGTAGCCAGGTGTGTGCGTTGTTAAGGCTAAGATGTACTATGAGCATTGCAATGCTAATGGCTTGAAGTTTGTTGTAAATCAGCTATATTGCACATTGCAGGTTGTCAAAAACAATTTTCATACTAAAGCAGGAGACAAATATTTTTTCTATTACCTGGTTTTTTAATATGCTCCATGCTCTCTGTCTTTATGATCAAATCTCGCTTTGTGTCTACGGTAAGAGTTTGGTAACTATATTTTCAACTGGAGCAGCAGGAGCTAGACAGCAATTCCTGTCAAATGAATCTGTTATTGATTAACAACCTACAATGTAACATTTCATACTGGCAGCTTTTGAAATTGTCACCACATAAAGAATTAAGCCTGGTTTCACCTTTCAAATGCGTAGTTATCTGCAAGAAATTAACACTGTTGTGGGCTTATTGCACCACTAAAAAGTTGCAAGACCTGGATGCAGTTGCTTGCAGGGGAAGTGGCATTACAACTAAGACGGTGTTTGGCTAAATTTAAAATTTAGAGCTTTAATTCAAAAGCTGTTATTTATATGTTTTTGCTGAAAAAAGCGGCCGGTACTTTTTTACTGAAAAAGTTACTTTTTATTGAATTCTGTTTGGATAAATTTGACTGTTTAAAGCTTTTTATAAAAAAAAATTAAAGATATATTTGATTAAATTTATACTTATAAGTGAATAAAATATAAAATGACTGAAATATCTTTAAATATATAATATACGATGGAATAAATTTATGAATCTATTTTTATGTATTATCAAGTCTTTTGAAAATTAATTTTATAACATATTTTTAAAATATTTTTTGTTTAATATTTTTTATAATAATATTTATAAACCTATTAATAAATATATTTTATAACATAAGGTTATATTTTCTCTTTAATTTACATTTCAAGCTTCCTAAGTAACTATAGATGCACCTCTTGTACGCCTAGCAAGAGAGCCATTGATTTGCAAAACAAAATTAGACATCAGCATAAATGCAACAAATAAGAAGTTCTTAGAACTACCAGCCAATGAAACCTCATATTTACCTTACATGTCTTTACAAATTCATTTTTATGACTATTAACTATTTTTAAGATAGCGACTACACAACTCAAGCATATAAATAATTTTTCAAATTTCTAAGATTAGCTGCAAGGGCACAACAGAACAAGAGAACCAAACTAAAACAGTGACATTTGCTGGAATTAATAGCAAACAGAAACGATGAGCCAAAATACAACTGTATAACATTGCTTAGCTACATAAATATTTGGTAATGCTGTTCATTCACATAGATAAAGAAAGCATCTCAACAAAATATCCATAATAACAAAATTTCTCAAGTCATTACCACTACTTTCAATAGATGCATTCAAGCCTACGACAAATCAGTGTAAGCCATAGGCGCTCCAAGATCTAGGAATCTACGTGTTGGTTCCCCTTGTGTAGATTTGCTGACTGTTGTGGGCAGAGACCATTCTGATGACACCACTAGATTGATGGCTCGCCTAGCAAAAGCTCGCCTAGCAAAAGAGCCATTGAATCTGCAAAACAAAGTTAGACATCAGCATAAATGCAACATGAACTTCTCAAAATTGTAATGAGACCTCCCACGTTATAAACAAAGAACCACCAAAATTAATATATAAAGAAAATATAATATCAACGTATCCTATCTATGTTTTCATATCAATGTGGCGCACTAAATCCATAGAGATCTGTCATGTCCATAAATCCACATCATGACATTTCATATCAATTAGCATAAGTCCTATAAACACACAATTAGACAACTAACATAAGTCCTAATAAATACTATATATATATATATATATATATAAGTTAACAACAAGATATGAGTTAATGAAGTCTATAAATACTATAAATAGTATGAGTTAATGAGTTAACAGCAATAGTATACACTATACATACATATATGAGTTAATGAAGTATTCACTAATACCAAAGTCCTATAAATATTATACTAAGAGCAAGTAGTTAATGAGTTAAGCCTAGGAACAAGATAAAATTGTAACAGCAAAGTACTGGATAGTTATATAAACATCCAGTAGAGCCCAAGCACAAGCCAGTGGAGGACATGCATAGCCAGTGGAACAACAAGTAGTTAAATGGGTTAGAATATTTATATAAACAGCCAGTGGATATACATAGCCAGTGAAATAGCACTAGATATTTATATAAACATATAAACATTCATTCAATTGTTTAAACATATAAATAAATAACTTTTCAAACTCCCTAAGCTAATGCCTACAGGTCTGTAGAGCAGTAGAAGTAGACAATTAGCAATGCATAGACAGTTAGACAATTAGCAAAGCCTACAGGGCTATTCAAACTATGAACCACATGCATAGACAATTAGCTACATGCAGAACTATCTTTTCATATGCATGCATACAGTGAAGCAAAATACAACACAACACACCTCAATTCATATTTATCCTTTTCATTCAAGTCATTTTCTTTCATTCATTCTTCTATTTAAGCAGAAAGTAATCGTTAACACTGTAACAGAGAGCAGTGTGAAGCAAAGCCATTAAAAACTCACCATGCATTGCTTTTGCTGTGCTTTCACTCAAGAAACAAAAAAATTCAATTCAATACAAGCAGCAGGTTCTTCTCATTATACATATTTTTAATATCTACTGAGCATGATTTATTCAAATTAAAACCAAAAAGCTCTAAAGCAAAGATAACGAACAAAAGATTAATATCTACTGAGAACTTGATTACATAAAAATACATCCGTCTAGAATGAACTACAATAAAAAATATCTTAGTAATTGCTCGTAATTTCTTCTGAAGTCTGTCGACGCAGAGTCTCTTGGCCATCAAGAACCACACCAATCAATTGATCGGCAGATTAACAAATTTTCTTCAAAATTTCGTAAAGAAAAAATCCTAGATCTCAAAACCACAAACAGATCCGATTCAGTTAAGAACAAAAACAAATTCATCACAAGAAATAACTCCACCGATAGAAGAAAAGAATAGAAGAACTGGAGCCTCTCCGGTCTCCTTTCGGCAACGGAACCAACCCGAGCGAGAGAAGAAGAAACGAAGAAATCGAAAAAGATGGAAAAATGAGAGCCTGTGAGGAAAGAGTGGGGGTATGAGTGATTATATAATGTTGTAATTTCTCTAACTTAGTACGGGTCGAATGGTCATTTCCTGTCATGGGTAAAGAAGCTCCCGTGCTGCTTGTTATGAAAGCATGGATTCGATGCTTTTTTTTTTTTAGAGCACAACAAACAGCTCATTTTGGCCATAAGCACGCGTTGCCAAACATGCCAAACACTGTTGAGTGCTTATTTTTTGCTAAAAGCCACAAATAAGCACTCCCAAACATGGCCTAAATTGACAACCACACCCTAAACAATCTCAAACAGAAAAGAACTATGAATTATATGTTTAAGGCCGTGTTACTCATACATACACTTCACAAACAAGGACGAATGTCGTGCACTTTTAAAGTTATATATACATGGCTCTTCTCCAAGAAGCATCAACCTTGTTGAATTGTCTCCATTGTTTATTTGCTAAGCTGGATGGGTGTTGATGAGTTTGGACACCCTTATCTATTGAACTAGCTTTTAGAATTGAGTTCCACCCAATACCCATCTAATATGGTATCAGAGTGGGTCGCATGTGTGAATTGTGTCTGGTCTTGCATGCTGTGCGTAAGGGGAGTATTAAATTATCCCATATTGCTTGTTTGCCAAGCTAGATGGTTGTTTATATAAGTTTGAGTACCCTTGTCTCTTGAGCTAGTTTCTGAGTTTGAGTTCTATCCAAGGCTCATCTAATAGCCTAGCCAACAAAATGAGCTTTTAGCTACGTTGAGCAGGTTCAACATGCATCCTACTACGACCAGGGTAAAAACCACTTGCATGGGAACTTGTAGGCCTACTTGAAAATAACAGGAAGTGCTTGATGGTTGAAACTTTCTGGGGGGACAAGGTGCCAATCCATCATTAAATGCTTAAGACAAGTTTCCATACCTACCTCAAAATACTCAATACTTTCAGTATAGGATATTTGTGTTTAAACTAACAGCTTCGACGTCCAAGCTATATGCTACTGGTTGGAGCAAGCTTCTGAAAAAAAGGGGAAGAAGCAGCTCCTCATGTATCAAGGTCCATAGCAATACTGAATTGATGACAAGGAATCAAATTAGAACTGCATTATAGTAGATGCATCTTTGGATTCATTTTTGCAAAATAAGTAGGTATTCGATTATAAGGAAGTGCTTAGACTGTAATAAATGGCTAAGTATGCTGCATGTAAAATGATTGCTAAATGGAGTAGAAGGTACAAAGATCTCAAATGTTCAAACTGTAACGATTATGAGAAGGACTTGCTCATACTCCAGAAGACACAAACTCTAAGAAATCTTCATCATGATAATTAAAAATTAAGTATTCAAAAGATCATCATCTACCTTAATTGGCTGCTCAGCTCTTGCTAGCAGCTGGATGCTGCTTTCGCTGGACAATAAATACCTGTCATGCATAACTAAAGAAAGATGCCTAACTGTCAAAAACAAGGTTCAGACATTTTATAATTATAAGACAAATATTGCAGTAATCAGTAGATTAATAACTCGGTTTGTGCAACTAAGTATGCAAAAGGATGGAAATACCTCGAAGAAACATCAGCAGTTAGCAAATGATGCGTGTGACTATAATGTCCCTTCCCAATAAATGCTGCTGGCGCTTACAAGAAAAATAGGTGTGAGTTTGCACTTTTGCATAGCAGCAATAATGACCAGCACTGCATAGATCCTTGACCAGTTAAAACACATGCTGATCACTGTATTTTATCAATTCATGAAGAGCTGGAGCTGCATAATGACGCTATCTTTGCATGTATGATGATTAATCACCCGGTATCTTCCTGATCATTATAAAAGTCAAGTTTCTGAGGCGGCCGACCGGATATCCTTCCTTGACCCCAGCCTCTTTGAACTCGTTTCAGAATTTTGATTGCTGCACCACTGCCATCATCTCTGTGTGGAAATAGAGGGGTTAGATTATTCTGCTTTCTGAAAAACCAATAAAGATTTAGAAGCAGAGTGCCATATGAAGGCCTTATTATGAAGAGAAAAGGATGCAACCTTTGCAATAAAGAGTGCCAATCATTTCCAAAGTCATCATTCAGCTTCCTGCTATAGTGAATTGAATCCTCATTGTATCGATGACCAGAAACCACCTTCCCGTATTTGTTAGGATGACCAGATAGTCCATCTTGACTGGATCCCATCTTCATCATCAAATCAGCAAGTTTGTCTGCTTCGTGTTTCTTTCCCCTCATTCCCAGCATGTCTATGACTGGCATGAATGCTGAAGGATCAAATTGGTAACCTTTATCAACCATAGAATGCAGTAATGCTTGTGCCTCCTGGACCTTATCCTCTTTGCATAAGTCACCAATAAGGATTTTGTACAAGACACAGCGAATAGGGATATCCTTCTCGATGGCCTTTCTGAGTATTTGTGTAGACCCTATCAATTTCCCTTGTGCATATAGCTCATTGCATAGGAAGCTATAAAGTGACTCCCTGTCGCCACAGACAGCCAAGGCCCTTTCAAATGTACTTTGAGCTGCCTCAAAGTCTCCATCCTTGAGAAAAGCTTTAACTAGCATCTTGAAGGAATGTACATTAGGCGTCACACCAACATGGAGCATATCTTCCAGCATGGAAGCAGCTTCTTTCACCCTCCGACCATCGCAAAGAGATTGGATTAAGTTGTTGTAAGTTAGGACATCTGGAGAGATCCCTTTTTCATGCATTTCATTAATTAGTTTGTGGATACCTTCAACTTGTTGTTTGCTTCCTAATCCCCAGATCAACAAGTTGTAAGTTCTCGTGCTTGGTTTGCAACCTTCCCTCTCCATGTCTTTTAAGACCTTAAGAGCAGCTACGTTCTTCCCGTGCTTGCAAAAGCCATAGATGAACGTATCATAGATTATTGAATCAGGAGTTATGTTCCTTCCGAGCATCTCAGTGAATGTCCTTTTAGCATCGTCTAACCTGCCTGCCTTGCACAAACCACTAATTAAAGTCGAATAAGTGACAATGTCAGGGAAACATTTCCTGCCATTATCTTGGTTATGCACTAGTCCAAGGGATGCATTTCCAAGTTCTCCAAGGGCTGCACTCCCATGAAGCCACATACTGCTGACAATCTCCATGGCTTTATCCAACTTCCCACTCTTACAAAGCGCATCTATAGCAATATTGCAGGTAATAATATCAAATGCATATCCTCTCTCATTCATCTTTTGTAATAACTTCTCAGCTTCTAATGTCCTTCCCTCTTTCCACAAACTCTGCAGCAAAATGTTGCAAGTAAATTTGTTTGGAAAGCACCCATTCCTGGCCATCTCATCAAGAATCTTACTAGCCCCAGAAACATTTCCTTTACTGCAATATCCATGAATTAAGCTACTATAGGTCACAACATCAGGTATGACTCCATTTTTTCTCATCAAATCCAGCACTGCCCTCGCATCCGAAACCATTCCCTCTTTACACAGACCATCTATGATGATATTATAGGAGTAAGCACTCAGTTGTACACTATCCATAGACATCTGTTCAAGTAGCGAGCGAGCTTCTAGAAGCTGTTTGTTCCTTAGAAGGCCCAGCAACCATATATTATAGCTCTCCACCGTTGTGAAAAATCCACTTCCTTTCATTTCCTTTACCAGTGCCCTAGCTTCCTCTAACATTCCTGTCTCACAAAAACCATTTAGCATCAGATTATAAGTTATTTGATTAGGCTTCGGCAAGCCCAGATCTTGGCTCCCCTTCATGTCCTTGAAAATCTTATAGGCCTCCAAGATCATCCCACTCTTGCAAATAGAAGAAATCCTTGCATTGAAAGTGACCACATTAGGAGAAACCCCTTCTTTTCTCATCTGGTCAACCACCAATTCAGCTTGGCTGATCTTTCCCTCTCTGCAAAACCCTGAAACCAGTGTGTCATAAATAACAGCATTTGGGGACAACCCATACCGCTTCATTTCGCCAACCAACTCCAACCCCATTTCACTATGCCCTTCCCTACAGTACCCACGTATCAAAATACCAAAGCTGAACTCATTAGGGGGGCAATCCTTCTCCGGCATTTTATCGAGCACCATACTTGCACGCTCCAACTGGCCAGAATCACACAATGCCATGATAAGAAGATTGAAAGTAAAAGTCTCCGGCTTTACTTCAGCGACAAGCATATCCTTGTACAAGATCTCAACTAACTCCTGCCGATTGTTTCTGATCACCGATTCGATTAGTTTATTGTAAAGATTCACCGGCGGAGGAATTGAACAAAAGCTCGAGCGAAGAGAATGAAGGCAAGAGACTGAGAAATCGAGGAGAGAGAAAGAAGCGGCAGAGAAGGATAAAGAAATGAGAGCTGAAGCAGCTGTAGAGGGAGGTAGAACACTTGAGCTTGTGTTGAGCAGGAACGAGTGAAGCTGGTTGAGTTCAGGTTGCATTCGAGAGCGAGAGAGAATGAGAGCGATCGCTCGAAAGATTGAAGGAGAAGGTGGTGGAGAAGGAGAAGAAGAAGAGACTACCAGTTGGTTGAAGAATTTCCATGCGAGAGAAGGACGGTGAGCGTTGCGGCGGAGGAGTTCGGCGAGCGGCGGTGGCGGCGCGCCAGGGTTCATTAAAAGGTGTTTGATTTGGGATCTCTTGGTGCGCGGTGCGCGGGAGAGTTTAAAAATGACTGGGCCGTTTTTTAAATAAACAATAATTATAAAATAAACCAATATGAAATAAAATTTAAAATTGTTCAAATATAAATTTTTTTTATTTTGGTTGCCAAAAAATATTTTTATTGCAAAATCTGGTTTACTTAGGGCGTGTTTACTTTGGTGATACAAATTCTTTTTTTTCTTTAGAGTACGTTTTTTCCACATAATTCATTTTTTCTACTAAAAAGTTAATTTTAACTTATTTGTTTATTACAAAAAGAATACAAAAAATTTTTAAACTTATTTTTTAATAAAAAAATCACTTCTAATAATATTATTTTTAATAATTTATTTTTAAAATTTTAATTTCATAAAACTTACTTCGAAAAACAAAAGAACGCACCGTTGAAGTTTCTGCTTTCTACTGTTGATACGAGATGTTATCTTTTCCTTCTTATTTTGTGGAGAAGAGCGTATTAAGTTGCACTCTCGTTTCTAGAGACTTCTAATGCAGTGAAGTAGATTTCGTAACTTATGCTCTATCTTTATATAAAATATAATCTCAATAACACTATTTCCAGTCCTCACTTTTTAAAGTTCATTTTCTATCCAAAAACACACAGACTTGATCTGTGTGTTTCTTTTTTTATTACGGGTGCGTTTGAAATTGCTTAAAAAATAATTTTTTTTAAAATAAAAATTATTTTTATTTTTAAAAAAATATTAATAAAATTTTTTTATTATGTAACATTTTTTTTCATATTTTTACTTTTTAAATAAATTTTTTAAATATTTATAAATATATATTGAAATATAAAAATTAAAATTAAAAATTTTTATTAAAAAAATAGAAAGCCAAATGCACCCGTAGAGTAATTCCCAGTTGTACGAAGTTCAATCATTTCTTGAAAAAATGTTATTCAAAGTGGTACTGCCACCAATTTTTGGTCAGTCTCAGAGCTGCAAATGTTGGTGTTCTGATTAGTTTCAGAACTGAACTCATCACTCATGCATGAATAATGAACTTTAGCTTAAGTTGGCTTCTATATTATTAATGAGGATGATCCTAGTTTTAGATGGCTCGATAGAATTTACTTCCAAAAGTTATAACAGTCTGACAACCAATCCACATGGAATAAATGCAAAATTCAGTACTCTTTCTCACCCGTGGATAGTAGGGCAGGGTCCAACCTCAGATCGCCTGCAAAGCTCATACTAAATCACGTTAAATGGTCGTTCTGAATAAAACTCACTTCCGAAAACTATGTTTAGAGAGAAGGGTGATCAAAACCACATATAGACATTATAAGCATAATGATCTTATGATGTAAATTCCATCACCTTGAAAGAGGAACATGACATATAGGATGGATGGAAGACCCTTTTGCTGTTTACTCCCTGTATGCCGCATATCCATTCTTTTCAATGACCTCAAATGGCCTATAGTGCCTGGATGAAAGTTTCAGTTGGTCCTTACGGCCGCCAAAGTTATGGCTTCTGTTCCGTATAGACCCACCCGATCTCCAACCTGAAATACCCTCTCTGGTCTCATTCTATCAGCAAGTTGTCCCATTATGGCCTGAGCCTTCAGCAATGTGTTCCTTCCGAGAATGCAATTCTGTCATGGATGACTCTTCCTAGTTCCTACTGCTAGCACATGAAGTTTTGGCTCACTGATCAGCTGCAAAATGATGGGGTGGATAACCTTACAATGCCTCAAATAGAGCTACCTGGTGATGGCTGCATGTTGCATTATACCACCACAATGACACAAGTGAAGCTGATTCTTGCATTCATAAGTTGTCATACACTTAATAAGCCTTCAAGCAGCTATTCAACCTCTCAGTCTGCCCATCTGTTTTAGGGGTGATAAGCAGTGCTAAAGCAAAGTTGAACTCATAAGGCAACAAAATAGCTCCTTCCAAAAGTTGCTAGTTCATATCTTCTATAGAGAAGCATAATACTAATATCAAGTAAAAGAAAAGCATCATGCAAACAACTATTTTGAGTGTGCTTGTTGCAAATTACAATCAAGATCTGTGAGTCTCTGTCATCCATTTCATCCATAAAACACAGTGCGATCTATTTTAAGCTGGCAGAATTATACAAATATACTGCAAACAAAGGGAAGCAATACAACTCAGCACTTGCTTCTCATTGTACAAACAATATTTAAGGATAAAGCACTTAATTTCTAATTGGAAAATGATAAACAACTTCCAAAGAAAATGCTTTCCTTAAATTTCTAACGGCGAGAAATGTTTCTGCACTGCCAGAATGCCTATTGTGGCTAATGCAAGAATCCAGAGGATACCTTTTCTTGAACGACCGTATTCCATCCACGTCAAAGGTCGAGTTACAATGGCCAAGACGTCCTCAAACTGTGCTTTTGTCTCTTCCAGAGAACCTGAATTATCAATAACAATGTCAGCTTTGCCCTTTTTCCAATCGAGTGAAGCTTGAGCTTCAATCCTATTTTTGGCATGCGCTTCAGGAATGCGATCCCTTGCCATTAGACGTTGTAGTTGGGTGTCTGGATCAACCCATACAACAATCATAGGTTTGGTAAATCTGTCCATCTTAACCTCAAACAACAACGGGATGTCGAGGACAATAACCTCACACCCCTTCATCCATAATTTGAAGATCGTCCAGAAAATGCCCGAGGAAATATGTGGAGCTAATAAACGATTCAGGAGCTGCCTTTTCTCTGAATCTGAGAAAACAATCAAACCAAGTTTTTCCCTATCAACTTCACCATTTTCTAGTAAGATATCATTGCCAAAAGCTTTTACCACTTTTTTCCAACCACCAGTCCCTTTCTTTAAGACGTCCCGAGCAATAACGTCAGCATCAACGACTGGGATTCCGTTGGATTTGAAGAGATTGGAGACGGTGCTCTTCCCGGACGCGATCCCTCCTGTCAACCCCACAATTCTCATCCTCCTTTTGTTTATCTTCTTCCTCAATCAATTGCTCCTCAATTTGATCAGTTGATCAACTTCTTTGTTTAATATGGAAAATCAGTACCTCTGTTTTCTCTCAGGCAATCGGAAAGAGAGATTTCTAGAAGGATTCCAGATGCCAAATTGCCAACCAACGCGCTCGCCGATGACGGGGGCGGCGGGGTGGCGGTGTCGCTGGGATCGGGTCCGTCGGCAAAACCTTGTAGTCTGTTTAAATACGAAGATATTATATAAATGAAAATAAAAGTAAGAATAACGAAAAAGAAATTGATATAAGATAAAATTAAGAGGCCGTTTGGATAAATTTAAAAATTTTAATTTTTTTTATAAAAGTTTTTTTTTAATTTTTTTAGAAAAAAATAGCTATAAATTTTTTTTTTAAAAAGAGCTGCTTGTTTGGATAAATTTAATTTTTTTAAAAAAAAATTGAAAAAAATGTTTGATAAAAAAAACTAAAAAATTAGAAAATAATATGAAAAGACTAAAATATCCTTTATAATATAATAGTTGATATATATATTAAATTTTGGGAATATTGTGTTATATATTTATTTATTTTTCCTTATATTTTATTTCTAATACTACTATTATATTCATAAATATTTTGAAAATAGTATATATAATTAAAAATTAATATTAGCTTATAAATATATTTTTTAAGTTAATATTAAAGATAAATACATGATTATTTATTTATATAATGATAATTAAATTATACTTAAAAAATAATATTAAATATTTTTGAATTAAAGATTAGTTTGTAAATATATTTTTAAAATTAATTTTAAAGATATAAATATATTATTATTACTATGATACATATGGCAATGCATCTCTAATCAAAAAACCGAATGAGCACTTCAAACACTTTGCATGCACATCCGAGTCCCTATACTTCACATACGTACCTATAAAATTATAATAACTAACATTTACAACAACAACACTGGACAATAACAAGAACATCAACAAACATAGCTAACTACACCTACAACAACACCGACTAGTCTCATCCAAAACCGAACTCAAAATCAAACTCAAAGAAACAATATCTCTAACAAGCATTTTATCGAACATCTTACATGCATCCTCAACATTCACACAACTAGCCACAACAATTCAGCACCATCATTCACCACCACTGTCACCACCACAACAGTCACAAACAAATCCCAGCAGCCACACATATAACAACCATCAACAATCATCCATAGCCAAACAACAACAAGATTACCGAAACCAACACTAACAAATACCCACCAATGCCTCCATCGTCGACAACAATAACAAATTCAACTAAGCAATAAGAAATAATACAACAGTACTAACACCAACAACACAACAGCAATCGAGGCATAAATCAACGAATGAAATCAAATACAATCAACACCACCAGATGAGAGATCAGCACGGGGATAGTGGAATACCGACGACGGTGCTAGACGAGTTGTTAAGTTCTCCAGAGCTGGCGAATAAAGTGATGAGGAATGAGTGGACCTGTTTGATTTTTGTTGAGTGACGACAACGATTTGCAGAACAATTTCACCTCTGCAGATGAGAGCATCTGATAGGAGACGAAAGGCAACAAGACAACGAAACCAAAATCCGACAACAAATCGCAGCGGAGACAACAAAGACGGCGGTGATGAGGAATGAGTGGAGCTGTTCTTCGCGCTCGCGAGCTCGATTGGCGACGCACAGCAGCGGCAGAGTTATCAGTGGTTAAGAGAAGGAGGCGAGCAAACAAATATTGGCACCGGAGAATCGCCGGAACAAGAGATCGTCGGAGAAGAAAGAAGCCGAGCGGAGAAGAAAAATTCGAAGAATCGGACCTGGGGAGAGAAATAAAAATTACCGGATGAAGAGCTAACGAAAATTATATATATACATGTGTAATAACTTATAAGGGCCAATAATGGTATTTCGTATATACAGGCAAAAAAGTCCCGTATGATTTTTTTTAGAAAAGTTACGCTGAGTAATTTTAATTTTTTGAACTTATAAGTTACAAAAGTTATTTATAAGTTACTCAACTAAATACTCTAAAACTACTATTTGGAACTTTTTTCAACTTATAAGTTGAAAAAAATCAATCCAAACGGGCTCTAAGTATTTATTTTCACATTGTTTGAATATATAAAAAATTAATCAAAATAACGAGGTAGTATTATTTGATTAAAAAAATAAAGTGAGGAGTAATAAAATATTTTTTATAAAAATATGAAATGTTCTTATTAGATTTTGAAAATTTTAAACTTAATATTCATGTTATGAGGAATAAAATTTAGTGAAAAAAAGAGATAAATTTTAATATTTTTTATTAACTAACTTTAGTTGCTATGTTGATTATAAAAATGAACATAATTATTTGATGTATGCATAACAAGAGATAGAATATATTTATAAATACTATAAGTTATTTAACTTACAGGAATGTAAAAATATTTTATAGTTTAAATTACTCATATTCTTACTCTCATTAACACCCATATTAAAGTTGAACAGACTACTGTCTATATTTTATAAAATAATTATCTAATAAAATGGAGAAGAATATTCCATTTTTTTAATTTTTTTTATTTTTAATTTACTTTCAATCTAAACAAACCCCAAGTGGCGGCAGTAGGAAGAGTCAATCGTTACAGAAAATCAGTTTTCTAATTTTTAATTTATATTTTTTCAAAAACTTTTTATAATTTTTATGAATTTATTTAAAAATTATTACAAAATCTAAGTAATAAGATCATCTGATGACTTATTTTTATTATTTTTTCAAATAAAAATATAAAACTTATTTTTAAAATAAAAAAAAATACTTATTATCAAAATATATTTTTTAAAGGTACACGTTTCTAGAATAGCATTCCTGAAGGAAAACATTACTGAGGCCCAGGTTAGAATGAAAGAAACTTGCTGATAGAAAAGAAACCAGAGAGGGTATATGAAACTGAAGCCACATCAACGAACTTCGGCGGCCCATAAGGACCAACTGAAACTTTTTTAAAAATTATTTTATTTTATATTTTAATAATTTTTTATAATATTATATATACTTTTTCTTAAATTTTAAGAAATATAGAAACATTTACGTTATAAAATATTATGATAACTTATTTTAATAAAAAATAAACATATTTTTAAAAATAAAATAAAAATATTTTTATTTTAAATTTTTTTTTCAAAATACTCTGAAACAACCCCATAATGAGTTGGAAATCGTGAACTGTGGTTCACAAATTAAGTTTTAGTATGCATCTTCCTGTCACTTTATTACACGTTTGATTGAGTTTTTAATATTTATTTTGAATAAATATTTTATATTTCAAATAAATTTTTAAAGTATTATATAAAATATTTTTAAAATTTAAAAATATAAAAGAAAAATTATGCTACAAAATTGTTATTTTGAATAAAATATTGAATTTATTTTAAAAATTTTAAAATATTGGTATTTAAAAAAACAATATTTATAAGAAATCTAATTTGATGTAGGATATAATTCATGTAACCATTAGTGAGTAGAGCTTATTTTTTCTAGTAAATACTTCCAATTGCTGCAACTTCCTAGGGGTTGTTTGGAATTACTTATCCCCAATCTAACTTTTCAATTCTCCATTTCACGTTTTTTAATACATATTTTATAAGTATATAAAAAATTTATTTAAAAATTTAGAAAGTGTAGAAAAATTCTACAAAGTGAGATCTTTTTATTGCATATTTTTATTATTTTTTTTAAATAAAAAAAATAAAACTCATTTTTCAAAAAGGATAAAAATATCCTTCATTTCACAAAAGCTTCTATTTCATAAGCAATCCCAAATGCCCCCCTAGAAAAACCTGTTTTTTTTTGACTTAAGAATAAAATCTAAAGCAACCGACAACAGTCTTGACACTCTAAAAAACTGTTGCTGCCAAGTTGTGTGGTGATAGCATTTACAAATTACAACATCCATAACTCGAACAGAACTCTACGCTACACAAGGCCATCCTGTTAAACATTTGAAGGAGAAGAAAATCAGAAAATCAATGATTTCTCTTCCACTCCATAATGAAAACCCAAAAAACAAACAACCAATTCACATTCAATCTCAAAATTTTCAATCCCTCTCCGCAAAATTCAAATGCTCTGATCCATACTCTCTTGGCAAGCTCTGAACTGTATCAGACCACCTTCCCGGTGAATGATCGCTACTGTTCGATGAAACCATTGCCTCCGCTCGTGCTTCTCTAATCATCCTCAACACTTCTTTAATCACGGGCCTGCTCTCTGGCGCTGTCGCCAAGCACGCCATCGCCACCGCAAGCAAAGCAGTCAACTTCTCTTCCCCTTCATTACTATTATTCCTTTCATCGCTCGACTGGTCTCCAGCTTCTTCTTCCCTGACTGCCTTGACCCAACTTGGAATTTCAGCACCGTGACCTTCAACAAGGTCTTGGAACGGAGTTTTCCCTGTAAGTAATTCAAGAAGCAGAACTCCGAAGCTGTAAATATCAGACTGTGGCGTGAAATTCCTACGAGGAGGCCGGGTTTCAGGGGCTCGGTAAAAGAGTGAAGAAGCAGGTGTTTGAGATTCATCATCAGGAGATGGCCGGAAGAATGGAAGCAGACCATAGTCTGTAAGGCAGGATTTAAAATCAGGACCGAGAAGAACGTTGGACGACTTCAGATTACCGTGGATCGTTGTCTCCGACGATGATTGGTGGAGGTATAATAACCCTGTTGCTACGTCTTCCGCAATCTTTAAGCATGACGTCCAGTGCAATGGCTTCCCGTTTCCTGACGGCCGTGATCCTGTGCAGTGTAACAATTCTTTTTAATGCTTCTGTTAAAGGGAAATGATCAAAGCAGGTAGATGAATCGTGAATAAATGAACTATATTAGCATGTGAGAGGTGGCAGAAGATCTTTAAAAAATATTTGTTTCAGAATTTTTTGAATTTGGGGAATCCAGGAAGTAGTACATCAGTGGCAGTGGGGGCCTTCTAACTTTGTTCTTCTATCACATGAATTGTTAGAGAAAGAACATGCCATTGAAGCCCTGCAAATACTATTTCAAATCAATGCATGAATGAAACTTGTCTACGTTAAGTTTGACCAAAGCTTTTACTTGATAATGAAAAAAGCAATGTAAATCCAGCACAATGAAGACGAATTTGAACTGATGATAACAAATAAGATTTTAAACTTAATTCATGATTTCATGGCGGGAAATTTCTGAAACTTTTCGTATAAGAGGATGACAAAAAACTTTTCACTTTGCCCAATGCAGCCGTGTTCTTTTGAGTTTTGACCGTTCTTTTATCCTTAACTACAACTCTTTGCAATTTCAGCCTATCTTGATATGTTTAGGACAAAAATGATCTATCCATTTTAACTAATTTCTATAAATGCTAAAAAAAATTTTCTTCTAATTCATTCATTCACTGCACAAGAAAGTTTACCTCGCTTAAAATAGCACAATGGGGACCTTAATATGATATAATGATGATAGAAGACTGATTATGCAAATTATGTAGACAATCAATTTTGCAAACTATTGAATGCCAACAAAGTACTTCAGTCCAACAACAACCGTACAGAAGCAGGACCCACATATTTAAGAAACTACTCCACGGGCCCATTAAACAAGTAAAAACAATCAAATAGGTCACACTAAAACAAATAGCTCCGGTATTGCACCCCGCGGATAATTGTAAGAAAACCGAATAAAACATGTTTAACGTACCGTGAATTAGAGAGAAAAGGCTTCCATTAGGAAAATAATCGTAGACCAGCAGCCGCTCTTCTTTGGCTTGGAAATAAGCTCGTAGCGGAACAATATTCGGGTGCCGGAGCGCGCCAAGCTGTTCAGCACGGCGCCGGAACTGCTCAGCACTCCCGGGTCTTGCCGAGTCACGCAACCGTTTCACTGTAACAATATATCCAGATTCCATCACGGCTTTATACGTGCTTCCAATCGTGCCACGTCCTAGTGTCTCTGCTGAAGCACGTAGTAGTTCTTCCATTCCGTACATCTCCCCTGCTCCGCCGACGAACACTAACCTTCCTTGTTCTTGATCACCTTCCCATGAAAACGCACCACCACCTTTCTCTCCTCTGCCGCCGCCGCCGCCTCTGCTTTCCTCTGCTTCTCCTATTTCTTTACCTGTTCTTGTCCCTGCTGTTACAATGCCTCGCTCCCCGCCCGGTCGTCTTCTTTTTCTTTTAAGAATGAGTGCTAGTAGAAGAATGAGAATGGAGATAAATATGAAACCACCGGCTGAGCCGGCGATAATAGCTATGAGTCTTTTCTTCCTGTTGTTGTTTTTCTTCGCTGAACCCGGTGGAAATGGAGGAGTTAGAGAGAGAACGTCAGAAGGTTCGGGGCTGACGGACGGCGATGGAGAGATTGAGGTTTCAGTATTACAGGGTTTGCCTGTTACACCGCCGCATAGGAATGGATTGCCTAGAAAAGAAGAGAGATTGAACTGAGACAATGCGCGAGTTGCCGGAACTCTGCCACGGAGATTGTTGTTGGAAACATTGAAGTATCGTAGAGTTAGTTGATTGAATGATGGGATCTCTCCTGCTAACCTATTGTTCTGCAGGAATAATGTGTATAGCCGAGGAAGTGAAGTTAATGAACTGGGAATGTCACCGGAAATCTGGTTGTTTGAAAGAACGATTACTTTGAGCCGGTGAAGTGCTGCGAGAGATCCCGGAATACTGCCGGAGAAACGGTTATCGCTAAGATAAAGAGTCTTGAGATTAGACAACGGCGACAGATCAGGAACAGAGCCGTAGAGCTTGTTCGACTTAAAACTGAGAACGCGAAGCTGTGTTAACGGAGCGAGCAGCTCTGCTTTCAGCTCGCCGGTGAGATTCAGAAACTCCAGAACCAACTTGCTCACCTTCCCTTCAGGCGTGCACTGTTTCACACCAACCCAAGCGCCGGAACAAATCTCCGGCACGGCACCGTCTCTCCATGGAAGCGAGTGAAACGGATCGATAGCTGACTTCAATGCTAGAAGTGCTTCTGCATCTCCGGCTCCTGCCGCAAACTTCACAACAGAAAACAAAACAAACCACACTTGCAGCGGTAGAGCAATGCACCTTGTTGTTGGCTTGTTTTCCATGGAGATTAATTGATTCGTAGAAATCAAATGGCTCCTTCTAGAAATCAGTTACCAGATTTCCATGGAAGAAATAGAAGAAGAACAAAGGCTTGGCGAATGCCTTCACGTGAACTTTGGTCTCAGTGAAGAGGTTGCAACTCTCACTCTCTTTCTTTTCAATTACCAATCTAGAACTTTTATCTCTTCAGTTAATAGTTAATTATGTTGATTAATAATTGTATTTCTTACGGTACGTGGACCTTGGTTATCTAAAATTAGAATTAGTTTTCTGTATTCATGCTGAAGAATATCGCGGGATTCGATGGAAGAAAGATTGAGAAGAGTGATGGTAAATTAATTAATTAATTTACTGAAAGAGAGGAAAGAGATTATTTAATTAATATTTGCGTTGCATTAATGGAGACGGCTAAAAAAAAGGGAGTGAAATTAAATGAAAAGGAAAGAGCTAGCTGTTGTTAGATGGTGAGAAGTGTTGTTATTGTTTGTCGTAGTTTGGCATGGGAAACTAGTGATAGCATTCAAAGCTTTGCTTCTGCTGCTGATCTACCTGGGCGTGCAGTTAATAAAAGGTCCAATATTCAATTAAGAATTAAAATATATTTTAAATATTCGTAATTAAATTTATAAAAATAAAATTTAAAATTTAAAAATAAAGTAAAAATAGAATTTGATATGTATATTTCAATAATTTTTGAAAATATATTAGAAATTAAAAATATAATTATATTAAAAAAATATATAAATAAGAAAATAAAAATAAAATTTTTAATTATTTATATAATTAAAATATATAAATTATTCAGAATTTAAGATTTGGTTGAAAAATATAAAGTTATAAATATTTTAAAATACGCACTTAGAATAGGGATTTTTGCACGCATATTTCCTTTTACGTATGATGTTAAAAAACAAACCGTAAACTAATTTAACTTAGAAACTTTTTTGGACTGAAAGCATGGGCAGAATATAACTAAAGATCTCTTCTTTTTGTCAGTAATCCAAAAACATTTCTCTTAGTTATCTGATTGCTAGTGTTCGCTTGTTTTGTTAGCACCTGGTATTTGTTCTTATAAATTAATTTCTCTAATTCATTTTGAGATGAATCAAAAAATTTCATCACATGGTATTAAAATTGGACCAGATTGTAACTAACGTTAGTATGAATTTCAGGTTGAATACTTTTTGTTATCAGTTATAATTTGTGTTCTATTTTTAGAAACGGATGCTTATTATTAGTTTTTTTTGTTTCTGCTTTGACACGAATTTTCATAATCAATTTGTGTCACTATGTTTGGAGGACAATTTTTATTATCAATATTTTACTGTCAATTGAGTCTAAAATAGGAAAAAATTTAAAATTTATGATAACCTATTTTATTAGCGTTTGAAAGTATTTTTAAAATAATTTTTTTCTAAAAAAAAAATATTTTTATTTTTTTAAAGCGAATTTTTTTATTTTTAAAAAATAATAAAAATAAATATAATAAGATCTTAATATGTAAATTTTTTTATATTTTTAAATTTGTAAATAAATTTTATAAATATTTATAAAATATAAAATTAAATAATAAAAAAGTATATTTGGTAAGCTAAATCAAACGAGACAAAATCGTATTTGAAGGTCTATTTTAAAAAGTATTTTTTAATTTTCTATTTTTTAATAATTTTTTATCAAAAATTTATTTAACATTTTAATAAATATAAAATAATTTAAATTAATTAATTTTAGTTATTATGTATTTTTTAATAAAAAATATAACTTATTATAAAATAAAATAAACTTATTTTTTATAACCCTCTCCCACAGATGGTTCCTAAAACTAAAACTGGATCGCTAAGTTGATCGCAGGTAGAAGTTTTTTAAATGAAAAATGGAGAATGGAGGGTGTTCAGTGTTCTTTCTTCTAACGGACGGACCTACAGCAAAAGGAAAACCCAACGCGCCACAGGCAATGGCAGTATCAGCAATTCTCGTAAGATATCTCGTCTGTTTTCGTCAAATTTGCTAAACTCTTTGTTGTTGTGCACGAAAAAGAGAGAGAAATAGTTAAAGAAACAAGAACCGGTCGAGCTTCTGCAGCTCTGCTTCACTTTGATCACCGAATAACTCTCTCTGAAGTTTGCGTATCTCGAGGCAGTTAAGCTTATCAATAGGTGTCCAAAGTTTCGTTCTTTAATTAAATCAATCTTGATTAGCATTACATGAACTTTTTGGTCATCTTTGTTTATTTCATTTGATAGCTTATAGAGAGGAAACATTTTTATTGATGTTTATTTTGTAGGTATAATTGTTCTAACTAAAGCAACAAGATCGATTTTTTATTATTAATGGCATTTAGTTAATTTTAGGCCCGATTTTCTCGCTGAAGATCTCGAAACATATCCATGTTTCGTAAATGTAGAAGGTAGTGATTATTTTTTTGTTTTGTTTTGCTTCCCCCTCACTAGACTGGTGTTGTGAGTCAATCTTGATTTTGGTTCCATTTCTTTCTTCTCGCCGTTTAACAATCTGCAGACTGAAGAATTTTCTGGTATCCTGCAGAGAAGGTGGATCTTTTTCTTTCTTGGTTTATTGGATTTTGAATGAAAATGCAATTGATTTTCCAGCAAGTCAATTCTTCTAACGAAATAGTTTGTGTTTCTTGCATTCAGAAAATTATGTCCTCTTTTTTCAATTTTTCTTTAAAAGTTCAAAACAAGTTGTACAAGATCATTTACTTCTTCTAGCTTCAGAATCCCTGTTCTCTAGCTGTTATCCTCAAAACATTTTCTCTAATATCTTAGCATTAGTCCTTTCTATGTGCCCTGTATGGAGAACTCAATCATCATTTTTTTCTATTAAAAGGAACTTGTGTGATAATGCAAAAAGGTTGATAATTTGTTTGATCTTATACAATTATTGGATTCTTGCTTGGGATGCCATTTTGGATGGTGGACAATTTGTGAATTCACTTTTTAGGAGAATAGAACTTTTTTTTTAGGGGAGAACGTTTAGTATTTTGATGTGATGATTTGGATTCTGTTCTAACCTAATCCATAGTAGGGTCTTATAGTTCTTTTTTATCTTACAGTTAATTTTTATTTTATGGACTAGGTTCTTATATTTAATCTATTCCAGGCAATTGTGTGGAGCTAATAAATCTCATCTCCCGCAATGTAGCTTCCTAATCTATTGAGTATGTTATAAAAGTTTGGGGCTATGTTTTCGTTTATAAATGGTTGTCATCCGCCTATTGCAGTGTCTATTAGAAAATTTAGCTGCATTTAATCAGGTTTATTTTCGTTATAGGAATCTCTCTTAGTGAAGTTATCATGCTGGCAGTTTTTACAAGCTTTTCATCAGGAGTGCTTATTGGTAGAAGCTGAATGGAGGTTCTAATACCAGTATGTACAATATTACGGTACTTGTAAGTATAGGCTATAAGGCTCAAAATCTTTTGGAACTTTTTACTGAACATGGTGAAACTCAAGAATAGAACTTTGGTCTTAAGAGCATTACTGCAGTTTGAATATTTCTCTGGTTTGAATAGGTAGCATTGGAGCAGCCTTGTAGTTAATTACTGTGGCTTGAAAACTTGGGGCGTGATTTTCATCTGCTCAAAACTTCTTTTAGGTAATTTGTAGTTTAGCCAAGCTCTACTTATAGGAGGCTCTTGGTTGGGGCAAAATGGGGAACAGTTAGGTGATAAACATTGCAGAATAGGAGTGCTAACTTCTAGGACTTCACACTGGCATATGCTAGTAAATGATGCTTTGATTTTTGTTCTCAGGGAGAGATAGTTGTGTTGTGTTTGGAAACTCCAACTACAGTCAAGATGGTTAGCTTTATTACTCTAGGTTACAAACTTGGTTGCTTCATTATTGTCTTCATATATTACCTACAAATTGCGAGCTCTTTCTCATGTTCTTGTTATGTAACACACAAAGAGCCAGAGCTCATCCATGGATAAAGCTGGGAATGTGATCTTGGACATTGAGAACCTCACACACTCCCCAGACAAATGCTGTTCTGGCAGTCCAAAAGTGACAGTAAGTAATTCTTGTTTATTTTTTTTTTCTTTTACTTGCCAGTATATTTTGGTGTTATTAACTGCTTAATTCTTGGATGTTTGGCTTTCATTCTAATTGTCTTTTCTGTTTCCATTCAAGTAGAAGGTATTGTCTCGTAATCGTTCTTGCCGAATGGAGAGACGGACTGAAGATCAAGAAGTGGAAGAAGCTCCAAAGAAATTAGTGGTTAAAGGTATGACGGTGTTGTTTGAACATAGATAGCTAATGTTGACCCCATGCATGATGCATGTAAGGAGAGTGGCTTCAGTGGCTTATGCTTATCATTCAGTGTTGCATATTAATCTGTATAATATTACAATGGCCTCTGTTAATATGCAATACCTTAGCTGATGTCCCCTATTTTTTTAAAGAGATCCTAATCTGAATTATTAAGAATGTGTATATGTTTCGAGTTTACCTCTAGTCACAAGTTTTCATAAATCTGCACAAACTAGGGTTTGACCCAGTTGTACTTTGCAGTTTTTCCACCTTGCCAACAGGAACAGCTGAAGCAGCCCTTGCTACCAATTAAAACTCTAATAGCCGCAGCAACTACTCCAACAAGCAGTCCCAGTATTCTAGATTCCGGAGATGGACGAGGAAAGAGATTTAATCGCCTATTTACAATACATCCAAGGAAAATCTTTATGTTCTTTGCAACTATGTAAGTTCCACCAAAACCTGGCACGCACTTTCTTATATGATTTAGAAGATTTAAGTTTATGCTGACATGCTAGACGATGTCTATCAACTAACGCTGTGTAGTAGACAGAAACATAAAATTATTATCGCATGAATTAAGTTTGGCTTCTGATGTCTTGCCACAGATGCATTCCTCTTCCAGCACCAACCTTTAATCACCTAATAGAAACTTGGATTCATTAAACCCACAAGAAGGTCAAATTTTACTGCAGTAGCACATTTTAACTTTACCTGATGACACCATCAACTCTAGGCACCTTGTTGTTGGCCAAAATATTTCTGCCAGTTCATCTTTAATCATTTTGTTTGTAAAGTCTTTTGAATTGATCATTATCAGTACAGTTTTGTCAAGTGCTAGTAATCTCTGCACTGAATAAGGATCCTACATAAATGAATGAGATTGAATATCCTATGTAACTGTTAAATATGAATCTTTATACTTTCTATAGGTAAAGGTCAAACGGTTCTTACTTTGTGATTATTATAGCTGCTAACAGATTTCTGATTATACTTTGCTTATACTTGAACCAACACCTCAAAGCACGACAGATATGAGAGTTTTCATTTATTCTAATTCTTACAGATCTAGCATGGGCACCATGATTCTCATATATTTTACACTTGCCATTAACCGAAGAGGCGGTGCATAATTTCTACTGGACAATTTTCATTCCAGTAGTCAGCAACGAATGAATACTTCAATGATAGTCAGAACAGAAGGTGAAGAGGATTACCAGGGTACTTCTAATAATGGGTCGAAAGCAAGTTAGCTACCAGAAGCCAGTTGTCACCTTGACATTAGTACTTTGGAGCGTTACACTGCAATGAATTCCTACAGACCTCGCATTCAATTTCGTCACCATATGTTTTTTTGTCCATGAGCATGTAGCAATTTCTCATTGCAGCTGAGCTCTTTCTTGTAGACTGTTTCTTTCTTAAAATGCGTAGTGAGCAGTTGCTGTAGAACGTGCGAGGTTATGCGGTGTGCATTTTGGAATGTCTAAATTCTAGAGAAAAATCATGTCAGTGTACTTTGAAAAAAAAATACCTTGGCAATAATTGCTGCTCTGTGAACGCAGGAACAGATTTTTGCCATCTTGTTTCGACAAAGTTGAAACCACCCGAATCTTGTAATATTTGCACTACATGCATTTTTAAGCGTTGATGTTTGGGAAAAATATAACGAGTATATTAAAAACAACCTACAAATTGCTTAGTTCCGTTATCTGATTGCTTGTAAAATCGAAGGAGCCTTCTGTATAACTATATATTTTTTCAATTTTTAACCTTTGAAAGTAATTTTTTTCATCAAAAATTATTTCCGTATAATTATAACCGAGTTTTATTTTTCTTAATAATTTTTAACAAAAATTTATTTGTATGCAAATAAATGTGTGTCTCGGCTGTTGAGTACAGAATGAAATTAAGTTCTGAGAAAATGTAAAGAAAATGATTGATCACTACAAGTGACTAGAAAAATCTAGTGATTTTATCGTCATAATTAAGTCTATAAAATGGCAGACATGTATCTGAAACTTTTAATCCACCACTAACTTAAAACCAAAATTTTGATAGTAGATTTGATATTTGATGAAGAAAACCATTTGGTGAAAGAAAAAAAGGTTAACATAGACAGAACAGTCCACTTATCACCAATCCATTTATGACAAAAAAAAATTCAACTTTCCTTTTTTTTTAATGGTTTTTGGCACTACACTTAAATAAGTCAGGCACTTAGTAGTTGTATACACAGAAAAGATAAGTACATCAAACATATAGGCCACTCCCATCACTGCCAAATTTCTGCTTTAGCTTCCACTGAGACTGAACATTGCACTAAGTAGCTTTTCGCTTCTAGCTTTTTTTTGTTTTTTGGGCATAAGTGGATTCCACCATTTTGTCACTCAGTTTATTCTTTCTTGCCTTCAAATGGTTGACATTTCAAAACATGAAGACAATAGTTCTAGAGAATCTTTAGGCAACTATTAGAAGGTGGAGTTCCACTATAATCCCTAGTTTTAGTGGAGATAATCAATATAACGAGTTGAGATTTAAGAATCTCTTAGTGCTGATAATCTATACTGCAAACTGTCGTTAATTAATCCTTCAGTTTGAACAAGAAGAGAGCAAAAAAAAAAAGAAAATACAGTTTTTTATACTAATGATGATTATGTAATAGTTCAGGTAATGGCAGAAGAAACTCCACTGACTAAAGAAAGATTACATTCTTTTCTAATTACTTCGGATAGAAAGCTATTGAAGTGCATGTAGAAAACAAATAGATGAGCTACACTTGGTTTCCCTTGTAGAAAACAAATGATATCATGCATTCTTTGGACTTTGCTTTTAAAAATTTATAAAAAAAAAAAAATCAGAATTATGAGAGATCGAAAGCAACCAAACTTATCTAGACAATTTTTTTTTTCTTTTTAATGGTTTTTTCTCTTTGTTTTTGAACAACTTGCCAATAAATACATGTAGAAGACTTTCACCAAACAACATATACCAGTTAATTAGATATGCTCAAATGTTTCCTTTTTTTTATAATAAGTCAACTTTAGATGAAGTTGCTGTCTTTAAAATTTTATGTTATTGTGTAAAGTAAACTTAACTAACATGCCGGCCTGGAAATTTATAATTCAAGTCAAATCTTTGGGCTTCTAAAATAAAAACTGAATATGTTTCAGAACCTTTGTTGCTTGTTCAAGTTTCTGTTTTTTTTTTTAATTTTTTAAATTTGGTTTTGTAAGAGAGGAGTTTATGGATTTTATTATTAAAATTTGAATGAAATCACTACGTAAGATTAAGTTCATGAATCTTTCATTGTAATGTTTTTGTTTAATTGATCACTGTTGAACTTTCTAGGTATTTTTTATTTATTTAACATCTTACATAAAACCAATTTTGCCGACAAGTTAATGATAAATTTTTGATTTTTTGAAAACAATATCACTTGTTAGGTTGAGATAAAAATAAGAAATTTTTTTTCTTAAACATAAAAATTTCAAAATAAATTATTTAAAAACAGATTTGAGAAGTGAGTGAAATTTTGATGTTTGATTATAATTGAAAGTAAATTTAAAATTATTTTAGTAAAAAGATTAATTCTTTACATAAATATATATAACATATTAAATAATTGTCTTTCTTTTTATTACAAGTCACAAGATAACAACCAAATCCTTTAAACTTTTTATTATTAAGGATTTAAAAAAATAATTTTATTTGCAGCATTATTTCTGAATAATTATTCGCTAAAAATGCAGCAAAACAATTTCTTAAAAAAGGAAAACATTAAACTTCATCCAAATGAATGTAATAACAAATCTAACTGTTTTCATTTTCATTTTCATGCAGAGATCATTACTATCTCAATCACAAAAATAATGTATTCCAATTGAACGGTGGAATTTCGAAAAAGTCAACTTTTGATTATGAGCTTATATAAGTGTAATATTTCCACCGTACGATTTTCGATTTATAAATTCCAAATCTAATATTCCGCTATATACATAGCTATAAAATATATTTGTTCACTATAGTATTGCTTCACACATTTTCCAAATAAAAATCTAGGTCATGTTTGTAAGTGGTGCATTCAATTTTCTTAATTTGAGATAAATTCATTTTTAAAAAATAAATTTAAAAATGAAAATAAAATATTTAATAAAAATAAAATTTTATATTATTAATAATAAATTTATTAAAATTAAAATTTGTAATAAGTTTTGATAAAAATAATTTATTTTAATTTTAATTTATTTTGTATTAAAAATAAGTTGAAAAAAATGAGATTAATGAGTTGGTAAACTAAGTCCCATGTCACTGATTCATTTATTTTCTTTTTATTGTCTATCCTATAATTATTGTAATAAAATTGACATTTTCATTTTCGACAACTTGTGTTTACGTACATTCTTTTTTATTTTATTTCTTAATCTTGTTGTCTGAGTCAAGCAATAGTAAAACATTCCATTTCTTAACTGTGTTATATATTTATTAATCAATTAATACTCATAAATAGATTATAATTGATTTGTTTTTAAACATTTTGAGTGACATAATTTTTAGTTAAATAAAGAATTTAATTGCAGAATTCAGCTTATGAGTCACTACTTAATTTCCAAAGTCAGAATTCTAAATAGGACTTTCATTTTTTATCCATTTTCTTAAAAATCAATGGACTGACTTAATTAATAGTAACTTAAAAAAATAATCTGAATAAAAATAACCATTCAAATAAGAAAATGATAAAAATTATTAAATAATTTTCTTAGATAATTCTTAGTAATTTAATTTACTGGGAGTCAAAAGTAAATATTTTTAAGTTAAAAAACTACTAAAAAAGTCCAAACTAAACAGGTCAACTGTCCTAAGCATTTGACATTACCGACAGAAACCGGTCAATAACTACATCCGTTACGTAATTGCAACCGGCTTTTCCCGGTCATATTTCCAACTCAAAGCCGTGGAGTTAGATTCGATTTCTCTAAACTTTCGATAATAAAAATAATTATTATTAAACAAAAACCATCCAAAGTCCACCAACGCAAAAGAAAAGGAAGAATGGAAAAGAAAAAGTTTATAGAAATAGAGACGAAGAAGACGCTGTCTCTTCGAATCAAAAGCTTCTCCATCTCATTTCTTCTCGATCTTGTTCTTTACTTCTGTTTCGCTCTTCTGTTTTTCATCCCATCATGGTTTTCTCCATCTCTTATGATAAAATTTTTCCACTGTAGTTCTGAATTCAGTGAAAAGGATTTGTCCAGAATCTTTCAATGGATTCATGAATTCTCGAGTTTGATTCATAAAGAAAGATTCTTTCTGGATTTTGAATCCATTTCTGTTTCTGGTTAGCTGCCATAATGGAGAAAGGTGGACTTTTTACTGTGATACAGTTGATGCACACAAGGTGTTTGCTGTCATTACTCTTGGTGCTTTTAGCTCAATTCAGTTTGTGTCAGAGCCAAACATGCGACCCTGGTGATCTGAATGCGTTGAGAGGATTTCTTGGAGCTGTGAGTTCCGGCATCAGTGGTTGGAGCGCCAATGCGTCAAATTCGGATTGCTGCAGCTGGCCTGGAGTGGTATGTGATCAATCTAATGTTGCTTTCAGGAGAGTTGTTGGTTTGCAACTCTTCAACCAGAGCTTAAAGGGATCTTTGTCTGATTCTTTGGCTGGCTTGGATCTATTGAGACAGCTTCAGCTTTCATTCAACAGTCTCCAGGGCGTGGTTCCTCCAAAGTTGTTCTCTTTGCCTCATTTGGAGCTTCTTGATTTGAGTTCAAATAAGCTCGCTGGCCCTGTTCCCTTGCTGTTTAATCTTCCCGCCTTTCAGGTTATCAATATCTCTCATAATTCACTCAATGGCAGCCAACCTTTTGTTGTTGGTTCACGAAATTTGACTGTCTTTGATATCAGCTTCAATTCATTCTCTAGTCCTATAAACAGTAATATCTGTACTGACTCTGCCAATCTTCAAGTCCTCCGGCTTTCAAGTAATAGTTTTTATGGAAGTATTCCTGTTGGTTTGGGGAACTGCACTTCCCTCCGCGAACTTTCTTTGGATGATAATCGCCTAGCTGGGTCTTTGCCTGATGATCTGTTTAGATTGTCGTCCCTAAGGTTGTTATACCTTCAAGATAACAAACTCTCTGGGACTTTGAGCACAGGGTTAGGCAATCTATCTAACCTTGTTCAAGTGGATGCATCATTCAATAACTTCTCTGGAATTGTTCCAAATATTTTTGGTAGCCTTAAAAGGTTGAATTCATTTTCAGCTACTTCTAACAATCTCACCGGTCCTTTGCCACCTTCACTATCAAAATTATCGGGTCTTAGAGTACTAAACCTTAGGAGCAACAATCTTCATGGTGAAATTAGTCTTGATTTCTCCTCAATGAGAATCTTGAACTATCTTGACCTCGGTTCCAACAAGTTTCAAGGTGGGATTCCTTATACTCTATCATATTGTTTGGAGTTGAAGCAATTAAATCTTGCCACCAACAATTTAACTGGTGAAATCCCAGACAGCTTTAAGAACCTTTCAGCACTGTCTTACTTGTCTCTGTCGAAAAACCATTTATCTAATCTTTCATCGGCACTGCAGACCCTACAGCAATGCCCAAATCTGACTAGTCTTGTCATGACTAGAAACTTCAAGGGTGAAATGATGCCATCAGATGAGATCAAAGGTTTTGAGAAAGTTGAGGTTCTTGCTATAGCCAATTGCGGTCTGTTTGGTTCAATCCCGCAGTGGCTTGGAAATTGTAGCCGATTGAATGTCTTGGACATATCGTGGAATAATTTGAATGGAACAATCCCTTCGTGGTTAGGGAACCTTGATTCTCTCTTCTACATAGACTTATCCAACAATTCATTGACTGGAGAAATTCCTAATAGCATTACAGTAATGAAGAGTCTCATTTCGCGCAGTGCCTCGCAACAAGGCTCCTCGGTACAAGAGTTCCCGTTCTTCTCCAAAAGGAATACAACTGCAAAGCCGCTGCAATACAATCAGGTCAGCAGCTTCCCACCTTCCTTGATTCTCAGCCATAACATGCTTTCGGGGCAAATCTCGCCTGGGTTTGGAAGACTTAAGAGGCTTCATGTGTTGGATCTAAGCAAGAACAATTTATCAGGAATCATGCCTGACAATATCTCGGACATGTCTAGCTTAGAGTACCTGGATTTGTCGCACAATGATCTCACGGGAGGCATTCCATCCTCCCTCACCATTTTAAATTTTCTGTCGTATTTTTCTGTGGCCTTCAATAATTTGGTTGGACCAATCCCAGTTGGAGGCCAGTTCTCAACGTTCGTGGCTGCTAATTTTGAGGGAAATCCTGGTCTGTGTGGCTTTCACTTATCCCCTTGCTCGGATCATACTTCTGCACAACCGAAATCTGAACCAAAAAAAAACAGAGGTCTTATTGTTGGAATGACTTTTGGATTTGGCATAGCAGCAGCTTGCCTCCTTGTTGTCGTGTACATAATCATAACAAGGACTCGATCCATAAAGAAGAAAGATTGTGTAAAGGTTGCAGATGCTGGTGATAGTACACAACCATTCAGTTCAAGTTTGGTGCTTCTGTTTCAAACCAAGGACAATGATAACAAAGAACTGAACATTGAAGAGATACTGAAGGGCACCAACAACTTTGATCAAGCTAATATTATTGGCTGTGGTGGATTTGGCCTAGTGTACAAAGCAACTCTACCAGATGGGAGAAATGTTGCCATTAAACGCCTTTCTGGTGATTTCTTTCAGATGGAGAGGGAATTCCAAGCTGAGGTTGAAACCCTTTCAAGAGCACAGCATACTAATCTCGTTATGCTTCAAGGATACAGCAGGGTTGGGAATGACAGACTGTTGATCTACTCATACATGGAGAATGGGAGCTTGGATTATTGGCTCCATGAGAAACGTGAAGGTGGGGGATTCCTGGATTGGCACAAAAGACTACATATAGCTAAAGGAGCAGCAAGGGGATTGGCATACTTGCACGAAGCATGTGAGCCACACATTCTTCACAGAGATATTAAATCAAGTAATATCCTACTTGACGAAAGTTTTGAAGCTCATTTAGCAGACTTTGGGCTAGCTAGACTTATCATGCCTTACAGCACTCATGTAACCACTGACCTGGTTGGAACGCTAGGTTACATTCCACCTGAATACGGCCAGTCTTCTGTCGCTACTTATAAGGGTGATGTGTATAGTTTTGGCGTGGTCCTTTTGGAGTTGCTTACTGGAAGGAGGCCTGTGGACATGACCAAAACGAAAGGAAGTAGGGACTTGATTGCTTGGGTGCTTCAAATGATGAAGGAAAAGAGGGAAGTTGAGGTGTTTGACCCGTCTATTTATGATGAGGTGCATGAGAACCAGCTGATGCAGATGCTTGGAATTGCTCGTCTTTGCGTGAGCGAGTCACCTAAAATGAGACCACCAACGCAAGAAGTACTCTTGTCGCTTGAAAGTGTTGGCAGTGAAGGCAATGTCTTGAGATGATCAACGTCCTCTATATTCTTCCAAATTCAGCAAAAAGCATGGACATTGGAGGAAGAACATCAACCTTCCCTCCTCCTCAATGGTCTCATCATACATGTTTGAGATTATGAAAAAATCACTCATGTATATAGAAAGTGCAGTCTGTATCATCTAGCTTTTACTCTTTCTTCTGTTCCATATATTCTTGTCGTCACGGAGGTGAAATCGCAGTTGCTGTAATTGGTTTCTTTTATTTGAGATGCACACTGTGTTCGTCTTGTGTGCATATATGTAGAAAGTTGGTATCATAGTTGTGTGCGTGGTTTTTTTGTTTTTTTTTAAAATCTCGGCTACTGATTTTATACTAGAAAAGGTTACTATGTATATAATCGAAATCTCTCCTATATTATACAAAACTTGGAACAATTTTTTCTTCCAGTCTTGCATCTTATGCTGGTTCGAAACCAGCAAATGTAATACATATGTGCTTATTGGGCATGTTTTCTTTTTGTACGAAGTGAATTTTTAGAGAAATAATATTTTAAAAATAAATTTATTATATAAACAATATAAAAAAATTAATTAAACTAAAATTTTGATCAAAAAATTAGTTAGGGATGCAAAAGAAAAGCATCAGGTAGAAGAGTTTCAAAATCTGCCATCTTGGTTTCTTATCTCAGTAGTAGTTCTGTATTAAATAGATGGACCAAATAGTTATGGGCGTACATCTGGCCCGTTTAGTTTACCTAACAAATGGGCTTTACATAAACCACATTGAATTGAATTGATTAGCGAGTTGGGTCGTTGGCGTCGATTGATCGCGCTCTCCAGCGGGAGAGATGGAGGTGTTTGATAGTGTTTATAAAATAAAATTTTTTTAGAATAAATAATATTTTTTTAAAAAAAATAAATTATATTTTTTTATTTTTAAATAAATAATAAAAATATGTAATAAAAAATTTTATTTTGTAAAATTTTTTATATTTTTTTAATTTTTAAATAAATTTTTATATATTTATAAAATATATATTAAAAAATATGAAATAAAAAATTAAAAAAAATAATCGGAGAAAAGCAATCCCAAACACCCCCAACCGAGTGAGATGTCGGCGACGATGAAAGCTGACACCGTCGCGAAGCTTATCGTAGAAGCGCTTCTTCGTAGCTTCGTCGCCGCCGCCTCGAGAGTGCTCAAGCCCAGCCAACTCTCTCTCTCTCTCTCACTTGTTTCTTTCTTCTATACGGCGATCTCTGATGCTAAGCATCTAGAGTTCGGTCACACTTTCTCCCATTATCTTATCTTCTTTCTTTCAAATTTTAAACCGAAGTTTAAACCAGGTTTAATTCAGTAGAAGAGTAGGAGAATGCAGTGTCATTTATATGTAAATATCTTAAAAAACAGACCTATTCCATGCCAGTGCTCCAATTAAAAGCTACACTTCAACCAACTTCTTACTAGTTTCGTAACGCTTACGCTTAGCCGGCGCGGTTGCCGCCGACAGTCGCCACTCTGTACTACGTCCATGGATTACCAAGGTATCTATTTCTCTCTCTCTCTTAAGTAATATTAATAACGATCCTTCTTCTTCTTCTTCTTAGTCTTCTTCTCTGTTTTGTTGAGATTAATTTGAACTGGTTTCATATATTTTGCAGGGATCTCGAGGCTAGTCACCAAATAATCTTCATTCCATGCTCTTCTGCCAACAAAAACAACAACGGCAAACCATTGACGAAGAGAACAAACAGCAACAAGACTCACAAGAACATTGTAATCTTTTTCTTCTTATTTCTTATTGTCTCTCTACATGGTTTAACGTTTGGATTCTTGAATTTGAATATTAGGTGGGAGTTGAACATAAGAGCGTACAGATGTAAAGATGGTGGTAACACAATTACCCAGTTCATCTTCTTCAACCTGTTGCTCCGAATTCCAACAGAAACCAGCTGCTGATCGGAGAACGCAGAACCACTGATTGCTGCCGCCGCCAGTGCTGGTGCCCTTTTCTTTGAAATATGCGAAGTGGGACGTTGCACATAAGTGGATCGCTTGCCCAAATCTTCAAAGGCAAGGCAGCAATAAGCAAGGAAAGCGATCTTCTTTGCCACAGCTGCCACAGGCTATTAAGGTTTTCATGGAAGTTGTAGATCATACTAAGAGATTCCAGAGTAGCATCGGTGCGGCTGATAATGCCCTGAATCTTGCAATAAACGTGATTCTTGCGCTACCATTGTTAAGAAAACTAGCTATGGTTCAGTAGTTGGTAAGTTTTACTTTTACATGATCTTAGTAAATGAATTAAGAATCTTTGTCATTCAGCACTTTAGGTGTATGTAAAATTGTCTCCGCATTTAAAATCTTGAAACAGAAGCGATAACTTTACGAGTATTGTTGAGAAATCTTTGTCTGGTTGAATAACCAAGCTTCCAATTACTTAATTTAACTGAGAACCCCGAAATCTTTGTAAATGTGGACTGTGTTCAGTTAGTTTTAGCAGCCATGATGTGGGGCAGGCATCAAGCCAGAGCACTACTGCATATGGAGCTCCGCCTTCAACAGTTCCTTGTTCTCGTGAGAGACATGGGCACAGAGATGACTCCCATTACTAGCCAAGAACCTTCAAGGACTGGACTCCTACAAGATCAACAATGCCATTCCGCAGCCCTACTTCTTCCCCACCGAGAAGAGTTTCAACTTCTGTGCAATGCAGCACTAATTGCCATGGGGATATTCAAAAGAAGAGGGAATTGACAGAAAAGGAATTGAAGTTACAAATAAGGAGAGAGATAATGGCTCTTGGAACAAAGCTAGGAGAGGTGACTAATGGCGCTTCGTTGAGTAGGGAAGAAGGAGAATTGCCTTCATCTGTTTCATTCAAGACCAACAAGCAAAAGCTGCTACTGAAGTTCAGGAAGCTGCATGGGAGGAGGCAGAGAAAGCAAGTACTTAGCCAGGTTGAGTTCTAGGAAAGAGTCGTCTTCCCAATTTGTGATTCTTATTACCTTACTGGCTTCCAAATTTGTTTGCAGGAGCTTTGGTTTGTGCTTATATTGGAATATTTGATTCAGGTTTAAGCAGTAACAGATAAAAAACTCTAGCATGGGAGAATCATCAGAAAGCAAAGACTGAAGCTGAAATGAAGAAAATTAAGGTATAATGCCTCATCTTCCTAACTTGTTTCTTTAATTTCCATCCTTATTTGCTTTCATTTTGGTTTGATTTGTCTATGAGATTTTATCCTTCCTGTACTTGCTGTTATCTGCCAGAGATATACTGCACGCATGTGATGTCACCTAAAGAGGTCAACCATCTGGGACCTTCATGTATTCAAATGTGTTAAAAGTATTTAAAAATCTATTCTTAGCTTCTTGCCATTGTGCAGCATTTTGTTTTACTTCCCTGTTGAGCAGCAGTGGAACAAAATGCTCTATTATAACATTGCAATATAATCAGGATATTTTCTGAAGCATTTAAAGACCTCAATGTGCTTAAGCTACTTATTACAGGTTGAAGACATCAAGATGTTGATGTAAGAAGGGTTAGCTCGAGTATTAATCACTTAAAGGAAATTGTTACGGATCTTGTTTTGACAGAAGTTTATTTGTACCCGTTGTTAGTCAATTCATAGGAAACCTGCCTCTGTTTCTTTATAAGCCTTGCAATAAGGATTTTGAGCAAATTTTATGCTTTAAGTAATTAAGTTTGAAACTATTGGAAGCCTTGGGATAAAGGTTTTGAGTAATTTATGCATATAATTAAGTATGAAATTCCTGTATCTTCTACGTCATTTAGTTCTGCTTTCTGAAATTTGTCATTAGATGGTTAGGTAAACAGCTGTACATCTCATCATCTTTTATTTTGTAGGTTATGATAACTCTAGCAATTTTATGTTGTCATCGAAGTTATTTCCTATGTTATACTTTTCTATATTTCTCAATGGGGAAAGCAAGTAATTTTATTTCTTTCAATATCCTTTCCAAAATTTAACAAGCATATATAGATACTTCTCTCAGTGAATTTTCTCAATGCTACGGCAGAATCTTTATGTTCTTAGATGATATTGTGCGTACTGTATGTAACTTCCAGGTGATTTCACGTTTCACATGACTAGTGATATTGTGACTAATTTGCTGCTGACTAGTAAGATGACTTTGTACTTCTTACTCCTGCAATGGCAATAATAAGATCAGGAATCTGTGTCTGCAAACTTCCTTGTCATGATGCTACATTTTGCTCTTTCTACCCAGCTATAATCTTTTTGGCTATGTTTCAACTGAGGAGATATTTGCTGGCCTAAACTATTCTTGAGTTCAGGCGCTGAAAGGTATTTGCATATGTACTTTTCTGAAAGAGGAAGGAAAAAATGAGACGCACTGCAATGTGTGATTGTTGCCGCCGCTTATCACTTCATTTGTTATGATAATGGAAGTGCTTGCCCCATTTTATTTGACAAGTATTATACTCGCACAACATTTGATCGTGTTCATTCTGATGATTCGCTGTTATGAGCATAAGTGGGGCAGATTCTGTAGGCATGGAGAAAGATGCGTGCTAATTTTGGTTTTTCAAACAGAAGTAGCTGCATACCTGTTACTGAATCTCGTCTTGCATCACAGTGCGATCATAGAGATAATTTCTTTCTGTGATCTACAGGCTGAAGTAGAAAGAGTTGGAGCCCGTGCGCAAGACAAGCTAACAGAAGCTAGCAGCTGCAAAGTACAGAGCAGAAGAAAAGCATGCAGCAGCAGAGGCCAAAAGGAACCGGCAAACTGCAAGAACCCTCAGCAAGCAGATTAAATTAGAAGAACAGGCTGTGTTCCTTCTTCGTGTTGCTACTACAGTTGGTGCTCGTAGCTAAATTGCTTCTGTATAAAAACTGTATCTAGAGTATCTTCCCTGGTCTACATTGACAAATGTTTCTGTAGCTTATGTTACTACCCCGAGAACGTATTGCTTTGGTTTTCTTTTTTTCTTTATTTGTAAACTGTAACTTAGTAACAAGAAAGCAATATGGTTATTTATCTGTACAACCACTTCAGGTGAAAATGTTAGTGGCATAAATGTAATAAAGTCGCCAGTGGCAATTACGTTTGTCAGAATTTTTCGCCGCACAAATATAAATGGGGTACGAAAAGAAAAACATCTGAAAGTTTGCTTTTAGCTCTCCCAGAATCTTACTAATAGATCTGATAACATTTTACAATTATAATTCCTTAATAATCCTTTACAAAATCTTAGCAACGCAAAATGTGTTTCCCATTTTCACGAAGTCATTCCTGTAAGTGTGTGTTTATTTATGAGATAAATTTAAGTTTTGAAAAATGATTTAAAAAATAATATTATATATTAAAAATATTTAATAATTTTATAATTAATGTAAATTTTAAAATTAAATTAAAAATTTTATTAAAAAATAAATTTAAATAAAATGGAGTTTGTAGTATAAAAAAACACGCTCCAACTGAACTCTCACCGCTTATTCAAGGGTATCTACGTCATTGTTCTAATCATAGATTAGAACTTTGAAGTTTTAGTGGCCTCGAATTGCAACATATGCAGATAAATTTGTAACTAAATAAATAACTAGCCGTTCATTAAAATAAAACCCTCTGTTAATATTTTATCTTCTCAGTAATATAAAACCCCAGCTTCATTTTTCTTTCATTTTCTTTTTGTTTTTTTTTTCTTTTCTTTCTCTCTCGCTCGTTCTCTATCCCTGTCTCTGTCTCTCTCTCTCTCTCTCTCTCTCTTCGATTTCTGTCTCCATGCGTTTGAGATCCGATCGATCTAGAATTCGTTCTCCATTTCAGCCCTAATTTTCTCGATCTCAAGCGGAATCTGTAAATCGGTTAATTCAATTGATTAATTAGCTTCGGTTTAGCTGAACAAACGGTGATGGCGGCGGAGATTGGCGCTGCTGCGGTGGTGAAAGAGACAGCTACAGCCGAAGAGGAGGCGTTGAAGAGGAATACTGATTGCGTTTACTTCTTGGCTTCACCACTGACTTGCAAGAAGGTTGTCTTCTTTCTCTTCTTTGTTGTTTATCTATCTATAATTTGTCTTATCTGATGCAGGGCTTGGATTTCTATTTTGATTGTTCGTGGTCTGATTTGATATGATTTATGCTTTTCTTTTTTATGTTGATGATGGATCGAGGCGAATATGGGATCTTGTTTGCTTTTTTTTTTCTTGTTTCCGCTTGGATCGGTTCTGTAATTTGAATCATGGGAACTGGAAGTTGTGGTTTTTGCGTATAGGAAAGTGATAAGGTGTTTTAAGTGTAGCTTTCCTTAGGATAAGCTGTTCTGATGCAGCAAGTGGTTGTTGCTTGTTCAGGTAATTTCTCTTTTTGTCTAGATTTTGGGAGATGCAATTTTTTATTCTGATGGGAAAACTGGTGCATGATGCAATTTTTAAGGATGAAAAAAGTTATAAGGATATGATAGTATCGTTTAGTAAAGAGGCATTAGCGGTCAGTTTTTAAGTACTTGCATGTTTTGTGCAATCCAATAGAGTAGACGAGCAATGTGCAGCTTAACAGTATATTTCTTTACTATAATCAGGATAATAAAACAACAGTAAATACTGGATTGCGTTGGATCTTACTTTATACAGATGCGGAACATACATGAGGATATAATTAGATTTAAACTACTTGTGGAAGCTGCTTGATAGTGAATACCCTAGTTTGGTGCTTTTCAACGATTCCTGTTATTTTTCGGCTTGTAATTAATTTTTGTTGTAGGAAGGTCAACGTAGTTCGAGCAATGGTCTTCCTTGTTGCGATGATTTAACGATTAGCTTCACGCAAAATGCTCAAATTTAACAATAGGGAACTAGCAAGTGATACTTGATTTTAGTTCAATAACATTCAACATCAGGAATTTAATGTTCGTTTGCTCATGTGTAGCCACTGGTGGGAATATGCATGTGCATGTTGCCAACTTTTATACCAGCACACATGTTTCAAACTAAGGGATTCTTTGTATTCCATTGGGCATCCGCACCGCCTATTCCTTTCCCCGAATTTGGAAAGTTCTTTGGCTTCATATAGCTTTTCTCAAGATTCTTTGGCTCTCGATATCTCCTTAAACATAATGTCTAGCCCTTCAGTTGTAATAATCAGATACAAGAAAGAATCCAATTTATTGTATGCTCGTTGCTGTACTTCTACCCTTCCGCTTCAGAGAATTTATAGCGTTCAAGACATGTCTTACGATGAGACTCTTTTAACAGAAATGTTCTTTTCTCCAGGGAAGTGAATGCGATTACCGCCACAGCGAGGGCGCTAGAGTTAACCCTAGGGACTGCTGGTACTGGCTGAATGGTAACTGTTTGAATCCGAAGTGTTCTTTCCGTCATCCAGTAAGTTATTTTTGCCATTTATGTTGTTTTTACATGTTGACTATTTGAGAACCTAGATTTTCAGGAAAATAAAGCTCTCCCTTTACTCTTTCAGCCTCTTGACGGCATGTATGGACCCCCTGAGACATCTTTACCGCAGGGCCAGCTACCTGCAACACATGCTTCTGGTTACAGTGCAAATAGGCAAAATGCTCCTTGCTATTATTTCCAAAAAGGTGCTTGCTTGAAAGGTGATAGGTGTTCTTTCATGCATGGGCCCCTGCCTGTTGCTAATTCTGAACCACAAACAAATGGAGGTCTTGCTCCTCAACAAGCAGCACAGGTTCCATTATCTTCTACAGAGCTGGAACGAGTGCTCAAAAATAATTCACAGCCAATTAAAGGCAGCAATAATCTGCAGCAACCTAAGATTGTCTTTGAAAAGCTAACTGAAGTGGCGCCCCCTTCAGTAAAGCCTGCCTTCAAAGCTGAAGCTTCACCTAGTAATGATCTGGTACACCTTAAAAGTGCATCACATTATCCATTAGAGCTGGAGCTTCCAAGGACACAGGAACAATCTGTTCCTCTCTGCAGTAACGACAGATCGCGTCCTGCTTGCCAGATTAGGCCCATTGATGAACATGTTCAAAACGGCAGGGGGACTGATGAATTCTTGGCAGAATCTTCTCCTGGTTTTGACGTGCTTGTAGATGATGATAGTGAAGATCCCGAGTATTTTCACAATGAAGATGAATATCGAAGACGATCTGGACAAGGTGGAAGAGAACTAAACCTGGGCAATGATTTTAATTATCAGCACTCTGGTTATGGGCCTATTTCACAATTTGAAAGGGATCAGTTTAATGATGAAGAAAGTGAGTATGATCAAAAAGGGCTGGTGTTCAGGCATGGTGATTGGGAAGTGCAGAGAAGATCATCTGAGAGGGTTTTAGATAGATCCTCAAGGCCTGATCAAAGGGTTTCTTTGCGGCTGGAAGACAACCTTAGTGAGATTGATCGTTCAGATTTGCGACATCGGTTGAAGCAGAGGAGACTCAATAACCCAAGATCTGCTGTCAGTCCAGATCACCGGCACAAAGCATACCACAGGGATGATCGCTATGCTGAGGAAAGACGCAGGGCCCAACACTCTAGCAGGGATGCACATGATTATCATCTAGAAAGCTCAATAAGTAGTCGCCTAAGAGGCAGAATAACACTTCCCAGAAACTCACCTCCTGATAACCCTGTTGACATGCTCTCTGAAAGAGAGATTGAGAAGGGGAGACATCGTAGCAGGTTATCACCATCCCAACCAATAAGCAATTACCAGGGGAGGCATCTAGAAAAAGTACGGCAAAGGCTGAATGAGGAGCCCCCGAGAGATACAAGAAACACTGCCCGTCAGCAGGTTAAAAGAGATGAAGCAGAAACTTTGGACTTCGCTGGCCCCAAAAGTCTTGCTGAGTTAAAAGGTGCCAAGTCTGCAGTCCAAGATGAGAAAGTGAAGGTGTTGAGGAACATGAAGCCACTAAAATCTGCAGTTCAGCATCAGGAACTGGAAAGAGTGGTCTCATCCGCAGACCAAGATGAGAAAGTGAAGGAGTTGAGGAACATGAAGCCACTAAAATCTGCAGTTAGGTGTCAGGAACCTGAAGGATTGGTCTCATTTGAAGGTCCAAAGCCATTGAGCAATATTCTCAAGAGGAAGCATGAGTCAACCCCTGGTATGAGTGCGCCCTATGGCAGGGGTGATGAGAACCAGCAAAAAGATAGTGAAGGCACCACCAAGCCTGGTTTAGCTGCTACCTCATATTCTAAGCAGCATCCATTGGAAGCTGATAGGAAAGACCCCTTTGAGGAGGAAGAAGAGGGCTTGATTCATTCAGAAGGTGATGAGCATAATGATGGACAGCGTCCTTCCTCCAAAGAAGTACTTGAAACAGATGATGTTAAGATTATGGACGCTATGGAAGAATATCCTGATCTTGAGAATGATGAGCAAAGAGATGTTGAGTATGAATATGAGATAAACGAAGGCGGTGATTTCAGAACAGAAGAGGACAACGATATGCATCCGGATGATGATGAAGAGCTTGATGATGATGATGACTTTGCTAAGAAGGTTGGGATGATGCTGTCATAAGGTATTTTGAGTGAGATGTAGCATTTGCTTCTTTCAATACCTTGGATGGTAGGATGCCGCAGCCTTTGTACAACTTGGAACTAGTGCAGTGGAAGACATTTCTATCTCTTTCATCGGAAGCTAAAAGCATTATTGAAATGAACTTTTTAGATGTATTCGCCAACTGCGTTTCTCTACGTTTTTGGATTGTATTTGACAACAGATTCTTAGATTTCTATTTTGGTTAATTTCAGTGATAAAGTCTAAGTACCCTATTAGGGTTTTTTTGCTCCTCATCCTGTGTCTTATCTTTTATTATTATCAATGGGATTGTGATATATTTTTCTGCTTACTCAGGATAACAGTTGGTTTATTTGATTGAAAAAACTACTTCGTTCGAAGCTTTAATTCTGCACATCCAGGAGCAACGCTGTCTATAACTAAGAATTGAAGTTTGGATTATTTAGTCTTTGTTTATTAAAGCAAGAAACCACTATTGAACGGTAATATCGTCCTAACTGTAAGTGTTTCAAAAATATGTTGTATTATTGCAAATGCAAGGCAAACTGCACAGCCTGTATTTTTTAAGGATCTGTTTGCAGCTTTGTGCTTCAAACTTCATATGTGATTGAATATGGAATGCATATGCAGCACGGAGACCCAATTCATCTCGCTGCTGTTCTCCAGAAAATTCATGTACTGCTTTGTGCGTGTTTACTAATATCTCAAATTCTATTTTTTTTTGGATATAATAAATTTTATTTGGATATAATAAAAGAATTATAAACACCGGAAGCCTAACGTATATAGAATGATTTTTTGCTCACCGCTTGTGCGGGCCTCCGTCAATTCCTTCCCCCAACCTGACTCATGGCAACCTTCCGGACGCCCAACGACCTATAACGCTAGTCACTACTCCCACTGCGGCTAGGAAGTAAGCCCCACAACCCAAAGCGGCAAAGAACAAATAGAATTTGCTACAAAAGCCGGCTAACGGGGGTATTTCTGCGTATGAGAATATTGTAATTGAGAAAGTAATAGCCGAAATAGGATTCGTTTTGGCTAGAGCGCCCAAATCCGCTATATATTTGACACGGGTTTGTCGTAATGCTGGAACTATGGCGAATGCATCTATCGTCATTGATGCATATATAAAAATACCAATGAGTAGTGATTGAATTCTTTCTATGGTTCCACATGAGACATAGTAACTGGAATTGGAAGAAAAGGTATTATCCATGCATATTGATATGTATGTTCCATAAGAAAACAAATTTTTATTTTTTATTCTTATTAATTTAATTTATTAATTTAATTGTTTACGATTCACCAATTCTTATTCTTATCTCTTTCGAAAAGAACAATAATAAAAGAAATCAACAAAAAAATCAAAAATAAAATTTAATTTTTTATTATTCTGACTTTTTTCCGAGATACTTTGAAATATTCAAACAACAATGGGTTGGTCAACAATGAGTTGGTCAAATAATATGATCAAATAACTAAGCAAAAATTATTTTCCAATTAATTATTAACTAAAGAAAAAAAAAAAGATGCCTAAAATTCTCTTTTTTATTAGATAATAGAATGTCTTGTTTAACAGATTAACTGCTGATTTGAATTATAGGTATGGGCACAATACTCGGAACTTTATCAATTAATATAAGATTCCAATTTTATTCTTTTTATGTGCTGATGCGCACATATCATATATGCACATATCATAGAAATTTCTATTATATTTGTATCTTAATGAAACAACTATTAAACACATAACGTAATAAGTATGGATAATGACTAAAAAGAACGATCAATACATGTCTTTCACATACAACGATAAAATTAGTAACTTTTTTTTGAATGGCGGTTCCAAAAAAACACACTTCTATATCAAAAAAACATATTCGTAGAAATATTTGGAAAAAAAGGGGATATTTAGCTGCAAAAAAAGCTCTTTCTTTAGCTAAATCGGTTTCCACGGGGCATTCAAAAAGTTTTTTTGTGCGACAAACAAGTAATAAAGACTGAGAATAATCTGAATCAGGCATGGCTTGAAGAATTTTCAATTCTTTAAGATAAATAAAAAAATTTACTATTTACCAATATTGATATTTAGAAGTTACATAGTTCCATATTCCATATAAGTACATATAAGTCTTAGTTATAGTTAGACCTAGTTGCTGTATAGAATAAGTTTTTCTGTCTACTGGGTTTTAAAGTTTTTTTTGTATTATCTTTTTTATCAATTAACTTTTTCGCAATAGAAAAATATTTTTTTATTGCGAAAAGATAGAGATTCAAATTTTTTTTATGTCGATCCAAAAATACTAAAAAAAACTAATTGTGTTATAATTAAGAATTTTGTACATTTGTACACAAGAAGAAAAAAGAATATGGTACTAAACTAAGCTATCAAAATTATTAGAAAAGTTCCTTGATTTAGTGATGAAGTTGTGATACAAAAGAAATCCTAAGTATTTGTTTTTTTTTCATTGACTTTTTTGTTTTGAATACATGAAATCGGATAAATGAAAAATGAATCTTCAAAAGAAGATAGAAAAAAATTCTTAGTTCTATATCTCTACTTAGTACAAAGTACAAAAATATTGAATTGCAACCCTTTCGGGAGAGCTTATTTTTTTTTAGTAAATGAAAGTTGATTATGAAAACGGAATCTTATGACGATACTAACTAAAGATTATTGAAGAATCAAATAAGAATTTGACTGAGTATTTATTCATTGATTCTAATGTTTACTAAACTATATCCATTCCTTGAATCTCGACGATTCAACACGAATTAACTATTATTATTTCAAGGAAGCCGCCATGGTGAAATTGGTAGACACGCTATTCTTAGGAAGCAGTGCTAGAGCATCTCGGTTCGAGTCCGAGTGGCGGCATCCTCTAAAAAGGATACAATGAATCCTATATAATGTATCTAATTCCTCATTTACATTTTCTAGACCCTTTTTACTTTTTATTTATTTATGATATTTACGACTTTAGAACATATATTAACTCATATCTCTTTTTCGATCATTTCAATTGTGATTATGATTCATTTGATGACTTTATTAGTCCACGAAATCGTAGGATTACGCAATTCGTCGGAAAAGGGAATAATAGCTACTTTTTTATCTAGAACGGGATTATTAGTTACTCGTTGGATTTATTCGGGCCATTTTCCATTAAGTAATTTATACGAGTCATTAATCTTCCTTTCGTGGAGTTTTCTCTATTATTCATCTGATTCCCTATCTTAGGAATCCTAATCTTAGGAAGATTAAAAACGATTTAAGTACAATAACTGCGTCAAGTACTATTTTTACCCAAGGCTTCGCTATGTCCGGTCTTTTAACTGAAACCCACCAATCTGCAATATTAGTACCTGCTCTACAATCTCAGTGGTTATTTTTCATACTTACTATTAATATAAAAATTTATTTTTATTAAATATTTTTAATTTTTTAAATTTACTTTTTAGAAACTCTATTTCACTCACTTTCAAGAACAGGTAAACACGCGTTTACTCAACAGAAAAAGAGTAAAATATGACAGTTATATTTAGTACATATTTTGCTTTGATTTCTATTTTTTAATTTCATTATATATATATATATATATATATATATATATATATATATATATATATATATATATATATATATATATATAATTATTATAATATTTTATATATGTATTTAAAAGTATAAAATAATAAAAAAATTATATCATAAATTTATTATTTATTATATTATTATTTTATTAGATAAAAAATAAATTTTAATTTTTAAAAATTACTTAAAACAGACTTTTCTTCAAAGCACTCCTAAACATCTCCGTAAGACTATATAACTGGCTAGGAAAAAACAAAATGGTTAAAAATAACCAGATGACCTGGTAATTGTAGGATTATGTGTATATCTACTTGTGTCATGAAGAAGTATAGACATACACGTTGGTAACAGTAATACATTTGCTGTATGATTTTTTTACTACACATCAAGCGAGGTATGCTCATTTTCTGAAACATTCAAAAAGCTCCTGCTTGATTTACAGAGCTTAGAGGTGTAGACGTAGAGCGGTCTCGGCCTCATCTGGAGCTCATAAACCCGCTGCAGGTAGTATTCATGGTACTCGTTCTCAGGATTCAGGAATTCAAATTCCTTGCTGCCAAGCATTATCTGCATAACGAACAACTCTGCAGCAGGTTCCCATGCTACAATGGCAGCCACCTTCTCTATGAGCTTGTATTCAACACTGCCCTCTGGTGGCTGTGCAAGTTCTTCATCTTCACTTCCATCGTGATACCACTTCTCAGCCATCTTCTAATAAAAGAAAAAGAGAACGAATTGAAACGATAATTAATGTGAATACAAAGTTTTGACGCTGCTGAGAAGTTCACAAGAAGAACTGCAGAAGATAAAGAGGTAATCTCTCCTATTTATAGACAGTGGTTGGATCAATAAATGAATGCCGTATTGAGGCAGAAAAAATCACAGCATGCCAAAAAATAGCTGATTGCATTGACTAATAATTTATTGTAGAAAGCACTGATCAATAAACCACAGGTTGGAAAGTAGATTTTTTCTTTCTCTTTTATATCCACTTTCGGTGGCTCACTGCATTCATGTGATATCACATCTAAGCTGTGGTTTCATGACATAGTTGAGATCACATCAACAAAAGATTGTCAACACACACACAGGAACTCACATGTCAAGATTTGGGCAATACAGGCTCTGCTTGATTTGTTAAAATGATCGGTCACAAGATTAATGAATGCTCTTACGGAATCATCATAACTTGTAGAAAATCTAGCAGGAGCTAAGTATTAATCAAATCCGCATATACTAAAAGTTATTTACTTTTTTTCTTTTTTCCACACAAATGAGCAATATTGACAAAAACAGAACATGTTTTTTGAGATGAATCTTGAAAGGTTGTAGTTGAATTGGAGGAGAAATTTTTTGTTGGTTTTGTTTCAGAGAAGTACTAGTACAAGAAGATGAACAAAAGTTCAAGAAGTTTGATTGATGAAGAAGGGAAGACATGTTGTGTTTTACTTTAAAATTCTTTAAACATTTGCAAAAATTTTGTTGGGTTTTGAAGAGAACAGAGAACAACGAAAGTACTACACTGATTGAATGGATAAAGTTTCCTCTTTTTTTTTGGACTATTTGCCTTTTTTTTCTTTTTTTTCTTTTGGTTCTAAAGAAGAAAGCTAATATTTTCCCATGTATGTGAGGGATAATATGGTAAATTGACAAGATCCATTTGCTAGTTTATACTTGAGAACTACAGGTTTGGAAACCAACGTCCGCCAGGTTCGGATCTTTTAGCCTTCTTCAAAGCTCAGGTTCGTAAAACTCCCGCTCTTTCTTTCATCCCAAATCCAAACTTCAGAGATTCCTTTTTCTCTTTTCTTTTTGTGTTGAAAATTCAATCGTTGCTGATGAGATTAACAATGAGGCAAGAGTTGCATCTTTTGTTGATCGATTGATTGCAGGATGGGTAGATTGCCGGTGCAACACCGGCACTAATAATTACGTGGTGGCGGTGCGTTCATGGCAGCGGCGGCGGGAGCACTGGACGATCTCAACAGTTTTGACTCAAAGCTGGTGGAGATATCACTGATCCCATCAGTAGCGACGGTGTTGATCGCGATGCTTTTATTGATGATGATAGCCTGGACAGAGATGAGCAAGAGAAGGCCTAGAGATGTCCAATATGAAGGTGACCTGTGGTTTGTTTTCCCTTTGATGGAAACCTTAGTTGGTGATGTAAACATATGGCTATTGTTGGATGGTATCCGTGAAAAGACTATTGGGTTGCACTTGAAGCTGCTGCTGGTTTGCGTAGAAGGCTAGCAACAAAGTTTCCTTGGAAAGGTATAGTTGAATTGCAAATCCAAGATTCAAAATGTTTATCTTTAAAAATGTTTATGTTATGCTTATTCGTTTGTGATTTAGGGCCTTGTAGTGTTAGAAGAAGGGAATTAGCAATGTTGCTTGGTACAAGGAGAAGATCGCTAGAGTTAGTTGAGCAGGAACAAAAGTGTGTATGTTTTATTGTGGTGAATGCCCTACTGATTGTTGAGAAGCCAACTGACATGCCAATTGAAGGTGCTGAATGGTATGTTGAAATATATTATGATAATCTGCTCTACGCATATGCATAATTAATTCCATCAACTCCTGGAAGTGTCAATCTTACACACCTCTGAATGATTTTCTATATTTAATCGGCTTTGCATTCTCATGCATTCATAAAAGAGCAACTTTATTTACTTAGTGTAGGAACAAGTTTGTTTTGTAGGATTGGATCATTGGAAAATGGATTTCTGTCACAGTTTGTCGACATAGTAATATCAAGAGAGATCAAATTATTTTCAAGTGCAATTTTATTTTGTCATAATGTAGCTAGATTAGTAGAATATTGGCTAAAGCTTTTCTAAGCTTGCCAGTATTCTGTAAGCTTATGGTTGACGTCAGTACTTGGATGTCCAGTTTGGGCAAGAAACATTGAATTTTACAAAGTTTGAGTTTGTTAAACCAAGGACTGCAAGACAAACATTTATAGTTAGTATAAAACAAAGTTTGATATGAGAGGAAGCCTGGGTCACTCATCGGAAGGCTATAATAACTTTCAGCGTAGAAAGTTATTTGCTGTGTTATATAGTTCTGATCTGTTTAGTGACTAATCAAATCCAAGTAAAATTGCTTTAGGTCAATCTGAACTGATAAGAGCCACATGTACCTTCAAGTTCAAATGCTTAAACTGGTTGTCATGAAGTATCGGTTTGTGCGAGAGATTACAACTCCCCATGTCATAACTACATGAGTGTTGGTTCTCAACCTGCCCCTAGTGTCCTGGCCTATCAGTTAGTATCATACATTAAATACTATTATTTGCACACCCAATCTAGTAATCTGCTGAACTATAGCATCATTTTTCTTCTTGTGCTGTGTTAGGCATTTTTTGGTGTTGAAAGTTGGCCAATGGCTTGTGCTACAGGGTTTCATCCTATAAATGAGGTAAGGTTTCGTAGACCAATTATGATTGTATTATCATAGCTAAAAGCTTTCTCATCATGTCATGCTGCGTATTGCACATTTTTCTGTTTATTATGCTTCCTATTCGTAGTTATCATAGAGGCAGTCTGTTCAGTTAGCATAGGTTTATGAGAGAATCACTCCTTATGGATGACCACATCTTTTTCTCAATTGAGAGGAGGTTCTCTTATGTTAGCAAATTTCTGGGCCTCCTTTTTCCATGTCATTCATTGTTCTTTAAACGGTTATATGTACGTGCTCTTTGTTATTATAGTTTGTTGATACATCATTTAAATTCGAAGATTGTAATTTGAGATGATAGATGTATTAGATTTAGATGGGGTTGAAGATGATGATTGGAATGCCAGTGGATAGATGCATCTATCCACCATAAACTTATGAAAGCAATTTTGTTTGTCGTTAAAATATTTTTGCAAAGTAAATTGTTTTTACATGCCCAATTGTACAATGTAAAAAATGTGCTAGTTGACAATGACATGCAGTCAATTGTTCTGCTCTTTTCGGAACTGGTTGGGTTTATGAAAGGATATTTACATTGGGTTTTCTTTTCTTGTGCATTCAACAGAATCAACAGCACCCGCCATCAGGACACAATATGCAGCATATTTCCCATCATCCTACATATTGGCTCCTCCACCTTGGACATCATCCATCTATGCAGCAAAACAGCCAAGCTACTCAATTTTCGGGCATACCTCCTATTTCTGGTCAGATTGGAGGGTGTTTGCATTTGCTAGTAAGTGTTTTTGTTTTGAACTATATATATATATGTGTGTGTGTGTGTGTGTATGGAATTGGGTTGGTGGACTGGGTTACATAACATAGATACCATAAAATACCAAATAATTGGTTAGAGTTTATCCGCATGTACGGATGAAGTTTTTGATTACGGATAAGGCTTGTTTGCAATGTTAGAATATGATATGTTGAAACCAATAGCAGAAAATGACAATAAATTGAAATTTTCTGATTTCTATGCTGTTTTTTCAATTGTGGACTTCAGAAATGAACTACATTCACCTGAGAGCATGTAAGAGTTATCAACTCCCCCTATTCCGGTTAACGCCAGATGAAAGTAATGGAGTTTCAGCTTCTCATTCAGTAACTGCAATGGTGTGCTTCCTTTTTGTCTTTTTGAGAATAGGGTAGTACCAGCTTACTGATGACTTTTTCTCGTGAACTAATTACAACTGCTTTTTCTTTTCCAGTCAACAAGTCCTGCAAAATTCTGGGACGAATGCTGTGCTTCATACTTAAGCGAGACTTCCAGTTCTGCTGAGTTCGGAACTAAAAGGCTGGATGATCTTTTGTATGCAAAAGTTCAACATACCAGTAAACCTATATTTGGATAGGAAAAATATGTAAGAAACAAAGTAAAATTACGGATTAAAATATAATAAAACAATAAATTATTCAATTTTATAATATTTGAATATATAATAAAAGTAACAAATTAATTATGTTTGAATAGATAAAATAAATGAATAAGTAATGATAGTAAATTTTTTATAAAAAACTCAACATATTTTTTATTTATATTAATTAATTTTTATTAATATAAGTTTAAATTAATTATTAATATGATTTTAAATAAATTTATTAATTAAATTTTTAGATTAATTTTTTATATTAATTTAATTTTATATAATATTATATATATTAAATAAAATAAAATAATTTTATTAATTTCTCTACTAATTAAAATTAAATAAACATAATATTATAAATTATTATAATAAAAAATAATGTGTTAATTAAAAATATTAAATTATAAATAAATAAAAAATGAAAAAAAAATTTGTTTCCTCTCTTGTGTACCCACCGATTTTCCTTTAATAAATGGTTAACAAATTTGAATAGGAATGAATAAATATGTTATTTTCACCATTACTTTATATGCCTATCCATATTCCAAACATACTATAAAACAAAGAAGTTTGTGTATATTTCTTTTTCAGATATTAAAATTTTTCTTCATGTCATCTCTCTAGTCTAGGCCAAAAAAGAAAAAAAATAGTAATAATAATAATGATAATAATCGTTATAAAGCTCTCGTATATCTTATTCAAGGTTGTGTTACATCCATGTGAGTTTAGTATTAACCCGTGCTTTACACAGACTGAAGATTAAAGTATTCTTATAAAATTGGACAAAATGAGTTTCTTTACATCATCAATTTAATTATTTAGTTAATTACTTTGCTATAATATTTTACGTAGTTTTAATTGATTTAAGTAATTTAATGTTTAAATAAAATGTTTATAAAAAAAAGAATTGAGAAAGTCTATTTTAAAAATAGAAGCCGAATACGTGTACTGTTCATATTCCATATGGCCTCCATTCTTCATTAAAACTCAACTAAATAGTAGATACAAAAGATAATTTAAGATAAGAGAGGATAATTAGGGTTTATTGGCTTTGTTTGGGGCTATTTTACAGTTTTTACTGCAGTCTCAATCTACTCTTATAAATTAACAAAAATAACTAAAATTTGATGATTTACATTTCAGTTATTATTATTTTTCACTATTTTACTACAGTCCAGAGCCTACTGTTTAGTTTTAAACACACAAAAAAAACAAATAATAATAATAAATAGATGAATAAATAATCTAATTTTACATATCACTTATTTCTTTAAAAAACTAAATAAATAATTTGTTTTCTCTCCTGAGTTCGATTATTCGCTGCTTGTAATACTTATTTACTTCTCTTCCCTCGCAGTTTTCACATTCTCGACACCGGCCGGTTTCATTCCTTCTTCTCCAGCTCTTCAAATCAATTCAATTCTTCAAAACCATAGTTTCTCTGGAACCGGTTGAATCTCACCAAGAGATTGGGTACTCCTGCTGGATTCCTTACAACTGTCTGTTCGTTCTCCAGGTTTGATTTGCTCTATCCGTCTCTCAATCTCTCGATCTCTAATCGTTTTGTCAGCTTGCTAAATGTAAGCTTTTCAAAATCGAGAAGAAAGGAATTAAAGTAGGTTCTGATCTATGAACAACTTAAGGCTTCAGTTTAGGATTGAGCTAGAAATGTTTGGGGAAGTGATTTCATGAAGTTGTTCTATTAAGTGAAATCGTGCAATCTAGTAGCAGACAAAGACTTAAGATATTTGAATCTTAAACTTCTCTGCTTCGCAGTATAGAATTTGGGATTACTATAATGTTTAAATGGATGTTGTAGCACCCGAGTACTTTTGAGAGTTTAATTGCACTTGATTCTGTTATGCTGTTTCTCTATGCTCGCCTCAAAATGATAGACTACTAGCGGAGCAATCATGCATAGTCACCAAGTTTAAGGTTTAGGTTTTTACTTTTGTTTTTTCTCTGCAAATACCTATCTGCCATTAACAAACCTTGTTAGAGATAAATAAGTTATGTTCAAATATTTGGTGACGTATGCTTCTTATATTGGACCTTCCAAATCTGGATGATCTTAGGGTATAATAAAATGGTATTGTCTTTTTGTTGCTGTAAATTGTGTTTGTCTTGTATCTTTATTGTCGTTTTCCATAATTCTCTGGAAACATAATTGAAAGGTCTAGGTATACCATGACTGCAGGAACATTGTTATCGTACTATGGATATTTAAATTTAATACCATAAGCAGTCAGGCTTTAAATGCTGTTTTGGTTCAATTAGTTTGAAATGTCGCGACTCTAACAACTTCTTTTCTGATTCTTTTAAAGTTAATATCCAAATAGAGCTGAAACACTCTGGTTCCTCGTGCATTCTGCTGTCGTCATCTAATTCGAGATCTTGTTTGCACTATGCCTGCTATTCAAAGGCTCTATGAAGCATGTAAAGTTTCATTTTCTCCAAATGGGCCCATATCATCTGAAGCTGTTGAAAAGGTCCGGGCTATTTTAGGTATGAAACTCTAATTTTCACTTGAGTAGCTGTATGAGATAGACTTTTGCAGTGGGAATCTGTCTATTCAATATGCATAACAAATCATTTCTACACAAGGGAGTTCTTTTCTCCACTTCTTCATGGTTTGTTAGGTTTATATACTTATATTCTCCTTGTAATTACTGCATGTATTGGATATTAAGTAGGGGCTTGAGAATCAAGGCAAGAATCAATGTTAATTTGTGCATCTAAAGCAATACGAGTGAGAATACTTATACCCAGTAGTAATTATATTCCTCATTTCAAATAAACACATAATTAAGAACAAAAAAATTCATCTTTACTTTCCAATATGGCCGTCTTAAGTTTTATTCATTGAGAGTCAAAGACTTAATTATGAATTGTAGTTGAAGTGTTCGATGGTGAACACATGATCCAGTGTTCATTAAATGTCCACGGAGTATACTGTACATTGCTGTCTGGTATGAGTTCGTCATGGACACCACGCTTTGTAAGAAGTATCTGTCCTAGGATATTAATGAAAGCCAGGAGATAAGATGGCAAAAATGAGTAATTAGGTGAGAATTCTGGCAAATAACTTGAATCGTTGGGCATGGAGACTATCTATTAGAACTTTGGTGTTTGCTATATAATAGCGTAACTTGAAGTAGTGGGTACTCTTTTAAGACAACATCAATGGTTTAAGGAAGATTGAGGAATTGGATATTACACTCTTGATGATCTTGATAGCAGCAGAAGGAACTGGAAGCTGAAGTTTGAATATACATGAAAGAAGTTCTCTTGACAACTATCTCTTAGTTATGGGATCTATTTGCCATGCATGCTACTTATTTCATTAAAACAAAAATCAGATAAGTTATTAGTTGTTTCTTTAGGGAAATCTTATAAAGCTTCTTTTAGATTTTAATCTACTGAAATTCTTTCAATCACTCTGTTATTAACTTACTTCTGCTTCGGTTACTTCTGTTCTAGATGATGTTAAGCCCTCTAATGTGGGCCTCGAACTTGAAGCGCAAGTAGTTCGGGGATGGAAAGGCCAAGCACATGCTATAAATGGTAAGAAAGGGCGTAGCAGAAGCAGTGAATACTTGCCACCAATCAAATACCTGCACCTGCATGAGTGCGATAGTTTTTCTGTAAGCTTTTCCTTGCTCTTCATGATTAAATTCTTATACAGTTTCCCGAATGAGCTTTAGCAAACTGATGGGATGTGATGTTGTAGCTATATTCAATTTGTCAGGTACTTTGCTTTTGTATCTAATCTCTGTTGTTTTCACAGATTGGAATATTTTGCATGCCATCTTCTTCTATTATTCCTCTTCATAATCACCCTGGAATGACTGTGTTGAGCAAGTTGTTATATGGTACATTGCATGTTGAATCATATGATTGGATGGAGACAACTGTACCACTGGATCCATCGACAGGTGATTTTATCTTAGTTTATTAACTTGTTTAATCATGAACTAAGCTTTAACTATATATATATGACTTTCGTTTATGTAGAAGGTATGAAACCACTTTATTGTGTATATTTACTTTTTAAAGCGTCATGTTCATCTGGTTACTGATGCTAAATAGTTTCATTTCTGAAAAAAGCCTCCAAATATTGAGCGCAAGCTACTACAATGCATTACACAGTGTTATCCATATACACAGTATCAATCCTATGAAGACTAAAATAAATTTCAGTTCATGTAAGCATGCAAACAGTCTCTTCTCAGTGTTGCATTAGAATCTGACTTTGAATGACTTCGTGAATTGTAAACATCAGGGCTGATCTTAACTTCTTTCTACTTTCTGAACAAGTTCTTCGTTTCATGTCTTCACATTTTCCATGGCTCTCACTATTTCTGACCCCATAGATCTCATTGCAGCAAGACCAGCAAAGATTGTGAGAGCCGGAGAAATGTCAGCACCTTGTGGAACTACAGTTCTCTATCCTGTAACTGGTGGGAATATTCATTGTTTCAGAGCCATAACACCGTGTGCACTGTTCGACATTCTATCACCCCCTTATTCCTCAGAGTGTGGCCGTCATTGTGCTTACTTCAAGAAATCGAAAGCTCCTGGTAATTCAATTCTCTCAATGAAATCCCTTAATTAGAATTCTATTCTAAGCATGAACCTGGCAATCTTACTTTTGCAGATGACTTTGTTGTTGAAGATATTTTTCCAAGTGAAGCAATTCCCTCAGAGGTGACTTGGCTGGAGGAATCTCAACCCCCAGACAGTTTTGTTATCAGGAGAGGATTATATAAAGGCCCAACTATCCGTGTCTGAAGGGCTACTGGTTAGGTTATCTATCAATAGAACTATAGTTTTTAGATGTTACTAGGGATAAAGTTTCATGTTGCTGTGCCGCACAGCTGAGAAAGTTGTTAATTCTTTTGAGTGTAGTTCAACATTGGTCTGTACATATCGTTGACCTTACTGTTGCAATTATAGAAAATCGATTTAAGAGGGACCCAATTCTGACAAATAATCTGAAGGTGGTGTCATGATTTTGAACCTTTTTCATCTTCTATGTTATGGGTAAACTCTGCTTAATGGAATCTGTGTAACTTAGTACTCTGCTTTGTGCTATTTTATCTTTCTGGTGATTATATTTTATTCCAAATACATATTTTTGTGAAATTATTCTATTTCTCTTCTGTAATGCTTCAGTTGCAATAATTGTGAAGCTTCTTTTATCTTCTTTCTGTATAGTATTTTGGCTAATCTCCATCAAGGTTAGCCACCTGATCTGAGCATGATGGGGAAAAACATTTTTGTCAGAGCTTGTATTCTTTTTGCTGATTAATTCCTTCTTTGCTACCTAAAACTGTCCATCTTACATACAGGAGCTATACGTAACTCAGTTACGTCGTAGCATAACTTCACGCTTCGACTTGTTATCAGAAGCTATACTATTCTTATGAACGTACCTTAATATCTCATAAACACCAGAGTTCATCCCTCTTATGTTTGGCAGTTCAACTTAACTATGATACTTGCAAATCTCAATGGCTGTAGATTAACGACGGTGATACTTGGAACAAGAATGCATGAACTGAAAAATATCAACCCGTACCAATTTTGTGGGAGTTATCATATGAAAATGTTTCCAAAAATAATGTGGAGCTCAGCAAAATATAGGGCGACTTCACCTTACATCCATCATGCTAACTGACAGCCATTAGCAAAATCTCAGAGCTGGTGGAATTGAGTATCATGACTTAATTTCGCTTCTTTGAGTCGCCCAGAATGCAGAACTTTCAATTGTTTCAGATTTCGAAAGCTGCAATAAATTCCAGAACCTATTGAATACTGTAAAATTTTTCCAGCTTTCTAATGAAATCATTTCTCTCGGCAGAAATCTCTTTAAGTTTTATATCGTATCAAAGGTGCTGTTTGGATTAAATTTTCATCCACTTCTCAGTCTAATTTTTTATTTCATAATTTTAAAAAAATTTATAATATTTTATAAAATTTTCTAAATAAAAAAATTATTATGTCATAAAATTTATTTTTTATTTATTTATAAAAGCATAATTTTTATTTTTCAAAAATTTGCAATCAATTTTATAAAAGTTCCCTTTTAGATCATTGCCAAACATCTCCAAAATCTGCATAGTATAGAGAAGTTTCTGTTTTGCCAAAGATCTGATTTTGCCCTTCATCAAGGTAACATGCGCTCACTCATTTTCTCTCTGTCTGAAACAGAGGTGATTGCACTAAGCAATCAAAACTAAACCAAGAAAAAAGAAGAAACAAAACAAATTCAAAGTTAAGCAAATAGCAGAGCTTGGCCACAAAGATTGTTGTTCCTTTGTGGTGCTGTAGGAGGTATAGGAGGTCTACTAATGTTTCTCTTTCCTTTAGGTGAAGAAGAAGAAGAAACAGAGAAGAAAGTACACGTCTTTGAACCCTTCTTAGCAATTGATCTTGAAAGCGATAATGTTTTCTGAGTATCCAAATTCCCTGAACAACTTCTTGATGTCTTCAGCTTCTGCCTCTTCTTCACTTGCCTTTCAGGTTTCACTAAATCTTCCAAACACTTCACATTCGATAAACATGTAAACGATCGAGATTTTCCTTCGTAATGCCTCGACAATCCTCTCCTGTTTAAAGAAGAAAAAATCTCGAATCAGAACATGGCTGTAAAGTCGGAACTCAACAAATGTATAATGCGTGAAAATTTTCATACTTGAATGGAAGCTGAGATACAAGAGAAGACATTTCAAACAAAGGACCATTTGTTGATGTTGCATCTTCCATTAACTCTGAGGATAAGTAATCATTTGAAGAATTTGAAGAAGAACCATCTTCAGACAATGAAGAAGAAGACAGTGAGATTGACCTAAGGTGATTATGTTCTTCTTCTTCTTCTTCTTCTTCCTCGTCCATGGTCCCAACACAAAGAGAAACTTCCATTTGTTATCAAACAAAACAAACATAACACAATCTACATCAACAAGTCTTGATACTTCTTCAGTGAATAGAAAGATAGTGGAAACATATTGATCTATATATATATGTGAAATAAAATGCGCAGAAGGAGAAGATGAAGGAGAGGAACAAAGTGATTTTTAAGTATTTGATTCGGAGTTATCTGATTGAAATTGATGAGATCTTTTTTTTTCTTTTTGTGGGGGAAACAAATAAAGAAAGGAAATGGATAGAGAGGAGACAGGGAAAGATAAGGATTGAAGGCCTCACCCATTGTATTGCTCCACATAATAACATTTGGATTTGGATTCATTTGGTTTGGTTATTTTATATACTTTTTCCTTCATCCTGGCACAACACATCCCACTGTATTGTTTTTTATTTCTTCAGCTTTTTGAACTTTGAAAAATAAAAAAAGAATAATCTTGTAGAGACAATTCTGCGTTTGTTTGTTTGAATTTGTTTCATTCTTTTTCTTTTAATCATCATCATAAAAGGAGCCCACTGGTTTCTTGAGCCTGCCGTTTGGACTGTTCTTTTGAAATTAAAGTAAATTAGTCGGGTCGTATTTGAGACTATCGTAATTGAGTTTTACGAAAATAAATTAATTTTTTTTTTAAATGAGTTACGTTGTGTTTCAATTATCTTTCAAAATAAGTTAAAAGTAAAGTTACATTTTATATTTTAATTATTTTTGAAAGTAAATTAGAATTGAAAAAAAATTTGATTTTGAAGAATATAAAAATAAGAGGATGGACCTTAAATAATAGTAGAAATTCATGTAAAACTATAATTTTAATTTTTTTGTATCATTAAAATATATGAATTTATTGAAATTTTAAATCTAATAAAAAAAATTAAAGTTCTGATAAATTAATACACGCCACGCATCGGCGTAAGTTATTAAAAAATAAAATATTATAAATAATAATAATAAATGAGTTTAATTTTTATTTTTTAAAAATAAGTCAATTAATTAAATTTCTAAATCTTTTATATTATTAAAATAAAAATTATAATTAATTTTTTAAAAGAAAAGTAAGTTAAGATTGAAAAAAATACACCCGTAATTCTTGATAATATTTAATCAAAATTTTTAAATATTGTAAATTTGAAAATATAAAAAATATATCATTTTATTACTCTTTTTTAAATTACATTATATTATTTTTTAAAAATTAAAATATTTTTTATTTAAAAAAATTATTTTAAAAAATATGCGGTTCTTGTAAGAAGTAGGTAATGTTTCCAAATAAATGGCAACCCTTCATTGGTTTGGCAAACATAAAGGTCCCATTAAAAGGCTCAAAAGCAAGTTATAAAACTAAAAATCTAATTAAAATTAATTTTTAATAATAATTCAAAATATGTAATAAAAAATTTATATAAAGTAAAATCTAAAAATCACTAAAATATATCACAATAATAAAAATAGAGTTTCGTATGATTGTATGATTACGGGCCGGATCAATGATAAAATTCAGTCATGTAACAGCAGTACCAGGTCCAGCCCATAATTAAGGGCCTTAGTAAGTTGGCCACCGAAAATAACTATACTGCATTGGTTTAACATTCACACGGTGGTCACACCTGTAGTAGATTATGAGATTTCTAGAGTGTTTCTGAAAAATAATTTTTTTGATAAAAGTATTTAAATTTATTTAAAATAAGTTATATTTTTATTTTAAAAAATAATTATTACTAATTTTTTTAAAAAAATTTAAAGTTAAAAAAATTATAAACTATTATAAAAAATGATTAAAAGTAGATAAAAAATAATACTTAGTAGTTTCTGAATTAAAGCAGATATTTCTTGCATGAAGGAATTAGTCCAGAAGATTTGCAAAGAAATCGCTTTCACGAGAGTTGCAGCAATTATTTCCTTTTCTGGTATACAACACAAACAAAAAAAGGAAGCAAGTGACTCGAAGATTTTTTAAAAGTGCTTCGAAAAATAAATTTAAGTTTTGAAAGTCCCTCGAAAAATAGAAACTGAAGAACTCATGGAGCACCGTACACCGTTCTAGTTCTATTTATAGGACAAAAATATTTCATAAAAGCACTTATACGTAATTTCATAAAACGAAAACGAAATAATTAGTACGTTTTTACTGTTCCAGGCAAATGACACGTTTTGGGACCCATTATTATTTTTAATACTAAATGTGGCATTAGTAGATAGTAGTTACTGACTTCTTCTTTTTTGGAATTATATCAACAACTCAAATCATGCATGCAAAAATAATATATGATAAACTCTGCATAATGCATTGAGCATGGTCCCATTAAAAACAAAAACTATTGAAACAATTCTAAACAAACGAAAGTGAAAATATCAAAAGTTGGTAATGAACGTGAAATAAATAAAATTCGGAGTAGTTTTTTTTGGAACGATTAAGAATGTATTTCAATTATATAAAATTTATTTTTTTATTATATTTAAATATGAAATCACTTTTTTGTTTCAATTTATTATGAATTATTTTTATTGAACTTAATTCTTACTTTAAGTAAAATATGTTATAAATAAAATTTATTATTTATGAATTGTATTTTTCTTTTTTGCTTTATTGCTCTTCTTCTTTTTCGATAATAAACAAAAACGCTACCTAACTTTAAAAAGTCTTCCAAATAACAAGATTTTAATAATCTATATGTTTTAAACTTTTATATCTAGAAACTTTTTATAATATTTTAAAATTTTATGTGCTCAAATATTGAAACAGTATAATAAATTATATATATTTACATGAATGGATATTTTCAAAAATAAATATAATAAAATTTGATAAAAATAAAATTTAAATAATACAGAAAGCATATTTTAAATAAATTTTTATAATACTAAAAATTAGTATGAATATAAAATAAATTTTAACGATTAAAATTCGAGGGAAGTCAAATACAAAAGAAAAATAGAGTTTAGAATATGCTCTAACATGACAACATGCTACCGGTTTCCTGGAATCCTCTCTGCCACCAGAAATATCCCGATCATGAAATTTCATTAGTATCCCTACATTTTCTCATAATTAACACCGACTAACTGAGTAATATAGTTGCAATACGGCAAACTAAATAAGAGTCAGTTTGGTGATAAAACCGTCTTTTTGTCGGCTCTCTCGTGTCTATAAATAGCACCACTCTTCTTCTCCAAATCAAAGGAGAGAGAAACGAGATAGCGATAGAAAATTTACTGTTTTTTATTGTTGTTGTTGTTGTTGTTGTTGTTGTTGTATTGTTCTTTGGTTGGATTTTAAAGTTGGTTGCCGGTTTGGAGATCGTTTAATAGAGTATGAGCTGGTTTGATAAGCTCCGTTGTTTGTGCGATTCGAGCCACTTCGTCGATGGGCTCATGATCTTCATGTTATATCCAACATCTAGATTGATTCCTATGCGTTCTTTAAACTTTAATTGCTTTAGATTATCTCTTAGTATTAAATCTTAAGAGCGCACACAGTTGTTATTGATTTCGGGATAGATTGATCTCGGTCTGTTGGTTGGTTGAATTCGAATTTGGGGAGAAAGAAAATGGAGTCTAAATCGTTCTCCGGCTGCGACAATTTCTCCATTACTGGTAAGATCATTCGTAATTGAGTTTCTTTTGCCCTATTTTGTTTGTTCTATTGTTAATAATTATTATGTTAGATAAGTTTGCAATTTGTCTTGGAACATTATTATGTTTGGTTTAATTAACTTGTATATGGCAAATGTGGTTGTGTTTTATCTGATTTAAGGAACTAATACTGTTGGAAATTCCTGGAAGGATTATTAATTCTTATTATTCCCTTGCCAAGATTGATGAATATGAGGCCACTACCCTACATTTACATTTACCGAACAATGCTGCAATTTGGACAACTGATTTTTCATCAGTTTAGACCTTAGCAGTGGTGGAATTGAAGATGCCATTTTTCTACTAACATGCCTCCTTCATACGAAATATGTGAGGCATAATCATGCAAGTTTTTTTAAGGTATCAGTCATGCCGAGTTTGGTTTATTTGCTCATAATTACTTCTACACTTTAGTTAAAGACCTGGAGAGCGGATACATGTTTCGAATTAATTCGGCTGATTCCTGGTAGGCTAATAAAAGGGATCACGTGCAGCATCTCACATAATTAAACGCAGGTATCTTTTGTGAGAGTTTTCTGTCTTGTTAATGATTGTAGATGCTAAAGAGGACTATTATAGTTTTCCAAAGTAAAGAGCAACTTTGTATGAGCGTAGTGTCAACAATTGACAACTTAAAATGTAACAAGATGATTATGATTTGTGCAACTTGTGATCCAAAAACAGTGTTTTGGGGGAACATGTTTGTGCAACTGTTCCTTATGGCAATGGACATTGTTGTGCATTGGGTGCTTGCGTATGATTTATGGTCATGAATTGTCGACTTTACCTGGAGGTAACGACATTTTCTGTCTCATAGCAAGGAGGTTTTCTTTGCGTATCTTGTGTTCCTTCATGGGCCCTTATGGGTGTCGACCACTGTTATTTTACTCAGAAGAATCTTTGTTCTCTCAATATCTTCTGTTTTGGAACTTCATGTTTCTTTGTAGGAGCATTATCTCTGACCCTTTTTTGCCCGCCGTCTTCAGGTTGCTTTCTCCCACACATCGAGAGGAAATCACTTTCCCCACCTACGGTGATTGTTATAGGTGGAGGGATATCAGGAATTGCAGCTGCTCGTGCATTGGCTAATTCTTCTTTTAATGTAACTTTTTAGTAGGGAATTATGCTTGCCTTACCTTGTTGCATCTGAAACTTTTAGTACTTAACTAGTAGCCTGCAGGCCCTTCATTCCGACTGCTTTTTACCTGCCTTTTTAGCTGATTGTTGGGCTTGTCTGCAGGTTATTTTATTGGAATCACGTAACCGTATAGGTGGTCGTGTCCACACTGACTATTCTTTTGGCTGTCCGGTTGACATGGGAGCATCATGGTAAAGTTTGGCTCTGCTGCTTTTGGAATCCTCTGTAATGTGGCTCCCCCAAAATTAAAATCATGGCATGACAAACTGCTTTCTTTTATATGTTTTCAACTGTTCAGGTTACATGGTGTTTGCAACGAGAACTCTCTAGCGCCGCTTATTCGTTGCCTTGGTCTTAGATTGTACCGAACTAGTGGTGATAATTCTGTGCTGTATGATCATGATCTTGAGAGGTGCCTTTGATTTTCCTCTTTCTGTGTAAAGTCTCAATCAAAATTGAAACAGCCTGTTGATTAAGTTGGATATGCATTTGATTGTTACAGTTATGCACTTTTTGACAAGGATGGACAGCAGATACCGCAGGAAGTTGTTGTCAGTGTTGGAGAAATGTTTGAGAGAATTCTCAAGGAGGTAAACTAATTTTCTCAGGATATACAATTTATTATATATGTTATCGCATGGTAGAGATTACCATGATTTCTTGTACATGCAGACAGTGCAGGTCAGGGATGAAAATGCAGAAGACATGTCTGTTCATCAAGCAATTTCAATTGTTTTAGATAGGCATCCTGAGTTGAGGTATGGGTTTTGATCGGCTCACCTAAGGCCTCTCTTAGGTTTGTGAAATCATCTACTAATATCTTCATGTCGTGCTTTTCGATCTGAGTTTTAGTTTGTGACTCATATCATCAATGCTGAATCCTATATACTTATCTTTGCAGGCAAAAAGGACTAGCTTATGAAGTATTGCAGTGGTATATTTGCAGAATGGAAGCATGGTTTGCTGCAGATGTGGACACAATATCTCTTAAAAATTGGGATCAGGTAAAAAGACTTCCAAATGAGGTTTGTTTCGAATGCAGTTTATACATATATGTGAATGAACTCTCAATTCGTACTGTGTTTTTCTACAGGGTCACCCGCATCGTTGTATTCATCTGATTAATCTTACATTTTTTGCTTTTTATTGATACAGGAGCAAGTTCTCTCTGGTGGGCACGGACTTATGGTTCATGGTTATCATCCTCTAATTGAGGCGCTTGCAAAGGATCTTGACATTCGTCTAAACCACAGGTACACCTTTTGAGACTCAAGAACCCTGACCAGAAATCAACATATTTTGTTTTGTCTGTGTTGTCATTTTGAGTATATGTAATGAGTGCTACATTCGTGAAGGTTGTAGGGTTAGTATAATCAGTTATGCATACTTTTTCAGGAAATGACATCTCAAATTTGAACTCTCTCCACATGAGTTGTGTTTGTATCCTGTTCTTTCGTTTAGGCTCTTCCAGTTGAGTTTGTAGGGTATGCATATGTAAACTGTTCCTTCATCTCTATTATTGATAACTTACTAGTGTTTCTGTTAAACATCAGCCACAAGTTCTAATTTCCAGTCAACTGCAAGTCATGTTGCTTCGATTTAGGAATTTTTGCATTGTAGTAAGGTTGAAAAAGATCAATAGAGCCTATCAAAAGTTATCACGGTTCTTTTTGTCCATCTTGCACTTTCTATAATTCTTTGGTTTTCCTACATGAGAATCTTTCCTCCTAATTATTCCTGAAACATTGCTATCAGGGTGACAAAAATTACTCAGCGTTGGAATAGAGTTGTTGTGACTGTGGAGGATGGCGCTAGTTTTGCAGCAGATGCTGCTGTAATTACTGTACCTCTTGGGGTCCTCAAAGCAAATAAAATTGAGTTTGAACCAAGGCTTCCTGCCTGGAAGGTCTCAGCTATATCTGATCTTGGTGTTGGCTTTGAAAACAAAATAGCCCTTCACTTTGACACCGTCTTCTGGCCTAATGTTGAAGTGCTAGGAATTGTAGCTCCTACTTCTTATTCATGCGGCTACTTCCTCAATCTTCACAAAGCAACTGGAAATTGTGTTCTGGTTTACATGGCTGCTGGAAGATTTGCATATGACATGGAGAAATTAAAGGATGAGGCAGCTGTCAGTTTCGCTATGTCACAGCTCAAGAAAATGCTACCAGATGCTGTGGAACCTGTAAGTTTCTCTTCATAATTGCTTCTACTTTGTGATGTGATTTCTGTTATACTGTCAATGTAATGAAACTTAAAATGTTATACAGGTCCAATACTTGGTGTCACGCTGGGGAACGGATCCAGATAGCCTTGGCTCATATTCATGCGATTTAGTTGGTAAACCAGCTGAGTTATGCGAGAGACTTCAGGCTCCTGTGGACAATCTTTTCTTTGCGGGGGAGGCTACTAGTCTTGATCACTCAGGATCAGTCCATGGAGCTTATTCTTCTGGTCTTGTTGCTGCTGAAGAATGCCGAAGGCGTCTAGCGGTGCTTCATGGCTATTCTAACCTGTTGCAGATGGTAGTGAGGGAAGAGATGGCTGAAGTCATGGTTCCCCTCCGGATATCTAGGATGTAATTTCTTCCTTTGCATCTGACATTCGTGTATCTCAAGAACTAGTTAATATTAATAAAGCGATCTCTTTTATGAGTAATCAATCAGTGCTTGTTTAGCTGTTCACTTACATGGGACGTGTTCGCTGAAATCTTATGGACCTAGTGTTATAATAAATAAACACTGCTGTTGGAGCTGAGAGCTTGTAGAACATTCAATTCGTACACGAAATCAGGTTATGTCATGGCTACCATCTACGAGTTGAACTTTCAGAGGAAACTCTAGAACATGTATTTGTGACATAATCTGAAGATCCATTCCAAAATCAATTGATAACGGGTAGGGATAACTTAAATCTCATTAAAAACCATTACGGAGCTGATGGTAAATAATGTTATATATTTCAAATATAAAAAAATATTTCAACCGAGTCGAACGCACCTGATGGTGAGAAAAATGTTTTACAAAAAGCAGTAAGGTAAAATTCTATTTAAAATACCTCTACAACAACATAAACACCATGGAAGAAAGAAAACATAGTAAATTCACTAATTTATTTCACAATCAGAAAAGGTCCCAATAGAAGATGCTCACAGCTTTCATTTTTAGATTCCAACACTGATCACAAAATCTTAATCGTCCATCTACAAACTGTTAACAGTTCGCTTTTAGATCTCTACCACCACGTGACCTATTCTTCTTCCATTTCTCTCGCCGCCGCTCTCGTTCTTCAATAAGAACTCTGACTTTCTTCTTCTTTGATTTCAATCTTTCCGTCTTTCTCTCTCTTCTCTCTCTCTCAATCTCGCGACCGCTTTAGCTTTCGATTTCACTCGGTCTATCTCATCAATGGCGGCGGCAGCGTTGTTAGGGAGGAGATTGGTAAGAGGGTTTTGTTCGTTAGCTAGAGAAGAAGCTACGGCGGTGGCAACGATGGCAAGAAACACGAAGCCGCCGGCTGTACCGGCTGAGAGGAGAGGAGTTCAGTGGGTTTTTTTGGGGTGCCCTGGCGTTGGCAAAGGAACGTATGCTAGTCGATTGTCGCAGCTGCTTGGTGTTCCCCATATCGCTACTGGTGATCTTGTCAGGGAAGAGCTTAACTCTTCTGGCCCGCTTGCTAAAGAGGTAATTGTTTGATTTGAACTTGTTTTGATTTGTTGGGTTTAGGTGGAAAATATGGTTTTTAGGTGAGAAAGATGGAAAGCTTTTATGTTAAGTGTTGATTTCGGTCGAATGATTGTTTTAGGTCACTTGATCTGAGGAAATTCGTCAAATAGATTCGTGAAAAAAAGATAATTTTTCGTAGAAGTTGGTGACTACGGTGAGTTGTGTTTCAAATGGTGAAAAGGGATTTTGGTTGGACCTGTTATGATTTTATTGGAACTGTTTGGTCTCTGAGTTGAGTGCTAGGTTACTAGCTTGGAATATTTCAGGTGATTATATCAATATGCATAAGTAAATGCAACTTTAGTGTTCATTCTCTTTAGTAGCTATATCAACAAGCTTACAGTATCTTCACTGTGTTTGAGAGTACCTGAAAAAATCAAAGATTTGAAAGAGATTCTGAAGTGTTAAGAATCTTTGTCATACTGAGAAGAAGAGAGCTTTCTGTTATTTGAAATGTAATTCTGGAGGCCAAGGCTATTTTGGTTTCTCATAGCACATAAGACATGCAGAAAAATCTCTTGCTTGTTTGTGGATCCATAAATTGAGTATGGCAGTGATAGTTAGCAAGGGACAATGTCCATGTGTAAGGAGATGTAAATCTTGTCAATAGGACTCTGTTGGAGGCTCTCAATATTCAAATCCCTTATTGTATTAATATCTGTTGGATCGCATGTACCTCTAAGAGGTTGGATCGAGAAATTACCTTGTATCAGCCCCTGACAATTTCATTACTTTGTGGATAGTATTAAACCCTTCCATGGGGAGTGGTGAAACCATTCTATAGGAATATGCTAGATATGTGAATGTCTAAAAACTTGCCATTACCTGCTCACTAAGTGTCATAGTCACAATTGAATCTACTATTCATGGAGCTGGCTTGTTGTATATGCTCACCTCTCTATGGTGCAGTGCAGAGAGTAAATTTTTTGTAGATAGTTTGTTACTGAAGTTTTGATGCTATCTAGTCTTGGTCTAATATCACTACCCAAAGCCCGCTTGTTATGGTTCACCTAGTAATGTTTAAATCTCCGTACTGCAGCAAATGGGTAGATAGAAAGTTTTGTGGTTCCTATTAGATTTGGGATGAAGTGTCCCTGGTTATTATCTAGTGATTTTTTTCCCTAATATGCTGACCTTAACAGATTCATTCTTTTTAACTGACTTTTTTTTGTTTTTCCAGCTTGCAGAGATTGTAAATCATGGGAAATTGGTATCTGATGAGATCATTATAAACTTGCTTTCAAAGCGCCTGGAACTTGGAGAAGGGAAGGGGGAATCAGGATTTATTCTTGATGGGTTTCCTAGAACTATAAGACAAGCGGTGAGCCTAGTGATGTGTAAGAAACATAATTTAATGATGTATTCATCACCATTTGCTGTTTTTTGCAATTGCTGTTTTTTTTCATCTAGCAATCAGAAAGTTTCTATCTAATCATTAGGATGGGATGAGTATGTTTTATTTTGTTCTATATGGATTGATGGTATATTGGTATGAGGAGGATGTTGTTAGTGCTGTGCATGAGTATGTACCTTCAGTTCCTGAGGCACTATTTATTACTTGCTTGTGATCTTATGCTCCAATGTTGGTGGGAGAAGGCATGGTTGTTGTTATGATTCCAATAGGCCAAGAGAGGTGTTGTTGCTATTTCCTGAAGTGTCTTAGCAACTATAAGGACAACTAACTGCTGTTCTCTATGTTTGTTTGATATGTTCTATATGTGTTTAATATGTTTATGCAATTCCCTTTTGCAGGAAATTTTAGAAGGGGTCACGGACATTGACTTGGTCATAAATCTGAAGTTGAGAGAAGACGTGCTGGTTGAGAAGTGCCTTGGGAGAAGGATTTGCAGCGAGTGTGGAGGTAACTACAATATTGCCAACATTGACATCAAGGGCGAGAATGGCAAGCCTGGGATCTACATGGCTCCTCTCCTACCTCCATCAAAGTGTGCTTCTAAGCTCATCACAAGGGCTGATGACACTGAGGAGGTTGTGAAGGAAAGGCTACGCATATACAACGAATTGGTATTGCTTACTCCTCTTTTCTCCCTTCTGGCTAATTATCGTCTTTTTAAGGATTGGAAACAAATATCTTTGGCCCATGCATTCTCTGGGTGATTGTGTATATCATAAAGGAGAGTCGAATATCTTGCCCTTTGCTAAGTCTGGATTTGCACCGTCAACTTTCAGTCCTCCTCTGAAAAAAGTAGTAACCTCTTTACGAATCGATTTAGTATCATTATCTGGGTAGAGGAAAAATAGATTTAAACATGAATGAGCTCTTTGTATATTAGGTAGGTCCAATATACGTGGCGTTATTATCAGGTCCAATATACATGGTGGTACGTTGTTTTTTGTGTTGATTGACATTAATTGGTCAACTATTCCTTTCTTCTTGATAAGAATTGCCAAGTATGTAAAACAGGCAACATTAAACATACTTGTGTCTAAGTGATAGAACACTCGAAGATTAACCTATAACATAGACGCTTGAGTTAGATGCAGTGGCAATATAAATCCCAAAATCCATTAGTTATGTTTACCAGGACTGGGGATAATGATGCCCTATAAGTGGTCGGGTGAGTAAGAATATGTCGATGATGGAATTGTAGTCGCCCTTTGAACTTGTACCTAAACAGAAACTTGGTTTCTTCTTGCAGAGTCAGCCTGTCGAGGAATTCTATCGCAGCAGAGGTAAGCTCATGGAATTTGATTTGCCTGGAGGAATTCCAGAATCTTGGCCAAAACTATTGCAAGCTCTAAATCTTGACGACCATGATGTCAAGCAATCTGCTGCAGCATGATTATATCAATCATTGGTCATTCTTTGTATGGCCCTGAAGAATTTTTCATGAAATAAGAGAAACCCAACCATCTTAAGAGGTGGACACTACTGAGTTTTATTAGGCTTGGAGGGATTGCTTGAAATAGTAGGAAACACCAGTATTCTGATTTTTGAAAGTGTCGAGATGACACTAATACCTTTTGTACCATTTATACCAGTAATGGCATATAGTTTTTGTCAATCTTCGTTCACGCATTACATTCCTTGTGTTGTCACGAGAAGTTTGAGATGATAATGTACGACTGATTTTAATTTATTAAACAATTTTAATCTATGTCATACATGAACTGGAGATTCTCTTCTGTAGAGATGCGTTTGGCATTACTTGTTAAAAATATTTTTTATTTTTTAATAATTTAAATTTTATTTAAAAATATTATATATATATACTTTATTTTTAAATAAAAAAATAAAACTTATTCTTAAAATATAATAAAAGTATTTTTATTTTAAAAAATTACTTTTCATAATCATTCATAAAAAACTGAACTCATCGTACATACGTAGTGTGCTGGGACTTATGAGTTACCAGTATAATTCTACAGCAGAGTGAGAGTTGCCTGGGTAAGTTGAGGGCCATGTTTTCTGCAAGTATGTTGACAGAAACAGCAGCGTATTCATATGGTGGCCAAATGAACCTGCTATGCACGTACTTTCGACACCCGTGGGAAGAAAAGCTTCTAACAAGTAGCGAGAAAGGGCAATAATGGCAAGCCTTTCTATGCAGCGGGCAACTTTCTAGTTTCTACTAGGTGAAGAATGGATTACATCAGTGTACACTAACATCAGATTACAAGAAAATCTCATTTGGATCAGTAATTTGATAAAAGATACGAAGTCCAAAATGAATTTGTGACCATGATAATCCTGTTATATTTCAATAGGGGTCCTTTGCAACAGTATATACCACAAACGCCCAACTAAAAGCATGATTAGAGGATCATAGTAAGAAATAACTAGTTAGCATAGCAAAGAATTGTGTATATGATAAGCTAAGATTAGCTTCCCCATTTCACTTCTTAGCCACTCTGGAGTCGGGAGAATTCTGAAGCAGAGGTGATAATGGCAACCTGACTGAATCAATTGGGCTCTCAGTGAAGCTACCATCCATCATTCTTGTCTTGCGCTTGCCCTGCTAACAGACATACAAAAGTGACTTGTTCTCTTTGATTCAACAGAAAATGCAAAACTCAATCTTCTCTTTGATTTACAAGAGAGGCATGAAAATTAGTAGATCTATGCATAATTGAATATTATAACATAGAGAACTAGCTTGTACACTAAGCATTAATATTCCACATGAACACCTCATTAAAATATTCTGCCATGCAATTTGTCAACATACTTATCTAACACAAACAGGAACAGTATGATATTCATCATTTACCCAACTAACTATTATAGCCACTCTTCCGTAGTATACGAAGCTCAATGAATACAGATGACGATCTTACCTTCGCAGAAGAACTGGCAGAGTGTTTGCTCCCAGATCCCTGTTGATGTCTTTCTTTACGCAGTTGCTTCAACAGTCTCTTGTTCTCTTCATCCAAGAGCTTATTTTCCTCGAAGAGTACATTAACCTGGAATGATGTTAGACAATGGTACTACAATTGTTTACATACCAACCTTTCAGAAAGGACATGTACCTCCTCTTCAGCTCTATTAAGATTGATCCTCAAATTTTCTTTGTCCTTCTGTAGAGATTCAACCTCAGAAACCAATGACGTGACCTAAAATATGCAACTGCTTTATTAGCATTCATGCTTATAAATACACCACAACAGAATAAACTAAATGAGAAATTCCTAAATAGATAGTCATCTGTTGGATCCAGTCAAATAAGAAACAAGATACATGTAGCACATACTACATAATGAAATTTAATCATGTCAAGACTCACAATACAGCTACCAGAAATGCAAAGGAAAAAAGTCGAGTTACTTAAAGAAAATATTCTAGATAAAATATTATATATTGCAAACTAATCTTAGCAACAACACAGAAAATAACCTTATCTTTGGAATTACTATTTTCATTTCATATGTTCTCCTTGAATAACTTCTGACACACATAGGACACAAGATTTAAGAGGAAAAAATTAAAATGCTGTGATAAACTAGTTCACAGACAACAAAATCATTCATGCAAATGATAATTCACTACAGAAAAAGAATTTCATCCTGAAAGCACATTTAGACCAATTTTTTAAGAGCAACCACTAATTGCCTACCATATTCGACAAAGAATATTAGATATGTAAAACCACTTTGCTATATGTTGGCAAATGGTATACGGCAGCTCAACAATTCCATTCTAAGGTTTCCTAGTCAACTGTTTAGTCCAACCTTCAGCTAGACCAGAAGATGGACCATTATCTAGGAAGATGGAAGACCAACAGTCATCGTGGACGATTGAAGACCAAACTTAGACCGTTACTTGGAAGACTGAGGGCAACCATTTAGGAAGTTGGAACTCATTTTAGGCACTCAAAAGATTAATTTTACTCCACGGGAAACAAAAGAAACCACAGAACCCAAAATCTCAAGAAAGCTGACCGAAGAATTATCACTGAGGCGTTCACGGAGTTCTTCATTCTCCTTGGCAAGATCATCACAGGACTCCATGAGACGCTCAAGGTCTTGCTCATAGAGAGCGCACTCTCGTTCGAGCTTCGCGCAGTGCTGAGTTAGCTCTGCATACTCCGCCGCTAAAACTTCTTTCTCCTCAACACACCGCCGCAATCCCTGCGCACTCAAGCTCGCCTCCGTCTAAAATTACCAACCAAATCAATCAACCAACCAATCAATCACTTAAGCGAAAGACTTAAAGAACAAATTACTATTTACTACCTTGTAGAAATTGATTCGCTTTTCGGTTTCAGTGAGGCGTTGTTGAAGAACGAAGACCTGGTCCTGGAGACGATGACGGTGATCCTCAGAAGCGAGAAGTTTGCGGCGTAAGGAATCGGCGGAGACAGGGAGTCCGAGAGAATTCTCGATAGAATCTCGAATGTAATCGTCGGCTTCCGCCGGGATCTGGTCCATATCCGCCGCCGCAAAACCCTAGCGGAGTAGCAGAAGAAGAAGACGCAAAGGAAGAAAGAGAAACAATGGGGAAATTGAAGAAGAGGGAAAAATGAAAGCAGGCTTCGAATGGGTTGGGGGACTTGGCCGTTGGGAAGAAAAGATTCGTTTTGTTTTATAGAAGCGTTCCGAATCTTCTTTTGCTTTGTTTTGATTTCTTTCACAGTTTGGTTTGAGTTTAAAATTCAAAACTGAAGTTGGTTACTTGTAAAATTGCTGTTGCATTTGCTTGGGCTTTACCAGCTATAACTAACTAATCACACTGACAGGTTCTAAATTTGGCTACATTTTTTAAACTAAACCATACCAAGCATAGAAAAACTGTAGGTCATCGAACGGAATCAAAAAATGGTTCAAAACAACTATAGAGAGTTGTTGCTCTAAATCCACATGAAACAGATCGTATCCATAAATGATCATACACATTCATCTCGCTCTGACAAAGCCAACAAACGCATTCATATGAAACTAACCACAATAAAAACCACTTGGAACATTCAAGAATACTTATACAAAAAATATCTTTTAAATTAAAAATATTTATTTTAATTTAAAAAATAAATTTTTTGATTTGAAAATAGTAATAATAAAATTTTACGAAATAAATTTTTTTATATTTTTAATTTTTAAATAAAATATATTAAAAAATATAAATTTAAAAAATACTTTTAATACTCGCTCCCAAACGCACGCAGATCTATCTATAGATGGAGCGTTACGAAATGTTTATAAAATAAAATTTTTCTGTAATAAAATATTTTTTTTTTAAAAAATATAATAATATATATAATAAAAAATTTTATTATATTAAATTTTTTTATACTTTCTAATTTAAATAATTTTTTAAATATTTATAAAATTAAAAATTAGCGTTCGAAAAAGCTCTTGCTACTATGACAATTTACAAGGTCTCTTTCTTACATAGAAAAGAACTTTGAACACGGCATATCCATTCATATATACAGGTTGACAGAAACTGGACTACTTGTATACATCTCATTCGCATCATTTGTCAGCCAGCAACTTTGTCACAATCATTCCGATGATATTAGCAATTACTTGGTGTAGTACAGAGTACGTTAACCTGCTCAAGTCTAGGCGTATAAGTACATGGTGAGAAAAAAGAATTTTGGAAGGAGTGGCAAAGAGATGAAAGCATACTAATTCGCAATTAGTGCCACCAAAGTCAACATAAGATATTCCATAAGCAATTCCATTTACAATCCATTTACCATGAAATTTTTAACAGTAGTGGTTTTGTACGTGTTTTGTCCTTCATCTAGTAGAAATCTCTTTACAGTAAAGTACACCGCAGCGTCGTTCTCAATAGTGTAACATTCAATGCACCATTTTTACAATGCCGTTCAATTATATGGACCTTAATGCTAAGTACACATATGTCTTTAAATAAAGTACCTAGGAACAACAAGCTGAACTCTGTGGCCTCTCAGCAGGTCTATCTGAAAGAACCATTCCAGTAGGATTTGGGGCTATTTGGGCTCGAGGCAACCGTCTTGCTGCATTCATGAACATGGTGACGTGAATAGATAAACACAGGAAAAATACAGGCCTCGTTAGAAGCCACAAACGATATGCAGGTCTTAGACAACGTAATTCATTGGAGTGAAAAAGAGCTTAACAAGGACATAGGACTCCAAAAGTGATGATAATAAATGGAAAATCCAAATTTCAAGGAGACTATCAAGATAACCAAGTACTAGACAGGCATAGAGTGATAGACAACTAAAAGCTTCTGCATGCATGAATGACTTATGGTTCATTTTCTGAAATGGAGTAATAAGACTGAATAGAGTTCAAAAAGATTGGGCAACAAATAAAGCCAACCTATTTCATAAAATATGTCATTCACGTTGGTTGCAGTTTTAGCAGACGTTTCCATAAAGAAAAGGCCGTTCTCCTCAGCATATGCACGGGCTTCCTGCAGTCCCAAACATCAAACTATCATAAGCAGCTTTCTTCAGATCGTACAAGAAACAAATGAATAAGGTAATGGGATTTAATAAATAGAGAAAAGGCTGACGTCAGGCCAATACTCTGTTTAATTATTAAAATCTGTGGTACTTGCACTCACTATTCATGCAGTATACAAATCAAGCAATCAACTCCAGAAACCTTAAAACAAGAATGGGCACACTCAATTCGCATGCGACATCTTATCTGACAAGGTGATGCCAGACAAAAAGAGACAGGTTCCTATAATCTAATTAGGAAATATTAGCGCCAGATTATGTGCATCACTGCATGGAAATTGCTAGAAAGCGAAGCAACTGCACATATTAAGGCAGTTCGCTTGCATTCCCGAGCATAAGTATCATATCATAGTTTCAAGCTACGAGTAATGAAGTTCAGTAGTACACCACTTAACAAGCAGCACCAAGCGAAGGAAAGGTCAAAATAATTAATCAAATTCTGGTAGATGATGCGCTGCATTCAGCGGAAGAAAACATCTCCGATTCATAAAACGTCTCCAAGAAATAACATGAGCATTCATTGGTAGGGCAAATCCATAGACCGAAAATCAAAGAGCTTATATCAGCGCAGGAGCCTTGAGGTTAAACTAAGTAACTAAACAGGAGCTTTCGGAGATTTAATCATATAACAGTGAATCACTTCCTATAGCAGTATCAAAGATCTTATTAAACAATTGGACAAATCTCCTACTAGTTGAGATATCTTGCATCCATTTCATTGTTTTATCTATTCAATGAATGTGCACTTTCTCATGGTCAAAATGATCATATTTGCATTTTGTTGACATAATCCTGTTCGTTTCAAAAGCTTAAACTTGCATGGGGACAATGGTTACATTCTGCTGTTTAGTTAAGGCAGTTGTACAGTTATATCTACACAATTGGGACAAACAGATCCATGAGGCCATTTTTTGATACAGCTCTTGGCACAAATAATTAGAAGGTAGAAGCTCAATTGCATATTCAAAAAACAATCAGACTGTACCTCAGTGGGCACCTTCCTTTTCTCCTCTAGATCAGATTTGTTTCCAGCTAGAGCCGTAACCATATTTGGATTACCTAGAGCACATTGCAGTCTATCAGCCGGCATCTATAACTAACAGCAGCTGGGTTCATATGCAAGATCCAAGAATACCAAAAAGAGGCAGTACGATTCAAAGCAAAGATAAAACTTGCCCCTACCTTGCTTCTGTAGCTCTTGAACCCACTTCTTTGCGCGCTCAAAGGATTCCTGAAATCAAAGTCACAAACCACATGAATTGAATACATTTGCTTAGCTAATTTGAAGAAAATTTGAAGGGTCTATTAGAAACAAAGGTTCCTAAAAAATGGCACATAGTATGAAAAAGCATTCCTTTTAAGGGCGTTGAGCCGGAAAGCAATTCCTGTAGTAAAATAAACCTAAAAGCAGCTCCTGATTTTTTGAATCACTCATACTCCCGATATCAAGTCGCACCCTTTTAGCTGCTTGAAATTTCAGTAAACTGACGCTATCAGATAACACTTTTTTTGTAGAGCGTATCAAAATGCAAGTATCAACCTAAACAAGTTCAGAATCCTACAGGATAGTACAAAATTGTCCAGTAATTCCAACCATCAAACACATCAACAGAAAAACACAAAACCGAGCTTGAGATTGAATGAATGCAGACCATAGAAGCAATATCATAGACAATGATGGCAGCAGCAGCACCGCGGTAGTACATGGGAGCTAAGCTGTGGTATCTTTCCTGCCCCGCTGTGTCCCAGATCTCAAGCTTCACTGTCGCATCACTCAACGCCAGCGTCTGCGAGAAGAACGCCGCTCCAATCGTCGACTCCTGAAATCAAATCAAGACAATACAATTACAAAATCAACTTAGCTCATCCTTTCAAATCAAACCCAATGAGAGAGAGAGAGAGAGAGGGAAGAAAAAAGAAAGAGATAGACCTGGAAATCAAGGAACTGGCCCTTGACGAAACGGAGAACTAGACTAGATTTACCGGCGCCCATGTCGCCGAGTAACACCTGAATCGAATCGAAGAAACAAGATCAGATCGAATCGAATCGAGTAAGGAAAACGAAGACTGGCTGATTGACTGATCGATTTATCTGCGAAAGAAAAATAAAAATTGAACAAATTATGAAGGGAAGTTTTACGAGCTTGGCGTTGATGTTGTTGTTGCCGACGGTAGCCATGGCGGGAGAGGAGAGAGAGGAGAAAGGTCAGAGGTAGATGGTAAGAGCGCTGAGCAGAAGAATAGATGAATTGGATCAGTGAATGTACTTGTTAGAGATTAGTAATAATTAATAATAACTTAGCGGGGAAGAAAAAAACAGTAGTAATTATTGTTCGCGGAAGAGAAAGATGAGAGAATACGAATTAAATAATTATTTACATAGGTTATTAACTAGTATTATTTTCTTAATACTAATGAGATGAATGAATTGAATTGTATATTGGGGAGTTTAGATGTGGATATTCTTCTATTTTCAAATCCAGATGCTTTCTTATGATGAATGATCGGAGTTCAGTTAGAGGGGGTGTAGCTCATATGGTAGAGCGCTCGCTTCGCATGCGAGAGGCACGGGGTTCGATTCCCCGCACCTCCAGCTCCTCTCTTTAAGCATTTTTTATTATTACCCATTTTATTTTATCTAATTATATCTGATCATCTAATGTCTTATTAATATTACTTGTAGTTTTCTGAACTAACAAGTAACAACTACAATCAGAACCTGCCAAAACATTCTCTTTTTTCTATTCTGTGCATCTTCCAACTGGTTGCTAACTATTTGTTGCACTTCCCTTTCTTCTCATTACTCCCAACTTTCTCCAGTAGTTCCGCAGAGTTTCAAAATTTCTAGGCATATCTATCTTGTAAGATCAGGCATACTTTATATGCCTGCCCGAATTCACGGTCAAGTGATCAATCATGTCAGTCTCAGAAGTGGTCCTCATTAAACAGAAAGTATTTTGCTCTTATGCTAAAATGCCAATCTCAGAAGAAGCACTCATGCAAATGGGACTCATCTGTTGTATATATACAAAGGGTCAGTATGAAATGAACCAAACATAACAGGAATGTTACTTCTTACAAGCAGATCGTTGGATAAAACAGCTGCCAGAAAATGCGGCATTGTTGTTGCCTGTGGCCAACAAAAGACTCCTCGGAAGCAAAAGTTTGTGTATACATCTTCCTCGAGACATATAATACGATTTAAAATTTAGCAGAAACTTGTCTCCTTCTGCTGGTAGATAGTTTGTCATTAAAGGGAAAAGGAGAAACAAGTCGTTCCCCTTCTTCAGTTCTCAACCCAAAGCATGTTCTGAACATGAGATCAGAGTAGTGATTTCATATACTTTTCAGTCCCATGTCATTGAAACCATAGAGCCAGATAAGCCTGCTTCTTCAAACGTTAGATCACTGCTGTAATCCAAAATCTGTTTAGCGGCACCAGGAATTGCTTGAGTAAAGCTGAAGGGACGTGCTTCCCTGCCTTCAACTTGAGAGGAGCAGAAAGACCACAATAACTGCAACAAGTAATGCACACAAAAATGAGGTTTTTGTTTTGTTAAAGTCAGAATATGACAACTTGGATAATGTTTATACAAAAAAAACGAACTAGGAACGTCTTGCAGTCTACCTTGACAGGATCCGTGCGAAGAAAACTCCTCTGCAGTCTCCTGCCATCAGGAAGACGAATCCCAACTCTGCAAATTAGTTCCTTGCTTCCCTTTGGTTCATCAGGTAGAGAAGGATATTCAGGATTCCAAACTTCACTAGGTCCGGAATGTTTTCCAGATTTAGGTTCGTCATCATGCAATGTAGGTGTCAAAGACTCTTTGGCATCTTCCATGGAAGCAGTGACAGCCCTGAGATATTCTTCATCATTCTCTTCAGCAGAACCATTTTCAGTGGCAACACCTGCATCACGCGAGACAACTCTGTCTAAGCTATGGCCAACAGTGCATGTACAAGCAATAAATTCCCCCTAGGGGGGCATCAATTATTCTTGGAACCAGTGATGTGGCCTTATTGAACCAAATGAATTACGAATGTCGAAACAAACAGTCCATATGTCTTGGTGTAACTCCTGATGTTTGCTGCAAAGAACTTGGGACAAATTTTTTTTCCCAAGAAATGCAAGACTGATTTCACACAGCAAAATACAGTACAGTCCTCCCATCACTTAAAGCTGAATGGAAATGCATGTTCCAGCAATCGTTTCTGTATCCGATAAGTATCCCTCTCAACTCCTTATGTTTTAAGCATTTTTCTCATCCAAGACAGATGAGCTGAGAGTATAACTCATTCAAAACCAGCTCAAAACCTAGGGCCTGTTAGGAATACTTTTATTTCACTTTTTGGTCCATTCTCCAAAAGTCATATACAAGAGACCACATATTGTACACAGTTTGGGAAAAGAAAAAGGATGTGATTCCAAAGGGCTTTTAATTCTAAACACTTTTAGATCCCAGATGTCATGCTGATTATCTCAGACTAGGTTGACACCTGGAAACAGTTGATGAGTAGAGGGTGTGCCATTAAGAAGACAGTGATATGAGACACAACCTATGCTACACATAATGCATTTACAAATTAACTACAGAGAGAAGAAGGCAAATCGTAAGACATAATCAATGTTAACCTTCCAATTTATATACCACTCATACCTTCAGCTTCAGGTTGGACTGTCTGAACAGTTTGCCTTGGTCGCTTCTGAGGAAGAGAAACATAATGTTCTTTTGGACCTTTGTCCATGAAAGGCAGTAATTCCTGTATCCAAATACATTCAGATATGAATAATAGGTGCACAAAGGAAAGGACAGACTCCTCAAAAGAGTATAGCATAACTATTCAGAAAGCTTCCTGCTTAACAAACTAGAAGTTGGAAAGTACAAGAGATCTTTAAAAAGAAAAAAATCTTTAAAGAGAAAAATAAATAGGATACCTCCAGTAAACGTTCTGGATGCACCATACCATTCCATCCTCGTAACTTCTGCCCAGTGATAGGATCAACAACAAGTATAGCAGGAATAGACACCAAGTTGTAATAGGTGCAAACCTTCTTCCCCTCACTAGTATCATGATAAACCTGCAGGAGCAGGATTCACATGATTACATTCTTATATTGAACTGCTTGTACAGCTCCAAAAAAAATTATAGTAAACAAAAAAGTAAAGCCCAAGCCTTGACCCGTTACTGTGTCTTAGAGTTGATATCAAACCTGCCAGAAAATAAAATTTGTTCGAATAGTCTGAGCCACAGCTTCGTTTGACCAGGTATCACGGTTTAGCTACAGAAGGAGACAAAAAGATTACAGGAAAATTCCATCAGATGCAGGAATTCAAGTATAGTAAAATGGGAAGGTTCCAACAATTTACCATGTGTGAGCTGAATTCTTCAGTAGATTGCAAGTTTACTAGCAACCACTTATCTTGAAGAGATGCTTCTACTTTAGCCTACATTTAAAGTAGAACAAGGTATGAAATTTCAATATACGGTCAAAATGTGATGTTTTAGTTAGCAATGAAGAAAATAGGAAAAAGAAACTCAAAGGCAGGCAAGTACCAAATGAGGAGCACCAGTAATAAGGCTTTTGATGGACAGTTATTTTGAAACATGTAAACAAGCAGTAGCTCACAAGGAGCAAAGAACATGTACACTTTCAAACATAAAGCCAATAAGAAAAACCCATACTCATACGAGTAATGCAAGGCTCCACCAACAACTCAAAAATCCACTAAAAGTTTTTTAGACAATTGAAAAACTAAAGGAAACAAGAGAAAAAAACATAGACAGAAAAATAAGTATACTAGGACAAGAAACCAACTGCCCGTACCTTCTCAAAGGGTCCCTGAAACATCAAGGCAAATGGAGGGCGATATAACGAAGCAAGATTGTCACAACTGCCATTTGATGTTGATGATCCACTTTGATCTGATTCCCAGACTGCAGGATTCCCTGATTCCTCTTTGAAGTCCCGGAATGCAACCACAGAACTAGGGTGCAACCTACTGTTGAATTTTAGGTGTTGGAGTTAAATTGCAGCATCCAAGCATACGAAAGTAGTCATAATTAAATAATCAGAGTGAATATGAGGCTATTTAATTATTTGAAGGGGGAAATTTTTCCTTGTTTCTTTGAAGAGATTATTCAAAAAATATTTCACCTAATATTTGAGCTCAGAAAAAAACTATTCTTCTTAAGAAGAGAATGTAGCAGGAGCATCTGTAAAGAAAGGTTACAGCAGGGAAGCACATAAAGAGTAGCAAATTCTAGGCATACAGTGGCAACAGCATTAAGAAACAGAAAGCTCCTAATTTCAAAACAAACATTTATGTTCCAGTCAACAAAACAATTCTTCATAAACTACATATTTCCCTTGAGTCCAGATCACTTAGCAGCTCCAACAGAGGAAACCATGATGTTTATTTGCAAGGTAAAACACTGATAAATTTATTACTCCAATGCCCATTGTCAAGAGCATATTTTTGTCATGCATTAAACATGCTTGCCTGTATCGAATCCTTCCTTATATTCTTCGGTATGACCTTTTCGAAGTTCTAGCTCTGGTGACCACAAAGTTTCTCAGTCAAACTGAGTCCAACATGCAGCTAATGCAATACCCAAAAGAACATACACCAAAATTAAGATCTCCAACTAAGAGTCCACCTTCACACTCAACAATGCAGCTTAAAACTATACCTCGCATACGCCGGTTCACCATAGAGAGTATCCTTAATGACAGGTATGGGAGCACGCACTACGTCGTCTACTAGACTTTGCCCACCAACATCATTAGTATTCGGGATTGCTTGCTCCACGCTATGACTGCAACCAAAACAAAAATTTCAAACACTTAGCGTACACACAAAAGTTCATAGCTCAGAAAGACTCATTCTTTTCGCAAACCCACTTTGTGTTTTGAACAGGAGTCGAACCCATGGCACTAGCATCACCACCACCAACATAAAACAGCTGAATTCCTTCTTCAAGATTCCAGTTTGTCACCTATAGAAAGTGAAAAGGCCAAACAGATCTAACTTAACTCGCCCCATAAAATAAAATAATAATAATAATAATAATAATAATAATAAAATAAATAAATAAATAATAAACTTCAAGCACCATCTGCCTAAAATTTCTCCTCAAAATCCAATATCTATAACAAAATCGTTTGTTTCTTTTAATATATTTTTTTTACCTGCAAGAACTGGAGAGCGGTGTCTAGATTCTGACAAGCAGTGATTTCCATGAAAGAAAGCACCATTAGCTTCTGTCCCTCCGGTAGATTATCCATAAACGCTTCAAGAAATCAACAACCCGCTGTTCTAAAGACTTACAACTGATTCAACAAGATATTGTCAACAGAGAAATTTCTTGTTTTTTATGTTTGGATTTGGGAAGAGGAAAGAAAGAAAAGCAAGCTAATGAAATTCCTGGACTGTCACGCTCACCGCTCTCTCTCTTTCTTTCTTTTTATTAATTTCCAATTTACCACTATTTCTCTTTCTCTTCGGATTCGAACCAAAAAAAGCTAATTCGGACTCTAAGCAGGTATACTCTGGGCCAAAAAAACAAAACACTAATGGGCTGACTCATAACATTTACATATTGGGTCTGACATGATTACTTGACAACTTGGGCTTTAATGGGCTAGGCTGAAATGGTTCTATAAAGTTAACATAGATTCGCCATGGCGTGAATTAAATAAAAAAAAAAAAAAAAAAAGACCTTGCAAATCGACGACGAATTCAAAAGAAGACTAAAGAAAAATTAAATTAATTAAATTATTTTCGTACTAGTGCTAAGTTGTTGATATATTTTGGTTGTACCAAAAAATTAAAGATTGGTGTTCTGCATGTTCTTTTAACTACAGAAAAAGGGAAACGGTTTTTTCGCATCTTGTTTTCTTCGCGTGTAAATTGGTCAAGTGAAAATTATTTTAAAATATTTTATTAAATAAGTTTATTTTTTAATTAAAATATAAGTTCTTAGATATATATTTTTATTTTTTTAATTATAAATAAGTTTTTTAAAATATTAAAAAAATTATTACAAAATATAAAATGAAATATTTTAACGGATTGATATTGAAATACAATGGATATTATAAAAAATTTAAACATTTCTATATGTCTTTGTCAAAATTATTTTCGAAGATAATTAATTATTATTATAAATCAGATATTATTGAGATATATGCGTATGCTTCGACATGAACCACAAAGTTTTCATATTTTATTTGACATATGACAATAATTTTTTTTAGAAAGTCACCGTATAAAAAATAAAAAACGTATAAACTTCTTCACAAATCCTGGAGAGTGTTGTAATAAATTAAATAATTAAGTTTAAAACATTATTGCTAGGTAGCTGCGCACGTTTTAATACAATTTTTAACACAAACTTCCTAAAAAGTTTCAGTAAATTTCAGTACAAATTCAGCGAAGCATGCAAACCAGTTAACCATGGAATGAAACAAATAAAAATTTCACCAAAAAACAGAAGCAAACAAGCAAAACAAAGAGAAATCAATCAATTAACGTGACAAACTTCACCAAAAAAGTTTATCAAAACTAAATTACTAAGAAACGCTTGGAGATTGTTTGAAACTATTTAAAAAGTAAACTACTGATAAATTTTATTTTTAAAAAATAATCAATTTCGAACGACTCGAAAGACCAACAACGATGACCGCCTACCATGTTAGTTCTGCTTGTTAACTATAATTATAATCTTAATTATTATTATTATTTTGTCATTCACATTATAATCCTATAGACTAAACAAATTGACCAGGTATTATAGATCATATTCATAGTTAATTAACTAGTTTAAGAAAAGCAAAATGGAAGAAAATTCAAAATTCAATAGTCCATGTTCAAACTTCGCCAATTGAAATAAAGAACTAAGAAAAAGTCTTCATGAAATTTCCCTACTTATTTCCTTCATTTCACCACCAACCCCCCTCTGGCGTAATATATATTCTTAAAATTTTATTACAAATCACACTTGTCTAAACCCTCGTGTATATATATCTCTCTCTTTTCGTCTCAACCGCATCAAATCAATCACCATTTCTCGCGAAAGCAACACCAGCAACATTCGTTCCTCTCTCTTCTTCAATCGATTTCAAGCTAGCTAGCTAGCTACTAGTTAGTTAGAAAGTTAGTTAGTTATTTAACTGATCTCTATCTCCGGCGGCCATGGACATGTTACAGAAGTCCGCGGCGAACTATTCTCCTTTGACACCTCTCACCTTCATGCAGAGGGCTGCTTCCGTTTATGCCGACCGCATATCAGTCGTCTACGGCGACGTTAAGTTTACGTACAGCCAGACGTACGACCGGTGTCTTCGTCTTGCTTCTGCACTCCGTTCACGTCTTAACATCTCCAAGAACGACATCGTAAGTTCTCGACCTACATATTTTCATTTATAGGGAGACGCATAGCATTATTGACGTGCTAATTAATTAATTGAATTGTGAATTGATTTTTTGCTGTTATATGTGTAGGTTTCAGTGTTGGCACCGAACGTGCCTGCAACGTTAGAGATGCACTTCGCCGTACCGATGGCCGGAGCAGTGTTGAACACAATCAACACACGTCTCGACCCGGGAAATGTGGCGACAATTTTACGCCACGCTGAACCAAAAGTTTTATTTGTCGACTGCCAATTGATCAAGCTGGCGACCAACGTCCTCCAGACGATGGCCTCATCTGGCGGCAAAAAGCCTATTGTCGTCCTCATTGATGATCTCAACGCACCTACAGGCGTCGCTAGGTACGGTGAGCAGCTTGAATACGAAGGTCTTATCGCGAGCGGAGACCCTTCATTTGCGCCAATCATGCCTGAGGATGAGCAAGATCCGATCACACTCAACTACACCTCCGGCACAACGTCTGCGCCGAAGGGAGTCGTGTATAGTCACCGTGGAGCGTACCTAAGTGCGTTGAGTTTGATTCTTGGTTGGGAAATGGGATCGGAACCCGTCTACTTATGGACGCTTCCAATGTTCCATTGCAATGGTTGGACATTCACCTGGGGAGTCGCAGCACGAGGCGGAGTTAACGTTTGTCTCCGAACAACTGCTCCGGCCGATATCCGGCGAGCTATTTCGGTCCACGGCATTACTCACCTATGCTGTGCACCTGTTATCTTCAACATGTTGCTTGAAGGAGCTGGTGGAAAACTTCCGCACCCTGTCTATGTCCTCACCGGTGGTGCACCCCCGCCAGCGGCGTTGTTAGAGACAGTAGAGAACATGGGATTCAGCGTTACGCATGCGTACGGGTTGACAGAAGCTACTGGGCCTGCGATGGTTAACGAGTGGCGCGCACCGTGGAACTCACTGCCTGCGGCGGAGAGAGCGAAACTGAAAGCAAGGCAAGGGCTCGGCGTGCTATCTCTTTCTGGCACCGACGTGATCAACGCCGACACGATGGAGAGCGTGCCGAGAGACGGGAAAACGATGGGAGAAATTGTTCTTAAAGGAAGCAGTATCATGAAAGGGTACTATAAAGACCCTAAAAATACGGCGAAAGCTTTCACTGGCGGTTGGTTCTTTACCGGAGACGTTGGAGTTGTTCACCCTGATGGCTATGTAGAAATCAAGGATAGATCGAAAGACGTGATCATCTCCGGCGGAGAGAATATTAGCAGTGTTGAAGTAGAAGCAGCTCTGTATCAGCACCCGGCAGTGGCGGAAGCATCGGTAGTCGCCATGCCGCATCCTAAATGGGGAGAAACGCCGTGCGCATTCATAGCAGTGAAGAAAGGGAGCGGCAGCGTTAGCGAAGAAGAGATTGCGAAACATTGCAGGAAGATGATGGCAGGTTTCATGGTGCCGAAAAAAGTTGTGTTCTTGCCGGAGTTGCCGAAGACGGCGACCGGAAAGATTCAGAAGAATGTTTTGAAAGAAGCTGCAAAGAAGTTCAAGATTGTTGAGAAAGCGGCCGTGCATGAACAAGTGGTAGCTGCTTCAAGGCTTTGAAAAGAAAGAAAAAATAAAAAATTTTCCTTCTTTTGTTTTTTTTTCTTATTTTTAATTTTTTTTGGCGTACTTTGATTTGTTTTAGAAATGCATACGGTCAAAACACGTGTGTGTATATGGACCGTATATGTACGTAGAATGTAATGCTGCCCAGAATTGACTGAGGAGAGAAATTTATACAACTAAAAATATAGGTGTAATTGTCTTATGAATTAAATTTAGAATACATTGTCCAATGCATTTGCTTTATAGAAAATTACTTCTTAAAAATTTTTAAATACAATTTAATTATTTATCATAATATAACTCTATATATATAGTTTTTAAGAAAAATCTTTTAAATTTTTTTTTTAAATTTAAACAATTTTAAACGTGCCAATTTGTCCGCATCTCTGAAAAGACCTGAAATTGACGTAATTAGTTGGCAGATCAAAATCAAGACATCATGGCTGTTGGCGAACCCCTGATTTTAAATTTTCGGTTAGTATATCGTTTTAGTTGCGTTATCTGTAGCAATCGTTTCAATTATAATCTAAAATTTGTTAGCTTATGAAAAATTCTGATGGTCAGCAAATCACTTTAATCAAAATAGACTGATTGTATTTATTCCAGTGAGTTTTTTCTTCGAATGTTTTAAAAATCTTTCCAACAACCACTTGAATAAAGAAAAATCAAGAAAATTTATAAAAACGTTGAGAGAATAGACTTGACTGTTAACTCAATTATAAAAGAACTTGCTTTGACCGTTCGCAGTTGTTTCATTTTGAATGTTCAATTTTTTTTTTTTTTTTCTTTTAAAAAAATTGATTTGAAATGTTCTACTTCATAGACATGCGTATTTCAAATACACGTAATTAAATTTTATAAAATTTAATTTCACAAAAATAAAATTCGATAAAAATAAATTTTGGAGTGATATTTAAAATAAATTAAGTAAAGTTTGAAATTTGATAAAAATAGAATTCGATGTAAAAGTAAAATTGAAATTCGAAGTGACAATTAAAATATAGATTGATCGAATTCAAAATCTAAAAAAAATAAAGTTTGGTGTATTTAAAATCAACCCTTATTAAGCAAATTGTCACACTGCAAAACATGGTGTGACTAAAATTTTCTAAAAATAATTTTCTATCAATATTTTTAAAATTCATTTTTTTCCATTGTAACACCATTTTAAATTAAATAAATATAAATATTAATTATATTTTTTGGTCAAAAATATTATTTTTAAATTCATATTTAATAACAAATAAATATAAAAATTAATTTTACTTTCGAATTTTACTTTTTAAGACGCTCACTTTTAGAAATTTAGTTCCAAATTTTCAGATCCCAGAACAAAAACACATCCTAAAATAACATTTTACGTTTTCAAATGTGATGCATGCTTTTAATTCTAATTGAAAATTGCTTTAAGGTGATAACACTGTACTTTATGGGCCGTTAAGTCACTGATCAATTAAGGCCCATAAATATTGTGAGATGGGCTAAGTAGGCTTACAGAGGTTCCGAATGTGTTTCCGTTTGTATTATACAATTTTTATTTATATAAATGTTTAGATAATTTATATTTTTATCATATCATGTTCCCATTTATGTCGTGTTGCTTCGAGATAAACGTTGTATAAATAGTACCTAGTGAATGAAGAGGTTAATTTTTTTCATCACAAATAATGTAGTGTTGAAGACCAATAACAACACAGTAGCAAACACAGCAGAACGAACATCTAATAAATATATATACTAAATAATTATATATATTATCTGTATTTTTTCTAATTAAAAAATATTATAAAATATAAATATAATTAAAAATGTTTGACATTTTTTATGAAATAATAATATTGTAAATATTGCGAAACGGTAAATAAAAATAGTTCGAAATGAACTTGGGAACAGTCACATAGAAACATTGATCTACTAGAGCATTCCATGATGAAAAATCAGCAATTGTGGTTACTAATTTTCACGCAATTTGAACATTTTCTTCTTTGTAAACCAAGTATTGTTTCAGTAACAACTCAATATATGTCTTCACAAAAATTTTTATAAAAAAAAAAAAGATAAAGGTACAGGGTTGGTTGTTGTCTGACTCTTCTATACACTTGGCGCCAAAGGAACAGCCGACAAATAGTGGGACCCACATTTGAATGTACGTGGACCACGTGACACGTCAGCAAAGAGGGGGTGGGCTTTGGAACTTGGAAAAGGAATCGGTGGTGCCACGCATGGGCACAGGAGCTACACGACGACGGTGACCTGTGGTGTCACAACTCAGACACCTCTCAGAACAAAATGGTCCCCACCCCTCTTCTGTCTCTTACGTAATATTTCCATTTTGGAATTAAAAATTTTTTTAAAAAAAATAAGTTTTATTTTTATTTTTAAAAAAAAGCTTTTATATTTTTAAATTTTTAGTTAATTTTTTAAATATTTATAATAATATATTAAAAATAAATATAAAATTAAAAAATTATTTTTGAAAAAATAATATCAAACAGTCCGTACACGTAATAGCCCGCAGGGGTGTTATCTGTGACTCTGAAAGAGCATGTTTTAATTACAAATAATTTAAACTTTTTATATAAATTTAAGGTTTTATTATTATTAAATATATATTTTTTATTTTTATAATAAAATTTTATTTACACCAAAATTTAGCTAAAAATTTTATTTTTATTTTAATTTCATATATAATTAAAACATGTTCTGAGTATATGTTTGAATCCCACAAAATTTATGTTTTTGATATTTTAATTTATTTCGAACTTATTTAATATACTTTATATTAAACTTTATTTTGAAAATTTCAATTTTACGTAGACTTATTTTTTATGGATTAAAATACATCCTAATAAACAGGCATTGCCTCACCAAAAAAATTTGGCAATTTGCATTGGCAGAAGAAGCTATGGTAGCTGGCAGAATTCACAATGAACTCAATCATATGATTTTATTCTTTTACTGATGTAGCAATGTTAAGAAAGAACGCGAATGTTGATTGATTAATCATCCTACGCATCCACGCACTGTTTCTTTGACTAAATTTACGAAGATAGATGTTCTATTTATTACAAAAAGCTGGCTACTGATCGATGAGGAAGATGAAGAGAGGCTTTCTTTTGATTTGGAGACAGAAAAAGCTAGCTATGAACTATAAGAACAGTTCACTACTGTTCTGCATGCTCCTACATATGGGAGCACTACCCATGTCAATCAGTCGCGCTGCAGAAGATGAAGCTCTACTGATGCTTCCATGCTATTCCTTTGCACCAACTACTACTACATATATGCACTACAGTTTCATTGATAAAACTCTCTCATTGCCCCATTGCTACTGCAGCCTTAGCTGTTTCATGCATGTCTCAAACTCACGTACTCTGTTTATGTCTGTCTATGACAATCTCTCTACTATACATTCGTTGACCAACACCATTCAATCCACCAAATCAATCAATCCAGTTTGCTGCTTTAATTACTGCCAGTAGCTAGATTAGCAATTAAGAATAAGCTGCATGGTTAATTAGTGACTTAGATATTGGTTGCGGAAGTCATGGATGGAGGGGGACAAACTCGATATATGAAAATTTTGTATTGATATATGAAATGAAATGAATTGAAATTTTGATGATGAAGACAAATTAAGATTGTTGCTGGCAGCAATGGTGGCAAATATATATACGGAGATGTTTGAAAGTATTTATTAAAAAAAAAAATTTAAAATTTTTTTTAATTTTTTAAAATGAAGTTTATTTTTTATTTTAAAATAATTATAAAAATAATTTAAAAAATTTTTATAATGTAGAATTTTTTATATTTAAAAAAATTTATAAAATATCTTTAAAACTTTATTAAAAATTATAACATAAAAAGAATAAAAAAATTCACCAAACATGCATGATATGGGTCTGGATCTTCTTCTCGCTGTCTTATCTATAGACTTAGCTAAGAAAGAAACAAATACATATGACAGACCAGTACTACTACTGCTTATCATACACACATGAGAAAAGAATGAAATGAAATCATTCTTACTTCATCATTCAATTCAACCTCACAAGCCCATCATCAATATTTTGAAAATGTTGGAAAGCTTAAAAGTGTTTATAAAATTACTTTTTACAAATAAAAAATATTTTGTTTTTTATTATAATTTTATATAAAAATATATATATATATATATATAATATTTAAATTAAAAAAATATAAATTACTAATTTAAAATTAATTATAAAATATATATTTAAAATAATAATGGCCGACGTTGACGCAACGGATCTACAATATAATCCCTAAACAAAAGAACGAAACTCCTTGTAGCTGTTGTTAATTAATTAATTAAATATATTGTATCCACAAAAAGAACGAAATTTATTAATTATTTGTAGCTTGTTCATAATGTGAAAAAAGAAAAATAAATAGCATTAAATTTCTTACAAGAGTCGTAGTAATATTCTAAACAACATTAATATGAATATAACTCGTTTATGGAGTAGCTCTTTTAAATTGTTTTTAGCTACCTGTTCCACTAATCCACTTTTTTTTTAAAAAATTTTAACATGAAACATCTCTATCAATGTCAAATAATTTTTATTTCTTTCCCTATCCATATCACTTCAATATTCAACATATACATAATTTTTTTTCTTCGAGCAAATTCATTAATTCATGGTAGACGTTATTCGTCTACTTGTATGCCTTATTACGAACTTGGCGAAAATTCTTTGTTAATCGTTGAATCTTAATTTGCCTACCTTCTCATGTTCATCGTGTGCATGGCAGGCATATGAAATGAATTCTTCATGACATATGCCTTATATCGTTATCGAATAATTCTTAAAAAATCAAAGTTTTCATCGACAAAATCTTCCTGCATTTCAAATTACGAATATTTTGATTTTGACATCCAAGATACAACAACGACTTTTCTCACTGCAACAATACTAGCTAGCTATTTAATTTCCAGTACTAACACTACTAATCCTCAACGTTTTTCACTTTCAAAGTTTCAATGCCGTCCAGAAATCATGTTAAGCAGTTAATTAACAGGAAAACAACTTAATTAATAATACAGCTAATTGAATTATATTGACGCCAGCCCTGGTCTTAATTAAAAAGGCATGCTAGAGACATTCAGCTTGTATTTGTTCGTTTAAAATTTATGCATGTTTTGATTATTTTTTTTCTGCTAGTTAGCTTCAACATTTGAAAAATAATTCTTATTTGTCAGCTCTTGATATAAAATGGATTTCTTGTGCTAAAACAAATTGAAGACTAAGACACAAAATCAATGTTTTCATCTGAAAGAACTTATTTATCTAAAAATGTTTAAAATAATTTTTATTTTTTTAAAAATTATTCTATAAACACTATTAAATATTTCTTTATTCTTAATCGGAAACTTAATCCTACACATAAGTATAAATATACATTATATATGATATGATTGACAAGAGGATAAGTAATTAATTTGAACTTGTAATGATAATATGATATGATTGACAAGAAAGGTAAAATCCCTTGATAACAACTAGCTGGCTACTACAACAACATACGAAAATTGAGGAATGATTAATCAATAATACTTAACAACAAATTAAACTACTCAATCACAGCAGCAGAGATACTAAACACAAAAGACTGAGTAAAATCTTTCAGTGATCATTGTGACTATACAGTGTGAAGGTTTGATTCAAATCACGTTACAGATGAGCGATGTATGACTAAATCTGTTCATACTGACCCTCAAATTTAAATAGATAATATAAAAAATATTTAGTAAATAATGAAAAATTTTATTTATTTTATATATTTTTTAAAATTTAAATATTATAAAAATTTTATTAAAAAATATAAATAAAACAATTAGAATTAAAAGTTAGATACAAATTAATTCAAACAACACCATAGTAAGATTCATGGTTTAACTCCTATTTCAAATTGGAATGGAATGTGCGTTTGGTTCAATTTTTTTCTAACACTATTTTTTAATTTTTAATTTTATAATTTTTAATATATTTTTATAAATATTTAAAAATTTTATTTAAAAATTTAGAAAGTATAAAAATTTTACATATTAAGATCTTTTTATTACATATTTTTTATATTTAAAACTTATTTAAAATATTTTTTATTTTATAATCAATAGCAAACCATCCGAAATTTTGTTCGAGCCGGGCTCACCTGGCAGTAATAAATCATCCTTAAAGCGGAGCAAGAAAATTTTGTCATATTTTTGCGTCACGTGATAGCTAGAACGTTTCGGCCCGCACTCATTATAATATTTTATTCAATCAGATGCAATTCTGATACTATCCGATTAATTTAGAGATTCATTGAAGAAAATTAATTCACTTTTTAAGAACAGATACCAAGTATTAAGGGAATTATGTTCACAATCATAATATATTTCATCAACTTCTTAAAAGCCGCCGTATAGAAGTTTTTCTGATTTTTTAAAGAAAAAGAAGAAGAATAAGAAGGAGATATGTTATGAAGAGCGGGATGATGATAGCGAGGTTGTCCTTACATGAAAGAAAATAGAGAAGGAGATGGTGGAGAGCGTAAGCCCTACAGCTCTTCTTTGGCCACCACTCTTCTTCGCCGCGTAGCTCTCTTCCCATCTCTATCTCCTCGCCTTCGATCCCCTCTTTCTGAGCTTTCCCTTCTCTAGCAAAATCACTACAAGTGAATTAGAAGAACAATATAGAAGCTTGCGATTGATTCAATAAGTGAATCGATTGATTCAAGAAGGAGAAAACACTTCTTCCGTGTAGAAGGATATAGATCAAAGAGAGCCATTAGTTTTTTTTTTATTTAATTTCTTAGTTTCTTTTTTTTGTTTGGCTTGGTCTGATTTAATTATATAAGTATTTACGAACAAATGGTTGTTATCTCCTTACGAGCTTGTTCCTTTACTTCTCCTTGTTTTCTTCTCTGCTAGCTAGCTCGCTAGAGTGCAACTGTTTAACTTGCTCTCTCTTCCCTTTGTTCTTTAGTACTTTAATTTGTAAGGGAAGAAAAGATCCTGACTTCCGTTTTTTTTTAAGATTAATATTTGTTGGGTTTTACTCTTTTGGTTTCTACCAAATCATCTCTTTCTTGTTTGGTTCTTTTCTCTATTTTTAGTTTAGAGTTAATAGTAGAAGCGGAAGAAGGAGAGTTGAATAGAGAGCTCGTGGTGTTGTTACGTTTTGTAGTGAGAATTTTATTTTTATTATCATTTGGTTTTATTTGGACTAGTCTACACTTTACTCTTTAGCTTCTTGCCAGAAACCAGAAGACAACAAGGAAACAATCAAAGTTAGTATAAGTTTTTGATTCATGGCAGCTGCTCCTTCATCTATGTCTTCTTTCTTTGGTATTAGAGACGAACAGCAACAACAACAGCTACTGTTGCAACCCCAGCTACAGCATCATCATCAACACCTGCAGCAACAACAACAACAATCATCGATATCGGTGCCGATCTCATCAACTCCCAGCTCTCAGGCCAACGCCGGCGCTCCTCCTCCTCAAAAGAAGCGGAGGAATCAACCCGGAAATCCAAGCAAGTTTCTCAATTAATTCTCCCTCTGAAAACCCTAATTCAAATTGTTTACTTTTTTTATCCATTTGACTTGCGAATTAATTAAATCTCTTGTTAATTCAACAGTACCGGATGCGGAGGTGATTGCGCTGTCGCCGCGATCACTTTTAGCAACAAACAGATTCATCTGCGAAGTATGCAACAAAGGATTCCAAAGAGAACAAAACCTTCAACTGCACCGGCGAGGACACAACCTGCCATGGAAGCTGAAGCAAAAGAGCAAAGAGCAACAACGGCGAAAAGTCTACTTATGCCCTGAACCTACCTGCGTTCACCATGATCCTTCTCGAGCTTTAGGAGATCTCACCGGAATCAAGAAACATTTCTGTCGCAAACACGGCGAGAAGAAATGGAAGTGCGATAAATGTTCAAAGCGGTACGCTGTTCAGTCTGATTGGAAAGCTCATTCTAAAACTTGTGGTACTCGTGAGTACCGCTGCGACTGCGGCACTCTCTTCTCCAGGTATCCATCTTATCTAATAGATCCCATCACATCACTTAGTACTCATCTTTCATTCATTCCTTCATTCCTAATTCATCAAGTTAACTAAAAGCATTAACCATGATTGAATAATAATTATGGAATCTTTTAGGGTTAGGGTTATTGTGGCTTGTTAGCTATAAGAAGAAAAGCTTATTTGGGTAATGGTGGAGCTGAAGCTTGTGAGGTGATTGAGAAAGAGAAGAAGAACTGGTTGCACGTGAATCTTCACACACAACAGTTGCCAGGGAGTCATTGAGATTTCAAAAAGAAGAGGTTTTTATCTTTCTTCTCTTCAAGACTTCAACATCTCTATTCACGTGCCGACATCTATTGTAAAGGTGTAGCAACAGCAGTGTTGTTCTCTTCTGCCTTGGCTTGCTATGTACATGTTCTGCCAGATGGCCACTTTTTCAGTTTTTCTTCTTCTTCTTCCTCAACAACTCCTCTCTGCTAGAAACAATGCTAGCCAGCTTATCTCCATTGACAATATTGAACAGCATTGAATAAATAAACTGAAGTTGGGTGGTGATGAATGGTAGTTTTTCATGGAATTGGAGAAGAAAGCTGGCAGTGATAAAGAATGTATAGATGTAGGTATCTTTGATAAGGAATGGAATTTATTGAAGTGGGTAGCTAGAGAGAATCAATGGATTGATTGGTTTTGGCAATCGTATAATTTTTTCCTGCATTTTACAAATATTCCCTATTTTGCATTTATTGAACAACATGTACTAGATATGGAATCTCAACATTAGTCATTAGTACATACATGGAATAGACACTGATCTTCAAGCACTTCAAGGAAAGGTATTTCATTTACTTTCAAGATTTAAATGATATGTACTGTAGGAAGAATTCGAACAGTTTTTGAGTTAGATCATCCACATGCATGCATTCCCCTTTAGTTAGTTTTTCTCCACATGTTCTTCAGTGAATTTCATATGCCTTTGCTTTGTTTCAAAAATTAAACAGGAGGGACAGCTTCATTACACACAGAGCATTCTGCGATGCACTGGCACAAGAGAGTGCAAGAATTCCAACAGGATCGAACCCACTAAGCAACCACATGTTCAGTAGCAATGCAATAGGTCTAGGTTTATCTCAAGCTCATCACCGTGCGAATTCTCATTCTCAATTATCAATACCACCAGATTATCAAGTCCACCAACCTTCTGCTGATCTACTACGTCTAGAAGCTGGCGGATCGCAGTTCGATCAACTTATTAAGCCGTCGTCAACGACGTCTTCTTTCCGTAACGGACCACAAACTTCTTCGGTGCCGTTCTTTCTCGGAGCAAGCTCTAATAATCAGGACCTGTTCCATGAAGAAAATGCCCAGTCTTTGCTTCAGAGTAGTAGTAAGCCTTTGATTCATGGCCTCATGCAGTTGCCTGACCTCCACGGTGATCACGCAAATGCGTCGACGTCTTCATCCGCCGCTGCCAATCTCTTCAACCTTGACTTCTTGAACAACAGCAGCAGCAACAACAATAGCACTAACATTGGCGCCACCGGTGATCAACAGAATGCCAATCTACTGATCACGGGCCGGGGAGAATCTAACGACAATATTTTCTCCGGCAATTTCATCGGTACTGATCACATGCCCGGATCAGGAGTTGCTTCTCTCTTCAACTCCTCTATGCAGAATGAATCCGTGCTACCACAGATGTCTGCGACCGCACTGCTGCAGAAAGCAGCACAGATGGGTGCAAGAACGAGCAACAACAACAGCAACACAAGTCCTTCATCGACGCTCCTCAGAGGTTTCATGAACGCTTCATCAACTCTGTCTGGCGCTAAACCCCGTGCAGTTTTAGATAGACTTAGCTTCAATAGTAGTACCGCCGCTGGTGATCCTGGGATTATCGGAGATAAACTGAACGAAAGCCATTTCCAAAACCTTATGAACTCGCTCGGAAATAATAACAAGGGACTGTTCAGTGGCACCGGAGGAGTAACGTATCCTTTTGAAGGAATCAGCAACAACAACGGCGTATTTACCGGACTGTCTGCTATCGAAGAAGCAAGTAAGCTAAAGTTACCGGCGGCTAGAATTATAGGCGGGTCGGACACGTTAACGAGAGATTTTCTCGGCGTCGGCGGAGTGGTTAGAGGAATCGGCGGCGCCGGAGGGATTTCTCCGGCAGCTGGTGAACAGCATCATGGTATTGATATGGGTTCGTTAGATTCGGAATTGACGAAATCTGCTTCGTCTAATCGGTCGTTTCATGGCGGGAGCTTGCAATAAGATAAACAAATTAGTGAAGGAGCTGATGATCAGAGTAGGTCTTTGCACTGTTACTAGATCTACTAGTTATTTTACCTTACAGTTCTTGTCATTTTTTCAAAATTTAGGAGTACTTTATAAAGTTAGGATATGATTATCATGTCTTGACTAATTAATCTGCATTGTGTTCTCTCGCAGTAAAATCTTTTATAAATGTTGTTGATGTTTCTTTAACTTAAATCAAGATATAAGTTCATATATATATTCGCCATGAGCACTCTGTGAATGATTTTTCATTATTCTTCTCGTGAACGATATTTTCTTGCTGTTTGTTTCTTGCATGTCCTCAGAATCTCGGGAAGCATGTTCAATTCTTTCCCATAAATATAAACATGTTATATGTTTTCTTACAAACTCCATGATTAACTTTTCTATTATTTTTCATTTGAAATTCTTTCTGATCATTGAGAATTTTATTTGAACACACCTGCGATAGCTTGTTGATCATGTTTGTCGTTTAATTAGTTATTTAACTTATTGCATGATCTCTTCTATAACTAATACAGCAAGCAACTGAAGATATACTTTGGCTTAATTAGGTCGGGACGAATACCAAGAAATTCTTATAACTACATTAATTTCATGCATGGGGCACTGAACAATTTGATAATGTTTCTCATTTCTCATATAACAGCGTCGATGGAAAAGTTTCTTATCAACTCAACTATTATAAATCAATCTGACAGATAAATAAAAAAAATTTCATAATTCTTATACATCCGTTCTTCTTTTCAGATTAAAAATTAAAAAGTTCTTGTATATTTTTAGATGCCTTATCTTCTTACTAATTGCTGTCATATTCATTAATTTTTTATAGGACTAATTGTTGGTCCGGCCCAATAAATAAAACCCGCTACTCCAGCTCAGCTAGTGAATATAGGATTTAAATTTAGAGCGTATTTAAAAAAATATATATAATTAAATTTCATAAAAAATAAAAAATAAAATGTAAAAATTTTTAAAATGGGTTAGATATGAGTTTATTTTTTATGTTTTAATTATTTTTTGAAATAGATTAAAATAATATTTTTATTTTTAAAATGAGTTAAAATTGACGTATAATAATTTTAAATTATAATTTAAAAGTATAATTTAAAAATTCAATCTATATACAATATATGAACTGTTAAAAAATCTAAATTTATTAATAATATAAAATTTTAGATATTTAAAATAGGCCGCTAATATTAACTCTAATACCTTAACACAACAGACCAATTTTATATTTCAAACAAAGCCTGTAAAGTTCTTCAAATCACAAACCCAAGTCCTCATCTCTGCGTCGAGAACCCGCAACGTTGGAGTTGGATAAATTTTCGAACGCCAACAATCATTCATCAGTCTTCTTCTGAAAATGGAAACTACCCGCTATCCACTCCCGTTCTTCTCCAATTCAATTCCTCAACGGCGATGCGGCGGTGCAGCGGTGGAGCTCCATTTTGTCGGATCTGCTTATCGACGTCGCCATCATGTTGTCGCTGTACCGTTGTTCCTTCGCCGGATTCGATCGGTTGCGGAGCCTGTGGAGGTGATCGGGATTGGTTGCCGGAAGGATTCCGTCCTCGATTTCTGTATCTCTTTGTCGTCTCCTGCTGTCGATCGGTTACGATTCTGGACTCTTCATGCGAGGGATTCGAAGAAGGCACAGTTACTGTTGAAATCGCCCGGAAAAGGTAATGCGTTCTATTTTTTTGTTTTCTGTTTAAACCCATGACTGGAGAAATTTGAACAGTATGATCAATTGATGACTGATGAACTAATCTGCTTGTCCAGTGGCATTACTGTAATGTCGTTTGCTTTGTATCTGTCAGTGAGTTACTTCAGATAGAATCATTGTAAGTTGATAGCGAACTCATAGATCCTTTTAATATGATGAAACCATAGAGAATTAGGATCCACTATATTCGATTGAAATAATATAAGTTGAACATCAGTGTTTATTTACTGTTCTTGTGCATTGATTAACTTAAGGCGTTCCATGAAACTAATGTCTTTCACTGAAAGCTGATGTGGTTAGAGTAATTCAAGGCGTGTATTCTATTTCATGGCAAACTTGATTTGAAAGTGTGAATTATGTTTTGCTATGCCCCATCAGCACTTTTTAATCTTTTCTAGATTGTGTTGGGTAAGCATACTGATTATTTGGTCAACTGCTTTTCCTGCAGAAGTGCTACTCAGAGATCTGGAGTTTCCAATATCATTGCAACCTTGTCCACCAGCTATAATTCTTGTTTGTACACTTCTTAACCCTACGTCTTACTTCACTTTCTTTTAGATGTTGTTTTTACTCAAGCATAGTCTAGTTTGTTTAAATTTGGATTTGGAGCAGTGTGCATCACTTGTTAGTACATTTGTTGTCTGTTTCTCATAATTTTAATTGTTTCTCTACTTCATTCTCAGTCTAGAATGGAATATTGCATTCTAGTTCAATCTTTGAAAATTGAAATTAAGACTGAAATATACCATGCAAAAATATTTTGAGAGTTAATCTCGTGATTGTAAAATTTTCACCTGCTAACTATAAGGTATTGAGAAAGTAGAATTAGAGAAGAAAAAATTTATCTATTGTACAGGCTTCATGAAACTACCTATAAATGCCATTTGTGTCTTCTAGAAATAGCAAGGACCTCATGAATGTAGTCTGTCAAACCACGGGCCTGTATGGACTTTCAATTTATACAAAACATAAACAGAATTTGAAGTCTTAGCAGTGGGCTTCATTTGATGTCTTCTTGACTTCGTAGGTTGCTAGTGCTGGGAATGGGTTTGAAAGTATTGCCGCAGTGGATATTTTGGATGCTGTTAAATCATTAGGTGGATTGACTGCTGCCATTATTTTTAAGCCCTTTGCCTTTGAGGGACAGAGGCGTGCTGAAGAGGTATGCATGTAAATTGTTTCGTGCTATCCTCATTTCTTTTAGCGGGAATAATTGGTGCTGTAAAAAGTAGACTTCCTGATTGTGACTCAGTTAAAGGGTGTGAAAATCTTCCCATGAAAGTATGCTTGGCTGGAGACTTGAACCTTTATTACAGAATTGTTATTTTTCCTCCCTTAAAGTAAGATATCAAATTTCTCTAGATTCGAATCCTTTCTTAGTGTCACGGTATGGCTATTTTTGTTTTTTTTTTTTTCCATTCTCAATACCTTGGTAAAATGCTTTTTACCTAGATAAAGTACCTTGTATATAAGGCAAGTCTAAAATATAGTAGAATATTCTAGACACTTGGAATATTTGGCATAAGTCTAGAGTAGCTTAGGGAATACTCTAGATAGTTTGGAGTGGTGGAGATTTTTGTATGGGATATTATGTAAGAACTTTCTGGATTAAATGTTCTCCACCATTCGATCAAAATAATCTCCAACGTCCATCGAAGAGGTACAGTGGGTATAAATAGGAGGGCAAGGCTCTCATTGGAACCATCAAGCAAAAGGCTTTGTAACCAAGCAAGAGTTGTAATAAACCTTGAGTTTCTTCCAAGCTATCTTTAAGTGTTCTCCTTACTTTCCTTCCTCTCTCAAGCCCATACAAGCTTCTTTAGATATCTTTGATAGCCCATTTAGGTTAAAAGGTTGACTTAGCCACAAGAGATGTGACTAAGTGTCGTATGAGGCAAGGTAAAACTGTAGGCCCGTGACAGTAGATATTTGTTCTTCAGGGACTTCACTATACAAGTTGCTGGGCATAATTACTTTATATATAACAATTTTAAAGCATCATGTTCACTCTAGTTAAGAAGTGAACTAGGTACATTTCCTTTGTCTAGGTAGAGGTAAGTATCTCTTTATGAGCCTTTTCGTGCATTTGCTTCCATTTTCTTGTTTGTTTCACCATTGTCATCGCATGTTTGTTTGTTTCACCATTATCTTGCAACCCGATCATACTGAAATTGTAATGCTACTTTCTTGCTTCTTATCTTCTTATTAGGACAGCATTTCGTTTGATATGGATCACTACCTGACATAGACTCATTACCTGCATATAAGTTCAAATCAGAAGCATAATGTTTCTTAGTAAAAGTGCAACATTGGATTGCTTTTTTTTTTTTTTTTTGGCTTCCTGTTCAACTAGTAATTTATTGATTTTTCTTCATGAAAATAGCGTGCAAAGTAGTTGTTTTTTCGCCTCACTTAAGTTTGTGTTGCATGGTTCTGCCCTTATGCACAGGTACAAGATTTGGTAAAGCACCTCGAAGAATACTTGCACTTGTATATTGGTGAGTGGTTATCTCATAATAGCAGCATGAGTTGGTCCATTCCTTCTTGAGATACATATATGGATCATTTTTTAATTTTGGATGTAGCTGAGGGGTGTTTTGGTTGCATGGTTGGAATTATGATATGCATCACTGAGTCACATGTTGTTCCTTGCTTGGAGCTGATAGGATCCTGATTCCTATGCTACGATGTCATGAACGACTTGCTTGATTAAATTGATGACTTACAACAATATAGAGTTGAGTAATTCTTTTATCACAAAATATTTAATGATATATTATTTCCTGTTGTAGTGGTGGAAGCTGATTATTTGCTTAAAAAGGAACTTGCTACTCTAGCTGAGGCTTTAGAATGTGAAAACAATGCTGCTTTAATGGCCATAAGCACAATTTTCTATCTAATATCTGTAAGTTCCTACAACCTGATCACAAAATTTGTAAACATATTGACTTGACTAATATTTTCCTTTTACATGAAAGGAGACAAACTTGAAACACTTGAGCACCACAGATGGACAAATCAAGCAACTCAGACCATTGGAGATATCTACTGTAAATGGATGTTTTTGTTACATAATTACTTTGATTTATCTTGTCATTCCATTGGAAGACTGTTACCTGCACTTTCTCATAACATTGTTGATAAATTATCATATTGTACTTTTTAATACCAATTTTTACTCCTTTCTTAAATCTTCTAAATGTTATTTTCTGTATGTTTCATCATAGCTTTTGGGTGCTTTTAAAAATGCCCAGTTTGGCTGTGGAGCTTCTTACAATATCAAAGAAGCAATTAAACAGGCTATTTCCCAATGCTGTTTTATCACTAGCAATGCCATCAAGGTAAAATGAAGGAGTATTTGTTGTAGGAATCACTGCTATGAAGCTTCTGTTTCTTATCCTCTCGACTTTGCTTGCATTTTAATTTATTAGTGTGAAGATCTACATAGAAACTACAGTAGTCAGTCCTACTTGAGAGTTGCTATAGCTTTTTGGTGCATATATTACTGCTTCTTCCCTCAGCATACATCTGAGTATACAAACTTCATTTTACTAAAGAAAGAAACATGCTTTGGATCTCTTTCTATGACTTGTTTTGGAGTCCTTTGGACATTCTATATTGTCCTTGAAATACTTGGCCTTTGTTGTACAGGACTTGGATGAACTAGTAATTCTTTCTCTCGGAAGTGCATCTCTAGTGACCGAGAAGGATTGGATTTCTGTTAGTCATATCTTCCGTCAGATTACTGGATGCTCTGGGGAAATCTTATTATCCAGAATTCATGACCCTAAGTTAGAGCCAAACTTGGTCGTAGCAACAGTTATAGTTGCTAGGTACAACTTAGATTTGATTCCTTAAGTCTCTTTCTTATCCAACCATACGTGTGTGCATGTGAAAATCTTCAAAAATGTGCTACACATGTTTTTCTTGGGAGTTTTTGCTTATGTTTCTTGTTAGTGAATGTATTTTGATGATGAAGTAGCAGTCCTTTCTTGGTCATGTACGTACCTAGTTTCCTCTTTGCCAAATTATTTCTCTGTATAAATCTTCTGAAATTCTGATTCTTGCTTTGCAAATAAGATTCTCTTATTGCATTCAAACAGTGAATTATTTAGAAGAAATTTTTAATTTGAATTCTGTAGCTTTGGATTTCCCCTAAATAGGTTAAGTGCTTTCTTTTTCATCTCACCAGTGTTTGTTTGTTCCATTTTCTCTTTATTTAATTCTCAGTGGTGGGAGGGGAGTGGAGAGGAAGGAGGTTTGAAGCAAAAAATTATTTGAATGACAGAACTTATTTGTACTCTCTTTTTGCAGTTTATTTTTACATAATGCAAGTTTGCTGATTCACTTTTAGATTTATAAATTTTCTGACTCACGCTATGATGGTTTTGAACGTGCTTTTATGTTCTTGATCGACTCCAGCTGCAACACGAAAGAGGTCTCAGAGAAGAAGAGTTTCTTCTATGATCTAGTTCTGCACTTTCCTTTTCTCTCCTATCTTCTAGGGGGTATATCAACATATGGATCAAGTGCCAGTAACCATAATGATTCAGCAGCTGATGATTTCAGCTCACTGAGTACTGGGAGTCTGTTTTTGGGCCCCATAGGTGTGAATCATGAAAGTCAGATTGCAAGTTCTGAAGAGAAGGAAGTGGAACCATGTTCCAAGTATGTGCTCTCTCTCTCTCTCTCTCTCTTATATGCTCTCATATCTGTTTTATTGTAAGAATTTTTTTGGTTTGTAGTTGAGAATAGTGTTCTGTAGGGAAGGAAGTTTTGGAGGTAATAGAAGAAAATATTATGGTACTGTAGACATGGGTTTAGCATCTTGCAGCGAAGAGCACCCTATTCGAGGTAATCACTTGGTTTTTTGTACTTGGAGAAGTTTCATTCCATAATTTAAATGTGTATTGTCTGGTCTCATGTACTTTTGCTGGTAATAATTTCATTTTCTTCCTCCAGAAGAACAAGGTAACAAGAAAGATCACTTCCACAACTGGAATGATGGTCCTGCTTATCACATAGCACAGCGATGGGCAACAAAAAGGGCAGGCTATGGCAAACTGGATACGTCTACTCTCCCGGTTGGGGTAAAACTGACTGAATGGTCCCAGTATTCAGATGCAATATTACAAGAAACTGCATATAGAATTGGAGGAGAATCCTTCACGGTCCTAACTAGCTCTTATGAAGAAGTTGAATTGGAGTCAAAAAATAACCCTTATAATCGTAAACTTTTTCAACAAGGGAAAAGTTTGAGTGATTTAAGAACCGAAGGATCCGTTTCTGCACGAGCAGCGTCAATGCTGGTATGTGTTAATATTCTAATGCAACTCAATGCATATTCCCTTAACAAAATTTGTTGGATAGTATTTTGAAAATTTTCTTTGGGATGCATATTTGTAGATGGTGAACTTCTTTTTTTAACTTACTTATCTTTCTCACATTATGTGAAATGAAGTAGCATTTCTTATGGTTGGATATCTGCCTTATCTTTTTTATTGAGCACGATGTCTACTTGGTTTTAGAGAAACTCATGGTAAAAAAATGGCGTTGTAGATGAAAGACAAGGTAATAATGAGAAATTATGCACTGAAAATGGATTGTTCTGGCTTTCCCTCATGAGCAATCATTTCTCTTAGAAATAATTCACATGCAGGAAGCTGAACGAGCATCAGAAAAGAGTTGGACCCCTGTAGTGGAGTTGCAATATAGGGGTGGAATTTATAAGGGGAGATGCCAAGGAGGTCTTCCCGAGGGAAAGGTGCTGCCAAGTCATCTTATGGAATTTTTTTAAAATATTTTATTATCTTCTTTGTTTTCTTAGAAAGCATCAAATTGATATCTATATGTTTGTATTTCATTGTCTATGGTTGTTGATGTTTCGGTATAGCTGACTTTGTTGTGATTAGGGTCGTCTTATGCACGAGGATGGGAGCTTTTATTATGGGATGTGGCGGTATGGTAAGAGGTCTGGTCTAGGCACATTCTACTATAGTAATGGAGATGTTTTCCAGGGGGGATGGCGTGATGATCTTATACATGGGAAGGTATGCTCCTGGTGACCGACTAACCTGAAATATTGATAGTTCACAGAATCTGTTTTGAAGTGATGAGAACGTAAGTCGTGTAGCATTTCCTTGACTGATTCTACAGTTTCTTTTATCCACTAGTCAACGAATGATTCAATTATATACACATGGATCAGATAGTAGCACCACTTAAATGACTAGTGCTCATGTATCCAGTGTAGATATAGACTAGTATCCATTAAATGACTAGTACTCTCAATTATATCGGTGCTAAACATGTAGATACAGATAGACCACATCAGTTAACTGCAGCATGATCATGATTTACTAGTTACCCTTATCTTCTAACGGCTGTATTCTCTATTCTTGTGTTTCCATTTCTAACTGCATTTTGGTTGCCTTTAGGGATGTGACGGCAACTTCATAGCTCTGTTGTCCTATAAGTGCAGTAATATTTTGTTCGTCCCCTGCAGGGTTGGTTCTATTTTCATACAGGCGAGCGTTGGTTTGCAAATTTCTGGAAGGGGAAGGCAAATGGAGATGGACGGTTTTATTCAAAAGATGGAAGTATATTCTTTGGCAGTTTTAGAAGTGGTTGGCGTCATGGAAAGAGCCTATTTATTGATGCTAAGGGACTGGGGTATGTGAAGACATGATTGATAAAAGTAATTAATGATTAACTGAATTGATTTCTACTCATTGCTAGAACTTTGCAATTATTGCCACACTTCCTGCATGTTGCTTACCCATGCTTTCATGGTGCGGATTTCTACAAGCATGCTATTTTTATTATGTATGTTGGTCTCTCATCTCTTTCTGAAAGTTAAAAATGCATTCTTTTAGAAATTCTTTGTAAAGTTGAGAGTTTCCTTGTATAATAAGTTTTTGGGTTAATTTCTAATGGTATGGTTAGTTCAGGTAAGTTTTAACTCCAGCTGATTTAATAGAAGGATATGATATCTTGCACATATAGATTTTCTTGTAAAACCTAAATCTTAGGCACTGTAATTCTGTTATGTATGCGCACTTTTCATTTTCAAGGTTCTGAGCAACACAAATTGTGATATTCTCTTGGTGATGTGTTTTCTGTTCGAACATAATCTGTTTCTAGATGGGAAGAGGAATGGGAAGATGGTGTTCTTGTCAGTAGGATTCAGCTAGATCAAGAAAAGACTAGCTGATGCCATCATGGTCTTTCTTTGAAAAAGTTTCTTCAGCTGGATACCCGAATGGGCACGTCTCAAGAGGTTTGACACATGCTGTTGGCACTTGCTGATGTTCACATCAAAATTTGATGATGCCAAGGCCCTCTATGATTTTTTTAGGTAATAGTGAATGCAGTTGACATCTGATCGAAGAAAGAGTCTTCCCTTTCAAGGACTGTGATTGCTTGATAAAGGAACCTTCCTTCCGCGCCTCATTTATTCAGAGGCTCGGCCTTTCTGGTGTAACTCTCTTTCGCATATGTAAAGGCTTTGACAAAATTTAAGCGTATCGACGTCATGAATGCTATCCTGTCTATACCCTCTTTTGGATTCGTAGATAGCAAAGGAAGAGATGTATTGCATGAATCATGATTTTTAAATAGAATATTTGTAAACAAATTAAAGTTGTACGATGTCATAGGATAGCAGACGGATATTGACTGACTATTCTTTCATTGTTATGACGTAAAAGGGTGTACCAAATAAGTTGCTGGCTTCTAATTTTAACCTATGTAATATCTTGATTAAGCGGATCATGGTTGAAATTTAGTCACCGTGATTAATTGTTTGCAATTTTTCATATTGTCCGCTATGATATATATTCGATAATTCAATGCAAGCAAAGCAGGCAGTTGTCTCAGGGGTTCCAAGCGATCAAGGTCCACAATCAAAGCCCAACTAACGACAGCAGGGACTCACCAAACACAGGCGAAAGCTCATTCAGTCCCAGTTCTATACCTAGATTTCTAGAGAAGATATATAATTCCTCCGTGTTCTTGTTTTTTGAAGAAAAAATATTCTGTTGAAATTCAATCTATGGTGAAGAGATTTTTTTTCTCTAAAAGATCAGTATGACTTTTCATATTTTATTTTAATAATTTATTTCCTATAACTTATTTTAAAAAAATTTACTTTACAAAAAATAAATTTTCAAAGAGTCACCTCCGAAGAATTTTATCATTGAAGTTTGTTGTTAATGTATACTAATCTTTGTCACGGAAGGAAAAAGTAATAACTGATTTATTAGCTAGTGTGTGAAATAACAATGGGCTCCCAAACGGCCGGCCCATATATTTAAGAGCCCTATCAATCATTACATTATGTATATTAATGCTCTTTGTAATAATAACGTGTAAGAAGAAGTAAATTACGAAACCACACCAATACACCATAACATTAGACCTCTAATGATTCCATGCAAGGTGTTTTATGACTTTATGTATGTAAGGTTGAATGATTTATATGATAGACTTTGGAAAGCGTTTGGAAATACTTATAAAATAAAATTTTTTATAATAAAAGATATTTTAAAAACTTTTACAAAATAAATTTAATTTTTTGACTAAAAACTATTTAAAATTATATAATATATATACTTTTATACTTTTAAATTTTTTATAAAAATTTAAAATACTATAAGAATTTATTAAAGAAAATAAAATACTCGCTTAAAAGGATAGGCATTTGAAAAAATACTCGCTTTTCTAGTTTAAACGCTTTAAAAAATCCTCTAACAAATCAGACAGATATACATGAATACTCTTTTCTTTCTTCTTACCCCTGATGATCAGGAACAGAATCTGCCTATTTAATGAATGAAACCCTTCTCTTGATCCTTTTGACCCATATATACATCTCAAAAACTAGTAGCTCCAAGCTAAAATAAAGCTATGATATAGCTAGGTAGACAAAAACACTAGCTAGCAATCAGCTAGAAGAATAACATAGATAAACTAGTTGTAGCAGCCACTACTTTCTTTTCTGCTTGTTAGTTGTAGCTGTTTCAATCAATTAAATTAGCTAGTTACTTAATTACATTTGTTGTACACAGACACAGTGCAGCAGCAGCTAGCATGGAAGGCTCACTACGTAGTCTACGTCACCAGACGCCGCCCTACTACCTGCTGTGTGTCACCATTAATATGTACGGATTCGACATGAATTGCTTCAGCTGTATATTTTAGTTCTTTCTTCTATTCAAGCATCTCATTGAACTGAAAAATAACTGAATAAAAACCATAACCAGAATAAACAACACACATTATTTTCCGCTTGAAAGAAAAATACAAAGTCAAATACAAGATGATCCATGCAAAATTTAAAAAAGAAAAATCCAAAAGAGATAAAGAAAAGAGAATGCAGCAGAAGAGAAGAAAACGAACCGGCTGCACACGGCAAAGAAGCCGGCGCTCTCCAAGCCTTTCAAAATATTTCATTTCACTTCGTTTCATTTCAAGCTTCAACTTTCATAATTATTATACGTGCAGAAAACAGTACAATTGATATACTCACTACTCATATCAGCATTCAGCAGCAGCAGCAGCAGGTGGAAAAGAACGAAAAAGCATTACTCTCACTTAGCCCAAAATAGGTCAGACAGAATGCCTTCGACGTAAATATATATTCTTGCTTTTGTTTACCAAATATCAATGAGATTTTAAACTCATTGATCCATCAATATCATACTATTATTATTCTCTTTCTCCTGCACTCCACTGCAGTATTCAATATATAAAACATCCTGATGCATGAGAAAGAGAAAGCCAAATAACTACTTAAGCATTGACTACTGTTATGCAGCTAGCAGGTACGAAGGAGGAAAAGAAAGAAACAAATAAACCAAAATTTTTTTTCATCATTTCCCTGTGCAGGTTTTGTTCAGAGAGCTTGTTGTATATCTGCTAATAGTGTTGCTGCTTGCTTTCTGCTCTTGCTGCAAGGGGTTAAAATTTCCCATCATTCCTTCTGCTCACCTTTCGCCTATACGCCTATTACTAACCGACAAAACACAACCATTTTATTTATTTATGTTATACATACATATCTCATAAAACAACTGCTCACAATGTTCACCAGTTCATGGGCAATGAAAATTTTGTGGAAAATTAGTATTTATTAATGTTAGCAAAAGAAGAGACCGTAAAGCTTGATCTCTTTTTACGAAAACGAAGTCTTGTTACAGGGCTACCACGATAAGAATCTACTACTTAAAGATATATATGTATGGCTATATATGCAGCAGAATGCTTGCATATTGCATATTGCAATTGTTAAAAAAAAAGTTAGTCTGATATGCTTATTAATAATTATAAAATAATATTTATAATAATTTGAATTTATTTTTTTTATTATCAATTAATTTTGAAAAATTTTTAAATTTATCATATAGTATTAAAATAGATTAGGTCAGATTAGCTCAATATTTGGACTAAAATTTAACTTATTATTTATATCTATTCAGAATTTTTATGATCCGTTTTATTTTATAACAAAATTAGCTCATCTTATTTTAGAATAAATATTTCGTTTCATTCAAAAAACAGTTATTTCCTATATTATATAACACATATTAAAAAATAATTTAATTTTATATTATTTATTAATAATTTTAAAATAATATTTATAATAATTTAGCTCATTTTTTATTGTCAATTGATTATAAAAAAATTCTAAATTTGTCAATGCAGCTAACCAGTTATGTCTACTCCTTTATTTCATTTTCTATCCTAAACAAAGAATGAAATTGAATTATTCAAATTCCTTAAAAATATTGAAAACATGCTTTTAAGTTCTGGCTGTCCACCGTAATATGCTTAGCTAGAGTATTGTACTGTTTACTTCTCTTTTTTTTTTTTTTTTCAGATTCGTACTTTATACTTTGGTATGATATGATATGACAGGATGCATGTAATGCATGAGTAGAATAAAGAAATTAAGGGCTTATTTATATAACATTTCAAACTCACTTTTTAAATTTTATTTTTAATAAAAAAAATCTAAAAATAAATTATTTTTATTGAAAATTTATTTTTTAAATTTTAATTTAAAATTTACTTATAATATATAATAATTATAAAATATTATTTTTTTATTAAATATTTTTATTTTTAATCTTATTTTTTAAATTTATTTATGAAAAAGTGAATTTAATCTATAGTAAACACACACTAAAATTCAGCTTATTGAGTTATTGAATATTGTTAGGTTTCACCGCAATTGGAATGAGGCGAATGAATAATAAATATTTTTGATATAAAAGTTTTTTATAATACAAGTTAATTTTTTTTATTTTGAAAAATAAGTTATATTTTTTTGTCTAAAAAATTAATAAAAATAAATAAATATAAAATTTATAATATAAAATTTATCCAAAAATATGATATGAAATAGAATTTTTTTAATAGAATGAAATAGAATATCAAACGCAAATATGAAGCACATGAGTGTGTTTCAATTATATAAATTTTTTTTTAATATTTGAACTCCTTTGTGTTTTAATTTATCCCAAATGTAAACGCATTTCTAATTCAAATTTTAAAGAACTCATATTTATACGAAACTCATATTTTATCGAATAAAATATGTATATTGAGTAATTTATTTCTGAAGAAAAACCAGGGTGGGTGTTTGCTTTAGGGAAGCAAGCTTAAAAGAGACTAATTTAATTAAGAAACATGAACATTGTGATTAATAATTCATTAGTTGAACAAAAGTCTTTCAGCTACAATGCAGGTTTAGAAATTTATGGTTGAACATGTCAATCATTTTCGTTAACTAATAATCAAATCTCTCTCAGAATCTTTCTAAGTAGAGATGTTCATATTTGAATTCGGCGTGGTTTGGTATAACGTTTCGTCCCTATTTTATCTCTTTTATAAAAAAATTTGTTTCTCCAAATGTATTATAATAATAATAAATTAATTATAACGAATTTAAGAAAACTTTATTTAAAATATTAATTAAAAAATGGTTTTATAATATTATTAATAACTATATTGGAAAGTAAAAAAAAGTATTTTTATGAATATTATCTCAAAACTAATTGATAATGAAAAAGATAAGTATAAATTTTTATGAATATCATTTCAAAATTATTGATAAGTAATATAAAATTAAATTATTTTTAAATATTTGTTGTTCAGTAGAACGTTCTTTTTTTTATAAATTAAATTAATATAGATTATGTGTTTTATAATAAATTGACAATAAAAAAAATAAATCTAAATTTTTATAAATATAATTTTAAAATATTGATAAATAATTGAGGACTAAATTATTTTTTAACAATAAATGTGCCGAAACATGTTCTTCATCTAAAATGTAATTATGAACATATATATATTCAATTCATCTAAGATGACCTCACATTATAAAAGATTTCAATGAGGAATAAAAACACAACTGCTGCAATTGAAATTAAAAACACAGGACAGGACACAGGAGCTGCCAAACCTAACTAGCTAAAGTAATAAACTACTTGCATCAACCATAATAAATTGATGGTTTGATCCAGAAGTAGAAGAAGAGCCAATTAATAGTAGCGTTTAATTGCTATATTAATTCTGCCTGCCATGCAATTGCAGACAGAATAGTGAATGTTAGAAGGTCTTTGCAGTATTAATCAATTAATTAACTTACATATGGTAGCTACCTAGCTAGCTAGACAGATATGGACCATGTTTGAATTGAACTTCCAGAAACAAACTCTCATCCACTCCTTTTCCTTACTTTTTCCATTTTCTATGTGATGCAGTATTGGTTATTTCAATTACTATATAAATTTACTTGCACTTTTCAATTTTTAAATTTGATAATTAACATATTTTAATATCACTATAAATTTTTAAATATTACTTCACATAATTTAATTATCATTTTGAATTTTATTTCTAATTAAATATACTTTTACAAAATTCACTTTTATATATAAAAATACATTCTTAGAAATATTTAAAATAAAGAATTTTTTAAATAAAATTTATCTGAAAACTTTAAATATATTAAGGTTTTTAAAATTTAAAAATAAATAAAATGAATTAAAAAATATAAATAAAAAAATGCTACGAAATCAAACGCTCTTTTAATTACAATAACTGGTAGGTGCTATAGGTTTGCAGGGTGATACTGGTAAGCAGGGTGCAGTATTTTAGTGGTGCAGTGGGCAGGGAGAATTTTCAGATGCTTGCCAGATTGGTCATTTGAATGATTTCTTTTACTTGCTAGACTAGACAAACCCCTGCTAGCCTGCTACGTACCTAAGCTACTATCTCCCTATATTCTTCTTAAAACAGTTTGGTAATGCACCAAATTTTGACTCATTTGCATCAACCCAATCCTTACTTTTTTTTTTTTTTTTTTTTTTTTTTTTTTCTATTTTTACATTTTCTTATAAATATTTCCACACTCTTTATCTAATTATTTGATTAGAAGATAAAGATTCGTTCCCTTTGTATTTACCGTTTTGATATAATTGTCTGATAAAAGAATTAAATAGTCAAAATTTAAAACATGTAGATGAATGTATACAATGAGAAGGGAGTGTGTATACTCTTCATATATGGGGGTTATTTGCATTTTAACTCAAATTTTTAATAAGAAATAATTTAATATTTAACTTTTTTTAAAAGTTAATAAATTGTGATTGAATTATATATATTTTTAAATTATAAAAATAAGATCAATTTTTAAAAATATTATAAAAATATTAGATTAAGAGTGAGTAAATTAATTTTATATTAAATAAAATTATAATAACAAAAATTAATATATCAGAAAGTTGTATAATTCAAATTTTTTATTAGATTGAACTTTTACTGTCTAAAACGAACTCTTATTTTGATTAATTTTTTCATTTCGATATTTTATCAACAAAAGAAATTATTAAAAAAATTATTTTAAACGACTGTGAACGAACCCTATAAAGATATTAAACGGTAGTTTTATTTACGAGGCTTTGTATTTTACTTTAATTATTTATGTGTTTGGTCTTTGCCATTGCCAAGATAGTTGACTCAGTGACATGAAATGAAATGAAAAGTAGAGAGAGACATTCTTTGAGTTGCCCTTTGACCTCTTCAAACAAAACTCTAACCTAACAAAGCAAACTCTCTCTTGAATAAATCTTTCTTCATGTGTAGATTTTCTACTGACGTACGAGCGTACTTGAATTTTGTACATCTTCAAACGTAAAGAAAGAGTTTATAGCATACACACTTGAACAGTTCTCTCTCTTTTTTCTTCATTTTTTTTTTCTTTGGTTTGGAGAGAGAGAAAGAAAGATAAATATCAAAGCAAGAAGGATCAGTAGTAGATCAGAGGAGCAAGAAGCAATATCGATCCTGTTCGTGTTTCCCAAAGAAGCGAACAGATTCTCTACGGACGTTTTCTTTCTTCCTTGTGATCTTCGTTAATCGTATTTATACAGACGTTTTCTTTTCAATTTTTCCTTCTGTCATCTTATATATCCGGCTCTGAGTCAAAAACATAAAAAAAATTTCTCCATTCTCTCTAATCTTCTGCAATCTATTCATTATTATTCTTCTGAGAGGAACATCACAGTGTCGTGATCTTCATCATCAGTAAAAACCCTTCTCCTCTATCTTCTCTATGGATCGATTCATCTTTCTTTGAGTTAATTAAACGCTGCTGTTAATTCTCATCCTTATTAATTCTTGTGTCCTCGTGGTTCATACGTGTTTATGTAGTTGTAGTACTTCCAATGATCCTTGTTATTTAAGACGAACCCAGCTCTCTCCTGTATAAACCTGAACTAGGAGTAGAAGAGATAACCTTGTTCGATCTTTCGGTTTCAAGAAGGAAAAAAAAATTGATCTTTTCTAAAACGTAAGAAATTAAAACAATGGGGAGTGGTGATGCTGGATCAGGGAGGAATAGAGCAGTGAGACAATACATAAGATCAAAAGTTCCTCGACTTAGATGGACACCTGAACTCCACCGTTGCTTCGTCGACGCCATTGAAAGACTTGGTGGCCAAGACAGTTACGTACTTCTAGTCGCTATAGTTTTCTTTTTCTTTTAATCTTTCTGATACTTTCTTCCCTTTCTCAAGTTCTTTCTTCTTTTTTTTCCCTTTCTCATGTTTGATGTATGTGTTACAGAAGCTACACCAAAGCTTGTGCTTCAACTGATGGATGTAAGAGGGCTGACAATTTCCCATGTCAAAAGCCATCTTCAGGTTTTATTTTATTTCACCTCTGTATAAACATATATTAGATTGTGCATCCTTTGTTTATTTTTTCTTTTTAAACATGATTTAGATAGATATTTATAATATAGGAGCTGACGAAGTTCAAATGTGTGATGGGTTTTGTTTTTCTGGTTTGAACAGATGTACAGAAGCATGAAGAATGATTCTATTAAGCAAGCTTGGAGACGAGGTCAATATTAGAAGAACATGTTTTTGTTTACTATTATTTCCATGATAATGACTGTTTATTTTTCCTCTTTAATATTCTTGTTCGAGTAAATATTAATTTTCTTTTGTTGTTGTAGTTGTTATTACTATGTCATGGGAGTTTGAGAATGTGAACTCTCTCTATCAGCTTCTTCAATTCTTGTTCCAGATATTTTTGAACTTATCCCACTGCTGCTATCCTGATCATAACATAGTTCTTATTAATGCAAAAATCTCATTTATTTTCCAAAGTAGTAGATCTTTTGGCTACACCTATGATCTTTCTCTCTTTCTTTTGATTCCTTAGGTAAAGCTAGCAGTTTAGGATCAAAAAGAGAATAAAAAAAAGCTCTCTTCTATTTTTGTGCTTATATATAGTTCTATTTTTCATGGGCGGTTGTTTATTTTTCTTGTTGTTTCCTTACTTGAGAAGTAAATCTCTTCTTTTGAGGGTAAACAAGTAGTAGCTAGTAGTAAAAGACCATTCACACTTTTTCTTCCAATGTCCAGCTTTTTCCTTCATTCACATTTCAAGATTCTTTTCTTTTGATGATGTCTTTTAGTTTGAATGCTTCAAAATACTAATATGAATGTAGTACTCTTTCATGTCTAAAATTAATTAAACAAGATCGTAATAACTAAGTTTAATGCCTACTTTTTTGGTTTCTGATTATGATGACCAGAGTTGCTGCAACAAACTCAAGACCATAGCAGGAGTTTTTATGAAGACAATGATCATGGTTCATGTGCTATTGATGATCAGCATCCACTGAAAAGGTTTTGCCAAATTAAAAAGCTACTCAACTTTTATATCTTCTCTCTTTACACGAGTTCTCAAATTAACAAGAGACAAAACAAAATCATTTCTTTTCTTTTTCTTTTTCAACTTCTCAATGCAGCTTTTTCAGCTTGATCACTAGACTTGGTTTCTTTCTTTTATCTATGTTTGTGTTTTACTTTACTATTATTTTCTGAGCAGCAGAGGTAGAGTGGAGAGACATCCCATCTACAACAACAAAGGGTTGCAGTGCTGCAGCTGGTTTGATGATTACTTGGAAGCCATTGGCATGAGCATGAACATAGCGAAAGGAATTAATGAGATGGAAAATATCAGGTGGTGGCCGCAGAGAGGTACTAGTCTTTCTAGCAACCTTCATCCCCTGGATTCCAGTGTTCAACAATCTGACCATCCTAACAAGGTACTCTACATGAAAATTAATCATAGCAAGGTTATATAAGTTCTTCATTTTTATATTTTTTTGGGTGATAACTTGTAATAGCTAAAACTACTCGAGTATATGCATGGTTGAAGATGTTTATCACAAAGTATTATCTCTGAACTTTCCATAACTTGGAATGCTTTATGAAATTACTGATGATTTATGAAGCTAGGTTTTCATTGATCGATATAAGTTAGGAATGCAAGAAGCATTGATTCATTCAGTCTTTGCCTTTGGCATTAAATGTTCTCATTGTACAATAAAAATTGATCATCAGACCTTGTAACAATTGCAGTTCATAGTCTAGGACATTGATCAAAGTTTTTTTTTTTCAGATTGGCGTGGCTGATAGCGACCGTTGCACCATAGAGAAGAAGCTGGAAAGCATCAACGCAAATAGTCACCTATCAACTGAAGAGGAGAATCATTCCAGCGGAATAAACGAAATCGATCGGTGCTCTCTTTCGCTGACGTTATCACTTCACCCGCAGCAGAAGAGCAGTGCTTCATCTACTACTAGTACCACATGCGCTAGCAGCAACTTCTTCTCTTCATCCTCTAGTATGGACTTCAGTGGTTGCTCTAGTTACTCCGGCGTGAATTTGGACTTGTCCATGTCTACTATCTGCGGTTCTCAACTTTCTTCAAAGTTCTTTAAGATCTTGCTGTAACAATCGTTTTCTATATGAACTTTTTCTGCTAAAATTTTGAAGGATCTAGCGATAAATTTGGTTGTCCCATGGATTATTATTACTACGTGGAACACTTTGAAGCAGGTGAGATTTGGCAATTATCAATTCAATGTGAATCACTGCAATCCATTCATTCATTCATCGCCGAAACAGAACATTCATCAATGGAATCTGGTCCTATTAATAAATTTTTATTTCAAGTGGTCCTTCTGCGTTCTTGTTGCAAAATTATCGGCGTACCATTCTTTCGTATGATATATTATAAAACATTGTTTTCATGTTCGATTAAACAGTAGGAAAGAACAACAAACTTTTAGCTGAAAACATGGTAAACATATTCGAGTGTTGTCCTTAGTTTCAGTACATGAAATAAAACTGTTAAGCTATCGATCATCATAGCGTTTTTGGTTGTCCTATTCAAATTTGCAGAGAAGTAGAAAAAATCCAACAGCATTTGAACAGAAAACAATAAATTATCGATTGCACAATGCAATGATCACACAAACAATTTGGTTTCATAAGGAATGAAAGATTTAAAAAAATTTCAGTATATAAGACTGTTTGGAAACAAGGATTTGACTTAATTTTAAACCCTGTTTATGTTTTTCTTTATTCTCCTACTGTTTGATCAATGATATAAATAGAGTTTTTCTAACAAATGTTTCCTTCCTTATTAATGGCATCCATGTGAAATGTTAAGAGGAATAAAAACTAATGATCATATTAGTACACCTGGAATTGGTAGTAATTCCACTGTGTCGTAAATTGTTGTATTATTTAGGAGATATATGGGAGTATTTATTGAAAAAAAGTTTTTTGAAAAAAAGAGATATTTTAAAAATTGTTATAAAATTAGCTCTATTTTTTGTATTTTAAAAAAATAATAAAAAAATTTTATGACGTAGAATTTGTTTGTACTATTAAAATTTTTATAAAAAGTTTATAGAATTTCTAGAAGCTTTATTGAAAAATATAAAATAAAAAGTTGGAGAAAAAAAACTCCCCAAATGTAATCTTAGTATTATAAAAAAGAATTGGTAGTTTTTTAAGCATGTGAATTTTACTATTCATCTTTTCTAATTCAAAAAATTCACACATTTTAATTGAGCGTTCTAAATTTTATTTTTAATTTAACATCAAATGTTTAAAAAAAGATTACTCTAAAATTTACTTTACATTTTAATTTATCACTCTAAATTTTAATATACTTGTCAACTCATTTCGAAAAAAATTAGAACACGTTTTTAGTTATTTTTGTTACCAATTTTAAATTTTGTTACTAAAATTTAACGAAAATATCTTTTTATATATATAGTTATCACATATACACTACTTAATGAGCTTCGATATTTTTTATGACCGAAGTAATCTTAAACGTTGTAGTTACTTATACAAGGCCATGTCGAGCCCATGGCCCATATAGCCCATTTTAAATGGTGGATAACATTTCAATTTGGTTCTCCTTTTTCTTTGCTATATAACAGTTAAGAGGGATAACAGTTAAAGTTAGCACACATAAATTAATTAAGGAGCTGTTTGGCACCGCTTATGGTAAATTATTTATCAATTTTTTTTTATTTCATATTTTTTAATACATATTTTATAATTATATAAAAAATTTATTTAAAAATTTAAAAAGTGTAGAAAAATTCTACAGAATGAGATCTTTTTATTGTATATTTTTATTATTTTTTTGGAAGTTAAAAAAATAGAACTTATTTTTTAAAAAGATAAAAATACTTTTTATTTTAAAAAAATTCTATTTCATAAGTACTTCCAAACGCCTCCTAAATTAACAATGATTACTAATTACCAAACATAATAGCAATTCATAATCACATTGTTCATGAACTCTAGAGCAGTTGAAACGTAGAGTTTTCCACTTTAAACAAATAATCACAGACTTTCCTCGAATTTTTTTTGTATATATATGTATTAGTGTTTCCATCAATGGTTTTACTTTGCGTATATATATATACACGTATATAATTTCAAATCTTTAACAATGGCAAAAGAAAAAAGCCAAGAACCAATAAAAAGAAATCGAAGACTTTGTTCAATAAACTACCAAAACGTAGAGATTGTACCAACCGAAACTACTAGTCGTTGTAACATATATATCAAATGGAATAATTTTTTTTTTTTGGGTTACTTGCAACAAGAATCAGTTCACATTCAAATTTATAAAGATTCTATATAATTGATAACATTTCACACTAAACAAAATTAAGCTCGAAAACAATTACAAGTTTACAACCATGGATCAGCTGCAAGGAAGAAACTCTGCAGCGTTTCATCGTTGCATGCTTGCCGTGTTCGTTCTCACAGCACTAGTTCTCTTCTTCGCTGCATTTCCTACAAACGTGATTTTGACAGGAAGCGGAGACGCGTTTATTCCAAACTCATCATCATCATCAATGGATGTCGCAGTTTCTGCAGGGGGGAAAGAGTACTTCAATGCCACTGCTGTTTCCACCATGGTTGCTAACGTAAGCTTTTCAACATAATTTTGTTTTTGGCTTTCTGTTTAAGTTTGAGGTTTTTTGGTACCTGCATATTTTTTTTCTGTGTAGGAAACTAAAGAAGAGGTGGAGCTACAAAGAATACTTACCATTGCAGCAATGGAGAACAACACTGTCATTCTAACCACGCTGAACTCTGCATGGTCTGAACCAAATTCGATTATCGATCTCTTCTTAGAAAGCTTCAGGACAGGAGAGAACACGATTGAACTTCTTAACCATCTGGTGATTATTGCCCTCGACGAGATGGCTTATAAACGATGCGTATCGATTCATCCGCATTGTTTTGCTCTTAAAACAAAAGGAGTTGATTTCTCAGGGCAGAAAGATTTTCTAACAGATGGGTATTTGAAGATGATGTGGAGACGAATCGATTTCTTAAGATCAGTTCTACAGATGGGATACAACTTTATTTTTACGGTATTAATTAAACTTTTTTTTTTTGGTGGAAAATTTTTGTTTAATTTGCATAAGATAAAGTTCGTTAATGGTTTAATTTTTTATCTTTTGTTCATTGCAGGATGCTGATATAATGTGGTTTAGAAATCCACTGCAACATTTTTACGTTAATGGAGATTTTCAAATAGCATGCGATCAGTTTTACGGAAATTCTACTGATCTGCACAATTCGCCGAACGGAGGATTCAACTACGTGAGATCAAATAATCGAACTATAGAGTTCTACAAGTTTTGGCACGAATCAAGATTGAAGTATCCAGGAAATCATGACCAAGATGTTCTCAACTTCATCAAGTTCGATCCTTTCATTAAAGAAATAGAACTGGAAATAAGGTTCTTAGATACGGTTTATTTTGGTGGAATTTGTGAACCTAGTAGAGATTTCAGTAAGGTTTGCACGATGCATGCGAATTGCTGCATAGGATTGGAGAAGAAGATTAATGATCTGAAAGTTATGCTCGAGGATTGGAGGGAGTTCATGGCCTTGCCGTCAGAAACGAAGCAATCGGCTGAGAAGAAAACATGGAGGGTACCGCAAAAATGTTAAATAATACCCTGAAAATAATGTTAGAAATTAACTTATACACTATCAGATAAGAGTGTATAAAATTTCAATAAGAGAAAAATAGTTCTTGTAAGGGTCTAATAAGATATAAATTCTCTAACATTATAAACATATTTTAATAATATATTGTTTTTATGTTATGTATTGTTGACTCATTCAATGAATCAATACTACTTTCATTTTGTTTCTACTCTATTTATTATTCTAAATCATTGTTCTTCAATTGGAGTCATAATTGAGAATTGACTACGACGTTTTCAACTAAATACTTCCATGCAATAAATTCATTACTAAGGTAACGTTCGAGAATATTCTGAAAGGGAGTATTGTTTAGATGAAAAAATATTTTCATTGTTTTATAAAAGAATTTTACTAAAAAATAATTAATAAATAAAAATCTTATAACGTAAATTTTATTTTTTGATATTATATACATACTTAATAATAAAACTAAATTCGTAGAGCAGCATCCACATGTCCATGAAACAACAATAATTAACCCATGAAAACTTAATTTTCACTTTTTTCCTTTTGATAAATTTCATAATCACCTAAAAATTCCACGGCGATGAGCTTGACTATACTGTTATGAAACAACCTTGATTTCGTCAGTGAAAATAACCCAAATGATTTTGAAAATAATCCATTCTTATCGAAGACTTTTCTACGCATAATCCAGTTATATATAAAGAGCATATATATGTAGCTTATTTGCGTAGCTAGTTAGAAGACTAGAATCAGTGGTTCATGGAGCAAGGGAACGCAGCAGCAGCAGCGGCAGCGCAGCGGCGAAGCTACTTAAAAGTGTCGCTGGTTATCGCTGCGATACTGCTGCCCTTTGCAGGGCTGTACTACTATTCTGTTCTACCTTCGCCGTTGTTGCTGCTGCCTTCGAGCAACAGTAGTAATTCAACGGCGGCCGGCGAAGTCACTACTGTTGTTGCTGAGGTGAAATCATGTTATCTTTTCTTTCTAACTCTCTAGCTTGGTCATAAGCTTAATATTTTCGAGGATAGCTGATATATTCTTTGAGATTCAGAAAAAAAAACACCTTTTTTAATTGTTCGTCTTTTCTCTTCTGTTTTTCCATCGCCCTTTTGTTTTGCAAGAAACCTGTTCTTTGGCACTTTTTAGCAGCACTTTTTCAAAAAAATTTATTTTAGATTTTATATTTTTAAAATTTAACTAATAAATTTTATCCGTAAAATTATATTTTATTTATTTTTAATAAAAACTTTTATTACAAAAATTTCAATTTTAAAAATATTCCGGGACATTTCCAAAAGTCCAATTTTTTTTTTGGTTGGGATGAAGACTGGAAGTTGATAATTATGTGCTCCCTCGTTAGTCAAACATTAATTGTTTATTCTTTTCCGCACATTTGCTAAAGAGAATTTCTCCGTTGTTTCTTAACTTTCTAGTCATTATCAGCCTTTGGTAGGCTATAGAAACATGTCTGGCGATTTTTTTTTCATAATTTTTATTTTATATTTTTAATAAAAATTTTAAAATATTTTATAATTTAATTTTTTTAAAATATGTTATAAAATCTTTTTATTAACTATTTCTATCAACTTTTTTAAAATAAAAAATAAAACTTATTTTAAAAATTTTAAAATATCTTTCTTTTTTAAATTCTTTTTCAATAAGTACTTACTTTCAAATAATTCCTTGATTATTTCCTCATTCCAATTCCTACCAAACCATATAAATAAATCCTCCTTTTTTTGTTTGGAAAAAAATCATATATCATACTTTGTTTTATTGATATTTCTATAATCATGTTTTACTTATTTCATCACTAAAATTTCTCCCTAAAATAAAGTTTATCACTAAACTAAAAATGACTTTTTTGTAAATAATTCAATACTGCCTGAACAATATTACATAATATTATTGATAGAAAGCTGGTGAAGCCCAGTTAAGGCCCCCACAAATCCCAACCAGAACACACGTCTTTTTATTGGGTCAGGTCAACCTGAAATCTTTTCTAAGCCCAACAATGGCCCATCTACATCAACCGGCGCCTGTGAAAAGAACACTCTTCTCTCTTTTCTCTCCACTCCTTCTGTGTACTCTGCTTCACTGTAAAAACCAACAGCAAAAATGGAATCAAGATCAACGCCGGTGATGGCGTCGCCTGGAACGTTCCGAGTAGAGATACCGTTGCTAATCATAGCCGCTTCTGCTACTGATGTCGATTTCCCCTTCACTGCAATTCATGCCAGTCAAATCGCCGGCAATCTCACTGATATCTGTAGCGATGAGTTCTTGCTTGCATAAGAATGCTTAATTCAATCCCTCTCATTATTCTCCATTCACGTACTGATCGAAGTTTTTTTTTTGGTTTTTTCTTAAATTTTTGGTAGAAATTTTAGAAGTTTATCCTTCAGAAATTTGATCTTGTTATCTATCAATGGCAGCGTTTCTGTTCAATTTTCCGTTGTTAATCGATGTCGAAAATCTCTATCAACCAACTGATGAGAAACTGTTTGTAGGAAACTGAGGAAGCCAAGCTTCGGAGAATTCTCAAGGATGCAGCAATGGAGAACAACACAGTCATTCTAACCGCACTGAATGCTCCATGGGCAGCTCCTAACTCGATTATCGACGTCTTTCTCGAGAGTTTCAGGATAGGAAACGGGACAGTGGAGCTTCTAGACCATCTTGTCATAATTGCGTTTGATGAAAAGGCGCTTGCGCGATGCGTTGCCATTCATCGTCACTGCTTTGCTCTCACTACCGAGGGAGTTGATTTCTCGCCGCAAGAGAATTTCATGACAGACGGATACTTGAAGATGATGTGGAGAAGAATCGACTTTCTACGCGTTGTCCTGCAGATGGGATACAGCTTCATCTTTTCGGTAAATCCACATCCTTCTACTACAACATATTATGATTTTCAAGATGAAAATGAGAATCGAGGTACTAAACATTTTGGGTGTATATGTACAGGATGCGGATATTGTATGGTTTAGGAATCCACTACAACGATTTTATGTAGATGGGGATTTTCAGATATCATGCGACTATTTTCATGGAAATGCTGCTGATATAAAAAATTCGCCAAACGGAGGCTTCAACTACGTCAGGTCTAACAACAGAACCATCGAGTTCTATAAGTTTTGGTACAAATCAAGGGAGAAGTACCCAGGGAAACATGACCAGGATGTTCTCAATAACATTAAGTACGATGCATTCATCAAGGAAATAGGTCTGCAGATTAGGTTTTTGGCCACTCGGTATTTTGGTGGGATTTGTGAGCCTAGTAGAGATTTCAATAACGTCTGCACTATGCATGCCAATTGTTGCATTGGCTTGAAACGAAAGGTTAATGATCTCAGAGTCATGCTCGAGGATTGGCGGAATTTTACATCTCTTCCGCCAGAAGTTAGGCAGTCCCGAAAAAGATCATGGAGTGTACCCAAGAACTGCAGGTTATTCAGATGAAACTGCTCGTTTATCATTCAAAGCAGATTTTGTTAATAAACTTCGCATCCCTGTGTTACTCACACATCCAATATTTTTGCAGTCTTGCTCCTCTTGAAAATTGACCAAGCATTGTGTCCGGAAGATGTGCAAACAAAATTCATTGTAAAGATTGCAGACTTTAGTTCTTATCGTATAGTACTGTGTGCTGTATGAGATAATCTCACTGTTGTCTTATGTTTTGCAGAAAGAGATGAAGACGCAAAGTTCGCAGAGCAGTTTTCTCTTTTGTTTTTTTTTTTAATTTTATTTTTTCCAATTCACAGTTAAATTTATGGAGCCTATAGAAAGGTCTCAATCTGTTGCAAACTAAAACAACTGTTCAATTGATTCAACAGTGTCGCAGTGGAAGCTTAATCATGGTCGGAAAATATCATTTTCGTAACTTCCTTAGTTCATTTGTGATGATTCGCCTCTTCGATTTGCTAACATCAATGATGTAAGTATAGTATGATCATGATATTGGTACTGTAAGACCACAGAAAAGTTTTTCAACAAAGAGATGATACATCGCTTTATTGACAAAAAAAAGAAATTCTTATTTACTCGCTACTCTAGACAGACATTAATAAGGTAGGCATGGTGTTGGCATTTTGTCGAACACCTAGCATGCATGACGAACAAAAACTTTTCGAGTTAAAAGTAAGAGCCGTATTTCTTATGTACCTTCAAGCTTCGGTTATGAAGTTCGCTTGGAATCAATGTAACCTTGCAGAGCTTGCAACTAATCTTTAGTCGGCAGCGTCTCGTTGTTCTTGATCGACCGGTGTGCATCAGAAATCTCGCTCCAAGAAACAGAAGCCTGCTGGAAAAATTAAGAAAATCACTCATTCATTCATTCATATTTCAATTTATGCATTCAAACATACTTGTTGTGCTGATTTTACCCAGAAGCAAAGAGCACAATCTGCCTTGAAAAAATGTTCTTGCCTAGCACTCTCATCTTCACTGCCTGTTTAGTTGTTAGTTCAGCAATCAACTATAACTGATAGAAAGATTAATTAATTAAGGAAGGTGCGTTTCTCATTTCCGTTTCAACTTCTGAGCTATTTGTTTCCTGATGCTGTTTTTCGTGGCGTAGCTTTCTACTTGAAGTAACAACTTAGCTCTCTCTCTATAGTTGAGCTCATGAATTTGCAAGTCTATTGCCTAGTTTTCTACTTAAAGTAACAGCTTAGTTCGCTCTCTATAGTTGAGCTCATGAATTTGCAGGTCTATTGCGTAGTTTTCTGAACTCAGGCCTTGTGAAATTAAGTGATCTTTTAATTGATCTAGCACAGAATAAATTCTGCTAGAGCTCTCGTGTCTTTTGTCTTCCACGACAAACTCAAACATCTCGCCATCGACCTCAATCAAGCTACTTGCCTGATCCTTCTTTATTCTCTTGCTTTTCATAAGCTTCCATAAATTCCTCGCGACTAGTGACATCCGATTTTCGTAATACAAATTTGATACCAATACATAAAGCCCTCCGCTGTTTGTCTCCAACTCCATGAGTTGTTTCAGTGCCTGATTTGCAATCTCTAGACTCCCATGATTCCTACAAGCAGCAAGCAAAGCACTCCAGACCACAACATCTGGCTTCATCGGCATTCTGTATATCAGTTCAACCGCTTTCCTAAGTTTCCCTTTTCTCCCTAGAAGATCAACCATGCAGGCGTAGTGTTCGATTTCATATGGAACTCTGTAGATAAGGTTCATGGACTTGAAATAAAATTCACCTATTTCCAATAAACCTCCGTGGCTGCATGCAGATAATAATCCTGTGAAGGTGAATCCATCAGGCAAGAAGCCCTGACAAACCATGCTTTCAAAGAGTTCGACTGCAGCAGATGCACGCCCGTGTATTGCCAACCCTGCAATCATTGAGTTCCACGAAACGATATCCTTTCTCTGCATTAAGTTGAAGATATCCAATGCAATGTTGATAGGGCCACACTTAGCATACATGTCGACAAGAGAGTTCATGAGCAAAACACTGGGATTGGTAAGGTTTTTGCAAATATAATCATGAGTTCTCTTTCCAACAACCAAATCACCAATCTGGCTACAAGCTGAAAGAACAATAGTAAGAGTTACCTCATCTGGTATAACCCCTGAATCTTGCATTTTATTGTAAAGAGTCAGACCTTCTTGGCACAAACCTTGGTGAATATAAGAAGAGATCATAGCATTCCATGACGCTATATTTTTACCAGACATCTGACTGAACAAAAACCTAGCAACATCAACATGCCCATGTCTAGCATGAGCGCATACTAAGGAAGTCCAAGACAAAACATTCTTCACACGCATCTTGTCAAAACATATTTGAGCAAGACCCAAGTCTCCGCATTTTCCATACATATCCAGTAGTGCATTTGCAACAATCAGGTCGTTACTAGAACCACTAGTCTCAATGTAACCGTGAAGACATCTGCCCAAGTTGAGATTCCCCGTCTGCGAACAAATGGAAAGAAGGGTCGTCAAGGTAAACTCATCAGGCTTTAAGCCTAAATCCGTCATCCTTCTGAACGCAGAAAACGCATACCCACAATCGCCTAACTGGGAGTAGCCGCGAATCAGTGAGTTCCAAGAAACAAGGCTTCTGCAAGGGATCTCGTCAAACACTTTCCTCCAAAACGTCACATGGCCACACTCAATATAAGCATGAAGAAGTGAATTCATGACAAAGACATGTGCACTGAACCCAAGCTTAAAAGTCAATGCATGTATCAGTTGTGCTTCAATAAAAGCCGTTTCAAATGCGCAAGACTTGAGTACAAAGGGGAGGGTGAAGCCATTTGGGAGTAACCCACCCCGAATCATGCTCCGGTGGAGGACAAGGGCTTCAATAGGGACCTGGCCTGCTTTAGAGTATCCACGAATGAGGGTGTTGTACATGAAACGATTCCGGTGAGGCAAACTATCAAACACTTTGCGTGCATACAATAGATCGCCAGCTGCAGAGAGTGAGCAGAAAGCAACAAGCTTGGATACAGCAATGGTATCATCCATCAATCCAGTGGTGATTATATGAGCATGGATTTGTTTGATTTCTGATATAGACTGATATTGCTCTATAAGGGAGGGTAGGTAACTATTTTGCACGGGAAATTTGAATTTGGTGAAACTGGCAGGTAGTTTGATCATGGATTAAGAAAAACACGAGAAATATTTAGAAATTTTTTCTCGACAAGATCATTGGAACTGTAGTTATTACCAGTAGATATTCTGCCAACTGGCTTCTTCAAAACCTTCCACTTAACACAGTGACGGTTACGTCCGTTTGTAGCGCGTGTTTCTATCTAGCAATTTCCATATTTAATTATTCTCATAATCATCCCATCATTCTTGATTTAGCGTTATCAGATTCTCATTTTTTCTTAGGTTCTTTAATGTTAATATTATGTACTTATAAACTTCAACGTACGGGACCAATAGTGCAAATTATCTGAAACATTGTCTTTCTTCTTCGTTGGTTATAAAACAATTGATCACTGTGTTCGAGAAGCTCCAAGGAGCAAAAACAATGGCGTCTTCGGTAGCTCTGTTCTCGATCTCATGTTGTTGCTTCAACTCTTCTTCGCTTCTTCACTCCCGCTCTCTTCATATTCATCTCGCTCTTTCTACTTCTTCTCGTTGTTCTCCTCGCTGGAAATCGGACAGCTGTAGCAATCGCAGGCTCGTTGGTGTCCGAGCGAAGCTGGCCGATGCGAAGTCCGGCTTCAATCCGAAAGCTGGAGTCGCAGTTTATAAGCCGAAGTCTTACGATGAGCTCGTCTCTGATGCCGCACGGTCTCTCGCCTACGCGCTCGATGATGGAAAAACTCGCCTGGAAATCGAGTTCCCGTAAGTTTCTTTGTCAAAGTTTCTGCTTCTAGTTACAATGTTTGGATTTTTTTTCCAGTCTCTTTGGGATATATTGGTGCTTTTTAGTAGAATTTCCTAGCGATATTTTTGTGTGACTGGTGTTTATTTTGGATTGTGTAGGAGAGCTTAGGAATATTTCGCTTCTTCTGTAGATTATAGTCCTTCGGTAATACCGATATCTTGGAAACCCACGATTTTTGAGATCTCTTATTGTATAGGTTATATTGTAGTGAATAATAGGTAGTCAGACGATTCTTCATTCAGAAAACAGAGTTAGCCGGTATATATGCAAGAATGGTTTTTATTCGTTATTGTATACATATCTCTGATGCCTTTTCCTTTTCATTTTGTAAATGCGTTATGGTGACTAGGCCCTTACCAAGTAGCATTTCTTCTTACAAGGTACTTGTCCTGATGCTTATGTCTTGCAATTTTATTTTTAGGGAGATGGAGTTATCTTTACAACATGTTAATTTTATGGTTCCTTGATATTTTTGTCTATAAAGGGCTCCTCAGATGAGTTCATTGATGCCAATATCCAACTTGCCCTTGCCGTTGCAAGAAAAGTTCAAGAGATGAGAGGAACCAGAACTTGCATTGTAAGTTGAGTTGACGATTCTACCTTGAAGTTTTTAACGTTAAAAGACTCTTCATAAAAAATATGATGGTTTATCTTTTATTCTTTATTTTCTGACTATGAATTCTCGTGGGTTTTAGACTTTTACTGGATTGTGATGCTTTTCGTCATTGTGGAGAATGTTATCCTGCTTACTCTATTATAGGAGATGATGAAAATGGATACCAGGAATTCAAACAGTGTAGGATTTCCTTGTTTCATATATTTTCTAGCAATTTGTTGGCTGGCAGGTTTTCCAAGTCACCATTCAAGTTACTCGGGAAACTAAAAGCTGTAATCCTAGTTGTTCTTATGGAATAATATTCTTATAGCTTTAGGTTCTTTTGTTGCCTTGTAACAAAAGGATGCTGAGAGCTTTACTAATTTGCAGGTATTCCCTGACAAACCAGAAAAGAGGAGAGCTTCTCAGTTATTCCGCACAGCTATTGAGACAGTATGTTCTTTTATGAAATGAATGTTCTACTACTGTTTTGGTGCAATAGATTATGAAAGTAATGATGTTTCAGTTATAAGATTTTCTCCTATGAAATGTGCGTTTTACTGTGTTTCTTCGATGGCTTTCCTGAAATCTCAGTACAAATCATACGTCTGTTTATTGCTTCAGATCACTGGAGTAACCATTGCTTCATTGGATGATGTACCTAGTGGTCCTGTGACAAACTTTTTCAAATCTGTCAGAGACACGTTGGATTTTGATTTTGCAGATGATGCTGATGAAGGTTTGTTATAAACTAAGGACTCACTGTATGCTCTAAAATACACCAGTTCTATGCTTGCTAGTATTTTTAATAATTTTATTTTACAGTAACATTATTATTGGTGACAGATAATCACATAAAAGTAGTTGGTGCTACAAAGTCATTTTTTTTCTAGAAGAAAGAAAATGATTGCCAGTGTTGCCTGCTTTGGCAACTCATATATCTTTTTGTAAAACATGCTGCAATTGTTTTTGGCTTAAAGGTCCAATTATTTGAGATAACAAAACTTAATACGAGCTAATTCTTTTCTAACTAACCTGTGCAGTGAATTCAAAGTCGGATGAACCACCCTCACTATATATTTTCATTAACAGCAGCACCAGAGACCTTTCGGCAATAGAGAAGTATGTGGTATGCATCTGTTCTTACTAGGACAAGCTTTCTTTCTGTACATGTAGCAATAATTGCTGTTATGGACATGATACGTACATCATTTGCATTTATAAGTTTGTTTGATTTCACTATTGCGGCTCTGAGATATCATTCTTTGGTCAAAGTTTTTGTAATTTATATTACACGAGAAGCATGAGCAGACTTTACTTTGGATCGTTTGTGTATAACAAACTTACTATTGTTTGGATAGAAAGTAGTCAACATTTATTTCATTAAAATAATGTTCATTTCCTTAACCAAAAGTGATATGATAATGTATTGATCAGTATAGGTATGCCATGCACCTAAAGTGCATCATGTTAGTAGAAGTTTGTTGTAGTTGTGTAGTATTGGCTATAACAAATTGACCAAAAATCATATCCTGAAGGCATACTGGTGAACCAATGTTAATTGCGATCGTGTGATTTTTACCTTTAGGGTGACTAAATTCCGTGTTCCTTTTGTCATCTTTGCAGGAAAACTTCTCTGCTTCTGCACCAGTTCTTCTTTTCAACTTAGAACTAGATACTCTGCGGTATGTTAAGCAAGTAGAGCTTCTCTTGAGTATTTGGGCCCATCGTGTAACTTAAAACCACCCTTCTAAAGAGCCATATGCTTTCTGAACTGCAGATCTGATTTGGGGTTGTTGGGATTTCCTCCGAAAGATTTGCATTATCGGTTTCTATCTCAGTTTATCCCTATATTTTACATCCGTACGAGAGACTATTCGAAGGTATACATTTAATTTGATGAATAGCTTATCATTTGTAGGTGAATAACTCTCTCTTCTTATTCCTGAAGACGGTGCCAGTTTCACCCTTTATTGTAAACTATAGTGGAGCCGTATTTCGCCAGTATCCTGGTAAGGAGTCCTTGCTTCCCGAATTTCTATATAATTTAAAGGAATGCTCTTATCAAGTGTTTTGCTTATTTGTATTCTTTGAAGACGTAATGCTCTTTGTGAAATTAAGTTTAGTGTTAAGTTTTAATTTGGGTAGGTCTAATAAAGGCAAAATGCCTTTTGTTTAAAAATGGTATAATCTAGGTCCATGGCAAGTTATGCTTAAGCAGACTGATGGATCCTATGCTTGCGTCGCGGAAAGTGAATCTCGATTTACATTGGGAGAGGTATTTTCTTTCCCCTTGTGAATTTTCTATATTCTGTTCATCCTTTCTGTACAACATTTCGTTCCATCTCTCTTCAGGCTAAGGAAGAACTTTTAAGAGTTCTTGGGTTGAAAGAAGAAGAAGGAAGCTCAATGGAATTCCTCCGAAGAGGATACAAGGTTCTGTGTCTAGATTATTTGCGAAATAACACACTTGGTTAATCTCATAACCACTGGAAATTTTTTATCTATATTTTGATTTTTAAAGTTTCTGTCCTTGTGAAACCATGCCTTACACTGTAGATGTTTTTAAAATTTTCCCTGTTCCATTGGATTTCAGCCTAGTCCCTGTGCTTTTGCGTGATCTATGCATGCTATCTGTGAATAATCTTTTTAACTTATTCATGTGATTATTTTAAGGCTCAGGTGTATACTCATAGATGAAGAAGCTACAAGAAGTAGAATCTTTTTAATTATTTGAACTGATCTGAATGAGAATACAATCTCCACTTTGCTATGCTGCTGGAGAAGCTGTAGTACTTTGAAATTTCAAAGTAGGTTCATAAAATATATTAGTTTCTGATGTTGCTCTGCAACTTAAAAGTGCAGAATTCAACTTGGTGGGAAGAAGACGATGATTTGGAGATGTCATCAGCTTGGAGAAGTTGAGATTTAGGGTATGAATTTTGATATTGCCATTACAAACTACAAGATATTCGCTGGCCAGAATCAATCACATTGACAGGTAACAGGTCATTGTGCCAAGCATTTTCGCATGCTGTATTGTTTTTGTGCTATTTATCTCAAAAAATTACATAGCCTCCAATTATCAAATACAGAGTATGCCTTCTGCACCTATGCCATCTCTTATAGGAAAGGAATACACAGACATCTATATCTGGGGAAGCCGACTGATCTTTTGAGGATAGCTGCCTGCAAATGTTAACCTTTGTGTGAGAGACTAAAGCAGTTCTATCAAAGATCAATTTGGGGCTTTATTTGTAGAGAAACTCAGGTTGTTTGTCTGCTATACGACATGTGGCATTTATCACAATGGTTGTAGGCAGCATTTTTACAGCCAATAAAGTTCTAATGTACAGCATTTACAAGTTATAAACAAGTTGATAAAGGTTACATTGTTTTACATGTGATACAGTAATTCAATTTTGGTTGCATTCCTTCTAATATCTCCAACATATCAATATCTCATTTTCTAACTCATAAATTAAGCAAGAAGTCATAGCAACATATGTTTGAAAGGCTTTCCGAAACTGAGAGTCAAGTAAGCGGTCATGGCAATATGTTTTTGGAAGGCTATACTTATCATCCTATAGCACTTGCAGGTGCAGCTTGAATCGAGCAACTCCAACTATAATACAAACGAGATGTCCATGGAGCTACAGAAGAATCCGCAAAACAAATTGACATGATAACAAACTCATAATAAGGGCACTAAAAGAAACGAGATGAAGTTTACACAAGGATGAAATCTCTCAATAGGCCATACAGCTAATCCGTAACAAAAAGAAAGCAAGGTTTACCAAATCACAAGAACTTGTGCGTTTGCCTACAATAGGAGAACCACAAGTATCTTGGCTCATTAATAACGAATATTGGGCATATGCCTATAATGGGAGAACTGTAAACATCTTGGTTTTACTTAAACGAGTACCAGTGTCTTGAAATGGATGCATACTTGAGATGCGGCTCCACTTCAATTCAGCATTTGAAACATCGTATACAGTTGAAAATTTTAAGACCTGGCCTAGCACCTTAAACATTTCAACTCCATATATCCTATCATTATCTGCTACAAACACTGCATTGCAGTCCATGGGGGCATCTGGGTGGACAGAGACTTCCTTCCAATTCTGAAAAATAAGGTCTAGTTCCCACATTTTCCTCACAACCCTTCCTCTGTCATTAGCCTGCCTCAGTCCATCGCACCAGGAAACACATAGCAGGAATAACCTGTTCTTGCAAGAAACAAGATTAGGATGGTAATCTCGAAGGTGAAGAGGGGGCTGGGAAGTTTGAATTATAACCCAAAATCCCCTCTGGAGGTCAAAACTAGCGATTTTATCAGACTCGGTGAATATATAGAACTTTCCGCTGCAAACAGCACCAGAGCGAAGAGCTCCAAACTCTGAAGGCAATGCAGCAATATCTACCCACCTGTTTGTGCTAGGATCATATACTTCTCCAGTGTGAAGAGGTTCATCTGTAACATTGCCACCAACAACAATCAAAGCAAGCTTCATTTGCCCACCGTTTTTGTTTCTTCTGGAGCCAGGAAATTTTCCATAGTTCTCTAACAGAAACTTATTCTGGTTAATATCATTACGAGTTTCACGTCTGAGCGAGAATCTATGTGGATCCTCATAGACATCTGATACACCACCAAGCCGAAACTTTGGATGGATCCATTGCCGTGGCAGCTGCTCCTGTCGATTGTGAAAGATACTGCAATCAGAACTAGCCTCAAACACTCCTAAAATTGGAAGTGTTCTTGCAGTCTTCATAGGGGCTACTTTGCGCCATCTGCCAGTTATAGGGCTGAATACCAAGACCCCTTTATGCCTCTTCAAGTAGGATCTCCCTACTTCCTCTTGTGATTCACTCAACCAAGAGCAGCCACCTACAACATATATATCAGTGCCAACTCCAGCAACTGAATATGAGAATCTACGTTGCAGGACATTATGGTCTCTGTTGATTCTGTACCATCGATCTACTGATAAATCCAAAGCATGTATCTCCCCTATGTGATGACCACCACTTGCTATCCCAAACAAGAACAGCCAGGAGCTATTGAAGGAACCTTCACACCTCATTTGCAGAAAGTGTGAGGTGCTTGTCAAATGCCTCCACTTCTTACACACATGACGGGCAGACATTAGAGTCGTTAACGGAAGCCGAACAAGGATCATCTCCGCAACATCATCTGGGAGTGAAAATCCTGCATCAGGATTGATTGAGCATTGCTTGCCTCCTTCCCCTTTCGGGAAGTTTTCTTGCAGATCCTATCGGCAACACTATAAGAGCAGCAATCAAGCTCTGATGACAATCCACCTATAGAAATCAGCTTATGTGGCCGACAATCCTCCACTACATTGGACCTCGTTGGAATACCACCAAAATCAAAGTCATCACATGAGCTCACTTTACAACTTCCACTCTTGATGTAAGGGCAACTAGAGAGAGGGCGCCCCAAATCCACAATGGCCTCTTCTATGCTTCGGCAGCTTGCTCTCTTAAGCTTCTCGCCTAAATTCTTCACTAATTTAATGTGCAATCTTAAAGATTCCAAAATATTTTCATCTCCATGAACTGAATGCATTTCTCCGGCACTAGAAATCTTAATTCCAGCATTGTCATCGCGATCAAGGTTCAGAAGAGCCTGCAAGCTCTTGCTTTTAGATCTCGAGAAAGCTTCAGCCTCAGCCATCAACCAAAACCCCACCACAAAACTCTCAATCTTTCATAAAACTCGCATCTTTCACTAGAGAATTTTACAATCCATCAATAAAGGGAACGCAATTTCACTGCACTTAAAAGATTCCAAAGTTCAGTTCATAATTATTGACTCCAAAGTCCAAACATCAGCTCAGAACCCAAGAAATATGATAAAATTCAGATCTTTCGTTAAAATATTCTACAATTAATCAAAAATAAAATCGCGATTTTTTGCTCTTTAAAAATTCCACAGCCCAAATCAAGATTACTGACTCCACCCGTGTCTCAGAATATCATTGATGAAAATCTACTAGAAAACATTATAAGGAAATCATAAAAAAAAATTTCAGAGAAAGTTCATCAATAAAAAGATTATGCATGAAACGAACCTCACATGATGAGACCTGTCGGCATCAATCAAGCTCCTGCAACTGAATTACAGAGATCCAGAAACTTAAAAACAAAAGCAGAAACAAGAAAGAAAAACCAGAAATTTAAACAATGAATGAAATGATATAAATATGAAGAACAGTAGAGAGTTATCTATAAAGAACAGTAGAGAGCGGAAGAGCTCAACACTAAAGTCAACTGCAACTCAGATTTGATGCTAGTTTCTTTTGTTTTATTTACTTCTCCAACTCAATCCCTTATAATATATATTAGCATATTTGAGTCCCTTATCTTTCTTGCTTAAGTTAAAATAGTTATCAGTGGACCTTTTCTGAAAGTATCTGTATGGGCCTAAACTTGTAAATGGGCCTTTGTGAATAGTTACTGAAAGCCCAAGAAGCCTCTTCTCTTTTGTTTGTCTGAGAAGAAGACCCTGAAGAGAAGAAAAAGACCCGGAAGATTTGAGAATGGAGAAGACGGCAACCAAACTCGATGTCAATTCGTGTACGATCATACGCATTGTTGCTTTTCTTTCTATGATCGTGACAGCTTCTTGCATAGAAGAAAAATGCGGGGCTTGCAAAGCTGTAGCGGTAGTTTTTTTAAATGATTTTGATTAATATTTGGTTTATGTTCGTTTGTTTTGAGTAGAAAGATTTGAATTTTCTTCAATCTTTTGTGCAGGCTGAAATAGAGATCGGGCTTTCTAATGTAAGTTTCTGCTGACCTTTGTTTATTTCTTGTTCACAATGTTCCGGGTTCATTCATGCGTTCGAAATAATCTGATATACATATTATTGCAGAATCTTTTGAAATTTTGGGTAGTATTCGTTCGCTGAGATCTAGATGCACTTGTCGGGAGCATGGTATTTTGAATTTTTTTATAAAATTTGAAGGTGGTTCGTGCAAGTTCAGTAAAAAGTTCAATCTTTGGTTTCATAAAAAGTTCAAGTCTTTGGTTGACATGAGCGATTTTTCTTTAGCTAATGAATCTTAATATCCTTGCGTTTATAATTTGGTTCTGTACCATTGTTCCATGCCTATGATACAGCCAATTATTGTATTTTTAATATATTGACTCATTCTGGACTCTTTGGAATCACTTTGTAAACTGCTGGATGGGAACAATTTTTTCCTAAGGATAAAGAGTTTCAATCTATTTGCTAAAACTTCTAGGTTAGATTTGATAATTCTCTAGTCAGAGCATCAGTTTTCAGTTGGCTGACCACAATGACATGCTAATAAGAAATTTTAGGATTCCAATGCAGATTTTTTAGACCAGAAAGAGTTTGTTCTCATATAATTTGTACCAAATAATTTATACAGTTCCTTAAAACCTCATCTTGAAATTGAACCATAAATAGTTTAAGGTCTCACTCAGGTTACCACTATAAAAGAATTTTGTTCAAAGGTTGAGGTCCTTTTATATTCTTTCGATGATTTTGCTTGCCTGGTTGTGGTAACTTGTAAAATCTGTATGTGTAATTGCTTCTCTACTATCCTCAGGAGAAACCAAGAAACCACCTCGATATGCGACATAGATTAGACTCTAAAGGTCAACGTGAAGGGAAGCTCATTGATTATAAGTAAGAACGTTTGAGTATCTTTAGAAATTTTCTACATGTTTGGTCCACATAAATCTGTCCTATGCCAACAGCTTATCCCACTTCTGCCTGACTATCCATCTAAAATCAGCGTCAGTGAGCTGAGAGTTGTTGAGCTCCTAGATGGTCTCTGCGACAAGATGCAGGACTATACGCTACAGAAGGTAAGCTTTTTCACTTTGAATTTCATCCATTTTCTAGTGAAAACATTTGAATGTTATGACAACTGTGTTTGATGTTTATATAAAAATTACTGTGTTCGCTCTCTGAGGGAAAGAGAGATAACTTGTATGTGCTTTGACTCCTGCAGTTGAATTCAGGTGAAAAGGCTTGGATAAAAGTGAAAGACTGGGAAGTGCTTGAAGCAGGTGAGTTTCTTGAAACTCTTTCTACAAGTATTCTACAGCGATTCTATTGAACTAGTTAAGATTTGGACTTGTGTGTGATCATGCAGTAGCCCAACAGATCAACATGAAAGTTACTCAAATGGTTCGGGGTCTTTTTTGCCAGTTGCACTGAGCTTTTTCTTTACCAGTTTGGTCTATTTTTTATTCCTTGTGCATCAAGATTGGTTTAGTTTTTTATCTTGTGCAACATTGGTGTAGTGGAATTGTTGCATTGTCATTATTGCTTACTCTGAGCTCTAGTGTTGTCACACTATCAAGAGATAGAGACTAGACACGGCATTTGCTGTCATGGTGGTTTTTTACTAAACATGTAGGCTAGAGTTTCTCAGGAAGAATTTTGTAGACCAACGTACTTCTCAAGTATATATCCAATATTATTTCCACTAAGAGAAAACTAATGTAGCTATCTTTCTTTGATTTAAAAGTTGCTGAGAAGACTGTGTTTCTTTTTAGAGAGATATTTATAGATTTGTTGAAGAGTTTTGTAAATTTAGAACTTTGCACTTTTTCCAGATAAGCAAGAGGCACGTGCATACTCGAAAGCTATGTCCTCCTTTTGTGGAAGGTATTGGATTTCTGCAGTTCTGCCATGCTATTTTGAAAGTTGTTGTTGTTTATTTTAGAATTGGTGCTTATAGTTGCATGCGTTTGAAGATGTGTTAATTTTACAGCTAAACTGTATTCATCTATAAAAAGTACAATTTAATTTGGAAATGTAGTGCATGCTCCACTTGTGCTTGCAATGGATTTGCAAATGCATTTCACACTCTCAGTTCTTCAGGGTTGCTTCTGAAATATGATTCTTTATTGATCAACATTCTTCAGTATTATTTTCCCTTTCTTTTGTCTATTGCAAGTTTTTTTGTTGTGATGGATGTTTTGTCACTGTATTGATGTAGACTCTTCACTAGAAGTAAATTCTTTTTCTCATTGTCATGTAGACTCTTACTAGAGTAATACAAGTATTACTGCTTCTGAGAATTTCTAACTTTTATTCTTGCTTTATATAGGTTGTTAGAGGAAACAGAAGATGAGGTGAGTCAGCTCTTTCTAATATCATTTGGATTTCACTCGTACTACTGCTTATAAATTGAGGGTCTTTAATTCAATATGTTGTCCATTTTAATCGTTATTTCACTCAAAGTTTCTGAAATGATGGTTGCCCTTTTAAATCTACTCAACTTTTTAAGGTTTATATCTAAACTCTAACTCAAGAGCCACCATCACTTCCGTTACTTAGGTTACTCAGGGAACCTTCAAAATTTTTGGAGGTTTTGCACGGTAAATGCGATACTTCCCTTTTTTTTTCTTAGTTACTGGCTTAAGAAGCACTGTGATTCTTAAGAAATTCAATTTGCAAGTTATGCCAAATCATGAGTGGCAATGTATCATTCAGACCCCATGCCAAGTCAACTGCGCATACTCCTTTTAACTCTCCTGGTGCCTGTGCACCCAAAGTTTGATAATGGGACTTTCTTCTTAGACAAAGTGAAAGTTCAAAACTTGCATTGGACAAAGAAGAAACTTTTTGTTTTTTTTTTTGAATGATCACCTCAAAAATATTTTGGACTGCTGATGGACTTCCAATTTGATTTCTTTACCAAGGCTCTACCATACCCTTTAAGTGCCAAACGTAGTGAAGCATGAATTAAGAGTTTCCTCCTGAGAGGGTTACTGTACTTTATAATTTTCGCTTGGTGCTGTCGACATGTAATGTGAAGGTGGTGTTTTAACATGTCAGGCACTATTTGTTGAAAACAGTAACTTAAACTTTTGCAGCTTGCCGAGTGGATAAAGCAAGGCTCTATAAAGCAAGGCGGTGTCAGTAAGGTACTCTGCCAAGATCTTAGCAAGCATTGCCAGTCTCAAAGGTACTGCACTATTATTTTTACTTTAGAAGAGTTGCAAACATCTGAATAGGCTGCTCAGGATTTCCACTTAAGTATGAGGCTTTATATGTTACCTTACTTCAAGTATAAACATGAAGCTAAATGTATACAAGACTCGTGCAACACAACTCCGCCAAAGGATTAATCTTTCTTTAATCTAGGCATTAGTTGTTCAATGCTATTAGGTTCTAGGTGTCTTTTGTATCTCAATTGGTGGCACTATAACTGTTTGCACCTTTGAATAAACCTAACTAACTCTATCGACTATGTTTGCATGCAGTGATTCTTCGGATACTGATGATGGGGAGTTATGACAACAACGCACTGAGCAAAGTTTGATTTATTAACAAATGATACGAGTTATAGAGCTCTGGAATTTGATTCTAGCAACTGGCAGAAGCAATTTTTTTTGTCTCATCATTTTGGAAAAATGTTTCTTTATGCAACTGTTGAACTTCCTTTTATTCTGAACATTTTAACTCTGCAGAATCAGATTTCAAGATATTTGCTAGACAATTATTTTTAATGAAGCACAATGACGGTATCTCCCATGGCGAATACTTTCTGAATCAAGTGGCTTGTGCAACTGATATTATTTATAGATGGAATCTGAAGCGTATCTGAAACTGATGGCTCCAAAACGATTCTGCATTTAACAGGTTTATCTGGACATGCTATCTTTTAAATTAAGAGTATTTATAAAATAAAATTTTTTTAAATAAAAATATTTTTATTTTAAAAGAATAATAAAAATATATAATAAAAAAATTTCACTACGTAAAATTTTTTATATTTTTAAAAAAAGAGTATTTGGAAAACGTAATTTTAAACGCTCATCATCAAAGTATTGACAAATATGGATGAACTGTGTATACTGTTCGTGCTGTTATATTCATTCATAAGATGCCATGAAGATAATGAAAGGTGATTTCATGACTACTCAAAAGCTTGAACAAATGCACAAAAAGCTACCAATCGCTGCGGATAAAAAGACCAAAATCACAGTCTTAAAAGAAGTTTTTTTTTAAGGCTCTTTATTTTAAATACTCTCGAACGACCCTACAAGACTCAGCATCCAATAAAAGAAGATGATTTTCTGGTAATCGAGATCAAAAAATGTTGGCATTCACTTGAAAAACCATTAGGGGACGTTAAAATGTAACGTTTTAAAACGAACAATATTTTTATTTTATTTTGATAAATAAATTTTATTATTTAGTTTAAAAAATAATAAATAATAATAAAATTTTATTATATAATTTTTTTTAATTTTAAAATAAAATTTATAGAAATTTATAGAAAACTTATTAGAAAGCATGAATTAAAAAAGTTGAAAAATATTTTTTTAAAACACAATCCCAAACTGCCCCTAAAACCTTTTAATCAAATCCATGGCGTACAGAAAACATACCAATCTTTTATATAAAAGGTTTCTGATTTCAAGTGAAGAAAAGACAATCTGAACATGTTACACGGGAAGTCCCATGCATAAGCGCTACTATGCAAGAGGGAATTCACATATACATGATTTAATGTTGATGTTAAATGTAACAACAACTTAACTAGGATTCGTGGAAGTTTGAAAAATAAAGATAAATTTCACAACTAATTTGTGTTTATTAGCATTTTAATAAACCTAGGTGCAAAAATTGTTACCAAGCTTCACCCTTGTGAATAAGACTCAAGGTATACTACTCTTTCCTTTCTTTCAAATCAGCAACCATCGAGGATGCGCTGGAGAAATGCCATCTTTCTGCTGTGATGCTTCTACAGACTCGAGATCTCACTATCTCAATCTTGGGGGTGAATCAGGTGAGAAACAGACGATTACTACAGTTAAATTGTTATGTTTTTCTTCTCAGAGCTTCAGGTACTAGTTCTCTGGAGCAATGCTCAGCGCCATGAGATCCTTCATTGGCTGCTCATCACGTCTCATAAACAATCACAACCCATAACCAAGAACTCATCCTCTTCGGTGAGTGTTGCTCAGTTGCACTTCTGGCTCTGCACTTAAAGGCACAAAGAACCTTTGGGACCCTTCATGTGTCAGTCTCCGATAGCCCTTGCTACTGAAAGCTGCCCATTAGGTAACCATCATAGAAAACACCACCAAGTTTTTCAATCCTTAGCTTTTTCATCTTGCAGTTTGGCTTATGGTCTCTTAACAGCTCAATAGCTCAGCCCCTCTTACTTAGAACAGCTCTACAATCGCCAGCATTTGCAATGTGCATTGTTCTGGGTGAAATTAAAAGCAGATCAGATAAATGCTTTCTGAAACTTTAACTGATTGCCATAGTAGCTACTACACAATATCAATAAATCATTGTATTGAGTGAGATCTGTCAGTGTGACAAGTAAACTATAAATATACTGTGAAGAATCAAAGAAAAGTTGAAAGAAATATGTAGAATTAAGATTGGCAACTGCACTAAAAAGATGAATTCATATGTCTATGACTCAATCGTAACACCAGCTTGATTGTGGTGCCAGCTTCAAACATTAAATACAATTATATGGCAGCACCAACTACTGAATACTGAGTGATCTGATGAATATAATGTAGGAAAAGACTTTGTCTATCATGCAGCTTTTAATTTCATGCACAAATCTCTCTAAAATAGCACAGCTTTTAATTTCAACTAGAAATCTAACCTTCCGAGCATAAGAGCAGCAAGAGCTGTTGTACCAAGAAGAGCTATCAAGTGAAGATTCATCAGCAAACACGTGATCTGCTTTCAGAATTGCACACCTTATAGCATTATCTAACAAATTCTGAAAATGTGAATCCTCAAGAATGAACTTGAGCAAGCTCTTCCTGACGAACGTTGCTGCATCGGTTCCACCATGTCATCAAACACCTTCAAATCAATCTTAACAAATCAGCAAGATTTCAACTAAAACAACAAACTCGTCATACGAAAATAATCAGAATCAATAAAAAAGTTTATAACTTTGGTTTCTCACCTCAAAGGAAGCCCCAGGTGCTGGAAAATCTGGCAATGCTCCAAGACTCTTCAAAAAATTTATCTATACAAATGTGTTCATCCTCCATGTTCTGCTTTGGTACAATCTCTGCACAACTTCCAGACCGAAAGACAGTCTCTCTAGATTTCAACTTTCTAATGACTCAACTCCAACGAAGAACTACTCAAAATGTCAATAAATTTCTACAACCATCACCAACCCAAGATCATTACGAGGGACAAATAATAATAATAGTACATGCATTTCACTACAAACTCTTACATAAGAATCTCTTCTTTACCCACCAACTCAAGAAAATCAACGCAGAATTTCACCATGATCATTTATTTTCAACAACCAAAACAATTCTCACCATTTCTGATGGTTTTCACTCCAATTTTTTTATTTAAACCAAGAAAAACTCATCGCATAGAGATCTATATAAAGCGAGCAAGCAGTCTCACAACCAACACAGGAAAACAGAGCAAAATTTCAGAAAAGAATATCCAAACCTTCGTAACAACTACCTACAAGAATAACCATAAAATAAGAAGAACAAATCAAGAGATCAAAATAAAATTCTCTTCCAAGTTTCCTTCAATTTTCTTTTTTTTTGTGGGTTTTTTAGATGGCAAGAAAATGGGCCATAAAGAGGTACCACGTGTCCAGAACAGAGGAAAGAGAAAATGGGCCATAAATAATTAGATTAAAAATAATTTTAAAATTTAAATGTCAAAAATCAAATCTTGGACAGAAATATTAAATTAATTATTTTATTTTTAAAATTAAATGAAATCTTTATTGAAAAAGGGCCTTTACATTTGAAGTAAACACGATCAACTGCGGGCACGTTTACACTGGATTTTTCAGATGTCTGAAAAACTGCTGAGATGAAGCTGTTTATAGGAGCCCGTTTTCGACTAATTTTGTTTCTCCGACACTTTTTTTTAAATTCTTGTTTTCTACAGTAATAAGCTAGTAGAACAATATAAACATCCATCGAGTTTTGCAAGCCTTACGAAGTACAAAGTACATATAACATAAATCACAATAACATATCCAGAAATTATATTGTAAACTCTGAACAAAACTGCAAAGGATCTTCCCTTGTAAATTTGGTTCAATCCTGAATTTATGGACATTTTCCTAACAAAATCCAAAGATCACAGTACACGTTAGTTTGTTGCAAAAATGCCTATGTTCTGTTCTTTCCCTTTACAGGTATCAATGATTAATTTTGTGCGCTTGAATGGAATTTTGTATGCGAATCAGCCTTTGACTAGAACGGAGTATCTGCTACAATTCGACCTTTGAAGTACCTAGCTGGCTCAACATGATGGCCATGTCCATACCCTGCATCATTGTAGGCATCACAACCTCGTAAGGGCATTCTTTGGAGAATCCTGCCTTTCCCTTTTTTTTCACCTTCTTGATGCAGCTCTTGAATTTTTCATGACAGCTTATGCTCATCATTCCTGCAAATTATCAAAAGAAATAATTCCCATCAAAATGGTCATTAGTTAGAAATCTTTGGTTATGTTTCTTTCAGAACTATAAACGGGCAACATATAGTAGATTATAGTCAAGCATCAACATGGACTGAACTCAAGATCTAATTTAGTCAATCCATACATTCACAGGAATGCAATAGATCATATAAGAAACAAAGCAAGCGAAAGGAGAAGCCATCTTGGATACTGGATAACAAGGTCATTCTACGAATTCAGTATTTGTATAAGAGCCATAATGATTCGAAGTTACACTTTTTTAAATGACTTTAACTAGTAACCTTCGCCAATTTGGTCCTCTTTCGCAGCATATGGCTTTCCATTTGTAATTTAGCTAAGTATATCATTGTTCATCACTCTCAGTATATACTTCAGGTTCTCTTCATAACAACCCAAACAATGAAACCATCATAATAGCTGAACAACACTGACTAATATCTGAGACTATACTGCAGAGGTGGAATAAGTTTTCCAATTAACTTATTTGAATACCATGCCCACAGTAGAACTTGTTTCGGAGCATTCAAGGTGTCATCCCAAAAAGACAGTAACCAATTGATAACAATAGAAAACATCAACTGTCATACATTATTCACATAAGAGACAGTAAATGATACTATCTGCAGAAGAAGGCACTTTGTCACTCGAAGTTCGAATAGTTGTTGCATGATAAATAAATATACTTGAACATCCTCTTTTTTTATAGCACTTGAAAAGATACTCCAGTAATGTACACTTATATGATCTACACTCAGTAACTGGAGATATCAATAGCTACCCTTTTATATCTCGAAGCCTTTGCTTATGTTCCTGGTGGACATTTTGCTACTGATGCTGTACTGATCTACTTGTCATAAAACATACCACATAAGCACTAAAAGAAAGTTCAAAACCAATTTTAGTTGCCACTAACAACAATGGTACTATTAAATACTCAGAACTACAATTCTCAAACGTCCTTCACGGTGTAATATGTCTCAATGAGATCTCCTATAGGTTTTAACATCATTTCATCACACTTCTAGCATGCAAAATGCAAGACGACATCAGGATAAGTCCATATCAGTAAAAAGAACAAAAGGTCATATCATGATCTTATATTGAATTCTGCTTCAAAGAGTGCAGCTGATGCAAACTTCAAGATAATGTACTTCGACCCCAATGTAACCCAATAGGAGAACATATAATCTGTGATTCTTTATGGCCGATTGATGTAGAAGCCATAAGGAAACGGGAAATATAACACTGGAAAAGCGAAGTCACTACACCAAACTACTAGTTCTGTAAGGGATTCGAATAGTTTCCACAATCTCCCAACGTATCTTTGATATGTTTACAACTAAAACATTAAACCCACAATCCTGCAAATTTTTGGGAGGTCCACATTTATGAAATCGGTAAAGGCAACGAAAGATCTCACCTTTCTTCTCCACGCATTCGTCATGGATCTTACAACATGCGTCAAGGTCATCACAAGGTTTCTCACCGGCACAACCACTCCATCCAACTCCACAGAATTTCCCATACCTGATCCCGACCGCTGTTCATCACCACAATCCCAAATCACAAACTCATTCATCATCATTTCATCAGTCAAAAAAACCAAAAAATAACATATACTCACTGTTGCAGTTCTCCGCCACGCATTGCTTACTACACCGCACCTAAAATTTACCTCAAAAAGAAAATGAAATCAATAATCCACAATCAACAAAGTAATAATCAATTCGTTATCACAATACTCCTAACCATCAGATCTAATAAGTACAAACAAACCTGCGCACTGCGATTAGTAGCAGGAGAGCACAACGAAACCCCAAGCAGTAACAAGAAGAGGAAGAACAGATTGAAATTCAAAACTTTCTTCGCCATCGTCAATCAATCACTCAATCAATTCATTCAATAATCAATACCATCTACAGATTAATAATCACGCAATTGACCCAAAAAAAAAAAGGAAAAATCTAAAAAGATTGAGCAGCTAGAATGATATAGCTAAGTTCGGGCCTTACTATAGGGCCATTAGAAAGATACTTGTAAATGGGTGTTGTTTGTTGTTATTGGGCTTTGTATATGAAGCCTAGCGAAACAACTTTATAGCCGATCAAATTGAAAATTTTTAAGTTAGAAATTATTAAATTTATGTGACTAATTTTTGCAGAAAATAGCTAGATTTCCTCGTATTAATAAATACGAGGTCCACCGTCTCTTCTCTTGGTTGGACTCTTTTCTGTACAAAATTCAAATTCTTTAACTTTTCTTTTTTAGTTTGTTAAAAGAAATCTGAAACTACTGCCAACTCAAAATATATGAAATAATTAACTGCGTATATTAAATGCCTATAATTTTAATTTTTTTGTCAAATTAAAAATTTTAAATAGTTTATATATTTTTTTGAAAAACTAACTCAGAATTTTGTTTTTATATAATAAAATTTTAGTTCTAATTTTTTAATATTATTATGTCTTCAATTTAACTTATTTTCAAAAATTATTAAAAATAAATATTAGATTTTATTTTTAATTTATTTTTTAAGAAATTCTATTTCGTATTTTTTATTTTTACGAAAGTGGCGGCAACAGCAACGGTGGCGAACCTTCAACTCCGTTACAGTTTCCGGTGACATTAACTACCAACCGACGTATCTGACTCCGTTTCTCTCCAGCTATCCGTTGATCTGTAATCGAAATTGAATTCTTCACAGCAATCTGCCCTATCTTCTCCAGCCTCACCGGTTCTCAACTCTTCACCGCCTTTGCTCGGCAACGGTTGCAAATCTTGGCCCTTGATTCGAATTTTTTCAGCCGATCTCATTATACGTGATCGATCCTTACTCGTTTCTTCCGCCCGGTTCCATATCTCTAATATAATCTCTTCGTCGAATCGTGACTGTGCTGGAATAGTTAGGGTTGCTGCTTTTGAAATTGCTCGTTCTGAAATCTTCTGGTGTTCCGAAAGGTTGTGAAAGGTTTAACTCTTGGTTCTGGGCTTGGATCTGGTGTTCCCTCTGTTGCTGCTGCTGTTTCGGTTAATTCTTTATATTGGACTGTATTATTGGGCTATATATGAGACAAGCCCATTATATGTATTCTATAAATACTGATACAATGAAAACTTTAGTTATCATTATTCATCATATTCAATTCTATTATTATTTTTCTTCATCAATTGTTTCATGGTATCGAGCCAAGCTGATTTTTGAAAAAAAATTTTCTTTTTTTACACTTAATTGATTCTTTTCTTTTCAATTTTCTTCTTCATCAAAAAAAAAAAAAAAAAAAAACCTAACCCTACCTGCCACGTGGATTCGTTAATTCTTGTCGCCGCGTAATTGTCATTGCCGCTATGACCTCCTACAACCGCCGTCTTCTCCAGCCGGTGCCGCTATCGTCGTCTTCGTTCGCCGCTGCCGCCGCTACGTCGTTCGTTTCCACCGTTCGTTGCCGCAGCTCTTCTTCCCGCCGCCATCGCCGCCTTTCTTTCGCCGCGCCGCGATCGCCGCTCACCCGCCGGGCCGACGCGCTTTCGCCTCTTGGCCGGCCCGTTCGCTGCCAGAGCCCCTTTCTTTGCATTCGGGCCAGCCCGGCCCGATCTTTAGGCCCGGCCTGTTCCCAAAAAAAAATATTTTGGTGATGCCTTCGTCTGAGTTCTTTCGGTACTTTCTACCGACATCTACGGATTTTTCTTTGAGTACTGCGGATGATTGGGCGGAATGGGCTGCTTCAGTTAGAACTATTCTTCGTGGACGTGGTCTTCTTGGTCATCTTGATGGCTCTATTCAGCGTCATCTCTCACCACCAGATAATGCTTCTATTGAGATAAAGAATAACATTCGTATTGCGCAGGACATTTGGGATGATCATGATGAACGAATTCTCGCATTTATCATTGCATCTGTTGATCGATCTCTTCGACCACATCTTGAAGACATCCCCACTGCTGTATTATTATGGGAGACTTTGACTACTCAGTTTGTTCAATCAAGTGGTGCTAGAGAGTATCAAATTCTCACCGAGGCTTGGACTGCCAGACAGGGTGATCGCACTATTCAGGAGTTCACTACATTGATACGAGGTTATTGGCGCGAACTCTTGAAGCTTGAAGGTCATGACTGTGCCTGCCATGAACGTCGTATCTGTCGTGAACGACGTCAACTTTACCAGTTTCTTATGACTTTGCGTTCAGAATTTCAAGCAGTGAGTGGTCGTATCATACAAAATAACACCAGTCTTGCTGCCATTTCTGAGCTCATTGCCGAGGAGACTCGCTTACGGTCTCTTTCGATGATGGTACCCACCTTGACTCCTGATTCAGTTACAGTATTTGTTGCATCTTCACGCCCTTCACCTTCCACTTCGGGAGACACTAGTGGTCATTCTAGCAGGAATTCTTTCCATTCTCGTCAGCAATCATTCTGTACTCATTGCAAGAAATCGGGTCATACTGTGGATGGTTGTTTTCAGCTTCACCCACATTTACTTACTCAGTATCGGGAGCGGAAAAAGGCGAAAGATTCTACCACTACTCGCCCTCTAGTTGCACAGGCGAATGTTGTTGATGCTGTTCCTATCTCTCAGTCTATCACCAATGACTCAACGGATATTCACCATCGTCTTGCTCAGATAGAACTTCAGCTTCAGCGACAATCCATTTTTGCTGGTTCATCTGCCTATGCTTCTTCCGCCGATCCTGGTATGTCTTCATCTTGGATTTTAGATTCTGGTGCATCTCATCATATGACTTCTGATCTATCATTGTTATCTGACACGACATTTTTACTACCAAACTTTCCATCTTTACATACTGCTGATGGCTCTCAACTAACCATCACTCAATCTGGCTCCGTTATTTCTGACTCTCTCAGTCTACCTTTTGTTTTACATGTTCCTCATCTCACCCTACACCTAATCTCAGTCAGTTCTCTTTGTGAAAGCGGGCTTATTGTTGTCTTTGATTCCCTTACATGTTCTGTGCAGGATCCTCGTACCAGCCAGACGATTGGTCGTGCTCGTAAAAAGGGGCGATTGTATCACTTAGAGTATCTCCATCTTTCTTTTTCGACTACTTTAAATTTTAGTTGCGCTGCTGCTGATTTGTGGCACAGACGTTTAGGTCATATTTCTGAATCTCGTTTAAAGAGTTTCATCGATAGTGGAGCTCTTTGGCGAGTTTCTTTTTCTCCTTTATCTTCATATACTAGCTGTAAGTTGGCAAAACATTCAGCTTTACCTTTTATTAAAGTTTATCTAAAACTTCTCATGCTTTTGATCTAATTCATTCTGATATTTGGGGACCAGCTCCAATTTCATCTATGACTGGTTTTGTTTACTATGTGAGTTTCATTGAGGACTATACTCGTTACACTTGGGTTTATCTTCTCCGTAATCGTTCTGAAGTTTTTACTATATATAACACTTTCAGCACTATGGTTCATACTCAGTTTAATACTCGAATTAAGATTTTTCGTTCTAATGGTGCTCGTGAATATACATCTTCTACTATGAGATCCATCTTACAGTCTCATGGCACTCTTTCAACAATTTTGTCTTTATACACCTGAACATAATGGAGTAGCGGAACGTAAGCATCGTCATATTCTTGAAACTGCTCGCTCTTTCTTGCTCTCCTCTTTAGTTCCTCAAATCTTTTGGGCAGAAGCTATTCTTGCATCTGTTAATCTTATCAATATTACCCCTTCATCTGTTTTGTCTGGCAAGACACCTCATGAGAGTTTATTTTTATCTCCTCCAGACTATAGTATGATCCGCACTTTTGGGTGCATTTGTTTTGTTCTACTTCCTCCGACTGAGCGGACAAAATTGACTGCTCGATTAGTCAAGTGTGTCTTGCTTGGCATTAGTTCGGAACATAAGGGGTATCGATGTTATGATCCCACAGCACGCCGATTTCGCATTTCTCGTCACGTCACTTTTCTTGAAGACTCTTATTATTTTTCTTCTTCACTTCCTGATGTTCAATTTCTAACACCATCATATTTTTTTTCATCCAGTTCATCTGACTTTTCTCACATGTCTATAGATCCTACTCTATTACTTCCCTCTATTGATACCGCCCCTTCTTCGACGACACAAACGCTGGCTAGCGAGGATCCTCCCATTCTTCTCCAATATTACCAATATCCAGTTTATCTACATCTCCACTACCACTTGTTCGTCAGTCACAACGTCCTCATCGTCATCCTACTCGTTTTACACCAGATTGTTCAGGCCCGCTTGATAGGTTTGGTTTTGCCACCCTCACCTCCTACTCTCCACAGTTTTATTCATTTCTTACTGCTATTCATACTACTTGTGAACCTAATTCTTACCAAGAGACAATTCAGTACCATGAGTGGCGAGAGGCAATGACAGAGAAATTTCGTGCATTTCAGCAGATAGGTACTTAAGATGTAGTTCCATTACCGGAGAGAGTACAATCTATTAGTTGCAAATGAGTTTTTAAGGTTAAATATCGACCTGATGGCTCCATTGAGAGGCACAATGCTCGTCTTGTTGCTAGAGGCTTTACTCATGAGTATGGGATTGATTATGATGAGACATTTGCTCCTATTGCTCAGATGACTACTGTTCGCACTCTATTAGTAGTTGCTGCTATACGTCAATGGCCTCTTTATCAGATGGATGTGAAGAATGCTTTTCTTCATAGTACATTATCGGAGGTTGTTTATATGCAGCCACCTTCAAGTCTTTCTACTCCTCCGGGTCATGTATGTCGTCTTCGTCGTGCTATTTATGGACTCAAACAGGCTCATAGAGCTTGGTTTGAGTGTTTTCGTCGAGCTATTACAGAGGCAGGATTTCAGCAGAGTTCTCAAGATCATTCTTTATTTGTGCGGTCTTCACCGCAAGGGCGGGTACTCCTGTTATTATATGTAGATAATATGATTTTAACAGTGGATGACATTGCAGGTATTGCAGCCACGAAAAAGCACCTACATCAACAGTTTCAGATGAAGGACCTTGGATATCTACGCTATTTTTTTGGATTGGAGATTGCGCAAAGTATTAGAGGAATTCTTATTTCTCAACAAAAATATACTTCTGACATTATTAAATCTGCAGGCTTATCTGATAGTCGGACGGTTGATACCCCTTTAGAGCTTTATGTGAAACTTCGTCCTACAGATGGTGAGCCTCTCACAGATCCTACTCGGTACAGACGGCTTGTCGGTTAGCTTGTCTATCTTTGTATGATTAGGCCAGACATTTCTCATGCAGTAAGTGTCGTCAGTCAATTTATTTCTGCACCACGATCAGCACATTATAGTGCTTTATTCAGAATTCTCAGATATCTTCAACTCACTATTACTCGCTCCTCATCTACTTTGGAGCTTCGAGATTTTACTGATGCAGATTGGGCTGGTTGTTCAACCATTAGACGTTCTACTACAGGTTTCTGCTTATTCATTGGTGATTCATTAATTTCGTGGGGCAGTAAAAAACAGGATGTCGTTGCTTGTTCTTCAACAGAAGCCGAGTATCGAACTATGGCTGTTACCACAAGGGAGATTATTCATGTGCGGAGATTACTTACTGTATGAGAGTTACTTTTACAAAAACTACTCCTCTTTACTGTGATAATCGGAGTGCTATTCAGATTGCAAGCAATCAAGTTGTTCATGAACGAACGAAACATATTGAGATTGACTGTCACTTTGTTCGTGAACATTTTCTGTCAGGTACTATTTTTTTACCACATGTTGCCTCTACTGATCAACTGGCAGATTTCTTTACAAAATCGCACCCGACACCGAGATTTCAAATATTATTGAACAAACTGATATTGTTTGACCCATAATGAGTTTAAGAAGAAATATTGGACTATATTATTAGACTATATATAAAACAAGCTAATTATATGTACTCTATAAATAATCATACGATGAAAATTCTAATTATCATTATTCATCATATTCAATTATATTATTATTTTTCTTCATCAATTGTTTCACTTTGATTGGGTCTCTTCCATCTCCAGATTAACTCGTTCTTGCTAGTCTTGAATCTGGGTGAAAAGACAGCGATTACCATGCTGACAATGTTGCTTCAGATTTGCTCTGTGGATTTTTTTTGATTTACTGGTTATGATCCTTCGGATCTTGTACAGCTTGAGTATCCCGATAAAAACATATTTTTTTCGTATTGGCTAATCTTGAGATTGAAGCGCCGATGAAGAAACGCTGGAGCGTTGCCTGGGGAGTACATGAGGAATTCAAGCCAGGCTGCTATGCTTGCTGCATGGTGGTGCAGGGAGATGTTAGAATGCTTGGAAGGCATTACCGAGGGATTGGATTGTGGAACCTCAGATGGCTCCACCAATACCTGGAATGCCTGCAGTCAAGCAGACTGCATGGGCAGCTGGTGCTTATGGATGCACGATTAGTGGTGCAGGTCCACTAAGGCAGCGGTGGTGGATGATGAGGATAAGAGGATGAAGGTGGCCAAGGCAATGGAGGAGGCATTCTTGAAAGATGGAGGGCTGAAGGCGAAGTTCATGTTGGCTCTGGACAGACTTGGAGCACGAGTTATAAGCAAAATCTCCACGTGATAGAGCGGTATGTAATGCTTGTATAATTGTCCTTTTAATGAGCTCTATCATATAGGAATCATTACTCAGCTATTAGTTTGTATTCTTTTTTGCTGGCATAGACACCTTATGTTTAATGAGGTTACATCTTTTCTGGTACAATTACGTGCAACTGTTCTTCACTTGGTGTCTTGCCAATCTCTTGTAAGAAAATGCTACGTACTTGACCTGGCGCATACTCTTGAGGTCTCCAATATGACATATGCTTATTATCTCTGTTGAAGATTCTGTGCATCTAGCCATGTGGTAACCTGTACTACTGTATGCTGCTAAAGTCTCAATCTTGTGTTACCTTGTTGAACTTCATTAATGTTCTTAGAATCATCAGCTATCTGTAGGGTAAGTGGGTAAATGGTCCCTGATCTTAGTTGTGTGAACTGTCTTAGAGTTTGATGCTAGTACAATGTGTATTCTGGTTGTTTAAGTCTTGGTTATACATAGCCTGAATTTTTTCTTGTAAGTTCTCAGAGGTGCACACACTCACACTCAGCTATTATAGCTGTTTGTCTAAAATATATATTATACCTGAATTGACCTGTATTCATCATTTCATATGTGTTATGGCCATAGCCTCAAAAAATGTTGGATCAATTGAAGTTCATATGATAATTATCATGCTTACTGTTTAATATTTGGGATGGATCAAATATTTATTTGTCATCCTTCCTGCAGTTGACTCCTGTGACGGCCAAGCACAGAAGAGTAGCTATTGAGACATTGCTTGCACCACCGACATGAGTGTGCTTCCAAGTTTAAGCTCTTCTGCTATCAGTTCTTAGAAACCTGGTGTGCAATTTTGCTAAACAGCTGAGCTGCTGGCCCTGCAATGAAAGGCAGCCCATTTTTCATGGACTATAATTGGATATTACTCCTAAAAGTTTACTTATCTCCTTGAAGTTTGTTATTCTGCAATCTTTGAACTTGCTGCTTGATCTTTTACATGTGATTCTTTGTGGCAAATTGTGTTGATTGAAGGCTGAAACTTAGGTGGAAGGTGGTTATTATGATTGCTTTATCGTTCCTCTTGTATTATGTTAGCAATTTGAGGCAAAACATTCATTTTGTTATTCGGTATCATAGACGATACAAGCGAGCTATACTAGTATCTATAAGATTATAGAAGCACTGCAGGTTCTAGCTAGAGTTATGGGCATTATGGTTGACACTGAACCTGTTCAATTGGTGCCAAGCGCCCTTCATTGAAATGAAAGGGATATGCTTTTATTTACCAAATTCAATGTTATGGTACAAAATTAAAACTTTCTTCCTTTTGGAATTTACAGGAATATCCTGTAATGGAAACTAACAGAATGGTATCAACTGTGTGGCACTGGCTAACAATTTCTTCCTGCCTAGAGCATGATTTATGCTTCATAGACTTTGCACTCTTCAGTTTCTGGGTTGGTCTTGCAGAAATCCTCCAGAGGATCGCCGCTACCTTGAGCAGGCATGCCAGGCCATTTGCTTGCAACAAGGTGTGCCAAGTCAACAACACGTTGGCTGCAATCAAGAAGAAAATCAGATATAGTCATTCAGGTTTGGTTTAGCTCAACCCAATTTATTGCTAGAAATCTAACCTGTATCCCCATTCATTGTCATACCAGGCTACAACTTTCACCATGTCATCGCCCATGACCATTGTGAGTGACGAGTCAATGGTGGAGGAGACATCGCTGCATCGGAAGTCAACAGAGACCAGAGGCACATCGCAGACTGCCAATATGCCTTTGAGGGGTCCCTCAGCTGCCTTGCGGAAGGCATTGTTTACATCCTCTGCTGTAATACCCTTCTTCTCAACATTCACAACGAGGTCCACAACAGAGACATTGGGAGTGGGAACTCGGAGTGCAATGCCATTGAGCTTTCCCTTGAGCTTGGGCAGCACTAGAGAGACAGCCTTGGCAGCTCCAGTGCTTGTTGGAACAATGTTAAGTGCAGCTGCTCTGGCACGCCTCAAGTCACGGTGAGAAGCATCCAACAGCCTCTGTTATAAGAAAGGTATTGAGATATATTCTCATCAGTGTTTTGTTTCTATTGCGTTACTATTGTTTAATAGGTATTCTTCTAGGTGTATCGCCTCTGTTGAAGAAATAGTTAGTTGAACATTATCAGCATTAGTGAAGATACTATAAGCAACCACTATCACTGATCTTGAAGTAAACGGTCTTAACCTGATCTCCTGTGTATGAGTGAGTAGTTGTCATTGTTCCTTTGACAATTCCTGTAAAAGTTGTTAGCTGAGTGGTTAGGTATGCCATATTGATATATTGTTCTATTAATATCTGACTAAGATTTAGGTATCAATACTAACTGTTAGAATATAATATAATTTATATAATAATTTTTTTTCTCCTATCAGTTTAAGTTTTTGGATTGATTGGGTTTGTAAGATGGTATTAGAGTTAAAAGATCAGAGTTCAAGCCACACACACTCCAATTACTAAGTGCAGGAGCGTATTGAAAATATAATATAATTAATATAATAACAAAATTTTGTTTCATCAATTTAAATTTTGGATCAATTAGTTTGTTAAGACTAACATTAGGAAGAAGCAATTAAACAAAGCTCCCTTACCAAACTCTTCATCCATTATCTTCACAAAAGGAGCTAGGCAGTTTGTTGTGCAGGATGCATTACTGTCATGCAAGAGATAGTATTTAAAGGTTAATGTTCGATAATAATGAATAGTTGAACTATTAGTTATAAATTCCGAGACTGACCAACCTTACTATGTTTGAGACTTCGTGATCATAATCACCTTCATTCACTCCCACAACATATGTTGGGATATCAGCACCCTTCGCTGGTGCTGTTATGATAACCTTCTTGGCACCAGCTTGAATGTGTTTTCCAGCACCTGGGCCATCAACAAATACTCCAGTTCCCTTCATTTGTCAAAACGTCATATCTATTTGTTTAGAGTTTGTTCAGTATAGGAAAGAGTTGTTTAATAGTGAGGGCAGTGAGGTACCTCAATAACAATGTCTATGCCCATCTCTCCCCATGGTAGCTTAAGAGGGTCTCTGTTAGAGACGACCTTGATTGGCTTGCCGTCCACACTAATTGTGTCATTGTCAACAATCTTCACATCTGCCTTAAATGTTCCCAGCATAGAGTCATATTTCAGAAGGTGAGAAGCCTGCAACACAAGATGTACCCATTGAAATAGTATTATCATGTTAATGTTGAATGCTTATGAATTAATATAGTTGAAAGGATAACTATCAAAATAGTTGCAGATGCTGCAATATCTATATTTGATTACATTTGACGAATATAGACTTACATTCTTGACACCACCACTGTCATTGACAATGATGACATCAAGTGGTGAGTCCTTTCTTCCATGCCAGCAGCGGAGGAAGTTCCTGCCGATACGCCCAAACCCGTTGATTGCCACCTTTAGTTTAGCAACAGTTTCTCCTTTTAGAGGGTTGCCTCCTGTTCTCTGTAGAACCAACAAATTTAAGTTTCAGATATCGAAGCGAAAACATTGCAAGTTAAAAATTAAAAGCAGATCAAATGGATGAACCAGTTATTGTTCATCTGCTATCAAATGGATGAAAAGATGTTAAGAGTATTTAATACGATAGAAAAGGTAATGGTACATGCAAATGAATCCTCCTCATTTTGCTTGAACTGTGATAAGGATTCTTTAAATTGTACCGATTTTACTTAGGAATTTAACTAAGAAATGATATGCAGAAAAATAAGCATTATTAGATGTAAGTATTAACCAAGTCAATAGTTTTGCTAGGATAGCAAGTGGAGGATGTAGAATAGCATACCCTGGGACCGAGTTGGACAGCGACCACATCTGAGAAGGAGGTTTCCTTAGCATAGGTAATGCATGAGCTCGACCTAAGACCTGAGAAGTCAGCTAAGTTGAGCCTCTGCATGCAACAAAGCTTGTTAGCATTATTATCTACAGAAGTATCAAGCATTAACCTGCTACCTGAAGAGTTTTTGTCGTATGATGCCCTGACTCTTGATCAGGTGGAGAGTTCAAATTTTGACAAGATGACATTTACCTTTGAGAAGGATGGAGTCGCCTTGAAAGAGTGGCTCCTGGTGTTGGCAGGACTCCTGCAGGAGGCAAGAGCTGCATGGCTGGCCATTGCTGCAACTAACGACTGCTACGGTTCCAAAAGAGCAGCTATATATAACAAGATGGTTACATGGCTCTATAATTTTTCTATGGGTGATCAAGGGAGAGTAAGGTAAGTAAGGTAAAGTGTGTGTGGTTGCCAGAGTGCAAGGAATGAGATAAGAGATTGGTGTGACCTCTCTACTTGCAGCCACACACATCAACAATCTCTCTGTTCACTTGTGTTTCCTGCCTAAGATTACTAAAGAGGCCTTTGTTTCATTCTCAATATATGCATTTCTTCTCTATGGCTATAATGTAATGCTTGTCCATAACCACATTCTATGTAAGATTTTCTTTTCATTGTATTCATGATTTATGGTCTAATCCTTCTGATGGTTGTTAAAGCACCAGATGATTATGGCCTGAAACCGCAGAATCTTTGTCTTTGTGGTTAAACATCATTTGGTAGATTCTACTTAAATTTCTTATTGTGTGATGTATTTGTATGAATCATACTGCTAGCATTTGCAACTTCTTTTATAGAGGGACGTGTATCAGTTTGATATACAATTTATTTTCTAATTCACTTTCAATTTCAATCAATTATAAAAATTTACTTTCGATTACAATTAAATATAATATATTTATTATCTTTTAAAACTAAACGTTTAAAAATTAAATTTTTATGAACTCATTTCATTATACTTGATGGTAATACTACTAGTAATTCTACAAGTACCAAGACCTTCGTGCTCAGACGTTTTTGAATTTTTTTATTATAAAAGGAAGAAGAATAGTGTACACGATAGAGCGAGAAGATTGGGCTTATGGTCCGAGTCTCGGGAAGCGTGTCTGGGTGAATAGTTGTACACCGATAGAGCGAAACGATTGGGCTTATGGGCCACGTCTGCTACGAGCTTTAATATTTTAAAATCTGGACCATAGTAAAATAATCGGCTGGAACAAACTGAATCCATTTGGCAGCCCAACCCAAACGTGTATAAAAACAACAACCAAATTTCGTTCGCGGCCTTTTTCTTTCGCCGCGCCGGAAAAGAAGCTGAGCACAGCGGCGGTGGGGATGCTGCAGAACAAATCTTTCGTGAAGAAAACAAAAGGCGGAAAAATTTTGAAGGTTTTCTCCCTAAAGGCTAAAACCTCTCTCTCTCTCTCTCGATTAATCGGTACTGTGTGTCAATCAGGTAGTGAAGGAACACTACTTGCGTGACGATATTTACTGCGGCGCTGAATCATGTGGGGCTTGCGATACAACGGGAGCTCGATTGAGTTCGTTGGCGCAGGTGATACTGATTGTGGACACCAACGTTGTGCTTCACCAGATAGATCTCTTAGAAAATCCGGCGATTCGTGATGTAGTTTTTCTATCTGTTGTTCTTGAAGAAGTCCGGCACAAGATTTAGCTGTGTATAATCGTGTTCGTGCACTCTGCTCTGATCAGTCAAGGGGATTCTTTGTTTTCTCTAACGATTACCACAAGTGAGCCAATTTTACAAATTTTTTGTGTTAGTGGAATTGTGGTAAATGTAACTTGCGCAGTTAGTTTCTTTGAAGGATAGATGAATCAATGGATAACTGGTGTTCATTGAGTACTAGCTCGGGTAAGAACTACTGAAAGTTGTAGTTTGCTCAGTCTTAGTGATGTTTGAGTTGTCCAGGATTAGACGGAATTTAGTGATATTTTACCTTGGTGAGTATGATGAGTAGGTGTTATGCTAATATGCTTCATAACAAATTGTATCTGCAACTGGTTGTGGCCTAACAATCTTCTAGCAAAGATTCTGTTCCTAAAAAAGGCGAGTGGTTCTGGCCTAACAATAAATTGGTTACTAAAATGTACCAGCAAAAAAGTGAAGTTTGATAGAAACTATCATGCTTTGCTTTTGGATTCTTGTTCATTCGTGTTCCATTTACTTTACTTCAGTTATTGCATGATTTCTCTTTGCATTATTCTTTTTACTTTTTTCCCAGTTTCTTCCCTTTATTCAACAAATGAGTAAGTTTCTTTGTTCCTTTTCTTACACGTATCCACTTTTCTCCTAAGGGATACTTTTGTGAAGGAGATGGTTGGGGAGAGTCCAAATGATAGGAACGATCGAGGTAATGATTAGATCGTATTTCTTCTATAAGCTTTGTGGAATTCCTGGCAGTGTAATCTTTTCTTTGGTTTTATTATATCTCTCTTCTCATGTTTAATCTACAGCAAACTCAGATAATTCTGTTCTCAACATTGCTTTTCAGATATTGCATAAGATAATCTGCTTTAAATTGATATTATATGTCAGCTAGGAGAAGGGTCTATTCGAAAGCTAGAAGCACTACAGATGTTCTACCAACTTTTTCGATGCAGTTTAATATGTAGTAGCTCTTTTCTAAGGTTCTTACAGTATATATTTTGGTCCTATTTTTGCATCATTGAAGGTCCTTACATCTTCTTGTCCTCAAGGAGATGCATTGAAGTAGGCAGTTTTTGCTACCAGCTATCCTTATTTATTTATTTTTGTAACAAGAATCATACAGGCAGCAATTCTTTTAGTTACTGCATTCTGTACCTTAATGTTTGCCAATCTCAAAGGATATAGCCTTTCTAACGTACTTGGTTCCTGCACCAGTTCATATCACTGTAGTTGGCCAATGCTGAAAAGTGGCAGCTAATGTCCATCATTATTACCGTGGATGTTCCACCATGTTTTATACCAGCTATAGCCTTCTTATTTCATGCATCTCATTCATTAGAGTTGGTTTCTCTATGTAAGGGTCTTTGTGAAATTGCGATGCCACTTTTAGTTGATATGATAGACAAAGCACACTTTCAAGTTTTATGAAGCACCTCGAGTATGTTTGATGATTAGAGCTTGGTGTGCAGTCTTTTCCTGGGCAAGAATTTTACAGATTTGTGAAGTTATCGAAGTCTTTACTCTCATTTCTCAAAAGACAATTTAATTTGTTAGTACCTTTGTTATATGTTTTAGCTATATGGGTGGCTGCTCGGTGGTACCAAAGCCATTTGGATGGTAAAACCCGCATCTTACTTATTACTAATGACATGGAGAATAGGAGAAAAGCACTTGAAGAGGGGGTTTCTGCAGAGACAGGTACTCCTAAAGTAGCTTATTTTATCATCTAATGAAAAAACTTTCTTGCCATATACTTAGTAACAATTCGTAGCTTGTTTTTTTTTTGTTTGTCGTTTCAGTCGAATCATACGTGCGTTCTCTTGGCCGACTTGATTTACTGGACTTGGTTGCCCTTCCTTCATCAGTGGACATAGGTATGGAGGATGCTGAAGATTTGAGACCATCAAAGAAGAGAGTCATACACTCTGAGGTCCTTTCACCTCAAATCTATGTTTTAGTTTCCAAATTGTTAAATAACTTGTGTTCCACATTGGTGTTTTTTAAGAAGACATGCATTCACTTCACAGGTTTCTTAAGAAAAAAATGCAACTTTTCCAAATTTAAGATTTTAACATTCCATTTCTGTGTTGGATGTTGACCCTTAAGTGGCCTTTCATCTTAATGCAGCACAAGCCTATGTCAGAAATTAACACGGGCCTTACCTGTGGGATATATCATCAAGGAAAGCTTAGGGTTAACCGCTACAATCCGTTTGAAGCATATGTTGGAAGTGAGAGTATAGGTGATGAGATTGTCATCTATGGTAGAGCCAACATGAACAGGGCATTTGATGGAGATGTAGTTGCTGTTGAACTTTTGCCTCAAGAACAATGGAATGAGGGAAAATCCTCGATTATTGCTGATGATGGTATGCCAATTATTTTATAAGTTTTTTGTTTTCACTGTTCTAGTGGCTCATGATATTTTTTCATTATCCAGAAGAAGAAGATGAGGTACAAGATGTTCGCTTGGTTCCAAGCAGTGTGGATGATGCACCAAAAAACACAAATGCAGTTCAGATGGCTTCAGGTGCCAAGGAACCTACACAGTTCCGTCCATGTGGCATGGTCGTTGGCATCATCAAGAGAAATTGGCATTCGTAAGTCATCAATTCTTAGTGTTCTTAAAAGTTGATTGTATTATGAGATACCAGTTTGGCGTTTTAATGCTTGTTTGCGGCATTGTTAGGAATAACACAGGCCACATTCACTGCTTTGTTCTTATGAGTTTGTAACTCTTTGCGTTTAATTGTATCTCCCACTAAGCTCTTCAAAATGTCATATGCTTTCATTATTTGAGCCATGTATTCTGTCATGCTTGTTTTGTTAGTAGGGATCCATAACTCTTTTGATGAAACTCATTTCTATTGTGAATGATTTACTGCAGCTATTGTGGATCATTGGAGTCAATGCCATTGCCTGCAGGTAATGGAGGTGTTGCACATGCTTTATTTGTATCCAAAGATCGTAGAATACCCAAAATTCGGATCCAAACTAGACAGCTGGGGAATCTTCTGGATAAAAGGATAATTGTTGGCGTCGACTCTTGGGGTTGTTCATCTCGTTATCCGTCTGGCCATTATGTCAGAACAATAGGAGAGATTGGTGATAGAGATACTGAAACAGAGGCAAGTTCCTTTACAATATGCACGCAACCCAGTCCAAAAGCCTCCATTGTGTTCATACTCAACTTCATTTACATGGAATTTGTGCTTTATTTTTGCAGATGGTTCTGATTGATAATGACATAAATTCGAGGCCTTTCTCTTCACAAGTTCTCAATTGCCTCCCACCCTTGCCCTGGTCAGTTTTCTGCTGAAGATTTGACTAAATTTAATAGGCAGGATTTGCGACATTTGAGAGTTTTTAGTGTGGATCCACCTGGTAAGCTGCTATGGTAGTAGTTGGTTTTACTGTTCTTTTCAAGTACTATTCCCATCTTTTTGCTTTGTTGGCATGATTTAATATGGTCTTTTTAATTCCTTAGGTTGCAAAGATATTGATGATGCTTTGCACTGCACCTTGCTTCCAAGCGGGAACTATGAAGTTGGAGTTCGTATCCTTTATCATTTTACGAGATGGGTAGTTGGAAATTTCCTTACCACAATTATGTTATTTCATATGATTCTTTTTTTTCTGTTGGCATTAATTGAAAAGAATCATATATTGAATCGTGGAACTAGTTTTCCTCATTTACCCATATATATTTTTTGTTTTTCTTTTGCCTATCATTCCACTGAGTCCTTTTGATATATAAATGCCCATATCCTTGATAGTGATTGTCTAGATATTGCTGATGTGACAAACTTTGTTCTTCCTGGAAGTCCTCTTGACGAGGAAGCTTCACAAAGAGGAACATCTGTTTATCTTGTGGAGAGGAGAATTGATATGTTGCCGAAACCTTTAACAGAAGGTACTTTGTTAATGTCTAGTTCATAATCCTGGCAATTCTACTCCTTTAATACAGGCATCTTACATGTAGTTATGATTGTCTTTATTGTTGATATTTGCTCTCTTCGTTCTGATGTTGATCAGCTAGGTTTTTCTGTTATATGGGTATGTTTCATTTGATCATGTTCTTCAAAGTTCAACGAGCACATATTTTCTGTTGTCCTTCTTTAAGAGATGCGATAAATCATGGTTTGACTCCTTTTTCCGACAAGTTTCAAATATTTGGAGTAATGCCTCTTAGTGTCTAGCTAGTTGTGACACATGAATTATTCAAATAATTTCTATCACTTGAATTCTTCAAGTCTTTTCTATCTTCAATTATCAGGGTGATGAATGTGTTATCAATTTTGTCTACCTTAATATTCGATGAAAGGAGTTGGCAGTGTCTTTTACTTTGTAAAGTAGTAGGTTTCTTTGTATGTTGTTGTCTGACTCCCAACTTAAGGTTGCTTTGTATATTGCTGGCTGATTCTGCACTCTGCAAGTTCAAGGTTTATGATAAAGTTTCTTTTGACTCTTACCTACTATTTTGCTCAGCAGCATGTTACATTTGATCCATGGTTTGGTCTTCGTTACAGGAAATGACATCTGAAGCAGAGATAATTTCTACAAGATACACTAAAAGTGTCATAAGGTCTTGTGCTGCTTTGTCTTATATTGAAGCTCAAGCAAGGTGGATGATAGGTACATATTGTCTCATCCTCCTCTCTTGGAATTTTGGTAATACTGAATTTCTGAGAACCAAGTGATGCTCAGTTTACTGACTTTTATTTCTTTGCGGTGCAAATCCAGCTGCTCCTGTAATCCAAAATCTGTACGAAATAATTAGCTCATGTGCTTGTTATTTATTCAGTGTGTTGAAAATTTTCTAAAAAAAATTTTCTTTGCTGCAGACGCTTGATGGATCCATTAACTGCTGATCTACGGAACCTAAATTTACTAGCAAAGGTTAAGACCACTAATCTTTTAGGAACTGCTTCTGGTCTGAATCTTTCAAAATTGAAAGAGACTAGATTCTTTCTAATTTCTTAATTTGCAGACCATGAGGCACAGGCGTATGGAAAGAGGAGCCCTTACTCTTGCATCAGCAGAAGTCAAGTTTCAAATTGATACTGAAACACATGATCCATTGGATATAGGTCAGTGTCTGACTCTACATCTTTTACTTAAACTAACAAAAAGGCATGACAGATTTTATTGTTATTATCACTCTCTTCAGGTATCTATCAAATTCGAGAGGCTAATCAAATGATCGAAGAGTTTATGTTAGCTGCTAATGTTTCAGTTGCTGAAAAAATTTTGAAACATTATCCATTATGCTCCTTGCTCAGGTACATCATGAAAATTCTTGTTTAACCTCGGTGGTTGTGTCCTTCACACTATGACTTTCCTTCTGCACATGACTTAACATCTTTACGTACTTCATTAAAGTGTCAATGTCACTTCGTAAGATTATAAGCACATGTAAATTAATGCAATTGTTCTTGTTGAAGTTTTTTTGACTTCTTCACAGATAACGTCAATATTGAATGCTAGGATGAAATATAAGCACTGATTCACTTTTTGCCTAGTACTAGGAAGTATATATATTTTCTACTTATATGTTTTGTTTTCAAAGTGTTCCTTTCTTGCTGTTTAGCTTCCCATTCACCTTTTGTTAGTGCTTTGCGCACTTTATCTGCAAAACTCGATGCAAAAAGCTGACAACGGCATCTGCAGGTCCTTGCACAATTGGTTCTAATTATATATAATTTGGTTTTTATTTATGGAATCAGGCGTCACCCTAGTCCTACGAAGGAGATGCTTGAACCATTGTTGCAGACTGCTGCTGCTGTTGGGCTGATTTTAGATGCCTCATCTTCAAAGGCTCTAGCTGATTCACTTTATCGTGCAGTGGTATAGAAGGGTTTGCTTTGGTTTCTATTTATTTAATATTGATGGATAAAAGATTCCTAGATTTGCTGTGTGATTATTGACACATTTAATTTGCAGGGCGATGATCCTTACTTTAATAAACTAATTAGGATTATCGCTACAAGGTGCATGACTCAGGTACATAGGCTAAATTTTCTAAGGTGGTTGTAGTATAACTTCCGGTAACCGATTGTTATATGTGCTATAGGCTGTCTACTTCTGCAGTGGAGATCTCAGTTCCTCCGAATTCTTCCACTATGGACTGGCGGCACCTATCTATACACACTTTACTTCACCTATTCGCAGATATGCAGGTGAAATACTTCTCTTTTTCTCTTGTAAACTTTGCCCACAATCTCCCCTTTAGAAAATGTGCTTTGTATGAGATTCGTGGTGCCCTGTTCCCAAGGGCGTTGAAATGACAAACTCAATTTTTAATCATAATCAAGTAGTTGTAGCGCGTGCAGGAGCTTTAGTTATAGTAGTCAAGAGGGTTAACACACTAGTGAGGTTTTCCTGTGGTCTATATTCTCAGCCGTCAAATATCTTGGTGTGACTAATTTAAGAGCAGGAGACACAAAGTGCATTGTTAGGGAAGGGGGAAATGTGACTTCTAGTTGGGGCATATTGCTATGTCTAATCTTGACTCGGGGAAGGGGGCAAAAATGAGTGATAGTTGGAGCATGTTGCTATATATAAGGCATGACTGAGTGTGATCCTTTTACATTTTAACAACAGAAATTGCTATTTGACTTTATTGTCAACCAATTTTCGTTGGAGAATTTTTTTTATGTTATACTCCAAATTATTCTTTGTGTGATTTAAGTCTTAACATAGTACAATGGATGAACTAATCAGCATATTTTCTTCCTTCAGATGTCATTGTTCACAGGTTGTTAGCTGCAGCATTGGGAATAGACAATCTCCCAGCCATTTTTCTTGATGCTCCAAAACTCACAAGCATAGCAGACAGTAAGATTGCTATTTCTGGCATGGTGGGTATACTTATGTTTAGACTTACTGTCGAATACTAACTGTTTGCTTTATCTAGATTTGAATTATCGTCACCGAAATGCTCAAATGGCCAGCAGAGCCTCAGTTGAGCTCCACACTCTTATTTACTTCAGGAAAAGGTGACCTTCCATATACCTGGTTTTAAGGAGCAGAATATTATCTTTGACTCCAACATGTGGGAATAATGCTCATGGTTTTTTTTCTGTGACAGACCAACAGACACAGAAGGCCGAATCGTGAAAGTTAGATCAAATGGATTTATAGTCTTCGTTCCAAAGTATAGATCCTTCCTTTTTATCCTTTTCTTGGTCAATTGCATTTACATTTCAATTTAGGAGTATCATAAGAACACCAGTATGCTGACGGTGATATGTTCTTCTCTGAAGGTTTGGTATCGAAGGCCCAATATACCTTTTACCTAAGGGAGAAAAAGCAGGAGAATGGGTTATAGATGAGGCGCACCAGAGAGTGACAAAGCCAGGTACAAACATAAGTTACCGGTTGTTGCAGACGGTGAAGATTCACTTGGAGGTCGTGGAGCCCCAACCAAACCGGCCGAAGCTTGAGCTTACTCTTTTGTAAACCTGACACAAGTCCTTGATGTATCATTACTTTATCTTCGATTTTGCTTATAGTCCATATTGTACCATAGTGTCTTATACCTAGTTTAACTTATACCCTTGTAAATACTGATTAATCTGAAATTTGGTTACTTCATTCGTTGTTTGGTATAATTTATCTCAATTGTCCGAGTTTTTGGTCTTTGATGACATGAAACCATAAATCTGAATTTGCTTGTAACTGAATGTTTCCTGTATATACAGAAAAACACACACACACATATATATATGTATACGGTTCGTCTGTCGATAATACATTTTTCCTGTCGATAGTTCTCAATAAAGAACTCTCAAAAATTCGTAGTTTGAGCTGATATACACATTACGCTTGCTGCATCTAACAAGAATTGTATAAACAAATATGAACTCCTCTTTCAAAATCTAAGAACAGCTAAACAATGTTGTATGTCGGATGCCTTTCACTCATACATACGAGTTCTTCAGCATCCACAAGAAGACTGTGGACCAAATTGTAAGTTGCGAATGCGGACGCCAAGTAGTTCCATAGCAAGATAACAGAGCATTCTTCTTGACCAACATCAAACATTTGTGCAATCGTAACTGCAGCGGAAGAACCGGAAATCAGTAAGTTTGCCAGAAGTTTATGGTCTTTGTTTTTCAGTCATGTTTCAGAAATGAATTAGTTCAAGAGACAGTAGAGGTACCTATATTCATGGCTGGCGGAACTGCGTACTGAATCAAGAGTACATAACGGTACAACGGATCGGAAGAAAGAAAGCCAAGTTCACCTACTAATTTCAGTATTCCAATACCGACGATAGGCATTACAATGAAATTCACTAGTATGGTTGCAATGATCAGTGAAGGCTTCAAACCAATTGACTTGTGTTTCCTTCCTATTTCATGTTCAAACATTATTTTCACAATGCATTACCGACAGAGAACGTTACATTACTTTGCATTGGTTGTATTAAGAGGAGAGGGGTTTTACCTTGAATAAGATTTCCGCCAAGTATGAGAGTAATACAGGGTATAGTTCCTCGTCTGCAGCCAAAAATAGCCAAATGTAAGAATTCATTGAATGGTATTCACTAGCCCAGAAAAAGAGAAGAGCAAGACTTCACCCTAGCAAAGCAAGTGTTTCCTCTATAATTCGAAGAGGGGCACTATCACCTATGATAAGAGACTTCAACCATGGCACGGCACCAAAAATGAAGCCAAAAATCTGAATCAACAAATTTCACATCAGCATTCTTCCATTTTATTTATAATTAAAATTAAATTTTTTGAAGCAGAGCTTACTGAAAAACATACCGAAGATATTGTTGGTGGCGCCATTAGTTCCTGACCAATTTGGTATAAAGCTTCCAAAATTCTCTCCCAAAGAGGTTCCTCTTTTGCGTCGAGTTCTCTACTGGTTAAACGAGGTACTGACTGAAAATCAAGATCAAATACTAACTCAGTAAAACTGTGTACTAATTCTTCTTTGGTAGAAAGATGAAACAAACAGCTTCGCTTGCAGCGACTTCTTCTGGTGGCTTAGTTGATGGAAGAAGCAAAGGTTCCCTATTGGTGTCAATGCTGTAATCTACTGCAAATTGTTGGGTTTCTGGATCTATAAGACATGGATATGATCCGCTGGAAAATTTCTCTTGCGCGTACAAGGATCCCGCTCTCTTCACAAGGCTCCAAGTAAACGTGCATATGAAGAAGCCACCAAGCTACATAAGAACACAACCAGTCATACGCTATGCAATCTTCATACAACCACAAACATAATGAAAATTTTCAACATGTCGAATGTAATAAGCTTTTGTGCATACTGCCATGGAGAATGAAACGTATGAGAGACCATGAGCAGAACAAACGCTATGGCTTCCAAACTGTCCTCCATTTTCATTGCACACGGCTGGGACGAGTATTAGTAGCAAGTTGCCAAAATTCCCTATACGATGATTAAGTATCATGGATATGAAAATTTTCAGTAAACTATTGAATGATTTTGAGGTGATTATTAGGTTTAGTTGATGAATTTACCTGCAGAGCAGATAGCAATTGCAACCTTCTCAAGATGCTTTGGTAATCCAACCAACTTCACTGCTATCCAGCAAAGAAATGAACTGAGAAAAACTATCAAACCTATATTGACCGGCATAAACCACCTTTAACAATGAGGAAGGACAGAAACAAAGAATTCATGTAAGGAAAGTGAAAAAAAAAAATTTAAAAGAATTTTCTTCAAGTTATGTACAGAAATTAACACACCAAGAGATGATCTCTTCAAGCGTGATAGTCTTGGCAAGGCTTGCAAACATGAGTGACGGTGTGAAAACAGTGAACACAATCTACACACAGAAATTTAACATAGATTTAATGGAAGGCTATAAACAAACAAGATATAGTGATGATTGATCAGATTGGGAACTAACTTTGTTCATATCTTTCGTTGCGCTGAATGTTAAAATATTGCTGTAGCCTGATGCAAGATAAGCTCCAAGAACACTTATGATAAGGACTTGCAATACTGGCATGGAAGCCACGGCAAAGAGAGACCAGAATCCCATCTTCTATTTCTTTTTTTCTGCTTGAAATTTTTTTATTCCTGTTGTCTGATCAAACTAGTTGCTGCACAAACGATTCGTCGATGTTTTTGCTAAAGTTGATCAGTCTCATCAATGAATTATCTCATGCATTAATAATGCACGGAAAACTTGCAGAAATCTCAATTACACGTTCTTTTCCTGCAACATTAAATTGAAAAACAACGACAATGAGGAAAAAAAGACATGTATGAAAATCATCACAAACAAAAAGAGTAAATCAACATCCGGGAATACACAAAGATTGAAAAAAACAGAAAAAAAGAAGAAGACAGAAATTTTGCACTGTCTTACCTTGAAACAATATTCAAGCAAAGCAAAACAGAGAAGAAGATCACGTTTATTTTGAGGGGTTGAAGAAAAAGAGATATGAACGTGAAACCTTGGAGAAGAAAACGGAGCTGCAACTCTTTTTATAGTAGCAGCGATAAACAAAACAAAAATCAAACACTTCTTCAAACCCAAAATATAAAAAAAGAGAAAAGGAACAAAACAATTATAACGAAGAAAGGTTTTTACTATGCTTAAGTGTGTTACAAAATAAATTACTTAAAAAATTATTGAAGTTATTTTGATATGTATTTATTTTTATTAAAAATAAATTTAAAATAATTATTTAAAAATATATCTTAAAAATAAAGTTTAAATGTGTCTTATAAATTTTAATAAAAGTAAATATAGAGATCTTCTGAAATCTAAACTCAATTTTTTGTTAAAAATTTGAATTTTTGAACATAAATAATATGCCGAAATGTGTGTAAGAATTCACTTTAAAGCGCGTTCGACCCATTTCAAAAAAATAATTTTTAATTTTTTAATTTATATTTTTCAATACATTTTTATAAATTTATATAATAAAATTTTATTATCATTTACTTTTCTATAAAATAAAAACTTTATTTAGAAAAATAAAAATATTTTTTATTCTAAAAAATTTATTTCAAGACTCAAATGTCAAATTAATATCCCAATGACACATCAGCTTCTGCTGTTGGACTTTGAATCGAACCGCACATGACACGTATACGGATATTTACTGACGTGGACAACCGGTAATATTCTGACAAGGCTTGGACGACTTTTTGTTGATTAGGCTGATCTGTAACTAAGTTATCGCCGTCGATTGATTACGCTCTATACGGAAAGAAAGCTGAAGTTTCTCGGGTGCATCATCATGTCCGTTATTCGCAACCTTTGTTTTGCTTATAACATGTAAATAGAGGAACACATCAATGAATGGCGTTGACAAAAACAGATTGTGATTTAACACCAAAACAGAGGCCTGGCTACCTGGCAGTGACTAATCCACTTCATGATCATTCCATCAACAGAAATCGTCCAAAATTCACAATGAGCTAGCGCACAGTACCGTGTAGACATTGAGCAAAATGAATAACTGGTACTTATCATATCAATAATCATGCACCCATGAGCCAACGTACAGAAAGCAGTATGTAGTATTTTTCCACCAAAATGTGAATTTAAGGAGTTTAGATTATAAGCTGCCTAAATAAACTGGAAAAAAGCATGTTCCAACTTAAGAGAGACCGTGACAAACTCACTGCCGGTAAACCAAAGATCTGGTGAAAATGAATATCTGGGAATATGTTGTGACTTATTATCTTCGCTTGCTGCAAAACAGAAGAAACCTGGTATTATCTACATGTATGTTGTAAATGTTCACCAGGGCATGTCAGCATCTTGCTTCACTTTGAAGCTTCGACTTCATCAGACGCCACAGCAACTCCATTTGGGCCATCATCTGCTCTGAGCTGAGAGGAAACATCATCAATTGCTGCGTTAAGTTGTTCAATCTTCTGTGCCAGTACCTTCCTGGTCTTCTGTACTTGTATCGATTGCATTGACAAGGAATTTGTTAGCAGAGCTCTAATGCAGGAAAAGATTAATTACACATCACAATGAACAATGTCGTTTTGAATCTGAATTAACCAAAAAAAAATATTGAGCTAACAGAAGTTGCTTAACTAAAATATGGGGTCATAAAGGAATATAAGTGATAGCTCCACAATTTCAAAATGATCCCACCTACAAGAACATCTAAACTTTGTCATCCTGCTTTGCTGCCTCCATGGATGCAACTACATAAGTTCTTTGTCTGCTAGGTGTATTCTTAAGAGCGGCAACTACAACTAAGCACCTGCCATGTCAAGAGAATATCCATTTCCAAGCTTTGTAAATATTATATTTTAGATTAGAAGAGTAAGTTTGGAAGTCAGCAGAATTTGCATCACTTCACATGGGAGAGGTCTAAACATAAGTTGCGACTCTCTGGTTGTCAGAGAGTTTCATCCATAACCTAGATTCCTTATACTCTTCTATAAATCTAATTTCCTGATGCAAGGACACATGTTTCGTGATCTGGAGCAGTCAAGGATATAAGCCTACCAAAATATTAGCTTGACATCACTGATGACAGGATAATTAAGAGGAGAAACAATCATAAGGTCTCCAATATCCTGGCACAACATTTGCTATTAAAGAGAGTAAAGAAAACAACCGTATGGTGTATAAAGTATCTTTGACAGTGCAGAAGACGTGGATGATTACCTCTAGAGCCTTTTCCTCATCATATATAAACTTAGGCAATTTCCTCATTAGATCTTTTCTATCAGCTGCAGCCAAAGCTTTGCTAATCTGTAAGTTAAAATGTTACAAACTCTCTCAGAAAGCATCGGGAGGAAAAGCATGCGGTATTAACCTTTTGGATGTTGAACCAAGTGACAACCACTCAGACTATATTGTAACTAATCAATTCAGTTAAACATAGAAACTGAATTTCATAACAGAAACTATGGGTCTGAGTACCATGTAACAATACATTATTTACTCTTGGTAGTTATTGTAGTTGAAGTAACCTTTTTTAAACAGATCTAACCATTGATTTAGTTTTTAATGGCCTTAAAATATTAGGACCAAATGTTTCTTGTTGTAATATTTAAGATGTGTACTGCAATACTATAAATGGCAATTTAAGATATTTCATAATCCTATTTTTAAAATTTCTAAAATTTTCTAACGTTATAAAAGATGAATCAAGAATAGTGTGCACATTTTTTTTTTTTTTTTATAAAAATTTTAAACAAATTCTTAGTCATCCATCATATGAATTTTGATATTTTACTTTATTCGAAATACCAAAAAGTACCTTACGCATGCCAGAACTTTCCTAGAAACTATAGAACTACTCAAATGCATTTTCTACACTTTAAGCAGCGGAAAGGAAGATAAACACAAAGGAGAGTAACTTGCTCATATATCACGTTTTCACCTTTACTAAATGAAATAACCATTTTAAGCCTGTATATATTGCTATCTATATCTGTACAACAGAAAGGAAAACCAAATTCATAAATTTAAAAAGCCCTATATAAGGATAGGCAAGCAATCTACGAAGACAAGGAAGACCAGAGCACACTGGAAACAGCAGAAACGTAAATGAAATTTCTATGAGAATACGATTCATTCCACTTGATACATTGCGTGCCTCTTCTTACACCTTTATAGAGGCTGGAGGTGATGTTGGACGACAGATATCACATCACTCCTCTTGGAAACCTCTTAGACAAAAGTATGCAGAGCAAGCAGCTTGACAATGGGTATGCCTGAGTGCATTGGTCAAGGCTGTGGATACCTGACCATTAGTAGTGTTTTCAAACCCTAATACCTGAGGGTTCCTAACTTTAAGCTTTTCTAACTAAGACATTTAAGAAACACAATAACCAAATCCTAAGCCGCAGTGAAGTACGCGATTACTTAATATGTCTCAGAAGAAATACCTGAGGTGCATAGATACAACCAAGAGTTCCAACTATTATTCCACCCAACACAAAGCCACCGACAAAGATGCTTGCACCGCTTGGCCTTCCAGCATCTCTACCATAATTGCACAGAGAACGCTTTAATGTGATTATAAAGTACATGCAAAGTCAGGGAGACTTACCTATTGCACATAATGCAACGTATGTATGGATTTATGCATGGATATGTGCCAACTAAGTATTCAGGATTACAAATAAGTGCACATGTTGTATGCGTGCCTGTCCAAGATTTTATATTTGAATACAATCGCCCCAAATCAACAGAAGCTATTATCAGCATAATATTAACACCAAATCAACCTACAATTTGATTGAATTCAAACTATTCTCTGAAAATATTATCTAAATGGTCAAAAAGTGAGTCAGAACACAAATTCTACTATGGGAAATAAACAGAACACACTATATCAAGAAGGGGCAAAATGATAAACACACCCAAAATCAAGCTTATAGTAGCTGCACATAGATAAAGGAAACTGAGCTAACAAAGAAACGGACATCAGATCTACATCAAGATACCTCATGCCAGAGTGAACAACAATGCGGCTCCCTCGAGTTGCTAATTTAGCTTTCTTTGAAGGTGTAGGGCAAAGAGACAAGCTCATTGGGCTATAACTCAGAAGAGAGTGCTCTGCCATTTTCATTGGGCAGCCTTACACGAAAATAAAGATAAAACATCAGCGATCTCCAACTTCAAGCACTCCAACCAAAGATTTAATCAGTAAGGAAGTCATGAATGTTGCAAGACCTGATATGCTATCATACATCTAGCAAGCAAAAATAAACCATTTAATTCAAATCTACCCGCCTAGTACATCACTGCATACATACATGTTAGCACTAGGAACTACTACCTTTGTACAGTGAGCAGTGTACTAGGCAAATTATGCAAGTAACAGTACAAACAAAGCAATAAATTTATAACCAATAAAGAAATCAATGCCGAACTAGGATGCCTAGCAAGGATTAGCGCACTACAGATTTTCAATCATAGGTTATCCAAGATCAAGCCTTTAACTATCATCTGAAACTTCGATTACTCATTCACATTTCTAACAGAAATCCCAACATAGAAATACCAATCCTTACTACAGTACGCTTAATTATAACCAAACTGGAGCGGTGCGTCATATTGTCCTTTACCAACAACGTAGGAAACCATCAGATAACCATCGCTACAACAAAACTACTCTTGGGATCATCTTAGAATGTTTCAGAAAAATCTCTGTACCAGATTCGTAAACCAGCAACGAAATCCCATTCCCGGCAAGCTCACTGAAGGAATCAAAATCTCACGAACCAAAGATGTAACAAACAATTTTAGTTTAACCGAAACAAATCCACTAAATACTTAATTTCACAAGCACCACAACAAATACTTTCGTAAAAATATTATGAAAACAAAAGTCATACTGAAACTTAGCTCAGATATTCGAAAGCAGCTACCAGAAATCTAAGAAAAAATCAGCAAGAGAAAAGATGATACCAGTAATGAAGGAATTGGTGAGAGCAGCCATCTAAATTGTTCTCCGTTAATCTTCAGAGAGAGAAAGAAATAAACAATTTCAACAAAGAAGAAGAAGAAGAAGAGAGAAAATGGATCCGGAGCTTCGTATGAATCGAGATACAGTTCGATAACACCGATGCTTTCTCCCTCTCTCTGCCCGCAAAAAATTACTGTAATTTTTTTTAACTTATTTTTTTAGCTTATTTTGGTCGTATAAATAATTTCGCTAGAATTTAGTTCTAAATCGGGCCTCAATATGGCCCGAAGAGAATATGGGCTCTAAGGTTATTGGGCCGATTAGATCAATAAATTATATGAAAATAAAATCAAATTAAATTAATAGAATTGTCCGTATAAAAGGGTCTCCATGTTTAACGTTCCACCATGCTTCTTCTTTCTTGTTCTAATCCATCAATCTTCTCCAACGTTTTGATGATTCTGGCTTTTCAATGAATTCCATATTACGTAAACGAGGAATCTTTTTCTGAATCTTTTTTTCTTCGTTGTTTTATGATGGAGTGATTGTTCTCGTAGAATTTCTTGTGCTTTTTGTTTTTGGTTGTAAGATTTGGAAATGGGTGGTGGTGGTGTTGGGAATTCGAGAGAGCTCGATCAGACGCCGACATGGGCTGTTGCTTCAGTTTGTGCTGTGATTATTCTTATATCGATATTGATTGAGAAAGCTTTGCATCTCATTGGGGAGGTATATTCAACAAGTCATGAATTCTTTGTTTTGTTCTTACTTCTATACTTTTCAAAATATTAGGAGGAATTTTTTTTAAAAAATATTTGTTTTCATATTTAGATATTTTTAAGAATTATTTTTTTAATCTTTGTTAAAGTTCTGGCTTTTAACTTTGGTAGTCTAGAATTTGGATGTAAGTTTCTTTAAAGATTTAGTTTTATTCAAGAAGTTTGGGTTTCTTTATGTTACTTTTGGAAGAAAAAAAGTGCAGTTGAAAGAAAGGCACTTTATGATATGGATTCATGATATTAAGGTACTATGAGATACGGTAGAACTTTCAAATTAGGATTTCTTGGTATGAGGTTTTGCGACTTCTTTACAAGATTGGTGTTGATATGCCTCTACGGCTCTACATTCCTTTAAATGAAGGTGTTTGTAATTGTAAAAACCATGCGTCATATTGAAGGGAACTAAATTAAGTTGTGAATTAATGGCTTCCTTAAAGTATTTGGATCTACTGTTGATAAAAGCCAAAAGAAACTTATCGAATGCTTTTTCGTTCCCTATGGAATGGTTATTCAAATAAAGATTTCATTTTTGGGATAGTAGATTGGTGGTTGCTGTTCACTGATGCTTGATTTAGTTAGTATTTGTGATCTAGATTTTAATAGTATTTTTAACTTGGTATTGATTTGGCGCACTTTGTTTACAGTGGTTTACTGAAAGGAAAAAGAAGGCACTATTTGAAGCTTTGGAGAAGGTCAAAGCTGGTAAGTTGTAACAGTGTACTTATCCACTTGTGTCTAGGATTCTGCCTAATAAGCATTGCAATGGTATGTTGTCTTGGCATCAGTACTTCTCTTATATTCCACTCTCATGCCCTTTCATCTCAAAGCCAAAAAGTTGCTGCCTAATTGGTTGATTGATATAGAGAGTAACAGAAATTTATTTCAACAAGTCTGATGAGGGCGTGGAATACCCATTAAATAAGTCCGATGAGGGCACAGAATACCCATTATGTGTGTGTTCATGTGCATATGCCCATTGGTGTGTGTAACGTAGCATGTATGAAACAATCTTTTTACTTCCCTCCTTTCTCCGTTGCTTTTGTAGACTGCAGTGAGATATGTACTTTTGGCTAACAGAAGTCTTACTTCATTCTTTTGATGCTTTATGCAGAGTTAATGGTTCTTGGATTTATTTCCTTACTGCTAACATTTGGGCAGAGCTATATCACCAGAATTTGCATATCAGAACGAGCTGCAGATACCATGTTGCCATGTGCCCTTTCACCACAAACAATAGCATCAGAAGTTGGTCAAAGTCACCATCTGCCACAAGGTGGTGAAGGTCACCATCCAAATGCGAATGAGACTCTTAAACACCCTACGGGTGGGGGTGAGGCTCACCGGCCCAATGACACTCCTGCACATCCTAGTGGTGGGGGTGGAGTTCAACATCCAAATCCTAATAAGATTCCTGAACAACCTACTAATAATGGGGGTGAACATCATCGGAGGCTCTTGTGGGCTGCCATGATGGACATGAGTTTAAAGCGCAGGGTTCTTGCTGGAGGTGGAGGTGGCTCAGCGTGTCCAAAAGTAAGTATCAGAAAGACATTCCTCGAAGGAACTTAGAACTCTGTCTATTTAGATCAGCTTTAATTTGTCATGGTGAAAACCTTAATGGATCGCTTCTTGCAAATTACACTTGTTTACCACTTAACTAAGTAGTATTTACCAGGAGTATCCACATAGCAAGATTCAGTTTCCTGGACAAATAGCAAGAAGTACAATTTATGCCATCAATTGAGATTCAGGCATAAAAACCAGTCTTATGGGAACAACCATTTCTAGGGAATTTGGCTACACAATTGGATGTTAAATGCAATTGGCACATAATATAATAGTTTTCTAAGTTATGTCACAAAAATGTCCATGTCATTTTGTTTATTTATGGAGAATGAATGTTCGCACACTTACTTGAAGATTAGGCAACTCTCGCACAATGCCGCTGTTTCTAAAATAGTTCAAGAATTCAACATTTAACTTTTTCTGCCTCAACTCTTATTCTCTTCTTTAATGAATTTTTCATATATTTTAAACTTTGAGTTGAAATTTCTCTTGTGTCATAACTGCAACACTTGTTAATGCTTGTATTTCAATTTCATGCTATAGTCACATGTACTCTTTATTATATTTAGCATTCATCAATGAAGAAAATGTCATGAAATCTTGCATTCTCAGTATCTGCCTGTGAATAAACAGGGAAAGGTGTCTCTTGTTTCAATTAACGGGCTGCATCAGCTGCACATTTTCATCTTTTTCTTAGCCGTTTTTCATGTGATGTATAGTGCTATTACAATGACTCTTGGAAGAGCAAAGGTGGGCACTAACTTAATGTCTTGCTTGTTCTATGTGAATTTTGAGATTTGCTAGCCAAAATGCTTGTTGAATCTCCTAGCTTACTACTTGATATAGATAAGAGGATGGAAGGAATGGGAACAGGACACAGCAACTAATAATGACCTTTACAATGGTACTTCAAAAATTTGCAAAAAAGGATTTTTTTCATTCCGATGGTTACAATTGCTAATTCACAGCATAACTGTGCAGATCCTTCAAGATTTAGACTTTCTCATGAGACTTCATTTGTAAGACAGCATACAAGTTTCTGGAACAAGCTTCCGGTTTCATTTTATTTAGTAAGAGCCTTCTAATGCTATTTTCTACTTCATACTTGTATCATAGATATTTGTTTGCAGATTGCTGGATACCTACTGAATTAGATATTGTTGATATGCTCATGTACTTTTAAGGGAACTTGCTTTAGATAGATCGGCCATAAAATTATTTCTGATTTTAATTCAGTATTACAGAAATTTAGCTTCTTTTAGTGCCTCTTTTAATGCTCTGTGGCTGTTGTCAGTAACTTGAAAATTTCTGTTCTCACAGGTGAGCTTTTTTCGCCAGTTCTTTTATTCTGTTCGCAAGGCTGATTACCTAGCCATGCGCCATGGATTTATCAGCGTGAGTCCGTAGCAGAATTGATATAAATATTTATGAGTGATATAGCTATTTTTTAATGAATTAATTCGTCTGTTTCCAGGTACACTTAACCCCTGGAAGCAAATTTGATTTCCGGAAGTATATAAAAAGGTCGCTTGAGGATGACTTCAAGGTAGTTGTTGGTATAAGGTATCTATTGTTCATTATTGTATTCTCACTGCACTTTCCTTTTGTGCAGCAGCAATATATTTATAAATTAGTGTTGCAGCTATGTTCATTAGTCTTCAAAATTTCTAGTTGATGTCTTTATTCTGACTTTTGTTTTTGCAAGTCCTGCATTATGGGCTTCTGCGGTGATCTTTCTGCTCCTTAATGTTAATGGTAAGATACTCTTAAGAACTGGATGCTCATATCTTGTTTATAAATATGTACTCATTTATTTACCTTTCATTTTTTAGGATGGAAAACAATGTTCTTGATCTCAATTACTCCCATGATAGTAAGAAACTACTACTCGAAATTGTTATATTAGTTTTGTACTATAAAATTTGCATGATATTTTATAGATTTAGCAGATTATCTTGGCAGTTGGTACAAAGCTTCAGGCAATTATCACAACAATGGCTCTTGAAATCAAAGAGAGACATGCAGTAATACAAGGAATGCCTTTGGTTCAACTAAATGACAGCCACTTTTGGTTTGGACGTCCTCACTTAGTCCTCTTTCTCATTCATTTTACATTGTTTCAGGTAAACATCTTTAGGATAAGGTAGATGGGTAGCTTTGAAAATCTGAGCAAAATAAATATATGCATATATATAATTAGCATGTTTACATTCTCCTTTGCAGCGGTCACAGCTATCTTTGTCATCTTGTTCTTTTATTTTTTTTTCACTACATTTCTTAATTGAAAACATATCATCTGAATTCTGAAAATGTTTTCACATTTTATGTAGAACGCATTTCAGATAATATACTTCCTCTGGATATGGGTAAGTACATTGTGGCTCCTTTTATGTTATTTCTAACTTCCAGTTACGCCGCTTTTTTAGACTCTAAAACCCTGTGAAACTTAATTAGTTTCATGTTCTATTTGCAGTATGAGTTTGGACTTCACTCTTGCTTCCAGGAAAATATTCATGTCATCGTTATTAGAATGTGTCTTGGGTAAGGATATCTTTTTCCTATTATACAAGTTGAGATTACCTTGATAATAGATGAATTCATAGCAAAACTGACATATACTTAAAAGGTTAATCTTTATTTTTGTGTTAATTTGTGACTCATGGTTGTTTCTGTTTTGTTTTCCTCAGAGTAGCTGTTCAATTTCTGTGTAGTTATATTACTCTCCCGCTTTACGCTCTTGTATCCCAGGTATAGATTCAGTGTCCCTACTATGTCAGTGAGTTACTGTGCAAACATCTTCATGGAAAGGGGACAGATCATAAGTTCTAAGTAGGGATTATAATTACACACTTCTTCATGTCAGGAAATGAAAACACTTTCTATTGTTCAATACTAAGAATGCTGTTGAAAACTTCCTCATATTATTCTACATCAGTGGATAAAAAACAAATGTTTCAATCTTTCAGATGGGATCACAGATGAAGAGGTCCATCTTCGATGAGCAGACATCTAAGGCACTTAGAAAATGGCACCAACAAGCAAAGAAGAAACAACCTAAGGGATCATCTCCAAACAGGTCCCCTAGTGGAAGCCCGAGAAGAAGCCCACCAGCTTCTTCTACTCCTGTCCAACGGTTCAAAGCAACAGGAATTGCTGCACTGAACCAAACACCTTCAAGGAGAAGGCACTCAGCTGATGCAGCTGAAGTGGAGCTCCATGGAATCAACTCATCTGACGCTACCTTAATTTCATTCAGTAATACTGACTTACTCACTGGATCAGCGGAGCATAGCGTGCCTATTGAAGAGCAACACACATCAAAAAGTCCATTGAATCTAATATGATTTTCACACAGTTCTTTCTTGTTGCTTCAGCATCCTGGGCTTACAAGAAATATCTATTTGATTTGTCCCATACATTGAGTTGGATCATAGGCAAGAATACCGAGGGCAACATATGCACTGCTCTTTTTGCCATCAACAGCAGAGCAGACCAGTAGACAGAACTAACCACCAGCTTGAAATGTGATGCTGAAGCCTGGAATCAGTTGCTTTTTGTCCCTTCTTCCCTTCTTCAAGGTCCAAAAAGATATCACACTTGACAACTACTGAACAACTGGATGAGAATTACGCCTCCATTAGCAGTCTAGAAATTTTATCTAGTGATTGCTTGTATCAGTACTAGTACACTTCTTGTAACTATTGTAACTCTTATATCGACGCTGTAAACATTTTTGACAGATAAGGTAAAGGCTGAATCTTGACAGATATGGTAAATTTTAATTGTTTCCGTTTACTCTTTGATTTAATGTACAAATAAAAATCGAGAATAGGAATCATAAGATGAACTGCATCTGACATATTCAATCTTTTACTTATAATTCCTAATTGTTTTCTTGATTTCATATTCCAACAGCTGATGGGCGAAATTGTTATGATCTTGTTGAGGGGAATGGTCCAGTAGCAGAAAAAGGTTCTTCTGTGCAGGCTAATTTCTTTGTCTACTACCGTGAATTACTTTATACCTTCTTTTGAGGTATACATAGATTCATTAGATGGAAAAACATTGCAGGTTCACTTTGATTGAACCTGACTAACCACCAGGTTTGTATTCGAACAATCCAATAACTTTAGAAAGAACTAATAAGTATTCAGTTTGGAGGAAAGACTTCAGGCACCTGGAATGCTCCAAAGATACTACAATACATCGACAGAGCCACAAAGCAAATCCAAATTTCAAGACAACGCAAAAACTGAATACTTATGAGGGGCGAATGCATAAGGTAGCAGTAATGGGATGGCCTGCAGAATCAGAAGAAAGCACAAAACTTTGGTTTCCCGGTATCCTAGTGACCGGAACCAAAACTTTGGTTTCTAGTAGTTTTATGTACACTATAGCAATGAATTTTCCCTCCTTAATGAAATTCAATATGGTATTTGCTTCAATCAATCCAATCCTGACACAGGATTTTCATTTCCCAGCGCACTGCTTCGAGCCAACTGCGAAGAACTCCGTGATGACCTCCAGTGGCATTCCTTTGGTCTCAGGAACCCTCAAGTACACAAACACCAATGAAATAACGCAAACAATGGCATAGATTCCGAAAACACCGGCAAGGCCAATAGTGTTGAGCATCACAGGAAGGGTATAGGTGACAATAATGTCACCGAACCACATTGTGAGAGAGCAGATTGCTATACACACTCCACGAACAGAGGTAGGGAAAATCTCTGAACAAAGGATATTAGGAATTGGCCCAAAACCCGTAACGAAGCAGCAGAAGTAGATGATTACGCTTGTTGTAGAAATCACTGCATGGACTATGGTCCCAAAGTTGACAATGTTGGCCAAGACCAACACGATAAGAGATATTATCAAGATGGGAAGAGTCGTAAGCAGTAGGCTCCTGAAAGGAAGGAAATGCAAATGGAGAATATCTAATCAGAAACTTGACTTGATGATATCTAATTAGTCATGGCATAATATCTAGTAAAATACATCAGCACTAGGAATAACTGATGATATAGAGGAAATGAGAAATCTATGAAGAGAAAAGAAAGGCACCTTCTTCCAGAGATATCCATAAGCTTCATCGCCACACAAATACACGGGAGCATCAACAAGGTTGTTACAGCACTTATAAGAATAGATGCGGAATCAGAACCAATGCCCATGTTTGACAGAAGAACTTCTACACCTGCTTGCTCAAGAATTTGAGGGGTGTAGTAGAGAACCCCGTTTATGCCAGAAAACTGCAATCACACAGGAAAAAAATACTTAAGCAATAATGTTAAAGCACAACCAAATATAGATCAATGGCTACTATGTTTGCATCAAATCTTACCTGCTGAAGGATTTGCAGTCCAATTCCAACAAACAAAGCATGCCGCACCCCAGGTTCAAGAATATACCTCCAACTAGGTCCCTTAGCTGTTTCTGAAGGATGCATCATAGCTGGCCCAACTGGATGCTGGTCGATGAGCTCCTTCGAGTAAAGAGCAGGCTGACTCACCAATGCTGCAGCCTGAACATACTCACTTTCCTGTGGGCAATCACCACCTGGCAGGGAACCAATCGAACCCTTTCCTGGGATTGAAACGACGGAACCTTTCTGTGAATCACGAACACCATCTTGATGCAGATAGATTCTCTTAAATCCGCCATCCTTCTTTCCATCTATGCCTTCTTTCTCGGACCATTTCCAAGCCAATTGCCAGCCTCCACCAATGCCCATACTACTCACTGCTTCCCCGGCATATTCTTGCATGAGAGTGCTATGTCTTCTCATGCTTACATTACTTCCCTGGACAGATGACGGAGCCTTCCCTCCTACTCTAGTCGTTTGGGGAGAAAGTAATCGAGCTTCTAAATCATCAGAATCATGGCCTGCATCATCGGTCTCATAGTCCTCACCCTCTCTTTGGAGACTCTCTTCATCCCATTGTGGCTCTGGTTTAGGCTGCTCTGCCATACTAAAAGTGCTTCCAAAGTTAGGGAACAATGTGCTTCGCATGCTCCCTGTCTCAGGTAACTTCTCATGGACACTTCCAAAAAGAGTGACTAAGGGATCCATGAGGGAGGCACTCTGATTTCCCAGACTCCCATGCCTTGAGACAAGGGTAAGGGCACTTCCTTGTACACTTTGTCCCTTCAGCGGATGAGCAACCCAAGACTGACCCTCCTGCGGTCCATATAAAACAATCTTATCCTTCTCAGAAGTTGGCTCAGAGTCTTCATTGAACTCATTATCAGGTCCGATAATGTATTCTTCAATGTAACTTTCTTTACCAATACCCAATCCTTCAACCAAGAGAGCCAGTTCTCCTGTAGATAAGCAAATACCACATACCTCAGACTGTGGACTATACTAATAACATATAACATATAGGTGATGAGAAGTGGTTAACTTCAAATAACAGAATTCTACACCCATATAGAGTAATACACAAAAGTTTCAAAAGCTCAAAGCCCAACTAATTATTTGCTATGGCTAGTGGAGCAGATGTATCATGTTGACTGCCAAAACAAGGACCACAAATGTGTTTTTTTCTGTTGAGAAAATACAAGAACTACATTCAATCCCAACAGTATTCACACATATGCAGCAGCATGAACTCAAGTAGATATACTTTGCAAACGGTGTTGTTGAATGGATAGCAGATACACCTCCCTCCCTATATATAATTGACAGCAAAATTATTGTTCCTAAAATTCTGCAGATGTTGGCAGTATGAACAAACGAATCTTTCTATAGCTATCAACTGTATAGATACCTATCCAGTATGTCACAGTGCCTTCTACTTAAAAAACAAACAAAATGGGGTTCATTCAGTAGGAGGTTGGAAGCATTCTGGTGCTACTGACCTGAAACATCTTCCTTATTGCGTAGTCTTTGCAAAACTAGCTTGGCTTCCTTCATGCGTCCTTTACTCACTAGCCACCGTGGAGATTCAGGCAGATAAAATACCATCAAAGCGAAATATACTAGTGAAGGGATTGAAAGAACTCCAAGCATCAACCTCCAATCAGGATTTGACATCAACGACATCCCGAAGATCATACAGTATGCAAGAAACATCCCTCCAGAACCACAGAATTGAGGAAGCGTATTCAACAAGCCTCTTATATCTGATGGAGCAGTCTCAGATATGTACAGAGGAACAAGTGTAACAGCCAAACCAATTCCAAGACCATCTACTAGTCTTGCTAAAAGTAGAACATAGACATTGGGAGACCATAGCATTACCAAGCCGCTAATAAAGTACAAGATCGACGATAATATTAGCATAGGGCGCCTGCCAATCCAATCTGCCATTGCTCCTGAGAAGGTTGTGATAATAGTAGCCCCAATAAGTGACATGGCTACAATCAGCCCTTCAATAGTTGGCTGACTCTCCAACTGAAACTCTCTTTTAATGTAAATTACAGCCCCTGGAACCAAAAGTTACAAATTTTTTTAAGATGATATGCTCTAAAATTTATGACTACGGATCAATTAAAGTTTGGTCGATCTTCAAGCTTAGACAACTTAATTAGTAGAATTGAACAAGATAGATCTTCAGCAACAAGTACATGATTTGCTAAACAATAAACTGGTTAATTTACCTGCGATGGTAGCATTATCCCATCCCTGCAATAGATTACCTATGGTGGCAGCAATCGCCACCAACACAGCTCCTCCCATCTCAGCTGCTGCAAGGGATGCAGCAATTATTCAAAGTCCAGAAACCTGAAGGAAAAAACAAGCTTTTCGGCAAATATCTTCAAGGCATTTTGAAGCAATCACATCAGATTCAATAACATTATAACAACCTACACGCTTTAAGCTCTACACGAACCGACCTTTGACTAAAAGACTTGCAAATTTTTCAAAATTCATTTGAACCAAGCAACATAATTTGAACAAAAACCAATCAAAAGCGATAAAACGAAAGGTAGGTAAAGTAATCGATAAGCACAATTAGTTTACGCTTCAGTGAAACTATACCTTTCGCTCCAACCAATCTACTGATGCTTCAAGCACTGAAAAGAAAGCACAAAACAGAGAAAACCCATGACTGAAAACGCAAAATTCTACCAAGAAATCAAGTAGAGAGCTTTCACAGGGGTAAATCACACGCACATACCTTTTCAGAAAGCTGAAGAACACTTGCAAACCCAATCAAGAACTTGTTGAAGGAGTTCGATCAACAAAGCCGGATCCCCAAGATGAGAACTTGGAGAGAATTAACAAGAGAAGAAAAGCTGGCGGTTTAATAGGTGGTCGAATCCAGACAAGCACCAGAAAATGCTACTAAATAATAGAATAATTTACTTGGTACCATAATAGAACAAAAACAATTCAGAATAATTAACTCATTCCTCAATAGAAAATCCAGCCGAGTGCGTGAATGCTATGAGTATCTGCCTTTCAAAGTTACAGGTTTTGCAAGCGAAAATGATTAGAAATCAAAACTTTGTGGTTGGAATCTATCTAAGATCCCAACTTTATAGCCCTGTAAAAAGTGCTGAGATGGAAAATCTTGGAAATTTTAAACAAAAAAGCTGAGTGTAGACAAAAATGAATAAGAAAAGTTTCCGTTAATATTTCCCTCAAAAACAGTTTGGAAATTCCTCAAAACGGAAACAGAAAATTGGATTCTGTCAACTATAACATTAGATTTCTTTTCCAAGCAAAGATTTTTTCTTTCTTTTTGCAAGGATTTGAAAAGCAGTAGAGAACTGTTTGAAGCTACAGCTGATGTTTCTTCCAGGTTTATCACTTCGATATGTGGACCCAAAAATGTTGGACTTACTACAGAAGTCTTGTCAGAGAAAAATTCTATCAGTAACAAGAAATTTTTTTCCCCATTTGTCTACATTTAACCAGAGAAAATTTCTACATTTAAGAAAAGAAAGAAACTAGAAGTCCAGAACTTGCGTGATGTTCATGGATCTTCTCGTCTTAAATCATTAGAAGAACAACTTTGTTGAATAAATGAAGTACATTAAAGGTGATTAGTAGCCATCTGTCCAGAGTAGTGATTTTATTAAGGAATATAGCCTCTTTCATTTTAAATATATTCACAAAATAAACCTACCCAATCATTTCAACAGTGTCTCCTTAAGAAAAAAAGTCTTACAACAACTGTTCTTTTGGTTACGGTAGTTGTTCGTCTCATTACTTGATTTGCTGTTTGTGGACCTAAGGAATATTTATTAAATATTGGAGCAATTTCAAAAATAAATTTATTTTTATATTTATTTATTATAAAAAGTAAATTTAGAAATAAAATTTTTAATTTTAACTCAAGTTTAAAATAGAATTTTTGGGGAAAATTGAATTTATGTTTTATATTTATTTTGATTTAAAATTGAGTTAAAATAAAATTTTTTGAAGAAAAAATTGAATTATAAGTGTTGGTAAACAAATTCATCTATGTGAGAATTATATTAGAAGAGAACTGTTGTTATTTATATCTATAACATACTAACAACTAGTTTCTTTTAATACAAAGAAAATCGCTAATGTTTTTCAATTATGTAATTCAAAGTTCTTCAACCGGCAAGCTTCCGACATCAAGGAACGCCACCGTCCAAGCATTCATGGCATAACAAGCGCAAGCCACAATCAGAGAATTCGCCAGTTCAGTATCTACAACACATAAACCCAAACAAACCTAGGATGCTAATCCAACAATGTTCTCTGCACAACCGCAGCTAGAATCAACTAATTACTTCTTCCCGCCGGCAACGCCAAACACGGGGTTCTTCAACTACGTTGATCTTAACCCTGTCTACCCTCTCGCAGATTATCCACTCAACTACTTCTCTCCAGCAGCTAACAGCGTTAATTACAATTGCCAACTGATTCCTCAAACTATCCTCTGCGACCAATCCAACACTATTCTTTTCTGCAGCTAATTATAATTATTGCGACGCAGTTCCGGCAGGAGCTAATAACCAACAACTCTCATATGTCGAAATATCTCATTAAATATTTTTAATATTTAATTAGATATTATTTTTAATTTGAATAATATTTAGTTAGATATATTTTTTAATTTAGATATTAAATATTTTTTTTAATTGAAATATTTGTATTTTTTATATATACTATATCTTTTTTATTGTAAAGAAATAATAAATAATATCAATTTGTAATTTTATTATTCAATTTAATATCAAAACAAATTAGATCGAATTAGTTCAAAATATACACTAAATTTAACTTATTAAAATACTTCAAATGTAATGTCAAATCTCTCCTTAAACAAATGCATTCTCTTACAAGATGTCAACGTTAAGATTTATTTATGGCGTATTGCAAATATACAGAGCTCCAATTTTTAGGCCAAAATTAGAATTTGGATGGTTCACTGTTTCAAATAAAATTGAACTTAGAATTATACTTCAAAATTACCACAATTTACTTTCAATCAATTTTAGAAAAATAAAAATTAGAACTTCACTTATATTCATTTAAAAAATAATTAAAATATAAAAACTAAAATTTATTTTTAACCTATTTTTTTAAAAAAATTTATGTTTTATATTTTATTTTCATGAAATTTATTTGTGTATTTGAAACACCGTTAGCATCAACACAATAAGCTCTCAACTCAGAAAAAATGTTTGAGAGTGTTTATTTAAAAATAATTTTTTAAAAAAAATATTTTAGAAATTTTTTAAAAATAAATTTTATTTTTTATTAAAATAATAATAATTATTATTATTAATAAAAAATTTACGACGTAAAATTTGTTTTTATATCTTTAAATTTTTGTTTTAAAATTCTATAAAATATTTAAAAGTTTTATGGCAGAAAATAAAAAACTTAAAATAAAAAAATTCAACAATTTTGAAAGAATCCTATTTGGTTCTTCGCTGTTTATCAACTTTTCTTAATTTTTTTTCATTTTATGTTTTTCAATACATATTTTATAAATATATAAAAAATTTATTTAAAAATTTAAAAAATATAAAAAAATTCTACAAAATAAAATTTTTTTATTACATATTTTTATTATTTTTTTAAAATAAAAAAATATAACTTATTTTTTAAAAAAAATAAAAATATCTTTCATTTTATAAAAACTTTATTTCATAAGCAATTTCGAAAGCGCACTAAATTTAGAACCCAACACCTTTTGAAGTTATGTTTTTGCATAACTACTTCGGACTCTGGAGAGTGTAGTACTTTAACGTAACCAAAATTTTGCCCTCACATTGCAACAATATTGTGGCTAGTAATTCACACGCCACGTAGATGAAATTCCAGACTCAACACAGTTCCAAAACTAGCCCTATAGCCATAAGGAAAACACTAGCCTTTCTAACCACTACACTCTAAAACTTGAAGGGTATAATAGTCTCTTATTATTTTCCCAGGGTTTAGGGCTTTCGAAGTCCCCGTTTTGACACGTCACCATCTTTGATCTTTCCTTTCTTTTTTCTCTCTGTTTCTTCCAAACTAAACGTGGTCCATTCTCGATCGAAGCTGCCGAGAAAAATTTTCAACTGCTTCGTAAACAGAGAATAAGAAAGAAAGGCGGCGCATAGAAATGGTTCCGGCAGCGGCCGAAAGAGAAGAATCTCAACGGCGACGCCGGTTGTGGTGGAGCGGGGGAGGAGGTTTGAGTGTTGCATCGCCAGAGTACTACGGCGTGTGCGCGGTGGGAGGGATGTTGAGCGCCGGCACGACACATTTGGCTACCACGCCGCTTGATGTACTCAAAGTTAACATGCAGGTCCAGATTTCTGTTTCAGTGTTGCACTGTTGAGTGTTTGTTGAGTTTTCCCTATTTAATTCCAGTAATTTATCTTAGTTTCTGTTACTAAATTGCAATCGAATTTCTTATTTGCGGTAATGGAATGCTACATTGATCCAGGTGATTTTGTATAATGTTGTGTAATTGTCTTTAATGATTCCTCTAGAAACTAAAAGCAATTGTTAGTGGATTGATTATGTCAAATATTTGATTGCGTTGAAGATTCAGTCATAGTATTTTCTTTTAGTTGATTTATGATCTTCGATTGTGTTGCTGGGATGATGTAGAATGGGTTTTGGTCATAATATCAGTGTCCTCATTGGTAGAAAACTGATCAGAACATTTCCAGAAATGCCTATCCATATAAAAGGTACCTTCCAACGACTTGCTTTTCAAGACCAACTAAAGAGTGATTCCACAAATAAGCTTTTGGGACTTGTTCCTTTCATGATAGCATGACACAAAATGCCAGCCCACTTCCAGTATAAACTGGTCACTTAGTTCAAATTAGCTCTGTTATGTGGGGCGTTTTTTGTATTGTTACTTTGTTGAATATGTTTGTATCCTGGGAAGAATGCCTTAGCTAGTGAACGGATGGTTCAGGTGAATCCTGTCAAATATAGCAACATCTTTTTGGGTTTGCAAATTCTAGTAAAGGAGCAGGGCCTATCTTCCCTTTGGAAAGGTCGTGGTGGCAAATTTTTTGGATATGGTGTTCAAGGTGGTTGCAAGTTCGGGCTTTATGAATACTTCAAGCGAACATATGCTGAGCTATTGACAGGACGAAGCAAGAGTATGGTTGTCTTTGCTAGCAGCGCATCTGCTCAAGTGATAGCTGATATGGCACTTTGTCCTTTTGAAGCTGTAAAAGTACGTGTTCAGACACAATCCAATTTTGCAAAGGGCTTGGCTGATGGCTTTCCAAAACTATATGCATCTGAAGGCTTTTTGGGGTAATGATTTTAGAATCCATCAAACTTTCCTTGTATCAACTCAAGCTTCTTCATTTGCAAAGGTGACAATATTTTCTTTCTTCGGCAGCTTCTACAGAGGACTTGTTCCACTCTGGTGTCGGAATCTTCCATGTAACTCAAATCTTCTAACCTTGAACTATATTTCCAATTGTCATTTCATTAATAAATAGATTAGTCACCACCATGTGAGGCAGTGCCAACTCGATGCAAAATACTCATACCTGATCCTCCATTACTTAAAATCTGAATCAGGATATGCTTCCCACTTCACATCATTTAAATGCTCCTTCCTTCAATTACAATGCACTTATTTGGTAAAGACTCCATGCTGCCATAAATTACTATGTAAAGAATTGATGGTATCATACAAAAAAACTCAATAACTGTTTGCTTCAATCTATATATTGCCCTACTCGCCAATAAGTGTGCCCCTTTATAGTCTCGTTTACTTAAATTGTTCTTTCACATAAAATTTGTTCGGTATTTTTCTTCAAAGTAGGTGCCTCGAGGACATGATTTCTTTGAACAGGTTAGCGTTAAAGAAAGTGTCACAAGAAAGATAGCACAGTCTTTTTGGTTCTAAGTATCTGATTGAATTCTCTTCAATGACACTAAGCTACCCTTGAGAGTGCCTATACAGTTGGCTAGTGATGCCAAATTATTTTCAGTTTATTTTTCAAGAACAGAAAGCGAAATATGCCTTTATAGCTAGCTGACTTAGTTGCGTGGAAGCATGGAAATCTCTAGTTGCTTATGATGCTTTTTCTATTTAGCACTGTTTTATTCTTCTGCAAAATCCCTTAAACCATTCATCCAGCTCAGCATTTCACTTATATTTCTGGAACTTGATATTCTTTGCCTAATATATTGCCAATGGGGTTGTTTTTACAGTTTCTATGCTCATGTTCTCAACTTTTGAACACTCTGTGGACTTTTTATACTCCAAAGTCATTGATGCAAGAAAGGAAGATTGTTCAATAGCTCAACAACTTGCAGTTACATGCACGGCTGGCTATGCATCAGGTGCTATTGGCACTATTGTTTCAAATCCAGCAGACAACATTGTCGCTTCTCTTTATAACAAGAAGTCTAACAACGTCTTACAGGCAAGTTCTTTCGTTCTCTTTGATCTCCATAATTCATGATTTGGTTTTGTCAGTGTCAATATTTTATTAAGTAGCACCAAACATACGTGATGTTTTTGTCACACTATCAGGCAGTGAAGAGTATTGGTCTTCGAAGTTTGTTCACAAGAAGCCTTCCAATCAGAATCACACTAGTTGGACCTGTTGTAACTATGCAATGGTTCTTTTATGACTCCATTAAGTTGTTGACAGGATTGTAAGTTTCAAACCTGAACCTGCATACTTGTGCACCATTCTGTTCTTTATTTATATGTGGTGCTTTCTTTTCTATACCTAAGGATGAAATTGATTACTAACTTTAGACTTTATATATTAAAACCTTCAGGCCAACCAGTGGAGGGCTTATCAATGAATAGGACTACAATGGAAAGACACCGGCGAAAATAAATTTGTAAATGCTCACCAGTGCGCCTGATTCTTACTAGCAAAGATCACTGACCTTTATGGGCCATGTATCCGAGCTTCTGACATGGAATCTCTGCCTTGTGCAATCTCTTCATCGCCCCATGCTTAACTGCTTTGACTTGGCCCTTTTTGGAAGCCACATACCAATTTCCTTTCGCAGCAAGGGCTTTGAGGTTTCGTTGGTGAAACGTTTACTGGTCTCTTGTGCACAATTCTGGAGTTAATTCAATATATTTTCAGCAAGAAGGAAACCTCGTCTTGCGTCTTCGCTTTTCATATAAATGTAGAGAGATATGTATATACAAAGTCATTTTATGTACCGTCCAAATGTATGCCTGTAATATGTTGGCCAATTTCTCCTTTGATGCTTATAGCCTTATTCCTGGTAAGGGTCGTATATTTAATATTATGTACTGGATGAAATCTGGAAATTTTTCTCTGCATACTCTGTGCAGTATTTTGTGGAAATTATTACGTATCATCAATCCTTGGCAATAACAATGTACAAGCGTATTTTGTGCAGTATACACTTCAGATACATGTATTTTATTTTGTTGAACGGCTGCTTCTCAGTTTTCTTGCAGTTTGACATCAGGATTTCTGGTAGGTTTGAGCCACATATCTGCCATGATTCTTGACGACAAGCTCCATATAGACTCCTGTCCGACCATTTTTACTCGGCCGGCACTGGTCTTCTTCCCTAAGCCCTTCACCAGCCCATATGCCACCAGCCACTGCATCGCCGTCAGCCGCTGCTTCTCTGCCGTTTTCAGTTTTAATCCTCCTACATGCAAACTGCTTACGTTGAACTTCTCCTCGCTGCTAGCGGATGCCTTCGTTGCATGCAACAAGGCAATCATCGGGCCACCTACTGCTTCATACCGCCGCATTGGATCTCTCAGTTGAACTAAAACCAACATCATCAACACTGAACTAGCACTACCGATGAAAGATTCCAGCGAAGCAACGGCATCAAGTATAGACTTGTTTGTATCTTGTCCTCTGGCCTTAACCGGCGAAATGTCAAATGGTGCTTCTTCTTCGGCGAGTCCTGCTTGCACCTTCAGAGCTTCTACAGCCATGGATTCGAGCTTCTGCAACGAAAAAGCCAGTACTTCTTCCACCGCCACTGGTTCTTTGTTCACGTTCCACAGCCCAGTGGCAATTCTTTCTCTTCTTCCATCGTTCATAGCCGCAGACATTTTCTTGAGCACCAGTACCGACTTCGCCGCGCTAGAGCTGGCGCCTAATTCCTTACTCCGGCCAGTAATAATCGCCGACGCTATTCCTTCGAACGCAATCTGCTCCGCTGTCTTACCCATGAGCTCATCCATGGAAGCCAGCAACAACAGCTGGGTTCCAAGCTCTTCTACTCCAATTGCTGCTAGCCTCTGGAAAACTTCAAATCCATTGCTAAAGTGTTCACAGTCTTGAAGAACAAATGGTTTTGAAATCTGCAAGGCAAGCTTCGGAATTTGCTTTCTTGGCACCTCTACATCAAATGGATTCAAGGAAGCAAGAAACCCACCGTCCCTTGTCTGAACAATGCAACCAAGACCTTTACCGAGATCCGAGATAAAGGTTTTCGCTTCGCTGTTGCCGTCGCCGGGTTTCCAATCAGAAGCTTTAAATTGTTTAGAAGAACTCGTGTTACCTGCATCTTCAATTTCAAGCAGTTGCAAGAATTCTCTGGTGACTGTTTCTTCTTCAGCATCAAGCCTCTGCTCTTCATCTTCATCTTTCTCTTGAGTTATTTTAAAATCTTCGCTTTCGCCGCCGATTAACGACTCTAAGGCTTTTATTTGTATCACAATCTCGTCGAGCTCCGACAATCTCAGCAAGTGGCCACCGTCGTGAACCACTTCTTTAACCTCCTCGCTCGATTCCGATTTCACTTCCTTTGCTTCTTCCCCTGCTTCTTCTTTCTCTTTCTCTTCTTGTGGTTGCTGTGTTTTTGACTGAATTTCAATTCCTTTATCAATGATTTCAAATTCAAGTAGTTCAAGGTCTTCGTTGTTGTTCTGTTCTTTCTCCGATGGGTCATTCACTGTCGCCGGCGGTGGACTGGATTCGTCAAGACTGAAGTCATCCAAATCTTTGAGATCAACAAGTGCTGTTTCTTTCGCCGGAGTTGAACAGGGCTCCAATTTTGTTATTCTTGGACTTGAAACACTGAATGACGACTTGGATTGTTTCCGGGCGATAGCTGTTTTCGAGTTCTTGCTTGATGATTTGGTTTCTTCAACACGATGACTATAAATTCCAACGCCGCCGTCTTCCATGATCTGAAATCCGAGCTTAACAAGAAGCTCGCCGCCTTTAGCTTTGCCAGCAAGCTCAAAGTTTACTTCCCACTGTTTAACACGAACACCTTCAACACTCCTCTCCATTGATTCGGTCACTAGCTGGCTGAGATCAACTGTGTTTTTCCCGAAATCAAGCTCTGGTGCATCGACGGCGAAAGCAGAGATTAAAAACAGCCGTGGCTCGAACTTCAATGGCTTACCGGCGCCGCCAGTGCAGTAGACATGGCAACGAATGAACATGGTCTCTTCGAAGTCTGCAGCGCCTTGCAGCACTCTTGCCGGCATAGTTTGAACAGCGCCGTCTTTGGTTTCTTTCTTTCGCACCGCAACGCAAAGCCGGAGCCCGTTCATCGATGCCGGAAGGTTTTGAACTGCGACGACCTCGATGGACAATAAGCAGCCAATACGCTGCATTCTGATGTGCGACAGAGCACGCATTGGTTTCCAGTTCCATATCCCCTTCCTTTCACTCTGCTGCGACACAACAGTCGCTGCCGTCAACTGCTGGTTTCTTGCGGGAGTTTGGCTTGGATACTGATTGTCCTTATTTGTTTGTTCAGGTTCTTGCCGATGACCAGGGCGAGAACGCCATGGTGACATAGACAATCGACGAGACCGAGGACGGTGTTCTCCAGTTCGGGGTTCATCTGCAACTGCAGAAGAGATGGCATCACTCACCGGAGTTGCAGAGCGAGGGAGAGCAAGAGAAGCAGTGCGGCGGGCAGTGTGGGATTGGTACATGGATTGGCTTAGTGACTCAAGCTCTAGCAGGAGCTGGGAGTTCGAATTTCTCTGGTCGCCACGGTGTTCCGCCATTGTCGTATGAGTTTCACTGCTCTGATACTAACAATTATAGTAGTGGTTGTTGTTGAAGGGAAGATAAGGAAAATTTTTTGGTATGGTAGAAGATCTTGTGGTTTTAAAATGGTGACAGAATTTTCAAGGCTGGGATTTTGGATTGGTCGGAAAATGCATGGAGGACAATTGATGTGCTAAAGATTTGAACGTCTCTGCTTCTGGTGTGTAGATGGTCACACAGATCCGAAAGAGGGGGTGACAATTTCTGATTCTCGATTCAAAAAATCATATTAGAATCAGATTTAATTTAATTCGAATTGATTCTTAAAAATTTAAATAAATTTAGATTGAATTTAAATTAATTTAAAATTAATTTGTTTAAATTGTAAGTATCAAAAGAACACATTTTAAAATAATTTAAGCATTTTGCTAATCTCATGAAGCAATATTGTTCCACGAATAGTATTAATATAGCGTTTGAAAATACTTATAGAATAATTTTTTTTAAATTAAAAAAATTTTTATTTTATTTTGATAAATAAATTTTATTATTTTAATTTAAAAAATAATAATAAATACTAAAAAAAATTTTATGTAAAATTTTTTATATTTTATAAATTTTAAAATAAATTATATAAAATATTATAAAGATTTTATTAAAAAATTAATAATGAGTTTTTCGTATAAGTGTTGTCAAACCGCTTCATAATTGAGTTCACCAGAAAGAGTTCGATATACTTTGATGCAATTTTTCCTAAAGGCTTCTCTCAATTTCACATTACTCGTTACCAAAGATGTACAAAAGCATTCTTAAGTCCACGAAATGAAGTGTCTTTCTTGAAGATTATACCCTTGCAGAATAACAGTAGTTCCAAACGTGGGTGTGCTTTTGGAGCAGCATTTCATAAACTATTTTTTAATTTTTTAATATATATTTTATATATATATATAAATTATTTAAAATTTTAAAAAATATAAAAAAATTTTACAGTAAAATTTTTTTATTATATATTTTTATTATTTTTTTGAAAATAAAAAAAATATAACTTATTTTTTAAAAAAATAAAAATATTTTTTATTTTAAAAAAATTTTATTTCATAAACACTTCTAAACACTTTCTAAGATACAACACAAAAAAATATGAAACAAGGGAAAGAATAATAATACGCCCTTTGACGAAATCTGTACACTGTTAAAAATTCAATTTGCTGTAGAGGTAGAACTTCTCGGACTTACGTTCAAGCTGTTCTTCAATGTTCGTCTCCCAAGTGCTAATCCCAATCCGATATTGCTACCTTTCCGCATCATGGCAACAAATTCACCGTAATCGATCCGACCATCCTGAAACAAAACAGATTTGCTATTCATTTAAGCCATGTTTGGCATGACTTTTAGGAGTGGCTTTTGGGCATTTCAAGCCAAAAACGTCATGAACAGTATTCTATTTTTAAAAAAATATTTAGAATGTATTAATAAACTGTACATCATGGAATAGTTATACATTAAAAAAAGAACTCTTTTTTTAGCTATAGCAAACATGTAAATGTATAATGCTAAGATAAATTTAGTCTCATATTATTTATCAGTAATTCTGAAATAATATTTATAAAAATTTAGATTTATATTTTTTGTTGTCAATTAGTTTTTAAAAAAATTATAAATTAGTTATAATATAAGAGTCGACTAGATCAAATCAATACATGACGTGGGCTAACTTTACTATTATTTTTGTTATAATTCTTTTTATTTTAGATCAAAATAGTCTGCTTTATTTTAAAACAGATAGTCCGTCATTAAGAATAATTATTCTCTACATTTTAGGACAAATAGTTCATTTTATTTCAAAATAGATAATATGTTTCGTGTAAATTCATTACAGAACAAGTAGTCCGTATCAGTTCAATTTTAATAAACAAAACAACTCCGCTTGAGAGCAGATGTTAAAACAATTTTAATCTTATATTACTTATTCATGATCAAAGATGATATTTATAATGACTTATGCTCACTTTTATTATTGCCAATTGAATAGTTATACTTTCAAAAAACCATAAATTTTTTTCTTCAAAGCTAATTTTCAAAAGAACTCTTTTTTTTAGCTATCGCAAACATGTCTCAGAAGCAAATGTACTAGAAACTCGCAAAAGGTAAGGAAAACTGATATACAAAGGTTATTCATTCTGGCTTATGCTGATTGCTGAAGAGACTACTAATCAGTATTGTTATATAAGGTCTTTGATGCGAGACCTTTGTACAAGAGATGCATGAAAATTTTATGGTCAGGAAATATATTGCAATGCGGTAGCTATGGGTTATGGGAAGACCTTGGAACAATGACAAACTCATAACACTCTTTGAATTCAACAAGGTTCAACAAATTACTAGACAGGTTTTATGACCATGCACATTATGACTTAAAACACCATTGCTTCTGAGCTACGCACTTAGCCATTATTCAAGAATCATGGTTTTTGGTAAGTTTTGGGATTTAGTTAACAGCACAGAGACGCTAACGGTGACCAAGATAGAGGCATGTAAAATAATTTTGAAGAATAATAATTCTGTGAGGCTGTAAGGGTATTACTTACATTATCTTGGTCAACTTCTTTGATGATGTCTTCGATGTAAACATCAGTAATGTTATGCTCCTTGCAGGCTTGCTGAAGCTCATCAACAGTAATATAACCACTACCATCCTTATCAAAGTAGGAAAATGCTGCCGCTAGATGTTCTTCTCGTTCCAGCTTATTGAGATGCACAGTTGCAGCTATAAATTCTCCGTAGTCGATTGTGCCGCTTTTGTCCACATCAGCCTGCATAATGTATATGGAGTCAGATAGAAGTTATTGCAATTAAATCCTCACTACATCATCTACCAGAGACAAATTAGTGACTTCAAATAAGCACCACTACAATCTGAAATAACTTGAAGACATACTGCATCCATCAGGTCTCGAATCTCCTTATCCTTCAGCGTTGAGCCATATTTCCTCAGGCCTTCTTTCAGTTCATCGAATGTAATAGCACCACTGTTGTCCGTGTCCATTGCCTTGAACATTTCTCTTAGTCCAGCAATTTCTTCCTCAGAAAGGCTTTCAGCTATAACCTGTTAAAGAGAGACATACTTTAAATAAGCTGCCATATTGAGTTTCTTTGGATGTTTGCATCTAGAAATAAATGTCCAGAAAATATCAAACACAGCTATATCATTGCTCACTCTTAAGGCCATCTTTTTCAACTTATTCATAGCTGAGAAATTCTTGATACGTGATAGGACAGCTGGATCTAATGCTCTGTCAGGAGCAACTCCGTTTTCACATATCCAAGGATGACCTGAACATGAAAGACAACAGTGAGAATGCTGCAACAGGGTGAAAATAGCATCTAAATTGACACTTGTTTTAATTATTTCCTACTTAAACATGATAAAGAAACCTAGTGAGTACTAACCGTAATCAGCATGTATTTGAAAGACGAAAAAGCAAAAATATATAACCCCAAATTGCTTCAATAATCTAATTTAAACTATAGATTGTTGGTGGCTTGTGAATAACGTGATCATGAGACGCATTATTTTTGAAGTACCAGAACATGAAAAATGACAGTGCAGAAACATAAATTGCCGACACATTTACTCAAACAATCACTGGCATGCGAAGGATAGAGACATTACCAAAGTAAAAAACATAACAAAAACCAAATTTCAGAACATAAAAATTTAACTAACATAGAACTTCATGGGCTGTTAAACGCTCTGATGGATGAGGACAAAGCATTTTTCGAATGAGATCCTTGGCACTGTCAGAGATTAGAGGCCATGGGTCTGACTCAAAATCAATGACTCCTTTCAGAACAGCATCAAAGATTCCTTGCTGCGTCTCTGACAAAGAAGTGATGAGAAAGTTTAGGCTTGAGACTATTGCTAGATACAATTTTCAATGGCTGTTTGTAAGAGTTATACCTGCCCAGAAGGGTGGTACACCACTGAGCAATATGTATAGTATAACACCAGCAGTCCATACATCAGCTTCTGGCCCATAGTGCTTGCATAGGACTTCAGGAGCAACATAATATGGGCTCCCCACAACATCTGTGAAAATCTGGCCTGAAGACAGAAACTCAAGTTAGCGGCAATCTATGGGAACACAGTACATTAACCCGAAACCAACTGACCATTGTTTTCATATAAAACAAGGGTCACAAATATTAGGAATCTAACCAATAACGTATACAATTTCCTTACGCAATGAAGTCACTCAGGAAAAAAGCCTCTAATCATTCAATTCAAACTAAGATGTTCTCAATAGATTCTGTATACCTGTTTCTAAAATAAGACTTTGCTTGAGACTATAATAAATCCTACATTCTTGTTGCATTATGCTCTGCAGGTCTATCTTACCAATCAGTCTTTCACTATTACAAAAGAGTAGAAATATAAATTCTCCTGAATCACATGAACTATTATGTAAGACATGAATGCATACGCATCAGCTAATGTAACTTAAGCATACGGTTGTCTCCTCACCAGGCTTGAAGAATACAGAAAGCCCAAAATCAATTGCTTTCAGAGACAAATCATCATCCTTGTTCGCCAGCAAGAAATTCTCCGGCTTCAAATCCCTATGCATAACACCGAGAGAATGGCATGCTTCCACAACACCAACAATGATCCGCGTGAGCTCTGCAGCCTTTCGCTCACTATAATGTCCACGCTGTATAATTCTATCAAAGAGCTCGCCCCCTGCACACAGCTCCATGACAATGTGAACGTAAAGCGGGTCTTCATACGCGCCTTTAATCGTAACCACATTGCTGTGGCCAGCCAAATGATGCATGATCTGGATCTCCCGCCGCACATCTTCTACATCTTCCTTGGATATCAGCTTTCGTTTCGAGATCGATTTGCATGCGTATTCAATCCCGGTAGAGATCTCAGTGCAGAGATAAGTCGTACCAAACTGCCCTTGCCCAAGTTTCCGCCCGAGCGAGTAAAGATCTCGAATGTCAGCCGTCCGGTGACCTAACACCGATGAAGTCATCCCGCTGGCATTGACGTCACCTCGGCGCATGGCAGGGTACTTACGTGGCTTTGAAGAATGAACGTATTCGTAATCTTCGTCGCCGGAACGGTGAGAGATCCCGTATTTAGAAGGAGATGAAGACGAAGAAGAAGACGAGAAGCCGTTGGTGGCGAAGTACTTGCTTCTGAATGATCCACGGCATGCGTTGCCCATCAACTAGTTGATCCTTCTCACTACTTGGTTCGCATCGATCGATCTTGGTTACTGATTACAATATCTTTGTTAAGATATTGATCGAACGAAAGAAATTGGAATTTTCGAACGTTGGCGGCTTGCAGGATGCTTCGTGGTATGTGAGAGTTTTCACGTTCACGTTCATGATTTCTGGAGAAAAAGGGAAGGAAAGAGGAAGGGAAGCTGGTATCTTTGATTTGATTATAATTTAACTATCTTTAAATCCAACGGTAGGTATGGAGTGAGGGATTTAGATATGGTTGTTTTTGACGGTTGAGATTAGATGGTGTTGACCGGTAGAGAGGAGATTTCGGAAAAGACATTGGTGTGGATTGCGGTTAATGGTTTGACCAACGTGGTGTATAGGTTTTTTTTGGTATTTGTTTTGGGTTGTAAGAGTTGCCACCATGCCTAATGGGTTTGGTCAAATGCCGGATATCGGTCCTGATATGGTTTGAAGTCTGTGATTCGTGGAACGCACTGCTGATTTTTGCATTTGGCAATCGGTGCCCGTGTGGTGACTCAATTTTAATATATTCAGATTCAATTTTATGATCTCTCCATTTGACTTAAAGATATTATCAGTTATATTGTCTAACTAATATTTAAAGTACTCTAAAATTATATCAACATATGTTGAACCAACAAAACTTTTAAATATTATTTAATGAGTGCACTATATACTATATTCTCAAAGCTTTCGTTATTTTTCCACTCAAAAAACGGTAACAGTAACTCGCTACAGAACTTTACTATTGCTTTAGCGGAGATGGTATTTAAGTTGCAAATTGAGGACAGACGCATGTTCAAGGACAGCATGTCATGTAACTAGGTAACCTGATTCAACAAAGTTCAAAACATCCAAACCATCTGCAGTTCCAGAAAGTCTGACATCTCTAGACTCCTTATGATTCAAGAACATGGCAAAACACTATAGAAAGAATCCATCATACTAAATATTGCCTTCAAACCGAATTTGTATGGTGACATGATTATAAACTTCCAGTTCACAGCTGACTCAAACCACAAAATTTTGCGCAAAACAAATCACAAGTCGATACAAAGAATATAATGCGCGATTTCTAAGAAGAAATACTTGAGTGACATTGACGGGTTGACATTGATCGCTGTCCAACTGAAATTCAAATTTCCACAGCATGGAAGATCCGCCTTCCATGGTCAAACTTAACTGCCTTGCGAACTTGAACATTTGTCGCCACTGTCATCATTGGTTGGAGCAGTAAACGCACGCCGCTCATCAGCATTGGCCGTGATCACAGGCATCCAAACGTCAGCTGTGCTACTCAGCAGAGACTGCACCTGAGGATCGGCTGCCATTGTAGACGATATCATCTTGTCCACATCATCTAATTTGGCCGACAGCTTGTCTAGCTCTGCTGCTATTTCCAACTGGACACAATTAAGAATCAGGGAGTGAAGAGAGAAATGCATTAAAACTTTAAAAAGATGAAAGAGGCCCCAGAATACCTCATCAAGATGCTTCACAGACTTTGATGGAATCTTGGTAAGTTCTAGACCAAGAGCGTCTATCTTGGCACGAAGCTCAACCTCCTCTTGGTTGCTAAATGATTCCACCTACATAAAGTATATGGAAACAGTATAGAGGATTGAAAATGCTGTAGACAGTATAAGCGCCATGAAGATTATTAAAAATTTTCTAGCACTTAAAGAGGGAAAGAATTGCACTTAAAAGAGGCAAAGAAGCACTCAGCAATCAAATGTACCTTCTAATTACATTTATAATGCAACAAATTCCAATCCCAATAGGTGGTGGCTTGCAGAGATGTCTACACGAATAACCACATCTTGATTACAAGTGAGATAATTCAAGATTTTCTTGTTAAAGCTTCCTTACACATGCAGCTAGATCCAACAATGTTTTCAGGCTCCTTTTATGCCCATGGCTCCTTATGCCAGCGTTAGATCCATTCTGGTGACATGGCTGGCTACATGGCATCAAGGAGACCATCACGCTTGTGATTTGATAACTAATGCCGGCCAGCACCATAATTGAGACTAGTAGATGTAGCATTTAGAGCAGTAAGATATAATGCTTAGAAATGAAGATAACTGATGATGATGAATTTCAATTTGTTAAACATAAGGTACATATATATAGGCAATAGTTTATGAGGAATAAGGGTGAAACACAGAATAAACCTTGTTTGCATGACACCCAAATGGAATGGGAGAACATGGAGAAGGGTTCATAAGAATGGTTCCAAGCAGTTCCAGAACAATGGCATATAAACCAACAAGGATGGAACCAAAAAGAAAAGGATGACAAGAAAATTCCAAAGGAGAAGAGGATAGGTTCAAAAGGCAAAAGAGAAGAAGTTTCAGCAAGCATAGCAGTGCTTATCATGTGTTCCTATTCTCAAAGTCTTATCATGCATGTCTAGTTAGCAGGCATGATAAATTACATGAGCTGTACTTAGTACTCCAGTATAAACTCTATTTGAACTTCATCAATATATATGAGCTAACCTCTTGAAGGAGCAGCAACTCTAATGGCACCTCAAAAGTTTCAATATAAAGTAGGGGGTTTCTTGAGCTAAATGCCATAATCCAGTGTATAACTTGGGTACTGGTAAAGTATATGGGGCATCATAGCAGATGCTTTCAGTGTAACCTCTCCTACAGTCTCACATTCCATAACTATTCAAGGGCAATCCATGTGCTTACAGACTGCTAGCAGTTTTGTTTTCAATATTTCTATTACTCATAAGTAAACCTAGATATCCTGCCATTCATGCTTCATGCACTCCTGACTAAGATTCTTGGATATTTAGATCAATCCCATGGTTGATAAAGCTGAAGGGAAATAAACAGAACCTACAAAGCAACTATTTTCTGAATTTTGAGGAACAAAATGTACAGGTGGATACCTAATTTCATATCACAAAAAAGTTGCGATTATAAAATTGATATATGAGACAATAGATCAAACAAATTAGTATAACAAAATCTGAAAATCTACGACAACATCGAGGTTTCTAACTAACATGTTGAAACTGATAGGAATTGAACATTTCTAACTAACATCGAGGTTTCAGAATCGAACTGAACATGTTGAAATTGATCGGAATTATTTGTGGTACCTGTTGAAGGAGGGTGCCGAGGAGATCAAACAACTGCGTGTCCGGTCTACCTTGCTCTGCCATTCCCCTACCTTCCCAGAGTAAAAACTTCAACTGTTCTGTTCCGGTAATGCTTGGGAACAAGAGATCTGGACAACTCCGCCACCGTAGAGAAGACACCGACTCGAGCACGAAAACTGGCTATGGCCCATTAATTCTTTAAGGGCTGGTTAGGCCAGCCCATCGATATATGGGCTTGGAATGTGTGGGATATGGGGCACGCACATTAGTTAAAAATTTATTTATCAATCCATCAAATTTATTTTATTATTCATTTTTAAATTTAAATAAATATTATCAGTCACTTTGTAATAATAAATAAATATAATTTTTTTTATGTTTATTAAATATTTTTATGTTTTAATTTATATTTATAAATTCGCTTCTAAAAGTTAAGTTTAACATTAAAATAAACACCGCCAAAGCGATGGACTATCTATCTTTGGTTCGAAGTTAAATTTTTAGCTGGAAGGAGTTTGTCACGACCGCTGTTTGGAAATATTTATAAATAATTTTTTTTAAATAAAAATATATTTTTATATTTTGATAAATATATTTTATTTTGATTTTGAAAATAAATAAGTAATATAAAAAATTATTACGCAAAAAATTTTATATATTTTTAAATTTTTAAATAAATTCTTTAATTATTATATAAATTTTATTTAAAAATATAAAATAAAAATGAATAAAATATTTTCGTAGAATAGGACGCAAAAGCGCTCCTAAATTGTCAGCGGTACTCGTGAGCACAAAAACAATTTTCACTTAAGTTGCTAACAAATTTACAAAATTTCGAAACGATATTACAAAATGGAGCAAAAATTATAAAACAGTATTGATAAAAATGATTTTATTAAGATACTTAAAAATCTTACAAATGCTTAATGATCTTTATTTTCTCTATAATTATAAAATAAAAATCCAATTTTTAATCTGTAGCATTTCGTTTCCTAGAGCTACGGTGGGAAACAGTGAAGAATGCTTTTTCATTTGACAATTTGTAGCCAATCCTTTGTCTATTATCAGCTTTATTTATTTGTCTTACATCAAGAGCTTTATTTATTTGTGGCAATCAAAATCAAGACGACCTAGTTTGTTTATTTATTGGATCTAATTTTATTGCTTGTATTAAGCAGTGAAATACGACTTCTCACAAGAAACAATCAACATGCGTATTTCGTCGTGCTCAGGTGTATTTACGTAGACGTAAATTCACTTTTTAAAAAATAAATTTAAAAAATTAAAAATTAATAGAAGTTTATATTAATAATAAGTTCTGAACTAAATTTTAAAAAATAATAAAAATTTTATTTTAATTATTTATTTATTTATATAAAAAATGAGTTTAAAAATAGAATTTATGGATAGATAAATGCATTCTTAAGATGTGTTTATCAACACCCCAATTTATTTTTTTAAAAAACTCACTTTTAATATAAAAACACATATAAAAATTAAAATAAAAAGTTTTTATTAATAAATTTTTTTAAAAAATTATTTTTAAAACTTACTATAAATATTAAATTAATATAAAATTTTATATTTTATTAAATATTTTTAATTTTTAATTTTATCTTTTAAATTAATATTTAAAAAAATTTACTTCATTCATTTTTATCTATAAAGTAAACACGCCCTTAGTGTCACTACAGGGGGCTTTGTTTTGCAAAATGCTAATTTGATATTCTTAGATAAAATCATGTCCTATCAGATAACAGCCACAAGAAAACTACCAGTGAAAAAGTACAAACCAGGAGACCATAGAAAAATTACAAACCTCTCGATGATGTGATCTTCGTTTATGAACACCATTAGCTGGAACAACACGGAAAAAGATAGTAATCTCAGAAATTAAATACTGTTAGAAATATAAAGTTCCAAGTCACAACATCTCTCTTCCAGAAATTACACCAGAAACCTACCTGCACATCTTCACTGGCTCCACAAATCTTCAGCCTTTCTGAAACAACCCAAACACACAAATAGAAACCCACCCAATTTTGATCATTCACCAACATTGAATCACTAATAATATCTACGACCACATCGATTTCGAACATGGAAATGCTTGCATAAGTAGAACATAGGATATCCGAGATCAGTCTTTACAACCTTTTTATCAATCCAACTATTAAACATGATACGATTAAAACATCTATCTAAGCTACACATATCAAAATGGAGTTATATGAACGCACAGAAATATTAACGCTGATGTCTAAAGGTTTCCGATATCATGTCAACAAGGTTTTAACTATGTACACAACACTAACATCAGTGCCGTGCCACACCAATCCAGGAAGCTCAGCTGCTTACCTGGCTCATTCATGCGAAGGGGTCATGCCTCCGGCATTGTTATTAACAACTCCGTTGACCTCCTCATAATCTCCAATGCTCTTCTCTGAGCACACATCACCGTTCTCCGATGCCTCATCTTCTCCGGCTTCTCCATTTCCATTATTCACAATACTGTTGTTCTCGTTATCATTCTCATCCTGATTGTTCATGTTATGCCTGTCGTTTCCATTGTTACGTCCGTCGCGTGAGCTATAGCGCTCTTCCAACAACTGTAACCTTCTTCTAAGTTCCCCCATCTCACGCTCCATGATAAACAGCCGCTCTTTAAGAGTCAGATTCTCTTCTTCAAGCTGCGCAATATGCGTGTCCTGATCATCGACACGGTTTTCTAGAACATAAGTAGCTGCTGCAGCGGCAGCATCTTCACCATGGTTCGGGTAAACCATTTCGAACCTGCTGAGATCATGATCAAGCCTTCTTTCAACCTCCAGATGCTCCTCCACATCGCTCTCGCTCGATCCACTATCATCAACGTTTTCTTCGTCAGCAGTAATATCATCAGCACGAGCAGGTGACCTAAGTCGAATGAGTCCCTTCATGGAGCCATAACCATCAACTCCCCATTCTTCTTTCGCCATATCAACAAGACCTTCCCGAGATGGGGAGAATTTCGGCGTCGGCAGAATTGCTGGCGTTACAGGGCAAGGAGAAACAAGTGAAGCAATCCCACCGGATTTCTTCGCTCGGATGATGAAAGAGGTAGTGTTACGTGGAGCGAAGGGAGCGAATCTTGCGAACTTCTTCTTGTTGGGGTAGAACCGGCGAGCTTTGGCCCGGTTCTGCGATTGGAGCTCGTTCAGAGTCGGTGGTTGATAACCAGAAGAACCAGTAACACCGCCGGCGACAGGAACGGCGCCACCAGGTGCGCCCGAGGGGGGAATAGAGGGAATCTTCTTCCTCTTATCTCCGGCAGGTTTCTTTCCTTTCCAGTTACCAACACGGCCGCCGGGCATAGCGCCGGCAGTAAACACCGGCCGGGGATTCTGGAACGCTATTGATTCCTCCGGCGGCCGCGGTGGAGGAGCCCAGATCCCGTAGTTCAGATTCATCATTTGTGATGGATCGTTCATTACTTAAAAATTCACCAAAAATCACGAAAGAAATCTCGATCAACGATTCTGAATCGAATTAGAACAATAAAACCCTAGATCGATTCAAACCGAAACCTACAACTAGGGTTTCAAATTTGAGAACCAAATCGTGATCGAGATCCGTTTATGGATTAATTGGTTAATTTTAAGTGAAACGAACAGGAAAACAATTTAGAAATATGAACTTGAGAAATTCGTCTGGCTTATCGTTTCTTTCTTTCTTTCTTTCTTGAGAGAGAAAAGAAACAGTTTGAAGAAACGTATGGAGTCCGGAAAGCTCCTATTTATAGGGGATAGGTGAGGAAACGAACGGCTAGATCTACATGTTGCAAGAGGAACGGCCGATATCTGAAGTTGTTCTGACGGCTTCGGTACGCGCTGACTTTTATTTTATTTCCCGCTAGTATTAACTATATTACGGAATATGCCATCACGATTTTATGTAATATTCTAGAAAGGTAAGGATATGTAGGGAAATGTGGAGCCGTGAGGATTGTTACGTTGGTAGAGTATGCGTTTAGGAAACGCAAGGACGTTTTGTTTTGCAATATGGGTCCTTATTAATACATTATAGCAATATCAAGGGACTTATATAATTGTTTTCAGAAATCTGCTAGATAATATTATGGTGTATAATTTGAGTTTCACGAAATTAAATTTTATAAAATAAAATTCGATGAAATATAATTTAAAATGATATTAGAAAAAAATAAAATAAAATTTAAAACTAAACTTCAATAGAAATAAAATCCAGTATAAAAGTAAAAAATAAAGTTCAATATAAACTAAACCCTTTATGCATATTTTGATTTGAGAGCACTAGAAAATACTGCCATACCATCTTTGAACGCTGAAAATTTGAGCAGGTTCCTAATTCAAGAATTTGAAAATGGAAGTTCCGTTTATATTATGCAGCTGGGTCATTGAGGTTAGATCCGAAACTGGATAAATCATTTATAGGCAATAAATAGGTCTGGAGGTCTGGAGGTCTGGGTGATCCTCACCAAAGGGCAAACATATTCATTTTGCTTAAGCAACGGAAGAAAAATGGAAGAAGATGAACACCTCCGGCAACTCAGATATATGCCTGGGAACAATATCTAACGACCTAATCTGCAGAATCTTAAGTATTCAGAAACAAAATGCGAGATTGTTTATAAGATATGACCAATGTATATATATACTCGTACGAGCACATATAATTAGTAATGCCAACAAACATCAACAGCATCACACCTTTTAGGCATTCTGCATGTGGCTCATTAGCCTTATGAAATTATGGTGAATGCATGAAGCCCCTTCATATAAGGTTTCCCGTCATTGATCTTTTATGGCCATTTGCCACAGGGTTGTGATTCTGAGTGTGGTATACCACAGATAATTGGCGAGCTGCAAGAGCTCTTCCTTTTTGCCTGAAATGCCAACATTATGCAATTTTGCTGATGAGGACTTCATGCCCAAAAGAAAGTATTGTATGAAGAATACTAGCGCTTCCTTCCTTCATCTAAGCTCGCTTTGTACGCCTTCCAACTCTGAGGGCTAGCTCTGTGTCTATTTTGAGTGAAATATCAAGTGCTTTCACAGAATGTGTCAATGCCCCACTGCGAAACACATGATAGTCAGTTCAGGAGAAATGAACTTTGGCAAATCACGAACTAAGTGAGCTGCACAAACAACCATGAATCTTCACAATGACTAGTCTCTACTTCATGGACATTAGAATAATCAATTATGACACAATATTGATGGTCAGATAGTTACTAACTCTTGAAGGTCGAGGACAGGCAGAAATTTAGCTCAACTTGAGCTGTTAGCTCATAGCACTATTATTACCTAGAGATGTAGGTAACTCCAGTCTGTCCAATTTTCTTCACTGTTTCAAGGGTGACATTTCCCGAAGCCTGCCAAAATCAACTAGCTCAGCAACATGATTCAATCACCAAAAAAACAAAAGAAGGTATCTGAGGAAAAGCCTTATGTCGATATAGGACAGCACAACAACATCAGCAGTTTCATGTTAACACAATAATTCATATATATAAGGATAGGACACAGGTTAATATTAGTAAATTGGAACGGATAACCAGGTTAAGGTTCTCAGGACTAAAGCCGTATCATTTCGCTGATCACATATCACATCAGAAAAAGAGCATAACAACACATTTAGTAGTATTATGATAATGCTTTCTCAGGAGTTAACTATAACTAAAAATATAGTATCAATGCAGCAAGGGAACTTTTTAACATGTATGAGAGTTGCTTTTCACCTAATGGAGTTGCCCAATGCAAACAAATGCAGATAAAACTAGTAAACTCACAGAAAACTTTAACATGATTTCTGTTGATCATTAAAAGAACAACCATTTCTCAAATGCATGTAGATATCGATTTCTTTAAAAAGCATAAAATATAGCAAGAGTACTACCTCAGTCTCAAATCTCCCATCAATTAATTTCACAGCATCCTTCAGCATCAACACATCTACATCACCATTTTCAAGAGGGACAACCATGTTATCCAGCATTATCCGAGTTAAAGAAGTTCTGTTTTGACTGGCATATTCTAAGACCTGCTCCACTTCTTCTAAGGTCCTCGTCTCAACCTAATAAACAATTATTAAAAATTAGGTGCAAGGTGCTGAACTGGTGATTTTTGAGTGGCAAAACATTGACACGCTTAAAGACTTGTGTTTCTTCATTTATGCCAATCCCCTTTATAAGCTACAAAACTGCAGTTCCAGAATGCAGAAGGTAGTTGACTCCAATTAGTTTTGATTATAAATAGTAATAACAAAGACCACAATGATTAACTGTTATCCTCGCTATTAAAGAACCAGAGAGACAAAAGAGAAGTGGTGTTTCAGTATAATAATGCGAAGAGAACTTTACTTCAACAGGTATTTGAATATTTCTCTGCTCCAGGAACTGGTCCACTGCATTCAAAGCTTTCGAAACACCTCCAGCTATAGAAATATGATTGTCTTTTATCATAGCCATATCAAAGAGACCCATTCTGTGGTTCTGTCCTCCACCAATGAGAACCTGAGAATGATAATACTAAAGTTCAGTGCATTAACACAGAGAGCAAATGTATTATGTGAAGGAAGAGTTTTGATAAGACCGCCCACTTATCCACCAAACGTAAGCCTGGAGCAGTTTTCCTTGTCTCTAAGATGCATGCAGGATGGGCCTCATCTGCCATAGCCTGCAAAATTGAATGGAGGTGCAGAAAACAACAACTCATATGTTGAGCTATTGGAGATATACAGCACAAACAGATTGCATTCAGGATGTAAATTGCAAGCAACCTAATGTAGATAGAGATGCACCTTAGTGAGCGTTGCTATCCCACTCATTCTCTGCATAAAGTTAAGAACAACCCTTTCTGCAACCACGATGCTGTACGCACGTCCTTTATTTGATTAATGACCAAACAGGAGAGCAAAAAGATTAGTTATTAAATTATCTTCAATTTATTTACATAGTCCACATATCGTACATGTGTAAGAATTTTACCATAAACTTTGCCAAATTGTACGCCCTTACATATACTATTGCCATCACTTACTGACCATTCTACCTGCCAGATTTTTATTATCAGTTTTACTCAACATGGGAATATAAGCAGATTTAATATGGGAAAGCAGCTGCACAAACAGTTACACCTTTATTGATGAATCAACCTCATGAAAGATCATCTCTGCCAGAGAAATTCCAGCAATTACACCATCCTCCTTTGCAATAAAGTAAGCAGCAGTTTCCATGTCAGATGGAACAGTAGCCAAACAGGTCACATCACCTACAAATTAACGGAAAAAGTAAAGCATTTCAAGAGTAAGAATTTGAATAGATGATGAGACATGAGACACTATGAATTCTGAGGATGCCAATGCTATTTTGTTGTGTAACTACAGAAAGAAGGAGAAACTTCCCCTTGACTGAGAAATTAAAAAATATAAATAAAAATAAAAATAAAACAAGAACAAATTCAATAAGCAATGGTGGTTTATTTCAGTATTCTCTTTGCATAATTGCTTCATATGCAAATAAGGAGGAATTGGCTATCAACTTCTTTACTTAGGAGGGTCATCTCTTTTAGAGTCAAACATTCCCCAGGATAGGAGAGGGGAGAACCAACTAGTAAGTACCGCAGAACCTCCACTAATCAGGATTAGCCTTCACTAACTAGTGTAATTTAGCTATAAAGCAACATATTGCATAGCATCCACAAAATTAACCCTGCTAGAAACAAGAATGATAGTTGCTCCACTCAAATATATGAGCTTCTATGGAATTCAGATATCGGTAACTCGAAAGTACTACATGAAAATGTGACACAAAAGACGCTCTTCTGTTAAGATTAGCTCGCACCGGAGAAGTTACATGAGACTTCATACAACAAAATTTTTCTAGCTTGTAACAGAAAGATTGAGTATCTATCAGAAAATTATTGATCAACTATCAGAAACTGGTCTTAATTTGTAAGAGAACTCCATGGTATTCAGCAATGAAAGCTCATGAGTATCTCTAGCACAGAAATGACAGAAACGTTTTCGGAACTTGAATTCTGATAAACTGACAATAAAATCTGACTAGTAGTAGAATCCTTAAAGAGGCCAAATAAAATATGCACCTCGGTCACCAGCATCTTCTGCCAGAGCGAGTTTGACAACGGCCTTGATATCATAAGTTGGATGAGATGGCGGTTGTACAGCCACGTTCTGCATCGCCAATGCCGCCACCGGTACTCCTCGCCATCTCCTGCAATCCCCATCAAAAGAAACAAAGATTCAAGTTAGCTGAAAACAAACTGAAGACTAGCGAGTGAGATTGAATTAAGTTGAATTGCTGTGTTGGACCTTATTTTGAGAGAAGAAGAACACAATGGCGGCGGAGGAGAGTGGAGAGAGAAGATTGAGAATGAATGTTTCCAGAGAGAGATGTTGCAGTGTAGAGACAAACCGATCAAGATGGCCGACATGGACACTCGCTATCTGCCGTTGTGCTAAGGGTTCATGTGCGGTCTAGGGTGCATTCTTAAAAAGTGAGGAAGAAAGAGTGAGTTCTTAGAAATAGTGTTATTGGAAGTGAGTGAACTCTTGTATTCTTTTTTGTAATTGGAAGTGAGTTAGAAGTAATTTCCACAACTAAAAAATGTAATACAGCAATCAGGGTAGCAGATTTATAAACGTAAAGCAGCAGGAGATCTTTGTAGTCTCCAAATCACGTTTTCTAAGCAATTACCTGCAGCAAAATATAAAAGAGTGAGAAGAAATACAAAACAGCGAGAAGAAATGCAACAATAAATATAGCTTACGTAGTTTATGTTTGACTTGTTCGGTGATATCCAAAAACCAACTAGATGCAATCTAGCAATGCAATAATACTCAATCAAGTAGCAAAATTCACATCAGTGCACATGATTGAAGCATATCACACAGAACAAGCAGACATAAACTTCACAACCTATAAAATACCAAAATTAGGAATTTAGGACAGTCTTCATACCATAAATCATATTAATTTGCTTCAGAAAACATTTTTAGTTCTTGCAAATACAAATTTCCACAACTAGAAAGCTAAAACATTTTTAAGAAAATGACTTCTAATCTATTTTCCACAATCAAATCGAACATAAAAACAAGCTAGACAATCTTATATGATTTTCAAATATATCAGCATCTCTACAAAATGCTTCAGCACAACCAAAACCAGGAAAATTTCTCAGAACAAGCAGATTGTCCTACAAAAAGAATGATCACTTACAGTACAAAACAGCGAGAAGAAATGGAAACCGAAATCAAGTCACGCCGGCGAGTCTTGTCAAATTCCGCTGCAGAAATGGTCGTCGGCGAAATTAGGGCTTCGAACGAGTCTGGTGATCGCCCTAAGTTCGTCCCAACGCTTGCAGCAGACCAAATCGAACAGCAGCGAAGGAGATTGAAGGGATTCGACGCTTGAAATTTTGGTTTTTTTTGGCACGGAGGAAGAGCGTGAGGGGGAGAAGTACAGATCGGGCAAAGAGGAGAAGAAGACGGAAATCAAGTCACAGCGATGGACGAAATCAAGTCTCGACGGCTCACCGCGGCCAATTTCTCGGCGGAAATGGTCGTCGGCGAAACTAGAGTTTCGCACGAACCAGACGACCTGTACTGAAATCGTGCTCCCGCACTTGAATCGGATCTCGTATAGCAGAGGGGAAGGAGATCGAGCTCCGGATTTGAGCAGGGATCACACAGCACGAATGGGGAAAAGGTGTGAGCTCACGCGGCGGAGACGAAAGACTCGAGAAAGAAATAAGAGATCTAGCGAAAAGCTGACGCTGGAGAGATCTAGCGAAGCCGACGCGGAGAAGATCGACGGTGCTGGTGAGATGGCACGGAGCCAAGCGGAGAAGAAAATGCACGGACGGAGCGGAGAAGGAAAAAGAACAAAAATGAAGCGAGGAGGTGGAAATTGAAAAGCACTCCCAGCAAAACTCTCTTCTAGTGTCTAAAAATTCTCTGCATGCATAATATGTGTCTAAAAATTGTTAAACACGATTATAACGGATGTCATTTGAAAACAACGTCACCATAGTGATCGCATCTGTAAATTCTTAGTTATCATTAATTACCATTACTATCACCGTAATTAATATTAGCACGAGCTGAGAGCCAGAGAGCCATATCTACTAATCTGTTAACCAAAACTGTCAATAGCCGACTCACAAAAGCCGTCAAGGTTTGTCGTCTCGAGAAAAATTCAACAGCACCATCCATTTATGTGATAATAATTTCTCTCTTCCCTTTTTCTCTATTGCGCCATGCTCAGATCTCTTCAAATCCAACACCTTCTTCTTTTCCGCGGATCTCCGACGCTTCCCGCTGGCCGTTGTAGTCTTTCTGTGATTCCCAAATTCGCCAAATTCCGGGAACATATTCCATCATCACCACCACTATCATCTGTTTGTTATAGTTCGAGAAGTCGAAGCGGTTTTGGAAGTTTCCGGATGAGTTCCTCCGATGGGGCCCATTCCAGCTCTGATGCATCCGCAGCTGCTGTCACACAGCCCGTGGTAAGCTTGTGATTCTATGACGTTTGATTAGTTTTGTTGGTAATTTGTGGATCCATGGAGCTTAGAGATGCGATAGAGTGAATGGATTCAGTATATGTTTGCTTAGCTGGATGGAGTATGTAAGTAATCGGCTTATAGTTAGAATTTCCTCCATTAGCGATGCTGTATGGCTTGCTTGTTGGAAACTAATTATTTATCTGCATCTGAAATGCGTAACTAATTATATGCCATCTGAACTGCAATCATGCTTGAATCCTTGATTAAGTTGATTTGTGTGCGTGAATAGTTAGGCAGATGTGTCAATTTCTCAGGGAATTCATTCCCGCAGGTGCACAAACCCCAAGTTAGATTCTGTCAGTCATGCGGAGGTGCAGCTAAGCAAGTAATACCGGATGGAGAGGAGAAGCTCAGGGCTGTCTGCACAGTATGTGGAAGGATACACTATGAGAACCCAAAGATGGTATGCCTTTTCCTTGAAGTAGTTAACATGTATATGCTTGTACTCAAATTCATCTCAGTGCTTGTGAAAATCCATTTCTTATTGAATGGACAAGGGTAACTAACATGCTGACGTTTTAGTTTGTGTGCTATTAGAGTTATTGAGGTTTCCACAATTTGATATCTTGCCACACAATAAACTTTCGCACTCTTATGTTAGCAAGGGTGTAATATTCCCCTTTTGTTTGCTATAACCACTGTTTGAACTTCCCCTGCCAAAGTCAAGACCTTGTTGTCGAGATGTACTTGTGATTCAAAATATCTGACAGTCTTAATTCTGATACGAAAATTAGATTGTACTTCAGTAGTATATTGATTGTATGCCTCTTAATAACTTGTTAATTTCAATGTTCAATTGCGAGGCTCCTTTTCTCTTAGAAATTGACTTTTAACCTTCTAAAAGTATGAGTAGATTTTAAGTGTTTTGGAGTATTTGTGGTGCCTCTCTTGCTTTGATTGAGCTATATGTAAATGCTTTAGCTTTTAAGGAAAGCTCGCTGCATTTGCGTGCTCTCCACCTAGAATGTGCTGCTGAAATGGTTTTTGAGATTGTTTGCATAATGCTTTTGTACCCTAGGTTGTTGGTTGCCTTGTGGAACATGAAGGCAAGGTGTTGCTTTGCAAAAGGAAAATTCAGCCATCTTATGGACTCTGGTGGGTTCCACTGGACATTCTGTTCAATTCATATTTATAGTATGTTTTGCTTCTTCATTGCATCTTGAGATTATTTTTTGAGAGCAGCTACTGGCGGAGAGGTCCTGGACACTGGCAATGAGTTTGTTAACTTGAATAGAGGTCTATGTTTGCTTATTGTATGATGTCATCAACTCTGCCAGCTTGAATACATATCTGAAGCTCCAGTTTCATAATCTTCAGATGCTGTTTCCTCTTCTGTTGTATAAATTATTTCTGGAAGGGTGCACTTTGTATACTGTTCCAAAATTGCTCTCTTGTCATGATTCTCTTGTTTGTCATGATTCTCTTGTTGACCCATTCAATCATCCTCAACTGTGCATTAAATTTCCTTAACATTGTGAACTTTCTAGATCGATGAGGTTTCGATTCTCATGTTGTTCAGGACTCTTCCTGCTGGATATTTGGAGATTGGGGAATCTGCTGCTGAAGGGGCAATTAGGGAAACCTTGGAAGAAGCATGTGCTGAAGTGGAAGTAATTTCACCATTTGCTCAACTTGATATTCCGCGCATTGGTCAAGTATGCTAATAATAATCTTCTAGTAGTGGTTTGGCTAATTGCTCTTTGTCATGGTCTCAACTTTATTAGCTCTTTGTCATGGTCTCAACTAGATGATAAGTCTCTAAATGTTTGTTTTTTCAATGTCTCGTGCAGTAGAGTTACATCATTTTCCGCGCAAAGCTAAAATTGTCACAATTTTCCCCAGGCCCTGAGTCGTTGGAATGTGCACTGTTTTCCCTTGATGAGATACCATTTGATTCCCTAGCATTTTCGTCTATCGTTGCTACCTTACAACTGGTATTGTATCTGAGTTCTTTTCTCTTTGTTCAATAAAAAGTGAGGTGGAGACAGTTATGCTTTCAATGTTTATCTTGGAGTTAGTGAGTCCTTCATTCACACAATTTGTAATTGCAGTACATGGAAGACATTAAAGCTGGAAGTCTGAGATTTCATTATTGTACAATAAATAAAAGGTATAGCACATTATTCTTTTTTCTTTTTAAGTTGGTAAGATAAAATGTACTGTATCGCATGTATCAATACTGTTTATATGAAGTGGAAGAAGCAGAGTGTTGTCTGTGATTGTGTATAGTGATTTGCTTTCATGAGTGAGAGTTGCCAGAAATAACACATTTTGATGTGAGTAAGTCAATGATGAGTTTATTTCAAAGTATCATGTTAGTAGCATTCTTGAATCTTGATTGAGCTCATGCTTGTGGATCTTGGGCAACGCATTAATGCCTACATGACTGCACACAGATGAGAGTTACTCAAATAAACTGCATATTGTTGTAGGCTTCAAGATTGAATCGAGAATATTCTGTAAGTTAGAAGGTGGTATAAGAAAATTCTAGTATGCTTAATGATGAATAGGGGAGAACTAGATGTAAACATCTGGTATTAACTTTGGTTTTGCCCTTGGTTAACAAAATCTTTACCATTTTGCAGACAAGGTGCTACACCATCTGACCTCCGTAGTTTTGACATTGATAACCACCTGCACTCATAGAGTTCCAAGTTGATTTCCAAACAAGCTGTCATGGGAGGATTGAGACAGGCAGCGCAGCTCAGCAATATTATCAAGCTTCTCTTCTTGACCAGCAAACGTAGCATCACATGCCATCTTTGTGTTCATCAACATTCAGGAGATTGAATATCAAAAGCAATTCTCATTGCTCTCCTTTGTAATATGATGCCTTTTTTGAGCTGTTTTTTTAATAAGCTTTTCTCGAACTCAAGGTGTTCAAAGCTTTCATTGTAAAGACAAACCATTCATTCTAAGTAATAGTCTACTTTTCTCTGTATATTACTATATCTTATGATGCCAGTAATAGATATTTGTCTTTTTAAATGAGAATATTTTTGCTGCGACGGAATATATCGTTCTTAGGTTCATGTTAATGCTGAAAGAGGATAATCTGCAGGATAAGGCTTCCTTAGATACTTTTGCAAGATGAATCCTCCTGTAATAACTCTTACATATCTAGCCCTACTCCCCACTTCACCAGCTCCCCCTCCATATTTTAACAGATCTTGGTTATTTCATCGAACAGTTAACCTGCAAACGCACTCGCTAGTCGCTACACGTTTAGCACCAAAACTTCTGCAGATCTCCATTAATGGAGATCCCTGCAAGTTCTCCTAGCTACCCTCCACCGAGGAAGAGTTCATCTTTCAACTCTTCGCAGTGGTCTCTTGACTACAGCAGCAGCTTCGGTAGCGGAGACCGAAGACTTGCTTTCTCTCGCCAGCCTTCTTCTGGGGCTCGCACGTCGTTCCTTTCCCGGAGCGATTCTGCAATCAGCGTAGGTCCGCCGGAGATCCACGGGGATTCGAATTGTTATTATAAGAAAAAATCGAGAGATTCTCAAGCGGAGAAGCTTAAAATTGCAGGTTTTTTGGTTGGAGTAGTGAAGGCAATAAGGTTTGGGAGTCGGCCTATGAAGCAGCTTGGTTTGATGATATCGCTTAACGTGACTTATTCTACCGCCGAGCTATTCATCGGGCTCTTTACCGGCCGAGTTGGTTAGTGATAAAATTTTTGGGTAATTGTTAGTTGGAATTTTAGTTGATAATCTTGTTTTTAGTATCTACTTGCAATTGATTTTGAAAGGTTGGATTTGTGCTGATGTTTTAGTTTGGTGAAGAACTGTGAACTGAGAAATTCGGTCTTCTGTGTATAATATATGTAATGATTGAACTGTTAATTGTGAACTGAACTTAAGCAATTACAAGAAGGTATTTTTGCATATTAACAGCATCTACTTTTTCTAGAGGATATGTAGATAGTTAAATATCATAGCAAAGTGACTCAAGAGTTGAGACTCCCAGTCTTGTAAATTGTAATTAATGGTGATTAACTTAATTTTATTTTCTTTGGTCTAATAAACAAAAGGCTCTTCATCACCATTGTCCATGCAATTCTTTATACACCAAATTACACCTGCCAAGTACGGAGCATGGGTGCATTTAGTTGATTAGAATCAGAAACATTGTAGATTTCAGGCATATGATCCTGAGAATGCGGACTATATCTTTGTTGAATTCATGTTACATTTTCATGACAAGAAATTCCCCCTTTCTTATGTCATATTCTCCATTTTATTAATCAGTAGTGTGATTTGTTCATTTTGCAGGTTTGGTTTCAGATGCATTTCATTTGACATTTGGTTGTGGGCTATTAACATTTTCTTTGTTTGCAATGGGTGCTTCTCAAAAGGAGCCTGACAATGTTTACACTTATGGGTGATTTTCTTTCTCCTATTGTAATCTTGAAAAGAGTCGGTTGTTTGAAACTATCTTTATGGTTTGTTCTACTTCTGGTGGTAACTGGTGTTGAATTTTCCAATTCTACCATTTTATTTTATGATTTGGTCCTTTGCCATTGCTTCCTAGGAACATTGAAGTTCATGTATGCGAAAGTGTTATGTTGAGTCTTTATAGTTCTTTGCAGAGAACTATAATTGCAAGCATTAACTACTGAAAGTTGTAGTAATATATTGATTCTGATTTGTACCTTCACAAATTTCTACCCTTTTAGGACTTCCATCTGAAATAACATTTTGTCTACACAAAGATGCATCAATAACTTCTTCCTTTTTTCCTTACACTTGTTTACTAATCATTTCAGACGTGCTTCTGATTCCTCGGACCCCCTTCTATGATGCTTGTTGTAACTGCATTTTGATTTTTGTGTTAAAATTTCACACCTTGTTTCTTAATATATTTCAGGTATAAAAGGTTAGAAGTATTATCTGCTTTCACAAACGCTGTGAGTACTCATCATTTTCTAATTCTCTTTTTACTTGATTTGATTCTTTCAGTGAGGCTACTACTGTTTTCTGTGATTTATATAAGCATGATCTCATTTCATATCTAATTTTCTAAGACTATACTGATTTACAGCTAATATGATGCTTTATGTAGACAGATCTTCCTCTTGTTTATGTCATTCTCATTGGCTGTGGAAGCACTACATGCATTTATGCAAGATGAATCTGAACATAAGTAAGTAAACTACCTCATGGGGATAGCTATAACTGTATTAAAATTTGTTGATTATGTGTCCAATGTCTATGGTTTTAACATAAATGTTTTTGCTGTATATGGCATCGATCTTTTGGATCTCATTTAGCACTAAGACACTTTCTAATGTGTTTCAACCCTTAGGCATTACCTCATTGTCTCAGCAGTTACCAACCTATTGGTGAATCTGCTTGGTGTTTGGTTCTTTCGAAGCTATGCTCGTGTTCATATAGGTAAGCTTTAATATAAAATTTTTGATGTTTAAATCATGGCTTTAGTTTGTTACGTAGACGTTTCAATGCGGAAGGTAGAAAACACAATTAGTCTGGTTATGTAAGCTGCTCTGTTTGCGTGGTTGATTCGTCTCCTGTTGATGGGTTGATTGTGTTTCAATGGAATTTTAGCATCTATTGAGCTACTGTTAACGGGTAAAACAACCTATGACATGTCAACAATGCAAGGAAATAGTGCTGACAGTTCTATAGGAGTTCCAATTGAAGTTAACTGCAGCTTTTGCCATGATCTAAACATCCAAAATTGAACCTTCTTGGATAAAATGAGCTTGATTAACTTTTTGGCAAGCATGTTGTCTTTGTGGCTAAAGTTGAATTGAGCTTGAGATTGCAGTCAAGAGATCTTTATTCTGTGATAGATGTAGAGCATGGCTTTTACTCATGATAACCTGCTGACTGTTCTGCTTGCTCTGTTGCACACAATAAAATATCTGACCAGCTGTATATATGATTAAAATGTGTTTTTAAATGACACTGCCAATGTTTGACTGATATTTCTTTTGCAATAGTTTACAGGAAAGCAGAAGATATGAATTACCATTCTGTCTGCCTTCATGTTCTTGCTGATTCTATAAGGAGGTAGGACCAGCTGAGAAATTAGCAGTAGTTTCATGCTCTGGTGTATCTCATTTTACTTTTTTTTGTATTATTTGTCTAAGTTGGTCTTCAAATTATGTTATCAGTGCAGGTTTGATCTTGGCGTCATGGTTTTTGTCATTAGGGTAATTGTTATGTCTGAACAATCTAAGCTTGGTTTCTATTTGCTCTTTTCATCTAGGCTGTATAACTCTTTTTGTATCTAGTGTTGAGAATGCAGAAGTACTGTGTTTGGGGCTAGTTTCTGTTGCAGTCTTCATGCTAGTCCTCCCATTATTCAAAGAAAGTGGCAGCATCTTGCTCCAGATGGCTCCGATGAACGTTCCGCCTTCCGCATTTAGCAAATGCTGGAGACAGGTACATGCTTCATCAACTATCTTTTTAGTGCTCTTACAAATGCCTTGCTTCTACATGTTTGCTATTGTTTCTGTAGATAAACGCTCTTGAGGATGTTGCAGAAGTGTCACAAGCTCGGTTTTGGGAGCTAGTCCCTGGTCATGCTGTCGGGTCACTCTCAATACAGGTAAAGTTTAAGAAGAGTTGTTCATATAGTATAGCTGTAATTCCATATCTCATTCATAAGTGTTGCAACTATTGGAGCCAAAACTTCAAAAGCAACTTGCAGGCGCGCCTCCCTTATCATATACAGGGGAAGCATGAAAAGCAAGACCATTTTCTCTCTTCTCCCAAATATTTAATTCTTCGTAATATCTCTAGAAATAGGAAGCCTATGATGAATTTGGTAGTTTACACATTGTCATTTGATTTAGGAATTGCTTTTTGTATAATGCCTCCACAGGTCAAAGCAGGGGCAGATGATCACCCAATCCTTCAGTACGTGCATGGCTTGTACCATGAATTGGGCGTGCAAGAGTTGACAATGCAAACAGAAGGCACATAAAATTTTCCTTTTCAGTTACAAGTTGTATTGTTCATTCAAGTCCCTGCCTCTCAGGATTATGTTGGGCAATTATGCAAAATGTAGCCCGAGATTTGAAGCCCTTTTTCCCCCAAATACAACAACTGCCATCTGCACTCCTACCTTTACAAGCATTCTTTCAGCTCGTGGGAGCAGCAGTTTTCTCAGGTTGTCGAGAGTTTACCATCTGAACTAATGCTAATGTGTCATTCATTAAAGGAAAATTCTAATAGCCTCTGCGAAAGAAAATTTAATAGCCGATATATGCTCCATAAAGTGTATTTTCAGTTTTCTCATCGGAAATGTACGTGTTATGTATTAATTAATATACACACATATAATGGTTTATATAAGAACACCTTGGTAAAGCAACTAATATCGGTATGAAAATTGTTTCTAATAAATTATTTTGATCGCTTTTGGTTGAGCTTATCAAACGCTATTTTTTAATTTTTTTAATTTTATATTTTTTAATACATATTTTATAAGTATATAAAAAATTTATTTAAAAATTTAAAAAATAGAAAAAAATTTTACAAAATAAAATTTTTTAATTATATTTTTAATTATTTTTTAAAAATAATAAAAAATTTATTTTCTAAAAAATATAAAAAATATTTTTTATTTTAAAATTTTTATTTTATAAACACTTTCGTACCCTACTAGATTCAATTGAACTAAGCTGTGTTATGTCTGTGCGATTCAAACGGGAACTGCTTTATATATCCAATCAAATTATTGGCGTAAATGAAATCAGAAAGTTCAAGAATCACAAGCGTTGTTTTCGTTAGCCTATTGGACAGTAGTAAACCGCGAGAACTCATATCGTACCGGTTCACTAACTTGGCAACGCTGCACTTTCTTTCTAAACGCATAGCAATCACGCCACCTCAGCTTTATACCACAACATATTCCTGTATCCCTCCGTAATATTAAGTTAAATGCTTACGTGTCATATTTTTCTTGGTTTATTTATTTGCTTTTGGTGTTCGGATCTACAGCCTGTATAAAAGGGTGAGCACTGTAGATTTTGTCTTCTCTCATTTTCGAGCCTGTTCAGGTTTCTTTTCTCTTCTCCACATTCTCCCGCTCTCAATCTTGATCGCTGGAGCTTGATCTCTGGTTCTAATGGCTACGACCGTCGCTGCTCCGCCACAGGATAAGCTATCGAGTCTGAAATCTGCAGTTGCTGGTCTCAGTGAGATCAGGTACTCATCTTTGATTCGAGATTGATTTTCAGGTTTTTGTTTCGATCAATTTGTTTTGCGTTTTTCTCTGATTTGAATCTTAGTTATCCGATATTGTTTTTTTTTCTGTCAGTGAGAATGAGAAATCTGGATTCATCAATCTCGTTTCCCGCTATCTGAGGTAGATCCGCTCGTTTCATGTTTCTCTTTTTTGGTTAATTTTTTAGATGCTATGGTGTTTTCTGATTAGTTGATGATCTACAGGATCTTGTATCTCATCGATACGATAATAATTAGTTTTATTTATTCTGTCATCTATTGTTATCTCTTGTTTTACTGCTGATATGTGTTTCTATTTGATAATCTTAATAAAGTGGAGAAGCACAGCAGATCGAATGGAGTAAAATTCAGACTCCTACTGACAAGGTTGTTGTGCCCTACGACAGCTTAGCTCCTCCTCCTGAAGGTATTTCTGCGATATTGAATTTTGTTTTGGATTCATTTAGAGATTTGAGTTAAAAATTTATTCTGTCTGTTCTGTACTGAATTGGCTTCTTTGTTATGGATAATGGATTTCTATTGTAATGCAGATCTGGAGGAGACTAAGAAACTTCTCAACAAACTTGTTGTGTTGAAGCTGAATGGAGGGTTGGGAACGACAATGGGTTGTACTGGTCCTAAGTAAGTAGTAAATGATTTTGATTCTACCTGACATTGATGCTTGAGGTTCGAGATGAAATCCCTGTTCACTTAATTTAGTGAAAATTGTTTATTCAAAGCTTGCAACCATTTGTAAAGTGAAAACCATTTGAAGTAACCTTTTGTGAAAGATTTCGTACCACCATGTACATGTCGTCTGTCATATTTTGGACGTTGCAGATTCTGTTGAAAATGACATGGGTCATGGTCTTCAATTTGGTTTATTGCTTACACTTGTTCAATATGTACAGAATTAATTTCACTGCTAGATTGTTTCATATCATAGTTAAGATTGTATCATATCATATGTACAAAAAACATTAATCATTGATGTTCTTTAATCTTTTGCAGATCTGTTATTGAAGTCAGAAATGGTTTTACATTTCTTGACCTTATTGTCATTCAAATTGAGGTAGGTTTCTTAAATCTTTTTTGCAGAACCAGAACATATTTGAGTATCTCTCAGTGAAGCATTTCTCACCTTAAACCTTTAACATCTTTTGTTCAGTCTCTCAACAAGAAGTATGGGTGCAATGTTCCTCTAGTCTTGATGAACTCATTCAACACACATGATGACACCTTGAAGGTAGACACTAATGACAGAGTCTAGGACCATAGCTTGTAAGTTTTTGTTTTTGTTGGAGAACTAATTGTTTGCATCTTTGTTGTATAGATTGTGGAAAAATATGCGAACTCAAACATAGAAATTCACACTTTTAACCAGGTTATGAAAGGACTCCTCACCTCTTTCCCTTATGTTATAGCTTCTACACAAGCCCTAGGCTTGTATATCCTCTTTGTTGATTTGTTAGATCTGATTGGTTCTCTTTATTTATTTGTGTATAGAGCCAATATCCCAGGTTGGTTGTTGAAGATGTCATGCCCTTGCCATGCAAAAAACAACTAGGAAAGGATGGCTGGTAGGTTCTTTTCAATTTTCATCGAAAATGTCATTGTTTGATTTAGAAAGATGATATCCCATGGACATACACTATTTGCGTCATGAGTCTGTAAATGCTTTAGGTATCCTCCAGGACATGGCGATGTGTTCCCGTCATTGATGAACAGTGGGAAGCTTGACGCTCTAATTTCACAGGTCCATCTGGAATCCTTTTTTTTTTTGTGTAACATTTTCTTTTCTTGTTTGTGCTTTTCTGAATTATCTACAATAATGTATCACAGGGGAAGGAGTATGTCTTTGTTGCGAACTCTGATAACCTGGGTGCAATTGTGGACTTGAGTATCCTTCACTTTTTAGATTATGATAGTGAAAACTATTCTGATGTTATCTCTAGCATTCTAGAAGCATCCTGTTTGTAGATAGTATTATTTCCTTGACAACAACCATAGAAATCTTGAGCCATTTAATTCACAACAAGAATGAGTACTGCATGGAGGTGACTCCAAAAACTTTGGCTGATGTGAAAGGTGGCACATTGATTTCATATGAAGGCCGTGTTCAGGTAGTTCTTAGAACTTAAAATACATAGCCTTCTGCCATGAATCCAGTTCCATGTTTAAATTTTGCATTCAACTTTAATTTACACTCTTTTCAACTTGTACATCATGTAGACTTCCAGCTCTTTGACTGTTGCACTGTAAATTTAAGGCAGTACAATTCTTTAATTTTGAACTAATTGAAAATCACGAGGCTTCTTGGAGACTTTTATGGGATCTTTCTTCTTATAACCTTCCTGTTACCAGGATACTGTGACTATCATTACTCCCTTCAATTGTTCCCCTACTTTTATATTGCATAATTGGTAAGAATTGTTTTATAGGTGACTTTGCCTGAGTGATTAATTGCAGGTAAGGTTGCACAATCTTTAATAATCTTACTAATTTTGCCTGCTTTACTAGTTTCCTCTGCACGGTATTAGGTTCTCATTTTTATGTTCCAGCAAGCTCTCTTGAGTGAATGGTTTGTAATAGAAAGCCACTTGAACTGGCTGCTCAGTTCGGGGAAGTTAATGCACATACAATAATAATATTCGGATAGAGTCAAGGCTTAATCTTTTGGAGAGGCTCATCATATTGTTTGATGCAGTCTAAAATTTGAAGCACCTAGATGTTGGATTTCTTTTGTTTCTCTTGTACTTTTGCTCAATATAATGTATGCTATGGATTTTACACCCGCATGTGATCTGTTTGACATTTTTTCCCCCTGTCATGTTTAGAAGTTTATCATCCATGTTTTCTTGACAGTTTGCTTCTGTTCATATATGCAGCTCTTGGAAATCGCTCAGGTTCCTGATGAACATGTAAGAAAATAAGTAGTTTAGTTATTTTCATATTTTCTGATTGAAAGGACTTCTCACTATTCTAATCAACAAACTTCATTCAGGTGAATGAATTTAAATCGATAGAGAAGTTCAAGATTTTCAACACAAACAACCTGTGAGCAGTTTTTTTTTTCCTCTTAAGTTTTGATGGTTGGACCGCCTCCCCGTGTATTGATTGTTCGTCTTATTGCAGGTGGGTTAACTTAAAGGCCATCAAGAGACTGGTAGAGGCTGATGCTCTTAAAATGGAGATCATTCCAAACCCTAAGGTATACATATTTGGATTTACTCTGACGAAACCCATTTTGCAAATATATGCTCATTGCAGTTGTGAACTTATGATACTATTGCGCATGCGTGGCCCTTAAAGTTTCTTCTGATGGATTTTCTTTTTAACTGCAGGAAGTTGATGGTGTGAAAGTTCTCCAATTGGAGACGGCTGCTGGTGCAGCTATAAGGGTTAGTTTGGAGTAAATTTTGTCATAGATAGTGGTATTCTGTATGTACCAATCTATTGTTTCTTGACTGCCTTGTTCCTTCTTATTCTAGTTCTTTGATAATGCTATTGGGATTAATGTTCCACGGTCCCGCTTCCTCCCAGTGAAAGCTACATCTGATCTTCTGCTTGTCCAGGTTAGTATATATACATATACATATGTATATACATATATACATATATGTTTATGTTGTCCTTGATCCATAGATCTCTTGTTGTTCCTATTATTTTTCGATTCCTAAATATGGGTATAATGTTTTCTGCAGTCTGATCTTTACACTTTGACTGATGGATTTGTAATCCGTAACAAAGCCAGGACTAACCCTGCTAATCCAACTATTGAGCTGGGTCCTGAATTTAAAAAGGTATTTCCCCTTGAAAAAATAATGCAATTTCATCAATTCAAATGCATGATGCAATCTAATACGTTAGTTTCCTTTTAGGTTGCAAATTTCCTTGCTCGCTTCAAGTCCATTCCCAGCATAGTTGAGCTTGACAGCCTTAAAGTTGTTGGTGATGTGTGGTTTGGTGCTGGAGTTGTTCTCAAGGTAGTACTCATTCTCATTTTAATTTAACAAGTTGTCTGCTGAAATGGAGAAGTTTTGTTGGCAGCCTTACTTTAGCAGTTTCTTTTTTGCATTATCCTGTTCTTCGTTTGCTGATTAAATTTGTTCATGAGCCAAATATGATATGTTAGAATGCTTAGCAATTTTGGTACTCAGCAGTAGTTTATACATTATCTGGTACTCTATGCTTTTATTTTTTAGGATTAAGCTCCAATTCTATTATGGTTTCAATCTTGTGTCTGCATGTTATCCATATCTTGATCAGTGTTCAGTTACTTTGAGTTTCGCCTGCATTTGAATGCTCCACATTATCTGTAGATGAAATATGTCTAAGGGGCTGGTTGGCATTGCATATGCCTCCTTATTTTTATCTCCTTTTCAGCTTTTCATTACCGAGAAACCTTCGCTCTAGAAATGTTTTTTAACCATTTGGAAGGCATGGATGAAATTGTACGTCATAGTGCTCTAGAAATGTTTTTTAACCATTTGGAAAGGCATGGATGAAATTGTACGTCATAGTGCTCTAGAAATGTTTTTTAACAATTGTATGTATAAATGTTTCGAATTTTTTTAAGCTAAAAAAAGCAAGATCGTTTCTAAAGATCCCTACCAAAAGTTCTTTTTCATCAAGTATATTTTTATAAGCAATCCCAAACGACCTCTAATTGATTTTTTGTGCTGGTTCTTTAAGGGAAATGTGTCAATTACTCCAGATGCTGGGCAGAAATTGGAAATCCCTGATGGAACTGTACTTGAGAACAAGGTAAAACAGCTATAGACGTTTGTTTCACTTCATCATTTGCCAAAAATCAATTTGTAAAATCCCTTCTGTGCTTATGCAGTCAGTGAAGAAGGCAGAAGACATATGAGCTCTTTACTGGGTTTTACAGGATATTGCTTAGCAATATGGGATATTGCGCCCACTTTTGTGCATTACCTGTTTTAAGCATGTTTTTGTTATGTATCTCTTGAAGTCCTCCGTTGTTATGGAGGAAGGATAAATGTCGAACTACCATACCAATTACTTCTTTCCACTCATAAAATTATGAAAGAGCTACGACTCTTATCATTTCGCCCTTTGTGTTTCGTCCAGCTACTTATATCTGTTGAGTCTTCTTCACGTTTGCATGTCTACCTTGCCTGCAAAACCTAAACATTTCCTAACAGCAGTATGGGAGGTGAGCCGATTTATTCTTAACGTCAAGAGGCTGCTCAAAGCTTACTACATGATCTGTTGTGCGTGCGTATGAAGAAAAGACGATTCTGTCTCACCCCACCGTTTGTTTGCTGCATAATAGTTAGTGCTTACATAATCTTTACTTTGGGAGCAATTTTGAATTAGAATAATGCCGCCGTTGTCGGGGATATGCACTATACTGACTACGGGGTGCAGAAGTAGATAAGAGTGAGGAACATTACCTCGACAGTCTATTATCTGTAGTGCTGACAAAAAGAAATCGTATATTATTATATCATTGTTGTCCAACCGCCCAACTGCCTTTTCACGTGGCGAAGGGGCCTGACCTGCCGAATGACGCCTGTCCTCAGGTGAGTTTGTTTCTGGATAAGTAAGGATGTCTTTATTTTTTATTAAACTTGAAATTTGAAATTAAATTTAATTAAATTAAAAAATATTAAATATTAAATATAAAAAAATCAATTTAATATTAATAATAATATTTTAAATTTATTTAATATAAAAATAAATTTAAAAAATAAAAATTGTAGTGTAAGAAAACACAACCTCAGATTCACCATTGTGGTGCCGGTGCTGATCTTCTTTTTCTCTATACTCTTTCCTTTCTCAATTTTATATGCTTCCATAATAGTCAGCTTTCTGTTCTCATACTAGATTACAAGGAACTGGTGACATAATAAAATAGAAAATAAGCTGAAAGTTAGAAGCTACAATTTTCTAGTGATCGTCTTATGATCCCTTTTGGCTTCTCTGCATTTAGAAGCTCTAACCAGACGCTCGAGTGAATGTCTTCACATTTTGGAAAAGAAAGTAAAAGCTAAAAATTGATATATTACAAGAATTTACATAAAACTGAGAATAGATTCTTGTTTCTCCAGAATCGGTTCAAAGAGCCTTCCGCTAGACTCTTTGTTCAAGAACTTACCAACCAAGCCGATCACTTTATTGGTCGCACACATAAAAAGTAGTAATGTTCTCGCGGTCGTTCTCTTTTAGAAACCAAAGATTTAAGTTTCATTGTCTCTACTTAAGCGAAAAAGAAGAAAGAATATTCGAGCCCTCTATAGACTCTGAAGAAAATCTCATTTCTTGTTCGCTTCCCAGTGTATAATATTATTGCTTGCTTTTTCTCTCGCTTTCGGCTACTTAGCAGTAACTAGTGACTCACCCGCGAGCAACAAACCAAGCCAAACCAACAACAATCTTACACCAACATCTTCTCCGCTTAATTTACTCAAATATTATTACCCAACGAATTCTGAAGTACAACAAGAAAAGCTCATTTTTTTTGGTCAATCACACGCGTCACTCACTCAATAAAAAGCTTGAGCCGTTACAAATCTTGGGGGCCTGGGGCTATAGTATTTTGTTCCTTTCTCATTTGTTTAATAAATAATTTTTTGATCGGCGTCCGGTGGAGAAGCTTGTGTCAACAGTCTCTTACTTCAGGATATGTTACGCGTGTATCGAAAAGAATGTAGCTTGCGTGACGTAAAAGTGCAGAGAAAAAGAAACCTGGTGCGCCACTTTTTGAATAATTTAATGGAAAGAATTATCCATGTAAATCTCTTTTGGCCAATGTTTGCCTCGCTATTGCTGACGTTATCATATATCTTAATTTTCTTTTCTTATGGAGTTGCAGATACTCAGCTAGCATTACTTTATATTTTATTGTCTGTATAATTCTACGCCGCAATAATAGGATTTGCTGATGATGAAAAAATAGAACAACCATGCAAATTTGCTACGGTGTTTCCCATGAAAAATCAAAACGTCTCTGAATTATCTTCTTCACAACTTAAGTGCGTATTTACCGACACTTTAAATTTATTTTTTCTAAACTCATTTTAATATAAATATATAAAAAATCAAAATAAAATTTTTTTATTAATAATTTTGAAAAAATTTATTTTACAAATTTATTATAAATATTATATTAATATATAATTTTATTTTTTACTAAATATTTTAAATTTTAAATTTAATTTTTTCAATTCATTTTCAAAAAAATTATTCCACCCATTTTTTATCAAGATAAATATGCCGTAAGGAAATAATATTTTCCATCCAAGTCACACCACAATTAATAAATTATCAAAACGCCCACCACTTAGCTACTGTTTGATTTTGAACTAATACCTCTTTGGTCGAGTTTCTTATGCTGGATATATTTTTTTAAAAAGGTGTGTTTCTTCATTCTATAACTTATTTGTTTTATTAAAAAATTACTTCACATTTATTTGTAATTATACAAAAGTTACAAATACTTTTCACTTATTTTTTTAAAAATAAAAATTAACTCATTTCTAGTAAATTATTCATACTATTTTTAAATAGTTAAAAAAACACACACTTTAAAAGTTAGTTATAAGCATGTAGGTAATGAACGAGTATTATAATAATAATTGGATAATTATCTTTTTTTCTTCTGGGGGTTTACCCACAAAGAAAACAGGAGCAGGGACTAAAAAGCGGAGTGTAACACGATTTGATCTGCCACGTGGCAAGGACCAGGGAGACGCGTCAGCCAAAAGTTCTTGCGGTTTCTGGAATTATGAATTGACGAAGTTACCCTTATCAAACGTGGCTTTCTCTCTGTCTTATTTCCCCTTCTACCTTCCCCCTACTTCCTCCCTCTCAATTAACTCAAGAAACTCCACTTGGCACTCCAATCTCTCTCGATAGTGCTTATAAATAAATAAAATATTTTATTTTATTTAAAATAAATTTCGATTTTTTATTAAAAAGTTAGAATGATAATAAAATTTTAGATAAAATCGTTTTATAATTTAAAGTTTAATAAATCTATTAAATATTATAAAAAAATTATTTCAAAAAATTAAATAAAAAGTTGAAAAAGTACCTGTTAAAAGCTCATCCAAACGCACCTCCTATCTCGTCTGTTTCCTTGTCCTTTAATTCGCCAATATCTGAAACACTAGCCAAGACACTTGTCGTTCTTGTTTTTTTTTCTCTTGATTGAAAAGATTCAATCTTTCCATTGATGAAAGTATAGATTTTGGATTTTTGCACTACCGGAGAGTTTTACGGTAGGAGAGATGATTGAACAAGAACTAAACCGGTGTTGCTGATATAGAAAAGCTTGAGATTTCAGAAGAGAGTTTTCTTTTTTGTTGTTTCAGTAGATTGATGGAAAGCAGTGATCAGAAAAAGGTTCAGTTTTGGTTCACAGATTTCTTATTGATTTGTTTTAGAGCAGAAGAAGAAGAGTTTTGAGTTTTTGAGGAAAAAGAAACAGAAGAAAGATCCTCAGTTTGTTAAAGAAAGCAAAGAAGAAACAGATAAACTTAAACAGATCCTCAGTTCTGCAGCTATGAATCAGCAGGTAACTTACTTTCCTCGTCTTTTTCTTTTCTTTTTATTTTTCTTTTATTCATTCTTGATCTGGCATCGGAGTGAAATTTTGTCTTTTCTCCTGATATTCGGATTAAACTAATTGTTTGGAACATGAGCTATCCATGTGTGAGTGTTAGTTTTTTCATTGATGACTTCTCTTTATGTTGATCAGATCAAGTGGAATTCCAGGAAAGATATACATATTCTGAAAGGAGGATCAGATCAGAGATTTTCTTTCTTTGATGTTTAATAGGGATAAGTTTTTGCATCTAAGATGAAGAGAATTAATTTTTCTAAAATTAACTGTTTAATATTTGTTTTGTTTTAACGTATCCTTACTTAGCCTATATACTGATCGTTTTTTAGCATCTGATAGGACTTCGGTCTGCAGATGGTTTTCATTATGTTGGGAACAAAAGTTTCCGTTTCTTTCATGGTTCTTTATTTGTATGTTTGTAAGCAATATGAGTGGTCTTGTTCTTACTATAATCAGGGAAAAGTTTCATGCAAAAATAAGGAATACAACAGAATGCCAAGAACATGTACCTGTTGTGATGGTAGAACTCCATGTTCAAGCAATCTTCAAGTGAAAGCTCTGGACCCACAACTTGAGGAGCATCTTCTTAAGGTCCTTCATCTGTCTCCACTATTTCCCCTGAGACCAATGCAAAAACTTGTTTGAATTAAAGACCATTGAGTGTATTATATAAATCAGGTAAGAAAACCGTATACAATAACCAAACAGAGAGAGAAGTGGACCGATGAGGAGCACGACAAATTCCTTGAAGCTTTGAAGCTCTATGGTCGTGCCTGGCGCAGCATTGAAGGTAAGCATTAAAAGCTTCCTCCTACTCCGCCAAGAGTATCAATAAGTTGAAGTGATATATAGAACTTTTGATTTTCAGGGCATATTGGAACAAAAACATCTGTTCAAATTCGAAGTCATGCACAGAAGTTCTTCACCAAGGTTTACTTGCGTTCCTAGTTCTGACAGTATTTGAACCTGATATCATGTTCATGTGTGGTCTTACTTGGCACTAAAGTAAGTCATTCATGGAGATGACAGCCACATACTAGAATGTGGTCTCAGGATGAATAATTCTCAACCTCACTCATAGGTTTGTGCTAATGATTCTATAGGTGGTCCGCCAATCTTCCACCAACAGTGACAGTACCTTGAAGGCCATTGAGATACCTCCTCCTAGGCCAAAAAGAAAACCAGAACATCCTTATCCTCGCAAATTGGTAATCCAACCTGGAAAAGGAGCTTCAGTCATTGAGGAAGCAGCGTTGTCTTCTTCACCATCTCAATCAGTTTCACGGCAAGAGAACACATCACCCGCTTCAGTTTTATCACCATTTGCTTTGGATACCATCAAATCATCCATGCAGAAACAATCAAAAAGCTGTGGAACACCTTCATCCTCTACTTTTGGATCAAGTCCACTTGGAACACCATTTGACCTAGACCCACTAGGAACACCATTTGATCTAGACATTGGGCTTCGATCGCCTACAGGATCTGCAGGAACAAGTACTTTGTCGGGACAATCTACTGGCCTGACCATGCAAAACGACTCCTTAATGGTACTGTTTCATAATCCACTATGCATATATATGGTTTCTGGAATTTTCAGTTTAGAGATTGTTTTAAAACATTGATAGACTTTATGCAGGCATCAGATAAGTTCCCTGAGGATGATTTTTCCAGCAAATGCTCATCGCAGCAGCCTACTTGCCTTAAGCTGTTTGGAAAGACGGTCATGGTATCTGACCCAAAACAGATGCCTTATTCTGCAACATCTCAAGACAGTGATGTCACCAAGTCACAAGCTTCACGAGGAAGTAGATACCATGTGAAAGATCACTTCGCTAGCTCATCAAAGACTTCCTCATGGACTACAGCTCAGTTGATGTATTATATTCCTATCCCAACAAATAGAGTTACTTCTGAAGAAGCTTCTGCCTCCTTGTGGCCTTATTACCAAGTAGCAATGTGCACAACCATTACCCATCCCGAAAAACTAGTTAGAGAAGATTTTATCCAGTCTGGTGCAGTATCATTAAACCAGAAACGACAAAAGGAATCGACTCCCAATGGTAGCATAGTCGAATCTTCTGCCAAAGGAACCAAGGCAGATGGTGGTGCTTTGAGCAAATCTTTTGCTGCGCAATCCGTGGGCAAGATACATCCAGTTTGTAGGTTTCAACCCAGTGAAAATTCAGCCTTCAGGGTTCTCAAAGTTAGTGCTGATCAATCTACAAGGAGCTTTCTTCCTTACAAGAGATGTTTAGCTGATGGGGGGCAGAGCTCCATGATGCTGAATGGAGATGTGGATTCCAAAGGAGTACAGTTCTGTTTATAAACTCCTCTATGTTCCAGGTCTTGTTTTGTAATCGTAGGTACTAAATTAAATATAGCAACTCCTATCGTGTAAAAGTGGTAGAAAGTGTTAACGGCCACTGTTTAGTAGGTGTAAGTTGGTCTTGTCTAATCTCAGCCGCCTCTGTTTTGTGTAAATTATATTGAATTCTCTGTGATCGTATATAATTTTGATAAGGGAAGTGATAAAGTATATCACTTACATGATGCTTGTGATATTTGGATGTAAACGTTGTTAAATCTATAGAAAGTGTGTTTTGATAGATTAAAAGATTTCAAACATGAAAGGAAACCAGTAGGATATCTTATATGCTGGACTGGTTAGGGAAGGGATTTAAACTGTACCTTGGGTTTGCATTTCGTATAGATTGATTTTTCCATTGATACATGTGCTGTCTGTGCCATTGGTGCAACAAGGTTCTTTGCTTGATATCCAGAATTTGCAACTTATAGTACAGAAAATTTTGTATTAGTCACTGTATCAACGAGCGAGGAGTATGGAATAACTTAATAATCAAGACTTCAACCGACATTTACTTGCCTCGAGACTGACTAGAATTGCTCCGTCTCGGTATGTTCCTGGACATTGTTAGCAGCATCTACTTCATTTCTCGTTCATTCCTACATTGTACAAAGCACACCAGCAAGTTAAACATTGCGAAAATGAAGTGGTTGTACAGGATTACCGGGGGAATGATGGATGGACTGTTGCTGCAAGAGGAAAATGAACTTTCTCCATGCAGCTAAACCATCAGGGTGTCCACCATGCATGTGTTGCCTCAATGGCTGTAACAGCTTCTACTTAATGCTTACCAGATTATTACCATCAGCACAGTCTCACCGTAATGTTGCTTCTATAATCTGTCAAGTATCTGTTTTGCAGCTAATGATCACTGCTGCTGAGCTCTAGGCAAATTCAATGTCTGTTGACAACTAGAAACAGCCATGCAAACTGAATCTCTCACTAATTATAAACCTTAAGAAAAAGAAATCCAGCAGGTGATGTTTCCCACCTTCAAAAGCAAACTCCATAGTCCATTCATATTGTGACAAAAATAAAACAAAACTAATTCTAGAAAATTCCATTTTATTGCTCTAAATTCTTACGTTAAAGAATTTCTTTTGACGCAAACTGTCAGCAATCACATTTTAATGACCAGTATAACTCACTCACCTTTAAATAAGTGAAGTCAACTCAAACCCAATCTAGATATTATCAAAATTGAGGAAACTAAAAATGCTAAGAATCATGACATAATAAAAGAACTTTATGAGGACTTTGGTCAAAATCATATCTAGTATCACAGTGTTTCAGGTCATGCAAATTACTTCTATACACTATACCCTCCCCTATATGCCTCTCATCCTTTCCCATGAGTCCCATGACATTCAAGCTACTTCACGGTAATAAGATGCCTGATTCTCAATCCAGTAATGAAAATGAGCAGGATGTTTTTAATTTAAGGGAAGAAGTCTATCAACTTCACCAAAATAACGAATCACCTCATCAGCAGCTTAAGAACCAAAATATAGCTCTATGATTAACTCCATAAATAGTCACATTCTTAGCCAAGAGAGGTCTTAGGGCTCACCTCAGCACATGTCACCTACTTGTGATCCTTTCATGTTTCTCAAATAGTGGACAACTCAATCTTCAATGTCAACATCAACAATCCGTACTGTCTGTGGCTGAACCAGCTTGAAGTGGATAGCTTCAGCTTCTGGGTGGCTGATAAACAAATCAAGACAGAAACGGTTTTCATTCCTTTTGAACCTGCGTTGACTCTGTTGAATTATTCTCAGAGCCTCCAAGAGATTGCAGTTTCAGTTGTCAAGCGATCTCCCAAAAACTTCATATATTTTCTCATTCTCGGGTTGTCTTTTATCACACAAATTCATTCATGTCCGTAAAAAAACTGCAGTCAAGCAACTTCTTCAGACCTCTAGTCTTGATTTCGTCTTGCAGATCCTTGTACTTACCCCATCTTGATGCAGCAGCATATAGGTTTACAGGAGACACATACCTTCCACTATTATATGGCTCCAAGTCAATCAATCTGTCTCTCCAAATACTCCCCCACCTTGATATCACAATGGACTTTAGTAAGCCAGACAACTGCAATCCATATGGCTACAACTTAGTCTTACTATCCAGTGGCATGTCCTGAATTACGTTTAAAGTATCCAAAGGCCAACAAGCTTGAACAAAAAGGTCAACTGAGCACTAATAATGAGAAAACTTCAGTGCAATGCCAAACTCTGAGGTCATCTGTCAAACTAACAAAGACTTTCTCTACAAAGCCTGAGTGAGCACATGCACTAAAACACCAATAAACGTAATAATCGTTAGGCTTCATTCCATGTTTAAGCATTTCCAAAAATACCACGATAGCATCATTGTACCTTGCATTCTGAAACCAGAAATCAATGTGTTCCAACAGATCAAATCCTTGAGTTAGATCAAAAAGTGTTACAGCTACATACAAATACACGCGCTCGCAGTTGAAATCAATCAACGCTGAGGTTACATGGGTTAGGTACTCCAGACCACCTGCGAAGCAAGAATCCATGAACTGAATTTCCATACAAACCGAACTTCAGATTGCATAGAAGAGCAACAAGCTTACAATCATACTTCGTACCATTGTCCAGCTCGACAACCTCCTGCATCTGGCGGAAAAGGCAAATCCTTGGTTATACTTTTTGCCCTTAACACACCCATTAAAAAGCGTAGCCCAAGAGACCACATTTCTTTCGGCACTTTGTAGAGCAAACTCTCGGCTTTACCCAATTTCGCCACTCTGTACATAATCGTCAATCATCGAGTTACAAGAAACAGCATCTTCGCGTGGCATTTCATCGAAGAGCTGGCGGGCAAGATCGAGCCCGTCGAGGGAAGCATACATATGAACAAGAGAGTTGGAAACAACTGATAGGTGTAAGAATTCTAGCTTGATTGCATGTAAATGTAGTAATTTCCCGAGGTGATTTGAATCGCAAAATTTCGCGAAGGCGATAAGGAGTGTGCGGGCAGTTGTACGGCAGCTAAGCGGGTGAGCGGATTGAACGAAGAAGGAAAGAGAACCCCGGTGGAAGAAGGATTAGATCACGCCGTCGGTCGTGGACTGGGTCCGCCGACGACGGAAGTGGCCATATGTTTGCTACGTTTTTCTTTGTTTTAGAATTTAAATGCAAGCAATCAATGTTTCATTTCACATTTTCAGTCAGTTTAGAAGGAGCAATCTGTCATGATCAACTGTAACCAAACCTTATCAAAAGTAATTTTTAGAAATAAAAAATATTTTCATTTTATTTTAAAATAAACTCTATTTTATTATTAATTAATAAAATAAATAATAATTTTTTTATATTTTTTAAATTTTTAAATAAATTTATAAAAATTATAAAATATTAATGAAAAAATATAAAATTAAAAAATTGAAAAAATACTTTTCTCAAAAGAACAGCTAAACACACCTTGCATATCTACACTACAAAGAATTAAATAGTTTAAATATATTCTTTATTAAAATTGAAAACAGCTCTGAATCATGATAGAAATGATTAGGTTCTAACGGACTGCTCACTTCACAGACTATTACATATTTACTTGAAGTCCACTACTTCAAGGTCACTTTCAATCATCAAGCTCTGCTTGTCATCGGTGACTAAGAAACAGCCAAGTGAAATATGATGAACAAAAAACTAATCAGATTCCACTGAGCCAAGTGTTTCCATGACATTGTAATTACATACACTCCATTGTAATAGCATCCAACATTCTGTACATTCATTGCACATTTGAAAGTCTCCTAAAACGATTAACGGATACATAATTAACACGCGCAAAGCTATCAAAACTACATTTGTACTGGCAAACTCTAAATTAAAAGAATGGTTAACTATCATTTTGTTAAGCATGATGCCACAAGCCTCCAACAAATATACAGACATGAAGAAAGAATTCAGGGTGCATGAGATTGTTAACTACCCAAAATAGGGGAATGTCCAAGTCCAATTCAATTCCTTGGATACGGATAAGCTTAACCTTATCTGTGAACTCCAACTCAGACTGGCTTACACTTGCTTCTCTCTCATCTAGGTCTTGCTGGATGTCAATAGCATCGGTGTCTGCTAAGCCTTCATTTGGTTCTTGATGCTGCACTTCTGTGCCCAGCAGTTGATTCTCCCTTGAAGTTCTATTTCTAAAAATTTCTGGAAGTAAAATGTGCAATGCACTCTTTAAGGTAAGATTGGTGCCTGCATTTGTCAAATTAGAATACATATTAATAAACAAGGAAGCATTATTTATAAGGGGATCATCTACATTAAATCCAGATAACCGAGACTAACAAGTACAACAATTATCTGCACCATTCTACTGGTTCTAATTACTAGTGGTGGAAGTAGATCAAACAAAAGGTTGTGAAATGAGCTACCAACTTGTATGTAACATAAAGACAAAAAAGTTAACCCCCATAAGAATAATCAGTCTTTTCTAAAATCATGATTTATCACCTACAAATTATATACACACAATATGGTAAACCAACATTGATGTGGAGAAACTTGAAGACATGGTCACTGGACAATAGGGAGAACCATCATCTGACTGAACCACAGGTTAAAAGGAGGGCCACAGACAAATTAAATACTGAATTTCAGAACTAGAGTTACAGAAAAATATTAAATCCTTTGTATATACGCATGAAGATGATTGAGTACTTCCATCCTATTCTTTTATGAACTTACCATGCTGCTTGAAAATCTCAATTGGTCGATTTATATAAGAGATGCTATCCCAGCTGTCAAGGGGAGCAGCATCCTCTAGATCATGCAGATCCTCATCCATGCTCCTCATGTACAATCTTACAGGAATTCTGCCTGACAGCAAATTAACAAAAGAGGATCATTGTGTAGAAACCTATTCCATAGCACTTCTCTTCCAGTATAACCACTATGAACTTAGTCACAACCTTCAAGATCCACAATAAACTTTAACAATGACCTTTAAAATATTAAAAAAGAATGCAAGCATACCAGCTGCCCATTATTTAAGAAGGATAAATTTCTCATTTTATTCAGTAAAACTTCTAAGAGCAATTTACGAATTTAGTGAAGTGTGTCGTTTTTGGTGGTTTCTACTTCTGGAAGTCACGCTTGCCTATAAAGTCATAGACGTTGAAGCTAGCCATATTATAGTTCGAAGTTCATTACTAAAACACTTGGAGTATCACTTTCATACACCATGAAAAGTATATTTTAAACTCACAGGTTAACAAAATCTATATGCAAAGAGAAGCATTTCCAGCAACAAAAAAATAAAAGAAAAGTGAAACCATGTTGTTAGCATTTGAACTATCAAGAGGAGCCTGCAAAATGTCGTGAAAGTTACAATTCCGAAATTCCCAGCATATTATTGTGAAAAAGTTGGTTGATACTCATAGAGATTCTTCAAATTAACAAATAATACCTGCTCTGGTAGATCCGGTAGCATTGGTTTCACTTTGACTGGGGCGGGGCTGTGATGTGGATGTAGTTGTTTTCACAATGCAATCCTCTCCTAGAGGTCCCAGCTTAAGCCTAGATGAAATGCGACGGAAGACATCCATGCTGCCTAGATAAGTAAATGCAAGTCAGTTCCAAACAAAAACGAACCCTTGTTACAGCGAGTCCAACACACATGATCTATCTGAATAACAAACGAAAGAGTTGCACCAAGAAGTGCTAGATTCCAAGGAATTACCTTTAACTATAGACTGCCACAGCTCAAATTGATCAGCTTGGGACATACTCATGACATGCTTACAATGTCCATTTATGATATAGGCTGCCTGTAAAAGTAGGTGTGAGCAAGCAGCAATAGATGAGCAATAATCTAGTCAACCGAGGAAAATATCAATCTATTAGCAAGGCAACAAACTACTTATTTCCACCAAAATTCAGAAGAATTGAACAAAAGCTTCTAGTATAGGTGAAACAAGATGCGTAGCTGCTTCTGAGGAGAAAAAAACTCGGGTTAGTATACTAACTTTCTACTTTGTCCATATAGTTGGCGCAATTGGACACCAAAAGCATTAATCTGTATACTTTAACACATGGGTCATCAAAAGGATTATAGATACATTTTATTCTATCAGTCCTTTAGATTGCATGGACATCCTACATGTGATTACAGCTCAATCTTATTGGAAGAGGGTTTAAAGTCAGGTACAAGAATAAGAGAAAAAACAAGGCTGCAAGATCAAACTTACAGAAGCTAAATCCACTAAACAAGTTTTCAGAAATCAAACCTCCTTTAATGAATTGATGAAGGCCCACTTAACACTCTCTTCGCCATCACAAGGTGTCAAAACTTCACCTGGATATCCTCTAAAGTGAACCTGCAATTCATGATTCACTGTCTCACGACTAGCTTCAATCCGTGAAACCCAAAGCTTCCTATACGTAATTGATACTACAATCTCCACAAAACATATGAATAGACCTTTTTAGCTATATCATGTCTTTTCAAAGCAAATAATGAATAATGGAACAAAAAAAGAAAAAAAACAGAAATCTTAAACATAACTTGATTCACAAGAAGAGAAAATATATACCGTTAAGTTCCAGGGTCTTTCTGGTTCAGCACATAGAAGATCGAAGAGAACCCCTGTTGGCATATACCTGCAACATTTGCATAAAAAACTCATACACCTAGCGGAAAGACTTCATTGGTTGAAAACCCAGATTGACTAGCTCTTGTAATAGCTAAGTCATATACAGCAAGGTGGCTCGCAGGAGAAACCTAAAGCCCTAATCCAACTGATTACTACTTTCTACAATGAAGACAAAGTGTAGCATTACACTTCTAGAAGATAAATAGCACAAAACTAGGCTTAAGACTAGCAATGATCTAAAGATAGGGACACCAAAAGTATTATTGCTGACTTTAGGGTCAAGAACTTGTTTCTCATCTAGGCATGATAGACTGTCTTTCACCTCAATCAATCCAGTTTCAAAAGCAAAAGCGGCAATTCTCGGCTTTCTATTAAGAGGATATAATTATCATTCTTTCCTCCAACATCAGTTTAGATCCGGATGGCTAAATAAAAGCAATAGCTACAGAGTATCAACTGTCTGATGGAAAACAAAGCTATTACTAGGCAAAAATGAGGACGTGAACAAACTAAAATTTAAACTATCTTCTAATCACAACTTCTTATGATATCATCATAAACTATACTTGTATATTTTGAACCAAACAAAGACAACCTGAAACATCAACATACCACTTGAGTGGCAAGCCTTTGTAATCAAACCAAACGGTATCTTCTCCTGGTGGCAATGTGCTACTGAAATGAGGCTTTATAACAGGAATCAGCAGAGGCAAGTACCCAAGTCGTGACCCCAAAACCTGCAATTAGTAAAATTCAAGAAAAAAAATCATAAAAAATTTAGGAAACAATTACTTAACTTTTGAAATAGAGATTGCAATAATCTGTAGAGAATAGTTCATAAGAAATTATCCATTCACAACCGATTATGAGAACTGGATTACATGGATTGGTGGAGGAGGAGGGAGCGTGGTGATCTCGGACTCATGAAGGCGGATCTGGAGAGGGATCGCCCCCTCCCACACGTATTTTAACGCTTCCTCAGAGTACAACTCCGTCGTTACACTACTACCGCCGTCACTCATCTCCACGGAGCCGTCGACCGCCGGTGATGTTTCAAGAGAAAACTTCTTCTAGCTTCGCCTGCTTGCTTTTCTCGGCAAGAGTTGCGTTGATTCACAGAGGGGTTACTCGAGCCTCAACGAACCCGGGAACGGAATACCGTGCCGTATAACGAGAAGAACTCTAAACGGACCGTTTGAAACTTTCAAAAGCCTATTAAGGGCTCGCTTATATGGCATGGGCCTATGTCGGGCAATTGCATAGTCCACAAACAAGATCAATAGGGCCTCGTAAGACGTGGCTGCTATCAAATCAAACTTATGAAACTGAGGGGGCTTCGAAGTATTTATAAATTTGAAATTTTTTCTAAAATTATGAGCATTTTAAAAAATTTAAAAAATTGAGCTTATTGTTTTAATTATAAAAAAAATTCTATATAAAAATTTAATAACAAATAATAGATTTATATTTTTTAAATTTTAAATTTTTTATAAAATACTATAAAATATTTTTTTGAAATGAAAAATACTTCAAAATGAAATGCCAAACTTCTCACTAACTCGAGTTAAAAGTGTGTTTCAATACAAAGAATTTATTTTTTGGCCATATTTAAATTAGATTTAAATTTTGTATTACAATTTATCTTCAACTCATCTTTAGTTTATTTTTTACCACTGAGTTTCACCAAACTTACTTTTTATCGGTTAAAACACGCTCTAAGTTGAGTTAAATTTTTATATTATGGAAGAAGGCCCACTGTCCTACAGAAAAAGCTCTTCCCATAATAAATGTTGAAAAAAGTTGGAAATGCGTTTTGGAATATGGTGACTGCCTACGTATGTGAAGTGTCAGCTGCAAGGACAAGTCTTAGCCGGAAGACATGTTCAGCAAAGAGTGAAGGTTTGCTGGAAGGATTAATTAGATCAGTTTACTCACTGTATGCAGCTTGGATTTGTACCAACTATGGTTCACCAGCATCATTCACAAAAATCAACAAACAAGTTTCCAGCCTGGAGCAGCAAAAAAAAAAAAAAAAAAAACGGAAAGGAAGAAGATAATCATTAACAAACTCATCAGTCAAGACTAGAACTTGGTAGAGACAGACAATGGTTAACAGCTCAACGGAATCAAGCATGGAGCAAGCAAACAAACTGTTGTTTTTTGTTATTGTTGGTGTTCTTCGTTTTAGGACCATTCTATTTGATTTCAATATATATTTACCATTTGGATCGTTGCAGGCTTTTGCAGAAGCAGTATTCACTGTTTAGGTGAAAATCAAAAAGAACTCAGAGATATTATTGTTAGTACACATGGAATCTTTAGTCTTCTTGTTCTTTTTTACTTCATGTCTTTTTCTGTATCTTGAATTCAATTCAATTCCAGGTCACTGTCTTATCTTTATTTCTTTTACTTTAATTCAAACACAACCAAAAAAGTAAGAAAAATCTTCTAGGTTGTATGAATAAAATATATTAATGTGACAAAGCAAATTGTTTTTGCTAAAATATCTCTGTTTATGAAAGGTTAGAATTAATTTTGGTTTTGCCGAAAGGACACTCTCATGTGCGTTTAAAATTACTTATAAAATAAAATCTTTTAAAAATAAAATATATTTTTATTATTTATTTAAAAATAAAAATATATAAAATTAAAAAAATTAAAAAATAAGTTTTGAAAGCTATGCCAAACGCGCTCCAAATACAGTTTGTAAGATTCACATGTTAGTCAATAGTTATGCTGTTTACCAAACTATTGACTTTGAAAATATTTTTATTAATAAGAAATAAGTTTTACAAAATTAATTCGATGGAAAAAGTAAATAGAGATAAGTGTCATAAATTTAGAATAAACTGAAATAAAGAAGTTTTAATTTAAAAACTAATAACAAAAATAAATTCTATGCAATTGAAATACACATTTAATCCACAAAATTTCTCTTTGTAGTTCAAAGAAATAGCATCGATTGCTTGAAAAATGAAACCTTCGCATGCCTTGCGATGCCATTACAAGACAACTTGTCTTCTGGACAAGAAAATCTAGAAACATTTTCTGAAATAAGTTAAAGCTAAACTACTCTATCACTAATTTCAACCACACACCTTATTTTGATCTCAATCTTTGTCTTATTTCCATCTGCATTTACAGATTTACTAACAAGAAACCAACAGACTTCAATGTAAACAAAAACGAAGCAAGCTACTGGTTATCTTCTTGATCTAAAGATAGAAGAAGAACAGCAATGGCTCTGCAGCACTATTCATGGCTTTCTCTTGTTTTAATCTTGCTTGGTCTGTTTCAAACACAATCAGAAGCAGTTTTTTCTTTGCCAACCCTGTTTCCAAGAGCTTATCTTCAGCAGCAGCAGCAATCACTGAAGAAGAAAGACAACTATGCTAAACTTCCATTCACTACACACTACTTCCCTCAACAACTTGATCACTTCACATTCCGACCACAATCATCAAAAAGTTTCAACCAGAAATATCTTATGAACTCTAGTTTCTGGGATTCTGGAAACAAACACACTGCACCAATCTTTGTTTACACTGGCAATGAAGGAAATATTGAATGGTTTGCAGAGAATACTGGGTTCATGTTTGACATTGCTCCCAAGTTCAATGCTCTCCTCGTCTTCATTGAGGTAACATAAATCAATTGATCTTTGTTTCAATTTTAATCTTTTCAGTGAAGTATTTAAGTTATTTGTTATGATTTACAGCATAGGTTCTACGGTGATTCTTTGCCATTTGGAAAGAAATCTTACGATTCTGCTGAAACACTTGGGTACTTAACTTCAACACAAACCTTAGCAGATTATGCCGTCCTTATTAGAAGTTTGAAGCAAAATTTATCAGCCGAAGCATCTCCGGTTATAGTTTTCGGTGGTTCCTATGGAGGAAGTAAGGTTCATCATGTAATTAATTTCTAGTGATTCTTTGTTTCGTTTTCTTTGTCAGGATTCTTAATTTACGAAATTCAGAAGAAAGAAACAAGTTGAATGTTATTTTCTTTTGGTAGTGCTTGCGTCATGGTTTAGATTGAAATATCCACATATAACACTTGGAGCCTTAGCATCCTCAGCTCCAATACTTCAGTTTGATAACATTGTTCCATGGAGCAGTTTCTATGATGCCGTATCACAAGACTTCAAGGTCATTATCCAGAAAATTGCTATACATTTCAGAATCAAGACTTTGGTTATATGTATGATTTCAGTATAGAAAGGTGTATGTAGTAATGTTGTGTTAGTTTTTGTTTTACAGGACGAGAGCAGAAACTGCTTTGAAGTGATAAAAAGGAGTTGGGATGATATGCTAGAAGTGTCGGAGAAAAAGGGAGGTCTTTTGGAACTTAGCAAGATTTTTAGAACCTGCAAGTAAGATTACTGTCCTTATCATTGATAGTTTGTTGTCTATGGGAATACTTGTATTGGTTAGTTGAACAAACGTTAGACTTCGATGCTTTTAATTGGTTGAACAAATGGTCTCAGTATACGGGAATGTTGTGATTTGATCGGAAATTACTTGTGACTGAATGTTGCAGAACTGTTAGTTCTTATGGCCCTATTCGAAATTGGGTATGGACGGCACTTGTGTACACAGCAATGGTAGACTACCCAACCAAAGCAAATTTTCTGATGCCTTTGCCTGCTTACCCTGTCAGAGAGGTAATCTCTTAGAAAGCAATTTACTCTACTTAAAATAACTTAAATCTTTGAAAAATCAAGCCTCGAAATTCATAAGTTTATACGCTTTTTTGTAGATGTGTAGAATCATAGACGGGTTTCCACCAGGAGCTGGCAGTCTTGAGAAGGTGTTTTCTGCGGCAAGCATGTATTACAATTACTCAGGCACTGAATTGTGTTTCAATGTCGAAACCACAAGTGATCCTCATGGCTTGCATGGTTGGGACTGGCAGGTAAACTCTCATTTAGCTTTACTCAACATAAGACACAAGCAATCTTTCTGATAGTAAGGAAGTTCACTGGTTATAAAACAATCTAGGCGTGTACGGAGATGATTATGCCGATGACTTGCTCCAATCAAAGCATGTTTCCTCCATCTACCTATGACTATAAATCTGCTGAAGACGGTTGCATCGAAAAGTATGGTGTCCGACCTAGGCCACACTGGATAACTACAGAATACGGTGGCAGTGTGAGTGTTTCTTACTACTTTAGATCTCGTTCATTTTCACGAAGAGTTTCACGGATGATGCATTATTTAAGCAATAATATGATATCTCAAATCTTGTATGGTGACAGAAAATTGAGCTAGTGCTGAAAAGGTTTGGAAGTAACATTATTTTCTCTAATGGAATGAGAGACCCTTGGAGTCGAGGAGGGTGAGTGGTTGAATGCAAGTTCTTGATATTTCTTTGGCTAGTGAACTGTGATTCCAATTTGATTTATAATCTCGGATTAAAATGTGCTTTCTCTGCAGTATACTGAAGAACATGTCTTCCAGCATAGTAGCCCTTGTAACAGAGAAAGGTGAGTTCTTTTCTTGCATCTCCTGTAAACTTTTTCTTATATCAATAACATACAGAAGCAAGAATCTATACAGAAAATCTCAGGTGGATGATTTCGTTCTAAAAGAACTTAACAAACTTTCGAAGTCACTGAATCGTTTATTATTTGCAGGTGCACATCATTTGGATTTTCGTTTAGCAACGAAAGATGATCCAGATTGGGTCATTCAACAAAGAAGACAGGAAGTTGAAATAATTAGAGCATGGATCAATCAGTATCATGCAGACATTAGAAACTTGAACGCAGAGTGAAGGACATATGATCTGAGTGGAGAGATATATGCATAAACTTTTACTGAAGATGTTATGTAATAGTAACGGAAACCAGAAAAAAACTACCAAAATTCTAACAAATATTCATACAGGATCAAGATTATTGCTCAATCATGAGTATCTACACTGCTGCAAATTTCCTGTTGCATGGTTTAAACAGTGCATGTTTGTATTTTGTGGTCTTTTTTGGTGAAAAATACTCCAATAGGAAGAAGAAACAGAAACTAAACTGTTGACAGACGTATACACAAACACACAAATCCATTCATTCACTCGTACCCCAAAGTGTCAAAGCAACTTTTAGCCCAATGCTTGAACCAGGATCCCAATTATATACTTTACTAAACTGATAACATGATCTGAGAATAGTTGATTTGCAACTTGCAAGAGCTAGTTTGGCGGGTGTGTTTGAAGAGCATTCTATTTTAAATTTTTATTGTATATTTTTCAATAAAATTTTTACAATATTATATAAAAGTTATTTAAAATAAATCTTATTATTATTATTTTTTATTTTTAAATTAAAAAAAAATATTTATTTCTCAAATATCTCGAAAAATATTTTATTTAATAAGGACTCTCAAATGTCCCTTTAACTTTTTATAGGCGTCTTTGGCATCACGTTTCAAAAGCTATTTTTAAACTTTTTCTCATTTCACGTTTTTCAATACATATTTATAAATATTAAAAATTTATTTAAAAATTTAGATAGTGTAGAAAAATTTTACGTAATAAGATCTTTTTATTGCATATTTTTATTTTTTTTAGAAGTAAAAAAAAACTTGTTTTCTAAAAAGAACAAAATACTTCTCATTTTAAAAAATTTCTATTTCATAAGCAATTCCAAATGCATTCTTGGACGAGGTCATCTAGTGCATTATCAAAATCAACTCAACCTCATCTACAAAAATTTAGAAGACGTTTGAAAGTACTTATAAAATAAATTTTTTTTAAAATAAAAAATATTTTTATTTTTTTAAAAAATTTTTTTGCTTTCAAAAATATAATAAAAATATATAATTTTTTTTATATTATGTATAATCTTTTTATAATTTTTAAAATTTGAAATAAATTTTTTAAATATTCATAAAATATGTATTAAAAAGTATAAAATAAAAAAATTGAAAAGAAGCGGTGGAAAAATAAACACCCTCTTAGATAGGTCTAAGGGTGCGTTTGGAATTTATTAGGAAATAAAATTTTTCTAAAATAAGAAATATTTTTATTTTTATTAAAAAATAAATTTTATTTTTTTATTTTTTTTAAAAAATAAAAATATATAATAAAAAATCTAATTATATAAAATTTTTATATATTTTTTAAAAATTTTAAAATATTTATAAAATATATATTAAAAAATATGAAATAAAAAAATTAAAAAAGGTGGTTGGAATGCAATCCTAAAAGCACCCTAAAGCACAAGATTCATATACAGATGAAGAAAAACTACACAAAGCTCAAATCCGAACCAATTTGAGTTCTGTAAAAAACATTAAAATTCAAGAACATCAGCGAAAATGGAAAACGAGTTACAATCAATGACGATTACCAGGACGCCCGACCACGAATAATCTGAGAGGTTGCTTCAGGAAGAAAAGAAAGAATCGAATCAACCCCCAACAACCGAGAAAAGCTAAAGAGTCGCGAAACGATGGAACGTCGGATCGGCCCTTCGGGAAAGCATCGTCCGGATCGGATGGGGATCGTCAGAACACAATCCGAGCACCCGATCCACGGTTTGAGCGTTCCCGAACCCGCGGATCGGCTGGAATCGGAAGAATCAGCTTAGATAGGCACTAGAGAACATACCCGCCCATCTACTCCTACGTAAGCAATCCGTGTATAACAACTATATTCAATATTGCTCGTAGATACACAGGTTAACGGTTGCGATTCCTCTTACACAGATCGATACCAATACTAACGCGCCAAAACCGAGAAAAAATTTTCAAAAACCCGCCTGTACTTTTTCGCTTTCTCCTCTATAAGAACCCCCCACCATTCTCTAGATCTCGTGTCTCTCAATTTCGATTTATTTCAAAATTTTCCATTTCTCGATTTTGAATTGGGAACGCTGCCGTTGATCGACAATGTCGGGGCGTGGGAAAGGAGGAAAGGGTTTGGGCAAGGGTGGAGCAAAGCGTCACCGGAAGGTTCTCCGCGACAACATTCAAGGAATCACGAAGCCGGCGATCAGGCGTCTGGCTCGCCGTGGTGGAGTGAAGCGAATCAGTGGGTTGATCTATGAAGAAACGCGTGGAGTTCTCAAAATCTTTCTGGAGAACGTAATCCGCGATGCTGTTACCTACACAGAGCATGCTCGCCGGAAGACTGTTACCGCCATGGATGTTGTTTACGCGCTCAAGCGCCAGGGCCGAACTCTGTACGGTTTCGGCGGTTGAGGTTTGTGGAAATTAGGGTTTGAAGATTTAGGGAAATGGGACTTGTTTAGGACTGTGACTAAAAGCTTGGTCCGTTGCTTGTTTTCGGTATTTGGTTGTACAAATCTTAGTGGATTAATGGGAATGCTTTCAGGTCATGGATTTATGTCTTGATGAATTCTCTGCTTTCTTCTTGTATAATGGGAACTATGAAGAGAATCTCTATGGTTTCTGTTATCTATCAATTTCATACATTCGTCAATTGTTCACCTCATAAGTCAGGGTTTTGTTGATTTTGGAATTTGGTTGCATTGTTACAGTAAAGTTTCTATATCCACAGTTCAGTTGATTGCTTTTCTACGAGTTCTTGATGCGGAATAGCTTATTAGTTTGTAAAAGTTCAAAAGGATTGTAGCGGTTATTCATCAAAGAAGTAATACAAAGGAATTCATTTGGTGGTAAAGTAATTTGTGTGACAATGTATGATTTTGTGTGCACTGTTAATCGCATGCCTTGAGATTTTGGTATTTCTAAGTAAATGGTGAAAGTATTCCTTGAGATTTTGGTTATACCAATAAGCAATTCACAGATTCTGGTAGAGTTCTTTATGAAGAAGGGCTCTATAGCATATGGATTGATTTTGGCATTTGCTAGTAAATGGCACTAGCTTGCCTTACTAACCTCATTAATTGAAAAGATAAATCCAATTTGCCATATTGTTTTTCCCCTCAAGAGATCCATCCATGCTCATGGTGTAGCTCGGAAGCAATTGAATTTGACTCAAATGGATTTGTATACCCCAGAAGCACTCAGTATTTGTAATTTCCTTTTTGTTTTTGGCGGACTGATTGGATCTTATTTTTAGCTGCAGTGTATGTATGTCGTCGTGCATCCGTAAAATTCAACTGAATCTGAAGAAGTACCTGAACATATGACAAAGAAGAATGATTTTCAACAACTCTAGACTAAAAACAATTTGTATACATCAGGTTAAAATACAAAACAACTTTGAACATAATACAAAGGGATCGAAAGGTACAGACAAGGTTTAAAAACTACTTAAAGAGAATAAAATAGGTAAAAGAAAGAAATTGCACGAATTTTATACACATTATCATGCCTTAAGGAAGTATTCCTGAGAAGTTGGGTAGTCTATCAACTTGCTTCAGTGCTCGCTCTGCAATATCCCTTGTTTCAGAATCATCACGTTGGAATGCTTCAACAAGCGCAGTTACCACATCCTGCTCTAGAGAAATATTACGAGCTATATCATCAATCCTCAGAAGCCTCTCAATGGACCAGACTGCTCTCCGACGCAGCGCTCCACTTTTGCTTTCCAGAAATATTTGGAGTATTGGTGTGATCCCTTCTGCATCGCACAATACCTGAATACCTTGCTCGATGTCCACTCCATCTTCTAACAGCGTACACAACGCAGCCAGCGCAGACTCAACCAGCTCCTCGTTTTGATGATCTAAACATGCAACTAACTTCTCGACAACTTTCCCTTCAACAAGGCAGAAGCTCTCCCTCATCGAGCAGATCCCATGATGTACCTTGCATCTTCCTTCCAGTGCAGTTCGTTTGGAGAAGCATGAGAACATAGGGAAACAAAACCCTGAACTCTGGACTTCGGCTATGGTGAGATGCTGTGATTGCTCTGATAGATTCAATGACAATGCAGCTGCCTTTTGCACCTTATCCAGTACATTCATCTGAAGCAATCCACTAAAGACTGATCCAAGGTTGAGCTCCCGAGCCAAGGCAAGCACCTGGGGTTCATCTTGCACCACATATGTCAGCCTTGATAGAATTTTAACAAGTCCTTCAAGAAAGGGATTGATAAAACGATTTCCACGGGTCTCCCCAAATTGGATGTTGAACAGCTTGGAGATAAATAAATTGAATGCTTTTTCATCCAATAGTCCGTTGGTAATGCCCGAGTCTCTCTCAGGAAGGTTAGCCAAGAGCCCCACTGCAGCCACTTGCTCTTCTAAGATACCACTGTTGTCTGAGATGATTTTTATTAAGCTGCAAAGGTGACCGTAATTTTCGTGGAGCAAATGAGCTAAATCTTGCCCCATGAAAGGTGAAATGTTGTGTAGAAGGTTTAGAGAAGCCATACGGAGATCACTTTGTTGAGCTTCAATAAACTGGATTAGGCTGATGGTAGCCCCAGAGCTCCTAATGGCTGAAACAACTTTCTTGACAGTTGATGGAGAATTAGTGAGTCCCACAAGGACCTGAACAAGCTTGCACTCAATTGCAGGCCCTGTGTTGCTGATAAGATCTAGAAGGCTATGGACAATATTCTCAGACACAAGAGTCTGGCCTTCATGGTCAAGGGGAATAACGTCAATAGCAGCACCTGAAGCCACAATGTTAGCAACAATGCTGGCGGACACTTCCTTAAGCCTTGTTGGAAGCTGGTTGAGACCAACAGTAAAGAGGTCCTTCACAAGCGGAGCCAGGAGACCAGCCTGAATTAAAAGTTTTGCACTCGCATCGTGTGATGAAATATGGTTCAGTGCCTTCAGAGACGCTTCCCTGGCCCTCATGTTCTTGCTACTCATGATATCAACTAGAGATGAGCCAGCAGTTTGAGACAGAAAGATCTTTACATCATTGGTCAAAACAAGCTCCCCAAGATATTCAGTCATGGAAAGCTGTGTTTCAGATGAACCTACAACATAATGACATAGCAAAAGATTACAAAATGTCAAGTAATGCTCAGGTGCATATCTTCTTATGCACGCTGGACCAGCCAAGATGCATCAAGGACTCAAGGGCTCCAAACATCTTGGCACATGAACATACAACAGTATCAAACATTTAAGAAAACCAAAGTGGTATACAAACTCTTGTCCAAACATAAGAGCTTCTGTGTTAATTAATTAATTTCATAAAGCCAAGAGTTTTTATAAGCAAAAATTTATAAGCAACAACGAGTGAAGATGATATCAAGAGCTAGAAGGAAAGAATGAGAAGACTACCCTTCAATTATGAAAAGAAGGTGCATCTAAACACAGAAATTTACCTTCAAGAAGTAGATTAAGAAGAGGCTGCAGTTTTCCATTTTCCGCCATTTGCTTCACGTTTTTTTCAGATTTCTCCAGATTCACCAACAAGTTTTCAGCCTTCTCAATTGACAAAATGCTTTCCGATTTGCTACTAGCCATACCAATTAAAATAAGAATTGCTCCATTAACTTCTCCTAGCTTTTCACATAGAGACTGAGATTTTGAAAGCTCGTACAACAAAGAAACAGCTTCCTCTTTCTCTTTTGAAGATTGGGGTGTTAAGAATTTAATAATTGTCCTTATAGTGTCCCCTGCAGAAATAGCTTTCTACAAAGTGCACATATAGTTCAGAACAATTTCATTATACACATCTATGATAAAAACATGCACATGTCAGAACAACAACCAGCAAACCTTTGAACAACCTTGTTGTTATTATCATCTTCAGCTACCATACAAAGAGTCACAAGAGCTTTAGATCTTACTTCCCCACTGCTATTCTTTAACATGTCACAGATCCTTGGTATCAGGTCCGCTTTCCTCAAAGCATCCTTGTTTGATCTATTCTTCTGGCAAAATTCTACAGTATATTCCAGAGCCTGCATAATATCACCCTCTGAACTTCCATGAGTGAGAGATCTACTAGCCCAGTGAAGCGTAGCATCTTCATTCCGTCTATTCCACTCCTTTATAATATCACGTAGAACTATGCTGAGTCTCAATTCCGAATCCTTCAGTTCTTTCTTTGTCACCGGACAAATTGGTCTTCTTACACTGTCCTTGCATTCCTTAAACCACTTCTCAATTGCTTCACGTTCAAAGGTACATCCACTTTCTATCGTAACAGGATCACGCATAACTTCCTTTGTCAGTGGGCAACTAAACTCCTGATACTCGGGCTCAAGCTTCAACTTTTCCTGATATATGTCACTGGATTGGTTGCGGGAGTGAAAACCTTCTTCAAAGCTTTTAGACATCTCTTTTTAAGTATTCTACAAAATAAAGGAAACTTGATGTTAGAGCATTTCTCCACTGGGAAAAAAACAAACATGTGAATCTACAGTCACACCATAACAGATGGTGCTAATAGAGGCCATTGGCTTAGAGGTTGAAGTAATAGCAATATCATCCCAAAATCAATCAGCAGATGATAATGGAATTAATTTTAGCGCAGCAATCAAACAAGAGTTTGAGAAGGCTACTGGCAATATGGATTGGGACCTGCCTAGCGATTAAGTTTCAAGAGTAAGAAACTAGAAATCTTGATTCAGTAGACTTCTCTATGATATCAACCTGACTTATTTTCAGACTCAGTTGACTGCAATTACTTCTCCTACAGATAATTCGTCTCTTTCAACCCCATAACTCAATTTAAGTCGATGTAACATATTCCTTTTTCAGGGTGAAAAAGATAAAAAATCTTTAAAGCTCAAATAGATTGATACACGCTTTAGTTTCCATTATAAATTCAATACCTAAATTCTTCAACTCATTTTCCTTAAATGAAAGCAATTTTTTTAGCAATAACAAGCTTTTTATTTCCTATTCAAAGTTTTCCTTTCCAAATTCAACCGAATTCAACAACTACAAACAAAATTACACATAAAAAAGAGAAGTGCAAAAGAGCCCAGATTATAGAAACCTTTGAAGCAACCAGCGAGTAATTTACCAGTTAAACCCGGAAAGGAACTAAACAACCTAACTAAACACAACCGATGAATGAAAAATAAACAAAATCTTGAAAAATCGGTTCATTGATTCATTACCAGTCTTAATATTTCACCCAAGGATTTTTTTATTTCTTGAAAAATCTTCCATCGACCCATGGCGTTAGCGCGCGCGCGTAGAGAGAGAGAGAGAGAGAGAGAGCAACAGAGCTGCTGATATTTGTTTACTGAAATTTCGAAGAAATTGAAAGAAAAAGATGGGAGATGGAGAGTGAAAACAACGAGCGAAGGTGGCAGGAAAGGTTCGCAAAGAGTTTTGTTTTCTTTAAAGAAAAATAAAAATAAAGTACAACAAATAAATGTTAATGGCAAAGACGCACGGTTGGAGAGAGCAATACAAGTACAGAAACGTATCAAGTGAAAAACCGTGCTTGTTTTCCACACAAAAATCATTTTTTTATAAAAATTATTTTTAATTTATTTTTATTAAAAATAATTTTTAATTTATTTTTTAATAAAAATATCATTTTTAGCTATACTATTTCTAACATCTAAAAACTTAATTCTAAACTTTCAAAACCAAAAACCAAAATACTACACCCAAAGATGACGACATAGTGTGACGTAACAGAACAGCTATGAAAATCTAAAATATCAAATTCTCTACAGCATAATTTCAAATATATATATAATTCAATGCACTCATAATACAACAAATACAATTTTATTACAGCCTTCCTTAGCTGTCCAATCTGGCTACATGCGAATTTTGTGTTGGTATTTTATATCTGGCAATTTTGGTGGACACTCAAAATATTAACATGATTTTCTGAACACTTTCGGGGTTGTTTTTTCCAACCTTATTTTATTCTTTTTTATTTTATGTCTGGCAATTTTGGTGGACACTCAAAATATTAACATGATTTTCTGAACACTTTCGGGGTTGTTTTTTCCAACCTTATTTTATTCTTTTTCATTTATAGCACCATTTTTAGCTTCATAAAAAAACACAAAAAACAAAATTTATTTTTATTTTATTTTATAAAAGAATATACAAATAAAACTTACTTTCAACAGTATTATTCAAAATAATTTATCTTCTAATAACTTATTGTTTGCTAAAAAAATACACCCTTAATTCATGTGTGCAGTTTTCTATCATGTCAATTTCTCAGCATATATATGCAATTTTAAGTACCAGCAGTCAGATAAACAACAGAAACAAGCGATAAAAAATCTTAAGAAAAAATCGAACTTACGATGAGTCGATAATGCATTAGCTTCAACACATTCCTTTTCTACAATCTACTTATTTTAGGAAACGTTTAAAAATATTTTTAAACTAAAATTTTTTAGTAATAAAAAATATTTTTTTTTGAAAAATAAATTTTAGTTTTTATCTCTAAAAATAATAAAAAAAATATCATTAAGTAAAACTTTTCTATACTTTCTAAAACTTTAAATTTATATTTTAATTACTATAAAATATATATTAAAAAATATAAAATTAAAAATTAAATAATTATTTTTTTTATAATATAATAAACTTGTCTATCTATCTCAAGAAAATCGCAACAAAATTATGTGACAAACTCCTGACCTGAGAATTGGAACGGATTGGGAAGCCTTAGCACCTGGTTGTAGATGAAGGTAGCGGTAGAGAGCACGAGAAGGATCCGTACGTCGCATATTTTTCGCGCCATGGCCGCCGGCGAGAAACCTTCTCGAAAATTAGACTCAATCTTATAAATTCACTCTTATAATATCAGTCCTAGAAGTTATTTTTTCTACATTCAATCTTATAAATACACTTTTGAAAAGTTAGACTAAAATCTCCTCTACTTCTATATCTGTAAAAAATGTCTACAGCCGATGTCCTGAACCTAGCAGCTACCCGGTCCCAAATTCAAATTTCATTCAGAAACCAGGAAAAGAAAAGGAGACAGGGAAAAAAAAAAAGAAATGAAATGTTTGTTTAACTTCAATAGCAATCACTAAAATCTCTAAAATCTCTGAACTGACACTATGTTGGAAGTGAATTCTACTCATATTTGAATTTACAAGGTAGAAAAATTGCACTGAGAACTGCAGTTTAATCTAACAGAATTTGAATCACCAGTACCTTGCCGGTACAAACATAGTTCAAATAAGGGCTCATCTAAATTTACACTTGCTACATTCTTACGGAAGGGCTTCATCAGAAAGTTCATGTAGTCAACTCCTTGAGACGAACTACCCATTAAGCTGGACCGTCGGGGTAAGTGGTGTTTTCTTGAGCTAAAATACTTTAAAAAAATTCAAATAATCTCTTCAGCGAATATAATGTCAAAGATTCGTTGCACTGCAGCAAAGAATAGAATCAAATCCGTTAGAAGGAACACCAGCAGTAGAAGAAGTGTCTATCGAAACCCCCCAGTGCCAAGGATGTTGAAAAGAGAACCGGGGTGTATTTGGTTATGCACCTTCGTCTGGTGGGATGTTTGGTTGATCTGCTAATAGCTGGCGAAGAGCTGCAGTATCATTTTCTCTGAAATTCATGATTGCACGAAGGATTAGTCGATTAAACCATTTCCTTATTAAGGTTTTGTAACTTTTATGAAAGATTACTTTAATGACATCTCAGATTATTAGAAGAATAATGTGTTGATGTTCTGAAGTGATAGCAAACGAAGAAAATACACTTCACTACTATGCCCAATAAAAGAACATGCAATGAGACAGTGTAATGGCCTCCTGACCTGCAATTCCATGTCAACTCGAGAATGACTTTTTCTTTGACGTGATACCTGCAAAGGATATAAACTCATGTTAACAAAAATCGGAGCCAAGTTTTCATGAAATAATATCCAGCGAGCTCATGATAAGGTACTCATGCATCAATATATCAAGATAAGATTTTCAGAACTAGAAATATTTTCACCTTTCTAATTGTATTTTTTATTTTCTTAGATGGGTTCAAAAGAAAAGGGTTTTGTTGAGGAAGGCCAAACGGGAGTTCTGTTTCCGCTCCCCATACTCTAAACAGTGTGGAGTCGAACATCATAAGACAAAAAACATCAATAGAGGAGACGCTTAAAAAAAACTAAGAAAGTTATTCAATATCGCTGAATTGAGACCTGGGGCAATAAGACTTACTCAGACTGATGCATCTCATTTATTGACTTAAGCCCATCGAGGCATTCTGCAAGACTCGGCTTTACTCCTACTTGGAGTTGCATCTGCTGGGTTGTTGGAGTTGATCCCCCTCCTAAAAGCTGGGTAGCATCTTTTGCAATTTTATTGATAGACATTACAACTCCATGGAAGTCATTCCTTCAAAGCCAACAAAAGCAGAATTGACCTTTCCTTTATAGCAATAGTAAGACGGTAAAATGCTTCAATAAATTCACAAACCAAAAACTGAAACCAGGCTCAGTATCAAATCATAACTCAAAATCAGTAAGCTTAAAAATATTCTTGACTTTCTAAGCTATTCATTCTTAACACTCTTGAAGTATGCAACTCAAAAAAGTATATCTCAATTTGCAAAGAGCATATTGCGAACTTGAAGAAAATGAGAACCTTACAATGTTTCTCTCATTGAAAAATGGATCCTATCAAGAGTCTCCAACTGCTTTCCCAATATAACTTCTTTAGCACCTGGAACTAATCTCAAAGCGCCATAATTCTTCTCATCACTGATCACCTATCCATTCAAATCCAAAAGCAGAAAATTAAAACTGCAGTGAGATAATTTCATGAATCATGATTTTTAGCAAACACCTAATAGTAATCCAACTACATTCTTCTCAATAACATACGGAAACTAACTTCTCAAAAACCGCAAGGATCATGCAGTGGTTCACAAGAAGAGTTATGACACAGAAAAGAAACAACCTGTAGTCTGTTGATGATTGCAATGGCATTGGAGAACTGAGTAAGAAGGCGAGCTTGGAGTTCATCCCACCGCCGCATATCATCCTTAACTTTCCTGTACTTTTGTTGCAGCTTCTTCACCATTGCCTCCATCGCCCTCGCAAAAAAGGTGGCAGGATATGACCTTACCGCAAGCTAAGCACGAATTGCACGAGTAACCCTCACGTGGGGCCCACACCTAGGTCCACATGCTATCACCAAGCCAAGAAACTCAGCCTAACCTCCACGTCCGATCCTGATAGATATACACAAACGACACCTCACATTCGCAATGCCACAAACTAAACCCAAACATCATAACCGCTACCAGTAATCTTACCACGCAAGCAACCTCCCTTCCAGGGGATTACATAAATGATTTCAACTTGAAATACCACTATCACATTCACCACGCTCACGCATTGTTCAACAATCCCTAATACCTTTGCCTAATAGCTTGGGCTAGCTTAAATTAAGGGGCTTACCTAGGTAAAGGATGGATTGGATTCCTAATCCGCTTTGTGCCGGATGACGAACCTTTCTGATTCTTGTTTGAGGGGAGCACCTAAAGTGAAATGGGTTAGTAGGAGGTTCAACATCAAGTTCAACGGTTACGATGTCGAACTTACCTTACAAGTGATACCCACCTGCTTGACGATTCCGGCGAATTAGGGCGCCGGCAGTAGATAGATTCGGCCGGGGAATGGATTTGAGGCGGTGGCCAAGGAAACAACAGCGACTATCAGCGACGAGAGTAATTCGCGGCGATGATAGGGGTGATAGGGGGCCAATCAGGCGAAGGAGAAGGAAGACAAGCAGCGCGCGGCGAGGCAGTGTTCCGGAGTGAGGGAGTGTAGAATTAAGGGATTTCCAACAGGAAGCAACGGTGGTAGCTAGGCGCTGATGAAATTTCAGCGGGAAGGTCTGCCGCGACGGCAGAGTTGGCACGCGGTCCAGCTCGGGCGCGATCTTGAGTTCAGCGCGGGTTCGCACAACGGTGAAGGGAATCCAGGCGGGCTAGACGGATCGCGCGGCTGCGGCGTGAAGCTTTGCGAACGCGCGGGAAGACGAAAAGAAGGAAAGGAGAGGGAGAAAGAAATACCAGGGAAGAAACGAAAGGAGGTGAACGAAAAAGAACCGAAAATATAAGGTTCTGGATTTGAAATTGGATTCGTTTGGTGTATAAGATTGTGTAGCATGATCCGCGACACGGATTATAAGCAATACGCACGAGTAAAATGAACTAAGATCTATTAGTTATTTAAAAAGAAATTATTTGTCAAAATTATACCTGAACAAAAAATAAAACAATCTGAGAAAAGAATAAATCACACAACATGACTTTACAAACTGAATCGACAATTGGTCGATGGTTGTGTTCTCTCCCTTATAATTACGTAGAGCAACATACTAGAACTTCACATTTACAGTCTCCAGATTCTCAAAGGAACCAAGAGCAATCACCAAAACTCACTCCTTCCCTTAGCTAAATTTCACAAACAATAAGAAATACACGATTTTAAACAATGCCGATGATTCTGATTTGTATGTGATGGAATATATCTCAAACCTTTATCACTGGGTACCATGTGCCTCAAGTGGCGCAGAGGAAGAGTGACAGCAAAATCTCCGTCCTTCAACGAATTGGAGACCATATGTAGTGGCAAACCCATCTAAATTTTAATATCTTGATTTGAACTGCAGTCTTCAGATCAGGCAATAGGAAGTGTACTCTTTCTCTGCAATCACTATCATCTAGAAGGAACTCCAATTATCAGTATTTGCTTTTGGAGAGTAGTTTCCTGCAGATTTGAATGGTCCAGTGGAACCGAAGGGATCTGAATCATCAAAGGAGTAACCCCTGGAGTGGTCTGCGGTACTGCTAATGGAGTCGAACCTTGTGAAAGTTGAGGCAGGGTCTGCGGTGCTTTGGCCTGAATCAAACCTTGTGAATGTTGGGGCTTGATCTGCAGTGCTGCGGAATGAATCAAACCTCGAGAAGGTTGGCGCTTGGTCAGCAGTGCTCCTGAAGGAGTCAAACCTTGAAAAACTATCACCTTGAATACTTTCAGTCGTGCTGTGCATGGAGTCAAACCTTCCAAAGTCATGTTGGGGGAATAACCCACTGTCATGCATATTGAAAGAATCAAATCTGCTAAAGCTACTGAAAGCATGATCTTCTGCCCCGTCATTGAATCTTGGTGAAAACCCAGAGTTGAAGGCTGGGGTACTTGGAATGGAATCAAAGAAAGAACCCTTCTCTCTCCCAGCCACACTAACAGAATCAAAGGCTGGCGTACTAGGAACAGAATCAAAGAAAGAACCCTTCTCTCTTCCAGCCACACTAACAGAATCAAAGACTGGGGTACTAGGAACTGAATCAAAGAAATAACCCTTCTCTCTTCCAGACACACTAACAGAATCAAAGGCTGGAGTACTTGGAACGGAATCAAAGAAAGAACTCTTCTCTCTTCCAGACACACTAACAGAATCAAAGGCTGGGGTACCTGGAACGGAATCAAAGAAAGAACCCTTCTCTCTTTCAGCCACATTAACAGAATCAAATGCTGGGGTACTTGGAACAGAGTCAAAGAAGGGACCCTTCTCTCTTCCACTAGCAGAACCAGGAAAGCCTGTCTTTATCGGACTTAAGCCAAAGTCTCCAGTATCAAAAAAAGAATTCCGTCTGCTCTGCTCGCGATCATTTTCCTGCAGGTCATTAACCTATCAGTAAGAATACCTTGTAGAAAGAAAAATGCTTCTAAAGACTGTTATCAGATGAAATCGCAGGTCAACAACCTTGGCTTTTAGTGAATTAAAGCCCCAAATGGAGCCGGTATCATCATTAGCATCAAAGGTTGCACCCCAAGATGGCTCATCAGCAAATTTGTGTGGCTTGGATGATTCAAAGACATCATGATCACTGTGACATAAAAAGAAAACATGATAAAATGAACTGCAAGCTCAACAGAATCACAGCAGATGTAATTCATAGAGGCATTCACATAATAAAATCACAATGCGACATGAAACAAACTACTGATAGGTACATATGAGTTGTGGGGGCAAATGAAATGAGTATGATGGTTTGAGAGCTACATAATGTGGAGGCAGCAGCAAATTTAGAGTTAATGCAAACAGTAGTTCGTAGACAATTCATTTCCCTCGTGAAACAAATAAAAAGGAAGAGGCTTGGATGCTACATCTCATGTTGCTGTCAAACTACACTTGATACTACTCCATTGATACAACTTGAATTAAAATTACTGAGGGAATGGGAAGCATACCAGTGATTTTCTTTAGAATTTGGAGAGGTATCATGAATCCCAACTTGAGAAGAGTCATGGTCAAAATCAGGGGGTTTTCCATCAGGACTTCTTGCAGGACTGATTGGAGGGCTATGAGTTGATTTTTCATCCGTATTGTGGGATTCAGCCTCTCGCACTCTTTCACCGTTGCTCGCAGGCTTTTCCATGTTATCATCAGCTTTAGACGATGACGAGGAATATACCTCATCGATAGAGCTTTTCTTACTCTGAACTTTAGAAGTCTCAGATTTTAGAGGTGCAACAATATTTTCCACATCCACTGTAAGCTCCTTCACAATTGTAAATCCTGTAAGGAAAGACAGTAGGATGAAATAAAAAACTGTTAGTACCATTATAATCTCTTTCTATAGAACATCTCTAACCAAGACCCGGCCAAGAGAAGATGAAATCAAAAACTGTTAGACAAGATCAGAAGCTTTAATTCAAGCCGCAATTTTTGGCTATGAGGATATTAAAACCATCATAAACAATCAAGTACCTTCATCATCAAACTTGTCCCAGTCTTCACTCCAATCCGCCGCTCCTTCTTGTATACCGGGTTGCCAACCTCAAAAAAGGAAGAGAGTAAAGGAAATGTAAATGGAAAGCCTGATAGAAACAAATATACTATTTTTTCAAGAAATACAGAAAGAAAGAGCTTATTTAGGCATTACAAAACTATGCCTTCTCAAAAGCTACTCACTTATCATACAATGCAGGAAAAGGGAGAATGGGTGACGTAGTCTTCTCTTAAAATTCCAAGAATTGCATCAACCAAAGCTTATGATGACAGTTGATCAGATTTTATTTTTTTAAGTCATATCTTATACTAAACAAAGTTCTCGTCGTACCATACCGGTTGTTTCAGAATTGTAACCACCACTAGTGACACTACTTATCAAAGATCTCATGGTGTCTTTTTTTTTTTTTCAAAAGCTTAATGATAACAAGAAAAAATGCAGGACAACAATGGTCGATATTCACTAGGAAATGCTTAAGGTCGAAAGGAACAAAAATAGCTGAAAACTGAGCATTTTTATCAAAGGCAATAATCATGGATCAGCATTTACCAAAGGGAAGCTCAACAAGTGAAGTTGGCCTTGCACGCAACCCGTATTGTTTACAACGTTCATTCAAAGTCTTCACTAGCTCTTCAAGGTCAGATTGAATACTGTCAGCACGTCCCTAAGAAGAAGTATTGAACCAAGAAACATTAGTAGAACAATGGATCTCCAGAAAGAAGAAGTAGTCCATATATACTTACTTGTAAACCACCATCTGCAGTTTCTCCTTGTTCCATCTTGATTAGTGAATTGTACAGTTTCAACTTCCTTTCCTGCAAGCACAACAACCAATCATACAAATCACACAATTTAATCGTAACTTTCAGCAGCAAATGTACTAATGAGAAGTTTTGAACTTGATACCTGTATATCCCTAAATGTGGCTTCTTCAAGTGTGAGTCTAGAAGCTATATCTCCTCCAATTTGCTTATATTTCTCCTGATACTTTTTTGCCAATAATTCGGCCTACATGCACAGCACATAGATATAATTCACTGATAGAAAACAAAATTGGCAAAGCTAAAATTTGACATGGAAGCAACAGTAATTCCTCCATAGTTTTCATGGGACTAATTTGTTGGCTGTCCTTTTACAGATGAATGAACAGATAACACAGATTCTAAGATCCATACATGCAATACAGTTGTGACTTTGATCAAAAGTAATGATTCCCTGCTTACTTTCCTAAAAAGATCTCCTAAAGCAACATTTTACTTGATTGAAAGTCACAAATATAAGGCCATTTGCAAGCAGTTATGACTTTTTTTTACCCATAAATATCTTATGTTTCTTTTTTTATCTTGAGAGAGAGAGAGAGAGAGAGAGAGAGAGAGAGAGTAAAGAGTAGGATGTCATGATTAAGACCCTTAACAAAGGTGGGCGGCAGGATTGCACTTCCTAGTGGGAGCCAGCCTTACAAGCATCACTAATACATCTCTAAATCACTTCAAGATCAGAACATGGGGGTACCTCACGTTTATCAGCAGCTGCCCTTTCCGTTACCTCATTTAACCTGCTGTCACATCTACTTTTATAAAGAACCTGCATCGAGAGAGACACAAAATGATATCCATGCACGACACTGGGTATTCACATATCAAAGGAACTAATGCAGCTGATGAAAAGATGTTATCCAGTATAATTTTAAGCTCAAGGAACTTTGGATAATCAGTATTTCCTTGCTGAATATTTATTCACAGCATATTTGTTCCTTTCAGTTCATAATAATCTTGATAAAGAGCAATAAACTTACTTGCACTACTGGTGAAAATACAAGACGATACGAAAACTTTTACCATAATCACTACATCTAAGTTAGAGTGAAACATTATATCTTACTATTCATGCCTAGAGAGGCTACCGAAAGTTGAAATTGGAAAAATGATTATAATAGAAAATGAGTTTTAATTAGATCACTTTGTATAGGTAAGCGAAGCATTTATGAGACAAGATTTCAGTTAGCAAACAAAAAGCAAATATTGAAAATGTTACATAAGATGTGTACTCACAAGTTCCTGCATCTTGTTTCTGTAAAATTCCATCTTTTCTTTTGATTCCAAGATCTCCTTCTCCAATTCTTGCACCTACACATTTCAAAGGTTACTCAACGTAATTACAAGAATTGAAAGAATAAATTTCGAATAGTAAACTGCCAAAAGACAACTCTGTAAAGCATGCTGGTGGCTTACAGGTTACTCTCAAGCAGGGGTAAGACACATCACTACCTACTACTAAAGGAAACATAGTACAGGGACAAGCAGAGAGAAATACCTTTTTCTCTGCATCAGTTGCTTCCTCAAACTTTGAGTTTAGCGCGCTCTGCTCTTCCTTGCTGAGTTGGTCTACTAGGTGCTTCTCCAGTACTGGCACTTTGGATTTTCGTTCACCTGGCTGCTCTGTCACATCAGGCTGAGTATGGACAGGAGCTTGAACAGTTTGCTTTGCTCCAGGAGTAGGCAATGCAGGTCCAGGGCCAGGTAATCCTTGTTGGTGCAATCCTGGTCCAAATGACATGGAAGAAAATCAAAAGGATGTAAGAGCAGAACCACGACAGCAAGGGGTTAGAACAAGAGGAATGTCAGAGAATAATAAACTGATGCCCAACAGACACATACTCAGACCAGGTTGTTGCCATAGTGAACCTCCATATGCTGCAGATTGTTGGGTTCTAGCATACCCTGCTGAAGGTTGTTGTGGGGTGTATGATGTTGAAGGTTGCTGATTTGTAGCAAGCAACAGAATCTCGTCATATTTTACACTGTTAGGAAGAACAGTTGGAAGCGAACGACCTTCACGATAACGCTCCATCAAATAAAGGGCAATGCAGAATTCTTGAAGCGAAAGCATGCTATCATTATCTTGATCAGATAAATCCCAGACCTGCTTCAGGACCTCTAGAAATGCAGATAATGAATGCCAGAGACAGAATATTAGTTTTTGGAAAGATAAAAAGCAGAACATACTTATCCATCACAGAATCTAAGCAATCACTATAAAGCATGCAATCCAATCTGTGTAAGCAATTCACTATGCTTCCCTTCCTCATACTCGATTTTTTTTTCAAAATAAATATTTCACACCTTGACTGGATAGGATTAATATCCTAAAAACACATCCAAACATGATAAACACCAAGTATATCCCTCCATTCAGTAATAGTTACACAGGTAACAAAATAGTAAATAGACTGAATTCTCGACTGAAAATGATATTTGAATTCTTAGAAATTAGGTATTGAGGGAGGCTAGCAGAGCATTCCTTCAAAATACTGGTCCTTTGTGCAAATTTGACTTCTAGAATTCTGTTTCAGCCTGCCTAAGGTTTACAGAGAATTTTGGATCAGAAAGGGTTCTGAGTACCACAATATGCAAAGGTGAGGCAGTAAAAAAAACTTTCTTTAAACAGTGAGCAATCAGCGAACTGCAGAAGAAAGAGGTCTCTAAAAATGAAAATTAACAGAGCAGAGGACTCTAATAAAACCAATATCGGAAAAGGCGTCACTATGTTTCTGATTTACTTAACCGATCTAATATTCTAATAGCGTATGTCAGAACCAACTAAAACAAAGCTCAAAAAGATATTTGGTTGTAGGCACCCACCTCGAGGAAGCCTCCAACTCAAGAAAAGATTACGTGCCTCTGGACCTGTGATCTTCCCATCCCTGTCCTTGTCCACCTTTGCAAAGACTGAACTATAGTTCTGAATATGAGCTGGCGTAATTTTTGGCCATGGTTGCTGTAATTGATTTTGAGTAGTGTTTCCAGCTGAAGCACTGACATGAGACAATGTAGAGGCACTGTTGACTGGGTCCAGCTGATTTTGTTTAGCAACTGGATGAATTCGTGGCAAGTGACTGCCGCTAGGAGGAAGCGGGGGCTTGCTATGTAGAGAATCATTTGAACCAGGGATATGAGGGGGAGTTGCTCCTGAAGCAACAGTAGATGGATTTTGCATATTGTTAGCAACAGAAATAGGTATAGAAGAGCCTTGCTTTGCGGGAGGTATTGCAGACAATGCATCACCACCAAAACTTGAGTCTGAAGAAAAACCATTTCCAGAAACCACCAAAGCTTTAGAATCCTTTGAATCTAGTTGCGTCGGCGTTGAGAAAGAATCCATCGCTTTTGGTGGAGGCGAGGATGGTACTATAGCAGCTAATTCAGGCTTTGTAGTCATTCCATTCCCTGTTCCAGATGCACCAGGTAATCCTTCTTGGTTAGCTGATGGTGTCACACCCCTAATAGGAACTTGTGCAGTTGCAGCTACTGACGTTCCAATATTCCTATTGCCTAACCAATTTGTGGATAGAGTTGATGCATTTGAACTTGGAACACGAGGACCAAGGATATTATTTCCACCAGGCAATCCCTGACCAATTCCCTGTACAGGAAGCTGAGCAGGAGGTGCACCTTGAGGGGGTCTCATGAAGTTTTGCTGATTCACACCCAAACCTGGAAGTGCTTGTGGATCACTCTTGCCAAGACTTTGAGAAGGAATTGGCCCCATGGCACCCATATGCACAGATGGACGGACCATTGAATTTCCCACTGATGGAGTAGCGGCCAAAGAACTCGCCTGCTGAGGAGCAGATGGAGAATCTATCCGTGGAGCAGGGATTTTAGCTGAAACTGGTCCATACAATGCAGACCTTACTATTTCTGGTGTAAGTTCTTTCCCACTCTGAGCCACTGTCACAAGTTTCAGTGCATTGTAGAACTCGGGCCTCCCAAGAAAACCAGTTCTATTCTGATCCGAGTACATCCATATCTGCGACATCTTCAGAAGGTAAAGGCACAACCAGAAGAAGGGAAAAAGAACAATGGTTTAAGTAGTAAAAGATCCTCCTGTTTGGAAAGGACAAAGGGCCTACTCTTGTAACATAAAATAAGGAACAATTGTACTTAGATGTAAATCGTGGGTATCACACTGCAAGAGTGGTTTTAAACTGAAATAGCATGATGAGCCTACTACACCTACAAACTAGTAGACTCCTTTGGTATCGTTTTTGCTTGGCTAAAGATCCTACATGTAGTAAGACAATATTAGGTTCAAATATATCTAGCACAACTCAATGCTTATACAAAACCTCCCACAAACATCTTGTTGGGAGATTAAATTAGAGGTTCATTTGCGCTTCATATCCTTTGTAAACACCAATCAAACATTTCCCACCAGATTTCAAGATTACCAAGTCCAAAGTCATAAGCATGATTAGCATCTAGTGCTTGAGTGAAAAGGTGTCACAAAACACCAACCAAAACCCTCACAAAAGCACACAAGTAGCTAACCGAGTTCCAGCTAAAAATTGAATCTTGGACAGTCAAGCAAGAATAACATAGCATTTTCGTTAATTACAAAAGAAGTTTTCTCTTGGTCAACTGATCCAAGCTATGGACTATTTAGAAAACTGGAGAGTTATGAGTGACTTGAATCTAAAATTCCATTATGCCATATCAGCGAAGCAAGTAACCAATAAGAGGGGACAATATGTGGTGCGCTACAATGATTTAGCTCTGGAAAAAAAAAATTGAGTTGCAATGCACTCGAGCAACTAGAGAAGGAGTCAAATAAGCTAGGATTTCTTTAACAAATTAAACCAAAATTTTAACATCTCCTTAGCAGATTCAACCTAAATCAAAGCATCTCACCAGCTCAATTCCACACCAAAACAAATAAAAACAACAAAACTATCAAAATAAAAATCCCATAAAGTTACTTCGATAACGATAATCAGAACCTGTGCTAGAATTTGCTTGGGCAAATTGGAAGCCTGGAAGAAAGCAACAGCCTCAGCACCACTGATCCGACCGTCCTTATCCAAATCAGCCCTCTTGAAATAATCTTCAAAAGCTTGCATGTTCGGCACAGCCGCCATTTCTACCCAATCTCGGCGGATCTAAGCTTCACAAAGCCACCGCCGGCGGTGAACGGCGATGGTGAACGGCGATGGAGAACGGCGAGAGGTTCGGGATCTCGATCCCAGAGTAAGAGATAGAGGATTGTTCGGGGCTTCTTCTGTATAGAGTGGAGACGAAGATCGATGAGGTCGGTAGGTTGTTTGTAATTTATAAATTGGAAAAAAAAACGAAAAACAAAAAAAAAAAGACAATTTTTTCTTTGTGCGATCCATTCAGGTGAACGGTAATAAGACAAGGAGGATGAGTCGCGATTATTACCACTTCACCCAGATTATTGGCTTCCTTTTTAATTAAAATAATAATAAAATAATAATTTCAGTAATTAAAATAAAATATAATTAGTGAAAAATAAAATTTAAATTTATCATACATCGTTTTTGTTTGTGGGAAAATTATTTAGCAGACACATTTTAGAAGTGACATTGGACAACACCTATAAAAATAATGTTTTGCGTTTAAATGCAACTTTGTTCGATTAGATAACATGTATATTTAGATACGTTTGGAGTGATTTTAAAAAATAAGTTTATATAAACGAAACATAGTTTGAAAATTTTTTAAAATAAGTTTTATGTTTTTTATATTAAAAAGTAAAGTAATAATAATATGTTATGATATAAAATTTTTTTGTACTTTTAATTTTTTTCATAATTTATAAAATATTATTTAAAATTTTATTTAAAAATATAAAATAAAAATTTTGAATAAAACTAAGTTGAGAATAATTTTCAAGCACCATCTTAAGTGATGTTTTGGAGTGATTTTTTAAACAAAATTTCTAAAGAAAATGTATTTAGAATTTTTTTAAAATAAACTCTATTTTATAGTAAAAAAATAATAATAAAATAATAAAATTTATGATGTACAATTTTTTGTATTTTTAAAAAATTGTTAGATTTTATAAATATTATAAAAAATTTATTGAGAACAAAAAATAAAATATAAATATAAAAAAGAGTTAAAAATTACTTTCAAAGACTATCTTAATCTTGTAGAAGAAAGACAGAGTCAATTTAAAAAATTAAAAAAACATAAAATTCGACTCGTTTACAAAATTATCAAAACAAGATATTGATTCTTACATTCTATTCTAAAATGATAAAAATAAAAGAAATGACTTACTTACACAAGTATATTATTTTGCTCAGTTGCATTGTCCAAAAATTTTATTTTTTAAGGAACGTTTGAAATTGCATTTTTAATTTATTTTTTTATTTTATAAATATTTAAATTTATTAAAAATATAATAAATTCTACGCAGTGATATTTTTTTATTTTTTATTTTTATTACTTTTTTATAAGTTAAAAAAATAAAATTTATTTTTAAAAAAATATTTTCTATTTTAAAAATTTCTATTTCATAAATATTTGTAAATATTTCATTAATATTGCATTAAAGTTTAGCAATTTTTTTTCAAGAACGAAAAATAAAAAGACAAGAAAAACCTACTAATAAAGTATAAGTGGTTATGCTGTCACTTTAATAAAGCTCACCATATTGAACAGCTAAAAACACCTATTATATGAAATCACATGATAGAAAATAAAATAAATTAATATACCTGAGAAATTGCACGATCAGCTGCTTAATTTCAATTTTAGCACGATCCAACATTGTCGAATATTAATTCGTCCAGACTTGTATCCAAATAAAGGTGTATTTTAATTGATAAAGTTTGATGAAATTGAGTTCAATAAAAAATAGCTTAGAAATAAATTCTATGAGTTCGGAATAATTTAAAATATAAAATTAACTTTAAATTTAAAATCTAACAGAAAAAAATGAGTTTTCATAATTAAAACACAAGTGAGCGTTATAAATTGCACAAAAACTCAAAAGCATACGAGATGCACTTCATTATATGGATCGAAATATGCTATTCGTCAACATTGAAATGCATATTTGAATTGAATATTAATCTAGACAAGCTAGACAGGGCCGATTTCTTGCAATCGGATGAAGGAAATCATGCTATCATACTCACCCATATACGGTTAGGATCCGTTTGGCAAAACTATTCAGAAAATTAGTTTTAATATTTTTAATATATATCTAATATTTATAAATTATTTAAAATTTTAAAAAATATAAAAAATTTTATATTAAAATTTTTTATTACTTTTTTTAGATAAAACAATAAAATTTATTTTTTTTAAAAAAAAAAATATTTTCTATTCTAAAAAAATTATATTTTAAAAATACTTTCAAACGTCCCTCCATAATCTTTGAATGAAGATTTGATCTTGATAATTATCACTTCTTTTAACTAAAGCCAATAATGGGATGTCAAATGTTAATTTATAAAATATTGGGGTTTTATGTTGGAAATACAATCCGAAAGCGTCTAATATAATTAAACCGCTATACTACATAGCTCGTTTTGCAAAAGCTAAAACTAAAAATAATTATCAGTAATTTAATAAATCACTAGATTTCCTGTGAAAAAGTAACTCAAGGCAGGACCGTTGTAGCCCGATTTTGCAAAGACCAATCTTCCTTCAAGCCTTAACGTGGACCCCACGGTTTGTTTTTAGTTTTAATAAAGTCCACCCTCCCCATGTTCATTTCATTTCGTTCATTGTTGTACTTTTCCCAATCAGAAAACAACACCTGATCTATCGATGTCTCCGCACTGTTCTCAATTAAATACATCTCAATAACCCAACAATTTATCTTCTTCTCTTCTTTTGATTTTGTTTCCATTTTGATTTTATTGATTCGTAGGAGATTTAAATTCTGTTTTATCGATGTCGTGTTCGTCGTCGTCGGGATCGGAGGCGGAGGACGAAGGAGTTGATGCGTATCGCAAGGGAGGTTACCATGCTGTACGCGTAGGTGATTCGTTCGCCGGAGGACGATATATAGCTCAACGCAAGCTTGGTTGGGGACATTTCTCTACCGTATGGCTTGCTTTCGATACGCAAAATAAGGTAAGTTGGTTTCATTCCATTTGATTTTGGCTTGCTTTCGATATATAGCTCAACTCAAGCTTGGTTGGGGACATTTCTCTACCGTATGGCTTGCTTTCGATACGCAAAATTAGGTAAGTTGGTTGATTTTGGCTTGCCTGCTTTCGTTTTGATATAAATATGTTTATCTTCTGTTTTTGTGGAAGAATTTAATCTGAATGATCTTGATGGAGTGGATCGAAATCGACTAGTTTATGTTACTGCCTGTTAATTGATCCAATCAGTGTCTGTACTGCATTCTGAGTGTTCTCCATATCGGTAGATCTATTCTGAAAGAGAATTTGTGATACTTTATTATGTTAGTTTGTCATATCGCGGTTGAGCTGGGGATACCTGTATGCGGTGTCATTGTTTGTTTTACTTTAACTGTCTTGCGTCCGGGAGATGTCAGGATTGGGCATTTCTGATGTGCGTATTGCTGTGGAATTTGATATCTGGTTGCTGAAATTTTAATTGTTGGATAGGACTGGACGTAAGTAACTATGGATTTTGTTTTGATTTACATATCAATCAGTTCGTAAGATGAATTGTGCTTGACTTCTAGCGGTACTTGTTTCACATCTGATCCATCTCTAAATTTCTTTTTAGAGTTTCGTGGCTCTGAAGATTCAAAAAAGTGCAAAAGAATTTGCTCAAGCCGCCCTTCATGAGATTGAGCTACTATCAGCAATTGCCAAAGGGGATCTTTCAAACATAAAGTGTGTTGCCAGATTAATTGATCATTTTAGACATATTGGTCCAAATGGGCAACATCTTTGCCTAGTCATTGAGTTTCTTGGGGACAGCTTGCTCCGATTAATTCGATATAACCGTAACAGAGGCATAGGACTGAATGGAGTCAGAGATATCTGCAGATCCATCTTGGTTGGACTAGATTATTTACACAGGGAGCTTGGTGTAATTCACACGGATTTGAAACTGGAAAATATTCTTCTTATATCAACTATAGATCCTGCTAAAGATCCTATAAAGTCAGGATTTACCCCAATTCTTGAGCGGCCTGAGGGCAACCCCAATGGTGGAGTTTTTAGTAATGCCATTGAAAAGAAGCTGAAAAAGAGAGCAAGGAGGGCTGTTGCGAGGATTTCTAGAAGAGCATCTGTGGGGGGAGTAGTTCAGGAGCCAGAAAGGAGTTTGGACGGAATTGATATGCGGTGCAAAATTGTGGACTTTGGAAATGCTTGTTGGGCTGATAAACAATTTATGGATGAGATACAGACAAGACAATATAGGGCTCCTGAGGTTATTCTTGGAGCAGGATACTCTTTTCCTGTTGATATGTGGTCTTTTGCTTGCATTGCCTTTGAGCTTGCTACTGGTGATATGCTTTTTGCTCCCAAGGTTGGACAAGGATTCAGCGAGGACGAGGTACCGACCTTTATTCGTATCTTGTCAGTAAATACAGGAATTTACATCACTGTTTTGTGCCACTGCCTACTCTAACAAAGACACTTGTGCTTTGCTTATGCTAGTCACACACCTTAAGCAGTTACAGGGGATGTCTACTTTGTCTACAAATTTTTAGAAGATTCTGTTAGGATGACTTTTTGTCGCTTATTCCTGCCAAATTTTCAACACATTGGAAGATTCCTCTATGGGTCATTTGTGCATGCTCTATAAACAGGAGCAATGTCTGATTTTTTTCGAGATAGAGCTAACTTGATACACCTTTCAGGTAGTACATGTGGTTATCTGATAAGAATGACGTTTGCTTTATTAAAGTTTACCTGGTTGTTACGTATTTGCGATGTGTATGTAGGAAATTAGCTGCCGTCGCTGCTGACTTTACTGTCATGTTCCCCCTTTCTATGTTGCTGTACAATTTCGTAATATTTGCTCTTATGTCCAGGATCACTTAGCTCTGATGATGGAACTCATTGGGAAGATGCCAAGAAAGGTGATCTGATAATTCTTTGTGCTATCCTTCGGCCGACATATCACCAACATATATGTAATATAACGAATTAGCTTTTATGTGAGCTCAGATTGCTGTTGCCGGAACTCGATCGAAGGACTACTTTGACAGGCATGGAGACTTGAAGAGGATCCGTAGGCTGAAATTCTGGCCTCTGGATCGACTCCTTATTGAGAAGTACAAGTTCTCCCCCTCTGATGCTAAAGAGTTTTCGGAATTCCTTTGCCCTATTCTTGATTTTGCACCTGAAAAGCGACCAACTGCTGCACAATGTCTGCAGCATCCATGGCTGGTGGTTAGAGACGTGAATGACACAGATGGTGTGAAGGAATTCGGTGTTGAGCACCTGGAGACTGGAATGGGCAAGTTGCAAGTAAAAGTTGACAGGTGAAAGGTTTTGACCGGTATCCACAGTTGGGATTGTAACTGCGATTTTTTTTTTTTTTCTCTCTCTTCTTTTTCTTATATGGCTTTCACAGTATTTATTCATTTTTTTGGTTTACATGTGTATACTAGTGATTTGATGTTGGGGTGAAAATGTGAAATCATACCAATTAGCAAGGAGGCTAATGGATCTGAGAAACTGGAAACGGTTTTGTTTCTATAGCAATTATGTAACATAAGCATGTTGTCCTTTTGAGAAAACACTCTTTAACTGTCCGATTTTCGGCGGTCTCTGCATTTGTATATGATTCGGACTGGAAGCGGCAGGCAAGGGGTCCAGCTCCAGTATTATTTTGGGGGCATGTTTTGGTGCGTTTATATTAAGATAAATTAATTTTTAAAGTAAGTTTTAAAAATTAAATTTAAAATTTAAAATTTAAAATATTTAATAATATATATTAATTTTATATTAATAGTATGTTTTAAAAATAAAAAAAAATTTATAAAAACATTATTTAAAATTTAAAATTTATTATATATTAAAAATAAATTATAAAAAATAAAATTTAGGTGGTAAGTAAACACGTCCGATGTAAAATAGGGGTGGCAATATATAATCCGATCCGAAAATTCAATACGAAACCGATCTGTTTAATCAGAATTAGAATTAAAAATTTTGACCCGTATAAATATATGGGTTAGATTAGAATTGAACGAATTTGATCCGATTATTAAATGGGTCGACCCGGGTTAACCCGAAATTAATCTACTAATCCGAAATGTCACTTTTTAAAGAACAATTCTTAATTTTTTCTTACCATATAATAAAATATTGGCAATAAAAATAATCGATAATAGTTATTTACAAACTATTAAATTATATTATATTTATAATTAATTCTTTATTTTTATATTTTAGTAAAATAGTGTAAGATAAAAATTATAATATTATCGAAAGTATTACTATGTCGGAATTTAATGATGAATTTAAATTTCTTATAAGGATTTTTATGAAAATTTTGTTAGATAGATATATTTATCAAAATTTTTATCGAAATTATTAATATGTATTTATAATCATAAATTTCAGCTGTTATCATATAATTTTAAAAATAAAATTAATATATTTTTTTATATTGTAAGGACCGATAAAGATATTAAAGAATGCATATTTTGTGGGACATAATTATATCTCGTCAGTAAAAATATCGTCAACTTTCATTCGAACTGATCTTATAATTTCACTGAAACTTAAAATATAAAATTAATAATTAATAGTTTTAATTATTAAATAGGCCGATCCAAATTTAACCCAGTTATTAATAGATTGAATTAGAATTGATAATTTTGACCCATATAAATTTATGTGTTGAATTAAAGTTAAACAAATTTGATCCGATTATTAAATAAATCGATCCGAAACTGATCCACCAATCCATATTGTCATCCTTAACATAAAGCAGATACACTGGCAACCAGCGAAGTGTTGTGGACTTTTCATATAAAAGCTATAGTATGAGTTGTATATTTCTATATACTGATTGGGGTTAATGTGGTGTGCCGACGCACTTGCTACATTTGAAGCAACGTTGGTGGTTACTATATTCGCCTTTACATGAAACCTAAAAAGAAATACGTCAGCCTAAACCACCACCACCACACTTCTCACAAGTGTGTGCGTAATCTAATTCGTTCTATTATTTTATGGGAAGGGTTTACATGCAATCAGATGAGCACATATGACGCATTAACTAAAACAACTCAGACGTGATCCGTAGTAAAGACTTCATCCGAGCCCTAAGATTCCAATGACTCTATTAAAAAAGTGTTTGAAAATAATTTTAGAAATATTTTTATCATATTCTAAAAAATAATTTTTTTTTTTAAATTTAAAATAATAATACTAAAATCTTACTATATAAAATTTTTATATATTTTAAATTATTAAATAAATTCTATAAAAAATATAAATTAAAAAATTAGAAAACTGTTTTTTAAAACGCGCCGCAAAAAAGCCCTCACATAACGAATTAAATGAGTCATTTTTTGTTCTTTGCAGAACTTTTTGTACAACAACTTGGTTACTCCAGATGTCCAGCCTGTGCATATGGCAGATGAACAAAAACGTCTATTTCTGAAGATATATCGAGAACTTTTCACACAAAAACTTGCTAACTTGGGAGGTTACTACTATCCACAGTACGAATCCAACCTGCACATTGTAGTGGCACAAAAATACAAAAAGACATTAAAAATTATTAGGTAGCATGTGAAATTTTTTTGAAAGTAAACCTTAATTTTGCCAGGCTCAGTAAGGCCACTTTGCCAAGTCAGTATCACCGCTGCAAAACATAAGGGTGCTTTTAATTGTTACTTGTTAGCATAGGCTGCATAGTCTTTGAAATAACTATATCTACAAAACAATCCTGTCTCATCTTTATCCAATTTATATGAGCAACATTGTTTACATTGTATGATGGCTAAGTAATGATGCAAAATGAATGGCAGTAAGTGACAGTCCTAACTAGAACATTGTCCTGAATAAAAGTTTGAAGTATCCATCCTAAATGATAAAAGTTATAAGCAAAGATCTTTTAACTTCCAAAAAAGAGAAACTGCAGAACCATCTTAACAATTCACATTAAAGCACCCATGTTGAATCTGTATCAGAATATTAGCAGAGTCTCCTAATATGCTTCCTGTATTATTTTATATGGCATTAATAAAAGAGGACTTTCTCTAGTAGAATGATTCATACTTAAAATGCAAAGGTTGTATCTAAAATCCCATATATTACAACTTAATCATGAATGTACCTACAATAGAGGTACTCGATTATCTATGTCTAGGATATAAAAACTAGAGATTCTCTGAGTGGGTTTAAAAAGAAGCAGGTCTTCATGTGAATAAGAAAATATTGAACATATTGTTCTAAAAGCATAGTATCCCGTGTAGAACATCTGAGGTACTAAACTTAGAGTACGTAGACTTTGACAGTCATGTCCATGGGAAAAAGAACATTACCAAAGGGTTGAAGAAGATGTCCTGGGAGTGTTGCAACAGGAATGCCCCAACCACCAGGTAAGAAAGACGAACAAGAGAACCTGTCAGATAATGCAAAAGTTATTCCTCCTAGTTTGCTGTAATAATAAATATTAAGCATTGAGGCCAAAAGATACCTTGAAAGACAAAATGCATCGAGCATAAAGATTGTAAGAGCTTTCAGTCATCTTCTTGTGTTCCTCTTGCACTTGCATATGAGCATTCAAATTAAACACTCTACTTTATCTTCAACACAAATCAGCTACCATTTTAGAACTATCAAAAGATGCACATTTTAGTGGTCCGATATCTTTCCAGTTAAGCAAAAGATACAACAAGGATAATGAAGAGTTGAGAATATTAGCATGCTGGATAGGAGAAAAAGTGACAAAAATGTAGAATCTACATTCTGCAGCGGCATATTGATAAGTTGTTTATTAGAAGCCAATTGAAATGTAGACGAGTTAGTGAGATTGCCTATTAGCTAGTGCGCTAACACATATTCAATGTAGACCAATATGTTGCCCAATAGTACTTAATATCATGCAGCCTGACATACAAGTAGTTGAGACTCAAATATGTCTGAAAGGTACTATATCCTATGTTCAAGCAACTGAATGGACGTTGAAATCCTTCACAGCCATGTATATTATTACCTTCTGCATCCATCAAGCAGAATATTGTGAGAATCATTGAGTGAACTTCTACTTATTCAAGGATAATATATCATCCTAGAAGACCTAATTTACTACAGCATGAACATGAAGTGCATGTAAGAAAGAAAAGTAGAAAGAAGAAGGAAAGCATACTTCTTGCGAGTTCCTTCTCCTTTGCTGCTCACTCTTTTAAGTTTTGCGGCTTCGACAAATGCGGACGGACTGCAATGCTTGAATAAGCGATAAGTATATATGCCCCTTTAATCATAAAAGGAATGGACAATTGTTAAAGACCTACCTCGACAATAAGCTTGCCTCTTTCAGAAGTCGTCTTATCTCATTCCGCAATCTGACTTCCTCTATAGCCCTCGCTCCTCCCTAGAGACCAAAATTACAATTGAGTCACTAGTGATTACAGGTCGTTATATATACAAATAGCTTGTATTTTGTTTTATTGTAAATAGTTGTTAGAATGAACACTGATTCAACTTGAAGACGAAAATAGTGAAGTCATCAAAAGGTTTGCAAAAAGAGAGAAACAGAAGAAAGATACTTATGAATCCGTTGGTTGCATACTGCTATAATCTTGAAATAGTTGAAACCAACTCCATAGTACAATTACAGACTCCTCCTGATGAGCCTCAATACTTTAACATATATGCATACCTAAGCCTAAACACTGTTATCCTTCAGCAAATTCTCCATATAAGCTTCAAATCTATCGTTCTACATACAGAACAACTTCACTCAAATTTTGAAATCAAACTTAAAATCTACAAAAAGGGCTCACATAATAACACATCCAACAATCTGCATGAGATGAATATAACGACAACACCAGATGTATAAACTTTTGATTTGTTAATGTTCAGCTAGAAAATCAAAGCAGACCAATTCAACATTAAGATCTACGAGGAAGACAATAGATTGAGGAACTTGTTACCTTCTTAAGGCGATCGAGGAATGAATCAATAATCTGCAAAGAGAGAACGATGATGAAAAGAAGTAAGCGGAGCAACAGTCCCGCCGCTGAATTTGAAATCTCCGGCCATCTATTCTCCGGCTTCGGAGGGAAAAAATAATAATAAAGAAAAATCAAAGAAATTATTATTAGAATTTGAAACTAGCAAGCTTTATTATAAACAATTCCTCCATAAAACCGAATCAAGTATTAGCTCGGCCCAAAATATCAAACGCCCATTAGTTGCTTATGGACTTTTTGTGGAGCCGATTTTAGGGAAATAGAGGGGCCATCTAATGTAAAAACTAAACGCGCTTATTAATAATTAGTAGCTCTATCATGCAAAAACTTATGTCCTCGTAATATATTACTAGTTCCAGAACGCAAAATTAGCACAGAAAGCACAAGAAGAAACACAATGACTGTTAAGCTAAATAAACGAACTGGAGAGCAGCACTAGGATCGATGACATGGCACTATAAATATCTAACCCAAAAACCCGGTCCCGCTCAAACCCAAATTCAGATTCCTGTTTCCCACTTATTATTTATTTTCCAAATAAATTCGTTTCCCTTTTGCTGGTGTTGTGTGTTGTGTTGTGTGTTTCCTTTCTTTTATCTTTCTTTTCCCCTTCTACCCTCTCCTTCTCTCTTCTTATCTCCCCCTCTCCTTCACATCTTCTTCACCCCCACTTCTACAAACCCTATCTATCGCAAGCCGCCCTCTCTTTCACAAGTCAACACTCGTTTCACGCCCGTTTCCCCGGGTGTTCACGGCCGTTCCCGGCGAATTTTTACTTGATTTGCCGTGTTTTTCGACGTTCAGATGGGTAAACCGAAAGCTGAATCCAATAAGAAAGCTGAATCCAAGTAAGTGTGTGATTGTTATTGTTTTTCGTGTTTTTGTTTGGATCTATTGGTTTTGGTTGTTTCCTGGTTTAATTACGTGGTTGATCTGTTGAATTTTGGGAATTGAGATTGAGCTTTGTGTTGGTTTTGAAGGCTTTCTGTGAAGAGGAAAGCAGAGAAGGGAACTGGAGGGAGAGCGAAGAAAGGGAAGCAGGAGAAGGACCCAAACAAGCCTAAGCGGCCGTCAAGTGCTTTCTTCGTTTTTATGTAAGTTTATATTATTTACTTCTATAGATCTCTACGGTTGGATGCGTTATTTTGCTATGGATTTTTGTGGATTGATATGTTTTCTGTTGAACAATTTACAATGATTTTTGAGATGAATTGGTTTTTACTCGATTGGTTATGTTAAAAGGGAGGAGTTTAGGAAGAAGTTCAAAGAAGAAAATCCGAGGAACAAGCTCGTTTCTGTTGTATGTATCTGACTCTCAGTAAATTTGCTTTGATTTTGTTTTCAATTGCAAGAACTATGAATAATAAATATTTTTTGTTTGTTTAATTAACAGGTTGGAAAGGCTGGAGGAGACAAGTGGAAATCCATGTCTGAAGCTGTATGTTTCTTCTTCTATCACTCATTAGTCTGATGATGATCAACATAAAGGATTTGCTTTCATTTTGTTGTTGTTTGTTCGTTTATCTAAGACTTGGTTTGCATTTTCTTTTTTGAATTCAGGATAAAGCCCCTTATGTAGCAAAGGCAAACAAGAGGAAGGCTGAATATGAGAAAAGTATGGCTGCCTACAATGACCAGCAGGTATTAGTTTTGTCCCTAGAAAATTTTTAAGATTCTGTATGAATTTGGTTATTGATGTGCTTGGAATTATATTGAATTGAAGACTGGTGGAGGAGGAAAGAAGAGTAGCAAAAGAGAGGAGGATGATGAGGAAGAGGAGGGGGATTCTGACAAGTCGAAGTCGGAGGTGAATGATGAAGATGATGATGAGGGCAGTGATGAGGTATTCTAATTGTGAATATGCTATTTCATTTGTTACTTTGGTGGTGATCATAGATGGCTAAATGTTTAGTTGTCTTCAAAAACTACAGGATGGTGACGAGGATGATGATGATGAGTAGGCTAATGCAGAGAGCAACTTCTGCAGATGATGGAAGACATCCTTGGTATTGTTTAGATTGACAGTAGAAGGGAAGGGGGATATCTCTACAAATTTAGAAGGCTGATGGATCCCCTTCCCTCTACTAGTTGAGATTAAACTGTATTTTGTTCTGTGATTTAAGTCTATGCAATGGTTTAATGATATGCTAGTTTTACACTGTGATGGCCATTATTGGCCTCTCTTACCCTCTGTATCTATTTGACTTAATGCCAATGACATTATTGTAGTTTCTTTTTATTGCAGTTTTGAATTCTTATTAGGTCTGTCTGGAAGTGAATCCTTATTAAGACTTTGATCTCCTATTCAGTTCAAAAGAGTTCTAGGTTGTTGTTTGATGTTTTTTGTATTTGGTGATCTGATACACTGGTATAGTTTATTGTTTCAACTTGTGAAATAGCTCATAGCTAGCTATTTCTTTGTCTTGCGCTTCTTGTGTTAAGTTTTGTCTGTTGTTAGTAGCTTTGTTAGTCGTCATTGCTGCATTTGCCTTGCACATTTTGCTTGCTATTCTGGTTTTTGAAGATATGGGGAGTGGGGACTGGGTGTCGTTACACAATTGTTTGAGATTATATGAAAATTCTAGTTGAATACTGTTGGTCTTGTTATCTTGTCAACATATTTATTAGTCCCTTCACTATTGGATTACAGAAAGTTGGGCATAAAAGTTTGTTGAATAGTTGGTATGCACTATTTTGAGAAGTTCTTTTCTTAACGTACTTGCTTGAATGGAACAAAACTGGGTATAGGGAAAAGGGATACGCGAATTCCTTATAAAGGTGGAACATCCTGTGTATTCGTTTACCAAATTTTTGCTTATTCACTTGTATGTCGGTTGTAGCTTGTTTATTATAATAGATCTGGCCGTTAAGTCTTTAGATACCATGCACATATTTCTTTGGCTTGTTTCTTATAACTTCTCTTGCGCATGTGTTATTTTCTGAAGGTTTTGCTATAGCAAGTTCTATGATTACTGTGAAATTTGGGCATGAATAACACTTTCTTACGTCCCCTTCAAGCTAGCTTGCATCTTAAAAATTCAAATTGATCAAAAGAAGTTGATGTTATTCGGTGGAACTAGGAAAAATTTTGTTCTTCTGGACGCTTACTATTTGCTGAAGAAAACTACAGGGATTTTATCGCTGATTCAAAAGAAGCCCGGTCGTTGTATTCCCATTTAAAAGGAGCACTTAGCGACGCTTATTTAATAGCGTGTTTTAAATATTCATAATTAAATTTTTTTTAAATTTTAAATTTTAAATAGTTTATATATTTTAATTATATAAAAAATTTAAAATTTTATTTTTTATATAAAAAGTTTTTTTTCTAATTTTTTATTTATATATTTTTTAATATAATTATATTTTTGAATTTTTAATATATTTTATTAAAATATAAATACTGAATGTTATTATTATTTTATTTTTAAAAAAATTTATTTTTAATTTTTATTTTTATAAAATTTAATTATGAGTATTTAAAATACGCGGAGCTAGATATTTTGCCAGTAGTCTAACTAAAAGAACGTAGCGCGAAAGCTAACGGGTAGTTGTACGATTACCGAGACGTTTGATCAACCCACAGCACGTACAGCAAACGAAAATCAAAAGCGCGAACGAAAGAAGAAACGAGAGTAGTGAAAACACAAAACCCAACAGTACCGGACTCTTTTTTCTCCTCTCAACCAATAGAAACCCGCAGCCTCTGTCACAAGGATCGGTTACGAGGCGATGATATTTCAAAAGCCGTCGATGTAATTTTATCCCGCCATATCCCCTCTCTAGAACTACGCCAACCCAACTCGCACACTTCATTCGCTCGCTTTGGTTTGCTACTTTGCTTTACTTTCTCTGTCGCTCTCTCTCTCTCTAGTTTTCTCTCCGTGGAAGCCCTAACCTAGGTAAGTAACAATGATCTTGGTCTCAATTTTATGGTTTTATTTGTGTTTGAGTTATTTTTCTTGAAATTTGCAGATCTGTTTGATTCAGGAACGATGGTTGGAGGTATGACTAAAGGTGACTCGAAGAAGGATACTAAGTAAGTTTTGATTCGTCTTTATTCGGTGGTTGTGATTTATTTTAGTTCTGTGCGTTTATGATTTGTGATTTTTTGGTTGACTGATTGTCTTCTGTTGTGTGCTTTTGGTAGTCTTGGTGTGAGGCGAACTGGTGATAGAGCAGTTCGCGAGAAGCGTGTAAATGAAATGATGAATGATGATAAGGAGGAAGAAGGCAGTGGAGAGGTAACATAATTATTGTTGTTTTATCTCTTCTGCCTTTTTGGGTTCTTTCAGTACTGAAATTGTTATCTGAAGTTTGTGTTGCTTTGTTATTGTTTTTTCAGGAAGGAAATGATGAGTAGTAGTGCTGTTGCTCTACTGACAGGAATTGTTACATGTAGTGGATAGCTTAGGTTGAAGCTGTGTTAGTCATTATGATCTATGCTTTTTTTTTTAAATGCTACACAACTCTTGCAAGAATATTTTGTGCAGGTCTCAAGTGATATTACCCTTGTCAGAGATGGCTAGTGTTGCCTTCACTGCCGTTTGTCCCTGTAAGCAGTTCTTTTTGTCAATGGTAATGTGAATATTTGGTTATTCTATGCTAATCTGGGTTAATGGTTGCCAATTCATTCTGATTGTTTGAGGATGCAAATTCAACTTAAATTATTTTTTGGTATGTCTTTCGTATTGCTGAGTAATGTTTTGTTGGTGGTTGTCTGATTCTTGAGTGATATTCTATTCTTGTCTCTTTAGTTGATATGAATGGCATAGCCGTTGAAGTTGTAATGGTTGAAATTTGGTATGTTTTTATGTGCTTCTGATGTCCTGTGATTTATGATTGGTTCTAGAAAGCTGACAAGGTTCAAAATGCTTTTCAATTATGTTTTCGTCTGTTGCCTTGTTTCATCCTGTTATTTCCTCTTCTGGTTTGGAGAAGGTCGGTCAAGGATTGTGTATATTTAGAAGGGTTTTCTTTGGTTACGTCTTTTTTTCTAGCGTCAGATCTTGGTAGAGCTTTTTAGATCGTCTTTCGCATTGTGATCATTATCTAGGCGGTTTACACTGTTGAGATTTAATGCGTTTGAACCGAGAGTATGAACGGTGTTGTCATGGGGTTTGCTTAGTGTTAGGAGTGCAATTGCTATACCATAGCTTCGTTTTGCTTGTGTTTAGAAGTAACCGAGTTTGGTGAAGAGCCAACTATATCAAATGTGAGAATTAACTTAGTAAGAGCAACACGAACTGTCTTTCGGCGAAGTGCTACGGATTATTGTAGGCGTCTTTTTCAAAGTTGTAGCTGCTTCCGTAGCATAGTGGTAGTGCGTTCGCTTCGTAAGCGAAAGGTCGCGAGTTCGATCCTCGCCGGGAGCTTTCTTTAATATCATCTTGTTATTTGGTTGTACCTTTTGTATCACTGATTATGATGGAACCGAAAGGCCCAAGCACAAAAGTGAAGACCGGTAAAATGAGTCACAGCTTAGTCCAAATATCAGGCCATCTTCACATGCGAACTATGAAGGGTTAGGGGGTTTAATTTCCATAATTAACAAATCCTGCACCCACCATGTTCCATTAATCAAAAGAATCAACAAGAAAGAAAACATAATACAGCAAACTAACTATAAAGCTAAACCGCGTTCGCTATTACTTTTTAAAAAATAATTTTTAATATATTTTTTATGTATATTTGAAAATTTTATTTAAAATTTAGAAAATATAAAAATTTTTATATAATAAAATTTTTTATTATTTATTTTATTAATTTTTAATAATAAAACTTATTTTTAAATAAATAAAAATACTTTTTATTTAAAAAAATTTTAAAATCACTCTCAAAGGTTGGCTGGCTGGCTGATGGCTCGATGCCTCAGCACATGCCTAGCTACGTCATTAAGGTGTCCTTAAAATTGATCATTATCATATATACCATATTCAAGCAACAACACAGACACATCTAACAAACAAATACCAAAAAAAAAAAAAAGGCAATCAAAGAAACGGAATGCTGTCTTTGTCTTTATTCTTGCTATCTCTAGACACTCGCTAACGCACTCACCATGTGCCTACTTGCTTGCACATGGTTCGGTTTGGTTGATCACAGAAATGTAATGTTAGGTCTATAGGCTACCACTTGAGTTTCTATAAAACTCATTGTTTAGATTACAATGAATCAAATTAAATTACTACCCCTTGACTTTTCATTCTTTTTCCCTTTGTTAAGGATGAGGAGGCTAACAAGCCTATTGTTTTTTTTTTCTTTTCAATACTTGTATATATAATGTGTGCGTATTGATTGGGTGGCTTGACTTTAACGTCAATCCAGAAACTAAATCAGGCCCCATTTTAGATAGATACCAGACATCCCATCAAATCAAAATATCAAATCGAAATCCCACCACCCCTCTAAAAATTTTCTGACAATTAATCATTAGAGACTCACTCACACATTAATAAGGTTTATATTTGAAAACCCCAAAAAAAAAAAAAAAAAAACAAAAGTTTCTTCAAAGCCCATTTTCAAACGGCCCTCTCTTCTCACCCCGCTAATTCCGGGCTCCACTCACTGCCCTCCGTTCTCCTTCTTTTGGCCAATAATATAATGATGATATTAAAAATTATGAAATAAAAAAATTGACTTGAATAATTGAAGTTAAAAACAACGCGGCGTGAGATGATGCAATTGTTCTAAACCGTCTGATCTTTGATTAGTTATGATTGTAATTTTAAATATACATAGATAATTGAAGATTAATTAATAACTAGGTTTGTTTTTGGCGTTGTATATATAGAAAGAAATAAAGAGAAGTAAGAAGTAAGCAAAGTGCAAGGAGGGAAACAAATTCCCGCCCCTATTCAGTTAAATATCTTTCCGTTTATTTTTTATTTTCTTCATCTTTGTTTGTTTGTTTGTTTCTTTTTCAAATTAAATAAAATAAATTCATTCAACACTTTTTCTTCTCTCTCTTTCTTTTCTTTTCCACAGCAGCAGCAGCAGCACCAACTCTTCTATTTCTACTTCTACTTCTACTTCTACTTCGAGTGCTCTGCTTCTACTATAACAGAGAGATTGAAATTGAGATGAAAGAGTAATGAAGTAATGGAGTGGGACAAGATGAGAAGCAGCAACAGCAGTAATGGTGGAGAAGAAAGATCAGTTGGACAAATGGGAGAAGGAGTTGGAGAGGGAAATGGAGGAGTTCTATATGTGAAGGTTATGACTGATGAACAGATGGACGTTCTTCGACAACAGATCTCTGCGTACGCAACAATCTGTGAGCGGCTTGTTGAGATGCACAAGTCTGCGTTACAGAATGAAGCTTTCAATGGTATAAATTGATTGATTTCTTCATTTAAAGTTTTGTTCTGGTTTTATTCATTTTGGGAATTTAGTTTTACTTTTTAGGGATTTCTGTTTGCAAAAAAAAAAAGATTTTAGGTTTGATTTGAGATTTTGATGAGTTAAATTTCTAAGGATAGGAGAAACTTTTCTTGTTTGGATTGTCTGTAATTAGTTTGTTAACGTTATGAGTGGTTGAATCTCTTTGTTAATATTGATCTATACTAAGTGATTCAGGAAATGGGTTAAATTAAATAATTCTGGCCTTTTCCCTTGGTTTTGGAACTCTGCCGTTGAGAACATAGTCATCATTTGTGTTACATGATTACATCTAATTCAGGTCTAATTTCATATTATGCATCTGAGGATTGACAAGCATTTGTGCAACATTTTTAAACAAGCATTTGCTTTGTGAAAATTAGTAAGATGAACTCTTTAATCATATAACTTACACAGGTTGCCTAGCTGCAGACTGCTTCTTGGTTGTGTTATGAGGAAAGCTAGAAGCCCTCATCTTTAGAACACTTCATAATGAAGTCGCTTGATAATATTGTTGATTCTTTTTTCAGGAATGAGGCTTGGGAACATATACTGTGATCCAATGATGGCATCTTGTGGCCATAAAATCACTAACAGACAGCGATGGACGCCAACACCTGCGCAACTTCAGATTCTCGAGAGTATATTCAACAAGGGTGATGGCACTCCGACCAAGCAGAAAATTACAGAGATAGCTTCCGAGCTTGCGCAGCACGGTCAGATCACTGTGCAGAATGTGTATAACTGGTTCCAAAATAGGAGGGCACGATCAAAGAGGAGGCAGGCTGCTTCAGCACAAAACACTGCCGAGTCTGAGGTTGAGATGGAAGTAGAGTCGTCAAATGAGAAGAAACCCAAGTCCGATAATTTAAGAGGCTACAATGGACTCCAACAGGCAAGCGGTGATCATAGCCTTCAAAGTATTGAAAACAACTCCCAAACACGTTTCTTTGATTCGGAGCCTATTAGGTTACAAGGATCATATCAGATGTTTGAGAATTCAAGTTCTCCTCCCACTGTGGGTATGATGTCTTTCCCTCAGAGTACTTTGTCAAATCCAAGTACGTATAAGTTCAATCATATATGTTCTTATCTCGTATGTGCTATTATGTGTGCATGACGAACTAAGTTATAGTGCTTATCATTTCAGGTATGGATCACTTACTGGGAAGAATGGAGCTTCCTGGAAGTTTTTCAGCTTTCCATTCCGGGGAGAGCTACGACATGACTGGTTAACAATATAAGTCAGCAAGCTGTTATTGATCAAAGTAATGTGAATAGAGTGGCGCATATCTATAGCGATTGTGGAGTTTATGCTGTTATAGGAAATTAGAAAGGGTACTTACGTTTCTGTCGCTAAATGGACTACAAGGATAGCGTGTGAAGATTTGTGTGATGTATATACCTTGCCTTCTGCCTTCTAGTTTTTATCCTAATATGTATGTATTCAAGCATGCTTTCGTTTCTGAATCCTTTGACTACAAGTAGAATTTTACTCATGAATTTCTGTTCTCCATTTTGGCAGAATGCAGCTCAGCCTATTTTGTTCTTTTCAGCTAGCCTTCCAAGCATTGTGGGCAATTTCTTTCAGGTTTTTAGCACTGTGCATCTTTTAAGTATTTGAATATTGGTTTAAGAATTTCCATAGCTCCTCGAACCCTTACCTTTAATATGCTGCGGTGCATTGGTAGATAGATCTTCAAACTTATACCTCTTGAACATCTAAAGTGATCCTATTTGAAATGGGAAAGAACAAAAAAAGAAAAAACAAATCTGATTATTAGTGAGAGAAGCTTTAGGGCTTTACTGGCCTTGGATTTTGTTGAACTCAAACTCTTAATGCCAAATGCCTGTGGCATGCATGCAGATTCCTCTATAGGCAAGGGAAGTGAATCAGAACCAAACATTTCTCTGTTTGGTTCTTCCTCTTTCTGAATGTCTAGGTACTCAGCATGGAAGACGACCTCATAGCTGGGAAACAAATATTTTAGAACCAACACTGGACAGCCAATATAGATAACTGTGAAGCTTAAAGTTTACCTTGTTCAATTAGTGGAAGTTCAAAGCATTGGCTGCCATGATCCTAAACCGAGATGTGTTCTTGACAGGTACAGAAATGGAGAAGAAGTGACCATGTATACACATCCATCTCTCTCAGACCAAGTATCTTGTGTAGTTCGTTCTATGGTATAATCACTATAGCAAACATTTGGTTGTGGGTCTTTAGGAGCTCTGAGAAAGAGGCATTCTCATGTCCAGTTGTTAATTGATCCACTAAGTTTATTCTCAAAGATGAAGTCAAGGAGCATCTAAGGAAAAAGTTATCCTTCATCTTTCTCTTTCAGGAATAACTGAAGCTGTGTATGCAGTATCTGATAAGCTATCATTTGAATTTGAGTTTGCTCACTATTTCCATATGCTAAAGGAAAGAGGAAGAATAACATAGGAGTCATAGTTGTAGAAGAGTACCTGGAGTGGTCTTTTGCTTTTTGCTCAATTTACTTATGGAGTTTTGGGTTTTTTTTTCCGTTTTGCATTGAACTCTGGTAACCTACATGAAGTTGACAGCTTACCTGGATGGTTCTGTTCCTTGATCTCTATATTATCATCGGACGGCATATCCCTTCTCTTTTGAAGGTTGGACGACCGTTTAAGAGTGCTTAGAATAAAAATTTTCTAGAACAAAAATTTATTTTATCATATTTCAAAAAACAAGCTTTACTTTTATTACTTCAAAAAATTAATAAATATAAATAATAATAACTTTTCATAATATAAAACTTTTTTATATTTTTTAAAATTTTAAATAAATTTTATAAAATATTATAAAAAATTTATTAAAAATTATGAATTACAAAATGAATCTAAATAGAGCGGAACGATTCGCGAAAGAGCCCCTTAAATCTTCTCATGTTTCTGACCTTCTCCACACTAATATGGTCTATCTACTGAGACATGTCTATTGAATTTTCTAATAAATAAAGAGGAAGCTTATTTACCAAAAGTTTAGTATTTCCACGCTAGCACACATCAGATATTAATGAATGTAAGAAGAAAATATATTGATACCTCAGTGTTGGCAAAAAGGTGCAAAATCCTTCTATAAAATGCTGAAAACAGTTTCCTAATAGATCTCTTTAACCATTTCGAAATGTGTGCAAGGTTGCATTCTTCCTTAGAGCTCGTTTGACAACTTATAATAAACTGTTTATCAATTTTTTTCTATTTTATATTTTTTAATATATATTTTATAAATATATAAAAATTTATTTAAAAATTTAAAAAATATAAAAAAATTTTACGGAATGAGATTTTTTTATTGTATATTTTTATTATTATTTTTGGAAGTAAAAAAAATAGAACTCGTTTTTTAAAAAAAACAAAAATATTCTCTATTTTAAAAAAATTCTATTTTATAAGCACTACCGAACGCCCCATATATCACTCATCTGAACCGCTGATGCCCCTGTAGTCCAACCTGCAGAGTATGCAACTGCCTAGAAGAACCAAAGAACTAATGAGTACAGTTTATCACCTATTGGGTTGCTACAAATTTGACCTTTAATCCATCAACCAAAAGAAGTTTCTGTGTGGCTCTAGTCATCCTATTTCTATCAGCGCTAAAGACAACATAATCACCTAAGTGATTTTATCTCCAGGCTGCTCTGATGATAAAAACAAAGAGCGTATATGTGACGGCTTTCAAGTAACAAGATCTCTTAAGCATATTGCTATCAGTCACTAAATAGAGCTGACAAGCAACATTCACCAATGATTCATTTCAACACCTTTATGATAAAAGTGATTTGTATGAAATGTTTGTACAGTGCCAAAGGACAAACTGACAAAGCACAGACGGTACCAGAAGATATAAACAAAAAAGCTTTTTACTCACATTGAAGAGTAATGCTCGAACTCTCTCTTCTCCAAGTTATTTTTTCTGTCACCTATCCAGCTGATTATTACCGTGAAGAACAACACACAATAGTTACTAGAGTATCGTGCAGTGCAGAAGAGAAGCTTTGACCGAAAAGTAGACGGCCGAGGTAGATAGGGAGTTTGATGAAGCCTCTAAGAAAGTTGAAGTTTCTACCAGAATCATGTACTACCAAAGGCAGGTAGATTGTTGAAACTGAGCAAGCCATCTCCAAATCTGTCGCAACACTTTGTTTAGAGAACATATATGAGTGGTACATTCGATAAGGTGACAAGAAGAAATAATAGATGAACCCATATATCTTAAAGAATACCTTATTTACTGCCTGCTTCCAGTGCCATGTCCTCTATATAGCTATAAAAATGTCCAGAAAGTAATTGAAGTTAAACATAGACAAGTACAAACTCCAAATGCGTAAGTCAGAACCAGGATTATGAGTTTCGCATCACATCTTACATTTTAATGATCCAGATAAGAACACTTGACCTAGCCCAATATATAACTCTTCTTTTGTCTAGACTCTACAAGGTTTTAGCAACTTCGTCTGGATATTTTACATGTGCGTCCTTCCTGTTCTTATGACTTAGAGCCATTTATTTGGCAATGGATGACTGTAATGTGTGGCTTAAGAATTCAAAGGCTGCTGATCATGGACAAAAAATCTTGCCTCTATCTCCTAAATTTCATCTTAATACTAGTTGATGGCATAATATATTGCATCACTATACTCATACTTGTGCAAATCATTGACAGCAAGACCCACAATGCATTTGTACAATGCCCCACAGAAGAAAGTCAGTAACGTACAGAACGCTGAACTTTTCAGAAGCCTAGTCATAAAACATTAAAAATTGGATTCTGTATAATAACAGATCCTTTGATATCCACATCCACATCCAGGCTCTTCTCACAGGATTAATTATATAGTTATATGGGCAGAAGACCAGCTGCGCCTCTGCTGCCATGGCTTGTGCTGCAAAATATGAACAACCTAGAAGGAAACAATTGCACTAAGCATTCAACCTCATGCATCTCATGCTTTGCAGCTTCCTCAGAAAACTAAGAAGAGCACCTGACAGACCTTTCATGTCTCAGCCTACTTTAACTGGGTCTTTTATATCATGGACCTCATGGCAGCCACCTTTATGAAGAGAATGGTGGTTTTCACTTTATTTGAATTTCTGTTTGTACATATGTACTACATTACTGATGAACAAAAACCAGAGATCACAACCGATAATTGTATACATATATTCAGAAAGAAGTAAAAACATACGGAAAATCCATACTTCAACTCAGCACATCCAACAAGTTTGTCCACTAGAATAATTTGCTGCACAAAGAAAGAAATGCAAAAAATCATATCACTCAATGTTGGTGAACTTTACCTTCTTTTTATTGGTTAAAAGAACCGAGAATAAGTTTTTGGTCATGACCACCGTACCACTCCTCATCTACATTCTCTCTGCATACATATTTTGTTGGTGCAGTGGCACTTCCGTGATGCCTGGAAAAGGATGCATACCACTTTTACGAGAATCCCCTCAAATTGACGTGAATATGCAATCCAAAAAGGCAAGCATATACAAGTCTAGAACCTCTAACATACTGACATGAAGGCCCTTATTAGAAGATATAAGTTATTAAGGGCAATATTTAACTATAATCATGTTCCGAATTGCTGTGACAAGAGGAAGAAAGAAACAATGCACTCATGGAACCGTAACCATTGAAAATCTTTTTGGATCATTTCAATGACATCACACACCATTCAAGAACATTCACTTATGGCAGTCAGTAGCGAAGCACACTCACCAACATTGCCAGCGGCACACTATAGCAAATCTTCCTGTACTCTTGGATGACTGAGTTATCTGCACATGCGTACTTCTTCAATCATAAAGTCAACAACCAAATAGACCAAAAGTTAACACACGACCACCTCCACCACCAGAAGAACAAATGTTTTCTTTCATCGTACATCGTACTTACGATGCACAATATATAGTCGACGCGTTCTTCTGTTTCTGCTGTGCTTTAGTGCTTGACGGTGCAGCACCATCCTGCTCCGGGAATGTAAACTACAGACTAAACCTAACAATATAATAACCATAGATTATTCATCAATAGCAAAACCAATCAAAGCAACAATAATTAAAAAATTTTCCTCAAAACGTAATAAACCCAACAAAGTCTCCCACATATAACTATAAAAGTATACTTCAAAAAGGAAAAAGACAGAAACTTTACCAGAAGAATCAGGTTCAGGAATGAAGCCCCGCCACCGTGTTAAGAGGTTCAACGGCAGGGAATGGTTCCATGGACGGTGGAGATAATAGTGGCGTTGCCAAGCGAGGTAGAGACAAAGACTTACCGGTTTCGGTCGGAGATTCTAGAAGGGCATGGATATGGACCCTCTCCAATGTCATCGAACGGCCCATGAACCAGCGATGTTACGTAGAGATTGTACGGGAAATCAACTGCTACTCCTTCGATCTGGTACACCTGCGGCACACCAGAAGCAGCAGCAGCAACAACAGCAGTAGGCTTCTTGTATTCTCCTGCTTTTCTTCTCCGGCGATCGCCGGCTTCGAGAAACCCAGCTTGTTAAGATTATAGGAGAACTGATATCGATTTGAACAAAAATCTGTTTCTTGAAGATTAAAGAATGAATCTTGAACCCGGCAAAAAGAAAATTTTGGTGGGGAACTGTTATTTTTCTGCAATCAAGTATCTATAAAGGCTCATTAAGTTCCAGGCTCAATTGGATCTCACAAATTTAAGCCCAACTAATTTCTAGAAAATAATTTGGTAGATTAAACATGTGCTCAGAGTTATGTAATAATAATCTAATAATATGACGAGCATGAAAGACTATATTGCCCTTGTATTTTCAACCGTAAACGGTCGTCACGAATACGATTTACCGTATTCACTCGCACACGAGCGGTACAAGTAAAGGACATCTTCGTGATGGGGGTAGTTCGGTAATCGGGTTTCATGCTATAAAACTGTGATAACCATCTTCTCTCCCCTTCCTCTGGGTTCTCATTGGGTTGCCTCCCCATTGTCTCCTTCCCTTTGATCAAAATTTTCGTCAAATTCATGGCAAGAAACCCTAATTTTTATTCGATCGAGGTAGAATTCGTTTCCCATGGTTTAATCCGTTTTTTAATCGATTAATATATGCTTTGTCGATTGTGTGAGAACCTTCTTATGCACTTTAGCTTCCGTTCTTAAACTCTAAACTTTTCGATCAAGTTTGGATCTTTCTGATCCAAGATTCAGTTGATTATGGCATTTTTGTGAGTTTTGATTGGTAGTGTGGTTGCATGAAGTTGGATTGATGCAAAATGTTGTCTTTTCGAATTGATTGCGTTTTTTTACTTTTCGGTGAATTTTGGTTTGGAGCTAAAGATCATGATATTTTCTTAATTTGATTGGGTTGGAAACATGTTCATAGTTGGCGTGGTTGATGTGTGATTTATAGTGATGAGTAGTTAGAAATGGATTCATTGGATCTTGATACCCGATTGCCTCCACGGAAACGTTTGCTTGCTGGACTGAGAAAAGAACACTCTGATTTTGAAATCTCAATACCTGAGAGTAAGATCTTTGACAATCTTCGTTGTCTTTTGAGCACGAAAAATGCATCTGGAGACGAGATCATTGAGGCATGCAAGTCTGCAGCTGAAGTGGCTGTTGAAGCAGCTGCAGCCGCTAGGACCAGGTCTACTGAGAAGGCTGCAGTAGCGGCTAAGGCAAAAGCTGCTGCAACCAGTGCTCTTGACTTACTTAATTCAATTTCAGGGAGTGTGGGTTATAATGAGCGTTGCAAGCATACGCCTAAATTGAAAAAGAAGCATGTGCCCATCAAGCTGCTATATAAGAATAGCTTGGCAAAGAAGAGGCCTGATAGTGATGAAGATCTTGCAAGAAGAGTGCGTCGGTCTATGAATAGTTCACCGAGCATTCTGAGTAATGAACATAAATTTCATGATAGTGGTGAGAACTCCACTGTCTGTGCTGAAAATTCTCAACTGAGCGGAAGCTTTTTAGATGATGAATATGATGAGCAAGTTGTTCCAGATTCTACATCTTTGTTATTTGATAATGAGGAAAAGGCAATCAATTGCAAGGAAGAGTGTGATCAGCAGAGAGCCGAACGAATATCAGGTAGTAAGAAAGTGAAAATCAAGATAAGGAAGATGCTTGTTAGTGAATGCTGTGCTTAAGATCAAGGTAGTCAAAGAGGAACTGCATCACATTTGGTTTCTTCATTAGGCGAGCTTGATTCACCATTTGAAAACACTGACAACAGAAACAAACTCCCATTGAAGATCACATCTATGCTAAGATGCAAGAAGATCAATGTGTCCCAATGCTCCTCCGACAACAAAGTGTTGCCTTCCCTATGTTCAAATCCTACACCAGATAAGACATCTGCTCTGGTAGAAGTTGATTGATGAATTCACTTATACTTTGCATGTGTATGTTATAGCTCATATATATGTACTAGATATATGCTTATCTAAGAGACTCGATTTTGTAATTACGAGATCTTGTGTATTATCTTGCCATTAAAGTCATGACTATATATGCAAGGAAGAGATGTGTGCTTTCTGTTCATTGTGTTCTGTTTATAAATTTTGCTGTGGGTGTTGCTTATATAGTATATACTATAAGTCCAAGCGGTGTGCTTCATAGAAGAGTGGCAGTGAATTCTCAAGGCATTTTCAGAACTCTATGTATTATTTGTTTTTTGTTTTGTTCGCATGCGAATAAACAAGTTGTCTTCTTTGTTATCCAACCCCCAAGGGTGTTTCTCCCAAGAATTGCCTGCATCCATTGATCAAAATGAACAAAACATTTGACAAGTGTTCATTCTGAACTATCGAAGTATGTCTACTTTCTTTCTGATATGCTCAATCTGCTGTATTTCATTGTTAGAATTTGTTCAAAGTTTATCAGTGTGCTCATTGAAGTTTCATGAAATAACTTGGAGATTGCTTGTTTAAGATCAAAGAAAGCTTTCTCTGCTGTGTTGTTGCATATTTCTGGAATCTGTATCAGTCTTTTGAAAGACCTGCACAAAATCTTCGATACCGGTTTGTTTTCTTGCAAGCAGATTAGAAATATGCCACCAAACTTGTCTGTAGAACAAAGTTCTGAAGCATCGCGCTTTAAAAAAAAATTCGTACAGGGAAAAGAATTGAAATAGTTGCTTAAGTACATTGCTGGGCCAAGGCCCGCGGGCTTTTTAGTTTATCCAACAAATTTATCGGAGAGGGAAATTTCCAAAGTTTCAACCAACGGAATTCTCCGGCCGCGGCAGTAGCGATGCTGAAACTCCGATCTCCGCTGCTAGGTCCGCCGTCAATTGCCGTCTTTTCTGACCATCGACGTCAGCCCAAAAACCTCCGCTTCCCTCGCCGCTCTAAAACCCCTCCTGATCCCGACAGCGGAATCATCAAAATCCCAATTGCTCCAGATTCAAAGCTTGCTAACAACATCAGCAGCAGCACTGATTCAAATAAAAATCACGAAAGCTTCACGAAAGAAGACTCAGGATGGAGTCCTGAAGAGCTCGAAGCAATCTCAGCTTTATTTGAACGGCCTATGCCCAGAAAGCTTCAATCTCTGAACAAGAAAGAACGCCCGATTCTTTTATCGTTACATCACAAGCTCCCTTGCAATTTAGATAACAAGACTCCAACTCCCAAGCACCATATCAGGTCTGTTTCACGACGCACGCTCTTTTCCCGGAGACCGCTTGCGGAAAGGGTTCATAAAAATCCTGAAGCACTCGTTGAAATCGCTCGAAAGATTGCTGCTTTGCCCGATGATGTTGATGCATCCCAGGTTCTCGATCAAATGTCGCCGTTCATTCGGAAGGGTTCGTTGTCTCTTACTATTAGGGAGTTGGGCCATATGGGTCTCCCCCATCGTGCTCTGCAAACGCTGCTCTGGGTTCAGAATCACCAGCCTGCTCTCTTCCCGGATGACCGCTCTCTTGCTTCCGCCCTCGAGATTCTTGCCCGTGACAGAAAACCGGTTTTTGCAGGCACACTTGACAAACACCTGTTGCTGCATTCAGCTAGCAGGACTGTGGTTGAAGCTATTGCTAGAGGGTTTATTGCTTCTGGGCAACTGCATCGTGCGAGAAAACTCTTGTTGTTGGCCAAGGATAGCAACAGGACTTTGGACCCTGGCATTCATGCGAAGCTTATAGCAGCAGCAGGGAAGACACCAGATGGTTACAGGCTTGCTTCTGTGTTGTTAGAAGAGCTCGGTGAAAGGGAAGATTTTTATCTTGAGCCGCAGGACTGCACTGCTGTTATGAAGGTCTGTGTTAAGCTTGGGAAGTTTGAGCTCGTGGAGAGCTTGTTCGAGTGGTTTAAGGCATCAGGGAGAAGCCTGACAGTGGTTATGTATACTACAGTGGTTCATAGTCGGTATTGCAGTAGGAGTTACAGGGAAGGAATGAAGTTGGTGTGGGAGATGGAGCAGGAAGACTTCCTTTTTGATCTTCCTGCTTATCGAGTTGTCATCAGGCTGTCTCTTGCTATAGATGATCTTGCCAGAGCAGCGAGGTATTTCTCTAAGCTCAAGGAAGCTGGTTTTACGCCCACGTATGATATATACCGAGACATGATCAGGGCTTATGCAGCTTTTGAAAGACTGGCTAAGTGCAAGCAAATTATTAAAGAAGCAGAGAGGGAAGGATGGAAGTTGGATAGGGAGACCCAGAACCTTGTATCAAAACTTAAAGGGGAAATTCGATAAGTTGTATAGCCTTCTTCTGCAGGATATAATGTCATTTGGTCAAACTTATTTCCTACAGGGTGCTATTATGTATGACTCGGAAATATTACTTATATTTTGCTACATATTGCAAAGCTTTCGTACAGAATTATTTGGTAGAAGTTTTTAATACCTAAACTGATGGTTCCTTGTTACATCTCTGAAGCAATTTCTGGTTAGCTTAATGAGCACGCTGATGGTTAGCATAAGATTGCTGGAGGTTCAGCAGTCTCTCAAGCTAGAGTCTGACATAATACCATACGAGGGTTTGACAGGTTATTTAACAGTGCTCCTTTATTAAATAAGATGCAGTCTGCACTTCAAAGGCCATCCCTTCAATGACCTCAGTCATATACATGGCTGCCTTTCTTGGAATTCTTATTTGGCCATTTGATTCTTCTTCACCATATGGTATTGTAGAGAGTGCTCCTTCCACTTGCCACCTTCCAAATACTTCTCATAGAAACTCACGTCTTCATTTGCTTTAACTGATACACAAGACATACTCCTTGTTCCGAAGCGACCCTGTGCCAGAGAATATAATTTGACCTTTGTGTTGTGTAGCTAAGGAGATAAGGTAAATGCAAACTGATTACTCTGCTTACCAGTCTGGTGTCAGCATCAATGAAGATGGAGCTGACCTTGTGTTCCCATTCCCAGTCACAGCCTGTGTTTGGCAGGTTTGCTCTTTCGGCCCTTGTTGTGTCTCCCATAAGTTTCTCAACTATTTCTTTTGCAGGGAATTCCTCTTCCTCAAGTTTCAACATCTCCTTTCTAAAGTATTTTGCTAAAATCAGTGCCTGCAAGTACCACAGGAACATATATAGTCTCAGAAACTATTCAAAAGAGATATGCACGCTATTCAGATATAATAAAGGTCAGTTACTTGTTTTTTCTTTAGTGTTTAATTAGACAATTCAAAAGTTTCTTTGTCTAGTAGCAGACGAGAGATGTCGACAATTTAAGCAATGGTATTATGGTCAGAGATAATGTTTCAGTATTCTTGCCATTAGCTGATCAATGAATAGGTGGTTATCTTTGGGCAAGATTTTATATTTATTATATTGTAAGCTTCTTTCTGAAAATTAAAGTGATTGCCTTGGGCCAAGGTGCGTCCAACTTAGCATTTGTGAGCACATGAAGCCCGGGGGAAACTGTTTCAATGGTGATTGGCTGTGCCTTTGGTCTGTTTGAGAGATATATCATGGTTTCAGTGTAGAGATCCACAAGAATCAGGTTAAAGCCGTTATACTCATCGGCCTCCTCCACTATTTCCTCTGCCATCTCCTTAGGATTCTTTTTGCTCTGCACCAAAAGCAACACGGAATGTTTCATAGACGGTGAGAACACTGCAACCTCCAAGGACAAGTCACACTCAACTTCATCAAATTAGGTATCATAGTAAGGGAAGTTTTGAAATAACAAGGCAAAGTAGTAATTGGTGCAAGAGGAGTATCTAAATGCAGAAGCAAATGATGCATATGGCATTACCTGCAGAAACCTGAGAGGTAAGTCTCCCCTAGTTTTTGCATTTGGGTTGGCATCAGGTTCCAAAACGTTAGTTAGGAAAGCCAGTTTCCCATCTTTTGTACACCCCAACCATGTCCCCCCACCCTGAACATCTTTTCCTCCAAGAACTTTGTGTCCCGCCTCTCCCCACCAGCACACTGGCTTTGTTGGCCTACAGATCAAACACCAATAGCCTCTGTGACCTCACCAAAGTTCTGCGAGGTTAATTACTATAAAACAAGGCAATATTACAATGGAAAGAAGGGGAGAGTGAACGATAGCTGCAAATGCAAGTCTGAACGATAGCTGCAAATCCAAGTCTTTATGATACTAATGGTAGATAATTAAACAGCTGTGTTTCTACCGATAGAGATTGACCCTTCTATAATGGAAACCTCTCTGGACATACTTGAGTAGAAGGGTATCTTGTCCATAAGGCCCATCTATCCTTTGAGCATAAGGATCATTGACACAAGAAAATCTAAGTGCTTGCTCCAGCATATATTTGTGATAATGAGATTATATAAATCAAACCCACCAGTCTTTAATAAAGCTATGAATTGTAATCTATTGTCACAACCATAGAATTTAAAGAGGAAGAAACTTGAAAGTTTAAGAGCTCCAGGAATATTGATATTTCTGACATTGTCATACAAGCTACCATCTAAGCAAGGAACTTAATTATTTCGTAAAAGTTTCTAGTTAAGCTGATTGAAAACTATCTTGGTAAATACCTAGAATAGAAGCACTACCTAGTTCTCATTTTGCATGAGATTCTTCACCGCATCATATCCTGATGCAAACAGTACTTTAGTCTGAGAGCACCCCATTTATCTGTAGTCTGTCTGTAGAGACTAGTGTTTAACATGGTATAGTAAAACACAGCCCTCAGAATTTCTTAGCAATGTCTTATCTTTGTATAATCATCATGTGTGCGACTCAATGACTTTTTCCTATCCTGCAGTTTTCACTTTCGCTAAGTATCAGAATTTTTCAAGCAGCGAAAGATGACGGTGTTAACGTACTTTATGAACGGAGAAGCGAGAGCGACTGACCTATCATGGAGCTCATCTCTGTTGAGAGAAGTATCAGTGGGTAAAGAGGGTGAGTTTGCCAAATCCAAGCTGCTATGCACATTGTTTAGTTGCTTGATCAATGGACGCCTCTATTGTGTTCTATCAGCCCTCTGGTTTCAGCTAACTTCCTCTGTTTTTATATTGATGCGCAGAGGTGATCCAAGTACTATCTTCAAGTACAAATAGCTTTCACTAGTTCATCAGCAACTCACCAACCCGAAGGACTGACAGCATATGGCAATCAATCTTGGGTTTTGCCAAACTCCACTCTTTTTTTCATGATATTTGTTGCTGGACCAACTGGTAAATTCAGAAAGCAATATGGTTTTCTTGAAATGTGCCTGTTTTTTGTGTCCTACCCACACAGAACTAACCAGTTATATACACAAGTGCTGCAATGAATTTAATGGAAGTTTCTAAACACGATCACGAGCGATGTAGTGGGGCTCAAACTCGACTCTTGTTAATATTTAGCTGGCATGAATCCAAAATAGGCTACAGGTTGGTTGGAAATCTCTATTCATTTGTGGCTCTAAATTAAGTCTTTAGGATAAAGGACTATCAAATAGACAGACTTGATCATAAGAGACTCACCTATCTTAAGTTCTCTGTCGAGGTTACTTGTCTTTCCACTGCATCTTTCTTTTGTTTCTTCAAGAACAGTCAGGTGAGCTTCGTATTACTCAGGTTCTATTTATATGTTTCTAAGATGAAGAATTGTAACCGCCTGTAGTTTGTCTTCGGCTGGCTGTTTATATAAGCTCTATGTGTGCCTGCAGGATTCATTTGTCAGATTCTAGAAGATGTTAATGCAAATCTGGTTGCATATAGTGAATGTTAAGTATAAGCATTGTGGACTCTTTCAATGGACTACTAAAATATGGTTGGCGATGGCGACAGCGGTAACTTTTAGACCTAAAGGACTCGTAGGTTCGTCTTCTGAGCTGAAGTTTTCTTCTAACTTGAAGGCAGAGTTTTAAAACATGATTGTACGTGTTTATCACGGCTGGCGTAACTCAGCTGATTCTTATATCTTATATTCTTAGGCTTGTTCCAAATGCACCACTGAGTTTCGTAATGTTAAATTTTGTAAAAATAGTGTTCCATAAAAAGTAAAATTCGGAGTGATATTTGAAATAAATAAAATAAAGTTTGAATTAAATTTTGATAGAAATCAAATTCGATGTGATAGTAAAAATAAAGTTTGGAAAGTTAATTAAAACAAATAAAGTGGAGAAAGTAGAATTATTACAATAATTGGGAGAGCTTAAAATATTTTTTAATAAAATTTGTTAAATATTTCATTAAATATTTAAAATTTATAAAATATAAAAATTTTATGTTATAAATTGTTTTTATATTTATATTTATTAGTTATTTAAAATAAAAAATGTATAACTTATATTTTAAAAATTTTTTAAATATATTTTTTTCAATAACCACTCCTCTAACGAGTCATAGGTACTTATTGTAAATTTTTAAATTTTTAAATAAATATTATATATTGTAAAAATTATTTTATAATTTCGTCAATATTTTTAGAAAGCAAGTTTGGTTTCTAAGAATTTTTAGTTTTTTTTATATTAGAATAAATTATACTATATAAAATAATAAAATTACTTCACAATAAGATTTATTTTTGAGTTTTTTAGAAAAGTTCAAGTTCGCTCTCTAAAAAATTACATGAAATTATTTTTTCTTCAAAAATTTAAGTTTAAAGCAATTTTAAATTTCTCTTTAGTTCTTCTACTGACGTATTTATATTAATTATATGTTATTTATTTTTAATAAGATTATGACTATGACGCATAATATGGTCTAGTTTGGCGTTACACTTTGACGCTGGTGCGACTTAGAATATGTATCGATTTTTATAAAGTAAAATATTAGATTTTGTTTAAAGTAATTTAAACATAAGTGAAATTTTATTGTTCTAATCCAATGATTTAAAAGTAAGTATAGTTAATTATATTTAAATAATTTTTTAAAAAATAATTTTGGTAAATTACGAGGTCTAATCAAATTAATACACGCCTCGCCTGATCGCCTCGTATTGGAATTCTCATTCTATCCCTAAATATTCTTTCTGAAGAACTTGAAAGAAACTGTACATCAAATGGAAAAAAAAATCTTCACATTGTTATAGGAGTGGTAATATATGATCTGATTCAAAAATTTAACTCAAAATCGATCTATTTAATTAGGGTTAGGGTTAGAAAATTTGATCCTTATAAATATATATATTGGGTTAGGATTGAACGAATTGATCCGGTTATTATTAGGATCGATCTGGATTAATCCGAAATTGACCCACCAATCCGAAATATCATCTTTTGAAAGAACAATTTTTTATTTTTTCTTACCGTATAATAAAATATTGATAATAAAAATAATTGATAATAGTTATTTATAAATTATTAAATTATATTATATTTATAATTAATTATTTATTTTTATACTTTAGTAAAATAGTGTAAGATGAAATTATAATATTATCGAAAGTATTACTATATAGGTAGTTTTAATGACAAATTTAGATTTCGTATAAAGATTTTTATGAAAATTTTGTTAGATAGATATATTTGTCAAAATTTTTATCAAAATTATTAATATATATTTATAATTATAAGTTCAACTGTTATCATATATTTTCAAAAAATTAAAAAATAATTTTTTTAATATTTGAAGGACCGATGAAGATATTAAGAAATGCATATTTTGTCGGACATAATTATATCTCGTCAGTAAAAATATCGTGCACTTTTATTCGAACTGATCTTATAATTTCGCTGAATCTTAAAAATATATAATTAATAATTAATAATTTTAATTATTAAATAGGTCGATCCGAATTTGACTCAATTATTAGTAGGTTGGATTATGGTTGATAATTTTGACCTGTATAAATAGGTTGAATTAGGATTGAACGAATTTGATCCGATTATTAAATGGGTCGACCCAAACTGATCTACCAGTTCATATTGCCACCTCTACATTGTTGACACGCAACCATTGAAAAGCAGAATTATTTTGAGAGTGTTTATAAGAAATCTTTTTAATAAAAAGATATCTTAATCTTTTTTTATTTTTATTTATAAAATAATTAATAAAATTTTATATTAACGTAGTATTTTTTTATTTCTAAATATTTTAAAAAATTTATTGAAATTTTTAAATAAAAAATTAGAATAAAAAATAATAAAATTTTCTAAATATTACCGTGACATAATGCAAAATTTATCAAACAATCTTTTGATCACCCTGCAAACTTTAGGTTGGGGTGGCAATATAAGTCAATGGGTCGATTTCGGATCAACCCATATAATAATCGAGTTAATATTATTCAATTATAATCCAATCTATTTATAATCAGGTCAAATTCGGATCGACCCATTTAATAATTAAATTATTAAATAAAAATTAATTTTTTAATAATAGTATATATAAATTATTAATTATAATATATTTTAAAAAATATTAATTTTGACAAAATTTATAAATTAAATAAAAATTAGTTAAAATTAAGATAAATTAAAAATATATATATACAAATTAACTTCAAATTTTTTATTTTTTTCTAATTATTAAATAATATATACTATATAAATAATTATACGGATTAAACGAGTCAATTTCGGGTCAATCCGAATCCGTTTAAATATTTCGAGTCATTTTCAGATCGATCCGAATCCGAGTAAGACTTGACTCAAATTCGATCTTTTCGGATCAAATTTTCAGATTGGAACAAAATTTGCCACACCTAAAATCTTTATGTTTACATCGTTTACTAATCCAATACAAATGCAACGCGCTTGTGCGTACTCCTTCTGTAGGGACCACTTATAACGTGCGTCCAAAATAAACCCAGACCCCGATAACAAAAAAATTAAACCTACTTAATTAATTAATTTGTTTCCTAAAACTTTCGCCAACCCCACGCGGTACCTCTTTGCAAATAAAACTTTCATCATTGATCGTTCACGGCTCTCTCGTTTTTTCTCTCTTGAGAGAAGAGAAACCAAAAAAAAAACCAAAATCAAACCGGAACCCAAAACCAAAACCAAAAAGACCAAGACCAGCAACAGATCGCGAGAGGGAAAGCAAGAGAAGAGAGAAGAAAACCAGTTACCAAAAATGGGAAAGCCCGCGGAGCGCAATAGGAAGAAGAAGAAAGGCCGCCCATCTCTTCTAGACCTTCAGAAACGTTCTCTTCGTATTCACGAACTCTCCATAAACCCTAACGACAACAACAATTCTTCCCCTCAACAACAACAACAACAATCTTCTTCTTTTCATCGTCGATACACTCGCCGGAATCCGGCACCGCCGTCACCGGAATCACCAACTACTGCTGGTGGTGGTGACGATGATGATGATGAGGATGAAGAGGAAGAGGATGAGTTGGAGAATAATAGAAGGAAGGAGAAGAAACTAAAGCTTGTTTCGAAGTTGCCTGATAATAATGGGCCTGTTGAAGATGAGTCTGGTGGTGGTGATGGTGAGGATGAGGAATCTGGTAGGAGAGGGCGACGGATCCGGGACGTTGTTGATCAGAAGGTTGTGCTGTGCTTTTCTTTGCTGTGTGTATGTTAATTTTTGCTCGAGTTTTTTCTTGGTTGATGGTTGTAGGAGAGTGGGATTGGTGGTGATTTCTAAAGGATTGGGGAGGTCAGTGTGACAGACTGTGGATGAAATTGGGATAGTTCGGTGTCGATATGGAGCGTGTGATTGCTGGTGATTCGAATGTTTTGAGGAATTCGTGGACGGAATTTTGATTAGAGAAATTTTGACTCAGAGTCCGTTGGAATGTTTGAAGAATTCGGAGTTCAAATTAGACTCGGGATGATTAAATTTGTTATCGGATGTGACAGATCGATGAGCTCTGAAGCTACTGAAAATGTTGGATCACTTCAGATTATAGTTTGGAAGGTTTAATTTGTGTGTAAAATTGGGAATTTGCAGAGATCTGGGAGCTATGTGGTTTTCCTTTTGGGGGGGAATTTTGGGGATTTTAAATAAAGTTGGAGTCTTTGAGCAGCATCTGACAGTTAACTAGTGGATTTTAGTGTGTGCGTTGTTTTTGCGCGGGGAATTATCAGCACGATTAAAGAAGTCGTTGGTAGTCTCTCTGTACGATTCAGGATCGCGAATCCATGCGACTCGTGTCGGTGGATTTTCCAATCCGAGAATTCTTTCTTGATCTTGACTAAGTCAACATGCCAATCATTCCCTTCTTCTGTGTCTCGTTGAATTTCCATTTTTTTTTCGTTTTCAACTTTTTATTTCTTGTAGCAATACCGTTTATTGTAATCTGTCTATTGGTTTTGGGGAAAAGTTCAAAGTTGTCTTCTTTCTCTTTTCCCTCAAAAGATCTTCAGTCTTTTGTTTTTGTCTTTTTAATGAAAGAATTTTACTTATTTTTGTATTTCTACTGATGATTCTTGGATGTTGTTGGATTGCAGACACACAGTTCAGTGTCGAAAGCGACGGAAGTGCACCAAGGTCTGTTGAGACTCTTGCATTTATTTTAGTGTGTAATGACTGGTTGGTATCATCATCAATCAAGGAAATAAAAGTTCCAAGTTTTTGGCTATCAATATTTAATTCAGAATCATTTATTTGCTGTGTTGTGAGCACAGGTGATCATCGATCAGATTTTGGGCCCACTACACCTTTGCCGGACAAAAAGTTGCTCTTGTTCATCCTCGACAGGCTCCAGAAGTGCGACCCCTTCCTTGGTTTTTTCCACAATCTGCTTATAAAGGTGTACTGGTTTTTTGCAACAGATACTGATGATGCGATTTTCTTCTTTTGTTTGGTATTTTTATTCAGGAAGGACACTTATGGGGTTTTCTCGGAGCCTGTTGATCCGGAGGAGGTATGCTTGCTTTTCTTTTATACTTATTTCTGGGCGGATTTCTATTCTTTTGAGTAGTTATAGTTGTTGAGATGGGCTTCTGGTTGGTCAATGTGTACAGCTTCCAGACTACCATGACATCATTGAGCATCCAATGGATTTTGGGTCTGTCAGAAAGAAGCTAGAAACTGGTGCCTATAAGAATCTCGAACAGTTTGAGGTTGGTTGATGGTGTGTTTTTTTTTTTTTTTTCCCTCCTCCCATCCTGTGGTGCTTCAGTTTTACTGATTTTGACTCCTTGTTTAAGTTGCTGTTTGGGTTGGATGTTTTATCCAACTAACTAGATGCTTTAGAGATTAGTTGGTTATCTTGTTTTGTTATCTTTTACTGCTGAAATTGGTCTGGAATGTATGTGTTCCTTCTTGACTGCTCTGGAAGCGATTGCTGTCCCTTGTAACTCTGTCTTACCCTCTCTGAGTTTGTAGGCTTATAGCATTATCCAGAGTGAAATAAAATGCAAAAATCTGGTATTGCACTCGTCCTTGTGATTGGAGATGTCCGACTCGTTATGCACTTATCAGGAATAATAATAACCCCTTTTTTCCCAATACTGTTGTTACTCTATGTTCTCCTTCAGAAAGGGGATGTGTTAACTACAATCATGTCTGTTTACTTCTATCGACAGAGAGGCATAAGATGGCGTGGGGTATTTGAATGGATGCTATGTAATGCCTAAGAAATTATTTTCTGTTAATCAGTTAGTATGGTTAATCTTGTGGATGATGACCTCAATGCTAGAGAAACTTAGAAGCACTTGCAATTAGAGTTCTGGAATATATATGAAATCATTGATGAAGAATGACAATATTTGTCTCCTTGGAAAGGTTTACGTGTCTACAGATACCGTTGCATATGATTTAGTAGCATGCTGTTCCAAGGTGTTATATCAATTTGAGCAGCCCACCTTACTTTACAGATACCGTTGCATATGATTTAGTAGCATGCTGTTCCAAGGTGTTATATCAAGTTGAGCAGCCCACCTTACTTTATGCAGCTTTTGGTAACCTGCCTCATTATCAACAACATTCATGTAGTAATCTTGTTAAACTTTTTCTCTTTGTAATTGGGTTTTCAAGATAAAACGTGTGCGTCATTGGCATATTTCATTCTTAGTTTTTGTTGGAGAAGTATGATGTGATTTTTGGTAGATGGCAAACTAACATCTATTATGTGAAACAAATGTAGAAAGATGTTTACTTGATCAGCTCAAATGCTATGACATACAATGCACCGGACACTATATATTACCGGCAGGTATCTGCTGAATACTTTTTTGATATTGTTCTCTAATCTAAACCTGTATTTGATCAAACCTGTGTTTGTTTCAATTTGCTACAGGCACGAGCTATTGATGAGCTTGCTAAAAAGGATTTTGAGAATTTGAGGCAAGATAGTGACAATGAACAAGAACCAAAAACAGTTAGGAGAGGTAGACCACCAATCAAGGCTTATATGAAAAAGATGGCTGGCAAGCCTGCTGAGCGTGCTGTTTCTGATTTCACTTCCAATGCAACGCTTGCTAATGCTGGAGATAATCCTCTCTGGGCTAACATGATCAGTGACCTGTCAAGAAAAGGTTCAACACCAGATAAGCGTGGTAGTGCTGACATTACAAGGTCTTCTTACTCTCTCCGCGAGGTTCGATCTTATTCATGGGCAAGCGAGCATAAGTTTGATGTGACTGACGAAGCTACAGGTTACTGATTTTGCTCTGTTTTATGCTACCTAAAGAGAGACGAGTTATTCTTTGGATAATTAATGTTAAAAGTGGAGAAGCAGTCTTCTACTTTTCTCTAAACATCTATGGACTTTTTTTTATCTCTTCTATGTTTGTTGTAGGCTCGTCACTAAGGGGTTCTTTGATGAAGTACGGGAAGAAGCCAGCTGTTATAGATGAGAGCCGCCGCAATACATACAACCAACCTTTGCCGTCCTCCTTTGCACATGAGCTACCCATATTTGCGGCCTTTGATGGAGAAAGGAAGCAACTGGTACCTGTGAGTATCATGTTGAATCCTCAATTTGAGATGTCTCAACCTTTCTTAATATAGTAGTTCTAGAACTATAAATAATAGTCTGGTCTTTTTTTCATGAATTTCCTGATTGGGTGCTAGTTTTGGTTGGTGCAGATTTTGGCTAATCTATAGTTCCAGTGATGTGCTTTTGCTAAATGTACTCCTAAATAGTATTCAATTTTCATAAACATTTAACTGGAATACTTCCAAAATTCTTGTATTGAACCAAGCCTGCCTATGTAAGACTGTTCCAGTTTCATTGCTTATATTGGACAGCTATAGTTCACTTGACGCAACCATTTTACTTTTTTTTTTTTTTTACATTGAAGTCTACTTCTGGGAAATCTATAGGTTTTTAACTGAGAAACTCTTGCACCGGATCTGATGTTATATCACTGCTGTGTGTTCCTATCACCGTTCTCTTTCCTGTGTTAGGTAGCTTGGCTCCCTTGGTACACCGATTTCCATAAGTAGATAGATCTCTTTATTGTTTTGTCTACTTTGAAATATGCTCTTATCATGTTTATGTTCTTCATTTTGTTGTTGTCGTCTTTTTTTTTTCTTCTTCTTCTTCTTTTTTTATTTTTGCGTTCCCCCAACGTTTCGGACTAAATTTAATGCTGAAACAGGTGGGACTTTTCATGGAGCATGGGTACGCTAGGAGTTTGGCACGATTTGCAGCAAAGCTTGGACCCATCGGCTGGGAGATTGCTGCCCGAAAAATTCAAAGGTCTCTGCCACCTGTGACTAAGTTTGGCAGAGGATGGGTGGGAGAGAATGATGCTCCAAAACAATGTCAACCACCTGTATTATCCTCATCTCAACTGAACCCTTCTCCACCAAGAGCATTACCTAGCATGGAATTACCACATGATAGTAAACTGCCAGATAGGAAGGAACCTTCTTCTAACCAGCTTGCTGCTGAAGAAGGTCATTCCATGAGCAAAATATCTCCTGCAAGTGCCATCCACTGCGGATCTCCCGATGCCATGGATTGCTCTGAAGGTCGATATAATACCAACCTAGCAAGTCCAAGTAGTGTAGTGCGACCAAGGGCTCCCTTCCATCTTAATCAGAATATGAGTGTGCAGCCTACTTTGAATGGTTTCACTCCTTCATTTCTGCTTGACCCTTCAGCTCATGCTGCGCAGATGGTCAGGTCTCTGAGGCCTCCTGGAAACTTTGGTCTGGATGCACCAATGACGCATTCAGGAATTCTTAACTTGGTCTCTAGAGGCAGTAGCATAAATAATCAAGTGTATAGGAGTAAATCAGATATGGAGAGGGCAAAAATGGCAAGCCCAGTGGTATCAAACAATTCATTACCAGAGTCTGCCAATGATTCCCTAGGTCAGCTGGCAGGACTGAAACAGAATCAGAAGCAGTTTTCTGGCCCCCCTGACTTGAACATCAGTTTTCAATCACCTACTTCTCCTGCTTCCAGTGCGGTAGTTGATTCACAGCAACCTGATTTAGCGTTGCAGCTTTGAGGATACAGAAATTTGTATGAATTTTGGTTAGGCATAGGAAGCGAAGCGGTCTCATGAATTGCACCCTTCAGGTCTGATGCAGGCAAAGAATGCTCACTTTGACAAATTTTTTTATAAGCGCCAACATAATGTTGTAAAATTGAAGGAAGGTGGATGTTTGTACAGATTAACGCATTGGTATAAATTATGGGACTGAGCAGCTGATTGCGATTTCTTACATTCATAATCAAAGATTAGTAGAACAAAGTTTTTGGCTCTCTTGTCAGTCTTACAGGACTTGCTCTATATCAAGCGTTTAGCTGTATCAACTTCTCTTGATGATGTGTTGTAACAGGTTGTGTCATTTATATTCTTTCAGCTGAGTAAGAGTGCATTTGGGAGCGTTTCTTTAAAATTTAAAATATTTTGTTCTATTTAGAAAAAATAAGTTCTGTATTTTTGACATAAAAAATAATAATAATAAATAATAATAAAATTTTATTATATTTTTTTAAAATTTAAATAAAAATTATAAAAAATTATTAAAAATATAAATTAAAAATTAAAAATTATTTTTTAAAGCATATTGCTAAACGCTTCCTAATAAGCATCAGGAACGGGATATGTTTCTGAGGATGTGCCTGTTGAAGGTACCCTAGTTCCAGTCGGGGTCGATCTGAGTTTGCTTATGAAAAACTATTTTGATAATAAAGAATTTTTTTAGTAGAGTTTCTAAAAAAGCAGATTTGTGTTTTAGTTTAAAATTTTATCATATAATAATTTTATAAAATATAATTAATTTGTCTCAAATTTAAAAGAAAATATTAGAATTTCACAAAAAATTTTTTTAAAAGATGGAAAATAAAAAGCAGATAAAATAAGCAATGCCAAAAGAGTCTCTTCTTCTAATTTGATGCTTGCCGAAAGGTTGTGTTTGGTATTACTTATAAAATATAAATTTTTTAAAATAAAAATATATAATAAAAAATTTCATTATATAAAAATTTTATATTTTTAAATAATTTTTTAAATATTTATAAAATATACATTAAAAAATATATAATTAAAAATTAAAAAAATTTTAAAAAATACAATTCCAAACGCACTCTATACATTTGCTTTGTCATCTGTATGTGATACGCGCATTTTTTAGGGCAACGCAAATAATTGCCCAGATGTTCGTCGCAAGCATGTCTGACTGTCTTTGTACAGACAGCTTATTGAGGATACTTCGGTTTAATTTAGACGCTCTTTGAGAGTGATTATAAAATAAATTTTTTAAATTGAAAATTATTTTTGTATTATGTTTATAAGTAGATTTTATTATTTTGATTTAAAAAATTAAGTGATAAAAAAAAATCTTACTATATAAAATATGAATAAAAAGTTGATAAAAAAATTTTATATAATGGAATGTCAAATAAATCCTTACTTGTATAAAAATCACGTGCTTTTGGACATATTTGATAGTATTATTATTTATTAAAATTTTATTTTAATTTTTTGCTTTTCATATAAATTTTACAGTATTTTTACAAAAAAGTATAAAATGCAGATAAATTCTATATTATAGTTTTTTTAATACAAAAAATCAGGCTTATTAAGTTTTACAATAATTTTGTTTAAAATTTTTTGTTAAACAACGCTTCAAAATACCTTTTTTTTAGTTTGCAAGGGAATGAGTGAGCGTAAATGCAGGGAAGGTAACTGTTATGAGAAGCCATATTTCAACGAAGTTAAATAAGATTAATTTGCTGGTTTATTTATTCAGTTTATAACCTTTTGCTGTTTTTCAATTGAATTCGTGGGCAGTGATTTTTGAAAAAAAAAAAAAAAATCTTTCTCCTGTTATGCGGCTGCTGAGAAGGCTGTAGGAGATAAGAAAGTGAAAGACACAAAAATGCCACAAGTTGCATGCCATTGCCTTCACAGTTAAGAAAAGTTGATAGATACATGTTTTTTTTCATAATAATACCAACAACCATGATTGAGTAAGATTAGATTATTATTATTATTCTTCTTAAAGATTAGAGAAAAGAAAAGAATCAAGTGAGTATATATGTTGAAGGGCGTGTTTACCAACACCCCTAAACTCCACTTCCTTTAAACTCAAGTTTCACATAAATATTTATAAAAATTAAAATAAATTTTTTTATCAATAAAATTTTTTTAAAAATTCAAATTTAAAACTTACTAAAAATATATAATTAATATAAAATTTTATTTTTTATTAAATATTTTTTATTTTTATTTTATTTTTTAAATTTATTTTCTAAAAACTCCACTTCCACCGCCTAGGTAAACACGCCCGAAGGCTGCTTAAGAATGGAGGAAGGAATTTTATTTTAGACACAGTTTGGGGTACTTTTTGTTTCCATTTTATTTTAATTTTTTATTTTATATTTTTAAATAAATTTTTTATAATATTGTAAAAAAAATTTTTAAAATAAATAATTATATACCGTAAAATTTTATTATTACTGATTTTTATTTAATAAAATATTTAAACTTATTTTTCAAATATTTTAGAATATATCTGCTTTAAAAAAACATTATTTTATAAATACGTTCAAATTTCTTCCAAATTTCTATATACATAATAAATAGTTTTTTTCATATGATGATACAGTGCACTCTAAATATTATAAGAGACGTTTGGAATTATTTATGAAATAAAAATTTTTAAAATAAAATATATTTTTTTATTTTAAAAAATAAGTTTTATTTTTTTATTTTTAAAAAAATAATAAAAATATATAATAAAAAGATCTCATTACGTAGAATTTTTTTATACTTTTTAAATTTTTAAATAAATTTTTTAAATACTTATAAAATATATATTAGAAAAAATAAAATAAAAAATTTAAAAAAAAAATCGGAGAAAAACTGAACCAACCACTTCCTATAGCAAGGGAGGTCTTTTTTGAAATATAAAAGAATCAGAAACGAACTTTGTGAAAATAAAGAAAAGAAAATTATTGTTCTAGGAAATGGAAGAAAGCTTTATTGATTGATCGTTATTATGTTTAAAAATACTAGGTAGGTGAAATTTCACGTAGGTAGCTTTTCGAAATTATTTTAAAAATTGAAATAAAAATTAAAATAAAAAATAATGAAATATACAAATCCTATAGTGATGGAATATGAAATAATTATTTCATTGTATTAAAAAGAAAAGGAATAAAATTATCGTCTAGAAACAAGGCGGGCATAATAGCTAGCTAGGTAGGTGAAATTTCACAATCAATCTCCAAATCGATCCATCCACATATTAATCTCCAAATTCATATAATCAATATTAACAGTAACACAATAAACATAAAAATAAAATAAAATACAAAACATAAAAATATAAGAATTTCAGGGTTATTTATTTCTTTATGATCTCAAAATATAATTTTTGAATTTAGTATTACAAATTTATTTTTTAAAATTTACGGATAAGCCCTTCATCTTTATCTTCAATAATAAAAACCCCTAAACAAAAACAGAAACAATTCTTTCTTTGTGTTTCCCTGTAAGTAGGACCTGTACACTTACCTTCCAACTCCCGCCAAAAAAACGTTTACCGTTTCCTTTCTTCCGAACCAACTTATATGTAACCGCTACCGCCGGCGACGTCGACAACGAACCACCGCCTTGTTAATTCTCTTAAACTTGTTTCGTTCACTTCGCAGAACATGTTTTCCCACCCGGTAGGCTTTATAGGAACAAACCCGAGCCCCGGCGTCCGGTCTCTTGAGTTGATGTTCACAGTTTCTCTCCAGTCTGCAACGTAAGCGGAAACCCTTCGCCGGAATTTCGTTTTGAACTCCGGCCATGCTTGGTACTTGTAGTGAAACACCGCTGCTTTCTGGCTTGGAACTCTTATCCATCTCCATCCTTGTGCTAGTTCTCCGAAATGGTGAACTTGGTTTGTTAAAGACGCCCCTGGCCGTCCTGCTACTGCTTGTAGAAGAACTATAGACTTGTGCCGTTCTTCGGTTAACCTTCGACACGTGTAACCTTGGGTTACACCTTCGGGTGGGTGTTGTTTTAATCCCGACGGCCCGAAATCTATGCAACTGAAAGAAACCTGACCGATTCTTTTCTTGATAATTTTTCCGGCGGGTGGAAGTAGAGAAGGAAGCATGTTTGGATTGGGGTTGGAAGAGTTAGACCATGTAGGAGAGAAGAAGAACTCGTCGACGTCGATGAACGCCATCCAGGTGCAGGAGTTCTGCTGCGCCGCGGCGCAGTGAGAGAACCCAGATTCTTGCGTCTTCGGCCACGGCCAGTAAACTGTGCTGACGTTGTACCCTGACGCAGTTAATTTCTTCGCTGTTTTTTCTAACTCATCTTCGCTGCCGTTATCGTAGAGAATAAATTTCTCTACGCCGACCGATGAATGGTATGTAATCCACTCCGGCAAGAACTTCGCCACGTTAAATACCATCGTGCATGCGCAGAGGTAATGCTTCTTCTTTTCTTCAGGTGCCGGCGGCAGCGGTGGAGCACGATAAGTTGCAACGGTCGGAAACAGAGACATTTTTGGGACTTTGAAAGTGACACGAATATCTTTACCATCATCTTCTTCTTCTCCGGGGATGGCGAAAGAAATGTTTTGTAAATTCGGGTGAGCGCAGCGGAATACTTCCTGAGCGGAGACGGACACTGTCGCGGTGTCGATAACACGATCACCGTAAAGAAAAACACAACGAAGATCTGCCGGAGACCGGTTATTACCTTGCCGCAAGTTAATTCCTTTTGCGAAAACGATAACGTCGTCGCTCGTCGATACCGCTTCGTAAACCAACCTTGTCCATTTCGCCATGTTCGTTCTTCGTGTTCTAGCAACGCTTGGTGTTGTTTCCTTGCCAGCGCTGCTGAGAAGCTTTGGAGCATGATAAGGTAAGCTTCGCCGAACAGACACAGGCATATGGCAAAGAAAAGTAATCTTATTAGAAGACGGAATTTTGCCACGTGGTATAGCCGGAGATATCGAACCATCGGAAAACTTGCATGAGAAATTATAATTCGATTTTAAGTTCTCGACTGCGTCGGGGGTAATTGGAAGAACAAGAAGAAAAACTTCCCAATCAGGAAACAGTACTGCGTCGTCGATCAACGAAGGTGATCGCCTGTAAAAACCGGATGTTTCAACTACGGCGAGGTTTTTGTTGATGAGTTGGTGATGAAGCTGGTGAAGAACAGAAGGGCTAACTTCGAAGAGAAGGCTACGGTAGACAGATAAGAATAGAAGAGTTGATACCAGAGTTAACCATAGCGCCCCTCTGAGTGGACTACACCGCCGTAGAATACGACCGCCGTCAGTGGGGGTGGTGATGGCTGTTTTTTCCGTCATTGAAATGAAGAAAAAGTTTTGGACCGGCTGAGGAGATGGAGAAGAAGAGGCGTTCACGTTTTTGACTCTTTTGGAATGACTAGTTAATTAATTAATATATATATTTTATTGAATGATTAATATGTAATTATTTTTTTAATTAATGCTAATTATTATTATTAGTATTCCAGTAAGAGTGTGGAAGAATATTGAATGTTTAGTGAAAGAATATTTCCTAAAAATGTAAAAATTTTGTTTTTATTAGTTTTCTGAAAGAGAAAATTTTCAAAAATACTACATATTTATATTTTTCTTTACTTTAAAATGAAGTTTCTCTTTCTTTACTTATAATCTTTAAACCTAAGCACAATTTTCTTTTAACATAATTAATCTTTTAAGTGAAGAAATAAGTTTGATTTAAACAAAATTATAATAACAAAATTATTAAACATCATTAATTATGGAAGTTGTAGTTTGCTTAGATGAACATGGGAAGGAAACATTCTTTTGTCATGGGGATTGATGTGCTATTAATATAATAACACAATGGATATAAAGATAAAAAAATATTTAAATTGAAAGAATAAAATGGAATTAATTATAAGTTAACAATAGTATAGATTAATTAGTTGAAGTAATAAAGAAGAAGAATCTTGGAACTTTTCTGGAGATGGAAGCAAAGGTGAGCTGGGAAGTAGAGACCTTATTTATAGTGTACTAATATATTATTAAGAATTAATAAACTTTATCTATTGTTTAATATTTATAGTGCAAAGCTACCTACTGCTTAAGGATTCTATGGGAGTGCTTAAAGCTTCTTTTTAAAAATATATTAATAATTTTAAAAAGTTTATATGAAATTATTTTGATAATTATAATTTATCTATTTTTAAATTTTACAAATAATATAAAAAGTTTAAAATAATAAATCAAATAAAATAAAAAATAATTGAAAATACACTGTCAAATAAAAAATGCCACAAAAATGATGTTCATTTTTAAAATCACATGACAATAAAAAAATTAGAAACTTACAATAATACAAAAATAAATTTATATAAATAATTGTCACTAAATCTCAGGTTTTTTAAGGATTGTTTTGGAGTCTTTATAAAAAAATATTTTTTAAACAAAAAGATTTTTATAAGTTTTTAAGGTGGCTTCAAATTATTATTTGATCATTAATAATTGCTTGGGTCTTTATTGGGCTCCTTTTGGTTCAGCCTATTAAATAGTTTAATGGGCCGTGACTAGGGTCAGCATTAGTGTTTCGGCCTAGTTAAGTTTTAAGTCCACTTATAGTACTTCTTCGTGCACGTTAGCACTGTGGTTGAGACGCTTCTCCAACTATATTCGTTATAAAAGTTTTTAATTTTATTTTTTAAGTTGGACGCGTTTCACAAAATTATTCTTTAATTTTTATTTTATGTTTTTTCAAATAAATTTTATAAAATATAAAAAAATTATGTACTAAATTTTTTCTTACTTGTTATTTCTTTAATCAAAATAATAAATTTTATTTATTGAAAGTAATTTTTTTTTCAAAAAATTATTTTTTAAAACTGCTCTCAAGAATACTTTAAAAAAATTTTAAAATATCTTTAAAATAAAATTTTTCTGAAATAAAAATTATTTTTATTTTTTTAAATTTATTTTTTTATCTCAAAAGAAATAAAACAAGCAAAAAAAATCTTACTACAAATTTTTTTTAATATTTTTTAAATTTAAATAAATTCTAATATTTATAAAAAAATATATTAAAAAAATATAAAATAAATTTTTTTTGAAAAAAGCTTTCCGGAACGGAGCCCTAACCATATATTGCAAGAGAAATATTATAATTGTTTCTTGGTCAATGAACACCATAGCTGCCCCTCCTATATTTCTTCTTTCTGCGTTATTGCTATTTCATTCATGCGAAACAAAGCGAGGTTGCATTTCAATATTACGAAATTTCACTTTCTTTTCTCAAAATTTAAATTTAAATTATTTTATATATTTTATTGTTATTTAAACTTTTTAACTATTTAAGTGAATATTTTATTGCTATTTTGAATTTAGATAATTTGTAGTTTTAAATTCATTTTTCAAGTCATATGTTATACAGTTAACCATATTAAATATTTTTTTTTTTTTTTTTTTGAGGGACAACATTTTCAGTTAATTATTGAAACTGTAGTTTAGGCTCTTTTCTTTTTTCTTTCAGCGAAGACTTGTTTTTGTTTCTTCGCTTCTTCTTCTCTTTTCTCTCTCTGACTCCAATCAATGTATTGCTTCTCATTCTCTCAGATCAGAGAAGAGATTGATATATAGAAGAGAGACAGAGATTGAAGATGGGGAACTGTATTGATAAACCAAATTCTCAAACTTCTACTGATTCAAGGTTTTCTGTTTCAGGTATTAACTATTTTAGTCAATTTACTTGTTTGTTCTTCTTTTTCCCCTGTTTTTGGGTGCTGAATTAATATGCTTTCACTTTCTTGAAATTTAACGGACTCATTTTACCTTTTTTCCTTTTTAAAGTTATTTAAGTAGACATTAGCTGATTTTGGCTTGATTATTGTCGTACGCTGAAAATTTTCTGTTTGATGCAAATTGCTCAAAGTCAAGATCTTCATTTTTGGTGTATTATTTCAGCTATAGTGGATTGAATGAAATGAATGAGAACGTAGACCTTATTGATCTGTTTGTTAGCTCTAATTTGTCATTGTTGTTGAAGTTAGAAAGCCGATGTGAATTAATCTTATCATAGTACTTACAACTGAATACTTGTTCTTGTTGAAATTTTGTCTTGTTTGTAGGCCCTTCATCTAAGACAAGTACAAGCAGAAGCAGCATGTCAGCCGCAGGAACATTATCAAGCATGAGCAGCAGTACCTATCGTCAATCTATCGGCAGTGTAATGAGCACTGATGATATGTGCCCAGATGGTCATATACTTGAGGTGCCAAATCTCAGAGTCTTCACCTTTGCGGAGCTCAAGAGTGCTACGCGAAATTTTAAGCCGGAGATGGTTTTAGGGGAAGGAGGATTTGGGAGGGTTTTCAAAGGGTGGGTTGATGAGAAGACTCTTAATCCTACAAAGAGTGCACTAGGAATGGTTGTTGCTGTGAAAAAACTCAACCCTGAGAGTATGCAAGGGATTGAGGAGTGGCAGGTGATTTTTGAAGCTTGAATTGCTTCACTTAGAAAGATTAGCATAGAAAGAGGCACTTTGTTGAAGTGATTATATGTCAATTCCAGGACTTTAGAATAGATGATGATATAATAGATCGTCGTGAGTTTTGAAGCTTATCAAATGAGTAGCTTAGACGTGCATTTTTTAGGGAGAGTACGAACTAAAATTTACAGATGTAAGTATCTTGGTGGTTGCAACATACCAGAATTATTGTATGTTCTGGAAAACACAAAAAAAGTTCATGACACAAAAGACGGACGGATATTCCACGTGATGTATTGTATATTAAAAGTTGATTGTATTGCTAAGAGTTGATAAATGCTTTCAGTAGCTTACATTCTGAATTGATTGAAGATACTGGTCACAATTATGCAGAATGTTAACTTCATGATTTAGCTTTGAGAAACACCTAGTATACTTATTGCTGTTCCGTGTTCTGTGATTGCAGTCTGAAGTAAATTTCCTAGGAAGGCTGTCGCATCCCAATCTTGTGAAGCTGTTGGGGTACTGCCTGGAGGACAAGGAGCTCCTCCTTGTGTACGAATTCATGGCAAAAGGAAGTCTGGAGAACCACCTCTTTAGGAGTAAGTCATGCAAACTTGTTGAAGCTCTATTTACTACATATGCATCTTTTCTTGAACATGATCATCAATTTGTTATGATGTGATACCTTTCTTGTGTGTTGCCATATAGAACGAATTAAGATAAATGTGGGTTTTGTTGGATTCTTATTATGATGCAAAGCTGTCAAAATAACCATGTCACATCTTATTTGCAAATCGAGTTACTATGTTTATTCTTTATCTTGCATGCCAAGTTGTTAACAATTCTGTCATGGATCTTTTTTTAATCTGCACACACATAGGACATATTGAGCTTTATGTTTGATTCAGAAATTGTGTAGATTTTGGTCTTTTCTGCGTACGGAGAAAATGCTTACTGTATCTTTCTCTGCAGGAGGGGCAGCTTTTCACCCACTCCGTTGGAGCCTAAGGCTGAAGATAGCAATTGGTGCAGCAAGGGGGCTTGCTTTCTTGCATTCATCAGAGAGGCAAGTAATCTACCGTGACTTTAAGGCCTCAAACATTCTCCTTGATTCAGTAAGTACTGCTACACCTACATGCAATTCTCGTTCTCACAAATAAAATTGGTAGCTATTGCTATTCATTTGATTTCTATTTTAATCTGTAGAATTATAACGCCAAGCTTTCAGACTTTGGCTTGGCAAAGCACGGGCCAACAGGCAACGCATCACATGTCACAACTCGAATCATGGGTACTTATGGATATGCAGCACCGGAGTATGTTGCTACTGGTGAGTTACAGAATCAGTTTCCCTTACTATTTTATGCTCATGAAGACATCTAAAAAACTAGTAGGAGAATCCAAGATTTTATACACAATGTTAGTAGGTGTTCTTAAACATGAGATTTTTGGTGCCAAGTGTGGACAAATATGAATAGTTCTTCTTTTGTCAAAATTGAACCTGTAGGAAGAGTGGGACTACATGTGTCAACTTGCTTTATGACGGATATAGATTTGATCAACACTCATTGAAAGGTTGTATCATTTTGCAATTGCTCACGCTGGTCCTTTTAGACTTGTTCGCTGTGGTCCTCAGCCACATCCAAATCACAATAATGTGCTCCACTGATTCTCTCAACTGCCCTGTGCTCCATGATTGCATTCTTGACAATGAGTCAACTTTGGTTATCTAGTTCACATTTTGTTCGGATTAGTTCACATAGTATGGAAAGAAACCTGTAGGTTGATCTGATTTTTCAACTAACCAAACTCATTTCAACATAGAAAATAACTGATGCTAAGTTTTATCCTGCAAACCAGGCCATCTGTACGTGAAGAGTGACGTCTATGGATTTGGTGTAGTGCTGCTGGAGATGCTCACTGGCCAAATGGCATTTGACAATAATCGTCCTAGCGGGCAACACAATTTGGTTGACTACGCCAAACCATTGCTTGCTGATCGCAGGAAACTAGCTAGATTAATGGACCCCAGGCTCGAAGGACAGTATCCTTCGAAGGGTGCTCTTCAAGCGGCTCAACTAACTCTCAGGTGCCTCTCTGGCGAGCCCAAAGCCCGCCCTTCTATGAAAGAAGTAGTCAAAAAACTAGAAAGTATAGAATCAATGAAGAGCAGGGCAATAGACAGAGAAGGCAGGGATGTTCAGTCTGGATCTTCTAGGAGCCGCAACTCACATTCACAAGTGAATCATCATCGTTCACCCAAGCACCATCGGCATGATAGCAATGCAGGAACTTCCGTCCATCATCCAAACCGTTCTCCTAGAGTGCGATGATAAGATGCAAAACAACCATTATAACGTTGATCATTTTATTCTTGTAGAGAAGGCAGCCATTTTTGAGAATTGTGGCACTAGTTCTAGTCGGGTTTGTTATGAATTGCGGTTACATAATAATATATGAAGAAGAGCCCAAATTTAACAGCGTAGAGTTATGTCAATCTGAGTGCATAATCTTTTTAGGAGATTGAAGGGATGTTTTATGTTTGGAAGTGTTTATTAAAAAAAAATTCTTTTTAAAGAAATATTTAAAAAAATTTTTTAAAATAAGTTTTTTTACTTAAAAGTTAATAAAATAATTAATAATAAAATTTTAAGATGTAAAATTTTTTTAAAAATTTTGTAGAATATTTTAAAAGTTTTATTTAGAAAAAGAAAAAAAATTAGAATAAAAATGAAAAGATAAGTTCTTCCAAATATCCACCGATTCTGATACTATATTAATGTCAGATATTTAATTTAAAAATTAGTGATAAAAAGAGATGTTCTGAGCACAAAGTTATACTATTAATTAGTGTGACCATTCTTTTTTATGAGTTAATATTATAATTTAGTCAACAAGATTAAAAAACTACTGTATATATTATAATGTTTTTATATTCGGATTTAAATTTTTATATCACTTGTTTGTACCTTATTCTTAAAATCAAGTGAATCATGGAAAGTTTTTGACAAAATTGTAATGCAATTCCTTAGTGTAGTTCTGTTTTGTTTTTTGTACAAGGGGCTTTAATAAATCTATAGTAGTTGTAAATGGGCTTTTATAAATCTATAGTGTTTGTAAATGGGCTCTTACAAAATTGGTAAATAAATATGATAATTGCTATGTTTATAATCACGATTAATATTTTAATGTGCCAATACATGTATACAGAATCACTATAAAGATGTGATTCTTTTAGTTTTGAAAGTGAATTTTTTAAAATAATTTTTTAAAAATGAATTATTAGAAATAGTATTGTTGAAAATGATATATTTTTTTTTATTGGAAAATGAGTTGAAGTGATTTTTTGTGCTTTTTTTATAATATAAAGTAAATTAAAAATAATTGTTTAGTAGAAGAGAAGTGATTTTGGTGTTGAAAAAAACACTCTAAATCAATTGATTGATGCATTGATCTTGATTCAAAATTAACAATTTTGAAATAAATATTGGCTTATTACTCCTTTTCTTTTCATACATCAACCAGGAAGAGTATAAATACATCAACCATTCCCGCGATCTCAGTTTTCTTTCGTTCACTTCAATTACTCGTTTGCTCGCTTACGGAGCTCAGCCATGGTGCTTATCTACAACAGTAGATCTCTTCTTCTTCTGTTCTTCTTCCAGGTAACACTCTTTTCTTCTCTTTATATATCGCTGTTGCCTTGGATCGGATGTAGATTCTTCGTTCTTCCTCGATGATTTTGACCAATTAGGTTAGATTGAATTCGTTTGATTTTGTTGGGATGGTATGGAACTTGATCAGTGGGACAGAATTGAATTCCTTTGTTACCCGTTTACTGCTGAATCCGGACTTTCTCGGTCTGCTTCTGCCCTCGATTTGAGTTTTTTTTCTTTTCCCTGTAGGAGCTTACATTCTTTTCGATCGAAGCTAAATTTCGGCGAAATATTCATGTGATTGTAGCTGCTTGATAAAACAAATGATGAATAATCAGTAAGGGATGCTATTTGTTTTTTGTGAGGAACATTACTGCAAAATCTTCAGTAATTTTTGCTTTCATTTGTTTCGGATTAATGTTGCAACTTATATTTCTTCATGATGATATGTCCTGTTCAGGATATCTTCAGTTTAGCTTTTCAAATGCTAATTTTCATTTATCTAGAAGCAAAATTTTGTTTGGTGTTGCATAATGACGTACCATTGTTTGCGCAGTTGATGACATATATGGTTGCAGTTAGCTCACAAGTGCTAGATATGGATTCTGTTGAGATAAATTCTCTTCAAGGATTGAAAGTGAGCTGATTTACTTTATAATTTCTTAATTATGAAAAAACTATAAAATCATCTTTTAAAGCTGTTATAAGTAGTTTTCTAATTTTGACATATGTATATACATACCCATGATTTAATTACATGTCATGTATGTCTATATGTGTGTTTTTTTTTCATTGGAAAAAGTTGAGAGAGAAACAATTTCTTTACGAAAGGCACTCCAAAAAAAGTGAGAGAGAATCTCAAAGTTGCCAAGGTTGTGATGGTGGAGAGGTTTGGTTGCGTCTTCTTGTATATGCTGCATCTTTTGATTTTATGGAAGTTCAAGGCATTTGCTCATGTTAATATTGCTCATTTAAGAAAATAGCTAGAAGTAATAGTTTGACAAGGAGTATTGCCCAGTGAGAAGTAATAGTTTCACAAGGGGTATTGCTCAGTGAGAAGTAATAGTTTCACAAGGAGTATTGCCCAGCGAGAAGTAATAGCTTCACAAGAACTAGGCTCAGTGAGAAGTAATAGTTTCACAAGGAGTATTGCCCAGTGAGAAGTAATAGTTTCACAAGGGGTATTGCTCAGTGAGAAGTAATAGTTTCACAAGGAGTATTGCCCAGCGAGAAGTAATAGCTTCACAAGAACTAGGCTCATAGGTCCAAGCAGCAATATGAAAGGAAGCACTTCATTTAAGAAAGTAGCAAGAAGTAATAGTTTCACAAGGGTGTAGCATCCTTTTCTAATAGGGAAAGTTTGAAACGTTTCTGAACGATTAAGTAATCCTCGTATCCTTGATATAAGTATGTATCGAATTCGAATTGAAGAAGCCACATTTCATGTCTTGGGAAATTATGGATGTATTGATCTTACGAATTTAAAGATGATCATATGAAGTACGGTACACTTTACTTATATGTCAATATATTAATTTGGTGAGGTTTAAGAGTGAAATTTGATCTCAAGTATGATAAATATCTTCCCTGCCCTCTAATATACATACCTAAAAGTTATATCTTTTGTAGAATAATTAGCTAATGTTTGCTGACTTCAGTTTGTTACACTTTTGGTTGATATTCGGATCATGACTATAACGTAAAAGGGTTTGCATACTGGTCCAGCAGGAAAATAGCTACGAAGTAGACAATTCAGTTAGACAAGATGGCTCCTTTAAGCCCAATGAGGTAACGGAATACAACATGTTTACATGCAAACGTAGATTTTAAAAAAATAGAAAAATTTATCTATTTAGTTTTATATGAAAGTTTAGATTATTTATTTATTCTCATTGTCGCAGAATATTAATATTACTGGCACATATATGGACGCTTCTGGTGATATCAAAGCTTATACAGTCAATTCAAATGATCTGTCTTCTTCATGGATGTGGGGAAATTCAGTTGATGAGAAGTATGCGCAGCAAAGGAAGAGACTGGTATTCTTATAACAAACCTCAATCATTTTCTTACTGATTCGCAATAGTAGGATTTGCATACTATCATTACTGATCCTCTGTTGCAGCACATGTATTATATTACTCAAGATTCTTGTGCAGTCACATTCTTGTGTCATGTCCTTACTGTTGTTTCACATCCATGAAAATTCAGGATGAAGAAGGTCCACCTCGAAAGACTATCTACAGACAACAGGAAGGTGATATTAATCCGAATAATCAGGCACAGAAATCCATCTTTGCTAGTCCTTTGAAGCACAGACGTCAGGTAATTAACTTCTTATTCATGATTTTATGTTATCAATTAAGCCCTTCTTCTGGCTTTAATAGCTTGCCAATTGAAGCAGGTCTTAAGGAGAAGAAGAAAAACATCCCGAACTTTTCAATTGACCCGGATGGGCAGGGATGCTGAACTAAACTTGGAGACAGAAGCAATAGAAAAGTCGAGGCAGTTCGATACCACAATCAGGGGTAAGTACAGCATATGGAGGAGGGAATATCAAAACTTCTATACAGATTCCACTTTGAAGCTCATGAAAGACCAGATTATTATGGCTAAAGTTTATACAAGTATAGCTCGCTTGAAGGGGTACACAGATATACTTGAATTACTGAAGAAGCACATCAAGGAAAGTCAAGATGCTATTGGAGAAGCGAGTTCAGATGAAGAGCTGCGTGAAGGGTACAGTTAATCCTGATAGTCTTTCCAGAAATGGATTGCTCCTTAGACAACTGCCGTATTTTATACTGACATACTCCTTTTAATCTTTTTCAGTGCCCTTCAAAGAGCAAAAGCTATGGGCCACATACTGTCTGAGGCAAAACAGTCTCTTTATGACTGTGATATTGTGGCAAGGAAGCTGAGAGCTATGACACAATCCACAGAAGACAACATAAGTGCAGAGAAGAAGCAAAGTGCCTTTCTGATCCAGCATGCTGCAAAGACAGTCCCTAAGCCCCTGCATTGCCTACCTTTACAGCTAACTACTGATTACTTCTTGAAAGGTTACAGGACCAAAGAGCAGCCAGATAAGCAGAAGCTTGATGATCCATCCTTATACCATTATGCTATTTTCTCGGATAATGTTCTTGCGACATCAGTAGTAGTCAATTCTACAGTTGTGAATACCAGGGAACCAGAAAAGCATGTTTTTCACATAGTTACAGACAAGCTTAACTATGCAGCTATGAAGATGTGGTTTATTCTCCATCCTCCTTCAAATGCAACAGTAAATGTGGAGAACATTGATGATTTCAAGTGGCTCAATTCATCGTACTGTTCGGTTCTTCGACAACTTGAGTCTTCAAGGCTAAAAGAGTACTACTTCAAATTCAACCATCCAACATCAATTTCTGCTGGAAACGATAATCTCAAATACAGGAACCCGAAATATTTGTCTATGCTCAACCACCTACGGTTCTACATGCCAGAAGTCTATCCGAAGTTGGAGAAGATACTATTTCTTGATGATGACGTTGTTGTTCAAAAGGATCTCACACCACTTTGGTCTATTGATATGAAAGGGATGGTGAATGGAGCAGTGGAAACCTGTAAAGAAAGCTTTCACAGGTTTGAAACATACCTTAACTTCTCTAACCCGAAGATTTCCAAGAACTTTGATCCACAGGCTTGTGGATGGGCATTTGGGATGAATATCTTTGACCTTAAGGAATGGAAAAAGAGAAACATTACTGGCATATATCACCATTGGCAAGATCTGGTAATGAAAATTTTAATCTTTGACAATTTTGTTGAGTCTGCTCATTTTGCTTTTGTCTACTTACTTCCGTAGTCATTAATCATCTGACAGTAATGCCTTTGGATTATCTATGAGCTGCATGCTACGCATATCAGAAATTTCTTCTCTTTTTTAATATTGCGTACTAACTTTTCATGTATGTCATACTAGCAGCTAGAACAAAATGTTACTCCTTTATCCTTGCTGTGTGTACTTAAATAAGTGAGAAAACTAGAAGTTCACTGCATTATCATTGAGAAGTCTGGATGTCCTGCATGAGCTTGCATCATCACGAAAACAAATACGGAATACAAAGGGTGACTCTGCTCATGTATCTTGCAATGCTACAATTCTGGTTTGCATGTTGTCCTACTTGACAAGCACAATTCTTACTGGAAACTAGCTATTTTCATTCCAAGAACTATATAAGCTATATTATTAGGCAACCTACTTAACTGATTATTGGTGATAGATTGCTAGTTATTAGCTTGTTCTATAAATCATGTCTATTAAAAGCGCAATGTTTTCCTTTTTGAGTCCATTTTCATTTGCTGCAGAACGAGGACCGCACACTCTGGAAGCTCGGGTCACTGCCTCCTGGATTGATAACATTTTACGGTCTGACATATCCGCTTGACCGGAGCTGGCATGTTCTGGGGCTCGGCTATGATCCAGCTATCAGCTCTCAAGATATTGAGAAAGCAGCCGTGATTCACTATAATGGGAACTATAAACCTTGGCTCGATCTTGTCATCAACAAATACAAGCCTTACTGGTCGAAGTATGTAAAGTACGAGAACCCTCATCTACGTCTCTGCAACCTCAACCAATACGAATAATCCACACATATAAGAACTCTTTGGAAATATCAGTTCATTGACATTCTTTTCCCGTATCTCTGCAAACTTCTGTTTAACGGCTTTAGCTGATAGTGATCATGAGTTTCCTCTTTTCTTTTATACTTCTGTTTTTTTACTCTAAATTTTCATCATTCGGAACTAGCATCTTCTGTACGGACGGGGCCTACAAAAGAAGTATACCGTTACATTAGAAGTATAGAACTTGCTTAAGTCTTTTTCTTTCTGTAACTGCGAGGAATGCTCCGTGGTTGTAAAAATTTTTGAACGCGAGTTGCCGGATCCGCTACTCTGTCAGGTCCAAAATTCTGTCAATATGGATCATCTACTACAATGGGCCACTGGCAGAGCATTCTCTTCAGTTACAATGAAAGAAGGGATGTCCCAAACAGAGCATGAAACAATTTCTCGGGTATTTAAGCCTTTGCAAGCCTTAAATCTGTCGAGCAAGGCCTGTCGATGCATGCTGCTCCAATAGAGGAAGGCTTCCATTTACTTGCTTTCCTACGCAATTCTGTCAATGAATTTCTATATGAAATGCAGTATGCTGCCTTTCTGCAATGGTGTTGTTTGATGGAATGAGGATGAAAGACTCTGTTTCATGGAACACAATAATCAATGGAGACGTAGGTCTCTGCTGTTCATAGAAGCAAAAGCTTACTGTTTCGAACCAACTGTTTCTACAGTAGTTCTTTCTTTAGGGGCTTGTTGAAGTTAGAAGCAGCAGAAGAAGGTTTACACATACGCGGTCATGTTTTACGTAATGGACTCTGCAAATAACCTGTTCGATGAATGACTGAAACAGATGTGGTCTCATGGAGTATCTGATCAGCGTATGCGTGCGATGCAGAGAAGGTTAACAAGACGTTGAGATTGTTCTGCAATATGGCAGTGGAGCTTGTGTCATTGTAGATGGACTTGTTCTTGTTAGTGCTCTTCACTCTTCAGCCGTGTAGCTCGGAGAAATTATGCTGGGATGCATGGCCTATGGACATCTCATTTGTCGAGCTTTGAATCTGGCTTGTTCATCAGTAATTCTAACATTGATATGTACTCCAATTGCCTCGCGATTCTGCTCGTGAAGCATTAAATGGAACTCTCTTGTCCGGACTGGTCTGACTCGGAAACATAGAGAAGCATTGTCTATGTTTAATTCAATGAGAAAGCCAGTGATGGAATGTGATGAGATCCTTTGGTGAGATTGTTGCAGGTATGCAAGAGGCTAAGCGATGCAATTCGGTGCAGCTGCATTAATTCTGTGATGCTTCAGAAGATGTTTGAGTCGAGCAATCTATTGCTGAACTCTTTGCTGGATGCTTAATTGAAATGTGGCACGGTTGAAACAGCACTGAAGTTGTTCTACCAAATGAAACACGAAGAAAAATTTTGATTCATGGAGCTTGATGATTTCAGGCTACACAAGCTGCTGTGTGCCTGATGAAGTCATCTCCTTCTTTAGAGATATGCAACTTGCAAAACTAAAATCTAATAACCGTTGCTCTTCTAAGCCTTCCGGAAGCCTGCTCTCTTTCAGCAGAGCTGAAGTGCTCGCATTCGCATGCCGTAGTTGTCAAGCATGGTTTCTCAAGTGACCTTCCAAAGTGCGGAGATGTTCGCTGAAAGTGTTTGACAGTACGGCTCTGTTTGGGATAGCTTTAAAAATAATTTTTAAAAAAAAAATTCATAACTTTTTAAAAAATGTATATATATAATTATTTTAAAATATACAATTTCTTTATATTTTAATAATTTTTTAAGAAAACTTTATAAGAATATGCATAATTTTTGGATTTAAAAAGTCTGAAAGTATTTCTAAAATAGATGCGAAACAGAGCCTATAACTGACAGAAACGTCTTGTCACTTGTGTTATCATATTCAAACTTAGCTGAAGAAAAACACGGCAAAATGACATGTAATTCATTTCCGGCCGCCTCTTTTTTCTTTGGAAAGAACATGGAAAATGTGAAGGAAAAAATCAGAAAGTCTTTTCCCACATTACCTTGCAAACTCGAACATTTCTCCTATACAAAACAACCGAGTGCTTCAGCAGCAACCCAACATGGCGAACTCTCTCTAAGCTTGTTTTGCTCCTCTTTGTCCTTCTTGTTCTTCAATCAGCAGCAGTTTGTCACCATCATCATCACAACCACCACCACAGTGGCGAACATGAACGGCTCAGGTCACTCTAGTTCGCACTCTACCAACATTAGACCTTCAACAAGACCGGATTCATCATAGTAGATGGTATCACCGGCACAGGCGTTACTCAACACAACCACACCATTCGGTACAATCTTTGTCTTTCGTGATAACATGACAACCACCCCGGACGCTTCTTCTCAAGTTGCAGGTATTGTGGAGGAGACTTCAATCACTTCAAGCTTTGATGGCCTCAGTAGTTTAAGTGCGTTTGGGATTGCTGAAATAAAGCTTTTCTTTTCGTATTTTTATTCTTTTTAAACAACGAACTTTATTATTTTTATTTTTAAAAAATAAAAATATATAATAAAAAAATTTTACTGTATAAAATTTTTCTATATATTTTAAATTTTTAAATAAATTTTTTAATTATTTTTAAATATATATTAAAAAATATAAAATTAAAAAAAATTAAGAAGCTGCGTTTGGATTTGCATCCAAAATCACACTCAATATAAATGGCTGTGAAGGTTCAGTGTCCTTACTAGGAGGAACGCACAACATCAAACCTGCAGATCACCCTGTTGTTGGTGGTACCGGAGACTTCATGTTTGTTCAGGGATATGTTAGGTCGTCGCCAGTGGACCTGCGAGGAATTACAGTCGTATACAAGATTGAGTTTTACCTGTACTGGCCTCCATATGCACACAGCGGTCCAGTGTAATGATTCCAGTGCTCAAGCTTGTTGACATCTCCATGAATTTGTCAAGTTCTATGACTTAAGAACCATATTGATCTAATGTATGAAACAACTGAGAAGAAAATTAATAGTGATCACTACCACCAAGGAACTTGGTTCGGTTATTGAATGAAATGTAGTTACTAAAATACAAGGACTGACTACATAAATCAATTACGAATAGGATTAGATGTTTAGTGTTTGATTTGATTGCGGTGGGCACTCTAAGCGGAGGTAATCATACATAATTCCCTGAAACGGGCTATTTGATCTTGATTGAGTAAGGAAAATTGTATTGTCGCCTACTTTGAGCCACTTTGGATTCACGTCAATGTTGTATAACCAGTACAGACCATGAATCCCATGCCTTGCTATGGAGTTGTCTCTACCAATAAGTCCAGTTGAAAAATGAGCTGGGTTTATTGTTGCATTGTTAAAACGAACCTTGAATAAAATAATCAACCATGAGAAGGGGATAAAGGAAAGAAGTAAATTCAAGAGCAACCAGTAGTAACCATACTTGTAACTCAGAGAGGGTAGCAGAAGCAAGGGCGACTCTGAACTTGTAAAATCCGCTTTGGTCAATGTCGCTAAGTTTGAACTTTATCTGCCAGGTTGTGGGTTGGTATGTGTTTCCACCGACTTTCCTGCAAGATAATAGGCCAAAGAACATGAAGTAGATTCTGAGTGAAGGAACATGATTTGAGTGGTTCACAAATATCGACTCAAGATATGTGGAATAGCTATATTACCGTGTAACATGAGCAAAGAACCAATCTTTCCTATAGTCACTGACGCCAACAGTATAAATAAGGTCACTATCAGGATAGAGATCTGCATATCTCTCCCACAAGCCGTATTGCCTAAATCTTCAAATCAAGCAGTTCATAAAATGAGGATTCCACATCAGAGAAATGCTCAATGCATCCGATGAATGGGTTCCAAATTATCAGGTCATTGACATCTTACCTATCTGGATGATCAACATAAAGTCTGTTTATGTAGTTAGGATCAGGATCCGGAATGTAGAACTCTGCAGCAGCGCGGTCAGGAATACCTATTTCCCACAAAGTCGGACCATCTCGTGGAACTTCGAATACAAGATCACCCAAAACAATAATACATCCTGCTTTACTAAACCAATTAACTAGCCTTACTGGAAAAAGGTAAACAAAAATGAAAAGACTAAATTCTGTCCTCTGGAAATGAAGAAACCAAAACTGCTATACAGTCAAACTAACCTGGAGTAATGGTGAGGGTCACATCATATTTGTAATCCCCCATGAAACCGGGTACCCATGCGTACAGATTATAGTCACCAGAACGAACATTGTCAATGAAGAATATACCATTTGAATCTGCTTGAACCCAGAACTGGTATGCCTGAAAGAACATTTACATAAATCGACTAATCATACAATAATGATAATGGTAGGAGTGTCAGTCTTACCTTGCATTCTCTTTGCCATGATCCAGCTTCCCCAGGCAGAGCCAGACCAACATAGGCAAATTGAGCCAATATGTCTTGATCATCCAGATATCTGATAGAGTAAAGCATCTGCATTATGTTTTTGTTTACTTTATGCAATCTATGACAAGAATGCTACAGGATTCTAGTATAAAATTATTTCAGGGCTCTTATCATCAATGATTTGCGTTAAATCTTGATGAAGAAATGGTAGACCATGAAGAATTAGAGGCTGATTGATTTACAAGATGTTTGGTTAAAGAAAAATGTGTTACCAGTTTCTGATATATGGTAATAGTGAGAGTATAGAGGCCAAATTTTTCATGGCCATAAGAGCATGCAATTAGTAACCGTACCGATCACATATAAGCAGTCTACCACTGACAGAGCCTCTTTGTTCGCACTTAGGAAAATCCTCTGAAACTGGAAAACTGTACGGCCAGCTCTCTACTTCAGTCTGCATCTGGATACATAAAACGGGGGAGGAATCACATTTAAGAAAAGTAGCCCCAAAAAATAAATTACTGGCACCAGTTGGATCCTTTACCTGTAATTTTGCATCTTCCCACAAAGTCCTTGGCTCTGCATCTTCAAAAGCAGAATTCAGATATATGAATACTGGACCATGTACCTTTTTCCAATATTCTCCATCCCCGAACTTAGGGACCAGATCATCGCCAGCATAGTGAGCACTTGAAAACATCTGCAAGACGCAACCATATAAGATCTATTAGATTATACTCACACCATAGAGCAATCACTTACAGTAATGCTTCTTTTAAGAACCATTTCTTCATTGAGATTATGTATTAATGTATAATAATAAGTCTCCTTTCTTAAGTAAATTGGAAGTATGGGATGGCTCAAAATCATGCATGAGGATGCATGTAGCTGACAACATGAGTGGGCTCTCTTTACAAGCAGTGTAACTGTATGAGCTGATGAAAGCCACTTCATAAGGGATCGTGCTGAGGAAAAGCAATACTTACAGCAAGAGTGGTAGGACCGACATGAGAGGTGAGCTCCTGCTTTAGAGGGCCTCCAGTTCGGAATTCATTGCTAGGTGTAATTTGCCAGAATCCAATTAAAGGGTCTATGGAGATCCATCCATGAACCCTTATGTCCTTGTCCTCACAAGAATATTGGTACTTGTCATCCACCTAGTAAGAAGAATCTGAGAGAATTGAGCTGCCGAATATAGTACAATCTTAAAGCATCAATAATTTCATTCGATCTCAATTAAAGATAAGGGCTTAAATTTTCAAACTATATTGATTGAATAGTTCACCTCTCCTCTCAAAGCTGGATTTACAGGATTTATCAACTTGACAGCTTCAGGGTATGCCAATTGCTGGCATCGCCCAGGCAAGCGATCATCTGGTAAAGGCATAATCCTCTGCCTATTATCAGCTACTGCCATATACTGAAACCTGTTTCCAGTACAATGTCTGGTTATTTGTAAGATAAAGCATACGATACACCATGAACGACTTTTTTTTAAAATGAATGGATACTCTGCATATATTCAGAATAGGCAAAAGATTAGCAGATGTATACTTGTCTTTTCTAAGCTTGAAGGCAATTCTTGTCTCAGCCATGTTGAAAGCAGGCCATCCCTCTAAGTGCTCATAAATAGCATATGAATAAAATCCAGAACATCCTCGGAGAACAATAAATCTATTAAATGGTGACATTGTTAGCCAAACTACATTTTCTTGGAAATCGAAAGCAAATGTTGGCATTCAAAACACCTCTTATCAATGTTTAAAGGAACAGCAGAGCCCTTTTTTGAGGCATCCCATATTCTAGTGAACGAAACTTCCACCTGGTTTTCGTCTTCAAGTATTACCTGGAACGTTGTTCCTTGTATCCTACAGAAATGCATGTTATGTCAGATAGTATCAAACATGTAACAGCCTCTGTTGTTAAACCCTAAAGTTTTCAACATGAGAATGAAAATGCAACTGTGTTTACAGCAACGTATGGAAAATGGATATGCGTACACATCAAATATTCCATTGCCTCCAGGTTCACTCCAAACTAGATCCCAATACCTACATGAAAGTAATCAAGCAAAGTATGCATTAGTACCTTCAAATTTAATAGTGAAGCCATCTCACACTTAAATTCTTCTGAACTACAAATGGAGGAAAAGGTTTTGGAAAGTAATTCCAAATTGAAAGCTAATACATACCCTCGATTCTCTTCTTTATTCAGAATCTCCATCAGATTATCAACACCATTGTACCGTACACCCGTGACAATCCCACCAGGCTTCGATAATGTAAGCTGGAAAATACCATTATCAATCACAACCTGCAATTTGGCCAAGCAAAGAAAACTTTAATTAGGAAGGGGCTGATTGATACAAAAGTCGATTGCATTAAACTAAAATGAAATTAAGTCATACATACATATCGGTCCTGAATATCTAACGACACTCCGGTTGGCGCCATTTCTTCTGTGAAGTTCGATGAGGTGCAACACGGGTTTACGACTTGCCTGCAAAGATTGGAAGTATAGGGTTATCGTATCTCCTACTGCAATACAAGTTATATATATATATAGTAGTCTTGCGTCTCGGACCTGAGCTTTCTGATAAATCCCATGGCAGTGTTGGCTTGTCGGAATTTTGTATAACATGCAAGAAATGCAGAGGCTTACTTTCCTTGGTTTAGAAACTAAGTGTCATGTCTTGAAAGCCAAGATCCTTTGTTGCGTACGTTCTCAGGGGTTCAAAAGCATTGCTGAAATGCTTACTGTGAGGGAGCAGTTGGGTGCGTGAATGATTTGACGATTGTTCTTAAGAAGAATTTTGCAGATGTAAAAGGTTACAAATTCATACAAATGTTAAATTCCTTCATCTGAATACAAAAGAAAACCAAACATTTTAATTGATCAAGTGTAGACCTTTAGTGTAAAGATTTGGCAAATACTCATGAAAGAATTATTCATTTATTCTTTGCTTGACTTGTAATCTAAAAATCTGTTCATCTATCTGTACTATAACTTCACAAACATCAAACAAACAAACACACCGTTAGCCCAATTAGTCCAACAAAGTTATCATACGGCCCAAAACTTAGCCCATCTAGGACACACTTTATCATCAATATATCAATTCCGTACAGTAAGTAGTTCATCGAAGAAAAAGTAAAACAAAAGCGAAAGAACAAATCGGTGCAAAAAAGAAAAGGAACGAATATAATCGATCTAGATCTACGACGAGAATCGAAAATTGAAATTAGAAGATTTAAATTCTGCAATTATAGTGACGAAATATAACAAGAGATGGATACTAAGAAGAATCAGAAGCTTACTACTCTCTTCGATCGATCGATCGACCGACTTCAATCTGCTCGAGAGAGAAGGACGGAACTAGTCGAAGTAACTCTTTCTTCAATTGATCAGTGATTTTATATTCAAATTTCTCCTCTGGTAAACTTTCTCTCGTAAATCGAACCCTTACTCCCATTGCTCGAGAAACATTTAAATAACGATAATAACAGAACACCCGTGATTGATCTGTATTTAAATTTCTCAACTTTATTAAACACCAATTGAAAAGAAAAATAAATTGCCGTACATCTCCATCGGTTCTAATTCAAACCAAAAGTAAAAATTCCCAAAGTCAAACTCTTTAAGTCTTTCTTTCTTAACCATGTATCACTAAGAACACGTTCAGTATGTATGCATGGAACCATAACGTAACACTAAATACGGAAACACGCATTCAACAAAAATTGATATAAAAGTCATTAAAAAAAGTTTTATTAATTCCACTTATGTCTTTTTAAGGTTAAAAAAAGCACACCCTTGATTCGATCAAATTCTGTTCTTCGACGAGAACCTCTTTACCTTTACCGGAATCTTTCGCCTTCTCTTCTGCTGCTTCTGCACGTTGCTGTTTCGGGTCTGGTTCTCTAAACACAACTCCTTTGTTGTAGCTGGTCTCCTTCTCGGCCTCGTCGGTGACGTCATCGAGTGCCATCTCTATCTTTATACCTTCTTTCTTTTTATTACTTTCATCACTTTCGTTCCTTACCACCTTTAACACATTTATCATCGAGTTTCTTATTCTTGATTGGGTCGGCGCCGCCACCGTTGTCGCCGCAGTCATCGCTAGGGTGATTCAGCATTTTTTGTCTTGCTCAGCAACCTGGTACATCCTTATGGCTCTTGCCCGTTGCTGCGAACAAACTCGCCGTCCTCCTCAGGATGCTTATTGCCTGTGGAGAGTGTAATAAGACTCCTCGCAACGTCTCTCCCTTTGCCTTCGGCTCTCCGACCTCTCGGCATGCGACCGTGCATTGCCTTGTCGGGGAAGAACATTTTTGGGGCAATTTAAGGGCACCAAACTGTCGGTATACCGAATGTCGATGGCTTCTTAAAGCTTTATATTCTTCTTTAATCGGTTGTTCTTCTTCATCTTCTTCTGGATCGGCATTTATACGATTAATTAAGAACCTATCAAGAAGAATGTCTCCGTTTCTCAGTTAAATTTATCTCAAGTTTTTGATTGTGATTCTTCCTAGTTTTCTTGCATTTCTCAGCTATGTAGTATATCACGGCCACCATCGCCACCATGGTAAGAAGAGAATACTGAAACATGGACATGGCCCCATTGGAAGTGGAGCATGAACACTCGCCATTATCGCCTCGCCGGCGGCAATACTATAGCAACACTGACTCTAGTGGCGATAGTAGTAGTTCAGCAAGCAGCGACGTGCACGAAGAGAAACAACTGCTTGCGGACGAGTGAGGAAAGTGGAGATAATTTATAGTAGTAGAAAGAGTATTCAGTTGGAGTTAGTTATTGCTTCGAATGCCGTTATGTTTTCTTCTGTTCTGCAGCGTTCGGAAAGGGAAGAAACGAAACTGGCTGACTTGGCATTCATGAATATGTTGGGCTTTGAATGGGTCCATTTAACTAAAAAGCCCATTTAGAGTAACAGTTATTTGAAACTACATACAGAAACACAAAGCAAAAGAAAATGTAATGAAGTTTTTTTGTTTTTGTTTTGTCAGTTACACAGATATATATAACTTAGAAGCAGAGCCTGCTACAACAAAATTGGAAGATTACATACATAGCAGCTGCTAAACTGCTGCGGCAAGAAATTTTTTTTAAAAAAAAACTCAGAAAGAAAACTGTTTTTCTTAGAAATTACACAAGTTGAGCTCTGCTGAATGAAAATTTACCTCTAACCGAAGAGCTTTTTTGGTTGCAAGCATCTGTGAGAAATCCACATTGAAGGGGAAAGGTGGAGAGTGATACAACTTACTTCTGATTACTGAAAGGTTGGGCATTGAGAACATCTTCACTCTGCTTATTTCCAGAAAAGCTTGAAGGTGGAGGCATTTGAGTTGAAACGATAGTTCCGTCCTTGGACAACATTGTTCCTCCCAAGATATTGAGAAATTTCATTTTTTGCAACTCTAATCCTGCAATAGCAATGAAAAAACAGACAATAATTAAGCATTTGAAATTTCACTAGATGTTCTAAACATATGTTGCATATTACAATTCTGAGAGCAGAAACTTGTTTGGGATCAGATTGTTTATTTTGTTACTTAACACAACATTCTTTATATGAACGAGATGAGATTTTTAATAAATTTACCTTCCTCCATCATCAGATTTATTGCTCTTTTCTCCAATTCAACAGCATGTTTGCTTCGACAAGCTGCTGGCAAGGATCGCAACACTACAACCATCACCCAGAATACATGTCAGTTCAAGATATAAGCAATAACGCAAGTCCATGTGAAAGTACTTCGACATTGAAAGTTACTCACTCTTAACATATTCCTCTTGACTAGACTGATCACAATGCTTCAAAAATAATTGCAGACGAAGGAATCTCTCTCCCCAGTCAACTGTCTGCTGACAATCAGAAGCAGCATTAACTGTATTAACAACAGGTTCACTAGGTCCAGGCGGGCTGTTCGTCTTGTCATTCCCAAGAGAAGGGGGGAGAGAGGGTGCTCCAGATGATAGAGTCGGTGAGGCGGTCGGAGCAGGCGCAGCCTGAGATAGTGAAACTTTAGGTTCTTGATTTTCAGCTTGCTGAACTTTAGGCTCTTTTTCACTGAAATTGATGCACTTCTTTGATTCAGGGGAAGTTAATTTCCCAGTTTCAGGGTCAACCTTTCTGCGTACATACACAAGATGCCTGCTAGCACCAGTATTGCCTTGAGCTGGTTGGTTGGATGGACTTGAAGAAGGACTATCAGGATGTTGCCTCTTAGCACCCAATGCTTTCAGAAGATCTACTGGCCCTTTCTCTTTAGAAAGAGGTGAGGTTGCTGGAAGCTTTGGAATTACGTTAGATGCTTCACTCGGTAACTCCCTAAGTGCAACTTTCTTAACTGAAACGGGCTGTTGCTTGTCTCCAGAGGGCATGTTGGTAGAAGTGTTGATTAATTTACATTCACGCAACTAATATGTCAAGTAATCACACATAAAGGAGCTTACAAGTACATCCCTGGAGAAGATTTAGGAATATAAGTCATTATAAAGAAGATTTAGGAATACTAGTCATTATATGGTAGGTTGAATACTTTCACAAGGGATTATAAATGTTATGAAAAGCCTAGACAAATTGACTACGGAAGCAATAACTAAATACATAAAAGCAACTGAATAGAGACAGTTATCAGTGTATAGGCTGCTAAAAATGAAAAAGAAATTAGGCCTATTGGAACTAAAAGGCAACTTGTATATTACCTATAATTAGGCCTATTGGAACTAAAGGCAACTTGTATATTACCTATAGGAGCTAAATCCCAAAATAACAAGAGGAAGGCATCTCAGATTTTGGGTTAGCTGACCCTACACTACTTAAAAAAACACAAGATGTTTGGCTCAATGCTGAGTTCAATCTAGAAACCCCAGGAAATCAAATCCTTTCTTGATGCTCAGTATTATAAACTCCTCCACACCCTGGTTTTTGCTAAGGCTGACAAAATCTTCAAAAAAGATCAGGTATTAATCCTCTTTATCTCTAGATCCTCTTATAACTGCGCTCTGTGAGTGCTTGTGTGTGCACTTTTGCAGTTGCAAACATGAGGCTGTTCATTTATAATACAAATACAGAATATGTACATGTTTTGAGCCCAGTAAAGTGCTATCTAGAAGAAATTCTTGACTACAGATTCTTGTAATTATTCATAGCAATACAAAACTCAATGCATAGGGAAATTAAAGTGAGCACCGACTACCTAAATGCTTAGCTAAGAGTTCAGTGGAGATCACTCTCTAGATTAAACATCTTGATAACTACGAAGCACTAGCCATCCCCAAAGGCCAGTGGTAAATGTGCACTATCATGATGAACTAGAATAGCCAATCAAACATGTACATACACTTTGAAACACTGCAAACAATATCATTATGCATTAGTCAAGAAAGACAGTAACGCAATAAAATAAATTCCACATCACATTGAATGAACATTAGGGGACTATCTGCCACTGGCTGATGTCACTTAGCTGTATGATGCTTATGTGCACTACATTAGAAACAAAAACAGATAAAGAATGTAATCAATTAGCATGGTCTTTATCTAACTTAAGTTAACAAACTAATGCTCCTTTGCTACAGAACATGTGTCATTGATAGGTACCCATTTGGCAATCTTCTACTTATCAGCTATTATAGGTCTTCCACGTTTCATGATGTTTTGACCTCTGTGAGTAATTTTGTAACTACATATTAAAGAACATGAAATTGTCCCAAAAAAAGAGCTACTTTAGAATGAGAAAGTACGGAGCTCACCACAGTTTCTATAACTGATTCAACTTTGATTATATGACAAAACATACTAGACTCTCACCAAGTCTTTCGAAACATATATCATCCAGAGGCCGGTTAGAAAACTCAAACCATATACAGATATGTTCTACTATCTATTTAATGACAAGAGTCATATGCTGTTTGGAGCTTCGACATAAATAGAATTACTAACCACACTACAAAGAGTTTCAAGTCTAATAATCATATGCACTCCTACCTTCATTCATGAAGAACAATTAGTCTATATCTTCTGTATGTAGTACTCGTGCATAAATCAAACAAAAAGAGTTTTTTTCTTAAAGACAATATTAGCAAGAAGAATATGCCAAGTAAAAGCAAACAACTCAAACCATATACAGAAATGTTTTCTACTATCTATTTAATGACAAGAGTCATTATGCTGTTTGGAGCTCAGAGCTTCGACATGGATAGAACTACAAACCACACTACAAAGAGCTTCAAGTCTAATAATCATATGCACCTATCTTCATTCACAAAGAACAATTAGTCTATACCAACTGTATGTAGTACTCGTGCATAAATCAAACAAAAAGAGTTTTTCTTAAAGACAATTTTAGCAAGAAGAATATGGCAAGTAAAAGCAAGATGTGTTTGCGCTAAAAAACATCCCATAAGCCACTTACCATACCTGCATTCAACAATTGATCCCTTAACAGAAACATTAAATACCTAATAAGAAATATGGGAATTGTTAGTAGACCCTAACCAGCTTCCTAAACAAAATCAACTGTAGTGTTGCAGAACATCAACATCAAAATTTTAGAGCTAAGCATCCATATAATGTCCCTTCCTTCTCTATTCTGCCTAATTCCAGGTTTCCGGTAATCTACCGAGTAAGAGTTAACTCAATCAACAACTAAATCAGCAGTAAAAACAACACTGCTTTCTTATGGTGATGAAATACAGCAAGAAGAGTCAAAATCTTTCACGATAATAACGAACAAGAAAAAAAAAACCCAGAAATTTCGCAGCTTTATCATTACCTATCCCAATTCCGGCAAGAAAAAACACAATTACATATAAATACAGAAAGAAGCTAAGAAATCGATTTCGCTCCCAACCGAGTTCCAAATACCAAATTTGATAAGTAGCGACCATTTATTTAGCTAAAAACGCTCAAGAAAATCGCGCGAAACTAGCTAACAAACAAGAAAGACAGAAATTTGAAAGCATAGAAGAAGAGTTAATTACCTCAGAGCAATGTCGACCGATCAACAGCGAGAGAAAGAGAAGGGATTGAGAGAGCTTTCTTTCTGGTTTCTACAAGAAAAGAAAAAGAAAGAGAAAACGGCTTGGTTTTTCTCAAGGAAACACACCGCTTTGGTATTTCTTTCCTCTAAAACTGTCCAACTTTATTATAAACTCATTCTTACCAACAAATAATAATATACTGTCTTGATCCGGCAGTTACTACCAAGAAATTTTAAATATTTCTCATAGAAGATTTTTTTTTTGAATGTTTCTCAAAAAATTAAAACAAAAAAAAAATCTGCATGTTTGCGTGATTTTGCCATGAATGTCTGAGTAATTTTTATGAGCAACTTATAGTGGATGTTTGAGAGTGCTTCTCAAATATCTCTTCCGTCTTCATTTTAATTTTACGTTTATTAAAATTTTTCTATAAAAATTTTCTTTTTAAAATTTGAAAGTATAGCGAATGTATGTCAAAAAAATTCTTTTTATGCCATAATTTGAGTTAAAAAAAATTATTCTTAAAAAATTTATAAAAAACTTTTTTTAAAAATACCTTAATTAAAGTAATCCCATACTAATAATAGAGTTACCTATTGCCCTTTCTTTTTTTTTTTTTTTTTTTTATGAATCAAGCTTGATTTGTGTTCTTGTAGTTCATCTATTTTAAGCGTACATGAAGAATGAAAAACAGTGAAATCATAAGACTGAAACATTTACATGTACCCCAAAAGATTTCCATTGTCACAATAGATGAACCTCAAACATTTGCATTACACATAACCATTTTTACTTCGCTTACAAAGAAAGCATGTACACAAAGAAAAGATCCTCAAATTCTTTATAAACATGACTACAGTTACAAGAAATATCAATCACAGATTAATTACACTTCAGATACAAAGCTTGCATTGCTTCAACAGGCAATGATTTTGTTCTGTGGCTAAGAATGCGTTCCATCCTCAATAGTGTCTAGCAAATACCTACAATTTTATAGGGTTTCATTCAGATGGAACCCTGCTATCTAGAACCAGAAAAGCATCACTTAAATCAAAATTATTGACAGGGATTACCCAGTTGTTGACGCTCAACTGCAGTATTGACATTCCAGAAGTAACAATCAACGCATGATATATACGAGTGTATCAAGAAACCCATTTCTTGAAGCTGCGCAAGCAGTTTTGCGTAAGGGTTCCTCTGGAGTGCCTGAATCAGCAAATGATATTCAGAATTGTAAAGCTAATGACAACAACAAATTCTAAAGGCATGGGTACAATGTTTATCTCCAAGAAAAACTCTTAAGGGTGCATGAAACGGGAACTGCAGAAACACTACTGCTACTGTTGAAAGAAGGCTATCCCCCAATCCATGCAAGTTTTTTAAAGCCTCAAAAAGAGTAATATTAGGATTGCCTGAGAGTACAAAGAACAAAAGACAACAATCATCACTATAAAAGACAAACATAAAAACAGCTGCAAGACAGTCCTCAAATGTTCAAATTCAGTAAGAATTGCAAAGGATATTCGAGTAGAACTTAAAGCTATATTGAAGGCAGGCCTGCCTTTTACAGAAAGGATGTAAAAAAGAATTAGTAACAATAAAACATGGTGAGATTTGGCATAGGTACTCACCTATACCAGCACCACTTGGTTCTGTTCCCTGCAAAAGAATGTTATATATGTCATTGAACTGGTTATGTGAAATAATTTACACCAATGTCAATGCAATAGTGAGAAAACAATATCCAACCTTCAATAAATGTTAAAAGGAAACTAAGCACAACAAATTCTCAGTTATACAAAGTGCGAAAATATGATGCCATCAACAGTGAGGAATGAAAAACTTCATTCAAGTAACCACTAACTCAAGATACACTATCAATTCAACATTAAAGCAGACGATGAAGAATCCATACTAAGCCACTCAAGGAGCTATTTGTTTATATTTATAATCAAAGAATCAGGTCTTAAAGCAAAATTGTGATGTACACTTTGTTGCTGACTAAGCAGGGACATAACTAACTGTGCAAGCCCAAGAGCTGCAATATGGTAGAAAGAACAAAGACTTCAGACTAGGCACAAGAATCCACTTCCATGCTCAAAAGCTATACACAAAATATCTTAGTGAACTTGCCTGCAATGGTTCAGTTGAAATCAGCTGGAAAAATTTCAGGATTTGCATTACCTCTCTGAAAGTAGATCTAATTCCAAAATTATACACGTCTGCAGGTTGAAACTAAGCAACTGAATAAGTGACAGCAGTACTAAATTCACCTAAACTTAGCCAGAATTGGACACATGTGATTCAGTTGCTGCACGTAAGAGCGCGGGTCTTGCATCCCCTGAAGTGCGGCTGGAATTTATATCTTGAGCAAGTTGGATGGATCCAGCATGCCGCCTGCTCTGTCCAAATTCAGAACGCTGGACCCACCTAAGGCAGGAATCTTGCTTGTTCTTGCAGTCGACTAATGTTTGCTGTTGGTACAACAAAAATGGTAAGAGAAAGAGCCCACGTAAATAAGTACAAGCAAACTCTAGATAAACAAATAGTTTTTAGACAAATGGAAAAGTTTCACTGACTTGCTAGTATTACTCCATGGATTTGGGAGCAGGTTAGTACTTGGAGTAGAGAAGCTTCTACTTCTGAGTTAGCTGTCCCAATATTTGGTGAAGTAGATTGAATAACTCCCTGGCTTCCAAAAATGGATGAGAAAGGATTAGATCGCAAGTCTCTTCCTGTGTTCACTGCTATTGTTGTAGCATTCAGGAGGGGCTCCTGAACAGTTTCATACATGTGTCTAACCATGTTAAACCCCTTCAGGGACAATTCAATATTGCTCATAGCCCTGTCTATGCTCCACATCATTTCCCTCAAGTATTTCTAGCAGCTTCTATTGTCTCCAAAGACTATTGGGATCACTAAGTATGTGTGCAAGATCAGGACTTCAGTCAGTGATCTCAGACATATGTGGGTTGCTCATGATCAAATTTCGAACTATATCGGGATTGTTCATCATGTTCTAAGTGAAGAGCATGTCCACGATTTCCCTATGAATGCTTAGGTTCTGGCTCAATTGTTAATGCATCTGATCAAACTCACTTCCAAATAATCTACATGACCGTGCATCACCAAGGGCATTGAAACCAAACCATGATACAAAGGGCCTCTGAAAGCAGCTGCCGCTGTGCTTCCACCTACAAAGGATCTATCATCTCTCGCTTCCCCTGGAGTGCTATTACAGGTGCTTGTCTGCAGCTGGGCTTGAAGGTGAGTCTGCTACCGATGAAGGTGGCGCAGAATGATAAACCAAGTGATAGTGTGGTCTGATTCTAATCCTGCTTCCAAAAGAACATAAAGAATCAACACAAAGACAAAAACAATACCAAACGCAAACTGTAACTTGTCAAACATTACCACCTTTCAAGAGGAGAATTACAAAGATAATGGGAAAAAATCACTCCAAAAAAAAGCAAAGACATTTTATGGCTTATCTCACAAAGCGTGTTAACCTCTGAACCCAAAAACAATCTAGTACAGGCACCAGCATAGAGGCCAGACACATCAATGGTAATGAACTTAAAATAGGAGCTATAAGGAGAACTCTGTGAACTATTTGAATTTGACATCTAGGAAACATCACAATTTTAATATTAGATAGTACAAAGTACATCATTTGGACCTACCTTTAGAGTAATATGCCCTTAGGAAGCCTCACTTCATATTATGTGCAAATGTGGAAAGAACCAACACGAATATAGAAACAATACACAAACAACAAGGCCCAACAAATTCCAAAATGCACAATGTCTTTTAGATTTTCCTTAATGCATAAGACCATAGATCGTCTTGAGCTGCCTCGCATTACTTGTTTTGTACTGTTTGGCCTAGGAGTAATTCTGTAACACTTCATGATGCTATCTGTAACCGAAGTTGCACGCTTTCTCATTCTCCTCAAACTCCCATTACAAGGAAACAAAACTTCTAACAACACAATAGTCCACAAAGGAAATTCGATACAACATGTATAGAATTAAGTGTCTAATGCAACAGAGAGACAACGTAGACATTAGACACCACTATTGTCTAATCCAGTATAGAATTTGTTCTTTCTTGTGAATTCGACTACGACAAATAAGCATCTGTTGCTCCGCCGGAACACCACTGCCCTCCGCCAGCAATGTCTTGCCCACCGTCAATTCCAACTCCTTGTTTGCGTCGCTAACCTTGATCTGTTAGAGCACCGGACGTGAACTGTAGCTTCCTCGACGCCATAATTGAGGGCGTCTCCTTCACCTTCCCCCATCGACTACCCTTCTTTTAAAAGCTTCTAAATCGAAGCCAAGAGATCAACCATGAGTGACTTGAAGCTCCGAGAAAAGGTATAATTATAAATATAGAGAGACAAGGGGGTATTTGCGAAATAACTCCGGCGATCTAGCCGCTATTACCGGAGTTTGCTTTTTTCCGGCGTAGACAAGAGATCGAAGAGAAAGAAGTTTTATAATCCTTCAAAGATGAAGGGTTTTATTGTAAGTTCTAATTCCTATCACTTAGAAATACGTGGGCCTGAAGTAGGCCCATTTTGTGCATTATTAGTGGGCTAAAGTGATTGGTCAACTGGGCCATATATCACCTATCGCGTGTGTTTTAATAGACAGAAAGTGAATATTGTAAGGAGTAGATTGTAGAATTCGAAATTAATTGAAACACAAAAATAAATACACATTTAAAATCTTACAAGAGAAAATATATTGTATCCAATTAAAATATATTTTAATATCTAAGACGACTAAGAGTGTATTCTAGTTAGTATAAAATGATTTATAAAATTGAATTCGTAAAAAATAAATTAAAAATGAGTTCTATAAATTCCGGAAGAATTGAAATATAAAAATTAAAATTTATTCAATTCAAACTTCTAAACTTCATGTTATATCATATTTTATAAATTATAAAATTAAATAGAAAAATTATTATTAACCTTAAAAAGATTTCATATAAAGCAACTTAAAAAGAAAAAAGAACTTTCACACAAAAATATTATAAACTTTACCCGCTTATTAGTTATTTACCTAATAAAAATAAAATAAAAAATACTAAAAATAAACATTTCATTAATATAAAGAAAACAAAAAATAGTCAACAATTTTTATCGAAACTCCATAAACTTATATATTAATCCAATTTCAAATCTAAATTTTATTAAACTTTCAAATATAACTAAAACATAAAACTAAAATTCACATTTGTTCTAAACACTATTTTTTTATGAACTCATTTTTCAAATATAACCTTAGGACATTTTGAAATTGCAAATATTTTTTTTTTTCAATTTTTGAATTGACTATTTTATATGTCTTAATTATCGTTCCAAATTATATTTTTATTTATATATCTAGTTTTATTTTTATATAAATTTTAATTTAAAATTTACTTCATTATGCTTTAATTATCTGACTAAATTCTTTTCATATCTAATTTCATTTTCATAAAATTTAATTTCTTTTAATTACTCTTGCCTAAACTTCATAGAAAGAAATTCCACTCAAGAACTAGACTCTCGTTCAAAGATTTTTAAGTTTATTTAATTAACTAATAATTACCTCATTCTTATTGACCGTTTTCACTAGTTCATTGAATAATCCTTAAACAATCATCATCAAATTAACGGCTGCGATTAAACAGAGAAAATTCATCCTTACATTGGAACAATTCACACGTGCCAATTAAACGGAGACGCACGTGTCAAATCAGAGGTACACAGACACAACAATGGTTTTCTTCGTTGGGTTTTTGAAAGCACGTGGAAGAGAGAGAGAGAGAGAGAGAGTGTAGTAGCCGTTAAGAAACCAATTACACTGGGTTCTTTTTCTAGCTGAAGATTCAACGGCCGTGATTTATTGATCAAGAACTAGCCGTTAGTTGTAAAAAAAGCAAGCGGTCTCTTATCGGACAAATATAATAATCGCCCAAAGACTCCATCTTCTTCCCCGAATTTCTCTGCACTCAAATCTCGACAACGGATTCATTCTTTCATTGTTTTCAATTGACAGTAAGGGAAGATCGATCCATATTGTGAAGAGAGAGAGAGAGAGAGAGAGAGACTTTGGGGAGCTCTCTCTGTCTTTTCTTTTCTTTTTTTCTTGATTTTCGGGTTGGTTCAAGAAGAGACGTACATCGGTGGTGCTGATCAGCTTTTCAAGGTAATAATATGTTCTTTTGTTGTTTATTTAATGAAGAAATGTTCATTTTGAGTTTCGTACAAAAATTTGAAAGAATTTTCGTTTTATCGGATGGATTCTTTGGAATTATTGATCCGTTTGTTAAAGGTTTGATTTCCAAGTAAAGAAAACGCTTTTATTAAATGTTAATCTGTAACATGTATGGGGAAATTTTATATTTTTATTGGTTTTGGGAATGTTGATGGGTTGGTTCAAGTTAATTATGAACTGGGCATTCGACGAAATGCTTAATTCATTCTCCGGTTTTCACTTTTGTTTCGGTTTTATGGTTTGGAGTTTGGACTTAGCTCGAATCTGTTATTGTAAAAGTTCTTAATTCTTTTTGTCATGGGGGAGCTTTCAGATGGGTTTTCTCTTCAGAATCTTGGAGTGGTTTCACGGTTCGAGAGTGATATCTTGTACTTTGTTCTGAGCTGGGGAACCGTAAGAATACTCGTTCCTTCTATTTTGTGGATTCCATGGTTTTGTGCTGTTGTTGTAAAGTAGGAAATTTCTTACGGATTGATGGGTTTCTAGAGGCTTGATGGTTTAGCTTGGGGTTAATTTGAATAATTTAGAAGAATGCTGGATCCTATACTTGGTCTGGAAATATTTAATGTGTTATAAATTTTAAATGAAGAATTTGACCTCTCCAAGACTGGCTTAACACCTGCAGCCGTTTTTTTTTCCTTCAAAAAACTCAATTATATTCATTTGCCTTTGTCTACAAAGGAGTTAGGGTTCAGGCAAATATCTGAAATTTCTCATCTCATGATTTAATGACTTCTTTAGACATGTATCTCAATCAAAACTTGTGGAACTGTTTGATTGATTAGTGGTGTTTCTAAATCTAGGGCCGAGCAGAAATGGTGGATAGAGTGGATGAGAACACTGGTCTCACAAGAGGTGCAATTCTAATCTTTTGCTTCTGAAGTCTTTTGTTGTTGTATTTTAATGGTTCTTTATGGATAATTTGATTTCTTTGATGGTTTTTTAGAAGGTCTTGGAATGGAAAGAGTGGTGAAGAATGTACTCGAGATGGGGAATACCAACCGCAGGGCACTGCGAGATATCCGGAACTTGGTTGGTGTGCCGCAGTACCCCTGTGCCATCACCAAAAAGGGTTTTCAAGAGTAATCACACTAAGACTCAATTTGATGTGTTTCTTTAGCTGGAATTCATTTAACTTATTCTCAATATGGGGTTTCTTTGTTGTTTTTGGTATCCAGTATGATGCCTATTGATAAGAACAACCCTCAAGGAGTTATTAACATGCGTCCTATGACAAGGTTAAAATTAGAAACTGGGATGCTCTTTCCATTGTAATCCAGTTATACTCATTCTTGTGCCTAAAAGTTTTAATGTTTTGTGATGTTGTAGGAGTTTTGCTGCTTCTTTGACAAACAAACCACAACCCAGCCACCAGGTAGATCACCTTTGCTGGAAATTTTTCTTATAAGATATTTGTTTGTTCTATGGGAATGTGTAGACTGTTGTTTTGGTTTATTTCACAGAAGATGAACTGGTCTAGTAAGTATATCTTTTATAAAAAATATTTCTTATCTGGAGTGCTTTAACACCTACAGAAGAATGCAAGACTTGAACAGATTGGGAGAGAGAGGCAAAAGAGACCCCACTCATCTGCTCTTAGTTCGAATGGCTCGGATGAGTATAGTGCTATTGATGTAGATGACTTCAGATCGTCTGATGACTTGCCTCTTGCAATGGCAGAGGAGATGCAAAACATGGTTGGTGCCACAAAATCCATTTTTACTTGTTTGTGTACACTTGTGGATATATTTTATTATTTTAGTTCTCTGTTGGGCCTGCTGTATTGATCTTTTTGTGTTCTTTTCCAGGTTAACTGTGAAGCTGAATATGAGGAGATTGAGATGGAGGACATGGAAATGGAGGTAACACCTGACATTGATAGCTGCGACACTAGAAACCCTTTGGCTGTTGTGGAGTATATTGACGACATATACAGCTTCTACAGAAAAGCTGAGGTGAATGTTTATAATACTTACCTGCACTTGTGGTCTTCTGTTATTATGTTCAAAACATATAAGCATACAGTAGCATATTAGTGTAAAGTCCAGCGCATTCTCATTGAGGAGTTGTGTTTTAGTCTATATATATATGCTGATTAATTACACATTCAGTAATCTGAACCACAAAATCTCATTGTGAGCTGGGTAATCTATAATTTCTTCACATTCCATGTCCAGGGAGTGTATGTGAAGTAATCAATCTGGCTCTTTCTCTGCAGGAATCGACCTGCGTCTCTGCAAACTACATGTTGAATCAATATGATATCAATGAGAAGATGCGTGCTATCTTGATCGACTGGCTAATTGAGGTGTTTCAAATAACAGCATTAATATGTAGCCTCTTTCATTCCTACCCTAGAATTAATCAAGGAAGCTTACAATTTCGTCTTGCAGGTACACTACAAGTTTGAGCTCATGGATGAGACATTGTTTCTGACAGTGAACATCATAGACAGATTTTTGGAACGACAGACAATTGTGAGGAAGAAACTCCAACTGGTTGGAGTGACAGCCATGCTCCTTGCATGCAAGTATGAGGAGGTCTCAGTCCCAGTTGTGGAGGACTTAATACTTATTTCTGACAGAGCTTACTCTCGAGCAGAAGTGCTTGAAATGGTATTACTTTGTTTAGAATCATATGCCATACCCTCATATTGCATGCAGGGTACCTTGCTTTTCCAGTACAACATATCTTTATAAAACCTGCTATGGTACTTCCGCTCCAAATAAATTTGATTTAGTTTACGATCTGGGAGCTTCAGAGTCCAGAATATATTTAAATGTCATAGGTTATGGTGGTTTGCTTCTAGTCAAACGGTCCTTGTTTGGATTATTTACTTGCTCTGATGGTTGATGCGAGCAGGAGAGGTTGATGGTGAACACGCTGGAGTTCAATATGTCAGTTCCTACAGCTTATGTTTTCATGAGGAGGTTTCTCAAAGCCGCTAATTCTGACGGAAAGGTACCTGCTTTGCAAATCACAAGTAGAACAAACATTATTCAAACATGTACAATGCATATTTCATCAACTGTTTGTCCCAAATGCAGCTGGACATGCTGTCATTTTTCATGATTGAGCTCTGTCTAGTGGAGTACCAAATGCTCAAGTTCCGGCCTTCACTTCTAGCTGCTGCAGCAATCTACACTGCTCAGTGTACACTTCAAGGATCCAAAAGCTGGGCAAGGACTGTTGAGTTTCATACAAACTATTGCGAGGAACAGCTTCGGTATTTCACTTTATACTGCAATTTCATCTGTTTTTGTTTGAGATAAAGAACATCCAAGGTTCATTTCCTTGTGCTATATAGGTTATGCATCTGTTGACCTGTATACTTTTTCGCATATTCTACACTGCAGAGAATGTTCAAGGATGATGGTTGAGTTTCACAGGAACGCAGCTGTTGGCAAGCTTACAGGAGTCCACAGGAAATACAGCACCTTCAAGTTTGGATGCGCAGCAAAATCCGAACCTGCGTTGTTTCTTTTAGAGACACAATTCTAGCAGAACCACCATGTCCTACTCCCCCCATGTAAATTTCAATCTAACATTACGGAGGCAAATCTGTGAGAGAGTTGCAACAGAAGTTCCGGCAAGAGTGAAAAATCTGCAATCAAAGTTGCAGTAATCAGTAAACCTGTGAATGTGTGTGTTTTATCTGATGAACTAATTCTTGCTGCCGGATGTAGTTTATAGTGTTTTTGCGATGCGGTAATTTGTCTATAACTTAGTATTTTATATATCTCAATTACCAAGCAACAACAGAAATAAAAATGTTGTCTTCACAAGTTTTCTGTATTGTTGTAGACCTGTGTGAGATCTTCCTACTATTTCATTGCTAAACTTGATATTTTTGTCACGTCAATGAAAGAAATTATAATTTTGGTTTAATTTGATCTTGACAATTGCTGATATTTATATTTGAATATTTCCTTAAGAGATTCATGCTTCAATTTACAAAAAGAAAACTAAAATAGAAAACTTATTGAACCTTTTATTCAAGAATTCTTCGATCAAATGCTTTATGGCTTTGAAATGGGGTAATTTTAAAATCGAGTTTTTCTATAAAAAAAATTTTAAATAAATTTTATTTTTATTTAAAAATAATAATAATATAAATTTTTATTATTTAAATTTTTTTATATTTTTTAAATATTTATGAAAAGTATATTAAAAATATAAACTATTTTTTAATAAATTATCCAGTGTGTCATAAATACATGCCCTCACATGGTTACTATATAAATATTTGAAAATATTTTTGAAGTAAAATTTTTTAAATTTAAATTAGTATGAAGATTTTTTATAATAATTTTAAATATTTTCTAACACTAAAAAAATATTAAATACTATAATAATTTTATTAAAAAATATAAATTTTCATACCAATAATGAGTCAGTCAGTTACAAGAGCTACAAAGACTTTTTGTCATTAGCAGGTCTGACTCGTAATTCACTTATGAGTTCTGACCCCGTTCTGTGTTCGACTGTGGGCATTTAGCAGTATTTATAAAAGAAATTTTTTAAATTAAAATATTTTTGTTTATATTAAAAAATAAATTTTATTTTTTTAATTTAAAAAATAATAAATAAATAATAAACAAGTTTAATTACGTAGAAGTTTTTATATTTTTAAATTTTTAAATAAAATTTTTATATAATTATAAAAAATATATTAAAAAATATTAAATAAAAAAATAATAATTAGTGTTAGAAAAACTACTTTTTCAAATGACCCCTATTGATATTAGAAACGCTTTGACATTGCATTATTCAAAAATAATTTTTTAATTTATATGTTTTAATAAATTTTTCTTAAAATTTATTTTACAAATTTAAAAATATAAATTTTTTTTATTTCATTACCAATATATCCGAGCAACAAATGCGACGCTTTTTCTGCACACAATCCGATACCCAACTTTTTCCTTCGTGCTTTCAAGCAAACATGTTAACGTGGTACCGGAGTAATTTAGAATGCTTTTTTATTAAAAATAAATAATAGTATATTTTGATTACGTAAAATTCTCTATAATTATTAAAAGTTTAAATAAATTTTATAAAAAAATATTTTTTTTGAAATAAAATATCAAACATTTTCTCTATCTCTTCGAAAACTATCGAAAGTATTTATAATAAAAAGTTTTTAATAAAATATTATAAATAATAAATTTATTTTTTAGTAATAATACATAATCTGTATTAAGGATTTTAAATATAATTTTTTTTCAATAATCTAAATAATAAAAAATTTTTATTTTATAAAAATTTCTTTAAAATGAATTATTTTTTTAAAAATAAAATATATTTGATAAGTTTCGTCAAAAACGTTCCTTAAACACGTGACATGTTGATATTATCCATTTCCCACAATAAATAATAAATACATAACGTGAATGCAAATTCATATTTTGGCATTCTTACTAAAATAAAAACAAACTCTTTGTTCAAATGATAACTGTTCTATTTTAAAATCTATTTTAATTTGATAAAATCCATTAGTCTATCTGACAACTGTTCAAATAGCTGGTAATTAACTCATTAATTAATAAGAGTTTATTTTAAATGTTTGTAAAAGTGAAAAGTAAGAAATATAATTTTTTTAAAAATAAATTAGAAGTAAAATTCAACATTTATATTTTAATAAATATTTTAAAAATATATTAAAAATTAAAAAATATAATTATACAAAATGTATATAAATAAAAAAATTTAAAATTAAAATTTTATATATAGAAATGAAATTCTGAATTTTAAATTTTTTGTAATTCAAATATAAAAATTATTAAAATTTTAATTTAACTGAAAAAAATAAAATTATAAACAATTAAAACACACATTAAATATTTTTTTCCCGGATTTTGTTTGATTGAAGCCCACCGAATTCGCGCGAAATTTAATCCCCGTCCTTTCACATATCACATCAAGAAAGAAAAAAAAGTTAATCGAGGAAAATTTCTCTAAATTTTCTGAAGGAATTCAAGAAAGAAGCAAAAGAATTTAGATTGATCAAGACTGAAGCAAAGATTTTAAGAAATTAAAGAAAAAGGTGAAGAATTTACTAAGAAAGAAGAAGAGAGAGAATTGTAGCTTTGTCCCCGGTGGAGATGCAGGCGGCGCCGGCGGTAGAGGGGAAGGAGAACAGTGGCGGAGAAGCAGAGATTATCAAAGGAATGCTCGACACGATCGAAGCAGTACGGGAGTTTGGAGACTACCGGCGAATGCAGAAGAAAGAATGCTTCAATCTTGTTCGGCGGATGAAACTTGTAGCACCTTTGCTGGAAGAAATGCACGAAATCTTAGATGAACAAAGGCAGCTTCCTTCTGCTGCTTGCTGTCGGCTTCGATCGCTTGCTCGAACCTTTGCTGTTGCTAAGAAGCTGCTTCGGTGTTGTCATGAGGGAAGCAAGATCTACCTGGTAAGCCTTTGCTTGCTATGGTTTTGATGGATTGTGCTATTTACATTAGAATAGTTGGTATGCTACATTGTTGTTTGATGAAATTACTCTTATAGAATCATAGTTTAGAGATTAGGGAGTGACAGGTAAATCAAACATCAAGATTTTTGGATGAATAGTTGCTTATTGAATGATGAAAAGCTATTCCAGATTGTTAAAGAAAGGTTTAGTCCCACGTTGCTTATCAATGGTCCTGAGATGATATTCATAAAAATTTGAACTCACTCTTCTTATTGCCAATTGGTTTTGAGAAGAATTATAAGTTCGTCACATGGTATCAGAGCGGGTTGGGCCGGATCGGTCCAAGATGTGGGCTAAATCTAATTTATTGTTCATATCTATTTAGGGCCTTCATGGTCCGGTTTAGTGTAGGTCAAAAATAGCTCGTTTCGTTTTAGGACAGGTAGCCCTTTTCATTCAAAGGACAGTTGTCCGCTCATTCTAAGACAAATAGTCCATTTCATTTCAGGACAGGTCGCCCGCTTCATCATAGGGCATGTAGTCCACATCAATTCAATTTAAAAATTTAAAAAAAAAAAAACGCTCTGCTGGAGAGCAGGTGTTAAAGAAAGGTTTAGTCTGACATTGCTTATCAATGGTCCTGAGATGATATTCATAAAGACTTGGGCTCACTCTTCTCATTGCCAATTGGTTTTGAAAAGAATTCTAAGTTCGTCACACAGATTAATGAACCAGTGTTTATAAAGTGTATCTTTTACTTATGAAGAGACGAGAAAAAGATGATCTTTACAACAGCAATTTTTTAGTTGCATTGCTTCTTTGATTTGTTGGTGATGTGTTAATTTGATGAAATTTTGTTGTTTGTGGGTGTAGTTGTTGGAGGGAGAGGCAGTGATCGGAAGATTCCACTCAGTGTATGACAAGTTGAGCCTGGCGCTGGAAGGCATGCCTTATGATGAGCTTGGCATCTCAGATGAAATCAAAGAGCAAGTATGCTATTTGCCTTTACACTAAAGCTGCAGTCTTGGTTTTCTTAGTGCATATACTTGCTGGTTGATCTTATAGCATACATATGATTTGACGCTTCTGGTTGGTAAGTAGCGATTAACGTGATTGCTATGTTGATCTTTTGTGAGTTTGAACGTTGTGAGAACAGCTAATTAGGAGGAAACCTTTTTCTCATTCTTTTTACTCCTGAAAGAGTAGATGGTTGGGAAACTTGTTCAAAGTGAAGTTGTCCTTTCTCTCGAATTGTGAACTTGTTTAGTGAGTAGAGGTAGAAGAGATTTGCTGACATTTGATTTTTGGTATAGTTACTGATGCAGCAATGAAATAGTGGATACTGAACGGCTTCATAAAACATTTACCTATACAGTATTCTTTCTAATTTTTAGCAGATATTGCTAGAACTTTCTGATGGTTTGATTTGAAAATCAATCCACCTGTTGTCCATTTAGGAATGAGAAGGTTTTGGAGGACTCTGAAGATTTAGTGCCAGCTAGAGACTTGCATTTTAAATTATTTACAGCTAGCAGTTAGATGTAGAGTATCTACCTTTATAATTTGAGAGATTGACTTATTATCATCCGTCTTCCTGGTGTCCTTTCAAGCTTTAAGATGGACTTTAAGACATGTTTCGATAATTTAAGGTAGGAGCATATCTTGCCATAGATTTAAATGGTATTTGATCATTGCAATTTAAGAAGACTTGTTTCTTCCTTAAGAAAATGTAGATAACATGAGTTTAACCACTGACTATTAGTCTTGCTCAGATAGTTTGTGGCTAGAGTAAATACTCCCCAAGTCTTTTTAAACATAGGGCTGCACTCATACTTCTTCACCAGTTAAAAGTCTGGATGCTTTTATCTAAGTGTAATTCTTGGCTTCTTATGTAAAGCTTGTAATCTTCAGGTTGAGCTCATGAGAATGCAGCTTAAAAGATCGAAAAGGAGGACAGATACTCAGGATATGGAGCTTGCCATGGATCTTATGGTAATATTGTCCCAGAATGATGACAGGAATGCTGATAGAGCCATACTTGAAAGACTAGCAAAGAAACTTGAACTGCAGACAGTACCAGACTTGAGAGCAGAAACAGTTGCTTTGAGGAAGATCGTCAAAGAAAGATGTGGACAGAATGCTGAGTCCACGCCACAGATGATAGATCTCCTAGGCCAGTTTAAACAAATAGCTGGCATTGAAGACTCTGATGGTCTCAGTGCAGTTAAACTGCCTAAGTACCTGGAGAAGTGCCCATCTCTGATGATTCCTAATGATTTTCTGTGCCCAATATCCTTAGAGATCATGTCTGATCCAGTCATTGTTGCAACAGGACAGGTGCTTAATGCATGCCTATAATATGTATTTCCCGTCCTTTTGTTTCATAGGAAGTCTGCTCACATGTTTCTTACATATGTTCTTCACAGACTTATGAGAGATCAAGCATACAGAAGTGGCTGGATGCTGGTCATCGGACCTGCCCAACAACGAGAGAATTGTTGTCTCACTTGTCATTGGCACCTAACATTGCCCTCCGCAACTTAATCGTGAATTGGTGCGAGAAGAACAAAGTTGAGTTGCCGAAGAAAGATTTGAACTCCGAGGAGAATCTCAACCAAGATGATATTCCAGCACTTGTTCAAGATCTATCCTCAAGTAGCCTTGAAGTGCAGAGGAATGCAGTTCAAAGGATCTGCCGGCTCTCTAAAGAGAGTCCTGACAATCGAATACTGATAGCAAAGAGCAGTGGAGTCCCTCCGCTTGTAAGCCTCTTGTCCTACCCAGATCGCAAGATCCAGGAGAATGCTGTGACTGCACTGCTAAACCTATCAATTAACGATGGAAACAAGAAGCTGATAGCCAGAGAAGGCGCCATCCCAGCAATAATTGATATCTTACAAAATGGCACAATCGAGGGACGAGAAATTTCAGCAGCAACATTATTCAGTCTATCTATGCTTGATGAGAACAAAGCTGCAATAGGGCAAATGAATGGCATCCCTCCGCTTGTTGATCTCTTGCAGAGCGGAACTGTCAGAGGGAAAAAGGATGCTGCCACGGCGCTTTTCAACCTGTCACTCAATCACATGAACAAAGCAAGAGCTATAGAAGCCGGCGCTGTGAAGCCACTTCTTCAAATCTTAACAGACAAGAATTTAGGCATGGTTGATGAAGCTCTCTCCATCCTTCTGATTCTAGCATCACATCCTGATGGTCGTAGTGAAATAGGTCAGCAGTCCTCCATCGAAACTCTTGTAGAGATCATAAAGGAAGGTACCCCTAAGAACAAGGAATGTGCCCTTGCCGTTCTGCTCGAGTTAAGTACGCATAATTCGAATGTCTTATTAACTGCACTTCAGTACGGTGTTTATGAACATGTCGATGAGGTCTCAAAGAACGGAACAAACAGAGGCCAGAGGAAAGCGAGCTCTCTATTACAGCTGATGACTAAGTATGAACAGGTTCCGTGAATATTCAAGGATTGTTTTCTTGCTCCATGTACACTTCTCGTATGCGAGAATTCAGCACGCCTTGTTGTTAAGTGTTACCGCAGAGATTTCTTTTTCGTTTGGCGCTTTTAAGGAGTTCCATGTTTCTAGTTCTTAGTTCGTATTTTAATTGTGCTTTATAAAAATAAAATTCGATCAAAGTAAAGTTTAATATAATAATTAAAATACATAAAATAAATTTAGAATGAGATTTTGATAGAAATAGAATTTATTGTGAAAATCAAAATAAAGTTTAGCGTAGTAATTACAACTTGTGAAGTGATTCGAATTTAAAATTTGAAGAAAAAAAAATAAAATTTGGTGGCGTTAAAACATAATCCTTTCTGTAAATTAACAGGTAAGTAGCGGAACACAGACTACGGCGTCGTTTGAATTTTAAAATATAATTAAATGTTTATTACATATATAGTTTTCTCTAAAGTAAAAGAACAATAATGAGTTTTTAGAAAAAATTTATATACTTTTTTTAAGTTTTATATATTAATCTTATTCTCATATTATTATTATTCTATATAGGATAATTAGGAGATATTTAGAAGTCTTTATTGAGAAAAACAATTTTAAAAAAAATATTTTGAGAATTTTTGAAAAATAAATTTTATTTTTTTATTTAAAAAATAAAAAAGTAACTAATAAAAAAAATTTATATCGTAAACTTTTTTATATTTTAAATTAAAAAAAAATTATGTAAAAATTTTTTAAAATTTAGTGAGATATTTGAAATAAAAAATTAGAGAAAAAAACTTCCCCAAAATATGCCGTGACACACTTTTGTATCCAACGCATTCTTTCTGTAGTGCTTTAATTCACTTAGGGTGAGTTATTTTTAAATAAATGATTTGGCCCCGTTTAGCATTTATTTTTAAAATAATTTTTATAATTTTTAATTTACGTATTTTAATATATTTTAAAACTTTTAAGAAAATTATATAAAAATTAGAAAATAAAAAATTTACGTAGTATTTAGTTTTTTAGATAAAAAATAAAGTTTAGTTTAAGAAAACAAAAATATATTTTATTTAAAAAATACAACTGAATTATTATGAATAAATTATTAAAAATGAGTTAGTTTTTATATATTTTTAGCTAAAAATAAGCGGCAATGATTTTCTATACTATTTTGTGTAGCTGAAAGCTAATTTGTAGTAAAAAAAGAGAGCATTTTGAGAGTGCTTTATAATAAAAAAAAATTTTAAAAATATATTTTGAATTTCTTTATAAAAATCAACTTAAATTTTTATTTTTGTATTTTATAAAAACTCTCAGACATCGCCTCTCAAATTTGTTGTCAAAAAGCGTTCATTCCCAAACAAAGAGGTCATTAGGATTTGATTATATAAAGAGGAAAAGTACCTTGCCATGGTTTTTATGGGCCGGACCAAAAACTTATTTGGGCCTTTTTGCAGTTTACGGAACTTACGAAGTTTCCATTTTTCAATAAAGGACCGTTTTTTGATTTATAGCACTCGACATCACTGGAACAAAATTAGACCATATATATTTAGCATGTTCAGGTCCTTATTAGTTTTAATTACGCAAAATCAGATCTAGAAATTCATAGTAAAGCAGTCGCCATCGAGGAAACAAAACTCACGCCTTCGCTTGTTTGTTTCTAGCGAAGATCAGATGAAATCGAGTGTGACTCGAAAGAAAGGTTGAATATTTCGGTTCTTTAAATTCAAAAGAAAAAGATGATTAAATGCAGCTGGTGTGCAATTGCATTGATTTCGTCTGAAGAGCAGCAGCAGCAAGAACGACGTGATTCACTGCGAAGGATAGTTCAGTTTGTGAAGTTTTGTTGTGATGGTGATGATATTGTTGTGTTCTTCAACCAATCTTAATCTGTTCATTCCTCGAGCTTCACTGCAGCCTAGTACTAGTAAAAGATCCAAGGTATGAATTTATTTGTTTGTTATTGCTGATTTTTTCATATTTTCTTTGAAATTTGCAGGGAACTTGTGGTAACTTTAGTTGATCACACTTAAGTAGGAATACAGAGAGCGTTTTTTATAATCATATTCGATATTCACGTTTGTTTTTGTATGGTGCTTTCATGTAGGGAGTAAGACGAGATAATCATAACCTTGCTGTATCGAAATCGGCACGTTTATCTAATGTCAAAAGGAGATATACTGTGGAGCATACTGGCTTTCCTCACTCGCACATGTTTGTGATATATAAGATGGTGAATGCTTTCTTCCTTGTAGATTCATGAAAATTGTGAATTTTGAGTGATGCCATTATGATTATGATCAGCAGTTTGTTGTTGACTTGTGCTGCATTTATGAAGGACAAGCTGGGATTTGCAGCTGCAAGTGTTGCAAAAGACAATACTATCATGACGACAGTAGAAGAAGATGTTGAAAACTTAGGAATTTTCAGTGTTGATCCGATGCTTAAAGAATATAAGGATCACTTTGCGTATCAATGGAAGAAGTATGTGGAGCAGAAGACTTCCATTGAAAAAGTCGAAGGGAGCGTTGAAGAGTTTTCTAAAGGTTTGATGAGTGATGTGTTTTTTGTTATGTCATTTGTAGTTTTATCTTTTATGGAAATATATCATAGATTGCTCGTCTTCAGATACAGTTAATTCCACTATATTTGAGGTTCCTTGCTTCTGCTCAGGTTATCTGAAATTTGGATTTAATAGGGAAGGGGACAGAATTGTTTACCGAGAGTGGGCTCCTGCTGCGCAGTAGGTTTTCTGAACTACATTTTGTTTTCTGGTTCGCTTGATTTCGTGCTTACACATTAATACCAAACATATGAAGAATTCTGATTTCTGTTACTGCCTTAAGCCATGGTCAAGCTTCCTCATAGTGGAACCATCACCTAGCAAGTAATCTCCATTTAGACCACATTTAACAAGGAGCTCCTTGTTTGCTGCTGCAGGGAAGCACAGCTGATTGGAGAGTTCAATGGATGGAATGGGTGCAACCATAGGATGGAAAGAGATGAATTTGGTGTATGGACAATCAAGATCCCAGATGTAGATGGCAACCCAGCTGTTCCTCACAACTCGAAGGTTAAATTTCGTTTTAAGCACGGAGATGGTATTTGGGTCGACAGAATTCCTGCTTGGATAAAATATGCTACTGTAGATCCTACAAGATTTGCATCTCCATACGATGGAGTATATTGGGATCCACCACCCGAAGAAAGGTTAGTTAACCTATATAAGGGTTGAACTATTATCTCAGAAAAAGGTTCTTTTTTTGTTAGGATAGTATTTCCCTTGATAGAAGATTTGAGGTGATTCTTCTTTATTGCACAGGTATATGTTTAAACACCCTTGTCCACCAAAGCCTTTGGCTCCTCGCATATATGAGGCTCATGTGGGAATGAGTAGTTCAGAGCCTCGTGTTAGCTCATACAGAGAATTTGCTGACAATGTTCTGCCACGAATAAAAGCAAATAACTATAATACAGTTCAGTTGATGGCAATCATGGAACATTCATACTATGCATCCTTTGGGTACCATGTCACGAACTTCTTTGCTGTTAGTAGCAGATCAGGGACTCCTGAAGACTTAAAGTATCTGATTGACAAAGCTCACAGCTTGGGCTTGCGAGTTCTGATGGATGTTGTTCACAGTCATGCTAGTAGCAATGTAACAGATGGCCTTAATGGCTTTGATGTTGGGCAAAGCACAAATGACTCCTATTTTCATACTGGGGAACAGGGCTACCATAAGCTATGGGATAGTAGGATATTTAATTATGCTAATTGGGAAGTATTGCGCTTTTTATTATCTAATGTAAGATGGTGGTTGGAAGAATACAATTTCGATGGTTTCAGGTTTGATGGAGTGACTTCGATGTTGTATCACCACCATGGGATCAACGTTGGGTTTTCTGGCAATTATAATGAATACTTCAGCATGGCAACTGATATTGATGCTGTTGTTTACATGATGCTGGCTAATTACCTGATTCATCAGCTCTTACCGGATGCCTCTGTTATTGCTGAGGATGTCTCAGGCATGCCCACTTTATGCCGTTCAGTATATGAAGGTGGAGTAGGGTTTGACTACAGACTAGCCATGGCTATTCCTGATAGATGGATCGACTACCTTAAGACCAAGGAAGATATTGATTGGTCTATGAAAGAAATCGCATGGTGTTTAACAAACAGGAGATATTCTGAAAAGTGTATCGCATACGCAGAGAGTCATGATCAGGTAGAGTTATTATCATATGAAATCACTTATGAGCCTTTCCCTAGCTAGGTAACTTGAAGGGAATTTCTGAATAATCCAAAATAAATAGCTGCATTTTTCTCTTTCAGTCCAAACCTGCAGTAACTTAAACCTGCTCAGAATTTCTTCCACTGCTTATCAATTGGCTGAACTAATATGTTATAATTTCTCCGGCAGTCAATTGTAGGAGATAAGACAATTGCCTTCTTGCTAATGGACAAGGAAATGTATTCTGGTATGTCTGACTTACAACCTGCTTCACCTGTAATTGATCGAGGAATTGCACTCCAGAAGGTTTGTCTTTACGAAATTTAATAAGCTAGTTGTGCATGGCTTATAGAAATTGTACTAGTCTGATCTTAGTAAATGGTTTACAGCCATAATTTGTCTTAATGAAATGCACTCAAGATTTGTCTTTCTGATGGCTACACTTGCTTTTCTGGGCACAGTTAATGGTTGCTCATTTGAATATATTATAGCTTGATCGAACTTTAGACTTATGCTTTCTGATAAGAAGGCATTTGCTTGCAGATGATTCATCTCATTACAATGGCGCTAGGTGGTGAGGGATACTTAAATTTTATGGGAAATGAGGTGCTCAAAGAAAAATTTGCTCAATCTCTGTTGATATTGATATTATTATTGTCATGCACGTTTGATTTGCTTCTTTGGTGCATTGGTCCTTGTGACTTCTATAACAACTTAATGGAAAGTACATTAGTGAAATTGATGTGCTAACAATCAATGTCAGTCCCCTTAGGATATTTTCTTTACCACTATTGTCAAAATTTAAAAAGTATTTTCACTATGACTAACATCACTCAGATTAACTATATGTCCATATTGTTTAAAAATTGACAGTGGTAGCTTTTTGCTTGCTTGTTATGATTAGTTTCTTCTGTTATCGCACTCAGTTTGTCCTGTTCTGCGTGTGTTGTCGTTGGCCCTGCAAGGAAAAGGGTTGGTTGGCGGCAAGAAGAGGTGAGCGAGAAGGTTAGGTTGGTCTACTACGGTTAACAACTTTCTTATTTCAACATGAAATATCTGGTGTCAATTTCCTATAAACAATTTACAAATGCACATGGTTGTTAGGTTAGACCTCGCATGCTGTACTATGTAATGTATCACTGGTCGACAGCATACAACCTTCTAGTATGTCAGTTCCCATAATAACCCTTCAGTGTTCGCAAGTTATCTGAGTACAGCCATCTACACTCTCAACTCTTTCAGTACTTATTGATTGGACACAAAATTTCATTTCATGCATGGCACCATAGTTTGGTCATCCAGAATGGGTTGACTTTCCAAGAGAAGGCAATGGTTGGAGCTATGATAAGTGCAGGCGGCTGTGGGATCTTGTTGACACCGATCATCTCAGATACAAGGTCTGTCTGCAGTCTACTGCAATGACAATGTCATTGTTTTTCCTTTGCACATCCATGAGATACTTGTGGCATTGACTAACTAACATTTTTTCAGTACTACTTTCTGGTTTCTTGTCATCTTCATTGATTAGGCGCTTTTTATTCTTTCATTTCTTTTGGTGCTAAGTTTATTATTAATGTTTTATCCAGTACATGAATGCATTTGATAAAGCGATGAATTTGCTTGATGAGAAGTATCACTTCCTAGCATCGGTGAAGCATATTGTGAGCAGCACCAGTGAAGAGGATAAGGTAGCATGGATAAAAACTAATCTACTCTATGTCACATGCTTTGCTTGATCTAGGTTTCTTGTATGCATATGCTACATTATGCTAATTTGTCTGGAATCTCTGGCCAATGGCTTGGAACTTACTACTTCATTCAAAATGGTCCTTTTGTATTTCAACTCAAGTTTATATCTTATATACCATTTGCATAGGCGTTGGACTCAACTTCGTTAAAGCAAATGTAGCGATACAGAGCGTTTTCTCTTTCTTTTTCACTGTGGTTCTCTTAAATAGTGGACTCATTTATGGGTTCATTCAGGGATTAGAATTAAAAATTTTGATTAAGAACAACAGTTTCTCCTGATTCAAGTTTCCTCCCGTGAGTTTATCTTTATTTTCATCAGGAGATTTTTGTTTTTTTCTTCTTAAGCTGGCAGAGGTTTTAAGGTCTGGCATTACTGTTGGAAGTCTTAGCTTAAGTTCTTGCCATCTTCTTTCAGGTAATTGTCTTTGAGCGTGGAGATTTGGTATTTGTGTTCAATTTTCATCCAGAGACCACCTACGAGGGGTAATATTTAATTTCAGATATAGGAGTGTTGATGCATTCTGCCCATAAACTGATCTTTAGCCCATGTTCTTCATTTTGCAGGTATAAGGTGGGCTGCGACTTGCCAGGAAAATACAGGATTGCACTAGATAGTGACACCTTTGAATTTGGTGGGCATGGAAGAGTAAGTTTCCTCCTTGTTTGATGAAATTTCCAAATGTTAAGACTTTCTTCTTGATCATTATTTGTACATGTTAAGAATATCTTCTCGATCAGTATTACTGATCGAGAAAATAGTCTCTGCATGATCTCTTTCTTTTGTACTTAATTGACAGAACTCTTATCTCGCTTGGTTGCAGGTGGGTCATGATGTGGATCACTTTACCTCTCCTGAAGGCATACCTGGACAGCCAGAAAGTAATTTCAATTGTCGTCCCAATTCCTTCAAAGTCCTTTCTCCAGCTCGAACTTGTGTGGTACGCCACTTACACTGTTTATTCCTTGTTCTGAGATATCTGTTTTCCCAACAATTAACTGATGCTGCTGGTTGATGTGCTCGTCTTTTTTAACCTAAGGTGTACTACCGAGTCAAAGAGGACAAGAAGGTCGCAGATGATAAGATGAAGGTTCTTAAGGGTACAGTATATGGAAATACGCCAGATGCGGACATCTTCTTCTGACGGAATAACAACTAAATGAAGTTGGTTGCAAATGAGATATGAACTAGAGTTAGCAGGAATCCAGCCTTAGGTAATTATTGTAATTCCCAGTAAGTTGAAAGTATGTTATCGCTAAAAACGTGCGTCTGCTTGTTTTCCCTGTAAAGAAGATTCGTCTTTTACCGCAGCTCATTATGCCTGAAGCTGCAATGATCTACTTTATTACCAAATCTGAACATAATAAAAATCTGTTACCGGAGAGCCTCAGGTTGAAGGAGTAATATGTTCTTTGTTGCGCAGGCTAGTAGGCAATCTCAGGGTTTCATCAATCTCTGATAGAGCAAGTGCAGTAGGAATGCTAATGTACAAAGCCAGGTATTAGTTCAAGTCCAAGTTACGACAAATGTAACAATGTGAAATTTCTTATGTTTCTGTTCTGTGAAGACTCTTTGATCAATAAAAGTCTCACAACGTTGTTACATCAATTCCTGTCTTGGAACAACAACGACAGATAGTCTTTCACTGGTTCAAGCATTGAGTGTAGTTTCCACCCTATGCTCTGTACCTCTTGAACGAGAGAAAAAATGTTTCATATATGGACTAATCAGATACGCTATGTGTATTGGGTTTGATGCTGTTAATGTCTGACATCAGCAAAGAATGATATCTAAGAGCTAAAACTAGAAAAACTGCAAAGATACTACTGATAGCAAAAGCAGGTTATATAACTTTGACGGAGCTCCCCAGTCAGCAAAGCAAACTTCTGATGCTGTGGTACAACTGAATGGATGCTAACTGCCTTTATTCTGGAAGAAATGTCATCCACGCTGAAGCATGGAATTTCTTTAGCTGAATGGAGTACCGACTAATCATTCAAAAGTTATTCTGACTAACACACTTTTCATCAGTAATCGATACATACCCCTTAACTTCTGCCTCTATAGTTGAATGAGCAGTTGAGAGTTGTGAAGCATTTGAAACACTTTCAAGTCCCAAGAAAGGATCACTTGCATCAGGAGCCTATATCTCCAGATACTGCCAATTACAGAAAACTTCTCAGGAACTGAACAGTGCGGTCCTTTTGTATATTCTGTAAAGCACTAACGGAAGATGAGTAAGCATCACTATGTTCTGAAATAGGAATTATTGTCAGCTCCAAGCAGCAAGTTCAAAGCAAATAGGTTAATCTTCTTAAGCTATAGAAATTCCATATGAGATAACAAAGTGTACACTAACCATGCCTCCTTTCAATTGGCAGACATTATCAAGTTGAAAATTCAAGGGTTGATCTGCATGGTATGCAATTTCAATGTCATACTCTGTATCCTGCTTGGAACACCTTCATAATTATTATGCTATGCATGGTTCTCTGAAGCACTTGGTGATGCTTTCTCTTATCTTGATAAGCATCTAACATTAATTTGATGCTCGGAAATTTTGCTTTGGAACATTAAAAACATGTTGTCAGGCATGCAAACAAAGATTCGGCAACCCAACAAACAACTAAACAGCTCTGAGTTCAAAGGTTCTAGATAACATGTACAAGCGTGAATACAAAGATGATGTGCATTCCACCACATTCTATTTTCATTAACACAAAGCTCTTTTATAATGTAAGAATTCCAAGAAAAGAATTGTATTTGTGTTTACCTGACGTGAAAGAAGTTCAAAGATAGATCCAAAATATCAATCGCCAAGTTCATTCATGACCTAACCGATGAGACCATAAGCTGCTTATAAGAAGCTTTAATTGAGTGAATGTAAAGGAATATCAGCATACTTCAACACCTTAAACATTGAAATCTGAGAAACATGGACCACCTTACATTGAGTTCCATCAAATGATTCATCTAGCACATCAGCAACTGCTCAGTATGTGTAGTTCTTGTAAAAGGCGAATAGGCAATCCTAACATCATTAACGGAATGCTTTTTGCTTCGACTCCTGGATGCATAAATATTTCTGAGAGTGCACATACATAGCAACATCAAAGAAACTGAATTTGCTCTACTTTTTCCTAAGGAGAATCTTTCACATATAAACAAGTTCCTAGTGCTCCGGTTCTCCGAAGGAAATTTTTTTCACATATAAACTAGAAAGGCATGCCCGAAGATAACTAGTTAGCCACACCACACTGATCATCAAAAAAGACTACTAAAATTAGCAAACTTTTCGCTGGCTCATTAGATAGGGAGACCAAACAAGTTAAACATAAACAACCTAAAGCAAGACAACTAATCTCATTGCAGCAGAAAATAGTTTCAATCAAACATGCATAAAAGCATCAATTTTTAAGATGCTCATAGTTTTTTGCATGAAGATGATAACAGATGCTTAGTCTCAGGTTTCATTCATCTTCACAGTTCATCTTCATGAATGACAGTGTCGCAGCAAGCAACTCAACATAATTTCAAATTCTTAACGCCATACATAGTTCTCTTTCCTTCTTCCTACTGTTGATTACATTCCTATCATTAACATATCAATGATATCATTCAATCTAACTAGTTGGCAAAACAATTCAACAAAGTCAACTAAAAAAATTCCATGATTCCAATAAGTAAAATGATAATAAACAAAGTCAAAATGCGAAAAAGAATGAAATTGAAAGACAAACCATGGAGGAACAATGAGTCCCTTCTCATTTGGAAAACTCTTCCCATGTCTAGGCACCCAGTAGTTGTTCCTCAAGAACCTCAATTCTTCTGACATCTATCTTCTTCTATTCAACAGATTCAATTCCAATTCTTCCCCGAATCAAAGGAACATCAAAAGAGCTCGGGCGCCAATGGCGTTAACGTTTCCGGTCATTAACACCGATCTCGAGGAGCGTCGAATACGTGTGGCTCTTAACCCATGTTTATACCAATATCCATAACACGTAATCGGGTTTGTATCCAGAACTTTTAGAAGCCCGAAAATCTAACATATAACCGCGTTAAAAGTACCGGAGCCCCGTAGACCCTTTACAAATATGAATTGGGTTGACGGAGGATGAATCCAACACCCGTTTGTTATTCTTTTAACGTATTAAGAAAAAGAAAAAAAGATTTTCTGCCAAAAGTTTTTGTTTCGTTACGTTTGGATACTTGAGCTTTGACAGATCTCAGATCTCTCGATCTTCTTCTTCGTCTCCCCGGTGTTCCGGCGATATCTTCTTTCTCCGCCGCCATGGCTTTCAATCTCCGGCAGAAGCAAACCAGTAATTATACAATCCAACTATCTTGACACTATATTCTCTTAATTTTCAACTAATTATTTCAATTTTTTTTCAGGTTGCATAGTGAAGATGTTGAATCTGAACGAGTCACCGTCCACTGCCACGTCAGCATCTCCGGTGGCTGCCGAAGGCGGTGGTGGTAGTGGAGGAAGCGAGTACAAGTTGTTAGTGTTTGATTCCTTCTGTCGTGACGTCATCGCTCCGTTGATAAAGGTAAATGATCTCCGGCGCCATGGCGTTACGCTTTATTTCTTAATCGATAGCAAGTCTTCTTCTTCACGGCAACCTGTTCCCGGCGCCCCTGCTGTTTACTTCGTGCGACCGACGCCTGAAAACATTTCCCGAATCGCCGCTGACGCTTCTGTTCCTCTGTACGAATCGTTCCATCTAAATTTTTCATCTTCTCTCCCTAGACCACTTCTTGAATCCCTCGCCACACAACTCCTACGCTCTAACACTGCTGACCGAGTTGCCCGTGTTTTCGATCAGTATCTCGAGTTCGTCACATTAGAAGATTCGTTGTTCTCGATTGCCTACCCGACAGCTTACCTTCAACTTAATGACCCTGGTGCCGGTGACCGTGATATTGAAACTATTATAGAGGAGATTACCAGTAGGTTATTCTGTGTGGTAGCAACGCTTGGTGTTGTCCCTGTAATTCGATGTGCTCGTGGCGGCCCTGCTGAGATGGTCGCTGCTGCTCTTGATTCACGCTTGCGAGATCACCTTGCTAACAAGAACAATTTGTTCTCTGAATCCTCTGGCATGCTCACAAGCTCATTCCAACGGCCTATGTTGTGTATATTTGATAGGAATTTTGAGCTTGCAGTTGGTGTTCAGCATGATTGGAGTTACCGGCCCCTTGTTCATGACTTGTTGGGGTTGAAACTTAATCGGATTACTGTTGGAGAGAAGCCAAATAACAAGACTTATGAGCTTGATAGCTCTGATCAGTTTTGGATTGCCAATAGCTGGGCACCTTTTCCCAAGGTGGCTGAGGAGATTGAGGTTCAGCTCAGCAAGTACAAGCAGGATGTCGATGAGGTCAACCAGCGGACAGGGGGGACAGATGGGGCAGAGTTTGATGGTACTGATTTGATTGGGAACACAAAGCACTTGATGAATGCTGTTAATTCACTCCCTGAGCTCACAGAGAGAAAGAAGGTGATTGACAAACATACCAACATTGCTACGACATTGCTGGGTGAGATCAAGGAGCGATCGTTGGATGTTTACTGTACTTTGGAAAATGATATGTTGACAAAGGGAAGCGTTGATAGGAGCCAGCTGCTAGGTCTTCTTAGAGGTAAAGGCACAAAGGTTGATAAACTTCGGCTAGCAATAACTTACCTTCTTTCAATGGAGACTACACCACAGTCTGATACAGAAGCAATTGAAGCTGCACTGAAGGAGTCTGAGGTTGATACTTGTGCTTTCCAGTATGTGAAGAGGATTAAGTCTTTGAATTCGTCACTGGCTTCTTCTGCAGCATCAGCAAGTAAGAGCAACATTGTGGATTGGGCAGAGAAACTTTATGGGCAGTCCATCAGCGCTGTGACAGCAGGTATGAAGAATCTTTTGTCTGGCGGGAGGCAGCTGGCTCTTACAAGGATTGTGGAAGCTTTGATGGAGGGAAAACCAAACCCCGAAGTGGACTCATACCATGTGTTTGATCCACGCGCTCCAAGGTCAGGATCCGGAGCACAATTAAAGGGGCCTTTCAAGGAAGCTATTGTCTTCATGATAGGTGGTGGGAATTATGTGGAGTTCAGGAGCTTGTTGGAGTTGGCACAACGATCTCAACCTACAAAACATGTGATATATGGTGCTACTGAAATCCTTAACGGAGTGGAATTTGTAGACCAACTGACTGTTTTAGGCCAGAAGATGGGACTGGGAGGCGCTGTTATAAACCCATCTCAATAGTGAACCAATTTTTTGACATCTTTTGATTTTGTTAGCGGAGTTCACTTGAATTGAGAAGCAGGATTAGTTGCAACAGCAGCCTGCAGAAGTTGCCGTGCTAGCTCTTATATCTCTTAATTCTGGGGCTTACTAATGCCAATGGAAGTGATGTACCACACGGTTACAATACATTTTGTTTTTCCTTTCCAATATTAGCTGGCATTTGAGGAGAATGGTCGGTCGTGTTAAATTGGAGAATAGCAATGACGGAGTTTTCTACTTGTATTTTTTGTCCTACCTAAATTGTGCTTATTTTTTACCTCTCTTTTCATTTGTCTTCTGTCATGATTATGTTGTTCATAAACTTGATAAACACATCTGGATGATAGGCTGAAGTAGAGTTCTTTTTCTATAAGATTCTATTTGCATCCACTTTATGGTTGCTGTCTGAGGTGATGCATTTCTTAGCTTTCTATCTCTTTAGAAAATTCTGCTGTAGGTGTTTCTAGCTGGATACCTTATCAATCATAGAACTATGTAATAGCATTCATTTCAAAAGGACTTTTTGTATTTTTGATGCTTAATCTAACACGGCAGCGACATCAAAGACTGGAGATCCTTAAGTCCTTTAAGATGGCAACTTGAGTATATTTAAAGGCTAAGGAGGTGGTTCAAAGTTTAGTTATATGGATACCTATACATCATAGTTCAAGCAGGTACTTCTCTTATCTTGGACTTTATTTTACCGTCCTTCTGGCATCAAGAGAAAGCAACCTAGCTCGTGTAGTGCTTAGTGCTAGCCTGAGTAGCCTCTTGAAGGACTTGCAAATTGGTACTGGTTCTACTTATAGAGTGCTACTGTGTATATTTTTGTTGAAGCATCTGCCTTGGAAGAATTAGCATAAGACCTAAACCCTGCGAAGATTTTCTACTCTACCATCTTGCCATACTGGCCTCTGGTAATTTCAGTAATATGATTTTTTTTTTCTCGTATCAAATGTTGAATCAGTTTTTCGTCTATAATGCGTTTTCTTATGATATGTTAGAGTTGGTTTTTATCCAAGTTTGTGGAAAGCTACCTGAAAACAAAGCTACCATTGAAGAAGCACAGAATGGTACCAGACCATAGCTTTGCACTAGACATTACAATTTATAAAAAATTTATTAAAAATATAAAATTAAAATTTAAAAAATTATTTTTTTGAAATATGTTGCCCAAACGCGCTGCCCTAAATACTATAATAATTTTTGACGTTCTACTTTTTGCGAGTGCTGGTAATTGCAAATAAACAATTGTGTTCTTCATAGTAGTACCGCGATGAACACATTCTTAATTTTAAATTCAGAGACTTGTCCACGGCGCAGTATTCAATTCCACGCACAAGTCAAGCGAGCAGCTTTCACTCTTCATAAACTCCAACCAACAAGAAAAAAGAACAGATCAAAAACCTTGCCTTTAATGGAGAAGAAATCGATCGCCATTGTCGGCGCCGGCGTTAGCGGCTTGACAGCATGCAAACACTTGCTGGAGAAAGGTTTTAACCCGTTAGTTTTCGAATCCGGCGAAGAAATCGGCGGCGTTTGGGCTCACACGATTGAATCTACAAAGCTGCAGACGCCTAAAGAAGCGTTCAGGTTTACAGACTTCTCTTGGCCGGAACAAGTTAAGGAAATTTACCCGGATCATCGGCAAGTGATGGATTATCTCCGATCTTTCGCTGAGAAATTCGATCTTTTGAAGTATATCAAGTTCAAATCGAAGGTTGAAGGGGTTGAATTTGTTGGATATGATGAGGATGATGTGTTTGGTTGGGAGAATTGGAATGGTAATGGCGAAGGTTTTGGTAAAGGGAAATGGCGTGTCGTTGTCACGCATGAACACAGCCCTGGAACTACAACTCAGGTACAGAAATTTCTCAGAAATTTTCAATCTTTGTCAATGTTTTCCATTCTTAATTTGATTTCCCTGATTCTATTTTGATGAAGGTGTATGAAATGGACTTCGTGATCCTTTGCATAGGCCGATACAGCGGAGCGCCGTATATACCTACTTTTCCAGAAAACAAAGGGCCTGAAGTATTTGAAGGAAAGGTGATCCATTCCATGGACTATTCGAACATGGACTCTGACAATGTGACTGAGCTAATTAAATCGAAACAGGTAACGGTGATCGGGTCACTAAAATCTGCTGTAGACATTACAGCAGAATGTACCAATGTCAATGGTAATGGGCAACCTTTTTTTTATCAAGGTGGGTCTGATTGGTCCGAATGTGTTTGATGATTATGCCAGTTCTTGTTTGCTGCAGGAATCGCTTATCCTTGCAGAATGATTTTTAGAAATCCGCATTGGCTAGTAGATAACTATGTCGTGTGGGGATTGCCTTTAGGTTACTTATACTTCAGCCGTTTCTATGAGCTGCTTGTTCATAAGCCTGGAGAAGGGTTTCTACTTGGTGCCATTTCAACATTGCTATTGCCTCTGGTATATTACAATTCCTTATATTAGTACATTAACATTCTTGCAACATCCTTAGTCTCGTGTAATTTTCTGGTGTTCATGCCAGAGATGGGCGTTATCGAAATTTGCAGAAATCTACTTCAAAAGAACACTCCCTTTGAAAAAATATGGAATGGTACCAAAACACAGCTTCATTCAAGACGTTACTTCATGTACCAGTGGGTTGTTGCCTGAAAATTTCTATGATAAGGTGGAACAAGGCAGCATTCTTCTGAAGCAATCAGAAACTTTCTGCTTCTGCAGGAACGGTTTGATCTTAGATAGTGAACCTGAAGTACTGAAATCTGATGTAGTGATTTTTGCCACTGGATTCAATGGCGACAAGAAGCTCAAAGACATTATGCTATCACCTTGGCTTCGGAAAGTTATGACGCCATCACCAACTTCAGCTTTTCCATTTTATAGGTAACTTATTCTGCATCTCAGGAACCCATTCTTTTTACAAATTTCATGAAATGTTTACCTGATCGTTGCTATTAGTGAATTACAGAGAAATCATTCACCCAAGAATACCACAACTTGCAGTAATTGGGTCCTCAGAAAGTCTTTCAAATATTTTCACATCAGAAATCCGGTGCAAATGGCTCGCAAACTTTCTTGCAGGACGTTTTAAGTTGCCTTGTGTGAAAGAAATGGAACAGAACGTGAAAGAGTGGGAAAAGTACATGAAACGGTATTCAGGGAAGTACTTCCGAAGAGGTTGCGTTGGAGCAATTCATATCTGGTACAACGATCAATTGTGCCGTGACATGGGATGGAATCATAGAAGAAAAAAGAGTTTCTTAGCTGAATGGTTCTTGCCTTATGGACCTAGTGACTATCTTGAAGCTGAACCAACTTCAAATGACAAGAGGGATTGAGATAGAAGGACGGAATTCTTCATTTTTTCTTTCTCTCAAGACTCAAGGTTCGGCTGCGTTTGATAGAGCTTTTAAATATAAATTTTCTAAAGTAGAATATATTTTTATTCTATTTTGATATACGAGTTTTATTTTTTTATTTTACAATAAAATTTTTTAATTTTAAATTTTTTAAATAAAATTTATAAAATATTATAAAAAATTTATCGAAAATGTGAAATAAAATAGAGTTTTGGAAATGGAATGAAACGAAATGTAGGACGCCTCAAGTGATCGCTACTTGTAACTCTTTCATGGTGTAGTTTCGTTCTTGGATAGATGATTTAATTTTACTGGTAGTATATGATTATAATTTTCTGTTTTATTGTTCATAAATTAAACTAGCAATGTGATCATAAAACTGAAGAAATGGGCCAACATACAGATTGTTATTGGAACCAAAACAGTTCGGCCCATTAATGATAGACGGTGAAATAAACGAAAATCCGTTCTCTCTTATCTCAGTTTACAAAATGGAGAATCTCACCTTCTCCGTTTCCATCACGAATTCGTCGCGCTTTCTCTTCCCGCTCAAATCTTCGCAACTCCATAATCTCAAATTCGCAAACAGAAAATTCAAATTTGCTCAATCGATTTCGATCACCACCACCAACAGTAACAATGAATCCGAAGATGATAGAATCAAAATCATCGAATCACTCCGTAAAGACACGGAAGAATCACTGGAATGGCGATCTGTTTGCTCTCAGATATCTGAATTCGCATCCACCGCCGCCGGAATTGACACGTGTCGAGCTGGGAAACTACCTGTTGGTCGTCATGTGGAAGAAAGTAGGAGCTTGTTGGGCCAGACTGCTTCAGCAACTTTTCTACCGCAGCCGTTGGATTTGTCTTCTGTTGAAGATCTAACAGTTTTGCTTAATGCTGCTGTTTCCGGTGAATTACTCGGTGCACGAGAGCTTTGTACGGTGTCGCGGAGCCTTTGGTCAGCCAAAAAGGTTTCTGAGCAGCTGGAGTGGTTCAAGTCGGACAGTGAGAATGCCGGAAGGTGAAAAATTGTTAATAGAAACCCTTCTGAATTGTTTGGATTGGTAATAAGTTGATTTGATAAGTAGTTGTTAGTTTTCTTGGTATACTCATGTGGAAGATGTTCGTGACTTTTTATAAATGTCTTTTTACCATACAGGTTCACGGCCCTTCTTGATATATTGCGAGATTGTGATTTTATGATAGAACTAGCTGAGGACATAGATTTTTGTATCAACTGTAAGTTGTACACGGTACTGGACCAAGCAAGCAAGAAACTGGAATCTGTTCGGTTGGAGAGGAAGGCTAACATGGAGGAGCTTGACTCACTTCTTAAGCGAGAAGCAGTAAGGGTTTTCCAGGCGGACGGTATTGATAGCTCTCTTATAACCAAACGGAGGTCTCGAATGTGCATTGGTATAAAAGCTTCACACAAGTCTTTGCTTCCAGAAGGCATTATTTTAAGCGTCAGTAGCTCTGGAGCAACATACTTTATGGAGCCAAGAGCTGCTGTTGAGTTGAACAACATGGAAGTTAAGCTTTCAAATACCGAGAAGGAGGAAGAACTTGCTGTCTTAGGAAATCTTACTTCAAAGGTAGCTGACTCAGAGGCAACAATAAGAAGCTTGATGGCGAAGATAATCGAATTGGATCTTGCTTGTGCAAGAGGTGCGTATGCTGTGTGGATGAGTGCATTTTGTCCAGTTTTCAGTAATAATGATGGGAATATACAATGTGATGCTGTAAGGAGCAGCATGTCTGTAGATATCGACGGCATCCAACACCCTTTGCTTCTTGAACCTTTCCTCAGAAGATTGTCATCAGACGCAGTGCCAGAAATAGGGAGATCCATACATCTTAGTAGGAAAGACAGATATGCGGATTCAGGAAAGTTTTCAGAAGTTGATGCTCCTGTGCCTTTAGACATCAAAATAGAGTTTGCTAAGAAAGTGGTGGTAATCTCTGGGCCTAATACTGGGGGTAAAACTGCAACAATGAAAACTTTGGGCTTGGCAGCTCTTATGTCTAAGGCTGGTCTTTTTCTGCCTGCTAAGAAAAGGCCAATTCTACCATGGTTTGACGAAATATTTGCTGATATTGGTGATCACCAGGTACTGTCTTTTCTCCTATAGAAATGAGCCTGCACAGTTTCTTGGGTGTTGATTTATTCTGAAATTGCTATTTTCTCAATTGAAGTCTCTGGAGCACAATCTTTCAACCTTTAGTGGCCATATTTCACGCCTCTGCAAAATTATTAAAGTTGCCTCAAAAGAATCCCTTGTGCTGATTGATGAGATTGGGAGTGGCACTGATCCTTCTGAAGGGGTTGCTCTTTCAACAAGCATTTTGCAGCACCTTGCTGACAGTGTCAATCTAGCTGTTGTTACAACACATTATACTGATCTCAGTCTTCTATCAGCTAAAAATTCACGATTTAAAAATGCTGCAATGGAGTTCTGCTTGGAGACACTAATGCCTACATATCGAGTATTATGGGGAAGTACTGGTAATTCAAATGCCCTGAGTATAGCCAAGTCAATTGGTTTTGATCAAAAAGTTCTGAACAGTGCACAAGATTGGGTAGAGAAGTTAAACCCCAACAAACAAGAGGAACGTCAGGGCCTGCTTTACCAGTTTCTTTTAGAAGAAAAGAACGCCTTACAAGCCCAAGCAAAAGAAGCAGCATCTGTTCTATCAGAGGTCAAGAAGCTACATCTTGAGGTATTTACTTCATTTAGCTGATCGAAATAGAAATTTGGAACTGATGCTTTTAGGTTTCTTGACATCATAATTATCTTTTGTCTATACATAAGCGTGACTATACATCTCGAAAATCAATGCATAATTTATCCTTTAACACTCAATTAGAAGTATAAATCTCCTTTTCCTATAATAATATGTTAGCAATCAACTCCTGACGATGAGGGATAATAACTTCGCTGTGCTTTGCATTCTTGATGTGAATTTGCTAATGTTGTTTAGATGAAGCTCTGCATAAAGGTGTAAAGTGAATTACCAAAAAAAGAGGATAACTATTTAATGATATTACTTTGCAAAAGAGAACACAAGAAAGAATACGATGATCAATGTCTAAAGTATAGGTGCTAGTATGGATTCTTTTATCAGTATGATGTCAACAACTTTGCTCAAAGGAACAGCCTTTTTTGCACCAAACAGATGTACGTAATGTAAGTGTGGCAGTGGGAAAAGGAATTTTTATGCAGATTTGGGAAAAGAAGTTCAGTAAACAAGTTTGGATTTGCTTCTGCACATGTGTATAATTTCTTGGCCATTTAGAAGTCCCTAGAGCATATGGTCGAATTTTTACCTTACTTCTACTTCTTTCTGTAGTTGCAATCTGAAGCTGAAGATCTTGACAACCGTGTGGCTTCCCTAAAAGCAAAAGAAACATTTCTGGTGCAAGAGGAGCTTAAAAGTGTGAAAACTCGTATGAATGCAATAATTGAAGATTTTGAAAAAAGGCTCCAACATATCAGTCTTGAACAAGCTGGTGCAGTTATTAGAGAATGTGACGCTGCTATTGCGTCTATTATTGCTGCTCACCGCTCTACTTATGATGCTTTTCGGGATAAGTCAGATAGTAAGGATTCTTTTATACCCCAAATTGGAGACAAGGTGTACCTTAAATCACTTGGAGATAAGGTAGCTACTGTTGTGGAAGTGCCTGCTGAAGATGGAACGAGTATGGTACAGTATGGAAAAATTAGATTGCGTGTGAAGAAAAATGACATGAAGCTTTTCCAGAGTATCGCAAAAAGTACAGGAAATAGTTCGACAGCCTTGAAGGGGCAGGTATTGCTTAAAACATGGCTTACTTCATGTTTGGGTTTCACAAAGAAAATGAAAGACTCTACAGTTGACTTACTAATTGATTTTCTTAAAACTTTTACCTTTTGTACTTACAAGAAATTGCCTATATGGTTTATGCACATGTTTTTGTGTTTGCTCCCATGCATGCAGCATATTTGAATTATTATAAATGATCATCATTTGGAAACTTGGCTAAACAATTTGTGCAGTCTAAGACATCAGTCAGTAGAAGTAAGAAATATTTATCTAAACATGTAACTTATGCATTCTTGATTTATCTTTGTAAGCAAGTACCTGCTATCTTGAGCAACTCATAGGAGTTCAGTAAATTAACATTTACCTCGAGGTCAAGGAAATAGTTACTTTTTATATCAGCTTTGAGTCCCTCCCCTTATATGTTTAGTACTCTACACCCCATCTTTATGTAAAGTTCCATAATGAATATATACAGTACTTATCAACTTATGTTCACCTTAATCCAAATGCGTGCTAACCTTAATGTGAGCTTGTGTTTAAAATAACCCAAATATGTAGTCACCTAAATCTGCAACTAATGTAAATTAAGCTCAGTACAACTCTGAGCAAGTATGTCCTCTTATTGGTGGTATTTTACTCATTAGTGAATATAGTTTGAAATCATTAATAAGTTGCTCAAATTCTCTATTTTTGTCCTTGTAACATGTTTTACTGACAGTCATGAATAATCGATAAATTAATCTTGATTTCCTTTAGGACCAGAGAAAGCTTTATAGGAGGGTCACTTCTGAGATAGTAAAACATGAAGACGTATCTTATGGACCAGTTCTGCAGACATCTAAGAACACAGTGGATCTTCGTGGAATGCGAACTGAAGAAGCATCTCGTTGCCTTCAGATAGCCATTGCTGCTAGCAGGCCTTATACTGTCCTTTTTGTTGTTCATGGTATGGGGACAGGCGCTGTCAAGCAATGTGCAATTGACATACTTAGAAACCACCCCCGTGTCAGCAAATTTGAAGATGAAAGCCCCATGAATTATGGATGCACAATTGCATATATCAAATAGAAAAATCTTAATGTGCTCGATTCTGCCACATTGCACTTTTTGTGCTTGAGAAGATGATGCGGTTGTATAGAATACTTTGAAAGCAAAGATAAATACGATGGGATCTGGACATCAGTATCAAGCCATGTGAGTCAGCTTAAAGCATGGGCAAGAAAACTTACATGGGCCTTCTGAGATTATTGTCATGATTATTCAGCTCAGGATAATTAATGGTGCATTACACATTGTCTGAGCAATTCCTGACAAAATAACATGAATCCAAAGTCTGATTATTATCTGTCGTTTGTTCTCATTGATATGACTAGCAAGATTCTGGTTTGATAAACTGGTATGCTTCTTGACGTTTTCCCTCTTTTTGGCTTAACCATGTTGGGTTTGTATTGGATAGCCTATGCGATTCTTTCTAGTGTTAGAGACATAGCATTGTCATGGAACATAGCATGCTAGTATAGAAACGGTCATAACTTATTTTGTGCTTTATGGCTTGTACTATAGTCTATTTGTTACCCCTTGTACTTATGTAGGACCTGTTCAAGCTTATTTTGGACCATAGTTCATATACACAAAAGTTCAAGTATTATCTTGCTATGTGCTTGCATGTATTATTTTCTACTCTGGCATGTTACTCCTAACGCTTTTAATTCCAACTCTTGCAAATTCATGCTTCAGACTGACATATCATGCGACCCTTTTTTTTTTTCCTATCTCTCTTGTTGGAAGGATTTCTGGCAGACATTTGAATGTACAAGGAATGCGCAACCACCGAAAACCTGGTCTAGCGAGTTGACAACCAACATTCAGAACCCAATTTTGTCCAGCATATGCTTCACAATATGGTCTACCCAGAATCAAAAGTGAGCTCGTCTCTAATGCATCTGGTAAGAAAACAATGCAACACAGCTGAAAATTAGAATCCAAAGAGTTTAATTTAATAATTACTTGTTCAAAGGCTAATGCAGCAGGCAACCATGGTCCCTAAATTTCGGGGGAAGTTATTCGCTTATGATCTTCCAGACCAGTTGAATCTTTTATTTTGACTAATTCGTTCTTTGAGCTTATCATCCCTCTCAATTTCAATATCTTCAGAAGAAGGTTGATATCTTTGGAATAGCGTGATATGATGTATATCTTTGAACCAAAGAGTTTTTTGTTTTCATTTATTTTCATATTTGGTTTTTTGTGTTTCCAAACAATGTTCTTTATCGGGTCTGGCAATAATAAATTTTTTGGTAACTTTTATAGACAGAAGATTACGTTCAGTTTTTCAAAAGCTGTTTGGCATTGCATTTTTAAAAATTACTTTTTTAATTTTCAAGTTCATATTTTTAAAAAAATTTGTATAAGTTTATTTAAAATTTTAGAAAATAAAATTTTATTATTACTTATTACTATTATTTTAAAAAAATTATTTTTTAAAATTGAATAAAAATATTCTTATTTTAGAAAAATATTTTTTAAAAGAATTTTTCGTTCAAACGTTTCTATAGTGAATTGCCACTATAGTAACGTTGACTTTCCAAAGACTCGTTTTCATGGAAGGACATGTTGGATGGCCCATGTTCGTGTTCATGCAGATCGTTACGTGAAGAAGTTGAACGTGCGGCAGAACGCTATCTTCTCTCCCAAAAAATCATTCCAGCCACTGTTATCATTGTCCGTCTCAAATTAATCATTACCAAACAATCTTTGCGGATTACTCCAAAGAGAGAACCATTGATTCAAAGATCGGGTAAAAGGTTAGAAAACGAAGGTCAGTCTTTCCCTCCGGCAAGCTAGCCGGCTAGCTGTTCTTTCTTCTTGACTGGCGAGTTAGCGAGCCTGCGAGCGGGCGAACGACTGAAAAAATGGGGGAGTTCGAGATGAAGGAGTTGAAGGAGAAAGTGAAGGAGCTCGCGGTTGTTGTGAAGAAGGGAGTTAAGAAAGGGACCAAATCTATTAAGAAGGGTGTCAAGAAAGGTATGAAGGTTGTCGGACCAATTTGCAAGAAAGGTTGGCACAAGGTTCGCAAGCTCGCAAGCTAAAAATTTCATTCTTCAACCGCCATTGTTGTTGTTGTTCTTGTCCTTCTTCTTCTTCATTGAAGATCTGTATGTTTGTTGATTTGTTCCTCATTTTCTCTTAATCACCCGTTTGATGGGATTCGTTTTCTTTGTATAACAATTTATTTAAATGGATTTCATCGTCTGTTGCTAACAATTGAATCTGTTGTCTCATGCACGTACGCATGCCTTGTTGCTGCACTTCTATGTATAACCAACCTGTTATCTATTCTCATTGCAGAACAGTTGTTTCTGTTGTTGTCGTTTGTAGACTGTACTGTGTAGTTCAAGTAGTATTACAAGAAGAAATTAATAACCCCGTACTTCTTCATGCTATTCCAAGTTATTGTACAACTAATGCCCGGTGATTATGCTTAAAATCATAGGCATCTAAAGACAACCTGAAGCTAGCTCTGAAGCAAAGAAACTAAAACAATAACGTTAGAATTCATTCGGAACCAATACCCTTACCGATCATTGCCTACGACAATATGTTAGTACATAATCAAACACCAACAAACTCGCACAAAAGTTGATCAGCTCAAAAAATATGTTAATCTTTCATCTTCCAGCTGAACAACATGAGCAATAAGATAAAAGAAAGTGTGTGCTGATCATGATCTCATGATGAACCTTGCGTGAGCCTCTGCAGTTCTCCTTGACCTTCCAGTGTCTCCATAAGAAGGGGTGGCGCATATTGTGCCGTTCCTTGATGCTCTTCAGCATCTTGACAGAAAGAGAGAATGATGGTATCAATCGCCATCTCCACGACTCCGAAGAAAAGAGTTGCAACTATGTACCCAAGGCCCCAGCAGATCTGTAAAATTTTTATGAGTTCACTGGGTAAAAGTTAAGATAGTCTATGAACAAAAGAAACATAAAACACTGAAAAAGCAAGGGAGTCACAGGGCAGGGTAACAGGAATATTTAAAAGCACAAAGGGACCCAACATGGCTATATAAATCAGTTTACACCAATCTCGAACCTTGTTATAAGTCTACAGCAATCAGTCTATAGCAGGGTCAGTGCAAATTTCAGATCTGTTCAAAGGCCAGTAGCGGTCTTCAGAAGAGAAAGTTTCTATCATATCATTCAGATAATAACGTCAACTTTAATGATGCTTTCTTCTTTTTTTCTAAAACTCAAACATAACTTACCAGAACAGGGAATAGAGGAGATGAGATCTTGTTGTGGGCTGATTTGTACTTGTGAGTATCCAACATGAGAAATGCAAACACAGCACAGAAGAGGCCGATGCATAGCTTTCCAAGAAAGAGAATGACATCTCCAATTATATTTACTTTTCCTATACGCAAGATGTTATTCATGATTAAGCCTGTCGCAATTTCAGACGCTTTGAAAAACCCTTTTCCTGTGATTGCGATCTGTCAAAGAGAAAATCTCAAGTTACATTCACCTCATATATTGACCGCAATGCAGCTAGGAAAAATAGGGCAGGTTTATAACAAAAGTACCTTTATGGGGACTGTTCTATTAATGCTAATCTCGTGGACTAAGACTTCAGCAGTAAACAACTATATAAGAAGTTCTCAGGAACATGGATCTCAACAAAGTATTAAAAGATGCGAGAACAATTTCCTGGACAACGTTTACTGACTGATCCCTTACTCTGCTTGATCAATATATGAAAATGCAGAAACAAACCACTATAGTGTCTGTTATTCATGGAAATATATATCATGCTTGCCACTAAAAGAGGAGGGCTCAAATAGTATCAGAAGGAGATGTCACAAAGAAAAACAAATTCATATATTTCAAAGGATATAGTAAAGAAGTTACCATGATATACGCATTCCGATTTATAGACCTGATGGTCCAGTCAACACATCCAAGGCAACACTGAGAAGAAGAGGATGCCACCTTTCCCATATAGCTAGAAGAATCAGTGTCAGTAAATTTCAACTTCCGACGGATTGACTCAAGTATAAATCGAACCCATTCAATAACTGACACAAGCAATGATCCAATAGCCACTGAACCCAGGCTGTATCGCAACAGTCTTCTCAAAGATGAAAGTACAGGAAGAAAAGGAATCTCTTCCTGCAAAACATATTAGTTCTCAGGTCAATTTTCATAACTGTGCATGCATGTAATACCAACTGGCTTAAAGAAAGTTTCCATTCTAAAGGTTTTTGTCTCACTCCAATTGACTTTCTGCTTCTAGTGAAACAAGTCAACTTACTTTCAGCACAACAAGAAGTATGGTTGCAAATTACAAAAAATTTCAATGAAGGTCATCTTGACATATGTACTTGAAAGTTAACCACAGAAATGCTTCTGCGATACCATCTAAATTCATCAAGAGATAAAGCAACAGTAAAAACATGAACGTCACGGCATAAAATACACAGCATTCTGTTATTAGGAACATGGCAACACACTAAGCACCCTTACAGTAATATGACTTGTAAAAATACCTGTGATAAGTAGCTGATATGAACAACATTTAATGATTTTGAGACCACTAGAATGAATAATTATATTGATATCCATGTCTACTATGTGGGTGTTGTCATAATTCCCCAAATTTCAAGCCTCAGCTAGTTTCCATATGCATTTGCAATAAATAATAATAAGAGGTCAGAAATCATAGAAATCTTGGGCATCTGAAACTCTTGCAATCCTGTTAGGGAGCGGATGAGGGCCCCTACCTTGTTTTAGAAAACAATAGTTAATTAATACAAGTAAAGTTAAATCACAGAAACTTTTGGTCTCAGAGTTCAGGGAGTTAACATCACGTTATTAAATGCCACAGAAGCAGCTAATTTGAAGTAAACTTTTAGAGGAACTTTTATCTACCTTATGTTTCCACTTTCCAGTAAGTCCTTTAACTTTGCACACTTAAAAGTCACAGGTACAACCAAGTCCAAGCAAAAGATAGTATCCATTCCTTCCCTTATTACAGGACTATCAATGTGTTCCTTCCATGAGTTCCTAAGTAAGAAGTGCACTCTTAGAATTAACTTACCGATATTTCACCACGTGCCCAGTAGTAGGATGCAACTGAACCAGCAACTACAGTAGAAGAGCATGCAATGAAGAACTGTGTCACCCAGTAGCAGCCAAATAGGTGAAAAAGGATGGCAAGTGCAATGTGAGATGTATAACGGATGGTAAACCCACAGCAGTTGTCACAATTAACCCGGTTAGTCTTCAGGTCATACGAACAGCAATTGCCACTGCACTCGTTTCGTACAATTTGACCAGAGCTGAACATATGAAGTGTAGCAGAAAACCAGACCATATAGAAGATTGCAAGAATAGCATATGGAAGAACAGGAAAAATAATAAGTGCCTGAACTTCACCAATCACCTTTGCAGCAACCTGCATAGAGATAAAAGAGCTCAGTTTGTTTAAAACTATAGATAGTACAAGAATCATGTCATACTAGAATGACAAGATATAACTAGTTTGAAAATCCAAATCCAGGCTGAGTAAACTTGAATTGAATATTTTCAATTGTGATGAAAAAATGACTTTGAATCTAAAATATAGGATATAAGATACTGAAATCAGAAGTCTATTTGGCACTTGTGCTACAAATTTACTGCACAAAATGATTAAAGTGTGTAAGATCAGTTTTCAACAATATCAGTAATTCTGCTAGTTTGATCACCATACCTTTAAGACTGATGTTGCCATTAGAATTCGGCGGATAATGGCTATTGAGCAGAGGATTGATAGAATCATGACAACTGTCATAAGCACAGCTAAACCTCGAAGATGATTTAATTCCTGCACTAATATTTTGATAAATGAGTAAATAGCAGAATCAACACGATGATGGCTGTTGCACATAGAACTCACCCTCCCACTTGTGTTGTAATATGGATCAGCTTCACCAATGACAACAGATACAGCATCATGTCCTATCCAACCAGCTATAGTCAAAAGGAAGAATAATTAGTTTCAGGGAAAATCATTTAGAAAATTTTCAGATACCACAAGATGATGATAGGAAAAATATTGGAGTAGAGCTTATTAAGGGGACGTTTGGGAGTGATTAAAATAAGGAGCTTTTTTGAAAAGGAGCTTATTTTGGAGCTTTTTGGAAAACAAACTTGACTTTTTTATCTCGAAAAAAAATTATACATATAATTTATGGTTTACAATTCATCTTTACTTTTCAAAATTTTTAAAAGTGTTTTTAAAATACTTTAGAAGGTTTATTGGAAAACGAGAAATTGAAATGAAGTTTTTATAATCGGTGATAAGCACTACCAAACGACACCTAAATCCATAGCCACAAACAGGAATAATGACCTTCTATATTGATAACATATTTGTTGATATAACATAAAAAATACTATGTTAAATTATAATAAAATAAGCGATGCTTGTTAAATTGCATGAACATCATCTGACCTTTTGCATAATAAAGCATAGTCACTGCTATTATAAGAACATCAAAGAGTATAACTGTGATCCATGTCATTGCAGACACAAAATGACGAATCATCATAAGCCATATCACAGAAAGAAAAAGTGGGACAATCCCTCCACAAACAATGAGAACAGGCCATGCCTTCCCGATATCAGCCACATACCTCTGCATAGCATGCCGAAAACTTTATAAATATTCAAAGTTCTAACAAAAAAGACACTGGAAACAGGAACTAATGTGCAGCCACAAGAATTGTAAAGCAAGTCATTCAATCTATAGCAATAAGGAAATAAGCAATGGGGAAAAGAATATAGGATAAGTAATACAATTTACAAGGAAAGCAAAAAGATAATTTCCAACCAATGAAGGGGCTAAAAGTAATTGTTGCATCGTATGTAGTCATTAGCACAGTCTAAGTAGCAAGCTCTAACCTTCAAGACGGATGATGGGGAGTTTATAGCTCCATGTATAGCTTTATCAATGATAATATTCTCCTCAATAGCTACCCCACCCATATCCAGCCAATGTCGTAAGGAGATGTTTGATGCACGTGCTATGAATTGGCAGTTCCAGAGGACTGAGGCATATGTCAGGCACTTGCTTAGCTCCAACAAATTAAAATAATAGTTAAAGAAAGAAAAGAAAAGAACTGAATGCCAATTGTGGAAATTGTGTTAGCATCTCCAGATCAAGGGCTTCAGAGAACGCATAAAATTGAACTCTGAAATCCCACAAGTACATTGATAGTAAGTAACTATTGTTAACTCCTTTTGGTAAAAATTTATGCCCTTTTCAAAATTTTGTCTTGCATCTGATCATGTAGGAGGTTGCATAAAAGGAACACTGCATCCCAACACTAATTTATGAACCATGGGGCAAACTGTACTGCGTTTAAAGGACAATGAAAAACATAGCCATAGAAGAATCAGAAATGAATAACTTCTCTGCATTAGGTTAAATGCATGATATCTACTGAAGCAAGATTTATAAGTAGCAAATGACTGGTTTAAAAAAATCACTGTTACTTAAGAGCAAATCATTACTTCAAAAACTTCAAAGAACAGGACAACTATAACTGTCCTGCAAAGATAGTTGCACTTACGACTCACTCCAGGTGTATGCTAAAATGAACTAGGGGGGAGGAAGCAAAACTCAAGAGAAATTGTCTGCATTAGACACATCAAGCAAATTACGAGGAATGTGTTTTCAATTTTGGGACATGTCACATGATATCGTCGTGTAACTTAACTTTACATTTCACCAACAAGTTCAACCTGACAATTCTAAGCAAGCATATAAAGGTCATTGCAATCTTAGTGTATAACAAAGAATATTCATGCAGAATCTGGTTGAAAAACAGTTCCCAAAATATAAAATAATGCTTACCATTAACACTAGGAAATATAACTGGATAACAGGGTCCTTGAAGCTGGAGAGAGCTATTCCGCATTCCTGGTGTAAGAAACTCGAAGTAATCATAATCTCTGTCAATCCAATCATCTACCGACATCCGAATATCTCCTTCAGGATAATCACAAACCCAGTTCAAACCATCTTCTGCAGGAAGAGGACACTCCATCAAGCAGATGCTTCTCGAATCAGCAAACTTGAACTGGCTACCCTTGAGACCACTTTGATAAACCTGGTTAGGATTTGGCCAATATCTAACCTCTAACTCCCGTAGATCTGGATCACCATGCTTATCACCGCAAATATTACCTTTATAGTCTAGTCCATATGTTAACCTGCATTAGACTAATGCCTCAAATTGACCATTCACCGAATTTTAGCACATAAAGAAAGAACATATACATCTCAGATAAAGGTTCTAAACCCACTTAGCTATGCATCGAGAAAATAAAATGACAAGGGCATGCACTTTAATAATCTATAAACCTCTTTTCTTCTCAATGTTGTGTCCTCCAATTGTAGCCCAAGATCTTCACTGAAATTATTTACACTATACCAAGACCAATGTTAATAGATGAATGAAGAGATCAATCAGGCTTAGCACAGAAACAATTACTGCATATATCATAAAAGCTTGCAGAATGAGTGCTTTGAATTGAGCCTTAAGGAAAGACAGCAGACATACATCCTTCCTGCTAAAATCTCTTTGTAACCATAACCAGTACAAAGAACCTAAGTTGCTTATGTGTTCAAGTATGTAAATTTTGCTTTCAGAGAATGCTCTCATCCAAACCAAAGTAAAGTGTCAACCTGCAAACTAATTCTAGTTCATTTTCAAAAACCTCATTACAATTGACAAGTTCCAGGCTTTTACTATCTCAGCTGAAACAGATCATATAACCAAACAAAATTGAAGCTTTATGCATTCCACAAACCCAAACTATTCCACTCACCAAAAATCTCTAACCAAGTTACTCGAAGGAAGTAACAACCTACAAACAGCTTCACAATTCTAGTTCATCTTTTAAAAAAAACACCCGAATTACAAACTACTAGTTTGATAATGCTTTACATTCTCATCTCAAATAAAACATAACTCCAAACCCAAATTAAAACAAGAGAACTCCGCATTCACAACCCCAACAATTTCTCTCTGATAATGCAGGACAACAGAACAGGGCAGAAGAGAAAGAGAATTGGAATTGATCACGGATCATGACTACCTGAGTGGGTTTCCTTGGTTAAACCCAAAGCTTGAGTTAACGATCATGGCTATCCAAAAAGCAGAGAAGATTACGAGAAAAGCAACGTCTCGACACCTTCGGTTGTGTCGAATGATTCCGTCGGAAATCTGGCCGTCGCTCGTTGGATATCTTCCGATGATTGCCCCTAGTGGGCCCCCCATCTCTCTCTCTCTCTCTCTCTTCAGAGAAGTTCAATGAGCTCGAGATCTTTGTTGTTATAGAACAAGCAAGAGAGCGAGATTCGGAGAGTGAACACAGAGATTATACTGAACGCTGAGCAGCAGTGGAAGCAGGAAAAGCAGGCTTTTGATCTGGTGCACCGCGGGGGCGCCGAATTCTTTGAATAGTACGATGACTGTGATATTACTAGAACGATTTGCAGTATAAGACCTATAACTCACGAATTAGTGCCCGTTTGGTATTACTTATAAATTATTTTTATTTCAATTTTTTAAATCACCTTTTTCAATAATATTTTATAAAATTTTGTTTAAAATTTATAAAATAAAAACTTAAGTCGTGAGTTATTACGTATTTTGATTATTTTGATAAAAATAAAAAGATAAAAAAAGGCTTGTTTTTTCAAAAAATTTTAAAATACTTTTACTTTAAAAAAATTATTTTTCAGAAGTATTTCTAAATATCTAATTAAGCTTATATTATTTGTGTTTGGTAGCATTTTTAGAATATATTAGAACTTATACTAAATTTATTAACTTTTAATATATAATTTTTTTGTAAAATAGTGATAAGTAGTCTCAAATGATACATAATAGCTAAAGAATCTCTAACGAGAACCTAGGTTCATAGGTTTAAAACTCGGCCCGGACCGACCGGATCGGATCGGAAATCGACAATTCGGCACCGATTTCGGACCGAGTTAATATAAAATCGGATCGCGCAAGCGACTCAGTAAGACCCGGATCGATCCGGCCGAGTTTCGGATCAACTCGGTGATCCGATTGGACGGGTTGACCCATTTGTAATATTTAAAAAAAAGGAAAAAAAAATTTGTTTATTTAAAATAGAAAAATATTTTTATTAGCATTCTAAAATATACACTTTATCGGGTACTCTTTCGTTAATAATTTATTTTCTTATTTTTTATATTTTATTAGAAAGTAATAAATAAATAAAATATATAGTGTAGATAATTTGTTCTTTTTAATGCATAAAGTATAGAGATTTTACTATAAGTTAGGTTTTTTGACTGTTGTCTTAAGTACTGTAGTAATTTTAAAAACATATTCAATATTTCTCGTATACAATTAATTTTTTATTTCTTTGATAATTACTATAAAAGATACTATATAATACATATAATTATATTTGTATATTAATATTTATTTAATAAATTTAATTTGATCTAGTGGGTCGACTCAATGACCCATCCGGTGATCCGGTAATTTTTTCGGATCATACACCAAGTTGGATTTTACAACTATGTCTAGGTTGGGTTAGTTTTCTTGATACTATCACTAAGATTTTGCTAACAAGAGAAAGAGCGTGTTTATTTTTAAAATAAATTTAAAATATAAAATTAAAAGTTAAATAAATAAAAATAAAATTTTATATTTATTTCTTAAATTTTAATTTTAAATTTTAAAAAATAAACTTTAATCAAAATAATTATTTATTTTATATCAAATTAAAAAAAATAAATTTGGTGGGTTGATAAACGTGCCTAAAGTTATAAATATTTAAGCAATATTTGTGCATAGGGTTTAAGCAATTTCCTAGTTGACGATTTCATAGTTAAAAGGGAGCTGGATCCCAGTACTACTAACTTGGAAGCCCAGATAAAGCGAAGATAATTAGTCAAGGTCTTGTTATGCAAAAATAACCATGGATATTGTGAAGGAACACGTTTAGACTAATCTTGCGCTTTAGGATTAAGAGTGTTGACGACAAACATCGGGTTTATGTGAGTATCTATTGCGAGATTAGTAGGACTGTTAGTTTCAAAGTAAACAAAACCCTTTTAATTCTCGTCCTCGTATCCTTGTCGTTTTCAAGAATCGCCGTTTTAACTCGGCCGACTTAACCCATATTCCACAAGGCCGATTAACTATGGGCCATATACCCAAAGGCCCACCGTAATAAGATAGTGGGCTTTAGTTCATTATATTTAAACGCAACCCAATCCATGAGTCATTAATGCAGGCAAGCGTCTCTCGGATCGCGAATCTCGGAAAAGCGTGATTTATCATGGTCGCGTTCGTGAAGAAAATCCAAATTTGAGAACGAACCAACACAGGACCGCAAAGAGATTTCATAGCTTGTGCTCTCGATTAATTTGAATAATACGGAAAGCAATCGAACGAAATGGCGAACGGCGGGGGCGGTGTTGTGAAGGACGTGAAATCGAAGGTGGAGTTGGATGAGTTGATCGATGTTGGGAAGCCGCCGGCGGTGTTACACTTTTGGGCTGATTGATGTGAAGCTTCAAAGCAGATGGACCAAGTTTTTACTCACCTCGCTACTGATTTCCCTCATGCTCGATTCCTCAGGGTTCGTTTCGATTCGTTAATTGATTTCTCTCTCTTTCTCTCTCTCCCTAGTCTGTAGTTAGAGAGCTTTATTTTGTTCATGTTTATAGTTTTAAACTTTTCCTTCTATCAAGGAAGAAGGAAGAGAAAGAGGGAATTCAAATAATCTTTAGTATTATTTTGCTTTATTTGTTGTGCTTTGCAGTGTAATTTTGTATGCTTGATTTTTTTCCGAAGTTTTCCCACTCTTGTGCTTTGTTCACTGGCTTGAGTAGATTGCCCAATTCTTCTAATCTCTGAAATGATCACTGTTTGTTGTGTAGAATCTTGTAAAATTAGAGGTTTATTGAATGGCTTGTTATTGTGTACTATGTTTTGTTTAAGATCTTAGTTTCTAGTTAATTCTGAATGTTCTTGTGTATTGTGAGATTTTCTAGTATATCAGTGCCTTCTAGTTAACGCTTTTTACAGTCTGTTTACTTCTGAGTCCTACAGGGGACAATTAGTTTACTGTTTTTTGACATAATCTACCATAACACTTACATAGACGGGATCTTGCATTCAAAATTTATACATGCTATTCTGAACATACTAGTTTATGACTCTTAGAAATAGCCTTCTCTTGAGACTTTCACTTCGGCTAGATGTCTAGATTTCTCTGCATAACTCAGTCATTATGCAACTAAATATTGGCCTTTTTCTTGAAGCGTTTGTAATGAGTTGGTTGATATATTACTAGATTGTACATGATTTCAAGTGAGAGACATGTGAGTAACCAATGAAATAGCGCTTCATTTGGAAGATGAAAAGATTACTTGACATGATACCGCCTTTATATATGTGTACATGAATTCATTTGTATTTGGTTAAAATACGACAATTTACTCATGCCTGTTATAGTATGGGTTTATATCTTGTTTTGCATCTAGATTGAAAGATTATCTTTCAATCAGAAAACAAATCAGAATTAGTTCATTTCTCATTTCTTGTTTGTCATTTTATTAGGTTGAGGCAGAGGAACAACCAGAAATCTCAGAGGCATTTTCTGTTTCAGCAGTCCCGTATTTCGCCTTCTGCAAGGTTACCAGTTTCATGCTTGTTACTTTGAAACTTGCTACTTGTGAATCATCAGGTGCTTCTGATTGCTTTTGGTTAGTATTGAGCTAAGGTCTTGTTTTTCAAGTAATCAAGCCCAAATTGATTGTTCTTTTCTAATCTAGTGCTTGTAATGTGGTAAAAATTTATAGGAAGTGTTGCTTTTGGAACTTCATCAGAGACCTTTGGTAACTTTCTTTTTTAAATGTAACAATCATTGCTGTGGCGGACACTTATCTCACATTTAATTTCTATATATTGAGCATTGAAATGGGTGTCTACTTTGTTGAGAAGTTGATCTACGGTTTAAAACAGAGCGACATTTTGAAGTGATCCAACAAAATATTTCCAACTGGTTGATTAGGCTTGATATTTGCTGCATGCTGCTCTTGTTGAATAATTGCAACTAAAGATAATAACTATGAGCATTCTCTTTGAATCTATGTTTGATGACATAGGATGGCTTCATGGATCTTTCTTATCGTATAAAGTCTCTAGAATATTATTTGATAATTTCTGGCCCTGACTAATCTGAATTAGGCATTGTTACTTCTTGATTATTGATCAGATGAAAAAGGCGTTATTACCCTTCTTGATAAATGATCAGATGATTAGTTGTAAGAAAATCAAACATAGTAATTTCTTGAGAGTAAGTTCATTAAACTGAGAAACATAATGCAGTTGATAGTCATATTGTGTACAGCATTATTATATGATGATTTTGTAGCTAAAATCCTATAGCGTAGACTTTGAAGTTTAAATATTTTGCCCTCGCCCGAATGACAAACTCTTAGAAGAGTAGTTAAAATTCGTTATCTTATATAGATTAAAATGGACTGCACTGGAGAAACAAATGGAGAGGAAGCCAAGTTTATTGTAGGCATTGTTATGTAGAAGTACCATGTTCCATCTTTCTTTATGCTGCAGTGGGGTTTGGTTGTCTAATAGACGTGATTCAGGCAAATTCAGGGTGCCTATATTCATGTATACAGTACAGGGGAGAACTTAACTATTTCTACTTGCTGTGTCAGAATGGAAAAACTGTTGACACAATGGAGGGTGCAAATCCATCTGGTCTGGCAAATAAGGTTGCAAAACTTGCTGGATCTGCAGAGCATGCAGAATCAGCTTCTCCTGCCAGTCTTGGATGGCTGCTGGACCTGCAGTACTTGAGACAGTAAAAGAGATGGCAAAAGGAAATGGTTTGTTTCAGGAACAAAATGCCAACACTGGACTTACTGATCAACTGAGAACTCGGTTGCAGCTCTTGATCAATCCACACCCAGTTTTCCTCTTCATGAAAGGAACTCCTTATCAGCCCCAAGTGGTTTCAGCCGCAAGGTAGTCAACGTATTGAGAAATGAGGGGGTTCGGTTCGGAAGCTTTGACATACTCACAGATAATGAAGTTCGAGAAGGGATGAAGAAGTTTGCCAACTGGACAACATTCCCACAGCTCTTCTGCAATAGTGAACTTGTTGGTGGCTGCGACATAGTACTTGCTATGCATGAAAGTGGTGAGTTAAAGGAGGTATTTAGAGACCATGGGATTAGTCTTGTTTCAAATGAGAGAAAAGCTACAGAATCTGTCAAGTCTTTGGATGAGGTTGCTAGTGCTCCAAAGGGTGGAGGTATAACTGAAGCAACAGGTTTGAGCGCAGCATTGACGTCTAGAATCGAGAGCCTTATAAGTTCATGAAAGGGAAGCCAGATGAACGTAAGTGCGGTTTTAGCCGTAAGGTTGTTGAGATCCTTCGACAAGAGAATGTTGACTTTGGGAGCTTTGACATTCTTTCGGATGAAGAAGTAAGGCAGGGCCTGAAAGTTTACTCTAACTGGTCCAGCTATCCTCAGGTTTATGTAAAGGGCGAACTCATTGGAGGATCTGATATCCTGTTGGAGATGCAGAAAAGCGGAGAGCTGAAAAAGATGCTTGCTGAAAAGGGGATTCTTCAGAAAGGAACTCTCGGAGATCATTTAAAAACCTTGCTATCCTCTGCACCAACTATGCTCTTCATGAAAGGTTCACCTGATGCCCCCCACTGTGGTTTTAGCTCCAAGGTCGTTGATGCGCTGAAGAATGAAGGAATCGGCTTTGGTTATTTTGACATCCTGAACAATGAAGAAGTGAGACAGGGACTGAAGAAGTACTCAAATTGGCCAACTTTTGCTCAGCTGTACTACAAAGGCGAGCTGATCGGAGGTTGTGATATTGTGCTGCAACTGCAGCGCGATGGTGAGCTGAAGTCCACCCTCTCTGAATAGATGGATATCTGACGGTGCGTGGAATCGTTACCAGTCTAAGCTAAATATTAATTAAAATGTTAGTTCATATCTGTCCAAAACTCATGACAATTAGATTGAAGCTTTTAAGTATTCTTGGTGAAATGCCGAATAAGTTTCAAGCCTATTTGGTACTATTTCTCAAAGTTTTCTGTTTCAATTACCTGCCTACCACAATTTTGCTCCTTCTTCATGTTTTGCAAATTGTTACTTGTTGCAATCTATGTATTTGACATTTGTAAGAGAACAAGTTACTTCAAGTTAACAAAATTGAGATAGGTAGAGTTTGAAGTTTCACTTTTTGTTGATGGTTACACTTTTTAGGAAGGAGATATGATCATCTTGTTATAAGGACTGCTTTGAGAACCATATGCAAAAGCCTTGGATCATCTGCGCATGTCAACCTGCACTATGAGCTGCTCGCAGTGATCAACAAGAAAGTCACCGAGGCTGACAAGGTGCGTTTAGAAATACTTATAAAATAAAAAAACGAAAAATATTTTATATTTTTTAAAAAATAAATTAGATTATCTTAAATAAATAATAATAATAATAAATAATAAAAAAATTTATTACATGAATTTTTTTATATTTTTTAAATTTTAAATAAATTTTTTATATATTTATAAAAAATATCTTGAAAATTGTAAACTAAACAAATAAAAATGAGCTTTTAAAAAAAAATTTCCAAACGACCCCTAAATTTTCACACCCTACTTTCTTTCTTATCTACCAATCAAAATTTACTATTTTCATATAAAATCAATAAAAAAATTTAAAATTTAATTTTAAAGCTTACTAGTAATACAAACTTAATATTAAAATTTATTTTGTATTACGTTTTTAATTTTTAATTTAATTTTAAATTTACTTTTAAAAAAATAAATTTATTTCAAAATAAACACATTACTTTAGCTGGAGAAAGCAATAATACAATCCAAATATTACTTCTCAGCCCAACAAGGCCAATCTGACAAAGCCCATATTTAAAACTCCAATATTTTTCACAATTTTTTATACTCGTCGTGAATGCGCTAACATCTACTAATATTTTGTAACAAATTTCAGGATCCGAGAAACATATACGAGCTACTTTGGTTTACAGAAAAGTGAGGCGTGGAGGTAAATTGAGCGCTGTAGAGTATAATAAGCATTTTCTGTTCACAACAATATCTTTTCGTGAAGCAAATTAAACAAAAAGGTTGCAAAATCTCACTACCAGCTGCAACATATTGGATTCTTCCACTCTACTAGAAAAAGGAACCGTAAAGACTGCAACACACGTCGTACCTTTTGCTGTACTAAAACTCGGATTTTTGTCCACAATCTGCAATTGCATCAACACTGTGCTGTAAAAAACGCATAAGAATGTCAATAACCATCCATATCTTTTGCGCTACAGAAAATTAGCGTGTATGAGCTTTTATCAACAACAGCAGTCGAAGGCTATTAATCACAAAAAGCGAAATGTATGAGAGGTTGCTGAACACACCAAGTTGCTGTTTCAAAGTGCCCCTGAAATGCACAACCTGGTAGGAGGTTTATAAAAACATCAGTCCATTAGTTTGTTTGCATCTAAGAGGTCCATGGTAAAATCCCACATTATATATCCCACTTCATAGTGGTCGCACTACACTATCGTGTACTGTGGAAAATAAACTTAATGTTCTTGCCTAACTAGAAGACGCAAGCTAACTACCAGTTCAGGTCTACCGTACTTGTGGTGAACAGGAGCAAGTTTGCTAAAAAGAAGGATCAGTCTAGGGATAAAGTTATGCTAAAATAAACAAAAACATTACGCTATTTTCAACTTGCCCTATTAACCTATTCATAAACGACAAGTTGCTACGAAAAAACAGAAATGCAAAAAAAAAAAAAAAAAGGCAAAGGCTTGCAGACTAACTTTACAGTAGGGCTGAATCTACATAAACATTCGCAAGCTAGCTACAAGAAGGACATAATAAGTGAAAAGCAAAGATGCTCCAAGTTGAGTAGCGTTGCTTGTAGTGACCCTTTGCCATAATAAAAGAGAGAATAGCATGAGGCGAAATTAGGAAAGCAGATGTAAAATAAGAAATGCATGAGAGAGAAAACCCATGATCTAAACGGATCACCCACAATTCCTATATTGACTGCACAAAGATAATATGCCATTTCCATTTTTCCATGACCAAAAAGACAAGCAGTAATGGTTGGAAAAGAAGTCCCATGAAATAAACATAAAATCCACCATAATCCCTGATTCCTAACACAACAAAAGCAAGCATTCACATCCAGATTAAAACAAATTGACATCTAACTCTAAGAACCATAGAATAGATTGAGCTCAAAAAACTAAATCACACTAGGAAAAAAGCTATCTGCTATGGCTAGCTAACAAATATAAGGCAAGCCATTTGATTGTGTACTTAACATTCAGATGTTTCCAATCCTAAATAGCTGGAATCTATTATCAGCTATGCATTACCTCAGCAGTCACAATAATTGCACAACAAAGTGACGTTTAGTTCTTATAGGTTCAGATACTGTGATTCAATTCACTTCCACAATTCCAACACACACAATCATCATTGATTAGATACCAAACCCTGCCAATTACATGAGCACATTACAATTAACGTAAAACCACAAAACACACACAGACTTAAAAACAAGTACAAACCCGACCAGCTAGATCAAGCAAGCCACAGCCTATCGAGATCGACAAACCAACACATGGTTCGATTAGAAAGTTGTACCAATTAGCGATGAAAGAGGTTGATCGACCGGCGAATAGATCAAACAGGGGGAAACTTCTCGTGGCAAGCGACTGAAGAATCATCAAGGACAATAGGTTTGGTGAGCATGAGCGGGCGATCTTTGGCTTCTTCAGGTGGATCATCGTCGACATCAGTGGTGCTCAGATTTATGCAAGAGCATCGCTCAAGGGAAGCGAAGAAGGCAGAAGCAACGCTTGTTCCTAACCAATTCGCCATCCTGTCAAGCGTCTCACACGACATGAATCCGCCGTTCTCCATTTTATTGCAAATTTCTCAGCTTTTTTTGTCCTTGATCGAGGAATTAGGGTAAAAATTGGTTGAATCTGAATTGAGAATTGATTGATTGCAGGTAGAAAGAGAAACGTGTTAGGAGAGGGAGAGAGAAAGAAAGGGATCGAGCAGCCGTTGAAGAAAAAGAAGGCCACTTATGGCTGGTGCGTGTGGCTCATTTGTTGCAGGTTAATTCATTGTTGTTATCGTGGGTTCCGTAATGACCAAAAATAAAATTTAAAAAAAAAAAATCCTAATCCAGGAGAAAAAGAAGCTTCTGGTCAGAAAAATTAACAACTGTCGATAGAAGGCGAACAGCTCAATTTACTACCAACTAACTTAGGTTAATGACTGAATTATATAAATAGTATTTCAAGTATTTTTTTAAAAAAAATTGATACTAAATAAATTGTATAAAAAATTTTAAAATTTTTAAAAATTACATATATCATAAAATTATGTTATTATTATTTATATTTATTTTTAAAAAAATACAAAAAATTTAAAATATCTTTTATTTTGAAAAGTTTCGTTTTTACGAACGTTGAAAAACTTTCCTTTAGCCTACTTTGATTTATAACTAGGCCAAATGCCTACGTTGGAAGATAATGGTTTGGTCCCAAAAGATGGAAGATAGTGCCGGCAGAAGAAGTTAATGATTATCATCTGGTAAGTTATTAAACAAGAAAATGAACCATATGTGATTAAAAATGCTTTTAAGAATGATAACTTTTGCATCTACACAACTACTTCAATTAGAACACTAACAACAAAAACCAATCAAATAATTATCTGCTTGTGAAGATATGTAATAAACTTAGTACATACAAAAGTGGCTACTGAGTAGTAACGCTGGTTGTATAATAAATACGGCTTTTTTTTATCCCAGTGGTTGAGGTATACAAGATAAGCATGACGGGGCACTTCATAACAAAATTTAAATAATAAAGATAGTTTTGAAGAACAACAGAGACATTTCTTAGGGAACGTTTGAAAATATTTTTAAAATAAAAAAATATTTTTTTTAAAAATGAGCTTTTTTTTAATTTAAAAAAATAATAAATATATAATACAAAATTTCCTTATATAAAATTTTTTTTATATTTTAAAAAATTTTAAATAGATTATCTAAATACTTATACAAGATGTAATAAAACATATAAAATTAAAAATTAAAAAATTACTTTCTAGAAAAGCAATACCAAATAGCCCCTTAATAAATCTTGTATTTCGAATTATATAGTTTGATATAGGATACTAAGACGACTTGAGCATCTTCTTGTAATCTTGGAACGTTCCAGAGAATGGTGTGACCTTGCCCTCTGATACAGCCCATAGTTCACTGACACTCCCTGATATTAGATGTTCATCGTGGCTTACCTGCAATTGATATAGCTGAATTAGACCTTTAACAAAGAAACAATAAGAGTTAGCTGTTCTGAAACGACGCCTAGAACCAGACTGCACTCTTATTGGAGGATAAAGAATTACCATCAGAACACCGCCTTGAAAGAGCACAAGACCTTGAATAAGGGCTTCAACTGCATCCAAATCCTGCAATCAAACCCAACTCACTTTTTATGGATGTCTTGTTTAAGCACAAATATTTTAGAAGACAACTGAAATAGAAGAATAGTTGCACAGTTCTGGTGTTAACACAGCCAAAGAATCCATGGCTGAAATAGAGTAACTCTTATGCACACCATAGTCCAAAAGATGCAAAAGAGTTTTGAGTTAGAAATCAAGATTGTAGAACTTGTAAGCTGTAATGTGAATCTACATGGTAGTTTATGCAAACTAACATGGCCAAAGATCCAGACTAAATAATTTTAAGCTAATGCAAACAATCACTAGGTGCGATTGGTTACTAAATCTTTGCACATGCATCATTTACCAAAATGAGATATCACCTACTTTTGCAAAGGTCACTGATCGCTAAAAATATCATTTTACTTAAAAGGTTCCTAACCATGTCTATTTGGGCCTTCATTCTGTCGTTGGCATGACAAACTTCCAACAAACAATAAAAAAATGTACTTAATTAGCAAAAAGTGTTACTTATACCAAACTATGTGCTGATTCACTAAAAATACACAGTACTTTTTAGAATTCAATAATTGAAGCACTTACAAGATGATTAGAAGGTTCATCAAGAAGAATAATGTGTGGCTTCTTGAAAGTTATCTTTGCGAAGGCAACCCTGCTTTTCTGACCACCTGAGGCATAAAAGAGCTCATAAGTTAATGTTTCATTTTCTGGTTGAAGATCTCAATCAAGACTCTCTGTGCTCTAGATAAGTGGTTGTTAAAAATGCTAATAGCAACAGTAACAACTATGTACCATTAAGCCTAATACTCACCAGATAACGTGTACATTGGCTGTAGTGCAAGATTACCACTCACGCCAAAAGAACCTAAATGAGCTCTGAGCTTTTGGTCAGGTACCCCCTGGCAAGTATTATATAGTATTAGTTAACAAGATACATCGATCTATACGGAATTTGCCATGCACAAGAATCATGTAATGACTGCATTCACTATATCCTTCTGTAATTTGGATAAACTTAAGTATATAGTAGATGAACTTACCATCAACAGAGTCGGAGTAGATATGGAAGATTAACTAGAAAATGAAGCAAGTGAATGACTTATATGAACCATGTTGACAAATTGGGCCATACAGTCTCAGACACATTAATCAATAATACATGACCACATTCATTTACCAAAGCATATATAAGATCTATAAAATGCACTCTCAGAAACTCAATGATCAACCCAACTAAAAGCTTCAAAGTCAAAAGATCAGACTAAAGAAATCTCATGAAGATCTCTCCTCTGAAGGATGGACCTGGTTTCTATATTAAACAGTAACAGGCTTATATCTCAACAGCATAATCCTTTCACTAATGAAAAAGTCATAGCCTATTTACTTAACGGTGACGATTGTAGAGGAAGTGTTATTACATTATTACATATCTTGCAAAGAAATTGAGTATATCTCAATAATAAACAATGTCAACATTCTTACTTACCGGGTAGCAACGCATCATATAGAGAAGAGCATTTGAAGATAAGTCCAGCCCATCAACATGATGCTGACTAAATACCGCCATACGAACCTGTTAAAAAGAAAAAACAATCACTCAATTTCATATGGGTGAAAGCTAGGTGGAATTTGAACTCGCGTACTAAGCAAACATATACCTTCGCAGAACGAAAAACTGTCCCAGAAGTTGGTTGAAGATCTCCAGAGATTAATTTAAGAATGGTAGACTTGCCAATACCATTTGGGCCAACCACTACCATGAACAGAATGATCAGAGTATGAAATTTAGTATTTAGCAAAGACACTCCAAGAAGATTGGATAGCCTTCCTATGGTCCTTGAACTCTACTAGAAGTCCAGTCAAGTTCCAACCTTCATAATAAACCTACATTGCAGCTAGTGGTCATGCAGTTTCATTCATTACATGTAGTTTAGACCAAGGAGATAGCTTTATTTTCCATTTTGTATCGAGTTTCTCATCCATGTTAAGAGAAGAACACTTATAAAGCATGTACTGTGGAAGCAAAAGCTTACACAAATGTGCTTCCTAAAGCACTTCTATTAAATAACCGAAACAGAATGGCTATTTACTAATAACTCAGTAAAAGTTTTCATAAAATTTTCATTAAAAAACATTTAGAACTTGATTGAATGATGATAGAGAAAATCTTACTTGCTATACGACTGTCCAAGTCTATGCCAAAGTTCAGGTTCTTAAATAAAAGGGGCCCTCCTGGATAACCAAATGATGCATCACTGAAACAATAACAATGCAATATCACTAGATACTTCAGAAAACTGGGCAACAAGAAATCATAATAAATTGAAGTAGAAGAAAGAACTTAGCATCACATACTGCTGAGAGTCTTAATTAAACATGCATAACTTATACAACCAGATAATACGATGTATGGCTCTAAAGCAAGTTCTGCAGTATATTATGAGTCCCATCAGTTGGCCTCCGATGAAATCATCTATCTTGTCTGAAGAAAGGGAAGCTATTGTGTAAAATATTCTTTAAAAGAAATCTTAGAGTTGCACTATTCTAATTTTGCATCAATTCCTCTAACATCAAGTGATTACTTTCAGTGGAAAATTATTAAAAAGGAAATTTAATCTATATGAATACACTCCTTGACATTAGTAATTCACTGATAAAATAAGCCTGATGTGGAAGGGTTAATAGTAGCATGCTAGAAGTGCTAAACTCATGAAAAATGGTACTCATGATCAAGCTTACTGAATAGCTAACTCGTGTAAACTTTTCCAAAATATTAGCACAAGGCAGTAAGGTTCCACTCTGACATATGAAACTTCCTAGATAAATTCTATTAAACATCAACAAGAACATCTAGATGCCTGACCTAAACAGAAGACACTGCTTACTTCAAACTATTCATGAATCACAGCATAAAGCAGATTTCAAAGAAATAAACATCCCATCTGCAAAAGGTTCTGTGCCAGTTAGTCTTCAACTATTAAAAGGGAAAAATAGACACTAAGGGGGCGTTAGGGAGTGCTTTTAAATGAAGCTTTTCTGGAACGGAGAGTATTTTTGTTTATTTTGCAAAACAAGCTCTACCTTTTTGACCTAAAAAAATAAGCATAAAAAATCTTACTACATAGAATTTTTCTATAATTTTAAAATTTTTAAATAATTTTTCTAAATGCTTATAAAAAGTGTATTGAGAAGTGTGAACTAAAAAATTGAAAAGCTACTTTTCTGGAAAGCTTAGCCAAACGCCCCCTAAAACAAGTTAATGCACCACGTACTTGGCCTTAAAGAGTTGAGCTAATCATTATCATCCTTTTTGCAAATAGAATCAAACAACTCTGAGTTGTATAACACAGCATTATGAATGACACTATTAAAACAATAACAAGTTTACCATTTTGACACTTTTAACCTTAAGGCATATTTAGTAAAAAATGGCATATGGAAGTCAATGCAAGTAAGGGAGAAATTCTTGGGGGCATTTGGAAGTGCTTTCGAAATGGAGCTTTTCTAGAACGGAAAATATTTTTATCTTTTTTAAAAAACGAGCTCCTTTTTTTAACTTAAATAATAATAATAAAAGTAAGCAAAAAAAATCTTACTACATAAAATTTTTCTATACTTTTTAAAATTTTTAAATAAATTCTCGAAATATTTATAAAAAATATATTTAAAAACGTGAAATAGAAAATTGAAAAGCTGCTTTTGGGAAACGCTTTGCCAAACGCCACCCTTGTCATAAGCTTTTTGATGCATTGAAGACAATTTGATAGGAGGAAATTGAGGCAAAAGTTGAACTAGAAATGTGAATATTCATGTCATAACTTAGTTTCATTCTATATAAACAGACAAACTTTACACGCTAGATATCAACTAATTTAACTGAAATGAATTTACAACAAACCTGAAACTTATAATAGGGGGCCCTGGTCGGTCGTCTGGAGTTGGAAATTCAAACTTATAGCTGCAAGGACAAGACCAAAAAAACAATAATTTAAAATCAAAATACAAAAACAAGATGTAAACCTTCTAGCTTCTAGAGAGACTAGAAACCAACAATGCAAGAGAAAGTATTACTCTGGGTCATTGATTATTTCATCAACTGTGCCCATTCGATCCAATGCCTGTAAGACAAAATAGCATTTAGAACAAATTGAGAATATGATTGTGCAAGGATATTAAACATACTATCTTCTCATTTTAAGGTTTTATAGCAGATTTTTAGAATCCTTTCATGTTCAAGTATGAAAGAAGCCACAGGAATAAATCACCTTAATTCTCGATTGAACAAGAGACGCTCGTTTAGCATTATAACGGAATTTATCAATGAAGGCCTGCACAACAAAGAAAATGGAAAAGTCTGAATATAGATGTTCACAGTAAGATCATCCACCATCAGGCAGCATATCGATGACATGACACTTGTTAAATGAATCCCAATCATTACTTTATCTTAAGTTGAACACAATAAATGCCACAATGCTTCCAACTAAACCCCTTCATGTAGAATAATCAATCGTCGAGTGAATCAACAAATAACATGCAAACTTGATAGTAAAAAGTGAAATACTTTTAGCACAATAATGCCGTGCTTGGTCATTTTCAGGAAGATTCTCATGGTTAACATACTTTGGCTATGAAACATTTTTTAACCGAGAATCCAACATACCTAGCCTACCGTATTCTTTTGCACATGTAAGTTACTGACTACTATATATGATAAGATTGTTTCTATTCCCTTCCCTTCTCTCCTAGAATGATCAATAGCATGCATAGTTCTGCAATATGATTTAACATACACAACTTATCATGGAAGAAGCAGTCTCCATGTCAATAAAACAGATAACAATTCCGAGGATATCTAAATAAGGCCTGTGTGAGCTATAAGATATTACAGAACATTGCAATATACAAGATTGCTAATTAAAAGCATGAAATATTGACTAGATGATTACTCAAGTACTTCTAGTATGAAGATGAACCTGCATGTGGGCTCTAGCTTTCTCATTTGTCTCTAAGGCCTTTTGTTGATTTTTGAGTTGTTCCTCTCGTGTCCTTTGGAATGTATCATAGTCCCCTTTATAAGCAGTGAGCTTCTTATTGTGCAAATGGAGGATATCTGTCACTACCTGAGATGGTTATTTCAGATAACTCTTTAGAGAAATGGAAGCATTTCCTTCTAACTACTTCCTATAAAACATTCTGTAAATATCTACATGGAAACTTTATCCAGCATACCGTATTTAAGAACTCTCTAGCATGAGAAACAACAATGAAAGTCTTTGGCCATTTCACAAGGTAAGACTCCAGCCATAACACAGCGTGAAGATCAAGATGGTTCTGCGAAAAAGATGAGATACCAAATAATCACAAGTTCATTATGCACCCATGCATACTGACCCGCACATACACACAGCATTTCATATCTTTGAACATATAATCCATGATTTTGAGCATTACCGTTGGTTCATCAAGAAGTAAAAGATCAGGTTCAATGAATAGAGCGCGAGCTAAAGCTATTCGCATACGCCATCCACCTGAGAAAGCTTTAGTAGGTTTCTTCTGCATTTCCTGGGTAAAACTAAGACCCTGAAATTTGTATAGACATGTCACAAGAAGTAAGCTCCACTATGAGAGAATATATCTCTCTAAAAGATAATAGCAGCATAAACATCAAATAAAGCTATAAGTATTGCACATTGTACAAGACCAGCTAAAATTCTCAGTAACTACTAATGACATTAGTTCTGAGTATCTTTGATAAAGATTACGAATTAATCAAGACTAGAGTAAAATAAGTCAGCAAAGGCAAGATGCACCCGATCAAGATAGCACATCAACATATTTTGTACTAGTGACGACTAACAGAATAAAATCTTACATAGTGGTGTCAAAAACAAGTTGAATTCCTCTTCATATTTTGTTCTTGCAGGTCAGTCACATTACTTCACGATCCTAGAAATCATCTTGAAATTGCAACAAAACACCCTTTTATGCAAGCGAAAATGGAAGCAACTTACAAAGGCATAAGATATAAATGCTTCCTTATTGCTACTAAATTCAAAAGAGAACACACTATGCTAAATTCAGCTATGAAGCTTCTGGCTTGCAAATTAGCACAATATGCTAACAGGTGAGTAGGTCATTATCTATTTATGCATCATGCTACAAGCAAATTAGCTGGAATGTAGGCTGCAGTAACGGTTATCTATGAGAAGAAAGATACCAAAATCAACTCCATTAAAATATTCAAAGTGTAAAACTAACCGCTAGAATGGATGCAGCACGAGATTCCGCAGAGTAAGCATCAATAAACTCGAGCCTTTTATAAATCCCTTCAAGTTTCCTTGAAATAGCATCTTTATCGAGACCTCCATTAATCTGCCTCTTGTCAGTTTCAGTTTCATATTCTAGATCCCTCTACATGCAAATCATAATGTCAGTAAAATTAACAAACAATAAAAGAATTCACAAAGTTTTGAACATTATAATCATCAACAACCTGAAGAGAAAGCAAGCGGGCTTCCTCTTCCAAGAGCTGGACCCTCTCAACATCAGCGTTCAGGATGCACTGCAGCGCAGTGGTGTCATCACCCACAACTTCTTGCTCCACATGCAGTATTTGGCAGTTTGAGGGTATACCATCAATAGCATGCATTGCCATATGTCTCAAGAAAGATGTCTTACCAGTACCATTTCTACCAACAAGGCCTGCAAAAGAATAGGAACAGCAGAGAGGGGAAAAAATCACCACCTGTTCTGATTTCCAAAACATGCAACCCAAAGTGTCTTATCAACCTTATAAAATTGAAATTAAAAGTATGTGCTCAAAACTCAAACTTAGACCAACCACACTATGATACTAATGCAGAAGAACATTAAAGATGTATCCTAGGTTGGTTATTGAGATAGACAGCACTTACCATAATGTCTTCCAAACGAAAGAGTAACCGTAGCCTCTTCAATAAGATCACGTCCACCAACCGATATTGTGAAATTCTCCATGTGAATATCCCTGACATTAGAACCACTTTCAGTTCCATCGTGTCTTACGGCTACGACAGGCATTCCTGCTTTAACTGCTTCCATCTCCGCTAAATGCATCAGATATTGGGCCTGCTCCACACAATATGAGAGCAGTTAGCGTCATTGATGCAGCTTGCTGCAAATAACTACTCATTCAGGCATACATTGTGAAAACTTCAGATATCTATGAAGAGGACATGCTCTATAGATTCAACCAGACTAGGCGCATGGATTCCATAACGAAGTTGTCAAGTATTACGAATGTCGGAAATTAAAATATAAACTAATCCAGCTACAAGCGGAATATACATGGTCCTTCTTCATGACAAACTCCCAATGAGGTTGACATGTATTATGAATGTTGTGGAAGCAGCGAAAGAAGTGGACAAGATGAGCAATTACCTCTCTCTGGCGTTCCTCCTTCCTCTTTCTTCTTTCAAGCTTTGCTTTATCACGTTCGGATAGAACAGGACCATCAAACACCTCAGCTTGCTTCTTCGGAGCTTGCTCTTCATCCATCCCATCAAACATCCGAAGTGGAGTTGCAAGGCTCCTCACAGCTGGTTTAGGTTTCACTAACCCATGTTTCCCAAACTTATCTGAAAGCAAGCTGCAAACCTGCATGTTCAAATTGCAATCATTTGAATGGGATGGTTAAAACCTTCTCCATGGTAAGCTTGCCATGCAGGACTTCTTCCTAGGGGTGCTACCAGATGAATACCCACTAGTCAATACATTAGCTAAACATGCATATACTAAAGTAAATTTTCTATTACAATCACAGATGGATTAATTAAAAAATTCGAGTCGAACTGAAATCATGCTCCAACTCAAATCTTTTTCACTTTTCTAATAGACCAGTAATTATAACAACTAAAATTCTCCACTAACTCAAGTGCAATTTCTTACTGTACTAAATGAGGAAGAAAAATCTATTACCCATCTGCTACTTTTCCGTGTATCCCCACAAGTAACCAATGAAACAAATCAAAGCTTTCTCTACGAACAAAAACTATAACTTCAATAATACCAACTTCAATCAAAGCAATGGCTCAAAACAAATCGACGGGCAAAGAAACATTACCGAACGGCACTCTTCGAAATCGCTAACGCAACCTGAATCAATGAGAAGTTCACCGAGAGCTTCAACAGCACCTTCACCATGAAGACCGAAATCGAAATCATCGTCGGCAAGAACGTTGATTATGTAGTTGATAATTGGCTTGTCTACATCGAGCGCTCGCCGGCCTAGAACTTCGTGCACCACCGCGCTCGCTACCTCCGCCATCGCTGGTTTCGTCTCCGGCGAAGAAACGAGTGAAAATAAAAGGCGGCAGCAGAGTTATATGTCTGAATCTGGACCACGCCCAACAACAAACTCCGATCAGACCTAGTTATAAATTGGCCAACCGTATTATAGGCTAGGGTATGTTGCTTTTGAAAAGAAACTCTTCCGAAACAAAGAAAATATTTTTTCAAAAAATAAAAATTTTTAATTAAAAAATAAAATATTAATAATAAAATTTTATGAAGCGAACTTTTTTATATTTTTTTAATTTTATAAATTTTAATGAAATATTTAAAAGTTATTAAAAAAAACATGAAAAATTAGAAAAATATAAAACAAATATGGACTAATTTTTTGGATCAGAGCCATTAAATAAAAACGGTCAGGCCAAAGTAGTCAGGAAATGGGCTAACATAGTTAAATATCCTAGTTATCATATAGCCCAAGGCCCCCAACAACAAACTGTGGCTCTTTTAGATATAATAAATTATTTGCAAGATCAAACACCCATGATAATTAACCTGCAAAATAAGTCCTTCTTTCTTTGGATCGCTTTCGGCGACGGACGGATGGAAAGTGTTATCTACATAAAAAAGATCCTATTAGGCGTTTCAAACGCTCCCACTTTCTCCGCTAAATTTTAAATTCCGAACAAATTATATATTTTTTTAATTATATAAATTTAGAATTTCATTTACAAAATTTTTATTTTTAATTTTTTAAATATATTTTTAAATATAATTATATATTTAATTTTTAATAAATTTTAAAAATTATTGAAATGTAAATATTAAAATTTATTTTTATTTTATTTTTTATTAAATTCTAGTTTTTATTTTTTATTTTTACGAAATTCAGATATTTAGAATGGCGTAAACAGTACTTAAAGTATGGAGAATGGCAAAACTAATCCTCCTTTCGCTGTCTGCAGTCTGCCTCGCTGCCATCTCATGATTGATCTCTCGTTCGTTTTTCTTGTTGTTCTTCAGTCGAATGAACGCCATCGCTAAATCTCACCCAGGGTTTTGTTAATCACGAATCAAGATTTCTTCAAATATATTTTTAGTAGGTTTGATTTTGTGCAATGAATAATTGGCAAGAGATCGTGCAGTCAGTGTTCATCGGTCTAATTTTTGCGTTCCTTGTAGCGAAGCTAATCTCGACAGTGATCTTATTCCGTGAAGATAATCTCAGAGTTGTTCGGCAAGATGAATCTCAAGAAAGCATAGAATCGGACGATCGATTGGCTTCTATGACGCCTGAAGAATCGATTAAAGTTGAAGAGAAGGAACGAGAAGAAGTTGAATTAGAGGAAGAGAATTTGATGGGAAAAGGAGATGATAATGATGATTGGGAAAGGATAGAGAGCACGGAACTCGATGAAACCTTTAGTGCCGCGACGGCTTTGGTCTCTGCAACTGCTGCTGATCGGACGGTAGCGAAGGTGTCCAACGATGTTCAGCTGCAGCTTTACGGGTTGTATAAGATTGCAACAGAGGGACCCTGCGCTGCTCCGCAGCCTCCAGCTTTCAGGGTCACCGCGCGAGCAAAATGGTATAATTAGTTTCCTTTTGTCTCTTCTGAGAATGGTATTTGATTAGCGTTGGCAAATTGTCATTAGTCTAAAGAAACTTATTATTGAAATTTACGAAATTATTTGGTCATTCCTAGTTTGAATGCAAGTATTTTGTATAATCTCATCTCATTGTTATGGATAAAAGTTGAATATTAGAGGGCACATGTTGTTTATTTATGTTGTAAATTTAAAGTTCTAGTGGTTTGGTTAATCTGAAAAAGCAACCATTTCTACTTGTAGATAAATTATTCTAATTGTGTGTTCTTTTTATTTCCGTATGTTGCTACATTGGCTCCTTGGAGATTTAAACATGGGCTTTTGTTTTGTGACATGTGCAAGGAATGCATGGCAGAAATTGGGTGGTATGCCTCCAGAAGAAGCTATGGAACAGTATATTTTGATTGTAAACGAGTTATTTCCTACTTGGGCTAATGGTTCTCGAACCGTAAGTAAATTACCACTTTCAGCTATTTTCATTTATGCATTTAAGTATTTTGGTAATATTTCTTCATTGATTGCTGTTGTTGTCCATAGATAAGGAAAGATAAAGATCCTGCTGGTTCTAGCTCAGCTGCTGAGGGGACAATGGGCCCAGTTTTTAGCAGCTTTGTTCATGAAGAAGAAGAATCAAACAATGATCTGTAAGTCTCTTGATGCACCCTTACACATCTTGAAAGAAATAGAATCTTTTTTAGATTGTGTGCACAATACAATTTTGTGAATTCTTTCTCTAGCTCACTGACTTAGCTCTAAGATTCACCCTATCCAATGACTTTGTATTTGCACTTCATACTCATAATTAGAAATTCACAATTTCTTTGATAACTATATTTTTCTTTAATTACTTAACATTTTCTTGAATTTTATGTAGAAAGCTGGATGCAATACATGTCTGTGCAAGAGAAGGGGATATTAGTAACCTTCTGAAGCATATTGAGAATGGGAATTCTGTAAATTCAAGGGGTATGCCATTCTCAAATTCATCTTTTGTTTTTCAGTTTAAGTGTTCAAAAAGGTTTTTCAAATGAAGCCCCTCGCTTTCCAGCATTAGCAATTACGTAGACTACTAATTGTCATTCATCATGAGATTTCTTCTCCTTTGGTTTGTGACGTTCCACAATATGATGCATGTTGATGCAATTCGGGTTAATATGATACATAATCTTATATTTTATAACTTAATGGTTTTCAGTACTACGGAATTCATTTATTCTGATAAAATGTTGTGGTTGTGTACCTGTATACCTTCTTTCCTTCCGACTGAATGGATGAGCTGGCTTTGCCGATATGAATTTTCTTGTTATGAGCATATCATTTTCTAGTAAATTGATATGATTCTTTTTCTTGTGGCATTTTTAATTTATTCATTCATTTTATTACTGTTTAATGTACAGATAGTGAAGGGAGAACCCCATTACATTGGGCTGTGGACCGGGGCCATCAAAGAATAGTGGAAATTCTGATCAATAAGGATGTTGATGTCAATGCTAAGGTAGATTCATAGCTTGATGCTCGTATTTGTCCTTGTTTCTGTTGGTTGGTGCCTTTGGAGTCAGTTGGCGCTTGTGAATTAAACATTGTACATGGCTGAGGCCTTGCAATGGCATTTACAAATACTAACAACTGATTTGGAAATCCCCAACTACTTGGATATGCAAAGGGTTGGATGTTGCAAGATTCAAGAGCAAATTCTATAGGTAGGGGATTTTGTGTACTGGATCAGTAGTCTTACAGAACCTTGGATGTGCCAGATACACCATTAGAACTGTACCTAGTATCGAGTGGAACAGTATGGCAGCAAGTTTTAAGATTCTCAATTAGCAAGAAATAACTTTGTTTGAAACAACATTTTCTGGTACAATAGGAAGTTAGAAAAAATGCATCTACCTTTGTTATATCACTTCGCTTGGAAAATGATTAGAATTCAGATATTATGTTCAATCCTGATGTTCTTTGATAACCATTTTAGAATGGTCCTTCCACACATTTTACGATGCACTTTTCAAAGTGATTTATATATAGCCTAATCCATTCTTCTGACAAACCAGATTTTTTTTTCTCTCTCAAGAGCCATAGCAAGACCATTAGAATAGAAGGTTCTAGTATTTGGATACAAATGCCTCTATTTCAAACTAGTTTGCACCTCAATGTTTAAGATATTATAACAATCCGCTATACGATTTTCTAAAATAAGCCTAAAAAATTTCTTTTCGCAAGGTGGAGATATCACTGTTTCCAAGCATTTTTACCATCTTTAAGTCTAGTTCAAGCTTTCGGAGCATGAAAAAGGGGTATGATGGAAAGGTAACTACATGGGCGACCAAAGACGAGCACGAGATAGTTTAGAAAATAATTTCATGAAAGTACATTTATGTTCAGCTACTTATGCATGCTAGTTTGTCAGCGGATTTGTTATAAGTTGCTCTTCTTAGAGCCGAAGTATTCCAGTAGGCTAACTTAACAGGTTATTACTACATCCAGCTTTCATGTTAGCACTTATTGTCATCGGTGAACCTAGGAAATTTCTTTAGCTACTCCTTTTCCCAAAACATTACATCTGCATCATGGATGTCAAGCTAAATCTTTCAGTTGTTGCTGTTCTATGATATTATTTATACTTTTACTGGGATTATGTTACAACTCCAACTACGATATTGTTTTCTATTTCCTCTTACATTGACAATTCCTTAATGAAATATCTCCTTATTCTGCTATTCAGGACAATGAGGGTCAGACGCCTTTGCACTATGCTGTTGTCTGTGAGAGAGAAGCAATTGCTGAGCTTCTTGTCAAATACAATGCTGACTGCTATGCCAAAGATGATGATGGCAATTCTCCTAGCGATCTTTGTGGACTACGATGGACTTTTATGCCTTCATCTAACTTATAAACCTTGACCTGAAGAATATTTAGGAATTTGTATGTATATAGCTCTTGACTTAATGGAAAATCTAGGTGATCCACAATTTGCCTTTTAGAATGCTGATATATATGTATATATATATATATATGGAGCTTTTGCCTATAGTTATCCTTAGTCCATGGCCATTGGAACAGTTTTCTTTATCTCATTGGCCTGAGGTGTAAAGGAAATTTCTTTTGTATTTTGACACCATGTAGAATTTCTCTGTTCCCACTTGCACTATCTTTCTTTATATCTTTTCTGCGATTACCTGGACGGGCTTATAATCATCGATTACTTATGAACTGAAAAGATAATCTATCTCTTCATGTTAGCAGCTGATCCGACAATTTTTAATTGTAAGCAAGAGTTATAAACATCAGGTTGATGATTTCAGCCCGTGCGGAAAGTGAAACTACTCTAGCTCTTACATTACAACCACCAAGCAGGTGCTTCAACTCTCTATTACAAGCTAGAATTTCAATTAACCATGCAACTAGCTTTTGCTCAAACAGCACAAGCTTTTACTAAAAACAATAGTGCACTTGGCCGTTGTTTAAAACTTCACTGTGCGTAGCCTTCAGTACAGTAACAAAAGTGAACAGCATAGGTTTCCAAAAGCGTAAATTAGAGATCCAATTCAAGCTATTTTATGGACCCGGTGAAGACGATGTATGCAAAATCCTGCAGGCACTCATCCTGCTTACAGATTGATATCCACATAACATTAGCCCCATAGCTCGACAGCTTCAGGGTACAAACAAATAAACAGGAAATTTGATGGCCTAATTCCTCGTCTACCTATTCACTATATCCCATCAGGAACAAATTTTACGGACAAATCTAAAGCTCATCATGCGAGTCGTCTTCATCGCTGCTGCCATCTCCGGGGGCACCTCCACTTCTCTGGTAGACAGCAGTGATGACAGGGTTGCAGACAGCCTCTACTTCCTTTAGCTTCTCCTCATAATCCTCCTTCTCAGCATTCTGATTGTCATCAAGCCACTCGAGGGCCTCCTTAAGGGCCTCCTCCACCTTCTCCTTCTCTTCACTCTCAATTTTGTCAGCAAGCTTGTCCTTGTCGTTGATTGTGTTCTTCATGTTGTAGACGTAAGTTTCCAACTGGTTGCGGGCGTCTATTTTCTCCTTGACCTTCTTGTCCTCCTCCGCAAACTCCTCTGCCTCCCGAACCATCCGCTCAATTTCCTCCTGGCTGAGACGACCCTTGTCATTGGTTATAGTGATCTTCTCAGATTTACCAGAGCCTTTGTCTTCTGCCTTCACATTGAGAATACCATTCGCATCAACCTCAAACGTCACCTCAATTTGTGGGGTGCCCCTATTTTGTCATGATCAGGTTTAGTTACTATGCAGTAAACTAGATTTACAACATAGGACCAATAATTCAAGAGCTCAGAAGACAAACCTTGGTGCAGGAGGAATACCAGTAAGGTCAAACTTCCCAAGCAACCTACAGTCCTTGGTGAGACTTCTTTCTCCTTCAAACACCTAATATGAAGTATCCATTTAAAACTTTTAATAGACATAAAAGAGTTCACTTCCTTTCAAAGACAAGTCTTCAGCTATTTCATTTCTAAAGGATTTGTTGCTTGTGTACCTGAATGGAGACGGTAGTCTGTTGATCCTGGTAAGTAGTGAAAACTTGAGATTTCTTGGTTGGGATGACGGTGTTTCTAGGGATCAACTTGGTCATCACTCCACCAACAGTTTCAATTCCAAGAGTGAGGGGTGCCACATCGAGGAGGAGAATATCTGCATAAATAAGACTCCTAGTCATAAGGCACCAGACTCAATAATCACAAAGCATCACTCTGTAGAAACATCTCCCAGAAAATTTTAGGACAAGCAGAAGGAAATACCTTTGGTCTCATCTCCACCCTCTCCGCTCAAAATGCCTCCTTGTACGGCTGCACCATAGGCAACAGCCTCGTCTGGGTTAACACCTTTGTTTGGCTCCTTGCCATCAAAGTAATCCTTCAGGAGCTGCTGGACCTTGGGAATCCTAGTGCTCCCACCAACAAGAACAATTTCATCAATCTGATTCTTCTCCAGCCCTGCATCTTCCATGGCCTTCTTCACAGGTCCCATGGTCTTTCTGAAAAGGTCGTTATTCAATTCCTCAAAGCGAGCACGAGTCAGTGGCTCAGAGAAATCCAAGCCATCATAGAGGGACTCAATTTCCACCCTGACTTGGTGCTGATTGCTAAGAGCTCTCTTCGCACGTTCACATTCCCTCCTAAGCTTACCAAGAGCCCTGTTATCCTTGCTGATATCCTTTCCATGCTTCTTCTTAATCAACTTGATAAAATATTCCATGATTCTCTGATCAAAGTCCTCACCTGCAGAGAATATAGAACCAACAAAATCAGCACTGACAAACACTAACGAAGTAATGAACTTTTTACTAATATAAAATGGAAAGAAATCAGTCTTTTAGACTCTTTAAAGTAGCATCATCAAGCATAAAATATGAGAAACCACAAAACATGAAATATAATCTTTCAAATTCAAGTAAAATGATGACTTGAGAAATTATATCATGACTGAACATTTTTCAAAGGCAATTACCTCCCAAATGAGTATCTCCATTAGTGGCCAAAACCTCAAAAACTCCATTGTCGATAGTCAATATACTGACATCAAATGTACCACCACCGAGATCAAATACAAGAATATTTTTTTCTCCACCCTTCTTATCCAGACCATAGGCAATAGCAGCTGCAGTTGGTTCATTGATAATTCTTGCCACATTCAACCCAGCAATTATGCCAGCATCCTTGGTAGCTTGCCTCTGAGCGTCATTAAAGTAGGCTGAGAAGATGATAATACATGAGCACATTGCACTAAGAAGTGAGAACATCCTAACCTAAGAAGTAAAACAGTTCCGGTTAAGTTTCTGTTTACCTGGAACAGTGACAACTGCATCCTTGATTTTCTTTCCAAGAAAAGCTTCAGCTGTCTCCTTCATTTTGGTTAAAATCATTGCACTGATCTCCTCAGGGCTGAAAACCTTAGTTTCACCGTCCTTGATCTTGACTTGGATATAAGGTTTCCCATCTTTATTGACAATCTTATATGGAACAAGTTTCATGTCCCTCTGTACCTCCTTATCCTCAAACCTGAAGGTAAGTGCATAAGATGTTTATAATGAGAGTTTCATCTAGGAGAAAAAGAATAAGAAAAAGCAACATGTCCAAAAGAAAGGATCTTACTTCCTGCCAATAAGTCGTTTAACATCAAAAATGGTTCTTTCAGCATTAACAGCCGCCTGATTCTTTGCAGCCTCACCAATGAGCCTTTCGGAATCAGTGAAGGCCACCCACGAAGGCGTAATACGGTTTCCTTGGTCATTAGCTATAATTTCCACATGACCATTCTTGTAAACACCAACACATGAATAAGTTGTACCTAGATCTATACCAATAACTGTTCCCAATTTTGTTGCTTCCTCTTTAGCAATACTGAATGCAAAGAAAGACCCTGCAGAGAGAACACTCAAGACATCAGTAAGGGAATAAGCTGGCAAAAGAACACAAAGAAAAACAGATTGTTCTTCTTTTGTTCCTCTAACAAAACATTGTCAGGTCACCCTGATAGAAGTATGGCCTCTAACATCCCTATGCTATGGCTAATGTTGAATGGTCATCCAAGTTAAAGGCCTGCTATTAGTTAATTCCACCTATATTCTGAGAGCAACATGGGTCAAATGTGACAGTACCACAAAAGGTGTTGCAGATGTATGAGTACAAACTATGCTTTTCAACGCTTTTTTTACGTTAGTCTATCACAGTCACCATAACCTAGGTTCACCCATGAGATCAAAACAACCACATACTTAATTTTACATGAGTAGCTTACGGTAGTCAATGCGGAGAAAGTTTGCTTATCATATTCAAAACATACCAGGAATCCATAATGAGATCTTTCCCGAATGACGCTTAACAGATTTTATACAACTAACATAAAAGTGAAATTCCTAATCACAGTTCGACAAAACTGAATTGATCACCCGTGGATTTGAAAGCAACAAGTGCAAAAACAGACTAGAAACTATCTACGTTCATAAAGCAACGTACAGTTAAAAGTGATTCAAACTAAAGCTTGCTGGATTCGTGAACTCCACTCCAGAAAACGCAAACGAAGAAACAAATTTACTCACAGATCCAAACAGATCCAGAACTCCAAGCTGAAAATCGAACTAAACTGAAACAGATCTACATAGACAACCATTCACACTAACAAACACGTAAAATTCACTCAAGCTCCCGCAACTTTTACTAAACAAATTCATACAAAATTGAACAAAATAAAACAAACAAATCATAAATGCAGAGATCAAGTGATCAGCATTTACCTGCGATCAGTAAAGCTAGCAAGATCCCCGAATCGCGATACCACGCGGCTTTCCCCATCACACACCGATCTCAAACTTTTTCCTTTCGTTGAGAAACAACAACGATATCAATATCTTTCTTTCTCTCGAGATCGAGAGCGAATACGATATGCTCTCGGATCAGCTTCGCATAAACTTAAATAGAGAGCTTTCGGGTACGGGTCAAGAGAAACGCCTAGAAACGAACCCGTTAACGATCAACACGAGCGGGTAAACGCGTCAAGTATGATGTCGTGGACCAATGGAATTAAGAGATCCATGGGTCAGAACCAATTAGAAAACAACCTATTGTTGTGAAGATAGAAGCCGTTCATTCTCCATCTAACGGTCGGTAAGTCTTGTAAAATTTTGTATCAGGGTTGATGAAAAACACGTGGATCAAAGATGATCACGATGGGCTTTAGTAACGATCCTATATGGGTTAAGGTAATGGTCTGGCCCATATGGAATTCTTATTGTTTCTTCTTTTTTGTTTTTTAGGAATCCAAATTCTACTTTTTTTTTTCAAACTTAATTTTTATAAAATAAATAAATAATTTAAAATAAATTTTTAATTAAATTTTTTTTATTCAATTTTAAAATTTATTATTAACATTAAATTAATAAAAAAATTTACTTTTATTATATTTTAATTTTTTATGTAAGTTTTAAACTTATTTTTAAAAATGAGTTTATTTCAAAACAGACACATTCTTAAATTGTAGACAATTTAATTAAGTTAAATTTATTGATTTAGGCGTATTTTAATTATTTAAAAATACATTTTGTAAAAGTAAAAATTAGTAAAAAAGAATTTCAATAGAAGTAGAGTTAAGAGTATACATATAATATGTAAATTGACATTTTAGGTTCAAATTTTAATATAAATAAAAATTGGTATGAAAATGAAATTGAAAGTAGTAATTAAAATATGATAAATTGATCCGAATATAAAATTTTGATTGAGAAAATGTAGATGATATTAATACACGCTCTTAAATAGTTGGCTAGTCTGCGTCTGGAGAGGAACTAATTTGATTTATTTTGATACCATGAATACAAAAGATCAAATAAATATTGTATCACTCTTGAGTCTCCGCAAAAATATAGGGTCCGAAATTTTGAAATGGAAGAACACCACAGGAAATATTTATTTTTCCTTTTTGAGAATTTCATACGACTTTGGTGGTTAGTTTTCAATGAACGCTTCACAAAATTAGTTCTATGTGAAAGTCAAGTCTAATTAGTAGCTATTCATTTTGATTAGCAAAGAAAATTTCCATATATCAGAATTATTTTGGTCTAAATTTACTCCAAAACTACTCAAAACTGAAAACATTTAAATCATTCGAAAATAATTTTTGGTAGAAGAAGTGTATGAACATAACATGAAGATTTTAGGCATTATTATCAAAGTTCAACATGTAAAATATTGTCGTCGATGTAATACTCATCTTCATCGTAGCGTCCTTCTTCCATAACAGTGCTGTAAAAGGCATACTTGTGATTCAACATCTCTTCTAACGTCAGCTTCCCATCTCTGTCGCCATCAGCCTTCAATTTTTTTCCAATAACAAAACCAAGAATATCTATGATCACTTTCAGTAGTTGAAATTCAGTTAAAAAGAAAAGAAGACACACGTTGAATTAATCGAATCTGCATCTATGGATATGTATACCAACCGCATTCATCAAGAATCCGGTGAAGCGTGTTGCCCGCAGAAATTCACCTGGGTAGAGCTTATGGATGATTGGGTTCAGTTCTTCAGCTCTCACAAATCTGCAAATAAATCTCAAGAAAACTTGAGTTATTTATCATTAATTAAATCGAATAATGTAGGAATCGGTAGCTAGATCGATTTCGTACTTATCGTTATTCACGTCGAGCTCTTTAAACAGTTCTTCTGCATTATCAACTTCAGCCTCCAGAACATCGTCAGCTTCAAATGATTTGTAATATATTTCCGCCAGAATCAGGAACTCCTCATAGCTTAGCTTACCATCTTCGTTCTGATCCATTTTTCTGCAAGTCGATCCAGTAGTAGGTTAACAATATTAATTGTGTTAAGGGAATATCTATACAAATTAATCGAGGACTAATTGAAGGTTTAAGAAGTTCCTATAGTTCAGATTAATTGCAGAACTGTAATGTTCGGGAGTGATTTTCAACTTCTTCTCATTTCAAATTTTCAACAAACTTTCTCTAATAATTTATAAAAAAAAATTTAAAAATTAAAAAATACAGAAAAAATTTTATTGGTATTAGTTTCACTTTTGTAGACAAAAAAATAAAAGATGTTTTACAAAATATTTTAAGATATCTTTAATTCTATAAAAGTTCTTTTTAATAAACACTGCCGAACATTTCCTAAATTCAATTTGCAGAGATTTAAACGGAAGTAAGAGGACATCAAATTAATTAATTAGATCACCTGATCATTTCTTTCTGCAGCCACATCTCCAACTGTGGTCTTCTACTATCTTCAGGATGCAAGAAGCTGTAAGCGAAATGAAAAAACCTATACTAGATTAGCTAATTAGAAAACCAAAGCAAAGTGCCTGGATGGATGAACCATATATATATATATATATGTTTTGCCTTACTTCCTGAATTCAGTTGCATCTAAGACCGTATTCTGATCCTCGTCCGCATTCTCAAACCGTTCCTTCCACCATCCACCCTTGCTTTCTCTCATGTCCTTCAAGTCTGCTACATGTTATAAGTTAATAACTTTACATTTTTTTAAACTCTCATAAACAATTTCTGTGGACCAAAATCAGTACATCTACCGTAGAGCAGTGTAGCTAGCTATTAATCAGTTTATGGAAAAGTTTTAAGTCATGAATAATTAAGCAAAGTCAGAAATTTATCTAGGAAGACGTACGTTAAGAAAAATGCCGCTTACCAATTTCATCGTAAGATTTGGTTCTTAGAAACTCGAGAAGCGTTATATGTCCATCGCGATCCTTATCCAACTCCTTCATGCGCAGGTCAGCATTATAAGCCAACTGATCCATTGCTTGCCTGTGGTTCCATTTCTCGAGCTCATCAAAGCTAACCACACCGTCTTTCGGAAACCTATCCAACAAAGAGAACAAATACATCAGCCGTTCCGTCAAATTAAGTCGTCCCTCTTCACCAAAGTAATCTTCCAGCACACCGATATCTTCTGGAAATTCGCGACTGTTCCCGCCGGCTATCGCCTTATCGAGTTTTTCTTGGAAGGTTTGTAGATCAAGAAGGCCTTTCTCAGTTGCAGTTCTTTCGAGTTGATTAATTTTTGAATCGAAATGAAAGCGGTGGTGGGGAACGTGAGCGAGACGGCGGTTGCCGCGGCGACGGTGACGATCTGTTGCTTGTGGAGAATTGGATAAGGCGAGCAACAGGAGGATGGCGACATACAGGAGAACGTAGAAGACCTCCGGCTTCACCATTCATCCCGTTGCAGATCGCCGGAGTCCACCGAGGTAGTTGATGAGCGGTTATGAGAAATGGGCGGCCACCGGACAGTTAACTATCAGATTATAAGTTAAAAATAGAATCAAGTTATTGGGCTTGTTAATAGAAACAAGTTGGGCCCTTTTATAAGACTAACATATTTGCGGCTTCCTTGTAAATTTGGTAGAGAGGCTTTTGTCAAATCTCTACAGTACGTCGAGGGCTTATCACTATATGTTCGGCAAAATATTTAATTTCATTATATTATTTAATTTAATGTTATTATTTTAATAAATTTTACACTAGAAAATTTTCAAATTTGAAAATAATTAAGTTATATATTTTATAAATGTTATTATTAAAAAATTATTTTTAAAAGATTTTAAGATAAACTTTTTTCAGAATTTTTTTTCTTTTAAATACACCTAACGTTTTCCGTTATGCTGGGCGTACATTTGTTGTCTTTTCTGTTTCAACAAATTAGGTTTTTATGTGGGCTAATGTAAATGGAATTAAAATTGTTTTTGGGATTGTTTTCTTACTGATTTTGATTAAGTTTGATAAATGAAAGAATGGAATAGTTATTTGTCGGCGATGAAAACTTTTTGTATTGGATTAAATTGATAGATGTTGGTCAAGGTTTAATGAACACTCTTCTATCAATTTGTAGTTAAAAGTTGTGCGTGCGTTGAAGAAGCTCCGGTAAGTTGGGGCGTGTTTACCTAGAAGATAAAATAGATAAATAAGTTTTTTATAAATTAAATTCAAAATTCAAAATATTTAATAAAAATAAAATTATATATTAATTTAATATTTATAGTAAGTTTTAAAATAAAATTTTAAAAAATTATTAATACAAAAATTTTATTTTAATTTATATATATTTTTTATATTAAAAATAAATTTTTTAAAAAATGAATTTAGGGTGTTGATAAATACGCCCCTGTTGTGAAAATTTTTAATGAATAACTTTTAGCTCTGTTTAATTTTCCAAGTTTCTTTTTAGACTGGGCCGTTAATTTCTCCAGCCTTTTATGTTATTGACCTTCGACCAGTAATACGAATCGGCCCAATTAAATCGTCATGTACATTTGCTGTGTAGCTCGCGTTGCTCTCGCTATCCAACAATCTCTTCACTCACTCTCTCCACGCCATTTCTAATTTCTTAATTGTTTTCCTTTGGTTACGAGAATCGAACCCCAAATTTCAGTCTCGTCTCTGAATCGATCGTCAGATTGCCATGGCCGCCTTGCTCGAATCTTACGCCGTTCCCCGCACCACTTCAGGTCGCGTGAGATCTCTGGCCCCACGTGCTGCCTCTGTCTGCACTGCTCTTCCCGCAGGCTTGAGAACAACCTTGCCGGAAGTCAGTGGTTTGAGGATCTCGCGGCGTCTGCGGACAGTGGTGTCTTCACGGAGCTCTGTGATTGTGAAGGAATCACGCCGGAGACCGGTTGTGGTTTGCGAGGCACAGGAGACTTCTATTGAAGGTAAGCTAATCTGCTCGATCTTCTTAACTTGCTAGTTTTCTGTTGTTAGTATGGATTCTGTTACGTAGTTGAGTGGTTTATACTATCATGCATTAGTGTTGCTTGGATTATTAACATTAGTTGTGGTTATGGAGTATTCTGTAAGTTGTACTTCGTTTTTGATGATTGCTTTGTTTGTTAAGCGAAGTGCTTATCAGTATCTGTTGTGGACAGATAGTTTGGAGTATCCCTAATTTCAACTAATTATGGTAATCCTGATTAGTGACTGAGTCTTGCTTGAAGGTCATTGCACCTTTTATAAAGAACGATGAAAGAGTTAGTTTAGCTTGTACTACTGTAGTTGGACTTGCAACAGTTTTGTGGTTAGTGTGCTTTCTCTAGTAACTGTCTTTTGTGGGAATGAGATAGGATGGGCGTTAAAATCAGTTTAAGCCCTGGAAAAGGGGTTGGTAAACTAGAATGCACAATCTCTAGTTACTAAGCTAATTTATTAATGGTAAGCTATTGTGCACATTTCTAGTAACTTACTTAATGCATTATTGTGTCTTGATACCGTCACAGCTAAACACTTCAAGAATTGGTTATGTCATTTGAAGATAGTATGATGGTATCTCACTTGTACTATCGTTGTCTTCTAAAACCATAATTTAAGTTTTTCCAAAGCCTTAGGCATTTTAACAATAATATATTTCCCCCTTGATATCACATTCACTTCAAATTAGCATATTACAAGTTTCAGTCTGTGCATTGTATGAGTTTGCCATCAGCATGTGATAAATGAATACATCTGATCATATTTAACCTAGCAGAGGCTTGCTACTTGGTTGCCTTTTGTGTTCTTCAGTATGACAAGATGTAGTATCCTTGGCAACTTTGTTAAGTTTTGTATGTATACACTATACAGAATTTTTGGCTCTAACTATCATTGATGCCATCCATGTCTAGATAATAATCTTGGGTATGTGTGTGACATATAGTGTCCACGCAATAAATGAACCACATATCAGTCTGTGTCAACGTGATGCTAACATTATACGTCCAGAGGGACTCCCAAGTCCCACGAGCTATGAACATGTTGAAGGTGTGGTGTACACTGGCAATATCCATCCACACGTTAGCTTGTCCTTCTATTAAGACAGCTATCACATGGCACTGCTACCAACAAATCACTTGTATCGTTATGGTAAATACATCCAGCATCGCGTCCTTTGCTTTGTCCTTTGGCACTTAACCTGCAGATGCAAGAGAAGTTTAGAGAGACCAAACTTCATCTTTTGGCGGTAGTCAAAAGCAATATGCATAGTTACATGAATGGTCGACGCTTCCAATATAAATTTATTCAAAGTTGTCTTCAGTTTCTTCTTAAGAAGCATCTGTTATTTTGATTTGTCACAGTGCATTCAGCTATAAAATGGATGCTTTTCATGGAGGAGTTGCTGCAACAAACCATTGACCGCAAGCTCTATAATTTCCTAACTCTCGTTTACTGTCTCAAACTATGGTAGATAGCGGCAACTTTCTTGTTATTTGGAAACATAATACACGAGAATGTAATCTGCCTGATTTATACTAACAGAAACTTATTATCAGCTATATGTGTCTAGAGTGCTCAGTAAAACCAGGTGGTCGTTACTCATATAGAATGTACGCAATCTTAAAATCTCATGTTTATGGAAGATCGATAAGTGGAATTACTGGAAGAAGTTGCAAGGTTTCAAGCCTCTGAGGTTTATAAGGTTTACGAGAATTAAGATTATTCCAGGGTAGGTCACGTAATTGGTCTAAATGAAGACTACTTCGGTTTTCTTTTTCTAGTATTGCCTTCAATGTTTAAGATGATAGCACTCTCCTTAAAACTACCAAGAACTTGTAAGAAGAGGTAACTTACTTTTCTGACAGAATTGTCGCAACCCCCCTTGGTAATTCAGCTGCAAGCGCCTTGATGCCAGTCTGTTGTTGCTGTCGTGCTGGAAACTTGCTAAACATAAAATGACAAGGTCAGAATTGTGGATGGCTGCTTTTGGATAAGAATGTTCACAAAACTGTCCATTAAATTCTGAGGAATCTGTTTGGTCAATCTTGAAACATGGTAGCAATATTGTAGTCTATGCTTAAAGATAGCTTTTCCTCGTGTATTTCTGCTGACATGCCCTCTAAATTTGAGCTCCTTATTAGTGAAATTTGGATCATTATAGAATTTTTTGCTCGAGGTAATTAGTCAATTTTAAACGTTTGCAACACTTGTCTTCTTTTTCGATTAACTGCCTTTTGTTCTTATCTGCTCCTTTACAGTTGCGGATGTGACAAAGGAAACATGGCAGTCGCAGGTAATTGAAGCTACGAGTCCTGTGTTAGTTGAGTTCTGGGCACCTTGGTGTGGACCATGCCGTATGATTCTTCCCATTATTGGCAAACTGTCTAAGACTTATGAAGGAAGATTGCAGTGTTTGAAACTGAATACCGATGACCACCCAGAAATCGCAAGCCAATATGGAATCCGTAGTATCCCAACTATCATAATTTTTAAGAATGGGGAGAAGAAAGATGCAATCATCGGTGCAGTACCAGAAACTACTCTCGTCACATGCATCGAGAAGTTCCTGTAGAGATAATATCTCACTTTCTCTGGCATTGAGCTTGTCTATGTATGTTTTGGTTGTCAATTTAAAAGCTGGTTGGAGTTAAAAGTTTCCAGTTAATCATATGAATATAGGTTTGCATTTATATTTGGGAAATGTGATTCCAAAATTATCTAATATGTAGCTCCTTTATGCATGCTTATTTACATTTAGAGAATGTCTACGCAAAGCATGACTTCTATATTCTTTTTTAACGGGCATCCTATGACAAGCATGCCTTATTTCCATGATATATTATCCTTCTGATTTAGGCTTCTAGCTTTGCTATCTCTCTTCATTAGTTGCACTTATGTCATGAGTTACTACCCTTCGGTGAAAGCTGCTTTCAGCTAGTTGTACAAAAAGAGCACCCGCAAGGGCCGCATGTATCGCTCTTTTGCTAAGGTGTGTGCTTTTTTCCTTTTTTTTTTTTTTTTTTTTGCATTCCAAAAATTTATTCTTGGATGATTTTTTAGTCTCTTGAAATAATTTACTTTATATAATTCTTTTACCTAAAAAATTATTTCTCAAAAAAATAAAAAACCACACCCAAATTGTAACACCATCATGCTTGCATTTATTTGGAAACTGTTGTTATTTTGGTAAGTCCATGATAATTATGCATATAGTTGTATTTCACCAAACACAATGTCTAGCATACTCGCAGAAGTCTTGTCTTAAATACTCACAAATTGGTAAACCAACTTGGCGGCAAAGATTTTGGAGAAAATCTAGCCACAAAATCAATGCCTTTGCAGCAAATGCACTTCATGAACCCATTACCTAGCTGCTCAAGTAAGCAAGGAATACGTACGGAACATGGCAAACGAATGGAGATACTGAAACATTATCCTTCAATGACTGATGTCCCAAAAGTTGAATTTCCTGCTACACTGTTCTATATATTAATTAAAGGATTCTTATGCATAAAGCAAAGTAGGCATTTGTATTCTACATAGATGGCAGAAGGTGCCCCTAGTGTTCGTTCTTCTTTCATGACTCCGTTCGCCGTAAACAAGATTCAATTCTGATCATAAGAAGACGCAATTTGTGGAACAAGGTGTGGTTGGTAGTTGCCTTCATAACCAAGATTGAAACAGCTTGGGGATATCAAACATTGACAAGTCACCAACATGAAAGTTACCTTGCAACTATATGTATCTCTATTCAAGTCAAGTATATCAAATTTTTTATATGATATGGATCACTGAATTCATATAAAATCATATAGTAGAAAGTAGAAAGAAAGCTGCAGGCTCATTGCTCAAGGTCAAGGTAGATACCATTGAATCACCATGTGGAGAAGGTCATCATTTACAAAAGAGCTCAACTAGCTCATGGTTTTCTGCAAGAGCAGGACCAATGCAGTGGGCTTCTGCCCGCCGTATCTTCTCTGCTCTTCTTTTCTTGCAGAAATTTTTTTACTTAAACAGCTAACTTGATTCTATCAATCATCTTAAATAAGAGTTTACTTGGTTCAAGACTTGCATGTGTTTATTGGCTGCTAGTAACTAGGAATTTTTAGTTGTAACACTTTTTTGCGGTGACTAGTGTTGTTTTTGGCCTACCAAACATTTGAATTTGTGTTGATGATAAGAATATTATGAAGTCTCTTTTGTACCGCATATTAGTTTTGGAGTTAAAAGATCAGCTGTGAACATCAAAAAGACAGTGATGCTTTGTCCAAATTTATGAAATAAAATATTTTTAAAACAAACAATATTTTAAAATATATAATAATATATAAATAATTTTTATTTAAAATAGTATTTTATAAATATTTTATCACAAATTATATTAAAAATTATGAAACGAAATATTTTTCTGAAAAATTCTAAAACGGCTAAAACGTGACCAAACTTTATTAAGATAAGACCAACTCTCTAAACAAACTAGTTTTGGCACGTGCGATAGAGCTGATGTTTTAAGCTTTTTCTTTCTCGCTCGCTATATATATCGACCGGTGACTCTACTGACTTCTACCGTCAACCTTTTTTTTTCTTCTTCAAAATTTCTCCGGGAAGTTTTTCTTCACCGCCGCCGCCGGCTATCTTCGCTGGCGTTTTTACTGTTATCGAACACGAGAAAGTTAACAGAAGAAGGAGAAGTGAAGCGAAGAGAAACAGAGAGGGTTCAGGCTTCAGGTAAGAGAAAGAGAAACGAAGTTTCGAGATGATTGGTGTATGTATTGGTGCATGGATGATTGATTGATTGTTGTTATATTTTGGTTTGATGGTTTTGGAGTCAGTGGCTTGGTTAATTCGGTGATTTGTTGTTGCAATTGTTTTGGTTTAGCTGTTGGAATAGATAAGATCGGTAAGTACTAGGCGAGAGGCAGAATTTCATTCTAGGTTTTTTTTTGGGTTTATTTTCAATTATTTAGTGTTTTCTTTTTTGTTATCTGGTTCAATACTTTCCATGGCTGTCATCTAGCTAGCTAATTCTTCAACTTCATCTCTTTCTTTTTTCTTCTGTTTCACAATTTGGTATTGAATATCAGATTATTATTATTTTTTTGTTTTCTGAAAAAGAATTTTTTTTTTTTTTGGAACTTTCTGGTAATCGGTTCAAACAAAGTAGTTGATGGGTTTCCGTTGCTTTCTTTTTCAGTTATGTTGCTTGGGGATTTAAACAATAAAGTGAAATATTAATTTAGAAGTTATGTATGCGAGACGTAACTGCTTATGGTTGGTATATGCTTCTCTTGCTCATCTCTCTTTACACTTTTTAGAACCATTACTTTTTATGTCATTTCTGTTCCTTTGATGAAGACGCTATCATATTTTGCTGTTTCCGTAAAAGTATTTCGTTGTATCTCATTCAGTAATCCAGATAAGCTCTGTTGGTAAGATGGTTATTTGCTTTTAATCAGAAAATCAAATTTAAAATTACTTGTTTGAGTAGTTGGCCTATAAGGAAATCTGCACTTTTGTTTACTTCCTTCTGTACCATGTGTTCACCAGTTTTACCTTTTCTTGTTGAGCTTCTCTTCAATTTTGTAGGTGAATATTGAATTCTGGGAATTTAGGAGTGAAAATTGCTTCTGGTCTTTCTGTCCTCCCTATTAGTTGACTCTGTAAAAATTTTTGAAATTATGAAGAGATACTTTCTAATCTAATCAAGTTGACAAGGCATGTGGGCTGGGATAAATGTTTATGTGCAAAGCTTGCAATTCTGATCGTTTTGGTCATGGAAAGTGCCAAAGAGACTGTGGAACTTCATCATGTAGTACCAATGATTGATCCTTAGCCTAAGTGATAATAGAGTGTCTCATACATTGTAGAATATGCATGTACAAATAAGACATGGATCAGCATGTATCTCGACATTGCTAATACACTGAACCTAAGTGATGTCTGTAATGAATTGCCAGAATCTTGATAATTTCAGGAAAATAAGAAAGTTCATGCAGATTATAATCTACGCCTTCTGCTATGTGTGTAGTAGCCTTCGTGATTCTACTATAGCATCAGTCGCGTGCTATTTTTAGCTAGTGTAGTGACTGATTTTTGTTTTTTCCTTGTATGTGGCAGAGAGACGGACCCTAGATAAGGCAGCCATGTCTGTGCTGGGGCATATGGAAATCCAGGCTTGCTTCAATGATGATGTTAGTGTGCGGAAGGCTAACCAAGGACCGCCAAAGGGCTGCAATCAAAATGAAGTCGAGCCATCATCCTCTGCCGGCTGTTTCGACTGCAATATCTGCTTTGATTTTGCATCTGACCCAGTGGTGACGCTCTGTGGGCACCTGTACTGCTGGCCATGCATTTACAAGTGGATGCAACTAGATAAAATGCCCACCCAGCAGTGCCCTGTCTGCAAGGCATCCCTCTCAGAGAACACTCTCGTCCCTCTCTATGGTCGTGGCAACACCATCACCAAGGAATCTATCAAGGTACCCAGGAGGCCATTAGCTCAAGCAGACTACACCAATTCGGTCGCAGAGGAGATGTTCTCCAACATCGCACCATCAGTTCAAAGACGAGGTCACCACCACCGCTCTGATCCTTCTTACATGACTTCTGTACTCCATTCAACAGCCGGATGCGCGCTTGGAGGGATTGCTATATTGTTGCTCCCTGGGACGTTCAGGAACTCAAGTCCTTATCAACTAATTGGCGGGAATAATCCAACGGCGAGAAGGCAGGAAATGAGAGCTGAGAGAAGATTACACTATATGGGGGTGTTTCTTCTCTGTTGTGTATTTCTTTGCCTGTTCTTATTCTGATGATGATGATAATTGTGGTTTTCTTCAATTTGTAGATAACTAGAACTTATTACTTTATTCAAATATATGTAGTGTTTTACGAGTAAAATGAATGATATTTGCCTGTTTGGCATATGTATTCCAGGGCAAAAATATTTTGTTCTGGAAATGAGAATGTTTCGCCAAATTTCAAAGGAAATTTTCAATATGAAAGAGACGCTCTACTAAAGGGTGTGTTCTTTTCTTCAAAAGAATTCACTTCCTTCTACTTTTAACATTTTACTTTTAAATATAAATAATATATAAAAATTTATTTTTTAATAATATTATTTTTAATAACTTGTTTTTAAAACTAATATTTAAAAAATTAGTCAAAAGAACGCGCTGTTTTTAATTAATGTCAGTATCAAAATAGTAAGAAAGAGAGTTCCATTGCATTCTTTCTTGGACGGTCCACTCTAACTAGTCCGAAATTGTTAATAAATTCATAAAAAAAAGTAGTTAGTTGCTGATTGCATAAGCTAACTCGCCACCCGTTACAAATATATTAAGTTGATATTTGTTTAATCTTGTAAGATATAGACCGGCATCAACAGGATTGCACTAGCTTTAGTTTTTTTAATAATAATAGTTACCACAACTATTTTGTCTAGCTTGAAAAATCTATACATGATTTCATTAGTTTCTAGTTTCTACTTCTTTGTGATAAAGATAATCGTGTGTACACCCTTCTCTAAATCCACCCCAACACCCATTTCAATTTTCGCAACAGTATATTACTTTAAAAATAAATATATAAAAGTAAAAACAAAAGATTTGCTGGCAGCGATAACTAATCCGGCCCATGTTAGTATTATTATTATGGGCCTAAAATGGGCCGGTTATCATTTGATTATTTCATAATCAAAAAATTATTTTCTATTTAAAAAAAAAGATTATTTCATAATCACTCTCAAACAACCTCTAAATCCTACATTGACGCAATAATCCAAATGGAGAAATGTACTGGTTGGTGATGGCAAAGAAACGGCAAGAATGTTGATTAAGCTTAACAGTTCAATTCTAAAGTAACATTGACTTCTAGCGCATGCCTTTCTTTATCTCTAATAATTGAACCAAGTTATGTTTTTCTTTTGCATCTATCTTTATGAGTTGATTCCTTTGTTGCCAACCTCGTAAAATTTCCTCAACGTGATAACGCCACCAACTCTACATGTGTCTCTAGCACTGTAGGTAATGACCACTTCCCCAATTGAAACATAAAATAGGGCATATTTTAATACCACCGATTTCCACATCTTCTTTTTAGATTTTAAGTTCAAATATTTAATATTTTATGTGTTTTAATATTTTTATTTTAATATCGAATTTTATTTTTATTTAATATTACTTTTATATTTATTCTGTATTTTAGTTACTATATTGAACTCTATTTTTATTAAATTTTATTTTTTAGTAAACTCTGGATTTTATTTTTGTAAAATATACTTTTATAATTACCAAAACATGCACTGATAATACCAGCAACTAAAACCAAACTTTTATCTGAAGATCTATATGATGATGAGTAGATCTGGACTATCATTACCAAAAATAATGAAACATCACCATCTCCATTGGTGTGTGTATGTCCCGGAACAACTTGCCTCTCACTGATCCGGCTGCTTTTGAAATTTCAATCCATCTTCTTTCTTATCCCTTGTTCATTCGTCTATTTATACACTATACCCAAAGCTTCAATAATATCCCACTGCAGTGTTCAATCATCATTCAACCAAAGGAAGTTCTCTCTCTATATAGAACATGGATCCACAGAAGGTTAGTTAATTCTCAGCAACATATTAAACATCATAGAATTGCACAGCTGTTATGAAGTAGAAAATCATTGTCCGAGAACGATGAACTAAGTACTTGTTATATATAACTTGTTTGAATAATCTTCTTTCATTTTTTGTTCTATTTGCTTTTTTCTGGGAATTACTGCAGCATGTTCCGTCAAGCGCATTCAACACCAAGTACACTACAACCAACGCCGGAGGACCTGTTTGGAACGACGATCAAGCTCTCACCGTCGGCCCTCGAGGACCAATCTTGCTTGAGGATTACCATTTGATCGAGAAGATAGGTCACTTCGCTCGCGAACGTATTCCTGAACGTGTCGTCCATGCTCGAGGCGCCAGTGCCAAAGGATTCTTCGAGTGCACTCACGACGTGACTCATCTCACTTGCGCCGATTTCCTTCGTGCTCCTGGAGTTCAAACTCCTATCATCCTCCGTTTCTCCACTGTCATTCATGAGCGTGGCAGCCCTGAAACTATCAGAGATCCTCGTGGCTTTGCCGTCAAGTTCTACACTCGCGAGGTAATAAGCGAAACCTTCGTATAGATCAGTTTCCATATATGAGCCACTGCTGATTACGGACTTTGTTTGGTTTTCACGTAGGGTAACTGGGACTTGCTGGGCAACAACTTCCCGGTGTTCTTCATCAGAGACGGAATTAAGTTCCCCGACGTGATCCACGCGTTCAAGCCGAGCCCAAAATCGCACATCCAGGAATACTGGAGAGTGTTCGATTTCTTGTCGCACCACCCGGAGAGCCTGCACACGTTCTTTTTCCTCTTCGACGATGTCGGTGTTCCTTCTGATTACCGACACATGGAAGGATTTGGTGTCAATACCTATACCTTCATCAACAAAGAAGGCAAGGTTCATTATGTTAAGTTCCACTGGAAGCCGACCTGTGGAGTCCAGTGCTTGCTCGAAGACGAGGCTATCATCGTCGGTGGCAAGAATCATAGTCATGCCACGCAAGATCTCTACGACTCCATAGCTGCCGGAAACTATCCCGAGTGGAAGCTGTTCGTACAAGTAATGGACCCTGATGAAGAAGACAGGTACGTATACGAACGCAGCTTATTAACTATTTAACTCCTAGTTTTTTAATTAATTTATTTAAATTTCAAAGAAAGACGTTATTTAAATTTCATAGGTACGACTTTGATCCGCTCGACGATACCAAGACATGGCCGGAAGACATCTTGCCACTGCAACCGGTCGGAAGGCTTGTGCTCAACCGGAACATTGACAACTTCTTCGCTGAGAACGAGCAGCTGGCTTTCGGACCGGGGCTTGTGGTTCCGGGAATTTATTACTCTGACGACAAGATGCTTCAGTGCAGGGTGTTTGCGTACGCCGACACGCAACGTTACAGGCTCGGACCGAACTACCTGATGTTGCCTGTGAATGCACCCAAGTGTGCGTTCCATAACAATCATTATGATGGCGCCATGAATTTCATGCAGAGGAATGAAGAGGTACTTTTTTTTCTTCAAAAATTCGCGTGTGCAAATTTTCATTTTGTAATTCGAGTTTGTTGATTGATTTGTTTGGTTTTCCTTTAATATCTTATCAAAGGTGGATTACTTCCCTTCAAGGCATGATACTCTTCGGCATGCTCAGAGGTTTCTGATCCCAAGACGAGTTATCACCGGCCGGCGAGAGAAGGTGAAATTCCTATTAAATCAAAGACAACAAAATTTTTCATGATAATTTGATGGATATTTGCTCGAAGTGTGTAAGAGCTGGAGTGTAAAATTTTCAGGTAGTAATTCCAAAACAAAATGATTTTAAGCAACCTGGGGAGAGATATCGTTCATGGGCACCTGACAGGTAATTCACTTACATACGTTCATTCACTGCTACTATGATCTATCAAAAGTAAACGTAACAGAATTCAACTAACATGATGAATAAAAATTTCTTGTGTTACTTGTCCAGGCAAGAACGGTTTGTTCAGCGTTGGATTCAAGCACTAAGTCATCCAAAAGTTAGCCATGAACTTCGAAGCATTTGGGTCTCGTACCTCTCTCAGGTAAAAACTACTCTGTTTCTGATACTTTGATCTCTCTCAAACTCTCAGTAATCAAAACATTCAAAGACTTTATCTTCTGATGCGTCCGCTATTGACGATGCAGTGTGATAGAAGCCTCGGGCAGAAGGTTGGCAATCGCCTGAATGTCAAGCCAAGTATGTAAAAATCTTTACTGCTACTATAGCTCTTGTAAGATATTCTACTTCAAACAAGAGACTGCTGTATCGCAGTCAGTGAACTATTTGTATCGGGCAACTCTTACTATGAATATTTGTGATATTTTGAGTCTATGTAAAGATATTTGAGTCTAATTCATTCACTTTTTGAGGGTTCCAATTTAAAAAGTCGAGCTTGTGCAGGTCCATGATGATGCCAAGGAAATAGAAACAAGGCAGAAAAACTGACCTGTGTTTCCTTTCTTTCTTGAGCAAATGAATACACATTAAGTGTATCATTTGATTTACTCCTGATACTAGAATATCTACAAAAATAACACTTCAGTGAGTATTTTACATATTAAAAGGTAGTTGAAATAAAACAATGATTCACATTTGAATACCTGAAAGTGCCGCAGAAGAAAAAAAGAAAGAACAATGTATTATCAGCTTGATCGCCTCAGAAATGTTATCGATGTAAATATCTAGCAGAAGTAAAACTTAGTACATAAAACATAACCTACAGCAGCAGCAAGTCATACTGGGTGCGTACTGTTGAAACCAAATTCTATCAACGAAACTTTGTCAGTCTTAGCAGTCTCAGAAATTGAACTATATGAAGCACTGGTATAGAGGGAGTATGCAGATAGCAATCCCTGCAAATTTTAGAAACAAATGACAATTACATTCTCTACTGTCAGAAACAATTCTGCTGATCCCAATTAACAAACATTGCTTTAGAGTGACAGGAAATACACCTGTATTTTCACCAGAGGCAGCATGAACTGATGATAAACTCTAGTATCGTCCTGGCAACGCTACGCCATCATCGTCATTTGGATGTTAACTGTATTGGATTTTGTGTGTATAAGACAGCTTAACATAGACTCAGCACTCACAGAGACAGTACAACTAGTGTATAGCAAGAAATAATATCAATATATAACCATGCAAGTCGAAATCACCACAATTCAAAAGAGGTACTGCATGTTAATTCATTTTTACAAAAGAAGGGCAAGACTTCTTCTCTCGACAACTTTTGACTACCTTACATATATTGCCATGTATATCACACTAATAACAACAAAAGCATCAGCATTAAGTAACTAGTCAAATAGAAGGTACTTCTTCCTGGAATATGTTACTCTCTCCATCCGCCATAGTTTTCATCAGTCTCTTCATTCCTGTGAGAATCCTGAATAAGGACAAACTTTAACATGTAAGTCATGTCAACTCCAGCAAACTCCAGAACAGTATACTATGAAAATTGAACTATATGTAATGTAACCATTTGAGTGAAACTAAAGGACAATGAAGAACTGATTTATAAGAATCATTAGTGTTTTCACTCACAAAGAAGTTGGGAATAGCTGACGAAGAAGCCTAGTCTACTTGGAGACGGAGCAGTACAAATGCACAGAACTAACTCAGCTGAAAGGATCTTTGGCACTTGGTTGGAAAGAAATGAAATAGGAAATTTATGCGAGGAATGGCAGCCTTTATAGTTTGAAATCGAAGTGCTCAAAGAAACCAATTAACAAAGTTAAAACATTCAGCTTACAGCTCTATACGGACACACTGACCGACAATGCAAATTGGACTTCACAAGAACTGAATATATTTTAATCACAATTAGTCGCCAATTTAAGGTAGACCGGCGCAGAGCAGCAGGGTAACTTGTATTTTCCTAGAAAGCAACATATGACTTGCTACAAAGTATTGGTCATGAACATATGTATTGAGCAACTCTACATACACATGCACAATGGGTCACAGACAAAACATCAACGCCTAAAGGAATAATTACAAAATAACTCAATTTTAACTTGGAACTGTTACTCAGGAATACCTCTGGGGTGAAAGTAAGGCCAACTTTAATTTCTCCACGGAATTCCTCATCCTTAACCACATTATACACAGTTGGAGGAAGACTACCTTCAGCATATACTAGCTCTAAAGGGATCCTGGAGGAGGAAATAACATACATCATTTCTTTATATTCCCAAAATTCCTTGCAGTAGTATTCTCTATCTATGAAAATACTAAACAAAGATTGCTGAAATGAATACTAAGAGCAAAAGAAATCTCCAACAACATAGGATCTGGAGTCGAAGCCAAGAACTTTAATTGTGGGTATCTTCTTAAGGCCCTAGAGCAGATAAATTAAGTAGGATCTCACCTTGCTTCACCAACGAAATCGTCATCTGATAGAGCATCACTGTCCATTAACTTGATGACAAGTTCTTCAACATTTTCTGAAGCTGTAAACACAAATGTCTCATTCCATTCAGGCTCACTCCCTTGACCTGTATCAAAGAATCACTAGTAAAACAAACACAAAACAATACCCTTTCCAGAAATAGTTTGACAAAACTGAAACAATGCCACCAAAGTGGCAAATATGTTGCAACTGATGTCAGACAAAGCATGCCATCTGATACTATCTACATTACTACAGAGAAATGAGCAGCATCGAAGACTGATTATCTGAATTAAGGATGGAGAAGGAATTTCTGCACAACTAGTCAAGTTTCTTATGGCACCATTTATATTTTTTGAAAGAAATTAATGTTCCTCTGTTCCCATTCGTCATGGTATATTTTGTGAAAGAAACTCCATAATACCATGACCGCAGTCTTGAATATCAATTCTGACCATTATTCTTTCTAAACATAGGTAATGCTTAGAAGAAAAAGAAAAAAATTTACTCTTGCCTCGTCAATTTACTTGGAAATCAGATAAAGGTTATCGTTGCTAAACAGCTTTAAGTGGACCTGATTTCTGAGAAATAACTTACTGAGATGAAATGGGAACTCACCCATGCAGCTTTTCTACAGATTTCCAAAATATAATAACATCTTTGTATTCACTTATGATGAATTGCTATGTTGTTATGTTATGGTAGGGCTGCTCATTTCATGCAGAAACAAAAATAAGAAATCAAAGCCATCAAACTTTTGATGCTATACCTTTGACAGTGCTACTTCGTTGCTCTTGGGTCCTGCACATCAAGATAGCATATGGATCCATGTTTCCTGCATAGTAGTTACTTCAATTCCTTGAGTGTTCAATTTGGTAAAACAGATATAACAGGTAAATATGCAAAGTAAAACTCAACCTAACACAGATCAACTGAGCAATCATAGATCATAACCATAAGCAAGCAAAATTTGAAGTCTAAACTACCTTCCCTGTAAGATGGGACTATGTCTATCGTGATCAAGCCTGCAACTAAATCTCAAAAATTGTTAGAACAACCTCACACACCACTACACATGTACCATGGCGGAACAGTGTTAAAATCATGGCATTTCAAGTTTACACATACATCTTTTGAGTTATGATTTATGACATCTATGTGAAAAAATAGAACTTCTTGCGAAATTCTAATCTGATAGCAGATCTATAACTCAAAATCCAACTTCCTAACGTTCACAGCATGGTGAAAAATCAGACATGGTTATTGATAATTCAAAACACAAAAGTCAAACACCACAAATAAAATCAGGTAAAAATCAAATCTTTAACAGATATGGAGATCAGTAGCAAAGCTCAATGAGGAAATCGAAACACAAGGAGTCAACATCACAAACACATGATCTAAAACCAGGTAAAACTTAAATCTTTACTAAAATCTAGAGACAGGTATCAAACTAACCGAGAAAATCAGAATCTTCAAGACCCTTTGCTCCAACAAGGAGCACTTCCAGTGTTCCATTCACCATTTCTCCTCTCTCTTTTTTCTTCTTCTTTCTCTAATCTCAATACTTATCATATATCTTCTACATTCTTGATCAAACTGTTCCATTTCTTCAACAAAACACAATAAATTAACAAGATTGATCACGACAGCTCAAAACTAAACCAAAAAATGTGTCTGAATCGATTAATCAATCCAATGTTTTCCAGCCTGTTTACCACCAGTATCTATCGAACAAGCTATTCTGTTGCTTGAGAGCACGAAAACATAACCATCATTGGGCTTTTAATTAGTGGGCCTATGCTGTAGTCAAATCATAACAATTAATCTAGTCTAGGTTTATAAATGGAGATTTTGAACAATTTGTGGCCGTTGAATTACAGAGTCGGCTGATATGTTAAAGCTTACTTGGGCCGTATTGGTTCTACTTAATGGGCCTTATCTTTATTAACTTAGGTTTGGGTTTGTGACCGTTGGATTATAAAAAGTAATCACTAATAAGTTGGCCGATGTGTTCTTCTTTAAGAAATCCAACGTGGCTACAAAATATAACGGCGCCGAATAAAATCAAGGAACCCAACCTATTAAAAAGGTTCTACAATAAAATCAAGCCTAGCAGAATCTAAAACTCCCCAAACAAAAATAATCTCATCTTTTTAATTTTTTTCTCCAACGTTTCGACTCCCCCCTTCTTCCCCACGTTCAACTCCGTTCCTCCTTTCTTACTTCGTTTCTTTCGTCAGTTTCGTAACTTATTTTTTCTGTTTTTAGTGATTGATTAAGTTTTATTGAACTTGTTCTTGGTAGTGGTTGTTGATTTTCTTGATGATTTAATATTGGCTGATTGGAGAAAGAGATGGAAGGAATTGATAAGAGAGGTGTCAGTGATGTTGAAAAGGTTGAAGAGAAAATTCAGAAATTAGATAATAATCCGTTGTCGCCGGAGGCCTCCGATTTAAGTTATGAATCGAAGCCCAGTTCTGTGATCAGGTGAGGAGAAGAATTTAGTTTATTCTGTTATATGATTTTCCTGCTTGAATTTTACACAATTACATGAAATAGGTCTTTTTAGTTTGATTATATTTCTTGTCTGGTGGTTTTTTCTCGAAAAGTTGGAATCTTTTTGAAGATTAGATGCAGTTTTAGGGCTGATTTTGATTTGAACAGATGATTTTGTTGAATTTTTTATTGTGCAAGTGGTATGATCAACAAATATTGTAGCTTTTTAGTCTTTTTAGTGTTTTTGATGAATTATAAGGAAAGTTAGCTTTCGTAGTATTGTAGCATTGGCTAGAGCTGGCATGAAGAATCTTTCTTTTACTTTTTTATGTGTAATTAGGGTTAGTTGATTACGCTTATTTGGTCTGCTTTTTCCAATTTGTTGGAATATTCAGGAGAACAACTGGTCCTGCAAGAAAGTCGACAAAAGGTGGCTGGATGAAAGACGAGGCAAGTAGTATGATAACCTTTTAATGAAGGTGTTGTGTTGTAGTTATCTTTTTGGATGTTATTGAATATAATTTTTTTCAACAGGATGAGCTATTGGAAAAGGTTGTGAGGCAATATAATGGAAAACATTGGAAGAAGATAGGTAACTTCCATTTGCATATCCCTCGGATGCCACTGATGAACATACTGAATAATTCCTTAGTATAGTTCTTTTGTCTGTTATGTCTGGATTAGTACCAGTCTTGTCGTCTTTATTCAGCTCTTATAATCGATCTATTCATGGTTGGTAAATGCTAATGTTGCGTGTAAATCGCAGACATGTTCCTTGTTCAGATATGTGTATGGAACATCTGATGTTGGCATTCAAGTAGATTCAGGCCGTGTCTAACTATGAGTTGGAAATTTTCTTCTCTGATGATTACATCTTTCTGTTTCGGTTGTGTTTGTCAGATGTCTTTTCTCTGGTCCATATGGTTATAACAGGAAAGACATAAAGTGAACCATCAAATTATGTTGATGAGGCATAGGCACTAACTTAGTCTACACCACCCAATTGTTCTGTTTATTGGCAGATACTGCAGAACTAATCAGCTATCCATGTAATTGTTTGATTTTTGCATTTTACATGGTGAAGTTTCTTTCTCTTAGGTTCTGTTCACATAAATCTTGTGCGGACATCTCATTTGCAAGATGCTTCTTTCTATTTAACATATTTAACGTAACAGTATTTTCTCTAGTTTGTAATTACATAGTGTCTCAGCTCCTTTTACCTCAACTAGTCTTAAAATAGCTTGTACTAGTGTCGAATGTGATTTCATCATTATCATCCTTGCATTCTAAAGCAAGCTGGAGTTTGACTTGCCTAAGTTTGAATTATTATATGCCAGGAAGATTGTGGATGATCAACTGATTTAAGTAGTTCCTCTTACCTTCTACAGCTGAGCATTTCCCTGGTCGAACAGATGTCCAATGCTTGCACCGATGGCAGAAGGTTCTTAATCCTGACTTAGTAAAAGGAACATGGACTAAAGAGGTATGACAATACTGTAGCCTGTGTAGCTAAAAATGGGGAGACTATACATATTTATTTTTTATTTATACATTAATCGTACATGTGTTTAGGAAGATGACCTTATTAAGGAGTTAGTAACGATACATGGTGTTAAGAAGTGGTCAGAAATGGCAAAGTCAATGCCAGGTCGGATAGGCAAGCAATTGAGAGAAAGGTATGCTAATATGTAGTTTCAGTATAGTTAGGCATAATCATGATAAGAAACATCAATAGTTGGCAAGTGATATACAGCAGTTTTCTATGTCGATCTTCATTAAATTCTCAATCTCCTTGTTTTCCTTCTCAGATGGCACAACCACTTGAATCCTGCAATCAGAAAGGACGCATGGACAGAAGAGGAAGAGAGAACTTTGATCTATTGTCATCAGCTCTATGGCAATAAATGGGCAGAAATTGGCAAACACTTGCCTGGAAGGTATTTTCCTTATGTTATAATTGTGCATTATTTTGATAACTCTAGTGAGCTTTGCACCTCTTGGTGTCCTTAATCTGCAAATGTTGACTTTTTTTTGGGAGTATCATTTATACATGGTCACTTACTAGAAGAAAGGATGTAATAGTAATTGATACTCTTATCCTGTTTCTTTTTCTTAGTCGTTTATCTTAGTTTCAAACGCCTTTTTTTAAGTGTTTTTTCATGCCTTTAGGCTCTGAATAATGGTCTGAAGTTAGTTTTTTTTCTAATGGTTAGAAAGAGTCATTCTTTTTTATTGTCATTTGGAAGTTCAACTGATTTTATTTGATATGAACTCAACAGGGCAGATAACTCGATAAAAAATCATTGGAACTGCTCGCTTAAAAAGAGGTTGGACACATTCTTTACCTCAGGAGTCTCTCCTAATCATCGTAAAAATTCAACTGACAACTACAATCAAACATTGCCTGGTCAGGCAACGCATAGACATGAAAACTTTAGGGATTTGCTTTCTGAAGTTCATGATAGCGTAGTAAGCAAAGATGCTATATCTTTGCAGAATGATGCTCCTGCCAATAGAACACAAGATTTGTTTCGTAATGGCTATTCTGATGTAGATAGGCATATTGACAGCCAAAATCAATCTCCTAATGTCCTTCCTAATATGTGTGGGCCTAGTGACAGCCTTGCTTCTTCATGGAGTTTGCCTTGTGGATTGTCTAAAAAGCAAACTTGCCATTCTCCTAAAACGCCAAAACAGCATGCCTCCCATGTGGGTTTCTGGGACACGGGTGTCAGCAAGGAAGAGATTTGTCTCTCTGGCTTGCTAGTCGGTGGAGGAATTGGTCGTCTCAACCAAGCTGATAATGGAGTTGGGCATCTTACCCAAGCTTGCATGACGAGTTCATCTCCTAATGGTGAAATTGAGCATGGACTTACACGGTTAAATAATATGAGCAATTCCTCTTCAAGTGAAAAGATCTTTGGTCAAGAGAGCAACACCGAAATGGATAGAAGCTCTATCTTCTTTTCACCACAGAGTGATCCAATGCAATGCCCTAGCTCCTTGTTGAGTCCATTGTCAATTTTGCGGAATGCTGCAAAGACTTTTAAGAGTATGCCATCTATTTTGAGAAAACGTAGATGTCTTGAGAGAACGGATGGTGAAGGAACAAGTTCTAGTATTGCTAACAACTCTTTAGAGAGGACAGGAGGCACTAATACTGTCTCAGAGTATGATGAAATTCCCCAACGAGAGTGTGGATGCCGAATTGATATAAGCAGAACTGAGAATATGAAGGCCAGGAAGATTCTCTCGTATGATAGCTGTATGCAATCTGCACGTTCTATAGAGAAGAAACTAGAACTGGAGTTTGACAGGGCATGGGATATTTCTACACCTAGAATCGGATGAGTTATGTGATGGTATGTATTTCTGAAAGTTCATCTCTTTTACAATGCATTTGGACTTTTTTCAGTTATTGGTATGTACTTTTGAAGTAGTCGGTCATTTTGTATCTATGTTGATATGACTTTTGTTATTCTTTGCAACTGATCTTGCCTAAATTTCTGAAAGACTGGTGGCTGACTTGAACTATTGACACTCAAATTATTTGACAGGACTTAGACGTTCAGGCTTCTGGTTTTCTGACACAAACCAAGTTCAAGTTTTGTCTGATTATAAGGTTACCAGTTTCTTCTTTTGTACATATGGGAAAGCAGAAAAGTTTGAGAACTTTTGACAACATACTTCGATGCAGAGTTATTGTTATCAAAGGGCCTTTCCGATGGGGGAATAAATGTGGTTTCAACTTAACAACTAGTTTTTCCAACTTGATTCCGTGTGTAATTGTATGAAATAAGTTACCATGTAAATGAATGGTGAAGAGAGTTTTTGTTGCTCTGGTTAGGTTTCTGCCTTTTGCATCGGTTATGTTACGACATTGGTTATGTTATTAGTTCAAACAGGCATTTGGAAAACAGCTCTTACATACCATTATTACATTCTAAGAAGATCCATGGGACCTCATTGCGAGCTGCAGGTTCAGGTAACCATACAGGTTTCTGCAGCATTCTGGCATAGAAAATTTGCAATGATTTCTTTATCAATAATATGATGTTTTACTGATGTTCAAGATTGCAGTTGCTCATAGAGCAGTTGTCTTTGAGGTCATTGTATATTGCGGTAGTATAATTAAACAGGATTCTGTCAAACAGCTATGCAAAAATATGTAAGCGGTGTAGTAAATTTACACAGGACTTCTTGACTTATTGTGGTAATAATCCTTATATGACACAAACAAGAAGCAATCAAGCTGAAAGACAAGGAAAAGAAGAAAGAACAAATATTCACTGTGGAATTGTGGACGCTAAGCAATTTTGACATCTTGCAGTACAGTCATCAGTAGATCAGAAAAAACTAGTTCAAGAAAAATAGGAAAATCTAAAGGATCATCTTGTGATTAATGGTAACTATAAGAAGTTTAGCCTTCATGTCAGGCATGTGAATAAATCACTTTTCAGTTTGAGGCATGCGCCCTCTAAGGTTTCAAACACATAACAGCTACATTTTCCCAGAATTGCTATGCTTTTGCAAACAATCGCTCAAAAGAACAACCTTCACAACTGCAATTAGCACCCAGAAAGCGTGCAACCTTATATTTTTCCCCTTTCTTGAAACCACTCTATTGAGTTTTTAGTTGCAACATCCACCTTTCCACTTAAATGAAGGCTGTGCGTCTGAAATCTGCAACCAATTGCAAAAGTAAATATCAAATTATATATCAAAATGTGATTCAGATCAGGGACAAGTAGTAGAAACAGTCAGTCTCTCATTTGTTTCTTGTCTCCTATAGAAAGTGGCTTATAGTTTGATGCCTAATCAGCAGCTGCTCCTTTTGTAGAGGGTTTAAGATTGTTCAGACTATTCCCCTTATAGATTAGAGTGACATGTAATGCTGATTTGAAATTACAAAATCAGACAAAAATAAGTCCTTTTTCATTTTCGCTATCTCTGGCGTTCTTCCCATTTTAAGTCATGGCATAATTTTACTACCTCTTTAGAGATTGTTGGTTATTTTCCAAACAAAATTTAATGAGTTATCACGAGCGCACTTCCTTGAGGAGAGCCAATAAATTCTTTCGTCTTTCCTCCCAAAGAAATTAAGTTTTCCGTCAAGTTCAAATAAACAAATAAGATCCTATGTTCTCAAAGAGAGAAGCTGTGTGCCAATTTATCATCACCTCCAAATGGAAAGTCCTAGTGCACCTACTCTGATAAAATAGAGGACTTCTTATTGAACACCGGTTTCTAGTTTATTTCATGTTTCGTTTTGGCAATAAGCACTTAAGACCAAACTCAAGCCTTGGAACATCAAAGTCTTATTCAAGTGGACAAGCAAGCATGGCTCAAAACAGGAATTTCAAGCACTGCCAAGCTGCATTCATTCCACTAGCTTATGGAATTCAATGAATGTTAAACCCAATAGAAATCTACAATTCCCAACTACATTTTTGTCCATCCTTGTTCACGAAACAATCACGGGATCTCCAAATTAAACTGACCACTATGTTCCGACAACCATACTTCTCACTCAGCCATTTCTAACAACTCTTTCCAGACTCCACAAAACAGCGAAGCAAAGATGAAATTTAAGCTGGAATTACTATCTCCCAGCTCAACCCTCTCCAATCAGAATAGACCAAGAGCCCAATGCCAAGCTCAGTTTCAGTCAGACTAATCAACAAACTACATACTTAAATTTCCCAGTCTGTAGTGATTTCTGGTACTTCACAAGAATCTACTAAAGATTAAATCTTTAAGCTTCTAGCTCACTCTATTTCTCTAAAATTCGAAACAATCCATCAACTTAAAATCACAAAAATTAAACAGTATCTAAGTACCGGATGCTTGGAAACAGCTCCGGGCTGTACGGACACCATGGTCCAACCCTCCGGGAACCATTCCGGCAGTTCCTACGGAGCTCCGCGCAATCCCACAGCGATCTTCTATTGAAAGAGAGACAAGTGTGGAAGGAAGATAAGTTGATACGAGCTTTGCCGAGGGTGCCTTTATTTGATCTTAAACTCATTTTTTGGAAATAAGTTTATAATATATTTAAATAAAAAATAAAATATTATATTTATTAAAATTAAAAGTGAAATTTTAAAATAGTTTTTAATAAAAAATTATTTAAATTTATATTTATTTTTAATTTAAAAAATGAATTTAGTGAATATTTAAACAAGCCAAGAGAAAGTAAACACGTTTAGTTACTAATACCCTTAACGGTGAGTTTATTTACAGTTAAACCACCACTTTATCTGACAATATTCTTTTTAATTAGTCTCTAGTCTTGTATTATTCGAACAGTTTCAGAAGTTTGATATGATTTTACACGTGTACGTGTAGCTCAGTACATCGTTTACATTTCTGCCCCTGGTTTAGGTGTGAAAAGTTGGTTCTTTTATGCTGAATGCAGGCAGCAAGTTTTACCCTGTGTATTAGAATCAGTGGTTGATTTGATTCGTCACTGTTGTGATTTCTGAGATTAGAAATAGTTTATTTTTATTTTTATTTTTTTGCTTTGATTAGTTTTTTGTGTTGGAGAAATACAATATCGAAAGAGTTAATCAAAATAAAACACCTGAAGGGTCCGGTCCATACACTAAAAAATTCAATCCAATCCAAAAGCTTAAGTTAATAAATTATGGAACTCTCTAGTATATTAACCTTCTTCTCATTTTATCTTTATTTAATATGGGACTAATTTACTTATTCTTAATCTAATATTCTGTTTTTGCTGTTTTATTTATTTGGGAAAACATTGTTTGTGTGATTGGTTGAAAATTTTACATGCATATATAATCTTTGATAGAAGACAAGTTGCTTATGAATACCAACTGTATTTTTTGTTTTCGTATTCATCTTGATTTCCAAAAAGATTCTGATTGTTTAGAACCTTAAATAAGCTTGGGAACAAAAGAAATTTTTTTTTTGGGCGAAAGAAGAGTTTTTCTCTATTTGAGTAAGATGAAAGAAGAGATAAGCTGACAGAGATAGAAAGAAGAAAGGACTGCTGATTGAAGGTAATATCGGAAATTATACTCCATGTAAGCTGAAGTTCAAAATCCATTGAAGGATTACTTGTATGTTACATTGTTACTCGATATTCATTCAGGCAAAGTATTAGAATTAACCCATCTTCCAAATCAATAAACTGCATAGAGCTTCAACATTATCTGATCTTGCCGAACAACAAAAATTGTTGTTTGTCATTAAGCATCAAGTGAGGTTTTGCCCGGTCTATGACTTAGACATATTCTTTCAAAGCTTCCGCAATGATGCAATGTTGAGGTCATTTGCAAGTGCCTTGTGCTTTCACATGGTGTCAAGGTGATCTACAAAGTTGAAAAATCTCATTACTTGACAATATCTTTTTGAGATAGCTAGGAATTGAATTTGTTGAAATGAATATAAATGCGACAATGGTAGCTGTTGTAGCCTTGAAGTAGGTTTTATATTTATAACTTATCTGTAAACTTCATGACCCTGCATTTGATGAATTGATTTCAGCTTTTTTTGGGTATGCGGAATATGAAAAAATCCAACTTATTGAAGGTTCTAAAATCTAGTGAAAGGACTCCAAACTTATCTGAAGGCACCAGTTTTAACCAAATCAACTCAAAAGAACTTCATTACTAGGCTCTTTATTGCTTTGCATCTTTAGGTCATAGGAATATTGAGTTGCCTTGCGATACTATATAACACTGAGGGAACAACAAAATTTAACAAATAAGAATTTATATATTGTAACCGTCTAGTGTAGGAAAATTCCATAAGCTTTTCAGACTTACCCTTTAGTGTAGGAAAATTCAATAAGCTTTTCAAACTTGAAAAAAATTAGCTTACATTCTGCAGAACTGCATTTTTGTGAAGCAATGAGATTTCACCTTAAAATTTTGTTCTTCTACCTACCAACAAGCCTAAAAGCTTTTCCTCTAGTTTGTTCCTTTGACTTGAAACTCAAGCAATTCATAGTAATAAGTAGAGAAGTTCCCGAAACAAGTAGAAAAGATTAGCTTACATTCTGGAGAACTGCATTTTTATGAAGCAGCGACAGTTCACCTAGAAATTTTGTTCTTCTACTTACCGACAAGCCTAAAAGCTTTCCCTCTAGTTTGTTCCTTTGACCTCAACTCAAGCAATTCACAAGTATTAAGTAGAAAAGTTCCCAAATAATTTGAATGTTGAAAATGTTCATGATACAGTCAAACCTAAAGCTAGCCAGGCTAAAATGTTGAAGACTATCTTAAGATTTCACCCAAAGATTGGCATATTTATTACCTGTTTAGTTGTGTAGAGGATTTGGACCATGAGGTACCGCTCTAGCAGACTCTCTGTAGGTGATGCTGTCATCATCCTCACTGAAAACCTGGGATGGAGATATCTTGGTGTAGTAATTTACAGTCGAGCAACAATGATCAGTTTTCCATTTGTGGACTCCCTTATAGCTCGTGGACTGCCACTGAGCAGAAATAGATAGTTGCACAATGGCTAGAAAGATCACCAAGAAGGATAATGAGTATAAGATGGAAACGGGTTTTCCTTTCATGTCCAAACTGCAGGCTGAGATAGGGAAGATTTAGGAAGAAAATGTAGTTTAGGGAATAAAGCAGACAGTTTGTTGGTAAGGAAGCTATAAATAGGAATGTGGTGATAAAATGGAAGTTTCAACAAATCTTCAAATTACTTTTCCTTTTGCTTCTCGCATACTTCAAATATGTGAAGAGAAGCCTAAGCAATTAACTATATTTATTGGCATTAACAGATTAGATTATTTGATGGTTCTGTAGATTCTGTTTAAATGCTTGTCAGCAGTGCAGTTTTAAGAGCTAGTTGGATGTTGACCGCATAATGATGATAATATGATTAAGTTTGTTCAGAGTTTTGGTTTAATGATCATGTTAGGTATCTGCCATTTAAGAATTTATTACCTGGAGAACTGGCACAGCTGTCTTTTGCTACATATGCTATTAACAGTTTGTTGAAAGCAGCACTGCCTGGAGAATTTACCCTCACCTAAATTAGAATGAAGATAAGTACTCCAGTTTTTTTCTAGCTAACTGCATATACTTTGACAACTAGATTTCAAGATTTGTTTGTTTCCAATTTTTTTTTCATAAACAGAAGGTTTAAATAAGCTGTTTATCAAGCTCAGTACATTGCTTATACTCTGTGTTGTTTATGATGCTAGATTTCTTATAGGGAAAGTTTTATACCACATGCAAATAAACTGCCAAACAAGCTGTATACATAGGGAGCACCATTTAAGTCGATTTTTATCAAGCCTAGAGGCATTTTATTGTTAACAATATTTACTTCAACCACTTTATATGTTATGCGTCCAATCAACAATGAATGTCACATTTGCATCAGGTGGTCCCTCAGTCTAATTGTTTACATAATGCAGCTGCACGTCCTGTGGGGCTCAAATCAATTAAAGAGAGCAGTTTTAAGTTTTAACCAAGGTATTGATTTTCTTGTTAGCAGATGAAAGACCTGGTGCAGTGGAGAGAAGAACCTACGGAGATAATCCGTTTGCTGTTTTTCAGGAGGCAGAGATGCTGCAGCATGACTGCAGGAAATAAAGCTTGCTCTACTGGGCCGGACCATTTCTGCCAGTGTGAGCATCTTGATCTTTAATCAAGGATTCAATTCAAGAGCCAATTTAACTTCAATAGCTAGTTGGTAGTTTCGACAGACCTGACAATATTTCAAATTTATATATTATCAAATCTGAAGCAAAAGGCACTATTTTTCCTTCAATGTTTAATAGCATCTTGACCTGTTTATGCATGAACCTGTACTATTTTTAATATAGTAACGAGCTATTTGGAAGTTTGGAGATATAAAAAGGCATCATGCAACTATCGCACCTTATACAGAGATGGTTCTGCACTGCCAGGACAAGAAGTTTACGTCTGGCCCAGTTCACTGCTGTATACTTAGACACTTCAGGCAAATCTTGTAGACAGCTGAAGCAAAATAAGAGATCGTGTACATATAACACATGCACAGATTCTCAAAAGGAGACCATGCAAGTGAACATGATAATAAAGTTCTCCGCAAATACTCACTACAAGTAATCTCAAATCTCTTGCCTTCATATTCACAAATTTCTACGAGTTAATGTTTCGTTCCTCCTCTTCCTGACAATGAACGTCATCAGTAAACGTCAGTAGCACCAACAGGATTGTTAAAGGTTTATGAAGCTTTGCAAGTTTCCATGTACGCAGATGAGGGGAAGTGAAGGGCAAGGTCAATAACTTCAGACTCTATTACAACTGCTGTATAACTTTGATTTCACTTAGATGCATTTGGACTGGTGCTAATGTTGTGATTCAACATCTCGAAGCAGCTGGGTATCCTTGATTGCATTTGGAATGGTAATAATCTGTGTGATTGAATGCTCAGCATCAAACCCTGAAGCTGCTCATCAACTTAAGGCATAGTAGTATTGGATGATTTTCTTTGCCTTGATTTTGCTTTTGCCTCAGATTTTCAGATTCCCTTCAGATAAACTCCGCTTTCTGTCTGAAAACCTAGACCCTTTTGGACTCAATGCAGCACATTAAGTGCATGTAGAACCATTTGAACAGTTGGGATGATACAACGAAACGGACCTAAACTGTCTGAAAATAAATGAACCCCAGTCTCTCAAACATGGGTAGTGCTCAAGAAGTATCAGCACAGACAGGATGACTAATAAGAGAAAGTTTCTGATTGATATGTAAGAGCTTAGAATTAGTTTATGAAATTCAAGGAACTCCTACAAAAACAATTTTTTGTTATCAGAAGCCATTACCTAAACATGCTTTAGATTAAAAAAGTAAACATAAAATTTGCTTGATAAGTTGTACAGAGCTTTGCTTTGTATAAGTTAGACATGAAATCAATGGTGAGAATGGCATGCCAAAAACTTGAATAAACATATACGAAAAACAAAAGAGAAACAACTTCAACTAAAAAACTTCTCACATATCTGTTGAATTTGAGTTCGACGTAAAGAATGCTCTATGCATACACTTAAACAAATAGGAAATATGATTACAAAAGGCAAGAGAAATCAACTCCAACTAAATCATAAAATCTGGTTAAATGTGCTTGGAACAGCTTCCTTTTTGTATAGGACGTAACAGAAATTTCATTGCAGCTAGAGTCCTATCATATAGATTCAGCAGCAAAGATAAGATCATGAATCAACTATCTCTGACTCCTACTACAGTTCAAACATTTGAATATCATATCATGCGCTTACCTCTGAACAACATCAGATTCAGTTGAGTGACATTTTGGCTTCAGGTATGCTTTAATGACCTCCATAAATTGTTCTTCAGATCCCATGAGACTTCTTTGTCAAAGGGCATGAACATTGAATTGAGGGAGTAAAGAGAGATGCAGATAGGCTTCAAAGAACCATGAAACAGATAAAAAAGATAGGCCTGGATTACATTGATCTTTAGTGTTTCCAACAGCCTACTAACGGAAAAACAAATAGAAATCTATAGGTGTATCTCCCGCTGGTTTCAGTAAAGCATTCCTGTGAAACTTCATGGAATTACGCAAAACAATATGGCAGAAAATTTATGCAAATATTAGAAGTCCATGCTCTCTACTAGGCAAGGTGAATGCCGGTATCCAATCTGCAAGTCCTGTATGACGGTTTTTTTTTAACCAGAAGACATAGTGATCAATTTTGTTCTCCTTATCTGGATCACTACTGAGTAATTTCTCTTTCTTCTGTTTGCTTGTTTCTTGATCATATCATTAATCCTTCACAAATAATTTAATGCAGTATTTTCTCATCCGCTATAGATTTGACAATTTTGCAAGTTGTATCCTGAGCAGTCATGATATGAAATGTATAAGATAGATAATATAACATGATTTTGTGTATAAAAATGAGTTGATTACGCCCATATGAATAAAAACTTAGATAAAAAGTGATTCTTACACTAGAGAGTTTCAAAATCCATTAGCTTTGAGTGTGTTTAAGTTTGGCGGAGGTAAGTTTCATAAAAGCGACATTTTTGAAAAGTGGATTGATGAGTGAGTTCCATCATTTTGAAGCGAACTGAACAAAGGAAGTGAGTTCTGTGAAATTAAAACGCGCCCTTAAATTTTTAGAATTATTGGGCTTTCCTTGTGTAGGCCAGACTTAGTAAAATCTTTACTTAATTAGCTTATAGGGTGTTATATTTTCAATATTGATATATCAGATCAGATTTGGCTGCAAACTTGAGCTCTGTGGCTGTCATTAGCTGTGTGGTGGTTGGTTAAGAACAATGCAGCTGGCCATGAGTTTCCACACAGTGAGCTGACTTAAGACAAGTTGTCTCTGAAGGCTCCTGATGTGCGACTGCAGCTCTCATTGGTTGGTTGCGTGATGAGCTGATTAAGGGCAGTGTGATTTATATGAGATTCTATATGGTAAATGATGAATCTAAAATAAATTGAACTTTAAAGGCGCTTAGTGCATAGCCGGTCGACACGCAATGCGGCTCCCATTGGTTGTGTAGTGAGCTGATTAAGAGTAGCTTCATTTCCATAAGCTTCTACATAGTGAGTGGTGATCAAAAGCAGACTCAGGCTGTGAAGGCTCTTATGGTCCTATAGCAATGCTCAGAGAGAAGAAATGATATTGGTAGCTCATCCTTAACAGAAAAAACTATTAGCTTTAAGGAAGAGTGAGATTACTTCTACATGAATAAAAAGATAAAACAAAATTGATTCATATATCAGAGAAGTTTCAATTTTTATTGGCTTAATTGGATTGAATTTTTTATTATATGAGCAGAATCCTGGAGTGAAAATTTTTATTTTGGTTAGTTCTGCCAGTGTTATGTCTACCTAGCACATGCCATGACATGAAAATGTATAAGATAAATAAATAATTGATTCCATTACACCTGGTTGTTCTGTTCTTAGCAAAATTGTTGATCTTGTTGCTATAATCTCCAGTAAAAGTTGTGATGAAGCAAGTCACTTTTGATATAGTAATCTAAACTCTTGTCAACAATTACTGCTACCATTTGCAGATTGTTATCCAAAACGTGAAACTTTTTCCAGCAGTTTGCAACTGTTATTGACCTTCGCTGCAGTCTATCATGGCGGCCAACCTTGTTTTGATAAACCCTTTTGTTTCCACAACTCTTAGTCCTCGGGATTCAACTGCGCAACGCCATCGACATCGTGAAGAGCAACTACACAATCGTCATCATAAAACAGTCGATCCCGATTTCGATCACGTTATTAAAACTTTTTGGCGGCAGAAGTCTTTATCGTTCTTTTTCTTCTCTGAAAGGATTACACATTCCGTTTCAGATTATAATAATCAAAGTTTGGGATCGCGCGAGTCAATCTTGAAAAGCATTCAAAGCAATGGGGATCGACATAATTTCGGTTGACGAATTTTTTATCCGGCGTGTTTGTCAGCAGTTGCTATTTTACAGCATCACGGATGGTGGGAAGTACTAATCAAATCAAACACTCTTCTAGATCGATTTCATAGAACTGAATTCAAATAGTATTTGGCTGATGTTCACAATATGTTATCGCTTCATTTATTCACATTAACAATGTTCATTGTTTTTCATCCCATGAAAGTAATAGGATAATTAGCCAATAATTCTCTAGTTCATTGTTAGTCAATGGAGAGATTATGCGCTTTGTTTTCTCTTAAATATACTGATTTTAGGTAATCTTTTGAGGAATCTAGTTTGAACATGTAAGATTCTACTAATAATATAACCTATGAAGAAGTAACTGAATGGAAAGTTGTGCTCCTAGTATTTTGTTTCGAATGTATAGTCAAACGTGGAAAAGCTGAAAGTTAGCATTTTGTGTTGGAAAACGTTTGCTGCATGAAAGCAAAGTTTAACAACTGAAGAACAAATAACACCTTCACTGCTCGGTGAAGAAGCTTTGGAGATATTCAATTTCATACATCCCGCTTAAGCTCACACACAGAACTTGACCCATAAGAGCACACCGTTTATTTGGGTCCCAGTCTTTGCTCATATGAATTTGGTTATTGGCCAAAATGCTTCAAGACTAAGTTCTTCGTTATTTAGAACAAAAATCAGAATGGTTATGCCTAATTAAGAAGCTTATTTATACAGAGGACCTTTGGTCTTCCCATTCGCAACTCTGCTAAGTTTTCTTATTGTCATCAGTCTGCCTGGTTTCTCTCTTTGCAATGTAAGATTCTGCTTCATGATCTTTGTTTTCTTCCCTTCATAGAAATGATGTATGCTATTCATGTGATTTGTCCTTAACTGTATTGTATGTCGTCTAGCATCACAACAGTGAATACACAGCATTATATCTGCTTCATTTCTGTCAAGCAAAATGGTGCTCATTTGCAATCCGAGATTGCAAAATTTCAGGTCGACTAAAAGAGTGCAAGTAGGAAAACATACACAGAGTGCATCTTTTGTGTGCACGGTATAACATCAGTTTTTGTGTGGAAGATCAACCAGTGCTGTTCTTTTTCTTTTTCATTTTCTTTTGCATTTCATAGACGTGATTTGTCTCCCTTCCTATATTCCTTTTCGGTCGACTATTCTGTTCCTACCCTTTCATATAACATGTATTTGATGAAAGAGTGTCTGGAAAGATGCATGCCTTTCTGGTTATTCACTGCAAAGTCTAGAAAACCTTATCAAGTTTTATCTCATTGATTCCGCTGTGATTGAATGCATGCACGACTTCATCTATTTACCACCTAAAACTACATCCATGTTTCTTTGATGCAGAGATGGAAAACAGTGGGGAGATTTTCAGTAACCATGGAGCAAGTGAAGAAAATATTCAAGACCCTGAACAAGGAATCAATAGAACCAGTAGCTTCTTTCGGTTACACCAGCTTCCTAATCGCAATCATTTGGTAACTGACAGACCCTAGTTGTTGATATGCTGCTAACAATTTCTCTTTCTCGCAAAAAATGATTTATGATGCTGATAAGTGAATGCCTGAGATCTCCATTGATAAATGTGATGTGTCCAAAACTTTTGCAGAAACAGTATGTTATCTAAACATGACCTATAGCTTGAGTGTCTTATTTTTTTGTCATTATTTATAGATGAACACAGTGCATAGGAATTCTTTTTGGTGTTTGGTAAGAGTTGAAATTTTGGTATTTGTTGTTGCTCTCTGTAAATAAAGATCTTCTTTACTTTGGTCTTCCTATTGCTCTTATGCTGGCCATAGCAGTGGTTTCATTCCATGTTGACCCCCTCTAACAATGAGCTCTGTTCTTCTTTAGAAGCCATACTGATTTGGTTTGTCATTAGTGGAGACTGGTAAAAATCTCACTTTTCCATAACTGCATTAAAAATTGCCATCTTTACAAGAAAATTTGTTTTTACAATTGTCATACCCCTTTAAACTTACATTTCTTTGTTTTAACACATGTGAAGGTACTGACACCTATCCAAACACTATTATTGAGTTACCAATCTCTTGGAGTGGTTTATGGGGATCTTGGAACTTCCCCTCTCTACGTCTTCACATCTATCGTTTCATTGCCAAACCTGGAGGAGAGAGACATACTAGGTGTTCTGAGCTTAATATTCTGGACTCTTACAGTTATTGCTCTTGTAAAATATGTTTTCATTGTCTTGCGTGCTGACGATCATGGAGAAGGTAATGTACATTTGCTTCACTTTTGTCTCTTTAATGCTTTAATATAAGCTTTTAACAACAAATTCTATATCTAAATTTAGGTGGTACATTTGCACTTTATTCCTTACTTCGCCAGCATGTGCGCTTCCAGAGTAAGGTTATAGCACCTACCACAACAGTAGGTACAGACAGTGAGCCAAGATTTGATAGCAGAAGTAGAGGTTTGGAATCCAAAACGCGCAGATTTTTGGAGGAGAGCAAGAGAGCTCAGTCGTTTGTTACGTTCATAGTGTTACTTGGAACTTGCATGGTGATAGGAGATGGTGCACTGACTCCTGCTGTATCAGGTATATAATACGTACTTTCCCTACATTGTTATACTTTGGGGATATTCAACAAACCAAATTTGAAGATGAGTGTTAATGCCAAACAATTATGGTAAAACTTCCCAAGCATAACTAGCTAAAACAATGGAAGTGATTGGCACTCCTGATTCATGCCTTTAATTCCAAACCGAGTTTCTTAGCTCTTTTGTAAATTTGATCCTATTAGGCATGCGACTTAAACTGATTTTGGTCCTCTTAAATTTCTCACGTACCCCTCATTGTTAACTGTGTTGTGAATCAGAAAACCAAATAAGAAAATATATTTGGTTGATCCATACTTCAGCATCTGGTTCTAGTTATCCACCCATCTTTCAGTTTTCGTATGACATGCTTTGGTTGGAGTTATTGTTTATGATATGCACTAAAGCTCAACTTATCCAAGTTATAGAAAAGAGAAACAAAGATCGGAATGATGAGGATGTCCTTTATCATCAGAATCTGCATTTCTATATTAACTCTGAAGCAAGTAAATGCTGTTAAAGGTAGAGATGTCTTGCATGACCAAATAAACGATAAGCTCGAATAATTCCTGATATGAATCAATGTAATGTAATTTGCATGTGACGCGAAGAGTTATCGTGCTTCAGGTTATATTTTCAGATCATGGTTTGTTTTTGAATTCACGAAATGACAGAGCTCTCAGTATTGACACTTGAACTTGTTTACCTGTAGTGCTCTCCGCTGTGCAAGGGATCCAATCACGATCCTCAAAGATCACCCAAGGTAAGCTTTGATTATTTGTTCCCCGTTAGCTGGTTCAATATGTGAGCAAACTGAAAGAAGTTCATCTTTGCAGAGCATGTGGTACTCCTTTCTGTCTTGATCTTGGTTGTCCTTTTTCTCTTCCAAAGGTTTGGAACTGCTAAAGTCAGCATCACTTTCTCACCCATAATGCTCCTGTGGTTTACAAGCACAGCAGCAATAGGAGTGTACAACATCTTAAAATTCTATCCGAGTGTCTTGAAAGCAGTCTCGCCTCATTATATTTATATCTTCTTTTCAAGAAATCATAAAGCAGGATGGGAGGCCCTTGGTGCAGTCTTCCTATGCATAACAGGTTGCAGTCATTTGCTTTTAACACATTGCAAATAATCATTTATTTGACAATCTTTTCCCAAATTGAAAGACTGAATTGTAAAGTTTAATCTATTAGGCGCTGAAGCTATGTTTGCTGATCTGGGCCATTTCAGCATGCGAGCAATCCAGGTAATTGCAATTCAGATATAAGAAGCACCATTATCTAAACTAATTATTGTGTGAAGTTCTGTAACATCTGCTAATCAATCTTGGAGTGCAGATAGCTTACTCGACTGTGGTCTATCCTGCATTGATCCTTGCTTATGCTGGGCAAGGTGCCTTTCTGATCAAGAATCCTGATAAGCTGAGTACAGCATTTTACAGTTCAGTTCCGCAGGCCTTGTTCTGGCCAATGTTTGTAGTGTCCACCATGGCAGCTATTGTGGCCAGTCAAGCACTCATATCTGCAAGCTTTTCCATCATAAGGCAATCTGTTGCACTTGGTTGTTTCCCTCGAGTAACAATCAAGCACACATCAAGGAAGCATGAGGGACAAGTCTATGCACCTGAAGTGAACTACTTGCTTATGATTATATGCATTCTGCTTGTGGTGGGCTTCAAGGGTGGTGTTGCAATAACCAATGCCTTTGGTAAGTCTTATATACTGCTAATTAATTGCTGCATAACTAGTAGACCTTCTAATAGCTGAAATTTCTGGCATAAATCGAAAGTTATTTGATATATGCCATCTAAAAATTTGATTTGCTTTTAGAGTACTGCAAACAAAAGCAGGCATGATTTGGCCAAATGTTGAAGACAACTTTCTTTTCCTAATCAACTGTGACTATTTGTTGCAAATGCAGGCGTTGCGGTCGTATGGGTGATGTTGATCACAACATTTCTTATGGCAATTGTGATGCTGACAGTCTGGAATACCAACCTTATTCTTGTAGGGATTTTTCTTGTCTTTTTTATTGGAATTGAAGGGACATACATGACATCCCTCTTGAACAAGCTTGCTGAAGGAGCATGGGTCCCTTTTGCCATCTCTGCCTTATTCCTGGTAATCACGTTATCTTGGACTTACGGCAGGAGCAAGAAAAGTCAGTTCGAAGCAGAGAGAAAGATGAGCCTGGAGGAATTGAACACACTAATATCAAACAACAACATATCTCGAGTTCCAGGAATCTGCTTCTTTTGCACTGATCTCGCCTATGGCATCCCACCAATCGTGAGGCACTATGTACAACACATTGGAACTCTTCGTCAGGTAATGGCGATGGTCACTGTCAGGACTCTTCCAGTAAATTCGGTTCCTGAAGAAGAACAATTCGTGATTGCAAAACTCGGTCCAAAAGGTGTTTACAGATGTTTAGTTCAATATGGGTACATGGATGAACCTAACATTGGGTCAGAAGCGTATCTTAGGTCTATATTGGTCGCTCTTAGCGAGCACGCCCAAGGCCATGAGGAAACCCAGATGCTTGCATCTGCAGCAAACAGCGGGGTGATCTTTGTGTTCGGAAGAATTCTTCTCAAGGCCAGTGAGAAGGAAGGGTGGTTTAAGCAACTAGTTGTAAACAATCTGTATCGATTCCTGCAGAAGAATTTTAGGTCTACTGTCACAGCACTGAAGATCCCTCCGGGTAAAGTCCTTCAAGTTGGGATGGTGTATGAAGTTTGAGCTAAACTTATATAAGATGTTAGTTATCGTAGTGCAAGAATAGTCCTAACGACTCTTACGAGTTCTACAGCTTTTACAAAAACTCTTATGTTTATCGTGGTGTTCGAAGTTCGATCTATGATCAGTGAGTTTTACGTCTTTGTGTAAACTACATTCCCAACATTAGTATAACAGTGTTCGAAAACCAGCCAGCCACCACCCCCCAGTGATGGCGGATATTTTCGATTTTTTTAATCTCGTTCTTAAATTGTGGTAGTCGCCATTTGGAAGAGCTTTTTTTTTTATTTTAAATTCCAAAAAATATTTTATATTTTAATAATTTTTATAATATTTTATAAAATTATTTAAAATTTTAGAAATATCAAAAAATTATGTTGTACAATTTATTTATATTTATATTTAATTTTAAATTAAAAATAAAATTATTAAATAGAATAAAAATTATCTTTTATTTTAAAAAATTTCCTGAGCCAACCCCGATCCCGCGAACGTGGAACCCAAGTGTGGACTGAATATTACTATATCTTTTATATAGGGCTGTAATTGCAAAGATGATTTGTCTCCTTCTAGATTACAGTTTCGGGTTCCTTTCTCTCTCTCTCTCTCTCTCTCTCTCTCTCTTCTCGGGCGAGAGCTCTCGATCGATCAACGAAAATCTCATCCATGGATAATCGCGAAGCCGAAAGAAACGAACAGAAGCCTGTCGGCGATCTTAGGTCGAGGCCTTTCTTCGTTGCTGTGCACGTTGGCGCGGGCTACCATTCTCCGGCGAACGAAAAATGTTTCCGCCGCGCCATGAAACGCGCCTGCCTCGCCGCCGCTGCCATTCTCCGCCAGGCTAGTTCACTCAACTCTCGACCAATCGGAGAACCTAGGATGATTTTTAAGCTTCAATTCAGCTTTGCGGGCGTCCACCATTGTTGTCGTTGAAAGTATTAATGATTTTTTAGCACGGTTTTCTTGCTCCAGTTGATTTGGTTTTCGTATCTACAACAGTTAAATTTAATTTAGTCTGAAATGCAGATGGATTCGTGGATACTGTTTCTCCATTCAAGTTTTTCTTGTGCAATTTTTAACAAAATGTTTTGTTTTCAATCTGTTTAAAAGTTTATGAACAATTGTGATCTGAACATTCCGTTGCTTATGGTTGCTTGTTTTAGTTTGGCCTTTATTTGTTTCTGCAGCCAAAGGTTTGTGTGCATGTCATTTACAATTGGTTTCCCACTTCAGGTTGATGGTCAGTGTGTCAATGCAGTGTCAGCTGCCATTCAAGTGTTGGAGGTGTGTATCTCTCATGTTATGTTTGTTTCTGTTTATACTGTTTTAGAATTTGTTTGCACATGCATTGTTAGTGTTAAGATTTTTTCCTTCGTATTTAAATAGTTCTGCTCTCTGCTGAGCTGCTTATTCAGTGCTTTTCTTGGGCATATATACTATTGAGCTGCTTTTATGCGATCAATACATAAAGCTCATGTACAGTGTGTTCGTTAAGATTTTATTTGGAACATGTGTATGATAAAGTCCCACACGTTTTTCTCTTACCCTCGCTGTCAACAAAGTACGAAATTTGTTTACTTGCTATAGGATGATCCAATCACAAATGCAGGCCGGGGTTCAAATTTGACGGAGGGAGGTCATGTAGAATGTGATGCAAGCATCATGGATGGTTCTTCTGGAGCATTTGGAGCTGTTGGAGCTGTCCCAGGTACATGATCTTATAGACAAAACTATAACCTACCTGGCAGCTCAAATAGAATAGATCTTTATTTTCAAGTCCTGAAAAAAGATATGTTAATGATGAAAACTTTTATTTGTGTAGATCAGGCATGCCAAATGCCATCAAAGTCGCCGACTTGCTGGTCAAAGAGCAATTATATGGGTCTTCTCTGCTTGGCCGCATACCTCCAATGTAATAGCATTGCTATTTACTACCAAGCAAGATTATGGAATACTTTGACATAGCTTTCTTCTTTTTCTCCTTAATTTTATCTGTAGCACCTTTGTTCTTGTCATCTACTCATGCTGTTCTATATGTACAAATTGATTGCCATACTCTAGCTGTCAATACCATATTTAGTATGCGACTGCTAATCTTTAAGCATCGTGCATGATTTACTTGTCTTCAATTGGGAATGGTGCTTAAGTAAGCTCTGTAGTGGTGGTAGTAGCTCCTGATTTTCTTCTGAGAAAGATGTTTATTTTCTTACTAATTGGTAGTGCACATTTAGATACATCTAGTTGCAGTGCAGTTTTCTAGTATGAAAGTTTGCGTTCAAAGAAGCAAGCGAAGCTTGAAGTCAGATTTTTTCTTCACCATCACCCAAGCACGGCTTTGATTGTTATTTCTTTTATAACTTTAGCAGATCATATTCAATCTCCATATGGGATAGTTGAACTCTGAATAATTTGAAGGCTACTTACAACTACAAAGAAAAACTACTTCTGACCATTGCGCGCATGTTTGTTACTTGTACAATACCTAGTCTCCTGGTTATTGCTGAGCATGAATAACTAAAGAATGCTCTAGTTGCATATTTAACATGCATTAGTCTTCAAGAGTAAGTCATAGAAACTTTTTTGGCTCTGATATGATTTAATTTTAGTAGATATTTTTAACTGGATATTTCTTAAACCTAAGTTATTCCTAACTCCAGAAAGTGCATTTTATGTTCTGAAATTGACCTGAGCAATAGTACTTCAGACAATTGTATAGATTGCAATACTAGCTGCTAGATAGTTCTGTTTGTGGATGCTTCTCTGATTGTATTTCTCTTCCTACAGCTTCTTGGTTGGTGAAGGGGCACGGAGATGGGGCATCTCCAAAGGCATCAACATACCAGCAACTGTAGCTGAGGCAGATATGGTAACTTCTTATAACTGTTATACTAAGGACTCTGCATAAGTTGTAATAAGCATGCTCATTAGAAAACTAACGATTCTCAATCCCTTATCTGGATAGTTGCTTACAACAAATAGGACCAAGATGCAGTGGCAGAAGTACAAATCTATGCTTGCCGATGCGGAGTGGCAGAATGAATTGTGTGCTGCACAACTAAACTCTGGTACCGGATGCGGAAGTTCTCTTTTTTCATTTATATTTTTAGTCAGTCATATCTGCTTCTTTATTTGATTGCAACTATTAGGTTGAAAATTTTCATACTAAAATGTCAAAATCTGTCAAGATGCAGTCAGATTTAGGCTAGATTCTTACAGCAATAACCTTTGATATTTTTGGTGATTTGATTTCTAAGTCCTAACCTTGAAGCTTGATTGCGGTGCTTTCCCCTAATGTTTTCATATAGTCATTGTCCGTTTTAAAAATGTGCCGGAAAGGGTTCCCCCTAATGTTTTCGCTTATGTTATGCTTAATCATTTATCAATATAGTTACTTACCAAGTACTGATGTAGCATTGTCACACCGACCAACAAAAACGGCCCATGTTTTGGTTTATTATACATGTACGATGGTCACATCATCTTTCTTGTGTTCTTAAGACATTTTGCCATGTCATTACTGTTTATGACAATTTTGCTCCATAAAGTCAAAGTCCAGGGTGCAACATTGCAAAAGATATGCTCATGTATGTTAGACCACTGTATATATGTTTAAAACTTAATTATAGATTTTGGGAGTAAATTAAACACTATAAGAATGGGACCAGCATATTCTTTTTAGTTAATAATGTCTGACTAGCGGATTAATAAGCTGGAAGATGAGAAGATGCTAATTTGACGTTGCAAGAAAAAATGCTGATTGTCTCTACAACTCGGATCAATGGTGTCATTTGAAAAGAATCTAGATATTTAATGATGCCATGCCTTGTTGTTTGCAGTTGAATTGAGATAGACTTGCTACCTATTAGTATGTGTATGCCTAATTTCTTGATTTGTTTGCTGTGGTGGAAGGTGGCCTACAAGAGCTTATCTATTCTGTAATTGTTATACTTGTTTGACATCAACTTTCCAGGGAGAAAAGATCAATCATGCAGTGTGGAAAAGGGAATTGCAGAATGTGCTAGTAAGAATACTCTGCGAGATGCTTCACTAGATGACTTGATTATGGACACTGTTGGAGCTATTTGCATTGATGCACTTGGGCATATTGCTTGTGGAGCATCAAGTGGTGGAATTGCTTTGAAGGTAAGGTGTACATTCAAATCTGTGCACGTATTTCTATCTTTTTATCGACTTTATAACTTTGACCGAAGGCTTTTAAGGTGTGTATATACATAGTCCTAGATTATGAGATTATCAGCATTGGCCTAAGCATCACTTTCTTCTGACTCCTTTCTTTTGCCTGGCATGTCATCTCGTCCGATGATTTTGTGGGTTCTTTATTTTAATCATCTTTATCGGAAATATACTTGGTATAGTCACATATCCATTCCATACCTAACAGCTGGCAGTAGAATCTTTGTTTCTTAGAGTCAACAATTAAATCCTATATGTTATAGTTGTTTTGTCTCTTTTGATCTTTGAACTTTTAGATGGGTTGCATCATTTGCTTATTGCTTTGACCCGACTGAAATGTAGTTGCACTTTTTATGTTCTATAGATCTTTGTCATATTTCTATCCATGTACTATAAAACCTAATTGTTCAAGCAGGTCGATGGCCGTATTGGGTTGGCTGCAACTTATGGTTCTGGTTGTTGGGCTTCATCAAGAGATCCATTTGGATCTCCTTTTCTTGTTGGATGTTGTGCAACTGGTGCTGGAGAATTCTTAATGAAAGGATTTGCAGCACGTGAATGCTGTATTTCATCTTCATTGTATGTTCTGCACTTCAAGTCTGTTGATCATCATTATAGTGGCCATCATCATCAAGATCATGATTAGTCCTCCTTTCCTATGTTGCTGACCATATACTTTGCAAAGCAGTTTATTTAACTCTTTATTTGAGGTTCACTAGTCCAAATAAATTCTGGAATGAAATCCTGAGCATGTAGTTCTTGTAGTATTATAATTCAAAGTCCAGAAGAAGGATTGTCTAATCTTAGCTGGATTATCTGAAGCCAAGATAACTAATTCCTTTTCTTCGTTAATTAACTATACAGTATGTCATCAGGTTGACATACTGTAACATGCTTTCATTCCTTCTTGCCTAGTCTAAATAAGTAATTCCTGCTTTCTTGCTTTAATAATAGTTACAGTAACATGCTAGTGTAAAATTTAGGATTCAATCATTACCTTCTCTTGGACAACCCTACATAAAAGGCTTAACCTTACTGTTCTTTATGGCTGTTTATAAATTCATTTTATCTCTTCTTGTTGAGCAATTATCAAGCATAGGTACAAGTAATCTTAAAAATTGAAGCTGTTGTTAGATCTCATACAGGTCCGGCATCAGCATGTGCCAAAGTTTTGCGTTCTATGTTCCAGGATAACAGCCAGCAATCCCAAGATACAGGTGCTGGTGTGTTGCTCCTGCAGGCAGATGCTCCAAAGGTATGACGTATCTGTATATTCAATATTGTAACCCTGAAAGTTTCAATATACTTTTTACTGATATTATATTTCATCCCATTTTAAATTACATCCTAAATTGTAGGTTGCAAATACTTGATTAGTTTATGTTCTCAGTCAATCTGGATAGTCTAGTACCTTCTTGAAGTGAACCTTTTCTACAGCTGATCACACTTTATCATTATTAGGCTACAGGAGATTCATTCGAATTGAATGCTGTTGAGCTAGTGGCAGCCTTCTCTTCTTCGTCCTTTGGTATTGGGTATTTCGGGAATTCAATGGATTGCCCTAAGGTACATTTGCTCCAATGTCCAATTAATTTAAATCTCCAGTTTGTATGCAAATTCCATTATTCGATGCATCTGGGTTTTATGCTATAGTGATATAGCAGTGTATGTGCTAATGAAATAGAAGCAGTATCTCCTTTTCCTGTTTGGAAGCTGTCTTCTCCATTACCAAGTTCTGAATCCAGATACTATGCTTACACAAATAGAATTTCTGAAAGGAGCCACAGCTAATATTTGTATACTTTGTAGGTTTTAGCCAATTACTCGTGCATTATGTTTAGAATTTTTACAACACGCAAAAAAACAACCCAGTATTTGTCTCCTTTTTCGTTATGCGGGTTTTGTTGCTATATCTTTGCTAAGAGTTACTGAGGTTAAGCTTTGTTGTTGGCTCATCACAACATAAAAAATTTATTATTTTAGAAAAGTAACTATACTATTTTTAGAAGGTCATTGCATAACACTTGTAAGCTCTTCTGCAAAAGAATTATTTGTTTAGTAAAATTTCAACGATTTGCTATTTAATGACTATAAAGTGAGTGAAATCTAATATAGGATAAATTTTTTATTTCATAGGCAACAATACTTCGAGGTACAGGATCTGCTAGCAGCAACAGTATCAACCAGTTTGGAACATGTGTCAATCTTTCCATGACAAAATCCTAACATGGAAGCCAACTTATATTACCTGGAAGTTGATGCAAAATTGCTGGAGGAAGTCAAAACTGTAGCTTCGTCTTTGCTTTCGATTCCCTTATGGGAATTATACCTAGCATTATGTTTTCAGGGAAAAGAAAGTTCTTCTTTCTTCTGTTTCCTGCTACCACCTTCCTTGAATCTTATGTTAATCGCCTTTGGAGCTGGATCTTTTTTGCTTTTTTTTTGGGTAAAAAGTTGGAGCTGGAAATCGACCATGTTGTGGCTGATCAAATGAGCCGAAGCTTAGAAGTAGCGATAACTGTGTCTTTACAGTGATTGTACCAGATTTTTCAGCTGATGTTAGTTTAATTTAATGATTATGGTTTTGCAGTTGATAGACATGATCATGAGCTCGACATATATGTAGAGCAAAGGTTCTAAAACAAATTGAGGAAGATAGGGGGGTGGGGTAAGTGGCTAATGTAAAAATTGATATCTACAGGCAAAGCAACCATTGTCTCTCTAGCGCCTATCTTGCAAACAAAGAACATTGACTAATCATCAATGGAAAATCTCTCATCTGCTTTCTTCAGTTTGCTTTGACACCTATTCAAACAAAAAGATAACATGAACCTGTGAAGAAAGAAACTCACGTTTCTCAAAGATACATCTTTAATATCATCAGATTTCGGGATCGTTTAGAATTGCTTATGAAGTACTTCTAATGATCGTTTGGAATTTTGGTGAAATTTTCTAAAATTTGAGATTTTTTGCTTAAAATTTAAAAATTATACACATAATAATTCTATGATGTATAATTTAGTCATGTTTAGTAAGTTTTTTATGAAGTTATAAAAATACTGTAGAAGAATTCTTGAAAAATGAAAAGCTAAAAAAGAGAAGAAATAAGTAGGCATAAGCAATGCTAAACAACTTCTTTATATGAGAACCATACCTTCCTATAAATATGAGGATCTAATCTGGTCCATGAATATGCTAAATAAAGATATGTTACAAAAGACAAGGAACGAACACTATACAAGATTTCCCAGCAGAAGTACTATCAGGGTTACTCTCTAGCATGAATTTTAAAATATACAATTAAAACGATAGTGTTCCAATTTGTAGAACTCCATGATTGGACTATTCATCAGATTGGACGTGATTTCTTCGCAGTCTCGAACTTCAGCCATTAATGGCATAGTATTTCAGGCCATCAAAAATTGCCAGCAATCTAATAAGGTGATCTATATCTTTTCTCCCAATGGTGTGATGTCAAATTATGGTAACTACATAACCTTGTTTGTCGATGTCGATATTGCCTTCTTCATCTGTTCTTTATCAAGTGTTGACTGCACAATTACCTACAAGGGAGTTCATACTGTTTATTTACTTTCATCAGTAAGTCTAGTGTAGAAAACAGGAAGTAGCATGTCAAAGCTTGAAATATTTGTGATTTCATGCTAAGCAACATTTGACTTCTTTCAGGAAATGTCTCTCAGTCTGACCAACTAAGAAGAATGGTCAAAGCAGACTCTGTAATATACAATTAAATTATATGAGGAATAAAAGTACAAATTTGCTGCAGGAGGTACATCTTAACCAAAAACACATTCATGGTAAGTGGTTAATAGACAGTTTCCTAAACTACAGAGTGCAATGTTTATTGGTCCTTTAGAGTAACCCAGTGCAATTCAGACTTCATCACTACATGACATTTTTCTTTGCAAAAATAGCATTGGGGCATGCAACCTTGCGCACTGATAGAAGTGAAACTATAATTGAACTATCGTAAATCCTAATAACTGTCAAAATAAGATGCAATTTTATGCTACAGGAATCCAACTGCTACATGTTCATGTCCAGCACATACTGGTGACCAATACGTGAGCATGAGGATGCAGTACTTTGGGAAATTTTTATTCTCAGTGCATAAAGTTCAAAGTTCTTATTCATTTGAAGATCAATTTTTTCATTTTAGGATAACAATAAACTAGTTTACTATACCATGGACGACTTCTACACACTCAATCTCTATAGATCTCCAACCATTGCCACATGAATTCACTAAAACGAAAGAAGCTAATCAAAGAACAACAAAGGACTTCCTAGAATTACATGGTAGGTGAAACATGTTCAATCTGGTCATACCTCTTGGACCTTGTTTCCGTAACGAGCAAGCAATTTGTATTTGTTGTCAAACATAGAAGCCATATATACCTGCAATGCAGGTATATCAATGAAACAGTAAATGTGAGTAGCGGCTCAGAAAGCAAGATCAAGAAACTTGAGCTAAACAGATTCCACTTGGTTGACCCATAAGTAACAAACCTCTATACTAAACCCAACCTGCAGTGTCAAGTTTCAAAGTTAGATGAAAATTCGTTAAGAAGAGTAAATGTCAGCTCAGATTTGGCCCAGTTTCTAAGTCAAGAAAATCACAACATGAAAAAAAAGGGTATGTGGTATGTGGAAGCAAGCGACTCTCACAATCAGCTCAGCACTTAAAAAAATCAATGAAGAAGCAAAATGTGGGAAGACTGCAACTTTTATAGAAGAAAATGTGTAAGCTATTTCCTGATGCAAGATTGTTTCTTTGGTAGCATAACACTTATGTCGAGTACACAAAATTAAGCATAATCTTTCATGACTTTGTGATTATTCATTTGAAGAGACATGATAAAAGTATCTGCAACCTCTTCAACAATTTAGTAAAGAACTTCAATATATGCTAAGAGCGCAACCTGGAATGTTGGAGCCAAACCCAGGCTCAAGAAGAAGCGCCCCCTTGAAACATCATCAATACCATCAACTTGTTGTAATTCTTTCACGAGAGATTCTACCTCCAACCACTACAGGTATAAAACCATTGTAAGTAGAGGTGTGATTACATTGAAGTAACTACAGAAGAGTGATATTACATAAATAAACAAGAGGTAACCAATCTGTTTCTCTATTACAAAAAGCAGTTATTTATTGATAAAAACTTGGGTACAACCACAGCTAAAAAAACAGGTAGTGATCCACATTAAAAAAACTGCAGTTATCATGTAAATAAACATAATGAATTGGTTATTCTCAAAAAATGACTATGGGAGCTGTAACAGGGATTAGTACTGATGATCACATGTCTTACAGATGTGCATCTATAAACATAAAGATTGTCAGCATTTGCAGAAGCTTAACCATTCTCACTTTGTATGAGCACATACGATTTATATGGAGAATAGAGGTAACTACTCTTAGTTATTATACTTGAATGGAAGCAAATGTGAACCTTCACATCCCCACGTATTGGAAATCAAAATGATAAGGACAATTGTTGCATAGCATGCAAAGATATGATAATAGCAAACTGAGGTAACACTATTATACACAAAGATAGTAACTAAGACAGCAATACCAAAGTCATTTAGAAATATGAAAAAGATTATCAAGAAGACTAAGACCTCCACATCTGCTTGTGCAGCTTCTAAACTTCCACCTAGAGAAGTGCGCTCCCCAACAACAGACTCCAATGCCTCCATTAACGGGTCTGGCTGTCAGAAATTATGCAGATGGCTTAATTCCAAATTTGAAAACTACTTCACTAAAATAGTATCAACTAAATCCAGTACCGTTATCTCCTTCAGTGACAGAGTAATACGCTCAAGAGCATAGTCAAGTTGGTGGACTTTTGCATCAACAACCTGTGAAAACAAAGATTTACGTTACATGATACAAATGATAAAGAATCAAGATGCCAAATCAGCATAACAGTAATAGTGATTTAATTCTTCAAAATGTTTGGCTTGATATAGTCAATGCTCATCTTATCATAGAAGGAATTAAGAAGCAGAATTGAAATGTCCATTTTGGACCAATGACAAGAGAAACAACAAAGGAGGACAAGCATAGACAGCTTTGCAAGTACTGCACAGAAGTAATCAGCTCCATTTAGCAAGAACTTCAAGTAGCCATGTGTATAGCTAAAGCCATTTAGCTTTTATTACAACAATTCGATCAAACTAGTGGACTAAGCAACATCTTCTGCAAACTTTTGAAACATTTGAAGGATTTGTTAAAAAAGTCCAGTATCATACATTAATCACTGGGTTCTAAATTTCTGTCAACCTCTAGATATGGAATTGAAAGTCGAAAGGTTTACAACCATTTAAAAAATCCTGAGACAATAGAATTGGGTGAATTGCTTACCTGCCCAATCTTATAGTATGATGATGGGTCTAAGGTTGCATCCCATGACACTTCTGACTGATGGATCAATGCAGGGACTCCTTCCACCTTCGAAAAATTCATTTATTTTTTTTTAAATTTAATCTCACAAATAATGAAGGGCCAAATAAGGTCTCAACAGAATTAAGTAAGCAACTCTTACCTCGACAAATATGCCAAAATAAGTTATCTTTGTGACGTGGCATTTAACTACGTCGCCTATGCTAAGTTTAGCCTGCAAATACGAGAAAGTCAGAAGCTTAGGCAATTGCCTTTGCAGAAATAAAACAACTAGACAAACCAGATATATGGAGAACCTGTCCCATCATGTGTAAGAATGAATGAAGGAGCATCTCACAAATGTCATTCGTCAACCACAACAGAGAAGAAGAAGAATGGCAATGCAGTGAATACTCTCTTGTATTACTCTATCAAAACAAGACTGACTGGGAGTAGATTCGACGATTGCCCATCTTTTAGCCTCTAATCTATTTTTACAATTACATAGTACATGCCAAGAGTGCCATACAAGAGAATGCAATATATTAAATATGTAAGGGAAATTTTGTTTTTTAAAGCTGAAACCACCTCTCGTAATGCTGCAGGGAAAAAATGCCCTTCTTTACTTGGTCTATGAACAGAAAACATTTTCTGCTTTAAAACAAAATTAAACAATTAAGCTTAATGTTCCAACTTCTAGAATCTCAATGCAATGCATCCACCGTATCTAACAACAGAGCTATCACACATTTTCAATAGAATCTGCTTAGTATATTGAAGGATACCATGAGATTTCTCTTTTTTTCAACTATCTCTTCCTTTTCCCTAGGTCTTCCAGAGAATATTAGCCTTCTCAACTTTCTATCAGCCAGAATAGTACCCACTTTAAGTCTCTGGAAAAACAAAAGAGGAAATTTTAGACCACAAAGAAGGAAAAGGTAACATTAGAGCACAAGAAAAAGCATTTCAAACCTGACCAACAAAAGATGACAAGAACTTGATCTTCTCCTGGTCATATGCTTCTAGAAGAACTTCAAATTTGAAGGCTTCTGATGATGGTTGTTTGTCTTTCTGGTTATCATTGTCGGAATTCCCAGGCATAGTATTTTTAGCATCATAGCTTCCAAGGGTGTTAAGATTCTTTTTATAGACCAATGGATCTAAACCTTTTCTCCTTAACCATGATTCAAACGCTAAAAATTTCCATTTAGAACCTAGATTACGGTACGGCAAGAACCCTATCAATGAACCAAATGAAACCTGGCAGAAAGGGTAAACTTCAATTAGTACTTAAATGATGAACATACTGCTATTTTACATTTAGACCAGCGGACTCACAACAAAACCTCTGCTGCTACAGCTAATAACTTCAACTTCCACTTTTTCTCCAGTTTGCAGCAGAGTTTCAACCTTTCTCCAGTCCTTATCTTCACAGTCCTGCAGTTCTTGCATTCTCATTTACATTGCCATAGACTATGTTTAGAAGCTGCTGTTAGAAATCAATTACCACTAAAACAAGCACAAAAATGCTCATACCTTTTGATCTTCTGATAGAATTTGATCAACTTCAGTGTTACAACCATGGGTATCATTACTCAGATCAGGATTTTCTTTTTTGGTGTGATAAGATATTGCTTTTGTTGGTGACTCTGGCCTACAATCATGAAAAATACTTACAAACTGAAAGTTTCTATGATATAATCTGTCTAGATGAAACAATAAAAGCATTTCACTAAGTACCTCTGAGGTCTTCCTAGTAGAGCAGCTTGAGTCAAAGTATCTGTATCATCAGAAAGTTGGATTATAGTATCATTGGGTTCTGCAGAATTCTGTTTGGTTGGCTGTAACTCTTTGGGGGGTGGTGGGGGGGTGCAAACAAAAAAGATTAAGACTATTAGCTCCTAAATCCACATGCAATAACATAGTTAAAGTTCCTCCATTACCTTTAAAATTCTCCATATTGCTAGACAAAGTAATATCGTCGACAGAAACAGTATCATCAGAAGTCACATTGTCATTATCAGTGCTCAGAGAAATCTTCTCAATCTCAGGCTTCTTCAAGAGAGCAACATCAGCAAGATCCTCAGTCGAATTCTTCCTCATCTTCAAGAACAAGTTGGGTTTAACTCTCATCCTCGATTCCAATTCGTCATCATCAGCTTGCAAACTGACAGGCTTCCTCAAGCTAACATTAGTCACTTGGCTCATCTTGCTAGCATTTTCAGGCCTTTTAGCCTCAACCTGCTGAGTTGGCCTAGGAATTAGACTTCGCCCCATGCCTGGACTTGGCCCAGATGAGAATCCCTTCTTCATTACAGGCCTCCTAGGCAAATTCAGCTGCACATCACTGCTTACTTTCGGGGGTTGTGGAGGTCTAAGGAGGCTTTCATCAAGCTTGCCTTCTCTAAACTGCTTCTCAACCTCAAGGTACGAGATATCCGGATTCGATTTCCTCATCATAATCTATGAACAGAAAATAGTCCCTCAAACAATCAATAAACTGTTAGAGAGTTGGATATTTAAATCCGAAGAATTCGTCCTAATATTTCAAAAACGCTTCTGTAACTAAATAATTCCGATGCTAATCTAGTCCACTGTTAAACAATTCAGTCTCACCTTCATAAAAATTAGTTAGAAATTTGAAATTTACCTTGGCGAGAGTGAGCTTGGGATCTTCACCTAGGAGTTTACCGAACTTAAGTTCCATTTGATCCCATTTATCAAGCTGCCGAGATTCGCTGCCGTTTGAAGCGAGAACGCGGAAAGAAGCAGCAGCGGCGGGGCGGCGGAACGAAACGGTGCCAGTGGCTGAAGAACGTGTCTGCAGAGAAGAAGAACGGTGGAGGAATCGACCCCCGCCGAGTCCGAAGCTGCAGACAGTGAAGCTCTCCATTGAAGTAAGCAAAGAAAGCTCAGGCAAGCATTGTTGAATGAAGAACAAAGTTTTTGAAAGGATAGAATAGAATGTTAAATTTGCGATAACAGTCCGATTATTACTTCTATTTTTAAAATTCCGACAATTTACTTGGTTTAGTAGAATGAGGTGCCCTTTTGAGTTGATTTATCAATTTTCCAACCCTTGTTTGTAGAGTATTTGTAGAGTAACAAAGAAAGCTCAATTGGAAGGGAAAAAGAAAAAACCGTCTTTCTTAATGCTATACAACTGCTGCTCCTAATTGAATAATGAATGGGCTGTAGATTTTGTCAAAATTTTCGTAGGTAAAATACATCACTGGCTATATCGCAAGTTTCCCTTCTACAACATTGCTGTCTTCCGAATCGGATGCAGGTGACTTTGGCTTTTTTGTCATGACCCGTGAGAAAAGGGAGCCTCCACTACTCAGCATACAACTAACTGCATCAGAAGAAATTCCATGAAAGTATGGTCATGATAGCAAACCATCGAAAACGCTTTGGCAAGTGGTTCGGCCATGAACCAGCATTTCACGAATCAAAAGAAACATCAACCGAGAGAAAGAGCAGAAGTCATATGCTTCTTCTATACCACCTCAGTAAGATCCGATACGTGCCGGCTTTCTGAATTCGTTGATTGTTGATGCAATCTCCGACACAGGCATCAACAGCTGCAGCAGCAATAGCCACAAATAAAATCAAGGTCGACGCTAAGCAAATTAAGGGTAATTTTTAAGAGATTAAGTGATAACCGTTACCTGTGCCAGAACTGCAGCTGCTAACTGAAGACTTCAAACATGTCACTAGCAACTACTATAAAATGGTTGAATGTTTTAGATTGAAGATATTAATGACAACAAGGCCTGAGATGCACCTATATCATAATCACTTCCAGATGCTTCATGTGGATCGAATTTAGTATTCCTTTCTTACAGTGCGTACAAAGGATACAATCAAGAACACTACAAAACATAAGAAGACAAGAAACTCACTAGACATGAACTAGGATAATTTACTCAACAACCATATTTGCAAATTCGATCATCAATACTAAAAGAATAAATACTAAAAGAATAATCGCATGAGACTTTGTTGCAATTGCATACCATATCGGCAATCATTGCTATAAGACCTGAGTTGTTGGTGGGTATAGAAGCTCTCCCAGCCATTGCAATTCAACTGGACTGCCTGACCAGAAACAACAACAGAAACTAAAAATCACCCTCACGTAGAATACCAACATAACTCAAGACTTCCAAATGAATCTTTCCATAACTAAGTCTCCAAAAACTATTTCTCGTGAATGTTGAAACTACAGCCTGAAAACTAGTTTGCCAGCTCTTGAGCTTCACAACCAGCGTAAATTCTTAGTGAACATTGAGAAAGCTAAATTCAACTCAATAAAATCGAATGCAATAACAATGAGAAAAATCTGAGACTCAATTAATTCAAAGGGCACACAGGAACCGGATGGAACACATTACGAAAAATGGTGAAAACATTGATCCATAATTGTTACAAAACCAGTATCTATGTACCTTGAATTTATAGATCGTATTTGATCGCTGATCACCAATGAGAAATGGAATATTGCGATCTACAGATTGAAAGAAGAGAGACAACCAGGAGCCAAGGGAACGCTGCTCTTTTCTTTTTTTTGGGGGGTTATTTAATCGATATTTCGTTTTAGAGCATATATAAAGCTTAAAGGACGCAGTTCGGCTCAGCCCAAAATTTTTGGTTATACTGGTCTGAGTCTGTATTCAAAAACCATACAACAGAAATTAATTGCATGACTAGAAGTGTAAAACATAAACACAAACAACAAAGAAAAGAGTAGAACTACTTAAACAAGCAAGAATTTTTAGCTGAAAACGTTGTTTAGATACAAATACAGTTATTTGTATAACATGCTTAATAATGGTACAGTTTACAATCAGGTCATCGCAAAACTTTTTTGAGTGTCATTGCAGCTTGTTGAAATACATAACTTCCAACGACATAATCTAGCAGAAACTTCTGAAAGATTTGAATATTGTGACCAAATTTGCAAGAGGAAAGCCTCTGAAAGAACCATTGTCAACGGATAATTCCAACAAGAAAATCTCTAGCCGCTACTGCTAATTGCTTCAACTCTACTGAGTAGAAAGCAAAAGATGTACAAGTGAGGGCACCTGTTGTCAGTAGATAGGAGTCCGGTAAGCTTTAGAAGACAGCATTACGCACACAAAATGTGTCCCAGCTGCATCGCTTTATATCTTCCATTCATGACAGGATGATGCTTATAAGTTTCTAGTTACCAAATTAAGACTGCTACCAAACCTGCTCACACGATAGATCCCAGCTGCAAAAGGATTACCATCAACACATTAATCCAATTTAACACATTTCAAAAACAACAATAGAAGACTTCAACCAAATCATGCAGTAAAGTGCCAGTCCCACTGTTCAACAAAAATTGTGAAATAGCCAAGGAAAAATGCAAACTGACACAAATCTAAAATCATGACTAACTAAAGCAACCAAATACTGAAATATGCAGCAAAATTCCAACCAATCTAGCAACCTGCAACTTATGTCTAGATGTCTTCAGGTTCTTAATCTCTAACCTCTTTTACAAGCTTGGATACTGCGTCCTTCGAATTCCTCAAGGAGGATGCTGCATTTTCTGGTTCACTACCCAGCACTTCTTTTATTGTGGATAAAATCTGGCAGCAAAATTTTGCCAATTTATCAATCTCTTCAACACTTGGGAACTTAGGCAGACTAGTCGACCTTCTGGGATCCTCAGCAAGAGGCAGCATCTCCTGTAGACTCTCCGAGTGATTTCTAACCCGATAGATCACATCCAATTCCATTTTTGCTGCCATAAAAGCTGCCTTCTTGATGCATGATATTGGTAGCTGTAAATAAACAAGTTCCTCGCATCATAATGCTGAAGGATGAATTACACCTCTGTGTTTTGATACATGGGATGTGAAAATGGAAATATTTTTAATTCATATTGATTAAAGATTCAACCAAAGAAAACTCTCCAACCACCAAACAGAAACCCCAACAATAAAGTCTAGATCAAGGATCAAACATCTCGATCCCAGAATTCTAAGCAACGAAAATAGAACACACGAGTCTCCTCTAAGTAGGACAATTCTCGCTGAAATGGATTGTATTTGTTTACAAATTATGCCACAGACTGGGAGCATGAAATGTAAAATGGAGAGACTCTTCTTCTATCAGCAAACATATATCCAATAAATTAACAGGTATGCAGCACAAAGGTAGTGAGGAAAGACTTGGATTATCAGCCACGAAATCAACTCTATGGTAAAATACACTATACACGTTGACATGTTAGTCTGTTTTCATAACAGTGGAGTTGCTATTCCCTTTTTAATATTTTTATATTAAAGCTGCAAGTCTCTTTAGCGCAGTTGAGACAAATGTCACCATGACTGCTAAGCAACATACAGAAGGAACAACAGAAATCCAGAACATGGATAAAACAGTCTTTCTCATTCTATGTTGAATAATGCAGTCGACATAGTCGTCAGAAAAATCAGTTGTGCAGCAAGAGGATGTCATTAGTATTGAAATTAGCCAGAATGAAGCTCCTAAGCAGCTAGAAGCTATTAATAATAACAAAAAGAGCTTCTGCGATTCCTTGCAGAGTACAGAAACTGACCTGTGCAAGTCTTGCAACATTAAGACCAAAGCTCTTGTCTGATGCACCACGAACAACCTTATAAAGAAAAGTAACCTCTTCTTGATTTACGGATTGAGCACCCATCTCCTGCTCTGATTCTATTATTTCTGAAGAACACTTTGATGTCAAATACGAAACATGATATGCTCCAACATATCCTTCAAATTCTTCCTGAATATTCAAAATCTGTGGATAGTGAGTAACAAACAGTACCAAGCACTTTTTCTCTTTAAGAAGGTGATGAAGTGTCGCATAAGCAATTGCAACACCATCATGCGTGCTTGTGCCTCGACCAAGCTCATCTATAATAACAAGAGAATGTGGAGAACAATGTCTGAGTATGTGTGAAGCCTCACTTAATTCTTCAAAGAAGGTGCTTGTTCCATGTTGGACACTGTCTGATGCGCCCATGCGGGTATAGATTCCATCTAAAACATGCATCTTGGCAGAAACTGCTGGTACAAAGGAACCAACCTATAGGGACCAGAGTCACACAGTGATGAGCACTAAACTTATATCCCACACACAAGATGTGAAAAGATTTACACAATCAAGATCTCCTACATATGAAATATTGTTAAAACAGAAATAGGAACATTTTCGTATAAATCAACTACTGTGAAGATTCTTTGATGAAACAGAAAACAACTGCATTTATTTTATAAATCAAATATGAGATCCCGACATGTAAAATGGTGAACTGATGCCAGAAATGCAGGAGGCACAGACCCACTACGTCAAGTATCAAACTCTACCTGAGCCATAATAGCTATCAAGGCAACTTGCCGAATGTAGCAACTCTTTCCACCCATATTTGGACCTGTAACTATCTGACAATACTCCTTCTCAGCATTTAAGTATGTGTCATTAGGAACGAAACTCTCTCCAAGTATGGATTCCAGAACCTGCAAGGCGAGATGCCAGAATTAAACACCCGTTTAAATGAGATTCACTGTCTCAGATGCTTTTACTAAAACCAAGTTAAAAATCAACCCCAGCACTGCTCTTTACAGAAAGAACAAAGAACAAGTGGAGACATTGGACATGAATGACCAATCAGCAACCATATCGATGGATAATACTATTTATATGGAAGGGGCATGAAAACCGTATCCTTTAGACTACAAATTCTCACATTCTAGAGAATCACAATCTAAATCAAATACCTAGTCCTAATCATAAAATTGGCATAAATTGTATCTTTTCTGATAGTTCATGGCAAATATTATTAAATAAATAAATACCACTGGACCAACAATGTAAGATTATATTCCAGTATTGGGTTCAAGATGTACTTACGGGATGACGACCCGCAAGTAGATGAATTTGACATGGTTCAGCATCCTTGACAAAAACAGGACGGACATAATTCTGCATACACATTTAAATTAACGTTCAAAATGAGTATGTAAGTATGTAAGTCAATGGAGATCAATCCACATTTACCTGATTCCTAGAGAGAATAGCAAGCGAATGTAAACAATCTAAAGCAGCTAAAGCTTGAACAGCTGCTTGAAATTGAGAATAGTAACTACTGAACCCCATCAAAAACCTGTTCCATGTGGTCTTGCAAACAGCAGCAAGTTCTTCTCTAGCAAGACATAATTCTTCCAAGGCTGCAAGGACCTCTGGAGGGTGATATCTATTTGTTTTCTTGGTACTGCTTACTTTCACCCATTTTGCAGGAACCTTCACATCTGCAGGCAACTGCAATTACAAGAAGCACTATCACAAAATCTGCAGAAAAGGAAACAAAAGTATGAACAACTAACTACCCCTAAACAAAATCTCTGATGCCTCAAAGCAGTACTTATATAAAGACTCGCTATATAAGTTATATCTGCGCAAAGAAACAGAAAACATTTGAAAAGACTTAGTAAGCTTGATTGAACTTTGATCACCAGCTTACAATATTAACCATAGACAATTAATGATCATATATTATTCAGTAAAAGCAAGAATTCGTTTGCCTACTACATGCTACTCCTTTCTTCCTCACAGTAAGACCATAAAGTATACAGGTAACAGATATTCTGAGTTAAGAATTGACAGACTGGTGCTTCTACTCCAGATGAAAGAATTCATAGACATTGGCCATCACCATCACAAACTCCCACAATATGCATGGAAGTCCTTCACAGTGCCAGAATGCTTCAGGGTATTTCCATATTTACCATCACACGTCTCTTTTAGTTTTCTGGGAACAATTTAACTACAATTTGTTAATACTCTCACCCATGATTTCACGACTACAACAGAGTATTTTCAGTCTGCTCATCTCTTGGAAACATTCTTTCATAGTTAAACTGCAATACACAGCAAGGCTCCATGTTGGAGTGTGTATCCATGTGTGCACGTGGATGTGTTTGTCATCCAACAAAGAGGTCTCAGCTGGCATCTTTTACTAATAAAAGGATCATGTCAAGGTAAAAAAGAAGAGAGACATACTACTGAGGAAGACTACAGAAGATATATGCTGACTCACCATACATGTGCCAATACATGAAAATCTCGAAAACTAGAAAGCATTAGAGAGAAGAAGGTAGATGCACAAACATATTTACCTTGGTTAGAAAATTAGATCCAAAGGAAGTAAAAGAAGGTGTAAAGATCTGTCAGGTTTTAACCAGAAAGAGATCTAGAGTGAGCAAACTACCTCAATCAAGTGTGAAGTTCCAGATACATTTATGAACTCCAAACTTTGCATACCAAGCTGCTTTCTGTACTGCTCAATCAATATGTTTAACTTCTCTTCTGCCATCTCAAGAGCTAAGCGGCTCCTAGCAACCTGCAAATAACAAACACCACCTAAAAACACAACAAGGGCTGAGGAATCCTGTGCCACAAGTAACTTATCAGATATCACCAAACTACCTCAGAGAATTGGTTGTTAGAAGTGATGAACAAACCCAACATGTCCCCATCATTTGCTGCATCTTTATTTAATATGGACAAAAGTCTTGCCGCATTCTCAGTTATCATAGGAGATGAAGCAGTTAAGATCAACCTTCTAAGCAAAGAAGACTTCACAGTTTTGTCATCTAAATTTGGACCTGCCCCACTGTCATTATCCTCAACATGAAGCTTCTGTAATTGCTTTCCAGAATGTAAAATTGCATGGATTACACCAATAAACTGCAAAAATAATACTATGCATAAGTAACTTCACATAACGAGCACACCAGATATAAATCACAAGCCTGTACAATATTAAATGATGGAAAGATAGAACAAAGCGACATTTCTCAATAAAAATACATAGAAGACACAGCCATTTGCCTTTTCATGGTTATTGTGTCTGATGCATGGTACATTAGATTTGTCATAAATTCCTAGTGTCCAAATGGGATTGTCATAATTCCTAGTGTCCTACTGAAAATTAAGCTACAATGACTTAATATTGATAATAAAAGAATTATAAATTTGCATACAACCCTCGGCTAGTGGCTTTTTGCTAGAGATAGAATTTTCTTAACATAATTTAATTGACAGAATGGGATGGACTATTAAAGGTAAACAGTCTATAAATTCTAGTTGGGATACGAAAGTGAATGGGATTTATATTTCCAACAATCACCAGCCATCAATAAAATCTATCCTTTACACATATTATGGCATGACCACAATTATGCATCTTCCAAATACTTTCATCTGCTTCAAAAACAACCCACAGAGCTATGCCTATTGTTTGTATAAGTAAGACCTTTACATACCATATGCTAGTGACTATGAAAGAAGGGAATATGAGTAGCAATTAAGATATAATTATCTCAGGAAATATCAGATCTTTCAATCATAGAAATAAGCCAGCTAAGGTATTTGGTTGCATCTCCTTTCTTTTAAACAGAAAAGGTCAAAGAGAAAAACAATAAGAGCCAACTTGCAGGAAGGACTTATTTTGAGAGTCTGCAGCAATATTAATGAAAAAAATAAATCATTTCTGAGATAGACGAATTAGGAGACACCAGATATTAAAGCATTATAAAATCCCTCGCTACCTCAGAAGCCGTCGCTGTCCCATGGAAGATTCTAGTTATTCCACGTTGGACATCAGGCGACTTTGCCAACATAGCCAAAGCTGAAGAAAGGATATTACTGACTTCAGGCTGTATAAGAGCATTGGACGGCTTTCCATCTTCTCGGTCATCTGCAGGCAATAAACTGCTGCATGAGCCCATTGATTCTGCAATTTCAGAAACCGCATCAAGGCGAGCACATATAGAGTTTCTATCGCAAAGGGGATGGATCACCTGCATGCAAGTCTCATCAGAGATGTTACAACACGAGAACTCAAAGCAATGAACACATAATCTCACTCAATGATTACATGAAAAGGATCTTTATGTACATCTTGAGAATTAGAGAATGCATAGACTGTAGCCACAAAGCACATTAAAACATTTTGCAAGTATGCATATACTGATATAGTGGCTTATTAATATGATGCCATATTCTTACCCAATGCTTAAGAAGCCTTGACCCAAAGGCAGTACATGTATGATTCATAATTTGCAGCAAGGAGCCCTGTACAGAACCATCTGAATTGTTCTTCAAGACCTGAAGATGCCATTAAAAAAAACGTTGTACCACTTCTCTCAAGGATTGAAATCTGTACAAACTACAAGAATATTCCACGAAGAACTAGTGTGCTTCAACGTCTAAATTCTAAAAGACAAACGAAATTTTATGAAAATATCGAGACAGTTAAAAATTTCCTCATTATCACCTTATATAATTAAGCAATTGCTTGTATTTTTTTAAACTGACCTATCATTCAACAGCTACAGATATGCATACCATCAAAATCTTCATGAAGATACAGAAAACCTAGATAACCTTTCTGGTTAACCATCCAAGAACAAGTTATGGTCGAATAGCCTCGTAGAAGGAAGAGTGAGGAAGTGATGTACATGGATGCAACAAAGCTTAAGCTAAGTTATTTATCATATTCATATCCATATCCACACGAAGTGTCGCACGCATGGATGTAAACATCAACCACAATTAAAAGAATTACTTTGGAACCACTAGAGTAATACTTCCCAATTGGGCCTAAAAGCTAACTCACTAGTAATCCATACTACATCACAACTCTATTGTCCCTGGTGGAAAAGTACCTCTAGCTGGTGGAGAGTATTGGCTGATAATACCATCTCAATATTGCTTGAAAGTGGACGAAAAGAAGCACCTGACCAAAGCAGCCTTTCAAAACCAAATTGCTTTAGGTAACGAAGGATTAATGCCAATGCTTGCACAGCTAAATTCGGCATCGACACAATACCCTGGCAAGTGCCGTGTAAATTTTCATAAGTATAAGAGCATGTCAATATAAAAATACCATGTTCATGCTCATGCAATCAGCTTGAGTTAAAGAGTAACAAAGCATCTAAGGACTTGAAAACACCTAGTATCTGATTGACATATACCTATAATTGAACACGCAGTAATGCTGCATGCTTGCATGCTACATGCAAATAAAAATGATACTCAATTGAGATCTACACTCATATGATGCTCATACAATTAACTGCATAAAATCGTTTTCTCAAACTTCACAATTACACTAAAGATTAACTACAGACTAATCATGTACATAATGAACTCTATACATCATATCATCTAAAGTAGTGAACCAGTTACGGTAGTAGCAACAGCAAGACATTAATAACAAAGGTTGCTGGATTAAACTGCCTGCTTATGCATACGATTTTAGAATATATCATTCCATAGGCTACTATCATATTTGGAAAATTAGAGCAACTACATCATACAAACGGAAGACTGCTCGCATGTAAAGATCTTGACTAGATATAAGAGAAACAAGAATTTTGCAAGCTAATAGAAAACCCTAACAAACAACAATTAAGTTTCATCCCATTATGCGTGCTCAACTACATACTATGGCTGTCTTTAAAAAAAGAATAAAATAGTAGAAAAGAATCTGACATGTTTACATACCTCAACCCCACGCTGCTTACTTTCGATTTCCCTAGTGGTCACTTCCTCCGTAAGAAGAGTCGTAGCGGAAGTTTCATTCTTCATGTTCTCATAAAGAGACATTACCTCGGCTAGTGCACCACCGTCTTTGAAACAATGACGGGAAGTGCGCTCAATGCGGGCATTTGAATGTGGTCCAGCATATCCCAAAAGCAGCTAAAGCAACCTTTCAGTCAACATACATCAGAAAATACAATTGAAAATACAACAACAATGGTGTCATACACATATGCTACCTGTGAATTAGAAAAGAAGAAGACAAAAAGACAGCATTATCTTACTCATATACTTCAAAAATCCGCTTCCATCTTTCTATAGTTGCTGCCCACATGGATAAAGACAGCAGCTTTTGGGAGGTGTTTGTTGAATAGAGCTACGGTGATTAAGGGGTTCATAGTTAATTTAATCCACAAGTTCCTCTTGTAATCCAATTTGCTGTACAATGACGTTGACGGGTAATCAGTTTAGCAGCTTTAGCTCGTAAGTTGCAAAGTCGCATATCAATTTTCTTCTATTTAAAGGGACTCTTGATCTTAACTTCAACTATAGAACAACGGCATGCCAAACTGGGTTCCTTAGCCTGCATTCTTGGCAATCTTCCACACCCCTAAGATAAGCCTCATCCTTTATACTGTAGCATTTACATTAGAAACTCCATGTTCTACATCTTTTGTGCTACCATATTTCATCAGCTACAGAAAAATCAATTACTGTAACTCAATCACAACCCAGTAGCTCTAAAATGTCATGTCTTAAACTAGGAACCCACTCTCTAATCACTGCCTCGTATGAATTGCTAAATGTGGAATTAAACTCCTAGCTCAAAGCAAAGTTAAATGATATCAGACGGTTACTATGAACTACCTTCTCTGTTGTCACTGAGACAGGCTCTCCAATAAGAATCTCAGCAGGATTCAAGCTCATCATCACTGCATCAAGCCCTGATCGCATCACATTATCACTGAATTCTCCATGAACCACCTCGCCAGTTGACACCTCCACTGCGACCACTCCAACTCTAACCTCTAACTCTTTATCACCTGCCTGTTCCTTCTCAACGACACAAACAAGGTAATTGCTTCCACTACCCACTGAACTCTCCTCAGCTGCCGGACCTCCCATTTCTTCAGCAGCCTCTATCGTAGCACGCGTATAAAGTGCTGATAACCCCCTTGTAAATGGACCAAGTCGATTCAAACCATGAGCCTTAATAGATGCAGTTTCGGTCTGCTTTACTACGCCAACCTTGTACCCAGCAGCCACCAGCCGGCGCACATGCACAGCAAGCCGGAAAGTCGGAACAGAAGCAGTGAGGAAATTATGGTCCACGTGGGCGAATATGCCAAGAACACGTGCTGCAATTTCTACATCGGCGCCGAAGAACCTGTACTTGTAACCGACTTCCACCATTAACAACACGTCTGGGTGCTTCGACTTGAGATCGAGGATTTGGAGCTCCAGTGGAGTGTACTTGGGTGGGTTCGAGAATATTCTCGAAGGTTCTGTAGTAGAAGATGAAGAACAAGGTTCTAGCAGCTTCGAAAGGAAACGTTGGTGAAGAGAAGGCGATGATTGTTGTTGAAGTGATGGGTTTCGTTTGGGGCGTTTGTTTGGGGAGGAGATGGTGGTGGTGGAGGAAATCATCTTGGGGGATGGCTTGAAAGATGGTTTAGTGGATGATTTGAGGGATGAGTCCGGGGATGACGGAGAAGGTCTGGGGCGTTTGTTTGGGGAGAAGGAGACAGTTGTGGTGGAAATCATCTTTGGGGTTGGCTTGAGGGATGGTTGAGAGGATGACTCTGGGAATGACGTGGAAGGTTTGGGCGAGAAGAAACGAGAGATCACCTGTTGCTTCGGCTTCCCCATTCACTCTTCTTCTTCTCCGATGATGATTGTTATCACAGCGCGGGAACCATCGAAGAAGGCGGTGGGAATTATTGCTCTCTTATTAACGCTTGATGGGGTTTAACTAAAACAGTAATAAACTAAAATTTAGGGTACAAACTGAAAATTAATGGGTTTTCAATTCGCACTAGGGCCTAGAAACAAAATGGGACTGTTTATTGTCTTCTTGCGGGCCTTAGATTTTGACCGCTATAATCAGGAGCCCAAAAGGCCTCAAAAGGATTGAAACGCAGGAGGCGAATTAATAAATTGCGTATTTGCTTTGATGCAAACTCATTTTTTAAAAATAAATTTATAAAAAATAATTTTAAAATTTTCTAAAAATTAATAAAAAAGCGGTTTGTAGTAAAAATGAATTTTAAAGTAAAATTGTTAATTTAACATTTAAAATTTGAAAGTAAATTTTTTGCTAGAAAAAATTTGTTTAAATTTTGTGTTTATTTTAATTTAAAAGTAACTTCAAAATCAAATGTGCATTTAAAAAAAAATAAATTTAGAAAATAGATAAATAAGCCCAACATGTCAATATATCCTAAGCCGCTCTTCTTTCTTTTATAAAGGATATTGCGACTTACAATGACTAACCTGCAATCTTCCATCAATCAAATTGTACTGCATGCATAAACATGTCTTCAGTACCCTTCCTCGTTTCCAAGACGAATTGAACCAAATCTCCCGAAAACGTATCTACCGCACAGTAGACGAAACATGGTTTCTCTTCTACAGCTGGTGCAATCTGATTTATTGTTGCTTTCTTGCCGGTAAAATCTACCGTACGCACCCTTCCGTCGTCAGTAACAAACCAGAAAACCTGTGCATGCGTAGGCTAATCTCTTAAGATCATGATGCAGTTGGGATCAGAGAGGGTTCTGGAGATGAAAGACAAACCTTTGTAACAAGAAATTTTTCCGAGTGATTGCGTAGGACCATACGTATTTTTCTATCTCTCATTCTACGGATGCTGGTGCTGGTGGTGGATGTAACGTAAGCCCAGAGAATGAATTCACAAGATGCACACGCTTCAAAGTTGAAAACCCTGAGCGAATTGGGAGATTCGCCAAAGCACTGCCAGTTGTCATCATCACCGGAGGATGCTTCAGGCAGCCTCAAACGAAGAGTCCGCAGAGAGAACGTAACCAAGTGGATGTAAATGAATTGTGGCCGGGTTGTCCCTGGTAAGAAAGAACAAGGTATTAAGGGGCGGCGAAGATATGCAACCTTCAACAACGACAGATGGCACGGAAGCGGCGCAGTCTGCAAATTCAGTGATTTTATTGCTACTCACGGAAGCGTTCCTCCAATCGGCCATGACTAAAGCTCAAATTACGGGGACTAATGTCCGGTATTAAGGTTTCTAGAAGGCACACGCACAGACTTGGCGTTCCTTCTATTATATAACAATAAGGGTGCGTTATTTAAGTTTTGAAATTGAATTATTTAAAAATAAGTTTTTATAAATAAGTTGTTAAAAATAATATTATTAAAAGTGATGTATTTTTTTGTATTAAAAAATAAATTTAAGTAATTTTTTATATTTTTTTATATAAAAAATAAATTAGAAATAATTTTAATATAAAAAAGAAATAATTTTGGTGCGTAAAAGAACGCACTCTAACACAAAAACAAACCGCTTTGGCTTTTTCATGCGGTTAGATTCGCAATTAATTTTACACTTCCTTAAAAGTCTACTTTTGTTTTTATAAGGTAACTGTATTACTTGGAGACTTCAAATCCTACCTTTTTAAAATTTCAAATTTTATAAATGTCCATATTTACAAGAATTGCCGTCCACAAAAATAAGTAATTACTAGGGATTGTATTCTACAGACGAATGCCAAATCATATCTATCGCCTATTCCAAAAACTTTATAGAACTTCAATTTGAAGCTTCGGAAGGAAAAGTGTGTGAAGAAGATAAGAAGTCGTTTGGAATTGTTTAAAAAAATAAATTAGTTTTTAAAAAATTATTTTGATAGGAGTTTGTAGAAAATTAATTTTTTAGTTTAAAGAATAATATTTATCTAGATATATTATATAATATATGATTCGTTTGTATTTTATAAATTTAAAATTTTATAATACTAAAAAGAATCTTTTAAAAGATAAACATAAATTAGCGCGCAATCAGGTATGTCCTTCAAATTTTCAAGTGCGGATTTTTATGGTTTAGCTGTAAATTTAACTTAACGTTAGGGTTTAAATGAAAAGCTGATCGGTTTTGTTTAAAATTTTTTTAGGGCGTATTTTAAACGATCGTAACTAAATTTTGTGAAAATAAAAAATATAAAATAGAGTTTTTTGAAAAATAAAATAAAAGTAGAGCTCAGTATTTGTGTTTCAATAATTTTTAAAATATGTTAAAAATTAAAAAATATAATTATATTAGAAAATATGTAAATAAAAAAATTAGAATTGAAATTCTGCATATGAAAGTGAAATTCTGAATTCATTATGTAATTAAAATATATGAACTATTCGAAATTCAAAATCTAAAAAAAAAAATAAAATTACGAACATTTAAAATACGTTCTTAATTGGACCTATAAAATAGAATGGCCTGTTAATTCTTCTAGTGGGCTTTAGACTTGATCATATAATAGACTACCCCTAGAAATACTCTTTTATATTTAGTTAATTCAAAACTTCTTAGGAGAGCTAATTCCATAACTAATTCAACTAATATTTAGTGTCAATATATCAACTACATACTTTATTTTTTATTAAAACATTTAATTTCTGTAACTCATTTTTAGATTCAACTTCCCACAACCACATTCTAAAACTATAAATACAAAAACTAAAAGTATTTTTAATAATTAATTTTAAATAACTTACTTTCAAATAAATTAAACAAGCTGTAATGTAGATGACCAAATATCTCTGTAAATAGAAAAAAACAGCAATCCAACGTTAGTAGCTATAATAGTTCACTCCAAATTTAGCAAATTTAGCTGACAATTCAATTCAAAATAAAAACACGGGTGAATGGATATGAAGTACGGAAAGTGTCGCCTAACAAGTGGCCCGTAACAAGCAGCAAAACTCATTCAAGGCGCAAACAACAGGTCCTGAAACAACCCACGTCTTCTTCTTCCAAACTTTTTTTTTCCCCTCTCGTCTTTGTTCTGTCTCTTCTGTGCAATGTACACTAGCCAAATTAAACCAAATCTCGACAGTAAACTACTTCTTCTTCTTTTCTTCTCCAGACCCAATTTATAGCATCACCATTAATGCAATTCACGTTTGTGTTATATAATAATTGTTCCTCTTTGCTTTCTTGTTTCCACGTTACTTACAAATTAAGAAGATTGCTGGAGCTTAATTTATACGATATACATATATGTAGATGAGAGCGAATTAGAAGGAGAAGAAACAAGAACCAACGTTCATTGCTTGATAGCCTCTCGCATGAATCTTTCATTGGCCCGCAAGTGGTTAGCTAGCTAGTTAGCACCGCGTGTTCTCGAAAATTAAGCTTTTCATTCATCTACCATCGATCAATTACGAGTACTGTGTTTTGATCCCAATACCAGAAAGACTACTACACTTTTGAATGGGAAATGAACTACTTGTTTTCTTCTTCGACACCTTCGCCTTCTGTTTCAAACACTGTTGTAGAAGGTGAAGAAGAATCAGAAGGAGATCGCAGGCGAGAAGGTTTCCTTATCGAAAAGAAAGAGGAGAAAGCGCGATGTGAATGGAATTTCTGTCTTTCAACAGTTGTTTCTTCGACGTTCACGAGGACTCCGAGAGAGGGTCCCGACGCACTCGGCGCCGTTGAGAGCGACCCAACATGCTCGTTTTTAGCAACTGGTGGCATAGCAAGGAAGATAAGAGTTTACAAAGTTAGTTCATTGGTGAACACTGTCGACGTAAATATTGCTCCGACAAGGTTCCTTGACCATTCGCAAGTATGCGATTTCTACATGTGCACGCCGGCGAAACTAAGCAGCCTCCGATGGCGCCCTGACTGCAGCGGTCGAGTACTCGGGGCAGGTGACTACGATGGAGTAGTCACCGAGTACGATATCGAGCGCCGGACGGCGATTTTGGAACGTGATGAGCACGGCGGCCGTCGCGTTTGGAGTATTGCTTACTCAAAATGCTTGCCTTCTTTTGGTGCCTCCGGCTCCGATGACGGAAACGCGCATGTCTGGGACACACGGACGGAGTCTGGTTCAGTAGCAGTTATCCGGCCAAGCAATGGAAGTGCCGTTTGCAGCGTTGAGTTCGATTCCAATAACGGGCTAGCAATGGGAGTCGGTTGCGCAGATCGGAAAGCATACATTTATGATATCCGATCGACGTCATCTGGACCGGTAACCGTGTTCGAAGGCCACACAAGGGCCGTGACTTACGTTCGATTTGCCGGGAACGGGCGGGCCGTTTCTTCGGGAGCCGATGGAAGCCACAGATTGTGGCAGGTTGAAAATGGAAAAGAAGAAAGGGTTTATACGGGCCATGTCAATGCTAGGAGCTTCATCGGCATGTCGGTGTGGAACGACGGCGGACTTATCGGATGCGGCTCGGAGAGTGATCAAGTGTTTGTGTATGATTTGAGATGGAGCGAACCTATATGGGTGAAAGGATTCAGTGTTGCAGATGAAGAAACTAAAGAAGAAGAAGAAGAAGAACAGAAATGTTTTGTTAGTAGTGTTTGTTGGAGAGAAGGATCAGAAGGTGATCAACAAGGATTGCTGATTGCAGGAGGATCCAATGGTGTCGTTCAGGTTTTTGTTGCAAGGAGGAAACCATTGTTAGAAGATGGATAAATCATAAATCTTTCAGGTTTTTTTTATCAAAATTTTGTTCTTCATTGTTTGTTGATTGGTTAATTAACGTTCCTATATATGTATAAAAAGCATTTCAGAAGTTTCTTTTTGGTGTCTTCTTCTTATGTATATGAACATGGTATTCTTGCCAAAAGGATATCAATTGCAATCATTGACAAAGCAAATTGTATATATATTTTTCTGTAATGTGAAGATTTATATGTTTCAACTATTCGATAATATGAACTTCTGAAGCTGCAAAGCAATGACCAATTATCGTCTACTTAATAATATTATTTTTTAATTTGATTGTAATTGCACTTACGCAAAAGTAGTTGTTCGAGAGATTGCACGTGCGTGGTTGTAACGGAACCATGCAATTACGGGAAACTAAGACCACATGAAGCAAGCATCCTAAAAAGGACGGTAAAAGGTAGAAGATGATCTCTTGGAGATTTTGAATACCTTGAAACGAGTAAGGTACTCAAGTTAACATCAAACCGTTGCGAAGCTGATGTATTTTTGTATTCTTATGATGCTTCGTTGAAAAGTGAAATCTTCTGGAATTCGTCGAAGGCTTACGTGGAAGTCAGACTGTGGAGAAAGACGTGGAGTTCCGATCATCTTATCCAATGCTACATATTTAGGGGGTGACAATATATGACCCGATCCGAAAATTCAATCCGGAACTGACCTGTTTAATCAGAATTAGGGTTAAAAAATTTGACCCGTATAAATATATGTGTTGGGTTAGGATTAAACAAATTTGATCCGGTTATTAAATGGGTCAACCCGAGTTAACTCGAAATTAACTCACCAATCCGAAATGTCATCTTTTGAAAGAATAATTTTTGATTTTTTCTTACCGTATAATAAAATATTGACAATAAAAATAATCGATACTAATTATTTATAAATTATTAAATTAAAATGTATTTATAATTAATTTTTTATTTTTATACCTTAGTAAAATAGTATAAGATGAAAATTATAATATTATCGAAAGTATTACTATGTAGGTATTTTTAATGACGAATTTAGATTTTGTATAAAGATTTTTATGAAAATTTTGTTAGATAGATATATTTATCAAATTTTTTATCGAAATTATTAACCTAGTATTTGTAATCATAAATTTCAGCTATTATCATATATTTTTTAAAAATAAAGATAATATATTTTTTTATATTGTAAGGACCGATGAAGATATTAAGAAATGTTGTTGAATATAATTATATCTTATCAGTAAAAAATATCGTACACTTTCATTCGAATTGATCTTATAATTTCACTAAAGCTTAATAATATAAAATTACTAATTAATAATTTTAATTATTAAATGGGTCGATCCAAATTTGACCCGGTTATTAATAAGTTGGGTTAGGGTTGACAATTTTGACCCGTATAAATTCATGAATTAGGTTAGAATTGAACAAATTTGACCCGATTATTAAATAGGTCGACCCAAAATCGACCCATCAACCCATATTGCCACTCCTATACATACTGCAGTAGATGATGGTACAAACATTTCGAACACTATTACAGGGATACTTCAAAATATTTATTAAATAATTTTTAAAAAATAAAAAATATTCTAATTTTTAAAAAAATATTCTAATTTTTAAAAAAATAAATATAATTTTTATTAAAATAATTGTTATTATATAAAAGATTTAGTTACGTATAATTTTTTATATTTTAATAAATTATTAAAAAAGTTATTAAAAATATGAAGTATTTATATGAAATAATAAATACTTTAAAAGATCAGTCAAACACGTTTCATAGAGGCCTGGTTTTAACTTTAGAGTTCAATTTGATTGTGGTAAATGAGGTTTTAAAATTAAGTTCTTCAGAAATAAATTACTTGAGAATTAAGTATGAAAAGTTAGAGGCAATGGGTTATCCTCGGAGCATTTCATGAATCCATAGTCCAAACCAATCTACTGTCTAGAACATGCTGCTGGACTTCTACGAATCAGTACGATCAAACACATGGAAACTAACTTTGTTAACCAAACAGTTTATAAAACAACAGTACGGATACGGATGTTTTGAATCAATTGGCATCAGCATCAGAAGATGATCCAGTCAGCTGTCCAATACCAGAACTCGTCCAATTTGCTTTTAAACAGAAGTGCCACTCAAAAACGAAGTTCCAGACTAACCATAGACCTCGCTATGTCATTTAATCCAGGTAAACTGTTACAATTGATGAGTTATAATATACAACACCCATTCCAAATTTCAATAATCTTTGTGATCCTGATAGGAGTAGGTGCTCTGGCCTAACTTTCAAGATAAATACCTAGGCGCACATCAAAAACATCGGAACAATACAATAAAATGTTTTAGGAGGGACCAACTACCACATACATAACTCCTCCCAACAATTTACAAATCACTAACATCAAATAAGCATACGCTAAAAAGAAAATGTAGCATGCAGTCATCCCTGCTTCTTGTCAGAGGAAGCAGTTAGTGGTAAATGTTAACTGATTTGCTTTAAGCGTCCCAACACTAGCTGCATATGTGATGAATATTATCAGCTTCCAGGATAACCTTGGCACATCAGCTTCATGGATTGACAAAATTGAACTGGAATCTTGACAATTGTTGAGGGATAGTAGAGATAACAGGGCCGTATCTCTGCATATGCATAAAAAAACTTTAGTCATAAGATCAGACAAGGAAACACATATTGGTGACTAAGACGAAAAACAGGCCACCAACAATATAAATGACTACTAGAAAAAACAATGAATGACGTAATCATACTTGGACATTGTCATAGAGCTCAAATAATGGAACTGCAAGCAGTTTTAGGTTTTTTGGGACAGCAAAGTATTCCCTTTCTGACAGGTGAACAAGGAAAAGCTTCTTGCATTCCTGCAAACATGAAAGTGGCTTAAGCCAAATAGTGAAGAGTAACTGTAATCAGGGTCTACGCTGATGATGCTAATGGAAAATCACCTTCGGCTTAGTGATGTGAGGAGGGCAGTACGGATACATCACTGTCTCAAAGTTAGGCCTCCACCAGACAGCCACACATTCTCCAATCTGCAACATGTGACAGAAAATGAGAACAAGAGTTACAAGACATCTATGCCTCTAACTTACATTTTACAAGATCTTCGACACCGACACTTAAGAATAGAAATTGGACGATTTTCAGACATTATTTTAACAAAAACTTATAAAAAGATGTGAAACGAAAAAAGTTAATGCAGTTAAGGACACAGTTTTAACAACGCACGTTTTTGGTTGTACATGAAACAACTCTTTAATGTACCCTTTCTACAATACCTGTCCATGACAAGTGCGTAAATCAAAAGATTAGGCACCACATCACATGTGACCACATACAATCATACAAAATTCCACAAAGAGTTACATAACCCAACAGAATAAAATGAACTTCATTGTGGCTACCTGCCAATTTGGCTGAAGGTTAGGAGAGTTGACAGCAAGCTTGCTGGATAATTTCCGTTTCAAACCCTCAATCTCTGTAGAGGTAAAATGATAACCATTTTGAAGGCAAAAGCATATTCAAATATCATATTTCTTCAAGCACTTGAAAGTCTTTTAAGTACTCTTCCAATAAAATGCATGGTTGGAACTTACCATTCTCTCCCGGTTTCAAGCGTCCTCCAGGAAGTTTGCAGAAAGTATTTCCAATTTGTAGTAATAGTATGTGAGGATGGTTGTGCTCCTGCACCTGTAAATTAAAGAAAAGGTTTCCATGCCTCAGCTATCAACAAGAATTGCAAAAGTATCAGACATGAACGTCTGCTGGCAAAAAATGAAAATGCCATAAGTACAAATTTGCACTGAATATATTCTACTTTCGACATTATAGTTTAAGATGAAAGGAAAGCTGAAGATGTGGAACTACTTCATTATTCAAGGATAAACTGAAAATTCAAACCCACTACAACCGCTGTAGCTAACCCCAAACAACAAAGCACACCAGCACACACTAATCCAAACATAATAAAAACATACACTGACATCACATAGATAGGTTGATATTCCTAGAGTACGAGGAAGATTTGAGTATTAAAGAGGTATAGCATGTGGTACCAATCAAATATCTTGCCTCTACCAACTAGGAAGAAAATAGCTAGTTTTCAATCTAAATTATTAAGGAGATTTTAAATAAGTCTTCTACAGATACGACAAGTTTCTGAATAACTTCTCAGATGAAACAATGTTCATTCACACTAGCACCAATAGCTTGTGCCAAGCAAAAGGCATACAAGTTGCTTTATGTCGCAAGCCCAACCTCATCAAAATGAAGTGTTAACTTGTTCAAAAAAGAATCTCTACGCTCCAGAAACATAACACAGTGAAAAGAAGTCCTCTTGTAAATAACAATAATATCCTGACACCTATCTTCAGTATGAGTCCATGTAAACTTTTTTAGTAGAGATGATTAGCTATTTAAAGAAATAATTTCTCTTCAGATGCATGACCAGGATTTCAGCATTCAAAAGGAACTATTGGAGACATTGAATTACAACCACATTTCAGTTAAAACATTATAGGAAGTGATACATTAATATAATAAAATTTCATAGCATTTATGCAATACTGAACAAGCAATACTTACCAGAAGAATCCCCTCAACGCTTGTCCTCATACCTTCTTTCATGTAGCTGGCATTTCAAACGAAAATAGGGGATTACTTTAAAACCCAAATATACTTCCTAAATCTAAAGAAAGCTCCTAAATCAAATAAGTGGACAATGACAATTGCAAAACGAAAAGCTCCTATGATCCATCTACATCCAGACACAAAGATATCAAATGGTGCTAAAATTACTAAGAGTCTACTCTGCAAAAGATACTACTATCAGGTTCTGAGAAAATTAAAACAAGCTACTAATAGAATTACACATTTGGAAGACAGTTTTTCTCGTAATCTTCAAGGACGATCATGCATACTGACCACACACTAAAATGGACCAATCACTCTAGAAACAAGTCTCTAGACCACAGCATAATTACAAGCCACTAAAATACCTACAACTTTTCAAACTCATACAACTTCCTTGGTCGCATCTACAACCTTAATTTCGTGCGACAAAAGACACCAGTATCAAAATAATGGAACTAGTGATGGATCTAGGGCTCTAAAATGAGAGAACTTTTCCTGGGATGAAAATTTTACTTGACTTTCATGCGAGCAAGACGATCAGCAACAGAAGTGTCCTTCTCCATCTTTGGTTCCTTAGTTCCGAACGTGTAGCTCGACAACGGGTATGTGTTCACTATCGGTGATCCCGCTACCATTTTCACTTCTCTGAGCTTTCAATTCGATTTCTTTGATTCTAAAATGAGTAGAAGCAAAAAAAATTTGAACAAAAAAAAAAATTTCTGGTAATTTTCTAGTGAGTCTAATGATCTCTGAGCATGGCCGGCGGCAGGAGAAGAAATTGAGAAACACGGGTTTTTCGCGAAGACCGTGAACTGGGTTCAACGTTGTAGCGCGCATTTAAGTTAACATAAATTCAGTTTTTTGCAAGTAATTTTGAAAAATAAAATAATTAATAAATAATAAATAATAATATTTTATATTTATTTATGTTAAAAAAAATTTAAAATTTAAATTTAAAATTTTTTTAAAAAAAATTATTGTTAAATTTTTATTTAATTTAAATTAAAAATTAGTTTGAACAAAAATAAATTTAATGAGTTAATAAACAAATTCATAGTATAACAAATTACTGTTGCTCTTATAATGTGCTGGATTGGGTTTGGGTACGGAAGCCCAACAAAGTCCAATAAAGCCCAAACTTTGTTTCTTAAGCCAAATTTTGCGAATTAAGAAACCCGTCTCCGATAGGAATTAGGAACAGGCCATGATTTTTGCAAAAGGTAATTAACTAATTATTTATTTTGAAAGTCAGAGCTAAGGATTGCTTGTTTACCGAAAGGATGAAAAACATATGGGGAAAGAAGGCCTGCATTTGGTATGCATTTGAAAGTTTTGAATTTTTTATCAATTTATCAAAAGGAGAAAGAAAACCGTTCAGTTAGCATTTTAAGAGTGTGTTTTGAAGTATTTTTAAAATAAATTTTTTAAAATAAAATTTTTTTTTAAAAATAAGTTATATTTTTTTATTTTTAAAAAAATAATAAAAATATATAATAAATAGATTTCATTACTTAAATTTTTTTATATTTTCTAAATTTTTAAATACTTATAAAATATATATTAAAAATACAATTAAAAATTAAAATTTTATTTTTCTGATAAGCTACTCACCGCTAAATTTCTAACTCCGCTTTCATTCTGAATAAGCATTTTATTTTTTTAAATATATTTTTAATAGTTGTTTATAAAAATTTTTGAAAGTTTTAGAAGTACAAAAAATTGTATATTATATAACTTTTATTTTTTTAATAAAAAAATCAAATTTATTTTCTGAAAAAATTTAAAATATTTTTTGTTTTATAAAAATTATATTTTAGAAATACTTTCAAAGTAACTTCATAAGCCATTAGGATACTACTAAACCTATCTGTGTAATTACGAACTTCACTTATCTGTGTTTTTATTTGGGCTGGACATCTTGAATGTTTTTTTTTTGTTTCTGCAGAAAGTGAATTATTTAAAAGGAAGCAATCCACCCAGGGAACCTGTTTCGGAATTGTTAAAACTCAAACTGGCTTTATTCTCTTCTTGTTCTCGGACGTTTTCACTCTTATGGCAGAATGAGAAGTTTTAAGAAATTTTCGACTCCGACAGCTTTCGTCCTTTATAACATAGTTGAGTTCCTAACTGAGTTCCTGAAACATGATTTATATAGCAAGTACTCAGGAATAAGTTCGTAAACATAGTTCAGTAGTGTTTTAATGTTCAACAGTTTTAATGTTTCCAGTTTACGTGAACAAAATTAATCTCGAAATGAAGCTCTGAAAGTGAAATGGTGAGTCAAGCAATCACCTGGAAAGGATGCTTCCACATTGCCTGCACTCTACTTACTGCAAGGTACCACTTTATATATGAAAAAGACCTGCGGGCATCAGCAGCAGAAGTTCCTTTTCAAAACATCTCTTAACAAATTAAAAAAAGAAAGCAATAATTCCAATGCATGACTCATAAGAAATCTAGAGAATAGCAAAGAAAAATGAGAGATTTATCAATGCATACCGGTAGCATAGTACGACACTGCAGCGCACGAGTTCATGTCACAGAAAGGACAAGAACAAAGCAGACTGCATCAATTATTCTCTACTATTAGAAAGAAGATATAGTAACAAACCTCACGAAGTATTATTTTGTTGCAAATTGCAACCTCATGGCCGGTGCTCAACAAACAAGCAGACCTGCTGACTTTTGGGTCCTCCAGTACCAGTTGAGATTTAATGAAATGTTCTTTTATATCGTTGAAGTTCGAGAACTTTGAGCTCTTTCATTGGTGATCTAGCTCCACAACGAACTTTAGTTTTAAAACCAATTAGTCAAGTCCTACATAAAGGTATAAGAAGCCAACGACCTACTTTATAAGTTAGTCCTATATATTTGAGTCCTATTCTCTATTATTAACAAAGAAGATATAATAACAAATCACACAAAGTATTGCAACCATATGGCCGGTGCTCAACAAACAAGCAGACCTGCTGACTTTTTGGGTCCTCCAGTAACAGTTGAGATCTAAAGTTCTTTGATACCACTGAGGTTCAATGGTAATCTACTGCTCCGCAACGAACTTTAGTTTTGAAACTGATCAGTCCTACATAAAGATATAAGAATCCAACAAACTACTTTATTGAAACTATTTTATTGGTTAGCCCTATTTGAGTATGTCGTAATGCAACTTGATAGCAGACCTCCAGCTTGCTGCATTCATTCTTAAACTTCATATCGTATTCAAACAGCTTGTTGGAGTAATGATTAATGAGGTTTTAAGGGTTAAGGATTTCAAGTTCTGAAACTCACAAGCAAGCTACTAACAACAAACTGGTATCCTCAGTTTTATTTGTCAAAATGAAATGTAATGGAAGAGATGATTTCTATTCTTAGTTTACTACATAATAAAGAATCACTCATGTGCAAGTCATGAGTTTCTCCTATCAGTAAAGAAACATTCAGGCTATGATCTTTTATGTCATTAGGTCTAATAAGAGTTCACTAAATTCCATGAGTATCTAGCCTTGAGCTGCAGTCGCTATTTGTAATGTATGTGTAATATCAAGTCAACAAAACTATGTTCCAGTTTTGGTTGGCGAATGAACCCAGAAAATTTGTCATGTCAAACCAAAAACTTTTTCCGTAAGGGAAAAAAAAAAGGACTAACACACATACCTGGGGATAGTGAATTACTCTGATGTATTGTTGAATCTCTGCAGATTCACATAACAACAGCAATTTTAGCAGCGACATCTCTAATCAGAGACCTCATAAGGGACAGTTTAAGTGAGTGATCAGCCCACGCATTGCCAAATAATGTCCTAAATTTATAGTATATTTTCTGGTGTATCTGCATAGAGCCAAAGTGTGCAGCAATAGTCATGACATCTTTAACGTGAAACAGGTATGAAACCCTTAAATGGAAATTGTTAACTCACATACAACTAAAATTTGTTTGGTAAGTAAATTGACTAAAATTTTCACTCAATATATTCTTGAAAACCACAAAAACTACAGTAAATTGTCAGCCTGAATCCAACTACTCTCATGTATATATAAAATATTAAGCCATATTAACACAATCCTTCAGAAAGCTGTGTTATACCCTTCTGAATCATTAATCAGTACTCTCCTACTTTTGCTTGATACTTTTCATATAAAGAAGGTTTAATTTCTTCCTACAGTTAACATCAGGGACTAGTATGTCATAACAGATTGAGGTATTCTCTTAACCCATTGAACAAATTAAGTAGGACATTGAGAAGAGGTACAGAAAATCTCTAAAGAAACCAAGTCAAACCAATTAACTTAAAGGAAGGCCAAAGCTAACTCTGATTGACATATTTACTGACATAATTTGTAATATACCTAACTCGATGGTACACATGAAAAGCTACATTAAATACTTAAAGCAAGCAGTGAACATCTATTGGCTATGAAGTACAATGGGAGCTCCCCACAACCATATTTACCAGACAACTTGAGTTGCAGAATAATATTTTGATCGAAATTTTGTTCAAATTTATTGAGAAAAAAGAACCGATCTTACTTTTTCATAGGTCACAAGAACGTATAAAAATTGCATAAATTAATTAACAATAGTACTTCACAAAAATCATGCTTGCTAGCTACATGTTCTATAAATTTTCAGCATACTTTTCTTGCTTTATAAGTATTCTCTTATTATATTCAAAAAGTCTTGCATAAAATAATAACTATGTAAAAAGGTCTTCCTTTTGTCTATTAAATACGTTTACATTGATTACTTTGTCTATTTCCAAACAGCTTAAGTATATATCAACATAATAGCTGTAGCTTATAAGTGTCGGTGGCAACATTTATATGTATATGTGTTGCTACTTTAGCAAAATACAAATAATATACTTTTAAGCATATTACACGTACACACACACTTCACTAAACTTTAAACCTGAGCCAATAATCAACATAACTGAAGCTTAAATTTTGACATATGTTCATAATTAACAAGAATATCGTTCACACAGAAAAAAAGTTTATTGTTTACAGATAAGGCATAACAGTATAAGGGAATCCTTACGCCCACTGCAATATAGAAGTTATTCATGCATAAGAAATAAATACCTCTCGAATCTGAGGAAACTTTCACTGGAGCAGCGATATCCATTGAAATTTCCAAAATCAATACTGGCAGATTGCTTTATCAGAGTCATGAGACAGTTTATAAGGTAACAGAGATAATTAAAACCCACTGTCCATCCACTTGTAAGTCAATGTTTCTCTGATAATGTCAATTAGTACAACCTCTTGATTAGGTTGATCATTAAAAGTTGTTAACAGTTATGTATTTCACTAACAACATTGCTTCAAGTATGCTTTAGTAAAAGATGATCTGTGAACAAGTATCTAATAGTAATAAGTAACCTTTCAGAAATTTTAATAAAACAATAATGAAAGAAAACGGACACATCTTGTCAATGATCAAAGGAGGCATTTGAGATTACTTATGAAATAAAATTTTTTTAAAATTAAAGATATTTTTATTTTTTTTAAAAAACGAACTATATTTTTTTATTTCTAAAAAAATAATAATAATATGTAATATTTAAATCTCATTACATAAAATTTTTTTATTATTTCTAAAATTTTAAAATATTTATAAAATATATATTAAAAAATATAAAATAAAAAAAATTAAAAATAACTTTTTTATAAGCTTCGTCAAACGCACCCAAAGGCAAGATAGAGAATCTCCCCTCTATTGGGTACAGAAAATTTCAACGTTGACCTAAAGCTAAAAAATTACCTTGTCCAATAGAAAACATTGTTGTACAGCTTGCTAAGTTGTCAGCTATTGGGTTAAGAAAAACAGAATTGAGCTTTAGAAAAACGGACCTAAAGGCTATTTGCTGAAATTTTTAATTACAAACAATTACAAAATATCCAAATAAATACTTGTATTATTAACAAGGTCAGATTGGCATATGTAAAATAATCATCCTCCACTCATCTTTTGATACTTGTCTATGCTCTGCGTTATTCACGCATTGCCTTGAATATTTTATAATTCAATTAGCTCTTTTTCTATGATGAGAGAATATAATTTTCTTGTTCAAATGACAAGAATGCCCATTCAAATTTCAGAATTCTAAAGAAAGCTTCAGAGCCCTTATCCACACAGTTCACGGCTTTCATTAGTCCATAAACTATATTCACATTACTTGAGAAGAAATCAATGGATAAAGGTATGCACACCTCACAAAGCAGTAAATCAACAGTGTGACAGACTAGCACATTAACAGTGAACAATACAGAATCTTCTTAAAGATGGAAAAAGCAGACATCATAAAATCTGGTACTGAAGCTTCCTTTCATGATTTCACCTTCAAAGTATGGAATGACAACTACTAAAATACTTATCTGCATTTCCATAAAGCACGTTAATCAACCTAGTCCAGTATCTATGGCATGACTTGCCAACCAATTTGTAGGTGCATTTTGAATTTCAAGTAGAGCTGTCCGGTAAATATTTTAGTTCTTTGTTTGTTTCTCAGAGAAGCAAAAATAACTCGGTTTTTCTATGCAGCATAACAATATTATTCATATGCTAAATCTGCAACCAAACTAAGAATAGGTTAAGGTGCAGAGAAATAAGAACTTGAGAAACTGATACATATAATTTGTTCACATAGCTGAGATTATTTTACAGTTTAACAGAGACAAGGACTAAATATTGAACTATAGACAAGTATGGGACTTATGTTTAGGAGAAAAGTTTTTGAGGAACACTACAGAGTGGAAATTAATTTAACATAAAGCAAATAGAGAAATGAAAGTCTTCATAGTAACCCGGAATATCCATATCAAATTGAAAGAATGCTCCATCAAGACATAGATGTTGCTCTCAGCACTTATGATCTACAACAGCCAAACTGGGTAAACTACCAAGAGTTAAGGGCATGGTTTACCCACCTCACCTTCTATCACATAATTCATCTTTGCTTAAGTAATCTTGGATCAATGAAGATTGATTCTGATGGCATTATAAATGAAGTACTAAAGATAGTTTTCCATGATAGATAAGAACCCAAAAGAAATTCTCTAATACACATATAAAACATAGAACACAGACGGAATTTTCTTTTTCTGGAAGAACAAAAGAAACGTCTAAGGTGAAGTAAATTAACCAATTCCTTCTGCAAAATGGTGACACTTGGCTTTTTATTTTGCAAAATGAAGCTTCATTAAAGTGTCTATTTTATTATCTTTGCTATCCTAGACCAAGACAAGCAGCATAATTTTAATGCCTTCTTTTCTCCAAACAAATTTCAGTTATATATGCAATAATCTTCTGAGATAAAGATTGCTAAGAAGATAGATAATGACCATGTCAGAAAAGACAAAACTCCTAGAATAATGCCATGTATATTGTTAACTAAAGCTTCCCAATACAAAATTAAGTCAAGTACAGTTAAATCCTTTAAATTCCATCCCAAAAGGCCAGAACAGACCACAGGATTCAGAGTTGTAAACAGTAGGGTTAGCTAAAGTGTTGCATTATCTTTCTTGTGAGAAGCAATGGGTTGCAGAGCCTGCAACAAGCCTAAGGTACAATACAGGAAGGGCCTCTGGTCACCAGAAGAAGATCAGAAGCTTAGGGACTATATTCTCAAGAATGGCCATGGATGTTGGAGTGTTGTTCCAGCCAAAGCTGGTGAGTATTCTGTCAACTAGCTAGCATTTTGTTTTCACAATACCAATTTCAACACAATGTATAGCAGATTTCCCAATGTTCTTAGCTAAAAGATTTCTGTCACAGTAAGGTCAGTTTCCAAGAAAAGAAAGGTCTTTGCCTTTACGGTACCAGTTCGAATTTTCTAGCAGAACCTTAGCTTTCCTCCTCTACCTTGTATCTTAAAAGTATTTCAGGCGATAATGAAGGACATTGCATTTAATGTTCTGGATAGAATTGTGATAGGCAGGCAGGGCAACTATGAAAGTCCTTTTTGTACCAAACAAAGACAAATATATGCAATACTCTTTCATAACAAAATATCATGTATGCCCAATTGGTTCTCTTTCTCAATTTTCTGAAGTAAGGTCTAGGAAAGCTTGAAACATGGTAGCATCTAACACTCATTTACATCTCACAACTTCTGTTCTTATACAGGCTTGCAGCGTAATGGCAAAAGTTGCAGACTCAGATGGATTAACTATCTCAGGCCAGGGCTGAAACGTGGTATTTTCTCCGCCGAGGAAGAACAGATAGTGCTTAATCTTCATGCTATGTTGGGAAACAAGTAAGGCTCTGATCATGAAAAGTTTCAGTATACCAGTTTCTTTATAGTATATTTTAATCTCAGACGAACAGTAAACTGGACTGAAAATAAAAGTGACCTATAGGATTTAATCCCCCCACAACGCAGTCGCCCCTCACTCTTTTATTTTCAAATATTCCTTTCAGGATGTAAAAACAGAGTCATGATGATCAGATCAGATTCTTCATATACCCTTGCACAAGAAATTGATCTCTTTCACTTGTAAACATCTGTCGCATATTAAATCTTCTATGATTAGAAAAACTGGTTCGGTAGTCGTAACGAAGCTGCGAACAAATTTTTGGCTAAGTTTTGCTATTGAGGGGAGATGAAAATGATGCTCAACAATAAATTTTGCTTTTCAAAAGAACACATGAATTGTTCTAAAGCATATAGGAAACATCACTAATATCTTGCTTTAATTTTTATAGCTGATGTCATGTAGTCTTCATCATCATGATTGATTTCTCATAAAAGAATCTTCATTCTCAACTTGTATTTGAGTTGGAAATTTATTCTGACATCGACATCAGCTATAACAACTTCTTCTTTGAGGTTGAAGGAGATTGGTCAAGCATGAGTTTATTATTAGGCTAAGAGTTTGGTAGCTACCTAATTTATATATTATGATATCCCAGTCTCACTATCTGCCGGAATGTGTAAATAATCAATGTCTCCTTTGACATAAGCTAATGGAATTCTTTTCCTCTTAATTCCACCTAATCACACCTCACTGTATTGTGATTTAATTATCTTTGTTTTGTGTTGACTACTACCTGTGTGGTGCTAACCTGCCACAGATAATTCATATAACCATGCAGTACATACAGTCTTCTTAACAATATATCATGTTAATAAACATACAAAAATTTTTGGTTTTCTATTGCCATTGTCAAGTACCCATGGTTTCAATGTATAATGAATAATTAATCATTTTTAGGTTTTTACTCTATTAATCAATGTAAAAGTTTTAACTTAAACGTTTTAAGTTATGTATATGAGATTTTCTAAGTTCCTTTTACATGTTCACTTCTATTCGCTTCTTTTATCTGAGTGAACCTTGAGGGTATTGTAGTTCAACTCCTCCCAATGATACTATTTGTAATCCGTAGTTGTTCTAAACATGTTTTATACTCTTGTGGATGCCGGTTAGCTTATGGTAATTCACTTTTCAGGTGGTCTCAAATAGCTATGCATCTTCCTGGGAGAACTGACAATGAGGTAAAAAACTACTGGAATTCATATCTAAAAAAGAAAGTCGGGCAAGCAGAAGGGTCAGAGTCAAGTAATATCTCAAGCAAAGACTCAATTGGATGTTTAAACGAAGGACAAGCAAATCAACTGCCATATAATGACGCATTGCCACCTCTAGAAACAAACTGGCTAAGTCCAGACACGTCCGTCCTGCCTACAACAGAACAGAGTACAATTAAAGAGGCTCCGCAAAAACGTTTTTCGAAGGTCATGTTTACCGATTGGCTTCCTACAGAGTCCTTCAATGATGGAAACTTGATAAACTTTGGTGATACGACTAAATATCCATTAGAATCACACAACATGAGCATAGAACAGACTTTCAACTCCGTTAGTGGATCTTCCACTGCTGAATTTCTTCATGGATACGCCAATACTAGCCGTCAAGAAGAGCTTCAGCACAACCTCGAAAGCATAGCTCAAAATCAAGACGGCGGATTCTTTGACTTTTACTCCATGAATGAATTATATGGTGGATTCGCTGGAAATAATGGTTTTTTCTTTTGATGAATATGCTAATATGAGAGATCTGCATTTAGCATGAGATTCCAAATTACTCCGAAGATGGTAATCGGTGTAATAATACCATCTATTGGTATATGTAAGGTCCTAGAGTAGGACAAGGCCATCGCATATGTTTCTCTCAGCACAGAGGAAATTATAGGATTCAAGATTTAGTGATTTCAACTCTTGTATCATAGATAGAACAAATACAGATCCCAAGAGAAACAAAATGAAGCACGAGACAAAGTAGATCCACAAAGACAGAAAAACATGTAGGCTGTGTTTCTTTGTTTTCTTACTGCTATTGTAGTGGATACATATCGACATTTTCTTAAGACGCTTGAGTAACTAAAAGCTCTATGTTGATAAAATCAAACACTCAACTAAAAACATACACAAGGAAACTTTTATATAAAGACTTGCACGAGTTGAATCTGATATACCTAAACTTAAAACAAAAATAACAAAGTGAGAACTACAGCATTCCTAACTGTTTTGACTAAAAATGTCAACATCAATGGCTTCTCCTAGCCAAATTAATTATTTTTCACGATAACATAATTTAGTTCCTATCTTATTTTTTTTTTTAAGATAATTTCGTTTGACAAAATTAAACCAATGCTGCACTTGGCTTCTCTTAAAGCAGGAGGTGATGAATCTGTACAAATACCAAAAAGAATTTCAATCCTGAACTACTAACTCTAATCTCCAACTTTTTTTTAGAGATAATCTCTAAACTCCAAACTTATTCCTTAAAAAGAAAAAGATCTCTAATCTCCAACTCACAACTCTTTACCACTTTACAACCAAACTGATGCATAAATAACATTAAATCATATTAAATCACAAAAAGCACAAGATCGACAAAGCAAACAAAGAATCACCAGAGAACATGTAATTCCTCAAACAAGCATGCATCAAAATTTTTCTTAACTAGAAAAGTAGGAAAAGAAATAGCAGTAAGCTTACCAAAATTCTTACTCTTCAGATCTGAATTTCATTCGCATCAGATTGAACAACACCAATAATTACCAAGCCTTGCTATGCTCAATTTTGATTCTGAATTTTGAACTCCAGAAAAGATAAAAAGAATTTCTTATTATCAATTTTGTACTCGTGACAGGTTAATCACGGGATATGAGAATGCATATTAGCATAAGTAGGACTTATTGACGAGGGCCTGATTTGCTAATTTCCATTCTTTGATTCTCTATAAATATCAGCTCAATCGTTTAAATTTCTCTCGCTCTCCATTTCGAATTCACAAAATTTCCATTCAGTTCTCATTTCGCGCCTGTGAGAGATGAAATCGACCGCCGTATTTCAAACTCCGAAGCCTTCCTCCGCCGTGCGCGGTGGTCGATCAAAGGAATCCCTCCTTCTCTCCTCCGCTTCTAAGCGATCTGAACCAAGTTTGTTTTCCAGCTCCGTTGATCTCAAACGCTCTGATTCGATCACATCTAGTGATTCGAAGATCCCTTGCCTCGTCTTCAGTCCTGCCGACACGAAGATCTCCGGCTCGGGTTTAACCTCCGATGAAGAATCCAAGACATCTGGCGACGTGAAGGTTTTAGACTCCAGTTCTGGATCCGAAAGCACTAAGCCCCCGAAGGTTTGATTCAAAGGTCTTCAGCACTTTGTAGGATTTTGAGATGAGAGATACGGTACTATTTTCAAACTTTTCCAATCTAGTTGCTCTAGATCCAACCCTTTGCTATTTTGAAGGTATCGACTTTCGTTGGAAATTGATTTAAAATATTTTCATTAGATTGTAGCGACAAAACTAGTTCTCTAGTTCTCATCTCTGTGTTTCTCACGTTTTAGAATTACTGTGTCTTTTCAATTTCGTTTCTCTATTTGATAGATCTAACGGTGATATTTAACCCCTATTTTCCAGGGTGTTGCGAAAAGCCTCTCTCCTATTTTCTCGGCAGTTACTGAAGAGGCGTCAGCTGATCAATCCGAGTCATTGCTAGATCCAGCCATAGTTATGTTCAATCAACCACCGGTGCCCACCGAAGAACATATTTGCTTATTTTTCTCGTATTTCGCCTAATTTTTTGCTTTTTCTTATTTCGATGATTTTTTCCTTCTTCTGCGGAAGTTTCAAGAAGCTTGCAGACTCATGCAAACCAGAGGGGAAGCAAACACTAACGATGAGATCGTGAATCGATTGGTTGCACTCTGCGAGGCAGTGCTCCAGAAGGACCGCAGCTCGGAGAAGAAGAAATCGCGGAGGGATCCAATGTTCTGGGCGAAGCTTCGCCTCTTTCTCCTTGTTCTGCTACTGTTTGTAGTGGTGTTATTCGAAATGCAGAGATCTGAACGCTTCTCTCGTGCTGGCAATCCGACTGTAAGTAACTACTATGGGCACGGTTTGGTTCCTACTTGATTCAAAATGTACTCTCTGCATGTTTGTCCAAGTTCTTCATGTTTCTTGTTGTGGTTTATCTATAGTTTCTCGTTTTGATAACTTTTTCCTTGTGAGGAAAAACTAGAATCCGTAATAGCAAATGAATGGCATAGGTTAAATGCATATTTTGTTTACAAGATTTTTACAGTAATACTGGAAGTTCTTCTATTTCAAGAATAAGGGGACAGAAGTTGTGGACTCATTAATAAAACTTTTATGTCTGCTTAATGTACATATGAACATGGTGTGTTCAAGTCACGGTACAATGTCTAGTTTCTCGCTATGAACTGGTTGCCGTTCTCCACTGGTTTCAGAAACGATTTTCTAACACTTCACTTAGCCCTTGATTGCTTTGATTTTCCGAAGTGCTAATGCTATAGAGATCCTAGCAGACAGTATGCTGGCATTACAGTTCCAGCCCATAGGAGTACCGCAAGAGCACCAGCAGAAACCAGTATAGGAGTCCATTTTAGAGCAATAACCTGCTTATGAAAACCCATGAACAATTGCATAAAAATACATACACATTCACTTGTAGAACTATGATTCATCTTCTGTGTGAAGTTCATTGAGACATTGGTTAATTTGGACTACCTCAAGATGTTTGGATCTCCATATCCACTGTTCTATCTGGGGGGATGCTTCTGGTATCCACCATCTGGGTACTTGAGATCATTTAGTATAGTGTTAGGAAGTATAACAAAAAGAATAACGATGAGACTCAATTGATTACTTGGTGTTTGTGCATTGTTGATGACTCTTGATAGTTCTTCCACTACCACGTCTAGGTCTTTTCCATGATCTCCATTTAGCTTTGAGAGGTTGGCTTGTGATCTGGTGTCCAAATACTTCTTTCTGATTTTTTCAATTATGAAATCTGGCAACAAAGAATTAATAACTCAGTGTTCTCAAAAAGCATCAATCCAAGAGACATAGAGGTATTTAATTACAGAAACATCATTACCAAATCTTTTGAATGCATACGGTGTGGTGAATGTATCAACAAGTTTTGTATCTGCTTTCTCAAACTCCTTGCTGCTATCGTACAGATAATGAAATGCTAGTTTTGGTGGGTATGAAGTATTACATAGCGTAATGTATCTGGCAGTGGTTAAGCAGCTGAAGATCCACAGAGATAGAAAGCCATAAGTGGTAATATCTGGTCTGAAAATTATTCATCCATTTTTTTTTCTTTGAGAAGGTAGCATGAAGACATAGCTTAATGAGTCCGATGAACAAATGCTTTGCAATTGTTTTTCTGTGTTTGGCATATTTATAGGCAAGATAAGAATAATGAGTGATTCAGGCGATATTTGAGATGACTTACTGGAAGTTGTAGTGGTTGGAGAGCAGTGTGACTTTCATGTCCTTTAGATCTCTGTCTGCAAACTCCGTGACGATATGGCTGTTTTGCATTAATTTTTCAGAAAATAATTTTTAATTTTTAATTTGATATTTTAATACATTTTTTAAAATTATTTAAAAATTTTATTTGAATATATAAAGAAATTTTACATAATAAAACTTTTTTAGTATTTATTTTTATTATTATATTTTTGAAATAAAAAAATAAAATTTATTTTTCAAAAAAATAAAAATATTTTTATTTTAAAAAAACTAAATTTAAAATTACTTACAAAACGCTCCAAACTCAGCTTGCGGCTTTTGAACTAACAAAAATTCCTTCTTCTCGTCGATTTTCACTATGAAGCCTGCAATAAATCGGTCAAATCAAACAACAGCAACAAAGAAAAGCACAATCCGTTAAGGACTGTTTAGAAGGATTAAAAAGTAAAGTTTTTATAAAAATATAAATATTATAGAAATTTTAGAAAATTGAATTGAAATTTTGAGTAAAAAATAATTATTTATATATACAAATTTTGAGATATATATTTTTATATATATTTTAAGTTTTTAATAATTTTATAAAATAATATAAAATTTTAATGAAAATATGAAATATTTATTTTGAATACTTTCCCAATGTCTTCTAATCATTTTCTTAAGAGAGGAAAAAACAAAAATTACTTCTGCGATCTTTTTATTTACCTACACTATAAAATTTATTTTTTAAATTATTTTAATTTTTAACTCACTTTTAAATTATAAATAAAATAAATTTTTTGCTACAAATTTTACTTTCAAAATTTAAAATTTACTTTCAAGCTCATTTTTAATATAAAATAAATATAAAAAACCACTTTCAAACTTCATTTAATTTTATAAAATTTACTTTAAAAAATCAGTTTAATATCAAATTAAACAAGCTCTAAACAAATCTTTTCGACCAATGTGTTTTTGTCACTTAGGTCATATTTATAAAGATAAACTTATTTTTTATAGTAAATTTGAAAATTAAATTGAAATTTAAAATATTTAATAAAATAAGTTTTTATGCTAAATTTATATTAAAGTAAATTTTCAAAATAAATTTAATAAAAAAATTTATGAATTTAGTTTGTAATAAATGAGTTTAAAAAAATTAGAGTTTAGGCGGTTGTTAAACTGGCCCTTAGTTCTTCGCAAAATTACAATATCAATCGGTATTTCAATGTTTGGTCCTCAAGAAGCTGCATTACGTAACTGGAGAGAGCGGTTTATTTATTATTTTCATCTGATCTTACTCATATCGAGTGAAAATAATTAATAGAGGCTTGGTATCACAAAAACTCTAATACCATAAGTTATACCAAAAGGTTATTTCGGTCATTTATCGCTTCATTTTTCTTCCGCTCTCTCGTGCCCTAGAAATTAGAAACCAGTCTTCATCTCTCTACTCTCGCCTATCCGAGCACTTCCGTCGAATCTTTTCTCTTTTTTTTTCTTTTCAAAACTCGACTCCCTCTCTCTCGATTCGAGTCACCAGATCTGTGGAATTTGAATTCATTCTCAACCTTCGATAGTCGAGTTCTACAGATCTAAGAGAATTTTTGTCGATGAATCACCGGAGCAGGTTTCCACCACCAGGAATGGGCAACGGCCGCGGCGGTGGAGGCGGCGGTGGCGGTGGTTGGCAAAACCCGAATTCGAACTACTACGCTCGTGGACCGCCGCCGGGGATGCAGCAGCAGCAGCTGTACGTGCAACGAAATCAACCGCAGTACGATCAACAGCAGCGGAATCAACGGCAGTATGAACAACAGCAACGCAATCAACCGCAGTATGAACAACTGCAAGGCAATCAACCACAGTATGAGAAACAGCAGCAGTGGACGAGGAGAAATAGCCAAACAAACGATGATAGTGCTCTTGTGAAGCAGAGTCAATCCAATAGCGTCGATTCTAGGTAGATTTATTGAATAATTGAAATTATTCGTTATGTTTCCGTGTCTCTCTATGTGTATACTTTTATTCGATTTCTTCTCTGTTTTATTGTTAAATTTTTATAATTAGATTTCGGTGATAACTGTTAGCTCCTTTGCCATTTTAAAATTTCAGATGTATTTCCTAGGATACTGAACAGAATAGATTTTGGTTTGTTTATCGTTATCTGAATTGTGTTGATTATTTGCTAAGAGAAGGGTGTGTAGGAGAACTGGGCTGCTGTGTGTAACTTAAACTTAGTTGTGGAGCAAATTGATCTGATTTCAAACATTATGTTGATTTTCCTTGGTTTAGAAAGTCATATTTCAAATTTAACCCAAAATGTTGCTCTGAAGCATTTAGTTAGCTGCTAAGTGGAAAGGTAAGAGGGGGTTTTGTCCAGTGGCCCCTAAGAATTAATGGTAATGGAACAAATTGATCTGCTTTTAAACATTGCGGTGCATTTTCATGGTTTAGAAACTCATAATTTCAAAATTGGACGCAAAGGTTGCTCTCAAGCATTTAGTTTAGCTGATAGGTGGAAAGGGAGGAGGGGTTTTGAGCCGGTGGACCCTAAGATTTAATGGCAAGACAATATTGCTTCAGTTGTTATTGAGGATGGATTCACAATTTGACCTATTCATTAAAAAAAAAAAGGTGTCTGAACCCTATTTGTCTTTCCGTTGATCTTTTATCTCTAATCAAGCACTATGTGGAAGCGCAATACATTATACTTTTTGCCTTTTCTATTTACAGTTTAGCATATGCTGGCGCTGATTTGATACTTGGTTCAACTTCTTTCATCAAACACTAGAAGCTTCCTAGGATTATGATCTGGTTTTGATGTGATGCTCCAGTGATGTGAGTGACAATTTTTTACTATTTCCTTATGGTTTCAGTTCTCATGATTGGAAGGCAAAACTTAATATACCACCACCAGACACTCGCTTCAGGACTGAGGTTTGTTATTTCTCTTCTCTTTAAGCTTGTCTTTGTTTAGTCTATATTAATTGTGTCTTGGTTTTAGGTTTTTCAGCTCTTCACATTTTAGTCCACTTTTAGTTGATACGAGATTATAGACTGTCTGAATTTTGTATGGCACCATACTTCTGTAGCCATCATATGTGAATGCGAAAGTTGGAAGGGAGAGTTAGATATTTGTGTTGAAGATAATCGTGATTGTTAGTTTACATTTTTCTTTAAAACTACATTTTACTCCTTTATTGATGTGTATTTATGAATGTGAAATGGAATTTTTAAGCTCTAATACTCTAATGTTGATGCTGTTGACATTGGGCCTTTGACTTTGTAAAGGCTTTATTTGTCAGTTAGTAGGCGATTTGAACATCTGCCCTTAGTTTCAGATGTTGGTAAGGAGTTTAAAATTTTCTTTTGACTGATGACAAGGTCATTATTATTCTTATCTTTTTGTTCCCTTTGAACTTTCTTGAAAGTGCATGGCTGCTATTTTCAGGATGTTACTGCTACAAAAGGAAATGAGTTTGAAGACTACTTTTTGAAGAGGGAACTTCTGATGGGTATATATGAGAAGGGATTTGAAAGACCTTCCCCGATTCAGGAAGAAAGTATCCCTATTGCATTAACTGGAAGTGACATTCTGGCAAGGGCAAAAAATGGCACTGGAAAGACTGCTGCATTTTGCATCCCAGCTCTTGAGAAAATTGATCAGGACAAAAATGTCATTCAAGGTCATAATCTTCATCCCCCAACACCCAACTTACTTTTTTGAACTTATTTGTTGAGCATATAAGTTAACTGTCTCCTTGGATGAATATAGGTATTATGATTTTTATGTCTCAACTATTGGTCTCAGCCCAAAACACTAGTTGCTTGTTAGTATGAAGAAGGAGTCATAACCTCTCCAATGTGAACCACTTATCTAAGGAATAGCATTTTCTGCTATTGAATCTCAAGACTATACATGTGGTTCTATTCTCCACAAAGTCTGTTATAAAATTGAACACAGTAGCATACTGTGAACCATGTTCTTGATGTAACTCCAGAGAATAATTGGTTTTCTCTCTTTGTAAGTAGAGAATATCAGGAAAGACTCTGGAAACTTTCAAATATTTGTGAATAGGACTTATTTTAAGAATGTGAATTGCACTTATTGAACTCCACTCTATCTGCTAAAATTCTTATCGTCATCCTTCTCCTCAAACTTTTCACATATTAGATATGAAAAACTGTCTCAAATGTGTTTGAAGTTTACTGACTCTAGAAAGAGTAAAGAAGAAAATGAAGGGAAGGAGACTCTAACATTAGATGCTCAAGGATTGAGATGGACACTGTTAAAGTTCAATGTGTGTAGTGTGCATGGCTATATACACACCTTTGTTTTCTGGCACTGTAGTTGTTTTCCTCAATTTTTTTTCTTTGCTCCTATCGCCTGATTGTACTTGTTGTTTCCTTGTGTGTTTTTTCCCCTTTTGCTCGTATAGTCTGATTAAACTTAATTGGGTGTAGTTGTTATATTGGTTCCAACACGAGAGTTGGCTCTTCAAACATCTCAAGTATGCAAGGAACTTGGTAAACATTTAAAGATTGAAGTTATGGTTTCCACTGGAGGTACAAGCTTGAAGGATGACATCATGCGTCTGTATCAACCTGTACATTTACTTGTTGGCACACCGGGGCGCATACTTGATCTGACCAAAAAGGGTGTTTGCGTATTGCAAAACTGTTCAATGCTTATAATGGATGAGGTATGCATCCCTGCCCCAACTTAGCACTATAGGTCTTTTAACTATATGCATATTCGTAAGTCCACCCCTTCAGGTTCTTAGCCTGTTTTAGTAAGTTGTAGTATCTTGTACGCTGGCTAATAAGTGTTTTCACGTATCTGAAGCCTTTTCTTATTACATGACCCTTTAATTATCAATTATATTGGAAAATCAAATTGGCTAGGCTGCCAACATTTTAAAGCTTAGAAGTCAGCGTTCAATAGTTGAAATGGAATATTCAAAGAAAATTTTATGGCAGGGTCATCTTTAATATCTAATTGCTATAGTATTAGGAGTGTAGATTTCTTTTCGAAAATTGGAAGAGAAACATTCCAAATAAAAAGCTAACACTTGAAGATTAAAAATGTTATGTACAACAATAACTAAGAAATAGTATCAACTTTGTAATGTTTAATTGGAATCAATACTTCTGCAATTTGCTCATCTTGTTACTGATTTTCTTGTTTTAGTGTTTTAATGCTGCATTTTGTATCATTCCAAAAGCATGTTTTGCCTGCTCGTCTGTCTGATTGCTGTACTTTTTTTGCACATTACTGATATATTTTGTTTGGCCGTCCCATGACTTGAGAATTATGACAGAACTAGCTGACGATTGTAGGCTTGCTGCTTTGATGCTACATGCTTCTTCTGTTTTTACAGGCAGATAAGCTTCTTTCACAAGAGTTTCAGCCATCGATCGAACACCTGATTAGTTTCCTTCCAGCAAATCGACAGATCTTAATGTTTTCAGCAACATTTCCAGTCACTGTCAAGGAGTTTAAGGACAAATATCTACCTAAACCTTATATAATCAATCTCATGGATGAGCTTACACTCAAAGGTATCACACAATATTATGCTTTCGTGGAGGAAAGACAGAAGCTTCATTGCCTCAATACACTATTTTCAAAGGTTTAGCTGCTGGTGAATTTGTATTTTTTTAATACTTTAGGATTGCAGTATCTTAATGTTCCCATCAATTTGCTTCCAGCTCCAAATCAATCAGTCCATTATCTTCTGTAACTCTGTAAATAGAGTGGAATTGCTGGCCAAAAAAATCACCGAGCTTGGTTATTCATGCTTCTATATTCATGCCAAGATGTTGCAAGAACATAGGAATCGAGTTTTCCACGACTTCCGGAATGGTGCTTGCAGGAACCTTGTTTGTACAGGTGAAAAGGATTTCTTACTAAGTTTTTCAGTCTGTCATTTTGTATTTAATTGCCTGCTCTTGTTTTTGGATCAGGCTTGGATGCTTGATCATAGTGTCTGGCTTTGTTCTTGTATTTTGCATTTCTTCCACTCCTTCCGGAATCTTTCACTTAATAACAGCACATCGCATCGAATGTAATTTGTGATGCTGTGAGTGTCTTGCCTTAGGAATCTAATGCTCTGAGTTTACAGATACCAACAATAGCATTTTTATATCATCAGTAGTACTAGGTGCTTTTTGGAGCAAGGCTGCAAGAGTACTCATTGGTAGTTGTTGCTGACTCATTCCATCTCGCTAATGGTTGTATGTCGTGATTAGCATCTTCTGCTGGACTTGTTTATGTTCTTGGTTTGCATCTTATAGCATTTATGATGGAATTGCCTTATTAGTGTTGATGATTTGCCAGCTTCATTGGAGCTTCTAATTTTCTCTCATTTGCGTCGTAGATTTGGATATCTGTCTATATTTATCATAATGGTTGTAAATTCTTCTGAAGGAGTTTAGGTTCAGAACTTTCAATAATTGCTACTCACTAGGTGGATTAATGTATCCGTTACCTAAGACTTTTCTGTTTTATATTGTGTACTTTCATGTTAATAGCATTATCATGTTCTTGCAGATCTATTTACAAGAGGTATTGACATTCAGGCAGTTAATGTTGTCATCAACTTTGACTTCCCAAAGAACTCGGAGACTTACCTGCATAGGGTATGTGTTCAATAAGTGGAACGAAATTAGCTGATACTATGTCTTTGTTTTTGGCATTTAAAAACTGTTCTTATTGCTATCAGTAAAGTACTGGTATTAATTCATGAATGTTACAATTTTCTCGGAAAGTGCATGACTAAGCCCTGTAGCTATAGCATACAGTTTTTGCTTTTTTCGTTGATGTTTTTGGGTGACGAGAAATTATTCTACTTCTTATGAGTTTCCTACTTGTGTTATATAGCTGATGCATACAGTAGCTATACATGGGTGTAGTGCCCCAAAATCTTGTATGCTAGTTCTGAATGCTGCTTCTGTTTCTTTCAGGTTGGTCGTTCGGGTAGATTTGGTCATCTTGGTTTAGCAGTGAATTTGATCACATATGAAGACCGTTTCAACTTGTGAGATGTCTTCCATTTCTTCTGTGCATTGCAATTCTATTGTCACATTCTATTAATGCTCGCTATGTCCTTTCAGGTATAGGATTGAGCAAGAACTTGGTACTGAGATCAAACAAATCCCTCCTCAGATTGACCAGGCCATTTACTGTAGGTGATTGGAATGTACAAGTCTTGAAGATGCTAACCATGTAAATATGAGCTTACTAGGTAAGAAAGGCTTTTTTTCTGTAAAACGATTAGGGTGTGATTAGTTTTCTCTTTTTCATATAAATATGAGCTGCTGTGTGTTGTATATCCATGTTTTATTAGCTTTGACCTCTTAATTTTCAAAGAATATTGCAGAAACTGGTCATGTGTGCAGGTTGAGATAATTATGAACTTAGGTGATTTGGAAATGCTGTTCTGAAATCCTAGGGGAGTAATGACCCTTGGTTTCCTACGCAAGAAGCCCTCTAAATTTTTTATTACCTCTCGTACAGTTTTCATGCTTCTGTCTTGCTTTTTTTTTGCATGTTGCTAATGTTGATGTTGTTTATTTGATGTAATGATTTTTATACAGGTGATTCATGCCCTTTGCAGAAGTAGAGTTCAGTGGTTAGTTTGACATGCCATGGAATGTAAAGCTTCAACATTTGCTGGGACCTATACGGTTAATTTGGTTAGATGAGCCTTCAATTTCCAATTATGATCATCTTCTTGTGAAATGTGGTACTGGTAGATTGTGCTTGTGCTTTTAGTGCTAACAACAAGTACTCCTGAAGTGTAGAGCTCCACTAGTCCAGAGGCTTGGCTGCCTGAAACTTTGGTTCTATTCACAGGATTCCAGGGGCTTAGCAAACCTTAAACTGTAGTCCTATTCGAGGTTTATGTGCTGTCTGAAGGTGGTTGTATCTTGACACTGTAAGCTGCTGCAGGGCTTGCCGTGACATATTCTGGTAGGAGCCTATCAGATCAGACAGTGCACCTAGTATTTTAAATGCCTGCTTAGCTCGTAGGAAAAGACAGTTGCATTTTCTATCATTTTATTTTTTTTCTTGATGCTCTTGTGATTACACTTTTTATCAACAATGTTCATTTGCAATATGGTCTACTATCTAAAACTTTTTCTTTTGCAATTGACCCTGATGTTTCATCAGTTTCGTCAGTTAAGCCGAATTTGGCCTCAGCTGCTGGTAAATGTTGGTGGCATCTTTTAGTTTCGGTTAGCTACGGCTTAGCAGATTGGAAGAGTGAAGACATTATAAGTATTTTTAAGCATGTCGGAGACTGTTGCACCTTCTTGATATAGATGCCTAGGTGGATGCAATATTCTGAAGGTACAGAATTTTGTTTTATTCTTTTTTAAATGCAAAATCTTTAAATGATTGCTCCGAATATAGTTTTGAGACCCTTTTTGCCATTATTGAAACGACTAATTAAAGTTGTTAAAGGAAAGCTTTCCTAAAAATTCCCTTCGGATGCTGTGGATGCACATTAACCAATACCTCAAGCTCTGCTAAGGCCAACTTACGGTTTCGAGTAGACGAGGCTAGCATAAAACACTTGGTTGTTGCGTCTTTCAAGTTTCAGCTTCCAGAGATGCTGGAAGCTTCATGAGAAATGGGATTAGCTTCTTGATATAGATGTCACAACCGTCTTTTGTCATAGCTCAAGTTTCTAAACGACATTTCTGTTTCTATTTTTTTTTCTTTTTTTTTGGTTGGCCACATCAATCTATCACTTCCATAATCTGCCTTGTCTGCTCCTTACGGCTTGAAAAGATGAAAAAGACTTGACTTTGTTATCAAAGAAGCAGAGGCTTATCTTGTTACAAACTGTATGTTCCGAGTATTTACAAACACAAAAAGATAGAGTTATTTCTGTAGAAAACTTGCACTAGAACGAATAACCTAAATTTGCAACTTGGCAAAGCAAATCCTCAAAACATGAATATTACAATGAGAGATCATAAGAAACAACAATCGGAAGTCTGAACAACTCTTTTGCACAATAATATTAACCACCGAAGCACATGAAACCTTTCTTTGGAGCTTCACCTTTGGCGCGATATTTTGCTGCTTCCTCCTCTGCCTTGAGCATTTCTTGCCCTCTAAGAGCCTGTACATTTGCTCTCTTCTCTTCGGCTTGTTTATGGATCATGGCTATTTTATTTAGCATTTTTTCTGCATATTCTGCCTTCTTTCTATCCAATCTTTCCTGCACATCACTCATGAATTAGTTTATTTTGAAGTTTACTCTTCAACACTGGACAAAAAAGTTGCTCCGCAACAAAGTATTACCAGGGCGTTCGTCTTTTTACATATTAACTCGACCAACAAAACCCAAGTGCAGGAGATAAACTGCAAACAGATACAGGCTTACAGCTATACTAGATTACTAGTTCACTCCTTTGTATGTAAAAGGTCTTAAAAGTTAAAACTCCGATCTTGCCATCGGTTTCAATTTTCTACCAGCATTACCCAAAAAAAAAAAAAAGAAAAGAAAGAATCAAAAGCAACCTTCTCATCTGGAAAAGTATTAAGTTGTAAATTACTGCAAAAGCTACCTAAGTGAAGTCACTAACAAGTAGTTGTTTGCCTAAGGAAACTACTTAAATAGTTCATAATTATGAAATTCAGATAAAATGACGAATCGCAAGTTGCAAGAGGATACAAAGAATCTAGAGTACCTCCATTTTCCTCAGTTCGGCTTCAGCAGCTGCTTTCTTGGTGTTTTCCCATGCCTGAATTGATGATATCTTTTTTTGAGCCCTATTAGAAAAAATTTGGGAAGAAATTCAATCATTAAAGCCTCACTGATATTCTAACATACAGCAGAAAAACGCCTGTTATAAGGCTCTTGCCATTATTGCTATTATAATACTCCATCTTCTTTGACACAATGAAATTGTGAGATTATCATTATAGAGATTTGATACAGTAGTGACTACCTCATACAGAAAGCTAATTGGTATTGTTCGCACCTAACAGATATTCTACTATTTCAGTTTGATGCAGTTTTTTTCAACAAAGTGCATCTTAAGAAGGTTCCATAATAGCTCTCTAGAGTTGATCAATGTTATCAAAATCCCGATTTAAATTTCTTACGATTTTACTTCACCCAAACGATTCCGATCTTAAGTAAAATCTTTTTTGAGTAAAATCCCACCAAGATCCCGATTTAAATCTCAAAATTGGTAAGATTTCGATCTTTTTACGATCTTATACGATTTTATTTTTTAAAAAATTTTTGTAATTAACTATATTTTAAAGTCTTTTTTATAAAATTTTAGTGACTTTTCTATAAAATTTTGAAGGTTTTCTGAAAAAATATAATTTTGAGAAATTTTCTATAAAATATAGAGAAATTTTTTTATAAAATTTAAAAGAACTTTAAAATTCTTTTAAATGTACTAAAAATTCTTTTAGAAAAAATATTAGAAAAACTTCTATAAAAGATTCTTAATGGTATTGACAAAAAATTTTATAAAATTTATCGGTACGTAAAATCTTACGATCTTACTGTAAGATTCCGATTTTACGATTATAATCAAGCGAAACGATCCTATCTAAGATTCCGATTTTGACAACCTTGGAGTTGATACTCACTTGTGCTCTGCTTTGGATTTCTCATTCTCCTCCCAAGCCTTGATCAGTGAAATTCTCTTATCAGTTTCAACTCGTGCTAGAATAGTATCTGCAAACAAAGCCTTCTCAGAAACTTCTCCCAGTTAAAAACTGTACTAATCTCAGTATTCTGTTAAACGAATATCTTACCTCTATCCTTTGCACTAGTTGGAGGAAGATCTGCAATTGCATAGAAAAGGAAAGAAGAGTAAGTGCCGGCAACGACGAAACATTGCACAAAATTCAGCTCAAAAGCAAAGGAAATTTGAATATACCATCCTCGTGCTTAAGAAATTTCAAGTGCAAACAATTCACTCCTATGAATGAAAACTTGAATCCTAACAAACTGCTGTGCTGAAGTTACGTAATGGACGTAATTCTACCGAATGTTAATATGGAGAGAGTTTGAAGTCCTCGACAAATAATTTGGTTAAGTTGTTTACTTTTTGAATTCTTCAGAGGCATAGGTTATGTTTTCCTTTTTAAATAAGAGAGCATAGATCAAAACTGAAACACCAAACTTAGCTTTTTTATTATGTAGAATTGTTTAATATCTTAACATAGATCAAACATGAACAGTGGTCACCGATTCATTTTCCCTTCGAGATAAACTTTAGCAATACAAGAAAAACTTTCAAGTGAAATCATTGAGTTAGCGAAACAAGCCTCAATTAAATCTAAACATAAAAGTTTTCGTACAGAAGAATACAAGACAACCAACGAATATATAGTAAATAAATTATTACAACGACAACAAAACAGAAAGGAACTTTTTTTTCCATAACAGAAACGTCTTAAATTTTTTTAAAACAGTATTTTCGTTCAAGATTAGATTGATTTACCATTGATGGCAAGTGCTTTGGAATCATCACGCTTCTTCTCTTCGTGAGCCATAGGAATCATCCCTTTATCTTCATCAAAGGCCATCTCTTTCTTCACCCGGGTCTCTGTTTCTAATTGCGGCGGGGGAGCTGTCTCTACCGGAATATCTTTTCCTAAAGGGGGTGCTGAAGCTTTCTCCTTCACCTGTGGTGGTGCTGGCGTTGCCGTATACGTCGGGGGTGCCGGAGCTGTTCCAACTTGTGGTTTTGGAGCTGGCTGAGCTTCTGCCATGGCTAAGCTGAGGTTTTTATAGGTTGATGATGATTACAAGATTTGTCGGATTGTTTTCTTAAAAAAGGGTAAACAATTGTGTGAGTTGACAAAGAATGGGATTCTAAATTTTGGTTAACATTTGTACGACGATGCTTTGATGTTGGTGGGAGTGGAGAGAATGATTAAAATCAATTCAGTTCAATGATATATTTAGAACAACTAGGACAGCAATGAAGAATGGATACACAGAGAGACGACGTTGATTTGATTAAAGAAGGTTGCTTTCTTTTTTAAAAAAAGTAATGGAAGCTCTTAGAATGAATTTGTTTAATTATTTGGTAACGGTGGTTTTCTGGAAGTCACTCTTCAAAAGAAAAGAAATCCAAATTCCTATTATAAATTTCAACTCCTCCATTTTTGTGCTCTTTAGAAACTTCAAGATGATAAATATAGAGGGAGGAATAAATTTGTCGTGGCATGCTTGATGGCTCCAGTACTCCACGTCTCCGGTCAGATAAAGGCATATTTTAAATATTTATAATTAAGTTTCATAAAAATAAAAAATAAAAAATAAAAAATAAAAAATAAAATATTTTTTAAAATAAAAATAAAAATAAAATTTAGTATTTATATTTTAATAGATTTTAAAAATATATTAAAAATTAAAAAATATAATTATATTAAAAAATAAAGTTTTGAATTTATTATATAATTGAAATATATAAATTGACAAAAAAATTAAAATTACGAGCGTTGAAAGCACTAAATTCAAATAGAATCATTCAAAACGGAAAAGAAATACTTTAACGAACATGTTTTATTTATTTATTAGTAGATAAATCTAGTAGGGTGGAGAGCATGATGAAAGATAGAAAGATTAGCGTGCGTTTTTTTTAAATAAGTTTTTAAAAGTGAGTTATTAAAAATAATATTATTAAAAATAATGTATTTTTTATTCAAAATAAGTTAGAAATGATTTTTATATTTTTTTAAATAAAAAATAAATTAAAATAATTTTTAATAGAAGAGAAGTCATTGTTGTGTATAAAAAAATACACCCTAAGTACGTTTGGCATTACAATTTTGGTGGAATGCTTGGTTAGTTTATTTTAATTTATTATTTTAAATATTTAAATTTTAAGTACTTAGAAATTATAGTTTGTAAAAAGTATACGTAAATATTTTTATTATTTTTGAAAATAAAAAATAATTTTGTGATAATAATGTTATAATATTAAAAAATTTTAAATATAAATATACATAATTATATATTATAGAATTTATAAATTTAGCTCCTATTTATTAGATAGAAAAAGAGAATCTCTGAAACGTTTTTAAAAAAGCTTCTTTGTTTTACTTAATGTCAAACAACCTTTAATTCTTTTAAAAAACTCACCCCTATTATTCTAAAATTAATTTTTTAAATCTTAAAATATATTTTATGCTTTAAAAATTATAAATAAATTATACATCATACAATATTTTTATACATATAATTGATAATAAAGAATTAGAACTCATCTCATTCATCTAAAATATTACATCCAAAAACTTTTTATTTAATAATTTTTATACTTAGCAACCCAAAAGCAAAGCTTAACGCGTTGTTGGCAAAAACCAACGGCTTTAACGAACACAGAAATTATTCTAAAGAGCGTTTTAAATTGCTTAGTTTAACACAGTTTTTCAATTTTTTTATTATATATTTTTAAATATACTTTTACAAGTATTTAAAAATTTTATTTAATTAAAATATAAAAAATTAATATAATGAAATTTTTTATTATATATTTTTATTTTTTTAAATAAAAATAAAATTATCTGCTGCAGGTCGAACACGGAAGAGAGCGGAATAAAAAGATTATCTAATAACATACATGTCCTACTTGTTCTAGAATTTCACCAACTCTGAAATCTATGGTCTCTAAACCAAAATTATCACAAAAATAAATAACGCAGACGTCAATAAATTGGGTTGTATTGATCTCGTTAATAATTAGATTATAATTGCTTCTAATACAATTTATATATTTATTTAATTATTAATGCTAATTTAATTTATTTAATAATTAAATAAAATTTAGTTAATAGATAAAATACTAAATTAAAAATATAAATTTAACTTCTACTATAATAAATGAAATTGATTAACTTTTATATATTTAAGACGAAAAAATATTATTTGAAAAATATATAAATTAAAGTAATGTTCAATAATATTGTTTTAAATATTTTACATTTATTAACTAAAATATTGTATATAAATAATTATACATAATTAAATTAATTTATTGGATCAATCAGATTGATTCAAAATTAATTCAAATCTGTTTAAGATCGAGTCTGTACCTATTTAAATAAATTAATTTTGAATTAAATTTTCGAATTCCAATTAGCTATGGTCACTGTTATCTAAAGATCTGTTAGTTTATAAATGCCAAATCACTTGAGGTATTCAAACTAATAACTTGTCCTTGTTCGTTCCCTAGTTTATAAGTTTTATTAAAATCCTTAAACACAATATATTACTAAATAAATTTTTAAATAAATTTACAATAAAAGATTGGAACAACTAAGAGAGCGTTTGGTAAAACATTTTTTAAAACTAATTTTTTATTTTAATTTTATGTTTTTAATATATATTTTATAAATACTTAAAAAAATTATTTAAAAATTTAAAAATATTAAAAATTTACATAATAAAAACTTTTATTATTCTTTTAATCAAAAAAATAAAAGTTAGTTTTTAGAAAAATATTTTTATTCTCTATTTAAAAAAAAAATTTAAAATCACTCCTGAACGAACTAAAACCTATAAACAAGTTTCAGCATATCTTTCCCGAAAAATGTAAATATTTGTACTGTAACATATTTCATATTTTGGTTTTTCTTTAATAAGAAACTTGTTAAGATCTTCTGCAATGAAGAAAAGGTTAGAAGGTACGACGGGTGTTCATTTATTAGGTAATTAAGGCACCGTTGCAGTTCTAAATAATTTTTTTAATTTTTTAAGTTTTAATATAAATAAAAATATTTAAAAAATTTAGTCACAAATTTTTCTATAATTTTTAATATTTTTATGTCAAGAAAAAACTTGTTTAACAAAGAAATTTCTGAAAGTAATTTTTAAAAAAAAACTATACTCAGTACGCAAATATTCCTAACAAATAATGATCGTCTTTAGTGAAACCATTATTTTGTCAACAGTACACCAATTTATTTCTTTTCTTTCGGATGAAATTGCATACCTGAAGCCCAATGGAGTCTATCCAGAAGGCCTAGTAACATATCCAGCCCAATTAATTAAACCGCTAATTAAAACTGTTAGTCCCACATTGTTTAGTTGGAAGAAGGGGCACGTCTGAATTATGCATAAGTAGAGAACCAAGGGGTAACGTTGGTTTTCATCTTTGCGCTTGGGGCAATGACGCAGCTAGTGAGGTAAAAACCGAGGCGCGTCTATTGCTGGTTGAAAACTATTTCCAAACCCCCTCTTCGGCCCGGGTTCAGCCCGGCGCCGTCGAGAATTTCTGGAAGGGCTCCCTCTTAACCCAGGGTAAAGCCCTACAAATCCTAATTTCTCAAAATTTTTAATTAATTTGTTCATCTTAAAAATCTTTCAATCGAGAATGATTAATTAATTATATGTAAAGATTGTGTCGAAATAAGGATGAATTCAATCGATGTTAGAAGTAGAAACCAATGGTTGATGTTGATTCGGAGCAATGGGGAGAGTGTTCGATGCTGTTATATCTAGTTATCGATCTCTGCCGATGGAAGGGAAACCGCAAATGCAGGAGAAAACAGTTGTCGCTGCTTTCCTTCTCTCTAAACCTGCTGGAGGTATTCGAACACGTGAACTGTGTAGCGTAGTTAAAAAGCAACGGAAATCTAGGGATTGATTTTGCTTTTTGGTTTAGATGATTTAGAACTAGAAGTATTGGCTTTGGGAACAGGGACAAAGTGCCTCACAACGATCTCGGCTTAGCCCCAGAGGTGACGTTGTTAATTAGTCGCGCGCTGAGATTGTTGCTCGGAGATTAAACGGTTTTTGAATTTCTAATTGTAGCTGGTTGTTGTTGCTTGTGTTTGTGGTAACTGGGATAGAGTGATATTAGGTTCTTTTATTCGAAGATTAAACGGCTAGAGGAGATACGTAATCAATAAAATAATGGTGAAAAAGGTGGATCTCTTGAGAAGCAATCGTTGAATTCTGTGCTTTACTACGATGAGCAGCAGAAGAAGTATGCTTTAAATCCTGGTTGGTGATTACATCTTTTATGTCAGCCGGTACCCATGTATGTTCAGTTGGAACTTTATTATGTTTTTTTAAGAAACTATTGGAACTTCAACTGATTCATGCAATTACTAGAGTTAAAGCTACATGGACATTGTTATACTCAGCAATTTGGTACAATGCCTTTATCTAGTTTCGTCTTTTGAATAGGTGGGGGCATCTCAGGTAGCATTGCCACCTTCTGTCGTAGTGCGAGATCTTGCTTTAAAGGGCGACACTTTACTTGATGATGGAGTGGATTCAGGTATTCATAGAATTAGAGCGGGCGGTGTTTCATATTTCAGTTTTGAGTTGAGATGGGACTGTTCTTTTAATTTGCCATATGTCATAATTGTCTAGTCTTGAACTGAAAACTTGGCTTTAGTGTCACAGAAGTGAACAATCTTTTCCTAGATGTTGGACTTGTCATTTCTTTTCTAATTTTAAGTCTCAATCAAAGGATTGTGAAAGAAATGGGAATGGAGGAGATAATGACTATATTATACATGTAACTTCAATTTCGTGATTGTCATGTAATTTGGTCAGCTGTTGAGAGTGCCAATTTTCTGTAAATTGCCATGGTATATGTTGCTGAATATGGAATAGAGTTTTATCATGAAGGCGAGCAAGGACATTCCAGAACTCCAGCAAAGCGTGTGCGGTGCTCCTCAGGTAACTATACTCATGTTATTGATGAGGTTCATGGGAAGCCTGGAAAAGGTGAAATGACAATGTCAATGAGTTGTTCAGATAAAATAACAAGTCGGAACGTTTTGGGACTTCAAGGTTTCTTTTTTCGTAAGCCAGCATCCTGATGTAAATCTTGTTTACATATACAGACTAGATGATCTTCCTAATACCTTTATCCTGTCATCTTGCTCATTGCAGGGGCTTTGCTTTTCCATTGATGCAGCCTTCGTGTCTTCTGTGACTGTGGGTAATCTAACTGGGATGAGTTGAAAGACTTCGAATTAAAAGTTCACTTAGAGAAAGTTCTTTGTGGTCTTGTGGCTACTCTTTGTGAAAAACTATCAATTCCTTTCCATGTTAATAAGCCAGTATCCATGTTGTACTGTTTTCGTGCTGCTTTTCGCAGGATTGAAACTCATGCAAAGATTAATGTCTTAACAGCTACGCATCTGTAGTGCCTATCCCACCAAGGAGTTCCAGCTATCAAATGATAATGAACCTAGTCTAACTTTTTGGGTAGTCTATGGTTTGTCCATTTTGTCCTAACTTTTTTGTTACAGAAATTGAGTTTAAATGATTATTTTTTCATTAACTCAATCATAATCGGTTCCAAAGTGTACCATGAATGATTTTCTTTTTCTTAGATATTCCATTTGCAGGAATAAATCTGGTTTGCATGAGATTATTCTGGGAACAACAGGGAGGAAGTAGGGTACTTTTGCTAAAGGGGCGTGCTCACCTGCAACTGAGTCATCTCTCTGCAAGTAAGAAAACTGAGATGCTTTTGACAATGATATCATTGCAGGTTATCTTGTTCTATCTAATAAACTGTTGAATTTGACTTGCATATGCTTCTTGCAATGTAGAATTTGAATGACCTTTTCTTATTCATGGCAGCGACTAGCAGAAATCTATATGACTCAAAGATAAAGCTGCTGAATTTTTGACGATCTATCTTATTTTGATATGAAGGTACTGCACTTATCAGCTGATTTAATGCGATTATTTTAACTACTTGTCCTTGAATCAGCATACACGGGTTATTTCAAAATTACATATTTCATAGATCATGGAACTCGCAGCTCTGGAAGAAGGTAATTGTGTAGGTTCCACAAAAAACTGGTAGATATAAACAACATGATGGAGATTGCTGGCTGATTTCATCAAGAAAAGTTCTGGAAAAATTGCTTCTAATAGTAGCATTCTGCTTTCAATCTACATTTTTTTGCTATTGCTTATAACTCAAAGTGGTTGGTCTTTACGAATCACCTCGTTTCTCTGCTGTCCATATTAACTAGATGAGCAAAATTCTTCAAATTTGCTGGGTATTTGATTGTAAATATTGTTTCTCATTGATGATAATTCTCTACATTGCTTGCGTCGTTCCCCAGAAAGATATGAACTACTCTATGTACGAGATCTATGTTCTTTTTATCAAATGTGAAAAGCATCTCATCTTTTTCGCAAACCTGTTTTTACTGTTATTTATAATATCCTTGTAGACCATGGCTCATCAATACAGGCAAATCTAAGAGTTTCAATGTCCGCCTTTTGATACTTGGTCCTCAAAGCCGCAGATCCTGAGCTACTTCATGATTGATTGATGCTAATTATTTGCAACTGTATCCTGCTCATTCCCTAGCTAAGGTACTTTAATTTGAGATATAATCTCTAAAATGCTTGTTTGTGCTCTATTTTGTATATCAGGCCTGCTTATATAGTCCTTTTGGCAGGAAAGATAACCAAAACTTTGTGAAGTGATTCTAAAGACTAAAAAGCCTAGGCCATCTATGCATTGACAACAGAGCTCAAAATACACTTATAAGTGCTCAGAACTACACTCCTTGCTCAGTATGTATGGAAGCTTTTCTTCTGGATGAGGTAACTGAGCGGAAAATGCTACCAACTTCTTCTGTTGTATGAGGTTGCAATTGAAATGTTCAGATGTCACTCTCTTTGGCTTGTGAATTAGATGACTACAGAACCTGTCACCATACTGGAAGTCATCTTGAATAGAGCTTATACACCTTCCGTGAACGATCAAACACAGTTTTCCTCGATCTCTTTGGCAGAACATCAGAGGCAGCAGGTCTTGCTGTAAGGTTCAGCTCTTAAGGTTGCAATAAGACGCATAGGAAGGAAGAAAAATAGCTAAAAAGTTGACATAGTTAGCTGTAGCATAAGACATCTGTATTTAATATTTTGTTTAAGTAATACGAATGAAATTCATCAATTATGATTGAAGTTTTCAGCAACATGAGTAATGTGTATAATTTCATTATGTTTACGAGCCGAAGGAGCTGTTCAGAAATATTTAAAAAAAAAGAATTTCTAGAACAAAAATATTTAAAAATTTAAAAATAATCTTTATTTATTTTCTAAAAAATAGTAATTATAAATAATTATAATATTTATGATGTAAAATATTTTATATTTTAAAAATAATTTAAAAAATAAAAAATAAAAATAAAATAAGTTTAAAAAGACACTCACAAACGTCATCGTAGTCTTTTAACTTGCCAAATTGGTAACCAGATCTTTGATATATGTTAACATGCATCTGAGTCATAGAGCACTCTTGCGCCGGACACATACAATTTATGTACTGCTGTAACTGTAGAAGAGCATGCTTAAGAAGACAAACCTTGAAATGGTCACGTATAAAGAATTTGAAGCTTTGCTATTATTATACATGAATGAAAGTCTTGTCAAATGAAATTTGGTAACCAACCTAAGGGAAGATGCCATGTCTCATCGATGATAACGATTATTTTCTTTTTTGTTTCTTTTCTCTTACGACGATTGCAATACAAAAATGAGAAATACAAGGATGAAATTTCGTTGCGACTTTTTTGGCTTTGTTCAAATTTTCAGAGCAATTAATTTCCTTTTTTCTTTTCTTCTTTTTTCTCTTCTTTTTTTTCTTCTTTTTTTTCTTCTTTCTTCTCTGGTTTAGCTGGACCATCTTTTTTCTCCTCTTTTTTCTCTTCTTTAGCTGGACCGACAGAAATAATCTCAATTTTCCCTAATTTTTTCAACTTCTTCGCTACAGCTACTGTGTCCATATCGCCGATGAGTGTCATCTTCTGCTCTTTCAGATCAACAGCAATCGAATCAATTCCTGTAAACCAAATATTTTTCGTTAGCTTCATTTTCTTTGGAATAAAAATTTTCACCAGAAGGCGTGCGATCATAGAAAAAAAAAACAAAAAAGAATTTACCGTAAACATCGGCAGCAGCTTCGATTGCTTTCTGCTTTGTTTTCTCATCATGCATAGCCAGAATCTTAAGCACAACTTTCTGTTCATAAAATGCTCCCAACTCTCAAAATAATGCTGAGAAATAATTTAACAAACTTTTTTTAAAAGAGTTCATTTATGCATACCTGTGCCATCTGAAGCTATAAGAATGTTTCCGGTGTCAAAAATCACTTTTTGAGAGAGCAGCAAAAGCTGGAATGAGCAAAGAGGTTATTATTTTCTTGGTCTCTGAAGAGTTTATATAATAAATCCATGCATAGTTCTGTTGTTCTTGCAGAATAACTTACTTCAGAAAAATGCAAAATAGAAACTTTATATATAACAATAATGAAAACATATAGCATTTGTGAATTCATAGTAGGTTTTCCACTAACATGATGAAAATAATGCGTCTGCAATCATTGCGGTCGCAACCAATAAACCTCGTCTCAGTAAATAAGTTTTTATAAAACAAATTTTTTCTAAAGTCGCTAAAAATAAATTAATTTTATATTTATTTAGTTGAAATAAATATAAATATAAGTTTTTATATTTATTTGTAAGGTTTCAAACTAAGTTATCGGTTGAAAAATGTGGTTAACACAGTCACGTCAAAATCGTTGGCTGTCATCTATTCACATTCTCTAGAATCAGATAGTAGCCAACCCGACCAAGTGAGGAGAAAAGTTGGACTTTATAAGTATGCATTTTTCTCACTTTTAAGTCATTTATTTTAGTAAAAAATTATGTTTAATTTAGTTTAACTATATAAAGAATTCAGTATTTAGTTTTAACTTATTTATTATACATAAATATAATTATAATTTTTTAATAATTCATTTTTAATAATTCATTTCAGTCTAAAAAACACTCTATATAAAATCAGAGTTGAGCAACAGCATTAGTGCATTGTGACTATCACCATTAATTTTGTTTACTTCATGAGGACAAAAAAAAAAAGAAAAAAGAAAAAAAGAAAAGAAACTTTCCTGATAATCTATGTTAGACCTGCAGCGTTGTAGAGACACTATAGTCGATGTTGCTCCAAGCAATATCTGCGGGCCTTAAAGAAGTTGGACTTCTGTCTTAGCCCATTTATTTATTGGGCTTCTGAAGTCTTGTAAGGGCCCAAACAAGCCTAAACGTCTGAATGGATCGCCGTAGACTTTTCTCGTCTTCAATAGACTTAAAGACCATGACGTCAAAATCTTGAGATTGTCGAACAATTTCTGTGGTAGATAATTTCTCTATACTTCGACCATTTCTTTGAAAATTAACATATATATATATATATATATATATATATATATATATATTGAGGGATAAGAATACTTTAATTTTAGAGGCATTTTTTCTCTGATTTATAGTCGGAGTGATCTTCAAATTTAATCTTCACCGTTGAATATGAAAATCTATGAGTGAAAAATATACCCATAAAATTTTAACTCAATCGGACCACGAATTCATCTTCATCTGGTTAATTGATCAAGATAATAGAAAGTAAAAAAAATTAAAAATATATATGTTGTACTATTTTTGTTATTTTTATCAAGTGATTGGATAGAGATGAATTCGTGATCCGATTGAGATAAAATTTTATGAATATTCTAACTCATAATTTTTCATATCCAACGTTAAAGATTGGATTTGGAAGTCACTCCGATCATTAATCGAAGAAAGAGTATCAAAGTGCTACTAAAAAAAGAGTGTTCCTATTCCTCCTATATATATATATATATATATAAAGAGTTAATATTTTAAAAAATTAAATAGAAAATCAACCTTGTTATATAGAAAATTAAAACTCAATATATTTTATTAACTTCGGGATACGTATAACTAATAGAAAATTAGCATCATTATTACGTTTATTTAATTTAATCCAACAACTTCTTGTGTAACGTAGAAATCTGACTATTTATCTAATAGAGACAACAATTAATTTAATTAATTAATTATTTAAAGGTGTTTGGATTGGTTGAACGTGTTAGCGACCAGCTCGACATTGTTTCTCTATACATGTCAATGTTAAGTTGTGGAAGAAGACTTTTCGTATATGGACTTGCTTGGCTCTATTCTACGGATATATAACAAGAGTTTGATTATGTTTGTGAGGAAGGAGGAAATTCTGGAGGAGGAGGAGAAGAAGAAGAGCAACAACAGCATGGAAGGAGATCATGATCAGTTGAGTTACTTATGGTTGAGATGGTTGAAGAAGAAGGTGAAGTATCCAGGGAGATTGGTTTTGTATACGTCTTTGAGTTTGATTCTCTTCTTCCTTGTTCTTCTGATTGCTGCTTTCATCTTTCCGGACTCCGTCGCCAACTCTGTAAGTTTCTTCTTTATTTCTTTCAGAAAATCTTTTTCCTTAGTTTTTGATAGCTTCATTTCTTGATTTCCTATTCGATAAAGTTCTCATGATACGATTACATATGAAGTTTTCAGTACATAGTTTCAACTAAGAACTGAAATTTTTCAGAAGATTTTAAATTTTTTTTATTTGAAACAGATATACACAAACCATCTTGAATATGAATCCAACAAAACCGGTTTTATCAATTGAGATTATTTATTTAATTGCATGCACTTTTGAGTTCTCTATTTTAGCAAAAACCAGATTAGTTGTTCTAACGTTACGCAAAATCAAAACCTTTCAAGCATGTATGTTTTTGTTTGTGTGTTAATAAGAGAGTTTTTGGGTAATGAACGAATAAGTGAGTCAATGCACTAGAAGAGTTATATAAAACCTTCACTTGTTTTTACCTGAACAAATTATTAAATAATTTCTGAGTGATCCACTGCGTAAAAGAACCGCACAAAAATTCAATACTTTATTCAGCAACGCGACAGCTTTGTGGAATTTGACTTCTTCAATATAGAAACCTCAAGTGCCTTCTTTTTATTATTCTCAAGTCTTCTGACTTTAGTTTCAATTATTACGGAATTTATTTATTTAACACCTTTAGGTTTGGTTACAACATTCAATGTAAAATCATATGCATGTTATTAGAGTTAGTAGTACGATAAATTATTAGAATTAATGACAGGTTCATGGATATTTTTCTTAAACAGTTTCTTTTCAACTTTAAGAGATTTTCTGCTATATATCAGAAAGAAAATTTTCAAATCTTTAAGCTTGATTTAACGAATCTTAAGCTTTCTTGTTTAATTTAATCTTCGTTCTATATATCTTTGTAGTGATTAGAACGTGGGAACATGTGGATGGATAAGCTCTTCTTTTATCAAACATGGAATTTTCACCTACACCACTAATTGTAAAGCTTCTTTTGATTAATCAAAAGTTTTCAATTTTTAGTACATTTTTTGTTCTTCATTATGGAATCATCTTTTACTCCAATCACTATCACTCGATTAATTTTTCTCCGCTTCTTTCTTTCAAGTGTTTTTGACTGAGCTTGAAACGAAAGTGTTTCTGATTTGCTTCTGATTACCCAAATTCGAACTGCAGTCTCTGATAAGAAGCACAGCTAACACCATTACAGCAATAACATCAACAATCACGCTCTCCAAAAATGAACCTCTTCCGTTCACCTGTACACCGCCCCATATTATCTGCCCTTCTTCACCGTTAACACCACCGCCGCCTTCGCCGAAGAAAACGAAACTTGAAAACCTGCCATCTTGCCCGCAATACTTCCGTTGGATACACGAAGACCTCCGGCCATGGAAGTCCTCTGGGATCACTCGCGAAATGGTCGATAAAGCTACGGAGAGTTCCGATTTTCGGTTAACGATTACAGACGGCAAAGTCTATATCGAAACATTCCATCGGTCTTTCCAGACGAGGGATGTGTTCACACTGTGGGGCATTATTCAGCTTCTTCGCATGTATCCGGGCCGTATACCTGACCTAGACTTAGCTTTCAATTGCGGAGATATGCCAGTTGTGCTTGCTGGTGACAATAAAACTGCAGGAGTACCGCCGGTATTTCATTACTGCAAGGACGATGCGACGGTTGATATAGTGTTCCCTGATTGGTCGTTCTGGGGTTGGTAATTTCGTCGGACACCTTTGTTGGAATGTTTGAAATATTGTCGCCAACTGTTTGATGAAATGCCATGCTTGTATTATTTTCAGGCCGGAGGTTAATATAAAGCCATGGGTGCCTTTGATGAAGGATTTAACGAGAGGTAATAAGAGAGTTGGGTGGGCTAAAAGAAAACCTTACGCATACTGGAAAGGTAATTCGGATTTGGCAGAGAATCGCCAAGACCTCATGAAGTGTAATGTTTCCAACGGTCGCGAATGGAACGCTCGGCTATACAGGCAGGTAAGTGATCACCTTGAGTTCACCATTGCTTCAATTTGCCCAGATTTACTGAACTGATCAGTAGTTAAATTCTACAGAATTGGGAAGTCGAGACACGTAACGGGTTCAAGAAATCGGACTTAGCCAGCCAATGCACTCATAGGTAAGAAACATAAACATTTCGTGTTATGGAGAAACGATTTATATGAGGATGATTTGAAGTTGTTTCGATTGAAGGTACAAGATATACATAGAAGGAAGGGCGTGGTCAGTTAGTGCGAAGTACATCTTAGCTTGTAACTCCCCTACTCTTCTTGTGAATACACCTTATCATGACTTCTTCACTAGGGGACTAGAGCCAGGCAAACACTACTGGCCAATCAAGAGGAATGATAAGTGCCGATCGATCAAGTTTGCAGTTGATTGGGGCAACGCTCACCAGAAAGAGGTACTTGATGCTAGAAACTTATTTCACTCTCACCACCAAGTTTGTAACGTTCTATATTCGTTAAATATGATAGGCACAAGAAATGGGAAGAGAAGGCAGTAGTTTCGTTCAAGAGCAGTTAAAGCTGGAATACGTCTATGATTATATGTTCCATCTACTAACTGAATATGCGAAGCTACTTAAGTATAAACCTACTAAGCCTCCGAAAGCGGTAGAAGTATGCTTGGAATCCATGGCATGCCCTGTGAAAGGGCTAGAGAAGGACTACCTGATTGAATCCATGGTAAGATCACCAAAGGATTCTGGTCCTTGCAGAATGCCACCTCCATTTGAACCCAGTGAACTTGAGTTTATTCTCAAGAACCGACAGAATGCTATCAAGAAGATCGAGTTGATGAAACAAGAAGCCTGGAAGAGTCACCATAGGTAACGATAAAAGTAGTATTTTCAGCATGATTATTTTGGTTGCTACTAGTTTTAATAATACCAATTACCAAAAACATAGAAATATAAAATGGTGTTGAGGTTGTATAACACAGACACACAAGGATAATAAGCCTTGCTCTATAGTCTACAGATGTCTGCAACAGTTATACCTGTAGTTCAATTTGATTGCAAACGTTTCTTTTGTGAACGTTCAGTTCTATCTTGTGTGATGCTTTTGACATCAAGATCTAAACGTTCAGTTCTATATTAAACTCATTTCTAACTTTTTTTTTTCAAACTCTATTAAAAAAAAAATTATCTAAACAATTGAAAATGTGCTTCATCGCTCTAAAATGAATTTTTCATTAAAAAATTACTTACATCAATAAGTCATATCAAGATGATTTTTCATATTTATTTTTTGATATTTATCACTGATCAATATGGTATAAATAAATAAATAAATATATATATATATATAACTTTTTATTAAAAACATAATGATTATGCTGAAGTTATTTTAAATATTTTATTTTTATTCTTTGTTTATTAGATTAAAAATTTTAATAAATAAAAAATTTGAGAGTGCTTATTGAAAAAAAGTTTTTAAAAAATAAAAAATATTTTTAGAATTTTTGTAAAACGAATTTTAATTTTTTTACTTAAAAAAATAATAAAAATAACTAATAGAAAGATTTTACAACGTAAAATTTTTTTGTACTATTAAAAAAAAAAATTATAAAATATTTTAAAAATTTTGTTGAAAAGTTTGAAATAAAAAGTTAAGAAAAAACGACTGCCCAAACATAGCATAATGAATAGAACATCCTCCCTGGTGCTTCCTTTGTCAAGTATATCCATGTTACTTCTTGAGCAAGCCACACAATGGGACCTTTTATGATACGAGATTAAGAGGTGAAACCTGCTAACAAACTAGGAATGTGCCTGAATACTAAATGATGTACTTGTTGCATAAGCATTTCCACGAAACTCTTAATTGAAGGTAGCATGCATGCTCCAACTCATGTTTAGCTTCTACATCTGCAACTCTCATGAGCCAATCCTTTGTTGCTGAAGAGCTATTTCCTTTGTCTTATTGTGCAAATGGAATGCTGGATTCTTAAATTTACACGCCTTAATGCTGGATTTACACCTTAAAGTTAACTCTGTAAATTAAAATTAGAAATGTGAAATATCCCGTTTCATATGTGTTCTTTCCATTTTTCTCCCTGCATTTTTTTTATATTGAAGCCGTTACTATTGTTGCTTGTGGTAGAACAGCCCCTGATGTACAGATGGTGACATGAAAGCATTTCGTTTTAGTTATAGTCTGTTATAAGGCGAAGAAGAGGATTTCTAGCTGTTGCTTATTTATCAATGAAGGAGATGTATTGTTTTTAGGGATGATTATTACAGGTTTTTAACTTGGTTCTACTAATAGTTTCTGGTAAGCAAGATATAATATGAAGGTGGTTAGTTTCTGCACTCCTAATTTCGGCACTAGCATAGACGAAGGTCTTTCTTCTGTATATATTAATAAGATGAATATTTATAGGAAGTCTAAATTATCCTAATCAATCTCCTCGTGCGATGGGGAGGGGTTATGGTTCTTGTTCCGAAAAATAGAACTTCAAAATGGCTTAGCGTCGCCGACGACGGAGATGGCGGAGCTGCGTCGGCAGCGGTTGCGGGAAGAGACTCCGCGGCCACCGTTACGTATGTGAGAGAAAGCAGAGTTAAATAGGGTTTAAAGTTCGCTACCTAATACATGGGCCGTAGTTATTGGGCCTGACCTGAAAGCCATATGTGTTCTAATTGTCTGGGCTGTGGCCTACTTTGTGTGTCACAGGCGAAAAAATCGCAAATCAAATTACTACTTCCAACCACTCCCACGTGCAAATCATGTATTCCCGCCCAACCGAAAACCCTAGCGAAATTTTTCATTTTCTAAAATTCAAAATCTCCCACTCAACTCTAACGCCATCACTTTTTCTGTCAATATCAACCACGCTCTCTATATAAACTCACGGCAACCTCACGCCGTCACCACACTTCTATAACTACCCGCTGTTATCCTTTGCTGACATTTCACATGCACTCTCTCCAAGACCAGATCTAAACTCTCTCTGTATTTCTTCCCTCCGGCGATCGCCGTAGCTGTTCATTCTCCCGAGAAGATGAGAGAGATTCTTCACATTCAGGGAGGTCAGTGCGGGAACCAGATCGGAGCAAAATTCTGGGAAGTGGTGTGCGCTGAGCACGGGATCGACTCAACTGGGCGCTACGGCGGTGACTCAGATCTCCAGCTAGAGCGCGTCAATGTCTACTACAATGAAGCAACCTGCGGGAGATTTGTTCCTCGTGCTGTTCTCATGGATCTCGAACCTGGAACAATGGATTCCATCAGGTCTGGTCCCTATGGGCAGATCTTCAGGCCGGATAACTTCGTTTTTGGGCAGTCTGGTGCCGGGAACAACTGGGCGAAAGGGCATTACACTGAAGGAGCAGAGTTGATTGATGCCGTGTTGGATGTTGTGCGCAAGGAAGCCGAAAACTGTGATTGCTTGCAAGGTATGAGTTTGATTTTGCTCTAGAATGATAGTTCTGAGTGGGTTCGGTTCGGTTGTGGAATTTTGTTATGTTAATTTTGAGAAACAAGAATAATAGGCCGTTCTTTGTAGGGTTTCTCAAAGTAGAGAATGAATTATGTACAGTTGATGTTAGACATCTTGTTTGCTGAGTATTTGAGCTGATCTCGTGGAGTTTTTTTTAGCTTATTGATTTAGTATGTGTATGTGATTGTGTTGATTTTGAGATCTACTAATTTTAGTAGCATGCAGTGGAACGCTAATTTTGCAAATCTCTGTATAAGTTGCTGCAAACATTCTACTGACTAAGTAATCTGTTTTAGATTTGTTGTTCACATCAAATATTTTGGCTCTTCAATTGCTTTTAGGTTTCCAAGTATGCCATTCCCTTGGAGGTGGCACAGGATCTGGCATGGGAACTCTTCTCATCTCAAAGATCAGAGAGGAGTACCCTGATAGGATGATGCTTACTTTCTCGGTCTTTCCTTCTCCGAAGGTTTCTGACACTGTTGTCGAGCCTTACAATGCAACTCTCTCGGTTCATCAGCTTGTTGAGAATGCTGATGAGTGTATGGTTCTTGACAATGAAGCCCTCTACGACATATGCTTCCGCACACTGAAGCTCACAACCCCCAGCTGTAAGCATCTTCATGCCTAGATTCTGAACTACAATCTTAATTATTTTGTCTTTATTTTTAATTAAGTTGTGGTTTGTGTTGCAGTTGGTGATTTGAACCATTTGATCTCTGCCACAATGAGCGGTGTCACCTGCTGTCTCCGTTTCCCTGGTCAACTTAACTCCGACCTTAGGAAGCTTGCAGTTAACCTGATTCCATTTCCTCGCCTCCACTTCTTCATGGTGGGCTTTGCCCCCTTGACCTCCCGTGGTTCTCAGCAGTACAGAGCTCTCACAGTTCCTGAGCTTACCCAGCAGATGTGGGATTCCAAGAACATGATGTGTGCTGCTGATCCCCGCCATGGCCGCTACCTCACTGCATCTGCCATGTTCCGTGGCAAGATGAGCACCAAGGAGGTGGATGAGCAGATGATCAATGTCCAGAACAAGAATTCATCCTACTTTGTGGAATGGATACCCAACAATGTGAAGTCAACTGTGTGCGACATTCCACCAAGGGGATTGAAGATGGCTTCCACATTTATCGGGAACTCAACCTCCATCCAGGAGATGTTCCGCCGTGTGAGTGAGCAGTTCACTGCTATGTTCAGGAGGAAGGCTTTTTTGCATTGGTACACTGGTGAAGGTATGGATGAGATGGAGTTCACAGAGGCTGAGAGCAACATGAATGATCTGGTCTCGGAGTACCAGCAGTACCAGGATGCAACTGCTGATGAGGAAGGTGAGTACGAGGATGATGTTGACGGTGATTACCAGGAGGAGGCTTGAGTTTGTGCAGCAGCTGTTCTAAGTAGTACGTACCAGTATGTCATCTAGTTAGTGCTTCCGTTTATCAGGTCATGAAATCTTATTATATGTTACTTGGATGTATTATTACTGCCCTGTTTGCTCTTACTGCAATGTTTAGTTGCTTGCAATGGTTTTATGTTCTGGATTGTAATAGCAGCCAGTGTGAGCTTTAATCGTGGTGATGTATTATCTCCATTTTGTGCTAATTGCTATTATCTACTTCACTATCATGTGTTTTGATTAATTGATTCCACATTCTGTTATCTGTTACTACGTACAAACTACAACCGCCGTAAATATGTTTTCGGTTGTAGTAACATAGATTTAATTGAGGTACTTAGAAACCTTATCTATTGTGATATTTTAGTTGGTTGCATTTCACTATCTTGTAATTAAAAGCTGCAAAGGGCATGTCAAATGTCTCGACATCTCAACCACTACTGCAACTCGTAGAGCTTCTTTTTGTCAAGGGCCTCTTGGTCTTATTTAATACAAGCAACATGTCTGTATCCGGCTACCAACTAAAAATAAAAAGAAAGCAACATTGCAGCTTTCACCTCTGGTTTCGTGTATCTTTTGCTTTCAAGGATCTAATTCTTTCCTCAGTCATCTTGTGATATATATGTCTTATGTGCTATGTTGCCTGTTCACTTGTGTCATGTGAATTCTATTATTTTGCAATGCTTGCAGTTGTGGATGGTCACTCATGTTTGAGCTTGCTGCATGTGTTAGTGTTAGCTGCAGCTCTGTTTTGGTACCTTTCTTTGGTTTCATTCAATGTTCTTGCAAAATATCTATAACGATGAGCTGTCTATTGTAATACTGGAAGACAAAAGCACTGAACAGTATGGGTCATCACTGTTTGATCCATGTGAGGCGGTCAAAGACACTATATTTTAAATAAAAATAAAATAAACTATATTTTAAAAAGTATTCCTAATTATCTAGTAAAGGAATCTGATTTACCAGACCAAGGCATAAATCTGAACATCTTTCGAATAAGTTATATTTACGCCCGAACGAATTAACGTCGCAGCCACTGTTTATAGTTCAGATGAAGTGCTAGCAACTACTACAGTATTATATTTGGGCTTTGGAGCTCTTTTTTATTTTTGAAGAAATTTAGATTTTAATTAAATAGAAGTAAATATAGATAAAAAATAATTTTTTCTAAAAATAAAACTCGAAATAATAATTAAAATATATAAATAAAATAAAAATAAGTTTGATATAAAATTTAAATTAATAATTGAAATACATAAATAATAAAACTTAAAATTTGAGAACAAAGAGTCTATTTAGTGATAATTAAAATATGCCCTTCAATTGCTAGATAGACGAGTTCAATCAGCTAGATATAAAAATTTGTTTTCTTGACGTGCAATCAGCTGTACGCTACAGCTAGGAAAACATTATGAGAAAATCATGGGCATGCTTGGATATAAAAGTCACTTATAAATTTTGTACCGATGTTTTAAAAATATTTAATATGATCTTTACTTTAGAAGAATTAAGATTTTTCACAATCTCAAATTAAAAATTTTATATAACTAAGTAGTAATTAATTATTAAGATTTATAATTTTTATAATTATGTAAAAAATAAACAAAAATAAAATCATATTTATGAGCTTATGTTCGTTCTTTTAGTACAAACGCAAGTACAAAATGTTTATTTCAATAAGTTTTTAATTTTAACCAAAATCTAACATGTCCCGCGTCGGCCTTATTAATTAGAGCGTGTTCTTTTATACGGAAAAGTGACTTCTTTTTTATTAATAGATCACCTTTAATTTATTTTTTATTATAAAAAAATATAAAAAATTATTTCTAACTTATTTTTAATATAAAAAAATATATTATTTTTAACAATACTATTTTTACGATCAAACTTATTTTCAAAAAAATTTACTTTCAAAATTAAAAAAAACTAATTTAGTCCTTGGTTGACTTACAAGGCCTTAGCCCTTTGAATTGTTAGAGTGGGCTTACAGCTTCAAGAATTATAATCCAAACATTATGCTGATTGGATTCTGATTCTTGTTATGCTTCTTCTTTCAAGAACAGAGCAGAATCCAAGAAAATTATATAAAAGCTAACAGAAACGTGTAGCTGAGTCATGTTCTGAATAATTAAGACCTGATTCTGCTGTATTCAACCACCAACCAAGTTGGTTCTTGTCAGGTAGTGCCCTTCATCTTCCACCACCACACTTTTTACCTCCACTAGAAAATAGACGACAAAGAAATTTGTGTTTGTAATCTGTTTTTTCTTTTCCCTGACTTTTCGTTTTGTCCAGAAAGAAAAACTTTAGTTCTCGATTTCATATTGCTGTGACATTTTCTCTCACAATTGGTTCCTTTATACTAGTTTTCCACATGATCGCTGAAATAAACAGCATCCTTGATGTGGTATTCTTTAACATGACATACCTTGTGACTGTGTTGCTTCAATAATGCAACACCGATGGGAATACCTTGTATTGCTTTCACAAGACTCCGTTTGCTAAAAATGACAAACTCCCAATGAGCTATGACATAAGCCTAAACAAATAGCTTTTGCAATATCATACTTAAGTTCACAATCATAATCTACCAACAACAACCGATATTTCATAGTTTCTTTAGCAGAAACATTTCCTGATGCGCAAACTCGTGGAATCTACAGAAAAAGGTTTATCTCTTTCTTCGAGATGGACGATATTACTTGCAGTGACAAACCTACGCCGCATTTGGATGCTTTTCCGAAGACAGAAAGTGCTCGGCAACAATTCGCCGTTGGATTTTCCCTGTAGCTGTTTTAGGTAGCTCATTGGTAATGTAAACCTTCTTTGGCACCTTGAATGTTGCTAGGTTCTTCTTGCAGTGTTGAATTACATCTTCCTCAGTGATATTTGATCCTTCTCTTGGTATTACTGCACAAACAATCTGCAGGAAGCATTCTATGCATTAGCAACAGAGCTCAAACTTAAATCCAATTCTTAAACTAGATAAACCAACAAATAAATAACTACTCCAAACAGCAAAAATTCCAGATTAAATTGAGTTCCGCAAGTAAACACTACCTCTTCCCCATATTTCTCATGTGGCACACCAAATGCAACTGCCTGAGCCACATCGGCGAGCGCCAAAAGAACAGCGTCCACTTCTATTGGCGATATCTTCTCACCTAATTCAAGATTTCTTCTCCATCAGATTACTATCATCATCATCTTACTAAAACTAATACAACAAGTTAACAATCAAAAACATAAAAGTTAAATCACTTCGGTCTGAGTTCACTTACCACCACGGTTGATAAGCTCCTTGATCCTACCCACAAGGTGTAAATATCCATCTGCATCAACAAACCCGAGATCACCGGTATGGAACCATCCGAACTTATACGCTTCCTTATTGGCGTCTGGATTGTTCTTATACCCTTTAGTCACATTCTGTCCACGAATACAAACCTCACCGGATTCGCCAGCAGGTTTGACCTCACCATTCTCATCCAAAATCGCCATCTCTTGCCCGACTGCCTTGCCTACTGAACCCGGTTTTCTCGGACCATCTTCAGGCAATGGGTTCGAAGACATCAAGTGCGACGCTTCAGTCATCGCATAGGCTTCCAAAACCGGAGCACCAAATGCCGACTCAAGCTGGTTCAAAACAGTTGGAGCCAAGGCAGCACTACAACTTCTAACGAACCGTAGGTTCGGGTAATCTGGTTCAGGTTTGGAACGGTGCCGGTCTAATAAAATCTGGTGAATTGTTGGTACTGCAGTGTACCATGTTGCGTCCGAAGATTTCATGTCGGACCAAAATGTGGAGGCCGAAAATCGCCCTGCCGAAGGTAAAGCTAACGAAGCCCCACTTACAAGCGAACTTAGTAAACCGGCGATCAAACCATGCACGTGGAACAACGGAAGAACTATCACGGTCGAATCGGACTCCGTCAAACGATACACAGACCGAATGTTCAGGACCGAAGTGGCGAGATTGAGCTGAGTCAGCGGGACACCCTTCGGCCGACTAGTCGTGCCGGAAGTGTGGAGGAACAGGGCCACGTCATTCGGATCATTGATAACTTCGTCGATGTTGGAAGATCCGGAATTTGATTCGGAAGAGAAAGAGAGTCGGACGGAAGTAGAAGGATCGGAGAGGGAAGCGGAGACAGTCAGAATGTTTAGTTTCTTGGCCGCAGCTTCGGCGGCAGGATTTCCTTCAGAGTTGGTGAGAAGGAGCTTAGATTCGGAATCGGACAGGTAGAACTCGAACTCTTCTTCTGTGTATGCTTGGTTCAACGGCGCCGCCACCGCTCTCGCTCGGATCACCGCTAGAAACATGATCACCAACTGCCACAAATCCAATAATTAAAAACGTGGAATATCGAACCTTTACAACGATTTTGATGATTCATGGTTAGTTATTCAAAATGCATAGATTTAATTGAATCTTATTACTAATTTTGAGGATCTTGATGAATGATAAATGAACTAACCTCAATAGAATTCGGGAAAGTGAGAGCGACAACATCGCCGGGACGAACTGTAGCAGAAGAGATGAGAATTCCAGCAGCGTTATCAACAAGTTTGTCTAGTTGAGAATGAGAGATTTCGATCTTGCCGGGAACCGATAAAGCACGGCGAGAAGGGAACTCGGCGGCGGCTTTCTTTAGAAGCGAAATCAGAGTAATCACTCCCATTCTTCTGATTCAGGAATCTTTCAATAAGTTTCAATCTCGTGTCGAGAAAAAAACAAAAATTATGAAATTGGTATGAGAAATTGAAGAAGAAGAAGATGAACGTAGGAAGAAATCGCCGGAGAAAGTTTGTATTTATAGATCGTTGTAGCGGTGGAGGGAAAAAAAAGAGAACCAAAGTTCACGCCTAGTGACGGGTGCACTCGGGCAGGTTTTGTGTGACGTGGCAGTTCAAGAGCTGGATTATTAATGTGCTACATAAACACGAAACACATAATTTATCCACCGAATGATTTAAACGTAGATATAATGGGAGAAAATATAGGGAAAATATGGGAGTTAATTGGTTGGCATAGTGTTTCGAAGTCGCAGATAGCTAGCAAAGGAATGCAGTGTCATGCCTGCTGCTATTTGGAAGGTTAGGATATAGGTGGAAGATCGTGTGGTGTGAATTAGTTGCCAGAATTTCTGACGGAGACAACGGAGGCTGCGGGAAGGTTCGCCAACCAGCACCGCTTCTGATCTGGCGGCTTTCGCCCTTTTCATCTTTTCAAGAGGAGGGATATTTTGGTATATAGTTGGAATCACTGAATCAAAACAGGAAGACAATTTCTCAAAATTGTGGAATCAAATTTTATAACAATATAATTAGAGCGTGTTTGTCTTTGCTTTGTTGTGGTGCTGGCGGTGTTGGACTGGCCCCTTTTGGATCTATTCTGAAACGGGAATCAAATCGGTCTGAAATTTATAAAAAATGTTTGCGCAAGTGATTCGTTTTCATTCGTACTGAACAGAACTGATCTGAGTAACTCTCGTCCGCTCGGATCAACCCACAATGAATAAATTTTTTTTATTTACTTAAGCTAATATAATCCAGCTAATCGGATTTTCGATATTTTGATGACTGCGACCGTTCTTTGTTCTTTACTCGTCACTCCTGTTCTCCCGATCTCGTCCAAACGACTCCGATTAGAGTCTTCGGCATTCTTCGAGTGGCTCCCACACTGGCTAAAGTTTTTAGCTACATCTTCTCCCCGTTAGATTTCTTTTCCGGCTAGAGTTTCGACTAGATTTTTTCTCTGTTGTTGATCCGGATGGTTGTCGATCGATCTACATCAAATCGTTGTCGGAGCTCCGTGATGCTTCTGACAACTTCCTCCTCCGTTGCTGCATCTCGCGATTGCACTCCCTTTGCTCATTTCCTCACTACTCTCGCTGAATCATCAAGGACCCAATCGAGGTCATTCACAATCTATCTGCATAGTTATTTTAAGCACTAATGATGAACAACAAGTCGAGTATGAAATTCTTTCTTATTCCATTAATTGAATTCAATTTCACAGATAATAGTCAATTGTTTCCTCGATGACAGAGGATTTGGTCGGCAAATATTTATTGAATTATTTGCTAATTTGCCAGAATATTTTGGTATTATTCCTCGCTATCATTTCTATCATCGTAATCCACTTTGATTTCGAGGTAATCGTTGACATTCCCGATTATGTAGTTGTAATAACTGATTTGAAAGATTTTTACTTTCTCTACTTCGAATTTTTGTTTCCTTGATCTGAATGTTGACATCTTTGGAATGTTTACAGCGTAAATTAGTTCAGTATGTTCTTATAAATTTAGAAATTGTTCTCCATTCTTCTAGTTTGATGTTGTTGATGTTATTAATGGATGTTGTAGATGCTATTGATGTTATTGATAGAAGAGAGCAACGATCGTGATTCTGTCCCGTCTAATATCCTCTTTAACTGTACTAAAATTATTATATTAATTTGATATAATCGAATGCTATTATTGGCTAGTAAAATACTTGACATCATCAAAAGCATACCTGCTTTTAGTTGTAAGAAGCGAATCTTACAGCTAAGTGAATCATTTGAAGAATCATATCAAAAAAATGAATAAATTTTTACATTTATATATTAAATTTGACATTTTGACAAAAAAATTCCAAACCAATTGTTACACGCCGTATGCAAAACTCAAATTAATCTTTGTGTGAAGACGCATCAATGTCGAAAGAAAGAAACATTACTTAGCAAAACAACTCAAAATATTAAAATTTATCAAGTCAAAATGTACATGAATCTACCTGAATTTAAGAGATGCTAACGAATACACAAAGTCAGATGTAAGCCAAAGTTAGGCCTACATTACTTGAAAGATTAAATTCCTGGCAGCTTATTGGTAATGACGGATCAGCGAGGCAGACAACAATATGCAACACATTTGCCTTCGGATGGTACAAAGAGTGTCATCTGGGAAACTAATGATCTAATACATACCTACAGAAGGCATGAGATGTATTTCTTGCTACAAGTTAGCAGGAAATGCAATTGGGCAAGTGATGGAAAAAAAACTCAAACACAACTGATGATGCTGGCATCGTCAGGCCACCGTTTCTTGAGTGGTCTTAAACAGTTTGCTATGTTTAATACTCAAAAGCTATGAGGTCCACGCTACCCACGAGTCAAGTCGATATCAAAATGGGCGTTCCTCATGTCCATTTCTCTCGTGCCAGGCCAACCTCCAAAGAAGGAAGATGTCAGATTTTGATTGGACATTAAACTGCTTGGACTTTGATTATCAGCCACTGGAAGCTCAGTTTCTGGGCCAGAGTCATGCTCACTTTTAGCTTTGTTCTTTCCCTTTGTGCCACCATACATAAAACTGCCAACTATTACCTGCAAGCATTGTATGTAATCCAACTAATAGATCTAGATAGACCAAGACGGTTATCAGGAAGTAGAAAAGATGAAAATGATGATACACTGCTAATCATCGAGTGATCTAGCAGCTTTAAGGCAGCATAACTCTAGACTAGAATAATGATTAGGAGCTATTCTTATACAGATGGCTTATGCTTAAATAGTTGGCTTCCTAGTGATAATTGTGTTAGCCGAAGGTGCTTATAGTAACCCTTACAAAAGTATGCTTCCCAGAATTATATGAGACTACTGAAAATGAGAATAACCTGGACAGGAGTTCCAGCAATTAGTAAACCACCAACACCACCGCCTATTACTTGACCATCAGGACTAGAAAGCGAGATGCTTAGACCACCAGTTTGGTTACGTTCACCATCATCACCAATTGAGAAGGATCCACACAATGAAAGTATCTCAAAACGGCCCTTCAAAAAGATAGAACTAAATCTTCAGAAATATAAGTATAAATATAATTCGAAAAGGAACTGAAGTAGGAAATAACTGCAAGACGAAAATAAAGAAAGGCTCGACCTACAACGTGAACTTTGAACTTGTAACTTCATTTCATTCTATTTATGATGGCCAATAAACAGAACATTCAACAAGTCCACAACTATCAAATGGATTCAAGAGAACACGAGGTTCTCATATCAACACCAGAAAAACAAACAAATACAGAAAAAAAGAGCCTATCAATTGACAGAGATTTTATTGTTTCTGACCCACATTTTCAGCAGGCGTGGTCTACTTCAATGTTCCTAACACGTGAATAGTTCTATGTCATAATGCATCCCTTCAAATTTTGATGAAATGATAAAAATGAAAGGAAATGTGGAAGGAACTGGCAGAACCCAGAAAATCCAAGAACTACTATGACATTGTCAAAGTTTCCTAGAGCAACTGCCAGCAGTGAAGATAAGAATAAAACTAAAAGAAGTAAAAAAACAAACATGTTCGACAATGTTAAAGAATTCATAAATGAGTTCACCCTGCGGATAGAATATGGAATTTGAAAAAAGAAATGCACTCATTTTGAGTTAAGAAAAGTATGACACCTGAAATGAGTTCATGGAAAAGGGATGCAGTATATCAGAACTCTTGAAGATCCTAAAGTGGGACATCATGTGTATATGATTATTATTAATTTTAACATAGTGTTGTCTGTCAACATGGTTGCTTATTGAAAACAAAGACACCTAATGAGAAGCTGTGTTCTTATAAAGTTTGCACATAATCTGCAAATCCTGTTATGCAAATAGCATGCCACAGACATTCTAACATCATCCACCTGACACATGTTCAGTAGCTGGAGAATGCTGAGATGAGTATTCGTAGAACATGGAAAATATTGGTATATCAAGAGACCTCATAAGTGACTGTGCCACTGGAAGTTGCAGGCTGGCGAAGAGTCACCCTGGAGACTGCACCAGTTGCTGAGAGTATACACACCGCCCTTGGCCCCTGCTGCGAGAATGTCATTACTTTCATTGCAATGTCCTGCATAGAAGTTTAGTTCAAAATACGAGTTTACAACCACATAAATATACAGCTAACACATCTCTGCTCTATAGATTAGCTACATAGCAATTGCAGTTAATTTAGATGAATGGGGAAACAAATCCACAAGAAACACATGCTGTACTGCATCTAGGTACATATGTCTATATATTAAATTGGATATGTCCCTACTTTATTACATCCAAAAGCAACATGTCTATGTATTTGCAACAACAACTACGCCTTATGCCACTAGGTGCATCAGCTGTCTATGCATCCACAAAGACATATACTATATAACACAGAACTGCACTTAAACATCTAACTTTTCTAGAACTTCTACACTAATTTTGAAAATGCTCTGTCAATTATCTTGCATTTTATCAGGTTGTACCCCTTGATCTCACAGTTCTAGATGCCTAGAGGCTGAAAAAGCATTCCCTTGTAATATATGATAACTCAACATAGACCATAACTCTAAAGCTATCAACTTCAAAATAAATGTAGTTCTTGTTGCCAGGAATTCTTTAAAATTTCAGCAAGCCCCAACAGAAATGCCAAAAAAAATCAAGACTGCTGAATAATAAAGCACTGAAAACTCATGTTTTTTCAGCAGATTTTCATACTATAATGACAAAAAATATTGAGCACTCAATGGAGTAAATCAAGCACAATAGAAAATAGCATTACCATAATTGCTACTCATTTCAAGAGACTGATATCCTTGTAAACTAAACAACCATATCAAGTTCAAGACAGCCAACTTCGTTCAAGTATACTCAAGGTATCCTGCTAGACAAAAGTGCAGCACATAAAACATATGACTCAAATGGAGAGAAGGACATATAGCAATGTCCCCTAAGGATGAGAATGTGATGGATACAAACTCTAGTATACCACTGGAAACTGCATAATGAATCTAGTGACATTGGAAGTAGCTGATCACATCTAGTGGGATAAGGTTAGTGTTGTTGTACTATGATACCAGAAGCTGCTTAAAAATAAAAGACTCCAACTCCTCATCCTAGGACTTCGTGAAAAAAATTTAAGAAAGGATCAAAACATTCCGGAGTTCAACTCCTTGTGAAACAAAACCTACATATTTAAAGGACTTGGACAAAGTTTGCATGCATTTTCTTAATCACCTAGTTATCTCACAATAACTTTAAACTCTCAATGATGTTGCAAGCATTAAAGTCCGCAAAATATTCACTGCTCTATATACAGTAAGTTACATGAAAGGATCATCTGTAACTATTATTTCATAGGACATCCTGCGATCATGATGAGGCTTGGCACCTAGCACCTAGAGGTTCTAGTAAAGCGTGGTGTCTCTAAAAGGTGATAAAACCACTTAGAAGAAAAAACTCCTGAAATCCTGCAAAACAGGAGGCTCTAGTACTGAATTTCTGCTTCTTATACACAGTAATGATTTCGATGCAAAGGTATTTCATGGTGGCGAATAGTTTAGAGCGTCACAAAACCCAACAGTTTAAGCTTGATGTATGATTAAGGGAATTAAACACTAAAAGTAGTGAACCTCTCCAACTGATATTGTTATGACATGCGGTGTAAAACCAGCTCCAGCGGATCCAGAAAACCATTCCCCTGTAAAGAAAGTCAAATTTCATGATTGTAAAAGTTAGGCCTGCCAGGAAACAATTAGTAATAAACTGATAATTCCAGAGAATAACATTACAAGTAAGCAAACTAGAGAGCCATTCACCAAGATGATGTAAAGCTTCCACTCTACTAAAAAGTTTCATACCAGCATTCATCAAGTGAAGAAGGAAACATAAATAGTAAGGGATATACTTTGAACAAGTTTATGTAACAATCTAAAAGCTCTATTCAATACTAGTGAGTATTACATATCTTAATAATTGTGATGGGTACACTGCCTTCTACAGTGCAGAATGCTCAGAGACACAAATACAATAAAAGACTTTCTCCTCACTAAGACAATACATTTCCCAAGAACCTCTTCTGTTTACATTACTAAACCAACAATAGAGAATAGTCTTGGCAATAAATTTTAAAGGCAGTTTCAATGCCACCTATCAGGACTGCTAAACAAATAGGCACAAATATCGATTTCCGTCCATTGTCAAGAAAGGACCAGGACATACATATAGTAAGAAACTAAAACAAACATATTATAAAGTTGATCAATTTAATAATCTGAGAGCAACGTAAAAGTATAATCTACTCCAAATATTCCCTTTTATCTTAAAAACATTAAGAGCATGAACTAATTAACTCACCGAGAGAAGCAAGCTGCTGCTTTCTCCCAGTTCCAGGAGGCCGCCCTCTGCCTCGCTTCGCCTCTGACGGAGCAGAAACTGACCCGGAACCCGAAACCGACGCTGGCCCGACCGAAGGTGCCGATGGCAATGTGGAAAGGCCCAAATTCATACTGCCGTCAGGCCCGTACTTCCGAGGCCTCCCCCGCTTTCTCTTCAAGGGCTCACTCGGGCCTGAAGCAGGCGCCCCTCCTGCGGAAGTCGAGCTATGGGGAACGAATGGTGGGGAATCAGAATGGAATGACGGCCCAACAGAGCTTGAAATCGCGTTCTGGAGGATTCCTTGCGGCGGCTGCGGTGATGCGCTAGGCACTGGACCACTCCGATGATGAATGTAGTAAGAAGCAGGCCCGGAATCGACATGGACTCTCTCCCATCCATGCATATGCTTCAAATTACCCAAAAAGTTCCCCTAATTCTAACACAAATCGAGACCTTGATTTGAGGAAACTTGTAGCAGCGCTCAAAATTTTGAAAATCGAAAGAAATTTAGCGAAATCTGGAAGCAGCAGAAGGAAGGAGGGAAAGAGGAGTTGTTAAAATGCAAGAAGAGCGTGAGAAGATAGGGTTTTTTGTTGCTTGCGGAGCTTTGAAAATGATGAAAAAGTAACAGAAAAAACGAAAGGAAAAACTGAATCCAAAGTTTTGGAAGAACACAAAAAAAAAAAAAAAAAAAGATTTTGATAAGGAGAAGAAAAAGAGTAAACGGCGAGCGGTGGAAGGGAAGAAGCTGAAGAACAAAAATGGGTGGGCGTTGGAAAGAGTGAAGAGTACAGCGGTGAGTGCTGTTGCTGTTGTTGTGGTGGATAGAAAGATTGATTGATGATGATGATGATGGTGATGAATGGATGGTCATGAATAATGGATGATGCATCCATGCATTACATTTCATTACATTCATCATCGTCATTGTGAAACAATCAGGAACAAATTTGAAGAAGGAAGATCGACGGTTTTGATTGAAATTTATACGAACGCCCGGTAATTTTGAAATAATTTTTTTAAAATAAATTATTTTTATCTTAAAATATAATTAATATAATTAATATAATATTTTATTTTATTTTAATTTCTAACTAAAAAGTTTATAGAATTTATACTAAATTATTAAAAATATAAAAATAAAAGAAAGAATAATTTAGAGAAAAATAAGTTTGGCTAAGCATTTTTAGAGATTGTTTGGCTCAGCGTTTCTTGAATGCTATTTTTTATTTTTCAATTTTATAAATTTAAATATTTTTTATAAATATATCGAAATTTTATTTAAAAATTTAAAAATATAGAAAAATTTTATATAGTAAAATTTTTTTATTACTTATTTTATTAGATAAAGAAAATAATTTTTTTTAAAATGAACAAAAATATTTTATATTGTAAAAAAATTTTATTTTATAAACACTATCAGACACATTCTAATTAATATTTCAAAATTTTCTTTTTATTTATATTTTAAAAAATATATAATATTTTGTAAAATTTATTAAAAATTAGATATATATATATTTTACATTATAAAATATTATTTTAATTTACTATTATTAACTTTTAAAAATAAAAATAAAATTTATTTTTTAAAATAAAATAAAAATAGTTTTTATTTCTATTTTTTTTTAAAATACTTTCAAACACTCCAAAAGTCTATGTGGGTGGATAACAGGATGGATTTGGTTAGGTTTTGTTTTGGTTGGGAGAAGTTTTTGTTTTTATCCATTCAGATTCTCAGTGGTCTTCAGTCAGACTGACTGATTTACTGTTGTTGGTTCCTCTTTCTGTCAACAAAAGCCTGCACTGATCATGATTGAGTGATAATAGTAAGCCATAAAAGTTTTAGTCTATAAAGCTGATCAAATGTTGCTTAATAATATCTTAAACCATACACTAATTTACTTTATATATTCAATAATTAAGATGTAACTGTTTATGCGAATGCTAAAATTTAATACTACCAGAGCATGTGATAAGCAAATTATTGATTCAGAATGATTAATGGGATGTATAGCACCGTTTTTCATTTTAAAAAATTCTCAAAAATTTTAACAAATTTTTAATATTTTTATAAAATATAATTATATCCTATATTTTTTGTACAAATAGTTTTTTTATTCAAAAACATTAAATTTATTTATAAAATTTTTTTCAAATAAGCAATCATACTTTTGCAGATAGACACTTAGCTATCAGATATTATGTTAGGTATACTTTAATGTCATCAAATTTTATTTTTTATTTTAGATTTTGAGTTAAACTATATATATTTTAGTGAAAGTTTATTTCACGCAATTAAAACAAGCAATTCACATAACTCTCCTTAGTTTCAAAGTAAAGCTAATAAGTCAGATAAGATATACAAAGCAATACGAGTCATGAACCTGAAGTAGCTTTTCTAAACATTTTTTTGCCGGAATCATGTTTTGCAGCAAATACTCACCTTTTGAATTTTATACGCAAAGATGATATTATAGGGCTACAAAAGCATATGCGAACAGAAAAAAAGGAAACGAAAAAGATAATCACTTCCGTCTTGTTGTCTTACATTAAAAACTTAACAGAACAACAGAATTAATTTAAAACGAAGTCATAACCACAACACGTTATTAGCAACAGAGACTGGAAATTATTGCGAATTCCCTTCATCAATTTCCAGTTCCATTTGTTTGATGTGTCACGCACGTAGGGCGTGTTTACTTCCGGAAGAAATAAACGCATACTTAATCTTAAACATGATCCTGATATCCTCTTCCTATCCACATCGTCAGCAGCAAGATTTTATTTCAGACCAATTAGAACGCACCAGGTCACGCCAGGTCCTGATCCTGAAGTTAACCAAAGATGGTTCACATACATGGCATTTGGATTTTGGTGTTAAAAACCTTTAAAAAATATCAGGCAGGCAAAATGGATGAGGATCACCTTATCGTTAACCAGTTGCAGGCCTCACTTGCTTCACCAATTTGCAATGAATAATAGAAAAAGAAGAATTTGCTGCGATATGGGTCCCTTTATATCATATCGTTTTCTTGTTTTCTGCATTCCATTACCCAAAAGTCAGTAAACAGAACTGTATACACTATCCATTGTTGTGAGCATCTAGGGCAAATTCTATTTTATTTGGAATTAGTGATTCAGCTTACAGAAAGAAAGAGCTTTCCCAAACCTGAAGGAAGTGTCAGTGAAATCATAGAACACAACCACTTGCAATTTGAAACAGTTGGTAAGGTTAAGAAGATCAGCTTCACATGTGTTATAAGGCATCAATGGTTTTCTTTTTAACAAATGGAGTTTCATTCACCCCTTATTTTGTTTTTTGTCCCATTGCATATATGACAGAAATGCTCCTCACTATGCGGCGTTTCATTTTAAATTAAGTTGCCCTTGTCAAGTTTGAAAACCAGAGGCACTTTCAAATTAAGGAAAATTCATGAGTACTTAAAATAATAAAATTTTAAAATTATTTTTTTAAAAAATAAATGTAATTTTAATAAAATAATAAAAATTATATATATAGCGACAGGATTATCTCACGTCAAAATTAGCATCAGGCATGAGGCGTGTCATATGGCAACGATCCTACTACTTAAGGCAGTTTCTCTACTTTCACTTTTTTGAAAGTTAAAACTCACTTTCAGATAAATAACTCACTCCCAAAGCTATACAAGATTCTGTTGCTATGTGACTCCAATGCATACTTATATTAAGAACCTAAGCAGCCACACTATCAAACTTATAACTAAAATTTGATACTACTGCTGTCTGTGGTTGGACTTGAAATAGATATTGGTGAAATTAATAATAATACATCAAAGCCAATTCACCTTCATGTTTTTGAGAGAAGAAAAAGATGTAGAAGTGAAGTGAACCAACGTACTAACAGAAAACAAAGAGAATGTGATCAAATTGGCTAAAGAGAGGATTGAAGTAGTAGTAACGTACCACGTGGATATCACATGGACCTCTTGCCTTACTACTTACCTGCTTCAGCTATCACCTTGAAAGAAGAAACCTAACACAATGGAACTCATTGCTCTAGAACCACAAGGCAAGAGCTCCTTGTTGTGAAATTTTCTTTTCATCCCTAATCTAAATGGAATAGGCTATCCAATACCAGATCCACAACTATTATGTGGTCCAACATGTGCTATTCTTTTCCTATTGAAAACTCGCATTGAAGGAAAATGATAATTGGATTTGGTCCAGGGCAGCAGATGGACCAAGTTGCCCGTGATTTACGAGTCCTTAAAAGGACTTCGATATTTATCATTAAAATTAGGCCCACTACAGCTTATAGAGCGAACAGTGTCCCCAAGTATGATGGACCAGCATTAACATGCTAGTTAGATGCCAGCATTCATCAGAGGCTATGGATATGAGACTCCAATTCTGATTCTATAAACAGTCCAAAACAATACTTCAGATTGTTACATTGAATAATAGAATATCAAGAAATTCATATTCTTAGCAAGCAAGACACCAAAAAAAAAAAAAAAACCACCAGTTGTATACGAGTAGCGTGAGTAACATTCTATGAAACGTTGTGGATTGGCAAATGTAGCAAGTGCATAGTACGCAGTAATGCAGTACAGCAAATCCAACATTTTAATCCATGATCCATCTAAGCAGAGGAGATGTTTGGAAGTGCTTATAAAAAGAGCTTTTCTAGAACGAAAAATATTTTAAAAAATTTTAAAAAGTGAGCTCTACTTTTTTTGCCTCAAAAAAATAATACATAAGTAATAATAAGATTTTACAAAGTAAAATTTTTCTTACTTTCTAAATTGTAAAAAAAATCTATAAAGTATTGTAGAAAATTTATTGCAAAATATGAATTAAAAATTAGAATGAAAAGAGTTGAAAAGCACTCCCAAACACTACCAAAGTACAAAATGAAGATAGTAAAAGAACACTGACTCGATCCTACAAACTATTAAGGTGTACACCAAGTTGCATAGCTAGAAGATACAGAACTTGCGAACTAAATCTAGAGTTCTCTACTTTGTGCACCTTTTCTTTGGTATTAGTCAATCTCCCATCTCAGAACTGCATGCACACATGAAACTGCTGCTTAGTGATCTTAGCCGAGAATAAAAATTGAACCCAAATGAGATTCACATCACTGAGGCGCTCAAACCAATGTAACATCTCGCAAGTGAAACTTCCAAGCAGAGAACATACAGTCATACAGCAAAACAAAGAACACCAGCACCAAAATATCGATGAATGAAGTGAAGGTACCTCATATATGTCTAGCATGTGAATCAAACTAACCAAACTTTAAGCTTAACATAAGTTCTTAAGTATCTACCTACTTGTCTATCTTCATAGGCTGTGTTGCTTTGGCCTTCACTGACGCTAAAAGCTTTGTCTTAAACTTCCTTTTCCCTACCTGAAATACCCCAGAACTCTATCTTCGTTTTCTGATTCTTATCACTTCCATCAACCTGGACAATGCAAATTCAAGCAAAACAACTAAACAAATCAACAAATCATCAAAATTTCCTTCTTTAATTGGCAAAAATAATGCTTGATTACCTTCATCTTGGAAACTTTTAGCCAGAAGCTTCTTTTCCCTCTTCTCCTTCTCCTCTCTCTCCGGCAATCACAGATAACACTGCAATTACTCCCAAAAATTACACAAGTTTTCGGCAAATTGAACCGGATACAAGTGAAGCAAGATCCGATTCATACTTTGGAGATTGAATTGATGTTGTTTCTTCCGAGTGGCGAGGTTGTTTTTCTTCGACATCTCCGACCGGCGGGATTCGTTCTTTTCTTTCGCTGCAAAAATCTTCGAAAAAACCCCTACAATAACGAATTGATAAATATGTATAATTTGCAAAAGTGCACTTCTGATATTGTTAGCTTGACTTTGGGCCATACATAAATGCGCTAGAGTTTCAACCCATTCTAAAGTTGGACTGGGAGCCGAAATTTAATGGGCTGGGCTATAAATCTGACGATGGATAGAAAGTTTCAATTGCTCGCTAGTTTCCGTACGACTACTAGGAAGTAATTTATTAAAAGAAAATTTTAGAATATATTATTTTATAAAATTTTTTTAATATAAAAATTATATATAATTATTTTATAATTTATAATTTATCTGTTTTTTAAAATTAAAATTTATATATTTTTTTAAATTAAAAAAGAATTAACGAAATTGATAAGCAATTTGAAACATATACTAAAAATTGAGTGCAAATGTCAAAAAAACTACTTACATCTGATTCTTTTAAGACTTCTATTTTACTTAGAAATTAATTTTTTATATTTTTTAAAATTTAATTTTTAAAATTATTTTTAATATAAATAAATATAAAATTTTAATTTTAAATTTGTTTTTCAAACGCAGTTTCTAAGACATAAAATTTGACTCAATTTTGAATTTATTTTTAATAGTAACTTTAACAGTAAAAAGAATGCAAATTGAAGTGTTTTATACGGAACTTATTTCTTTTTCGCCAGTTTGAGTTTACTTTTTAAGTCATCCCACGACACTTTTTACCGAACTCAAATTTACAGAATTTATTTTCCACCAATTAAAATACACTATTATCAGAAGTGACTTTCTCTGAAAAAATATTATTTCAAATAACGTTTTAATTTATTTTTCAGAATTTAATTCCATATATTTTTTAAATTTTTTTTTCATAAACTAGCTTTTTGATAAATAAAGGAGCTCTAATTGTTGTAGGAGCATAAGGTGGAGCAGTAATTAAAGCAGTAAAATTCTTCTAATCTTAGAACCAAAATACATAACGTTGAACAACAAACTAGTAGGTAATGTTCTAGGGTGCGTTTGGGAATACGTTTCCCAAATACGGTTTTTTAATTTTTAATTTTATATTTTTTAATATATATTTTATAAATATTTTAAAATTTTATTTAAAAATTTAGAAAGTCAAAAAAATTTTACGTAATAAAATTTTTTTATTATATATTTTTATTATTTCTTTAAATAAAAAAAATTTTTATTTAAAAAAATTTATTTTATAAGCAATCCAAACACCTCTAGGCTAGTTCATAGATCAGACTCAGCTTTGATTCTGTATATGCTAAATGTTCAACCTTCAACAAAGACAACAGCAATTCCATAGATGTTTTATATATATAGTTCATGCTGTTGTATCTAATTTCGAATATTTATTGTTCTTATATATTGACTTTGATTTGAAGAACTATTAAGTATTAGATTAAACAAAAGAAGTCAAAATTGTGGATTCAATTTCTTGCTTTGGTTGACTCATTCTAATGCTTTAATGATTCTAGAATCAAGATATACCAATTTTTCTTTTCAAAACTTTCGCTCAATATTCTTCAAGAAAACATTAATAATAATTGCTAAAATTTTGGTCTGAGATTGATTATCAATATTCTTTATATATTATTTATATTAGACTCATTCTTTCTATTATCAATTAATTTTAAAATTTTTTTAAGTTGTCACATAATATTAAATTATCATAGCATTCTAGTCTGATCAATTCAAAATTTAGGCTAAATTTAACTTCATTATTCATTTTATTCATAATCTTTATGATCTGTTTTAGTTTAAAACTTTATGATCTATTTTATTTTATAGCAAATCGTCTCATTTCAAAAATTGCATAAGCTGCTTCAGTTCATAATAAATAGTTCATTTCATTTTAAAAAGAGTAGATCGCTTCATTCAATAATAGTTATTTGTTTTATTCTAGAACCAGTAGTATTCTTCATTTAAGGACAGATAATTTATTTACTTCAAAAAAATACAGTCTCATTTTATTTATAAGTAATCGTGAGATGATAATTATAAAAATTTGAACTTATTTTTATATCGCCAATTAATTATAAAATAATTTAAAATTCGTCATAATAATAATAGTTATTCTTATATTGCAGCCTAATGCCCAGCTATCGACACCAGTAAAAATTTCGGTATCCCATTTTGTAAACTTTATTTTTATTTCTTAGTTGTGTTGAAAATGTTTTTTCTTTCTTTAGTGGAAAATAAAGAAGTAGTCCTCATGATAAAATTAAGACCATTTAAATCTCAAAGCAAAATATTATTTATTTATTTTCATGATAAAAAGTAAACATTAATTGCATACATATATAAAATGTATATATTTCCTACATGAAATCAATCACCACAATACATAACAGTAACTCTTGCATTACATAGGCGCAGGAGCAAGCTGACCAAGAAGCTCCATTGCCTCCATGGGAGCCGCTGCTTCTTCAAAGGCAGTAGTCTTCGACGCCTCCGGTCCTTCTGCCGTGACAACCACTGCATCGGAGCTCTTCGTTTCCGCCATCGCTCTCCGTGCTCCTGACGATTTCTGCTCTACTGATTCACAAATCTTCGTAAGAAAAACACCTGCATATATAGACGTCGACGTAAACACACACACACAACATTATATAGGTAAAATTTGTTCGTTGTTGCACATACCTTCACCAGCTGCAAGATTAAAGTAGAGATCGGCAACATTGGGACAAGCTTGATAGCACTGAGAGGAGCAGAGCTTCTTAGCGAATCCTGAATCAAGCAAAGCATCAGAGGAGATACCAAAAGTGTTCCTATCTAGCCCACAAGTCTCTACGCATGCATCAGTCTCTATGTGATCCCGAATTCCGTTATCTGCCATTATGCCTGAAGTCCTGCAGGCAAACTACTCCATTCCACCTCTGCGGGCGATGATGTTCTTCTCAAGCACGCAGCGCGCTCCTGTTGAAGATACCGCGAATGCGCAGGAGTTTCTCTCAAGTTTCTCACATGTTATGATGCTTCCTATACGTATGTATACATGAAAACTTGTCAGTTCGTCTCTGATCGGTTAAATTATCTTGAAATACAATAATATATGTTATAATAAAATGAGATAGATGGTGTTATACCTAGGGCACCAGAGATGCAGAGAGCCATTGGAAGAGCAAGACAATAAGCAACAATGATGATCTTGGAAGAAGCCATGGCTAGCTACTAGGAAAAATTGCCAGGAAAAACTAAACAGGTTTTATATTTTAGCGTTTCGTATATGTTTAAAGTTTTTGTTTTGGTGAGTTTGGGTTTAAGATTGTTGGGGGTTTATATATAGAGGCAGAGCTAGTAATGAACTCATGACTAAGCAGAGACTTTAAGAGCTGCCTTCGGAGAAAATTTTTCTTTTTTTTTGAGTTGATGCAATTTAATTGGAAGGAAAGTTTTTTGAAAAGCTGACTACATTCCAATTAAACTGCAGAATTACGTATTCCAAAGGGAATTAGAGAACGTTTAGTAAGTAGTTCAAATTTTATTTGAGTACGCAAGGCAGCTACGTCTCGTCTGTTATCTTCTTAGTTAAGTCGAAAAATGTTAGTTAAGATCTTTTTTAAACAACTGCTACTTCATCGTTGGTAGCTTGTGTTTGAAAATTTTGGTACGTCTTTTTGCATTAAGTGCGTGTTTTAAATGTTTATAATTTTTTTTTAAAAAAATTTTGAGCTTCGAATAATTTATATATTATTATTATACAAAAAATTCAAAATTTTATTTTTTTTATATAAAATTCTAATTCTAACTTTTTTATTTACATATTTTTTAATATAATTATATTTTTTAATTTTTAATATAATTTCAAAATTATTAAAATATAAATACTGAACTTTACTTTTATTTTATTTTTTAAAAAATTTTACTTTCTATTTTAAAATTCAGCTACGGATATTTGACATACGCTCTAACTGAAATTGAGTTAATGACTTACTGACTTTTTAGACATGGCATCGATCATGTCTGAAATTTACCACGTAAACAAATTGCTCGTAAATTTTTATATTATTTGTCACCTTATTATTGTGCTACTTATATGAATTTTGAACTAACTCAAAGGTAATTTTTGATGTTGAGTTTTACCCAAAGTCCGTCTAACAGCATTCACTTGATTCAGAGTCAAAACGATTTTTTTGAAGAATATTTTTTTAAATACTTTTTTGAAAACGAAGATTATTTATATTTATTTTTAAAAAATAAATTCTCTTTTTTATCTCAGAAATAATAAAATAAATAATAATAAAATTTTATTATTAAATCTTTTTTATATTTTCTAAAATTTAAAAAAAAAAATTGTAAAATATAAACTAAAAAGTTTAAAAATTGTTTATGAAAACTCAATGTCAAACAGCTCTAAAAAGTTTAGCAAGATTTTGATAAAAAGTTATGTTATTGCTTGTAGATAGGTCTCTTGCAGGCTTAAATGTTTAACTCAAAGTAGACTGGGCCGTCTAAGGCAATTCTAGTTTTTTGCACGCGCAAGAAAGATCCACTTGAATGCTTTTTAAGGCCCATTAGAAACTTTTTTGTCAATCACTTTGGAACAAGAAGATACATATGTTTGTTTAGTTCATATAAAGAATTAATTAGCTCTTCTTCATTGATGAGTTAATTTATATCATAAATTTAGAGTGCTACTACAAGTTCAAATATCTGTTTCCTTATGTACATATATATGAAAAAGCAATTACAGAAATTAAATCATTAATTAATATTAATGTAAGCATGCATGATGTCTATGAGAATTTATGTAAGAGAATGCAATAGGATAAGAATCTACAAGATATTTAATGTTTTTGCATATAAATAAATATAAACATCCTCTAATGAATTAATCATGAATGTATAGATTGTTGATTTTAACCTAAAATTAGAAAACACTTTCACATATAAATATCCAAATTTTGACATCAATATGCATTGTATAGGCTGCTTAGCATAACAAACAATAACAATATACTTATGGCGCGTTTAGCTACTAGGCAAAATTTATTTTTATTAAATTCACTTTTAATATAAAATAAATAAAAATTTTAAAATAATTTTTTTATCAAAAAAATTTTCAAAATTTAATTTTAAAATTACTATTAATACAAAATTAATATAAAATTTATTTTTATTAAATATTTCTAATTTTTAATTTAATTTTTTAAATTTATTTAAAAAATAAGTTTACCTCAATGTAATCACACTCTCAGTGTGTGTTCTTTTAACCTTTCTAATTCACCTCACTCTATTAAAACGGTGCACATAAAAATACAAAAAAGTTATTTTATCTTTTTATAAAAAAATAATTAACTTTTAAAAATATTATTTATAATAATTTATTTTTGAATAACTCAGTTCTAGCTAAAACAAGACGCCCTTAGTGAAAGGCAAGCATGAAGAATAAATGACTGACATGAACTTATACCAACTCAAGTTGTAGTAGATATATAGCTGCTCTTGCTTGCTATTTATAAATATAAATAATTTCCTCATAGAAGTTTCAAATTTCAAATATTTACTACTGCAGCAATAGAGTCGATCGATTTCTTCTGCAACTTATAACTGCAGAAATCTTTCACTACTGTTAACCAACCCCAGATGAGTACTCTCACTCATGAAAACCTGTTCCTAGAGAAAAAAAAAATGTAGTATATATAAATTAATTACAGTAGTCTTTCATGAAAAGATGGAAGAAGGTTGATTTCATCGATCTGATTTACATATTCATTATTATTATATAACAAATGCAAACATTCCTCTTCGCTGTTTTCGAGATCTATGTATAGATTAACAGGTTTCAGCGATCAGAATTATATATAATAAGATCCTTCCCTGCTTTTTGCTAAAGATGAATCTTTCCTTATGGAAGCTTTCTGAATCTTTTAATTTGCACTATATATGTATTTATATATCAGGGAAATGTTAAAATCATTACAGGAGCTTGAAAAGAAAATTTCTGGTAGCTGGGTTCATATATAATTCTTCAAAGTGTAGCTATCTGATATAGAAATTAAACAGCTAGCATAGTTACACCTAAAGGAAACAAGAAGATTCATTACAGCATTACTTCTTGAAATCTTACATTTTCTTTAGGAGAATTTGTATAGAAATTCGTATTTGGTAAATGAAAGATTCATTTTTTTCCCCAAATTTGTATAAACTAGATAGGTTCTAAAGATTATGATTTCACATATATGTTGTGGGTAGTAGTGAATGCTTGCAAAAGAACAAAGCTGAGATGGGACCAGAGAGGAATTACATAGCTAATTAACATGACAAAGAACAACAAATAAAAAAAAATCATAACCAGGCTTTTTTCTGATCCTAACAAATTAAAGCTGCTGCCTTTAATTAGAAAAACTTAAATAAGAGAGGAAAATGTCACTGATATATATTTTTAGCTCGTTACTGAATGAAAACAGGTATGTTTTTTTAATCTTTCGCGAACCAGTTTCATGTGAATACATATATAGTAACCATTTATATCACCAAAAAGGAAAAAAAAAAGAAAAAATTACAACAAATATATCAAAACTTGGAGCATATAAAAACTCATTTATTCTTCATAAGTTATCCTTCATCAGGTAAAGGAGAGCATATTAGGTAAAAAAATATTTCAGAACTAGATTAATCTCTATAACTGCTGATTGAATGTTGCTATAAATTAAGGAGATGATATATATAAAAAGCTTACAAATTTGAAGCAGCTGATGAAGAAGAAGAAGAAGCTGATCATCATCATGCATCAAGCAAAAGGGATCGATATATCGAAACAAAAGCGGCCGATGGAGAATTCCAAAGGGATGGCATGATCTCTCTGATCAATATCAGATACATCAAAACTAGCTATAGATATATAGTAGCTTGAGGAGATCAATGCGATCCCTTTGGATTCCTCCATTAGCCGCCTGCTGATCTCTCTCTCTCTCTCTCTCTCTATCTTTAACTCTCTATCTGGCAGCTAGCTAGCTAGCTAGCTGGCAAGCTGCAGATATATCTTGATGATCATCACGATCGCACCAGATTAATTGATTAAAACAAGAAGAAGCAAAATTTTAAAAATAAACCCTAACTAACAAAGACGACGTTGCCTCTCGATCAATCTACAATCTTCTTTGGTTCTGTTGTTGGTATGGGGTCTGATCTCTCTCAAATAGTTTTTTGGTTGATTCATTTTGGTTTCTAACTGAAGGAAAGAGAAGAAGATAGAGATTTATAGTTATAGTACTGGGGAAGGGGGGTGTGTTTTTTGTGTTTGGTTGGAGTTGCGTCTCACGCTTTTGACGTTAAAATTAGGTAGAGGACGAAGCGAAGCGGGTAACTTGTTCATCTTCTCCGCTTGGGACCAACAAACACCAGCCCCCACAATTTTTACCCATTTCATTTAATTTCATTATTATTATTATTATATTGTAAAACCTCTGTATTATAAAAAATAAAGACACAATCTTTACCCATTTAATTTAGTTTCATTCATTTCATTATTATTGTTATATTGTAAACCTCTGTATTATAAAAGATAAAGACTCATTTGGTTTGGTTTCGTTTCGTTTCATTTCATTACTATTGTAATATATTTATCTTGTAAATCTATATTTTTATGTTATATTTATCGAAATATCAGATGGATATCGAATAGCGATCAAATTAAGATAAATTTTATCAGCATATTTTTAATTTATAATTTTTTATACTAAATGGTTAAAATTAGATTTAAAATCTTCTTTCAGATAAAAATAGTTAAAGATTATAAAAAAAAATATATGGAGCGTATGAAGTGTTTCTTAAGGCATGAACTAGTTTGTGGCCCATTGCAGTTGCAGAGGATGTCTTTGAGTTGAGAGTGAGAGAGAGTCTGCTTGCACGCATCATTTTGTACTGGGGACCCAAATTTGTTCTAATGAAGTGCCAGCATTGATTCCCGTATCTTCATTCAATTTTTTTTGAAATTTTTGTAAGTGATGTTTCTACGTTCACGGATTCCCTAAACTAAGTACCGTCTGAGAGTATTTTTAAAATAAAATATATTTTTGTTTTTCTAATATAAGTTTTATTTTTTTTATTTAAAAAAAATAACAAAATATACGATAAAAAAATCTAACTAAATAAAATTTTTTTATACTTTCTAAATTTTTAAATACTTATAAAAAATTTAAAAAATAAATACTTATAAAAGATTTAAAAAGATTTTTTATATTAAAAAATAAAAATAATACTATAAATACTGTCAAATATTTCCGACCAAAAAAGCAACGTGGAAATCAATCGGAATCTCTTTGTTTGTTATTTCGTTATTGTTTTCCCTTCATAATGATTAAGAACATAATTGAGTGGGACTATAATGTTTTTTAAAAAGCTCAACATACTAAAATACATTCATAATTTTCATTAACAATAAGAACGCGTTTGGTTGACTCTTTTAACTCTAGAAAAAAGAAGCCTAAATGATTTCTTCTTTTTTTTTTTTTTTGATAAAAATTTTCTCACACCTTATTTCTACTTCTTTTATCTCTATACTATAATATTTAATACTGATATAATTTTTGTGTATATTATTTTCTGTTATTTTTTAGTTAAACGTTATTTCTAATTTTATGTCATTCTAATTTAAAATTTAACCAAGTATTTGAAAGAAATATACCATTGTTTAGGCTTTATGTAAAGCTAGCTAGAGTAGAAAATTTCTCCATTCTCCACAAATTACTTCTTCATGCAGGGGTTGTTAGGTGAAGATTCTTAAACTATTACATAATAAACACAAATTTAGGCAGACAAGAATGATCACTAGATGAAAGAAAAAAAAGTTGAAGAGAAATTTGTTAGAAAAGAAAGTGAAAGATCTGAAGTTTTATTAAGGGCAGACAAAAGTTTTCAATCAGGACAGCTACATTAATGATATAAACATAGAAAAAGAAGAATTTGATTTTCAAGCCACTTTGAACCATCCATGAAAATGAACGAACAACTTGTTTCTTGTAAGCTTTCAACTGTCTATCATAGAACTTCTGAAACAACATTTAAAACATTGGTTGGTTTGCCCAAGCTCTATGCAATGAAGTAATGACTTGAAAAAGATTAAGCTTTCTAGTAAGCTGGAATATCATGATTTCACATTGATATTATTCGTTGCCAAATGCTTGCATATATTAGAATCATCTCTTGTTCGATCTTCTCCAAAATATTCATGAGTTTTGAGTTAAATTGAAACCTGATAAAACTTGACTGAAAACATTAGCATTATCTGCAACCCAAAAGATTGAAGTTGATCAGCACTGCAGATGAAAGTATCTGATAAAATCTCAGGAAAAAACCCTTCCCTAAAACCTTCCATGTTGTTCAATTTGTTTCCATTATGCAGCAGTACAAAACTTCTGTGTCCTTTCACAAAAAAATTTACAAATAAGACTGATTCCCAAATTCTGCATATAATAGAAGAGATCTTTGAAGTTGAAGGGACCAATGTGGTATTATATGAAGTCCCCATCTTCACCACACTGATGATGATGAGGGTGGTGTGAGTCAGTAGCAGATTCACACGTTCCGCCAACCGGCTACTATCCTTAGTCGCGATGGCTTCAATAGCAACCCTCCAGGATTTGCAACAAAACAAAATCATCTTCTCAAATCAATAGATGTGGCGCCCTCCACAACTGGTCCTATGATCCATGCCATCAGTGACTTCATCACTGTTCCTCCTGCAAATTTTGAATCTTATATCGTTTACATGTTTATAGTTACAAACTGAATCTATGACTGAGTCTAAAACCGGAAACAAGCAATCTGGTTATAATGAAACTTCTGTTGCCATAATATATCAAACCTGTAGTCTTAAAAACGAGCACAATTGAAGAGTTAAATGCATTAGACTATGAAAAAAAAAAAAATTTGCCACACATCCTTCTTAGTCTGGGAAACCAACAAGTACTTCAAAATAATAGGAAGCAAGAACGAGTGCTTTTATCTTCTTGTTCAGACAAAAAAAAAAACATCTCAATAAGTTCTCAAATCTTAGCAAATTCTTCGCGTCATATGGCGCTAGCGTACTTTGAACTTCAATATATTTCAAAAGGAGCACATAATGTAAACACAAAGAAGAGTAAATAAGCAGGTAGATTCTTTTGTTCCCTTTATTTGATCTAATAGCTGTAAGCTGTGTCAAAACTAATAAGACCCACTTAAAAGGGGAAAGTGGGGAACGGGTAACAACGAGGAGCACAAAGGGTCAGATAGTGAAGTAAGAAAAAGATAAAACCACTATGACTTTGAAGTCCTGATCTTTTGCTATCTATGATTTGCCAAGAAGACCCCTACCCTGACCAGCTGCCGCTGCTGCTGCTGCTGCTCCCTTCATTACAATGAAGAAACATCAAGGGCAAGCAAAGCTAAAGCAACTCTCTAAGGGTGTCATGTGAAAGAGCAAAGATTAACATCTTGATTCTAGTTGCGTTGTGCTGTGCTTTGCTTGCGGTCTCTCCACTCTGAATAGGACAGTCCATGGGGCACAAGGAAGAAAAAAGGGGTTTTGTGGCTTGTTTGGAATTAAAATATTTTCTCCACTGTGGGGTTGCCTTTCCAGCACCCGCTCCTCTCACTATTGCCCATACATAGTGGTGACCTCAGCGCAACTTCAAACTCCAACAATAAATTCTTCACCTTTGTGTTTGCCTTCTCATGCATATTTTCTGTCATCAGCTATAAATTACTGCAACCTATATTATCTTCTGAGAGTGTAATACTAAAAGCAGGAATCACTGCTGAGCAATTACCAACACTTACGGATCAAAAAAAAAAGAAAGGAATAAAACAGTGAGCTTTTAGAATATGTCATCATATGGTGAGGCTGACATGTGAAAAAACCTTCCCAGGAACCAAACCCACCCGTGGAAGTCACTAGTGAAGAATCCGAGTGACCTCACGAAGCTTAAGAGTGAACTAAGCTTCTCCAATCTCTCCTGAAGACAAGTTCATGTGGGCGCTTGGATGGCTGGGCAGAGCAAAAATGACCTGATGCAAGATATGAGACAGGGATGGCCCATGAGTAAGATGTGCTTAAGTACGCCTGCACCCTCGTTCCGGTGCATGTGGACCATCCGCACCTGCAACGCAACCAGAAGGCCAAAGAGCACTCGGTCACAGTAGCTCTCGCGAAAAGCTTTTACCTTCTTTGCCTTTCACTCACACTATGTTCATGTACCTTTTCTGCAAGTTGTGCATGTGGTAGTGTCTTGACTGCGTGAGCTAACGGCCAACATCTGGCGCTGGACTAGCACAGTCAAATGCTGCACCTAATCAGATTACCCAAACCCCACAGTCAAGCATCTCCAAGATCTGCCAAAACTTCAATCTCTTTCATTTCAAACTCATCAGTTCTTATCTCATCTCCAGCATTAAATGCTAGGATTGTTTTCAAATATTGAGAGAAATCTACAGTTGATCGCTGCAGCTTCCATGTTAAGCATAGAATATTTAACAGGGTGTCGGTATATGCTTGCTAAAACTTATGTTTTTCAAGTATTCATTTTCGGTGCACAGTTAGGCCCAGCGTAGCCAAAAGATATACAACCAAAGCCTAAGAAATCCTAAACCTATAGTAAACACTCTTCAATACTAACATACAGAGATATCAGAAGATGCTGGGGGTGAAGAAATCTAGTTCCCATTCCTCCGGGAATGAAGACATGAAAATAATGGAATGAACAGTCATGCAGCTGCATCACTTCCATAGCATTTACATAACTGGCTCCACAAATTAAAAATTGACATAAACCTAGAAGCTTGAATAAAATATACATTTGAAAATTTTTGTCATGTAATTCCAATAGCTAATGATCATTATCTCTGTAATTGTTCTGTACTAAACAAATCATATGAAAGGAATTAAGTATACCAGCACCTACACTCACCGAACCAAGATATTACCTATCACAAATTAAATCTGTACCTTGTTTTTCAAAAAGGCAACAATATATAACTTGAGCTCCAGAATCCAAAGGCGAAGATCAATTGAAACAATCAGAGATAGTCAGAAGAAGATTGCTAAGGCACCAGCAGCGAATATGCAAGCTGCCACATAAATTGACCACTGCTTGATCCAAGACGATCCTCAGGTGCTGGCATGCTGCCCAAAACTTCAACCCATATTAGTAGTATGGTGCAAAATGTAAGATAAACACATAAAGCCTCGGAATCTATGCAGAGACATTTCTGATTACACAACTGATGCTAAAACTCGATAAAAATACTTGAGCTTTTTAAAATAAAAAATATTTTTATTTTATTTTAATAAACGAGTTCTATTATTTTTATTTTTAAAAATAAATAATATAAAAATATTATATTTTATAATTTTAAATAAATTTTATAAATTATATGAAAAATTTATTAAAAATTATGAAATAAAAAATTGATTAGTAATTTTTGTTCTTATCAAAAAATCGACAAACAGCTCCGAGTGTTGTTGCTGACAAAAGGGTAGCAAACTTTTTCTCTTCATGGGCCTCTCATTTTCAGCCCATTTAAATGGGCCAGTAGTGGTCAGAAGAAATAAGGGCTTTTTGTGTCCACGTCAACTTTCGTTCCAGACCTCGCTTGATCAGAAACGCATAAACCTCACCGGCAAACACTTCCCTCGCACTTCCCTCGGATCCCTCCTGCCTATAAACACTTCATTCTTTCGATTCCTTTCCAGTTTTCATTCCATTCTCTGTTCTTTCGGTTTCATTCGCAGTCTCGCTAATGAGGAAGCGGAGATTCCAGGTCTCCACCAGCGACGAAGAGTTCGATCCGGTTGCCGCCGGCGAAGAAGACAGCAATGGCGACGGCAACCGAAACAAGCGCGGGAAGAGAGAAGAAGGATTTGGCGATGAAGATCCTGCAGCGGCGGGGGAGGTGGGTGCGGATCACAACAACAGTAGCGGTGGAGAAGAGAAGAATGAAAATGAGAAAGGCCGTGGAGAGAATGGAAATGGAGAAGAACAGGAGGAGGAAGACGGGGTGACGGAGGATGCGAAGCCGTTGGGCGAAGTGGTGAAGATCTCCGGCAAGGGAAGGAAGAGGAAGAAGCACTACACTTCATTCGAGTATGATGGAAACATCTTCGAACTTGTAAGCTCGCTCTCTCTCTCTCGGGATTTGTTTCTAGTTTTTTTTTTCTTTCGTAGACCTTTTGTGTTTTTCCTCGAAGATAAAGATGCATGTAGCTACTTTGATTTGCTTCTCGCTGCCTTACCCTGTCTGCACGTCCGTTTTCTTTTATCTTCTCTCCTCTTTTATAAGTTTGTAGTTGTTAGGTTGAAGGTAGAGATGCGTCTGGTGGCCACCATGACTTGCACAGCGTTTCGTGAAGAAATTGTGTTTGATGTTTGATTTTCTCTTGGCCAAACACTTGTAATACTAGTAAGAAACAAGCATAATCTGAGATACTGATAACCTTGTTTTCTTGACATCGTTTTTGTTTCATGAAAATTAAATTTCAGGAGGATCCTGTGCTTCTGACACCTGAGGATAGCCAGCAAAAACCTTACGTTGCCATTATTAAGGTTTGTGCCTGTCGATGTCATCTGATAAACTCTTTGATATTCCTGATTTCTCAGGTTCTTTGTCAGTAAATGTTAAGCAGCTTCCCTCTTTCCTGTTGACTTTTTATTCAAGAATATTTAGATGCTGGTGATGAGAGCATACAATTTGTTTCACTGTTGGTCATTTTCCACCTTGAAATAGCTAAATGTGTGTGAAGAATTTTCGTGAGGATCCACAACTGTTTCCACTTTGCAGATGCAAACAATTTAAACACGTAATCTGTATATTTTTAAATGAAACATTCTGTTACCATGCTAGATTGATATGTTATCCCAATCTATCATTGTGAATGGAATAATTTAGTCTGTGTCCTTTGCAACAGGATGTAACGGAAGACGTAGATGGTAATGTTATGGTAACTGGGCAGTGGTTTTACCGCCCAGAGGAAGCAGAAAAGAAAGGGAGTGGAAGCTGGCAATCGCAAGACAGCAGAGAATTGTTTTATAGTTTCCATCTTGATGACGTCCCTGCGGAATCTGTGATGCACAAGTGCGTTGTTCATTTCGTTCCATTGAATAAGCAGCTGCCAGTTCGATCCAAGCATCCTGGATTCATTGTGCAAAAGGTCTATGACACTGTTGAAAAGAAACTTTGGAGATTAACTGACAAAGATTATGAGGACAGTAAACAACAAGAACTTCATGTGCTTATTCAGAAAACTCGAGACCGTATAGGAGATCTTCCTGATGTTACTGAGGAGATTCCTGGATCTGCTGAACATGATGAACATTCCAAAGCTAAATGGAATTTGAGGAGGAAAAACTTGGCACCTGTGGATATCAAGAAGGATGATTCAGCTGCAAGGTCTGATCTTAACAGAAAAGCAGACACACCAGGAAACAGTACACCTGATATTTCAGAGTACTATGCAATATTGTCGCATTTCAAAGTATTGACTGGCGACTCGACTCGTGACAAGTGGCTGGAGAAACTCCTTCAAGATATTCAATTAACATGTCATATGAAGGAAGATACAGCAGAGTATAAGAAAAGGGCTCTGGATGCTTCACATACCGAGTCAACTACCAATGATATTATAGGACAATATGTCTCAGGAGAAAAGGATTCTAAGGTAATTATTTTTTATCTGGAGGTCAACCGATGAATCGTATCCGATTATCTTTCAAGACTGTTCATCGTTGGACTTTGTAAGACTGTAAAATGTTGTTTCACTGTTGATCACTGATTTCTTAAGTTATAAATTTTGTTTTTTGCAAATCCATCTAGTCTCAACTTCTAACCTGTAGTCTTAGTTTTGTTTACATGTCATCAGTTGCTATGGACTGATGTGGATATTTATTCATTATATGTCGCCTATCTAGATCAAGTGGCTGGTACTGTAGTTCTAGTGCCTGATAGCTTACTTGCTTGTGATTATTTTTATATGAGAAATATCTATTTTGCTCTAGATTATTTACCTGGTATCATGTTATCATTTTCTAAAAATTGTTATAGTAGCTAATCACTTACTTGTTTCTTTAGTGTTGGCTCATTTCTATTTGTACTTTTTTCATCAGTTCTCTGGTGCTGTTTAAATTGGGTCAAGTTTTATTTGACTTATTATTATTTTGTATTCTGAAGGATGGCAAAGAAATATGCTGGCCTTCTTCAGCTGTTACAGCAATTACAGCACTTGAGAAAGCAGCTTATGAATCCCTTGGTTCTGAACACCATAAATACAATCAGAAGATGCGCCAGTTAGACTTCAACATCAAGGTATTTAGTCACTACTTAGTAACTGTGAACTTCTCCACGCATGACCTGGTGCATGCAAAAAAATGGTAGTCTTGTCTTTCATCCATTCTGCAGGCTGTGAATAAATTTGAAGTGATTATGGATCAACTTACTTTCTATTTGATTACTGCTGCTACATTATGTGCCTATCATGTCTTTGTTTAAGTTAGTGGAAGTTACTGACTGTATATGTCAATTTTTCAGAATTCTAGTTTGTTACATTCAATCAAGATATTGGACTGACATGGGGATAATTCGAAACTTAAGTACTTGATTCAGGATTTTTGAGAACATTATAAGCTAGTTTTAACATCACGTACTGAGATTTGCAGAATTGCGAAATGTTGTTTACCTGTTTCAGAAGACCAGCACAAGTGTGTCCTTTTCATTCTGCTTTTCTATTTGCATATGCGTCTAGTTCAAATGAGTTGGATGTGTGTACCCTTCAATGCAGTTTATAAGATTTTCTGATTGACGTATGATTGCAAATATGTGAATTTGTGATGTCCTCTGTTACTGTGTGTGAACTTATGCAGAATAATGCAAGATTAGCGAAACGCTTGTTGAACAAAGAATTGGACCCTGCTGTAGTTCTTAACATGTCTCCAAATGAACTTAAGGTATTTGTCTACCTTCTTTCCTTCCTTTTGGTTGATTAGTTTTTCCTTGACCTATGAGATGTGTAGATGGTAAGATTTAAGAAAACTAGGTTATCATCTGCTTCAAGGTAGATTTCTTTTGTATCATGTTCAATATGGAGGAGTCATTTTTTAGTTAACTTGTTTCTGTGCAAGTTCTCTGCCACATTGATAGCATCAAAGAATCTGAGTTGGTACTGAAGGGACATTAAGTACTGCTGCATAAGTCTGTCAACACTTAAAATATTTAGAATCTAATAATAATAGTTTTGTTCTGTCATTTCTCCTTCCCAAAGGAAGATGATGCTTTAACTAACAGAAAGACCTAAGTGTACGTTGCAGATATCTGACATGAAACTTTTTCCTGTTAAAAGTAAGGACTGTGGTATGTTAGACATGAAACTTTTTCCTGTTAAAAGTAAGGACTGCGGTATGTTAGACATAAGACATTTTCTAGATACTTTGTTGGTTTATAAACAATCTTGTCACTTATATCCTAACTTACCAATGTTTTCTTACTCACATTGCTGTCAGCTAACTATGCGTGATATTTCAGGATGGTTTTACTGCTGAAGAAAAGGCTATTAATGAACCTGAAAAGCCACGTCAAGTCCAGGTTCGTTTTCCAGAAAAGTAGCAAAACTCCTACTTTTATGAAAATCCTAACAACTCCAATAGGATAATATTTTTGTTTGGTGGAGTTTGAAGGAGATTATACTTATCTGCATCTTCCTTTTACTGCTATTCTGAAGATTTAATTTTATGTATGCAATATCCTGTGTTGCTTACCCTAATTAGTACTTGTTAGGATGTTTAACACCAAAGCTTAGTGTTTGGGAGATGTCATTGATGTATCAGACTGTGGCAGAAAAGAAAACATACCTCTTCTTCTGCCCATATACATAGGGTTGGAATACACGCACACCCGCTATTATGTGCATGCATGCCCACACTAAAGCGCAGCCATCCGATACACGATTGGACGGTTTAATTAGATCACAGATTTGACTTTGTGTGTGTGTGTATATATATATATATATTGGAGTTCGTCTTTTTTTGTCTATCTTGATTAAAAAGTCAAAAGAAGGTTGATTTGTAATCCGATTGAGGTGAAATTTGTCAGCGTATTCCCAATCAATAGTTCTTCATATTCAATGGTGGCGATCGAATTTGAAGTTTTGTACCGGTGCTTACATGTTGATGTGTGTGGATGTGATTATGTACTCCTATATATATACATACATTTGTACGTGTGTACATCTGTATACATGTATGCACATATATGTTTTGTTCCCACCAGTTTTGGGAGCAAAACTAATGTCTTCAAGGACCATTACAATTTCCAATCATAGCCATACTATTTCGAATGGCGTAAGACTGTTAGTTTCCTAGATTTCCATGGTATTGTATCTTTTTGATGAAGTTGTACCATAGAAGTTCAGATTGAAGTCATAACTTCAAATCTTGGAGCTACTTAATACTAATTTGCATTTGAACTCTCTTTTAGCTTTATAATGATGGTGGTGTCTGTATTCATCTAGATGACTGATGCCCAATGTTCAAGATGTACGGAGAAGAAGGTTGGTGTTGTTGAGATAATTCATACTGGAGGACGTGGGGACAGATATCAGGTTGGTGAAGTACTTTTATACTGTTAGAAATGCGTTTCAATTATGTTTATGGATTTATGTGCGCCTTTCTGCATTCCATTATCTGCATATCCTCTGGGAGATTTGCTATTAACCGGTTTTTGATGGTCTGTCTTTTTGCATATATGCATTTTTCTTCTGGAAAGCCAATTACTTAGCTCTTCTCTTTATTTACATGCAGCTTGAGTGTATTGCATGCGGCAACAGTTGGTATGCCTTTCGAGATGAAATCTCGTCACTGACCATTGACGAGCCCACAATTACCAAAAATGTAGGAACAGCTCCTTGGGCTACTGCAAAATTTGAAAATGTCGAGAAGAAGCTAGCGAGTCCCAGAGAACATATTCAGGAACCTGATGATGTTTTCAAGAAGAACACGGAGCCATACATACCTGTACTGGACACCCAAAAGTCATTCAACAAGGGAAGGAACGAGGAGCTGTTGGAGACCCAGAAATCTTTTGGCAAGAAGAATGAAGACCTCCCAGAATCTCCTGAAAATTGAGAGTAGGACTGTCCCGATAACGTCATTTGTACAGTACTGCATAGTCTATGTAAAGAATGTCAGCTAACAAGTGATGTTATGTAGTTCCTCCTATTCAGGATATAGCTAGTTCAACAGCATAGGTTTTTAGTACTACCAAAGTCAGAAGCAGCACTTACATCTAGCGAAGTTCTAAAAATTTGTAACCTTTTGTTGTTCCATCTGCTAGCAGGGAGTGATTATATGTGCACTTTTGTGGCGTCTCTTCACTCTGAGTAAATATAGTTGCTGTCAGAGGGATTGTTTATAAATTTCTTGATTCAATATATTATTGTATGTTTTTCAATAAAATTATTATAATATAATAAATTTTAAAAAAGTATAAAAAATTAAGTCATAAAATTTATTATTATTTATTATTATTTTTTTAGGTTAGAAAATAAATTATTTTTCAAAATAAAAAGATTAATTATTTTTTATTTTAGAAATTTTTATTCAATAGAAGTACTGCCGCACATTTTGATAGTTTTTGAACGTCTTTCGCGTTTTGCAAAGAACTAGATAATCCTTGCGATGCATGGGCTATTTTTTGAACTTCATGCTCAGTTAAATCTTATGATGTTTGAAGTTCTTATGAAGTTTCTCTTGCTATTTCAAAGGGATTACGGAACAAGATAATTTGTTAGGACTTCTATATACAAGACCCAAAGAAAGTAAATAATCACTGCTGCTGAAGGTCGAGGTCACGATCTTTTCTAGAACGGTAGAATCTTAATGTTCGTAGATGCCAAAGTATGCCTAAACATATTTACTTGTATCCCAAAATGCCACACCCATCTTATATAACACACACATAGGAACCATAACAGCGTTTTCGCATTGGATTCATATTACCCATCGGGACCATTCTATTCAAGCACACAATACTCTTACCGTAATGTAGACGGCCATGAAAGAAGAAAGAGTGAAACAGCCATTTAAACCATCCCGATTTAAATGTTGACCTTCGAGACAGACGAGTGCACTTGCAAGATATCTATTTTATAGACATTTTAAAGAGGATCAACATCCACCAATCCCATATAGTCCTTTCCAACAAGTTTTCAATAATACAACCCATTTTATTAACTTGCAAGCATCTATTCCAACTAAAGATGCTTAACCAATGTAAATCTTCTTCAAATATCTTGACCGACCTGACCTTTCCTCAGGATCAGAGAACTGATATTCACCCTACTCTGATGAATCCCAATTAATACCAAATTAATCCACCATCTTTGCAAAAGTCACCATGCTGGGTACCTATACTTAAAGAACATCATTTTCTGCCTCAAAATCTGTCTTTTCCTTCCAACAAATTTAAGGACGATTAATCTTGTTAGCTTCCATGGATGAACCATCTTTTAAAACTTCTCGAGCCTCATTCTCCATTCCAAGCTTTGAAAGAGCACAAGCCTGCAGATAAAAAGCAGTTGGCCATGTTGGGGATATGACTAGTGCCTGCGTTGCATCACTAAGAGCTTCATTGGGCATGTCGTTCATCAAATAACATAGGCACCGACGTGCAAAAATAGTGGGAGAAACCATTGTCCCAACATCAATGAACTGCAAAGAAAGGAGACAATATTGAACATATCATGTACGGAATCAATAACCACAAAATTTGAGTATAATTTTATAAAACACCCGAAAGTATGAAGAATACCAATGAGAATTGCCAGTTGTGAGTCAATGAATTTAGACAATTAGGTTTTCCCTCAACATTCTAAATGCATGCTATTTAAAACTAACATAAAAGAAACATCATAGCCAACTATGAGCCATCAGAATACCTGAGAGTAGCAATCAATTGCTGTACTGAACTCTTTATGGCGAAAGGCAGTATCACCTCTTTTCTTTGAGTTCAATGTGTCTTGCATCTGATTTGTCCACATTTGAAATGAGAGCTGCAAAAGGTATATTGAGAGTAGCAGTAAGAAACCAAAATAGTATGACTCAAGATCGTCAATGTATGCAGCAATATTCAAAACGTTCAAGCACAAGTACGAACAATATAACTTGTCAATGAGTCATCAGTAGAAAGAAAAATCCAGCACTTCTTTTCTTTTCTTTTTTTCCACCAAACATCTGTGACTGCTCATGAGAATGTTCGCTTTGTCAGATGCATTTGAAACATCCAATGCACTTCAGGAACAACAATATACCCTCTTCAAAACAATATATCCTCTACTTGCTTTAAAAGTACATTCATAGATATGTCTCAAAATTGAAGGACTTTCCTTGGAACCACTTCCACTAACCATATACCATAAAGTATTCCATTCAATTTCAAGACTCCTCTTGTTTCAAAATAGGCAAACATGCCAATGCTTTCATCCAAAGGCATGTGAGAGGCACAATTATGAATATGATAGCCACAACCACGTTCACAAGCCAGGTCAGCTCAAAGGAATAAGCTATTAGCTATAAATATGCACAATACTCATTCATATACAATTACTACTCCATTGACAATTTTAAGACTAATTCTTAAAAACTTCAAAAAATTGACAGTTTGTAAAGACCATTAAAAAAAGGACTGTCCACAAGTTCCATTGACAGATCTTCACACATAATAGTACTTGGAAGAAATCATCTCGCAAGTTACTTGAGATAACCTCAACCTATGAGTCGAAGTTTGAATTTGTGAGGCTTACAAAATATCTATATAGACCATCGCATATATGCATTCACCAGGGAAAAACACCTGATCTCATGTGTGTTATTACAAATGTAAATACAGATGTATACAGATAAATGCTTGCTTGTTTCTTAGAAATAATTTAAAGTACGGCATTTACACAACAATGATAGCAAGCATGTCTCTCAGTGAAAGCTAACATAGCTAGATTGTTAATTATCATTAACGCAGCTAGAGTTCTTAGCACTTACTTCATTTGTCGTTCCTTCATCATCTTTGTAGCCAATTTTTTCCAGGATCTCATGTATTGCTGTTAAGTCCATTCGTAAGCACGCATCGGCAAGAGGAGATAGAGAGATCAACTCCAGCGAAGATGCACCCCCCCGTGGCATATCCATCAGTACATAAGAAGGAACCTGTTTAAGAAAAAATTGGCAACTACTTTATTAGATCATTGGTTTCCACCTACATCTGACATTTTTGCAGCTAGTTAGAGCAATGCCACCATCCAAAAATATTATGAGTTAGATAGTGATGGCATCTACTGGTTACAACATCCAATCTTTAATCCACTAAACAAAGCAAAAAGATACTAAAATGGTGTTCAGCTCTTCTAAAGCTATATTTTCAGTGGGCCGCTCAAACATGAACTCTTTCAAAAGTTTGTATACCATCAATCAAAGATTCACCTCAGTGTCCTTCTGGAGAGGAGCCAAAGCAAGAACCAATGACTTGACGTTAGGACGCTCTCGCTGCTCATACTGCAAACACCTGGAAGCTAAGCGCACTAACTCAGTTCCATCCTCATTAGAGAATTGCCCTTCCAAACAGGAATCTGTCAGCATATGAAAATTCCGATCTCGAATCAAATCGAGGGCCTGCACAACGTCAAATCTGAACTTAGAGTCCACTTAAAAAAATAAGAAAGATTCATTAGTTTTAGTAAATTCAACAAAAAAAAAAGTAAGTAGAAAAAGGAAATCGTAACATCCCTAGCAAAAATGAAACAGTAAAGACCAAAACAATAACTTCTTAATGGGAACACCATCAATAACTACATTCCAAAAGGATGTTAATTTGTATTATATGTCTTTTAACCTGCACACAAAGTTTATAGCAGATACACGTCGAAAGTTTAGTTTCCAAACATAGTGAAGGCTTCAAAAGAGAAACAAAAGGTAAGACAAGAAAAAGAACTTGCATGGCTCGGAGGGATGTGCTTTCCACTAAGTATATCGAGCAAAAGTGTGCCAAAGCTATATATCACACTTTCTGGTGTAACTCTACCTGGAAAGAAAACGAAGAAAAGAAATGAGTAACATACAACATCACAACTATTAAAGGTAAATATTGATCCAAGAATATCATTAGATCATTGGTAAGTTCTATTGAAAACCTAATTATTAAAAAATTAAAGACAAGAATGCTACTACAGTCATCAATCAACCTGTGCAGAGATATTTTCATCTAAACAAGGTGATTACATATACGCTGGTGGATTCATAGATATCTGTACCTATGAGAGGGTTAATGCCCTATACAGCCTCCAATCATCTGATAGAATCTACACATCTTGTTTATAGTGAGAACCAAATACATATTTCTTAACTAATCAGGGGAAGATCTTATAAGAAACCTTGCCTAACCAGAAAGCTTAACTCTTTTAATTCTTTCCTAAATAACACTGCCAACACTAAGTTCCTAACTAATAGAGCTTCCTCCTAGCTTAACTGATTTAATTCCACATTGACTACTCCAATTGGTCCAATAACACTTTGATGCCCATATGTGACAAAATCTTTTGAACCTTTTCTTTTGGTAGATAAGAAGTTTACACCTTTAAAATGTTTCTTTGCCAAAGATTCCTTAAACATCATCCAGGTATTCTTCTTTTTTCAACCAAGTCTTGTCCCATTGAGTTGGCTACACAAAATTCTTCTGCGAAGAATCTATAAAGAATCTATGAAGAATCTGGAAACCTAACCCCAACTCTCGTTACATGGGCTTAAGAATGGCTACTTGGGCTGCACACGCACAGCATGAGTTCGTCCAAGAGGGATTGGAAAAGAAAACTATTTTGGCATACTCAGGTTGTAAGAACTTTCCTGCAGCCCATCTATGCAACTTCTTAGTCGACGGATAAGATTCCATGTTAAGAAAGCTATATGCTCTTACTGCTATGGTCCCCTCTTATTGCTAAAAAATAGATTAGAGAATTGCAACGGAATATGAAAGGGTTAATGAAAAGTTATCCTTATTCCAGAAAATAAGAGTTTGCCACATATTAGGCTAAAAGAGAGTTCCCCAAAATTTGAGTTATAAGAATATACGTTTTATAATAAATATAGCCATTAGATTTTCTTTTTATGCAGAGGATTAACATGACACTTTCTTATACGTCATTTAAGGGGGATTACAAATGGAGAAGAAAGCTCCTATAAACCGGGCTACAAGAACTCCTCTACATCCGACTACGCATGTAAAAAGATTCCTTAGCCAAAATAGTAGTATTCTATTTGTGATGATTACTATATACTTTCTTTACTAAAATAGTAGTATTCTCTTAAAATTACTATCTGAGCATTTCTTATAAACAAATTTGAGAACAGTATGAGAATATGGAGTTGCTATTAAGACAAACTGGACCTTATCCCAAAGATAGAAAATTACTATGTGCTAAGGTGTATGAAAGTTCCTGTAACCTAAACTATAGAAAACTAGTCTCCGAATAAGTACAGTCATTAAACCATTTAATGCATTGATTTGCATAGCGTTTTCCAATTGCCTATAGATTGAGCTAATTAGATACTCTCGAACTTATGGGGTATTATATGCACTACTAAAAAGCATGGTAAGTCCTGGTCTTGTTAGCTTATTTGGGTTTAAAGTTTATGTGCAGTTACAACTAGGAAATGTTGCAGCTGGCTATATAAGCTATCATGATATTACTTTTTTTTTTCTTATTCAATTAAAGCTACATAAAGAAAGCCGAAGTTCTTCGAACTCCAGCCTTTGCAAATGTAACTAATCAATTTGCCCCCTTTTGCACTTGCTCTTATTTACATCCACCTTCTAAGACGAGTTAAAGACAAAAGATGTCTTACCTTCTTTTTTACAGAAAATGGAGACTCTTATAAGTGGTATTTATTTAAGTTATAAGTGTAGGAAATCATATACAATAGTATGTAGTTTTATTTGATGGTCATATTTGTTAGGTTTAATTGAAAGTCAATAAACATAGAATTCTTAGTTGGACTTCAGAATTTGCAGTATGAAATAATTAAGTAAATGAGTTGATTTGACAGTGTCTTCCTTTTCTTTGTCCTTTTCCCTTGTTCTTCCTGTTGACTTGATTTCAACTATCTCCTAACATGTTACTCCAGGATTAAACATCACTTTTCTATACCCTCTGCTTTCATCCTCCCCCCACCCCCCATTAATTCCTCCGACTTATATCTAACTTCCTTGACTATAAGCATTTGCATATAAATAAATAATGCTGATGCGTATGCCAAATTCGCCAGACATGGAAAAAACATACGTAGGACACAGAAGCCTGCTAATGTGTTGTAAGGCATAATGTATAAGATATAACTGAAGCAAAACATTGGCTAATATGTTTCCTGGTGTTGATATCAAGGAAAGCACATAAAAGGAAATAAAGACAGAAAGTTCAAGGATGCCAAGTCCTCGCATTTGGAAGACAAAACCCGAACATGGATGTGGATACAGACCAGTTCTCAGATACTCGGGAGGAGTAAATGCTAGATTGGTGCTATAGCTTTTCCCATCACGACTATTCTTCATCAGACCAAAACTTGATAATCTAGGGTTGAAATCCTGAAAGCAAAACAAACAGATATTGAGAATAATCCAACCCAACAACGGTACAGAAAAGACATCAGAGTGACTGAAGATGCTACTCACATCATCAAATAGAACTCTATAAGCATTAAGATCATGGTAGAGAGCTCGTCCTTTGCTTATACAATATTCTAAGGCTTGCGCCAAATAAAACACCACCCGTAGTCGCATTGCCCACTTCATGGGTTGTGTCTCCCCTATACAACCATTGCAGATTTGAAAGTGAAAGTAAGTTAAGCATTGGAATTTGAAGAAAGATTTTGGAAAAAGGAAAGGCCAGAACACTGAACTGATTTTAAAGCAACAAAACAAAGCATAGGCTCTTGCAGAAGCTGCTATCTAAGGGCACAACTTGCACAAACACTACCCGGACTATTACCAGTATATCAAGAAAGTAGAGATAGAGTACATGCAAGTTTAAGAAATATTTCGGTGAAAGAGCTCCACAAATGAAAATGTCTAAAAAGGAATTAAATGAAACACAAAAGTATGCCATAACTCTACCTAATCATTTTGCAAAACTAAAATCTAGTCGTAGTTGCATAATATGAATAGTAAATTCCATCAATTAATACAAAAAAAAAAGAAGATCAAAATAAACTTTTGGAAAATAAACAGAAAGGAGAAGAGCACACCAGTTTGACACTTATCCTACTATGTGAACTTCAGGCAATTGATCATAGAGTTATGACAGCATAGATGCTTTAACCGTAAATGACTCAACTATGATCTACATATTTGTATATGCATGCATTCACCATCTTTTGAGTAGTAGAACATTATAACATGAGATGGCTATAAGACAAAGCACCAATACCCCATAGGTAACAAAAACACAAACACAAACTTACAATGGAAAAGGTGTTTCGCAAGCGTGTCATTGGGCATATATTCTGCCACAAGCAATCTCTCATCGCCTTCATAACAGCAGCCTAGCAAGTTTACCAATCTACGGTTCCGCAGTTCGCCAACAGCTTTTGCTTCTTCCTAGTTTAAAAGTTAGAAAATATATAAAATAAGACCTTGAAATCAGTAAACTCTCAGATTACAGCTATAACCTGGTTATTCTAAATTATACTAAGCAAAAAGATTATACTTGCAACAATAAATTTTCAAGCACATTACCAAAATTTTTGCTTCTTTTAAAATAGCTGAATATGTTTGAACAAGGCAGGGAAACTTAAATACTCAAACGGGATATTCATACGGAAGGTACATAGCAATGAAGACCCAGATCCTAAAGTTCTGCATATCAGCTCGCCTTTAAACCTAAAGGAACATGTGCAGCAAAAAATACATAGGTGGACATGGGAAGCTAGATAACATACAACTGCAACCTTAACCAACAACTATTCTTCTGATAAGCTATATAATCAGCATTTTGAGAATCATTTTTCTAACTAAAAGCAGTGCCAACTCAGACGGCAGGCTAGACAAATGAGCTGATGACTTCGAGTACATACCATTATTAGACATTACCTGGTATCCAGAAAACTGACTAAAGTTCTACACATTTCAGCCACTTTCTGAAGGAGCTGATGATTAAAAATGCAGTCTTAAAAAATCACAATTTAGATTGTGTACAAAAATGTAAATGGAAGTTTTGATATACATCACTAAATCAGCCTTCACTAGGTCAAAACCACACCAGAAGACATGAGATTATATACATAAATGTGGCGACATGATATGACAACATCTCAAAAAAAACAAACACATTACCAAGAATTGCCGAGGATCGGGCCACGCTGCTCGATTAAATCGCTTTACTGCAATCTTTGTGTGTGCATCCAGCTTCCCTTTGTACACAACATTTGGAGCTTTCTCCCCGTGCTCGGAGACAATATTCTCCACAGCAAAGTTAGAAGTAGCAAACTTCAACTGCTGCAAACTGAACTCTTGAAACGATGGCAAGTTATATCCTTCACCCTTCGCCTCGTTCTCTGCACCAAAACAATCATCGCCGCTTGTAGCTATAGATACACAACAGAATGATCGAAAGTAAACTCTAAACAAAATCTTTAAAGCACTCACCAAGGTCAGGAGCTTCGAGAACAGTGGCGTTGGACGAACGCCAACAGCAAGTAGCAAACCTGGACACTCTAGAACCCATCCTTCACTCTACAAACACTTAGAAAACTAACATAACCGATTTCACCCGCAAATTAAACTGCAGAAAGACAACTCTAAAAGCTCATTCAAGTAGCAAAAACAGTTCAATATTTCGATAAAAACAAGAGATGAAGCTTGAGAAATCTGAAATCAGCCGATCTGAGAATGTAGAAATCGAGAAAAAGAACTGCCTACCTGGTTCCTGATTCTGTCTGGAATAAATCAGAGAACCAATCTTCTTGAGATCCACAAAAAATAAGAACAATTCCAGGAATCAACGAATGAGAATCAATCGATCGAACGATCGATAGATAGAAAGAAAAAAAAAAGAAGGAAAAAAGCAAGAGCTAAGAACGCTGGAACCGATCTAGACTAGTCTTTGCTGGAAAGTTCAGAGAACAAAAATATATAAAATAGAAATTAAACCTAAATGATAATAACTATTATGAATTCTTCTTCTACTTCTTCTTGGCAAAACTTATGTATACCGACATGCTCACTGGAATCAACGATAGTTTATTATCACCTGTTCCGCAGCAAGCAATTATTTTTCCGGTTGTTTTCCACCGCCGCAGACCAACACACTCACTCTCTAGTCTCTAGTAGTATGAATCACGACCTGACAACTCAATTTGCCGTCGTCCTCATTAAACAACATAACAACAGTAGGTATGTCTCGCGGAGTGATAATTCACTTTCGCGGGTGTCTTAGGGAATGGCTAAACGGATGACTGGAAGCGAGTAGTTTGACTGGGAGTGGTGGTCTCGTCTCGTACGTTACTTGTGGAAGAAGTGGGGACCACCGCAGGCGCGAGGCTCACCCTCGGACGGGGGTGGTGTCGTGGAGAGCGTGAGGGAGAAACGTGAAAAGAGGGGGGAGTTGTTGTCGTTGTTTGGGTTCAGACCGTTTTATCGTGGGGCCCACCCTGCAATTCACGGCGCAGTTTCCTGCTTGGTCCTCGTGGATTTCATTGTACGGAACGCGACAAAAAGAATAGTTTAGACCTAATATGGGCCATGATATGGACCTTCAAATCTAGTACAATATACAGGCCTACTTATGTTTCTATGGATTACACTTATGGCCCATTTGGTTACGTTTTGGGGCGTAGGTCCATAATGATTTATGTTTGGGCTTCACAAAATTTCTGAGTTTATCGGGCCTGCAATATAGTAGCAGCTAGTGGCAGTAGCGAGTGTAATGCATGAAAATAGTTACCGGAGCAGCTGCCACTATATTTCGTTTTATTTTTATTTTAATTTTAATAAATTTAGAATATTTACGAAATTTTTATAACAATTTATAAATATAAAATTCTATATACATAAATTTATTTTTTAGAAAAAGTTAATTATTTTTAAAATTTTAAAATAATTTTTTAAAATTTTTTTATTTTAAGCTCCGTTTAACAATATCTATATTTAACAATATGTACAACTCGTCCCATAAAAAAAGTCGTTCCGCCGTACCACGGCTACCACTCCAACTTCTGCTGCTCTAGCTTATATGGGCCCCATTATTTTTTTCTCTTTTAATCTACCGTCGGAGGAAGAATTTCTCAATCCGATCTCTTATATCGAATCGATTCGACCTGAAGCATAGCAGTTTGGAATTTGCCATATTATTCGTCCGCCATCGTGGTTCTCACCACTTACTGGCCATTTTCCTATTTTTAAAGACGTATTTTAAGTGTTAATAATTTTATTTTTTTATTATAAATATTTGAATGATTTATATATTTTAATTATATAATAAATTCAGAATTTTACTTTCATATTTTAAATTTTAAATCTAATTTTTTATTTATATAATTTTTAATATAATTATATTTTTATTTTTTAATATTTTTTTAAAATTATTAAAATATAAATATTAAATATTATTTTTAATTTATTTTTAAAAAAATTTTACTTCTTACCTTTTAGTTTCATAAAACTCAGTGGACATTTGAAACACGCTTTCGATGTCCTATGAAGAGACGATCTATTCGCCGTCTCCCGTCTCCCGTTGCTTCTTGCGATTTTGAAACCATCAAGCTGGAGCTCGAATGGTTCAATTTGTTGCAACTTGGTCGAAAATCTCCTTGACGAAAGCCTCCGTTTCTTGGACCGCATCTCGATCTCTACAAGTTTTTTAATGCCGTGAAGAGATTTGGAGGCTACAGTAAGGTTGGTAGAGAAAAGCGTTGGGGTGATGTTGATAAACTCATTCGGCTCGTGCAACGGATACAGAGTGCTCCAAACATGTCCTTACTCAGCTTTGTACTGATCTCTTGTGTGAGTATGAAGATTACCTAGCTGAGCGGTCGTCGCCTTCTGATAGAATCCTATAGAAAGAGGAGGAGGGATCGAATTTTGAGCAAGTGCACGCAGAAGAGAAAAAGGAGCATCTCGATCTGATGTTTGAGGATGAAATTAAGCAAATGTCTGATAGGAAGAGAAGGGAATGATTGAATTCCGAGCAAATGAGCTCACAAGAGAACCAGTTGCAGCTGGATGAGAATTGTGACAATGAAATTAAGCAATTTCCTGATAGTAAGAGGATGAAACGATTGAATTCTGAGCAAGTGAGTGAGGCAGTAGAAGGACAATTGAATCTTCTTGGAGACATACACCTTCAGGGGATCAAGATGTGAACCAATTGCCATGTCGTAGGAAGAGGAAGAAAGGATTAGATGAAGACCAATTTAGTGTAGTTGATGAGCAATTTGATCAGATATGTGGGCAATGTAACAGTGGGCTGCATGCTGATTTGATGCTTCTATGTGATAGGTGTGACAAGGGGTGGCATTTGTACTGCCTCTCGCCATCTTTGGATAGCGTGTTGCATTAACTTGGATGAGGATAGTTTCGGGTTTGTTCCAGGTAAGTGTTGCACAGTTGAGGAGTTCAGGAAGACGGATGAGTGGATAAGAAGAAAAAGTCTTTTGCCAGGGGCAGGCTAGTATAGTGCAAATTGAGAAGAAGTTTTTGGAGGTTGTGGAAGGAAGAGCAGGAGAAGTGGAGGTTATGTATGATAATGAGTTGGACATTTTTGTGCATTGCAGTGGCTTTCCATGCACAGGCAGTTTTATGTTAGCATCGGCTAATTTAGACAATTTGCAGGAATACTGTTTTAGCCAATGAATGTCAACAATCTGCCTAAATTGCAAGGGTCGATACTTGGTGCAGTTCATGAAAATATTACTGGTGTCACGATTCCTGGGTTTATGTTGGGATGACATGTTGAGGATCACTGCTTTTACTCGATAAAATTATGTGTACTGGTATGTAGATCTTGTGTTGCTTGTTGCTTTAGGGTCGTTTGGGAGTGCTTAAAATAAAGAGCTTTTTTGAAAAAAAAGTTTGTTTTGTGACTTTTTCAGAAACGAGCTTGGGCTTCTTATCAAACAAAAATAAAAATCATATATATAAAGATTTATGACTACAATTCACCTGTACTTGCAAAATATTTTGAAATTTTTTTTAGAATACTGTAGAAAGTCTATTAGAAAACGATAAGTTGAAATGAAATGTTGAAATAAAAAGCTTTGCCAAGATCCCTTAGTGTATTTTGAATAATTTGCAGCTACTTAATGCTGGTTAGAGTCCTTTTTGCCAAAAATTTGAATGTCTTAGAACTTGATAATATTTCTTAGCACAAAGAGTAATGATTTTTATCCATGTATATCAATGATATACATATTTGGTTTCAAGATCAGTGAACTGATAGCATTGTCTGTATAGTGTCTGGAAGTGTTTGCACTTGCTTTATGCGTTGCTTGGAGATAATTAGAGCAGTTTGAGGAAAGACTCACAAAAAGCCGTTTCCATAAATGTCAATTAAAGTCTAAAATACACATGCCATTATCATTCAATTAACAAAATGTATTGTTATGTTATATAAGATGCAGCATAAGAGTGATACGATTCTATTAGAACAATTTAGAAGAAAAAAAGGGTTAGACCAAAATTAATTTGGCCTTGAAAGATTTAGAAGAATTAGATTTTTCATTGAATCTGATTCGTAATCGTACGGAATGAAAAAAAAAAAAAGGAATTCATTTTAGACGACCTCACTCAAATGAGATAAAGGCTTAATTTATGATTATTGTATTGTAGACGCAGCATTCTTTTCAAGCAAAGTACCGAAGTCTTTACATCATCATATGTGATAATTTCATGACCAATAGGGACAACTTTCTCACATTACAAAAACTAGTACACAAATTGTCCAACCAGTTAAATTCCAGGAGAACAAATATCAAGATAAAACAATGAAAGATTTAATTCTTCTAAATCCTTCAAGGCCAAGTTAATTTTGGTCTAATTTTTTTTCTTTTAAAGAGTTCTAATGAATTAGCTTCACTCTTATGCTGCGCAGTATGTGCACCTTCTTTTCAAGCAAAGTACCAAAGTTTGTACATCATCGTATGTGATATTTACCTTGATACTTGTCTTCCTATTTAACTGGTTGGACAATTTAAGTGTACTGCTTTTGTGATGTGGGAAAGTTGTCCCTACTGATCAAGAAATTATCAGCATGAGGAAACTAACTACAATCCAAATTTCTGAAAAGCATGGTGAAAATTTTTTTATAGTTACATAAGGAACTTGAGAGATATAATAATATAGGAGCTAATCAAGATAAGACATCTAAAGAGTCTACTTCATACTCTAGAAAGTTCAATGCGACATAAAAGTTTAATCCAATGAATTTTGAAACTCTAATATATTAATTCTTTTCTCATCTACTCACCTTGAACCTAATAATTTCCTCAAGAGTTAGTCAGTTATATTTTTTCTCATCCGAGCACCTATGATGGGGCATCAACCATGCTCTGGAAAATCTTACTCAAGATTGGACCGCTATCAATTCTACATATGGAACAATTCTCTAAGCAATGCTTTCAAACTCTTCCAAAAGTGGTGCCTTAGTTGTGTCACCTAAACTATAATATCAATGAAAGGTACTACTTGACTAGGAAGAATTTTCGATAAATGAATAATTCTACTTTAGTTCAGATTTTGGGATCTACATATCCCTTTGGATCTACCTAAGGTCGACGCTATTTGCATGCTGTCTGCCCCTGCACTATCAGGTTTTTTTGTGAGCATATTGCATTGGACTGTCAAAGTTGATGTATATAAATGACTGTTGTCGTTGGCAAAAAAACTAAGACCTCTTGAAGTTTAGGCAGTACTTTGTTTAGCAAAGAATTTGATAGTTCACTTTCTACTCTCTTTGCTGAATTTTAACTGTTTGCTGATTGAGTTCCAGCTTTGCACAAAGTAGTTTCAGATTTAAAACAAATTACATAGAACATAGCCAAGCTAAAGTTGAACTTCTTGAACTAATAGTTCTCAAGTGTGGAGACCTTTTTTTTTTATCTCTGAAAGAGCTTCTGGGAAAGAAATTAGGCATTTTGGGAACAGTTCCATGTCCAAAACCACTTCCTCATGAGCAAAGAGACTACATTGATCATGGTAGAATCTATCTTTCTTAAGGGAGTATTTTTGTGAATTTTTAAGATTCCAAGTTGTATTGTTTCTTTTCTCTATGGGCTATTTTGGTTTTTTGTTTGTTAATTCTTAGAATTCCACTGTAGGTTGATGCTTTTCTGTGTGGGATATTTACATTTGGGAAGATAGCCGAGTTCAACGTCATGTATTGTCTACAGTTTAGCAAAAAGATGTAAATAGCTGTTACAGTTTAGCATTTACGATCTGTTTTTGACTCTATGAGCAGGTAAATGGACGTCTATATGAGTTAAGCAGAGCTTGCTGAAGACTGGAGTTTGAGTGCCTGCCGAGTTTTGGAGATGTCTTTCTCTGTTACTGATTGTAGTTTTTTTACTGAAGGAAGCTGAACAATTTCTTTGGGCTGAGCATAACATGGATCCAGTATGATTGCACCCCTACTTTATTATTCTTTACATCTTCAGTTATCGTATTAGTTTCTAGCATTCTCTTGTTAACAACAATTTTTTGCCAGATATGAACTATGTCGAGCAAATTACAGGAGATTCAGAAATGGGCAGTGGATGCCAGAAAGTGCCTATCAAATCTGGATAGCTGAGCACGTAGTGGCGAGGAGGGCCTGTAGAAAGTGTCATTGTTTGAGGTTGAGCAGTTACTGAGCTGTGGCACTTTGTGCTGCTATGAAGCTCTTACTAAGCTCAAGGTCTGGCTCGCCTATATTTTGTCTGGATATTCAGCTCTATCTGGCTACTTTCTAACTATTTCAGTCACTCCCAGGTCTGTGCAGATAATGCGATATTGTTGGTTTCTGAAATAGGGAATGCTTTATCATCTCGTTTGCATGTAAGTTGCTGCCATTACTTATGTTAATCTTTCACTGAACTATATCCAAAATGATGATGCTTGGGTATTGTCAGCAGGCATAGAAGCCTAGGCAATCAGCTGCATTTGTGATTGATGCTCAATATCTTCTGGCTACTAGAAATTGTATTATTTTTTGAATTAACTCCTTTTGCTTCATGCTTTCTAAGACCTGTTCGTTACTTGGCACTTCTTAGCCCTTTTCATGAAGCACTCAGCTGTTCTAATACTTCATGTTCTTCTTGCACATGTCTAAACCTACAAGTATCTCTTGTGCTTTCAATAAATTGTGTAAGTAGCGTGACTGTTGTTTCTCCTGTTCTCTTTTGGTATCTGGTTCGTTGGAAGTCCTATGGTACACTCTAGCTTATAGGATTTACTTATCAAGCATATTCATTCTTGATCATTTCTTGATGCAACTTAGATGTTTCTAACAAGGTATATTTTGATTTCACAAAGGGTTAGTTATGTACTTCTTTTTCTTATGCGCCTATTTTTTTAGGTTGATCAATTGGAATCATTGTATGCTAGAGCTATCAAATGTCCAGTTTATCTAGAATAAATCAGGAAATAGCAAAGGTAATAAAAAAAGGGATTTTTTTTCCATCTGCAAGCTCTTGCCATATGAACATGCTTCCACTTTAAGCTGTAATTTTAGATGATTCTCTGTTAGGTTACAGTCTTTTACTTTCGGGTAAAGCAACATATTATCATTCTGAAGGATGGTTGACTATGTGACTCTTTGAAAGCGTTAATGTAAACTAGTTTTCTACAACTCAACTAAGAAGGGTCCCAGTTAAAGTTGGAGTTGACAGTTTATGCTTATATTTTTCCAAGTTGTATGCTGAATGAAGATTTATCACGGCATCAGTTTTTTAAAGTACAATAGTTGCCTGATCTAATCTTTTTCTCCTTGATTTGTGATGAAGCAAGCCTGATTAAAGAATGCCATTAAGTGCAATTAATAAAAAAGGCATGACTTAAACCTTAGGTCAGAGATTTCTTTTTCTTAATATGTATCACACAGTTGTTTGTTTACTCAATCGTGTTGCTTGTCTTTCATATCCAATTTCACCGGAGATTGTTGTTTCTTTACTTCAGTCTTACACTTTTTGTGGATTTCTTAGATGGTGGAGCTTCATGTCAAAATTCCTGAGATGAAGTTGCTGGCAGGATTTATGCAGTAAGGTTGGTGTGTGGGCAGTTCAATGTAAAGAGATCATGAAGGATTCCTTCAAATTCAAGGTGATAGTGCCCCAGAAAGCAGCTATTACTTTGCATCAATCATAATGAGTTTTTTTAAAAAATTGTCAACTTGATGTAATGATTATCACATAACATGAGGTTGAATTTGAAAAAATCTTGCTCAGTGTAAAGAATTCTACGACACATATGTCAATTACTAACACTGTTTATTACTTAACAGGAGGTCGAAGATTTTATCAAACAAACTGAGAATTCCACATTTAGCTTTCCAGAACTGGAGCTCCTTCAAGAACATGTAATAGCACTGAAGCTGCTTTCAACCTTGGTGATATTGCCAGGTCTCACAGTGAGATCGATTGTTTATGGAGAGCTAATAAGAAGCTCCTGCATAGGATAACTAGAAAATGATGTAAATTTAAAGCTTCATGAATCTTGCATTGCCAGCATGTAAATAACGAAAAAGCACTTTATTCATTTTCATTTGTTAAATTATTTCATCACATATACTTTTCCATCTGCAACAAGACCATTGCAAATGGTATGAAGTTCATCTTTCCTAGTTTTGATCTTTTTGCTTCTCATTGAAATCTCCCCTAAAGCATTTGCCTTCACAGAAGCTCATCTACCCTGAATGTTTCCAGCTCCGGAGGCTTGTTGTTAGGTTAGCAACTCCTTTTCCTTCCACTTCAGTTTCCACACACTTCTCCTTTGTCTGGGCCAAAAGATATGATTAGCCTTTTAATAAGGCATGGCATTCCAGTTAGACGTTCAAGCATAGATCGGTAAAGAAAAAATGTTTGGACTTTAGACTGCAATATAAATTTTTATATTTTCCTGCATTTTTGCATTGAAACTCATGAAAACTTTATACAATTAACTAACACATCTTGCTTTTCCTGCATCATTTTCATTTTATTTCTCAACGAAGAAAATCATTTCAGACTCGGTACCGGAAATGAGGAGAAAAAGAAAAAACCAAGCTTCAAACAATTTGAAGCTTTCTGCATACAACAACTTATATAACTGATAAAGCTCGACTGCTTGAGAAGTGACCACAACGAAAAAAAAGAAAAGGATAGACGAAGATAAAACAGATATTCTTACTAAATTCTATAATTTACAGCATACTCTCTTTACACACTACATGCGAAATGGAATTGCAAAGTCAGTGAGGTTTGCTCTCTTTTGTTGTTCATTGATCTCAGCTATTTCCTTTAGTGTAATCCATCTTTTTCTTTTTCGCTTGCTAGACCCACCAGTGTTGTGTCCAGAAGCTGTAGCTTCAGCGAGCCGAGCATCTGCAGATTTCTTGCTAGAATTAGAAGCTGCTGTCTTTCTTTTCTTCTTACTAGAGACACTCAACAGTTTGTTAAAAGGGGTATTTGATTCTTGGACTACTGCATCCCCAGCGATGCTTCCTTCTCCAGTCTTGCTATGATCAGAAATTGTTTTCTTTTTCTTCTTCTTAGACACACTCGAAAGCTTTTTCACAGGGGTTTTTGACTCTTGAATTACTGCACCCTGCTCAGAAACACTATCATCTCTAGATTTTTTGTTAAGATGAGTAGCTGCTTTCTTTCTCTTCTTAGAGGCACTCAACGATCTTTTAGTAAGGGTTTTCAACTCTTGATCTGCTTCGTCCTCTTCAACAAGGTGAGTATCTGCCAATTTTTTGCTATGCTTTGAAGTTCCGGTCTTTCTCTTCTTCTTAGATTTTTTCGCAGGGGATTTCAACTCTTCAACTGCTTTATCTTTTTCAGAAAGGTGGGCATCTGCAAAGTTTTTGCTAGGATCAGAAACCGTTATCTTTCTCTTCTTCTTAGACTTTTTCACATGGGTTTTCAACTCTTGACAGGCTTCATCCTCTTCAGCAAAGCAAGCATCCGCAGATCTTTTGCTAGGATCTGAAGCTGCTGTCTTTCTCTTCTTTTTAGGAGTACACAACAAGTTTCCTGCAGGTATTATCAACTCTTGAACTTCTGAGTCCTCTTCCCCAAGGTCAGCATCTAAAGGTTTTTCAATAGGATCTGAAGCTATCATCTTTCTTTTCTTCTTTGTGATGGTCAGTTTCTTCACAGGGGATTTCAACTTCTTAACGGTCATATCCTTCTTAGCAAAACAAGCATTTGCAAACATCTTGCTAGGATCAGACGATCTCGTCTCTCCTTTCTTCTCAGAGACACTCACAAGTTTTTCCACAGGGGTTTCCGACTCTTCAACTGTTGCATCCTTTGCTGGTGCAAGCATATCTGGCAGGTTTCTAGCAGAAGATGGTTCTGAAGGAATTTTCCCTAGCTTATTCTTATGAAGATTCTGCTTAAAAGCTACTGTGGGTTCAGAAATTCCAAAATATGCATCTCCCGATGAGGCTACAGTCCTACCAGCTAGTCGCTTTGGTTTTGAAGCTAACAGGCTTTTCATGTGGCCTTTATAAGTGCCTGGTTTTAAGGTGCGATGCGAACAGAAATGACATGTGTATACTACATTATTGTGAAAAGAACCACATGACTTCTTGTGTCTAGCCTTGTTTACATTCTTCTCAATTCGGACAGTGCAATTAAAACCTGGCTGAAGTATGGTTTCACATCTGCAAATATTTCAAATTTTATTACAAGAACAGTCACAGTGTTAACAGATTGAAAATAGGAAATGAAAAAATATCAGTTTTAGGAATATTTTATGGTCATCATAAACAAATAGGTGAAATTAAATGTAAAGTTATAAAGACCTACATAAATTCTTTCACCGTTGAAATTTGAAGAAACAAACAACCATGGGCAAGAAAGAAAGACAGAACAAAAAGTTATAAAAACAAAAAAAAAAAAAGCAATAACCTTAAGGCCTTCTATCCACTATAAACAGCACTAATTCAAGTTTCTAGATGTAATTCTAATAAAGATTTTTAATTATACAATGAGGTGGCACAAATAAGTGCATCATAAAGGTATCCGCTATCCTCGACTCATTCTACTTAAAAGTTTACAAGGGCGCGTTGCCATACCTAAGGAAACAAGCCTATTAACATGTACGATATGATAGTGATCAACTAACAAAGACAATTGAAAGACGTGGCATTTTGCTTGAATGGTTCTGAGTTTGAATCTACAGTACCTATTTCTATCAACAACAATTTCAACATTATATAGAAGGATTGCAATAACCGTAGACACTCTATCTAACAAACACCAAGAGACAAGAGTTTCAGATATAAACAATAAATGCTTTGAGAAACTGTCAATTTTATCAAACATAGAATCAGAGGTTCATTCAGATCTGGATGGTAGATTGATAACAAGCTCACCGTTCGCAAAATATCAATGATGGGTGCAAGGGTTTCCCTTCACATTCTGCTTTAGCAGCTAATCCACGCCCGAATAAAGCACCTAGAGGAGGCACACAAGCATCCTTGACAGACCACATTGCTAATCTTTGCAGATGTTTCATCTTCAATATGGATTGGTAACTCACATAATGTGTAATCCTGTTCGCATTTTCCTCACGTAGAGTTGAAGCTCTATGTATAACTGAGTTTGGCATCAAACCACCCTTGTTCCCTCTCTTCATAGCCATCTGCATGCACACTATGTGAAAGGTCAATGTAGCATTATCAAATTGAATGCAAACAAGTTTAGAATATAAATGATATTCATGAAACAACATAGCAGCAGTAGATAGGAGAGAACAATAAATAGATGAAGATGATGGCTTTAGTTCCAGTTCATAATTGAAAATCTACAGCCAAAAAAGTTATATAAGCTTATACGAAAATTTTGACAACACGAAGAGTTAACGATTTTAAAAGTCGCAAGATCAAGTGCCACTAGCCTTACCTGGTCCACAAGCTAATCGTAGTCTAAATCTAGCACAAGACATCGCCAGATCAGAGAACTTCTGAAAATTTCAGGTACTCCACTTCAAAATTTCAACATGACCACTTGGGCATTACCACAAACACTTTGAAAGCAAGTACTGAAACACCCAAGTCATAACAATTCTAGTCCATCATTAGAACTACCAGCATATGCCATTTAAGTCCAATCCAAGTAGTATGTTCAAATTTACCACATTGCTAAATCTCCTAAAACACATGTTGACGAGTCCCAAACCAAACAAATTAATCCAATCTAAGTTTACAATCGAATTACGAGTGCACAATCCGTGCAGGAGAATGCCAACCTACGTACCACTTTGAGTGGTTAACTGAATCGTGCACCCTACAGGGACACATTCAATATTCAAGTATGCTAAACGGAGTCTAAACTCGACACTCGCATAAAGGCATAACCAAGTTCAAACCTAAAATCAAATTGCCCAACTGTGTACCCATTCTAGGGTTTCATCCATTCAACCAACAATTTAATTCCCATCCGCTACTCAACTAACACTATCGGTAGCAAGATTAGAAAGTTACCAACTCAAGAGAGATAATCGGACTCCAAATTGGCTTTTATAGGCAACGACTTGTCGACTATTCAATCCTTCACCTATATCATAACCAATTAATAATCCATCCAGCAGCAACTTCTAGATGAACAATACGCATATTATATCTCACCTGCAAGTTGGGGCCCGTTTGTCTGTATGAACAGTGTTGGTCGGAAGATAATCGCCCGGAAAGAAAATTCAAACAGCTGCAAGAGGCAAAAGAACTATTGAGCTTATGAGAATGACGCCGAAAAGGACGAGGAAAGTTCACGCTGGCGGCCGGAAATCGTCCGAAATTGACTTCACCCGGCAATGCAATTCCTCTTATCAAGATGAAATTCGACCGAATTGACAAGCAAAAGAGTATCATCAAGACAAGGAGATGGATTCTAGGTTCTTACCGCAGTCGGACGGCTGGCGAAGAGGTCCGGCGAAAATACTTATCTCTAGCCGCGGTGGTAGGAAAGCTACAGCGACGTCTGGAGGAGAGTAAGGTGAGGGTCTGACGGCAGCAAAGAGGTGTTCTTCGACGGAGAAGGAGGTTGTGCGCCGGAAGATCGCCGCAATGCAAAGAAGGAGCGCGTTGGGTGGCTGCGTCGGGAGGGAAAGTGGGTAGAAAGAAAGAAAATAAAAAAACAGAGAAGGAGTTATTAATGAAAATGTTGGCCAAAGTTTCAAAAATACCCTTGATAGCAATATATTTTTTCCTAATTTAAGGTACTCAATGCTGCTGATTTTGGAAACTGTGATGATGCTTAGGATCGGCGTGTTTTAAATATCCGTAATTAAATTTCGTGAAAGTGAAAAATAAAAAGTAAAATTTTTTTAAAAATAAAGTAGAAGTGGAGTTCAGTATTGTGTTTCAATAGATTTTGAAAGTGTGTTGAAATTAAAAAATATAATTATATTGAAAAGTGTATAAATAAGAAAGTTGGAACTGAAGTTTCGCATGTAGAAATGAAGTTCTAAATTCTTTATGTAATTGAAATATAGGAACTGTTCGGAACTCAAAATCTGGCGAAAAAAAGTGAAATTACGGATATTTAAAATACGCCCAAAAAGTCTTAACATTATTTATACCTCTCAAATGTGGTGTTTAAAAGTAATTTTTAATTTTTAATTTTACATTTTATTATATATTTTTTCATAATATTTTAAAAAATTTTAAAAATATAAAACTTCTACTTCATAAATTTTTTATTTTTGAGTTAAAAAAAATTATTTTTTCAAAAATATAAAAATATATTTGTTTTAGAAAATTCTTTATTAAAATCACTCCCAAAAATCTCCGAAAGCAGTAATATGCCTACCTGGTGTTTTTTCCAAGACCTGAATATTGTTGCTTGTTGTTGCTCCTTCAGCTCAGTATCCTAGTTGATTTCTTAGTCAAGCTGCTCTTGTGATTTAAAGGAATTAACTCTTGTAGCAAGGAATAGATTGGAATATTTATACATGTGTCTTCTGATGAGGGGATATATTAGAGCCACTTACCAACTTTCTTATTCTGGATGCTGACTTTGGCTTTATGCACATCCATGTCTTGTCCACCTAGCTGTATAGTATGCTTTACTCTTTCTAAGTTACTCCGTTCTATTCCTTGCTAACATTTTAAGGTTTTATGCTGGTAACTACAAGAACTGCCTTGAGGAGGAAATATTCTCTTGTTTATTAGTTCCTAGATTTCTTTTGTTGTTTTACATTTCGTATTTATGGTACATGTACTCTCTTCCAGCAATTCAATTTTCAAGATTCACTCTTGCAATTGTTTTGTTAGATTGTAGGTTGTTTGATTGCTGCATTTGCTTTAACTGTTATAGGGCCTATAGCCTTTTCTCAGAAGGCAGTTGCCACATCACAAGAAAAAATGTTACCCAACGCAATGTGGATAATTCGTTTTAGGTTTATGTAATTAGAAACCCTTCAGAAATATTTCTAGGCATGTTTGTGTGTGTGCATTGCTTCACATGTACAGTTGGTATAAGGCATTTTCTTTACCTATTCATAGCCACATCAATTGCAAAGTTTAAGGGATTGCCATTTCCTGTATGTTTGAATATACTTATCTATCAACTATTGATATGAAGGTACTTAGCAAGAGATGAAACAAGTGAAGAATGCAGCTCCCACTGAGCCAGAGAAAGTGGCGGAAACGAATCTACTGTCTCAGTTAAGACCGAAGAACCGATTAAGGTCCAAGAGGAAGAAAAGCAAGTCCCTCAACCTGAAGTGGAAAATGCAGATTTTAAGGAGCCTGCCAAGCATCTAGAAGAAGGGATTGCCAGGAATTTTACTTACCTCTCGCGCGCGCAGATGCAGTTTATACGCCAGGTTGCCAGCCAAGTACATTTTTTCTATCCCGTTCCACCAGGAAGTTTCTCTTTCCACTGCGATAGCACTTGAAGTTTCAAAGCAGCATGACAGCAGCATTAGGGCCATTTTGTAGAGCATATAATATGATATTCTGAAAATTCTTAGTCCCATTTTCTGGATTCTGTTGTACTTTGAACCTATCCCCGCTCTAAGGGATGATTATTTCTCGTACGTAAAGGTGAAGGGACATTGCAACTTTGTTATGTCATCGCTATCAGTTGTTAGCTGATATGATGACTTGCGAGTTGGATGCATGTTATGCTGAACATGTGAGTAAAATTCTGTACGAATTTGCACTTTGACAAGTTTTGCGGGTTTGCTATATGTTGGTTTGACGACTATGCAATCTGGTTGGAATTCTTCTGTAGATTCCACGTACGTCCAGATTGTGAGTGCAACATCTACCCTTCTAGATAAGTAACCGACGTGTTTCCTTGTGGTTATTGACGCTTTTTGATGGTTCTTTTATTAAAAACGTGTTTTAAATGTTAGTTTCGTAAAAATAAAAAATTAAATTTTTAAAAAATAAAATAAAAATAAAGTTTAGTATTTATATTTTAATAAGTTTTAAAAATATTTTAATAATTAAAAAATATAATTATATTGAAAAGTATATAAATAAAAAATTGAAACTGAAATTTTATATATAAAAATAAAATTTTAAATTTTTTATATAATTAAAATATATAAATTATTTAAAATTTAAAATCTGACAGAAGTAAGTGAGCGTTTCACTAAGCTTCTGCATCTTTCGTTGATTTGAACGCATAACTATCCCGTCAAAATTTTCTTGTATTCTAATGATTTCGTCATACATTACGTGTTCTTTAGGAGAAGTGTCATTTGTTGAAATAAACGATTATAAAAGTAATAAATGTATAGTTATAAATAATTTTTTTATAAAAAAATGTTGAAGTAATTTTTAGTATAATGAAAATTGCTTTAAATTATTGAATGTAAATAAATGAACTTTTAAGTCATCTTTGATATGACCTTTTTATTATTGTTTTATTTCCAGTCCAGAAAATAATGTGTAGTGCCATAAATTTTTAAAAACTTATATGTATATATATAATATTATTAAATATTCTGTTGATTTTCTTAAATAATTTTTTCTAAACAATCCTAAACATGGCGCATGGTGTCAACTATGGAAATAAATACACAGTTAGACGGTACTTTTCAATAATAAATAATTTTATTTTTAAATTTTAATAAATTTTTATATTTTATTAAACGTAAAAATTTAGATAAAATGTTATATGGTTATTATTTATTTTAAAATTTAAAAAATTTACGTAATAATATTTTTTATTATATATTTATATTATTTTTTCAGAAGTAAAAAAATAAAAATTTATTTCTTAAAAAATAAAAATATTTTATTTATTTATAAAAATTTCATTTTTAATATTCTCCGAAATCGCTGTTAAAGTTGGAAGCGATAAACACTATGAAAGAGAAATGATCATAGATTTAAAACTCGATTTGAACCGAAAACCGGCGACCCGGCATCGATTCTGAATCGAGTTAATATAAAATCGGATCGCGCAAGCGACCCGGGTCGACCCGGCCGGGTCTTGGGTCAGCTCGGTGATCCGATTGATCGGATCGATCCGATTTTAGTATTTAGAAAAAAGAATATATATATATTTATTTATTTATTTATTTATTTAAAATATAAAAGTACTTTTATTAGTACTCTAAAATGTGCACTTTATCGGATACTCTTTCATTACTAATTTATTTTTTTATTTTTTATGTTTTATTAAAAATTAATAAATAAATAAAATATAGTGTAGATAATTTATTTTTTGTAATGCATAAAATATAGAAATTTTACTATATGTTAGACTATTTGACTATTGTCTTTAAGTATTGTAGCTAAAAAAATATATATATAATTTTAAAAATATATTCAATATTTTTCGTATATAATTATTTTTATAATTTTTTAATAGTTGCTATTGAAAATACTATATAATACATATAATTATATTTATATATTAATATTTATTTAATAAATTTAATTTGATCCAGTGAGTCGATCCGATGATCCGTTCGGTTATCCGGTGATTCGGTGATTCGGTAACTTTTTCGGATTATACATTGGGTTAGTTTATAAAACTATAGAAATGATGAGACAGAAAAGAGATGTTGAATTTGTTAACGTAGTACGCGAGTTCATGTGGTCCAGAAATATGCATCGTTCTACTTTCTCTCTGACCTTTGATTTCTAACACATTCTACAGTCTATGAATGAAGGCACGAATCATGGTTTTGTACAGAAAAAAGAAACTACGAAACTTTCAAACTACTGATAAGTTCTATTACGTCTTTGGAGCCGACTGAGCAAGACTGGTTTTTTTTTTTCAAACATAGAAAACCATATCTGTACGAAACTGTTAACTATAAGCATTTCTAGAGATTATTAATTTGATTAGTAGTCCAACATTAAGCAGGTAATAATAATATGACTACAAAATGGCAACCATGGTAAATATATGAAATCCAGGCCCAAAATTTTGAATCAGAACAAGATAGGCTTCTTCGTCAGGTTCTGAATGGTTCCAGCAGGATCTTGTCTGGGTTCCACTTCTCTCACACGTTCCACTTTCCTTTCTCACACACGTATGTTTTCCTCGACGAATGATTCTTCTTTTCTATTTCAATCTAAACCAATTCCATTAACCAACGAACCAAACCGGTTTTTGCACCTTCGTTCGATTCCGGTTCTCTCTTTCTTTCTTCCTAATTTCGAATATATTTATCATCTCCATCAATTCGGGAAGAATTGAAGCAAATTAATTTTTGAACTGTTTCAATTCTTCTCTCGATTGACTTATTTGAAGCAAAAAATTTTCTTGATTGTTGTTAACAAACATGGCGGAAACTTTATCGGCGTCAATCGTCGGCCGTTACCTTCTCGGACGCCGACCAGATTCTCTTACTGAACCATGCCGAATATTATTTCCCGGACAATTACTTCGGATTCGTCCAACAGATTCTGCCCGAACACGCCGGAGATTTTCTATTTCAACAAAGGTCAGGTCTCTTGCTACTGAAGTCACCAGACCGCCGAGCGAAGGCAGGCGGAAACCGCCACGCGTTACGGAGACAGACTACGGCTACCTGTGCGCTCCACCGAACCCGGCTGACTTGCCCTCGCTGCACAACCCCCGGGTCCGGCACGAACGGCTAGGCTGCGGCTGGCTCGGCGTTATCTTCGAGCTCGACGGCGTTGTGTTCGAGCACGATCCCGAGCTCGAGAAGCAAGCTTGGATTGCTTTAGCTCAAGAAGAAGCCAAGCCTCCGCCGCCGGCTTTCATTCTCCGTCGAATCGAAGGAATGAAGACTGAACAAGCAATCTCTGAAGTCCTCTGCTGGTCACGAGACCCGTCTGAGATCCGCCGTCTCTCAGCGCGCAAGCATCAAATCTATCGGTCTATCAAGCGAGATTTCTGTACTGCTAGGCCTGGATCGAAAGAATTGTTAAATACTTTGATAAGCCATAACATTCCCATGGCGATTGCTTCCACACTCCCGAGGCAATTCGTCGATGAAGCGATTGAATTTGCTGGATTTCGGGGATTTTTCAGTGTATCGGTTGCAGCAGAGGATGTCTATAGGGGAAAGCCAGATCCGGAGATGTTTGTTTATGCGGCACAGCTGCTTGGGTTTATTCCGGAGAGATGTATTGTGTTTGGGAACTCGAATTCGACAGTGGAGGCAGCACATGATGCGAGGATGAAGTGCGTGGCTGTTGCTAGCAAGCACCCCATTTATGAATTAAGTGCTGCGGATCTTGTGGTGCGGAGACTTGATGAGTTATCAGTTGTTGATTTGAAGAATCTGGCAGATATTGATTCGCCAGAGTTCGGGAACGGAGAGCTGGAGTTGGAGCCAGAAGATGAACTTGAGCCAGCAGCCTCAGCTGTTGCAACTGATGATATGTTCTGGTAACTCAGTTATTATGTACAGTATGCAGTATTGTTTCTCCCTTTTTCTAGGCTAATGGTTATAGATGATAAGCGTGGAATCGGGACTTCTAATTGAAGTAGTAGCTTTGTAAATTCTCACTCATGTAAAAGAGCTCCCCTTCCAAAGACTGTATATATAATAGCTGAACGAGGGGGACAGCTAGCTAGTATATAGTGGGTAGCCTACATTGGGTTAACCCTTACATTTAGCTCATGTAAAATTGCACTTGTTCGTTGAAATGCAACTATTCCATATATTGTAGTTAGTTTGGTTTTTAGTTTTGACTAAAAGCATGGTTTTCGGGCATTGATCACTTCAACTTGGCGTCCATTGATAGAGTCTAAAGAGATGTCTTCTGTTCCCAATAGCAAGAATGTTCATCTAATTCTTTGCGAAAGATGCTCAAGCCTAAACAATGAACATATTATATGGTCAGTATCTGGTGCGGCTTTGCTATATCTGCTTTCTTGCAAGAGTTGACCTTAGAAATTGTCTGTGATTGGTGAATAGCTGCCATGTCTGCTTTCTTAACTTTAGGTTTTTATTTGAGTATCTAGACGGTGCGGAGTCTTTGTACATCAGGTTGATGTTTCCATTGTATGGTAATCTTTAAATTGTTCCTGAGCATGGTGCATAAGGTGGTATTTTGTTTAGAATGATAAAATTGGGGTCTCCAGTGTATATATACAGAGTTTTGTATGTAGGAAGGTACTCATTTGCTTCTGATGATCGAATTTGAATGCTATCATCTATTGGAATTCGTCCCTTGAAGGGCAAAAGAATAGTGCTTATTACTATTTAACTGCTGTCGATGTGGATGTTGTTATGTATTAATGAATTTAAGGAATCGGACTATTATTAGTATAAAATCTCTTTCGAGTTATACATAATAGTTGGGTGTCTGTATAGCCTGTTCGCATAGCTATGCAATGAATCTAGTCTAGCCTTTTATGGTATTTTGTGTATACGAATTTGTCTTAGTTGTGCTCTGTTGCATTTTATTTTTCAGTTTGGTAATAGAACTCAAACCTGCTCAAGATATCAAGTTACCGATATTGCTTAATGTTTATCCAGTTTGTCTTTCTAATTGTAATATCCAGTGCTTAGCTGCAAAGTTTCTTTCATCTGCAGAGATGTGTCGAATCCTGGGTAAGAGCCCTGTGTTGATGATGATAATTATTGTTCCTTGCTTGCTTTCTTTCCCTTCCCTTCCCTACCCTTAGTTTTCGGGAGGGAAGGGTAGCTGATTCCAGGAGTGAGAGCATAGGCACTCAGTGATTAAATCTGTAAACTGTCGTGGACATTTCATGTTACTACCTTTACTTCTTCAGGTTATCCGGGTGATAGTATTTCAAGCTCTAAAAAGCTTCTACGTGTGACATAAGCTTCGGCTTTCTTTGTTTGAATCATATTTTGCTTACGGTCATTGGAAAGAGAGGTTCTCTTCAGCTTGCAGTCTGCATCGGTGATCCTCATGGAAGAAGTACTACGAAGTTTTGTCAAAAGTAAGTACTGCAGCTTTTGAGAGTATGTTATTACTAGTTTGCTCTGACAATGCCCGTAGCTGTAACTGGTGATGACTTAAAATCTTTGCGTCTCACTTGGATCGTTTTAGGTCGAGTTATTATATATTTTATGTTAAATTATTATGTGTTATCTAAGTTAATCTAGCACATCCCGATCGCCGGAAGACCTCCATCTTCTTGGTATGGATGCGAAGTAAGCAATCCAACTTTATCTGGGACTCCGATGGCAATCACATGAGCTCTTGCTTTGAGTAAAACTGAAAATAAACTTTTGTTTCTTAATTGATAATGATATTATATATAGATATTTATAAATTTTGGGTTACTATTTTGTCTATATGAGTAACTTAAATAATGCGATAATTACACAAACAATTTCTTACTAATATTACATAATTTGATAACTTAACTTTATAATTCGATCAAGTGATTATTATTATTTAACTAATTTAATTTCTATTAAAAGTTTTTCTAAGTTAGACTCTTATAAAATTATTACATAATTATATTTTATAAATTTTTACTAATTAAAGTTTTATCTGTTGAGTTTATTTTTCTTTTGTGGAGGTGGCCCAAAGTCTATATGGTTAAAATCCATATGAAGAGGTAAGGACATTTTTATCTTTTTTTTCTTAAAATGAATGTTTAGGATTTGTAAACCCTATACTGCAGCCACCACCAAGAACATGAAAAGAAAAGAGAAAATAAAAGTTATTATCTTGCTGTCCACTTTGATCAAATGCCGGATGAACGTCGATTTGACGTCCGATTGAGCTGAAATTTGGTGAGCGTATTTCCGACAGATAGTTCTTCAATCTGAACGGTGGAGATCGTATTCGGAGTTCTCTACGTGCAGATTCGTACGTATTTGTGAAGCCACTGATTTGGGTGAAATTTTTTAATTCTCTTTTACGATTTATCAAGATTATTGAATCTTGAGATATATGGTTGTATGACTCTAGTTTTAGCTAGAGAAAATTTGTGTATTCCTATTATTGTGATAGTGAAGGTTTGATGGTTGCCGTGGTTTTTATTCCTTATGTTGAGGAGATTTTCTACGTAAATTGCTTGTGTTTATGTGCTTGCGATTGTGGTGATTTTCGTGCATTGAATATTTGTCGAAAGTATTATTCTATTTGATGATTTCCTATTAGGTTCACACAAAAAAGAAAAAAAAATAAGTTTTATTTTCGCTGCTTGCTCTATATATTGTGTTGAATATTGATCGAGACTATTTTATCCCATCATTATCCACATCGTTAGATGAAGACAGTGCATAAAATATGAAATAAACCAGAAAAAGGCTCAAATTTTTTGCAAGGCAATACCGCGACGCCGAAGCAAATTCGCTTACTTTCCTCCCAATGACTGAACAGAGGAAGCGAGTCAAGCTGTCGTCGCTCTTCAGCTCTCCTGCTGCAACAACAACTCGTTTAATAGCGAAATCGAAATCGAAGCTTCACTGCTCTTTCTTCGCTACGCTGATCAATGTGTTTCTCAAATGCCGGAGATTCACTCAGGCAACCAAAGCCTTCGACTTCATGCGGACAACTCTCCTACTCAACCCTTCTCTCTTTCTATGGACACGGATTCTCTCCGACTTCAACTCTGCCGGTCTACTCCATCAGGTAGCCTGCAATATTTTCCTCAAATTTTCAGAAGAGTTTTTTTTTATAGGTGAAAATTTTCAAGAATCTTGTTTCGAATTGCCGCTCTCACTCGCCTTTTCTTGATAAAGTTGTAACCTTTCGATTTTTATTTGTCATTTGGAAAAAAATTTCGTTTGTAGCCATCTTATGAGAAAGTAAAATCAGCAGGTATCAATACTGTATTCCCACCTCTGCATTCGATACCCAAATAACGTCATGATCCATGCTCTATATGAGTGGAATTTTAACTCATTGCTAGTGTCTTTGATTACTATTCTCAACTTTTCTTATAAAATATCAAAGAAATTTGTCTCTAGTTACACTCTTCCACACTTCTCTTAATAAAGTTGTAGTTTTTAGTCAGATTTTTTGGGAAATTTTGTTTCTTTTTTGTTATATAGTGTTGTCTTATAAAAAGTAGATAAAATGAACAGGCACAGATAGTATATTCCCAGCTTTTGCATTCATACAAACACCCTGGGGTTGTTGCCAACAATGTCATGATGCAAGCTCTATGCAAGATGGGTTCTCTTGAAGATGCTTTGCAATTGCTAAGAACAACAGAAACTGATACAATTGGCTATAATTCTATCGTTTGGGGCTTTTGTGACCGTGGACTTGCCCAACAGGCTCTCGGGTTAATTTCGGAAATGATAAAAAAGAGCGTCAGTATCGATAATGTCACTTGTAACACCTTGGTTAAGGGGTTCTGTCAGCTTGGGTTACTGGAAGATGCCACAGACTTGTCTATGATGCTGCACAAAGGGGGAATTGAAAAGGATTTGATAGGTTTTAATACATTGATTGACGGCTACTGCAAGCTTGGGACAATGGATGAGGCTACTGGCATAGTGGAAAGCATGAGTGGTGATAACGTGCTGCCCAATGTTGTAAGTTACAACACTTTGATTAACGGGTTTTGTTTGATTGGCAAATTTGAGAAGGCGAAGAGTTTGTTGGATGCGAAGAGAGATGTGGTGAACCCAAATGTTGTGACACATACGACTTTTATAAGTCATTATTGTCGCAGGAGAGGATTGAAGGAGGCATTGATCTTATACGAAGAGATGGTGAGGAGTGGGATACTGCCAGATGTGGTGACTTATAGTTCTTTAATCAGCGGACTTTGCAACGCTGCTAGATTCTCTGAAGCTTATATGCTTTTTAGGGAGATGGAGAAGATGGGTGTTGATACCAACCATGTTTCCTATTGTACCATTCTAGGTTATTTGATGAAATCTCGTAGAGTAAAGGAGTCATCCATCATTCAAGGAGAAATGGTCGTTCATGGCTTGCCTTTTGATTTGGTTACTTATACTACTTTAATGGATGGACTTTTCAAAGTGGGGAAAGTTGATGAAGCAGTAGCCATGTTTAGATTCATTTCATCTTCACATCTTATCCCTAACCACGTTACTTACTCAGTATTGATTGATGGGTATTGTAAAGCAGGAAATATCGAGGCTGCAGAGCTAGTTCTCCATGAAATGCAAGAGAAGAGTATTGATTCAACTGTGGTGACCTACTCAGCTATGATAAGTGGGTATACCAAAAGGGGGATGCTTACTGAGGCAGTTGATGCTGTCAAGAAGATGAAGGGAAATCATATTTCTCCAAATATTGTGACATACACCACACTGTTTGACGGCTTTTTTAAGAAAGGAAAGCACAAAGATGCTTTTGAGAGGTACAAAGAAATGAAGAGAGATGGTTTCGATGATAATAACTATTCCACTGATATCTTGGTAAATGGCTTAAGGAAGAACAGAAGGATGGATGATGCAGAGAGTTTATTCAGAGATATGGAGCAGAAGGGTATTCTGTTGGACACTATTAATTACACGTCTCTTATGGATGGCCTTTTCAAAACAGGGAACCTGTCTTCTGCTTTTAATATTGGCCAGAGGCTGATGGAGAAGGGCCTTGTGCCCGATGTTGTTGTATATAATGTGTTCATAAATTGTCTTTGTAGGCTTGGCAAGTTGGTTGAAGCAAAGTCCTTTTTCACAGAAATGAAAAATATGGAGTTGGCCCCTGATAGTGCATCGTACAACACTATGATTGGTGCATATTGCAAAGAAGGAAGACTGGATATGGCTCTCGAGCTTATTCAAGAAATGAGGGACTGTGAGCTCACACCTAATATGATCACCTACAACACATTCATTGGTGGCCTTTGTGAAAACGGATACGTGGATAAGGCAATGGATATGTTAAGCGACATGGCATCAGCTGGTTTTCATCCAAATCCTTCTACCCACAGAAAAATCCTGCAAGCATTGTCTAGACTCAAAAGGGCAGATCTAATCTTACAGATGCATCAAAGAATGACAGAGATGGGTCTACTTCCTAATGTCGATATTTTCAATAATGTTATACATGTTCTGTGCAGACTCGGAATGACACGGAAAGCCGCTGCCTTCTTAAAAGAGATGTCAGAAAGAGGGATTGCGGCAAATGTCACCACTTACAATGCTTTCCTACTTGGGCACTGCATGAGTGGCCATGTAGATAAAGCCTTTTCTGCATACTCCCAGATGCTGCTACATGGAATATCCCCAAACATGGAGACTTACAATACTCTGTTGGGTGGACTTTCAGCTTCTGGAAGGATTGAAGAGGCTAACAAAGTATTTCAGGAGATGGACAATAGAAGGTTCGCTCCCAACAGTGTCACATATGACATTTTAATTACAAGCTATGGGAAAAAGGGAAACAAAAAAGAATCAATGAGACTATATTGTGAAATGGTAGGCAGAGGGTTCCTTCCCAAGGTCAGCACATATAATGTTCTTATTAGTGATTTTGCTAAGGTGGGAATGATGATTCAAGCTAAAGAGTTAATGAATGAAATGCAAAGAAGAGGTGCAGTACCGAACTCTTCAACATATGACATAATGGTCAGTGGCTGGTCCAAATTATCCAATGTAGCTGAGGTCAAAATACTACTTAAAGAGATGATTGACAAACGGTTTACTCCTTCTGAAAGAACGCTTGTTTTTATAAGTCGTGCATTTGCGAAACCAGGGAAAAAGATGCTTGCTCGCAGGCTACTCAAGAAGATGTTCAAAGTTAAGAATAGTACAGTATTTGATTGGTGGGCAGTTTAGTTGGATGTAGAAATGCAGATTTAACATATTAAAGGTGCAGACCCGTTCCCTGTTCCCAGACGAGGTCAAGGGACTTGTTTGAGCAAGCTACTTTGTTTTCAGGATGCTAGGATGATGCTTTATACAACTCTAGTATTGATCGATGGACCACATTGTTTGTTTGGAGTACATTTGGGACACTAACGTTGTCAGCAGCACTTGTGTTCTCTCCAGCAAGGTACGAGCTATCAATGCTATTTCTAAAAATGAGCATCCATTTCGCATATTCTTGCAGATATTAGTTATAAATAGTGATGTTATCTGGTCATTCTCTTATGTCGGTATTCTGTAGGTCAGATAGATCTTCAAATTTACAAATATTTAGACTGCTTGATGACCTCAATAGTTATTGCGGAATTTTGCGATAGAGCTACATTTTCACAGACTGCAATGTGTAGTTATTAGAATTTGCAAGTTGTACCAATAGTAATAGCTAGAGGAAATTGTACTATTGCATAAACCATGTTTGCAATTTTTGTAGGTAGCACTGAAAACTCTAGGTGTAATTTATGATATTGGGCTAATCATAGACATTTACATGGTTGTTAATGTATTTTTACCTATATTTTTGCTGCCACCTAAACTTAATTTGCAACGTGCTTCTTTCTACCATATCTTGCATCATTTTCTGTACGGAGACCTTTATGTATTAAAGACCTTAAAACAGTTCTGTGCATTGCCCTCTGGCTCCAATGTCATTATGAATCTAAGTTTTATATTCTGCAGTAGGATGAAGGACAGCAGATGAAAGGTGATGGAACTTCGGAGATAAAGAATGAATCCTTCCTTAAAATTGTAGAGCTTTGAGGCTAAATGCTATGGATCTAATTCCTGTAAGGGACAACAAAAGATCAGCGGTCTTCATGTAAGTCCAAGTGAAGGAACGTTGGTAATGAAAATCATATCAGAGATATGCCGCAAGCTTGGAGCAATAATCACTTACTTCATCTAGTGGGTGAATTTGTCTTGATGCTTCTTCTCCGGCAGTTGCACCGGAGGTAAGCTGTTCAAGAGTGGCATGGTGAATCAAAGGGGTTACAGTGGGGTTTAACAGATTTAGTTTAAATGAGCCGGTTAAAGTTAGCCCAGTTAGTATTGAATTTTATTTATGCATCGAACTGGGCTGATTTGAGTTAGCTCTGTCAGTATTGCATTGTATTATTGGTGGAAGTGTGCTGGACCTAAATTTAAATTACCAGTTTGGAAAGTTGCTCAAAAGATGTGGGTGAACAAAGCGACGGTAAAAGGTTAGGGCACAATCTGAAATACAAACTTTTCTGTTATGATCATTATACAGAAGTTTCATTAAGTTAAAACTTTTTGTGCACTAATAATTGTTTCGTGTTATAACATGAAGTTTTAAGTTTTAGTAAAAGGCAAGTTGTCACTAAGGAGTTGTATCGTAGACGAGGTATTTGAAGTTTTGCCTAAAGTCAGATTCAGTTTAAAGGTCTAACTTAGTCGCAGAAAGTTTCAACTTTAGTTGTGTTGGTGAGATAAACAAGATCTAGTGATAAAGTTCAGGAAGTAAGTTGAAATGTTTAACAGTACTATTACAGAGCAGATGTTTTCTTTAACATCATTCAGCTTTGTATCAAATCAGGTTAGGTTTTCTGACTCAAGATGTTGCCATCAATGGCTGCTACATTATTATCTTACAGTTTCATCGGTCATAGAGGAGTCTTATGCATTATGGTAATTGGCGACTTGTAGTTTGAAGTTATGCGCTTGTTATGCACAACTAACTGAATAACTGATAACTGGCATGTCTCTAGGAAATAACTAATTTTGATACTACATTGACTTTGAGAATGTCAACTGACAAAAAAGGAAAATTGTCAGCACCACTTGTAACATTATCCTTGAGCTACTTTGCTTCCTTTTGGCTCTTCTTCTTATTCCTAAAAGCCATGTGTAGTTCGCTTTGTCTGGAAGTTGGAAAGAAATTGTCTTTTGATTCCGTACGTACGTAATACGTTTTTTTTCGGCAGAGCCGTATTGATCTTGTTTATGCACTTTGGATTTATGAGTTAGGTATGAAGCTGTATTGAGCTTCTAACAATCGTTAGACAATAATGTGATCAAAGTGTTCCAGGACTTTTAGTTTTGACATTGGATTTTCTAAGAATGTTGTTCATGCCACTCTCAGATGACAGCTATTCTTATGCCGACATTAGTTATTTAAGTTATAAACTGTCAGCACGTTAAATCACTTGACTTTTTAATCTTGTACCCCTTTATTTCTGATTTACTTCTTTTTGGAGAGTCTTGGAGATGTAGCAACTAATTTGTTGGCTGCAAGGAGCACCGTTAGTCTGGTACATGCTAAAATAGAGATGTAGGTAAGGGCGTGTTTCAAACGCTCATAATTTTTACTTTTTTTCGTCAGATTTTGAATTCTGAATAGTTCATATTTTTAAATTATACAAAAAATTCAGAATTTCACTTCTACATGCGGAACTCCAGTTCAAATTTTCGTATTTGCATACTTTTCAATACAATTATATCTTTCAATTTTCAACACACTTTCAAAATCTATTGAAACACAAATACTGAACTCTACTTTCACTTTATTTTTTAAAAAATTTTACTTTCTATTTTTTATTTTTACGAAACTCAGTTACGGACATTTGAAACACGCCCTACGACAAAGTTGACTCTTTACAAGGCGTCATTCTAATGCTTCAGTTAAATGCTAGACCAGTAATGGTTGAGCTAAACGTATATATTCTGCCGAAATCCAGCTAGATTGATTCCTTCTTGTGTTATTGTCTCTTTGACAAGGTCCATTACTGACTTGATCAGCAAAAAAATTGGAGTAAAGAAAGTTCAAAGGACAGCTCCAGGTTTTAAACAAAAATGTTGTGGTCTGTGAATTAAATGCTTTTCATGAAACTCAGCTTATCATTGTTATTGAAGATGAAAGCTTGTATGAATTATTGCTGCTATTGTATTACTGAGTAAGATTTTCTAAACTGTGGTCTCACCATTAGATATCCACGTCTTAGTTCAATGCTGTATATTATAGAGATTTTAATGAAACTCTCCTTCAGTCATATATCATAATCGAAATTTTCTTAAAACTGTGGAGGATTTTTCAGTCTCTTAGGGAGCGCTTAATATTGCTTATAAAATCAAGTTTTTATGAAATAAAAAATATTTTTATTATTTTTTAAAAAATAAATTTTATTTTTTTATTTTTAAAAAAAATAAAAATATACAGTAAAAAATTAATACTAGAAGGTCTTAATGTTCTATATGAATTGATGTTTCAGAGTTCTGATTGAATACACAAAACTCTCGTCTTGCTCCTAATTTTGTTACCTGTTTTAAAGTATGCATGTAAGTTTCAATCCTAAAATTTCTGTAAATGCAAGTAATGATTTACTAAATAATATAAATCTTTCAATGTGAGCCCTATATGATATGAACAGCTGCAGAGATGAATGATGAATCTCTTATATATAGGGATAGAGACCAAGTTATGCCTTTCTGTGCCTTCTTCTTCTTCTTCTTCTTAGAGCGTGTCTACATCTGAGAATATGTTTCTGCAACTCCCTGTATTTGATATCTCTCAGCCGTTGTCTTCCTCGTCTCTCTCTGCACTTGCTGAAGTATGCAGAGATTGGGGATTCTTTCTTATCACGAACCATGGGATCTCCAAAGAAATGTATGAGAAGCTATGTTGTATGAGCACTCGACTCTTTGATTGCCCTATGGATGAAAAATTGAAGCTAGGACCTTCTTCGTGCATCAAAACTTATACTCCTCAGTTCATAGCGTCCCCTTACTTTGAGAGCCTGCTAGTCTCCGGTCCTGACTATTTTGCATCAGCAAAATCCTCAAGCGATGTTTTATTCCAACCACCTGATGCTGAATTCTGGTAAGATTTCTGACAATACCTAAAGATTTTTCTCTGTTTCTGCTCATAACATCTAGAAACAAGTACTGATACTAGTCTTCATGTCTTTAAATTCTTCATTTACAGTACTTTGATGCAGGAGTATGGAAGCAAGATGATGGAATTATCCAAGAAATTAACGGATATTCTCTTAAAGTCTATGGATGAAAGCTTTGTGGCAAAGTATTATGAATCCGAGTTCAGCAAGTGCCATGGATATCTCAGGATAAACAACTATTCCTTGTGTGAAAATGCTGAGACACAAGATGTTGAAGGGCTTGGAATGCACACTGACATGAGTTGCATAACAATTTTGTGTCAAGATAAGATTGGGGGACTTCAAGTAAAATCGAAGGACTGTCAGTGGATGGACGTTGAACCAAGTGAAGGAACATTGATAGTGAATATCGGAGACATGATTCAAGCATGGAGCAATGGGCGGATGAGATCATCTGCTCATAGAGTTCTTTTGAAGAAGAGTAAAAGATTGTCTCTGGCTTTCTTCTGGTGCTTTGAAGATGAGAAGGTGATATGGGCTCCTGATGAAGTTGTAGAGAAGAAAAGGATTTACAGGCCATTTGTGTGCTTGGATTACGTAAAATTTAGAGAAAACAGCGAACAAGGGAGATTCGACAAAGTTGGGTACACAGTTGATGGCTTTGCAGCAATCAGAGAATCATCAGAATCAAATGACTGCACTGATACTCAAGTTTTGTAAATCCTGCATTGTTCTTCTAATGTTTGTTAACTCCATTCTTGTCAGCGTAACTTCCTCTGAGCTTAGTTGCAGAGATTTTCCTTTTGGGTCAATTTTCTCTTACAATGTTTATTTTATCCTTCCTTGTAACTTAAACAGTTAGATTCTTTCAGTTAACTGTTGCCATGCATCATTCAACAACTAATATTAGTAAATATAGCTGGCAATCGTATTACATTTTCCTACTTTCTTGCTTTCTGTCTCCTTAAAGCCATAGCATTCAACTTTTAACTTTGAAAGACAAAACTTGCATAGAAGTTCCTGAATTTAATCACAAGTTGTTCATTCTAAAAGCGGGGTTAGGGCATCTAATGGGGCATTTGAGATTGCTTATAAAACTAAATTTTTCTAAAATAGAAAATATTTTTTTTAAAATTTTTTTTTATTTTTTATTTTAAATAAATAATAAATATATATAATAAAAAAATTCACTAAGTAAAATTTTTTATATTTTTTAAATTTTTAAATAAATTTTTTAAATAATTATAAAATATATATTAAAAAATATAACAATAAAAATTAAAAATCAACGTTCGGGAAAACGTTGCCCAAACGCACCCTGAAAATCATTGTGCAGGCAAACAAATTTATTATTTAAAAAAAAAAGAAACTCAAAAAGTTGACTTCTTTGTTCTTGATTGTAACTGGGACTTTGCAGCTTAGTGGTTGAACACTAAACAACTAAGACAAGCCTATATCATCAACTTGTCTTTTGACCAACTCTATTTGATAAAATCTCATACAATAATATTGAAAGGCTTGCACAGTACTGGAATCAACTTATCCATCGAGTAATAAATACAGAACTAGACCACAATGTCCAAAGCAAATTGAATATGTTCTTCATTCCCTGTCCTGTCTGAATGCCAAGGGTTATCTTAACAACGTACAGCTCGTGAAACATAATGATTAGTGCGTGAAAATGTTTTATAGTCAACATTTCCTGGGATAGATTCACATGAGAAAATGGTTGTAAACTGGGAGTAACATTTGTTGAAGGTGCATGGACCTCTGCATATTGAAGTCAAGGCCCTTGATGAGATTGTTTCAAGTCAGATTAAGATGGGCGTAATAGCCGGTTCACAGCTGTGTCAAGAACATCAACGTTTCTCCTCAAGGCCTTTCTTTGGCAAGGATTAAGGCATCACAAATTTGAACTTCTAAATTTACAAGAAAAACTCCCACAGTACTCATGGATCTCAGAAATTTGAAATTGCTTCTCCCTTTCTTCACAAATACAGACTCCACAATGGAGTGCCTAAAATCAAAGATCTGACTAACACCGATAACTCATGAGCTTGATGCATCTTATATTCAACATTGCGGCAATTACTTGTCTGAACTCGAGTACGCTACATCCATCCGAGCTGCATGCAACTCTAGCTACTCAAAGACCTAGGAAAAAGTTTTCCTCAACAGCTATGATTAATTCTTCATATGCAGGTAATTAATTTCACCAACAGTACTATCTCATCCAACATTTCTATCTACATATGGACGCACAAAGGGTGGTCTACTTCCTCTAAGACAGTTAATTCCTCAGTACTCTACTTCCTCTAAGACAAATATCAAGCGTAAATCTACAAGTCACACCCGATGAAGACTTTCTTTCCGTTGTTTCCATTACAGATGCACTTATAGAACTTTCTTAAGGCTACCTATCTTAGAAATAACAGGATATGACCATCATGTTGAAGGATCCAGTTCTATGAACATATCACAAATGCAGCAATACAGGTCCATTATGGACTTAATTGTTCATTAAATACCTTGTACAAGCATATTATCAAGAAAAAATTCCTTGTATAAGCATCGTTGACATATAGAAGAAAGCATAGAAAAGAAAGCATAGCAAGGATACAATTGCATAGAAAGACCTTCCATGCTCTTCATTTCCTCATTCAACCTGCATGAAAATAATACATTAATGTTAATATTAAGTATAGTTATACCAAATGTATAGACAATCTACGGCTATATCAAGTCCATTAAATTTTAGTTCGAGCAGCCATAAACCACTTTGGTATAATAAAAGATTTCAAGATGTCCTTGCCAAACAGACTTGAAAGTATAATATACTCAAAGCCATATAAACACAAAAGATATGACCTGAGGGAAGAGTTTATGAAGCGATTTCCCTTAGTTGCTGCATCAAGGGCTGCAGACAAAAGAATGAATGGTTATCTTACAGTTTCTGTAGTGAACTACAGGAAAAATGTAGTGAACTACAGAAAACTGACAGCAGTAATTAAAAAGGACAATTTCAAAAAACAAAGCAGTAGTTAACCACTAAATTTTCTCTCAGCTCAAGCTACCACAATTCCAATTTTCCAAAGTATGTAACCAGATACCCTACAATTTGACATTCGGAATATTCTCATTTTACCTTTGGCCTTAACATACCTTTACCACTGAATGGGAAGTCTCACCTTGTACAAAACTAACTCTAACCCCCTTCACAATAACCTTCACAGATTCTGGGGCCAATTTAATATCGTTAGAAAAATGGAGCAATGATCTTTCTTTCGTGATGAAAGCTTTTGTATCCATATGGACATGCTAGCCGATGTCAAGTTGGCAACACACAAATAGGATTCAGCTGAGCAGCTTCCATATTTGCTCATCAGAATTGATATTTTCACCATACATTGCAAGAGATTAAAAAGGCAACTAGTTGTAGTCAGTATTCTAGTTTAGTTTATCATTTGCAAACAAAACAGCATTCAGTCTGAAGTATCCGAATCACTTATTATCTACACAGTTTATAAATTTGTTGTGTCTAAAGCACTAAATTAAGCTTCAGAAATGTGTCATCATAGAACATGACATATTTCAAGCGATAGGCCATAACAGTAAAGGCATTGTTCTTATACCAGATTCCTGAAGACAACCGACGACCTCACTGAAACACTGCACATTTTCTAGAGAAGTACCTGTGACCTGCAAACATCAAGAACACTTTAAAAGCTCTAGCTAAGTCTAGTATCTCCCACTATCCAAATGCTACTCTAACCTGCAAGCAAGAGATGTCTAAACTTTGACAAAGTAGTGAATTCCAAAGTACGTAGACAATATGAACTCAACAACGTAATCAATACTTTCCTACACCAAAAATCTGCTGTTTGGCGATATTGCAGTTTTGTGAGAACAAGTTTTGACAAAACGGTTGATTAAAAAAGTTTCAACTAAATTCGAAAAGAATCAACAGTTGCCTTTGCTTCAATAACGCTTCGGGCGCATTTTACAACAAAAAAAAAATAGTTTTCAAAGTTCACCAACTAATCGAAAGCATGAATTTTTAACCTCCACAGCAACTATATACTCAGAATCATACTAAAAAGGCCTAAGATTTCTCTCTAATCAACTAAAAATGATTACTTGATTAAATGAGTACAAAAATGTGTCCTGGAATTGGAAATTGATAATGGTTGACCTCAGAGAGAGCGATGCGGAGAGAGGAGAAGAGAGCGGTGAAGCTCTCGGCAATTGCAGCGGAGTCTCGCTCAACAACTTCCAACGCATGAAATATCTCGCGGCGGTTGACTGCTGCCGGCAGCGGAGAGACGGTTGAATCTCCGGCGCCGGAGTTAGATTCAGTTTCTCGTTCTACACCGCGTCTCTCCATCGTTAGATTTTTCTTTCGTAGCAAAAGCGGACGCTGCAATAGTTGTAAATGGGCCGATAACTTACTACGTTTAGCAGACAGGCCTTCCTAATAAAATAAATAAATATTTTAAAAAACTTTTTAATAAAATCTTATTTTTTAAATTTTAATTCAAAATTTAATATTAAATATAAATTTTATATTTTATTAAATATTTTTATTTTATTTTTAAAATTTTAATTTCAAAAAATAAAATATATTCTAAAATAAACAAGTCCTTAGAATTTCTTACTTCACTTTTATTAATTTGTACCAATAAGTACTATAACAAATGACAAAAATCAGGCTGCCATATAGAAAATATATTTACTTCACTTAAAAATAAAAAATTACTCCAAATATTTTCTATATTTATTTAGAAATTAAATTTAATAATTTATTTTGAAAAACTCATTTTAGAGGTAATTCAAATCAAGGTAAACAAACCCTGGACCTAACCGACCAAGTAGAATTGTATATAACCAGTATGGTTTGTGTATAAAGTTTTTTTAACTGCTATATGTATACACACAATTGCCTGTACTTAAAAGTAAAATACTTGAAATGATGAAAGAAAATGTCATCGTTAGATTAGAATTTTCACAGGATTTTGGTTGTTTGGTTCTAGACCAGGATCAATTCAATAAATTAATTGCACAAGTTCAGTAGAAATAAATTAATCGTTTGCGAGTAATTTTTTAACTATTTTATAATTATTTTTATAATAGTTTATAATACAATTTTTTAATTTTAGAATATATAAAATAATAATATATCGTAAAATTTTTATTATTTTTAATTATTTTAAAAGTTTTTTATTTAATTTTTTAAAGTACTTCCAATATAATCCTATTGTTAAATTATTAACTATGAAACTGAAAAGGCTACAGCACAGTCTCGGCCCAATTATAACCCAGAAACCAACCCATTGAATAAGCAGCTGTAGTGCCAGTTCGATCCAAGCATCATGGATTCGTTGTGCAAAAGGTCATGACACTGTTGAAAGAAGCTTTGGAGATTAACTGAAAGATTATGAGGACAGTAAACAACAAGAACTTAATGTGTTTATTCAGAAAGCTCGAGACCGTATAGGAGATCTTCCTGATGTTACTGAGGAGATTCCTGGATCATATAGAGAAATATGCTGGCCTGCTTCAGCTGTTACAGAAATTACAGCAATTGAGAAAGCAGCTTATGAATCCCTTGGTTCTGAACACCATACATTCAATCAGAAGATGTTCCAGTTAGACTTCAAATGTCAAGATATTGAGTCGCTACTTAAATCACTGTGAGCTTCTCCATGCATGACCTGTTGCATGCAAAAGTCAGAGAATATCGTATGCTATTGATCGTGATCCTAGAGCGAAAAGGAGAACACTATGAATAGTGACGATCAATTTGATGAGCAAAAATTATGAACAACCACTTATATTACAACAAAGAATTATCTGAACTCGTTCTATGCAGCACCATATTGTCCGACTCATCCCGTTGGAATAAGCGCTCGATCAAATCGTTCCAACTCATGCGTTGCCTTACATTCTCAGCTGAACTTGGAGAGAGGTCCCCGGCTTGACTGGCACTCTCAGTAAAGGTACCATATACTGATGGATAAAAGGCATCCGGTACAGCAAGTGTGACAGCCCGTTGGAGGGCGGCCTTGTGCTCCTCGTTGTGCTCCCTAGCAACTGTCTCCTGCTTCTCCATCCTCTGCTTTGGGGGAATCTCCATGGTCTTTTCCTTCTCCAGCATCAGCTGTACTTACAAAAAACAAAGCATAAGAAAAGTTTGCAAAGCACCAAATCTACATCCCAGTATATATAGAATGAGTTGAGTTTTTGACATACATCAAGTGCCATTTGGGATTCTCGCTCTATCCAGATTATTGCATGGTCACTTGTGGCATTGCAGGAAAGAACTATGTGCTCGAATCTCCCATCTACAGGAACTGCGGTTCTGACAACAGGGGGATATCTTCCAAACCTGCAGAATAACAGTTACTTCGTCATATGTTTGGTTATAGCAATACAGAGACGCACAGTGTCATTCAAGGATAGAACAATTTTTCTAGTTACATCCAACATTTGTGCAAAATATTTACAAAAGAAAGAGTGCGACTAAAACTCGAACTTTTCAGAAGCATGTACTGAATATCCTGACTATACCAGCACATGTGAGGACTTTGTCACAATGGCAGCATCCTTTTCAATTTGAAACTTAAAGCAACAAAAAAAGTGTTCTCTTTCAGAATACATAATGCAAGGAAGTATATAAAGATCACAGAAATTAAATAGAGTGCCTTTGAGGAGTTCAAGCATCTTATCTATGAGGTATGTCTTTTACCTACAAAGCTTCCTCTCCACTATGTGATAGAGCCGGCCAGGTGCATAGAGCCTTCTCGGATCTCTTAGCATAACATGTTCTGGAATGAATGTGTCTATCATGCATCTTAGACATAGCAGGCATGGCAAACTGTCCAAAATAAAAGGTACTATTAGATTCTGAAGAACAAGATACAAACAATAGGGTTAAGAACAAGTATTCAAGCCTCTAGTGTATCTAAGAGCAACAATGATGACTAACTTTACAAGAGTAAGTCAGATTGAAATAAAAATTTATACTGCAACATTCACTTCACCAAGTTTCTTACCAGAACAGAGATTTGAAGACATCCTCTAAAGGAGTCGCAGTCCGAGGTAAGAAATCATCCTGCAATAGAATAATCAGTTACTACATCATCGACTAAGATCAAGATAGTACATCAACCGGAAAGAAATATGGATTGTTTTCTTGAAGGAATGTGTCATAAGATTTTTTCCACGCTAGACTTTTTGTTCATTAATCTAAAAAACCTTGATCAACATTACCTATCGATTGTGGAGCATAAAAATCTACCAAAAGACACAGAAAATTATTTAAGATCTAAGACAAGAATATTTTCAGTTTAAACATTTGAAAAGATATTACACTGAATCAAACTTAAATGACATTCAAGGCTAATATCTTTCTGCATCATGTTCTAAGACACACATAAAAGCACTAAACAAACAGTTCATGGAAGGGCAGTCTTATTATGAGTTACAGGCAATAGAAAGCATGAATAAGGGCATTTAAACTAACAGTTCATGTGGAATTAGTCTGAAATGAAATGTAAAAAGCTGGACACATGCATACAATGTAAAATTGCGTTAATGAAGAATATTAAGAATCTAATCTTGCCTGGAGCACAACAGAGTTGATGACATCTGCATATCTAACGGCCAAGTTAAGTGACATGCACCTAGCAGGTGCCATGGCAAAGCACCTGGCACGCTTTCTCTCTATATTCCCCAGCCTGTCCCTGTGATTAACTACCAATATTGCCAGCATTGCAGCTACTCCAGAACCCAGGGAATGGCCAGCAAATGTGAGAGTATAATTTGGGTATTTCTCAACCAATTCCTTCAACATATCACATTCTGCATCTAAGACCCATCCAGCAGCCTTCAGCAGTCCATTATGCACATAACCACCATCAAACTTCCTCTGACCAAGCTTGTTATCCAATAACACAGCATAATCACTTTCCTTGGCCATATTTAGGCCCCTAACTGCGAGGACTATATCAGAGTGATCATGATCAACATAGATGAGGTATGGAGGAGCACAGCCCCCAGTGTCCTCATAATTCCTCTTGCGGACCACACAGCGGGAATTCATACGGTAACCTCCTGGTGGTGCCCAAAGAGGATTGTCGAGATCATCCTCATACACAGCAAGGATGTATCGGCATAACCGAGGCACAGGCTCAAATTCATCAGCAGTTGCAAAGCCCCATGTTTCACTGTCATGTCCAGCTGTATGCAAGCAGCGTTTCCATGCCCACCGAGCACAGGCAAGGCAGTATACACATTCAAGCAAAGGAAGACCCAATGCCAGCGACATTGCTCAAAGGACTAAAAGTAATGCATTGCAGCAAAAACTACAGGTATGGGTACTTGTTGATCTATATGGTCATGTACTTCTAAGCAAAAGGAAACTCTAGGTAAAGATATGATCAAAGGTATTAACAAATTCAACTAGATAATAACTTTGGCGGATCAGGCACTCTACTACTGATGACATGGTTTGATGTGGCAAAAATTTATGCCCAATTTAAACCAATCAAAGGAGTAAAAGTCGCTGATAAGAAAGGATAATTAGTTCAATTGGCAAAAACAATACCGCAGTCCGAAATTCAAGAAAGTGAAATTGTTGAATTGGCCAAACGCAGTACTGCAATGAGTGCAATCTGAAATTCAGGTAGTGAAATACTATTCTACTAGACGGAGCTGGTGCAAGGACATTCTTCTACTCAAAGAAAATACTGGTAGGTGTAGAATTATTTACAAATTTCTGTAGTTTGCAATTAGATAATTGAGATAAAAACATAAAGAAGGGGGAAATAGTGAACTTTACAACAGGACGATATCAGGTTATCAGATTCCACTCCGTAGACAGAAAAGAGATTAAAGGAAACTTCAAAAAACCTCAAACTTTGAACAAATTCAACTGGATACAACAGGAATATGAGATATGTAGTCGAAGAACAAAATTTTCCCGCAAGAAAATGAAGAACCTCCGTTCTTAAATTACAAGAATTTTCCTCGGACCAAGTACATCTACCTCTATCAGAATCAATAACACATACTGGATTGATCAATTATGGGATCAAATAACAGAAAAGCGGTAGCACAACTACCACAACTACAAGTCAATACCAGAAAATTCTAGAGAACAGCAGAGCTTTGAAACAGAGAAAGAACCTAGTGGAAGACAACTACAACTCAAAGACTTGACCTCGGAAGTTATGTGTGAACAATTCAAAATCAAACAAGAACAATTTGTTTCCCACAAAATCTAAACTCTTTCATTGCTGCTGATGATAGATTCCTGGAAGCCTAAACTAACTTGAACTTTCTTGTGTTTATTGTTAAACTAACTGTACGCCACAATGTAAAGCCCATGGGCCGTTTCTTATATAACTCTTTTAGTTCTTCACATATTCCCGAGTCCGTTTAGGCTTCCAAAATTATTTTTTAAATTTTAAATTTATATTTTTTAATATATTTAAAATTTTATTTTTAATTTTAAAAATTATTAAAAAAATTATATAATAAAAATTTTTATTATTTATTTTTATTAATTTTTAAAATAAAATATAAATTTTTATCATCTTTTTTCTTTGAGTGTATATTATATTGTTTTCTGAAATTTCTGTTTTTGGGATGATTTTGAGTGAACTTTTGTTGATTTTTCAGTGATCGAATTCCTCAGTCAAGTTTTCGGTGCTTCAGCGGCTTCCGAGTTCCTCAATCATGCGGCTCTGTGAGGTTGTCCAGGTCAAGAATTATGGTACGATTATCTAAATATTTATGTTTAAAATTTTTATAATGTTTTATGTGACTTTGAATCGCGTGATTCACTTGTTCAAGGGGCCACTAAAACTAAATTGAATGCACATGTAGTGATTTTGAATTTCAAACTGCAATTTTGTAGCTAGCTGTTTTCTTTTATGATAAGCAACCAGTTGTGTTGCTATAGTTGGTATATTAGCGATGGTTCTACTTGAATTGAGGAAGAATTTCTCCTATATTGGTCCTTCATCCTGGAATCCATCTTATTAAAAGGTGCTGATCTTTAAAGTTCTTGGATTGTAAAAACCATGGTTTAATGGATTGTGTTTAATGTCAAGGCAAGGCCAAATCGAAGGTTGGGTTGGCTTTAGCCACACCAAACACTCCACAAGTTAACAACACCATTCAAATTTGAATTTGTTTCTTTAGGAAAATGCCCTTTTATTCTTTACTTATTGAAGACTCTTTTTTTTATTATCATCATTATTATCATATAGCAGTAATTAACATTAATTAAGTTAAACTAAAGACATTCATCCATCTCAAATCACAAATTATAAAGGGTAAAAAAAAGAAAATCATATCTTAAATTGAAACTTCTCTTAAAATTCATAACAAAACAGAGATAGAAAGGAGGTGCATATTGATAAATACTTAACCTTCGATGCAAGGCAAAAACTAGCCTTGACATAAAGCATTTGCCATGGGTTTACTCAAGTTGAGCTCAAATCTATTGCAGAACCAGGTGATTATATCGTGCGTGAGGGAGAAACAGGTGAAGGTGTGTACTTCATTTGGGAGGGCCAGGTACGCACGTTTCTTTCTTCATAGTTTTATTTCTTGTTGAGCTACTACCTAAGTGTATGGTTCGTTTACCTTTTAGGGAGTGTTTGGTAGTGCTTATAAAATAAAGTTTTTTTAAAATGAAAGATATTTTTATTTTTTTTGAAAAACGAGCTATATTTTTTTTACTTTAAAAAAAATAAAAATATACAATAAAAAGATCTCATTTCGTAGAATTTTTTTACATTTTTTAATTTTTAAATAAATTTTTTATATATTTATAAAATATGTATTGAAAAATATGAAATAAAAAATTAAAAAGAAGTGTTGGAGAAAAACAATCCCAAACACCCCTTTCGTATCCTGATATGGGGACCACCTTTTTTTGGCCTGTTAAAGTTAAATAAATCTGGGTCCAATAAGAATAAATTTAAGCAAAAGTGTTATGATGGATGCTGCAATAGGCTATTTGAAATTCTTCGTGGTTTCCTCAGAAAAAGATATGCTTCACACGGTCTCTCCAAATGCCTTAGAGAGGCGTTTGACCATGAGATTATGCAGTTTCAGTTGGATGGTTTTTCACAGTAGTAACATTTTTATGGAAAGTTTGAACTCATTTCCAAGTAATGCCAAGATTTGCTATCAAGAGGATATTTATGGTTAGGCACACTGAGTTTTCTAATCTCTTTTCCATATATAATTATAGACTTTGGAATTTATATCCATTCTCTTCATCCGGTTTTTCTGCATCATTACTGAAGCTAGTTGATTCAATATGAAGATGTGTAATACAAGCTTGACCTCAAAATGTAAATAGAATCTAGAGTTGCTTTTATGTGCATATGCAATTCGTTGAGAGAGTTTGATTGACTCCAAAGTTGCTCATGATCCATATCAAGATAGTTCAAAGTTTTTGTACCATCAACTAGAAGACAAACAATTAATGTTATCTATGCATTTGCTGCTCAAGAAGCAATAAGTTAAGCTGAATGCACAATTGCTCTGATAGTTGATTTTACCAGTCATAATATTGTCAAGACTTTCTTGCATTGCATGTGAATAAGTTGCTTATGTGTCAGTCCTAAACTAAAGCCTGGCACTCTGACGTTTCTGGCATTGGTGATACTGCTGAAGGGAATTGTCCGGAGATCCAGTTAAAAAAATTCCGGAATTTAGGACTATGTATCTATATTTCCAGGAGACTTTCTTACTCTTAAGTACTTTCCCCTCCGGATTGCAGGAATAAAAAATGAATATCCGGAGTTCCAAATTGAGGGGAACATTCATGAAAGTATCTCAAAGCTACCTTAAATGAAAACCCACAAGGTATCAGATGCTCTGAGGAGTTCCCCACCCAGCTCAGTGGCTGCCACAGTGACCCAAAAACCCATTGTATGAAAGTCGGTTCTTATGTACAAAGGATGGTTTCACAAAGTATCTTCACTTTGATATCACTGCCTTACCATGTCCTCCTATGAGCAATGTTTAGAGTGTGTATTCGCAACGTTGATAGCATAGGTAGTCCCACTTCCACCTATCTGTAATGAAAAAAGTGAAGGAATTTGGTGGGATCTCTTATTTCTGTGAGCTGTACATATATGTTCTTTTAATTTTTTGGAAGAAACTGCGTTGTATATGTTAAGCTATGCAATCGCAAATGCTAGTAAGTATAAATTAGTTACTTAATAACTACAATTCACTTGAGTAGAGAAGAAATTTCTTTTTAAAATTAATTATATTAATATGTTATTTACTATTTTGCATGGAGAAAGAAAAGACAGAAAATTGTTGGCCCAACCCAAACCAAAACTAAACCCATCTTCTTCATAGTCACCAATTTCCTCCGCGTCTCTATTTCCGTTTTGCTCTCCCTCCCCCCTCCGCCGCCACAATGCAATCCCTCTCTTTATCTTCTCCGCCGCTAACTCCGACCACCGTTCACCGCTGCTATCACACCCCAACCGCCGCAGTCCTCATCCGTGCTACTGCAACAGAAACCCCTCCGCCACCAACTGCTCCGGCGCAGCAGAAGCTGAATCGTTACAGCTCTCGAATCACTGAGCCGAAGTCGCAGGGAGCTTCTCAAGCTGTTCTCTATGGTGTCGGGTTATCCGAAGACGACATGGCGAAGCCGCAGGTGGGAATTTCATCGGTGTGGTATGAAGGGAACACTTGCAATATGCACCTTCTTCAACTCGCGGAGGCTGTGCGAGAGGGAGTTCGTAGCGCTGGAATGGTTCCGTTTAGATTCAATACTATTGGAGTTAGCGATGCGATTTCAATGGGAACGCGGGGGATGTGTTATAGTCTTCAGTCGAGAGAAATCATTGCTGATAGTATCGAGACGGTCATGGCCGCGCAGTGGTATGATGCCAACATATCTATTCCCGGTTGTGATAAGAATGTAAGCTCTCTCTATGTGTCAACAATTTCTCAATACAAATTCGTTTCTTTTTGGGTTATAGTTCTAACTTTTCAGCTCTGGTAAAATTCAAATTTTTAAAGTTTCTCCTTTTACCTTTCCTCACTGTTTACATTTTTACTCTACTCCATTTGTATTTCATTTAAATAAGAAGCTCTGGAATGTTTTTGTACTTGAGCGTGTTGCATGATTTTGTTAATGGTTTGGAGATGATCAGAGGAACAACATGTGGGTTGGATGAAAGCTGTCTTAAGACTCTCAGTTCTCTACTTTGATTGTTCAAGATTATACGTTATGCTTCATTGAAACCAGAGCTTTTCTTTCTGCAGATGCCAGGGACTATTATGGCAATGGGCCGTCTTAATCGACCTAGCATTATGATTTATGGTGGAACTATCAAGGTTAGATTTCACTTCTGTTATCTTTATGTTTCTTCATTTCCATTTTTAGGCTTAATCATGTTAGAACTTTTGTGATGTCGAAAGCTGCTACTGCAGTTATCTATTCTTGAAGGTTTATTATGTTCATTGCGTTTCCTCAATTGACTAATTGCAGTTATCATCTTTTGCAGCCAGGTCATTTCCAAGGTCATACATATGATATAGTATCTGCATTTCAGGTTTGTGGTATTTATAGAAGTTCACGGAGATTACACTCATTTCCCTTCTTTTTCTCTGGTGCTTTTGTCGTATATAATCGTATTGTTTTAATATTACTGATTATATATTCTTAATTACTTTTCTGGATCCACTGAGAAATGTGATTGATAACAACATTGCTTCTTTTTTATTTACAATTATCAAAAGCATTAACGGCTTAGCTCTTTTACATATGTTGTTTCCAAGCAAGAAAGTTATTTCATTTTCAAAGTAAATCATTCAGCTTGAGATTCATGGTCCTACTTCTATCGCATATAAACTGCTTCTCTGTGAATTTGTATGCTACTGTTTAAAAAATGAAGGATCCAAGTTTCCTAACATACAAGCAGTACAAAATGGATTTTCATATGTCGACCAAAACGATTAAAAATGTCTACATCTGGAAGTAGATAGAATGAGCTAATGTGATCTTATTAGGGATATAGTTTTATTTTACACATTTTTCAGGCATTGCTTATTCTCATACTTTTGAAGTGCATAACATACTTTTCTGTCTTTCTAGTGCTATGGGGAATACGTGAGTGGCTCAATTACTGATGAGCAAAGAATTAATGTCATACGTAACTCATGTCCTGGTGCTGGGGCTTGTGGTGGTATGTACACTGCCAATACAATGGCCTCTGCTATTGAGACTATGGGTATGTCACTTCCATACAGGTAAAGAGCAAATATGGGTTGTTTACATGACACCAAGGAAATTCCATGTTTTGTTAACTGTTTCTTTCTGACTTTTTTTCCACCTGTTTCATAAAAAGCTCTTCTACTCCTGCTGAAGACCCAGTGAAGCTGGATGAATGCCGACTGGCTGGGAAGTATCTCTTAGAATTGCTAAAAATGGACTTGAAACCTAGAGACATTATAACTGAGAAATCTTTACGCAATGCCATGGTCATTATAATGGCACTTGGTGGTTCAACTAATGCAGTCCTCCATTTGATTGCTATCGCTAGGTTGGTACTTACTAGTTTTCATACAATCTATGTGCTAATTTATGTTTTTTGCCTGACATTGTTTTATTTCAGGTCAGTAGGATTGGACTTGACCCTAGATGATTTTCAGAAGGTAAGTGATGAGGTGCCTTTCCTTGCTGATCTCAAGCCTAGTGGGAAATATGTAATGGAGGATTTACACAAGGTATTTCATATCCAACTTCTAGTACATTATCCTTTTCTGTTACGAGGTTGCAGCTCTGTAAACATTTGCTGGTTGCTTATGTAGATTGGAGGCACGCCTGCAGTGATCCGCTATCTCCTGGAGAAGGGATTATTAGATGGGGACTGCATGACTGGTTTGTACGAACTTATTATTTTATCATATTTCTTGATTCAAATTTAATTTGCTAACAGGAATTGTGCTATTTTTTCAGTCACAGGAAAAACACTTGCCCAGAATGCAGAACTTTTCCCTTCTTTAGCTGAAGGTCAGGTAGGATTTAACTCTCGCCTGGTTGACACTTCATCACTTATTGGAAAATCTCTGACTCTGCTTGTTGACTATGATACAGCAAATAATAAGACCGCTAGATGACCCTATCAAGACAACTGGACACCTCCAGATATTATATGGAAATCTTTCTCCACAAGGCTCTGTAGCTAAGATTACTGGAAAAGAAGGGTTATACTTTTCAGGTACTTAAGTATCTGTCAGGTTATTTTCTCATATCATTTGAAAGTTGAGCAGGCTTTCATAGTAAGAGGTTGCATCTAATCACTATTACACAACTTGATTGTAGGTCCTGCTTTAGTATTCGAGGGTGAGGAAGCAATGATTGCAGCTATTTCCGAAAATCCTATGAATTTTAAGGTATATTTCTGTGGAAACTTGATTTTTATTCTATATGATCACATATTTTTGGTTTTCCTATATGTTTAGAGTGGAAATAAAGGCATAAAACGGAAGCATGTATTTTTGAATGTTAGCGAATAAGATTAATTGTCCATGATCGAAATAATTATATTAGATAATGATGGAGTTCAATCCAACAAATAGGATGATAAGACTTTGCAAATCAGGCGCCTTTGTACTTTTAAATATTATTGTTTCTGGCTTGAGATTCCAACATGGAGTTATTATCATGCCATATACAGAAAATAAGGAGATGCAAGTTTAAGTGTGTGTAGTTCTAAACATGAACACACCTAAGGAGAAGTCATATAGGCATGAACTTAGCTTCTCCCAGTGGTTTTTTCCACACCAAGGGCGAATCATATTCTTCCTTCTTCATTTCTCATTTCCACTGACAGCTTGGGTGCATTTTGCAGGGCAAAGTAGTTGTAATAAGAGGTGAGGGACCCAAAGGTGGGCCAGGCATGCCTGAAATGCTGACTCCAACAAGTGCAATAATGGGTGCTGGTCTTGGAAAGGTATCCATACTGCCTTCGATGTTAAAACCTGAATACTGTTGGAATTCTCTTTTATGTTGTCTATTTGTGCTCAAATGGCAAGTTCTATTTTTTCTATCCAACTTCTGATACTTTCTATTCTCAATATAGATATTTCAAGTGCTTCCTATCAATGCTAGAATTTTCTGGTATAGGAAGATGAACATATTCTGTAGACTAATGGGTTCATTCTTTGATGTTGTTCTTTTGGTGAGGTTCTTGTCATCGCAGCTTAATATGCAGAAGTTGTTTGCCTAGAGTAATTTCTTTGTCTTGAAAGAAATGTTGTGAAGGTTTCTTATTCAATACCCATATCACGGAGGGGAGGACGAGAGATGATAGTATTTGCATGATCTATTTAAAGTTCTTGGATATGGAATCTTTCAATAACAACTGCCTATTTAAATGTGCTTGAAAAGACAACATTCCATTAGATCCATTATGCTATTGTCAAAATCTGTTTAACTTTGTTGGCTTTCATTTGCCATAATATTTGACAATCTGGTTGATTTAAATCATTCCATAGCCTCTGTCATCTTTTCTTTTGTTTTCTTGCAAAAATTAGGAATGCGCCTTGCTTACAGATGGTAGATTTTCTGGAGGTTCACATGGATTTGTTGTTGGACACATATGCCCAGAAGCACAGGTATTCCTGTTAACTTGGAGTTTCCTTTTCAGTTCTTCCCCACTCCTCAAGCTGTTTAAAGAGTATATCAATCTTGTATATAAAACATGGTGCTTGACCTCTAATATCACCAATAAGAGTTATTCGACGTATGGAAGTTTGCTCTTACGCATGTCTCTAAATTTATGTCTCCTTACGGTACTTCTACAGGAGGGTGGTCCAATTGGCCTTATTCAAAATGGTGACATAATCACCATTGATGTCCAGAAAAGGAGAATGGATGTCCAATTGACAGACGAGGAACTGGCAGAAAGGAGGACAAAGTGGAGTCCTTTACCTTATAAATCCATCAGAGGAGTTCTTTACAAGGTGATTAAGCAGCCACGCCAACCCTTCTGCTTTTGTCTTTCATTTACTGCAGCAGACATTTGGCATGTTATTAACTCGGATGTCTTCTTTTTGCAGTATATCAAGAATGTGCACCCTGCTTCTCAGGGATGTGTAACTGATGAGTAAACCAAAATTTGATGTAAACGCCAGAGATCCCCGGCGTTTCTCCACATGTGCTCAACATATATGCTACCCTGGAACTATCATTATGATTCCTCAGTCAATCCAGTGCGGTGGAAAAAAGTTTTTGTGCCAATTTGTTGTACTCTAGTGCCAGCTTGCAGCCTGTCAAATGGCTATGTAGAGTCGAAATTGTTTTGACATGTGTGTTATTTGTAAAGGTTGAAGACCCAAGGTGCAGATAACAATGTAGTCGTAGGCTTCCCGAATTTTGATACATTAATAGATGTAAGTTAAGTAAAACATTTATGCTTCTGTGATCATTAATAAAATTGTTATTGATGAATTCTATGAACTATTCAACAAAAATTATTATGCGCTTGCAGAGTCATGGTATTTATTTACACTAGTTTACAGTTAAAATTTTTCTTTATACATACATGTATGTACGACAGGTTTAGATAATAATGTATGGATGGGAAACAGGACCAGCTTTGGAGCGTCTGGAATTCTCCAAGCAAGCTTTTCAAACATTGGTATGTTGTTCCAGACTGTCTCCAAAACCCTATAAATATATTTTCATGGTGTCATTCTACAAAGTTTTTTACTTCTAGCATTAGATGAGTATCGTTTGGGAGTGTTTATGAAATGAAACTTTTTTAAAATAGAAGATATTTTTGTTATTTTTCTGAAAACGAACTCTAATTTTTTTATTTTCAAAAAAATAATAAAAATATACAATAAAAATATCTCATTACGTAAAATTTTTCTACACTATCTAAATTTTTAAATAAAATTTTTAAATATTTATAAAATATGTATTAAAAAATATAAAATAAAAAAAATTGAAAAATAGCGTTTGGTATGCACTATCAAACGCACTTGATTACTAAAGCAATTAATGTAGACCGGTATTGCGAAATGCAATTACTAGAGTGCTGATTTTGGGAAACGAGGGGAAGGCAACTGCGAGTGAACAGAACAAGGTAGCGATTTCAAAATTTCCATTTCCCCCCACACCGAGCAACGGCTTGCAAAAAAGCTTCATCTTCTTTGAGAAGAACCCTAAAACTGAAATCAAAATCTACTACCTCGAATCCATCAAACATTGAGTTTTGATCTTTTTAATTCGATCGAGTGATTTATCTTATCGTTGATTTGATAAGACTTCAGATTCGTTAACAATCATGTCTTCGGGTTTGGGACTCGGAGTTCCATCTCAAGGCAGAGTTCGAGTTGTCGGTAAGGTTCAGGCTTTCGACGAACCGAATCAAGAAGGACAAGAGTCGTGGGTTTCTGTTTCTAAATCTGATAGAGATTTTGCTTCAATCACCTTCACTGATCAAGCCGCCAGGTCTTTTTCCTACTCAATTTTCCATTTCAGTAAAATAAAGCTTCATAATCATTTTTTGGAGTTTTTGACGGAAAAGTGCTGCTTTGATCAGCTAATGAAACTTTTGATATGCTGTTGTCAGCCGTAGGGAGTCGTACAAGTTGGATTGGTGCTACGGACAACTTGAGAATGCAAGTGATATTTTCTCTAAAGAGATTAAGCCACTCCTGGGAGTAATTCTTTCTGGTTCAAATGCATGTGTTATAGCTTATGGTGCTCGTGGGAGTGGGAAAACAAAATTGATTCAGGTCTGTTTAGCATTGTGAAATTAAATTTTATCCTAATAAAGTAATAAGGCTTGAGGATGTTCGTTTAAAGCAGTTCTAATTGTCCATAGGGTTCTGAAGAGAGTCCTGGATTAGCACCAATGGCAGTTTCAGAAATATTGTCATCTGCTGAGGAAATTGGTGCCTCTGTGGCTGTGTCATATTATGAAGTGATTCAAGACCATGTTTATGATGTTTTAGAACCCAAAGAGAATGAGGTGCTTGTTTTTGAAGATGCTGGAGGAAAGATTCGGCTAAAGGGTCTTTCTCAGGTATTTGGTTGAGCTTTTGAAAGTTTCCAACATTTGTAGTTCTGTAAAAGTTGAAGTTTTTGATTCTTAAATTCCAGGTCCCTGTGAAATCAGTTTCAGATTTTAACAAGATTTTGGGTCAAGGGAATATCCCAAGGAAGCCTCCACTTAAGGCGATCGATGAAACCACATTTAGAAGCCATATAGGCATGATAGTTAATGTTTCTTACCTTAAAGAAGGAGCCCGCCATCCCTTAGTTGGAAAGCTGGCTTTTGTGGATTTAACAGGTAAAGCGCTCTGCTGTTGATAGACAACAATGTTCAGGTCTTTGCCTCTTACATAATTGTAATTCAATTGTGTTTTTAAATTAGGGTATGAGGTCATTAAACAGAAGGGTAAGGATAGGCACCTCTTTGCTGAGAGCACAAAGATCAACAAGTCGTTGTATACATTGTTAAATGTTGTATATGCACAAAATTCAAATGAAGCCCGTATACCCTACCGAGAAAGCAAATTGACACGATTGTTGCAGGAGTTCATATGCCGAACAAGTGTGGCTGTACTAATCACATGCATGGTGAGGCATCCAACAGTCACATTTTGTTACCAGAGTTGAAAATTTTGCTAAATTCAACCTTCTAACATGATTGTGGCATTATTTTATTGGTCTAATAATGTTTTGTCTAAGGAATATGTGACATATCTTATGCAGAAGCCAACTATTTGTCAAGATACACTTCATGCAGTTAGCTTGGCATCTCGCTCGTGTCAAGTTGTCAATCAAAACAGGATTGACCCTTCTAAGAAGGCTAAGACTGGTCAAAGATTTATGCCGCAGTGCTCCCCTTGTAACAGTGGGTTGCCTTCAGGTGGTGCATCAATTAAAAGAACACCATACATGTGTTCCATTGATAGAAAAGGAAATATAACCCCATCCTCCACTAAGGGAAGGTACATGCTCGTCACGGCTGTGTTATGTTCTTATTTTATATTCTTCTATACTTGAAAGTTATATTGTTCTTTCTTGAAGGTGAAATATTTCATTCCTTTTCATTTGATAGATGCCAACCACTATCTGCTTCAGTGAAGAAATGTGTAAATCAGAAATTAGGAGTTGTGAAGAATAAAAGTGCTACTCCAGCTGTGGCAACTGCAAAGTATGTCATATGACATTACTATTTTTTTTATCACAAGCAATATTATATTTCTTGTCTGAGTCTTGTTTCACAACTGCAGGAAGCTGTTCAGCAATCTTACTCCTCTTACCGACTCCAACAAGGTAACAAAATGGACTATTTTGCTTATGCTGCATTTCCTTCAAAGGTTACTAGACTTATCATTTTTTTAATGAGATTTATGTGTACATTAAAAGGTTGGTAAATCATAGCTTCTTTCAGGTTTTTAGTGTTGTTCATGTAGTTTGTGCAGATAACTTTCCTTCGATGAGAAGCCACTTGCTAATATTACATCTGCTGCATATCTCAATGATGATCTGCTAATCTAACATTGTGCATAACCTCTCAAGCTAGTTTTGTAATACAATTTTCACTTTCTGGTACACCAGATGTCTATGCAGGAGAATATTCCAGTTTCTGCTGATATGAAGATATCTGAATCAGAAGAGGTAAATTATGTGATGCAGAAAACATAGAGAAGAACTATGTTTAGTATATTGCTCTCTTCATAGTTTCAGATTTTTCATTTTGCTGCAAAAATATGGTGGGAATAGTTGTATTTAAAGTGTATTTTGCAGGGTAACTGCTCATCGAACAACACTAATGCCCCGGAATCACTTGAACCAGAAGTGGTAAAATTCTGTTATGTCTCCTTTGTTAGTATTTATGACCTTATTAGCAAATGAGAAGCAGTTGGTTTCTTATCTAACCATTGATTAACTTTTTTTGAGAAATTAACCTTTGATTTATATTACAGCAGGATATTTATCCAGCAGTTGAGCAGACACAAAGTCAAGATAATGAACATGACTGTGTTGATTCAAAATGTAGGCCAAAGAAAGTTGTGAACTTTGAAGTTGCTAACTCCACCAAAGTGTTTGTGTAATTTATAATGTACGTCTCTATTTCTTATTTTTGTAGATCATGAAACAGATACTGAGAGTATGAGTCATTCAGTAAGCAAAAGGCTGAGGGAGGTATTGAACCTTCTAAGTCCTCAACCTCAAAGCAAACATACACCATCAACAATGGACATGTCAAGCATAGGAACTGTCGGTAAAAATCATGAGAATCATGCAGATCCTAGGACTCCAGTAGTTCCTTTCTGCACGAGGTTGTACGATGATCAATGCTTCTTAAGCACTTGTACCCCAAAAGATGCACTTAAAACTTGGAGTACAGGACTGAAGGTATTCTAAGTTCCTGCATTATGGTAAGACTTTACTTGCTGGGCATTCACTTAGTTTATGCATTTGTTGTACAGAAATCTCTAGCTCAGGAGTGTCTAACGTTTCTCAACTCCGCAAGCAAGTATGAATTCTTGTACATGAATCTTGTCGTTTATTCAAATATTTTCAGTTTAGCAACTAGTCTTATTTTTGTTCTTGTACCGTTGCAGGGAGGAATTAAAAGCACTTAAGGTTAACATATGCCAAGGGACTTTTTCTCTTTTTCGTTACTATTGTGAGTTTATTAAAAACTAGTATCTTCTTTCTAGGGAATTGGGGAGAAAAGAGCTACCCATATATTGGAACTTCGTGAAGAAAATACAGAGCCCTTCAAAGAAGTAACCCTTTTGTTGTCTCTTCTGTTTCATTTGTCTTGCATTACACATTACGCTCATAAGTTTAACTTGTTTCTTTTCTTTTCTCAGATCAGTGATATTCATAAGCATCTTGGTCTCTCCTCAAAGCAGGCATGTTGACTAAGTAACTTTAAACCACTCCTTGGAAAATTGCGTTACTAAAGTTCTTTTCCTTTTTTGGCGGATTAATGATGTTTCTTGCCTGAATATAGAGTGTTTGTGGATTTACATGCTATAGTTCTTTGTCATATTTTGCAGATCAATGGAATGATGACAAAGGTTTTTGAGGAGTCAACATTTGGGAATCAAACTACTCCAACCAAGTTCATGATGTGCGATAACTGAGACATTGTTGTTACACTTACATACACATTCAAATGCAATTCTGGGTGAGGAAGCTATCCTTTTATCAGCTAATGATCAAGCTATGCAGCCTTTATAGCTCTTTATCAGTTGTATTTGGTTTGTGATGTATTTCTTGGATGATGATAATATCACCATGTATTATTTCAATTGAAATGTTGTACATCTGTTGTACTCCTGTTATGCATCGCAATCTTGTGATATTAACATTCTTGTGATATTACCATTGTAAAGTTTTCATGGTAGTATTTTATATTTCATGAATTTATTGTGAATGTTTAATGAAATAATGTTTTAGATGGTTTAACACAGTGAGTAGAACGTTTTTTAAATAAGCTGTTGATGCTTACTTATGTGCTGTTAGAAGATTCTGAAGTGTTAGTGAAAAGCCAGAAAATTAATAGCCATTTATAAGCTGCTTCTACATCTGGCTTTTTCCCAAAAAATATAAACAAATAAGAAAAAGAAGGAAAGGTTAGTTTTCTTTGGGCCAGTTCTTTAAATGGGCCAAACTTTTGTCTCTAAATTTAAAGCTTTAACCTTTCTGTATTCCCAATCTTTTTCCTTCTTTTCCCCGCCGACAAAATAATTCTCCAACCGGACGTCTCCGCTGTGTCACGGCCGCCGTGCTATTTCCTCTTTCTCTCTCACTCCCGTCCTGTAACTAGGCCATAAGCACGGTGCTTCGCACCGTGACCAGTCAATGGCTGCGAACTCGAGCGCTGCAGTGGATGACGACCCCAAGAAGAAAGCAGTTCCCAAGATTGTAACTTTGGACAAGGCTCTCAAACTAGTAAGCAATCAACACAATATTTCTTTCAGGAATTGTCATTAATTTTTCGGCATTACTCTCTTGCTCTGCCACCACAGTTTTTCTTTTCCTTTTAAAAAAGAGAATTTTGATTTAAATTCCCTGTTTATGATCTTTTTGTTCGATTATCGTAGGAAGATATTATTATTGTTACTCGTTGATATGAATTCACTCGATCATGGTTTATGACATTTGCTGTGATTTTCAAAATAATTCTTTTGCAGTTTTTTCTGTTGAATTTTGAAATTATTCATTTAATGCAGGCTGAGACATGGGTGAATAGGATGAGCTCTTCAACAACAATTGAACAAACTGATAAAGATGTTGAGGGTCGACCTTCCAGGTCTGGAACTGTGGTATTCTTTTATGTGTGTTTACCCATTGATGTTTTCTTAAATGACTTAAATGCTGAAAAAGTTTTTCTTATGTTTGAAATAATTTGAAGGTTGGGTCTTGGAGCTAGATTTAATCCTAAAGCAAAGGCAGCAGAACCCATTGATCCTGTTGAAAGGAAGTTACTTAAGAAGTTGAATATTGACAAGAAACAATTCCCCAAGAAGGTCGAAAAACCAAGTCCTTGTGAAAATAACACATCCAGTGATGAAGACATTGAGGAGCCAGATAGCAGAACCAGCAGATTTTCTAAAAAGAGGGCAATCCCCATGCCGGCATTGATACAGTTGAACAAAAGGAGCAAATGAGATGTATGCTAATCTCCTTTGTTTATAGAGGTGTGTTTTAATGAGGTGTGCTTTCATAGTTCTAATGCTAATTGGAAATTTATGCAAATGTTATTTCACTTCACGTGTGCTTCTTGTGTCTTCTTTCCAGTATAGTATGTAAGAGCTTGCTGTGTTGCTTAATGGTGTTGTTGGTGTCAATCTATTGTCTGATGGTTTTCTTATCCTTACTTATATGCCACTTATTCTGAACCTGAAGGTCCCTGCACTCATACATTAGTTCAGTGCATTTTTGACTCAGTTATATTTGCTCTCATTGCATTTGTACTGACTCAGACTTCCTCCAAGTTAAATTAATAGCAACCCGGATACTAAATGCTCAACATCAGAGAAGTACATGTAAATTTACATGAAAAGTTTATTAGTAGAGTGGCAACAGAAGTTGAGAATGTACATGTGGGGGTTCCAAAGTCTCGACTTTTAAACATAGACTATGATGTTAGCAAGTCTCAAAAGAGGAATTAGAGTTCAAACCCATAGCAGTTTATAGTTTTCTTCGCCCAAATCATTTAGTAAGGCATCTGCTACAATACGAACGGTGCTCTTATTTCAAATCAAAGTTCGGTCTAAGTCTACCTATTTATGTCATACACAATCAGTTGGTCTAATGTCTTTGCATACCCCAACTGTATGTGCCTGTAGATGCCTTCCCATACTTGTTGGATAAAGTCACCTGATGTGGGAAGCATCCACATATGGGTTTGCTGATGGATATCCAAGGAGTAGTACTAAGGTCTTTTTCTTGGATTTCATCTAAAACTTGTTCTACACAATTAAGGAGTGTTGAATTATCTAGCAATTTAGATAGTGAGAAATTTGATTCAAAAGATAAGGATGGATCGAGAAACTGCTTCTTGATTATCCTGATTGCCATCATACTTTTGTGAGGTTAGTCCCACTTATGCGTTGTCACCTGCTTCAAGGAATTCAGACAATGTTGTGAGTTGAGCTGTATGACAGTTTTGTCTTACAAGTTAACTGGAAAACAAAACATCAGCAGATGATCTAGAATAAGAAATGAGAAAACACTGAGCCTGCTGGGAATTTTTGGTGCTGTCAGCATTGTCTAGGAAGAAAGGTTCAAGAATGGATACTGGACTTGAAGATCAGTCTTTTCTATAAGGCTTAGCAAATTCTGTTTGTTTAGATTGAGGGATGAACTCATGGATAGTTGTTCCTTTGAAGTCTGGTTTACAGAGAAAACTTAGCACCAGATTTAAACTATTATTCATAAACAACAAGAGGTTAACTTATAAACTACCTGAGACAACACCTCTGAGTCTCTAGGAGGTCACCTTTCTCAAATATTTTGCTTCAGTTCATCGCCTTCTGATTCTGAGTGTGCTTCCTCAATGTTGTCCTCAGTTTTGTGCAAATTGTGATTTTCTTTCACGAAATGAAAATTCCTTTAGAGGAGACATGTTGCGAAAGTATAAAAAAAATTGAAGTACTCCACCATATTAGTGAGAAAGAGAGAACCTCCCACTCATAAATTACTTAAGCCACTGTCTACAGTTTACAATTGGCAAGTATGAGCTGATGCATCTGACTCAAGAACTCTAGATTTGCATTCTGATATTGAATGGCCTATAACAACTTTTTGGTGGGATGTGGACCTGGCCTCCATCTCTTTCCCAAGGCCGATTACAGGAGATAAGGAATGGTCCCCTTGTGGTGAACAAAGTGTTTGCTGTTGGGACAGAGACTTCTTCAGACTGATCCTTGTTGCAATCTTGTTGTGATGTTTGTTGGACTACCTTTTGAGATGTGGTTTCATTTTGTAATGTTCTACTATTTCTATTGACGCCGTTCTATCACCTGTTATCTTGGAAGCGGTCAATTGTTTAGTGATAAATGATCTCATCTTTGTTCTCCAAGGAAACAGTTTCACATTTACAGCTTGAATAATGACTACCATATGGTATACCTTGTGGGTTATTATAGAGGGAAATTATATACGTCTCCAGTCTGTACATCCAAAAGTGTCCCTCAACCTTCTAACTTCTTTAGGAGAAAGGTAGGAGAAAATGCTTCCATTGTTTTTCCTATGCTGTGTTTATTTGGAGGCGAAAAGTTTGGGTTGGTTTTGCACGCAGAACACTTGTTTCTTGATGTGTGCCTAGCTGCAAAATGACTATTTTTTTCTTGGAGCTCGAAAACCATGTGATTCTAGTGATGCCTTCTTTTCAGACTTGCCATCTTCTCTGCACAGAGCTTTCTCACTTAGTTTGATATAGCTGCTTATGAATGAGGGCTCCATCTCCTAAATGAGATCCATTCTGGTGAACTGCAACGGAGCATGGTGTGCTAGAGACATCTCCTCATGTCTTAGTCTTCTCACACTTACAAATCTTGTATCTACTCTTTTTACTTTCATTGTGTCTTTCTTCTGAAAGTATATATATATAATAGTATAGGAGCTGTAAGAATTGTGATGAAAATTTCTCCATCTTTGGTTTGAGAAATTTTCTGTAATAACCAAGAGCAGATTCATAGAGAGATGTTATTTATAATACGAGACTCTTTCATGTTTCTAATATGAGATAGAAAAGAGTGTAAATAGTTTTTGCTTCTACTGACATGTTTCCTAGCTGCAGAGAGTTTAGATCAGAGATTACGCAAAATTTAAAAGATTTATTCAGACATGGAATTCCAAGGCTTTCATTTCTGGCAATGACCGGGTGCTCCTGCTTCCCAACCACAACGGAGCAGAAAAGGTAACAGGCGGTAACCTGGGTGAGTTCCATGGCCAGCAAATACGTCTAACTCTCTTGCGTGTACCACCATTATTCTTCCTGTCATCTTCATCTGCTTGTCTCATGAGCTCTTCTACTCGTTCCTGCAACGCGGCAGCCCTTCTATCTGCAACAGTTACTGTAGCTTCTGCTGCCTTCTGAGCTGCTACTGCAGCTTTTATCAGCTTTTCCTTAAGCTGCAGCTTATTATTTGAAGCTTCTAGTTCAGATCTAGTTCTGCCAAGTTCATCTTTAAGAACAGATATCTGCATTTGACAGTTTTGAACTGAAGTTTTTCCAGCTTCTGCTTCAAGTTCACAAGCTTCTCTCCATCTGATTGCTTCTTCTTCGGTTGCTCGTAATTCTATCATGAGTTCATCGACCTCGCAAGCAAAAGAATCAAAGCATTATAAGCTACAAGTTCCAATCATGAAATAAGAGAAACAACAGCTAATAAGAATGATTACCTTATGGGTGAGAATACTCTCTTTTTCTTCTAAAGCTTTTATGCGCAGAGAACACTCTCTAATCTTTTGATCTTGCTCATCTCCTAGCCTTCGAAGCTGTTCACGTTCTGATCTGCTAATAGAGTTGAGAGATTTCATCAGATTTCGATAGCGATAAGAAGCTGTTGATGTGAATAAAAGGCACCTGGAATCCTCTATCGATCGTTTTAAATCGGTAATCTGAAATCGGAGATTTTTCATGGTCGTCTCAACTGCTGAAACCTGAAAGGATTGATGCATGATGAACATTTCCAAGATAAGGTATTGACCTGAACAATTTTATTTTGGAATGAAATTTTCATGCATATTACCACACTGACAAGCTCTTCATCTTCATCACTGTCGGAGATCGAATCTGTACCGCTCTCTGTTGCTGAACCAACCATGAACCTAAAACCAAGCTTCTGTAACCCACGTCCGGCCATCTGCAGTATGGCGGACCTTCTTTGATCCCCTTCTTCCTTCTTGATCTTCTTCTCCGTTGCCGCCTTCTCGATCAAAGCCGCTTTCAGCAAATTCTGAATGTCTCTGTTCTCCTCTATTGAGCTTTCTATTCTACTCTCCAATTCTCTCTTCTCCTTCTTCCTCAATTCCTCACTCTCTGCCACTGCAATTTCCAACTTCTGCAAAAGGTCCGCAAAATCTAGTACAAGTTTTTCAGGTTTTATGAACTCTAAGATCGAAAATTCGTCTGTGAATCGCGTATGAATGTTTTGCAAGCACTGGAATGATTTCAGTAAGGACTGAATGATGCTGTTCTGTTGGTTGAGAAGTTCGAAGGTTTTGGATTTGTAGAACTCGAGCTGGAACTGGAGTGAGAACTCTTCGACGAAGATTAGTGCTTCGTCGGTAGCCGGAGAAGAAGAAAGAGCAGTGAGGCTTTCTTCCATGGTGGTCTTTTGTTTGTGTTTGTGAATGTTAATTGAGTGAAATTCTTGAGAGATCGAAACCAGTTATCAGATTTCAACTACCAGTCAGACGGCGGGAAAAATGTTAGTTGGGGCTTAAAATGGGCTTGCAAATACCGGGCGTACAATGGGCCGATCCGTTTTTCGAGTGTTTTCTTTTTGAGACTGGGAAAATGTTTTTGCAGTTAATATTAAGAATTTGATTTTCCTCGTATAAATTGCAGAACAGAACTTTTATCAGAAAAGATTTTCTCGCGTTTGGCGTCTTGGCTGCTGCATGAAGGGATACAGCGTGCAACTTCTGAAGAAAGAGAAGTTAACTAGAAACTAAAGTCTCCGTCGATGAAATTAAGTATTTATACATAGATTCTTGAAGTTTACAGAGTAAAAACAAAAGACTTGGAAAGTTAATAGCTTCATTCTCCATAGCAATTGTTCTTACAAGAAAACAAATTGCATGATTTGAGAGTCTCCAATGTTTAATTATCAGAACATTTCAGCAGCATGAAATGTATTGTCAGCATATTCTCTTATCATAATAAACACTTGCAGAAGCAAATTTCAGCATAAATTAGTTTGATATCAATTAATGTCAACTTCTGTTCATTATCAAGGTCTTATCTTGTGCAAAGGAAGTTTAAGTTCAAGCAATCACAAAATATTGTAAGCTAGTAGCAGCTTAGCACTCAACCTAACATATAATTAAGCAATCAGTATGATTAGTCCTAGTTGACAATAGGCAGCAAAAAGAAGTGGTTTTGAGAAAATAACTAGCTCAAAATCAACAAAGCAGAACATGGATATGCAAAACAAGATTTCTCACCTATCAAGTTGTTCTCTCATTGCTGGATCTAACTCATCATCGTTGTCAGTGTCGTCAAAATCTGTTTTTGAGGAAAAAGCTTCATCTAAACTATGCAAGTCAAGAACTGATTTTGACGAGTTGAAAATAGCGGGAATAGGTTGGCTGGCAGCTGCTGAAAAAATGGCTGCATCCTAAATGCAAGACAAGACACGAAGTAAATACTCAAATATGAGTCCAAGCTCTGTAGCGTCATACCTACCTTATTTGGTGTTTTATTTGTTTCATTCTTTGACAAATCCTTTGTTTGTTCTTTTCTCCTCCTATTCTTCTTTTCATGCTTAGCTGTTTTAACGCATTTAGGATCTGCAGAGAAACATCTCTAATCAAATAACTTAAACGTTTTCAATTACATCAACAAGGTCAGAACCACAAGAAATCTGTTCAGTATACCCAGAACAACTAAAAAATAAATGATAAATACAGTCATTATGGCCATCAACTAACAATAAAACCAGCAGTAGAACTACTGCAGCTTAAAATGACATAAAACAAATAGTCTACAAAAATGCTGGGAAAGATATCACTTAAATAGATATGTAGTCACAATACTTCATGCATCTTTTACTCACCCTCACACTGCCTGGTCTCCAGGAATTCATGTGCATATACATGACCCAAGTACAAGTATTATTTCAAATTACCATGACTCAAGAAATACAATTGAATACTGTAATTTTAACAAATACAAGTTCAAAGCTACATAGCATCCTGAATGTAAATGTATACTAGGTCGATATACCCCAACATATAGGTAGGACACTTACAATCGTCTAAGTTGTTGAGCCTCTAAGTTAGGCTAGCCTCGGATTAGTAGCGTGTAGGGCTTAGTGGGTCCGAGTAAAAGACGGACTAGCTTGGTGGGCTATGGTCGGATTAGTAGCGTGTGGACTTGATAGTCGGAGTGAAAGACGGGCTAGCTAACTTAGAGGTAGGCCAACAATTCGCCTTGGATTAGACCAAGTGGATCTTGGCTTGATGGGCTTAACCGCCCACGCCTCGTAGTAGTCCCACATTAACTGGGTACTTGAATGAGTATATGCTTATACGTGAAAGATACTAATCTCTAAAAAATTGATCAATTTTTTAGTGTAGAGATCTGATCCTACATAAGTAGCTTAGATCAGTCACAGGCAGGAGAAACAAAACAAGAAGCAACATTTGAAATAATTAGCTAGTATGCAGCCAAATCATTAGCTAATCTGACTGTAGAAATATGCAACATTGAAGCTAATAACAAATATAAATGTTTCACTTCAACTTAAGATCAATATATTAGAAAATTCAATCCATCTTAAAAGTTTTAACTCAATAAATTCAAAGAATCCCTTAATATATGAACTAATTTTTATATGCCACTTTTATATTTTATTTTGCATCAATAAATATAAATAATGTGTTTTAAATACACGTAAATAAGTTTTACAAAAATAAAAATATAAAATATTTTTTTTAAAAAATAGTTTCAAAATATAATTCAATTTTATATTTTAATTATTTGTTGAAGTGGGTTGAAAGTAGTTTAATTTTTTATTTTCTGAAATGAAAATGGAAGTAAAATATTGTAATTTTAAAGTAAAATTTTGAATTCAATTTATATTTAAACTATGTGAAATGTGAAACACTAACTATAGCCAAAGAATGATTAAGGGGGTGTTTGGCTTTGCTTTTCTCCAACCCAACTTTTCAATTCTCCATTTCACGTTTTTCAATACATATTTTATAAATATATAAAAAATTTATTTAAAAATTTAGAAAGTGTAGAAAAATTCTACGGAGTGAGATCTTTTTATTACATATTTTTATTATTTTTTTAGAAGTAAAAAAAATAGAGCTCGTTTTTCAAAAAGGACAAAAATACCTTTCATTTCACAAAAGCTCCATTTCATAAGCAATCCCAAACACCCCCTAACTCGTCAATCCTTTCACGACATTGTAGGCGGGCTGGTATGGTTAGCTTAACAAGCCCATTAAAACTTCAAATAAAAGCCTAACAAGGCCCATCTGTTAACAAAGAGACCCAGTTTTCTTCCTCTTCTTCATTTGTGACGAAAGCCAGAATAGCTGCAACTGCATGCAGAACTTCGTGTTTAAACTTTGAAGTTGAATACAATTATATAAATTGTGTGTTTAAAAATCTGAATGTCGTTTGCAGTGCAAGATCATCAATATTGGTCTGGTTTAATTTCTTCCTCTCTAGACGTGTTTAACAAGAGCACCAGCAGTGTCAGAAGACTCGAGGCCTTCTTCATTTGACTCACTCATACGAACTATTATTACAGTCGGGATCTGAATCAAATTGTCATCGCGTACTCGACGAAGCTGGCATGGATGGATTGGCAACGGCGTGGGGCATAGGTGCATGATATGACTAGCTATCATGTGGCCAGCAGTGACTCCGTGGGGGCAGCGGTGAGCTGTCCGATACCCGTTTTAGTTTCCTGTTCTTTTGTTTTTGTATCAAGTGTTATATGACCCACATTGTTTCTGTTGGCCTGATTACAGCTGAGATTAAAAAACATAAGAATGTTCTTTCTTCTTTTGCTTCAGCAGAGATTCTTCACAATTACACTTTTTTTTTTTTTTTTTTAATTATTATTTTGTTTTAATCTGAAGTTCATTGATTATTTTGTAAAATTTAAGTAATAAGTAATAAATAAGATCGTCTTTGTCTACATTTATGTGGAATATTTTGTAACCGTTGCTCAAATTTCTTTTGTTTTCTTTATAGTTCACTTTCTGCAACGTTCGTCTTCTTCGGTTACCAGTAATCGCAAGCAAAGCAACAGTTCTTGATTAAAATATTTTTCCAATAATAGGCCTGCACAACAGTTAGCACATCAGACAAGAAGATATAAGGAATAGGGGCGATTTTGTAATTTATTCTTTTCTAGCCTGTAAAGAGTTCCTGTTTCTTCTGTTTTGGCCATGTTCTTCGTGGTGGTCCTATCTCTTCCAGAACCATCTCTGATTAATCTTTCATTTATCACTAATATCAACAGTGTAACAAGATTAATCTTTTCTATAAAACCCAACTACTCTCCTTATCTGTTTCTTGAAACCAGTTCAACCACAAACCTTGATCAGTTGTTGTTGTTGTAGAAGAGTTTTGCAGAGAGAGATGGAAGGGAAAGACGAAGATGTGAAGTTAGGAGCGAACAAGTATGCGGAAAGACAACCGATAGGAACAGCAGCACAAACACACCCGGATAACAGAGACTACAAAGAACCGCCACCAGCACCACTGTTTGAACCAGGAGAGTTGAGTTCATGGTCTTTCTACAGAGCTGGGATTGCAGAGTTCATGGCGACGTTCCTGTTTCTCTACATCACTATACTCACTGTCATGGGTGTTGTCAGCTCCCCTACTAAATGTTCTACTGTTGGTATTCAAGGGATTGCTTGGGCTTTTGGTGGAATGATTTTTGCTCTTGTCTACTGCACTGCCGGTATCTCTGGTCAGTAGCCCTTCTCCTCCTCCTCCTCCTTCTTCGTCTTCTTCTTCTTCTTCATTTCTTCTTCTTGCTCTTTCAATTTTTTTTAAAGAACTAGTAGATCCTGCTTTATGAACACAAAAGTAGTACATGATCTTTTGGCAAAGAGGTGAAAGATCTTTAATTTGAAGGAAAATAGTGAAACTTTGTGCACGATCTGAGACTCGCCTGCTCCGTGCTTTAATTTATGTGAATGATTTACCAGCAAGTAGTTGTAACCTTTCGGTCTCTGCTATCTAGCTCTGTAAATTAGTTCTTGTTTTTATTTCTTGTACAAAAGTTTAGAAGATTATTGCTTCTGTTTTCAACTATCTGAAGTAAATCTGTTTGATTTCTGTGAAAGATCTTTAACTTGCTATAGATGACGAATTAAGTACTGTTTTTGTTCTGTTTGTTGAACTGCAGGTGGTCACATAAACCCGGCAGTGACATTTGGTCTGTTCTTGGCAAGGAAGCTGTCACTCACCAGAGCAATCTTCTACATGATCATGCAATGCCTCGGCGCAATCTGCGGAGCTGGGGTTGTCAAGGGCTTCCAAAAAGGTCTCTACCAGACCAACGGCGGAGGTGCTAACATTGTTCAGCCAGGATACACTAAAGGCGCCGGACTCGGAGCTGAGATAATCGGAACCTTTGTTCTTGTCTACACTGTTTTCTCTGCCACTGATGCTAAGAGAAATGCCAGGGATTCCCATGTCCCTGTAAGCAAAACCAAAGCTTGAAACCTTTACCGTCAGCTCAAATGTTTTATCTGATGAATCAACTAATTTTTTTTTGTATTGGGTTTTACGCAGATTCTTGCTCCTCTGCCAATCGGTTTTGCTGTGTTCCTTGTGCACTTGGCAACTATCCCGATTACTGGAACCGGCATCAATCCGGCTAGAAGTCTTGGAGCTGCAATCATCTACAACAGGCACCATGCGTGGGCAGACCATGTAAGCGATCAGCTATATTTTTGCATGTGAATCTGCTAAAAAAAGATTGGATTTTTACAACTGAAATTGTGATGATTGCAGTGGGTTTTCTGGGTCGGACCATTCATTGGAGCTGCACTCGCTGCCATTTACCACCAGATTGTTATCAGAGCAATCCCTTTCAAGAGCAGAACTTGAAATCCCCGTTGTTGTTAGCTCTGTGTCATGATCACCTTTCTTGTATTATTTTTCTTTAGCTCTGCTTAGTGTTTGGTCTTTAAACATTTCCGCTTATCTTGTAACGAGTATTATTATTAATCATGTTGTTGTAGAGAAAAAAGATTATCTTTCATCTTATCAGAGATTGACAGCTTCTTTAATTCTTGCGCTTTTAACTTTGATTATTTGGAATATTGAATTGATAAAGTGGAAAGAAAAATATTTTGGAAATTCAAAGATGGTTGTTGTTCATTATCACCTAGGGAAGTGATAAGAGAGAGAAAAACGAGCGACTGCGTAGGTCCTACCTTCACATGGAGTCGCTCAAATGTAAGGCATGGTTTCTGTTTTTCATTTTATTTTTTTCCTTACTTTGTTTCTTTCGTGCGGTGTTCGGCTCTGCTTTTGACAGCAAAGGTACTTCTTTTAACTAGCAAAGAAAGAAAAGCAAACACATGGACTGCATACCCATAGTGAGCCCACGGAAGAAAAAACGTTACCAACAAGTGAAACAAAAATCATTGAGCAGAGCAGACGTCAGTAACACAGTACTGGTGAAAACTTCAAAATTATTATATTTATAATTTTTAATTAAAAATTAAATTTTATTTTCATTTACTTCAAAAATAGTTATAATATAAAAATTAAAATTTACTGTAACTTATTTTTAAAAAAATTATTTTATATCTTTTATTTTTATAAAATTTAATTATGTTGTATTTTAAGTACGGTTCAAACTGAAAAACTTGCATGTTGATTTTTGGAATTTCTAATCCGCGTATTTCGATCTAACTTTACTTTTTTTCCGTCAAATTTTAAATTCTGAACGGTTCATATATTTCGATTACACAAAAAATTCAGAGTTTCACTTCCATATACAAAATTTTAGTTTTAACTTTTTTATTTACGCATTTTTTAATACAATTATATTTTTTAATATTTAACATACTTTTAAAAACTATTAAAACATAAATATTAAATTTCACTTCTACTTTATTTTTTAAAAAATTCTATTTATTATTTTTTATTTTCATAAAATTCAGTTACAGACGCACTTACCGTTTTTAAACTTGAATCTGTAGTTTGAGATACTAGAGTTGCATAGAAGTGAAATATGTTTCGGGCTTTCAATTGTATAACCATAACAGTGTAGTCAATATCGAGCCCAACTGTCCGGCAAACATTAGTCAAATGTTTATTTTTCGGGCCTCAAGTAAGGCCTAACAATATGGCCTTGTAAAGTGTAGAGCAAAAGCTCAAGCCCAACACCCCCATATCAAATTTTATCGTTTGGAATTGTTTAAAATAAACTATTGTTTTGAAAATTTTTTTTAAGGTTTTCTGAAAATGATTTTTTTAACTTAAGAAAATAAAACTATATGCATAAATATTTATGACTTACAAGTTACATATATTTTTCAAATTTAAAAAAATATTTCTATAATACTTTATTAGAATTTTCATTATGTAATAATCAATCCCATGGAATGCAGTGCTGATGTTTGTACTAAATCCTAAAATATTTCTTATTAATTATATTATGTGCTATATATTATTCTTCATACAATATTCCTTATGATATATCAATATAGATTTAGTGTGTGCTTTAAAATCACTGAGTTTCACTTTTTCTGTAGAAAATAATTTTTTGTATTTCACTTGCCATTCCGACTCTAGTTTTAATTTCATAGTAAACTTCACTTTTACATAAATTCAATTTTAAATTATACTTTACATTTTTAATTATCATTCAGATTTCATTTATATAAAATCTCTATTTATACAAAATTTATATTTACAAAATTCATTTTATATAATTAAAACAAGTCTTTAGTTCCATGTTGCCAGCAGCTAGTTAGTGCGTGTTTAGCAACACGTTTTAGAAAAACATTTTAATTTTAATTTTATATTATTAAATAATTATAATATTTTAAAATTTATTTAAAATTTTAAAAAATATGAAAAAGTTATATATAGTAAAAATATTTTATTTTTTAAAATCAATTTAATAAAATTTATTTATCAAAATGAAATAAAAATATTTTTATTTTAAAAAAAAATATTTTATAAAATACTCCAAAATACAATCTAGGATGGCCACCTTCAGTGATGTGCTACGATCAGTGGATGCAGATAGAAGAAAACACACAGCAATTAAAACAACCATCTAACAGTTCAACTAACTCCCTACTCGTTCATATCCATTAATTTTCCTCTCATGGAATCATATGCGTATAATCAATGTAATCCATGATGGCTGTCCTTCTTCTATTATGCTTACCGACTTATAGCTAGCTATCCACCAAAATATTCTGCCATCAATTATTTATTGCTCTTTAACAAGTAGCTGGCTTCCTTGTTTGGCTTCGAATTATACTCATATTTTAAAAACACTGCCTTAATTGAAATGGTAAACACAACAATTTCCTTCCATTTACAAGGTAGCTAGGTAGTTAATAAAATCTCCCCCAACTCCCAACTAACCTCTCTCAATTAAATCAATCGCGTACCCCAAGAGAACACTCTTCCATTTATATAACTTTCTCATCCACCACTTCTTCCTTCTCACTCACAAGCAAAGAAAACTCAACTAAACCGATTACCATGGCAGCAGCAGCGGCGGCGGCAGATCATCTACGCAGTTTTCCATCAGTATCAAAATGTAAACTTGAAAAGAGAGAAACCCACTCCATCGCCGCGGACCTCGACGGAACACTTCTGGTCTCACGCAGCTCTTTTCCGTACTTCTTTCTCCTCGCAGTCGACGCAGGCGGATTTCTTCGCGGCCTTCTCCTACTCCTACTCTGTCCAATCGCCTTACTCCTCTACAAACTCGTCTCGGAATCCTCCGGTATCCAACTCTTGATCTTCTTATCAACACGGGGACTCAGAATGAGAGATATCGAGTTATCTTGTCGCGCGGTGTTGCCTAAGTTTTACGCAGCTGATGTGAGAGCTGATAGCTGGAGAGTGTTTAGAGCGTGTGGCGGGAAACGGGTTGTCGTTACAGCGAATCCGGTAGTCATGGTGGAGACGTTCGTTAAAGAACAACTAGGCGGAGTTAAAGTGTTAGGGACTGAGTTGGAAGTTGATCCGAAGACAGGAAGAGCTACTGGATTTGTGAAGAAACCCGGTGTTTTGGTCGGAGAATTGAAGAAGGCTGCAGTAGAGAAAGAGTTTGCCGGTAGTGAGTTGCCGGAGTTAGGGCTTGGTGATCGTGAATCGGATCACCATTTCATGAAGCTTTGCAAGGTCTGTCTCTGCTAGCTCCCATTAATTGCTATTACCAAACACCAACTACGTACTGCTACAATTTATGAATCGTCATGTGAAAATACTGAATAAGTAATTAAAACCTTGGCCAGTAATAAATGAACTTAGCCCATTATATTATAAATGAACATGGCCCAGTAACCTTTCTTATTATAACTCCTAGTGCTTTTAATTTTTAAAAAAATATTTCCTATTTTCTGATAAAGTTTTTTAAATATTTTATTTTTTAAATATAAAATTTATTTCGTATAAATTATAGGTATACAATTCTTTTTTTAAATACTAAATTAATTTTTAGAAAAACTTTTTAAATAATTTTTATTTAAAGAGTTTTTTTTAAATACTTCTAGACGTCCTTATATATTGAGAAAGAGGAAAAGTTAAAATCTATTAAAGTTAGAAATCTTAATTTATAAATTCTTCAATGTTAGTGATTAGTTTTTGAGAATTGAATTGAGTTAATTATAAAGGTGGAAGCATTTTTCACACGCAAAAGAACGAAGTTAACAACGCTTTGTTTACATATATACAGGAGGCCTACATGGTTTACCCAGACAAGACTGCAGAGCGAGTTCCGTCATCGGAGCTAGACTCTCCGGTGATCTTCCACGACGGAAGACTCGTTCTCCGACCCGACCCGTTATACGCATGGATAACACTTCTCTGGCTTCCCTTCGGCTTCGCTCTTTCCGTTTTCCGAATCTTCTTCAACCTTCAAATCCCTGTCAAGTTCGTCAAGTACACCTACGCACTCACCGGAATCAAACTAATCATCCACGGCCGATGTCCTCCTCCTCCGTCTCCCGGCTCTCCCGGCCGTTTACTCATTTGTAACCACCGCACTGGGCTTGATCCAATCATCGTATCCATTGCATTACAACGCAACGTTTCTTGTGTTGCCTACAGTATCTCCCGACTCTCCTACGCCATCTCTCCGATCCCAACGCTCGCGTTATCGCGCGACCGTGCTGCTGATGCTGCCAAAATCTCTGCTGCGCTTGCGGAAGGCGATTTAGTTATCTGTCCAGAAGGAACGACCTGTCGTGAAGAATACTTGCTCCGGTTCTCCGCTCTGTTCGCCGAGTTGTCTGATAGGATCGTTCCTGTAGCTCTACGAACACGACCGTCGATGTTTTACGGGACGACGGTGAGGGGGTGGAAGTTCGCGGACTCGTTCTTCTACTACATGAATCCTAGGCCAGTATACGAGATAACTTTTCTTGATCAGTTACCGCCAGAACAGACTTGTCGTGCCGGAGGAAAGTCACCGATTGAAGTTGCTAATAATGTCCAGAAGCTGATCGCCGGAGTTCTTGGATTTGAATGCACTGCGTTGACAAGGAAAGATAAGTACATGAAGCTTGGAAACAGTGACGGCAAGGTTGAGTCTCTCAAGAAGGCAAAGGAGAACTAGCTAGCTACAAAACTTAATTAATTTGCTTTGTGGTAGTGTTGATTGTGTTAAAGTTTAGTTTTAAGTATGTATTAATTCTTAGATGTTTATGAGAAATTACAAACAACAAGCTAATTAATAATTGTATTACTTAAAAACACTTTAATTGTGTAATTATTTGGTGCTACTATTATAATTATTAGATCTCACACTGTCATGTTGCAAAAGTAAATGCTTATAATATACAACATAAAATTGCAAATGTTTGATTTTAGTCAAATTGCGAGATTGCCACCACCTGTGGCTGTATATTTATATTTCGTTATAACTTTGGTCTGTTATTTAGAAAAGCTTTTTATTTCATTTTTCTAAAATATCTTAAGAATTTATTTTAGAATTTAACATTTTAAAATCTTATTATTTATTATTTTGTTGAAATAAAAAAATTGTTTTTAAAAAAATTTCAAAATTGTTTTTTAAATAAACATTCCCATACGAACCACTTGTAAATTTGAATAATTGGAATGATTTGCGAAAATAACCCGATATACGCTTCTGTGCGCAAGTATACACTCGTAACTAGGGACCATAGTTGCTACATAAATGGACCGACTATGCAAATACTACAGTTTTGGTCTATTTTGGCTGGCCCAAGTAAATGTGCTGGGCCATTAAATAGTTATGTTTAATCTCCATGAGCTGGTAGCGTGTATAACTAGGTCCACGCGGCTGATAAATGCGATGCCTACGTAGCGCTAAAAAAGCAGCCGTTGATTTTAGGAGTGCGTTTCGAACATTTGTAATTTTATTTTTTTCCACCGTAGAATTTATATATTTTAATTATTTAAAAAATTCAGAATTTTATTTTTATCGTATGAAATTTTAATTTTAATTTTTTATTTATATATTTTTTAATATAAATATATTTTTCAATTTTTAATATATTTAAAATTTATTAAATATAAATACTGAATTCTATTTTTATTTTATTTTTTAAAAAATTTTAATTTTAATTTTTTATTTTTTTACGAAATTTAGTTATAAATATTTAAAACACGTTCTAAATTATTGTTCTGATAGTTTGAATAAAATATAAATAATAATTTTATTTTTAGTTTAAAATAAGTAAATTTAATTGAAATTTCATGTAATCTAATGATATTTTTCAGAAATTTTAAAATAAAATTCAGAAATTGAAAAATATAAAATTTAAATGGAACGGAGAAGCACTTGTTGGACACCGAGCTCTGTGGAGAAGAAGAGATGTGGCCGTTATTCGGTAAAGGTCCATCAGGGTTTTCTTCTTCAGCGACAGCAGAGGATGTAACACAGGGTATCGATGCAGCTGGGCTCACAGCAATTGTCACCGGTTAGCAATACATGCCCTGTTGATTAATTGAATGAATTCTAGTTTTTGAAATCGTGGTTATAGATGAAGTATGTTACTAGTAGAGTTGACTTCTAGATCCCCAACTGTTTGCTGGGAAACCAAAAGATTTGATTTTTAGTAGTGTTTAGAGTTCTTTTTAGTAAAATCATTAGATGCATTTTTTGAGTGAGGCAATCGTGAATACAGGAGCATCTAGTGGAATAGGTGCTGAAACAGCTCGTGTACTGGCGCTTCGAGGTGCCCATGTAATCATGGCAGTTAGGAATTTATCAGCTGGTGAGAGCGTTAAGCATGAAATCGTCAAGGAAATTCGGACTGCAAAAGTTGATGTTATGGAGTTGGATCTTGCCTCGATGGCGTCTGTGAGGAAGTTTGCGTCTGACTTCAACTCTAGGGATATTCCGTTAAACATTCTCATGTGAGTAGATAGGATTTACCGTTTCTTGATTTTTTTGGTGCATCTTACAGATTCTGCAACAACATTAGCATGCGTAGTTTCTTTATTTCAAAATGGACTAATAAATTATCTTCTTTGTATGCAAAAGCAATAATGCAGGAGTTATGGCCACTCCTTTTATGCTTTCTCAGGATGGTATAGAAATGCAGTTTGCAACTAATCATGTAGGTATGTTGTAAAATTTTCTCGACTATGTAGCTTTCGCCTCTCCATAATACAAAATAAGCTGATTTGACTGTACTATAAAGTCTTGATAATTATAAGTCAATACTAAACACAAGAAATTGAACTATCTGATTTCTCAGTTAATATTTGATCGTATATTTATTATTATTATTTGTCAGCAGTAGTTGAAAATTGGATACTATTTTGCTAGTGTAGTGTAGAGATGAGTTAGGCCTATCATTCTTAAACACCATCATCATAACATGACAACCTTATATGCAGGGCATTTTCTATTGACTCATCTATTGTTGGACAATATGAAAAATACATCCAAATCAAGTAATGTGGAAGGGCGAATTGTGAATGTTGCATCCGAGGGACACAAGTTTGCTTATCGCCAAGGAATCCGTTTTGATAAAATAAATGATCAGTCTAGGTAAGTCATATCCGTTTTATGAATTGATCTGTATTTCTTGAAATTAGTTCATGAGTTTCTTTTTGTCTTCTTTGGTGCTTCAGCTATAACAGCATTTGTGCCTATGGTCAATCAAAGCTTGCAAATATCTTGCATGCTAATGAGCTTTCCAGACATTTTGAGGTATGCTCGTTTATTGACAATCTATCCCTGGATAAGTTTTCATGGACTATTTATCCTGTTGCTTGTTCAATAGCATCGTGCCCATGATAAGAATAGGACATGGCTGTAGGAGTCATATTTTTCTTCATTAGCATGCAACTTAGGTGATGTCTATAATGACAACTCGACATTTTTTATCTGTAGCTAATCATTCTTCTGGCCTGAACAGGAAGAGAATGTGGGGATCACTGCTAACTCTCTTCATCCCGGATCTGTTATTTCTAATCTCCTGCGCTACCACAGTTTTATTGATGGTAAATAATCCCATAACCTAGAGATCCACCTATATTTATTATACAATCATTTCTGTTTAGAATTATTAAGTTACTTTACGTGGAAAGCATTGGCGTCGTTGTTGATATATACTTGGCATAGGATCTCTAGTGGCTTGTTGTCACTATTCGTTCCTCATGTATAGGATCGGAAAAGGACACCAGATTTCTCTCTTTATAGTGTATCTTGAAAATGTTAAGCAATAGCTATCCCTTAATGTTATCTATCAAAAGATTTGCACTTTGACATGCCCCCTTGGCCATATAGATTACGCAGAACCTGTAAACAAGATTGGGTAGAAGTTTCTTTTGTGTCCTTTGTAATGTCCAAGTTCATGCAAAAAATCAAATAATCTCATAATTCAAAGAACTTGGAAACTGTTGTTAGGTAATCTCATGATATCTCTGGCAGAATGAATGTGGGCCGTTGTGGAAGGACTAGATGGTGAACCTCGATAAGAACTCCTCCTTTATCATTTCTGTCTAATTCCTGGGTAATTTTGTTAAGAAACCTGATGCATATCATCCATGTTAAAATTGGAACTCATAAAAATTATACTTCTATCTTGAGCTTTTTTACATGAAGCACATATTTACTGTTCACGTTGTTGCTGCAGTCATTTCACGTACGCTTGGAAGGCTTGTTTTGAAAAATGCCCAGCAGGTAGATATAAGCTTTTCTTTCTTGTCTTTCCTCTTCTCTGGATCCTAAGTTGTTATGAGGATGATGTTTATGCTGTTGAAAGTTTTTGAAGCTACTAATTTTAGGCCGTAATAAATCTACTCTCTTATGGTTGTTGCCAATCGCACAACTTTTGTCTTTGAAATAAGGGCCTTAGTCTGGAACGTTTGTCCCAAGCAGTAGCCTGCCCTGCAAAGTTGTTTTGAGGAATTAGTGAGGAAGTCCTACAGTTCTTATATGCTAGTACTGCAGGAATGCCAGTTCTCTGTAGTTTCTGTGCCATGCTGGCTTTTACCATATACCTGCATTTTTGTTTCTTATTAAGGCTCGTAATATTCTTCTTTGTTCTTTTTTTTTGCACAGGGTGCTGCAACTAGTTGTTATGTGGCATTGCATCCTCAAGTGAAAGGAATAAGCGGGAGGTATTTCAGTAACAGCAATCTAGCCACGCCGAGCTCCAAAGCTACTAATTCAGAACTAGCGAAGAAGCTATGGAACTTCAGCATGGAATTAATTAGCTGAAGTACCCGCATGTAATACAATAGTCTATGACAACTTGGTGTGTATCCTAGGTGACTGTAAAAGTTAAATGCATACAATTTTTTCTCATAAGCTAGCAGTGAGCGACTGCCATGGCCCCGGAGTTCTTGTTCTACCTGATGATGAATGAATCAAGTGAATAACTGTTGCAATTTTATGTGGTGCAAAATTTGTAGACTGCCTTATGCATTCTGGAAAGGTTCTCCACAGTCCTGGGAATTCATCAAAAGGTAGTGTTCTTTTAGCCACTTGTCTTTTGTGGTACCAAAGGTTGTTGCTTGGCCTCTTGTAGATGGTGTTAATTCTTTTCTCAGGGCATGTTTATTTCTACTTTAAAGTTTAAACTATAGCTTTTAGCCAAAATTTTACTTTCAACTCAATTTTAATAAAAAGTGTATATATATATATTAAACTCATTTTAAAATTTATTTTTAATAATAAAGGTTTAAATGTTTTTTCAAACTCAATTTTAATAAAAATAAATACAAAATAAATTTATTTTTACTAATAATTTTTAAATAATTAATTTTTTAAAATGCAATTTGTGAAACTCCACTTCCAAGTAAAATAAATAAGCATGCCCAAAACGTGTACGAGAAAAACACCGTTGGCTTATTATCATCAGTGGCGTAAAAGTAACAGGGGAAGCAGACCGTTATTGCCGTTTTTCTAACGACCCGTGCGCTACATCCAGGAAAGATAACACCACCACTGAATTATTATCTTCTTCTTCTTCTCTTGCTTGCCTGTCTGTCTCCCTCTCTCTCCCTCCGTTTGAACTAGTGAAAGAAACTTTGAAAGGAATCCGTCGAGCCAGCGCTTCTAGTTTTCAGTGTATCAGCACAGAAGGGAAAGGAAGTGTTATAAATCGATCGAGCGATTATTGAACAATGGCAGCAGGAGCCGTGGTCTCCGGCAGGAGTCTTGGCTCCGCAGTCCTCTCAGGTCAGTTTTATACAAACAGATGGAAGAACTACTGCATTCTTTTTATTTAGTACTTCTCGCATGATTTCTTGTTGCTCTTACTTCATCATCGGCGTATGTGTATCCAAAAAAAATTACAACTTTGTTTCGACCTTGAAGCGTGGGATGGGGATGGAAGTTTTGGCTTTGAAGTTAGTAGAATTTTTTTCCCACTATGAATTTGTTAACAACTGCAAACTGAATATGCCTTTAATTTGTTCCTAAAATTCCTGCCGTTAATTCTGTTTGTTATGAATTCCAATCTTGATTCCAATCAAGGTGCTTGCTTTTTGTTTCAAAGTTGCAACTTCTATCCAAATCACATTGATTGATAACCACTTATTTTATGACCTAAACAAACTTGCAGTTGTTCATTGGACCTGAAAGTTTTGTCAAACATTTTGTTTTGATAAGGATCCTATGAAACTTTGGATAGTAAAGTTGAATAATCTCACGCAGGGAAGAACTCTCTGAAGGACAGGTCTTCTTCACACAATATATTCAAGCTAAGTGGAAATGTGGGTACTTTTTACCTCTCAAGAAATGTATTGTCATATATGTCAAGGAGTACATATTCTGCATCTCATTCCATTTCAACATCCAATAAAGCATTTATGGAATCTCGTCCTCCTTTTCTTCAAGAGTTTTTTTATCCTCCGTCTGAAGGATTGTTGGGTATAAGTTTCGATGGGATGATTAAAAGCACCAATCTGAAGCGTAGGCTTGCTTCTACTAGGCCAGAATCTTGTCTGTCTTCAAATCTTGATGACAGTCTCTCCAAACCACGAAAGTCAGACAGTTTTGGCAAAATAGTGAAGAATGGAGATCGCCATGAATATCGTCCAGCAAGTCGAATGCGTGCTGAATACAAATCAGAGTCCTATGATATTACAGGATCTGAAATGGATTCTCTGAATCCTTCTCTGCTAGGTGGTGATGTGAAGGAATCTTCTCCTTGGTGGGAACAGTTTCCTAAACGTTGGGTTATTGTTCTCCTCTGCTTCATGGCGTTTCTTCTTTGCAATATGGACCGTGTAAGCCAGTTATGCGTTTAAAGGTTTACATTCTTTTAATTCTTGTGATGATCCCATTGCTATGTTATTCAATAATGAATGTAGCTTTCATTAAATTCTGATGCATTGCTAAAAGAATTAACTATGTTAGGTGAATATGAGCATAGCAGTCCTGCCAATGTCCGAAGAGTTCAAATGGAATTCAGCAACAGTCGGTCTGATTCAGTCATCTTTTTTCTGGGGATACCTGCTGACTCAGGTTCTTCTTCTGGTTCCTACTCTTCTAAGTTTCTCTGTCCTTTTAGTTTCTAATATTATCACAGAGCTCTAATCATTACTGGAAATTCTACTATCGATTAATTTTGTCCTGTCTGTCTTTTATGTGAGTTATATTTCTTGTATTTGCATGCAACAATATGCTATTTCGTACACAGACCTGTCCAAGGAGCTTTATGCTTGAGATAACTTTCAAATGAAACTGCAACATTTCTACTACTATTTGGGACATCAGCTGCAACATAATTACCATGCATTTCTTAGATTCTTTTTGGGGATTTCTGTAGAGTAGTCTCTGAATGACTATTTGTTTGCAACTTCCACTGTAGATTGTTGGAGGTATTTGGGCTGACAAGATTGGCGGTAAGCTGGTGTTGGGCTTTGGGGTTGTTTGGTGGTCAATTGCCACAGTTCTTACACCATTTGCTGCAAAGATAGGACTTCCTTTCTTACTTCTTATGCGTGCGCTTATGGGAATTGGTGAGGTTGTCATCTCTTCTTTCCTGCTTTTATCCCTGTTTGTTACTCTAATTGAAGCTTATTTACAAGGTCTGCTGTTAGAAAGGTTTGCATGTGATACTAAATTATTGTGTCCTGTATATGTTTGGCGAGGATTTGGCCCATAGGATATTCATGCTTGATCTATATAAAGTCGCTACTAGTTGGCAAACTATATCTTTTTTTTTTTAGGTTCATCATGTTAAATTTCTTGGCAGGTGTACATGTTCATAATGTTCACGGTGTTGCTTTTCAGGGTGTTGCTATGCCTGCTATGAACAACATACTTTCCAAATGGATCCCAGTTTCTGAGAGAAGCAGATCACTTGCATTAGTGTATAGTGGCATGTATCTTGGTTCTGTCACAGGCTTGGCTGTCTCCCCAGCCTTAATCAACAAATTCGGCTGGCCTTCTGTGTTTTATGCATTCGGATCCCTTGGAAGTGTGTGGTTTGCTCTATGGCAAGCTAAAGTAAGCTGGACAGTAACTTCGTCCTATACTATGCTTTATAGATATCTGCATAATTTGATTTTTAGTGAAATGCTTCTAACATAAAAGTCGTGATTTTGGTTCCATGCTTCTTCTCATAGAAGTTTTCATATTGTTCATTTTGTAAGTTTTATGTATCAATGTGAAATCTAAGCTAGTGTCTGCAACAATGGTGAATAGTTTATCATCTTTGAGTTCCAAACAGGCCATAGATTTTCCAAATTGCTGTTAGAAGTTCTTGCATCTCTGATAGAAGAATTTATCTGCCTTTTACATTATCCAACATTGGCTCTGAAAGTACAGTGTATAGTGTGAGGCATCTTTTTAAATCTTCAAGTCATAATTTTATAAATTTCTGACTTATGCTAGGCTCATAGTTCCCCCAAGGAAGATCCTGAGCTCCGTCCAGATGAAAAGAAGCTAATATTAGGTGGGAGTGTCTCAAAGGAGCCTGTTTCATCAATCCCATGGAAACTAATTTTATCAAAACCTCCTGTTTGGGCTCTTATAATATCTCATTTCTGCCACAACTGGGGTACCTTTATTCTTCTAACGTGGATGCCTACATACTACAACCAGGTAGTTTCCTAGGATTACAACTGTCTTGCATCTGTTGTACAAAGCATCTACAATCAATTTAAATATTAAGTACGAGTCGTATGGTTAATAGAAGAATTTTCGCTCAACTGATTCTCAGGTTTTGAAGTTTAACCTCACAGAATCAGGTTTGTTATGTGTCTTACCGTGGTTGACTATGGCTGCATTTGCAAACATAGGCGGTTGGATTGCTGATACACTTGTGGAAAAAGGTCTTTCAATTACAACAGTTCGCAAGGTAATGGCCTGATATATCTAGCATGTTGTTCAATATACAGCAGTCACAAAACCTTAATGCTTAACCCATAACTGTCCCCAAGAGACTTTTTCCAGTCCGGTTTTTTCAGTATTAGCCAACCTCACCTTTCTTCATTATTACACAGATAATGCAGTCAATCGGCTTTCTTGGACCGGCTTTCTTTCTGACACAACTGAGTCATGTGCGGACTCCAGCCATGGCCGTGCTATGCATGGCGTGCAGCCAGGTTTGACAACCGTATTCAGTTAGCTACTCATAAACAAAACTTTTCTACATGCTATCTCTCTGAGTTATCTGTTCCAATGAGTTATTCTTCTCTCTCAATCTATGTGATATTCCTTTGATATATGTCCACTATGAGTTTATGAAATTCAAAGGCGGTATACGTCTAATTTCTTTCCTTATTCAATTCAGAATTCTTGCATCTCTCTGCATGAATATGAACATCTAAAACTGCTTGATAGAGGGTTTACTTTGTTTTTCTCAGGGAAGTGATGCCTTCTCACAATCTGGGCTCTATTCGAATCATCAAGACATTGGACCACGTTATGCTGTAAGTACCTGTTTGGATTTTCTACAAACTGATATCTTAAAGAACTCGCATGGAGGAAATACTGGCCACCTGTAATATTCAGGACATACATACAATGAAGTTTCATGTAAAGGAAACAAACATCAAAATCTATAATAATGAAATGCAGTGTCATCATGTGTTGCATCTTTGCGATAACTCTTTCTCAATTCGAAACCCTGGTTGGGTACTTTTTCTCTTTTGTATAAAGTTTATCTGGTTATGCGTACAGGGAGTTCTGCTGGGATTATCCAACACTGCTGGTGTTCTTGCTGGTGTATTTGGTACTGCTGCCACTGGTTACATCCTTCAGAAAGGCAAGCTGAAATCCAACAGTTTTACATCCACCAATTCTCAGATTGAGGACTTTTTACAATTTTCTTCCTGTAACAGTTCAACTTACAAGTTCTTTTTCATTCTTACCGTGATTGCCAGGTTCATGGGAGGATGTCTTTAAGGTGGCAGTTGTTCTGTACATCGTAGGAACTCTCGTCTGGAACATATTTGCAACAGGAGACAAGGTTCTTGACTAAGAAGCAAACTTAGACAACGAATTCTTGTTCCCTACATCGATGATCCTGACTAGAGAATATAGACGAAATAACAGCAGCAGCAGCTTGCAGTCCAGAGCTTGATGCAGCATTCTGATCTACAGAGGCCGTCTACCTTCATAGTCTTGACATGACACTTTTGATAAATTATCTCGGGAATGATGTACTCTTCTCTTCACTGAGACCAAAACCAAAACTTTTTAGTAAGTCTGTAACCAAGATTACATTCTCTCCTTCAACAAGTGAGGCAACAAAAAGAAAAGTTCAAAGAGAGATTTTCTTCTGATAAAAATAGATTATGTACCTATTAGATTTTTGTCCAGTTTCAACTGTAATACAGACTCTGAAATGTGGACATTTGAAGATGCAACTAAAAATTCTTATAACTTTCTTGCCAAAAAAATGCGAGTTGAAATTTTGAATAAACTGAATACAAATTCAATCGACTAACTGTACAGTTCCTAGATTTTAGTGCGTATCTACACTGTACAGAGTTTCATAGTCTTGAAAAATAGGAGAGTTTTTTAGAAACTACGACGGTGAACTATCTCTTCTTCTCTGTTGCAGGAGTAGTATGTCCAGCTTCAAATTCTTAAAAAATCAATCAAACCGAAGCCAAGAAAGAAGCGATTGCAATCTTGTTCTCTGCTGCTGCTCACCATCTTGTGACTGCAAGGGACAGACGGAAGCCTCCGGAATTCTGACAGCAACTTCAAATGGCGAATTCACTATCGTTCGGCAGAAGGGGCAAGTGGCGTGGCGCTCAAACCAAGCATCGATGCAATCAGAATGGAATACATGGTTACATCCAGGCAACAATCTAACATTTTCTCCTTCTTCAAACTCCCCTAAACACACTGCACACTCTTGGTCATGACGAACACCAGCACCACCGCCAATAATCTCTTTGTTGTACGAATAAACCGGTATCGATTGCAAAACTTTCTTGTCAACTCCGACGAGAGCTTTCTTACAGTAGTTGTTGGTATTGCTGTACGTAGAGTTACTGCGATATCCGAAGAGTTGTTTGAGGAAGAAATGGATTGCAGCAAGAGCTGTAGCAGCAGAGACAATGATACAGAATGCTATAATGATCGGAGTGTAGAGAGGTCCTTGGCTTGGTTCCGGTGCTCCTGCTGTGCCGGCCATATCTGCTCATTAGTTTTTGAAGTTTTTTCTTTTTTACTTAGGTTGTTTTTTTATAGAATCAAAAGAAAGAACTACTAAAGGTAAACTCATGATCTAGATTTCTCTCAAGGTGTGATGAAGGAAAAAACCAAGGTGGTTTGCTCTTGAAGTTAATAATATGTGAAGCAGCGATCGTGACACGTGTGATTGTAGTTGGGAGGACGGCAGCTATGTGGCAATCTGAGTTGGGAACTCTGGATGTGATAGAGTTTTCAAAAGTTTGTTGGAAAAAAGTTGGACACCTACACACTAGGATTGAGGGAGTGTTTGGTAGTGCATATTTTCAATTTTATAATAATTTTAAAATATAAAAATATTTAAATATTTAAAATAAAAAACTTAAAAATTTGTTTTAAAAAAAAAAGTTTTTTATGCACTTTTATAGGTTGCTTAGTAACGTTGTGTCAAAGCCTAAATGAAAGCATAATAATGGCCCAGACCATTATAAGGGCTAGAATTTAAAGTTGGGGCATGGCCCAATACAAAGTTGTTATTATGGTTTTTACGTTACAACAATACAAAGGTGTTTGTATTTCAGATAATTTTGGATAATATATTTTTATGAGTATGTTTTAAAAAAATTCGTTACACATTAAATTCCAAATTCATCCTTAGAAAAAATTTCCCCTAAACTTATAAATGATTGATCAATTTTTTAGAGATTAACATCTCCTAATTATAAATACGTACACATTTTAATATCCAACTAATATAAAAATATTAAAAGACGTAAATTATTAATTCCATTAAATTATTATCTATTTGCTCAAATTTAAAAAAATTATTGATTTATTTTTAAATTAGCTAAATTATTTTTCAGTCGAATTTATCAAATTCTGCATGCTGCTAATTTAGGCGCAGCCTAATTTAAAGGCCAACAAAAACTTTGTGTCTTGTACAACAAATTCCAGAAAACTGGTACAATAGTTAATAAAAACAAGGAAAAAAAGGTTCAAATTATTTCAACTGTTTTCAAGAAAGTAATGTAAATAAACTAAATAAATATGACCACATCATTTTCAAAAAGTCACCCAATGACATAGGATGTGTTTATCTATAATTAAATTAATTTTTAAAAATAGATTTGTAAAGAATATTTCTAGAATTTGAAATTGAATTTTATAAAAAATTAATTTTTGTATATAGTTTATATTAATAGTGAGTTTGAAAGTAAATATTTTATTTTAAAATTTTTGAAAATTTAAAGTGAAATTTTTACGAGAAAATTAAGTTTTATTTTTATATATTTATTTTATTTCAAAAATAAGTTAAAAATAAAATATTTTGGTGGGAAAAAATTAATTTATATAGTAGTTAAACATCCACTTAGGGTTCTTATTAAATTCAAGTGACACAGATGGAATTCTAGAAACCAACAAATTAAATTACATAAAATTTTGAGATAAGGGTGTGTTTACTTTAAGCAACTCCTTTTTTGTGAAAATAAATTTAAATATTAAATTTAAAATAAATAAAGAATAAGGTTTTATATTAATTTTGTATTAAAAATAAGTTTTAAACTTAAATTTTTTAAAAATTAATAGAAAAGAATTCTTTTAAAATATTTATTTATTTTATATTAGAAATAAATTTTAAAAAGAAAATTTTGGATATAAAATAAGCAAGCCCTAAATGTCTCTAGGGATCAACAATCGTTTTAATAAACTAATCATTCCAATTTCCCAGATAAAATTGAAGTCGTTAATGGTAATTGTTCTTGCGGATCTCCTTAGCATGCACTCATATATAAACTACTTCATACCAATGCTTTGTTTTTAAATTTTTTCAAATAGAAAAATTCTCAAGAATTTGAAGTAACTGATAATGACTACGTCACCGGAGTTCTTCCGAATGCAGGCAGTGATAGTTTTCAGCAGCGAGGAAGAAACAACAATAACAACATCAGCGGTTGGTGCTTCTGCAACAAAAAGAATGCTGTATTTTGATGAAATAGAATGTAAGACACCGGGAGACGCCGGAAAAAAGTTGCCGACGGTGATCAGGAGCTGCCCTCGGGCGCCGGAGAAGCCGAAGAATTATGTGGGGAAGTGTAGGAAGACTAGACTTGCAGGTGTTCAACTCTTCAGAGATGCTGATCATAATCGATCATGGAAGCAGTAAGAAAGATATTAAGATTAGTGTATGATTAATTAATTTCTGTTAATTTTTTTGTAGTATGAATTGTATTCTACGTAATTAAATTTACTTATAGCTTACATGAAATTTGGGCAAAGTTGAAGCAGGTATTTTTTTTCTTTTCTTTAAGAACAGAAATAGTTGTACTACTTACTAATGGAGGTAATGCAATAAAATTTTCCATTTTCTATTACATTTTTTATGAGTTGTTTGGAATTGCTTAAAATAATATATTTAAATAATTTTTTTTTTTAATAGAGATTTTTAGAAATGGAATTTGTTTTTTATTTTAAAAAATAATAAAAGTTACATATATAATTTTTAAATATAATTTATCTATATTTTCTTTTTTTAATAAATTTTCTTAAATATTATAATATTAAAATTAAAATAGAAATAAATTAAAATTTTCTAAGGGTGTGTTTTTATATCGTAAATTAAAAAGTAAGTTACTATAAATAAATAAATTGAAATTGACTTAAATTTTTTATATATTTATTAGAAAGATATAAATTTAAAAAAGTTTATATAGTTTTTTTATTGAAAAGTGAGTTATTTAAATAAAAAAATTGAGTTATAATACGAATGAACACACTCCGAGTGACCTTAAAAGATAGAATTTCTTGATGGTCCTACTAATTAGAGCTTATTGGGCCAGCTCAATTTTCTTGGCCCATTAATGATCGCTCCTGTGCTAATTATTTGTTCTGCCAACAACCAAACGACTAATAAATAGATTTGTGTATTAACTAATTAGCTTTATACAAAAACTATGTTTTTTTGTTTCAAATTTTTTTAAAAATTGTTTTGTTTTGGGTAAAGAAAGGCAACAGCTTTTAGTTGAAGACAGAGTTGTCATTACCAGTAGATGACTTGAAATCAATTAATTAAACAATTTTATCTTTTCCCTACCAATGCTAACTTTATTTAATCAATCAATTATTAATCATAAAGTTCATGAACAACAAAGACATTTGAGAATATACAAAAATCTTATATAATTATCAATTATTATATAGTTAATATTGACAGAAACCAACAACAAACAAGAACAAGAACCAACCTTCCATCATAGATGCTGGTCTCTGAACTAACTAATCTAATCAAATGGACTCAATTATTTTTTTTTTTTTCCAAACCCAACCAAAAACATGAAAGGAAATATAATTTTGATTTGATCAAGTTTTATTTCTGACTTGATTTGTGATTGATTGATTCAAACATCACAGACCCCAACCTTACTACTAGAACTAGCAGCAAACTCTTTTTAATGCAGAGTCCCATTAGCATGTGCCCAAATGCTTCAAACGTAACAAAAGCTTGCGTACAGATTATTATAAAAACATTAATCTATGAACACGTTAGCCTACCATGTGAATCAAAACACAATACTATATTATAGTTGATTTGAATTACGCTATAGTAAAATGGGCTTTAATTTGTTTAAGAACCCCAGGCCCATTAAGTCGAGAAACTGTAACGGTTTTTCTCTAGTTGTTATGACGTCATCTAGTTTACACGAGCGCACTCTTTCTTTCTGCACATGCGAACAAAAAAGAAACGGAAAGGAAACCTTTTTTTTTTTCTCTCTTTCTTTCTACCTTCCCCACTTCTATCTCTTTCAATTTTTTCTTAATTAAATTATTTTTATTTTTAAAAATTTGAAGTCCTTCAGTTTCCAAAAGCAAACGCAAAGAACATACCGAAACTTGTCTTGAGAAGAATTCCCCATATCCTTCCATCTCTTAATCCAACGGTTATAATTCTCCTCATCCGTCCATTCTTCTCTTAATGTTCTTCCCCGCCCACCTCTTTGTCTTCATTACAGTCTTTCAAATCTCTTTCCTTCTTTCTTTCCGCTGCAGCAGAAGCTCTGCGACAACAACGCTATACAATTTTCCTTTTTCATTTTTGGTTTCTAATGATGATGAGAAGGTTGGCGGCGTCGGTGGTGCCGCCATGGTTAGAACCAATGCTAAACGCTCGTTTCTTCTCTCCTTGTTCTTCTCACCGTGACGCCGCTCGTAACGAATGCAATCTCTTCTGCTTAGATTGCTCAGGCTCTTGCTCTCCTTCCGGCGCCGCCGCGGCATTCTGTATTTACTGTCGTTCTTCTTTTCACTCTACCCACAATGTCATACAGGTTGTTCATTTGTTCTTTCTTTTTCTTACTAAACAGACCCGCATTGTCGATTTATTCATTGATCGAACGATTTTGTTCTTTGATGAAGATACGGAGATCGTCGTACCACGATGTGGTTAGGGTTACTGAAATACAGAAATCACTAGATATCGCCGGAGTTCAGACGTACGTAATCAATAGTGCTCGAGTTCTCTTTCTTAACGAAAGACCGCAACCGCGCTCTGGTTCTTCTTCATCTTCTTCTACATCCTCAGCTGTTGCTGGAAAACCTTCTGCTCCGCATTACTGCGAGGTCTGCTTTCGCGCTCTTCTCGATCCTTTCCGCTTCTGCTCTCTCGGTTGCAAGGCAAGTTTCTCAGTCAATCAATTTGTTAGAAAACTAATTTCCAATTCTCAGCAAATACATTATCATTAGTTCAACAATGTGAGTGGATTTGAATGTGAATGTAATGCAGTTGATGAGAGTAAAGAGGAACGGAGATGCGAGCCTCGCGGTACGGCCGGAGACGGCGACTGCGGAGGGAGAAGATCAACAGAGGGTTGTAGCAGTAGGGAGCGGCGGCGGCGGAGGAGGAGGAGGAGGAGAGACGACGGCGGTTGCGGCAGTGGTGGTGGAACAGAATAAGAAAGCAGGGAAAGAAAGCATGCGTACGACACCAGCTTCAACAAGAAGAAGAAAAGGTGTCCCCCACCGTTCTCCACTAACTTCATGAACCAAATCATCAAAAACTGAAACAACAACAACAACAGAATCAGAAAAAATAAAAACAAAAGTAAATTCCCAAAATAGCCCTACATTTTGTGGAATTTGAAGAAGATAGAGAAGCTGCTAGTTCCTAAAATGACCCTACACTTGGCTGAAGCCTGAACATTTGATTTGGTGCTGACCCTTTTGGGAAAAAGGTATTTAATTTTTTTTGTTATATTATTATATGGTAAAGTTGTGAGTGTCATACATATGGTACAGTTCACCAGAAGGAGAAAGGGCAAGCAAAGGAAAGTTCACACGAACTATTTCCAACTCATTCATTCATTTCACAACTCCTCTTGTACTCCAAAGTTCATTTTTTTTCTTTTTAAGTTTCAAACAATAATGTTTTAAAAAGCATGAATAAATGCTACACTAATTCATACTTAACACAAAATCCCAATTGGTGGTTTTTTATATTCAAATATAATAATCAATTCAGTTTTTGTTTTTAAGTTTTAATTTCTGACGTAATATTGGAATGGCATTGGCTTCATTTGGAATGTTGTGAAATGGGTTCGGTGAAGGCTACTAAACTAAGAAGAATATATTAGATTTTTATATATTTAATATATATATTTTGGTTAGGAGTATGATGTAAGTGAGAATACAGGTAAGCAAAGCCCAACCACATGGAAAGAAATTTTGGGGAGATAGAAACTTAGAAAGTGGAATTGGGCTTTAATTAGTAAGTAAATAGGTTTAGGTATCAACAGCGAGGATTTGGGCTTAGTTAATTTTTTAAACACTATTGTTGGGCCAATTTTCCACGTTAATTTGTAGTGGACCACTTACTGGTTTCTTTCAACAACTAGGACCACAAAAATTATTAAAAAAATAAAAGAAAGAAAGAAAAGGTTTAAATTAGGTATGTAATCAAATAATTATACAACAATCATTTCTATTCTAATTGGTCTGTTTTTATATTGTTAATGTCTTAATGATTGGTTTACTACTATTGAATTATTATTGATGATGCTATTAGATCAAAACAACATCAAAAGATGCTAGGAGTGTTTTTAAAAGTTAACTTTTTCTATTCGGATAGTATTTCAAATTTTTAAAAATAACAAATAAAAAGCATATGTAAAATATTTTCAAACGGCATTTAAATGAACGATTGGCGATTGATTACGGAACATGTTTACTTGCGCGCGAAAAGTGAATTTCTAAGAAAAACAGAAATTAATTAATGCAAAAATTTAGTAGTGAACAACAACAAATCTTCACCTAATCCTTTGAATAAGACAACTATGTTTTTGTAGTTAAGGGTATATAGAGAGGTAGCAACGTCTCAATCAACATTCCCTTTCATGATTCCCCATCTTGGTGTGACATTTCCCCTTCTTCTAATTCCCTCCAAGTTCATCATACTTTCCAACTATTCGTGATTTTTAAATGAATCAGATTTTTTGTTTAAGTTAAGAAAAATTCTGTCAAAATTCGACAAAAATTAGTTCTTTTGAGAAACGAGTTGATATTGTTTTGGTTCTCTGTAAGTAACTGGCATTGCTTTGGTCATGGAAAAGTTGTGCTCTCTTTGCGGAGCAGCAAGAAATCTTTTAATCCCCAACCCCAAGCATATGAAATGATTCTATCTTCAAAATAAACAGTCACATTTAGGAGATATTTTGCGTATTATTTTTTTAAAATTTTTTTATAATAATTTATAAATATTTTAAATTTAAAAAATTACAAATAAATTATGTATCATACAATTTTTAAATATATGATTTTTAATTATTTTAATAAAAATTAAATTTATATTTTAAAAAAAATTGTTAAATATCTTTTTTTTAAATGTTCTTTATTGTAAGCACTACAGAACGTCATCTTAGATTGCTTCAAGCGAAACCGTACAGCAACTCCACAAGTGTTTCCATAATCCATATCTCCATAAGCCATGTTTCCATTGATCCATTCCGTAAAAAAAAAAGAAAAGCAAAACAATATTATACTATAAACCGAGTATCTAAATTATGCCAGAAAAAAAAGAGGGAAACTTACGTAAAGTCATCGTCGGAGAAGAATCGTTGATAAATCTTTCAGTCGCAATCCTAAAAATAAATGCTGCCTTTTGGTTTGTCCTTCTTCCCGAGTTCTGTCCATTCCTTAATCCACCAAATCTCTCTGAAAGATGAGCTGTTCCATGTAGAGAAGTATCTCCTTTGGGTAGAGTGTTACCTGATCCACATCTTCAAATCATCATCAGGGCACACAATGGAAGAGAAAAAGAAATTGACAGTAAAAACTTTTCAATAGTTTCTTATTCCTACATTTCTTGCCACAGCATATCAGTATCGGGTATGGGAATATTGTAATATCTGTAACATGTACCAATTCATTTATGCCCTAGTAGATCATATGAATACAATCATGACAGTTTTACATGTTGACCGTGGAGCTATTTACGCTAGTATACGGATAGAGTTCCTTTGCCTCCAGGGATTCTTATTGAGAACCTCTCCAGCCTGCGTTATATCATCTGCAATGTTCATCAATGAGCTTCAGCCTGCCTAAAGCCTAGAAGAATGTCGGAGGTCTACATTAGTAATAGAAAACTAGTAAACCACTGAGAGCAGAAATATAATTGATGGAGTCAACCTCATGACTTGCTGTATGTTTCCCAGTACTTCCAGATTCTTCATTGCTCCTCCAATGTAAGGTCGGCATCATCACCAGTAAACATGTCCACAACTCTATAATAACACTAGTACAGTCACTATGAGAAACCTGCATGGTGTAAATCATAGAGAATCTGAGCTTCGTAAACTGAAGTTCGCTATGAAGAGGATTATGAGAGTCATGGTGGAAAATCTCACATGGACAAAGTTATTTACATTACCAACACTGTTTGGTTTTGTCATTAGCTCATATCTATTGCATATCCATTGCCCATCAATTATTTACTTGTACTCTTATCTTCCTTCCTGCAATGATCAAACTGCAAATACATTCAGATGAGAAAACACCAGGAGTATCAGGGCTACAGAAGCTACTTTAAAAAATTATAGAAATTCTTTTCTATTGGTCATATAATTCTAAGATTTGTAGAGAACCAAGTTCTTACTAGCAATGTCGCCTGACAACCACATTCCTGAAATTAATCTTTGCCAAAGATTTATGTATGCCTACGTGGGGCATGTACTAGTTACATGAACATGCCTCTATGTGGCAAATTATATAGTTTCAACCAAGCTAGCACCATCTAAACCCATGCTGATGTGATGTCTCAGTGAAAGAAAACAAATAATCATCATCACAGAAAATTCCACTCAAAGTGAAATAAGCATGACCCCAACATGTTACGAGAACCTAATTGACCTCATAAGTAAAACAAATTTGAGGTCCTTGTTTCTCTCAAGACCTTCGAACTTCAGTAACTTGAGAATGGAGTGCCATTTTCAGAATGTAGTTGTCTTGATATGGACAACAATTGGAGGATACCGTGTAAACGATGAGACTAGCGGTTCAGCTTCAAAAAGAGAGCATCATGGTAAAGACCTAATCGCGAGGATATATCTAAGGATTCAGAATTATTACATTTGAAAAATGAAGATGCATTTCCCTCCCTTTAATATTGCCCGCAAAACATTCTTTACCAATCCTTCGTACAAAGTATTTCTTCTAGGTTGATCTTGGTGATAATAATCACAGAACTCCCAAAAGAGCATTTAATGACATGCCATTTCCTGATGGATAAACATTCAGAAACATGTTTCCTTTGTCCTTCTCACTTTAGATCAATTTCTAAGAGGATTTCCAATACAAAGCCCTTTCAAGGTTGCTAATGACAAAGATAGTTATCAGTACTTTTACTTATTTGCGTATGCTGGCAATAACAGTTTCAGCAATGCAGTGAAAGAACTACTTCAAGGAAAAAAAGTTAAAGATAAGCAAATAAAGAAGCTACTTCCAGTAAAAGACTTCACTTACAACTAAGCATCAACACAATGTATACTCATAGGTAACTCTCTCAAGAATCCATGCTCCTTGATCCTTGTCATAATTCAATGGGAGTTTCTAGATCAAAGAAAACTTGATCAATGAGCATTTACGTAGGACAAACAGAATGAAAATAAAAGAACAAAGGGCACTGCTTTCTCATAATAGTTGTGATGCAATCTACGGTCTTGCAGCTTATCTAATGCGAAGTTGCAAGCAATATATTTTAAGGAACTAACAAAACCAGTGTGCAATAACTTTTTTTCATTTGTCTCCAAAAGATGGACCTTGACGCCTAAACTTTTCATTTAACAAAGGTGTTGTAATATTCATTAAAATAGAACAGATAAGCAGCTTTTATGCTGCAAGCAATTTCAAAAAAATCACACCCTAAAGTAGAGATACATAATTGCCAGATGATGGAGGGGAGAGAGATTGTGGAAAAAACACATCCCCAGTCTTGCAACTAGAGAACTCTTCATACACAAATACACCAAAGTTGACCACAATAAATGGTGATGAGATATGAAACTGCACATGGGCTTATAACTAAAAAAGATTCCACGGACTTTTGCTTTTTCTGAACCTGGTCAAGAGGTTTACCTGTCCCCATCCAATATCTAGCCCAGAAACTTCAACCACTGAACAATTGTCACCTCCCCACATTAAAGTAACTCTCTGCTTGGTAAAACCAGTCAGCTATAGGTAAAAAATGGCTCAGGCCAAAATTGATAGCGAGAAAGAACAGAATGATTGCATGGATAAACTGCGAAAATATAACACAAGAGACTATCTTTTCGATAACAAACTTTCACTAAAATTGTAGTAAAGTACAACATCGGTGGTCGCACTCTGTACAGGCTCCACTTTAGTGCAGCAAACTGGCTTACTCTGCAGGAAAATAGTAACTTACTATATATGCTTCGTCAAGCTTATAGCTTGAACCCAGAACATATAAGCCAACCGCAGTTAGTAAAGTTTTCAGCATGTTAAAGATAATAAGCCTGCTGCAGAATATATCAACTGCAACATCATATAGATGACAGGGCAGTTTTGTTTCTTCTATAAACACATGCCGAGAATGCAGATCACTAGGACACACATAATATTAGCATCCACAGATAATCAAAAAGACCTCCTTGCTATTAACATCAACCTAAGGAAAATTGAAACAACAGTAGATGAATCTGTTTGGAATCAGGCTTGTTACTGCAAAAACAGGAGCTCTTCCAAGTCCAGCAGTGCAATGAATGTAACACCACCATTACGATTTATAGCGTTGTGCAGTTTACTTACAACAGCTGGAAGTCTCATCCTCAATCAAATCCATCAAAATCCCTAATAAATATCAGAGTTGTACAGAATTTAACAAACATCAACAGATGCTCAGAATACAACTTGATGTTCTCACATGCGAAAAATTATTTAGCTAAGTCACATTTTCATGTGCAGCTTACTCTGAGTAGTTAGTATTTCAACCATGAATTAATAGCATGAAGATTCACCAAAGGATAAAAACATGCTGACAGAGCAAAATACCGATATAAGTAGATTCCACATCAGCATTCATCAAGTAAGCAATGTTTAAAGCCAGAACCTATTAGCAGCTCATGCCCCGCTCTGCTCTACTGCCCAACCTTAGCCAACTAAGCTAAAGAGAGGAGGACATACCACATTAGGATAGTTTTGCACTACGAATAATGTCAAGCAACATATAAGAAGGACAGAATTGTTGCGTGAGCAAAGTACAACTTTAAGCATACACATGCATAAGATCAAAATTCTGAAATGGTTCTGTCTGCTGTCATACTTGACAATGGAGCAACCTAATCAACAGAGATTCCTATTTCATGAACCTAGCAAACTAGTACCATTTGTATCTAGATTACAAACCCTAAGAAATTTCTAATGCAACAAAAAGAAAATGACAATAATGTCGTCATAAACACTGCATATGTCATTCTTATATGATTCACAAAGAAAAACATACATACACCATTTCTGTAATTGAAGTCAATTCATACTACTAAGCTATTACCAAATAGAATACAGAATGACTCACCTGATTCACGAATGTGCTCAATGTCTTCATATTTCTTGGCATATTCTCGAGTGGCAGAAATGTCAACCCCAAAATATCTATTAGTTTAGGTTAAAGGAACCCCCAAATCATAATACAAAGGAGACACTCTATACAAAAAAGTGACGCAAACCTATACAAATGGATACACCCTAAGAACATGCCTTAAGATGTGCTCATATTTGGGTTACATATCCATAATTCTAGTAGAATCTTACAAACTAAATTATATGACAGGACTATGACATCCATATATTTAACATAATGCCGAAAAACATTTTTAACCAATTAAACCTTCTTAAGTGATCAAATAGGATACTGCAAGTCCGAGTCTTTTCTGCAAGCAGAAGATTGTCTTTACACCTATTTTTCGAAGCTTATCAACATCATCCGGAATCTGCTTCCAAGAATTTAGAAGTTAGTAGTCATAGCAACAACACGTAAGCAGGGGGAATCAAGATAAGATAACAACTTCCAAGCAGCAGGCGATCAAATTAGGATGCATAAAGTTATATAGTTCATCCCGAGCGCATGCCTGTATGTCAAGACTGCAAGACAGTTCCCGTAAAGAGAGACATTAACAAGAAACATTCCATAAGGAAGGCTACTGAGATAAAAGCTGAAAGTTTTTGCAGCAGAAAAAATAAATCAAGATCCAACTAAACAGAGCATGACAACAAAATTTGTTCTAAGACTCACCTGCACCCGTAGCTTGTGTCATACTCTTACTATATATCCGAGACTTCTTTCTCTTCATCTTTCAATTTTTTCAGTTCTGGATGTAGCACCTGGATGTGCCTAGAAAAGCTTATGTTAGTACAAGATGAATCAATTAGACTAAAATGGGCCACATCCTATATCATATTTAAACAGAAGGAATGCTGAACTGCACCTAAAAGTAAGGAACAAACCAAAAAGAACAGAAGGAAAAAAGAATCTCCTGACCAACTGGACTTAGCTACTCTCAACTAATAGTAGATTTATCCTTACACATTTGAAAATCGATTACTTTCTTTTTCTTAAATACAAAACAAAGTTTCCAACTTAGATTGACAACAGAATCCCTTGTGTTACTGTAATACGCAGGGTATAATTGCTTCAATGGCACGGAACTTTGCCTGTACTAAAACCATAAACATCAGTAGCGACTGGGAGAAGCTTGAAGCAATAACAACTAATATATACAATAAATAATACATAGACTCTATTAATTGAGATACCACCAGCCATGCTCAACAGGGACAAAAAATTCCTAACCAGATACAAATGTAGGACCTATACAGCGGCTACCAATTAGTACCAACTGAAATCACAATAACAACAAGAAATTAGAAAACAAAGTTACTTACATCTACGATGATCGTCGGGTGATTCCGAGATCGCACCATACCCTACAACAACACAATAAACAGCATAAAAATAGTAAATTAATCAAAGATGAATTTAGTTGGGAAACTGAGAAAATTACTAGAGAATTTGGAGGTGAATCTTTCTGGTATGTACTCCAAAGCTTCTGACAAGCGGAATCGAACAAGATGTAAAACCATAAACTAGAAACAAACAAAATTTCAACAACTGAACCAAATATACAACATAATAATAAAATAATAAAATAATAATATTTATAATAATAATAATAATAAGAAGTTGTTTAAGTGGAGCTTGACAAAATACCTGGGAGAAGAAATCTGAAGGCAATTTATCTCTTTTTAAGAGAAAAAATATAATGAATTGAATTGATGAGTTTTTAAATATATGAAAGTGAGAGCTCCACTCTCTTTGCTTTGTGCTCTATTTTGTTAAAAAAAAAAAATGATCAATTGACAAATTCAATAATCGAGTGCTTAAATCTTTCTAACCAAACCTTGGATATTTTTTTGGTTTTTGTGTTTTGGTTTTAGATCAATTTCTTCGATTGCTTACATTGGAAAAACCTTCTATCCCCTTTTTCTACTACATGTATATTTAGTGGACGTTTCACGTTCCTTTTCAAACTTATCATTAGAAATAAATATTATTTAATATTTTTTATAAATTTTAAAATACAAAATTAAGTTTAATTAATTTTTGATAAATTTATTATTTTATAAGTACGTTTCCTTAAAATACCAACACCAAACGGGCAGAATATATAGCAACCCTCACAAAGCCCAACTAGACTGATCCATTAGGCCCATGTATACAAAACTCAGGTGCTTCCTATATTTTGCGTTGTCGGTTTCTTCTTCCTGCAGTTACAAATACTATCAATCAACTTCAGCCGCGTAACCTGTAAGAAAGTTAGGATAGACGAAGAAGCAAAATTCTGAGAAGATCTACAAGATAGAATCTAGCTTTACTGGCTCTATCGAAATCATCGTGCACTTGAATAACTTCTAAACAGCATCACTATCTACTTCAGATATTACAGCCAGCTAGTTCACCTTCATTCAAAATAGAGAGCTAGTCACCTACTGAAACTATGAATAACAACCATCATCTTATAGAAAGTGGTAAATTAATTTCTCGCAACTTAACAGACCTAGCCATGCACTTCCTTCATACACATACACAAAAGTAGTTATGAAAACTCTCTGCATTCCATATTAGTATTCCTATGAAATTTATTCTTGACAAACAGATCGATGGCACTACATGTACAACCTAATTCTACCCATGATGTGTTTGTTGCAAGTCTTTCAGCTTATCGATTTCCTTTTCCCATTTGAGGCCAAATATCTGCCGTCCAAAAGGAACGATAAGGTTGTATCTAAGAACCTGCAATTTTGCAAAGTTGCAAAATTAAATTTTACCATGCCTATTTATAGAACAAAATTCATAAGCAGCTTTATACCTTGTTATTGATATCTTTCATTTGTGACTTTAAGGCCTCCGAATAATCGAGCCATTCAGAATTATCTTCATTCAACCTCTTATTCCAAGCTCTTCTCAAAGCTGATCTCCATTCTGCTATACTGCCCCTAATGTCTTTGTTTAGTTCAACCCATTCAGGAGCACATTTATTCCTCGACAGAATTCTATATAGAGTGTCTTCTGCAGGATCAGCATGAGGATTCGTGTTAAGTTTGAGAGGCTTCCCTTTCCCTGGTAAGTTTTCGAAATGCCCTTCTTCCATAGCATGCCATATCCTGTGTTCTACAACATTAACTATGTCCGTCTCTGACCTGGATGTTGCAACAGTACAGACCTCATATAAGCAGGACTCTTTACAGTATAGAGCAAACCTCAGAAAGAACCAACCAGGCAAGCTATGTACACAATGAGGTGTTTAACCAAATGTCATCAATCGAGACAACAAAAGAAATACAACCAGAAGCACAAGCTCAAGATGCATGTTTTTTATTGAACTTATGCAGAGACAAATGCATTATATGTCTTTCATAGCCATAGTGTGCCTTATACAACAATTGTACTTGTTTCATGAACTTCAAGCAAACGCATCCTTACAATAATCTACCAATAGTTCACTCCACGCTTTGGCCATACACCCACAGATATAGTGGACAAGCAACTAGAAAACATCAAGAAAAAGATGTTAACTCACGAACAGTCTGGGTGGTGGATCCAATGCTTCAGACTGCTTAAGCATACAACACAGAAAAATTGTAGGTACCCTCTTCTTCAATTAGGAAACATGTTGGTATCTTCTTCTTCAATTACACCTTATCTAGCTAAATGGGTTGGACTGCTACATTCATCCCCATGCAAAGAACCCATCTCATAGACTTCACAAAGAGTTTGCAGCTAGCTGCCAAAGAACACTTAACTATCTGAAGTTGGGAATGGCAACGTCAATCACAAAAAAAAAATTGTAGTTATGATTGAGAAAAGAATCTTTACCTTCTATTTTCATTAAAATCCTTATAATCTTGATGAACGATAAAGACACTTTGAGCCTTCAAAGAAATTTAACAATCAAAAAATAACCCCTAGCACTAAAGATAAATTAGCAAAATGTCATGGTCTCCCTTCTATATATTAATCTTCGATAACCAAACATTTAAACCTATATTTATTTTCCTTATCACTTCCAATTTGACAATGTTTCTAACATACCCTTACTCATATTCAACCGCAATCAATTCAAGATCATATTTCTATAATTCCAGATTGCACAACATAGGTGATCGAAGAAAGATCATGACACACGAGTTACTCTACAATTTTCACCTTAATTGCCATCACTCAAGTTAACATCTCATCAATAACAGAAGTAATCAATCAAGTAAATTAACAACTCAAAAACCATTATCAAATCCAGAAAGTTTCGTATCAAAACCAACAAAGCAAAAAACAAGGGAGATTGACAAGAAACCTGACGGCGTTAGGGCGACCACGAAGTTCCGGAGGAAGCTTGCGTTCGTTAACAGCTTCAACAACGGAGGAGAGACGGAGGGTAAGCTTCTTCTGTTGATTACGAGAAGAAGATGATGAACTCGAAGAACTAGATACAGCGGTTGAAGAGGGTTGATCGGTATCCGAAGAAGAGAAAGAGAACGACCAGAAGCTGCAGCGGTGCCGGAGAAAGACGGCGGGCAGCCGCCGTAAAGATGAACAAGCCGCGATGGCCCCGCCCGCCATCAGGAAAAGGAGAGATTGATAAAGAACAGGTTGGGCATTTGAGTCGGTGCCTATTTATTTGGAGCGGTTAGTTAATTGATTAATTAATATTTGGCGGGTAAATAAATTTATTAGTTACTGCCTGTTAATTTTGATTGGTAATTCTTTATCTCTACCTAAAGTTTTCATTTGTAATGAGTTATATTAATTACAATTCCATCACAAACAAGCCTAGAACCTCTATTTACTGCAAGCAGTAAACATAAGTTCTGGAACGCTACAAATTACAGCAGTTCTGAAGGATGTTGTTGTTATGTAGGAAAGAGCATTAACACTTGGAACATCCCTCTAGGAACCAGAAACCTTCATAGATTATTATATGAAAAGAACAACACTGAGTACAGATTATTTGTTGGCTATTTACGGATACAACAGAAGATAAACTTTTACAATGATATATATTACTTTTACATGCTGATGATTTTGGAATGCATTTCCTTGAGCTTTAATTCTGCTCGCTAACAGAACGTCTGACGGTGTGTTCCAATGGATTTCATATTGAGTTCTGCCAAATTATTCTTGTTTGATGCCATCTGCAGCTGTTTCTTGAGGATGCGAGTTCAGATTATTTTCCCCCTGCATGGTCAAAGACTGAAGAGACAAATCAGATTTTAATAAGGAGTGCAGGAGACAAATCAGATTTTAACAAAATTTACTTAAGAACGAAAAAATTTACGGGAGATTTCTGACAATAAAAAGCAGCAACTTCAAACATAAATTCTAGAAGCAACTAATGCACGAAACCTCAGAGGACTAATAAGGGATCAAATGTCCACTGCATGCATCTTCAAGACAGTATTGTGATGAAAGATCACTAAAGATGTGGTCTAACTCGTGCTGTGGTCTAACTCGTGCAGCATGAACTAGATTTTGCAGCGTATTACAGAAAATGAAATCTTGATCTGCAATGATGTATATTTCTAATAGAAAACTAATAAAGCTAGTGAGTAAGCAAGCAGAAAAGTAACTCTTAATTGAGGCCAAGCATTCTCAAGAAAATATCAAATAGCTACAAGAGCTAAAGAAGATATCATGATCCTTATTAAGTAATCAAATCAAGAAGAAAGGTACAAAGTTCCCTTCAGAATGCTTCTCACTGATCGGTAGTCTTTAATATGTAATTCAGGATCAAAGTGAAATTCGTTAGTAAATAGTAGATATATGAACGCAAGTCGATGGTGTTGTTAATACTGCTATACTTGCAAAAAGGTTATGGGTGCACGAAAACATACTGGCGCTAATATCTGAATCAGAGCTTCTAAAGAATTCAGTTCAATAAACACAGACCAATAAAGTTCTCTCCATTGCATATGCACAAATCTAGTAAGAGAAAAGCTATTTGTTTCATCATCACAGCTGTTTACAAGCAAAATTACTGGGCATCTCCATCATAGCATATATTCGAGACAGTATACATGTGGCTTAAAAACATAAACATATCTGATTCTTTAATTTCCTTGAGCAAATATTCTCCTCCCAAAGCCTATCAAATCTCGTGACAGAAGCATGAACAACTACCAGGGCATTGAAAATTCTGATACCATTTAATAACTCCTTTGCAATCAAATCTTCTAAGTCTATGCAGAATGACAAGCTCTGAACATTCCTTAGCCAATTCTCAAATTTACATGTAATTGATCCAAATGCTGTCAAGACGGAATCACAACTATAAGCATAAATCCTACCACATTGTCAGATTGCACATTGCAACAAGATGTGTTTCTTGATTATCAGTTTATCACTGCTCTCTTCCAGTTAACTCTTAAAACAACTTTGAGCAGTTAAATGGAAATGAAAGTGGAAGTGGTAAAGAAATCACAATTAAATCAGGAATGTCAGGCTCACTTACTTGGCCGTCATTTTTGTTTGCAGGCTTGTAGGGGCAAGCAGGAAAGACCCTTTCTGGCTTTCTGTATTCCCAGCCAAAAAGGTGATAGACCTTAGCCTGCAAAGTAAGAAATTCATTGATGAATGAATCGAACAGATATAATTGGAATTGGGAAGAAGAATGTGATGTAAAAGACCACGCAGAGCAACGTACAGAATCCTAAAATCCTCACATGGTAGAAAAGGGAAGTTGCCATCATGAAGCAGGTATCTTTTGGAAAAAGATGCTCTTTCTAACCACAATGAGATTCCATAATGCATAAGAATCCAAGATATGTGTTCAGTTATGTCTGGATGCAAGCCGTAATCTTGTAAGTTATTTCAACTCTGTAGTTCAATTTGGGTACACTAAACTGCCAAAGCATTTTCTAATAGCTAATGACAATTAGAATCTTGTTCACTTGTATCTCAGATACTGTCAAAGCAATCAACTCAGTGATCTCATATGCTCTTTATTGACAAGTTTTCCATAAATTGCTTTGGAGTCCAGTTTACGAAGCTACTTTAGCAAAGAGAAAGACTGAGATTATTTCAGGCCGAAATTAACCAAATAACAAAAATTCGAAACTTTTTGCAAGAACTTATTTTCTATACTCCCAAAAAATAGCATTCTTTTGTTGCAGCTTAAAACAAATTTAAGAATCAATTCCATTGAATTAACTCCCCAAATTCAATCATATACATCGAATAAATTTTCAGTAAACAATTACTTTTCAATTACCAAATACGCTAAAATAGGATTCAGAAATCAAATTAACTAACCATGATGAGATTTAACAGCAATGGCAGTGCGTTCACCACCGGGATTAGAAACAACGGCAGCAGACACGCCACGCAAACCTGCAATGACCATTAACGATTAAAACAAGAAACAAACCAAACAACACAATTCATAGATTAGAAACACGAATAATCAAGAACCAAAAACATTACTACAAAAAATAAAAGAAAACTCGATTAAAGGAATCGCTCACCATTTCTCCAATCCAACTTCTTCAATTTTTCTCTGATCACGAAGTAATCAATCAACCAGCAACGAAGCGCAGCTCTTTTAGTACAACCATCGGTTCCATAAAGAATCCGAAACCCGTACCCGTATCTCGTTATTTAGTAATTTAAGAGAATGGACGGTTGTGATTATCATGAGCATCTCACACAAATAGCTGAATGTCCATTTGGTGATCCGCATCTAACAGAATGGACGGTTATGATTGGTTGACCACGGTTAACAACAAATAAAACCCGCTTGATTTTTACCGGTCAGACTTGCCGGAAGGCCGCAGATTTCACCGGATAGGCCCCACCTTGTTCCGATCTGATTATTAAAAAGATCCACCCGGTCTTCAACAGCTCCGCCATCTCTGTTGTTATTCTTGTGCTTCTTCATATTTCTCGCGCTGTCATTGTTCTGTTTATCAAGAAAGGTACTATTCTTTTTCCAATTTCATTCAATTTTCTGATCTGTTTGATTTGTGACTAATTTGGATTTTATGTTCTTCTTCTTTGCCTGAGTCTGGAATATAATTTCTTAGGTTTTGTTTTCAGTGGTTTTCGAAAGATTTTAGCTAATTTTTGTTTTCATGATGCTTAAAATTTAATTGCTTCTTTATGTCTGGGGATTAATTTGTGTTCGCAATTTACTGCTGCCTGGTTACTGAAAAGTTTTTTCTTCTTTGTTTTTTCTTTTTTTTTGGGATATTGTTTGATTTTTTTGGTGTTTGGAAGAGTATAGCATGAAATTGAGTTGGAAACTTGGCTGAGGTAACAAGTTTTGATAATCTACTCTTCATAATACCTCCACAATTGTAGTGCTGGGTTAACTGAAGTCGTGCTTCGCAAGTGGTTCTATCGAACAAATTCGCTGCGCAGGAGTAAGTAAAAATGGAGTTGTTTCCTACAAGGAACTAGACGAGGGATCCTAGGAAGTGTAGTATTATCTATGATGGCCAGCACAAGTAGGCTTATTGATGGTGAAAAGAACATGTTGTAGACTTTTATTTTCCGATCCTTAGAAGAATGGATGTGGTTAAACATGGTAAAACAAATGGGTAGTAGATGTAGCGGTAGCAGGAAAAGGAAGGGCAGGTTATGCATATGAAGGTGAATTTTATCTTGAATACTGGATCTTTTGGGATAAGTCAGAAAGTAACACGCAATTAGCTGAAGCTGGATAGGAATCTAAGATGATGGTAAATCTCACCAGAGCATTTGGTATCATGGAAGAAGTTGCTTTATTGTAGATTGTTATTTATCAAGGTGATATGACTTGTTTGGTCTTATCATTAAAGCTTACTTGACGAAGTACAATATGCTCTCTACGTTTGTATGGTAGAGTAAGTTCACAAGACTCATGAAATGAACTGCCTTCCGTTCTACTTGTCTTCATTCTGCTTTGAAGTTTTGTATGAAACACTGGGTCTGTTCTTCTAGAATGTACTCTGTACACCTTCATCTGGATTCCCTTTGAAAAAAAGACACAAATCTCTTCATTTGAGGTTCATTTTGCTGTCAAAGGGGAAGGATAACCACGGATTCTTCTGTTTTGCATTGGTCCTATATCCACCTTGCGTTTTTTTTTTCTCTGCTTCCTTCTTCCAATATTTTCTTGGAGATCTGATTTGTTTGCAATAGGAAGAGAGTCTCCTATTGCTTGACGTGTTTGAGATATCAAGTTGTCCCCATCGCTTCTAGTCCGAGGCTGACATTAACTTCTTACCATAGACATCATTGAAAGGTACTTTACACTCTTTTACAAACTGCCAATGTGTAAGTTTCTTTTATATTCCTTAGCCATTTGCTGGCTGGGCAATAGGAAGAATCAATATTTGTCTCTCACGTTGTCCCAATTTTTTTCTTCCAGATATCTCCTGCATCTGTTATCATTGTGGCACCTTCAAATAGAAAAATAGGCCAGTTACTAACCTGTGGCAGAAGGCAATGGTCATCAGGCCCAGAAGCAATGGAAAACAATTCGCTCTCACATGAAGCTCAACGATCTTCTGGTCCCTCTACTCTCAACGAAGATAACAAATCAACTGGGGAAAATATGACGAATGGTTCCTTTATTAATCAAGGTCAGAGTTAGCTAAGTTATGAACCTGTCTATAAAAGTTCTGACAAACTGCTTTCTGGCTGTTAGACAATCGTATATAGTTTGATACACCTACATAAGAACCACTCCTTAGAGGTTAAATCTTTACTCCTAAAATGTCAACCAAGGTTAGCCTTACTAAGCTAGGAACTGATATAGTTTGTTTTACCTATATAAGCACTTTAAGTCTTAAATCCTAAAACAATGGCATGGAATGAGGAAATTGCTACTCATCTTTCATTCACTTTTGTTTTCTCCATATATACATGCCATTTTATCTTTTCTAATTTCTCTTTCATACTCTATCCGTTAATGAAGGTTTTGTGTTTGATTTATTAACGGCCCATATAGAACACTTTGTCTTGGATCCCGCCACTTAGTAATCCTTGCATTATTCTCGACTCTTTTGAATATTCTTCTGCATGTATTACATGCACTATAGTTGACGTGGCTTTGCATTGAAAATTTATTACAATGCTTTGGTTTTCCAGAGAATATAATGGTGCATCAGTATGGGATTATTATTTTTGGTAGTGAATTATCCTGCAATCTGCATGGTTATGCCAGTCTCATTCACTTATCTTTAATGGCTTTTGCCTGCTGCTGAGATACAGTTTGGTATTTGAATTTACATCCATCAGCTATCTACAGGTGCTATCGCTTGGTATGCTATGAGAAATGAGTGGGTTGGCTACCAGACAAAAGGGCCTCGTAAGGCTCCAAGAGAACCAGCAATAAGGTTAGACACTCACGTCTTATCTTGTCGCACCACTAACATGTTTATGTCTTGAGTAGATGTTCTTTAATTACAACTTACGTAGTACATCATTCGCATTCTAATATCAGCTTTACTTCTTTGATTCACATATGTAGTTTTGTTTTTGTGCAAACACTTGTGTCTACTGTTGGCTGTACCCCACCATATTGAATGTTGGCTTGGCATTTGAATCCTATGTGTTTCATGTGGTAGTACGTTTGTTTATCTTGAAAGGAGTAGATAGGCAGATACATGATGGTTTACAGCAGCTTGCATTTTCTTATTAATAGCAAGTAGTTGATACCTCTTCAGTTTACCATAAACAAGAACATGTCATGGAGATAAAACCTTGATAGCTCATGTACAGAAGAAATGAGAAAGTTAAGCTGCGATAGTTTGGACATTTAATAGCATTAAACTCGAGATAGCACTTGCTCTTCTCTTCAATGATTCTGCATATTTCATTTGCAAGTCGCGTTGTTTGCCTGGGCGTTAACTGTTCATGATACTTTGTGCATGCAAAGGCCTTGGAAATAGCTGTTTCTGTTCATTCTAGAACTTCACAAAAACGACAATTGCCTCTTCATTCTCTTCCCACAATCATTAAGCACCTCTACTGTGACAGCCTATTCCTGCATATTCTTTGTATTCCTGTTCATGGACAGCCTAAATCTATCCAGTTTCCTTTCAGATTCTTTTTCTCTATTTTCAAGTGTTCTTTAACAGGGATTTGTGTTAAACTGCTAACATGTTTACTTGAATTTATTTTAGTTGGTGCACAACTTATGATGAGTTGCTGTCAACAAATCGACCTTTTCCCCAGCCAATACCATTATCTGTAAGTACTTTAAACATTTGCTTCCATTTGGCTCCAGATATTTATCCTCTTCTAATGCATCCATGCAACTGCATTTCCGTGAACCTAGTTGATGAAAGGATTTTTTATAAATATGCAGGAAATGGTCGATTTTTTGGTCGATATATGGCATGAAGAAGGTCTCTACGATTAAGTAAATGCAGCTATGTTCGGTGCTTTCTCGTAGCATTTCATGATCATCCTTTTATTTTGAGGTTGAGTGGTGTTATTTCGGAAGAGTTTATTCGATTGTAACATTTAAACTAGAGGCTCTCACGCAAAAGAATAGTTTGCGGACTTTTCGTTGTCGTCAGTTAATGTATGGGTTGTTGATAGATGTTATCGTATAAAATACAAGAAATTTGTACCTGTTACTATTATAGATTCGTCAGAATACTAAACTTAAAAGCTAATACATCATGACTTTGAAGCACTCCATCTCTAACCTTCTGTATAACTTGCTTGCAAGTTCAACTCTGTACAGTTACATTCAGATATGTTTAATTCTTAAGGATACTGACATGTATCTACCGAGTGTTTTGGAGTGTCTAAAAGAAAAAGTTTTTTTGAAACAACGGAGATTTAAAAAAAAAATTTTAATGTTTGATTTTTTATTTTAAAAAATAAAAATTATATTGTACTATCTATAGTTTTTTATATTATTAAATTTTTAACCTTAACAGTCTTTGCCAAGTTTCTTCATGAAAGAAACTTCAAACAGATTCTAAATAAGTAACCAACTACCACATTTTCATTAATCTTTGAGATAGGATACAATATTGTTTTATGAATCAAAAGCAGCAGCAATACAAGAACACAAAGCAATTAACACCCCTTAAAAAGAATGCAGAAACCAAATGCTAAAAGCAAAACCCACTCAAGTAGAGACACTTGAAAAGCATGTATCCACTTTCTTAAGCAAAATATTTCGTTTTTGCAATATGGGTGCCTTAAAATAACATCCTATTAGATAGAATCGACTATTTCATAGGTTCGTAGATGATTCAATAATTCATATCTTAAATAAATGATATATAAATTTTAGTTGACCTATATAGCAAAAGATTAACTTCTACGCATCCTCTTTGATGCCTTCTAAGCCCACTATCTCTCCATCTCTCTCTATAAATTTTCTCTGGAGCAGAAAGAAAACAAAGAAACAATTTTTTTTCCAACAATGGCGTTCTTGAAGGTTTCACCTTTCCTTCTTCTCTGTTCAACCCTTCTTCTCCTTTCCTTCTCTTCATCACCAACCTTCGCTGTGACCGATGACGACATCGATCTCCCTGCTGATCTCACCTTTACGCCGGCGGCAACAGCCGAGCGATTTATTCGTTCTCTCAATTTGATTCCGAAAGATGCGGAAGTTGTGTCTCATTCAAGTGCTGCTGCGGTTGCAGAGAAGACGAAGAAGAAGAAGATTGTTGAGAGAAGATTTGGGTTTCCTTCTTTGCAAAGCTCTGGTGTTTCTGTTGAAGATTTGGGTCACCATGCTGGTTATTACTCACTTCCTCACTCCCATGCCGCAAAGTGAGTTCCTTTTTATTTTCTTTGGGTTCTCTTTCAGGATTGAAATTGGATTTTTTTTTTTTTAGTTTTTGCGTTTGCTTTTCTGGTGTTGTATTTTGGTAGTTGGTTACTTGTTTTTGGGGTCATTGTAGTTGCTGGCTTACTTGGTTTGCCTTCATTGTTAAGTTAGATCTCTATATGATGGCTGTCTATTGTTTTGGGAATCATAATATGGCAATGCGTTATTATGATGGATTGTCATGTGAATTGTATTTTTGTTGAAGAAAGATGAACTTTTAGTTTCAGATATGCCACCAAAATAATAGTAATAACATAAAAAAAATCTCTTTCTCCATTGTCACAAGACTTGGCGTCTTCTGATGTGATGGGTTGCCCTGAGAGTATCAACTTGGATTATGTGTTTGTATGATGGAATTTGATGCCAGTGTAAGTTTGTAATTGAAACATGAAAAGTTTAATGGTTGAATTTAGGAACGAATCGTTGGACCATTAGGTCGTGATCATGTTTGATTTTCTTTACAGTTTTTTTAATATAATATTTGTAGTGATGACTTGCAATATGATTTTAAAAGCGATGACTCCATCAGGTGTGAATTTTTGTACCTCTGGCCTTTTAGGTACATGGTTTTCAGTTCTTTGGTTAGGGAAGTAGTCTAGAAGTACCAACAAACAGAATGATGGAATATTTTCTTAGCTCTTTCCTGGTTTTTATGAAAAACAGATTAATTTGTAGCAAACCGAGTTTTATTGCTGATTCTGAGTGGCGGCCTTTACAGGATGTTCTACCTCTTCTTCCAATCAAGACACAGCAAGAAGGACCCAGTTGTTATCTGGTTAACTGGAGGGCCAGGATGCAGTAGTGAATTGGCTGTTTTCTATGAGAATGGACCTTTCAGCATTGCTGATAACATGTCTTTGGTGTGGAACAACTTTGGGTGGGATCAGGTATCTTTTTGTTCTTTATTTACTTTTGGCCTGACACCAACATATTGCTTAGAAAAACTATTTATTCCGTAGTTTGTTCATTGTGCATGTAACAAGAACTTATTGGAATCTAGACTTCCTTTCCATGTCAAAGATGAAGCATATCTAAACTCATGCTTAGTGTGTCATTTCTAGGAATTGTATTGATGTGAGAGCTAAAGAATATAGCATTTACAATGCTTTATTTTGACCATAAAATTGGATGCGACCGTGAATAATTGCAGGTTTCCAACCTTATATATGTTGATCAGCCAACTGGAACTGGTTTCAGCTATACATCCGATAATCGTGATATCCGCCACAATGAAGAGAGTGTCAGTAACGACTTGTACGATTTTCTGCAGGTCAGTATGTCTATTTGCAAATTTCATGGTAGTGTAGTATCTTTAAAGTTTAAAGAGATCAATTTTGTATATTATGATCCTATTGATGTTTGATTTTTTCAATCTGCTATTCTATGACTAAAATTTCAGAAACACAAAATTTCAATGGTTATCTTAAAAGAACTCTCAATAATAGAGTGATTAACAATCTCAGGCATTTTTCACTGAGCACCCAGAGTATGTGGATAATGACTTCTACATAACCGGAGAATCATATGCAGGGCATTACATTCCTGCCTTCGCAAGCAGGGTTCACCGAGGAAACAAAGCTAAAGAAGGCATTCACATCAATTTAAAGGTATGCTGATTCCTTCTGCCCTTTCTAAATTTTCTCTTACTGTTTAGTAGATCTTCATTTGAGATGCTGTCTTGTAGGGATTTGCCATTGGTAATGGACTCACTGATCCAGCAATCCAGTACAAGGCATACACAGATTATGCCTTGGATAATGGTCTTATCAAAGAAGCAGATTACAAAAAAATCAATAAGTTCTTTCCAGCGTGCGATCTTGCGATTAAGCTTTGTGGTAACCACATTTATAGCCCTGACAATCTTGTTTCATTCACATTTTCCAAATTTCTACGATAATGCTGAATATTTTGTTATGTTTCCTTTATAGCCCTGACAATCTTGTTTCATTCGCATTTTCCAAATTTTTACTATATGTTTTTAGCATTTTTTTAATGCTGAATAATGCTATAAAGGTAACCACCTTTATAGCCCTGACAATCTTGTTTCATTCACATTTTCCAAATTTTTACTATAATGCTGAATATTTTTTAATGCATTTTTAACACTACGTTTCCTGAATCATGCAGTACCTTTTCCCTAGATTTGTTTGTACCTTAGCTTATGGTATTGATAATGACAATGATTTCCAGGCACATCTGGAACAGTATCTTGTATAGCTTCATACATGGTCTGCAACACCATTTTCAACTCAATCCTGAAGATTGCAGGGAATATAAACGTGAGACCCTATTTCTATCTCTAGCTTCATTTACAATGCAAACCTAAGCTCTTACACCAGTCGTAACTTTTCAGTAAATTGATTATCTACAGTATTACGACATCAGAAAGCAGTGCGAAGGGAGCCTTTGCTATGATTTTTCAAACATGGATAAATTCCTTAATCAGAAGTCTGTTAGAGATTCCCTTGGAGTTGGGGACATAGATTTTGTCTCATGCAGCCCCACTGTGTATCAGGCCATGCTGACAGACTGGATGAGGAACTTGGAAGTTGGTATTCCTTCTCTACTTGAAGATGGCGTCAAGCTGCTTGTGTATGCAGGTGAATATGATCTCATCTGCAACTGGCTTGGTAAGTCATTGTTTTTCTTTTTCTAATTTCATGTGTTTTTGCCCTATTGGATCTATGCTTGTCTCACCTGAATCATGATTGCACTAACTTAAAGAACTGATGGTAACATGTATGAAATAACTTCAGATGGTATGATATATTAAAGCTAAATGAATTGATACTAGTCATTAATAAAAATACTCGCGCATTTCTTTGAATCATGAAGTTTATGCCACCTCTTCGCTTCCATTCTTTCATCAAAGTATTTATGTTTGGATATGCTTAGCCGTCTGATTTTATAGTTAAAACACATTGCTGTAACAAATCATGAATTATCTGAATGGTTTCAACTCTTGCTACATGTTCTGCCATATTCATCTTTCTACTTTATCTTCAGGAAATTCAAGATGGGTGCATTCCATGGAGTGGTCTGGAAAGCAGAAGTTTGTTTCTTCACCTGAGACACCTTTCACGGTAGATGGTGCAGAAGCAGGTCTTATGAAAAGCCATGGACCTCTCACTTTTCTTAAGGTATGTCTAACTTGCGTTTTCCTCAGTTGAATAAGCAGCAAGATTGGCTATGGATGATTTCTTTTCTGCAGCGATAGTTAAAATAAAGAAATAACTGAGCCGCATTATTTAACAGGTTCATAATGCTGGTCATATGGTTCCCATGGATCAACCCAAAGCTGCATTGGAGATGCTTAAGAGGTGGACTCAGGGCAAACTTTCTGAGCCTTCATCTGATGCTCAGGTCTTGGATGCTGTAATGTGATCTTCAACCAACTATTAACTCAAAGATCATAAACAACAAGAGAGTCTGCATTTCTTCCAGACATAAAGACTATGCCCTCTCTTAGCTTAACTTATATTCTGTACGTATCATTTCTACATAATATGTGACCTTCCACTGATGAATATATATAACAGTTAACTGTTGTCTCACCTTGCTCAATGTTTAGCGTCTGTATTCTGTCAACTTTTGCAAATAGCCTATAAATTTCCTGGGAACGAAAACATTCTATCTTGTTTATGGAATCAACTAAAACAATGAAGTTGTCTGTTGTGATGAAAGTCATACTGGCATGATCTGCAGTTTTATTCTTAAAAATGGTACAAAGAAAACAAGTTCCATCTTTAATGAATGCCTTGGCCTGCATCGCTGTTAAAATTTTGATTCAAATTTTAAAATCTTATGATTTTATGATTTTATATCAACAAAACGATTTTAGACACAAATTTTTTATCTTACTTTTAATTTTTAAGATTTTAATTTTATTTTTGATCTTTAAGATCTTGATTTTAATCTTAAAATCTCTAACATTTCGATTTTACTTTTGATTTTACGATTTCAGTTTATAAAAAAATCTATATGAATTAGGAGAGCTCTTAAAAAGTTTGATCAAAACTGAAATAGCTAAAGAAAATTCATGATTCTTGTAATAAGCTCAATGGTATTTAGTTTATTCTGTAAAAAGTTTATTATAAAAGCGATAAATTATTCAGTGCGGTAATACTTTTGATTATTATTTTTCTTTTTATTTTGAGACAATAAAATAATTATTTATGGTCTAATTAATTGATTATATAAAAGATTAAATTTTTTAGATATAGCTATAACTTATAAGTGTACATTTATAAAGATAATAATATAGTATGTAAAAAGTTATAATAATAAACTAAATGAAATATAAAAAAATTATAATAATATAATTCATTTGAAACATAAGTATAAATATTACTAATTTATTATAATATAATAAAATATAAAATATAAAAAGACTTATGTATTAAATTTTTAATAATTTTAATAAATACTACCTAAATTCTTTAAAATATTAAATAATTTTATAAATAAATTATCAATAAATAAAATCTTTATAATTTTATTAAAATTTTGATTTACGATTCAATGTGGCGAAAGAATACTACGTCAAATTTCGTTCTTGGATAACCTTGTTTGCCTGTGCACATCCTGGTTGTTGGCATGAATTTAGTGTTCCTCATTAAAACTGTAGTTTGAAAATAATTATAACATAAATATTTTTTAAAATAAAAAATATTTTTATTTTTTGAAAAATAAATTTTATTTTTTTAATTCTAAGAAAATAAAAATATATTAATAAAAAAAATTTTTACGTAAAATTTTTTTTATTTTTAAAATTTTAAATAAATTTTAAAAATATTTATAAATATATATTAAAAATATAAAATTAAATTATTAAAAGCCCTGTGAAGCGCAATTCCAAACGCGCCAACAGTCTCCGAGCAAAAGAAGAAAAACAACCGAAGCAGGTTGTCAGATACGTACGAGGTGTATTTTGACGGTACTTATTACTTTTTTTTTTTTTCTAATTTTTTAATATTCTTTTACTGTACTTTAATTTTTTTAAATTAAAAAATACAATACATTATGTGTGTGTATATATATATATATATTTAAAATTAGAAAAATGATTTTTTTGAAACTCTAAACAAATTTATTTTAAAATTTTTTATGTTAAGTCATTTATAAAATTTCCAGAAAGCTAGACAGAAACTTTTCACCTGTTAAGTCAAAGCAGTAGATGGTGTAATGAAGCGATACCGCTTCAGAAAAGAACTGAAGCACTGCTGCCCTGACATTTAGTGGGTGTTTCACATATCAGTAACTAAATTATGTAAAATAAAAAATAAAAAATAAAATTTTTTAAAAAATAAATAGAAAATAAAGTTTAATTTTTATGTTTTATTTGATTGTTGAAATGGATTGAAAGTAAATTTAGAAAAAAAAATATAGTAAAACTTGAGTTTCACTTATATAGAACTAAAAATTCGAGTTTTCAGTTCTATTTATAATTGAAACAAAGAAAGTGAGTGAAACTTCAATTCTGACGGAAGAAAGTAGAGTTTCTGTCGCTTGAAACACGCCCTTATTTAACTCGTTGCTTCCTAGGACAAACTTCAGAGAAAATCAATGGAAGAAATGTTGTGCAGTAAATGAAGATGAAAACTTTACTTCTTGTATGTTACAGAAAAACTCCCTACAACCATCAGAACAGAAAATCTCGAAACAGAAGGTTAAGATTTTTCCTTTTACCGGAAGCTGGAGTTATTCACTTAAAGCTGCCGAATGAATTATTACTCTAGCACCTGAAGTCAGCCTGCAGTAAGAAGAAACGTATACTTTGGTCACAGTTGATTGCAATTTGAAAGCATTAAGAAAGGCAACACATTGCTATACCTTTCCTCGATCTTGATCACATTTTCATTTTCTTCTTTGAATGAATCTAGCCTCATTGATGATCCTTTGAGAGAGGAAGCATCAGTTATACTCTTGCTTCCCCTGGCCGGTGAACGGAGACTAACAGAAGGACTGCTGTCTGGCCGTCCAGACGAACTTCTAGCACCATCTGAACTAGGAGACATGATCTGTGCACCTTTGAACTGCTTGCTAGACATAATCTTAATTGTTCGAGGCAAGCATTTCAGACTAGCTGAATCGACTACTTTGTCCTCATCAGCCGGATCAGGCGTGCAGTTTCTGTTTCAAGTTAGGTTCTAAATATGAATGTTGCGTAATTGGTATTCATGGAAAATTATAGACTACTGCATTCTATGTTTATGGAAATTCGTTTGCTCGCTATATAACAAGCTTCATTGCAATAAAATCTGTTTCGACTAGAATTAAGTTATGCAGCAAACAAGCAAGAATCCGTTTTCGCATCTCAGCAACAAAACACTGGATTGTTGCATAATGGAAAAAAGTTATCCTATAGCAAGTACCTTTCAGCATTGAAGGAGGATGATTGTTTGAGACTAGGTGTCCCATTTTCTGCCTCCACCTTGTGCTTCTTGATCTCAATCAAGCTTCCACTGAAATACTCCTTATCTACTCTTGCTCCTCCAGTCATCCTTCGATTTTCTGAAAGATGGTCTCTATCTGCTGCCATCACTGAAGCAGAATATAAAGGTGAAGGATAGCTTGCCGGAGCATAAATTGGCTTATAGGTTGGAACAAGTCCGAAGCTCTGGTGACCCTTCACAGATATCGCTCCACAAGTGATAAGCTGCATTAGAATATCTACTGCCTTCTGCCTAACCTTCGCAGGCACAAAAACTTGTTCTTCTTCAAATATCCGAAAGCTATTCATTTTATTGATATCAGCTCTGATCAATGACCCTAACGTCTCTGTCTTTCCTTGAAAGGAAGGTGTGCTTGATGACATCAGTGTAGGGGAGATATCGGCTCTGGTGATCTCAGAATGGTGAACAGATTTTGGTGGCCGGTTCCAGCAATGCATTTCGAGTTCAAGATCCAGTTTATCGTCCTCTGATGAGACCATTCTTGTCCGTACAACTGGTTGAGGCAAACTCGTTCTTTCTCCTATGTCCTCAGTCTGTGTTGCAGCATCAGTAGCTCTATTGAGCTTTAACACCCTATACTCAGCTGAGCTTGGGGATCCTACTTCCCATGAAGGGAGCTTAATAGCTGATGGCTCAGGTGAGACATTGCCGGAGGATCCAGGACCACGAATCCTCGGGGAGAGCTCCTCTTCTTGAGAATGTGGTGATGGTGGTGCATGTGGGTGTACAGGTTTTGATTCCTTGATTTTGGTTTTAGGAGATAAGGAAGATGAAGATGTCTCTTGTGTTCTGCTTAATGCAGCAGGTTGTTGCTGCCGGCGTTTGGGGCCTGAAATTTTCGCAATGCTAATGCTTTGATAAACTCGATCTACACAAAATAACGCCATAAGTCCATATAACATGTTCTTGAATTCTAGCACTACTCTGAATTATCTCAGTTATTACACCAAATTTATAAACAAGATTGAAGCTTGAAATGGTACCTGGTGGAGATTTATCCAAGAGCTCTGAACCTTTGAGAATGTACTCATCTCCATGGGCAGGAAGCACAAGATCATCTTCAGATAGATCATGCCACACAAAACCATTCTTGTAACTCCTGCAAGCACAATTCCATTCACCAGATCACAATTCCCATTCTGGATAGACTAAAAACCCAAAAATTAAAGCTGGAATCAGAAGCATTGCTCAAGGAAAACTATAACAGAAATCAGTAACAATCACCTCTTGCAAGACCATGAGTACCGGGAAGCCATGCCTTTTCCTCTAACAGCATTGAGTCGATTGATCACATCTGGAAAACCAAAATTTAACCACAACCCAGAAAACAAAATCTAAAATCTAAGCGCTGTGATTAAAAAGTTTGGAATTTTAGCTGAGAAATCTGTTCATCAGCTGACCTCTGAGGTAGAGACCTTCAGGTAAAGAGATTGGTACTTCAATGAAATGTGGGTGTTCTAGATGGTTGTTCCGGCAAAGGTAGTAAACCACTGGGATTCTTCTCCCTCTAGATTGGTGCTGCTGCTGTTGTTTGAACGGCTCCGTCCAAACTCTGGTTCTCTCCGGCGAGCTTGCTTGTGAGCTTGATTGCCTTGTCCCGCACCTCCTGGTTCTTCCATCCATCAACACACACACAACAAGCACTCTTTTGTTTTCAATTTCTCAAGAAAATATGAAAGATTCGATCGACAGAAAGACAAATGGTTGATTTGAGAGATCAGTAGCTAAAAAGATGCCATCATTCGATTGAACAAACCCCAAAATTCACCTTTTAGAGAAAGAACCACAAAACAAAAGCCCCCCTTCATCTTCTTTTGAAAAGACTAGCCAGAGAAAATTGTCTTTGTTCTAGCTTTCAGAACTAATAATAACACTCCTGTTAATTCAGTAATATCTCCCATTCAAGAACAATGCTGAAAATTTTCATCAGCTGAGAACAACTCTCCAACAACTGCTGTCAATTTTCTTTTCTTCCTTAAAAAAAATTAGCAGAGCTAAAAGGAAACTGGGTACCCTTTTATTGAAGCAACTCAAGAAGAAGAAAATGAAAGAAAAAGATTGAAGCAGAACATTGAACAAGTCTAATGCTGTTCAGAGATCTAGAACAAGAACCAAAAAGAACAAAAAGTAAAATACAACTTTTCTACAAACTCTGCTGCAGCTTTTTTGGTGCAATAACTAATAGCCAAGGAGCACCTTTGGGTCCAATAACTAAGTAAATATTGTTGCTTTGCTTACTTTTCTTGTGATCATCATCAGTTTATTAAATTTCGAAGCCAATAGGAGTGCAGAGAGAGGTGATAAAAAAAAAAGCAGGTGCTTTGTTGTTGTTTAGTTTATTCATATACACAAAAGAAGTAAAGAACATCATTGAATGAAACCATGCTGTATATATGGATTGATAATGATGATAGAAATTTTTTTTAAGAATGCAAGGTTGGATTCTTTTGCCACTCTGGATTTGGACTTTGATAGAACAGTGTTAGAGATCTCGAACTTGATCTTCTTGTTTAATTATGGACTCATCTTTGAGAGAGACAGCTACTGTTTGTCTTTGCGATTGGAATCTAATATTACCTTGGTTTTTTTCTTGATTGATTGCTTTCATATTTAGGACAAACAGAAAAATTGCAAAATACAATAGAGAGTTTTCAGACAAACGTATACAAATCCAAATCAATGAAATGACTCTTTGCTTTGTTTTGATTGAAGAAAACACTAATAAATTTTATTATATGCTAATAAGACAAATAAAAGTTCGGCTTATTTTTATTAAACCCATCTGTTTGACTTTGTGCATCAGCTCTCTATCTCTCCCTTGACTCTGAATCTTTGTTTACAAATCAATTATTTTTACTTAAAAAATTACTTCAGTACATAAAACAATATGAAATTTTTTTAATGACACTTATCATTTAAAATTTTATAAAATTAACTTACTTCAAACAGTATTATATATAATAATGTATATTTAGTAATTTATTTCTGCTAAAAGAACACATTATTATCTTAATTTTTAGTTTAAGGTTGTTAATTGGTTAATCTTCTTTTTCCCAAAATTCCCCCATAATATAGGCATATCAGCTATTTTGAGTTTATATTCAGGCCCATTAGAAATAAGCCTAGCCTCGGCCATTTAAAGGCCCAAACAATAATAGTAAAATCATTTTTGGTTTTGGGTTCCGACAAATAAAACTTCACAGACCATGTGCATGTAGCCACTGAGTTCCGCTCCGGCACCGGCGGCAGCGCCACCGCCTCCCCGTGTCCTCCGTCGACCTCCTCCATCATCTTCGCTATCTCCGTCTTCTACTGCTGTCATTCCACTCCCACCACCATTTCCTCCCGACGGCGTCGTTGTCGTCGGCTTCATCTCCCACAAGCCTTTGCTTAACGTTTCACAACTGGTCAACCTCTTGATTGATGCCAACTGTTTGGCTCCGGCGCGATTGATGAGTGTTTGCTTAACGGTTCTGAATCAAATGAGTGGCTTTTCAAACACAGAAGAATCAGTTATTACCATGATAAAAGATGGTCTTTGTCTTTCTCTCTTGCTCAGTAGATCAATTTTCTTTACTTGCAATGTGTTGAACTGGTGGTTGACATGATGATGGATTTGGTGGGTCTGTTTCGGTTTTGCAGGGTTTGGAACCTGGGGATCTCCGCGGCATGCTGTTTATGTTTTCTGTGAGTAGTTCTCTTCATTATTTCCGAAAGAGAAATGTCTTCGTTTCTTCTTTGCCTGCATTGGTATATAAAACTAGCTTTGTTGCTATTGTCGCTAATATGCTGCTTTCCCTTACGTGCCATCTGCTAGTGATTCTTTAGATTTGTTGGGCTATTTTTTTTTATATTTGGTTTATTGAGTTGCATTGCTAGTTGTTTGCATGATGACAATGATTGCAATGCTTGCTAGATTACTGATGTCATGTACTGAGGATTGCATGGTTTAGCTCGGTATGTTCATGAATGCCTTTTTTTTTGCTGGTACTTGTTAGTTAGATATGTTCGTACTAGGGCTCCCATTGAATTGCAATAGAATATATGACTGGTGGATAATGTAGAATTTAGTATTTTAGTTGTTGCTTGGTTTCTTTTGAAGTTTTCAGATTTTTCCTTGATTTAGCTTTTTATTTTAAACAGCTCTGCCATTTAGTATATTTCTTCATTACAGCTTGCAGTTTGTTACCCAATAGTGGAAAAATTCAGGATACTACAGGCTGGAAAGCATTCTCTACCACCGTTAGATCCCAGACTGTACCTATCTTAGCACCTAAGACATCCTATTCACGTGCACCCCAACAGCCGAATGCTTCAAGTGCTGCATCTGTTTGTCCAACTGTTAATTGTGGAAGCTCATTGGTCATCACTCTAGAGCTATATCATTGATTCTGGTTCTGGATCGCACCCGTCTATCTGCCGGGACAATGTGGACCTGCTCTTCTCTTTGACCTCATGGATGACTTGGAGAATGCTTACGCCAGTAAATATTCAGCAGTTGCCTCATCTGTAAAGCATTTGCCTAGTAATGCAGGTGCGGGCTGCCGTAGGTATGGTTGCTTCTGCTGCATCAGTTACAGCTGGAAAACCTGTAAATGCCAATCAACTTCCCTCATTAGAGAAGTGGGTGTCACCATGTGATGGTTACCCTTCAAGCACTGTTTTTTTAGGCATGATGCTTGGAATATTATTGGAGACTATCAGCGAGCTATTTCTGAAAGAAGCAACAGTGATGTGGATGCGGGTCAGATCTTCCACCTGGACTTTGTGCGGTCGAAGCTGTTTGTTTCATCTGGAAAGCGGTTTAGGCTTGAACATGTAATTCTCTATGTCGTGGTGCCAAGAGCTCGTTCCGCTGCAAAGGAGGTCTATTTGAAAGATTTGACTACTTGTTATCAAACTACCTTGTATATGGCACATTTGGAGAAGGCTTTACAGGTGTTTCATCTCTATGGTCAAAAACCTGCTGTCAAAGTGTTTTAAAAAAGTTTGAAGAGGAATGCACGTCAATATGGGAATCTGGAAGGCAACTCTGTGATGCTGTTAGCTTAACAGCGAAACCATGCATGCACAAGAGACATGATAAGAAGACATCCGCTTTAACAGAAGGCAGGCAGAATTCTGCAGTTATTTTATCCTTCATGCATGCGCTTGTGGATGCTAAAGACGCTTTCTAAAGGATCCTTTTGATTTTGAAAGTGCAAAAATCACTTTTAATTATTTCACCAACTGTGAGAGTTTCTTGCCAGCCATAACATTTCCTAAAGGAAATAATGGATAATCTCTTCCTTCTAATTCATGGACAGTGGCGCACTCTGGAGCAAAATATTATAAACCTTCTAAAGGGTTTTTGCAGATCGGGTTTTCATCCACCAAAAAGTTTTTACAGTAAGTGGATAACATCAGGTATGAATCAGATAGCATACCAGCTCGTGCGTCCAAACTTTTGAGTTGAACTCAGCCAAGGCTTCTAAGGTTGCTTTCATAAGGGTTGGGGCATGGCAGAAATTTGGTTCAATTGTAATTTCTTCTGGATGTTACGAAACCATAGAAAGTTATCTTTTGCAACTATTGATGATATTAGTTTCAGTGATAGTCTTCCATCTCTTGCAATGAAGAGCCTTTCTCAGTAGTTGTTGCTGGAAATCTGGCTGTACATTCCACAGGACGTCTATGTCAAAAATGCAGCAGGCTAAAGCTAATCCAGACAAAAAAATGGGAGTCAGTCAGGTGTGCTTGCTCAAAGGAAGGAAGATGCTCATTTCGCTGAAGGGCGTCAAGGATATATAATTTTTGGACAGAGATCTCGTAATGAAATGCCACATGAGTTGGGGCCTGATAACTTGACAACTGGAGATCCTTCTTACAAATTGGGAGCAATGTCATTCCAGTAAACATATCCATTTGAGGAAAAGATACAGAAGATTATTATTTAAGCAGATAGTTGTTTATGTTGGTTTTGAGCATGAATGCACTCATGCTCATCATTTTATGCTATTGCCAGAACTTCTTAAGGTGATTCAGTCACCACATCCTCCTACCAATTAATGTTAATCTCTAAACAATGGTGATGAAAAACATTGTAGAAACTAAGCCTGATATTGATGAGGAATTGCCACCGAGTATTACTTGAGGTATTAGTAATTCAATGAATGGCAACAGACCTCTGAAATCTACAAGAAAGAGGAAGGAAAATGGCTGTATACTACATGTTTTAGTTTGGGCCCTGGTTATGCTGTTGTCTTGCCACCTGAGAGCTTTGATACGCTAAGGATCCCTTTTGTTTATGGTGTTCAAGTGGATAATCAGAGTCTATATCCACTCAAGTGCCTCTGAATGAGCCTGAACTCACAGCATGGCTTAAGAAAGGAACAGCTTTGTGGATTGCTTGAAAGGAACTTATCTGCGATGGCTTTCAAAATTCTGAAAATATTCTCCAATAGTGATACCTATTTCTGGTCGAACTACTGTCTAACAGTATAAATGTAGAAACAACATTCTAAGCTTCTGCGCGAAGAGTCTCTGCTCCCAGTAAGGTTCATCACAATCATACTTTTTCTGAACATCAGCTGAATTTTATGAGCACTTTCCCATTGGAGAAGTCAGTTTCCTTCGTAAAAAGTGTCTAAGTTGGGAGCAGATCCAGTTCACTCCCATTGTCATTATGCAGTGTTTAGAATTTTTGAAGTAATTGCACCGAAACATATCTCACCTCTTATGAAGTTCATTACATTTCTATACTAAAAATTACTCAAATTTAAGGTCCTGCTTGAGAAGTCGATGATGATTGTTGGTGTCCTTTGGACTGAAACATCAAAGCAGCTATGTTGTTGCCCCCATCTTCTGGAAAGGCTTGCATTTTCACATAGAACAGCCAGTTGATCCTAAAATCCTTGGAAAGTCCTAGCCTGCTTTTCTTATTTGAAGTGTGCTACAGTTGTGAACATGTTCTGTAGCTCTCTTGTGATTTTAATCAGCATCTACTTATACATCTGGACCTCCCATTCACCCATGCTTGCATAAGATTCCTGTGTCATTATAAACATGCTATTGTCTATCCTTCTCTTGCATCTGCTTTTTTTACTTACTTGTAATTGTTAATATGTAATAGCTTGTTTTGCAGAGTGAAAGAAGGATTCACATAGCCTTTGTAGTTTGTAATTTTTGATGGAGGAGTCGAACGCTGTATCAATTGGAACTAGGGTGTCTTTTTCACTGCAGAAGAAACGATCAAGCAGATGGCATATGATGTTTTGGTGGAGGTTCCTAATATGTGGAAAAAGCCAAGGAGTTTTGTCTAAAACCAAAGGCCCCTTTCTTTGAAGTTGCTTCAATTACTCGTAGAGTCAAAGGGGTTGAATCTCTTTCTATGAAGAAACAACTAAGGAAAAAGCTGTGGCGACGCCAGGTACCAATCCTAAAACTGAATGTTGTTGTTGTCTATGATTATTTGGAATTTTATATGCACAACTGGAAGCTTTTGGTCATCAAGTTGTTAATTCTTAGAGCTTGCAACTCTCTTCTACTGCATAACGGGACTTGAAATTTTCTTACTTCAAGTCATTCAGTGAAGTCCACCATATTGAAAACGTCAAAAACTTGCTGTTTATGAGGATCACAACCAGGTGAACCATCAGTGCCGGCAAACCACAGCAAGGGATGCTGCTCAATTCCAACCCAGCCAATCAGCTAAAGTACGAGTGCAGCAAAGAGATGTGAATGCTTGATTTCTTCAAAGTCAACTGACGCTCGTCAGTGTTAGAACTTGGACACTAACACTTAGGAAAGAAGTTAGAGTGTCTTTACTGTAGCTTCTGACGACCTCCAACAAACTACTTTTAAACGGACACCATATGGTGTGACATTTTTCTACATACTTTACAAAGTCTACGGAATTCAGCATCATTTGAGAGTATTTAAAATAATGAGGTTTTCTTACAAAATATTTATTTTAAAATTTATCAAAAAATAATTTTATTTTTATCTATATATATATATATATATATATAATATTTTTTAATTTTAAAAATTTTAAAATATTTATTAATAAATAAAAAAATAAAATGAAATGATAAAATGAAATGAAAAACTACCTCAAACTATCTCAAATTAGTATGACTTTGTCGATATTTGAGAGATCTTATGTTTTTCTTTGATTTTAATTTTTTATTTCACATTTTATAATAAAATTTTAGAATAATTTTCTGAAATTTTGATTTATAAAATACAAAAAAAAATTTTAAATCATAATATTTTATTATTAATTATTTTTATTAATTTTTTGAAATAAAAAAATATGATTTCTATTTTAAATATTTCTATTTTTTTTCAGTAATCACTTCCAAATATCCCATAATAATGGCTGCAGTTAATAGATGAGACGTTGTCTAAGTTCTAACTCTTTTGATTCGATTGCTGAATGAATAAATAAAATTAGTTAGGTCGTTATCGTTGAAACTTATGAATAACGAAAATTGCTTACTTCCTTGGTTTAGTTGGCTTTTGCTTGTGAAAGGTGTTCATTCTCATTTTGGCTACTCTCACTTCTTCCCCTTCCGTTCAGTCCAAGCTAACACTTTCCGTCACACTTCATTCAACCATATTCGATTTTTTTCATACATAGATCTTTTTAAATGAATCATCTTAAGAGTTTTTTTCTTTCTGATTCCTTTGTTCGAGATAGATAAGAACGTATTCATGGCGCTAAAAGACCGTATTGATAGTGATGGGAATGCTTGCTACTTATCAGTTAAAAATTAGCAGTAGTTGAATTTAGATTCGATAGTAACCGAGAAGAATGAAATCATTCAATGGTAGTTACATTCAACTTGCTTCATAATGCTTTTTTATAGCATTGATGAAAGAGATATTAACTGAACCAGTAAAACTAGAGCCATAAACGTTTTTCCTTTGTTGAAGAAACAAGAATTGAAATAATAAAACAATTTAATTATAAAAGTTGGGAAGAAGTTTTGTGGTTAGTTGTTGTTGTTGTTCTGAACACTTGAAACACGTTAATCACCAAACAGAAAGCAAAGAGATGAAGATTGAAGAAGGTTTCATTCTGTTTCACTCTGTTCTCGTGAGCACACGCAATTCTTTCTTTCCTTAGAGCTGTAAAGAATCAGAAACAGGACAGAGACAGAGTACTTAAGTAATTTATCATAAAGAATGCAAAGAATAATTCATTCAATCATAAAAAAGCAAAGTAAACGAATTGGTGTACCAAGAAAAAAAGTAATTCACATGTTTATGAAAGAATATTGATTTGATTCAGTGAAAAAAATAATATGAAATAATAAAGAGAAATGATTTCCATTTTGTGTAGTTTTTTTTAAAATTTTTTTTTTATGATGATGATGATCAGTAATGGCAATCGACGACTAGTGCCGACACCGGAAATGCAGCAATCGCCGGAGACCTTGAGAAATCATTCCGTCCTTCTTCCGGAGGTGCCGGAAGATTCAAATCTAAAGAAAGAATATTCTTTTCCTTCTTCGATGATGATTCTTCTACTACTCCAACTGTTGCAGCAGCAGTAGCTGATTGCGGCGATGGCGATGACGATGATGAATCATGCATGCTGCTCAACGGACGGTGCCTTCTCATATGCCCTCCGAGCGCTTGCCCTGACGAAAACTCCGCTCCGCAAATCGAACACTCATGAACTTTCGGCTTGCCGGAAGAATAGCTGATCAACTGTCTCGATGTTGAATTCAAACCTATCTGAAGACTCTCTTCATCTTCATAGTAAGAATCTTTCTTCTCGACCACAGCAGCCGGTGGATGTAACGGCGGCGTCTGCTGCAGAGAAGAAGTAAGTTTGGGTTTCTTATGGCTTGCCCTGTGACCACCGAGAGCTTGAAAAGATGGAAAACATTTGTTACACGTCTTGCATTCGTAAACAATGAACCCTCCTTTCCCATCAGTAGTCGTCGCCGTTTCCGCAAATCTCCGGCTCGTCGAAACAACTACCTTCTCCGGAGTATTAACAGAACCACCACCACTGTTGATCTGTTGTTTTTGATGATCAAGTGTTTCGACCGGCGGCGGGGAATTAGAATCAAGATTACCACGAACCCCACGAGCAAGAAGAATAAGGCAGTGAGCCATATCTTCTTCTTCACCCGTTGCAGTCGTACTGCTACTATTAGAGATATCTGAAATCGACGATGACGAAGCCGCAGCGGCTGCTGGTGCTGTCCCCGTCGCCGGTTGGTGTTGTCTCTTTGTTCTCTTTCCTTTTGCCGTCAACGACGCCATCGTTCCCCTTTTCTTGTAGCTATTCAATTAGCAATCTTCGTCTTGCTTTACAAAGAAGTGAAGCACAGAATTGAGAAGGCGAGAGAAAAGAAGAAGAAGAACAACGATGGAGAGATTTGGAAGAGAGGAAATAGTTAGTTATATATAGTAAGTGTTTGAAGTTTTTATTTAGATAATATAATATATATACCGAGAGAGAGTAACCGAGAATGAATTAGTTCTTCTAATTTATTAGTAAATTAATAATAATTAATATTTGATTAACTCCACTAATCCTAATCCAAAGAGTTTACTTCAAAAAAAAGAAAAAAAAAAAAGAAGACTAAACATAGGAGGATGGGTTACGAAGTTAATTAGCTGGAATTAGGTGGAAATGAAGAAGAGAGGTTTGCTCGTGTGTACTAATAATTTTAGAGGAAAGAGTTGTGTGTTTGTTCTTGTTGTTAATGTTTATAACACACTTTGATAGCTGTTAAATGATAGTAATTAGTCTTTAATATTTACTATACCTGTATTGTTCAAACCATGCATATATAGCTAAGTTAATGAATAATGAAAATTAATTGTCATTGATAGTAGTTATGAATGAAAGCAAAGTTCAATCTTTAGAAAACTAACATGCATGCATGCATGAGTTACAGAAGTAATGAAAGCTATGCGTTCATTTAAGTTTGAGTTACAGAATTAGTGCTTTTATTTTTAGTGAAAGCTTATTTATTATGTGGTGGAATGAGTTAGGTTAATTTTGAGGGCTTGAAAAAACTCGTTTCCTAATTGAGTTCAAGTCCTAAAAAAAAGGGAGGCGTTTGAACTTGTTTGGAGAAATTCAAGCAAAACCATCTCTCTTTTTCTTATTTTATTTCTTTTTGGTGTTTTTTTGTAAATATTGAATCAATCAAACTACCAAAAGAATTATTTATAATAAAGAAAATTTTAAAATAAAATTTATTTTAAGATTTTTTTAAAATAAAAACATATAAAAATTGTATAATACATAATTCATTTATATTTTCTATAATTTATGTTTTTAGAATACTATAAAAAATTTATATATAAAATATAAATTTTTTTAAATAAAAAATAATATTATAAGCACCGCCAAATATTCTCATAAATATATAACTATAAGTGTCGAATTTAAAGTGTGTTTTTTTATATAAACTAATTTTATAAAAATATATTTTTGAGAAGATAAATTTTCAAAATGTGCGTCATCAAAAGTAAAATATAAAAAAATAAAAGTCATTCATAAGTTATTTGTTTAAAAGATATAGTTTCAATAGTTACAAAATTATTTTATATTAAATAATACATTTCTAATATAGAGATATTTTAGGAGGTGTTTGAGAGTGCTTAGAATAAAAAAAATTTTAAAATAAAAAATATTTTATTCTATTTTAATAAATAGGCTCTATTATATTGATTAAAATAATAATAAAAAATATATAATAAAAAAATATTTTTGTTTAATTTTTATATTTTCTTAAAATTTAAATAAATTTTATAAAATATTATAAAAATTTATTAAAATATATGAAATAAAAATTTGAAAATCTTTTTTCTAGAATGGTTGCCAAGTAAACACTTAAATCTTAAATAGTATTATTGTTGTTATTAAACATGTAGTTGGTAGTTATGGAGTGGTGTTTGCTTGTGCCCAACGACTACTGCTGCTTCTACTACTTTTGAATTTGAGAGAGGAGAGAAAGTGGGAGGATAGTAGTTAGCGGTCTTCATGGTCTGCTTATTTATTTTAAAAATATTTTGCAAATCATGAACAAAAACATATATATATTTCTTTCAAAACATTAATTGAAAATCTCATCCATATCTTGATGCTTATGTGTTACATATGTTTCCCATCACTTTACTCTCTTAGAGTTGAAAATTCATGCAAATATATATCTTGAAAATTAAATGAATGAATAAATATCTTGAATATTTTTTTAATTACTTTTTGAGTTGTATTATGATAATAATTAAGAAAACAAAACGGAAGATGGTGTGTTCTTCTATAAAAAAATTTATTTCAGATCAATTTTAGCTAAGTAAAAAATATAAAATTAATTATAATTTATCTTTATAGATATATAAATATAATAAATAAATTTATTATAAATAATATTATTAACATTTTTTATAAAAATAAGTTAAGAATGATTTTTAATAACTTATTAAATACTTTTTATTTCAAATAAATACCTACTATTATTGTAAGCAGTTGATAAAATCATCTGTCCTGTGCTAACTGAAGCCAGTAGTGTAAAGCTTAAACTGAAATGAAAAGAAAAACCTTAATTGATATATTTTAGACTAATGATTAGCTAGCTAAAATAATTAAAAGATTTCTTATTGTTGTTGTAATTAAACTAATTAATCCAGCTCTACTCCTCTTGATGGAATTTTTTACTTTTAATTATAAACACTCCCAGCATGACTACCAAACGATTAATTCTTTGATGTATGTAGGATCAGTTACGCTCGAAGTTAGCGGCGGAGAGCGTGGAGAAGGGGGAGTCCATGAAATCTATTAATTGCTTTTTCTTTTTCTTTCTTCTGCTCAAAGAATTAATTGATTTTTAATTTTCTAATCGACGCAAAAAATTAATCTTGATTGGTTGACTAATAAATGGAAGAATAAGCGTTAATGATTGTTAGATATTGTTAGGTTTAGCCTTTGTTTATGGATAACCACTTTCCACATTTCTCGCTCTCCATGACTCCATGTGCTCCATCCATGGAGATCAATACCAACATAGTTCTGACATTTTAAAAGTATTTTAGTTGTAAATGGAAAGCACACACAAGTAATAGGTGAATGGAACTGGTGGTGGTAGTAGAAAAAATGCATGGATCATGTTAAATAATTTCTAAATTTCTAAATTATTGAGAGAGAATATAATCAAGTTCTGTGATAATGGAGATGTTTAAAATAATTATAAAATAAAACTTTTTTGAAATTAAAAATATAAATTTTCTTCTTTAATTAAAAAAATAAATAATTAGAATATTTTATAATATCGATGATTTTTTAGGTTAAAATTTTAAAAAAGATAAAGTTTTTTTGAAATTAAAAAATATAAAATTTTATTTCTTTGATTAAAAAAATAATATAATATTTTATGAAGTCAACAAGTTTTTTTAAATTAAAAAATTTTAAAAAATATTATATAAAACTTATTAAAAAATATGAAAAAAAATTAGAATGAAAAAGAATTAAAAATTACTCAGAAACATTCACAATATTGATACACTAAATAAAAAAAGGTTGCATCCATGCCTAGAGCTACAAAGGTGACCTATTTTACAGAAATTCATTAGGAAAAAGTTCGAGAAATCAGCATCAGCAACATTTGCATCAAACAAGCCTTTGTTTTTTTTTTTTTAATCTTCAATTCAGGTAGCACTTGCAGTTGATATTCTTCAAAGTTTCTTCTGGTTAGTGGTGGTAGCCGTTGAATAGCCCCACTAGGAAGTTGGAACTAATGCTAAATAACTATGTCAAGAACTTGAAATGAATATGACAGCCACTTTGAAAACCTTGTGGTTTTTGCCCACCATTAGGTACTACTATCTTCACTACTTCCACAGTATTACTAACTCAACAAATCTTTTAGGGCGTGTTTCAAGTGAGTGAAATTCCACTTTCTTCCGCTAGAATTAGAATTTCACTCACTTTTTTTGTTTCAATTGCAAATAGAACTGAAAATTCGAGTTCCCAATTCTATACAAGTGAAACTCAAGTTCCACTATATTTTTTTTTTTCAATTCACTTTCAACCCACTTCAACAATCAATTAAAACATAAAAACTAAACTCTACTTCCAACTTATTTTTCAAAAAACTCTACTTTCTATTTTTCACTTTCACGTAACCCAGTTACGGGCATTTGAAATATGCCCTTAATGAAAGTTGCTGACAGCTTAAGCAAAAACCATATTCTCACTCAACTCAAAGCTTGATTAGTCAAGTACACTTGAAGTTTTCACGTCGATACAAAAACTGCTTGCTTGTTTCCGAAATTGAAGGGCCAGAATTTGGTTGCTTCTTTGCTGGTATGTGTCACCAGCCTTTACTAACTGTCGTATGCCGTAAAATGAACATCCAGATATATGATCTTCAAGATACAAGCTGGTCTTGCTTTGCCGATACTCTGCAGTATCTTTTTCTGCTACATATCATCTCGACCTATGAATCATTCCATCACCCACTCCAATTTCTAGAAGAGAATGATACTGGTTAGTCTAAATACAGACAAGGAACAATACCCATAGGCCTGACTAAGTATCTACTATGCAAATCCTTCAGATTCACATTGTTACCATAGCAAAAAGTAAGATTGAACTCGTAATCTTTCATGTCAGTATGACCTTAGCAATGATCCATACTTTCTACCAATACATTGGACACCTCGGAATGTACTATCAAGAGTCCTACAATATTGCTGCTGCTTACGCTTTCAGAAAGACTTCATCACCAACATCCTGTCAAGGAGGAGACATGCCCAAACTCCAAAGGTTCCACTTTAAACCACTGTCCTCTATGGCAAGCAACAACAATATTTCAGGAAAAAAATATTTCTAGGGGGGAACAAGGAAACAGAAACAATCATGCAAAAGAAAAGGGTTCAAGGAGAGAAGCTAGATTGAGAAAGAATTCAAATAACGATTCAAAGCAAGAGAGCTTGGAAAATTTGTTAATCATACACCCAAAAAGAAAGGCCACATTCACACAATACAACTGGCGCTCCAAATCCATATCAATAGTCTAGAAGATATGTAAATCGGTTATAGTAAAGAAAACTTCCATAGTGCAGGAGAAGTTATAAAGAATTAGTATTTAACAAAGAAGTGATAATCATGGAGCTTATCCACTCAAGAGGACAAACTATGTAGTCAAACAGAGCCATCTGTATACAAGCAGAAATATACTGCATAATCTGTGCATAATCTTGGCACTCATGTTGACATCTACAGATTTTGTCTCCTGTGTAATACCAATTCTATTAACTAGAAGTAGTTGCAGTGATCACCTTCTAAATACAAGAGTTGAATCACTCATTGGGTGCACTAGAACTGGCACTTTGCGCTGCTTCTAACATGGTCCTAGCTTCACTATCATGATCCGCAAGCTCTGCTGGTGTCTGTAAACATCACAATTTAGCAAAAACGAAACTGTTAACATAGCATGTAAAAGCTAAAGTAGAATATTCACAACCTTTCCAATAGTATTTCTGCTATTAGGAGAAGCACCAGCATTGAGCAACAGACGCACAACATCAGCATGTTGTCCTCTGGCAGCATGATGGAGGGGCTGGATACAAATTAGAACAATGTCAATATGACTTCACAAAGAGCGAGATTTCCAACCATTTTTTTGGTTCTTTCTGAGTAAAGATTACTACCCTTCATTTAAAAACAAGAACTTACCCTATAAATTAGAACAATGTCAATATGACTTCACAAAGCGCGAGATGTCCAACCATTTTTTTTTCTTTCTGAGTAAAAGATTACTACCCTTCATTTAAAAACAAGAACTTACAGTTTCGCCTTCAGAGTCGATGGTATTTAACATTCTTGTTACAACCTCAGAGCTCCCAGCAACATCAAATAGAAACTGCACGATATTAGTGAAACCTGCAGAGATAGTTTGTTTTAGACCATTCTAATGTTTCCAAGTATAAATCACAGTAAGCATCTAGCCAATGGAAACTTAATCAGGATAATGAAGTAGAATAGAAAGTATTTGTTTGGATATGAAAATAAAATAAAAACACAGTAAGGAATTGAAAGTTTACTATCACAAAGGAAAACACAACCATCATCCCTAACCATCTAAGCTTTGAGAAAGAAACCGGTTTTTACCTCCAGCACAAGCATCATGAAGGGGTAAAGCTTCTTCCTCATCTTTGACCTCTATGTCAGCTCCTCGTTCCACCAACAGCTGCATTTACATAATCAGCTTCTTACTCATAATAAAGAGCACTAGCAGCATTTGATTTTAAGGCTAACCTGTACGCATGGAAAATGACCATAAAGACAGGACAAGTGCAAAGCAGTATCTCCATCTTCAACAGGATCATCAATACTACCATCATGATCATCTGCAACTACTTAAAAAGTCATAAAGGTCATAAGAAGTACACAAAAGACAGTCTGCACAACCACTGTACAATGCTACAAATAGAGGACATGCACCTGGCTGCAAAAGCATTATGAGCCAAGAAAGAGATAGGCTCACTAAGCTAAAAGGTCCTTAAAACATCCATTGCAACCCATACCACTCCACTGAACATGAACTCAGCTAATTGAATATAAACTATCCTCTGACTCAAGGAGTAAGCCCTTTCTTTGCTTTATGACCATAGCAACTATGTCACCAAAATTGCAAATTATATAATAGAGGGGCGCGATCATATTATTCGCTATAATTGACAAACACTAAAACGACTAATAATAGTCTGTGACTGATATTTTAGGTTTAGTAGCATATCGTAATCTATAGTATTTGATATCATCCGACCTCTCACGATCCTCAAGATTCATTTCCTCATGAAACGATAACCTGAAACCAAAATCCAGTACACATATTCATTCATTATTAAAGTTACAAAACTCCTAGTCTAATCTAATTATACTAGTCTAAGATATACGACTTATCTGTACAGGAGGACACAAATACGATTCAGGTTTTAGGTTAGCCCCTTGCACTTCTTCAAACAAAATTAAAATGCCAACATATGCATTTAATTCTTCTACAACAATGCTCTGGCATATACTATAATTTACGAAATTATTTCATGGCCGCTGTGAGGATAAAGAGAGCATACAAAGAATTCTTAAACTTTAAAATGTGAAGCAAAAGAACCTCTAATACTACATTCAACCAATAGCATCATCTAAGACAGTTAGTAGATTATCAAAAGACTCAAAGCATCTACTCTGACATTGAAACAAGACTATAAGCTCAGATGTTCAAAAATAATGCAAAATTACAAAAAAGAAACAGGATTTCCGGAAAAAAATAGAAATAGAAAGAAATTCTCTAAAACTAGCTCCTACTGAGATTGCATTTCCCACACTGCAGAGCTCTTTACCCCATATCGAATGCACGTCGATGTCCAACTGAAGGATCCACACTTTCAAACAGAACAGGTTCTGATACAGAGCACATACAAGGAACATTTTAAAACAGCACCACGATGATAATTCCCAATCTCTTAAACACTTTCATTAAGCAATAAAACATCAATACAGGATTCTGCAGATTCAAACAAAACACGAACCAAAAACTGAAAGCAACTCCATTGTTTCTTCATCAGTCATTTGATCTATTTACTTTCTCCTGCGCGTTGAGTTGCAACTAAACAACTCTACATAGTTAAACAGAGCATGAAGTGACAAAGTAGAAAACACAATACCAAACTCTAACGAAACTCATACTTAAACAATGTCTCCGTGGCTAGAAACTTCTTAAACCAGTTACTTCAATTCTTATCGATATACAAATCATGTAAACAGAACAAAGAAAAAATTCCAAAGAGGAGGCCCGCTCAAATTGAATTTAAATCATTTCGAAACAGATCGAGATTGGAAACCAAGGCTCAGTTCGAAATCAACGGACCTAGAGCTTGACGGAGAGCTTCAAGGTCGCCCTTCTCAGCGGCGTTAGCGACGGGATGAACAGGTACGTCATCAGACCACGCCTCTTCTTCTTCCAACTCCGATAAAACTTCCGGATCTTCTCCTTCATCGTTACGCCGACCATCTCCTGCAATCGCCATCCCCGCCGATGACTTCTAGCTCGAGCTTTCTCTCTCTAAACGGCTCTCCTGCGCTCTCTCCCGCTCGGTTTTACACTCTGGTTGCTGAGAACAACAAAGCCCTCGCAAAACATTTACCTATTAATCTATTTATAGTCAGACAAATGGGGTCCTGTACTGCCAAGCATGGCATACTATTATTGGACAGTGCTCGTGTTTTGTGTACTCGCCAGAATATACTCGTGAGTTTAGCTACACAGCTGATCGTAACGGCTGGAACTAAAGTTGGCTGGATATTTGTTTAACTCAAGATCTGTTAAATGATTCGGCCTTTAAAACTTGATATTGAAACCATTAGGCCGTTAATGGGCCTGGTTTCAGCTCATTAACATATTCTCTGTAAACAAAAAATAAAGACATTTAAAACCATACTTATCACCGTTAAAACTTAAATTAACTTTTTTTTTCAAATAATCTTCTATAAATTTTTATATTCTAAAATTTGAAATATAATAAATTATACATAATATATATATATATATATATATATATATAAGAAATAAAAAAAAAAATTTTTAAAAATACTTTAGTTCTGAACTGTGACTGAAGTGATATTTCAAATCTAAATTTTACTATATAAAAATTATAAATTATAATTTTATTCATAAAATTTTAACTTAACCAAAATATAAATTTATCTTCAACCGATCACTTGATCAAGATAAAAAAAATAAAAAAATAAAATATATATATTATATTATTTTAATTTTTTTAAAAATAAATTTTATTTTTAATTAAAAATAACAAAATAAATAATAACACAATATAACCATGTAATATTTAGTTATATTTTTAAATTTAAAATAATTTTTATATAACTCATAAATATATTTAAAAAATATGAATCTCAAAATTAAAAAAATAGTTTTTTGAAATGAAATAACAAGCGGAGCATCCATCCACTCCTTTTTCTCTCTCTCAAAGCATTCGCACGGTGCCGGAGATCAGCACTAAGATTTCAGCCACCCACTATACGCCTCATAGCAAACAACCGGCTCCACTTCCACGTCAGCTTAGCGTGTGATCCTATCCGTTTACAGCTTCAGTGGAACCCATGCAATACAATTTTTTCAGCGGCGGCTAGTAGTAATTATAAATTCCCAACTTCAGCAAATTATAAAAATTTAAAATTTTTTGTCGCGTCGAGATTACGTGTTGTAGTTATTTCATGCATGGCGGTGCTTTGTCGGAAACATCAACCAACAGCTCAACTACCGCGTCGGCCACCTGGTTCATCTCCTCCAGTCATCACTTTAACTATCAGTTTACATAAAATACCCCTATAGTTATAATTTCTTGCCAACGGAAACAGCTACAGACAAGGAGTAAAATGTAAGTGGCTCTTACCAACACGTCGGCAGAGATATTTTACTGTGGGCCCTACTTCACCGGCTAGTATAATACTACCCAGTCTTCTGCACCACCTCTTCTCAGGCCAGCAGCGAAAGCTGGTTTCGATCTATTCCAGATTTAGGTTAGTTTTAAATCTCCAGATTTTCGTTTCTATTTCTATTGGAAGATTTGCCGATTGAAAATTTTCCGTTAAAGTTTTAAGAAAATTTTTCGGGATAATTTGGCTCGTGGTTTGATTCGTGGTGATAGACATTCAATCGGCTCGGCGAGCTTTTCGGAGAGTGAATTTGAATATATTTAACTTTGGAACTTTTGAGATTAATAGAAATGGGATAGTTTGATAAAATATTGAATTTGGGACTTCAAAATCTATGTTCATTTAATTAGGTTTCGATTTATTATTATTATTATTATTATTAATTTTTTGTTTTCTTTTAGTTTTGAATATTTTGTTTGTTTCTTGTTACATGGCTACTTGATTTTTTTTTTAATTTTTTTTTTTTATAAATCATCTCATTGTATAAATTTTGCAGGTGGAGTAGAAGAAGATTATCAAGTAATGGAGTGCTTGGAAGGTCTGGGGAAGTTATCAATTGATGAGGGGCAAAATCAGATAGAATTTGGGTGCGGGGAATTTGGGTAATTAAAATGTTCACATCGCAAGTTTTCTGGTTTTGAATTTATAGCAAAAGATGTTTTGGTTTTGTGCTTATGTATTTGAATTTGGGGTGTGTTGTTTGTAGTTGTGCACATTATAGGAGGAGATGCAAAATTAGAGCACCTTGTTGCGGAGAGGTATTTGATTGTAGGCATTGTCACAATGAAGCGAAGGTGAGATTGCTTTCCGTCGTTCTCTTTTTCCAAATTTGTATTTCTGTCAAAAATTCTGATGTTTTTGTTTTATGTGAAAATTAAACTTATGGAAATAAATGTTAGAGGTCTTACATTTTTTTATTGGGGTGTGCAGAACTCACTTGATGTGGATCCTCGGGACAGGCATGAGATCCCTCGCCACGAAATCAGCAAGGTAGAAATTCAAATCTATATGCTTGAAGAGTCCTTTCAATCGAACTGAACTGAGATAAAAGATCGTTTTGGAAAGTCTTGGAAAATGAAGTACTCTTCGCACGTTTTGCACATTTTTGGAAGATGCTCGTATTGATTAGATCCCTTCAACAGTCTTTGTCTTTGCATTTCCTTCTTTAGGAGTCGTGTTACACGAATTATTACTGACTCCGTTTGTGGTGGTGGTGGTTTTTGTTATCCAGGTTATCTGCTCCCTATGCAATACAGAGCAAGATGTAAGTAATCTCTTTGATATGACTGATCTTCTGTTAGTTTTGAAAAGGCAGACTGTAAATGCCTTTTTAGAGTCGCTGCTTATCTTCCATGCTTCTGTTTGTCACCAGATTGAACAAAATTGTAGGAAGTGTGGGGCTTGCATGGGAAAATACTTCTGCTCAAACTGCAAGTTCTTTGATGATAATGTGAGAAATAGTTTTTCAACTGTGATTGGTATGTTGTATTTCTATTTTACGTTCTCCTAATTAGAAGTCAATTTTACTTTTCAGATCTCAAAGAACCAGTACCACTGCGATGGGTGTGGAATTTGCAGGTCCATACTCTATATGCACTCTGAAGCTGCTCTTGTCATGTCTCTATCCCACAAATGTTTATGCCTAGTTGATTCATCTTCCTCACTTTCTTATGTATATTCTACAGAACTGGCGGTCAGGAGAACTTCTTTCACTGCAATCGATGTGGTAGGTTCCGCTCAATTTCTTTGTCCGAGAGTAAAGAATGACTTCCTGAAACTTAAATTCCGTACTCCGACTGACCAAATTATCCTCATTATCTGTTTTTATATTTCAGGATGCTGCTACAGTAATGCCCTGAAAGATTCACACCATTGTGTGGAGAGAGCAATGCATCACAATTGCCCTGTTTGCTTTGAGGTAAGATATTTGCTAGCTGATGGATGTAACCTAGTTGGTTAGCTCGTTTCTCAAGGTCATGACTTTCGTTTGATGTTACAGTTTTTATTTGATTCCACAAAGGATGTTACTGTGCTAGAATGTGGTCATACCATACATTTGGAATGCCTGAAGGAGATGAGGAATCATTTTCAGTAAGTATTGTTTTCAACCTAGTAATTACATATAGAGAGACGTTCTCAATTATTTCACAGTAACTTTGACTCTTTAAAGTATAAATAATGCAATATAATTGAATAACACTGGTCAATTTACTCAGATTTGCATGCCCTGTTTGTTCAAGATCAGTATGTGACATGTCCCTGGTGTGGAAAAAGCTTGATCAGGAGGTATATTCTATTAAACTAATTATTAGTCCTTCAGAAATTATTTGTGATTCGATAGGAAGCACCTACTTGTGGCAAGTATGGGTTTAACATCATGGACACCATTTCTCAGGTTGCTGCAACACCGATGCCACCAATGTATCACGCCAAGATGGTAAGCACAATATCTGATCAAGTTTCTTGTTAACGGGTTTTATCATGTTATCTCTAAGAACTTCCAAACGTAAATATTATCTAACAACAATTTTCAGGTTTGGATTCTTTGCAATGATTGCGGTACCAACTCCAATGTTCAGTTCCACATAATAGCTCACAAGTGCATGAGCTGTAATTCTTACAATACACGGCTGACAAGAGGTGGTCCAACTCCTTGCACCTCAAGGGTTTGAAAAGGTTTCCTTCATGGAGTTGCTGCTCAGATGAACTGAAATAAATTCTCTGCTGGATGATAAGAGTTGGATATCAGGGAGGATCTATTTGTACGTTCTCCTTGCATGGCGTCATTTTTGGGAAGGGGATGGTTCTGTATTTCTGTCGAGGCGCTGATGAAGGTTCAATCTGGTGTGCGCTCTGGAGGTTGTTAACATCTTTTGGACATACAATGCCTCTGGTGAAGATGTTCCCAAGATGCCAAAGAGGGGGGTATCTGCTCTATGGCAATGATTTGGCTTTTGCCAGTTTGACTCATCTTATATGTGAATTTGCTTACCACCGTTTTGTACTTTTATTGATGTTGTATGGTCGTGGGAATCCCTGCTATCTTTCTTGATCTCTCAATGAAAATTTACCTTGTGGATGAGATTCTATAATACTATGGATTCTCCTTCTGTCCAGCAAATTTCTGCTTTGAAGTTCTTACTGCGTGAGAAGTTTGTTTACTGAGTAGGCAAAAGATTCTATTCAGACAAGGTTTGGCTTTCGCTATCTAGCATTTAAATATTATTCTGTTCTCTGGATTTTTACATATAAGTGGTACTCTAGGTGCAGCATCTTTAAAGAGAAGTGGATACATCTTGCAAAGATAGTGACTGCATCAAGAGATAAGACTGCATCTGTTTCCACAATATCTGATTAGCATCAAGGTTTCTCTCTTATTCCCTAGATATTTAATATTGCTCAAGTATGGTTGTGTTTGTTTCAATAAGGCTTTAATAGAGACATTGACGATGCAGTTTTCTATTAAGTATGATTAGTATACGACATTATGTTATGCTGGAAAACCATATGTTTGCTGAAACGTATAATATCCAACTGTACATAAATAAAGCATGTCGCCAATCTACCCATATTGGTTCTCTTGCATATGAGCTCAGAAATGTGAATAGAGTAAGTATAGGCCAAGGAGTAATTATCTGTTCATCACTGTGTTCACAGTTCCTGTTGAAAAAATTTCAGTCTCAAAGCAGTAGTTCGTGACTTAGATGTTATACTTCACCCACTGAAGTAGCTATAAATTCTTGTATTATTGGTTGCATGGGTTAATTTGTTGTCTTGCATATCTTTGTAAAGGCAGGTACCTGTTATAATTCCTCTTATTAAGGTGACTCTTCTTGCTTTATATCTGTGAATTAGATAGGCTCATTTGTTACTGAACAATATAAGATGGTACATAGGAGCCAAGTACAAGTGCAGACATTGGTGAAAGCCCTTACCTTCTCTGTCAAGAACAAATTCAAAAACAACGCCACCATAGAAGTGCTATTATTTTGGATCTCACTCCGTATGACTTAAAAATTTATCTCTTCTTGTCTTGTTCGACATGTTCTCAATAACAGAAATGGGCAGTAACATTCTCCAGAAGATCTTTCATCTCGAACAAATTCCATGTTAGGATTTTATTGCATTTAAGTATTAGATTCCTCTAACTGTGTATTTCCAATGTCAGACCGTTGTGTAGAGTTCCTTTTACCATCCCAGGAAAGAAATTAACTACAATAGTGGGGATGGTGCTGGTGCCTGGGAACTCTGACCAAAAATCCCTACAGTCACATCAAATAAGCACCTCTCAGTAAAATTTACAGTTGAAAAGCAAGCAAATTTGATCAGAAGGGGAAAGGAGCAAAGGAGTTCATACCACAAAGTAGAAGGTTTCGAGGTGGAGGGCGTTCCTTTACAGGGTTGGGATCAGGGTCATGGACCCTAATATACATCTCCTGCCCGAGGTACCAGTTTGCCACCAGTTGCGAACGCAGATTCCACATCCCAGGGTTGTCCAGGTACGCGTATATTGCAGTCCATCCTCCAGGATATACCTGTATGGATTAACATAGAGGAATCCTGATTATACAGAACAACTGCAAATGGAGTTGTTTGCACAGATTTCTTTAAGCATCATAATAGCCAAGGCAAAAAGTCTTTAGCTGTGTGTTATAGTTATGGTAAACCGTTCTAACTGCATTCATCAAAGCACATGCTTTATAATAAAAAGAGAGAATTCCGTATAAACTTATTAAAGTGCTGCTTAGAATTATCAAACTGGAAGGGAGTTTGTTTTCAACCTGAACAGTAGAGCGAACGACTGGATCCAATAGATTGTAGCTGTCCCTTGATCCAGGATTCCACTCACCATTGCCAAACCTGAGGATAAATTTTGATATTTTAGTCCGAATTAAGGCATGTATTGTGGCGGTTTAGAAGATACTGCTGGTTGTGACAGATACCCAACAACGTAGAATCCAACACCATCAAGATGCCAAGAGTCCATAATGTTCCTGTGGTTTCTGAAAACAATCTCAATCCACCCTTTGTGATACCCACTGACCACTGACGTTCCTGGTGCTGCTTGCCCATTGATTGACTGCATTGGGAATGCATCGAGCTGGTATACACCTGAGCCATTCACAAAGTAATCTGCAAGCTTCAGAGGTGTTGACGGTGTCATGTAGCTGACATTATTAATAGTGTAGGCGCGTCGACCGCCTATACTTGCTTGCAACGCATGGAGGAGAAAAGTCTGGGAGATCGTTACATTGGTCACATTAAATGTCCCCTGTGGGTTTGGTCTTGCTGCTCCTGTAGTCATATTCCATCTAATAAAATAAAACTTCGCTTAATCAAATGTCATACAAGAGTATGTTTGCATCATTTTTAAGGAGTCTGACTGAGAAAGAACCTAATAGACTTTGCTTGATCAATGGAGAATTGCCGATCCAGTTGAAGGGGACCAGACGGTAGAGGTCCATTTGGAGGGTTGTTTGAATTTTTATAGTGAAGCACTGCAACACCATTGATGTCAGAGCCATTCCTTGTATCTATTTGGGTAGGGCTAGCTACAACATAGTAATCTGCATCTGGTTGGTTTGCAGTGAGAAGGACTGAGTAGGACTGGCCAACGTGCACATCGAGAGAATCTAGAGCTATTTGCTGAGTGTAAGATCCTTCTGTTTCCACCAATATCATCTTATGTTTCTGAATTCTGAAGTTGAAACTGAATGTATTTCCCACATTTGAAATTCTCAAACGGTATGTTTTCCCTGCAAGATGGATAGACTAATTAAGGGATCATAAGTACATAGGAGTACCAGTGTAGCTGCTTTAAGTGATGCTTTTACACCATCACTCACCTTGCTCAACTTCTATAAATTCATGATTTATCCCCAAGACATTGTTGTAAGGTGCCTTTCCATTTATGAGAATGTAGTTGATAGGATTGAGACCGCTGCGCTGTCCAGCAGCAATCTGTCTTGCTTCCTGTTATCATTGATTTATGAAGTTCATAAGTATTCACCTTTTATAATCAGAGATTACAGGTTTGGGAGATTAGCATAAAAAATATTTATGATTTTGTGAGATTCATAGCTGTAGTGAATTTATTAAATATCACGAACTTTTTTTTATCTTGATTTAAGATGGTCTGAGCTATTACAAACTTCATTGTCAGTAAGAAGACCTTAGCTATATAGATTTTTGAACAACTCTTACACTACTTCGGCGTCGTCGTACAAGCTTCTAGAAAGTAAAGTATTGTATATGATTTACCACTGGATTGATATGCTTCTATTCTCTTTCATCGTGAAATGAGTCAGAAAAATGTCAAAATACCTTCCAAGAAATGGAATTCCAATCTCCAATTAGGAGATCAAACTCTGCATCTGGCTTAAGGAATGGTACAAGAATAACTTCTCGGTTATTGACTCTAATAGGTCCAAATCCGCCGGCTGCCTTTTGAAAGTTGATTGATGGAAAATAGAAGAAGCTCCCAATTTGGTCCTTGACTTGGAATACATAAGTCCAGTTCTTACCAGGATTGATTGGGCAGTTAGTTCCTGATACTCCATCCTGCCATGAGTTTAGTCTTTGTTGTATTCCGTTCCTGCATCAAACCCACATGTTTAGAACCACTGTTAGTTTCTTGATGATGCCATTTAAAACCAAGTGTTCCAACTTTCAAAATTGGCAAGATGCAGCAGTCATGTTCAACATGGTCTTTTTTTTTTGGGCAACTCAAGGAAGAAGTGAGGAGCCATTTGCTTTGCATATCCTTGGTTTATCCTACATTGTAGATCAAGCCCTTTAAAATTCACTTCTTAAAGGCGAGGGAGATAACTGTCATGTGGTCTTAGGTGCACAGTTATGAGAACAACATCAACAATCTGATCCTTACTTTCCAAGGTTGCTACTGGAACAGAATATTTATTCTGAAAACTTGAGCATGGTTGGCAACTTTCTTTCTGCACTTTATACCTTGGGTGTTTTAGATTAAGTAGACATCTCTCCTCCAAAATGGGATAAATCTACTACCTTGTGTCCAGTGACCTACAATTTGCTCAATGTGGTCATTAGGCAACAACAAAATTTATAGTTTAATATCTTATCTATTTGGGTTACATAATAAATTGATCTTAATACGCAACATGCATAATCTTGATGCACCCAGTTCCTGCTGAAGTTGGAAAATTGTTTAGAAAGGTAATAAAGAGCAACCAAAAGTGCCCTATTGTCTGAATCTTCCTTCTCTATCCCATTGCTTCTTTAATAGGTTTGAAGCTTGTATGTCCAGATAATATTATCAAGAAAAACTTAATTTGGAGTACTTATACTTGACTACTAAATCTAGAATCAGAGTCGATAACAGCTAGCAACAATTTCCTGCCAATTATTAATTTCTTGTTATTGCTTTAAATTTAGAATGCTTTTAAGATGTTATGCTTCGCACGTACCAGGTCATGAGAAGCGGCTCGTCGAGATTGTTGAAGACGGTCACACGTATGTTGTCGTTCGTGGTTGTATTGATGAGAGGCCCTGGAAACATTCCATTGATCGTGATGACCTGTTGCAGCAACACACAGAAGCTCTGGGGTAGGTAAATACACCAATCTCTCTAGATAGAACATGGGAACAAATTCTGGTAGACGTATTGAAGCTTGCTTACAGATGACGGTATGAAATTTGTTCTGATGAAAAAGTGAAAACTCTTACCGGCTGATTGGTTCCGACTGGTCTGACGTTCCAGTCAGAGGAAACATTCCATCTGAAGAATAAGTTCGCAGCTGCACAAACTGAGAATCTAAGAACAAGTGCTGAGAACAGAATCAGCAGTTTGCAACAGAGCCCCTCCATGATTCTGCGCCTACCTGGAGTGGAGTTCCAAGAAATGAAGAAGAAGTTTTCAAAGAATCTATATTGGTGAAGGCATCTTAGTAGGTGTCTGTGCCATGGAAATTTCTACAAGGTACGGAAGGGAAGTTAATACAAGTTTACTCAGTTATAATTTTTAGACAACTTAGAACAAGGCTACTTCGAGATAAAAAGAAGAGTCGCCGCATCGCTATCGGCAACGCGTTGTTTCGTTCACAATGACGGAGTCTTTGTTCGTGTCTCTTAAGAAAACTCCTGAGTTTTAGACTAGTTTTATGGTTTGATATTATTGAGTTGGTAGTTTGAAAATGCAATATGACTGTAGTTGAAGGTTTTATATTGCCATGATCTTGAGCAAAGACCCAACTGCTCATTTGCATGCAGAATGCTCCGAAGTAATGTTTGCTAATTTTCTTTTTTATTATAATTGTTGTCTGTTTTTCAATAGTTATCTTTTTGTCTGTACGTTTTCATATATTATGAAAAAGAGTTGTTTTTATACCGAAGTGAGTTTTTTTTTAAAATAAGTTTAAAAGATAAAGAAATTTGCTTATTGCAAAATCTATAAACATATATTTCTGAACATGTATATGAAATAAAGCTCTTCATTTATATATTTTGCTAAAGAAAAACAGTCTCTTTAACTGCAATTACCTATAAATAACTAATAATTTATTTACCGTATTAAGTAAATGAACTTTATCTTTCTACTTTCATGTTTGTAAAATCATAAATATATGATATGCATCATAAGAAACAATCAAAATATAAAAATCAGGGTGATCTTCCAATTGACTTTTCACTAATTAATATAAAAAATTATGAGTTAGAAATTATTATCAAAATTTTATTTCAATCGGATCACGAATTGATTTCTATGCAGTCACTTGATCAAAATAATGAAAATTAAAAAAAATTCAAAAAATATGTACTGAGCTTTTTTATCTAATCATGTGATCGAATCACGATCAATTCGTAAACCGATTGAATTAAAATTTTTCAGTATATTTTTAATTCATAAAATTTTAAATCAAAAAAATTAGATTTAAGTGTCATTCTAATCATAAATTGAAAAATAAGTATCCGAAAATACTTTTAAAGATGAAGTATTTCTATTCCTCCTCCTTAAAAAACAAGTAGTTTAAAAATAAATTTTTAAGTTCTACAAGAAAAGACCTTTGCATTTGGTTTTAGCATATATTAGCCCTAATCTGGTTGTGCTTTTATTCATCAGAACTGAAGCAGCAGAAGCAATAAACAATATCCGCAAACAAGGAGAAAAAACTTTGAGCGCGGGCGAGAAGCAATGGCGACACTGACGCCGTTATCTTTAAGCTCTTGCCAAGCCCATAGCGACGCAGGCAGTAGTCCGTTTTCCTCCACCTACATTGCTGCCGGCTTTGCCATTGTTGCCCAGAAGAAGGTCAAGAAAAAAGGTTAGGTACCAAAAGAAAGATTTAATCTTTGAGATAAACGTTGCTTCTTTTTTGTTCATCAATGAGTATATTTTCTCTTGTAAGTATTTATGCGTTGATATGAAATTAATTCAAACAGTTGGGCAATGTTCTTCTTTAGAAATTCTTCGAGCTTAAACTGTCTGCAAAATCGCAAATTGTGTTTGTATTTTGTTCTTTCTTTATTGAGCGTCAGTAACTGACTGGGAAGGTTAGAAATAAGTACAATTCTGTAAATCTTGAAGTTTTAATCTTTGGAATTGATTAAAAGTTAAAAGGGCTATATTGTGAGGTGAGCAGCAATATGAAAAGTTGAAAGCTTGAACTTTATTTGGTGAATGCTAGCAATTTCTTAAATTGCTAGGAGACTGCTAGGAAGACCTCTAAAATTATACTAGAAACTTGATAGTATCTTTTGTTGTTACCTTAATGCTGGAAATTTCTTAGTGCCGTTGAATGAAAATGTGGAGCATGGTTTTTCTTGTTCTCGATGTGGTTGTGCAATCAGATAATAGTGAAGGAAGATGTGACAGAGCTGGGGAAGAACGGCCAGCTACTAGAGGTGAAGACAGGTTACTTCCGCAGCTACCTTCTTCCCATGGAATGGCCCAAATTGTTACCCCAACACTTATCAAGAATGCACCAGTGTTGATGAGCACTATTTTGCTTTGAATAATCTATGCTGTTTTGGAGCTACATGTCCTATTTTCACTAAGAGAATGTCGCCTATCATGCCTTATGCATTTCTGTGGTAGCTTCATATTTCTTTCCTTTAGTTGCGAGAAATTTGAAATTTTATATAGATATGCTATGCTCTTCGTTTAGGTAGCCCCTTCGACCTTCATTGAATTCTTTTCATCGCTACAACTTCAGATATTAAGAAAATGCTTGGAGTAGGCAACACTGGGAAAGGAAGTTTTCAATAAAACGACAATGACCGAGTGTCTTTGAGATGGTCAACTTCAGAACATAGAACATTTCGTGAACTCCCTTCAAAGAGTAACCTTTAAGAACTGCAGCTTGACTATAGAAAGTTGCAAAAGCTGATCTGCCAATGCAGAGACATTTTACTTTAGCAATGGAATTAAATCCTGCTGAAATCTGTGAATTTATTTTCAAGTTGTCCAATGAGTGAATTTTGTTGGGTAATAGTCTGTCTTGCTTACAGAGAAATGAAGATGGAAGAACAGAGAACTGAGGCAGACAAAAGGCGGTAAGAGTCACCGTTGTTATTAATTTGGAGTGTTTCCTCATGCAATTAACACCGACTGTTTAGCTTACTGAATCCAATATAATGTTATTGCGAACCAAGTTTACATAATTCAGTTTCCTGCCCTCAAAAATTTCTTAGGTAAAAGAGGAGGCCCAACAACTTGCTCGTATTGTTGAAACAGTTCGTGCAGTTAAGGTTAAGTGCAAAGGCGGCAAAGGATAGCAGATGTTTGGAAGGTGAGTGCACAAGCAAATTTGCTAATTTGCTTCTGAAGGATGAATTTCTTAAAATCGATCTTTTGGAAGTGTTAGAGCACTAGATATTACTGACATAATTAAAGCACAGCTTCAAAGGTACTTGCTTTGAAATTTATTGAAGTTCCAATTAAAGTCGTATCGTGAGGTTTAGGGTTGTGTTTCTCCTTTAGCTTTCAGCTAATTTTTATGCAGTGATATTGATTAGAGGATTATTTCTCTTCCGGAGACCCATGAAACAGGAAGTACATTGGTGGAGCTGAAGTTGCATCCAGATATTACTGCTCAAGTGCGACTGATGTGCTTGCTTAACTAATTCTGCAACACTCAAGTTCTGTCACCTGCTAGGAAGTTTCAAAATTTCTTGAACAAGTATGCCCTCCCTTCCCACTATAACTTGTTAGTTTTTGTCTATAGCTGTTTGTCTTAATAGCAGACTCCAAAACAAGGGATAAGGCTCACTTGTTATAGTTGTTGTGGTACAGTTTTGCCTTTTAGCATCTGCGTTGTAAATAGTAAATATCCTTCAGAAGAACTTTTTCAACTTTCTATTCGTTATACAGAACTGTTTGGCATCTTGAGTTGTAATTGATACTGATTTCTTCTTTAATAAAGCATTTCTTCTTTACCCCTTTTTATTCAGTAAAAGAAAGATGTCACTGCAAAAAATTGCCAAATATATTCTTAGGCGCAGATTATTATATGCTTTGAATACATAGTATTGGTAGACAACCCACTATCATTTTCTTTCAACTTTTTCCTTGTCTCCATTGAAATTTTCAACCTTGAGAGTGTAAAGATGTGAAATGCCATTTTTTTATTTGCATTTCAATGAAGAAATTTCTGGTTTATTATTGCTCAGAAAGGCTGGAAGCTATCTTTTGCTACATTTTTTTCTTTCTGGCTACCATGAATTGTGATAGTAGCTCCTTTATTCTTAGGAATTTCAGAGTTCTTTGACAACACTTTGCTGCTGCCTTAGGTTCAAGATAATTCACAATAGAGTCTTGTCATGGTTGTTATTCATCAATTTAACTTGGTGATAAAATCTACACCATACTAGCTTAGACTCATGGGATTGCAAATATTAAGTATATATGTTGAATACTGATGTTAATACAAACGGATGTTCATGTAAATCAGTTCGTAAGTGAATCTTCTTGTTGACTTATTTTAATGTTGGCCGGCATCTTATCCACTAAAAGCTACCCCATTACTCCTTATGCTGATTGATGACTCAACAATAGCAACTTCAATTAGTTGCTGCTAGCTTTCCAAGAGTTTGTGATCCACTAATCTTCAATTCAATTATAAGTGGTTGACATTGTCATGTGTTGTTTATTTGCAACTCCAGTTGGGAACTTGGTAGTCTATCACCATCTGAATTATTATTGTGTAGATACCTTTGTTAGAAGTGAGAAATATGAGTGCCCTGATGGTGTTGATTATGTAGCACACACAAAAAAGGCAATGCATGATTCAGTTCAAAATGCATGTCGGTGTTTCAACGAAAATTCTTTACTTTTATGAAGTTTTTGAATGTCTTGAAAGTACAAGTTTTGAGTTTATCCCTTGCTTTCTCAAAGTGGCCACTAAAAGTTATAGCATTAATGTTGCTATCAGAGCAAATGCCAAGCAATCATTATCCTGCAGAAGTTTTTGTATGTAACATTTTGCGAGAGGACTCAACACCCGGGAAATCCAGAAGCATCTATTGATATTATGGGAATCTAGGAAAGGTTGAATTTCACTAGTTTCTATTGTGGTGTTCTTCTGTTGATTGCTACGTGTACATTATCTGAACTAGGTTATGTAATGTGAAAGTTTTGAGCAATTTAAAATTTTTCAATGACTCTTTGCTCCTCTTCATACCAAAAAAAACTTAAAAAGGGAGAACTTCACAAGTTACTATGAAACTGAATCCATTCACGCATTCAAAACTTTGTTTCTGAAACGTAACGCCTGTCTGTCACCTGAGCTGAAAGGAATGCTTTAAAAAAGTTATGGAAAAGTTAATTTTTTTTTTTCTGGATGACCACTTTTCTCCAATATAGATAGATAGTTGCCTTCATCTGCATCAGCAATTGACTGCGAACAGCAATAACCATAAACTGAAACATTATATATACAACATCAAAGAGTCACAAGCAACGACAAGCTCAAGGTAAGAAACTTAAAACCGAAGAGCATGGAGTCGTCGCCGTTGTCGCCGGAGAAAGAACATCCGTTACCGGCATTTGGTTGGGCCGCGAAAGACTCTTCAGGCAAACTCTCTCCTTTCAAATTCTCCAGGAGGTACAATACTAGTTTGCTCTTTCCTTTTTTCATAGAGATTATCATACCGAAAACAGAATATTTTGTTTCTCTTCAGAGCTGTAGGAGAAACTGATATCAAATTGAAGATACTCTACTGTGGGATTTGCCATTCAGACTTGCATATGCTGCGAAATGAATGGAGCAACACGACATACCCAATTGTGCCCGGGTAATAATGCTCGATCGCTAAATTCAACATTTTCATCCACACTGAATTATCTATACAATTTATGCAAAGGATCTGTTTGCTCTGACATGCAGGCATGAAATTGTTGGCATTGTGACTGAAGTAGGAAACAAGGTGAACAAGTTCAAGGCAGGCGATAATGCTGGCATCGGTTGCATAGTTGGTTCATGTCACGAATGCGAGAACTGCAATGAGGGCCTTGAGAACTATTGCCCTAAAGCAGTTGCCACTTTCAATTCCGTCCATTTCGATGGAACGAGAACTTACGGTGGCCTTTCTGATACCTATATAGTAGACGAACATTACGCGATAAAGTTCCCGGAGTCTATCCAGCAGCTTGAATCTGCAGCTCCACTGATGTGTGGCGGAATTACAGTATACAGCCCGATGAAGTACTACTGCCTTGATAAGCCTGGGATGCGGATAGGCGTTGCAGGACTTGGGGGGCTTGGGCATTTGGCAGTGAAGTTTGGAAAGGCTTTCGGAGGGATGATGACGGTGATCAGCACGTCGGAAGGGAAGGGGAAGGAAGCAATCGAGCGGCTTGGTGCCGATGATTTCATCTTCAATGGTGATGCTGAGAAGATGCAGGTAATGTGCATGCACGCATTAATGTAGTAATTATATCTAGGAGGAGTTTCTGTGCTGAATCTTATGAATTATTCACGCAGGCGTTTGCGGGAACTTTAGATGCTATAATCGACACAGCATCAGCAGTGCATTCTCTACAACCTCTACTATCTTTGCTGAAAACGAACGGGAAATTAGTACTAGTTGGTGCTCCAAGTGAACCATTGGAGTTGCCTGCTTTTCCATTAATTGCAGGAAGAAAGATGGTCGCCGGAAGCGGGATCGGAGGGATTAAAGAAACCCAAGAGATGATAGACTTCGCCGTAAAGCACGAAATTATGGCAGATGTTGAGGTTATACCGATGGACTACGTGAATGAAGCTATGAAGAGGCTTGCTAATGGCGACGTTAGATACCGGTTTGTGGTTGATGTAGCAAACACTTTGCAAACAAACTAGAAATTATTCGTATCAGAGTTGATGGATCAGATAGTTCAAGCTATGAGATTCAATCAATTCATTATGAGCACTTATAAGTAAGTTTTTCTTTAATTTATACAATTTAAGAATGACATTGGTGATAAGAAGCATTTCAAAATCATTTAATATATAATAGCAATTTAACATTTATAAACTGCACTTATCGAATCTGAAACGTCAGTTACCATGAAATATATCAACTTCAATTTTCCATTACTAGCGTGACCTTTCTAAGTTTCATCAAGAGTTCCATCTTCCCGGTCTACGTATTATATTAGGCATGTCCTCTGCAAAGTTGTGAATAAAATCTTTTTAATTCAATCGAAATGTTACATGTTGCAAGGATGAATACATGCATTTTAGATATCTCCATTAATTGTACACAGTTAATTAATTTCAATCAAATTCAAACCGTATATAAAACAAAAATGATACTCGAAGAAATTAACAGGAGTACTTAGACCGGTATATTCACATTACATGATCAAGTTCAAATAATAATAACTATTCATTAAGAAGAGATGCCCAACTGTTTCTTCTGCCTCAGCTGCAGCTTCAACCGTCTACTTCGAGTAAACTTTAAGCAAAAGTTTTTTGGACTTCCTTCAAGCTAGGTGTTCATATTATCAGAATTATTGTTTACCTAAAATCACTGAGCAGTTACAACCGGCAACTTTGATATCAAAGCCATTAACAAGCAATAATTGTATCAATTGCAGGAATAAACAATGGAGAAATAACACACCTGAGCCTCGATCGGAATGATATCGACGCCACTAACAAGCAGGCGATACTCTTTCAGTTTTACCTTATAATAAGCGGTAGACATGATACATTAAAATGACCAACAGGTCTCAGCACTTAAGCTGTCTACCTATAAAGTACCAGAATTTGATGTTTCAAGTCTGTAAACCCTGAATATTACATCCAATCCCCCAAAGCTCACCTAGAGCAAATACACAGAGCAATTCTATAACTTGCTGCAAGGAACAGCACAGAGATAAATAGAACATAAAGCCAACCACGAAGAACAACCGATGGCCCACCACTGCTTATATTTGCTTTATGCTCCAATCCAATCGGTTTGCCAACTACTCCATCGTCACCCATGCCGTATGACAGAAGGAAACCTACGCTTCCATTCTTTTGTACAGACCAGCGGTCTCCAACGTTTGTCAAAGTTAAAGATCTGATGTGGATCATTCCTGCAGTTACATGAAAAGAGCTGCCTGAAAGAGATGCAGAGTTCTGGGGACACGCCTTTACTTCCTTGCCAGGGAACTCTGCAGCTAAAGCAGGAGGCGAAGAGATAGAACCCAGCATATTGACAAGCCGCTTTGTAAAACTCTTATCCAAACCATGGTTCATTTGAGCTTCTGTAAAGGACGCAAAGCCCCAATAATATGTCAGAATGAAAACCAGGATATGAGGACACAGTTGAAAGTACTTCCGAACTTGAAACATGAGTTAATTTGTTGCGTTAACTTAAAATTCTATAAATAGCAGACCTTTCTACAACTATTACTAACAGAAAGATCCAAAGCATAACACCATGCAATTACGATGATAGCAATATCTTAAGCCTTTCAAGGGTTCATAAACAGGTGAAGCTTCTAACATTGAAGCATACGGCACATATATAAATGTATCAAGCAAACCTTCCATAAATGAAGGTAATAAGGAAAACATTATCATCAACAAGAAAGAGAAGATACCTTGTTCACCAGTAACACTCTCGGTGCTTCCACCCATCCTGTTCTCAGCTGGAGGCGCTCCTGAAGATGATTGCCCCATTGTGATGCCCTCATGTGACACTTGTGCCGCCTTAGGACTGACGAGATGTCCACCCTCAACCTGCAACAGATAACGTGTACCACTCAATGACGGTTCAGAAATGAAAGCGAGCTCCCAAAAATACTAAGGAATCTTTATACAATCATTACCTGCCCAAGTCTCAACTGATCTGAAAAGAAAGAATCAACTACCCCTGATTTATTCACATAGCTGGGTGGGTCATAGTGTAATTTATCATCCGTAGCATCAAAGAAAGCCAATAATTCATCAACCATATCTGTTTCAGCCGGATTGTTGAGAGTCGCCACAAATTCTTGGTCAAGCTTTTCCTGGTTTAGCAAATCGAAGAAGGCTAAATTGTCGTTATTTGCTGGACCACTCAGAAGAACATCACTAGAAATAGGATTCCAATCATTATTTGGTTGCAGACACAAGGCATCCTTTAAAGCTGGATAATGAAATGACTGTGGCTGCTCGACATACTCATTTACAACGTCAAAATATACATCTTCATGAGCTTCAGTTATGGTGCTACTTCCATTAGCAAGAAAACCTTCCGGCTCACTGCCCGCCATGAGAAAATGGCTAGTATGCTCTTCACTAGGATAATTGCAAACGCTCTCCATGTCAGCAAGATCATTCAACTCCAGGAAACCATCACTTTCTCCTGGAGTGGAACTGTCAGACTGGATAAGTACACCAGGATTCCACCCTCCAGCAGCAGTGGGTACCACATCCTGTACTTCTGGCATAGTAACATATCCATCATCACTGATGACATTCTCGCCAAGAATATCTTCCAGAAACACAGTAGGCTCCAACTGGCCTATACCATTCTGGTCCAGGCCCAAGGGTCCCATCACCAACAGGTAAGTGCTCTCTAGTTGTTTGGCAGGTGCATTATTCTCATTCTGAAAATAACAAAAATCTTCACTACTCATCCAACTCTGACTAAAACACAGCAGACATTGAAGAAAGACAACTTAGACTCTCAGAAAAAAAAACTTAGAAATAAAAAGGAAACAGAACACGTACAAAACTTTTCACTTTACAGTCAAAAGAAAAGAAAATCAATAGGAGGAACATAATTACTTTGGGAAAATAATAAAGAATAAGTGTCAGTATAACAATCCATCAATGAAACCGTATGCTTGAGCACAACCAACCAAGATTGTCAAAATAAAGATATTAGGTAGGATCGTTTCGCTTGAGTAGGCCGATCGAGGACAAATTACGGAAAAATAGGCTTAGGTGATTCGGGCATGTCTTGTCAGACATAAAGACGCTGCAGCGCATAAGAGTGATTCGATTATTCTTTACCATTTTAGGAAAAAAAAGATGGACCTAAATTAACTTGATCTAGAGTGGTGGCAAAGGATTTAGAGAAATTCGACCTTTCACTAGATCTAATTTAGAATTGAACGGGATGAATAAAACGATTCATGTAGCCGTTCCCACGCAAGTGGGATAAAAGCTTAGATTGTTGTTGTTCCACTTGAGAAGGATTGTAAAATCGAAAATTTAAAGTAAAATCATAAGATTTGACATACTGATAAATTTTATATAGAATTTCTGTTAATGCCATTAAAAATCTTTTACGAAAATTTTGTTAATATTTTCTAGTTTTCTTAATATTTGTACATTTTTTCGCATATTTACAACTTTAGAGAAAATTCCTTAAATTTTATAAAAAGTGTCTCTATATTTTACAAAAAACAAGTCAAAAGATCCCCTTAAATTATACAGAAAACCCCTCAAGGTTAAATTAATTACAAAAAGATTCCCTCAAAAGTAAAAATCATATAAAATCGTTTAAAAAATCACAATAGTACTGATATTACGATTTAAATCGTGATCTGGGAGCAATTTTACTCACAAAATTATTTACTTGAAATAAGATCGTTTGATGATGTAAAATCATAAAATCATAAGATTTTAAAATTTAAATCAAAATTTTGATAACCTTGCAACTAGCTCACCTTAATCAAGGATGCGGCTATTATTAATTTCCACGGTATGAGGGGAGCTGTCCTAACAACAAAACTTCCAGCTCTCTCAGCTGATGGGTGAGAGAACAAATAGTAATGACACCATAAAAATATGTTTCATTGTGCTAATATAAACACCGATGGTTATATTATGATTTGGCAAGTGAACGGAAAACCTAAGAAAATCAGTAAAATATGTCATAATTTGCACCACCTAAGTTGCAACATTCTCCTCTAGGGTCGTAAAGCAATGGATGTTTATAAACATGCAATCAGGAACAGCATTCTTTAGCTATTTTTAAAACCATAAACCAGAAAGAACTAAATCTTCTATTAGAGAGAACCAAATTCATCCAGATAAAAGAAGAAACATCCACCAACCTCAACAACATCAGTGTTTTGCAGGTAGTCCTGGTTACCAGTAGCTTCCAAGAAGCTATTATTGCCTTCCAGCGCAGGCGCTTCTAATTGTTCTTCACTCTCCGTAATTGCCACATATTCGCCTTCTTCGTCCCACTCTTCCTCGAGGAAAGGTGCTCCATACTGTGCCCCATTCTGCGGACCAGGCCCACACTTCTGGAAAATCCTGCACACAACGTACGAGTCCTATCCAAACAAACAGCCCCGAACAAACCAGTTTTACCTTTGATCGAAATCCAATACCAAAATGCAAGAAACTTAATTGGGTATTCAACAAATTCCCTATAATTACCTGGGAAACAGAAGAAGAAGATGAAGAAGCAGGAACGTCCTCACCCTCCAGTCTGTATTCATGCATGACCCAGTTGGTGCGCTGGCCACGGGGAGCACGACCCACGTGGAAAACTAGCGTCTTCTTCATTCCAACACTTTTACCATTGTGTCGAACAAGTCGATCTTTACCGGTTGTTTTCCAGTATCCCTGTGTTGTTGCTCGATTTGTTCGAGACCGGTTCGCATACTTGCGATCGAGCGGGCTGAAGAAGTACCACTCCATATCACGGCTTCTGATCTTTGACATCGCCGGTAAATCCCACGGCTCGCACTTGTAAAGATCAACTTCGGATATTGCATCAACACGAAGCGGTCGATTAGAAACCTTTCGCTTGAGGTAATAGCTAACAAGCTCTTCGTCAGTTGGGTGAAATCGAAACCCTGGAGCAAGTAGGCTAGACGGCGGCGGCGTCCGAGAAAAATCCCTCTCCGCCACGGCCACCATGTCCGATGAAGGTCCGGCAATCGCCATTAGGGTTTTAATAAACAAATTAAAATTTGAAGGTTCTCGAAATCGTTGGAATTGAAGGAGCAATAGAAAAAAGCAAGATTGAGTACAGAAATCGATGATACGATCGAATTTTAGTGTGGATTTGGTGGGATTTGGAGAGATTTTGGAGGAACTATCGCGACGGCCATGTAAAAGAAAGAAGAACAGAAGAGTTTTATGACTTTCTTATCTTTTCAACGAAACTAAAAACGTTTTGTTGTTGGAAAACGAAAGCAACAACCACGCAAATAATCCAGTTGCCTCGTGATTGGTAATAATCCAGATCGCGACGAATTTAGACGGTGATTTAAAGCGGCGCAACGTAGGGTTCTCTAGTCTGTTATTCATGTCACCACACGCTCAAAAGTAACCGAGTTTTTAGTTGATACTAAAGCGTCTATCTTTAATATACATAATTGAAGGGCTTGGTTAGCAAAATAAACAATACGTGTTCATGTTTGAGCTATTTTTATTTTTACATGTAACAGCGTGTATTCAATGAATTTACGTTCTGCGTTTGTTTGAATTTCGACAGAAACTAAACTCGTTGGTTATTCTATAGAATGTCCTAGAAGCTGCATTTGTTCGTACACTAAAGAATCGAAAGTAGCTGGGCTATTAATTGGGCCGAGCCAAATCTATCTAAAGCGTGTTTTAAGTTTTGCAAAAATAAAATTTTTAAAAGTAAAAATTTAGTATTTATATTTTAATATTTTTAATTAAAAATATAATTATATTAAAATAAACAAATTGAAATTAAAGTTCTCTATATAAAAATTGAATTCTAAATTTTTTATGTAATTAAAATATATGAACTATATAAAATTTAAAATTTGATAAAAAAAGTTAAAATTACTAGCTTTTAAAACACACACTTAGAAAATGAGGCTTTGGTTATATTGCCTCAATTACAGATTTACTGGGGTACATAGCGGGCAGTTTTCTTTTTTACGAGTCTGTTTGAATTATATGGGTATCACCGGGGAGTGAAGAAGAAGATCAAGCCTTTTTCACCGTTACGCAAGTTTAGATATTATTTGAAATTACTTTTCATTATTTTGGTTCTATTTAAAAAATAAATAAAATTTTGACGTTATAAAAAATATTATTATTTTAATAAAAAATTTATTTTAAAAAATTTTCAAAATATTATTTAGTATTAATTTAAAAATAATTAACATAAAACTTAATTTAAATTGTATTAATAAAATTAATATAAAATTATATTAATTAAAAGTAGATTAATCTAACAGTAGCTTTATATAATATAAAAGAGTATTTAAAGTTTTTATCAAAATTTTATTTATTACCTATTTATTTATCCTCATATCTAAACACACTATAATCCTTACTTATGTTTTCAAACACGTTAATAATAAATGATTACGTTTCCTATCTATCCTCTTTAACGCTTTCTAATGTTAATTTTACTGTTATTTATTACCCTCATATTCGAACATACTCTAATCTCTGACTTTTTTCTAAAAAACCATTTTGTGAAAAGTATTTCATAAAAAAGTAGTTCTTTTTGAAATATACTTTTGAGAAAAAAAAGATACACAATGTGAAGTTTGTATCAAGACATTATTTACGAATAATATATAAAATAATGATATATTTGAAATGCAACTGTTCACAACTTTAGTATGTTCACATTCAAAGATCGCTAACTATAGCAAGTCTGGTTATTGTAAAAACCTAACGATACGTTTGGATACATGGATACATGGTTAAACAATAAAAATAAAAAAATAAATTAAAAAAATAATAATAATATGAATAATAAATAGAAATTATTTAATTTTATAATATTTGAATATATAATAAAAATAACGGACTAACTATATTTGAATAAATAGATAAATAAATAAACAAAAAAAGTAAATTTTTTATATAAAATTTAAACACCCTTTTTTATTTATATTAATATAACTTTTATTAATATAACTTTAAATTAATTTAAGTAATATAATTTAAACTAATTTTATTAATACATTTTTTAGATTATTTTTGTTATATTAGTTTATTTTTTTATTAATGTTTAATATAATTTAACAAAATTAAATAAATTTTAAATTAAAAAATTTGATCATATACTTTTATTATTTTCTCTACCAATTAAAATCAATTAAACTTAAATAAATATATAAATTATAAATTATATAATAAAAAATAATATATATTAATTAAAATAAATATTTAATTTAAAAATATCTAATTAAAATAACTATTAAAAAATAAAAAATAAAAGAGAAAGCAAATTTATTTTTTATTTTATTACTTATGTGTATCTACCAATTTAATAAGTATATAATTTAATATGAAATATGACGAGAGAAAAAGAATTGTTTTATTTTTACTATTCCTCTCTATATGTATTTATAATACAAATAATGCATAAAATGATACGTTTATGATTACTTGAAAGGTACGCTAATTGAGTTTAGAGTTTAGATAAAAAATAAGAAATAGAGTTTCGTTGAGAAACGGGAAGTTGGGAACTCAACCAAATCATCTTTCATCACTCGTGCCCACCACCAAAACCGGATACATAACCCGATCCTAGACCTCTATCACCACCATATCCCGACCCACCGCCGGCGCCTCCTCCCATTCCATAGCCTACAGCACCAGCTCCTCCACCATGGCCATATCCAGAGCCATACCCAGACATACCACCACCACCGCCGCCACCTCCGCCGCCACCTCCTGCAGCACCACCATAACCACCAGGTAATCCAGCTGAACCGTAACCTTCTCCACTCCCACTACCATACCCTGATCCATAGCCTGAACCTTCAGCACCATTTCCAAACCCAGACCCTCCACCACCGCCACTACCCCCACCACCTCCACCACTAGTACCATACGGTCCGCCGGCATTGCCTCCTCCTGAGCCATAACCAGAGCCATACCCCGACCCATACCCAGAACCACGACCCATACCAGGAATATACCCAGACCCTCCACCACCACCACCACCTCCGCCACCGCCTCCACCTCCGCTACCATATCCTTCACACACTCATTCACCACTACCATACCCTGAACCGTACCCAGAACCATAGCCCGAGCCGTACCCGCTACCACCACCACCACCACCTCCTCCTCCTCCTCCGCCGCCACCACCACCATTGCCGTAGAATCTTGTTCTTCCAGCAGCAATGAGCTGAACACTTAAGAACCATAACTAGCGGGAGAACTAATAAAACCCTTGCAGAGCTCGCCATGATTGGCACTTGAGTTTTGTGAGTTTCTGATATCAACAAACGAGAAGACGTAGGTTATAATTATATACAGCGTCGTGCATGGGAAAGATTGCTGCGAATTCTGATAGCTACCTTAACAAGTGGGAATACTGTTAAAACAAAAGCTCACCGAACAAAGGACCACCGGGCTCAACTTTAAGCACAATAACCGGGCATCAGTGGGTAAAGTGGTGGGCCCAACCGATTGGGTTGTAACAAAAGTCCAAAAATCAGCGTCGAGAACCGTTAGTGCGTTCCGGCTGTAGACTGCAATTTGTTGTTTGTTAGATTGACACATGACGATAAAGTGGAGTTGTTGGGCTATAGATGCTGTATGTGGGCTACATCGGGCCCATAAGACCAATCTAGAGAACCCAAAAGAAGTCCCATTTGACTTGGCAAGCTTGACTTTTTGATCGTGTTTACGTATAAACTAAGCTAAGTATAATTAAAATTCGATAGAAAATTAATTCAATAAAATAAAGTTCAAAATAAATTTATTAAAATAAATTTTATACCGAAGTAAAAATAAATTTTAAAATAATAACTAAAATATATTAAGTAATTAAATTTAAATTTAAAAAAAAATAAATTTCGGTGCAATTGAAACATACCATTAAGCAATGTATCGAAACAAATAATAACAATAAATAAAAGAATATCGGTAAGTTGAAGCAAGGCTTATTATTATCAGTAGTAATATTGGAAATGAAAGCAAAAGTAGATCAATCATACATTTAAATAATTATATTATCAGAAAAAAAAAAATTATAGATACCAACAACATCTTTATCATAAACAAGCAAAGTACGTACAGTATTAAACTAAAACTTTACTTTGAATACATCTATACGAACATTGTTTCGAATAAAGTTTGAGCTATCTAATTGTAAAATTTTAATTAATGTGTTATTTGGCTAAATTTTTAAGTTTTTTTATTCTAATTTTTTATTTTATATTTTTACTAAAATATAATATAATAATTTAAAATTTTATTTAATAATTGTAAAAGTATAAAATTTTATTATTATTTAATTTTATTATTTATTGATGGACCAGTAATTTGTATTTGCTTGGATCAAATTGAGCCTTAATTTGGTGAGTTTAATAATTCATTCTTCTTTAAAAAAATATCATATTGACTGAATACTATATTAATATATGAAATATATTAATTTTTAAATAATTCATCAATTATTTTAGTTCAAAAATTCCATCATACATACTCGATAACATAAACTCAAATTAACCCCAAAAGAAATTCTTATTTGAAACTTAATTATCTCTGTGGAGTTGCAAACTTAAGTACGTTCATGATATCTCTGTATAGACCTGTAAACCCATACAATCTCATACGAAAAATGCACGCATAATGTATATGAAATCGATTGATTTTATTCTTGAACTTAATATAGTGATGAAATCAATCACATACACAGAAATTTGCATAGCCTTTTTCTGCAAAAATCAACTACAATAAATAAATATATATATATATAGATATGTCTGAAGCATAGCACAACATTCTATCATACATATATGTACATGAAACATATCCCTAAAATTTCTAATAATCTTTCAATATTTTTCTCCATGCATCAAGCTTCAAATCAATTATCTACATATCAATTAGATATGTACCATCTAGCTAATTAACGTCCTCTCATGATCGACTAAATCTGTATATATACAACAACAATAAATTAAATTTTTATAATATCTCATTTAAACGGAGTCCACTACATCAGTTCGTTTTTTTCATTTAGCTCGATTATATATGTATATATTATAAATTAATCTAATTAATTACCTCTCACCAAAATCCATCTGCATTGCTGCATAGAACTCCCTGTCTAGCACTATCCTTTCCTGCTGCTGCTGCTGCTGTCCAGCAAACAACTCCGGCGCAGAGACGACGGGCGTGTGCCCGGCGAAGAGTGTCAAGTGACCCATAAGTTTATCTTTCCGCGAGAACGTATTGCCGCAGGCACACTGCCATTTCAAGTCGCCGCAGTGCTTCTCATGCGTTCGGAGATCAGAGAGAACCGAGAACTGTTTCCTGTTGCACCGATTGCAAGCATACATCTTCGGGCAATGGCTTCTCCTGTAATGATTCTTCACACATATCATCGATTTCAACGGTTGAAATTTCGCATGCTTTCTGTTCCACCGACATCCTTCTTGCGGACACGAGTACTTCCGCTGAACTGTTGTACTTCTACCCGCCGCCGTCGCTGCAACCTGATCCCCGTCACCACTGCTACTGTTAGCTTTCATGGGATTGCTCAAGGCGGCATTCGTTTTGTACTCGTCGCCGTGAGCTCTCATATGCATTCTTAGGTTTGCATCCCTCTTGAAACCTTTGCCACAGATCTGACAGTGATGCGTGTACTTTGCAAGAAGATCAGCCGCATTGAGTTCGATAATATCGCAATCCTTGTTATCAGCACTCTCTATAGTATCTAGTCCTACCATTCTCCTGCTTGGGTCCATTGCTTGAACTCCCAGGTGATTGACTACTATTGCAGGTTGCTGCTGTTGAACTACTGCTGCATGCTGTTGGTGATGAAGAATAAGATTGCTGTTGTTATTGTTGCTAACGCTAGTACTACTACTGCTAGGAAAGGCGGCGGCCTGCTGGAAAGCATACATCATGGACGTTGCAGAGACGATGATATCTTGTATGAGAGAGCCGGCGGTGGTGACGGATTTGACGATAGAATCGTCACCATGAAGATCATGAGTTTGCTGGTGACCATGGTGATGATTAACAACCATGGACACTAGTGACTGCACCTGTTGCAACTTTTCTTTAAGGATATTAAGATTGCAGAGGAGTGTTTGAGATGAAGTAGACACACCTTGACTTGAAGAAACTGAAACTATGTCTTCAATTCCTTCATATATCTGAAAATTCTGTACTTGAACTTGTTCTAAATACTGCTGAGAGCTAGAAGTACTACCACCTGTGTTGTTGTTGCTAGATCCAGAAATATTCATAGCTTAGATTTACGCGAAAGCACCCGGACGGGTTTGATAAATCGATTTAGAGATAGAAAAGAATGGATTTAGAATGAAGGAAAAAGGGAAGAAGAAATTAAAAGAAAAGGGAATTATATTGATGCGAAGAAATTGAAAGTGTATAAAACTTGAATATTAATTAAGGAACAAAAAAAGATTATAAATTAATATGGGGTTAAGTCAACTTAGAGGGACTTAAAGACATCCCTGCTTGTAGCCTCCCCCAAATCCGTATGAGACAATGGCCTTATAAAATTAACAACAAACAAATAAATAATATATACATAGCTTTGGATTTAGAATACTACAATGATGACAACAGCTTTAATTATTAAATTAATAAAATGTTTGAAAATGCTTACTTTAAAAAAAAAATTACAAATATATTTAAAAGTTTTTTTAAAAAGAATCTTATTTTATTATCTCAAAATAATAATAGTAATATCTCAAAACATAATTTAAAATTTTTGAAATAATTTTATAAAATATTTTTAAAAATTTTTATTAAAAACGTGAAATAAATAATTAAAATAAAAAAAAATATAAACTTAGCCAAACGTCTGCTAAGATGTTCAAGCTATTGATAGTTTTTTAACACTTGAGAGAAAGCAAGTTGAGGTTAATTTATAACACGAGTTGCAGCCAGTGAGAAACTTTTCTATACGGTTTAAATTCATGACTTGAGACTTTGAAAGAGTAGGTAGTATGTAAGGAAAGTAGATTTGTTTTCACCCCAAAAGTTTTATAAATGCAGGGCGCTGCTGCGAGGTTGTCGCCACGATTTATATGTACGTTAGCAACTCACCATGAATTTATACTTCGAAGCACACAGGGCTTATCTTCTTTAGCAATGCAGGTCAGTCTTATGAAAATTTTATTTAAGTTATCAGAGGAAGGTATATTCATCCCTAGCTACTGTAGTTATCAACTGTTTCATTAATGTGTGTTCTTTTATTTTTATAACTTTTTTTTTTATATAACTAAAAAGCTACTTTTAGCTTACTTTCGGCTACACAAAAGAATACGAAAATTCACTTTCAGCTTATTTTTTGGGGTACAAGAACACAAAACTTACTACTAATATCTGTCATTTGAGAAAATTTTATACCTAGCTAGAAGTCGTTCTCTTCATCTTTGTCATTGGAAGAAACAATTTATGAACTAGATAAAGCAGAATCTATCGTCTATATGCAGCAAAAATATTTTGTGCTACCAACCAAGCTAAGTCGTACAAAATGATACAAGTAATCCATTAACATCACTTTTCCTATTTACGTAAACCTGATAGTATAGAAGTGAGCCAAGAGATAACATGCTTCTGATACCTACACATCCTCGAGAAACCTGTGGCAAATGGCAATGGCACCTCAATCAAGTTATGGCCTTGTTAAGAGACGAGCTTTATTAAGAGTGTTACCAACTTCAGTTATACTTCATGATTTTGAAACTGTCATGTGCAAATGTTTCCGAAGGTACTCTTTCGCATGCAATTGAATAAACACGAGAGCATGAAAATATGAGCATGAGGCACAGAGGCAGTGGATGGCTCTTATAGACACTTTGACAGCAAACACTTCCTTAACAAGTCAAAAGCAAATTATATGAATGCATGGAACGGTTGAAAAATACATAGAAAAAATGCCCTGAGCAAGATCCTTTATGAGCTAGTACCTATGGCATAGTTGAGGAATGCTGTCTAAATCTGGTGACTTTATTCATAAGAGCACGAAAACCAAATTAAGAATGAGCTTTGCGCTTCTCATTCCACAGAAACTTCTAAACAAAAGCTACTATAGGACAAGTTTACTTTACTCTGTAATGACTTTCTCCTATCACAAATTCACTTCCAAATAATTTTCTATATTTACTTTCTCAAATTTATTCTAACAACTTTATTTTCTAATAGCTTATTTTCTACAAACTCACCTTTCAGAAATTCAATGCCAGGTCACTTCTAGGCTCATGCCTATGTGTCTAAATGCCTACAGGAAAGTCTCGAGCATTATCTATTGAAAAGAAGAGGCCAATCAATATTCTATAAGAGAAACAACCTTCCTTTGATATTACCTTAAAAAAAATTCATGGGTCAAAGGGGATACAGGTTAGACAATAATTTAAAAAGAGACGTTACCTGGCTCTTACATTTTAACCAAATGTCATCAAAATCAATCAAATCACGCCACCATCAAGCATGCTGCAGCCTGTAGAATCACGTTTGTCAAATACAATAGGAAGGCTGCATGACTTCACAAATCTGCAAATATTGGTTATGAAAGCATGCTATATTTTGATTTCATAAATTTATGTAAATACAGCATTCTTCAAACCTTCCTACAAATGAGAACATTCAATAGAATTTCTCATCTTATAGAATAACAAATCAAATCATGATTATAATAGAGCATTTAACATAACAATCCATGTTTATTAGTTCTTACATATTAACAACTTATATAAGTAGCACAAACAAGAGAGTTTGTTGTAGGATGCAGGTAAATATTTAGCACCATGAGAATTCTTTACGATTATCAATTGACACGAATTCAGTCTAAACACTTTCTTCTTCCTCCGAAGTAAATTAAGCAGGAAAAAAAAGAAGACAAATCTAAATTTGTAGAAAAGTTGCGAACAATGAATACCTAAATCAAGCATGCCACACAAATCGCTAAGCCGCAACAGATCAAGGTAGATTACCAATTGCTAAAAGGAAAAAGTACCGGTATCTAATCGCCAGATTAGCAAATGTCACAACTCAAGTTTAAGAGACTTACTGAGGACTTGAGAGGAAAGCGGCCAAAAGAATTGGCGAGATCGTGTGTTCTCACTGTTACTGAAGAGAGAAGGTTCAAACCTGACGCCGAGCTCTCCAGCGCGGCGGCGATCGATGGCGACAGGTATCTGCGAAACCTTAAATGAACTTTAATAGCTAAAGAAACTTTTGTTGAGCTTAACAGGGAAATTACAAAATAGGACCCATATGTTCACTATTTCACTTTACTGATCCATTTTTTTTCTTTTTTTAATTCAGCCTCCTTCATATTAGAATGACAGTAATAGGTAGCCTCATGAATGACTCGTTCGGTAATGATTTATGAAGTCCTCGAGCATACCACAACAGAAGAAACAAATGCTTACGATAATTAAACCCACAACATAATCTTCAGCTGAAAATATTAACCAGAAACTGATCCCAAATATCCTAAGAATTAAAACATATTTATATAATTGATACATAATGGAGTTTATGCTTTAGGGATTTCCAATTTTCTTCAAATTTTTGGATCGGATAATGGAAAAACAACCTTAAAACGAGTTCATGACCAAAAAGACTTGTACTGAAATGTGTAACACATAAATATGACAGCAGCACGATGAACAGCAAAGTAATCTCATTGCTTGCTAGTGTTGCTAGCCTTCTGCTTGGCTTTCTCAATTAAGGGTTTCAATTGCTTTTTCTCGGCAAGAATCTTGAGGAAATTGAATAGGAAGGGGATGTAGTTATGCTTCCTTCTTATATTTTCCGTCCTCCATTTTTTGAACTTCTCCTCTTCCATAAGTATCTTCTCAGTCACACCCTCAATCCCAGATGTGACCTCCGTCAGTGATCTATTTATCTCCTCGATAACGGGACCCTGCTTGTTTCCTGCACTCATCTGCTCATTCAGCTGTTGGAGGAGCTGCTCCCTCTTCTTCTGCAGATCCTTTAGCTCTGCAGTGTACATCTCTTTCCTATTCTTTATAATTGCCATGAGGTTGAACCTGATCTCGTTCTGAGAATACTGTTCGATTCGCTCTTGGATCACCGGTTGTACCATCCGCAGCCATTCCATGTCATCACTGCCACCAGAGCACTGACCAAGGCTGATGGGGCCCTCCTTCAGACCATCGAGTTCATAAAGAACACCATCTACAGGAACATAACTTATGAAGTGGTAAACATCATCGTCCTTACCAGCAGCCTTCTGCTCTTCAGGCACAAAGGGCTCAGGCCTCGCGAAACTGTTATGAGCTGTTCGAATGGCTTCACTGTTATTGATGGCAAGGCCTTTTAGTTCTGGAGGGAAACTCTTGGTAAATTCTTTCAGCATCGAGAGCTCCGGACCAATATCAATTTCGGGGCAGTTCAAGAGTATAGAAAGAATAGCTTGAGTTGCACATGCATTGTTAATGACCTGCAAGCAGTCAACTACAGTTTACATATGCAGGCCATATTACATACACATATTCTGGAACATAGAAGATATGCAGCAAACCTGGCTAGCAAAAAAAAGATTTGCATTTGGATCCTCAATCACGGGACGGTTATCCTTCTCTTCAGGTCTCCATTTAAACAAAAATACTAATCCATATATGGGACTGCAAGACAGAAGGCATGCATTACTGATTACTCACTACACTGAATGAGATATATAGTAAAACCGATAATTCACTAGATTACCGACCACAATTCCTTCAGCGAATCCAGATCTAATGAATAGAGCTCCTCAACCTAGCAAGACAGAATCATCAGATTTCGACTACTTACACAAAAGCAAACATTCAACAAACAGAGCAAATCCTTTGAGATTCCAAGAACTAGCATCCTACACATTAGCCATGTCTTTTACTGTAGCATGCAAACCAAAAATGTAGCTTGAGATATAGCCTAAAGAGATTAATATCAACAAACCTTTCCTGGATTTTTGAACACATTTCTTAGAAAATAACGTATTGCATAACCAAGTTATAAATTCCATATTACATAAACCCCCATTTCAGGCTATCATGCTAGGGAGCACTGCTACCGATTTTCTCACACTACCATGGTAAAACATATCATTTCACTGTATATATGCAATCACTGCAATGCACATACTGCAACTTGCTGTCCTTATAATGTAAAACTTGTCTAACAGAAACCAAAGTGTTCAAGAAATTTGAGAGGATGGGATGTTAGCAATTTACATGATTATTTGTTAATTACAAGTCGTAGTTTATAAATTGACATGATAACAATACACGCAGAAGAACATTAAACAGAAAAGCTCCCTTGATGATGTATGAAATGACTTAACATAAATGTGGAATTACTGAAGAAAGTCAGGAGCTTTCTTTTGTTAGTAAAAAGGTCCGCTAAACAGCCCAGCAAAATTCTAAAACTAGCCTATTAAATAGAAATGCCATGTATACCATGATTATTAAGCGAGAAGGGCTAGATCAAGAAGCAGAAGGATCAGTCAGGGAAGACTAGGGGAAGTGGGCAACAAGGAAGAGAGGCACAGAGGCTAATATCCAACCTGCAACTACAAATCTAAACCGAATGCAGTAGCTTAACACGCGTTAGACCATGCGCAAAGCCCAATTTCAGGACCAGTAACTTACCGCATTCCTTCACATAGTTAAAAATATTCATACAGCTCTATAACACCAATAAATATATATAACAAAAGAACCTATATTTTTAACGAGGGAAAGAAGATTCACTTACTTGAACCCCTTTGACTTGCATCTGCTGTATCAATTCAGTAAAAACACCTGAAAAGAATAAATGCACTTATTAATTTGGGTTAAGAAAATAGTTGTACAATGTACGAGAAGAGCATAAATAGTAGCTCGGTCCTGGTCAATACAGACTACTTAAATGAGATAATTTAATTTCTACAGTTAGGAACCCAAATACTCAAAAAGGCTGATGTAATCTTATAGAAAACAACCTTATTTGTCATCCAACTTATTGCCAGTATTATGGCAAACGTCATGCAGAAAAATTCAACACCATGCTCATAGTCACCAAATATCCAATATTATATCAGCATCCCCACTTCTCTAGAAATGGGATTCAGTCCTTCAGATGAGCTCTAGATGTACCAAAGCTTAAGAGATCCTATGCTGGTCATGGAAGGAGTTGTCTATCATGGACAAGAGCACATGAGGCGGACTTTACTTCTTAATCCCACCATCCTACCATCTGACTTTAAAATAGTATAGCGTCTCAAAAGGAAAGCACGGCAATCAAAAAAACTCTTAAACAACCATAGCAGCCGTCTGACATTTGGAACTTTAGGACAAGCTTCGTTTCAATCAACCCCCTCTAAAATTGATACATCCATCCTATTGTTTGAATATAAAAAGCATCATTTTGTAGTGAAATTCATTCTATACTTTGGAAAAGCTAATAAACTAGTTTTTATCATATGAAATAGACATACCTTACAAGCAAAACATTTAAAGAAATGGCAACTTGCAGTTGATGTTGTAGCACCTAGATTCACAAGCACACATAGTGTACAGACATAGTAAAAACAATCTCACCTGGATCAGATTCAACCGTGCACCAAGACATTGCTAGATATTCAAGTAAACTGCAAACGAGTATTCCATTATTAGACAAGAATTAAACTTTAACGTGCCGTAAAAAACCAAGAACATTAAAAAAATCTTCTTGAGCTAACAATGAGAGGGATTTGCAGCTTTGCATTAGAAATCAACGAACAGAAGTACAGCTGAGAATTTTTAAATTCAAAAACCGAACTTTCTGAAAAAACAACTAAGTGGGTTTAATATCGATTATTATAACCTCTTGCAATGAAGTAAATTGCACAGACTCTAAAAGTACAATTTTGACCAAGAATCAACTAAACCCTCCCAACTCGAGAGAAAAATTAACACAAACCTTCAACAGCTACAAATTTCTGCTACTAAGCTAGCAACTTTCTATTAGTTACAGTAATTCCAATTCCCAAACCAAATTCTTCTTTCTTCAGTCACAGTTATACCATGAATCCTTTATACTAGTAGCACTGAAGTTAATCACATATAGCACCGGCGCTTACCGTCTCTAGAAGAAAACCCCAATTCGCCTCCTTTACTGCTGCCTTTAGTGAAAAGAAACTTTAGATAGGGCCGCCACCACGCCGCTCGCCGTAAAAAGCTGTTGCTGCTGGCCGTCAGTGCGAGATCGTACCCAGGCTATCACGACCCAAGAATTTTAGCTATTTATGAGTTATTTTAACATATAATAATTATTATTATATTTTAGATATTGAAGGAACTAATTCTTACAAGAATACAACACTAATATTTTATTTAGCAACAAATGTCTAATGATATTATTAAAATTGTTAAATCGTGAAATTTGTAATTATCGTCTGATCTCGCAAAAGTTAGGAGAGGCCTTGTAGGCTTTAATTTATTTTGAAGGCCTAAACGCATTGGATTGAGTGGAGGCCCAGAACTTGTTCCTTGCTAACAAAGAATTTTTTAAAAAAAACGTAATAACAGAAGAAAGCATTACATAATCTTAATTCTATGTTTTTTTTTCTTAGTATGTGCTTTTAATATTTTAATTAAACAATAATATTTTTTTGTTATGGAGCAAAACTCTTATAACTCTCTTCATCGATCAGCGATTCATTCCAACTTTTATTTTAATGAATTTTAAAAAAAATTATAAACTTTATTTAATTTTAAAAAAATATATAAAAATTTTTATGCTCTAAAATTTTTTATTATAATTTATTTATTATTTAAAAAAACTAAAATTTCATCCATTAAATTATTTTTTTAAAAATGACTTTATAAATACTTTTGAATATTTCTATGGTACAAAATAACCATGTACGAGCTCTTTTGCTTTTATTCATTACGATAACTTTTGTTACAGAAGTTCACGATCAACTCGGTAGCGAATGCGCCTAAGAAAACGAGGTGCTATCACCGGATGTGACCGCTCAAGGGAAGGGATCGGCGGCGCAGAGAACTCAGACTTCTCATTCGTGAACTGCGCCAAGCGTAGGCGGTACCGGAACTTATGCTCGGCCGATCGAGCATGGAAGGCTTACTCCACTGTCGTGTTCTCAAGAACACGCATGTCTCAAGTCATTGCTCCCGAGGGATGGGATTACTTTAGAAATTCACACATGCCATTGATTCACTTCATAGTTTCATTCCTACGTTAACATGCATCTTCTTGCAGGTATGCGTTCTGTGGTGAGTACCTGTGTGCTGAACCAGTTGCAAACACTGCAGAAAGAGTATCATACGCTAAGCAGCCTGGAGAACGCGAGTTCATGGAAGAGTCCTTGCAGTGCTCGCCAGAATGTAAAATTCAAGTCCACTGATGGAACTGTCCGTATCCGTATGGAATAAGCTGGCAAGTGAAATAATGTAGCAGAAGGTTAATACTAATACAGCAGCGGTACTACCTAGTGTTGTTTACAAGGTCGACAATTTTTTGACAACAGTGATCTAATCTAATCAAGTGAAGTATATGTGTTTGTGAGAACTGTGAATTTTCTTTATAAAAATTTTTGGGAGTTGCGATTTTTCCGTTTGTTTTTTACGAGTTCTGTTTTCCTCCAGTTCTCTTATTGATTTGGTCCGAATATAAGGTTACCTTCTGGATTAATTACTTTTGTCATCAAAATTAGTTTTGTGAATATGGAAATCTATTCTGCACTGCCACGTTGGTGCCGGCAGAGAAGAACCCGTCGCAGAGCCGGCATCGTGAATATCCGGCAAGGTAAATTTTCTTCACTTAATTACTCCGGCGAATGGTTGGTTCGCTGTTCTCTAAATTGATTCAGTTGTTTGTCTCAGATCTGATACCTTCGATTTGTTATAGAAAGCAATTGGTAAATCTTGAGATTTTAGATCAATGATTTGTTTGATCTCGAAATTCTTGAGACTAGATGGAAAATAAAAGAGGGCAAAGAAATTGGTTCGTCTTCTTGTATATATTTTTGTATATTGCTTCACAGATTAGCGGCCGATTTGATGATGAAGAGAAACTTTTTCTTCTCCTTCTTCTTTTTTTTTTTTTTTTTTTTTTTTTTTGAGAATCTGAATTTTGTTGTACCAATTGATTATGAATGAGTTGAAGCAAAATTTTCAGGAACTACTGCAAACCATAGGCGATTGCTTTCCAATACCTGTTGGAATCAAAGCATTTCGCTAGGTATAGAAGAAATAGTATGGTTTTCTCACTGGATGATATAGTACCTTTCACCATTATGCAAGAACTTAATTCATCTAATATGGTAAAAGTTTATGACTTTATGCCATTTTGAATATTTTGCTGAACTATCTATATTCCACAATGTTTGTATATCAGAAATTGAAGGTTATCCTCTTCTATATGGACATGAAGAAAGCTCTTCTAAATCTACGACAGCAAGCGTTGCTCAAAATTGCGATTCACTTTCCAGAAATCAGGACGAGGTATCTGATGCCTCTCTGAAGCAATGCAGTGCAACGTCTTTTGAGCAGACGCATCGAGTCATATCCCAGTCTCTAGAAAGAACTGTTTGTAATGCTGGATCAGTTTCTGAGCCTTCAGATGTATCCTATAATGGGTTTGTCTGCTGAACTTCAATTCTAACGTATCTAGCAGAATCGATTTCCTCTTCTTATCCCTAAATATCCTAATGCTGTATTTGTTCTTTTTGTGTTTGATGAGTTAACAATAAGCAAGAAAGAAGTTTTCACTAGGTTCAAAAGAGTTCCATGGAAGAAACACAATTTCTTTCGAATGTGATAAGTATTTGATCTAGCCACTTGCATTACCTTGCAGTTTGTAAAGGACTATTTTCTATAAAGAATTCTTGCATCTAAAACCACATGAGATATGTTCAGTTCATTGATGTTGAAATATTCTCATGCTCCTATGGTTCAGGCCTAGTGTGCAACTTATGGATGACAGTATATATGCCCTATCGAATTCGAGCGTCATGAGGAATGAAAGCTCAGTCCAAGAGAGGGGTAAAAGGAAAAGGAAACGCAAACTTCAGTTTGATGTGAGTTTCATAATTGTCTTTCATTTCTTATCATGCTCCCATATTTAGCGGTAGTTACTTCGCAAGTAGAGGCATCTTATTGGTTAAAAGTTCTATGAGCAGCGAGTAGTTTTATTCCAATATAAGGTAGTAAAATTTCATATATAGGACCAATAATGCTGCCAGTAATCTAATTCCAACTCTGGTTCTCGATGTTTGTAATATATTTCAGGACTTGTACTATGCAAAGGAACCAAGAATAAGAGGACGTCGTCTGAAGATCATGAGACAACTAGGCCTCATTGCTCCAATTGGATCTACTTTTGCTCGTACAAAGCCGTGAACTTGTTATAAACAAAGAGTTGCAGATATGCAAATATGGCGATTATTCTCATAAGTCAGCAGGAGAGGAAGATGAATTAATTCCATTTTAAATTTTCGAGCTGCCTTCTGTGGTTCAATAAAATACATAAGTATGTACTTCGCATCACTCTAAGCGTACTTGATATAATCTTTTCTTTTTATGATTAGTTGGAAGTTCTTGTTTTTTATAATAGTTTTTTCGGAGATAGGCACTGATTGTAAAGGTTAATGTATACGAATCGAATGGCGTGTAACTGGAACGGAACTAATGAAGGAGATGCTTATATTTATACACATTTGAGTTGCTGCTGATTTATTTTTTGGAGAGAAATATTTGTTTGAGTAATTCCAAACTCCATCTACCAAAAACCAGTGGTCTTTTTCGTTCTCTATGATTGTGCGCCATTCATACATATATATAACAAAAGCTCACAATTAGGAGTAGTGGGAAAAAGAAATGAATAGAAATAGTAGCAGTAGAAGAAGAGTTCTAGAACTCTCTGCCCTGCAAAAAGCAAGAAAGATTGAGAAAGCCATGGAAGGAGCGATAGGAGAGCATGCAGGTAACATCAATCTTCTCCCTTTTGATTTCTTTTCTTTTCTTTTTCTGTCAGTTCTTCATCTTCTTCTTCCTCTGACCTTCGCATTCAGATTATGTGAGCTGGAGGAAGGGGAGGAGAGAAGCAGCAGCAGCAGCCGGAAGATATGCCGGCATTGGACAAGTAAGAACAAAGAAATTCAGTTCTTCGGTTCTCTTTTAATTTTTTTTTCTTTTTTTATTTTTCTGTCAGCTTTTCATCTAATTCTTTCCTGTTTTGATTCCGATTGAAGCAGCCGGTGGAGGAGGCACAGCTGCGACTGTTCTTCAGATTGCTGATCCGGTCTCTGTACGCGAACAGCAGCAGTAGGAGCCCTGGTAGCTTCTTTAAAGTTTCTGAAGCTTGCTGATCAATCTTCTTTAAAGTTGAGAAAGGGTTTTTAGAAACAAGGTTGCCATGTACAGAAGAGGAAAACCATACAAAAACGAAGGGGACAAAAAACCTTTGTACAAATGTTTGTACAGCTACAAATTGAGTGCGTATGATGTTGTCAATAAGAATTTTGATGAGTACATAGTTTTAAATCGCATAGAAATTTCAAAATGATGCGAGACGTCATTGTTGCTAATGTTCTACGCTCGTATCAATTTGATCAGCTAAACTTCAAATTTAGCATATGTTGCACAACAGAATCTCTTTAATGGAGCTTCTGTTAATTCTGCAGTAAATTAGTCATTAATATAACTCAACATCTGCATCTCAAATCGGAATGCACTACACAAAATTGGCCCTTCCAGAAACAAACAAACAAAAAAAAATTGAAAAAAAAGAAAGACAAAAAAAAAGACATATTATCTAAGTTTGCGTTGTATGCGAATCCTGTGCGACTAGTTTATGCAGCATTGATGTCCCTTGGAAGATGATCGGCCTCGCGCCTCTAGCATATTCATATACCTATAGAGCAGTTCATGTCTCTTCAGAATTTCATTACATTGCACATAAAGGAGTTTTTGGTTGATAAATAGTACCTACCTTTTGGGGGGTAATTTTGGAGAAACCAAATTTGTTGGTCCAAATGGATTCAGCTTCATCAGCTGCAGGAAGTACGAAATGCTTCACTTTTAATAAACTCAGCAGTCCCTCAATGCATGAGAATAAGGCTTGAAAGTAGCCCTGCAAAAAGGAAGCCAAAAAAAAAACAAAAAATCCAGTTTAACATTACATAAGAAACCCAAGATGACAAGCTGAATTGAATTGAAGCAGCTTTTTCTAGCCCAGCTTCAAGAAAGTTGATCCACATGAATGCAATCTAACATACAAAGGAACATGAAATTTATACACATACCAGTCCTTGGCTTTCCCTACTGGTAGCAACCAGGGGAAGTTCAGCAACATCACAACCCAAAATTCGTAGTATCCCCACTGACACAATGGATGAACTGCAAAGGCACAATGACTCAAGCATATTGAATAACTTTCTGATGAAAATCAATATCCAGCAATCATAACCAAAATTCAGAAAGATAACTTACCCCACAGTCAAAATCGCACAGAACATCCCCCCATAATCCTGATCTCTCAAGATCCGACTGCGACAGAAAAATAGAAATCCAATTAAAACCAAAAGTAATAAGCTCATTTCAAATAAAGGACTTCTAACTTATCGTCAACCCAAACTGACATCAAGCTAAAGAATACTATTGAAGAAAAAGGGAACAAGAGAGAAGAGTTCACACCCATAAACCATGGCTGGAATCAGGTCACGACCAGTAACTATGTCAATAATTGGGTCAAAGGACTCCTGCAGAAACACAAATATCATGGCATAAATTCAATGTTGCACAACAATGCTACTGGAAGTAAATTTAAGTGCTGGACAAACAATGCCTACATGGAAAATAGAAACTGCTTTTGAAAGTAATAATTTACTATCAGCAGACGAAAATTTCCCACTGAGGAGCTTCCACTTTATGTCAACTGCTAGGTCCTTGTTCAAACCTTTTTCTTCAAGCTTCTTACTAATAAGATCATAGAAAGAACTTTCCAGTGGCTCAGGGTCACGAATAAGCAGATGTTGCAAGGAAGCATAAATCCTACTACAATCTGTGCTGCAGAACCATTCTCCTCCTGGCAATTCCTGTTGCAAAATGATTGCCAAGTCACTTACAAATATACTATCAGCAAAAGGATAATTGTAGGATGGAGCATAAAAAACAGTATCTATTCCTGGAAATTACTGAAAATTATCAAATCCCTAATCATTAGTAAAACCAAATCAGGCTTGAGGTCTATGACCAAACTTAATCAAATACCCTACACTGTTACAGTAGAGTTTTAACAAGTATAATCAAACATTTACCTTTAAATCAGCCATATTATGATCCTTCAGACAACCAACATGGTATTCTTTCTCACACTGAAAAAAATTCACAAATTTAATAGAATCAGAGACATTAAAATCAATTTATGCAGCTGGATGAGTATTAAAATTTAGAAAATGAACAATCTTTCTAAAAGCAAGTATGCCAAGATGGACAACTATGGTGTCACCAATGACTTACTTGGTCACATAGAAGGACAGTACGTTCACTGAATTTTGATGCGCTAAAGTCCTGGCATCTGTTGACCATATGAACATTGGGTTAGGTAGAGTTGGGCAAATGTCATGTCGAATTCTGAAGAAGACTAAAAGATCATGTTGACTTGCTAGATAGAGGGAAAGAGGAACATAGGCTGATAAAACAGAAAAAGTCAATACACCAAAAACGTTGTCTTTACTTCAACAGCATATATGAACCAGTCAAAACCAACCATATACATCAAAAAGGATACCTAGCTTCAAAAGGGATCGACAAAATCTTAATTAGATAATTGAAGGAGATTTGACCTGCACAATATGCAGCCACCAAGATCATTTTCAGCAGTTTTGACAATTCGAATACATCGCTTAAAGATTTGTTCAATAGGATCAACTCCTGCAACCCTTCCAGCAGCAATTGCATTATCATTATGGGCTACACCTCCTTCTCTTTGATGCATACTTTGACAATATTGGCAGTACCAGTCAGCTTTCGGAATTTCTGACAACCCAACACATTCTGTAAGAAGAAGAAAGTGAACATCCATTACCTCCAAAAGATTAGGAAAAAATGCTATAACAAGCTTGGGAAGATAGCACCAAGATACCAAAAAGACAACCATGACAACACAACTTGCCATATCATCTTTACAAACTCCCTAGAATCTGTAGTTATTAAAACAAGATCTGAGAATTTTTTACTAGCTAACTGACTTATCTGATAAGTCCCCTTATCAGATCATATCTACAATGGCCAGCAAACAAGTAGGCCCCCTCAGGATTTCACTAGAAAGCTAAGAAGAATTAGGAACCAGGTTAAGTTGAAGTCAGTGTCTAGCCCTTTTCCAAAAACTTTGCTGAAATAGTAACTGATTTTGGAATCCTAGCTACATTCTGTTAACCAGAGACCGCAAATGATGGCACTTCACACCATACTTATGCTTCCAAGAATCTAATTCATATCCCACTGCTAGCTAAGAATCTCCAAGTTCAAACGTGTAATCCATGATCTCAGAAAATTATATACCTGTGTGGAACGCCCGTGGACAAAGGTCACAACAAAGAAGATCGCCACCATCAGCACAGATGCTGCACAGATCATCATTTTCACTTGCCGACAGCTTGCGATCTTTTGACAGTGAGACAGATAATTCATGAAGAGATACTCCGTTGGATGTGTAAATATTATTATAACTGCAAGAGCAAAACAAGCAGAGACAATTAATCAGCAGTTACAGACCATACAAAGATAAGGCTTTCACCTAAATTAAACATACGGTTTTCGCCTTTGAGCCCTTCCTGCATGAGCTTCAAAAACTGACGGGCTAACCTAATCATTTGAAAGCAAACAAGAAATTAGTCCCTTGAACACAGGATGTCATCTTAATATTAATTGGGAAAAAATCAAAATCATCATTTAGTTACCACACAGTTGCAACAGCGGCAGAATATACCAGAATCTTTTATATAGCCTTCAAGCAATTTCTACCCACAAAATGTAATCAGTAGGTGAAAGGAACCAGAAATAACAGAATAAGTAAAGCATTATAAGCTAAATCGGTACCTTTCCACGAAGATAGTAACCAACTTCAGTACCCTCAGGTAAGATGCCACCCATGAAAACCAGCTTATGCAACCCAAGATCCCTTCAGGAAGGAAAAAAGTAAAAGTAAGAAAATTTTATTAGCAACAGATAGGGTTTAAAGAAATAATTACATGAGATAATTTTTTTAAAAAAATGTTAATAGATAAATAGGGTTGAAGAGGCAGACTTTCTAGTTAGCCTTCCTTGTGTTATCTTCTTAGATGAGTTCGAAACCGAGCTTGGAGAAAACAACCTGAACAAATCAAGTATTCATGCTATCAGGAGATCATCCTTAAAACCCAAAAGAATCCTAACATACGAATGTGTAACAAACAACTTATTTCAAAGGGTGTAATAAGAAATGAAAATCATTAATTGTAAATAAAGCCTCAAGATTTTGTACCACATGTTTTAATTCAAGAAAGGGATGAAAAGTTTTGCAGTACATGTTCGTACAAGGCCATTTGGCAAATCATATCAAAAGTTCCAAAACTCATCTCAGATTCTGCTTTCCACAAGGCACAGTTAAGAGCAACAGTGGAGTTACATGTATCATACTCTAGACCCCCAAAGAGGAACATAAACTCATCCATCTAGAACCGGTAGAGGACAGTAAGTCCATCAGCAAACAAACAGAAGAGGAAAAAGGAAAGCTTTCAAGAGTAACTATCTCAACACCAAAAACTAAGAACACATTAAGCACATTCTGGAATGATGAGAGAGAGAGAGAGAGGTACCTTCGACTTTTGTTGGCGACACGAGATGAACTAGGGGTTAACTGAAGCTGCTTCAGCTCACAGCAATGATCACATAACCTTGCAAACTTCCCAATTCGCAGAGAGTGGAATGACTCTACGGATCATTAGTTCATCTATAAGCATTTAAACAATTACCAAAAGCACATAAAAGAACTCCATTATAAAAATTAATGCAATGGCATCCTTACCTTTGCACACATCACAAGTAGTGGGTTTCAGAGGAGTTATAGAACTAATGGCACTCTGGATGGTGGCTTCCAACATGTCCAATGGTGTCATGATGCATGCTCTAAGTATTTCCCGGAGACTCCTCCCATTTTCCAAAAATATGAAATCTGCAGGATGCTTTTTATTGCTACCAGCATGAACCTCAAACTGGAAAGCAGATACAGACTGCAAGATGATAAAAAGTTAGCAGTATTCAGTGGAGTCCTCTCTAATTTTTTTTTTCTTTTTTTAAATCCGAGACAAAGTAGTCACCTTGCAACCTTTGCATGAGTTACAGAAGCATACTATACTGCCATCCTTTATAATACCATTGAGCACGATCTTCTACAAAGAAAGATGACACCAAAGTCAGACTGCTTGAACAGATAAGTCTAGCAATTCCCTGCAATATCTTCTCAACTGGTGGCTCTACGAATTCGTAAACAAAATCAAGAACTTGACAAGCTCGTTTCAATATAGAAACAGTTATTTCTTATAAAACATCAATAAAGATCTGTTACCTACATGCAGTACCATATGTCTATACAATATAGGTGCACCAAGAATATTCATGACCTAACTAGTTCAATACTGCATTTCATGCATTCCTTAAGGAAAGAAAAAGCATACTTTTTAATATCAACTTATCTTAACAAATCCGCTACCATTAACAATCAATTCTAACTTCAAGTAATCTCAAAGATATGAATCGAAGTCGTAAAACAAATAAAATGCAAATCAACTAGAGAGTGAAGAGTAAAATTTACAACCCACGCACCGCTTCATGCTACAAGCAAACTGTATAATATTAGAAGAAACATTAATAACTATACAAAATTGGTGACTGTAGGATTGCTCAAGTTCCAAAGATACAATGAACTTGACTATTGCACCAACATAACTAAAGTTGATGGTTTCTTTTAGTCTCTTGCAGTGAACTTTTTAAAAACATATAAGCAAAGGTAGAAAATACCTTGCCGAGCATAGTAGAGGTGGCATACTTAACAGGCAACCCCTCAAGAAAACCAGTTGCAAGCAACTCCCTGACATTCGATGGAAGTTTTGTCACAGCAATCTTTTTCGACATTTTCAATTCCATCTTTTTTTTGGGTGTCAACCCCAACTGCTCGTTTACAGCATCAGATTGATTTTCCCTTTCATTCAGCCCAACAGGCTCATCATCATTTGTAGAAGCCTCGTCAGATTTCAACATTGACCTTGTGATTCTTCTGGTAGGATTCTCAGCTACACATTCACTATCCCTTAATTCAATTTTATCAGGTTCTTCACCCATGATTGGCAGAACCTCCAGGGAAGACCTCATAAATCTTCTGGCAGACTTGTATGGCAAGCTGTTACGCAACTCAAATCCATTCCAGTCATCAAAAATGACAGGGACCTTAACCAAACCTTCTCTCTTGTCTGACAAAGGCATGGTTGTGTCTTCTAGTTCTGGGTCTCCAACTGCCTTCAATGCTGATCCCTTGAGTTTCCTAAAACGAATCCCCATACACACTTTACTTCCGACAGTCCCACTCTTCTCATCAACAAAAACCAGGACCTCTGTCACAAAACCTGTGTCAAATGAAGCATATTCCACAGCTGACCCATCTAGAGTTTCATGAGGAATATTCGCTACCAGACAAAGATTTTTCAGTACATCCTGTCCATCAACGACGACAGTCGTCTATCTTGGAGATAGGCATAGCAGGAGTTTCTACTACAGGTTGTTCTCCATCGACCTTCAATGACGACCTCGTAAACCGCCTGACAAACTTAACTTTTGGCACTTTGTTTGCCACCTTAGTCCTGAAACGACCATGTCCCCAAGCGATCTCTGTACTGAGATCTCCATTAGACGAGCAATTTTCTGCTGGCACCAGTCTGCCAGCATCAGAACCGAGCGTTTTCTTTGCAACATCGCCAAGTGAACTATACTCCAACTTATCCTTGTCTTGACTGACCTTCAAATTCTCCGGTGCTGAAACAACTCTTGCCTTATAACCATTTCCCGGCTGCATATCAATGTCAATTGGGGACCCGTTGAAATCACTTGACTTCTCTACTGCTGCAGTAGCGTTTAGATTCCACCCGTTCTCAGGCTGTATATCAACATCCCCTGATTTAAACTGAGAACTGGCAATCAATCCCTTAGTGTCAACATCTCCTTTTGACCCACCAGCCTGCAACCGGCGCGCTCTTCTAAACAACGACCTAGAATACGTCTTTAACGGCTTCTCAATCGGTAGAGAAGAAGTAGCAGGCGAATCTCCTTCTCTTTCTCCTTCTCTAGATTCTAGACATTCACCAAAACTTCGATTCCTAACAATCAAAAGCAAATCTTCTTCAGCATCTTGGGGAGCGGGAGCAATTGAAGCTTCAGGAATCTCAATCAACGGAGGTGGCAAACAGGGACTTATTGAATGCTTCGGCCGTTTCGGATTGGGAAATGGAGGAGAATAACCGGAGCGAGTTCGGCTGAGAGCCTGCGGCAGAGATGCGCGTTCCTTCAAGGCGAAGGCAAACTCCCGCTTGAGACCAGATCGAACATCAGAACGTAGCACAAATTTGTCTTCTGAATCAGAGTTTGAAGGCATCTGATAGAGTTCAAATCTTTCAAAACTTTCAAAGTAAATTAGGGTTTTAATCTTTGCCGAAGAAAAATGTCTAGATAGGAAGATTGGGTAATGGAGAAACAGAGCAAGGAAGAAGGTGAAAGGCGATTGATTGGTAAACAGGTAGTTGATGAAATAGATGAAGGACTAATGTGTCCCTGAAGTAGTGAGAGAATTAAACATCGAGGTAAAGATTTGCAAGGGTTCACTAGTAATTTGAGCAGCTGTGGGCTAGGCGTGATGTGATTGTTTTATTTTATTACGTCCTTGTTAATTTATGGAGGTCGGCTGTCATATGGGCCTCATCATTAATTAACTCACTAAACTTAGCCCACTAGTATTTTGCAACTTTTGGCTTCTAATTAAACTTTTGTAATTTGTAAGCGGGTAAAGTTTCTAATCAAAAACAAATTTCACATACTAAGTGCGCTTCTAATTCCTTTTTTTTTTTCAAATTTTAAATTTTAAACGGTTTATATATTTTAATTACATAAATAATTTATAATTTTACTTTCACATATAAAATTTTTCAATTCTAATTTTTTTATTTTTACATTTTTTAATATAATTATATTTTTTAATTTTTAACATATTTTTAAAAACTATTAAAATATAAATACTAAACTCTATTTCTACTTTATTTTTAAAAAAAATTTATTTTTTATTTTTTATTTTTATAAAATTTAATTACACGTACAAAAATATAATACGAATTGTGTAGTTTGGTTTGCATTAATTTATTAACATTTTTGCAAGCATTGCATCAATAACGAAGAATATATACTTAAATAATTTTATTTTTTATCTTGAATTAAATTAAATATAATTTTAATTAAAAATTACAATAACTAAGAAAACATCTTTATTCTAACTATGTATTTTTTATACATTCGATAAAAGTGTAAAACTTATATCATTTTTTAAAAAAAAATATCTCAGATATGTATTTTTATTAGATAATTCAAAAATTTATGCTATATTTACTTATTTTTAAGTAAATTGTGACTAAATTATTAAACTCTCAGCTCTTTTTTTAAAAATTTTTTCTGAAAACAAAACTTATTTTGTAGAGGGAACCGATTGTTCTCAGTTTTCTGTTCTTTCCGTTACACTGCTGCTCTAGTGCGTTACATTCTTTTTTTCGTTTTGTTCACTTTCTCTCTCTTATTTTTTCTGCGATCGTGTTTCTCCATTAATTCTATTCTAGTTGGTTAGAAAAGAGTGCTTTTTCATTTTCTCTACTGTAGTTGTTTCAAAATCGAATGTTTTTCTATTTTTATATTTACGGGGAGTTTGAGATTGATTATAAAATAAATTTTTTTTAGAATAAAAAATATTTTTATTTTTTCAAAAAGCAAGTTTTATTCTTTTTATTTTTAAAAATATAATAAAAATATATAATAAAAAAAATTTCATTACGTTAAAATTATTTATATTTTAAAAATTTTTAAATAAATTTTTTAAATACTTGTATTGAAAAATATAAAATAAAAATTAAAAAAAATATTGAAGAAAAGTTGAACCAAACATCCCCTAATTTTTTAAAAGAGTGTGTAAAAAAGATAAAAGAAAGAAAAGAGTGTTTACAAAAATTGATCGAAGTTGTAGATAATTGCGTTGATTTCAACACGGTAAAATTTAAATTTCTATTCTTTCTTCCGTTGAAATGTCTTATAAGTATTATGTTCTAATCCAAGTAAAAACAGCTACCCATCCAACTATGGTTAAGCCCCTTAGTTCATATATGCCAAGTCCAGCTGTTAAAACCAAACTACTCCGAAAATGTAAAGAGTATATTAGAGATTGTTGCATATTTAAAAGGAAAGCTTTGTCGCTGGTTGGCTATAATAGATGTCTGCATCTGAAAGAACTCTTTTCTCCGAACTTCACTACTGTTTAAACCAGAAAAACCTATACCCAACATGAACTATATTACACGTGAAGGTGAATGAAGCTTGTTAGATGGATAAACGTTAAATCACAAAACACTACAAGAGAAGCTGAACTGCTACTGATTTTATAAAGAGGACACTACTAATCTCCCAGACATATTCGGCATGCAAAAACGCCTTTTGCTATCTGCCTTCCAGTGGGTCTTTGTCGTAATTGTTTGCACAGACATCAACTAGCAGAAGAGATCATATCTAGACAAAAATCAAGATTAGCAATCAGCTGACACCAGGATGCATCACGGGGAAGAAAGCCCAGTTTTTGCAATTACAGGCTTCATTACCGGCAACTTTCTCATTTGCCCACCAATCAGCTTTTAGATTTGACTCTGGCAGGGGCCCATCAGAGTTGTCAAAATTGAAATCCTTTGTAGGAGCAAGGGTGACAGGAGACTGGGATCTCTGTGGCAAGTCATGATAGGATTTATCAACAAGCAGTCCAACACTACTGTGTGACTCATCAGTATTACATGGAGCTGCAGAAGTTGTGGTCTTTGCTACCACAGATCGATTTTCTGATTCATTGGAAGTAGTTTGTTTTTTCTCCATACAACGAGCAACCTCTTCAGGAGTCAATTCAAAGGATACTTTCTGGTTGTAAATAGTTTCATCATTTCGAGGCCTTGTATTGATGGGTGGAATATGGCCGTCCAAAAGTGAACCGTTGGATGTATGCCTGGGGCCTAGCTTGCGGGCAGAAAGGCCTTCAGCAGACAATATTTTTGGAGGTTCACCTGTTGGGAAGACCGGAAGGGTATGGACACCAGGCGAACGAAAGTCTACATCAGGCAAAGGTGATGAGGTGCCAGAGCAAACTGAGCTTGGGGTTATGAGATGGCCTATAGGGCTTCCTGGATATAGTTGATACGTCGGGAACTCATATAATTCACTCTTTTTACCATTTGAATTCAAGGAAGACACCAAAAGCTTAGCAAATGGCACCTCAGGTGAAGAGGGTGTTGTCAGCTGTACAGGTTCAGGAGGAGGGGTGAAGTTTGCAGTAGATGGTTCAGTAGTGAAGGCGGAGAAGACTGGAGGAGATACTAATTGTCTCTCATGCACATATGGGCCGATTGCAAAAATGGACGCTGGGCCAGGGGAAGAGTTGGCATATGTAGAGAGAGCAGAAAAGGAAATTCCACCTGCAGGTGAGAGAGTAGCAGATGGGGGTTCTGATTGAAGGAAAGAAGCAGGGGAAGAAGGCGGAGCAACAAACGGAATCACGACAGCAGGCTGGTGGGTTTGGTTGCTGCTTAAGGTAGGATTAGAACTAGACAACATTGAGTCTGGAACAAGAACAGCATGGCTGATTCTTTTGGTGTTCCTCTGAGATCCAAAGCACCAATATGCACCAAAACAGGTTCCCTGTCTTCTCCTCTGTCAATAATAGAAAAGTTCAAAAGTAAGTTTCATAGTAAAAACGGAGAAATTTTCAATGGCTAAATTAAGGAATCTTCTGGAAGTGGTGAAGATGCATCTTTCGAACAGTCAAACATAGAACATATTCTTAATCATATGGTTCGATCTCCATATCCTCTACATTCCATGTTTCTTCAATTTAACATATAAACAAGAAGTATACAACTACATAGTTGATATGTAAGTTTTAAGCTAAAGTTTAGTAAGCACATGACCAGATAAAAAATATTAAAAAAAAATCAGAGCAGATGTTTATAGCTCATCAATCTCAAAGAGACTTTCTAGATGAACAAAAATCAACCAGTAGTAGGAGAATAGTTCTTCAATTTGAAGTAAATCATCTACTGTGTACATTGGGACATATTGTACATGCTTAAGGCCTACTTTCTACAGCCCAAAAGGAAGTTGGAGAAGATGAATCTAAAGACCCCTTCAAACTAGAGGGTTTATTAGCACATCAAACAATGTCAAATATTCTTTTACTGGAACGTTGACGCCACAGCTATGTCCTCAAAACCATATCACAGGAAAACATAAGAAGAGTACTCAACATGAAAATAAAAAACCATGACATGTCCACTACTCTACTAAATACACTGGATAGCAAAGCAATAATGAGTTGACAAACTGCAGATTTCACTGTTTGCTCGGCTTCAGTAATTGCTTCTGTACTAAAAACCTCTTCAGATCCCTACAACCAGTACAGTGAATACATACTGTAATTATCACAAGCAGCAGAATGTTGAATAGCATAGAGATCTGTTTTGCACCAGCATTATCCTGCTGCTTGAGTGACTCTAAGTTCAAGGTATTTAATTAGCAGATTGTGCTTAACTGAGGTAAATTCTGTAGTGAAACAGAGATTCTTCTTTCCTGTAATAGAGGCAACAAGATGATTTCTCTTTTGGTACAAGTATAACAAACAACTGCACCTATCCTAGAGCATGCTACATAAAATAGCTTCCACCTTATCTTCAAACACAAAGTTGTAATTTTCCTTTAAGACCAGAATAAAAAGGTCTGATTTTCGAGATAAAGTATTACATACAGATTTTTATAGTCTGATAATTATCTCAGTAAACTTGTCAGAAAAAGAAAACACCGTATCACTAATCCCATGTAACTACATCCAACAACTTCGAAGAAATTATTAACAACCATAGAATTAGCTCGAACGCAGAGCTGAGAAAAGATTCATTTGTCCAAATTTTAAGTTAAAACCGATATTTTACTTCTAATTTATCCTGAATGCTTACATATTCTACCTGATCCACATAAAATTTATATGCAGAAATCATTTCTTATCAAAACATCGAATTTCCCCAACTTATAACTTCTACCCATAAACAACAAAATGGAAAAGAGTTAAAATATTTCACTTGAACTTCGCCTCTACTGGAGTCCATCATACTAATCCTATCCAATCAAAATCAACAAATTCCCTCGTATAAGATACTAACTAGACCTCAACTTCCTAAATTCCCAAAAATCTACATAAAACAATAACAAATTCCCACCTACGCTCAAAAACAAAGAAAATTACCGGAACAGTGACCTGCTGAACTCGTGCCTCAGCGGAACCGATCGCCGTAGCTGCAGCGTTGACAACGTCCACGCTATCATTCGCTCTGCCCATCATCATCATCTTCTCGTTCTCGTGAATCCCAACTTTCAGGTCAAATTTTCTTAATTCATAGCTCTAAATCCATCCTTGATTTTCCCTTCTATAAGCTCTCCTGAAAATCTCAGCTCTCTCAAAGAAAAATGGATAGAGAGAAGAGGGGAGAGAGACAACCGCGAAGGTCAAACACGCCAGAAAAATTCTTCGAGCGAAAAGCACTAGCATACAGGCGTGTAAATTCAATTCAATCGATTGACTGAAACAATCACAGCCGTTGATTGGAGACCTAAAAGAAATCCTGGCCGTTGTTTCCGTGTTCTCGGATGCGGGAATGATAAAATAAGTGGCTTATGATCTTTACGGGTATGTGCACCCACTCGTGCGTCTGTTACTAAGGACCACACTAGCAAATACTGCTACTTATTTGCAATATAGGTCGACTAGATAGTCTATTTTCAATAGTAGGCATCATTTCAGAATTGGCGAAACACGACAGTAGCAAGTGTAGCTGATTTGGATAATGATTAATATTTAATAGAGATTTATGTTTTGCTTGAACACGGGATCCATAGTATTAACTTCTTAAGAAATAATTAAAGGTTAGATGTCTTACTCTTGGGTTACGACAAGTGGTATGTTATTGAAAATTTTAATTAGGATAGGTGCATGTTATGTTTGATAGAACCGTTAAAATTAAATGATAAATTAGTAAAAATAAAAATAAATAAGAAAATTTTATGAAACCCGAGCTGCTGGATTTTTTTAAATTCTAATTTTAACAGAGTCTCGAGTGATAGGGGAACAAAAAGAATAAAATCCTTTTCCACGTGCAACGAACATCTTACATTACAGGGTCGAGTACGGAATGACAAAAAGATTGATGAATAAAGTTTAACCAAAAACAAGGTGGTTCACAGGAAAGCTTCAAACCTAACGAAGAGAATATAGAAAGGAGAAGCGTCCTACAGCTTGGTTTTTTTGAGAAGAATCTCTTCAAATGCTGATAGTTTTCTTTTTCTGAATAGGTTGTTTATGGTCCATTGGCCATTAGCGTTTTGGAATTGCGATCTTCAAATATATTTTTTTAATTTTTCATTTCATATTTTTAAATATATATTTTATAAATATTTAAAATTTCAGAAAATATAAAAAAAATTTTTATGTAAAAAAAAATTTATTTTATATAAGTATTCTCAGACGGCCCTATGTTAGTGTCCAATTCCCCGGTCCTAGTGGGCGCTGCTACTTGTCCATGCGTAGTATTGGCAAACAACCGTATCTAACAAAACAATCTTACACACACAATTCCTATGTATGTGGGTGCCGATGCCAGAAGCAAAAGCATATGTAAAATTCCTCTTGTTGGTTGAAAACATGCATTACTGGTATTTTGCTTTCAATTTGTGCAAATTAACAAACCAACCTGCTCACGAGCAACCTTCGGCATTCCCAGTTGATTGATCCCTCCATAGGTTCTTGCTTTTGGTCTTCCTTCTGTGGTGTGAGACTTCTATTAAATGCATTTACAGAAAATAAAAATTCTACTAGTGACATTTGCATGAATGTAACTACAAAGAGAAACATCTGAAGAGAGGGCATAACGATAGATGATACAAGTTCGGCAGCACCAATAATAGAGTACAACCGTATAAACTGTACTGATACTCATTTATTCAAGATAATGGCTCAATCATTCTGTCACTTTATAGATGGCAAGTCTGCCGCCAACTTCCATATACAAAAAACTAAGGGGAAGGAGAGATATCACTACCAAGTATCAACCAGAAACTCATATTGAGCTGGACCATCCAACTACCAATCAGAATTCAAGAAAAGGAATGTGGCTCTCTTTGCTAAGTACTCTCCAGTTCCAGCTTCTGTGATATCCTCCACCAATAAGCTGTACCTGCCTTGGTGCCTGTAAACAAGAAGAACTCCCTGGCCAAGGCCATCGGAGAACCTCAGATGAGAAGCAATTGTTAATTTTCTCAACCTCTTGACCTACTGTTATCGGCGTGCGTTCTAATTACTGAATAATAAATATGAACAGATAAACACAGATCACTGCTTCACTCAAATTAAATAATTAATAACAGAAACCTATACATGCATACCAACACTTAATACTATATACAACCTAAGGCTTTGTCTGCATCAAATTAAATCAATATGAAGCACTCATACAAGATTACTAACTGTCCTCAACCACACCATTACATACATAATTAAGCAAGCCTGGCGACCGCTACTACATTTAACCTATGGTTTCATCATCATCAGCTTCATCAAATTGTCATCAACAGTATTGACAATCTACACGATTGGAAACAAAGGCGCTTTGGCTCAGAGGGGAAATTGTTGATTGCCACCAGCCAAAACATCTTTCAACCGAGTGAATGGTCTGAAGTTCCCACTTGTCTGTCAACAGATTGCTGCCACATAGACATTGTATTGAATTTTAAAATTCTAAAGCATAGAGCACAAGTTAATGAGAAAAGCTAATATAAAATAAAAGAGAGGTGGATTTAAGTGGTAGCAGATCTCACTCTGTAGCACACTCATATCTCAGATAGCAAAAAAGAAAAGAAGATGACATACATCCACATATGTCTGCATGTATATGTACTACTTTGTCTGTCACTCACAACATCTTTCTGACAATCTCATCTACATGCAACACTAATACAAAACAAATGAAATGTACTTCCATGCATATCTGCCTTTCTAAAGCATTAAGCATAATAATATGTACACCGACAAAGTGTTCAAGGCACATCAATGTACTTCACTAGGCTGTATATATCATGGTCAACAGTTTGACATTCTATACCAGCATTTAGATACGGTCATCAGAAAATGCCACATTGAGGTGCAGAACTAGCCTAATTGAAGTGCTTAGTAAAATGCTCAAAAAGATCAACCCAAATTGGAACATGTAAGCAGCAGTTAAATAATTGGTGGTAAAATATGCTAAAGTCAAGGTGGGTAGTGCCCTTAAGGAAACAAGGGCAATTGGTACAAGTAGATGGTTGACTTGAGTTCGTGCCATGAAGAATTGGTCAAATATTATTAGAATTACATCTTACTAGTTGACCTTAAAATCTGTGCTTTACACTCTTAAAAAATGCATTTATTATCAAACATAAAACTGCTGCTTTCACTTATGCCCACCAAACTCCATTGAGTTAAAACTTCCCCTCAAGAGCTCCATCCCATGAAGTCTATGCCAGTTTCACCTTTCAAACTTCTTCTTCAGTTTTCTTAAACATCCTTATCCTCAGCAGAATTGACATCTTCATACCGCATTTCCTTGTTAATCTCACAGTACACAGGCTGTTTAAAGAGGTTCTCATGCTCACTAGGTGGGAAAACAAAGTGACAAGACATAAATAACCTTCGGTTCATAACAAATTTCCATCAAAAATCATCTCAGTATGGCCTATAAATGATCAAGAGGATATTCTCATTGTGTTGCTATTAACATTTCTCTTAAACCAAAAGTGAGAGATGATGTTTCTCAAAATTCAGAGTGAATATTTGTAGTAGAAAAACATAGCACAAAATCAAACGCATGTAAATCAAAATCCAGTACCTTATTACAGAACGAAAGCTTCTATTTAACTCCCACTAAACCAATCGATCTCAAGCTTCAAATCACAACTAGCTCACGTTAACTGCAAGTTGATGACAACGAATTGGGTCGGGTATTATAGTTTAATAAAGAATATGGGCCCAGGGAGCAGTTACTAATATTGAATACATGGGCATGGGGGACTCATTTTGAACCAGGAATTCTTTCATAGTGATCTGTTGAAGTGATCGTGGGCGGGGCCAGATGCTAATGGGTTATATTGAGCCAGGTTAGTTTGTTGAGTTTCACAACAATAAAGAAAGACACAGATATAAATCATTTCACTCTTCATTGTCATGATAAATTTATGCTTCACATATAAGTGTTCAGATATTGCATTGCCACTTAACAAAGTAGAGGAGACTACAAATGAAACCAACAAATTAAAAATATCACATAAGAATTACTCCAAAGCAATAAATAAGAACCTGATTAAACATGAACAAATAACAAAGCATGCAATATATGCCTGCCACAATGAAGCTGATCATCCGAGAACACCGAGGAACTCTTCATCTTTCTCCAACTTGGCCATGGCTTCACCATCAAGCGTGAGCTCAACGTCAATGCTGCCATCACCATCTCTACCAGGGTACAAATAAATCATTCCATCAAACTTGTTATTCGCTCCACTTCTAACCCTCGCTGGTTTCCCGAACCCAAAATCGACATCATAAACCTTAAACCTCGGTGAACTCCCGACAGCAACAGGATTAAACCCTGCATCTGAGTAATGGAACAGCTTCGGGTTCGCTTCGTACTCTTCTAACCGTTTGAGTATAGCTTTTGAATCGTGCATATCTATAGCTTTCTGAAGAAGTTCCGCGCTGAAACTTAGTGGGTTTGCGGCAAGTAGTCCGGCTGCTGTTGCAGTGAACACGGCTTGAATAAGGTTCCCAAAGTAAGTGTAAGGGAGCGGAGGGTCCATGCGCTGACGGCAATCAGCAAAAATGGCGAAAACCGTAGGTACATCTGGTGGTAATCCTCGAGCACGAGAGATCGATTTCCACATGTGCGCACCGAGAGATTGAAATGTTGAAAACGTACGGTTGTTGTTGTCGTCATTGATGTTGTTGTTTGCAGTAGACTTGAGATGTTGAACTGCAGCAGCAGAGAAGGAGAAAAGTTTGGCGCGAAGAGGTTTTGGTGGGCGGTTTGGGTCGGCGAGTTCATGGGCTTCTGCTGACGCAGGGAGAGTGAGAGGGATTTTAACGGGCCGGACTTGAAAACGATCGTGGATAGGCCCAGGAGAAGAAGAAGTAGAGGATGATGCTGACGTGGCTGAAGCCCATGAAGACATGAAGTGCCACGTGGAATTTCCGTCGAGGATCGCGTGGTTGAACGCGCAACCGATTGCAATGCCGTCCTTCAATTTTGTGAACTGCGTCCAATAGTCAAAGAAAGATAAGGTTTGTTAAAACAAGCTTTTGTAATCTTGTTTTAGAAATTAAAATCAGACTGTAATTTGTAATTTAGTAGGCAGAAAGCACGTGTTTTTTTAAATTCAGTTTTTCTCAAAAAGTAAATCATAAGAATTCTTACATTTATAATAACTTATTTTAGAAATTTCTTGTCGACAATTATGTATTAATAAACGTCATTCTAAATTTATTTTAATAAAAATAAATAAATAACTGCATTAATTTTTAATAACTTTTTAAAGTAAGTTAGTTTTTAATTTGTTTTTATAAACCCAATTTTTAAACCACAGCGATTCTAACAGATATCTTACACACGTGGTGGAAACAATCAAAAGCATTTGCCTAGTTGTCTCAGCTCATCAATGTCTTTAGCGTCTGGTTTCTAAAGTTTTACTCCAACTATGAGTGGCATTCACCGTTCAGCTTGAAAGAGTTCCAAGGAAATCGATGCGCAACAGCTAATCCCAAACAATAAAACTTTGGTCAAGAAGTTATCGTTGATGCCATGATGCATTGATAGTTACCGACAAGAATGATCAGAAATTCATTCCCAGGTTTTAGACACTAATCAGATATTTTGGTAGTGCTGTCAAATCCGGAGCAAATATGTATGCTTATTGAAGAGATGACTGACCTGAACGGCGAGCAGAGGGCGGTGAAGTCCCTCGAGGTTCATAACACCATTATATGGCACCAGCTCTTTCAGAATCCCCGACGCATCGCCGTTCTCGGCGAGGTCTTCTAGCGAAACATCCTCCTCTAGCACTGCTTCAATTACTTCAGCACCCTGCACGCTCTCTCCTTTACACTCAACAACCAAAGCTCCGTCGTCGTCTTGCTTCAACTTCCCCGCCAACGGATAAAACTCTTCTAGCACCAACCCCAATCCTTGCTTCAACTTCTCCACTACTTCCTCAAACTGTTTCTCATTATCAAGTTTGTAAAGAATCAGCTTCTGGTTGTAGTAGAATGTAATGTAGGGCGTATCAAATGTGATCAAAGGACAATCAGGTTTGTCGATTGAGTTAGCCGGTGACACTCTCGTCTTTCCGGTGACCTTCACCGTCTGTGAAGGCATCGGTAATGATTCTGGCTTGCTGGTGTTTTCTTGAGTTTGATTGTTCATCATGCTTTCAATGGCCATGGGTTATGATCAGTGAAGGATCGATGAAGTTTTTGATTGGATTGATGAAGATGGAGATCGAGCTGGGTTGTATTTATTTATGAGATGAGAAGAAGCTTTGGTTACAGTTGGAGGAAAGAGAGGTGGGCATTAATGGAGTCCATTACATGGTTGGTGTATGTCAGTCAATGCCCTTCCTGCATTTGCTAGTAAACCTCCCAACTACAAATCTCGTCTCATTTAAGGTTCTTGTACAAAAATACATGCAGCATGCGCTGGAAAGTTTTAAGCGATCAGTAACGTTTTATTCTTTCTGACGGATTTAAATTAAAAAGAATGAGTTTATGAATAATACTTTATAATTATTTAATGTAGAACTATATGTTTATTGCAATATTTGTAGTATGTTATAGATATATTGACATAATACATGCTGTATTCGGGTAGTAATTTTCATGTACAATTTGAGTTAAATCTCTCGCTTCTACATTATGTAATAGATCATTAACCGACTTATAACTTCAATATGAACGGTTAAGATATTGTAGTTTAAAGATGGTATGAATTTTTAGTTAGGAATTAGTGATTCTATATAACAAGCGCTACAATTTTAAACGGCGGAGTACTCAGTTCATGTGCAAGATAATGAAAATAATAAAGGGGAGATTTAAAACTTGTACTTGATTGCTGCAAAATCTAGTTGCATTTCCCTGCTCTGACGTTTATTCCTGTTTTGGATAGCAAGGAACTCCCGGTGGACGTTAGCCATCGCGTTTAAAAAACACTTATCATTCAAATAAATATTTTGTATTTTTTAAATAAAATTTTATTATATTTTATAAATATTTAAAAACTTATTTATATAAAAAATAAATATTTTTATTTAAATTTATTTTTATAATCATTTGGTAAACGTCCCCTTGATTTGTGCTCTACAAATATAGGATTCGTCTGGCTTTATATTTCAACATTTTATTTCCTAAAATTTTCTACAATATTTTTTAATTATTTTTTTAAAATTAATTATATTTAAATTATAATATTAAATCTTTATATAATTATTATTTTTTATAACTAAAAAAAACATGTTTATTTATAAAAAAAATAAAAGCAACTCCTAACTAGAGGTGTAAAAATAGACCGGACTAAACGGATCGGCCCGCGGCACGGTTAGTTGGCCTGATCATCGGCCCGCTCGGCCCGACGAACAGTGATAGGACCGGAGCCAGCCTGGCACGGTCCAACGGACAGGATAAGCCGATTATATTGGCCTGCCGGACAGCCCGCCCGTCCGGATACTGTTCATATTGACCGTTCAATGTTGACCGTTCAACGTTGACCGGTCAATATTAATAGTTGATTTGATCAACATTGATCGTTGACCAGATCAAGTTTAATAAAAAAATTTTATATTACTAAAAATAAATTTTAAAAATAAAAATATTTATTTTTTTATCTTAAAAATAATTTTTAAATTCTATTTTTTATATAAAATAAAAATATAATTCGGATAAATGAGCCGAGCCGGATCATGAGAAATGAAACTGGACCGGGCTGGTCCGGCCTGCCTGTTTTTGCACTTATACTCCTAACAATCCCATCATTAGAAAGAACATGAAATTTAGTTTTCTTGAATGCAAATTTATTTCTAAATAATTAAACAAAAAAGATTTTTTATTCAATTATAACTACATAAAATTGTTTATTTTTTTAAAACTTATTTTATGCAATTGAACTCCAATTACAACGTAAACTTTTTCTACAATATTGAAGTTCAACTAATGGCTTGAATTGTATCAATTTAAAATATTAGTGTCAAACTCGAACCGAACCGTTCGAATCGATCTAACGATCATCTATTCGAAAAGTCTAAAATTTTTTGTTTTAAAATTTGAGTTTTAAAGATAAAAGTTTTACAAAAAGTTAAATTAACTTTTGTATCTATTTTCTATTAAAAATGAATTTGATAATTTTTTGATAAAAAAAAATTTAAATATAAATAAACACATCTTAATAAAAAAATATTTATTTCTTGACTTTCTCTTTCAAACATGTATTTTCTTTAAACCTTAATATTATATAAAAATTCACTATTTTATGTTTTATTGTTTGAAAAATAAAATTGATTTATAGAAAAAGTATATTGCCAGCGAAATTAAACTAAACACGAAATAGTAGATAGAAGTTTTAAAATTTGTTGTGAGCAAGTATTAAATGAAAAAGTCTTGTTTTTCTTTATAAATTGCATTGAATAACTTAGGTAGTTTTATCCGGTGTTGTTAAAACCAACCCGGTGGTTGACCCGGAATCTTATCGGGTCACCGGATTACCGGTTAACTCACCGAGTCACCGGGTTGACCCACTAGGTCAAATCGGGTCTATTAAATAAATATTAATATTATAAATATAGTATATATATTATATAATATTTACTGTAGTAGCTATTTAAAATTTTTTAAAACATGATTATATATAATAAATATTAAATATATTTTTTGAAGTTACATCTTTCATTTTTGAAGCAATAGTTTTCAAGAATCAAGACAATAACCAAAAAGTTCAAAATATAAAAGAATCTTAATATTTTAAACATTACAATTAGCTACGTTATATATAATTATGTATAACTATTTATCGCTTTATATATATAATATATATAGTAAGGATTAGCAGAGTAGAGATGGTTCGACGACAATCAATAGAGCGTGATAGCAGTAGCAATGATCGGCGTCGAGAACGACAGCTAAAAAATAGATTAACCGTTTAGGGAGACGGAGGATTAAAAACTTAACAGAAATGATTTGAAGCAGCAAAATAACTCAAAGAGCGATCATATTTTAATTTTTTAATAATCATACCGGGTCAACCCATTGTATCGGGTGACCGGATTATTCAAAAACTGGTCGGGTCGATCGGATTTTATCGGGTTTGTTGCATACCGGGTTCTGCTGCTAATCCAACCCGGAATCGTGCCGAGTTACCGGATTTTGGGTTGACCCGGCCGGGTCGGGTTGGATTTTAAAACACTGGTTTTATCTCTTACAAAATACAAACGTTAAAAGTTCTTTATGTACAAGTTTTAATCTTAAATTTTATATTTATATTTAAATAAAATTCGAATATTTCTTTATGGTTATTAAAAGGATTTTTCTTTTTCTTTTTTCAGTTTTGACTTTCGCTGTCCCCTCAGAAACAAAAAAATTCGGAGTCTGCTGAAAATTAAAAAAATAAATTTTGTTTTAAAAATAAGTTATAAAATTTGGTGTGAAAAATAAATTAAATTAAAATAGTATTAAGTAAAGTGATTCAAAATTAAAATCTGAAACCACGGACCTCGGTCTCATTAAAACATGCCCTTAGAAACTATTCTGCTGATAATAATAACTACATTAGAAAAGTGGACTCCCCATGAGAGGGACGACAAAGCCATGAATGAATGTTTGTGCTCTAAAACTCTATTCACAAAAATCTCTCTATCTAAAAGCTAATCCATTAATTCTCTTGAGGCACTTTACAGGAACCAAACGTTACATGGAGCAACGGTGTAATGCAGGAAAAAAGGCTTAGCTTCAACCTGCTTGAGTAGTAAATTCATGTGTTAAGCTACTGAGGAATGATGTATTGTGTTTCTGATTTGCCCATATCTTCTTGTCCGCCCCATAATCGTACTCTTTCATAAGCTTGTTTTGCCTGCAAAATGCATGGAGTTGGAAATGGTACGTATTTAGTAAAAAGTGTTGCGCAAAAAAGGCCTACAAGGGGTTTTATTAACAATGAGAGACATTATTACCTCATTCTTCCAATCTGTTTTCCAGACAACATAAAGCAGAATCAAAGTCTGAAGTGTTGTTCCGCAAAGCATCCCAGCCCAAATTCCCTAGTACCATAGAAAACTCACCTCAAAGTATCTATTTTAGAAACAAACGTAAATGGTTTTCAACCTTTTCTTCATCCCGGATAAACACAACAGATAGTCCAAGATGAAAGCCAAGGCAAGAAATTGCATAACATTGATTGCAAGTCATTGGTGTTACTGAACTGATTGTCAAGCATATTCAAAGGTTACTGTAAAAAATCAGAGAGATCGAACATACCTCAACTCCCCATTCGGCGATGTAACCTAAGAGAAACCCAAACGGAAGTCCAAACAAGTAATAGCAGCCTAGATTGATGTATGCTACTGTTCCTTGCCATCCACCCCCAACAGCAACTCCTGAGGTACCCAGTCGAGAATTATTGCTAAAATGAAAGTTCCTTGGTTCTAATTTATATAACAATCTCAGAAACTAGAATCAATGAAGAAATTTGTAATCTTGCTTGCAGTTTGTTTAGCATAGAGACTAAGTACTTATTAAATAACTCAAATTATGCAGTGAAGTTCCTAAAACTACCTGATATCACAGGCTGAATGCTATTCAGCACCATGGTAACTGAAAGCAGGTATGCAATATCAGCCACGGCACGCTGCAATTGCTTGTCAGAGGTAAAGATCACAGCAAAATGGTTGCGGCTGGCAAGTATGAAGATCATTGCAATAAGTCCAATCACAAGCGATTGGAACACAACTACAGCAACTGAATACTTTGCTGCCCTTGGTCTGCCTGACCCTAGCTCATTGGATACTCGTACACTGAAGTAATCAACATTTTAGGAACAACTCATCAAAGATTGAACAACTTGAATAGAAATGCTGTGTCTGTCACTTACCCAACAGCTGCATTGAGTCCAATGAAGATCATGCCTTCCCATCCATTTATGTTCATACTGCAACGAAGGCGAAAGCAAATTCCTAACTAGATAAACTTACTGTAAACTCAAAGCTATTTCAACAACAGATAAGCAAACTACCTATGGCAATTGATTGAGAAACTTGGGAAATAAAAAAGGAAAGAAAAATTCATTGAGAATACCATATCGAAAGAGATCCAACCGCAATCTCAGCATCTTTTAGGTGTCCGGTGAGCACAACCAACACCATCATGTACCAAATCTCAAGGCAAAGCATAACGGCAGACGCTACCGAAAGCTTCACAAACGCCCACAATTCCTTGAACGCTGCCGACGACAACCCAGTCCACCCTTCATCACACCAGTTCACAATATAGACAACTTGTGCAATAGCAATGAACCAGTTCGACAGATTGAATGCTGCTGCAGCTCCAGTTATTCCCCACCCGAATACGAAGATGAATAACTCGAGCATTGCAAGGTGAAGCAGTAACGCGACGAATCCAAACCATGCCATGGCATTAACCTTGCTTTGAGATTGGAGAAATTTCTGTGTTGGAAATAAAATTGCGAGGGAGAACATTTGGGGAATTATTAAATGAGTGAAGTGTCCGGCGAGATCTGCAAGTGGTTGTTCTTGCCCGAGTAAGCGAAGGATCGGCGTCGCAAAGAGATAGAGAGGCAATAGAAGAAAACAGGATGCCATTAGAATGATCCACGACCTTTGCATGTATACTCCAAGCATTTCAATCTGCCCTGCTCCAAATGCTTGCCCGCATAACGTCTCCAACGCACTCCCCATTCCCAACTGTAATCATTCAAATTCAAAATAAAAAAATCGAGCAAAAAATGATCGAAGAAATTTGAATGAAGGACGTAATAATGATTACAAGGAAACCGAAGGAGAAATTGGAAACAACTGAGAGGCCAATAGAAACCGCATCTAGTTCCAGATTTCCCAGATGGCCAACGAAAACTTGCGTGCTAGAATTAAGACCGTAGATGCATAAAATGTTGAATGCAATCGGTGCAGCGATAGACCAGAGCTTCACAGACTCATCGACGAACACCTTAGCTGCGTCGCGAAACCCAGTAACAACTTCACAATCCTTCGCTCTAGGAGAAGTTGATGATGATGACTTTGGTGTTTCAGCTACTCTTACAACGAGATCTTGTTCCTCTTCGCGTTCGTTGTCGTCTACCTTGTTCATTAGCGCTTGTTCTTCTTCCGATGAAAAATCACGGCCGTCGACCATGGCGTCTGCTCCCATCTTCTTCTCGTAAGGTTATCGATGGAATCCATTGTTTTTGGTATTGTTTGCTCTTTTTTCTTCTTCTGAAACTCTTCCTTGGTTATTTTTAGCGGATGGTGGAGAGCGGAGACCGGGCTACTGTGTTTGCAAAATTTCAAAATAATTTGCATGGTATTCTTCAACATATGCTCTTATATTGACTTGCCCATTTGGGACACACCAGTAACGTAAATTGGGTATTTAATAGTTTATGGACTGTCTGGTATTGCTTATATTTGCTATTTCATCACATTTTTATAATATTTATAATTTTTTAAAAAATATATGAAATATTCACAAATTATACATTACAGAATTATTATATATATATATATATATATATATATATAATTTAACTTAAAAAATAAATTTATTTTCTAAACAAATCTCATCAAAAATTTATTTTTATTAACAACATACTTTCATAAACAATTCTAAACGACGCCTAAAATGGTCCGGAAGATTTATAAAAGGTGTTTGGCATAGTTTTTTTTCCAAATTATTCAATATTTTTTCAGGTTTTCTTTTTCAAGAAGCCTTCTACGGTTCTTTATTTTTTTTAAATAATTTTGGAAGCCATGAGGTGTAGTGTACATTATACAATTATTATATACATATAAATTTTCTAAATGTAAAATAATGGCAATCTCGGTTTTTTAAAATTAACTTCTAATTCCTCTTGATCAATAGAGAAGAAATTTTAATTTGTCAATAATTAATAAAAAATCATAAATAAATTTTGGATTGAATAGATTTGTTAGTTTTAACCGATCTAACAGAGAAACCGAATGTCCGTCGTTCAAAACGCATTCGTAGAACCATTGACGAAGATTATCACAGAATACATTACATGGTTTGCAGAGAGAGGAAAATCCATGCATACTACAAGTTACCCGTGCCCGTATTAACGTAGCGATGAATACAAAATTGTTCACGCCATTGCAAAAGAAAAAGTAGAAGAAAATTGCTTTTACAACAGCTGAACTACGGAAATATCTTCCTGTACCGTGGCCTCGAGAAGTGCTTGCACAAGTTGAGAACTCTTGTGCGTGCGGCATGTGACGAAGTTACAGAACTAAGTGGATCAACATTAACAATTTTCTTCAGATGTATAACAAGATTCGAATGTTGCTCCATAAAAAATATGGTAAAACAAGTACCAGCACCTCAATCTTCAATGTCCTTCTGCTTTTTGTCCGCCCCATAAGCTCATCCTCGCTGAAGATAATGCTGCCTGCAGTTAAAGATACATGTAAAAATCATCAAATAGAAAATTGCATTGCAGGTAGATATGCGTTACTGTAAAGCAAATGTCATACATAAATCATCTCTCCCAGTATCCTGGTATATATGCTACGTCTCATGTACAAAAATGTAAAATTTTCCTTTAAAACAAATTAAATTTAAAGCAACAATATAAACTTCCAAAATGTTTACTATCCAAGAAATTAGTTTGCCATACGAGCAAAGGCTTTTGAGTGTAGAGTGTTTGCAAGAAAAAATCAAATTTCTGTTAGCCTCAAAGAAGTATTGAATCTTAAATAATTTGATCTTATGTAGGATAACCAAGACAGGCATCTTTGTACTGTCACAGTAAGCAGCAAAATTACTCAGTTATTTAAACAGAAGGAACATATGACATGCCATAAAAAGTATAGCTTAAACAGAAATATCTTACCTCGTTTTTCCAGTCAGTTCTCCAGATACATAAACCAAAATTAGCGTTCAAAAGAGTCCCACGTATCATACCGGCCCAGATTCCCTGATAGAAAGAATAAACCATTATTCCAGAAAAATCTACCATCATCACTAAAGTAAAGCATGAGAGCTGTCAACAAAAGGCATGCAGAAAATATTGATACTATAACAGCGAACAGTCAATCCTTATGCACAGTACTTTGCATGACACAGGAAATATTGACCAAAATTTCCACCATCATGCGGAAGCTTTATCTTCTTCAGACAACAAACCTAGCATAACATACTTCCTCTACAGAACTAATTTCATATTTTACTCAAATGATGCAGTGAAAATCCACAGAAGACAAGTTACGTTACATTGCACAGAGCCTCCAGAGTGTTGGTATATTCATTAAACTAATCTAGTACACCATAGCCAAGCAGATAGCCTATGACAAACCCCAGAGGAAGTCCGAAAACATAATAGCTTCCCAAATTAATGTATGGTACCAAAAGCTTGCCATCCACCTCCAATAGCTACCCCAGCATTATTGCATCAGTCATAGACATCCAAGACAAATAAAAATGCTGACAGGTATCTGAAGAATTAATGGAGAGTGGAGAAAGAGTCGCACACAGAAACGGTTCCATGAGTGAATCATAAAGGAAAGAGGAGAGATTTTTGTTGCTATGGAACGTGTCATTGGGTTATACCGAAAAGTTGGAGATTTCGCGGGACGGCGGGAGTTTGTTTTGTTGTTGGATTTTAAATCAAAATTCGGAATCGAAACCAAATCAGTGGGTTTTACACTTCCTTTTTTTTGCGTCCGTGAAATTCGACGGAGACGTAAAGTTTGCCGCCGCGCCGGAGATAAGCGTAGAGTTATTGAATATGGAATGGAGAACAAATTCAATTTCAGACTGCAGACTGAACTGAAAGTGAAACATGCAAACGAAGATTATCCTAAACATTTTAGGATTGCTTTTAGTATATTTTTCATTTTAATTTTTAATTTAATTTTTTTTAATAAAGCGTAGAGTTATTTTTCATTTTCATTTAAAAAAAATTTTATTTAAAACTGTTTTTTCAAAATCACTTTCAAATATTTGTACAGTCACGTTTGTGATTTTCTGTTCTGCTACTTAGAAACAGTTTGGATCTTGATTACTTTGGGCTTATGTAGTAAAGTAACTTAAAAGCCCTATAAATTTGCTTTAAATTGAAAGTTGGGACAGCGTTTTGCTGTGAATCGCTTGATAAATCATGTTGAATTTTCTTTACCCAAAAATCTTCATGCATTTTTAAAATCATGCCAATCTGGGACCTTGATTCTGAAAAATCTTTAAAAAGAATCATAAGAAGCTTCTATACTGACAACATCTCACTGAACCAGCTGTTCTTCATTCTCACGTATTCTTTCCTCTTCAATCACGTTACCTCCTTCAGATAATGCCAGCTTTCTTCTCCAAAAATCGTTAACACTCATTCCAATCCTACAACAATACTACTTATTTATTATTTTCAGCTTTTTACTGAAAGTTTAGCTACTACTTGGCAGTTTTGACTTCACACGTTCACATTGAGAACAAGTAGGTGGCGGCCGATAAACTACCAACAGCTTACCTTCCTCACCAGGACCATACTCGCGCTCATTAAAAAAAAGAAAAAGCTTCATTAGTAGAACTACTGGCTACAGCTCTCCACTGTTGAATTTTATCACAGCTCAACAATATTGCAAACGCTAAGACTACTTCATCTCTTTCTTTTTTCACAATGAATCATGAGATTGCAGTAAACAATTTCTTTTTTCTTGCAAATTAATTTAATTTCTCAATGATTCTGTTTTCAATAAAACAAAACTCCATTGCCTGCGTGGCAGAGTTCACCTTTTCTCTAGACTCAAAAAACAAAACGGAGCGGATTGGAACCACAAACCGTTCGACAAAATCTCTCTGATTAGCTCGCAGATATTTTTCACAGACCGCCACGTCTTTGTCATTCATAAACACGTGTCTTTCGCAAGCTGGCCCACGGCCATTAAAAAAATAGTTTTATTTTGAGTTATTATTTGACGATTAATTAAATCTATCATTAAGTTTAAAAGTTACGCTACTTACAGAGTTTTTTGTATTAGATAGCTAAATGAATTAGTGAAAGCTTCAAAAATTTGATCATAAACTTCAAAATTTACTGATTCTCTACATTAGCACGATTGAAAATGTTGTCCATGAATTTATAATGATATTGAAAGATGCACTTATGCAAACCAATTAGTGGCTATTGTATGGTGATACTTAATTAATTTTGGTTTTAGTAACAAAATAATTATTGGATTTTAATTAATGACCATTAATAATGCAAAAAGTGGGCCATGGTTGTTGGGCGTTGCTGGTGACTTGTGAGTAAGCGAGATCAAAAGAATATCGCGCACGGAACAATTAATTATTTTTTACTTTTATTATTCTCATCGCCGCCGAGCCCACTCAGTTAATTCTTCATACTCTCTCTCTCCCAAACTGACTCAACACACAAAATTCTTCTTCTTCTTCTTCCATTCTTTTCTAGTCTGTCTATCCCTTCTCATAAAAGCCAAACACAACTCTCGATTCTCACCTTTTCTTTATTCGTTTCTTTCTTTCTTTCTTCTTCTTCTTCTCTCTCTATCTAGAGACAAACATGGGAGAAGAGGAAAAGCAGCCGTGCTCACCGACTTCAACTCTTCCGGCGAGTTGGATTTGTTTATAGCTCCATACAATTCCTCTTTCTGGAGAGGTAGTTATACGAATTGTTAGATTTCGGTTTCTGAATTTGTTGATCTGGGACTTGTTCAGCTTTCTGTACGTTTTTGGTGGTTTTCTATTGGTTTTCATGGTGTTGTTCGATCTGTTTCTGGTGATTTTGCTTTTGCGATTGATGTCAGTATGCTCTATGTTGGAGCTGTCTTGGTTAGTGGGTTTGATCGGTATCCAATTCAATATTCTAGAGTGATCCTGTCCATGTTGTATACAGCATCACTTGGGTGAGAACTTCGATATATGCGTACTTAGTGTCCAGCTGTCTTGATTGTCCATTGTTAATCTCTTCAGTTATTGTGGAAATGATAATAATTTTGTTGGTGTCATTGTTAGGGATTAAGATGCCATTGATTTTTAGGATCACTTGTCTTAGAATACCCATGTCATGTCTAGTTACTTTTGCTAGTTTAGCAGATAGTTCTGTTGATGTTCCAGGAATCGTATTCTGCATAATTAGACATTCTGTTGAGATGACTGTGATGATCCTTATTGTCAAGAATTATGTTAATTTTTTAGGGAGATATTGGAATGGTTGCTATTGGATCTTTTGCTGTACTTAAGCCTCTTTGGTTACAGCTTTGTTATGTGGTATGAGTACTTTGGAGTATCCTATCATTCTAACCCATTTTTGGATCCTTATGTAGAGCTTGTTGCTTCCTTATTTTGGACTTGGTGCAAGCTGTTTTAAATAGCTTATTCCTGCGTTTTCTGGTTTTTTATGTGTCTCCCTAATGAAGCTACAAATCCTGAGGGGGTCTCTCTGGCATGAGTTGACAATTGTTGGGAATTTGGGTTTTGTTAGTAAATATTTCTGACTTCATTAGCAAGTATGTGTAGACAAGGCTGGTTAGATATTTAATGGGAATACTGTTTTATGTTTCATACCAGGGAAACTTCAGCATCCTACAGGAGGAAGACACTGCTAAAGGTCAAATCAGATACAATGGGTAATTGTTGTTGCTGTGCATCCAGAAGACCTGAAACAGATAGGGCACCAATCTACTATTATGTATGTACAACTTTGTGGATTGCTTCTTTTGCTATTGTTGCTCAAACAATGACTTTGTATGTGAAGCCAAACATGCTCTTGTTCATGAATAAGTTGTTCTTGCCTCTATTACTAAGAGATAGTGGAATTGTCTTGATTCATTTAGGCTTCCTCATGGTGATAGTTCTATCAGTTGCCTGGAATCAAGGGGCTGTCTCATCTGAAAGGGCATAGTACCTGTTACATTGCTTGTTAATATTGGTCTCTTAATGCATAATTCATAGGGTACTCATATTTCCTCGTGCTAGTTCCATTATTATCCAACATTTTTTCTCTTAAAAGAATCTGTCTGGTGTTGGTGAAAGCATGAATAGAAGAGGCTTACTTTGTTCTACAATGTAGATTGTCAATAATTCAATGTGAAAAGCGCTAAATCAATGAATTAATATGAGCATATTACTTGAGCTAACTTGTAGTTGATTTTGATATTTACCTTTTTTTTGGTGTCTGGAAAATAGTTCCGGTGTATATGTGTTGAAAGAACTTATAACCTTGTCATGCACCCATAGAGTAATGTATTTGTGTTAGGCAACGAGAATCTCTTCAAAATTTTACACTTCTTCGGTATTTAGGTGCATGTTGTTTGGCTGGTCCATGTTCCAAGTTCCCTGCTTTCTTTCATTCTGTGTTTCATTTACAAATGATTGTTCTCGATTGAGGATCTGCTTCCTGAAATTCTTGTTAATTTGCAGTGCCCACAAGACTTAGATGAAGAGAATGTATATCCAAGTGCACATGGTACACCTTCTGCGGTCTCAGTTGGAGTCCTCGTTGATACAAACTTGGATACATCAACTCCAGACACCTACAGAGCTCCCCCTACTCCTCTTCCTTATGACATTGATTCAATAGGCCGAAGGAGAACTTCTACAAACTGTGAGAATTTTCCCAACAAGAGTGGGCAATTGCTGCAGTTGGATGCCCAAAGTGTGGAAAATGCGATAGTTGTTGACGGGTTTGGAAATGGGTCCGAGTTGAAGGATATCACTTATGAGGATGACACCAAAAAGGGACAGGAAATCACAAAGTTGAATGAACTTGAAGATTCAGCAACAGAGGAGGAAGATTGTTGTCCAATCTGTCTTGAAGGTACTTTTTCCTCCCAGCTTAGGTTTGATTCCTTTTATTTGTCTTTTTTTCTTGAATGCCTATGGTTGATCTATGTCGTACATCTCAAGACTCTTAAGAGGCTTTGTCAATCCCTGCATCTAGTTAGGAATTCCTGAATCCGGAGTAGCGGCCAGGTTTTTTGTTCTAATTTCAGATTAGGAATTCGAATAAAGGTGTATACGTAGCTATTATTTTAAACCATGTTGCAATGCTACTTTGTTACTTTGTGTGATGATTGATTCATATTTGGCCTGTCTATTATTTGTGTTCTGGAATTTATTCTTGCAAGTACATGACAAGGTTATGGTTAAGTAATCTTCTTTTGGTGTAGATTGCAGAAGTAGGGAGGGGAAACCCTGCTTTCTCCTGCATGTGTTACTTATGTACGTAGTCTCAAGAATTTCACAAAGGAATATATCATTTCATCTGAGATGCTCTTGCATGTTTTTTCTGCAGAATATGACATGGAAAATCCCAGCATGATGACTAAATGCGAGCATCACTTTCATCTATCGTGTATACTTGAATGGATGGAGAGAAGTGACACTTGTCCCATGTGTGATCAGGTTTCACATTGATTCTTACTCTTGATCTTTCTGTCATTTCACATACAAGACATATAAACCTTAAGCATCTTTTGGATATCCTCTTCCAATTCCATTTCATACTTTATACAAGTATGACACTTGTCCCATGCTAGCTATACCTGATGATTATCAAGAAACAAGCATGAGCTTTATTGATCGCGTTTGTTGATTCATTGCAGATAGTGATGTTTGACCAGGGTGTGTAGTCTCAAGGAGTTCGGGAAGAGGTTTTAGGTTTATTCTTTGGATAAGGAACAATTACAACAGACAACTACAACATGATTATTCTTGTAAGTAGTGCTTGCAGAGGTCTAGTTATTCTCATAGGATCATTGCCCTATTTATTTTTGTTCAAATGATATTCTTTGTTGTAGCATAAAATGGGAAAGGGGTAGGAGAATACAAATCGTCTAGGGATGAGGTGTTTTATGCATAGGATGGTAAGGGAAAAAATTGAAATTATTTATAGTTGGATACGTTTTGGTTTTGGTTTGAGATTGAGTTGGTTAAATTTCTGTACAGTTGTGTTGAATAGGAATTTCATCTCTCCAGCAATCTTCGAATTTACGGTTTGTGTATATAAAACATTATGCGATTTGTTTGAACTTTTCAGTCAGTTTCATTTCATGGTCTCACATTTTACTGGTGATGTATTCGATCCCGTACGTTCAGTCCTTGGTCTTACTGAGCCCATTAGAGGAAGGGTTCGCAGTTATCGATCTGCGACTAGTCTCATCTCATGTAGCCATTGGCTGTAGGTGAGAAACTTCCTCGAGCCTCCTTTGACCGCCCCTTGCATATGGTGCGTGAGATCTGTTGCGTTGTTCCCTAGAAGAGGGTCTTGAATTTGGGCAGGCAAGTTACTGTGGGACGGGACCTTCCACGTTCTCAACCTGAAAGAGTAAGAACATAAGAAACATAACTAGAATTCAGAATAAAAAGAGTCATTGGAGACCTTCATGAGGAATGCTAAAAAGAAACCGCATCCATAGACACTTGTGAATTTTCTTAAACTCACACTTGGTGTTATTATATTTCATAATTATTACAATTCCAGATACCAATAAGAATGTGAACTCTAATAAAAGAATTCTCATTTTCTGGGATTGATTATAAAATAAAATTTTTTTAAAATGAAAGATATTTTTATTTTTTTTAAAAATGAATTCTAATTTTTTTATTTTAAAAAAATTAATAAAAATATATAATAAAAAGATTTTATTATGTAAAATTTTTTTACACTATCTAATTTTTAAATAAATTTTTTAAATATTTATATAATATATATTAAAAAAGGTGAAATAAAGAAAAGTTAAAAAGTAGTGTTTGGAATGTAATTTCAAACGCACTCTTAATTTAGAGAGGATAGTGACTCGAGAAATGCATGTTTCTGAAATTTCAAAGATATCTTCGACAAAGAAAAATTGCGGCAACTAAAATATGCTTTAGGTACTGGACCAAGCAGGTTAATCCTGAACCTACAACACCACAAGTATTGGGACCCAGAAAGAGAAGATAATTTATTATCTGCCAAATAATAACTAATCATATCAGAGGACGTGCGAGGAATTGGTAACCAAGTTGGGTAATACTCAAAGATAAAGAAATTGTCGGTCAATAATATGAAGGAGGTATCTGGTTGCTATTAGATTTTGGCCTCTCAAAAGTTGGTTCACTTCATAGCCAGGCTCTAATTAAGCTTTTGGTGCATGACATGATCTATATATATAGAAATGAGAGGTGGGTGACTGGTGGCTCTGCTCCATTGGCAGTGGGATGGAATTGACATTCATAATCAACAAGCATCAATGGAAAGCAAAAACGTTGAACAAAACTTTGACTATTGTGATCATTTGCTGGTGGTGATGGTGATAGCAATCTAAAGATAATTGGCACTAGAATCATCAGACAGTTTCGATTCTCACCCACTAATGTCATCAAGCCAAAAACACTAGGCCCTTCCAGTAGTTCAGAATACATGGATACTATATTTGTAGTTACGATTCCTAAACAGCAGTTTGTTTGATGTCGCTTAAAAGACGCCATAGTTTCTTGAGTTCATGCTAGAAATAGAACGGGCTAGTGCCTTGTCTTACAGGAAACTATTTATTAACCTAAACCACGTCAACTATCCCACAGCATATATTAAAAGCATTTGCATGCAGCAGATCAACTAACCATGATGAAGAGAAACGGAATGCAGTTCATGCAATCCATCACAATGGATTTGAATTTGTGACTTTCAGGTGTAGATTCAGTGCTCAGGCGGAGAAGAAGAGGGTTCATACTGTTGAGATAGATTGATCATTCAACGGGGATACACGGACCAAAGCTGATGCCAAAAACTTTCATACAAACATTCTAAAGAGGAAAAAGAGATATTAGTAGAAATACTTCACATTATTTCAGCACTCATACTCATTTCTTCAAGAAAAGAGCTGCTACCTTTTCTACTGTGATTAAAGCGTCCTTCGAGCACAGATTGATTCAAGTACTTTACGCAGTTGTCTGCCACTTACTACGGTTTCCATATTACAGCAAACCCACATGATTCCTTGGTGCGTGGATCTGTGACCACTTGCCATTCTATAGCCTGTTAACAATCCTGTGGTCAGGCAAGTAAAGCTGAGTAACAGTGCACTTCACATAAGGAGAAAATCCTGCAAAACATAGATAGACTCATGAAATCATCTGACTTACAAATAGCATATCAAGCCACTACATGATCATTGATGGCTTAATAAATTGAATAAACAAGAGTCCTGACTGTAAGAAAGAATACACTAGAATACCTTTCCCTCTTTGCTAAAATACTTCTCAAGATCACTGGTAGTCTGTTATGAATGGTAATCAGGGCCCATTGCTTCGTTCAAAGAGATTGCATCAGAAGGCAACAACAGGACATGACAATTGTCCAGGTTGCAACTAATGGCTCACTGGAAATACTTGCTGTATTCTCTTTCAGGAAATTGTCTAGAGAGTGGCATTTGTATTAGAGTTTGTTTAGGAATTGAAGTATTAGAGTTTGTTTAGGAATAGAAGTATTAGAGTTTGTTTAGGAGTTGAATTACTTTCTCAATTAGTTTCTTAGTTACCAATGGCAATGACTCTTGTTGCTTCAGTATAGCTACAAGGTCTATATAAGTGCACCAATTGCACATTGTTCAGGGGAAGTTATTGAGTTCTTTTTTTCTCATCTTGTTCTATCTATTTTCTTGTCTTGTTCACTTCATTCACATCATAGTCACTCTCAATGATAGCCCTGCCACGCATAAGTTGTTCCCAGGGTTGCGTGCATGTTTAGAATCTCGACTCCTATATTAGGAAGCACGCACTTGAAACTGTCAGCAAACACTAGAAGAAGAACTATACTTGGCCAGTACAGTAAATCAAGGTAGCGAACATGTCGGAAGAATAGGAACACAAATGTGTATTGTATTACATTTTCTCAAATCTCCACATTCATCTCATGTTTAGAAGAATATGTAGTAACACTTACCTCACTTCTTTAATTTGCGACATGCATCCAAGATAAACTTAGACAATAAAAAATCTAGAACTGCAAAAATTTTGACAAAAAAATGCCAAAAATCATGATTTGAACCAAACCACAGAATCAAGTGATAAGTGAGGCAGGAAAATTATTTACAGCTTTTCATTTTAGAATTTATTTATTTGCCAGTTATATTTTTAAAAATGAGTTAAAAATAAATAACTAAGATGTAAATTTATAATAATAAACTGTGGTCTGATCGGTGCTTTGATATAAAAATCCAACCTTATCGGTTTAGGAAACTATTGTTTTATGTTTTCTTTTCTCTTTTTAAGAGAATCGAATAACAGTTGTCCGATCTGTAATGACTGTTTTATTAAATTTTATTATTTATTAGTTTGTGTGACAAAAACTTCTTCAAAATTAAAAATCAGTTTTATAGAATAGTTGTTTAATTATACAATAATGAATTATGAGCTATTAAAAGTCAAAATGCTCGAAAATAAGTACTTCAGAAATAAGAATGTTATGTTTGATGTGAGTATATTAGAATATGCTAATACGAAATAAAAATATATGCTAATAAAATAGTTATCGCATCTATCAGTGACAAGTTAAAAAGAAGATATAATTAGATTGTTCAGATATTTCCTACAATTCATAAAAGTGATCAGATTTAATTTGAATATTTAAAAAAAATATAGACCAAAATTAATTTGATATATAATGGAGGCAAAAATTTAAAGAAAATAAAATATTTTGCTAAATTTAATTTATAATCGAATTGATCAAAAAAATTGATTTATATAGCCGATTTTATCTAAGTAGGATAAAAATTTATTTTGTTGTCATTGTGGTTGTTTCAAGAGAATCTTAGAGATATTTTCCCAGATGAATTTGTGAAATTAAAAAAAAATACATGTGGCAACTGGTAGTCAAAATCAGGATCATGGTTTTTGTTCTTTCCCTTCGTACTAATTTCTCAGATGCATTTTAGAGATGGCAGAGCTACTACTCTGGCAATTTTTAATCCACTAAAAATTTTTTTTTTTTTCCTTTTTGATGTATTTTGTTTTCCTTATCGTAAAGAAATTAGATATTAAATATGAAACTGGTCCCACTTTTCCAAAAAAATATATATAATCATCGTCTTTATTAGATATTAAAAATTTATAAAAAAAAAAGATTTTCCCGGCTAGTACGACGCCAAGTAGCCCGTTATGTTAATCAGCAGACATTTCAGAAATAAATTTTTGTTCGATGATTTTGATATCATCTTCAAACTTATTAGTAACAGATATTTTTCCTAGAATTCTTCTTTTTATTTATAATCTATTTTTGAAACTAGAGACAAGATGCCGACCTCTTTTTTTTATTTGTTTTAGTTTTAAACGATGCCCCAGAAGGAGAGGTTCTTTTGAATTTTACTTCGAGCATGTTTTAATTACAAATAATGTTATTTTTTTAAATTTGAGTTCTATTATTTATGTATTGAATTAATATTTTAAATTATATTTTTACTTCAAATTAAATTTTATTTTCATTAAATTTTAATTATATATATTTTAATTATTATTCTAACTCTAGTTTACCGATTTTATATTTTGTCGAGTTTTATTTTTACAAAATTTACTTTTATCAAATTTATTTTTGTATAATTAAATTATATTTTTGTATAATTTGTAGTTATGAGATTTTTTTAATACAAATTAATTTTCAGAAACTCATCTTCATATCCATGACTATGTATTAAAATTTTCAAATTTAATTTTCTTTTTAAGAATATAAAAATGCCAAATTTATAAATTTTAATATTTATTTTTATTGCTTATAGATTAATTTATGATTTGATTAAACTGAATTTTTTTATCGATATATTATCAAATTATAATTCTTCATATTTAATAATAAAAATTAAAATTAAATATTTCTGTAATAAAAACTAACTTTAGAGTGCACATAAATATATTTAAAAAATATATTTATTTAATAATTAAAACACTAAATTAGTTTATTTTTTAAATCACTTTTTTCAAAAGTCTACCTCATTACTAACGAATTCTACCTCATTTTGTCATTGTTTTTATTTCTATAAAACTTTCCGTCATTATTAGAGATTTGAAAGTTGTAACGTCGAGCCCTGTTAACTGCCGGCCCTTCGTATTTAACTACAAGAAAAAAGAAAAAAAAATTCTACTGGGAACTTTTGAGTTTAACTTTTTGACGTATTTTAATTAAATATTTGAATATATTATTTTCATTTCAACAGAAACATATTTAGATTCCCCTTTTAGCAACCGCATCAAGGTCTCTTGCACAGTCTGCTTCTTTTCCTCTTCGGATCAAAGAGTTTGTAATTCATCAGTGAAAAAGGTTTGACTAGTTCAATCGAGGTAACTAATTTTTTTCGCCTCAATTGTTTTTTTTTTTTGTTTGGTCTTTGCGTGCTTAGTTTTTTGTTTTATGAATTTTTTAATGATCGAATATAGCTGGCTAAAGGCTACTGGACGATTTGAGAAGAAGCAAACGAAGTGGGGATTTGAAAAAGATATTTTTTGTGCGATTTATCCAGATTCTTTTAATTAATTTTGGAGATATTTTTGGTAAACCACTGTTTGCTTTTCTGAACGCAACCAAAAATCTATTCCTTTTTTTTGGTTGAAATTAGCTCGAGTTGTTTGTGTGATTTTGTATCTCAGTCGACAATTCACTCCTTCTGATCACAATTTAGGGCATGAATTTTTGTTCCTTTTTTCTTTTTCCATTGGCGTTGGTCAATTAAGATCTGGATGAGTTGATTTCTAGGGTCTAATCCATTTTATGATATTTTCCTTCTTTTTCTTCATTGATTGAGTGATTTTTCTTACTCAGGACATTGAGAAGAGTTTTGAAAGCTGAAGATCAAAGTTATTGGTTGAATTCTTCATGGTAATGGATTAATTGAAGTTTCTAGAACAGATGTTAAGAGCATTGTGCCATGGTTTGTTGTTTTTGTGTCTTCTTGGTTTAGTGGCTTCTACCGTTGAGATCGAATTCCTGCAGTGCAACTGTAATGGTGAGGATGTTGCCTGGACTGTGGAGAGCATACTGAAGTGCCAGAAAGTCAGTGATTTCCTGATTGCTGCGGCGTACTTCTCTATTCCACTAGAGCTCCTCTATTTTGTTACTTGTTCCGTTCTCTTCCCCTTCAAATGGATCCTATTCCAATTCGGCGCTTTTATCATTCTTTGTGGACTCACTCATCTACTCACAGTGTTCACTTACGAGCCGCACTCCTTCTTGTTGATGCTAAGCCTCACCATTGCCAAGTTCCTCACTGCGCTTGTGTCATTTGCCACTGCTATAACATTGTTAACTTTGATCCCTCAGTTGTTAAGGCTGAAGGTGAGAGAGAATTTTCTGAGAATAAAAGCAAGGGAGCTTGACCGAGAGGTTGGAATGATGAGGAGGCAGGAGGAAGCAAGCTGGCATGTGCGTATGCTTACCCAAGAGATTCGGAAGTCACTTGACAGGCACACGATATTGTACACAACATTGGTTGAACTATCTAAGACTCTGGAGCTTCAGAACTGTGCAGTTTGGATGCCAGATGATGATAAGATGGAGATGAATCTAACGCATGAGCTGCGACCAAGACATTCTACTGATTCTGTTAGTCCGTCTATTCCAGTGAGTGACCAGGATGTTGTGGAGATTAAGGAATCTGAGGGTGTGAAGATTCTTGGGCCAGACTCATGTCTTGGGTCCAAGAGCAGTGGAGAATTTGAGGCAGGAGCCGTTGCTGCAATTAGAATGCCTATGTTGAATGTATCTAATTTCAAAGGTGGTACTCCTCAGATTGTTCAGACGAGCTATGCTATACTGGTTTTGGTTCTTCCAAGAGTTGAGAACCGAACTTGGAACCAACATGAGTTGGAAGTTGTCGAAGTGGTTGCTGATCAAGTTGCAGTTGCTCTCTCTCATGCTGCAGTGCTTGAGGAATCTCAGATGATGAGGGACAAATTGGCTGAACAGAACAGGGCCTTGCTGCAGGCTAGACAGAATGCTCTGATGGCCAGTGAAGCCAGGAATTCATTTCAGAAGGTCATGAGCCAAGGAATGAGGCGTCCAGTTGATTCCATTATGGGTATCTTGTCTATGATGCAACAAGAAAATCTGAGCTCTGAGCAAAGGCTTATCATGAACACAATGGTCAAGACTGGGCGCGTAGTTTCGATGCTGATAAATGATGTGATGGAGATATCTTCTGTCAATGCAGAGAAATCAAGTCTGGAGATGAAGTCCTTCAATCTGCATTCACTGATCAAGGAAGCTGCTAGCCTTCTAAGGTGTCTTTGTGACTCTAGGGGTTACAGTTTTGGTATTCAGCTTGGTAATGAACTGCCTGCTCAAGTTTTTGGTGATGAAAAGAGGGTATTTCAAGTGATAATGCACATGTTCAGCAATCTGATAAACGGATTTGATGAGGGACTTGTTACATTTCGTGTTTCCATTACTACTGAATTGGATGACAAGAAGGATCAGAGACTGATGCTTGGCAGGCTAAAGTTATCTGGCACCTGCAGTAGTGTGAAGTTCGAGATGGGTATAAAAAGTTCAAACAAGAAAGCAACACCTTTAGTGCATTTTAATAGGAAACAGAAAGTTCTAGGGTTTGACCTTGGGCTCAGCTTTAGCATGTGCAAAAAACTTGTGCAGGTATGCCCAAGATGTTTACCTTATGATCATCTACTAGTCGATAAAAGGAGTTCTCATAATCTGTTGGAATGTTCGTCTATATAGTCTACTGAGCGTCTATCTAGTCTACTGAGCATAGCTGAAATATCTGCATCTACTTGTCTGTCATAAACATAAAAGTATAAAACTGGGAAGTATATGAAGAGGGCAGGGTATCCATTTATTGAATGAGGAACCACATGAGATTGTAGCCATGTTGATTAGAACCTTACTTGTGCAGGCATTGGAAATTGGCTGGTTGATTCAAACTTGCACAACTAGGAACTGAGGTGTCATGCTCTAAGTAAGGAAGATCTTAGTAGATGTGGGCTGTGGTCTTTAGTTTTTAAACCTAAGATATTCACATTTCTGCAATATAAGTTTGTGTTGTATATATTAGCTTAGATGTTGCTATACTCGCAACAAGATCATTCTTAAGATTTTATTTAACTCGCCCACTGCAATTCTTTTTGGGTTGGTGTGGGGATGTAGCTTTTTGAGTCGGTCACCCAATAGCAAAAAGCAGCCTTCATTTGTGAATTTTAGGATATTTGTAATTTGGCGGTTGTATACATCACACATTAAGTGCTTTCTGTGATTCCATCCATCTTTCAACTCAGTTTTGTCATGCTGTTAAACCCATTTGTTTTATCAATTGAAGATGCAAAATGACCATTGATATTTTATTCCTGAGACATTGATTACATCAATCGAGATGGTAGGATGTGTGAACCTTGTTAGTGTAAAGTTAGTTGTACGTAATTTCCATTTATTCCCTGCAAAAGTGCTTGCACACTTTACGCATTTCATGAATATAATGTCTGTATCCACTTTCAAAGTGGTATAGTGTACATCATCATAATGCTTCTTGCTAGTGAGCATTTAGCCCTTTCTGTGTATCTAGTTGTGTAACAGTGGTTTTAGTTGTCTAGCATTAGCTCTAGTGCTTAGTAAATAAAGATGATAAATTCTGACTTGCTGCCAATTGTTATAATAGTGCAAACCATGCATTTTGCTTGCCCTGTTTGAAACTTGACTGGACAAATAAATTTAGAGGACCTGGGAAAATTAGGTAACTTATGCTTTGATTCATAATTTTCCTAATATATGAATCCTCATTTTGCAGCTGATGCAAGGAAATCTCTGGGCAGTTTCAAATTCTCAAGGTCTTGCAAGAAGCCTTATACTAATTCTCCAATTCCAACACCACACACCATCCCACATCTCTGATCTTGGTGCAGCCCTTGAGCAGCATCATCTACCTTCGACTTCTCTTTTTCAGGGTGTCAGAGTTCTACTAGCTGAGGATGATGATGTTAATAGAGTTGTGACCCGGAAGCTTCTTGAGAAGTTGGGCTGTTATGTATCACCTGTTTCTTCTGGGATTGAATGCCTTAGCGCCCTTGTCACATCTATAGTGCCATTCCAAGTAGTTGTTTTAGACCTTCACATGCCCAAAATGGATGGATTTGAAATCACTGCAAGAATACGAAAATTTGGTAGCGGATCCTGGCCAAAGATAATTGCTTTGACAGCAAGTGATAAGGAGAATGTTTGGGACAAATGTCTGCAGGCAGGTATCAATGGCCTGATCCACAAACCAATAACACTACAAGCCATGAGAGATGAGCTCTATAGAGTTATACAGAATCAGCAGCAATAGCTTGATGATCACATAATCTTTTGGGTTCTGTTACCCTTAAATGTTTTCAGGATTTGCCTTTTGATTTTGGTCGTAAGATATTTGCAATTCCTATTGATTGAACCCCAAAAGAATGTTATACTGCAATTAGGTAGTGATTTTTTTCCTCAATTTCAGAAGGAAGCAGGTGTAGCAGTTTCAAACTTTCAATGCATATAACCAGCTTTGTTCAATAGTCATATTGTTGAAATCAAGTTAGTGACACAGAGGAGGGAAATGCAATTGTGAAGTTGGTAATTTTCTTGTTTCTGTCATTTGATGTTTATTTCAGTTGTTAATGCTTCAAAGTTCTGCAACTTGATGCAGCGGTACATGAAATTGAATTCTATGAAGCTCGAGAGATTCTCAATCCTTTGGTATCAGATGTTCTTGTTTAAAGTGAAGAATCTCATACTCTGCAGACAACTATTGCTTTTGGCCCGAAGGCTATATTCAGGATTAGTTTGAACAAAACGCTTATTTAACTACACTCCAAATTTATTTTTTAAAATTTTACTTTTAATTTATTAACTCGCTTTTAATTTAAACATAAAATTTAAACTATTTTTTTTTTCAATAATTCACTTTCAAATTTCACAACAAGAGTTTTAGTTTTAAACTCACTTTTAATACAAAATAGATAAAATATTTTATTTATTATTAAATATATTTTTGATTCTACACTTATTTTTACATATATTTATTTTTAAAAAATAAGTTTAATACTAAATTAAACACACCCAAAGTGATAGCGAAGATACTTAAATTTAAGATCTCAATATATTTTGGTTTTTTTTGGTAGAAAAGGTCCATTGATTGAGTGCAGCTATTCCACCGACTTTACGTAGAATAAAATTTATAAAATTTCAACGGTTATTTAACGTGAACTGCTTGCCTGAGAAATCAAGCAAAGAGACCGACTAAATTGAGTGGCACTTCATCAGCGAAGCCCAAAAGTGCACGAAAACACTTTTTTTTTATTTACTGAAGCACGGAAATCTTTAACAGAGAAGACGACAGCTTCTAAGGTAGATTACTCGAATGCAACTTTGATCCTAGATGGAAGTTCAACAATTTTCAGTTCGAAATAAAATTTCAAAACAATATTAAACATAGAAAAAATCGAGGTGGCAAATTTTGATCCGATCTGAAATTGATTCGAAAAAATCAAATTTGGATTGATTCGAAAATTTTAAATAAATTCGGATCGATTTTGAATTGATCCAAAATTAATCTATTTAATCCGTATAACTATTTATATAATATATATTAATTAATAATTAGAAAGTAATAGTAAAAATTTTGAATTTAATTTTTATATATATATTTTTTTAATTTATCTTAATTTAACTAATTTTTATTTAATTTATAATTTTTGTCAAAATTAATATTTTTCTTTTTAAATATATCATAATTAATAATAATAATTATTATTATTAAAATTAATATTTATAATTATTGTTTTAATAATTTTAATTATTAAATAGGTCGATTAAAATTTGATCTGATTATAAATAAATTGAATTAGGATTGATAATTTTGATCCATATAAATAAATAAGTCGAATTAAAATTAATATTTTTGATCTAATTATTATATTGATCGATCCGAAATTAAGGTAAGAATCTGAATTGCCGACCCTAAGAAAGAGCATAGCACAACTAAAAATCCATTTTAGGTTTTAAGAAAATCTGCAAGATATGATCTAATTTAAAAGCATCATCAAACACAAGTCTTCTTTTTTGTTTTTTCGAGTATGTTTACTTCATTCCGAAAATAATTTTTTATTTCTAAAAATTTATATTCAAAAAAATTTTGAAATTTAATTTTTACAAAATTACTTCTTTAATAATAGATTTTGAATTCGTTTTCACTTGATATGGGTTATTTATATGTGGTATATGAGTTGATTTCATATAGTGGGCAAATATTTACATATTATGTCAAAAGTAGCGTGCAATTCACTTTAATTAGATCAACTTTATAAAAGGTAAATTAATACATTATCTATAATAGATGGGTACTAATTCAATTTTGTAGAGGTGTTTGAGTTTTTTGTTTTAAAAAAATTATATTTTTTAATTAAATTTATACAAGTAATTTAATAAAATTTTAAATTTTAAAAAATCATTAATTATTAAAATATAATAATTTAATATATTTAAATAAAAATTTTTAGTTTTAAAATTTTAAAATACATTTTTAATTTTTTTATTTTAAACCTAAATGATTCTAGACGACGCTCCCTTACTTAAGAAAAGGGTAAATCGTAAATATTGGTTCTTGTTGGCGTAGTTCTAACGCTAGAGAGCGAGCGTGGAAAGCTCTCGATTCTGGCAATGGAGAATTCGTTTAATTCATCTCCGGAGATGGAGAGATTTCTCTGCGAATTGTTGCTTGATGAATCCCAACCCATCTCAGAACGCTTCAGAGCTCTCTTCTCTCTTCGAAATCTTCGCGGTGCTCTACCTCGCCAAGCTCTTATTCGCGGTACTGGAAAATTTTCTTTTCTTTCACATTCAGTTGCAATCATTCTTTATTCGGAAGCTCTTTCGAAAATTTTCATCATTAAGAAATTGGAACATAGGAATTTGATAGACTCTTAGTACTTGAATTTCATCGGTCGTCAATTTTTTTCCAGTTATTCTTTAAGTTGTGGTCGTGCTGTCTATAGGATTATTTATGCTAGAATAGTTTCTAAAAAAATGAATTTAGCATCAATTTATGCCGCCGCAAGACTTTTGTTTGGAGCATATGTCTCGTTTTTTCGTTTGATCTTTTGGGTTGTGTAATGTCTATTTATCAGCTACAAGGGATTCGTCGAATTTGCTGGCGCATGAGGCGGCGTTCGCACTTGGGCAAATGCAGGATACAGAAGCTATCCCTGCTTTGGAAGGCGTTCTCAAAGATCTTTCACTGCATCCGATCGTTCGTCATGAGGTCCATAGTCGATTTATTGTTCCACATATTGGAGTTTTAATGCTTTGTTATGTGTTGGCTCATTGATGTGGTGGGTTTACCAGGCAGCTGAAGCTCTTGGTGCAATTGGCTCAGAAACGGCTGTATCTTTGTTAAATAACAGTTTAGATTCTGATCCTGCTCCAGAGGTGAAAGAAACATGTGAGTTAGCTCTTAGGCGGATTAAAGAACAGACGGCCTCTAGTGCTGGTAAAAGTGCTGAGGATAACCCATCTCCTTTCTTATCGGTTGATCCAGCCATGCCTGCTTCGTCTTGTCATTCTATAGATAAACTGAGGTAAGATCTCCTGTGTGGCCTTTTTAGGTGCACTTATCATGTAGTCAAAGTAAACAATGCTAATTATGTTTTAAATTGTGAAGGGAAATTCTCCTTAGTGAAGAAGAAAGTATGTACGAGCGCTATGCTGCTTTGTTTGCACTCAGGAATCACCAAGACATTGCCGCCATTGATGCCATTGTAGCTTCTTTAAGAGCTAGAAGTGCTCTCCTAAAGCATGAGGTTTGCCCATCCTATTAGTCTTACTCGTATCCTCTAGAATGGTTATGATACTTGCTTCCTTTCCGAATAAAGTAGTAGGCTCTGGACACGTCTCACCCTGAAATTTTGACTAGGTAATCTAAGATAATTTAATAGGGCTTAGGAGATGTCAAAGTTTTACAGGATTTGGTTTCCAGAACATAGTTTGTTTGTTGGACTTGGTCTCTTTTGATTAAATCACTGCCTTGAGGTTGATATCTGAAGTAAAACAAAGAGAGCGAGGATATGTGCTACTTTTTGGATTTTGTAACAATGCTTCTAGTGTGCTTTCGATGAGGATGTCAGATATCTGTAGAGCTTTGATGTGTGCACCACAGTTGGCTATCTATAGGGTTTATACTGCCATTTTTCACTACCAGCCTTTGTTCAAGGAATTTGAGTATTCACTTCATGCATGTAACAATTCTACACCATTTGAGATGTTGAACCTGCCCTTCTTGTAAAGAAATTTGAGTTTCTAACGAGCTAAATCTTGACGGTCACTCAAGTTTTAGCTATCACCCAAGTTTTAGCGACACACACCTAGGCTGCCTCTTCCTAGAACTGGGCCATGATAACTGGGTGGTTGGTGGTAACTGGCCAGACCGCTGGAGTAAGTTCTAGTGTTCAATGCTATGTGTGTGGGTTTACGGTCAATAATGTGTAGCATATATGTGCACATGCACAGATGTAGACATGTTCTTTCATTTAAATATTCATGAAAATGCTTATCTAGTTTCTCCATTTTGTTATTTTATGCTCTTCAATAATCACCTACTCTCGCTCAACTTTTCGATTCTTACAATGCAGGTTGCATATGTCTTGGGTCAACTGCAAAATAAGGCAGCTTCTGCTGCACTATCTGATGTGCTTAGAAATACGAAGGAACATCCTATGGTTAGACATGAAGCTGCCGAAGCCCTTGGATCAATTGCAGGTATTATTCTGAAGTTAAGATGCATGTGAAGAAGATACTTTGAGAGGCAATTGTTTTAGACAAACTTGTGTTTAAGATTATGATGGTGACTTATTAAGTACCAGTGTGAGGTAAAAAAAAATTTTCCCTATGACATATGGTACAGATAGTGAGAGCATATTACTTCTGAAGGAATTATCTACTGATCCCGAGCCTATAGTCTCCCAGAGTTGTGAAGTTGCTCTCAGCATGCTCGAGTTTGAAAGAACAGGCAAGTCTTTTGAGGTAAGCACTTGACCATTGACCAAAGCATGTCGGTGTTACTTAGCCTTTAAAATAGAAAATCACTAATTGTTTGATGCCTTGCAGTTTCTGTTCCTACCAACACCAGAAGTGCACTAATTTGATGGAACATTATAGGGAGGTGAAACATTTTTTGCTTATACATTACGAGGATAGTGATACAGTACAAGATTAAGAAATCCCGGTGCGACAGCTCTGTTGCTGCAAAATTTAGGGCAACTGACATGCAATAGTTATTTATGTACCTATGCTTAGGACCTATTAGTGTATAACGGATAAAAACTATAGGTAACTTTTTGAAATTATAGTCTGTTTGGCCATTGAGTTATTGAAAGGATTGAGCTGCACTCTTGAGGCATTTGGGGATTTTGGCTCTGTTTATCAGATTTGTACCGACTGTATCAATCATCGGCTTCAGGTTAATACTTATTGTGTTATATTCTCCTTCCAATGTTTCCTAGCAATACTAATGTTTCTTCCAAATTCAAAGACGTCAATATGTTTTAAGTGAAATTCCATTTGTGATGTATAAGATTGCATATTATTATCTGTGGATGTTTGTTCCATCAACACGCACGCACACAGAAAAAGGAACAATTTCCCGTGAGAGAACAAAAGAGAATTTCTTGTGGAACTTCAAAAGAAAGCGAATGGAGAACTCAAATTTTGTACTTTTGCGCCAATGGTACCGGCAACCAATGCGTGCCTATCTCCAAACACTTGAAACTCTCTCTCCCTCGAGGGTTCGACCTAATTCCTCATGAAAACTCGTACTCCTGGAACACCATGTTCTCTTCGCTCTCCAAATCCAACTTCTCCTAGGATTTTTTTCTTCTCTACAAAAACTTCAGAAGCGAGAGGAGCTCGCCCTATAGCTTCGGTTAGGCGCGATATCACATTGCTGTCATCCTACAAGGTGTTTGATGTTATGCCAGAGAGGATGTATTCTGTTAGAGTGCAATGAGCAATGCATTTGGGGATCATGAAATGTGTTCTAATGCTATGGACCTTTTCAAATCGTATGAGATTTTATGTCCTGCCCAATTCCGTGACAATGTCAGCAGGCTGTCCGCATGCAGCCATTCAGGCAAGATTGATGAAGGGCGTCACTATTTGAATTGATGAGTAAAGAATACAAGATAATGCCTTCAAATGAAGGTTACTCATATATGGCTGACCTCCTAGGACGGGCAGGGCTAATCTCAGAAGCTTGGTCCTTAAAATCAAGGGAATCCCTCACGCGTCTAGTGTCTGGCAAGTTCTGTTAGGTGCTTGCAGAACTGGCTGAGGAAGCCGCTGAAAATCTTTTTATTCTGGAACCTTTCCAACCTGGTGCATACATTTTGCTTTCGAATATCTATGCAGCAACTGAAATGTGGCGTATGGTGAAGAAAACAAGGGAGGCAATGAGCAAGAGAGGACTGCAGAAAACAATTGGCTATAGCTTCACTGAAGTTAACAAGAGGCTTTACGTTTTCAATGTGACGAACGAACTGGACAACGCACATAAGAGTATTATGCATCTTTGGCACAAGCACTATGTTGCAGATTTTTAAATATCGTTCATGATGTTGATGAGAAGGCTAAAGACGAAGCCGCGTGTCTCCACAGCTAGCTTTAGCAACGGCATTCAGTATTCTAAAAGTCAGAGAGGTAAACTTTGTTGTAGATAAGGAAGAACTAACTTGTAGATATCAGAAGAGATTCCACCATTTCTGAGATGGAGTTTGCTCTTGTGGAGATTACCTCTGATGTATTCTGCCATTCTTTTTTTTTTTTCTAATCTTATGTAATAAATTTTAAGCAGTAGTACTGCAGAAACAACTCTTTTCTTGCAAGGATTTTCTTTAGGAGATTTTCTGCTTCAGTGTACGGGCAATGTTTTTGCCTTATCTTTAATTTTCTGTGGAGCCTGAAATTTCCAGTTTCCAGTCATCATCGTCATTCTATATCATGTTTTGGCTATTTTCTGATCTAATTATCGTGTAAATTTAGAACTGGAACCTTACATCGATCCTTCCACGCAGCTCCGAGAGATATCTGGGAGACAATATTCAACAGAGATATGCATCAAGACAAAAACACTAGCATATGAATCAAAACTTCACTTCTATTCTATAATACGATAATGTTTTCATGATCTTATATTGAAAATGTAGCGCCAAGCGAGTGAGTCTTTGACTAGCTTAAACTAAAAGCAAAAGACCAAAAAAAAATAACACAAATTTTTTTCTTTTTGCATATAAAAATAAAAACAGTCAGAAAGTGCGGCGTTCGGCGGAGCAAATTAAATTAAATTTTTATATAATTAATCAATAATCAGTTCTACGTTCATCATAAAACTTTATTTTTTCAATTTAAATTTTAATAAATTTCATTCATTCCCATAATATAATCCATTAACCTACTCTCATCAGAACTCATATCTACAAGAAAAAAAAATTGTGAAATAGTTTCCAAAGATTTGACGAAACCGCATACATCATTAATACATGTGCTCCCTTTGAACCCTACACTCCTAACCTTCCATGTTCCCCTTCTTCTTCTGTCAGTACTCTTTGCTTCTTATATATGCCTCGTTCATATTCAATCAATCTTGTCAAATAAATTCGGTTGGTTAATAACAAGCTAGCTATAGCTTCAATTCATTCATCTGTGATCAGAAGCAAAATGGCAGCAGGACCTGGATCACCTTGCGGGGCATGCAAATTCCTCCGGCGAAAATGTGCAACCAACTGCCTCTTCGCGCCGTACTTCGGAACAGATCAAGGTCCGTCAAGGTTTGCAGCGATACATAAAATCTTCGGCGCTAGCAACGTATCAAAACTGTTGCTGCATGTTCCTGTTGCTGATCGTTGCGAAGCTGTTGTTACCATTTCTTACGAAGCTCAGGCCAGATTGCGCGATCCCGTTTACGGCTGCGTTGCCCATATATTCCAGCTTCAACAACAGGTTTAGATATTTTGTTTATGATTTAATTAATTTTCTCAACCACATTAGAATGGGATTCTTGTTTTTATTACGGTTGACGATAGTTAATTTTGGTTATATATCTGCAGGTTGCACTACTGCAAGCTCAACTGATGCAAGTGAAAGCACAGTTAGCTGCACAGAGCAATATGATTGGCTCAAGACAGTTGATTTCAGCTTCCGGCGTCGACGCGTTTCGCCAGCAGTTAATCAATACTTTTGCTCCTTATAATTCCGGCAGCCGTGAAATTTCGCCACAGCAGACTTCGTCGTTGGATAGCACAGAGTTCAGTTCAGTTGATCATGATCACCATGAACAGATGATGGACCTGGTCATGAATTATACAAATAATGATTATTTTTTTATCATCATCATCAACAACAACCTTATATCAAGAGATAAAGAGTTGTTTCAACGTATTATCAGTTAGAAGAGTTGCAGGATTTTTAGCTTTCAGGATGTTGAAAATTGATTTCATGATCTCGGTGCGTGTAAATACAATATTAATTAGAAGCTCTGTTCTGATAAGCTAGATAAAAAGTCAAAAAGCAGCTTATAATTAAGCTGGTTTTTGAAAGCTGCAACATAATTAACTGCAGAAATTAATCAATATTGATTGTACTATCTTGACTAATATGGTATTTGAATGCATAATTAAAATTAAGTGTGCGTGTCGGCAAATATTAAAGGAATTCTAATAGTAATCATTATTGAGAAAGTAATTAATAAGTTGATTGGTAGTGGAATTAAGCCACTATGTTTTGTCATGAAGATGATTATGATCGGTTCTTAATAATGTTCCTTAATTATATAATCTATTGAACTGATCTGACGAAGTTAATTACCTAAAGCAACATTAGATAATCTAATCTTGTAAATCTCTTTCCCAAAAATTAATTTGTATTTATACTCGATTACTTAAGAATGTAGTTTATATTAAACTTTGATTTGAATATGGCCACACTCAGTGATCACTATGGGAACATTTTACATTGCGGTTTAAAATATTTATTATTTTAAATAATTATATTATATTTTAAAAAATATTTTTTTATAATTTTTTTAAATTTAGGAAGTATAAAAAAATTATTAAATACCTGTTAAAATTAAAAAGACTATATATAAAAGAAAATATAGATCAAGAAATTAAATAAGAGTGATATATAGCTTTTTGGTGTAGCTCTACCTAACACAATTTATGTATATGTATTTATTAATTTGTGTAATTAGTATAACAAACCTACATAGCTTAAGAACATAATTAGATACTTAGTCTTATTCATGACATGGTTAGACAACATGTTCCCTTGATTGGAGCCTAATGATGACATCTCATACAATTTTATCATTTTAATTTGATTCAGAAATTTATATCTAGCTTTTGTATATGCTCTTTTGAACAGTTTTTAGTTCAATCCAACATTACATTATTATTTGAGATTAATTAGATATTGTTCGTTTAAAAACTCGTTTGGCAGTGTTTATTTGTTAATTTAATTTTATATTTTTAAATAAAATTTATAGAATTTAAAAAAAAATTATACGTAATGAAATTTTATTATAATTTTTTTGAAATAAAAATAGAGAATTTATTTTTAAAAAAAATTTAATGTATTTTTTATTTCAGAAAAATTTATTTTAAAAGTATTTTTAAAATAACTCTAAAAATATTGTTATCTATATAAAACTGCTCGCTAACTCGAATTAATTGTCATGAACGTGTTAATAAATCCTTGATGCATTTAACAAGTTAATTATTTATACATTTAAAAAGATCTACCAAATTACTAGATTACCAATGATTAAAATAATTATATAGTACTTGAAATTTTATCTAACTAGCTGTTCGAGCTTTTAAATCAAATGGGTTTTTTTGTAATATTATTGACACAAGTATTTCTGATGTTTTAATTAATTCAATGATAGACAATACATACTTGATCTGGTCAATCTCCAATGCAAAATTTAATTAGAATACTTAAAGCAATAATTAAATTTAATAATATAAAGCCATGCATGTTTGACCCATAATAAACCAAGAAATGAAGAATTTCTAAACTAACTTAGTTGAGATTAATAATCAAGCACGCACCACCATATAATAGTCCAATTGTTAAAAATAAAATAAAAAAAGATCTAAAGTTTTAGTTATTGATAATTTTTTGGGATTGATAATATATAGTTTTAGTGTGTTAGAAAGTTTGATTGATTAATGAGAGTGATATAAAACCAACAAAAGTAAGTTCGGAGTTTCTTCTGAAAAGGAGACCAACACCTTGAGTGAAGTAAAAAGGGGATTCCAAGCCAAACCAAACCAAACTTTGTTTTCTTTTAATGCAGCACTAAAAAGCTAAGTCTTTCATTGTATTTAGAATATAAATAAATATTTAACTCATCTATAACTTTTAGCTCAGCTTTTAATTAGTTATTAATCTTGTCGTGTTCAACTGATCGTTAACTAGGACCAAATCAATCAATTCAAAATTTTCAAAAAAAAAATAAAAATAAATGGGAGAAAGGTGATTAACAGTAAATCGCGTGCGAATTAACCACAGTGGAAATGAAGAAGATATAATTAATGATTGTGATTGATTAGCAATGTCAAACAAATGATGCATGATTAATTGAATCATCTGTTTAATCTTTTTTCATTGTACTTGTGTTGGACAAAAGTAAGGGAGTTCTACGTAATAATTAAAGCAAATTTATTAAATTTTAGTTGCTACTATTTGCTTGAAGGCCGAAAGCCGACAAGAACTGGCTACTTTTTCTTTTTAATTTCTTCTCTTCTTTGATCGATTAGTCTAACTAGTTAAGTAATTAAATGTTATATAAATTTTTTTAGCTAGCTTTAAAAGATGGTAACCATCTAATTTTATTTGTTTATTTATTTTTCATGACGTGATATTAAGGTTGAGACGCACGCCTAACATTAATTGTCATATAGCTAGCTAATAGGAAACAAAATGAACTAAGTTATTAAGCAATTGATCACATACATGAATGTCTCTTGGCTAGTTTTTATCTACCAGCAAGTGAATTAATTTCACTATCGCCAATTGATGTAGGATTAATGTGAATTAATTATTAGATTTTGTGATATAATGGACAGTATTACCTAGAGCTTTTGTGAAGTGTGTGCCATGAGAGTGAGAGACATTCCAGTTTTCTTTTGATTCTTACAAAAATAAAGAGAGAAACTTTTGCATTGTGCTCTACTTATGTGCATGAGCATGAAGAGGCTACTTACAATACTACTGTGTTAGGAACTTTCAGAACAATTAATGGCAGGCATTTAACAGCTTGTCTTCTTCCATGTTTATATATGCTCCAGCTTTTTTTTTTTTTTTTTCTGAATCACTGAACTCCATGGAATCACGGAACAAGAACAACAGCATTATAGCTGCCTCTTTTGGATAACTACTGTCTGATCAATGTCTGAAGAGCCTTAAATTTGCCTGCATATAAAGTTTTTAAGGTACTTCTACGTACAGCAACAAACAAAACCATTACTTAATTAATTCCTCTAATATTTCATGATAACTAGCACAACAATATTCCTAGACACTATCAAAATATACAGAGAGTACTAGGAATAACATTGAAGTTGTTTTCCAGGCAAAAACATGCATTAATGCTTTCATGCATTATCATGAAAACAAATTAACCCTCTTCTTGTTCTTCTTGCTCTTCTTCTTCAATTACTCAGACTACCTATAGCTAGCTAGCATTCATTAACTCACCAAAGAGTAGTAGTTATTGACGCATCTAGCTAAACTGTATGTTACACATATGGCCATATAGATTCGACTACGAAGACTTGTGAAGATAAGCGTACGGTACCGCACGAAGGTCTTCCATGTCAAGAGCTTCAGTTCCGCACGACGAGCTCTCATCAGTAGTCAAGGAAAAGTTGTTACTCTCATGGCCAAGGCCAAACATGTTTGTACTACTCAGGTGATCATCTTGATGAGAAGAAGAAGATCCAAAGAAGTAACTCGAATGATCTGGAGGTTGCGTGTTATTGTGATCGATGTTGTACCACATTGAATTGTTATCCGCTACTCTTGATTGGTACTCTCCTCCACATTGAAAAAGGTTCTGAATTTCTTGTGGTAAATTTTGAAATGATCTATTATTATTGTTGTAGGTGTTCGACGATTTCGATTCTTCTTGTGATGTACTGATGGATGTAGGAGGAGAACTGTACCGGTGATGATCGTAGCTTTGGTTTGTTTGAGCTTTCAGTGAAGCCAACTGCGCTTGCAGATTAACAACCTACAGAAATTAAGAAATCCGGAGAGATAAGAAAACCCTAAATCCAGTATTCTTCAAAATCAAATCAAATAGGCCTTCAATTTTCATTAATTGTGGACTGACATCAATTTTAACGTATGAAATAAGGGAATTAATCAAATGATTACTCACTTGTTGTTGCAGCGCAAAGATATGAGCAACACAGCCATACACGGGGTCCTGCAGTCTCGCCTGAGCTTCGTAAGCAATCGTAACAGCTGCCTCACATCGGTCACGAACAGGCAAATGCGTAAGTAGTTTAGAGACGTTGCTGGCTCCGAAGACTTTATGGATCGCTGCGAAATGTGTCGCGCCTTGTTCGTGGCAGAAGTAGGGTGCAAAGATGCATCCAAGGACGCACTTCCTCCTCAGGAACTTGCAAGCTCCGCACGGCGACCCGAATCCCGTCATGATCAGTCGATCTTACTCGATTTGCTAGCTGATTGTTGTCAGGGTGTGCAGGTTGTGTTTATGTTTCTGCTTCTGCAGGGTTGATATATCTACTACTTAAAACCATTTGGGTTTGCTTTATAAACGAAACACATATACAGAATGAGAAGAGCGTGGATTATACAGTAAAGATTAATTAATCTGCTGTTGTCGTCCTAATGGCGGACAAATTTGGATTATTATTTTTTTTGGTTCTCTTTCATTTGTAATTTTTTTTTGGTATAGCAGCACCTTTCATTTCACCTGCAAATTTTAATTTTTGATGAACAGTGAAATTTTCTAGGAGATTCGAATTTCAGAATGAAAGACAAGAGGTGGCCTAAACTCTTGACCCAACCCATTTTAGTTTGCTTAACTTGAACTGGGACCCTTTTGTATTGATACCCACAAGCACTACTGTTTCTGTACTTATTTAGCTACTCTAACAATATTATTTCTTGCCTAACAATGATTCATTAACATTATAATGTATTACTAATTAAGCAAACAATTAATTAAAAAATATATGTTAAAATATTCCTGGGAAGAACAAATTCAGAGAGACCGATTGATAAAACACGTCAATATTCAGTTGTTATTATAGCATTTCGAATAATACAAAAATCAAAACCTGAATTAGTTATGTTACCGACTTTAACGGAGAATTTGTTAATTATGTCACAGTCAAGCTGCAGTAAATTTCAATAATTTACATTGTACTTTCCCTGTAATTTTACAGTAAATTTTGCAGTTGTGTAGATGTAAATAAATCACTCTGTTTCGTGCGTTGCGTAAAAAGAAAAATAATCAATCTGATCTGGGAACCATTATCACACTTTTCATAAACATGTATATATTCTTTGCAATACTTAATCCACAATTTTACATAAATTATATCTAAAAGAAATCTATTGAAGTACAAAATACAAGTAGTTAATGTTAGATATGTTCGAGGTAGCAAAGCAGCAATAATTATTGCCCTTATATTTCATAATGTTTCAATAATACATAGCAAGATTGAGCTAAACAATTTTATCACCAACTTTCTTTAAATTTGTTTAGACTAAATATTAATTATTTAGAAAGTATACAATAACATGAAGTGCTCTGTTTTTATGTCTGTCAGAAGAATGTGAATGAAAGGAAGATAACCTTTGTGCTTTTTCTCAACAAAAATAGATAAAAAGGAAGACAAGACTATTCAAATTTTTTGCCACTTTGAGAAACTGGGGAATGAAATTAAAAGCAGGTTTTGATGCAATGATCATGGTGAAAAACTTGAAAGAATTTAAATTAATTAAACTATCTTTTGCAATCTAGGGATTCTAATTTTCATGTCAGTCCAACTCTTCAGTATGAAGAGAGAGTGATTTCCTATCAAAACATATCAAATCACAAAGGCCCACATTTGTTTTACAACTTCTTACATATAAACCATGCAGCACACTTGTTCTTCTTGGAATTTAATTGAGCTCTTCAAAAGCAGCAAAAGCTTGTTTTTGGTGTTAATGGTGTTGAAAGGCATTAAAGTTCCACCATGGATGCATAAGAGCCGTTGTTCACTTTGTCCGTTGTTTTTAATCAGAACAGAAAGAAATTATTTTGCATTTACTTGAGATACATGAGTAGCAGAAGCTAGCAACGGGAGCCCACAAGATGAGAGAAAGTGGGTGACTGCAGGGTATGTCGCAGACCACAGGGGATTATATATTTATATGAAACATTTTATGTATTATGGATGATTGAGTTCCAGTGAAAATTGGTGCATGCAATGACAGATGAGTCTAATAACACAGTTATCCTGATTTTCAAATATTGTTTTAAGAATCTTTTAAAATTACTTATAAAATAATTTGTTTAGAAATAAATTTTATTTTCTTATAAAATAAATTTTTAAATAAAAATATTTTTAAAACAGAACAGATGCTTATGTAAATTTTAAAAAGTTCAGGGGTTGATAAAACTAATATTGCTTGAGTTGAATTGATAGAGCAAGGAAGATTTTTAACGATATATGCTTTGGCACTTTCTTAGTATATATAGTAGTTAGGTCGAAGACAAGCATAGCAATCTATCTACATATACATTTAGCTATGGAATTAGCTTAAGAAACAATGACGAACATCTCTCTATCATAGAGAGGGTTTTCTTAAAAGCTATATATTTATATAAAACATGAATTATTATTATTATTTTTTGTCTCTTTTTTTAGGGGTTTAGAAAATCTGCCTCCGCATGAGACAACATATCGATCAACGTCTCTCACCTAAATTCCATTACTTTTTATCCCCCAAAAAAAAAAACCCTCTTGCTCGATTCATTAATTCATAATAAATAAGTTCAACATTACATAAACATATCATAACCCACACGAGAACTGAAAGCGAACGAATTTCGTCGTGTCGGGTCACCTTCAGGCAAGAAAACTATGTTTGTTATTAAGTGTATTTTTTTCACACTTATAATTTATTTATAGAGAAGAATAAAGACACACTTCTTTTGAAGTATTTTCGAACACTTTTTTTTATAATTTATGATTAGAGTGATCTTCAAATTTAATCTACATCGTTAGATATAAAAAATTATAATATTTAAAAATATAATTATCAAATTTCAACCGAATCGAATTATAAATTCGTTTTTATCCGATCACCTGATTAAGATGATAAAAAAAAAAAAATTTTAAAATATATATTTACATAATTTCTGTCATCTTAATTAAGTGATCAGACGAAGATCAATTCGTATTTCGATTGAGATAAAATTTTTTGAAAAAAGTTTTAACTTATTTTTTTCCATATCCAACGATGAAGATTAAATTTAAAAATCATCCCGATCTAAAATCGAAGAGAGTGTATCCGAAAATATCTCTAAAAAAAGTACCTTTATTTTTTCTCTTTATTTATTTACTACAAAATTAATTTAATTCAATTTTAACTATACAAATATTATGAAATCTAATTTATTTTTAATAACTCATTTGCGTATAAAAAAAACAACTCCATAGATATATTATATTGTTGTACGTGGATCGAGACCAACGACCGTGTAGTGATGAGTGATGACTACACAACTGCTGTACTGCATCTACGTGCCATGGCCATTCTTCTAGTTTAAGAAAGAGACACAATACCTAAACTGCAAGCATGCATTTGCAATTCATATTTTTATCTAATTATTCTGTTCTTGTGTGGACTGATAATGTTGTTTGTAAGCAAAACTCTACTAGGTTTTACTACCACTGAAATCTATTGTGTACAAGAAAGTTTGTAAGCAAAAAACTCTAGCTAAATAAATTAGAATTTCTTATTAAAACAGATATTAAATGTCCATTTTTCGTGCTTTTTTGGTCAATAAATATCGTCATCTGATTAGAAGTTTAATATTCCGCATGCTTATGTTGTAGAGAACAAACTAAAACAAAATAAAATAAATCCTCAAGGTTGCTTTGCTTCATTCGCTTGCGTGCAACAATAATTAATAAGATGATTGTCGACAAACTACCGTGATTAATTGTACGTGCTTAATATAAAACATATTCATTAATGAAGCAAAGCATGCATGAATAAATTAACTAGCTAAGGTTTGATAAAACACGTACGTGTGGGTTTAAGTGGAACCCGCAAATGTGGTCCTTTTATTTTATTTTCTTGACCGGTCAATGAAGAGCTACCTACCGTTTGAATAGTTAATACGTAACTGTTGTTTAACATGTTTCACTAGCTTCCAAATTTGACCGCACAACTATAAAGCTCTTTAAGAAGCTATATTTTTAATTTTGTTTTGAAGATATTTTAAACGATCGTCACTGAATTTTATAAAAATAAAAAATAAAAATAAAAAAAATAAAATTTAATATTTATATTTCAATAATTTTTAAAAATATATTAAAATTAAAAAATATAATTATGTTAAAAAATATGTCAATAAAATTGCTCTATTTAGTGGATAGGTTGGCACAAAGCCCAAATATTAAGAAGACCAAGCCCAAGCCCATTTATTTTGGTTTTATATATTGTTCTGAACGCAGGCCTGAAACGAATAATGGAGTGACCAAATAATGAAAATTCACCATAAGCATTTTCTCTCCCGCTCTTTCACAATCTTCTTCTCTACTTCAAATTTCAACAACTGTTATTGCTCAACGACAGAACCTATCACTTGTCTTCTGCAGCAATGCAAATCTTCAAACGATTTCAAATCAATACATGGGTTCATGATCAAGATCAACGCCAGCAACAACGCTTTCTTTGTTAACCAGTTCACCTCTTCTTGGTCACGATTGCATGAAATCGACGATTACATTCTTTCTATTTTCGATCGAACGAGGAACCCCAATGTGTTTGTTTATAATTCTTTGTTTTCTGGCTATGTCCGTTGGTTCATGCCGGTTAAATCTTTGCAGTTGTTCTTGATTATGTGCTTGGTTTCTGTGAAGCCTACATGTTTTACTTACTCGTCTTTGCTCAAGGCGTGCACGCAAGCATCAGCGCTTGTGCTTGGGCAATGGATTCATGGGAAGATTTTGAAAGCAGGTTTTGAATCCCAAATCTTTGTTCAGACTGGATTGATTGATTTCTACTCGAATTTGAACTCGATGGAAAACTCCACGAAGGTGTTCGATGAAATGCTCGACAGAGATGTAGTTGCATGGACAGCAATGGTTGCAGGTCACGCTTGTTCTGGTGACATGGGTTTGGCGAGAAAACTCTTCAATCAAATGTCGGAAAAAACTACTGTTTCATGGAACACGATGATTGCTGGGTACGCAAGAGTCGGGGATGCTGAGTCTGCTGCTTGTCTTTTCAATCAAATGCCTAACAAGGACGTGGTCTCATGGACTAGCATGATATCTTGCTATTCTCAAAATGGGTTTTTCAAAGAAGCAATCGAAACTTTTGAGTCAATGAAGGCAGCAGGTTTTTCTCCTGATGAAATAACAGTAGCTACAGTGATATCTGCTTGTGCTCATCTGGGAGCACTTGGTATTGGAAGGAGTATTCACTATGTCTCAATGTTACAAGGATTAACCTTAGATGTCTATGTTGGTTCTGCATTGATCGACATGTATGCAAAATGTGGATGGATCGAAAGATCTCTAGTGGTATTTTATAAGCTGAGAAAGAAGAACCTGTTCTGTTGGAACGCGATCATAGATGGACTTGCGGTTCATGGCAAAAGTAAAGAGGCGCTCAATATGTTCGACAAGATGCAGATGGAAGGAATCAAGCCTAATGGTGTTAGCTTTGTGAGTGTTCTCCGTGCCTGTACTCATGCCCGTCTTGTAGAAGACGGTCGTAGAATTTTCTCTAGCATGAGTACGGAATATTCGCTCTCTCCTGAAGTTGAGCATTTTGGTTGTATAGTTGATCTACTTAGCCGTGCTGGATTACTTGAAGAAGCATTGGACTTAATCCGAAACATGCCTTTAGAGCCAAATGCCATTGTGTGGGGAGCTTTGCTGGCAGGCTGCAAGCTTCACGGTGATGTAGAAATTGGCAGTGTTGCGGCACAGAAGTTGTTTGAACTGGAACCGGACAACTCGGGGTATCAAATGCTTGTTTTGAACATGTTTGCAGAAGCACGAGAATGGAGTGAAATTTTGAAACTGAGGAGTTTGATGAAGGAGAACGGGATGGAGAAGGCAAATCCTGGGTGCAGTAGGGTTGAGGTAAATGGTATTGTGAATGAGTTTGCAGCAGCAGATACTTCTCATCCTTTACATGAAGAGATTTGTAGGTTGCTGCTTGAACTAGATGAGCAGCTCAAGCTTTCAGGAATACAGATCCCTATCATTTGAATTTTCTTGTAAACAGTGGCAGATATAGAAGGTACATTCAGTGTGTGAATGTAGGCCCTTGTTTCTTGACTTTGCTCAGACAAGTCAAGATTGCGGCTAGTAAAGTTGCCGGAAGATCACGGCTATCTCAACAAAGCCAACACCATGGTAGACAACAAATCTATGCTTCATAGAAGGATTCAAGAGTGCTGACATTTTCAGAAATGATTCTTTCTATGATGTGAAAAAATGAATGCCTCCCATACAAATAAAAATTGCTGCATGGAGAGCTAAAAATCTAAAAGAGCATTGCCCATCTACCAAAACAAATGGCTTTAATATGTAGATATGCACGCACACTCTTCAGCACATCCCTTAATGCATGATAGTGGCTTTCACACTTGTGATCAGAGATAAAGTTACCTGATAGAAGTAACCTCTGAAGGTGTTCACCAGGGTTCCTCTTCCAGAGTGTGTATATGACTCTATGCTTTTTCCAGAAGCACCACCTTTCTCTACGATTCTTTTTATGTAGTACTGCTTCCTGGGAAGGAACAGCTCCTTAGGTACAAGCACATCAGCTTTATCTGTGTTGCTGGCATTTGCAGGCACCCGCGATGAGGAACTGGACTTCTTCTCGCAGGTTTTTCTGCCAGCAGAAATGTGATAATAATAAGACAAAGAATTCCATAGCTACTGTGGCTTATGTAATATGTAATGAGATACTGTTTAGGACTCAGTGTACAGGTCCATGGTTTCACTGTCAAACAGATGCTAGTGAAATTGGAGATCACTTGTAATAATAGCTTTGTCTATGTTTACTCCAGAACTAAGTCCTCATTTGACCAATTATCAACTACTCATAAATATTTATAATCATACCTCATACCAAAGTATAAGTATCTTTCGTGAAGCATATGCACTTTTACAGGGTAGAACACACTCAATTATTAAATGAAAAACTCCAGCTAGTTCTGTGAGAATATTTCCTGTAGACAGTGCGAATCAATCTGTTGCTCCTACCATAATAATCAATATTTGAGAAAATGATAGCTGATGCAGTTGAATAGAACTTGCAAACCAAAAAGCTTCAAATGATGTTCATGGTTCTATCAGCAAACCATTTCGAACAATTTGTAACAGGAAACGCAAATTGAATTTCGACAATGCTTAAGATTCACAAAACTTGAGCTATTCCAAATCGGGAGGTCGTTCAAAGCTGCTGAGTTGCAGCTACGCTAAACAGCGTACATATTACCTAAACTCTGAAGGAAAAAAGATTAATTTGAAGTACTTGAAGTAGTTCCTACAAAATCTCCATAAGACACGCCATCTTACTTCCAAAAAACCTTCCCAAGTGTGATCGGCAAAGGCTTGCCAACAAAAAATTGCATAATTGATCATAATGTTTATACGCGCAAAAACTAAATAGCATCCACAGATTTACTGCAATGTCTTATACTTCAGACAGTCTTAGGCTTCAGGGCCTTCTTCTTGGGTTGCCTCTTCGGCATAGAATTCTTCATTCCCAAGAAGAAAAGCAAAGCACCCAGAACAGCTAATGTCTGCAGAATGAAATAAAAGCATAAAGCTGTTATACACCAAAACCAATAAGAATTTAATAGCTGGTGTGGTTTGGATGCATACCTCAGTGAACTTCACAAAGACTTGTCGAAACTCCGGCCTACCCATGTCGTAGTTGTAGAAGTCATTCATAATGGGATTGGTGACTGCAATGTAGATAATCTTGGGGGAAAAAGAGTAAACAAGACAGTTCAATCATTAAAGAAGCACAAGGCATAACAAATTTTAATGATCAATAGGAATCAACCAAAGATACATTGTCACAGGTGCTAGGTACAGACCAGTAGGATTGCGCCCAAGGAGCTGTTCACAGTAAACAGAACGCCTCCAAGACCTTTAAAGGCAATAGCAGCAGCAATTAAATGTTTCGCCTGCAAAAATATATATAAATAAATAACCATGGAGATTTATGTAAAAACTTGTGAGCATATATATTGACAGGAAAGGTAAAAGGGCAACGTCACTTGCCTTGATTTCTGGAATCTTTGCACCCAAATGAGTAGAAACATGACTGCTGAAAATCTCAAACTTAGGCTTCAGCGCGTTTGCTGCCGGTCCTCCATCAACCCCAAATTCATTAAACCTGAGCATCCACATGGTTTATCAGTATAAACAAATATACAACTTTCTTGTGTCAGCCAGCTGAACAGCACATAATTAGGTCAAAGGGATTACCAACATGCATGAAATTTTTATACCTAAGAGACTTACAAATATTTTCCAACAGCAAATTCGTACATCTTATTTAGTGATGCTGGTTCAAGGATTTCCTGGATGTCCGCAAAAAGTAATAACTCACAACATACATCAGCCAAAAGAAATAGCTCTGAGGAACATGCCTTAGAAAGATGGAGTTTATTTTAGTATTGTTGAATGACGAAGTTTATTCAAGGATTTGCTTGCCCATCTTCAATCTAACCAAAATTATATTTGTATTGTCAAAGGGCAAAATTATTCAATTTCGCTCGATTTCGTCATACAAACTACAAGAATATGTCTTCCTCTAGAATGCTTCATATAAGCTTCATATTTACTCAAGGTTTTTGCTCCTTCAATTGGGAAGTAACCAATATGGGGTACATGTTTCAGAAACCATGTGCAGAAAGCCACCAATCACCTCAATCTCCAAAGGCATTATTGTAAATACAGCAACTTAGTCTAAAAACTTAGCCTGGCCAAGGGATTACAACTTTCGGTACACTACTCAGTCTACTCTTAAATTACCAAAATCAATGAGATTAAAAAAGCATAAGAATGGATGTACTTGACCCCCACGATTAGCACTATGGACTAAAGGATGGGGCGAATAGATATCAATTCTGTTTCTAGACAATATTTCATTGAAAGAGAAGGTTGTAGGAGTGGCTGTTGGGAGAGCCAAACTAAAAAATAGTTTCTTATTGATAAGAAAGTAGTCATTCAAGCATATGTATCTTACCAGAGAAAAAGTTGCCAAAAATATACATAACCACTTCTACTACTGAAAAGATTTTGCCACAAGAATGACAAAGAAGAAAATTAAGAAACAAATTCATGAAGAACCCCACAGGCAAAACCTTAGCCCAAGCAATCCACCTAAAGAGTATGCACGACTTACTTCCGCAAGGCTTTCTGTAGCCAGGAATTTGTATTTATTCATAGTTTCAAGAGTCTGATGACATTATTTTCACCCAGTGTGAAAGAGAGGTGGTACAAGAAGTTGAGGCAACCTAATGTGAGACTAGGTGGACGGTATGTAAGGAATATTGTCACAAGTATCCTAAGGGCACCCGTTAGGGAAAGTGGGTCACTTCTTTCAGTTCGATTCAATTAATACACTATAAATAATGCCAATGTATAGTCCCCAAAAAGTTTCAATTACTAGTGACAAGAATCATGTTCTTTCCTAGTAGTATCCGTTTTAAATGGGAACCATAAATTTACACACTTCAATGGTGTATTAACTGCATTGGACTGAGAATTGCGCTCTATCTACACCTTAGGACACCCGTCGCAAAACCCTAACTACATCACTACCTAATTTACATTAACTCCACCAAATTGCTTTATTAAAGAAGTGTATGGCCTAGATGTCATGTTTTTTCAACATTTCAAATACAATGATGGAAGAAACAAAAATCAATCCCTCTTCAATCAGCCAAACTTCTCATAGCCATCTAGCACCAAAAAAAAGAGTGTACATGTTCAACTTCTGCAGAGAACTTAGATAACTATACGAAGATTAGCCCCTTTACAAACGGACCATACAAATATACACTTATTTTGTAGGGAACAGAAATCCCGACACATCCTGGTCTAGGGATCATATCAAACCGGAACATAGTGTCCCATTCTCATCCCACCACACATTTGTGTTGGCCCTACAATAAATGTGGTGGGATCCATACAAATTTGCGTGAGCTGAAGATTGGAATGCCATTTCCCGCATATAGGAGATCCTTCCTCCATGTCGTGGTGGCGCATCAATTCTACTCTATGGTGTGTACCAAATACACCTAGAAAGTCCTCTAGCATATTATTGATAAAATCAAGTTAATTCTTCAGCCAAAACAATTGTACTTTAAAGCAGCACATGGCCTAAATCACAGTGAGCACACCAACAAAAAACTCTACAAGATACATAGACCAAGGCCTTAAAATTTTGTTCGTTAAAACCACATTGGCCAAGCTTTTGTTTCCCTTCTCCCTTTCAGCCACCAACTAAAGCAGCATGCCCTATTTTTGCATTCTGTTTTCAAAATGCATGTAGGCTTCTTATTTCTCCCAAAAACATGCTTGCATCTCAATAATCTCTTTCATTCATCAATGTTGCTACCTTCTCATCTTTGATCAGTAGCCACAGGGAGCTAAGAGAATGCTGAGAAAGGTTTTGAGACAAAATAACTGAGCATATTTTACAATGGAGCAAAGCTATTGTATTGCAAGCTTAGAAGTAGGGAAAATGCCACTAAACAGAATTCTGGACCAGAGAGCTTTGATGGGACATAATACTTGATGGGTTCATATTTTTTTCCATTCACATTGGAAAGTTGATAGTCCCCCATATATCTCTCTCCAAGTCAATCTCGACAACAGATCTTATTCTACCTACGAATTCCAGACCAACGCTTCATCTCCTCTCAAAAACAATAACAGCACATCTATGCAGATCAGACATTATCAAACACAAACTATCATAGTGACCATAAACCATACAAGATCAGCCAACTAACTTAACAAACACCATATGCAGCAACAAACTCAATCTGCAGCCTGCAATCCTTCGGATCCCGCTACATCTTCAGCTCAGCTTAACTAGGATCAAGATCTAAACATACAACACCATTCCACAATAAATACTATAGGTAATGAACCATCAAATTCCAAATGTTCTAGCTGCAAAACACAAGGAAACACTAGACAATTCTAAACCAAAAACTCCGAGACAACACAAAGCCACGGGTAAAGCCCCGAATGAAATCTAAAAACACAAAAGCCACACAAACATTAAGTAGCTTAACAAGTACCAACCCCGACGATTCTAAACCAAGAGGTCGAGAAAAGAAATTAATGATTAAAACAACGAAATACAGCAGATCTGGAGATTTTCGCTTTGCTTACTCCTGGAATGCCGAGAGAAGGAAGAAGGAAGCGAAGAGAACTCTCCCGAAGAAGGAAACGAAACCCATCTCTTTCAAACTAACGCGTGGAGAGAAGGGGATAGAAAGAAGAGAGATCTCCGCTCTTGAAAAATTTTCGAACAAAGCTTTTGTGGAAACAAAAGAAAAAACAAAGCCGTAACCCCTGTTCACTATTTATAGTTCCGGTAGAGAGGGAACCGGAGTGCTTTTTTTACGTTAATTGCCCTTCCATATTTGGTGTTTCCAATATCACACACAGAACCGCAGCCATTATTTTTAGCCGTCAGATATTTAGTGGGTTCTGATTTAATTGCAGCCGTTAGATTGAGATTTAAACGTTGTAATACAAAAAGGACAGCGTGGTGGTTGGGGTCGACGGTGGTCCAACTGACAGCGCGTTGTTTGGGGAAATGTTGTCTTGAGATTCGTGCTGACACAGGACGGTAATCGTGCGTGCATGAATGCATGATCGAGTTTTTATTAAATCTGAAGGAATTTAAATGGGCAACGGGAAATTGGGAAGAGAAGCATGTTTCAATTTTCACGGATTTTATTTTTTCAAAATTTTAAATTTAATATTTAAATATTTTAATTTATTTAAATTTTTACAATTTTATTTTATTTTTATTAAAATTTACTTTATATTTAATTAAGATTTAAATCCTAATTTTATCAAATTTTATGTTAACAAAATTTCTTATCGTCAAAATTTACTTTATATAATTAAAACACGTCCGTAATTCAAATAGGTGGATATATAGGCGAGATTATAAAAATTTTATTTCAATTTTATTTTATATTTTTTAATAAAATTTTTAAATAATTTATTATTTTTTAATTTAAAATATAAAATTTCTATATTATAAAATTTTATTATTAATTTTATTATTATTTTTTAAATAAAAAATATCCATTTTAAAAAAAATTTAATATATTTTCTTCAGAAAACTTTTTTTCAAGAACTCTTAAACATTCCCTAGATTGTTGAATTTTATAATAATAATGATAACATAATTACATAAGTAATTCATAAATTATCTCAACAGAGCGTGTGAACATATTTTTAAAATAATTTTTTTTAAATAAAAACTATTTTTATTTTTTTAAAGACGAGATTTTTTTTTTCTAAAAAACCGAATATGTAATGGTTAGTATTATGTTGTGTTATCACTGCATGCATTTTTTTCTTCAAAAGTTGAGTTTAAAATGTTTTTTAATTATTTTTCCTTATAATTTTATCTTTTTATAACTCATTCTTAAACTTTACTTTCTACAATCATATTTCAAAACAAAAAAAAATTATTTCCCCAATAACTATTTTTAAATATTTTTTACTCACTTTTTATCCCCATTTTCAAATAATATAAATAAATCCTTACCACTGTTTAACTAATAAATCATGTAATGGTACAGTAATTCTACCCAAGAACGAACACTTTTGATTAATGTGAACGAGCAGCAAATTACATTGCACTGCAGCTCCATAATCTGATGTAACTTTTATGAATTATGTACAAAGAAACCCAGATTAATTGCACTGAAATTATGCCATATATAATTGTTGCCGATTCAGATAAGCATGTAACTGCATTGGATGAATATATATACATATCTACAAAAGAATGTGATCAATTTTTAGACCAACTCCTACAAAGTGAAGGTTATTTTTTCTTCAGAACTCCTGATATCTTGGAGCGATTCATAAGCTAAAGACGTATTTTAAATATTTGTAATTAAATTTCGTAAAAATATAAAATATAAAATTTTAAAAATAAAAATAAAATTAATATTTATATTTTAATAATTTTTTTAATATATTAACAATTAAGAAATATAATTATATTAAAAATATATAAATAAAAAATTAAAACTAAAATTTTATATACAAAAAATAAATTTTAAAATTTTTTTATAATTAAAATATATAAATAATTTAAAATTTAGAATTTAATAAAAAAAATAAAATTACGGACTTTAAAACACTGATTGAAAGGAGTCAATGAACTCTGTGTTTCCTCGGTCTTCTCCACAGGTCGAGACACGTAGTACCAGTTCAGTAGATAGGGATGAGTTCTTTGATCATGATTGATCAAATACATTGAACCCCAGGGAGGCCAGAGGCAGTAAACCCGCCATTATTACTATGATCAAGATCGCTCTGTCCCCTCAAAAATTGACACATATGTTGGCGGCGGGAGAACAATTCATATGACTATCGAGATGCATATGCTTTCCTTTAAGTTGTGTAGATTTGACAAGAACTTCCGGCCATCGTTATCTGGTTCATAGTTTGGATAGGCACTTTAAAAACTATAAAAAAAAATAAAAAAAAATTATTTCAAATATCTATAATTTTATTTTTTTTAATTAAATTTTAAGTTTCGAATAGTTTCTATATTTTAATTATACAAAAAATTCAAAACTTTACTTTTACATACGAAATTCTAATTCTAATTTTTTTATTTATATATTTTTTAATATAATTATATCTTTTAATTTTCAGTATACTTTCAAAATTTATCAAAATATAAATACTAAACTTCACTTTCACTTTATTTTTTAAAAAATTTTATTTCTTATTTTTTATATTTTTACGAAACTCAGTTACGAGTATTTGAAGCATGCATATAAAATATACTGAAATAGAAGTTCAAAGACTAATGATGGTGCCTACTTTATTTTTTATTCTTTTGTACTTCGATCTGCACTAGTTAATAACAAAAAGCCAATACTGACATTACCAATGCCAGGTAACCATTTACATGACAAAAAGTTTTACAAACTTTTTTATTAAGAACTCATTTTAAAACATAATTTTTTAAAAAAGTATTTTCAATAAATACTTTCAAATATTTTTAAAGATTAACAGCACATTTCATAGTGCTAGTAGAAGTCGTAAACCAATCTGTCTCAAACTACGGAACGGCATGGATATTGAATATCCGAGTTGTATCTACATTTCATTAGCAATGCTGAATCCTGAAGCATCTTTGATAGAAGTTTGTACCTGATAATAAAGCCATCTAATTCAAATTCACTGCCGTTGAAGTTTGGTCGTACAACAAATTACATGCAATCTGCAGCTTTTACAACTATGCTACTGATTGGAAATGAATCTGAAATAATACAACAGGTAAAAAGAAGAATGTTCACAGGACACGAGCTTCATTTTTCAACTTGTCAATAAGCTCATCCACAGAAGAAACCATAACCCCGGCTTTTCTCTTAGGGGTTTCCGTAACTTGAACTACCTCAAGGTCTGACTTGATTTCTACGTTCAGTTCTGGTAGTGTCATCTTCTTAATGACTTTTGATTTTGCTTTCATTATGTTGGGTAGAGTTGCGTACCTTGGCTGATTTAGCCTCAAATCGGTGCTGCGTAGGCAAATACATTATCAGGATCGAACTTTATAAGGAGCTATTAGTTCCAAAGTTTAAGACATAGCTATATATAACTGTCTACCAAGATGTTATGCCTGCTAAACCATGTACGAGATGGAGATTTCTCACTAATAAAATAAACAACCGCCACCGACAACAATTAAGAATTGTCAAGCAGGAAATCTAAATTACCATTGGACATTCTGTTTACATTTTTAAAGGCAATATTCCCATTTTCCAAAGGGTTCCCTTACCAATACAACTACAATCATACAAATTTGTTTAAGCTTAGTTGTACCCTCATCAACATAATAACCAGCATTTCTTGATTGCTGATACCTTGACGTTCTACCACCTCGTGGCAAACATTTTTTATGAGCACTTAACTTTAGGACTATTTAAACAAAAATACCTACTTAAATAGCAACAATCTAGCCACAAATATACCTCAACAAAACAAATTCTTTGATAGTTGTCGAGAGGTGAAACTAGCAAGAATTGGCCATTCCTTGTCTCATCTCTTACCTCCTATTTAAAGCAGGCACAAAGAAGTTTTGCGCAGCCAGGCAAGGACATTACCTGGTAACCCATATATGCTTCTAGAAAGGCATCTACATAATGACTCCCAATAGATACAATCTAAGTTACTAATGTTCACAGTCATAAGTGAAGATAGCTCAAATAAGAAAGAGGTAAAGTACTTACGTGATCACTGCAGGTAAATTTAGAGAGACTGTCTCTATACCACCATCCACCTCCCTATCGACTGTTGCCATTTGCTTTTCTTTATCGAAGACAACCTACTTATTTAAGGGAATATTAGCTCTTAATATTGACATGAATAACCAGCCCATGTTGAACCTAGTATAAGTTGATGCATACAGCCGGAAGAAGCAAAAGATACACCTCCCAACTGATGCAATAGTTTTCAATTTATTCTTAACTTAGAGGATTTTGGACAATGCAACTTAACTCATAACTAAGATAACAGGCCATTTTTTGAAAGGTGCTCTTATTTTCCTTTCTTTAACAAGCCAAAAGACCTTCAGCTGTAGTTCATGTCTAAACCACCAAGAATGCAAATAAATACACCACATACAATTTTCAGAATGTTTACCTTTGATGCAAAGGTCCCTTGTGGCCACTCGAGCAGCCCAGCAACCATCTGTCCTGTTTGATTGCAGTCATCATCAATTGCCTGCAAAGAATTTTACAAAGAAAAGACATACAAGATCTTTACTCAATCACATACACAGGTAAAACAAAAGCTGGAGAAACTTTAGAAACATTGTATCCTAACCTTCACTAAGATATGCTTAAATTATCCATAGTATCCCATCAAATTACTCTCAGTTACCAATCTTTATAATCTCTAAATTCTTTCTGAGAATATAATCTCTAAATTCTTAACACATACCATATCCCACAGAAGTGGATTATAGTTAAAATGCTACCCCTACTAGCCTCGCATACATTTTAGGTGCAACTAAGCTCAAATGAATGCCACAAATCACTACACAACTTGCTATTTACAGTTCATCCTGGAAACTTACTACACCTTAAGATGCTTCAAAGCATATAGATGTGCACAATGAAATGCACCAAACTCCTCTTCAATATCAATCTTAAAAAGCAAACTCAAAACAGCAACAACACATAAAATCAGTTATTTTTTCATTTAGAATAAATTCAGCTTGCCTGCTTTCCCATGATAATGAGACCGGGATTCTCAGCACGCGCAATAGCGGCTATAATCTTGGCTACGGAGAGGGGAAGAACAGGAGCCGAGCTGCCGGGGTCCACGTGGACAGCACGGTCGGCGCCCATGGCTAGGGCAGTGCGGAGAGTATCGGTGCACTGTGTGGGTCCCACTGAAACTGCCACGACTTCAGCCGCGGCACCGGATTCCTTGATCCGGAGTGCTTCTTCCAGAGCAATCTCACAGAAGGGGTTCATCGACATCTTGACATTGCTCGTTTCTACTCCACTCTAAAAGCATAATCAATCCAAATTTCTTCATCAAAGCACTAGAATTTTTTTCAAAATAATCATAAAAAGTTGCCGACAAAATGAAGAATCTTTACCCAAGTTTTCGATCGAAACAAGAGATTTTGAGTACCTTATCGGGCTTTACGCGGATCTTCACTGCATAATCAACAACTCGCTTAACTGCTACGAGAATCTTCATGCTCGATTTCTCTGCTTGCTGGATTCCAAAATTGGATTCTCAGCTTCTTCACAGGGTTCTTACATCATGATTTTTCAAAATTGATTAATCGTTATTATTATTATATTAGTGATTAATAAAATTTAAGATATTTCAACTTCCACGTCAATCTTGGTGCTTTACCATATTAATATACGACAACGCAAATTTGTTTAATGAATGCTTGATAATGGCTGAATGGGCCTAATTGGGCTAAGCATACTAGTAAAGCCTGCAACTTCCCCAATCTCTTCTAGGCTTATGCAATCCGTCTTCTTAAACCCTTTCTCTGAAACTTCTTTTCATACTTCCCGAAATACCCCTCGCCGCCATGAGAAGATCTTCCCTTTCACTCCTTTCTCGCCTCTCCAAACTCAAAGCTGTTTCCCAAAGTACCCGTAGATTCTTTCTTTCAGACTCAAACTCTTCTCTACCTCTCTACAGGTTTCAATCTCAACTACCTTTCTCATCCGCAAACTGCCACTACCGGTCTATACAAACTCTTACCCAAAATAGCTCTCACCCTTCACGACGTTTAACGGCGATAGCTGATATCGAAGAAAGGTTCGAGTCTGCTTCTACGACAGAAGAAATCTTGTCGGGTTTCAAGGAGTTGGAGTCTTCGTTGCCGGAGAACGATAGCAAGCTTGGATTAGCTTGTTTGAAAGTTGGGCAACACTTGGATTCTATTGGATATGAAGACTATGCAAGAACTCTGGAGTTTGCTTTACGGGCTTTGAAGATACTTGATACAGATGGACAGAGCTCTATATCGACGGCAATGGCGTTACACCTTGTTGGGTCGGTGAGTTATAATCTCAAAAGGTTTAATGATAGCTTAGGATATTTGAATAGAGCAAATAGGATTCTTGGTGGTTTGGAAAAGGAGAATTCCGGTGAGTTTGATGTACGGGCGGTTAGTCACGCGGTTCATTTACAACTTGCTAACACGAAGACAGCAATGGGAAGGAGGGAGGAGGCTTTTGTCAATCTTAGGAAGTGTCTGGAGATAAAAGAATCAATCTTGGAGCCTAATAGCCAGGAAGTGGGTGTTGGGTATCGTGATTTGGCTGAGGCCTATGCAGCAGTACTGAACTTTAAGGAAGCTTTGCCTTTGTGTTTGAAGGCCTTGGAGGTGCACACGAGTCGGCTTGGAATGAATTCTGTGGAGGTTGCTCATGATCGGAGGCTTCTTGGAGTTATTTATACTGGCTTGGAGGAGCATGAGAAGGCACTGGAGCAGAATGAGCTCTCACAGAAGGTCATGAAGAATTGGGGGATGGGATCAGATCTTTTGCATGCAGAACTTGATGCAGCTAATATAAAGATTGCATTGGGAAAATATGATGAGGCGATAAACACTCTCAAGGGCGTTGTTCAGCAGACAGAGAAGGATAGTGAAGAGCGAGCCCTGGTGTTTATCTCTATGGCAAAAGCATTGTGTAACCAGGAGAAGCATGCGGATGCAAAGAGGTGCTTGGAATTATCTTGTGGTATTCTCGAACAGAAGGAATTTGTGTCCCCTACAACGGTTGCTGAGGCTTATGTGGAGATATCAACCCTGTATGAGTCCATGAATGAGTTTGATACTGCTATATCTCTGCTCAAGAGAGCTTTGTCAATGCTTGAGAAGCTTCCTCAGGAGCAACACATGGAGGGCAATGTTTCTGCAAAGATAGGATGGCTGCTTCTCTTAACCGGAAAGGTGGAGCAGGCGATTCCATATATGGAAGCTGCAATTGAGAGGTTGAAAGAAACCTTTGGGCCAAAGCATTTTGGGGTGGGTTACATATATAACAACCTAGGAGCAGCGTATCTGGAATTGGATAGGCCACAATCTGCAGCTCAGATGTTTGCACTTGCGAAGGACATAATGGATGTGTCTTTGGGACCACACCATGCGGATTCCATTGAGGCATGTCAGAGCCTTGCAAATGCATATAGTGCCATGGGAAGGTATGTCATGGTTTGATGAGGCTTCTTATATTCCTTGGTTACGTCTAAAATAAGTTCCTTAACTGAATCAGATGTTGCAAATAGGTAACTTAAGTACATGTTATGTTAGTTTATACCTAAGGTTGAATTTGCTTTCCAATTTGGTCCTATCATTAGGCAGGCCACCTGTTACACTGAAGTGGTCTGGAGATATATTTGTATAGGATCCTTCTCACGAAATATTTCTAGCATATTTTGGCTTCCCTCGGCATTGTTCTAAATTAGAGGTTTGGGCTGAGTTTTGTGTCATCCCGTTCTAGTGGTTTCCTGCTATGCCTTCTGCAATTCCCACTAGGAATTGCTCACATTATTTTGTTGGGTAGCCATATTTGGTATAGCTTTTTATCATCTTAGGTATGGGTTATTAGTTGGCTGGACTAGCTTACATCCATAAAAGTTTCTTTTGTCATTGCTCCTTTGAGCATAAAAGTTTCTAAGAATGGAGGAAAGACATCCATAAGAAAGCTACTAGTTTACTTACTTCAAGTTCATCTAACAGATCTGCTGTTTGTATGTTGAACTTAACAAATCCTAGAAGGCTGCTGAAACTATTGCTTGTATGAAGTGGTCCTTTCCTTCCCATTCTAGGCAAATCATTATGTAATATCTGTTTCCTTATTATGCAGCTATGCACTTGCTATGGAATTCCAGCAAAGAGTCATTGACGCATGGGCAAGCCATGGTCCAAGTGCTAAGGAAGAGCTTAAAGAAGCTAACAGGCTTCTTGAGGAGCTAAAGAAGAAAGCTTTTGAACCACTGTCGGAAGCAATAGAGGAAGCCCTGCCCTCGCCCCATGACAATCAAGTCACTGTCACTAAACGCATTTTACAGTGAACTTCATGCAGTTGGAACTAGCCAGATCGCAGTCGAGTATTTAGCTAGGATTTTCTTCTTTCTGCTTTGTGTAAATTGTCGAGCTTTTCATAAGCGCCAGCCAATTGCATGTTGTACAAGGTATAAGTTTTCTTATTGTAATAAATTTTTTTTCTTTATGAAACATCAAGTTAATATAAAACTACAATAGATCTTGTATAAGTTTTCATTCCGGTTTCAAATTTCGTGAAGATGCACACACTCTTCCAGAATAAAAAGTCCAATGGGCGGCTGTGCAACTTCTAAAACAAGTTGTTGTATGATTCGTTTTGCTGCCGCTATTAAACTCTTCCTTCTATTTTTATGCAACTGCGAGAGTGATGAGTAGCTTTGAATTTGAGTTTCAGATGATGCAGTCACTGTTTTTTGCCAATTTTTAGCCTGAAGATGAGTTTTTAGTAGAGGGTCACCTCTGATCATATATATATCTTCTCATGTAGCAGTAGATAACTATTAAAAGAATGATCATACATATATTCCCAAAACATATTTGCTAATTCTAATATGAAGTTTGATAAACTGGCAAACGAAACTCAAAAGGGGAAGCAGTTTCTTGTCATGCATATAGGTAAGGATAGGATTGCTTGACGCCGTTCGTTCACATTGTTCTAGAATACCAACAACCTGTAACGCCCACTGATAAATGTTTTTCCTGAATAGTATCACCTTATTGATTTCACCTTTTAATTGAAATTGCCAAATAATGCACGCACTTACCTTATGTATAGCTCGGACTTGGTAATGAATGAGATGGTCTGTATATGGATTGATATCAGCTGCATTATTTCTTTTAGGTGCTCTGTTTTTTCACTTCACTTTCACCTGGGTGAGATGATTCCAAGCTCTTTTTCCAATAAGCACCATTTTTTGGTTGTCTGTTTCGTAATCGCGTCTTTAGTCCAGGTATTTCATAATAGAGCTATGTCTGATGTTAGAGTATGGGCTCGTGATCTTAACCAAAATTTTTTTGTGGATGAGACGCTTGTAAGAGATATGTTATAACTCGATATAATTTTCTTTACTTGGTAGTTTAGGGTCCACTGCGTTCGGTTTTGTCCTACGTAATAATTGCCTGAAAAAGATAATGCTCTGAGGGGTTGTCCAGCATTATGAAGACATTAGTTGTTGATTAAAACCAAACTGTTAGTTAGACATGTTATTTTCTTCCAGCAAAGTTTCATTTAAATCCTAAATATATCAGTCCCTTTTGTTCCATTTTTACAGATTTTCATATTTACGTAGCTTATTATGCTGACATTTACATAGATTTTTGTATAAATACTAAAATTAGTTGTTATGTACGCTAGCAAGCATTCAATGAGAGTCGTATAAGTATGCTTTCACTTATAGCATAGTAACATTTCTGAGAAGGGCATGCCATGCATATGAGAGTTTCTCTGTTGTGAGCAAACAAGAGTGTTGAATTTGGTCCTGTCTTGTCTCAGCAGCTTCAGCATGAACACTGATTTCAATTGGTTCCTTACAGTACCAAAAAATAAAAAGGAAGAAAAAGCACAGAACTCTGTCTATTCATTTCTTCGATACATTCACCGCTTCTGCTTGCCTTCTTACTATTCTGCTTCATCTACACAGCAAGCAAATTGTTTCCATTTGAACTGCTTTCATTTGTGCAGTCACGTTACAAGTTCCACCATTTGCTTCACAGTACTTTGGTTCTTGTTCAGCTATCCCGATGAAGGCATTTTACTTTTCCACTGTTTGCCAAAACTGAAAACATATATTTGTTGGCGGTTTATCGATTGTGTGATCATTAAGAGTTGACACAATGTTCAAATCATCGAATTTTATTCTAGTTTGGAGCTTAAGACATGCGCACGTTGTCCAGGTAGATAAATAGATTAACTTGGATTATTTCTGTTAATTAGAGCATATTAGCAATGAAATTTCTGTAATTTCTTTTCAAAGCCCCGAGTGTTTACAAGAAAATGGGTTGAAGAAGATTTGAAATTTTCGCAAAGTGAATTAGGTAGTGAGTCTTTTTAGAAGATGTGTCTTTTTCATTAAAGCGCATATTTTAGGTAGTAGAGTAGTCTTTTTCATGATTCTCGTCTTCATCTGTTCGAAGAAGAATTTAAATTTTTTCTTTTCCACCAAAATTTTTTGATGAAGAACATTGCAGTAAAGAAATTACAATAAAATGAGATGACAGCAATTTGCAACAACTGAAATTTTTTTAATTTGATTTGAGTTGTTCTAAACTAAGAACAAATAAAAAAGAGCATGCAAGATCATAAATCAATGTTGATCGGAAGAACAGCGTTGCGTGAGCTCCGGCCATGGCCGAACGAGAAGAAGGATCTCTTAAGCCTACTAGAAGCATTTCCATTGCTAGTGCCTTCACCGTAGTTGTTGTTGCTGTTACTTCTCGCAGCTCTCTGCAACTGGAACTGTGAATTGCTCTGCAAAATTTCTTGAACAGAGATGTACAATTCCCTGTTGCAAGAAGAATCCATGGAGAAAGACCTTCTGAAAGGTAGCTGTACGGCGAAGAACTGGTCATCTTTCGCTCTAACATCAATGCACTCATCTCCCATGCTCGAAAGTTTCCTTGCAATCTTCTTCCTCCTGTTCGACCTCTGTTCTTGCTGAGAAGAAGCAGAATCAGTAGATATCGCATTTTGTTGCTGGTCTCCTACGACTTCGATTACAATATCACCATTATTAGTGTCTTGAACAAAGTTTTCGTGAGTCAGAATCGAAATCGGGCTGTTTCCGGTGATCTCTGACCGACAAACCGGGCAATTCGCATTGTTCTGAAGCCATATATCGATACAATCTATGTGAAAAACATGGCAGCAGTTAGGTAGAAGCCTGAGTCTTTCATCTTCTTGGAACTCATTCAAACACACTGCACACTCATGGAAGGATCTCTCCGTTGCTTCAGACTTAGCGGCTCTGCCGAACAGGAATGTGGGTATTGCTCTGATTGCTGAATCAGTCAAGCCATGTGTTTCTGCAGCATTCGTATAGATCATGAATGGTTCTCGGCGACGATTGTTGGAACGCCGGTGCCAACCAAATTGGCATTTGATCACGAAGACATAGTAGCTAACAAGAAGTATAGCTGTTGTAAGAATTCCAAGAACAGTGATTGCGAGAATCGGAAAACTTTCTGTCGAGTAAAGTGGTGGCGGTGACGGTTGTTCATGGTTGTTGTTGATGGAGAAGGATTTTGGAGTGTGCGATTCTTTAGACATGGCAATAACAGAGCAAGGTCTTTGAAAAACCTTCTGAAGAGGAACAGGAGGAATGATGAAATTAAATTGTGATGGAGAAAACTTGAATGAGAAGCTAGTGATTGAAACTCGGAGAAAAGTTGAGAAAATTTAAGGTAATGTCAGGAATCTTTGAAGAAGAGAGGAAAAGAAGTGTGAATGAAGAGATAGAGAAAGGAGGAGTTGTTGATTGGGTGTTAAGAAATGGGTTTTGAATAGAGTACAATTATTATGAAGTTTTTTATATACAGATAGATTAAGGGTGCATTTGGATTATGAAATATAGTTTTTATAAAATAAAAAATATTTTTATTTTTTTAAAAAATAAGTTTTATTTTTTTATTTTTAAAAATAATAAAAAGATCTTACTAACTAAATTTTTTTATATTTTTTAAGTTTTTTAATTTTTTTAAATAATTATAAAATACTTATTAAAAAACGTAAAATAAAAAAAAATTAAAAACAAACGTTTGGAATGACTCTTGATTGGTTTGTTTGACTCTGTGCTATTTTATCCAAATATTTTATTTTATTCAGTTTTTAACTATTTTATTAAATATGATAAAATTATTAAATTTAAAAATATAAATTATTATTATTATTATTATTTAAAAATAAAAATAAAGTTTTAATTTTGAAAAAATAAAAATATTTTTTATTCAAAAAAGTTTTTTATTTTATAAGTATTGCTAAACGGTCTTTTAATTAAATAAAGCAGAGTATCCAAGAATTGGAGTCAAATGGGTGGCGCTCAAAGAGGTTTTTATTAATTTACAAGTTTGAATGAAATACATTAGGATCTCAAACTAATTGGTATCTGGATCTTTACGGGAAATAACATAAACTGAAATTTGAGGAAACCTAGAAGATCCATTTGCAATCCAGGATCATGTATGTGATGGGACATTGAACAGGGAGGGCATGGGCAAAAAAATTTGCCTAGAGAAAAAAACAGGTTGTGATTGAAGGATTGATTCCTGTTTTTTGGCTTTCTTTTGTTGGGTTCCAGCAAAAACAAAAACACTTGACTTTATATTTCCGTATATTTTTTCTATTGCTTTTTTGAACATGATGGCTAATGTAATTTAGTAAATGTTTGATAGAACTATTAATATACATTCAAATATTATCTTATTGATTGCAGCTGCAAAATATGTTTTAAGAATATTCTTGCAGCCGTCAAAAAACTTACAAAATTATTGTACTTGTAATTAAGATTGGTGCGTTTCAATTAAATAAATAAGTTATTAAAAAATAAATTTTATAAAAATAAAATTTAATAAAAAATAAACTTTGATAATAAAATTAATTTTAGAATAGTAATTAAAATATGTGAAATTAAATTTGAAGTAAAATTTCTATAAAAATATAATTAGATGAAAAAATAAAAATAAAAATAGTATAAAAATAGAAATATATAAATGTTGAATTTAAAATTTGAAAAAAAGAAAGAAGAAATCTGTGATAATTTGGACATGTCGAGAGACTCTAGGCTTTGTGATCTTATTTATGTACTTAAACTTTTTACAACTTTAAATAAATTGTTAAGCGTGATTAGCATCACTATAATAATAAATTGAAGAACGTGATAAATGAATTTTTAAAATAATTCTTTTTAAATAAAAAATATTTTTATTTTTTTAATAAGCTCTATTTTGTTGTCTAAAAATAATTTTAAAAAATAATAAAAAATCTTATTATTATATTTTATTTCTAAATTTTTAATACGTTTTTTTAAATATTTATAAAATTATTAAAAATATAAATTAAAAATTAAAAAAATTTAGCCAAATGCTCCCTCACATTCTCAATAAGGTTATGGTTGTTCTAAAAGACTAAAACTCAGCAAAAGGAAAGCACCAACAAATCAACTTCTGTATCTCACCAAAAACAATTGGGACGTGTTTTCTTTTATAAAAACTAAATTTCAAAAACATAATTATAAAATAAATTATGAGTATAACTTCTTCATGAACAATTTTTTTCTAAATACAAAATAATACACTATTACTATTGTACTGAACGAATTTCATCTTCTTCCTCCTTACACTAACTGCTATTGCCAACTAAAGTCGTATTATTTTAAAATAAACTTATTTTTTAAAAATTAAGTTTAAAAAATAAAATTAAAAATATTTAATGAAAATAATTTATATTAATTTTATATTATAAATAAGTTTAAATTAAAATTTAACAAATAATTTATTTTAATTTATTGTATATTAAAAATAATTTTTAAAAAAATGAATTTGGAGAGGTTGCTAAACGAGCCCTAAAGCTAACAAGCGAAAAAAAGAAAATTTTAAGAAGAACCAAGTTTTCTGAATAAACCGAATAAAAACTAATTATGGAAGATCAAAAATGTTTATTGATTTAGCAAGTTCGAAAGCTTGTGAAATAATCAGATTGGTGTAGGACTGGTAGGTGTGTTTGTTGTAGACAGCTCATGAGCTGCTCAACCCAAAATCTTATATATAAAGTTTTTTATTTTTTATCCAATTTTAAATTGACCAAATTTATTTAATTTATTTTTTTACTGAAAATTCAATTCTATCAAACGCACTCTGTGTGTCTACTGCTAAAATTTCACAAAACCTAAAATCTTTTTGTAATTGCATCATCACATCAACGTCACACCAACATCAACATCATATAATCACATCAATAATTTGGGTTTTCACAAAACCCAAATTTGTTTCTCTATAGCGTTTGTCCTTGAATAATTGGCAATACAAGAACCTGATTTTGCTAAAAATTCCTTCATCAAATGGTCAAATTAAGCGGCCAGCTTTTAGTTCTTACTTTCGAATAACTAAGAGCACCGCACGTGTTTCAATTATTCGTAACTAAATTTTATAAAAATAAAAAATTAAAATTAAAATTTTTTTAAAAATTAAATAAAAATAGAATTTAATATTTGTATTTAAATAGATTTTAAAAGTATATTAAAAATTTAAAAATATAATTATATTAAAAAATATGTAAATAAGAAAATTAAAAATAAAATTCCGTATATAGAAGTAAAGTTTTAAATTTTTTGTATAATTAAAATATATAAACTGTTCGGAATTTAAATTTGACGAGAAAAAATGAAGTTACCATCGTTTAAAATGTCCTAAAGTAGTGTTTTAAATATCCAAAAATTTAACTTTTTCGTTAAAATTGGAAATTTTTTAGTTTATTTAAATATGGTAGCATATTTCAAATATTTGGAACTTTATTTTTTTTCTGCTCTGGACTGAAGTTTTAAATATTTCACATATTTTAATGTGTTCTAATAATTCAAAATTTTACTTTAGTATCATTATATATAGAACTCTAAATAAAATTAAAATAAATATTAAACTCTATCTTAAATCTATTTAAAAATTAATTAAAATATAAAAAATGAACTTTACTTTTAACACATTTTTTAACAAATTTTACTTCTTATTTTCACTTCTACAAAATTTAGTTACGTGTATTTAAAATACGTTCTAAACTAAATTTTAAAACTACACTTCAAAATTATTATATATTTCATTCTAATACATTTTAAAAAATAAGAATTAGATTTAACTTTCAAGTCATTTTAAATGATATAAACAAAAACTTGCTGAAAGAGGGCAATATGAACTCTATTTTAACCCATATTTTAATAAACCATATTTTTTAATTTTTATTTTAGCAAATCTCACTTGTGCTCAATTTAAAACACGCTTTAAAATCTCGCTGAAAGAGGGCAATATGAATAAGAATTTGTTTCCTTGTTATAAGATGTTCCATGAAAGACAAATATAGAGCACAAGATAGCTTTCTATGCATATACACAAGTAGCAATATTCCCTCTGTTTTATTTATTTTTTATTTTTCAACTCTTTCACTCGGCACAATAACATTCTTTGATTCAAAAAATAATCAATCATATAATTTCTAATTAATCAAAAAAGCCGAAGTAAATATTATGTTGGTCTTCAACATTGACCAGTTTTTGATAAAAACCATTGAAAATGGGAACATTATCTGAATTAATTTATTTTATAATAATAATTCTACTTTTTAAGTAAAAAAATGTTAATGGCCCATATATGGTTCTGGCAGCCCATTTAAATTCACGAAACTATGGAAGTTATAAGCCCATTCATTGCAAGTGTTCTTGTGTTCCTTCGAGTTAAATTTTTTATTTGGAAACTTCCAACTTTTCTGTACATGTTTTCATTTCACAGAAAGACCAAAATATTTTGCGACTCTTCAAAATAATTATTATATTTTTATTAAAAAAATAAAATAAATAATAATAAGATCATACTATGTAAAAAAAATTTAAAATAAATTTTATAAAATATTATATAAGATTTATTTAAAAATATAAAATAAAAATCACTTTTCTAGCATGCCGAAAAAGCGTTCTACAGCAAGTTTCCACAATTATTTTATATTATTTTAATAAATATTTTATATTTAAAAAAAATTTTAAGTTTTAAAAATATAAAAAAATTTCACTATATTTTATTTTTGTTATTAGGCAAATAAGTAAAACTTATTTTAAAAAAATTTCTAATATTTTTTATTTGATAAAAATTCTATTTCATAAATATTCTATCTAATTTTCGTTGCCGTTTGAAAAAGCTTTTTTTATTTTTCATTCCACAAAAATATTCTACGTTTTTTAATAAATCTTTTATAACATTCTATAAATTTTATTAAAATTAAAAAAAATTTTAAAAAGTTTTACTTGGTAAAATCTTATTATTAGTTACTTTATTTTTTACATAAAAAATATAGAATTTATTCTTGAAATAAAATAAAAATATTTTTTATTTTGATAAATTTATTTTATAAGTGCTCTCAACAACTCCATTCCTCTTAGAAATTTAAAGCTTAATTTCTAGTTTATAAGAAAAATCAAAATAAAAATCTGCGGTCTTGCATGCTTCTTCCAGCACATATACAATTCTCAACTAAACTATTCAAAATTATAATTATTGCATTAATTATTACATTACTAAAAACGATTAATAAGAAGAAAAACAAAAAAAAGAACTATTTTCATGGCTGCATTGTTTTCTTCGAAGAAGGAAGACTTCGGTCAATTTTAGCAGTCAAAGAAACCTGGGCTGCGGAATAATTTATGGATCAATCAAATAAATATCTAAAATTGGCCCAGTACCGTAAATGATACGTCAGCCTTGTTTCTATTGGGTCTACATAAATCAATATCTTTAAGAAATTATTTAAAAGTATTTATAAAAATAATTTTAAAATAAAAAATATTTTATTTTAGTTTGATAAATGAGTTTTATTATTTTTATTTAAAAAAATAAATAAATAATTTTACTAAATAAAATTTTTGAATAAATTATGTAGACTATTATAAAAAATTTATTAAAAAATATAAAATAAAAATTTAATAAAAACTTTCTGAAATGAAGGTGTAAAAAATAAATTTGAAAGTGGATTTAAGAAATAGTTAATTTTTTATATCTATTTATATTAAAATTGAGTTTTAAAATAAAATTTTTAGTTTTAAATTTTAAAAATAAAGTTTATGACAGAAAATATTAAATTAAATTATTGTTTTAATTATATTTGAAAATTACTTTAAACGTAAACTTTTTGAGTGAAAAAGTGAATTTTTATGGTAGCTAAACACGCAGTAAATTATTCCATTGAGACTCTGAGAGTCGCAATCTGAATGCCCTCGCACTCAGAACCAAATAACAGTGATCCGTTAACATCACTTAAATCGAAAGGGCAAACGTTCTTTGGCTACATATCTATTTTTTTTTTTGTACAAGTTGAAGCAAATCATTTTATCATCGTTATTCACTGTATATATGTTGTGACATTCATTTATGTCCCAAGACTCTTCAAACTTTACCAAACAAATCATTTGAGTTTTGATCTATTTTAATTAGTTAGGTGCTTCAAAGTTTTATTCTTTTTTTAGTTAGATGATTAATTTTGAATTTTTTTGTTTCTTAAACTTTGACTTAAGCATACCGGTCAAAGATAACAACAGTTGTTCGTTACAGAAATGAAACTGTTGGATGCATGTTTCAACTCTGTTTACAGAATTTTTGTAATATTTTTATATTACAACAAGACAAAAATTAACCTTTTCGTTCGGTTGAACTATGTTGAACTAGTTATTTTTTCTAGAACTAATTCTTTTTTCTACAGGAAAATTCATTAAGACGCCATAATTACTGTTAATATGGAGCTGTATAAATGAAACTTGAATTCAACCCACCTTAATTAAGTAGTCGACCTAATTTTCTTATTATTAAGAGACATAATATCTATGGCCTTAACCCTTAAAGAGATAATGACATCAGCTAAATTGTCATTATCTCGCCGCCCTACCTCAGCAACCACGTGTCCTTGGTTAAATCCTTGTGGGTCCCACTCTTCTTTCGATCTGCGGAGCATCCTCGTCCTGTTATTTTTATTATTATCCCAAAATCAAAATAATTTTAATAATAAAATCCACTCGCCACTACCTATATATGTAAAAATGTTCTCCTTTTCGAATTCCCTGTCAAATTATTGGATCGGTGTAGAAACGAAGCTCCTATAAAACTAATAAAACGAAACAAAGTTTTTGTATAAAACTCTCCCCGGCCACCGCTGCAATCATGGAGAACAGCTTCTTTCAGGACATTGAAGAAATCAGATTCTCAGCTTCCGATCATTCGTCAAGTTCGACAGCAAGCTCCTCTTCCTCGATTATTGATGATTCCAGCATGGTTGATGAAGTCGAGAAAAAACCCAACGACAACGATCGTAAGAAGAAGAAGAGTTATATCGGAGTTCGACGGCGGCCGTGGGGAAAGTTTGCAGCTGAGATAAGAGATTCAACAAGACAAGGAGTAAGAGTGTGGCTTGGAACATTTGATAGAGAAGAAGCTGCTGCTTTAGCTTACGACCAAGCAGCATATTGTGCCCGGGGATCAACTGCTGTGCTTAATTTTCCTTTGCAGTATGTTGTTGACTCGCTGAAAGGTGTTATTAGGTACAACAACACTGACGTGAATTGGCGTTCGCCGGTGCTGGAGTTGAAGAAACAGCATGCGGCAATGCGGAGGTCGATGAAAAAGAAGCGGAATAAGCAGATCATCACTACTACTACTAGTACTACTGCTAGTAGCAGCAGAGAAGGTGATGTTAGCGTGCTAGTGCTTGAAGATTTGGGGAATGACTACTTGGAAGAGCTCCTCAGAATTTCTGGTCAGAATTCCGTGAGCAATTATCCATGGTGATCAATCATAAGAGAATTTATTTTTTAGGTTTTAATCTTATCTTATGAATCCGATGATATTACAGATGTATCTAAGAAATACAATTGATGTGAAAAGAGTGTGAGCAGATCTTTTAATAAATAACTTTTCGTTTTCAGATTTTGAGTGTGTATTATTAGTTACAGTGAATCGAGTTTTTAATAAGTAACTTTTTTTTTTAATGAGTTTAAAAATGTTAGACTTTATGTTTAATTATAATTAAAAAAATTTGAAAGTAACATTTATATTTAATTTTTATTTTAAAAGTGTGGTTAAGTTTTTGATAAAAAAAATTTCTTTTGATCAAATTAATGCACCCTTTTTAGCCAACTTTAAATTTCCTAGTGTCATTATCATTATAATTATTAGTAGTGCGGGTGATAAGTTAGAGTTCTGGAATTCTTCTTCATAAGAAATCAAGAAAGTAATAACTTCACTTATCAAGCCATCAAAGAAAGACCACTTAGCCGACATTTAGAATTATTTATAAAATAAATTTTGTTTAAAATAAAATTTTATATTTTTTAATTTAAAAAATATTTATGATATAAAATTTTTAATAAATTTTATAAAATATTTAAAACTATAATGAAAATTTTTCGAAAGTTGCCTTACAAAAATTAACGTACATAATCATATAAATCACAAAACGAATGATAATCATATAAATTAAAGACAGAATGAAAGAGAACAAATAATCTTAAGAAAAAAATGACTATACATCAAATATGTCCACATTTCTGTTTATCTTCGTGCAATTAATTAATTTAACTGAGAATAGATTATTATGAAAAAATATATAAATATGATTGAGCCTAGTTATAGTTAGCAATGTTTCAACATATTACATTAGATAATTGGACCATTCTTGCATCAATTGTTATATGCTAACCTTTTGTATTTTACAGTGAAAAAGTAGCTCAAGTTCTTATCGTACATGAGCAAAAACTATTCCAGCAAAATAATAATAAAATAAAAAAACGTGTATACATATGTATATAATTAAACTCCTTCAAATCAATGCTTCAAACAAAATTTTAAGGTACTAAGTTATCATATCAATTTTCTATAAATAAAATGATGCAAATTTTATTTAAAAAATGCAACAGTATTCAACAAGCTCAAAGACTAATTAACAATCATTTATAGGTTCAATGCTTCTGCAAACATTCAAACCTGTACGAAGAAAAGAAATTCTCACAGCCAACAACAGATCATTATAATGCAATTAATGAAATTGACCAATAATGGAGGTGATCCGGTAGAAGAAGTAGAAGAATTGAAGGATACGTAATTAATGGAGAACAAAGAGGAGCTGTATCGGTGTTTGAAGGCGACCAGAAGAAAATTCGCAGCAGAGATCAGAGATTCAACAAGAGGAGTCAGAGGATATGGCTTGGAATATTTGACAGTGGAGAAGCTAGCTAGTTGCATGCAGCTTTAGCTTATGACCAAGTAGTTTCAGGAGCTGTTTGCAATACTTATTTAGAAAATAATTTATTAATTTTTTATTTTATATTTTTATGATAAGTTTTAATAATATTTTATAAATTTATTTAAAAAATTAAAAAAAGTTTACATAAAATTTTTTTATTACTTAATTTTTTTATTTTTTTAAATTAAAATAATAAAACTTATTTATTAAAATATAATTAAAATATTTTTTATTTTAAAAAATTTTATTTTATAAGTATTCCAATGCCTCCTTAATTCGAGCAGAGCTCAAAATTGAAGCTCAATAATCTCCCCTAAATAATACGTTAGATAGCTCCAATTTATCAGATTTTAATAATAATTATAAAATCATATCTCCAAACTAAAATGATCGGCTAATTATTTAAGAATTAACATATTTTATGTATAAATATAATTCTTTTACCACATAATTGTATGAAACTATTAGAAGCTAGGCTTGAATTAATCTAGTCCAAGACGAGTTGTTGATCTGTTTCTAAATTAATTTATTTATTATTTACTTTGATACCATATTTATACTTCTCTATTACTAATTTGAGACTAGTCTATTTTGGAGGCCCAATACATGAACATAGTGTTTGTGCTTGAAGATCTAGGGGGGACGCATGAATGGAAGAGCTCCTCAGAATAATATCCTCATCATCTGATCAGGATTTTGTGAGCAATTGGCGATCATTGATTTTTCTCTCTACTCAGTGGATGTTTTGGGAATGATTTTCAACTCCATTTAAAAAAAATTTATTTACTTTTTTCAATAAATTTTCTATAATATTATAAAAAAACTTTAAAATTTTGAAACTACAAAAATATTTACATTATAAAACTTTACAATTACTTAATTTTATTTTAAATAAAAATATAAAGCTCATTTTTAAAAATTTTTTTAAAATATTTTGTGTCAAAAAAACTCTATTTTATAAATACTTGTAAACATTCCCTCAATCTTGTTAGGTCTACACTTTAAAAAATAAACAACATTTACAAGCATGCAGTGATCTCTAACACATATCAAATTATCAAGCTTGGTGAGACCTCTGTCACCAAGTTAAAAATAACTCTTAATTAATTTCCTTTTTTGTTAGTAGTTGTGAAAAATATATACTGAATACATATAATTTTCTTATGATGTTCTTAAAAAAATTGATTTTGTGTGTTACAGATGGTTTGATTAATGTTAACAAGATTTTCTGTATCCAATCTCTCATGAACCATCCATACATAGTTCAGATGAGAGATTCAATTAGAGTATATTTTTTTAGACCGAAAATAAATTATTAAAAAGTAAGCTATTAAAAATGAGTTATTATAAATAATATTATTTAAATTTAGAAATAAGTTATATTTTTATATTTTTATAATAAGAGATAAATTAGAAATAATTTTTCATATTTTTATATGTAGCTGAAGTGAATTAAAACTAATTTTTACATTTAAATGAATTTGAACGTCAATATGATCTTATAATATTGTATAAAAAAAATGAAATTGTTATATTGTAGTTTCATGGAATTCAAATCTCTTGTTGAAGAAAATACAGAAGATTATTATTTTCTAAATTTTTATGTGTATCATTGCACACAAGAATATATTATTTGTTAACTCAAACTAATCACAAGAACATGCTAAATAATATGAAGTTAAACAAAACCAACCTATTAATCTACCGTAACTTTTTAAAATGTATATAATCCATAATTAAATTAATTTCCTCCTGAAATTAACTAATAAGTTTAAGAATTTGTACAAAATTTATTCTCACATGAATCTATACTCGATAAGAAATAAAATCTTCGATATTTTGTCACCTTAAACTATAATTCCTAAGGAAGTATATAAATTTATTGTAGCATCGTTAATAATTATTCATTTCACGATAAAACATAAATCACTCTTAAAACATAATAAAATTAAGACACTATATGTACAGATTTTATATTATTATATAGAGCAACCAAAACTCCAAAAGCACAGCACATGAAACGCAGAAGATTATAACAACAACGACGCGAAGAAAAAAAAAACATGCAAACGCACATAATACACGTAAGTTTTAAACGATAAAAACAAAACTTCAAACAGGATTAACTGTACGTTTGTCGCCTTCGTGATCAACATTTTCTCCAGTCTCCATTGAAGCTTCTTCCAACGACTTCCCTTTCGGTTCCGGCACAAGAAAAGTGAACAGCATTCCGACGAAGTTAATCGCTGCAAGCATGAACAGAGAGTTCTTGATACCAATACCCGGTGGGTACCCACGTTCCGTCTTCGTCGGGTCTTTATTCTGCGCAGCGTATAAAAACCCGAACGCTCCGACGATAGCTCCGGCTTTCCCTGCCGCCGCTGAGATTCCGTGGCAAGTGGATCGAAGTCTTGCAGGGAAGATCTCCGCCGGCACGATGAACGTTGTACTGTTGGGACCGAAGTTGGCGAAGAAGAAAGTGAGACCGTACATGATGACGAATCCGACGTGATTGTGAGTCCAGTGAGTGTAAGGGAAGGCGAGGGCGAGCATGAAGACGGTCATAAAAAAGAAACCCATGAGCTGGATTGCGAACCTTCCGATGATATCGATAAAGGCGACAGTGAACCAATAGCCAGGGACCGTTCCGCAGAGTGCGATAAGCGTCTGAGCACGAGCGATCTTGAACACTTCTTGGACAGCGTTCATGGTAGCAGCTTTCGGAATCCATCCTATTGCACTGAAGATGTCTTTCTGAAACAAGTTCTGCGAGTAGAAGGCGATGTCCAACAGAAACCATGTAGAAGATGTTCCGAGCAAGTGAAGCCCGTGGCGGCGTAGGAACTCTCGAGAGAAGAGACCAAAGTTGTTGGCTCTGGTCATCCTTGCGACCCTCTCTTCGTCTTCCTCCAACTCCACTTGCAGCACTTTAGACATGTCTTTCGCCGCTTGCTTCGCGTTACGGGCGATCAAAGCAGTATACCTTGCAGTCTCAGGCATCTTCATACGCCAGTAATACGTCAAAGCCGCCGGAATAGCACCGAACATGACAATTGTGCGCCATATGTAGTCAGACTCAGGCGGGGTTGAACCGACAGGATCGACGCTGTATGGCGGAGGGTTGAACTTGGTCTTGAACCCCGACGCTACTATTATAGCAACGATACCTCCGGCGAGAATTCCGAAACCTTGCATGGCAAACACGGCCGCAATAAAAGAACCCCTCGTACGCTTGTTGGCGTACTCCGACATGATCGTGGCAGATAACGGGTAGTCACCGCCGACGCCGAAACCCAACCAGAACCGAAAGAAACATAGTGTAGTAATCACCCCCTTGGCCGTATGGCCAAAGGAGAGACCGGAAGCTATTGAAGCTATGATCATGAGCTGCAAAGTTATTCCGTAAACTTTCTTCCGGCCCATCCTATCACCGAGCCAACCGAAGAAGAGCTGTCCGGCGAGCGTACCGCAGAGTGCCACACCGTTAACAGCAGCAGCTACATTGGGAGGAAGACTTCCAGGGGTAGCAGAGCCGGGGATGTAATAGTAAAGCCGGCCTAGGAGTTTGGTGACAAGAGAGATGCAAAATAGATCATAGGCATCTGTGAAGAAGCCCATTCCGGCGATCACGATCGCAGTGAAGTGATAAAGCTGCGTTTTCGCGATATCGAGAGCGTGGAGGACATGGAGCTGTGGCCTCTCTTCTGCCATCTGCGATCAGTTCGAGTAAAGATGAGCACTAACTCTATATGAAATTTGTAACTAGCAGAAGATTGGTGAAGATGAAGTTGCACTAGCAGGCCAGTATTTATAGAAGAGAATCAAATGAGCATATGCTAAACTCTGATAAAAATCAAGATTAAACAAACATTAAAATCAAATTTGTCAACTGTGTAATCTTGCATCATTCTTTTTATTGCAAATTGCAAACCCTAAAAATTCGTTTTCTATTCATTATTGTGTTTCCAAACATGTAGAGCACATAGAGTATGGAAGTACTTCATTAATTCTGCAAAGTCAAATTTGATCGATTAAGCAATGGATAAGTTCTTTTTTAAGAATTTGTAATAATTTAATTGCAAGTATGAGTTGTAATGACATGTATGTGACATGAAGAAGAATAATTTTCATAGTTTAAACAAAAAGCAATTTGTACTTTCTTTTCTGTTCTTTGAAAAACCGTACACCGTAGGCATGATGATTATATTGCATTGCTGCATATACATAAATAACTTAGAAAAATAATAAAAACACCGTCAGACGTTCTTGTCATGGAAGGTACAAGGAAGCTATACAGCAACCGTATGAACAAGTTTGATTGGTTTTTATGGGTACGTCAAAACCTTCGTTTGTGTTTTCAAAAGAATGAAATTAATCGGTGATATCATGATTAGTAATTCAAGGGATGAATTTTTATGATATGCGATCAAGTTAAATTTACCCCATATTCAGCCGATTTTGTTTAGTTTATTTTGATATCATATTCCGAATGAGAATTTATTTTAATTTTACTAAATATTTCAAACTTTTTTTGATACGTAAGAACCGACTCGAACGTCGATTCAAAAAATTATCCGAATCGATAGATTGCCGGTTGACCAATCGTATCAACCACGTAAGTGTTCTCAAGGCCAGTAGAAGCCGACGATTGACCTTGTGTTGCAGCCAGTCTATCCAAAGATCCTGCAGAAAGTCAGCCCTGTTCTATCTAAAGTTTCAGCAAGAAGCCAGCGGGTGGTCTAATAGGCAACTCTTCAATTCAAAGATTACCATACCTTTAACAACTTAAGAAATTTAACAAATAATTAGGCTAAAAAAATAGTTCTGCTCGGAAAAAAAAATACAGCAAATAAAATAAATAACAAATGGGGAGAAGGAAAACATCAGCTTGCACTCAGTAGTATTAGGGACGTTTTGAAAAATTTTTAAAATAAAATTTTTTTAAAATAAAAAATATTTTTATTTTTTTTAAGAGACAAATATTTTTTTTATTTAAAAAAATAATATATAAAAAAATCACTGCATAAAATCCTTTTATATTGTCTACAATTTTTATAAATTTTTTAAATATTTATAAAAAATTTATTAAAAAATAAAAAATTGTTTTTGTAATAAGTAATGCCAAAAGCTTCCTTAATCTCTTCATTCCCAACGATGTTTTACATTCAAGAGACAAACATTGTAAAAATGGAATAGCTTTTTCATTTTCGTTTCTTTATTTTGCTGGATTTGTTGTCGGTAGTGAATTGATACAAGTTTCATCAATAAAGGTGCTATAAACATCTTTAGCGGTTTGCATCAAAACAAAGCGTGAATATAAACTCCAACAACGAATATTGTTTTTCAAAGTTTATTTATGAACTGCATATAGTGATTTTCTAACTGTGAAGCTAATGAACAAACAATTTTACAGCTTCCCAGAAAACTATCAAAAAGATCCAAAATTCATAGTAAATTTTAGTGTTTTGGGACCATGAAACAAAAAAATTTTCAAATTTTAACTATCGAACTGTTTCTTGAATCAAACAACAAAATTAATTTTGTTCAAACAAGAAAAGAATCAAATTACAGTAAATAGTAAATTTTCAAATACTAATCATGAACTTGCCTATGATCGATGTTCGTTCTGAAGTTGGAACAAAATCGAAAAATCATCGGTAATTAGAAAATTAGGTGAATATTTATGGAGATGAGCATTGACGGAGTCTTTGAACTCGTCACAGGCTCTAAAGAAGGCGATATAGGATTGCTCCGTTATTCAGCATGCGGAGAGGTTATCGCTACCTTCCGGTAAGCCATACTGGAGAAAAGGGAAGCGAAGATGTCGGTAGAGATGTCGGACGAGCTAATTGCTTTGCGGATGGCCGTAGCGTTGGCCGGAGTTTCGATGATAGTTTTGTTTACGCTGCGATCCACGAAGAGCTGCGTGACTTTGATCATTGAGTACATATGCTTGCTGGGCATTATCGGAAGTAAGAAGATGGTCAACGACTACTGCCGGTATACTCCAACTACTTCACTGGTCATGGTTCTCTTTGTTTTTTCTTTCTTAGGACTTGACATTTTGAAAATAAGTTAGTAATGAAATAAAATAAAGGCTCTCCGATAGAGAAAACCTCGCCGAGAACGACAAATTGAAGGAATCGGACGAAGGAGAAAACCTAGAGGAGGAGACCGTTGGAGATGTTTCAGAGTGTTTATTTAAAAAAAAAATTTTAAAAAGAAAAAATATTTTAATTTTTTTTTAAAATAAGTCTTATTTTTTCACATTGTTTTTGATGATCAGAGCCGAATTGAAAGTTAAGCAGTGGTAATTATAAAGATCCCCCGGAGAAAAATAGAGATGTCTCCTATTTTATCCGTAATAAATATGTGGAAGTATCAACGTAATTTCATAGAGTCATTCGGTCTGAATGCTAGATGAAGAACATAAGCCAGATGACGGAACAGGGAGACCTTAGGATGTAGAAGATCATAACATGAGGTGATTCGACAAATTTGGATTCCTATATATCCACTCATGTGGTACTTCATCATAGGATTTATATAAGATCCATCTGTCTAGATATCATCATATACATCTAGAAAGCCGTATGCTTTGGAAGAAGCAGTTAAGGAGTTTTTATTGATAAAAAAGAAGAATCTATTTCAACCGATATGCCTTTAGGCACGGCCATACATAACATAGAAATCACACCTGAAAAGGGTGGACAATTAGCTAGAGCAGCAAGTGCTGTAGCGAAACGGATTGCAAAAGAGGTCGGCCACATTAAGATTACCATCTGGGAGGTCCATTTGATATCCAAAAACTGCTTAGCAACAGTCGAGGGAGGGGGGGGCAAACCAAAAAAGTTTGGGTAGAGCCGGATATTTAAATAATTAATAAAAATAATTAATAAAAAAAATTTTATGATATAAAATTTTCTGTATTTTAAAAGAATTTTATAAAAAATTTATTAAAATATTAAAGAATAAAAGCTCCCTAAACATGCACGTTCTAGTCGAATGTGTGCACACTTGAGTACCGACCATTCAGCCAGGTTAATTAAAATTTTTAATTTGAAATCATTCCGAGTTTCCTCTGATGGACGGGTCAGTCCGGTCATACCATGTCAGTGCAGATCAAAACAGATTAGATGCATGACTTTTTTTGTTACAGATCTAAAACGATTTTCAGTTGGGGTAGATAATTTTTGCGTCGATCTAGAAGGTTTCATCTAGACATGATAAGTGTGCGTTTTTGTAGTTTTAAAAATAAATTATTAAATAAAAATAAATTAAAAATAATTTTTTAATAAAAAAGAAGTAAATTTTGTTCGCAAAAGAACAACGTTAAGTATGTGGAATACAACTTATCATGTATAAATTAACTATTAAAAAGAAGTTGAATAATCTTATTAGCTGTCAATAAATTATTAATATGGGAGTGCGTCAAGAATAAAGTAATCCTAACATATAATATGGGTTGACATTTTAAGGGACAAAGATAATGATACATGGTCTGTTCTTTTAGTGAAAAATAAATTATATAAAAATTAAATTATTAGAAAATTATAGCAAATGAGTTGACAAACTTAAATCCGATTTCTTGTACGGCTGTACGGAATTTCTTATACGGAAAATAGACATCATCAGTGAATACTGTAATAGCAAATGGTTCTCAACCAATAACACCATAACAATTTGCATTAGAAAATTTCTAGAACTATTACAAACAATTATCAATCCATTTTTGCATGATAAACTAATTAGCATGGCTATTGACTTTAATTAAGGGGCACCGTACATGCTAAATCTGTACGGCATATTCCATTTACTATTATTATTATTATTATTATTAAAACTAATACAAAAAATAAAATAAATAAAATTGGTACACATATAGTTGGGAATACATAAAATAAGAAGAAAAATAAAATTGTATATATAGTTCCTAGTTCATAGTTAAATGAAATTAGTACCTCTTGCTAATATATTGCCTTTGTCTATAAATACCTGCTTTCTTCTTTCTCCTTGTCTATCGTTTTCTTCTCTGAAGGTGATCACAGAAAAAACTGAAACCTTTCTTCGAAAAAATAAATCGTCGTGTTCGTGAATGAAACTTTGCTTCATTTCATCATTGAAAGAAGTCCACTGTAAGTATATATATAGAACCTGCCCAATTAATATTTATATTCAGGAGAATAAATGTTATTAGTTTCCTTGATTTAATTTCTCTATTGCATGTTTGATTAATTTTTTAGTAAATGCTTTGTTGCTGGCTTTAGATTGAGTTGCTCTGTTTATTTCTCTACAGACTTTTAGAGATTATTATGTTTATCTTTCGATTAAGGAAATCAATAAGTAATCATCCACTAATTACTAGAAATATATTTACTTTCCAATATGGGCTTACAGGAAAGGCCTAAAGAATGAAACAAGCCTACTAAACCGAATGTGGTTGGACCTTCTTGAAACATGAAATTAATTGTATTTGGACCAAGGCGGTAAATCTGGGCTTCGAGAATAAATGAAATCGAAAGCTTAACAAACGGTTCTAAGAATTAAGCCCAGATAATTTTCTTTTTGGATGTACCTGGATTTAACTCTTTGTGTAATTATCATCTTAAAAATAATAATAATAATAATAATAAATATTTATAATAGTAATTGAAATATGTGAAATACGAAATTTGAATTTAGAGAGAGAAACAAATTAAATACGAAATTAAAAATAAAATTCAGTAATAATTAAAATACTCAAAATACGAAGCTCAAAATTTAAAATAAAATTTCGATGATAATTAAAATATATCTTAATTAAATTTATGCATATAATACTAAGATGTATTTTAATTATGTGAACTCACTTTGATCACACCATTGATAAGAACGGGAGAGTTGACCTTAAGTAAACTATATGTTTAGCCGCTTATTCCGGCGACGATCCCTCCTTTTATTCAAAATTTTGTTTGTTTTCTTATTAGTTTCAAGCTAGCTGCATCTTATGAATGATTTTTTTTTTGAATTATCAAGTTGATGAAAAATAAAGCTGAAGATTCGTAGCATAACTCCAGGTCAAAGTACAACATTTTTTCGTTTTCTTTTTTGGTGTTCATAATTAGCGTTGCAAGTAATCGACGATTTAAATATTCAGCGAAATTGCAAGTAATCTGTTATATCCTGTATTTAAGTAATTTTGGTGTTGAGGTGAAATTGAATTTTTATAAGTTTTGCGTAGAGATTAAAATTTTGCTTGTAGATAAGCTCTACCTCAGCACCTGAAGAACTTAATATGTTGAAGGCGAGAATTTTTTTATCGAACTTTTAAGTTTTTTGGATCAAAACTAATAATTTGAAGTATAGAAGCACTCTGGTTAAGGGTGGAAATTTATCCAACAGGAACAGAATTTATAGTTCTATTTGGTAACTTTGGTTTTTGCAACACGATTACATTCACAAGCACACAGTCACACCTACAACACTGAAACAACAACAACCGATTACAAAAATCTAAACATGATTCAGAAATAAACAAACAAAAATCCTTAAAAAAAAAGAAAGACAGAGAGAGAGAGAGAGAGAGATCAGATCTTCATGTGAATTGTTCGAGCAGCTTCAGTTAAACCTAGACCGGATTCACAGCTCTCCTTTCTTTCGTTGGTAGCTCCGTTTCATCATCTCCTGCTTCCTTTGAAGCTTCTTCCAACGACTTCCCTTTCGGTTCCGGCACAAGAAAAGTGAACAGTATTCCGACGAAGTTAATCGCTGCAAGCATGAACAGAGAGTTCCTGATACCAATACCGGGTGGGTACCCGCGATCTGTCTTCGTCGGGTCTTTATTCTGCGCAGCGTATAAAAACCCGAACGCTCCGACGATAGCTCCGGCTTTCCCTGCCGCCGCTGAGATTCCGTGGCAAGTGGATCGAAGTCTTGCAGGGAATATCTCTGCGGGCACGATAAACGTTGTACTGTTGGGACCGAAGTTGGCGAAGAAGAAGGTGAGGCCGTACATGATGAGGAATCCGGCGTGATGGTGAGTCCAGTGAGTGTAAGGAATGGCGAGGGCGAGCATGAAGACAGTCATAAAAAAGAAACCCATGAGCTGGATTGCGAACCTTCCGATGATATCGATGAAGGCGACAGTGAACCAATAGCCAGGAACCGTCCCGCAGAGTGCGATAAGCGTCTGAGCACGAGCGATCTTGAACACTTCTTGGACAGCGTTCATGGTAGCAGCTTTCGGAATCCATCCTATTGCACTGAAGATGTCTTTCTGAAACAAGTTCTGCGAGTAGAAGGCGATGTCCAACAGGAACCATGTAGAAGTTGTTCCGAGCAAGTGAAGCCCGTGGCGACGGGCGAACTCGCGAGAGAAGAGACCGAAGCTGTTTGCAGCAGTGATCCTCTCCAACCTCGCTTCGTCCTCTTCCAATTCAACGTTCAACACCTTGGACATGTCTTTAGCAGCTTGTCTCGCGTTGCGCGCGATCAGAGCTGTGTACCTTGCAGTCTCAGGCATCTTCATACGCCAGTAGTAAGTGAGGGCTGCCGGAATCGCACCGAACATAAGAACTGTTCGCCAGATGTAGTCGGCTTCCGGAGGAGTCGAACCGACAGGATCGACGCTGTATGGCGGCGGGTTGAACTTGGTCTTGAACCCAGCAGCCACGATCAGAGAAACTATACCTCCCGCGAGAATACCGAACCCTTGCATGGCAAACACAGCTGCAATAAAAGAACCTCTGGTACGTTTGTTGGCGTACTCCGACATTATAGTTGCACTTAACGGATAATCGCCGCCGACGCCGAAACCCAACCAGAACCGGAAGAAGCAGAGAGTCGCGATCACTCCCTTGGCCGTATGGCCAAAGGAGAGACCGGAAGCTATTGAAGCAATGATCATAAGCAGAAGTGTAACTCCGTAAACCTTCTTCCTTCCCATCTTATCACCGAGCCAACCGAAGAAGAGCTGCCCGGCGAGGGTACCACAGAGAGCGACACCGGTCACGGCAGCCTGTACATTGGGCGGAAGAGTTCCAGGGGAAGCAGATCCGGGAACGTAATAGTAAAGCCGGCCGAGGAGTTTGGTGACAATAGCAATAGAAAAGAGATCATAGGCATCTGTGAAGAAGCCCATGCCGGCGATAATGATCGCGGTGAAGTGATACAGCTGTGTTTTTGCAACATCTAAGGCAGTAAGGACTTGCAGATGTGGCCGGTCTTCCGCCATTGCTAGCTACAAAATTTCTTCAAGAAATTAATGGAGAAGTTTTTATTTAATTAGCAGGAGATGGGTCAAGATGGGTTAGGTTTAATGATATTTATAGACAAGAATCTACGACCGGCATATGCTTTCTTAAAAAAAATTAATTATCAGGAAACTAATTAATTAATCGATATATTAATTCATTTTTTGTTCGTCAACGACTTTTTTTTTCTAAAAAATTAAAATGTTAATGGTGAGCTTCGCCGTCGTCGTTCTTCTTGATAAATATTTCATGACAGCACACGATATCATACTCGTTCTGGAAGTTCAATTGCTTTTGATTAGCTATATATTAATAATGGAGAGCTTCTTTTTTTGGTTTATAATTGCAACTAGCTTGATTAGATATGTTAATTGCTCTAATAATTAAGTCATTAACACTGCTGCACTATTGAACAGCCATGTTGATCGAAGCCTTTTAAAAGTTAACAAAGAATTTTGACAAGCTGTCATTGTAAAATATTACAAAAAATAAGGAAACCATGTAGGACAAATTAAGTAAAACTTGATCAAATTGTTAATGAAACTTAAAGCAAATGTCAACTCCCTTGAATTAAGTAATTAACATATACCTGTATTCCAAATATAATTTATTTCGTTTTCCATTTTTCTTTTTTGAGAATTATGCTTCTACATTTTTGATTACCTACATACACAAATTTATGGATGTAGAAAGACGCTCATGATCAATAAGTGAAAACTTTGCACTTATGTGATTGATATAGGCAATGTATTGCTTGATCCTATTGAGAATATTTAAATTGCACAAAATATATCTCTAATTCTTTGTGTATGTAAATTATTCGAAAGGTAAAAAAATTTCCTTCATGATCAGCTCAATTTCAAAAAAACAATTGTTATGTATAAAGGCAAATATTAAAAAAATTTACTTAAATATCATTAATTTTATATTTATAAAGATATGGGGTCAATTTTCTATAATAAATTGAATTTGGAAAAGATTTGAATTTCAGTCAGATATATAATAAATGTATAGTTATTGATGTTGCCAAATCTGGGAGGATCTTTGAAATATACATACATATATTTGCTATCATGCTCTCTAGGTATTACATACATGGCTTCTCTTCACAGCTAATGCATAAGCATTCCTTACTAGTACAATAATTTGAACGCAAAGTTCAGTTTTTTGTCGCAATCATAGCTTCATAAATAGAAAAAATCTACAAGTTCTTTAGCTATTGATGTCGCAATCTTTAAGTATAAAGACAGTATGCATACGCAATGCATAAAAATACAACGCGAAATCGCTGAAGTAGTTTTAAATATTTTGACAACTAAAATTTGTAGTTGTCTTAACGACAGTGTATATATCCAGTATATGCCGAAGAATATCTTCTCAAGTTGATCTTTTAAAATAGGATATTAGAGATTGCGTACACATTTATGTAAGAAAATACATAATTATAAATTATTTTTACAGCAAAGCCTGTATATATGCTGTCGCGACAAAATTGTTTTCAAATTAATATTTTTGCTACCTGCGTTTTTTCAATTTTCAAATTTTGACATCTAGTCTCTCTCAGCCAAAAATAAATTAATAAATAAATCATGAATTTTTTCTTGCTGACATTCAAAACCCGGAATTTGCGGTTTCCGGCTAGTAGAATAGAAATAGAAATTTATTGCCTTAAAAAATGTATAGGAAGAGAAATCTCGATTGGCATCAAACGCCAAAGAAAATAATAAAAACACTGCTATAAGAAGTCGACATATATTTCTAACATTATAACTTAGAAAATAAATAGCTAATAAAACGAGAAGCAGATAATAAATAACTATCTTAAGAGAAAAAGTAGCAGATTGTTTTTATCTCATTTTTCTATTGATAAACTGACTTATGTATTTTGATCAGTTATATTCTTTTCATGTTGTGCTAAACTTATCCATTCATACATCAATTTGTTAATCAAACTTTGATATGCTAAGAGTATGTTTACTTACCCTTTAACTTCATTTTTTAAAATCTATTTTTAATTTTTAACTCACTTTTAATCTAAAATAAATACAAATTTTAAACTAAAATTTTTTTGTAAAAAAATTTCAAAGTATAAATTTTAAAACTAAAATTTTAATACAAAAATAAATACAAAATTTTATTTTTGTCAAAGTTACTTCTAATCGTATTTGTTACAAACTCGCTTCCAAAAAAGTGAATTTAATGTCAAAATTAATATTTTTTTAATAAATTTTGAGTTTAAATCACTTTATATTTTTAATTATTATTTTTAATTTTATTTTTATTAAAAATTTATTTCACTTTATATTTTTTAATTATCATTCTGAATTATATTTTTATTAAATCTAATTCTGATTAAAGTCCACCTTTGTAAAACTCATTTTTATTAAACATTCATTTTTGATAACTGAAATAAGCTCTAAATGAAAATAAAGAAGAAATCAAATAGGTACATAGAATGCTTTGATGGGTGTGTTTGACATCACGTTTGAAAAATTATTTTTCAACGTTTACATATTTCATATTTTTCAAACATATTTTATAAATATTTAAAAAATTTATTAAAAAATTTAGATAGTATAAAAAATTTTACGTAATGAGATCTTTTTATTGTATATTTTATTATTTTTTTAAAAATAAAAAAAAATAAAATTCATTTTATAAAAAAAATATATTTTCTATTTTAAAAAAACTTTATTTTATAAGCAATCCCAATGACACGTTGTTTTCAGCGCTTCATCAAAGCACTTTTGTATAATTTCGTTTCTCAATTAAATAAATTCATCATATCAAATGCAAGATTTAAAAATAATAATAATAATTAAAACAGAAAAGAAACTGTGTAGAAACAAGTGGAATAACTGACGGTTTAAAAGAAAAACTAAAACTAAAATGAAGGCCCATGCCATGTAGAAACTGGGCCTAAATGAATACCACAGCCCAAATTTGATAAAGTCTAGCTCATAAAGAAAAACTGAAATATCATTACTTTCAGCAAGTAAATAATTAAAGGAAGATAATATTCGGTATTAGTAACATAAATGTTATTTGTTAAGGTTAGATAGATGTTATTTTTTTGTTATGTTGATTTATCATTTTCAATCTCACTAACTAAACACTGTTTTTTAGGTGTGGCTAACAGACATGCAGAAAGCTTCACATAGCCAACTATTCATATACATTAATTATGAAAAATAATAAAATAAAACAGAAACAAATTGAAAACCATATCAATCATTCATTGGTTAAGAACTTCAGAATAGAATAGTCCTATATGCAAATACACTGCAGTCACTGTTCATAAGATTCTGTCCAGTCATAGTAGTCTCAGGGATGTTTTTAGGAAATAGAATTTTTTTAAATAATTTTTGAAGTAAATTTTACTTTTTAAATTTAAAAATAATAAAATTTTATTATGTAGAATTTTATAAATTTATTAATTTACAAAAACTTATAATATGAAAATTTATTGAAAAAATAAATAAAATTAAAATAAAAATTAGAAAATTTTCTAAATATCTACTTAGCTTCTTGTGTTATTACATAAGCTAGAGCAGCAGGTATCAGTATTGTAGAGCTCGTTTCGTATTTTTTATAAAAATAATTTTTTAATTTTATATTTTAAATATATTTTTTATGATAAAAATTTAAAAACTATAAAAAAAGTTTACATAATAAAAAATTTTTATTAATTATTTTTATTATATTTTAAGATAAAAAAGTAAAACTTAAATTTAAAAAACAAAAATATTTTTAATTCTAAAAGAATTTTATTTTAAAATTATTTTCTAACTGTTCCAAAAATACAGCGAAGCAGCAGTAAAGAACGTGTTTTAAATACCTATAACTGAATTTTTTAAAATATAAAATAAATGTGAAATTCAGTATTTATATTTCAATAGGTTTTGAAAGTGTCTTAAAAATTGAAAAATATAATTATATTGAAAAGTGTGTAAATAAAAAAATTAAAATTGAAGTTCCGCACGTAGAAGTAAAATTCTGAATTTTTTATGTAATTGAAATATAAAAATTATTCAAAATTTAGAATTTGATTGAAAAAAGTAAAATTATATGTATTTTAAAATATATGCCCTAGGTCAGTAACACCTGAACTTCACTCCAGTGTTTCCGTACCTGAAACACATCTAACACCATTCATTCAAAAATTAATGCAATCCAAAATTTCTTTTTACTTCTGATGATCTAAATAACTGCGGAACAGAGGCGTTAGAAAATATTTTTTAAATAATTTTGTAAATTAAAATTATATTTAAAAAATAAATTTATATTTACAAAATAATAAAAATAAATAATGATAAGATTTTATTGAATAATTTTCTAAAATTTAAATAATTTTATAAAAAATTACTAAAATTAAATAAAATTAAAAAAATAAAATACCAAACGTATTCTAATAATAAATCTCTTATAACATGCACCAGAATTAAAGAAATATCGTGTAGCATGCAGCAGAAGCATAATTAAACAATCTTTTTCTCATCACTTTCTGCTTTCATTCTCTCTCTCGTGTTGTTGTTTTCTTTATTGCACTGTTCAGTTTCCTTCATCTGTGTAAGAATTCGTTCATCAACGAGAAGTAAGAAGAGAGAGAGAGCGGCCAGACGTTGCGCAGGAATGGGTTGCCCGGTTAACCGGGACTGCATGCATTTTTACTTGTCCCGAGCAGCTTCATGCAGTCTTACTGAATCGAAGCAAAGCAAAACTCAAATAGGTGCAGAAGGGGATTTGTCACATTCAAGCAATGCCCAACCTCTCACGCATAAGATCATGCTTATATTATATATACAGCCATCCAATCACCGAATATATCTCCATCTTTTGGTTTACCATCCAATCAAATTTTATATCATTCATTGCCTTTAAAAAAAAAAAAAAAGAAACAAACGCACACATTTCAACTCTTTCAAAATAAGTTTTTTTTTTTTCTTTTTTAGCATATTTTAAATATTTTAATTAATTTTTAAAAAAATAAAATGAAAGTAGAATTTTATATTTATATTTTAATAAATTTTAAAAGTATGTTGAAAATTTAAAAATATAATTATATTAAAAAGTATACAAATAAAAAAATTAAAATTAAAGTTCTATAGATAAAAAATAAATTTTAAATTTTTTATATAATTAAAATATATAAATCGTTCAGAATTTAAAATTTGAAAAAAAATAAAATTATAAAACACGTTTTTTAAAGCCAAAATTTAACTTTAATTGCAAGTATCGAACTAATTTGAAGATTTTTTTAAATCTTAACAACACCGCGAAAGTACGGAGCTCGATCTAATGAGTCGCTGTTGTTTGATCAGGTTGTCAACTAATTAAATAAAATTCATCGTTTGCAATTGCTCTGAGCTTTCAAGTTGTTTCTGTGTTGCTTCACGGAATCCAGTAGCTTTCACTGCTGCTTCTTGTCAGACTCACTCACAGATTCCAACAGCACAAACCTCAAATAACTCAGGAATCATTTGAAATATTATAAATCTTTTAAAATATACATCAAATTTATTATTAAAATATATTGGTTTTTAAACATTTCAATATTAAAAATATTAAATTTTTAATAATTAAAAAAGTTTTATAATAAACACCTCACAAGTTTGGCCTGATTCTCACTTCCTAACTTTTGCTGATTATTGTAACCATTTTAATTTAATGAAATCATCAGAACTGTTGCTTCTTAATGTTAATTACTTATAACCTACAGTACGGTTTACTGTGTTGATAATTACCTGCTTGTGCTCCGGTAATCGGAGAACAGCGGGAAAAGCAGAACAAATTCTTTCTCCGCTCAGATCTCACTAACGTCATACTCTCCGTCCACTGATTACTTCCACGTCAGTAAATCACGTTGGACGATGGCAAATCCTATTAAATTGAATTTTTTGGATAACTACTTTAAATGTAATTAGAGCGTGTATATTCAGAATTTGAATGTAATTTTTATTTTAAAAATTCAAATTCTACAACTAATATTTTTATCTGTAACACATATTTTAATAAAAACTAAATTATTTTAAATACTAATTATTTTTTAAAACATAACTTCAAAATTTTAGTTAAGAACCTAACTATGCACCGAGCGCACGAGTAAAGTCGGAAAAAAAAAGATTTAATAATTTCAAATTTCTTAAGTTTTCAATCTTTCTGAGCAGCGAGCGCCATAATCATGGTTTATTTCTTCTCTATCTGATTGTGGTTTCCGGCTAAACGTGGGTCGAGTATAAAACCGTCCAGAATTCCCGCTTGATTCCAGAAATGATTCGCTAACAAACATGCTCCGCTATATAATCAATCAATCAATCCGTTAATTTTAAAACAAAACTCAAGATGCAAAAACATAATATATATATAGCTCTCAGCGATGTTTAAAGGATTATATTATGTTTTCATCACTCGCGATCCTCGTTCTTAAATTAGTTTTATGACGATCTCGTACTAATTAATCTAATTTGCGTAAAAATAAACTCAAAATCCTATTGTTCGAATTGCTGTCACTGACCATACGGTCGGATTGATCGATGCATTCCCCGAGAGATTTAACGCCGTTAGTTTTTAACGATGAGAATATTTACTGCAGCGATTCAGATCTTTTGCTGTCTTTATTTTTTCTGTAAGAAAGGAAAAAGAAAAGAGAAAAGAAGTGAAGCCTTTTCTTTTACTTTTATTTTTATTCCTCCCGCGTTTTATTCTCTCGCTCCTCCCTCTTTGTAAGTTGTAACTTGTTAGTTTTTTTAACCCCTCTCGGTAATTTATTTTCATTCTTTTGTTTTTTATTATACTACAGTGGTCATGGTTGTGGTTGCAGACGAGTGATTAACAATGTGGGACCCACAATGTCTATTATTGTTGAACATAAGATTATTATTATTATTATTATTATTATTATTATTATTATTATTTTCTTTCTGGTGCAAAAGGCGAACAGCAACAACATACCAAATACGCATACAGCCGGCCCGCTCTCCACTAGCAAATTCTCTGCACCTGCTAGCTGCAGCAGCAGATCACCTTTCTCTTTCTCTTTGATGATCTTTTGTTGTTGATGTTGTTGTTGTTTGAAGCTAGCTAGCTGGTGAAACTCTGGTTTGTTTTTTCTTTTTCTTTTTTCTGTTTTGTTTTGAGATTTTCTCCTACGAATCATATACATGAGTTGTTGCTTTCAGCGCCTTTTAATGGTGTGATGAAGTAGCAGCTACTAGTAGTACTTGGTACTAAGCACTATCGCACCTGATTCTGCAGTGCACAGACTTGCCCGGCGCTAATGGCGGGCACCCTCTTCTTCTCCTTCTCCTTCTTCTAACATTCATCATCATAATTCCCTCCTTTTTTATTCTTTTATTCTTCCCTAAACCATCCACTACAAAAGAAACAAACCAAGAAAGCACAAGCAACAACTAGCTAGATAGCTAGGAATCTTTTCTTCTTTCTCTTCTTCTTCTTACCTTGTTTAAATATATGTCGACACAGAAATTTGAACCAGGGTGTATAGACCCAGGTGGTAGTGGCGGTTCTACAACGGAGAACCAGCAGCTTCTTGGGATCACCGGCGGATTCAGACCAGAACCACCACACGTTGCTCAACAGAGCCGCCGAGACAAACTCAGAGTTCAACAGTTATACGATTACGATCCTTCTTTATTCTCTTCTTCCACCATGCTCGACTTCGCCGCTGCCGCAACGCCGCACGAGAGTTCTGTTAACTTCGCTAATAATAATCCCTCTTCTTTCCATGACGCGAGCGGTCTGTGGAAGAGTTTGGCAAGTTCACAGCAGCAGCAGCAGGATTGGATCCAGATTCAGAACCCTTTTTATCACAACCAACACCATCACCTGAAGCCTTCCGACGGAGACATTTCTTCGGCGGCTGTGTACCAAGGTAACCAGCATCATCTAAGCCATCAAGCAGCTGCAGCACAAAGCTTGAATTTTTGCAACAACGCTCTTCAAGATGTTGTCACCTGTTCATCTTCTTCTGCTAATAACAATATTCGTAACCAAGCAAGCATGGAGAATATGGCTTCTTTGGTTCAGCAAAACATGAGAGATACTCACCACCAGTGGGTCGATGGCGGCAACGAGCTTTTGCTTCTACCAAGCAATTATAACAACAAGAACCAAGCTGCCACTGGCCACTCGCACCGGCTCGACACAGCAGCACCGGCGGCAACACAAGCTTTGTCGTTGTCTCTCGCTTCAAGTTACCCTTTGCCGGAATTACACGTTGCTCAGTTTGAAGAAAGATTTGGCCGTGAAGATTTCGCTGCAAGGAATATCCACAGCCTGCAGAACACGAGGTCGGCGGCTAGTGAAGTTAGTATTGCCGCCGCTGCCGGGGCATACCCACCGAAATTCGCCGTTAGCAATAGAGTTTACACTAGTCCTGCTCTAGTCTCTTCCAACGACGGCCGGAGAGGTACTGGTCCTCTCGGACCGTTCACCGGCTACGCAACCATTCTGAAAAGCTCCAAGTTCTTGAGACCGGCGCAACAGTTGCTCGACGAGTTCTGCAACATGGTTACAGGATCGAAACCTGCGAAGCAATCTGAAGCAGTACAGGAAAGGAGCTCTGGAGTCGTCACTGCAGCTTGTGATGTTCCCGCCGTCGGAGAGAACTGTTTAACTGTGAGAGCAGGAAATTCGGGCGCTTCTTCTTCATTCTACGGGTCGACAGCAATGGTAGCAGGCGGCGGTAGCAACGATCATTGCGGAGCAGGAAGCAGTAGTGGTTGCCAAACTCATCGACCGGAGTTCCAACAGAAGGCCAAACTTCTGTACATGCAAGAAGAGGTAATTATAAGAAACCTAATTAACTTCTTAAATTGGTGTGATTAATTTACATATGATAATTTGATTGCTTAGTTCTTGTGTTGCTTGTACTATTTTGTTTGGTATTTTCTTGATCTGCTATATGTTTATTGTCAGGAATAATTGCTGGTTTTATAATCATGATGCTCCGTTCTTTTATTTGGTGATTGATAGTGATTCTCTATGATTAAATTTTGGTGCCATTTGCTCTGTGGGTGAGAGCACTTGCAGAAGAGTGCTGCTAGCTAGCTAGCTACCTGCAATAAATAATGAAATGTCTTTCAATAATTTGTCCTTCTGTTGAACTTCTGACCAATAGGGTTTAACTCGTTAGTACTTCTGCATTCATTGTTTATGTTGTTCATCACTAAAGGTATAATAGTTTATCTCTGGATTTCTTGAAACGTTTTTATGTTATTCCGACAATTGTTTGAAAGATTATTAAGGACATTTTGATTCGATTCTTTGCTAAAAACAAAAGCATATATCTCTTCATTATCAGTAAACTAAAACGGCACCAGCTAATTTAAATAAAATGTAATACTTGATCATGTTTGTTGTTTAATGTTGATTTAGTAACTGAGCTATAGACTTTTATAAGCACTCAATATTCTGTTAATGTATTTAAACAAAATAGTTTACTAGGAAAACTCTGGACATACATTTGATTTATTATGTAAATCATGCTCTCAATTTATTTCATTCATTCAATTATATGCCTTTGCCATCAATGTATATTTGATGACCGTGGGTTCTTTTTTGGGTTGCTTTCATCTTTGTTGCGATGCAGATCGATGGACTATCTTTTAGGTAACATATGGGTTCGCTGCAAACCTTAATGTTTAGTTTCATATCTACCTGTAGCTTAATTATACTAGTTGAGCTTCATTCTTGTAGTACACTACATACAGAAATAGTTAGTGGATTAAGCAAGAGACACTAAGCGTATGGTTCACCCTAGCTAACATGTACTTGCCTTGGAGCTTGACGTTTACCTTCCATATAACATAAATTTATAATATATTGGATGGGAAGTTGAAACTGCAAATAAAATTGCATTAGCATTGGAATCTACTTCAATAAGTTGAATGTATAAAGATGGTAGAGAATAATATAGTTGTGTTAGCTTCTAGTGTAGTGTATACGCTTAGGAGTTTAGTTTTATTTGGGTGTAGTTCGACCAATTAACACATTGGGACGTATCAACTATACCCATTAATTTATTGATTTGAGCCGGTACTGCAATGACGTCGGTATTCTGTCTTGAAATCTGGTGATGCACATGGTTTTCTCTTATTTAGGTATTGATCTGAAGTTGCAAAATCGATCCAGAGTATATTTATAATGCCTGTTTTAAATGTTTTCTATCTTGTCAAAGTATTGCTCCTGAACATTCCTAATATGTATTTACATACATGTATGTGAAGGTTTGTAGAAGATATAAACAATACCATCAACAAATGCAGATGGTAGTCTCCTCCTTTGAATCTGTTGCAGGCCTTAGCGCAGCAACACCATATACCTTGTTTGCTCTGAAGGCCATCTCCAAACACTTCCGGTCACTCAAGAACGCAATATCAGATCAACTCCATCACATAAGCAAAATTCTGGGAGAGGAGTTGATGTCATCCCCTGGATCCAGCGATACATCCTTGACTCCAAGGCTAAAATTCATCGAGCAGAATTTGAGGAAACATAAGTCAGGTGACGGCAGCTCAGGTCTCATGGACCATGCACAACCAGTCTGGAGGCCCCAGCGGGGTCTGCCTGAGCGTTCGGTGGCTGTGCTAAGGGCATGGCTGTTTGAACATTTCCTCCACCCGTGAGTTCGAAATCTTTTCACTCAAAACACACACGTTGTGCACTTACATCATGTCGTCTCCACTCATAAATTGCACTTTTAGATTTCTCCTTCGACGTAGAAAGTAGCTTCTCTTTTGTGGAACTGCACTGTCACTACTATTTTTAGACCCTATATAAGACAAGAAGGGAGATGCATGGACACTAGAAAGGGACTACTCATACACGTGCGTCGCTTTGTTTCAGGTATCCCACTGACACAGATAAGCACATGTTGGCAAGCCAGACGGGTCTATCAAGAAACCAGGTGAGCTTCTTTTCCATTGAAAAACACTTACCAAAAACACTTTCGATAGAAGCCAGTCTCGTCCTGCATTGAATTGGGTAAGTTTTGTAGTTGTAGGTCCAAGCCAAAAGTAGGTTTCAGGGGCTGCCCATGTCTGTATTTGTAGTATAGTTAATTTTACCATCTGGAATGCTTGGTAACTTGGGAATTGAACCCACCCGAGCAAGCCTTCATTAATGTGAGCGATAGCTCCTGGAGGTTTCTTGTGATTTTGGGAAATGTGGGTTTTCATGATCAGTGGCTTTTACTCAGATTGTTTTCATGATCAGTGGCTTTTACTCAGATTTGATCTGGTTGTCCATAGTTAATGGGTTCAACTGTTTCAAAAGGAACTACTATTCATCTCTGTAGTATGTATCAGTTTCGATTCCAATCTCGTGGCTTTAGTTCAACTTTGCCTTGAAACTAGAAAACCCTCAACCCAACCTGGCCATCTCCAATATCTTTAACTATTCTTCAGTCCTACTTATATTATCCGAGCATTCAATTGTGTGCCGGACATTGTGAAATATCTGGTTGAAGATGTTTGCCAAAAGAACGGTCAACTTTGTAGTAAGCCCCATGTGCAAGCAAAACCTTGACATTATTGCATGTATGGAGTTGAAATTTTCAGACTTACACCATTATTGGTGTTCACTGTTTCAGCATCTTGCGTATTTATAATACCACCTACGCAATTCCTTTTTTTTTTATAAAGTACCCATACAGTAATAATGGTATAACAAGATATGCTTAGCTATTAGCATGATGAATTTAGGCATGGTCAGGGTAGTTTTATAATTCCTGTATGATTGTATCAACTTTGTCAACATATTTTCTTTAAGGGCATTCGATACATCTTTTCAGATAGTAATTTTTAGTTTTTACTGACAAATGTGTCGTACAGGTATCAAACTGGTTCATCAATGCTCGGGTGCGATTATGGAAACCGATGGTTGAAGAAATCCACATGCTTGAGACCAAGGGGCTAAACGAGATGGACCTTAATTCTTCAAAGAAGAATGATAACAGGCCTGAACTAGCTCCTCATGTAGATTCAGGTCGCCCTCAGTCTGACCAGAGATCAGAAGGTCAATGCAGCAAGCCATCTGAATGCTCATCCATGGGATCCGTTCCGAATGAGGATGTTTATCGAACGGCTGCTGCAGATCAATGGCACCGAGAAAAGCGAACAAGGATGGAATGCATGATTCCCGGAGGCGCGGATAGTAGTGGTGGATTAATGAGCTTTGCAACTACATATCAGGGTGGAATGGATTTAGCTGGACTTGGCGCGGTGTCTTTGACACTAGGATTAACGCATTCTGTTCACCACCAGCAACAACAGCAGCAGCAGATCAGAAGGCACTTTGGTGGTGAGATATTACGTGATTTTGTTGGGTGATTTTGATGTGGTTTAATGTTTAAAACAAGACCGGAGCTAGGTAGAAGATTGTAGCGGTGGAAACTAAAGCCATTATCGATGAAAGTTCGATCAAAAGAATGTAATTGAAACAAACAAAGATGAGACCTGATTGAATCCAATGTTAACACATCTGTATGAAGGGTGCTAAAAACCATTTTTTGACTTACTGTGGTATTTCGTTTATTATCTTTTAAAACATGTGAAGAGCTAGTTAATGGAAAAAAATAAAGAAAATAGTAAGAAATATATGGTACTATTCGGGAAGAGGCAGTGAGTTGATAGTTCTTTTTTGCAAGTTCAACCATTGGATTCTGTCACCAAAGGATTCTATTTTCTCAAACAAAGGAAGAGTCTCGAGTTGATGGAAATCAATCAACTTTTTTTCCCTTTCTTTTCCTGTAAAGATAGAGAATTTCACAAATATGATTAAAATCCTAAAAGCACTTTTTTGTACATATTTTACATAGCTGTTACCTTATCAAATCAACTTACTCAAAAGTAAACTTCTTTAAAATATCATGAAATGAATGAGGGCATGTGAACTCATTATATATAATATCTATGGTCTACTGCACTACGATTCCAATTCATATTATAATGAAAGAATGGTTCTTTACTTGTTTCTTCAAATCAATCTTTTTATAACTATTTTGAGTTAAAATGATTTGATAGATGACAGTCCGTCTTTTTAATTACCTGCATGATCCTTTTCCTAATGTGGTCTCATTCAACACTAGACTAGAGACAAAGATCTCATGCTTTAGGTAAAACAAAAATTAATCTAAGACTAGACTAATAATCTAATCAATCTTATTAAAGTCTAACACTTAATTCCTATAATAAGTATGTCCGAAGTAGTTTTGTTTTCATGGACTTCTGTACATTCTCCATTTGTGCCTATTCTTTTTCTGTTCATAAAATATATGAAATGGGAGGCATATTATTGTTTTAATCCATTGCTGTTCTCGAGTAAAACAACAAGTTTACTGAAGAGTGAAGGCCAGTAGAAATGGTAAAAAAAAATTTTTTTTTTTGTTGAAGGCTGTGAATATTATAGCTGTTCTCTGATGACTGACAAGACAGGACAGAGTAATGCATGTTGCGTAGTGATGAGATCCCTACTTTTCATAGGAGCATTGTTGAATTAACAGTGGATTTTCTGATTGTTCTTTCTGCTACTCTACTGTTTACTTTGTTTCTGATTCAGCACAAAATGTCTTTCTTTTGTTTGTGGAGCTACAAGTTACAAGACGATGAATACGTATTATAGCTGTGATTTAAATTAAAAATAATGAAATTGTCTGGAGAATACTGGAGAGTGGTGTCCGTAGAAGATTTGGGTCAGGATCTTTTCTATTATCTACATCAGCTGACAGCTACGTACGTGGTAATCTATGTGTCAGTATAAATTTGTCACTCATACCCTCTTCTCTTGCTTCTGAACTTCTGTAGCTAATAATAAGCTACTGCTTGCTACTCGTCAACTGACAGTATCACTCAAGTCTGGAACATCTACCTAAAAATTTTCTTATGGTTCCAACAATGAGAACTGGAGATTATAATTATTCTTAGACATAGTATCTATCTATGAGATAACGATGACAGGTTTGTTAAAACTTTTGTTGTGCTGCTGAGTTCGATGGAAGCGAATAGATCACCAGCTAATTTGGTTGCACAACTCTTGTCATCTTTCATTTTTCTTGCTAATAATGAACACTTGTTTCTTGCTATAGTTTAGAGTTTTACAGTTCATAGTGCTCTCACAACTTCAAGGTACGAGATATCCCAAACTGCTTCAGTGATCTAAGTAAATTCTGCTGATGCATCGTATGGCTTGGGATTGAAATAACATCCTGGAGCTGGAGAGCTTTTATAACATTGTTCTTTAATTATTTGGAATTGAATACGTGTTAAGTGATAAAAAATAAATTCGGTAAATCTAAATTTGAAAAAGAATTAAATTAAAGTAAAATATAAAAAAGTTTTAATTCAAAATTTGACAAAAATAAGCTGCAATTATAATTATAACAAAAAAATATTACACCCTAAGTAACAAAGAGACCTTTGAAAGTAATAATAAAATATAATTTTTAAAATAAATTAATCTTCTTTAAAATTAATTGGATTTTTATCTAGAAAATAATTATTTATATAATAATTTTACGATATATTACTTTTATATATTTTAAGAAAAATTTAAAACATTTTATAAAATACTGTACAAAATTTATTTTAAAATATAAAATATTTATCTAAATGATACGTATTTGAATAGCAATATTTCCGATGTAGCACAGCCTTGAAGAATGATATACAGAAAATTTGATAAAACATATATCCGAAACAATGGATGAAAGAAGTATTTAAATTACTACAACTAATTTACCCATGAATACAAGTATAATAAATGTCAGACTGCAGTTATATTTGAAAAATGAAAAGAAACTCAGAAATACCTTGTGTGAAGATTCAAATAGTTATGACATTCAATTCAGAGAGTTAAGAAGATTTATATTCGACTGATCACCTCCTAACTTCTTCTCCCTTTGCAGCCAAAAGGTCCTCAACTTTTCCAGGCTGTCCAGTCCATCCAAGATGATCTGCTATCAGATGAAGATTATCGCAACCTCTGCAGTGGGCAACCACCACACCCTTCTCATACGAACTCATGGCAAAGAGTCTTAACTACTTGTCTCACTCCTTGCGTGTAAATATTATGACCATGTAATGCCTCGTAGATGTGTTCAGCTTGGAGCAAGCTGAGCAAGTTACTTTCGACTCCTTGGTTGTGACACCAAGTGTTTCAATTGCATGAGGATTTGCTTTACCGTCCTCTTGGCAATTGGAGTCACTAGTTCCTTCAGCATTTCTATCATCTGACCCTTGAATGGCTCTTGACCTTTTGTGACATGGAAGAAGGAAGCAAATCCTGCCAAGATAGGAATAAGATACTGTTAATTTAAATTAAAGGGCGTTATATAGAAAATACGAATCTCTACCAAGCAATATAGCAGAACCTTTTGTCTATCCATTCCAATATGATCGTTTTGCGAAACTCAACTAGTCATTTACTAAGTTGCTGCTATATTCAGCCTAAACTAAAAGCCAATGTTACAGCTTTTCCCATTTCTATTATAATAACAATGATGTTAAATATGAGGACTCTTGACACACGGTAGGAGCATGTTTCTCAATTATGCTTGCTAAGAGCAAATTAATCCATTTATTTCAACCAAAAGGAACCAAGTTCCACAGCTCAACATGATTTACCCGCTCTACATTGTACTGCTATGAGAGGAGATCTACCTGCTGAAACTCATTACTGGCACTAGCAAAATCTAATTTTCTTGTAAATCAGAGAAAAGCACCCCACTGGCTATATTGGTTAGATTATCATAATGTGTACGCCTAGAAACAGCAGAAATATAAACATAATACTTCCTTTTACTTGGCCGTCTACTACAATTGATCTAGCCCAGTAATGCCGAGAATCCCTGCATTGAGAACTGAAATTCCTGATGCAGGAAATTGACATGTCATGAAATACAAATAGCACCGTGAAAAAGGAGGAGAAAATAACACCATCTCTTGAAGAAAAACGATATTGCATTTGAGGATCTTAAAATGATAAAAGGGAAGGGATTACTTAACTAACACGGAACAAAATTGTGGACATGTATAATGTTGTTTAAAAGGTCTCTACAGTCAAAACTATGATATTTATCATAGAGTAGGAAATGAAGGTAAGCAAAGGCATTAACCAAAAGGTTCTGTGGGATGCAATTGAGTTCATTTGCTGCATAGAATATACAGTAACCATGTAGAACACAAACGTATCTAGACGGTGAAGATACTTATCCATAGCCATACAAAGCAGAGCTGCTCCAAAGAATACACAAAAGCAAGTAAGAAGTCAACTTACCACCCATGAGTATATGCTCGCAACATGTGCCTACAACACACGCTTGTTTTGGAATTTCTAAAATGAGTTATTTTCACAACATATTCATGCAAATGCCTATATCTAAGCAATCCTTTTCACCAGTCGAATATTATTTTTCCTTAGCAAAAAAAACACCAGCAGAACCTCTGTGTACTTCGAAATCCTTCAAAACTTTAAGCTAAGAAGTGTGCATTTCTATTAAATCTAATACCAGCAGGACCAATTTGTATTAGAAGCACGCCTTCCTTTGAAATAAGGTTTTTTTTTCAATTATCTCAAGAAAATGCCATTACTTGTTGCAACGGAAGAGATAATATATAAGAACTATTGGTTACCTTGTTGAGATAAAGAAATCTACTCAGCAGCGACGGATGAGAGAGCATCTTCTCTAACTTCCTTCGATCACAAGCAACCTCCAATCACGGCGGAGTCCGGCAGTAGATTGACGGCGGCGATCCAACCCACCGGCAAGCTTGAAGAGATTAGATACCAAAGCTTCTGGGCTGCTTGACAAAAGTAATACCATTTATCATATATAGGCCAATAAGGGGCCTTGAATTTATATTGAGGAGATCCAAACTCCAGGCCCATAAATGAGACTTGGGCAGGAGGATGGAAACACTACCAAATGAAGTCACAGGGGAAGAACGAAACACGTGCAAACTGACAAGTCCAGCTAGGGTCCTGCTTTAAATTATTGTCCGTACGTTTCAGGTTACTCGCGTATATGGAGCCCACTAAGACACGGGCCTATTAAAGCCCATTAATCCCCTGCCTACCGCGCACTGTACGGCTCAGCTCGGCATCCCCCGCGAGCGCGCTAGCGCTCAACATTCGGGCGTGTTTACCTCGGAAAAATTCACTTTCTTAAAGTATATCCAAAAATAAAATTACAAATAGTTAATAAAAAGTTTTTATATTTATTATATCAGAAATACTATTTAAAAATTTTTAATCTAAATAATTTATTTAAAATTTTATTTATTTTATATTAAAATGAATTTGGAAAAAATAATTTTGTTGGATTGATAAACGAGCACTTTGTGCAACGTTTGTAGTGCGTATTAGTGTATTCCGCGAGAATAATATAGAATAAAATTCGTTCAAAAAAATTAAATAAAAATTAAAATATATAAATAAATTTGAAATAAGATTTTTAAATAAAAAAACTAAATATTATTATTGTGATATATAAAATATATAGGTGATTTAAATTAAATTTTGAAAAAAAAAATAGAATTAGAAAAATTGGAACGTGCATCTAGAAAGTTTTTTGCATTCTTATATTATATTTTTCTCTCAAAATTTATTAAAAACTCCTTTTCAACTATACAAAATAGTAAAAGAAATTATTTTTTAACCTATTTTTTATAAAATTACAAAAAATGAAATTATTTTAATAATATTATTTTAAATAATTTATTTAAAATAATTTAAATTTTAGTATAAAGAAAAGAACACACTTATTTTCTTGCTCGGGTCAAAAAAATGAAAACCAGATTACATTTAACAAGTCCACCACCAGCAATAAACAAAACGTTTCTTCTATTTCTTTCTTTCTTTCTCTTCCATGCTTTGGACAAGAAAGAAATCTGTTGTTTGCTGATGCTGTTGATGTTGATCAATGTGCAAGACCCAGAAAGACACGCAGGTCAGTGAACCTCGCCCTCATCATCAATCTCGCCGTTCAACTTCCGGCGCTATCTCATCTCGCCGTTCATCAACATATCCTCCAAGCACTAACCAACCCCTAACAACAACAACAACAGCAACATCAGCTGCTGCAACAAACACCAATACTGCCTCAGCTTCTTCATCATCTTCTTCTAGTCTTGCTTCGCTCGCAAGCCTCCGAGCCGAAGCTTCAAATAACGCTCCGGCCATCTACTCTTTCTCCGAGCTCGCCTCCGCAACGAACAATTTCCACTCGCGCCGCCGGTTACCTGATTCTTCCTCTGCCTGGCGTTGCACGCTTAGATCGCGTGACGTAGTCATCTTCCAACGCCCACTGCGCCACCGCTCTTCCTTCTCCGACGTTACCGGCGGTGATCTAACTACCCGTTTTGCTTCGCTCGCTCGATCGCACCACTCTGCTGTTATACCTCTCCTTGGTGTTTCTCTGGCGCCGCCGCACATCTATCTTGCATACCAGTTCATCTCCGGCGCTTCGCTTTCAAATTGCCTCCGGAACCCTAAAAATCCAAACTTTACTCTTCTGAAATCATGGTTTTCCAGAATTAGGATTGTTCTCGACGTAGCCGAAGCACTCGAGTACATCCACAATCAATCGCTCACAGTTCACAACCATCTCAAAAGCTCTAGCGTTGTCATCACCGATCCCGATCTTCGCGCAAAGATTTCTCATTTCGGTACTGCAGAGCTCACCGGTGAATTAAGAGGCACTACTAATAGTCTCGGCGAAATCGAAGAAGAAGAGAGCGACAAAACGCAGAAGAGGAGTAACAGCATGGATAAAAGAATCGAAGGCACGCCAGGGTACATGGCACCGGAACTCGTCGCCGGAGGGAAACCAAGTTACCGATCTGACGTTTACGCTTTCGGAATCGTGTTACTGGAAATTCTCTCCGGCGAGAAACCATTGAAATTTCACTACGACGAAGAGAACGATAGCTATGGTAGAGTGTCGTTGGTGGAGAGAGCGAGGGCGGCGGCGGAGGCGGAGGGAGATGTAAGACGGTGGGTTGATCGACGGCTGAGGGATTCGTTTCCAGTCGAAGAAGCGGAGAGGTTAGTGAAGCTTGCGTTGAATTGTACGTCGGAGGATGCCGCGGAGCGGCCGGAGATGTCGGACGTGAAAGGGACGGTGGCAAGATCTTTTCTCAATTCAGAGAAGTGGGATAAACGAGTTCAGCTTCCGGTTGATATCTCTGTGTCTCTTGCTCCAAGGTGAACTCGATTCAATTAGGAATTCATTCACAACCATTGTTAATTCGACAGAATTAGAATTCGAAAAAAGAAACAGGAAAATATTCTTTTTATACATAAGCGAAAATTTTGAGCAAAATCTAAACGCAACAGATTTTTGATATATTGCTGACAAACAAAAATTTTTCTTCATGGAAGTAGAGAATTCTCATTATTGCAAGAGTATACTACGTGTATGCATTCTCTATTTTATATAAGAGGAATATCTATAAACAATTTGAATTGTTTATAAATCAGGTGAAGAATGAATGAAACATTTTGTGACCAAATATAATTCATAGCAGTTACATATCTATGCACACTTTTAGGTTTTTCCTTATCTTGCAAAATATTGGCAAAACTTTAATCTACATTCTGCACTTGAGAATTACAAAAAACACTCGTATTAATGAACCTAGGGGATGTTTGGAGTGAAACAAAAAATATTTTTAAAAATTTTCAAATAAATAAAATAATAATAATTATAAATAATAATAAAATTTTATAATGTAAAAATTTTATGAATATTATTAAATTATAATATTTTAAATTTATAAACTTATACGACATACAAAATACATATTTTTCAAATTTTAAAATTTTAAGTATTATAAAATATACTCAAAATATAAAAAAATTTTGAAATAAAAACTAGTACAATAACCACTACCAAACACTCTTTAAATTAGACTTAAAACGACAGAAGCAAGCGCGGACAACAGCAAAATTTAAAAATGAACTGCAATAATTAAATTTGAGGTACAATAAATTAATAAACTTTTCACAAAAAAGTTTGAAAATAAATTAAAACTTTATTTTTGATTGTAGTTAAAAATAAATCTTAAAGTAAATGTTTATATTTAATAATATTTAAAAATAAATTTAAAATAAAATTTTTAATTAAAATAATGACTTTTAAAAGAACGGATACACGCTCTTTAATGGCAAAATTATAAGAGAATGAACTTTAGATCGATTTCAAGAACACGACTTACTATTCCAGCCACAAATATATAGCATTAAAGTAACCTATGATTTGTCAATAACCGACGATCTCGTGTGCCTGAAGAATAGAAAAAATGGAAAGATATAAAATATTATTGCCCTGATTATTGTATTGAACTGGTCAATAGTATCTTTTTGAAAGAAAGTTTGAGGCAGAAAACTGATTCCTCGGAGGGTCCCTCCACAAATTTAGTTTCTCCAGAGAAAATATCTCAAGGCTCCAATTTAGGACAACAGAGCTGTGCAGTCAGAATCATAAATTGAATTAGCAATAATTGGGTTATGATCTTTTGTAGTCCAAGTAAATTCCACATCCTAACCACTACAAGAGAACAACTTCAGCAGGGCGAAAAAGCAATTAGGCAAAAGTCAAAAAGGCAACTGGCAAAGTAATGCAGAAAAAGGAGCATTAGCAAAGCACATTCAGTAATATGAATATAGAAGTCCAAAAAAAAATTGGTCCAGCTTTAACATACCTGGACTGACTTACCATATTAAGGAAGGATCTTATACTGTAGCCTTCATGTAATTTTCATCTTAGCATGTTGAGCAATAAATGTAGTATCCTAAAGAAGAGGAATTCACGCCAAGCACTGCCGTGTACATAGGATATTTCCAAAGTAGTTGCAGGAGATCTATTGAACTTGCACACTGCAATCACCGTGGATGTGCATCCAAGGGACTCAAATGTCTCGTTGCTCACTTTGGCAAGTGTCCCCAAACAAACTCCAGCTAGACATAGGATATAGGAATCAACTCGTATTCTAGCTTCACACAGCTGCTGCTTACCAACCAGAGGTATGAGAATGTAAACAGTCAAATTATGCGAAAAGATTTTCACCAAGAGCTCTATGGTACTCTGAAGGTTAAAAGAAATGTTTGTTTGAGCCAGGTAAAAGTTTAATGTCAATACCCTACCAGAACGTATTGTATTGTTCTAAAATACCAGGAGTTTTTGAGGTTAGCTAAATCTGTTGCATGTGAGAACTTATATTCCAGATTATCACGTTTCTGATAACAGCATCCTTCACATTCCTCAAACTCTCCAGCCATAGATGACCCTGACTAGCTCCAGATACTTCCTTCATCAATCCCTAACTGGGCTCTATCCAGCAATTCAGCATTAGTGAGCATATATCTTGGAACATCATAGCCATCATGAAGCATCCATCAGAGAGGCAGCTGTTTTCTGCCACACCAGTTTTGTTTAGTATACCCTCCAGAATGTCAATGAAATAATCTGGAGGATTCACACGCCCAGGAACAGTAATTCTGAGGCCTGCAGAGTATTCTTCTACTTCCTTCACGGAACCGTGAGACACAGTCATAGCACCTTAAGCTAGAAGGATCAGAATCAGATCATCAAACATCTTGAACAATGTATAGCTGCAATTGGGTAATATTGTACACTTATTGAGAGAATAATGACAACGCGGAGGTATAACTTAAAAATGAACTAGCAATTTGATCATAAATTATTGCTGAAAGGAAGAGGTACATATTGGCAATGTTCTAGTTCAATTGTGAACGCTAGTCATATTGAAGGATAGTAAACCATAAAAGCCCTCCACTATGTTCTTGTTACATGGGCCAACTAGTATTTGTAGCGTAAAACTATCAGCAATTCTATCCTAAAAATTATTAATATTACTAGATATTACCATATATGATAAAGTCCTCATTTTCCAATATGAGATAAGATTCTTACATATCATGCATGTTATCATGTGAGGACAAGAAGCCGTTGCAGCAAGGTCGACAGTTAAGACTTCTAGCAGGTATTCTATTGGCATCTTGGAGGTTAACTTTCGCATCCTAGCCAACCCAGCATGCCCACCTGGTTCACATGCAGAAACTCATGAGGTCAGTTGTTTGGTTTCAGGTAGTTTTTCCCTGACTGTTGATAAAGCTCAGTGAAGTAAAAGTTAACCTCCGCAGCTGTACATAAAGACTGTGAGATCCCTGTTATTCCAAGGAGGATAAACAATCATGCTATAAAGGCTTAATTTGTTCCAACAAAACTGTTGTAGATGAAGGATGTTATGACCACGTTAGAGAAAGTAACATACGAGAAAACTACCAACTATTAGGATATAAGGTCATAGATTCTTAAAGTAATTGCTGCCAACAAACAGTGGTATGAATATAATTATACTCTGAAAAATGCATGCAAAAGTGCAATATCACATTACTCCATTTGACATAGGCTTATAAGCTCCACCCTTCACCCCTTCAAAGAGCTACATTTCAACGAGTAATATCACTACTTGATTATTTCGCTTTCTCTGAGTATTATCAAAACGCAGAAACATATATCCCACTTAGGCATTGTCCAAAACCAAAATTCCATTTCACAAATTGGTATACCTTTGCCATGCTTGAGGCAATTTTTTTGATGAAATCAAGGTCCGATGAGAAATTGGAAGCCGCATTCCACTCTAGTCCCTGAATCAAAGCATTTCCCAGAATAACTTCACCAATACCAACAAGAATTGAAAAAAAACTCAATCAATCAACTGATCAATCAATCTATAGCAACATACCAGTAGTGAATTGATATTTTTCCAACGAGTCTTTGCTTCAGAAACTCAGGCGGGACCCAAAGTCTTTCGACAACAATCCGGTGAAGTTCATGATCCTGTTGTACACAAAATCGGGGAACAGAATCCCGTTAAACACATCGATGCGGACGAGCTCTTCTCTCAACCATCATCATCCACTTCAGTATAGTCATCGTCCCGTTCAACCCATCTCGTTTGAAAATTCCCCAAATTCAGAAGAAGAAGAATAGCATAACTTACAAGAGCCGTAGCAGCCTAGTTGGTTTCTATTGGCGCACACGGGAGGTCACTAGAGCCCCACCGCTGCAGAGCTAGTTCACCGATCGAAAAAATCTCCACCATTTCATCTTCCATAGAGAGAGAAAAAAAACAACAAAAGAAAAAAAAATGTTTTTGCTCGAAAAAAAGGAGAACAGAAAAAGAGAAGTAACCGGACAGACACTGACGGAAACGAGCACATTTTGAAGTGTGGGCCCTCCGAATGCCGTGAAGAGTGCCGCGAGTTTATCGGTGGTCATTAGACTTTTTGGATGCGTTTGGTAGTCCATATCAAACAATTATTTTTTAATTTTTTTAATTTTATATTTTTAATATATATTTTATAATTATTTAAAAAATTTATTTAAGAATAGTATAAAAAAATATTTTTATCTAATGAATTTTTTTTACTTTTTTAAAAATAAAAAAATAAAATTTATTTTTTAAAAAAATAAAAAAATTTTTATTTTATAATCAATTTCAAACGCACCGTTTGTCTTACGCGCCATCGAAGTACGTGGGCTTTCCGTTAATGGGCTTTTATCGGCGTTTTTCTTAAAACGTAGCAGCATTAATTGCTTCGTTGAGTTCGAGATCAACTTCTTGCTTTCTCTCAAACCTTTCCCTTTCAATTTTGTTATCGCAAACGATAATGGTGCTCTTGTTGAACTAGTTCTTGTTTTCCAACTTCTCCAACTCAAAAGTTTCTATTAATTTTTGTTCTGGCAGGAATTTCTTTTGCTTATTTTACTTACTTAGATGGTAGGTGGTGGACCATGGATGACCTTGATGGTCAAAGTTGACTTGGACTGAAATCTCACCAGGACCAGCAGAACGAGCTTTTTAAATCGTCTTCAAGAACTCGGAATCCTCTCACCCAGGTCACGGACTGATTGATTGATCACTGAGATAAGGTTGATTTAGGAAAGTTTTGTCTTGAACTGCTTCTGCTTGAAAACACGAAAAGGTGAGATTTTTCTTTGAGAATTTTAATATTTTCATGAAATAATTTCTGGGTTGCTTGTTATTTGTTATGAAATGTTCTTCATATGCTTTCCTTTTAGTTAAAGTGCAGATTTGTTTGTTCTAGTAGGGAAAGACACGATAAATGTTTTTTTTTCTTTTTGTAATAGCTTTCCTGCAAAGCCTGCAATTAGCTTCCCTTAAATTTTCTCATCATCGTTTATTTACGAAGAATAATTTTGTATGGGCCAGTGAGGAGGAAAGACATTTTGCAGAAAGACCAAATAATGTAGGTTTGGTTCGCCAAAGATGACTTGTTGATGAAAGGATTTGATCTTTTGATTGTTATTTTATACATTGCTATGCTGTGTGCTTCCTGGAATGTGCTTTTTCTTGATGTTCGTCAAGAGAAAGGCGGCTTTTTGCTTGTATTATGTTATGGAAGAATCCTTCCGGAGAACACCAATTTGACATGTACGAATTAATATTTCAGCATATCGTGATGCTTCAGTTTTCTACTTCATTAAATCCACGGTTTTCAATCAATCTTTAATTTTATTTTTCGCATTGTGTATGAGGATCCTAAATGGCTAATATGCAGAGTTCAATCACTTACACTGCATCCATCAGCTTTTTGAAGTAAAGGCCTGGTTTTTGGCTGAGGATATATGCATTAATTGGCTTCACAAATGAAAAGGAGAAACACACCAAATCCAGAGAGTCTACATCTACTGACAGAATTTGAAAGGTAGAATTGGAGACTGAGTGTAAGCTCGAAGGTAATTCCGACATGGCTACGGAACCTCCAGGAAGGCCAGAACTCCCTAACATAACTGAGAGGCCAAACAGTCTTAGGGTCTTCACTTTTTCCGAATTGAAGAGCGCCACGAGGAACTTCAGCCGCTCTGTAGTAGTAGGTGAAGGTGGCTTTGGACGTGTTTTTAGGGGAACAATTAAGAGCTCTACAGAATCCAGTTCAAAAATTGAGATTGCCATTAAACAACTACGACGCAAAGGGTTCCAGGCGAGTTGGTGACTGTTTCTTATTAGCTTGTTTTATGCATCTCATGGGCACTTTTTCGTTTTTAAAGAGTCAGCAATCATGCGCGTTGCATGTTTATTACATATTTTATTCATCATTATCAAGGTTATGGATGCAAATACTAGACTATGCAACACCTTAGATTGTTACTAATAATGCTTTCATGCTCCTTCACACGGTTGTCCAGTTTGGTTAACTGTTAATTTAAACTTATATATCCTACAAGTCGCTAATAGGACTGTCGTTTATAAGCTTTAAAAATTCATAAAGATAAAGGATTCGTCAATGTAACAAACACTTATACTTTTCTCTTTAGTAAATACCTAGAATATCTTTCATCCTTTCGGAAACGAAGAGGGAAGAAGAACCAAGAAATCAGTCATATTATATTGTGGCCTGGAACGTAGTTGTGTGATCTTTCGTTTTTTCCTTTTGTTTTTCCTTCACAATTTCTTGTGTGGGCAAGGTTGTCAAGATCGGGATCTTAAGTAGGATCGTTCTGCTTGAGTAGGTTTGTAAAATCGGGATTTCATGTAAGATCGTAAATGTGGGGCATCTAGAAGACTCGTCGTTTTTTGGTACCCCTTTGTTCAGCTCTCTTCCCTTGCATAAAGCTGTAGCTGAAATCATGTATAAGCACAATCTAGTTGGCAGTTCCACGGTGCATTTTGCAGTAATTGAGCATATTTACCAAACTAACACAAAACATGACCCAAATTCAGTTCAATACATTTACCGTAATGAAATTTCAGGGACACAAAGAATGGTTGACTGAAGTAAATCTTCTTGGTATTGTCGAGCACCCAAATCTTGTCAAATTACTTGGCTATTGTGCTGAAGATGATGAAAGAGGAATGCAACTGCTTCTTGTGTACGAGTATATGCCTAATGGAAGTGTTGATGATCATTTATTGCATGCAAATGCTAATTCTCTTTCATGGCCAATGAGACTAAGAATAGCCCTTGATGCTGCTCGTGGTTTAGCATATTTGCACGAAGGAATGGATTTCCAGGTATCTTCTGGTCTCATCATATCAAATTGGTTTAAGGAAACACTCAACATGATGATGCTACTATAGTTTAAATATGTAATTTGGAATCTGACAGATCTGTTCTTAAAGCTCCTATGGGTGCATGACCTGTCACGTATCTGGGAAAACTTTGATCTTTCTTTAATAGGGACAGTTTAAACTTTAACATTTTGTCGATGTGTAGAGTGACCATGTAGTAGCTGCTCATGCAACCACCACTACAATGATCTTCCACTCATAGTTTATCTAGAGTATGCATTGCTCATAACTTGATCGTAATTTTTTAACATAATTTGTTTAGTTCTGCGTGATGTCAGCTCTTAATGGTATTGGATAAGGATGTTGTCCATGTTCGGTTGTGTGTATTATTATTACAGAAAATGTGTTGATGTCGAGCAAATTTCTAGTAGCTGATCTTTGCCAATATACTCAGATAATTTTCCGAGATTTTAAAACATCCAACATCCTTTTGGATGAGAATTGGAATGCCAAGTTGTCAGATTTTGGATTGGCAAGAGAAGGCCCAAGTGGAGAACTAAGTCATGTTTCAACAGCGGTATGTGCATGTAGATATATTAAAGAAATACTTAGTTTTCTTGGCATCATAATTGTTATAATCGCGACATGCTTATTTAAACTCTTATATGCATAGTTAGAATCAGAAATCTTATTGCCTCTAGTCACTTGATTGAGATTGCGAAGTCAGTTCAGTTTGTATGTATTGTATCAACATCTACTGGATAACTTACATTGTTATTAGGAGATCTATCAGAAGTTTATCTTCCTTCCTTTCTTGTCTGCACCCTTGCCCTTGAAATTTTGAGTAAGGAATAAGTATAGAAGTTGTGATATTTTAATATGTATGATGTTGGCTATGTGCTATTAATCATTTGTTACAAAAGCACCAGTCATCATGTACAGATCACATGGCAATTTCTTATGTCATATTTCTGCGCTCATTTTTCTATCTAAATTCTCTTAAAACAGGTCGTAGGAACTATGGGCTATGCAGCTCCAGAGTATATGCAAACAGGACACCTCACGGTAAAAAACGATATATGGAGTTACGGAGTTGTCCTGTATGAGCTAATTACTGGACGCCGTCCGTTGGATAGAAACCGTCCAAAGGGAGAACAGAAGTTGCTGGAGTGGGTCAAGCCCTATCTATCTGACGTGAAGAAGTTCCAACTGATCATAGATCCTAAATTACAAGGACAGTACTCGTTAAGATCTGCCACAAAACTTGCTTCGGTGGCAAACAAATGTCTACTACGGCAGGCAAAGACTAGACCAAGTATGACCGAGGTTCTGGACATGGTTCAGAGAATTGTGGATGATATGGAAGCTATACCTCCGCAACCTCCTCCTAGGAGTCCAAACCCACAGCACGCAACTGCAGGACAGAGAAAAAAGAAAAGAACTGCTTTGAAGATATGGCTTGGCAACCTAAAATTTGAAAAGATGCGGTTTGAATGGCGAGGATGGGTTCCAAGACTTGTAAGGGCATGATGAAGGTTAGTTTACTTCAATATTTTGATTCTTTGCACCATGAGGCACAAACCTGACAAAGTAGAAACATTTTGGATTACATATATTGCAGCATACTCTATACATCTATCATTAAGAAGCAAATTTCATTTCCTGAGTTTCATAACTGGTTGGTGGTGATATACATGATGGAGGATTCAATCTCTTCGCATCTATGTAAAGGAGGAACGCTATTGTCATAATAGCAGTCCAACAAAAGTTGGTCTTGTTTTTCTTGTAATATTTGTTCTTATAAATACTCAGTTTGTACCAATATACAATGTATATGTTGTATACATCCTTCTGTAAAGGTATGCGTGCGTGTTGTAGATTAGCGACATGATGGCAGTTGCAAATATTGTCTTAGCTGTTTCTGTGTGTTCGTTTGTGGAAGAGATTTTAAATGTAAAGATCATCTCTTATTCATCTCATACCTAAAGACTGCGTTACTAACTTTTTGTTTCTTTTTACCTTCATATGGATTTGCTTACTCATGCCTACGAGATGATTGATATCTTTCGCTTGTTTTCTTCCGGGGTGAAGTAGTTAGCTTCAAGTATCACTTGCTTGCTGCAAATATCAAAGACCGAAAGTGTTTCCAGAAGAAGAATTATCACCCGGAAAAGGTGCTTCTTTTTAAAAGCAATCAACCATGTTCACCAACGTCTGTGTTCCATATAAAAAGATGCTCTACTTTAACTGCCCTCAAATAAAAGCACCACTTTCCTCTGTTACCTTTTGAAGTTTCGATTCACTGAACATTGTCTTTCATTAACCTTTTCAACTAAAAATCTCGAACCTGTCGAATGAATACTAATTAACATTACGCAACAGCAACAACTAAGCTGCTTTCCACTGGGCGGCCTCTGCTGATGCTTCTATTTACTACTAACTAATGAACACGATGTGGTGTGCTAGATATGTTATTTAATTTTCTTACAATAAAATACCTACCATATCTTAGTCTAAGTTAATTTTAGTGACAGAAAAAATAAATGCAAGCTGAGAAACTGCGCCTGGCTCACGTAATAACAAGTTAACATGACGCAGAGCTGAGAGAAGAAGAGTGAAACGGGGTACCCTACTATCATTTCATTCATTGCATTTCATTCAACGCTCCTGAAATGCAAGCGAAGAGCTTTGATTGCGACTCGAACGATAATTAGAACCGTTGCGAATCAAATGGACGGCACTGATTGTTCGACGCTCCGAGCCAGAGAAGTACGCGGTGTGTGGGACCAAATATCCTGACTGCATTCAGATTAGATGCGCTTGCCTGCGGTGGCGCAGACGAGATGCCTCCCGGCCCTCGTGATGGTTAAACGAATAAAAGACAAACATATTTTGCAATACAATCCTTCTATTGTTAATTTTAACTTATCTAGGTCATCTAATTTATTTTCATGTAAAACCTAGTTATCTATAGCAGAAAAATAAAATATTTCATGTTATAGATATTACTAAATTTTATTATTTAGGTTGTAAGTTGGAAATTGTCAAGTAGTACAATATAGTCAAGCATCGCACATGGTCCAGTACGTCCTTAACTCATCTGGACGTCCACGTGTAATGTTACCGTACGGCCCGCAGCCGGACCAACGGCGGATGGAGGTAGTCGAGGTAGACCGAACATTGACTACAGTCATTCTATATCTTTTGTCACGAAATGTCCTACCGAATATTTACTACTACGTTTTCATTTTCATCAACTTTAATCATCGGACAATCTCCTCGGATAGTATTCGGATAACTTAGGGTGGCTTATCGGTCTATTATAAAAAACAAATAGATAGACGAGTTGTGGTCCCGAGCCCAGTTAAATCGGGCAATTTAAGGCCCGTGACGTCTGCAAGATTCCTTCTTCTCTCTCTCACTCAATTCCTTATTTCGTTCATTGACGTTCTTGCTCTCTAATTCTTTCATTCCTTCTTCTTCTTTGTTTATCAACACAGTAGTTCATCTCTCGTTCTCATTCATTCTTAACACCATCGTGGCGTCTCGAAACCGTTCTCTTCTTCTCTTGCTCGTTCAATCGTTTGAAAACTTTTTTTTATTCCGCTGCGTCAATCAGAAGCAGGATTGCTAGTTCGTCGCGGGAAATTTTCGAAAACAGCGAACTGTCGTTGCGTAGATTGATTGATTTTTGCAGCGGTAGTAGAATCGACTTTGCTATTTGTTTTCCTGATTAATTCGTTTATTTTATTGATTTATCTGCTTGCTATAGAACTTTGGTATAATAGTTGGCCTTTAGACTAGATGTTTACATTAGCTTCAAGTTCGATCTGTTGCTATTTATGGTAATTTGCTTTATTCTTTTTCCAATGTTAGTCTATAGTCTCTTGTGATTTTTGTACTAAGATTTACAATGTTTTGTTTGCTGCTGTCCGTACTATATGTTAAAGTAATTCTTGTGAATTTTTTCCTACGTTTTACTTTAAATAGGTGTCATGTATTGATATTGTTTTATGAGATGATGTACTACGCTAAGGAATCTTCATGTTTGCTTCTTGATTTTTCTTCGCCCGGTCTTTTTTTTTTCCTCTCCGTTAATGGTTTTTTGGGGTTCATGCAATATGTTTCTGTTATATCAAGAGCTGATTAGTTGTGCTTCAGATTTTTTAATGGATGAGTTTCTTTTCTCGACTGATGCTCCGACTCAATTCTATAAATAAATTGAAGTAATAATATCGTAAAATCAGCTTCTGATTCAGCTCATTTAACAGATCAAATCTTTAAAACTGTCAAAGTGATTACTATAATTAAATTAAGCTAGTACCTGAATATAGGAGCTGCTTGCTTGCTTGCTTGTTGATCATACAGAGAGATGATGCAAGCTGATTTCTTATCATTAACAATCACAATTACCTCTGTATCAGTGGTTTGTTAGTGAGCTCTTGTAGATCCATTATGTTGGTGAAGGTAGTATTAATCTATTCCAATATTCATGTGTTAAAAGTATAGTTTGTGTTCTGAAGCTGCTCTAGACTTCATGGTTGGTAGTAGGTTTCATGACTCTCTCTCCCCAACCAGCTTAATAGGTTTGCACAGAACGAATTTAAACTTTGTTTCTGGGGATCGTTTGAGTCAATGATTCCAGCAACTAATGATTCTTGGACAAAGTTTGTGTCCTCACAATTAGTTTATGATTGTTCTTTGCATATAGACTTAAAAAAGAATTGTTAGCGTATCATCTGCTAAAGTGAAACATACACATCGGACTTTGTCTAATTAGTTTTCATGGTCATGCTTTTCCCATCTTGTTCACACTAACTACTCTTACTTGCTTCTCCATGCCAGTATTTTTTTTCTGATACTTGTTCTACTCATGTCTATGGTAACAGGTTTAGTTGCTTGCCTGGGGAACTTTTAGGCTGGAGGTTTAGTGGGCTCTGGGATATGCCAGGATATTGTGTATTCCAGGAGGTTCTGTGAGATTAACAATATTCTTGTTCTTTTTGGATTAGTGGATAAACCATAAGTGATGATTATGCATGAACAAGATACTGATGCCATTCGATGGGGTCTGGATTTTCTCCATATTGATCCATTTTCAATTTCTGGACACTTTGGTACCATTGTCCAGAATGACACCAACTCTTATGATGAGGCCTACGCAAGAGAAGGTAATTCTAAGGTAGAGTATACTATTGATGATAATATTGGGATTGCAAACATGCTCATCTGGAATTTTGTGAATCTTGCTATCGCAGAAGTATGTGAACCTTCACATGTCAATGAAGATCACACACAAACACTGTTTCTTTCACAAGATTGGTTCAGTCCTTATACCATCAGAAATTACTTTTCAGGTGCTGCGAGGTCTTGAACCCTTTTTTGTCGCATTTTTATGCTATTCTAGTTTGTGTCAGTTCATTTTTTTTAAGCTTGTGCAGAACATGAGGAAGCTGTAGAGGAAGAAGCAGATGATTTACAGTCTTCTAGCGCATCTTCAAGCCCAGGCCAAGAAGTATACAATGATGAGGAGTGGTCACTAGAGCTAACAGATGACTTTTCTTCCCTTGATGGTGAAATGGGCAAGAGGTTAAATCAGATGGTCCCAATTCCTGTAAGTCAAACTCTATGAAGCTTAATATTGTTTCTTTTTTGGTTGCGTCAGGTTTCAGCATGGACTCATCGAAGACCGTGTTTTTAGGCTAGTGGTTTTTATATGTAGTTGGACGTTTTTTTCTGGCATCTATGCTAATCTAAAGCACTTACCTCCATCCGTTGATCTAGGACTTCCTGAATGTAATCTTCTAATATCTATCAAATGAGGAAGATTGTGAACCAAAAGGTTGTGGTGAAGAAATTATTAACCAAAAACTACATTACACTGTGAGCATCTGAGTATTAACGGAAAAACAAAAAAACTTGATGATTCTTTTGGTTACCCTCCCTCTTCTGTGAACCTAGGGCAATATAACATCTTTTAGATTGTCATTTATTTTGGATCTTTATTTGTCAGCATTCTGCAGTTTAATGAACTTGCTGCACTTGAAGCATGTGTTGTGTTAACTTTAGATAACAGATGCTCATTGTAACTTATATAGTTCAATTCTCCATGTTCTCGTTTTAGATATCAGTGCCTTAAACTTGCTATCCTAGGTTTGTCTTTACGTGCTTTGAACATATATATCTCTTTACTTTCTTAGTAAAGTCTATTCATAGCTTGATCATTAAACTGCTGTATCTAATCACTAACATGCAGCATGTACCAAGAATTAATGGAGAAATCCCTTCTGTTGACGAAGCTACTTCAGACCATCAGAGACTTTTGGACAGGTAAAGCTGCTGCAGATGATCCAATTTCTCATCATTGACGTCTGATGCTAAGTGTAGCATTTTCTAATTATTTGTCTAATTAATCATTATTTTTTGAGCTTCCATTAGGTACTTAGTCCTACTTGGCAAAAAGTTCAAAAAATAAACCACAGTTCAGTTATGCTTTATTTAGCTGTTTTGCATTAACTCTTTATGTGCATCTATTGTGGTTTTATATTGCATAATATGAGATAGAATCTTGACAGATATTTCTTTATTGCTTTTTATGGTTCACTTATGAGGCAGTTGCTATCTGTTGTAGGTTGCGCTTGTATGATTTAGTGGAGCTTAAAGTGCAAGGAGATGGTAATTGTCAGGTTAGTAATTCAAAAAGTTATAAACGGCTCTCCACTTCTTGTGATTCATCCCGCTTTCTTTTCTCGTTGTTTTCCTTTTTTCTGGCATTGTTCTTTTTTGTATTGCAGTTTGAGTTTCTTGCTTATGTGCTTCTTGTTTTTACTTCTGTTCTTCATGTTGTATGCGAGATTAAACTTTGAACCTACATGACTTTCATGTTTATGGTAATAGAAGATTTTGTTGGTTATGTTTAATTTGTAGGAATAACTTGTATCTTTGTGCAATTCATGTTATTTCAAATCTTCTATCAATATTTTCCTTAGGTTATCCATTTGTTTATTTATTTATATTTCATCTTAATCTTACTTGCTACTCTTTTTACTAATAGGGAACTATATATCGTTTTTTCAGTTCCGGGCTTTGTCTGACCAATTCTATCGCACCCCTGAGCACCATACGTTTGTGAGGCAGCAAATTGTTAATCAGGTTGGTTTTAATGATACAATCCTATAGTTCAATTTTCAGCAATTTTTTTGTGATTTTTGCTTTCCTTTGCTATGGTTGTTTGAATTTCTTATGTGCCTTAATGATTTTTTCTTATTGGTTCAGCTTAAATCTCATCCTGACATCTACGATGGTTATGTGCCCATGGAATATAGTGATTATTTGAGTAAACTTTCAAGGTATTCACCACTTTGTAAAAGTTATGTTGGTTCTTGTTTACTGGAGAAGATGCCTCTTATTCATCCTTTTGTTCCTTTTCTTTTTGTATGGGTGGATGCAGGAGTGGTGAATGGGGGGACCATGTCACCTTACAAGCTGCTGCAGATTCGGTATGAAGTTTGTGAATATTCTTTTAGATGTTCATTGCGTGCTGCGTATTGCTACATTTATTCATTCTGAGCCACTGACATGGAAAAGACAATTGCTGTGCCGTGTAGTTCCGCCAGTTTTGATATTCAGCTCCACTTAGAATTTTGGAAGTTTATGACATTCTTGTTGCCTATGTTGGTTCTATAAAATCTTACTAATAAAAGTCGCATGTACTTGGGCCTGAGGTAAACAGCTTGAAGCCTTGAACCATCAGAAGTAGATTGTCTATTATCAGAACTTCTTTAATAACATATTTTGTTATTTAATTTACTTAAATTCCAGAATCTTGCATTCAATTATTCTGTGGCTCATAACAACTCTTTATCCATATAGCGATCATGAATGCCTTATTTGTGCAGGAGCTTTTTTGTCACATCTTCATGATGCAAAACAAACATCTATTCCTCCTTTGACTTACATAATTTAATTGTATGCAGTATGGTGTAAAAATTTTTGTAATAACGTCCTTCAAGGATACCTGCTACATCGAGATTATACCTGCTGTTCAGAAATCCAAACGTGGTATGTTATTATTGGTGTCGCGCACAATCTTACTTTTCGCTTTGAAACTTTAATTGTTGCTTGCAATAACAGGGTTAATGATTTGCCGCATCAGAGTCCCTATTTCGTCTTATTTGGAGTAGGTTCTGTTCTAGGCCTAAGCATGTTTAATCCTTTCATAAGTGCTTTGAAAATCTGGAACAAATTGTTATAGTTTTCTTTTTCATTTTTTTCCTGTTTGGAAACTAAAATGGCATTTATATGGTTTTGCTAATTAGGAAACAAACTCAGAATTTTAGATAAGCCTTTCTATGTAAGTTGGCTCTCATTTTGCAAATTAGCTATTGTGTGGTCCAGATTACTAGTGGAATTCTTTTGATAACTGCTCTCCAAAAAAAAAACAAAAAGTATTTTGGTACTTGGTTGTTGCTATGAATAAATGAAAGGTAAGCTGTAATGTTTCTTACCTTCAGAATTTCATCAGAAAATAGTTTCCTACATGCTTAACTGTTTGGAAATATTGTATTGTTATTTATTTGCTTCTGCAGTTATTTTCTTGAGCTTTTGGGCTGAAGTCCACTACAACTCTATATACCCTGAAGGAGGTAACTTCAAACTTGCAAAGTCCTATATTTCCATTCTAGTGCCTTGTTTTTATGTTATTAATCTGACGCTCTCATTCCACTCTTGCTCAAGTCCTATGAAGGATTTTCATTCCACCTTCTTGCTCAAGTCCTAGGAAAGATTTTATGTAAACCTCATGCTATCTGCTTCATAGAATTTTACTTTTATATGCCAGATTTGCCAAGTTCTGAGACCAAGAAGAAGAAAAGGTGGTGGCACTTTGGGCAGAAGCAGTAGTGTTGCTGTAGATTAAACTTATTAAACCCGTGTCGATTGACATGTCTGACTACAAGAGAAGATTTCAGGATATGCTGCATTCTCCATGAACCCGTGTCGATGGATTCACAGAGTTATGAAGCACCAAGTATAGGAGGCATGTAACAACTATTACGTATTTAGCTTCATAAAATTATAGTCTGATGTGTCTATATTATTTATATGCTTGAATTGAAAGAACGAATTTACAAGTAAATTTGTGTTAAGCTATATTTTTCCCTTGTTGATTGAATATTCTGGAACTCTGTACGATTCATTGGTTGAATTTCGGCATTATTTATTTTGCTGAAACCGTATGGCATATGAACTGGATTAAACTTTCAAGTCAAGTACCAAGCGTCCTGATGCCCAAGCCTATTAGTTCAACAGATAAAAATCGTTCAACTAGCTTTTGAACTAGTTCGAAATTACTTGAAGGGCTTATTTTGAATGTCCATAATTGGATTTTGTGAAAGTTAAAAATAAAAAATAATTTTTTTAAAAAAATAGAATTTATTTTTATATTTCAGTAATTTTTTAAAAATTAATTAAAAATTAAAAAATAAAATTATATTAAAAAATATGTGTAAATAAAAAATCAAAATTAAATAAAGTAAAAAATTTTTGAATTTTGTAAATAAATATAAAAATTATTTCCTAATAGAAATTGGCCAGAATTCTAAGCAACTGCCTTATTTGGATTGGCCTCTCTTTCTAATTTGATTTAGGATTACAGTACTATGGGTGTAGTTTTTTACGCACGAAAATAACTTCTTCTTTATTAAAAAATTATTTTAATATTATTTAAAAAATATTAAAAATTATTTTTAATTCATTTTTAATATAAAAATATATTATTTAAATAAATATTATTTCTAATAATTTATTTTTAAGAACTTATATTTAAATAAATTTATTTTCAAAACTAAAAAAACGCCGTGTGTTAGTTCATGAAGCTTCCTGACTCATTCGGTACCAAAAGAAAAAAAAAAGGCCTCCAAACCAATTTGAGCTAGGGAACCTTCTGGAACACTAACTAACCCGATTCGTTCGAACACCAATCAATGCAATGGCTCACTCTCGCAAACCCGACTACAACGCTACGCTATTCTACAGTACACTACACATAAACCCGTTTCGTTCTTTATAAAAGAAAATCCCCGCAGCAGCACAGCTGCCTTCTCTCCTCATCTTCAAAAGCTTCAGAACTCGTTCCTCTCTCTCACCTTCTGCATTTCTCTCTCAAATCCATGGCCACCGCCAACGCTATCTCTACACTTCAATTCTCCTCTCTCCTTGCTCGGTAATTAATCTATCAAATCTATTATGACTATCACTTTGCTCTGGTGTGGTTAATTGATTGATTTATGGTTTTGGATTTCTGAAATCAGCTTAGGATCTCTAGGGATTGTTAGTGCAGAAAAGGAGAGTACACCAGCAGCAGAGAGGAGTTAAAATGGATCAGGAGTGGTGCGGGCGGCGAGCAAGGAGATTACTTGACCAGAGCTCACGCTGGTTTTGAAAAGCTTGCTGATGCTGTTGGTGTTACACTTGTGCCCAGAGGTAAATTTATAGGCAATTTCTTGTTGAGATTCAGTAAGTCGTAAACTTGCTTTAGCTGATGGAGCCCCGTGGTATTCGTGGCTGTTTAAATTAAAATTTTGTTAGTCGTAGCTGCAAGAAAGTTTCTATTGTTGTAGTCAATTGGTTTAGCTGCGGATTGGGTATTAAGTAGTAGTAAGGTGGTGCGTGATTGTTTGAAATGACTGCAGACTTACGAGTTTATGGGATTCCATCAACTAGCAATTAAAACAAAAATAGCATCTTCAAAGTGAGTTTGTGCAACTATCTCAAATGTTGAAGTTGAAATTTGGTTCAACGTAGAGCTCTTCTTAGTAGTGTGATGTGGACTTAATGGTTTCCTTCCATTATCTGATTTTAATGTTCTCACTTCAGGAGATGTAATTTCCTATCTTTTTCCATTAATTTTCTTGGTTACTAACCTTTTTGTTTCTGTAAGCTGTAAGAGTTGGATGCTTTCTCATTTTGTGGCAAAGATACAATTCTCTGTTTTCAGCATGGGATAATCATTTAGTTGAAGTGTACCCGGAATTGTACCTGGAAGTGGCACTGCCTATGTTCACCTATCTACATGTGTTCCTGCCATCAAGGATAAAGCTAGAAGATGCTGATGAGAGGCTGGGTGCTCAGATTATACAAAAGGTTAGTTCTTTGACACTTCTGACTGTTTGTTCATAAGAAGTTGCCCATAGTTTATGCATTTTCTTGACCTCAACATTACTGATTGAAGTTACATAGGTCTAGTATCGAATAGATATAGTCCCTACTGACTCAAGTGGTGCCATCTTTGTAGCCATATACGAGGCCAATGGTGTGGGATGCTAAATCCTCCTTCTTGATGGAGCTGAATACTGTAACAGAATCTAGATGAGTGTGCTTTGTTTTCTTCCAAATTGTGGTTGCTTTGAGTGTGCTTAAGAACCACTATCAGATGCTACGTTCATTAATTTTAGGTTTCTTCAAAGAAGCTTAAAAAGTAGATGGTGAGAGATGTGTTCAGATAGTACAGCTCTAGCCTTAAATGTTAGGCAAGAGCCCACAATCTATAAGATTCTATAAACTGCTGATGAACTGTTTATTCTCAGCACTGATTTCTTGGTAAGCTAACTTCAAGTTATAAGACAGGCCCTTGTGGTGCCTGCTTCACTGATAGCCCGCAATTCTGGAGTTGAAGGTGAAGTATCATGGAGAAATAAAGGATAGTGTATGGGAAGTAGGATACAATGCGATGACTGCAAGTATTGTTGAGGTAGGTGTCATCGATCCAGCAAACCGGCAAAGGTGATGAGGTGTGACTGCAAGATGCTGCCTCTGTGGCTGGAATGGTTCTAACTACTCAAGCCATCATGGTAGAGATGCCCAAGCCAAAGGCCCCTGCTGCTGCACCTGCATCAGGTATCCTTTCCGTCTGAGCAAATTGAGTGTTGAATGTTTGAACAAACAAACTTTGTAAGCAGAGAGTGGAAGTAGAGTGTGGTTTCCATGCTAAGAAGACCATATATCATTCTGTATGCTATAGGATGCCTCCTCCTATCCGTGATTCTCATGCTTCTTTATTGTTAGGTACTTAGGTCAGTTTTTTTTGATGATGTGTACTTATTCTGAAGTAGAGGTTGCATTCTGTAGTTGTTTCCCCTCTGGAAGCATTGAAATGCAAACACAGAATTTTTCTGTGGACTCAAAGAGAACTTTTGTTTAAATGAAGATTGTTCTGCCTTTTTGATACCGCCCTTCAACATGCAAAGAAAGCTGATAGGTAACACTGCCCAACTAAAGCACAGGCTTGCGTTAGGAATAAACAGGACGTTGTTTGGATTTTGATTAGTTGTCTCTGCCATCCGGCAGAGTAGCATCCATATAATTTACCTAACATAATGCTAAAGACTATATTAAACGTATTACCATTCAGCTGTAGCAGCTCTTCTTCTGGGAGAGATCTTTGCTTTCAGAGACTTCTGCATCGCAACAGTGAACTCGGGTTTTTCTGTCAAGTCGACCTCCTCACCATCCACAGTCTTCCACTCAAACTGCGCCACCAAATTAGCTACAAAATACTCCAAATGTAACATTGCGAGGTTGAGCCCAGGGCAGATCCTCCGCCCTGCGCCGAAAGGCATCATTTTGATTTCCCTGCTACCAGTTATGTCAAGGGCTTCGCCCTCACCACCAGGAAGGAACCTCTCTGGTCGAAACTCCATAGGGTCCTTCCACACCCTCTCATCCCAGTTCATCTCGGTCACCATAAAGTTCACCGTTGCATGCTTTGGGATAACATACTCCTCTAAGATAGTATCTTCAATAACTGCATGGGGAAGCACAAAGTGTGCTGGAGGGTGCCGGCGCAACCCCTCCAAGATGACTGCCTTGAGGTATTGCATTCCTTGCAGCTCCTCCTCATTCACTTCGCCATCTCTCTCCCGCTCAACAACTCCATAAATCTCCTCCACCAGCTTATTCTGAATATTGTGGTCCTTCACAAGGTTCGCCATGATCCACTGCAAAGCAGTTGATGTCGTGTCAGTGCCTGCAGTGAGGAACTCGGAGCAGAGCGACACAATCTCATCGTCATTGAGCTTCCTTCTGCCCTCCTCCGGCAACTCAACATCAAGCAACGAATCCACATAAGAGTACACAAATCTCTCTTCACCAGAAGAACTTCGCTTCTGCTTCAGCTTGTGTTCTCTACGAGCTTGGATCAACGGCACGTAAAGCGCCTTCCGCTTGTTCCTGTACTCCAGTGCCTTGATCCACCTCTGCCTAAACAAAATTCTCGTGATCGAGGGTACGAAAGCGAACACGTTCAGCTTGCTGGCGAACAACAAGAGATCTCTTTGCGCTACTTCGATTTCCCTGTGGAAACAATATAAACCAACCAAACAAATCAAATATAAAAAACAGGACCTAAATAAGGATTTCAGCATATATACCTGATAGCCTTCTCATCAAGCTTCTCACCAAAGCACATGAGAACAAGTAAACAAAACATAGCAAACTGAAAGCTCTTGATAACAACAACACCACCATCATTCGATTCAGCGGCATCACCGCGGAGCCTAGAAAGAAGGATGTCAAGCACCCAACGGCGTGCATGGCCGAAAAGCTTCATCCTCGAAGGATGAAGAATCTCTGCAGTAAGGTTGCGTCTCAGAAGACGCCATATCGGACCATAAGGCGATCCGGCAATGTTTCTCTGTCGCATCAAAATTGCAGGAGGAGGACGGTCGGCAAAGACGGCGCTGTTTTCTATAAGAGCAGCGTGAGCGATCGAACGGTCGGCGATGAAGATGGATGAGCGAGAACCAATTTGGAGACGGATGATAGGGCCGTAGTGTGAACGGAGAGAGCGGAGGAGAGTTTCTATGTAGAGAAGAGAGAAACGGTTGCGAAGCCATAAGAGATTACCGAGAAGGGGAACGGAGAAAGGGCCTGGAGGGAGACGGCGGTGATCGTTGTGTTTGCGGATGGAGAGGAAGGTGAGGAGGAGCAGGTTTAGGACAAGGCAGAGGGAGAGGCTGATGATTAGCAGAACCCACTGCTCCATTTGCTCTCGCTCGCTGTGTGTCGGGCTTTGTTTTGTTTTTCTCTGATCGTAGCCATTATAGCAATTGGTCGTGGCAACTTTTCAACTAAACTCTTTATTGGATAAACATACGCAAGAGATTTGGCTTCTTCCTTTTGATTATTAGTTTAGTAAAGAAAATCGCGGATGAAAAAATCAACAAGGCGGCATCACCTGTTTTGCCAAGACAGTACAAGTCTACAAGGTCACAGATCACATGTTAGATACATTTGACTGATAATGTATGTACAAGCCTTGCTTTGCCGCATGAGATAAATATGAAAAGGATTGGAAATTGCACTGACATTGTCAAGAACAAAAACTAATTGCTGATTAATTAGGAAAAGAAAAATACTTTTCAACGAGATACTGGATGCCAACTTAGGTAGCAAACAGCAGCGCCCTTGCTTTACAGTTTTTTAACTAAAAGATAAAAAATTTTCTCTTTACAAGATGATCGATGATATCCTTTCACCTACTGCCTCTCAGTTTGCCAAAATCTACACAGGCTCTTCGCCTTCTTGACATATTCTCCTAACCTGTTCTTTTCTATAGCTCTTTTAAAGAAACAGCTGAGCTAATAACCTGAAGAAGTTAGATAGATACAACGAGTACTGGAATATACATTGGAATAACAGAAAAATTCTTTTTCCAACAGGCCTCAATTTATTTACAGAACAAGACCTTTACTAGGCACCACCTTCTCCGCTTATACTGACAATAAACAACTCTACCTTTTGCAAACTACTTCCATTTCTGTACAAAAAGATCTTCACAGCAACTTTCAGGAAGCATAAGATGATGATATCGCACTGCGTCTTTCTGGAAAAGCAAAGAAAAGACAATTTTCAGAATGAACAATTCAGGATTCAATAGTAAGTTTGAAGGCATCGCATCGCAACTGCCATTACCTCCAGCTGTAATAAGTTTCTCCACACGAGCCACAATGTGTTTTCCATATGTATACTTCTTCAAGGCATTCAAATGAACTTTGATCCTGGAGAGAATCAACTCACGGTTGTGATCATCACATGTCTCAAGCACTTTCTGTACAACATAGTTCCCATATTGATCCTTCATCATAGCCTGCCAAACAAATGTTGATAGATACACCATGATAATGCTTTCTGAAACAAGACAAATACTACAGTCCCTTACAGGGCACTCTTATTCAGACGACATGCTATAGCAATCAAGCAAAAACGGTATGACATTTCCTTGCACAAACGTGCTAGTTGCATCATCAACAATAAGTCTCTCGAAATTCTTTAATCTGACATGGACAACTTTCTATTCATCCTCCTTACAGTTTTATATTTAAATTCATATTTCAAATTTCTTATATGCATCGGTACAATAACATGCGACTTACCTATATGACTTTTGAGACGATAATCCAAAGCACATTAAGCACTAGATCAAGACACATGGAGTAGGATATGTGGCCATCTATTAAGAGTTAATTGTCTAAAACGTACCTGTAAGGGTTCATTTTCATCGGTAGTACCAAGCATCTCATTTATTAAGAGCTGGCGTTGTTCAGGAGTACCATGGGTCAAGCACTTTTCAACAACATTAGAAGCAAACTTCTGCTGGCTCATCTTTACTATCTGCCCAACAAGCTTGTTGATTATAGCAGACCTTTCTTCTGACTTACCTTGTTCCAGAACATGCTAATGAAACATCAGAAAAGAAAAGGAATTAAGCTTCATACATGACCAAGCCAAACCAAGCAGTGTCAAATTCTCAAAGAGAAAAAAGAACTGCCCATAGGAAAAAGGAACCAGAATCCAACAAGAAAAAATTAACTCCAACAACAGGAGCACATGATCATATGTAAATCAAAGTGGTAAAGCATCGTACTTGAACAACATAATTGCCATATTGGTCCTGGGACAAAGTACAAACAGACTGCAGAATTTCATCCATCATCATGCTTTGTGTTTTGGGGTCATCACAATGCTCCAATACCCTCTGAAATAACCAATCAGGTAATCACAGAGTGAAAAACAGCAAACTTAACAGATAAGCATTAGAGATTGGTATTTTATGTGGACCAAATAAGTTAACAAAGAAATTAAAAAGCACCTGGATCACTCTACAGCCATAAGGATGCATAGAAAGTGGCAGAACTTGTCCATAGAAGGCAGAAATGATGAACTGTATCTTCTCTTGAGGCACACACTCAATGCACTTTTGAATTACATGGTTTCCATTCTGATCACGAACACATTTCATCACAGAGCCATCAAGCTCTGCAACCATTTGAGTCTGATAATCTATATCAACAACCTCTAATGCCTGTAAGAAAAAAGTCATATCGTAAATGTCTTAACAAAATATGCTCAAGTACACAATATACTGATGAATTTGCACACGGCATTGATTATCTGATCAAATGTACAAAAGCAATACCATGTAGCTACTACGCAGATAAGCATCCACATCAATTCATGAGAGAGAGAGAGAGAGAGAGAGAGAGAGAGAGAGAGAGAGAGAGAGAGAGAGAAAGAGAGACCAGGTTAAAAGAACAGAAGTTTGCACTACCATACCTTCTGAATGACTCTGCAGCCATACATTTGAAGGCTCAGTGGTAGAACATGACCAATTAGCTGGCTCGCAAGCTCTTTTCTCTGACTTTCTGTACCATGCTCAAAAAACTGCCACAAAAGCATGTAACAGAAGGTTCAGCATCTATATTGGTAACTGTGCAGTCTGTGATAGTTTAAGAAGGGAGATGATATACAATTACCTTCTGTATGACGTAATTCCCAAAGACATCTGTCATTAAAGCACAGGCATGTGGAAGGATCTCAGGGAAAATTTTGTTTTTCTCTTCAATTGAAGCAGTCTCCAGCTTTTGTTGAATAAATCGACTTCCAAACTGATCCGCACTGTTGCGAGCAAATAACAAGTTAGTAACAGTCAGCCATGAGAAGTGATGCCAAGCTTCCATAAGGATGGGAAAACAGGTAGTACCTGAATTCAACTACATGATCTACAATATCTGACAATTCATAAGATCTAGCTTTATTATTCTTAAATTCATCTAACAGTGATGAACTAAAACCTTCACCAGCAACCCCATTTTCTGTACTCCATACCCCCATTGATCCTCCATCATTCCTGGACATCGAAGGAAAATGGCTAAGCCTCTCACTCTGCATAAAAGGGTTTCCTGCAGTCAAGGAGGTGGTGCTAGACAATGGACAAGTCTGATATGCCATGCCAAGGTTGAAAGCATGGTTTCCATATATTCCCTGATTTAAGACACCAGTTTTGTTTACGAGGGGCATATCATATTGCAGTTTCTGTTGTGCAACCAATGCAAGATATGCCTTCTGATATGCAGGAAAGTCCACCTGAGAAGTAGCGAGAAGATTCCTCCTTAAAGAAGGATCTATTCTTGAATAGGGAAGTGGCCCAGACTCCAGAGCTCCCTGTAAATACTGAGCATGTGAAGGATCTCCAACAGGAAGTTGAAAATTTGATCCGAGCTGGCTTCCACCTCTATTCTGATAAAGTACTTCTACTCCACCTGCTAACACAGTACCTGCAATGTTTAGCATAACAAATATGAAAGCACTCAAATCTGCTTGGTTTTTAGGAAAGGAAGGAACAAGCTTACCTTTATCAAGATGACTGTTGAGTGGACGTCCTTGATTAGCATAGATATTCGGCAAGGCTCCATTTATGTCAGCATGTTGGTAGTGACTACTAGAACCAACAGAATTATTTAACCCCATGGAAGCTCCCTTGTTATAGAGGTTGATAGAAGGTGAAGGCTTTGCCAAATTAATCCGCCCATTGCGAGCAGCTAATTTAGACAGCTCGATATCATTCAGAATGCCATTTTTCTTTGACAATTCATTATATAGCAGAAAATTATCCTGGACGCCTGCAATATCAGGTTTGTTAGCAATGTCTTGCTGAAATTGACCTTGAGCTTGATCTCCACTCTCACATATCATATGCTTTGACAAGCTCAACCCGGAAAAAGCAGCTGCAACATCAGCAGAATCAGATCCTATGCCATCAGCTCCTACAATTGATTTTCTATCAGCATCAGGTACCCTTCCCCCTATTGGGGGGAGAGAGGGGCTGGATCTACCAATAGGTAGACGATCTGGGGCGCCAGTTCTTGCAGGAGTAAGAACAGAAGCAAATGAATGGGACATTGAAGATCCAAGACTCTGAACTCTAGCTAGGTTAGGAGAAGCTGATCTAGAGGGCAAGTGCTCAGGTCCATTTTGAAGCTGTGATAGCTGAGATTCAGCAACTCTCAAGGGATCAGCTCGACTACCAAATGCATTGAGACTAGCCGGGCGGGAATTCTGTTCAGTTATGGACGTAGATCGGCCCATATCTTCCTGCAGTAGTACTAATATATCAGTTGGGGAATACAAAAATACTCTTTCTAAATCAACATAGAAGTACGGTATCAACACTCAAGCTAGAGGTGATAACAGAAATATAACAGACAGAGTAGTGGGTTCTAAGAGTCCTTTACTTGATATAGGTCAGACAAAATAACTAAATTCCAGCAATCATGCAAGTCCAGGATATACATACATCATGCATTAAGGTAGATTGTCAGGTTAGAGCATGAAACAGAACTATCTCATCCTTAGATGGAAACCAATTAAGTGATGTACTTAAATGGAAGGGTGTTCTTGCTATACATGTATAACAAGTAAACAAACAAATTCAATCCAATATTAGGATAGAAAGCTACAGCTGACTTTGACATACAAAGCAGTTTTTTTCCCTCAGTAAACCAGCAAGCAAATATTTGCACCTGGCATAAGGTGTAGTAAAAGCAGCCAAGCTCTGTGCAAAGCACCAGATGATAGGCAGACTAGCCTCAAGAAGGAAAAATATTCAAGAACAGAGAAAACAGGAGTGGCACAAGCATAAGCTGATAAATCCCAAGAAAGATACGTTCAGATAAATCTTTATATGTTCAATCAATTCTACTGAAAAGTTGAAGATATAAATGCCAGTATCCAATATCTATATAGAGCTAAATCAAAGTAATCCAGTTTTCCCAACATAGGCATAAGGAGAAAACCCATACTGATCACACCCACAAGCTGAACTTCCCATAATATCTGGCAAGAAAAGTAAAACAGGAAGCATCTCTAGACCAAAACATATGCACAAACTTAAATATGAAGGAATACCATGGACGTAACAACATAGGAGATAACAATGTCTGAGCATTTATTATGTCTAGCACAAAGTAAAGATGGCTCACCAAATATCAATTCCACCTTATATCAAGGAGACAACATAGCTACACACCAAAAAACACATTTTTTTCATCCACAGATTGGTTATAAGACAATGCAGCACAATTATTTTCTCATTTAAAGCAACTACAATCTCGTGGACTAATAAGAACTAACTGCAAGTTGATGAATAATACCATATTCAACAGAAACACATCTGAATAACATTATGAGACAATTAAAAGGATTGCTGACAGGAAAAAAAGACAGGCGTATAACTCAGAAAGATGGAAACTTGTCTGGTAATATCAATATAAACTCCACCTTATATCAAAAAGACAAGACCACTAAAAACCAATAAACACATTTTTTCAATCACGAATTCATTGTAAGATAATGGAGCACAATCATATTTCCATTTGAAGTACATACTCATACCCAAATAAAACTAATGTCAAGTTATGAGACAACCAAAAGGATCGCTGGAAAGAGAAAAAAACAGCAAGCATAAAGCTCAGAAAGACTCCAATGCTAATATCAACACCAAATCCACCTTATATCAAGGAAGACAATGCAGCTAAACACCAAAACACACATTTTTCTTCACTCGCTAATTAAGTTTGAGACAATGCAGCACAATCATATTCTCAGTTAAAGCAATTACAATCCCATGAGCGAATAAGGACTAAGGTCAAGTTGATGAAGAACACCATATTCAACAGAAAAACACACCTGAATAACATCAGCGAAGCTCTTCCTCCTCCCACCCAACCCAACGTCGGCCAAACCAATGAGACCATTCGACCCCCACTCACCCGACTGCTGCCTTGAAAGATTCTGTTGCTGGTTCCACCCTTCCAATTCCTTCTGCAATGAGACACCGGGCTGAAGCGAGAAGAGCGAACGATTATCACCATCACCACTTTCGTCCCACCTTGCATTCCTATCACCGATCCCTCCAAACGCGTGAAATCTCTGCGCCGCTCGCCAATCTTCTTTCGAAATCATCGGCGGTGGTAATCTAGGGTTCAGATGCTCGTTGGAGTAGTAATAAGAAAGATAAGCAGGGTGCGCTCGAATCTCTTCTTCCGACGATGCCGTTGCAGGATTGTCGCCAAATAATTGACCAATAGCAGCCCGAGAACCTTCTACGGTTGGAGGAGCGCTGCCGCTGCGATAGATATTGAGCTCCCGCTCGAGCTCTAGTGCTGCCGAAACACGTGTCGCGTTCTGATGCGGCTCCCGCAGTACCGCATCAAGCTCTCTCTCAAAATCATCGAAATTTGCACCGCCCCTCATCCCCGTCACCGCTGCCGGTGAAATCTCAACCAAGCTTCCGGTGACCATGCAAATCAACTCGCTAATGCTTCAGATTGTCACCAACTGTTCAGCCAATTGAGTCCCAAAAAACGATCAAAAACCCTTCTTTCTATCACGTCGAAGAAATTTAAGGTTTTTCCAGAACGATTGATTGGTCTTAGATATATTGGGGGAGAAAAGATCCAAAGAAAGAAAGAAATAGAAGAGAAGAGAGATATCGAAAGAAGGTGGCGCAGAAGGGTAAAAATGGAAAAGATGAGAAAGAAAAAGAAAGAACTGCCTTCTATATACGTCTGGAACAAATCACAGCCGTTGTTTGAGTTGTTTAGAAGTTCATAAATCGTTGGATTAGATCTAGATGGCTGAGTCTGGCATGGAAGGGTTCACGCAATTATTTACTGTTACTGAAGGAAGAAAAAATGATCTGAACCGTCTGTTTTACTAAAGATATGGAGATCTTAGCCGTTTAATCAAGCACGTGATGAATATATCGATTAGTTTCAATAGTAGATGCAGTGACCGCATAGTGCGGGCATGTGCAGATGATGGGAGAGACAGGTTGATGGTGGACTTCAGTAAACGTGGAGATATTGAATTTATATAGATCAGGATGAATAGACGGTGATGGTTTGTTTGAAAGATGGATCAACGACAGTAAGGATTTCGAACTACTGTTTCTTTTATATTTGTATTTTAAATAATCAATTTATATAGTTCATTGTATTGATTATTATTATTATTATTATTATTATTATTATTATTATTATTATTATTATTATTATTATTGTTATTTAGTTGAGAATTTTCTATCAATCATATAATATCATATCAACTCCAATGTATATTAAATTAAAATTTCTTAATAAATAGCACTAGCGGTCGTAATTTGCTTGGAACTCGGTCGGAGAACTTTCCTGTTGTAAATTTGGAGTGCGGTTTAGGGCATTTTTTTATTACTATCAAAATTTATTTTCTTGTTCCAAATTTTGGATTAATATTTTACGTATTTTAATCATGATTCAAAATTCTATATTTTCACAAGTGATAAATATTTTTTTGTCAAATTTTATTTCAACTTTCTTTTACATATTTAGTTACTACTATTAACTTTAATTTTATCTGATTTTTATATAAAAATTTATTTTTACAAAATTTGACCATACAAAGCTCACTTTTATATGATTGAAATACTTTTATACGATTGAAATACATTATTAAATCAAATTTGCGTCTAATATGCATTAGATAACCATAACTATCAAATGCGTTGATCATAATTTAGAGAACGTTTGGAAATATCTATGAATAAAAAAATTCTCAAATATTTTAAAATTTTTTCAAAACAAAATTATGTTTTAATAAAATAATAAAAATAAAAGTTGTATAATATATATATTTTTATATTTTTATATTTTTAAAATTTTAAAATATTATAAAATTTTATTAAAAAATAAGAGATATTTTTTGAAATGAAAAGTATTTGACATGCTAAAACAAACATCACTAAGGGCGTGTTTCAAGCACTCGTAACTCTACTTTCTTTCGCTAAATTTTGAATTTCGAATAATTTATATGTTTCAATTACACAAAAAATTCAAAACTCTACTTTCATATGCAGAACTTCAGTTCTAATTTTTTTATTTGCACACTTTTTAATACAATTATATTTTTCAATTTTCAACACACTTCTAGAATATAAACACTGAACTCCACTTTTATTTTATTTTTCAAAAAACTCTACTTTTTATTTTTTATTTTTATAAAACTCAGTTACAAGCATTTGAAACACGTCCTAAATCTTTCATTCAATGGACTCCATTCAATGTACGTTGAATATAACCCTCCCTTGCCTTTCCAGGTGACCATAATTGACAATTTGGGGACATTCCATAACAAAACCACGAGAAACAATGTTGCCTAGTATGAACCATACCATTACAAAGTAAATATGACGAGAACAATGTAATGTTTTATCAAACAGTTCGAATGTCATACAAACTGTAAGCAATAAATACACAAACGTAGTTATTTCAATTGTTATTGGGTTTTGTATTGCTCACGAATCTAGTACATACTGACCAATAAAGTTCAGTCTGGACACTCAGATTTCAATCATCGTCATTGTCGATCATTCTTCGGATGTCATCGATCGCCAACCATGCTTGGTGACCAGCTACCACTTCATCTTGCTTTTCACCATCCTTCCAGAGCTGTTCCATACATAATGTTCTCACCAAAAATAATGCAAGAATAGACCAAGAGGTTGACCAACATTGATGCTTAAAAGAAAAAAGTAGAGAGTTCCCTCTTTACCTGAATAGTGGGCATCTTCTGTTGGAATCAAACACCGTATCCACATAAGCATAAAACAAACAAAACCAAGTTAGTCTCAGCTATCCTCAAGTTGTAGAGATCAAACACATGGAGTTGCAAAAACTCCAACTACATTATTTGGAAAGGAAAAGAACAAACTGTATTTGTATTCATGTTAATTAGGATACAAAACAGAGGTCTTATAAACCATTGTTTTTGAGGTTGGCGGTGTTCTCAAGTCTGGCTTCATAGTACTGTAGTACATATTGAATTTAAATAAGACTTTTGCTTCAAATTTGTGATGTGCATACTGTGCATACATGTGTGATGGAGGAAGAGGTGTTCATAAAGGAAGACTGAGAGCTTGACTTACAGAAACACCAGCGCGATTAACAAGCCTCTGCGGAACTGAGTTGACATCCACACAACAGAAACGCATGCTACATAATTTTAGAAGTATTAACCTTAGCCCATTCATTTCAAAAAGGAAAACAAGAAGTTGTGCTTTTAAGCATGCGTTTGACAAGACGCAAGGCTCAGCTTCACATAGACAAGATCTTCAGCATGCACAAATAAAGAATGGTACAGTCTAGTACTTCACCTGCAAGATATTAGCTGAATCATTGGAAAGAACAATAGATTAGATAATTCCCTAACCTTGGATGATATTCAGCTGCCAGCTTTTCCAATTTTGGCTTTAAGTATATGCATTTTCTGCACCAGCTTGCCATCCTGAAATAAAGTCCAAATTTTCTACTCAATCATCATACAGAGTATCAACCCAATTGTTTGACCTACATTTAACAGCCAACGCTAGCACAAACTCAACATATGGAGACAACGCTAATCAAAATATTCAAATTTCGTAGTCTATTTTTAACTATTGATACCATGATGATAAAAAGTAGCATCGGTTTAGTACCAGAACATAGTTCTTCCAAAGTCCCTGTATGCAATTGCGATTCAAAAATTAATTTCATTTTAGGAATCAACAAAAAGCAACGGAATGTCAATTGTGCTTGAAAAGGAGACGCCAAATTCCAAGCGTTGGGAAAAACAAAAGAAAAGAATACAAAATATGTAGAATGTATGGAACGGACCAAAGTATGATGAGAGGTTCATGGTGCTCGTGTGCCTCAGCGACGACTCGATGGAACTGTTCTTCGCCGGCGATCGGCAAGAGCTGGATCGAAGACGGTGAGCCATCATCGTCACCGTGCAACGTGTCATCGTGTGACCCACCAGCAACGGACAAGACGGAAGAAGAAGAGGGCACAACAGACGTTGTCAACCGGGTGAGTCGGAGCCGAGGGAGATGGAGTTTGAACGGCGGAGATGGAGAGAAGCGGCTGAGTGGTGGCGGCGCCGACGGTGGACGGAGGTGGCGCGATGGCGGGGCGGAGATCAGGGAAGCTTCAGACATGATTCGTGTTGGAGTCTTCGCTTAGAAGTCTAAGGTTGAATCAATCGCGTGTCTGCAAGCAAAAAACACTTCGAGTTCGAACTCCCCCTCTATAGCTAGCTAATAATACTTTGACCTAAATATCAGATATGTTTTCAAACTTTGGAAGAATACCAATTCTGACTCATCAGAGACTTCTGCAAAATTCACACTTGTCTTTGTTTTTTTTTTTTTTTTTTTTGTTTGTGCAATGAACTATTTCTCCTATTCGAAGTCTAAAAACAGAAGAAAGTATGAACTTTTGCTTTCAAGAGTCGATCCAAAAACGAAGTGAGAATTAGGTCATATTTAGAAATACTTATAAAATACAATTTTTTAAAATAAAAAACATTTTCATTTTTTAATAATAAAATTTTGTTTTTAATATTAAAAAATAGTAGTGCAGTATCAATTTTTTTATATTTTTTAAAATTTTAAATAAATATAATATTATAAACATTTTAAAATATAAAATAAAAAAATTCTAAACGCTATGGAACGTAGGACCAAACAATGGCTTAATAGAAAAATAGTGCGTTAATACCTTGAGCATAAATGTTAAATACTAATTTAAATCATTTTACAAAAGGCATAAGGGCACCTTTCAAATTCCTCAAAGACGAGGAGGAAAGAAATACATAGAGCCTTCTCAGAAATACCAACATTCCCAGCTAGCAAATAGCAATTCATCAATGGTTATCCTGGATCACTTGGCTCAGAGGTATGCTGCAATTCAGTGACAATTTGCTTGTGACCAAACCACCTGGTGATCAAACTTCGAAGACATAAGACTCGAATGTGTTCAAGATATGGCTTTCTGTTTTTTGTTTTGGCAAGTTTGAAAGATCAACCCTACGAGCACCCTTACTTCGAAGGATACATATTCAATGAAATCTAGTGAAGGTCCATGCATAACCTCATATATTCCCCAAAAATTGAAGAAGCAAGAATTAGGCATGCATGCATACACAGCTTAACCTTCTGGCTACATGCCTTGAAAAACATGGGGCACAAGCATACATGGGAAGGTATCCGGTACCTACAAAAGATCAACATGATCAAGCTTTGTTTCTGAGTTCTCCGCGTGGCTAAAATGCTCGAATACTAGCTCAAGTTTGAACATGTTGATCATTTAAGAAGAAGATAGTCTTGGAAGACAAGGCGTGCAACCAAAAAACGTTTCAACATTGTAGAGATTTACTGGAAGCAACTTGTAAGTGTACAATATTCTTAATCCTAAAAGGCAGCTCTTCATGTTCTACAGCAGGAATTTACTGCTTTACATAATCAAGAGTGAATATTCCCCAAAAGTTAATGGCATCAACTAAACATGGAGTTCAAAAGCTCTCTAGAGCCCAAGAAGAACAAGAAAATATCATTACTTCATGTGCCTGCCAAAAGTAGTTTAAAAGTGCAAGCTAAAAACTACTACAGGGCCTGAAGGAAGTTGAAGCGACATTATTTAAGTTGGAAGTGGGAAGTAACACCAACAAACAACCATCTAATGAAACATGACACGGTGATCTAACATAAGAATCAATGCTACTAACATAATATAGCTTGCCGTAGCTATTTCTGAAATCATGTTCTCCCTGAAATACTAACTTGCAAAAATCACCTACAGAAGATGCCATGCTTTCAACATCAATGATTTGGAAACAGCAATATAGATCTAATATTCAAAATTCTGTTGATTATAGTGTCACTAGCACTAGACTAAACTAAGCCGAACTATACCAGCATTCCACCAAACTTGGCCTAGCTCCGAAAACCTGGACCAATACTCAACTCAAACTTAATTCATGTCGAATTTCGGTAAAATCTCCTTCTAAACTCAATGGTAAACCTGTACAATTTCATAATGTTGACATTCTAACTACAATAGAAAGAGAAGAATAAAATCAAAGTATCAAACAAGACAAATACAAAAGTTACATGCTCCGGTGACAGACCACATCTAATACAACTCTAAAATGGCATTAAACAACTCAAGATTTCCCTGCTTAAAGTGATGGATCTTCTAGTGAGAAGCATAGAGCAGAGGTCTAGTGAATTCCTGTATATACTTCCAATCATGCATATCTAATTGTTGTAAGCCATCAAAGTGCTCAATCCTGCTATCTCTCACACTGCTTGGAAGGAATTTGTCGAGAAACCATTTCTAAAACTCAGTTAAAGACATAAGTTCCGTACTTGTCATCCTCATGCTCCTCACACTCTCAAGCTGGTGTGGGTAAAAGTCCTTTATCATGTCTGTCTGAACCACAGGATAGGGATACTTCCAGATAAGATGACCTCGTAGGTGCTATGCCTCCTATTGCTTTGAATCCTCTGGTACCCAAGTTCATGCGCTAATAATCCGAGAGCAGTAAACTTAGACAATTGTGGCTTCGTCAAGCGATATTCAGTATGTGTCGAGAGATTCAGAAGCTATTGTTCAAGAGGTGTCTATCGAGAGATTCATAAAGCAGAGCTCACCTGAGTTTCGTGGGGAGCACTCCAAGAATCCTGAGGAGTTCTTGAGCAGGATGAAGAATATTGAAACTGTAATGCATTGATCCTCAGAGAAGACATTAGAGTTTGCTGTATACAGACTCAAGAGTACAGCTTTCTCTTGGTACGAGAGTGCGAGGTGCATGAGGACGGCGAGTGCAGAACCTATGACTTGGACAGAATTTCAGAGGTTATTTCTTGACAGATTCCTTTTTACGAGTGTGAGAGATAGCAGGATCGAGCATGCCGAGTGCTTACAACAATTAGATAGCCTGTTTGGGATTATGTTCAAGAGTTCACTAGAAGTGTGCCCTATGCCCCTCACTTGTTGCTCACGTAGGAGGAGAAGATCCCTCGCTAGATGTGTGTACCTTATGCCACTCACTTGTTTCTCGCCAAGGAATAGATCAACCCTGCAGCTGCATTAAAGACACAGATGAAGAGTGCTTATAGTTTGTATAACCAACACACTTATCAATCCACACACAATGATGATTCTCCCATTGAAAATCAATTAGCAAAATAAAATCACTTTCTTAATAAAACAGCTATACAATTTTAGTATTGCTAGAAAGAAAATGAATGACTATAAGATCACTACAAGCACTGGAGCAGCACGTACCATTTTTAGCACACACCTTTTGCAGGAACGATAAAGATGTCATCATGGAGGCTAGTAAGCACGGCACTTATCACAAAATCGTGTATGTGCGGCCTGTTAATCATCACAGAATAGTTGGAAAAACAAAGTACATATGTGTGAAATTCGCTGCATAAAGATTAGATACAATTTCTTCTTGTACATCAAATTTCACCTTTAATATGTGATAAACAACACAGACAGAGACGCTTTCTAGGAACTGAACACACAAACATATAAATGAGCATAACTATTAACCAGCTCAATCTTGATTACCAATACGAACATTAAAACTCATTGTCAGGGAAAAGAAGTTCAATTAACAAAGCAAAAACCAGCTCAAAATAGACAGAACAACAAACTTGATACAAACAAAGTTTGGAACTATCTCTTTATTTGCGGAATCAAATTCAGGAGCGAAACATTCCGGCACCCTACATGATCAGTGAAGGCAGCAGCGCAGAACCAAGCAGCACGGTTTAGCCCGATCGAAGTGAAGGCAGAAGCGTCAAGATCCCACTAGTGCTCCGGAGACTCAACCACCGGTCGAGAAGAACGAAAACTGTTGCATTAGTAAACAAATACCACCACCGCCAATGCAGAGATCGCCACCGGCCAACTCAGACAGTAACTAGTTTCCCCAATTTCAGTTTTCCATTCCCGGACTTGGTTTTCCCGGATCTCGCTTTTGGAAGAATAAAAGAAAATTTACATAGAGAAACCACTGTAATCTCCTTTATACTCTAGAGACCCATATAGTATATAGTAGTGACAAACGTTTATTTCAGGATGGATATTGCAAAATACTTGAAATTGGAAATAAAATTAGTGAGAATTTTTGGTAACGGCCCAATCCATAAACTTCTAGTAGAGCGCAAACGGTCAAAATCGAATTCTCTTTTGAGATCCTTTATAAATTCTATAGTATGTTAACTTTTTAATTCTAACTCAGAGTCGTTTGAGAGTCTTTTTAAAATCGAGTTTTTTATAAAAAAATATTTTTATTTTATTTCAAAAGATAGATTATAATTTTTTATTTAATCTATGTTGTATTTTTTTATATTTTTTAAATAAATAATAACAAATAAATAATAATTATATAGAAATAAATAATAACAAATTCTTACTATCTTGTATTTTTTTATATTTTTTAAATTTTAAAATAAATTCTGTAAAAATTTATAAAAAGTTATTAGAACATATGAAATAAAATAAAACTTTTAGAATAGATGAAATGAAATCCAAACGCTCAATCCTTGATAGCTACTGGCGTGGAAATTAAGTATCTTTATAACTTAATTTTATCTGTAAAAAATGCTTTCAATTTACTTTCAGCTATTTTTATAAATATAAAAGATTACTTTCAGCTATTTTATTTTAAAAAATACAAAACTATATTAGCTTTCAACAATACTATTCACAAATAAAGATAACTCACTTTCTCATATCCTCCACTAAGTTATATGATATATAACATGCCTAAATAATATTATTTATTAGATACAAAATCAAAAATACTTTATTTATTAGATATAAATGGATACAAATAAAATAGTGAAAATACCAAAACAATATAAGAAAAGTAAATATCTAATTTCATAAATTCAAATTTAATCTGGTTAAAAAACAGTTTGTCACCATGCTATACAAGTTTATTATTAATTAGAACTCTTTTTCAATTTTTTTTATTTCATATTTTTTAATATATATTTTATAAATATTTAAAATTTTAGATAGTGTAAAAAAATTTTACGTAATGAAATATTTTTATTACATATTTTATTAATTTTTTAAAAATAAAAAAATTATTTTTAAAAAAAATAAAAATATTTTTTATTTTAAAAAAATATTATTTTATAAGTAATTTCAAGCGCACCCTAAGTGGACTATAGTTGTAAAATGTAACAACCTGTGTTTACGAAATATGTAAATAGTGATTTGATTTTGAATTTGATGTGGTTAAGTGATTTGATTTCGCAAGATGTTAGTGGATGGGCAATGACGTATTTCAGTTACCTCCAATTTATTTTTGTTATAAAATTTAGATTTCGAGAGCACTTTATGTTTTTGTTATCAAATACACCAAATTTTTTTTTTTTTAATTTTAAATTTGGTCACTTTAAATATTTTAATTATTATTCTGAATTTTATTTTTACTTTTACAATATATTTTATTGTTATCAAAATTTAATTTTAAATTTTGTTTTATTTGTTTCAAATGTGAACTGTACTTTCAACGAATTTCAGTTTTACAAAATTTAATTTTTTAAAACTCAATTATATATATTTTAAAATAGGATCTTATTCATTCAAACTCATTTTAGTTTCATCCTAACAGGCTATGCTTTGAACTCCACTTCTGAGCTCTATTTTTTAATTAGAGCTCACTTTTGCGCTCCGAATTCCATTTCTTTAATTATATTGACTTTCGAGCTTCAAACTTCACTTCTTAATTAAGTGAACCCTATTATACATATTTTATATTCACTTCTGGAGTTCCAAACTCCACTTTTTAAATTATGAATCCTGGTATTCATATTTTAATTAGGTGAAAGTTTTAGTGAGTACATATGCATGTTGTCTTTCTGGTACGTTAAAATTGTAGCATGTTCCTGCTATAGTTATAAAAATTGGACCGAATATCGAATCAAAAAACTATTCGGATCATGATTTTCGAGTTGACTGCGGCCTGCCGAACGTCGAACCGATCAAATCGTTAGATCAATAATATTAAAATATTTTTTATCAATAATAATAACAATTATAATAAGAAACTTACTGCTATCATGACACTATCAATAATAATAGCAGCAGCAATCACAGTAAAAAATTAAAATATTTCTATTGTGATATTATTATTAACAATAATAATCACAGCAAAAATTAAAATATTGACACTATGGCATTACCACCACTAACAACATAATAATAACGAAAATTTATAATAAAAAATATTTCAACAATTAGGCGATTAGAAAAAGATAAAATTATAAATAGAAAAATTATAAAAAAAACATTAGAAATTCTTTTGGATATACATATTTGAATCTAAATATTTTAAAATATAAAATTTTAAACTAATAATTGATATTTACAAATAAGACATAATTAATTATATTTTTATATTATCATATCCAAATGTAAAATCTAAATTATATATTATTTTCAACATAGAGCTATTAATAATTATTTTTATATTAAATATATCATAAATTTAAATTTTTTAAATTAATTTTTTAAAAAAATTTGATCTGGACGGACGGATTGATCGGATTAAAACGAGTCAAAACAAATTAATTGTATATATAATTTTTTTTACAAATTTGAACCGATTTATCGGATTGACGATATCAGGATTGATCCAAACGGTTTGGTCCGAATCTGACGATTATAGTTCCTGCATCAGTAAAATCATTCCAATAACAACCAAGCTGATTAGGCTTTTATAACTAAATTAATTATTAAAACAAATACAACTCATTTTTATTTTATTATTTTTATAAATAATCAAATACAAAAACTTACTTTTGTACTCAATTTCAAATGAAATAGAAATACAAAAATTTACTTACAAATCACTTTCATATTACTTCCAAATCCAATAATATATACTAACTAAATCACTTCTAACTCATTTTTTTCTCATTTTTCAAAAACAATTCACTTCAAACCAACTAAAACACGTCATAAGCGAAAACAACAATATGTGATTATTTTTAAGACCTTTATGTGATTATTTAAGAAATCGGAATCAGAATTTCGATGCTAATACAAAGAAACTCTATTCCAAATAGGAATAAAAACACTTATATATCAAGCAATAACAAAAGAATTACTGATATCCATTTCGATTATTGGTGGTTTATTCATATTTTTTGAAACAATCAAGTCATGAGGTTAGAGAGTGAGGATTTAGGTTTGCGTTTTTTAAATCTTATTTTTTAATTTTTTATTTCATATTTTTAATATATATTTTATAAATATTTAAAATTTTTATTTAAAATTTAAAAAGTATAAAAAAAATTTTATATAATAAAATTTTATTATTATATATTATTATTATTTTTTAAAATTAAAAAAATTAAAAAAATTTTTTATTTTTAAAAAAAATTTATTTTATAAGCACTCTCAAATTTACCCTAGATTTGAAATTTGTGCGACGATTTATTTCAAAGGAAGTTGATTGATTTGGTTACGTTACCTTCATTCATTCATTTGTTTAACGTTAGTACAGAAGAGAATCAGGAAAAGTTTACATCAATTATATGGAAGATTTGAATTAAGATGAAAGACAAATGGGAGCTAGTAAGTTGGGTACTAGGTTGTTGCCCACCAGCACAACACTACAAAACACCACAAAATGAGCTGATTGATTTTTTTTGCTCTATTTACTATTCTTTTACCACAAAATCTCTTTAAAAATTATTGATGATTAATAGATGACTTTTATTTTTTCATACAATACTTTCTTATGCCAATAGATAGGTTTTATATTATTTTGTTACAAATTTATTCTTTAATAATTTATATTTTCAAATTTTATTTTTTAATAACTTATTTTGGATTTTCATGACAAGTAAAGAGGTCAAAAAAATATTATCATAAAAATGTTACTTTTTTGCGGTTACTCAATGATACTTATAATAATTCGCAACTATTATCTAAAATATTATTCAGTAGTATTGCGATATTAATTATGTAATAAATTTATTTTAAACTAACTTCATATAATAATATGGTGTTTAATTTAAGGAATATTTCTAGATAGAGATATGTTCATTTTCTTGTAATAGGCATAGATTAAAGATACCGACAATTCTTTTATAGCAAGAACAAACAATATAGGAAATGAGGCTTAGGTAAAATTGGGTACTAGGTTGTTACCCACCAGCACAACACTTAGCCCCCACAAAACACCATAAAATTATGCATAGTGACTATTTACTATTGTTTTCGAATCTCTCTAAAATTATTGATGATTAATGAATGATTTTTTATTTTTTCCAACATGACTATATTTTATTTTATCAGTAATTTGTTTTCTTCTGCTAAAAGAAAAGTTTAAGATAAATTTTTATATTTATTTTTACAACATTTGTTTTTTAGTAACTTATTTTCGGATATTTTTTTGACCGAGTAAGGATATGTTTTGGGTGTGCTTTAACCCACTCTGAAAACTCACCCCAATCTTAGATCTTTACATATTTATACATATATATATATTAATATAATATTTATTTTTTAAGCTAAAAACATAAATTTACTTTTAAAAATATTTCATCAAAAACTTTTTTTAATAAGGTACCTTATTTTAAGCAATTTCAAACCATCTCTATTGTCTAAATATGTTCTAAGAGAATATTATCGTAAACTATGGGTGTGTTTGGTTTAACTTATCAAAAAAATAGTTTTTTAATTTTTAATATATATTTTATAAATATTTAAAAAATTTATTTAAAAATTTAAAAAATATAAAAAAATTTTACGTAATAATTTTTTTTATTACATATTTTTATTATTTTTTAAAAATAAAAAATAAAACTTATTTTTTAAAAAATATATTTTTAAATTTAGAAAAATTTATTTCAAATATACTTCCAAACGCTCCTATATTACCTGTTGCGTTTTTTCGATGATAATTATGATAGCACAAAATACAACTATTCACTGCAAATTTTGTTCGTGTTTATAAATTACTTTAAAAATTAACTTCAGTTAATAGTATATCGTTTAATTAACCGGAGATAGAAATAAGTTCATGTTTCTTGTATGTAACAAGAATAGCATAAAGATTCCAACACCTCTTTTTTAGCAAGATAAAAAAAATGTATGCATTAAAACATAGGAAATTGGGCTTACACTAATGTACGCAATTAATTATTTTAGGACCACAATGTCAATAATAACAATATCGAGGACCACTTACGCCATATACTATAGGATTAAGAGCCAATTTGTAGCATTTATACTAATTTTTTTAAAAGTTAATTAGTTATTTAATACATAGAGGCTTGCGCGAAATAAATTTTCAAATATGTGCAGAAAGTACAATTAATAGCTCTGTTCTTAAAAGAATATTCTAATTATTTTTAAATAGTTTTTATATTTATCTATAAATTTATTTATTTTTTAAAAATTAATATTAATAAAACTCACTTCAAATAAGTAACAGCAGCGCTTAGTATAAATAATTTTAAACATCCATGTATTCCTTTCGCTTTCTCTTTTATAGATCGTTTTAAGGTGTGTTCTTTTAAACATTAACTAAATTATTAAAAAATAAATTAGTATAAATAATACTATTAAAATATATTTAGTTTTTATATTATATTCTAAAAAATAAATTAAAATTAATTGTTTATATTATTTGTATAGCTGAAAGTGAGTCAAAAATGATTTATTAGTATAATAAAGTGAACTGAAAAGAACACATTCTTTTTTTTAGATAAGTAGGAGGCTCCCACATTTTTCATTAGGGCTTTACGGAAGTGTTTGGTAGTGCTTATAAAATAGAGTTTTTTTAGATTGAAAAATATTTTATTTTTTTTAAAAAATGAACTATATTTTTTTTACTTCTAAAAAAATAATAAAAATATGTAATAAAATGATCTCATTTCGTAGAATTTTTTTACACTTTTTAAATTTTTAAATAAATTTTTTATATATTTATAAAATATATATTAAAAAATATAAAATTAAAAATTAAAAAAAATATTGAAAAAAGCAATCCCAAATACCCCTACGTGTGGAGCCAATGGAGCATTTGACGTTTCATTTCAAAAAAATAATTTTTTATTTTTTAATATATTTTTTAATAAATTTTTAGAAAATTTATTTAAAAATTAAAAATACAAAATTTTAAATAATAAATTTTATTATTTTTTTAGGAAAAAGTTATATATTTTTTAAAATATTTTTTATTTTATAAAGATTTTATTTCAAAAATATTTTCAAACACAGCCTACTGTTTCACTGAAAAGAATTTTGAACAACATTAGAAATTTTAAAATACTTAAAAAAGTTATTTGATGGAAAAGTGGCAAAGAAGTTGAACTTTGTCATTTTTATTGATATATACAAATCTTTTCTTAGTAGTTTATTGTTTAAATTAATTAAATATCTATTTGAATCAATTTACAATTAACACAAAGTACACTCAAATATTCTTAATAAAAATATAAAATTCTGCGCCTTCTAAAACATATACTTAATCCTAGTAAATTTATGATCACATAAAACATAAGTATGCTAAAATTATGGAACAAAAACATAAGTATGCTAAATTTATAATCCATTAATTTAAAATTTTTTCGAAAGGACAATGTGTTTTTTATGTGTTGTTTGGTTGGTAGTCAAAAGTTGAGTTTTGAAGTTATAAAAGAAATGAAAGGCCGTACATACCAACATGGAATGCAATAGCAGCTACAAAATTTTTTTTTTTGACTTAGAGTGTATTTTAATCTGTTAAATAATAAGTCTTTTACAACTGAATTTAATAAAACGGAATTTTGATAAGAGAGTTTAGAATAAACTGAAAATAAATTTGGTGTAATTGAAATATATTTTTAGAAGCTCTAAATAAAATAATAAAATAGTAAGAAATATAAAGTTAGCTGCTGATAATATTGAAAGCTGGGATAATATGTATGTATATGTTTTTAACGGTCGTTTTTTACAAGTTTTTTTCATACTGAGGATGTATTATTTTCATAAAGGAAACCCATAAGTGACTTTTTAAGATTCAAAAATTGCAGGTATTTAATTTTGAGTGTTTTTCTTTTTAACCTTTACCTTGCAGGTATTTAATTTTGAGTGGTCCAAAATTGCAAAAACAGGATATTAATGTAAATAATTAATATCAAGGGAGAGCAAATCAGAATACTTCTCTATATCTCTCTTCTATATCTGCTAATTAATTTTTTTCAACAGCCATTAAAATGGTCTAATTAGTTGTTAATTTCTTGACTACTGCCTAATAATTTGTATTAGTAGGAAGGATGGATAGATGGAAGAGGGGGGAGTAGTAGAAGCTTTGGTTGTGTTGTTGTGTGATGATCATGGTCGGCGCGGTACACGTGTCAGATCTCCCTCTTTATATTCCCCTCTTAGGTTTCCACTTCAGGTGCTCCCCCCTCTTTCTCCTCTCCCTCCCCTTCATTCCCTTTCTCTTCTTATTTCGTACTCTCTGTTTTTTGTTTTTCCTTGGAAATCACTTTACATTAGTTCATTGATTTGCTTATTATGAGATTTTGTCACCGTCTATCTCTTTATGTGCTTCTGTGTGTTTTTCTTTTAATGTTTTTTTTTTCCTGATAGAACAATATATAGATTCATCAGACGAGTTCACTAATAACAGTATTGCTTCTTATAGTTATTATATATTTTTAGTTCTTAGATTCATAGCAAGCTTTTTCATAGTTTCTGAATAATAATGTTCATTAAAAGACGCATGGCGTCCACTATACCTGTGTTTTTTCTCCCCCTTTAGTTAGTCTTCTAGCTTAGACTTGTTATTAATTGGCTGATGAAATCTTTTCCATTTTTAAATCTAGATCTAGTTTCTTGAATGCGGTACAGTCCAGAACAAGTTTTCGATATCTTTTGTCGGCCGGCGACCTGCCTAGCTATTAAACGATCTTTTCTTTTCTAGCTACATAGCTCTGAGTTTGCTTTTATACTTTCTGCTATTCGCTTGACTCTTTAAGTTTTTTTTGAGTGAAAGACAAAGTGTGAAAGCAATAAGCTAGCTTTTGAACAACAACGTACGACGACGACGACGACAACAACAGTTCGCAGTTGGCGTTTGCTGGTGCGGCACCATCAAGATTCACATACATAGAAATGCAACTGCTCGGTGATTGTTCCTCAATTAATATTACATTGAGATCTATCATCAACAGTGCTTCGGAGTTCAATTTTATATGAGAATCTTGATGATGCTGCATCGGCAATCATCAACTACAGTATATATACATCACAGAAATTAAAACATGCATGTATATGAATGTCTTCCTCGGCCAATCTCCGTCCGGCAACCAGCCAGCCCAGCTGCAGTAAGGTGAACACATATATATATAGTGTTACTAATAGATCGCTCATTAATCTTTTGAAATTCACGTTTTCTATATATTAGTTGTTCCCATATATTGAGTTTGATTTCAGTTGATTTCAATCTGTCTGAGATCTGTTAGTTGCTGGCTCTCATGCTTAACTGATGATTGATTATATATATGAAGATCTTGCTAATTATATAATGGTTTCAACATGAAGATATCTTTTATGAATCTAGTAGCTAGGTAAGTTCAATCTATTTATACTTCATCAACTTAAAATTATCTCACTTCATGCATGCCAATTAAATGTGTCATTTTGTGGTTGAATAGCTAGCAAGCTAGTTAGTGAATATAATTCTAAAGATATATATATATATATATATATATGGACACGGTTGACGTTTTTATTTTACGACAACATTCAGAGCACAAGCCTTCGGATATATCTGAGTGCACAACTAGAGATTTTCATTATGAAAAAGTAGCTAAAAAAAAAAAAAAAGACAAGAAACATATGTATCAGGAATTATAGATAGAGATTCAGATTGTTAAAAAACAAACTGAAATGCAGTCACAGTTTTACTTCTAACTACATACAGATACGAAGTGACAGACTTTGTTAATTGTTTCTGCTTGATTTATTTTCAGCTGCCTTACTTATGAGATTGTAACATGAAATTTTATCTATGAATTCGGGTGGTGTGACCAGCTTCGAAGACTAAAGATTTTAAGAATCTTGCTTCTGATTCTAACAAATTATATATATATATATTGATTTTAATAATTTCGGCTAGTTATGTAGCTACTTCCATCTGAACATATATATATATATATATATGCAAAGAAAACCTGCATGCATTTTAGTTCCTAACCATCTTGTTGATTGCATGCTTTCGATATTCAGAAGTTTTCTTCTTTTAGTTTACTGATTTTTGTCAAAACTAATGAGTCTCATTCTCATGAGTTGTAGCTACAAAAGGAAAAATACAAAAAAAGATCTAGACAATGCATGTTTTTCGTTTATGCAGATCACGCACTGCCTGGAAACAATTGTATTTTCTTTAAGTGGTCCTTTTTTTTTTTTTTTGTAAGGTACACATTGCATATGCAGTGATCATTACTGGAAACAGTGGACCAATGCTTAGCTATTTAATTCTTCCTCAAATTTTTATAAGATACAGCAATTTATATACATACATATTCCTTATTACTTGCAGGAGATTCATATAAATTTGTATACTTTATTCTTCTGTTTTTTCTTTTCAGATGCTTGATTTGAAGATCAGGTGAGCAAGTAATTAAAGATACAATACTTATCATTCTTTCCTCTCAGGTGAATCTCAAGCTCTTTTCCATATATGTTATAAAAAAAAAATTTTCAATTTGTACATATAGCAACCTTAAGAGATTCTTCTTCAAATAGAAAGAAGGTACTCTTGGGCATGGAAAGCAAAACTAGAAAGTTTATAATGCTTAATTTCTTCTTTGTTTTTAATTTTTTTCTCCTCAAAATCAAGCAAGCAAGCGAGCATGCATTGTTGTTTGATCTATGATAATTCATTTCATTAGTTGATTCATCCTTTAATGCATGAACTAATTAAACTTTTTAGGATAGCTGCATAGTTGTAGGTGGACCTGATGATATGATTAATCAAAAGGAAGGAGGGTACATGTACAAGTTTGATCTACATATGAATGAATGGATGTGTTTTTTGTTATAAATTTAAAACCAGGACCAATCTCTCATTTTGGGACCTTTTTGTACAAGTTTTTTTTTTTTGTCCTGAAAGTAAAATCTTACCAACTCTTAGCTAGCTCTCTCAAAGCTACCAAAACAGTGATCTATCTCTACATGCATTGCGGCAAAGGCACACCCATATATTATGTCTCCTTTGCCAGCCGCATATTATTTACCGCGACCTTCAAATATCTTCGTAAAATTTCTAACCAAAAGTACATAAAGATCGATGACTGTAGTTCAGATTTGATTTATACACTCACCAGTGATGAACAGGGCAGTGACAGAAGGAGAAGAAGGACATGTATATCCACGTTCGATGTCTATGCATAGATCAAGAGTGATTGTAATGGTAAGAGAATAATGGAGAAGAAGTTAAAAAAGGACGCTTAAATTCTTTGAAAATCATTGATTATTTTTTTGTGTATATTGTTCTCCAGTGTATAGAATCGATAATGTTCACACATGTACTATGTATCGCACTTGGTCTTGATTTTCTTTTAAGCACAATGAGAATCTCTAGTATTAATTTTTTGCTAGCTAATGACCAGGTGTTGGTGCATTTTTTACTAAAGAAAACAATAACACACAGAGGCTGTTTAGCATGGTTTTTTAGCATAGTTTTTCAACTTTTCAAGAAAAAAAAATTATGCATTTTCCAAAATTTTAAAAAGATATGTATTGAACTTTCAAATTAAACTGAGTCCTGATTAGTAGCATAAAAAGTTTGGTATGCCCGAGTGAGATACAAATTAATTTGATTGGTATAAATTGAATTAATAGCGTAGATGTCTGAAATGATGTCCAAATAAAAAATAAATTAGATAAGTTGAGAGTGAACCAACAACTAACTTTGAGCTGAGCCAAATATGTTCTGACTTGATGGATTTAATAAATCATAGCTTTTAATAATTTTATGAGTGTTGAAATATATGTATGTGCTTATATATGATAGATATTAATCTCAAAGTAGTTGATCAATTATTTTTATTTGGAGATATGATTCTACAATATGAATAAATTATACATTATGAACAATTATACAGACAACCTTTTTTTAAAAACTTACAATAGAATTTCTTGAAATTTTTAAAATTTAATTTTAGCTATTCCAAACACTGCCATAGACGAGCACAGAAGGAGAGACCGTAAGGGCGTATTTACCTTGATAATAAAATAGGTGAAATGAATTTTTTAAAACTAAATTTAAAAAATCAAATTAAAAATTAAAAATATTTAATTAAAAATAAAATTATGTATTAATATAATATTTATAATAAGTTGTAAAAGTAAATTTTTTAAAAACTTTTATTAATAAAAAGATTTTATTTTAATATATATATATATTTTATATTAAAAATAAATTTGAAAAAAAGTGAATCCGGGATTTTGGTAAAAACGCCCTAACTGGCCTTCCTATTATTGTCAATTTACATTAGGTGACAGTAATAACTGGGCCGTGATTTGGGCTTCCCTGAGATAATTGACTGCACCTCTAAGAATAAAGAAATTGCATAGATTAGTTTAAATTAATTAATTAATTTCTTATTCCTATAATCATGTATTTACAACTCACGCCTTTTGTAAACCGTAAAAAGTGAATTTTATAAAATTGAGTTCGATAAACTTATTCTCATAGAAAGTAAATTATAAATTAATTTAGTAATTTGAAGTAAATTAAAATATAAAAATAAATTTGAATGTAAAATCTAATAAGAAAATATAATTTTCATACTATTAAAACATACCTTTAGTTATATCTAAAAATTTAAGAAATAATTACCGTGTGTTTCAATCACCACTGAATTTTATTTTATTTTTTTAGATTTTGAATTCAACCATTTTATATTTATTATTTTGAGTTTTATTTTATTTTTATATTACATTTTTATTTTATATTTTTATAATTTATTTTATGTATTTTAATTGTTATTCTGAAGTTAATTTTATTTTGCATGGATTCTCATTTTAATAAAATTCAAATTAAAGACGTCCTATTAAAGCGAATCATAAAACGACACAACTCACCAACCTGAACTACCAACAAACCCGAAACAAATAGTGAGAACAATAATTCTAGAAAGTTAGATTCTCATTCTCTGAGGGAAAAAAAAAAAGGAGAAAAAGCTCGCGTTTGCGTGACCCCTTCTTCTTCTTTTTTCTGTATTCCTTTCACCAAAACAGCAACTCTCGGAGCCACTTCGCCGGCGCCGCCGCCGGAGGTTTGCTCGCTCTTTCAACATCTAGAGCTTGCCGCAGCTCTGCTCTTCGTCTTCAAGGAGGTGAGTGATTTAAATTTTTTTCTTTACCTTTTCTTTCCTTCTCAATGGCATGTAAAAAGCATAACTTTTAGGAATTTTTCTTTTTCTTTGTCGTGTGCATATTTTTGCATATTTTTTGGTTGGTTGGAAATCTGTTCAAGGGATGATGTTAAATTTTTGTGCTCTGCTTAATTAGAAAATTTTTGGAAACAAAAACCAACAAATGGTTCGGATCCTAGAGGAAGTTTTTGATTGGGAACAAAGGTCTGCTTTTGTTTTCTGTTTATTGGAAATGTAAAAATATTTAAAATTGTAGTTTTTGATTTCTTATTGCAGTATTGGTGATAATGCTGGTTTAAAGGATTGGAAGAAACAAAATTTAAAACTCTTTTTTGTGTGATTAATTGGAAAAATCTTCTGTAGTTTGTATAAGGTTTGTCGAAGTAGTTGAAGAGAAAGTAGCTATGTTGTTTCTGCTGATGGTATATACCCCAAAAGCCTTTATAAGTTTAATTTAGTATGGTGAAAACTTGTAAGTACTTCCAATTGTACCAAAACCATAGGCTTATCACTGCATGCTTGGCTTTTGGAACACGCTATCATTGATAACGGCAAAAGGATTGAAGGAATTGTCAATTTCTTGAGGTTATAGATGATAATTTTGCATATTAACTGTTGTCTCCTACATCAGGATTAGTTGGGATGTATACGGTTCTGATTGTATTCCCACAAGAACAATTTTATGCATATTCCGACATGCTGGTTTCTTAATAAGACGCCTTTGAAGATTTCATTGTACCAATTCAATTTTCAAGCTGGAGATTCGTAATTAGGGGTGCGGATAGATTTTCTAATGTCTGCAATTTCATGCATTAACTTATTGATTATTATTAATTTGACGTACATGTTAGGCATGTTATTATTGTGGTTAGGTGATAAGTAGAAATTATTTGAGCTTTAATGAAGGCATTCTTATCATCAAAATATTTCATTAAACTTGGTTCATACTGGTTTCTTTCCCTGTCAATAGGATAGTTTATGATTGCTTGAGAAAAGTTAAAATGTTTGTCAGAAATAAATTATATACATTATTTAGATTTAAGATTTTACATGTTGATAGATATGAATGCATGTGATAATTTACTTCCATGATTCTTGCAATAAAATAAAGCTGTTAAGAAACGTAGTCTTATTTTTGGAAAATCCAATATTGAAGAACTCACAAATGTCACAGCTTTTTTTTTGTATCAGATTAAGCTAAGCACCTTGAAAGATTTAAATACTTACCATCTCCTAAATTTTGATCTCCGAACACAACTATACTAGATCTCTTACTTTTTATTTTGTTTGGGTTTCTGGTTTCATGCAAACCTCTATTCTAGAGATATTATTCTCCTTGTCACGTCAAACTGATAGGTTAGCAGATAACATATGCCATTGTCACTATGACTGCATCAATTACGTGTCTTGATTGCTTTCCTTAACTACCTTATGTTTGTTCTGTATAACTTGTTGAAACACGATATTCCTTCAATTGTTAGTGTTGCATCACGCCATGCTACCAAGTATGTAATCTCTCACGTGCAAGTGTATACTTGTGAGCAGAAGTATTACGTTTTGTTAAACACCAAAGCAAGTACATGCGTGTTTCATTGAAGTCATATGACTTACCTTCTGCTACTAGAGACCTGAGAAGTGACTCTCAATCTTCTTGCTAGGGCCATCACCTTCTCCTCATTTTTTCCTCCACAAGACCCTCAACCACCACGAGTGTACATTTAATACATACATCATTGAGCTTGGTTGTGGAAAGAGATGACTTTGAGCCCTTGCTGTTCTGTTTAGGTTTAGTCACTTGTCTCAGTCCTCTGTTTTTCTGTTTTTCCATTTCCTCTACTTGCTCCATCCTTTAGGCATTCGTACAGTTGGGATTTCTGTGTAGGATTTAAGGAAATTTTGGTGTTTATATGTTTTCTTTGTAAATGCGTGAGGTGTTATTATTAAGGAGAATAGTAGAATTTCAATATGTGCTTGTTTTTCATTATGCTCAGATGGGGCTAGAAAATATCTTAGCTAGATTCTTACAAATGTGGAGCATGTTCTATGTTATAACTTTGGAATTGTTTGCTAGAAGATTTAAAGTATAATTTGGGGAATTCGGTGGACTCTTAGGACAAATAGTTAATATCTTTATGTTGCAAAGTTTTCTTTTTAGCAAGAAGAAGGGCAAAGCTTACAGACAGCAGGATCATTTTTTTATGTCCTTAAAATCGCAAACATATTCATGTTTTAGGGAGATATTGTCCTGTATTTGAAAATAAATCATATTGCTCATACTATCTTCTCAAAGTCAGCATCTTGAAGTGGTTGTTTTCAAGTTATAAGGCTACATCTCTTCAAACATTTGATACTTCACTCTCGGAAATGAATGATCTCAGTCTTCATTTACAATTTGTAAGTGCATCCTTCACATGGAATTATCTAAAATTTCTCAATGCCCTGATGCACTTCTGAAATTCTAATTCCATGAATTAACCATTTAAATCATAAAGCAGCAAGTTTTTTGCATTATAAAATTTTCCCTGATTATGAAGCTTTAGTCATGTTATGCAAAAGCCAGTTGATACTTCTTTTGTATCTTATGAGCTCCACGATATTTATTTAATTGTTATGTGCATTGCTTGAAAGATTTCTAAAGGTTGAAGATGGTGAAGTTTCTGAATTCTTTTTCCTTTTTTCGGACATGAAATCCATTCAGGTTGTTTGCCACCGTCACCACTTGTTGGTTGATTTTTGAACAGTGCTAGCCAGTTCTACTGGGTATCATGGAAGGCCCCAGCAATGGAAATCATGTAAGGAACTTGTTGTTTTGACATCTGCATAGTGCATACACTGGGGGATGCATCTTCTTTTTCTAACACATTCACGAACTGCAGGAAGTAACTGTGGTTGGTTTTGAAGTTCCAAGATCTCCCGACTCGAGTTACAACAACATTCCAGTAGATGAAACTCGGGAACCACCACTTGTTCCTCCTCATTTGTATCATTCGCTCGCAAGCTTTCCAGCCAGCAGAGATTCTACAAACGGCCTACCGTTACCCCAGAATGTAATTTTGAACCACCTCTATTTGGAGAACAGGGACAAATCAGTAGTGGCCTTGGGAATCACTCATCGTTTCCACTCGAAGTTTGTTACAGTTGTGCTGTACAAACCTGCCCGAAGAAGATGAACATGAACGATCATTCAGGTTTAGATGTATACCATTAATAGGGACTGTTGTCATCATCCATGTGTTTAGAGAAGTTAGTGAATAGATATTCATCATTCACTCCCGTTTCTTGTGGGAGTATAACTGTTTCTAAATGGTTGAAGTTTGTATTCATGTTCGTGATTGGATTAGTTTTGTTTTTTGGTGACACTTCTCCATTCTGATTGGAGCAAGCTGCCTATCGTCGTAAACTCCTTGTACCTAATTTGTTCACAACATCTTGAGCGTTTAATGTCAAATAGCTTTCTCCGAAAATGCCGACAGATGTTTTCTCTATTAACCACTGTGCTATTGCAAAATCATATAACAGGCATTTGTATGTTGCCCAATGACTATGAAACTGGAAAAAACACAAACGTATCGTTTCCTTCAAGTTGTTTGATCAATTTGCATCTCATAAGTTCAAAATGGATAATCTCAATAGAATCTGAGACTGCAATAGTTCTCGTAAAAATTTTGGATTTTTTTATTTATCAGGCATGGCCTCATAAAACACTTGTGTTTTGGATTCTTTGGAACTTTAAAAAAAAAATTTTGTTTGGAAATACAAGGAAGAACCTTTCAGGTTGCTCCAAAAGGCAAGATGCAGAATATCTACTACGGGCGGCAGCGCAGTCTCCATCGCCACATCTTAGCTGCATCGACAAATTTGACAACTTATAATATTTTGCTCAAATTAAAGCCGCACTATTGGTAGTTAAAATACCTAGCTTATTATTATTATTATTATTATTATTATTACAGTGAAGCTGAAATAAGTATTCGATTTGCCGACAATCTGATATAAAAATTTTACTTTATTTTTTTATGAAATAGGCCTTTTTGCGAGTTGAGAATCGATCCTTTTGTCTTATGTACTGAGGTATAGAAGCATGCAATGCAAGCTTATGTATATAAGTTGAGTTCGTTTTTTTAAGTAGTTGAGAACCGGAGAAGCTTTCAATAGCTGAGAAGGAAGCAGCCCAGCTTCTAATTTGTTTATAAAACTTGTTTATCAATTTCTAATGTTTGATAACAACCAAGAGACATTTACGTACAATTATTATCAATTTCAAGTAGCTCACTTGCTAATAATAACTGTTTATGCATGCAAATAGTCAACCGAACTCTTTAGTCAGTTTAATAGTAATAAGCTTTTGCTGATATGTATGTTGCTTCTAAAGAAACTTGTAGAGTTCTATAATTAATCAAGCATTTCACTGATAAAATTAATATAATGCTTGTATGCAATAAAAAAGGAAACGGTGCAAGATGATTTGTCAAGCTTTCCAGTTTTTTCAGCAAACATTCATGTTATCAAGTTTGATATGAAAATTAGTTAACATATTTTGCTAAGAATCTTATCTTCTGCAGCTTCTGTTAAACAACAGATCACAATCAGATTTATCTGAGGCAACTAAAAAAAATTCTTTCATATACAGAAGGAACTAAACAATCAAGTTTTTGTTTTTTCAAGTTGGATTCAATATTTGATTAAATTATCTACTGCAGTATTCTGATCTATTGAAGGTTTCCAAGAGAAAGGGGTAAACATTTCAGTGATGCGGCGCACAGGTTTAACTAACCCAATCAATTAGAAAGAATGAATAATTATTAATATCTAGACACAAAGAAATCAGCTCATGAATTATCGTATACTTAAACAAACAAACACCCAAATGTCAACAGTTTTTTGAATTATAAATACCCAACACTCTCCCGCCAAGTTATTCACCGCTCTCTCAATTTGCTACGCTCATTCAAGAAGCAGATTTGCATTGCGGCTCCAGCAAGTGCTACTTGATTCATTGATTTGATCGAGATCTGTATCAATGGAGTACTCCAATAAAGAAAGCAGTGTAGGTGCTCCGGGGAGTTCCGTTCACGGTCTGACTGGTCGTGAACCAGCTTACGCGTTCGCTGTGTCGAACGGGGAGGCGGTGCCTGTGGCGACGGACGCCAACGGGCGACCTTTCAAGCTTCCGGTGGATTCTGAACACAAGGCAACGGTGTTCAGGGTATGGTCCCTGGCCTCGCCACACATGGCCACCTTTCATTTGTCGTGGATTTCATTCTTCACTTGCTTCGTCTCGACATTTGCTGCGGCGCCTATGGTTCCGATCATCCGCGACAACCTGAACCTGACGAAAGGCGATATAGGCAACGCCGGAGTTGCTTCGGTTTCGGGAAGCATCTTCTCGAGGCTGGTGATGGGAGCTGTATGCGACCTGCTCGGTCCTCGTTACGGATGCGCCTTCTTGGTCATGCTGACGGCGCCTACCGTGTTCTGCATGTCGGTGGTCTCGTCAGCTAGCGGGTACATCGCGATACGGTTCATGATCGGGTTCTCGCTTGCGACGTTCGTTTCATGCCAGTACTGGATGAGCACCATGTTCAACAGCAAAATAATCGGCCTCGTCAATGGCACTGCCGCCGGATGGGGAAACATGGGCGGCGGCGCAACCCAGCTGATCATGCCCTTGGTCTACGACGTCATCCGAAAAACAGGCGCCACGCCGTTCATCGCCTGGAGGATCGCGTTCTTCATCCCCGGCTGCATGCACGTGATCACCGGAATCATGGTGCTCACGCTTGGACAGGACCTCCCCTGACGGCAACCTCGAAGCCTGCAGAAGAAGGAGAAGTCGCCAGGACAAGTTCAGCAACGTGCTCTGGTACGCAGTCACCAACTACAGAACCTGGATTTTCGTCCTCCTCTACGGCTACTGCGCGGGCGTCGAGCTCACTACCGACAACGTCATCGCCGAGTACTTCTACGACCGATTCCACCTCAACCTCCGCACGGCCGGAATAATTGCCGCATCCTTCGGTATGGCGAACATCGTCGCAAGACCTTTCGGTGGATTCATGTCCGACTTCTTGGCCAAAAGGTTCGGTATGCGAGGGCGTCTGTGGAACATCTGGGCTCTGCAGACGCTCGGCGGGGCATTCTGTCTCTGGCTCGGGCGAGCAAACTCGCTTCCGATCTCCATCGTTGCCATGATCCTTTTCTCCATCTGTGCTCAAGCAGCATGCGGAGCGGTGTTTGGGGTCATCCCGTTCATATCAAGGCGATCGCTTGGAATCATCTCCGGACTCACCGGCGCAGGAGGAAACTTCGGGTCGGGACTCACGCAGCTTCTGTTCTTCACCAGCGCCAAGTACTCCACTGCAACAGGACTGACGCTGATGGGAATCATGATCATGGCTTGCACGCAGCCAGTAGCACTGGTTCACTTCCCGCAGTGGGGCAGCATGCTCTTGCCTCCCTCCGGCGGAGAAACTGCCAGCAAGTATACGGAAGAGCACTACTACGGTTCTGAATGGACGGAGGCGGAGAAAGAGAAGGGACTACACCAAGCAAGTCTTAAATTTGCCGAAAACAGCCGCTCTGAGAGAGGCCGGAGAGTCGCGCCGGCGCCGGGCAACGGAACGCCTCCAAACGAGTCGCCGAATAACGTGTAGATGTGCATTTCTGTGTTGCCATCAGTTCGTGATCTCTTTGCAAGAAAATAAACAGTAATTTATACTTCACAAGATATTAAAATTCTGCTCTGCTCTGCCTTGCCACCACCACACCGTTATACCTATTTGATTATTGAAAATTTTGCAAATAATTTTCTAAGAAACGAGCATGACTTAGATTCCAACACGATGAATTATTATAGCCATCTCAAATAACTTCTTTGTTAAAATGTAAGCTAAGTACTTTGTTAATATTTAGTAAAGTGTCTCTAGGTATCTAGTAATAATAAGCTAACTTAATAGTGAACATTTAGTTAATCATCAATACTAAAGAAAACGAAAGTTAGTGCAAGAACATTTACTTATCCACCTCACTATATACCGTTTATACAATTATTGATCTCAAATCGATCTAACTATATAATTATCGATCTACTTATCGACTTTCTATAATCAACAGTAAGTTAGTAGAGTAGTTAGTATTAGCGCGAGTTAATATATATCTTTTAATTATATTAAAATATTTTTTTATTTAAACTTTATATATATATATATGGAGGGATATGAATACTTTTATTTAGGGACATTTTCATTCTGATTTATGACCGTAATGATCTCTAAATTTAATATCCACCGTTGGATATTAAGAACTATGAGTTAAAAATATACATATAAAATTTCAGCTCAATCGGATTATAAATTCACCTTAATATGATCATTTGATTAAGATGTGGTCCGATTGATTATTATTTTTTATGGCGGTGAATATGTGGTCCGATTGATTAAAAAACCGGCTGCAGTCGTAGACTGTAGCCGCTTCCTTAATCAAGATGATAGAAAATAATAAAAAAACGAAGAGAGAAGAAAAAGAATTTTCTTCTTTCTCTTTAAACTCACTACCGCTAAGATTTTCCTTTCGTCGCTGACTTTGCCGCCATTGCTGCAGCTCCTTGCTGCTACGACTGCAGCCGGTTTTTTAATTGATTAAAAAACGAAGAGAGAAGAAAAAGATTGATTAAAACTGCAGCCGGTTTTTTAATCAATCTTTTTCTTCTCTCTTCGTTTTTTAATCAATTAAAAAACCGGCTGCAGTCGTAGCAGCAAGGAGCTGCAGCAATGGCGGCAAAGTCAGCGACGAAAGGAAAATCTTAGCGGTAGTGAGTTTAAAGAGAAAGAAGAAAATTCTTTTTCTTCTCTCTTCGTTTTTTTATTATTTTCTATCATCTTGATTAAGGAAGCGGCTACAGTCTACGACTGCAGCCGGTTTTTTAATCAATCGGACCACATATTCACCGCCATAAAAAATAATAATCAATCGGACCACATCTTAATCAAATGATCATATTAAGGTGAATTTATAATCCGATTGAGCTGAAATTTTATATGTATATTTTTAACTCATAGTTCTTAATATCCAACGGTGGATATTAAATTTAGAGATCATTACGGTCATAAATCAGAATGAAAATGTCCCTAAATAAAAGTATTCATATCCCTCCATATATATATATATAAAGTTTAAATAAAAAAATATTTTAATATAATTAAAAGATATATATTAACTCGCGCTAATACTAACTACTCTACTAACTTACTGTTGATTATAGAAAGTCGATAAGTAGATCGATAATTATATAGTTAGATCGATTTGAGATCAATAATTGTATAAACGGTATATAGTGAGGTGGATAAGTAAATGTTCTTGCACTAACTTTCGTTTTCTTTAGTATTGATGATTAACTAAATGTTCACTATTAAGTTAGCTTATTATTACTAGATACCTAGAGACACTTTACTAAATATTAACAAAGTACTTAGCTTACATTTTAACAAAGAAGTTATTTGAGATGGCTATAATAATTCATCGTGTTGGAATCTAAGTCATGCTCGTTTCTTAGAAAATTATTTGCAAAATTTTCAATAATCAAATAGGTATAACGGTGTGGTGGTGGCAAGGCAGAGCAGAGCAGAATTTTAATATCTTGTGAAGTATAAATTACTGTTTATTTTCTTGCAAAGAGATCACGAACTGATGGCAACACAGAAATGCACATCTACACGTTATTCGGCGACTCGTTTGAGGCGTTCCGTTGCCCGGCGCCGGCGCGACTCTCCGGCCTCTCTCAGAGCGGCTGTTTTCGGCAAATTTAAGACTTGCTTGGTGTAGTCCTTCTCTTTCTCCGCCTCCGTCCATTCAGAACCGTAGTAGTGCTCTTCCGTATACTTGCTGGCAGTTTCTCCGCCGGAGGGAGGCAAGAGCATGCTGCCCCACTGCGGGAAGTGAACCAGTGCTACTGGCTGCGTGCAAGCCATGATCATGATTCCCATCAGCGTCAGTCCTGTTGCAGTGGAGTACTTGGCGCTGGTGAAGAACAGAAGCTGCGTGAGTCCCGACCCGAAGTTTCCTCCTGCGCCGGTGAGTCCGGAGATGATTCCAAGCGATCGCCTTGATATGAACGGGATGACCCCAAACACCGCTCCGCATGCTGCTTGAGCACAGATGGAGAAAAGGATCATGGCAACGATGGAGATCGGAAGCGAGTTTGCTCGCCCGAGCCAGAGACAGAATGCCCCGCCGAGCGTCTGCAGAGCCCAGATGTTCCACAGACGCCCTCGCATACCGAACCTTTTGGCCAAGAAGTCGGACATGAATCCACCGAAAGGTCTTGCGACGATGTTCGCCATACCGAAGGATGCGGCAATTATTCCGGCCGTGCGGAGGTTGAGGTGGAATCGGTCGTAGAAGTACTCGGCGATGACGTTGTCGGTAGTGAGCTCGACGCCCATGCAGTAGCCGTAGAGGAGGACGAAAATCCAGGTTCTGTAGTTGGTGACTGCGTACCAGAGCACGTTGCTGAACTTGTCCTTGGCGACTTCTCCCTTCTTCTGCAGGCTTCCGAGGTTGCCGTCAGGGAGGTCCTGTCCAAGCGTGAGCACCATGATTCCGGTGATCACGTGCATGCAGCCGGGGATGAAGAACGCGATCCTCCAGGCGATGAACGGCGTGGCGCCTGTTTTTCGGATGACGTCGTAGACCAAGGGCATGATCAGCTGGGTTGCGCCGCCGCCCATGTTTCCCCATCCGGCGGCAGTGCCATTGACGAGGCCGATTATTTTGCTGTTGAACATGGTGCTCATCCAGTACTGGCATGAAACGAACGTCGCAAGCGAGAACCCGATCATGAACCGTATCGCGATGTACCCGCTAGCTGACGAGACCACCGACATGCAGAACACGGTAGGCGCCGTCAGCATGACCAAGAAGGCGCATCCGTAACGAGGACCGAGCAGGTCGCATACAGCTCCCATCACCAGCCTCGAGAAGATGCTTCCCGAAACCGAAGCAACTCCGGCGTTGCCTATATCGCCTTTCGTCAGGTTCAGGTTGTCGCGGATGATCGGAACCACAGGCGCCGCAGCAAATGTCGAGACGAAGCAAGTGAAGAATGAAATCCACGACAAATGAAAGGTGGCCATGTGTGGCGAGGCCAGGGACCATACCCTGAACACCGTTGCCTTGTGTTCAGAATCCACCGGAAGCTTGAAAGGTCGCCCGTTGGCGTCCGTCGCCACAGGCACCGCCTCCCCGTTCGACACAGCGAACGCGTAAGCTGGTTCACGACCAGTCAGACCGTGAACGGAACTCCCCGGAGCACCTACACTGCTTTCTTTATTGGAGTACTCCATTGATACAGATCTCGATCAAATCAATGAATCAAGTAGCACTTGCTGGAGCCGCAATGCAAATCTGCTTCTTGAATGAGCGTAGCAAATTGAGAGAGCGGTGAATAACTTGGCGGGAGAGTGTTGGGTATTTATAATTCAAAAAACAGTTGACATTTGGTGAAAACAAATCTTACAATTCGCCTTTTCTTTTTAAATTAAAAATTTTAAAGTATTATTAAAGATTCATTAAAACATTAAATATTTAAAAAATGTTAAAATAAAATAAAATTCTTCGCAAGCACGCGCTAAGTAATACTAATAAATTGGTTTTTATATTTCATAACTTCTTGAGTTGAAAAAAAACACCCCTGGGCGCCGCATCACTGGAGAATAATATGGCTCATCAGAAACTAAACCTCTTCTTTTCATGGCATCCAAAGGATCAGGTTGCAACATTGAAAGAATCTTATTCGCTGGCGATTAACCGGCAAAGTTTGTTTAATATAGCATAATATACAACGAAAAATTTGACTATCATTCTATGAAGAACAGATTATATCATAAGCCGGATAGATGATTCGGAGTTCATGCAGAAGAGTGCATGTAAGAATGACATCAGTATTCTGTTGGTTTTGTAGGAGAAATAACAACGAGCTGAATGCTTCAACTGCCTTCAGATGAACGTAAAGGCTGAGTTTTGCTTCTTTGGCCTTCTACAGCTTCTAAAGACAATTTTGCTTCTAACTTCCAAGTCTATAAGACAAACCTGTAACACCTCCACCAAACCTGTTAGCTTACTATTATCATCATGCTCCTACATCAAAGGAAAAAAAAAGTGTAACATCACAAACTATGTATTCATGAAGTATATTGTTCGGAAGAAAGCAATCATGAATTTCTAAACCAACATTAGCTGCTACGGAAATTTTATATTAATATTGACAGAAAGGAAGTAGTTTAATGGACTATCTACAGAAAGTAAATCCATAATAGAACTCTACAAAAAAGTGAAATAACGTTGTATTGAAAGCATAAGGAGCAGTAATAAGTGACAAGATGTAATACATAAATAAATTCACCAAGAATGATATGTATATGACCTTCGAGATGTATGTAAAGGCACTTCTTTATTTTGTTTAATGAATAAATTTCACAAATGCGGATATTTTGCTAACAGAAATATCGCGCTTGCCTCTGAAGAGCCATTCAAATGAAATCTGCTTCAAGTAATTCTAATCATCTACCTCTAGAAAGGGGGAATAAACTACTAAATTCTGACCAAGAATCTAGATTTTGCCTAATGAAAGGAAGTAGAGGTAAGTACATTGATATTTGTTGTTCATACATCACATGCTTTGAATGTCTTCCAGAGCAGGAGATAACTTTGTTAGTATCACTGGGACTAATTCTATCGAGAAATTCACACCTCCAATGAATGACAGAGCAACACCAGGTATAAGGTCTGAAGATGCTCCGATAAAAGAAATTTGCAGCATCTAAGCAGCAATATTCTGTACATTGAGCAATGAACTCTGGCTACATAATTGTACTTGGTATCGGTTGACTGGCAATAAGTTCCATATATCCAAGTTAAATGAGAATCTAACGGCAGACTACAACTAAATTGCCAAAAGATAGAACTGAATAGACAGTAGACCCATCCACCTCCCTGTTTCTTACGATTTAGCTAAAACAGTTGGGATGGAGACATGTGTCAATGAACCTTACATCAAGACCTCATGTTTAGAAATTTACTAGCAAGGTTGATGATGTCCATCTAGAAGAAGCAGAGAGAATAGAAGCAACATAGAAGTAGAACAATTGGATCATGCATTACTACTTTGTGGGATATCTGAAAAGAGAAACACCTAGCGACAGCTACTACTACATGAAACATCTGCACAAATTCTTAAAAATATAACCATGATAAAATAATATAATCTAGCTAGCAGTACATAAATTAAAAAGAGGAATCAACATTAACACTTTTTATAAGGAACAAATAATAGGAAATGGAAAAAGATGATATGTGAGAGGCCGGTGTCGCCTTTATGAGCAGAGTTTTTTAGCATCACATTAAAGAGAACGAAGTTATCACGAGTCGAAAGTAGTAAGGTACTACTAGTTATCAAGTACGATTCCTCCTATGAAGCTCTATTCTAAAAAATGGTTATTCCCTCAAAGCATATATCAATTTAATGTATAAATAAACTTTTTCATGACAAGTGCATCAGCATTCAGTATCTTGGCCAGCTCAAGCCCAAAATATACTTTGACAGCACACAAGTGTTCCGATACTTACCAACTTAGTTTCCCAGTCCCTCCACAATTAACACATAGTTGAGATGAGAAGCACTTTCAGCAATAACTCCACCTTTAAGGAAGCCTACCCTTTCAGCAAGAAAAAAGACAGGTTAGGATAAACAAGTAGCTGTTATTGCAATGGCAATCAAATTAAGCCTACCCTGCAGTATCAAGTTGCCATATATTTTGCGACAATTCTGGCCTTATCGGGACTTTCATCTCTTAAGGACGAACCCCTCACCCTTACTTTTAGGGCAAACTCCAGAATCCCCACAATCTTCATAAACTCTAGAAGAAAATGGCAATCAGAAGATAGCAAAACAAAGCAACATTGACAAGCTAAGTTGACAATCATGACCCACACCTTTGGTGCATCAGAAGATTTTGTCCTCTTTAGAAGAAGAGTGGCTGCTGTGCCCACAGCTACAGTTGCGAAAGCCACTGAAATGGCTGTACCAGGATTCCTGAAGGTGCAACACATTTTCTCAGTCCTGATGCTGTGACTTGGGGTAAGATGGACACAAACATGAGTAGGACTTGCATCATGAATATTCAATTTAGAGGTTCTGACAACTTCATGAAAAAGGTCAACATAAGTTAGAGAACACAGATATTAGATTATATGCATATCCTTGTATGAACAAAGAATTTGAAACAGCTACTGCATTATGTCTTGAATTCTTCTTTCAAGATGAGACAAAATATCATATGAGAGAATGAAAAAATGGTCACCTGTAGCAATAAGGAATCTTGAGACGACCTTGTTTTAGCAAATAGAGTAAGCTAAAGAAGTATAAAGCAACATTATAATTAGTCTCCATAATTTTTCTAGTAACTCATTAATTTCTATGCAACATAGATTGAACTGACAAGACACCAATCTCACAATAATTTCTGTAAATTCCTTGACTCGGAACCGCCAACTACATACAACCAGATCGAAGAAGTTCAGGAGAAATGTGAATAACCTACGATCCAGAAAACCGTCCGATCAATTTAATTGCTACTGATCCAAAATTTCTTGAGCACATTATCCTGTCATGACCAAAACAGAGGCAACAAATTACTAAACCAAAGCAAAAAATATGAAACAGAATCATTCCGAATATCACATGATTGAAATTAAAGGGAAAGTAACAACTAGTAGATCAAGAAACTACCATGCGAGCATGGATTCGAAGATGAGAGCGAGGAAGAAACCAGCTTGCTCACATCCATTGCTCAGGCATGTTCCAGTTTTTCCAAACTTACACTTCTTAAATTTTGAGTCATCTTTGCACTATTATCTAGGATCGTTAACAGGCCTTGTAGGCCCATCAACAAACAAGCTTCGAGCCCAGATATGAACAAGGCCTTGTTTATTTACAAGGTTAGCAGGTAATAAAGATTAGTTGAATCTGTTTCCTTTCCCACCCAATTGATAGATGCAATCTTCAACTATTTCACAAGATATATAGATTAAAAAAGTCCCGTCTGCTTCTCTTTGTAGCTACCTTTGAAGATAATGATAATAACATTCGTTTGACTATTTATTCTCTAGTTGAAATCTGCAACGTATATAGAGTCAACTGTTAACATAAACTAACGAGCCAGTTTTTAGTTTTTGGTATTCATTTGGCATTGTTTCTCTCTATTGTTTAAAAACTTTTTTTAATTTCATATTTTTAATAAATTTTTTATAATATTTTATATAATTTATTTAAAAAATTAAAAAGTATAAAAATTTTACATCATAAAATATTATTATTATTTATTATTTAATAATATAATATAGATCGTTTTTTAAAATAAAACAAATATATTTTTTATTTTAGAATTTTTTTTCTTATTAAGTACTTTTATATATCTCCTAAATAATATCAGAAATATAAAATAAGGAAATGGATTATACAACTTAGATTATTCAATAAATGAGATTGGGTTTGAAAATTAGAAAGTTTGAGAAGAGGCACGGGTAATCTTTGCTAATTAGTTATCAACTGCCAGCCATGTTGAATTGAAAGTTTGAAACCTGAGCTGTTTCATCTCCTTTGTTTGCCTGTCTTCACGAGTCTATTTATTCAACACCCCTCTTTCTTTCCTCTTGCTACAAAGCTTCACAAGATCATGTTCATAGCTTGCTTTCTTTACACCATTTGCAGTTCTACCTTTAGTTAGTAACAATGGGTAGTCTACACTCTGTGTTTGTCTTCTTCTTACTTCTCTTTCTAATCTTCTATCCTCCTACCACTGAAGCTGCTGCAGCAAGGCCAGCAGCTCACAGGAGGAGTAATCATCAAAAAAGTGCTTCAATGAGGGTGAGACCTGTTCAGAAACAGCATCTCTTCCACGGCAGAGAATTCCAGGGCTGCCTTCCAAGGGGATTTCATATTCGAAACTCAGCACCAAGCCGGTACATCAACTATAGCACCCTTGGGTCTCTTGCTTGCAAACATAGGAAGCACTTGAAACCATGATATTATGCAAAATGAACGTTATGTACCTTTAAATTTTATATTATAAGTGTGATTAACCTTCTGATGATATAATGCCATGCTACCCATGGCTTCAAGGGTTTTTATTATGAAATTGTGTTTGGGTAGGAGAACCAAGTTTTTACCATAAATGTATGAGATACTTTGACAGATGATATCTCAATTTCGGTAATAGACAATCTTCTTTATATCCTTTGTTGTGCCTGCCATTTACTTGAAACAGTCAGTTAGCAAAGAGAATAGGACGTCACAGATAATAACATCACTAGCAAAACTGACCATTCACGGGAACTTGGGGGTTAACTTTTGCACTGCAATGAAAAAGATAACAAAGAGTGCCAGATCGCTTTGTTGTCTCCTCTGTTGTATTGCTTAGGACAACTAAAACGCATTCCTCTTTAGCGAACACTGCTGACAAACTACCACAAGACCTGGTAAAATCAGCACAACAGTCAACAACAGCAGTTTCAAAGAATCCACAGATTAAAAGCTTAGATGTGCAACTTTGAGGAAAACTGGGAAAAGTTGTAGCTCCAGGAGTCAACTCTGACAAAGTTATCACCTCATACTCAGTTGTGACAAGTAGCACCAGCACTAAAGGAACGTAAAACTCAACATAACCAAAGTGCGCATATACTTTCACAAGGAAACCAGCAAATTATAGCAAAGGATACTTGATGAAACAGAACACTCAATTGAATAGGACAGCACTTGAATTTAAACAAGTATCTATGAAGCATATTAGTACACTGTTCATTTAAAGTCTGATTGAAGAATAAATAAAGCGATAGACCTACAAAGTGCTTTCAGGAATTTTTACTTAGTATCCAACTTCACCACTGAGAGTGTGAAACCAAAACAAACGTTTCTATGTTTAACGACACGGGCGCAATTTTTAACTGTACAAGTCATCATCATCAGCTGGAGCAGATGAAGCAAACGGGTCAGCTCCAGTGGATCCTGCTGCAGCTTCAGCCCTTTGTTCAGCAAAACGGAACTCTGTCCCGAAGCCTCTGGACTGCTGAAGAGTCTGAGCAAAAGCTTGATATTTCCGGATGTCTGCATCACTGACACTCCTCCTGGCATATTTCATTGACTCCTCAAAGTGAGCAGGCTTGATTTCTGCAATTTCATCAGTAACATCTTCCTCCATGGCCTCTGGATTCTCAGCTCGTCGCCTCTCTCTTTCGATATCCTGTGAGTTCACATTCATTGAAAAGAACCAGTATATGCAACATACCTTATTACCAATAAAAAATTAGAAATGTTTGAAACGTACTAATCGGTATAGATACATACCTTCTCAATGTTCTCTCTGATTGCATACTTGCAGGCACGCTGGCAGATCTCAGTAATATCAGCACCACTGAAACCTTGAGTGTATTTGGCCAGGGCCTTCAAATCAACATCCTTAGAAACAGGAGACTTCCTCAAGCAAGCCTTAAATATCTGATGACGTGAGGCCTCGTCAGGAAGAGGAATATAAATTAGTTGATCAAGTCGTCCTGGCCTAAGCAGAGCAGGATCAATGATGTCAGGCCTGTTAGTTGCACCAATAATGAAAACAGTCTTCTTGGCATTCATGCCATCCATCTCAGTGAGAAGCTGGTTAAGAACCCTGTCCGCAGCACCTCCTGCATCACCAACACTGCTTCCTCTCTGCAAAAGCAATTCGCTTTAGCATTATAGACATACACACCAAATAGAACTGAGGTCATAAAGGACTGTACAGACCTGAGTTGCAATGGAATCAAGCTCATCAAAGAAGAGAACACATGGGGCAGATTGCCGTGCCTTGTCAAAGATCTCACGCACATTTGCCTCACTCTCACCAAACCACATCGTCAGCAACTCTGGACCCTTGACACTAATAAAGTTTGCCTGGCACTCATTAGCAATAGCCTTTGCCAGTAAGGTCTTACCACATCCAGGAGGGCCATAAAACAGAACTCCCTTAGAAGGAGACATTCCAAATTTCTCAAACTTCTCTGGATGTTCAACTGGATATTGCACAGTCTACAAAACGAGAAAGAGATAAGCTTCTTTGAAGTACACAATACTGAAATAAAGGAATAAGATAATTACAAATGCCGGTCACCTCCTGAAGCTCCCTCTTGACATTCTCCAGACCACCAATATCATCCCAGCTGACATTAGGCACCTCAACAACCTGCAAAGCAATATATCAGGTTCAATAAACTAAAAATTACAGAGGAATTCACATACAACAAAATATAAGGTGAGGAATATACAGTAGAAAGTGGTATCTCACTTACAGTCTCACGGAGAGCAGACGGATTGCTGGTACCAAGAGCAGTCTTGAAATGTTCATTGGTAACAGCCATTGAGTTAAGAATCTCAGCATCTATTGTCTCATCCTCGAGATCAATAATATCCATCTTCTCACGAATACACTGTAGGGCAGCCTCAGTACATAGCGCAGCCAGATCAGCCCCAACATAGCCATGCGTATCCTTAGCAATCCTCTCCAAATCAACCTGCATAAAGCACAGAAAGTTAAGGTTCTGAAAAGGGAAGGAAAAATGTAACAAAAAATAAATTTTAATTAAGACATACATCTTCAGCTAGCTTCATGTTCTTTGTATGAATGCGGAGGACCTCAAGACGTCCAACTTCATCAGGAACCCCGATGTCAATTTCCCTGTCAAAACGTCCAAACCTTCTAAGAGCCGGGTCTATGCTGTTGGGCCTGTTGGTAGCTCCTATGACAATAACATGAGATCTGGCTTTCAGTCCGTCCATAAGAGTCAAGAGTTGGGAAACTATACGTCTCTCAACTTCTCCATGAGTTTTTTCTCTCTTAGGAGCAATGGAGTCAATCTCATCAATAAATATAATGGATGGGGCATTCTTCTCAGCTTCTTCGAAAGCCTTCCTGAGATTACTCTCACTCTCTCCAGCTAGCTTTGACATAATTTCAGGACCATTGATACAGAAGAAAAAGGCCCCTGTCTCATTGGCAACAGCTCTAGCTATCAATGTCTTTCCTGAACCTGGAGGACCGTAGAGCAAAATACCCTTTGGAGGCTTCACACCAATGGACTTGAAAAGTTGAGGATGTCTAAGAGGAAGCTCAACCAATTCCCTTATCTGAGCCATCTGCTTCCTAACACCACCAACATCATCATAGCCAACCTCATCAAGCCTTTCTTCGTCCTCCCTCTTCACAGGCTCTCCCTCACAGAAGATCTCAGTGTCAGGAGAGACAACACAATACTCTGGTGGGTCAGTTTCAATGATCTTGAATTCTACACTGCGCATTCCTCCTCGAACAAGGAAAAGATCACCTTTCCTCACAGGACGATATGCCTCCAGAAAATATGCTGCATAATTAGAAAGAAAGGAAACTAATTTAGGCATAGCTTCTAGATTGCATCTCAAAATAATAGTTAACAAAGCTTAGGCATTCAATAATCTCCATACAAACATACTTGAATGAAGAAGCAAATCAACCAAGAGAAAGAACAAGAATAATAGGCAGAATTAAACCAGAAATACGAATTCCTGAACAATTATTGGAGAAGAGCATGTTTAATATTAAATACAAGAGCTCAAGAAACAGCTAACTGTCGTAACAGATGCTGTTGTTGGAAAAGGGTTATTTCCATCACATAGATCTAAAAACAGCACTAACATATAACATGACGCTCCACATTCATCCCAATCCTATAACTTTAGTCCATCTAGGCAAATATCCATTTAAGAGAAAAAAAACAATCACATCAATAATATTTATCACAGGGCCAGGCCTTTATTCCCCAAGATTGAAGGGAATCAGATATTAAATTGCACAATATGTCACAAGAATCAAACAAGGTTAAATTAACTAGCTTTAATGCAACAACAAAGATAGCAGATAGGAAAATACATCAGAACCAAACAAACTTACGTTTCAGATAAGCATCAAACAAGTTCCCTGTTACTCCTTCGATCGTATCATCTATGGGAAGAATATGCACGCGCTTTCCATATTTGACATCTTGACATTGGTGGACAGAAACAACATCACCAAGCCTCACTCTCAGATTTGATCTGACAACCTTATTCATTCGAATCTTTGGTTCATCACAGGAGTCATCAGCGAGAGCAATGCAGATGGTGTCCTTCCGCTTTTTCCCCTGAAAATAGTTCAGGTAAATGTGAGGTTATACATCAAGCCAATGTGCTAAAATCATACTTTTAAGCTACAAAGCATATAGTGACTACAAAAAATCCTAACCAAGCCTTAAGTATAAGCACATAATGCTGGTGTACCGATCTGAGCTGTGAAGGGTCAATAGATGAACATACTTGAACCCAGTTTTGCTGGCAATATTGAGATAATAAATATCGGCTTAGACATAACAACATAACCGATGAACCCTAAAGAAGGCACTCAAGCATACACATAGCTTCCCTAGGAAAATTATAGAAGACAGTGTACACACTAATAACTGCTATAGTCATAACAAATTACAAACACAATCATCAATACTGAACATCTGGTTAAATTGGAAGGAAACAGAAAGTGGGTAATGGAACTGCTATCTAATCAAGAACAAAACTGAAATTACAAAATTTTTTATATAATGCTTGATCAACACACTGATAGATAAGAGGTGACATTACTCAACAAGCAACCAAATTTGCACATGAATTCCAGATAACAACTGCTCCAGCTTCCCTTCAGCAAATAGAGAGCACTGACCAAGCAAATACCTCAGAAAGACTAAGGCAAGATCATGCGAATATCAAAGCTTCTACCAGAAACAACTTTACAACTAGAATATCCATCAAATAAAAATCAACAAATTCGAAATTAATGTACCCAACTACCTTGATAAGAATAGTGTCACCGCGGAAAAGCTGAAGCTTCTCCATAGTCTCCGGGTGAAGCGACACAACTGAATTATCATCATTGATCGCCTCATCGACGATCAAACGGTTCGGAGCTTTCTTCCTTTCCAAAATCGCAGTACTGAAATCCCTTTTCGTCCCTTTCCTGAGATCAATAAACACGCCCACAATCAAAATCCCAATTGTAAACCCTAAATCCACCAAATTCGAATCAATCCCTAAATTCAACCAAAAAAATCAGAAAACTACTAGATCTTACGGATCAGAAGACGATGATTCTCCTTGGTTAGCCATCGAATCGAGATTTCCCGATCACAGCTTGAATCAAAATCGAGAAAATATTGAAGTAGTTCAGAACAAGGTGAGCGAGTTCGGAAAGAAAACTTCGATGCCAGTGCTATTTATAGTGCTAGGTGAAGCGGTGTCGTATTTTGCAAAACCGCTTCATATCTATGAACCATTACTCTATTACCCCTATATTTCTTCCTCCTAATCACGTGCCGTTGTCAATTTGTCATGGATACTTTAGTCTTTACAGGAAAAGAACCGGTGTTTCAGAATACTTTTGCCTCCTCCTCCAAGCCAAATTAGTATCTTGGCGTCCGTGCTAATTAAGGAAAGTAGAAACAATCCTGACCGTCGAATTTTTAGTTAGATACTTTTAGTGTTGATCTAGAAAGATCTTCGGTCAGATTGGGTTTTGATCGAGTGGTTAATTTTCATATGTAACTCTTTTTTTTTTACTAGATGCGAGAAAATGTATATCACTTTTGCACCAACCCCTATAATCAGTTTTGTGATTTTCTTTGATTCCATGCTACATGGTTCTTTTTACAAGATAGAACCTAAAACAAAAAAATCATTTGTTAGTTTATGAATTTGACGCCAAATTACAAAGCAAATATGTACGTTATCATCTGAAAATAATTTTTTTTTATAGAAATAAGTACTTCAATGGATCTAGCATAAATATTTTGTCACAGAGATCAACTCGCGAGTAGTTGCCACGGAATCCGTTCGGTTTATCTAACAACTACTATAGCAAAATAAATTCAATGAGGAGGTTCTCAACTTTTAATCGCGCGTTCTTAATTAAATTTTATGTAAACTGTTTTCTTATTTCTTCTACTTTGCCGCTCAGAGACGTTTGAAATAGCTTTTAAAATAAAAAAAAATTTTTAAGAAACAAAATTTATTTTTTTATCCTAAAAAATAATAAAAATAAATAATAAAAAATTACTACATAGAATTTTTTATATATTTTTAAAAAATTTTAAGTAAATTTTTTAAATATGTATAAAAAATATATTAAATTTTAAATTAAAAATTAAAAAATTATTTTTTGAAAAAAGTAATGTCAATCCATGATTCTTCTCGCGCCACTACCGGCATATTTCAATTTTAATTTAATATTGTTAGGTCTTCTATAAGATTAATTCAAAAGGGGAGGGGTGAATTGAGTTGATAAATAAAATTTTTCGTGAAGTTTAGTTATCTTACTGACAACAAGTTTACAGCCAGCTGAATCAATTATGTAACCTGCAGACAGAGAGTGTTAAAATATTTGCTGACTTAGATAAAAAGGATATTACTCAGAGTATTTAACGTGGTTCGGTAAAATCTCTTTGCCTACATCCACGGACGCTCTATCACTAGAGCCAAAGCTTCACTAAATCTTTAATAAGCTATATATACACAAAGAGCAAAATGCTTCACCAAGCACACTTATTCTTACCGGGTTTCTTCACCAAAATAATCCCTCACAGCCTACTTAGCACCACTGTCCCTCTGGCTGATATGCTAGCTCTATTACAAGGTTTAAAAATTTTCACCAAGCTCCATCTGAGCTTCCTTATCCGGTGCCCGCAGCACCTCTGTCACTAGTCAGTAAGAGATTACAAGAAAGTAAATAGAAGTTGAGCACATGATCTATTTCATGATGGTTAAGTTTTCATGAAGTTTTTCTAATGAGATGATCAGAAAGATTGCTGAGAGAGATATCTTCAGTGTGATCAGCAGTATGGTTTGAATATTTTGAGTAGAGCTGTTGAGTTCTTATATGTCCTTGTTCGTCTTCTATTCTCTTTGCTCTTTCTTTATTACTATGTCTCCCTTCTTATAGAATTTTCATCTCTGTGCAGAAACCGTTGAAGAAGATTGCCTTTGGCGCTCTTTTGCATTGGTAGATTTTAATGTCAGAGAAGGAGCAATTTTGTCTAGCGGTTAATCAACCGCTTCCTCAATTACTTTCGGCTATCTTTGTGCAATATCTTCATGGCATTAAATGCAATATAAAAATTTGAATTTACCCGCTAGTGATTATGAATTTGATTTAGCTAAGTTGCTGTCTGAAATATGAGAGCTGAGTTGGTTTGTCTATATTAAATGCATTCCAGGTTGACTGCTTTGACTTGATTAAAAGTCTTGACTTGTATAATGTGCTTTCTCTCTTTGATCATTGAGCTTTCCCTTTCTGTGAAAAAGAAGATGATTTTTGCTCGTTGTACATCTTCTATTTGAATTACTTCAGTGCGTTGTGAGTCCAGAAGATTTTTGAAGCAAAGAGAGTTTTGTTGTTGTTGAACCCAATACTCTGTTTTGGGTGATACAGAGAAATTTTCGTAGGCTTCAGCGATTAATCAGCTGACTGTAGTGTGACTATGGGATCCTATGTTTTGTATGCTGTTTGATGTATAGTAGTATAACAATTGGCTGCATAATGACTGTTATTGTCTGCCGTAAATAAGATGATCTTGATCTATCTAATCCTGCAGAACTTGATTTCAGATCATTAGTTTAATATAAATTATAATTCTTAATTTTTTGTTATCATCAAAATTAACTTGATAGTTCCAACAAATATTTTTATTTAAATTTAATATTTTAATTATTATTTCAAATTTATATTATTTTTTACAACTGAATTTTATTTTTATTAAAATTTTATTTTAAAATATACTTAAAGTATGCTAATTATTATTTTAGTTTTTGTTAAATTTTATTTTTATGAATTACTTTTATATGATTTAAACACGGGTTATGCGAGATGTGAATTACTATGTAGCTGGTTTCGCTAAGGGCGTATTTAATAACACCTCAAACTTATTTTTTTTTAAACTTCCTTTCAATATAAAAATATATACAAAAATTAAAATAAAATTTTTTAAAAGATTTATTTTTAAAACTTACTATAAATATTAAATTAATATATAATTTTATTTTTTATTAAATATTTTTAAATTTTTAATTTAAATTTTTAAATTTATTTTCAAAAATTCACTTCATCTATTTTTTTTATGAAGATAAACGCGCCCTAACTTAGCAGACTTCTTTTATAGAAATTTGGAGCCGCTGTAATTAAGATAACAAGCTCCAATAATCATATAAATTAGAAAGGAGACCTGGTTGTTTTGAATTGTCGGTTACTTTTCCTTAAGTTCTATCATGACAGCTTGGCTTTCTGCATTTTTAGTATGTACTACAGTTGATATAAATCTATTAATCCATGATCGATCTCGAAGAGATGTTCCTGCAATTATGCATGTTATGGGTTTAACGTTGAGTTGCATAATATAATACTCCTCAAATTTGTTATATTTGCTTTACTCTCTCTAGTTCGACGTGGTTCAGCTGCCACCCGAAATAACAAAACGTGCAATGGCTGAGGAAATGTTTGCATGAACAACTAAGACGAGATAAACTGATCCGTATCGATGCCAGAAAGATTATTTCTGAAATCTGAAATGCAGGAATATGATTGTAGTTACTGACTGGACGCAAAGCTGCCATGCAGTTGTGCGCGCTACAGACCTTATTGTATTGCATGGAGATTGATAGAGCCAAGTCTGCGTGCTTTCATGTAGGCCACGTTTTCGTCCAACGATTTCTGTTTATCAGCTGCACACGATCGCATATTGCTCCTATGAAGCAGTCCACAATTTCTTTTTTTAGGAATTCTCTTCAGCGATTCTCTTTTGTTGATCGTGTTCTTCACCAATCTTCAGTTAGTTGTTCTGTATGTAACAATTGTTCCATCAGAAATCCATCTCATTCAGATCAGTGCATTCAGTTGAGGTACGTTTTGATCTTATTCTTGCTGAGTAACCAAGCTTTGATTTCACTAGTAATTGAGTGTTGTTATGCAGTTTTTTTTTTTTTTTGTGTGCTCATTATTGTCATTCAAGTACAAAGTGCAACAAGTTAGAGCTCACTAGAATATAGAATTGGCGAGAAAATTGTGGAGCATTGTTGTTAACTTACATGCTCATCTCCAGTTTGACGAAATGTCTTAACCAAGTTATTAGTGAATGACAACTTAGCATCGTGAACTTACAAGTTCGCCAAATGGACGCCGACGCGGTCTCGACGCTTAGAAATTTTGGAGCAATGTTGTTAGCATGCATATACATATGCTGTTCACGTAATGACATAACCAGGTTAGTGATAGCTTAGCATTGTTGAACACATCAGCTGCCGCTACTAGCCAACATAAATGCCCACAGGGGCTGTGACTTGTGAAGGAACGTTAGAGATGTAGATCAAGTTGGTCTAGTCACGAACCGACCCGGGAAACCTGACCTGAACTGAGCCACCATTCAGAATTACATTACTGAGCATGAGATCACTGGCTTGGCACATGTGTTAGGCATGAGGTTTGTAGGACATCTATTTAGGCTTTAACAATGAGAGGATAGTTAAAAAACATTATCTGTTTGGACTTGATGATAATTGGAAGGAGGTTTTCCAACCTCTTTTAAGCTCCAGCAAAGAGTTTGTAGCCTAGTAAAGCAATGAGTTCAACTTCTCCATGCTGAGAAAAGCTTCCTCCCATAATCTTTGATTTCAGCTTAGTCCTGCTTTAGTAGCACAAATTGTCTTGGTAAAGTTGATTCTCCTGAAATAAATGAAGACAAACAATATAACATACTCCGTAAGCGTAGTTGGGCAGCTACGAGTAGTGGTATCCCATTCCCTTTACAATTTCTATTGCTCATCATTGTTTTTTCTTTGTTTCATTTACTTGATAAATAACTAATCAGTCAAGATAGTAGAGCATTTTATCAAATTCAGAAAAAAATATATATAAAGACCAATCGATTACTTCACGTATATGTAGAAACAGAGAAACTGCTGGTTGAGAAATTGCAACGGCGTAGTGTCACTGGTCATGATTGGATCATGAGCGACTTTGCGTTTATTTTGTCTGAAGAACTAGTTTGTCATAAGGTAGTGCGAGTATTGTTCATGAAGGCTTGTTCGTGATTATTGCCAGGTTTTTATATGCTTATCTATCAGGAAAGTCGACTTGTGATAACATGTACTGTTGATCATTAAACCAAGAGTACTGATGGTTTTTGTCCATAGGAGCTCGCTGCTGATGGTTCTATGTTGGCTCAATACAGGTTGTTATACCGACTTCAAGGACCTCGTGATAGGGCTCCAATGCAGATTGCTGATCTTCGAACTTAAGTAATAACTATTAGAGTAGCTTGGCTAGTGCAGATATTCACGTTTCGCTAGGCTAAACCAATTGAAAGAAGATAACAGTAGAATGAGCATGTAAGCATCCCTTGACTTATGATGAACAAGAATGAGACATCTTTGCTGCTTAGCTTGTTCACAACTGTTGCTTCCAAGATATTCATACTTAAGCATCCAGCTTGATTTGGTGCAGGCCTAACATAAATTGTTAACGTGATATGAAGCTTAAGATATTTCCTGGAAGAGCGGGAAGCCTAACGTTTGATTGGTTCGTCAAGAACCAAAACTGAGAAGATCATGGAGCAGCTGTGGATCTTGATCTTTTTACTTATCAGAAGGTTGTTAACATGATGTAACAGCAGCTCAACCTGAAATGGGAAGTGAATAATTGAGCGTTAGTTGGAGAGGCATATTCAGTACCAATTTGAAGGACTGTGAAGGACAATAATTCAATGCTGTCAATCTACTACACCTTGTGACTGAGTGAGACCGAGGCGCAACAAGATTCTGGACGCGCGAAATCGGGTACTTAGATCAGCCAACATTAACTGATTCACCAAGTTACAGTTATCTTTTCAGTTTGAACGCACGACTTATGTCAGATATATTTCAACATCATCCCATTTCAGGAAAGTTGATCTGAATCAACTTCTTGTTTTGGTATTGTAATATTGGTTGGAATTTTGGCCTACAGCTTGACTTTACTTAGAAGCTAAATCAAATGGAAACAAGTATCTACAATTTCTACTAACTTCTCTGTTTGTGCTACAAAGCTACATTTTGTGGACATTGTCATATGTCATGCAATGAAATATCCGTCGCTTTCCTGTAGAAGATTTCTTTTAATTTGAATCCTTTTGCCGCCAGCATTAAAAATCCCAACGAAATTTAGTTCTTGGCAACAATGAAATATCAATTCTTGTCAAGAAGGCTTCCGAAGAAGAGAAGAACAGCTCGAGTGTTCTCCTTAAGGCAAACTTCAAACATGCCAGCAACGGCACATCTCCATTGTTTCCCTGCCTGCAATAAACTCTCAATCATTCACAACACGTATAAATTGATTCAAACAATTGTTTCACTCTTCTCTAACAGAAACACTTGTTCAATACTGACTAACTGAGCAAACAAAATGGCGAAGGCTCAGTTGATGAAAAAGAACAGCATGATAAAAGTAGCAGTACAGAAGCTGCAGAGAAGCATATCACTCAAAGGAGCAAAGTGCAACTACGCAAACTGCATCGCGGCAGACGTTCACGACATTAAATTTGTTCCGCAGGATGTGAAGGAAGGACACTTTGCAGTGCTTGCTGTCTACGGAGAAAAACCAAAGAGGTTTGTGGTTTCATTGAGGTGTTTAACGAATCCAACGTTCTTAAGGTTGCTTGAAATGGCTGAAGAAGAGTTTGGTTTTAGGCAAGAAGGCGCAATCGCTTTGCCGTGCCGGCCTTGTGAGTTGGAAAGAATCATTAGTGAACTATGAACAACAACATCAACTACTACTACTACTGCTGCTGCTCCAACGGCAACATTAGTATATATAGAACATGTTGTAGAACATGTAAATTGATTTCTGCAGAGATTAAAAGTGATATAGTGAGAATTAACAAAAAAGAAAGCAAAATAGTCATTGTTTTTTCTTCTGAATCATGAAAGAATGATCGTGTTTATTATTATTAAAATTAGAAGTTAAAATTATTATTATTATTATTGTTATTTTTTATCATGGAATCATGATTTGAAATCATTGTTGTTTAATAATGTAATGGAGTAATTATCTAATTAAGTTTTTTAAAAGAATTTTGTAGATTTGAAAACCTTATCTTATCCAAATAATATCCACGGCTGAAAAAGGTGGCATTCTTTTTACTTTCACAGAATAACAACAGAGAAAAGTTTTGGGGAAAAATAAAATTTTAATTAGCAAGTATAATGGCGTCGCTGCTTAGAACTCAACCATTCTCGATCAATGGCGTTATCTCAAGAGAAACGAGAAAGAAATCAACTTCACTTACTCCTACTTCTGCCCGTTTTCGGCGATCTCCATTTGAATTGAAGAGCTCCGCAGTTGATTTGTGGTATAGCTTTAGGAAGCTGGCGATTTCAGGCGCAATTGTTCTTGGTCTCTCCTTCTCAGGTATTCACATTGAGAGATTAGCATCGGTTGAATATATGTTGAATGTCTCTCTACTGCTCGAATTTTGTTAATGGTGCTGTATGATTATGTCTATTTTTTATGAAAATTGCTGCTTGGTATGTCAAAATTAGTTCAAAAAAGATAATTCTTTTGATGAGATTGTCGTTTGGATTTAAAAAATTGGTTATTTTGAACATTAAAGAAGAGAAATCTATGCAAGTAAATCGAGAAGTTCAGAAATCACTATCTGCAAAGTTGGGATCCATCGAAACTTGTTGCATGCATGAATCTATCGAATGGTTTACTCCGTGTAAGAGAGTGTTAACCGTGTTGTACTGTTATGGACTTGAATTTTCTTTGATTCTCTTTCTGAGATATTAGGAATCAGATGTGGATGTTCTCTTTACTCAATAATGCAGAATGAAGGAGATTTTGTTCTCTATTTTTAAAGCTGTAATGATTTCCATGCTGTTTCTGGGATAATTTGCACTGGTCTATGTTTTAGTTTACATTATGAATCTTTTAATTAATTTTTGTAGGAGTGGGTTCGGTTGATGCAAAGGTAGGCGTGAACAAACCAGAGTTGCTTCCTAAAGAATTTACAACAGTAATTGATGTTGCAGGGTTCCTTTCAGCAGGTCAGGTTAGTCTTCGCTATTTGATGACAATCGGATAGGATAGTTAGCACTCTACTAACTAGTTTGGCTTGTTTGCTTGAAGAGTAACATTTGCCTGAAGTAACCAGCTAGTTAGGTTCTGAAAGCAGCACTACCTTCGATTAGTCTTGTTGAAGCATAAGCACAAGTATCCTGCATATAATAAAAGTTCATTGCCATCCAGAAAGATGACAGGAAGTAGTTACAAAAAGAAGCAAAGAGCAGACGATATGAATAATATTGTGCATTGTATATTCTTAGGTGATGATCTATTTTATAAGTGTCTTTTAGATGGACTTAATTCAGCCTTTTGATACCATTACTTATAAGAAACAAATCTTTTGAGGATTTCTAGGAGAACCGACTTCGCCAAATGATTGCTGATCTAGAGAAGGAAACAGGGTTTAAGCTCAGAATCCTTGCACAGAACTATCCTGAGACCCCAGGTAAAAGTAGAAGCCTGTGCTATCGTAAGTGGTTGATCTTATCTTTGTTGCAAATTTCACTTTCAGGTCTTCTGTCTATTGATTACTAAATGCTTATGCAGATATTTCCCCCTGCCTCTTCTAGATCATATATTATTACGTCATATCCATTTTTATGTCATGACATGCATTTTGCATATCCTGTGCCTCCCTATTTCTAGATATCTAACGTTTTTTAGTCAGTACTGGAGCTTCTTTCTTATATTATTTTCCTTTTAGGTTTAGCTATCAGAGACTTCTGGCAAGTAGATGATCGAACTATAGTCTTTGTGGCTGATCCAACTTTTGGTGAGAACCTGCATATTGAAGATCTATAAATTACTCAATTCTGTCTGATCATGTGAATGTTGTAGAGGCTGTTTGGCAGTGCATTTTGGGTATACTTTTCATTCTCAAAACGCACTGCACAGTAAACAGTCCCAACATATATTTTTTAATATATTTAAATTTGTTTTTTAAATTTTAGATCACATAGATAATTGTACATCGTAAAATTTTGCACTTGTAAAGTTTATTATTTTGTTTTTGAGGTAAAAAAAGTCAAGCTCGTTTTCTGAAAAGTTTCAAAAAGTTTCTTTCCAGAAAAGCTCCTTATTTTAAGCACTCCTGAACATCCCGTACTATTGCAATCCCTCGATTCTTAATCCAGCTGACAGGGATCCATATTACTAGTTCAGTTTTTATTTGCAATCCCAAAAAATACCTTATGGCTACTTTTGCTTTTAGTAGTTACTATCGCACTCACAGCGCTGTAAGTTTATATCCTAAAGGTTTTCTCATGCTTATAGCACTTTGATAGTTAAACAGCTATTGGACTGAAGTATTTCCTGCATGTTAAATCTGGCTCCCATTTCTTCCCAGGTTCATTAATGGTTTAACTTGGAATATTGGCAGGCAACATTCTTAATTTTAATGTTGGTGCATCAGTTGACTTGGACATACCTAGGAGTTTCTGGAGTCGTTTATCTGGAAAGTATGGGAACATGTTTTACTGGAAAGAGAAGGTACACTTTCTCATTGTCTAGGAAGGTTTTGCTAAGGATACCTGACCTTGGCCTATAATCCATCATATTTACAAATACCGATGCAAGTCCTCTCATCTTTGTCTTTATCTGATCCGTTGCCACCATGCAACTCTCTGAAATTGGTATCCAGCAACCCCTTTTGTCACTTAGAAGCCTAGAACCATCTCAGTTAATGCTAGTCACTGTGATGTACCAAGTAGATTCTTAGCATTCATCATCGTTGACATGTTACTATTGGAGAAAGCAATCTGTTTATTTGTTTGCTGTGTAATTTTGAATCTCTGATGCTGATTGGTAGTATATCTGTTGCAATACATGATTCTTTCGGCTTCATTGTCAATAAGGGGGAAGATGCATCTATTGAAGCTGCTGCCATGGCAATTTCAAGCTGTTTAAGAGAACCTGTAGACTCAAACAACTGTTCTGAGGTGAAGTAGACGCATGTTGGAAAAAGATATTGAAAAAGATTCAAGGTTAATTCATTAAGGAATTTGTAGAGAGTACTCCCAGAAGAGGTCTCATCATCAGTAGCTATCCTCAAAGGCTCCTAACATCTTGAAATCAATTTCCTTGTTGGCTTGATACATATAGGACAAGCTACTATATTTCCGTATATTCTTTTCAGTGTATGACTATATGATAACCCTTGTCGTTACTGCCTCAGAAGGCTGTGACTGAATACCATAGGATATATGAAGTGAGTGTGTACTTCATGTTATACTCAAAAGTTTTCTCAGTCAAATAAAAATACTACTTGATACTGTTGTACTTGTTCCATCTAGAAACAATCTGCTGTTAGTTCAAATCGTTAGCATTATGTTTCCACCAGCACCAATTAGCATGCTAGAGAAATCACTACACTAGAAAATTAGACAAGATTAAAAGAAGCTTACATGACAAAGAGTAAGACCTTAAGAACACTTTGCTTCTCCTGCCCAAGCGCCGGCTACTGGCCAACTCTGAGAGTTTGCCCCGGCATCACCTATGAAAGAGAGAACAAAGAAATTTAAGCGGGCATAATGTTTATAGTCGACGAATTCAAAAATCAAACTATCAAATTATAGATAATTTGTTCGTCTATTGATTGATGGCATTACTTTTCAAAAAAGCACTTTCTATCGAAATATTTTACGTTTTTTAATAAATTTTATAATATTTAATAAAATTTATAAAAAATTTTACGTTATAACATTATATTATTAATTATTTTATTTTTTAAAATTATAAAAATTATTTTGAAAATATAATAAATATATTTTTATTTTAAAAATATTTTTTTATAATCACTTTCAAACCCCCTAAAATATTATTAAATTAAGCGAGTATAATGTTGAGAATTGAGCTATTTAGTGCGTGTTTTACAACATTCAAAATTTCAATTTTTTTTAATTTATTTTTAATATAAAATAAATAAAAAATTTAAAATAAATTTTTTTAATCAAATTTTCTTTCAAATTTAAAACTTACTATTAATATAAAATTACAAATTTGTTTTAATTAAATATTTTAATATTTAATTTAATTTTTTAAATTAACTTTTTAAAACTCAAGTTCATCCACTTTACATCCTACGTAAACACGCCCTTAGTCTAGTACATGTAAGTCTAATGTTATGATTTCTTTTTATGTTTTATTTTTTTGTTGTAGAACCTAATATTTGATTGAAGTTACAATTAGAAAAACACTAATTTATTAGTGAATTCAGCGACATGGTAGTTTTAGGTAACAGACAGAAAGGGTTATCAATGTCTTAGCTGGGCCTGGCCCAGTAAGATGTTTATTAGCTTGGTAACTAGGTCCATAAAATTAATCAAAGATGAAAACCAAATGACTCTAGCTCTCTCCTGTTCTAGAAATCAACCAGCGTCTTGAAATTCCCCTTTCTTTGTGAATCTCATCTCACAAACAGCAGCAAAAACAACAACAAAACGATCGAACTTTCTCTGTCAATCTATTTAACGACTGTTCAATGTTTTCTTCCATCATTTTTGAGTTAGATTGAATACGATTTTCCACCAAGTTCGAGTTAGATTGAATACGCTCAGAACCTGTTCGATGAAATACCACTGTGAAAAGGACACAGGCCGCGCAGCAGAGTAGTCATCCTTCCAGAAAAGCAATTCGTCTTTCGTCTCCTTGTTATTGGTTATTTTTCCGTCTCAGTTCATATATACTGAGCATGTTCTTATGTAATGTCGTAGCATGCCATGATAATTCTATGGGACTCAGTTTGTTGGGCAGATTGCAATAGACTGAATTTGCACTATACTTGCTGGGTACTTATGACTGTGCATTATTGGTCAAGCTGTCTAAGTTCTTGATTTCTGTGAAATGAGCTATATTTAGATGATAACATTGCAAAGAATGCTGAAATTTTATAATTTTCAGAGCTCGGATACAGGTTTTGGTTAGTATGAAGTTTGCGAAGTGTACTAGATAGCTTATGCAAGAAAAAATTTCATGCACGTTGCTTTTTGCTTGCAATAATCCTTTTACTTATGCTATGCAGGTCGCAATACTTCACATTGACATGAATCGTCTTCCTCCACTTCCTCCTTCACCTCTTGCAAAGAGATATGTCTTGCGGCTGTTCATATCCCTTAAGTACATCACTGCCAATGTGGTGGACAGGAAGAGCGGAAGAATTGTTGTGACAGCATCATCGGTTGAAAAGCCGCTAAAGGAAGGCCTCGAGTGCGGTCGCACATGCAATTCAAAGGCAGCAGCAGCTGTGGGAGAAGTACTTGCTATGCGTCTAAGGGTCGATGGTTTGGCTCGGGAGGCAATCCATGCAGATGCATCAAAAGAGGTCGAGAAAAAAGGTTTCAAGAATCAAGCCAAGGTCTGGGCAATCCTCAATGCCCTTCGTTCTCACGGTGTCAATCTAATTATAGACCAGCGTGATGATCCTGGAATGTTTGTGAGGTGATATAGCACATTGCAACTTGAACAAAGCGGCTATGTATGTTTTAGTCTATTATTTAGTTTTCCTACCGCTAGTGAAAGTATTGCGCAAGGCTTTTGCAACTGCATGAAATGCCATAAAAGCAACTTGAGCAAAAAAGAGGTAACTCTTTTTTCTTAGAGGTTCTGCACAACAGCAGCTCCGATGGTTGATGAATTGTATATTGAAAAACACTTTGTTTGCCGAAGTCTGTTTGTATATGCATGTTTCAAATACAAGTAAATGAATTTCTACAAGTGAAAAAAAAAGTAAAATTTCTTTTAAAATATATTTAAAGTAGAATTTAATTTTTTTATTTTAATTATTTTTTAAAGTGAGTCGAAATTGAAAGTTTTTTGCAGTGAGTTGGAACTTCAAGTCTGATCAATTCTAATAGGAGAAATTGAAATTTCAGCCATTTGAAACACAGCACTTAGTGTTAGAAAAAGCAAGTTTCGCCGTTGGTCTTTCGCGTCAGTGAAAGAGCCTAGGGGGATTCTTGTTGCAAATTGTATTCAATTGCATATTAGAAAAAAGCGAAGGCAGTGAATCTCTCTATGCAATTGTAAGGCAAAATCACTAGAACTAGAAGTTAACAAACAGTGACGTGTGTTTTTGTAATTTGTTACTTTTCATCGTGTAATTTGAAAACGTTTCTTCGTCATTATATTTTCTAATTAGTAAATCCGTTAAATTTTGTTTTTGTTTTTGTTTTTTAATATTCATGCTGACATGGCCTAAGTGTTCCAAAATAAAACTTAAAAACCTTTTACTTTTAATTTTTCTTTTTCTTTTTCTTTCCGGTCTAGTATTTTCTTCTCCGGCTCCGGCATGTCTCGGTCTTGTCTCCACCGCTTCGGGAATTGATGTTATTAACTAAATCAATTGCTTAATTTACACAATTTCCAAACTTATTTAGTTAATAAAATTATATACTCGTTATTGGTATCTTCCAATAAGTTACCAATTATAAACTCATTATTGTTATCTTTTTCGTGGTTCTAATAAGAAATCAACGGAAAAGAGCGACGAAGAATCACATATTAATTTCTTATTTATAAGAAAGTTATGTGTGTTTATGGATATACTGGGGCCTGGGGGTGGTTTAATAATTATCAAGCCCAAAATGGCAGGACACTAGCAATAAATTAAACCACAGCGAACCAAAAGCTCATTCCGGAAAATATAGGAAAGTTTAGTAAGCTCGTCTACGAGCATTGGGCCAAGAGTCAGTCAAAGAACTAGACCACGATATTAACTGGTCTTTAGATCACAAAGCTGGTAAAAATCTAATTCCTTCTAATTAAATTAAAAAGTAGCAGACACCAAATAACACTGCGCAAATTAGTTTTTACATAAGAAAGCTGGACAAAAATTCAGATAAATTACCTCTATAATTTATGCTAACCATGACCTATATTTGTATGCCTCTCCTATTCTCTGTCAATTTATTTACAGTTGCAAAAACACTCTGCAAGAACCAAATAAAAATCATTGACAGCAGAGTCAAAGAAAATGTCGCAAGACTCTCGGAGAAGAAAGATTAATATCACAAAATTGTGCAGGCATTGGGGTTCTCATCGCTGAACAACTGAGGCGCATGAACCATGTCCATGCGGTAACCATACTGCTCATAGCAATCAGACACTGTCGGTAAAGGCACCGGCATGCCCTCTGCAACTCCCTTGCCTCCCCCACCGCCTCCACCCTTCTTCTTTTTGTCTCCACCGCCACTACCACCCCCGCCGTCTCCACCGCCAGTGCCACCAGCTTCCTTTGCCTGACCTTCTCCACCGTCACTATGGCTACCCCCTTCACCGTTCTGCTTGCTGTCCTTGTTGTCCACTTTCTTTCCGCCGCCATCCTTCTTCGACTGCACTAGGACGGCGTCACGTTTCATTTTCGCCTTCACCGCAGCTGGAAGTAGCTTTGCGTCCATGGTGCCCTTAACGGTCACCAGCTCTCTCTGCTCATCAATGTTCACCTGCTCAACACCTGGATGGAGAATGGCAAGAGAGCAATAAGTTGGAAATGCAGAGGGTAAAATCTGGAAGAAAATGTATTAACAGAGCAGCTGTCTTCTTGGGATCAGAAGAAGACAAACATTGGAGACTGATGGTGCTACAGAAACTATGAGTTCTAGCAGGAAGAGTTGAGCATTTTTAGAAAGTATGAATCAAATAAAAACACCTAGATAGTACATACATTGGGTAAAAACAGAGGAAAGGGGGAGAAAATTAAGCTTGAACGTTAGTGCTGTGTTTAACTATGCATTCACAATAATTCACAAACTGCCATGTTTTCATCAGCAGGACTCCACTGCTTGTTGATTCAAAACTTCCGTAATGTTTAATCTATAAAGTTTTCAACATTATACAGAACACAGAGATCAGCCGACAGCCAGCACAGGTGAGAAATAGGCTCTATAGTATATATGCTAATATAATCACTAAATACATATAGACAAACAGGTTTAAAAATAAATGAGTGAAGCAGTGATTTGAATCACCAAATAAACAGGCATATCTTTTTTGTTACCTTTAACTTTCTTTAGAATTTTCTGGATTCTGATGATGCAACCCTTGCAGTGCAACTGCATCTTCAGCACCACGGTTGTCAGAACAGGCTTCCAACCACAAAAGCAGGGAGACAAAGCAAATTCAAGAATAACAGCATTGGAAATGTTTGAACCAAAAAATCATAAATCACGAAGATGGATTCAAAAGTAAAAATAATTACTGGTTCGGATTTATCATCTTGGGGTTTCTTCTGTTGGTCTTTGTTTTGCTGTTCCCTTTTCGGAGGGTTTTTTGGGGAAATTAGTTCGACATCTTTGCGAGTCTTGGTGGCAATTCGTTCCCGGAGCTTCCATGGATCCACCCGTCCGATCACCGTGAGCTTGCACCCAACCGAATCCACTGATATTCCCTCCACCCCTGCTCCGTACCCCATCAACCAATCAACATCACGAGAATATAACTAAAGCATAAACCACTTTCTCTGATGATAATTTAAAATTTCTCCAGAATAAACTAATTAATTACAGAATGGATTATTCAACGATTCTTCCTACTAAAAAATAGCATGAAACTTTGCCGAAAACGGTGACGTTTGAGAAGCTATGTATCGCACGTACGAACAGAAGATGAAATCCAACGAAGAAATTAACGTGCGCCGGAATCACGGTCACCGCCTGTGGCTAAGGTACATGCTAGACAAAGTTGAAACGAGAAATTTCTAGGGTGTAAACCAGTGCTATTAAGTAGAAGATACCAGAACAAAATTAAGATGGAGCAATCTCAACACGAACAATAGTGGCAAACGTGCGCCGTAGAAACCATGTGTACAGTGTTGAGCCTATAGGCGGAGAAGAACATGGCAACAATTGTTGGATTTGTACCAGGTCGCAATTCTAAACCAACGGAACCAAAAACTTGTTCAATCCAGAGAGAGAGAGAGAGAGAGATTCATCTCTACCTGGAAATCCTTTGACCGAGTTTGCGATTTTTTTGGTGCAACCGTTGCAGTGCATGTCCACTTTCATCACCACCGTCAGTGCTCCGTCCTTATTCTTCACTCCAGCACCACCACCGCCGCAGTCGTCCTTATTCTTCCCTCCTCCACCAGAACCACGACCACTACCGCCGTCCTTATTCTTCTTTTCGCCGCCACCACCACCACCACCTTCGCCATCTTCGCTCTTCTCTCCTTCATCTATCTCCTCTTCCTCCTCCTCTGTTTCATTCCCATTTCCCGCTGTTTCAATCCGTTCCTGTTGTTTCTGCTGCTGCACTCCACCACCCCCCTCACCTCTTCCCTTCCTCTGCAATGCAAAACATAGATCAATCAATAATTTTAAGAATCTCCAATCTAAGAATCTCCAACCATTGATTTAATTCACCACAAACTAATTTTCTTCAAAATATGTAGAGAAACATAAATTTCTCACCCTTCCCATCCACGAACTTCTCAATCAACCGAATAAATCAATCAATCTGCTCGTTGCTTTCTTTTCTCGCAAGACAGAAAATGGAGAGGATGAGAAAAACAAAATGGAGAGTGGAATGAAAAGGTAGTGGTATATATAGACTAGACACAGGGCTGGGTCTCCCTCTGCGAGATTCCCGAGCGCGCAGCCGCAGCTAAAGCTAGCGACCATTCTGTAGGTTGCATTTTCTCTGTAACACAACAGCGTCCTTTTGTTCATCTTCCGCACACGCTCCAGAGTGGGTTGGGCTTTTCTACGTACTCGTATTACCATAATACCCTTAATGTCCTTTTGCAGCTCTGTTTATTATTCTCTAAAATGACATCAATGTGTTCGGGGTTATTATGAACTTTCAGACATATTGAATCCCCATGATAGCCTTCACGTCTTTTGGAAGCTCTGTCCGTTCTCTTGGTATTGAAATTAAATTTTTTAAAAGTGAATTTTTAGAATTGAAGTATTCTAAATAATATTATTAAAAAAAGTTAAAATTTTATATTAATTTAATTAAAATTAAATTGAAAATAAATTTTTATATTTTTTTATATTATTATATTTGAAAATAAAATATTTAAAGTAAAAAAAATTGAGTTTTTTGATGAAAAGAACACATTCTTATCCGTCCATGATGTTTTTGGTAAGTTTGGACTTTCGGAATACAGTACGGACTAATACAAGAAGAACCTTTGGGCCAAGTTTTAACTCAATGGGTTTTTGGCCCAATAGTTCCTTACAAAAGATTGCAGTTCAGCGAACATATAATAAAGTTTTGCACGTTTGAAACATGTAGTCCTACAGTGAGGACTGACTGTCGAGAAGATTGATTGTAAGATACTTGATATTGCAAATTTATCTCCGCTTTCATCCTGAAACCAGCCGGCACTGGTGCGTTACTGGTTTTGTTAACTCTCTGAAATCTTCGTTGCAGGCGCGCGAGCGCCATGTTTGCCATTGCTGCTCAATCTTTCAACATCTTCCTTCTCCGCCGCTCTGTTTATTCCGGTTCGTCAATTCCTCTATGTCATTCTCGTCACCGCCGCTTCGTTCTCCAGTGCTTCTCCTCCACCACTACAGCTCAAGGTTTTGTTCGTTATTATTTGTTTGTTTCCGAGGAGATTGGTTATGATGATTCAGCTGATTGCAGTTACTGCCTGCTTGTTCTTTGATGTTCGCCAGATGACTTGGACGTACCTGCGACGGCGGTAGAAGAAGCACAGCAGTCATCAATGATCGATGTAAATCCACCGAGAGGGACGCGGGATTTCCTGCCTGAGGACATGAGGCTTAGGAACTGGCTCTTTAACAAATTCAGGGAGGTCAGGTTTCCATGTATTCTTGGTTGATTGATTGCGTTAATTATAGTGCTGCCATGGTACTTGTGTTATGCATCTGATAGTTTTCATGTTTGGTACTTGGTAGGTGTCGAGGTTGTTGTCGTTTGAAGAGGTTGATTTTCCCATGCTTGAGTCAGAGGCCTTGTTCATTAGAAAGGCTGGGGAAGAGATCACTCAGCAGGTTGATGGTTTTTAACTCTGATTCTTGTGTTTTGAGATAATATTGCTCTTGGTCATGTTGTGAACAACGTCTAGTGCATGCACTGGACAAAAGTACAAGTACCACTTTAAGCCATGTTGAACTGAACGATTTGTTAATGCGTGGTTGTGGACATCATTCTAACATCGATGCCTATATATAAAATTGGGCAGTGAATTTACTGTTATCTCTGGGTCCTACTTAGGACTTTGGTAATTGATAGAGCTCTCGTGCTTTTGTGGAGTTGAATCTTCTCATGCCATTTTAAGGACGGAAGGTTTTAGACCTGGTTGTGCTATTTAGTCTGTTGCCTAGAGCAAGCTAATTTCTTCTCTAGAATTAGCTTGAGATTTTTTCCTAATTGTTTAGATTAATCATTTCTTCCAGCTGTACAATTTTGAGGACAAAGGTGGTCGTCGTGTTGTTTTGAGGCCTGAAATTACTCCATCATTGGCCAGACTTGTAATAAAGCAGGGGTAGTATGTCTTCTGAGTTCCTTATGTCAAGCATTAACATGCCTTTCATATCTTAACCATCACTGTTCTTGATTTAATAATATTAACTACCAGTGTATTATTCCAGGTTTTTAATGGATGGCAATCTGTGCAACAGTTTGATGTTCATTTTTCTTTCTGTCCAGAAAATCTGCTTCTCTTCCTTTGAAATGGTTTACCATAGGACAGTGTTGGCGATACGAAAGGATGACAAGGGGCAGGCGAAGGGAGCATTATCAATGGAATATGGACATAATTGGTGTTCCTAGGGTCCGGGTATGTGTTTATCACCCCATTTGATTTCCGTTGGATTTAGTGTACAAACAAAAAGAATGTTCAAGATCTGCAATCTTTCTTTCTTTCTTGTTTTTCCTCCTCGAGATGGCATGACCGTGTGGCCTTTATCACTTTGTATGATAGTTTACTAATTGCTGGTTTTCAATTCTTACTACTAAGTGCCTCTTTCTTCATTGCTTTCCTTTTTGGATTTCCTATTTGCAACTTGCAAGATGTATATAGTTCGAGAATATGTTGCTAATGATCTACAAATACGCATAGTTATAGTTAATCATGTTGAACCATTGTTCTTTTTTGTAGGCTGAAGCTGAACTTATCCATGCCATTGTCCTTTTATTCAAACGCCTGGGAATTTCATCTTCAGATGTGGGAATTAGAGTTTCCAGCCGGAAGGTTTTTCTTTAAATTATCTGTATGTTTACACTGATGTTAAGATGAGATTGTTGATCATCAGATATGCCTATTTCATAATAATCCACATCAGAGATTGCTACTCATTCCCTGCTTTTATTATCCTAAGAAAATGTGAAATATTCCTGTTGTTGCTTTGTTTCAAATTACACCCTCGTATTAATGTCATGATAACAGATATCATAGATGATGCCATTGGTGAATTTCCTTAAAATGTACTATTGCTAACTGCGGTTTTCTGTTCTATGTGTGCCCAATAGCTATTTAGTTTTCTGTCAAGCTAAACTAGTACAGTCTGCAACAAAGATAGATTGACCGCACATTTTGCAGAACGAATGTTCCTTTCTTGCTGATGTTTTTGGCAAACTTTAGCAAAGTAGTTTTTCTATTGACTGTTTTTTAAGTGAATAATGCTTTATTTACTAGATGGAACTTATTTGCATGATTGATGCACTGCAACTCCCTTTAACATTCTTACTATAGCCCTTTTGAGCTTTAGAGTTGCCATTCTACTTGGTTGATTGAAAGAGGGATTGTATGTAATGTGTATGAAATGTTTTAAGTTTAGTGGTATTTGAGATGTAGCTCTCTTTGTTGCAGGTTTTGCAAACAGTACTTCAGATGAATTCCATTCCAGAACACTTGTTTGCTGAAGTTTGTATCATTGTTGACAAAGTAAGCTTTTCCAATGTAATAATATATGCTTGTTTGCTTTTTGGTCTTTCAATATAACATACATATAGCTCTTTGGAACTTGAACTTCTGAATATTTTACTCATGTGTAATCAAATTTTAGTTCTATGAAGATATAATTCTTGTTTTTGGGACTTCATTCCATCTTTCTTTGGTGATTGCTATTGTCTATAATCTGTTTTAAGTACTGAAGTTAAGATACAGAAGGACATGTAAGGAAGAGGGATAACCAAGAAATTTGGTCTACTTGTCTGCTAGCTATACGTTGTGTGTATATGTAGTTGAAAACATTCTGAGATGTACTTCAGATTAACAACCTATGATATACCCTGCATGTAACAATATATACGAGAAATGCTAGCAGTATTTATATCATTTGTCTTTGCATTTGCCTGTCACTTTAACTTTCTTAGCAGATTTTTCCATTCTTACAGCAATCATAGAGATTAATATACAGCATGCTAATCTATCACTACCGATTTTATAAATCAATTGTGGCAAGTCGCTATCTCGTACTTAGGTACACCTTAGAGAACAGCACAGGAAGTATTTAATGTTGGACTTATAGCCTCTACTGAGGATTATTTACCTGTATGATACTAGCTCATGTATTTTCTTGAATGTTTTTGCGTATTTGAAGGTTTTCTGACTTTTCGATGTTACCATGTACAATAATGTTTACACAGTTTTAACGTCCTAAACCCTCATTATTGAAGCTTTTCTGCACTGTCATTAAGCATATATTATGAGCATGTAGCCTGTTTTGTGATTCGTTTATTTTGCTTTTAGAGGCAAATTTTGATGTATTAAAAATCTTCGACTTTGTGCAGTTGGGCAAAATCACTAGAGAAGAGATCGAGAAAGAGTTAATGGCAGCTGGAGTATCTATAGAAGCTGTGAAGAGGATAGTTGATGTTTTATCTCTTAAGTCATTATCTAGACTTGAAGGTTCAACTTAGTACGATTAAATTCCAAGGAATCAATTAAGAATTTTATATTCTTGTTTTTACCTCCACACATATGTACATATATCTTATTTTTTATGTTAGAAGATGCTTTTAAGTGATTAAGCATTCTTATTGGTAGAGGCTTTTATAATTATATTGAACGCAAGAAAGCTCATTTTTGTTCCAGAAATGACATAAGTTCTTTCTCCTAGCTTAACTAGAAATGCAGCTATCATATGTTATATTTGATGAAAGAGTGTTTGTGATGTCTGTGTAGAGGTGCTGGGTTCTAATGGAGAAGCTGTGTCAGACTTGAAGAGACTCTTCTCGCTTGCTGAACATTATGGTTTTTCACAATGGATTGAATTTGATGCATCTGTAGTTCGTGGTCTCGCATATTACACTGGGATAGTATTTGAGGTTAGTTGCAGAAAACAGAGTCCTGCTTTGTGCTTACTGAAGTTCTCAGCATTCACTGTCAAATGCTTAGTACTGCAAATTGTATGCGTCGGGGGTTCTGTAGTTGCAGTTTGTATTGAGTCATTGCAGTTGTGACATGATTTCCAGGTTATGTTGGTGTCCTAATTTGGTAGTTGGTCTTAACAATATATTACTGAATGATAAGGGCATTGAGATCTGACAATAGCTAAACCATGTAGGATTTTAATACTGCTTTATGGGTTCCACAGGATTGAAAATTTTGATTTAAAAGTCTCTACCTGATGCACAGCACCACAAATACCACTGACAAAAAGATAGGATTAATATGAGACATGTTGAAGCATCCTTAGAATCTTGGTTATGTACATTTAGTGATGCCCAGAGCCTGAAGTATGGCCAACTGCCAGATATACTAATTACAATGTTTACTCTACATCTGTTGACGCATCTTCCTGCGTTTGTTGTTAGAGCTATCATATATACAGAAGGCTGTTTCTGTCATCTTCATATGCTTGGTTAACTAATCATATGTTGCAATTTTACCTTCTCTCCCTTCCAACTGCTTCATAATGCTGCTTGATAGGGATTTGACAGAGAAGGCAAGTTACGAGCCATATGTGGTGGTGGTCGCTATGACCGCTTACTTTCGACTTTTGGAGGTGAAGATGTTCCAGCTTGTGGCTTTGGATTTGGAGATGCTGTCATTGTGGAAGTAAGACATCTATATTCTTTACTTTATTAGTTGTAGTTATAGTTCTGGTAGGCCTCGAATAAGTAAGTTCAGACTCTGGGTGCGTAGTAGTGTTTTTCTTTTAGCTTTGAAACATTACTTGATGAAATCTGATCTTTTCATGGATCTTTTGTGTTGTTACCTGAAAGCAAAGCCTCTAGTTTAATGTGCCCTTTCTAATACAGTTGATAAAAGAGAAGGGCCTTCTGCCTGATCTAGCACGTCAAGTGGATGATATTGTGGTTACACTAGATGAGGAGCTGGAAGGACCGGCTTCAAAAGTAGTATCCTCTCTCAGACAAAAAGGTCACAGTGTTGATCTCGTTGAGGATAAACGCCTGAAGTGGTAAATTCACCACCCTCCCAGCTAGTTAGTTGTATTCATGGCGTACGGTAGAAGTATCTTCTGTGAACTTTAAGCACTTACAGAAGCTTTTGGTCTTGCATATTTTTTTCAAGACTTGCAAGTAGGAGGCACTTTAATGAATTTTGTTCTTCATTATGTCTTTATTCACAACATACAAGCAGATCTAATCTTTTTGTAAACTTTGATGCCTTTTCAGGGTGTTCAAGCATGCTGAGAGAATCAATGCCAATAGACTCATCTTGGTAGGGAAATCTGAGTGGCAGCAAGGCAAAGTTCGTGTAAAGATCCTTTCTACGAGGGAAGAATTTGAAATTCATATCGATGATATCTAGATTGATAGTAAGATCACACTCTGTTCTACGTTGTTTTTTTTTTTTTAAGTCACGCCTAAGACCCTAAGAATGGGTGTCATTGAATCACATAGATATCATTTGGTGTTTAATAACATTTTTGTTTATTATTGCAAAACATCTTAATATTAATATTGATGATAATATTAATGCTATATATGTGCATACACCCATACAGGTTCTTGCATAATATTTTTAATTTGAATAATAGTTTATAATAGTGCATGAACAATAAATACTGGGACTGAGTTTTTTCTAGGTTGGTTTAACTGAGATAGGCAAGTGACTGAGGACTTTGAGGTGCCTTGGTGAAATGTAGAGAGGAATTTGTAGATACTTCTGCTGCATGTTTGTTTAGTTTTGAAGTTGTAAGGTACTTGGCTAAATATTTTAGAACTACATGCATACTGCTAACAAGAACTCTCTCTTGTTGAACTGCGTATAAATGTAGGTGTTTCTGCCTCAATAGATCCTCATTTAACTTCTGAGATTATTTTAGCTGCAGATAGCAATAAGTTGTGGTTTTGAGCACTATAGTTAAGTTTGAGTTTGATGCTAAAATCTGGCAATTTGCTATTTAATTGGGTATCTATTCCAGGCTAAATATTCCCTTTCAGGCTTTTGTAGTTTCTTAAGTAATGTATTCGTTCACAAAGGTAAGATGTGATCATCCTCACCAAAGGCAAAAGAATACCTTCTGAAGTTGCGTGCTTCATAATTTTTGTGTCAGTGTTGTGCCTTCAATTTTGACTCAGGTGTATGAACATATTCATATGGAGAGACGTGCTAGATCAAGTTTGAGCCTTTAGCTTCTCCATAAGTGTGTACATGCATGTGATGTTGTATAATTTATAAGAGCTTCTATGAAGCTGAATAGCTTTATCGTGTAAGCACTCCAGCTTCTCTGTAAAAATGATCTACAAATCCATTTGGTTCTGTTTTGGTAGATTCTTCCTCTGAAAAAAGCTCCTACAATAAGCTATTTGATGGTTGGGGCTTTGTTGGCATAAAATCAATTTGAACGCTATCAATGATTTATTGGGAGGTTGTAAGCATAGCTGAACTCTTTGGTTGGATTGTTATTCCTTTGTTATTAGTTCATCAGTATTTGCAACTTGTTTAGAAAAGATTTGCAATAATGAAAGTGTAGTTAGACTTGTTTCTCATTCAATACTTGCATTTGTTAAGAGATAGCTTCTTCGATAAAGTAGATGCGGTATTTGAGGCTTTGCAGCTTTCTGAGTATCTAATCTGTGCTTTTATAGGGTGAAGCAAATGTCAGGCCTGCTCCACAACTGGATGCTGAACTTGCTGCTGGAATGGAGATGCCTGATAATTGCCTAAAGCTAATGTCAGTGTAACAATTAGGACTTCGTTTAGTTCACCTTAAGTGATCCGGAAACAATTTCTCTCAAAAATTTTACCTCTGAATGACGTTATATATTTATTTTTGTGAATATACTCTCATAGTTTCACTTCTAATAACTCTCTTTCTACTCATTTAAGACGCAACCATTACTTTGGTATAATACTGTTCTCAGTTTGATAGGTTACACACCTGTTAACCATGTCTGCTTTGCAAGTTACTTAGGTGGTTCTTTCAAGAGAATCAATAATATTGCCTGCTTGAAAAATGTGTTATACCAAATTAACTCCTAATCTTCAGTACGACCTGTGTTCATTGGGTATTACCAGTAAGCATGTATGTCTCTTTTTTCGGAATGCATTGTTTCATGTATAAGAATTGCAGCACATTTTCTTTGAAATAGAGTCCAGTTGGATAAAACTATTGCGCAGTTTTTAGTTGAAAGCTGCTACCCAACAACTCCAAATTAAGGGCTCGTAGGTAAATTACTTTTTTTTGTTTGATTTTGAATTTAAATTTAATTTTTATAATTCAGTTTATCAAAAATACATGTTTAATTATTTTTTACCGAATCTAGTTTTATTGCATTCAGTTTGACCAAACTGGCTATGTTCGCTTTGAATAAATTATAAGACGTTCTAACCCGAACTAGATATGGTCCTTTACGTTTGTACTCCTATTACAATAATGACATAGCATATTTACAATCAACGGTGTACAGTACTTTTTAAAGTATTCTAGGAACATTAAGAGCATGTATCAGTTTTCATCCAAAATTTCTTTGTGAAAATTTATTTCAAACTCATTTCTAATATAACTAAACATGAAAAAATTATTTGTGGACTTACTTCGAAATATAACCAAATATAAATTTTAAATCCGTTTCTCAAACTCGCTTTTAAAAAAATTGACTTCTTCAAAACTTACTTTCTCCAAACTGGCTTAGGAGCTGATTGACAAACAACTTCTCAAAAATAATTTTTTAATTTTTTATTTTACATTTATTAATATATTTTTTATAAGTTTTTAAAAAGTTTATTTAAAAATATAAAAATATAATAAAATCTTATTTATTTATTTATTTATATTATATTTTTTTAAAATTAAAATAATAAACTTATTTATTAAAATAAAATAAAAATATTTTTTATTTTTAAAAAAATATTCCATAAGCTGTCTCTAAAATTTATTTCAATGAGTGGAATAGGAGTCATTTTTTTGGCTCTGCTGTGCTGTCATTGTCCAGGGCATGTGGATGATATGGTGCTTTTCTATGTGGGTCAAGATGTTACCTTCACATGAGCTCAGGCACAGATGCTCCCTAACCAATTCTCAGGAATTGCCTAACCAGCTAATATCCCTACCCCTATAATCTCTCATCTCTAGTGTTTCTTTCATCTTCACTCTTTTTATGAAAGGCATCACTTGCACTTGGGGTCCCTATCAATATCGCCACCATCTATGTCTCTATTTCAAATACACATAACTGATTTTCATAAAAATAAATTAAAAAATTTGTTAAAAATAAATTTTCATTTTTATATTTTAATTATTTTTTAAAGTGTTGAAAGTAAAGTTTAATTTTTATTTTGAAATAGATTTAAAGTGAAGTATAATAATTTTGAAATATATTTTTTTAAGTTCAATTTATATTTAAAATATATAAACTATTTAAAAATCTAATTTTTGATAAGAAAACTAAAACGTGAGATGATTGTTTTCATGGAAGTGGAACATTTGACTAAAGAAACATGTGACCTATGTATGGCCCGCTACTGCTAATGTGAGACTAGGTTTTCTATCATTGTACTCGGAGCATGTTCGGGAGAATATTTTTCTAAATTTTTATTTAAAATTTTTTAATAGAATTTTAAAAAAATTTTAAATAATATTTTTAGTACTTTTATAAAAAAATTTAAAATATTTTTTCTTTTCAAAATTTTTTTTTTAATAATCACTCACAAATATTCCATCCGAGATTCACCACCACTATTCTAACAATGTAATCTTTCTAACTCTGTAGGACGAGTTCGTTCATTGGATTCAAGTTTAGTGGTGCTTACTTCTTCGACCCTGTGCTTGTTCGCCTAGCTGTTAATTGATTTGAGAAATAATGGTTGCAACATTACAAGTAGTCACCAGCTATTGGGTGTGAAGGGGTTGTTTGCGTTCGTTGGTCATGCGGATATATATTCTTCTTTCTCGGCTTTGTTCTAGCTAGGATTCTTTAATTGTCTCCGCAATGTGAAGCCTTGAAAATGTTCTACTCAATTGAAGACCATGCGGCTTTCGAAGTCAGTATGACCAACGTTGGTGACCTGTTAATTGAATGATTAGGAGCTCATGTGTCTTGGAATTCACATAACTAGTTGATTTTAGTCAAAGACTTAAAGTCAACCGTTATCGTTACAGATGATATTTGACTAAATTTTTTTAATTTTTATTTTAATAATTTATTTTATATTTTTTTAATAAAATTTATATAATTTTTTTATATAATTTTTTACAAATTTTAAAAAATATATATAATTCTAAATATTATTATTATTATTTATTTTTTATGTAAAAAATTTTATTTAAAATATTATTTAAAAGATTTTCATTTATTTTTAGAAGTACTTATAAATATCCGTAATCGATAGTATTGGAACACAGAAGTTGGATTTGGGAGATTAGAAAAATACCAAGGTAGTCATTATATAATAGTTGATTAGAATTATTGCAGGTAGCTGTATGATTGTGTCATGGATTGTATCTAAGTCGGTAGTCGACCAGTAAACAAAAGTCAGAAAGTTCAATTCAAAAGCTTGTTTTGTATATGTAGTCAGAATTGTATTATGAACATTATGCTTGAACCTGTTGTTCATTGATGGACTTTTGTTGAAGTTTTGGTGCCCAATTTTGGAACTGGCAACTTTTGAAACTTGCATCAGGCTTTTTACCTGCCTGGGATAAGTTGCAAATTGTATCAAGAATTTGTGGGCAGGTAAAAAAAAACACTGATTCATGACAATAAGTGAAAGATTTCATCTCTATATCACTATATCAGGAAAAATGATGGAAGAAAAACAGAGACGTACATTAGATGTTTTACATTGCTGCTGCTCTTACGTTACTTTACATCACATTTTCTTTGTCCAAATGAAAAGAAATTTTTAGCTGCTCGTCGACTGCGTAGAACTGGTTGGTGCAACGCCGGGGGTTTTTGTCAACCTTTGCAGTTGCAGCATTCTAGCATAACATCCATCAGGGTGATGATTGAGCAAGTGCGAGTGTGATCCCTGTTCTACAACCTTCCCTTCGTCGAGGACGGCGACGACATGCGCGCTCCTCACCGTCGAGAGCCGGTGAGCTACCACGAGCTTCGTTCTTCCCGACGAACTCTTGTCTAACGCCTCCTGCACGTACTTCTCTGACTCCGCGTCTAACGCGCTTGTCGCTTCGTCAAGCAGTAAGATTGCTGCCTTCTTCACTAATGCCCTTGCTATTGCTATACGTTGCCGTTGTCCGCCGGAAAGTTGAACTCCTCGTTCACCTACGTGCGTGTTATAACCCTCCGGCAATGCTGATATGAACTTGTGAGCATTTGCTTGAGTTGCAGCTTCGATGATTTCTGCTTCTGTCGCGGTTTCTCGGCCGTAGGCAATGTTTTCTCTGATTGTTGTGGCGAATAGGTAGGGTTCTTGCGGTACGACGGCAATGCATGCCCGCAGAGATTTCAGGTGGTATTTGCGTATGTCTTTCCCATCTATGAGTATGCGACCGGAGGTTGGTTCGTAAAACCTTTGGATCAATGCGATCACCGAGCTCTTGCCACATCCGCTGGGACCAACTAGAGCAAGTGTTCTTCCGGCGCGGGCACGGAGTGAGAGGTCGCGGAGTACAGCGAAGTCCGGCCGGGATGTGTACGCAAAGTCGACATGTTTTAGCTCGACTTCGCCACGGAGACGGTCAGGTGCCGGAGCACATTCAGAGTCATCTGGTTCGATCTCTGTTTTCCGGTCTAGGACGTCGAACACTGATCGCATTGCTCGCCCACCTTTGATGAAATCTGGCGCAAGAGTTAACGTCTCGGCGGCGCCGTTGGCTGACACCATCAGCACCATGAAGACTCTGATTGTTTTGGAGAAATCGGAGACATTGTGCTTCACCAGCCACGCAGCGTACCATAGTCCAAGAGCGTAGCTAGCATAGAGCATGAATTGCGCAACACCGAATCCGCTTCCGGCGATCTGACCCTTCCAGAAACAGCGGCGAAGAGGGCCCTGAAGATTCGCAGCAAACAACTGCGTGATTTTCGCTTCTGAATTGAATGCCGCAACTGTTCGAACATTTGCCACGGCCTCGCCAGCAATCTGTGTAGAGCGGGCGTGTGCCGCCTCAAGATCACCGGAGAATCCCTTCATGAACATCTTCTGCAGCACTGTGGCGGCAACGACGACGGGGAACACAGCAATGAGCACAAGTGCTAGACGCCATTGGAGAACGAACCCAGCAGTGCAGGCAACAAGCATGAGTGCTGAGTTCTGTACGATGACCGAAATGCGATCACCGATAGCAGAACGGACCTGGTGAGCATCCAGGGAAAGCCGGGCGGCAATACGGGCACTGGAGTTCTCTTCTCTATCAAACCACGCCATCTCATTGCGTAGAACAGCGGCGAACATCTTTTCCCGCACACGTTTAGTAAGGTTTTCGCCGACGACGTCCCAGAACGTATGCTGCAGTGCATTGAACAGCAGTGCCGCCGATGAAACTCCGATAAGTAAATAACAATACTTCGCAATTTCCCGGCGCATGTGTGCAGGGTCAGGGTTGTAGTAAACACTAAGCACGGCGCTGAGCACATAGGCGAAGAAGGCACTGATAGAACCACAGGCCATCGACCCAATAGAGCCGATAAGCGCATAAACCCATTCCGGCGAGTTCATCTTCGCAAGCCGATAGAATGAACTAGCTTGATCTCTGAATGCAATCTTCTCTGCCATTGTCCGGTGATGATAAGAACTGCCTGCCGGATCAAACGAAAGATGACTGAAGTCTGAAGTTGAGAAGTCAGACAGCCGGCGAGAGTACGGCGAGCGTCCGTAAGAAGAGTTGCGATTATAAATCGGTGAACTTATTGACGGTCGGGCACTAGATGGCCGAGCACTGACACTGCTTCTACGTGCCGCAGCTTCATGCGCTTGCTCTTGAATACGAATGAGTTTCGCATAAAGCCCAGCGTCGCCCCGAGCCATGAGCTCATCATGTGTCCCAAGCTCCGCAACGGTTCCGTGATCGATAACAGCAACGGAATCCGATTTACGGACAGTTGAAAGACGGTGGGCGATGACCAGAGTTGTCCTGCCGATCATGAATCGGTCGAGAGCTTCTTGGACGAGTTTTTCCGACTCGGAGTCCAGCGCGCTGGTTGCTTCGTCGAGTAAAAGGATTGCCGGGTTCTTTAACATTGCTCTGGCAATGGCAATCCTTTGCTTCTGACCGCCGGAAAGCTGCAAACCTCTCTCCCCCACCTGTTGCCATTATCAAAACCTCATTAGTTTCGATAAACTTTACTGTAATTAACAATATAATATCAATTTAATACATTAGATTGTTGGAATCATGTGATTGACTAATCCTAAGTTGATCAGTGAATGATTAAAGTAATGTTTTTGTGGATTACAAATTAAGTGAAGCACTGGTGGACTTAGAAGTATATTGGGAGGTTTAGACAAATCACTAGAGCTTTGTAACGTTGAAAGGGAACAGAGAGCCATCATCCATGTGCTAAAGTTTCAGGGATTGCTACAAGGGATTAAATGATAAGACCAAGATTAGCAAAGATAAAACAAAACAAGTGAATTATTGGGAGACGATAAAATGGAGACAAAAATGAAGGAAACAGTGGCCCTTTTTCAGATGTATTTGGTAAATTTTGTTTTACATTAGTTCTCATCTATATTTACTGAGAAGAAGAGCATGTTATGTTAGTGCAGTTTGTTTAGTTCTGAAATAGAAAATAGAGTACGTATTGAGTGAGTAATCTTTCCATGTTAGCAAATTGCACGAACTATGAAGGGAATCCTGTACAAGACTGCTGATTAGTTTTACCAGGAAATCCTAGTCCAAAGTCCTTAAACTGCCTATCATCTGTGAAAAAATTTACAATAGAGTTACTGTACCAAGTAAACATGCCTACTATTATTTAGCAACTTTTGAAAAATTCTAGCTAGAAAGATATGCCCCTAAAAAGCGACAGACTTGTACCTTAGTTGCCTATCATCATCAATCTATGAAAAGTTTACCTAATGGCCTAAGCATAGCTTCGAATTATTACAGCCAAAAACCTCTCAAAAAAAGAAACCTATGAACCTAAATATATCAGCGTCCTACCATCACTCTCATTTCTTTTGCACGAACAGTGTGAAAAAGGGTTGTAGATACTTCAACAGCATGTGAAAACAGTCCAAAAAGTGAAGAAGATGAAAAAATCCAACAAAAACGAAAGACTAGGCATTTCAATTTCAATATCAATAACATCAATATGTTGGGTAAAGTGAAGAAGAGTGTGTTAAAGTTATTTAAAAATAAAGTAGCGTGTAGTGCTGCAGTACAGACCTGGGAATCATATCCATCTGGAAGCTTTACAATGAAGGAATGGGCATTCGCAACTCTTGCTGCTTCCTCTATCTCAACTTGTGTAGCATCTTCCCTGCCTAGCAACAGGTTCTCTCTGATTGTTGTGGCAAACATTGCTGGCTCTTGACTCACTAGACCTATCTGTTGTCTTAGCCATCTCAACTTCAGCGTCTTAATGTCATGCCCATCTAGCAGCACTTGCCCTGGTATCACCAACCAAACATTGAAAACATTTGTAAACTCAGATCTCAGTTTCAAGAGGCTCAAACCTAAGATCACAAGCTACTATATGCTAATTGTAACTCAAGCATGAGATTTCCAGTTGATCATATCATCAAACATAATATGGGTTATAATAATTCGTAACAGAAGTTCAAAAACAACTTTTTTGGCTTAATAATTCGTTATAGAAGTTCTAAAACAAGTTTTTACAATGTAAAGTAAAGATAGTGAAACCTTATCTTTCTCTTTAATCTCTGTCTTTCCACACTACGAAATATCTTGACAATGAGAACAATGTTCAAGACTTAAAGATGCATTGTCTATTCACGATATAGTTAACCCAAACAGTGCTTCATAAAAGCCATATGCAATTTAAAGTATCTAACCATATTTCTTCCGTATGTTTCCAAACTACTAGTCTTGGCAACTTAAAAAAAAAAAAAAAAAAACAATTAGTCCTCTATGCTCTTAACTAAAAACAATATAGTACCTGATGTAGGATCATAGAAGCGTTCGATGAGAGAAACAACAGTGCTCTTGCCTGAACCACTGCTGCCAACCAATGCAAGAGTTTTCCCTGCAGTAACACCGAGCGAGAAATTCCTTAGTATCTTCGCATCTGGCCGTGAAGGGTAAGCAAAATCCACATTCTTCAGCTCAACATTCCCTGTCACTGAACCCAACTCAATTCCAGTCTCACAATTCCGGCCAATCTCCGGCTTGTGATCAATTGTTTTATATATCTTTGCAGCCGCAACTCGCGCCTTTGCGAATGCTGCCATGCTCGGTGCCGATTGCCCCAATGCTCTGCAATTAAAATTACTCAAGTTGGTGCAAAAAACAGAGCAACTACGAATTGCTGTGCAAAGAGTTTGGTATTGGTATTACATTCCACCAATCATGACGGAGAACATTGTGGCAATTGCAAGGCCGCCGTTTGTATGATGGTGCAGAACAAGGGTGCCGCCGTACCAAAGAAGCAATGCATAGCAACAGAAAACGGTGAAGTAGGTAGCACCTAGTCCGGCACCTTTTGCGAAACCACTCCTGTAACCAAGTTTTTGAACAACACGAAGAGCGCTGGAATATGCCTTGATTGCCCTCGCCTCACCTATGTATGCCTGAACTGTCCTGATTTGAACAAATGCCTACAAATTGCAAACGATTACAATGAGTTTGACTCTTAATTGAGATTGAATGAATTGAGTTGTTCTTGTCGTTTACTTGTTCAGCAATGTTGCTAGCTTGAGAAAGAGCGTCCTGAGACTTCGAAGAGAGCTTGGCAAGAGTAGCAGTGTGAACGCCTCCGATGAGTGCGATTAACGGAACAACGGCGAGCGTGACTAAAGCAAGCTGCCACACAGCTGTGAATCCAACAACGAAGCCGGAGATAAATGTTGCCATGTAATGAATGAAGTTTCCAAGCTGCAATCGAACATAATAAAATAACTACAGATTGTTGAGAAAACAAAACAAAAGTTGTTTAAATCTGTTAACCTTCTCGCTTATGGCGTCTTGAACGACGACGGCGTCAACATTGATAGCATAAACAACATCAGAAGTACGAACTTGTGTATCGAAATAACGAACGTCTTGGTTCAACGCTGCTTCCAAATACTTGATTCTCATCTTCGTAGACTGCCGTTCTCCAGTCCACATCCAGCAAGAGATCTCTGCAATTCACAAAAGCAATAAAAACTTCATAACAAATTTTATCGGTATCAATCAATCGATTCAGATCTCAATCAGTTGAGAAAAGATCACTCACCAGCCCACGACGATGCCCAAATCGCCGCACCGACGACAAGAAAGTAGAATGCATACTGTAAGTTAATTTAATCAAGCGCCATTGATCAATCAATCAAGCAAGCAATAAACACATATGCCGAGTAATGTAATGAAGATTTGAGACTCAATACCTTGATTACTTCGCGAACCATAGTATCAGGATTCCCGGCGTTAGAACCGAATGAATCAACGAGATCCGCAAAGAACCGGAGGAATACCGGCAGTGAACAACCGTGAACTACAGCACCTAAAGTCCCGATAGTCATAAGAACAACATCTAACCCATCTGCAAACCTGAATAACTGAAACAACCCGACCGCCGGCGCCGGCGAACCTTTATCTTCTTTCCTTCCATTACTACTACTACTACTTTCTCCAACAGCAGCATTCTGTTGTTGTTCATCATCAATATCAGCAGCAGCAGTAGTAGTGTTGGATGGTTCGAGTTCGAGTTCTTTGGAAGGTGTGGTGAGTTCTTCTGTTACCACGGCTTTATCGGCGACTTCAATAACGAGAACTTCATCATCTTCGGCGCCGGCATGGTGATGATTGGTTTCCACGGTGGAGGCTGATGTTGTGGTGGGAGGGAATTGGAAGAGTTGCATCTCAGGAGAAGCACTTGAACTCCATTGATGACCATTGAGCTCTGCCGCTTGTTCTTGTTGCTGTTCCTGAGAAGACATGTTGGTGTTGGCGTTGTTGTGTAAGGAAAACAACCATGAAGGAATGGGGAAGGCCTTTTAAAGCTTGCAGTGAAAACCTTTACTAGCTTGATTAGCTTGTTAATGCTCAGACGTATGTAACTGGTAGTAGATTTCTTTTTGGTAAAGTTTCTACAGATAAATACTTTTAATTTTTAACTTGGAAGAGAAGAAGAAGAAGAGAGCGAGGAGAACCGACAAGAGGACGCGTGAAAACTGAGAGCAGTGCTGCAGATTGTTTGTGGTCGTCGTGTTGACCAGGCAGCAATTTACTTTCTTCTTCTACTGCAAGCCAAGATCTCCATGAAAAATAGTAAATTTCAGTTCTTAGTAAATCAATCCATTTCGTTTATTTTTTCTTTCTTTTTTCTTTCCTGTGAATGAATTCAATTGAATTAAAATGGTTGTAATGGTTCAAGGAGACATTTATGTTATACACTATACGACTAGGTTTTTTATTTGTCCTTCTTTCAGTTCCACAACTTTTGCTGCTGTTGCTGCTACTGCTCTTTTGCTGTTTCTGTATTGTTGTTCTTCTGATTTTATAATAATTTGATTTCTTGTTATATTTTCTACTGTTATTGTATTCGATTACTACTCTAGAATGCTAGAATTGAAAAGATATTTCTACCGAGCACATTTAATTTTACAGTCCAGATTTTCTACTTTTGTTCTTTTAAACTGCAATTAGCATTTCAGTTGATTGATTGATGAAGAACTTGTACAGTTTTGGTTTTTTCTCATGGCCTAATTAGTAAGGTTTGGTAGAAAGTCTATATCTATGATCCACTGGTGCTCATGGCTTGCTAACTGCTACTTAGCAGTAAATTATCTAACCAATTTAGAACTATTCTTAAAAGTAATTAGCAATAAAAAAATAGTGAATTTAATTTTTATTAATATAATTTTAGGATTATTGATAATTAATATGGACTAATCTTTTCTTAATTCAACAATTTCTTTTAAGTGAATTGATACGAATTAATTATCAAGTGATGAACTTAAATGAAGCTGACTAATTATTATGAAATAAAGCGAATTATTTATCATAAAATAAAGCAGATAATTGTCTTTAAATAAAACAGATCATATATTCTAAAATAAAGCGGACTATATGTTCTAAAATAAAATTGAATATTTGTTCTTAAATAAAATATATAACTATTTTTATATGAAACGAATTATCTGTTCTGAAATAAAACAGACTATTTGCTATAAAATAAAACGGATCATGAAGGTTTTGAATAAGGCAGATAAATAAAATTAAATTTATTCTATATTTTAGATCGATCCGGCCTAGCGTGCTCTGATAGTGATGAATTTAAATTTTTTTTAAAGACCAATTGTCGATGAAAATGATAAGCACATATATTTATAAATATTATTTAAAAACTATTAAATATCAATATGAAATTATATTTTTCTCAACAAATCACTCAATTTAAGCTGATGAAAGAAATTCATAATAAACATATAAAAAATAGGGCGAAATATATTGATGAACATATTAGGCATGTTCTTTTCACACAAAAATAAATTTAATAAAAAATTATTTTGAATTACTTTTTTATATTTTAAATAATAATTTATGTTTTATATTTTAAAAAAATAATTTTTGGATGAAAAGAACACGCCCACTATTATTGTCATGGAGAACTGAGATGTGATATCAATGTTCCCAATAGGTATTGCACTATAAAAGAATCATTATAATAACAAAGAGAAGATATATCATGCAAAATAGTTAGTAGTTAATCAATCAACTCACTAATAAACTTGATTTCTTAAGTAGTAATTAGTACAGATTTGCAGAGTTTCAAAAGAAGGAAAAAATTGTTTGTTTATGAGAAAAATTGAGCTGTAAAGAAAACAATGCAGCAGCCTTAAGCACCAGTTAATTAATCAAGGACATGACTTAGTTATAATTTATGCATAAAAATATATCAAATATAATAGTTTGATAAGACAAAGCATGAATGCATGCTAGATAGTAGATAGATAGCCATGGATGATTGAAATTAGAAAAGAAAAGCAATATTAATTGCAGGCATAATTATGGAAAAGTGAGCAACACCATACCATGCTTTGATTTGCTTTGCTTCTATTCTGTTAGCTAATAATTCTAATTAGAAAAGAAAGATAAAAAAATAGGAATGGCAAATAAAAAGTTGCAAGCAATACATGTGACATTAATGAATTCCACTTCATTCTTTAAAAGTTCATATTATTTTATATATTTTCATTATATAATTTAACTTTTTTCACGTATTTTACTAATCATTTAAAATTTTAGTTTTACCCAACTTTATTTAATATAAAACTTTGACTTCTACAAAATGCAATGCTATAAAATTTATTTTTATGTAATTAAAAACACGTTCTAACAAGTTTATTTGTGTGAAACTGATACAAAATTAAGTTTCTACAAAAATAAATTTATAAAAAATGAATTATTTAAATATTTCGTAAAATTAAATTTTATAAATACAAACCTTTTTCTAATATTTTTTATTAAATTATAAAAGTAAATAAATTACTACAATGAGTTTCTCTCGTCTTTCAACACCTAAGTTACTACTTTGAGAACGTCTTGCACGTTACTTCTGATCCTAAAAGAAATTGAGGATTTAAAGAGAGCAGTAGTGCTACTAAACATCTTAGCATGTATATCACACTTTCACACCTTCGTAGCTCACAAGTCAACATAAAAAAATAAAAAAAAGGAAAAAAATGATCACTAATGAAAATGATTGACATTGGAGAGTGGAAATGAAAACATACATGCAAATCAAAGTTCTGCTCAACATTGACTTTACAACTATTTCCATAATTATAAAAATTAGACAGAACCTTGAAGCAAAATTCTGTCCGGGTTTACGAGTTGATCCGCTAAATCAACGAATTGATCCTCATATCAAAAATTTTAAAATATTAATGTCTGTCTGAAAATTTATTATTTTTTTATTAAAAAGCACAAAAAAAAATTAATAAAAAAATATAAAAAAGCAAAAAAATATTTTAATAATAAATTTTTTAAAATCTTTTTATTTTAAAATAATTTCTGGATCGATCCAAGCGAACCGATCCAAGTTTTACAATTATGACTAATTCAAAATTTGTGACTTTCTTAGAAACAAATTAAATTTTTTATCTAAAAAAATAAAATTATATACATAAAAATTTTGTGGTATACAATTCGTTTGCACTTTAAAAAAATTAAAATACTATAAAATTTTTATTAAAAAAATACATAATTAAAATAAAATTCTGATAAGTAGTAATAAATACTATCAAACATTATCAGTATTGCATATATCAATAAATTATATATCAAATAAGTCACAATTTTTCTAATATTTTGAAAACAAGTCACTTAATTCACACCTGGTTATAATTTAATTTGTTAGAAGTACTTCAACAACTCAAAGCATGCATGTTACTTCTCTGAAAGAATGTCTGGCAAATTTCAGTATCAAAGATATATGTATCCTATACTCATATAATACAAAGTCATTTGTTTAAGTTGGGGAATCTACAAGTCCAACAAAGAACTATCCTTATCATTTCATTAATTATCAACCATTGTATATGTTCTCATGCATCCACATGGTAGCAAAACCAAACAAATCCATGATTTGTGCATTGCTTACTATTTATTACATAATGTTCTTCCCACTAACTTTGCATGAGATCATATAAACAAAGCTTATGGCGTGCTTAGCTCACTTCTAAAGTGTTTTTTTTTTCCAAAATTATTTCTAAAAGATTTTTAAATAACTTTTTATATTTATTTTCATAAATTTATTTTTAATAACTCATTTTTTATGAATTTATATTTTAAATTCACGTATGGAATTTTAGTTCTCACTTAGTGTAGGTTTTTTTTTTCAATTAATGCATCATTAGTTTTGTCAACAATGGCTTGTACAACACTCTTATGGATTTGCATAAGGAAAGAAAGAAAGAAAGAAAAAGTGATCATAATTAAAGTTTGACCAAATTTTAGGGATTGTCATTCTAGGAGATTTAGTTTATTCTCAGTAGTATAATATACAGGGGAAGAGTTGTTTGAATAGAAGCTTGAGCTTTTTGTCCTTAATTAGCATGTTGCTTATCTTTCATATTCTGGAGTGATTATAAATATTTATTAAATAAAAATTTTATGAAATAAAAAAGTATTTTAAAATTTTAAAAATAAGTTTTATGTTTTATTTAAAGATTTATAAAAATAAGTAATAATTAAATTTTATGATGTAAAATTTTTTTATATTTATTATATGTTTTAAAAATTTCTATAAATATTTCTAAAAATATTAAAAACATATTACAAAAACTAAAAATAAAGTAGAATTGAAATATACTTCCAACATTCAATCTCTTCCCCGAAATAGTATAGCAATTAAGTGGTAGTTATAGATTATTAAAGTTCTCTACTTTTTGCAGTTTGCTCTGTAGCCTTTTGGTTAAAGAATAAGCACATATTTACTTGTCTAAAAGTCTGATTTTACAATATAAATTTGTAAAATAAATTTATTAAAAGTAATATAGAAAATTATGTAAAAGTTATTTTTTAGAAAATGAAAACTCGACCAAAAAGAGATGAGTATATGATTTTGAGTCTATAAAAGAGAACAACAGCAAATAAAAAGGTCCAGCTACAAGCTAGGAGAATCAATGGAAGTCCTCTTTTGCTACAGAGACAAATGAAGGTAAGACATATAAGCAAAGTGAAAAATGTACAATTTCATTTATGTTGCAATTTTTGTTAATAAGTCATTTCACTATTTTCCAAACCCTAAAGCAAAGCGTGTAATGTACTCAATAGGCAATTAACCTTTTTGTGTTGTTGGAGGTGGAAAGATGATTGAAATTGGCATGCAAAGCTCTTCTATGTTTTGGACCATCATGTCTTATGGAAAGGGACTAGGGAACTACCAATATGGAAGGCCCTATAGGCCATTGATATAGCTTAGGGGCGTTTAGTTGAGCATTTTTTTAACGTTTTTTTTTAATTTTATATTTTATGTTTTTTAATATAATTTTATATATAAAAAATTTATTTAAAAATTTAAAAATTATAAAAAAATTTTAAGTAATAAAATTTTTTTATTATATCTTTTTTTTAAAAATAAAAAAAAACTCGTTTTAAAAAAAAATAAAAATATTTTTTATTTTAGAAAAATTTTATTTCATAAGCAATCACAAACGCACTTTAAAACACTATTGATAGTGCTTTTGAAGAACATTTTATTTTAAATTTTTGTTTCATATTTTTAAAATAAAAATTTCATAATATTTTATAATTTTTTTTTTCAAATTTTCATAAATTCATTGGTTCATTCAAGTCACTTACCTAACTTTTGCGAAGGGCTTCCATGTGAGTGAGGGTCCTCAACCAAAAGAGCTCATATTGCAACGTTATGTCACGGTCATTACCAGATACTGTCTACGTACCTTTGCGGCGAAAATATCAGTTATCTTGATTATGTTTGAAGTTATTCATGCCAAAATATAAATCTGTTAGCTAGCTAGCTCCACTTGAGTTCATGGTTGTGAGGTTGCAATTTGTAATCGTATAGTTCGATTTATTTGGTATTCATAAATTCCAAATTTGTAATGGATTACTAAAGCCCAAGTAAATCAATCGCCTTCTGCTAGCTATCCAACATAATGGGCCAGACCTTTTTAAGGCCCAGTTACAACGTGCAAACTACTAAATATAGTCCCACAATGCTTAGAGCATGTGGTAGTGTTTGCTATTTAGGTCTGGATTTACAAAGCAGGACGTCTCTTCGGAGACATCCGATAAAATTGGAACGATACAGAGAAGATTAGCATGGCCCCTGCGCAAGGATGACACGCACAAATCGAGAAATGGTCCAAATTTTTTTTCCATTCACCAGGTCAGATTTTGTTTTGTTGCTATGTTTTATCTCTGCATGTCTGAGATTTGCCCTTGCGATTGCTGAAAAGCTTGTTACCTTTTCTATTTCGTCTGTGAATTTCAATTATAGTTCGTCTGTGGATTCTGACATTGTTTGATGATTTTTTTTTCCAATTTTCGATGTTTTGGTGAGAATTTTTATTTTGTTGCTGTGTTTTATCTATGCATGTCTGAGATTTGCCCTTCACGATTGCTGAAAAGCTTGTTACCTTTTCTATTTCGTCTGTGAATTTCGATTGTGTTTTGTCGCTTTCGTCTCTGGAGTATGAGATTATTTGATGATTGTTTTTTTTTTCAATTTTCGATGTTTAGTAATTTTCGGTTGTAGAGCCAACCGATGATCTTCGAGTCAAACTTCTTGTGAATAATTTATTAATTATGTTTTATTTGTTAATTTGTACATTATCGTGGTGATAATCCTTTGATCTTGAGAACTGCCGAAATATTTCGATTATGTCTCTGAATTCTGTTGGATTTCTCATCGAAGAGCTTAAAATACCTTCAATGTTATACTTTACGTCTCTTCAAAAGAAGAGCAAGATTGTAACTTGAAGTTTTTGTATGTTAAATTAATCTGATAATTGTTTACTTATCTTACTACGAAACATGTTTTTGTATGTTAAAATTGGCTTTACATAGAAAAGCATACAACCTTGCTCTGCGGTGTTAACTTCACGCTAAATCTTCTTGTAGCTGGACTGTGTATTCCATGTGGGTTTAAGCGAAACATGCAATTTTCTTCCCCTTTTGCAATGCATTACAGAGACTAGGAGGTTGCAAGACAGAATCTTATTGTTCAATTCATTATATATAATAGTGGCAAACTTCATATGCTCGTAATTCTTTTTCTTTTATCTATTGAAGTTCTATTCTGTCTGCTCTATAATGACGCTTTGCAAGTTCTAATGTGTCACTGCTTTGCTTATTTTCCTCGAAGGCGTAGAACTTATAATTACTGCAAGGTATTGGTCATGAGAGTATGTCAGTTGCTAAGGATTTCTCAGTTGCAAATCATATTATGTACAACAACTCTGTGAAATGTTATCACATTTGCTGTTAAAAATACATGTGCAGAGGACCCGCTCTTGGCACTAAGTAGCAATTGCTGCTGGCTGTCGTTCTCATTTCGGTACCACATGGTCTAAGGATAAGGTTCCACTCTAGAATGTTTGAGAACCTGCTGTGGTTTTTAATTTCCACAAAAGGGAGCTTTTTACAGATAGAAGAATCATGCTTAAAATGTAAAGCTAACTGCAGCAAGTTGCTTGGATGAATCTCTTGATACTGTTTACAGATGTTTGTTTGTTATCATATTTGAACTGCACTTTATTCATGCTATTGAGTGTACTTACCTACTGGTACTCTGGTCGTTGTTGCCCTTTTGTGTTACTGAGTCTGTAGTTCCTTCTCTAGTACAAATTGTTTGCAGAGAGGACAATATTCTGGGCTTATATGATTATATCAATTTTAAGGATTCTGGTCCTTTTACGTTAACTTCTTGCCCATGTTAATATAATATTTGCTACTCAGGTAATACATGAAATTCCTCTAAATTCTGTTTTTGTTACTCAGGTAAAACCAGTGCAAGCAGGACCTTCACCTCTTCTATTATGGAGCTTTGAAGTCATGTCAAATTGACTCAGATATTGTACAATAAGCTTTGCTAATGTAATATGCACGCATGCGCATCTTTTGGAAGATGGAAGCTAGTGTTGGCTTCTCAAGCAACAGTTTGCCCTCAATTCCTTTATTGAACAAGTCTGGCTGCCAACTTTACCACATATATATTGTGTTGGGACAAGCTTAGATGGTAATATTTTGCCACTCTGTGATGCGCTAAAGCACAAATCTTACTTAGCTGGGACACTTGAAGTTTTCTTCAACGATGTTACGGTGTTACTTCCGACCGCCACAACATTTTGGCGTCTTAAATTAAGACTATTGAAGGGTTTTCATCAAGATTTTTAGTCCTGCTTCACATGATGGAGGAATGTTTCCAGCACAGGAGTAGCTTCCTCTTTTGGGACAAGATGAAGCAGCTGTTTGCTTTGAATTAACCTACTAGAGAGGTTTTGTATTTGTAAAATGAATGAAATGATTGTGACAAACAAAGTGGTAGATGTATATTGAGATTGTTTCGACTATGCTATATTCTTTCAATCCAAAAAAGAAAATAATTGTATTATACTTGCTCATTGTTGGCAAAATGTTTTGGAACCTTTAGATGTGTGATGGACCTATGCATTTCTGTCAAGATTTTGCTACTGTTGATGTAGTCGATCTTTTTCTTGTTGAGCATAATGATCAGTACAACGATCAAGAGATCGGCTTGCGGTGGAAGAACTGAGGTATGAAAATTACCGTATGTCATACTGCAGATGGTCATCATTTTTCAAGATCATATATGAACGGATAACTCTTGCCATATTGTTATCAGCTTTCATATTTATGATATATATCATCTGTTGTGTTACAGGTTATTTGATCATGACAGAAGATAATACTGTCGCCAGATGTAAGAGATTACTACGGGCCTCTTCAAGCAAGATCCTTATCTGTTGCAGCACAAAGGTAATCTCCTGCGCTTGAACTTATTTATTCGCATGAAAATCATACTCAACGTAAATGAAATAGATATCTAAGCCTGGTTGAATTGTTTAGAAGAGCACATTTTAGCTAGCTACAGGAAGGAGACAGGACACTGGGAGTTAAGAGGGAGTTCTTAAGACTTGTTGTTTGGTTGGTAGTTCCAAGACTGATGCACTCGACGTCAGCCTTCCAAACAACGATATCTTTGTACTTGGGGTTCAAAATCTCACTGACACTGACCACCCCTTGTATGATTAAACTATACAACTACGTATTACTATATATACACTGAAGATATCCTTCACCATTTTCTCTATTTTTGTTTTCTTTCTAAACAATAATGAAGTTCTACCGCTTTCTAGTTAGCAATATTTTTATCTTTCCTCAAGGAATAATTCCTTTTTTATTCTTAACCTGTACGCATTGTTCATCTCAAGTCAATGCTTGGTGTGGTGAACAATTTCTTTCCCTTAAGAAATTTGGTTTTTTTTTTATGTGAATAGAAACAGGTCTTTCTTCACCTCTTTGCAATAATTTCTTTTTATAATCAGATTCCATTTTTGCAGATGTATATTAAGTAGTTAGACAGCTCAAATGAGTACTATTGCCACAATGAAAGATGAAAACCCAGCTCATTTTTCATTATGTTTTCTTCTCCCTAGTTAAGGCCTTATTATTATAATTAATTAGAATATGCTACAATAGATCTCTAGTATAACTTATCTGAATTTCATGTTAACATGAAATGATTAGTGCAGTAATTTGATGAAATTTTGATGATAGTAACTGTTTATGATTGGTAGTCTTATGCATGGAACAAGATGGTTACAAGCTAATTCATTTAGTCATTAAATTAATTATTTGTAGTAGATAGTATAATAAAATTAATAATATTATAAAGATTTTTGTGAGTCACATTATGAGTATATGATGTAGAAAATTGATGCTTTAACCTGCTCTCAGATCTATTGGTTGATATATTATGAATCCGTATTACAGGGGTCAACATGCACAAAGACACCAACCACCAGTTTGACATATTCCTTCTTCAGTCTTTATTGAATTATAATAAAATAGATGCAGCTTGTTTTCTTTTCTCTTTTGTTAAGACCATGCACGAGTTAATTTTGTCTTAAGGTAAATAAGTTCCTTCCATTTTAGGGTATGATGTCATACTACTGCTTACAGATGAACATCCACTGCTATCTTTTTCAGTACTTTCATTTTTTACTAGTTGTAATCTTTGTGAGGAGTGCTATAGTAGTGGTAGGGTCTCCAATGTATAGGGATGGGTGGCTTTGGTAAAAAGTCTTGCAATGTAAAGCTGAAGTGAAGTGAAGTGAAGGGGAATGACTATGGGTTTTAGATTTGATTGAACTGGACAGCCTCAGCACTATCCTTTGACTTCTAAAACATCTACTGTTTACTAACACATCACTCCATATATACCTCCTCTATCTCTCCCAATCTCATCTTGTGCTAGTCCAACATTGTTGTTGTTGTCTCTTTCCAGGGGAGTCGCTATATTAGAATATCTAAAGAAGAAGAATACAAACATCACCCACCATCAGCAGCAGCAGCAGGTGCAGCGAGCGGAAGCAGAAGAAAAGAAGCATCTGAAGGTTGTTGTTGTTGTTGTTTGTGAGAGGTTAGTTATGGGGAGGGCTCCATGTTGTGACAAAGCTAATGTGAAGAAAGGGCCTTGGTCTCCTGAAGAAGACACCAAACTCAAGAACTACATTGAGAAGTATGGCACTGGTAGCAACTGGATTGCTCTCCCTCAGAAAGCTGGTAACAGCACCTAAAGAAATTCTTTTATATTTATGTTCTTGTTTTGATCTATATAGTTGTGATCATGCATGTGAAACTACAGTGGGAAGTGAAATTTTGTGTTTTATAATTTGGTTTTGTAGGTTTGAAGAGATGTGGGAAAAGTTGCAGGCTGAGATGGCTCAACTATCTCCGGCCTAACATAAAACATGGGGAATTCACTGAAGAAGAAGATAGGATTATCTGTAGCCTCTTTGCAAGCATTGGAAGCAGGTAATTCAACTCCGCTAATTATTCTCCTACACACATGAGTGCTCTTTCAATAATTCTTAAACATTTACATTTTAGTACTCTTTCAATCTCAGTCCTGGGAATTATATATATTATTGGTAATCTAGCCTTCTATACTTGTTCATTTTCTTCTGTTTTTAAAAAAAAAATAAAGGGTCTCACTTTTCTCTTTCTCATCTCTTTTCTTTTCCTGGTACTATCAAACTATATCTGAAGCCCCATGACCACATGAAGTAAAATCAAGAAGCTTAACAGCATTCATCTGAAGTATTTTCTCTGTTTTATTTCATAGTTGCATCAATTAATAGTCAAAAAACCGGCATGCATGATCATGAAATGCAGATGGAAACGTTACACTTTTATCTTAGTTCAGTTGCATACATCAAGAGTGCAAGAATATCTTTTAAATGAAAGAAGTTTCCTCAAGTTTTTTTTTTTTTCATAATTCTCTAGGTGGTCGATTATCGCAGCCCAATTACCGGGGAGAACCGATAACGATATTAAGAACTACTGGAACACCAAGCTTAAAAAGAAGCTGATGGGCGTCTCTCCATCTCAGAGAAAACAACAACAGCAACAACAACGACAACAACACCAGCACCAAAGCCTCTTTCCATCTTCTTCCTTCAAGAATCCATCAGCACCACTACAATCTTTAATACAAATGAACAACACCACCAACAACAGCATGTTCAGCAACACTCCTTCTCCCAAACCACTCTTCACAAGCCTCGAAGGAATTCCCATCTCTTCTTCAGTATCAGATAACATGCCATCCAGCTACCCTTTACTTCAATCTCACCCCTACCTTCATCATCAGTACCATAACATGAAGGAAAGTGGAACTTTACTTGTATTCGGAAGCGAACAAAGCTGTAGTTCCTCCGACGGAAGTTGCACCCAGATGATCAGCTATGGAAACTGCAAGGATCAAGTCGACTTCCATGAGCTCAATGCTTCTGCTGCTGCCGCCGCAGCTGTGCTTGGCCAGCAAATCGGAACTGTTGATCAGAACTACATCTATGAAACTGGCACAGATCATGATCAGAACCAGAAGCTTCTGCTCAGCTATGACATTAATAATGGAGGGAATAATGGTTTACTGTTGATGGAAGAACCATTAGAATACTGTGGTGTTGATGAAACAAAACAAGGTAATTTGGTTGTTGCTAACCCTAATTTCTTGGATACTAATGATCATCATCTAACATCAAGCAGCAGCAGTGCTAATATTTATCACCATGGGAGTTTGAAACCACAACAAGGAGGCCGAGCAGGGAGATCATTATCAGAAATGTATTATAATTATTACTACAGCCTTGCATAGTCACTAAATGAAATGAATGAAACATCATGTTATTCACCATTGCTGCTGCTGCTGAGATCTGTCATGGAAGCAAAGAGCTAACAGAGAGAGAGAGAGAGAGAGCAAGGTTTTGTGTTGTCTGACAAAGAAAACTCAACGCAGGTCTGATGAAAAATGGTACTAAATTAATGTGGGTTAATTGAGTGTTTTCTGTTTCAGTGTGTGGCCTTTTCACGTGCAATCTCTTTCTTCTTCTCTGCTACAGAAATCAATATGTGCTAGCTAGTAGCTAACTTTCTTTTGTTGATGATGCATGTTGATGGAGTTAGCACTACAAGTGTTTATGTTTTGCGTATGTATTGGTGCTTGTGTTTTGGTTTGGGTTTGTATCCATTGTAAATCTGTTAAAACAAAAAAGAACAAGGTTTGATTGATTCAAGTAAATAAATGTGTACAAGATTCAGTTCTTTGTTTAGTTTCTCTTATATATTTGTTATTCATGGTGTTTATGATATAGAACATGATTATGCGAAAGTTATCTGTAAATAATGAATCCAACCTTCCCTACAAAATTAAAATATCTTATTTATTTCTCTGAACATTTGCATAATAAACGACAAGAGAGAGACAGATGTAGAAGAGAATCATGTCATGTTGTTGTTTAAAAATTTTTTTTTTTTTTCTATTTGAATTTTTGGTTTGGAACTGAGATATGATTCTAGGTACTACCAGCTAACCTAAGGTTCGTAATATAAAAATAAAAACTGCAGTTAGAATTTTCATGTCTTACAATAACAAATAATTTTTCTCCTGTTGTTGTTCTTGTTTCTATAATTATTTGTTCTCGTGATCATTCAAGGACTGAGCTAGAGGCAGAGGGCAGCCGAGCTTTGTTTTATATATACATATAGATTAAAATATAGACACTCTTACAGATATTTCAATATTTTTAAATTTAATTTTTCAATCAAATAATTAAGATCAAATTTTATATTTAAAATTTTAAAATAAGTTTATTCATATTTTATAAAATTTTAAACTTTTAAAATTTTATAAACGATATTTTTAAAATAAACAAATAGGTTCGTAATCGAAAAGATTTTCAGATTTTACTAGAAGACAAATGAACTAATTATTCATGTGAAGGTGATTATAGTATATTTTTTTTTTTTTTTTTGAAAAAGAATGATATTCTTGCGTGAAACGAAAATTAATTAGCTATATTTTAACACTAACATATATAGAGAATCTTTACATGGAAGGATTTGAATAGCTCCACCGAGATTAGATTCTTCTCAACTAAGATATATTAGTACTTAATTTTCAATTTTTTATGGTTGTTGGGTTTATAATTAGTGGCCAATTATTAGATAGATCCAAACAACTATCAAATTTGTTTAATCGTCTCTCATCATGCATTTACTAATTAGTATAGGATATATTTCTCATTTAAATAGCTAAATACATGCTTTAATTTTATAAAATTAAATTTACTAAATAAAATTTTATAAAAATAAAATTTAATAAAAAATAAATTTTGATGAAAGTAAAATTCGAGCACTAGAACAGGTGAAATAAAATTTAGAATAAAATTTTAATAGAAATATTATTCAGTATAAAAATTAAAATAAAATTTGAAATAATCATTAAAATATTTAAAATTAAAATTTGGAGAGATAAAATTTGATGATATTTTATAAAATATACCATAATAGTAGCTATTTTTTAAATTAACTTCTCAGTTAAGTTCCTTTCGGTCGCTCCTAAGGGTGTGTTCTTCTACGGAAAGAATTTTTCATCAACTAAAAAATCATTTCTAACTTATATTTTTATTATAAAAAAATATAAAAATTTATTTCTAATTTATTTTCAGTACAAAAAAATATTATTTTTAATGATATTATTTCTAATAATTTATTTCTAAAAATTTATTTTTAAAAAACTCGCTTAGTTAAAATAACGCACCCTATGCGTATGAAGCGTGGATATACTGTCTTTTTCGAAGAACTTCGTTCGGTAACTCTGAAAAAACCTTTTTCAAATGATTTTGACTCATCTTTTGTTTTAGTTGAACAAATTGTTCAATAAAAACAACAAGAAATTCTTATCCATTACGAATATGAGCTACACAGAAATCCTCATCTGAACTATATGATAGATACTCCACTCCTTACAGGTATTTCCCAAATTTTCTAATTCATCCATTTAATTAAATGAATGAAAAATTATGATCAATTATTATTTTTAAAAATCATGGTGTCTTATTATTTGATTGGACGGTTTTGATTAAAGAGCAAAGAAGTGTTTATAAAAATGAAAGTGTTTTTATTCCAAATATATATATTTTTGGGACTGGTCTGCATCAATATGATCAGTTGACTTCAGTAGTTCAATTACACCAGCTGATAAAATAATTAATTTTTCTTACAAAAATGAAAAATAGAAAAGGCAAAATTTATGATACATCAGGCAGATTTCAGAAGCCAGAAATTGCATCCGCAATCATAGGAAAACAAATCTGGTGAAGAAAAAATTTTTCCATCATGAAACAGCAAGCATCAAGCTGAGTGCTGGTGTACGAGTGTATCTGAATAATAAAAAAAACTGCAGATTATCCTATCAAGGTTTTTTTCTGCTTCTCAATACGAAAAAGATGTAGCAGAAAATTTGAATTTAACATCTCCAGCGTAGTTAAATAGCAGAAACGCTACAGCTCAGGCTAACCCTATTTTTTCTGCGTTACAAGAATATATATTCCTTATTTGAATATATGGCATTTACGCATCCATCAAATCGTATATGGATGCCAAAAGAACAAGAATTAGAACTTATGTCTACTAAGATCCTGCAAATTAAAATGCCGGGATCTTTGAGTTCAATGCATGCTTCTCTAGGTTGAGGTGATTAATCAGAGGACAACGGGAGAGTTGCATCCATGTAAGCACAACCCATCATCACGGTTTCGTTTCTGTTTCCACCGCATTGATTTCAAAGGATCCGACAATTAAGTTGATATATGTGATGGAGGCAGGGGATGCTATCAAGAATCACCCACTAACTTCACAAAATGACCCTGCTGGGAATTTCTGGGACAATTCTTCAGCAGCCAAATTCACCCTATCCTTATCCTGTAGTCATGTAACTTGAATTGCCATTGAGCCATATGGGGAGCTTAATCTCAAGAAGTTCTGAGATGTACCTTTCCAACAAAGCTGACGACTAATTTTCCAACTCTGGATTTACGATGACACCCTGAATTTGAACATAAAACATGCAGAACTTAAAAGACTAAGCATCAAGAACCCTCTGATGACCAATTCTTATAAAAAATGATGATACCTATATAAAGATCTGAAAACTCCATGCATAATTTTGATATAGTTTCGGCAATTATGACCTGCATTAATAGCGTCACAGAATAGCAGTGAGCAACCCTTACACTTTCGCATACACTGCTATATATGAATAAGCAACATGAAAGCATGCCCTGTACTTGTGAAGAGATGCTTTGAAGTAGTTTTCGTGTGAATAATTCAGATTACGCACTGATTGCATTACACTGAAAGAATCTCAGATAGAGACATACATCTGAAAGAGTTGTGCTTAGATGCTTTGAAACAAATGGCTCCATCTGAGTGAGCTGGGTGCTTGGCAAGTCCAGTAGACAGTTCAATTGCTTCTCTAGCTCAAGGACATTTGTGGCAGCAAGAATAATGACATTATGGCATTTGATCTACAATGAAGTGCCACTACATGCTCAGATGGCAATATAACTAATTCAAAGCAAATGGGAAGTATAAGCAGTTGTACAAGCGAGTATTTGTTCCGTTTTCATACATATACGACATAATTTAACTCAATAAGGAGCGACAATTGCACAAGCATACCAATGGTAGAGGTAGCTTCTCATGGTGCAATAATTCAGTGATGCCTTCTGGTAGTAAAGCCATCTGAAAAGAAGGAAACTTTGTTTTATTATGTTCAAAAAGGAGGTTCTGTATGAAAAGCTAGGGCAAAGGAATAAGCGACTCCAAGAAAACAAGCATAAGCCAGAAAATTTTCAACCTCATTTCGTTCCCCGGTGCAGTCTTTGCCTATAAGATGCCAGAGATAATCCTCAAATTCTTCATCTGGAGCCTGGGAAAAAAAATTTTAACCAAACATCTTGAAAAAAAAAAAAGAAAAGAAAATCCCATATGTGCATGACGAAAATAACCATTAACCAAAGTGCATCTACTGAAAGAAAATCTCATAGTACATGAGACAGGGTATGTGAACGCACCAAACGTACTCCAAATGCTTTTGCAACACCTGCAAGTGAAACATCTGAATGCATAGGACCAAAACCTCCATACAGAAAAACCTGGAACAAGACATTCAAAGAAAACAACATGAAAAGGGCTGCACATAATGGTGTGTACTGAACAATCTAATATATATGTCAGTCTTACCACATGCGAGTTGGTACCATGCATATATACAATAAAGAACCAATAGTAATTATATACACAAAGGCAATATGTTTCAAAACGAACACGTTCTAATTACTTCAAGCAGTTGCCCAAAGAAAGAGAGATTTTAAATAGGAACCTCACCAGATCATCTACAGCTTTCCGTCTTTCAACTTCTTCCGCTACAGAATCAATCTGCATAATAAAAAGGCCTCGGTCAAAGTCTATGACAGTAATTCATCACCACCGTCGTCTTAAAGCAACAACTACATCTATGACGAGTTATGCCAATGCATTGTTGATGATAATATCTATTGTTTACACTATAAAGTGCATCCTTTTTAAAAAGTTAAGTCCAGATGCATCCATCAGCATAACAAGGAATATTTTATAACGCATGATTACGTCTATGACAAAAAAACAAGGAGAAACCTAAATACTTTAGCCTAAATTCAACGTCTAATAGATAATACCATTAAAAGTTGAACTCCCAAATTAGTTGATTGTTTTGGTTGTTTGAAACTTGACTTCTGGATTTTAGTACCGTCCATCCACTTAATCCTTTAGACATATCCCTACCTCTTATCAGAATATCGAAACAGAAGATATCCCACAAATATCACAGAGAAAATAGAAAGAAAGTCTCTAAGGCATATTATTATTCTTTTAAATTTTGTAATAAGCAAAAAAAGAGATTTTGTAAAGAAAAATAAATATATCTAGTTGGTATCCTATAAAATGTCTCTAAACATAGAATGATGACACCTTTGTTTATACACACCTGATGCCAACATGCAGACTTAAGTTAAAGGTATTTGACTCAATTTATTTGACAAAGCTTGATGTCATTTCAGTTTACCAAGATATTTTTCCAGAGATCATGGCTCATACTTCATAATTAGACATAACATATGAAACAGAAAATTCATAATACATAAAAATGTCTTCAGATTATAGATAATTATCAGCTATCAGATTTCAATGTCAGCTTACATCATTATGCACAGTCGCAACATGGCTAACAAGCCAACCTATGGAATGAAGTTTTCTGCAAAGTGCAGATCCAAGTTTGTCTTCAACCATGCCAAACCTGAAATTAAGAGAGAAATTTTAATACATAATCAAGACTAATATTTAAGTTTCAAATAATGCCCATAACAAATGATCATAATAAATAAACACGGTCTTCTTAGGACCAATACAAGTCACGATTTAAAGAGGTAGCACTCAACCCCAACGCAAACAGAAACTAGAAGAAAGAATATCAGCCAAATGGAGAATAAAAATGTAAAGAAAAAAAAGAAAAAAACGCATGTTCACCGAAGTATAACTTCAGATTAAATGACTTACAGCATTTCATCACCCACAGCAATAATTGATGCAGAAAGAGTGCTGCTGGAGTAGGCAGCGACATTCTTCCCACCATTGATCAGGGTATCTGGTCTATGTTCACCTTTAAGAGTACACTTCTTTGCTCTCCCAGCTCTCTCCAGTCGACCGTCGAAAAGTAAATATGCAGGTTTGTAATGCTCTTTAGAGCTGGAGGAATCAGCAACACGCAATAATGAATTTGGGACAGTGTCATATATGCTCCCAATGGAGGTAAACCTGAAATAGAAGCATAAGCATTTTGAATACAGCATTCCAAACAAAAATACATCAAGATGTTGGGAAATGGAACTTTTAAATGGCAGGAGGGATTTTGAAGCAAGCGAGTAAAGGTATATGTGGCAAGTGGAAAAGTGACAAGAACAAAATTTGAAGTTAATTGTAGACAAATTTTAGAAGAAAGGTTAAGATTAACAATTACCAAGCAGATTAGGTCAGAGAGTAGAAATCGATTATGGATTAAAACTAAGATAATATAGGATGCATGCGTATAGAGATACAGAAAATTTGAGGAAACGAATGAATAGATCTTTGTTGTGTAAACTAAATCAATGAAGATCTTACCCTTCATCATAGAGACTACAGTACTGCACTTTACAGGTTAAGATAAAAGCCCAAACATCTCTGTCAAAAGAAAAAACTGCAACTATCAGAATAAACTTCTAAATGCATGAAAAAAAATTTGAAGCAAGCAGCTACAAAATAAATCATACTTTCAAGGGCAAGAGAAAACCTGTATGACCAGTCTAGAATAGGATTCACCCTCATAAAAGGGGGCCATCCAGTTGAACTAGGGGAGAACTGCTCTTGACCAACCTGCATTATAAACAAGAACAGGAATATCTGGAACATATGACGTACTGAGAGGAAGGAAATTAAATTATGACTTTAAGTAACTAATATTTGAAGTACCGCATTAGGATCACCAATACGTGTACCAAGGAATATAGCTTTTGTTGGTTTCTCCTTTAACAGAGCCTCTAACCCAGTCTTAAAGTCAGATCGAAGAATTTCCAGTTGCAAGTCATAGCTGGAAGAGAATGATAGAAGGTTAGAGGCCGTTTCATAAGTTTACTATATCCTTCAAAATGATAGAAGGTTCTTACGCAGAGGCCGTTTCATAAGTGAATGTGTTTATTTCCGGAAATGCAGAAGGACTTTCAAAATAAATGGTTCTAATTGGGCATTTGAAGTCGTCATACACTTGATTTGCAGTAGCAGATTCTGTTTGTCTAATATGAAAATAATATCCAGCCCGAAGTAAATGCAGCAGAACCTGCAGGAAAACCAGTAAGAGAGCAAGTTCACTGACCGACAAGGATACACGTAACCAAGCGAAAGAGCATTAACAAAAAAGTTGAACAATTACAGTCGAATCTTTTCCACCATTAAAGCTGAAGGCAACCTGTTCAAACCTGTAAGCACACAAAATTAGCTTTGTAAGGAATTTTAGCTACACTTGAAATTAACTCACAGTAATAATAAGCTTAGGAATACAGTAGATGAACTATTTTAACCAATCTTAGTCACCTGAACTATAGGAAACTGAGCTCCTTAGTGGCACAATTCTCCACAAAGTAGACTAATAAGCCAAGAGAGAATAGCATACAATTTGATACTAAGTCTCTAAACCAATTACAAGGATTCAGCTTAAGGGCAGAAACAGTAATTGCCTTTTTTCTGTTATTTGTTAATTGAACTTAAGGTGAATTCAGCTTAAGATTGGGCCAGCATTCAGTTGGATGTACACAATGAAATATCAACTAAACACAAGCAAAATCAAACTAAGAAAAACAATATATTGAAACTAAGTAAAATGAGAAGAAATGATCAAATAGAGATACTGATTTAACAATGAGACTATCAACTACATATGACCAAAACAAAGAAGAAAGTGAAATCAAGTAAAGCTCTGTTATGTTCCTCCTATTTCAGAATACAACATCTAACAGTAAAATGAGGATAATGATGAGCACGACCTACTGATTTGTTGCCATTCTGCTACGAGCTTTGGATATAATTTCGAAACTAATAGCTCTTATACACAATAGAAAGTACAATAGAGCAATTTCACACTCGAAAAGAAAACCAAAAACTCGAATCGATGGAACCACACCAAACCAAATCGGAAGAGAGCAGTCCAGCTGCTAAAGTTAGATACCGCCAGAAGCAAATTGAAATGAAAACAAATAGAAAAGCATGCGACCGACTGGGGAAAAGAAAGCATACTCGTATAGGGCGAACGCTCTCTGAATAACGTATACGGCGTTGCTGTACTTGGTCTTCAGGCGCCGATCGTTACACTCCCTTACTGCTCTGTCGATCTCCATCAATCAACAAATAGATTGATACCGAATGATTGATTGCTTCAGAGAGATCGAGGGATAAATGTTTGATGATTCACCCACAAGCTTATTAGTGAGTGATTCAACAAATAGATTGATACCCAATGATTGATTGGTTCAGAGAGATCGAGGGATAGAAATTTGAAGATTCACCCACAAGCTTATTAGTGAGTGATTCAACTGTTGCAGGAAAGAGAGAGAGGGAGAGGAAAGAGGACTTTCGAAGAATGATCGCAGACTTCTATTTTACAGTCGCCAAATGAAAATTTGCAACACATAAATGGATAGCTTGTATTTATTTGCCAGCTTACGAAAATAAGTTACTTTTAATTAATAATAATCACCCTTTCATATGAAATTTTGACATATAACATCTTCCATAAATTAGATAGGAATTTATTTATGTCGCATGAGTTTTTCACCACTTCTCTTTTACTCAAGTCACAAGTATTCAGTGTGCTAACAACTTCAATGCATTCAACGGTAACCATGAATCTATAGTGAAATTAGTTGAAGTCTGCAGCTGGTATTGTTTGTTTCCAGAGAATCAGTAGACCAACTGAACAACTAAGATTCATGATCTGCAATGCAACTTCAATCAGAAGCCACGGTTTTATTCTATCAAACCCAAAAAAAAAAAGAAGGGAGAGCTAGAAGATAATTTGTAAACACGTGAAGATAATGGAAATCCAGAAGAATATGCTTTTGAGGTGGAGCAGATGCAGATGTTTGTGGTGTATACACTACCGCTGGTAATTAAAAGTGGACCTCCCAATGTTTGTTTACATGTTCCGCTCAGTTGAAGATGAAGCTGAACCAACAAAACCCACCGCTGTCTTATTTTGACGTGATCAATAGATAAACATGCACTTACCCCACGGCTGCAATCTTCTTAAAATTAACAAAAATTACAAAACCTTTTACTCCAAATGGAAGCTCTTTCTGAATACATGAGCTGATGGCTGAACCTCAAATGGCTACAACAACTTCCGTAACTAACAATTTGAAAGTTTATACAATATCATAAACAATAAATCCAGGTCAATTGGTTGTTTTTAACTGTGATCACACAGTAGATCATCGATTTTCTGTCCAACCTGTAATGGCAAAATAAGAATGAGTAGTTTCTGAATATCCTTATGCCAAAACTAGATTGGGTATCAGGCATACCAATTCTATTTCCACCATCTGGCAGCAGGGCGTTAATAATATCTCCGAGCACCGCGATCCATGAACCTTCCTGATGGGCACTCATAGGCGAAATGTCCTCTACCACCACAGTTGTGACAGATCGTTATGCCCACACAATCTTTGCTTATGTGTCCAACTTGATGACAAGTGCGGCACACGACATCCCGGTAACCAAAAGAGCTGCGCCGCACCCCAGCACCGCCTCTTTCTCCAAGTGCATCAGCTTTTGGACACTGCCTTGCAACATGCCCAGAAATGTTGCAAAGATTACAAACAGGTTCACTCTTGCAGTCCTTAGCCAAGTGTCCAGTCATTCTACAGTTATTGCAAGCCTTTTCATTCGTGCAGTCAGCAGCAAGGTGGCCTGGCTTGTGACAGTTATTGCAAAGTCTTGTATCACCAGGTGGGAGCTGAGGAGTCGAGCAGTCTCTAGCAACATGTCCAGCCTTTCCACATGAGTGGCAGATTCCCTCATTGCGGCAATCACTTGCCATGTGCCCAGGTTCTTTGCAGTTCCAGCAAACTGCTTCTAAAGTACACTCAGATGCTATGTGCCTGTTTGTTAACAACAAAAACTGCATTGGGATGTTGCAAACAACAATACTATCCGCCCCACTTAGTGTCCCACCTAGATCAACAAGCAGTACATAGTTCAAACAGAGGAGGTCATACATCAACTCAAACCAGTAAAGTGGGGCGCGGAGTGGGACACAGAATGTGCCCAAAAGCATTATCTTATACCAATATAAGCTCTTGGCCAGTATGAACAACACTTATTAAGTCTATAGGCTCAAGAAAATCACCTCAAAGGATGATACATAACCTATTCACGACATAACAAGAGGTCCAAGAATCTCACAAAAAAACAAAAACTCTTCCAAGCACTCAAACAGCTACTGAGAAGTAAACCATACCCTGGAAGGCCACAGTTGTTGCAGACAGATGCATTAGGGCATTCTCTGGCATAATGCCCAGGCCGCTTGCAATTTTTGCACAAATCAGACCGCCTAAAGAAAACAGAACCGAGAATGAATAAGCCATACACAATACACCAGGTCACTGCTATTTCAAAACTGAGCAAAAGCAGGCTGTATGTACACAGTCAACTTACTAACTATTAAATCTAGCCCAGAAAAAGAAAATTGTATTAGGTCTAACAAGTACAAATAACACAAAAGCAGTTAGGCAACTGTTCATTGTGTTTTACTTCAAAAAAAGAAACTAAATTAAAAAGTATACACATTACGTCCAATATAGTCACAAATGGAGTTCCTGAAAGAAGCATGTAAGTGAGACACAAGCAATAAATAATATCCAAATAATTAAAAAGAGATCAACACGATTCTAAACGTATAAATATACTTGGTAACATAGAAATAGATTAAGAATAATAGTAAGCTGCAGAAAGAAACCTGCTATCATGTGAGATGTCCCTCCTATATGGAGCATCACGGTATGAAGAACGTTCAGTTCGGATCTTGCGATCCCTCACAGGATTTCGGTTGCTATTTCTCATCGTCAACTCCATTACCGAAGAACTACAAGAAAGCAACAGTTCCAATGACCACAGTTACATCACTGCAACTACAACAACCGATAATCTGTCTATCTACAACAAAATACCCTGCCAGAAACTGCCTCCAGGAGTCCATTCCAAACTACCAGAATTTCCCTTTGTAAAATGAAACATAACCAACTAGCATAACAATAAAGACGACAAAACAGAACTAAAAGTTCTCCTCTATGCTAAGTAACATGTCATTGCTCGGAGACTTATTGATTTCAGAATTCAAATCCATTTCTCAAGATCATTACTACTCCAATTAGACAAGTATACAACAGTCAAACAGCAGTAAGAACAAATGCAACTTAACAGATTGCTGCAAACACACTGAACATGTTGCTTCAACTATACCAATTCAGCATTTTAAAGACTCAGTAAAACTGCCCAACGAGTAAACAAATTAAGACTAAGGGATTCTGAAATCAAATGTTAATAATTATAAGATAGCCAGTGGCTAACAGAAGTACTCTAAGTTCTTATGTCCCCAGTACTGCAACTAAGTCATCACCACAAACAAATTTAGCATACAATTTTCTAACACTAGCCTTAGTTGGACTAGAAACACAAAACACGCCAAAAGGATAGCACGGAAGTATAAATGGGGCCATCAACATAGGCAGTGTTGCGAACTAGATCCTCCCTCGAACACCTAAATCAATGCATTAAGACATTGAGACAATCATAACGTAATCTTTTTGGAAATAATTTCCCTATTCTAGCTTCTTGAACAACCGATCAAGCTAAATAGCTAATGCAGCAGTACAGACGTGGGGGGGAAACCAACAATCAAAAATCACCTTTGTATCACTCATGCGTATAAATATAAAAATTTAACATAAAACCACTGCATCAGCATTAAATATAATACAATTCTCTGTGATTCTAACTTGGACAGTCATATAGAAGCCAAAATCAAAATACACGACTTCTACTTCTAGTTCAAACAAAACCCAAACTTAGAATTCATCAGTACCACCAATGGTGCTGGTAAGAGACATTGAGCAAGACCAAAAACATAGTTCTTGCAGTGATCTACAGCAAGAACTCAGTCGATGAAATTCACAAGATCTTAGAGTAAACAGACTAAAAAATCCATCCAAATTCCAAGATTCTGACCTCAATTGATGTAGCTCCCTGGAAAATCTCCCTCTTCGCTCGCTCGCTCGCGCGCCGTTCTGTCCAACAACGAGCGAGAAAAAGAGCCTTAAGAGACGGCAAGGGTTAAACTGGCCAAGTTACTTTCTGTTAGCTCGCGCCTGATGGCCGGTGTCGGTTTCTAATTACCCTTGATCTCAAACTGAGAATTTAAAGATAGGCGCATTAAGATTATAATTTGCACAATCAGGCCATACTGGTATACTTTTAATGTAAGCCCACTAATTTGTTCCTTCAACCATAGCAGAAGTTTTTTCTGGGTTCAGTGGGTCATTGCCCAGAAAACCTTAAACTATTTGATGTCAAAAGGAGCATTAAGCACTGAGAAGTAGAAATATCAAATATTACAAAAGCTATCACTTCAATGTATACTAGTGTCCCCTGATGGTAATCTTCTGTGCCAAAATTCCTGATACATTAAGCATGCAGCACTACATGTGCATTTTATTACATAGGTAGAGACCTGATATAATGGATACTGCCCGTTGAAGAATGACTAGACTTGCAGTATCCATCAAATATTCACAGAATACTGGTGCACGACGGAAAACTAGTACTCTGGTAAAGGTGATGGAGACGAGGAGGGGTAGTTCGATTTCAAAGCACAGTCACTCTAACAGCATATGCACATCAGCCATAGACAAATGTCCGAACTTGCATAGTACAGCCAGATTGTCACCTCCTGCACATTTGAGAAAGATAAGGATTGCTATTTTAAGCAGAAAATTTTATGAAAATGTATCACATGAGATATTTAAACTACTTCTTAAGTTACAACTATAGCTGCTTAAGCTGTAAATATACCCGCTCCTGATCCTTGAAGTTTATGATACTCAGTAAGGTAAAATATCGAACAATAAAAGTGCTACCATGAAGATAAATGAGCGATCTGCATGAGCTGTCCATCGATGTGGAATTTCGCGCACATTAAACAAAATATTACACTAAAACATATATATATGCGTTGAACTTCAGAATATTTAGGAAAGCCACATGGCCCAAAAATAAAGGCACGATATACAACAATAAGAGTGACGGAGTCGGCAGCTTCTCGGTGTGAGAAGTCAGCTACATAAAGGTCTACGCTACCATACTTTAGGATGGGATTCTGATGATAAGTGAAAGAAAATTGTTTTAAGAACCATTATTTCAAAGAAAAGTAAGACTCACTGACACTCACTCGATTTGTCAACTAAAGTGAAAATCAAAATATTAAACCGAGTTGTTAAACCTTACAAAAGATAAAGAAAATGCATAGCAGGAAACACTGCAGGCAGTTAGGATATAATACCAAAAGCATTGCTAATGAGAAGTTACAAATCCATAGTAACGATGTTCAAAGCAGCTGATCATGTACAAATCTTTAGAGAAAACAGCTTGGAATAGAAGATGGTTTGCTATATTATTTATTATATTCTACCCAGTCTCATATTTCATAATGAACTGCCCCTACAATCATGTAAAACTACAGCAAGTGCCTTCTAAACCCTTGGATTGATAAAATGCTAAAAGTGAATTCTCAAAGTTAATGTATTACCATAGCTTAAGTATATTAAAACTTAAAATGTATTAGAGATTTTAGTTCAAGGCTGACCAGAAAAAGTGTTAAACACATCTTATTCAAATAGAATACTAGAAATTGCTAAAATTGCCCATGAAAAGACATACAACATGGGGAAGCAAAGATGTTCAGATGTGGGCCAAAGAACAACGCATATTCATGATGCTAAGGAAACATACCAGGCTTAAGTATACAATTAACCAAAATATCAACTCTGATGGTTAAACTTAAAGAGCATACTTAAGATTACATGCCATTAACTTCTATGATCTATTCTCAAGCTTACACATACTCCAACACAGGGTCAAAGGATTGGAACTTCTAGGGAATAGTTGATCAGTGGTAGTTGAAAACTAAGCAGCGATCGTTTCACAAATAGAAAGAATACTAAGAAGAGATTTTTTTGTTTTTTTCTTTAAAAAAAATCTGTCTTCACACTAACACACAAGTAAGACCATTACAACAATGTTGGGCAGGGAAACTCCTACCATTATCCAAGTATATATGCACCTCATGTACGGCTAGATTTGCTAGATTATCCATCCAAGTGAAACTAAAACATTCACTGGGTTTCACTGCTTACACTAAAACAACTCAATTTTCGACAGCTGAAGCGAACATAATAGAAAGTGACAAATGTACCTTGACAAGCAAATTCAAGCATCAGCCTTCAAATTCTCAGCATTCATATAGTGCAAACCAGTACTTCATGATCAATCATAGACTAGAGCAGAAAAGCTTTTATTTTGACATAATAACAATGACAACCAGTTCTACATTCAAATAAGTTTTACTAAAGTGCATCATTAAATTAATCAAAGACAGGAGCATACTGTAATCAATCAACATTGTATTACTCGCCCATCAATCATCATCTCCACTCTCATCACTGAAGTAGCTGTTAACCTTCTCCTTCCTCTTACTACTCCCTCCAGTGGCATCCCTCTCCCTAGCCTTCTCCTCCTCTCCTCTAGTATCAACTACCGAAGCCCAATTGTCATCTTCAAACCCAAAATCCTCCCCGTCATCTCTAGTCCTCGGGGCTTGCACACCGCTCCGCCCCTTCTTCGGCGGCGGTGGTCGTTCTCTAGGCCCCAATTGATTCCGTGGGCAATCATACGATAGATGCCCTTGCTCTCCACACTCATAACACTTTGATTTATCCTTATACACTCTCTTTCTAATGAACTCCGTTGCTCGACCGTTATCAGCTGCAATTGAAGCAGATAAAGTTCGACCATTGAGAAGCTTCCCGTTAAGTCCTGCAGCAGCTTTGTTTGCGTCTTCGCGCGAAACAAAGAGCGCGAAAGCAACACCTTTGCTTCGTCGATTGATTCGATCTTTGAGAACTGTAACGCGAGCTACACGACCGAAGGTGGAGAAGATCGTGTGGAGATCAGAGTTGGTGAGGGAGTAATCAAGATTCGAAACGTAGACCGTTGATTTCGATGGAGCTAGACCTCCGGAACCCCCACCTCCGCCGCTGCCTCCGCTGCTTCGTGCAGCAGAGGAAGAAGAAGATGGAGGAGGGAGAGGGTACCGGAAGAGAAAGCTGTCGTCGGAATCGGAGTCGGAGTTTGTTGTCGAACGCATTGTTCCCACCCCCGAAAAAGAATGTCGTCGATCGTTACAAAGGCCTAATAAATAAATATTCCAGCCCAGTAAGTTTTAAATGGGCTGGATCGTTTTGATTGCTCTAATTATGGAATCACTAGAACGCACTTGCTTCCAGTTCGCCGGCGCGGCTGCTCCGCCGCACTATGCTGACAGGACGATGATGGGTAACTGAAGTATACGAACTATTACTACTGTGAGAGGATTTAAGCTGAGTTTTAAAAACCTTTTTTGTTCTTGATTTTGAAGGAAGCTGCCCGCGCTGAAATTGGAGAAATCATATTTCTTGCAGGGATTGGAAAGAATTTAAGACTTCTAATGACAAATGTTTGCTTTTTAGAACTCTGTTATCGAGAGGGATTTATAGGAAACACTGAGTAAGATGCCACTGGCCACAAATGGATGTTATCTGGAATGCAAAATTTTCATTTCAGTTCTTTCTTGTTTCAAAGATTTCACATCCAAGTATGTGATAAGATAATGCTTTGAATTCACCAAGCACGTCTGACGTGCTTGAAGTTCTTGGCCATCAGCTGCAGTTTGTCTCAGGTAAACCTTATGTTAATCATTCTATTTTGTTTATGCTAATTGTAAGGAAGGTAAATATGCTCAACCTCAAGTAGATGTTGCTTGAGTTTTTAGTAATTGGCAGTTGTTCACAAAACGGATTGACCATAGATGATGAGAATACAAAATGCTCTTTGGCAGGATCCAAATTCCAAGCATTTTGGCACCACTGCTTGGGATGATGTTTATCAAATTTCTGGTAATTAATAACATAGTGTGGGAAATTCTATAACTTAACTATCTCTTATGGCTAAGTCAAATTGCAGAAACCAATATAGTTAGATTTTGCTTTTCATCCACGCTCTTTGTTCAGTGTCTTGTGTGCTTCTGTTTCTGAGTTAGCCTAGATGCATTCTATATGTACTATGTGGTTCCCTATATTCAGGAAAGGAATAGTAGAAAGGGTAGGTTTTTGGCCTCCAAATTGAAAGGAAAGCATGCCATTGCTCTTGGAGCTGGATGTGTTCTAGCTGTAACAGGTGAGTTTGTGTTTATACTTACCCGTGTTCTTCCAAAGTTTCAGGAATGGCAATGCTAGGATGTCATGTAGTTTTCCTTCTAATAGTTGCTTAATCTAAACTCTCATGATTGATGTAACGTTTCTCTTTGTCTCAGAAAATCAACAAGATTGAAATTCATCAATCCACCAAAGGATTGGAAAACATTGAGGATGTTCATGTAATGGATTGCATGCAGACAAATGAGGAAAAATTGGAAGGCAGAGATGTTCGTCTACAAGGATTGGTGCCCTCTAGTTTGAACACTCAAGTACAGCAAAACGCATTCATAGCGAAAAAGAACGAAGAGGTTCTGAAGAGGATGAGAAACAAGAAACAGAAGAACTTTCAAGCTCTAACAATATTTCTGCGCAGGCAGCTTCCAGGGATAAAGATGAGAAGAGAAAGGTGAAGCCGGAAGTTAATTTCATGCTTGTGTTAGTTTAAAGATGCTCAGTGTAACCAATGCTGAATTGTCTTGTTACTCAGAAGAACGAGTAGCAGATCAGGAATCCAGCAGAAAGAACTGCATCACTTCACCCAAGATTCACACAATATTGGCAAAGCGGTATAAGGAAACTAATTATAAATTTTTTTTTTCATATTTTTTAATAAATTTTATAATATTTATATAATTTATTCAAAAATTCAGTATATATAGAAAATTTCAATATTATAAAATTTTATTATTATTTATTATTATTATTATTTTTAAATCAAAATAGTAAAGTTTATTTATCGTAAAAAAATAAAAATATTTTTTATTTTAGAAAAAAAAATTCAAAAATACTTTCAACACCCAAATAGATGTTTAGAATTACTTATAAAATATAGTTTTTTTAAAGAAAATAATTTTTTATTTATTTCGAAAATGAGATTTTTAACCTTTAAAAATAAAAATAATTAATAATAAAATTTTATGAATAATTTTTCATACTTTTAAAATTGTTGAATAAATTTTATAAAATATTAATAAAAAATTATTAAAAAACATAAAATAAAACATAATTGAAAAATTCTGCAAACAGTGCTCAATTAGATGGTACATATCTTTGTGAAGTTGCATCTGAAGAGGGATGCATTGTGTTAAAGTATCCAGCAGAACAAGGGGGAGCTTATAGAGCAGGAAAATCAGAAGGGACATCGACAGAACGAGGAGCAAGAAGGAATTGTTTGGGTTTCTAGAATCAATTCGATTCACGTTGGTTGTGAGACTGAAGGAAAACTTTTTTAAAATAAAAAAGGCCGTAATATTACTGCAAAGAATAGAAATGAAATCTGCAGTAGTAATGTTCACAGACTATTCATTTAAATACAGAACCATAGCAGTTTTACGTGTATGATAATACTTAAATATAGAATGATATCGTTGATGTAAGCATGCAGAACCAGAAACGTTCACAGTTTAATAAAGCAATACAGAGATAACAGCAGGGCATCCCCAAGACAAGGCAAATCAACTCCTGCTCTACCTACTCCTACAAGCATTTTTCCAGTCGATCAATCTCGGCATTTATTCTGCTGAATATGTTTACACCTCTCAGTTTTCCATGCTGATGATGCAGCGTAAGCCCTCACCAGCTGTCAACAAGTCGAAGGCCTTGTTAATCTCTGAGAATCGAACCCGGTGAGTGATGAATTTCTCCACCTCCAGTTCCTGCAAAGTGTAATGCTCTAGTTTTGAAGATGCAGAGCAACCTTCAACTGGTTAAAATCTGAGAATTTGCGTGGACTGAACTTACCTTTCTCATATACAAATCGACCACTGAAGGCAGCTGGGTCTTTGGCTTGTAGTTCCCAAAAAATGTACCTTTCAGTGTTCTCTCATTCAACACATTGATAGGCTTGGTTCGGAACATTTCGTCCTTGCTAGGCACTCCAACCAGTACAGCCACACCCCAGCCCTGTTGGTTGTCTTTTTAACATTAAATAGAAAAGAAAAAAGCACACTACAAGCCCTTCACAATGATATAATGAACAGAGGACATACATCGTGAACACACTCAAAAGCAGAAACCATAGCCTGGATGCTTCCAGTACATTCAATACTTCTATCAACTCCGCCATCGGTCATTTCAGCTAAAACCTTAGGACATGCCAAAAAAAATCCCTTCACATTAAATTCTAGTTCCTCTAAATACAATATTGTTTAGAGAAGTATGGCATACCTCTTGCACTGGCTTGTTATGATCCCTGGGGTTCACAAATTCTGTAATACCAAACTTCTTGGCTAAAATATCAGAACAAACCAAGGCATGGAAAAATGAGGCAAAATAATATGGGTGCTCAAAGTATAAACTATAAGGGGCCATGTGGATACTGATAACTTCTTACATGCCTCAAATCTGTTCGGATTAAGGTCAACTCCAATAATTCTGGATGCTCCAGCAATTCTTGCACCCTCAGCAGCCTGTACTCATTCAAGGAAGAGAAAGCCATTTCAAACTGATGCTAGAAATGAAACTTGAAATTATAAGTCTCGTGATCCATAACATACAGCAAGACCAACTGCACCCAAGCCAAAGATAGCTACTGAAGATCCTTTGAATGGTTTTGCAACATTGAGGGCCGCCCCTAAACCTGGAGGTCAAAAGGCGGGGAGAAGGCTAGTCCTAACCAAGCTAACAGACGCATCTCAACTCTTTTGCCAGCATCTTTTAGAAAGGCAGAGACAAACCTGTTGATATGCCACAACTGAGCACACAAACTTTGTCAAGAGGAGCTGCCGGGTCAATCTTTGCAAGGCAACCAGAGTGAACAACTGTGTATTCACTGAATGTAGACGTTCCGAGGAAGTGGTAAATAGGCTTTCCTTTGATAGAAAAGCGAGATTCTCCATCAGAAATCATTACACCACGTTCAGTATTTATCCTCAACAGTTCACACATGTTGCTCTCAGCGTGCTTGCAATGTAAACACTCTGAGCATTCTCCTGTGAAGACAGGAAGAACGTGGTCACCAGGCTTAAGGTCTGACACACCTTCTCCAATACTTTCCACAACCCTATCATGAAAAAGTATCAGCAAATCCTATCCGTCAAAATATAATCTACTATATTCTGGCTTCAATTACTCTTACAATATGCAATAAGATTATCATGCACATGCAACAAGTCATGAGAAGAACAATAGAAGGTGAATACCAGTATAATAGCAATTTGGTAAGTTTTTGTCACAAAAAAATAGTAAAGCCACAAATAACAGACATGCACAGAATTGGAGGATGAACAACAACTTTCTAAATGGACTTACCCTGATGCCTCATGGCCAAAGATTCGAGGAAATAATGGTGTTTGACCCTGAAAAGGAGCATGTAGCAGTCAGAAGCACATTATATTTTCTATATTGTGGCAATAGTGCTGAAAAATATACACCAGGAGCATTAAGAACTCCTAAAGTCAGCAACATAAGTCCCTCAAGTACTGTAAAAGGCTAGTACTGCTCAACAACAAAGGTGTCAGCAAAGTCAATGAGCGATGGCAAAACTTGTGATGACACATGATGGTGGAAGCAATAGCTAAGGGACGCTAGCAGTCATGTGGCAATGGCATAACTAGAGCTAGAAGCATGGTATGCTTAGTAGCTATTGAAGTGTCGGCAGCAGCAGGATGGTAACAGCAATAGCAAGCGCAAGGGTGAAAACATGCTGCAACGTGGCTATCAATTGTCGCAATGGCAGTGGCAATCACGAAGTGTTACAGGCACTAACAAAACCAAGAAAACAATATTATCCAACCAAAACTAGCGTCCAAAACAGAATCATCAAAAAAATGCAGATACACGCCTCTTTCAAAATCAAACATATCAAGCACACTAGGATTAAAATTGATAAACTAATTACCCAATCTAATGGTATTCCTAAAAAGATTGTCCAAATATGGTAAAGCAAATCAACACAAAAACTATACCAGATACTAAGCATGCATGTAAACCTCCACAAATCCTACTTTAAATCACGAACAAGCAACGGTTCATACTAATAAATAATTCCTCCTAAAAATCTACTGAACCAAAAATATAAACGACAACTTCTAAAACAAAGAGGAAAATTTCAGTACTAACAAAATATAAACGAGGAGAAAAAAAAAAAAAAAGATTAGACATGCCTTGGCCTGCCAGAAGCTGAGATCAGTGTGGCAGAGTGAAGTAAACTTGACTTTGATCCGGACCTCCTTCTCCTTTGGCGGCGCCACCTCTACTTCCTCGACCGACAACGGCTTCCCGGCCTCCCATGCAACAGCAGCTATTATCCACAAATTCCAAATACCAAATTTAAAAGATAAATTTGTAAACCAAAATTAAGGGGAAAAGCAGAAATAAAGAATCATTGATGAATAAACAATTTGCGTATACCTTTGCATCGGAGCACTTGTCCTGCGGTTCCAGTCATGATTGATCTACCCTTTAATAGAAACCTAAATCCACATTGGGACGACATAAGAAGAGAAGAACAAGAACGATAAGATAACAACAGTGTTGGAAAGTGTTTATGGAAATGAAACGGACGGAAGGGATTTGCTACTTATAAAAGGTTTCCTCGTTTCTAGCGCATTTCCTCTCGTACCGTGGCGTCCGTAGGACTGCCAAGTGGAAACTAAAAGAAAGTATTTCGGTTTGGGGCCAAAGCAGAAACCCAAAGTTTTAATTTACTGTAGTAGAATTAATTCATTTTAAACTTTCAGTAGCTGATTCTTCTACGTACTTCATTTATTTTCATATATAGTTTCACAATATCCATGTATGTAAATATACAACAACGTTCAGATATATGGCGTGATTCCATTCCTCGTATGAATAACCAGCAACTGACAATCATTTTGCTTGTCTCAGCATTCGTGAAAGATGCTCATAGTATGAGGAGAATCGTGCAGATTAACATGAAAGAGTAAAGTACATCAGAATTCTTCTGGCACCTGCAGAAGCGAGACATCTGCAACCGTTATTTCTTTCAAAAAGCAGGACATTGATTTACATAAAATAATGTAATGCGAACTGCTAAATTTGTCAATGAAAATAACTATAGTGAACCTTTTTCAAATGAATGATAATGCTATGGCCTTGCATGCGGTAAATTAAAAAAATTTGGAGTAACATAACCCCCTTCCTAGGCGAAACAGATATTTTGATTAGCATACTGTTCCACAATTTCTCTTAAAAACATTGGTTTGGTAGAAGCATTAATAAAACATCACCTATTGTTTTGACTTACTGATAGAAGCATTAATAAAACAACATCACCTATTGTTTTGACTTACTGGTAGAAGCATTAATAAAACAACATCACCTACTGTTTTGACTTACTGTCATCACTAGAAAGCCCATATGCAATCAGATAACCAGAAATGTTAAATTTTGAGTGCCAGGGACACTTGTCTCTTTTATAATTCTGATCAATCTTCATCAAGAACATTCAATGAGCATCACCTATTCTCTGACGCTGTATTTTCCACCGTTGGTGGCTTAGTGCCACTTACGATGTTCATTGAGCATAATTCTGGCTGCCTCACTACGTAAATTTGGTCTCCTTTGCTAATTTCCCTGTACATATCCTGATTGCGGTGCCAAGTCCACAAGGCGTACGTCGAATTAATAACCTGCGCAAGAAACTATACATTAGACTTGTACCGGATTGCTGCCATGTAGACATTGCGATTAGTCTCAGAATTTTTTTGATACGAGAACCAAACCTCTAGAATTCCATGTCCAAAGCTGCTCTCTCTAAAAGCACTCCATTCTGGTTGTTTTTCCCAGCAAAATTTACCCTTTGCAGGACCTGAGGTGAAGTTTATGTGGCAAACACCTCCAAATTCCGGAATGTTATCACTTTTTGAAGGGCACTTTCCAGGATCATCTGCATGGTCAACATCAACTTTCTCAATGTTTCCACCATCTCCTACTGTTATATAAACTGGTCCACAAGGATCCAGCGTATAATTGAACACTCTGTTCATACGTTCATATGCATGTACCTGTCAGAAGAAACAAATGACCACTATAAGTCACTTCATGAAAGGTCACATTCTCCGGCAATGCTGTAAGTCACAAGATAGGCAGTCCGAGAAACTTATGTGATTGTGTAATTTGAATCAGAAATTGGCTTACATGGCCAGAGAAGACGATGTCAACACCATAGTTATATAAAATTTCCTCCATTTCTTGCCTCATGCATTCAAATTCTTGGTAGTGTGATGAGTAGCTGTTATACCAAGGTGGATGCCAAGCAGCCACCACCCAAGGGGTAACTTCACGATTTACGTGATTCAAATCTTTTTTGAGCCAGGCATACTGCTGACCTATCCAACAGAGCTTCCTTAGTGTCTTAGTAAAATGTACACGTTAATCGAACAAGAGATTTACCGCAAACGAAAAGCTTAATCACTCATCTTTAGCAAATTCTTCACTGACTAATATCAACCATAAATTAACCTTAAGTCACCTTTCTGGTTATAGTCCACATATGCCCCCAACATGATGAAATGCACACCTCCAGCGTTGAAGGAATAATAGAAGTTGCTGTTGGAGCCGGACTCCTTTGATGGAACAGCAAAGCGGGCCAGATAAGACTGGAAAGTCAGACCGCCAACTTGTGGTTCAATCTCATGATTGCCTTCAATGACCATCATGGGAATCCTTGATGTCAAGTTCTCCATAAACCTACAAGAGAGGAGAACGAGTAAAATTTGCTCAATATGTAAGAATCTAGTTAAACAAAGGCAATTGCATGACTTGAGGGTGTACGCAAAAGAAGGCCCATTTCATCTGCTAAGGACAATATTCAGAAAGTGTTGAGATTTTCACCAATAAGTAATATAGTACCTTCCCCACCCATCCCAGCGAGGTTGGTATGTCTCTCTAATTGGTGCATCTGGAAATGCACAAGAAAAGCAAGGAACGCCTTTTCCGCCAGTAGTGCGATACTGATTTGCATATGTTAAGTCTCCGATCATCAATATCATGGACGGATCATTATGACTTACGTGGTCTATTGTGGTTGTTGAGTTACTTGTCAAGCCCAAGTCTCCGATGACTGCTATTTTCCTAGGATAGTTGTTAGGTCCAGAAGAAGGTAAAGTCTCAAATGTATGTTCATCACTTAACGCTTTCAAGGAGCTGTCACCACATTTGTAATAGTACCTCTTTCCAGGTCTCAGACCTACCACAGAAAGATTACAAAATGACTTATAATCTTAAAGGATGTGGAGTTTGATATCCGTGATAAAGAAACTAAAGGTTCTCTGAGACATGGTAACGCACAATATACACATGGCAATGAAATGTTCAACTAAATTTATTAATGCATTGGATCTACCAGCTGGATAGCAGATCCAAAGGAATTTCTAATACATACAGTCATTCATGAGTTGGCAACAAACAGATCACAAAAATTACAATGAGGAAAGCACTAAACCTCAAAAAATTCCAGGTTTACCTTTGAGTTTAACATGGTGTATAACGGCTGATGTGTAGTTCAGAAGACCCTTGAAAGGGTACAGCTGGCTATAAACAAGTGAGATCCCTCTCTTCACAAATGAGTACTTCCCGCTCTCCTCACCATACCATACCTCGCTGCCAACTGAATTTGGGTCGAGAGCACTCACATTTGTCCCAATCTGTGCATCCCCTGAGCCACGACCAACATCAGCAAGTCATTAAACATATTCATGCACACCTTAATAAAACACAGATCACAGAGGAAATCCACCTATGAACAAGAACCATTTGGCTTTAACAACTGTTACAACTCATAAAACACGCTATGCTGAAAATGATCATTATATATCCAACAAGACAAATGCAAAATCAAACAACATCAATGTTGCAGCCTGCGCTGGCACCAATTTTTTCCATCCCATATTTGCATATCATCATATTAAGACACTGTCCTGATTCTTCAATCAAAGATATCACTGAGTTACTGGTAACAAAACAATAAGCACATGTTAAATCATCTAAAAAACAAGAAATACAACTACGATCCAGCAAAAGAGTAGAATTCAAGATTGGCGATTCATCAAACACCTTACCAGCACTTATAAATCAAAACCACAAACATTCCACAAAAAAAAACATATACCAGTAACCCAGGAGATCCAGATAGAACTAGGATCAAATGAAGCGGCAAGCGCGATCTGTTCTGGAAAATAACCAGAAACTATCTTAGCCAACCGTGGATCAGTTAACGGCACGTCATCGCTACCCTGACGCAGCGACGGATCAAATTTCCATGTCACCGGCTTGAACGGTCCTTCTATAGTTGTCGGAATCCGGCCATTCTCCTCCAATGCCGCCGTCACAGCCGTAGAGAAGAATAGAACGATAAACGAAAACAATGAAGACATCGTATGGTGGTTGTGAAAATGGTCCGGTGAAGAAAGAAACATATTCCATTTTTACAACAATGTCAATAAGGTTGGTGGTAGAAGAATATTCGAAAAGTATTCCGGCAGGAGATGGAATATTCAACAACGGCGACGGTAGGCGAGAGCTGTCGTCGACTGTTGTGTGTAACGAAAGCAACAATTATAGTGGCCGCGAACTTGTAGATGGGATCCACAGTCCTCACAGATCTTATAAATTTTGCATGACCCAGTCAGTAATACATTGTTTGGCAATTATATTTGCATTACAATCCTCGATTGTAAACTTATGCAAAGAATGGCAGTGGTCGTTTAAAGTCGCTTAAAAAATTTTTTAAAAATTTACTTTTTAGCTTAAAAGAATAAAAACTATTATATAAGTATAGTATACATATATAGTAACGTAAATTTTTTTTTAATATCTAAAAATTTTAAAATATTATAAATTTTTTTAAAAAAATTAAAAGTAAAATAGAAATTCAAATGAGAGCCAAACGACCGCCTAATTGAAGAAGATCCGTTTAAGAACTTGTATCGTCTAAGTAATGTGTTTGAAAAGAAAATTTGTTTTCATTATTGAAAAGGGTTATTCTCATGAATATACTACTTCAAAAAAATTGATAGAGTGTGATTTAGTTATAAATGCTTTTATAATTTTAATCTTTGGCTTCAAGACATGTTTTATATTTATGTCAAATATATATCGATTTTAGATATCTTTGAGTATATTAACTAATACTACTCTTCAAATTTTAGATAGGCTCCATAACAATAGTCAAGAGAGTCTTCAAGCAAACATGAACAAAGTAATAAGTAATCTAACAACGCTATTATAATTTAAATTTATCGGGATATTTGAATCGTTCGAAATCATCGGCCACGAATAGCGCCGGAATGCAGTGAATGTTTTAGTTAATTTAATCTTGTCCTTCACGAATGACATCCGTTAATTAAGGGAAAGATTAGTTAATATTTATGTAGTTAATTATGTTGTTCTTTTCTTTACAAACATTTATGTGAAGCATAATTACTTAACTTGGAAACGCTGCTAACGTGAGAATGATGAATTATTAGTAATTATTATTTATCCTCGATAAAAAAAATAGATAAAGAATTAATTAGTAAACTAAGAAAAGTATTCTAACTTCTTACTGCAGTATCAAAGTGAGTATTATTTTTCTTCAAGAATCCAGTAAAACGAAAGCAAATATTAAGAAGAAAGAGAAATTCAACAGGTGATTTTGCAGCTATGAGTACCGATAATTATTCCATAAAGTGTCGATAACGATATTGGAACAATGCGTATATAACTAACATAACAAACTACAGACGCTTTGGATTTTTTCCATAACTGACTTTCACATCTTTATTCTGCGTTTCCAAAGCATTTTAGTTTAGGAAAAATTATTTGAATTATTATATTATTACAATTGCTGATTATTAATATAGATTTTAATTAACTAATTAACTGAAAACTAATTGAAGGGCAAAATGGTAAATAAGTTGTCATTCGTCACGTGGGTGATCACGTGATGATTGGCAGTCGCGTGGTTGCCTGGACAAAAAGTTTCCCTCCAAAAAATTAGCGCGATTTATTAAATCGAACATTATCCAAAAAAGAAACTAACATCTTGCGAACGTACTGTTAATAACTCCTAGCGTGAAACGTGAAAGGAAAATGCTTACGAAGAAGAAACGTAACTGTTAACTGATATAGCTGGAGTTGGAAACGTGAAACGAAATTAAAGAACGGAGAAACGCATCGGATGAGAAAAGATTCCGAGTTTCCGTTAGGAGGTCGTTAGAGAGTGGGGAGATATTTAACTATGGTTACCTAACCAGACTACATGGTTAAAATTTGTAAAATCCTTGTGTAATGGGTAGCGGAACGGCTCTATAAGAAGGACCATTCTGTTAAAGTTTGCTCCGAGCTCTTTCTCTTCTTCACTGCACTGCACTGCTCTGCTCTGAGCTCTTTCTTTTTCTCTCTTGTTTGCTATCCTTTTATATTGTAGAAGTTTCGTTAGATTGAGAGAGAGGGAAGGAGAGATTGAATCTGCAGCAATGGCGGTGGTAATGGCTAAGAAGTGGATTTCAATAGTGTTGATGGTGGTGATAGTTCTTGGCGGGCTTGGGTGGACAGGAAGAGGAATAGTTTCTGTTCGTAGGTATGTACATTGCTCTTTGAATAGTTTTGTTTGGTTTTGAGAACAGTTTTATCGCCTGGTTGTTTTTCGTTTTCTTCGGTTGTGGAATTTGGAATTGGGGAAAGTTTAGAGTGTTTTTTCAGTTGTTTGAAGCGAGAGGATTGTTTTCTTCTTAGATTTATTGGGAGGGGTTGCTGAATAGGGTGTGTAACGGAGTTTTGAGGTTTCGTTGAGCGAAATGAAAATTTTTGAGAGCTTCCTACTACGGAAATGGTTGTTCACTGCTTTAGTTCAAATGGAATTTGAAGTAGAGAGGTTCTGAGATTTCATTGAACGAACCGTTAAAATTTTGAGAGCTTCTACTTTTGAAATGATCCGTGCGAGATTCGACTTACCTTTTCGTTCTGGTTGTTAAAAAATTTGTTCAGTATTAGTAGGAGAAGATTTCATAATTTTTTTTCAGAGATTCGTGTTCTGTAAAAATGAATTTATTCGCAAATTCCTGCATTTCATTTAGATAACAATGCACATTCCTAAGCATTACTCTTCGAATTTCTTAACAATATATCATGAATTCTGTAATATAAATTATGTTAGCTTGTTTCGTCGTTCACAATTCTATGTGCATTTCACTTCTTCAGTCCTTTGCTTTTAGTGAAAACAGCATCATTCGATGGTTTCTGTATTTTGAAGTTTTCTGGATTTGATTGTGTTTTGGAAGAATTTTTAACTGCTCTGTGGGTCTAACAAATTAGGGAAGCTCATGTATGTTGTTGCACTTAATTTCTCATTTGCAGCATAGTCGGCGGCCGTGGCAGCGGCAGCATTGCTAGGCGGAGGTTGCGAGATGCGGCGGTTGGCCGGAATTCTTTACCGGAGGAGAGGTAACAAACCAATAACTCCTCAGATCTGTTTTTACCATCAAGTGATGGGCCCTAGAAAACTTTATTTATTATACATCTGTGTTCGAGTACTGAGATGCGGCGCTTAGACAACAATCTCGCCCGTTGAAATTGTCGTCCGAGAGAATCTCAAACATAAACAGTTATACATTCAGTTTTTTTTGGTTTCGTCTCCAACCTCCTTCACTTTCTGGGGAAAAGAGCTATAGAAAAATCTCTACCTATAATTTAACGACAGACCACGGTCAATCTTCCTTCTTCTTGTTTATTCTAATCTTTACCTCGAGCTTTGAAACTTCTCCCAGACAATGGCGATGTCTCGAACAGTGAGTCGGAGTTTAAGTTTTACGTGTAATAAATTAAAGTTATTATTATTTGTTTGTTAATAAATGGCCAGGGTTGTTTTGTCATGTACTAATTGTGTGAAGCTTCTATTCGCCAGGTTGGGGCCGGTGGAAGGCGCAGTTGACGATCCTGATGAGGTTGCTTCCATGGTCCAGACGTAAGTTTTCTAGTTCTACTTTGCTTTTCCCTTTTCCGATTTCATGCCTGAAATTGCTTCGCTAGAGAATTCAATGTACTGAAATCTCCTAAAGTTTGACCTTTTGAGAGCTTGAATAGTTGATGATGATCACTTGCTATATGTGGTTTCAACCACAATTACACGGTCTTCATGTACTGGATGAGTGGATTCACTACTGTGAAATTTCTTTATGGAGGAAAATAACCTTCTAAGCTGATTTTGTTGACAGCTTCGATAGTTCATGACGACGATGAATGACTTTCGCTTTTAACTGAAAGCTTGATGGTCTCACTGGATAAGTGGATTCTAGCTTAATGACTGTCTGACATATGTAGAAGTCAATATAGCTTGACATTTGCTTTTGGTTGGAAACTAGTACTACTCATCGGTTTACTGGCCCCATTTATCATGCTATGTAACAACCTATCTATCTATCTATTTAAAGTTAATGGATTGATCCATTCTCAACTTTAGGAGTCGTTTCTTATGCCAGTCTGCCCATGTTCAAGGTTCCCTTCTGTATTTATTGCATACTTTTCTAGGTCTATCCAACTATTCCAATTTATTAGACTCGAACATATCTCTTTCGACCTACCAGAATGCCTTTGATCATGTTAGATGTTTTCCTCCCTCATATGGGATGCAAGCTTTCTGTCTGGTCTCATTTTAATCTAGTTTATCTCATTCTTACATCTACGAAGGTCATTCAAAGGATTCCATTCGGTTGCTCATGGTCCTACTGAATTGCTAGGCTATATAGGTTTGAACATAGTTGTATTAATGTGCCCATCACTTTCTTGCCTACTTTTGGGATAGTCTCTGACTCACCGGATGAGCAAAAGAAACAACCCACATGGTCTTTTTGCTAAGAATTCTCTAATGTTTTCTTCATTACTGGCACATTGCTCTCATAGCTTTCTTCGCTTTCTCTGCTTGGTGGCTAGCCATACCTACACCACCTCCTTATTAGGTATTTGTACTTGCTGTCGACGCATTTATTCTTAACATTATCAGTTGGTGAATAAGGAGTGGGACTTCACATAGTCATAGAGGCCCCATTGCATTTGGCATTACTCCATGGTCATCATTACATGAGCTATTGGCGTATTAAAGTTTAATGAATCTGCATTGACGAACCAATTATGCAGAGGTCAAGCTTATAACCAAACCATATTGTTCTTTCGGTTTTAGCATCAGATTGGAGTTTTACTGTGCTACCAACTTGTTTCTCGTTGACATTAATTGAACTTGATTTGGGGCATGCAGGACCATAAGCAACAGTACGGCTCGTCGCGCGTTGGGGTACCTTTCCTGCGGAACAGGCAACCCCATTGATGATTGCTGGCGCTGTGACCCAGACTGGCATCTAAACCGCAAGCGCTTGGCAGACTGTGGTATTGGCTTTGGCCGCAATGCCATAGGTGGCCGAGATGGTAGCTACTATGTGGTGACTGACCCTGGTGATGATGACCCTGTCAGACCTCGTCCAGGCACTCTTCGCTACGCTGTGATCCAGGATGAACCCCTCTGGATAACTTTTGAGCGTGACATGGTCATAACCCTCAAACAGGAGCTGATTATGAACAGCTTAAAGACCATTGATGGCCGCGGTGCCAATGTTCACATTGCCAATGGTGCATGCCTCACAATCCAGTTTGTCACTAATATTATCGTCCATGGCATCCATATTCATGACTGCAAGCCCACAGGCAACGCCATGGTTCGCAGCTCCCCCTCACACTATGGTTGGCGGACCATGGCAGATGGTGATGCAGTCTCCATCTTTGGCTCCAGTCATATCTGGGTGGATCACTGCTCTCTCTCCAACTGTGCAGATGGACTTGTGGATGCTGTAATGGGCTCCACTGCCATCACTATCTCCAACAACTACTTTACCCACCACAATGAGGTGACTCTTTCTAACCTGCTACATTATACTTGCCTCATAATCAAAGACCTTCAGGCCCAAACACTTGAGCCTGAACAATTATAGGAAACAAACTAGCTATGTTATGGTAACATCTCTAGGCTGCTTTTGTGGGTGTCTGTTTTTTTATTCTAGGCATATTTCTTCCAAAATATTACCATATTAGATCCAAACACGAGGGAAAAGGTCAAAGTTATATTTAACTTGGTAATTTAATGCAGGTGATGCTTTTGGGACATAGCGATTCCTATGTAAGGGACAAGGCCATGCAAGTGACTATAGCTTTCAACCATTTCGGTGAAGGTCTCATCCAGAGGATGCCAAGGTAATAAATGATTCCTTGGAGAAGAAGAACTGATTATGTAAACTAGTTGAAAGTAACTTTTAATGAGTTTTGCAGAAAGTTAAATTATTGAAAATCAGGTGCAGGCATGGTTATTTCCATGTAGTAAATAACGACTACACCCATTGGGAAATGTATGCGATTGGAGGGAGTGCCAATCCTACCATTAACAGCCAGGGCAACAGATACCTTGCCCCAGTCAACCCCTTTGCCAAGGAGGTAATCTATTTCTTCAACCTACTAACTGATGATTATAGTGATTCATATGCTCCCTCTGTTAATTTTAACCAAGTCTCAAACTGTTCGTTTTTATACGCTTTTTAATTATGCAGGTCACTAAGCGGGTAGACACAGCACAGAGTGCCTGGAAGAGCTGGAATTGGAGGTCAGAGGGTGACCTGCTGCTGAATGGTGCCTACTTCACCCCTTCTGGAGCCGGAGCCTCCGCAAGCTACTCAAGAGCATCAAGCCTGGGAGCCAAGTCCTCTTCCATGGTCGGGACGATTACTTCTAGTGCCGGCGTTTTAAACTGCCACAAGGGTTCACAATGCTAGTTACTGCTCCTCCTGCCTACGTATCCTTCATCGTTGAGAAGTATATTGTGTGCAATAGTACTGTTTTTTAGTAGCGGTAAGTATTAGTTTTAGTGTTTACAGTGTCACAGAGCCTCTGGGACTGAACAATTTGGTACACGCAGTATTATTAGCTTCACCATCTCGACCTCCGCCTGCTTCCGGAATGAACATTTTCCTGTGAAGCGGGTGCGGAAGAGTTGTTGATTCTTGTCCTTCCTGTTTTTTATATGAAGGTGCTTGTCAAGAGTCCAGTTCATTAGTGTGAATGTCTTCAGAGTACTGTCTCCACTCTTCAACTATTGGGTGTAATAGATGATCACTGAATCTGGATGAAGATGACTTATATATCATCAGTTATTTTGCTTCTGCGAATTATTCTTTTCAGATCTTTTTGTGCAATGCTTGCGGCCTGAGCTGGTAGTGTAGTATGTAGAGCAGAAGTTTAAATAAATTTCTACAGGTATATATAAGACTACTGTCATGCCTTCCTTCGTCATCTGGGCCTAAACTACAACAAGTTTCTATTGGCCAACGCCTCGGAGTTCATCAGGCTAGTTCATTTATTTATTATTTTTTCTTTCGCCTTAATAGCTGATTGGGAGGCACTACAGAATGAATGATTAACTACTTAATAATTCTAGTTGTTGCATTTTTTTAGATTTCATATAAAGTGGTGCGCATTCACGTAGACAAAAAAGGAAGTTTTTCCAAAAGTAAGCCAACATTATTTACAACGTACAAAATATTAAAATTCCTCGATCTCCCTTTCTTTATGTTGTAAAGAAAGATCTGTTAATTATTAAAGGAAAAAAAGATAGTAAGGAAAAGAATCCCCAGTCAGCCCGTTCACCCACACAACACCCCAACGACGACACTCTAAGCAGGTCAGCAGGTCCACGCCAAAGACTTAACAAAGCCAAACTATCTCTTTCCCCAATAGGAACACATCAAAATCAAATCCAAATTTCAAACTGTCCATCTGACCCCACAATAATCACAAAATATTGCCACGTCGTTGTAGTACATAAATCACACTACAAACCAAGGTGTATATATAGAAAACCAACCCCCGAACTATCTTCTTCCCACCACTGTCTGTATCGAACCACAAAACAAAAACCTGCTGCCGATAAAAGAAGTAATTAAGGAAAAAACAAACTTCCAAAACCTCCCGGCAAACAAAAGCTTTAGCTTCGATCATTCATCCATGGCTTCTCTTCTCTTTTCTTCTTCATCCTCTTCACATTTTCGTCTGCATTATCTCCACACTACTCACCCGACGTTGTTCTTCTGTTGAATAAAATAAAGCCATCGTTGCAAGGCAATGGCGTTGAAGAAGCAAACCAAGAACTTGCTTCATGGGACTTATCTATACCAGTTTGCCAATGGATCGGTCTACAGTGGTCTGTTTCATGTAAAACCGCTGCAGAAAGAACTAACCTGACACTTATTTCAGACCCAACTCTTCAGCTTCTTTCGCTTCGTCTACCTGCTTCTAAGCTCGCCGGAGTTCTACCTGCTTCCATTGGCCAGTTTTCTTCTCTGCAATCTCTTCTTTTACCTGTTAACTCTATTTCTGGCCATGTCCCTCTTGAGATTTTCAACAGTCCTTCGTTGTCCAACATTGATCTCAGCGGTAATTCTTTATCTGGGTTTCTTCCACCTTCATTGTGGAGCCTTTGTGATCGTGTTACCTCTCTACGGATCCATGGAAACAATTTCTACGGTGAAATCCCTGTTCCTTCTGTAGCCAACACTACCTGCGACCATCTTCGTGTTCTCGATTTCGTTGATAATCTATTCGAAGGTGATTTCCCGGTGTTCATTCTTGGTTTCCATGGCATTGAAGAATTAAATTTCGGGAGTAACAAGTTTTCGGGTTCAATTCCTCCAACTCTTGCTACTTCATTACCAAGCCTTACCAAGCTCAACGTTTCTTTCAACAACTTCTCCGGCCAGCTCCCGGGCTCATTCTCCAAGTTTTCTGCCGCAGCTTTCGAAGGCAACAGTGATTCGTTATGTGGCGGACCGCTGGCTTCATGTAGCTCAAAATCTGGCAATGGTTTGAGCTCCGGCGCCATTTCTGGGCTTGTATTTGGTCTAATGGCAGGTTTAGTAGTGGTAGCATCTCTGTTCATCGGTTAGGTTCAAGGGAGAAGAAGAGCTGGCGCAAGAAACAAACTAGACAGTGAAGAAATTGAAATGGAGATTGAAGAAGGCCAGATGATGAACTCCGGCGGTGGAGAAGGAAAGCTGATTGTTTTTCAGGGAGGTGAGCACTTGACACTTGAAGAAGTGCTCAATGCTACAGGGCAAGTAATGGAGAAAACAAGCTATGGAACTGTTTACAAAGCAAAGCTTTTAGATGGTGGTCATATTTCTTTGAGACTTTTAAGAGAAGGGACTTCAATGGACACCGGTTCTTGCTTGCCGGTGATCAAACAACTCGGCCGTGCTCGGCATGAAAATCTTGTCATTCTCCGAGCTTTCTATCAAGGCAAACATGATGAGAAACTTCTTATTTACGATTATTTTCCTAATCAAACACTCCATGAATTACTCGACGGTAAGATTTAAATCTTCGAATTGGATTATTCATATTCATTTGCATTAGTTCAAGGTTTGCTTTGGGACTGTGTTTATTCAGAGACCAGAGCAGGGAGGCCGTTGTTAAACTGGGCAAGGCGCCACAAGATTGCGCTCGGTGTTGCGAGAGCGCTTGCATACCTTCACACAGGGCATGATCAGCCGATCATTCACGGCAATGTTCGTTCAAAGAATGTTTTAGTTGATGAATTCTTTGTTCCGAGATTGACTGAATATGGATTAAACAAGCTCATGATTCCCTCAGTCGCCGACGAGATGGTATCGATCGCTAAATCAGAAGGGTGCAAAGCTCCTGAACTACACAAAATCAAGAAATGTTGTCCAAGAACAGACGTTTACGCATTCGGAATTCTTCTCTTAGAAATTTTAATGGGGATAAAACCCGGGAAAGATTCATCAAACGGCGAAACGATAGATTTGCCGTCGATGGTTAAAGCAGCAGTGTTAGAAGAAACAACGATGGAAGTGTTTGATGTTGAACTGTTGAAAGGTGTACGCAGTCCGACTGAAGACGGATTGATTCCTGCTTTGAAGCTTGCAATGGGTTGCTGTGCTCCGGTTGTTTCCCTCCGTCCTGGGCTCTGTTTGGATGTGCTCAAATTTTTGTGCTTTTGAAGTAAAGCTACTTTAGAGTGCTATAAGCGGCTGTAGAATTTTTACTGTAAAAGTAGCTTTATGCTGAAAAGTGTTTGGATAAATTTTTACTGTATCGTGCTTTTGAATGCCGAAAGCTGAATGAAGTGTTTGGCTAAATTTAACCTTATTTCTATATGTGATATATAATGACTGAAATGCCCTTAAGTATATAGTAATTGATATATTATAAAATTTTTAATTATTTTTTATATATTATTTATTTTTTTAAAATTTAATAAATTTATTATGTAAAAATTATATAAATAATTACTTATATTAATATTTATAAACTTATTAATAAATTATATTATTAATATCAATCAATAATTAAATTGAATAATATTAATTACATAATAATTATTATAATATTAAATTTGAAAAATATATTTAATAGTTATTAAAAAAATTTTATATTATTTTGTAAATTTAGTATTATTATGATAAATTAATAAATAATTTTGATATGTATTTAAATCTGTATAAATTTAACTTTTTTATTTTTATAATATAAAAATATTAAATAAATATTAAACAACTAATAAAGTCAAATTGTTACAAACTTTAATATAAATATTATAGGGTCATACATATTGTAACAAAATAAAATACAATCATAAATTGAAACAAAAACACAACATTCATAAATGACTATATATTTCACTTACAATTGCATCACGACATGCATCCCACCTATCATTACGATCGGATTCATCCTCGGGTGGAACGTTTGATGTACTAGAAGATGCTTCAAATGCTGACGGTAGATAAGTTTCACGCTCAGCATCTGTAAATGCTTCATCTGCTCCTTTAATCCTGATATAGTTATGTATCGCCATTGTCGCAATAATAATATTACGTTGTACCTCTATTAAGTATGGCGGCATATCTCTCAAAATTGCAAAGCGCGCCTTCCATACGCCAAATGTACGTTCAATTATAGTCCTGCATGAAGAATGTAGAAAGTTAAACTTTTCTTTTCTCCCTCTAGGCGCTCGAATTTGTGGTGTATTTGCACGACGAAAGTCTTCCAGATAATATCTTACATCCCGGCCTTTATAAGGACCCATATATCTATAGGTATGTTTATATTCTCCATCCACTAAATAATATTTATCTCCGCGAGGATGAGGAAATCTCAAATCAGGCCTGCGTAATGCTTCATTCAGTATGCGTGAATCGTGAGCTGACCCTTCCCATCCGGTCCATGCAAATGTAAAACACATATTAAAATCACATACCGCCAATATATTTTGAGTAGCATACCCTTTACGTCCAATGTAAGGTGTTACATCTTCTGGCCGTATAGTTGCTTTGATATGTGTCCCATCGATAGCTCCAATACAATCCTGTATTCAAAATTTAAGATTAAAATAAAAAATTCAACTTATCTATTATAACAATCTAAGTGCCGAAATTCGACTTGATCACTTACTTTAAACCATGAAAGATAACGTGCATTCTGTGGTTTATGAAATGCTTCTCCCTCGTTATATCTATCATGAGGCTTTATAATATTTGCAGCCAATCTCAGCACAGCGTGAAGCACTCTATGAAAATGCCGATGAATCGTCTCACCCGAATGAGTAAAAATTTTTTGATTTACTCTATTTCCTAGACCATGTGCACACGTTCCGAGAAAGATAGCAACTTCTTCATGAACAGACATTCCACGTGTTGCATCTAAGTCGTACAACCTTGTCAACTCATCACATAGTTGTAAAAAAACAGGTACCTTCAATTGAAAAGTTTGATAGCAACGAACTTCTTTTCCTTCCAGTATCTCATTTATGAAAACGTTACCCGTTCGTATAGATGTACGACACGGACGTTTACATAAATGTCGATTGTAGTACTGCATTGCTGTATAATTTGCTTGTTCACATAAGTCTGTCCATTCTTCTTCACTATCATTTTCCTCACTATCATTAGCCCACGGATCCATTTAACTGCAAATATAAAAATTAATTTTAAATGACAATATTAACTAAAAACATACGTATAAACTTACAATTATAAAAAACAATAATATTATAATTGATATCAAATTTTTTTCTAATAATATAATTTTGAACAAATTATATACTACCACCATGATACAATATACTAACATAATACTATCAAAATAATATTTTAAACGTCCAACTAAATCACAGTAATAACATAACAACATCATATGCCTACTATAAAATTATTCCAAAAATATTTATAATATTATTATTTAACAAACATCATATTAACACGATAATAATATTCCAAAAATATTCACAATAATACTACATAATAACCATAACAACATACAATAAAAACCACAAATATCATATAATAATATCATTTTACAACCATAACAACATTTCAATAATATTTACAATATACTAACTTTATAATACTAATAGCATACTAATGTTCGACAATGTTCAAATTACAACATACAATAACTAGTTTAAGATTTTTTCGGTCCAAAATAGTTAAAGTGAAACATCAGCCAACTATAACGAGCTACAGCATTAGGATAACTCATGAAGACTTCACGATTTTCTTTCTTAGTCAAAACACATGCTGCATAATGGGCTAGGGAGCTACCGGCTTCTATTTCCGAAATAGTGTCCAATATCGCCAAACATTGACGGATGGTTGGTATCGATAACGTCATTGCATGTCTTTGACGCATTATCTCTGTCATGTCACCGATATACTCCTTTCCAGATGATCCGGAACTCTTTCGCTTCCTACCACTACTTTCTGATCTTAAAGGATTTTGAAATATAGAAAAAGATTGTGAAAAGAGATCATTATCAGTAATGATAGGAGAGGGAACTTGAAATGCAGGTGGAGGTTCTTCATTGGCTCGAACGTCGTCGCTATCTCCGCTGCCTTCCAAATCCGATGGGTTTGAAAGTGCAGTCTCCTGTTGAACTTGTGATGGTGCCCAAGCCCGCGAACCATTGGCAACAAGATCATCAAATAACACCGCGTACCGTTCGCGGTATATAGATAAATCTTTTCCCTTAAATTTTTTAAACTTAGGGTATGCCTTAAAAAAAAAAGAGTTCATTAATTAAAAAATTAGTTAACAATTTTTTACGATTAGATAAAAATACCTTAATTTTTTCTTCCCACCAATCCTCATCTGCAGCGATTGTATTGCGAGTATAATTCCATCCCAAACCAGACTCTCCACGAACCAACGATTTATAATTATTGTAATCCTCTTCATACCATCCCAATGATTTTTTAATTATTTCCGGTCAACCTTTTGGCCATAAAATTCTTCAAATGATTTTTTGATATTTGCCCACCCTTGCACATTAAAATAGGTTCCTGGCCTATTCCCCTTAGATATCTCTTGTTCACAATATTCAATAAACTTAACGTGGATAGCATCTGTCCACCTAATCGGATTCACCTTTCTTGCTCGACGTGATTTTGAGGATTCCATCTAAACATATGAAAATAAATCCCTCAAATATCATCATAGGGCAGCAAGAAAGCATCTCATTTGAGCATTGTATAAAGCAAACATCCCTCAAACATCATCATAGGGCAGCAAGGTAGCATGTAAGGCAAATATACCTAAAAAATTTATATGGTAGCAAGGATAGCCAACAATCCCTCAAACATCATCATAGGGCAGCAAGGAAACACCAGCAGGCTAAAAAACCCACAAACATCATCGTAGGGCAGTAAGGAAGCACCAACAGGCAAAAAAACCCTCAAAATTCATCATAGGAAAGTGAGGAAGCATATAGGCAGCACCAACAGGCAAAAAACCCTTAAAATTCATCATAGGGCAGCAAGGAAGCACCAACAGGCAAAAAAACCCTTAAAATTCATCATAGGGCAGCGAGGAAGCATATAGGCAGCACCAATAGGCAAAAAATCCTCAAAATTCATCATAAGGCAGCAAAACTGAGCCTAGGCAACACCACCACAACAACTTAAAAAAAGGCCAACAAGGATAGCATGACATTATATGTCAAAAACACCCTCAAAATTCATCATAGGGCAACAAGACTGAGCCTGGGCAGCACCACCACAACAACTTAAAAAAAAGGCCAGCAAGGATAGCATGACATTATAGGGCAAAAATACCCTCAAAATTCATCATAGGGCAGCAAGACTGAGCCTGGGCAGCACCACCACAATAACTCAAAAAAAAGGCCAGCAAGAATAGCATGACATTATAGGGAAAAAACATCCTCAAAATTCATCATAGGGCAGCAAGACTGAGCCTGGGCAGCACCACCACAACAACTCAAAGAAAAGGCCAGCAATGATAGCATGACATTATAGGGCAAAAACACCCTCAAAATTCATCATAGGGCAAAGAAGAGTGAGCACGGGGGCAAACCTACCACAATAACTCAAAAAAAAGGCCAGTAAGGATAGCATGACATTATAGCGCAAAAACATCCTCAAAATTCATCATAGGGCAGCAAGACTGAGCCTAGGCAGCACCACCACAACAACTCAAAAAAAAGGCCAGCAAGGATAGCATGACATTATAGGACAAAAATACCCTCAAAATTCATCATAGGGCAGCAAGACTAAGCCTGGGCAGCACCACCACAATAACTCAAGAAAGAGGCCAGCAATGATAGCATGACATTATAGGGAAAAAACATCCTCAAAATTCATCATAGGGCAGCAAGACTGAGCCTGGGCAGCACCACCATAACAACTCAAAAAAAAGGCCAGCAATGATAGCATGACATTATAGAGCAAAAACACCCTCAAAATTCATCATAGGGCAGCAAGACTAAGCCTGGGCAGCACCACCACAATAACTCAAAAAAAAGGCCAGCAAGAATAGCATGACATTATAGAGCAAAAACATCCTCAAAATTCATCATAGGGCAGCAAGACTGAGTCTGGGCAGCACCACCACAACAACTCAAAAAAAAGGCCAACAAAGATAGCAGGACATTATAGGGCGAAAATACCCTTAAAATTCATCATAGGGCAGCAAGACTGAGCCTGGACAGCATCACCACAACAACTCAAAAAAAAGGCCAGCAAGGATAGCATCTCAGTTGAGAGTTGTATAAAAAATCCCTTCAAAAGTAAGTGTAGCATCCATTCCACTATCATGATATTATTAACTATCAAGCTAGTCAAACATCTCATTCAAACTAACATTCTTACCATGCCATCCAAAAGGGGCTGCAAGATTATAAGGCAATCAAACATCTCATTTTAGCAATGTATAAGATAACAAACTCTCAGAAAATCATCATAGGAGAAGCAAGATTAGACAACAATCCTCAAAAATCCAGATAGGGCCAGGTAGGGCAAGCACAGGCAAATATACATCAAAATTCACTACTTGCCAGCAAGGATAGCCAACGATTCCTTCAAAATTCATCATAGAGCTAGCAAGGGTGTTTATATGCAACACCACTCTCAAAACTAATCCAAACCAGCAAGCATAGCCAACAATCCCTCAAACATCATCAACAGGTCAGTAAGGACAAGCATAGACAAATATACCTCAAAAATTAATAATTGCCAGTAATAATAACTAACAATCCCTCAAAATTTATTATTGGGCCAGTTAGGGTAAGTATAGGCAGCAACCATACATATTTGGTTAAGATAAGTGTAGCATCTAGTTTATTATCATGTTATCAATAACCATCAAGCTAGCCAAACATCTCATTTAAAGAAAAGATCCCTGCCATGCCGTCCAAAAGGGGCTGCAAGGGATCTTTTCTCATTTGAGTATTTTATAAGACAACAAACCCTCAGAAATCATCATAGGGGCAGCAAGGTTAGGCAACAATCCCTCAAAAATCCAGATAGGGCAGTTATACATCATTATTCATTATTTGCCAACTAAGGATAGCCAGCAATCCCTCAAAAATCATCAACAGGCCAGCAAGGAAAAAATATAGGCAACATATCTCAAAAAATATTTATTTGCTAGTAAAGATAACCGACAATCCCTCAAAATTCATCATAGGGCCAGTAAGGGTGTTTATAGACAACACCACTTCAAAAACTAATCCAAACCAGCAAGCATAGCCAACAATCCCTCAAACATCATCAACATGCCAGCAAGAAAAAAATATAGGCAACATATCTCAAAAAATATTTACTTGCTAGTAAAGATATCCGATAATCCCTCAATAATCATCATAGGGCCATTAAGGGTGTTTATAGACAACACCACTTCAAAAATTAAAGTCAAACCAGCAACGATAGCCAACAATCTCTCAAAAATCATCAACAGGCCAGCAAGGACATACATAGGCAAATATACTTCCAAATTCATTAATTGCCAGTAAGGATAACCAACAATCCCTCAAATTCATCATTGGGCCAGCTAGGGTAAGTATACGCAGCAACCATATATATTTGGTTAAGATAAGTGTAGCATCTATTTTACTATCATGATACCAATAACCATCAAGCTAGCCAAACTTCTCATTCAAGATAACAATCCCTGCCATGCCGTCCAAAATGGGCTGAAAGGTAATAAGGCAAGCAGCAAGGATACACAAAAATCCCTCAAAATTCATTAAAGGGCCAGCAAGCACCAAACAATTCTATCAGCAACCAAAATGTCAAAACTGAGTAAAAAAATAAACAGCGATAAGTTCAAATATACATACAACAATACACACACAGTTTTAAAACTACAAGTAAATCTAAAATTTACAAACAACTTCACCAAGCAACTCTTTTCAACAGAAAATAACCATAAAATTTTTAAAATGATCAATTATTCTTCATTCCTGTCAAAATTTTAACATATTTAGTTCTGCAAAGATCCGAATTAATTTTTAATACCTGTACAGAGACAACTGCACCGACGATCTTTCGAAAATCCTTATAAGCAATCGATTGAAGAAAGAAAACTATAATTTATTCACATTTTGATCGATTCGGACGCAAACAAAGAAGAAAAAAAATTTATGGAATGAATAAATCAATAGACTTTGTCAAAAAAAATCAACGCAACGAAAAATAAACATAAATAACGATCACAGTCACTAATTATAGTCACTAACACATAAATATCGAAAAATCACAATCACTAACACAGTCAAAAAAATTTTAAAAATCGCATCTCTTCGGCCGTCCATCCACACCAACGAAATCAACAAAAAAAAACTAATCTACACAAAATCAACGCATAAATAAGCAACCAAATAATTAAATCTAAATAAAAAAAATTTACCTCAACCGCGGTTCAATCCCGTTGCCTTCGAAATAAAAATCCGACAGAGACGAAGATCGGAATGGAAACGATCTATAGGGACGGAGAGATTGGACGAAAAATTGATCGGCGTTGGAGACGAAGAGATCGGAAGAAACGATCGGGAGGAGGAGGCAGCAAAGCGATCGGGAGCTCGGAGGCAGCGGAAGAATAAAAAAATTAGGAATTAGAGCACGCGGTAGAAAATATATATTAATTTGTAATTTTGTAAAATTAATATGAGTAAAATAATCATTTCATGTACCCGAAACGAAAAGCCGCGTGCGGTTTTATTTGAAAAGCACCGAATCGGTGCTTTTTATTTTTGGCTTTTAAAAGCTGCTGTAAGCAGCTTAAAGCGTTTGTTGCCAAACGCATATAACAAGCCCGAAAAAAGCGCAGCCAAACAGGGCCATGAATGAAGTTGTCAAGCAGCTTGAAGAAAATAGACCCAAGAACAGGTCTGCTCTTTACAGTCCTACCACTGACCGTAGTGAGATTGGTACTCCATTATAATATTATATTTAGTTTTGTGTTAATGTTTCCTGCCCTTTTTTGAGCAGTTTTATGTAATATCTGGTTTAGAAATGAAGGAAAAAAAAACCAAAATATTAGATTTAAACACTGAAATGCAATGTCCGGTCGTGCCGTCAAAGGTGCGCCGGAACTTTCTAACGCCGATGGTGCTAAACCGTATGATATATTTGTTTTGAATGATTGCGGTAACGTGAAAAGGGAAGGAAAGTGGGACGTGCTGTTTATGTCCTGTCCTGATTTTTGATTTGACTTCTGCTTTGATTTGAGTTCATGTTTCATTTCCAGACGTCTTCTTTTACTTCTTTCTTTTGCGTGTCGTTGCTTGAAAGTTGAAATCATTCTGATTCCGCTGCGAATCTACTTTATGGGCTTTTATTTTAAGCCCAGCCGTAAAGTATTATCCGGTCTAAGAGTGGGTCCCACCTTCGCTATGCTTGCTTGCATCTTTGCAGTCAGCGCAACAGTTGAGAAGGGTTGTATATAAAGGGCGTGTTTACCAACACCCATAAATTCCAATTTCTTTAAACTCAAATTTCACATACATACATACAAAAATTAAAATAAAATTTTTTTATCAATAAATTTTTTTTTAAATTCAAATTTAACACTTACTATAAATATATAATTAATATAAAATTTTATTTTTTATTAAATATTTTTAATTTTTAATTTTATTTTTTAAATTTATTTTTTAAAAACTCCAGTTCATTCAAAATTTCACTTCTCACTCCCTTGGTAAACACGCCTAAACTTGTCAACGCACAAGGCTTGCTTTCATTTCTAAATGAAATAACTGTCGTCATTTTAAATTGCTTATGATACAAATTTTTAAATAAAAATGTTTTAAAAATTTTAAAAAATTATATAGATATATATATAATTTCATCCACATTCTATTTGTTGTTTCTGTTCTACTGTTATTTCTTGACGTTATGAATGTTACTACACATCTGTTAGAATTGTTTTTTTCAAGATGATTGGCATTGTTTTCAAACTCTCAGTTCCCCTTTCACAAAGTGGGTGCTTTGCTAAATTCTACCACAACTGGTGGTGAACGGTTTGTTGTGTGTTATATAGGCTAATAGCTCCACAAGTGTTCATCTGAGAAGGAACGCTACTTGCTAGCCTGATAGTTCTGTAGATGCATAATGTCATTGGGTTTTTTTTTTTTTTTTTGGAACGTGCCATATTTAATATTAGTGTTATATTCAAAATAGCTATGAAGCTTTATAGGCGAGAGAGAGAGAGGGCGACTCTAACAAAAGCTTTTTCTATACCTCACTGGATACCTAGTGACTATAGAGAGACTTATATATTATACAATTTTTATATATATAATTTTTATTAGTTTTTAATAAAGAAATTGAGTCTATTTTTAGAAAAAATTTAAGATATTTTTTATTTTAAAAAAATTGTATTTCATAAGCACTATTAAATGTCTTCTTAATTTAGTTACTCATTTAAGGAGACATTTGGCTGGAATTTTAAAGTATTTATTATTTTACACTTCACATTTTTAATAAAAAATTTTTTGGTATCCTATAATTTTTTTTAAAATACAGAAATTATATATAGTAAAACTTTTATATGTATCATTTTTAAATAAAAAAATCGATCTTATTTTCAAAAATTTTAAATATTTTTTATTAAAAAAATATTTTATAAGTATTTCCAAAACGTTTCCTAAGTACCGGTAGCGCTCTAGAGGGGGGGAGGGGGGGAACAGAGCAAACCAAAACCAAAGCGGAAGCAGAAACAGAGCAGCTGCCACTTCTCATTTGTTCTTCTCCTTTTTCTATTACTACAACTACCGATTCTAAACCAGTATTATTACGTGCATGCAAGAGTCTATCCGAAGCCTACTGAAATACTCAAGACATCAACTCCACCGTTGACACCAGTAGTTCAAGTTTCTTCGCCGGCACAAAGAACTAATAGTAATCCATTGCACCGCTTAGCAGTCGCTGTTTTGGGATGCAATAGAAAAACAACGGTTTGCCGATGGAGAAACTAAAACCTTTACCGGTCAAAGCAGACCCCATGTTACAGTTGCTTGGCAACTTTGCGCCCGTCTCTGAACGACCATGACTCAAGGCCTTGACGGCCTTGATGTAATAGGCAGAATACAATAACGGTGTCTACCTCCGTAAAGGCGCCAATATGTTTCAAAAATTGCAGTTCAACGGGAAATGGCACAACTGGAGTTGCTTCTCTATATTCACAATCCCCAAGGCACATTACATGCCAGAAAAGCACCCATTGAACTCAATGCTAACCAAATTCTTTGATAACTATGCATCCTGGAATCACTTATCCTAATAGCCATTTCCTCACCAACAAGGAAGAACAGCAACTGAGGTCGATGAAGTACACTCTAGGAGTGAATGCAAACTTGTAATCAACTTAAAAGAGTCATGAGCAGTAGTTGACGGCATTTGTTCTTAATAGTCATATGCGAACTAGCTAGTTTCCAGGTGTTCAAGAGAAGAAGTTGGCCAACCAGTACCAATTGTTCCAAACGGAACAAGAATTGGTCTTCATCACTAAGCAATGGTTCCACTAATGTCAAAAGAAGAAGTCCTAGGCATAACAGCAAATTAATGTCTCTGAAGCTAGCATTTAATGAAGATCAACAGTAGCTTGTAACAAGATTTCCTCAGTTCACAAAAAAGACAGCCATATAAATCACATTACACACCTTCCACTCCATTATTGGGTCCCCATCAAACCAAACATGAAGAACTCTTTGAAGGTTCCAAGTCTTACCAGATATCATCATACAAGATGACATATAAAGGGTCCGAGCGGCACACTTTCAGCCATTATGCTATTTTTACCACCATTTTGAGCAAAGCAGAAACCTAGGCAGAGGTTAAGGATAGAAAGAAAAAAGTTCATTGACCTGTACTTCCAACTTCCGGACTCTTGCAAGCTTTACAATCCACCATGGTGTTTGCTGTCGGCATGTTATCAGTGACACTGATTCTCATTGTTTGGTTCTCCGCACCATTGGAAGGTGTGTGCAGGAGTGCGTCCAGGATCAATACATCCCAATCATGATGTCTTAAGAAAGAAAACCAACTATCCTCTGCAGAAGTAATTTAAAAAGTTACAAATAATATAAAACATTTTAGAAAACAAAATAGAAATGCATATCCAAGAATGGAGTAAAAAGGAACCTAGAGTGCTACAAAACATCCCTCATTTAAATCAACATTTAAAAACCACATATGTTGCTTCAATTTTGTTATATCACAAATACAGAAACCGTTCTTACTATAGCCCTGTCAAATATGTTTATGGTTTTTGCTTCACAAGATGGCTATAATATATTGACATTTAGTTCACATACAAATTGGATGGACCACCTTTAATAACAATTTAAGAAATGTATCCATCAACGAAGGACATTTGGTTTGGTCGGACAGACCAATCATCTTGCAATTTGTAGCCTCTCGTCTTAAGAATTTGTAACTGTCAACAATCAGCATGCTTGAATGTAGTAATGTTTTCCAAACAAATTGTCAAATGAATTTAAAACAAGGAAGATTCACAAAGGGCTACTCATTGAAGTTTCAACATTTGCAACACACTAAGCACACCAACCTCCTGTTCGAATAGCTTTAAACTGAAAAATTCCTGATCCTTGCGGGCCAGATACAGGAAATGTGCAGGATACAGAATGCCTCCTATGACCTACTGCAAGAGTTGCATTATACCATGGTCCTCTCACAATTGGCTCACCAAGAGCCTCTATGATCTCCTGATTCTGGCTAGCCTTCTCTATGGCCTTCCTAAAGCACACAGAAAAAGGATGATATGAGTGGAACATCAATATATTGAGAAACTAGTAGCTTGTAATAACCTGATAAAACACATGACTATGCTATGAGAGCAAATTCTACTCAAAAAGCATACAAGTAATAATAACCAGAAAAGTCACGGAAGATATCAATGAATCAGAATGCGTTCCAATTTACATAAGATCCAAAAACAATGACTTTCTTGATTGGTGCAGACACCGTTTGCACATTAAGAAGCATATCCAAATTACCTATCCTTACCAATGTTTCACTTGGACCTCCGATGTGTGTTCATCATAGTTGCATGTTATATAATATAGGCATTACTAGCAAGCTAGTGTTTTTGGGCTTAGTGACAGTCTAATGCAAGTCTTCAAAATTACACTGTGTAGGATAAAAACACGCTTAAAGCTCCTCTTGTCCTACTAACAAGTTCCCTATCAAGTTTCAACTAGATTTTCAACTACAGAATGGACTTTTTGGTGGTGCAGGACTAATTAACGGAAAGAAAACTACTGAGAATTTTCAGCAATGTCTTGTGCCCAAGTAAATTCCTTGATCTGGACTACGATGCTGAGAACTACAATTTTCTTCTCAGACTTATGTTAAAAGTCTTTGCACTTGACATTGAACTAGAGTTTGCAGCTACTCAGAAAAATAATCAAGATCACTTATCTGAATGCTAGACACGGTAAACAACTAAGGCAAGAAATGAGAAAAAGAAGGGAAAGGAAAACACAAAAGTAACTAGAGAGATCGGGAGAGTACGTAGTACAGCCATGGAATATTGCGAGATCATTGAGAGCACTTAAAGCGATGCCGCCGGTGAGACTAAGCAGAACAACAGGTATTGCTTTTCTCCGGAACCAACTCTTCTGATCGCCACCGCTGATCTTGTGCTGCTCTGATGAAGAACTCAACAAACGCCTGCTTCAGCAAAAACAAAATCGAAGAAGAAGAATTCAATCAGAACAAAAACAACAAAAACATCTAGTAATCGAATCGAAAAACAGAACCACTTTTACCGTTGCAATAGTCTCCGTGGAGCAATTGAAGCCAGATTCCTCGTCAACATGTTGTGATTCATCAAAAGTTCTAGAGAGAGAGACCGGAGGTTTCTGGCAGCGGAGTGTAGCCGGCGACGTCGTGCCAGTTATGTTTTTGATCTGACAGAAAATATAAGAAGATTGAAATGTAGACTCCGTATTGGGCTTACAGAGATTTTAATGGGCTTTTCCAATTACAAGGGTTCGTAATTTAACAAAACACGCTGGTCCTTCTTGGAAAGTTCTTTTGTAGGATTGAATTCTTCATATTTTTTTTTTATTTCATATTTTTAAATATATATTTTATAATTATGTTAAAAATATATTAAAAATATTTAAAAATATAAAAAAATTTTATCGTAATAAAATTTTTTTATTATATATTTTTATTTTTTTAAAAATTAAAAAATAAAATTTATTTTTGAAAAAATTCTATTATAAAAAAAATTTTATTTATAAGCGCCACAATAAAGATCCGTAATTTAACAAAACAAGCTGAGCGTGTTTAAAATTATTTTTAAAATAAAATTTTTTAAATTAAAAATATTTTTGTTTTCTTTTTTCAAATGAATTTTATGTTTTTAACTTTAAAAAATAACAAAAATATATAATAAAATAATTTTATTATGTAAAATTTTTTTATATCTTCTAAATTTTTAAATAAATATTTTAAATACTTAAAAAATATATTAAAATATAAATTAATTTTGTGGTAACTTAAGTCAAACGCATCTTCATCAAGTGAAGATCAGACCGTTGGATTATCAGAGCGTTAAAGCAAATGGGTCATGGCGGTGGTGGGCCGCCGCCGGTATGTAAAAACAAAAGCCCAACGAGTTGACCAAATTACCCAAACAAGCTAACAGAGTTATTATTAACTCTCCATTTATTTTACGTTCTGCAATCTCTCTCTCTCTCTCTCTCTCTCTTCAATTTCTCCCTCAAAACTTTCCCAAATCTTCCTTCTTTCATTTTTTTCCTCTTCATCTGGAAAATCAAACAATACTCAGAGAAGGAAAGAGGTAGACTCAATTTGTGTTTTCTTTTTCAAATTTTTATTTGGATTGATTTTTTTACCTCAGCTAGATATCTTTAGTTTAAAATTCCTTCTTTCTGTGTGTGTTCTCTAGATCTTTGTCACTTTTTTGTTGTTTATTTTTATTAATTGTTGATTATAAGCTTGACTTTGTTATTTTTCTGTATCTAGAGGATTTGGGTAGCTGAATTTTAGCTGCTCTAATTAGTTGAATTTTTTTATTGCTTCTTTTTTAAATAAAAAAAGAAAGAATATGTATTAAGTTGTAATCCGCTTCCAGAAAATGAAGATTTGGGAGTTGAAAGTTGGTTGCTTGATAGATGCATCTATTTCTTGCCTTAAATTCAGTACAATTTTGTTTTCCCCTAATGTCATAGCTTAAACTCATGATTTTATGAATTATTGTTTTGGATATGGGATTTCAGTGTAAGACTTTGCTTCAGCTAATGCAAAATGATATCAGGTTGGTTTTGTTTTCTGTAGGAATGGATTTGGATTCTCTACCTCTTATCGCTTGACGTATAGTATCTACTTCTTTATGTAGTCGGTTCAGTTTAGATGCCATATAATGTGATGAATTCTAAATCTTAGAACATCAGAATTTAGCTGCACATGTAGTTATAAGAATTATGGGCATGCTCTAGTCCTTGTTTTATCATTCTGAAGCATATAGCTTGTAGCTTATTCTAATAAGTTTTTTGGCTGGTATAATTGGTGGAGCTCAAGAGCAGCCATTCTTTGCTTGGAGATAGCTGAAAGTTGCTAGAATCTCAAGGCGATCGTTTAAGTGCTTGTAAGACGCTTTCAATAGCAGTTTCAATTTTTTCTAGATATAATCTCTACAAACAAGCCCTTGCCTCCTTGGATTTAAAAATTCATTCTTATTGATGCATTTGAAAGGATATATTTAAATAGCAGATCATCTTTTATGGCTCCTGCAAATGTTACCTCTGCTGATGGCACTGCTATCCGGAACTTAAGTTGGCTTGTGTTTTTTCATTCTCCTTGCAATATATTATTAGTTTCTTTTACATTGGTTCTCAGGAAGTGTATTCCTCTTTTTTTATAAAAAAATTATTCCTTTTTTTAATATTTTATTTTTTTTCAACTCTTTCAAGTTGAGAGGTCATTGTGATAGTAAAAGCGTGAATTTTCAATGAATTCATATGCTAACTTAAATGGCAAAAAGGTGTGTATATGAGAAGAATATTAGGTAATAGTCTTGCACTCACATATTAGCGAATGGAGACTTTGTGTTCTACTGTATCCTGGAGTGGAGGATGCAAATTACATTGAGTTGTGTTAAGAACTCAGCTCTGGGGAAAAGTTTAACTGAAAGTCTGAAGAAAAGATTAACTGAATGGACTATGTGAATATTAAGTACTGCATTACTAGGATCTCTTCATTTAACACTGTGTATCATGGTTGTAGGTCTTTTGTGTTTCGACATAATTCAGTTTGTTTTATGTTTTCAGAATGATTTTGCATGCAAAATATGAACTTCTTGTTTCACTGTATGGGTGCGTTTTACATATTAAGCTTTCATTTTATAACTGTCATGTGTGATGCAGAATATACCTGTAGTTTGGAAGTTTAGTCAAGTTATACAGTTCAATAACGATGACAGACCTCAAAGGAACTGCGTCAAATGATGCAGAAACCCATTCTCGGCACAAAGAGTGGAATGAGGTATCATGCCCAATTTGCATGGAGCATCCTCATAACGCTGTCCTGCTTATCTGCAGCTCTCATGAAAAAGGATGCAGATCTTATATATGTGATACAAGCTATAGACATTCAAATTGCTTGGATCGTTTTAAGAAAATGAAAGAAGATTCTTCAGAGGTTCAACCTTCTGGTGATAGAACTAATGAACAAAGTGGCCAGAGGACTTCTGATACCCTTGAGTCATTCATAAGGGGTCCAATTATGAGAAGGAACCTAGTAGAGACGCTTGAAGACTACAATTTGGATGAAAACAGTGAGGAGATAGCTGCAAGCTTATTGGAAGCACTGGAGGAGAACAATAACGATCAACCACCAGACACTTCACAGGGAAATCATGAAGAGGAAAGCAGCAGCAATGCCCCTATTGCAGAGCAAACTCCATCAAAGCCAACCTGCTTGAAGTGCCCTTTATGCCGAGGAAGTGTGATGAGCTGGATGATTGTCAAAGAAGCAAGACACTATTGGGACCTGAAACCCAGGAACTGTTCGAGGGAATCATGCTCCTTCTCAGGCAATTACCATGAGCTACGAAGGCATGCCAGGAGAGTTCATCCAACAACAAGACCTGGAGATGCAGACCCTTCGAGACAGCGTGCCTGGAGACGTCTACAACATCAGCAGGAGTATGGTGACATTCTGAGTGCCATTCGATCAGCTATGCCTGGAGCAGTGGTGCTGGGAGATTATGTCCTTGATACAACTACTGATCTGCCGCATGATCGTGGTAGCAATGGTTCAGGTGAAGCCAGCGGGCCATTTTGGAGCACATTTTTGTTGTTCCACATGTTCACCAGTCCAATCAGGTCCCTTGATGAGTCAAGACGCTCACCCAGAGGTCGAAGGAGGCGCCGGGGCTCCCCTGGAGGTCGCCACTTATGGGGTGAGAATTTATTGGGCCTTGCATATGATGATGATGATATTGATGATGGTGGTAATAATGACGAAGATGATGATGATGTTGAAAATGTAGAATTCCTGATACCAAGAAGGCGTAGAAGGATCACAAGATCCAACAGAATTAACGATGACCATTTGTGATGGCAAATTCCTGACAGCTAAGGATATCATCTGCAATACTCTCGCCCAGCTTATGTAAGCCCGCACGGGTTGTACTTCACAGTACTCAAATATAAGCTGTCCTGCTGAAGATCATGGTTGGCACTCAAAACTGATGTAGAAGGGTCGAATTCGATAGTCAATATTGGCTCCGTTCTCTAGAGGATGAAGTGGAAATAAGTGGTATGTGTATTTTAACCATTCCAACTTTTGTAAGTGATCATTTCCTTTTTTGGCAACTCAGATGACTATGATGGAGCTTTTGAGGTAGTCAGTATTTAGACCAACTCATGTCTTCTTAAGTGTATTTGCACAAACCTCAGCTAAGTTCAGAAAGCTGGCAAGCATAGAAGGTTGGATTCTAAGTTGTCGAAGTTTAAAGTTCTACCAAGTACTTGTGCAAGTCCCTACTTCAAGGAGGTCTCCAGCAACATGATCATCAGATGCCCTGGTACTATTTCCACCATGATTGAAAGAACTTCGCATAAGTGTACATGTAAAGAGTTTCAATGAACTAGAATGTTTGCGGCTATTATTCTTTGTTGTAAGATATTTGCTTAATACTATGTGAGAGTATCGCCGTATAAGTGCATTGATTGGATGGGTACCTATAATTGTCTTAAATGTATGTAATGAATGAAGGTTTTTCTCGTGCCTATTTGGTGTTTCCAAGGAAAACGTCACTTTCCACTGCCCTTTCGAGTGGCCTTTGTAATGCAGAGCCTTTTCTGGTTTTGGCAGGGATATCAATTGCTACTGTTGCAGGTGAGCAACGGTATTCAACTCAAGCATTTGGTCTTAGCAATGTCTCTCCTGTGAGATTGTGCTCCTGTTGAAATTCTGCTCCAGCTCTTGCAAGATGCTGCAGAAGATGACAGATAGTAAAGCAGTCAATATAATACATCACATGAGATCAGCAGCAAGGATTCACTGAGAGAGAGGCTGCATCGAACAGGACTCCCTCCCAGGAGATGCTCAAACTGCCCAGGTTGCAAGTCATAGGCACCTGGGTGCCCTGTGGATGTAGCGGGTCACAAGGCTTGGTGACCCGGGCACTCTTGGGAATCCGGGGTAACCTGGCATCTTCCTAAGACCATTAGAGTCCTAACCTGGACTTAAGATATCCAATCTTAATTTTGAACTTTGCATAGAAAGAGTTGCTTTCCTTGTTAGCCTAGAGCTCTACCTTAAAAGAGTTCTAGTAGTTAGGGACGTAGTGACTTCCTTATGAAATCATTAGTTATAAATTAAACTCTTGCATGAGTTTTTGAGCATGGACAATAATATTGAAGTTTTCTTTCTTTTGACTTAGGCTAGCTACAGGTTCAATTATTAGTTTTTATGTTTTCGTAGTGCATCACAATACCAGAAACAAGAACATATAGGTCCGCATAACTAGATAAGCATTATCACAAAAGCGATTCGAAAGTTCAGAATGGTAAATTTCACTAGAATATTTAACAACGAAATAAACCAAAGCTGGAAATTACATTTTGTATATTTTCATATAACCAAAAGAAAAAATGAAATAAATGTTTCCCACAGATTATTAACATTCAAAAATTGTTGTTATTTGTTAGACTACTACAAACAAGTCGGTCACAAAACATACAATGCAAGTTTGCAACAAACATACCTCAGATTGATAGACAGCGGCAAACCAGCATTGCATACATTGATGTCAATGGATTACATAAACATAGCACCTCTGTACAGGTGAGAATTATCAAAATCCTATTCAATTTGAGCAAGCCAAAAGCAGAATTTCTAAAAGCTAGTTCTACTTCTCTGACAGTCTCTTCAGAAGAATCATCATTCACAAAAGCAACGGAGTCATTTTATCTGCCGGGGTCATCGTTCAAACATTAAACTCCACTATTTGATCTAGACCAACATTATCCAGTAAAGTTTTCACCTGATTTCAGCATGGAGTTGAATAGTAGTTCTTATAAGATAGATCAGAGATCATCATCAAGCAAAACTTTTGATGGGAACTGTTAAGTTTTCTTACAAAGATGGGAACATGCTGTAGTGCACAAGAAGAACATCACAAATCAAGATGCCAGATTGATGAACATATTTATAGAATACAACATGGGAAAATGCTTTTCTCCATCTTCGCACCTCATCGTCTCCACCAAGCTTCTCGTTTGAAGAATTTGATCCAGCTTTTAAACACGACTCCCTGTTGAATATAATTCTTTTATAATATAAAATTTTTATTTTTTTAAATTTTTAAATAATAAATATTATATAAATTTATTTAAAATAAAAATAAAAAAATATTTTGAATGGAGTGAAATGAAATGTTGAATTAACGGAGTCGGAGAGTTAGGGCATGATGAAACTGTTGCTTCAACATTATTCACCAAATTATTTTAGATCTACAAGAAAAATGCTTCCGGTTGTACGTCAATACTTTAATTATTTTCTTTTACATTTTGTTTTTAAATTTTTTTTTTATATTTCTGAGAAAGAGAAAGAGTGAGGGAAGCTTTACGCCTTTACGGTAGCCAGCATTTTTCTATACGCGTGAAGCCCGTGGTGATCACGTGACTTCAGTAGAAATGACTGGGCTTTACAGCCCAAATAGCCCATGAATTTCAAGACCTTAATGGGCCAGAAGAATGTTTGATTGATCGATCATCACGACCGTCACCAATCTCGGGGCACCGGACCACTTACCACGTCGGTGGCGAGAGAGCAGAAACAACGACAAGGCGGTCGATCGCTGTCGGAATAAATTGAAGAAGTGCGGATGCTTAACTGGAGAGCGCTCTCGCGTGGGTTGATCTTTTAATTCTTCTCTCTGCGTACCCGTCGTTCCAATTTCCCCGCCCACAAGGTTCTCTCTGTTGATGTTTTCAAGTTTATCTTTAGATTTTCATCTCTTCGATTCTTATTTTTTGAGTAAAATCTTTACCTTTCTGTTTGGTTATTCATAGTTATCTTGCTGAACAAATTGTTATCTATTTATTAATATTATTATTTTGGTGTGTTTAGATACAGTTTCTTGCTTGCACCACTAGAGATTGGTTTCTTCAATTTTCTTTTAACTTCTAATAATCTTGATTTCATATTAATATGTAATACTTGGCTTGATTTAACTTTTTGGCTTTAAATTTTGATAATGAATGTTTACTCCATAAGTTTGTAAGTCCTAAATTGATATTTTCTTTTTGAATTGGATTAGAAAACTGAAAATCGGTTCCTCAATTGAGTCAGGTGGAATTTGATTCCTGTTCTTAACCTAATTTAGTAGTTTTACTTCAAAATATGCATTGTGTATGCATGCCAATGGTCTCATTATAGATGGAATTTATACTGTCATATAAGTGTGCTCCATCAACGATCTATGAGAAATTATGATAATTATATAAATAGGAATGTTTTATGGCAAATTTCTAAACTGGAATTGAAATCATACAGTTTCTATTGTCATTGTAGTTGGTATTGTAGTAAGAGCTGAAGTTGGCTGGGATTCTAAATGCTGTTGCAATTAAGTTCTAGTAAACTTGGCATTCCAGCGTTGGCTATTACCTGTTGGATTTACTTATTGCTAGACGTAAGCTGCAATTTCCTGTATCAAATGAATTATCTTGGCTATTCTCCTCCCTCTTTGAGAAAATACTGAGTGCATCTTTTAATTGCATGAAGTGAGTTTTGCGAAAGTGAGTTTCATGAATGTGAAGTTCAGTGAGAAGTGGAGTTCAGTGAAAGTAAAATTCGGAGTGATAATTGAAACATGTGAAGTAAAATTTGGAGAAAAATTTGATGGTGGTGGAGTTTGGTGTGGATGTGGAGTGGAGCTCGGAGTGATAATTGAAACACATAAAGTGACGGAACTCAAAATCTGGAGGGAGGAAGTGAAATTACTTGCAATTAAAACATGCTCTAACAAGATAGTAACTTTTTCTTCAGAGAATTCCTGCAAATAGTTGTGTTTTTTCCAGTAATTTTAAGCACTTACTATGGAAAAGTGAAGGATGCAAATTCAGGTTTTGATTTCCAATCTTGATTGCAGGTACATAAGTCCCAAATGAAAATGGATGACATTGATCTTTGGGAAGAGGTTCCTGATACTCCTGATAGAGCAGCTGCGATGCACTCTACTGCTACTAAGGTTTCTGGCCCTCGCAATGAGCTGTGTAGAAGAAACAGTCGGCAAAAGACTTCAATTCTCCCTATTGCAGGCAGTAGTACTAGCACTAGGCTTCAACATGATACAGACTACCTATTCAAGCAAGCAAGCCTCGCCCTGAAGATTTCTGAAGTATCAGACAAGGAGCTCTCATGTCCTCAGTTGCAGACTAACCATCTGAAAATTAAGCAAGATCTGGCCCCAGAGGAGAAAAGAACAAGTGGGAACATAGTTGACCTGAGTAAGAAAGTCCCAGTTGTCCAATCACATAACAATAGATGTAAAAGTCTTATGAAAAGGAATGGGAAAGAGCCACACGTCGAGAATAACACAATTTCCATCGAACGAACTACCGGCAGTAATTTTTCATTGACAAACTCAAGGAGTCCAAATCAGGCAGATGTTGAGATAGTTGACTTAAGTAGTCCTCCTTTGTCCTTGCAGACTGCTCCTTCTTTGAACTCTAGGATGAAGAAGTGCGAAGGACTGCAAAATCATGGAGTCTCCAGACTGGAGATAAAACCCATATATAGAGGGGAAGGACTGCAAAATCATGGAGAGTCCAGACTGGAGATAAAACCCAAATATAGAGGGAAGGAGATTGACTTAAGCGGCGAGTCCGAAGATAAGGCCGAAGCAGGTCATCTGAAGCACGAGGGATTTCAGAGGAATGTAGGGAAAAGGAAGTTGGTATCGAGTGGAGGTGTTTCTCCGTGTAACATGCCCAGCAGGGGCATACCTGATGTGCTCAACCAGCAGGAGTTAATGGACTCTACTGGAACATCACCATCTTACTTGAATGCAAAAAATCAAGATAGTCAAGGTCAAGTAGTTCTCTGTAAAAATTCTCGGCATATTCCTGTCCGGGATTGCAGTAGCAAGGCTTTAGACAATGCTTCTCCAAGAAAAACTAGACACAGGAGGCTAGTGCGTAACGGTTGTATATCTCCAGGTAATATAACAAAGAATATGCATTCCTCAATGCTGAATATCAGTGAGAGAAAGAATGCACTGGAAGAGTCAGCAGTTGGTACTTCGTCACATTTAATATCTACCATAAGTCCCAATGCACAAGACTTCACTGCAGATATTAAAAAAGGAAAATTTCCGATGGTTGATACCCGTTCGCCTTGCTCGGTAGACTGCATAGCTGAATCCTCATCAAGCAGGTCAGTCCTAACTGTAAAACTATACAATGGTCATTCTCGATGTTATAGGTCAAAGGTGCCTAGGATTTTGATTTTGTATTCTCTCTCTCATCTTGCCTGGTCCTTATCTGTTGCATTTTGTTGAATATGTCATCTATGCTGCAAAGAAGTTTTGATGATCATGTCTTTTGTGGCAAGAAAAACAGTTTTTTGTACAATTTACTGATTATAAATTCTTCTTTCCTCCAGTTTAGGTGTAGTCCCTTTTGGCCTAACTCTGGTATTTTTGCATGATGCAGAGCATGCTTGAGACCTGGGGATAGCTTTAGTGTGAATCTAGACATCAAACGCAATGGCTTTGACAGTTTGGCAAATGATGGATGGAGAACAATGTGCAATCATAGAGGTAGTTTTTTTTTTTAACATCCTTCCGCCTGCTAGATTTCAGAAGTATGGAAGAAGTGGCCTAGTGATTGTGCTGCTGAGTTCTTATGTTCATTTGTCTAACTATAGGTGCTAATTCAACCCAACGTGAGGCATATATAAATTCAGGACAAGAAGATGGAAGAAATGATAATATGCAACTGGAAGGAAAAAACAATTGCATCATGATTCCTTCTAATATAAAACCAAGCTTGAACATCAAGGACTCCCGAGTTTCACAGTTGCAGTCATCTGGTCAACTTTCAGTTTCAAGATCAGCCAGGAATCGTAATACTCAACAGCATAGGACCATATTAGAAGGACAGGTTATTGAAGTTGATGAGCTGCCCTCCCCTGAAGTTCCAGATAGTTGTTTGGAACTTGGAAGCACCAGGTTTTCTCAGAATCCTAGTGCTCAAGCTACCCAGATTGAGTCAGATGAAATTTTGGCTCGTCAGCTCCAAGAGCAGTTTTATCAAGAAATATCAGGAACTTGGAGCACAGAGGAGGTTTGCTATCTGCCCCCCTTTTCTTGTTTTATTTTGGATCATGTTTCTCTTAAGAGCGATGCTGTTGTTAGAACTTTGACCATGACGCCAAATAATACCTTTGAACAGTTTGGCAATTGTTGCTGTACTGGCATATGTTAGATGCACAATAATACCTTTGAACAGTTTGGCAATTGCCATCACAACCATATTGGCTTTTTTTTTTTTTTTTTTTTTTTTTTGAGGATGGAAAGGGAAGTATGATTTCTTTGAAAGATAGGTTATGTTCTGAGTTCTGATAGAATTCCTTCATTTATTGCTGTTGGCAGATAGATGCAAATATCACGTGGTCATTGCAGGTTGAGGAAGATACTCAATGGGCTTCTGGTTTATCTGCATTCGGTCCATCTCATTCTGTAAGCTTGTTTGCATGTTTGATAATGGATAAAGAAAAATATCGTCTTAGCAACTCTTTTGAATATCATTTACTGGTGAACCATAATTTGCTTTGAGTGCTAGATACTTTATAGTAGTTATTCTCAGTTACTCTCAATATAAAACTCCAATATAGATAAATTCAATAAGCTACAATATTTTGTTTTTTACATTTGTGCTTACTTCCGGTTGCAATTTCTGGATGCTTGCGCTGTGTATGTCCTTAGTAATCAAATGTCATAATAACCTCTTAGTTGCATGCACCGAGATCACTCCACTCGATTGTATACTTCAGCCATACAGTTAAACTTTCTTGGACCTACACATGTCTCACTACATACAAATATTCACATCAAAGTCCATCAGACACAGGCATACCTCAGCTGCGTCTGAAGCTGATTTGAAAAGTTATTAGCATTAACATGTTCTGTGCTGGGTTGACTACAGGTAAATGATCGAGGTGCTGGCACTTCTGCAAGACAGAGGCAATCTCATGCTGTAAGCCTATTTATGAAACTGATACACCTCCATATTAGTCAAATTCCATGTCTTACCTAACTGAATGATTTTTTTTAATTATTTTTTTTATTTCTAGTTTTGCTTCAAAACTTGGTAACTTTGTAGTATTTTTTGCGCATGAAAAGAGGATTTTTTATCACTACAAATTGGAACTATAAGGACTTCGATTAACGTAGGAAATGGGATGAGTTTTGGCTTGCCTAATCCTCGATTTGATATGTCCAATGCAGATGAGAGCAGCCAGTGCAATTGCACATGCTCACCACCCAAGATCGTTGTTTAGAAGTTCTTCTGCACGATCAAGGGTTCAAGGTCGTAATCGCTTTCCAAGAGTTTCCCAAGTCAGGAGGCGCTTTGCCAACCATGATAACTTGGAAATGGTAATTTCTGTTATCTAATGTGACCAATAAAACTAATTGATCTATTTTGTTACTTGTTCCTAATGTGCATCGTTAAGTTCAAGTGGCATATCGCTGATCCATTTCTTAGTGATCATTCATTATGCCTGCGGCTGCACATGGAGATTCTTGTTAAATACTTATTCATAACCGTGGATATGCTAACCATGTAGATCTACAAAGTCGCCACTTGTTTGTTTCCCTCTCACTTTATTCTTTCTTTATCTGGTTATCTTTTTTGTTAAATTTTTTTATGGTTGCATGTCACTGTTAATGTTGTGTCCGTTAAGTTTTTGTGAAGGATAGGAGATAGTTTACTTCTTTAAAAAGGGGCGTCTATTGTCTTACATGTAATATGCTATATATAAGAGCGAAAGCATGATTCGACAGAAAGATTCATGGATTTAAGGCCAATGACTGTCTAGGATGATTGGAATTCTGGTGATAATATCAATGAAAAAAATTGGGAATCCAGTGAATGTTTGGTTTTTCCAATTATTACATGGAAAAGGTATACCTTTTTGCATGTTGGAAGCGATGATGAAGGAATAAATGGTGCTCATTGCTTTTGAAATGTTGGTCTTTTTCTTTGACTTTCATGCTTGTTACTTAGTTTGCCTTTATCTTTTGGATTTTATTGTATTTTCCTTCAGTTTTAACCATTTTGCTCTGCAAACTCCATTTATTTCCTAAGTTTCAGCGACTCAACTACTTAGAAGCACTGGAAACTGCATTCGACATGGATGACCTTCTTCGTGATTTCAATGAGTAAGCCTTCTTTGAGATAGCGGTCGCCATTTTTCTATCATTACAACTTGTTTTTTGGAGTTGCTTGGTGATATGCGCACTTTTGACTGATTTATTACTTTTTATCAGAAACTTTGAACTATACTATAAGCAAGTAAAATATATTGCCATCACCCAAGTGAAGCTGCAAAATGTTTTTCTTTCCCTGAGGAAGGAATGATTTAATTGTTAGCGTGCCACTTCAGAAAGCAAAAGTAAACGGCTTCTGGGTTTGTTGAACCAATCAAATTTATATAAGTTGTTGAGTAGCAGTCAAATTCTAAACTTGTAAATTTGCAGTCAAGTTTCAATTTTAGTGCCCTCGATCCCTAACTCTTTGTGTAGTGCACACAAGAGATATTAAGGTGTCTCTCTCGTTATAGCCTAAGTTCAAGTCATTATGATGATGCACAATGGTTATCTAGTGACATATGAACACCAATCAGGTACTTGGATGGAGTTGTTCCTTCAAAATCTTGGTAAATTCTGTTGCCAACTTCAAAACTGCCAACTTAAATCACCACAATCAAGTGCCAATGATAACAGAGTGGTGAAGCGGCACTGGCATTGGCAAGGCCTCAGAGTTGCCATCCACTATGACTCTGTTACTTCCACTGCTAGAATTTTGATTATGGTTGCCAGTGAATTCCTATCTTCTAAACTTCTGTGTTATTCTTTAGCGACTTCATCATGTCAATTCTGTGTGCTTTTGTTTCCAGGGAAGATTATGAGATGTTGTTGGCTCTTGATGAGAACAATCATCAACATGGTGGTGCTTCTGATAGACAGATCAATAGCTTACCGCAATCTGTAGTTCAGGTTTGAAGTGTTCTCTTGTCGGTGCAGATATCTTGAACATGCTCACACGTCTATGAAGTATGAATATGACCACTCAACCTCTTTCTTTCTTGCATAGAGTGATAGCAATCTTGAAGACTGTGCTGTTTGCCTAGAAGCGCCAACTGTAGGAGATGTAATTCGTCACTTGCCTTGCCTACACAAATTCCACAAAGAGGTGCATACTTCATGTGCCGTTGCAATACTCTTTTTCTTTGTGGAACAATCAGTGTTCCTTACTTTTCTATGTTGATCCTGCCTGCAGTGTATTGATACATGGCTTCGAAGGAAAAAGTCATGTCCTATTTGTAAGTCGGACATCACATAACGGCGTTATTTGTCATCCATAGTCCTGCAGAAGATCTCTCAATGAAGTGCATTGCAAAGTGCAAAGAGTTCTTCAACTGAACGGATATCGTAATGAAGCTCCTACTGACCATATCGTTGCTAAAAGGCTTCAGGTTTCGGAAACCTGCTGATTTCTGGAGATTGGACTTGTTTTCACCACAACATGGATGATCATTTCTTTTTGGCGTTCTTTGCATCTGCAACAGAAAAATGTATGGAGTTTGATTTAAATAAAAGTCCGGTTGATTTAAATCTTCCTCCGTTCCCACTTGCTGCGGGACTTACAACCCCGTTGTTGTCCCATGCTGGATGCTTGTATTTTGCATCATTTAGCTGATCTTTTGAAGTCCATATAGGATGAAACTTCTTTAAAAAAAAAAAATTTTTGAATAAACAGAGTGCTTAGCTTTTTTATCTAAAAGAGATAACTAGATATTTAAATTCGATATAATTGTTATATTTTTAAGATTTAAAAATTGTAAAATATTATAATTTTTTTTTAAAATATAAAAGGTTTACTTGAAATATTCCTTAGTTTTTAAATAATTTTAAGCGAAACGGCATCCGACTGGGAGAAATAAATACACGTGCGTTCCAACTGCGAACTGTACATACATCAGATCTGATCAAGGAAGATGAAACAACCGTCTTTTGCCGGACGTCGGCACCGTCGGACGGAGATCCTTAATCATCAGTGGTGAAACTCAAATGCCTTCACCCCACGTGGAGGCAAGTCCTGGGTATCTTGATCGAGATCTCAACAGATCATTTGATTGTAACAGCAAATCCAAAATAGAGAAAAATCTAGTAGATCAAATAACAAAATAGTGAAGAACCCATCGTGTAATTACTCCAGGGTTAAACAGAAGGAAGAAAGAAACAAATCAAAGATTAGAAGGGAGGAGGAGGAGACGCAGAGAGGCGTGGTTCCGATCTCCATCAGATCTTTCTCCCCCGTTCTGCTTTCTCTCGAAGATACTGATTTGCAAACTGCCGCAGAGCTCCGCTGAAACAAACCAGTAGACACTGTTCATTTCTTGTCCGAAGAGTCTTCAGGAGTTGTTTGGATTGAGGAAAACAGAGAACAACGAAGGTGAAGGTAAGGATGAAGAACTTCCTTTCTTTTATATTCGGCAGCCGTTTTATAAGGAGATTTAAGGCCAGTAGTTTCTCGTTTGAAATGTCTGGAATTTCGATTTGTTTATCAGAATTAGAGTCAATTTTACCAAATTATTATACTTTATTTTAAATTTTAATTTATTTTTAAAACTTAAAATATAAATTATTAATATTTTATTATTTAAAATTATTTTTTATTTTGTGAATTTACTTCCGGCTTTTTAGAAACGCTCTTTACAATCAGATGATTTCTACGCGAACTGATTTGGGGAATTAAGCTGTGCACTTTTTCCAATTTTGCCCCTTTCAATTTTGCTAAAATCCTCACCCGCCCCCGCCCGCCCCCCAATCCAAAAATCAAAAACCCTGAGATTGCTCGCCACTTCTTCTTCTTTCTTCTCCGCTCCGACCGTTTCCGCAACAACAGCAACATATCCGTTACTCCATCGATCAACCGAGCCGAAACTTCTGATCTGTTCTCCATTGTTTGTTGAAAGGTTTAGCTTGGCGATTTACTGACTTTCTCCTAAATCTGGTAATTCGTTTTCTCTGGATCCGCTGGTGTTCTTTTTAGATCTCAGATTTCTTTTTGATTCAGGTTTTTCTTTCTTTTCTGGATTGATTTGTTGATTTTCTGTTCCGGAAAATACATTATCGGTTTCTGTTGGTCTTTCTGATTGGTTTAGAAATGCTTATTGTTGTTGATTATAATTAATTGGCGTTCGCGTTCGTTGTAGCGACCGATCTCTTTCAATAAGGTTTTTAGTTTTTTTCCCAGTTTTTTAGTATCTCATTTCCATGTGCATGGCTAGATTATATTAGATTCCATGTCTGTAGCTCCCAATTGATCTACGAGACATTGGCGCGTTTGAAAATTTCAGATTCCTGCTGAGATGAAAATTTTTTGTTCTAGATGCGTAGATGGCTAAATTGCATGCCCTTCGGCACAGCTTCTAGATGTATTAGTTCTTTTTTCCCCTTTCCTCTCTGCAAATTATTGTTAATGAAGTTTGGTTACTGGCAATTTTGTTGTAGTATCTATGCTATCTCCCTCTCTCCAGATCTTAGATCATTCTTTGAACTTATTTGATTAGAAGTGAGATTGAAGTGTTTGATTGTTTGGGCTCACCTCTCTTGCTTTTTTGTTATATAGAAACATTTTGGCTGGTTTTTTTGTTTGTAGGATCTTGAGAAGAGCTATAAAGATTGGATTAATTGGTGTGACGATGGATAAAAGTTGGCTCTTTTCAAAATTAAGTCACCTCACTAATTTTTCTTCTTATCTCCTGAATTCTTTTCCTTTTAAGTCAAAGTTACCATTGTTACTTGATGACTCCTTTTACGGGGTCTTTGCATATTTTTAACTCATATTCATTATGGATAAAAATTTTAAACTACTGTCGTTGTATCATTTAACTATGGCATACGTTGTTTATGTTGTTGTTTATTGCTGAAGGTTAGATGTCATGGCTTTTGCCGAAGGTTTCTATCGGCGTTTGCAAAATGGTGTGGCATTTCAATAACGTATGGCGATTTTCGACCTACAAGGCATGCTAGTGTAGAAGAAAGTTACTAATTTTATGTGTATTTTGGACAAAAGGAATCGATCAGCATAAGATATCTTCCAATGATCCAGAGAGATTATTAGTCGTTACTTCTATAATGTTTTAAAGGTTGTCGTGAAATTAGAGGGAAGAACTTGTCAATAGCCTGATGGATCACGAGTTCCTAAGTATATAATATCAATAGATGGTATCTGTCATGCATAACTTACTAAGTAATAAGTAGACAGATTTTTTTATGCAATTGATGGAAAATATATTCGAGGTGAAAAATGTTTCTGCAGTTGCTTCTAGATATCGTGATAGAAGAAATATCTCATACAGAATATGCTAGTTGTTTGTATTTTTTTATCTAAAGTTGACATATTTTATCCGTGGGTAGGATTAGCATTTAACTATAGAATTCTAAAGGATGCATTGAGAAAATGATGCCTATTAAGAACACCATATGGTAACCATGAACTAAAATAAATATTTATCGATAAGTTCAATTCTTATAATAACATATGGTTGATATGTTCAATTTAGAAAAATTCCTACATTGTTGATGCTGGTTTTATGATAAGGAGCGCACTAATTATACCTTATAGAAGGGTCTGGTACAATGTGCGAAAGTATTTATTAAAGTCCTGAGAAGTTATCAAATCCTCAATATACATATAGGTATATTCTCGAGAAGTTATCAAGAATTGAAAGAACATTTGGCATACTAAAGAAACGATTTTCCATCATATCAAACTTAGATGAACCTTTCTTTGGTATTGAAATCCAAAAGAAAATCATCGTAGCATATTGCCTTATGATAACTGTTTAATGAGTCAATACTTAGATGATGACATTATAGAAAAGTAGATGAGAAACTTGCCAACCAATCATTTGAAGTCAACAATAACTATGGATGGTAATCATGATGAAGATACACGAGGAGAGCCAATTAGAGATCTAATTGCATTTACCATATGGAGGGATTATATTGGATAATCTGTCATTTGTGTATATCTTTCAGGTCTTATTATTCTCATAATTTTTTTTTGTTACATTTCATATATTAATTGGATTATTAACTTATCATTTGGATTCTATTTTTACTTGTTCAATAATACATTAAATATTGTATTAGTAGTTTTTTAATGGACAACTTGTTATTATTGATTGTATGTGCTTTTTGATCATCTGCAAGATATCAACATGCCACCAAAGAGAAAAACACCGAAATCAAGTACAAGGAGTGATCATCTTGTATGGAATAGTGCTATGGATAATGCTGTTATTGATGCTTTCTTGCGTCAACATAATATGGGAAATCGAGTCAATGGAAATTTCACGACACAAGCTTATGATATTATATCTAAAGAGATGAAAGAATTATTTCCCGATAAACCACTAGATAGAGACAAAATTATTAACCGCATTAAGTATATTAAGAAAAAATTTGCTCCGATTTGGGACTTATTTAAAGGTGGCTTTAATGGATTTGCTTGGAATCGTGACACTGGAAAATTTGATGCTGAGCCTAATGTGTGGGAACAATTGATTCAGGTACATTTATTTTTTGCTAGTTTCAAATAGAAATATTTTGTGCTGTTACTTTGATTTCTTATTACTGATTTTATAAAAATGTATTTTTTATTTAATTTCAGCAAAATTCTGAAGCTGCTGAATGGAGGTACAAATCATTTTCCCTCCCTTACGACAAGTTGAGCATACTTTATGGAGGTGATAGAGTTGCAGTTGGTAGAGCTTGGACTTCATATGAGATGAAAGAGAGTTTGAGAAAGGAGGCAAATGTAGACACTATTGAAGAAAGAGATGAATTGATATTTGAAAATCGTGTTGATTTGGATGGTTTCTTTGTGAATAATCAGGAGATTGAAAATGGACCTACAAGTGCACCTGTTGATGAACAATCACAGATATCTGAGCGTGCTTCTAAGAAATCAAAAGGAAAGGCAAAGGAGGGTGCTAGCATGGAGTTTGTGAAAGAAGCTATGGACAAAATTGCTACTGCTATAATCAGCTCTGCAAAAGATATGGTTAAGGAACCCCTTCCAATCCCGGAGTTTGAGATTGTGAATCTTCTAGATGAACTTGGGATTAAAGATCATCTCCATGAGCAATGCTATCTTTTTCTTGTAGACAATCCTAGTAAGTTAAGAGCATTAATTAGATATCCGAAAGAGCGACGTAAGAGTCTTCTCATGTTGATGCTGTCAATTGCTCATCCTCCATCATCTAGTGCCAACTAGGTTAGAGATTTCTCCTCCATCATGTATTTGAGTATCTTGCTTTTTTTTTTTGTTGGCACATTGCCTGCTTTGTTGTAACTCGTCATGTATTTGGTGCCCATGAAGGTGTATCTAATTCTGGACGAGTTCATACTTGTTGGAGAGCTGCAGGAAACAAGCAAGAAGGTTAGCAATCCAAATTTGTATTGGTGCCCCTTTTTAAGAAGCTTATATGAGCTTTCTTTATTCAAATTCTGATATGTTCTTTAGACAGTCTGGTTTATGTAATATAACCTTATGTTTGTATTTGTACATATTGTTTTCCACTAATGTTATGTCTGTGGAGGATTATGCAGCAATCGACACTGAAGTCTTTGTTACTGCTCAAGTATTTCATAAAACCATTAACATAGCTAAGAACTCCTTTCTAGACTTGCATAATTTGGTCAGTTCTTCTGAATGCATGAATCTATCCGTGGCTGAACTATTCTAGGATTTCTGAATTGTGTTATGCATTTCTTATTATTCTTGTGGCAATGTTTGTACATATAGCTGGTTATGCCAAGTGCTTGAGTTTTCATCACCGTGCTATCTTGCAGATAGCGATATATTAGATTAATCATTTGTAAGGAATAAATTAAGACTAACTTGATAATTGAATAGGGGATCGTTCTGCGGTTCCCTCTGCTGTTGAAATCAGTGAAAAATATAACTGGAAAGGTACCTGTTTATGGGATTTGCATGCGTCATCAATTGATTGGCCAAGCTTTGGGTGGTAAGACATTCAAGATGAATGCTATATTCTGCGTGGCTTATTAAAGATGCTTATGGGTTTCCAAGACCAAAAAAGCCCTCTACGGTACTCTACAAACATTTTTAAAAATTAAAAAATTAGAAATAAATTATATGTTATAGAATAATTATACGAATAAATTTATTTTTTATAAAACTCTATAAAAAATATTTTTGAGAAGTCTTTTTTTTTTCCCTAAAATCGAACTGATGAAGTCATGCAAATCTTAAATAGATCACAGATTTTGTTGCACACCTGTTTGTTGAACTTCTTGCTCGTCCATGAAGCAACACCTTTCTGAATGCACCTTGCGTTTTGTAGCAGCTCATAGTGCAAAGACCAAAATTTCAGATCAGAAGCGTATATTCATTCCAAAGCTAGTGAGGAAGCTAGTTAGTTATCATATATCTTACTTACAAAGAGTTGTTAAGCTGTATATATATACACACCTTCAACTTTTGATACAAAGAAATAACAATGGAAAAATCGATTGATGCAACACATCTGAATTAATCGTTCCTGCTCTACAAAACTTCTCTCTTTGCCATAACGTATGAATAGTTGAAGTTAAAGTTCAGTCTTAGCAACCGGAAGACATCATACTTTGAGACCAATACATCTTGTTGCTCGCATCTACCTCTGCGTATGATACCTCTTCTCAAAACTAATTAGAAAGTGATAGATTTCTGAATCTATGTAGAAAAAGAATCGAAATTAATATATTATCTGTACACCGAATGAGGGGCAAAGAATGCCCACGATCTCCCTCTCCAAGGGCCTATGCAAAAAATTGGAGTCGCTGAGGCCAGTAATTTTCTAAAGACTATGCCATAGGGAGCTCTTTGTTTGTCTTCATCTTCTCATGCCCTTTGTCTGGAGTGCTATCGACATAGCACGTAATCTACTAGTAATCTCCGTGAAAGAAGGGCGTAGAGCTGGATCAGCTGACCAGCACTCTTCCATTAGCTTTCGCCACTCAGGGTCACATCGCTCAGGGATAGAAGGGCGGAGAGTATTGTTCACAATACCTCCTGCAATTTCGAAAGACCAACAGTAACAGGTTTTACATCAAAGCCTATCATTAACTCTGCCAAAGTAATTGTAGCATTGGAATTTATAACATGGATTCAAGCAGGTTTACAAGGCTTATAGGTTTCAACGAAATACCTTCAGTTTGACAAATCTAGGAGCAGTTTATAAGACACGCAACTGACTTACCAATTATTGCACCACAATGCATGTTAGCATAGGGCTCCTCCCCGGTGAGAATTTCCCACATTGCAATTCCAAAAGAAAATACATCAACCTACAAGTAGCAAATTTGGTCTTAGAACTTTCATGAGAGTTATCAGAAAAAAGGAAAAGGACCAAGTGACAATAGAACCTTTTCAGAGACCCTGCTGCTGCTGCCATTTAATAGCTCTGGTGCCATCCATGGAAGGGTTCCTCGTACCCCACCAGAAACAAGGGTGTTGCGCTTGATTCTTGACAATCCAAAATCTCCAACCTGCCAGTATCAAATCCAACTGTGCAATTACTCATATTCTTGCTTATGAAATTTCAAATTAGAATATTACACATACAAATTCATATATTGTTCCATTGAGATCACTTAAAAACAAGTAAAATATCCGTACCGACCATTTCATTTGAGTTCTACGTGCCCATTATTGCAAGCATCATCATCAACAACAACTAAGCCTTCTCCCACTAGGAGGGATGGGCTACTTCGATAATGTTTTTTCTATCTCAGGCCAACAATGAATCGCTTACCAAGGCTTCTTAGGCCATTATGTGAAAGAACATCCAGAACAAATGGTATGAATTTTGTCGGGTGAACTTTTTTTTTGTGGAATTATAAAAAAAACAAGAAAATTATGTTCTAATTATTTGCATCCATGACCATCCTAGCATCTTAAATGTCATAGCTATTTTTGTTTCCGGTCTTCTTTATGCATATTACAGGTAGTGGTTACAGGAATTCAGAAGGAAACGCTTGTAAGCTAATTTGTCCAACTAGTACCATGAGGGTTTGAGACCATAAGCATAATTCCTAACCAAATAGCTTTCATGTACAGAACCTTATGGAATGTACATACAAGCAAACATCTCAGAGCCATTGCATCTGCAGGTACCATAAGAAAATAACTAGATGTCATAAGAAGATAGCTAAACCTATGAATGCTTAATTATTCTACTGCAAAGATTTTGATGTTTACCTTGCATATAGGCCGTTGGGAATCTCTCATATTTACAAGTAAGTTGTCACATTTAAGATCAAAGTGAACAATGTTCTTAGAGTGCAGGTACTCCATTCCAAAAGCTGCATCCATTGCAATAATCAGCCTTTTTCGCTGATCTAACACCCTGTACGAAACAATGGATCCGATATCAGATGTGATCGTATCTAAAGAAGTTAGCAAAGTAGAAAAGGAAAAACATAGCTCACCGGTCCTTCTTCATAAGGACATTTCTCAGTGACCCATTTACCATAAATTCTGCTACAGTGGCCAGTGTTCCTCCTGTTCCATCTGGAACTACCCCGTAGAAAGCAACCACATTCGGATGGTGAAGCTTGGAAAGAATTTGAGCCTCTCGCCAGAAGTCTTTGGTCTGCAAAATTACGGGTCGAGCAGCTAAAGTTATCAAATTAATGTTCGATGTACAGTGTCTTATTTACCATCATATGCATGATGCTAGTTAACGTGCATCCGAACAAAGGTGCTTGGAACCATAAAATTAAACATCGGATTGTAACTCATATAAATGAACACCATCTCCAAGGACTGCATTGCAGCCTAAGTTGGAAACACATAATTGCATGCACTAACAAAATAGGAAAGAGCAACAAGACATTTTTAACAATTAGAAGTTAGATATATCCAGACGATGCTGGATATAATAATGGAGACTAAGAAACCTTATAGAGACAAATACAGAAAGATTCCAATTTAGGCTGTAAGTTGTGAGGATGGGAAACATTTAAGATGTCTTTAATGGTTTGATCAGCATCCTGAAGACAACAAGTTATATGCCAATCCATGCACAAGGATGCACATCAGTATTGTTACTCACCAAGCGCTCCTGCTCAGATGACCTTCCAGCAAAGCAACTTTTCTTAATCCTCTTGATCGCGACATCACTTCCTCTCCACGTTCCATGAAAAACAGTTCCAAAAGTACCAGATCCAAGTTCACATATCTCTTCAAGATCAGCATTCTTTATGATCTATTTTGTTAATCAATACCCATTTGCCAAGATCCAGAGTTAGAATACAGGAATCATAGTTTTGCACATGCTATAACTGGAATATAGCATCTGAATTGAATGGTAAAACCCAGAAAGTTCAGGAATTGAAGCCTTTTAAGTCCTTTCCATTATACAACCAAAAGTATTATATCTTCATTTTCTATGTGCATGCATCTACATGGCATATGCAAGGTTTACAAGCTATAAATAATAACATGAAGGATGGTCATGGATAAGTGGAAGACCTGTATTTGTGGTACACATAGCATGAATAGACGAGTTTCAATATCAAAGGATTCACTGATTTCACTAATTAAGTTATATGCTGTAAAATGTCACCAATTATCAGTACTTCAAACAAAAAAATCCCAGTTATGTTTAGTAGTTGGCAGAAGTAAAGTTGCTTGTTTCTATAGGCGATTGTCATATGCTGGATTCTCCTTCCCTAATTTTCTCTTCTTCTTTCAGAGCCAAGCGAATATAAACAGCCTTCTACATTAGCTACTATATACAGACATAACATATAATTACAAAACTAAAACACTTGGCATGTTTCATTTAGGTTATGCATTTATTAGCTACAAAATTTTCTATAAAAGCAGATTATTCCGATAAAAATTGGATTGTCTATAGCAAAATCAATTCCAATGTGTACAATTTAATAGTTCTGAGTTGCTTCCCATTTTGGTTTCTAAAATATTATAGGAAACACTTGGATGCGCATTAAATTACACGACTAACCTGCAGGCCGTAGATACCAGCTTCAATTTCAGCAATTGCAGCATCACTAATGGACTCATCCATAGTATCAGTTTTGATGTCCTACAAAATAGCAAAGTGTATCTACATCAGTTAGGATGAAACATTCTTGACAAAAAAGGAGTTTATAAGCTAAGGTATTTAACATGTAGTCACCTCATCATCTGATCGTGGAGAGTTGCTCTCTGCATCAGTTGCAGTATAATCCACATCCTCTAAAGGCTCAACAAGCACATGAGGAACAATTGCTGCGCAAGCAGGACTACCTGATTCTCTTCCTTTCAGCAACTCATTATTTGAAAAGCTATTCCTCATCTCTGTGACACTTAAATGAGGGTGACCAATTGTATCCTGATCAATAAGAGAAACTTCTCTCCTCATTACAGTAACTTCAGATGGCTTTTGTAGTGAAGTTTCGCAAGGATTTTCTATCAGAAAGTTGGGACTCATGTCAAGATCATTCATAATGACAAGTGGATTAGACATTACAGAACTTTCAAGTCCTTCAATGACTTTCACAGTCTGTGACATGATGCTTGGAGTATCAATCAGCTCATTCAAACAATTATTGCAATCATTACGTTTGCTTTCAGAAAATCTATCAGAGACAAGGACTTCCAAAGCATCTTTCTGCCACGATGTAGATGCTGAAGTTGTGTTATCATGTGGGAGGCTAGCCTTCCTCGAATCAGGCATTTCACCGATTAGCTTGGACAAAGTTGCAATATCTGTTAAAGGAATATTTTTCACGGTTCCCTCCACCTCGTTGCACGCAGAATTGTGTTTGAGATCCACATTACTATTTGGAGGTAGGTAGGTAGAGGTATGAGCTGAACTTTCAAGAGCTTCTAAATCCTGTGAAGATACATAAGCCCCACGGGTACTGCTACTTTTGTAGTAGCTTTGACCATGTAGCAAGTTCTCCTGGGAAACGGCATCTGGTGCTGCATTAAGATCAATGTCATATTGATTCCTACCATGCGAAAAAACAGTTCCAGTCATTTGGTTCTGCTCAGAAGCATCAACCAGATCATGTTGTTCTAGATAGTCATATGAACTAGAAACAGTCTCACTCTTATTCATTATACTATCAAACTTATCATCTGGATAAGGCTTAATCTGATGAAAAAGTTTGTCCTTTGGGCAATGTTCAGCATGAAGAGAGATATCTCGTGACCCTGATTTTTCAGTAGAAATGGAAGGCGTGAAAGGGGCCTTAGAAGGGTTGGTATCTTCAGTTTGCTGCAGTGGTAGGTCTCCTTCCTTGCTAGATTGGCAAACAACTTCAGGAGCTGGTGAAGTGGCCATGTCCAGATTAGATGATAATTGTTTTGTTAAAACACGCACATCCTTGTCACTGTGCTCTAGGACCAACGAATCAGAATAAGCATGCTCTATTTTTTGGGGTGGACATCTTGAATCACTAAACCCCATAAAACTGTTTATTGGATCCTCCTGTTGAATGGGGAACTTTTCTGAATGGAAACCTCTATCCTTAAGAACAGGTTTTCCAGAGTAAGAATACCCACTCAAGTCGCTATCGTTCCGATTAAAAGGTGGGGGAGCTAATTCTCTCATGTGCCTATTATTGGGAAAAGGCTCTCCTTGGACTCTGAATGGCATCTCCATATCATTATGAAATTTATAACGAACATTTGAAAGCCCACCATGAAGATAATAGCCAGTATCAAAATCGTAAAGATTCTCTGACAGCTGGTCTGCTACAACCTTATCCTCCAGTGATGGCTTCTGGGAATGTCTGCCACTTCTTGGCTTAATAAGCCTAAAGTTAGGAGAGAACGGAGGTGATTGAGCAGGAGACTGCCCAGTAACCAGAGAGTTAGCAAAATACTGAGTAGCTGGATGATGCAGAAACATCCCTGATGAAACTGCAATAGCACTCCCATTAATCAAATCTGCTTGAGGGCAAGGAGAATCCTGCTGGAAATCTGAAGTGCTGTCCAAGTGGTGTCCCCATTGGTTTGACATGCTGTTACCACATACACTTGATTCTACAATGTTGTTAACTGCAACCAGAAACTGATATTCTGAAGCACTCTTCAAGTCTCTTGTGTCTAAAGAACAGTTGTCAGATTCAGTCAGAGAAATAAGAAATATGCGAAGCCGCGGAGAGCCATCGGACTTTTCTAGTGTATAGTATTCCTCCATCATGTTCTGAAGATCTTCATCAGAGGAAACAGAGATGAGGGCATCAAGATCTTCTCCTGGAAGCTGATACTTAATGGTGTGAGGATGGTTGCATATGCTAAGTGTTTTCTGCATAAGCCCTTTCCAGGAGAGGTTCTTCCTTAAAGACAGTATCCGAGTCTCACCACCAACATATCTGAGTTTTCCATCACCAGGCCTTGGCAAAATTTTTCCACCAAAGCTACATAAAAGCTTCACCTTTCTAGAGTGAGGGCTCTCCATCAGTGGCCAGTGCTGATAACCCTGGAAAGCCTCTGCATAACTATCAGTTTCTGGACCATCATAAAAAGAGCTTTTGCCTCCTTTTTGCAGGTTCTCTACATGAACTCTGCTTGTTCTATCGACATATCCGTTACTGGTATTATCTATTATCAGACCTCTGGTGGAATTTGGATCGGAAACATCACAGGTATTGTCAGATTCTTCCCTTCTGAGTTTAAAACTACCAGTAAGATCCTCATAGAACTGATTCTGATTGACATTCGACCCGCCTCTCTTGTGACCAAGATATGCTTCCGGTCTGACAAGTACTGCTCTAGGAGAAGGACGATCTTGTAGAAACTCCATGGAGAACTCTTCTCCTGTCTGGATGGAGATGTTGTTCAAAGCCCTTCCTAGAGGGGTTCCATCTGGAATTACAGGGACGTAGCCCTTGCGAAATCTCTCACCAGGTAAATTACCCTCCATGTCTCACTTACATGTTAGTCATGTCTACTTAACTTGCCAGGGACAGACCTTCCAACATTACTAAGCTTTTATCTTTCTTCCAGCTCCTACACACCCAGATGTACAAGTATCGAATTGTCAAGCACATAAAGAGCCCTCCCATACAATGTCAAATGCAGTCGCACAAGTGCCAAAACCAAAGGGTAGCTTGGAATGCAGACATCCTATGCTTCTAAATTCTGAGAAAGAACAGTTGCTCCTGATAGTATACTGTGAGATATATCTGCAAACAAAACTTGTACCGAAACTAGTGAGATGCATTGCATAATGTAACCAATAAGCCAGTATAAGAAAACATACTCTACTGACTTCAATAAATTAAATTCTAAACCAACAATTTGCAGAGTAATTTAACAAGTCTTTGCAGATTTATGGCTGCAAACTTGCTGTTTGGGCAAAATTTAACATGCACCAATAACGAGAAAAATTACTACTAGCTGCAAAATGCGGTGATTAAAAAGAAAGAAAAATTCACAAAATTCCCTTAGCAGTTGAATTACACACCAACTCCATACTACCCAAGCGGAAAAAATAAAAAGCAAAATTTTAATATATAAGAAACGTTCAATAGCCAAACTTAGAATCCACACAATGCGACAACAATCGTGCAAGGCAAGGCAATCTTAATCCAGAAATCTTCAAATACATCCGACCCGTTTCGCAATCAAAATCAATTATTCTGGAGACAGATTTCCAAACTACAAACTACAGAAGAAATCTAATTACCTTGTAACAGTTCGCCGGAAGAATTATAGATCTAATATTCCGTGGAATTAAAACAAATCGCCGAGAATTCAGATTGGGAGAAGAAATTCTCCGGGCATTTCATTTCCAGGAAGATAGAAAAAATGGGGGAATTCAATTTTATTTAAAAAATTAAAAAATAAAATTGGGGGATGGCAAGAAAGGGTAGAGAGCGCAGATCGAGGGAGGGAGAAAATAAAAAGGAACAGAAAAAAGAAATATAGAGGGAGTCAGCAATCAACGGAACTACTAACGGAATTACCTTCCACAACGCCTTCTCTCGTGATACGCACGTGCGGTAGTTTCTGTAATATTTATGTCTCTTTTCTGGCTACGTGACAAGCTAAGCTATCGGTACTTTGAGAAATATATTTTGGCTATTGATATTAATGAAATGTATTATAAATTAAAATGCAACTAGAATGACGACTCACAAATTAATACTATTTTACATAAAAGACGTGTCCATTTTTATATTAAAGTTATTCTTTTTAGTAAGTTTATAAAATAATAAATTAAAAATTCAGTTTAATAAAAAGTAATTTTTTAATTTATTTGTAAAACATATTTAAAAATGAAAAATTTTACTTCTAAATTTTAAATTTTTAGAATAATTTTATTTTTATTTAAATTTTATATTTACTCTAATTAAAATAAATTTAAAATTTAAAATTTAAAAATTAAAATTTAAGATGTAGATAAATAAGCACAAGTGATTGATTCAAATTGAAAAAGCTTATGAATCGCCTTATTTTTTTCCGAAACTCTCCTGCTCGCGGCCGTCTCACGTTTTCAATAATAAATACTCATTTAATAGAGATTTTTTCCCACCACAGTCGATGTAGCAATGGCATATTCGTAATTGACAGACTGCGAAAGGGCAACGGGTCATTCCAAAAATGCGGAAACCATCCCCTTACAAAATCAAACTTTTTTTCCCCTTTAAGGAAACGATTAAAGTAGAGATTGATTTAGTTCAAGGGAAGATCGATTGATTGCGATTGAGTTAGAAGGTATGCCGCAAGATGCGGAGATTAAACGGCGCGTTGAAATTTTATACGATTAACTTAAAAAGCTAACACATTTGACTAAAAGTTGATATGTTTGATTGGGTATTCGAAAAACTGTTTCAACCAAAACTGTAGCAGTACCCTTTAGAACAACACACATTTGTTCTTTCTTTTTCATTTAAGCGGGAAAAAGATAAGATATAATAATAAACTAAAATAAATGAAGCCTGCGTACAAATTAAACTACATACTATTTGATAAATATATAGGAAGCAGGTGATTGAACATTAGAATATCGTATAGACTCGCAGAAGGCATATAAACTACATTATCGAATTCAGGTGGAAAACAACCACCACAAATGTTTAAAGAGATCTACAATAAGAACTCCAGCTACAAAGTCGGAGGTAAGCTTGAAAACTCTTAATTGGAAGTAACTTATTTGGAAGAAGAAAATGGAACGCGTACAGACTCGTAGGCAAACCTTTCCATAAAGCTAATATTACTTCCGACAATAATCCTTTCGAAAAATTATTCAACTATTATGCGTTACCCTCATCATAGTCAATATGAAACCCTTGTAAAGAGTGACAGTTATTGAGATTGCTAAGAGAGGCAAAAAATGAAATAGAAAGTGAAGTATTGCAAGTGATGTACTGCCAAAACAAAAATCAAATTCAGGCCCCAGATACATGCTTTTACCAAGGAACAATACTAAAATGCCGTTAGTACATGGAACAAGGTATAACTGGTATGGTCCCAGGTATGTTTCCACTCATGCTGATTTTATTATCAAAGGAAAGAACCTTTTTGCTGGTATAAATAAAGTAGCCACGTAGGCCTGAACAATAACAGTTCATAAGGGGCCTTGCCAGTTACTGCACATACAAGTTTCTTCCCAAAGTTGGAAAGCAACCTAATATTCTGGGCCAGTAGTTCTTTCACTAATGGTAGAACCAAATGATGGTCCACCTTTGCGATAGCAGAAGAGATATTCTATAGGGTATCCCTTCAACTTGTGTGGTGCAAGGCCTAAGTCGTTAAATGTTAGGGCTGCATGCATACAGACCAGGAGTTAGAAACCCTGAGGTGGTAGGAGATACCAAAGCAAATTGTTACCTTGACATACCATTTTCAGATACCACTGAATCCACTGTAAGTGCCTCAATTTGGTCCAGATTGAAAATGTCAGGATTGGGTAAAGGGAACGGGACTTTCTTGAGCAAGAAATCCCTAGGGGACGCAAGTGCCTTTGCAGTGTAGCACAAACATTAGTACATAATCTCAGGCATGAAAAAGATTGAATTTATGTAGCTCTCCATCATACCTTAGCAACAGGAAAAGGAACTTTCACATATCGTGGCCATTCACGGATTGTTTCATACATCAACTCTGCCTGTGGGTAGAAACAAAAAGTAAACATAAGGCTACGAGCAAATGTAATGACTAGATTATGATAAAAACTCCTCGTGAACTTTGAAATAATCAGAAGAGGTAAAACTCTGTATTGCATCCAGCAACCTCATTGTTCTTCATGTATCCTTATTTGCTAAGCCACTAAAAGGTCAATAATGCATAGCTACCAGTTCATGGACGGTAAATATCTCCGGGCCACCAAGCTCATAGATCTTGCCCATGCTGGAACCATCATCTTTCAAGGAAGCTACAATTGCCGAAGCCACATCTAAAACCCAAACTGGTTGGATCCTGCAAATATCACCACAACTCAAGAGCTATTCCAGTGTCCAAAGTGGTTTATATCTGAAGTGAAAGTCACGAAATAGATACTTTGTGGATCCGTCACCAATAAGAGGTAGGAAACTCCACTTCTTTGCAAACTGTGCCCATCTATTCATAATTCTATCTTCAGTGCCAATCAGGGTTGCAGGCTTCATAACAGTGGCCTAAAGATCAACAGCATAATTTTAGAATCACACAAACAAAAATAGAGAATCATAAAAGAAAATATTATTCCCATTCATCTCATTATTCATACTAAAACGTCAGGATATTGATTAATGAAGATATAGAGACAAATAAAAAACATTGGTCTTGCAAAATCTTGAAGAAGTCTTCATCAAATCCAAAATGGAATCATCAAAATTTTATGCATGGATCATTTTCTCCTATTCACAACTCATGACAATGTCGTCAAAAAAAATAAAATAAAATAAAATAAAATAAGGGCATATGCACCATCACACTGACCTCAGGAAATTCTCTTAATACAGCTTCCACTGCAGCAGCCTTTGCTCTCAACATTCTTGAAGGAGATGATGGCGATGCACCTAAGCAAGAAACTTGTATAAATCTTATTATCCCACCATGCTCTTTAGCAATCTGCATGACAGAGATATGTATTTCAACGCACAAGGGAACATGTAACAATTTTATTAATAAATGTGCGCAAGAGAACGGTCCATGGGTCCTTTTTCCTTCCTCCAAGTTAGCAGGATTAGAGAAGAAACTCAAGTACAACAATCTTTATAGTCAATCCCCTATGACCCAAAGGTAACAACGTGAATTCTAAAGGCATTTCATTCAAAATGCAAAGAGGAGCAGAACAAACTATATATAGCAACAAAAAGAACCAAGGTAAAGAGAGAGGGCATTATACATCCAGGTAAGCCAAAACGTACTTGATGTACTGATGTCTCTGGTAAATGGTTTCTAAGGTTTACGGGTCATTCCATCTCAATCAAATTTTCTGTTTGATCCCCTAACTCTGACCCACTAGTTATTTGTCAAACTTCTAATAAAGGCTAGGATTTCATATTTTAGTTTAATAAATCGTGTTCTGGTTTTATGTATGTACCAAATTTAAAGCTCTACACTCTACTCCAGACTTGCAGAACTCAACCTATTTGACCTATCTTTCTAGATGAAAGTCATACTGCTCTTGTGTTCTTATAAATAAGCCCATACACTACACTGAATTCACAAGAGGAAAAACGTAGTCTACTATACCTATAAAAGCATCTGCTCATCTTAACACTCATGAGAAGTCCATTGTCCACTGCCAAATTAGCTAAGGCTAATCTGAAAAGCATTGTGCTTTAACATTTTCCTGGCAACCTCAAGGATGGTTCCTTGAGCACGCTAAAAAAGTTACTGCAAATTAAAGGTGAAATTTATGCCTAAGTCATAATATTTTCACACTACAACCATTTATGCTATGAGTGATTCTCAATTCTGAGTGCATTGGGCAAAATTCTTGGCTAGGCTAGTGCATTTACAACTTTCATCAAATTAAAATTAGTAAAAGCTAATGACTTCGAGTGCAGTCCAATCAAGAAGGCAACAATATTGTGATGAATTGAATTACAAAAGCCTGATGGAACAACCACAAAGAGCCACTTTTAGTGTCAAACTTAAATGAATACGCACCATGTTGATTGCATTAATCAGATTGAACTAAAACATGCAAGAAGCATACCAGTGCAAGCTGTTCTGCCATAGCACGATTTACTTCTTCAAAACCGTAATTTCTCGTTTCATATTCTCTTCCTGTGAACGAAGACATAGAACTCATTAAGATTCTGATATGTACAGATTCAGAATATGTAAAGCATAGACTGATATACCAATGAGGTTCACAACTACATTTGCCCTCGCCATGACTGCTTTGATTGAATTTTCATCCCTAGGATTGTACTTCATTGGGACTATCTGATGCACAAACAGAACCAAAAAAATCAAAGAAAAGAACAGCAAAATCACAGCACATTCAGGAGACGAATAGACTTCAAAGTTTGCCTTTGAGCATAACAAAAGTATGCTCAGGAAGAAGAGTACCTGACCCAAATCACCCATCAATTTGAGGTGTCGGTGAGAATCTTCTGAACCCCGGAAAGGGACGAGTATTTGGGATCCCATTTTAGCTGCAAATAAGAAAAGGGAATATCACAACTAAGCGAGTCTTATTATTCTACTTATTTCACTCCAGTCCATCATAATGAATACTCCATTCTCGTTGTCTAATCCACCAGATAACAATAGCTTACCTAGCTGCTGGACAACATATCGCCCTAGAAAACCAGTAGCGCCAAAAACAGTAGCAACAATCCCACTGCCAAAAACACCATAATCATTACCCCATCAGTTGAGCAGCAGCACAATATAAGAAAGCTAGCTCAGAAGCAGGCTCCTCTACTTAGAAACAAGAGCTATAAGCTATACTGCTGAAATAAAAGATAAAATTCAACTAAGAGCTATACTTTTTTCCTTTTTTTCTTTCTTTTTTTTTTTTGAGTAATTTTTACTCGAAACCAGTTATAACTGAGGATCTCAAAGAAACATACTAATTCACACCAATGAAAAAACAAAAATGAATAAGTAAATAAATCGTTTACCTGACAGAAGACCTACCGCCGGTCCCTTTACGAAGAGGACCAGCGCCTTTGGGTGCCAAATTCGAAGAAAACCGTCGCTGATCATAGCTCCCGATTCCACTCAACAGATATCCATCTAATCATGAAATCGAAATCAAAATGGGGAAAGAATAAACAACAAAACGAAATCGAGATCAGAATCAGAGAGATGAAACTAGAGATCTCGATTTTACCTGTGGAATTGATAGCGGCTAGGGATTGATTCCGGAGGAAAATTTGCCTTGCTGATCTTCGAGAGAAAGCCTGCATTGTCTCCGTCTTTGATTCCCGCCGCGGGCGGAGATCGTTAAAGTTAATCGAGAGCGAACTGGCGCACGAGAGAGAAGGAAAGAGAAAAGAACGATGCAGAGTAACGGGATTGACGGAAAATTGATAGAACCAGTTAACGGCGTTAGTTGTGACTAGCACATGCTGTGATGGTGCATATATGGCCCAAGAGTCGGCCCAACATAAGTAATCAGCCCGAAAGGTATCAGGCCAGATTCAACGTAAGCCCAACTACGTTAAGAGCCCTTTATGTTAATTATGGGCATTTTTAAATGTCCGTAACTGAGTTTCGTGAAAATGAAAAATAGAAAGTAGAATTTTTTTAAAAATAAAGTGAAAGTGGATTTCAGTATTTGTGTTTCAATAAATTTTGAAAGTCTGTTGAAAATTGAAAGATAGTTTTATTATTGAAGTGTGCAAATAAAAAAGTTAGAACTGAAGTTCCGCATGTGAAAGTAAAGTTTTGATTTTCTTGTGTAATTGAAACATATGAACTATTCGGAACTCAAAATCTGGTGGAAAAAAGTGAAGTTACGGGCGTTTGAAACACGCCCTTAAAAGAAACTAACCTACGGAGACAATTTAAAGTTCATTAAACTATTAATGATGAAATCAATAAATTTGATCGGTGAGACCCATTTGTCTCTCGAGCTATTCATTAGGGGGGCGTTTGGGATTGCTTATGAAATAGAACTTTTGTGAAATGAAGGGTATTTTTATCTTTTTTGAAAAACGAGCTCTATTTTTTTTATTTCAAAAAAATAATAAAAATATGCAATAAAAAGATCTCACTCCGTAGAATTTTTCTACACTTTCTAAATTTTTAAATAAATTTTTTATATACTTATAAAATATGTATTGAAAAATATGAAATGGAGAATTGAAAAGTTGGGTTGGGGATAAGCAATCCCAAACAACCCCTAGATCATGTGTTAAGCTGGTCTCGACCAATTTGGTCAAGCCTAGCTAACATGGTCCCTAAGGATAAATTTTTTTCGATTTCAAGATTAAGCTCCATTTATAGAAGAAGCTTTACACGTAAACCTTGAATTATGTAGTGAGAAATAAAATTTTAAGAAGTGAGTTATTTAAAAAATTATGTAGGATAAGTTTATTCAAAATAAATGTAAAATGCTATTTCAATATAACTTGAAAAAATTGATCGCTTTCTAAGTGAATTATGTATATTCTAAATTTACTAAATAGCTAAAAATATATTCAATTTTACTATTCAATTCAATACTTATACAAGTCTATGTAGTCTTCATACATAAAAAATCATTACAGTTTTAAAATTAAAAAAGATAACTAATTTGAAAAAAAGATATCTAAAATTTAAAGATTTGTTGACTCACGCCAATACTCTTCCTCAAATTGGTGCAATAATATCATTAATGTTATTTATTCATTGAATCATAAAAGATTTTGTTTGAAATTCTGTTTGTCGATATGTCTATTAACTGTGCTTTTGATCTCATAAAAAGTAACTCCTTAACTGTGCTTTCTATTTTTTTTTGATAAAATATTTGGTAAGATCATACTGTACTAGATCTTTAGCAATATTGATTGTGACATTAGTATCATAGAACAACTTCATGAAAATTTTTAAAGGAAAGCTTCATCAATAATATTTGAAGCCATAAGAGTTTACAAATTTAATATACTAATTTTTTATATTCAGCTTCAACAGAAGATCGAGCAACCACATTTTATTTTTTAATTCTCTATATGACTACATTAGAACTAACAAATATAAAATAGTCAGATGTGAGTGCATGTCAGTTTTATCTCCTATCCAGTTTGTATCGATATATCCATTTATATTCAGATTGTTATATATTTTAAATAGTAACTTTTTATCTGGTGCTAATTTCAAATATCTTAAAATATTATTCATAACTTTCATATGATCCACACTTTGAGAATACAAAACAGACTAATAACACTCACTGCATAGGCTATATCATGGTGAGTATGTAATAAATAAATGAATCTACCAATCAATTATTTCTCCTCAGCTGTTAGTACTTGATCAAGGTATTTTTCTAAATTATGATTCTCACCATATGTATTTGTTGGTTTACAATCAGACGTTCACGTCCCCATAAATAAATTAAGGATATATATTTTTGTGATAGAAAGATATATTATTTAGCTTCCCACTTTAATGCTTAGAAATATTAACTTTTCAAGTTCTTTCATCTTAAATTCATAGATTAGATACTTCTAATCTTTGAATTTCTTCCTTATCATTACCTATATCATCAATATAAATTATCAAAATTTTTTTTATCATTCTGATTCTTTAAGAATAATTCAGTAGTACTCTGTCGGTAATCATATCTACTTAAGACTTAACAAAATCTGTCACACCATGCTCGTGGAGATTGCTTCAGCTCATACGATGCCTTTTTATCTTACATATATAATCACTTCTTTTCAACACAATCTAAGTAGAAGCTCTATATACACTCTTGTTTTGATTCATTATGAAAAGATGTGTTATTTAAATCAAATTATTATAAGGGCCAATCAAAATTTACTGATAGACAATGTAATACTTTGTGATATTAATTTTTACAATCGGTACAAAAGTCTCGTGATAATCCACAAGATAGATTTATGAGTATTCCTTGGTCACTAATATTGTCTTATATTTTTCGATCATTTGTGTTTGATAGTATACACCCACTTATAATTAACTACTTTATTTTTTTCTGAAGGTGGTACTATCTTTCAAGTCAAATACTTTTTAAAAGCATTTATCTCTTCATTTATATTCTGAATCTAGTTAGGATCGAGATAAGAATTGTTTAATGCTAGCAGAAAGAGTCATAGCTACTACTTAATTAATGAATTCTACATATAATAAAAATATAAAAGATATATAATTAGCAATATAAATATCAGGAGAGTTTTTTTTCTTGTAAATATTTTTTAAATTTTTACGATTTTTTCTATGTGGCAACTGATAACTCACGTTCACAATATTATTTTATTTATAATAATATTTTGGGTTTTAATACTTATATAAAATTTATCTTCAAGAGTCTGAGTGGGTACTATAAAATACGAGAGAAGGGTTCTTCCACAATTTTAGAAGAATCTAAATAAAATACTTAATGCGGGCACTAAAAAATATGAACTTGTTTTTTGAAAAATCTTAAATAAGTTTCTTAATGCAATCATGTTCAAAAAATAGGGCCAAGTCGAAATAAAGCTTAAATAGCCCACGGAAGGGCCAGATTTTGGGTGATGTTGTTCGGCCTAACCAAGGCCCATGCAATGCTTGCGTCGTTTGACGTTGTTATAAAATATTTTTACTTTATATAAGTTTATCATTTTAATAAAATTTTTAAAATATTTTATAAATTGATTTAAAATTTCAAAAATATAAAGAAATGTTACGTTATAAAATTTATTATTATATTATTATTTTTAAATAAAATAAATTTATTTTTAGATAACAATATTTTTTAGTTTACAAATTTATTTTATAAACGTTTTTAAGGAAAAGTTATTGTCTTTCTTTTCTTTGTTCCTTTTTCTTGTGCTTTAGCCACAGAGAGAACGCGTGCAGCAGCGTCTAAACCCTGTGGCACTCTTTCTGCGCTCTCTCGTTCTGTCTCGTTGTACGCTGGAAATCCTAGGTAAATCCTCACTCTGTTTCTTGTACTGCTGAAGAACAATGGTGGATAATGTCGTCATAGGACTCTCTCTCTCTCTCTCTCTCTCTCTCTCTATATATATATATATCTCTCCCCTCTAAAGTGGAAAGTATGGAAGAACTAGTTGATTGAATTTTAGGGATAGAAACTCGAGTTTGTAGACTTTGAAGAGAAGCGTAATGGTTGATGCCCGTAAATTTTAGATGTGCTCAGCTGTCATCGTGACTCATGGTTGACGGATTGAACACTGTTATCCCTTTTATGTGCTTTTGAGATAAATATATTTCGTATCTTGATTAGTTGATCAGATTTTAGCTTTCGTTTCAGTAAACACAATTTGTTGCTGCGCATTTTGAATATTTTGTGGCAAAATAGGTGATTATCAGGTGGCTTTCTACTTTGCTTGCTTAAAATTTTCATTGTAGCTTCAGTTTTCTATGATAAATGTAATAGCATGTAGAAAAGTCTTTTGAAGATTGCATTTTACACATATCATGTGCAGCTAGGGATAGTCATATCATGAAGAGTTCTTCGTGTGGGTGTTCTAGTACAACTTGGAAAAGAGGCATATCACATGTTGGATTTAAAGTGATTAAATTAGATTTCCTCTTTACGAGGTTTCCGATTCAGTGCTATTCTACTCGAAGGTCACGTGCTTCCCGATTGCCGAAGGTAAAGTCTGAGCAAGCAATGGATGAAGAAAAGGATGCATTCTATGTTGTTCGCAAAGGGAACATGGTTGGCATCTACAAGAGTCTCAGTGATTGTCAAGCTCAAGTTAGCTCTTCGGTAAATTCTCCTGCAACCTAATACTTGCACTACCAATCACATAAGGATATAGCAGCTCCTCCGCTTTTCCTCTTGTTCCTTTATAAGAAAGTCATGATCTTTATGTTAAATCATTTGGTCCTCCTTAATTAGTTGTACATTTAACACTATTGTGCTTACATGCTCAATAGTTCATAATACAAGCTTTACCCAAACGCTCATTGTCTAAACTTCACCTGGATTTCTTTGTTGATGATGCAATATCACACGTCAATGCTCACTAACACTCCAAAAGAACGAGTAGGGATTTTGACAATCCTATGCCAAAATTTTATACCGAATGCACCTTATTTTTTAAGATTTAGTTTAGACACTTTAATTATGCTATTTTTGACTGCAATTTGAGCATTACAACTTCATTTGCAGATATGTGATCCTTCTGTAAGTGTCTATATGGGTCATTCTTTGAAGAAAGATACCGAGGATTACCTAGCTGCTCGTGGGCTTAAAAATCCTCTGTACACTATTGATGCTTTGGATGTAAAAGAGGAATTGTTCGGAAAGCTTGTTCCTTGTCCTTTTCAGGTAGGATAACCCGAATACCATCGGCGTGCAACTCTACATATCTGTTGTGTGGCCATGATTGTTATTCATGACTGAGGATTGCTAGCTAGTCCAACTATCCTAGGACATTCACTGGTTAGAATAACTCTTAAATCTTGCCAACATGCAGATGCTTGGATGGAGCTCAATCCATTTTGTGTTTACTTATGTGATTGACCGCTAGCAACGATCATATCTTGTATTCATGGGCGATGGATATGTCTATATACTGCTATTACCATTTTGATGTAGAGTGGAATGCATGTTTTTACTTTGCGTTCTTTGGTTTCTCCTTATCTTCAATGTTACTTCTTTAGCCCGTATAAGTGGTCTTCTGGTCATTGTTCTAACTATATGTCTATAAGTTGTAATCTAGAAGTACTGGTTACATTTATGCTTCATTTAAAATAGATGGCAAATGATAGATCAATAACATTATGGAAGGGCTGCCAGCAAGTGCCAGTAGGTTTCTCTGTAATATACTCGGTTATTTATTGATAAATTCTTCAGTTTGAAGCTTATAATGTTCATCTACATTCTACTTAAATCATGTGAATTCCTGTAATTTTGAGGAGACCTCTTTTACAAAAGGTCCCTATGTAGGCTGACACAGTTATAGTTCCTTAACATGATCAGACATCATTAGTGTTGTACATCAGTACATGTACTATTTTGATTGATGAAATTAAAAGATGGTAGGTTCTTTATCTACTAGCTACATGATTGATTTTTTTTTTCTTGAATGGTAGATTCTAAGCTTGCAAATCTCTCTTTTGATATATCTATAAATTATTAACAATCATATCTTCTTTCAGCAACCTGATAGGCTCTCCTTACTAGTTGACGGAGAACCCAAAAGAAAATCTCCTCAGAAAAGATCTAAGGAGGTGGCAGAAAGTATGGTGAGTGTCAGTAAATCATTATGCTTATGATGGATAACCAAATGGTCTTTTCCTAGAACAAATATCAATATCAAACTCGTAAGCAAAAAATGTTCAAATTTCATGCAAAATGACTTTTTTGTTGTAATGAAAAATTGCTTTAGTTAAGAATGCTATTGGTTTCTGCTTCGTTTTAATTATTCTCTGCATTTCCACTGGAGGTTGAGAGTCCTGGTTCAGTCTCATCTGTGCATCAGCAGAAACGTCAAAAAAGTGAAAAAGCCCATGATGTGGATCGAATTCAAAAGAAATATGTGAGTCATTGTTTGAGAAATTTTGTAACTGCTGTTTATGCTTGTTTATATGTAGATATGCTTAGTTTTTTTTTATAAAAAATTTCTTTTGTATTGATGGCCATCTATATTTTATATGTTTTCATTTGTTCATACTGGAAATGCATACATTGAGAGCAAGTGTTCAATTTCGTTGAGAAGTAGATGGCTCAGTTGTGCTTCTCTAACTTTGATGAGAATTGTGCTTGTCTGATGGCTACATTTAAGAAAATGGTTTCAGATGTCATGTACTCTCGAGTTTGATGGTGCTTCAAAAGGAAATCCTGGGAAAGCTGGTGCTGGCGTGATACTTCGAGCTCCAGATGCAAGCATAGTATGCACTTCCATTTTAACTGAATTTCAAGAGGTGTTGTTTTGTGAATGATGCTACTAACTATGGTACTGGAATGAAGATTGCTAGAATCCGTCAAGGGTTGGGTGTTGTAACCAACAACGTTGCTGAATATCGCGCCTTGATACTAGGACTTAATCATGCAATTAAGAAAGGCTTCAAAAACATCACCGTGCGAGGTGATTCTCAACTAGTGTGCATGCAGGTTTGCTACTTGAATTGTACCGAATTATCATGTTTTATTTTCGGAAGTTGGTTTGTTTTGCTTATTTTCTAAGAGAGGAAAAGGATTGGTGCTTATTAGCTAGACACATATTGTGAGGAAGGTAGGGCTCTAGAGATATTTAAAACCCATTTTAAAGACACCTCAGATTCATCAATATATTAACATTTCAGTGTATGTGATACACCATCTTTTCCTTACTTCAGATCAAAGGAGTATATGTTTAGCTGGCTCAGTATTATACACTGGCTTTTTTGCTTTTACTTTTGTGTAAAGAAAAATCTATCAGCATTTTACCGAGGTTAGAGGTTGGAATTCTATGCAGTGTAGTGACATGGATTCCATTTCAGCAGCCATATAGCTTCTTCTTTTGCCTTTTAGGATGTGGTTTCAAACTTCCATTGAAGTAGAAAATAAGTTGCTTCTTGTGGCAGACCTGCCGCAGTGGGGTGAAGAAATGAGAAATTTTAATTGAAATCTATTCAGTTCTTGCTACAGCTGGCTTTTAAATGGTAGATATGGCATTGTCTATGGAATCTTTGTGAGAGTTCTTTAAGAGAAGAATGGTCTTTTTAAAACTTCGCATAATGTTGGGCGTATGTTTGAATTATCTACATAATTTCTATAATACTTTTCTGAGAAATGCACTTTTATTTTATATGATCACAGGTTAGAGGGATGTGGCAAACCAAAAATCAGAATATGAGTGATTTATGTAAAGTGGTCAAAGAACTCCAGGAAAAGTTTGCTTCTTTTGAAATCTGTCATGTTAGAAGGGTACACTATTCCTTCTTTTGCTTTGGCTTTTTTCTTTTTGTATGCTTTAAATTGAGCTGTGAAGAGGATAGCCATTTTCTTGAGTACTTATAAAGATGCATACATTTTTTTGTTTAAAAAATATACTTTGGGGGATAGAGACATACGGTTATTACCTTCCAAAATCCAAAAGTAGAATTGAGCTTAGTGCTTATAAGAATCTGGTAGCTTGACATTAGAGATGGTTCTGCTTAGATTTAATGTGAATCAGGCTGTTATATTGTTGAGTGTGTTTTGCCATATTTTTTCCATGTCATTTGGATTGACCTGGATAGCATGGTGATGGGTCAAAAAAGTTCCTAAATAGAACTCACTAGAGTGAGGCAGAGTTATTGGTTGGTCAAAGAATCCTTATTTACATGAGGACTTGCTGTCATATCAAATAGGTGTCATGCTAAAATAGGTTAAGTTCAGACATGCCTTTAACGCATTCTTGTTGGTTAAAGGAAATTATTTTATGTTTATATTTGATCATGTAACTAGTCCTAGGTTGAGTTTAAATGCATTGGTACCGTGTTTTGAGTAGTTTACATGTATATGGCAAGTTTCTTGTTTAGAGGGGCATACACTCAGAGGGAAAATCTAAGAAAAATTCTAGAAATTAGGATAGTATTAACTTTCAACCTACAGGTTGTGGTGCATGTGTGGTCACGGTCCTCTTGTTTTCTATTGAGAAAACTGGATAAGCGAGAAGGTCATAACCTTCCTATTTTCTTACAACGCGTTCCCTCTCTTAAACTAAGCTGTCTACTCCTAGTTGTCTTCATAATCATACCTTTGACTGCACCATTCATTTTAAAGGATCTCAATCAAGATGCAGACGCTCAAGCAAACTTCGCAGTTGATCTACCATGTAAGAGCTGCCTTTATGAACTTTGTGCTTGAAGCACAATCTAGTATGTCCTCATTACGTGTTAATCTTTGCTTTCTGCTTCTTAACTACAGGTGGAGAAACTTATGAGGAATGGTCAGAGCATTATTGACTTCAAACTAGTTTGATGTGCTTTCCTGTTGAAAGACATGCATCAGAGACTGAATTGGTTGGACGGTATGATCACCAGTCCTTCGTAAACAGTTGGCATTTCTTTTCTTAGACATTTTTGTATCTAAAGATTGAGTATGACTAGTTTTGAGACAATTAAAGGTTGAAGTGATAAGCAAAATTTGAATTTAGCTACTTAAACAGGAAGATGTATCGAAAGGTGGCGTACAAAATCTCAATCGACAACATTTATCTGGTATTGGTCAACAGATTAAGCTTTATCTACAAGAACTTTGAGGACATACATAGTGTTGTTTTGAAGTTAAGACTACCCTATGTTCACTTTCATCATGTTGTTATTTGAAGCTGTGTCAGATAAGAACTGTCCAGAAGGTGTTGTACCTCACATGCTTCGCAATTGTATGGAAGGTTTACTAGAAAAGCAATTCAATGCTAAGAAACCAATGACTCTAGTGTTACCCTTTTTTTTAAGGCTCATGGAAGTTTTTTGAGCTAATCAACTTTTAAGCTGTTGCGTTTCAAATGTGGAACTGCTGCATTACGAGATTTCATACTCTATGTATTGTCTATGCAAGCATATTTATGTTTTATTTATCTGTAAGTGAAATCTAAAGCTAGGTTTAAGAGAGTGAATTATATGAAGTGAGTTTGTGAGAATAATTTGTAAAATTAAATATAAAAGTCGCTCCTAAGTAAATTTTTGACAAAAGAAGTCACTTACGGAATGACTTACAAGAAATTAAGAATTGTTACATCCGCGAAATAATGTGGACCTAAAACTTGTGTCGGGGACCAGGGAATAACTAACACACTTGAAATTGAAGTCATGTTTTCTTCCGAGAAGTATCACTTTTTATTTGGATATGTTATTTTAGACTAAGTGGACTTTTTGAGAGTGATTTCGAAAATGAGAATTTTTTTAAATAATTTTTTTTTTGATAAATGAGTTTCAGATTTTTTATCTAAAAAATAATAATAAATTTTATGATATAATATTTTTATAATTTATATAATTTTTATTAAAAATATAAAATAATTAGAATGAAAGAAAAAGAGAAGTGAACATACTCTAAAAGTGAGAATAAATAATATTATAAAAAAATGAGCTAAAATTTATATTTTTATAAAATAATATTAGTGAAAGTAATTTTTTATGTTATTTTATACGATCATAGTGAGCCGAAAATAATATGCTAAATAAAAAAACGTGAATTATCAAATTAAAAAACACACCATTATTAAAAATAATATTAGTTGAATGAGTTAATTTTTGGATTTTTAATGAAACTCGCATTAGACAGCATTTTCGCCGAATTAGATGGGGTATGTTTTTGGAGCTTTTTTTTCATTTTTTTTTGTATTTTCTAATAAAATTTTTTAAATATTTTATAGAATTTTTATAAAAATTTTAAAATGTAAAAAAGTTCTACATCATAAAAATTTTTTATTAATTATTTTTATTATTTTTTAAAATAAAAAAATAAAACTTATTTATTTTTAAAATATTTTATAAATTTTTTTTTAATAAAAGCACTACTAAATATTCCCTAATATACGAGGCTTCTAACTTTTAAAACAAAGCTAAAATTCTACAATTTTTTTGCGTCGACAGGACCACCTACAATCGACGTGCTAGTAGAAATTGATTACCAACATGTTTCGGAATTGTTTGATATTTCATTCGATAATTTTTATTTATAAACATTCATAAATAGCTCCGAACTCTAGTACTGTTAGAATTAGTACTGTTATTTTTTTTCTCTGTGTTTTATTTCTTTATTTTTAAGAAAAAAATCGACATCTTAATCTGTATGCAGTATAGTGAACATGAGAAATTATATATATTTTAATATTTTAATATTATATTTTTAATAAAATTAAAATATTCAACATAATTCTAAAAATATAAAAAATTATATATAAAATATTGTTCTTAATTATTTTTATATAAAAATAATTATATATATAAATTTTATAAAATGATTTTATATAAATATTGTACAGAATTTATAAAAAAATTTTGTTTTAAAAAATTTTAAACAAAGAACTTTTATATTTAACCAATATTATAATTTTCTGCTATTAAGATGACGTTCTTTTAAATTTAAAGCAGAAAATGGGAACTTTTTGCAAACATCCAAAAAAGTCAGCGTGTCCCATTTGGTAAGTAAAGATTATTAATAACATTTTAGCCCCCGAACTCCTCGAAACATCCGCTCTAATTTACAATATCTCTGCTCGAACTCCTGTACCTGAATGATCAAAAATAATTTTGTCGAAAAATTTAGCAGATTCAATTCTACAGATCTAGTTTTGTTCCTCCCTTGAGCTTAACACAGGTAAGGATTCCGGATCTTGCTGTTTGATTGAATTCCTTGTGGAAAATTTGTACTGCTAGATATTTTACTCCCCTGTTTTGGTATTGGAGTGAAAGATCTGAACGGGAGAGCTTTTCGGTCTCCTGAAAATTGTCTTGGGAGTTGATTTTATTTGAAATTATAGCGTGTTTAAGCGTTGTATGGTTTTTTTTTTTTGTTTGATTTTGGTCGTCAATTTCTGAGATTAGAGTAGTAATGGCATCTAAGGCTAGAACACTTCACAAGTAACTGTTGAAATTATGTCTGAATTTTGTTTGTATTCCAGTCCTCATAGTGTAATGTGAGATTATTGTTGCTTATTATTGTCCTCTAGGCTGATAAAAGATGCTTATTATTGTTTGGATTATCGTGCGATTGATGAGAGTTTGTAGGTAGGCTTAATTTAGTTTGATATGACTCTCGAGAGAGTTGATTTTTCTCTGAGAAGAAACTTCAGGTTCTTTATGTGAGAATTTATCGGGATCAATAAATCTAAAATTTTTCTACTTTGTGATACTGTGTTCTTACTTGGTTTCATTTGATTTCTAGGTAGGCGTTTGTGAAAATTTCGTTGGGAGTTAATTTGAGATGAAGTAGCTGTGCAGTGCACTGTAGGGTAGGAATCCCATGTTTGTGGCAGTTGAGCTCTGTCTTCTTGTCAGATAAGCTGGTAAATGGGTACTCGGACAATGGCGGCCCATGGAGACAGTGGTGGGCAGCAAAACCAGATTCACAGCCTGGCTAAGCAAGGTTCTTTATACAATCTTACTCTCAATGAGGTTGAGAGTCATCTGGGTGAGCCGTTAACTAGCATGAACCTTGATGAATTACTTAAGACCGTGATGCCAGAGGAACTAATTGCTCTACCCGAGGCTGATAGTTCTGCTAGTCAAGCTGCTCCAGGTTCGAATGATCTCCAGAGGCAGGGGAGTATTACCATGCCACAGGGACTTAGCAAGAAGACAGTAGATGAAGTCTGGAGGGATATTCAACAAGGGGTAAAAAAGAGCGATAATCAGCCAACACATGACAGGCAACCATCGTTAGGGGAGATGACCCTGGAGGATTTTCTTATCAAAGCTGGTATTTTTTCAGAGTCCTCTGCTAAGAAGGGTGATGATGTGAAGATGCATGCTGCTGCAACAGGAACTACTGATCCGGTAGTGGCATTACAGGATTTCACTCAGGGTACGCAATGGTTGCAGCAGCAGTTTCATCAACCTCAGAACATGATGGGTCGTTTCATGCAAGGCCGCCCAGTGATGCAGCCTATCGGTGTATGTACAAGGGTCATGCTGGATGCCATGTATCGAGATGGTCAGATGACCATTTCATCTCCTACTGTGGGAACATTGTCAGATCCACAAGCTACAGGGAGGAAAAGGGGTGCCTCAGCAGAAATGATGGAGAAGATGCTGGAGAGGCGGCAGAAGCGGATGATTAAGAACAGGGAATCAGCTGCACGGTCACGAGCTAGGAAACAGGTATGGTGCTATGTAAAAGTTTCAAATTTAATTGCTCGTATTTTGTTCATGTATCAGAACTTTTCTGTCTACGTTTGTAATCTGCTTCCATCTTGAATGGACAATTGATTGCTCTTGCAGGCATATACAAATGAGCTGGAGAGTAAGATTTCACTTTTGGATGAAGAGAATAAGAGGCTAAAGAAAGAGAAGGTGCTCGTTTATTTCTGTTGTCTCTCCCTTAGTTCTTATCTCAATTATTTGATAGCTGTTATTATAGTATATAAGTTGCATTGAAATGCTTGTCAATTGCATGTTCGTGACTTTCATTTTAAGCAGACCAGGATGACCATGACATGCCAAATTTATCTTAGTAGTAGAACTAAGTAAACAGCAGAGGACAAAGAAAACTGTAAAACCTTATTTCCTTCCACTTGAGCTTATTAATTGATTTATGCTTCTAGTGGATTTAGCGAAATGGTTTCAACATGTTCTATAAGGCCTTCTAAGGTAAGGAACAGTCAATTAAAACAAGTTAAAACATGCAAGTCTCGTGAGGGAAGGAGCAATCAATTAGATGCTTGGATGGGCATCAACGAGATAAGGAAGCATGTAGAATTTTGTTAGCTGTAGTGTCGTTACTGTCACTGTTTCGTGAATGTTGTCCTGGTAGCGCCACTTTCTCAATTCATTTAAGTAAACATTTCCTTGCGCAATAGGCTATTTAGAGATGTTTACATGACAAGTGCTTGAGGTAGTAGCAATATAAAGTTGTCTTGGGGAATAATTTCAACTTTTTCCTTTCAAAAGTTGAAGTTTATTATCAATATAGAGCCACTTTGTTCTTTAATCATCCTGATGCTGCTCTGAATATTTAGTTAGTCGGCTTGCAAACCTTTTCCTGATTCCTGTTTGAAACTTTTGTTAGTTGCTCTATATGGCTTCGTTAGAATTTTATTTCAAGAGTGTCAAGAGGCAACATACATAATAGCACTTTGCGTGAAAATTGAAATCATTGCTATGTTTACTAGTGAAGGGATAAACTGCTTGAAAGCTTTTATATCTTGTTATGATTCCTATCGACAACTTCGACATCTACAATACTTTTGGAGAAATGTGAAGGAAAGGACTCGGTTATGTTATTTCAGTACTGACAATGGATGCATGTTACCCTGTAGGAATTTGAAAGATTGCTACCTGCTCCACAACCGGAACCCTCCAAGAGGTATCAGCTCAGAAGAACAAGTTCAGCTCCTTTGTGACGTTGTCAATAGTTGTTTACTTTTGTAGAATCTGATAGATGTTTAGATTTCCTTTCCAGAAGATGTCGTAGTTTAGCTTTTTTGGGCTCCGATGATGCGGGGAATTTTTCCTTCCCTATAAGAGCCCACTCGCGTCTGCCAATGCTGGAAGAGTCAGTTTAGCAGCTATATCTTAGTTTCTCAGTCATAAAACCGTTTCATCTTCTAAATGAAAATGTCTCATCTGTTCTTTGTAATCAGTACTTGTACATTTGTAAGTTATATACTAATTATGTAACATGCCTTTGTAGTACCGATTTTATCTGAAACTTCGGAGTACCAAATTCTGTATAGCTCTCTGCAAATAAATGTTGGATTTCCAAATTGATTTTTTCGAGGTCCTATTTCGCAAACATATACGACATATTTTGGCAATGTCGTCATAGCCCTATTTATTTGCTCGCATTATCGTCGAACAGACTTCAACACGTCAATCGAATCGAAAAAAGAAAAGTTTGGCGACAATGTTCACTCTATCGACTTCTCTACTACCCTGCTGTTCTTTTCGAAAAGAATTTTCAACTTCAATTGTTTCATATTCTTTCCGTTCAATTCCTTCGTTTTCTCGACTGTTAGGTTCTTCGCTGGTGACCAGTATGAGAGCGGAAGCTGTCAGTGAAGATTAAGGCAGCGACGGAAGAAGCAGAGGCCGCAGCGATAGTTCGTCGCCGGAAGGAGGAGAAGGTGAACAGAAGGAGACTGAAACTGTTTTCTGTTCCTGCTTCTCCCTCAGACATGCTTACAATGTTGTTCAAGGTAATAAATTGTTATTTCTCTTTCTCTGTTTTGTGATTCTTACAAGCGTGCTTCATTTGATTTTATGTACTGCCAGTATTGTTAATATTGTTTATTGTTTATGAATTAGGCAGAGGGGACAATGGATGAGTCGGCGATTCCAGCTGTTTCGTAAGCTGTAGAGATTAGGGGGGGGCGTGTTTTAAATGCTTCTTGTATTGAGTTATGAAAGTGAAAAATAAAAAATATAATTTTTTTAAAAATAAAATAGAATTGACGATATTTATATTTTAATAGTTTTTTAAAATATATTAAAAATTAAAAAATATAATTATATTAAAAAAAATAAATAAAAAATTTTGTATATAAAAATAAAATTTTGAATTTTTTTAATCGAAACAAACGGTTGAAATTCAAAATTTGGCAAAAAAATATCAAATTACGTTTGTGTAATCTTTCTTTTCAGTTTTTATCTTTTTTATTTTTTGTGTATTTATTGAAAGTTAAATTGGTCGAATTTTTTGATATTTTCTTGAATTTTGGCCTCCATGTTACCCTTTACCACCGTATAAATAACAGAGCATTTTGCAAAACAAAACCAGTAGTAAATGCATTCTACTTTACATTCCTAGTTTATTTCGTATTTTCAGATCCAGTCCTCAATTTGATACAAATCGGTCCTGCAGCGAATAATTCGTAATAACATAAATTTTAGAGTAGTGTAGCTATTCTGTGTTATCAAACATGGTATTTTTACGTTTCCAATTCCGGTACCCAACATTTGTACAAGGTCATCAAGAAATTAATTTAAAATATAATTTTAATATTTAAAATTAAAAAACTAGTATATATTTTATAATTAATAAAATATAATTAAAAAAATAAGTGAGTTTGAAGTTTACTTCTGAAGTGTTTGAGAGTTTTATAAAATAGAATTTTTTTAAAATAAAAATATTTTTTATTTTTTAAAAAAATTATTTTTATTTAAAGAATATATAATAAAAAAATTTATTATGTACAAGTTTTTTATATTTTTATAATTTTAAATAAATATTTTATATATTTATAAATTGTGTGTTAAAAAATGTGAAATAAAAAAAAATTTTTGCGTTTGCAAATGCGTAGGTTTAAATAACCTCGGCTGCCAGTCCTAAGTCGTTGGTGTAAATAATATTTGAGAATATTTATTGCAACAAATAAAAAATTAAAAAAAGCTTTTAACTATATTATTTTATAAATATTTAAAAAAACAAAATTATAAATGTAATTATTTCAGATAATATGTTTTATTTGTGTTTTTAAATTTTTAAAAATTATTTTTAAAAAATTGCACATAATTTTGTTGAAATTGAAAAATAACTTATTAAATTGATAAACAATTTCGAATATGTTCTTAATTTTACGTAGTGTAACTGTTTAAACAATTTCATTCTATGTAACTGTTTCGAATAGCGTTTTACACTGCTTATTAAAAATAGTTTTTAATTTTTTTTATTTTATGTTTTCAATATATATTTTATAAATATTTAAAAATTTTATTAAAAATTTAGATAGTGTAAAAAAATTCTAAAAATAAAATATTTTTATTATATATTTTTATTTTTTTTAAAATAAAAATATATAACTTATTTTTTAAAAAAATAATAATATTTTTTATTTAAAAAAAATTTTATTTCATAAATAATTCTAAACATCAAAGAACTGGAGGGGCGAATTTGGTAATTTGGAAATTAGAATAAACGCCCCCTTGAAGGCTGTCTAAACTCTAAACTGGTGCTAAAAAGTTAAAACATGAAGGCCCTCTGATTCTCTCAGCCGCGACCGCTCCGCCGCCTCCGGCCGTAAACTCTTCTCTCTCTTTCTGTCCCTATATTTATCAGTCTATTGATCTCTATTCTTTGTTTGGAATTTTCTTGATGGATTCTGGTTTCTGCGTTAGGGTTTTTGATTGGCTAATTGCAGTAGACAGGTTTCTTCAAGCCGATTACAGTGAGATTATGTTCTACGGCGTTGAAAATTGTACCGTCGAAAGCAATGGACGCTACTGAATCTGTGAGTGCCTTCCCTTATTCGCATGCTATCTGTACTTCTTCTTTTGTGGAGAAATCATGTTCACGGTAGCTGTTTTGGTTGAAAACCCTATAAAACTAAGCCAGACAAAACCGACCAATTTTTTTGTTTGATTTCTAGGAATCAATCTTTTCTCATTCATCATCATCTATGTTGGAGTACTTTATTTACCTGCTTTCTCACTGCTGTTGATGTTCCCATGAACAGGATGCGGATAGGAGTGGCAGTGTAAAGCAGCGTCTTTCACAATTGTTCAAGGAATCACTTCGAACAACCTTTCCAGATGAACAAGTCGAGCCTTTGCTTGCGATTTCGCAAAGGTTTGGCGACTACCAATGGTACGACTTCAAATCAATATCATTCGCTTAGTATAATTATAATTTCCTTTGTGGAAGGTCAGGCAGTTGTCCTTGTAGTTAGATTACAGTTTAGTGGTTTCAAGTAATGTTGGACTTCCCTGGTCTTCAGCTTCATTTGGAGTCATGTAAAAGCTGAAACCAATTTGTACTTTTTAACTGCAGTAATAATGCAATGAGCTTGTGGAAAACAATCAAAGTAAAGCCGACCGAATTCCAAAATCCGGTTTCAGTTGGGCAGGTGCTGTTTTAAGTTTTATCTAGGATTTTTTCTATGCTTCACTATCCTCATCAATGCCTTGCAGTTTAAATTGCTTTATTTGCAATGCTGCACCTTTGCCACATATAGAAAGTCTTTTTTCACAGGCAATCAGTGAAAATCTCCCTCCATCGGAAATGATTGAGTCAACATCTGTTGCAGGTCCTGGATTTGTGAATATTGTTCTGTCGACCAAATGGATAGCTGAGGTCTGGTATTTGAATTTTCTTGTTAATTTGCATGTATATGCTTATTGTCTTACTGCAGATATCAGTTACATGGATTATCTATGCAGAGGATACATGGAATGCTAATAACAGGCATCGATGATTGGGCACCTATTCTATCCGTGAGGAGGGTAGTGGTTGACTTTTCATCACCCAATATTGCAAAAGAAATGCATGTTGGCAATTTAAGGTCTACAATCATTGGAGATACTCTAGCTCGAATGCTGGAGTATTCCAGTGTTCAAGTTCTTCGACGGAACCATGTTGGTGACTGGGGCACGCAGGTAGTTCTTCCTTCTTGTATAAGTTCCTGAACTTCTAGTATTTAGTAGTAGAGTTCTAGTAAACACTTTCTTGATGGTCATTTCCTTGATGCACCTGTTTATTTTAAGGCGGGTTCTGCTTAAGTTGTTAGTAAAGTGCACTTTATGATGTTGAACGTAATACTGCAGTTTGGCATGCTGATTCAACATTTATTTGAGAAATTTCCCAATTGGGAGGATGTTGGTGAGCAAGCGGTTGGAGATCTTCAGGTGAGCTTGGGAATTACTTTTTGAAATGTCCGCATCTTTGAAACTGTTATATCTGCACCCTCACCATTTGAAACAGTAAAAGTCTAGCAATTTAGAATATAATGTATTTTGAAATAAGATTAAAGATTCTTACATTTAATTTGCATTAGGAATTCTATAAAGCATCAAAAAGGAGGTTTGATGAAGATCCAGAATTCATGGCAAGGGCTCAACAAGCCGTTGTTAAACTGCAGGTAGGGTATACATCGCCAATTTAGGAAAAATATTTATCTAAGCAGGATATAGCAGTTATCTTTCCCATTTGTGAACATATAAAAACTGTACTGTTTTTGTCCCGTATGTTTTTGTTGTAGAAAGGGGAGGAGGAGAAATATCGCAATGCATGGAAGAAGATATGTGAAATAAGCTGCAAGGAATTCGCCTTGGTGTACGAGCGCCTTGGTATTCATTTGGAAGAAAAGGTCTTCCAGTGTGCAATTCACCTTTTTCTAATACCTTCACTGCATGTCTATCTTTGATGCACTTTCTTTAATGCACCAACTTATAGGTCGAGAGAGATTTACATTGCCTATATTTCATCTTTTTCCAGGGAGAAAGCTTTTATAATCCTTACATTCCGCATGTCCTGGAGGAACTGAGCAATAAGGAACTGATTGAAGAAAACAAAGGTGCCAAGGTTATATTTATTGAAGGACAGTCAATCCCTTTGATTGTAGTGAAAAAGGATGGAGGATACAACTATGCCTCAACTGATTTGGCTGCTCTTTGGTAAGCATTCCAGATTCTGGAATTCACCTAATCTCTAATATTTACTTTCTATTTTCTTAAAGACTCTCTAGTCAATGGCTTTTCTCATGGACAAACTCAAAATTGGACATGAAGGGTCGAATTAAAGATTTAGACATTCTGAAGTTCATCCAAGGAGTAAATTTTGTGATGAAGTTTAGTTGAATTTGATGCCTTTAACTTTTTTTCTGAAGTTGTCTGTGAACTAGCAAGTAGTTTTGGTGCGTTTATGTAGGTATCGGCTGAATGAAGAAAAAGTGGATTGGATAATTTATGTTACTGATGTTGGACAGTCGCAGCACTTTGAGATGTTTTTCAGTGTAAGTTTGTTATCAAACTATATTCAGATACTTGTCTTGCACCTTTTTATTCTTTTTCATAATAGTAGCTACCATTTTAGTCTTTTTTTATAGTAATAAGCTACCGTTCTAAGCTTTTCATCTTTATTTTATCTGTGGATAGCATGGAAATAATTATGGCAAATCTCTTCAGGCTGCTAGACGAGCTGGTTGGCTACCGGGACCGGGCTCCCAATCTTTTCCGAAGACTACCCACGTTGGTTTTGGTCTTGTTCTTGGGTCTGATGGCAAACGATTCCGGACACGCAGCTCGGAAGTTGTCAGATTAGTGGAGTTGCTTGATGAAGCTAAAAGTCGTAGTAAAGCTGAACTCAAGAAACGTCTTGAGGAAAATGGTAATGCGACTCTCATGTACATGTGCTGTCCATTTTAATGGTTACATGTTGACCACCATGATCGCTTCTAGTACATGTGCTGTTGTTATTGTTATGGCTGTGACGGTTGTTATACTGTTATTTTATTTCTGATCATCATTATGCTAATGCCTGTTGTAGCAATCAGATTGTTGGCATTGTTTATTTAGTCGCTATTACACTGTATTAAAATGTAATGTGATTTCCTGGATTCTTCCACCTTAATGCAGTTAGAATGTTACATGCACCCTACTTGTCTGTCCAACAGGTAAAATTGGTGAATGGACAGATGTGGAACTGGAGCAAACTGCTGAGGCAGTAGGTTATGGGGCGGTCAAGTAAGTCCTTTATAATATTTTCGGTGCAAAAATTTTTAGCTCCTTCACTGCTGTAATTCGTAAGAATTGGTATTGTTAGAACACAAACCACCCTTCATATCAACATTGATGTGTGCTGCCAGTTTTGTGCATTTATGTCTATGTCAAATCTCATTGCAACTCTGCAACCTTCATTTTTTCCTTTCATGAACTCCTTGAATAAACTAAAAGTGGCCATCCAATAAATAGTAGTTTATTGTGGAGCATACTGCTTCCTATGAGATGTATTACTCCAATTTTGTGACCTTTGGCATGTCCATCTAGGTATGCAGATCTGAAGAACAATCGACTGTCTAACTACACATTTAGCTTTGATCAGATGCTGAATGATAAGGTCTGCATTTGGTGATTTGCATTGTCTTCTTCTTGGTTGGGTAACTAATTACTTTAGGAAATATGTGTTTGCTACATCTTATGATTTTGAATTCCTGCGTTAAGTCTTCAGAAAATTTAGATAAACAAAAAAAAGATATATAATTATTTATATTCCAAAACTTATGTACACCATGACCTATTTAGATGTATTCCTTTATTATATAAAAATCAAGGTTTGTACAGGGTGAATCTAGCTATTGAAGAGGTAACCTGCCTTGGTTGCATATCCATGTTCAGTCACGTTCTTCTGCTCCTCTTCAGCTATTGTTTTATCCAATTTGCAACATAGAATGCTTCTCTGCTGTACCTTGAATTCCATGTTTATGGCTGTGGTTGTTATAACTCTGCTTTTCTTCTGCCTGCTACTCTTTCAGGAACTGGTTGCTGTTTTGTGTCAAAATTCCAATCTCTTTTTTTGTTTCATTCAATACTCTTTTTGATAACAGGGGAATACAGCTGTTTATCTTTTGTACGCTCATGCTCGCATATGCTCTATTATCAGGAAGTCTGGCAAAGACATTGAGGAGCTGAAGAAGGTGAGTTTTCTCTACACTGAATTCAAGACGTTTCATTTAGTGGTCTCCTGAAATCTACTTGTGCTTTTTAACTAGTTGTGCTTCTTTTGCTAATAGCTCAGCTTCTAATTGCATATTGGAATTTCAGGTTGGTAGTATTGCTTTGACCCATGATAGTGAACGTGTCTTGGGTGTCCATCTTATCCAGTTTCCTGAGGTACGTTACTGAAAGTCCTACCTTTCTTAATGATAGATTGTCAAGAATTCATTTAAGCATGAAGGCAAACATCAAGCTTATTCAGGTTTCTGGTGGTGAATCGACAACTAGACTATATTCAGCATTAAAGTCTTCTGCTTTCTGTAATCTAGGTTGTCGAGGAAGCCTGTATGAATCTTCTTCCAAACGTGTTGTGCGAGTATTTGTACAACTTATCAGAAAATTTCACCAAATTCTACACAAATTGCCAGGTAATTGCCTCCGTGTTCAAGCTTAAGTCTCTGCTTATCGTCTGATCAAGTCTCAGAATAGAACAAGTAACAAGAATGCAGTCATTTAGCATGTTGTTTGTTTCTTGCCGCATCTTCTTGTTATAGGGAAAACACTGTTTAAGAAGTCACTTCTTCAATCCTTACAAAGTTGCACTTTATATGCATTGCCACGTATTGGTAATGATCATTTTTTGCAGGTAGTTGGCTCTGCAGAAGAAACAAGTAGGTTGCTGTTATGTGAAGCTACAGCAGCTGTCATGAGGAAATGCTTTTACCTCCTTGGAATCACACCTGTGTTCAAGCTATGAGATCTTTCATTTAGTTGAAGGTTTGTTTCTTAAATCAGCATTATATCTGCATCTGCTAAGCAAGCCTTCTTGCAATTGAACAACCAGTGGATTCTCAATTCTACTGATATGAAGCTTCTATAGTGGCTTGTGTAGTGCAAACCAGTTATTTTTCGAGGTGTATAGATACTTGATAGAAAGAGGGGGCTCAAATTGTGTTAACTGGAAATAATTTTGCTTCCGAAATTCTTTCTGCATTCTGTAAAAGTTTTTAAAGATCTTGCTCTAGAACTTTTTCTTGAGAGAGGTTTCTCTTTCGTTCTATCGTTTAGCTTTGATGCTAGCAAACTTTGCTTTCAATTTTACCTAGCTTTGGGGTGTACAAGATTTGAGAAAAGTCTTAGAAGTAAATCTTATATTATATTTTATAAAATATAATAAAAATAAGTAATAATATTTTTTTAACGTAAATGTGTATTATATTTTATAAAATATTATAAAACATATATTAAAAAATGTAAAATAAAAAATGAAAATTGTTGAAAAGTTTTGGAAAAGCGGTGCCTTAATTTGGAATCCTCATCGCTCACATTCATGACCAGTCTGACCAACATTCATTATCTCCCATTATTTCACTCTGAAACACTGCTTTCCCAAAACCCCTTGCTTACGTCTACACAAACTTGGATTTCCTCTGTCATTTAACACCTTATAGTTAGTTGGTGAGCTGCTCTGCTTCCAACGGCCTCCTGATCACTGGAACTCCGTGCTCAAGCTCCCCATTTTTCGAGTTCTCCATTGCCAGCTGATTCAGAAAACCACCCCTGGGATACATTATAGTATCTTCTTCGGAAGTCCCCATCTTAAATTTGAGAGGCCAGCCATTTCTTTGCGACCTGTTTGTTGCTCTCTTATCCATTAAACACTGAAGAATATTAATTTCTCCGAAACTGAAAGGAGCGGCACACGCAGGTACCGAGCGATGCATGCATGCAAACCTATATCCAAACATAACATGGATAAATAAACATTCACGGACCTCTACTCTACGCATCCAGCACACTTTAAAAAGCACATGGTGCCAAATATTGAGTTTTACCAAAAAAAAAAACATAAAAAACTAGCTCCCAATTAATTTAAGCCCAAGGACATCATGCCAACTATTGCTGCCGCAGTTCATTGCAGCCGGCGTCGTCGTCTTCAACTAACATGCTAGCACATATCATATCATCCAAAGCATCGACTCCCAACTCCTCCATCTTCGGCAGACGGTTCACAAAATCATCCAAATCACCCTCTAGCAGCCTGAACAAGCTCGGCGGTTGGAGACTGTTGTTAGCAACACTTCCTACAGACTCCAGTGAGCTACTACAAGCGTGCTGATGTCCGGTAGCGGTTGAGTTACTGCACCTGCTAGAACAACACGAGGTCGTAATCGTCATCGACAACATCTGCTGCGGAGTATTCAGCATAGCCGGAGGGATTATCGGGGAGACGGAAAACTTACCACCTCCGGCGCCACACTTTGGGGTTTGAGAACCAGTAAGATTAAGTCTAGCACAATCGCCGTACAAAGCTTTTGCAGCTTCATCATAAGCTACCGCAGCTTCAAGTGAAGTACTGAAAGTCCCAAGCCAAAGCCTCGCTCCACGATTCGGTTCTCGTATCTCCGCAACCCATTTCCCCCACGTACGTTGCCGTACACCTCTGTACCTAGATATCAAATTCTCCGGCCCCCCTTTTCCTTTCATGCAACCTTTTCTTGATCTTCTTAAAGGGCAACACTTTTTCTTCCCTTGCTTCACTATCAACTCTGTTTCCTGATGTTGTTCATCTCCTCTGTGACAGCTACCGTTGTTCCCGCCGCCGCATGATCCCATCATCACTTCCATTGGAGAAGAAGAGGAAGTGCTACTGCTGTAAGAGCAAGAGCTATGGAATAAGAACGGAGGGGTTTAAGAAGGGTAGGGGATTACGAGAACTGAAGATAACTTGAAGAGTAAGGAAAGGGTAGTTTGCCTTCTGTAGAGATGTTGTTACGTGAGCATGCAGAGGGTGACACGAGGGAAATAAAGGGGGCCTACATCTGTGGCCACCGTCGGCATGGGCTTTCAATTATTGACACCTGTGAAATGGCTAGTTTTTACCAGTTTGACTTTCGTTTAATTTGCGTACGGAGTTTGTGGTGCTGGTGACTCCAGGCCATGATGGATGGCGGCGCTTGGAACCAGCTGCTGCTTTGTTTCGGTTTCGGATTATTTTCTGCGATGAGAATTATCAGAATCAGTGATGAGTTAAAAACTTTTTTCCTTGAAAGAAGGTAGTACTATTAATGTACAACAATCCACGGTATCATATCAGTTCGAGAATTTCGTAGACAATCGTTATGCACACTGTAACGCAGAGTGCTATTGATTTGTGTCAATGGCGTTATCTGCTTGTCGTGATTGAAACAGGACGACCAATTTCATGATAAGTTACAGCTTACAAGTTTCAACTACGAAAATTTCATTCAGAAATACTCGAATTGTAAGAGTAAAATTTAGAAATTAGTGTACAATTTAGAGATGAAAAGAGGCATTGAAGCTTGCAAATCCCCTCCCTTCACAAGTTACACTTGGAGCAATCACCAGTAGGAGATTCATACCTTTCTTTTCCCGAGTTTCTGTTAACACACGAGTAGTTTCTTATGGTGTAGTAATCTAAGGAATAATCCCAAATTCCAAACCCTTTGGACCAATCTGCATTATACATAATTCTATCAGAGCTTCAGATAAGGCCATACCAAATTCAGTATTGATGCAATAATGTTGCCAGACTTAGCTTTATCATCTATAGTATAAAAAGTTAACCACTAGAAGAATATGTAATTCCTTCGCTTGAATTTGGCGAAGTCCAAACGCGAGATTATTTAGCATACACTGCTGACAGTAGGTCTAATCTCCAATTGGTTCTGTACCAGGTTTAGCATCTCTCAATCATGTTCATTCCTGTCAGAACAAGTGAGTCTCCAGCATACATTTAGGGTGAAAATTTTGTTCTAGAAATATATTGAGCTCTCTCAACTAACATGTACAAAGGAATGTGCAAATTCAACTAGCATAGCAGACTCAATAAAATAAAAAATTTTCATCCAAAGATTGACATCAACAACAGACAACAGCAAGAAGACTGAAACATGTCGCAGGTCAAGATCTTTGCTTCACTGGTTGGTGATTAAGCAGATCCGTTAAAGGCGTGTTTTAAATATCCATAATTTCACATTTTTTGATCAAATATTAAATTTCAAATAGTTTATATATTTTATTACATAATAAATTCAGAATTTAATTTTAATTTTTTTATTTGCACACTTTTCAATATAATTATATTTTTTAATTTTTAATATATTAAAAAATTATTAAAATACAAACACTAAATTTCACTTTCATTTTTAAAAGAAAAAAGTTTTTTAGATATATTAGTTTATAAATTTTTTGAAATATAAAAATTATATATAATTATTTCATAATCTATATTTATCTATATTTTATAATTTTAAAACATTATGTATATTTTTTTGAGTTAAAAATAAATTTATTGGAATTGATAAGTAATCATAAACATGTCTGGAAAAACATTAGCTGAACCAAGATGGGCCGGGCTTGGACTGATATGGGCTTGTGGCCGAGCCGTTGCAATGTTGCGTGGTTGGCACGTGACAGTGTGGAGATGTACTCTATCCTCTTCAAACACGTGGCACATTCTGCAGATCTCTTTCTGTTTGCTTTTCTCTTGCATACTTCGTTCAATTTTAATGAAGCTCCCCGAAACAAACGCTAGTTCTGCGTTACTCCAAAGCTTGAAAGAATCCAAAAAAAAAAATTCAGAAGAAAATAAGCAAGGGAGCTTCAAGAGAGCTTGAAGAAAGCTTTTGTTATATTTTTCATAGATGGTTAAGCTAATCGATTTCTGAGAATTAGAGAAATCGGTGGTGATGATGTTAAGCCTCGGTCTCTCCAGCGGGCGGCCGCCTTCTCTTGTTCTTCTCGATTCAAATCCTCGACATTGTTTTTTAGCAACAAGGATCTCTCTCAGAGGTATCGATTATATTGATTTTGTTAAATTCGTGTAACACCAATTTGTGCTTGTTGTCATGTTTGGTTTTTACTTGTTTGTCTATTCACTTCTTTTTAAAGTAATTTAAGTTGAAATTGAGTTAGCATCCAGGAACTAAAAATTTCTTTGAATTGCTTGAAAAACCTCAGCAGTATAGGTAATTGCTCGTACATTTGTCTTGCAAAAGTTTGGTTGTTTATGTCTTTAATCTGTTTCCCTATTTTGCGACTTTTCTTTTAAACTGAGTTTGAGCTTGAATTGTAGGGAAAAGTAGACGCTATTCACGAGCTAACTTTTCCGGCAGCGTTGTAAGAGCTGCATCCAATGTTGGGGCTGGGGCTTATGAAGGAGGAGGAAATGCCGGAAGCAGGAAGGATCTCCCGGACAGTTCAACAACTGATGCTTTATCTCCATCGTAAGTTTCATTAGAGGAAATTGTTATTACAGTTAGTCTAGTTGTTAGATCATGTATCATATATCGTATCATTTATATCACACACTGTAAACTATATTTTCCAACTGATGGATGTAAACCTCTATAGTTGGCTAGAAGCTTGGATTTTTGTTTGCCTGTTTAAACAAAAAAGAATGTTAAAGAAGACAAAACGCATTTACGCATGAAATTGGAACTTTCTTCTGAAATAGAGAATCTTTCCTCACGTTTGGATTTCACTTTGAGATGCAATTTCTGTCGACATCTGCATCTATGGTGATCTTTCTTTGAAGGTTCCTTTTATGAACATTTTAGTATTTTTTATGTCTTTGTCAACCATATGGCTTGATACGGTTTGTCTAATAAACCAGGCACTATGCAGTTATGTGTTGATAGTCTCTTGATTGGCATACATTCAAACTTGATCTCTTTATCTGGTATCTAACTTATTGACAGCCAGAAGCCTACATCAAGAATGCAGTATCTTCTTTCCATAGGTGGTGTGCTACTTGGTTGCATGCTAGCTTATTGGCTAGTTGCTTTCTCGAAGACTGGTTCTTCTCCTCTTATTCCAGCATTGGCTAAATCAGGCTTCACTGCTGCATTCTCACTGATTTTTGTTTCTGAGATTGGGGACAAGGTAATTGGTTGTTATATTTATTTTGTCCATTTTTTTGCACTTAAACTAAATTAAAACTTCGATAATGGCACGTTGATACTAAGGGGAAAAGCTTATATGCCCTTTATTATTTCTCATTTTCCTGTTCTGTCAATCGACTACTTCCAGTTTAAATTGAGTTATACTTCGATAGTTTTCTCGATAAGTACTTACATCCTTGTTTATCTCCTTCTGCAGACATTCTTTATTGCTGCATTGTTGGCTATGCAATATGAGAGGTTATTGGTATGGCTTATTGACTCTTGAGCATTCTCAGTTCAGTAACCTTTTACTTTTATCCCTAGTGATTTTTCATTTTTGGCTTGTGGGTTTCTTCCTTATCTGTTCTAGCTTGTCTTATCTCAAGTTTTGTTTGATGATTCCCCTCATAATAGTTTCACATAATCATCTTGTACTCACTTTAGAACTCTAATTTTTAACTATCTTCTGTCAATCATTGTATTGGGTGAGCAGGTCTTGTTAGGTTCAATGGGAGCTCTTTCACTCATGACAGTTTTGTCAGTTGTAATAGGAAAAATTTTCCAGTCTGTACCAGCACAATTTCAAACAAGTAAGTCAGAGCTTGTTGTTGTGCTTGAATTGTTAATGACGATGACCGTCGAGTCTCAAAAGTATCCTATCTTCACTGGTTTAGGATAACTTAGTTCAAATGATTGACTTGCTTAGAAAACCTTATCTTATTGATTTTGTGAAGTAGATAAATACATTCACTTGCTGTTGTTGAGCTGTTCTTGGCTTTGCTAATTACTTAAAATTTAAGACTTCATGAGAAACGACACTCTATGTAGAAGCGGTGCATCCTTTCGTAATTCCCTGCATGTTTGTCCTAAGAGAGGTTCGATTTGTGCAGCGGTTCCCATTGGAGAATATGCAGCCATTGCCCTACTTATATTTTTTGGCTTGAAATCTATAAAAGATGCATGGGAGCTTCCATCTGTAGCAAAGAGTAGTGAAGAAAATCCTGAACGTGGAGAGTTTGTTGAAGCTGAGGAGTTAGTGAAGGAGAAGGTAAGAAGCTAGTGGTGAATCTTATAGACATTTATTGCTTGTGTCTGAACTTTTCCTGTCTTTCAGGTAGCTAAGAAGCTGACCAGTCCTTTTGAGATAATGTGGAAATCTTTCAGTCTCGTGTTTTTTGCGGTGAGCATCCTCTCAGATAAGCTCTTTCCTTCTTGACATGTACAAGAATTCCATACAAAACAGAGAATGTTTTTGCTTAGAAGGGTCAACTTAATACATAATGATTGGCAGCACAAATATGGATACACCTTTTTAATGTATTATTGCTTACTGTCGTTCATGTAACTTTTCCAGGAATGGGGTGATCGCTCAATGCTAGCTACTATAGCTTTAGGAGCTGCACAGGTGTTTTGATGATCTGCTTCTGAAAATATTGGTGTGGTTTTACTTTCCGATTAGTTATCTATCTATTTCCATGCTTTCTGCTCTGTAGTCTGCTTGGGGAGTAGCTACTGGAGCCATTGCTGGACACCTAATGGCAACATCTCTTGCGATATTAGGAGGAGCTTTTCTTGCAAAATATATTTCGGAGAAAGTGGTGGGTTTCTAGTAACAGTGTTGCTCCTTATGTATATTGTTTTAAGAGATTGCTTTGTTCTTTTCTTGAATACAAGTTATACTCCACCCCCTATATGTGTTATTCTTAGTGATGTTCTTTCCATTCAGGTTGGCTACTTGGGAGGTGTGCTCTTCCTCATTTTTGCTGCAGCTACTCTGCTGGGAGTTTTTTGATCAGTTCAATTGAGCGAAGCCAAGAAAACATCATGTAAGCTATAAGACGATCACTTCAAAGCGGAGTTAAGTGTGGCCAGCCATGGTTAACTTACGTGGTCCATCTTAGTTTTGCAGGTCTATGATCAGTGGTACGTTTCCAAGACCTGTACCAATATTGTATTGAATTTCCTGTACATTAACTTGAGCCACTTTAGGTCCATAGAAATACGATTGCTAAGGGTCCTATGTAGACTAATTTGTCTATCAACATAGAGTCAATCTTGTTATTGTTGGTGCACTGTAATATTTTGGCACTGTTTTATCCTGTATTACTTACATTCTTGTTTAACTTCATACATACCAATGAAATGCTTTTCTTCTGTATTTGCTGCTATTTCTCTTGAACATAGAAATAGCTGACAATGCTAATCGTTCATAAAATTTTTGAATCATAGGCTTTTCCTTGCAAATAAACTACTTGCCTGAAGAATTATGATCTTAGTTGGAACTGAGAGTAGGCTCTAGAATTTAACTCTTTACAGTTCTAGTTACATACTATTAGGTTTTTTGATTGCCGGATGATCTCTTGTCATTTTAATTATGATGCTTAGACGACATGCAAGGGGGCGAGAAGTTTAATGTCTAACCTTTATCTCTATCGTTATTGTTCTAGCATTTGTGTATTCAGTGTATAGAACCTGATAGGCAGGGGCATGCTACCGCCATTATGGTCTCCTATCTTAAGTGGCGTGGCACCTGTTCAAACAGCAACGTTACCATATACCAGCGTGGCACCATCTTGCACTCAAAAAAAACTCCCACCATATGATGCCTAGTGTTATTCAATTCCAAACTTCAAAGCCGCCATAGTGGAGCAAGAACAAGCTCTGTTTGCTCGTAAAAGATACTGTAGTGCAGCGTGGCACAAGCAGCGACGCCTTAACTCGCATGTGTAGTGGATTTTCTGCGTGACATGGCAGTTTTTCTTTTTTTGGCTTCGGAATCAGACAAGACAGAAATAGCAATCAGCGCTGAAACACAGGTAAGTTCCGGCGTAAATATAGAGAGACTGCGTTTATGCAGGAAACATTTCTGGCACAAACTCCTACAATCTTCCGCGGGTACTTTGACCGCAACCAGTGATGTTAATATTTCAAATATAGTTAGAGCGAAGAAGACACGGTTAAATTTCGGTTGTTAAACAAGAAGACAGGTTTTTCAGTATACGGATTTTGGTCCTTTGGTACTAATGCTTGTGTTCGCCTATAAGAATGGATGGAACGAGTAACGATATACGTGGCCATTAGAATGGGCGTCTGTAGAGCTTGAGGGTTACACTGGTCGTCTACCTAAAATCTCGAGAGAGTTTTACTCGTGCTTCGATTACATTACTTCGTGAATGAATATTGACTGGATGGAAATGAATTTGAAGTTTCTGGAACTCTGAGCCGACAAATAACAGTAAAAGCGTAGCGGGAGAACGGATGGCTGACTTCCTTTCCCCTGTAAACTCGGTGCCATGTCGTTTTCTCTGGGTGTCTGTTTTTAATTGAAATTTAATTATTTAAAATAAGGTATGGAAAATAAATTATTATAATAGATATTACTAAAAATAGATTTATTAAAAATTTTATTAAAAAATAAGTTTCAAATAATTTATTGTGTTCTTTTATTTAACTAGAAATAGGCTTAAAAATTAATTTTTAGGGCGTGTTTTAAATGTTCGTAATTGAGTTTCGTGAAAGTAAAAAATAAGAAATAAAGTTTTTTTAAAAATAAAGTGAAAGTTCAGTATTTGTGTTTCAATAAATTTTGAAAGTATGTTTAAAATAAAAGATATAATTATATTTGAAAATATGTAAATAAGAAAGTTGGAACTATAGTTCTGCACGTGGAATCGGAGTTCTGATTTTATGTGTAATTAAAACATATGAACTATTTGGAACTCAAAATCGAGCGGAATAAAGTAAAATTACGAGCGTTTGGAACACACTTTTAGTAAAACAAGTAAGTCGTAAAAGTAAGTCTGTTGTTTTTTTTTTTTCTTGCTTTGGTATTGTTTGGAGGTGTTTTTCAATTTTTAAAATTTTACATTTTAAATAAATTATTTATATATTATACATAATTTTATTAAAATTAGAAATAAAAATTTTATGTTGTAAAAGTTTTTATTATTTATTTTAATTTTTTAAATAAATAAAATAAGCTTATTTTAAAATTTTAAAATATTCTTAATTTAAAAATTATTTGTCATAAATACTTATAAATATTTTTTGACTGGAATGTGCAATCCAGTTTCTTATTAGGCTTTTTCCGTAAATGATTATTTCGCAATACCAGGCCTCTCTCTATCAGGACCCAATTTGGATATAAATGTCCCGCCACCAAAGTTAAACCTTCGTTTTGATATCGAGCTCTCCGTGATCGGAAAATGAACTACCCCGGGGTTCCAGATTTCTTTCTCGAAGACGAAGAACTTAATCAGCAACAACAACAGGAAAAGGATCAAATTCAGCAACAACCCAATCGTCTCTCTTCGTCAGTGTTCGATTTTTTTACCTATACTTGTGAAATTTCTGTCCAATATCTTGTTTTCTTGCTACGTTGATTCTGAAATTTCAGCTTCAATATTGAATGTTTCAGGTATGATGAAGAGTTGTTTGAGATTCTATGGCAGAAAGAACCGTTAGTGCAGAAGCTCACCGACGCTGATCGGCTTCAGCCAATCGCCGCCGGGAGATCGGACACCAGCGGCGGCGCTAGCACTTCAACAGCGGCGGAAGTGTTGATTCAGGAAGACGAGATGTTTACCTGGCTTCAGTACGATATGAGCGGAGCTGAAATCGTTGAAGGGAGAGAGAGGTTGTACGGAGAATTTCTGAAATCGTCTCCTGATTTGGCAGCGGAGGGAAGGATGGTTCCTGAAGAGACTATGACGGATCGATCTAGCGGTGATTCTGCACGCACAAGAACAGATCGCATGAGTGAGACAGAGCAGCCTGGTATCGTATCACCACCAGAGGCGAGCGGCAGTGTTCAACAAGTGGGGGAGGTTGGAAAGGACAAACACAAGCGGAAAGGGACTGTGGTAAATTTTTACGAGCATACTATGCTGTTGCTTTAATTTCAGTCTTGATTTTACTTTTTATTAAGCAAATTAAGATTGCATAAATGACTACACAATCTACTGCTACTTGTTGCATAAGTTAGTAACTTGGCCTGCCATTGTTTTCTTAGTTATTGTTATTTTACGACAAACTGGCTCTCATTTCATGTGATTGGCTTCTTTCTTTGTTATGTACATGTTATTAACCATAATAAAAACGAAAAAGAATAGAATGAACAGCTGTTACAATGACTGTTTGGTGAAGAACCTTCCTTCTTTCTCTGTAAAAGAGAAAGGCAATTGAATTATCTTAAGCAAGCATGTTGAATTTTAACTATGAGGTTTAACTTTAGGTGCTTCTTCTGCAAAGTTGTCTCAAAATATTCAACCTTTTAAGAAGTATGATATGCTGAAACAGCTGAGGGTAACTTTGTGTTTCAAGGATGTCCTACTAAAAAATGTTTTAAGGAAAACTTCTTCAATACCTTATGCTTAGTCAAAGATTTGGTCCATGTGGAGGTTCTAGCAGACAATTTGCTGTTATTTATGGCTTTCTCAGCATTGTTTAGGGTGCTCTTGGCTAGATAAAAACAAATGTTTGACCAGGAAAAACTTTGTTGTCGAATCATCTTGCAACTACTTGAGTGATTAATATGCCTGACTTATCAATGAGCTTTTAGTCATTTTAGTTGGATATAGGATGCTGAATTTGGATCTACAGAGAAAAAGAAGAATACTTGCAAATTGGCTAGGGCAAGAAGAAAACGTGCTGCAGAGGTTCACAATCTCTCTGAGAGGGTCAGCTCCTTCTGCAAACTATGTTGAATCTTTGCTACTATTTGTTTAGCTACTGAACATGTTCTTCCACATGGTTGCAGCGTCGTCGTGATAGGATCAATGAAAAGATAAAAGCATTGCAACAACTCATACCGAGGTGTAACAAGGTCATTGTTTACAATTCCTAATAAGAGCACCTGCTGCCTGCATAGGTGATTCCATTGCAGGATTATAAAGATTATTTCTCTTTCGTAACTACAGTCAGACATAGCTTCAACACTGGATGAGGCAATTGAATATGTGAAGGCACTTCAGCTGCAAGTCCAGGTATTGGTTTAGCCTTTTACTTGTTCCCCGCTGTATATCTCTTATCTGCATCTCACAGCGAATTCTATTTGATATGCATGATTTAGGTCATATGCAGTTACACAAGACATTTCCCCACTAAACTCTTTCAATCAAGGTTGACTATTTAGTCCTTACAAGCAGATTCATGGTTGGCATTTGTAAAGCAGACTTGGTTTATAAAGCCGTTTGTTTATATTTATTGTTTTGTTGGACAAAGGTATATGTGCTTACAGATACCTCCATTATTTCTGACTGCAGATGATGTCTGTGGGCTCTAATATGCCCCCGATAATGTATCCAGGCATGCAGCCTTACTTGCCATCACCTGGAATGAGGATGAACAACATGGGCATGGGCTTAGGGATGCCAATGCAAGGTTACTTGCCACCATTTGGGCACCTGTTTCTTGGCTCCCAGATTCCCGGACTGAGTACTGTCCATGCAGGAAGTAGGCTTTTCATTCCATCTATGCAGCAACCTGGTGTGCCTCTTCCTGACCAGTATCCAGTACAAGCATCCATTACGCCAGATTCATCTATCTTGGAAAATGTACACGGTTCTAGTGCATCGCATGTTCCGAATGCTTCTGAACAACATACTAATTGTCCTAGTGCCAGTTCTGCATGTCCTCAGGTTTGCCCTAGTTAAATGCCTCATTGAGTATTGTATTGTGCATATAGTTGTTTCCCCATAAAAGGCTGTTCCATTATATTTGATGCTGTGACAGTCAAAGATTAATGAAAGAGAATTATTGTTTGGTAGATCATGCATGTATATTCTGCTACGCAATCTTGTTCATGATTCTATTCATTAAAATGGTTCTAGCAGTTTGGGATGTTATGCATCTAACCTTTTACCGTATTTTGCTTGAATTCATTTCTTGCTGTTCATGCAGAATCTTGTAGTGACTGAATCAAGAGACGGCAAGGACACTACAAGTACTATTCGGGAATAGGCAAGTTTTATACCTTGGATTTAAGAATTCTTCTCGTAAGCTTTTGAAAAATGAACCTGAGCTTGCACCTTGTGCTAAGTTGCTAGTAACTTTATTCATGAATACCACAATGTCATGATGAAACAAGGGGCGTGCAACATTTGTTTACAAATCTGTGAAACTTTGTCGTTCTTTAATGATGGTGCCATATTTTCATAATTCTAACATGTTGCAGGTTGTAAGTGCTCGTCCAGGCTGCCCAAAAGCCACCAAGCAGGTTTTGTAGGTTACAGTGAGTAGCAAATCATAAGTTCATAACTATGAGAGTCCTTCATTTATACTAAACTATGTATAAATAGTTTCAAAAGCACCATCTGCAGTGCAGGTAACGCATAGTTTTATTTGTCAGTTATATATATAGCCAAGGACGAAGTGAGCATTTCTCTTACGTATCTAATTTTCTAGCATTTCTGTAACAACCGTATCATTATGTATATAATTATAAGCTTGCTGACTGTTTTTCGCCTTAATGAGATGATTGTCTACGTTGATGATGATTTAAATAACAGTTATTATATACGGTGAATCTCATTCCAACTTTTACTATTGAAATCTTGAAATTGAAATTTTTGATGGAATAATTCTTCGGACAATTGACCGTATTTCTCTGCGATCCATCCCTATTCTATTTATACTGCTTGTTATCGATAAACAATTTCTTTAATGTTTAAATTCAGTATTATTTTACTGAATTAGTAGTATGCATACCTACACAATCATATGAAATGGTTTCGGTATGTCAATCTTCTTTCCAGTTTCCACAACACATTCTCATTTTTCTTTTGTTGAACTTATTAAGAATGTGTTTTAATCAAATTAACGTAAGTTTTAGAGAATTTAATAAAAATAGACTCAATAAAAGTGAAGTTCACTGTCGTAATTGAAGCATTTAAAATAAAATTACGATTGAATCATAAACTGTAGTTATAAAAAGTAATATTAAAAGTATGTAAAAGGTGAATTAAAAATTAAAAATTTAACAATAATTGAGACGTCGTCCTTAATAAAACTGGTGCCACCCTAGACTCGCGTTTTTGTTTCGACTTGGGCAGTGTACCGGTCGATCTGTATATGCGGGTGGTTGGTAAGTACCTTAAAAAACAAAAAAATGTTTTGAAACGAAAGTTTTTAAAAATATTTTATAATAAAGAACTTCAATAATTTTAAAATTAAATAATTCAAAATATTTTATTTTAAAAATATATATCTATAAAAAGGTAAATAAAATAATGAAAAGTAATTTCAAGCCAGCTGTATGTCTTTACCCAAACCAAACAAGTATCCCTCTACTTTTCTTTTTCCTTTTTGTCTTATCTCCCCGCTGTCCAAGCAGTCGTTTAATTTCCGTCGAATATAAATAATAATAATAAATCCGTAAAATGCCAGCTCAGACGCTTCCTATCTTCGTTCTCCATTGTCACTCGCCGTTGGAATCACCGGCGAAGGCGATAGAGAAATGAATAGTAATAATAACTAATAAATAATTATCTTTATATCTTTGTTTCTTTTTGAAAATTTTGTTCTTGTTGTTGTTGTTGTTATCGTCGTGGAGGTTGAGAGATGCAGAGGCGAGGAAGCTTGTGCCAAAGTTGTCTAGCAATTCTTCTCAAATTCCTCGTGTTTCTTCAAATCTTTGCTGGAATTTCGATTATTATCTACGGCGTTTGGGTTCTCAATCGTTACCACCGCAAAGGTCTCACTTTTGATCTTGATCACCTCCCCGCTCCTTGGTAAACAATCAAATAGTCTCTGTTTTTGTTGTTGTTTTCTTTGATTGAAAATGTTGTGGTGTTCTTTTCGTTGAATTTTGGTTTGGATTTCCTGGTGCTAGGTTTGTGTGCGGACTGTTTGGAGTTGGTGCACTGCTGTGCGTGATTGCTTTTGTCGGTCAGGTTGCTGCCGAAGCCGTTAATGGATGCTGCCTCTGTTTTGTATCCTTCATAAGAATATTATTTTAGGTAATGTGAATTTTGTGACTTGTTAAGAACAAAATTTTATTTGGTTGCGGATGAAAATTTTGTTTTAGATTTACTTGCCCCTTCCTTTGTTTTGTTTGTGGCACTTTACTTTAGATTGATAAAAAGGTCATTAGCATGAACTTTCAGTACAAAATGGTGCTACTGTTGCTTTTCAGTAGTCATTTGAAACGCATGCGTCCCTTCTACTGTTGAAAGCAATTATCTTTTACATCTCTAATGGATTAGCCCGTGGCCTTTGTTTATCAAGTCTTTTGTTGTATAAACTTCATATAGTTTAGGTCATTCTTCAAATTTGGAGAGATTATGTAGCTTGCTATACTTGTAATGTGCTTTTAAGTTAGAAAAAGAGTCTCTTATTATTAGATGTTACGCTGAGGTTTGAAGAAATGTTATATCACCCCTATGCTAACCATCGAACAAGTTCAGCTTGCAAAATGCATTTCTGTCGTGTTTAATATTCCTATCCAACTAGGTAGGAACTTGATATAAAATGACCGAAATAAGCAAGTCCATGCTGTTTTCAAGAAAGATGGTAAGATGAAGTTCTGATGATTTTTCATTATATTTTTCATTACCGTATCAATTTTCAAAACACGCCAGTTATCCACCAATTCAGTTACAGTGATATTCATATGAAAATGGCAAATCCTTTTCCTGCATTCATCAAGTATACGTCGTGACTTTGTGATTCTTTGAGCAAGTGGATGTTTTCATGTTTTTCCTTAACCTGGTTTATAGTATTCAGTATTGACAACCGTACTTATACTACTTGAAGTTGCTTTGGTAGGTGTTCTTGTGCTTGACAAGCAATGGGAAGAGGTAACTTATCTTATTATATTGAGCCTGTTCGTGCCTTTTTTCCAGCTCTTCTTCTCCATCCAGTGGGCAGTTTTGTGATCATTCTCCATGTGTCTTCATGCAGGATCTTCCTAATGACTCTACTGGAGAACTTGGGAGGCTTCGTGAATTTATTGAAGCTAACTTCAACATATGTACTTGGGTTGCAGCAATTATGGTTGTTATTCAGGTGAAGTTTCTCAAAGATTACAGGTTCCATTGTGTAGCTTGTTTACTCATCTATGAAAGATAAGTTGTTTTGGAGAAGACTTGCTTAAATCGATAGTCTTCCCACTGTATTGCATGAAGCTCATTCACTGGTCTCAGTTATGAATCAGCTATCCTGTCCTGCTGCAGGCTCTAGCGCTTCTCTTGGCTGTACTTGTGAGGGCAATGATTCCAGGTGGAAACACTGATTATGACAGTGATGAAGATTTTGTTGTTCTCAGTCGCCCACTTTTAACTCCACAAGGCACCACACCATATATGGCTGCACCAGTTGATAGCAAAGGATTTCATTCAGATCTTTGGAGTTCGAGAATGAGGCAGAAGGTATGTCGTCTCTTTTATCAATTAAATCATGCTTTATAACTATGAGCTGATCCAAGATTTTGGTGAAACTGTTATGACCAGACTTTTCCATCAAAGTGACTCAGATGTTAAATCTCACTGCATTGTTAAATCTAGTTTTGGTATTTTATAGGACTTGATCATTGGGGTCGGAATATTTGTTTTGTTTATTGCTGTTATGGTCAAAAAGTAGCAAGTAGGGTTTCTACTTCAGTTGAGGAAGCACTAGATGAAGCTATATTGTTTTACTGCAGATGTTGGATAATTCCAGGATCAGAAATGTTTCTGAATGATAAGAGCAAAACTAGGGATTTTGCACTATGATGCATTCTTGAGTTTTACTAACCGTATGTAACGATGATGATTAAGAGGAATGTTTCCTCTTGTTAGATATAGTTTCATTACGGTTGATATGGGTTTGGCAGTTATATAATTATTTTGCTTTCTCTGCTGCAGTATGGGCTTAATCACAGTGACATTCAGTATAATGCTGTGGAAACAAAAGCAACATCTGCAGGTTCCAGCAGTAGTATCCAAAGGCTATGCTCTGTCATGTAACCACAACATTAAGTCACCAGCAAAAGAAATGTTAGGTAGAAGAATGCCGTTATTGCAATTATGTACTATATTTTCTTTCTGTATAGGTAGTAGACAGTTGTTCATCCATTAGCAATCACTTTCAGTTGATTTTGTTTGTTCTGCCTTGCTTGTGAGGCCATACTCTTGTTCAAATATCAGCAACAAAAATATTTTTGTTTGAGGATTTTGCGATGAATCCTGACTGTTCAGTGATATATCTCACACATCAACTTGCAGTAAACAAAAAAATGCTTATAACGGATGCGGGTGTTTTTTGTAGTGCATATTAAAAATTATTTTTTTTATTTTACGTTTTTCAATACATATTTATAAATATTTAAAAATTTTATTAAAAATTTAGATAGTGTAAAAAAATTTTACGTAATAAAAATTTTTTATTGTATAGTTTTATTATTTTTTAAAAATTAAAAAAATTATTTTTAAAAAAAATAAAAATATTTTTTATTTTAAAAAAATTTTATTTTATAAATAATTTCAAACGCACCCGCAATTTATAGACGGAATAAGCTGGAGTCTGGAGGCAGATACTCATATTTTAATTATTTGAGAGAACATAACAGCTTGCTGTATCAAGAAAAAACCATGTATAATCTTCGTAAAGCATGTTACTTGAAGATCAGTCACTAAACATCAAAAGATTTTAGACGTGTTGATCTATCTACGATGCATTATATCATGCTTACAAAAAAGGAAGAAAAACTGGAGGTATAGAGTATGGCTTCATTAAGAATATAACCAAGGATCGATTTTACAATTTATTAGCTGGTCAGGTGTGCTAATGTGTCTCCAATCAGGTCATCTAGCAGCCTCTCACAGATTTCCTTACTGAATGAATCCATGTGTAGTTGGAATATTTCATCCCATTTCCGCCCAACTAGTTCCGACTTCACCAACCTATTTACAATCTGACTTGTGTCATTGGTGTCAAGAAATGCCAGCTTTTCGTTTCCATAATGCTGCCAGCTCTTCAATAGCCTGTAAACTGCTGTTGTAACCAGAACATTGTTTTTGCCTTTCCAGTAACTCAAAGGTGACTCCAGCCACAGATGTAGATCAAGGAAAGTGTTGTTTCCTGTTTCTACCAATGCTTCATTGACAGACTCGAATGTCAACCTCCAGTTAGGTGATTGCACTCCTATGGATTGACCACTTCCACCGTTCAACTCCAATAAATGACTAACTAGCAATGGATTCAGGGGGCTCTCAAGTGAATGCCATTTGTTGAAGATGGTTGTACACTTTTCATTGTCAAATCCGGAAGACAACATCAACCTTTGGGCAACTTCAAGCTTCTCTTGCTCTTCATCTGTTTTGGTCCATGAAATTGTTGAGGCATTTGAAGAGACAGCCCCTTTATAGCCATCATTCAATGATAATGTACGGGCAATTGATTCAATTGGAGGAGATCTAGACAGCAATCCTGTGCACTCAGAAGAATAAATACTGTTATTATTGCCGAAAAAAAAAACAAAAAGGAAAGAAAGACTGTGCTAGCTGATGACTGATATCCAATTTTGCTGTTTATTAAAATATAATGCTTTGAAACAGGTTAACACATGGTAACTTACGTGGATTTGAAGTGTTATCGCAGTCACAGGTATCACGTGCATCATCTTTAAATGGTAGATCTAATACTGAAAGAGGGCTAAGCTGATCCTCACTCGCTCCAAAACTACCACTTGCCGTGGATCTTTCAGGAAGATAATTGGTCTGTGAATAGCAACTCTGTTGCTTTAGAAATATATAATGAGACATTTTGAGTGATTGTAAGACCAAGCTTACTTCATTGTACTAAATAAAAAACTAAATTTTAGTGTTTAAAACAAGAATGGTATATGATGGAGAAAATCAAATTGAAAGAAAAGGAAGGAGTTTTCGAGAACAATGTTAGTTTGCATAACAAACTTGCAGACAAAGATCACAAATTATAGGCAGAATCATTTATAATACCTTTCCAGAAGAGTGCTCTTCTGATCCACGTTGAACATGTGATGACACAAATGCCTCCTTGCCATGTAGCTTTGCAGTATGAGTAAGACCAGTTTCATCATTTTGAATTTCAGGCACTTGCAATTCTCCTTCTGTCTCATGGATGGCCTCGGTTCTGTTATCAATGAGTGCTCCACTTGATGCGACTTGAGGCGATTTGAAAGATTTGTCTCTAACTGCCCTAGTTCTGGGAAAAAATAAGCTTGAAATTTTTCCCTTGAAAGTTGACTTCAGATGATGTGTAGTTTTCTCCGACACATTAGTAGGTCTACCAATAGGAGTCTCAGGAGATACCACACGAACCTCAGTGTTTCTAAAGGCTAAAGCCAGGAGTGGACAAGAATTTGCTTGCGGCAAATTTTCTGGAGAAATCATCCTACTATCATTTGTAGCAATATTGTTTGAGCAAAGGGTAGCTGATGTATGGATAACCAGTTCGCTGCTGCAAGATTCCCCAGTTGAGGGACTGAGTTTACCAACACATCTCTCCTCTGGGCGCACCTCGGGCATAGCAAGCATCTCACCTAAAGTGTTTGAGCTCCAATCATGTGTTTCTGGTTCTTGACTTGCTCCACTTAATGACATGGCTACCCATCTCTCTGACAATCTTTTCTTAGCTTCCTTGTTAACTGATGATCGATGTGATTTGGAAGCTTTTGTAGAGGAAGATATTGAGGTTCTAGAATGCCCAGTAGTTGAAGTAACAGAAGCCAAGTTATCAGAGACATTGTTCGCATCTCCTCCAAAACAATTTTCTGATCTAGAAGTTGAGCTCTCATCTCCAACATAAAATTTATCTTGGAAGACTGGCAAATGAGCTTGACTGCTCCTCTCACTATCTACACTCTCCTGGCGACAAACTACACCGCCATGCAGCTCACTTCCTACTTCTCTGAACGTCATGGTTTCATTTGATTTGGGCGGTACACTGCAATCTCTTGCTTCACGTAGCTTTAAGAAGTAAGAAGAATCAAGCGAAATGTTTCCTTTGCGTACTTTTGCAGGGCTAGGCTTCAAGACCACTATTCTGGTTGGTTGAGATGTGGTTTCAGCCTTCAGAATGTTGAAAGAAGACTCGAAGAAGCAACTGTTGGAGAACTGTCCATCTTCTCCTCCAAAAGATTGTTGTCCTCTGTCCTCTCTCGTCGTTCCAACCTTTTTAGAAGGTTTTAATACTATGATGCGTTCTTTATGATAAGATGGTGAAATCAGATGATGGTTGTGTAAAGGTTTGGAACACATCGCAGCTGGCTCCTCAAATAAATTGATAAATACATCTTTATTAGAATTCAAGACCTCAACTGCATCATGGAACTCTTTGGATTGAAGAAAATTCTGATTTGCGGCCAATCGTTTTGCTTCAGTGAGTTTCTGGCAAACCAGGTCTATTTGATTCTCATTTCTGTCATTATGAGATTGTCGGGAATTCTTCCTCATCTCAGCTCTTGTTTGCAGCGGCCATACTTCATTTACATCACTTCTCTCCGCTCTCAGAGTAGCTTCTACTGACATATTCGACAAATGATCTTTTGAACTTCTTTCTGCAGCTAAGACTGAGGCTTCAAGCCCCATCAACCTAGCTACAACATTAGGCAGTTTTTTGTTATAGTCCATTTCCTGGGACATTTCCTTTGCTGTAAACACCTTCACCGGCATTCTTGATCTGTTTGAGGAACTCTTCCATCCCTCATTGTGCATCTATCATGTATCAAAGGATCTTTAAGTTCAATGCCAAACAAAAGTGACGCCAATCTGGAAGATGGAAATCATTATATCGCACAAACATAATGACACATCAAAATTTACCTGTTCATCTTCTGCCTGAGCTCCAAAATATGTTGCCTTCTTCTCCATAGCCGCCTTGTTACCAGGAAGTAGGATCTGTAATTTAAAGATAACATCATTCTCTGCAACTAACAGGAAAGAGGTACAACTATTGAAATGAAAGTCAGCTACAAACATAGTCCAAGAATAATATGCTATATGCTTGCCAATTGCTACAGACCAAAATAACAGTTACTAACATAAGAAGTTTGATCTTGTTCTTTCCCTTGCTTCTTATATAAAGTATTCTGAATAGAGAAAAAAAATATTACAAAAAGTAAAAGGTTTCTCAAAAGAAAAAATCTTGTTTCTCCTCACTCTCATTGATCGAATAGGGACACCTTGAATAAATCTCTTAAAAACATTGGAGTAAGCAATTACCTTGAATAAATCTTTTAAACACATAGGAATTAGCAAATCAAAGAGAAGATTCACCTGAGCTTATTCAAGTCCCATTCTTGTGACTGGAAAACAGCCAACTCGTAGGCATTCATGAATTCATAGTTTCAAAGAAAGAGCCTCTAAACACGGTAATTTAGCAACCAAAACCCCACAACTTGAAAAAAGATTTTTCACTTGAAAAATATACGCTAGTTAACGTGAATTCATCTCAACTGAAGACAAAATTGAAACATAGGTATGTAGCACCAGTTCAAAGATCCGTAAAAAAGAAGAAGACAAATTCATGGAGCAGTAGCAAAATAGTAAAACCTGCTTGATCAAAGCTGGTTGAAAAACAAATAACAGTGTTTAATAAAAAAAAAAGAACGAGAGAGAATCAAACTTTAATCATCAACCAGCACAGGGACAACTGATCATAATAGAAACAACAACAGAAAAAACTCAACATCAAATAGTGGCTTATCGCAGAACGAAAACGAAAGCTCAATGAATCACAGACTAGAAAGAACTGAAGCAACTGAAAGATTTCAGAAAGCATCAAAAGAAGGTACCGTCATTTCAAGAAGGAAACAGCTACCTGTCGATTCTTGGGCCTTCGCTGTAGCTGCTGCAGCGCAGTGAAGCAGAGGGAGTGCGGCGAAGGCCGTGGGCCGATTTAATTAATTAATTCATTTCCACAACAAGCCAAACCAGTTTTGGTCACGGAGAGCATGTGAGCAGAACGGCCCAGACAAGAAAATAACGTTAAAATAATTTTGACCCGGTCTGAGTTCAAATTCAGTAAATATGAAATTCAATTTCAAGAAATTCAACTCAAACTATTCGATGAGACTATTCATTCCATCAGTAAGTAGCAATGTGCGCCGCTGCCGTTATACTAGTGTAGTGTTCTGGCAAATGCTTTTTTTCTTTAACATAACTCCTGTTATGTTTGAATCAGAATTCTTCATCGCAACAGTCGCTCTGTCTAATCACACAAAGAAATTGAAATAAGTGTTAGTTTTAAATATTTGAAACTGAATTTTATGAAAATAAAAAGTAAGAAATAAAAATTTTTTTAAAAATAAAATAGAAATAAAATTTCGTATTTGTGTTTCAATAGATTTTGAAAGTATATTAAAAATTAAAAAATATAGTTGTATTGGAAAGTGTGTAAATAAAAAAATTTGAACTAAAATTTTGTATATAAAAATAGAGTTCTGAATTTTTTGTATAATTAAACTATATGAACTGTTCGAAATTCAAAATTTCACAGAATAAAGTAGAATAACATGTCCTAAAAATAAAATTTTGTATAAGGTATGAGTTACAGGCCTAATAAAGAACTTCGGCCTTACTACTGTATGGGCTCTGAAGTAACAGGCCTAACAAATTCCAAGCCCATTATGTATGGCCCTACACTGCAATCAAGCCCATGTAATGAAGACAGTTTCCCTCCACTGTCTCACATTTTGCGGAAACCACGTTTATTTCGTGTTTATTACGACAAAGGTACGCCAAAGATATTTTCCCCCAAACTGGGTCCCACATAAGATGTGAGGGATCCTTATAAATTGAATTGCGCACAAGCACAGCCGTTCATGAAACGCGGGTTTTTCCAGAAACATCTTCGCGGGTTCAGTAACGCATTTGCTCGCCTGAAGCAAAGCAAGCTTTCGGTTTCAGTTTCAGGTAATGGCAGACAGCTTCAGTCTCACGGGAGCCAACGCTGCCCTCCACTGCCCTGCTTCAGATCACCGGCTTTACGGTCACCTTCCTCCGCTTACCGTTTTCTCACTACCTTCTCAACCACCGCGTCTCTCGCGATCATCTGCCGCTGTACGTTGCTGTGGCAGCAGTGATGTCAACGTTAGCTCGATTTCGCTGCCTTCGTTTGGTTCTAGAATGGAGGAATCTGTTAGGAGAACTGTTGCGGAGAATCCCGTAGTGATCTACTCCAAGACCTGGTGCTCGTGAGTCACCGATCGTCTCCTGAACGTTTATATTTACTTAATATTGTGTGAAATCGAGATCTCGTGATTTGAGTTATTGATCGATCATTGATTGAGAGATTTTGTTGGTGATGGAGGTATTCGTGGGAGGTGAAGGCGTTATTCAAGCGTCTTGGAGTGGATCCTGTTGTCATCGAGCTCGATAAGCTTGGTATGTTCTTTCCATGTGTTTATGTTAACAATTGAAATGGATTTCTTTGAATAGATGGAGAATTGTGGTTATTAGGCCTTTTTGTCTTTTAAATTTGGTGTTATTGCCAACTTATGTATTATTGCTGAGGTTGAGGTGAAGTTTAGTGATTGAATGACTGAATAATTGAAGGTTTGTGGGGATTTATGAAATAAAAGAATCATTGATGTGGGCCTCTTAATAGTAAAGAAGGTAACTGACTGGTTGTAGGGGGAATAATTGAAAGCAAAGAGGGTTGTTACTTTCAATAGAAAAATCTGTTTTGTATCACTAGCTCCTGCTGTACTTTTTAGTTCCATCGACGCACTTGATTTGAAAAACATATACAGTTAAACTTGAAATGTCAGTCCTTTGTAGTTCTTGGTCAGCATTCCTCTTCTGTTATGTTATTCTCATTGCTGGAATCTGGATGTGCACATACCACATTACACTCCCCCACATACACTCCTCTTCTGAAGGATCTAAAAGCCTCATTTTGTCAAAGATGTACTTGTGAACAGCGTTAGGAAAATAATCCTAATTCTGTTTTTTGAAGTGAAATACACTAAAACCTCGAACCTGTTGTTGGTTCCTCCAAAATGGTGTGTGGCTTGGCTGTTGTATAATTCTTTAGCTTAAGCAAAGGCTGCTTATGAAGCTATTAATCCTTTCTAGGATAGTTGGTCATGCAAAATGCTGCTTCCCTATTCTTGTAGCTAATTCATAGTTGCAACTGCTTGCTGATTATATTTGGCACATTATGCTGCCAGCTGATCGACTGCATGTATATTTGTTCAGGTCCTCAGGGGCCACAGCTTCAGAGGCTATTGGAGAGAATGACAGGACAGTATACCGTTCCTAATGTTTTCATTGGTAAGCCATAATGATATTTGTGTTTTTGTTTTAATTTTTGTTTAGTTCTTCGATAAGGTTATGGCCTGACTTTGTTTATCTACTTATTTCTTTTGTATCTTTTCTGTTATTTGGTTCCATTCAGGGTTCTAATTCAGCAAGTACTTAGAAGTCTGTCTAGTCAATACTTGTAAACCAGACCTTCCATTATTCTGTAGACTCTTGTATTTTCTAACATTTTGGAAAGGTTCTTCCTATGGGTTTTAATGCATCCATGTGTCCCATTATTTAGGTAGTTCAGCTTTGTAAAGATTAGTATATAATTTTCTTTCTTCTTTGTGATTTTAATTTTCTTTGAACTTCTTTTGACAGGGGGAAAGCATATAGGTGGCTGTACAGGTATCTTTCCATTCTTGTCCTCATATTAATTGATCATCTAGGTTGTTGAGCATGTATCTAGTGAATGTTATGTGAATCATTCTTTTTCTTATGCTCCTTAAGCTGGTTTGTGTTTGTGGGAATTGATTGATCAATTACTTCTTAAAATTAAGAGGATGGCTTATGTACTATACACCTGCGTGGATCCAATTGCAAACACTTAAAATTATAAGTTGGAGAGATGAAGAATCTTGACTTAAATAGTGTAGGCACCTATTCCCTTCTAAGAACTCTTTGACATAGCAGGAGCCATGACTGTCACAATTTCAAACGTATACTTAATATGTTACGCTAGATGTGGCGTCATAATTAGTCTTGAGACAGGTTGAATTCAATTGAGCCCAAGGCAGTCATAAAGAGCTGATACACTACCAATAGTGGAAATGAATGAAGCGGGTTTTGGTTTTGGAACCTTCTCTTGAGGCCCTGTTTATCTGACGGAAAAAAGAATGCAGGTTCATCCTGTCCAGGGTCAAATGGATTCTATACTAGCTTAAACTGTAGCAATATTTGTCTTGAGTTGAGTAAATCTCCATTGTTACATGAAGCTTGCTATTTTTACTATCTGGTGCAAAAGCAGCAGATAAATTGTTTCTCTTTGTAAGAACTGAAGCTGAAGAGTGTCATTATGTATATAATGGAATTCTTGATAGCTTCAGTTGTTTTCTCATGCAGATACCGTGAAACTTCACCATAAAGGAGAGCTCACTAAGCTACTATCTGAAATAACTATTGGCACCATGAGTTTCCAAAAGCCTCGATCAGCAGCTCCCAGTTGATCTTTAAAAAAAAAAAATTCGAGCCAAGATGGTAAATTTCTGACCTGCTACTTTCTTGATTAGTGATCGTGTTTTTTTTCAACTGGATGCAGTCTCATCTCTCCAGAGTACGCATTTTATAGATGAAAATAATGCTTTTTGAGAGTCACTTACATAAATGTGGAGCTATTTGATGGTGGATTAACATGGTGAGTTATTTATTGCAGTTGTTGTTAGATCCTGTTGAGTGTCATGCATTACAGAATATGTTCAAGAGTCCAACTAAAGAAATTCGAGCAGCTACTACTATTACTATGAGATGGTTAGATCATCTGTCTCCTATATAAAGATGAGAAAAGATACTTGGTCACCTAAGGGAACCAGAACGATTTGTTCAGTCTGAAGCAGAAAAGATGAATCTGCAAATGGGAAGGATTAGGTCTAATAAGCGAACAGCAGTAAGATTTGTTCCTTGTATTTATTATCTATTATTTATTATTTGAGGAATATGCATATAGCAGGCTTACGACGAATGTTTGGGGTCTCTGTATAATATGGGTAGGACCTGTATTTGTCGATTATTATAATTGCTATTCATTTATGAGTGATTGTGCGTGTATCTTCGTTATATTCCTTCTTTTTCTGTTTTTATAAACTTTCGTAAATTCTTCTGCTACAGAATCTCTCTGTTTTGATGCTGTCCTGTTTGGTCTAAGCGAACAGAATGCTATACCTGAAGTTTCAGACTTCTTGCTCCATCTGCCACAGATTCTGCAGCTGAGGCCTGTCCTTCACTTCCGCGTGCACCGTAAATTAGAACAGAAACGAGTTTCCAAGCAGTGCGTTATCAGGAGGACAAAGCATCGCATTAATGCTTGTTTATTTGTTAGTAACTATTTCGAAAATAAGTTTTTAAAAATAAAAATATTAAATTATTTTTACAAACATAATTTTAAAACTTTTTAAAATTTATCTTTTAATAAAAGAATAAAGATTGAATGAAATAAACACGTCCTTAGCTTCGAAGCCGAAGGCATCAATTAATTTGCAACCTTTCGGATAACAGTGATGATTCCTATAGCGTAGGAATCGCGATCAACCATGAACCAGCGTTTTGAAACCGTCACGAGCTGTTTCGCCCACTCGTCAATGTCGGGTGTCAAGGAAAGAGGACTGGGGGTGGGAGATCTGGAACCACCTTTGCTACTACATCAGTGTTCCTGATCCTTAGAAAGGAGGAACTTGTCCGTTCTTTCCAGTCTGGTAATTAGATGACTTTAGCAGATCTGCATGCGAGATTGGAGCTTTCTAGTATATGAAATGGCTGTCGCTAGCTTTTCCTTCTACCATGCTTGTTTCGGTCAAGCATTCTACCGTAATGTTGTACGTAAATGGCCTTGACCAGCAAGTATCTGCTTCTTTTCAGTCTAGGTATCTAATGCAGGAGTTGTTTGGATTTGAAAGGATGTGCTTTTCCATCTAGATAAAACGTTGTTTAAATCTGCGGCTTTAACTCTCCAGCAATCTGTACATCAACTGAAACTGAAATGGAGAAAAGAGAGACCCTATTTGAGACATTCATCCACATAAACAGAAAAATATGTATTATAATAAAATGAAAGCGAAAGAACAGCGAAACAACACTAGCCAAAAAGTGATTTCTGAACCTTCAACAAGAACCAGCCGCTGGTGCATCCTCATGATACAAAAAATAAACGTTACTGACAAGTATACAAAATTCTGAAGAAACAGCTCTCTAGTGTCATTACATCATAGCCTCAGATCTTAAATATGCAAAAATTTCAGGTACATTGCCATAAGAAAGAATGGATTAACCTAGAACTCCCACCTCTTTGCATAGACAATGTGGTTCTTTTCATTTTATACTCCAGAAAGTTTAGTAATCCATTCCTCCCATTCCTCCTCCCATTGCAGGGGAGTCCTTCTCTTCTTTCGGAAGCTCCACAATAATAGCTTCAGTTGTCGTCATCAAGGAAGATACACTGCATTAACAGAAAATATTTTCATTAGTACATAAACAGTCATGCACATATAAATGCTTGATACACATTTTGGTTTAGCAAATTGAAAATTGCCTACACTACGAAGGGCGTGTTTACTAGACTATAAACTCACTTTTTCAGAAGTGAGTTTAAAAAAGTAAAATTAAAAATATTTAATAAAAAATAATATTTTATAATTATTTTATATTATAAGTAAATTATAATTAAATTTTAATAAATAAATTTTTAATAAATATAATTTATTTTAATTTTTTAAGTTATTTTTTATTGAAAGTGAGTTTAAAAAAAATGAATTTGGAGGGGTATGTAAACACACCCAAAGTAAGCTTCACAACCAAGAAAATGATTATTCATGATATTGATCAACGATGAGCTCACTCTTTTCATAGACTACACTAAACTTCACAACAAGACAAAAAATAAGTCCTACTTCATGCAGCCAAACACAAAAAAGGAGAATCCTAATTTTGCAGTAGCAAGCAACAAGAAACTCCCCTGTATCACTTGTGGTGAGCACCGACACTAAGAAACAGATCTTTTCAGCATAACAAACACGAGTGCACCGAAATCAAAACCCAAGGCTACACTAAACTTAGTTCTTGAAACAACAAAATCAAGAAGCATACCTTGCAGCATCTACCAAAGCAGTTCTAATGACTTTTAGGGGATCAATGACACCAGCTTTGACCATATCCACATATTCCCCTGTATGTGCATGGAGACAATAAGTAGAACAACAAATACACCAGAACAAGATTCAATACTTCAAAGTAGGGTGCTTAAGGAACAAACCTTTAGCAGCGTCATAGCCAAAATCAGGATTATCCTGCTCCAAAAGTTTACCAACAACTACTGCTCCCTCAACACCAGCATTGGAGGCAATAGTGTACACTGGAGTCTGCATTGTAAAACGCATTCTTAACATTTTTATCAATACAAGCCAAAGAGATGCACAATCTAGCTCTACTAGTAAGTAGCTAGATGAATTGTACATACATACCTTTAAAGCATTTTGTATGATTTGTACTCCTATCTTCTGGTCAAAATTTGCAGTCTGCAGACTGTCAAGATCTTTGGATGCATAAAGAAGAGCAACACCACCACCTACATATGGAAGGCTTCCCATGTCAAAACTACCAGAAAATTTCAGACAAGCAACATAATGAATCTGAAGAATACTAAACCTGGTAGAATTCCCTCTTCGACAGCAGCCTTCGTAGCATTCAGAGCATCCGTTACCCTATCTTTCTTCTCCCCTACTTCTGCTTCGCTGGCCCCACCAATCTGCAAAAGTTGTACACACCAATATATAACTTAGAAATTAGAATAAGTGAGAGAACCAACTCCTAACACACAACAACATACACTGTTAGAAGGCCATACATATTGGTACCTACTTCAACAAAATTTTCAGTTAATTTTCAATGTTTCAATTGCTCCTATATATTATGATTGCAAAGCAGATATTAGAAAGCAAATTTAAACTAGCAACAATTGGCCAAATCACAGGGAAAATCTACATCTCACAGAATATCCCGATATTGTCTCTCTACCATCAGCATGAACAACCTATCACATTTATTTTTCTATCACAAACAACACAAATATAAAAAGAAATATACTTGTACTGGACGTGGTATTTTTGCTCTACCCAATAAGTGATTCTTTGATAGCAATAGATAAGCAAATTAATTATAAGTTGTTGGAAACTTCCTCTCTTGAAACCATAGCTGCATTCCTTTAAAGGACACAAAATACTTTGAAGTGATTTTTCTCCTTAGTTAATGTCCATCCTGGACATCTGTGTTAGCGCATGCTTGCAAACAACTTCCAGCAGCAAACCACACTATGAACACAACATTACCCGAACAACCTCAATGCCTATCAGAAAATTCCATGAAATGATGCACAGGGCCAATACCAAAGCCATATGCTTCATACTTAATTCTACTAGAGTTGGACATAAGAAGGAAGGCAGAAGTACTGAAGATGGCAAGTAAAAAATCATCTAGATGCATGTGAAGTGCTTACCTTCAGAACAGCAACACCACCAGAAAGCTTTGCTAGTCGTTCCTGCAGCTTCTCTTTGTCATAATCAGAGGTGCTTACTTCAATAGCTGATCTTATCTGTTTAAGCAAAAGGTATAACGATTATTAGCACCATATTACAAATGTTGGCCATCTACATTGCATACATACATTAGCAAAATTCCCAATTGATTATCGTCATGACAATGTTAAAACACACCTGTTCACACCTCTCTTCAATGGCCTTCTTGTCACCAGCACCATCAAGAATTACAGTATCATCTTTTGAAATAGTCACCTGCAAGAATCCCAATTTGAAGAGTTGTCTTCAAGAATCAAACCTCAATAAGTGACCAGAGAACTAGTATTAATAACACAAGTTTGTCTTCCAAGACTCAAGAGATGATATCTCAAGAAACCTCAATAAGATAGACAAGATAGAATACAACACACCGAAAAGATTAAATGTGCAGTACCTTCTTGCATGTCCCAAGCATATCAAGTTCTACTTTTTCAAGGTTCATGCCAAGCTCTTCTGTTATAACCTGAAAAGTGAAAGACATGATAGTTAGGCTATAAATTACCATGAAAGATAGTTGAAGAAAACCCTGATAAACAGCACTCACTTCTCCCCCAGTTAGAGTTGCGAGGTCCTGCAAGCCAGCTTTCCTGTTCTCTCCAAATCCTGGAGCTTTGACGGCACAAACCTAAATATACCCAAAAGTAGTCAGGTTATGATTATGCCACTGTAGAGGAATTTTAATAAATTCACAACAAACAAGAATAAGAACCAACAGTTGTCGGAAAGATAACTGACCTTGATACCAGCACGTAGCTTATTCAGAATGAGAGTAGCCAATGCATCACTTTCTACATCCTCAGCCACAATTAGGAGCGGCCTTTGTCTCTAATCAAATGCAGAAATATGAGATTACAATGCAATTGAGCTACAGAATGCTCTAAATCTAATCCACAAAAGGAAAAATGTGGGAAGTAAACAAAAAAACAAACAAAGAATACCTTCAAAGCCAACTCCAACACCTTCACCACTGCATTGATGCTGGATATCTTTTTCTCATGAATCAAAATTAGTGGATCCTCAAGCTCCTGCAAGAACAATGATAGTTATGGCGATGGCTCCTTTAGATGGTAAACCGAAATCACGTGATAAGTTCATGGAAAACCACTTACACATTTTTGGTTCTTTTGGTTAGTGATGAAGTACGGAGAGATATACCCTCTATCAAGTTTCATTCCCTCGACAACTTCCAGCTCATTGTACAAAGTTTTCCCATCCTGAGGCAGTTCATTTTCTCAATTGAGGATTCACAATCTTAACAAACACATAAATGAGAGAACCTCACAAATAGCGATTTCAGTTACAACAGGAAGTAAAATTGTTTTCAAATAAAAGGTCAGAAGTAGAAGATACTTGTATAGTGATGACGCCTTCCTTGCCAACTTTTTCCATGGCTTTTGCTATGAGCTCACCAATCTCTCTTTCACCGTTAGCTGAGATAGTACCAACCTTTGCCAAAGCAAATAGATTAGAGTATCACAAGCATTCAAGCCATTAAGATGGGAATTTTTGAAAGAAGGCACATATACAACCAACAAGACAAAAATAGAAGATGATAAAAATCCATAAACAGAGTACCTGAGCAATCTCTTCTGATGTGCTTATCATTCTAGCTCTGCTCTTAAGGTTTGTGACCACAGCATCAACTGCCATTGAGATGCCCCGTCTTAGATCCATAGCATTCATTCCAGCAGCGACAGACTTGCATCCCTCAGCAAATATGGCTCTGGTAAGAACAGTAGCACAAGTAGTACCTATGTAAAGCAAAACATGACATCAGTAACAGTAGAAGGCTACAGATAATCCTAACAGTGAGAAGGAAAAACAACTCATCAAAATAGTGAGCAAGAAATACAACTCACCATCACCAGCAACATCATTAGTAGCGTTTGCGACCTGCTTAACAAGACTTGCACCAACATTCTTAACTTTATCCTTAAACTCAATGCTCTTTGCAACAGTCACACCATCCTTTGTCACTTTTGGGGCACCAAAACTTTGCTCAATCACAACATTCCGACCCTTCAGGGCATAATGAGAAAACAATTTCCAATTGTAAATAGCCTACTTTGATATGACACTAATGCTCACAAGTGACCAAATGCTCAATTCCATGCATCAATAAAAGCAGATCATTATCCTTTTATACTAATCTAAACTTACTTCCTTAATGAAGATATACATGCATTTCTAATCAACAGAAAACAGAGTCCATCCTCAACCCGGAACCTAACCAAGCCAAGTTAATTGCAAGTGAAATCTCACAGAAGAAAAGTTTGATGTTCGCGATATGTCCATGGTACCTTGGGTCCCATAGTAACTTTAACTGCGTCAGCAAGCTCTTCAACACCCTTGAGCATCACAGCGCGTGCCTCAACCCCAAACCTGATATCTTTGGCTGCATAGTTTCTGGTCCAGCACAACCTACTTCCAATCTACACCAAGTCATAACAACAATCAATCACCCCACAAACCGGACAGAATGTTGAGAATGAAAGAAGCACACGATCAGAACTGCTATATCCAGACATAAACTCCATTCTTCAATGTAATGAACAAAAAAAAAAAAAAGAACAAACAAACAAACAAAACAAACTGAGTTTGGACGAATTTGTTTCGAAATCTCACCTGCCAACTGCTAGAGCTCGCAGCATTCCTAAAATTCAACAAAAATGAGAATAAAAAATTATCAAAAACTGTAAAAGTTTTTTTTTTTTTTTAAAGGAATCAATAAACCATCAATCAAATAGATAAAGCAATCGCATAGTTAGATATTCTCCCACCTGGTCTTGGATGCGAGGCTAGTGATAGCTCTATACATTGTAGCTCGGCGATATTGATCAAGAAAAACACGAAGCCAAAGAGATCCGAAACCAAAGAGAACAAAGAAAAACGAGAGCAGTGAAGCAGAAGAGAGATTTGAAATGGCGAGTGGGCGAGAGAGTATTATTAACAAACAAGATGGAAGGGCGGGCGCAAGAAGGTCCTCGAGAGAGTGAGGGAGTCTCTAGAAGGATATTCTGGTTCTAGGGTTTTAAGCGGGTTTTCGTTAGCGAAGACGGCGCCGGTTTTAAAATTTAAACCCAAAACATAACCTTAATTCGCGACACCGTGGCCATAGCAATTTTTATATTAGCAAAAGTTGGACGTTATTAATTATTAATTATCATCTCGTTACAACTACCAATAGTGATTATCATTTACCATAAGTTGCATCTTTTACTTATTGTGATTTTGCAGAAATTGAACATAAGGGCGTCTCCTGTCTAAATCAAGCATTAGAGAGTGGAAACTGCAAAATGCCATTCGATTGCAACACGCGGACGAGATATGAACCAGGTAATTCTTGTGGCTTAAAAATCCACCCATGAATTTGTTTCATAACAGAATGAACATGAGATTCCCTGGTGCTTGTTTCAAATACACTATATTCTACTTTCTTTTTCAAGATTTTGGAATTTAATCACCGCGTTCAATTGTCACTTCAAATTTTACTCTCTTTCACATCAATTTCACTTGTTTCAAATATCACTCCAAACTCTTAACTTCCACTAAAATTCACTTCTCGGCGAACACTATTTTCATAAATTCAATTACATGTATTTAAAGCACGCCCTAAAAATCACAAGCAAAAAACATGACACAGCCTCAATATTACTCAGTGAAACTATTCGTAGCAGAATCGAAGTCTAATTATACAGTTTAAACTAAGGATGTGAAAATAATTCACAAGCTTTTACCAAATAACAGCACTCCATAAATTTGGTAAATCTGGCTCTCAGACATGAGAGACACCATCTGTATGTGGTAGTTATTAACTACAACAAATAAAGACCAACTAAAAATGGCAAGACAGCATTTCTACGAAGGAAAACCCCACCCATCAAATGCAAATAAACAATAAAAAGCAACCCATTCCCACAAAAACAATTGCCTACATACATTTTACATACACAAATAATACAATAACCCAAAACCTACGGCTATCCACAAAAAAGAAGGGGGGAAAATGAACATATCAATGGTTAGCATCAATTGGTGTGCCAGATCTTGACTGTGAGATCCTGTTTGCATAAATAGTAACCAACCGCAATTGTGTGCTGTTAAGCCCCTCCAAGTATGGTAAGAATGCCTTGCCAAGCATAATATAGATATCCACTAAACAGAATACAACCGTCTGCAGAAAGTTCAAGTTAGCAAGGGTAGAGATGTGACAGATGGAAAAATATTATTCCTGTATACAACCTCTTGACTATGATCTTCAGTTCAGGATCAGTAATCAAAATTAATTACAGAAGAAAAATTCTCAAAAGACGATAAATTACAAACCTTACGGACATCTGGACTTTGATTCTGAAATGCATCAAAAAGCGCTGGAAGGAATGAGGGAAGCTGAGCCATTAATTCCTCCTGCGAAAGCCTACCCACAAGCTAGAACCCAATAAACAAGAAGAAAGATTAGGAAGTATAATCTCGCAAACTATATCCATAGATCTAGTATAGCATTTCAGATACATGTAAACATGTTATCTAGTTTCGATCTCCCATAAATGAGATAAATGAACAATTTCTTAAAAGCAAAGCAATAAACTAACAATTATTATTATTAATAGCTTCCAAACATTCCTTACTTTAGTGAATTTAGTCCAACCTACGTCAGCCCCTATTGCTAACATACCGGTCTAAGACATGGGAAGTTGTGTAAAAGGAACATTCGGCATTGACCTTACTTTTGCGAAATTATACACTGCTTGATAAAACTAAAAAAGCTCCAAAATTTGTCGCGAAACTGTAGAGAAAAGGCAGTAAAGTCTAAAAGGATCTCCGCCAAAAGCGGATAAACATGAGTCAGTGAAATAGGATAAACTTGCACCAGTGTCATAGAAGTTATTTAACCCAAAAGAAAATAGACCTGGACTTGGCAAGAAATAGTGAAAACCAAAGCTCTCATCCAAGCCAGTAATGACAAACCACATAGAAAGGAGAAATACCTTGGTCAAACAATTGATGCAAACGACTAGGATTTTCTCATCATCAGTAACCAACAAAGGGATAATTACCTGTAACCAAAACAAAATTAGGCATATTGCGCCTATAGAAGGGGAATATAAGCTAATAACCATGCAGCATACCGCAAGGCATCTAAACGGATCGTGCTGTGTTAAAACTACTGATAGACAATGATGTGCTTCAGTTGACACCTGCAGTGTTAGAAAATGAAAGTTCGACATAAATCAGTGTACAACGTGATCCAAAAAGTAAAATAAAAACAGATCTGAATACCTTAGCAACCACATCCTTGGTCACATGAAGCAATTTTTCAATAACAATCTCAATGGAATCTTCCATGGACTCTTTCTGTTAATAAATAGATCATCCATTTGAACAGTAAGAAACAAGTACTCCTTCACAGAGTAAAGATATGCAGATAAAGTCAACCAAAATAGTTCCAAAAGGTTACAAGGACCTGATTGTTAAGCATTTCCAGCATCAAAGAGAGAGCAAGCTCTCTTGTAGATGAATCAGCATTATCCACAGCCTCAAGCACAGCAGTTAAGATTTGATTAAAATGCTGCATGCAGTGCATTAAATTGAACAGTAAGCCCATAATCAAAAAGCTGGATACAGACGAGCAAGCACAAAAAAATGATAAACAGGTCTGTGACAACTATAGTAAACCAAGTTACTTGCCAACTAATTAACAAGTCTTAACCTCTACCTTGGTCCAAACAGACTGGTCGTTGACCAAAGAAGCTTTGACCAATTGTTGCAAGGCATCACGCTTGCTTGTGCTATTATTCTCATTGCTCCCATTACAAACCTAGAAAAAAACACATCAAAAAAGAAAAGGTAAAATGCATGCATAAAGAATAACTTAAACCATCATTTGCCAAATACCTGTACCAGAAATAGTTTCCGTCTGTTATAAGCATAATTCCTACTAGAAAAATAACTAAGCAGCAAACAGCACAGCACTAACTGGTGACTCATAAGCCAACTTAATCACTGAAGAGTGAAAGTCGCAATTTTTGAGCCTATGGGGCATAGCAGTTTCCCCCTAGAATAATTAGGTGGAGCACAAATTAGAGACGCATGTCAGGACATGTGAACCTTTTTTCTTACTACCTGATGAAGGAGTTGGGGAATGCTGGATCCAGTATCTAAATCGGAGTGGTTGTTTGAAGATTCTAACTTCTCTTGATTGGACTCAACATCTCCACCAACTGTAGTCTTCTTCCCATCAGAGCTTAACAATTGGGTTATATCCAATCTTGGAGTTGCAGTAGGACTCTCAATTTCAACACTAAGCTCAATCTTTTCAGGAGGATTTGTCCATGATCCAGTACTTTCCAGAAGAGTGGCACTACTATATATCAAATTAGTGCTTTTGGGACCAAGAATTTCACTATCAGAGGCGGCATCAAAACTTCGAGCAATATTCTGTTGGTTCTGACCAGAAGCTGTTCGACCAGTTAACGCCATTTGGGATGACTCTTGCATTGAAGTCCACTTTCTCCCACCGTCACCATCCACAGAGCCAGGTGAGTATAGCCCAAAAAGGTGAGCTTTCCTTGAAATGCCACCAAATCCTTCATCAGAGGATGTTCCCATAGCATCTGATTGATCATAGAAGGACTTAGAACGTTGACGCTCTTTCTTGTTTTGCAAGTGGTTGACAATGTCTACCTCTATACGAGGAGTGTACTGCTTTAGTGCCCTTCTTAGTGAATTCTGCTCCTCAACGGACAGACCAAGAATGAAATTAAGGACAGATGACGAATCAAAATGGGAGTATACTGAAATTATACCCGAAATAGAAGCTTCTTTCAATTTTGTGTTCTTATCATGTACTAAAGGTGCTAATTTTGTGAGCCATAGCTTAAGAAAGCCACTACTGGTATAGCCATCAGAATTCATTCTGTGCTTATTAAACGACTTATTAGCAAACTCTATAACAGCCAACTTCGCCTTAGGAGACCTCTGTTCATCCAAGGAACGGACTAGAGCAGGGAGCAGCAACTCAACACTATAAGTCTTGCCAACAATTTCCAAGGTTCTCGTGCATGATTGTCTGACCAGTTCCTTTGGGTCAATTAACCGTGAAAAAACATGTGGCAATGATCTTTCAATATAACTTTCAAAATGTTTTCTGCAAGCTGGGATGATCTCCGTCAGTGTGGAAAGAGCTGCCTGTGCAACTTTGTGGTGAGGATCATCCAAATGTAGAAAAAATAATTTCATGACCTTCTCGAAGCTTTGGGTAACTTCTTGAATGCCCCTTGGTCCTTGCTGCAACAAAGTTCGGAGATAATTAAATGCTGCAACCCTAGCAACCCAATCAGAACTAGAACTCAAACCTTCTGTAAGTGCATCAGTGAGAGATGACGGACCATCGACAAAGCCACTCACATCACCCAGTCCCATTTGGCTATCATCAAAACTGCTTCTTCCACTAGTTGCAGACCTACTTGCCACTTGATTTCTTAAAAGTGGTCTTTGAAAATTAGGAACATAGCTACCATGAGACTCCCTATAGCCAGCTTCCCTAGAAGCAATGTGATGGCGTTCAATTTGATTGTTAGGAAATCTCCTCATTGCTCGCACATTATCTTCATGGAGACCTACTTCCTGCAATCTTTCAGAAGACCTTTTAGCAGAATAGGATAACGCTGAGATGGAATCAGATGATAGGTGGCCAATATAAGACAATTTAGTAGGGTCCCTGTATGCTTGTATCTGAGCTGGGGCATCATGTATATTTGCACTGGCATTCCTGGTCACACTGCTCCTAGAAATATTAGTTGCCGATGGATCAACCAATACTGCATTTGCCAAAGACAAATGATCAGTAGCAGGAAGTGCTGCTGGATATGGTGGGTCACGAGCCGATGGAGGATCAACTCCTACACTAGGAGGAAAGGGAAAAGGAAAGAATATTAAACCTTAAACCCTTCCAAGAAGATCATGGACACTTGAATTTTCACATGCAATAATGGATATCTTCTTGACATAGTTATATAAACTAGAAGGGTAACTAAGCAACTCATGAGATACCTAGATCCAAGCTGGCTGATCGTCGAATAGTGGAGTTTGGCTTCTCTGATACACTCACGCCCCTTAGCAAGTTCTCAATGGCCGAAACCTTTTGCTTGCTTGCATGAAGCACACTTTCAAGGCTTCTTTCAGAACCTTCCCTTTGAGACATAAGTGAGCTGCCAGATGATGCAGACTTGCCTGAAGTAATACTTGCAGTCTTATCCATAGCAACAATAGCAGAAGCTCCATATCCAGGGAGACTAGAAGTAGGCATATTAGAAGAAACACGAGATAATTGGACCCCTCTCTCCCGAAGTGAAGGAGATGCATATCTTTTATGGATACCTCCATCTTCATCATTTATTATCTGCATTACATAATCTAAGAACCAATTGCCTTGTCTAAACATTAAACAAAGATAAATTCATCAAATCCATAATTAATACCCTTTGTATGACAGGATCAAAAGACTGAAGAAGTCGGCGGGAACGCTCCGGCCATGTTTTCGCAAATAATCGATAGCAAGTTCTTGCTGTAGAGCGCACCTTTGATTTGAAAAGTAGAAAAAGTGTCATGTCTATCTAACCTGATTACGAAGATATTATTTTAGCAACATGCATGACAATCGTCTTTCCTAACGCATACCTCACCCATCGCATCTGCAACGCAGCACTTTATGAGATCTTCATATAGGTCAGCAGACTTCTGTATCTCAGGGGCATCAGCCCAGTACTCCAGTACCAAAAGAGCATACTCACAACATCTGCATTACCAAAAGAGAAACTGAGAGAAAAGAAAACCAGTATGTACCTTGGATAAGTTTGAACCTACCTAGCACGAAGAACTGCATTTCGGTCATTCTTTGCACTATCAGCAATTTTGGTAAGAACACGAGCAACTTTACAATTACGCAGCATCTGAAACACAACTGGTTAAAATGATATAAAGAACTGAAAGACTAACATAAACAGTAACTTCACTTTTTTACCGTCTTTATGCAGTTATCTGCCGACTCTGCAATCACAAGAACGGTTATCACAACAAGCTTAAAAAGTACCTGGACAGATACACATGGCGTGTCAATACAAATTCAAATACAAGCATTTGAAGTAATCCATACATTACCGGAATGAACAATTCTGCACAAGCTTCAAAATCACCCAGAAGTTCTTTTGACAATAAATTTAACAAATGGCAAGCCTACAAGAAGTAAGTCCAGTCAGGGATACTGTCACAAGGTCATCCAACCATGGTAGCAGACATACATGACAATTAAGAAACACCGTCTTGTAAAATGCATAAGATGGTTTGCATAAGATTAAACCTGCTTAACAATGCTGGAACGTCTATCAGATAATTGTGTGCTCAATGGGGGAACAAGTTGCTTCAGAAGCATGGGAAATGATGGATATTCAGTTGCACCTGAACATTGGTTAAACACCCAGAAATATTAGTAACGGCAAAGATCCACAAGTACGAAGATGTTGACGAGTTAGACCTATGCATGCCAAAAGCATAGAAGAAGGCAAACAATTTATTTACAAATTAATATTTGAAGCACTGGCAGTAATATGAAAGCTGATATCCTATTTTTCTAGACCATAGCGGGTAAGGCAATGCCCTTTGAGTGAATTGAAAATTATTTGATCGGCCAAAATGTAGCAGAACATCATATCCCAAGATGCATTCACATGCCCTAAAGTTTACCATACAATCAATTTCTCTTCCAACTACTTTGCTTGTAAAGCTATCTGGTTGCAAGCACTTCTGAATTGACCATCTCAGCCATATCCACTAAGGGAAAAAAGTTCAAAAGAGAATACACAATAAGTTTAATATCAAATTTATAGGTAAAGTGGCTTATGTGGTACTGTTGGGGGTAAAAAACCAAATTCAGTATACAACATAAATTCTCTTGAACTGCTATACCGAGTTCAGATGTTAAAGAATATGCACTCTAATGCTTATCAAAGAAAGGACTAAGGACTGACATTTTTTCAAGCACCCTCTTAGTTCAATATAAGCTCTTCTAGAATGCACATGTAAAAAAGGAATGCAAAAGCAGAGACTACATAAAAACAAAAAACGATGACACAAATTAGTATAAAACATGATAATCATGTTAGGAAGAAACAAAATGGTAAATACAGAACCTCCATATACGAGGCCTTCAACTCTCTGCATAGCAGCTATTCGAAGACCCCAATCCTTCTCTGGTGCCAAAGTTGAAGCAATTTTCTCAAACTCTCTTACAAGTTCCTTATCAGAGTAGACTTTAATAGGATCCACTGGCTTATCAGTCAACTCACTCTCTCCTACAGTGAAAAGAAAAGGGCCTTTTGTCAGTATAATCTTTTGTTTGTTAATAAAGAAAGCAGAAGCCATGCTAAACCAGTGGGCGGATGACTGTAAAATGGCCTGGAAGCAGACTAAGCCACCAAGATAGTAAATTAAAACTGTGATGTGCAAAGTTTGTTGAACGACAATTTCTACGAGTGAGGCAACTAAATGACAATTAAAAACAAAGAATGTTCCACTGTTTAAATCAGACACAATAAAAGTCCAATACAGACAAACTCAGTGTCCTGCACTCTATATATAACAAAGCACTTCTGTGAAAGCTTCAGAATCTGGTGTTTCTAACCTCCAGAGAAAAGACTTTCCTTTGGGGTACTCTTAGCCCTTGGACTACTTCTCTTATGGTTGGGTAATGAAGATTTGACTTCTCCATGTGTGAGGTGCCTTCCCTCTGAGGGGCATGCTTTCGGTACTACCCTATCGAGTCTGGAACTTATATCTTTCATCTGCAACATAAGATTAATGTATTAAGGTCCAAATCATGTTTCCAGTACTATTATGCACATTAACAAACCGATTCAGCTATTCAAAGTATAGATAACTACCATGGCAGAAGGAAGATAGTGACGTTGTAATTCATCACGAAATTGAGGTCCAATATGCATGTACATCTCCTACAAGCGTCGTGTAAAAATAATAATAGAAGTTAGCACGATTAAAAGACCAATAATTGGATACTTTGCCAGTTTTAGTCATCTTCAACTTTATATTGAATTTCACCAAAAAGCTAAAGATGGTACATATTAACATCTGAAACAAGGGCATCTCTCGGGTAACATCTGTTTAGGTAATATTTGTTTGTCTGCTCATAAGGAATCCTCAAGTTAACATTGAATAGCATTAGAAAAGAAGGAAATAATATTCTGACCTCAATACACGATGTAGCAGATTCTCTGACACTTTGATTTGAGTCATTCAAGAGCAACAAAACCTGAAAAGGATGGGGGGAAAAAGAAAAGAAAGGCAGACATCATTCTCCATCTTCTTTCAATGAAATAAAAGAATCTACTGTTCCCAGGGGGAAAAACCTCCACCCACCCGCAATAGCACCAAGGAGAGAAAGAAGACAGTATACTTGTTATAATGTAGAACAATAGAAAGGAAAAGAAAACCAAAGGTGTGCATACATTGGGAAGAAGGACTCTTGGAAGTGTAAGTTCCGTGGAAGCGAAAAGTCCAACAGCTGTTGCAACTGTTCGCAAAAATTCTTCACGTACTCTCCAACTCTTGTGAGTCCAAGCAAAGCCGCCAGCCCTTTCAACAATAATTGTTGGTGAGGATACCTAACAAGCACGCAAAATTTGTGTCATCTACATCAGTTGCAGTCTTCTTGTTCTATAATTACAAAAGCAACAAATTCCCATAGTATTATCACATACAGCAAACATTATATTAATAACTGGTGCTAAAGTTGGTGTCACAGTAAAATTGAAGGAGACGCAATGGAAATGAACATAGCAATTTTGTCCTTTATATTTGATACCATCATATCACTTAGCAATATGAATGTAGGGTTCAAGAACAACGATACGCATAATCCTGAACACACCCTGACAATCGAAACAGCTGAATTCAAAATAAAAAGCAATAGCCTACAGACACTCTTTAAACTCTCACATGAACAGCCAATCTAAAAGAGATCCCCCATACACACTAGACGCTATAAGAGATCACCTAGTATGGTAATAATTCACGGAGCCATGTGATACCAGTCTATCCCTTCTACTCTGAAAAACAAGTTGGGCAATGCAAAAAGAAGTTATATGAATTCCAACTTCTAAAACCTTGATACTGCTCTGATTTTCTGCAGACTTCCATAACTGGTAGTTAATGCAAGTTATGTAACTGTTTATAAGCCACTCATGAGGGCGAGCCAGATTTGTCCCCTGTCACGCCATTCAAGCAACCTACCCAAATCACTTACTTCTATTTATCTATGTTGTTTTCGCCAAAACCCTGTTTCAGCACGGAATGAATTCCAGAATTTCTAGCACTTATGCAAACAATTGTGAATTGCAAAGGACAGTGTATTTGCAATGTAGTTCAGTAGTTTCTGATTTTTCTCTTCCTTTTTCTTTTCTTCTAAACCACAGAATCTTATAGTTCCATGAAAAAGAAGGACCCACCTTATGCTCTTTCCTACACATAAAATGCACACGCATTTATCCAATTTCCACTGCTACTATTGCTGATGTTCGTGCGCTCTTGTTTCTATTCTTTCTGCTAGGTTTAGTCTTGTTTCACCCTTCAATTTTCAACTTCTTTGACAGTATGCAAAACAAATTCGGAACAATTTCATCCAGTAATCCTCCATAACGCGATCAGGAGTACATCTGCCTTGTGCTTTTTCACCGCAGATAATAGTAATGCGCACACCTATTACTGCCACCTATAGTCTAGCTCTATCAGAAACTAATTTCATCCTGCTCATGCATCCGCAGTTCTAACAATAATAACCAATAAATTAACTAAAAATTTAAAACAAATTAAAACAAATGACAAAACCAACCTCCATGAGGGTGACGATTAGCTGCCTCGCTGCATCCCTTACAGGCTGTTTCGCATCACCTAGCCGCTCAACAACAGCAGGAACAAGCGCATTGAAATGAAGCTCGAGATGATCACCAGAGAGCACCGCAGCAGAAGACAACGCCTGCAGAGCTCCCTGTGAAACCCTGAAGTTGTTATCCTTTAAGAGATCCAAGCAGCAATCGACGAGATTCGTAACTTCGCCCTGGAACAAACTCTTGCTCGTAGATTCAAGGAAATGGTGAAGCCGCTGAACTCCGGCCATCCGCTCTTTGGTATCCTTCGCTCGAACCATCTCCAATGCATCCTCCATTGATAGGGTTTCGAGATCTAGTGTTAAGACAACCAGATCAACAGAATTCGAACAGAAATTGCAAGGAATTGCTAACGAAATTGGTCGATATCTAGAACGAAATCGGGAATTAGAGATGAGAGAAAGAACCGGAAAAAAAAAAGTAAAAGCAAAGTAGAAAGTGAGAAGCAAGTGGACAGAGAGTGAGAAATGGGTCTTTTTGTTTTCGGGCTAGATTGACGGTGACGCGAAAAAACTGTGAGCGTTTTGCACTTTCGGGCAACTTACAATTATTAACGTTTACTGAGTACAATGTCAATGTGATTCCGCTCCTCTTTCTTCATAAATTACTAGGGCCTACACTACGAAGAGTGATATTAGATGCACTAGTTTGCAATAGAAAGGAGAGAGCGTTTTACGCTGCTAGTACAAATGCCACTAGCATATGAATCATTTACCGACGAGTGCCATTTTATCGGGTGTTCAGTTAATGCTCCTGCTTATAATACAAAACTATTTAACAATGCCAAAAATAATAATAATATGTAAATTTTTTTTTAAGAAGCACTAAGTTTTCTTTAAAATTTAATTCTTTTTCTGCATCTCTCTTGAAATTATAATGAGTGCATTTAGAATTATTTATAAAATAAATTTTTTTAAAATAATATTTTTATTTTTTTAAATGAATTTTATTTTTTTTATTTCAAAAAATAATAAAAATATATAATAAAAAAATTTTATTAAGTAAATTTTTTTACACTATTTAAATTATTAAATAAATTTTTTAAATATTTAAAAAATATATATTAAAAAATATAAAATAAAATAAAAATTTAAAAAACTGTTTTTAAAACGTGACGCCAAAAGCAGCCAATGAGGGAAAATTAAATAAAGAAAAAATTGAAGCATTTATCCAGGAGATAAAAGAAAATAAATGGCAGCCAACTCTACAGCAGCGGAAGATTTTAACTTAAATGCTTTCTCTTTAATTTAACTTAAGCTCATACAAGTCAACGTTATACGTGTTATTTCTTTTATGTGAATTTCCAGAACAGTCTTATAAATAATATGTCAATTTGTTTAACCTGTTTATGTACCCAAGTGGACAACACGAGCAAAACCAATAATAAAATAAAAAAGACTCATCATATCAAGTTGTTCATGCTGCCAAAAGAACAGAAAAAAAAATTAAATTGGACAGCTTGTGAGAAAGAAGATAAAAATTTTTGTTAAAAAAAAAAAGTAGTTGTTGAGACGCAAACATCTTACACCGGTTGGTGAAGATGTTTTCTTTCTTTTTCTTTTTTTTTTTAGCCAGCGCTGTTTGTAGTCAAGAACTCATGCGATACTAACTAATGAAATCATTAGACTAGTGTATAATCTTCATACAGCTAGAGAGAAATTAGATCAACGGTCAGGATCACGTCTACATCAATCAGGATTATGGCACTCTGGGATGGTGGAAAAATTTACATTTTTGGGAAAAAGAAAATTTTTAAAGATCGTTTTAATAAAATTTTGAAAATTAATTTGTAGGTATAAGTTTTTATAACGTATAATTCAATGATGCTTTTTAAAATTTTAAAAAAATAAAAAACCTTATAGAGAACTTTGTGGGGTTTTAAAAATTATAAACATTCATAATAAGCCATATCAATTATGACCTTAATCATATTAGGTCATAAGCAATCTATAATGGTTGTTTAAATAATAGAGACAGATCACAGTTCCATGTCTATTGACCCACGCAAACCACCACAAAGTAAATTATAAAAATAATCAGAATATTTTTTAACAACATAAAAGAACTCATATGTATAATTATCTCATTATGTTTAATTTATTTTTATTTTTCAAAATTTTGAAAATGTTTTTGCTGATCTTCACCATTTGGGCCGAAGGTGCGCTTCCTAAAAAATTCATTCTCAAAAATATTTTTAATTTTTTAAATAAAATTTTTATAATATTTTATAAATTTTATTAAAAATCTAGCCGATGTCTCAATCAAGAAAGAGAAACTCTTGCTCTAGCGGAAGGAATTTGTAAAAATGCTTGATTTTCATTTTCATTTGTGAATTTAAAAAATATAAAACAATTTACATCATAAAATTTTATTATTATTTATTTTAATTATATTTTTAAATAAAAAACAAAATTTATTCTGAAACAAAACAAAAAATACTATCTATTTTATAGAAAACTGCTTTTCATAAGCATTTCTAAAGAAACCCTTAAAAGCTCATGAAAACAGTTTTAAGCAATGCAAAAGACATAAGGTTGGAAGTAGCTTTTAGTTTTACAATGTCTACAAGCAGAATGAATAAAAATTAGCAGACCAGTCCTTGCCCCAGGATCACAGTACCTTAATAAGAGTTCACCAGTTCGACGAAAACAATCGTCTTTAAGCATCATAGGCTAAACAATTCCACAATATAGCATTAGGCATCTAAGGTTACAGATCTAGAGAATACGACAACGTTATAAAATACTTAATGCTGCAGGTGACATACCGGCAATCTAACCCTTTACTTGCTTTTTAGAAGATCCACCGCTCTCTTTTCGGTTCTATAAGAGAATTAAACTTCTGGATTTTACGACTATATGAGTGCAAGTACTGATCATCCCACTGTCACCCTCAATTATCTTCCTTGGTGCGTCTTGGTTTGCTTCCTCTTCTTTTCAATGAGCTCTTGCATGCAGACTGTTCTTAGGACTTCTCTTTAAGCACTTCTAAGGATCATCATCATATGGCATGCTACGAGTTGATTCTGGCGAAATGATAATGATAGGGTTCCCATGAGAAAAAACTCCTGAAAGTGAAGAAGTATGAAGTGACTCGGACAAGCGGAGATTTCCTGTTAAGTCCAACCGATGCAGTTTTCCTGCAGTGGAAAAGACATGGAATAATTAATAGTCTATGACTGAATGCAAAAAGGCTACCAGAATTAAAAGAAAGGTGCGAGGATGTGGAAATGACATTGCGAAATGAAACCTACATCTAAACTACAAACTTTGGACATGAACTATCAAGAACAAGTAATAAGTCCAGGATATATCTGCTCCTATGTATAGTATGCTATAGTATGCTGTTTCAAACCTTTTGTATTTAACAAGTTAAGCAGGTAATTGCCTTTCAAATATCTTTCTGATAGAGTTTAGACTATGCTTAAGTCTTCATTCCTCGGTTGTTTGCATAATCATCACTAAGGATACATTTGCATTAGCAAATAATGGTTACATATGACTCTTCTATCATATTTAAGCACACCTTTTGCCTGTTCCAATGCATGACGGATCAGTTCCAATGCTTCAGGAGGTAAAAAATTATAACCAGCATCAACCGATAAGAGATCTGGAGATTGACAAATGACTCTGGAGATGAAGTGTGCAGCCCTGATCCCTCCACGATTTTTGCTGGAAAATATGCAATTGAAATGAATTCTCTTTATAAATAAATTTCACCAACACAAAGAAACATGGAGTAGAAGAAAACCTTATATTAATGCGGACAAGTGACAACTTCTCTGGTGCTTCCTCCTCAAGCTTTTGGAAGCCCACCGGACCAAATCCAATATCCTCTATATTCAGAACTTTTACGCCTATATCTTTTAAAAATTTTGCCAATTCTGGTGCAACAGAGCTGATCAAGAAGATATAAAAAACTGCTTACAAGAGGCGATGAAAACAAACAGAACTCATAAAACCAAGTAGAGGCACTTGAACTTTAAAGTTTGCTTATCTAACAAGTAACTCAGCAAATAAATAGATCACACTAAAAAATATTACTGGAACAATATAAGCTCACCTGCCAAGATTGTTATCCGCCACGGAAAATCTGTTGAGCGGCTCGCTCAGCGTTGGAAGACTTCTTAATAGATCAGACACAACCGTGCCAGAAATGCTGCAATTTTCAATCATTATCTCTGACAGGGGTACAGCCTTCCCAAGAGCCTTAACAAAGAATGGAATCAGACTCCTGCATAATTTGGAAAAGCTCAATATCTAAATATAATTACTTAGGGACAGATGCTAATAGAAGAAATGACTATACTATTTTCACCTGAGCCCATCATCTTCTATAGGATTTTCACTTATATCTAAACTCCTTAACTGAGGCATATTAACCAACAGTTTAGAAAGAGCTTCTATGTCAGTCTGGCACAAGTTGTTCCCCCTGCAGAAACAGCAGAGTACAGTCAACTAGGTGATTCGCACTGATACCAAGACAACATTACTGGATGCAGCACAGCCATAGATAGCGCACAAAACATGCAAGGCATACAACTCATCTTTCTATGCACCAGGCAGCCCTCACAAGATACAAGTGGCCTATCATTATACCAAGTAATCCACCTCAAGAACTTGCCTTAAGTTGAGAACTTGTACTGATTTCATCATTACAGATGATCCCAATAAGGAAGAGCCAGGTGATCTTTCAAACTTGGACAGCCACCCTGCAATCTGCAGAAGTTCAAACTTCAAAATATTTTTTCAGTTTTATTCCTATCTGAAAATTAAAAGCTGCAGTAAGAGATAACAACGTTGTTGTCTGATATTTCAAGAGTTAATAATCCATTTGAAGACTCCAAGAGAGTGTCCAATATAGCATTTGCAACAAATGATCCCATTCCAGTGTCACGAAGGTGAAGTTCTTTTAATGACCTGAAAATTCAGGAAGAGACTTGACTGACAGAGCCTCTTCAAACAAGATGGGCTTGCAAGTTTTGTGGAGATGAAAACCGAAATATGGAGAAAAAATTAATAGGACGATACCTTCCTGATGACAGAAAGGATAACAGACCAGTGGCCACAGAGGATTGGTTACTTTCAAATAAGCGTGAAGATTTGAATAGTAATTGTTGAACCTCATGCTTCTGATCCTCAGAGTTACAAAGAGAACTGAATATCTGATTCATAGCAGAAGGTGTAAACCGACAATGGATAAATTCCACAGATACTAGCGTTCCTCTATTGCGGCAAAGAAGCATGCATACTCCTGCTACCTGTTTGTCACATCCAGCACATTGATTCATAAAATGATGTCGGTAGGAGTTCATCTAGAGGAAGCACAGCAAAACAAATAGTAGTTATGGAGGCTTGACGATTAAGAACATTTGCAATTTCAGTATAATACAACATAGGTTGAAGTTTTGCATTTTGGAGTCATCGATTTCAGCAATTTGTGTTGCTCTACATAAAATCTAAGATCAAATTTGCATAATTTCAAGCATGAGAGAAAGACTTACATGCATCTTGGACAATATACTTTGGAAGACCAATGATTGCAATTTACTAGCTCCCAGCAATTCCTGTTAATGTGGATGAACTCATAGCATGTTATTGCAGAAAAACTGTCCAACCATATTTGTACTTGAAAACTCGAACAAGATATCTTGTACCACTACTATGAACACACTGGACACATGTAAATGTTTCCACTAGGATCTTCTTTCATAAAATCCACAGGAGACAAACAGGAAACAAATAGTTTGTTACTGATACAATACTTACAGATGTTTCTGGAACACAAAGCACATTTTGAAGTCTCAAACATCTGCAATTAAAAATTAATTATAAGTTCAGGAGTGTTTAATTTTTAGATGGATGCATTTTCACATGTGCATATGTAAGAAAGTAATTTTCTTGGCAAACAAAAGGCACATACTTCAGAAACTAAAAGCCATACATTGTAGTCCATAGTGATAATAGATCATGTAATTGCCAACTCAAGGAGCTGGTATAGAAACAACAGCAAGATATTATTCACAAACAGTTATAATAACTGAATATTAACTAAGGAGCAGACAAAATCTTATTAATAGAGATGATGAGTGAAAGCTTTGAAGTCAACAGAATCCAAATATGGTAGATCAAGTTACAAGCTTTCAATCAGAACATATAGTTAAAGGGAAAGATTGAAATGCATGCAACAGTAAATTAATACCAAACATGTTAAAGAGATGACACTCAAAAGCTGCATACCTCACATAGTGTCCAAATCTGTTGCACTGATACAGTAGTTTTGAGTGATCATTGTTAGAAGCCTTATCATTGCCTATTGAACTCATGATACCATCTGCAAAGTCAAAATTAGTTACACAGAAGTCGACGAAAGGTTCTGCAGATTTTTAAGATCGATATATCCATAGATTCATACATGCACAAAAGTTGTGCAAAAAATAAAAATCTAACACGCAACCACATATACCTGTACATACTAACACTAGGAATAACATGATTTCCAAGAAGCCACAAACAAGTCTATGAAAATTTCAAAAATGGGGGGAAAGAAGAAAACTTACTATAAACACTTCTGATCTATACAACAAAATCCACCAACTTTTGACACTATACAAAAATAAACTGACTTATAGAAGACGGAGCACATATGTCAAATTTATAAAAAAAATCCTCAGCAATGTTTATCTAACCTGACATTACTGATGCACCAATATTGCCATGAAATGAAGGCAGCATAGCTCTCTCTGCAGCTTCATCCAAGCAACTTTACAAACATTAGGAACGTTAAATACAAATTTATAAGTACAATAAGCTTAAGAGCTTTCTCTTCAAGCCTCCCAATGAGTTTGATAATGTAACTAGGATGAACATTTTGGAGATCAGCCAGTTTGGCCAAAAGCTTGTGAAGGTCGCTTATTAGTCTTAGAATGTCCATGGTATGCAGGGCTAGCAATATCCTAAAAAAAGGGCCTGTATCCGAAGGCCCTATCTAGTTCAATCAATGGCCAACAACCTGCATATGAGCTTTGCGCAAAAAGCCATGACCTCCAAACATTCCTCTCAATGATAGATCTACTTACCATTGTAGATGATTTTCCCAGTAAAGCTGCTGCCAGTCATGCCACTTCACGAGATTGCTTAGTTCTGCTCCCAAATCTTCCATTTGGTTGATTCTCTGCTTCCTGAAAGCCTCAGGCCAACGTTTCCGGAACAGTTCCATCCATGCAGAAGTGAAGTCATCGCACCTAAGAAAGAGATATCATTTAGTGAAATATGTTTGCATTATTATTTCTAATGAAGATGACAGAGAATCCCAAATGAAATTTGAAATAGAAAGCTCCAGAGAACCTTCTGCGTTTGCGTCCTTCACTTCTACCACTGATTAGAGCACTTTGAAGACAAATGTTTTGGGATCTGTTAACCACGAAACTTCGTTGTTCAATCACAGAGAATCAACTATAAAACAAAAGGCACAAGAACAATAAGCAAAAGATTTGATTTTATTTAAGAAAAAACTTACATTTCATGCAAGTCCTGCAAGGCCACGGGAGGTAGGTTCGTCAATAAGCTATCAAACAAATCGGCTGGGAGTTCAAACAAATCCTCCAATTGACAACATCCTGAGAGTTAAACACCAAAACATAAGCCTGTGTAGCTTAACTATACACAAGAAAAAAATGCTTAATCACATGATTAACTTTATCAGTACCTTGTAAAATTATGTCTACGATCGCCTTTACACAGAGCGAGAACAACGAAGAAACCTCTCCCATTGCTCACAGCTATATGCACTAAAGCATCAAACTAAAAAATTCACAAGCCCAATCAACAACTACTGATTGATGAACTTGGACGATTTTTACAAACTGAACGAATTAATAATGTCTTTTAACGTTTGTCTGTAATCACAAATGGATGATACAGATCAGTCCATTATCCAGAATCTAAACAACAAAATCAAACCTTAAAAATTACCTTCCGTAGAACTTAATGTTGCAATCAAGAGATCACACCGTTTGCTCCTGAGAGCTCCTTCTCTGTAGATGGTGAGTAAGAGTATTAGGAGCGACCAGAAGAAGAAGAAGAAGAGCGAAAGAATGCTGATTACCCTGATTGTGGTTGGTTGCATTTTCGAGCTAACTAAACCATGAAGAAAAGCCAGACCAGTACATGAGCCTTTAATATTACTGGCCCATAGAAAAGCCCAACACACAGAATATAGCCCAAGTCGTTGGGCTTTTGAGCAGCTTTTTCCTCCAACAGTTAGGGTGCGTTTGACATCACGTTCAAAAATTATTTTTCAATTTTTTTTTATTTTATATTTTTTTAATATATATTAAAAATTTATTTAAAAATTTAGACAGTATAGAAAAATTTTACGTAATAAGATTATTTTATTGCATATTTTTATTTTTTTTAAAAATAAAAAAAATAGAGCTCGTTTTTTAAAAAATAAAAATATCTTCCATTTCAAAAAATTTCTATTTCATAAGCAATCTCAAACGCACCCAACATCTATCTTTAATAAAAAGTTGTATTTAACTGTATTTTTTTTAATTTTTTGAGTTAAAAATGAGTTATTAGAAAGTGAGTTATTAAAAATAAAGTTATTATAAATAATGTGATTAAAAGTGAGTTCTCTTGGAGAAAAGATTTAACTAAAATTAATTTTGATGCTCTTTTATGTAGTTATAAGTGAGTTAAAAGAAATTTTTAAATAAAAAAAGTGAGTTGTTGGATGAAAGGAACATATCTTAAATTCAAATTTATAGAACGTTTGGGAGTGCTTTTAGAATAGAAATTTTCTGAAACGAAAAATATTTTTATTCTTTTTAAGAAACGAACTATATTTTTTTTACCTCAAATAAAAATAAATAATAAAAAAATTTTATAACGTAGAATTATTCCATTCTAAATTTTTAAATAAATTTTCTAAATATTTTTTAAAATATATTAAAAATATAAATTTAAAATTTTAAAAGTTAGTTTTTGAAAAATCATTGCCGAATGTCTCCTCATTCAAGTGCATTTTCAATGCACTTAGATATCCTATAAAACAGGAGTTAGAAACTTTCAAAAGAGAACCAGTTGGATATCTCAAAACTGTTATCATAACAAAATCAACATAACATTGCAAGAGTTACAAAATACATATGCAGATAATGAATGAAGCTTTCCCTGAAAAACCAATATAAATTACAAATACTATCTGTTCCTTTTTTTTTTAAATCCTAAACCCTAAACCCTAAACTTGACAGCAATCTAAAGCACCCTGTGTCAGCAGCACACTAACAAATAAGATTTCACTAAAACATGGTTAACTGACATTACCAAGTCTTCTGTAAATCCTCCTGTCACAAGCTAAATAAGCACCTCAAAGTCTTAGCAAATACGTGCAATGCTCATGCTAATAAGATAAAAATAATAATAATAATAAAATTTTACTATGTAAAATTTTTTATATTTTAAAAATTTTTAGATAAATTTTATAGAATATTAAAAAATTATTTAAAATATTTAAAATATTATTTTTATTTTTTATATAAAAGTTAAAATTTAAATTCCAGTAATATTATTAGTGATAATCGTTTTTCACTAATTTAATTTTTAGCAACTTATTTATTTGTGAGTGAGCGTGATTAGAAATTTGCTGGAAATCGAAATACTGGATTCTGTCGCTTGCTTCAACGACTCAAACCCATACAAGTATAAATAACCTTAATAAAATGAAGTCTGCTTGCTGCTGAACAACATATATCACGAGATGAAGATTGGTTCCAATTATATTAATTTCGACTTAATCAAATTTACTATCAGTTTCGAATTTAAGTTGTTTTAAATTTAAAGCAGCAAGAATATTGTTCTTTAGAATGTTTAAAAGAATCCCAATTAGTTCGGGAGTTGTTTGTTTGAGATTGGCCCAATACCCTGGTTCTAATTCAAGACCTGTCTTCATTTCATTTAATTTGGGGCGTGCCACCTTCATATGGTTCTAGCCTGACTTGAGTACTGTTTCGCCAACGCTTCTATTTATGAAACCAGTCTCTACTTGAGACAGAATTGTTACTTGTCAGAGAACAAAACTTCATGAATTTCTCACTAGAAGCTTGTTGCATAGTTCATATATATCAGAAATTACCACTACTCCAAGGAAAATGTAACATTTCTGATTCAATAATGTAATGGTTTTGAGATGATTTTCATCAAAATGGTTTAGCTTTCAATACAGGTTGCAATGGCTTGGTTAACAGATCTATCCCAACAGGTTTTCAGCATCAGACGTAGAAAAAACCAAGTCATCAAACAAAGAATACCTTAAAGGTTACAGATCCTATTCAACAGCAAAGAACAAATGGGGTTCCCAAGAGTTTCAGTGGCTGTTGTTGTAGTAGTGCTGAAATTACTCCTGCAGTAACACTTGTCTATCAGATCTACAGGAAATAAGACTTATAAATAGATGAAGAAGCAATGAGAAGGAACACAAGTATTAGAGTTTCTGTTGAGAAAGAAAGCAAACTGCATTCCATCTCTTTGTTGCGTTTCTCTAAGAAAACAGAAGTCGAAGATGTCGAGCAACCAATTCAATGCCGGAAAGGCCCACGGAGAGGGCGGCGTGAGTGCTCTAGCTGTTCTTACTTAGAATTGTTCTATGTATTATCAGAACAAAATCTTAACTGATCGAAAATCTGTTTACTTATGGTGCAGGCCAAGGCAGACCAGTGGGCGCAGTCAGCAAAGGAGACTGCAGATTCTGCTAAGGATGCCGCAAACAACGCCATGAACTCCGACAGCATGCAGATGGCCAGGGAGAACAAGGACCAGGCGGCTGGTTTCCTCCAACAGGTTTGAAATATAATGATAGATCTCCGTGCTAGCTCTAAGACGCAGCTTTCCAGCATTGACTGTTAAAATATGAAAGAACAAGAAAAAAAATCAATCAAAGATTCAAAATTGTTGTCTTTAATTTGTGCTTTATAGAAAGGTTTCTGATACGTTTTGAGTTTTACATGAAGACTGGAGAGCAAGTGAAGCAGATGGCACAGAACGCAACTGATGCTGTCAAGAGCGCCGTTGGAATGGGAAACAAGTGACTGCTGAAACAGTTCTGATAGCAGTAGATATTTGATCGGAGTTCCTGTCTTTCCCTTCACTTCAAGAGTTGTTCAGAATGCTCCTGGTAATAAACTAGAAAGGCCAGTTTGCTAAGATCTGCTCTGGTCGTATTTTTCCTTTTCCAATTTTGTTGAAGTTTTCTCATTTGTCCCCTTTTTACTAATATGGTTGTAGAAAACCTCGAACAAGAGGTAGTCTTGAATTTCGAAGTATAAATTTGATCGATGTTTTATCTTCCACCATTTACAAAAGCTTTTTCCAGATAGCTGCGCCATGTTCCAACACGGTACGTTATATACCAAGCTCATCATATATAAATGAACAACAATAGAATGAACACGAGTAAAACTAAGGTCATCTCAAGCACATAGAGTACGCAAAATAAGACCCTACCAAACAACCACAAGGCAACCTGCAATAGGCCTTCCATAAATAACAGAGCCTTATTTGCCTACTCAAAAAACTGGCCATACACAACAAACTAATAAATACAAAAGTCTACGACCATAGATGCAAGGCCTCTAACTGAACTGCTAAAGCACTAATTCTGCAACAACCAGACTTAGATATCTAAAAGACAAATTTACCAGATTCCCTAAATGAGTGAGACAAGTATCAACCTTCACAGGAGAGTGTCTGCCTTGCTCGGCAGCCTCCTGAAGAAGCTCATTGCAGGGGAAGGTAGCCTGTTCCTGAACTTGGGTGGCCTCATTGCGTGCAGTCCCCAAAGTCCTACAAGCACTTTGAATGGCACAGCAAAGAGCACAACAGCTGCAATCACACAGAACCCCAGGAACAGTACAGTTGCCCTTGGGTCTCTCCAGCTCAACAATGCTTGGAACCGCTCTCCCTGTGAAGCCAAGTCCCCGACAACTGTCTGTACCCTTCCAGCGACACTGCGTAAACGGTCATACCGCATCTTCACAATCTCCACATTCCGACTAGAAGGAAATGTATCAAATTCTTCATCCAATTCATCCGGGAACACTGTTTCCGCATGGGATAGCCTGCTGTCCATATGAGGTGGGTACCTTGGCCTTCCACGAAGCTTCCACAAGCCCACCAATGCCATCATTATACACATTGTTGGTAATATGAGCTCAGGAAAACACACAAACATCACGTATGTGATAAGGAATAGGAAAGATGGCACTGGTCTCTGCCAACCTCTGATTGACTCCAGCCATCTTGCAGCAGCAATAGCGCCAGAGAGCACTGACACTAGCCTAAAGAAGTTAGCTTTGCTCCGCCTCATGCTAAACAAGAGTGATCCATGACCAAGCATGTATTCGACTACCTCACGTCCTAGAGGAGGTTCAGCACGACTTAGTCGGAAAGCTACCACATTGGTTGCCTGGAAACGAAGGTGCTCGACATGGTGTACTGATAACGGTTGTACATAATGCATCTTCGGCAGCAGTGGTTGCATGTAAGCATGCAGCATGTTGGCAGTGCTTACACAAGAAAACCGAACAGCTATATGTAATTCCCCCAACTTCTTTAGTCCGGCTGGGTGAAGTATCAGTAGAGGGTATGCATGAGTATAGACCCTCCCAGTCTCCAGAGTCGATAGCCTGATTTGCACCTTACCAATTCGAGTATCGCGGACGCTCGAAGGATGAGTTGATCCTCCTCCAGAGCTCTTATCAAGATGGCAATTGTCAAATACTCCAATTGTGAGCACAGTGCAAGGATCGAAAACTTCCCAAGTGTACTGCTCATTCCATTTTGGTGACATGGAGTCTACCACTGTTCTTGTCCTAACCCACTTCTGTCCATACTTGGCTACACAATAAGCATCAGTTGTCCCACCTTTCCCATCTCTCATCTTCATTGGCATTAACCCAGAAGCACAAAGGATTCCTAGCTCAAGAACACCAACATTAGGCTTCCACAGCTGCTTTGCAGTAGGCTGGAGATCACTGCTGTAATTTGCAGATTCATCCAGTACATGGTATCCACCCTCTAAGCAGAGACGCAGATGTACCCGACCGACAAACCGGCTTGAACCACCTGAAGTTTGGCCCCGATCGAGACCAAACCAACGAGACACCACTAGCTTGTTGTCCAGCCTCCGCTCGACAGCTGAAACCGGAATAGCAAACCGGCCAAGCAACTCATCTCTGTTCGGACCAAGCCGGTCCTCCACTGAAAGAAACAAGTAGTCTTCAAATGGTTCCGCAACAACCAGCATTAAGTCTTCATTCCATTGAGGGCTGGAAGGGCTCCTGTTCACCGTAACCGGAGCAACCCGCGTTCGCAATACCTGGCCACCAACCTGAACCTTTGTGAAGAGCTCAGGAAACCTGCCAACAGCACCAGCACCTCTCTCTCCGGGTACAAGGTCCTGGGCTTCAAGAACAGATACCCGAAGGTACCATAGTTTGGGAGAAAGATAAACTTTTGACTTGATCGAACTCAAGCCATCGCCATGAACACCGGCAGCACGCGAATGCCAAGCTTCAGCAAAGGCTTCATCAGCTTGTGTTCCGAACCAGACAGAAGCCATTACTTCACCTTTAGCTTTCTCTCCCTTTTTGTCCTCCATTCTATACCACTGCGGCGCGAGCGTGCTGTCAGGTGGAACCCGGCGAGGAACCTCGCTGAGATCGAACACCACCCGTCCGATGAACTCGTCTTTCTCCTTCTCCTTCACAAAAATCTCAACAATGGAAGACTGAATGCTATCTTTTGAAAAGGCAAAAACTTGGTCCCAGTGATGATGACTACTGCCCGAAGCAGACCGTGTAACGCCGCGGTAGTTCCCAAGCTTGACTTCAGCATGCGCTTCGCCCCCGCCAAGAAGGTCACGCGCTCGAACAACACGCACATAGAGATATTGCATCTGCTCAACAAGATCATAAGTCGAACTTGTTTTATCATGGTTCGGCGCACCGGCGCCGAGACGCGGCCGTGTTTCTTTAAGAGTGAAATCTTGCGAGACAACTGCAGCGTAGTAAGGGTCAGGAACAACTGGACCAGGACCTGTAGTAAGAACAACAGGTTTAACATCTGCCGCGTTAATTCCAGAATACATCGGCCGGGTTTGGTTGTTCGGTACTCGCTTCTGGTTAACCGGAACATGAGAAACAGGTTGAACCTGCTTCATCTGCGGCTTCTCTGGCACGTGTTCTTTCGCCTGAACAACGCTTTTCTCTCCAAGAGCAGTCACTACAGCTTCAGGAACATCTCCGATAGTTCGATAAATCTTTAAACTAATCTCGCCACGAATGTGAGAGAAGAGACTTCGTTTTTCAAGCGTGAAAAGTTGCGGCACGGGTTCTTCGCCAGCCGCAGGTATGTTAGAAGTTGAAACACGAACTTTACCGAGAAAATTTCTACCACCAGCAGCAGCAGAGCTTCTTTCATTGTAGACACCAACATCAATAGCTCTGTAAGGAAGATCAGCAGAGTCAGATATTGGGAACACGAGCTTCTCGTTCCAAACAGGGTTCAAATCTTTGTGCTTTGCTCTTGTTCTTCGCTTCTGGTGCTCGAACTCAACTTCAACGAACGGCGACGATGAACCTTGGCCGTCTTTCGGCATCAAGTTGTGCGCCGCCACTACTTGTACCACCAGCTTCTCTTCCTTCCTCATGATTTTACTTCGTTCTTCCCCACAAACCGAATGCTTCAACAAAAAGAAAAAAAAAAATTTGATATAGTGGGTAAGATTCTCTCTTCCTCACAACCTAAAAGCTTCAAAATCTGGAAATCCTTAATAAAGAAAGTAGATAATCGTTAAGAGCTATAAACAGTGTAAAGCTCGGGAAGGCAGACTTGGCAGTGTGGAAAGAAGTATGGAAGGGAGAAGGAAGGGGCATCGAGGGAAGTGATAGGGTATTTTGGGAAACGCGAGTGCGCGCGGGCTTTCCCATGCCTCGGGTGAACCTATGAAATTTTGAAGTACACCGTATGGTTGCCAACTACATTACTTGAACGAATATTTACTTGCCACGACATTTCTGCTTTGAAACAAACATGGGACCCATTACGTATACACGCAATTCTTGTGTGTTTCGTGTTTTGCAATATGTAGATGATTCGGAAGCGTCGTGTGGTGTGTTGAGTGTTTGGGAGGGAGATGGGACGAGTCAGGGAACTGACAATTCTCAGCGACTGCAAGGTTGTTGCCAGTTTCGCGCGCCAGAATCAACCTCATCGCTGTTCGGTTGACTCGAGGTAACTTTCAATTTTTTATTTATTTTAATTGTTGTCGTCTTCTGCTTGTATTTGAAGACGGCGCTATAACCCACCTGGGGTGTGCGACCTGCGGCGTTTACAAGTGATTTTAAAATAAAAAATAAGAGTTTTTTTATTTTTTAATAAATACATTTTATTTTCTAATTTAAAATATATAATAAAAATATAATATTTTTAAGTTTATAAAAGTATATTAAAAATTTAATTAAAAAATTATTTTCGAAATAATTTATTTAAACATATTACCGCTCCGTTAAAATTGGAATAAAGTGTCGTTTTTGGGAGAAGGGTTTGTTGCAGACGATGCGGCGAGGTTTTGGAGGGATGTCTTTCTCCAGGCCCAGTTTTAAGGTATATGGATTTGGGTAACAAATTCAAAAGCACAAATTTTTTAAAATAAAAAATACTTTAAAAATTATTGTAAAAGAAAGTAACATTCATGGCATGGCATTTGGTTAAAGAGATTCATCGAACAGCCGTACTCTATCGACGCGGTCTCACATCTCTCTCGTTCTCTAGTGCGCGTTTTAAATTTTTATAAAAGATTTAGAACTAAAATTTTAATTTTTTATAAAAAATAAAGCATATAAATTTTCTAAAATTTTAATTTTGACAAAAAATTAAAATTTGGAATGATTGAAACACATCCTTTGCGGTTTGGTCTTTGTAGAGTTCCAGAGTTCCCAGAACGGCCCACAAAGACAAGGGCTTTGAGTTATTACTATTTAGTAGCTGTTTGAGATTGCTTACCAAAAGTGTTTTTTTCAATTTTTTTTTATTTTATATTTTTTAATATATATTTTATAAATATATAAAAAATTTATTTAAAAATTTAGAAAGTGTAAAAAAATTCTACGTAATAAAATTTTTTTATCGTATATTTTTATTATTTTTTTAAAAATAAAAAAAATATAACTTATTTTTTAAAAAATAATAAAAATATTTTTTATTTTAAAAAAATTTTATTCCATAAGTAATTCCAGACGCCCGCTCAATCGTGTCCAAGGGCGTATCTTTCTTTAAATGGGCTGCGATTAGGGTCTCTAGTAACAGGCAAGGGCTTTAAATGTTTCTTAAAAATTAATTTTGCGTTCACACGGTCCTGGTCCTCTTACTAACAACTCCTTCCACCTGTTAAAAAAGTGAAACAAAAACTTTATACGTGTAATTATTTTATAATTTATAATTTATTTAGATATTTTAATTAAAAAGAAAATTAAAAATTATGTATAAAATTTTTAATTTGAAAAAAAATTATTTGAATTAATAATCAATTCCAAACATGCAGTTTCCGCCGCAAAGTGACTACGATGGATTTGGATTCGGGCGTATATTAAATATCTATAATTAAATTTTGTAAAACTGAAAAATTAAAAATTGAACTTATTAAGAATAAAATAAAAATAAAATTCAGTACTTATATTTTATATTTTTTAAAAATATATTAAAAAATTAAAATATATAATTATATTATAAAGTGTGTAAATAAAAAAGTAAAAATTAAAATTTTATACGTAGAAATAAAATTTTGACTTTTTAGTATAATTATATATAAATTATTTAAAATTTAAAATTTGATAAAAAAAAAATAAAGTTACGCTCTTACAAAAAAACTCAGTAACTTTGAAAAATTGAAACAAATCTAAGCAGGCTCCTGTCTCTTTCTTCCAATTGGTATCCTAAGCAGATACATTTCATTAAGTTTAATGTCTTTTACATTACCTAATGTTTTGTTAACTAACTATTAGGCCTTCATTTTTCATAAACATGACTGTTGTTATAGGGTAGATGAGAAATTCCACAAGTTTGACCTCCATGTTTGACATTAGTTATTGAAGTACTTCATTATTTTATTTCACCTACTCATTTTCAATAATTTTTATAATATTTTAAAAATAATTTTCAAATTTTAATATAAATTATATATATAATTTTATTAATACAGTAACACTAGCTAGCCGTCGTTGGTTTTTCTTTAATCTTACGTGTGTTGCCAAAAGAAATGGACAAAAGCAAAATGATCTTGGTCAAATATTTTTGGGTCATTTGGCGAAGCATTTTTAAAAGCAAATTTTTAATTTTTAATTTTTAATTTTAAATATATTTTTATAAATATTTAGAAATTTTCTTTAAAAATTTAAAAATATACAAAAAATTTTCATAATAAGATATTTTTATTATTTTTTTAATAAAAAATAAACTCATTTATTAAAAAGATCAAAAATATTTTTTATTTTAAAAATCTGTATTTTAAAAGTACTTACAAATATCATAAAATGCTTTAATAATTGGTTCTTCTTTATTGCGTAACACACAAATTTATCGTAGACGGTCTTTAAAGAAGCGTATGTTTTAAATATTCGTAACTGATTTTCGTATTAAGGAGTAAAATTTTTTTTTAAAAAGGTTAAAAATGGAGTTGAATTTTTGTATTTTAATTATTTTAAAAAGTGAGTTGGAATTGAAAGATGAAACTATATTAAAAGTATGCAAATAAAAAATAAGAATTAGAATTCCATAAATAAAACTAGAGTTTTCAATTTATTGGACAAATAAAATATATGAATTTTTCAAAATTTCAACTCCGATAGAAAAACTTAAAATTTCGGACGATTAAAACACACCCTCAACAGACTTAATCCTATAATCTTTAAACAAAGAGCACTAGCTTAGCACTATATATTACATAAAATATAATAAAAAAGCTTGAATATCAAGCTGGCTAGCACCATTAATGGTTGTTGTTATGCCTAAAAGCCTAGATGATAATGGCCTTATTGAACGTGAATAAAAACAAATGCAATTTATTTTTTATAATAACTTAAGACTTAGATAGCTTTATGAGACATGTCTATGATTTAATCAATCTATTAGCTAATACTTTGAGTTTGTCTTTTGTATGTATTGATTAATTAGTACCAAGTATATATTAGTGTAATGACAATGCTTGATGCCTATGGCTACCACGTTCTTGATGTAATTAATCAAAACTGATTATTGTATTATTTTAATTTGCCCATAACTTGCAATATTTTTTTTCTCTTACATTTTCACCTTGATTTTTATCTTCATGAATTTGTAATGCATCACTTCCTTCCGAAAATTATTTTGAAGTACAAGACTTGCAGTTTTTAACCAACTGTGTTGATTCTGCAAGGACTTACAGTTTCTGTTTGGATATAAAAATTAACATAGGATTCCCATATATAAGTCAATACCAACTCTGCTGTATGTCATTAAAAAATTTTCTTACTGTTTAACTGTTTGACAAAACTTCACTGAAGACAGAACCTACAAACATAAAAAGAACAAATCAATGCATGAACTTTTTACTCTATAAAGACTGGAAAAGAAAAACAAATTCATCTTCATTTTACTTTCTATTTGTGTTGTTCATAATAAAACATAGTTATTATCTACACGTTTCTGGTCAATCACAACATTTATATTTGAGAGCAAGAAGGAGCGCCAGGAGCTTTTGCTTCATCAGTTGAATGTCCACGAGATTTTCCCTGCTACAAATTTATTTCTTTCTTTCCCTCTCCGTTCTGTTCAATCTCTGCCAACTCTTGTTTAACTTCAGAAACAACAAGCAACAGCAGTAGCAAGTCAGATGGGGATCGCTGCAAGTCAGTACTGCTGCACTGTAACAGCCACTGCTACTAAGCGGTATGAGTCCGCTAAACAACTGAGAGCTAAAGTTTTAGTACTGGAGCACAAGCTGAGAGAGACTCAACGGTTGTTATCCGGCGAAGCACGGGCATTTGAACAACACGCTCTGTTGTTTGCTTGTAAAGAAGAAGAGTGGAGAGATGAGAAGAAGAAGCATAAAGAAGATATGGTTAAGTTGAAGAGATTGTTGGAGGAAGAACAAGATAAGTTTAGAAAGCTTGAAGCTGGAAGTAAATTGATCGACGGCGTTGGAGATCATAGTTTGCAGATATTAGAAACAATGAAAGCTGAGCAAGTTAGGAGGGAAGAAGCTGTGGAGAAGTGGAAGCAGCTCTACCATGCTATCAAGATTGAACTTGATGATCTCATTCAAAGAACCAAACAAGGTAAGTATGCATCTTGAGAAATATTTTACGTATTATCTTTTATTTTTATTTTTTTTTTTGCTCTGCTTCTTGATAGGTGAAGTTATAGTTGATGAAAAAAAAAACTGATAAGAAAATTATATAAGATAATTCTTGATTTTTCGAGAAAACGGAGAACATAGTTTCAATTCTCTTGTTGGGAAGAGAAGAAGAAGAAAGAATTTTGGATCTGTTGCAGACGCCCTTAGTTAATGACATTAATAAACACAAGAGAGAATTATGAAAGAGAATACATGAGAATGGTGACCATCTTTGTCTTCTTCTTTCTGTTAAATAGAAATTAAAACCTGAAAACCTCATCCCAATCCCTATTGAGCAAGGGACCATGTGGATTTTCAATCATTCACAACAATTTATTTGTCTGCTTTCTTTAGAAACTTGTGATGGAAATTTTAATGTGTTTTCAATTGGTGTTCTTTTCTGTAAAACTTTTCTCACAGGAGGAAAACAAAACTGGTGAACAAATGTATCTAAAATGTTGAGTTGTTAGTTGTAGCTATTAGCTCAATGTTTTTTTTTTTTTCCAGTTTGATGAAATATCAGTTGGTCGCATCTTTAATGTTGAAGAGTGGTCTGTGTTGTTTTGGTAATCACATGCTTCTGTTGGAATTATGGTGTTCAACATTTCCTTCGGTCTGAATTACCAGAATTTATTCAGTTCAATTTGCCTAATATGTTTCCAGACTTAGCATTATTTTAGCAAAAAGGAACTTTATGCTAAGCTATGCTGGTTACGTATTAAGCAAATTTCTTGCTACTGATAAACTTGCTTTTATCATTTACGGGTGAAGTCAAATATAGTTAAGCATAAAAAGATTTCAACAAGAATCACACGTCTCTATGCAGGAGAAATGCTTTACTTGGGACCAGATCAAGGAATTATACAAGGGTTCCAAAGAGAACTAATGGCCAAAGAGGAAATGCTGGAGGATCTAAAATCAAAGGTAGGAGAAATGGAGAAAGATGCGATCAAGAAAGATAGGGAGATAGATATTCTGCGACAGAGCCTGAGAATCCTGAGCAACACAAAGAAGAAGAAGTGTGGTAAGAAAAACTTAAGAGGCTTGCGTGCTCGAGTACTTTGAGGATCAGTACACGAGTGACAGGATACTTTCTTTACATTGCAAAAGAACTCTATCATAACTTCTGCACTGCACCAAGTCTGTTGGAGTAGCTGGATAGTCTGGCCTTAAAACTGTTGAATATGCTTAGGAAAATTAGGTTCTACGCCATAACTCATGGCTTACTTTGCTGATTACTATCTTGTATAATGTCTACAACAAAGTTGAAGCATGAAAAAATAGCAGGACAGTTGATACGTTACACATTTAGTTACTGGGGAATTGGTTATGCAGCGTATGCTTCTTGAGAAAAGATGCACAGAGCCGCTGATGGCTGAGGAAAGCTAGTCCCTTTGACTGTTTATAATATGGCTAAAGGAACATTGGACTTTACGTTTCAACTGTTTATCATTTTAATTTATATTTTTTATAATATTTTAATTTTTTAAAATTTTGGAAATATAAAAAGATTGTATGTTTTAAATATTAATATTTATTATTATATATTTAGATAAAAAAGAATTTATTTTTATAAGTATTTTAAATATTTTATAATTCTACTGAAAAGATATGACTATTAAATGTTAGAGTACAACATGAAAGTGCCAATGATCATTGTTCTGATCTTGAGAAAGATGCACTTCGAACGCAATAGCGATTCTTTCAGTTTCAAGGAAAGGTCACAAAAATAAGGTTCAATCAACAAGTTCGCAATGAGTAATAACAACTATCGAATGTCTGTTAGGGAAAAGAAGGCTCACGCCAAAAGAAGATATAGAAACTCAGTAACCACCCTTGAGGTCATTGACCACATCATAAGGAATAGGAGTGACGGTCTCAAGAGTTGCTCCTTCCACCATGAACCCAGGCTTGGGACCTTCAGGCTGGCGCTTGGTACTGATGCGATCACCACGGGCCTTAGCTTCAGCCTTAAGCTGGTCATTCTTCTTGATCCTCAGCTTGAACTCCTCATTGCACCTGGAAAGCTGCACATGCTCAACACGAACATGAATCCTCTTCCTGATAATCCTGTTGCCAACCTGATAAAAACAACCATTAAATTAGCATTAGCAACATGTGCACTCCTTCACTAACCTTCACTAACATAAAGACAGTAAATGTGTTCACCTGGCATGCATAGGCACTTAAAAACATGGACGTAACAGTTTGATAAAAGGGCAAACATCGATATCCTAAGCCTCTCCAGAATAATACCAATACCAAGTCTAGCTCGTTAATTAAATGTCAACATATGAGATAACAACATATTACATACGCTTCTCAACAACTTGACCGCACAGAAAGGAGATAACAACACATATATACGCTTCACAACAACTTCAAATATATAAAGCAGCAAGGGACAGCAGTTGGATATAGAACGTCAGTTAAAATAACATAGACAAACCACAAAGCTTGCACTAGGAATATCATGCATTCCTCATATGATGTATGGATATTAATCACATGGCAAGTTTCTCTAAACATAGACCGTTATGCATTCCGTGAAAACAAATCAGAACACCAGATTAGAATAACAGTATAACAAGGAAAATCAAAACTTCATGCAATAATTTTCACTAGCAATTCTCAATACTTTCAAGCGACTAGGGGGAACCCATGAATTAAATAATCACACAGAACAGTTGCTGAAACACTATGAATCTAGAAAATACAACCATACATCAAGTAGCAATCAAAATCAAACAGTGAACATACAGTTTCATCAAAATATTTCAGCGACCAACATTTCATGAACACATAGGGCAGAGAGATTACTATCGTATCTTGCTATAATATCTTCAACTTATATGGTGACATAATAAACTTGCTCGAGTTTTCTTCAACTTATATGATGATATATCTAATCAGATAAATACCAATCAATTCTCAAACAGACCTAAGGCGCTCTGGTAAGCACACATCGACTGAAGTCACCATCTTACAAATCTACATATGTCTTCAATGGTTACTTATGGCATTCACCATCGTAAGAGAGTCGGTTCACATTACGTTACCTAACATTTGCAGAAAATGTTAGGGAGCAAACCTCCACCAAACAGAATATTAACCAAGTTTCATCTCAGACCTAACATGTATAAAATCTCAATCAACCGAAACACAATGGATAATCGGAAAGGCAATCACCTGCTTGTTGATCTCGACACCGATAGCGCGCTTGGTAACGTTCCAGACACGACCAGTGCGACCATGGTAGAACTTGTGCGGCATACCCTTGTGAATGGCACCGTTAACCTTGATATCAACATACTGACCAATCTTGAAAGTTCGCAGGTAGGTAGAGAGAGGGATGTACCCCTTCTTCCTGAAAGGGCGTGAGAACAGATCGCGAGTTCGCGAACGCACACCGTGTCCTGCCGGCATCTTCAAGCACCGCCGCTGGCCGCCGCTGTGAAGATGTTGTTGAGGAAATGAAACCCTAGCAGGTTTTTACTTTTATATCAAGTCCCTGTGAGTTGATGTAATGTAAAGATTATAATGCCCTTACGTCCGGCTTTCTTTAATCAGGTAAGTTGAAGGGGCTTATGGGAAAGATGATTTTTATCTCATGGGCTGTGTGTAGCTGCTCTTAAAGAGCCGTAATGGACTGGAATATTGGATCAAATCAAAGCCCATTACTGTACATTGATACCTTTCTGTAACGCTTCCTTAACGCTAGTTTCGATGGACGTTTGGAAAGCTTTTTTTTATTTTAATTTTTTATTTTACATTATTTAATAAAGTTTTTAATATATATAAAAATTTTAAATTTTAAAGTACTTTTATTTTAAAATTTTTTTATTAATTATTAATATTATTTTCAATAAGAATAATTTATTTTAAAAAAAATTTTAAAGTATTATTATTATTTTTTTCAATAAGCAGTATCAAATATTCTCTCAGCGAGTATGTCGAGTATGATATGATATGGTGCTTATCATTAAAGAAAATATATGGTGAAATCACAGCCTCAGGTCTTATCATTCGAAAATAAAGTACTCAAATTTTTACTTTTTCAGGCGAAATAAAATTTAAAAATAAATTATTAAAATCAAGTTACTGTAAAGTAACATTACTAAAAAATGATTTTTATATTATTTTAGAAAAGAATAAGACGTAAGTAAATTATTAAGGTAAAGCCGGTCGTTTCAAATGGGACGCTTTATGTTGAGTTTTACTTATAAAAAATGCTAAAGAAGTGTTTGGTAAAGTTTTTCTAAAAATTCTTTTTATTTTTAATATTTTTTAAATTTATAAATATATAGAAAATTTATTTAAAAATATAAAAAATTATATAGTAAAAATTGTTTTATTATTATATTTTTAATAAAAAATAAAAATTATTCATCAAAAATAATAAAAAAATTTTATTTCAAAAAATTAATAATTTTTATAATCCACAGTGAGTTAAACAAGTCGAACTTAACAAACCACGCATTTTGACCTTACCCAAAAATAAAAAAGTAAATAGAAGAAGAAAACAATCGTTGGTACGTGGGTCCCGGGGAACCCTCTCCTCCTAACGATTCTTCTCCATTTCCGTATACCATACAATTCTTCTCCATTCCTTCCATTCCCTTTCCCTTCTTCCCCAGATGGCTAAGGCCATTTCGGCATTTCCCTCATCAAACCAAAACCATCTCCAACTGCGGCAGGATGGCCTCTCCGTTCCTCTCCTTCTTCCCTCTCCATGGCTTCCTGTCCGCTTTCTTACTCCTCTTCTCCTCGACTCCCACCGTCGTCGTCTTCGCTGCCGCCATTCGCGTCGACGTCATTCGTAAACCAGCTCCCCAACCTGTCCCTGCTTTCCGTGAAGCTCCGGCCTTCCGTAACGGTGCCGAGTGCGATATGAATAACGCTCGCGTCAATGTTGCCATGACATTAGATGCTAATTATCTACGCGGAACAATGGCGGCAGTTCTTTCGACGCTGCAGCACACTTCTTGCCCGGAGAACGTTGCTTTCCATTTTCTTGCGGCAAGGTTTGAACCGGAGATACTATCCAGTATTCGTTCCACCTTCCCGTACTTAGACTTCCGTGTGTATCGCTTCGACTCAAACCGTGTTCGCGGAAAGATTTCCCGATCCATCCGTCAAGCTCTTGATCAACCGTTGAACTATGCGAGAATCTACCTCGCTGATTTATTGCCTACAGACGTTCGCCGGATTATTTATCTTGACTCTGACGTGATACTGGTCGACGATATTCGGCAACTATGGGATGTTGATCTTGAAGGGAAAGTTGTCGCTGCACCGGAGTACTGCCACGCGAACTTCACCAAGTACTTCACTGATAGTTTCTGGTCCGATTCATCGCTTGCTTCGACATTCGAAGGCCGGCGGCCATGTTATTTCAACACAGGCGTGATGGTGATGGATGTCGATAAATGGAGAATGGGAGGGTACACTAAGCAGGTAGAAGACTGGATGGCTGTGCAGAAGCAGAAGAGGATCTACCACCTTGGATCGTTGCCGCCATTTCTGTTAGTTCTTGCCGGAAACATCAAGGCCGTCGATCATAGGTGGAACCAGCACGGGCTCGGTGGAGATAACATGGAGGGGAAGTGCAGAAGCCTTCATCCGGGACCGATTAGCTTGCTTCACTGGAGTGGGAAAGGGAAGCCATGGCTCCGCCTCGACTCTCGTAAACCGTGCACCGTCGATCATCTCTGGGCACCGTATGATCTCTACAAATCATCGTCGATCTCTCTCGAAGAATGACATACTGTGAGTGAATTAATGGAGATCATCGAGATGAAATATGGATACGTATATGAAAAATTGTTGCGTTCGTGCGTAGTTTGGGCGATGGTGATGAAGAGAAATGTTTTACAAGCAAACTAAATAATTAGAGAGAGTTAAAAAACAAAAATGTTTTTAACAAAAGAAAACTGAGCATGATCATGATCTCCATCATTAGTTTTTTATTTTTATTCTTTATAACTTTGGTTTTTGTTGATTTGTTTTTGCACGGAAAAAAAAAGACCTACGGAAAAAAGAGGGTTGGGAAATTTAATTGGAGATGTTGGGTAAAGGAAAAAGTAAGGATTTGAGTGCGTAGGGTTTGGTTGCAGGAACAGCAAGGAAAAACAAAAATGGGGATGATTTCTTGCAGCTTTTGGTTCGTCCCTCATTACTTTGGTCAATTTCATTTTTCTTCTTTTAACTATGCAGTTTTGTTTCCTCAATGTCTCTTCCAATATAACACTGTTTTCCCAACATTAATGTTTATACAACAAAGAATTTTAACCAGATGAAAAATATATATAATAACAAACAAATTGCTTATGTACTAACTAAAGTACACCAATCAGAAAAAGGAGATTTCTTTTCCAAAATCAGAAATCAGGGAATAGCGTTACGTTACATGAAATGATCATCACATTCGAAGCCCACCATAATGGGCAGATCAGTGAAGCCAAACTAAACCCGTATAAATCTCACTGTACATTTGAAAAAAGTTAAAAGGAGAAAACTGGAGAACCTTAGACAGTCATAGAGGATGCATAGGAATTGTTACAGACTCGAAAACCCTGTATATGTTACAATGGAAGTCGTCTTGAAAGACAGGCGTGATCACTTTTGCTGCCTTTTAATCTGTAGAAAACACTGCTTCTCTTCTTGGTTCTTAGAGGCCCTGAACTATTGTGCCCAACAGTTTTCTCTACTCTACCGATCAAAGTATTAGTGGAATGAGGCCGTTGCATATCTTCTAGAGGTCCAGAGCTGTAGTCCATCGTTACGAAAGAAGAAGCGTACCCATGTGTCCTTCTCGGTGTACCTCCAGTCCACCAACCACTATCAAGTCCAAAGTCTCCCTTCAGTTCCCAGTCCGGAGCAGAGGACTCATCTCTCTGGCTATAAGAATCTTCACCGGTCTCATCCGCATCATTGCATATCAACTTCAAAGCCTGTACAACTTCCCCCATGAACGGCCTCTCAGATGCTTCAATATGCACACACATAGAAGCTATGGCAGCTACTTTTGCCATACTGTCAAAATCGTAGTTTCCTTCTAATGAAGGATCTATCAGCTGCTCCAACCCTTCCTTACTAGTAAGACGTGGTCGTGCCCAAGTAACTAAGTTCTCAGGTCCTTGAGACTCCGAAATATATACAGGCTTCCTTCCTGTGAACAACTCCAACAAGACTACTCCGTAGCTGTATACATCACTTTTAACTAGAAGATGTCCAGTCATAGCATACTCTGGGGCAACATATCTGCAAGTACAAAGAAATTATCATTACTGATACTTCTATACCATGATGTCTATGAGCTTCTGCTGTAAGCTGATTGGACATAAATGATCTTACCCAAAAGTTCCCATAACCTGTGTTGAGATGTGGTTAGTTCCTTCCGTTGCCTCCCTAGCCAACCCAAAATCTGAAACTTTGGGGGTGAAATCTTCTTCGAGAAGAACATTGCTGGCTTTAAAGTCACGGTGTATGACACGAGGGTTAGAATCTTCATGCAGATAAGCAAGAGCTCTGGCTGAGCCAAGTGCTATCTTAACCCGAGCATCCCAATCCAGCTGTCCTTTGTTCTTATCTGAACCTGAAAAGCAAGCACAGGAAAGGAAGGAATAATGTAGGAGGAAATAATATCAAAATGTTCCCTTAATATTTAAGGAAATAGGTAACCTAAGCCAGATATCAAATACCAAGAGGCACTAAAGATCCTTGAAAAAGAAAAGGCTTCTTCTACATCACCAAGATGCACTCATTTGCTTGAGTGGATATCCTTCTATTACTCCTCTATATCACAAATATTCAGTACTATAAAAACTTTTGTGTTTATATCACAAGATGCACGCCAACAGGAATAATGCATATGCAAGCATGCCATCATTGCAGAAATATGAAAAACAAAAGGCACACTGAACACATACCATGCAAATGAGACTCCACGCTTCCATTGCGGACAAGCTCATAAACCAAGCACCGCCTTCGCCCTTCAATGCAAATTCCCATCAATTTAACAAGATTGCGGTGGTGTAGTCGGCTGAGCATCTCCACCTCTGCTATGAACTCACGTCCACCATTATGGTCTTCCCTTGTGATCAGCTTTATAGCAACTTCATTTCCATCCTTTAATATACCATGGTAAACACGTCCAAAGCCACCTTCACCCAGAATTCTTTTGGCGCTAAAATTATCTGTCATCTTTTCAAGTTCAGCTAGTGAAAATCTCTTTACTGAGGATTGGCAAGTAGGAATTGTAGAAACAACCGATGGTGATCTTGAGCTTGCTATACTGCTTGACAGGATGGACCGAATTACTGCAACAAAAATCATGAAAACCTGAAGTCAAGACCGGCATTCAACACAAAAATAAAATAAATGTTATGTGTAACAGTGATTCGTGAAGCTGTAAAACGTAAGTATCTTAACAATTGTGATGTTTATTTACACACCCACACCCTGTGAGAGCATAACTACTAAGAAACACTGAACAGCTACCTAAGAAACTAATTCAAGCTTACCAGATTTCTTAGTAACTGGAGCACTAAATCCAGGATCGACGGCTTTATGTGGTCTTCTAACTTTCTTTCTCAAAAACAAGAAAATAACCCCACAGAATAACAGGACAAATATGACGGAAGATAATGCAATAATCGCAGTAGTTGTAGACTTCAACTTTTTGGGTCTTCCAGGGGGTACATCTGCAGTAACAGGAAATTGTCCACTTCCATTGTTGCTAGGCCCGAAGGATCCACCAGATCGTGGTGGAGAAGAAGGAAGCCCTATCATGGTTCTTCACATAAATAAATCTACTACATAAAAACGCGTATGTATCCAATGAAGGCGAAGAGTAACAAAAACTATGTGAATACCTGGATAGCTAACATCAATCACCTCATAATCACCAAAAAGTGAAGTATTTAGTGGCACCTTCTTCTGCCAGAGCCTTTGGTAGGTAAGCAAAGCAGTCATACTGTCAAATCTATCTCCTAAAGGTAATAAATCAATAGTCACTGTTGTCCTTCCTGGATCCCTGATACTAGGATTTGCGCCCATTATTCTTACTTGGCTTTGCTTCATGTATGTTCCTGCAGCAAACTCAACTTCGAATTCTCCAAATCGAAGAAACAGCTGATACGGTTGGATGCTTAGCTCAATTACTATTTGCATTGGGTATACACAACCACAGGGAGAATCATATGGAACTTGGGTGAGAGGCTCAGTACATGACAACCCATTGCAATCTGGAAAGGACCATGAGATGCTTCAATTATTGATGCATACATAAAAAGTATACTTGAATCAATAGACAAAATGTTGATCCAGTGCATAAACCTTGCCGTGGATGTGAGGGAGATGAAGTTGGTGATACTCCATGAGGCATTCTCCTATGGTACATTGAAGAATGATCTGCCATGGTGCCCAAAAGAGCAGAGCTGGTAAGATAATATTTACCTCCAGGATTATAGTAATAAGTAAGGCAATTAACTCACGGTGATCTTTCCTAAAACCGGATGGAGAAACTGCAGACCATGCTGGAGCTGCAGCAGACATTTGAGGAGAGTCAGATGGGCTCAATATCCGGTTTGTTAACTTTATCCTTCCTGAAACAAAAGCTTGGGCCTTAGCTAACCAAGGCAAATCCTTGTGTATGCATGAGGAACCAAATTACAAGTTTCATAATAATCAAAGTAAAGATGAAGAACGTAGTGTTGAGTATCACTCGAGTACCTTGATAAAAAGTCTCTGTAAGAAAATGTGGATTACTAATTTGCATCTTTCTTCTGTAGAAAAACAAGTGTGACTTGAGTGGAGGAGAAGCAATCCCTGCAAGGATCCCATAGTTATCCTTGGGCAGTACATGTTCATCTAATAACTCTCAGGAAAACTATTTAATCCCAAAAAAGTTTTGAGTGATGCAATAGCAGTAGTAAACGCTAATCTATGCTGTTGGCATGTCATGTTCATTTTTCAGAAGACTAGATTTAAGGGTAAGTTTTAACTTTCTACAAATTTCAGGAAAGCGATACATGTAAGTATGTAACGGGTAACAAATTTAAAAAGAGCTCACACACCTACCTAAATAATCATGTAGCCAGCTATAACATCTGTAGCTCTGTATAAACAATGAGCTACTGTCACTAGCTTACACATCTTGCAGGTCCAGACAAGATTGACATGGTAAAGAATTGGATATTGGAGATGAACCCACAGGATCTGGCAAACCCATCATATGCGAAAAAAACTAAATTTGGAACCAAAGTTCAAATGAGTGTGCACTCTTTTTACTATCTATTAGATTAAGCAGTCATTTGGTCTCAGGAATAGGTTAGCTCTAGCGGAAGGAAAGCAAGCAGTTTTCCGCAAAATTAATATTTTCATGGTACAAGGAAGCAACTCAAAGTGGCTGGAAACAGTAAACGTGTGAGGAGCATGTTGGGAGAACAAGTAATACGGTGAAGTAATTCTCCAAAATGGTGTCTTGGATCTTAACATCAACCACCTCTTAGGCTAAATGAGTAAGAATTTCCACATTTCCTATAATAAAAACTAATGATCCTATCAACTCCAATTTGACAATCAAAAGTTAAATTAAACAAAACTTCTCTGATTAAGAGAACAATGGGGAGCTCAGAAAATCATGGCAACTTATATGGAACATAAGCTGAAACACTTTGTCAATCTAAGAGGTTACATCAGATCATTTTGGATGCTTAGTTTGTCCTAACAAACTCAAAAGAAAGTTGCATTCGTAAGTACTCTGCACACTCATTGAATGAAATCTGAGTAAGCTGGGTATATAAGAAATTAACAAGTGCATGCTTTTTCTTCTTAGAACTGAATTGCAGCTTTACATATAGAATTCAACATGACATTCAGATTAGTAATTTTACGCATTTATAATAAACAGATGAACTTAGCCCACGAAGTGGAGTAAGCTACATGGCCAATTGTATCGTAGTTCAGCCATTAGTATTACAACTACGTACTCATTCCTAGTGCCACTGTTAGCGAGCATCTAAATCTGAATCCAATAATTATGAAGAAATCACCACATTGGACCATATTTTCATAATTTCGTCCAACTACGCTAAGAAAAGTGTAAGCACACTTAGAAAACCCCACATTATCACGATAATCTATAGATAACACAAAGCCAAGCACGAACAAGAAAAATGCAACACAATTTACCTGAATCAGAAGCAATCACAGGAACCAGCAGCTGAATCAGAACCACCAACAGAGCAAAACGCATCTTCCCTTCCCTTCTCTCCAACTACTAACCCTACTCACCACTCTACCACAAACCTTACCTCACAGGAGCACCGCCGCAATGCGCCGCTCCGCCACTCATTTCCGGTCATGTAAACCCTAACACTCGATCAAATCACCACCCACATTGATCACTCCAAAAATAAACTTAAAGATCTACCAAACCAAATAAATTCACAAAATCGAACAAAAAATATTCCTGAAAAACAAAGCAAGCAATGCAAGAGAATGATAGTGAACTTTTATGTGAAAGATTTTTGGGGGGAAGTAGAAAGAAGCCAAACATAGATCCTCTTTTTTATGTGAAAGTTAATAGAAAAAATAAAAAGGAAAATGTTTCTTCGATCTGTTTCCTTGTTTCCCTTTCCGCGCTTTCAGGTTTATAATGATAATAATAATAATGATAATATTCTAATCATTAAGTCATTAATTCTGGTAATTTAATTCTTGATTTGGGTAATCAAGATTTACAAAAAGGTTTTAATTAAATATTTAGTTTTGGTTACAAGTATATTATTAAGTAGAGTGAAGAGTGAGCAAGCTTTAAAGGGAAAAATAGTGAGAGTGTAGTATTTAATTAAGAAGAAAAATTTATGTAATTTATATAATTACATGGACCAGTGATAGTGTCAGTAAGATTTAATATTAAAAAATGTTTATTAGAATTTCGACAGAAAAAGCTTAGCTGGGTTGTTGGACAGTTGGGTCTCTATCGTTACATTTATAACCAAAGTGGCTCCACAGTTAGAAAAAATAAAAGAGAAATTAAAGTTAATCAGGTTTGCAGTGCCGAACTCGAGGCAGAATGAATGGTAGATGGTTTCATTCACGTGGAGGCAATACTGTGGGTCCAACCTATGTAATAAATAATGTGTGAGCTGTGAACGCTCGTAGGTGATTCCAAAATAGGAAGTATAAGTAAACAAAAATTATTTATTAGGCCGGGCCGAGTTCCAATGGTACCTTCGATACAATGGGCTTAGAGCCCATTCAGATTTTCTATTGGCTAGTATTTTGGGAAGTCAAGTGACTCAAATTTACTGAAGTATTTCTTTCATAACGATAAAGCCAGGGCATTTCATTATTATCGGATGCGTTTGGAAGAGTTTACGAAAAAAATATTTATCAATTTTTAACTTTATATTTTTTCATAGTTTTTTACATAATTTACTTAAATTTTTAATAAAATATAAAAAATTTATATCATAATATATTTTTATTAGTTTTCTAAATCAAAAGAATAGAATTCATACTTTAAAATAGAATAAATATATCTTCTAATCCAAAAAAAAAAAAAAATTTTTTAAGTACTACCTAACACTCCTCGCATTCGTAGCACTCTCTAATTAGATAAGCTGCTTACGGAATGAGGTTGCTTATAGCGGAAGAGTTAGGAAATATTTAAAGGTGCTTAAAAATATTCTGAAATAAAAAAATATTTAATTTTTTTTGAAAATAAATTTTATTTTTTGTTTAGAAAATAGTAAAAGTAAGTAAAATAATATTCTATAATGTAAAATTTATTTATACTTTAAAATTTAAAAAAATTTTATAAAATATTATAAAAGAATTTATAAAAAGTATCAACTGAAAAATTGTTGAAACTTACTACTAAAGATGACTTAATAAATTGAATATACCTGAACAAGTCTGTGGCTTTCTAGCATTCTTGCTAGATTGAAAAGCCACCAACACGGTGATATACATTGCAGCTATATTCTGATGCCTTAAAACACTCTTCAATACCACAAAATAAGCATTATCTTAATGGCTTGAAAACAAATTTCAAGCCCCTTTTTTTCTGCTGCTTTACCTTTTCACATATAAGTATACAAACATTTAGTTCAATTTCTTCTAAATTTTTAGGGACATTTCGGATTCTTCCCCGGGCCACCGTAGTAGAAATACGTTCCCCAATCGTTACTAGACGAGCTCTTGATGTTGTAGCAATTGGTATTTTCCGCAAGCGTGGAAATGGATTGCACCGAGGCAAGGCTGTTATCCGAGTCCACAATTTCAAGGTTGCGGAAGTAGCTAGCTCGGCCGAACCCATCCTCGGCGAAATGTCCTGAACCCATCTTTGTCGACGTATGGCGTCCCTCATCGGACTTTAGGTTGACAACCTCCCCTCCCCATTCCACCATCGCTGCATGGTCTGATAGATGGCTGAAGAGCTCCGCCGGCCAGTATCCTACTAACATGTCATCGCCGAAGCTCATCCACCAGTTACCAAGCTTCGGATCCTGTTAAAAATAAAGTCGAGATTTCCTCGTTAATTAGTTGAAGCTATTCTATGGAAAAAACTAACAATTGTGCGTTAATTTATTTACTTTCCATATTAAGATGGTTATGTCGAACTGGCTACCGCGATACGACGATATCGGAGATATCGCCGCACCGATGGCTATTCTGTTGTTGGTCTGAACGAACCCGGAGCACAGCAAATTGTAACACCCTGTTGCTTGATAAGCATCGCTCTGTTCTCGCATTTCATAGAAAAACATTAACTGCTGATTAATGAAAATTAAATTCGAAAAACGAATGGAGAGAGGGGAAAAAAAAGAGAATAGAATCTTACTGTCCAGTAGGTGAATAGCCTTGGTCTGCTATCTCCATAAAGCTCAGGGCTGACCTGACTAGAAAGAAATACGCATGCTTCGCAAAAACCATTTTTATTTAAATTAATGCAAAACATATAAAAGTTTATTACCTTACCACAATGCATTAATTTAATATATAGTTCTTAATTATTATTATTAATTAGTTGTAAGGCAAAGTCAACATGCATGCATGCTAATATCAAAGTTGTGCAAATTTGGGATCGTTTCGGGTTGCTTTTCTAACATTATTAAAATTTTTTATAATATTATAATATTATATACAATTTATTTCTATTTTTTAAAAAATATAAAAAATTTTACATAATAAGATCTCATTATTAGTTATTTTTATTATTTTTTAGATAAAAATAAAATTTATATTTGGAGATAGGACAAAAACATCTTATTTTTATAAAAAAATTTATTTTAAAAATACTTTCATACGTCTTTTAGAGTTTATAATAGCTCATAAACTTTTTTATTTTATTTTGTATTTTACGATTTTTAATAAAATTTTTATAACATTCTAAAAAATTTTAAAATTTTAAATACTGAATTATTATTATTATTATTATTATTATTATTATTATTATTATTTTAGCATAAAAAATAAAAATTATTTTTAAAAAGATTTTATAAATAGTTTATATTACATAAAAGTTTTTTTTAAGTATTTTCAAATAGTCTCTAAGTTGATGTTATAATTATGCTGGGTAAGGTATGAACAATGTGATTGATCATCATTCAAACCCACATGATGGATCAAAGCAGTAGCTCCTATTTGATCCATTTATAAATGGCTATCATTAATTTTTCCAACCAATTTTGTCATAACACAAACAAAAAACTAAAGAAAAAACGCGTACAATAGTAATCGAGATTCGCAATCAGTAGTGACTTCTAATTCTTGAGCTACAACTCAAAGTCAAAACTAGTTGTTAGAAAATTAGTTGTGAGATTCTTTGATTCAAGTGAACGTAGTGATGTATAATAATTAATGAGAGAGATCATAAATAAAAACCTGGCAGCCAGCTTCGATGCTGTTGAGATCTGAGCCGTCGAATGATCCCGAGAGTATCCAGATCTGCGATAAGCTGAATTCATTTGCAAATTCTATCGAAGGATCCCAGACGTTGATCGTCGCCTTTGCTCCGTATACATCCCCTGATGTCCTCGTGTATGCAATCGCATGCTGAAAATTTAAAATTTATGTATATGCACAAGTTAGGCTTGCATGAAAATGTTAATTTCTGTTGTTGGTGTTATTATACGGTGAATGCAATTGATTCCTGGAAAAGAAAAAGGAGTTTCACCAGAAAGCGGAGCAAATACATTTCGTGATGAGATGAATTAACTTCATTCAATGTTTTTTCTCTCGTTGTTCTTTTGTTTGTGTGAATGAATGAGAAAGAAAAAGAAATGAAGCAAAATTAAATCATTCCAATTTACCAACGTCAATTCCAGTTTTTAGCAAAAGAAGTTAAGAAATGTTGAGTTTAAACGTTGCAATCAGAAAAAGATGCTGACGTTTGACACCTTACCTAAAGCTCAAAACAACAAAAACCCAACAAAAACTAGGCAAACAAACACATGAGAAAAAAGATATACCTCATGACCGTTGCCGCTAACGACATCCGGTGGGTCGATGAAGGTTGACTTTGCAAACGTAGTCCGGCGACGTTTTTTGCCATAGTGGTAGAGCGACTTAGCTCTTAGCACATCGTCAACAGTGCTCCTTCGTACCGGAACAGTTCCTTCCGGACAGTACCCTGCTTGGTGCCATGTTTGCCAAGCTTTTCTTGACAAGCTTTCGTGAACACTAGATACGTTACCGTTCATTGCTTGCATGCGGCGTTTGAACTTTGGCATCTCCGGTGGCTCAACCTGGTCATCATGCACGAAAAGCAAATTAACCAATACGTACATCACAATAACTTATAAGGTATATTTGTATAAGGTGAAGTTATGAGCTTAAATTTCATTAAGTTACTTGTATCTCGTGGTCACTGAGAAGGGGATGATCAAGAGCTGGTTGCTTACGCCGGTGAACGCAGTCGATGATATCACCATCCGGGCTCTGCATCATTATCAATAATATATAGATCATTGATTTTTCATGCCTCATTCAAAAACAAAAGAAAGAGTACCCAAGAATATTAATATTTCTTGTTTCATGTTTATCAGCAGTACCTGGATTGATTTCACAGCAGCTTTGTTGATCTTCTTCAAATGCCTCTGTATTCTCAGCAACCTAAGCTCTGAAACTCTCTTGTTGCTTATGGTACAGTTATTCAAAGCTGAAGCTGAACCATCGCAAACAACAAGAACCAAAATAAAAACAACAACAAGATTAAAAGCAGTAGTAGACATGGTTGATCTTCTGCTGCAGCTGTTGTTGTTGAGCCAGTTAGCTCTTGTTGTTGTTGTTGCTTTCCATGGCTTTTAGTGCCAAAAAAAAAACAAAGAAACTGTATTCAAAAGCTGGTCATTAATCCAGAGAAATCAACAAGAATGAAATCAATTAATCAGGGAAAACTGTTAGTGCGAACCAGCGATAAGAAAACGACCGTCGACAATTTCTAATCTTCAACTTGTGTTGCTTCTGAATAATATACGGGACCGCATTTGAATGATCAGCACTATTTCTTTCATTCATTCGCTAATTTAAAGTTGATGAACAGTGATGGAGGGTGTAGTGAATTGAAGGAGGAGAAGAGGGAAAGGGGTGTTTAAAAGCTGGGAACTACCGGAGAATAGATAGACAGCTTAATGGCAAACTTGAATGAAAAATAAAGTACTGAATGGGGCGTGGTATGCTAGCGGGTGCAGTTGCGAAAGGAGCAGCGGCGCAGCATTGTTCTGGGAAGTGCCATAAATAACAAAAATTAAGGCCGTGGGCTTTGTTGCTGCAGTCACTTTGGTCATCATTGCTGCAGGATAAAAACTTGTTCATTGGATGGACGCGTTACTGGAAACTATGGAGATGTTTGGCGGTTGTTTATTCTTTTCTTATTTTTTTATTTTATATTTTTAAATAAATTTTTTATAAAACTCCCACTAAAATAATTTCCCTTTGTTCTTTTGGCGAATAATTCTAGGAGGATATCATCTTAAAGAACAGAAAATTGAGCTCATTATGAGGTTTCAAAATTATACATAAATTTTTTAACAACCATCTCAACTTATGACTCAACTCTTTGCATGCACATAGTATGCGTTTGTTTTTTCTTTTCTCCGACCAAATTTTCTAATTTTTTATTTTATATTTTTTAATATATATTTTATAAATATTTAAAAAATTTATTTAAAAATTTAAAAAATATAAAAAAAATTTATATAATAAGATCTTTTTATTATATATTTTTATTATTTTTTTTAAAGTAAAAAAAATAGAACTCGTTTTTTAAATAAAACAAAATATATTCTATTTTAAAAAAATTTTATTTCATAAGCAATTCGGAACGCACCCATACATGATTTGCAAGTTCAGGGTTTTAAAAGTAGGTTAAAAACATTAGAAAATTGATACCTTTATTCAAATAATAGCGAAAGCAGCATTACCTGTGAGGTTAAAGGGGTGTTTACTTGCTTGAAGTGAAGCTTTTAGAAATAAATAGAAAGTGAATTATTAAAAAAATTAAATTATAAAAAATATATATATATATAATCAATTAAAAAATAAATATTTTAAAAAAAAGTTATTTTTGAATCACTTCCAAATAAAATAAAATTTATCCAACTATTTATCTGCGTGGACCAGAAATTGGTTGTACCGGCCGTAAAATCATTTATAATGTAAGAAGGCTTATATTTGAAGACACTTGTATTGAAAGCAAAAACTAATAAGCAGGGGATATCAATAAAATGTCTACCCTACTCATTAAACATCAATCAACAATCCTATTGCTATTCTAAGAAATGTTGGCTTTGTAATGCAAATTATTGGAGTTGAATACTTCAAACAATCAACGTGGCTTGAATCTGCAAACCAAGCAAATTCCCATTGATCTGTGGCCCATTTAAGTTTTCTACTCTAGACTAATTACGAGTTTATTGATTTTAAGGGCGTATTTTAAATGAATGGACGTGAGTTAGCTGTGGAGTTCTTCAGCCATTTGTTATCGGTTGGCTTCAAACCGGTTCGACCTGAACCATTGGTAACTGTTATAAATTCTAAAGCTAACTGAACTGAAATGGTCATCGTTGCTGGGATTGAGATTGGATCAATTCGAGACAAGATCAATCATATCTTGGTTATAAATGCCAAACACCCAAACAGCTTAAGTTCTAAAGTTGATTAGAAACATTTAGGACGCAATACCAGTGCACAGCATACTTCTCTTATGGCTATACTAATAAAGCATCACCTATAAAATCGAACATAGTTGCATTTGGTAATCTACACAGATTGAATCTGCACATCGATAGCTAACTCAGAGATCAATTGCGTACTGAAAATAGAAAGTTCGAAAAAATGTAAAGTACTAAATCAAAAGGCAAACTGCTTCAACCAAATCGTGATCAAAATAACTGTAGCAAGATCTTTCAAAGAAACCAAACAAATGAGATCAACTGAATGTTCACATTTTGGAAAAAACAATCTCAAACAACATAGTAAATAATTAGAAATAACATCTCTAAGGCACCTAAAACTTTGATTTTGGAACATTCTACTGCAAGAATCCGTAGCTTCCTTACATGAACAGATTCGGACGAGTTGCCTTGAATGTGGTCCTCAGCTTCCTGGATGGGGGCCTCACCTTCTTGAAGACGAGTGGGAACTTGATCTTTGAGTCATGGAACTGTTTGGTGCTCTCACGCTTGCAGAGCTTGGCTGGTATGGTGGCTGTCTTGATGATCTGGATGCATGGGCACCTCACACGGTGGCGGGATGCCATCTCGTTGTACATTGCCTCCACAGCACCATTCAGTGTAGTGTCTCTGTACTCCTTGTACATGTTGTGGTAACCAGTCCTACTCTGATACCTCAACCAGATGCCATAGTTCTTGATCTTGGTTGGGTTCCTCTCAAAGATCTGTAGCGCAGGCAATGGGACAATGAAAAGACTTGGTCATGCGAGCACCCATATCCGAGTGCAGTTCAAAAAAAAAAAAAAAAAACAGTACTCATCCAAGGATAAAAGAGATACGAGCATGTATACACAGAAGACGTAGTTAAAGACCGTCTGTAAAAGACTGCGGCTAACATTTAAACATGATATCATGTATCTACATCATAAACAGGCTACAATACTATCATGTATCTAACCAACAGCAGCACAACAAGGCATTGTCAACTTTAATAATTCAAGAAGCTAAGCTGAAAGCCTAATACAGAACACACTAATATATCATTAGCTAAATGAAATGGAAACCCCTCTTTTGTATTAAATGGAATGCAAAACTTTAGTTTCAGGCTATCCACACAGCAGGTAGGGCATCCTATACCTATACAGTCAATATCGAAACTTAGTAAAAATCTAACCTCATCAAGGGCAAATTTCACCTTCCAGCAGGCCCAATACATTCCGAACTACAGACGCAGTTTTAGTTTAGCTGACCATCAGAATACAAACCTGTGCTCACTGTTTGTACTTGAATGAAAGATCCAAGTTCAGCATGATGCATACAAAAAGAAAAACAACCATGCAGCTCAAGTAGGACCTATTTTGCATAAAATAATGCTTGCATTTCAAATCATAGCTACTAACTAATTTAAGCGAACATGCAATAAAACTTAAGACAGTGTCGATTATCACGTTAAAGGAACACATATGAACAACAAACACAACCAATGATCTATTTTTTCTTCTACAAACACCAGATACTGATACATCCACTAAGTTTTCAGTACAACATACGATGAAATTACATGCTAAAACATCTTCCAGTCAGATGCTTCAAAAATACTTGCAGTAAAACTTTCAGCACACATCCTACATGCCACACATCTACAAGAATGTTGAAAGGCAATCCTATATTAAACACGGATAGAAGCAAAAACCTCATTGATGGCAAGAACTTGACCGTTGCTCTTCTTAACCTTCTTCAGCTTCCTCAAGAAGTACCTATCACATTCAATTAAAAAAACAAAGCATATCACACTAACAAGTCCCCAACATCAAATAGACAAACATATAAACTGAGGAGATCAATTACCAGAACTTGGACTTGGCTCTGACTTCATTGGTTGCCCAAAGCTTCATGCGGTAGACCTTCGGGTGCTGATCAGTCTCCGTAGGGAGAGCACGGCCCACAACCTGATACTGATGAAACTGCAAGAAACCAACAATGACGGGATCAGTAGTCATCATCAGAAAACCAAATAAAAACAACAAAAACAATCAACAGTGGAATAATCAATTGCCAAAAAAGTATATAGAATCAAACGAAATAAAAGAACAAAACTTATCGCTTCCAATTCGTGCATGCAGGTAGTGAAACAAGCGCGAATCGATAAATCAAACCAAAAAAAGACAATGATTGTGAAATCATTCAATGAAATCATCATACCAGACCGAAAAAACAAGAATAAACTAGTAGAATCAATAGAAGATTTACCCTGAATCCGCCCATCGTTTCTTCTCCAAGCTTCGCCGCAGCCTTCTCCTCTACTCTCGAATGGAGAAGTGAGATCAACAATGCGGGCGCGTTACAAGACCCTTCCTCAAACCCTAGCTCTCTCTCTCTACCCGCATTATATCCGTGTAGTATCTCTAATAGTTTCACTAACTTCTTAGTGGGCCGACTGATTTCTTATAGGCCTGTCATGGGAGCCCATCGCATTTGTGTAGTTGTATATTATCCCTGGAGTTCTTCGAAACAAATCTACCCACCTAAGTTCTTACTGGGCTGCTGGATTTTTCATTGCCCACCCATGCAAAAAACGTGCTTATCACGTGCCATCCCCCCGATCTAAAACCCAACTTCAGCTATGAAGCTTTCTGATTCTTGTTCCAAGCTTCCTGCTTGCTCGCGAGTTGCGACCGCCGTCGACCGATGGATTCCGGCGCAATTGAACCGAAGAAAATCAAATCGGCGCCAAAACGGTTCATCAAATCATCGATACCGGAATCAATCTTAACCGATCCATCGATCAACGGTGCGATTTCGATCCTGCCTTCATCCTACGACTTCGAGATCCACAAAACGATCGCTCGTCTCCGTTCGATCTCTGCTCGCCGTTGCGCTCTTCAGCTTCCCGAAGGTTTGCTTATGTACTCGCTCTCGTTAGCTGATATATTTCTTCGCACGTGTCCTGACCTTTCTTACGTGTTCGTTCTCGCTGAACCGACTTATGGAGCTTGTTGTCTTGATGATTTTGCTGCTTCAGCTCTTTCTGTTGATCTGTTGATTCATTATGCGCATAGTTGTTTATTTCCTGTACCCAGTTCTTTGGTTCCAGTTCTATATGTTTTTGTTGATATACGAATCAATCCTTCGCATCTTTGTTCAACAATCAAGTTGAACTTTGATTCGTCGATGAATCTCGCTGTTGCTGGAACTGTTCAGTTCATTTCAAGTGTTCACGCTGCGAAATCGTTGCTAGAAGAAGATGGGTATAGGAATGTTTTGATTCCTCAAGCGAAGCCGCTATCGCCTGGGGAAGTACTAGGGTGTACTGCACCGACAATACCCAAGAGCAAAGGTGTTGAGGCGGTGGTGTTTGTTGCTGATGGAAGGTTTCATCTTGAAGCATTTATGATTGCCAATCCAGGAATTAAGGCGTTTCGATACGATCCGTTTACTGGGAAGCTGGTTTTGGAGGAGTATGACCATGAGGGAATGAAGAGTGCAAGGAGAGGGTCAGTGGTGGCAGCTACGAATGCGAAGATATGGGGAGTTGTTCTGGGGACACTTGGGAGACAGGGGAATATGAAGGTTTTGGATAGAATTGTGGGAATTATGGAGGAGAAAGGGATGGATTATACTATAGTGCTTATGTCGGAGTTGTCACCAGCAAGGATAGCATTGTTTGCTGATTCTGTTGATGCCTGGGTGCAGATTGCTTGCCCGAGGTTGTCTATTGATTGGGGGGAAGGGTTTGAGAAGCCAGTGTTGACTACTTTTGAGTTTGAGATTGCAATGGGGTTGATTCAGGGTTGGTGGGAGAATAAGAGGGCAAGTGAATGTGATTGTGAGAGAAAAGCAAGCAAGGAAGAGTCTTGCCGCAGTTCTTGTGATTGTAATGTAGGTACAGATTATCCAATGGACTACTATTCACAGGATGGAGGCGACTGGAATAGTTCCTATGCCAAGAAGAAGGGTGCTGATGCAATGCAACAGAGATATAGGAGTAATGGAATTAAGCAGTAACTTTAGATTTCCTCTGTCACTTGTGTAAGTCCTTTTACTGCTCCTTATTATGGTTGCTGCTTTCAAGATGTAATGTAGCAGAGTTCAGCTATACTAAATTTATATTTTATTAGACGAACCCATTTCAAAGATTCCGAGTGGATAGCTTGAATTTGCGTCAGTTTTTTACAAGAGTCAATCTTTTGTTTGAGATATCTCTCAAAGGAAATACATAGAAATTTGCACATCGTTGAGTCGCCAGTCTACGGTGGCAATGAGGTCAAGGTTGCACCAGTGAAGAACCATGGCCAAGCTGTGTACCGAAGCACGGTTTCCTGCTGTTTACTGTTATTTATCTATAGGAATATCTACTTAGGAGCAGACAACTTTCTGTAAGTACTCTATTGGTTGAGTTATAAGTTTTATGTTTAGTCATTCAGAAGTGTAAGAAATTCTGTGATGATCAAAATAAACCAATTCAACGGAGAGGAGGATCCTCATAAAAGGGAACAATAAAGGTGGCTGTACAATGATGCGGCGGCGAAATGAGCAGCTGACTGTGGGTTTTAGACCTCTTGGAACATATTCTTCTCGGAATTCAACTGCTCTACAACTCCGCCACGAGCTCCCCTTTTGCCTTCTCCAGCCGCCGTTGGTGTACCTTCTCTCATCTGCCCTTGCCAACAGTTTCATTCAAAAGCCACCGGCATATCTTCTCCGCATTATTTATGAAGAAGACTACCGGAGATTCGTAATGATTACCTCCTGCATCCGATTGCAGTTACTGAAGAGCCCGGCTACAATATTCCCCATCAACGTTTTCTCCGTCTAAGTTCTCCGTCCATTGCACCTTCCCCTCCTGGACAACAAGTACCGCATTATGGGTGCTGCACCTTACGCATATGGCATACCCAGAACTAGCTTTCATCACAGTGCCAAGCATTCGGCTCCATGCCTTAAATGACAAATGGCATGATATTGTCGTGGAGCCCTTGACACCCAGCGTGGTCTGGCCAAGTTTCCGACGCTGGATGATGAAATCAGGTACCGTCTTTCCAAGGACAGCGGACCTCTACGGAAATTGTTTACCGATGAACTTTTGGGTTTGAAATCAAGGGAAGCAGCAATTGCCATGGTTCGTCAACCTGTGGCCACCTTCATCCAAGTTGTAGGACCGGTTTCTGTTGGTTTGGAACTACCGTACAAAGTTGATCTGTACATCCTGGCAGATGGGGGAGGTAGTGGGCGGTATATCAGTTGGACGGTCCGGACCTCTTGGTTGCACTAGACCTTCATTCAGTTTGAAACATCAGACCTCGATCAAATGTAACTGTTGAGACTCGAGATTATGAATATGTCTTAAATAGCATAACAGCTTTATTCAGTAACAAGGACTTGAGAGTTAAAAACAGAAGAGGTACATAGTTCAGAAGTTACTGTAACTCTATATTACATCCTGATACTTGTTATCTAAGGATGCATCTCAACAACACAGCGAAGGCAGCCGCATTCTTGCATGATATCAAAAGCCTTGTTGATGCCTGCGAGAGCCATTTTATGAGTGATGTACTCATCCACCTTAATTTCCTGAAGAGAAATACGTGTTTGTTTTAGCAACTGTCTCCTACAAATAGTCTATGAATTTTGCTATATTTCAGATGTGCATGTATAGTTCTATGTTACCTTGCTCATGTATTTTTCAACAAGCTCTGGAACTTGGGATCGACTCTTAAACCCACCAAAAGCAGTTCCTTTCCATATGCGGCCAGTAACAAGCTGGAAAGGTCGAGTGGATATCTCCTCCCCAGAAGCTGCCAAACCAACAATCACCGATGTACCCCAACCCTGCACCATCCCCAAAAGATTAGAAATTAAAAACAGTAATCGGCATGAGGATTCCAATTGCTTAGAAAATCAAGGAAACAACGAAAGCTGTAGAAGGGTCTTGTTCTACACAGCAGATAAGCAGTTTAGCCCCAAAAATAAACCACCAGAGTAAAACAAAACAATGAAAGCACCACACGCTATATCCAAGATAAAGCAAGAATTTTCACCTTGTGACAGCATTCCAATGCAGCCCTCATCAAAGAAACATTCCCAGTGCATTCAAAACTATAGTCTACTCCACCATCCGTGAAGTCTATAATGACCTGCTGGATCGGCTTCTCATGGTCTTTTGGGTTTACAAACTCAGTCACCCCGAATTTCTTAGCTGAAAAAGGCCCAACAGACAGGAAAATCAGTCATCAATAAGGGGAAAATGGAAGAGGAATAAGAAAATCTCTAAAGATCGTCTTTTATAGGAGAAACAGAATCCTTAACTTATGCTTCAACTATTCTAACCAAAATCAAGACCTGTTATAAAAACGGGAAGTACGAAAAACAGCTTGTCAAAGCTTGAATACTCAAAGAACAGCATATTTTTGAAGAACATTTAAATACCTATATCAAATTTCTTGCTATCAATGTCAACACCAATAATTCTCGATGCACCTGCAAGTTTCGCCCCCTCAGCAACCTTTGAAGTGAAGATACACAATATAAGGAGCCCTTATAACCATGTAATCTCTTTAAAGAAAGATTGTGACAACTTACAGCAAGTCCAATAGTTCCAAGTCCAAAAACAGCAACTGTCGAGCCGTGTTCCACCTTTGCTGTATTCCAAACTGCTCCAAGTCCTAAAAATGAGGAAACGAGCCAGAAAACCGAGCAACATGAGTGAACTCTCATTAGCCAAAGGGCATGGCAGAAATAGGACAAATAATTTTTCGTTGTTGTTGTTGTTGGTTCTTTTTCCTTTTTTGTTTTGTTTTGTGGAAACATCTCATCGCTCAATTCTAAACATTTTATTCAGTGTTCCAATTACAAGTTCAGTGCCAGGATACTCAAATGGCACATGACTAGGCAGGCAGTAGTTAGGAACATGGCTGCGCTATTGACTATAATAGTGCAAGTAATATTAATTGTGGGATGGTGGCAGTATCAGATGTGGGTTCCTAACTAGTTATTATAGGTGGCAGCACCCACCAATAATTGAATACCTAACATAGATAACAATTGTTAGGTTTTGTAACAATCCAATGCAATCCTTCTATACGCAGATGCAAAGGGAAAAATTACAAGTGCAGTCGCATTGTTGATAACCAAAAACCTCATAACTGCCAGGTCAGAAAAAGTTAAAACAAATCAGACAACAACCCCGAAGCCTCGGTGTAGAGTATAGAAAAAAAAGGGGATCATATTGTAAATTAAAATATCCTCAAGTGGAAACAGAGCTATGGAACTTAGCTAGTGATCCATATACCTAAGAGGAAAATGTAAAGTACAGGGCAATGCTGGCAAAAAGCTTCAGGTAAGTGAAAGACCTTACTGTGGCTGCTAGTCTGCTACAACGATACCAACCTTGTCCTTTTGATGAAGTTACTACGTTAATCTCAAAGACTCAAACTACTAATCAAATCAGCAAAACTTGAACTTGAGAAAACAAAGGATATTTACCTGTAGGGATGCCACATCCCAGCAAACAAACCTTTTCAAGAGGAGCTTGAGGATTTATTTTTGCAACACTAACATCATGGACAACAGTATACTGGCTAAAGGTTGATGTTCCCATGAAATGATAGATCGGCTTTCCGTTTATCGAAAACCGACTCTTGTGGTCATTCATCATCACTCCAGCACCAGTAGCGGAACGAACCTTCATACATAGATTTGTTTTTCCTGATTTACAGAACTTGCACTCTCTGCATTCAGCTTGATAACATGGGATGACATGATCTCCAGGTTGTACCTCAGTAACTCCTTCACCAACACTCTCCACGATCCTAATAATATGACAAACTTCATTAAGAACATTTTGAGTACAAAAGAGTTTGAAAGCATCAATGGCATGAGTACGAACCCAGCGGCCTCATGGCCAAGAATGGAGGGGAAGAGACCCTCAGCATCCTACAAAGAAACATAGAAATTATCAGATTACTTTAAGGATATGGAGGAAGTATTCCCACTCAAGATCTCAAACCAGGTTACAAACTAATGTTAGGTTGAAGTAAGAAGAAGTAGTTCGCACTCAATTAGCACTTGAATAAAAGTATTAAACTTAAAGAGTTGGAAACATTCTTTTTACAGTCATTTCCTAGTTTTCCAAGCTTTATTTATAACAGGAATGTTTTAGCCTAAGAGAAACAACACCCTTCACCATTAATTGTCCATTAGATTCTTATAAGTCAATTCCCAAAACTTGTATGATCCTTAGTTCCTTTAAGGCACAGACTTTCGAAATCCAAATCCATCTTCTCCTATCTCAAAAACACAAACTAACAGCAAATAATAGCAGTCAAAGCATTGTTCAAAAGATGCTCTTACCACAGCATTCCCCTTTGACAGAAGATCTTCAGAAATCTTCCAAATCATCATCTTAAAACTCTCTCAAGGCTCTTATACAGTTACAATGTGTATGTTAAGAAGTCATAAAAGCTAAATCAAAGCTGAGTAACACTCTCAGTAACATTTTGCCTCAGCTTACCCAAAGACCCCATAGAAAAATATTCATGAAAGTTACAGACAAAAACTGCTTAGCTGAAAGTTATGCATGCATTTTATACTATTCCACCATTAAATCCTAATCAACGTGATGAATGCAGGTTAACCTATAAACAAATTATCTCAGAACTAGTATTCCACATAGACAACTAAAATCAACAGTTATGCCAAAAGATTATCCAAAACCGTTTACATTAAAAAAGTTAACAAGAGAGAGAACAGGGGAGAAAGTAGTCATTACCTTTCCGCCTAAAGTATAAGCGTCAGTGTGGCAAAGCGCAGTGAAGAGAATCTTAATTCGGACTTCTCCAGACTGGGGCGGCGCCACCTGGACATCCTCCACAACCAGCGGCTTATTCACTTCCCACGCCACTGCAGCTGTTCAAATCCAATAAAATTCCATAACACTATCGACCAATTTTAAATAAAAAATCAACAACAATAGCGAACAGACAGACAAACAAACAGAGATCGAGACAAACGAGACGAGATCTGAATGAATCAACGAAAAGAATCGGAACTGAAGAATTTATTTGTAATCACCTTTGCAGGTGATCACTTGGCCTTTCGTCGCCATTGATGAAATATTAAAGAGCTCAACAAAGATCTAGCGGGGAAGAAGATTTGGTTTTGGTTTTGTCTCCTCTCTCGCTTGTTCTCTGATCTATTTATAGATCTCTTCACTGATTCACTGAAAGACATGAAAGACAATCACCTAGAAAAAACAAGCATGCATCGTCAATATAGCTATCTCAGCACCATTGCTTGCCAACAACTCTCCACCCTGTTTAACCACATCTAACACTAACGTAGCATGTTAATCTACCACCATTCCGGTCAAGCACAGAAGCCCTCTGCACCACTAACACTAACAATAGAAAAACCCAGAACTCTTCTGACAAGATGTTCCTGTTCTAAGCACTGAAGTAGAACACTCTTCCAGTTATACATTGCCACCGTAGCTCAAGTAATCCCTGTTCATTGACGTTCGAAGTTGATAGAACTTCAGAAATATGGGCTTTAGCCTAAAACAACGGCCCATTTTGCCTCCGCCGTTCACGTCAAGAAAATAGAAATATTTATTGAATTTTTTAAAAGAAATATTTTAAAAATATTTTAAAACTATATTCTGTTTTTTGTATTTTAATAAATAATAAAAATAATAAAAAATAAAATTTTTGAAAATCTCTTCCAAACATCCCTTTATACTCTTATGACTTATCTGTCTTGCGCAGCTGGCGCCTATATTTGCAAAAAACACTCCCATAATTGCGTTTTAAGCATATCGTTATATAAGCTCAATTTTCTGCTAATTATTAGATTTGGAAGCTAATATTATAATTAGTGTCCTGAACGAGCAAAATATTTATCTATAAAATAATACCTACGGTTCTCTGTTGTTCTTGACAAGTCTCAGTGAGTCAGTGAAGAGATCTATAAATAGATCAGAGCGCGAGCGAGATAAAACAATAGCAAAACCAAATCTTCTTCCCCGTTAGATCTCTGTTGAGCTCTTCAATCTTTCATCAATGGCAACGCAAGGCCAAGTAATCATCTGCAAAGGTGAACGCAAAAAAATCTCTTTAATTCCGATTCTTTTCGTTTGATTCATTCAGATGTCGCTTCGTTCGTCTCGATCACTGTTTGTTTGTCTTTCTGTTTATACTTGCTATTGTTGTTGTCTTTGGTTTGGAATGTAGCGATAATGCTATGGTATTGGATTGGATTTGAACAGCTGCCGTGGCGTGGGAAGCGAACAAGCCGCTGGTTGTGGAGGATGTCCAGGTGGCACCGCCGCAGGCCGGAGAAGTCCGAATTAAGATTCTCTTCACTGCACTTTGCCACACTGATGCCTATACTTGGGGCGGAAAGGTAATGACTAATCTCTCCCCTGTACTCTCTCTTGTTACCGTTTTTAATGTCATCGGTTTTGGATAATCTTTGGCGTAAATGTTGATTTTAGTTGTCCATGTGGAATACTAGTTCTTGAAAAATTCTTTTTTATGTTAACCTGCATTCATCACGTTGATTAGGATTTAGGGGTGGAATAGGTATAAAATGTATGCATCCTTGCAGCGTTAGTTTTTTGTCTGTAACTTCCGTCAAAATTTTTGTATGGGATATTTGGGTAAGGTAAGGAAAATGTTCCTGAGAGTGCTACTCTGCTTTGATTTAGCTTTTATGACTTCTTAACATACAGATTGTAATTGTATAAGAGCCTTGAGTGTTTTAAGATGATGATTTGGAAGATTTTTGAAGGCCTCTGTCAAAGGGAAATGCTGTGGTAGGAGTTTCTATTTTAGCAATGCTTTGACTGTTATTATTTGAGATAGGACAAGATGGGGTAGCATTTCGTAAGGCTGTGCCTTTGAAGATATTAATGGGAATTAATGATCATTTAAGTTATGGGGATAAGAATCTAGTGGATCGTTATTTGGGAAAAGCAGTTGATGAAGGGTGTTGTTTCTCTTGGGCTACAAAAATTCCTTTTTTAAGTAAAGATTGGAACTATGAATTGACTGTAAAAACAATGTTTGCAACTCTGTAAGTTCAATACTTCTATTCAAGTGCTAATTGAGTGCAAACTACTTCTTCTTACTTCAACCTAACATTAGTTTGTGACCTGGTTTGAGATCTTGATTGAGAAAACTTCCGACCATATCCTTAAAATAATCTGATGATTCCTATGTTTATTTGTAGGATCCTGAGGGTCTCTTCCCGTGCATTCTTGGCCATGAGGCTGCTGGGTTTGTACCAATTCCATTTTTCCTTTCAAACTCTTTTTTACTCAATGTTCTTAACAAAGTTTGTCATATAATTAGGATCGTGGAGAGTGTTGGTGAAGGAGTTACTGAGGTACAACCTGGAGATCATGTCATCCCATGTTATCAAGCTGAATGCAGAGAGTGCAAGTTCTGTAAGTCAGGAAAAACAAATCTCTGTGGGAAGGTTCGTGCTGCTACTGGTGTTGGAGTGATGATGAACGACCGCAAGAGTCGGTTTTCAATAAATGGAAAACCCATCTATCATTTCATGGGTACATCAACTTTTAGCCAGTATACTGTTGTACATGATGTTAGTGTTGCGAAAATAAATCCACAAGCTCCTCTTGAAAAGGTTTGTTTGCTGGGGTGTGGGATCCCTACAGGTATACCCTTTCTTTACTCAAGTTCAAGTTTTACTGATAAGTTGATTATTAGTTTGAGTCTTTGAGATTGATGTAGTTACTTCAGCATCGAGCTGATCTTCTTAGTATACCTTGTTACTGGATCTGTATACATGCTTCTGTTTGTCATTTGGTCTTAAAGTGTGGGGCTCACAAGAATGTTCCAGTCTCAGGATTTTACTGGCCACTAGACTTGTCTGATCTTGTGCAAATGATCTTAGAAATTAGAACACATAAAAAGGACAAGTTGTTATCATTATAGCAGACTAACAGCCACCGTTAAGATCTTTCACTTACTTGAAGCTCTTTGCCAGCATTGCCTTGTACTTAACATTTCCCCTCTAGGTATGTGAATCACTAGCTAACTTCCATAGCTCTGTTTCCACTTCAGGATATTTTAGTTTAGCATATCATACCCTTATTGTCTATACTCCATAGAGAGGTTTTGCAGTTGTTGTCTGAATTCCTTTAATTTTTTCTGACCTGGCAGTTATGAGCTTTGGTTCACCAATAATGCATGTGCACTTGAAATTTTGTCCTTTTGCATCCTGCGTATAGAAGGCTTGCTTATTGGCATGTCACAAAACCTTAAACCATCGTTATCTATGTTAGATATTTAATTATTGGCTGGCCACCATCCCCACATCCATAATACTAGTTAGGAACCCAAATCTGATGCTGCCACCATCCCCACATTAATATCACTGCCTCTATTATAGTCAGTAGTGCAGCTACTTTCCTAACTACTCCCAGTGCCTCTAGCAACATTCTACTGCTGCTGTCATCATGGCTACAACTTCCCCCAGCTGCCAAGTCATGTGCATTTGAGTATTCTGGCACTGAAGTTGTAACTGGAACACTGTAGCTAATGTTAGCATTTAGCTATAATGTTCCGGGAAAAAAACCAAAACAACGAAATTACTATTTGGCTTATTTCTGCCATGCCCTGCATTGGCTAAAGAGAGCCAACTCATGTTGATCGGTTTTCTGGCTTGTTTCCTATTTTAGGACTTGGAGCAGTTTGGAATACAGCAAAGGTGGAACAGGGCTCAACAGTTGCTGTTTTCGGACTTGGAACTGTTGGACTTGCTGTAAGTTGTCTCAAACTTTTATCAAAATTACATGGTTATAATGGCTACTTATATTATGTATCTTCAAAGGTTGCGGAGGGGGCGAAATATGCAGGTGCTTCGAGAATTATTGGTGTTGACATTGATAGCAAGAAATTTGATATAGGTATGAGATGTTTTTCAAAAGTATGTGGTTCTTTGAGTATTCCACTTTGAAAAGCTGTTGTTTCATGCTTCATTTTTTATCAAGTGTGTCATGATTTTGGTTAGTATATTTGAAGCAAAAGTGAGGATTCTGTTTCTGTTATAAAAGACGATCTTTCTAGATTTTCTTTTTTCTTCACTTTTTCCCTCAATGATGACTGTGTATCCTGTCTGTTTGCCCATTTTCAGCTAAAAACTTTGGAGTTACTGAATTTGTAAACCCAAAAGACCATGAGAAGCCGATCCAGCAGGTCATTATAGACCTCACTGATGGTGGAGTAGACTATAGTTTTGAATGCATTGGGAATGTATCTGTGATGAGGGCTGCACTGGAATGCTGTCACAAGGTTAGAATTCTCACTTTATCTTGAATATGGTGTGTGGTGCTTTTAAGTGTTTGGTTTACTCTGGTGGTGTTTTTTGGTGCTAAACTGCTGATTTGCTGTTTAGAACAAGATCCTTCTACAGTTTCATTGTTTCCCTGATTCTAAGTGATTGCAGTCCTAATTCTGATAACTCTTTTTTATTTGTAATTTTTGTGGATGGTGCAGGGTTGGGGGACATCGGTGATTGTTGGTGTGGCAGCTTCTGGGCAGGAGATATCCACTCGGCCTTTCCAGCTTGTTACTGGCCGTGTTTGGAAAGGAACTGCTTTTGGTGGGTTTAAGAGTCGATCCCAAGTTCCACAGCTTGTTGACAAATACATGAACAAGGTACTGTACAACTATACATGCACATGTGAAATATAGCAAAATTCATAGAGACTTGTCAGAGTCGGGTGCTAAAACAAACAACTGTTACTTCTCAGGAAATTAAGGTGGACGAGTACATAACTCATACAATGCCACTTGCAGACATCAACGATGCTTTTGATCTCATGCACGAACGAGGCTGCCTCCGCTGTGTGGTTGAGATGCATCCTTAGATAACTAGTATCAGGGTGTAGCCTGTAGTATCTAGAGTAGTAGTAGTTTCTGAACTCTGTACGTCTTCTGTTTTGAACTCGTAAGTCCTTGTTACTAATAAAGCTGTTGTGCTATTTAAGACATAATCATAGTATTTGATCAAGGTCAGCTATTTCAAAGCCGAATGAAGGTCTAGTGCAACCAAGACGGATGTCTCAGGTGAATGCTTGTTGGCAGAAGCCGGTAAGGGCACTTCCATCTCAAGTGGCAGACATTCCAACGGGTACACCACCCATTTGGTCCTCAGTCTTTCCAAATATAGAGCAAATTGCCAGGATTGGGAATGCAGAGTGCATCAGGAAAAGTTGTAGAACAAGCACCAATCTCTGAAGCTCCACCATGCCAATGTCATTAAGGCGTGGAGCCGAAAGCTTTGTCTCTGTGATGAGAGCTAGTTGTGGGTATGCTTACGGTGCAGTACCCATAATGTTGTCCAGAAGGGGAAAGATTCTCTGGATGGCGAACTTCGCTGGATAAAACTTTGATGGCGAATGTTGTAGTGGGACTTTCCAATGACTGCTTGATGACAAAACCGTTCGAGTTCCCAATATCGTTTCTGTAGAGGTAATCATTAGGAATTTTCCCCTAGTCTTCTTCGTAAGTATTGAGGAGAAGTGGTTCTGGCTTCGTATGAAACCGTCATGAGGGCAGGGAAAGAGACGGAACGCCAGCGGCGGCAGGAGAAACAAAGTCAAGCAGGTCGGCGGAGTTGTGGAGAAGTTGAAGAATCTTGACAAGTTCCGAGAGGTCTACCCACAGCCGCTGCTCCTGCCGTCATCAAATCAATCTACAGCCACCTTTGTTGTCCCTCCAAAGATCTTCTCTCCGTTGAATTGGTTTATTTTGATAACCGCAGAATTACTTAATACTTTCCAAAAACTTTGTCTATACTCCGTAACAGAAGTATGCTCGAGCAATGAGGCACTTACGGAAGGCAGCCTTCTCCCAAGTAACTATTCCTACAGATATAGTTACTGTAAACAGCATGGTTCTTTGGACCTCATTGCAAACGGTAGCCTAGCGACTCCACGATTTGGCGACTACCTAAGGATTCTTCGTGCTGGTTGTCACCTCGGAGAACATCTTCTTCTTTTACTGATAATAGATGTCAAGTTTTCCCAACTTACATCGGTACTTCTAACAATCAGCCATAGTTCTTCCATCCACAAGCCCTCTCGTACCCCCTGATGCTTCGTGCTAGTTATATGTCATACCTTCACTTGCTAACAATAGGCCTATGTGGAACATAAAAGGTTTTCACTGGATATGGCTATTGCACATCCTCCAAATTGGATGATAACATCTCCAAACTACTCATGTTTTTGGTGTTGAAGCAGTTGGGGTATGGGCCACCATATCATGGGTCAATTTTAGCCAACATTAATACATGATTGATACATTCATCTGAAGACATCTATCTAATATACATGCCAAATTTTGAAAGGCCAAAAAGAACTCAAGAGTAAAGAAAAAGAAGAGTTGGACTTTCCACGTTGCAGAGCACTGCCTTGGACAGGCCAAAAAGCTAGCAACAGGTCAAGGCAGAGACCAATTGCCAGCTTTGAAATCTCTGTAAAAACTGGAGCTCTTCGAAACAACAACAAACACTGCACAGAAAAAAGCAATTACATAGAATAAAGTCCATATAAAAGTCTGATTAGTGTTATGGAAAGTGGCGTTCTAGTACAAACCTGGGATGCCTGGTATAATATAATCAGGTTGCCGTAGAACATCATAGAGTGTTTTCTTCTCATTTACCTTCACCCACTTGCCCGAGCCTTCACCTGCAGAAAGCAGATCATAACACATTTCAATCAGAAATGTTATAAAAGGTACAGATTTTGGCAATCAAAAGATGCACCAAAAGCCAAAGGGTAAGGAGAGCTAGCAAGATAATGGCATGTTGAAAACGCTCTACCAACAGGTTACTAAGAGAATGTAATCGTATAACCAGCACAAGCATACTAATGTTACAAGTAAAATGTAACAGACTGTATTGTAAACATTAAAGCAGTGAGGACCAAATACTTTACTAATACTAGATTAGCTAAAAGATAAGGCTTTATGGTATAACCAAATAGTAAAACTGGGGGAAACTGCTTCGCCAAAAAAGAATTGGTGATAGAATGTATTTGGAAAACAACCCGTACTTCCAGCCAAATGGCTAATTGAAGATGATGACTTCAGTATGTTTTAAAAATAGGCAAAAGGCAAATCGAACCGAGGACATACTCGTTGAGGTGTTGTTTTCTGGGTACAGCCTTGCATCCATTTCATCATCAGCATTGGTATCTGCAACAGAACCAGCAGTCCCTTCAAGGAAATACTTGAGTACTTCTTTCTTTGACAATTGAGTTCCTGCACCAGACTGGCAAGCCGACAACCATTATACATACATCACAAAAGTTTTCCTGAAAATCATTAAGCACAATAAGATGGAATTTCCGACACAGATGCAAATCAAGGCTGAATGTATCTTCTAGAGAATTGGACTGAGTGAATTCAAACCAGTTGTTTTAGATAATTTATTGAGCCACTAACCTTGCACACTGTAATGTGTATATGCAGATTTCAGGATAAGCATTCAAGGCTCTGAATCATACCTGGTAATACAGCTCTACACTCTCTCTCTTGTAAGAGTGTTCGATGTCCCATGGTAGGGTTGGAGAACTTTCTGAATACATGTAAGAGGACTTAAGAAATACATTACACACAAATTGACATATCTAATCGCAAAAAGAAAGGTAGCGTTCAGAAAATAAAAGGATATCATATCAATATGAACTGAAAACAAATCTGTCTCGCAAAAGTCCTCAATAAAGTCACTTGACATAACTTCGGCATAAAGTAGCAGCACCGGCCAGTGGAGAATGCTTGTATCATCCAAGTATGGCTTTTTTGGCCCAGTAAGCTCTTGATATAGGGCCTTCCCAAATTTTAATCCTCTGCTCTCAATTGCAGACGCAAGTTCCTGCACACGATCAACACTTGTGAAAAAACCATTCAAAGTTAGAAAGATTAATTTTGCCACTACCTAACAACCTTAGCTGCATTAACGGCTTTTGAAACTTCAAGCTTGTGACTTTCATCCTCACGTTTTCTCGCATCAATTTGTGCAGATAGCTTCATCAGTTCATCATTTGAAGGAGAACGTTGAAGTCCACTTTGGCAAAACGTCGCTGCTTCTTGTAACAAACCTAGTGCAAATGCACCTTTTGCAGCTCGATAGTACGCCTAGTAACGAGTATTACAAACATTTCACTAAAATAAATGCTTAATCAAATTCAATAAAAATGTTTAATCCCCCATAACTTCCTTGCATATCAATCAAACAGAACGTATACAACAACTATTCTCATTAAAAAAGAAAAAAACTTGCGACCTTGATGTTGTTCGAAGATAGCCGAATAGCCTGCTCGGCATCCTGCAAAGCACGGCGGTAATTCCCGAGAAGCAAATTAACATGCGAGCGATTCGAAAACAGAATCGAAGTATCGACTTCATGCAATGATTCCTGATTAATTGCTCTTGTATAGCAATCGATGGCACGGCTGTAGTGATTCTTCCCCAATTTAACGTACTTGTTTCCTTCTTCCTTGAGCTCGAGCGCAGCAGACTGCTTCAACGCCGCGATTGCATCGAGGTCGGCTCGCTCGTTCTCACTCACCGGGTCTGACCCGGTTTCCATCCATAACGCCATAGCTTTTCTTCCTCTCCTACTGAATTTGTGTTGGATCTGTGGAGACTCCGCGAGTTAACTAGGTGACGAAGCTCTCTTCAAAGGTTTTTGTTTTGCTCAACGCCGAAAAAACTCTTTAGTGCTTCAGAACAGTTGACTGAAACTCTAGAAGTAGAACTGCTGACTCGGATTTTTGGTTCCCACATTGATTTACAGCAAGGTAAAAACGCATAAAAATTTAGGAGTAAAGAAAAAAATGAAAAAGTTCCGGGAGCTGAATGACAAATGTCTGTTGCTAGATGTTTCAGGAAAAAATTTTAAAACAGTTGCTAAGTTGTCATATCATTTGTTCTCAATTGAGATAACCATACGACTACGGAGACGTTCCTATAAAATAAAATTTTCTGAATACAAAATATTTTATTTTTCTAATTAATTTTTTTATATAAAATAATAATAATAATATATAATAAAAAATTTTATTATATAAATTTTTAATATTTTCAAAATTTTTAAATAATATAAATATATTATTCCTAATAAAATTATTATTTTATATAAAATAAACTATTTCTAAAAATTAAATAAAAATATTTTTATTTAAAAAAAATTCAAGCACTTTCAAATTTATCCTAAAACAGTAGCTGACCATCACATCACTGGAAACCCCGCAAAGTTTATACAGCTTGTACACGTAATTGTGGGGTCCACTCTAGCATTTAGCTTTCCCCTAAACTGTGCGTTTGGAATTGCATCCAAAGCGTACTTTTCAATTTTTTATTTTATTTTATATTTTTAGTATATATTTCATAAATATTTAAAAATTTTATTTAAAAACTTATAATATGAAAAAATATTATTTTTTTAGTGTATATTTATTTATTTTTTTAAAAATAAATTCTTTTTTTATAAAAATAAAATTTATTTTTAAAAAAAATATTTTAAAAAAATTCTATTTCATAATCAATTACAAACGCACTCTTTAAAAGAACGGATTGATAAAGCATCTGAATGTGTATTAGAACTTGTGGATTAATCACTCCTAAATACTCAATTTAATTTTTAATTATATATTTTTTAATATTTATTTTATAAATATTAAAAAAATTATTTAAAAATTTAAAAAATATAAAAAAATTTAACCCTAATAAAAATTTTTATTATATATTTTTAGTTTTAAAAAAATTATTTAAAATTTATTTTAAAAAATTTTTTATTTTAAAAAAATTTTATTTTATAAACACTCTTAGATCTGTTACGTCATTCTCTAGCGTCGAATTTTTATGAGTAGCTGAATGTATCTGTATTCTTCAAAGAAACTCTTTCCTGAAACTGAGAAGAAATAGATTTCTGTCACACCTTGTAACTCCTAAAAAGCTGTAAAATCAAACTGAAAAGTTAGGAAAGGAAAACCCAGCTTCTATGTTCTAACTTTTAATTCTCAATTCTGGTGTTTGAGATAGTTCTTCCAAAAAAGCAATTCTACATCAAGTAAGAAGATTCTATTTCTTTCTCTAAAGGCATAACTACATACATACATACTTCTGATTACAGTAAGTCGCTCATGCACTATATAATATAAGAACTACTCGCTAGAATTCTTATGTTATCCATTTCTTAGACATTAAAACTGAGCTTGTGGTTGAATATGCATAGAATATTGTTATCGTTGCATGTCAAAGCTAAAATTTAACAGTTTCTCTGGAAATAATGCATACAAAGAGGTTAACAATTAGTCAAGATAGTAAAATAACCTAAGGCCGTATAGGAGTTTTGTAGTCTGATATTACAACATCACTTTCTTATTTCCTCTTCATTATTAAGAGTAATGAAAAATTATACCTCGACATGCAGATTATAAGACTCAAGCATTAATATCTGGAAGCGTATGCAACTAGGCTATACTGGTTATAGACAGCATTGTTCATCGTGTATCCTTAGACTTGCTCTCGGAGCTCAGCTGTCGTCCAAGTAAGAGAAGACCAATACAAGCAAATGCAGACAAAAAGGTTGAAGAATATCCCAGAGCAAGCAGTGCACCTCTCAAAGACTGCCTCAAAAGGTGAGTTTGAATTTAAGAAAGGCCGTAATAGCTTTCTAACCACTAAATTATTAAAAAATGAGTAATCCATGGAGTACCTTAGCCATCAGTAACGCATTATCATTGGCGTACCGCAATGAACTCTCTGGTATGCTTTGGATCCCTTGAGTTAATCCCCAGGACAGCAATCTGCATCCAAATTTTTCTTGAATGAGCAATGAAAATCATCAAAAAATCATCATATTGAAAAACCTGTAACAACTTTGGCCAAGCATGCATCAAGATATGGACTTACCCAAAGAAAATACCAATTACTGCACCAATGCTTGCTTTCTCTGGAGTTAGCTCAACCTGTAACTCTCCAAACTGAAAATGGCAACTCAACTCTTACACTTTGTTGCACTTCACAGAAAGGAAATGCTAAATTCTAACAATGCTTACCTTCAATATCCTCTTCTCCTTCTTTGGCTGCTCATCAGTTTGAATAACAGAGACCTTTGACAATAGTTTCCCGGCCTTGATTAAGGACTTTGCAATCTGAAACAAAGTAAAAATTTTGTTACTTGTGGCAAGAAACTAATGTAGGGAATGGGTCCCAGTACTACTTGTGTAGAAGAGGGCATCATAACAAGTTCATCTAGAAAGTAGATGCAGAAAGATCGATTGGAAGTATACCCTCTGAGGTTCTCCTTGACCATATTGTCCCATGGACTGAAATCTCCGCCCAGCAGCTATTAAGCGCTTCCCCAATGCTAAGCAAATCAAGAAAGTAAAACTAAAAAGATGCAATAATGAAGAAAAAGCCAAAATTTTAATATCATGTAACCGCTATTTTCTATCATGACATCTTGCCTGAGTTTAGATCATCACTTAAAGAACTGCACAATGTTGGGAACTGCTTTGCAATACTATTTGATGTTGCTGTGTCTGCCTGCTCCCATGCTCGAGATAAATTGAGAAGCATTTGCCCGAGCTCTTGACCACACTGCAAGAGAACTTTGACAAGCCTTTATATTCTCGTAACAGTAATGTCCACTGACTATGAAAATGATTTTAACTGTCTTACTTATGGAACAGAGTGCCTAGCATTTATATAGGAGATATACAAGCATCTGCAATCATGGCATTTACATGTTAAACTCGTGGGAAAAGGAACAAGGGTCCTAAGACAAATATCAGAGTTCACTTGAGCAAAACAGAATACAGGTAGAATCCAATTTCAAAGTATGTGGACATTTTAGGATATTCAAGACATAGTGTTGAAAAAATGTTGTCTACTGATTCACCTTATGTCTACAATAATGCTTTGTAACTTGAGAAAGAATACGTTCAGTACAAGTAACATTTCAAAGTCCTTCATGTTGAGTAGGCGAGATATCTAAAAGTAGGATGGCAATTCGAGTTTCTAGATCGGTTCCGAATCGATCTATATAATAACCAGATCAAGATTGTTCAACCCTAATCTGATCTATTTATTGATATGGGTCAAAATTGTCAACCTTGATAAAAAATATTTAATAACCGAATCATATTCGGATCGACCCATTTAATAGTTAAAATTATTAAAATAAAAATTATAATATTAATTTCTAACAATTAATATATAAAAATTATTAATTTATGATATATCTAAAAAGAAAAATTATTAATTTTGATAAAATTTATAAATTGAGTAGCAATTAGTTAAATTAGGATAAATTAAAAAATATATATACAAATTAAATTCAATTTTGCTATTGTTTTCTAATTATTAAGTAATATATACAATATAAATAGTTATACAGATTAATCGGATCAATTTTGGATCAATTCGAAACCGAACCCGTTTAAATTTTCAAATCAATTTCGAGTCGACCTAAAATTGATCCGAACCCGACTAAGACTTCATCCAAATCCGACTTTTTTGAATCGATTTAGGGTCAGGTTAGAAATTGTCACTCCTATCTAAAAGATCTTAAGAGGAGAATAACTTACAGTAAACAGGTGCAAATGAATTCTATCAAGTTCAATTTCAATTATGCGTACTACTTCAATGCATACATCTAACCTACTTTTTTGTTTTATATTGTATACATCTAACCATTCTATTACATTATTGTATTTTATAGCAACAAAGGAGGCAATAAAATGATGTTAAAAGATTTTCTCTAGGTAATCTTAAATGTATCACTGAATGCTCTTACATGTACGGATAAAGAAAGAAATAGGAAGATGACTACTGTCTCCGCAGCCAAGAACAAAGAAGTTTAAAGACTGGACTATAGCGCTTTACAGCAGCAACTAGTACTTCTATCTTCTTCTTCATCAGTTGACGTGGTAGTATTCTTCACCTATTTAATTGTTTTTAGCCAGGCACAATGATTGTTAGATCTAATTACAGTCCCCTGCGCCTCAGGAATTTGATTTGAGAAATTCTATAGCTTCAGGATTAGATCAAGAAGTTTATGATTCATATATACTTTACAAGTTCTAAGATCCACGATACTCTAGGCACACAAATTCCCCCAACGGAAGTAGATCATGAACTACTAATAACATAACAATTGAAATGAACATTGATCTGACCTCATCCAACACAGGACCATTTGCGAGATCGAACGCCGCGTCATTTAGCTTAAGAAAAACACAAAAACAAAATCACTAACCAATCAACACATCGATCAAAGAAAAACCAGCAATAAAATTCATATTACATCAAGCCGGAGATCTCTTGGTAGCTTGGCGAAGTAATCTAGTGGCAAATCGAAACTTTCCTGCATTATACAATAAAACAAAATAAAAAAAATCAACTCACCACCGTGAAAAAACAAACAAAAGAAAATTCCAGTAAGATCCTCACAGCGAGCTCTTGAAGAACTGGGAGAAGCTCATCGATCTCCTCATCGGTCTTGTTCTTCCTGTCGAGCGATTCGGAAGAGTCCGACTCAACGAGCGCGAACGAAACAATTGCGCGCTTGGGGGAATTGTGAGAGAGGTATTTATAGAGAAGAAGAGAAGGGACACGGTTGGGATTTTTGGAAAAGAAAGGGGTACGAGATGGAAACAGAGAAGTCGAAGAAGAGAAGAAGAAGATTGTTGACGCCATTAGAGTCTAGTAGTTCAGTAGCTGGAGATGTTTCTAAAATCAAATAAAATCCATTTATTACTTTTTTTGTAAATTCGTTTTAGAGAACACAAAAACGAGAAAAATCATTAAACCAAGAAAATGAGATTTACATAATAGGTCCATTAAGGATGCATTTAGTATTACCAAGTTCGCAAGCGCCCTCATGCCTGTACAATAGACAAGACTTGGCAGTTTGCACAGATGAGCATGTCAGATTAGCATTTCCAAGGTAATTCAAACAACGTAAAGTGTGTGTTTTTTTTTGTTTTTAGAAGTGAGATTTTGAAAATGAATTTTTAAAAATAAATTATTAAAAATAATATTGTTGAAAATAATATATTATTTTTATATTAAAAAATAAGTTGAAAATAATTTTTTGTATTTTTTTATAATAAAAATAAGTTAGAAATAACTTTTTAGTAAAAAAAATAATTTTTGTATGCAAAAGAACGCATTTAAAAAGTAAAGAAGAAAAGAATACGCAATTACTTTACTTTTTCAGAAGTATTTGTGAAAAAAATTGGGAGCTTCAATACACTACCTCAGAATACACAGTGGTTATTGGTGGTGGTATTATTTGAAAAATAACAACCCAATCGGAGGGTCAGCTTCTTTGTCTACTGTTGTTTGGATAGACAATCTTGCAGTTGAATTCTGGTAATGCTGCTGGCGCGCTGTACTTGACTTTGAATTTAGGAGTCGCTGAATCTGGTTGAACTCAAACTGGCATAATGTTTTCCATTGAAGGACAGTGGTCTCGAAGCTGCCGCAGGACCCACTACCCTTGTTTTTGTAGGAATCTGGATTCCTCTACGAAGGACAGGGTAACACTGCCCTCTGTACCAGAATTAGTCGATGAACAAGCACGGGGTGAAGTTCGACTTATTCTCCATAAAAGTTAGTTTCAAATACCCTAACTAAATTTTGTGAAAATAAAAAATAAAAATAAAATTTTTTTTAAAATAAAGGGCATATTTTAAGTGAGTGAAACTCCACTTTCTTCCGTCAGAATTGAAGTTCCACTTACTTTCTTTGTTTCAATTGCAAATAAAATTGAAAACTCGAGTTCTCAGTTTTATACAAGTAGAACTCAAATTTTATTATATTTTTTTTTTAATTCACTTCCAACCCACTTCAACAATCAATTAAAATATAAAAATTAAACTCCACTTTCAACTTATTTTTCAAAAAATTCCACTTCTTATTTTTCACTTTCATGTAACTCAGTTACGGGCATTTGAAATACGCCTAAAGTGGAATTGGAATTCAGTATTTGTGTTTCAATAGATTTTAAAAATACGTTGAAAATTAAAAAATATAGTTATATTGAAAAGTGCGCAAATAAAAAAATAAGAACTGAAGTTCCGTACGTGGAAGTAGAGTTCTGAGTCCCTTATGTAATTAAAACATATGAACTGTTCGGAACTCAAAATCTGACGGGAGAAAGTAGAGTTATGGATATTTGAAACACGCTCTAACAAACACCTGATGCACAAATGCAATGTTCGTTCGCTGCTGGCTTAGACTTGGGCTGATTCTAGGACAAAGAGCTAGTTGCTGTTGAACTTGATGGTCCTACTGGATCCAGGATGGGGCTCAAGTAAACTAGTGTGCCTCATTGGTTGAGGACTGAATCCTGGGCTGTGCTCCCAGATCCACTACCTGATGTCTTGTTGGCAGGTGACCTTGCCTTTGGTGGATTTTGGGGATGCAATGGTCATTGCTGATTCATTTGATAAACCTCACTACTTAAGTGAGGCTCAGATCTTATTTGCATTCCAAGAATAGCTAATAGTGTCAGAATAAACTGTCGGTTTCTGAGATTCTTGCCGAGTAATTGAACTTTAAGCACAGAGATTGTTTGATGTCATCAACCTTAGATTAAATACTTTCACTGTACTTGATTGCATGCCAGGAGTCAGAAGCATCAGGAGGCTTTTTTATATGTTCTGCAGCTTCTATCCTTTCCTTAACGGATTTCCTTTCAGCTTTTCGTCTTTCCTCTTTGTCAGTAGCAATGCAATGGTCAGGTCAGCACTTGAGGTGCAACTGCCTCAGTAGATGCACGGAGCAAGACAGTCGCAGACATAGCAATGACACTACAACTACTGAATTGAGATCAAAACTTTTGGTGCTTATCAGGATATGTAACATTTCTCTCGATGACTCCAGAAGAGAATATTGAGACTAAAAGGCATGAAAGGTTTTGAGAATACCAGCTTACACTGCTCTTATGTGGTTTCTTGCTAAACTGGAACTTAGCACAAAGATGCCTAGAATGGAGTAGTCCCTGCAAATTCCAAATTCACGAAGTTATAAATTCTAGTAGACAAAAAATGATGGCTTCAGTACAAAGGTGAATGATCACCAAGTGATAACCCATCTTTTGCTGGTGGGCAAGATGAAGTAATTTTCCTTAGCTAGAAGAGAAGTCTTCTTAAGATAACTATTTGAAGGGTAGAAAGTTAATTGATTAGTTTCCTAACATTTGCAAATCAATTCCTCATGCCGATTTCTTGCTTATTTCCTATCTATCTTTAGAATAATTGAATATCATATGAGAAAGCGTACAGCAACGATAAGACGATCATGAAAACTGGATTGAATTACATTAAAAAAAAAAAAAAACAAAGACTATAATAAATAAGCTTTGATCGGTCCACTTGGTCATGACTGACGAGAAAATCCAACCGTTTATAACTAACGGTAACGAGTAAGAAAGTATTCAAAACACCTGTATCCAATACAGATATTAGAAGTGTTTGCGAATGGCGTCCAAGAGACCAAGAGCAAGTTACAATATGTAACAACTGGGTACATGCTGATTGTGTTACATGCGCAGCAGCTTATAATTTGAATCACCAGTGGCTTAGACAGCTTCTTCTCCTTCAGTGAAGAACTTTTTCAAAGCTACCCTCTCCTTCTTTTGCAATCATCTTAGCTATTCTCTCCTTTTATCCAATATCCCCAGCTCGTCCAATGACTGACTCGTCCGAACGAGACCTGTTGACCCATTAGTGGAATGTTATTTGTGTCAGCAGCAAATGGTCCAGCTTAGAAGGGGACAGTTGTTTTAACGAGAACAAGAAAGCTGCGGCGGCGGTGGAGCAGTACAGCAGAGCAGTGGTGTCAGAACGGGGCTTGAGGAAGAGCTTGACATCCGCTGAACAAGCAAACGGGCGCAGGAGCTCCGTTTTCTTCGCTTCTTCATCGGGTTGTTAGCAAAGGCGTGAGGCTAGATCAAAGCTAAAAAAAGGTGGTGGTGTACAATCGATGATGCCATGATTGATCGTTCGTGTGATGGAAAGAGAAGGGACGAGGGACGATCTCAGTGATATTGGTAGTTTAATAGTATCTGGCAATCATTTAAGCTTTGGTTGGCTTTTGGTGAACTGGTGAGTAGCAAGTCATTGTCAAAGACAGATAAGATATGCATTCACTCAGCCACCAGCGCACGTAAAACTGCTCAAGTAAATTTGAAGAACCTTTTGGAAATCAGTAGAGCTCACAGTCCAAACATGACCAGGTAATGCTGCAGGAAGCCCACCTTCAACTTCCTCACACTTCTCCTGGACCAATGCAGCTTCCCCAAGCTTGCCTTCCTTCCACAAGCTTTTAACCAACACTCGTTCTGTGGCAATGTCAGGCGCCATTTTCAAACTCATCATCTCATCGAACATTCTAAGAGCAAGTGCTGCTCTCTTGTACCTGCAGTATGCCCAGATCAGTACCCGATACATATAAGCGTCAGGATCAAGTCCACATTGCTTCACCATTCCGAACAATCTGTGAACAGTCTTCAAATCATTCTCACTGGCGAAGTACTGCATCAAACCGGAGAATGTCTGTATGTCTAAGAAAAAACCATCTAACATCAAGTCTTCCAAAAACTCTATAGCCTCATTCCCCTTCTTGCACTTGGTCAAAGTTCTTAGCATGGATGAGCACAATACCAAACGGTTAGAAGGAGATATCGGACCACATACAGAATCGGCGTTGTGGTAGACTTTCATAGCTGCATCAGCATTCTTCGACAATCCATAAAGGTCCACGACCAACCGAATGGTTGCAAAAGGAAGCAGAATTCCCTCCAATTTCACTTTGGCAAGCAGCCGATCCACAAGCTCAGCTTTCCCATTACGTGCAAGAACAGCAATCATCCGTGAGACTGTGTGTTTATCATGCGTGAACCCGCCTGGCTGGTATGCCACCCAGCAGAAGAACTTCCATGCGGTCTCTGGATTTCTGAATGCTCTTAAAAGCTTGCAGACGAGCCGCGAAGTCCAAACAAATCCCGCTGCTTCCAATTCTGATACTTCTCTTGAATCCCAGTCATCCAGAGCTCTTGCCAGTGCTCCAGGATCTAACCAAGGTTTCAACTTTATCTGACTCTTATCAAAATTTTCTGATTTCTCCTCTTGCTCCTCTTCATTCTCACTGCAACTCTCTTCTTCTTCAGCTCCAACTGCATACCCTATCCTGCTATCTGGTTGCAATTCACTCAAATAATCTTCAATTCCTTCAAAATGCCCGGCATCTCTCATTGCAACCATAGCTTCACGAACCGATCTCCCAGGAAGCAGTCCATCAGCACCCATTTGTCGTACCAACTTCTTCAAATCATCAAACCGCTCAGCAGATGCAAACGCCTCGGCTAGCACATTGTACTGCTTCGTAGTCCGCTTAATTCTCATAACAGGCAATTTGTCGAACACCTGTAGTGCAGCTTCAATCTTCCCACAACTCACCAAATGTTGAATAACAATAGAGTAAGTTCTCGAGTTGGGCAACGCGCCATTGTTCAGTAACCGTGAAAAAAGCGAAACTGCAGATAAATGGTTGCCATTCAAAGCATAGAGAGAAAGAAGAAGATTGTAAGCTTCAGTACAGGATCGACCAGTAGTACAAATAGAAGAGAAAATCGAAACCGCAGAATCAACATCTCCAGCAGCAGAGAAAAACCTAAGCTTATCCATAAGAGAAAACTTGTACGGATTGCCGTTGATTAACTCTTGAAGATCAATTAAACGGCGGGAAATGGAAAGCCGGCGAGCGAGAGAATGGAAAGCAGACGAATGAGATAGAGAAGGAGAAGGGAGAGAGTTGAAGATAGAAAGAGCAGAGTCGGTGGACGGAGCGGAACGAATGAGAGCAGCGGCGGTGAAAGAGTCGATTGGAGTAGTTGTGGTGGTGGAAGGAAGCTGGGACGCGGCGGAGCGAAGGCGGACACGGACGGCGTCGATAAAACGGGCGCGGCGGAGGTAGTCGGCGACCCGGTTGTCTTCGTGTTTGGCTTTCGAGCTTGGGTTTGATTTGGAGATGGCTGTGGAGAAGAAGTGTTGAAGTTCTCGCAAGTGTTTGGGAACGAAGATGGAAGATTGCATACTGAAGCCAAACTATCAGAATCAGAAAAGAATCCAGTGAAGAAGAAGAAAGATTTTGGAATGTCGGTCTTATAATGTGTTGATATTGGATATAATGTCCTTATATCCGTTTGTAATATTGGTCCATTTATTGAATCTAGTAGAAATTCAAAAGAGTTTTCAATATCGGTTTATTAAAATTGAGAGCTGAAACTTCTTGTGGTTTGCTATATCGGTCCTCTATAACATTTTATAGAATACATTAGTCTTCTTCATCACCGTTTAATTTTCAACAGCTGTTCTTCGCAGAACACAAAAGAAAGGAGATAATTGCATTCATCTAATAAAATCAAAATTTCAAGTTCTGTGATACTTTTACAAAATAATGAACTAGTACGATTTATACAAGTTTACAAAAGCTACAAACACTTCTCATCAGCTTTCCGAATGAAACCCAAATCAATGAGCTTGCCTTCATAAACTGCAGTGCATATTCATTTTTTCATGATCTTGGAAACCATTGGTGGCTTGCATCATTCAACCTTGCTCCCTAATCAGATAAACCGAAAAGAGACGTACAGGTGACTAGCTAATCTTCATAGCTAGATTTTCTTTTAAGATTTCTTGCCCAAAGCCAAGCTGATTCTCATTGCACGGCCTTCGAGTTCCTGCAAAAACATGGAAAAATACAGTCTGTAAGCAGCAGTAAATGGTATACGGTAGCTTCTTTAAAATATTTAAACTTGCTAGTGGCGAAATTTGAAGCTTCAGTAAATTTTGTGACCATTGCATAAAGGCACAGGAAAAACTTACCACTCCATTGAGGGATTCAAGTGCTGAATCCATTTCATCCTTGGTTGAATAGCAAACAAATCCATAGCCACGAGAGTGACCTGTATCTCCATCGTACAACACACGAGCTCCTACAACGTTGCCGTATTCTTGGAAAGCCTTTGTCAAGCTTTCAGATGTAACAGACCATGACAGGTTCCCAACAAACAGTTTGTGCTCAGTTTCTGGGTACAGTGGTTCTCTTGCCTTCGGTTTGTCTGAGAAATTCACTCTTAATGTTCTCCCTCCGTATTGCTGCTGGTAATAAACATACAATGATTAAGCAACACACAAGGATTTCAAGAAAAAGTATTTTGGATTGCGAGAAGCCGAGAGATTTGAGCACTTACGGTTCCGTCGAGATTCTGAATGGCTGCCTCACAATCTTCGACCGTGCTCATTGTCACAAATGCGAATCCTCTGCTTCGCCCCGTTTCTCTATCATATAGAACCTGAAATTGTATTTCACAAGTTTCTCAGATTCACATACTGATAAGCTCCAAAATTGAAATAAGTATTTAGAGCAACTCTTACCTCAACCATTTCAGGGCTAGCATATTCCTGAATGATTCCGGCCAGCTGAGCACTATCACAATTATATGGCAAGTTTCCGAAGTAAAGTTTAGTGTTCTGTTGTGGCGCCGGAACTGGCTCTTCTTCTTCCTGTTCCGGCTGTTGGCCCTGCTCTTCTTCATGAACAACTGCAGCGGCCTCTTCGACAGTAGCAGCGTTTATCCAAGAACGCCAATGGCGCGAAGAAACATTTACAGAAACATTAGTCTTAGTGAACTTTGCTATGCACAAATTTCTTGGTGTTGTTGAATATACTGTAGTGCTGTTGAAGGCTTGCTTTGAATGTATACTACGGCGAGCAATGGCTGCAGAGAAGCAAGAGTTTCCGACAGCTGCTGCTGCCGCCATGTTCACGGATAACAAGTTGCTCTTGACAATTATCAGTTTGTGTCTTTCAAGGAATGAATAGAAGAGAAACGAGAGAGGTTCGTGGGATTTTTCGTCCAGATAAATATATCAGTACCAAGTTTTCTGATGATAATTAGGATAGAAAAAAGAGAAGATAGAAGTTTGAGCGTCCACAACCCAATCTGACATGAAGGTCTAGAGACCAATAGAATCAAAGTAATACAAGAAAAAGATAAGGTTAATTTCCACCTAGGATAGATTAGCATTTATTTGAAATATAAAAAGTACGATTCTTAAAAGAAACCTTAAACAGATTAAAAGAAATCTGAAAATAATTGTACAGGTTTTTCGTACACATTTCGGAGTGATAATTTAAATTTTTTGTTATATTTAATAATTAGATTGAATTTGTTTAAGTTTAATTTAATTTATAAATTTGTATGAGTCAAAATTATCAATCGTAATTTAACTTATTTAATAATTAAATTAAATTCGAATTGATTATTTAATAATTAATAATTAATTATTAATTTTATTTTTTTAAATTTGAGTGAAATTTTTGATATTTTTGATAAATAGATATGATGAGTGTCCTCATAATATATAATTTTTTAGTATATTCATCGATTCTTAAATATTTCAAAAAGAATTTATTTTTATTTTAAAAAAATATAATAATAGCTAAAATTTTATAATTACAAAAATATATACTAATCTTTTTAATAAAAATTTTGATAAATATAATTTTCTGACAAAATTTTTATAAAATTTTTTTTACAAATTCAAATTCGTCATTAAAAAAATATCTACATAGTAATACTTTCGATAATATAATTTTTATCTTGTATTATTTTACTAATAAACAATTAATTATAAATATAATAAAATTTAATAATTTATAAATTACTATTATTTAATTTTTTTGTTATATACGGTATAAAATATAAAAAAGTTATTCTTTTAAAGATAATAAATCAAATTAGTAGGTCAATTCCGCATCGATTCAAATTGACATATTTAATAATCAAATAATATTCGTTAAACTTTAATTCAATTCATATTTTTATACGGATCAAAATTTTTAATTTTAATCCGAATTATGTGTCAATTTTAAATTGAATTTTTTGATAGGATCATGTACTATCACTCCTCATTTCATCCAAAGCGTTTTTCGTTTATTTCCTTATAAAGTAAAAAATGAACTCTATGAATGAATGGAGAGAAGAATATAACTACAAACTTTAGGTGGTATTTGAAAATAATTTATAATTGTTTTTATTTTTTTATATTTTTCTTTTTATACTTTTTATATTTTTTTCAATGACTTTAGTGGGGCTACAAAACGAACTTTCGATGGAACTTCTCAACATTTTCCAGATATTAAAAAGTTCATAGAGATATTCGAAAATGCTTTTAATAAATAATATCTAATGTTTTAAATTATAATAATAAATTTTTTATATATTTTTTAAAGAATTATATGATATATTATAAAAATTATTAAAAAATTAATATTAAAAATTAAAATTAAAGATTTGATAAGTTTAGCCAAACATCAAAGATAGAAAGACTTTCTGGGATAATAATTACCGCCGTAAATAGAAGCAAAGATGATGTTCCGCTAAAAAAACTAATAATGTACACAACACGCAGCATAGAACTTTAGTGTGTGTTTCAAGTCGGAACTCCACTTTCTTCCGTCAGAATTGGAGTTCCATCGACTTTTTTTATGTTTCAAATGCCAACTGAACTGCAGAACTCTATTTCAAAAATAATTCTATTTCAAAATTATGTTGCTGATCTCCACTTCCTTCAATTTTTCACGCTTCCGAACTGCATTTATTTTTTTGCTTTCTTCTTCTTCTTGCAGCTTCTTTCATATCTCCGGCTGCTTCTTCTCTCAACTTTCTCTTCCTTTTCCGGCTACCTGTTCTCCCTCTTCTTCATCTTCTCGGTTCTCTTCCTTTCCGGCTGCTTCTCTCCTCTTCCTTTTTCTGGTTCTCTTCCTTTTCCGGTTGCTTATCTCCTCTTCATCTTCACAGTTCTTCTTTTAATTTTTCCGGCTGCGTCTTCTCTCATCTTCTTCTTCCGGCTTTTTTCTCTCTATATTTTGCAACGAGATCTAACTTTTTTACTGTTAGAAAGAGTTTTTTTTAATCGTTACAAGACCAAACCTCTGACGTCGGTGCCAGTCTTCTTACCCCCGCACAGTAATTCAAACTGTTCACGCAACAATCCACCGTACGTCTCATTCAAAACTTTGAAGTCTTGAACAACTCTCTCACGCAGCACCGCGCCACAACTAACTCTTAACAAACATCCATCAAGCTTTGTTGGCCAAGCCCCGTACCTGCAAACGGATCGACTATGACAACGTAAGAATAACTGCTCTCGGTACTCAAGCAGTAAATCATAGCTGTTTTCCAGAACAATGAGTGCTATGTGCTGCAGTTGAGCAAGAAGGTGATGTTGGTAACTGCAGTAGTGTAGGAGAACATCGACGGATAATCATCGCCGTTGAACGTTAAGTTGCTCCTCGGCGGTTTAACGCAACCTTTATCGAGATTGCTTAATATTTCAGCGTCGACGATGGAGAGTGTATGAGTAGTCTAATCGATATTTGATAGAGTAATTGGTTCCGGCTATGGATATGGTTAGGAAGCTGTTGCCGGTGCAAGTGAGATTTAAGTAAGGGCTGCCGCAGTAGGTCTGTGAGTTGTTTGTAGTAGTTGAAAGCCAGAACATGTAATCGATTTTGATTCCTGAGTTATTTGTAGTAATTGGCAGATCATTATCTGCTTGTTATGCTAGTTGAGTACTATCTCTCTTGATGGTATTTTTTAAAAGTTGGAAGATTCAGTTAGCTATGTTACGCTATTATTTTGTATTCTTTTCTTTCTTTTCTTTTTGTCTTTTTGGGTGAATTTTGAGAAATATTTAAGATTCGTAAAGATAATTGGTGTTGTCTAATATTTTCTGACTATAATGAGCAAATGGAGAAGTTTATGTAATTGTCATTCTTTACTGATATTTGGAAGTAATTTTTAATTTGTTTTTCAATTTTTTTATAATATAAATAAAATTTAATAATATTTTATAGAATTGTTATAAATTTTTTAAAATAAATAAATAAATAAATTTATGTCATAAAATTGTAGTATTATTTATTTTTATTATTTTTCAATAAAAATATTTTTTGATGTTTTTTAGAAGTTAAAAAGAGATTTTATTGACGATCAAATTGAGCAAACTTGTGAGCATCTAATGCGAGATGATGTCAAAGTTAGAATATTTCTTGCAAGAGATAATAAGTTGAAAAAAAATTTGGATGACATAGTTTATGGTATGTCAAATCGTAATGTCAATTATGATATTAGTATAATATATATATAATTTGTAGAATAAAATATTAATAATATTATGTAATATTTTGATATATTTTGTGCCATTAGTATTGTAATACTAATTTTTATATTTTATTATATTATATTTATATATTACGTATAAATTTATAATAATAATAATAATAATTATTATTAAAATATTATATATTTTATATGACAAATTTATTATATAACATATAAATATTCTGTTAATTGAATATATTATATAATTATTAAATTTTATATATACAGTATAGTTAAATTTTATCTAAATAAATAATTAACATGATTTATTATCTTAAAAAATTTTTATTTATAAATATTATATATCACTTGTAATTTAATTTATTTTTCAGTTTTAAATATAATTGAAACACAAAAATTGAACTCCACTTTCACTTCATTTTCAAATATAATTAAAACACAAAATCTGAACTCCACTTCCAACCCACTTCAAAAGTTAATTGAAACATAAAAACTGAACTTCACTTCCAACTCATCTTTTAAGAAACTCTACTTCCCATTTTCCACTTTCACAAAACTTAATTACGGATATTTAAAACAGGCCCTTACTAGTTCGATTCTTGGTACACAAATCCCATGTTCCAGATGTGCTTCTAACGCAATACAAATGTTGACAGCCGGAAGAATAGTTTCCGTGTGAACATGTTCCCTCGGTTCGACGGAAAGAACTTTGCGCTGTGCAATGGAACTCGCACCAAGGGAGAATGCCTTTGAACTGGAAGGATGGCACCACCTTGGCTGCTAAAATTGCTTGGCAGTGAGAGTGCAGTCCGTCAAGAACAAATAAAATTCGCATGTTCCTCATTCATCTGACTTCTAAGAGCAACTGCTTACAGCAGTCATCACCCTTAGCAATCATCATGACTATAGGGCCATTCACTTCTGAATTAAGTAGGTGAACTGCAGAAAAGCACATACTTGATATGATACAATCACCATTCATATTAGTCACATTAGTTTTGTGAAGACACAGAAGTCCTGTTCAACTTGGTATAATACCTAGTCCAGATGAATTCTGAAAATTCCTTCATGCTCCTTTCTTTGTATGATTTTTGGAGGCTTTCACATCCTTCGTAAGCATTCTAGGAGCGATTGCCATAGCCATGAGCTCCTGGAAGAGCAGCTTGCATGCATACGGTATATACACCTAAACAATCAGAAATGAATTGTGATGGCAACATGAGGAAAGAGTAACATCAGAGATAAACTAGCAAAGCAACTATATGAACTTCATACAATTCCATCAGACACATACCACAATATTCATAGCTCAAGCTGGCTAACCGCAAGTTTACAAAAACAAAAGAAAACTCGAAGAAAATCTTATGCACATATAGCTAACGTCTCAATCAGTTAACACTTCTCCAAAACTTTGTTAATTTTGGTCAGTTTCCAGAAAGTCATGGGGGTCCTTTGCTAAAGTGAGGATATGCTCAGAACACTCAGGCACTAATAGAACATAACTCCAGAAAACTAAAAACACATTTGTGATTGATTTAAACTGTATTCTATATAAAACAAAAGCAAACATCTACTACAAGGTGTTGGAAGCATTCTTTGTGGATGGAGAGGGAGAGGAATCAAAACACCAAAACAAGACGAGACGAGTTCACAGCATTCAGTCATTTTCCTCTGAACCAACTGAATGGCTAATGCAATGAAGAAAGCACAGCAGCATTTTAATTTTATAAAAGAGAAGAACAAAAAAAGAAAGAGAGAAAAAACAAAAGGCACGAAGAAACCCCTTACTTGAACAATATCAGTCTTGTTCTTGCAGCCTCTGCACTCAAAAGAGTTCTTCTTAAGGTTAGCAATTGCTATTAGCCCACATTTCTCACAAACATGGACCCTGTAGGCATCACTCTGATCAAACAGCTGCTCCTTAAGGAAATGCGCAGCACCATGTGCAATCATACAGTCACGTTCCATTTCCCCAAAACGCAAACCTCCATCTCGGGAACGACCTTCTGCTGGCTGCCTCGTAAGTATCTGAACAGGCCCACGACCTCGAGAATGGATCTTATCATCAACCATGTGCTTAAGTCTCTGATAATAGGTTGGCCCTAGGAAGATCATGGCGCTCAACCTCCGTCCCGTATGACCATTGTACATTGTCTCAAAGCCACGCATCTGATAACCACATTTATGAAGGGCCTTGCTGATGTTGTCCACCTGGTATGTTGTTTGTTAGTAGACTTGTCTATTACAAACATTAATACATCAAAGAATGATGGCAACAAGAACATCTTTCTTATCAAACATTTCATAAATGTCCAGTTAAGTAAAGATACTTAATTCTAGCAAAATGATTCATTCATCCTTCCTTTTGAAGTAAGCCTTTTGCTAACTGCTCTTGCTGGCTCAGCTACTCTGAGCACAATTTGAAATCTAAGCAAAAATATGCACATCCCTATCATGTGACTGACTACTAACGACCATAACAGAAACCATCAGAGGATTATCAAGATTCAAAAGAACCCGTACAAAGGTTACGTGACTTTATGCCCAGGGATTCCAGACTCCAGAGATTACTAAAAAATTAAAAATATGCTCTCGATTCATTGTCAGTATCGTTTAGGAGATTGATGAGACTACTACAGACAACAAATTTAAAGATAATGCCAGAGTAGCACATGAGATGTACAAAAAAAAAAAAGACCTTTGAAATACTTACAGTGACATCAGTAAAAGGAGTCACACATCACCCTCCTTCCCCATATGAGCTGCAACTTTACCCATGATGCACTCAATTAGCTGGCCAATGGTCATACGTGACGGAATAGCATGTGGATTTACGATAATATCTGGTGTGATGCCTTCGACTGTCCAGGGCATGTCTTCTTGGGTATAAGTCATGCCGACAGTTCTTTCTGGCCATGCCTACTGCTAAATTTATCTCCAATTTGTGGAATGCGGACAGATCTCATTCTTACTTTAACAAACCTCAAACCATCAGCATTAGTGGTCAATAACACCTGCACTAGAGAAAACACAAACAACATTGTGGAGAAACATGCTTCTAAAAGGTGAAGAAAGGAAAGATCTACAGTTTAAACAATGACATATTCAGCATGGAAATGAACTGAGCAGTGTAGTTCATTGCCAAAAAAAGTAGTGTAACGAGAAATCAGGGTGCATAATGATTAGGTTACCTGATCCACCATCCCACTCTCACTGTGCCTCAGACTTGTGCTATGATCACGACGGGTATACCTCGAAGCCTGTCCCTGAGTATCATCTTGTGCGATTGGAGTTGTTTTTCCAATAATGACATCTTCACCAGAGACCCTTGTACCCTATATCAGCAAAGCCACATAAATCTGCATGCTTTACACATGGAGACCGCTGAAAGTAATTACAGTACTTACAGGTGCTGCAAGACCATCATCATCCAGCTTAAAATAAGACCCATGACGCATACCCTAAAGAAAGCTGACAAGGTGAGGGCTTCCTTCCAGCGAGCAATATATATAACAAAAACGTCATACTTACTTTCTCCCAAGTGTGACACTAACATAACCAAAAATCTCATTTATTTTTTGCTATATACCAAAGAGCACAAATATCTCATACAAACCATTGTATTTCCTCTGTTTGGTTTCCCAAAATCTTCTTTAACCAGAGTCCCCATTTTCTTTTCCTCATCTCTTCAATAACATATATCAACCATGTTATTGAACAATTACATTTGCCCAACATGTACCAAAAATTCAATTAACCCAAGAAAGAGGGCACTTACCTATACGAACGGAAGAAAAGAGACCTGAAGAATCCACGATCAATTGAAGATTGGTTCATAATAACTGAATCCTCTTGGTTATATCCAGAATAACATGTAATTGCTACAATTGCATTCTGCATTGAAAAGGAGAGGATGCTAGTCAAGGATAGATACATCATTTATGAAACCAGGAAAAGGTACAAAGATAATAAAACTCACAATGCCTGCCGGAAGCTGCCTAAGTGTAAATGCTCCATGGCACGAGTTGTGACAAGAGGCTTCTGAGGGTAGTAAAGAACATATGCTAGTGTATCCTGCATAGAGAGGTGTATATTAGTTAGTTTCTATGATGAAGGAAGAAGTTCAAATTGAAAACAAGCAAAATACCAACCATTCTCAGCTGATAGTTTGTGACATATATACCCATGGCTTGCTTGCCCATAGCTGATTGGTAAGTGTTACGTGGAGACTGTAGAAATACAAGAACAATGAGATAGACAATGTATGCAGTACTAGAATCAAACTATTAGTTCACATTGACCAATATCCTACCTGATTATGATCTGGAAACGGTATAATTGATGCACAAACACCCAAAATCAATGAAGGATGGATTTCACAATGAGTATATGTATCGGAGTATGCCTCTTCTGGATCTGCCTCGCATTGACAAGGTCCTGGTATCAAAGAAAAAAACCATAATTAGTATTAGAATCAAAGAAAAACCATACTACGCATTTAATACTAAATATTGCTGCAAGCAACTTATAATAGATTGATTAAAGTCAAAATCAGCCTATTAGTATTAGTATCTCTACGCAGAAATACAGACTGAGATCTTCATTCTAAATGCATTCACTGACAAAGGATTCTCTAATTGGATACTTTAAACATAAAAGAAACATTTAAGTAAGCTAAAACTTGCTCGCATATTTGGTAAAGAAACTACATTAACAGTCATTGAAATCATTGTAGTTTCTTCTTCCTCGGTGTCAATGTATTCTATAAACCCTTTAGCAACAAGCTCATGCCATCCTCCTTCAGGAGATTCCTATGTAGTGCAGAAATGAGATTAGCAAGATACTAGGAACTTCTGGTCGAAAATCTGTAATATTCACTACATACCCTTTCTTGCAGTGCTCTTATATCTCTTTTCTTTATCAGGAGCCTCTGTTTCTCCACAATAAACAATGGACGACTGCAACGGCCATAATCAGTATAAAGCCGCAGTTCTTTGAGGCTGAAGTCTCGTATCACACCAACCTCTGTATTGACGTCAACCTAATATATGTAAATCTAGTTAAGCATGAGATTGTAACAAGAATGAGTGGCATGCAACAAGAACTAATCCCGCACTAGGTGGGGTCATAGGTAGCAGGAAACTACAGTACAAAATTGCTTTAGGCATGTGGTAAAAATATGCTTGAAACATGTGGACAGAAAGTTAATATGTTATTCCTTGACAGAGGAGAACATCCTAATAGTCAGAACTTCCCCCGATGAGCGATTAAAGTTCATTGCTGGAAGTTCTGACTATTAAGAATGAGGTAAAAATTTGCTAGAAGTGTGTGGACAGAAAGTTCATCTTTTATTCCTTGAAGGGGAACATCCTTACCAGTCAGAACTTCCAGAAATGGCTAAGACGTTTTTTTCAAACATAAGAATAATAAACCTAAGGAAGCACAAGAACTTCATTTAACACAAAGCAATCAGTATGTGGATACTCCCAGTGAATGGTACTTAAGTGCAGCCATACAAGAAAGGTATAAAAGATCTTAAGTTAGCAAGTCAAGACAATTTCAGTTCATATATTCACCAAGAAATGGTGATCCATTCAGAAGGTGGATATATTACCTGCCTCCTCAATTGCCTCAAGGTCTTTACAAGAAGATCTGGGTTCCGATGAATTCCGACCCAGCACCCATTAACAAAGATTTTGGTGGCTTGGGGGATAACAGCTGGGGATATTTCCTGGAAGCAATTCAGTTAAAAATTCAAATTAGGAATGGCACTTTAATTAATTTCAAACAGTGAAGTGAAATGAAGACCATTACTTGGGATCTCAAATTCTGGCATTAACACAAAATTTCTTTCAAACAGCCAATAAAGACGTACCTCAAAAATTTCAGTACTCCATTCTTCCAAAAATTCTAAGATAGGCTGCGCAGCCGATCCAACTGTAATGTAAACCATTAACGCTAGGTTTTTTACAAGTCCACAAGCCTGGTATAAGGTAAAGCGAGATGTCAATGGGTGGAAAGCATTGTCCAGAACATTGGGACAATTTTAAGACAAAAATCTACTCAAACATCATACGAATGGTCAAAAACTTCTATATGATTGATAAAATGGAAGCCTGCTGGAAGATACCTGTCCTTCAGGAGTTTCAGCAGGGCACATCATCCCCCAGTGTGAATTATGCAACTGTCTTGGCTTGGCAAGCTTCCCTGGAAGAAACATTATAATATATCATATCCTCCTAGAGAATTTTTGCACATCACGAGATCAAGGATTTCTACTAAATGCAGCTTCTTCTAATGAAGAGCATAGCTTATATTCACCTTCGCGGCCTATTGGGGAGTTCAACCTTCTTAGAGGAGATAGAGTGGATGCAAAAGTTAACCTATTTAGCACCTGATATATTAAAAAGAAAAACTAATGAGGAGAAAAAAAACAAACATACCTGGGAAACCCCAGCTCTGGTACCAGCTTGGTTTGCCTGGCCCCAGTTTCCAGTAGCAAGGGAGTACTTAAGACCACTTGTTATAGTCTTGGCTTTTATAGCAAATTGCAAATTCACATCTTTTCCATTATCAACACACTGTTGCCAAGAAACATCGCAATCTTGAAGAGAAGTTCAAAATAGCAGCATAAGTTGCAAATCTAGGTACTGTATTGGATATTCATATGTACCTTCTGAACATAGGATCTTACATCCCTCGTCATTTTTCTAAATAACTGCAAGGATAACAATGAAGACATAAATAAAGATAAAGCGCAGAGTAACATTTTTTCAGAGGCTTTAACATTAAAACAAAACCAGACCATTCTAAACAAGCCTCCAAGCAAAGGGCCAGCCAGATCCAGCCTCTTGTTCCCATAATGATCTCGATCATCTTCTGGTCATCAACCAAGGGCACAAAGCAGTAGTCGATGAATAATATACCTACAAACGAAAAATATCAGATGGCCCGTTGCTACTCCAAGATTCTAAAAACATTGGGTTATTAGAAAGAATACCCAAAATAGTAAGCCTTCTTTGTTTCACAATGATCATCAACACCTACATGTGGCAAAAATTCCTTTTGCAGAATTTCTCTTGCATATCTGGTATAAGGAACTTGAGTCAGCAGAAAGCAAATGAAGGCAAATGAAACTAGTGAAGACACAATTCAGGTAACCACATACTTAATTCTCTTCTCTTTTGTCACACCTACAGTTGCTCCTCTTTTCCCAATGTAGTCCAAAGCCACCTGAGGAGACAATCGCTATATTAGATACACATTATTTTGCGGACTAGTCAAGAACCAGAACAAAGATCACTAGGAGATACCTGTTGATTTTGAATGACAAAGGCTTCCTCCAGTGATGGTCACAGTAGTTCCATCATTTGAGTATCAGAGAAGTCATAACATACATGTTCCAATATGTCCTTGTCAGCAACAAATCCCAAAGCTCAGAATATGATGATTATAGGTATTTCAGCCCGTATATAAGGAAGAGTAGCTCGGATATATTGTCCAGAAGAACCCTGCCAAAGATATATAAACTTTAGGCTAACCATTTGTCCAACAAGCTTAAGCAATGACATGGTTAAATATGATACGAGAGAAAAACTAATGAGCCTAAAATTCACAACTATACAACATCACGTGAAATGAGAACAAACCCCTTTGGCACTGGTACGTGAAAGCATGCGCACAAACATACTGCTTGCAGGCCTGTTCTGGGATTCTGCCATGGATCTCACTTCAGCTACATAAGCATACTTGTTTGGCTGCCTTTTCTTGAAAACATAAACATGATTTGTACTCATCTTCTCTTGTGCAATTAGAACCTTCTCACTTCCATTTATAATGAAGTAACCACCTTGGTCATATGGGCATTCTGCGAGTTCTGTTAAATCCTTCTCAGAGTTCTGATACAATGAGCAATAACTAGATCTCAACATGATGGGGACCTGTGGTACAAACATGCCATGATGAGTATGCCGACATCAAACAAGACAAACTTGATAACTTTGTAACAGGTTAAACTTGTTACCTTTCCTATGAAGACTTTAGTAAATTCCTGCTCAGTGACTTCCTCCAGGTCATGTCCTTTCTTAATGATTTTCTGCTTGACATCCACATATAGGGGCGCTGAGTATGTCAAATTCCTTAATCTTGCGGCTTTTGGAAACAGGGTAGCAGTTTCTCCATCCGACTCTGTCATCATTGGTCTGCTAAGATATATCTGTCCAAAGGTAATCTTGTAGATTGTCTGCTTCAAGCAAACGCTTACCACTCAGTATCACAGTATTACCACCAAATCACCAAACAACTTGCACTATTTACATAGCCGGAAATCTATAGTCTACGCAAAAAACTTCGTGACACCTTTAGGTTAACAGTGTGCAAAAATACTATTTCTTCATGAAAAAACAAACCCAAAATTCTCGAACTTAAGATAAACAGAATCAAGTAAACAAAGATGGCAGTTTGAATCCCTCAATATAAAGTTGAGCTCTGATCAAATCTGAGTTTCAAATTAAACAAAAACATCCAACTTCTGATCACATTTCATTCATTTCTGATGCCAAAAATAAAGTTTAGTGGCCTTTCTCGTGCCAAATGTGCTATTAAGATAATTGCAACATAATTCAAAATTTCCTCTCTAGAGAGCTAGATATCCATCAAAGTTTACCTTCCTTTTACTGGTTTACCCAAAAGTTTTGCTCTAGAGAGTTAAAATATCCATCATAACCATTGCATCAACTAATTTTCAAGCTTTACAGAGAATTGTTTCTTTCCTATCCAGTTGTAAAAAGCCTTTCAATTTTCATGAAATTCTGATGCTAACTCTATTAAATTATCACCAAGAACTAGGGTTTTTCCATCAAACATCACTCAAATTAGTTCCATATATACAGTAGCGCAAGAGCTCTCCATCAAATTCCAGTATCATTAAAAACACCGCCAATCAACCTAAACTCCACCAACAAATAGGTATTTTCTGAACCTCTAGGGCATCAGAATGACGAGAAGGGTAGTGCTGTGACTCCAGTCTAATTTCGATCTCCCCCGCTTCATCGACGATCTCCTGCATAGTGTTCTGAATGAACTCATCGAAGGAATCAAGCTGTTGTCGAACTAAACCCTTCTCTTCGAAGTAAGCACTGATCACAGCCCACGCATCCTCCTGAGTGATCTCCTGTTCTTCTTCATCTTCTTCGATCTCTTCAGCAGCAGCGCTCGTGTACTCGCTGCTCGAGTACTCGTACTCCATCTCAAATTCTACTTGTTCGATTTCAAAATATTTGAAATTCGAAGAGACCGATGAAATTTTGGGAATTCGATTTCGTGATTGTTGTGAGAACAACTCTCCGACCGGAGGACAAGCTGAAGAAACCAAGCAGGAGTACTAGTGAGACAAGTTTAATAGTAGGCGGCAAGAATGATCACGTGCTTAGCGCGTGATACGAAGGACGGCGGTACGAGAACGAGGAAAGACTACTGGGCTTTATTGGGTTCTTGTTGGGCTGGCAAATTAATAGGCAGGGCACGTGATATGAAAAGAAGGCGGCACGAGAATGAGAAAAGGCTAGTGGGCTTCGTATAGAGTCAGAACTTGGCCGTTACTTTCGAGTTATTTTTTTTTAAGTAGTAATTCTGTTTACGTATCAATTTTGTGTTATTAGTTTTAAAAATTAGGAAATATTTGATAGTATTCATTTAAAAATAATTTCTTATAAAAATAAGATATTTAAAATTTTTTAAAATAAACTCTATTATTTACTTTAAAAAGTAAAAATAATAATTAATAATAATATTTATAATAAATAAATTTTATATAATATTTTATAAAACTTTTAATTGTAAATAGAAAATTAGAGTAAAAAATAATATAATAAGCTCTCCAAATATCCACTACAACTTATAATCACTTAATCAGAATAGTTTCCATTAAATTAACTATAAATACTTAATAGATTTCTTTATTTTTAAACACAGTAATTTAGAAGTATTTAATTTGACTTCAGTGGGAAGACTTCCTAACTCTCTTTTCTTCGTAAGCTGAAAGCGATCCAAGAGAAGAACAAAAAATGAAAAACCAAAACATCAAAGTTCCGAATCAGGCTTTTCTTCTTCAACTATTGAAATCGTTCTGAACAAGTAAGCAACTGATCAATCTCTCCTCTGTTTCTCTGAGAAAATGTTTAAGATCTATCTCGTCTCTTCAGTTTCTCCTAAATATTATGATCTGGAAATGTTTTATCCGGCGTTTTCATTATTTGTTGCTTCTAATTTTTTATTGGAACTGACAAGCATTCGTGTTGATTGTGTATTTTGGTTGAAGCGTGCTGTTGCTGTTTAACTGGTTGTTGCTTGATATGCGTTTACTCTATTGATTTTGTGATAGTTTCAATCTAAAACTATAGAGGTAACCTTATCTGGCTACGGAAATTGGAAATCAATGTTGTTGAGTATCCATATGACCGAAAAGAGTTTGATCGGTTAGTCGCATGATGAGATCCCTTTGGTTGTAAACCATATATCATATATATAGGAAAATATTATAGATATGAAAAAATGTTTTTCGATTTGCTTATACTTCTCTTTGATATATCTGTTTAAGTGCTTATTCGTGTAATTTTACTTAGCGTCAGTTGGACTAGGTCACTCTATTTGATGCAAAAGAAACTGTTGATGTGTCACTTTGGATTTGGCGTGATTTTTTAGTACATTTTCTAGTGTATCCTCGAGTGAAAGTCAAAGCGGAAGAGGATCAGGCTGCAGCACAACAAGAACCAGCAAATTACTTTTTTAAGATTATGAAGCCCTTCTGTCTCGACGATGAGTCTCCTTCTAGAGTCTTCGTTGCGAGTAACAGTAGATCTTATGCGCATTCATTTTCAATCTTGTGTTTTATTGAAATATTAATGTACAAAACCATGCTTTCCACACAATAAACATGGCAGAGTAGATTACTACTTTGTTTTACTACATGCTCTACTTAGCAACTATCTTCTCGCAGATAAGGAGAATAAATCTTATAGCCCTCCATCATGTGCGAAAAGTTTTAAATATCAACTCAAGGATTTTCCTGAGCCTCCCCCATCCACATCAAAAGGTTGGTGAGGCTTTTAACAACTAATTACATGGTGTTTGCATTTTATGCTACCAGTGAGATGCATGTCTAATGGTTGATCATGTATACAGGAAAAAGTAGTACTGGTAACTATCAATTTAACAAAAGCAACATCAGAGCTTGCTCAATTCCACAACCTCGAGCTGTTTTATCAAGTCCAGGTAGGCTCATAAGCTTTCTTTCTTTATAACAAGAGCTGGATTATATCTTGAGCCATCGTTGTGGTCATTTATGAGTTTGTTTGGGATGCTTATTTTCGCACTTTGTAACTGAAGCTTGAAATGCACTTCCTTCTTAAGACCACCAACATCTGCGACGTACCTTGTTAGACAAGTTCCCTTTTCATCTATTTGATTTCTTCTGAGTTCTGACGGACCATTTGGTGCTATTACTGCAGTTAGCAGCTAGTGCCTTAGACAATGTATCGTTAAGCTTTTCAAACCAGAGAATGTACTCTGACCAGGAGATTTTGACATTACTTGTAAATATGATGGCTAAAATTGGCACTGACCATTTTAATACCATCATCTGTAAACTGTCCATTTTGTTGCGACTGACTGCACCGTCCACAAATGAATCCATCTAGGCACACAAGGTTGAAAGTTGCCTCTCTAGGAGAACCTTTCTATATATTGCTCATGAACATGTCCTTCACTATGCTTTTTAATTTTGTGGTTTTGGTGTACTAGAAAAGTGCCATTTGGCTTTGATTCTATTATACATGTAGTTCTTCAGAGGAAGAGCTCCCTTACATAACTAATTCCTTGGTCTGTTTTTAGACAATGATGAAATGATTGGGCATCAAAACCAACTAAGTGGAGAGAAACAAACACCCCAGAAGAAAACAACTTCGAATCAAAAGATTCAAACCAGATCCAAAACTGGCAATAGTGCTATGAAAAATCAAGGTTCCAATCAAACACGAAAAACTATGCAGCAGTCTGGAAGCAGTAGTCATCATTCGAACCAGAAGCACACATTGCATCATACAACATCAAGGCAATCAACTATTAAGAGAGGATGATGCGTTTGCACTGGGAATTAAGCTCTTCTTCTGTGGGTGGATAGTTTGTTGTATTTGCGACCGATGACTGCAAGGTTAGACTTACCTGTGCATATTGTGATGGAGAAGTCCTGATATGTTCGTTGGTTAGTAGTTACCACATGTTTTCAATGATTTATACCTGTGCTCTTATGTTATGGTAACCATTGAATCAAAGAAATGAATATAGACCATTTTTCTCTAGCAAAACAAAATGATTCTGAGTACCGTCCCAATGCATGCACTCCACTTCTGGACCAAGAGGCTGGAGTGCAGTGTTCATGAACACACATCTCTTTTATGTACTAGTTGCTAGCAGCTCTTACCAAGCTGAACAGGAGCAAAATTTTTGGAGTACAGGCTTTCCCGCCTACAGACACCTGATCACGTTCTCGTGGGCTAACGTGCTTTAGGTGTTAATTCGCACCTTCTATTGATTATGTGCGAGATCTGCTACAATGCTCAAGACCTTCCACTTACTTCCATAGCAAGACAAACAGAAACATCGTGGCCTCATCATTCTCAACTTTGTAATAAAGGGGACTATCTCAGGAATAAAGAACAGTAACAGATAACCACACTCCAATTACTACAACAGCAACTAAAAGGGGGAAATAAAAGCCAATATATCCATGCCCAGCATACATAGCATACATATATTGGAGAAAAAAACATAGGTTCTTTAACAAGATAGTTCTGACAACTTCGACCACAGAATATGTCACCCTTTGTGTGATAGAAAAGAACTTTGTTGAAATTTAAAACTACTAAATATATAGTCCTCTTCCTTCAAAATGTTGTTCTGCTTAAATTTAGGACGCAGCAGCAGCAGCCCTCTTCTTTGATGTAGCTTCAGTGCCTAGAACACAACAAAAGGTAACTTAGCTTAATGGCTATTGTCACATGTCAATTACACTGGCATGCGTGGCAAGAGGGGGCAAAACCCAATAAAAAGAAGCATAATAAGCCGATTTCAAACAAGGCTATACCAAAAACAATACAAGAAAGAAATCACGTAATAAGTAACACACCTTCTCTGAAATTGCTCTTGAAACGTACAGCCACATGACGGAGATACCTCATTCTACCTGTGCCTGTTGTCTTTCTTCTAATGGCTTTAACACTCCAGTTGTCTGTTGGACAAGAAGAGCTTTAAGTGCATGCCTTCAAAATTTACATAGATAGATATGTACTGATAATGTTGAAGAAAGGCCAAAAGTTGTAATTCTAGTAGCAAGCAGAGGAAATTGATTATTGTGTTATGACATAAACAAACACAAAGCCAAAACCAAAATATCTTGTCACAGACATCCATGCTAGAGAGGCAACTATATCAAATTTCACATATACAAAATGCAAAAAGCTCCAACCTGCTAAGTGCTAACAATGTACCAAGTACGCAAGGATTTCAGCAGTAACAGTAGTTCAACATTATACCTCATATCAGTACATCAATTTAAATATTATACGACAATTTGAAATATCGTATGTCACCCCCAAATTGAAGTAAACTACTATATGATGTAAACAAGCTTTAGCTTTAAAATTATGAAATGAAAAACAACATCAAGCCACGATATACAAGTTCAACTGTCAGAAAAGCTTCTATTGCTATAACCTCCGAGACAAGCATTAAACAGCAGAATGATGAACTAGCATTACAATGACACCATTAGAAAACAATCTACAGTTCAGTTCACCTCATTCAGTAAGTAGTTTACTGAAGATGCAACAGATTATTAAAACGGATTCTCAATGCATCACTTTAAGGGCAAGAGGATGCATTACAATTCTGGTTGCAGTACAAGGTAAATCTTCCTATAGCCATCACTTCAACTCATAACTACGCATCAAAATGCCAAATCAAATGGAACAGCTCCAAATTTGAATAGACTGATGTTTCCTTGATTATTAAAAACCAGTAGAAAACAGGAAAACAAAAGACCACACAAATCAACAAAATGCTACAGATAGTAAGAACTCGACTAGAAAACCGAAATGAATTCGTCGAAATCAAACGACAAAAACTTAATCGACACCAGAATAAACGAATCGTACACTTGCGGATTCGAGCAGAAGGGTAACCACAGGAAGCACAGGTGCTCTTCTGGATATGAAAGCTCCGGCGTCCACACCTCACACAAAGCGTGTGGGTCTTGTTCCTCCGCTTACCGAAACTACCCGTTCCCTTACCCTACAACCATGCACAGCAGCACAACAAAAGAATCAAACGATTGAGATCAGATCTTAAAAAACGTGAAAAGGAGCGATCGAGAGATTGAACTGCTATTACCATTGCGTCAGGTTTACGTAGTGTTCACTCCGGTCGCCCCTGCTGAGAGATCGATCGCTAAATCGAGTTCCGGCGATTCGAAAAACCCTAGCCTCAACTACTCGGTTAAAAAGGAGCGTGAGAATGTTTCTGCTAGAGCCTTAATTTACTATTTATTTCAAATACGCCCTCCAAATTGCGACCATCTAACTTAGGGTGTTATTTGGTAAACGCGGTATAGGGTCGTTACTTTGAGATAAATTTAAGTTTTGAAAAATGAATTTAAAAAATAGATTAAAAATTAAAATATAATAAAAATTAAATATTTATATTACTTTTGTATTAGTAGTAAGTTTTAAAATTAATTTTTTTATAAAAAATTTAAAAAAATTTTATTTTTTAAATTTTTTATTTATTTTATATTAAAAATGAGTTTAAAAAATAAAATTTATAGCATAAAAAAACACGTCATAGAAATATTTGGAGATGTTTAAAGAATTCTTTTTGAAAAAAAATATATTTTAAAATTTTTTTAAATGAGTTTTAATTTTTTACTTTAAAAATAATAAAAATAATTATTAATAAGATCTCACAATATGAAATTTTTAAATATTTTTTAAATTTAAAAAAAAAGTTTATAAAATATTTTAAAAGTTTTATTGAAAACCTTAAGCTTTCCCAAATATCACTTAATAATATAGATTAAACTACTTGTATATCACGAGCTTAGCGCGTGGATGACCATATCACAAGCTTAGCCCAGTTTTCACGACCATGCAAACATTCCAAACAGGTTAGCGGCTGAAATAGCTCCTGGTGTGACTGGGATCCAGTACTACTTCCGCGAAATTCAAACCAAGAACCTCCGCCGAACGCGGCTTTTTGCCAATAAAGCGGGTCCCACTTCGCCACGTTAATCCTACGTGGAAGACGGTTGAAAGACAGAGTGGTCCCACAAAATCCTAGCTGGCTGGTGTTGTTTGTGGTTTCTCCGGCAAGCTCGGTGCCTCACCGTTGACGGCAAGAAGACCGCCCTTTTCAGATTTTCCATTTAATTAAAATTAATATTACTAGCGAACTTCAGGGATCTATCTATTTATATTATACACATAAAATAAAATGTCTATATTATTTAAATCCAATAGCTTTCTTTAAATTTCTCCTCTTCTCCATACTCATCAATCTCAGTTGTTCATCGTTCTCTTCATTTCCGGTTAAAACTATTGATAGTTTATTGATCGAGGTTTGTTAAAGGAAGGTGTTGATTTGCTGAAGCAGCTTTGGGGAGTTTTCTCGGTGAAGGCGAATATGGAGAAAGATGTTTTAGAAGACGATGTGTTCACGGCAGAGCAGCTTTCGATGGTATGTAAATATGTAATCATCATTGAAGAGTTTCAACAATCTTCTGTGATTTAAAAGCTTCTTAATTTGTCGATGATTTTATGAGATACAGATCTCCATGCATGAGCGCGTAGAGGTGTACATATATACATATACATCATTTGAATATTCACTATACAGTAACAAACATGGTTAATTAAAATTCAGAAACGTAATGATGTTATGTATCATATCAAGCTAAACAAGTCAAACAAAATGTGAAAAAACATTCCCATTTGACAAATTCATCACATGTGAATGAATATGAAGTATGCCAAATAGCATTCATCATCATCTATACATTGACCATCTATGCATGCATGGCCGGCCATAATAGAGACCAGCAAGATCTTCACAGTAGTAGTGGAGCCTGCATGATAAAAAAATCAACCCCCATTACACCAACAAATAGATCATTCTGTCGAGAATATTAACGTTGCAGGACGGAATCTCAAGTGATCCCTTCGCTTCCCAAATTCTCGACTTTGGAGACGATGACTCCGCTTTCTTACCGGAAACACTTCGCAGCTCTGACGTATCATCATCGTCGGTGAACAACACAGCCGCTGCTGTCGGCTGTGGCTGCTACGACGACAGCTCTTTCTCGACAGATACCTTCTCGCCGTTTCCTTCTATGAACGCCGCGGAACTCTCTGCGTTTCTCGATATTGATGAACCGCCGTCGTTCGATGACATGAACCAACATCTTTCTACCACCCCTCTACCAAGCATTTCATGCTTAGCAGAACAAGACCAACGGCTTCAGTTCAATCAGCTCGCCGCCGGCGGAAACCTCAACAACGGAATCTACTCAAATGATTCGTTAACGCAGCTTGCAACCATGCAGCAGCAGCAACAGGTTGCAGTGATCTTTGAAGAAGGATTTTTGCAACCGCCACAAACATTGCCCCGCTTTGTCGGCTTGGATCCACCATCATCGTGCTCGTTCATGGATCCGAGTATCAGTGCAAACTCGTTCTACGCTGGCGGAGGTCAAGGTTCGGGATTTTTAGCTTGCAGTGAAGGGCAAGGGCAAGGTTTTCTACCCGGAGGACTTATGTTTGGGCCAGAACACGGTATGCCGTTGCCGGAATTGGACTACTGTAGGTCTGATGCCGGTGGAAGTTTAGGCCTTTACGTGCCGGATCAACTAACCCAAGCTCATGCTGATCACATACAGGTTGGTGTAACCATCAACCGGAAGTACGATTAAAGCATGCAATTAATTAACATGTCACTGTTATTGATTTTTTTTTTGTTTTTGGCCGTGGAAGGTTAATGGTGATACACAACAAATGGTCAGCAGTCCTGCAACATTTCCGGCAGCGGCGGCAGAGGAGGAGGTATCGGCTCTAGATGAGCCCAGCTTCAAAGTTGGCCGGCTTTCAGCTTTGGAGAGGAAAGAAAAGATCGATCGATATATCAAGAAAAAAAACCAGAGAAATTTCACGAAAAAGATCAAGGTTTATATACACGTACATGATCGATGTACTATTAACTTAAATCAATACTTAATTTGTATGAATATATGCGAGGTTGATAGAATCAAAGCTTATAAAATGTTAAATTCAGTATGCTTGCCGGAAAACGCTTGCGGATAGCCGGCCACGTGTGCGAGGGCGATTCGCGAAGAACGATGAGTTGGGAGAAGTAACAAGACCAAGCTCCAACCTTCATGAATTAGAAGAAGATGAAGTAATTAATTATTGTTAAAGCTGCTACATATTTCTTTTAACTTTTTCTTCATTAATGAATTCTAAAGTACAGATATGAAATTTATTTGTTTTGCAGGTGATACCAAAGGAAGAAGACGATGATATACTAGCACAGATTAGTGGAGTAAACTCGTTCAAATACATGAACTACGCTCTCGAGTCTTGGATATAATTAAATCACATTGATCATATGCGCTTAATTTTTGTCGACAACATGAAGAAATTAAATTTAACTAGGAAGTATTGGCTCTAGCCAATTCGATCGAAGCATTCTCAAGCCATATATATCATGTGGTAGTCCACGGGATGATTCAATTAAGCGTGATGATTTTTTTTGTAATAAAAACTTTAAGCATGTAGAAGATTAATTAATTAACTTATATATATAATCATCTCCAACTCCTTATATGTAAAGGGGACAATTGTAATTGTATAGAATAAGTTTGCAGATTTAATCAGTTAACTGAAGTTATTTAGTTATGGAGGTGATTAAGTTTATACAGATTACAAGTGTAATATTTTGTTTGTTTATACTTTTCTATTCAATGAAAACTTAATTTATTTAAATGATGATTTAATGCGTATGTGATTTGGTTCAGTAATAAAGGTTGGTATGTTATGATTTTATTTAACCGCATTGCATTATACAGCCACCAGCCTTTTTATCCAATAATCTATTGAGCATTGTCTTCTTCGAATGCAGAAATAGAATGCATTAAGAAGATGCATCATGCATGAACTATATAAAATCTATGTCAAATAAAAGAATAATAAATAAACAACTCATATCGTTAGTTCGAGCTTTCTAATCCAGTGATGTTTGGAATTATTTTCATCTACTTTTTTGTTGTGTTTTTTTCATTAAAAAACTCACTTTTTTTTTTACTTTTAATATCTCAATTTTAAATACAAAAGAACACAAAAATTTACTTTCAGCTCACTTTTAATTATAAAAATAATATAAAAATTTAACTCATTTTCAACAACGCTATTTCTAACAACTCATTTTCAAAAAATTTATTTACAAAACCAAATGAATGCACCATTTATCTAATTTATCAATTAATATTTTTTAATAAATGTTTTATAGTATTTTATAAATTCTTAATAATTATAAGATTATTAAAAAACACTACATTTTTGTTGATTGAAAATTTTTCAACAAATTGTTTAAGCTGGCAATACCACCAATTACCTTCTACACTGTAAAATATTTAGTACTTGCCAATTTAAAAATTTTTAAACAACTATTCTATACAATGTGTTTGGATTGAAATAAAAAACATAAAAACATTGATCGCTCTCTTTTATTTTTATAGCAACCTTTTTATAAATGAAAAATATAAAATTTTTTTATTACTTTCATATGAAGAGTAATCGATTATATCTAAAAATGTAACTAAAAGAAAAAATAATTTAAAATTATCAAATATTTATTTATCTTGTAAGTTAAAAAAATCTATATATATCAATTTTTATGCCTATATTAAATAACTTCATTCAAAATTTTTAAGCAAGCAACTAATTAATTAATCAATAAAAATTATTAAAATTAATCCCTTTTTTCACTATAGTAAGAATATGAAGTTTTTAAAAATTTCAAATCCAATAAGAATATTTCAATACTTTAAAAAAAATTATTTATACTTCTCATTTTATTCTTTAATCAAGGAAGAATAATTCTTTACTCGTTATATACCTAAAATAAAGTAAAAATAAATAATTATTTTTAGTCTAATTATTTTTTATTATTTATAATTTTATTTATTTTTATTTTGCTATCATATTTGAATACATGCTTAAGGACGTTTGAGAGTAAAATTTTTCTGAAATAAAAATTATTTTTTTTAAAAACGAGTTTTATTTTTTTGACTAAAAAATAATAAAAATATTACAACAGAAAATATATTTTTTATATATTTCTAAAATTTTTGATATTTTTAATATAAATAAAATAATAAAAAAATAAAATTTTTATAATATTTATAAAAGATGTTAAAAAATATATAATTAAAAATTAAAAATTATTTTTAGAATAAGTAATGACGTCTCTTTACTATATAACACACACCGGATCAGGCAGCCATCGCTCTCCTGCCTCCACTACCGTGATTAAGATAAGAGCTTTTACTCACAACAGAAAACAGCTAATATTTGATGATGTGGCATTAACTAGTTCATATTACGTGGCGCATATGTAAGCACGCTATATTACAATATTATGTACGTTATGTATTCAATACAGCTAATGAAAAATATTCCGATTCGTCTTCGTGGCTTTCAAGTGCCAACTCGGCGAGCAGTACTAATAAATAGAGAGGGAGAGAGAAAGGAGAGAGCAAAGAAACATGGAGTAGTGGGTTTGGTTCGATCTCTGTGTGGAGCAAAAAACCCTTGAAATCTAAGATTCAGAAATCAAACTTACTCCCGGTCAAGTCCGATGATTACATTCTAGGGTTTACAAGCTTCAAGCGATTGGGGAGTGGTTGGTTTTCTGTTAGTTTTTGTCTGAAATTGATTGTGAAGTTCTTCTGTTAAGGTATTTCACTTTTTTTTTCTTCGATTTGTTTTAGTTTTAGTTAGTAGCAAGTTTGATTATGTACTGTGTTTTTGCTATTTAGTTTGTAAGTTTGAATTGTTTTTATGGAAAAATAGATTGAAATATGCATTGTGGTTTGTTGTTGTTTTCAACATGTATGGTATAGGCTGGTACTTCAAAATGTTCTGGGAAGCACCGAAGACGTTTTTCCCTTTTTCGACCTGTCTATTAAGGTGTTGTTTTGGTCTTTGTTGTCTTTAGTTGTTGATTTCAGCGCAGCTTAGTATTGTTTTTCAAGTTATTACAATTATCTTCCTTTTTTTGAAATACATTTTTTGTATTTTGGTGTAGATTTTTTGCTGTTCTCTGACTGGTTAATAGGTTCCTGATACACTTCCACTTACTAAGTTACTAAACCTGGATTTTTAAGCCCCGATAAGTTGCTTGTATTTTGTGGGTTTTTGAATTTTTAAAGCAAAAAATTCACGGTAACATTATTGTGATCTTTGGTTACCTTTTCTACTCTTTAATGCGCTACTTCTGTGTAATTTCTTAACCAGAGTAAGAGATTGAATGCAGATGCATCAATAGTTTTCACTGCAATTTTTTTGAAAGTTGTCTCTTGTTATGTTTGTTTGAATGCTGGCATGTACTTGCCTAACGACTTATAGTAAATCTTATCATGTAATTGTTTGAACCACGATTTATGTAGTAGTTTGCAGTTATTTTTGTAGCTAACTGTATAGCGTTTTATTTATGTAGAAGTTTGAATTATTCAGTATTTTCTTATAAGATCCATCTTTTCTGCAGTGAAGGTGCTTATTGGCACACAGGAAGCAAATATGGCACCTAAACTTGATAGAGACAGGGCAACTAAAGCCGTGAAAGCTATGAAAGATTTATTAGGAATACCTAAGCAAACTGTGGCACCGGTATTGAAAAAGCTTCTTAAAGTGTATGATAACAACTGGGAACTTATAGAGGCCGATAATTACCAAGCACTTGCAGATTCTATCTTTGAAGCTCAGGTGTTTATAGCTGTTAGTCGATGCTCATTCTGTAGGTACATTTTTTCTAACCTTTCAAATGTTTTCAGGAGGAGTTCACGGAGAGGAATGAATTGTCTCCAGATGATTCAGTCGGACCATGCAAAAAGAAACAAAAGCAAACTGTGCAAGGAAGTTCTACTGTAACACCAACTGCAGTTTCCAATGCTGGTTCTTTGGTCAAGGTGCCAAAAATAGAACCAGGTATCTCACCTTATAGCGATCAATCACAAGGAAGAATAGGATCAATTTCCCCTCAGCCTGATAGAAAAGGAAAAGGCATTATAACTGCATCACCCAAAAGTTCAGTTAAAGAGAAAGCACCTACATCTGCACCATCTGGACATTGTTCTGGAGAAGGTGTGAGGATTCTGGGACAACCAAAGGATCGACCCGTTGCATCTCAAACATGCAAAAGTGAGAGAAGTCCAACATATGATGCGGGAGGTTGGTTATATTACTTCTCATTAGCCAATTGCTTGTTCTCAGTGATGACTTCACCTAGAACTGACACTCGCAAATCATCCTTGCAGCATTTATATCCAAAGATGAAAGATTCAATAGCATTGAGTTACCAAACTTTGAGGTTCCTCTTGCAATGATCGCTCCCTCTCACCCTGCTTTGCCTATCAGCAACGGTATACTTGTGCAGAATCTTACTTACATTTCTGTTCATTGTATTTATTGCATTTTGAGACTGACAAGAGGCTGTGTTGAATGAGAAATACCCTACATTGAATTAAATAGTGTCAACCAGTACGTGATGGGTAAAGTTTCGAGAAATGTTCTATTTTGCTAGTCTCCAAAAATAGAAAACTAATAACTATTTATTTGAAATACCAGTCAGCAGGTGAAGTAAGATATGTCTAGCCTACAAACTGACATGATGGCAAATACATAATTGGAAAGGCCACCGCATGTTGATCCTTCATATAGTGGCTGATTACACTTAATAAACCATCTACGGCATGTCAAATATAGCTATATAGTTAGTATTGTCTCAAGGTGTGGCAGTGGATGTTCTTTATATATGCTCATGCGAGAGGGCCTTGCATAAACTTTCTAGAATGATGAGTATACTAAGGTTGACATGCTAGAAACTACATGCCGTTGGACTTGAAATTTCTTTCGTCTATATCTATTTTTTGTTTTGCATGTTAAGCTCATCTGCTTTATCTCTAATCAGTTCAATAATGCCTCCATGATCATATAGGTCCAACCAGTCAAGCTAATGGCCCAGCAGGGAATGCATCTGTTCATGTGGGGAATGTATCCGGTCTTCCCAGTAGAAGAAAAGCAATTGAAGATCAAGTGGATGCTCCAAGCAATAATGGAGTTAACAGCGAGCTTGCACGGGTTGAAGATACTGTCTCAAGTAATGTAGAGATAGCATCCTCAGCTCACGGGGAGGTGAAAATTTCGTTAACGTGCAGCTCCGATAGGTCTGATTTCCACTTGCCTAGTCTTGAGAATATCTTTAAAATTGTGGAGGATAAATGTCTTAGATCCTACAAGATTTTCAACCCTTCTTTTTCTCTGATGAATGTCATGAAAGAAATCTGCCAATCTGCTTTAGAATTAGGAAAGGAGTCAACCCATAGAGAAGAGGAGAACTCTGTGAATGTAGTTCCTTTGTTGGACTCTCTTAAGAAAGCAAGGGCAAATGGTGCTGTTGGTGGGAGTACCTCATGTATTTCAACCGATTGTCTTAAGATGACTTCGTCACAACATCATGGGTTATCAGCTAGAAATGGGAACCATGCCGACCCATCCAACCAAACAACTAAAGGAGAAGAATTAATTGTGGAACCAGAAAACCAACTTGCTCTTAGCAGTTTTAAACCTCTTCATGATGTTAATGACATATCAAAAGGGGAAGAAAGGATTAGAATCACTCTAGTGAATGATGTAAATGATGAGAAGTATCCTCCTTCTTTCTTTTATATACCCAACAATAATGTTCACCAAAATGCATACATGAACTTGTCACTGGCTCGAATTGGTGATGAAGATTGTTGTGCAGACTGTTTTGGAAATTGTTTAGCAGCACCTATTCCTTGTGCTTGTGCTAGGGAGACTGGGGGCGAGTATGCTTATACTGAAGATGGTGTTGTTAGAAAGGAGTTTTTGGATCAATGCATATATCTCTATAACAATCCAGAGAAAGATTGTTTTTACTGTAAAGATTGTCCCCTGGAAAGATCAAACAATGATGCAAATTCTGTTCCCTGCAAGGGACACCCAATCAGAAAGTTTATTAAGGAGTGCTGGAGTAAATGTGGATGCAATAAACAGTGTGGTAATCGTGTTGTTCAGCGCGGCATAGCACGGAATGTACAGGTCAATTGACAGGCAAACTCATGCTTCATTTAATTGTATTGCGAAGTTGATTGTATCTTGAACTGTAACGAAGACATTTCTTATCATCCTCTATGTTTGGTGAAAATTTTGTTCCAGGTTTTCTACACCTCTGAAGGAAAAGGTTGGGGTCTCCGCACTCTTGAGGAATTGCCAAGGGGCTGCTTTGTATGCGAATACGTAGGGGAGGTGCTGACAATCAATGAGCTTTATGATAGAACAACCAAAGCAATTGGAAGATCAAAACATACTTACCATGTGCTCTTAGATACTGCCTGGAGCTTCGAAGGAGTTCTAAAAGATGAAGAAGCCCTTTGTTTAGATGCAACATTTTATGGGAATGTTGCTAGATTTGTAAATCACAGGTAAAAGATTTTTCTTTATTCTCGTTAAAAGAAAATTTTTATTTGTTTATTATACTTTTTGGGTTACATGATGGTGCTAATTGTACAAGTGTTCCTGCAGCCGTTTTCCCTTAGTATTGTGGTGAATTTTCATGCTTTGCTTCAGGAACCTGAATATTTACTAATAAGTTCTTTCTAGTAGTAACACATGTTCTTACTAGTTTGGCAATCTGGCTTTTCCATTGGATGGATTTATTTTGGCAATCTGGATTTTCTGTTGGATGGATTTATCTGTTTTAATGTAATACTTTGTATACTCTGACTGCTCAGGTGTTATGATGCTAACATGATTGAGATTCCCGTGGAAATTGAGACTCCTGATCGTCATTATTATCATGTATGCCATCATTATTACCTGTTCTATTGAGGTCTACTCATGTGGGGGTGATCAGTTCTCCAACTTTTATGACATTGAATTTTGTGAATGCAGCTTGCGTTCTTTACTTCCAGAAAGATTGAAGCGTTTGAAGAGTTGACATGGGTAAGTTATATTCATAGTAACATCCCATTCTTGAATGATTGGCTTTTCTCCCTTCTTTTTTAGTCTGTTCGCCACCTTGTGAATTAATCAGGTCATTCAGTAGATGCTATTGATACTAATACCTATGTAATTTTAGTAGTTCTTTTGGTTAGATCAGGGGTTCATCTGTTTTTACATCAAAGTTTACCTATGTAAGTGGAGCATCTAGTTTAGATCATTCTTCATTGACCATTTTATTGGAGATATTGGAATTTACATCCATTGTATTGTTGTTGATGCTGTTGCACTTGTTTTTGAGCTATGGAAACCCTAGTTCAATAAAATAAGGACCTAATCTGGCCTCAGGGTAGGCAAAACTTCGAAGCGCTAGAAGTTTCACAAGAAAGTTAGGACTCGATAAATGCCTCTTTATAGCTAACCTTGATGGTTATATTATAGGACGTTTACTTACATATGTGCAGGACTATGGTATCAACTTTGACAATGATGCTCATGCTGTAAAAGAATTTCGATGCCGGTGCCAAAGCAAATATTGTCGGGATGTCAAGAGAACAAGTGAGTACACTTGGCTTACTGTTTATTCTTGTATTGGTAATGCTAAATGCGGAATTTCGTTACTGAAGCTTCTGATAGAAATAATTGATTTTTTTATCATTTGTGTCTTATTGTTTCCTTTACTTATTACTAAGACCGATCAGGACATGGGAAAGTCATAGATATTTTTGTTCTTATAAAGAACAAAACTGGCAACTCTTCATTATTTTCGTAATTGAATCCTACTTGTCTTGCACATTTCCTTTTGAAAAATTTTATGCTGATAATGGTGTACCTTTTTTCTATGGTTTTCAGAAAGTAGATCAAAGGCGGTTCGGAGGTGAGTTCTGATGCCTGTTGGCGCTACTTAAACAAGGTACCTTGAGGGGATAACATTTTTTATGTGGCCGATATTATCTTGAAGTGCTTGTTATCTGCGCTGCAGTTCGTAGATAAATCTTAATTACTTGGACATTCACTTCTGCAGGTAATTTTTTGGTCTAACAGGAATGTCCTTTTGTGTTGTTGACAGCAAGAGTCTAGACTCCAGATAATTATATGTATGAAACGAGCTTCAATGCCATGTTTTTTTGTCTGTACATAGCAGAAACATGTAACAGAAGTGTTGAGGTTATTGCTCTTTTTGTTATTTTATCTACGATCTATAGATCATGCATGTTAGCATCAAGGCATGCAAATCTGGAGCTTTCTCTATTTCAAACTGCAGTTTCTTGATGGAATATTGGTTGCTTGGTTTATGGTACCAGGCTAAAGTTCAAGCCTCCTTTTCATTCTACTTTAAAGGAGTCGTGCTTGAAGTCTTTGGTAAACTAACTTGTGAATCACAGGCTTTCAAACTCCTTTTAGTTTGCATTTATGAAAATTCAACACTTACAACTAGCTAGGTTAGTCGAAGAACTAACATAAACAAATATCTAATCAAGTTGTCACACAGTGTTTGAATCAGTAAGATGATCATATCGTGGCAACGAATTGCATAAACGCTTGTTGAATTACAGAACACATCCTGTATCGTGAAATTTTATACAAGCATATACATATGGCAATATCTAGGAATATCAATTACACATTTCTCACTTCACTCGTGCAACCACCGTAGAGGTGAAGATGAGAAAATGAGTATGAATCAAGTTGACAGCCATTTTTAATACATAAAATCAGCGGACAACAATCTCAATCTAAGTCAGATGTCAAAACTGGGTACTACTAGAAATTATAGAATGTTCCAGAAATTTATACAATCTTGATGGTGATAAAAAAAAAATATTTCCGTACAAACAGAGAATTCCTTGTAGTTCCCTTCTCCAACGCTATCCTTCTTCAAATTTGCATTATCATGCAGAAGTAACAAGCATCATCTTCTATGCCTTACCTGAGTTATATTCTGCTCCGTACCAGAGCCATGCAGTATTTGAAACCTATTTCTGGATGTAGACAAATACTAGCAACATAAGTCTACCAGCCTTGCTGTTGCATACCTATGTCATTCAACAAAATGCACATTGAGACGTTCAATCAACATTGCCCTCACCACCAAGAGGAGAATCAACTTGCAAAATAGTATAGAATGCAGACATGCATTCTTCAGAAGGGTACATATATACCATATATTCCTCCCAATACATTTTGTTGTGTCGAGAGCATAGCAGTAACTAGACACACTTATAATCTGCAATCACATATAGGAACAAACTTTAGATGGACACGCTGGTAAGCATATTAAGGAATCTGAGTAAACAACTGAGAATATTTGACTTATCTTACCAAAAAAGATAAGTCCAATCCGCTCGGCCTTTCAGGAAAGTGATGTCAGAGATAAAATTTCTCTGTTATGTGGTTGCGAAAGAAATTCATGTGTACAGACAGAAGGCATGACAGGTCGTATGGCTCCAGGATTTAATGGAAATAAAGTTCCATAGTATCCATTCAAAATGGCCTCGAAATTGCAAGTTTCAGCAACTTTTGGCATCTGTACTTACAGATAAAGTAATGCAACTTATGACAACTTATTGCAGTTGTATCATAGCCTCTCCAACGATGATCATCAGAAATTTGCTATTACACTTAAAACCAACATTGCTTCAGGAGCAATTATAGTCAAATGTGTTACTTGAGAACTTATGTCTTAATGGTTCCTATAGATATATATCTCTCTCTCCATTAACAGCACTTGTAAGAATAGTGAAAGAAGTCAAAGGATAGTCATGTACCTGATAAAACTCACGAGTATAGCCATGGAGGTTTATATACTCAACCAACTTCTTCTTGGCACATTTAAAGAGACCATTGTACACAAGATCAAAACGGATCAAGGTGGTAAAGAGGCAGACATCAGCTATAGTCAGAACATCACCACACAAGTAGCGGGAGGCAGAAAGATGATTTTCAATCTTGTCCAGAGCTGAAAACAGTTCTTCTACAGCCCTGTCATAAGCCTCTTGACTTTGCGCAAACCCGCATCTACAATATGTGTGTATAAAAAAAACATAAGCAAACTTCAGTACCAAACAATCCACAACATTGTGCTAGCTAATGCGCAGTTGTTGTAGGAAGGAACTATGCTTTAACCACATCTCACAAATTTGAAACGATCCAAAAGGACATTACTAACAAGTAAAGAGGAGTTCTAATAAGACAACTTGATATTGTGAGCTCCAGTTTCTACCATTCTACAAATTGAAGTTATTATTAACAGAAATACTGAGCAAGGCAGTATCGTTTAGGTAGCTAGGCAGACCTGTAATACATTGTATAAGCTGTATGATTTCATTGCGCTGCATTGTTAATGTTGGCAATTGAACTAACTAACACAAACATAACTAGAAGCGCAAGTAATCAATAACCAGCATTTAAAATGATTGCAAAACTCAACGAAAGAAAGCAGAAATCACAAACCTGTACACTCCATTATTGACAGCAGGATAAATAATCCGATTCCACTTCTCAATTTCACCAGTTAAATTCTCCGGAACCAAGTCGATCTCTGACCCACTCCACTTCCCAATCTCATTGAAAAACTTGACAATCTCATAACTCTCATTACAAACAACATCCTTCTCCACTGTGTCCCACAGCATCGGCACCGTTGCTCTTCCATCAAACCCTTTCTTTCTCATCTTATAAACCTCTCTCAGTGTTCTCCTTCCTTCAGCCCGATCTATTCCCGGTTCAGTTCCGGTTTGGTACGGTTTAAACTCCCAAGGTCCGTCTGAACCGGGAATGGCGATGGAGACCGGAAGGAAATCTTCGAGATTCAGTAACGCGCGAGTTATCAGAACGCGGTGGGCCCACGGGCATGGGAACGAAACGTAGAGATGAAGTTTTTTATCAATTAGATTGTTATCAAAATTGAAGTAACGGAGAGGAACGGAAGGGAAGGAGCTGGTAGGACGGGAATAGGAGCCGGTGGAAGAAGAAGGAGCGAGCTGGCGCATCATGATTTGCCACATGGCAGACCAGGTGAAACGGACGGTAGAGATTAGTGGAGATGGAGGGAGGGAACTGCCCCACAGAAGACGTCCGAGAGAAGTTAACGGATCTGTAACGGCGTTAGCAGTTGACATGTTGGTGGTTATTTTTCTTGTTGCTGATCGCCGGCGACGATTAGAGAGGCTGGGAATTCTTAGCCTTGGATTGGGAGTACAGAGTACAGAAGAAGAAGAGATTATCAGCATTACTGATTTGCGACTGATGATAGAAGCTGTCTATCTACAGAATTAATAAGGCAACATACCTGCTTAACTAATAAATCGCCGGGCCACAAACTAAAGTTGAGATTATACATGATTGCAAGATTCAAACAAAAAAACCAGCAACATATGGCACATAACATCGTTTTAAGTATATTGAAATTTGAACCACGACAAAACATAAAGATTTTACAACCGAGTTACAACGCCTTACAAGTTTGCACATTATAAAGTTCATCATAGATTCACTTCTCTATGTGAAGAACATGAGTTGTTTCCAAGAAATTTCAAAAATTTAACTCCAGTTGCAGCATAGCTTGACCTAAACAATTGCATTAGCTGCGCTAGCAATTCTAGGCCAAAGATCAGCGCATTCCTTTCCAATAGGTCCAGTTATTGCAGAGCCTGAAAATTGAAGTAGAGTTTAGTTGCAAACAAGAAACAAACCATTTATACAAGGTTGTCAAAATCAAAATCTTATGGAAAATCATTTCGTTTATAATCGTAACATCAGAATCTTAAAATAAAAAATTTTACATACCAATAAATTTTATAATTTTTTTTTCAATACCATTAAAAATCTTTTATAAACGTTTTTCTAAAATTTTTTCTAAAAACTTTTTTAGTACATTTAAAAAAATTTTAACTTTTTCTTAAATTTTATAAAAAAGTTCCTCTATATTTTATAAAAAATTTCTCAAAATTATACTTTTTCAGAAATCTTTCAAAATTTTATAAAAAACTCTCTAAAAGTTTATAGAAAACTCTTTCAAATATAGTTAATTACAAAAAAATTTTCAAAAGTAAAATTGTATAAAATTTTATAGTGATTTTAAGATTTAAATCGAAATTTAGATGAAATTTTACTCAAAAAATTTTTTACTTGAGATCAGGATCGTTTGGATGAAGTAAAATCGTAAAATCGTAGGCTTTTAAGATTTAAATCGTTTGGATCATGTTACTCTCATGGCAACTACTGAAATTATATATCTGTAGTACCTTTCATTTCACCTTTTGGATTCACTATAACACCAGCATTATCTGCAAATAAGGAAAGGAACAGAAATTATAATTGAAGTTTTTCTCTACTGCTTTTGGAAATAATTAGAAAATTTGCAACTACTGAAATTTTCCAGGAGACAGGTAGCATGATGTAGTAAATTAAACATCCTGCCGTTTAAACTGGAGAATGCAAATATATGCTCTATATCCATACAAGTGGCACCATGTGCACCACTGTTTTATGGTGATAAAGCAACTAACATTTCAACTAACAGCATAACTAATAAAAAAACCTGATTAAACTCATAGAAAGCAAATCACAGAAGATGATCCTAAGCAAAACACATTAACATCACGACCTTCACATACAGTTAGAAAACCCCTGCACCCCTGCACCATGGGGTATGAGAACCACCCTGGAATTAGGGAGTTCTATAAATTTGCAATCATAATGAGATTGCTCCGTAAAAAGAAAGGAAACCCTTCACATCGCACAAATGAACATAAGTATCATCCTAAGGCAGGGACGAAGATGCCTAAAAACTAAATGCTTACATATTTTAGCTAACATAGTTATGTGTAATTGTAGCAGAAAACTCTTACTGGCAATAAAAGAACCATTTAAAACAGTTTGGATCATGTTACTCTCATGGTCAGTCCCAAAAGGTAATGGCAGCAATGCTGCTACTTCAGGCGATGGAATATGAGAGGAACCCTAGGTGGAGAAACTCAACACCAAGGTACTTGCTTTGTGACGTTTGATATGGAATGTGCAAACAAAGATGGTTTACTCCAAGAAGTCCGAGGGAAAAGACCCTCCGTCACATAAGACCGAAAAAACACATGAGACATGCAATAAATGCACAGGAGAAAAAAGAAAAAAATATGAAACAGAACAAAGAACATAGTTATATGTGATTGTATCAGAAAAGCTCATACTGCCAGTAAAAGAACCATCTAAAACAATTTGGATCATGTTCCTCTCATGGCCAGTCCCAAAAAGTAATTGCAGCAATGCTGCTACTGCAGGCGATGGAATATGAGAGGAACCCTAGGTGGAGAAACTCAACACCAAGGTGCTTCATTTGTGACGTTTGCTCTGGAATGTGCAAACAAAGATGGTTTGCTCCAGGAAGTCTGAGGGAAAAACACCCTCCGTCACATAAGAAAATACACATGTGAATGCAGAGGAGACAGAACATATGAAACAAGAAAAGAACATAATTATACGTATTTGTAGCAGAAAAGCTCATTCTGGCTGTAAAAGAACCATATGAAAGAATTCACTTTAAGTGAAGTACAAGAACATCAAGAATTAACTGCCAATGTAAACCATCGTGCTCCTTAATGCACAGTAGCTAATTAGTTATTAGCTACCTACGACTCGAAAGTGCTTCGGACATGCGATGCCCCAAGGTGGATACACTCAACACCAATAGTCTTACTATATGACAACATAAATTGTATACTCCAAAAAGAGAATTTACGTCATGAGAGGACAATCGTAGGGGAAAAAATGAAAAGACCACAGCAAGCATTAAGATATGGAAAGCACTACTTGCAATTATAACGAGCATCACGTCAAATTTTTGTACCTTCAAAGTACATGTAGACACCATCCTTTCTACGCCAAGGCTTGCGCTGCCTCACGATAACAGCAGGCATGACCTTTTTCCTCAAATCAGGCTTCCCCTTCTTCACAGTGGCCATGACCATGTCACCAACACAAGCAGATGGCAGACGGTTGAGACGGCCCTTGATACCCTTTACAGATATAATATAGAGATTCTTAGCACCAGTGTTGTCAGCACAATTCACTGTGGCTGCCACAGGCAGACCAAGGGACATGCGGAATTTGTTTCCAGCACTACCTCCACGTCCTGAAAAACATGGCAGCAAAAGATCAGCAGACGACTCTAGGATTGTGGTATAACTTTCAATTGTTAGGGAAAGATAAAGAGAACTTGTAAAAAGGTCAAGTTTTGTCTCAACATCACACTTCGCTCATGTACGCCGACAGAGCAAATTCTTTGACGAACAAAAACTTATCCCGCAATAAGCAGTTCAGAATATGATGCAATATCATTCACTCACACGACAAGCAACAAAAGTCAAATGGCATACAGAAGTACAAGTAACACAATACGCCTATCTATACTATGGAATAAACAGCTTTGATCCTTGCTAACCAAAACTCGAATGCCACTAAAACTACATTTATGTTCCACATGTGCAAACACAATGAAAGCAAAATGAACGGATTGTTATAATGGTATAAAATTTGTTACGGATATTCAATAATAAATTAAAGTAGTGCAAGATCTACTAAACTCTTAACTTGTTAAATAATCAAGCACAGCAGCCGTAAGTATAAGCACAGAGTGTAAAATCAACTAACAGTTTCAGTTCATAAAAATTCATAAGCACACAATGCAAGCACAAGCAGAACAAAAATCAACAAACAGATTTAACAAGAAATCAAGCAATCAAGCAGGCACGATTTGATCAGAACGAAAGCAAACGAATTAATATACCAACAAAATCAAACGAATAAATCGAAGTTACAGGTAAGCAAGAAGCCAACAAATTTAAAACAAAGGAAAGGAAAAGAAAAGAAGGAAGTCTTTTTTACCTCGCTTCGACATCTTCGCCGACGAGTGAAAACTAAAAACGCGGCGAGGGAATTCATCCAGCGGAGGACCTGCGTATTTATAGGCTAGAGATAAACCTAGGGTTTAATCTAATTTTACATAAAGGACTAAAATACCCTTCCTTAGATTTCGTTTACAAATTGTTCTCGCTGTGGCGGCCGAGGAAATCTTCAGTAACTTAAGCTAGCAGGCCCAGTTTTTACGCACGCTATCATTAAAGCCCAAACATTGCCGGCTAACAGGCCGACCCAACAAAGTGTCGCTGAAATTTGGCGCGCGTTAATTTTCTTGTTTCTATCTTCTCCGAGAAAAGGAAACAGAGCTGCTGAAAAGTTTTCGGGGGAATATCAGAGATGGGATGGAATTACCCGGAAATTTCACTAGAAGATTTGGTTTCTTTGATCAAAGCTTTTGTAGATATGTTGATTTTGGCTTCGGGTTATCAATCTTCGGGGCGTCGGGCGATTTGGGATTCTGACAGTATCGAGAAAGCTGTTCGGTGGGGAATCTTCTTTGAAGATGTAATTAATGTATCTTAAATCTCTTGTTGATTCTTGTTTTTATATATTTTTCTTGAACTTTGGCATATGTTTTGGTCAAATTTAATCGAGAATTTTATATTCACATTTTGTTTATGTTGCTTGCAATGAACTCCCAACTTCAATTTCGGATTATAGTGAACGCCGAACATTTGATACTGCCAGCTTTTTCATAAATCATATATATGTGGAAAATTGATTTGATGTTCTTCATATAAGTTTGTTTACTATATTTGGTTTTTGTTGTTCTGGAAAAAGTTTGCTCTTTTCTGAAGTTTGGTTGGAATGTTTTGAAGCAGGTGTTGAAAAGGCTATGTAACTCTGCTGAGTGCGGAAATTCAGTTGCAGAGTTGGATGAAGCTCTTGACCATTTATATTCCAGTTCATTAATTCCTCATGTACTGACATCTAGCTGAGTTGTGCATTATATCAATTTTTTGTTTTTACTGGATAGATGTGTGTTCATGATAACTGACTCTGTTGGTCCTTTTACCTAGGGTCTAGGGAATCTGTCTTCAGAAAGATTATTGAAAGCAAAGGAAATGATGTTGGAGCTCTTACTTAAGACAGACCCAATAGAAGAAGTTCAATTTACTGCTCTTGCAATGGCAGCCATTAGAGCAGATATTAATAACCTTAAAGTTCATAACAATGGACTGAAAATGTACATTGATGGGCTGATGCTGCAAATAGAATCACTAACTCTAAACCTTAAGAAGGGATCTGATGATTATAGTGCTTCCTTGTTTGACTCTAGGAATTTTGATGTATATAGCAAGGTGGGAAGCACCATACCTCTCGCAGATGGCTTTGATGTTGAGACTAGCGAATCTGTAGGTCCCAGCATTTCTTGCAATATCATCCAAGAACTCCTTCGGAGGCAGTCTTGTTTTACATGTTTATCTTCCGTTGAGAAAGCAAAGTGTGTTCTTTCCAAGACTTTGACAAGGATGAATTCACTTAGAATACTGGAGGAGAAATGCCTGAGAAATCCTTCCAAGTAAGTGAGCTATTTATTTGAAGGATTTGATATAATTTATGGTTGTTTTCCTAACTCACAAGTTGTACTGCAGTAAACTTATTGTTAAATGTTGGACCTTTAGATGTTTTTCTTCTATAAGCAAACTGGATGGAGTTTGCTGTCAGTTAATATGTGATGCACTATCCAGCTGCTGAACTTATATATGCATCACTGAACATAGCCGTTCTCTTCTCTTCTATTCTCACTGAAGTATACTACCTAATTTTGCTGCACTACCTTTACTTGAATAGTGATGCAATTTTTAATTGACAACTGTAAACAGGAATGAAGTGACAGAGATATTTTTCTGCGATCAATGGAGATCGAGATGTATTGCATATCTACTGGACAAGAAAACTATGAGATTGCTATCTGGTGCAAGCATGATCCTCAGTGCCCCTAAAGTTCAGTGGACTCGAGTCTTTGAGCGGTTGCAAGCTTCAAGTGATGTGCATAGCAGTAGTCTGCTTGAGATTATGGTAGATTTTATTTTTTGTTTTTTGTTGTTTTTCCCTTCTTTTCGTCATAGTTAGTTGTTTATTTGTTTTTCCTTACAACTTGGCCTACAACATGTGGATTCTGACTAATTTAACCCATGATTCAATAGGAAATGTTGCTATTTGCCTTTATTTCCAGAAGATGGAACTTTTTGGTCGAACATTTTATGTCACATGCAAACAATCTTGTTCCTGTAGCTGAACAATTGTATGACATACAGAAGCTGCTTCAAGAAAGATCTAGGTGCCAAGGTTCTGATAAAGAAGCTACTACTCTTAAGGTGAAACAGAGAGACCTTGGTTCTCTTTCAAGTTGCTTTATAATAGTTCAGCAACCGGCATAGGTTATTTCAAGATTAACTAGCATGCATCTACAACATTAGAAAGACATGGTTCCGGTGAATCAATAGGCATAAAGGCAACTTAGTGGTAGATGCAACCATTTGAAATGTGCTTCAAGGTTATAGGTAATAAAACAGACTATGTTTTCACAAATAATCTTTCTCTAGTTTTGCTGTTCTTTTTTTAGTTTTTTAGAATTACTTTTCCCTAATGTTTGATAGCCACAATATTTTCTCATGCAGCTCAACCGAGAAGTATATTTTTAAAAAGATTATCTGAATGCGTATTGCTTGGATTTTATGCTATTTTTACTCAAGCCACCACTTTCTTTTCTCAGTGAAATGTGGTTGTTGTGTTGTTGATGCATTAAAAATTCTCTTCTTGGTCTCTTTCTTACTGTAATTTATATACATTTAAAGTTAGTTAAATGAGCTTGTCCTTATATATCTCAGTCTTCGAATATTAATGGCACTTATTAGTTTATTTAGTATACTTTCAAATTTACGAACAGGAAATAGATGTCCTGGAGTATTTCACACAGTTATTTGAAATCCATCCTCAAAAATTATGGGGTATACATCCAGTTCTTGCAGCTGCAGCACTTCCCTCATGGTAATGTTTGTTTTACCATTGTGTTACCATTCCATCATTATTCTTTTTCTTAAAACAATATAATCATACTTTGTTAGTCCTGTAGTATGACATGTCAGTTGTGTTACTTTTTCTAGATATTCTTAATAATGGCTTATCTCACTCCTTCTCATTGACAGCATTTGGTACATTTAACTTTTCTTGAAGAAGGTTATATAGTAGGTGTAGCAGAAACAAGTTTTTAAGGTCTTGATCAGACAGCAGAAAACAGTTATAGTTGGCAGTGGGATAATAATCATGCTGGACAATGGCAAGCTATGATGTAGCACCATTTTATCATTGAAATCCTTTCTCCTTCATTTAGTAAAAAGTTCTTTGGGCATATTGCAATATCGATGATAGCAGGATCACCTTGTAAATTAGCAGAGCGCTCAGGTATATGCAAACTATTAATAAGGCTCCACCAATTTGCTGAAAGAGAAGCTAGGATTGGATTTTCCTAGACTTAGTATGAGGGCCTTTGATCCTGGATGGAGTATGTTTAGGCTCGAGTATCTTTCAGGACCTATTACACATTTTGACTCACTTCCGTCTTTTTTTGAGGAACTGAAATGAGATGAAGGTTTATATGGTTTTTACTATTTTATGCCATTGGAAAATAGTCATTGTACTTGTGGATCTTTCTCCCCAGTGCTTACAATTTTCTTTTCTAGGTCCTCAGTATTCCAAATTTACTTGTCGAAGATGGAGAGGCTGCTAGTTGGGTCCTCTTCCTTCAGGTTTTGATATTATGGATTTGTGCTGAGTGGATTTAATTTCCAAGTCATAATACTGATGATGCCAATTATTTGCTCCTCAACGTTCTTTTACATATCTTTGTAGGCTCTGTGACTGCAATGAGGCCCAAAAGGAGCATCAAGATTGTGAGTTATTCCTGAAATGCTTTTGTTATCTAGTTATGTAAAGAAAATTAGTGATTTATTTCCAGAATGCTTTCTGTTGGAAGGCGTGCATGCTGCAATTAGTGTCATTTTTGGGTTCCTGATGATTATTATGTAGTACTAGTAACAAGTGCTCAATACATTGGCTGGAATCTGCAGGTGATGTGGCTGATAGAGTCAGGTGCCTTTATGCATTCCATATTGAAGGCCCAACCTGAGCTAAAAGTGAGCACAGTTACATGCTAAAGTACTCGCTGAAGCTCACGGTAGGCTGATACTGCACATATTGTGTAGCGACTAAAGCTTGAGCTGACCAGGAGGCTCTGCCGTCTTAGCAGACCTAGAAAAAGATGATGGAGGCAAAGTGCCAATTTTCAGTTGTTAGCTTGGGATGGAGCCAAGAAGCTGAACAAGCCCAGATAATCTACCACTCTCAAATAAGGAAATTTGGAGATGCATTAAATTTGGTGAGTTGAACAGAATTTGCGTTTCCTAAGCTCAATTTTGTTTTCTTGAATGGCAGAAGTGCTTGACAGGATTGATGCACCGAAGTTAAAAAGAGATTTCAAATACTGATGAAAGCTATGGTCCCCTGAAACAAAGGTGAAAACTGAAAGGCAATTTTATAGAGCGATTGCAGGTCCCTGTCGATATTCTTCAGAAAGTATTTCCTTAGCAATCAAAGACTGTACATTACTCTTCCACCTTCGACTGTGAGATGCCCTTCCATGCTGATAATTATGCGAAGAGGTGCAGCTGAGACGTTTCAAAATACTCTGACAACTTCAAAAGTCAAAGTTATCTTGAGCTTGGAAAGACTTGAAAGAAATACAAGGAAAACAACAAGCACTATCGACGGTGGGCGCTCTGACATTGTTGTACATCTTCACTGTCAGCCTCGAACAAAGCAAGCTATTTGACCTGGAAAGAAAATTTTCAAACACAAAATTCTTAAATCCTCTATACGTTGTAACGAATGTTTTAAACTTGCTTCAGATGTTTGGAGGAACTTGATGACTTGGGTGCACGGGGCATCAATCCTGGCAAGCAGCGAGGCTTGGATTTGTTCCAGAACGTTGATGAGGGTTTTTTATGATCCTTATTTCATTTTTCCGAGCAACGTCTAATATTGGTTATATGTGTATGCGTTGTAGTTAATGACCGGTTCTATTTAAGGTGATGTTTTGGAGTAATTTTGAAAATGAGATTTTTTAAAACGAAAATTAATTTTTTTACAATGAATTTATGTTTAATTTTAAAAAATAATAGAAATGATTTAATACTACAATTTATAGTGAATAATTTTTTTTATAATTTTATTTTAAATAAATTTTATAAATATTATAAAAATTTATTTAAAAAGATGAATAAAACAGTTAAGTTAAATATGCTCTTAAAAGTAAACCCTTTCTGACGAATAAATTAAGTAATGAAAAAACACTTGTTGTTGAGAGTGGGATTTGAACCCACGCCCTTTCGGACTGGAACCTTAATCCAGCGCCTTAGACCAACTCGGCCATCTCAACTCGTTGTATATGTCAAGCGTAGAAAACTATTACTCTCTATTTTCAATTTTTGAGTTTGGAGTTTTAATATCTTTACTCATTGTATACAGAGTTTAGACTTGACTTTGTATTTATGTGCATGTGTCCACAAACGGTGACAGACAGCCACATTTTTTTAATCAAAAGAAAAAGGCAAAAAGTGTTATTCAAGCCCAATGAGATTATGAGAGAACACAGAACTTCCTTATCTGCTGCATTATTCACTCTCTTCATTTAACTTAAATCATATTATCTTACAGAACCATCAGATATCTCTAGTTACTCCTTTATATTTTCAGATCAGTAGTTCAATTCAATCATTCTCTGATCAAAATTTTCAGTAGTCAACCATTTGGTAATTTAACCAGATCAAATCTCTCCTTGATCCTTCTTTTCATCGCAACCGTTGGATTTACTGTGGGCAGAGACTGAAACATGATGGAATACATGCATACCTTGAAAGACGAAGTTTAAAATAATATTGTTTTTGAGAGTGCTTTCTAACTCAGTATTAATTTAATTTTGAACTTATATTATTTATAATTTTTTTTATAATATTCTATATAATTTTTTTAATTTAAAAATTATAAAAAAATTTATATTAAATTTTTATTATTACTTATTATTTTGTTTTAAATAAAAAATAATATATATTCTAAAAACTTTTAAAATATTTTTTATTTTATAAGCACTACTAAACATACACTAATCTGCAGAAATACTGCGAGAGCTGGAGGATCAACCAACGTGGAGCTGCAAAATACCTGGAAAAAGCTACCTATCATGTTAATGTATGTGCTCGGACGATTATGAGGACAATGTGGAAAGCTACCTTTAAAAACAAAGAACGAAGTTGATCGATAATGGATACCAAATATGGGGCACCATCAGCGACCCAGGGTCCAGCCTTGTCAGTCACTCGAGTAGCAAGGAACATTAAAGCTCCCTAACCCTATGTTCTATGTGGACTAAGAGCAAGATCGAATTGCCATTTGCAGTTCAAGTGCATTGAGATTTAACTGTACTTGCATGTAAAATCTTGTGAGTTTTGAGCACAAAATGACATATGCTCAAGAAGTACATAGAATTGAAGATGCAAACACTCCAATAAATAGGATGACTTATTTCATTATGGCAGTAGAAAAATAAGTCACCTGTAGGTCACCTCCTACCAAAAAATTGATCAATAATCTGAAATGTACAATGAGTGAAATTTTGTTATTAGATCTCTCTTTGAGTCTCTAGAAGTGTAATTACGAACTGGAATTTCGAATCAGTTGACAACATCAACAACTATTTTGCGCGACTTTAGAACTGACCACCTCAAGCGCCGATAATAAGCAGCTTGGAGAAGAGCAAGCGACAGCACAAAGATCCACTTGAATCCCATCTGCCACATAGCACATAACATATTTTACTTAAAATTTCAATTCAGAGAAGGATCAATACAACGGAAAACAAATTTCTTACCAATTTCCTTTCTTCCATCTCAGGTTCAGCTGCCCATGAAAGAAATGTCACAACGTCCTTCCCCATCTAAACCAAGAACAAAGGCAAAGAATCACGCTATAAGAGAAGTTTTCAACATCTAGCAATACAAGTGTGCGTGACTTATACAAGTGTTGAATGACAGAAAACAAACATACCTGTGCTTCAGTTGCTGGTGTTCCATCTTCATACTCTACGGCACCGTCGTTAAGCATTTTGGGCATGGCAATTGCACCACCAGGAAAATAAGGATTGTAGTGCAGACCCTCACGAACCTAAATTTTGCAGAATCTCAATTAGCAACTAAAGACAAAGTATCGCATGCAGTTCAAGAACTTAGATTTTGTTAGGTTTTTATAAAGATCCATTATTTGCAGTTGAGTCTTATACCACAGAAAGAAACACATTTCTTCTATAAGCATTAGCTAAGAATCAGGTACTGTAATTTCTTTTTTATTTTTAAAGAATGAGTATAACCTGAACACCTGCAGGAGGATCACGGTACCCTGTCAGAAGAGCGAACACATAATTTTGCCCGTTGTGACGTGCCTGAATAATTTTGTAAATATTAGGTAAGAGTAGCCAATCAGTAAGAGAATTGCACATACTTTTGGTTGTAGATTATCTTTACACACCTTCGTAATCAAGCTCAGATCAGGTGGATATGCTCCTCCATTAGCAAACCTTGCAGCTTGCTCATTCGCATAAGGCTGGGGTAAACGGTCACTTAATTTGCCAGGACGGGTGAACATCTCTCCTTCATCATTTGGCCCATCAACTACTTCAATTTCAGCTGCCATTGCCTTTGTCTCTTCTTCAGTGTATGCCACACCAACAAGATCACGATATGAAATGAGAGACATTGAATGACATGAAGCGCATACTTGTTGGTAAACTTGGTGGCCACGCCTAATTCTGTCCAACATTATCATAATGAATATACACAATTAACGAGACTTTCATCTGAAATTATAAATTTCAAATATTTTTTAGAGTACACAATGTAGAGTTGGTTGACAAATAATTTTGAAATTTGAAATATTTTAGGTAACTTTGGTTCTCCAAGAAAAATGGATAACTACCAAAAGTAATCCTTTAGCAAGATCAGGTGTTCAAATATATGAAAAAAATAATAACAATTAAAGGACTTCGATTGAGGTTTTAAGGGGCATAATTATTCCTAAGACAGTTGAAGAAATATGCACACCAACTAACAAAAGTCAGCTTACGATGAGTGGTCATAGGAACTCAGAATACCATCGTGAGGCCAAGGATAGCTAGGACAGGCAAGCCCATGCTCAGCTTCATCAGCAGCCGCAACACTAGCAAAGCTCAAGATACCAGACAAGCTAGCTCCGACTAAGGCCAAAATTTTTTGAGAATTCATGCCAGCATTCCCAGCATCCTCATGACTATGTTTTGAAGCAAAAGCTGGCCGTAAAACTGGAGCCTGCATAGTAAAAGCTAAAGTTAGCTAGAACGACATGACAAAAGACAGTAGAGTATGGACAAGTAAACTTGCAGCTTCTAATAGTCTAATATAAATTTATTTACCGCTCTTTAATTTTAAAGCTGGCTAATAAAGGCACGGAACTAAACCTGCAGTATTCTATTTTTGGTCATAAAAGGATAACATACTATAAGTTAAAAGCACAATGAAAGTAACTTTCTTTGCAGGTAATAGATAAGTCGAGTAGTTTTACGATTGGATGGGAACAAGTTTTCATAAACAATCCCCTTTAGCATACTCATCGTGGAGTGTATAATGCTCATTTCTTTCATGTGACAAGGTGGAAGGCACAGGGCCTTTTGAATTCTCTTTGGAAAAGATTCATTCCGTTTTTCTCCAAATTCGAGGCATAACAGTAAAAAGAGTTCAGCCAATATATAGTACTTGTAGGGAATGTTTGGACATCCATGGGAATGCACAGATGGATAAGAAATTTATGGGGCTTGCTCCTATACTAGGAGACTAAGATAATTTCCCTGACTAAACCATATTGAACCCTGCTAGTGCGGAGGAGGCAATCTTCTTAAGATGATAGCACATGTCAACAGCAACTTGATGAGCATTCAATAAGACATTAGAAATTGCAATCATTGAATGGAGTCCAAAGAAAGTTGATGAAAATACTTTGATGTGTTCCCGACATGGATAATGTAATGGAAGGCATTCGAACCACAGGAAAGTACTTGCATGAGCGATGCAATTTCAAATGGTATCAATATTCATCATTTGCTGATACAAATGATCTGGCACTAGTTAATGAAAACCAAGAAATCAATTTCTTTTCTATTTTGCTCTTGACCTTCTAATGCACACTAAAACAGCGCTCTGAATTGTAGGCATTACTCAACCTAACACTGAGGACATTCGGTTTCGACTACAGTCACATAACTCTTTATTTAATGTTTTCGATCATATTAGAAATATTGAACTTCTACATAAAACCGACATCAATAAATATACGATTTCTGCCCTCATAATGACTAATACCGCTCCTTGACACAAAGAGACACGAAACCGAATCCAACTTCAGCCAGAAAATCCCACATATAATAAAAGTATATATTGAAAATGATGTATAAAAATTCTCAAACTATCAAAAGCCAAAAACATAAAAGGACTATAAATCTTACCGGCGGCTGTAGTTGAAGTTTCTTCTTAAGCAACCGACCGATAGCTCTCCCCGCCGCCATTTCCACAGATCAATAACAACTACTCAGAAATTTAACAGCAGATTAACATTAACAAAACATTCATAAACAACAACTTCAATCTATTCTAAGGAAAGCAACAACAAAAACAAAGGGAAGTTAATTATTAATCAATGAATATTGATATAAAATAATTGAAATTGGATCTCGTTGTTACTCACCAGATGAACAAAAATCAAACGAAGAAGGCGAGCGAAGGAATAACACGAATAACGAGTTGCTCTCTCTCTCCAATAGCGTTGGGCGTGACTGGAGATAGATCGATTGGTTCAAGATGTTGCCACGTGTTATAATTTAGATCCTACGTCCTGGTGAACTTACTTGGGCCTTTTCCCTATTGGGCTTTACTTACGGTGATGGAACGGCCGGAATTTCAAGAATGGCCTGATTAATTTTTGCTAACTATGTAGTTACAGGGATTAAATTACAATTGTCTTGATTGTCGGTCTAGTTATTAATTTTCTTAATCATCTGTCTAGTTATTGGATATATAATCATAAATACAACATTATATAGGACTGCATTGCAAAATACAAAAACTATATGGTTCAGTCGAGAACTTTTGATCGATCGATAACAACAGAGAAATCGAAGCAAAATTTTTTCGTTAGCTATGACGGAAGTTGAATCGGCGGCGGCGGTTGTTGCTCCAGAGAACCACACCACGGCGGAGAGCGGCGTTGGTGGAGGAGGTGGGCCCCACAAACTGGAGAGGAAGTGGTGTTTTTGGTTCGATAACCAGTCGAAGCCGAAGCAAGGTGCTGCTTGGGGAACTTCGCTCCGTAAGATTTATACGTTCGATACCGTTGAGGAGTTCTGGTGGTAAGCGATTAACTGATTTCTTTTTTCTTTCCCCAAGCTTTTTGTTAAAATTTTTTATTATACTGGTTTGCTTGTAGTTTGTGTACATGGATCTAAAATATTGCAATTTTACTTGTTTCTAGAGTTGAATGTTCTCCAGCTGTAGGTGACTTCTGATATTAGCAATTATTATCTGAACAAGGAAGAACTACGGACTGAGTAGAAAGGATTGAATAGAAATTATTATCTAAACGTTGTGTACAAGTTTTTCATCTTTTTTCTGGAACGTGGATATCTTTCATGGTATCATTGCTCGCATTTACTACTACTCTGCTTGTTTTTTCATTTTTATAAGTCAGTTTGATGTAGTTAGCTGGTTGAATAAGATATGTGAAATTGGCTGGAACCAAAATGGGTTCAGTTTAATGTGTTCTGAACCTTTAGTTCAGTAGGTTGTGTTACTTTAGATCCTTGTTTTACATGGAGACAATGAGGTTAATTGGGGACTGATATCAGCTCTTTTGCTAGATTGTTTTAGGTTAAGGTATGTAGCATGAATTTGGTATTGTTCTCAATTGTAAATTGTTTAGGCTTCAATGGTCTGAGAATAAAACTGATCTTAAACTTTAGGGCTTGCTTTGCTGCTTGAGAATTTCAAGTTTAACAATTGTGTATTAGGCTTGCCTTTAAGACTCTTATTTCTTATTGACTTTTTTTATTTTGCCCCAAACTCCAAAGGGCTAGCTACTTTGAATTTGAACGATATATCTAAGCATTATGCAATCGAACAGCTAGACTTTATGCAGTTGAATTCAGTTCAATCCATCATGCATACTAGTTTAGGTGGGTAAGACCTTCTTTAATATTGTTAAGTTGGAGTTGCTAAATTGCAATCCTGGCGCTTATAGTTCCAATTTCTGATAAATTCCCTTGGAAGTACAAAAACCAAATTACTGACATCATGCTCGGATATGAAGATATAGTCAAAAAAGCTTGTTCTAGGAGAGTCCCTGTTTAAAACAACATTCTGCTTTGCAACTTGTACAAACTTTTGTAATTTGTTTCATACTTCATCTGATAATGAAATAATGAAGTTTATGTTGCACCCTTTGTATTTTATTGTGATTTATATAGTCATCTTAGTTTATTAGTAGATGGTATGCCAGTCATAATGTGACATGCTTAACAAAGTTGCTGATTGTGACTTGGCAACTTCCTTTCTTGAGAAGCATTCATTGCTTTTGAAACTTAATATGCAGCATTACCGTTCGTGCGTAAAATGCACTAAACTATCTACGATTTTGAGTTAGCTTGTACCTGCTTATCCTATGTATACTATCCTGACGTAGGGCTGGCCTTATACCTTCAACTTATTCTGGTTGCTAATATGATTGTTCTATAGTTCTTTCTTGCGACCTCATACGCATTTATTACCCTCATTATTGCAGCTTGTATGATCAGATATTTCATCCCAGCAAGTTGACGGCAAATGCTGACTTCCATTTATTTAAATTTGGGATAGAGCCAAAGTGAGAGGATCCTGCATGCCAAAACGGGGGCAAATGGACTGTCACTAGTACCAGAAAGGCTAGCCTGGACACCATGTGGCTTGAGACGGTAAGACCTGTTTTCTCCATGTTGTGTTCTGCTTGCTAAAACTAGTGAATGTATTCTTATTGTCATCATTTTGAAATGATTCATACTTGCAGCTTATGGCTTTAATTGGAGAACAATTTGAGGAAGTTGAAGAGGTATGTGGTGTTGTTGCAAGTGTGCGCCAAAGGCAGGATAAGCTTTCTCTATGGACCAAAAATGCAAGCAATGAAGCTGTTCAGGTGATTGTTCCTCTCTTCATTTATGTAAAAAGACTTCTCTTCATATGGAAAAATAAAATCTTATTTCAAACATGTCCAGTTATATTAATTTTATTCTTTCCTAAAGCTTGTGAATTTGAACAACTGCTTCTAATTCTAATACAGTCTTTGTTGGTAATGTGCTATGGTTGTATATGATCTCTTATATATGATCCTTTAATGGGGACCATAGGGGCATGTTTCAATTACACCAAACTTCACTTTCTCTCTCCAGATTTAGAGTTCGTCCACTTCATGTGTTTTAGTTACCACTCCGAGCTCCACTTATACTTCCACATCGAACTCCACTTTCAAAAAAAAATTATTCTAAATTTAGCTTCACGTGTTTCAATTACCACTTTGAACTCAACTTTCTTCATCAAACTTCACTTTTAACAGAACTTCACTTTGCAAAACTCACTCCCATGAAACTCACTTCAATGTGATTGAAACATGCTTTAATTAGGCATCATGTTAGGTTTCAATGACTCTACCTTGCTATCAGATTTTTTGTCTTTGTGTTACTTGTTTAATTTCGCTTTTCTGCCACCTAGTTGTAGATAATTTGGTTAATTCTATGAAGATTTTGGAGCTTCGTTATAGTTGATGATCTGAACCTGTTTTGAAGCATCTATGCAGAACATGCGTATATTTTAAATGTACTTTATTATTGTAGATTGAGTTTCAATTACATTGCAACTGAATCACGCAATCATAACTATCATGTCTTGCTTGGTAAGAAAATGCATCAAACTCTTAATACCTATACAGTCTTAAGGTAGGATATGTTCTCATTTTACTTGTTTTTTCTCCTCTTTATATGGAAATTGTGATGCAGATGAGCATTGGGAGAAAATGGAAGGAAATTATTGATGTCACTGACAAGATCGTGTACAGCTTCCATGTATGTTTTTTAACTGTGGTTCGATATCAGTATTCAGTACGTCATTTTTTTATGCATTTAAGGATGAGTTTGTTCAAGTTTCTCACCTTGCAGGACGATGCCAGAAAGGAAAAATCTAATAGAGGTGGTCGATACAATGTTTGATTCCAGCACTGCATGCTTGGAGGAGAGATGTTTGCCTTGAGTCACTTTGTAAGAACTATTAGGATTGCTTATGTTATACCCTACAAGGTATAACACTCCGAGTTGTCTTTTATAATATCTATATAATCATATATTTATTACAAAGTAGACGGCATGTATCTCTTGTTTACTTGTTTGACTTGAGAGTGAGTACTGTGATTTGTAATTTCAGATTTCCGATTTCCGGGAGTTTTGGGAAGGAAAAAAACTCCTTTCTGAATCTTGAGGTGCACGATGTTCCTCTTGCAGGTCTGACTGCCTGTGTATATCCGACTCATTGTTGATGGGTACCTGTGTTTTTCAAAAAAAAAAAAAATTAAAAACAAAATTTTTTTTTAAATATTTGAAAAATTAGTTATTTTAGTCTTAATAAATAATAATCAAATTTTGTGTAAAATTTTTTTATATTGTTGAAATTAAAAAATTTATAAAAATATTTTAAAAAGTTTAAATAAAAATATAAATAAAAAGTTAGAATGAAAAAAAATTTATAAATAATGCTAAACAGACACTTACCGGTCTAATTGGGAAGTAATTAGGTTGGTACGGCACCTCTTTTTTGCAGAAACTTAAAAGAAACCGCTCTAAAAGAAAAAGAAAAAATTTTCATAATGCTATGATTCCTTCTTCCTCACTTGGACAGCCTATATTTTCTTTGCGTCACACTCCATAGGAACATACAGATTTTATATTCTTTTTAATTACATCTTTTAGTTATATTTATTAATAATTTTTATAATATTTTATAAAATTTATTTAAAAGTTTAATATAGTAAAAATTTATTATTAATATTTTTATTTTTGTTTGGGGAAAAAAAGAGCTTACTTATAGAAAATAAAGTATTCATCTTATTAAAATTTTTGTTTTATAAACACTTTCAAAGATTTCCACTGATTCAAATTAAGCTGAATGCAGGTTCGGTGCGATCCAATTCCCACATTCAATGTTCCGCAAACATTTCTACGCATTGGAGACGGTAAGTATAAAAAGTAAAATATTTCGATAAGGCGAAGCCGGAGAATATCGAACAACGGTACCCGCTCCGGCCTTAATCCGGCGACGCAATTTTCGACAGTGATGGGAAGAGAAGCATGCAAACATTAACTGGTACAAAATAATCAAATCAATCTTTATTCGAGATGCTCTTATATATCATCTCCCTGAAGAATCAATCAATTGGTTGCGGATGATTGTATGCCTTCTTCAAGTGGATCTTTCAGTGCTCTGAGATTGCCCGGACGAGAGAAAACAATCTGCGCATACAGAAATTTCTTCTCTACATTCAGATCATAAACTCTGAAGAAAAGCAGCAAATGTATATAATAATACCTGATAATCACCAATAGTTCTGGACTTGAAACCAGCAGAACAGTACATGAAGTAGTATTCCCATGTCCTTATGAATTTTGCATCAAAACCCATCTCCAAAATCCTTCTGCATATAACAATTTCAAAACCAAAAAAACTTTGGTTAATTCCAAGCACATAACTTGGAATGGTGGTAATGTTTAGATTGCAGTAATGCATTCATACCTTTGATTGGAAATCAAGTTATTATTCCAACATTGCAAGGTGTAGTAGTAATGTATACCGATGTTTTCCAAGTCTTCAACACTGCAGATTCTTCAATAAATTTTAGTGGAAACCTTTTCATGAATATCTATTATTAGTTACATATGAATGAATTACCAGAATCTGGAAGCTGCGGCCATGGCAGATGTTAGTCTGCTCAGAGATGGAAGGCATCCACCAGGGAATATGTACTCCTTTATGAAATCAGAACTCTTTCTGTACTCCTCATATCTTTCATCAGGTATTGAGATAACCTATTAATTGCAGGACTAGAAATGAGTTGTGTTGAATTTGCTAGGAATAATTGTGTGATATTCCAAGCCTACAAGCTACATATTAGAAACCTGAGCAACAAATAAGCCATCAACAGCAAGCAGTGAGTCACAACATGCGAAGAATTCTTCAAAGTATTCATGGCCTACATGCTCCATCATCTCACTGTATGCCAAAATTATTATCAGAAAAAATATGATCACGTATTTAACTCTCAGAAAATTACTGAGATAAAGATCTTTACCACGAAATTATCCTTTCATATTTCTTCGTTTTAGGTAGCTGGCGATAATCAGTGAGAAGGAGAGTTATTTGGTTCTGTCAGAAATTAAAATGCATGAGTTCAAAATAACGAAAATTTTCAAGGATTTCAAACTCAAATCAGAGTAATGCATGGAGAAATTTGAGCACCTGTAGTCCAGCTTCTTCTACTTTAGCTTTTGCATAACTGAGTTGTTCTTTTGATAAGGTAATGCCAGTGTATTTGCAGCCGGTTTTCTTCACAACTTCTATAGCTAAGCTTCCCCAACCGCAACCGATATCAAGCACTTCATGACTGCCTTCAATTCTCGCCTGTTTGTTAACGTTTTACATGAAAATGTATACATTTTTAAAGATTTTTGACATGTTTGGATGTGTTATTACCTTTTCAATCAAGCTAGAAATTTTACGCATTTGAGCAACTTTCAAGTCTTCATCTTGCATCTGTCAAGCAAGAAAAAGGAATTATTCGAATGCAATGTTCCATATACAAGTGAAAAACAGTTTATCCAAACCTAAAAAAATATTACATGCCTTGAAGATAGCTGATGAGTAAGACATGGTTTCATCTAAGAAGAGAGCAAAGAATTCATTACTCTGCAGATAAGAAACAGCACTTAAATTGGTGAGAAAAATTATATATTAATTGTTTTCGCGATATGATGGCATCTATAAGTTGTGAAAAAAACTTACCAAATCATAATGGCGAGAAATGTTACGGCGAGCTTGTGTTGGTGTGTTCTGCTTTGTTACGTGCCTCCACAGGTATGCAGCTGATGCGATTGCAGATGTTAACAGCAACGGCGTTGACCACCACCTGATCATCAGCAAATTTTTGAAAAGTTTAATAAAAGAGTCGCAGATCAACTGAATGTATAAGTTTCCGAAAATTTATCATGTAAATTATCAAGCACCTTTTACTAGTGACTTCTCTCGAAGAATTTCTCAGGTCTCTGTTTGCAATAAGAATCTGCGAAGAAGAAGAAGAAGAAGAATTGGTTAATCGCCATGAGCTTCAGATCGCTATAGTGGTTTTGATTTTTTGAGAATTTTCTTATTTACCATGAATAGATGAAGAAGACCTTGTTGCTCATTATCAGCGAAGGAGAAGTACCCGTTTATGTATGCATCTGCTAAGCCTATGTCTGCTTCAGTAGCAATCTGTTTGCCGGAACAATATCTCAGATCAGTTGTTTCAGCTCAATCAACGATTACCGAAAACAAGAATATATATTTTTTTTGCAGCTACCTTCCAGTAAAACAAAGGGCTGTGAATTTTGAGCGTGCAATTTTTAGTTGATTTTTCAATGCTTCCTGTGAACACCAAAGTTTTACCATCTTCTTCTACCAGCCTGCACATATACCATTCGTGTTCTTGAGCTCAACAAAAGCCAAAAAAAAATAAAAAATATTCAGCAACAAGGCGTGAATAAATACTGCAAGCATACGTTACGGAACCAGTAACAATGTAACGTTTGAGAAATTCTACAACAACAAAACGGGCTCCTCTTTCAAGCAGTGAAGCAACCATGTTTTTTTTTCTGCAAATAACAAAAAAAAAAAAGGAGTTATTAGCATTTTACGTAGATAAAAAGGGCATGAATATGTTAGTAAGTAGCTCTGGAATTCAAACCTCAACTAAAACTTGAGTCTCTAGAACATGAAGAAATTGAAGAGTTAGTTATGAGAAATTCTGCCAAGCAGGAAGAAGAGTTCGAATTTTATAGTTGAGAATGAGAACCGTAGATAATCCTACAAACTGCAGAGATTAGGCACGTTTGACATTAAAGTTTTAAAGAATGTATATATATTTTTAAATAAAGATTTTATAATATTTTTACTGATTTTTTAAAATTAAAAACTAAACTAATTTTATTTTTAAAAAATCTACAATACATTTATTTTTAAGAAAATTATTTTATATGGACGCTTAAACGTGTACGTAAACATCATAAGCTTTCAGGAACATGGTTTAATAATTTTTGTTTAATGGGAGATTTTGTTTTGAAGTACAATTTTAAATATTAAAAGATTCAAAATCTCGAAAGAATCGTAAATCATTTTGTATATTAGCAACTGTTCTCCAAAGTCAAAATGTTAGAAATAGTTAAAGATATAAAATCAACAATCACAGATTTCAACAGTTCTTTCAAGAAACACATCACGCAATACTTCGGTTGATGTTGCGCAGATCTTGAGAAGAACATAAAACTAATTCGTAGTTCTTTTCTTTTTCACGCAATCAAACAAAACAGATTTCCTGCAACATTTATACTAACCTAAAAATGTAAGTATTAAAATTTTATTTTAAGTTTGAGAGCTATAGCTTTGATTGTGCTGTTGAATTAATACACGTAACTTATTCATGAAATTTGGTATTATTTTTTGATGATTTAAACATTCTTATTTTCTAAGTTAGCTTTTGAAATTAGCGTTTCTCAAAATCTATCTAATATAATATTAAAGCAAACTGTAGAAAAATTAGCCGCATAGAAAAATTATGCTCGACTCTATGCTCAAGACTAGAAGAGAGCAAATTTATTTATTTGTCGAATTGCACAATTATTTATATAGAGTTGCTCACGCTCAATTTTTGAGTTAGCTATTAAAGGGATATTTAATTTATCAAATATTTTAAATATTTTTTAGTAAATAAATTAATTTATCTTTTAAAAAAAATTTTTATTTAAAAATTTTATGTCCGTTCTTTTTAAAACTCATACAACGTGCATAAGATTGCACGGATGATACAGATAATACAGAATTAGTCGATATTTTTTAATTTTTAATAATTTTTAATATATATTTTATAAATATAAAAAAATTTATTAAAAATTTAAAATATATAAAAAAGTTTATAAAATAAAATTTTTTTATTATATATTTTTATTATTTTTTTAAATAAAAAAATAAAAATATATTTTTATTTTAAAAAATTTTATTTTATAAATACTTTCAAACGTTCTAAGTTCTATTCCACTGTGACCCATCTAACATTTACAACATTTGTTGTATGCGTGATGCAAGGTATACAGAATTAGTTGAGCTATATATTAATTCAGACACACATCTAAAATGTGCACAGCATTTGCTGTATGGATGATGCATACCCATACGATACAGAATTAATTGAAGTGGGCACAGCTGCTACTTATCACTATTTGTAACAAACGCAAAATACATAAGAGTACAAGCTTCCTAGATCTACTAAGGGCATGCTATAAATGCAAATAATTGAGTTTTATTAATTTTATAAAAATAAAATTTGGTAAGAAATAAAATTCGATAAAAATAAAATTTAAAGTAAAGTAAACGATATTTGAAATTAAAAATTTTGATAAAAATAAAATTTAATATAAAAGTAAAAATTAAGTTCCGAACACTGCCAAAATTTAGAGGCCCAAATATACGGTGGGACACATTCTTCTTACGCTTTCTTTCTTTTCACTGGATTCTTTGCTATCCTGTTGTTGTTTATGCTATATCTTATCTCGTCCAAGCGCTCTCGCTTACGAAGAAAAAAAGAGTGAAGGTTGCAGAAATGGCTACAGCTGCGGCGGTGATGGCGGTGGTGGGGTCCAATTGTATTGGTTTCAGAAGAGAGACGGTGGCGGTGAAGAAGCTGGAGCTGGGGTTTGGTAGGTCTCAGCTTGCCGGTTCAGCTTCAATCAGGTTGGAAAACTTCAAACCCTCTATTGCGTTCGTAGCGAGAGTTCCTCTTCAGCCCATTGAAGCAAGTAAGGGTTTTTTGTGTTTTACTTTAGAATTGTAAAAAAAGTTGGAATTTCTGAGGTTTTCAGTTTGTTCCGGATTGATTGCTTTTATCGTGCGATTCGAATCATTTTTTTGTTTTTCTTCCATTTTCAGTGAAATTGGCGACTTATTAGTTTATGTTTCTAGAGAATTTATGTCAAAACCAGCGTTCCAAGTGTGCCGACGTTTCCGAGTATAGAGAGAATTTGCTGAGAAGCTTAAGGATTGGTATTCCGCAGGCAGTGAAATGCTTCTAGTTAAACAAAACCAGAACATTATCAAAGGTTTACACAGGATCATTAGAGAACAGATGCTATTAGTTCGGTTACAGATTTGCAAATGTGCATCTCTGTTGATAGCAAGTATGAAACAATTCGAAGTTTTAACTACTATAAAGCAAGCAACTTAGCCCGTCTAAACTCTCATACTGAGGTTCGTTCAAAATTGTCGGATGCATTTGAGGTCAACACACGATCAATATAAAACAACCATAATTTATCATAATGGAATGGGATGCAATAATAGATATAAAGCCACGACATTTATTTGCTTCTCAGGGATAATCAAGTAGTAAGCTCTGTGTGTGGAATGTGATTTCCTTGCATTGGTTAGGAGTAATGATCTATTATATATCTCTATGGCATTGCATGGTCTGACTTTTAATCCTCCATTGCAGAATCTTAATTCTAAAGTATGAAATGTATTATATGCCTCCACAGCTAGAGCTTACTGGAACTTTATTTCTTGATAATGCGATTTTTTTTCTCTCGGCAGAAAGAGTTTGCCCTTTCACCGGGAAGAAGGCGAACAAAGCGAACAAGGTCTCATTCTCCAACCACAAGACCAAGAAGTTGCAGTTTGTGAATCTGCAGTACAAGAGGGTGTGGTGGGAAGCTGGAAAGCGCTTCCTCAAGCTTCGTCTGTCCACAAAAGCGCTCAAAACCATCGAAAAGAATGGCTTGGATGCAGTTGCTAAGAAAGCTGGCATCGATTTAAGAAAGGCATGACTACCCTGTAAGTATATATCTTTGTCAACGAGTGTTACTTCAGCATTGTTCTTAGTGGAGATCTTTTGGGTTGCCCTTTAAGTTTTAAGTGATTAGCTTGCTCTTCGTTGCGCTTCGTACAGTGTATTTGTTATTGAAAAAGAGCGTGCCTAGTCAAGGTATCCAATCATCAAACATAAAAGAATGATTTATGTTCAATAACCTGTTCAAAAGATTTTTGCTTGAATTTCTTTTCAATTGAATAAGATTTCTATACTGCTCTACTACCAGCTTATGCATATTCATCAGATATCTCAACGGGTCTAAGTTTCAGAATTCCATGCTCAGGGCTTCTTTTACAAAATAACAGTGACAAAATTCTAATGCAAGTAGCCTACTATATCTAAACTAAAGGTAGCACCATAGATACACAAAAGTAACATCAGAACTACACTAGCCTTACATAATCAACACTAATCACTAAACTAGTCCTACAGTCTACACTACTGAAACATGCTGACTATGATCCCTGCCCTAGGTATCTGTTATATTTCGTGTTTCGTCCCTGCATCTCCTTTTCCTAGGTTAGATACATCAGCTTCCTATGTTATCGATCATCAGAAATATTGGCCAACATGTCAGCTTTGTACTTTGTACAGCATAGAAGCCAGAAGGAACTGCCCTTAGCTGAAAACTGTGGGCAGAGATCATTGGAGAACTTGTTGGTGTTCAGGAATCCACCCGTACCCATTCATAACGGCCTGGGAGTGGATGATCATTCATTGGATCGAAGTTATACCTGTGAGGAAGAAGGAAAGCATGCATTGTTAATAATTGATAGAAGGCTGTTATATAAGTTGGTGAATTTTAAGTTTATAGAAATATCTACATGATTATTACCTCCACAAAAAAGGAATGTGGATCTACAGAACATTAAACTGATGGAAATTTGATGAATAAGAATAGAGCAAAGTGCCTGAAAAAATGGAAGTTAGAAATTGGTCGCATACTTCTCTGCAAACTTTTGTTGCTGCAGTTGTTCTGCTCCAGCAAAAAATTCTTCCATCTCATTTGCTGTTGGAAAGTCTATAAGCATGGGATTCTGTGTTCTCCTGTTTGTGGTCGTTGACAAAGAAGGCCTGGTTGTAGATCCAGGTGTGCTCACATTATCTGACTCCCTTATCAAACTGCAAGGTGTGGTTTCCCTCACGTATCTGCAACAACAACATCAATATGGTAAAATTTGTTATGCGAATTATAAAATGTAACTTGTCCACTGTTATAATACTTGCCGAAGATTCAAGTCTTCTTTCTTAGATTAACTAAGTCGTTCCTAGAAGCAATACAATAAAAACTTGAATGCTATTAGTGTTTTTTTCTTGCCACAAGTAAAACTTCAAAAACAATAACTGACTGTAAGGTGCGTACACAAGAAGCAAACAGAAGAGATGTTACAAAAAGGATTCCATCTCCAGTAGCCTATCAAATGATAAACTGTAGGGCATAAAAGCATGGAACGGTTCACCTAGCTGATCCTGATGTATCTGTTGTACAAGATTACTATTACAGTTCAGTACACTGGATTGCTCAATCATATATAATAACTTGTAATTTGAAGATCACTTCGCCACGAGCATATATCAAGTTTAAGCTAATAGGAAATTACTACTTGGTAACTAGTGAATCAGGCTAGCTGGATTTTGTAAAGAAATTGACCAATTACTGGCAGATGTGGTGCGACAACAAACCACCACCAAGAATGTGCCCCCACCAAAGTAGAAGGAATCGTTGTCTGGAAAGAAAACTCTTTTGCACTATCAAATAAGTTCTAAAAGTTGTGTCAGTGATGCAAGGTAGTACTACCACTATGCTATGCCTCCATTATCAAAATGTCGAGGCTTTACAAAGTGTGGAAGCCTACCAATCTAACTACAATCGAAGGTCCACCAAGTTATGAAGAAAGCGAATGGACCCGCAAGTTCCTGTTTAAGCAAAGGAAGGCTGCCATAAATACAAGAACCAAAAATCATGTAGTCCCAATCCTACATTATCTGCTTTTTACCAACATATAAGACAACAGAAGTAACTAATAACTCTTTTTCTTTTTCTTTTTCTATCTTACATGACCAAGACTGCACAATTCTAATGCCCAGCTATAAACGTATATTTAACTAAGGGAAGTTAATCTGGTCATTACCCATGAAGCAAGCAAACAGATTACCATAGTTGTTCTACTAGAAAAACAATCGCCGCCGAAGGTGCAAGCTAACCTTTCCACACTTGCAGCTTTGCCAGTCACTACCATAAACCTGCTTATGTACCAAACGACTACAGACGTTTATCTTGGTAACCTATGCGCAAAGGGAATCAGGAGTTGCTAAACTAGCTCGATGGAATAATCAGGACCCACAAACACCCTTAACCAGCTACATGAAATTGGGTTGCTGCACAGCAGAAACATTCAACTCAGTGTCTTTAGATATGGTCTGCGTCAAACAGTCATCAAAGAGAAGATGTGAAGCCGTATCCCTTTCAGTCAACAGGCGTTCCATGTGCAAACTATCAAGTTACTCATAGTGTTTTAACTTCTTTTAAATCAAGGATTCTATAGCACAGGTCTTACATATAATCTTTTGAATAATCCACGGCTTGTAGTTGTAGGCAATTACTCTTTTAAATCTAAACAGGTACGGAAATGCATTTTCTCAGAGTTAACTAGGCATGCAAATGGAATGTTCTTCACCATGCATCAAGTGAAAATATAAAATGGGAAATTTTATGCATGATATAAAAGCTTTTTGAAAAATTAAAAATTCAGCAAAAGCAAAGTTTAAAAACAGCAGACAGATGTTAAATTGATGAAATTTTATTAATAGGGAAAGGTTATAGTTATACACCACATTCTAACAGTACTATCCTGTTTAGAAACTGTGTAAGATAAATAAGCACTTAATGTTCTCAATAGAATTTCAATTGCAAAAAAGAATGAAAATTCAAGCACAAATCTTTTCGTGATTAACAAGGAATCCTACAAATTCTCAAGTCAGTTAAAACTCCAATTTCAGGAAATTCCAAATTTTAGTCAAGCCAAAATTTAAGTTAAAAAGGAACCTCTCAAGAACTCACTACCAGTTCAAAATTAAAAGAATTATCTTCAACAGCAAACATTTCAAAGCAATTCACAAAAAATCCAGCTCATAAGAAATCATGAAACCCTAGAAAATCAATTAATCAAGAAAACAGGAAAAAAACCAACTCAGAAGATAAAAATCTCACCTGTTCCTAGCCTCATTCTCCAAATAATTCTCCTCCACGCGCTCCAACACCTCCGCCGACTCTTCCGGCGATCCAAAATCCCAACTTTTCCCCGTCTCCTTTCCAATATTTTTGTTCTTCGACGACTTGGGCTTGAGCGTAGGGGGCTTCTCTAACCTTCTGCTACGCAGCTGAAGATAATCTTTCTCACTGTTGTTCTCACTGCTGCTGTCGTTGTTCTGCAAAGCAAGTGTTCGAGAACGCGTTCGAACGCCAAGCGGCGGGTGGTGAGCTTGTGACACCTCCACCACTGCAACCTCCCCTCCTGCCTTCGATTTCTTCATGTATCTTCCCATTAACAACTTCTCCTTTGCTCAAGAAACCGATTCTTTTCTCTTTCTATATGGAATAGAAAGAAACTGGAGGGAAACAACAAAGAAGAAGAATGGAGAAAACTCATCAAGTGTGAAAGCAAAACAGCGAGAGGATTTACGTTTCTTGAATATTATATACACAGTACACTAAAGTTTGGGAAGAAAAAAGGGCTACTTTGGGAATTAGTAGCCAGTATGGGGTATTATTGGAAAAATAAGGAATTATTTTATTTTTAAAGTTTTTCTGTGTGTGATCAATTAGAACATTATTCATTTTCTATTTTGCATCGACGCACTTGTATTAATTATTTAACTAAAGAAACATTCTTTTTCACTGCGTGCTCATCTCACTTAAAAATTCAATAAAAGTTGGAATCGTTTTAATCTTCTAGAAACCAAATTGTCTTTTCAAAAAAATTCATATAGAAATGAGGCACTTATTAACTCGCAACAGTAGTTAATAGAACTCTCTGAGTTAATTAAAATTGAATATAACACATTTATTTACATATTTACTTTGAAGTATAAAATTACATTTCTAAATAAACTAAAATTTACTTTCCAACTAATTTCATCTTAGTTTACATTTATTTTTCTTTCTAATTTCTTTAATAATTTCTTTTTGAAATTAGCAGATCTTAATTAAATAACTAAACAGAACTCCTACTGTTTTTGCACTCGGTCGAGTGGAGTTTTGTAGAAAGACCAATGGGTTTACTGAAAATATGAAAGTTGAATGTTTTGCAAAGTTTCCCGCCAAAATTGGATGGCTGGAAAATTTTAAGATTTCCAGCCATATCTCTGACACGTTTCCCGGAGAGATAAGCTAGGATTATATTTAACACATAACAGTAATCTTTTTTGTCATTATTAATATATCACTTTGTTTAAAAAAAATTTCTTTCTGTAGGCAAAAGTTATATGTGATATTAGTGCGTCTGGCTGAGCGTTTCAACGACGTTTTTTTTTAATTATATATTTGTTAATATATATTTTATAAATATTTAAAAATTTTATTTAAAAATTTTAAAAATATAAAAAAAATTTATGTAATAATTTTTTTTATTATATATTTATTTTATTTTTTAAAAATAAAAATAATAAAATTTATTTTTTAAAAAAATAAAAATATTTTTTATTTTAAAAAAATTTTATTTTATAAATCCTTTCAAACTTTTTCTTTTAATTAAGGAGGAGAAGAAGAGTTGGCTAAAGTTAATTATAGTTGCAGTTAATTATGAATGAAAATGGATAACTTTGTTCGATAAGCTTTATAGGTTAACGCCATATTTAGCATAGTTTAATAGGTGGTTTATAGACTTTTTTAAATTCAAACCAATTATGCACAGTATTATAAAAATGTATAAAAGTATAAATAAATTATATTTATAATATTATACATACAAAACTATTATTTAAACTTTATTTTAAAACTTCTTTATTCTTTTAGCAATCTCGAACTAAGTTAGCTAATTACTTTCGCTACTTATAAGTATTTTGAAATTATTTTGATAAAATTTTCATTTAATTTTAATATTTTATATCATTTTGATTTTTCATATAATTTTGTACTATTTAAAAAAGAATTAGATAAATTACATTATAAATTGTAATATTTATTTAAGAGCTTTTTTTAAATAAATGTTATGTTAAACACACTTGAACAATCTTTTTTAACATGTACAAAATAGAAGCTAGTGAGAAGGCAACAAGAAAAGACAGATTACTGTTCTTTGTCTCATTCGAGATTTTTTTAAAATGGAATTTCTTTGAAATTTAAATATTTAAAAAATAATTAAAACATATAATAAAATTTTTTTATTAAGTACAATTTTTTTATACTTTTTAAATTTTTAAATAAATATTTTAAATATTTATTCAAAATATATTAAAAATATAAATTAAAAAATTAATTTTGAAATAAGTAATGCATTCTGATTGAACCGTATTCAAGTACAGTTTATTTGACCCTCCCAGAATTCCTTCTCCTATTTATGAACGAAGGCATCAGCTGCTGCAAACATTCAGCAAGAAACAGTTTCACTTTTCCCCCTTGTTTCCTGTTCTCCTTCTATCATTTTCCTCTGTTTCTTCTTTGAAAAAGTTGAATGAATTCAAAGCAGCAGCAAGAACTGTTGTGCATATGATCACTGCTTGGTTCTATGACAAATCAATCAATCAATCAAATTAGGAATCCACGTATCCATCCATCTTTCTTTCAGATAGCACTGAAACTTTTGGAACTCATGAAGAGTGAAAAGATAATCTCAAAAGTAAACTATCTCAATCTATGTAGCTATATAGTAGCTTCATCAACATATTGTTTTTGTTCCTGCACTGCAGCACCAAGTTCATTTGATTCTCGATTCATTCATTATTCAGGGGTCACAATGGAAAGTTAGTAACAAATTGCATCAGTTCACCTACCTAAACTCAAATTAGGCTGCTGTTATGGGTTTTTTTAAGTTTTTACCACAGATCCGCGCCTGGATTTTTTTCTGAAGCTCCTTTGTTTACAATGAATTCGATGGAGCAGCGAAGAAAGAATCGTCAAACAGTAGTAATCAGCCTTCTCGCGATGGTCCGTACATAAAACACTCTAGTACAGGGCATCTTTTTTCAGTATTTGCCGCAGTTTGTAATGGAACGGCTGATGTAGGAGTTCAAAAGAATGCAACAAACATCTAAGCAAGTAAGTGGATGTTTAGAAAAACTTAACATCTCATTTTTACTACAATTTTTTATTTTATATTTTCTAATAAATATTTTAAAATATACAGATTTTTATAAAAAAATTAAAAATATAAAAAATTTAATATCATAAAATTTTATTGTTAATTATTTTTAATATTTTTTAAGATAAAAAAATATAACTTAGTATTTAAAATAATTTTTTTCAAAAAAGCTAATTCTTAATAAGCACTCCAAACATCCTCTAAGGAACTGTTTAATTACAAGAAATACTATTTGCTCCGTTTAGATTTTGAGTTTTAACTCTTCTTCGTATCTTTCAATTATACCTCAAACTTTACTTTAAAATTAATTCACGTATTTCAACTATTATTACGAACTTTTCTTCTATGAAACTTTACTTTTAGTCAGATTTTACTTTTACAAAAATTATTTCATAAAACTTATTTCATATAATAATTAAAACACACTCTAAACATAAATGCAAATGTGCGTTGGACTTACAGAAAATAAATGGGCCAATTTGACAAATCAGTCCAACAACGAGTTCAGAAATTCTGGACTAAACACGAGGCCAAAGCCCATTTAATCAACCGACCTGTTTGCTAAATTTACAAAATTGTCATTCTGTGTAGGTCTACCTACTTGGTTCCTATTTGCGTCGTATTAACATACTCATTAGTGGTCATTGTATAATTTGAGTTCGAGTTTTGCGTAAGTGGATCCTAATTTGTTTCCACCACAAGGTTCAAATTACGGTTGGAACTAATTGGAATCGACTTCACATCGACGCGACTCGGGAGAATTTCTGTAGCGTTCAACGCAGACGTGGCCTTTTTCTACTGGGTAGCTCTTTCTAGAAGGTTTCCGGTGTTCCCTGAACGCGGGAGACATGACTATATATAGCCTCCGTGCTCCCTCCTTTCACCGTTCACTTCCTTTAGTTTTGATTCGATTTGTTTCCAAGCTTTCTTTGTTCTTCTTCTTCGTGCTATCGAAGCCATCGAAGCTCCGATTTTCAGGTAAGTTTATTTATCCAAATTGTAGAGGCCATTGGTTATTTTAGTTTTGGTTTGGAATCCTCCTAGCGAGAATTGGTTGGGAGATGGATTATGGAGTACTTTAGAGATCTGGGTTGATTTTGGATAATGAGTTTTTGGGTCTGTGTGTACCATTGTACAATGTACATTCCATTTGAGAACTTGTTACTGTTAGTGACTATAAGATGCTCTGATGTTAGGTTAACGTGATTTGATTTTTGGTATTTGCTTGCAGATTTTGTCCAAGCGTAGCAGTCTGGTGTTTTCCTGAATATGGCAGAGGTACCATGATTGATTCTGAATCTGAGTTCATTGAATTTGTTTTCTCGAATTTGTGTACTAATATGCAGCCTAGTTATGATTTCAGGACGGACATAGAGTTCTGTTGAATGTGTATGATCTGAGCCAGGGTTTAGCTCGGCAGCTCTCAGCATCATTTTTGGGAAAGACCATCGACGGCATATGGTGAGTGTTCCATTGGTGTCAATTCGTAATGTTCTTTGTGTGCATCGCGTGTACTCTATTTACAATATGCAGCGAGGATAAAGGACAATGCGATTTATTACATACTTGATCTATGCTTCATTTTGAGATAAGGCTGTGTGCTTAAAATCTGCTGCTGGTTCTGTAGCTATTGCTTAATTTGCTTGCTTTGTTCAATTGAGGAACCTTGAGCTTAACTGTTTTGGCTTCTCCTTCTCTTGAGATGGATGTATACCAAGGGTCACAGAGGTTGATTTAGCCTGCTTATGGGTATTTGTAATTTCGTTGGGGTTTTAGTCTGGTGTAAGCTGTTCTGTGGATATCCTGTTGGTTCTTTGAGGTTCATGGTTGTCCATACTTGTAATTGGAAGGAAAGAATGCATAACATAGGTGGTGGAAGCAGAATATTTGGTCATTCTTGGTTTTGCATATTGTAAGTGATTGGAGGAAAATTAGGAAGATGTGGAAGTCTTATTATAGAAGCATAGTTCATGAAACAATCCACCTGTTCAAGTTGTGCACCATCTAAGGTCAGGACCCGGGAAAATGGGGTTAGTGTATGGCAAATTGTTCGTTGGTTTCAGGAGTTGTTGGTAGTGCATCTAGGACATAGGTGGCAGTGCGGATTGCAAGTTGTACGAGTGTTTCCTGTTGGGCTTTTGTAATTTGGACCTCTGTTATATATTGTGTGTCAGAACCCTTGGTTTTGCCTTAAAGTTGCAAAGTGGTTGAGCAGACAGGCTAAGTAATTCAGTTTAGACAAATTAACTGTGGTTCGTATGTGAACTTAAAGTAAACTCTCTTTGTTGAGATTTTCTTGTGCTGTTCAAGTCAGCCTTTACATACTTCAATTAATGTAAGTATGAGCTGTGAGTCGTAGTGGTTGGATGGTGTTGTGGAGAATGTTCTATTTCCCTTTAGTTTTTGCGACTATGTAGTTTGGGGTGGTTATGTATCTGGCAATGACTGAGTTGCTCTTCTGAATTGCATGTGGTGCAATTTTACAAAATTGGTACATCTATAATCTTCTATTGGTTAGTGAAGTGGGTGATTCTAGAGGTGCAAGCTGCATTTGTGTTTTGACTATAATCTTTTCCTATGAGTGAAGCTATTATTTTGATTTCAAGGTTAGTAACTTGGAGATATAGAGTTCGAGTTTTGCAGTATGAGTACTTATGTCATACATGGATGTAAATTGTGTGTACTGTGCTATTCATGCAGAAGAGTATTCCTGCTCTTAAATACAGCATGTTGGTGTCACTTTATTGCTTAAATTGCTTCAGGCATACGGGCGTCGTAGTTTATGGAAATGAGTATTATTTTGGTGGCGGCATCAATCATGATCCTGCTGGGAGGACTCCATATGGTTCACCAATGCGTGTAGTGGAGCTTGGTGTGACGCATGTGCCTAAGGAAGTCTTTGAAGACTATTTGAGTGAGATCAGCCCAAGATATACTGCAGAAACATACAATCTACTCGCACACAACTGCAACAACTTCAGCAATGAAGTCGCTCAGTTTCTAGTTGGTACCACAATTCCAGATTACATTCTTCAGCTCCCTAATGATGTTATGAACAGCCCGATGGCCCCCTTGATAAGTAAGATCAGCTTTTATCCGTTGTGCAGTTCTTTTTTTGGTTGTTATTGCTGTGGCCATTAGCTAAATATCTACTTTCTTATTGACAGTGCCTATGATAAGGAATGTGGATGCTACTCTCAGACGTGGTGCTGTGCCAGAAGCACCACAATTTGTACCTACCCCTTCGAACACACTATCTCCTTCTTTGCCTAAACTCCCCTTGAAAACAACCAAGTCAAGCAGCTCTGATAAGTCAAAGGCCAATAACCAGATTCCTACTTTACAGGAAAAGGCTCCAGAAAAGAAGGAAGAAGAGCCAATGTTTCCTCCTGTAGTGGCAAAACCTCAGGATGAAGTAGAGAAAGCTAAAGCCAATGATCCGCTTGGCGAAGCTAGAAGCAAAGTGCAGGAAGAAATTACCAAGGAATTTGCAGCTATTATGGCATCAGGAACACTTCGTGCAAACGAAGCTGCTAGACTTGCTATGAGAAGGGTTATGGAGAGATACAGGCAGCTGGAAGCTCCTGCACAGCAGAGCTAGGGAATGCTATTTTTATTGCTTCTAGTTAACTCTGCTCTTCACATGGCAGGTCACTTGTGCGGTGTGTTGTTTTAGGAAAGCAAATGTTTCATTTCCCCTTGGGTACGTATTGTTTCATTGAAATGGAAAAAGAAAAGAACGCAAAACGTTCTTATGTAGTTGAGGACAGATTTTGAGTGTACAATTATTACTTCTTATTTCTCGAGAGACTGCGTCTGCGTTAGTGTTTACAACTCCGGTTTTCTGGAGTACTCTGTTTTGTGAAGTTTCTTGAGTACGTATGGAAAGAAGTATTTTTCTCCCAGTCCGTATCCGCGTGTTACTCCGAGGAGTAGAACTAGGAGCTTATCCTGACAGAAGGCGAATCTTCTAATCAAACTTCCACAAACCGAACACTCTCAACGTCGCCTCTTGTAAACAGTCCGAATCAGAGGGCCGACTTAGATTCGACATCAGTCGTTGTGTCCATAATGTAGTGTACCTCTCTTGTCGTCCTAGTACGCTAGTCGTACTATTCGAAAGACCATGAGACACCCAGAGATTTCGTGCACGTTTTGCTAAATTCATATTTTTTCAGTTTAATTTTTTATTTTATTTTTCTTTTAAATATTTATAAATTGTTTTAAAATTTAAAAATAATAAAAAGTTTATGTCATAAAATTTTATTATTATTTTTATATAAATAATTAATTTTTAAAAATATTTTTTAAACATTCTGAAACACAACCTTCATAGCTCGTGGGAAACGGCTTGGTGGCGAGGCCGCCAGAGTACCCAAGCTCAACCGTTTGGTTGCTTCCAGGCTTTTGGTTCGTTTTAGTATGAAAGTTACCAGAGAAACGAAGGAATAAGACAAGGAACCGGATATTGGAAACCATTTCTGTTTTAACCATTTATGTGTTATATATATACTGTTTTTTTTTAGGAATTAAATAGACTGTTAGTAGAGTTTTCTAATTACAAAAACTTTTCCATAAACTAATAAAGTTAATTTGAATTATGTTTTACAATTACATTTCATTTTAGATATGATTTGTCAAGTGTCTCTTAGCTCTTTTGAAAAATTAACTTGAAACTGAAATTGCTATCACAATTAGTTCGATTAATACAATTGTTGTCTCTCAAATGACGAATTATTTACTTAGTAAAATTAAAATGTAATTTTACTTCACTTCTGTTCTTAGCTAATGCTAAGAGTGCGTCTTTAGTATGTTGAAGTTAACTTTTGACCAAACTATTCTTTTAAAATAAATTTGTTATATTTTTAATAATATTTCATAATTTAGTGTTTAAAAATATGTTATTTTAAAAGATAATTTCGCTAAACTTTTTTAAAAATTAATTTTTAAATTTATAGTTTTTAATATATTTTTTATAAATATTTAGAAAATTTATTTTTAAATTTATAAAATATAAAAAATTTTACATAATAAAATGTTTTTGTCAATAATATAGAATTATTGTTTAAAATAGATAAATATTTTTATTTAAAAAAATTATTTCAAAAAAAAATCTCAAACGACCTGGCATGTGAATTTTAAAAAAGACATAATAAATAGTAATTACGGCTTATTCACAGTGAAAAAGCTCTTAGTAAAAGTGAAGGGCGAAGGGAAACGAAAATGAACCGTTCACCATTCCAATGAAACGTTTCCGCAATAATGAAAAACTGGATCCCGAGATCTGAAGCATTTTCCGAACCTCAGCTTCGTTTCATTCCTTTCTCTCTCGAGACGGTGCTCTCTCTTCTCTCTCAAAGCTCTCCTCGTTAACTTTTTCTCTTTCTCTCTCAAAATTATTTTTCCTAGTTAGGGTTCTTTCTGTTGGACCAAAACCTTCAATCAAAATCTTCAATTCCGTTTCAGAATTTGGTAATAATCAAAGCAGAGCATAAGCTCAGGTGAGCTCGATGGCCGTTAAATTCAACTTAATTATGAAGAGATCCGGCTTCGCTTCAACTCTATGCTATAATGCAGTCACTTTACTTCACTTCTTCCACTTCTTTTGGATTTTAGTTTACTGTTCTCGACTAACATCTTACTTTTCGATTGCAGTTGTGTGCAAGTGTAATGTGCTGAAGCAAGGAGGGTTTGTTGTAAATTTTCGGAGATGGCGCAGCAGAGCAGTTGGGAAGCTGATAAGATGTTAGCAGTGTTCTTGTTTCCCTCTTTCTGATTTTCGGTGATTCTAAGTTTTCTGATTCCGACTTCGGATGATTTGTTCAGGCTTGATGTTTATATACATGATTACCTGCTCAAGAGAAATTTGCAGCAGACGGCCAAGTCGTTCATGGATGAAGGGAAAGTTGCTGCTGATCCAGTGGGTAATAGACCGGCTTTTGTTCCTGTTTTTTGGTCGCAGTTTCTAGTTAGGACTAATTGGCTTGACTTCCTGATCTCTGTGCAGCTCTTGAATTATATGAATGAAGTAGCGGGTTCTCATTCCTTCTCTTTCTTATGTCACCTTTTGCCACTAATTTCCCCTAATTGATTGGAATTATCTTACGTAAATGTGGTATTGATTTGGCTCGTTCTTCTGGTAACTAAATTCCATTAAACCAAGATGTGCAGCCACAGACATTTTAGGTAGTTTCTCTTTGCTAATGGTGCAGTAAATTTAGGAAAATTTAGAAACACGTTAAACTTGAACTACCTCTAAGTTACTGAAATACTAGTTCAAGGTTAGGCTGCTACTATATACCTCAGCTATTGTAAGCTGAACGTTAACTCTTAGATGGATCACCCTGGAAGTCAAATGTTTTCTGTGAAAGAAGATCTCCTTTATATGGTAGATTTTATGGCTACTAGGAAAAAATTCAGTGCCTTCCAGAAAAGGCAAAGAAAGAAAAGGAAGTAAGTCAAGGTGGAATCAGGCTTCGTTTGCCTGCGATTGCATGTTTGCAGGAGCTTATTTGAGCCACTCAAGTTAAAAGGAGTGACCTATTACTTCGACTGGGTACTGATGGGAACATCTCAGTTGTGGTCTCAGTGAGAAAATTGGAAGTAGATTCTCCTCTGTTTATAAGGGATCCTCGCTTGTATGTTGTTCAAAGGAAGTATAGATGGAACCTGTATAGCAACTAACGTTGTTTATTTTCAAAACTTTTTAAGCTACACTATGGTGGTTATGTAAAACGTCTTGCTCCATTCTAGATATCTTGGTACTGATTTAGCATGTATAGCAAGAGACAACTATAGTTGACAAAGAAGAGAGTTTCTATGACAATTATAAGAAAGTTCATTTTGCACGTGTAGCAATTGATGCTCCAGGAGGATTCCTTTTTGAGTGGTGGTCTGTCTTTTGGGATATTTTCATTGCAAGGACAAATGAAAAGCATTCAGAGGTTGCCGCAGCATACATAGAGGTCAGCATGCGGCTTGCCATCTCATATATTGTATTCTTGTGGTCTTTATGCACGTTCCTGAACCAATCTGTACTGCTAATAGGCACAACAAAATAAAGCAAGGGAGCAGCAGCAGCTACAAATGCAGCAATTACAATTGATTCAACAGCGTGCTCAGATGCAACGAAGCAATACTAGTCATCCATCTCTTACTGGTCCTGTGAATTCGATGAACTCTGATGGGATCCTGGGGCCATCAACTGCTAGTGTGCTTGCTGCCAAAATGTATGAAGAAAGGCTGAAGCATCCTCATACAATGGATACAGATGCATCTCCACAACTTCTTGATGCTAGCAGAATGGCTATGATTAAGTCAGCAACAAATCATACAGGGTAGTCATCCTTCTCTTTCCATATTTTATTTTAGATCTCTATATGGTTTTCTTCTTGCTGATGCATATCTGTTATAATAGGCAGCTGATGCAAGGTAATACAGGGAGTGTATCTGCAGCCCTGCAGCAGATTCAGGCTCGAAATCAACAGGCAAGAGTAACATCAAAGTCATTTCTTGATTTTGTATCCATTTTTGCTTATTACTGTGTTAATTCATTGCTAAGTCTCACTCTCTTTTTCTCTTAACAGGAAATAAAAACTGAGAATAATATGGGTGTTTCACAGAGATCTTTGCCAATGGATCCATCTTCCATTTATGGCCAAGGACTTGTACAGGCAAAATCTGGTTTGAGTGGAGCTGGTTAGTGAAAAAGTTCTACGAATGTGTTGCTTACTTTTTTGTCTCATTTGCTGGGGGCATAGATAAGATGATATGTATACCTTACTGGTGTAATGCAAAGGATTAGAGATACAGCAGTTGCTGTCGGTATTAGGAATGAAATAGCTACGTAATCTTTTTAAGATCTAAATTCATGGTTGATTGATCATCTGTGTTTTATTTTGCAGGATTGAATCAAGGTGTTAGCGGTTTACCATTGAAGGGCTGGCCTTTAACTGTACGTCAAAAGCAGGGATGAATAACTTGTTTCTGAATGACTTTTAGTTTTATGTATTTTAAAGCAGATAACTCTTGCAGGGTATTGAACAACTACGTCCAAACCTGGGGCCGCAGATGCAGAAGCCTTTTGTGTCCACTCAAAACCAGTTCCAGCTTTTGTCTCCACAACAGCAACAGCAATTCCTAGCACAGGCACAAGCACATGGGATCGGTAATTCTCTTAATTATCCAGATATGGATCCTAGAAGATTTAGGGCCTTGCCAAGGGCAGGGATGAATGGAAAAGATGGTCAGCCCAGTGGAAATGACGGGTCAGTAGGTTCTCCATTGCAGGCTGGTTCACCAAAAGTCCGGCAGGATCAAGCTGAATATCTCATGAAGGTTTGTTTCAATTTCACATGAATAAATAATACTTGCATTATAAGATGCAAGTTTACCGAAGGGTTGTCGTCTGTTCCGGGACGAGTCAAGGATCCAACTTTCAGGATCCTTAGTCCCTTTATATGAGAGTAACCTGACAGTGGCTTTCGTGTCAGAGTTAAGCCTCAATCTCAGTTTCCTCTTTCATGGCTAGCATGATAGTCAAGAACAATTTGTTAACAGTTTCCTCTTTCCTCTTTCAAATGAGGTTGGTTGTGTGATACATGAAGAGAGAAGTGCGAGGTTACAGTAGAATGCTTCATATAGCAGATGAATTAAAATTGGCCATCCAGCTTCAATTTGAAACTATGAGTCCTTAAGCAGCTGAATGAGTTGAAGAGAGCTTTTCTGGTTTCAGTTTCCCAATCTAGAGGAAGTCATATCATGGTGATAGCTCCGCAAATCAATAGCTCCAGCAAGCTAATGATAGAAAATTGGAGTAGCTGTTGTCATCCCCCTCTTAGCCCAAGTTGGAAATCTCATCTTAACTGGCCTAATTTGGATAAGAATAGTAGTCGTCATGTTGTTTGTTGGAGTGATAGGTTACAGGTAGAATGCTTCATAGCAGATGAATAAAGATTTGGTCTACCAGCTTCGATTGAACCAACAAATCTTAGCTGCTGAATGAGTTGAGGAGAGCTTTTATTGTCTCAGTTTCGTGATTTAAGTGAAGTCTCATCATGGTGATAGCTCCACCAATCAATAGATCTACCAATGGTAATGAAAAAGTATAATGAGTGAAGTTTGGATCTAACACAGTCATTGGCAGTTACGAAGATAATATCAGATGATTGCTGCAGCACCTTAGAAGATTGATAGTGTTATCTCTTCTAGGATTCTGTCCAATTTGCAATGGACAAAGATTTTTGTAGGAGTCCAATGATTGCTTCCATGATTATGTTTACCATCATCTCTTTATATAATTAGCTCTTATAATATTAAGCTTCTTATGGAAGAATATTTTTGCATTTGTTTGTCAAGTTATTTATCCTTGTTTTATATCACTTGTCAGTGCCATTCTGTTGGTGTATGATTCTCTCTTTTTGTTCATTCCAATAATTTCAGTTAAAAGCAGCGCAGACGCAGCAGCCTGCTGGGCAGCAACCACAAGAACAACTGCAACAGTTGCAACAGGTGCATCCTCCTAGAAACATCATGATTTTCTTCTATATTGCAAAGATGAGGAATCCAAAGTCAATGAAGGTGGCTTTTCTTGTATCTGGATAGAATCATTTGATGTGCATGATGATTTTGCAGAACAACAGAAAAAGGAAACAACCTACTTCATCCGGAGCTGCAAATAGTACTGGTACAGGAAATACTGTAGGCCCTTCTAACTCCCCTACATCCATCCCATCAACTCATACTCCTATTGATGGAGTGGGAATGGCTGGGAATCTGACACATGTTAACAGCATGCCAAAAAGCTTAGTGATGTATGGTACAGATGGAACAGGACTTGCATCCTCTTCAAATCAGATGGTAATTTCTTGGCTTGATGTAACTACTATTTGGGATCTGACTCTTTTTTGGTTTCTCACCATTTGTTTGTCTTTCCTGAATGACAGGAGGACTTAGAGCACTTTGCAGATGTTGGTTCGTTGGATGACAATGTGGAATCTTTTCTTTCTCATGATGATGGAGATGGAAGAGATATATTTGGCGCACTGAAAAAAAGTGATCAGACAGAACCTTCAAAGGGTAATGACTAAGTATTTTATTGGCTGTATGCTTGAACTATTGCAAAGTGCTCTCCAGACATAAATAATGAACTTTCAGGACTCTCCTTCAATGAGGCTGGATGCATTCGTACAAGCAACAGCAAAGTTCTTTGTTGTCACTTCTCTTCAGATGGAAAATTGTTGGCTAGTGCTGGACATGAAAAGAAGGTAAGGTGGTGCAAAATTTGAGTATGTAAGTTGCTGGGAACTGTCATTGTTGTCCCACTGTGCATGATCTCTTAGATGATTCTGTTTCAGATATTGCTTTATTTTAAAGCCTGTCCATATATGTGCGCGTTATGAGGAGTGTATGTCCTAGATAGAAGAAGCTTCTATTCTGGTGCATTTGTCTCTGCAATCATCTTGTAGTGTTCCGAATTAGTTTTTTAAAACTCAGGATGATGGGACAATAACAGCAGTTTAAACTGTTTGATGGCAGGTCATCCTTTGGAACATGGATACATTGCAAACAGAGAGCACACCAGATGAGCATGCGCAGATCATTACAGATATTCGTTTCAGGCCAAATTCTACTGAGTTTGCAACTTCATCATTTGACAGGACAGTTCGTTTATGGGATGCAGCTGATGTAATTACCTCAACTTTAACCAATATAACATATTTAACTTGCTTCATGTTATTTGTTATTCATATAATTGTATCACAGCAGATATGAACTACAGACTATCCCTTTAATGCATTGTTAAGGTACATAGACAACGTCCATCCTGATGTGGCTAATTATGTGGGGACATGGTGGTTAGCTCTTGTTTCAATTCAGTATTGATTTTGGAATCTGAATATGCCATGTGTGGCTTCTTGCTGCAGCCAAGCTATTGCGTGCACACGTACAACGGACACAATTTAAAAGTAACATCACTAGATTTTCATCCAAAAAAGACTGATCTTTTTTGCTCTTGTGATGGCATTAATGAGACTCGGTTTTGGAGTACCAGCCAGTTTTCATGCTCACGCATTTCAAAGGTTTTCCAGTTCTAATATTTTTGCTTTACAGCCTTAAATGTTAGCATTGCATTTGTTCTGATTTACTTCTCATACAGGGTGCCACTGCGATAGTAAGATTTCAACCAATTGCTGGGCAACTGTTGGCAGGGGCTGCAGACACCATTGTGTCCATCTTTGATGTTGAAACTTACAGGAAGATAAATACACTGCAGGTCCATCTTAAAATATGCAATACTTTTTATTAATAAATTGCATTGCTAATTAGCTGATGGTATACTTGTTATTCTTGCTATATTATGTTTCTGTAGGGACATTCGGAGGAGGTTGTGTCTCTTTGCTGGGATTCAAACGGTGAACTTTTAGCCTCTGTTAGCCGAGATGCTGTGAAGGTTTGGTCTTTGACATCAGGGGAATGCATACACGAGCTCGTTAGTTCAAACGGGAATAAATTCCACTCATGTGTTTTCCACCCAAGCTACCCCAATCTGTTGGTTATAGGAGGGTATCAGGTAATGCTCAATGCACACAAATTTCTATCTGGAATTCTTTTTCAAATAGTTGTATCTTGCAGAAGATGGAGAGCTAGTGAAGATAACTTGCACCTCTGGCATGCTTGCTGACCTAACTAGTAAATATAGTTCTTTATTTTCAAGAATGGTTGTGGTTGGGAAATTGAAGTGCATGCATGAAATAAAACACCAAGACACCTATCAGGTTGATTTTACTGGCCGATTCTAATATTCTGTTGAAAATGATGCAGGTATTGCAGCTGTGGAGCTTCGTTGATAATAGGAGAGCAAGTGTTGAAGCTCACGAAGGCCTAGTCGCTGCATTAGCGCAATCACCAGTTACCGGAATGGTTGCCTCAGCAAGTCATGATAAGTCTGTTAAGCTATGGAAATGAAGTGGTGGATGGCGGTCTAAATTAAAAGCAACCATTGATATGTTCCTTATTAGTATTTTTCGTTTGCCCATTGTCCGGGAACAATAACGAGAAGGAAGATCCTGGGAGTGTTAGGTCTTAGAAAATTCCAAGTTTTTTTTTTCAAGAACTGATTGATAGTATTCAATATTATCCGAGAAAGTCGTGTCTGATAGTTGCGGAAGGTGCATGAGATGAGTGCGTGGCTAAAAAGAGGGCAATGGCAACGCAAGCCATTTTTCCATGTAATTCTTTATCAAGTGTTATTATTGTGTGGAGAATGAAACTTATAATTTATCGATTGTTCTTATTCAGCTAATCATGTATTTTAGTGATGTGTCTTTATATATGTGTGTATATATAATTTGGTATATGCTATACCAAAACAATAACAGAAAGTTGCTGTACTATTTAAGCATTGTTGTAAACTAAGCTCTATCAGTTTTCAATATAGGCAAGCATGATACTAATATGCTCTCTCAAGGTTTTTTTTGCCAAGTCCCAACAGCCCGCCAAGATCAGGAAGCAATTCTGAAACTGAGAGCTCTCACCACCAACTCTCCCCTCTGGTTCGATCAACGCCGGCTCTCCCAAAGAAAGCTGCTGACAATGCCATCTTCCGTGAGTCCACCGCCGCGTAAATGGCGGAAAATCTAGCAGGGGAATCTCCACTGCAACTGCTTAGGTGTATAATATCACGCATGTATATACATGATCCATTAACTATGGCAAGGAAATATACTGCATGTATATATGTATGAGAGCACTATGTCAGGCTGCAGCGATCAAAGTGGAGTTTGCGAAGAACAGAGTTGTAGACAGACAGCGCAGGATTTGACTGAGAAGACGAAGCAGACGATGAACGAAGTGTGGAGGTCGCGACAACGGCGACGTCATGCAACGTTCAGGAGACGGTGATGGGGAAGGCATGCAGAAGAAGGAAAGGAGACTGCTGATACAGTTAACCGCGCCATGAACACCAAGAACGTTCGTTGATTACCGATCAATATCTCTGTCACGAACTTAAGATTCTTTTCAAAATCAATTAGCGATAAAAAGAGTGAACCAAAATTTTTATGAATATCATCTCAGAATCATTAATAAACAATATGGGACTAAACCTTTTTTTAACATCTGCCTTCCAGCAAAACGTTCTTTTTTTTTTTTATTTATAAATTGAATTGATGTGGGCTACATGCCCTGTAATAAATTGGGTGAAGCGGACGATCTGTCCTGAAATGAAATAGACTATTTGCTCTAGAATAAGCGGACAACTGTCTTTTGAATGAAATAGACTACCTGTTCTGAAATGAAGCGGACTATTTTTGCCCTAGAATAAATAGGACTATGAAGGTCCTAAATAGATATGAATAATAAGTTAGATTTAGCTCATATTTTGGATTGATCCGGTCTAATCCATTCTGATATTATATGGCGAACTTAGGAATTTTTTCAAAACTAATTGGCAATAAAAAGAGTGAGTCCAAATCTTTATGAATATCATCTCATGACTATTGATAAGCAATGTGAAACTAAACTTTTTTTTAACAATCTTGAAGAGATGCCCGCTATGTGGAAAATGTGGTAAGGGCATCTCGTAGGTTGACTAGTATGATAAAAAGCAATTACGTTTCTTTGTTGGAACCAACAGGAGGACTTGGTACTTCTCTTTTTGTTGCTAGAACACGTCTGTCGTTGTTAAGTTGTTGTATTTTTACGTATTGATCAATTTTCTTTCGCGTTCAGAATATTGTTCATGATGGAATTACAAGTTTAGTTGTAGCTATTGTTCTCGTAGTTGTACAGTCAAATCTTAAAGTTTTGAAACGAATGAATTGTGAATCAGTCTTTATCTAATCTCACCAAAAAAACAAATCTTGATGTAATTTGGTTGCATTTTCAAAGTCAAAAAAATGTTACGAATTTTGATTAATTAAATTGTGTATGAAAAGAAGTAGCCAACCTCCATTGACCTCCAACAACCCAAAAAACATACAACTGAAATTGAAGCATAGCACAACATGAAATTCAAAATTGCTCGTAGAGAACAAGTCTTGGTCAGTCATGGTTTCAGTAGACGGAAACTTGGAATTTTACAAGAAATTAAATTTTTAGAACATATATCAAACAAACATTTGATCTGAACTTGGTCTTCCCCCTCATGCTTCAACTTCCCGTACTCTTCTTCTTCTTCTTCCTAACCCTCTAAATATCCAGTCTTTCTCCTTTCATCTCTCACAATTTCTCCCGCTTGTTTTTCTTTTTTATTGGAACCCAAAAGAGAATAAAGAGAGAGAGGTTGGTTGATTGATTGATTTATCGAGCGGTCTCCTTTTCTTTTGTTGATCTTGAAAACATGGCAGAGGTTATATCAGATGCTTGGAACAAGTACCTTCTTCAACTCAATGAAAATCCCCTCAGAACAAAGGTACTTTGTTTTCCCTCTTATGTTTGAATCCCGAGTATTTCTGAACCTTTTGTATGGTGTTTAACTTGTTGTGTTTTTTTGGGTAAAAAAATTTTTGTTTAGGCGATCACTGCTGGTGTGCTGGCTGGATGCAGTGATGTGATTGCCCAGAAGATCTCTGGAATCAGGAACCTGCACCTGAGAAGGATGTTTCTTGTCATGGTATACACATAATAATCGTCTTAGCTAACAGATGTTTCTTGTCTTGCCATTACATATTCTGCTAAGGACAATTTTAAACAACTTTTCCAAAATTTTGGTAGCATATGGTGAGATGATGAAATTATGAAGGTTTCCTTCTTTGAAGAATTTCCCACAAAGTTCCACCAGTTTTGCCTAATTTCTTAAGATGTTTTGGTTTGCTCGATTCTTAGGATGCAAACACTAGTATATTATATTTCATCAACTACTCCCTGGGATCTTTTAGAATTCATAGACTATAATGTCGAATATGCTATACACTACTTGGTTTCTTTGACGGGTCTAACAAGAAGAGATGCTGATTTGTTGCTCTTGCAGCTTTATGCTTTTGCTTATGCCGGTCCATTTGGGCATTTTCTGCACAAGCTGATGGAGAAAATATTTCAAGGCGAGAAAGGGAAGACGGCTGTAGCAAAGAAGGCAGGTTTTTTCTTGACTAAAAATTTTGCCAACTACAGAACCAGAAAGAAATCTCTTTTACCGTAGGAACAACTTTGAGCATCAAGCACTAAATGTTTTCACCTTGAAAAGTCTACATTGAGGTTCCCTGAAATGATCAAATTGATGTTTCATTGTTTCAGGTAGTGTTGGATCAATTGACTGCTTTACCATGGAACAACATGGTCTTCATGATGTACTATGGACTGGTAATAGAAGGTATATCTGCGTATGATGCTACTTCACTGCCTGGTCTTGTTGCGCATTGACTATCTTGTTTGGGAAATATTTGATGCTATTGTCATTCAATCACCTGCTGCAGGCAGACCTTTCAATTTGGTTAAGGACAAGGTTAAAAAGGATTTTGCAACTGTTCAGCTGGCTGCATGGAGGGTAAAATTTTGTTCTTTGAAATATGATAAAGCTGATAAAGAATGGCACTTCATTGTGGTGGTGAAAGTCTTAATTCTCTTCTTTGTCTTTGGACATTTGCAGGTTTGGCCTATAGTTTCCTGGTTAAATTACCAGTACGTGCCGCTGCAGTTCCGTGTTCTTTTCCACAGCTTCGTTGCTTCATGCTGGTATGCCTCCTATATCTTGTCCCTCCATTGCAGTATAAACTAGTTTCAACTATTCCTCCTACTTTTATCTGACTCAAATTTGCATTCACTTCCAACATTTCTGCATATATTCCCTTGTTCTGGATGTGGTTAAACTGATATCAGCATGGCTATAACGTAGTATTCGACATAAAAGTAGATTGAGTAGATTGTTTATCAACTTTAAAGTACATATGTAGCAAGAAGCTGTATCTCAACAGCTATGCTACCTTAGAATCATTATTGAATAAACCACACTTAAAACTGCAATGCCAAAGCAACAACAACAACAATGGGCAAGAAACGGGGAATGAAAAAACATGTCCATTTGGAGTCGCACTACTGCTTACCTTCTGAATCCATTAACTTTATGATTTAAAGCACAAAAGTTAATTTGATGGAAAACGAACTGTGGAAACCATTCTGAAATGAATCAAATTGAAATATATTAAATATAGTGAGTACTGATTTAATTTTTGTTGGAATCTTTTCTTCAGGTTTCAGAATGTATATTCTACGAGTCATATGTATCTAACTCGTATAGTTTCTCATGAATTCAGGGCAATTTTTCTGAATCTGAAAGCTAGCTCAGGTGCAATCAAGAAGGATTGATTGCCGAAGACACAAGTGATCAGATTATTTTCTTCGAGGTCTGCCGGTCAGAGTTGAAAGATATGATCAATTTATCTGTTAGAAGTTAGCTGCTTTGTAGTAGTGTACCATTTGAAAGATGATTCTGAATCTATTTTTTCTTCCATTGGTTGTTATATGTATAATGGTAAAAGAGTAAGGATTGCTGTAGGTGCCAACTGCTTTGTGCAAAACTCTATTCTAAATAGAGCTCTCATTTTTTCATGCTACAATCATATTGAGCTTCTGTTAGAAGTGAGAGTGCTTATAATAACAAACTTTTTTACAAAATAAAAAATATTTTTAAAAAATAAGTTTGATTTTTTTATTAATAAATTTATGTATATAAATTGTATGACATAATTCATATATAGTTTCTATTTTTTAAAAAAAATTTATAAAATAGTGTAGGAAGTTATAGGTTTGCTTGCTGATGTACTTCTGTTCATTCTTTGAGACCTCAACGAACAACAAACAACTGGAAAAGCTTCAACTACTAAAATCAAATCCATTCTAAATAAAAATAAATAATAATAAAATTTTATGATATAAAATATCGTCAACTATTCATTAAAAATTTGGCAGTTGAAAAATTAAAAAATATTTTTCTGAAAAACTAACGACAAATACAGTTTTAGTCTCTACGGTTTAGAGTTTTATTCTCCAAAAGTTTTCCCTTTTCATAATAATTTTTCTACATAACTTTATATAATTTTTTTAATTTAAAAATACAAATAATTATGCATCATATAATATTTATATATATAATTCTTATTATATTTAATGAAAAAGTTAAATATATTTAAAAAATACTTTTAAAATATATTTATTAAAAATTATTTATTGTAATCATTCTTAAACGTCTTTTAAGTACTGCAGTATCTATGGTTGTTGTATGAATATCGCAAAGCCAACATATGCCATAAAAACAAAGCCTTGAATAGGATTTTCGCATTTCTCAAAGTTCGAGCGTGCAGTAGCAAGCAAACATTCGCTTATACTCATTATCTGTACGTAGACAATTAAATATATGTTTAGCCAAAAGTTTGTAATTTCAACAAAAAAGAAAAAAAAAATTCTTTTTGTGTTTCTCCTGTATATATCTATACAAAACTGTAGTGATTGCATGAGAAAGATGCTCATGTTCATTCATTCATTTATGTTAACTGATCTTATTGGTGAACATTAAATTCATTCCCCAGTTAAGAAAATGCAGGCCGCGCCATTTCATGTGATCATCTATCTACCGCTACCCACCACCCCGTTCTTTCTCTACTTCGTGAAATTGATCACCATCTTTGAAGCTCTCTAACAACAACAACAACAACTCTCCAAACATGCAAATCTTTCATTTATTCATCCATCGTATGTTGAAATAATTATATAACAATAATGGGTAAAAGTATTATTACAATTCGACAAACGAGATAGAGAATGAAGAAAGAAAGAAAGAAAGAAAGAAAGAACGAACGAAGGAGTTGCAGAAGCACATGCCATGAACGTACGGGAACACTATTAATCTACTACATACAAACTCTTTCAATATGATATTTTCCAATCTTTTAATTAATATGCTGCTATAATATTTTTGATCGCATTCGTTGAATAATAAAACTGCATGCAATGGTGGCTTCTCTGTATATATATATCGCTAGCTAGCATGTTTTAATTGTTTTTATTATTAAGGGAATGGAAATCAATTTATAATGATCTATGATCAAGCCCATTATTGATCAACTAATTAATTTTCTCAGCAGTAGCTTGTCGGTGCACCATTAACGTTTTTCCTTCCTTTTCTCTTAGCTTCTTCCAGCCTTCGACGTACTTCTCATCGTCGTTAACCCACGAATACTTCTCCATGAACGGATTCACAAGCGTCTGCGGGGGGTACTCGTCGATGCAATCCGCCCAAACGTTGCCGTCGTCGAGATCTCTCACTACTTCCCACAAACAACTATTGCATTTGAACCCGGAACCGAAGCCGATCATCAGCACTCTGTCTTTCTTCTTCAGTCTCTTCTTTGCTTCCATGTACCCCAGAACGTACCACATGCTGCTAGCCGACGTGTTCCCGAATCTGTGCAGCGTCATTCTCGCCGGTTCCAGATCGTGCTTGCTTAGCCCGAGACCTCTACCGACACCTTCGATCACTGCCGATCCTCCAGGGTGCAGACAGAAATGTTGCACGCATGATTTGAAGTTGGGCGGCGTCTGTGCTTTACCTGCAGGTTGCTTCTGCTGCTTTCTTAGTAGTCCTCTGGAGAGAATGTACCGCACGAGTTCTCCAAGAGGTAAGATTTTGGGGGCGAGTCGCTGGAGGTTGGCGGAGAAAGCTCGGGCAGCAGCTTTAGGTAAATCTTTGGCTAGGTAGATGCCGACGAACCCTTCGTCGTCTTCCTTCTGAAAGGCGGCGTTGTGAGCTTCGTCGCGGGCGCCCTGGTGCGTTCTGACGAGGCATTTCATGACGAACTTGGACACCGGCCGGAGGGCTGGATCATTGGTTAGAAGCATGGAGCAGCCACCGCAACGGAACAGGCAGTTGCCGAGCATCATAGACTTATCCCTACCTGCGTACCAGTTTGGTCCGATCGATTCGGAAGACACCACTAACGCCGTCGTCTTGCGTCCACTGGCTGTGAGGACGTTTCTTACGAGATCGACGGATATCAAACTAGCACTGCATCCCATGCCTGATAGATTATAGACCTTCACATCTTCCCTCATCTTGTACTTGTTGACGATTCTGGAAGCTAAAGAAGGCTCCGGTGAGAACATGGCGACATTGACGACGAGAACATCAATGTCGGAGGGCGAGAATCCGGTGCGGGCAAATAACTCGTCGAGCGTGCCCAGGAAGCACTCGTCCATCTCTTCAAGGGACTCATTCAGCAACGGAGATTCTTCACGGCCTTCTAAGATCCCCTTAGGGCCGTACGTCTCCTCTCCAATTCCTGAACTGACTATCACCTTGAGCAAGAACATGTGCTCGGCACGTCTCAGACGGAGATTCCTGTTCACGATATCTGCGCATAAGTCAGTCGGAAGCTTCCGGTCGTCGGAAGGTTTGTAAAGCACATAGTCGAGAAGGAAACAATCGCGGTAGCGACGACGGAGGATAAAATTCCAGAGGAAGAAGAAGAGAGGGAAGAGGAGGAGAAGAGTAGCCGAGAGATTCAAATAATTCACCATTAAATCTCTCTTAGCTAGCTGAAGTACCGGGAGAAGATCGAAGCAGCAGTAGAAGAAGTGGTTTACAGTTTTGTTTATGAAGTCTCTCTTCTGGTGATCGATATATTAGTAATGCAGATTGATGAAGGGGATGGAAGGATCTATTTGTAGTAGCAGCGGCGGCAGCTAGCAAGAGTGATGATAGTTCAATGGAGCCATTTGTGGTCCCCACTCTCAAGACTCAAAAGTCTCCATTATTTATTTCATTTATGCTCAGTAGTTATATACAACCGTTGTAATTATTAACTACCTCATTTAATTTATCTTCTCTTCTTAAGAAAGTTTGATCTTTGAGAAGCTGCTGAAAAATATTTTATTAATCTAGTAACTTGTCAAACATAATAACTTGCGATTCACATAATGACGACGTCTATTAATGTTGACAACAATAACTTACCATACAGACATCTCACTTCCATTGACTAAAATAATAATGTCAGTAGTCTGTCTACAGAATATATAACGCTCAGGTGAAAATACATATAGTCATGATGTGGTAGTAGTTTCTCTAACCACCTACGTAGTTAGAGAGATAATTTATTTACTGATAGTTACATATTATAAAAACTCTTACTATTTCCAGACAGTTGCTGACACGGTCCACCATCGTTAAGCATCTAAGATTTGGAAGTCATTCATGATTTACGATTTCAAGCAGTTGCGTAACACCGCTTAAAATCGCGTTATGAAACCAGCTATACATTTCGCTTAAGCATTACTAGTCTACTACTGCTACCAGTACCACCACTACCGAAGAGAATATTATACAGCAATGCTCATGTGATGACAGTTCAAAAAGAAAAATGACAACAGGAATTTTATTAAATGTTCCAAAAGAAGTTGCGTCCAAAAAATTGTTTGCTATACCAAAATAGAAATAAGTCGATACGGCAAGCGGAACTACCTAACAATGCTTCAAATTAAATGAGAAGACTAATGATATCAAAATAATACATTGAGTCAGCTGATCACAGGTCCCCCCAAATTTAATACATACTTGCTGGCATAATAAAATATGACAAGATAATACGAAAGCCACTCGAGTTAAAAGAAGTAAACTGGAGATACAATTTCGAAAGCAGCTGCGTAACCTACATTCTATATTTACATGCTCTGAACATAAAACATGAAAAGCTAGTCTGTGCATGTTAAGTTCCAAACATTTCTGCAATAACTTTCAGCGGCAAACAAGTCATACACGTTTTGCAAAAGAATGAAATAAATTATCAAAAATTAACTAATAGAGTGAAGACCTTCATGCATGCGTCTTCTTCTTAATGACAATTAGATATATGTTGGACGCAAGAAACGTAAACTTCTCGAGAAAGGCCAGTGTATCCAACTATGACCACCTACCTGAGGTGAGGTCAATTCATCATGGCTTAATAGATGATAGCAGATGGAGCAACGCATTGGTCTAGCAAAATCTAAACAAAGGTCGACATTTAAAATTTTGCTATCAAACAGATGTGGGAGAGTTTATTTCATACTGCAAGTAAAGCGTTAAAGAAATCTAACTAAGCAATAATGCAGGCTACATAATAGTCAAACATATCTACCAGATGCAACATTTAAAAGGTGAACGATCGAGAGGACTCGATACTAATAATAAAACTGGAAGAAAAAGTTGGTGGTTGCAGCCTTGAAGGATACTCATCAATCAACCTCGAGCAGATATCTCCTGCGGTCATGTCCTACATGGTGAATCTATATATATCTCATACAAAGTTGACCTTCTAGAATAATAAAGTTAATGTAAGAAACTCTATTCGCCAGTTTCATGGCTTCCTTCCCCACTTTGTCTGACTTTATAGTGATAGGAAAAACTTCCAGTTTATAAAGCATGCAAGAATCTTCTTTTGAATAATAAAAAAAGCATGCAAGAACCATGAAATATTACTGGACTAGTTGAATCTAGTTGGATAAGCTTGATCAAATGGGCGAGGATATGAAGGCTTGCAGTAACATACTGGAGTCAGGAGATAATAGGCTACACAAACAAATCCAACCCATACACAAAGAAGAATGGTATTGACAGGACACTCACCTGCTAATTAGCTGCACGGGTCTTGATGGAACGAAGAGAGCCATGCCATCACTGCTTCATAAACTCAGCCTTGTTCAATGCTAAGCAGAATGAAGATAACACTGCTTATGATGAGATGAAGTGAAGCCCCATGAATGTCAATACATGTTATCAACATACAACACATAAACTGCAAATTGTTACAGCAGAGAAAAGCCACAAAGATCACAACAGTGACAACACAGAAAACATTGACTGTTATGCCATGTAAGCAATGATGAAAAATCTAAAATGTATAAGAAAATGAAGACAATTCATGGTTAACCACTAAAGTCTAATCTCAATAACTCAAAAACAAATCACTCCTTATTTTATGGCTCAATCAACTTTTTATTTTAGAAGAAATATACAAATTGCATCCCCATTATTCCGCAGATAAGGGAGCAGCAACAGGGTCATAAATGTGAAGGATGTTTTGAATAAAATTTATAAGTATAATGATGATTCGTAATAACTAATCCGCCAAGCTGTAGCTCCATTGTCCAAGTCTTTATAGATTTGTCTTGGGTTTACTGCTTGCAGTGACTCGCCTTGTCAAAGATCTCATCGTTACAAATTCCTCAGCAGCTGAGGGGTGGATCCCCACCTGTTAATGCAAGAAAATTTTGGATTATTGCTTTCATGCAATATATGACCTTATTGAGGAACCTTTTCCTCCGTAGCTTAAATTAGAGGTTATTCAGAGAAAGCAAGATACGCGAATGGAAATATTAATACACGTGACATCTGTTTCAGATGTGCACCAATATGCAGATGAATGCCTATATGATGGTCCAATCTCATCAATCCAACAGAAGAAGGTCATATACAAATACACATACAAAGAAAATTACGCAGCTAGATTATCATAGACACAATACAGAAACTTCTAAGGAAAGAAATTCTTACTGTGCTATCAAACTGTGATTTAGTGGCTCCACACTTAAGAGCAACAGCGATACCCTGTAAAAGATTGTCATAGTTAACAATGGAAGGTACTCAACAGAAACGCAGCACAACGTAAAAAGCTGCACACATTTCTTTCTAATAATTAGGCGTGAAAGGCAATCTTCCAAATTCATAAAAAAGAAAATACCTGCATGATTTCTGGTGCATCTGGACCACACATTGACGCGCCCAGTACTTTATCAGTTTCAGCATCAACAACAAGTTTCATTACAGATTTTTCTTGCCTTCTGAAATGATGAAAAAGATGCAGAGCTTCAATGTCTACAGCAGCAAATCTTTATGCCAAGGTGCAAATGAATAAAGATGTTGATTGCTCTATTTTAGGTATGTGAATGCTGTATAATATGTTCATTGGTGAGCAAAAAATAAGTATCGACTTGCCAAGAAGACAAGGCAAGCAATGTAGATATGCACATAGCCATATGTGAGGGAATTAAGGAACACTACAAAGTACACAAGGGGACATGTTTTAGTGTGGCTTAAATATGATGTGTTTTAGTGCAACTTAATTGGTTCTTGTGTTGGTCTTTGCTCATGAGTGGAAGAGATCATCTCACTTTCTTCCCATGTGAATGGAGTGACCGACCCTTAAGGCAGCGTCTGAACCTGCCCTTGATTGGTTTGAGATCAATCACTGGAGAGATAGATGGACGAGCATATCCAAACTGCTATGTCAAGGGTCAAATGGGAACTCATACCTATACGAAAGCGACATGGTTCTTGTCCAATCCAAGACAATGGGACATGCTGCCAAGGGGGAATTTGGGAACATTTGCTAGAGGTATAGGTCACCCCATGGGCCATGGCCCCTATAAGGCAGCTAGATGGGGCATGGACAAAGCAGAGTATGCAAATCGCTCTCTCGTGGAGAGAGGACTTCTCATCCATTCCTCAGGACAAGGAATCAAGAACTATCCTCCAACTATCCTGCTAGAAGATATGCTCCAACTTTAAAAGCACCAAGTTGGTTTGGTGAATTCAATATCAGAAACAGCAATGGACACAGAGTCGGGCAGTGGACCAAAATGTACTAACTCAAGTCAGCATTTTGATTGAGAGTCTGGAGTTATTTTTTCTTACCCAGAAATCGTGTTCTTCATGGGGTTGAAACTTGACGTGAAAACTAATACATCACCGTTTGCTTGTTCAACAGCCTGCTGCTCACTCAGCCCTACTACCGATAAAGGTGGGATGCTACACAGTGCAAAAAATATATAGTCAATTCCTTGCCAGTGTAAAGAAATTACAAGCAAAACTGTCTTTAAAGACTATATTACAAGCCAAAACCAAACACTTTATTTTCAAATACTAAAAACATTATGAGAAATAAGTAAGGTCAATCCCAAATTTTCTGAAACTTTGGGCTCTCTTGACTTAAGCGCATTCACGTATTAATGTAACTGAGATTCTATTCATAGAGACTAGATATCCAATTACCTAAATACAGCACAAGGGATGAAATTGTAGTCAGGCTTTGTGGGCTGCCTTCCAAAAACAGTTTTCTGGAAACATGGACATAAAATGAAGATTTTCATTAAACTCCAAAAGAACATATTTCAGAAAGAATTATGTACGCAAAAAACCTTAACAGAAAAGTAACAGAAATCCAGAAGGATAGGTTTCTGCCAAACTCCCATGACATGCAATGTGTACACTACATACCGCAAAGCATGTCCCCTCCATCAATGCTACAGGAGTGAGATTCATTCTATTCGTAACATCACCAATAGCCCATATGCTAGGAACTGTAGAGCGAGAGTACTCATCAACCTAAAAGAATGAGAACAGGTCGCAGTTAGACAATACTACATACACCAGTTCTTGGACCTCATTGGGAGGCATTAGAAATAGTATTACTTAGTGACTAACATAACTTGGCTACTGAACACCAACTTAAGTAATTCAAACTTTATTTGTCTAAGCAGTAAAGTCTTAGGCTATTCTTGATTAAGTCTCAGGCAATGCTTGATTATTGATACAATACTTAATCCAAAAGTAACAGCATTCCCAATTATCGCACATTAAGATGGAAACAAAAGAATACTAGACTACAAAAGTAAGACTAGTAATGAAAAAGTAAGTTACCTTGATAGCCCCTATTTTATCAAGCTCAACACCAACTGGTTCTAAGTTTAACCTTTTTGTGTTTGGTCCACGGCCTGAAATTCAAGGAAGAAAACTCACATCATATTAATTCTTATAAAAAAATGCATTAGGAATTAGGAACAAAGACTGGCATCCTTTATGTTTCTAGCATAAAAAATAAACAACCATTTTGAAAATACCAACAGGTCATGTTGTAAGAACCCTGACTTTTCTCATCTGAATGGCATTTGAGTTTCTATCACAAGTTCCTCTGTGGCATCAATTCAAACTAGTTTGTTTTATCTAGTACAATATATATGCTTAAAAGTTAAACCATGCTTGCCAATGTTGTCATCAGAAAATAATGTGACTAAACGAACTGCATTCAGCCAAATTTGACTAGATCATGCATTCCTATTCTGTAAAAGTCATTTTTCCAGCCTATACAGCTAGACCAACAAAATAATTACATTGACAATTGACTGAGCACTAAACTGGTAGCACAAAGGCTACATACCTGTGGCGAATAAAACAACATCTGCCACAAATTCATCACCCTGATCAGTCTGGACTCTAATCCCATCTTCTGTTTTGGTCAACTAGAAGAAGAAACACAAATCAAGCATGTCCAGAAGACTTGCCAATGGTCTTTGAAGTGAAATCCTCATAAAGTTTCTGCAACTTCAACATTTAAACTTACCTCAGTCAAAGATGTCTTAGGATGCAGTGTAATTCCCCTGCCCTCAAGATTCTTAGCAACAAAAGCTCTCATCTCCTCATCAAAACCCCTGTATTTTACAAGTGAAAAGTGAGGGTTAACAGTTAAGCCTAATAGGTAAAATACAAAAGAACCATATAGCTAATGGAGATTTGGACCAACTACATATACAAAAGGACATGGGTCGAAATTAGGTGAATCATTTCGACTCTCCAATAAGATTAAATTAAAATTTCATCAGGCAATTCAGGTAAGAGAGTTGAAAGTAAACATAGTTCAAACTTGACTCTATAGGCAGTTGGAGAAGTGCCGAATTGGTTCAACTTTTATCACTGCTCCATGATAATAAAACAACTATCAAGAAACTATTTATCTGTGAATACTGTAAAGGTGTGCTTCAAGAGTGTACAAAAAGTGCAAACCTCAAAGGAAGTTCCTTTCTGTAATACAAGTCAACTTTAACACCCATGCCATTCCAAATTGAAGCAAATTCAACAGCAATGTATCTGGTTTGAGTAGATTACAATGTTAACAGACTATATAATATAGACATATAACTTCAAAGAATTTAATCCTATATAATATATACATACCCGCCTCCAAGAATCACAGCACGCTTTGGTAATTCATCCAAGCTCAGGGCCTCATCAGATGTGATAGCCAATTCCTAAGATATATATGAGATAAAGAATAAGACTGTATTACTCAGCAGCAGTTCCCAGGCACTTAATCAGATGCTTATAGCAAATGCAGTAAATGCAACATCGCTAGAAAACTTTGTAGGACTTAGAATTTGCAAGCTCAAGCCACAGATTAGCCAAATGGTCTCATGAACCATGAAAGACGATAGCTTCCGAGACAAAAAAAGTAAGTGAAACTTGGACATGCTAATTCTATCAACACTTCCCAAGAAGTGACATAATTACTGTTATTTTATTTATGATTTGACATACACCAATTGCATACTAATGACCAGTTGTTGGTAAACAACTCCAAAATGCATTAATGAAAAATACTCCATATTTGAAAGTGGCACAAATATTCACAACTCTCAGCGAAATAAGATGTCCTTTCACATTGCCTACATCCATCAATCAGAAGAAAATAAAATCCGCCCATATGATGAATACAAATTATAAATCACTACAACTTTAAATGTTTTACTAGTTAGAGGTTACATATTATCAGTATTCAACATGCAGTAGTGCTACTTGTTTCCAGTTTCCTCAAAATGACACCTTTCCCTCACAGTGTAATGGAAGTAGATTGGTCTTACAACATCAATTTCGCCAGCCAATATACATGTATCTGAGCATAGAAATTGCAAATAAAAAAGTAACAGACAAGCAGAATGTTTTGATGATCTATACTAAATCTAAGCCAAAAGAAGCAAAGCGTAGCGACTAAGCAAGCACTGACCTTGCCAGGAATATCAATACGTGTAGCTCGACTGCCTGTTGCAATTAAGATGTGCTTTGCACTATATGACTGCTTCGAACCATCTGGTTGTGTGACCTCAATACCATGAGCATCAATAACCTTTCCTTCCCCTTCAATCATCTCCACCCCAGAATTCGACAACAATCTCTTATACACACCATTTAATCTGGTTATTTCTTGAGTCTGTAAACCAAAAGGACCAATTAACTTTCATTTTAAGAAAAAAATTAGCAGAATTGAATTGATTCAGCACTTAGACCAGTTTGTATAGCAATTAACTATACGATAAATCTAGTTTGTGATGTGATCCCATTAATATGAAAGTCTATAAGAAAAATATCAAAGCTACTTCAATATAAGATAGCAAAAATGTCATTAAAATAACTTTCAAATAAAGAGGGAGAAAAAAAAAAAAGAAAAAAGGATCCCTAGATCTGAAGTTACTGTAAATGTTTTGTACTACCAAACCTGTGAAATTCACGAAACACAATTGATTTATCTTGTAGAAGATCTGATGCTTGCATGCAACTGATAACTATAAGAATTGCACTTCAAACTACTTGGAAGGTGACAGAAGTTATGTAGCAGGTAATAATTCAAAAGCTTAAGCAAAGGCATGCAGTGAGCAAAGCTGGTAACTAACAACTAAGTACGTCACAGGAACAAAACAAACCAGCATTCTTTGCATTCGTAATAGAGAAAAACCTTTGAAATGGCTGACGAATGCAGCTCTTTATTTTATTACATGAAGCATCAGTGTGAGCACTCATAAGCACTTAGGCTGACAGAAATACTTGAAATATACAGGTAGATCCACGAAGTTCGTAGATTGCATTTACTGACCTATTTATTCTTCCAAAACAAAGAATAAACAACAGACTAGAAGTGATATTGCTTTCACCTTGTTATGCAAAAGCTTTTTCCAATTGTAGTTGACCTCTTCACTAAATTCCCAACCAAAACTTCTTGAATCCTGAAGAAAAATAAGTAAAGATTATCAGCACAATACTTGAGTACTCAAAAACTTAGTTGCGCAAACTAACTTATGAGATATCATAGGGGAATATCCCAGAAAGGTAGATGGATAAAACTTCAATGTCAATGCAATTCCATGAAAAAACAGAATCTCTTTCCAAACAAAACTAGGTACTTCCATATGATAATAGTATGATCATAGCTGAAAGAAAGGTATTGGTCTTGTCCTGTAATATAAAAGCCTACCAATATGATCATAAAAACAAACCCACATAAAACCAATCTGTAATAACAAATCCCTATATAAAAATGCATAAACAAATGAATTGGTTATTTACTTAATCTAATCCATGATATGCCCAAGCAATGCTATACATGGAAAAAAATCCAATAAAAAGGTCACCACACGCACCTCAAGTTCACCATGATATGTGGCTCCATACACCAGTATTTTCTTAGGAACACAACCACGAATTACACACCTAAGGCAATAAACAATCAGCTTCTTTGAGTATTATAAATAACAAACGCCAAAAATAATCCCATAAACGCCTGCTCTATCATTAAACTTACGTTCCACCTACTCCACCTATACTCTCCGAACTGATCGGATGAAATGGATGCTCACAAATAGCAACCTGCAAAAGAACAATCAGCAGATAAACAAACTCCACATCAGTTCAACTAAATGAGCCACGTAGATACAAAACCTCAGACATCCCGCCATTATTAAAAATCATAACAACATGCTTGGATGACCAGGCACCGAATTATGATTAACTGACCTTAGAACCAAAACCAGCGGCAGTTCGTGAAGCACGGACACCTCCGCTACCAGCTCCGATGACGAAGAGATCGAAATCGTACTGCTTCCCATCGTCGACCTCCAAGGATTCCTTCAACTCGCCATCTCTAAGCATCTTCCGGCCCATGTTTCTCTGAAATCATACATCATTCATCAGCGGACTGCGAGAAAAGAAAAAGCTAGAGACATCGAAGTGAAGAATTCAATCAGAAATTCTTACCGCAAAGAAGTCGAACTAGTGCTGGTAGAAAAAACTAGGGTATAGCTAGATCGATCAAAGAAGAAGGAGAAGAGGAACTTCTTGTTTCAGAATATATTTACGAATGGATCGATAAAATACAACAGAAAGTGGGAAATCAATCAACAAAAGAAATGTAAGAAGACGATGAAGAAGAACCAGAGCAGAAAAGAGAGACCGTGCACTTGGCTGGCGGTCTACTTTAGTTTTGAACTTACGAAAATGCCATCGTCGTCTTTGACTTTTGATTGTAACAGGACCGAGAATGGAGGTTGATAAGAATGTGGGACCCACTAAAAGACGCTTCGATTTGCTAGCAGAACAAAGAAGCAAACACTGAAATTAGCAAACACTAGTCCTCACAATTAGAAGATTAATAGAATTATAGAACGATATAAAGAGGAGTGAGATCTTGATATAGTTTTTATAGATTTACAAAGATTATTAAAAATATATACGATAGTATATCATTCGTGTACACTATAATTGTAATTTTAATGAAGTGTTCTCTATCATTATAGATTTACCACAAAGTTTAGATTTAAAGTCTTACATATCGTCTAGTAATAGATAAATTTACTTTGCATATTCAAAATAAAGTACTGTGGTGTATGTTATTCGCCGACAATATAATTTTAGTTGACGAGCCGAAGAAAAAATTAAACTATAAATTCAAAATTTTGAAAATATTCTAAATTTAAAAATGTTAAATACCAAGATAGAATACATATATTATTATTTTAATAAATATAAAATTATTGTTGATATTGTTGTTGTTATAGTAGATTGTACCTTATAGCACAGTAATAATTTTAAATATTTAGTAAGAAAGATAGAATTAAAAAAATATAATATAGAAAATTAAAACATGATGGATGATATTGGTGAGGTGCTATCAAAATCTGATGTGATAAAAAATTTTTTTTAAAACTAGAAAATCAATTTTATAGAACGGTTATTCAACCTACGGTGTTATACAGTAGTGAGTGTTGATAGTTAAAGATCAAGATATCCATAACATAAACATAACCGAAATGATTATGTTAAAAAATGTATATATGTACTAAAATAGACAAAATATATGCTAGTTGTCCCACTGATTGAGAACAAGTTAAAAAAAAAAAAACTTAGATGATCTAGACATATCTTGCGCACACCAAAAAATATTACAATGCATAAAAATAATATGATTTTATTTGAACACTAAGAAATAAAAAAGACCAAAATTAACTTGCCTAGTGTGAGGCGAAGAATTTAAAGAAATTAGCTCTTTCGTTGGATCTGATCATAATCGAACCGAAAGAAAAAAAAAGAGATTCATATAGCCAACCTCACTTAATGAGACAAATGCTTAGTTTGTTGCATGTCCTCATAATTTCAGGTTTGATAACTGATAGTGCTATATCGTTTTGATTGCAAGAACCCTACAAAACATGTATTCTCAAAGAGAAAAAGTGCAGAAGAGCAAGTCTGCACCAAAAAATCTTTGGTTTATATTCTACAATAAGATTTTTTATTGAAAACTCAATGGCGATGAAGGCATGATTCGTCTCTGAAACTTATGCACTACAAGGACACTTGCAGTAAGTGTTCTGCAGGTTGAGAAATTTAGTCCGTTCCTTCCTCTTGCTTCATCTTTTTCTCCCACCTGCGTTTCTGGAATAAGCAAAATACATCAGAATAGGGGTGAACGTTCACAAGGAAGTATCTACAAAAAAACTCTGAAACATTAGACTCAACGTACATAACAGGGAAATATACATGAAGTAAGCTGATACATCAGAACTCTGTTCCCATATCATACTAAGCATTCATCAGCCAAAAAGATCACCACCTTATGAAAGTGACTCACCCCATGAAAGACTAAACATATTTAACGGCCCCACCCTCTGGTCTGCAGGTTTACTTCGAGCTAAATTTGGGCCATCCAGGCTCCTTCCTATGTTGGAGAAGTGACTTGTCAAACATGAGATGTTCCATTACAGCAACTTATCCAAACTGAGAAAAACTCAGACTTGTTACTTGTAGCTCACAAAACTGAAATCATCAAGAAATCTCACTCATTGACTGCAAACATTACACTGCTTGACTAATTCGTGAGTAACATCACAAATGAAACCAATACTGAAATTGATTGCCTTTGACAAATATCCTAACAAGATGATTGTAAGTCCAACACAATCCCAAGTAGTATAGAGTCTAATGATTATCAGCATCAGCATATATTTATTACTTGCTAAATGCACATAAAATTTCCTAAATGCAACAAAATATTCTCCAGGAAAAGTACTCAACATATCCATGCCACTGATAACAAGCAAAAGGAGTCACTTGCGTAGTAAGTGGATAGTTCAACATATATTACATCTCTTCAGCAAATGAAGTGAAGGTTTGAACTTACAGAGTAGTTAATATCACCAGTAGATGACCATAACAAAGCAATTATACGGGACACATCAATAAAGCAAGGACAAGGAGAATTCCAGATGTAAGTGATTACTCCATAAAGTCATGGATACCGTGAGCTAGGAATTTGTTCAGGGTGGTATATAAGGCTTACAAGCTACGATTCCTACTTAGAAGGTTCATAATGATATTACTTTTCGTTACATTAGATTCAACTAACTGTGCTCAGAACAGTTCTTTCAAATTCATTTGACAAAGGAAATTCACATAATATGGTGTATCCTAACAGAGACTAGATATATAAATATTTGGGCAGATAACATTATACCATTTAGAGACAATGAATTGGAGAAGAATGTTCTCCTATGTAAACTGGGCCCGGCACTATGATATCAAATAATGGAAAACATGCAGCCCTAGACTAGTTTTTTCCAGAATCTGCATTTTAGGAAATTTGTACCTAAGAGCAAATCTGAACCTCTATGGTCCTAATTAGTTTGCACGACGCCCAAGCCCTTTGATCATTTAGTAAGTCAAAAAGCACAAGAGTTCAAGAGAAGGAACATAAATGGAAAGCTATGGAGGAAACAACAAAGGAGAATGAAGCCAACCTTATAATCCAGTAGCATCTCAGGCATCTTCTTCATCAACTCAGCCGTATTTGCCCTCCTATAACACCACAAAGTAAATGTTTTTATAGCATAGGGGGGACTACAAACATAATAACCTACAAAAAAGAATTCACACAAAATAAAGAAAAGGGTCAAACATATATAATGGAAAAGGATAATGGTTCTCACTTCTCCGCAGTCACACGATCACACTTGTGACCCTTCCGCTTGTTCCTCATCTCTCCCCTTGGTGGATCATAAGGCCAATCCCTGAGCATTTCAAAATTATTACAAATATTAGGAACAAAGTCAGAATAGGAACACGCACACTCAACACACGGCCATCGATCAGGTCACAATCCATCTTAACCACATTATGATAAGAACCATTTCCCTCAGACTAAACTGACTAAAAAAGAAAAAAGCCAGAAACCAACAGAAATTAAAAATAAATGGTGTGGACTCTGGACAACCATCACTACTCTACATCCAACGACAGAGGAGGTAGGTTATGACTAGGTCGAACGTCACTCAAATCATAACAAGTTAGCAGATCTCCTTCTTTATAATCAACCATTTCCTCAAATTATAACATGAAATAGTAACAAATTTTCACAGGTTCATGATCCGATAAAATCATTTATTCTACAACCATGGGGGATATAAATGCAAAATCACGTACTCAAAATCCAATTTCACCATAATAAAACCGAACGAAACCAGAAGTAAAATCAATCAACAAGCCATTCGTTATCGAACAGCAAGTACTAAACCCCCCGGGAACTAACAAGAGAGATCGGTGACTCACTCGCTGCTAGGACGACTTCCTTCCGCAGTCGAGCGCGTTGGCGAGCGGAGATGTCGAGCGGTTTCCACGCGCCTAGATGCCAGTATCCCGTACACCCTTCGACAACTCTCCCTTGAACTTCTCCAGCTTCTCGCGCCACTGAAATCTTCTAACACCCGCTCCCCCATCCATCACTACCGCAGGAGTTCTCGCCGTCACAGCCTTCACCGCAGCAGCGGCTTTGCTCACCATCGACCTGTTGGCTGTTGCTTGACTGAAACAATTCAACACCTCCCTGACTCTTATGGGCCTTTACATTGGGCCTTTAATAGGCTTACATTTGTGATACGAAGAAGGGTGCGTGTGAAGTTTGTTTATGAAATAAAATTTTTTTGAAATAAAAAATATTTTTATTTTTTTAAAAATAATTTTTTTTTATTTTAAAAAATAATAAAAATATATAATAAAAAAATTTTATTACAAAATTTTTTTATATTATCTAAATTTTAAATAAAATTTTCATAAACTTATAAAATATGTATTAAAAAAACGTAAAAATAAAAAAATTTAAAAAGCAATTTTTGAACGTGTTGCCAAACGCACCGGAAGAAAACTTTTGAAACGCTAATTTGAATAAATTATAATTATTTTTTTAACAATTTTTTTTAAATATTAAAAAATATTATAAATAAATAAATAATAAAATATTTTAAACAAACTGCCAAACGAGCTCGAAGTGCGTCTAAAACCTATAGCTTGTAGCAACGGCAAAAACTGTCATAGAACATTTCTGTATTTACACAGAAGTTTGAAAGGGCATCTGGATATTATTTCATAGTGATTTCAATTTGCTGAATCAATGACTCGATGAATGAAATACGGAACAAACAAGTATTCAGGAGAACATTTGATTCAGTAAATTAGTAAGGAAACTATACAGTGACAAACTTTCCAGCAGCGGCTCGGCGTTGTTATTCCGTTGGTAAATGCTCTTTGCCTTCAGGTTGATCAGATGGCTTCAATTCAACCCTTCGAAATCATTCAGCTTCAAGTCTTCTTAATGCAGTTGACCTCAACTTCTCCCTGCTGTCTCCAGTAAAAGATCAATAACCTCAACCTGCAAGAGTATTATGGCAAAAAAGAGAAGGTTTTCAGGACTGCAAATATAGACGGGGCAGGAGAATGCATGCAGCAAGAAAACCTCCTTTCAACTTAAAAAGGAAAATCTAACTTGAATGAAAGTTACTGCTAATAGCATGACAGTATATAGGTATATATGACATGCTGAAGTGCATGTAACTGGAAGAAATTTAGATTGTCCTCAGAAATGTCGACGCTAACAATCTCATGAATCTAAAAATGCACCATTTGAAAAGCTATACTAGATTTTCATGGGTAGTATAGGGAACATAGGAAAAAGTCATTTAATGTCACACTAGATAATTTGTAGAATAAAACACAGAAATGTATGTTAAAGTATAACATGTTGTTGATTGCGTTATGGAGTAGTGTGACAGAACATTATCTTGGAAATACAGGAAATTGGGATCATAGTATAGGTACAGGAACCAAGTTACCTTCAACTCGGCAACCCTTTCTCAGCTCTGTTGTCGACTGAGTAACCTCCTGTTAATGTTTCTTTGCTAAACGTCCAGAAAAGCCACATAACAAGTAAAATTAGAATAGGAAAGCAAACAAGTATATGCAAACATACATTAGTGAGACAAGGCGTAAAGAGCCAGATATGATGACATTCGGACCAGTATCAATGTGGCCAAATGTAAATATTCAGATCATTGTTGATATTTTGTACACCAGTAATGAGATCCTAGTACTCTACTTGAGAAAGAAGAACTTCCTCAGACAAGTTTATTGTCATCAGTTATTAAAAGCAAGAAAACAATTCTCTTATTGCATGTATGGTAGTTCAGTATGGTACTAGGCAAAAGAACTACATACTCTCCCGCTAGGGAAAGCTATGGTAGTCAACTAGCGATGTAAAAAAATCAAACGCATTTTTTACTATATTGATTTTACACCTTGTCATCCACAAGAAGACACCCAACACTAAACAAACTCCACATTTTTGCTGCTTAGGTAGTTTTTCTCAGATTTACATTTTATGCGCCACAGATTCCATTTTTAAGTTTATATAATGCATACGCCAAGATTGCAAAATTTACTTGTCTACTGGACTAGTTTCCTGAAACCTTACATCTCCACTACTAAGAAAAGTTTTTACTTCAAAAAACTATATTCCTTGGTTAGTAGGATCAGACAGCTTTATAGTGGTTAATATAGGAGGTGCGACCCAAAGTGAATCCAAAGTCGAGTTTCTCAACATTAAAGGCAATAAAATAGTATTGTTTGCAACAACCCATTTCTTTCCAAGAAAATGAAGACTAGTTTGTCTTAGCATTTAAAACAGCCTTTTATTGAAGAAATAGAGTGAAGGCATACCTTACAAAGATAGCGTTGAAGTTGTGGTCAATAATTGAGGGTTCCTAAGAATCTGAAATAGGCTCCACTTCGACAACTAATTCTGGTTTTATTGACTGAACATATTAAGACTGAAATGTTAAGCATCAAGACCGAAACGTAAGCATCTAGTACTTTACTGGAAATTTAAGAATATAGAAGAATTTTCTTAGCAATAAAAGCATAATAAAGTAATAATACCATAACAAACTCATTTTATTCTCAAAAAAATAAAAGCAACAGAAAGTATTTCATCCATTGACAACATTCTCATTTCATGCTTCAGCCTATGGCCCATTATTAAAGTACATTGTTGACTAATTTATATGATAGAGTTGTTATTATTAAAATGTGCATGTTAACTGTAAACTATATTGAAATACGGAAGATTTTCCGGTTTATGCAATTAATTAATGAAGATTCAAATTTCTTCTCCACGAAGCAATTTGATGGAATCTACTGAATTTGATAACTCTCACCTTTATGTAATCTTCAACAGCCTTTATCCTGATCTCAACAGCCTCAATGAGGCCTGCTAGCTGGATTAGATAATCATTAAATAGAATAACTAAGACTCTACAATTTAGAACTAAACAAATAAGAAAGAAGGAAAAACATTAAGTTTAGATCTTGAACCTCCTCCTTCTCAAGCATTGCCCCTGACCTAATCACAACTACAACGTGTTTAGTTGCAAGCTCAGCTGACGCCTGAAGAAGACAGAATTTAGAGATATGCTGCATACAAAATAAGCAGTGTTACAGGAGAAGTTTGTATTTACCTTGAGCGGTTGCCGGTGACCTTCATGCAAGCAGTCAAAAATCCCTCCAGCTCAACAGCTTCATATGCTGCCTTACCATCTGCCATCTAATTGCTGCTGAACCAATACAATTAGCTTTGCTGTTTAACTTGATACTATGAATTAGTTTAATTTACTTTCAATTTGCATTCAGAACGCAATTCTTTGTACACTGACACTATGCAGAATGTAATGCTCGCGTGTCAATGTTAATCAGTCGGTAACCATGTAAACGCTTAAGGGAGAGTTTGGGATTGCATTTCCCAAACGCTCTTTTTCAATTTCTCTATTTTACATTTTTTAATACATATTTTATAAATATTTAAAAATTTTATTTTAAAATTTAAAAAGTGTAAAAAAATTTTACGTAGTAAAATTTTTTTATTATATATTTTTATTATTTTTTTGACATAAAAAAATAGAGTTTATTTTTTTAAAATAGATAAAAATATCTTCTATTTTAGAAAAACTCCATTTCATAAGCAATCCCAAACGCACCCTAAGTACCTTAACCTGTCAAGAGCACTTAAGGACATCAATCCTGCCTAGAAGAGAATAGGAAACATATCACTTATAAATTCGTGAAACAGTTAATAACCACCTCCTAAAAGACATCTATATAGCATCTAGACATTTCAACAAACGTAGCATGAACATACCAATGACAAGAACCACATGAACCTTCATAATATACAAACAAGAACCTTTATTCAAAAAGGTCATTCCATAGTAGGTTGAGGAAGAAGGCCATGCATGCTGCTTTTCTGGACATGGGTGTAGAATACCCATTGTATAGTACTGAACCTGCCTCGGTTTCATCGCCCATAACAATTGCAAATTTCAACGTCCCACCAGCCACGTTGCACATCTTCCCTGGTCGTCAAACACGAGTCACATTAATCAGGCTTCTCACTTCTATATTAGCATTGGAACATTACTATCTTCTACAGTAACGCTTTTCTTCTACCAAGAAGAATTAACATTCAATACATTGACAACTCAATTTCCAAACACTTCGCGGACTGTGTACTTAAACAGTATCAGGACACTCTTCCTTGCTCGCTTGAGGATATCAGGGTATCTCATGAGCACTGAGTCTCTCCACAGCTAGGTCCTAAGAAATTCTCTTTCCTTTTTGGATACAACTTCCTACACGTCAAAAGATGAGGTGCTATATATTTTCACTATTATTTTCTAACTTTATTCTTCCTATATCAACCAATTAGAATAACACAATTACTATTTACAATAATACTTTCATAGAGTAAATTTGTGTTCTTATCATCTCAAAAATATCAATTTCATTTCACTTCATGCTTTTCTTGTAATGATCATGCCTCTCCCAGTTAGCAAAAAGAACTATAGAATTTATAGAAAAGAATATAAGGGATGAGTACACATAATATCAAAAAGCCCTAGGAACAATAAACCTACAACTTTCTCAAGTATAAATTTAAAGGACTTTGTGCATCTTTCATGTTCAAGCCATTTCCAGTATACTTTTAACCTAATTCTAAATTTGCCCACTATTATCCTTCAGATCCTTTAATATCTCAAAAGATTGCGGGAATAAGTTTATGCTTTCCTAAAACCATTTTGAGATGTTTATATGCTGCATCCCGATAATTCTTTAAATCATGCATCTTGAAAAAGATCCATATGACTTGAATCTTCTTGCATCAAAGACGTGCATGATTCTTCAGACTAACACCACGAAACACACATGCATATAACTGGAAAATATAGGTGCTATTTATGATCCAAATGAAAAGAATTCCTTTACAGTAGGGGCACTTATGTAGAGAGAAGTTTGATGGAGATGTAGACTGCACTCTCCAGTTGGGACCTAGACTGACCATTACATATTCTGAGAAGCAAGGGCCAACTGCAAAAGGTTCTAAAACTTCAACTCGATCCAAAATGGTATGCCCTTTACGTTCAGGTTAATGGAAGATGATCTGAAATCATCCCTGAAATGCATAACTAGCATGCTTGGAATGTCTCTTTATGAAGTCATGCATTATATGGTATGTCTGTTGGATTATGGTACTAAAATCTGAGTTGCCTTTACAGGATTGCAAAAGGAAAAAGAGAGATGGAGAGAGTTCATCTGGTGATATAGATCTCACACTATGTTTGGGGAGTCCCGGAAAAGGAAAAGAAGGAAAATGCTCCCAACAACCGGCCACCTCCTAACATATCCCAACCGCCAAGAGTATACCACATTTCTTGTCACATGTAGAATAGCTATCGTCTTAACTATGTAGACCATGGGACATTATTCTCTGAGGAATAAATTATATTTGGAGTAGATATTCTACGTAGAGGAGAGAAAGTACTTCTGCAGGATCAAACTTTTGATGGAAATAGTATAGACAAGCTAGCAACTGATGACAACTTATATGGAATAGGCTAACTCATGCTTAATATAGCCATGGCTCTGGGTCCTCAAAGTCACAGTGTCCACTTTCTTCTCCTGAGAAAACTTTAAGAAAATCACCATCTTTCAAATGCAATAGCTCTTTGTTATCAACAGATTTCCAAGGTTTATAAATCTCTCAGTAAAAATAAAATATATTATATTTATAAAAAAATTAACTATATTATGTATAAATGACATCCTTGTACAAGCTTATGATATGACTCGTGAAATGTGGATAAAAATAAAAATGAAATGAAACCTTCAAATTCCATAAAATACGGGATCTCACAATTGAGCCTTCTATAGGTACAGACATAAAAAGACAATATGGTTTGTAATGAGTGCAAGAAAAGACGTGGCTATTGGTTCTAAAAGAGTACAATAACTACTGTTTTACATTTAGTTGACCAAAACTAACCAGATAGAAGCATAACTCCTGTTCTTTATGCAAGAGCTATTGTTCAAATCAACCACCAATAGACTGAGTACCAAAAAATATTTATTGCCAGACTACCCAATGCCTTTCTAACAGTTTTGATCCTTATATCCTGCTTGTATAAGGTTGAATCCTCCTTTTTCTCAAACTCAACATCTTACATTAGAATAAAGACCTTTAGGTGACCACTAAAATAAAAAAAAACAATATTAGATACCCTTGGTTTGGAAACTAAAGACCACATGAATGGGAATTCACTTGCTTCAAATGCATGTTTCTTTTTTACCTTGTGGGTAAAGGTTGCGACTAATAAAAGGGTAGAAAATGAGCGACATTTGTGTTCAATAAAGAAGACCGACTAACTTTATGCTCAGAAAGAGGATGCAGCAAATTTAACTAATCCAGGAGAAACGTAGGCAGTCATGGTAATGGATTGGCTGGAACATCAAATAACTTAGCAAATCGGCATCCTTCAAGAGATATTTCCTCAAGACTGATTTATCCGGAGACTGGTTACCATTTAATTTATCCACGCCATCCAGTCCCTCCACTAAATAGAAGCTGTGAACATACTACTGGTCTACCATTCCTTTGACTTTGCCTTGGAGATATACTTTGTTCCTTCATAGTCCATCTCATAAAAGACTAGCTCCCATATTTGCTAATAGTTAGTTTACCATAGAAACCTAAACCTTTTTTATGCTATGTGCTTGGTTTAATGGTCCTACAGCCTATATATGCTATGATTGACAATGTTTGAATTTCATAAGCTTCCTACTAACTTTGAGACTTCTTTGCTTTAATGTTAGCCTCAAAATGATGGCTGGTTCTTGCAGGTTGATAGGGAGATTATAAGGATAGCTTCACCCAGAGTAGTTTACTATTGGAGGAGAGCATACCTTATAAAATGCATTGGATGCGGTTGCCGTTGTGCCTAGCTGGCACTCAGGAATCTTGGGGATTGAAATGTTCACTTCTCAAAAATATGCAGTATCATTATTTTATGAGGCCTATGTCTTTACTTATCTTGCTTTTAAGCTTTCAAATGTTTCCAAAGCTGTTTTTCAATTTTGGTTTTCTATCATTAATAAACAAATACCAGCTCTAAATTCAGCTTGTTTATTACTTATTGATTGGTTAAAAAAGTAGTTTTTCATTTTTCTATTCATAGAGCCTAGTGTATAACATCTTGTTTTCGAGCTAGTTTTCTGACATACAAGTGATTTATCTCAAGTACGTTAAGAATCCAAGACCTATGCGTGTATCATAAACTCATAAAGGACTCAAATATTTGTGAGTACGTATGCATGATAAATAGATCATTAATTCCAATCCCATGTTTCCGTCTTGATGTTGAAAACCGTAAGTCCATAACCAGAATCTCAATGTTTCAGAAACGATTTCCTTCTAATTATAGCATATTATTATTTTGATGTTCATACTCAAGAGTAATTCTATGTAGTTGGATTACATCAACTTAATTCCAAAACAGCGGCTTCCGCACAATCCCTCACACCAATTTTGAAATAATAATAGTCCTTACCTATCTCTTCTTTCTCCAAGATAAAAACGTAAAAAATTCACTTAAGAACACAGTTCTAACAAGCCCTAGAGTTTCGAAAGGGTCAGATGAATCCATGAAGAAACAGAGAAACCATCAAATTTCTAGTCGAAACATAGAAACAGGAGAAAGCTAATCAATAAATCAATTTATAATCGAAGTTTTCACTACAATTTCAGAAATTAAATTCACAAAAATGTGAAGATGCAGTAGAGATATTAGTTACCAGGATCAATCGAGAGCCAGAGCTCAAAATGAAACATTTTCTTCTTCTGGCACTGCGGCCCAGCTTTGTCTGCTCTTCTTCATCAGCCCAAACAGGAGAAACAAAAACAAGTGCTTCAAAACCATAATTGGTGGGCCACAGTAGTAGGCCCATATAAGCTATTTAACTGACTGATTTTCTTTATCTGAACTCTGAAAAGGGCCCAAAGCCTATTAACTGGCAGTTTTTATTTCTCTGAAAATCCTAATCTAAATAGAAAAAAAGAAAATTCTGAAGCTGGAAAGCATGAACAGCGGTAGCACAGCAATATCTGCTTCTTCTCTTCTTCTTCCAATCTCAAACAACTCTCAGTCTCGCCAAATATTTACACCAGTTTCAATTTCAGTCTCTTTCCCTCGCCAGAGACACGCTTCTCTCCGCTGCCGCAGCAGTAGCAATGATAACGGATCCCCAATCGGTGAGTACCAATCATTACCGTTGTTGGAAAGAGTTGTTATCGATTGATTTATGAAATTGGTTTGATAATTTGAGATTGATTGATGAGCAGGTGTTGGGAATGAAGAGAGCAGAGCAGTACTGGATGCGTTCTTCTTGGGAAGAGCATTTGCTGAAGCACTGAACGAGCGGATTGGGGTGGCGCTCGGTGAGGTATTGAGTAACGTCGGGCGGTGGCAAGCTGAGCAACAGAAGCAAGTTCTGGATTTTCAGGTATAGATCGATTCAAACAGTTGTGTGATTTTGTCGATATCTGTCTATGTATAGTTTTAGCCAACTTCAGTAAGTGCGCGCTTGTATGTAGTTTTGTTAGGCTAGAGTCGTATTTTTGGCTTTCATGTATAGGCTCGTGTCTATAACTGAGTGATGCAACTCTGTTGAGTGCAGAATCTTGCCCTAGGTTAGTAGGAAACGCATAGAAAGAACGCGTTAATGTAAGGCATTTTTATACCCTAAATACATGATTTTGCTCACAAGCATGATGCTTATGAATTTTAATTTGAGCTGACTGAGGATATGCACTTGCGAGAAGCTCTTATAATTGACAGATATCCCGCTACTGAGAAATGCTAATGGCCTACATGTGTTGGTAGGTAAACTAGACATAATAGTATTTACTAATGATCAACAATCATCAAGTTACAATTGTTTGTAGTTCAAAGTTCATCATTCAAGATGTCTTCTCCGTTTTGGCGTTAAACAGGAAACTTAATTAACAACCTGATTTAAACGTAAGAAACCCAAGTTACATGCAATACCTCTGTAGCACACTGCATAGTTAGTGAGCTCCCACCTTTTCAAGCTCAATCACTTTGGCAAAATAGGCATGTTTAAGATATTTTATACCTCTCTAATAAGGTGCAACACAAAACTTTATTCTGCATTCTATATTCTGTACAGATCTGTGGAATGCTCTTGATAGCGTTAATCAAACAACTAGGCACATAATTGCATAGAACTGTGAATGCCAATTTTTTTTCTTCATTTTAGTTCCTGCACAGAAAAACTCTGGAAAGGGCTGGATAACAAAAATTCTCTCATCTTTAAAATCATGAACACATATTGAATGGTTTTATGAACTCGTCCTTTGCACTAAACCACAAGGAATTATAGTTTTTACCAAAATTTTCCCAGGCATTTCTATCAGTGTTTTTTAGTCACACTTAATTAGCTCATACTTTGAATTTCTGAAAAATGATATGTTGGTGAAGTCTTTACCCAGCATTATGTAAAAGTACTAAACCAGACATGTAAAACTACTAAACCTGTCTGATGCAATTTTAAGGGTATTTCCTTCATTGACCCAATTTTTTTATTAATTCCAGAATGAACAACTTTGACATTATTACCTTAACCAGTTGATATTCTTTTAGGAGGAAGTTGTGGAGAGAGCCAAAAGAGCTAAAGAGCAAGCTGTATTCGAGGCTAAGGAGGAACAAAGCGGGGTTACAAAGTCGGTGACAGTATCTCCAAGCAATGGAACTGCAGCAACATCATCTCCAGCACGTAGTACAGCTGCAGATAACCCCTTTCAGGAGATGTTAAGGGACTAGTCGATGCCTCTCATATATTTAAATACTGTATTATTTGAGAGTTTCAATGCTTCATTTTGTATCGTAAAAGTAGATGATGAATTCGTAAGCTTCGTTGAATGCTACAGTTGGAGATAAGTTCATTGTTCTATCCATTTCTGGCAAGCTCTGTTCCTTTTTTGTATTTATTTGTCAGTGGAGAAACTGCACGAGCACACCTTCAAAAACTGGAATCAGGTTTCTTCGTAGTGTACTGAATACTGTATCAACATTCAAAGAAATTCAACAGAAACAGTGACAAGAATCAAAAGAAGTTCATGAACTGATGAAAACAGCCATGATTCACAAATGATAATATATCTACAAAATTAACAGGATTAATATCATAATATATACACATTGCTTCCTGTGCATGCTAAGTATTGAGCAAAGCTGCAATTACAAAAGAGTAAAAGAAATGCACAACAATTTACTTCCAATATCTGAAGTATAGCATTTCTCTTGCAAATAAGGAGTATAACCACACCAAAGATCATGGTTACATGCAAGCGAAATTCCCTACCTTTCTTTAGGACTTCGGCCTGACTTCAATGCCTTGGATGACTAGGCCAGACTTCCAATGGCCTGAAATGTTTCTAAAGCGCATACTAACCTCACCATCATCACCTTCGTTGAAGAATTCTCCAAGCTCCACCTCCATCCATCCATCACACCTTCTCCATTGTTTTGAGCATTTCATTGTCCTTGGGGGACAGTCGTACTGATGGAAGTGATGAGTGAAATATTCTATCATCAGCTGCTGCAGCTGCTCTTCATCATTAGCATTCAAATTATCCTCAAAATACACGTCCTCCTCATTATCATGATCTTGCTCTTCTCCTTGTAGTTGCTGCTGCTCTTCCTCTGTATCATGGTCTTCCTCGATATTGGCCTCCTCCTCGATATTGTATTCCACATACTCTTGATTCTCATTCTGCACAGAGTCCTCCTCTTCTTCCTCGATGTCTACATCATCTCGCACTTCATCATTCTCATACAACTGGAACAACCTGTGAGTACGATCATTAGATTGGAGCGAGAGCTCATCTTTGGAAACCTGATCTCGGACCGCCACTGAGACCTCTATGGAATGGAGGCCGTACGCATTATGCATTAGCTCGAAAACAAGGTAGACACCATAGACTATCTTCGGTGATAGAGCTTTGCAGTCGATCCTGCCATTGACGTCCAACCTACACACATCCAAAAGCTCCACTACCTCTGAGAACCTGATAACAAGAATCATAGGAAATTTCAAACTTTCAAGTACGATAAAACTCACTATAAGTTGATACTCTCGAGCTGTACACATGCTTTACAATAGTTAAAGATTGAATTCCTTACATTGTATAAATTCAGTAACTTTTTACGCGTCTAGTTAAAGATTGAATTCGTTGTTTATATAGAGTAGTTAATGATAGATGCATACTGAAAGTTGAGATTTATTTATTAATCTATATTTGAGCACAAAGTCATTTTCTTGAAAAATCACAACCACCAGAGATGAAATTACCTTGAAGCAGAAGTTACAGGCCATCTCCAGTATCGATCATCTTCACCGCAGCAGATGGCAAGCTCCTTCGCGCTTAGCATGTAGATTATATTTCCACTTGATTTCTCCAATGAAAATGTCTGTCATCATCACCATCATCATTGAAACAAACTATATTAATGACAATGTTCTTGTTAGAAGATTAAAAAAAACAAAACTAGTGAATGAACTCAGTTCTGCTAACAACAATTAAAAAACAACTTCTAATTAGTTTTTGTACCCAATTGAGCTTTGGTGGTTAAATTCATTCCAGAAATGAAAAGTCCAGGTTGATTTCCGTTTAAAAAATCAAATCTTTGGTGGTTAAAATAAAATCCGATTGGCATAAAAGTGCCAATTAGCAGAAAGAAAATTTTGAGAGAATAAATTCTTCATCACCTTGCAACCGCCGTCAATGAGCACAGGATCACAGAGACGGAAATAAAGCTCTTTTTTGCTAATCGATCCATTGAGTAAAGATCCAGGTCCTACAACGCGATCGATTATTTCCCTGTAACTCGCCGGCAAGAATTTCTCCCACACAGTATCAGACTCCACCGCTGACCGGAACACGGAGGAGACCGCTGCGGCTCTGCATGCATCCCGAGGAGTTGTCAAGGACAGGATCCGTGCCACGCAGCATTCGTCCAAACTCTGCATTGCGATTGATGGATGATTTTAACCAACTGAAGTTACTGAACGATTGCTCTACTACTGTTTTTGTTTGGATTTGGTTTGTTTTAGATTTGGAGAAGAACAAATTTTGCGCTGAAGATTGAAAGGAGATTTATAGAATCAAAAGAGTCAGAAAGCAACTTCATAGACATGGACTTTTGGGAAACAAGAGAACAATCCTGAAGTCAGCGAGCGTCCTTTTGAACTTTTCTTCGTGCCGAATTTTTGACGAAGTCGAAAGAAAAGAAGAAGTCAGAAAGAAAGACTCGGTCTTTGTTTGAACAGTTCACATACGGTTTTGTTTTAGTTTGACAAAGGTTTTGATGTGTCTCCAATTTCTTCTTCGAACAGTGAAAAAGAATTAATGAAATAAGTGATTCTCACGTCAATGCGCTGACGAAAAGAAAGCTCCTCTATCGGTAGCGTATGGAGCCCGTAAATTTAATAGATATCTGAGCTCTATTTTTCAGGATTTGTTATTTATTTCACATATTCATATTTCTTTAATATATATATATACATAGATATAAATTTTTTGTATATATGTAAAAAATAATCTGTCGAGATATCTAAATTTAATTTTTAATGTTTGATACAAAAATTTATGAGTTGAAAAAAAATTTCAGCTCAATCAAAATACAAATCGACTTCCATCGATCAAAATAATTTATTAAATTTTAAAATTTTCATTGAATATAAAAAATTATAAAATTTTAGTTCAGATTTGAACATATTTTTATTTGATTCTTTATCAAAATTATATAAATAGTAAAAATTAATAAAAATAGTAAAAGTTTACGTATTGGAATTGTTATTCTAACTATTATTTTTACATTTATCTTCTACTTCAAACTTTATTTAAAACTCCGAAGTTTCATAACCAAATGTAATTAAAGGCGTGTTTCAAATGTTCATAACTGAGTTTTGTGAAAATAAAAAGTAAAAAATAGAATTTTTTAAAAAATGAAATGAAAGTGGAGTTCTTTTTTTATATTTCAATAGATTTTAAAAATATGTTAAAACTTAAAAGATATAATTATATTAAAAAATATGTAAATAAAAAAATTAAAACTGAAATTCCGTGTGTGAAAATAAAATTCTAAATTTCTTATGTAATTGAAATATATGAACTATTCGGAACTCAAAATCTAGCTCAAAAAAATAAAATTACGGACGTTTGAAACACGTACTAAAATACGAGAACTCAAACTCCCTTTCTTTTTCGGAACTTACAATTGCAACAACTAAAATATTGCTTAGTTACAGTAGTTACTAAAATTTATCAGCTCCATGTACGACGCGTCTGGACTTATTGTCCTAGCAATTGAAGTCAGACTCGAGTAGACAGCAAAATGTATACAACTGAAAATTTGTATGGAAGGTCTGTGCTTGGGAACATGTAACGAGTAATATTCTGGATAATCTGAGAACTAGGAATCACTGAAATGAATTCACAAATTTTACTTTTTAGAGTAAACAGCAACTGTCAGAAAGATTTGAGCTTCCTTTCCCGTACAACGAAGTATCTGAACTGCAATTAGATCAAATAGTACCATGCCTTCTAATCCTTTGGCCTTACCTCAATTCCTTGGATGATAAGGCCACTCTTCCAATTCCCTCCTTTGATCTCCAAAAGGCTCATATCAATTTCGCCCTCATCCCCGCAGTCATTGAAGAACTCCCCCAACTTGATCTCCGTCCACCCATCACTTCTTTCTTGTGGCATTTCAGGTACCCCATGGACTTCACTAGGCTCCTGTGCAGGGGGAAACATCACAGCCCCACGCCATGTCATTAAACGCTGCAGCATGTTTGAAGGACGAACTGGAGCTCTACCAATTATAGGCACTTCAGCACTGCTGAGACGTGCAAAGCGCTTATCTTCATAGTTTCCCAACCTCACGACTGTCTCCTGGTAAGGGGATTGAAGACCATGTGACCTTTTGGCTACCTTGAAGACGAGATAGGCAGAGTAAGTAGTCTTCCTTGACAAAACTTTGCAATCAATCCGCCCATGAATCTCTAACCAGCATGCATTCATAAGTTCCGCTACTTCTGCAAATCTATAAACCAGAAACCTTGTCAGGTAAGCGTACAAGGTCAGCTACAGTAAGATCTACAGATTAACAATGCGCATTTTACCTACCAAAGCATCAACTTTAACCTCGTACCTGATATAAATTCTTTAAACAATCACATTCTATCCTGAACATCTACAGAACTCATCAGTTAGACAATTCAGTGCTATCGACAAAGTCATCCACCGCGCACATACCTACAAAGTCACTATACACCTTCAAACAATGACATACCTACAAAGTCGTAAGACATTGTAGATTAAACTAGCGCCCTTCTGAAAGATGAAAGATAACAGGTCTCTAGTTGCTATGCCGTTTTTTTTTTTGTTGTCATAGTAACATACTGACAAAGACCTATGTGACTCACGTTTGTCCAACGTTTCATACACTCAGCATTTCAATTACCTGTAGTTTCCTTCTATTACCAAGCAAGTTATCAAAAGCAGAGACCAAAAACATGCATACTTCCCTTTGCCATTTGTCATCATCGCCAGATTAAAAAGCTGGATTTGACGTTAGAGTAGGATCAAGCATACATGCACTGCCAAACATCTTCATTACATAAATCAACTGACTATAATTTTTGAAGAGCAAAAGAAGGTAGCAAAACATAGTAGGATTATAGGAGGCTCAAGTTTGTAACGAGCTATAGTCTCCTCCATAAATAACTTGACACCAATGTAATAGAAAGATAAACCTTTTCTTCATTGTTTTGATAAAGGTCAATTTTTTCCAGAAAAGGGGGGAAAAGGAATCTTAACCAAATATAGAAAAAAATACCTGGAGTCAGAGAGTGTTGTCCATCTCCAGTAATGTGGAGTATCTCCCCAAACAATGGACAGCTCTCTTGCTGCAACCATGAAGCACTTCTTCCCACTCCTTTTCTCCAACCAAAAACTCTACATCCCAAAACAACAACACAAACAAAAAAAAAAAAAAGAAAAATACACCCACCAATCAATTTCACTGAATCGTAAAAATGAACAGAATTTCAACCAAAAAATGATAGTAATATACCAATTTCCCGTTATCGATTAGGAGAGGTTGGCAGAGCTGGAAGTAGAGCTGGCGCTTGGAAGGAAAAGAGGAAAAGGAAATTTGATCGGCAGAAGCAGAACGGGAGAGAATTTGATTACAGTCGGGAGGAAGAAACCGTTCCCACACAGTATCGGAGTCCGCTGCAGAACGGAACGTCGGCGAGACTAAGGATAATCTGCAGGCATCACGAGGACAAGTAAGAGAGATCGCGTGCGAGATGCAGCCTTCCGGCAACGAAGCGAACACGCTGCCACTACTACTGTTGCTAATGCTGCAACCATCAATGCTCTCCTCCGACATCTCTCTCTCGCACTCGATCTCTATCTATGGGTTTGTGTTTGTGGACTTTGTTTAACTGCTAGCTAGGGAAAGAGAATGACAAATGAATGAAACGAGCGAAGCAGGAGAAGAACTGTGAATGAAGCGGTGCATATTACTATTTATAGAGATGGAATGAAGGTGTTTGGAAAGAAGAAAGACTTAACCTCGAAGAATGAATAATAGTAGTAGAATATTCGTAATAAAGTAAACTTATTTGATCTTTCGAAAAAAAAAAAAAAAAAGGAGAAGATTAGATAAAGACCATAGCCCATATTATATAGGTAGATAAGTAATTTGTTCTGTTTGCAAAAACAAGCCTCCATTAGTCGCTTTTTTGTTTATAACAACACTTCAACAGTCCTCTTCTCCAAAACCGGGTTGCTTATAAAAGCTAAAAGAGATTCTTAGGGGACCGATAATTCTAAAAAGTGATAATCAAGGGCCTGGTATCTGGTTCGCTGGTATTTATTTCTCTTTCTTTTTTTCTAGGTGATTGTTTGTGGGTTGCACGAGACGAGCCCCATGCAAAGAAAGAGAATAACGGGGGCCCGCGAGATGAATCGGGTCTGAGTCAGGAGTCCATTTGAAAGCCACACCGCAAAATTGTTCTTGTTTCAAAAAATCATAAGCACTGAAGCTTCAAACTGTTTTTGCTTCGTCATCATACCATACAAACAGAAGACCATATACATGCATACACAAAAACAGGACACTTTTCTTTCCAAAGCTTCTGATCATCATTCAAAAATAAGCTGCAGCTTCGCTTCCCTCCCATGGTAAAAGAGTAATGAAGCACCTCAGGCCAAAAATAAAATGATAAAAGAGAAAATCAATAAAGAGAGAAAAACTGCAGTAAGTATACACATATCATATATGTGATGACCTTTCTAATCTCGCCATTAGTAAAAAATACTAGCAAAACATTAAAGCTGCTAATTCATCCCAAAAATAATTTACCGACTGAGTCAATCCTCTTCATCATCTGCTTCGGGTGCTTCTTTTAGCCACTGCAGAGCATTTTAGACATCAGCAATGGGTACACCCAAGGTAGAGAAACACCACTTTATTATAAGGAGCGAAAAATTAAATTGGTGTCCAAAAGATATTTAAGCTCGTGTTACTTGCACAAATAAAACAGCCGACATCTACTTAGGGATAAACTCAGAAACATCCAACTAGAACAAAGAAGTTGCTGTTTTTTGAAGTATATGGATAACTTGAGTTAAATTTCAAAACATACCGTTATAAAAGGTTCTGACTGCTTGAGAAAGATCTTGTCAGACTCATCTGCACCTTCCTTCTCCCTCGCCCATGAGAGAACGGCATCTTCAGTGACAATGTCCTCGTTGTACAAACAATTGAGTACCTAGCAAGCACACCAAGTTGAATGAATATTGGAATTCCATTACTTTAACATGCAACCATATGAGGGATCTCTTAAAAATTTGTGCATCTAGGCTATCAACAATCAACAATTTGTGTTTACTCAAAACTTATATGAGCATCTGACTCCAAGCTAAGGCTCAATCTTTCATATAGAACTCACATTATCTTGACCTGATTGGAAATTTTAACTTTTGCCACTATGCAGTCATTGATAACTACCACATCTTTCAAATTCCATAGTTGGAAATATTAACAATGACAGTTTTGCAAAGCGAAGTATGGTTTCTACGATCAACACTAAAACAAAGCTGGTTGTGTTTGCAATAGATCAATTCCCTACTGCACATGGGAGTAAAGGTACCCGAGAGAACAGAGGCGAAAATGCTGTAGCAGACTCTAAGCATATCTCCTCAAACTTCAGTATCACTTCAATCTGCCACACCATGAAGTAGAAAGCAGGATCAGAATCTGTTTTCATGCATACATGCAGACATGTGGGAATATTTTAAAGCAAGAATGGCTGGGCACAACCAACAGATAAGGACCATAAGGTTACTTCAAGGTACAAAATTAATGGCCATGACAACCATAACTTCATCAAATATGGATACACCTAGTAGCTTAGCTTTATCATGACTAGCTTACAGGCAAAAGCTTATAACAACTTTCTAACTTAAATATACGAGGACCTAAATTTTCAGCAAACTAGATGATCTTAGTCAAATTATACATGTTTAAAGGAATCTTATGTTGCTTAATCATGTTTCTTCAAATAAAATTTAACAATATGCCTAAAACAGAATATAAATAAGTAATTGTCCAACAAAACAACTAGAAAGAGTATCTCACAGAAGTATAAGAAGTTATCAATGGCCTCATTTTCAGAACAAAGAAGTCACTTTAACAGATGCACATGTCTAAAGGTAGAAAACCAATTGTCAATAGACAGAACGGAGCATAGTTTGAATATTGAGGCTGTCTAGTCTAAATGCAGCTAATAAAAGAAATACCTTCATGCACCTTACTTACAACTACAAGAATATGCAACTCCATTGCAGAGAGAAAGGAAGACATAATTAGTCTGTGAAATTAGTTTTGTATCCAAAGATGTACCAAAAATGCTGCATACCAGCAGTTGCTTTAGTGAAGACAACAAGCATTTAGATAAGCAACCAGATAATGAGATAATGACATGTAGATGTATTATATAAACAGAGGAAAAAAGTAGCATGATAACCTCCTCATCTTCAGTTTTCAGATAATACTTAAGAAGATCCTTCCACCTCTTTATTTCTTTGATGCTATTTGAAAGAAGCTCACCTAACCACAGATTCACTGCAAGTTAGTGAAAATTGTGTATGTTCTTCGTTTAAGCAATAAAAGAACCTGAACAAATTACACCACATTCAAAAAATTGTTCATGAAAGAAGGTAACAATTATTCTGCAGTAAAGAATGGCATAGGCATTAATGATTTGCGAAAAGGATTGTAGACGAGAATAATTTGAGAGTAGACCACTCGGACTTAGCAAGTGGCTTATAACCCCATGAATTTTATCTATGAACCCCAGAGTAATTCACTAAAGCGTGCTTACTTACTGTTAGAGGAATAAGGAACCATTAAAGCGGTTCTCATTATGGCATGGAACAATGCACCAGCACAATCTGCTTGTTCCATGTTGTATGACAAGCTGCAAAGAGTAAATTAAATGCATCACTTTTAGAGTTTCTTTCAAAGTGAATCCTCATACATGAAGTTCAAGAACTTATTATAGCCAATAATAATAGAGAAGTTAAAACGTCTACCGTAATGAGTTTATCTCCAAGATCACGTTTTCTTGATTTACGCCAGTAAGAGCTCTACGAAAGGTTGCTTCCACCTTCAAAATCACAGCATATAGATATTAACCTATGATACGAGGGGAACTGATGCAAGTCAGAAGGAAATTCTTCTTCAATCACCTCTTTTTCGAAGTCAACATAATCTCTATAATCCTCGCTGTCATCGGTACTCTCAGAATCAGGTAGCAGCTCCCCAGAAGCTGGAATACTAGTGGAATTCTCATTCAATACTTCAGGCTCAGCATGAACAGCAAGGGATAACTCCTTGAGCTTTTCAGAAGGAATTGGAGCAATTGAGTGTCTCCACTCATCCTCATGTCCACCCTCACAGGAAGACCAAATATAACCAGCTCCAGAAACACCAACCTAGGACAAAAACAAAATACACATTTTCATTAAAAAATGTTATAAACAAAAATATAGCATTAAGCATCTCAACTGGTTTGACGTAAATACAACAGAAGTATTCTAAATACAAGGAATCCCTAATCTGCAGGTATGCTCCAACTTACCAACATGCAGACTGAAAATTATATTACAAGTAGTGCACTTTGTCATGAATGCGTAGGAGAACACAACCATAGTTAGATGACAACATTTTACTGAAGTACCCTTTCAGACTTCTGAAAGCAGACAAAATAGGATTTAACTAGGAAAGTAAAATAATTCCTACAATGCTGCTGCCTGATTCACATAGTTGGCAGTCATGCAACACATGAAACAAAAATGATAAAACAAAGGGATTGAACCATACATCAGAAGCATCTGACGGTTCAGTATCTGGAGAATCCTCTGCAGGATTAACATTTTTGTTCGCCACACTTGCAATTGCTGCGACAGCAAATATTGCTATCAAATTCCGGTCAAGACTATAACAAACATAAGCCAATACAAAACATGTACAACTGTAAATTCAAAAGAACAATCACATTACCAAGGAAACTTAGTAAAGATTATTATTAGAGATTACCCAAGGCACAAATCTATAGGACAAGCAATAGAAAGACTCCAAATATTGATGCAGATTTCAAATAAGGTAGTTGTACTTCTAATTTCTATTGCTAAAACTTTCATAACAAATTGTTTGATAGTTGACCAGTCTTTATTGCTAGAACTCAAATTGCCAAATTGTTGATATCAAGTCTCAATCTACCAAATGAAATTTTCTCTATTCAAATTAGTTCTTAAATGATAGTGTAATGAAGACTGGAAAAGAGGGCTGAACCAGATTACCACACATACACGCACGCATATGCGCGCGCACAACTCATATATTATATATATAGGAGGAACAGGGCATCCCTCACCCATAATGTATAGGAACTCATATATATTATACAAAATTCTCTATAGGAATGTAAAACATTAAAAAAGAATGAATATATAAGATTTGCGACTTTACATGGGCTGTCTACAACACCACTGCTGGTACCCACATACTCAAGCTCTTCGTCACTATCTTGCTTGAATGGTTGAGGCAGCAAAGAGACTTTCGAATATGTAGGAACCACAAACTTTTGTCCAACTTCAACCTACATATTAGCTTTTATACTCAGGAATTCATCAATTAAAATTCAGAGGGAAGGAAATCCCAAAAGCATTCAGACTGGGTAAACATATAAATCTCTAAGTTAATGTGCAGTAGGGAAAAAGAAAAGAAACAAAAATCAATAATTACTACCTGTTTACCTTAAAAGATAATATAACGCCAGGTTCCACAACTGAACCCGCCTTCAAGCGGACACCATCGCAGACTAATGCATAGCTCAATTTGCAATCATCTTCAATAGTGACATTATCCCATATGTAAGAACCTTGGATTGAGACGTTGTGGCCAATAGCGCAGCCTTGTCCAATAACAGAATTGGATATAGTGCTTTGGTCGCCAATGGTTGTCCCCTTTCCAACCAAGGAAAAGCCACCAAGTTTTGCAGTGTGTGATAGGTTTACATCTGGAAAGGAGAAATTAACTTTTTTTTGACAACAAAAGAAATGTTCCGCAGATTATACAATATGAGTACATAGCAGTATACATAAGATCGCTGCATGATCATGAAATAGCGACTTTCTCATTACATGAATAAAGTAGTGTCTGTCCAATTTATTGAAGAAAGGTAAGGAAAATTAAAAGATCCTCATTTACCAGGTCCTTTGTAGATTCCAAGCCTATCTAACTTAATCTGCATGGAACTGCTGAAATATTGAACATCTGGCACCAAAGGGTAGGTCCATCGTTGGATTATGTCCTTGCTGATTGTGTCATAGCTTCTGAAATTCTCTACCCTTGCAGCATAGCTTGAGTATATCTCATGTGTGTAAATTTTGTAACCCATAATCTAGTAATAAAGAAGGTAAATAGTTTATAGTTAGCATCAAATATAGAAAACCTGTGCACCCATCACAACTACTTCCTGAAGCATAGAACTTTGACATCAGTACTCCTAGATACTGGCTAGCATAAACCAAAAAAGGCGTCAAAATAACAAGATTGGATTGACTGAAACAAATTGCTTAGACAAACTTATGAACCATTAACCCTACAACTTCTCATCAAACATATGCAGTCCATAGATCTACTGATGGTGATTTACACGAGAGGAAAGGAAAGAAAAAGTAAATACAATGACTGCACAATAACGGCTGCTTTAACATAGTATTGTTTGGTATCTTCTGAATCCCAAGGAAAACTCTTGGCCTTTCATGTGAAATGATAGATCACTTCACCGTAACTTTCCGAACCTGTTTTCATTTGTCTACGGAGACAATTTGTCACTAATTTCATGCAATGAGTTTTATGCTCATAAAAAACACCTGAGACAACAGAATTTCATAACCATGGTTTTGTTTTTCATGTTTTACACTCTAATCCTGGCCACAATCACCACACAATTGCTACTTAATATAAACTCTTATATGTCATCCATCTCTATTTTACTTACTAAAGTTTTCAGTACATTGTTATGCTCATGGATTTCTGCGGGTCCAGAAAACCACCGAATTGTAATAAGTATATCGTCACATCCAATTGCTATTTAGTTCAGCAAAAGAGAATGCAACAAACTAGGCAGGAAAGCAATATAATAGAAAATTCTATTTAATCATCTGTAGATAGCAATTGAACTGATGGAAATGTGAAAAAACTATAAATTACAATCCAAAGCATCTGGTACTGAATGAAAATACGAATAATAAACCTTACTTCATCATCGAGTAAGTTTTTAACAAAGTCACGCCTAAGATGTTGGTAATCGAAGTTATCTGCAAAGAGGCTCAGAACTTCTGGAGAGCAAATATCTATATAGCAATCCTGCAGAAGCCAACAAAGACTTATTTTAAATATGTATGACATGGAATATGTTTAAGAAAGAATGAAACTTGTGGATCTCGAAGCACGCAAAGGACACTGTTGCCGATTCTTGGACATGAAAATAGAAAATCAATGAGAAGAATAAACAACATGCCAATTAATTGGAGCCAAGTCATAGAAGGGTTATAAACCAACTAAATTTTGAATTTACTCATGCATAGTAAACCAAATAGTGTTGAAATTCATATAAACTGGATGGATTTACAACACATTCTCACAAAAATATTGACTATTATTTATAAGATACAAAAGGATGAAACTCTCCATAAAAGGAAAATCAAAAGTGAAAATTGGAGCAGTCACCTCTTTATCGGTGTGCATACAGAGAGCTGGAACATCAGCAAGTTTTGCTCTGTCAAGAGAAACAAACTGCTTCATATGATGTTCCTTGTCCTCGTACTGGAGAAGCTCTTTTGTGTCTGGATCAATCACCATAAGAACCTCGTCATTACCAAGTCGAGTTTGGTGAGTAAGCGGTGAAGACTTGGCATGTTTGATGATCATGGTCATCACAGCAAGGGGGTCCTTCTTTCTCCTTTCCTTGTGTTCTTTAAGTGCTTGAACAATGCTCATATTGCTAACTGTGTCACCGCTGATGAGGATGAAATCTCCTTGAATCTTCAGATACAAAAGGGAAACAAAGAGATAAGCAGAGACTTCTCAACACTAACAGTATCTCATACTTGAAATATTTACAGAGAAAGATGCCAACTTTGGTAGAGATAAAGCTCTATTCTGCTGAACTTAAAGCAATAAAAAATGTGACTTCTCCTCCCAATATCAATCCAAAAACAGACGGAATACTTACGACATTTTGCTCGTAGATGAACCGCATGGCATCGCCAGCACTGAAGGCCTCCTGTGACTCCAGAGGAATGACTTTGAATCCCTGCTGCTTCGTCCACTGTGAATCACTCAAGAAATCCTTTACCTGCTTCGAGTGGGCACAGCAGAACACAAACACTTCTTCAACTCCAACAGATTCAAGCCAAGCGAGAGCATATTCAATCATCGGCACACCAACTAGAGGCAGTAATACCTTTCAAAGTCCCCATTACAAACTACGATTTCAGACAGCAGATGAGAAATCAAATTAGAATTGAAGTTAGGGTTAGGGTTTCCGGAAAACCTTAGGTCGTTCGAGAGTAATTGGTCTGAACTTCTGAGCGAAACTGTCAGCGAGAAGAACCGCCTGGAGAGGAGTGCGGGCGAGAACTTCCGAGTCCTCTACCGAAGCGGCGCCGCCGGTGCCGGTACGAGAACTCTTCTTCCCAGTTACCGCAGCCATCGATATGGCTTGCTCGCCGCCGGCGAAACCCCTGACCGTGCGAGGGTTTTAATAATTCGAAATTGATTTGATTAAATAATAACGTTTTCCTTCTGTTTGTTTCGATTTTCGAATGAACCAGTAATAACAGAATAAAAATTAAACTAAGAGGGGTGATCGTGTTATTTGCAAAAGCAAAATTAAAGGAGCAGCGGTAAAAAAACAGAAAAACCTGTAATAATAATCAGTTAGGTGGTAGCTGATTGAGGTCCATATGAGGCCCGGTTGTTAACGGGCATATTTTAGGCAGCCCAGCTTTGGAAAATAAATAAGGAATTATTGAATTTCGAACTTCTATTTTGTTAACAAATACGAGTATACACTTGACAACGAGTCCCTACGTTGTATAACGAGTTAGAAACGTATACCCAATGGCAAACTCGAAACATTCTGGCAAACATGATTTTTGTTATATGGGCTTGGGCTTTTAATAATTTAACCCTTTCTCTGAGCTGGGTTTAGAATTACGTCGTTGGGCTGGATTAATCTTTTTCTTTCGATTTAATTAGGATGCGTTTAAAATTACGTTTCCTGAACATTTTTTTAATACATATTTTATAAAAATTTAGAAAATTTATTTAAAAATTAAAAAAATTTTAAAAAAATTTACTTAATAAAATTTTTTTATTACTTATTTTTATAATTTTTTAAAATAAAAAAATATAACTCATTATTTAAAAAAATAAAAATATTTTTTATTTTAAAAAAAATCTATTTTATAAGCACTCCCAAAATGCTCTCTTAATCTTGTGTTGAAAAGCATTAAGAATCACCAGAAAAGCAGAGAAATATAGGAGACAGTTCGAATGTGTTATTAAAATATAATTTTTCTAAATAAGAATTATTTTAGATGAATTTGAGTTTTTGATCTATAATATTAATAAAAACTATATATATATTAGAGATGATATTTCAAATTTTCAAGCATGCCCTAAGCCGGCAACTAACGTTTTGCGATGAAACTGTATGAACAAATACACAGAGAGAGCGTTCGAGATTGTTTATGAAATAAAACTTTTCTAAAATAGAAGATATTTTTATTTTTTTAAAAAATAAATTTTATTTTTTTTATTTTCAAAAAAATAATAAAAATATGCAATAAAAAGATCTCATTACGTAGAACTATATTTTTTAAATTTTTAAATAAAATTTTTAAATTTTTATAAAATATGTATTAAAAAATATATAATTAAAAATTGAAAATTTCTATTGGGGAAATATAATTCCAAACGGACTCATAGATAGATAATAAGTTTCGTCTTCCAAAGAAAGAGATTTCTTACCTTTTTGTGAAAGCTATAGAACGCCTGCAGTGGAAGATAATCCAGCATGTTTAACAACGTAATTGAATACTTAATGCATCTACAATCTACAACGAGGGCAGCAAATGGGCCAGCCTGGCCTAAAGCTTTATTTTAAATTTCTTAATTGTTTTTCTCATCCGTTTTTATATACATTCATAAACAAAGACGACATATATAGTAAAGCAGAGTTTCACAAAAAAAAATATATAACGAACAAGAAGCATTCAGCACTTTATAATCCAGAAGCAGAAGAATTTTATCTTCTCACGTTACAGCTATTTCGTTTCCATGAATAACCGTAGATCTATTGCTAGCTAAAACATCAGTATCAACATTCACAACTTGCACCAACTTAACACGTACATATTATTTAATAATTAAAAATATATTTAAAATGGATTAATCATTTATCAAATTTAATTTAATAAAGTTAATTATTAATTTAATCTATTTTTTTACTTAACTTGTCATATTTTAATTTAATTCATTTAATTTATAAATTTCATTAAAATTAATTTATTTATCTTGAATATATAATACCTAATAATTTTCATTTCTATTATTAAAATTTAATTTTATAAATATTAATTTAATAATTTTAATTACTAAATTAACTGAATTAGAATTATAATTTTGAAAGTTATAAATCTATTCGAACTTCATTTATTAATTCATATTCTCAGCCCCTTCCTGCGAAGCAAAAATTTCAACATTACCACCACCCTGAAACATGAAGTGCCTTGCCGGTCACTAGCCGGCAATCTTAAGCATCCGCCAATCAATTGTCACCTGTTGATCACATTTAATTACCATACAGCTACCCATCAATCTAACCATTGTAAAGTCTAAACGATTCAACAACTACGGTCTGTCGCATTGATTTCGATACCATATATTCCAATGTTGACCTAACCATGTCGGCAGCATTAGCATTTATAAAATTTTGAAACCTCACAACCACAATCTCACTTTTACGTACCAACAAAAAGGGTACACATAACTGCAAGCAAAAACTCTATACAGAATATCCAAACAGCAAACGGAAAAACCATAATGTATTTAGATGTAACCATCCACATACGGATGAGTTATCTTCTACTACCCGCTTTTCGGTGGCCAACCGTGCAACAACTTCTGGTGCATTCCATAATCTATACATGGTAGTGGATTTAATTAGACAGCGCCTGCAGAACTAGAAACATTACTATCTATGTTAAATTGTTTAAGTTCCACTACTTGCGGACTCAGGATACTAGAGCTAAATGACGTTATCGAATATATCTTGGAATAAAGAGTATGAAACTCATAGCAGATGATGCATCACAGTTTTTTCAGAAAAATATTGAAACAAACATGGATGCTTGCTGACACCAAGTGAAAATTCTGATATTTGTCCATGCTGTGACCAGTGTGTTCTACGAGATTGTTTGGAAGAAACTTCAATCCCCATGAACAATAATCAGAACCAAAAACCGACTCAAACATTACCAAAAATCACACTTAGAATCTAGCTACACAAAGAGTTTCGATCTAGTGCAGAACATAGAATCACTAGACAAGCACTAGCTGTAACACATCTTGAAAATCTCACTAATATAATTGCGGTATTGATAATAACGAACAGCACATACCTATGTACGAGCAAAAAACACCAAGAGAGTTCTTAAGAATTTCTGAATATGGTACCACATAGACACTAAATCCAGCTGATCTGAGAGATAGCAGAAATGTTAGACCCCAAGTGATCAGGAAACTGGCGGTGGCTTAATGAGCTTCGCAGCCTCTGCAGTAAGACCCGCGCTCGTGATTGTCTGGTAAGCAGTTGTTGGCCCCACAGTACTTGACGCATAGTACATCGGTCGTCCATTGCTATCATAAGCCGCTGCTTGCGGCGCCGTCACAGACTGAGACTGCGTTGGACCAACGGCGTAGTACCCTTCTGGTGGTGCAGCAGCAACTACTCTCGGCACAGCTGCGTAGTATCCCTGTCCGGCCTGGGTGTACCCTGGCGGGATGAAGTACAGTGCCTGATCACCGCCAGCGACAGAGGTGAACCTTGCTGTACGTGGTGGCTCTGGCCAGTAACCCGTCGGAGAAACCTTTGGAGCCGTGATCTGAGACACTACAGGGGGTAGAGGGGTGACAGTGGGCTTACCTTCTTGTGCAATAGGAACAAGAAAGTCCGCCGGGGGGTAAGCCTTCGGCGCGACTGCTTCGTCGATGCCGTTCTGCTTCACCAGTGGCTTCTCATGCCCGTCGTCGCAGATCTGAAGCCTTTGAACATCCTGAATCTGGCTGTGTATTTCCTGTGACTCTTCCTTAACATTCTCTGTTGTCACCATAGCAGCAGCGGTAGCAATTTCACCATTCTCCGGTTGCGGCGGAACCAACGCTGGCGACGAATCCTTCACTTTATCCAAGCCAAAGAGGTAATCGGGCAGCTTCTTATGGGGCTGCGGAGCTGTAGGAAGAGGAATAGAAGCGACTGCAGGCACAGAATTGAGAGCGTCGACGAACCACTGCCTGTCGGACTTGATCTCCGACGAATAATTCGAATTATTAGAATTAGAATTCGTTTTAGATTTCGAGTTTATCATTGAAAAGAGAAACAAACGGAGTCGGGCGACAGGTTTTGGCGTGGAGCGGAAAAGCCTGTCGTACTCCAGCATCATGTGCTCGATATCTTCATCGTTGGTAACAGAGATTAACGAATCGAGATCTTCTCCGGGAAGCTGGTACTTGACGCAGAACTCATCAATAGCGGCGCCGGATAGGGAAGAAAGCCTAGAGAGCACGGCAGGAAACTTAATCGAGCGTTCGACTGTGAGAATCTTCGTGTCGCCGCCGACATAAGAAAGCTGATTATCATGCGGTCGTGGCTGGATATGGCCGCCATAGCTAAACATCAGCTTCACCTTACCGCCGCCGGGAGCGGCGTTCGGCGGCGGTATATCTTCCCAGACAGCGTTATTGGGGTCCACATCGATCTCGCGAGAGCGAGGAGAAGAGTCGCCGGACTCAGGGTATGAAGAAAAAGAGTAATTCTCCATCGCCGAAGGAGGCGCGCTGGAATAAGGGTCCTGCGAGCGCTCTCTCTGTGTTTCTCTCTCTAGATATCAAACTGGCGTGGAGTAGAACTCTTCCGGTGGAAGATTTCCAACCAAAGCGGAGACTGTTTATATAAGCGGCGAGAGTGACTGCTGTGAGACAGCAGGTCCCACAAAGTTTTCTCATCTAAGTTGCGTCTCCCCAAACAATTGCAGTATCAGGCCAGTAAGAAAATTGTTAAACATTCTTGATACCGTAGGGACTTTTTGTGCTTTTAAAACTGTTATTGGGTTAGTAGAAAAAGAATGTTACCTAATTTGCGAGATCCGAACTCTGGTAATGTGTTTAGGATTTCGTCATCCCTCCTGTGGCAAACAGATTCGTAAGGTCAATGATTGATCGGATCAAGTAAGGTAAAAATTAGCTTAATATATGATAAAAGTAATTTATATTATTTTAACGTTTGGAAAACATGAGATAGCAATGAGGTGAATTAATAGTTTATTTTAAGAAAATCAAACAAAAGTTTAAAAAGTTGAAGAAAATAGTGATTTTTGTTATTAAAAATTACTGATTTGATACAATTTTTTTTGGTGTCAGCTATTTTCTTTGTTGTTTTCATTTTTTCTTGTTAGTATAAAATGGAATTTATAAATAAATTAAAAATATTCAATAAAGATACTGATATTAATAGGAGATAGTAATAAAAAATCATGAAATGGGTCATTCGCTGTACTACTAGACAAGGCCTAAAGTTTATATTACCAGATTAATTATGCAAAACAAAAAACTTAATGTGCTGGGCAGCCACGTGGGTTTGCAGGCAATGGGACCCACCAATGACTGGGTTTCCTCATTCGCAGCTCGTTGCGCTGGACCCGGTACACGCGTGAAACAAATCAGAGAAGCTCTAAATTCCGAGTCTTTGGAAGCATACGGCCCATTATGTGGGCCATGTTCTAATCGGCCCATTATCTAAATTTCTAAACATATGTTTGACTCTACTTCATTAATTTTATAAAGAATTTTAATTTGAAAATTTGAGTATAATTAATTTTATAAAGTACAGGCGAAATATCTCTTGAAAGGAGCTAGAGATATTCTTATAACTTCCATTTACGAAATATCACAAGTTTGAGATTGTGTAGTTCTTCTGGAGTACGAATGTTTAAAATAAAGCTAATGTTAAATTTTTTCTAAAACCTTTTAAAATTATAAGATTTGTTTAGAAAAAATTTATTATAAATACAAACAAACATTTTTTGAATCCTTCTACAATAAAGCGATTAATAAAGAGTAAAGTATTACTTTAATCACCATAGAAGATTATGGAAAGTTATACTCAATATAGTAACCCAGGCTGGATAATTTAAATAAGAGCTTGAATTAAAATGGTTAAGTAAAAGAAAGCCAGCAAAGATACAACCAATCATGGCTCTGTAGTAGTAGCAGCAGGTGCTTACACAGTTCAGTCAAATTAAGAAAACAATTTTTTAGAAGTGGAAGACATGTGAACTTGTTCTGAGATGAGAAACAAACACGTTTCATGCTCTCCTGTGAACAAGAGAAGAAATGCGAAAGAAATATCATCAGTAACAGGTTGGAAGAAAGTTACCAAAACTAGTTAAATTTTGTTCCTCGGAGCTGAAGATTACGCGTGAAATGAATAAGAGCTGAGCTGTTTGTTTGTTGGTAAACTGTTCTTCTAAACAAAGCAAGACATAACACAGTAAAAATTGCTCAATCTCAAAATTTTACGAGTCTTTTCTGTGGAACTGGCAGCAAGGATAACATGCTATGAGCACGAGCAATAGGCGTAAATTATAATTAAAGTGGGGCAATCTATTAAACAAAGATTTCACTTCATTCATTCGGTAGGGAAAACTTCTGAATATGAAGAAGCAAGCCATTATTTTCCTCCTACCTTTTTTCCATCAGTCATACTCACGGACTCAGACTACAAGTTATTTACATTATCATCAGGCTTCGGTAATCATATTTCGAAAGATTAACTACCTTAATTAGTTAAACACCACCGCCTTCCATCATATTTATGAGCTACTTAAGACGCGTTTTAAATACACATAATTAAATTTTACGAAATTAAAAAAATAAAAAATACGTAAAGTATTTATATAATTAAAATTTAGAAGCAATCAATGGGAATAGATGCTTTCTGGTTATTCATTGCCAGATTCTCATATAAAATGTACTGCTGCTTAAATTAAATCCCTAAAGAAAAGAGATATTAGGTGGCCACGCCATATGCAGACACAGTCCATGTAGAAGACAAAAAAAGAAAAAATTTTAGCAAATTGTATGGCATAAAATTATACAGAAGAGCATTTTGAAGATGGATATAAACGTTTGCAAGGTCCATGGACAAAAAAAAACCTAATGACTTTTGCCTCTAGAGGTTAGTAACCTTTCTATAAACACATCACTGCAAAATCTACTGTGTTCTATCTGGTTGTTTGAGGCTTTAAGAATATCGACTTGACCAGCTGGATCCTCAATCCTCCATTACAAAAAGCGAATTGAAAACAAACACTGATATTTTTTACTTCAGTCAGGAGCACATCAACGTAGCAGATCATAATGATGATGAACAGATCAGTTTTTTTATTAATTTTAATTATATAATAAAATTGGTAAAATTTTTATTAATTAATTTTAAAATTATTATTATTATTATTAAATTTTATTTTTTAAGATAAAAAATAAAATTTATTTTTAATAATTGAATAAAAATAGTTTTTTTAAACATTTCCGAACACACTCTTAATAAACTGCTGAGAGCGGCATTTTCCGATAAAAATATCTTCAGGTTGAGGGCAAAAAGAATAAAAAATTTACAGCTTGTGCTTTAAATTGATAAAAAGAAACTGTCTACCTTCTCGTATACGTTAGATACGCTGCAAGGCGCTGGGATTGCGTTTTTTAAATCTTCTATTTTAATTTTTTATTTTATATTTTTAATATATATATTATAAATATTTAAAATTTTTTTAAAAATTTAAAAAATATAAAAAAAAATTTATATAATAAAATTTATTTATTGCATAATTTATTACTTTTTTAAAAAGAAAAAAATTAAAATTTATTTTTCAAAAAAATAAAAATATTATTTATTTAAAAAAATTTCTTATAAAATATTTTATAAAAACTTTTAAATATTTTTTATATTTGGATGATTTATCAATCAGGCCTCCCTCCATAGTCCATCCAACCATGTCGGCAAGCACATATTAAAGGTTTGACCAGTGACAAAGAACAATTCCATCCAACTGGCTCAGATTGGGCCAACCAATACAGCAACGAAGAAATCTTTCGAAGTTCTAGTGTTAGGAGAGAGAGCATTTTGGGGAGCTCTTATGCGTAGAGGAATTTATGAAATTCTTCACACCTTTCTTCTGACTAACAAACAACTGGATCTTTCACAATTAAGCAACTTGCATTTATATTAAGGGCGTGTTTACTAACGCTGTAAACTCGAGTTTAGAAACAGTGAATTTGTAATATGAGTTATTTGGTGAAAATGAGTTTAGTTTTTATGTTTACCTTGCTATGCAAGTGAACATTGAAATTTAGTTTTTGTGTTTACTTTGGTGCGGAAGTGAAGATCGTGTCAGTCGCCGAAGTGATGGCAGCGCTCTACCTCTCTACTGTCTCCATCTCTTTCGTTCGTCTTCCTCCCACACCAGCTTCTCTGTGCCGCGTTTTCGTTGAAGTTCAAAGGTGATCCCGTCATGACTTGACTTCGACCACAGTCGCAAATGAATTCAACTTAATCTCGATTACAGGTGTGAAATTATTTCTATTTTTTCCTAAATCTTAGTTTCGTTCTCATTTCTCTCAAATTTGCTACCAATTTCTTGCAATTCTGTTTGAATTCTGATAGATCTTTTATTGCTAAGACAACATATATTGATGTCACCCCTATTACTCAAAAACAGTTTCCAAACGCAAGCACTCGCCTTTCGCAACACTCGCTCCTTGATAATTCAGATAGTTGACAACCAGAACAGGTAACCTTTCATTCAATTTCGAAGCGTTTTATATTTACCTGAACTTTGAATTTGTTTATTCAGTTATTTCAATTCAGATTTAATCGATCTCTGCAGCTACTTTACCCAATTAGATATCGACGAGCTCAATTTTGAATTTTTGTGTTTGTTTTTTTTGAAGAATTTTATAGGATGGCAACTAAGGCTTTTATTGATGGGGCTAGTTCGAGCAGTGATGCTGCTCGTTAATGCTACAGTCGCCCGCCTCTGTGACAGATTCCGGTGCAACGGCGTAGTTAATGCTACAGTGAAGCCTTAAACGTTGCCGTTGAAGGAGGTGGTGGCACCGTATGAAGCTACACTAGAAGATGTGAAGAAGGAGCTCAAGGTAAAGAAACTGAAGTCGAAAGCTTGAAGGAGAAACTTGGGTACTACTTGATGCCTTCACCATCGACGACTTCTTCCCATAGGAAAGAAAAACACCATTACTCTTCCAGCAAACATTTCTCCTCTACCAGCACGTGCTCTCTTACTTCTTCCATTAGTAAGTCTAATGATTCATTTGCAAAGTTCAACAAACAGACAATTACAATTTAATTGATCTCAGTTTGAATTCATGGTCAATGATTTTTTTTGAAGGTTCTGTAATTTAGAAAGTTTTATCCAGATTATTGGAGCCATCGGGTTTATGAACCAGAGACTGGATCTCCCAGAGGACTTGGACCCATGATGGGGGCAATAATCGAGAGTTGTTGGCACAGGTTTCAATTTTTCATCACATATTCAGCGTTTAGTTTCATGTTTCATATTGCAATCTTTATTGTTTCTCTGAATGTACATGTGCAGTGAGCCAAGTTGTCGCCCAAGTTTCCAGTAGATATTGGAAAAGTTAAAAAGATATCGAGGCGATTATGCTGCAAAATCGGTTCTTAACGCTCAATGCAAAGGAGAGCATGCTAGAAGCTCCACAGTTAAATGATCAAGATGACAGTTAAATCATCAAGATGACGACGTAAACTATTATGGATTGAAGTCATCGACCTTTCAGAGGTGCCGATCATATGCATCATCGGATCGACCCGATCACCTTGCATCTCTCCAGTTCTGCGATAATCACATCAAAAGTGAGAAAATATATTCAGGTATGGTGTGTTGGCACTTGACCTTTTGTATCAATTCAATCACTAAGGACATGCTTCTTCATGTTTTGTGCCACTAATTGGACCATGTCATGAACTTGTTGAGAGAGAAAAAAAGCACCGGCTACAACGGATGTAGTATATTGTCTATGAGGATAAAAATTTGTCGGTGTTTGTGGAGGGTCAAAGAGGCTTGTTTATTTTGTTTGAGGTTGCCAGCAGAGTCACGTTACTTGTATAAATGGTAATTGCATAAGAGAATCGACGAAGTATGAGAGAGGTATATAGAACAAGAACACGCTATACTGCACGAGCGAAGTCGCCCGATCATCGTTGATGCAGAAATTTATGTACATAAATGAATGGAAACTTTCCGATTATCTCACGTATTCATTATATTAAATGTCTTATGTTATTCTACATACGAATATCGGGTTGATCATTTCTAGTTTTCTTTTTGCATACATGATGATTCAACAAGCATAATGTTTTACCATATTCTACAAGGACGGCCAAAATCGGTAGCAAAATCACTACCATTGATCCCAAAGGACGTGTTTTTTTTTTTAAATACTGAGCACTAGAGTTTGAATAAACATCCACGGTTAAAAAAACCAAAAAACACGCCATTTTAAGAAAAGCGAGAGGCATCTCGGTTATCTAGTGAAGCAAAAAGCGGATGGCAAAGAATCGTGCATCACCTTTGTGCTCACGTAGCGTTCTCTCGGCAATCTTCCTGTCCAACTATACATATAACAGTAAACCCAAAACGTCACCAAGTATTAAGCTAACTTGTTTTAAATATAGAGAATATAAGTTTACCTCAAGCTCATTAGCAATAATCTCAACATCAGCAGCATTGATCTTGACAGCAGCCAATTCCTTCTCCCTAATAGCTCATAATATCGACCACCCATAAACATAATTTCTTCATATGGATAATATCAGAATTGTAACTGCTCCATCTCTGTTAACCAACCAAAACAGTCTTCACTATCAACTTCGTTGGATTAAAAGAAACATGTCAATTTCACATCAAAGTCAGCCAACAATATTGCCAGTTGTAATGCTTTTAATAGGTGAAGTGCGTCAATGCTACATTATGGTAATACAAGCATAACTGCAAAGTAACTAGCACTATCATTTGTCACAGCAGCTACTTAAATCTAATGATTTGGAAGTTTCGTATCATTCTAAGAGGGCAAAAGTCAGTCCGACAAGTTTTTTCTGTTTGCCACAAGATAAAATGGTTTTTATTAATGTTATATTTGCCATCAGAGTAGCTCTTGCAGGGGCTTGATTCTTGAAACAAAGCACCAACTTGTCAATACCCTTGCAAAGTTCTCTGCTCAAGCAAGATAAGAATAGCAAGGCCTAGCTAATTGACTATATTAAGCCTTTAAAGGATCGTAATAAGCAATACAACTCACCTCAGTTTCTTTGCATTTAGATCGGCTTCTGCAGATGAAGCAAGAGACGCCATTGCCTGTACATTAAACACAAGTTCCTGTAAGTATTACAAGCAAGAAGTAAAGGACTTGCAACTGTTTCATCAAAAAATATTCTCTCACAACTGCACAAAATTGACCATCAGCTAGTTGTTATAAGCAGCAAAAGAAAAAGAAAAAATATGAACTTACACAGTCATCAGTAGAGCTACAACTGCTACTTCAATGCAGCAACCAACATATATTATACATTAAACTTATCAACTTAACCAGTAACATATATTCTACATTCAAGTGACATTACTGCTACAATAAGTTACAATCTACATTCTACAAAACACAGAACAATTAGATTGGCATAACTAATATTTGTTACAAAATAAGATAGTGCCACTTTAACATTATATATGCAATCCAAAAAGTCGTACACAACAACTTAGTAACCATGCGTAGCGATAAAACAACACATCCATTGCCTTCGCAATGCATCATCTTTTCCAAGGAATGCACGCGCCTTCTTCTCATCCATCATTAGCTCATCATATGCTAACCCAATTAGTTCCTCCGAAAAATCATTAGACACTGCTCTGAGAGCAGCTAATACATCTTTACCATAATCTTCTTTCAATTCTCTTATTGCCGAAGCAATCTCTCGCACAGAGGCGACTAGTTCCTCCTGAAATTTGTTGTCATCATTGCCATGTCTATGCTTGGTCCTTTTTCGTGCAGGTGAAGAAAAGTAAAACAGTGGAACAGAAGGTTGCCTACTCTGTGAAGGACAAGATGTAGGATCTCGTAACTCCTCCATGATTGGCGGAAAGTCTGTATCATCTTTAGTTTCATCCGTTGACCTAGTATTTTGGCCACTTTCTGGTGTTGACTCTCCAAAATTATCAGGAGCAATTTTAGAAAATTGTCCAGTGGCTTCATCGTCTCCACAAATCATTCGTAGCTCATCCAGCAAACGAATTGGTGTATTAATGAATGGTTTGAGTTTCGGATTACTCTGCAATCCATCGACACAAAACACTTGATTACGGATAAATAAAGTATTGAAAAATGTTACCAAAAGAATGCATATTATATGTAAACTAATGCGCAACTAACGTTCATTAAAAACAAAACTCGCTTAATCAACTAATATACCTGCACAAGCTCCCTCTCAGTCTCCTTATCCAATACGATCATCTTAAGCTCGTCGTTCCAACCAGCCCCACTAATACTAAGCACAAATTTAATGAGAAGCCACCTCCGACGTAAAGTACGATAATGGTGGTCAACATGTTTAGATGTGAAATCCGTGTGACACATGCTATTGATATAGTTGGCAGCAGCAACGAAGGTAGGATTTCTAAAACCCTTGTCCACTTTCTTACCTTGTCTACATTGCTCGGCAAGAAATTCGATAAGCTTCTCATCCTGAAAATATGTCCACCTTTTGTTAGACATTCCCTTTCGCATAGGAAGGGACAAATGTGAAGCTTGACCTGAATCAGAGTTCCCCGACATCTGTAACCTTGACAAGTACGAAGCTCATCATACTAGTTATACAATAAACAATAAAGATAAAACATAAGCTAACAATAAACACATTAGAGCAAATAAAAAGCCATCTCACACAAAAAAATACAACGTATATACCAACATTTATTGTAAATAATTCAATAACTTAAGAAAAATAGAATATTAAAATTCATACAACTGACTGTCATTCATGTTATAAGTTATGTCAAACACAGACTGACATATTTACTATATACATTGTCTACTACAAAACAAGCTAAGTAACTGAAGCAATACTACAGATCCTTACTATAATCATGCCACATATCCTTTGCAATCTTGTCTCTTAATTCTTGCCATTTTGTATTCTCCAAACGCTGCTCATGTTGACTTTTAGTGCTGAAATTCTGCAGATCATATTCATATTCCTCATATATTCTAGAATCATTCAAAATCATGTCGTTACGATCCATACTCAATATATAATTATGTAATACACAACATGCCAACACAACATTGACTTGAACTGGAAAAGGATAATAAGGATATTGATGAATCATCCTAAATCGCCCCTTCAATAAGGCAAAAGCTCTCTCTATCGTGCTTCGTAACGAAGAATGTCGAAAATTGAACAGTTCTTGTGAATTCTCTGGTTTACGTCCAATAATTTCTTTCAGATGGTAACGCACTCCCCGATATGGAGCAAGAAAGCCCGACATAGTTGTGTATCCCGCATCAACAAGGTAATATTTTCCTACACTCAAAAAATAACAAAACTTTTGTAATGTCCCGCGTATATACATGTCACTTACAAGGTGAATGGTATATAGTTATTACCTTGTGGGACATTCAGACGACTCGCTGAAGGTCGACTCAATGCATCTTTTAGTACAGTGAAGTCATTAGCCGATCCTTCCCAACCGGCCAAAATATATGTGAACCTCATATCTGGGTCGCAACATCCTAAAACATTTTGAGTAACACCCTTTCGACCTCGAAAGCGTGCTGTCAAATCAGCAGGAACTCTTGCAAGTATATGTGTACCATCCATTAGACCTATACAATCCTACAAGATGATTTGATAAACATTAATTGACCTAACTTATCATAACTAATTTTTTCACAACTTATAAGAACATACATTATATATATTATACCTTAAAGTACGGATACCAATTAGGATTTGCCTGTATACGTGGATGTTCATTTGATGTCGCCTGGATTATATACCCATTCTTAAGCTTACATATGGCGGTTAGCACTCGTCGAAAGCAGCGATGAACTGTCCGACCTGACCGTATAAAGTCGATCCTCATCGCCCTATTAGTTCTGCTATGTCCAACAATATGCAAAAAGCATGCAAGCTGCTCTTCTACTAGGACATATTTCGTGTCTTTTAGTAAATGATTATTACGCAGTATTTGGGCAAGGTTGATGAAAGCATCTGCATTCATTCTAAGATAGGAAACACAATTATCTGTTTCTCCTCTGAGTATTCGACATAAATGTGAAGCCCTACTCAAACGCCTAAGTACGGATGGTTCACGAGGAACAGTGGCATGTCTTGAAGAAAATTTGTTAATGACTGTGATTAAAACAAGCATCACTGCATGTGCAGCAAAACAAGCAATGAACTTCCTACGCTGATCCATCTATTTCCAAAACAAGCAAACTGATTGATAAATAAACACGGTAAAGCACCCAAACTCTTAATTTGATAGTTTTGAATTAGCTTTAGGGTCGTACCTGGTAGTGGTATAGGTTGGACGTTAAAAGGTTGCTTCTTGCAAAACAAGCTTATATGAGAGATGTAATCAAAGCTTAAACCCTAGACACAGAGAAAGAAGAGATGAGTATTTAGCATATCCAAAAAAATAAAGTCATTAAACATTACAAATATTTACTAGCCATAAGCACAATGAACCATCCGGAACAAGAGCACCATATCAGGAGTTTTCGGAAAACATAGTATAATCAACAAAAAAATTAATTATACAACTCAAGAGAGAACAAGCAAACAACAATACAACATACTGTGTCCACATGAACTAATCTTGCATATAAGCTCAAACAGAAAGTGAAGGCACCCATCAAATATTGAATTTAGAAAAAGCTTACTAACTTAACAACAAGATATTTATGAGCACTGCATCATCCATGATCTCAATCAGTCAAAGATGTGTCATGCTTGGTAGTTTTGGTACCTTTCGGTCCATCTTTTATTCCTAAATCTAACTTCTAGCTCTATTTATAGTTATAAATCAACTGTTTTGCTAATAATTTTTACCCAATTTTTCAAAATCAAGCTTTTACAAGAAACTGAACCCAAAATATTACAAGTAAGCACTTTGATAAACTAAATACAATAAAACATGAAATCAAGTAAAATCATCCAGCCATGAAAACATAAATAAATTAGCTTTAGGGAAACCAAATTACTAATAGAATTTCTAAACTTTCATATGATCAATTATCATATTAAGTGATAAAGGTCTTTAAAAAGTAAATCGCTACATCTGAATCCACTCCAAACATTTTTTGTCAATAAATAGCGACAAGAAAGGGGAAATACAGCAATCAGATTCGATCTTTACAAAAAACAAAAAAAATCAGATTCAAGGAACATCACTTATTAACCATTCTGTTTCAAACAATCTCGTCAGAAAGTTGAAAAATTACTTGGAAAACTGTTATGATTTAGAGATCTTTTAACTCCAACCACGAAAATCAATAATATTTTATAAAGTTAGGCAAACAACAGAGTTAGGATAATTTTTCTTTGAAGATTAATTAGCTAATTCCTTAAAAGTAGAACTTGATGTACAAACCTCAAAATGCAAGCTTGTGATCGATCTGCGAGGAATTTGATCTGATCGGAAGTAGATCGACCGAAAGAGGGAGAGATCCAGTCAGATCTGATCTCAAATTTAGAAGACGATGGTGAGAAAAAAAAGTTCTAGATCTGCATTGAAGATCGGCCGAAGAAAATGTTTTGGGAAGTTCACAGGAACAGTTTCAGTGAACTTTACTTTTTGGTGAAAAGTTGAGTTGCGTGGAAGTGTAAGTTTTATGTTTACTCTGTTCTGAAAATATATTAAAAGTGAAGATGTTTTTGAAAAAAACTCGAGTTTATCACGTTGGTAAACACGCCCTAAATAGGCATCTGATAATTGCAGTATTATTATCTGAGATCCTTCGGCCATGGAACACTGATTGATGAGAAATGTTAGTTCATTAAAAACAAAGCTAAGAGTACCTATTGGGAATGAACTGAAAGCTAAAACTTCCATGTATCATCAAGAAATAGATATCATTCTTTGAAAGCTCTAGGAGTAATAGAGTAACTGACATAACTAATTCTCTCTTTCATGCTTTATTACAGTGCATAGATAATCAAATTATCAGCTTCGCTAAATTACTTCAAGAGGGAATCAACAAACTAGAGGATCAGACAACTGACCTCCTCAAGAGATTTAGCACAAGGATTAAAAGAAGTAGTTAATCTTTCAAAAAAAAAAAATAGTACATCAAAACCAACAAGCCACAAGCTTCCAGATGACATTTGACGCTGAAGGTTTTCTAGAGAAGCACTTAAGGCCAAGCATCATGTTCCAAGTTTCTGCAGTCTCTGCTATTTCAAACTCTCTTAGAATTGTTATTATATAATAAAAAAATTTTATTAGGTTAATTTTTTTTATATTTTTTAAATTTTTAAATAAAATTTTAAATATTTATAAAATATATATTAAAAAATATATAATTAAAAATCACCGTTAAAAAAATAAAATCTCAAACGGGCTCTTACTCTTGTGGTTCACATGGAAAAGTGGTACATGATAGGATTCTTAAATGAAAGTAATAACTGAAATTGCTCGCGGCCAGTATATACTACCACAAATAAGACTACGAATTTTACTGACCAACGTAAATAAGTCAGTAGATGTTGCTATTACCCACAAAAGTTAAACTAGTCGCTAATTTTCTGAAAGATGCCGACTAACACAGAGACTATATTGATTGTCGGTATATTACCGATTAGTTAAGCAGTCCGTGATTTACCGACTATTGTCTCAGTCGGTAAAGTTCTTTACATGCCGACTGATTCATTTTGTTAATCGGTGAAGTATTTAGTTGTCTTTAGCGATTGTTTTGTTCCGCATACCGACTGCTTTCGTCAGTCAGTGATGGTCTTTTTTGTAGTAGCGATAAGATTATCACAAAGGTTTACTTCTTGGTCTTACGTACAACACAGAAACATCGTCTGAAGAAATGCAAATATGCATAACAAAATATGCTCATAACACTAATCATCTGTCTAAATGAATTGGGGAAATGGATATATGCAGAAACAGCAGAAGAACCAAGTATTGAAATGCAAATCGATTCTTGTCGAAGTGCACAGCCTACACATGAAAGTTCACATTGAGCTAAGGCAGTATGATGATTGTGTCTTTTCCTGCAGCTTAGTTAGCATTGTAACACTGTAGCTCTAAACGCAGAGTGCAGTCAAAATAACTTCCAGCTTTATATCTATCAGTACTCATGCAGAGTTCTTCGACGAGGTTATGAAATTATGCAACAAATGTACATGACACCTTTAAGGCTTCTGATGAAAAATACTAATATCAGCTCATGCACAAGATGAACGTATTGAGCATAACTTTTGGACTACACTATCACGAGGATTACTAAAATTCAATCCTGCTGAGCAAACAATGCCTTCATTCCCTAGAGATGTGAAACTGCTAACAGTATGAGATGAAAAAGCTTAAAAACTTTGTCAGCTACTTCTCCAAAAAAGGCGGAAAAAGAAAGTCCTAAGTCTATTACAACCTTCATTCTTAGTTTGGAACCAAGCCATTAACTGTAGATTTAGTCATAACTAGAGAAGTAACAGATTAGATTTTTCCTTTTGTATAATCTCGCTGCTAAATCCTCCTTCACTGATGATAAAAAGAGTGGTCTGAGTATTATGGGTATCTACAAAGAAAAGAAAGTCCCTCGTTAGCTGCATGCTGCTACTATGGTCAGTGTGGCCACGGAGGAAATTTTTGTAAAGGATTATAGTAAACAAGCTTCAAAAGCAAAAATATCAGGTGGGAGTGAAAAGAACATTATTGATGTTGTTCAGTCTCCATGTACATCAAAGTTCAAGAAACCTCCAGGATGGCTCCCGCAAGGATGCATAAATAACTATAAACAAAGATGATAATGCAGATGGGGTCTACAAAAGATAAGCAGTCAGGACTGCTACTAGGATTCACAGATAGCACAGGATTAGTACATTGCATCATCAGCTTCAATTTCATACTGTTTAAGCATGCCTATATTGAAAAAGTATACACTATCAATGTCGGCATCCAAAATTGATACGCTTCAGCTAAAAAGAGAAAGGACGAAATTTCAGAATTTCTTACTTCTTGATACTTGTTTGATAGAAAAACGGTGGTCAAACAAAAATCCAGTGCCAGATGACACTTCCACTGAACCCTTGCCAAATGGCAAAAAAATGATGAAAAATAATAAAGGCAATGAAAGAGAAGGGTTCTACCTCCATCCAAAGGATTGCCGTATACCAGTATATATTAGTCCTAAGGACCTCCCAATCAAACAAACAAGGAAGAAAGACACAGCATCCCTGACTTTGCCAGTGACAGCTCTAAGCAAAGGCATCATAATATCTGAAAACTCCAAAACCAAGCTGTAGTAGTACCTCCTGCAACCACAACAAGAAATTTTAATAAGGACACATCCATCCAGACCTATCCCAAGTACAATATGAGATCAGAAATTTTGAATACTGTTTCCTGGTTGCCAAAAACCTACAAGAAATTAATGCATGAGTTCGAGATCGACACAATTATCATAAGGTATCGGTTAGCATTAACTTAGAAAACATCTCTACTCAAAATTTACAACACAAGAAAACTTTTGGCACCATTTTTACAGATAAAAGCTTAAATACTGGAATCATTGTGCTTTAAAAATGTCAAATTTTCTCGCATAAAATTTCATACGCTCTAAGCTTCAGTGTGGTCTAATTAGTGTACTTATCTCAATGCACTGGCCCATGGAAGAAATCCTCCAATTGAGGGAAAGCATAGAATAGCAATAGTACTGAATATGTTTTACATCAAACAAGAGCTTCCTTTAAAATAGTGATGAATTATCAATGTCTAAAAGAATACCAGCCAGCCAAAGATCTCAACTCCTTTGTTCGCTTCACTGGCATTGAAAATCTGTGAATCTGAATGTAGACGGATTGATCCTGTTTTGTAGAACTTGAAGTAAGTTTCTCCCACCAGGTCCCACCGCTGTTTTGTCTTTTGATTGGATCTACAAGTTGTCTGGTGATGACATTTAACTCAAACCTATCTTCATACATGGAGACTACAGACTCAAAGTTCTGCTTTACCCACTGATTCAATGCTACCTGATATATGGAATAAAATATAAGAAGCTTAAGTATTTTGAGAATGCATTCAATAATCAATTCAGGAGAAGCTACCAACTCTATATGACAAAGAACCTAATACGGGCACAACCACCAACAGACCAAAGTCTAACCAGGACGCAGAACATTTTCTAGAAAAAACAACTATGGCATTAATTAAAAATTAGATTTTTGTTCATAAAACTGGAACTGGAAGTAGTTTCAGTAAAGTTATATCTTAATCAGAGGTCCAGTTAACTCTCCATGTCTGAAACACCTCTTCTCCAGCATCATTTAATTGATTTCTCTATAATCTTGCAAAACATATTCCAAAAACATAAATGAAAGCAAAAATGGCTGAAGTATGTGGTGAATGAATACACTTCGATTACAATTTAATGGGCGAAGCTGGAAATTATAAGTTCAAATGCTTTTGGTTATGCACGTAGGCTCTACTTAGAATTTGTAATGCCTCACATTCGCCTCTTGGTTCCTATAACTGGCAATTCCCAATGCATTGGGACTATATCAATAAGAAAAATAGTCACATATAAAGAAAACAATTGCCAATCTTAACTTGGCAGAAAATATAACGATTACCTCATTACGTAATTTCTGGAGAGCCCTTGTAGAAAATGAGCAAAACATTGTAGCCATTCCATTCATTTCACTCGACAAGCTACTGTCCACAGAGATCAGCTCCAGGTATAAGTTTGCTATTCCATCAGCAAACATGATAATCATATCTTCCAACATGTTGACTGCATGCTCTGTGAAGATTTTGCTAGTATAACAACAATCTGACCTGGAATAAGTCATAGACAAATGTTGAACAGGTAAAAACCAATGAATGGATGAAGGGCAGAAAATAAAAATCTGCACATGCCAGGAGTATGTACCTAAGAGAACCAAATCTAAGGAAGAATAATAGATCAGCATATAGTTCAGCTTTTCCCAATCTGCTTATAACCCTTACAATAGTGTCATCACCTTTCAGTCTACCAGATACTTTTGACATAAGCTTCTGCAGAACAAATTATACTTCAAGACCAATAAGAATTTGAAAAAACTAGAAAATTTAGAAACCTTGTTTACTATTTTCTACCTGATCTACTTCTTCCAATGACATCTTAAGTTCATCATTTAGCCACTTTACGCAGACTGGTTCAGTGGATCTTTTCATAACATCCAAGGCAGTGGCTAGCCAGATATCCCTGTCAACGATTTCATAACTTGACAGAATAGTATTGACCTGTCAGCAGCATTGATTAGATGTTACACAAGACAACATCTTCAATTCTAACAACTTCACAAAATATAAGCATATGATTTTTGGTAAATATCCTTGATGCAAAACAAGACTCATAAACCAACGGTGCTGGTTATGAAACATCACGAAAAAGTCTGTGAATATGACATAGCAAGTAGTGTCTCTCTCCGTCTGTTAAGCACACTCAAATATGTCCAAAGCTGTTGAAAATTTAGTCTTGATATGCAATAAGGCTTTCGAGAAATAACAAAGCCATCTCCAGATTATCACAGAAGTTTGTTGTCTCTCTCGAAAAGTAAAATTAAGCCTACAATTCAAGCAAGTTAACAGCAAACACAATAATCACAAAACTAAAGAAAAACAGTTGAACATTGTCAAAATCTATTCCTTGAGAACTTTCAGATAGCAAGTTAAGCTCATGCAAGGAAATTAGAAATACCCATTTTTTTAAAATAAATGAGCCATAATGGTACTAGAGAGTCGGAGACAATGCTTGCCTCTTTCTTAAGGTGCCGTAAACAAGCCCAAATTAGTCGCAATCTGGGATCTTCATCAATTGCAAACAGACAAAGAGGACTTGATTTGTATTCACAAGCAGGTGTTCTGCTATCAAGAGCTTTGTTTGTCTGCACTGCAGCAAATGCATCAGTGAGTTTTGCTTCTACTTGATCCCAAAGGTCCTTTGAGTGTGTGCACCCCTCATTTGATCTAGTTTGTTAAATGAAAGGTAAAAATAAAATCATGCTCCAGGAGTATACACAATTCTTCTACCGACAAATAGGATATTCTCTATGCATAATGCTTTAAGACTCTTACCTACCATAAGAAGTAGATCCTGCATCGATTGCCTCCGGGTCAGCTGTCTTATTTCTTAAAGGAGGAAAGATCCTCTGATTTGGTAAAGCACCAGCCATATATGCACATACCATACTGGCCATTAGAAGCACTTGATCAGCCACAGGAACCCAAGAAAATGGTGCTAGACTCTCCGATGCTGCCAGTTCTGGAAAGCAGCAATGCCTAAGAGAAGTCTTCTTCAAGAATGGGTGTCTCACGTGAACAGATTTAGAAACAGGTCCATGAACCAAGCTGGAATCGTTTGATGGGTTCAGGAAAAGATGCTTCCTCTGAGAATACAAATGATCCCTTCAGCAATAGAGAAAGAAAACATATGAGAGCACAAGAAAACTTTGGACACAGTAACAAATGTCTACCATCAACCAAAAACCCCAACTATCGAGCTCATAGGTCAGCTCATCTTCTCAGTCATATTAGTACATAACTTATATCATGATACTGAAAAACAACAATATCATATTATGCTTTCCATCAAACAGAACCATAAGTAAAACATAACACATTTCCTTAAAATAAATTTATACTAAGCATCAGCTGAATCACCTTTTCAGTATCGTGATCGATGCATTTGTAGTTACACAGACAGCACTTGGTTTCGTAGTTCTGTGAAGCCGCGACAGGATGCATGATGGTGATGAAGCACAATCTGCCATTTAGGAAACTACTCGCACATCAAGTGGTGCATTTCTTTTATACGGTCCTATCACAAGAGAACAAATCCAGACCAAGTCAGTGACACCATAACCATCTTCTATAACCTGCAGCATAGTAATGACGGTAAGGAGACATCACTAGTAGAGAAAAATCAAATTACATCAACAGAGTTAGCAACTATAGCAAGCATTTCATGAACAAAAGAAAACTTAGAGTTTAAGAGATTTTGCAAAGTGCTTAACTAAAGCTGTGCAAACATGAGTAACACCAATTTAAGGTCTTAAATGAATTAAGTTATGTAACTGAACCGACGGCATTGCGCTTTTTTTGAAACAACAAATCATCAACTCTAGTGAAAAATACTATCCCCAATTTTCATCTATACGAATTCCAAATGAGATTGATGATAAGAACAATTCAATACAAGAATCAACTATCTAGAGTTCGTTTCTGAAGGAAACCAAAATCACTAACTGAAGGATCCACTTAACACCAACAAGATTGAGAAGCTTGATTAGTCTCGGGTATATCAAGAACAAATTAGTACTGATGTACATCAATACAAGCATCAATTGATTCGAGTAATCTGAGGAAAAAAAAGAACACAACATGTATTAAAATTTCTGAAGCTAATCCAAAATTCAAGCGAAGGAGCATACTTCCTTCTTCGACTAGTACTTGTTCTTCTTCCACGTGAAACTGTTGAAGAAAATCGATCGAGCGAGAGAGAGAGAGGGGTTTGTTGTTGTTGAGTTCGCAGTTATTATCCCAAACACGCCGGAGTGATTTGGGCCGTTGATTTTAACGGGCCGGACAACCGAACGTTATCCACCAAAACAAAAATATTGTGGCTCTCTGACACTTGGGTGTAGAGAACTGCTACGGACGGAATTATTTATAAAATATTTTTTTTGATAATAAAATTTTTATTTAAATTTTTCAAAAATAAATTTAATATAAATATTGTAATTTTTTTAAAATATAAGTTTAATATAAAAGGTATTCGATAAGTTTCCAAAGAACACCTATATGAATTAGTTGAGGATTCGTGGAATTGTTGTTTGTTCATTCTGTCAGGCCCTAAATTCATCCAGTCAGGATCGACCAATGCAATATTGCAGACTTAAGTTTTACAATTAGGGTGTTTTAAATTCAGTAAATTTGAATATTTTGAAAGTCAATTTCAAAAAATAAATTAAAAATTAAAAATATTTAATAAAACATAAACTTTTATATTAATTGTATAGTAAATTTTAAAAAATTTGATTATTTTAAATATTTTATTTATTTTTATAAAAAATAAACTTTTGAGGTAATAATAAACACGCCATTAATGTTTCTTGTTTTAAAATTTAAATGGCCTCTCTTGTTTCGTTACGTAAGAACTAAGCTGACGAGAGACCAAGTAGGGGGCTGTGGGCTTTAATTATTTAAGCGTGTTTATCTTGATAAAAAAATGACGAAGTTAGTTTTTTGAAAATCAATTAAAAAAATTAAATTGAAAATTAAAAATATTTAATAAAAAATAAAATTATATATTAATGTAATATTTATAGTAAGTTTTAAAAATAAATTTTTTAAAAAATTATTAATAAAAATTTTTATTTTAATTTTTATATATTTTTTTATTAAAAATGAGTTTAAAAAAAATAAATTTGAGGTGTTGGTAAATATTGCACTTAGTAAAATAACGGTTGAGACCACGCCCGTCTGTGGATTAGGATTTATATACAAGTATTCCTGCAGAACACGAGACCGTGCTGCCCAAAGTCGTGATTGTATTTTTACGATCTTCTTCTTCTCGTTCTTTCTCGTTCTTCATTCATCTGCTGCGATGGATTCCCGCGCGTTGATCTACACTTGCTTGTTTCTGATGTCGAATTCATGGCTCTCCCTTCGATGTCAGGTGAATTAGAGTTAGCATTTCTTTCTTTTGATTAATTCTGTTACCGGTTGGTTGAATTTCTCTTAGATTGGTCGAGTTTGTTGTTTTTTCAATTTAATTTTCTTTGTTTCTGTTTTCCATTTTCAGGCGGCGATCGATCGCTCTGTTGTGTTCCTTGAGTGCCCGTCGCATAAATATGTCAGAAGTTACAAGCGTGATTCAAGCAGCGAGGTAGTTTTCTCAAGTTATTCACATCATATTCGTTTCTCGTTTCTTATGGTAATTTGTGCTTGTTCTTGAAAATAGATTTTTGTATGGTAATTTGATGTTATTTAATCCATTTTGGTATTTGATTGATGATGAACCCTCTTTAGTCTAATGGAGATAGTTTGGAAATGTATTAGTTGGATGTGTTAATTTTGGACAAGTCTTAACAATGTTGAGTTCATTTGCTCTTACTATGCTAGAGTAGATAAATGTATTCATTACTCTTAGCTATCGGTTGACCTAGATTCTGTCCATCTTTTCTGAAGTAGTTGTAGAGCTTGTTATGATCCGTACCTATGTGTATGTTGAGATAAGCTATGTTTATTATTCATGCTATACTGTACTTCAGTACTTTGAATGGTTATACTTTGTTCCTAGCATAACATTCACTTTAGAGGAAGTGAGTGTGAGAGAAGTATAGATTAGGCAATGAGAGTCAGACTCAAGGGCGTAGACCTTCTCCTCCTTTTCTTAGTACTGTATAAATTCCAAATTTTGGATTCTAAGCAGAGGTGGATCTTTAAGTTGGTTCTAGTGCTTATAAGATATTTTTCCTTTTCCCCAGAGTAAATCTTTGTCGGTAGATGAAGTTGGGGCTGCTGTGTCGGTCCTACTTGGCTTCCCTCCAACTTCCTCCCTTTCCGCAGATTCTTCATCTAAGGTTAGCGCTATTATCTCTATACCCACTTTTGTTATATAAATACACCTAGAGCATTAACATTAAAGATTGTTGAATGTACAGTTGAATGAACTTCTACTTCCTAGACTATTTAACCGGCCACGTGCTGTCTTTGTGCTGGAAGTTCAGGGAATCAAGGGTTGGTACTCAACTAGTTTCATTATTGAAGACTAATCTTTATCTTTCCTCTTCTCATTGTTTGATTGTTGTTGAAAAATATTAGTATTTCCTCTTACATGGTTTGATTTTATAGTTTTCTAGTAAAATTATCAGGTCTTGCTATCAGCAGCTCAAACTCTTGTACACATGATGCTTATGCCTGCATGCTTACTGGTTCTGCTTCAACTCAGATAAACCTTCCAGGTACATGAACTTGCTAGTAGACGTTTAAATAGACTTGTCATCAGCTGTTGCTAAGGACAGGCTATGGTTGTACCAGGTGACAATAATGCTTTTGTAGTCGACATTGATGAACCTTTGAGTGTGGATTGTGATGCCGCTTGTTTGGACGATGAACTGGCCAATCTTGTAGGTCAAATTGCTTATGGCTTCTACGATGTGGAGTTTCCTTGTTTATAATGAGAGATGGGTTATATGTATTCCCTAATATTTTGTATATCTTTAATCAGGCACAGTTGTTTGGAGGGGCACATGTTGGCAGTCTACAGTCACCTGATGGCAAACTCATGGTCTCCTTGTCAGATGGAACTTCATTAGACCTGCATCTTGCCAAGGTCTCTCTCTCTCTCTCGCTCTCTCTCTCTCTCTCCCTCTCCCTCTCTCTCTCTAAGAAGGTACATGTCTATATGCAGGAAGCAGATCGTGAATTCGTTTTAGCTCTGCTTGCCTTAATCAGAAAGACAAAGAAAGCAATAGTGATGCATGATGATCTGGCTAAGAATAATGATAATCCTGCTGTACTTATTATTGGACGTTTCAGGGGTATTCAGGTGATTCTTATGGTGTTTTTAACTTAACTGTAAGTTGCAGGTTAGCCAGCATGGTTATTCATTGTTTCATAATTGGTTTCTTATTAGACTTACTTCCACACATAATTCATTCAAAACTTAAAATTTTGAAGCGTCTACTTTACTTGACTACCTGACACTATCTTGTATCCTACAGTGAATGTACCTCTTGTGCATCTCAAAAGCTGTGACCCTAATCCTAGTTGGTTACTGCTAATATTTTATTTCGTGTTTTTGTTCTGCTTTGGTTCCATCTTTGTTTCATACTTTTGCCTTTTAGTTATTAGCACTTCTATGGACTTTAATTATGTTTTTAGACTTTATGTTTCTTGACTAGATGGGTTTGTGGATTTGAACATAACAGCTTGAGTCTGAGCTATATTTGTTGCATGTTATCTTGTATGTGCACGTTTTAATCTGACTGTATTCGTTTGCAGCTTCTGAAAGAGGAATATGGTTCAGGAGAAATTGTTGAAAAGAGGATTAAGTTGTTCCAGGAAACACTCAGCAAGTTGTTAGACTCATTGCAAATATCTTATGGAGGTGCGGCAGACCTGAAGTCTTGATTGTTCTTATCTTTTGCAAATTTCCTATTCATGCAGTTTATCTATAGCCGCGTGGTATAGAAACCATCTGAGACCATAGATCCTGTTTTATTCCTGTAGAATATAACGTTTCGGTTTAGGTCCCACTCTATTATTTGAAAATGTTCCGTGACAATGAAGCCTGAGCTTTTAGCAAATTGTGAGTTCATCGATAATCTGTCGTGTGAGTAAGGAAAGCTTTATATGTGCTCTTTCCTTGCTGATGCTCTTGCATTGTCTCTAGTATGCGTCTATCAGATGTTTGTTGTCTTAATTCTCCTGGGTTGCAGCATGAGTGGGAATTTTCCTCTGTCTGTCAGGTTTTTTGGCTGTGTTAATATTAAAATGCCCATTGTTATACATATAGCAAAGTCAACTTTTAGTAATTTCTGCTGACTCTGGCAGGTGAAATTGTCAGTGTTATCCTGTCTAGAATGGAGACAGAACTTGGTTCAAAACCGTTGGTTGAAGTGAAATTGTCATCTCTTTCTTCGAGGCTGATGGAGGAAGTTTTCCCTCCTAATGCAACTGCCATTGCTGAGGCTATTTTGGTTAGGAGAATTTTAGCTTGGATAACTGGAATTATTCTAGTTGCTTCAACTCTCATTGGGGTAAGGAATAACAACCTTTTCCTCTTCACTACTTCTCATTCTGTCATTGTGGTAATATTGCAGATCTGAGGTTTGGTGATTTGGCAATGAGCTAGCAAAAGAATGTCGCTTGTGATGATTATATTTTCCTTGTTTTATGTTGGAGGTACCACAACATTTGATGATGGCTATTACTTTGCCTTTACAGATCTGCTTTCTATTTAAGATGCCTCTTACAAGAGATACGCTTCTGTACTCGAATGTCAAGCTGGACTGATTGCAAATGTGACTGAGCCCTCTGAAAGCAACTTTCTGCAGATTTTGGACTTTATTGAGACAACTCTCGCCTTTCCCCAGTGCTGGGGCTGTTATGATTTTGGATCAGTATTTTGAATCCAACATGCTATACTATCTAGGTGATAGAAATGTATCACCAGCTTAATTATTCTCATAATGATTGTTGTAAGCATTTGCCTGTAAATTTCTCTAGATCATAAATAAACGGTCACAAAATTTGGTTCAGACATTGAAGAGATGCAGATTGTGCTTGAGCCACTCAGTGCTTTTGTAGCTCTTGTGATATTGCAATTTACTTGTACTACACTCGTGGGGAGCGGAACCTCTTATATCTTCAGTTATTGTAAGTACATGTACAATAAATCTACCGATCAACTGATTATTAAGGTATTCTTGCCTGAGCTTTTGTGATGTTTGTGAACTTTGGTTTTGTTAAAGTTACTTGAATTAATTCACTGATGCATAAATATATGGACAATGTCTGATTTAACAATCTTGTATCCCCTTTTTGTACTTACAAAATTATAAATCTGTAGAATTTTCTCGCTAAGTACATGGTTTTACATCATGCATCGTGTATATGAGACATAGTCCTGGCATGATATTGGTTCCATAGTTCTTAGGTATATCTTATTGGATGCTTTTCTAACTTTGTTTCATATCCTTCAGAATTGGGATCACTGCAGCGATTATCACAATCAACAGGATGATGATGGCCAGGCAAGTCCATTTCCTAGAGTTCTTCTGTATCTCCTTTGCTTTCTTCAGGGACACTGTTGCCTTCTGGACATGATCAACTGCTGTTGCAACCTGCAAGAAGACATAAATCACTGCTCATCAGAATTCAAACCTACAAAAGCAGTTCAGGACTTTCTGGTCTAGATTTTGATTCCATGAAACGAACATTTTTTCATCAGTACTTTCTATATGGAAGAATGTTCTACCTGTGCTTCAATGTCGTCAAGCATTTCCCCTTGAGCATCAACTAGAACAGCCATATCCATGAATGTCTATAGATGTAAAAGAACAACATCAGGAAACCAAATTCTGAAAGTTTCGAAAGATTAGAACAATCTCTGAATACCCCAAAACTAAACCTGCTGAAGATCAACTAGTTTTCGTTCTATCTCGAGTACTGTATCACGACGCTCTTGGATTTCTGCCAGTGTATCCATAATCTGCATAGGGTAGCCTTTCAGAAAGAGTAGCTTGCTGGTTATAGCTTACGAGTACGAATATACTGCAATGCATGATGAAACTACCTCTCCTCGACCATGTCCCTGAATTGCCTGAGTAAATATCTCTTCGCTGTTCCCAGTTTCTATCAAATGTTCTATCATCTAATGAACAGCAGCAGATACACATACATACAGAATAAAAACGAAGCCTTAAAATAAACCTGGCAGCAATCATTAATCTTGGTTTTAGAAACTTTTTTTTTTCTTACTTCTTCATCAGGTCTGGCGCCTGTGACTGCACCAAGGAAATTCAAAATGCATTGAGATATCAGTATGCGAACTTATTATTTGAAGTGAAAATAAAATGTGGTGCTTCTTTTCGAGAGAAAAGAAAACCTGTGAAGACTCTCCTCTCCACAACCTCCCGGTAGTCCTCTTGTATGTTCTGCCTCAAAGTCTATATATGCGTAGAACAGAAAAAACAAAAAAAGTTCTTAAAATTTTACGTAAATCTATTGTAAAAAATTCTGAGTAGTGCATACCTGAAACTGCGACATCTTTTCTTTCAACTTCTTCTTCAGCAAACTAAACAAGAGTACATTACACGAGAGCATAAGGCGTTAACACGTTTATCAGTAAAAACACTGGCAGAAACACAGGACTAGTTCAATTCTGTGACTGTCTTACACCGTCATAGCAGTTCTAGATCGATCAACGGCGGTTCCTTTCTCGCATCCTGGTTTTCGTCTATTTGCCAAATTCTGGAAGCAAATTGAAGTTATAGACTAGTGTATTTTTCTTTTTCTGCATGAACTACAACGGGACATACTTCTCTATCAAGATCTTCGAGCATTGTCTTAATTCTCATAGCAGTTTGTCGAACTTTGTCTACATTTTTTTCCATTTCCTCTTTAATTTCTGAGAGAAAAAAAGAAAACGAAAAAACTGATCGTTTGAGTAGTCACGCGTGATGATACATGAATTTTTTTTGAGTTTGTTACGATGAACCTTTCATAGCTGAAGCTTTTGTCAAATGTTTCGATTCTTCGTTCGAAGCCTACAAAAAAACAGGAGTTTCATGTCAGTTATCAGATTAGAAGCAAACAATAACATCAATGCCTGCTACGGATAAAAAAATTATTACCTGAAGTTTCTGAAAAAACGATTCTATTACGTCGATTTGCTTCTCTATTTTATCAACCTGAAATCAAACAGTAGTGATGTTGAAAAACAGCTAATGAAAGAAATTCTCAGTTTTTCTTGTTTTTTTTTTTGTGGAAGTCTGAAGATTAATTGTAATGAATGATGACCTGTTGCTGGAAACCTTTCATGCCCATGTCTCTGGTATCCGGCGAAAACCCGTTGCCTGGATCATTATCTCCTCCTTCTCCCGGGTAACGACCCATCACCCTTTCAAATGATTCCTGCAGCAAAGACCAAAACATCCAAATCGGAAAATAAATTAGGAAAAACAAAAATGTGATCCTTCAAAAAAGAATTACAGAAACGCAAACACTGCATCAATTCCCTGCGCAAACTTTTAATCTGATACCAACATTATAAAAGAATTTTTTTTTTAAAAAAAAAAGAGAGAGAAGACAGCTTCAAGAATCGTATTACCGTCATTAGATTGTTCATTTTGATTGAAATTTGCACCAAATTCTGCAAAATGATTCAGTTTTTTTTTTTGTCACGAACTCTCTCTCTCTTTTCTTTTCTTTCAGGAGGAGAAAAGATTAGATGGAAAGAAAAACGAAACTGGGTTTCCGGTGCCTGCTGTTGTTCCAGACCAGAAGAATTAGCGCGCCAGCTCCAAGCCTCCAACCAATATAACGGTACTAACGGTCACTTGTTAAACTCCAATGTTACCCCTATTTCTTTATAAGAAGTTCACGTGATCATTAAATTGCCAAAACAGATCTTCCTGGACTAAAAAGGCAAAGCGTGTATTTTTTATTTGTCGATTCATTGTTGAAACCCATGTATAAGCCCACAATAGGGGCCAGTACTTCTAGCCCATCCTGTGATATGGGCCTCCAGTTAGGCCCATAATAAATGTTTCTATCTATCATAACTATTTCAAGTTGATGAAGCTGAAAATCAATTTGGTTTCATACTAAAAGATATATCAAGGGCTTCTATTTCATATTCTGAGCTCATTGCAAATAATTTTAAACTTCTAGAGATAAGTAAACAAATGAGCGATCAATCACATGTTAATCATTTTACCAGAACACAAAAGTGACAACTTTTATTTTGTTAATTTATTCATAAAAGTGAAAGAAAGGAAAGGTAACGCCAAGCTGGTGAAAACAGAGTGCTTGCAACAAGTCAAGAGTGGACCTTGGATTTGCAGAAAGATATTGTGTTCCATGTGTTAAGTTTGTAAATGATAATTTATTATTGGTTAATCGTGTTCATGTTAATGTAAAATGCATGTTGTAAACTTGTTTAGGTTAGTATGTCTTTCAGATGTTATTGGGTTTTGTTGAGATGTGCACACATTTCCCAAAAGAATCTAACAAATATTGCTGTTAGATATTGAATAAAAAGTAAAAAGCACATAGTAAAGTTAGATGCATGTATTGATTGTAATTCAAAATTAAAAATGAAGTTTATAAGTAACATAAATAATTAACTAAAAACATTTTTTTATGTTTTGCAATATATCACTTTAGAGTTTTATGCTGTGAGCAGTTGTTATCAGACAGCTATGCAATTGTGTCTTCTTCCTCCTACCAGATGACAAAAGCAGAGCAGTTCGTTGCACAGTGGTGACAACACGAAACACTTCAAAGACAAAGCTGTACTGAAATCACATATACGACTATGTGAATACCAAATACTGTTTTCTCTTGAGTTGGCAAATTAGAAAAATTGAATTTTAAGATTTTGAATCTGCAAGCAAGTAGAAACAGTCTTCAGCAAGTAAGTAGGAGTTAGTTATAAGGATTTTTCTTTTTCCATGCAAGTCAAAATGAAGGTTTTGAAGTTCTTCATTGGGTTTGCTGTGTTTCCTTCCCATGATAATACCTTACTTTGCTTCCATCTCACTTCGATCTTCTTCTTTTTGTTAATTAAACTACAGAACGCACCCCTAGTACAAACCTCCTCTGCTTCAATCTTTTTTTATCAAAAATTATTTTCTTGGTCCACAAAATAAAGAAGTATTTTTCTGCTTGCTTGCTTGCTCTCTGTGAGACCCACATGGGTGGATGACTCTTGGTTTTCCTGGAACTGGAAACGAAAAGTAGAAGAGAATATCTTTGCGGCTGTGCTGCTTTTCCGTCTCTGATCAAATTATCAGTACTGCTGCTGTTGCTGGCCTGTTCCATTGTTTCGGTTTCTGAAAGAAAAGAGGAATCTTTCCGCAGGTTTTCAGCTTTTCTTAATTGATGAATTCTATTTTGGTTGCTGCCTTTCTTTCATGGACGAAGCGAAATTGTTACAGAGCCAAGTTCCACCAACAGCCATGAAGCAATTATCTCAAAAAAGCTTCTTTCTCGATTGATTCTACTTTACCTTTGAAATCTATGATTTTCTTTCATTTGTTGTTATCTTTGTTTTTCAGTGTAATGAAATGATTAATGGTTGCTTCATTCATCATAACTATGCAATATAATAATTCCAGTTGGTGCTTTGCATGGCTGCTCTGGAAATTCTCTGATCTTTCTTTCTGAACCTTGTAAGCTTTTTCTCCCTTTCTTTTTCTGTTTGTAGAAGAGCTATGCCCAGAAATCAAGTTAATGATTTCATACATAATTCAGTGAAGTTTCATGGGTAATTCTTCACAAATTTGGTTATTTAATCCACAATTTCGGTTGGAACGTTGAATTCTTTACTTCAATTTTGTCGGGAAGTTTTCTGCGAGGGGAAAGTTGTATTCTTTTCTGAAATCGTGAATTGTGACTGTTTCTTAGGTTTCTTGGATTCGACCTGTACCATTCTCTGCTTTTGATTTCTATTTCCATCTTTCTATCAAAATTTTTGTAACATAATTAAGGTGGTGATATATTTATTGGTCATGAAGTTCAAAGCTCATACCTCTCTTGTTTTTCTGTGTCATTTTGTAATCCGCTTTTGTAAAATTTATTGAATTTAAGCACGTATCATGTGATTATCGGGTAGAAGGAAGGCGGTGAAGTCCATTAATGTGACAGAGGAGACCCGGAAATATCGGAGCTGAATTTCTTAGTTTTGCATATTACTGGTTTGTGAATCATCGGATATATACATTATCATCATCAAGAAAATATTGAAAAAAAATGAATTTCGAGTGAAGATTTTTGTGGGATGAGTAGAGGTTTAGATATGGAGGCAACTGCTCAGAAGAGCCTTGAAAGACTTATTTCTCAGAAAGCCTTGCAAATGAGCAGTTCCTTCCCTTGCAAGATGTGTGCTCTGGGTTTCATCTCCGGAGTCTGCATTACCTACTTGCTTTTGGTTGCCCTTGCCCCTTCAAGAACTGTCGATGTTGGGTTTATTTTCCGAAGCCCTTCTGCAGCAGATAATGAACGTTTTAGCTTGATGAACGACAGTAAGCCATTTTTTTATGTACAGTTTGTCATCTGCATTCTAGTTGGTTGTGTTGCTTTTTCTCACTATTGATCCTACATTAAAATCTTCAAGGGTACTTGGTATGTTTTCATGCTGCTCAACCATGTATTGCTTGCTATAGGAGGGCACTCATAAGACATATGTAGGTCTCTTTCATGTGCGACCTGATACTTCAGAAAAATTAGGAAAATAACAGAACCTTTTCTGATCATTCGTTAAAAATAAAAACATCTAATTTGGATTTCATAGTTGTCTGCAATCTTGAGTTTTTTGATGGTAAAGTTTGCTATATGGATAAGTTGATAGATTTTCATGATGCATTTGCGTGCTTAATGATATTTCTGTTTATGTTTGGGCATAAGAAAATATTTATATTCACATCTGGTATGATAGGCACTCTTTTTATGTGTTGATCATTCTATCATGTTGCTGCAGCTATCAATAGGACTTGGAACCTAAACTTTAGACCTTCGGAAACTATTAACATAGGGAGCCTTGAAAACAATACTCTACCGAATGATGATAAAAAAGCCCATCTGCTGTACTCTGCATGGAGTGCAATGCTTAAAGATACAGATGGTAAAGAACGAGATTCCCATGGAGGAATCCAAAGGTCATGTATCCCACAAGCTCCGCATCTGGAGAACTGCAAAGCAATAGTGGAAGTGAACAAGCAGCTTGATGGCTGTGGCGTCAATGGAAGTCTACCCCCTTGGACATTGTGGAGAGGATCCCTGCTACTTAAGTTTCTTCAGCCAACATTGCCCATGTTGGGTTCTGAGGAGGAGAGCTCTAGTAAGAAGCTGAAGTTTGGGGGAAACTCCCCTTGGGTATGTTTTATTGACTCGCACTACTGAAGGTTTTGAGAAAATTTCTTATAACTATACTCCGTAATTAATAATTCATGTAGATTAATAACTCGTGTATTTTAACATGCATTATCATTTCAACTTACGATGATGACTTTCGCCTTGCTTACTTTTCAGGTTGTAGGATCACATGAAGACAACTATCTATTTACAAGGAAAGTGCAGAAGGATATATGGTTTCATCAACACCCACCTGACTGTAGGGATCCCAACCTACGATTCCTTGTTGCTGAATGGGAGAAACTTCCTGGATTTGGAATCGGCGCACAGCTGGCTGGAATTGCGGGGTTGCTTGCCATAGCAATTAATGAGAAACGGATTCTTGTCACAGACTACTACAACAGAGCAGATCATGATGGCTGCCAAGGTGACACTTTTACTTGCCACGTAGACATCGTTATCTCTCACTCAAACCTGTATTTGCATCTGAGACAATGTAACGAAAATGATAGATTCTCTCTCAAAATACTTGCTCTATATCCGTTAACTGAAGAATGTTGTCTATAGGTTCATCACGTTCTCATTGGTCTTGCTATTTCTTTCCGGAGACATCTCATGAATGTCGGGATCGGGCGCTTGACCTCATGAATAATCGAGATGCTTTGATCAATGGGATTGTGACATTGAAGAGCAACTATAGCTCCAAGCAAATATGGTCTGGACGAACACCTAGGTACGTTTTTTCCTGTATATATCCTCTACTTATGTAAGGTATGATATATTGGATGATATAAGAGTTATATATTTATAGAGCCTGGGGTGAACCGTGGAGCTATTTGCAACCCACAACTGATGTCGATGGAAATTTGCTTACTCATCATCGTAAGATGGACAGGAGGTGGTGGCGAGCACAGGTACATTTACTCATTTTTTCTGCCATATGTTGCTTAAAATCAATGTTTTCTTTTTAAACATTATAATGATTGTTGAGCTATCCTTGTTCTGATTGTAAATGTTCTTCTTTTGATAGCGTCGTCTCTCCAACTCTATATGTTACTTGATTATGCTATTACATAAGATGAATGAGTTTCAGCTATGCGATCTTTGTCTCCCTCTCATTTGTCTTGCATGTAGGTATAGGCTGCAATCTGTGATGCAGTTTAGCATAGTCTAAGTAAAATTAAGAGAGATTCTACAGAAGAAAGAAGTTCCTCTTAAAAAGGATTCACTTTTTCTTTACTTAGTTTATGGTAGAGTCTCAGTTTATCGGTCAGAATCTATACAGCGATATTTTTCAACTGAGCATTTATACAATTTGTGTAATTGTCTTAAGGCTATACGGTACCTTATGAGATTCCAGAGTGAGTATACATGCGTTCTGATGAATCTGGCACGGCATGAAGCATTTGGACTGCAAGCAGCAAAGATGGTTGTAGGCCGCCTTTCAGAAACTTGGCCGGAGGTAGGACTCCCTCTATCTTCCTTTTGTTCATTTTCTTCAACTGTTATTTGGAAAACATGCGTTCCATTTTCTTAAGTGTTATCTTCAAGTGTTTAAAATTCTTATGCTGTTCGATTTTCCAGGTGCTTGTAGAGAGATCTCAAGCTGATATGGAGCAGTATGTATGGTCCAACCATAAGCCATGGATACCTAGACCACTTCTTAGCATTCACGCTAGGATGGGAGACAAAGCTTGCGAAATGAAGGTAGTCAAATTCAATAACTATATGGGACTGGCAGAACGTGTTCGTGGCCACTTTCCAGATCTTCACAGCATCTGGTTATCCACGGAGATGCAGGTAGTTTACTAGACTAATTTTATTACCTATTCTCAAAACTTACGGTGAATGAAAAAGTTAAACTACACTTCTTGGCGCAGGATGTTATCGATCAAGCAAAGTTATATCCTTTGTGGAACTTCTACTACACAAAAGTCCCACGCCAAGTTGGAAACATTACAATGGCGACCTATGAGCCAAGCCTCGGCAGAGAAACCAGCACCAATTACCCTCTTGTTAATTTAATTATGGCAACAGAAGCCGATTTCTTTATCGGAGCACTAGGTTCAACATGGTGTTTTCTTATTGATGGTATGAGGAACACCGGAGGGAAAGTAATGGCCGGATACTTGAGTGTTAATAAGGATCGATTTTGGTAGTCAGGCAAATTGTAAATTTTATTGTTTCTTTTAAAAAAAATTTGTGCATAACAATTTTTTTATACTGTACATAAATCAACGTAGTCATCCTGCCAGCCAGATGCCAACAGTTGGATTCTCAAATGGATCATGTAGTAGTGTTCTATGTTCGATACGGATCATCTAGAACTAGAGAACTCCTCAATCGTACTTGGTATAGATTTGTCAGCAGTTTTTGGGATTTCGTAAAAATGTTGCGGAGTGATGAAGTGGAGTGCAAATCTGTTCCATTTTAGGTAATCAATCGATCTGTTACTAAAGCAAACAAGATATATCTAGTGTTCCCTTCAATGTTCTTGGTGAATCGAATCGTCATAGTTTGGAAATTGTAATCAAAGCATCTTACTTCTCTACCATTCGCGCGAAAGGTGTTTGATCAAATGCCTGACAGAGACTGTGGGTTTCTAATTGAAAAGGACTGAACAGTGTGGTTGACAGCTGGCCCATTGTCGATGTCTGTCTATCGTCTGTCTATCGGTTGAAGGGCCACCACCTTCTCCGGTCGTGTTTCACGGACAGTGGTGGGTAGATGATGACATCACTGAAGCAGTTGTGTGAGTGCTGGGTCTCTTTCTGTAGTATAGTATGCTTCCACTTGGTAGTGCTAGTGGCCATAAACCGCTGCATTTTGGCATGCTTCCCACTCTCAGGAGTGGGTTCTAGCAATGTTGTCCTTCCATGGTGGATGCTCTTTCTATTGACAAGTAAGAGAAACGACCTATGAAGAAGAGAAACTATTAAGGTTAATCACATAAGTACGACACATTTGTTATCTTCATAATGGATGAAGCTACTGTATATGAATTTGGAGATTCTGGTAATGCACTGACCCTAGCAATGCCTCTCCAAAACCTGTCTGATAAGGTTAATGATAGGCTATTTGTGATCAAAATGTCTGCCGTGGACAACTCTATGACGTAGAATGTTGCCATTTTGGCAGCATTCATCCATGCACATGACCCTATCTACTATTATGATATCATATGCTGCTTCACACTCAGGAGTCCCCAGATAGAAGGCTTAGTGTGCTTAATTTACCTGAATGCGTAGTTTGGCATCTGAGAAAATCTGACAGTTTGTCGAATACTCTAACAAAGGTATGGACCCCATTATGCATCAAATGATTACCTTTGTTTGTTGACACTGATGATCTGGCCGTTCTGTTAAATTATGTTGCGTGCACATATACGTACTAATATATTGTTCTCCTTGACATCAATAATTTGCTACGTATTGTGAAGTTTCCTGTATTCTTGCTAATATTTAATTTATTGTATGATAAACAGAACATAGATCTTCTTTTATCTGTAGTAGGCCTCCAACTTTCTTCAGACAATGTTGTTCTTTTGATATTGTTTTGCCATCTGTACCTTCATCAGTGTAATATCAGAACTGGATCTCTTTTGTGTCTTAGCACTTCACTTATGTGATGCGATCTGTCTGTTACTATGTTGATGACAAATCTTCCAATTCTAACCATTTCTTTCAATCCACTATAAATCTCTATCTAACCTTTATCAGCTGATTCTGAGTTGGTAAAACGTTTTAAGTGACTGCCAAAAGTGTTCTAGTTGGTAAATTTTTTATGCTGTTATCTAAGATTGTCGCTCCTTCTATGTCATTCCCAAGGATGTCTGTTTTCAGAACTTTTCTTAGTATTTGAGGGAATGTCTATTTAAGATCTAATTGCAACCCTTATGCAACTTTACTCCCTGCTTATGAATTGTCTCAAAATGTGAATGTGCATAATGTGCCTAGATTGGACCACTCTTGAACATGGTCAATATACTTTTTGAATTTTGATGAATAAATAGAGTCATTATCATGATTATGGAACATAACCTTTGGTATCGTTCTATGCAAGCAACGACTTTCTATTGCAATCGCCTCATCCAAACATTGAATTTGCTTACGAATGATTTGACAGGAGGTTGAAGAGGTCCAACATCCAAGCCATGGGCACACATCTCTTGTCAAATTCACTACCAAGCATGATGGAATGTTGGAAGTCCCCTTGGAAGCAAGATCGCCTATAGTTGTAAAAAAGTCCCATCTACTATGAAATGGTGAACTTTCCATACTGTTCATCGAAGGAGTGGTTCTCAACAGGATTCACTATTTTCAGATGGCAAACTAATAAGGTATTCGCTTCTTTTTGTTCTAGTCAATGGCAAGTAATGGCCCTATATTATCATACGATCGTTTATTCTGATTCTGAAGTTCTTTTGCCTTCCCACGTCATGATTTTGTTTAGTAATCCTATTTCTGGATGTTCTGTAACTTTCTGTTTAAGATATGCTTTTAATCTGGAAATGATGTACTTGGAAGTAGCTGTACGACTCTAACGAACGTGACCAATTTGGCTCTTAAGATCTTTGCAAATAATTTATGCTCCCTGCTCTTAGCAGTTTGTGACTGAAGCTAAATGAATGGCTTGCAGGTCTAGTCATGCCCCTGCCTGATTGCAAAGGACAATCTGGGCTTTCACCTGAATGAACCTTCCAGCACAAACAGAGCAACGCTGCACTAAAGACCTCCGTGGAATGTGTGAACATGGCTTCGGTGTGGCACAACAGAATAATGTTTTCTGCAATGCAAACTCAAAAGGCAATATTTCCCAATTCAACAGGAGGTACAATCTCTACACTGTAGTTTCTTTTTTCCCTTTTTCTACTTTCAAATCACCAAGGCATTTTAGTGCATCATGAGTTACATGTTGGAGAAATGTATCAGATAAGCTTCAGCTTTATTCACTAATGATGTATAACTGGGATTACGTCATGAAATAAGACAACTTAATTTTTCATGCAAAGAGGTAGGGTCCAAGAATCTACTAAAGGCAACATTAGTTGATTTTAACAAGTTTTTAGCATAGTAAGTTGCAACCTAATATCTTTACGACACATAATTCATGGTTGGAGTACAACAACCAGTTTTGAAATTTCCCTAAGCAAATTTTAATGAAGTTCCTTTTTCACAACAAATGAACAAACAGAAAAAGGGAGAAAGAAAGAAAATTGTTAATGGTGTCATTTCATGCTTAAATACCTGATTAGTCTAAACACTGTTAGGAATGGCTGAAGGATTGTCAAGATAGACATTGATGATGACATAGGTTCATGTGACTTATTTAAGTAAAAGTGTACAGATTAGAAGTTAAACGTTCCGTCTGAAGCAAAATCAGTTATTATTCTATTTAGTTAGAACATTGCGTTTGCATTTGGTTATGAAGTGCTGTTAAGATTAGAGTGGAACTCTCAACTATCATTATGCAAAATCAACCAACCCACTCACACATTTTATGTGAGGCCCCAGGTACACCTGTCTTCCAATACAAAGCTTGTATGAATCAAACAAGTAAACACAAACCAAGCAAGCAATTGGTTTCATTAATAAACAAGCTTACCAAAGAACATATTTAAACAATAGATTACTCAACATTTTCTTCATGCAAATCCTTCTTTAAAACTTGAAAAAGAAGAATGCAAGTAATTAGCATGAGTAGCGCTTTGTAGATGAAAGTTCAAATGCAAAGTCTGTAGTGGAGCATGATTTGAGCCTTTCTTCAAAGCAGTACCCAATGCGGAGATGTCTTAAGAAAGGTATGCTTATTTTTTGGCAAAAGCAAATAGAGGATTTCACCTCTTAAAAGGAAAGTGGACATTCAGAAAGTTGCAAGAATACAACAAGCAATTCTTCTCCATGAATTCAGCTCAAAAGAGAATATGAAGACTGTCAGGCAGGAACAAATTAGTACAATGTGAAAATTTTTCTTTCTAAACTTTTAAGGGCAGTACCAACACTAACATTCTCAGAAGTTTACAATGGTCTCCTAAAAAGATAGCTTCTAGCGGATTATTGATTACTTAGTGGAGGGAGCACAATAAGGGGGCTGCTGCAAACTTGTTATCCAGCATCATAAAAATCCCACTGACCGATTTACTTTGCTAGTTTAGGTGTATACACTGTACTAGACAACTACTGAACAGTCCCGTAATACCCTTTATCACCAAAACCTTCCCGGATGAAATTGTGTTTAAGGTGTCATATTGAAGTGTCAGCTGATTTGTACAATGTTTGAGACCCAAGATGAGGCGTGGTCTGCAGTCATGTAGTCCTTTTTAGCATCATGTAAAGCAACCAGAGGTTCATGTGTGGAAGGAAAGGTGTTAATCAAGGACGTAAGTTATCAGCTGTACATGGTTTGAACAAGCTTTGATAAAGCATATCCTATATAAAACATTACATATTACAGTACCATGATTAGAATTAATTATGCAATGGTAGCGGTTAGAACATGCTTGGATTTGTAGAAAAAAAGAACATTGATATTGAATCTTTCATACGTTGGATAGTTTCCCAAATTATTTGTCTATTCCAATGTTGAGGAGGTTCCATACTTTTAAATCCTTTCCTAGAACTTTGTAGGAAGAAAGTTTCTGCTTTGTTAGAATCCTGAATGTTCATCTAACTTCAACCTCAAAGAACTTTCTACAGTTACGATATTTAAGAACACGTATGCTGTAATAAGAAAACCAGAGCTATATACTTCTTTCTCCTGAATCAAAAAGATCATCTGCAAAGTGTTGATTGATTATGGAAACTTGTAATAATTCATTGAGTTGCAAAAAAAAGTAGCACACTAATCCTAGGAACAACTTTTACCAACATTATTATATATGGATAGTGGCTAAAATTTGCTTTCTAAAAATATTTTAAAATGCTGTTGATGTATCTGATCATAACCTAAAATGTTGATAATGCTGCATTTAGAAATCAAAATAATTTAAACTGATCATCCTTCTTTTTTTGGGAATAAATCAATCAAAGATGAAAAAGACACAGCTTTGTTATCGTCGGTAATGATGTGATGATTGCAGATAGAGCTGACCTGCAGGAATATTCTGACAGAAGAGAAGTATGATCCCTCGATTCCAACAGTGTATAAGCTGATATTCCAACAGTGTATAGATCTTCTTTCTTTTGCTATTATAAAACATTATGAACAGCACTGCTTTTAACAGTTGATCGCATCTTGTGCTATATTTGAAAGAAATTTGTCTATTTTTCATATGCGTGTTTGATTCAAGAACGACATGTTGCATTTCTGGTTCCTGAATATATATAATCGAGCGCTTCATGTCTATAGGCAACTGAACTCCGCTTTCTGGCATCTTGCAGGGATCGATAGAGAAAAAATTCCTGCAGCACAATTAATCAAGAAACAAGCAAGTTCAGAAGTAATTATATTCTAACGTTCGTTGGCTGCTTGATACAGGGAATTGCAACACTTCAATGGGGCAGGCATTCAACTTTACTGTCAATTAAGATGAAGAAATTTTTACAGAAATAGTGAAATCTGTAATCTTGTATATGATGTTTTTGATCAGATTATATAATTGGGAGTTGGATGTGTTTACTACGTAAAAGTTGCAATTTGTTGTTCTGTTCGTTTGCAATTTTGTTTTCAAAAAAAATTTTATACGGTATTTTAAAAAAATTTAAAAATTTCAAAAATAAATAAATAAATAAATTGTACGTCTATATGCACAAATTACTATTTTTAAAAATACAAATTAAAATTTTATTCTTTTAAAAAAAAAATCAAAATATTTTATTTTAATCAATCCAAAATTACACCTTTGTTGATAATTTTTTTCTTCTTTTCAGTTAGTAGAAGTATCTGTTTTGTTATTTGTAACTGTAAAGGTCAAAGTAGTCAGTTAGCACAGTCATCGACAACAACACATCCACTAATAAACCCACAAACAAAAAGAGAAAAGAAAAAAAATATACATAAAAAATGGAAAGCAAAGTTAGAATAGGAAAAAAAAAGACAAAATGTATCAAATATGGACATTTTTCAATGAGGGTATACTCTAAATTATTATATATTGTTATATAAAAATAAATTTAAAAGTATTTTATAAAAAAATTAATTGTAAAAAATTTTAAATAATTTATTAATAATTACCCAATAAAAATGTAATTATGTGTTCCCTCGGGTGTCTATGCGATCGTTAAACGTTAGATTTTAAAGGCTGGTGTTGAGGGCATTTTACTGAAAACATTAATTCGAAGTTTACTTATTTTTTAATTGCTAGCTATATAAACACTAAACTTTTAATAAATTTAATTATCTAGTCCTTCCATTTGGAAGGAAAAAAAAAATTGAAAAAGTTTCTTCTCGCTTCTGTAATATATCTTCACTTCAATGACTAATATGATGTCATCTTCTATATAGCTTATTAATTTAAGTTTCTTTCTCTCTATATAACAGTTCTTTCTCCATTCCTCCTTAACGCTCTCTCTCTCTCTCTTCTCTCATCTGCAAAACAAAATTTTAAGAAGAATTACAGAGACAAAGAAGAGACCGATCGAAAGATCGATGGTGAAGTTTTCGAGAGAGTTGGAGGCACAACTGATACCAGAGTGGAAAGAAGCTTTCGTGAACTACCGACAGCTGAAGAAACATATCAAGAAAATCAAGCTTTCAAAACAACTCCACTCATGTTCTTCGACGATGTCTTCTAACGGCTCCGGCAATCACTGCAACTCTAAGTTCGGGTTTTCCGTTCTCGACCCGTTCAGAGATCTCACAGTGAATCTCTTCAGTGGCTCCAACAAACCTCCTGATCAGGTGATCGATAAGCTTTAAAAACAACATAACTATTAGAAAGACTACATATTGCCGATGAGAACGGTCGACATGATCGATATAACTGTTGAGTGCTTTAATTAATTTGTTTTGTTCTTGGCTTCTTTAGAAGAAAACTAACTAAAATTGAAAAGACGACAAATTAAAGTACAGCTGGATATATATGGGCATACATATGTTTTAGTTAGTTTTTCGTTTTTCGGTTTTCCGTTCATTTCACGAAACCATCGTGATGATGATCGTATATATCTAAAGTGCAATCACTTTTTTCTTCGTTCTATTTAGCAATATCTATATTCTTTTCCCTTGAATGATATATAATTAAGAAGGCTTAATTCGTTTGATTTAATCTTGTTCTTTTAAATTTTGTATATATAGAGCGATGAAGAGGCTTTATATGACATGGACCTTGCTCGATCCCTAGAAGCAGAGGTAAAAAATTAACAATTTTTTATAAATTCTCATAAATTATTTACTTGGATCGTGAAGAAAATTAATCAATACTCCAAAAAACAGAAAAATCAAAAAATTTGCATGAATGATGAATACGTACACGCAGATGAAGGAATTTTACGACAAGTTGGAAGAGGAGATAGAGAAGGTGGACAGTTTCTACAAGACGAAAGAAATCGAGTTCGGCGAGCGAGCAGATCAGCTGAACAATCAGCTCCAGATCCTTACTGATCTCAAACAAATCCTTCACGATCACCGCCGCCGCCACCGTCACCCTCCTCCTCCTCCCTCTTCTTTATCTCCCAAATCCAACGATTCGATTATCAGCACCGCAGCTCTCTTCTCTCGTACCGATTCCAACACTTCCTTCCCAGGTATTACAAAAACATATATACGTGAAACATCGATCTGCTAGCTAGCTAGCTAGCCTGATTAATTACTAAATAATTATTTGTTTTTCATATGCATGCAGAAAGTATACCGGAGAGCACAGAAACAACACCGCAATCAGATAACTCATCGCCGGCAGTAGCAGACGAAGTGCTCGCAGTGTTGGAAAGGAAAGGTGTCGAAGTCATCGGGTTACCGAAATCGAAAGCAAAGAAGGCGGGAAAACTGAGGACGACATCGGTGAGGATCAATATTCCGGCGAACACACCGACACGAACGATCGCGAGCATCGCGTCGATATGCGAAGATATCATAAACGGTCGGAGCAAGGACGGATCCGGCGGTGATTACGTCACTCGAAAGAGGATTCAGAGTGCTGAGAAAATTATCCGCTCTGCTTTCGTTGAGCTCTACAAGGGACTCGGACTACTCAAAACTTACAGGTGAGTTATTCGAATGACGGTAATACCCTTTTCTTATTGAATATTTAAGAAGTGTACGTAGGGTAATAGCGTCAATGTGTTGATTTTGCATGCAGAGTGAATAATGTATGTTTTTACTACGAGTTAGTTTGACTTGTTTCGTTTTTCTTTTTTTCTTTGAATTGAAGCTCGTTGAACATGGTTGCGTTCGGAAAGATTCTCAAGAAGTTCGACAAGGTAAATTCACTAATTACTTCATTATTTTTCCTTTCGCTTTTCTTCATCTGTTAAAATTCAAAAAAAAAAAAAAAAACAATTAGTGAACCGGTTAACTTTCCTTAAAGAAATACGTTAAACTCATTTTCTACTACTTAAACCATTAAACAGTCTTTCAAACCAAACAGCAATCACTGTAGCGACGTTATCAGTAACCATGTCTGGTAGCACTACAGTTGTGAAGAGAAAGCGTTTGCATATCTGTACCTACGTAGGTTGTTAAATTAGTTATTCATGATCTTTACTCAATAACATGTTTCGCACGTTAGTAAATTTATATCTTGCTTTTGCGGATTGATTTATGCATATATATTTTATTATGTTGATTGATTGGTGATGATGGTTGTTTTTAATAATATTTTTTGGGGTCGTTGGAAATTATAAAGGTGACAAACCAGCAAGCATCAGACAAGTACCTGATGAAAATGAAGAGAACGCATTTCATGAGCTCTGACAAGGTCATATATATTCAAGGCCTCTATAGTTTTAAATTTTAAAATTGCTTGATCAGACATTTCCTCAAATTAATGAGAAGATATTTCTTTAATTGGTGGGTAACCTGAACAGGTGATTAAGTTGCAAGATGAGGTGGAGGCATTATTCACAAAGCACTTCGCCAGCAACGACAGGAAGAAGGCAATGAAGTTCCTCAAGCTTCATCAACCCAATGACTCCCACATCATAACTTTCTTCCTAGGTACCGTATATCTCAGTCGGTATATTACCGATTACTTGCTTTTGTTGGCCGGCAATTTGATTACCGACCAGCTTTTGCCGGCTGTTTATTGACTAGCACCAGTTCAGTTGGTTCTATCAGTCAGTGAAGACCTTATTTGAATGCATGCAGGGTTATGCACGGGTACCTCTGTGACTCTGTTCATGGTATACGCAATCTTAGGTCACATCAATGGCATCTTCTTCTCCTCTTCCTCCTCGGCGTTTAGTTATGTCGAAACAGTTTATCCTGTTTTCAGGTACGCACTCCTCGATCAACCATGCTATATTTATATATAACGCAGTCCTTGATCATCGATCAATTCTTAAAATATATATATGTTGCATGCGCGCATGCAGCATGTTTGCACTGCTCAGCCTGCATATATTTTTGTACGGATGCAATCTGTCGGCGTGGAGCAAAACCAGAATAAACCACAACTTCATATTTGAGTTCTCTCCGAACACGGCCATGAAGAACAGAGACGCCTTTCTCCTATGCACTGCCATCATGACCTTTGTAGTCACTGCAATGGTTGCCCACGTTATACTTCAGTCCACCGGTTTTTCTCTCCACCATGTTGAAGCCACTCCCGGCCTTCTTCTACTGGTAACTATTTTTAATTAAGCAATTAAAAACATTAATTGATCTAGATGAGATTAAATAATTGATCATGTACTTACATTAATTTTTTCTTGCAGTTCTTCATCGGAGTACTCATTTGCCCTTTCAACGTGTTGTATAGATCCACTCGCTACTGCTTCCTACGAATTATACGCAGCGTTGTTTTCTCCCCCTTCTACAAAGTATCACTTGTAGACTTCTTCATGGCAGACCAACTAACAAGCCAGGTAATTCATTCGTTATTAGAACTACTAGCTTATTAAAATTCACATTGAAAAAGAAAAACTTTTGTAAAACATAATTGCAGATACCTCTGTTGAGACACATGGAAACAACTGCGTGCTATTTCATGGTCGGAGGTTTTCAAGCGCATCCATATGAAACTTGCAGCAGAAGTCATAGCTACAAGCAGTTGGCTTACATTATCTCCTTTCTTCCCTACTATTGGCGTGCTATGCAGGTATATATCATCAATTAATTTAATTTATTTTTAACATTTACGTCTACTATATTAATTGACTGATCTTATAATTTAATTTGCTTGCGTGAAAATATATATAATCCAAAGTGTATTAGGAGATACGTGGAGGAGGGCTACGAACAAAACCACCTCGTCAATGCCGGCAAATACATATCTGCCATGGTAGCAGCAGCTGCCAGATTCAAGTACGCAGTAGATGATGAGAGCATGTTCTGGCTTGTAGTTGTGTTGATCACTTCATTAGCTGCCACCGTTTATCAACTGTATTGGGATTTCGTTAAGGATTGGGGCTTGTTCAACTGCAGCAGTAAAAACAGATGGCTCAGAGACGAACTCGTCTTAAAGAACAAAAACATTTACTATCTTTCCATTGTAAGCTAATCTAATCATCGATCACGTTAATTACTACTACATTAATTAATTACCTATTTTATTCCTTAATTAACTAAACATGCATGAGCTGATTTTTTTTTTATTTTTTAAATTCTTTGTTGTCAGTGTTTGAATTTTGTGCTTAGATTAGCATGGATTGAAACGGTGCTGCAGCTAAATTTACATCAGCCGCAGCACCGCTCAATCGATTTCCTTCTGGCTTCACTGGAGATTATCCGTCGCGGACACTGGAACTTCTACAGGTAATTAGATTCTGATTAATTATCATTTTTCGAGATCGATGAACTAATTAAAATCTTATTATCCTGTTAACAACGAAACCATGTTGCTAATTTGTTTCCGAATTAATGCGTGCGTGCATGCAGGTTAGAGAATGAGCACTTGAACAATGTCGGCAAATTCCGTGCAGTAAAGGCTGTGCCTTTGCCGTTCCGCGAGATGTAGTTACTGTTCAGACTAATAAAATTAATGAATTTGATATGTGTCTCTCCATTTAAAATAACTGTACATAATTAAATTTTATATATGTCTCTTTAATTTTGTAAAGAAGAAGAAGAAGGGAACCGAGCTAGGTTGTGGCACGCATGCGTGCGTGCGTGCTTGAAATCGACAACCCCATTACGATCAATGTTTTTGGGCCGGGACATATTTATATATATATAGGGTTTGTTTCAAATATATATAACTGAGTTTCGTAAAGTGAAAAATATAAAATAAAATTTTTTAAAAATAAAGTGAAAGTGGAATTTAATATTTATATTTAAATAGTTTCTAAAAATGTATTAAAAATCGAAAAATATAATTGTATTAAAAAGTGTGCAAATAAAAAAGTTGAAATTAAATTTTTGTATATGAAAATAAAATTTTGAATTTTTTGTGTAATTAAAACATATGAATTATTCGGAATTCAAAATTTAACTGGAGAAAGTGTAATTATTGGCGTTCGAAACACGCCCATATTTGCAGTGATCTCAATATTTCTGCTATAGGTGCCGCAGCTGAAGGCCATGACCACTCTACCAGGGATGCATGGATGAGAATCTTATACAAATTGGGTTTATGGTTGATTCCACATTGACCTATAGGTATTAACTAGCTATCTATATAAGGGTGTGTTTCAATTACCTAAAATTCGCTTTCTCCTTATATTTAATTTTGAAATTTGCATTTCGGTTTAACACGGTCTCAAGAACTCATCTTTAATCACTTTATACCGAACTCAATTCCAGTTCCACCTAACTCATTTTAATAAAACACACCCTAAATATATTGTTCAATCACGTCGTGTGTATATATATAACTTAATTGATCAATGCTTTAATTCTTTGTGTTATTGGAGTAGCGGTGCAGTGCTTTATTAAAGTTGTACATGCTTATAAAGCTCGCCTTTAAAGTTATTGCAACAACTTTGCCTTGTCCTAATCCTGTAAACCAATAGGGGCTTGAAAGTTGAAAAGATTTCATTTCATAATGTTAGCTATTGTGGAAACTATAATGAATCTAACTCATTTCGCAATCTAGATAGAGTTTATCTTAAATTTTGTTAATGAATAAAGTTGTAATCTTCATATATTATTAGATCGTGCAAAAATATATAACAAAAGTTATTACCTTTTCCCATAGTGCCTTCACATGCATGCAAAGGGAACAAGTAACCAACTCCTCCACATATGAATGCCAACAACACCCACCTATGCATATATCTTTAATCTCTTCTTATAAGTAGTAGTGCATTACATATACACATGAACAGATATCTTCTGAATCTCTAGATAATGGAGTCGATGCAGGGAAGAAGCAGTTGCATCAAGGTCTCCATGGCCGTGCTTCTTGTTCTAATGATATCGTTTTCGCCTGAAAAATCTTTTGCTGCCACTCACATCGTCGGAGATTCTCAGGGCTGGGGTCTCGGAACAAGCTACCGAGATTGGGCAAGCGGAAGAAACTTTTCTACTGGAGACACAATAGGTATATTTATATAAACATGCATTTCGTAATAATATACATATAACTAAGATATATATATTTTTTGAAATTAAGACCGAGTACTAAAAGCTGTAGAGATATATATTCTTGTTGTATCTAGTGTTCAATTACCAGATTGGTTTCCATAGCGTGGCGAGGGTGAATGCAGCGGGGTACAAGAGCTGTAGGGTTCCCACTGACTCAGCAAAGATAGCATCCACTGGGACTGACAAGTTCATTTTGAAGAAGGGGCCAAATTACTTCATTTGTGGCACACCTGGTCATTGCCCTGCGGGCATGAAGATCCAAGCTAATGCTAGCTAATTATATAGCAATCAAGAAATTGTACTCAAAGTTAAGTCTCCAATGATGATAATAATAAATAATCAGAGATCAAGTAAGCAATCAAGAAATTGTACTCAAATTTTAAGTACCGAATGGTAATAATAAATAATCAAAGATCAAGTAATTATATTAGGCCTTTTTGTGCTGGAAGTGGTATAAGTTTGCAAAACCATATTGCCACATAATATCACCATTTATAAAACATAAAAAGAATCAAAGAACAAGAATACATCAACCAGCTGTGATGCAATTAGGGCCAGCATAGATTGGAAGGGCTAAAGTTATGAGCCTCACCAGACCAAGCTGGGAAGGGGTGGCATATTAAGGTCAGCATGAACATTCATGTTCTTGTTCAAATCAAACATTCGTAAACGGAGAATATTTGCTTTTATAGGAGTTCAGAGATGGAAAGTCCATCAGAGTTAGCAACAACCCCAATATTGGTAACCATATCCGAATAGAAGGGATGAAAAAGTTCAGCATGGAATTATTAGGCTGAAAAGGTACAACATCACTGCACGAGGCAGCACTCTTAGGTCTGTCTGAAGGCATTCAGCTTTCAAGATGCAAGGACTTCAGAAACTAAGTACAAGTTAGAAGCCCTTTCAAGCACAGGTAGATGAATACCATGATGTGATGGCTGGTAATCTTTCAGCTCAGCTCACCAGACATCGGGTCGAAGCTCACCCGTTGCAGGGGGCATCCATCTGCCTGAGTGGTAAACACTTTCACCAACCTTCCATCCTGGCACATTCTTCATGATCCTAGCTTCCTCTTCCAAAGCTTTACGATATTCTTTCACAAACCTATAAAATAGTATGAAACGGTAGCAGGTTAGAAATGCTAGCAAGACATAGGTAGTTGTATCAGTTACATACAAACAGCACAAAGATCTTGCCTCTCGTCTTCTTCAGCTTGTAACATGGGCAGTATTGCTCGTCGTGCATCATATTTCTCTTCCTTCAGAGCCCTAAACATATAATGTACAAAAGAAAATGGTTTTCATATATAAACATTATAGAAGTCAAAAGGTTAAGCAATTAACAAGAATGGACAACTTTAGCAGACAATTCTGCTTTAGGCATAAGGATAAATACAAGAGAAGAAGCCATCAGCTTAAATATCAGTACTATGCCGTTTTCAGAAGTGCTCCTCCCATGCAACGTGGCAGTGGTGCTAACTTCATCCATAAGAGCTGATCTTTCAAATAAGTTAATAGGTTGATCCCATCCTAGAGAATATGAGTAGTTAAGGGAACTTCTCTTATTTCTTATTTCTATTTACTATGCTCTTGTCCGCATAGCTTCTTGGGCCTTATTTCTCAACTGCATTGAAATCTTGCAGAAACGCAGGACTAATTAATTTGAAAATGTGAAACCTGTTTCGTGTTTGCTTACTTTTACAAGGGCACTACAAGTGTTTTCACAGGTCAGCTAACAAACTAATTACTTCTGTACAATGATTCAACTTCAGCAATTAGAGTTAACAACTACTAGGCCACCAAAGGCTGAATTGCCAAGAAGAAAATGGTTTAACCTATCAAGAATTCATTGATCATATAATAATCTTCCAACATGTGGAAGATAAGGTTTCTGCAAACATGAATGGAAGGATTTTAAAGGTCTGAGAGAAACATCTTTGTGTAGGGATGATACACTTGTCGTAGAAAAACAACGTTTAGGAGGAAGCCACCAAATGGCTCTCTTAAGGGACTAACTACAGATGACAAGTGGAAGAAGTGGGTGATGACAGGCGAAGAGTCTTAGCAATTCTAACACACTCAAAAATCATCAACATCTTTGCAGTTAGCTTCATCAAGAAACTGATACCAACCATATAAACTAAAGCTAAATAGTTTCGGAGTTATTCTTGCTTTGTTGAGGTATGAAACAGAGTCCAGGGTAATCCACAATGAAACATGTAAAAGTATAGACCAAAAGAGTGTTGCTTGGTGCTATGCATATATTCTATAAAATTGCAAATCCACATTTGCTAGGTCATTATTCCTTGTCTTTGAAAGTTTAAAGGCAACTTAACATCTTCAGCAAATTGGAGTCCAGACCATCTTCAACAACTTGGGTGCAGCCAACAGAACAAATCAAAATATTACAGCGAAAAAGATAACGAATGACTATTCTACCAATTACACCCTGAAAAATGCTTGAAATAGAATCAACAGTATATTATTTTAAATAAAGACAAAATTTTAGCGGTGAAATTAATGTATTCTCTCTACTAAATCCAAGCTATTTGGCGGAAATCAAACCCCAGCGGTACTTGCAATATTCAGGACATAAAAAAAGGTAATCCAAATCGAAATCAATCACCAGGGGAAGAACAAGAATTAGGAACCAGTCTAACCTTCGGATCTTGTTACCCTGTCCGACTTGGTACATACCCCAAGAGAAAGCACCAAGAGCCGTGAGGAAGATAGCGGCAGCGCTGGGGCCATTGTTAGGGATCCGGCGAGCGTATCTCGAAATCCACCAGGTGGAGGGCCGTCCTGCAGCAGCGGCATGTCCTTTACGCTCACCATTCCCGGCTTCTTCCGAACCAACGATTCCGTCATATTTCCTTCGATCGATTGAAATAAACGAATTCAATTGAGGTATATCTATTTAGAAGCTATCGATTTGATCGGATTGCGATAACCGGCGACGGCGATGCCGAGCGAGAACGAAAGAGAAAAGAGCCGGAGAAGGTTCGTTTGTGTTACGAGCACGAGGGCAAGCTTATAATAATAATAAGCCTCTAATTATTACGTTTTGCAGTAATGGTCTGCTAAACAAGGTTTTGTACTTTTTGGGTCTACTACCGGTAAGTCTACAGTTTTCTAATAGAAAGTATTTTTATTTTTTTAAAATGAATTTTATTTTTTTTATTTTTAAAAAAATAATAAATATGTACAATAAAAAGATCTCATAAAATTTTTTTATACTTTCTAAATTTTTAAATAAATTTTTTATATATTTATAAAATATATATTAAAAAATATAAAATGAAAAAATATCGATAAGCAGCGTTTCAAGCCAAACATTCCTTTATTGGTGTGAATTTTTTGGTGCTTTCATTTCTTTGTTGTAAGGTAAATAGATTTTCGTTGATGTTAATTTCTTGAAGAAATATTTAATTTTCACGGTGCCTGTTTACTAAAATTGGAATCGAAAGAAATTTGAAGACTACGATTTGACATTGTCTTTGCAACACTTTATTTTATTTATATTTTTAATATATTTTGTATAATATTATTTTATTTAAAAATTTAAAAATATACAAAATTATATTATAAAATATTGTATTATTTATAATTTTTATATAAAATATAAAAAATATTTTTTATTTTAATTTTAGTTCACAAACACTCTTCGTTGCTGTGTGGTTCTCCGTTTCAAAAACTATTTATTAATTTTTTTTTATTTTTCTTCATTTTACGTTTTTTAATACATATTTTATAAATATATAAAAAATTTATTTAGAAATTTAAAAATTATAAAAAAATTTTACGAAGTAAAATTTTTTTATTATATATTATTATTATTTTTTTTAAAGTAAAAAAATATAACTTATTTTCTAAAAAAAATAAAAATACTTTTTATTTTATAATCAATTCCAAACGCGCATTAGTAAACTACCGTAAAGCTAAGCAAAGAGCACCTTTGTAAACAAAGCACTTCGTCGTCAGCTAAAAGGTGAAGAGAAAAAATAAAACATAAATTCTGGATAGAGATAGACGTCAACTCAGGCCTTCCCTTATTCAACTTCAAACTCCTCTCATCAGAAATTTTATCTCTAGTTTGAATTTTTCTAGTGCTACTTCTTTGTTTTCTGGTAGTTTTTCTTTATTGTAACGTTTAATATGTTTTGTTTCTCTATATATTATGTATAGTGAGAGAGCTATACGTAAAGCGAGAAATTAATTTTGGAAATGTTTGAAATTGTTGATACTGACCATCTGAGTTGCAATTACAAAGTTTGAGTTTTTGGAGAAGAAGTTGATTCTGGTAATGTGATGAGGTACAACAAATCACTGATCACTCTACAGAGTAAAATTCTTTTGAGTTCTGTTTTTGAGACTGGTGCTATATAGCAAACCTGGTGATTATCAGAAAACCTCTTCCTCCCTGATCACCGGCTTCATCGCCGGCAATGCCAAAGGGATCCGTCCTGCAGAAAGATCATCTGCGCCGGGATCCGGAAAGGAGGTTTGTGCTGCGGTGGTCTTTGATCTTGACCTGGTTGAACTGCCAGTAGCCGCTGACGATTTGTTGGTCTTCTTGCGTCGCTGCTTGGGGATCACCGGAGCTTCCCCTGGTGATTCACACCCGGTTCCTTGCGCTGCAGTCGTAGTTGCTGATGACTTCAGTCTACGGCCGTGCCTCGTGGACCCTTCGGTGTCGTTGGTCGGGGAGCCCATTGAGACATTGCTTGTAGATTGGTGTCTTCGGGACTGTCTCCGCTCCCTTGTGGAAGATTCGCACCCTGGAGAGCCAGAGGCACACCCATTTGTCGATATCTGATGCCGCGAGGCACGCCTAGAAGGAACATCTTCCGCTTGGCTCGTGTCTCGCGTTGGTGATTCCGCAATTGCAATGCCATTGGAAGCATTCATCTCTGCACAGTTCAATCAAAACGTGCATTTAGCTCGTCTGCACAGTTTGTTATAGTATTAGAATACTGGAATCAAGCGTACTAACGCGGATGACAAAATTAACCTGGAGGAGACCACTTTGAGGGGGCAGCATCAGCGCCTTCCCCACCAGCTGTCGCACTAACAGGTACCGGTGACCGGAATTCGTTCATCTGTCCATGTTAGAAAAAAGAGTCATGCCAAAATGTCACTGATTTAGTTATAAGGAAGCATATAATATAGAAATGTACCCAGCTGGGGGAGTTGGTAGAGGGACCATCCCAGCCAATGTGAGCGACGTGCTTGACGTCTGTCGGGTACCCGATCTGCATCTCCTGCTCTTCCTCACCATCTTCTGAAATAATGGCAACAAGATCGAATCAAATTTGGTTCTTTTGTCGATGGAGGAAAAAAAAACATCTTGCAGTAACGTGGTTTTACGTATTTTTACCAAAGATTTGGGAGATGTAGCGGAGCCCTTTGAGGAGACCCTTCATTTTGGTAGTCATGTCGGAGCCGAACAACGGTGGATTCCAACGTGCTCCTTCTGATCCACCGACGCTTTTCCCCAACCTGCAGCTCCCTTGAACTTTAAAACAAAAGAATAGAATTTTTTTTTATAAAAATTTTAGAATAATATGTGCAATCTCTTATCGCAGATAAATCGATTTAACTACCTGAAATAGAAGGAATCGACCGGCAGCGTGGGATAGGAGGAGGAACTCTGTGAGGCCAAGCACTCACCTGAGCTCCTGATTATTCCAGAAAGACCAACGTCTTCAAAGAGCATCACATCATCTCGACGATGATTATCTTCGTCTCATGAATCAAATAGATTTGATAAGAACAATTAATTTCAAGTGGAATGGGGAAAAATAATTTGACTGGAACTTCGGAAATGTTCGTTTAACTCTGAAGAAGAACAAGGAACAGAAGGAGAGAAAGGTTGGTGAAAGAAAGCATTAGCTGGTCAGAGTTGTTTCTAATCTAATTTTAGGAATTTGGTTTCTAATCTCAGGGATGGCATTGAGCTGAATTGAGGGAGAAATAAAGCAAAACAAAGTTTTAACGAGTCTTGGCGGTCAGGAATGTTTTGGAGGGAATGCAAATCAACGCCTGATCCTCTGGATTAAAATATGATTTGGTCCCTTGTATATATGAGGGGGTCTACTCGAAGTAAGATTTGTTCCTTCTTTTCTGTTTCAGTAACAATAAAAATGATTCGTTTTCGTTAGTTGGTTTAATTTGCTACATGGATTTTGCTTCCATTCTCTTCTGTTTTGTGAAATTTTCTTTGTATTTTGATTTGCATATTGATTGACTAAACACTATCACGAGATACTTTATAATATGATAAAACTGAGCATGTATTGTTATACTGATGATTTCCTTGCAACTAGCTTTTCTCTAGACTGATGATTTTGATCGGTAACTTATCTTAGTTAACATTCAGTAACACACTTATGAACTTAGTGGAATGGATTGTTGTACTCTTTTGATTGTTTTGTCTGAAGATTTGCTTATGCAAGTATGCTGAGATCCCTAAAGCCATATAGACCTCTAGTTATGCTCATAGAAGTCACGAATCTGCTATCAGTCTGTCGACCATTTCGGTAATGTTATTTCTGGCTGTTATCTCATTTCTGTGGATGTAGTAGACTAAAGGTATATGGTTTCTGTTGGCTTTCTTTTAAGACATAGTTTGTAAAATGTCCAGGCCTTGGTCGATGCTCCAACATGGTATGCAGCCAAATGAATTTGAAGAAGCTAAGATGGAAATCCCTAGGATTCCTGGAAAGAAATCCTTGATCGCTGATGGAAGATGCAGGTACAATGGTGTTGCCAGATTGCCTAGCAACCTCAAGTTTTTCAGGTTTACTTTAAATCTGTGGTTGCTAACTAGAGGCATTTCCTGTACTGCAGATGTCAAGAAGAAATGCCAAAACAACAGGTGCTTTGAACGACTTTGACATGTTCTGAAATCCTGGTCGCAAAATCAAGGTAGACTTCCGGAATTCAGATTTTTACATTTTCATTTTTTGTAACTTGTTTTTCAAGCTCTTTCTGAAATACGTGATTTTACTGCTTTTAACCAGAGGGGTGGTGCCGCCAGGCAAGAACTGGCCAAGCTTAAGAAGGAGACTGCTGCTCGAGGATGTGATAGTTTCTGAAATATTCCAACACATTCACCTCGAGCAGTTTTTTGATGTTCATCGTTCTGTTTGAGCAATGTTTTGGGAAACATTTTCTATTCTGAAAATTGGTACAGCAGTAAATTGTCAGCTTTAGTACAAAATTTTTCCCGGTAACTTCTTGTAAGGGTACAATAATATGATATAACAGAAACTAATTTCAAGTATATAGTTGATGCCTGCAGGTTTTGAATCGTAAGCAGTTTGGAGATGAAAATCTCCTATAAAAGTTTTTCTTTTAAAAATATTTTTTCAAAATAAATTCTTTTTTAAAATATGTTTTCAATAAAATCCGTCCGGAGCGATTCTATTGGCACTGAATATATAAGCGTCCCACAGATGGCAGCTAAAGCTTGTAGCTGTGAAGAAGAGAAGACATGGTTGTAGCTATTCTTCTCCTTCTTCCCATTCAATAAAGGGTGCCCTTGCCTTCTCTTGTTCTTCATCTTCATCTTCATCTTTCCATCTTCCATTTTCTTTCTGCTGAAAGTTCTTGAAAATCAACTGAAGATATGGAGACGAGAATTCGGAAGAAAGTTTTGCGTTAATCCTTGAAAGATCCAAATATGACAGCTTTCTTCGAAGTACTCTTCAGAAGTTTTGCGTTAATAATCACTCTCTCTTAAGAAGTCGATCAAATAGGAGACATAGAATTTCTCAATTTTAAGAACATACATTTTGCAATGTTGGCCCTCTATTTAAAGCTTATCAAAACTAGGATATTGGTTAAGAAAGCCATAATAATAAGGACGTAATATAGCTAATACTCATTCTGAAGCTCAATGTTGCAAAATATGGAAACAGTTTTGGCACTTTAGTTTGCTTCCTTTCTTTCATTAATAAGAAATGTTTATGATTCTGAAGTTTATCACATTCGTCTGCTGTGAATCTTCAAGTTTTATTTGTTTATCTTTTAAAGCTTACGGCTGTGACAAACTAACGGACCGTTTGAAAATATTTATGAAATAAATTTTTTAAAATAAAAAATATTTTTTATTTTATTTTATTTTAATAAATAAATTTTATTATTTTAATTTAAAAAATAATAAAAAAATTTTATTATATTAATTTTTTTATATTTTTAAATAAATTTTATAAATTATTATAAAAAATTTATTGAAAATTAGATAAATTTTTTTTAAAATGAAATGCCAAACCGCTCCTAAAGCTAAATATTTATCTAACTTTACTAGCAATGCCCGTTTTACTTAAGTAATAACAGAAGCCGATATAAACTACCGCAGCTGCATTTGGCAGTGCAACTTTTTAACTTTTCTTTATTTTATATTTTTTAATATATATTTATAAATATTTAAAAATTTTATTTAAAAATTTAAATAGTATAAAAAAATTTTACATAATAAAATTTTTTTATTACATATGTTATTATTTTTTAAAAATTAAAAAAAATAGAGCTTAATTTTTCAAAAAAAATTTTATTCATTTCAAAAACACTCTATTTTTATTTCATAAATAATTCCAAACGCACACGCATCCCATCGGAACATTCTGCTCTGTATCCCAATATACTGACAATGGTGTAAACAGTTATTTTCACAATATGGGATGTGGTAAGATGTGGTAAACTCTCCACAAAATAATAATAATAATAAAAAGAAAAAAACAAGAAGAACATGTAAGAAGCTTCATGCTGCTAAAGATCTTATTACAGAATCCAATTTTACTATCTAGTATTATTCACACACATAACAAAGATCATACATATCAGCATCATCACAAATCTAATCCATAACCTGTTATTTAAGTCAATCCTCTGGCTGCTGCAAATGGGAACTTTGTATAAGAAAGATATGAGGTAATGCTTCATGCACACAAGATGTCAAGTCAATTTCATAGCTTCCCTGATTAAGAGAATTCAGTTATTATTTTTTTTTTTTGTCAACAAAGGGGAGAAGAGGAAGCCTGTGCTGGACTCAAAACTCTGGTAAAAAGATCAAGCAGGAAAATTTGTTCGACCAAGTTCAGCACAAAGCAAATTCTAAAATACTTGTGCATACTAATACGGTGCTTCTCATAAAAGGAAAAAAAAAGTTAGCTACAGACCTGTATGCTCCGACCAATTACATTAGCTACAGGCCAGCATAGAAATGATCAAAACAACTATTAGTATCATTAGATGGCGGAGCACATATGCAACCAGGCATCACTACGTGCTCCTCCCTTTCCTTGGAATCAGAGTATTAACAGCAGAAACAGCTTGCTCAAGAGCAGGCAAGCAAGTGACCAGATAAAAGTCCTCAAGCACAATAAATTAATTTAAAAACTGTAAGGATCAGAATATACGAAGCACCTTTTAATGAAACTTCATAACAAACTGAAGCTCACACTGATAATTCTCATAGAGAGCCCTAGAAGAGGAACAAAGCTACATACCAATTAGATGATCGTCTTCTCAAATCCGTCAACAAGTTGAGGACCTTCTGAGCTTTTGGACGTATGCTTTTTGTTCATGTTTCTCTTGCTCTTGACCTTCTTGCTTTTCATCCTGCGCTTCTTTTCCTCCGCATCAACCCAAGTATAGTCCAAAGGAATATGAAAAGGGTCAATTTCATTCTTAAAGCTCCGCGTTTCACTACTATCACTAGATAGCCCACCACGGCTTCCCCGCATCCATGAATACCATGAACTCAAACTTTCTGACTCCTTGGATTTACTATCCTGGAAATGTGTTGGACTGGAAGGAGGTGTTGCAAATTCATCCTGTGGTTGTAGCTCTTCAAACTTTGAGAAGGTCACAAGAACTCTGATTGTTGGAACAATAGGAATACCTACCTGAAATTAGTAGCATGGAAGTAAAATATTAGCACATCGAATGACAGTATAGTTTGAAACACCAACACTAAAAGAGATTTCTAATAGTGTTCAAATTTTGGATAACTGACTTAGACATACATTACCATAAGAGCATGGAGCAAAACAGCATGAACATATCAAGCAAGTCCAATTGAAAACACTGTGCAACAAAAACGAAACGTATCCTTATAATAACCACAATCTCTAAGACATATGTAAGTATATAGAAAATTGCAACGTGCAGTAAGTGAACTAACACAAATCGTCATCAAAGGCCAGAATAGTCTAGAAATCAAAAGAGATTCTGGCACAATAAGAATAGTTTATAGCTTAAATGTTGCAAGAGTGATGGCAAGACTGATGTCTTGGGCTGCGTCAAACTTAAAGTATATTCTCAAAGCATGAAAATAGGAGTGGCATACTGCAAAATTGAACAAGAGCCTATTGCAGCATCTGTCTAACACGACGTTATATGCAATAAATAAGGAAAAAAAGCCCCCTTACTTGCAATAGAAAATTAAACCTCTTGGTTTGTTGTTATTCCAATTCGCAATGTTTAACAAAGTCTTACTATAGCTTCAGTAAACACAATGATATAACATGGAATCTTGGACTAAACTCCAAATATGACCTTGAGTTAGTGTCATATCAAATAACCTCAAACATATTAACTTAGTGTTGTACTACCTCTGAGAATGGTTATCAGAAACTGCAAAGATAAATAATACACCACAAGCCAACAACAGATCCAATCTGTTTTATATCTACACACAAAAAACAAATATGTGCAGGCATAAATATTCAATTTGCAATTAAGATCCCAATCTGGAAAAATTATAATTACCATATTTTCCAGTGGTGCTAATAGAGCAGCTTATGTACCTAAATCGCAGAAAGAGCAACAGAAATGAACACAAACTGAAAAAAGCTCCACTGCAAATAAACCCCCAGCACTGCCCCCTAATTTGTTAGATATTAATCAAGAATGATAAAATGAGCTTGCACTGAAAGATAGCTCATGCCTACCGTGAATATTACATCCTTAAGAGCTATATCGACGCAGTTTAGCTCTCAGTTATGAAATGAAAAACAAGCAGCATTTATAAATGCATAAAACCCAACGAAGCAGATTCAGGTGACATGCAGCATAGCGAAGCGCATCAGCTATGCCGTTACCAATAAACCTCTTGACAGTGCCCTGTCTAAGCACTACAACTAAAGATGATGTATGCGTATGTTCCAATTAAGGGGCCTTATACCTATACTAATTAGACTGCGATACATTTGAAGGTGGTGACTCCTGAAAGCATTTAAAATTTCAGCCGATGATGCATTCTTCTTAGATCATGCCTAGCTCATTCTCGGTCAAAGAAAATAGCCTAAAAGCATCTATTGATCACTTTTGAAGAAGCAATTACCAAAAATACAAAATAGAATCTAGAGGAAGACATATAACATTGTCAAAGCATAGGGAGTCATAGAAAAATAACCTTTACTGGAAATGTGCCTTGAGGAAGTTTAGTAGTGAGAAGCTCCCTGAGCCTCCTGACAGCCTTGACCTTGTTTGCTAGGACATCAAGCAACGGAAGCATTTCGTCAGTATTCAAAGGGAAGTCAGGTGTCAACCACAAAACTGGCTGCAATGCCCTCTTGTACTCACTCTGATGCTTGCTATTACAATCACCAGTGAGTCCATTCTTTTTATTTTTACTCTTCCCATTGCTCTTCTCTTTCCCTTTCTTGTTACTCTCTACTTCTGATTTGTGGTCCCCATTCTCAGCTGTCCCCATTTTCCCATTCTCAGCCATCCCCATTTTTGAGAACCTCTTCAATAGTTTCTGGTCCTCCACCTCCTCATTCTTTGATGAAGCCTTCTTATTGCTCCATCCAAACCAGCTTTTCTTCTCCTTACCAGCACTGTTTGGCTCTACATTATCAGCAACAGCATAATCAGCATCCTCAAGCCCTTCTTCCGAATTGCTCATCTTGAGTGCATTATCAAGCTGCAACTTCTCCTCTGCCGTCAAAACATCATCAAGCTCATCATGACCGTTGGCAGAAGCCTCACTGCGATCACCCGCAAACAGTTCGTCATTGGATGCCCCTGGAACTCGCCGTGACTTCACACTGACAGATACATGGAGCATGTCGCATACTCTGGCCTTCCAATTCCCTACCATCTCAGTCCGCTCCTGCCGTCGCCAATTCAAGTGAGGCACAAGCTCGGCCTGTGTTACATCGATCCCAGGTCGGTACATATTCGTCTGAGACATTAACGTGACCTCATGCGCTACCTCGGCATCCGTTGGCCTTGCACCAGCACCCTCCAACGCATTGGTGATCTCTTTCTCCTTATGAGCTAACACTACTAACGATCCTGGTGGCAACGACGGATGCTGTTGCCCGGCATCAGCGCCATCGCCGAGAAAGAGAAACGTTTGATCCGAACGTTGGATTCGGAAACCATCAAATCCAGCGAGAGTCATGTCGGCGCGGAGATTGCTCCCTCTCTTCCAGATCCGGTAGGTATCCGAAGGCGCGATCCTTGAAATGAAAGGGATCACGGAGCTCTCAAAATGGAACGAAATCTCCATGTAGAAATCGCGGATTCGAGAAATCGAAGCGAGGATTCGTGGAAGCCGGCGGCACCATTTGGCCCAAGCGAGCGGCTGGTAATGGCGAGCGATGGTCATAGAGATGGAATCCTCACGAGCGCACACAGATTCCTGCAACGCAGACCAACCGTTGGCGTTCTGAAGAGACCAGTCAGCGCCAGCAGACATAAGAATGTCGGCGGCGATCGAATCTCGTAAACGGACGGCTATATGGAGAGGTGTTTCCCGGCCAGGAACATCTCGGCGGTCGATCGCTGCGGAGACTTCATCGGCTACAAGCTCAGCTGCTAGTGATTCTTCCTCGGTGTTGACTTCGCCAGCTTTCGGTAGACTAGGGAGAGCTGCTACGATGCGACGCAAGGCTGTGTGGTCTCGCCGGAGCACCGCGAGGTGTGCTGGGCTGTGAGAATACTTGGACAAGTCATCCATGGCTTAGAGTTCCTTCAACTTCTTCTTCTTCTTCTTCTTCTTCTTCTTTCAGTATGTGAGTGAGTCTCTCTCTGCCTTGCTGTTTTATCCTTTCTCTATAGAAAATCCAGAGAGGAGTCACCGAAGCTAATGCCGGCGAACAAACAACTAATGTTTTCTTCTTCTTACTTAGAATTTTCCATTCTGAGAAAGAAGGACCGAAGAACGAATGGAGAAATCTCCCACCTCTATGATTTCTTTCAATAATTTAGCATTACACACAGGATCAAAATTTAAAAAAAAAAGAATCAAAAACGAAAAAACGCCAGAGCTCTCAGGCGGAACACCACCTTGTGCGGTGGAGATACTGGTCCTTGCTTATTTTTGTCTCTAGAAGTCCTGCAACTGCTGTGTAGAGCCGTTGTTAGCAGAGAAGGTGGTTGTCTTGCTGCAGAGAGAGAGAGAGAGAGAGCAAAACAGCAGAAGAAAATTAAAAAGGGCCACGATTTAGAAAATACTACTTAAACTGCCACTCTTCCTGAGCTTTTTGCCAGCGTATGTGTGGGCCCCACTCTTGTGGACGGTCTTCTCCCATATGGCTACTCGGTGAGCTGTGCGTGGGGGTTGTTGGTATTGGGCTAACAAAACCTGGTTTTGGTCAAAAGACCAGATGAAAATTTGGACCGAGTCCAAAGTCCAAACTTGTAAGTGTATGTTTCAGATTGTCCAATCGATATTTTTGTATTAGATTTTTTAATTACTTAATTATAACGTTGTCGAACTATAATAAATGTTGTAAATTTGTTTTAGGAAAAAAAAACACGTTATAATTCACCAATATTATAATTTACTCCTTCGGAAGAAAATTGGATTGGCAAGTTGATCAGTGGGCAAACCACTTATATCGTCATCGGTGACGGTAGGCGTTCGTTGAATGGAAAAAAATAAAATAAAAGGAGTCCAAACTTGTGACCACTAGAAGAACTGCGTCTGAAGTATATTTATTATATGCGCAAGTTACTTCATGATAACTTGTTAAAATTAAGAAATAGACAAAGTTTGAAATTCATCAAACTAACAAGAAGTCAAAAAATTGATTTTAAAATAATAATTTTAAAAAAAAAATTTTTTAATATTTTTTATCAAAAATAATAATAATATAAGTATAAAAAGATGTTATTAATTTAAATTTTTTTATAATTTGAAATTTTAAAATAAATTCATTAAATATTTATAAAAATATTAAAAATTATAAAGTAAAAAATTATAAATTTTTAAAAACTTAACCAAAATCGTCTGATTGTCAATTAATTCCAATTAACTTGCCAATTTATAAAAGTTGAACTTTAAAATAATAAGTATAATAAAATTAATTTAATAAAAAATAAGTTCGATAAAAATATAATTTAAAATAGTAACTAAAAAATATAAAGTATAATATGTATTAAACTTTAATAAATATATAATTTAGTATAAAAATAAAAATAAAATTCAGAATAAATAATTCAAATATATAAAATAATTCAAATTTAATATTTAGAAAAATAAGAAAGCGGTGGTAGATTTTTTTGAATTCTCCACAGTTGAAATCAACTGTAGACGTGTGTAATTCCTGATCAAGATGTTTTAAACTAAATAAATAATTATATTTATAGATTTTAACATTAAAGTATAGGGGTCTTACTAATGAGCTAAGAGTGAATTTCTCCTCCCATTTCAAATCAGTTTTTGAACTTAAACCTAAAATTATACAATCAACAGAGTAATTAATTAATTAATTAATATCTAATTTAGAATATAATACTATAATAGGTCTAGAAGTTGAAATGCCTTTGCTCCACCAGTTCCGTATCTTTGACATTCTCTTTCATCAGTGGTGGAGTATAACAAATGAGAACTCTTGTGTAGTTAAGCGTTCTCCGTTTCAATGGCTACGGCTTCCCTTCTAGCACCTTCTTCTTGTCCTTGTTCTTCGCCACTACGCCGCACGCAACCAGAGGTCACGGGACTTCCGGTTCACAGAAGATTGAAACGAAAGTTAACTCAGTTCGGTTTTACTACTCCATCGGCAGCGTTGGACGAGTCGCCGGTTCTCGGGTCTCCTTCTAATTACAGCGAGTCACAGGCTGACCGGATCGATGGTCTCAAATTCAAGCTTCTGGTGACTTCAAGTTCTCTTGCTTTTGGTGTTTGTGATTGTTTGTTTGCGTTGAATTAGTGTGGTGTGAGAATATAGAGATGAGATTTGTATCTATTAGCTAATGCGTATGATTCGATTTCTCTTTAATCAGCAAATTTTTTATTTCAAGTTGGAAAAAGATTACGTTATAAAGATGATATTACTAGCAATTAGCAAATATGGGTGATTTGGTTTAGCTTTGTTCAGAAAATTTTAGGATTAAAAAAATGTATGTTTATGTCAATTTGGTCAAATTAGTTGCACTTACCATTTCAATATCAAAGATCATTAAAAAAAATAAAAAATCTCTTCCTTCAATTGCTGCTACATGTAATAATTAAGGTGTAACAACTATGATCATTAACCTAACTAACTAACTTATCTGTAGAATTGTAGCTAGGTGGTAACTAGGGACAAATAGGGGCTCCATCACCAATCATATATGCTGCTCATTGTGTTGTGCATGTTTGTTAAGCTGCTACTTTGTCTGTTGTTGTTTATGAAATTATCTGAAAGAAAGAAGACAGCATTAGTACTGTGTTCTTCGAATTGATTGCTAGATTCAGGAGCCAAAAACTGCAGTCACGCATTATGTCATTAGGTTATGAACACATCCTTCAGTTTCATGGTTTAGCTCACCATTGAATTTGAGTTCCAGTAGCTCATGTTTTGCGCTGACATGAGTTTAAGTTTGGTTCTTAACTAACGTGTGGTGATTGGATGCAGAGTAGTGCTTCTGGGTTGAATAGAGGTCTAGCAGCTAATGAAGAAGACTTAAGAAGTGCAGAATCGGCAGCGAAGGAACTTGAAGCTGTTGGGGGTATTGTTGATCTAACCACTGACTTGGACAAACTTCAGGGAAGATGGAAATTAATCTATAGTAGCGCTTTCTCCTCTCGCACAATTGGCGGAAGCCGCCCTGGACCTCCCATAGGGAGGCTATTGCCCATTACTCTAGGACAGGTACAGATGCTATTGCATTTATCACTAGAAGACTCTCTTTAATGATTTCTTATGGGAGGGGAATATGTTCATTAGAGATTTGCGCTGACAGTTAGATAGCTAATATCTTCCAAACAAATCAGGTTTTTCAGCGGATTGACATCCTCAACAAAGATTTTGACAACATTGTGGAGCTCCAGTTGGGCACTCCCTGGCCGCTTCCTCCTTTTGAAGTTACAGCAACACTAGCTCACAAATTTGAGCTTATAGGTGGATCTCCTTTTGCATTTTCGACTTTTTAGTATTTTGTTTCAGTATTTATTCTAAGTGGGTTGTAATTTAGTTTTGAAATCCTTTGTTTGTTTGTTTGTGTTCTTAGAGGTTCTTTCCAATTTATTACAATTCAAATTGGTTTGATCTGGGACATTCTGCAGGAACTACAAATATAAAGATAGTATTCCAGAAAACTACTGTCAAGCCAAGAGGAGACTATTCACAGCTTCCTCCACTCGATCTTCCTCGGATCCCCGACCAACTGAGACCTCCATCAAACACTGGGAGTGGTGAATTCGAAGTTACATACCTCGATGAAGATGTGCGCATCACACGTGGTGATAGAGGGGAACTCAGGGTTTTTGTAAAAGCCTAACGTACTATCTATTTGCATTTCTTCCACCTTAAGATCGCATATACAACTGCAACTTTTCTGTATCTATGTCAAAAATGAGGTAGGATTAGTACTTGCTACGTGAAAAGGCTGTAATTTACCATATAATTCCAACCTTTGCCTGCACACATATTGGATTCCAATATAGGGGGTGTTTGGATTGCTTTTTCCCAACACTCTTTTTCAATTTTCTATTTTTCAATACATATTTTATAAATATATAAAAAATTTATTTAAAAATTTAAAAATATAAAAAAATTTTACGAAGTGAGATTTTTTATTATATATTTTTATTATTTTTTTAAAAGTAAAAAAATATAGTTCGTTTTTTTAAAAAAATAAAAATATCTTTTATTTTAAAAAAATTTCATTTCATAAGCACTACCAAATACCCCCCTAGCCGGTGCTTGCCGCCTGGGTGTACTTTCTATACCTTATATAGGAGTCATTTGGTATTGTTTACTCCAAAAACAGTTTTTTAATTTTTTAATATATTTTTTTATAAATATTTAGAGAATTTGTTTAAAATTTTAAAAATATAAAATATTTTATGTAACGCGAAAATTTTTAATTATTTTTTAATTAAAAAAAGTTTGTTTTTATAAAAAATAAAAATATATTCGTTATAAAAAAATTTTATTTTAAAAGTGTTTTCAGATATCCTCATAAACTATCAGGCGTGTTTATTTTATTTTAAATAGAGTTATATGAAAAAGTGAGTTATGAAAGATGAATGTTTTAGAAATAGAGTTTAAAAAATGAGTGTGAAGTTTTTTATTTTAAAATATAGTTTAAAAATAAAATTTTTATTGGAAAAATTGAATCTAGTTTTAAATTTTATTTTTTATTAAATAAGTTAAAAATAAAATTTTTGATAAAAAAATTTTAAGTTAAGTCTAAATAAACACGCCCCATATTGTTCATCTGGTACTGTGAAAACATTTGTATGTTCTTCAGATGTAACTCAAATGCAAACTCATTGTAATTTCAGTGTACCCTTCTATACATAACCCTGAACCGAAGAAGAAGAACAATAAAGAAATAGAGAGACGTTAACCCCCAACGGCTACTTGGGTTTTAAATTCGAATCTCTTTTCATTACTCTTCATTCATTCTCCGTTCAAAACTTACGTAAGGAGGAACAAATCAATCGATCAATCAGTCAATGGCACCAACTCCGTCTCCCCGGCCGGCTCCGCCGCCGGCGGCGATCGTTGGTACACCTTCCAAAACTCCCACCAGTATCAAACACCGTCTCCACTTCAACACTCCCCGTCCGACCACCACCTCCTCCGCCACCGCCCCAACAGTCCCCACCGAGCACCCTGTAGAAGTTATAGGAAGAATCAGAGACAGCTGCGGTGGTCCCCACCCGCCGGCGCTCGATTTGGGGCCTGATGGCCAGTCGATTAGGGTTAGGACTGAGATCGGGTACAGGGATTTCATGCTCGATGGGGTTTCAGTTGCGGATAATGAAGATCTGGAGATTTTCTACAAGAAATTCATTGAATCGAGAGTGGAAGGAGTGAAGGCAGGAGCGAAGTGTACGGTGATGATGTACGGGCCGACGGGATCGGGCAAGAGCCATACAATGTTCGGGTGCCCGAACCAACCGGGGATCCTCTACAGAGCTTTGAAAAATATCCTTGGAGATAATGGTGAAGGAGACGGTAGTGGTGGTGGTGATAGTGTCGATGATGCGGGTTTCAGGCTTGGTATGTTTGTTCAGGTGGCGGTGGTGGAGATTTACAACGAGGAGATCTATGATTTGTTGTCAGGGAATGGAAATGCAGGTGGTTTGATTACTGGATCGCAGATCCCCAAAGGTAGCACTCCCAAGGTCAGTGTATTCTACGGCTCTTGGTTTCAATTTTGTGTGTTTTGAAACTAAAGATCGAATCTTGATCTTCCGGCCTACAAAAGTTCTAATTTAAGGTTTATTGGGAGAATTTCTTGATGATATCTTACATGTTTCTGAGTCTTTTTTATGGTAGAAGAGTTCTTGTTTTGGTTTGGTTTAACTTTTGTGAATCTTTTGCATAGCCAGAAGAGTTCTTGTTTGGTTTGATATCATGCTGCATTTGTGAGGAAAAGTAGTAAGAACCAGGCCTGTCTAGTTTCCTGAATTAGAATTTATCTATGGTAACAGGTGAAGCTAGAGGTGATGGGTAAGAAGGCGAAGAATGCCACTCATCTCTGTGGTAATGAAGCCGCAAAGTTGTCGAGAGAGCTTATGAAAGTTGAGAAGCGTCGGATTGTTAAAAGCACTCTTTGCAATGAAAGAAGTTCACGAAGTCACTGCATGGTCAGTTGCTTGCTCGTCATTATTAGTTGCATTGATTTTTTCCTAAACCTTGAATCTAGTATTGAAACTTGTTACTGCTAAATTGCTAGATAATACTCGATGTTCCATCTGTGGGAGGAAGGTTAATGCTTGTTGATATGGCTGGTTCCGAAAACATCGATCAAGCTGGACAAATTGGATTGGAGGCGAAGATGCAGGTAATATGTACAACTTCGCAGCATCCATTACCTCTTGTATCTGTAGTTTTGATCAAAGTTAATACAAATGTTGCCTTGGAATTCTTTTGCCATTAAACTAATTTGAGATTTTTCTGAAGTTGTATTCCCTATGACTTTTTGCAGACAGCTAAAATAAATCAAGGAAATATAGCGCTGAAAAGAGTTGTTGAGTGCATTGCAAATGGTGACTCTCATGTCCCATTTAGAGACAGCAAGCTCACAATGCTCCTACAGGTAGAAATAATATCCTTGCGCATTTTAACTAAAGATATAAACAATGAATAAAGAAAGTTCTTTCGTATTGTTACAGGATTCCTTTCAGGATGACAAGTCCAAGATTCTGATGATTCTTTGTGCGAGCCCTGACTTTAAAGAGCTGCATAAGACTATAGCAACACTTGAATATGGTGCCAAAGCGAAATGCATTGTCCGAAATGCTCATATGTCAACCCCTAAGGATAAAATGAATTCTGAGGAGGAGTCATCTGTATTCTTAAGATCAAGGATTGAAGCTATGAACCAGTTCATCTATAAGCTGCAGACAGAAAATAAGCTTAAAAAAAAGGAGATTGACCAAGCTAATAAGGAGCTTTCAAGGAAGGAGGAAGAAATAGCACGATTAAGTGCTAGAGTACAACAGCTAGAAGGAAAGCCCTCATCAGTAAATGGAAAGGAAATCAACTCTAAGGTGGATGAGAGAACGCGGTCATTGAAAATTGAGCTGTTGAAGATGGAGGAGAAGGTCTTAAAGCAGCAAGAGGAGTTAGATTTGTTGAGGCAAAGATCAGAAGAACTGGAATTTGAGAAGAGTAAACCAGGTGAAAGTGCAAAGCAACCTATAGCTGTGGGAAGATTTGTGAAAATGCTTACTGAACTTTATGCGGATGGGGATCAAGGAATGGTGAAATCTATGGAGTTGGATATGGGAGACCAACCAAGCTTACTTGACGTAAGAGAAATCAAGGAGGGTCATCAAAGACATAGTAATAATGCTGTTGACCCATCAAGTCTTCACTCATCAGTGGGCACTGAAGACCAGATTGATACCAATCAACTCCCAACTTTCCCTGGCAGAGCATGCTTGACTACAGTTTTTGAAACTGATTTTGAAGGTGAAGAAGGAGAAAGCACACAAGATGATGAAGTGGAAAAGGAAGTGGTGGAAGTTAGCACACTATATGGCAGCCACAAGAACAAAGAATCAGGTGTTCACATGTTTTCAGACTCTGTGGGATCTCATGCTTATGATGTTGATCAGGATGTAGATGGTGACTCTGGTAGCTATGTCCTCGATAGGCAAGAAGGAGCTGGCAGTTTCATGGAGAATGAAAAAGATGTACCATCTGACAGGAGGACGAGAATTCAAAACATATTTAGGCTCTGTGGAAACTACAGGGAGTTAGCACAGCAGGTTAAAGGGACATCACCATTTAAGAAACGTTCTGAGGACAGAAACAATAATACTTCGCCATTGCCACTAGTCAAGGAATTCAATGTAAATGAAGCAGGTGCAACAAAATACAGTGACATAAAGACAAGTGAGAGCCCAATCTCTGCAATAGTCATGCCATTTGCATCTTTGTCATTCAAACATGAGCAGAAATCTGCACAAGCACAAGAAAAGGAGAACTGCATACCTGAAGGAGCAGAAGATGACTGCTTGATGGAAGTTTTCATAAAGTGGGAAGCATCTAAAGAATCAATGGGAAATCTGATCAAGATAATGAAGGTAATGAAGAATTCCAAGCTCGCAGATTTGAGGAAGCTGATTGAAACCTACTTGGAGGAAGAGAACAACAAAAGGCCGTTTTCGTTTCTCCTACTTGGGGTGAGTTTTCTTCTAGCTGTTCTATCATATGTCAGATTCTTCTGATATTATTTTTGCTCTCTAGTCAATATGAAATTTAACTTTTAGTAGAACAATATAACTTCAAGTACCCTAGTGTTTAAGCTAGTTTTTTCTACTATCTTGGGGCATGAAACGTACATCTTGCTAAACTTGGAGTCTTATAAGCTACGTTTTCTTTACTTTTGAGAATATTTAATTTATTTTGTTATGACTATCGGATGTGCCTTTGCTTTACTAAGACGATCATGCATTTAGACTATTGCCTGCAGATCTTATGTAGCTTTTCTTTGTGACAGGATCCTCTAGGAGCTCCAGTTAAAAAGGAAGAAGAGGCAATCGTTCCAGTTAGCAAACTCCCAATCTGCAACAGCCATCAGAATAGTCGCCTTGCCTGCTTGCGCCCAGCAAAGAATGCTTCGAAGCCAGAACACATTCCATTCAGCTCATTAGAAAACATGCTTCCTGTCGTTGGTGCCTCAAAATTCCCTGAAAGTTTATCACCAACAGTGAGCTTTCTGGCTGGACTTAGAGTGTGAACTTCATCCTATCATGTAAATTTTTCATGTGTCTGTATTGCTAATATCTAACAGAGCTAATCTGAGTAGGTGATTACGAGTTTGATGACATGTACCTATTGATTCAACTGGCCTGTCTTTGGCCTAAAGGTTGATAAAGCGTTCTCTCTTTTTGTTCAGTTTTCTGGTATCTGTACAATGTTGTCTACCTTTATATACTCCAGAATTTGTTAGTTAAGGGAAAAGCACAAAATACTTGGACTCGTGAATCGTGCTGCATAAATATTGTTCTTCTGATCTGTCTCTGAGAACTTCTTCTGCATAAACAGAATTCATTATTACTTAATTACTTGTTAGAACATTTTATGTGAAAGAATTAAACTTTGGCCTGATAATGCAAATTTATTTGTAATTTGCAAATTCAATCTGCAAAGTGCAAACGGGGTCGGGGAGGCCTGTTGTTTTTCTTCGCTTCTTCTTCTTGTTCTAGAACGCGCGCGCGCGATAGAGATCTGAGAATGGAAGGAGGGATCAAAGTTTCGTTGATGAATTTCGCATACGAGTTCGACCGACCGTTATTCGCAAACTTCACTCTCGAAATCTCTCCAGGTTCTCGCTGTCTTCTCATTGGTGCCAACGGATCAGGTTCGTTCGTTCAATTTCTCTGGAAATTTGTTTGTTTCTCTGTTTTTCTTTCTTCAGGCCTAATTTGTTTAGGTTGTCTGATTACTTTAGGCAAGACAACGTTGCTGAAGATATTAGCAGGGAAGCACATGGTTGGTGGGAGGGATGTTGTCCGTGTGCTGAATTCTTCGGCTTTTCATGATACGCATCTCGTCTGCAGTGGTGATCTCTCTTATCTTGGTGGATCTTGGAGCAAAACCATCGGATCTGCTGTCAGTTTTCATTCTCTCTTTATTTCATTATTGTTGAATTCATTCTCTCGCTATTTCTTTTCTAGTTAATTTCAGTTCTGTCGTAGCTATTTTTTCCGTTTACATAGTCTACTCTTCTAATTTTCCAATTTTCAAATTTATAATTAACTTAATATTTGAAAGCTTATTGTTTTTGTTTGTTTTTACAATCTGTAGTTCAGAATGAAGCAGATAGTAGGGAAATCAAATAGACAGTCAAATAACTATGAAGAGCCGTGGCATTCAAGTGATACAGTTTTACCGGTTTGCATAAAGTTGGAGTACTGGTTCTACAATAATTAGTATCAAACCTTCTGATTCCAGATCAACAAATGATAAAGCTAGATATAGTTACATCTAGAGCATTGTGCAGAGCGTGCACATAACATCAGATGCAAGAACTAGTAACTGACAAACTCGAAATTTGGGAAATGAATTTATGATCGTCTCATTATGACTGTTCAAACTTATTAGGAGTAATTGACTACTGAGATATACAGTAATTTGTCAGGGAGATGTTCCACTGCAAGGTGATTTCTCTGCTGAGCACATGATATTTGGAGGTATGTCATATACATGGAAGTTCGACCTACCTTCTTCATTTTTGTCAACTATTATTGTGGGTTATCTTGTTTGTTTGTTTTTCGTTTGGGCTTGCATCATTTTATTCTCATCAGTAAAGTGAAAATTTGGCCTTTCTATTGAGTTGTTAACTTCCTGCTTGAGTTTAATTAATATTCCTTTTCATATGTTTAATACTATATGGTTGTAATAGTCTATTGTACTTGAATGATTACACATACATTGTTAGATGCACCAACAAAAAGGAGAAAGGGATGAAGTCAATTATGAATTTTGAAAATCTTAGTACTGTTACTCTTTTTTTTTTTTCTGTTTTCCTTGATGAAATCTTCTATAGTTGAAGGGATTGATCCTCTTAGGAGAGAGAAACTGATTAACCTGCTAGACATTGATCTGCAATGGCGGATGCATAAAGTTTCTGATGGGCAGCGCCGACGTGTGCAAATCTGCATGGGCCTTCTTTCTCCGTACAAGGTTATCTTCACTTTCCTTCATTCATGTCTTTGTTATAATATTGGAAACTTGGAATGTATTAAGAATTTTCTGTCGTGAACTTACATTCTTTATATATGATTTCATCAAAAAAGGAAAACTAAGAATATGGGCTGAGGCGATCCAAACTTTGTGCAAATTAGTTTGTAAACATTCCATCTTACCTAACGGACATTAACTTTGCCCCCAGCTAAACATAATCTGTGAGCAAAACCTGGAGATTGGGAGTCACTTTTTCGCAGTTTGTATCCTAGCAGCCTTGCCCTTTTTCTATCATGGCTCTGAATCAAATAACACAATTAAGAGTAGCCTGTATGTTATGTGTTGGAGTTCTGTTATAATAGCAGACTATATAATTGTTTTCTTATTCACTTATCCTGATACCTTGTATAACAAACATTAGGTCCTCTTGCTTGATGAAATTACTGTTGACCTTGATGTCGTCACAAGAATGGATTTGCTCGACTTTTTCAAAGAGGAATGTGAACAGGTTGTGAACTAAACCCTATATGTATAACTTTTCCTGCCACTTGTGGTTTATGGCATGTGTTTTTCATGCTGTTCTTTGGTTTTTTTACAGAGAGGAGCGACCATTGTCTATGCCACACATATTTTTGATGGTTTGGAGACTTGGGCTACAGATATTGCATACATTCAAGATGGAGAGTTGAAAAGGTCCTGTAAACTTGTTGATGTTCAGGAGTTAAAAAGTACAAACAACTTGCTGTCGGTAGTTGAATCATGGCTTCGTTCAGAGACCAGAAATCGAAAGAAGGAAACTGTGAAAACTCAACCTATCAAGTCTACTCCTTCCAATTCATCACCTTTCAGATCATCTAGACATATGGCTTACTATCGGTAGCTTTCATGGACCCATAACTACTTTATACCAATATGATGATAAACCTAGATGGATGATGTTGCAAGCCAACTGCCAATGCGTTACCTGATGATTATACGTAATTTAGCTATATGAAGATAGGGATTTGGAGGAACAGGTTGATTATACATATTCATTCAGCCATATCTTTATGTTGCATACTTTTGTGAGTCAATTTCTTTTTTTGTGTTTTTATGATGTATACCCGTTAATGTCGAAGCAGCATGGATGATATTCACTTACAGATTTGACCTGTATTTCCTTAATCCTTGTTACTTTTATTTATTATATATATAGAGAGAGAGAGAAGAGAGAGAGAGAGACCTAGACATATATGTATAGGGTGGGGATAGGGGCATCCTTTATTTAGCTTCAAATTTTAATCTCTGAAGTTCTATGAGTCCGAATTCTGGTGAAAAAAATTTATCTCAATCCGACTTGATCTCCATCTGAATCTTGATCGAGATAAAAAAAAAATAATAATAAAATATTTATATCTAGATAGAGGGACAATGCATACAGTATACTCATAGGGGTAAATGCAGGCATGAATATTTTGATGAGGTCAGAATGCAATTGTAGAAAGGGAGCCCAATGCAATTTCTTACAGCATCTATCTGGACACTCTTTGCAAGTGTGGGCAGGATGAAGCACTTCGGCAGCTGGAAGTTCTGCTAGAAAATGGCCTGTGCCTAACATCTGTAACTTTTAAATATACTCCTCGACTGCCTACGTCGATGACCCAAAGTTTGGCAAGCCAAGTTTATGCTAGAGAGGAGTGCTGATTTGCAATGGGATGCTGATGTTGTGAACTACAACACCGTGATGAGCAGACTGTGTGAAAAGGGAAAGTGGATGTCAGCTCTGAAGCTCTTTACTGACCTGTTTAAGAAGGGCAAGGGTTTAAATACCCAAACTTGCAGCATCCTGATCCATAGCCTTTCCAAAGGTGGGAGGCTTCGTTTGGCAAGAAGTATTCTCAGAAGCAGAGGACTTGGCTAATGTTGTGACATCTACAACCTTGCCGCGGTATTTTTGTATGGCAGGGAAGTTCAAAATCTTACGGTTCACTCAAATTGATAGATTGTCTGTGTGCACAGGGCAAGTTTTCAGAAGCAATCATTTTATTCCGAAGGTCAATAAGATACGCATTTCACCACAGAGCTTGTTGCATGTCTACCGTGTGGATTAGTCAGGTGTAAGAAGCATGCATAAGCAAAAAGCCTTCTTGAAGAAATGCTGCAACATGGTTTAGTTGTGCATTTGAGCATGTTCCACTCCTTGATCAAGGCATTCTACAAGGACGGCTTCTACCATGTGAAGGAACGCAAACTGGCATCGACAGTAATATGCAGAATTCATTTACTGAAGCTTTAGATATGAATGGTGTATCTTTTTAAGAGGTTGCTAATGTTTGTTTTTTTTTTTGGTATACATTTTTCATATTGTCAAAGTCTGGCATATCAGACGACGGAGACGATAACTTCAATATTCACGCAGGAAAATATACTTATTTAGAGCAGCTGCATGCATCATCGTTTCAGATGACTACCTTTGTTCAAAGTGATGTTTCCAATTGGATATGATGGATTGAAGAGGCGTACATGTTACATGTTCCAAGCTAACTCTCAACACGACATGAGCATTAGTGATATCTTACGCCAGTTCCGAGTATTCAATATGTTTAAAATTTCAACCAAACAAACTAGCAGAGAAACAAAACAACATCAAAAGAGCGATTTTGAGACTGATTATAATAAACAAAATATCTCTACAAGAATGATTTTGATTTAGTTATCAACATCAAAATATCAATAATTAATTTCTGGCACCCTAGTGCATTCATTAGATAAAGATACAAAAAGAAAAATTTGGAAACAATACAAAATTGACTTAAAATGCTTCCATTGAAGCTCTCTTGCCCTTCTTGGAGCCCAATGAGTGTTGTCCAGAAAGCAACCTTGAAAGAATGTCTGCTTGCTTTGTATTTCCTTCAGCATTCAGTCTCTTGATCAGAACTTCACAGCCTTTCTTGTTCACGACTTGGCCCTTCTCCTTGATCTTGCAGAGTATGGAGTATGCTGAGAGTGTTTTCCCAGCAGTATCAAGAGTCTGCAGCACTTTGTCATATGTCTCGAAACTAATGTCACAGTCTCTGTCCACTCCGAAGTCTGCCAGTTTGTGAACTGCAACAGGATCACCGTTCTCACAGAGGTGAACCAAAATGCGGTCAACTTGAGGACAGCATTCATTCATCAACATAAGATTGATGCGACCAAGGGCTTCCTCGACATGCCCCCTCATGAAAAGTGCTTCTAGAATCTTATGTGCCGTATCCATGTTTTCTTTCAACCCCTTCTCAATCATCGTCTTCATAACCCTGCTAGCTGTCTGAACCCTTCCGTCATTGAAAAGAGCCAACATCACTGACCTGAAGAGTGAGGCGCTAGGCAAGTGCCCTTGCTCGATCATACAATCCAACACTGTACGTGCATCTGCTGGTTCTCCCTTCTTCAAGTAGCTCTCAACAAGCAGGGCATAGGCCTCAGATTCGGTCTCTATCCGACGACGCTTCATGATTCCAAGAAGCTCGAATGCTGACTCTGGTTTCCCCTCCTTTGCATGTCCACGTATTAGATGATTGAATGCAACCTTATCATCAACTCCTTTCTTCAGCAACTGCCTGAAGAATGTTTCGGCTTTCTGTGTCTGATCATGACCACAAAGGTACTCAATAATAGGTTGGTAGGCCGCTGCGTCCATGGCCAAGCTTTTTGGATGTAGCAATGTCCTGTTCTTGATAAGCTCATCCATCAGTTCAACAGCAGCCATCTGCTTTCCGACCTTGCACAAACTCTGCATCAGGACACCATAATGGGATGGATCCAGCACAATACTGAACCTGTCCATCGTCCTGTGGACATCCAACGCACCGTCCATATCACCAGCTTCGCACAAACAGCTGATGAGCCTCGATAAAAAGGACTGGTCTTTGGGAGTGATTTTGCGGTCAGCCATCTCATTAAGGAGTTTGCAGGCGTCCCCAGCCTTCTCCTTCACATCGCATAGACCCAGAAGCAGAGAAGTGTAAGTCCTTGGGCTCGGCAAGATGCCCTTCTCGCCCATATCAGCATACAAGCGCAACCCATCATCAATTTTGCCTTCAGAGACATATCCTTTGATCAGAATGTTGTAAGAGACACAATTTGGCGAGAAACCTGCGCCAGTTATTTCAGCAAACACCCTCTGTGCCTCATCCAGTTTCTTTGCCTTGACCCAGCCATTAAGCAAAGTGTTGTAAGTGATTACATCAGGCGAAATTCCTCTTTCCTTCATGTCTGAAAAGAAGCGGTTGGCTGTGTCCATCTTCGCAGAAACACAGAAACCCCAAATGAGTGTGTTGTAGGTGGAGAGAGTGGGAGGAACCCCATCACGAAGCATAGCATTGAAGACGCGCTTCGCCATTGCAATGCGGCCACAACGGAGTATAGCCATGAAGAAGGTGTCGTAAGATGCAGAGGAACGAGAGACGCCAAGTTCCGGCATGCGATGGAAGAGCTTGACGACCTCCTGGGGAATTCGTGCTCTGCCATAGGCCTGCAAAAGAGAGACTATCATGGGTTCATCAGGTTGAATTGATCGTTTAGGCATTTCGTCGAGCAGGATGCAGCGGGCATGGTTGAGCATGGATGCAGAGGACAGAATGGAGATGACTTCGCGGCAGGTGTCGGAGTCATGACGGAATCCGGTCTTCTCAACCCACCGGAAGAATCGGATTGCGCGATCAGGGTGTCCTTCAGATCCAGATCGCCGTAGAACGGCTAGAACGAGGACATTGTCGAAGTTGGGAACCAGATTGCGGATAGAGTTCTGCAAACGGGTCGTCCATGGCCTCTGAGACATCATGTAACAGATCGTCTCATCCAGAGGCTTCGATTTTTCCGTTTGCCGCCGACTGCCACCACCTTGCGAGGAATTGGCAGCAACGGAAAGATAGGAATGTAGGGAAGAAGGAGCTGATTCGGAATTGGGTGCGGTAGTGGTGGCAATGCTGCATACCTTCTGTTCAAAACTTGGAACCTTTAGGACTTTCTTGTTTACTTCCCTCTTTCTGCAGTTGAGAGTGAACAAATTGGATATTGCATCAGCAGGTATGGCTAAAAAAAACAAAGGGTTAGTTGACATGTGACCTAGCACTTACAGTTCGCGAACAGTCTGATCGAGAGCTTTCTTCATGTCTGGTTTCTGTCTTCTCTAGAGTTGTTGTCGTTGTTTCTGCTGCCGAGAGAATAGAGAGAGATGGAGAAGACAGCGGGAAGAACTAAGAACCAGAGGGAGAGAGCCGTCGGAGAGATTTGGAGAATAACCCTAGGTATTTTGCGTAAATCCTTCGAAAAAAAAAATGAATTATAAAGCTGCGCGGCGGCTTTACCAATGACATATGTGTCCATCCAAGTTTACGAAATTACAAGCGTTGATATAGCCCAACCCACCCGAAGCAGCTCTTCATTTCTCTCGTTCTCTCTCGCACGCACCCACTCGCCTCGCTCTCCTGAAGCGGCGATTTACTTGCCCGACGCCGATCTTTCTCTTTTCCTTCTCCTTCCTGTTATCCTGACCACGATCTGCTCACGTTATCTTCCCCGACGCCAGATCGAGCTCGTCAGATCTTTCTATCAATCTGAACTCTAATCCGTCGCTCATTGGTGCTCCTCCCGCCGCTGTCGATTCCATCTCGAGGTAATGGGCCAGAAGGAATTTGTGGGATTGTTCAACTTTTGTGTGCTATGAATTTTTTTTCCTATTAATATCAATCTGAACTCTTTTTTTCGTTAATATTGTTAGAAGATTGTTCAATTTTTGTGTTATAATTTTTTTTCCCTATGTATTTAATAGGTAAGATGCTCTCGGTTAAGGTGGTAGAACAAATTTGGGATTTAGTAGCATTTCTGTAATTGTTATGTAGATTTCTTTTAGAACATTGGATGATTTGGTTTGTTCTTTAGAATTTTGTTATGCGGTTGTTGTCATACAGCTGTCTAGGATCCACATAAAAGCGTCATTTTCTGCAGTGTTTCCTTGTTGTAGTTGGTCTGGCCATTCATAGTATATGAGTTTAATGCTATTATAACTCATTTTTGTATCGTTGGTTTGTTTCCAGTTGGGCAAGATGGTGTGAAGCATAACAATGTTATTCCTAATGGGCATTTTAAGAAGCACTGGCAGAATTGCTCTTATTACTTCAACATCGGGAGCATTGGCCTTCATCTTTGGCGTAATTGCTGAAAACAAAAAGGTTGCGACTTTTCTTACTTTTGATAGCCTTTAGAGTAGATATTATTATCTTTGTCAAAGGTGCTTTACGTTACTTTATAGTATAAGTTCGAACCACTTACTTATTGCTACCTCAATTGAAGCTAGTTTAATTTCTCAAAATGTCATAAAAAAGGGAGAAGAAATCTCAAGTTTGGAGCTGGTATCATGTCGTAACTGCTCCATGTTTGTATTCTCAGTAAGTTGGTGCAAGTACATGTATGCACACCTAATGCCTGCTGAGCACCACAACCTGGACATGGCTAAAGTAGCAATTTCCATTTTTGAAATTTTGGTTTCCTAACTGAAGCATGGAGCATTCTCGTGAGTTACTGTCAGCTAGGATCCTTGATTTGTGACCTTACTTATGTGCAAAGTTGTCTCTATCATCAGAAAATTTGTTGATGTCTTTGTTGATGGTAATTAGAAGATAGATGTTTTTGAAATATTTGTTTTGCCCAAGGATTCACTTGTATATTAGCATAACAATGTGCTTATAGAAAAGTAATTAAGCCTACCGGCTAGGCCGGAAAAGTAACTCGTGCTTTAGTATATCAACACTTTAGACTGTCATGTCCTATTCATGAAAGTTAAGATATCTATTAACATGAAGTGAAGAAAAAGCGATTGCCTGCAAGCATCTTGGTGCAGATGTACTCATAAATTACAAGACTGAAGATTTTGTTGCTCTTGTAACGACTAAAATGGAGGGAAGGGTCTTGCAGAACAGTTCCAGAAGCAGGCATCAGTATGTCGTTCCACTGCCCAGGCTGAGGATGATGACAATGCCCCAAAGCTCATGCCTGCAGAGACATTTGAAGCTGCAGCTAATGAAAACCAAACAGAGAACCTTGAGAGTTTGAATATTGATGGAAGGCTATTTATAATGAGGAAAATGGCAGAAATAGACATTTTAACTATTTTTGCAAAGCTTTTTGTAGTATCGAAGTAGACCTCAACTATTATTGTAATAACTTTTACATTTGTGTAATGGGATTTTTAGCAAATATGTTTAGAAAGAATGAAAGTCTTCCCTTGGATTTCTTATCAGTTTTTGCAAACAAAGTTAGAGAGATTGTCAATTGAATGGTTTTGTGCTCATGGAAGCATGTTCTGCTTCGAATCTTGATAAGAGAGTACGTATCAGAAATCTACCAAAAGATGTAATAATCAATTATCATTGAAAAAATATATTCGTAAATTTATTATATTGTATTCAACAAGTACAGCAACACTTACCGACTTTACAGCAAATATAAAACAATGTTGGCAAGTTCACAACAAAACCAAACAAGTATCTTGTCTAACTGAACCTACATAAACTATCCAAACGAATAGAACATTGAAGACAACAACTGCAAGCGCAGGCGGCAAGATTCCGAGCAATCTCCTGATCAATAGGCTAGCGCCAAAGGCATGAGCAGGATCACAGCTGAAAAAATAAACAAATCACAAATAGATCGATCTCTATAAATAGATCGAAGAATAAAGATGGGCACCGAAAGTAGGGAGCATGGGGATGAGAGTGTGACGAAAGTGTCGAGGAATAGAAGCGAGAGCGAGCTGGGAGAAGAGAACGAGAAGACACGAAGTAGAAGCGGATATCCTCCGGAACCACAGCTACTGACCTGCCATTGATCGTGGCAGTCGATAACCCATTTCTTTTGACTATATTTGATTGATTTTGTATCTTTTTTTTTTTTTTTTGTCAATGATGAGATTGGGACCTTGTTGATTCGACGACGTAAGTAGTGAGGGAACGAGGACACCGCAGTGAGAGTTCGGCTTAGCAATCAAGGAGGAACTTTTTTAGAAGCATCACCGAAGCTCCGACAGTGATTCGATATGGATCGATCAATAAATAAAGAAGATTTTTTCCAGAAAAATAAAAAAGAATAACAGTAGTAAGATTTTCAAATTTCAACATTGACTTCAATCCTTTCTCTTTTTTGCTGGCGCATCTAAAAATGTATGTAATCTTTCAAGTACAATAGACTATTACAACCGTATAGTTTTAAACAAATGAAAAGGAATATTAATTAAACTCAGGCAGGAAGTTAACAACTCAATAGAAAGGCCAAATTTTCACTTTACTAATGAAAACAAAATGATGCAAGCCCAACAAAAGAAAAACAAACAAACAAACAAGACAACCCATAAATAATAATCGACAAAGATGAAGAAAGCACGTATATGACATACCTTCAAATATCATGTGCTCAGCAGATAAATCACTTTGTAGTGGAACATCTCCCTGACAAATATCTCAGTAGTCAATTACTCCTATTAAGATTGAACTCATAATGAGTCCATCATAATGACACCCTCTTTTGAAGTTTAGGTCTCTTGTGGGACTGGTTTTGAGGTAGAAAAGCAAAGACAAACAGCTCAGTTCTACCTTTTGTTTTTCCAAAGCCTCAACATCTGTCCTTTCTTTCCAGTACGCAAATTTATAGGACGGTTACCGACATACTTTCCTACGACCATTATGTTCAGGAAATGTATTTTGGTAAAACATATATAAGAAATACATCACACGTACGTATAAAGATAATCCATTCATTTCTTTCAGTGCTGCTGCAAGATAGCATATCCCTTGGCCTTTCCAGTCCTCTTGTTCCAGATCACCTAGATAGCATAGTTCCACATTCTATTAAATAAAACCCAATCTAATTTCTAAATTGTAGAAAGATCAACTTCAGTCTGAAATTTGCAAATTGGGAAAAGATTAATGAAGAGCAAATCAATGAAATAAGCATGCATGACTGTATGCTCTTAAGGAGGCAGGGACAGGCCTCTATATCATTATAGGCACATGTATAATTGCCATTGTTAAATATAATACATGGCCACACACTGTAGAGCATAGGACAATACAAAGACGCTAAAAAACTTACAAATTTGGAATGGAAATCACAGCACCAAGAAATTTCATCATAGACTCATTATACGAGTAGGACAATATATACCATCAATAAATAGTTGAATTGGCATGAATAAAATAAATCCTCCGCAGAACATTCGGATACACAACTAAGAGAACCAAAAACTCGATGGACACCTAAATATGAAGAAACGGCAATCCATAGGATGTCACTGGCAGATACTCACTCTAGCCTTGTTGAAGGACGGACATTTTGAAAATGCTTTTGACAAGACATCATCATTTACTTTCGTTACCAAGATCCCCACAGAACAATCGAAAATCATCTGTAACTTTTAAATATACTCCTCGACAGCCTACGTCGAGGTAGAGAGGAGTGCTGATTTGCAATGGGATGATGATGTTGTGAACTGCAACACCGTGATGAGCAGACTGTGTGAAAGGGAAAGTGGATGTCAGTTCTGAAGCTCTTTACTGACCTGTTTAAGAAGGGCAAGGGTTCAAATACTCCAACTTGCAGCATCCTGATTCATAGCCTTTGCAAAGGTGGGAGGCTTCCTTTGGCAAGAAGAATTCTCAGAAGCAGAGGACTTGGCTAATGTTGTGACATCTACAACCTTGCCGTGGTATTTTTGTATGGCAGAGAAGATCAAAATCTTACGGTTCACTCAAATTGTTGCAGAGAACCAAATGTGAAAACATATGGCGTTATGATAGATTGTTGCATGTCTACCGTGTGGATTAGTCAGGTGTAAGAAGCATGCATAAGCAAAAAGCCTTCTTGAAGAAATGCTGCAACATGGTTTAGTTGTGCATTTGAGTATGTTCCACTCCTTGATCAAGGCATTCTACCAAAGCCGACACATGAATCAAGTTTGTGGTTTTCTTGACAGAATGCTTTGCTCGAGATGCATGAGGATCATAGAGAGAGGAGGATGGTAGTCCAATATTGATCTGACTGTATAGATTATTTTTCCCTTCCTCCACTGTTAATGTTTGTTTTTTTTTGGTATACATTTTTCATATTGTCAAAGTCTGGCATATCAGACGACGGAGACGATCGCTTTAATATTCACGCAGGAAAATGTACTATTTAGAGCAGCTGCATGCATCATTGTTTTAGATGAATACCTTTGTTCAAAGTGATGTTTCCAATTGGATATGATGGATTGAAGAGGCGTACATGTTACATGTTCCAAGCTAACTCTCAACACGACATGAGCATTAGTGATATCTTACGCCAGTTCCGAGTATTGCACAATATGTTTAAATTTTCAACCAAACAAACTAGCAGAGAAACAAAACAACACCAAAAGAGCGATTTTGAGACTGATTATGATAAACAAAAGTCTCTAAAAGAGTGATTTTGATTTAGTTATCAACATCAAAAATTCAATAATTAATTTCTGGCACCCTAGTGCATTCATTAAAGAAAGATACAAAAAGAAAATTTTGGAAACAATACAAAATTGACTTAAAATGCTTCCATTGAAGCTCTCTTGCCCTTCTTGGAGCCCAATGAGTGTTGTCCAGAAAGCAACCTTGAAAGAATGTCTGCTTGCTTTGTATTTCCTTCAGCATTCAGTCTCTTGATCAGAACTTCACAGCCTTTCTTGTTCACGACTTGGCCCTTCTCCTTGATCTTGCAGAGTATGGAGTATGCTGAGAGTGTTTTCCCAGCAGTATCAAGAGTCTGCAGCACTTTGTCATATGTCCCGAAACTAATGTCACAGTCTCTGTCCACTCCGAAGTCTGCCAGTTTGTGAACTGCAACAGGATCACCGTTCTCACAGAGGTGAACCAAAAGGCGGTCAACTTGAGGACAGCATTCATTCATCAACATAAGATTGATGCGACCAAGGGCTTCCTCGACATGCCCCCCCTCATGAAAAGTGCTTCTAGAATCTTATGTGCCATATCCATGTTTTCTTTCAACCCCTTCTCAATCATTGTCTTCATAACCCTGCTAGCCGTCTGAACCCTTCCGTCATTGAGAAGAGCCACCATCACTGACCTGAAGAGTGAGGCGCTAGGCAAGTGCCCTTGCTCGATCATACAATCCAACACTGTACGTGCATCTGCTGGTTCTCCCTTCTTCAAGTAGCTCTCAACAAGCAGGGCATAGGCCTCAGATTCGGTCTCTATCCGACAGCGCTTCATGATTCCAAGAAGCTCGAATGCTGACTCTGGTTTCCCCTCCTTTGCATGTCCACGTATTAGATGATTGAATGCAACCTTATCATCAACTCCTTTCTTCAGCAACTGCCTGAAGAATGTTTCGGCTTTCTGTGTGTGATCATGACCACAAAGGTACTCAATAATAGGTTGGTAGGCCGCTGCGTCCATGGCCAAGCTTTTTGGATGTAGCAATGTCCTGTTCTTGACAAGCTCATCCATCAGTTCAACAGCAGCCATCTGCTTTCCGACCTTGCACAAACTCTGCATCAGGACACCATAATGGGATGGATCCAGCACAATACTGAACCTGTCCATCGTCCTGTGGACATCCAACGCACCGTCCATATCACCAGCTTTGCACAAACAGTTGATGAGCCTCAAGAAAAAGGACTGGTATTTGGGTGTCATTTTGCGGTCAGCCATCTCGTTAAGGAGTTTGCGGGCGTCCCCAGCCTTCTCCTTCACATCGCATAGACCCAGAAGCAGAGAAGAGTAAGTCCTTGGGCTCGGCAAGATGCCCTTCTCGCCCATATCAGCATATATGCACAACCCATCATCAATTTTGCCTTCAGAGACATATCCTTTGATCAGAATGTTGTAAGAGACACAATTTGGCAAGAAACCTGCGCCAGTTATTTCAGCAAACACCCTCTGTGCCTCATCCAGTTTCTTTGCCTTGACCCAGCCATTAAGCAAAGTGTTGTAAGTGATTACATCAGGCGAAATTCCTCTTTCCTTCATGTCTGCAAAGAAGCGGTTGGCTGTGTCCATCTTCGCAGAAACACAGAAACCCCAAATGAGTGTGTTGTAGGTGGAGAGAGTGGGAGGAACCCCATCACGAAGCAAAGCATTGAAGACGCGCTTCGCCATTGCAATGCGGCCACAAGGGAGTATAGCCATGAAGAAGGCGTCGTAAGATGCAGAGGAACGAGAGACGCCAAGTTCCGGCATGCGATGGAAGAGCTTGACGACCTCCTGGGGAATTCGTGCTCTGCCATAGGCCTGCAAAAGAGAGACTATCATGGGTTCATCAGGTTGAATTGATCGTTTAGGCATTTCGTCGAGAAGGATGCAGCGGGCATGGTTGAGCATGGATGCAGAGGACAGAATGGAGATGACTTCGCGGCAGGTGTCGGAGTCATGACGGAATCCGGTCTTCTCAACCCACCGGAAGAATCAGATTGCGCGATCAGGGTGTCCTTCAGATCCAGATCGCCGTAAAACAGCGAGAACGAGGACATTGTCGAAGTTGGGAACCAGATTGCGGATAGAGTTCTGCAAACGGGTCGTCCATGGCCTGTGAGACATCATGTAACAGATCGTCTCATCCAGAGGCTTCGATTTTTCCGTTTGCCGCCGACTGCCACCACCTTGCGAGGAATTGGCAGCAACGGAAAGATAGGAATGTAGGGAAGAAGGAGCTGGTTCGGAATTGGGTGCGGCAGTGGTGGCAATGCTGCATACCTTCTGTTCAAAACTTGGAACCTTTAGGACTTTCTTGTTTACTTCCCTCTTTCTGCAGTTGAGAGTGAACAAATTGGATATTGCACCAGCAGGTATGGCTAAATACTTGTTTAAAAAACAAAGGGTTAGTTGCAAGGGACCCAGCACTTACAGTTCACGAACAGTCTGATCAAGAGCTTTCTTCATGTCTGGTTTGTATAAAAGACGCCCTTTTTCTATGCTTCTGCCTGAACAGGATCGTGAGAGTTTCTAAAGAATCCTGCATGCCATCATATAGCAAACAAAAGCTTATCAAGAGCAAGTAGTACGGCATCCATCTCTAATTTTGACACAGACCTTAAAGCATGAGTGACTCTATGTGTTAATTACCATAGAACATATACTACTTTATCAGAACACAAATATCTAAGATAAACTAGGATCAATTTGACCAATTGCCTATATCACCCCAATTCAACAAATGTGGGGTTAAATTACGATCAAATCAGGCAATAAAAAGCTTATCATGAACGAGTAGTAAGGCATCCATCTCTAATTCTGACACAGACCTTAAAGCATGAGTGAACCTACCGTGTTACTTACCATAGAGCATATACTACGTTATTAGAACACAAAGATCTACAGATTTAAGATAAACTGGGATCTACGGATTTAATATAGACTGGGTAGATCAATTTAACCAATGGCCTATAACACCGCAATTCAACAAATATGGGGCTAAATTACGATCAAAACAGGCAAGAAATTAATTGGAAGAGGATGACTTCCATCGGATGGCATCATGACTGATAAAATAAAAATGAAGGGGAAAAGGCAAATGGCGCGCTTGTTGTAATTGTGGTATGTGTCAGGTAACTCCAGACCAGAGAATGATAAAAAAACCAAATAATCCAGCTTGGCAAACGGCGAAAAATCATCAGCATCTCAATACAAGTATGCTGCCGCAAAGAAAGATGATTGAATTAAATCATGAAAGCATTCGGGTGAAATTTTGTATTAATACAAAGATCGACACCTGAAAAGGAGAGGAGGGAGACACGGACTGAAGATCGGCGTCGGAGAAGAAAATCCTCGCCGGATCTACAGATCGTACCACGGTCGATTTGGGGAGGAGGAGAGAAGAAAACTTAGAAAAAACGGTGTCAGTGAAGAATGAGGTGCCGTTTGGATAAATTTAAAAGTTTTAATTTTTATGATAAAAATTATTTTTTTAATATTTAAAAAAATAATTGAAAACTTTTTTTAAAAAAAAGTATGTGTTTGAATAAATTTAATTTTTTCTAAAAAAATTGAAGAAAAGTGTTTGAAAAAAAACTGAAAAGTTAAAAAATTATAAAGAACTAAAATATTTTTTACGATATAATATTAATATACATATTCAGAAAGTGTTTTTCTTAAAAAAACACTTAAACTAATCAAAAAAGACATCTATTAGTTTAACATCTACCTTAAGATTTTATGATTCATATCATGCAAGATCAGAAGAAAAGTAGCACAACTGCCCAAAGTCATTCAAGTATAAATTTGAACTCCATTTTTGTTCAAAACTTGGAAAAAGTTATATCTCTAAACACTGCACAGAAATTTCTCTTGATCCAGCAACTTTACGTATTTAATGGGGTTAAAAAAACAAAAATTCAGAAATATCATAACGAAGACAGACAAAAAAAATTCAAAGGAATTTTTTTTTTGCCGGTAATGATCCGTGTAGACATGATTTCCATCCAAATCTAGTTAAAGAAATTGTATTCTAACAAAACACACAAATTTACAGAACACGAAGAAAAACAGAGAAAACAAAACTATGACATTCAACCGAGCACTAAACATCCTTCATATACAAACTGCCACAGACAATCAATATTACAAACATTAAATATCATAACAAAATATCATAATTATCAACTATAAACTGCCACCACCACCGACTAAAAAATTTTCAATTTTTTCCGGAAACACTAAACGGCAAAAAAAAATTTCTAGATTCCAGCACTCAACTTCAATCCAATCGTTTCAAAACAAAACAGAAAGAAAAGAAAATTATTCAATTGAATTTTGAAAGAAGAAGAAGAATTTAATCACCTTTTCGCAGTCATCTCCGCGCTCTCGAGCTTGATTGGTGCCGCACAACGGCTACAAAGTTCGCTGTGGTTAAGAGAAGAGACGAGAAAGCGAAGATCGGCGTCGGAGAAGAAGCACGCTTGCCGGAACAAGAAATCGCTGGCGGGGTGGGGCGGAGCCGAGCGGAGAAGAAACCTAGAATCGAGTCTGCGTAAGAGAAATACAAAAAATGGTTGAATGAATTGCTGAATAACTATATATATATATATATATATATATATATATATATATATATATATAATTTTGTTAACTTAGTAAGAACAAAAAAATGGTTGAATGAAGTCTCTCTTCCCAGTACGCCATCTCACTCACTTGTTCTGAATCACGCGATCGCCGGAGAAGAAAATCCTACCGAGCAAGTGTTAAAACAATCGATACCGCGCCGCAGGGGAGGTTTAGATAGCTACCTCAAATTTGCAAAATAGATCCACTAATACTATTTGTTTAGAACATCAACCTCATATATATCGCGTCGGTACTTCATTGTTGCAATTCCTACCATTAATATACTATTATTAAGAATTAACCTTCTTAATATTGCTACAATAAACAATTAACAATTACACTTTACATTATAAGTTCATTAATAATAGCTGGTTTTACACGATAGGTCCTTTTATTCAGTAATTTAAGTCGGTTTGGTCTCAGTTGGCTTTTAGCCTTTCTTTTTAATTGTTCCTCTGACTTGCTCGAAATCGAAGCCTTGCAATCTGCGATCTCCAACAAGATTGCCGGAACACTAATCAGATCCGGCAAGCAATGTCTTCTAGCGGCTCTGCCTCGGGATCAGGATCAGCGCCGCGTTATAACGCCGGTGGTGGTTACTTTCCTTCCCCTTTCACCGCCCCTCCAATCAACATCCCTCCACCACCCGCCGTCTACTCTCTCCCACAATACCACCAGGTATAAAGATTTAATTCTATTTAATTTTATTTTGAATATTGCATGCTCATATACCGTAAAAAGTTGCAATCTTTTTTAATGGCCTGAATGAGAGACACTAAATCGTTGTAGTGATTACGATAAATTTTTTTTGAAAATTATGTATCATGCTATTAGTTATTGATTAATTCTATCTTTAGAGTAGTTTTGGTTGTTCATCTTAGCCCATTCATTAGAAATGGTTTTTTCATATTTGAAATGTAATAGCTCAAAAGGCTTTGTCTGAAAGATTTCCTTCGCAGTAGAACTTGCCTGCCCTGAAACATGTATGCTGATTTGATTTATTTAAAACCCACTGAGGGCCATGGGGCACTTTTTGTTACGCTTGTTAACGTGCAAACTTATAGTTTTATATCATGATTTCAAAACCTGTGGCATTGTTGTTTGTACAAGAATCATTGTTCTTGGTGCATCATAGTATTAATGTTATTGTACTGCCTGTCCCGCAATCCGGTGATTGTTACGATTCCCTATTATAAAGTCCTAACTGTTTTGTGTAATATGATTTAATAGGCTCAACAATTGTTTCAAAGAGATGCACAAACCATCACACCAGAGGCTCTGGAAAGTGTAAAAGCAGCTCTTGCAAGCAGCGAAGTTGAGCATAAAGCCGAGACTAAAAAGAAGGCGATACCACGTAAGGCAGCAGGACAAAGTTGGGAGGACTCAACGTTGGCTGAGTGGCCGGAAAGTATGTTTTATGGATTTTGATATCAACTCTGTAAATTGAAAATAATTTCTAACTACGTGTAATGCGGAAAGGAAGAGAAGTTCTACCAAACCTGTTGCTAGATAGAGGGACATTAAATTAGATATGAACTGCCATTCTTTTTAGGGAAAATCTCTGATGCTGCTTTTATGTTGCGCACTTTGTTCTCAAGACTGCCTTCAGCTAAGTTTAGAAAGTCCTGGAGAAATAAACTCTATACTTGTTTTCTGCAGATGATTTTCGATTATTCTGTGGGGATCTTGGTAACGAAGTAAATGATGATGTCCTGTCTAAAGCATTTTCAAAATATCCTTCCTTCAACATGGCTAGAGTGAGTATCTGCCAGTGACATCCTATGGATTGCCGTTTTCTTCATATTTAGTTGTCCATCGAGTTTTTGGTTCTCTTAGTTGTGTATCCGAATGTTCTCTGTGGAGGATTTATTATTCTTGTCAATTCAACTATTTATTGATCGTATTGTCCTACTCGTCTAATGAGTCTATGATGATATCTATTGGTGCTGTGATTTCCTTTCCAAAGTTGTAAGTTTTTTAGTGTCTTTCTATTGTCCTATGCTCTAGAGCTTGTGCCATTTATTTGATTTGACAATGGCAATTATACATGTGCCTATAATGATATAGAGGCATGTCCCCACCTCCCCTGTACTCTTAAGAGCATACAGTCATGCATGCTTATTTCATTGATTTGCTCTTCATTTATCTTTTTACAATTTAGAAATTCAGACTGAAGTTGATCTTTCTACAATTTAGAAATTAGATTGTGTTTTATTTAATAGAATGTGGAACTATGCTATCTAGGTGATCCGGGACAAGAGGACTGGAAAGGCCAAGGGCTATGGCTTCGTTAGTTTTGCGAACCCTTCAGATCTTGCAGCAGCAATGAAAGAAATGAATGGTACTATGTTTCTATGTGTAATGTATTTCTTATATATGTTTTACCAAAATACATTTGTTGCACACATGGTTGTAGGAAAGTATGTCGGTAACCGTCCTATAAAATTGCGTAAGAGCAACTGGAAAGAAAGGACAGATGTAGAGGCCTTGGAAAGGCACAAGGTAGAATTTTTTGCTAGTGTGGTTCTGATTGAACTCCTATTTACTCTCTATGTGCTTTACATTTTCTAGCTGTTTGTCTTTGCTTTTCTACCTCAGAACCAGTCCCACAAGAGACCTAAACTTCAAAAGAGGGGTATCCTGCACAAGTAGTGCTTCTGCCAGCTAATGCAGCCAGTTATTTGGTGAGTGTTAATGCACTGGATTTCATGCATAACTGGATTTGTCTTCTCTAATCTATCCAATGTTTACACTGTTTACACTATTGTTATCTGCTCCAGAGATTTCCATTGTGGAAGGAGATTCTCGCTCTATCATCTTAAGTCTGTCTATAAATCTTGAAGTTTCAGAAGAAAACTATGGGTATTAGGAAATTGCTCTTATGCCATCTTTGTAAGTTCTCTGTAGCTGGATTTGATTTCCCTCTCTGCAGAATGCCCTCTTTGACACTTTGTTAAGCTTAAGTTGTTGGGAATTGATAGATCATAACTGAAATAGGTGATTCTGAGTTGTATATCATTACCAAAATACAATGCTTGGAGGTTCAAGTTGTTTATCATGTTTTTTTGTATTTGTGTACAAAGTGGAGTTTCTGTTAACAGACGGCGTATACATGTACTGCACATCCCAGTACTCTGGCCATGAATTTTTTGTTTTTTTTTTTACCTGCAACCTTTAGAGATAAGGATGTTCTTTGCCGTTGTTACTACACCCTTACTGTTAGTGCTTTGCAAATGTTGTTTTCTGGCTGGTTGTTTTCTAGTTATTCTTGTTGTAGTGTATTAATATGTTCTGTAAACCATTTCCTTTCAAGAGCACGATGATACATGTAATATCACTGATGGCAATGCCGTGTTTCACCAATAGAATATTCTTCCCCAACGTAAAGGAGATTCAACATTACATATTACTGCACCAACAGCATGTAAATCTGAGCAGATGCGTAAAACAAATCCATATTAATCTTATATAGGACTTTGATCCCAAAAGAGACAAACTTGGAAAAAAGAACACTACATAAAAGTCATTGGACGCGGAAGAACTTAATACTCGTTACATTACAAGAATTAAGTTCCTGAATACACAATAGACTTATTGCTCTTCCTGAGAAACTAACAGAGCTGCACCCTTCGGGTGAAAAAATGAACACTCTACTATGTTAAACAAATTCTAAGATATATAGAAGACTTGGTAAACACAAAAAAGGCATAAATAGAACTATGTCAAAAAAATTGCGCTTCAACATTGCTAAGGTCATGCTCCTTCAGACTAACAGGATTTCATGGATGTCAACTCAACCTTACGCAGAATCCTTAAGGCTGTCGCCTGCAAGCGGCAACTTCTTTTGGATCACAAAGATCGCGTCTCCATCTTCTGGATCTGAGCCAGGCTCAGCATCTGACACAACCACTGATTCCCAGTTCAACGCTGCCAGATGCTTCTTAACAAACTCAATAACCGGCTTCCTATCGCGTACCATAATGAAACCTCCCGGCCTTAGTATGCGGTCCATCTCTATAAGAAGGTCCTCTGCACTGCATTCCTTCTTCTCAATGTCAGAGAAAACAGTCCAAGCATGGAGCAAATCATAAGTTCGTGGGTAGGTCGAAAAGGCCTCGCACCTAAAAAATGCAAAGTTAAAATGAAAGTTAAATACAAGCTGAAAGGTTAGTTGTATGGTTAGTGCAACAAGAATAACTTGATATGCCACAGCAGTCTTTTGAGATTGATATTGAAGCGCTTAATGTGAGTCATTAATTTAATAAAATGTTTTAAGCACAAACATGTTGATGCCAAAATAATTCCCAAAAAGAAGCTCTCAGCAGTAGCTTACCAATCGTGTACTGTTCCTATTAGGCCTCTGTCATATATTAGCTTCAGGGTATTTGGCCCTTCTGCTGGCACAACATTCATTACCCAGACATCTTTGTCTCTCAAAGCAGCTGCAAAAGAGCCCATATTTGCCTTCATATCCATAATGTTCCTCACAGTATTCGGCTTTACTTTTGGGCCTAATAAAGTCCAGTAATTTCCAACTCTTTTCTGCCAAACTTCCTGCAACATGATAAGAAGAGTCTATCAGCCACTTCCTCCATTACTTAAAGCTCAAAATATCTTTCTTATTCAACTACCCATTATATATCTTACCATGTCCTTTTCAAACATTTCATTGGTGATATCAAAGTCAGCAAGACGAGGAGGGGACGTAGTTAGCCGTGCAGGCCAAGAAGCCAATCCACTTCCCTTCACACTATGATCATCTGGAAAAAGAAACAAAGAACTCAGAATGCAATAGAGGATGCATAAACGCCAGCTAAAAGGTTAAAGGGAGAACATATATGATAGAAGTATATAGTTCACAGACGAGATATCCCAATCAGGAATTCTAAACTAAAATCTCAGTGAAGCCATTCTCTGATAATTAAAGCTACATATGTCAGCTGACTGATGTTGATGAAAATATTAATGCGGAAGATCATAGATGCTACACTGTGAATACAGCAAGAACGAAAATGCATACCACAGGATGAGATTTTAGTACTTACGGTCTGAATAAGGGGTTATGCAGGCTTCCATTTTCACATTCCATACTGCATCTGGATCATTATCAGTTCTGCACAGAGGAGGCTTGGTACCTGGCTGTCTGTCCATATAGCAATCGTTGTTCAAAGGTTTAACCCAAATGACCGTTTGATTCTTTTTTGCTGCAATTTTCCAGCACATTCTCTCCACAAGAGCACTCATCTCCCTCCAGATTCTAAGATCCTCTTCATCTTGTGCATATGCTTCAGGGGATGAATAGGCAAAATAACCTCCTGGTCTAAGCAATCTATCTAATTCAAGAAGGAGGATTCCGTCTCTTTGCAGCCAATCAATCCTGCAACGAGAACAGTGTGCAAAATCAAAAGATCTACTTGGGTATGGCAGTCTCTTTGTTCCCAGCACCCCCAAGTAGGCAGGGATTCCTCTCTCCAGCGCAAACTGGATCTGGTTTTGGTGGACATCATTGGGAGCTAGCGACATTGCAATTATATCAGATGAAAGAAGATATCCTCCAAAACTTGCGACTCCACAACCAACATCAAGAACTGTCCGGATATTTCCATCATTGTTTAAAATGTTGTCTGTGAAGTTGAGCATCTGTAGTTTAGATAGGGAAAAAAATGACTCAATATCCTTGTACATCAATTAGATAGACACTTCTAAATAAGTGAACTAAAGGTAGAGATGATTTAACAACTTCAATGAGAAAAAGGGCATAGCTTTGTTAGATATGTTGTAATCTGCAATATACAACAGTTCTGTAGTAAACAATGACTTACGTTTGCAAGATGTGCTATATACTTATCAGCTCCATAATGAAAATGTGTGCCACCACCAGGAAACTTAATCTTGTCACCTTTAACAACCATCCAATTCTGGTCAGACTTCTCATGTGCAAGAAATGAGTGAGGTATATTTGCTTGCCACACTTCATCTCTACTTCTAGGCCACTTCATCGGAATCTATACTTTCAAAAAGTTTATAGACAAGATTAAAATAAAAAGAGTTAGTACATATTCCAAATAACCCAGGAAACATCTTAGAACGCAGAATTCAGAGCAGTGTTATTATACTACCTTGTATCCAGGTGGCGGGGGAATCAAGCAATTGTAACGTCTCTCTGGAGGAGGGCAATGCCTTTCATAGTGCTCCATTAATGACAAGTCTAGTTTCAGCCTCAGCTGGTAAATAAGATTTCTGTCTAGGCATGGAATCAACTCTGAAAGACGGCTATCACAGATCTTGACAAACATAAAAACAGAACCATTAAGGGTGCCAGACAAAAGACTAACGGAGAATGGAACTTCAGAGATGCAGCTTAATGAAACAGAACTTACTGGAAAACTTTTTGGGATGATACCATCATCTTCATCAAACAGCCCAGATATAGACTCCTCTGATTTGGCGGCCTCACCATCTTCACTACCCCAACCAAGCGATCTAGAGAACCTAGTGCTAACCTCAAACGCAGAGCTAGAATGGTGCCCTCCAGAAGACCCATAGAAATAGACAATGAACACTAGAAATAGTAGAATCACACACAATGAAGGAACCAGGTGTTTCTTTTGACCTCCATCTGCACGTCCCCTCATCCTTCTCACAACCAAATTCCGATAGAGGGGTTCCTATGCCCTGCTGCAGATTACTTAGAAAAGTATATAACAGATCTGCAACATAGAAGCTGCACTTACAATCTCTCTCCAGACGAATGTAATTGTCGAAATTTTCCTTTCTCCTCTGATCAGAAATCCTTTTCTTGAGCGAGTAGAGCCAAAGACCTGCAAAAACCATGAAATTCAACCAATGACAGCATAATAGAATCAGATTCAAAAGGACACTGAAGTATCTGAGTGCCAGATCCTATCACAGAAGTCGAGATGATACACTGAGAATGGATCTAGCAAACAATATAAAAGGTGTCGCTTTCATTCAATTGTAGATCTCCAGCTAGATAAGGCAACCAAATACGAACTACAGTGCAGATTTAGTACGGAATTGCACGAAAATTTCATTCATTTCTTTAGAATGACTGACTGATTACCTGAAAACAATTAACATCAAGTCATAATTATGACTAATTAATGTGAGCAGTGAATATATTTATTGATCTATCTACAAACAACGAACTGACCAATCTAGAAACAGAGAAGAAGCAGAAGCATGAAATCAATGTGGAAGATCCCAAAACTAGCATCCATCGACAAAATTATAAGAAGCATTCATTCACTTCTTATCTAGCAGCAACTAATGAACCAACCGTCCCAGAAATGAACGAAGAAAGAAAAAATTACCGAGGATCGAAGAGTAACACCAACAGACTCGTGATCTACTAATTGCTTACTTGCAGATGACAACGGTGATGATTGGGGATTGGATCTCGATCTCTGCGACACAGAAGAAAGAGAAACCCTAGCTGATGACAGAAATCTTAAGAGAGAGAGAGAGAGCGCGCTGATCTGAATCGAATGAATGAATGAAGCAGCGTTCAATTGAGTACGAGAGAGATGAAATATAATTTATTAATTAACTATAAATATTATACAAAGTAGATCTTACTATTTCAAAGTATTACGGGAAAAAAAAAAAGCAAAAAGAATTATTATGAAAACAAACTTTCTAATATTTTAAGTTAAAATATTTAATATAGATATTATATATGGCATAGTTTAAGTTTGTCAATAGTAGATAGAACCGCGTTAATTCCTGGCTGAGAATTTTACTTTATCATATAAACATAAATTATTAGCGTTCAGTGGAGCAAAAAAAAAAACCAATTAAATTAAAATGATAAAACAGAAATAATGGAAACTTATTTTGACTCATGTTGTAAGTAGTTGTTACAATGTTATCTACTCTAATCTTAATTCAATTGAAATGGTTATTATTGAAGTTCCCGTAGAGCTTACTTTGCTGCATCCTTTCAAACTCGTGCAAAGCGATATAAAGAATAGGTAGCTCTTTCAACAATTCTACAAGCGAGAGCTTTTGGTTTCCATCGTATGAGGTTTTCCCTGTTGATTGAAATGGAAATCATGATCTGTGTCCAGCTCAGCTCCCAGAAGTGGCAGTATATAACATAGATAAGGTTTTTCTTTGTTGCACTGTAAGCATAGTTATAAAATCCAGTCCCCTAAAAACCGTCGACCTGAAGTATAAATCGATCTAAATTTATAATAAAATTATTTATACAATCGATCCGTTCTGATCTGTTTCAACTCGTTCTGACCCGTTTCAAACCGATTGACCCGTTTGTCCGGGTCGAACCGGATTAAATTAAATTTTAAAAAATTTAAATTTGTGATATATTGATGCAAAAATAATTATTAGTATCCTTATATTGAAATATCATATATAGTTTATATTTTGTATTTGAATATGATAATACAAAAAATAAGTTTATTATATTTTATTTGTAAATATTTATTATTAGTGATTTTTAAGTTTTATATTACTAAATTTGTTAAATTGTAAGAAAATAACAAAATTATTTTAAAACAAAGAATTTTTTTTGAAATTTATTATTTAAAATATTTTTTTATTTTTTTATATCTTTTTTGTTAGTTTATTTTTTCTTTTATGCCTTCTAACAAAGAAAAAATTTATTATTTTTTCAAAAATAATAAGCGTTCGTACTACCGTCAACGCTTTAGTATTTTTGACATAAAATTCAACCCATTGATCTGACAGATCAACCCGTTGATTCAAATAATTTTTCGGTTCAATATTCGGTCCGATTTTTATAACTATCACCGTAAGTGCTAACCGGTGCATGTAATCTATTACAGAGCACTACTAATGATATGTTTAAAATTGCTCATAAAATAAAACTTTTTTATAAAATAGAGCTTTCGAAAAATAAAAAACAGAAGGTTTTTCTGATGATAGCTTTTGAGACGAAAATTCTAAATACTGCAAACAAAAGAAATTTTAAAATAAAAAAATAAAAAAGAAACAAACATGAAATTGAAATGGTACCCCTGAAAACGCTTTTTGCTTTCTACATTCACCACCAAAACATGGACAACCACCATATTTTTGCTTAAGCAATACGTATTTTTTCAGTCACTAAGGATCCATATGCATTGAGCAATATAATCTGAAACACAGATCTTAAAACTTTCAGAATCAAAGTTCAACATGGAAAGAGAAATATGCCTCGAGGCAATAATACTTAGAATCATCATCCCACAGGCATCCTCCTTATGCTGTAATACAAAAGCATATCTCCACAGTAGGAACAATCCTCAGTAAATTATACAGATTGCAATTCCGTCATAAAGGTGATGATATGCGTGGCGACAGGCCCGTCTTTAAGTTGCTCTGAGCACCAGAATATCAGTGGTAGCTATCCAATTTAGTTTCACAAATAAATAGCTACGGAATGGATGTATTGTTTGCTCGCAAGCACATCTTATAACTATCACGAACCTCGCGCGAATTCATGAACACAGATGAGAAGTGCTCTGTGCCAAACCCGCCAAAGTCCCTTATCCACCTTTTCATCTCTTTCTCTCTGCACTGATAGAAAGAAGCTCAAAGCTTCTGAGTGGGTCTTCGCGTGAGACTCTTCCACTTGCCGGACGAGCATGAGATGATGTCCTGGATTCACCAGAGTAATAATTTCTTTGTGCATTGGATGGACGACTGCTACTAGCTGAAGCCAATCGGCTGGTTCGGCTAACAACAGGGTCACTGAAGTCACCAGAAGAAATTGGACGGCTACTTGAAATCACAGCCCTCTTTGATGAACTCCCAGTTCGAGACGATGGGCGGGTAGTTTTGTCTGAATCAAGTACCTGAAAAGAGCAGGGTGAATGTGTAAGCAGTAGCAGGCAAGATATATATTTCATTCTAACAAAGACTTCCCTTCCTGAATGATTCTTCAGTCCAATAACTACTAGCATCTCCGATGAGAATTTAAGATGTTTAAACAAACAAAAAAAAAAAAAAAAAAAAAAAAAAAGATTTCCACAAACATGTTAATCATGAAGAAATGCTTCTATAAACTCAAAAATAACAGTTATCATTTACTTCTCATTTTAATCATGAAGAGAATCTGTCAATCCCTTATCGACAAATATAAGAAGCATGAGGAATTGCCACATTATGGGAATCAAAAAGCACAACTATTTCTATATTCAGTCGACAATATTCCAAACAACAGTAAGGTGAGCGGCCTTGCAAAAGATCCCATCCTTTCAGCATCATATACAACTGACTAAACTACTGTTGACTTACATCTTTGGATGACATAGGTTCCTCGAAAGATTTGTGCTTAAAGTTGTCACCATGATGACCAGAACCCAAACTGTTCCTTCTTGCAAATGCTTCAACAGCACCGGAGAATCTATCCCGTATTTCTTGTCCCACTAAGGAAAAAAAAAAGCAACAAGTTACAAAACTGTTTAAAGCTAGGTTCTCAGTCACTAAAAGTTATTCCTTTAGAAAAGAAAAATAAATGCAAAACCTAAAGTTCTTTCTGGCCTCTCCAAGGATGGTCCTAGTTGTCCACTTCCCCTGCCACTAGACTGCTGCAAGGAGGCACAAAGATGATTGTGAATATGCAAAGGAAAGTGTTAACAAGAGTGGCGAATCACACGCAAAGTTCAGGGTGTACCCGTATTCTAGGATTGGAACCGATCTGCGGATACTTCAATATGGTCCAGTCAAAGACATAATCAAATTGGTATCCTGCCACATGCCAATATCAATTATGCCAGTAAAGAACAACATTGTGTAACAATGTTGAAAGGATAAGCTGTAATATAATATACCTTCTCGAATAAAAAGGTCACGAAAAAGTCTCTTCAAATACGAATAATCAGGTTTGTCCTCAAATCGCAAGGAACGACAGTAATGAAAGTATGATACAAATTCGGACGGATACGATTTGCAAAGAACCTGATTCATATAGTCAAGAAGTCAGAACTCTTTCACACAGTAGTGCTAGGGAGAAATACAAAAGAGTGTTCGTTCCCCAGAAACTGTGAAGAAACTATACAGTCGAGAAGAGCGCTTGCATTACCTCAACAGGAGTAAGCATTTTCTTTTCACTAATTTTATCATACTTCTGTTTCTTAGTCCCAGCTTTCAGACCTTGCCAAGGAAGGCTGACGACAATAGCATATTATAAGTATCATCATGTAACAAATAGCTGAATACTAAATGTGAGAATGATAGGTGGATTAACATAATGCAGTGTACCTTCCTCTCAGGAAGTACATAAGAACATAGCCAAGAGACTCCAAGTCATCCCTTCTGCTTTGCTCTACATGTACAAAAGGCAAATTCAAACAGAGATAAAATGTCATGCGCTGAAGAAACGGAACAAAATCAATTAAGAGATCGGGTCCCCATAAACTCACCAACCCCGAGATGAGTATTAATACTTGCATATCGCGCCGTTCCAGTGAGGTTCTTGTTCTCCCTATAAGTACAAAGATAAATATGTTACTAAACAATAGGCAACGTATCATGACAATAGTTTCATAAAGTGGATGCATAAAATGTCCAAAGGCACTAGTAACTAACATAATATCCTTTCCAAATAAGTATAGTCTAACTTTAAAGCTATGGATACTGATAATGATAGAGATATGGCAGTTTAATTATTCACCTATAAGGTATGTGCTTGTGAGTTTGAAGATCCCTATACTTCTTTGCGAGGCCATAATCAATGATATATACCTGCAGAAGATATCAAAACAAAGAGAGTATAACATATAAAAACCTGAACTTGGAAGTATGAAACACCCTGCACATTTATAGCAAGGATGAAATATCACTAATCAACCCCAAGGTAGGGTAAATTACACTGCAATCTCAGTTATTAAAAGGGAAAACAACCACCTCTTTGAGAAAGACTACTGAGTGCATCTAAAGGCATATAATGATAATCTACATAGTGACAATCAAATGGTTGAATCATTTCTGCATAAAAGGTCGCTAACTATATCCTTCTTTACTAGATTGTGAAGACTGTAGATTGTAGAAACACAACAATTTCGTAACAACAATCCAGAAACATCTATCCAGTAACACAACATCCAAGAAAGCAGTTAGGTTCTCACAATAATCCTAACCTGATTGGCTCTGCGACCTAGACCCATAAGAAAGTTGTCAGGCTTGATGTCTCGGTGAAGAAATCCCCTGGAGTGCATATATTCAACTCGATTTATCTGCATATAGGACCCCAAATATAAGTTCCAAAAGTACTCAGGATGTTGCTTCTAAAGCGAGTGAGCCACCATCTATAAGAAAGTAGCAGAAGACTTACTAACTGATCAGCAAGCATGAGTACAGTCTTCAAAGAAAACTTTCTGTTACAGTAGTTAAACAAATCTTCTAAGCTCGGGCCAAGAAGATCAATAACCATGATATTGTACTCCCCCTCCACTCCGAACCATTTAAGATGAGGAACTCCAGCTACATTTCATAAGCAACAATATCAAATCACAATATCAAGTTAACAAACTATTGCAAGTGCTTAATAGGGTGTCTTACTTCCTCCTTGAAGCAGCATGTACAACTTCGATTCATAGTGCAGCTGGGGATGCTTTGTCTTTACAGGCTCCTAAAATAAAAAGGATATGCCAAATCTTTACCAAAAAAAAACACATGACATACTAATCTGAAGTGTTGTCCTTATATGAGTGAAGATATGTAACTTTAAGGTGAATGTAAATATGACAGAGATCCATAATTTACAGAAGCCAAAGCTTAATTAGCAGTATCTAGAAGATTGAACAATGACTCACTGAATTATCAAACACCAGCAAAATAACAAAACAAAAACATTATACAAATTAGTGAGCATCTTTTAATCAATCATGGGTAACTAATAAGAGCAATGGATCTTACCAACTTGATGGCAACCTCTTCCCCGCTTTGTATGTTAACACCTATATCAAAACAGCCGATTAAAAACATTGACTTTCTAGAAATTGAACAATACAAAGGCAACTCACAAAGTAAAATCACTAGACTCCACGGACAAAAAGTAAAAAAATCAAACTTCATACCAAGATAGAGCTCGCCAAACGATCCGCTCCCAATCTTCCTCCCAAGCTTGAATTTACCACCAATTACGTGATCCATTATCGCAATCTCAATTCAATCCAAACACGAAATCTACCGAATTGAAAAGGAACCTCTCTCTCTCTCTCTCTCTCTCACAATAACAAAGCAAATCAAAAGCAGATATTTCAGCTCCAACGAATAATCGATCGTCTCAGAGAATAAGTTCTCCAAACTCTTAGTTCTCTAGATTTCCCCTATCAATCCAAACTCCAGAACCTGCATCCCGCATTAGATTGAACACTTGTTCCAATTTCAATATTCAAGACAGCGGATCCTGTACCCTATCGATCCAGCAATCGAATCTAAATCTAATCAAGAGCATCCTAAAGAAATCAAAGCCCAAGCCGTGTAGACCTAGAAACTCAATGGGATATCCGCCGGTCTCCTCCGTTCTCGAAACGCGATTCGGTATATCAATCAACTTTTACAATAACAAAACAAAACAAAGTAAAATAGAACAAACTCGCTATTTCGCCGGGAAAATAAATCGACGAAATTGCTTTTGCTTTCGTTTTTACCGAAACACTCAATAAAACAAAACACAAAAAGAATTACACAAGAAAAAAGAAAAGAAAAGAAAAAAGAAAAATAAAAGAATTAGAAGAGGCTCTATTCTATTCTAGCCGGGAATCGAGGGGAGAAAATTGACGTTGAACGGTGGAGAACAATCCGTGAGACAGAACAGAAACAGAACAGAAGAAAGATAATGACCAAAAGCTGGCAAGAGCCTTTTAATCTTTTAGGTTTTTTTTTTTTTTTTTTTTTTTGCCTATTTTCAAGTTTTAGAGTTCCTTACTTATGATTATGGCTAATTAATTTTACATAAGAATAATTGGATTGCAAATTATTCACGAGAACACCTGATTTATAGTATTATGAGTTGTGACCCCGCAACAACCGTTTCAAACTAGTAGTCAGGGCGCTATTTGCAACTGCGCAAGAACTTAAGGGGTTTTTATGTAATAATGTGAATTATTCGTTGGTCGGTTGCTTTCTCTGTTTGTCTGGATAAAACACTGTGGCTATAACTACTACTTTAATTATTATCAGACCGGAACATAAAACCCGGATTTCAAGGGGGAAATTGTTATATAAACGAAACAGCTCTATTCTCTTTGCATAGAAGTGCCTAATTTGTGTATATTTTACATTATTTTCCTTTTGTTTTATTAAAGTAATAGCAGCTTGACTGAATGTCAAGATAAATAGACCAGATGCAACCTGCATGGCTGCATATAAGTAATTATAATAATAATAATTATTATTATTGCAAAACTAGTCACAGGCCTTTCAGATCAGCTACAATAATAATAAGCTATTCAACTAATCTGCCAAACTATAATATATAGAGTAAAGCGAAAGTTTCGGTACAGTGTCAGCAGCCGACAATTTGTCGAATTTAAAGTTAGCTTAACAAGCAGCTAGACAAACAGGTTTAAACTAAAACTTTTCACGCTTGAAATACCTTGAATGTGTAGGAAAAAGTTACCAGCACAGTTATAAAGTTGTACATAAAGAGTCAGGGCAAAACCTTAAGCATTCTGTTATGCCGTGACGGAAGAATAGATATGCTTTGACAATCTATAACGTATAATCATCAGGTAACGTATTGGCAGTTGTCTTGCAACATCATCCATCTAGGTTTATCATCATATTGGTATAAAGTAGTTATGGGTCCATGAAAGCTACCGATAGTAAGCCATATGTCTAGATGATCTGAAAGGTGATGAATTGGAAGGAGTAGACTTGATAGGTTGAGTTTGGGCTTTCACAGTTTCCTTCTTTCGAATTCTGGTCTCTGAACGAAGCCATGATTCAACTACCGACAGCAAGTTGTTTGTACTTTTTAACTCCTGAACATCAACAAGTTTACAGGACCTTTTCAACTCTCCATCTTGAATGTATGCAATATCTGTAGCCCAAGTCTCCAAACCATCAAAAATATGTGTGGCATAGACAATGGTCGCTCCTCTCTGTAAAAAAACCAAAGAACAGCATGATAAACACAAGCCACAAACCACGAGTGGCAGGAAAAGTTATACATATAGGGTTTAGTTCACAACCTGTTCACATTCCTCTTTGAAAAAGTCGAGCAAATCCATTCTTGTGACGACATCAAGGTCAACAGTAATTTCATCAAGCAACAGGACCTAATGTTTTTTATGCAAAGCATCAGGATAAGTGAATAAGAAAACAATTATACAGTCTGCTACTATAACAGAATGCCAACACTTAATACATAGGCTACTCTCAGTCGTGTTATTTGATCCAGAACCATGATAAAAAAGACAAGACTGCTTGGATACTAACTGCGAAAAGTGACTTCCAATCTCCAGATTTGTTCACAGATTATGTTTAGCTGGGGGCAAACTTAGAAATGGTCAAATGGTTCTACAAACTAACAAATTTTGAGAAAAAAATAGGGGCACTAATATGGTGATAAAATTTCAGCTCAATAAAATCATGAATTAATCTTCATCCGATCATTTGATCAAGATGATAGAAAAAAAAAAGTTTTTAAATACATATATTATTTTATTTTTGTCATGATCGGATAATTGATTCATAATCTGATTGATCTGAAATTTTATTGAACATTTCTGATTCATAATTTTTCGTATTCAATCGTAGATATTAAATTTTAAGGTCTTCATGGCTAAAATAATTATAGAATGCATCAGAGTGCATTTAGAAAAAAAGTATTTTTATCTGTATATATATATATATATATATGTGATAGGATATAGGCACTCCATGTGCTATATGCACTCCATCGGTTTTTCCGGCCATATTTGGCCGGAGAGATCTCCAAATCCGATCTTCACTGTTGGATATGTAGAGCTATGAGTCGGAAACATGCTTACCAAATTTCCGTTCAATCGGACCACGAATCGACCTTCATCCGGCCATTTGATCAAGATGACTCAAATAGTAAAAGTTGACAAAATATATATTTTTTGTTTTGAGTCATCTTGATCAAGTGGCCGGATGAAGGTCGATTCGTGGTCCGATTGAACTGAAATTTGGTAAGTATGTTTCTAACTCATAGTTCTACATATCCAACGGTAAAAATCGAATTTGGAAGTCTCTCCGGCTAAATATGGCCGGAAAAATCGATTGAGTGCATATAACACATGGAGTACCTATATCCTATCCCTATATATATATATATATATATATATATGAAATTATATTAAATTTGTCGAGATTTTAACATTTAATTTCTATGGAATAACAAAAATATCAATTTTAATTTATTATTTTTTAAAAAGTATAAAATTAAACTCATTTCTAAAAATATTATTATATATTTTTTAATAATTCTTTTTCTAATAAATCATTTCTAGTCTGAAATAACACACCCTGTCGGGTAGAAAATTGGTTCCTACCCGCGATCTTGAACTCTGTATTTTCATTTTGCCCGCTTGGTTGCTCGAGTCTTCCAGCAGCAACGGCAATGGCGGAAACTTCTCGATCTGTTGGGAGGAAGCGAGCAAGAGACGATGATTAACAGGATCACGAAGAGAGTGAAGAAATCTCCGATCGATATTCTACTCCATCTCTAGGTATGACTTTTTCTATTCGCTTTGAGATCGAGTTGATGGATTGCTCTTTGGAATTGGGTTCGAATTTAGGCATGTGATGGTTTTCTCGTCGATTATCTTCTTCTCTTCCATCGTCATAGCTCTTTGGACTTGACTTCGAATTTAGGTTTTCCCTCTGGTTTCTGATTTGTCCTTGATAGGAATTGTATTGGCATGATGGTTTAGTTTTCTTCTTATTCGAAAATCTTAAGATGAGTGTCTTGTTGCTTGACGAGATTTAATTCACATATGATCTTGCATTCTGTAGGTCCTTTTCGGCGATCTATTCTCTGTTTTGTTGTTTCTTCTATTGCTGCTTCAGTATGTTGATTTTCAATTTTCCTGAGTTGGTTGGCAGAAGTTTACGGGAGGTTCTTGTAGCATTTGGATTGGTTCTTATCTTAACTGCTGACTGATTTTTATGGCTTAGTCTGCATTGTATTTCAGAATTCGTCTTCATCTATCAATAAATATTCTGTTGATTTTGCGTTGATGTTTTCTTTAGTTTGCAGGGACAAATTGAGTAGGCTTATGGAATGAATTCGATATGGGCTGATCTTTACGGAGGTTTGCTGAAAGGGTTCAGCTATTGTCCTTAGTAGAGTGCAGACTCACTTATTCCTTCTACTTTGTGCATGCTTTATATATTTCCAGTGTTATCAAATATTTTGTGACACCTCTCTGCTAGACCTTAAGTTTTCTTCCTGCAAGTTGTAGTTATGCTTTTGTATATCAACATTATATTGCATAAAATACTCTCATCTTCAGCAATAAGCTTACAGCTCTTCGCATGATGTACACTCAGTTTCCAAAAATTGAAAATCTGAGTTATATTAACCTCGTTTTGGTAGCTATTAGTTTAAATCTTTGCATTGTTTGTATTTATCATTTTAAATCATAAATTTATCTTTTATAATATGTAGAGAAGTGGACTGCTTGGAGCTTCAGTTTTTCTAACTGCTTCATACTGATCTGCTTTTCACATTGTTTCATACTCCAAGTAACATTCATATTGTTCTTTGAATACCTTATAGTAACAGGGATCTATACATTTTACAGACAGAAGGCTATAAGAAATAGAACACACATACAAGTGGTACCGAAGAAATACTTGTGGATTGAGTAAATTGTGGGAAGGGAGGTTGAGTTTTTCATTTGACTACATTGAAGCCTGCTATGAGATGCTTGATCATGTGACATACTTTTGTTTTTCAATGTGTGACAGAACCTATTAACATGAGAGGATTTTTGCAAGTCTGTCTTGATAAGCTTTCATAAAACCCTATTTTACTATTGATTGACATTATAATGATTTTTTTTTCTAATGTAGCAAACTTCTGGCATTGAATTAGTTTGCCTTTACTGCTCGCAGAGATGTAACTTTCAGCAAATAAAATCAACTTTAGATGCAGTATTATCTTGTCATGTGATAAGCACATTATTTTGTAACACTGATGTATGAATTCAGGTTTCTTTTGCAACCTTTCATTTTACAAGAGCTGTGTAATGGATGGGACACATGTGGACGGGGATTTGGAGGTACAGGTTGATATGCATAATTTAGCTATTCATTCAGCCATATATTTAGATTGCATGGTTTTGTGAGTCAATTTGTTTTTATGTGTTTTTATGAAGTCAATGTCTACCAACACAGTTTATGTTGAAGCTGCGTTTTTGTTCCTTACGTTTGAGCACAGCACCTGCAAGTATTGTGCTAAGCATGGATGATATTCACTTACAGATTTGACATGTACTTCCTTGAAGAGGAAATGAAACACCCTTATCATAGCTATATGGAGAATTAATGTATGTAAACAATTTTTTGTAGTCTGTTTGATACTCTTTGATACGTGAAATATTTTTCTTGTTCTTACCACTAATTTTGCGTCAATAACACTTTATCGTTGCAATCCGAATTTGTTCCTTTATTCCTTATTTATTGGCATTTCTTATATATATATATATATATATAGAGAGAGAGAGAGAGAGAGGGGGGATAAGCTATAGGCACATATGTGCACATGCCGGCCAAAAGTGGCCGGTAAAATCTCCAAATGTAATATCCACCGATAGATATGAAGAATCATGTTCAAAATATGTTGATAAAAGTTCAGCCCAACCGGAATGCGATTCGATCTCAATCGTCACTCTTGATCAAAATAACACAAAAAATAAAAATTGATAAAAAAAATTGTCAACATGTTATTTTCTATCTAAAAATATGAGTTGAATCATAATTGGTCTGATCACTAAGAGGAGTCTAGGATTGTGTGAATGGGAGAGTGCCTATATCTCCTCCTATATGCATATGTTGCAGTTCAAGAAATTTTGTTTTGTTAATTTCTTTGTATAATGTGTTTAGTATTTTATTTCTAATGTTGTTTTGACTATTTAATCATTTTCTTTCAAACTTTTTCCTCTTCAGTTGCCGTCTTTTTATTGTTATAATTTCTTCTAGTTCCATTTGCACCAAAATGTTTCCACTTTAGTGTTTTTTCCTTTCTGTTTTATTTTGTTTTTATCGTTATTCTGCATTTTATATTCTCTTGTTACATTTCATGTTGATTCATTTATTTGTTTTGTCTAACTTTCTGTTCATTCTAAGTCCATGGTGCAAAATTTAGTTTCATTTTTGTGAAATTATTTATCTTAGTGTTTTATTTTATATAGCAAATTGTTTACTTCAGATTTTTCTGTGGTATGAAAATTCTGTTCTCCTTTTCTGATATCGGGGTTATGTATCATGTTTCTGTTTTTACCCCTCCTTTCTGATCAGCCAAACAGATAGTTGATTGCCTGCTTGTTATCACCTTTTCTCTTTTACTACAATCATACATTCATTGTAGTTTCAAATTTTTTTTTAAAAAAAATTCAGCATGTTTTTCTGTTATTAATTGTTCTGGCTCTGAGGTTTTACTTTCTTTTATACTGCTTTATTACTATCATGATCCATTCTCTTACAAGTCAAGGCAAGTTTATTTTCCAAAAGAATAAGGTCTTATTAGAAACTGCACTGATGGTTATTGAGATGTTGTCTAAACTATTTGGCTTGATAGTCTATTAGGATATGCTACTTCACAAAGTTGATGTATCTAGTTGTCATTATTTGTAGGCAACATCTCGTACATGCATGTTTATTTTTTTTTCTTTTTAGGAACTCTCATACACTGCATAACAAATACTGGAACTCTCATAAGAACGATCTTCCCTTTTTTTTCTCTTTTTTGGTGGAGAGTAACAATACTGGAACTCTCATAAGAACTATTTTGCTTATTTTTCTTCTATGCTGCAGATATCTTCTTCCTTTGCTCGGCCATGTTATTCTCAGTGTCAAGTATGAACTTTGTGGCAAACTAGTGCCCACATTCTTTGGTTTTAGGACCCAGTAATATCGTTCTGAAAGTTTTTCTTCCATTCTGCTCAAACTCTAAGCAAAATGGTGGCAAGGTTTGAAACTTGTCTTTCTACCTGTGAAAGGTGATGACTGGGCCTTCTTTTGCAAAGCTAAACAAGTGCTAACAAAATATTAGCAGCAATACATTTTTGTCGTGTTTGGTGCTCAAGGAATAGGATTGAAACTGTAACGTTAGCAGTTCAGGGCTGATAAGTCATTGTTGCTGGAATCATCTTCCAACCTGCTCAATACTGTTGCACTGGATAGTGCATGTGCCTGATTGTTGGAATGTGCATGCTATGGTGAGATTGTAGACATTCTTTCATTATACTTCGCCATCGCTAGTACTGTTTTGAGGCATCCGTCTCCTGATAGCTATCCATATGAAGCTGTAATTGCCGCCTAATTTGCTTTAGTCGGTTTCGTTCTTTTACGAAACTGAGTTTGGTCATACATTTTCTGTAGTTCGTGGGCGTGTTGAGATCTTCCCCGTGAGCAGGAGGACCCTGTTTTAGGCGCTTAGGTGGGAACTTCAACCGCAAATTTATAATCTCGTCTTTATTTGGATACTAGGCCCTTCTGATTGCATCTTTCGTTGTATTGTATGCGTGTAATTTCTAATCTAGCGTATTTATCTAGTATCTTTCCCTGAAGCATGAAATCCTAGCTTTTCTTAAATTTCATATAAAAATACTTATATAAAAAAATTAAAAATAATGTTTTGGTATAAAAATTACTTTCGGTTTAAATAAATATGCTCCAATATTTGAGGCGAAAGTTTGGGGATCCCTGCTGCAGTGAAGGCTTGATGCTGATAATGCATTTGGCTATGCGTCGGTGGACCGAAGCATGACATCAACTGATGTGGTCCGTGTCTCCTAATTAGTAAGTAGCCAAGTTGAGAGACTCGTGAAGTTTATTTGGTAGTCCGAGTTGATGCAATTTCTTGGGGTTGTACTACGGGTACTTCGGGAGTACTTCTTTGTTTAACATTTTTCCTTCTTCCACAGGATGAGATGAGATGCATTTTTCAAAATAAAATATTGAAGATGGACGAATGACTTAAGAGAACGCGTATATAATTAAAGAGAGGTACTTAGCACTGTACCCCTATAATTTTATTCGTTCTGTTCTTTTAATCGTTTAACTTGAAAACTTGTGTCTTATAAATTCTTTTATGTAGTTATTTCGCTTTCAAGAATCCGTTCAAATCATCCTAAAGGATGCTTGTAGACAACCGTTTCCCACCTTGCCAAGCCATTAAGGCAATCCTGGAAGTTAGATGCAAACCCAAACTAGTGATCAACTATAGCAACTAGCAAATTGTCTTGTGTTTGGAGACTTTGGAATTTATAGAGTATCATTGTGTAGGGAGAATTAGGTAACGGCCGATAATAACCATCTTTCATTCTTAGGTTTACGAATATCAGGTGCGTGTACCTCTTCTACTTAATTGTGCTAGATTGCAGCCTTGTCATTATATTTGGTAAGGCGAAGCCTGTTAACTGACGTCACCCTTTTTTTCTGCTGATTTGATTTATAGGATCTGAGGTTGTGATTTATATAAAACTCTTCTTCGGTGAGGCCTCGGTGAATTAATTAAGGACGGATGCACTGTTCATTTCAAAGTGCTATTTTTGTCATCGTTAGAAGTTTTTTGTGAAGTTCCATTTCTCTACTAAGATAGTGGTCCATTCCCGTTTTGGATGAATATGTCCAAATAAAGATATTAAAAATATACGTGTAATATTGTAAGAGACTGATACAATTGAATTAGTTATCGTCAGCAATTATCTTAAGATTTTTTCCTTGATGTGCCTGTAATAGCTTGATTTGTTACTATCAGTTTGGCAAGCGAGATTCTGAAAGATGAGTGCTGTAGACCATTGCGAGTTATGTTACCTGGATTTTGAGAGCTAATTTAGTTTCCAGAAAACTTCTTTATATATATATATTTAAGATAAAATCTTATTTGAATTTACAATTTGTCTTCGGGTTACCTGAAGCCTTGCGACACTCGTGCTTTTCTTTTTGCCGGGTCTGCCATTAATTTTATATATGTTGCTTGTCGATCATGAACTAGTTGCCTACAAAATGTGCGTGGATCTTCTATATATTACTCGTACAGGTCCCCTGACAGTTAACGGAAAAGCTATTATCTGTAGGAATTATCTTTCCATTTTTCAGGAGTAAGTAGGGTTTTCATTGTTTAATTTCACAATTAGAGATTGTTTTCCTGTATATTGTTCCCCACGTGGGCATGGGGACCGAGCTTAAAATGATTAATTAACTTGTTGTATATGCATGTGACGAACTATTTTTATCGGCAATATTGCAAATGCAACAAACGATATTCTAATTTTTAATTATTTCTGCCTCAACTAATTATGCAGGTGAAAAGAACTTGTATGATTGGAATTATTGTGATGAAGAAACAAATAAAAGGAATCGGAGTTGATGGATCTGTTGATCAAATCCCCAGTGCGATCGCAATCACCATGGGACAACATTCATCATCCATCGAAGGAGAGACAATCCATGCCACGTAAGTCTGCAGTATTTTTAAGAAATTGAATGTTTTCATGAGATTGTGATATATATGCAATAGGAATTCTAGCGGCCAGGCCCTACTGTTAATTATTAATTTGTTCCATTCCATCACAAAATATTTATCAAATTAACTTGGTTGTTATTAATGTAGGAGAGAGCGATGATGCATGAGAAGGGTTTATATATGGCTGGAGCTGGAAAGAGCCGTCACCCTATCGACAAATTAATTAAGGTGATCATAATCTTCAATCTATAAAAAGATCGAGTTCCCAATCATAGAGCATTAATGATTGTAAACGTTTCTCTCATGATGAAATCCATGCACTACCAAAGTTTTCCTCTTCTTTTCCAGATAATCGAATCATATATTTCCCATTCAATTAAATCAACCCCACATCCTATACATAGCTTCCACGGAGATAAGAGCCCCTATATTTAACAGCTCATGAATGGGGCTCTGGGAAGCTCTTCTCCAGCTTTGCAAGACCTTGTAGGAAAGAAGTTTCCAGTCTTTAATTAAATAGAATTCTAATTTGTATTCTGAATGAACTTCTTTTATATATATAAAAGCTAGTAGAACACTCACTAGTTTTAGATTTAAAAATTTGAGATGCATGCCTAACGTCGACCCACACGTACGCCCTAACTAGCTGGTCTGGATTGGATGACATTGCTTGATGGATTCATCATCGTAGTTTGATATGCCCATCTAAAAGTACTATACGGTCTTAGCTCAGCTGCAAAACGGATAAGTTCCCCGACAATATAAGCTTTTGATATGTATGTATAAAGAGCGTTGTTGGTATTTCTTATTTTCCTATGGGAACCTAGCTAGGCCTCCATAATACTAATTGTTGTTATTGTTATCTGTTGGTATGTCTCAATCAAGGCAACACCATCGAGATCGTTATCTGCATATTCTCTACCTTGTCGATGAGCATTCAATTAATGTGCATATTTACAAATTAATATACTTCATTCATTCTTGATCCCTGTTTGCTCGCTTGGATATTTAATGGTAGGACAACAGTACTACTACTGAATTCTAGACCTAGCTTTGCATGTTGAAATCTCTACTTAATAAGCCTAATGTGCTGGTATTGCCATTTCCATATAGTATGTGCTCACTCTCGCCGGCGGCCACACATATAGCCAAAAAAAAAAAGTATGTTTCCTCTTTATATATCTCTTTCTTCATTATTAATTTGTTGCACAGGAAGATTATATGATATGCATGACCCACTATAACTAACGAAATGTAGCAGCGGACCACGCGCTATCTTGATCTGAAAATACCACCCCAACCAATAATTGTTCGCAATTATATATATATGTTCATTGCAGAAGGAATGATTTGTCATGATCAACTAGGGATCAGAAAGTAACGCCCTAAAATGTCGTATTGTATAGATAGTTAACAGCTTCTTGACGTCTTTCCATTAGTTAGTCTCTCGATTAATTACTTTCTCCCGCTCTCATTTAACTTACATTCCATAAATTCCATTTTCCGCTATTTATAATTACTGAGTTGTTTCTTATTCTGACTATAGTTTGTCTATTCGTTTTTCACGGGTTCTTGCAGTAGAAGAATTAATTGGCTTCTTTTTTTGTGTGAGGACTTCTTAATAAGCCTACAGCTATATCGATCTCAGCATCAATTATTAATTAGGACATGCAGGGATTCCTTCCTACTTTAAATTGCTGAGATGATTGAATTTAAGATATTATTTAGCCTATGCATAGACGACATCTTTCATGAGCTCAACTTCTACTAGATCCTGTTACTATCTTTTATATATAGGCCATAGCTATATCTCTTAAATTGTCTCCATATATAAGCAAGCTTTCCTGGTTGTTCTGTATTAATTGCCTTAATTCTCACAGCGCGGAAAGGCGTTCGAGTACTTGTACGTGAGACCTAGGTGTGCTTTTTCTTTTATTGATTGATGAGCAGTTTCGATCTGAAAAAGCTTTTATTGTAGAGGGGCATGGGTTTAAGGGACATAGAGTCTTCTCTCCCTCCAGGGTTCAGGTTCTACCCAAGTGATGAAGAGCTTGTCTGCCACTATCTCTACAAAAAGGTCATTAATGAGAGAGCCTCTGAGGAAACAATGGTGGAGGTGGACCTTCATACTAGAGAACCATGGGAGCTTCCAGGTAATAATTATACTGCTCGTTAGCGTCGTGTATCCATTAAACAACTAGCTCGTAGCTATATGTATGACGTACTTGTTATTCTTAAGTAAGGAACTCATGTTGATGAAAATTGAGGCTTTTCTAGCTAGGTTCTAATTAATGGAAAAGTTGAATCAGGTTTTTGTATATTAATTATGAGCATCCAGCTCATCACCATGATTAATCGCTTCATGCATATGTAGATTAAAGGCAATGAAGAAGCTGTCATCATATATATTAGATTTCATTTGTTTGATAAATTATTATTTGGTTGCACTATTCTCTTGGCTCTAATTGTATACATAGATATAACAATTAAGTTCATAACAGAAACTTGTCGACGATCAGTTAGATACAGTTAATTAGTAAGATAGAAAGTAGTGCTGCGTATATCTACGCATGCAATAGTACGACTTGCATGTGATCTTTTGTCGTGTCTTCTAAAAGCGCAAGATTAATTAGTTTATGTTGAATCACATCCTCAAGTTGCTCATAAACAGCAAGCTCTAGCTAATGTCAAAAATCGAATGATGAAAAACATACTTTCAAGAAGTTGTATATCCACTTGTCTGATTTTTGTTTGTGTTCATGTCAGAGGTGGCTAGGCTCAGTGCAAACCAATGGTACTTCTTTAGCTTCCGTGATCGGAAATATGCCACCGGTTCTCGTACGAATCGGGCAACCAAGTCTGGATACTGGAAGGCAACTGGAAAAGATAGAGTTGTGCATGATCCCTCGACTCACTCGATTGTTGGGATGCGAAAGACCCTTGTATTTTATCGAGGAAGAGCTCCGAACAGCATCAAGACAAACTGGGTCATGCATGAGTTCCGGATAGAGGATCTTCATGGTCCTCCTAAGGTACGGCGTCCACGAAGCAACTTTTGGTTTGTCACTACTGTACTGTACTGTACTCTGCTGCCTTTCATCTGTTTCTTAATTTGCTTTCGCAATTACAGGAGGATTGGGTGTTGTGCAGAGTGTTTCACAAGAGGAAGGGAACTGAATCTGAAACTGGAAGGGTTAGCTTTGGCGTTGAAATCCATGAAGAAGATGCGATGAAGATGGCTTGTGGTTCAACCTCATCGCCTCCTCAGGTTATTGACGCGCACGAACCTTTGCCTGCTCATGACCAATTAGGACGACGCTATGATCAGTTTGAGTTTGAAGCGACGAAAACATCTTCTTCTTCTTGTTGTTCTGCCTTACAGTCTGCCCTAGCTTCTGTTGTCCCACATGAGGAAGACGACGACTCGACAAATCCCTTCCTTAATTTGGCTGTATTGCACTACAACTATCTTGATTTCCCTCCAGAAACAGACAACACACACATGAACATGAACGTGAACGTGAATGTAATGATGGATGCGGTTGATGAATCAAGGGTCGATGGAGGTTATTGCAGTCACTTCCTCGACTCTGTTGATGATCGCGTCAGTGTAGTACAACAAGTCCATCATTGTTGGCGGGAGGAAAATTTTCAGGTACGGCAAGAATGAGAGGTTTAATTTTCTGAAGGAAATGAAGGACAAACATCGATCATTCTCTTCCTATAGCTGCTTTTAAACGGTATATATATATATTGAAGCGGTAACGGCTCCGTCGTGATCTTCATTGTTTAATCATAAGATTTCTCTTTCTCTTTCATATATATATATATATATATATATATATACGTATACGTATATATATGATTTGAGTGATTGCTCATAAGTTCTTTTAATTTCTGTACAAATTAATTAAGAGCGAGAAGCGTGTGGTACGTGTTTGCGAAAGTATTAGTTTGTTCATTTGCATTGGAGAGATCATACATACGCTATGATTCATGTATATATATATACAATTTGTATTTGTATATTGTAATTATATAAGAAGAGTAGTGATCGAATGATACGTTATACAATTTATCTATCAAATTTTTTATATATTTTGGTGAAATCCAAGTAACAATTGTAATACTGATCTTTCTTTGGTGACGTTTGAAAATATTTTTGAAAAAAATATAGAAGAATAATTATTTTTTATTAAAAAATTAAATAAATAACGAACGTAGAATTTTTTTTTTGTTGAATCTAAAAATAAAAAAGCAAAGCTAAACATAGTACTCACCGTGGCGTTGCTTTTATACATGTAGCATTTTAATTACCTGTATCTATGTAGTAAAAGACTGAGAATAAAATCGTTCTCTGATGGAGAAGGCAATGCTAACAAACAAATGAAACAAACAAGGAAATTAACACGAGAACACAGTTAAGCCAAAGACAAAAAACAATTGATGTGAGATTAGAAAATATTCCTGTACTAGCTATATATAGCTAGAGAAAAGCTCAAGGCTTTCATTACTTCTTTTTTTTTATTTAAATTTTATTATTTTTATTGATGGATGATATATATTAGGATTTTATCTACTTAAAATTAATAATAATTACTCTTCTTAATTCTGTCATTTGCTCTGTGATTTTCATATTAATTTTGTCTCCATTAACTTTTGATTGATTGTAACTATATATTATTAGTTTGTTGTTTTGATTATTCTCTCTTAATATTCTTGATTAAGTACAAGTGGAATATGTTTTCTGCATATACATACATATAGAGTTCTCATGTTTGCTTCTAGCTAATTACAACATTAATACATCAACTTCTTGGAAGAGCCCTATTCCTGATAGTGGATCTCATCCCTTGGAAGTGCTTTGAATGGGCTAAAAAGTAGGCTTAACAAAATAGATGCCTCTTAACTTAATTTGATGGGCTAGGCCCATTAATAATTCGGTCGCCTGATATTGACGCATCATCATAACCATACAAATAAATTAGGGTTCTTAATTAATGAATTAATCTCTCCCGTATTTTTTCGACCTGCCTCAGATCATCATTATTGATTATTTTATTAGACAACACAGCAGCTAACAATAATTTAATCCTCTTTCAATTTGCTTTGCTTCTAGAAACTGTAGTTGGAATAATAATGAATGAAAATAATAAAGTAATGAATTGAATGGTATGGTGGTCTTCTCTCGATCTCAACCCTACCCATGGTTTGGTTTTGTTTTGTTTTGTTTTCATGAGGTTTAGCTTGTTTGTTGCTTTTAATATATAGATAGATCTACTGGCTCAAAAATCAAGCAACCAACTACCCTTCCCCTGAATCGAGCAATCATATCAAATCAACACGAGATTAAGTTTTACGAATTTATTACCTTTTTGGATCTTGTAACAATTTCGTTTGATTGACTGAGTTCAATTCACTTCAATCCGGAAATTTAATTTCGTCCGCCTTTCTTATTTGGATTTAGATTCGATTGGGGATGCTTCTACAGTTTCCCCCTTTTTAGTGGTGTGTTTTTTATGAGATCGATCGACTGATTTCTCTGGACTTTATTGAATGAATTTCGATCAGCAGCACAACAGAACCCCCACAAACGAAAAAAAAAATATGGGCTCCGCTAAAACATGTAAGTGAATATTGCTTATTACTGACAACACCAAATCTGTTAAAAGATGTTTTTATTAATTTATTATCAATCCATAGATGCGGTTTAAAGTTCTAGACCTACTTATTCATTCACTCGCATGTAACATGTTGTGGTCGATTTGCTCGAGGAATTGTTGTTGGTAGTCATGAATTTTGTTCCTGTTATATCTGGACTTTTTGTGGAGAAATCGGCTTACAACAGACTGCAACAAGTTCTGTGAGGTAGAATTGCTATAATGTTAGTTTTTGTTGGTATTTTGTGTAGTGGAATAGTTTAGAAATTTAAGGACACTGCTTCCGATGGGTTTGCAGAGATTTAAGGACTTGTTCTTAGCTGGAATTTAGGTCAGCATTGGTTCTCTGCTACCTCTTAGAACCATTTAGGAATCTCTGCTTTCACTCATTTCTTATATATTCGCCTTCCTTGTTAAGAGCTTTGATCAATTGTGGCACAGAAATGTTGATTAGATGTACCCGAAGCTTCTGATTCACGGAATCAAGAAGATTTAGTTTAAAAAACAGCCTGCCTTGTCAATTTTTTGCTGTACTGGCATAGCTCTGTGATTCAGAACACTTCTTTTCTATCAATGTTAGCAATGGAAGCCAAATCTGTGTATGTGAACTAAGGATAGCAGGGGTAACCTGTGGCATAGCTGACTGATGGATGAGAAAATTCCTCATTGTTTTAGGTAGATGGAATGGGATTGAAAATTGAGATGGTCGTACATGATCAGCTTTGTTTGTGTCGTGCTTCTCAGATTTTTGTTATGACGAATGACTTATTGACTATGTATCTACTATGGAGGGATATTTTCTATGGTTTTGATTAGGTAAAACGAGGTGCTTAGTGTTCATTACTTGATCTCTGACAAAGTTCATCGCTCCTGTTGAGACAATTACATTTTTACTGTGAAGTCAAGTTTCAACTCACTACGGTAGGTCAACTGCTGTCAATGTCATAGCAACTCATTCTTGAATATGTTTAGGAAAAGGTTGCAGATGCATCACAGGACAGACTTTCCTGCAATTGCCTTTCAGATTCAGATAGTTCGATGCTATGCTTTCAGACAGTGATTATATTAGTACCCTGTGTGTTGATTCCATATGTTAATTGATGCTTTTTTGTTCCTCAGTAATTATGGGTGCAGAATTGACAAGAACCCAGGTTAAAGATGATCCTGAAGAGCTACCCTTAGTTCCACCTGGTTTTGAGTCGATACCATCATTCACATTGCAGATGGTCCACGAAAGTGTTGTTACGTCCCCATGTAATTCTGACCCACGAGAGAGCATAATGGATGGCAGCAGCACTTTGATCAAGAAGTCCAAGAAGTTACTCCGCAGTAGACCGTCGGTTGACTATAGTCTATTTGACTGTAGCTCTGATGAGGAACCTGACTATGAACAATTTGAGCAGGTAGATTCTTTTATACCTGAATCTAATAACCTTCTCTGCAAGAGTATGATGCTTATACATTGTCCTGTCATGTAGGCTTTGGCTTGTCTCATTACCAGAAACCTAGAAAGTGGATATGCTCTTACTTTGAATGTCGTCCATTATTTATGCATGTGCAATGATGGAAGTTCTGTAATCATAATTTTCTTTCTGTGCAGGGCAAACCTATGCAGGATAAACCTAGAGCGAACTCTCTCCCTAAAGGGGTATTTCGAGGATGTGCTGATTGTGAAACCTGCCAAAAGGTTAACTTCAAACTTAGATAATTTTGGGATTCTCTTCAAAGTTCTTATTTTGTTCTGCTTGATATCGTAGGTCACGGCGAGATGGCACCCAGAAGATTCTCACAGGCCCAATATTGATGATGCTCCTGTTTTTTATCCAACAGAAGAGGTAATTATGGCAATAGAATTTCCCCAATGCAAAATGGCAACCTGTACTATGTGAAAGACTTAATGTTATCTAATTCTTACTTGCATACTCTAGGAGTTTAAAGATCCTATAAAATATATCTCTAGCATAAGACCGAGAGGGGAACCTTACGGTATTTGCCGCATTATTCCTCCTCTTTCCTGGGCACCTTCATGCCCCCTCAAAGAGAAAGGCATATGGGAGAATTCAAAATTTGCCACTCGTGTCCAGCAAGTGGACAAGCTTCAGAATCGTGATACTGTCAAAACTAATTTCAGCAGCCACGGAGTTATGATGAGGAAAAGGAGGAAGGTAATGGAAGCAGGTCAAGAAAGTAATCCTGAGAGGTTTGGATTTGAACCTGGCCCAGACTTCACTTTGGAATCATTTCAGAAGTATGCAGATGAATTCAAGAAACGCTACTTTGGTATTGAAGCTATGCATTCTGATTTGAGTTCATCGAATTGGCAACCATCAGTTGAAGATATGGAGGGAGAATATTGGCGCATTGTTGAAAAGCCAACTGAACAGATTGAGGTAAAAAGATGATATCATGCAGTAAACGTGGAAAACATGTAACTATTCTTGAGTGTATATGATGACAATTCCATGTATTATAGGTTCTATATGGTGCAGACTTGGACACAGCAGCTTTTGGGAGTGGTTTTCCAAAAGATTCGTCTGTGCCAATGAATTCTCAAGCTGATGATCCTTGTTTGAGGTCGGGTTGGAATCTGAATAACTTGCCTCGTCAGCCTGGCTCTGTGCTTTCTTTTGAAAATGGGGAAATATCTGGAGTTCTCGTGCCATGGTTGTATGTAGGCATGTGCTTTTCATCCTTTTGTTGGGTAAGAATTTTGCATTATAGTATGGTTGATATTTTGGGTTATTAGACTTGTCTCTGTTTTACTAGCTCAAAAAGATTTATTTAAAATTTTTTTTTCTGGTGTAGCATGTGGAGGACCATCACCTCTATTCTTTGAACTATATGCATTGGGGTGCTCCTAAGGTGTGGTATGGAGTGCCAGGAAAAGATGCCTTGAAGCTAGAAGCTGCAATGAAGAAACATTTGGCAGACTTGTTTGAAGAGCAACCTGACTTGCTTCATAACCTTGTGGGTATCAGCATGCTGGGTATTGCTGTTAAGTTTTAGTCCTTTGACCAAAGTAAAGAATTATTGATTATTTTTGGAATCTCATGTCAAACATCGCTGTAGGTCACTCAATTTTCGCCTTCTACTTTAAAGTTAGAAGGTGTACCTGTATATCGATGCATCCAGCAGCCAGGAGAGTTTGTTCTCACCTTTCCAAGAGCATATCACTCAGGTTTCAACTGCGGGTTTAATTGTGCAGAAGCTGTGAACGTGGCTCCTGTTGACTGGCTGCCGCAAGGCCAGAATGCCATAGAGCTCTATCGTGAACAATCTCGAAAAATATCCATATCCCATGATAAATTGTTGCTAGAGGCCGCAAGGGAAGCAGTTAGAGCTCATTGGAACGTCGTGTTCCTTAAGAAAAGCACATTGGAGAACTTACAATGGAAAGATTTCTGTGGACCAGATGGCGTTCTGTCTAAGGCACTCAAGGTAAAGTTGATCTCTGTTATGCTTATTGTTGTATGCTTACTGTAAAGAACCTAGCATCCTGTTTCTTTTGTGATTAGGTACGTATTGAGATGGAGATACTACGAAGAGAGTATCATAGCTGTTCTTCCCAATCGAGGAAAATGGATGCTGATTTTAACTCTAATGTTGAAAGAGAATGCTTTGTGTGCCATTATGATTTGCATCTTTCTGCAGCTGGTTGCCTGTGTTCTCCGGACAAATTTGCTTGTTTGGTTCATGCAAAACAGCTGTGCAATTGTGATTGGAGCACACGATTTTTCCTCTTTCGCTATGAGATCAGTGAAATGAATCTTTTATTTGATGCTTTAGGAGGCAAGCTAAGCGCAATTCATAGATGGGGTATTTCAGATCTTGGACTAAGTCTAAGTTCTCTTGTTAATAAGGACAAGGGATCACTTTCCAAGCCTGTCATTAGAACGTCATTGGAAGGTGTGAAACAGATAAACCATGGAGCTGACAGCCAGGCAGGACAGATTGGTGTCAGGAAGTCTGAGAATTTGTTGCAAGAAAGTAAGGCACATATCTTGCAGCATTCAGCAGGACTTAAGGCTGGTGAGAAGATAACTTTTGATGCAAATTGCCCATCTATGCACCAACAAAACAATATTATCGCCATGCCAAATCCCAAGCAACCTGATGTACATTGTCATTCGTCGGATAAACTAGCTGAAGGTCACCGTTTACAGTTAGGAGGTCATAGAGACTGTTCTCCAACCCCTATAGATGATCAAAAGCATGAACACAGTACGAGGGTTGCCAAGCTCTCAGATAATGCATCTACTGAACAGAAAGCCATCAATTGGTCTGCTTCATCTGCCACTGAGAACCTGACAAACTTCAGCAATACTGTAATTAAGAAAACAGAACAGGTTTCACATTGTGGTGACAGTGTCACCTCAGGTAAGAATTGTAAGCATGATGTGGAGAATAGAATTAGTTTGGTTGCACCGAAAAAGGAGCAACTGATGGAAAATCCAGAAGTTTTAGCAAGGCCGACCAAACATGATGATGTGATTTCCTTCAACTGTCAAAAGGATCGAGTCCTTCAGAAGCCAGAGACTAGTACTTTACAAATGGACGTGAAAGGCAATGCCTTCATGTCCATATCTCAGGATCATCAGGAAATATCTAGTACCAGACCTGCAGAAGGCAAGGAGGAGACAGGATCTTGTAGAGGGGGTATCTTCAATGCATATTATCACTTGTCCTCTGGCTCTGCTAGCCAAAACAAATCTCAAAGTATGAAGCCAATCATGATATCCATCATGCAACAAACTTCAGGTTCCGGATCTCTTTCTGTCAAGGATACTGGTGCCTTTATGTCTAAGGATACCAGAGATCATTTGCATGCTTCACCTCTCTCTAGGACTGGAAATTCCATTTGTGAAAGCAAAGATAACAGAAGTGATTCAGGTTTGAAACATAATATGGTGGACAGAGGAGACTGCTCCTTAGCTAGCACTTCCTATGCACAACGAAGTGTGGATAGACAAATTCGACTACAGAAGGGACCACGCATGGCTAAGGTGGTAAGAAGAGTTAACTGCAATGTTGAGGCTTTGGAGTATGGTGCTATTTTATCTGGAAAATTGTGGTCTACCAGCCATGTTATATACCCGAAAGGTACAGCTGTGAGCACAATCTAGATTCTAATTTATGCAAGTACATTGGGGTTCTAATGAACAACAGAGGTGTGAAGCTGTATCTTCTTCATATGTGCTAAGCATAAAGCTTTTGTTTGTTTTTACAGGTTATAGGAGTCGAGTTAGATATTTAAGCATACTAGACCCTGTGCAAATGTGTTATTACATCTCTGAGATTCTTGATGCTGGACTCCTGGGACCTCTGTTTATGGTATTAAACTACTCTCTAGATTTCAGTATTAGTTTGATCCTCTCTATAGCTTGTCTAAATTGCATTAAACAGTCTTATCTGCTAGTGGCATAAACTTAACATATAGCATCTTTAAAAGACTGCTGTTAATACGAGATAATAATAGTAAAAATTGCAAGTTGGAATCTTAAGGAAACCCACTAGATCCTGTTTACAAAAGCCATCCCTAGTTTATGTTTCCCCTTGAAAAAAAAATTAGTAAATATGCTTTGTTCTTTGTGTTTATTGTATATGTGATTGCCATCTTCTATATTCCAGGTCACCTTAGAACAGTGCCCCAGTGAGGTTTTTATTCATGTGTCTGCAAATAAATGCTGGGATATGGTAAGGGAGAGGGTAAATACTGAAATTAGGAGGCTACACAACATGGGACGAACAAATCTCCCCTCTTTACAGCCTCCTGGATCTGTAGATGGCATTGAGATGTTTGGCTTGTCCTCCCCAATGATCATTCAGGTAAGCTGCTATTGAAGTTCTGTTTTAAGGATATTCTTGTTCTTCTTTCTGCTTGCTGAATGACTCTGGTATATACAGGCACTGAGACATCTAGCTAGACACGAATAAACTTGAATTTAGATCTCCACTTATTGCAGAGAATTATCAAAAGTAAATACGAAGACAGTAACTACTGCATTTTTGAACTCAAGTTATAAGATGACAGAGTCCGTAGCACTTTGTTGAATATAATATAAAAAAAAACTCGCTTCACTTAAAATTTTGGATCAAATCGTTTGTTAATATGATATCAGAGCCAAAAGGCTTGGTTAGAGTCATATGCACTCCATTTATTTAAAATTAATTTTCACTGCAGAAGTCATGTTTTCCTGCAGAAGTCAAATGGTTTTGCGTGTGAGGGCGTGGTGAAATGTAATATAACAGAAACTTTTGTTCCATCAGCTTAAATCAAATGGTTTTTTGATACACTCTTTTCCACCATCTGATCAATAAACCATAGATCGCATGTGTGAAAGACATTCTGCGTGTAAATCACCTTTATTGGAAGCTTGCTACTAGCTTATGCACTGTTTTGTTTTGTGTTTCTGCACCATACTAAGCAGAACTAAGTTGTGGCCTGGTTTTAATATTTCCATTTGGGGCTTGTTTGTGCAGGCTATTGAGGCAATTGATCAAAATCATGTTTGTATAGAATACTGGAAAAGCAGGCACCAAGGTCCTAGCCGATCTCTTTCAACTATCCCAATGGATAACAATGAGGTACATCAGGAGGAACAACGTGACCATAAATCCTCTTTGCTTGGTGGTGCTGATGCAGCTCTTCAAGGTCTTCTTAAGAGGGCCAAGTTGGATGAGCTGCAAGCCTTGTGTAACATCCTAACCAATGACAAATACGAATCGAGACGAGAGGTGGTGAAGATTATCTCTGATGAAGTTGAGAGCCGACAACAATAAGTAAGTTTTCTTGGTTCTCATCAGCACTAACACTAGTAAGCTCCAAGCTGTTTTGTTTTCCATACGGAATTCTCCGTTGGTCATCCCGTGATTAATCACTGAGTTCTATTTTTTTTTTTTTTGTTTCATTTCAAGATTGTCAGTCACACCAGTAGGTTACTGCTGTCATTGCCCTTAATTGTAGCTTGTTTTACGATTTGACATTGTACAGAGATCAGAGAGCAGTATATGTTGATCATTGACAATTGTAATTCACGCATCAAATTTTTTGTCTTTTATAGTAAAAATTCGTTCTTTTTGTTAAGTGATGCCTATGCTTATCATTTGCTATATGCGCATGATAATTGTTGTGAACTGGTCCTAAGGTACATCGTCATGAATGACGAAATGTTGGTTTAACTTTGTGTGCGTTTGGTAGTGCATATCAAAAATTATTTTTTAATTTTTTTAATTTTATATTTTTTAATATATATTTTATAAGTATTTAAAAAAAATTATTTAAAAATTTAGATAATGTAGAAAAATTTTACGTAATAAAATTTTTTTATTATATATTTTTATTATTTTTTTAAAAATAAAAAAAATAAAATTTATTTTTTAAAAAAATAAAAATATTTTTTATTTTAGAAAAATTTTATTTCATTAGCGGAAATATAGTCCGGTTGTTGGGAAATGAAATTTCTTTCTCCACATGCATCACGGGAGTACGGTATTTGTGTTTTGTAGTGAGCTCCTTGTAACCACAACGGAGACATCGAAAATTCTTTTTAAGAATTTGGAATTTATTTTATGCGTGCAAATTATGCAAGTGCTTTTGGTGCTATGAATCTTTAGCACACAAGTTTAGCTGCTTTTGTTTGTTTGTTTGTTATTCATTCCAGAAAGAAAAGCAAATTATTGTGTAGCAGCCTGCCTTGCTACTGCTCATCATGCTAACCAATTGATTTCCAACACAACACCACTACGAAACTATTAACACAATTTAGCAACAAACGTTAGACATTTCTGTGCCTAACTTGGTTTTTAGTTCCCTTTTTTTTTCTCTTTTTATTCGTGCGTCTGTGTATTGTAGAGGTATTGAATTCCCTCAAGAGCATATTATGTATTAGAGGAGTTTCTATCGAGTTGATTTGGTACAACCAATACCAACCATCCGATCCAATTGAGAGTTTGGGTAACAATTATTGGATCATGTTCTAAAATTTCTCTTTGAGTCAACAAAGAGTCTCTTCAACACTCCCCGTGCTTGCTTATAGCTCAAATATATATTTCAATCAATCTAGCCGCATGCTTCTAGAACTATATATATATATATATATAACTATGCAGCAGCTGGCTTGAAGAATTAAAACCTTGCACCATCACGTTTTCACCAAGAGCTAGCTCTTCTTAATTCCTCATGATCGAAATCAAATCCCTTTTAACTTAGAACTAATATATTTCCATAGTGTATAATTCTGACTCTGCGAGAGAGTGACCCATGTAGAAGAAGCAGAAAAGGGTCCGGTGAGAGCGAGTGAGCATAATAATTATTATATACAGTGCGTTTGTATTTTCTAACACTCATCATTGCCGTTCCCCCTTCTTAATTTCTTCTCCCCAATTATTAATTCTCTGATCACTACTTCTTCCTTCACAGAATTAAATTACAGGGAGTAGTTGTTGACCGTAGTAGTAGTTGTTGCATCACCATGTATGGATAGTCTATCTGATATATTACTAACGAACTGTTCTTAATTACTGCTGGCTACTACTCAGTGATCTCCAATTTCTTCTGCAGTACTGCAAACTGATCATGGAAACATTTATTTGTTTTTTTTTTTCTTGTAGCTATGCATTCATAGCGTAGATGGACTTGTTGCCGATAAGCCCGGAGAGAGCATCCACATCAGAAGCAGCAGTAGCAGACAGCGGCAGCGGGCAAGGTCTTAGCCGTTACGAATCGCAGAAGCGTCGAGACTGGAACACGTTCGGCCAGTACCTGAAGAACCACCGCCCACCGTTAACCCTCGCCCGCTGCAGCGGTGCTGACGTTCTCGAGTTCCTCCGTTACCTCGACCAGTTCGGCAAGACCAAAGTGCACACGCCAGCGTGCCCTTTCTTCGGACACCCTAACCCTCCGGAACCTTGCCCCTGCCCTTTAAAGCAAGCCTGGGGATCTCTTGATGCCCTCATCGGACGGCTCCGTGCTGCTTTCGAAGAAAACGGAGGCAAGCCTGAAGCCAATCCCTTTGGCGCAAGCGCTGTCCGTCTTTATCTCCGTGAAGTTCGTGAAACTCAGGCCAGCGCTCGAGGGATTTCTTATGAGAAGAAAAAGAGAAAGAAACCAGCGCCCCCGACACCGTCGACGCTTGTTAATCCTGTCAACAACATCAATGCTTCTTCCTCTTCATCTGCAGCTAGCTACTAGCTCGAGATCGTATCATTATGGAGGTATTACTTATTACTCGCTACTAGCTGTTAGATTTCTCTAGTATCTATCATCAATCTTTGTAAGAGTGTTAGTTATCAATGTCAAGGTACGTTGTAGCTAGCTAGCTAGGTATGTAGTATAGTTGGTCTCTGATAGCTGTATGTTGCTTTCAAGATTATTGAACTGCTACTTCTTCGTCAGTGGAGGTGAATTGATTGATTTTACACTAGATAGTCTGGCTAGGTTACTATTGCTGTTACTGTACGTTATTATATGTTGTTGATGGATCCTTGCTTTGCTTCGCTGAAAACTAGGAATGGTACTAGATTTACTGTAGCTATCGTTGTTAGTGCAGACAATCTGTTTGATTGTGGGTATCTTCATCCTCGTATGTGTGTTCATAGTTGATATTAAACCTTGAAGAGTATCTTCTTTCTTCAAAGTTTGTATACAGATCGACCTGTTAGTTAAGATATTTATAAATGAAGTTTGAAAAGGTTCCAATCTAGCTATGCCTTAAATGGAGAAACTTTTTTTTTCTTTTTGCGGTCGTGGCATTACTCCATTTATAGGTCTGATTGAGAATGCTGGCCTTGGCTTGATGTGTTCATTTAGAATTCATGTTGATTTGCTTCTTCTTTTCTTTTTTCTTGGTTTGGTATAGAGAAGGGCTCCTGACAATTTCTACCATTTACATTATTAAAAATATAAATAAATTATATGTTATAATATTTTTTAATATATAATTTTATTTTTAGAAAAATAATTAAAGATTTTAAAAAATTGTAAAACAAATTTTAGTTTAGAAAATTTTTTATTCAAGCACTCTCAGACTATTCTAAATGGTCTTAACAAAATTTGGAGATGCAAAACAAAGTGCATGCACAAGGACAAAAAAGATGGTAGATGGTTTGGCTCATCGTGCTTCGTTAGGACCACCGAGGCAATCAGGACATGTACGTATATGACTACATTAAATGTCCCCGTGCAAAATTAATTAAAAAAACTTTATTTGAACAAAATTTATATAAACTTTATTTCTTTTTGTTAGTAACAACTGCAAAATCAAACTTAAAAAAGAAAAATAAATTGACTTGATAATTAAAATTTTCGAAAATTCTACAAATAGCAGTTAAATAGCCGGATATATGTATGATAGATTCTTCAGAAAACTATTAGCATAGCAAATTTTAAGCAAATAAATTTCAAAGTAAATTAAAACAATTTAGAAGATTTACTTGATTCACAAATCTCTTTTATTTCGTCCACAGATGCTCTATTATAAGAGCCAAAAGTTCACTAAATTTTAAACAAATTACACATAAAGAGCAAAGTTTTCACCAATCACACTTGCTCTTGTGGATTTTTTTACATCAAACAATTCTTCACAGCCGACTAGACACACGTTTTCTGGCTGATCAGTTAGCTTTGTTCTAAAGTCAGTGAACACCAACCGAGCTTCTATCGAGCTTCTTCTATAATTGCTCCAAGTATTTAGCTTCTATTTTACAGAAATTTGAATAACACAAATTAGGCACATTATCAAAATCTCAGAGCAAAAATAAACTTGAAGTAAGCAAATTGAGATGATAAAAAAGCTGCCAGAAAGTGTGTTTAGAAAATTGATTAGAAACAATAAAATTGTCTATGTTTAAAGGATTAAGCCTGTGTAACGCTTGTTCGTTCTTGTTTGAATTTCTCAGTAAGTTTTTTGCTCTTATGTTCTGTAATTCTTTTTCTTCTTATATCGTATCTGCTTGCAGGGCTGAGCTTTTTAAAGTATTCAAGTTGCAAATCTTTTCGTTGGAGTTTTCCGATCAATAGCAAAATTTGAGATTGTTTCCATTGCAGCCTTAGGGCTCTCATTCATTGATGGCTGTTGCTAAAATATCCAGCAGTTTTTCAGTTGATCTATGATTTTATTTAGTTAGTTTAGTGTAAGTTTTTCCATCAGCAATAAATGCATCAATGAGAAAATTCAAAACTCCTGTCTATCTGCTGCCTACTTGCTCTAGCTGATATGGCTTCTTTTATTTGATGCGGACTCCAGCAACTTATTTCTTATTTTCTGACTTAGAGCTTAGTCGGATGGTGAATTTTCTCTATAAATTCGTTGATCACGATAACGTTCTTCCCATGGGCTAGTAAAGCTGTTGAGTTCGTTTGAATTCTAGAACTTGCTGTTCACCTTCATAATTGAAAGCTTGTGTTCTTCAGTGACTAGATTTGAATAATGAATCTTTATTGATTTTCCCATTTATATTGAGATAATCATCTTAATTTTCGTAGTTTGACTTGTATAATCTTCTCCAGCAATGTAAACATTCTGAATCTTGAGTTATTGACTGAAGTTTGTGATGCTGGCGAGAATAATAATCCTTTGTTCGATTTCTTGCTTAATAGCATGGATATAGCATCTAAACAGCTGACTGCTTCTTTGTTTGTGTGTGCTCTATTTTTTGGCTGTTTTATTTATGCGCAGATTTTGTTCATGCGCTTCATAAAAAATTTCGCATATAGGTAACTATCAGATAGCTAATAGCTAATTGTTACGTGATTGTCTGTAGGTGAAAATTATTCTTATAGTATAATTGGGTGTATGATAAATCTTATTCGTAAGATTCTGCAGACTTAATTTTAACTGTTTAGTTCATCCTAAATCATAAATCATAATTTTTAATTATTGTTATCATCAAAATTAATTTTAGAATTCTAACAGTTTTATATATACATTCGTATATGGTTTATCTCCTCCACGGAGAATATTCCTAAGACACTAATTTTGATTTGACGGTTGATTCTTATTGAAGCAGCAGAAGCTATACATACAACAAACAATGCAGAGAAAAGCTAGCTAGTTGGAGTACTTAGACCAAAAAAAAAAAATATAGTGTAACTTTGGTGGCTCTCGATAAATAATATGAAGGAAGGAGACATTCATTGGTAGGGTACTTAAGAGCATTGCAATTACAGCTCAAATAAACGTACAGTCCCAATAAGATTCTAACTTTTTTCTTGAATGATTTGATACCAAATAATTTCTGGGCAGCTGCGATGTAAGGATAAAGCTAGTCAGATTATCTATTCACTTCAATTATGCATCTGATTGAAAAGATAAAATTTTTTATCAATACATTTTTTATGTTATGTATATATGGAAAGAAACACATTGCAATTCTCGGTCATAATTTTGACAAATTTCGTTAAAGATCTCAGCAGTTTAAGGGTAGGTATAGTATTCACCTCCGACTAACGTGTGTTATTCAACGGATACTGAAAGAGGAGAGCATATATGTACAACCAAATTCAAAAGGCTACATTAGTTACAAATACGATTTACAGATTCTAAAACAAACCAAACTCGATCGTCGCTATCATCTCAAGTTCATTCAGATATTAAGGCGTCCCGTCCAAAGAGTTGTGACTTGCTACTTCCAATACTGATTATTCATATGCTTGAACAGCAACAACGGCAGCCCTCACTTGCACCTACATTGCGTGCACGATATTACATAATACATACAAATTCCAAGATACCAAAACTCAAGGAAAACCCCAACGATCTCTCCTGTTGTTGCTAGATTAGTCCATTGATAGATCGATACATAACATGCAAAAGCTCCTTCTGAGCAGTCCAAAAGAAGAAATAGAATGCATCTCCAACGGCAGCATCTTGCATACTAGCACTTGTGAAACCAAAAGCAGGGATGTACACGTAATGTATAAAATGTTGCAGGTAGCTCATTCATAAAAAATTGCCTGCACTACGATTTTGCTCTTCCGACGCCACCGTCACGCTGACTTCTAAAGTGGCTCAGGATCTGTTGAGCCTGGTCAAACAAAACCATTTATGATGATCTTGATAGGCTTCTCAAATTTCGCTAATGAAAACATGAGAACCACGACTCTGAAAATAGAGTTTGCAATGTACCTTGTCCTTGGCCCTGGGAGTACCAAACTGAGAGAGAGCTAGCAAGGGTGGTACAGCTCCTTCTTGCAAGACCAAACTACAAATTTTATGACTGTTTATGCAGAGTTGCAGTAAAGCAGAAGCTGCATTTTCCTTTCCCCTTGGAGACCCAGTTTCCACCATCTCAACTAGCAAAGGAATGCCACCCTTCTGCACGATAGCCAAACGTCCCTCGGGAATCGTTGATAGATTAGCCAATAGAGCTAAAGATTTATCAACCATGTCCATGCTAGGCTCCAAGAGCTCTATGAGATGCTCAACACCACCAGCTTGGACAATCCGCACCTTGTTCTCATGAAAGATTGACAGATTGAATAATGCAGTAGCAGCGTCTTTCTTCCCTCTAAGGGTTCCAGATGCTAGGAGATTAGCCAGACCTTTGATTGCGCCAGACCTTCCGATCTTAACTCTGTAGTCCTCCATGACAGAAAGGCTAAACAGAGCTGCAGCTGAGTTCTCCTGTGCCTCAGGACTACCATATTCAAGTACATATATTAGTGGTTCAATACCACCTGCTTCTGCTATCAAAACTTTATTGTGGTTATTGATAGATAGATTTAATAGAGCTGTGACTGCTGTTTCTTGAACCCTTTTCACCTTTGAATATAGTAAGGAAATTAGTGGTGGGATAGCTCCAGAACTCCCTACCAGAGTGCGGTTTTCCATATTATGCTTCGTGAGGAGTCTCAACTCAGATGCAGCAGAGACTTGCACTTCAGAAACCTCACTCTGAAGATCATCAACTAGTTTCTCCACGTGGGATGCCGTCGTCAGATCATCCCATTCTGATGTCATGGAGGAAGAAAAACTCCTGGCGCATTTATTGGGAGACCCATTCATGGTGCCTGGAAGCTTTCCTGGAGAAAACCAAGGCAGAAAAGCTATATCTTTGTTGGAAGGTGAATATGGGTAGTATGTACTATCACCTAATAATCTTAACTTCTCCTCAAACTTGCTTGGCATCTCTACACTCGAGATTGTGCTTGCAATGGACTCGGTCAGACTGTGACAGTCACTCTGCCTTCTCTCAGACGTAGCGACTGATGGAAGAGTATCATCATAAGATACTTGATGGTGATTGCTGAAGCAAGATTGTTCGTCATTGCAAGTAGGAGATATTTCAGCTTTCTCGAGCTGGATTTCGTTTTCATACTCGCTAGAGAATCTTGAAGCTGAAACTTTATTTGGACAAACTGGCAAGCTGCTATCCTGATCCAAAGATATGCCTGCCCCGAAAGAACTTGGATTTCCTTTAGACTGGGCAGAATCACACAGTCTGACTTTATTTTCAGCACACCAATTTGCTATCAGGGACTTTACAGTATCATTTGGAACGAGATTGATATGAGCCAGAGGTTGACGGGTTTTAGGGCATACCCTTAGGCCATTGTCCAGCCAATTCTGTATGTAAGATCTTTCATATGTTTGTCCTGAGGCTAAAATTACCGGATCCATCATAAGTCCCAAAGAGAGAGGACAACGGAAGTATGAAGGAACAGGGATCCCATTTATAAAACCAAATTGGTCAAGTGGTGCCATGCAGTAACAGATGTGGTTCACTAATGAAATAATCTGTTCAATGCACTCTGCATCTTCAGTCTTTCTCTTTAGCTCGGCTTTAATTCTTTCCTTCTCTAATGCTATGCTTTCCAGCAACAGCTTCTGGCTTGATGTGATACCAAGTGACTCCACAATCTTCATGACGTCTTCAAATTCTGGTTTCACATTATTCCTTTGATCTTTCAGAGCATTGTCGATGAGTTGCGATGTTAGGACTTGCTGTGGCAAATGAATCTCCTGCATGCAATGCTGGAAAACAAATGATCTTTAGCTACAAGAAGACCTTGAATATATCATTTGCACATGGATTGAAATAATCGAAGAAGTAGCATTTTCATTGCTGAAACTGAAGTGCGTTCTAAGATATTAACAAGTTTGATTTCTGATTTACCTGGATGCTAGCTGATTGGCAACAGAGTGAAGATGACTGCAGCAATTTATTCAACCTATCACAGATCTCCGAAGAAAACTTTTGGACCTTCAAAACAATCGGTTCATTTTGTAATACCTGCAGAAGAAGGACTAATGATTAGATGTGACACAAGGTTCTCCACGTGCATATCAGGGCAGCTCAGTGAGCTCCGATGTCCAGCTAAGAACAGAGAGAGGAATTCCAAGAGACGCTCACATTGTATATCTTGCTTATTCTTTGAGGCTGCTTCTCCAGAATTTCTCTAGCCTCATTGATAACTGTATCTAACTTTTCAGAAGCTCTTGTCAGTTCCTTATCCGAGGAAATGGGTAAAGCGACAGCTTCATCAAGCACAGGCTTCAAGAGCTTCAATGTGCTAACAATATTGCTGAAGTCCTTTAACACAGCAGATTTTACATTTTGGGAAGCAACAACTAGATTGAATCTAGAAATACTATTGATTAGACCACCAACAACATCTCTGTCCATAGTACCTATTGCAAGAAACAAGTTGATGGTAAACTCCAATCAACAGATGTGCCGCACAGAAATTAAATCTAATTAAAATCTGAATCTTGAAAGTGGATGCAAATTGACAGACTAGAGAAAAGGCTAGCTCTTCTTCATAGATAAGCAGAAAATTTCAATCCTATTTTCACGATACAATAAAGAGCTTGAGTTGGTGTTAAGGCCTTCGAAACAAGTAACCTTGCTCCAAATTCAAATATAAACTAATTTCATTTCAAAACCGACTAAGATTGAAGCTAAATTTTGGAATTTCTAGAAAACCCAGAACTTATTATAAACAACTACAAACAGAATATAATGAAAGCTTCAATCTCCCGACCTAAAGAACAAAACTTATGATGTACGGATGTCCATTGTAAAGGGCAGGCAATCTAGAAGAAGCAATGGATTCTTCTTCTGTATTGAAATAAACTCTACTCATTGTTGGGGCCTCATCACAATCACACACACTGAGTGAGAGAGGAGGAGAGAGCTCTGCAGATGCTGGAAAGGGTGAAGAAAGGACCCAATGAAATGCTATACGGTAACAGCAGTTCATGATGATTGAGTGAAAATTTGATTGCATGATTTGGTGACAAAAATCACCTAGCAAGGGTGTAAATCAGTCAGTTTAGCAGAAGGGAAAGTCAACACCCTCATTTAATAGTTAACATGCAAAAAGTTCATTGCATCACAGACACAGAAAGTAGGATATCGTGTTCGGAATCTAATGTAAACAAAAGTTTCCGGTGCTAGCATTACACTTTTTCAACTAATAAATCATTTATGAAGAGAATAAATATATAATGTAAAGGAAAAGCAATGCTAGCTAGACTTGGTTCAACCATCTGCACAAAAACTATGCAGTGCTATTGACTCCATACATAACGATGATAATTTTGAAAAGAAAGAAAAAGAGAAGCAGAAGGGTTAATGACTCCACACACAATAATAATTACTTTTAAGGGGATAAAAGAGAGAGAGAGAGAGAGACTATCAAAGCATGAGGGGGCAAGGCGAAGGGACTATCATCGTAATCTTCTTCATCGCCTTCCAGAAGGATCACTGGCGGCAAGTACTCCACCAGATCGACAGAGAGGGCGGAGGAAGCGAAGGAACGCAACAGGCGGCAGGAGCAGGTTAAGGCAAGCAAGTCTTTAAGATACCCACTGGAGGATTCCGCGAGTATTGGTTCAGGGAGGTCCGGCCAAGACCGCCGCCAGTTGATCACTTGATCTCTCTCTGCCGCCATCGAGATAGGCGGCGGCTGGAGAGCTAAAGCCCCCTACTACTCGATGTTTTAAATATTGATTAAGAATGATTGGATTAGATTGGACTGCAAGGAAAATAATCAACCACAGGCACAACAAATCTGAATTTCTTCTAAAAAGTTAAAACCCAGACCCGAAATTAATCAGAACATTCACCAACAAGAATATAGAAAGAAAGCCTGAATGTTTTCTTTGTAACATAAACAACAGCAGAAGAAGAAGCCGGAGGAGGAGGAAGGGCATTAAGTTAGAGAGTAGATTTCAAGTACCTGCGTCCATTGTGATTGGAAAAGGAAGACGGCTCACAGCAAGCAGTTGTTTCCCTCTCTCTTCGAACTAAGTAGAAGTGAAGAAGCAAGCAATGGGGTTCTTACTGACGCTATCACAATCACTAACGAAGAGAGAGAGCGAAGAGAAGAGAAAAGCTAAGGTGTGGTGTGCTGTGCTGTGCAGGTGTAGGTGCTGGCTGGAAAGAAAAGTGCAGTTTATTTATTTATTTTTTCTTGTCGTTTTTTTTTTTTTTTTTTGTTATACCTGATGATATGACGATGTTGTAATCCTAGTCCAATAACAAAGACCTGTCAACACAGCTGTCACAACATATGCTGCACAGTAATAACTCCAATTAAGTTCATTTAATCCTTGACTGCATTGGAATAAGTCAATTAGTAATCAGATCGCAAGAAGAACAATCCATTATCCATGTCTTCTTTTTTAACAATCAAAGCTCGTCGCATCCTTCTGCAGTTATGCTTGCTTGATGATGATAACGGTAGTACAATAGCAACATTAGATTCATCATCATCTCTACTACTGCAGACGATCCTGTTACAAGCTCTGCTTCGCACCCGCATTGCAACATTACACACTTATTCCTTGCCTGTTTTGTTTCTTTCAAAGCTGAAAGCAAGTCCGGCATGACCCAGACGAAGATGTTTTATGAGTCGATCGAATAACTAGGTTGCCATACATTCATCACCACCACAGTTAGAGAAGGGCGGATGAGGAGTTGGAGACGAGATCAGGAAGGTCTGCCACCCATGGCCGCCTTTCACCGGCCCCCACAATCGTTCTCCGGGGTTAGTGGAGGAACCATCTAGCTGGTAGCATCTAGTTATTGTGAAGCTTTGTCCAACTTGGAACCTGGATTAGACTTGGATCAATCTTCTACTCTACATATTATATACTGGGATTTCTCGGGGAACAAAGCAATGAAGGCCAAGACATACTAGCATCCGCTCCCTAATCCCTATGTATCCAAATTGAGAACTTCAGAAATCACGAATTTACCATTGACAGTGAAAGTATTCAGTACCTATTTTTTGTAGTTTATATACTTTGAATTGGCAACAGGTACAACTACAAACTGCAGAAATATGATAAAATATGTAGTGATGAAACCTGTAAAGCGGTTAAACTGGACTGGCCAAGTACCTCCAAAGAAGAAATGAAGACAGGCTTCATGGTCTGGTAAACGGAACTAGAACTTTCCTCCGAGAAGAAGTTACGTTCAGATGATTGCTGGGTCCTTGTACCTTTTAAAGATGCTCTCAATGCCATCAGTAACTTCCAGAGGCAACGGTCGTGGGGTTGTGGTAAACGCATCAATATCCTCCTTGAGCTGATCCACTGAGGTTGCTCCTATTATTGAACTGGTCATGAACGATCTGTCACGAGTAAATCCCAGAGCAAGTTGCACTGGGCTCAAGCCATTGTCTTTGGCCAACTGGATGTATAATTCAGTCGCTTCCTGTGAAAAAAAAAAACCACAACAAAACAAAACAGAACACGTCAGGAGAGTATTGAGAATGTATATTTTGTTTTTCATTGGAAGCCATAAGAGTAAAAATCCTTTTGGTGCTGTAAATTGAACAGAAGCCAAAAGTAGTGCTGAGCTTGTTAATTGGCATATTCTAAGATATGTCTGGCCAGGAAGATATTGGATAAAAGTGGAAGTAATGTAGTCAAATCAGCGTATGAATAGGTACCACGTCAATGATTCACTATTAACAAGTCATAGATGCCATGGTTAACGGACCTTTGCAATTGATTTATTGTACCTATCCATGTACCCAGGAAACATTGTTAGCCTTCCTTTTCTTGCAGCTTCAGAGTTCATGTCTAGATATTTCCCACTAAGGGTACCACCACCAAGTGGGGAATACGAGAGCAAGCCAATATTGCAGTTATTGGGGTGGCAGACTTCGACAAGATCAACTGCATAGTCAGTATATACAGCAGAAGCATAAATGAGTCACACGTTAAGCATCTTGAACAGTTTAGATCAATATGCATGCAGCTAGGATAAAGGGTTTGGTAGAAGTGGAAGCATTATCCACCAAGCTGGCAGGTGACTGGTTATCAGTAATTTGTCTATGGCTGTGCATGCATACATACAACCAGGCAGGTATGGATGCAAGGTTGCACTTCCTCAAGGACCTCAAGTACTTTCGCTTGCATGCTTAGAGGCTGAATGAGCAGAATTACCTTCAAATCGGCATCTGAAGAGGAGGCTATAGTTGTTCTGAATACTAACAATTTTAGGAAGACCTTCAGTTTTTGCAGCATGTACAAATTCCATTACTCCATAAGAAGTTTCATTAGAAACGCCTATGTATCGAACCTGTATAAAAAGTTCTAACAAGCAAATCAAATGCCTGATTGAGAAGATTTGAAGCTGACATGGCAACCCACTGATGCTAGTAACGCAAAACTTTTCACATACAATCAGAATTTTACTAAACCCCACCCGGGTACTGATCAGTGTGACTAATATATTTATAGCAGGGGCTACAACTCTGGTGGAAACAAGTATTTACTTGATAGTTGATTTACCACACAACAGGCAAGATGAAGAATACTGCCTCTGTGAAGCTAGAGAAACAGCTCCACTTCGAAAAAACCTCTGAATTATCCTACTCATGCTAATTAAACAGTTCACAGCTATTTAGATTCTAGCGCAAACATGATTAAAATTCTCTGGACTTACTATCCTGATTAAAATTTACCTTCCCTTCATCAATAAGCTCTTGAAAGGCTCTGAGCTGTTCAACGAAAGGAATGCTTGGTCTCCATTTTTTAGGATCATACAGGAACTCGCCAAATTGTGCCACATAACGATCTGGCCTGCAGAAACAGAATTACATAATAACTATATGCTGCAAGGAGGATGGCACGTAAAGATTATTCATCAACGAACTCTATGTTGAGAAAGCACCAGTGTGTCAGAAGAAAATGAGGTTGTATATGTCAACGGACGAAAAGATTAATATCACAAACCAGTGTATTTGCAGCAAATCAACATAGTCAGTAGACAAGCGTTTAAGGCTTTTCTCTACACTCTCTTTGATGTTAGCAGCATCAACTCGAAGGACATCAGCATTTTCACGAATATAAGCTGTTCGCTCCGAGTAACCACAAACCTTAGTAGCCACAATCACCTAACAAAAGATATTGTTGAACTGTCACACCAAAGTCAACGACTCTAACAACATCATCCACCGATATAGAGTTTTACAAGGAAGTGTAAAGTTATGTAGACAGACTTAGGAACCAATCAATAATTCACCTTTTTGTTATTTTCAGGAAACAACTAAAAGAAAATTGTTGCTAAGACAGAACTATTTTAAGCTGGATACTATCTGGGTATACCTTATCACGTCGTTTGGACTTCATCCAACTGGCTATATAAAGATCTGTTCTTCCTTGTGTTTCCTTCTTCATAGGAACTGGATACTGCAGAAAAGTGCATTAAAATATTAGAGAACAATCAACAGATAAATTATTCACAGTATATCCTGCATATTACATGCATAGCAAAGCCTAGTCATGTTATCTTCAATGCACTTTTTGTCGAGTAACTTACGAACAAAAATAAGCCTAACAACATATATATATATATATGGACGTTCTCACTTTTTGGTAGGTGCTACTATTTTCCAAAGCCTTCAATAATGTTCTAGTATAGAACATCTAACTGCAAAGTCTCCTTAGTTAAAGTCCAAAAGACAAAAACAAGACAAAACAAATCAAGAAATTGTCTCCTCCCCAAAAAAGAAAACATTTTTTAGACATGCAATTATAAGAACATATTCAAGTTTTAATCATCAACTTACTGCTTCCGCGGTATCGAGTGCATTGATTCCATGCTCGAATGCATAACTCAGAATCTCGTGGGCCTCCTTCTCCGTGTTTTGTTCCCCAAATGTCATCTAAAAAATTTTGAAATCTCAACACTATAGTAAAAACAAAACGAAAAAACAAGGACTGATACTACTATAAGACGAAGGAGAAGTTACTGTACCGTCCCCATGGTGATCTCGCTGATGTTGAGTTCGGAGTCACCGAGCTTGCGGTACTGCAGCGAGTTAATCTCCGCCTGCTTCACTCTGACAACCGAAACCGAACGTCGGCGACCGGTTAGGGGCTGTGGTTTGCGGCGAAGGAAGGTTGCGGCGGTCGGGCAACGCCCGCTGGTAGCGGAGGAGTATGCCATTTGGCAGAGAAGGAAACAAGTTTCTAACTCTTTCTTTCTTATCTCTTATAAGAAGAAAAACGAAAATACAAAGCATGCTAAAAAGAAATTAATATAAATCAAGAAAAATTTTGGGCGGTTTGGCAGTTCCGTTCTAGTAGGACCTGACTTGACCCAATTACACAATATCGTTAGGCCCAATTTATCGTCTAGCCTTGGCCCACAATTCAACTCAAAACTAGCCCGAAGTGCCTGACCGTTGCCGGACGCAACCCATCTAATTAATTACCCACAATCAAACCATTTAATTACCAAATATTAAAACGCGTCTATTTTTTCCTTTTCATTAACAACTCAGGCCGTAATTTCCTTTTCCAAAATCCCAAATCCTAAAAATCCCAAAATTCTCCCTCAAAAAAAAAAAAAACGAAACCTAGCACATCTCCGGCGATCTTCCACTGATCTCCGGCCAAGATGCCTCCTTCGGCTCCTTTTCTCATTTCATTAACTTCGCCGTTCTAGGTGCACACAAGTTAAATTTGACTTTCCGGGCACTCTGTATAAGACAAAGCAGCAGGATGCTGACCGTCGGCAACCGGATGATGACCGGTGGGTGTAAAGATGCCGAACATGGATAATGAATGATCTTGAAGAAGAAGTCTAGGAGAACATTATAAAGAGAAGTTGAGCACATCTTGGTTATGGACTTACTGATGAAGTTTAACATATCTACTACGTACTTGTATATTATTAACTGCTCACTTAGTGTAAAAATGCAGTTTACAAAATGAAGTGTTTGCATTGCAAGTTTCTAATCTGCGGTGGCCTTGTATGCTAAAATGACTGCCAAATTTGAAGGACAGCCAACCTGAAAGTGCTGCATGCCAAAAGTTAATAATGTAAACTTGGGAACATGCCCCTAGCAACTGCTGTTCAGGTGTGGCTTATGTAAGAATTTTATTATGTAGCAAAAGAAAAGGTACAGTTTAGATGCAAACTATTATCACTACATTAGACACGCTAACTAAGACTCTCCTCAAATTTCTTCTCCTTCCGAATCAGGAGTTTGTACGAACATTCATCATTAGGAATAAACTAACTCCGTTGAGTTCACTTCCCACCCTACAAGGCTACAACAGTGACGTCCCAGATCACTCAGTCTGCAGATTATAATGAATCCTAACCAATAATTGGCACTCCCTACTCATAGTTAGTTCTTAAGAAACTCTTTAAATGACTCGATCAAGAAAATAACAAGTTTACATGGAAAGGAATTAACGGATCTTTAACCTTATCCAATCCCCTTGAAACTGGGTTTCTTTTATGTTACCAGGATTGAAAAGTCTAAACATGTAATACTTTGAGATTCTCCATTACAAAGTTAGGTAAAGCCATGATTAAGCAAAAAACAAAAGGATTTGCTAACCAGGAAAAAGTTATTCAAGGATCAGTCAATTGGTGACAGCGTCTTTAACCAGACCCTTTTTGTTTGCATTTTAAGTGTAACATGAAAAAATTGGTATTTAAACTATGCAATTAGACCTCACGGTGAGCAGAGATCAGAGTTTAGTTGTTGCAGGGCAGCCTGATCTTTTCAAGGAGTTACAACTAGATACAGAGTTCTACTCATCAAAATTAGACAGAGATCTGCGCGCACACATCGTCTCCAGTTATATGGAACATAAGCTAGACTGACTGAATTCTTACCTCCACAATTGGAATTTCCACAATACCTTCCGTTCCACCTCTCACATGGACGAACTCTGAAGGTGCATCTTCAATTGAAAATTCTCAATCATTATTTCTTTTGAGCCCACCATTATCAACAGGTAATTTCTCAGGGGCTGTAAATCTATATGACAAAGTTTCACACAGATAAATACATCCATAAACATGATATCACATAGATTTTGGCTTAATGGCTGAGAATCTTACTTGAGCAGTGTATCTGTTACTCTCGAAGGCCTTGCAAAAATGTATTTCCTTTTGGATCTTTGGCTTTAAAATGAGGGAGAAAACAGCATCATAGGCATAGTGGCAAAATGAGGCATTTATGAAGATCTGTACCAAAAGAGGATAGCCGTCAGAAAAAGCATAGTTAGCTTAGCTTGAACAAAGCACACAACATATAATTCTCACATCCTAAAAACTTATTTTTACTTCTATTTTGGTCCACAAGAGATGGTTCAAATAAAAAGAGGTGAGTATCATTGGAATGGACCAAGAACCACACAGCCCCTCTTACTAAAATGCAATTGACTTCTTAAGGGAGGATGCCATTTTACCACAAGATTTGTTGTTTAATGCACTAGTAGCATGAATCAAAACAAACAATTTATACTGCATATTTGATGTACAGGTTAATACGATCAAACTCATGACTGAGTTACAGCTCTTGTTCCAAATACATTTCAAGTAAATTTGCTGCAATAAGATATATTACGTAGATTTGACCTCTATCATTAAGAGAGAATCTGGGCAAGTACATACTACATCTCTGTCGAACAGGAAAGTTAACACGATTATCTGGATGTATGACACTCTTTCTTAACTAGATTATGCAATTCCCTCTTCTATTTATCTAGGAGCAGTATGTATTACTGGATAATCTCTGCGTCCCTCCTCAGTCCTCAGTCCCTACAGCTTGCTCATATGCTTCAGTCTCCCTCAACACTTCATAATCATTGTACACCATGAGCTGCCCCTGCAATCAGAATCACAATGCCATTCATGAGTTGATCATACAATAATGTCATTCACTTCCCCTAATTTTTGATAATTTCCTTGAATTATCTTCCAATTTCAAACTTCTTCGGCCAAAAAGGCTTACCTTTCCATACCCTAACCCACAACCATCACATATTCACATACATTTCCACCAATAATCATTGTGATTTTGGATCACTTTTTTGTAGCAGTGAAACAGTAGCAAAACCTTAAACAAAATAAAGCAAAAATGCTCTTAGTTTTAGTTCTTGCTAAATAACTTGAGTTTAGCCAGCCTTTCTTGCTAAATAACTTGAGTTTGCCATAAATTATTGTGCAGGTTGAGATCAACTATAAGGTATTATCTTAATCAAACACGAGCGAAGCTGTGCAGTGTTCTCACGAAGTTTCCGTCATCCCTGGATTCATACTTCAAACATCGACTTGAATGGCCCTGACTTGGTTATAAACAGGTTTCCAGTGGGTGAGCTTAAACGTTGGTAAAAGGAGCTTGGGACAAGTTCGTCAATAGTATCCAAGCATCTTCAATATCTTCAATAGTGTGGCAAGTAGTTTTGAAGACACAAAACACGTTGGAATATAAGAAAAGAAACTGCAATTCCAGCAACCAACACGCTTTCACCTTACTCAACATACTCGGACTCCACACCAGAATCAGCATCAGTCTCCTCAATCTTACCATCACCCAACCTCTCTATTTGAAGAAACTCTTTCCTTGCAGCACCACTGAACCCCTCCCCTCTACCCATGCTGGTCAGCATTCTATCCAGATTCGCCTTCTTGGGGCTAATCAACAGCAACTCTGCTAGCTTCCTCCTAGCCAGATATATATCATTTGGCTCAATCAACTCCCCTTTTCTATAAGCTTCCCTGAGGAAAACTGTATGCAGCTTCCCCTGGTTTCCCCTTGTTGAAATATAGAATATCCCCTGATGCTGCAACAAAAACTCCTTGAGCTTCTTTGGCAATCCCATTGCCTCACGAAAATGCGCAATCCTCTCCAGCGTCATCCGCTTCTCAACTGTAAGCGAAAGGAGCTCATGAATTGTAGCCACTGCCCGCTTCTCCATCCTCCTCCGTGCCTCCAGCGACCGCAAATCATAATTTGAAACATCTTCATAGGGAGACCAGTAAGGCAACCGCTGCCATTTCCAAACTGCAATCCTATAATACTTCCCAATCTTAAAACCAGGCGGAAAATTAATTACAAAAGCAAACCTGAGATCTTCTTCAGACCCTCTACCATTCTTCCTATACTCAATCTCCCGAGCCTGTTCGATCGCTGCTACGATCAGCTCTGGCGATGGGTCACCAACAAGCTCAACAAATTTATCACGGGTCTCCGCAGATGGTGAATTATCTCCAGTGATCCTGAAAATGCCAGGGTTGGCGAGAATTACAGAAGATTCGAAATCATCAGGGAGTCCAAATTCCTTTCGAGCAGTGCGAATGTGCTCAACCCTGATTCTTCTCGATGGTGAAGCAAGCAAAAGCAACCGTTGAATTCGTGGGATTGTTTGATGAAGACTGTTAGCAACAGCAAGGTGTTCTGAACGAAGCCGGGAAAGAGCACGGGGTGTGAGCCGGACCCACAGGTGCCGGTGAACGGGGTGTTCGTACACGTGGAACACGTGAGGGTGCCGGAGAAGGAATGCGCCTGGAGAATACGGAGCACGGAGGAGTGACACATGGCGGCGAGCGAGAGAGTCGACACGAGCAACAGGGAGTGATTGACAGTGGTGAGAAAGGATTATATCGTGAAGAACAAGAGCTCGTCGGATTTTCTTCTCTGTTTCCATGTACCCGTCAAAGCCATGGTCGCGAACCCGCTGTAGCTTTCGAGGTAGAAGAGTTGACTGAGTTGAAAACTTGTCTGCTTGAAAATTGAATAAGAAGGATTGTTGCCGGCGGACAAAAGACTGCATTATTTGGAGAATGGTTCGCCGCCGGGACAGCTGTGGATCTCCAAAGAGAATTGTTATTGGAGCCTGAATCGAATTAGATAAAGTGTGTTCAAATAATATGACTAAGTGAGAAGTGAACTACATCAATAATGAAGAATATCTTCTGTTTTACAGATACACATTAACAATTTGCACCACATTTAGCTTCTCTATTCAAAGGACGTTTTTTTTTATAAAAAAAACAGCTACAGGGTACGCAACGAAAAGAATTTCAGTTAGGATTTTGCCTTTCTCTTGCTAAATCTAGCAATCATCACAACTCAAGCAAACATTAGTTTCTTTTTGTATAATCCCAAATCGGCTTCGTCCTGTAAAGGGGGATTTTTCCGATCACCGACCAAAGGAAACACCTATGGTGAAATGGATCAAGTGATGGTTCAACAGCAAGCTCAGGAGTACTTGACAAGCATAGCAACTCTCCTGCGAAGTGGGACCAACCTACCTTCCGGATTCCAGCGAAATAGGCAGCCAGCCGAAAATCGAATAGGCCAGAGAAGGGGGAAATGAGGAGAAGGGTACGTCCTGCGATCGTTTTCCGGTAGGACGATCGGCGGCAAAGCTAGTGTTTCGCAAGCGCGGACGCCGTCTGGCGCGCTAGTTAGTTCGATCCTCCCGCTTGACGGCAGTAGAGATAGCAGCAGTGCGGAGAGAAGGAGGCCGGTGGAAGAAGAGAAAGAGATCGACGACGAGGAGAGGATATCGCGCGCGCTGCGGGAGAGGGAGAAAGGATGAGGCCGTTCGGAAGGAGAAGAAAAAATGGGGAAAACAGAGAAATGGAGAAAAAAGAATTTAGGGATGGATTAAGGGTGGGAACGGGACTCGCATGTGGTAAACAGCGCGGTCCAGTTCCCTTATTTACTGGCTTGTTCTCGTTCGCCTTCAGCTTCAAAAATTCTTGCTTTCTTTCTCTTCCCCCAACAACCGAAGCCATGGCGCCGAAGAAAAAACTCCCACCACCTACCTCCGCCGCCGCTTCGGACGATGGCGAGAGTTCTGAATCTGGTTCTAGTTCAGAATCTGAGCAAGAACAAGGACCAACCAAGACGAAATCAAACCAGCAATCAACTAAACCCCATGCTCCCTCCTCCGCCGCCGGTGATGACAACGACGGCGAGGATAGTTCTGAATCTGAATCCGAAGAAGAAGATGAACTGCAGAAACAAAAACAACCAGTGAAATCTTTACTGGCACAGACGAAGAAATCGAATCAGAAAACTAGCAGCAAGCCTCCATCGTCCCTTCCACCGCCTCCTACTTCAGATGAAGAAGAAACGGAGGATGATGAAGAACGCATTGTTGAGATGGAAAAAGAAGACAAGGTCCGTTCCGCTACTGCTGCGGCGAAGAACCAGCTGAAGAAATCTTCTGATCAGAAGCCCACTAAGCCTGATCAGTCTGATGACGGGGAGGAGGATGAAGATAGCAGTGAAGATGAGGAAGAAAAGAAGGAAGGAGATGTGAATTTGAAGCAGAGGAGCAACGCTGAAGCCGACGATGAAGAAGAAGAAAGCGAAGAAGAAGATGAAGAAACTGATAAAGAAGAAGGTAAAGAAGATAATGAGAAAGAGAACTTCAAGAGGAAGAGGAAGGAAAAGGAGGATGAAGAACAGCAGCAGAAACCGGCTAAGAAACCGAAACAAACAGTGGGGAAAGCCATTGTTACTGTGGGGAAGGAGCTAAGTGCTTCTAAGAACAATCAAATTGTAGAGAAGAAGAAGCCGGTTGCTGAGGCTTCGGAGAAGAAGAAAGTTACAGATGGACTGCACAGCCAGAAAGGCTCTAAACGGCTCTGGAAGGATGGTGCTGAGACATATATCCTGCAAGGAATCCTTGATTTCTATGCCAATAAAGGTGTGAAACCTAGGTTAACCAAAGCTGATAAGGGCGCAATTTATGAATTTCTGAAACACAGTATTGAGTTGGAGGAAATACCTGAGGACAAGCTCTTCAACAAGATCCGCCACATGAAAGAGAAATACAATAAGCTTCGGAAATCTCCCAATTCTCCCCGGCCTCAGGACCACGCCATGTACAATTTAGCTTCAAAGGTTTGGGCCTCAAGTGAGAGTGGAAATGCTGCTTCTGTTGGAAGTGAAAATGAAGGTGAAAGGAAAACTGATAATCACAAAGAAACAGCCAAGATGACCCAGAAGCACCATAAAGCTGGCACTCTTCATACTCCACCAGTAATTGAAGTCGGTATTAGCAATGGCAATGAGCAACCTGTGGTCTGCAACTCTAAACTTCCTTACGGGCTTGTGTATGAAGCACTCACTACTCATCTAATGCAGAGCAAGAGAGCTGCAATGAAGATTCTGAATAACATGGGTAACAAAAAGCAGCTGAACTTGAGGCCAAGTTCTATGAGTTCTATGCTGTTGAGATAAGGAATTATGAGCTAGGACTTGATCTCCAAAAGGAGGCAATAAAACTAGGCACTGACGCTTGCATTAGACCACCATCTTCTTTCTGAACTAAGAACTAGTAGGTATACGCCTTATTTATTTTAGGAAGTTTTGGTAGGCTTTCACCTCATTATGTTATAATGCTCTATTGCTTGTACTGCTGCTGTCAGATGATCCAGGGCACAGTTAGTGTCTTTGGCTTGTGTGGGTGAGAGGAAATTGGAGTGAGGAGTTATTTACTTTGTATTGAGTGATTGCTCTCCCGCAATTTCTGAGTCGGTCCTTATTATGCTATACCTCTTTCTCTATATGTTGTTTCTTGGGCTAGTCAAAGCTTTCTCCTTAGCTGTTCATTATTGGTGCACTTGTGAAAGTATACCTAGGGGTTTCTTGGGCTAGTCAAAGCTTTCTCGTTAGCTGTTCATTATTGGTGCACTTGTGAAAGTATACCTAGGGGATTATTGTACATATTGTAAAAATATCTTGAAGTGTCTCCGGTTTTATCCATGTATTTTCATCCTGAATGGAAATCTCTTAAATGTAGAATACTATATGATATTTTCAAGTGCCTTCTTTAAACAAGTAACTAACTACTTGATACTTCACTAACGAAATATTTTAAAAGCTAAAACAACCTGTCCACCGATGGACGCCGTCGTCAATGACTGATGCTGAGGCAAGTTGGGGGGAGAACAGGTTTCTTCTCTTCATGTTGTTTCTGTTGGGAGAGAAGCAGGTCTGCTTGGAAATGTTGGCGCCAGATAAGTCATTTGAACAAGTCTCAAAGTGAGACGAGCAAAGGAATACTAGCACCTGGAGGACATCCATCAAGTGCCTACAATTATGTACTACACATTTGAACAAGTCTATTTTTATATATCAGCAACCTCTTCTGCTACAAGCCATGACATACATAATATTATCAGCAACTGTAATGCTGTTTAACTCATTACAACTATGCCAATCCTAAACTAGTCCAGCAGAGGTAAATTCTACACTACAGATTCATTCCATCCTATTTCGAGCTGTTTGTGTTGTTATTGGCTGCATTGCTAGCTCCCACTGCAGCAGTTCTTGGTCCTCCTGTCGTCTCCTCTGAACGATCACCACTTGAATGAGTTTTAGTCTCCATTGCCTCCAAACTTACAGAATCATCAGAATCTAGATTTTCTGGCTCTGCTTTCTCATCGATTTTAAGATCACTGTATTTGGACAATATTTCTTGGAGTCTGTCGTTGATGCTCAGAGCTTCAATCAGCATTGGCTCATTGTCAGTTGTGCTCTCTATGATCCTTTGTATGATAGGCTGTGATTCTTTGCATTTCTCCAAGATACTTGAAGCCAATTCATCCTAAAATAGATACAGAGAATTAACAAGTACCAAATCACAAATCAAAGAACACTACAGCCAACCAAAAGTAAAGATAATGATATGCAGAGGACAATCGTTCATCTTCGCTACCTTTGACTGCTCTTCTGAGTTCATCATGGAGGACAGAATCTCTATACTGTTCTGAGCGATTTGGAGAACTTCCTTCTTTTCTTCTTCTGAAATGGTCGCATCATGATAGGCAAAAAGATCTGGATTTGCATCCTGCTGATCCAAGTCAAATGGAGGATAGCCTTCAGGAGGAACCACTACGTGATGGTCTGGCTCAAGGGACAACCTTCCATCATCTTGCTTTGACTTCATATTCTGCAGTAATGGTCTCAAAGAAGTTGAAGTTAAAGTTAAAATGAGATGCAACTATCGACTTTGCAGAACCTTCAACCTATGTAGGCCTAAATGTTCAGGCAGCAAAACACGCAAGGAACTGAAATCAATCCAATCCATACTCACACATTAATCAAGCTAGAGGCACAACAAAAAAAAAGTAGATAAGGACATGAAGAAAAGCAAAACTAATAAACAGAGGTGAGAAACAACAAGGAGAACAAGTGCAGAACAAGATACAAGCACTTACCATCAAACCCGGATAATCACTACATGTTCACGACATTAAAGCAGTTTGAAAAGACTTGAAGATACATTTATCATGAATGGGGAGAAAAGAGATAGCAATCTAATAAAATGCATGCACAACCAAATATATCAAGGACAACTTTATTGATTCACTTGCAGAAGTGGTAATAAGGAACCTACCATATAAGTCTGCTTAAAAATTGGCAGATAGTCCAGATCATCAGACTTTCCCCAGGCCTCAATAAGCTGAAAAGCTCTTCGCCTATTGCCATAATCAGTTTGTGGATTTTCAATCATACTAACCATATCATCTATGACCCTTTCAGATGCCACCACAGACAACACCTTATCACAGTTCACAGAACAAGCCTCTAACAGATCAAGGCTCAACCTCTGACTCGCTACACTTTTGCCAGTTATCTTCTTTTTTATTGCCCTTACGACTTCAGAGCCATTCAGCTGATCATTATTGAGCAGACCGCATATCCTAAGATTTAGGCCCCAGTTTGGCTCTTCCAAGCTATCGGATGTAGCTTCATCAACCATTTTTGCCTCCTGTGAAGGCCCTTGGAGAATCTCCTTCATCTTCCCACTAAGCTTCCTACTCAGGTCTGCACCACCAGTCTTCAAGCGCTCACCTCCCAGCTTTATTCTTTCTCCCAATGAGGTAAACTTTTGCTTATCCATTACACAGCGAGGCTACGTTAATATCAATGCAAATGCTGAACTGAAAAGACAAATCTCATCGGACTCCAATATCAGGCAATTTCCAGCCCCCAAACTCTGCCTTAACGCTATAAAGAAATTCTGTAAAAGAACAGAAATTGTTAGTTAATCTGATAAGGAATCCAAGAGAACTACCTAACTAGCAAATAAGAAGTTGTTTCGACTTCAAAATAAGTTTGATATAAAGAAAACTATGCCCAAACCTTTCACTCCCACCATTAGATATTTTAATAATCATTGTTAAATGATGACTGTCTAAGGGAAACTATTCTTAATCATGCCCCATAATGCCATAGGAACTAATTAAAAGAGCCATATTGATCAGCGCTAACCTCCTTCTTGAACAAATTAAGAAAGGCAGGTTATATGTGGGAACTTTGTATTCGTGCATTCAACATCGAGGTAGCATTTAACAAAAGTATCGAGTATCCAAATTCAGCTAAGGCATTCAACATCCAGGGAATGGTCCAACAGACAGATCACAGTAAATTGAATGACTCAGAATACTCTAGGGGCTTCAAAGGACAGAAAAGATCATTTGTCTGTCTCGGCCCCTGAATTACTGCTACACATGAGACTATAAACCTGTTACATACGGTAAGCAAAGAAAAATTTGTAAACCTTGATGGACTCGACTGAGAAAACAAGCTAGCAACTTTATTAAGAGATAAGAAGAAAAATTGGTCGATCATCGCAAAATCCCATAGCTCTAGCAGTGAATCTACAGAAAGATAACCATACCCTGTAGCGTAGTACTGATAGAGAGCTCAGGCGAGAAAGATAATAGCTAAGGAAAGCCAAGATCTTTCGATTTGCTTTCCATTTCTAAGAACATCGCAGAAGATAAGAGAATATAATAAAAGGTAATAAGAGAGTTCGAATCCAGACCGGCTCAGTTCGAGTAATCTTTGCGTCGAAGAAGGAAAGAAAACTGTCTCGCGCTTGAATTAAAAGACCGCGACACATTTGGGGGCTACGGCGTCTACGAATTCGGCGGAAGCTAGTGGCTGGGGAACCACAACTTCTGATTAGATGGAGGGGTTTAAATAAAAATTGTTTTAGAAATGTTTATCTTCAAATTTTTAAAAAATAAATTTAGTTTTTTATTAACAACAAATTTTCTGATTTTTATTTTAATGTTTTTAAAAAATTTATTAAATAGAAAATAAATAATTAAATTTAATTAAAAAACTTTGCTAAATGCCTCTAAGATGAAACTCAAAATATTATTAATACTCTATCACAACTTATTTTTCTTGATAAAAAATAAATTGTGTATTTATTTTACATCAAAATACGATTTTGAATATTTCTTTCAAATAACATATTTAGTTCAACAACTATTTTTTAATAAATTATTTTTAATAACTCATTTTCTAAACTTATTTCAAAAAAATAAACGCTTCTTATATATCCGTCGATCAAAAGGTTTGACGTGGCCTATTTTACTTTTAATGGGCCGCTGACATTAAGCGAATACTCAAGGCTTTGCTTGGGCCGGCCTAGTCCCTTCTGGCATCTTCTTCTCTTATTAATTTGCTAGCGTTATAGACGGCACCGGAGGGGCGTGCTCCGTCGGGGGCAGCTTGACATAATTAGAAACGTTCAGAGGATTACCACGGAAATAATTAGAAACTCGTTTAACGTGTCGTCGGTGGAAGCGTTCGATCGATCAGGATTGAATTCAGCAGAACTGAAGAGCTCGCTAGCGTTATAGGAAATAGGAGTTTTAGAATATTAAACTCAAATCTCCGTCAATCACTTAATATAAAAGTATGTATAGAGTACGTACGTACATAGAAGATTATTAATTGGTTCATCTGAATTAATTAACTCCTGACTACATGCATATGTCTGCAGCAGTAGTGCATACACGTTCATCATGCTTTTATATATAATTAATAGGTTTTAATTATTCAGTGATCGATCTTTTACCTTGCCAGCTGCTGGAAGCAAAATGTGTTTATTACTTCAAAAGTTAGGTAATAATATTTAACTTATCAGTGTTAAGTAATTAGCTACGCGTTAAGCACGTACGTAGCTAGCTATATTCTTGGAGTTACTAAATGTAATTAAAAGGTTAAATGAGAAAATTAAGTCATGTAGCTAGTCTGATGATCGAGAAGATCGAAGAATGGGTGTTTGAAGTGGGCAACTATCAAATCATCCAAACTAAGGTTCATATAAATATACATATAATCACCATTAACCTAGCTAGAAATATAGCTACTTATTCTTTATACTCGATGATGATATGTATACATAGGGATAGTAACTAGACAGCCGGCCTCTCTCTCTCTTTTATTTATATTTATATGTACCGATGATGTGTACGTATAAGCCCGGCCGTTAATCTTAATACATATCAGAACTTCCATTTTCTTTGATCTGAAAAGGCTACAAATTGCAAGAATCTGAATTGTGTCGATGCTTTAATTCATGATCAGGGAGATTCAGGAAATCCCCACTACTCGATTCTATGAGCAAAGTTAACCAAAAACTCACGGCATTGTCGCCGACTAAGCAGGGTGAGCTGAAAGTAGTGTTGTCGAAATAATCTTCCAGAGCCAATGCCTGATCCGACGGCCTGAAATTATCGTTACCCTTGATTCCTACATCTTGTATTAAACCTTCCAAAGAATCCACGTCATGGGAGCTACAGATAACTTCCTTGTTGATCTCCATGCACGCATTGGTTGAATTATCAGACGTAACAACATATGACACAGAGTGTGAAATATGATCCGAGTTGCTGCTAGATCGAGACGGTAGTGATTCCAGGGCAGCGGCATCTACCCTTCCATTATGATGATGATCAGTAGTCCATGTTACATCAGATGATGAAGTACTGGAGTTGTTTGGAACTTCCGAAGGAGGTTGTTCCTGCAGCATCAGGAGATCATCACCAGGGTGGCTGTAATGATGAGCATGATGATCGGCCGTTGTTTGGTTTTGCTTCAAACGTGTCTTCAAGCGAGTGTGCCAAACGTTCTTGATCTCGTTGTCTGTTCTTCCCGGTAGCCTCGCCGCTATAGCAGACCATCTGCGATATTTATATAGCAAATTCATATAAAATTTGAACGATCGATCGATATATCGCTTATATATATATATATATATAAGAGATAGACAGCATACAACTGAGCCCTGAACGAAAGAATTATATTAATTAACTAAGTAACCTGTTTCCGATGAGTTGGTGGAGTTGGATGATTGCGTCTTCTTCCTCCACGGTGAAGTTTCCTCGCTTGATATCGGGGCGAAGGTAGTTAGTCCATCTGAGCCTGCAACTCTTTCCGCATCGCAGAAGCCCGGCTAGTTTGGGAAGTGCACGCCAGTTGCTGTGCCCGTGTCTCTTAATATGAGCTACGAGAATCTGGTCTTCTTCACGACTCCATGGCCCTTTCTTCAACCCCACCTTCTCGCAACAAGGAGCTCTCACCATTAATAATTGTTAGCTTCTTCTTCAGCAGCAGAAGCTAGGTAGGCAGATGTTATCAGAGGATAGATCTATAGAGGCTTTGAGTTCGCCTGTCTTGATGCTGCATAGTACGTTCATGAATATATAGCTGGGGAACGTACGTACCAGCTGCTTGTGGTCAATTATACGACTCATATTCAGTCACGTTGAAATCACTTTTATTTAGTTTGTAATAAATTAAAGATATATGTTTCCGAGAATCTTTAATTAATTTACTGTCACATATGTACGCATATATTTAATTAAACTGGGACTGTTGACTTACCTAATATAATATTTACTTGTCTTCATTAAGCCATACGCATACACACAATTTTTCAACAAAATGAAACAACTCCTCCCCTCCCAGTCGTTAAACAATTATTGTAGCTAGTGTCCTATATATTTCTTTTTTCTTTTTCCTAATAATGAGCTGTGCTGCATTTTGGAGTTAATTAAAACGTAAATATTTTACAATCAAAATTAATGCTAAAGCTCATTGAATTAAATTTAAATCAAATTAAGATTAAGAATGTATTCTTTAATTCAAAAAAATTTTAGAATAATTTATTTTTTAATATGATTGATGACACGGTAGGCGTTTCAACTTTCAAATTAGGGACCATTTCGCAATGCGTTCGAAGTAAATAAATACTTCATTTTTTTTAATATAACAAATTTTTTAAAACTTAAAAATATAAAAAATATATATTATTTTAAATTAAAAAATAAATTTATATTTAAAATTTTTTAAAATAATTTTTTTTAAAAAGATTTTGTTTTGTGAGTATTTGCAAACATCATCTTAGGATGTTCCTACTTGTTGATTTGTTTTTTCTTAATTATTATATTACGCCTTCTGGTTGTTGTTTTACTAAGATTCGTTTTTTGTTTAAAAAAAAAAATGATATATATCTTATTGTAAGAGAAGAGTCAAAGAAAGAGGCACCCACCCAATACCGATACAATAAATTATACCGCATGCATGGCTCGCGATGATCAATTCGATCGCAGTGGAAGTTTCCATGCACGACATACACGCACATATGTCCTGCAGCTTATAAATATATCTCATGATGAAATGGATTATATATATGGTTATAAGTAAATTATCTCATGAAAAACTTTCTGTTCGTATTAAGGCTGTATTTTAGATTATAAAATTATATATAATATTATAAATATCTATTAAAAATTATAAAATTAAAAGTTAAAATTTTTGTTAAATGTGTAGCAAAACGCGCCCTAATTGTAACAGGATTTGAAATTTTGCCTACTATATATATACCCTGAAAATATTTATGTCAATTAATAATCGTGATAAACTTTTAAACCACTTTTATATATATATATGGTTGAGTAGGTAATTAGCAGCAACCGTATCTCTTGTTAATCACTCCACATCTATCGTCGTTAAGTAGCAGTAATAAAAAGGACAAGAAGTAGCTGGCGATTCCCTTGTATATTGCTCTCAGTTCATACATGTTTGTCTAAGTGCTTGTTTATTTTGGCGTGGAAGTGAAGTTTGTAAGAAATAAATTTAAAAAATAAAATTAAAAATATAAAATATTTATAGTAAGTTTTAAATTTAAATTATTAAAAAAATTTTATTGATAAAAAAATTATTTTAATTTTTGTATGTATTTATATTGAAAATAAGTTTAAGAAAAATAGAATTTTAGGGTGTCGGTAAATATGCCCTAAATATACAGAGGAAGCGTTTTGCAAAGATTTCTGAAAAAATAATTTTTAAATTTTTTAATTCATATTTGTTATAAATATTTAGAAAATTTATTTAAAAATTTAAAAAATATAAAAAAATTCTACATAATAAATTTTTTATTATTTATTTTTTTATTTAAAAAACAAAATTTATTTTAAAATAATAAAAATATTTTTTATTTTAAAAATACTTTTAAATGAGCCTAAAATCTATTTATAAAAGTTCTTTATATATATATATATATATATAAAGTATTCTCTTTAGACTTTTATCAAATTAGAATACATTATTAATTTATTATACCTACCCTATCAGAGTCTGCCTGTCGAAAAATGAAGATGGCCGATGGCAGTCTTAATTTGCATGGCATCTGGCTTTGAGATGCTACTTCCTCCCTGCAAAATTGTAGTTGAAACTGTAGCTTTTTTCTATGAAAGTAAAGTTCGTTCTGAGAAAAAGGTGCTCTTTTATAGGACTCACTAGATATGATGAATTAGCAACATTCCTAACTAGAAACAAGTTTTGCTCGTTGAAATGAATTGTTGCGGTTTGTCTAGAAATTATAGAGAACCCTCTTTCTTACTACTGTTGGTGTGACTGACATGGTATCTAGCCATGATTTCATAAATGTGGAGTACTAAACTGATCCGCATTTACTACCAAGAAGCTTTTAGGAGCTGATGACTGCAGATTCATGTCACCTGCAGGTTGTAGCCAAGCTTTTGTAAATGTTGCTTTTGCACTCATCCGTTAGAGTTGCTGACCTTGCAAGCTGAAGAAACCACTGACCAGCTTGATACGTTTCCTGGCACTGATGCAATGCTGCTTCATGAAAACACCACTCCAGCTAATTTTAGACATGAACAAGCACCTTTTCAAACACTTGAAGAATCAACTCAGCAGACAATAGAGACGATAAGGGATGTTATTGCTACATCAGCTGATTTAGCAACTGAACGTCAATTTTCTAATCAAATGCATGAGATCCCAAATCAACAGCAAATAGAATTAATGAGCAGTCCCAGGAGAGTATCGGTTCATGTTGGCACCGGAGGACATTTCTGTTCAGGGCAACAAGAGTTGAGGCAACAGCCGATAGATACAACAGGAGACCCTATAAAGACATCGCCTCTCGAACAATCATCTGCATGTGAAATGCCAAGTCAGCAGCTGATACAAGCAACAGAAGATCCTACCAGCATCAGTCTCTCTGCAAGAAGCCAGTTATCGCAGCCTTTACACACTATGCCTTGTGTTCCTCCTCTAGTGCTTCATCCAGATCCCTCTGAAAATGAATTAATGAGAATAAGAAGGCAAGAGGATTCATTGAAAAAGATGCATGAGGATAAAGGTGCTTCTTGTTCTTTGTGTCTGGCACTTTTTTCCTATTTCTTTGTTGCATTGGAGTTCCTGTGATTATGTTTCCCTAACTTAATTTGCTATCCTCTGTTAATTTTTCCAGAAAATGCAGATTCACTTGGAGTTTATGGAAGAGATAGAAAGAAGTACGAAAAATTCTTTCAGAATGCTGAAACGGAATATACACAGGGGACATAAAGACTAAATGAAACCTACGACAAAGTCACCATAAATCAACTTTTGGCAGAAGAGTTTAGGTCCTGGTTTGTTGATAAAAAATGTGGGACTTCTGCTACTAGTCAAGGTATGAAATCTTGGTGCATAATATATTTGTTTAATGATCTCACTGCAGAATTGGTTTTCTATATAGCATGATGGTATAATGGGATCCATGTTACGAACCGCCTAGAGGAATGGAAGCATAATTGTGGATATATCTGATGTGTAACTAAGAACAAAATGCTTCTATCTTTCTGATTCTTGATAAGGCAATCATGTATCTTATCAGTTTGTCTTGTTTACCTATCTGTTTCCTGTTTGGTCCTTCACGTCTGCGATCAAGTGACCCGTATGTTCGGAATCTGCAACCACAGCGATTGATCCTGGAGGATCGTGTCATGCTCGCCTTAAGTTTGAATTCTGTCCCAATCCCGGTACCTGCTTCTGCTAGCTTACACTCTTCTGCAACACCATCTGCAGCTCGGAATTGTGCACCAGCTTCAGCAGTAGGCTTTGCTACTTCTGCGCAGGTCTGCGGGCAAGTTCAATTCACAATTCGAGGTTCCACATCACCTTCTCACTGTCCTATTCCTGACGATGGTGCTGGTGTAGCTTATCAGCCGGGTGCCAAATTTGGGCACATCAGCTTCTTCTGTAATCCTTTTAACAAATGTTAACTTGGCTGCTGATGTTGGAGAACCACATAACAATGCTGATGCCTCTAGAGGCAATTCTATCTGCATAGATGATGACTGAAAAGAGGATAACAAGGGAGACACAGTTTATGACTTGGTCACTGTGATTGCAAGCGGAGCTCTTAGAACCTTGATGGTGCAGCCACCATGATGAAATTCATGGTTCCTAGTTATATCAGTATTCGTAGAAGAGCTTTGCCTGCCTGGCCTCTGTACAGGTGTCGTATTTCATTCTTGAACAGAACAGCAGCTTTTTTGTAGATAAAACATCTGCTAAGTTCTTAGTAAAGAAATTTTCATTCGCCTGTCATCAGGAAGCCTTTTCTCCATGTCATATTGCAATTGTTAAAGTGGATTCATTGGATGATTTTGGTTTTTTAGCGAAAGAATGGTCTTTTGATTTTGCTAGTTTATAGATTATTTAGAACCAACTCTGAAACCTTGCTGTTGTTTTGTTCTTGTGAAGGTGCGAAGGCATATTCCATGTCAGCAAGCATAAGATGAAGCAGGTCAGATTGAAGACTGAAGCTTAGCTAGTTTCTCCACGTTATCATCATCAGGTACGCATTTATTTGTTTATGCAAATGTTCTACTTTTTCAAATTTTGGAACGTGAAAGAACTCCGATTACATTACTTAAACTTTTCATCCTTACTTCTAAAACATGCTTGTTACTAGTAACGCTACAACAGATTGAATGAAGAATGGAGAGTACCAAATTAAGATAAAACAACTAAAGAACTACTAAATGGTAATAACAATAACACAACAAAATGACCAATTAATTGCTCCTTCCGTTTGTTAAAATGAAATTGAATGGGTTAATGTTGATCAAGAAGAGATGGGTAGTGGTGCGCCGTTCCATTGTTTCAAGCAGTCAAGCAGAGGGTCGATGATCTTCCTCTGACATATGCCTTGGTAGACCTTGTCGCATTCCTCTCCTGGTGACCTGACCTTCTCCCCGGTGAGGAACCCGGTACCCAATTCCTCTCTCACGAACTTGTATAGAGGGTAAGACCTGCACTCCGCTATCTTGTTGGGTATCGCCGGAGAACCGCTCTCCACTGCCAGCCTTGCTGCCTCGATTTCCTTGGGTACTGTCGCCTGCACTTCTTCCTCGAACGCCGCAATTTTCTGGAAGATGGAAGTTCCAGGCTCCCTCTCCTTGTCGTTGCCGTTGGCGACGGCGTGTTCAACGAGCACCTGCCTTAGCTTCTGCATGAGCGGGTAGTTCGGGCTGCAGGGATCGTCAGCGTACGCAAACACGTATTCTCTGTCAACAGCCTTCAGGAGATCTTTCTCGCAGAATCTGGAAGGATGGAGCTCGCCATTGGGACCAACTGTGAGCACCTTCTTTGCCGCCTGGGCCACAGCGTTCTTGACAGCGCTCTTTACGTTCTCCTCCAGATGCCTGAGGTCGACCGCTTGGCACAGCGCCACCATGAACGTCGCTGACATCAGCTTCAGGATCTCCACGGCCTCCGCCGTCTTCCGGGCTGAGATCAATCCGAGAGAGTTCACGTCCTGGTTGTGTTGCTCCGCGCTCTGCACGTGGTTTGTCACCGGGTTGCCGAGGAACTGCAGCTCCGAGCAGTAGGAAGCCATGGCAATCTCAGCTCCCTTAAACCCGTAGTCCAAGCTTGGGTTCCTCCCGCCGGACAGGTTAGAGGGCAGCCCGTTGTTGTAGAAGTCGTTGACGAGCTCGGAAAATTGAGCGAACATGAGCTTGCCCACTGCGGCAATGGCAAGTCGGACGTTGTCCATGGAGACTCCGATGGGTGTACCCTGGAAGTTGCCGCCATGGAGGGCCTTGTTCCTGGCTACGTCGATGAGCGGGTTGTCGTTGACGGAGTTAATCTCGCGCTCGATGGAACGTGTGGCGAAGCGGATGGCCTCCACCTGCGGACCCAGCCACTGCGGCGAGGTGCGGAGGGCGTAGCGGTCCTGCTTTGGTTTTTGCAGCGGGTCAAGCTCGTGGAGCTTCTTGGCTAGCTTTATGTAGGAGCTACCTTCTAGAATGTGCTCCATTATCGCCGCCGCCTCGATCTGTCCCGGGTGGTGCTTCAGCTTGTGTGTAAGGTGATCGGTGTACTCCGGCTTCCCGTTCATCACCTCACAGAACACAGCTGATAAAACTTCTGTGAGCAAGACGAGCACGTTAGCATCGAAGAGAACGATGGATGCGAGACCAGAGCCGACGGCGGTTCCGTTCACAAGAGCTAGACCCTCTTTAGGCTGGAGCTCGAAGAATCCGGATTGTATACCGGCAACCTGGAATGCCTGAACGGCTGTGAGAGTGGCAGAGCCGTCGGGGGAGATGGCGCGAGAGTTAGGACGGCCGGTGAGGAGACCGGCAATGTAGGAGAGAGGAACAAGATCGCCGGAGGCGGTGATGGTTCCTCGGAGGGGGAGGCAAGGTGTTATCCCGTTGTTGAGTAGACTGGTGATGGCCTCAAGGATCTCAAATCGAATGCCGGAATAACCCTGAAGCAGAGTGTTGATACGCACCAGCATTGCAGCACGGGTCGCTGACGCCGGCAAAGTGTTGCCCGAATCCGGCGAGCCGAATATTCCAGCGTTCAAGAACCTGCATATCGACCAATTTTAATGATCAATTCTTTACGTACTACATATTAATGCGTTGATTTTACAGAAATAAGTTCGTTATTCATTTTCTATATGCTCGTCCTAGCAATAAATGAAGTAGGCAAGTTGGCATCAGCTAAGGCTGGCAACAGCCCGCGTCATCCACACGACCGACCGACGAACGAAACATAACAATAGCTGGGGACAGAAAAGTCTTGTGATAGGACGAGGGAAGGCAAAATTAATTAATTAATTAATTACTGTTGCGGACGTGGAAGGGAAGACTGGCGGTGGTGGATCGATGATGACCAAACAAATGGATTAGAAATTTGTTTATCAAAGAAATTATAAAATAAAAAAAAAGAGTTAAAAGCTTTGACACGTAAGTAAAATTTGTTTTTAATGATAGTCTGAGAGACATGATATGCATGTCTTGTAAACTAAATATAATTTTAATTGTTAATTACTAGTTGCAAAGGCTTAAGTTTCTTTTGCACTCTCAAATCTATTAATTAATCATGTAACTACCTAAGTTGGTTAAGATATTTCTAATTAATTAGCTAGTAATAGTTATTATTAATTAATAACTAAGGGAATTAATATAGTTAATAATCAATAAATATTTATACATATACCTACCTAATGAGCTCCTTCTGAAGAGCTCCCCCTTGCTTTGTCCTCCGGTGAGAAGTTGCTCCGAAGCCCGTCGTGACACCGTAGCTATCTGTGCCCTTGTTCATGCTCTCCATCACCCAATCGCTACTCGCCTTCACTCGGGGCCTCGCCTCCTCCGACAGTTCCACTCTCACTGCACCAGGCGCAGCTGCAGCCGCCGCCACTGCCGCCACCTGGGAAACCTTCAACTTGGCTCCCTCAAGCTTAACGGCGGGTCTACGGAACTCCTCCACCATTTTCCTTACCTCGTCAAGGTGGCTACCGGTGAGCTCCTCGGCGGCGGCAACCCAGTTGAGCGGGTCAGGCTCCGCGGTCATGTTCTTGCAGAGTCCGTCGTGGACGACACGACCATCGGAACGGCCGCTAACATAGCGTCCGTTGCTCGTGCTTATCTCGCAGAATGCCTCCATTGTCGGTTAATGAATCACTTTTTGTTTGATAGCTTGCTATAGATTGGTGATCACAAATTAAGATGAATAATTAAGAAGAGAGATGAATGGTTGATGAGTTTGTTTTTGGAGGTAGGTAGATTAGCTAGCAAGCAAACAGCGCAGCTATATAGTAGAAGAACTGGAGAGTATGATGATGGTGATCTATCTGCTGAGGAGAGAAGCGAAGGTGGGGGAAGCAGGAATTTAAATAGATCGAAGCGATGGGTAGTTGGGAGAAGAGCACATCACAGGAGTGGGAGGTTGGTTGGCAGAGAATCTGGACCGTCCGATGAATAAGTAATGCATCGGAGGGTTGTCTTCGTTGTCTTAATTTTACAGTGAGCGGGTTATGATTTGTTCCGGAGTCTTTCTGCAATGGGAAACGCAACGACAAATTTGGATTTTATTAGTTAGTTAATCCGAGTTAATGGTTATAGATGGAGTTAGATGTTAGCAAAAAAATCGAATAATTATAGAGAGAGAAGGCGAGAAGGAGAATATACTCATATATATAGTAGGTTTGGTTGGTGACGGGAGAGGAGAATAGGTCGTGGATCACAAGTAGTTCTAAGTTGTTTTCCCTGCTGAATCCAAATTAGAGTCGATGACTAGATGAGCAGACCAGAGTTTGTTTGACTCCGGGATTGATGCATTCATATTTCGTGAGGCATTATTCCAGTTACACAGAACAGTCACTGCCGCTGCTGCTGGCAGGAGACCGTATGTCTGTATGATATACATTTTGCAAATGCTAATGTTAAACACTCTACTTTTTGTTTTTGGTTCGTCGTTGCTAACAATAAATTAATAATGCCCCCAAAGAATTATAAATTTTAAAAATATATGTATAGTAGTCATGTGCATTCGCTCATAACTACTACATGTGATTCTCTAGCAAGCCCCAACTCTCGTTGACTCGGAGCAGTGTGTTTACTATTATTTCAAATTTTATTTTTTAAATTTATTTTTAATATAAATTAAATAAAAATTTTAATTTTAAAACTTATAATTAACATAATAATTTATATTTTACTAAATATTTTTAATTTTTAAATTCAAATTTTTAAATAAACACGTTTTTTAAGGCGGGTTTTAGAAATTGAAATTGAAGTTGAGATTCAATTATTATTTGGACATGGATGTTTCCATGTGGTGCCGCATGATACACGTTTCGCCACCGTTTTTTCACTAAGGGCCAATAATATATATTTTTCTTATTATTACGGGAGAAGACTCAGAACCGTCTCTCTCTCTCTCTCTCTCGCGCGCTCTATATATAATACACATTATATAGTGATTAACTGCAGCAAGAGTAATAAGATAAATGTGAGCTAAGCGTTGGCGCACGTTGGTCCATCCATCATCACCACCAGCAGCTTGTTGTCCTACGAAATTTCTTTTTGTCTTTTTGAAATATATACAATCTGATGAATCGGGAATCTGAATCCACCATGACTGCGGAGGAGACCATGACTCCGCTTGTTGAGCCTTATTTCTAGCGGCAGTCATAAAAAAACAGAAGACTGTTGTTTCGTGACAGAACAAGAGAGTCCAATTCAACTCTATTTTAATTTCCTTATGTTATTATTATACTGCAAGAGTCATTCAGCTTTCATCCTTCCGTTGAAACCGAGCTGTGTCCGTTGATCGGCAATACATTTTATATATATATTTAACCCTAGTGTATCAGACCGGCTAAGCGAAATCAAATCAAAATCAAAATCAAGAAATATGAAATATCGAGAGGGCGGTTCTGGGTGTTGGTAATTCACCAACCAAAAGAGAAAATCAATCCAGCTTTCTTTCTAATTTTATTTAATAACTTTGACTCAAGGACCGAAGTGATTGTCGTTAGCTAAGTAACGAACTCGTAATGTGTGCGTATGGGACGAGCTTCACCAACACCCTTCTCCTTGTATTGCATTTCTGAGGCTTTTCCGTTACAATACACTCACAAATTTTGGTGGCATTTTAAAGTATTTATGAAATAAAATTTTTTCAAAATAGAAAGTATTTTATTTTTTTTGAAAAATGAGTTTTATTTTTTTACTTCTAAAAAAAATAAAAATATATAATAAAAAGATCTCATTATATAAAATTTTTTTACACTTTCTAAATTTTTAAATAAATCTTTTATATACTCATAAAATATGTATTGAAATACGTAAAATAAAAAAAAATTGAAAAGCAGCGTTTGATAAGATCAACCAAACGCACTCTTAATCCGTTGGAATAGAATTTATTAGTTATGTTCATAAAACTATACATCTCTCGCTCTCTCTCTCTTTTTTAATTTCTTGGAAGTTGGAAGCATATATGATCCTGTTTAGATGTGCTGAAATTTTTGTACTTTTGAAATAAAGTTTGCTTTAAAGTCTTTGTAGTTGTTTGTGAGAATTTTTTCTTTAAAAGCGACTCTCCATTTGAAAAGTGTTTGGATAAATTTTTAATGTATCGTGCTTTTGAATACTGAAAGTTGAATGAAGTGCTTGGCTAAACTTATGCTTATTTCTATATGAGATATATAATCACTGAAATGCCCCTAAATATATGGTAAGTGATATATTATGAAATTTTTAATTTTTTTATATTTTTTTATTTTTTAAAATTTAATAATTTTATTATGCAAAAATTATATAAATAATTATTTATATCAATATTTATGAATTAATTAATAAATTATATTATTGATATCAATCAATAATTAAATTGAATAATATTAATTATATAATAATTATTATAATATTAAATTTGAAAAATATATTTAAATAATTATTTAAAAAATTATATTATCTTATAAATTTAGTATTATTATGATAAAATTAGTAAATAGTTTTGATATGTATTTAGATCTGTATAAATTATAGATTTATTTTTATAATATAAAAATATTAAATAAATATTGAATAACTAATAAAGTCAATTGTTAACAATATCAAACAAATCTTAATATAGATATTATACGGTCATACATATTGTAACAAAATAAAATACAATCATAAAATCAAACAGAAACACAACATTCATAAATGTCTATATATTTCACTTGCAATTGCATCACGAAATGCATCCCACCTATCATTACGATCGGATTCATCCTCGGGTTGAACGTTTAATGTACTAGAAGATGCTTCAAATGATGACGGTAGATAAGTTTCACGCTCAGCATCTGTAAATGCTTCATCTGCTCTTTTAATCTTGATACAGTTATGCATCGCCATTGTCGCAATAATAATATTACGTTGTACATCTATTGAGTATGGCGGCATATCTCTTAAAATTACAAAGCGCGCCTTTCATACGCCAAATGTACGTTCAATTATAATTCTGCATGAATAATGTAGAAAGTTGAACTTTTCTTTTCTCCCTCTAGGTGCCTGCATTTGTGGTGTATTGGCACGACGAAAGTCCTCCAGATGATATCTTACGTTCCGGCCTTTATAAGGACCCATATATCCATATGTATGTTTATATCATACATCCACTAAATAATATCTATATCCGTGAGGATGAGAAAATCTCAGTTCAGGTCTGCGAAATGCTTCGTTCAGTATGCGTGAATCGTGAGCTGATCCTTCCCATCCGGCCCATGCAAATATAAAACACATATTAAAATCACATACCGCCAATATATTTTGAATAGCATATCCTTTACGTCCAATGTAAGGTGTTACATCTTCTGGCCGTATAGTTGTTTTGATATGTGTCCCATCAATAGCTCCAATATAATCCTGTATTCAAAATTTAATATCAAAATAAAAAATTCAACTTATCTATTATAAAAATCTAAGTGCCGAAATTCGATTTGATCACTTACTTTAAACTATGGAAGATAACGTGCGTTCTGTGGTTTATGAAATGCTTCTCCCTCGTTATATCTATCATGAGGCCTTATAATATTTGCAGCCAATCTCAGCACAGCCTGAAGCATTCTATGAAAATGTCGATGAATCGTTTCACCCGAATGACTAAAAATTTTCTGATTTACTCTATTTTCTAGACCATGTGCACACGTTACGAGAAAGATAGCAACTTTTTCATGAACAGACATTCTACGTGTTGCATTTAAGTCGTACAACCTTGTCAACTCATCACATAGTTGTAAAAGAACAGGTAGCTTCAATCAAAAATTTTGATAGCAACGAACTTCGTTTCCTTCCAGTATCTCATTTATGAAAACGTTACCCGTGCGTATAGATGTACGACACGGACGTTTACATAGATATCGATTGTAGTACTGAATTGCTGCATAATTTGCTTGTTCACATAAGTCTGTCCATTCTTCTTCACTATCATTTTCCTAACTATCACTAGCCCACGGATCCATTTAACTGCAAATATAAAAATTAATTTTAAATGACAACATTAACTAAAAACATACGTATAAACTCACAATTCTCAAAAATAATAATATTATAATTGGTATCAAAATTTTTTCTAATAATACAATTTTGATCATATTATATACTACCACCATAATATAATATACTAACATCATACTATCAAAACAATATTTTAAACGTTCAATTAAATCACAGTAATAACATAGCAACATCATATGCCCACCACAAAATTATTCCAAAAATATTTATAATATTATTATTTAACGAACATCATATTAACACGATAATAATATTTCAATAATGTTCACAATAATACTACATAACAACATACAATAATTACCACCAACAACATACAATAATATTATTTTACAACCATAATAATATTCTACTAATGTTTACAACATACTAACTTTATAATAGTAATAGCACACTAATATTTCACAATGTTCAAATTACAACATACAATAACTAGTTTAAGATTTTTTCGGTCCAAAATAGTTAAAGTGAAAATTCAGCCAACTATAACGAGCTGCAGCATTAGGATAACTCATAAAGACTTCACGATTTTCTTTCTTAGTCAAAACACATGCTGCATAATGGGCTAGGGGGCTACCGGCTTCTATCTTTGGAATAGTGTCCGATATCGCCAAACATTGACGGATGGTTGGTATCGATAATGTCATTGCATATCTTTGACGCATTATCTCTGTCATGTCATCGATATGCTCCTTTTCAGATGATCCGCAACTCTTTCGTTTATTACCACTATTTCCTGATCTTAAAGGATTTTGAGATATAGAAAAAAAAATGTGAAAAGAGATCATTATCAGTTATTATAGGAGAGAGAACCTGAAATGCAGGTTGAGGTTCTTCATTGACTCGAACGTCGTCGCTATCTCCGCTGACTTTCAAATCCGATGGGTTTGAAGGTGCAGTCTCCTGTTGAACTTGTGATGGTGCCTAAGCTCACGAACCATTGGCAATAAAATCATCAAATAACACCGGGTACCGTTCGCGGTATATAGATAAATCTTTTCCCTTAAATTTTTTAAACTTAGGGTATGCCTAAATAAAAAAAAGTTCATTAATTTAAAATATTAGTTTAATAATAATAACACATTTTTACGATTAGATAAAAATACCTTAATTTTTTCTTCTCATCACTCTTCATCTGCAACGATTGTATTGCGAGTATAATTCCATTCCAATCCAGACTCTCTACGAACCAACGATTTATAATTATTGTAATCACTCTTCATACCATCCCAATAATTTTTTAATTATTTTCGCTCAATCTCCTAGCCATAAAATTCTTCAAATGATTTTTTGATATTTGCCCAGCATTGCACATTAAACTAGCTTCTTGGCCTATTCCTCTTAGATATCTCTTATTCACAATATTCAAGAAACTTAAAGTGGATAGCATCTGTCCACCTAATCGGGTTCACCTTTCTTGATCGACGTGATTTTGAGGATTCCATCTAAACATATGAAAATAAATCCCTCAAACATCATCATAGGGCAGCAAGAAAGCATCTCATTTGAGCATTGTATAAAGCAAACATCCATCAAACATCATCATAGGGCAGTAAGAAAACATCTCATTTGAACATTGTACAAAGCAAACATCCCTCAAACATCATCATACTGCAGCAAGGGAGCATCTCATTTGAACATTGTATAAGGCAAAAATCTCTCAAACATCATCATAGGGCAGCAAGGAAGCATAGGCAATACCAACACACTAACTCAAAGAACAGGCCAGCAAGGATAGCATGTAAGGCAAATATACCTCCAAAATTTTATATGGCAGTAAGGTTGAGCATAGGCAGCACCACCAGGCAAAATCCCTCAAAAAATATCATATGGCAGCAAGAATAGTATAGGCAACACTACCACAAACTCTCAAAAAATTATCATAGAGCAGCAAGACTGAGCATAGGCAGCACCACCACAACTCAAAAAATAGGCCAACAAGGACAGCATGACATTATAGGGCAAAAAACCCTTAAAATTCATCATAGGGCAGCAAGACTGAGCCTGGGCAGCACCACCACAACAACTCAAAAAATATGCCAGCAAGGATAGCATGACAATATAGGGCAAAAAACCCTCAAAATTCATCATTAGGCAGCAAGACTGAGCCTGGGCAGCACTACTACAACAACTCAAAAAACAGGCCAGCAAGAATAGCATCTCAGTTGAGAGTTGTATAAGGCAAAAATCCCTTCAAAAGTACGCGTAACATCCATTCCACTATCATGATATTATTAACTATCAAGCTAGCCAAACATCTCATTCAAAATAACAATTTCTGCCATACCATCCAAAAGGGGCTGCAATATTATAAGGCAACCAAATATCTCATTTTAGCAATGTATAAGACAACAAACACTCAGAAATTATTATATGGGCAGCAAGGGTAAGTATAGGCAACAACCAAATATATTTGGCTAAAATAAGTGTTAGCATCCATTCCACTATCATGATATTATTAACTATCAAGCTAGCTAAATATCTCATTCAAAGTAACAATTCCTATCATGCCATCCAAAAGGGGCTGCAAGATTATAAAGCAGCCAAACATCTCATTTGAGCAATGTATAAGACAACAAACCCTCAGAAACTATCATAGGGGAAGCAAGGTTAGGCAACAATCCTCAAAAATTCAGATAGGGCCACGTAGGGCAAGCATAAGCAAATATATATCAATATTCATTACTTGCCAGTAAGGATAGCCAACGATTCCTCAAAATTCATCATAGGGCCAGCAAGGGTGTTTATAGACAACACCATTTCAAAAACTAAGCCAAACCAGTAAGGATAGCCAACAATTTCTCAAAAATCATCAACATGCCAGCAAGGACAAATATAGGCAACATATCTCAAAAAATATTTATTTGCTAGTAAAGATAACCAACAATCCCTCAAAATTCATCATAGGGCCAGCAAGGGTGTTTATAGACAACACCACTTCGAAAACTAAGCCAAACCAGTAAGGATAGACAACAATTCCTCAAAAATCATCAACAGGCCAGTAAGGACAAGTATATGCAACATATCTCAAAAAATATTTATTTGCTAGTAAAGATAACCGATAATCCCTCAAAATTTATCATAGGGCCAGTAAGGGTGTTTATAAACAACACCACTTCGAAAACTAAGCCAAACCAGCAAGGATAGTCAGCAGTTCCTCAAAAATCATCAACAGACCAGTAAGGACAAATATAGGCAACATATCTCAAAAAATATTTATTTGCTAGTAAAGATAATCGACAATCCCTCAAAATTTATCATGGGGCCAGCAAGTGTTTTTATATTCAACACCACTTTAAAAACTAAGCCAAAACCAGCAAGAATAGCCAATAATCCCTCAAACATCATCAACAGGTCAACAAAGACAAGCATAGACAAATATACCTCAAAAATCATTAATTGTCAGTAAGAATAACCAACAATCTCTCAAAATTCATCATTGGGCCAGTTAGGGTAAGTATAGGAGCAACCATACATATTTGGTTAAGATAAGTGTAGCATCTATTTTATTATCATGTTATTAATAATTATCAAGCTAGCCAAACATCTCATTCAAAGTAAAGATCCCTGCCATGCCGTCCAAAAGGGGCTGCAAGGTAATAACGTAACCAAACATCTTATTTGATTATTTTATAAAACAATAAACCCTCAGAAATCATCATAGGGATAGCAAGGTTATGCAACAATTCCTCAAAAATCCAGATAGGGCAGCTATACATCATTATTCATTACTTGCCAATAAAGGATATCCAACAATTTCTCAAAAATCATCAACAGGCCAGTAAAGACAAGTATAGGCAACATATCTCAAAAAATATTTACTTGCTAGTAAAGATAACCAACAATCTCTCAATAATCATCATAGGGCCAGCAAGGGTATTTATAAACAACACCACTTAAAAAACTAAGCAAAACTAGTAAGGATAGCCAACAATTATTCAAAAATCATCCACATGCTAGCAATGACAAATATAGGCAACATATCTCAAAAAATATTTATTTGCTAGTAAGGATAATCGACAATCTCTCAAAATTCATCATAGGGCCAGCTAGGGTAAGTATAGGCAGCATATCTCAAAAAATATTTACTTGTTAGTAAAGATAACCAACAATCCCTCAATAATCATCATAGGACCAGCAATGGTGTTTATAGACAACACCACTTCAAAAATTAAGCCAAACCAGCAACGATAGCCAACAATCCTTCAAAATCATCAACAGACCAGCAAGGACAAGCATAAACAAATATACTTCAAAATTCATTAATTGCCAGTAAGGATAACCAACAATCCCTCAAATTCATCATTGGGCCAGCTATGGTAAGTATATGCAGCAACCATATATATTTGGTTAAGATAAGTATAACATCTATTTTACTATCATTATATCAATAACCATTAAACTAGCCAAACATCTTATTTAAGGTAATAATCTCTATCATGCCATCCAAATGGAGCTGCAAAGTAATAACTCAACCAGCAAGGATACACAAAAATCTCTCAAAATTCATCAAAGGGCCAGCAAGCACCAAACAATTCTATTAGCAACCAAAATGCTAAAACTGAGTAAAAAAATAAATAGCGATAAGTTCAAACATACATACAATAATACACATACAGTTGAAAACTACAAGTAAATTCAAAATTTACAAACAACTTCATTAAGCAACTCTTTTCAATAGAAAATAATCATAAAATCTTTAAAATGATCAATTATTCTTAATACCTATCAAAATTTTAACATATTTAGTTCTACAAAGATCCGAATTAATTCTTAATACCTGCACAGAGACAACTGCACCAACGATCTTTCAAAAATCCTTAGAAGCAATCGATTGAAGAAAAAAAACTATAATTTGTGAGCATTTTGATCGACTCGGACGCAAACAAAGAAGAAGAAAAATTTATGGAATGAATAAATCAATAGACTTTGGCAAAAAAATCAACGCAACGAAAAATAAATATAAATAACGATCACAGTCACTAATTATAGTCACTAACACATAAATAACGAAAAATCACAGTCATTAACACAGTCAAAAAAATTTTTAAATCGCACAAATTCATCCGTCCATCCACACAAACGAAATCAACAAAAAAAAATTAATCAACGCATAAATAAACAGCCAAATAATTGAATCTAAATAAAAAAAATATTTACCTCAACCCACGGCCGCGCTTCAATTCCGTTGCCGTCGAAATAAAAATCCTACAGAGACGGAGATCGGAGTGGAAATGATTTACAGGGACGGAGAGATTGGACGAAAAATTGATCGGCGTTGGAGACGGAGAGATCGAAAAAAACGATCGGGAGGAGGAGGCAGCGAAGAGATCAGGAGGGAGGAGGCAGCGGAAGAAATGAAAAAATTAGGGATTAGGACAAACGGTAAAAAATATATATTAGTTTGTAATTTTGTAAACTAATATGGATAAAATAGTCATTTTCTGTACCCGAAATGAAAAGCTGCGTGCGGCTTTATTTGAAAAGCACCGAATCGGTGCTTTTTATTTTTAATTTTTGAAAGCCGCTGTAAGCAGCTTAAAATATTTTTTCCAAACACTTATAACACTAAAGTCCGAAAAAAGCACAGCCAAACAGGGCCTATATATAAGGCTTTCATCTGATAATGGGCTTTCTTCTCTTCTTTTGGCATTTTTTCTCCTATGTAGGTAGGTAGGATGGTGTTGGGCTAGCATCGTATTTCACATCGGTTGGGTTGAAGAAATGCTGTTACCTATGGGCCTTGCATGGGCCCGTAATATGCATATCTCAATTCATTCTATCGTCAAATTAATAGTTAATCGCCGTTTCAGTCCAGTCCAATTTTCGCTTTTCCACCATTGCAACCATTAATTAATGCGTGTAAAAATAGATATAGTAGTAAAGTAATTGCAGCTGCAGTCGAGTCAAATTAGTTAACAAATCCGATCGCCGGTTTAGTTTGTTTATAGTAATGGCAGATAGATATTATTTTTTTGCTTTTAATTAGTTCTTTATTACATTACATTCCGCGGAAAATTTTACCTAACAGATAATTTGTTTACTTATCTACTCGTAATAATTGGACGGCAAGCCGAAGCCGGCAATGCGAGTGCCTGAGTCAATCATGCATGATAGCAAAAGTCAATGGACTAGCTAGCTACACTGGATTAGGTTGAAAACGTAAACAAAATAAATTAATATGCGTGGCCAGAATGGAAATGGAATCACGCAGCCATTTTCATGTGGCGGACAGCGATCCAAACCGAAGCGGGATTGCTTTTTTTCCTCGCTCTTTTGTTTGTATTCTACTTGTAAATCGAAACTGACGACGTAATTTTCACGCAGTCATTAATCTTGGCTCTTTCAAAAGTTTTATGTTAGTGTTCTGCACGTTGTGTAAACGAAAAAATCAATTATTAATGGAGCGAGCGGTGCGGTGCTTATAATAAGCTGACCGAGTTCTACGGTCCACACATTTTCCACAAACATCAAAAGCGGCAAATTGTAATAAGCCCCGAACTACCCTCCATCTTCTTAAGTATCTGCAGCATTTCCTCCTGTTAATCAAGCATAGAAAGGGGTGTTTTCGTTACATTTAAAGATAAAGTTGTAATAATTCCACGTTCCAAATGACGAAAGTGCCCTTGTTGTTTTCCACTCTGCTTCTGAATCCGAAAAAAGCTGCTCGATTTCTCTCTCTCCTGCTTTTTCCCCGGAGGTCAAAGTTCTCAACTTTTTCTTTTGTTGTTTAGTTTCATTTTGTTCTTCCTCTTTCTGCAGTTCTTCTTCTTCTGGTGGTTCTCTAAACTCTCTAATAATGGCGCCGGTGGAAATCTGTTTCCCAACACCACCGCGTTCATGGATCCACGTTTATTTGCCTTCTTCTAGCTCCTAGTACTAGTTAATACCGTTATCATCATCAATCACCACTCCTCACAAGAACAAGAACAGCAAAGCAGAGGAGATAGGAAAGAGGGGATGGGGAGCAGATGGAAGAAAGCGAAGGCGGCTCTTGGACTCAACCTCTGCGTCCACATTCCCAGAACTATCGGCGACGAAGATGACGCCGCCGCCGATCCACAACAGCACAGAGATCTGCGCTCCTCCCCTGTCGACTCACCGGTGCTCATGCCCACTACCCCTACTCCGACCTCCTCAGGACTCCGCCTCTCCAATTATGGCTGCCGCTCCTCCTCCTCCTTCAAGGTTCTCTGTTATTTTTTTCCGGTCGTTTATTATTTTATTTTCATTAAATTTCTTTGTGATATAAAAATATTGATTACGAGGCCGAATAGATTGTGAAAATTACTAGAAATATTATGCCTTTCTTTTCTTTTGCGCCCAAAAAGAAAAGAAATTACCTTTGACAGTAGTGTTGGAGTTCGCAAAAGTTGTTTTTCTGGTGATGGGTTCGGGTTGTGGGGGAATTATTGAGGGGAAGGAAGGAGGACCATAGCCATGAAGTCCTGTCTCTCCTTCCTTTTTCTGGTTTTGACCCCGCAGGAGTTGGCGTTATTGCGCTTTTCTTCACATCTACTCCTCTTTTGGAGCTGCTGTTGTTTCAAATCATGGTGTCTTGTTGTTTTCTTTCCCCTTTCTCCGTCTTTTGTATGGGAGTATGATGCAAAGCAGCATGGTGGAGGGGGCCAGTGCAGTCCCATTTTGCTTGCTGAGGATAAAGGGTGAACTTGGTATCACCTTTTTCTCTCCCTCTAACCGCATTCTTCTCACTCTAAAGTGTTGTATTACCTCTATTCATGACTTTTACACTCAAGAGAACCTTTCAGCTAATGCGGTGATTATCCTTGACTTCAGCTTCTGAATGATTCCTCTGTCCATTTCCTCAAACATTGTGCAAATATTTCCTTCTGTTTCTAAGCCTCTGGAGGCGGCCCCCTCTCCAAAATAAATAATAGAAAATAAAATTAAATAAAATTTAAAAAAAAAGAGAGTTCCATGCAACTGGCATGAATCTGTTGCTTTATAGGGCCAAGCGTTGTGTTGTTGGATTAATCCTCCAAATTCATCCTATCGTCGTTTTCTTTTTTAAGGCAATTCTGGCTGCACTACGTTGCTAATAAGGCAGCCTATTAAACTCAATCAGGATAATTGACTGGTAAGCTACTCACACTTATTGATGCATGTAAGAACTCCATTCTTGATATAATCAATCTAAAAACAGCTGAAAGGTAACAGTGTTTCAGCAATTACTGCAAGCTATATTCATCAGTTTCTGTTCTCTTTTGCCTTTGATTACCATTTGGTTCTGCATCTTAAATTGTTTCATTTCTTTTAAACCTAGGCCGAATATGCCTTGAAATTCCATTTCTATTTTTTCTCCTTAGACTTTCTTGATGATCTTGAAATAACAAACCCCATTCATTACATGCATATAGTTCGAGTCATCAGTACTTATTTGTCATAATGTTGGCTGTATAAGTTGTTTCTGTGTACTTAATCTCAGTGCAGGAATGAGGTGTCTAAAATGATGTCATCTGTTCACATTGTTTATTTGATTTTGTTTTTCTTCCAGAAAACGTGTGCCATATGCTTAAACTCAATGAAACCAGGTCATGGTCATGCCCTCTTCACTGCCGAATGCTCACACACCTTCCATTTCTTCTGCATTACTTCAAATGTCAAGTACGGAAACCATGTCTGCCCTGTTTGCAGGGCCAAATGGAAGGAGGTGCCTTTTCAAGGTCCACCATCATCTGATATTTCACATGTAAGAACCAGGGTGAACCCTGTCCTTTGGTCCCAAGAAGATGGTTACATGACTATCTTGCGTGGTCTGCCGCATGTTACTTCTCGTCGTGTGCAGCGGCCAGAACCACTCTTCCATGGTTCAGAGCCAATCATATTTGACGATGATGAGCCTTTAGAATCTCATCATGTTGAGTCCTTGTATTCTGAAGTTAGCTGCATGGGAATGGTGGAGATGGAAACCTTTCCTGAGTTCTCAGCTATTCCACTGTCAGCCTCTTGGGATGACTTTACAGTTCTCATTCATTTGAAAGCTCCACTAGCTAGGTCGATATCAGCATGTGGTACAAACACCAACTCAGTGCCAGCAGCACCACAAAGTTCTCATGCACCTGTGGACCTTGTGACAGTGCTTGATGTAAGTGGGAGCATGGCTGGTACCAAGCTTGCATTGCTGAAGAGAGCTATGGGTTTTGTGATCCAAAATCTTGGTCCTTCGGATCGGCTTTCTGTCATTGCCTTCTCCTCTACTGCTCACAGATTATTTCACCTCCGCCGGATGTCTGATTCTGGTCGCCGGCAGGCCTTGCAAGCCGTTAATTCATTGGTATCCAGCGGTGGCACTAACATTGCTGAGGGCCTCAAGAAGGCTGCAAAGGTGATTGATGAACGCAGGGAGAAGAACCCCGTCTGTAGCATCATACTTCTGTCTGATGGACAAGATACGTATACTATCTCGGCCATCCTTGGGGGACGTCCCACGCAGCCAAACTACCAATCTCTTGTACCTTCCAGCCTCCACGGCAGTACAGGGCATCAAGTGCCTGTACATGCATTTGGTTTTGGTACAGACCATGACTCCGCTTCAATGCATTCAATTTCTGAGATTTCTGGTGGAACCTTTTCATTTATTGAGTCTGAGAATGCTATCCAAGATGCTTTTGCCCAGTGCATTGGAGGAATTCTCAGCGTGGTAGTACAGGGGATGCAAGTGGAGATAGAATGCCCATGCCCTGAAGTACGTATAGGCTCTATAAAATCAGGTAGCTATGTAAATCAAGTGTCAGTTGATGGGTGGAGCGGATCAATCAATGTTGGTGACTTATATGCTGATGAAGAGCGAGATTTCCTACTGCTGATTAGCGTCCCACCTGCTCAGGATGAGATCACATTGCTGAAAGTTGGTTGCAATTATATAGACCCTGTATCTAAGGAAATGGTCCATGTAGAAGGGAGGGAGGTCAAGATTGCAAGGCCAGAGTTTGTGATCTCACAAACGATGTCCATTGAGGTAGACCGACAGAGGAACCGTATCCGGGCTGCAGAGGCTATGTGTGAGGCCAGGTCTGCTGCTGAGAGAGGTGCACTTGGTGAGGCAGTTCGCATTCTGGAGGGTTGTCGTAGGATACTATTAGACTCAGTGGCAGGTCAAAGTGGTGACAGGTTGTGCATGGCACTGGATGTAGATCTGAAGGAGATGCAAGAGAGGATGGCAAATCGGCAGAGGTACGAAGCATCAGGACGGGCGTACGTATTGTCAGGGTTGAGCTCGCACTCATGGCAGAGGGCAACAGCACGAGGGGACTCAACTGACAGTGCGAGTCTTGTCCATGCCTACCAGACACCCTCAATGGTGGACATGCTACAGAGATCTCAAACATTGAGCCCTGCAAGCAGTCGTTCCAAGCCGCCAATCCAACCATCAAGGTCCTTCCCTGGCCGCCCACAGGGAAGGTAGCATTGTGGCTTGCCTGGCTTCACAGATAAGACTCGGAAGGATTTTGTTACCATATTTTCCGTAGAACCTGTATTTTTTCCTCTCTTCTCTAAGTTTTGATCTGAAGGGTTGGGGTATACTGGAGGAAAGGGTTTCAAATTTGTGGGGGGTATACTTCTATTTCTATAAATGAATAAATAGTGGGATGGCGGATAGGAATGGTGAGGGAAAGGATTCTTGTAAAGTGGCGATGAGTAGTATTAGCTGGGGATACTTTTCTTGTGGTTCTGGTGTTGTACATAAGAGAAGGTTTCCCATTGAATTTGAATTGGGGCGGTACAAGCTTTTATTCTGATTGCATTAGGTGGAGAGGGGAATTGGTATAACCTTCTGTTCTTGTAATACTCGATGGTAACTAAGACCCGTCTTTTTCCCTGAAATCTGTGTTCCTCGTGAATCTGATTCGGTAAGCGTGTACTCGTCTATGTATAATTTCTTGCATTCTAACTAACTGGGCTCTGTAAAAAATTTGATATATATATGGATATGGGAGTGTGCACCAGTTTTCTACGGCGGACAAATCTATGCCCATACAATAGATGCCTACACCTTGATGGATGAGACGGCCAAAAGATTGAGGTTAGCCGGATATGTCCTCATGCTTCTTCTCAGATATTGCACCTCAGATAAATGTTTGACAATGGAGATCAGAGAGAGGGGAAAGGGAGCAGGCTCTTATGTCTCACAGCAAGCAGCTTGCTATTATAGCATCTGTTGTCATCAGTACGAGGTCAGCGATGATGTTGCTGTTCAGATTATTAGTGACCGCAGAGCGAAGGAATTCCTAGAAGCGGATCAAAAATCCCAAAGGCAGAGCATACCATCGTAATCCCACTCCATTGGACTCACAAAGAAAGTGGATATAAAGTATCACAATGCTTACAGACTCTACTTCACGCACTCGTGTAATAATAAATAGACTGTTTTGGTACCATAAGCCAAAAGGATAATCAACTATGAAAGTCCACAATGAATCAAACAATGGTTATAAAGATCAGCTATAATTCAATTTCATCTAACAAAGTTACTCTTCATCAAGAAGGATACTCTTTCTGTGACAGAATAAAATGTTTTGTAATGCACATCCTCATATGCTTTCCCTTGCAAGGGTGAAGATAAGACACATCATATTCCTTCCAGGCACATTGGTCTACAAGGTGTCAAGTCTCAATCAGTTATGTACAAATTCCTTTGTGCTCCCAGCACTATACAGTAGACCTAAATAGATGTCAGAAACACTAAAAACATGAAGTGTACTATGTCTTAGTAGAACTCAAATCTCAAATTTGATGCTGTTTTCTTCTCGTCTATAAAGAATAATGTCTCAGGTGGCTCACTATCAACAAAACCCCCTCGCAATAGTTTCAGTCAAGTCCATATGTTAAAATTCTGTGACATTGCCAATTTCTCACCTGTCAGCGTTGATGGGAAGGCAATTTGAATTTTCCAGGAGCATCTGGCCATTCCCAAGAATTTCCAAATCACTCCCCTCGCTCTGAATTAAAATGTGCAAGCATGAAAAATTGCCCCTTTGAAACCAAGCATTGCTAACTACACCACATGCTGGTAAGATTATCATAACAATCTAGTATATTCTTTACTATGTTTCAACTTGTACTAACCTGTTCATTTGGGCTGGTGGTGGGATTTGGTGATTCGTAAGTTTGACGATGACGTTTACTTCCTAATGTTTTCTGCAATGTGAAAGGCTTTCCATTAAAAGATGCAATAAATCCACAAATGCTTACTAGAAAACCACTATAGAGCATATCACAGGTGCTCTACATGATATGGCATGGGAACTTGTCCGGAGGACCAGGATAGACAAAAAAGAAATGGATACATCAATGAGATGATCCACAATCGAAATTAAAATATCTGATGGAGCTTCTGGTAGTTAAGATTCCCTTTATGGCGCTAGAACTTAACAGTGAAGTAAACTGACAGCATTTCCATTCTTCTTTCTATCTAATAAAAGATTTCATAGATTAGGAGACGACATCACCTTGCTTGCCCACATCAAGCCACAAGCATTACATAACGATTTCGGGCCATCAGGTCCCCTTCGCATCATTGGAGTCTGGTCTTTACTTATCCTGCAGTGCTGGCACCTGTACATAGTTCAGTCATAGGACATCCAAAACAAAACAGTTAAAATATCATTGATATAGACTAAATAAATTGGTAATTAATCAGCAAAACTGATGCATGAGAAATTAACTCCCATATAGATCTTACTCAGTAAATCGAACATCCTCTTGTAAATTGCTCTGAGCTGAATCTCCACCAGATGATCCTGCCCCTTCTTCAGGATTGGGCTTAGATGATGCAAACTGACCTCTGTGACGTTTCATTCTGCAGTTAACAATTAACCAGAACATAAGCAACAGCAAATAACTTCATTTACAAATAAGCACAAGGCTGAGAAGCAAAAAAATTCAGATATAAAGTTTGAATTGGCAATGTTAGTGAAAAAGAGACTAGCTAGTGACAACTGCTGCCTTCAAGTAAAAAACAAAAAGATCAAAATAGACGTAAGATCTGTAAGATCTCAGAATAATTGAAAGTGATGCACAAGAATATTAAAGTACGGCATGTGTACATGTTTTGGACAGGTTGACGTGAAATCCTCAACAGATTGATAAATATTACCTCAAGTAACTAAACTAGACCCAGAAAACATAACACATAACTCGGGCAGGAAATGCGGGATGGCCATGCCAAGTTGAGACGGAACTTGCTAGCAACAATTGTTGACTTTGGGTAAATCAAATTCATATAGGCTTCTTAACAGTAAGATTTCATAGCGTATTGAGAATTAATCACCGAGATACTAAATAATGCCCATATGGATATTTTGAGGATATTCAAAACATGCAACAACTTTCTTTCTAAATACACATTGTCTCAAGAATATTACCTTGAAGCAACTTCAGATCGAACTTCATACGTCACTTTCTTGTCGAAGCATAAGTTTTTCTTCTTCTGTCGATATCTCATTATAGCTTCATGCCTATGACTAGTTGGGCCTCGAGCAACATCGTTCGCACAATCCTGTGAAATCGATCAAACTGGAATAAGTACGAGTATTGTAAGTGATAGATGATATTTTTTGCCTTAGTTATAGCGTACCCTGCGATTCAGTTGGGCAGAAGCCATTATAGCAGATGAATCAGAAGGTAATTCTTGGCCACCAAGCAATAACAACACAGCTTGCACCTGCACTTTAAATCCAACATGGCTTATAAGTCCAACATTTTTGTGATTTACACTTGAACTTACTACCATGGCAGAAGTTTTAATAACTGCAGTGCGCGTAAAACATGATATGACAAAAATCTTGGCAGGTCATTTAGAATGCAGTGGATAGATTCAATTCGAATTTTCAAATGGATATTCAATCTTTTATGGTGCAACAGTGAAAATCAGTTTCCCTTCCAGCAATGTCAAGGCCTATTGAACAAGATCAAGCTTCAACTACATGAACACCAACTATAAAATAGAATATCGAAGACAATAACATTACATGCCAAAAAGAGCATGGCCCAGTAATTGTTATAGTTAATTAACTAGCATAAACCTTACATACCTATATCCAGGAATTTCCTTCCTCAGGCACTAAAAGAAAAACAAAAACGAATAATTCCCAAAGACTAATATACAAACCAAATTCAAATTTTCCTTTAAAACATAGCTGGCCATGTCATTATCCTACTAGTGTAAACCTTATGAATGGTCATCAGGCAAAGCTTCAGTAAGGAGTAAACTGGTTGGACGATGCAAAATTTGTGCACCATAGCTCTTTCTACACATTCACTTGCTTAATTAATTCCAACTTAGTGGCTTTAATTAACCTCCTGATACATCTTAATTCAACCTTGTATCTGATCACGACATACACATTTGGCAGATATGGCATGTAGCAAGGGTAAGCTTATGTAAATACCAAAAAAAAAAAAAAAAAAAGGAAATGCTCAATGCAATGGGGACTTCAGAAAATGAACAAAGTTAACTTACACAGTAGACCTAAGATCAAAAGAAGTTTTACACTTTAACCACAACATGCATAATCAATGAAAAATCTAAATTCAAATCGCTACAAAGGGGGAAATATGATCTTGCTAATCTAAAGCAATGCTGAGCGCCCATAACCACTGTAGCGAGCAACGGCGTAAACATAATAGTTAAAAACAAGAGGAATAATGGGTGATGAAGTTTGTTAACCCTTTCAGGCTCGATGGAATCGAAGACGTAAACTTCGCCCTGGAAGGAGAGGGTGAGTTGGTTGCCGGAGATCAGGGGCAGGTGCACCATATCCATTCCGGCGACGCCGTTGGAATCAGGTATGGTCTCTCCGGCGGCATCGATTGCTTCGATCCGGCCACTAACGCGATCTTCTTCGTCCCCTTGCATCGATACGTTCAAAGATTCAAGAACAAGATTCAAACCCTAAAAAAGATAAAAAAGAAATTCCATCCTGCCCTAAGAAATTAGAACAAAGAAGGGAAGCCGGTGCTGCTGCAGTTTGCTTTCTTTCTTCTTCTTCTTCTCTTCTTCTTAATATTCTGTGCGTTTGGTTTTGTTTGCGGGTTGAAAAAACAAACAAAAAAGAATCAGATTTTTTTTTCTTTTTATTTTTTGGGTTTTCTGGGGATTGGGCGGAAGTCGACGCATAAGGCGGTCGTCGCATACGCTTTATATGTTGGGCCTTCTTTGACCGGGAGGAGTAAAAGAGGAAGAGAGGACTGCAGTGTTCGGTGGGGCCAACCCCAAAAAAAGTGAACGCTGAGAGAACTTTGTTTGACCGTGACCTTGACCTCAGCCTCAGATTTTATTCTAAAAATAATTTTTTAATATATTTTTTATAAATATATAAAAAATTTATTTAAATATTTAAAAAATATAAAAAATTTTATATAGTGAGATTTTAATTATTTAATTATTATTATTATTATTACTGAAAAATAAAATTAATACTTTAAAAAAATAAAAAATTTTCATTCTATAAAAATTTCTTTTTAAAAATACTTCCAAACAGAATTTTTCATAAAAAATTATTTTGTAATTTTATTTCATATTTTTTATATTTGTATAAATATTTAGAATATTTAAAAATTTAAAAAATATATAAAATTTTTAAAATTTTTTATTATTTATTTTAAACAAAATTAAAATTTATTTTTTAAAAATATAAAAATATTTTTTTAGAAAAATTTTATTTTAAAAGAATTTCCAAATACTTTACAGAGACGAGACAAATTAAATGGATGTTCTGCTTTGTTAGTTTAGCAAGAAGCGTATTGAAATGCGTCTCTTGCTAGACAACAGGAAGATTCCGGGACGACCGAGAGTAATTTTAACATAGAATTGTTTAAAAGTAGAGAATATGTATTTTTTTTATAAAAAAAAATAAATTTAGTTTTTTTTTTTAAATAATAATAATAAAGTTATACTAAATACAATTTTTGTTATATTTAGAAGAGGTATGACAGAGGACGGTGAATCAAGAGAATTAAGCAGCATGCACCGTCTTTTAATTGATCACAGGCCGATCGACTAATAGTTAAATGCAAAGTTATAAAAATCGGATCGGACGTTGATCCAGAATATTATCCCGATCAACGGGTCACGGTTTGATCCGACGGGTCAATAGTTGACCCTCGGATCAAACAGCACCTGAGTAATGACTATGCCCAGGCCGTCCAGCAAGGCAACTCTAGTCTGTCCAAACTCCAAAGAACAGCACATGTAGCATTATTGAGCACACAGCAGAAACTCTTTATCAAAAGACAAACACAAACATCTAGTTTTCAAATTTCAACTTAACTATGAATGTTACATAATTACATAAACTTGGAACTTTTAGGCTTCTAGCTTCAACATGATACAGTTAATACCAACTGTAAAGCAAAACATTCATCGTTTCATCATTAACATCCAAACAGCATTAACCTCTCAATTACTAAGTTTCTAACAACATTCAGAGCTTTGCAGTTTTGCTGAGAGATATAAATTATTCTTCAAAGCTTCAGCTGTGCATGAGGGTAAAGAAAACACCTTCAATTCAAGGCTTCAACTCTATCAAGCGTCAAGAATCCCTACTACTACTATCATGCAATATTATAACACACATGCAAGAAACATTAGTCAGTCATCAAGACAGCACGCTGTAGTAATCTAGTTTGTAGAGGAAAAATTAATTATGTTATAATATACAGGAAACAAAGGAATGAAGGATTTGTTTCACTTCTGTCTGTAAAGAAAATCAATTCTTTTTTGTAGCTAGCAATTCAATGCCATAGTAGTGGCCAGAAAATCAATTCAATACCTCACTTTGCTTGACAAGCCCACCGCTTGACAAAAAAAAAACTCTATCTTTGGCGATGAAGAAAAAATTCGCATACAACTATAAAAGCGCTATCTTTGCTACACGGATCAAAAAATCTTAAAACCTTATCTTGTGACAAAAAAAAAAAACATAAAATTGCATTCAAGCTTTGACAGGTACATATCACACACAGAAGACAGAAACAAAACTTATGTTTCTATAAAATCACTCACTCTAATCTGTACACTTAACTGACTTAAGTCTTTAAGTGTTGTAAATAACTAAATATTATGCTCCCAAATCCACTTTGGCAGCAAGCAAGTAAGAAAAAAAACCTATAATAAGCCAATAAACCATACTGGCCAGTAACAAAAAAAAGCAAACAAATGAGCAAACCAGTAATCCATACTGCCAAGCAAGAAAGAAAAACACAACAAACTAGTAAGCCACTGCCCAGCAAGAAAAAAATCTATACTGGCAGCAAGAAAAAAATTTTCAGATTGCCAAACTGATGCTTATACTGCACAAAAAAAATTTAGAAAGCCCTAACTTATGTTGGCAGCAAGAAAAAAAAATCACAATAAACCACTAAGCCACCGCGCCAAAGAAGAAAAAAACCTATCTTTGGCAAAGAAGAAAAAATTCAGTTCCCAAATCGATGCTTATCTTGCATAAAAAAATCCGTAAAGCTCTAACTTATTTTGGCGGTAAAAAAATCACAACAAACCACTAAGCCACCGCTCAAAGAAGAAAAAAACCTATCTTTGGCGACAAGAAAAAAATTTTCAATTTGTCAAACCGATGCTTATACCGCATAAAAAAATCCGAAAGCTCTAATTTATGCCGCGCAAAGAAAAAAATCACAATAAACCACTAGCCCCGCCAAAGAAGAAAAAAATCCTATGCCGGGCAAAAAGAAAAAAAATTCAATTTGTCAAACTGGTGCTTAAACCGCATAAAAAAATCTAAAACTCTAACTTATCTTTGGCAAAGAAGAAAAAATCACAATAAACCACTAAGCCACTACCAAAGAAGAAAAACCCTATCTTTTGGCAAAGAAGAAAAAAATTTTGATTAGCCAAATTGGTGCATATATCGCATAAAAAATCCGTAAAGCCCTAAACTATCTTTGCGAGAAAGAAAAATAATCCGAACAAACCACTAAGCCACCGCCACAACAAAAAAAAATCTGTCTTTGGCGCAAAGAAAAAAATTCTAGTTTGCCAAACTAGTGCTTATAATATATAAAAAAAATTCAGAAAGCCCTAACCTATGTTGGCAGCAAGAAAAAAAATACACAACAAACCAGTAAGCCACTGCCTAGCAAGAAAAAAACCTATGCCGGAAGAAAGAAAAAAAAATCCAAAACAAACCACTAAGCCACTGCCTAGTAAAAAAATTTCCAACAAATATGCCAGCAAACTAGTTAATCAATAGCAAACAGAATACAGAACAAAACTTAGCTCCTAGAAAATAGAAATAATATCAAACAGAATTATCTTACATACCATGAGGCAGTCCCTCTTCATTATCTTCTTCATCTTCATCATCCACATCAAGATCATCAAGGTTCAGTTCAATATCTACAAAATAATTACATTTCAAAAGTTAGATTCTTAAATGCACAATGTAACATTATTAATGAAAATAAAATGAAAACAACTACCATCAGTGGGTTTCTCTTGAATTGACCATTCTTCCAATTGTTTGTAAAAAGCTTCTAACTCTTCATTCGTTAAAAGTGGAGGTTCTTCCATAGTCGTCCAATCAACATTGTCACCAAATTCTTCAACATCTATAGGGTCATAGTTTCGACCCTTGAATAATTCCTAATTTGCATTCACGATTCATTAAAAAAATATTTGAAAATATGAAGTTATAAACAATAAAAATTAACAATAAAATATATAGAATAAATATTACCTCTGTCTCAATCTCAAGTTACAATGAACATACATAAGATTGTTAAGCCGTTGATGCTCCGATCTATTTCTTTTTTTGGAGTGAATATGCTCAAATATGCTCCAGTTTCTCTCACAATCTGAGGAACTGCATGTTTGGCTTAACACACGAATAGCCAAATTTTGGAGATGCTTAGCACTGTTTTCATATAATAAACCACCATTCATCTACAAGAATATAAAAGTTTTAGAAAACAAAAATAATATACAAATCAAGTAACCATACAATTAATAATTAAGACTATCTGGAGCCATTCGTTGACGATTAGCTATGGCAGAAATACGTCCAAAGTCTCCTTCGGCATTTCTAAAGAGCTTTAACTCACCAGTCAACTTACTGATTAACTCAAAATCTCCATGAGCAAACTTTTCTATAACATCTAAAATCTCCGAAGTAGTGGAATAATTTTTGTCATAGGCAGAGCTATCATATTGATACTGAGGATTGAGCCAATAACCAGCTGCATATAAAGCCCTACCTAACTGATGATCCCACCTATTACTAATAATATTCAAATATGGTGCAACTCTTTCCTTATTTCTCTTGAATCTGTTCAATATTTCAGCTTTGGCATTATGAATAGCCTCATACAAATATCCCATACAAGGCCTATCATCACTATCAACAATGCGAAGAACACGAACTAAAGGAGCAGTTAGTTTCACAATAATTGCACATTCTGTCCAAAATGAAGGAATTAGAACATCATCCACAAATTTTTTTCCTTTACTCTCCCTAGCATATGCAGAAGTTGTCCATTCTTTAGATGTAACCATAGCTTTCAAACTATCTTTATGAGTCAATATACTTTGCAAAGTAACAAAATTCGTAGCAAAGCGAGTCGGTACTGGCCTAAGTATTTCTCTCCCGCATGTAAACTTTCTCATCAAATGTAAAGGAAAGCAGTGATTGTAATTATACTTTGTAATCCTAGATGCATGAGTCACCAAGTTGTTAACTTCATCTAACTTGCCAAAATCATGAAACATCAAATTAATACAATGCGCAGCACAAGGAGACCAAAATAAACCTTTAAACTCTTGCTCCAATAATCTACCAGCAGCAATATAGTTAGATGCATTATCAGTAACAAACTGAACCACATTTTCAGCACCAACATATAAGACAACTTCTCTAAACAGCTTGTATAACATCTCAGAAGTTTTTGAGGCATCAGATGCATCTATAAATTTAAGAAAGATAATACCTTTCGGGCAATAAACTAAAAAGTTGATAATAGTTCTTCTATTTTGATTTGACCATCCATCAGCCATGATAGTGCATCCCGTCCTTTTCCATGCATTATGATAATTCTCAACATAGAACCTCGTCTCCTCAACATTTTTTTTCAACAAAAAATTTCTAAAAGTGTGATAACGGGGAGCTTTGTAACCTGCACCCATACTGGCAATAGCATCTACCATAGGTTGAAAATACATAGAGTTAACGGCATTAAAAGATATGCATGCGTCAATCATCCATTTCGATATGGCTATCGCACATCTTTCCATAGCCTCTTTATTTTGCAATACACTTTTCAAAATGGGTTGTGCATTGGGAGTAGTTCTCGGCATAAAATAACAATGCATAGGGATTACCTCTTTTCCTTTTGCATGCATTTCTCTTCTTAAATGATCCTCTCCAGTTTCTGTTGATGTGCTTTGATCTCGTAGCACATCTCCACCCTTGCTAAATGTGTTATAAGCCTGCTCCTCATATTCCTTGTGGCGTTCACTAAATGGATTTTGTTCGTCGAGCATTTCTTGAAGTCTTCTCTTTTTGAAAGCGAAGTCATCAATGTATAACTTCATCTGGTAGCGAACATCAGCAGGAACATTTTTGCAAGCACCAACATCTCCTTTAACTCCGGCTAAATGTTGTTTGAACCGGTTAATGCCACCTCCAGCAAATGCTCTTGAACAATAGCTACATATCAGTTGTTTTTTCTTCGTTGCCAGCAGCAGCAGATTGAGCGCAATAGCTTTAGTTACAAGTTTAACTGAAACCTTTTATTATTTAATGAACACTGTTTCCTCTTTTACCAACGCCACTGTCCTGTCCGACGCAGTAGAGTAGAATCTATATATAACAACAAAAGCAAAGAAGAACTTCTCTAGCTAGCTACACACCGGTTGAAGAAAATGCAATACACTTATATGTGGGTGGCTTCCTAACAAAGAAAATTTTCGTTACCCCCGGCCAGGCCCTTTTATTGTGAAGCGAAGAACACTGACACCTCTGTTTCTTGATTCTAATTTCTATCAAATGCCTCCTCTGAGTTGGGACAATAATAATAATAATACTTAAATTTCTAGCATTTAAATGTGCGGATTTCCTCTACAAGTTAACTGAGAGAGTGCACATCTTTTCATAGTTATTATGGAAACAATTGCAAACCAAAACCATCATTACGTATGACACTGATAGCTAGCTATCTAGACATGAAATTTGACAAAGAGTCCAGCAGTCCAACAGTGATGACAGAACAAAATTAAAAAATCATATCACATGCCTCATCTATATATACATAGTTTTAATTTGCCGTCCATCAGCTCGATCGGTCTTTGCCAACATTACACGCTCTTACTCTTTGAGAGAAAAAAGGAGACATCATAAAAGCTGCAAACACAACTTTCGAACGTTCCGAGCTGCTAGAGTTTCGAGTTTAAAAACTTCAGTTTCACCAACACGAATGAAACTTACATTTTCATCACTGTGGTGCAGAGCAGTGTTATTTTTTAGCAACGAACTAATTTTAAAAAGTGCACGCGTGTCATTCTTTTTTTGGCACGTGCGGTGCTCTTTTATATACCGGCACCGCCGGTCGCATTAGAAATCAGGTAGTCAAGCTATTACTCCTCGCTGTTTCTCTATTCTATATTTCTTTCTCTCTCCTTTCTCACTATTCAATTCAATTCAAATTTATTCAGATATTGTGCGTTCTACTTAGCAAGAACATAAACTACATCAACAGAAAAAGGAAAAAGAACAAGATAGAGACTTGAAGCAGCAGCAGCAGCAGCAGTAGTCATGGGAGAAGAAGCGAAGCAGTCGAGGTTTAGAAGGATCTGCGTCTTCTGTGGTAGTAGCCAGGGGAAGAAGAAGAGCTACCAAGATGCTGCTGTCGAGCTTGGCAAAGAGCTGGTATTCTTCAACGATCCTCCCTTAACTAACTACCAATTCTGCTAATTCGTACTGCTCTTCGATTGCAATCTTTTTATATGCATGGGTATTTTCTCTGTTAGTTAATTTATCCTACACTATGTACGTGGCTGCAGTTGACAGCGAAGGTTAAAGCTCTGCTGTTTTGTGGTATTGTATCAAATGTTGTTTGTCTGCAACAAACCAAAAACATTTTCTTGGCTTCATCATATTCGTTGCATTCCTTCAAATTCCATTCAATAGTGGCTCTTCATCACTTTATCAATCAACAGTTCCATTTCATCCCTAATGATCTCTTTATCAACTGAATGATGGGATTGACTTTCAGGTGGCAAGGAATATTGATCTGGTCTACGGAGGAGGGAGTGTAGGGCTGATGGGTTTGGTCTCACAGGCCGTCTATGATGGAGGAAGGCATGTTATAGGGTCAGTCTCACACGCTACATACCCTTTTTCATTTGTTCTTCAACTCTTTTACGTATACGAGTGAGAGCCAACACAACAACAAGAAAAAATCCTCTCTTCCTTCTTTGTTATTGAAAAATCGGAATTTGGAAAGCCACCTGTCTTCATCGTGTTGTTGTCTATTTTATGTCTTTATTTGTGTGTGTTTCTTTGTTGTATTATTGGATTGCTCACTCTTGCGTGTTGTCGTCTCCATGCAGAGTCATCCCCAAGACTTTCATGCCCAGAGAGGTAATGCCTACCATCACTATCTACCAGAAAACTCTTTATCCTTCCACCCAAAAAAAAATCAACAAAACAGAAACAAACCAAAGAACCTGTAAAGAAACAAACAGAAGCTATTTGGTTTGGATTTTTTTTTTGGTGGTGACCCCACCTAAGTAAGAAAAGCTTAATTGTTGTTGTTTGCTGCTTTCAACATCTCATCTCCCTATGAACACTGCTGAGCTCATGAAACATATGTAAACCACTGTTTTTTTCCTTTTTGGAGCAGAAGATCATCAAGACATGGTTGTTTCTATACACATGTAAACATAGGGATGAATACTTTAAGAAAGAAAACTAACATTGTCAAGGGAAACTTACATCAGTTATTTATGCTTTCTGTCTTTCTTTCCTGCAGCAGCATTCGTCATCCTATCTCTGCTTAATAAGTCAAAAGTGCTCGAGTTAAAAACGAAAAGATTCTTTCTGGGTATTGCGACTGTGTGGTTGTTCATTAACTTGGTTTGGAACTCTTTTGCAGATAACTGGTGAGACAGTAGGGGAAGTGAAGGCAGTTGCAGACATGCACCAAAGGAAGGCAGAGATGGCCAGGCATTCTGATGCCTTTATTGCCTTACCTGGTTAGTGTATAATCAATCCCCATATCACTAGTGACTTGCCACTGCATTCCATTCAATGCTTAAGCGAAGAAACAAAGTATGAGATATGACCACCATCAAATAAAAAAGAAATTGCAGAGGCATTTCCGATGAAAGACCAAAGAAGTATCTCAGGGCGTGAATGAACACAAAAGGGTTTCAAGTCTTTTTATTGACTTTCCATACTTTTCCCCACAAGATACCAACTCATTCATTTCTCCAGTTGAGATCCTGCTTCCCAGCTTTTTAGATCTTCAGTTTTTTGTCTTCTTCTTGCTTCTGCGATTCCTTTCTCTAGCTAAATACCATGCCACAAAATCATGTGAAACAGCCCGCTCAAATGCATCATATCAACATAGCAAGCACAATCCACTCCAAACTCTAGTTCTCAGCTTGCACAATAATAGCTGATCTCAAGCATATCAGTTCTAATATGTTTCTTATTTCTATTCATTGCTAGTTTACTAACTTTTTCGTTTGAAAAGTATATCTGAAAGCGCACCCACACTAATGGCAATGGTTTTGATCATTTACAGTTCAGACTAAAGGACTCTAATACGAAGATAGATGATACAAATAATTCTGCTGACCTTTGTCCAGATTAACATTTAATATTATTTTATGGCAGGAGGGTATGGAACTCTTGAAGAGTTGCTCGAGGTGATAACATGGGCTCAACTAGGGATACATGACAAACCAGTAAGACTTCTTCCAACCTAAATCAATGTGAAAAACAAAGTGCCTACTTTGATCGCTTGCTGATGTTGCCTAACGCCTTGAAATCTTGTATGTTACCTGAAGCATTAAGATATAATCAATAGCAATGACAGGACAGTACGGGTAGCTGTGCCAACAAAACAATGATAATGTGTGTTATTTGTGCACCCATAGATGTTATTGTCGATTGTACTACATGTCAAAAAAATTTCTTAGCCTTTTAGCAGAGCACAGAGGATGGTTACTTGTTAAAGATCTTGTCAAGGGGAAGTAAAAGAAAAAGGAGGAAAAGATATTATTGAGTGACATCTTTCACGAGAGCCTTAACTTTATATCTATAAGCATAAGTTACTTTTCTTACATAGACAGCACAGAGAAGAGAAACTACTTAAAGCTCTTGTCAAGGGGAAGTAAAAGAAAAAGGAGGAAAAGATATTTGAGTGACCTCCTTCACAAGTGTCTTAACTTTATATCTATAAAGCATAAGTTACTTTCTTACTTATACAATCTTGATGCTATATTCAGGTTTGATAATTCCTGTTCTGTACATCTTCTTTAATTACATTCAGTTTTTTATGTAATTAATCCTAGATTTGGAGGTAGAAAAGGCTCTCATATTAAAGAACATATAGACAGGTTGAGACTTTTGCCTTACACAAGAACAGTATATGTTTACTATTCCATTAAAAGGTTAAATATTGTCAACTAGATCTTGAACTATCACTTAGTGAATGTCTTAGAAGCTACACGAGCTTATAGGAAATGATATTGGAGCTTTTTTTCTTAGCACTCAGCAATCAATTCTATGGTAAATTACAGGTGGGACTGCTCAACGTAGATGGATATTACAACTCGCTGCTATCTTTCATTGACAAAGCCGTGGAGGAGGGTTTCATCAATCCAAGTGCTCGACATATTATCGTCTCTGTTCCAAGTCCGAAAGAACTAGTAAAGAAGTTAGAGGTATTACCTAAAGTTTCATAATTCACGAAAAGAGTACTTTGCCATTTCTGTGACTGTCTTTAAAGAATTACTTTTTATACGTGCCAATAGAAACATGATAGTTATAAAGGAGCATTAAAGAATTACGTTTTATATGTGCCAATAGAAACATGATAGTTATAAGGGGCTTACATTTCTCAACTCTTGTTGGTTTTGACTAGGAGTACTTCCCTCGCCATGAAAGTGTTGCTTCCAAGCTGCACTGGGAAAGGGAGCATCTTGGATATTCATGCGATATCTCCCAATAGGCATGTTAATCTATGATGAAGAATAGAAGCTCATCTCTCATTTTGCGAAATCGAGGAGAGGAGTAACACGGAAGAAATCTACAGCACGGACTTTAATTGGAAGAGATTCATTTCCTTTTTTTTGTAAATGTTTTTAAGAGTCTCTATATATATGTATGTAGAGCTTCAACTCACCCTTGTTTCATTTTGATATACTTGATGAACGTATTGCGACCAAACACTTGGTACCTACAAGTAAAAGATAGCATACTTATTTGACGGTGAAATGAAAAATCCAACCTGAAGGCACCACAAGCTGCATTCAAATTCTACCATCCTAATGTTCTCTTTCAATCGGGAACATATATATATGATTTTGGTTTTATTTTCAGTGACTAGCTTTTGGTTTGGTGTTGAAGTAGGTTGCATACACGTGCCTAATGGTCCTACATGGCCCCACAAAAACCTTAACATAATATAACCACTAAATAAGTTGAGATGCCAGAAACGTGATTCTGATTCTAAAGTTCTAACAAAATTAAACAGAAGCTTCTTCTCCTTCAGCCTTCCAAGCTAGCTAGCACTAGCGCCAGAATATTGTATATAAAATTCTCCTAGTAAAAAAAAAAACAGCAACAACAACAACAAAGAAGCGAGTAATCAAGTAATTAACAAAAAACAATACTAGGGATAATAAATCAATTGAGAATCAGCAGAAGAAGAAGAAGAAGAATCGGAAAGGAATGATAATAAATAAAGCAATAAATAAGTTGGAAGTCACGCACGAGGTGGTACAACACAACCAGATCTTCTTTGGCTGTCTATCTCGTTCAATCTACATCGATCGATCGGCTGTGTCTGTGTCTATCGACCATAAGTACATCTCCACCCTTCAATTAATGGATCGATCTGAGATCAACGGTTGTTGATACAGGCGATGACTTTCTTGGCGGAGCCACACCGTGGCCGTCAGCGTCGCTGTTGCTGCTGCGATCTACCGGTGGCCGATCGTGACGGTTGAACTGAGGAGCCATTTTGCTTCCTTCCCCCGACTGTACGACTAATAATCGTTTTTGTTTTTAATTTGATGTGCTGTTAATGCGACTGCCAGCCGTCAGTTAAATAAAAATTTCCCCAAAATACGTACACATATACCTAGAAAAGGGAAAGCAATGTACCTACGTACATTATATACCATCAATCATTAAATAATTTAAAATGTAATTAGTTTTATGTAATACGTATTTTAAATATTTATAATTGAATTTTTTTAAAAAATAAAAAATAAAAATAGAATTTTTTAAAAAATAAAGTTAAAATAGAGTTCAGTATTTTATATTTCAATAAATTTTGAAGATGTATTGAAAATAAAAAAATATAATTATATTGAGAAATGTATAAATAAAAAAATTAGAACTGAAATTTCGCATATAAAAATAAAATTCTAAAATTTTTATATAATTAAAATATAAAAATTATTTAAAATTCAAAATTTAATTTAAAAAAAAAAATTACACATATTTAAAACAAACCCCATAATAAGAGTATGCACCGAATACCATATTCTCCCGAGGATTTTTGGTTGGTTCCACTTTCTAAATGTACAGATCACTTCGTTGTATTTCTCCACGGGAAACTGGATCAAAACAAATCCCGGAATAACCCTGTTACTTATCACCGACACGCGTCGGTCATTGTCTTCTTCCTTCTCCCCCCCTCCGCCGGCTCCCCCCCTCTCGTTCTTTCTTTCTCCCCGCTCTCTCTATTCTCTCGAGCAGCAGGAACAAAACAACAACAACGACAACTACTCTAGAGAAGAGAGACAGAAAGAGGACTCTTTTATTCTTTCCGAGTTTTCTTCATCAGATCGGATCAGGTCAAATCATATAGATAGAGATATTGGTAGTTTAGATCTCCCACTGAATCGCCTTCATCGTATCTAGTTAGTCTCTCTTCCTCGTTGCAGCTGGTTCGTCGGATCCCGTGCTCTTCGGGTTTGAAATTTCATTCTAGGTAGCTCGAAGGTGTTGCTTCTTCGACGTCTACCTGTTTTCTGCTTTCTTCTTTCGTAATCGATTGACTTCTATGTTTGGAATACAAAAGTTCACCCGGATGCTTTCATGATTTAATTCAATCATCTTTCTTCGCGGCAGTATGCTTGTGTTGACATGCTGACGTGGTTTTTCGCAATTTTCCAAGCTAGATTATTTGGTTTTTGATCATACTCTGGTCTGGAGTTACCTGACACAACAAGCACGCCATTTGCTTTTTCCCCTTTATTGTTACGTTATCGGTCATGATGCCATCCGATGAAAGCCATCTCCAATTACTTTCTTGCCTTTTTTGAACGTAATTTAACCCCACATTGCGATGCTATAGGCAATTGGTCAAATTGATCCTAGTTTATCGTATATATATGTGTTCTAATAAAGTAGTATATGTTCTATGGTAATTAATACAGATAGGGTCACTCATGCTTTAAGGTCTGTGTCAAAATTAGAGATGGATGCCTTACTACTTGATCATGATAAGCTTTTTTGTGCTATATGATGCAGGATTCTTTAGAAACTCTCACGATTCTGTTCAGGCAGAAGCATAGACAAAAAGGGCGTCTTTAATACAAACCAGACATGAAGAAAGCTCTTGATCAGACTGTTCGTGAACTGTAAGTGCTAGGTCACTTGTCAACTAACCCTTCTTTTTTTAAACAAGTATTTAGCCATATCTGCTGGTGCAATATCCAATTTGTTTACTCTCTGCAGAAAGAGGGAAGTAAACAAGAAAGTCCTAAAGGTTCCAAGTATAGAACAAAAGGTATGCAGCAAGTTTTACTTGTTACTATTCTCCTGGCACTCTTTTTCTTTTTGTGTAGAAAGATTATAATACAACAAATTATACAACTTTCATTTCCAGAATGGTGAAAAGATTACTTACATTCTTTTTTGATGGTTGTTGTTTGCCACCAAAGTATGTAATTGACGGCATATTTCTGTGAATCAGATTCTGGATGCTACAAGCAACGAACCCTGGGGGCCTCATGGATCACTTCTAGCTGACATTGCACAGGCAACTAGAAACTAGTATGTCAATAAGATTTTCTCAAACCCCACAACTTTGGTTATCTGGAATAAGACTTCAGCTTTCTTTATTTGAGGCTACATGTTAGCTATGTATTTTGTTTCCTCTCTGTAAATTTATCTTGTCTTTTGTGATACCTTATTGTATGCTAGTTACTTTTCCTTGGATGGTAATTTACTGATATACTTTGCAGTCATGAGTATCAGATGATCATGACTGTGATATGGAAGAGGATCAACGACACAGGAAAAAACTGGCGCCACGTCTACAAGGTGGTAAAACAATCCCTTTCACACTTCTGGTTAATGCTATCTTTGTTTGAGGTTTTGTGCTCCTTCTTTATGATGGTAGATAGCTAGTTTGGCTATGGGACATCAAAATTTTCATTGGTCATGGTCATCTTTACTGTGATCTGATCAAAATTTGTTACGAGATGCTAGATTAATAGTTTGTGTTTGGTGTTCCAGGCATTGACTGTTCTAGAATACTTAGTTGCTCGTGGTTCAGAACGTGTAATTGATGAAATTAGGGAACACGCATACCAAATTTCGGTAAATTTCAAATATTTTTCAGCGAAGAGGTTGAGACGATGTTTTAAGGCAGTTTTTACTGATCCAGATTTTTTTTGTCACCAAATTTTTTCCTTAAAAATGTTAGACCCTCTCGGATTTCCAGTATATTGATTCCAGTGGAAGGGACCAGGGAAGCAATATCAGAAGGAAATCTCAGACTCTTGTTTCTCTTGTTAATGACAAAGAGAAAATTCAGGAGGCTCGACAAAAAGCTCTTGCCAACAGAGACAAGTGAGTATTCTATCTGAATGATGGCAGAATAGTTATGTGAATTTGGTTTGCTTTTATTCTTTAAATTTCTTGTCTTCAGGTACCGTAGCTCATTCTCGACTGGGGAGTCACATAAGCCTGGTTCATATTCAAGTCATGGAGGCTATGGGGATCGCTATGATGATGATCGTTTTGAAGGTCGTTACGGTACTAGAGACGAAGACCGAGACAGTTACAGTAGGGACAGAGAATGGGGCTATAGAGATGATGACAGACATGGCAGAGGTGAATATGGTCGAGATGTTGATAGGTATAGCAGGAGCAGTGATGAACGCTATGGTAGAGACGGTAAGGATGATGATCATAGGAGCAACCGAGGTGATGATGATTATCGCTTTGGGCCAAGAAATAGGAGTTTTGACAGGGATGGAGACCGTTCACCTGTTGATGACCCCTCTGCAGCTCGGTAGCACCCTAATCTCTCTGTCCTTGTTTTACTATATGCTGCTGTTGTTCTGCATCCTTCAGCTATCTAACTGCGCTGCTTGCATTCAAATTATATTTGTCACAGCAACCAGATGTCTTATGAGCTTATCCTTTTGTTGTATGATTGCAGAGGTTCAGGAGCTAGAGGAGATGAATCTTCTAATGATGATAGGTAATTCCTAAAATGGAGAAGAGGTCTTTTGGCAATTGTCATTTACCAAGTTAAGGACCCATGTATCTGATATTGAGCGCTATTCTCTAAGTTTATCCAGTTCCGTTTTTTATACAGGAGGCTCGAACGCAAGCTATCCGAACAGAGTATATATGTGCCAGCCTGTTATGAGGATGCCATAAGAAATGCACAGAACCGACTGCAGGATGAAAGGTTCTTTCTCATTTGCTCCTGTTAGTTTTGTGTTAATTGACTCTTTAAACTTTTGACATGGTTATCAGGTTAAGAGATAGAGAATCTGTTGCAGCTTCTGCACCAAAAGCAACTTTATCTACAGTACCAAGTATGAGCAGTCCTGAAGCCGTGCAGGTCCCAAATCATTCCCCACCTACATCCACTTCGGGGGCAAATGCTGACATGGACGCTTTTGATGAATTTGATCCACGTGGTCATCCATCAGGTACCAAGAAAGTTTCCTGATATTTCCTGTTGTTCGAGTACCTGTAGCTATATCAATCACCAAAATAACTGTGGATACCTTCTACAGTGCCACCACCTGTCTCACAGAGTCCAGAGGTTGATCTTTTTGGGTCTGTAGGGGCCTCTGAGTCTCTAGATCCCTTGGCTTTGGTCCCTGTAACCTCTTTGACAACTGCTGAGGTTGATGCGCAGCCAAATTCTAGAATGCAGACAAATTTTGTGGCCCTGACATCTGCTTCCAATGTATTAGATCAGGTATTATCCGTCTGAAGTTTTCTTGGATATGTTGTCTCTTTATTGAAGCATTATTGGTTTTTAATTAATTTGGTCGAAGAGACATGAGATAATGCAACCACTCTAATAATTTTACTGGTAATGTATAATAAGATAATTTTATTCTTTCACACCACCAACAGTGATCTTATTATATGGTTATATTAGTGAAAGTGTTTCATATTTTATTTTGATCTCTTTGCAGACAGGTGTAAATCCTTTTGGGGATGCTCCTTTTAAGGCTACGCCAATGCCTCAAGAAACTTACCCAACTCAGCAACAAAATTTTCCCACCTTTAATCCCTCCCATCCCTCTGGATCAGTTGATTCAGGGCAACCTCCAGTCTCTGCACGTAAGACAGCAGCTATTCCTGGATTTGAGTTTAGGGACCAGTTGGATGGAATTACCTATACAACTGTTGTTGCATCCACCCAACATACTCCTGCAAATCGTGCAACAATGGTTCCAGATTTTCATGTGGCACAAGTGAGCAATGGTGTAGCCCATCTTCCTCAGACTGGGGCTACAGGCATGATACCTGCACCTCAAGCACAAGCTGGGGATCTAGGAAACTTAACGAATGTTCCAGTAGTCAACTCCAACATGCTTTCTCAGGCAACATTAACGGCATCCTTGAATTCACAAATATTTTCTAGTTCTGCACAAACAGCTCAACCTGTGATTCCCTTAAATTCACTGGCAACTTCTACTCCTAGTATTCTTTCACAAACAAGTATGAAGGCACTACCAGCATCCCAAGAATTTGCTGCTGTTGCTGGAGTGACATCTGTAAAGGCTCAACCTTATATGGACAAATTTGAAACAAAGTCAGCAGTCTGGGCAGATACATTGAACCGTGGATTGGTCGACCTCAATATATCTGGACGTAAGTCTTAAAATGATTATCTGTTATCCATCTTGCCATTTAGTTTCATGCTGTTTAATTTTACCCTTTTTTTCCTCTGTTATTCACTTGTGCGGATGGAGATGAACTTATGAATAGAATTTTAAGGGCAAGCAGCCCAGCACTCTCTTTCTCTATCTCACAAAATATCCTCTGTCTGCAGCTAAAACAAATCCACTGGCAAATATTGGGATTGACTTTGATTCCATCAACCATATGGAGAAAAGAAAAGAAAAAGGTCTGGCAACTACGAGTACATCTACAACTTCAATGGGGAAAGCTATGGGATCTGGTTCAGGCATTGGACGTGCTGGTACTGGTGTCCTTGCTCCTCCTGCGAACCCTATATTGGGCTCAGGCTTGGGGATTGGAAGGGGTATTGGTATGGGAGGAGCTCCAGGTATGGGCATGGGTGCATATGCTGGTGGCATGAGTCAGCCCATGGGTATGGGTATGAACATGGGTATGAATCAGGCAGCTCCACTGCAGCCTCCATACGGCACACCCCCTGGTCCTAGCACGCCTGGATTTGGTTATACCCCCATGATGGGGAGCTATACTCGGCAACAACAATATGGTGGTGGCTACAGCTGAATGAGTTCAATGATCATCAGGGAAATGTGGAGGGCAAGAACCAAACTGAAAAGCAGAAGCACGCCATCCATATTGGACTACACCTCTGAATGCACTGGATTTTCATAGAGCTTTCCTTATTGCCGAAATTCCTGCGTCAAGCGAATGCTGTATATGTCCTTCAGACTTAAATTGATACAAGGGGCTTGTTGTATGAGGAGTTGGGTTTTGAGGCCGTTGATGTCTTCAACAGAATGGAGATTAGACGATTACATTGATCATATTCATTTGTTGGGTTGTGGCGACATAAATATAGCAAATATTCCCAGTTTTTGTATTCCGCATTCCTTACGATAGAAACGGAGGGTTTAGCATCTGCTGCATGCGCCGTATGATACCTTCGCGTGTATTTCGCATGTTGGTTGAATTCCATTATGAGTTCGAAGTATGAATTGGCTATGCGCATAATGAATTTTTTTTCTTAAGAGAGTGTATGTTATGTTGCTTTATTTTCAAACGGGTAGGCCGACAATAAGTTATTAATGATTATCGACTGCGTGCAGTGGGACTAATTAGTTGTCAACCATGTGATGCTCCCAACTTGCTAGACATCCGAAATTATTACTATTATAATAGTTATGCATATTGTTTATGTTTTTGAATCTAATTTTCAGTTCATGACGTTTTACTTTTATTTTATTGAACTTATTAACATATATATAATATATTATATGTTAATAAAGCGCGTCACACCTCCCACTAACCTATAATCTAATGAAGAGCAGAGCAGAGCTGTTTTCCGTTTGATTCCGCCTTGGAACGTTGTGAGCTTTACATTAATCAAACTAGCAGGTTACATTTTTTTAAAAAAAATTATAATAGTAATTCATTAAATTGAAAATTGTTTTTCATGAGTGAATAATATGGTTAAATTAATTGATGTCCACATAAGAATGCTTACCTCAGAAACAAAAAAATCCCTTCCCTTTCACGTTTTAAATTCTCTTTTGCTTTTTTATTAATTTTCTTTTGAAAGGAAGGAAGAATTGCAACTGAGATACCAAAATAAACCTTCGCCGAACTAAAAACGAGCGATAGCGACTTCAAAATAAATAAAAGAAAAAGAAATAGGCAAAAGAGAGGGGTATTCCTTTTCTTTTTCTTTTTATAATTGAATGACCTGCCGTCACCAAACGAGTAGTAAGCTGTCATTCTGTTTCTTCCTCTGCTCGCAAACGGCAATTCAACCTCTCCTTCTTTCTGTTTTCATTCCTTCTCTGTCTCTGTTCGCCTTCATTTCATTTCATTCCATTCAATTCATACATGATACATCACTACTAGTAGTACTAGTGGGAGTAGAGAGGAGAGAGAAAGAGAGAGAAGCTGGAAGTTATCTTTGCTCGATCGATCGTTTATGGAGAAACAAATTAAAGAAAGTATCACTCGCGCACACCCCGGGCACAGAGGGAAGCAGCACCGAGCTAAGCCTACTACCATAACAGAAAGAAGAAGAAGAATATGGGCGATTGCGATTATTCTTCCAGGCCAAGGGAAGAGCAGCAACAACAACACAAGGAGGAGAAGAATGAGTCTTTCAAAGTAGGAGGGAAGATGGAAGGTTGGTCCTACCGCTTCAGACTCCACTACTCCAGAAAACGTTACTTCGCTCTCAATGACAATCGTCTCGATTGGTTCAAGAACAAGCCCTCTTTTTCTTCTTCCAACAGCGACAAAGAGGTAAAGCAACCAATTTACGTCAAGCACCAGCATCAGCTTTTTTCTTTCTTTTTTCTACTACTTTTGATTAACTGATTGATGGATGACTTGTTTTATCAATTATTACATTACATTCGCCCTTCTACTTCGAGCAAGTAATTGTAAAACAAAAAGTCCCAAATTTGCTTGGAGCTATTATGTATGTGACCTTTCACTATTCAAAACTTGGCGTATGTTGACCATTTACATCTACAGTTGCCATAATTATAGAAACAGGTTCGACATGCTTGTGAAGTCATAAATAGGTCATATCCATGATTCTTTTGGGTCTAGCTTATTGACAAGAAACGTATACTGACTCAAGTTTTGTGATACTGCAGCCGTGCAACGTAGTATACAATGCTTTTGATTGGCTCATCATCTAGTTAGCCTCAACTCTAATGACAAAACAAAACGGTTTTGCCCTTTTTCTTCTTCACATGGCCTACATTTTCTGTATGATGGGCAGTGCCGTCAAAACCATGACATGCAGCCTTTTCCTATGTTCATACAGGATCCTCTAAGAAGTGCAATAATCGATTCATGCATACAGGTCACGGACAATGGTAGAGAAAGCATCCATGGAAATGTAAGGACTTTGCTCTAGAGACCTTATATTTCAAACTAAGATGGAAAAACTGGCTCCCAAGCCAACAATTTTAAAGTGGCATAAGAATGCTTCTCATCGATCGTCATTCTGGTGGCCATTTGCAGGTTCTCTTCATTTTTACACTGTATAATGCATCAAATCACAATGATCAACTTAAGGTATTGTTATTTTCCTCTGTGGTTGGCTGTTGTATTTGCAATTTAAGTAGAACTTTTCCCGGTGATCGGAATTTGCTCTTAAGTTGGGTGCTTGAATGAAACATCGAAGAGGTTTTGCAATAAAAGGTATTTACCTGATGGAATTTCTGCTTGAGATCGTTTAACGTGATACAAGTGAACGGCTTCACATTTCTCGTGACCAATACACTGGCTTCACAAAATACTACGGTTATTCCCAGATTCACTATGAAAGATTTTAGAGATGCACTTTGAATACATATGGTAAGTTACTTTTAACCGTACAGCGGACGCAATGACAGATAACAATTCCTTCTCGCCAGCCAAAGTTTCATACCTTGGAAGTGAATATAGCGAAAGTAGACACAACTTCAGGTAGGAATACTAAGGAGTGCACAAACGAAAAACCAGAAGGTCATCTTTTTCCATGTACAACGAGGTTCATATCATTATTTTAGGCTACAATGAAAACTATCCCTCCTACATCTGGGAATAACAAAAGGATGGATTTTAAACTTTTAAGTTTGGATGTTTGCCTCCGATTAGTTACAATCATTACAGCCCAGCTGAAGCAACAAATGATTATCACATCGAACAAAAGCAGCATTTGATCCAAGCACCTGTAGCAGTTGCACCTCATATCAGAACTCTCCTTAAACAGTAGAAAATCATGAGCTAACCACTTCAGATAACAGAGCTTTTTGCTGCTCAACAGGAATAGGTTGAGTTTTCCGCATCAAATGTTCTGCTAACTCCATGAAGATGCCTTGGGCATACTTATACAGCTCAACGTGAAAGCTGTTCAGTGCCAGTATTTGCTGACGGAAAGACTCAGGAACCTTGCTGACGGGCATGTGGTCAGTAACTCCTCCGTCAGTATGAAAAAGAGACTTTCCTTGCTCTAACCATTCACTTCTAAAGCAAGAGAAGTCGAGGGAATTATAATTTCGGATAGTAAATAAACATCAGAGAGGCAATGCTGCATCAATATTTAACCATTATTGATATGGATTTCTGAGACGCATGATTCTAGCTATGTCAAAGAAAATAAGTGCAGAGCCAATTAGTAATATGCATGGGCAGTTGATGAACATATGAAGTAAATGTTACCGGACTTAAATGTAAGACACATGTAATTTATAGTAGGGAAACTTCTAAAAAGTTTATCCTGATTTTGTCCAACTATCACCATCCATTGAAGAACTTCTTTTCCAACTATTCCTGCCATATTAAGATAAGTCTGTTGTTCAAATCTCTGATATTGCTAGGAAGCACAAGTGGAATTGGGGGAAATTTTAGAGAAAGGAGATTGGCTGAGCCGTTTCATTATACCAAAACTAATTTGGTTCTATCTACTTACTACTGTCAATAGTTGATCCTCAGGCGAAAGAAAGAACAGAAACTTTTGCTTTCATGTCGACCAAGTAGAACTGGCAATTATTCATAGTTCTGTAGGAAGACTTGGCAAAAATAAAATACCAAGTACCAATAGCACAGCATACATGCATTATATGTTATATATAAAGCAAGCCATTTAATATATTATATAGTATTCTTGCCCCAATCATTATATTACAACTGCAAAATGAATTGATAATGAATATATAAAACCCAAACCAATGAACTAAATGAATATGAATTACCTTCTAACCTACGTACACAAGAAACGAGAATAGACTTGATTCTACCTACAACAACAAGCCAACCAACTAAAAACAAATCCCAAACTACACCTGCTTAGGCCTCTCCCCTTCAGTTACTACTTTCTTTCCTCACCTGCATCTGATCAATCATGAGTATCCTTACACTATCTTCTGCTATCTTTCTCCTCCTCAGTTTCCTATATCTACCCTTAAAAGTCTCTGCTCCCTCGCTCTCCTCCAAACACTTGAAAACCCTCTCCCCTCATTCTGTACAAAAACAGGGGAAAGACCATGCCCTAATATGTATCAATACAAACTCTATCTACCTAATTAGATTGATTGAGAACCAAGTAAGAACCAGAAGAAGGCAGGCCAGCATGCAGCGCGAATAGACTGACCATGCAAAGCAATCCGATGCATCCACAAGGAGGACTAGTTAGTAGTCCCTGGTGCGTATGAACTGCAGGAGATCACATCCCTTGATCGCAGGATTGTCCGGTACGGGCATTCCCCATGCGTTCGCTTTCTGGCTGGCCTTGATTCGCATCTCCACCACCTTCTTGTGGGAGTTGGAGTGGACTGAAGGCATGAAGGTCGGGCTAGCCGCTGGACGGTATTCTGGGAAAAGCCTCCCTGATTTGTAACGCACGCCGCACGCATTGCATAGCGTCTTCGGCCCCATAGGACCCGCTCGCCACTGGGGCGTCTTGGTGATCTCGCAATGCGTGCACTTCCTCACACCAGCAGCGGCGACTGCGCCATTGCTGTTCTCGAGTACATCTCCTTCTCCTCCAAACGAGGCAGCAGTTTCTCCTAGATTCTTGGCGGCCTTCTTCTTCTTTTTCTTCTGCTGCTGCAGCAAATAATCTTCCGGAGCAGGGTCGTGCTCCCCAAAGCTCTCTGGATTTGAATGATTCATTGCAGCTGTCAGAGGGACAGCGGCAGGTTCAACCGCTGGGGTGAGGTTGGGAATGACTACGGGCTGAGCTACAAGGCGAGGGACGAAGGAGGTAGGCCTGGGGCGCTTGGTGCGGGCACGTCCCGGAATTATGAGCGGCTCAGAAGGAGGACCGACGAGTGGAGGAGGGAAGGGCTTGCCAAAGCCAGCTGCAGAGCTGAAAGATGACGATGAAGAAGAGCACGAAGAGGAGGATGTCGGACTAGTTGAGGTAGAGCTCCCTCCTCCGGCACTTCCGCCATGGCTACTGCTCTGTTCAAGAACTGAGACAGGGCTTGGAGTGCGGAACAAGGTGGCTTCCTTGGTTACGTCCTCATTGATTGAGCTATTGAAATTCTTGGCAATGACCGGAGCGGGGGCTGATGATGGAATGGCTGGAACGTCAAGAGCCGCAAAGGACTCGGAGGAGTCATCAAGGAAGTTCGATAGCCAGTCGAGCTCAGCAAAGTCCACATCCTCACACTGCACGAGCAAAAACGGAAGCTATATTTAATTTGAAGTTTCAAGATACAAGAAGTCAGCAACAGGGGTCACTGATTTATCTAGTGGTGTGAAGTAAAAGTATAAAGTAATTAAAAACTAAAACGGTGGTTGCGAAAGCGAACAAAGCAACCACAATTAGGTGGGTAATAGCTATAGTTGAACCAACCCAGCACATTGACATTGTTCTTTTCTCACTCAAGCGGTTGAACCGAGGACAGCCACAGACACCTCCCCCACCCACACCAGTAAGGAAAAATCATGAATGCATGAAACAATGAACCAAATGGGAAATAATGAATGCATCAGTCCTGCCTAAGCTTATATAATAATGGAAGCAAAACCTCAACTGTCAAACGGTCCACAAATATGGAAACCGGGCCTAACGCATTTCATTAATCCGTACTAACACCCAAGCAAGCAGTACCCACAACAGAACGGAGAGTGGGCACCTACTTACCTGGCTAACGGCGCAGCCGCCGAACCAAGTACTTTACTTGTTATTACTTACAGAAAAAATGAATTTATTTTCACCTCTCATGCATTTACAAATGCCGTGAATGAATTAATGAAGATGAAGACAATAAGATTTTACATAAATACCGCGGGCGTATTAATTTAACGTGTGCATTGGGCGTGTTTACCAACACCCCTAAACTCCACTTCTTTTAAACTCAAGTTTCACATAAATACTTATAAAAATTAAAATAAATTTTTTTATCAATAAAATTTTTTTAAAAATTCAAATTTAAAACTTACTAAAAATATATAATTAATATAAAATTTTATTTTTTATTAAATATTTTTTATTTTTTATTTTATTTTTTAAATTTATTTTCTAAAAACTTCACTTCCCTCAAAACTCCACTTCCACCCCCTAGGTAAACACGCCCATTGTGACTGAATTCGGTGGGTATTGTTTATTGGTGTATCATTTGCTGCTACCTTCACATTAATCCCCGAAATGAAAAACAAAGAAACAACAGAAATTCATAAATGCCTAGCTGTATAGTAATAGGAAAAGCCAATCAGTCAGTGAGCGCCTGTACTCAACTCCCAAATTAATTAAATTGAAGAATTAATTGCATTGGGAAGTATGTGGGAAAAAAATCTTCCAAAGTCCTCAATTCACAAAATTTCAGGAAGAATAGATAATTGAAAGGGAAAGAAAATGCAACGCTTCGGGAATAAAATGCTGAACGAAGATGGCTCACTAGAATGCTTTGAAAAGAGAAATGCAAACTTTTAGACCAACTTAAGTTGTTATGGTATGTAAAACTGAGAAGAACAATCATGTTCATACAAGGATGAGAGGATGATGGTTGTTACCGGAGCAAGTTTGGCGTCATTGTCTTCGTTGTTGAGGAGAGGATCCAGTTCGAGAGGCACTGCATTGTTTTGCTGCTTTTGATAACGGCCGCTATCGTCGGCAATGGCAGCAGCAATTGGAGGGAACGAATCACCATCATCAACATTAGCAACGGCAGCAGAAGGCGCAGGAACGTCAATGATGTCGTCAGACGCTGGGAAATTGAGCAGGTCATCGATATGGTCGAAGAGGTCGTCAGAGCAGAGATGGCCCATTTCTTCCATCAAAACCTCATCTGAAGCCATTCTAGTTGAGTTGTTGCTCTTCTTCTTCGTCTCGAATTTTATGGGCTGCTATTAATGATCTGCACCGCATGCATGAAAAGGAAAACGAAAAACTCAATCTCATGCTATTGAATATATAAATAATGGATTGAAACAATCAAATTTTGAAACAGACAAAACAAAACAAAATGACGCGCTTGATGGTCTGTCTGTGTATGGTAATATAATTAATGAGAAAGAGAGAGAGAGAGAGAGTTCCCGCTGAAGAAGGAACAGGGGAAGGAAGAATTAAAGCTTGTTAATTTTTTTGATTAATGAAAATGAAATTTAAAGTAAAGATGGAAAGGAAAGCACGTGCGCACATTAGAGAAGAAAGTAACTACTGCGAGCGAGACAGAGGAAGAAAGGTTGAAAAAATAACGGTGTCCACCGGTTTGGAACTTGGAAGAAACAAATGGTAATAGCTTTGCGGTAACTGCGGCTGCTTTTCGCTGCAGTCGTTCGCCCCGTTCCTCTCTCCTCCTTCTTCTTCTGCTACTCTATTGCTTTTTACCATTTCTCATCGCCATCTCTTTCTTCTTTTCTTTTCTTTATATGATATGTTCTCTTTATTTATTCTTCGTCTTTTCTTTCCTTAAATTATTCTTTTCTGTAGCTAATAATAGGAAAAGAAGAAAAAAAAGGACTAAAGAAAAAGCACGACGCGTTATGTTTTGCCAATGCCAGCCTGGAAGAAGGCTTGGGACCCAGTAACGCGACACAGCTATCCGCCTTGCCGCACTCTATCATCTGTCTTCTTGTTTTCTCTGCTGCTGATGATGAAGAAACAAATAAACTGATGCACAATAGAATAGTAATCTATTAATCAGAAAATGACGGAGAGCGGGAGCCAAACAAAAAGGAGGGAGATCGAAAAGACATACATAGTACGTACGTAGAGAGTGAAAGAGAAGATGGTAACGAGTAAGACGAACAAACAAACCTTCGCTTCTTTTGTGTTCTCGAAGAAGATGGCAGCCGAGCAGAGGAGATACAACAGAGATAGAGAAAAACACAATCGGGCGTCAAATTAAGAAAAGAGGGCCGTGGGGGAGACTCACTAGAAGGGAGGGAAGAGTTAATACGTACGGTTTCAGTTTTGTCCATTACTCGTACACGTGGCACTATGTTATTGGCTCCTACACGTCATATGAATAGATAGGTGTTGAGGAGGAAGAGCGAAGTAATAAAAATAATAAAGAAAAAAGGAAAGAAAGGTGGTGGTGCGTTACTTAATTGCTTCGTTTCTTCTCTCCTTTTTATTAGTAGTCTTACTAGAGGAACGTGGGGTCCAATCTCCTCACAGACTTATCTTTTTTATATGTTCGACTCGACTCAAAATTAAATTGATTTTGCAAAAAATAAAAGACATGCAATGCATTACGCATGAATTAATTAAAATAAAAGCAAATTAAGGTAGGAAAGAAAGAAGAATGAATCGAGTGTGTATAATATTGGAGGGAGCGTATGATACGGCGAGCGGGACCAGGACCAAGACCCACCCAGTCTGTCGATCGGTTCAAATTGAAATAACCAGGTTTATGTTTACATGCAGAAAAAAAAAAAAAAAAAGAAAACCAACCGACAACCATGGCTGGCTATGGAATTCAGAGGAAATATCTGATCGGAGATAGCTGAGAAGAGAGCAACAAATTAAATAAAGAGCTATATTAACAAAACTAACCAGCCGCGCAGGTACGACGTCAGAAAATAAATTGAGGAAACTCAAGTAGCTAGGGAATTAAGGAAAATTGTAAACTACTTCCAGCAACTAAACATGCAGAAGAAATACAGTGCATGCAGAGAAACGTAGGAATTAATGGAGGGGAAGAATTAAGAAAAACAAACTAAAATAGTAGAACAATTTTAAGGAAAGGATGAGAAGACGTACCTTAGTCAGAGCTCTCCAACGGCAAGCTAGCTTCTCAGTTAATTCGATCGGGCAATTGAATGAAATGAGATTCCTCTGATGATTATTTAATTTCGAAAGAGAAAAACATAAACAGAAGAAGAAGAAGAAGAAGAAGAAGAATTAGGCACAAGTACTCCACGGTCGGGTTGGGAAAAAGTTCAGCACAATTCCATTAGCTAGATGTAGACAGAGATAGATACAACAGAGGGAATGCGGGCTTAATTAGTCATCAAAATCACCTTTAAAATTAAAAGTGATAAGAAGTCCAACTGCTCCGGTCCGCTCTACATGCAGCTAGCTAATGGCAATCGCACGCGGAGACTTCTCTTAACTCGTTAGCCTCCCCCCCCCGTCTATGAATGCTAATGGATGCTTGCTGGATCGATCTATCTATTTAATGGAACTATTACGCACTTCCTACTACAGGAAAGAGTGACTGAGGTTCCTTAGTAACGAGAGAAACAAACATATGAGAGCGAATTGAATATTGAAGGAGAAGTTTTTTGAAGTTCAAGAAACACAACTACAGGAGGAACTAGCTCGATCTATAAACATAATAATAAGGAGAAATGGTTCGGTTGTCCTCTCCTAATCGCATGTGATGTATGCCATATTGACTAGCTATTATAAGACATAGAGAGAGAAAGGGATCCCACTGCTGCTCTACTGTAAGCATGAAGTTTTATTTTCACTTTGCTAAATAGTTAAGCAAATACAAATTTCTTATCTTCGCAGTGCATGCATGTTACCCACAATTTTTATGATTATATAATATCTCTTCAACGATTGCACCTCTTCCTGCTGCGGGTCTTTAACAGCGAGCTTATTATTAAGCAAGTGTTGATTAATAAGTTTTTCCCGCTAGTCACGGCGGGGTAATTAATGGATCAGCAAATTTTAAATGGTACGGAGGTAGGTGGGGATATTTGGTCTCTCTCTATCTCTCTCCCTGTGTGTGCTTGCATGCTAAGTGCTAGCTGTCATCTCCGATGAATCCAATCTTCACCCACGCTGTCGTCACGTTCGAGTCTCTTTCTTTCTCTGTCTCATATAATTAAGCCAGTTGATAAAGTCAAAACTGGTAATGTACAGTGAAAATATTACCGATCGAGTTAAACACAATGATATTTGTTATGACTGTTTTATCTGCAGTGATGAATCAAAAAACATGAACGTTGAGCAGCAGAAGAAGTATTTTCTTTGCTATCTCTGCTTTTGCTTTTTTTGGTTTTTTTTTTTTTTTCTAGTGACCTTTTGGCTTTCTGGTGTGCCTGTCCTGCCGGATGGGGTCGGACATTGCTGCGATTGAAGGTTAACGCATCAACACCAACACCAACAGCAGCAACCATACTTTCTTCAACGCACCAAACCAAATAAATAAATGAATTTCCTTCAGATAAACTGTCAAGCGAGCTATCTAGCTAGTAAGACTTTCTTTTTTATTTTTAAATTTTTTAAATTTCAAGTATCTTAAATATATATATGTAACGTAATCAATAATTAAAATCAAATAAAATATACATGCACCGCGATCCCTTCCGTTCGAATTTCAAAAACATTAAAATACGGTCACGGTCAAAAGGCATGGATCCAAACCACTTCAAAGAGTAATGCTGCTCTACAAATGTGCACGTACCTACGTATATGTTTTCCAAATCAACGTCGCTCCGCGCATGTATTAATTTTATGAATTGGCAAAGATAGATAGATAAATAGATATACGATAATTAATAAATAATATTCGATGGGAGAAGTTGTTGTTCTCTTTAAAAGTTAACACTTAGTAAGACGTCCCGCCGGTCGGTCGGTCCCTCTCAGCTCATCATCCCTTCAAAGTTAATTCGCTCTCGATCTCCCCTGCCTGCTTCTTCCCCGCAACATTAATTCAATTGCTTTAAGATCCATAGAATTAATATAATTGCATATAGCTATATTTGATCGGTCGGTGTCGGTCCAATCAATTAATACATGCATAGAACAGAACAGAACAAACTCTTTACTCTTTTTTTTTTTTGTGTTCGCAGTCAAGGAACCATCGATCCATTTCGGAATCCGAATTAATTAATTAATAAATTTGGCGAATACATTAGGTATAGGTTCTCCTTACGAATCATGCATAATTCAAAATTGTGGAAATCCAATTCGACGTTGGTCTGTCGCCGCAAAACTACTGACAAACAAAAAAAATCACATAATAATATCAAATCTCAAAAGAAATTTTTATTAATAAGCTCTCAATTAACGTGAGGTGGTACGTAAAAAATTAATGGTATATTTTACTTCGCTCTACGTAAAATGTTTCAAAATAAAATTTAAAACATGAAATATTTATGAAGTAAATTTAATTTTATATTCATTTTTAGTAGAACAAAAACAAAAACAGTTCATATATATTTTTAACTCAACGGGGTGGATGAACCAATGAATAATGAACATTGGGTAAGGGTGGTGGCATATGAGATATGCATGTGATATGTTGGCAAGCAACATATCATGCACGTGCATCTTTCCACTTAACAGCTAGCGCCTCATTACCAATCTCTTTCTTTGTCTCTCTCTCTCTCTCTCTCTCTCTCTCTCTCTCTCTCGAGCTAGAAATGAAATCAAATGAAAACGAAAATGTTGGTGATCTTTCTGATCTTGACCCAACCCCAATCATTCAAATATCCAGCTTTATTAACTATAACAAGCAAACGCCAATCTGGCAATTTAATTAATCTTATTGCTTTCAAAGTACTCATTCTGATTCCAGAGGTCACCTGCATCGATCAAATTATTTCTTGTAGGGACGCATATGCATACGATACGTACACATCTACATACATGCCCACGTCCCATTGGCCATATATATATGATCGTAACTTGCTAGCCAGTGCATGATTCTCCCTTTCCCTAAAGTTTCCACAGTTGATATGTAACTTTTTTTTTTGGGAAAGGAAAAGCATCTCGCACCAGTTCCAAGCAAAGCAAAGAGCTCACCGGAAACTTTAAATATGGAAGAATTTATTGATCGCTTATGTCGATGGAAAAGGAGATACTCGTGAAATTAGTTATTAATTATTACCGATGAACATTCTTCATTTCACCACCCCCTTCTTAAATTCCTTCTTGAATCTGTTATAAAACGTTCATAATCAATGCCATCTTTGAGTGAAGTGGTAAAAGATCAAGACGCCCTAATTAAGGTTGTAATATACTGATGAGCCCCAAGGATTTAGCAACTGGATCACCTCACAGCTTGATTTAGGGGGCGTTTGGGATTGCTTATGAAATGGAACTTTTATGAAATGAAAAATATTTTTGTCCTTTTTGAAAAACAAGCTCTATTTTTTTTACTTCTAAAAAAATAATAAAAATATGTAATAAAAAGATCTCACTCTGTAGAATTTTTCTACACTTTCTAAATTTTTAAATAAATTTTTTATATATTTATAAAATATGTATTAAAAAACGTGAAATGGAGAATTGAAAAGTTGGGTTGGGAGAAAGCAAAGCCAAACACCCCCTTAGACACCATGATGAAAGCAGCTGCCTATAAGCAACGCAAGTAAAGCTTCATTATATTGATGCCCAACGTCAAAGGTCCAACAGTAAAATTGAGTTAATTGGACCCATGAAAGCAGCGCCCCAATCCAATAGAGTTTCCCGAACAAGCAAAGATTGAGTACGTTGCAAGTTAATTTTTAATGTATTATTAACCAGAAAAAGACAGATCATCAGCTCTCCGTCAGGCGCATCATGCAAAGTACTGAAGTAGCAGTGCAACCCACATGTCTTGCGGTAGATTTGTGACTGGAGCTGTCCAATCCCAGCACTCGATACAAGCGGAAAAAAACACTAACATTCAACTGTTTTAAGTCCAGACTTCCTTTCCTCCCAAAATCCTTCTTCCATTACCCCAACTAGCCAACCTAACAACTTCATAGGTTATAGCCACCGTAATCCTCAAATGATAACATTCAAGGTTAATTCCTTCCAGTCGTCCACTTACCAGCTAGTTCTGTAATCTCACAACTAAATTCGAAGCAACTACCGCAACAAAATTTATGTAACAAGTCAGACGAGCTTACTTCAACAGATCAAAAGAAACGAGAAACACATACGCAACTAGAGTATAAAATTAGCATAAACACTGGCAATTCAGATCCACCTACAGAATAGTATCTCACATCACACTTGGAATACGGCATGTAGGAATATGCACAAGTTTATGACTATACACACTATGTCATTACATGTTCATAGTCTAGAAGACCGACAACAATTGGAATAAGTTTCAATGTCGATCACCACATTGTCCAGTTCCAAACAAACCTGCAGCAATATAATAAAACTCGCAAGTAAATGCACAACTCACAGAAAACTCCCAACCACTGGCGTATAAATTAGTAACACCTATTATCAGTATAAGCTTTTTGAAACAAAAAATGCAACAACTAAACATACAAGATTAAAAACAATAATAAAGAAATACCCGCGAATTCTACTTTTGAGCACCTAGCTAGTTACTAACTCCATCCTGTGTAGAAAACTGAACCCAATAGTGAGTTATAACCAAAAAGAACCACATAGCACAAGTAACTGATACGTTCTTCCAGAGAGAAATTGTATCATTGCAAATTAAAATAGTGAATGTTAAGAATTCCAAACTCAATAAGATTGCTGTGCCTCGTGTAGTTCCTTGTAACATGCAAACATCCAAACTAGTAAATCGCCCATAACATGTGTATAATTCTACTCGTCATCTTCCATTATGCTTGCAGACTTGGAAGAAAAGCCTTAGAGACTATTACAAGTACATAATCCTATCCTCTGCCATTTAAGATCTTAGTACTACGTTTGGACAATCGTCACCCCCTGGAAGCAAAATGCCAATGTCATTGTTGGAAGGTGCTTCCTTGACAGAAAATATGATTACTTACACAGATTGGTCCTTGTTTCTGGCATAGCATAGGGCTAGTCAATTGACCGTTTACCATGAAAAGTTAGGATTATAGATATAATTACAGTCTAATGTTTTAAACCATCAAAGAAATAATCTAATGTAGGTAAACAAAACACTCCAATCTTCACTGGAAGATAGAAAGCAGGCACTAGAATTAACACAAGAAACAATTGCAAGAAACCTATCGCACAAACTTAATATTTTGTCATTCAACTCCTTCACTATAGTAATACACTTGCTGATACACTAATACACTTGTTGATACAGACCTTGCCTAAGAAAGTAGCTAGCTAGAAACTTGAAATTTCAGTTAAACAGATATGAAATACTTTTTTTTCCTAATCAAACAGTGGTGTTAATCACAGACTAGATACAAAATTGGGAGAGCAGATCATCAGGACACACCCCCTACCTTTAGGGGACAGAAAAATTCTCTAGCGTGTATTGATTACCATAAATCGGTAAAATTATGCGCAAAGAGACACTGATTGAACGAAGTTGAAACGAAAAGAAAGACATGGGAATTAAGGCTACAGATAGTTAATTAAATAATTAGCGAGGGTACCTAAGGGAGTTAGTTGTAGTAGAGTTCGAGACCCATGCCGTCGTGGATCTCGTAGTCCTTAAGGGTGATGTGGTCCTTGTAGATCGTGTACCACTTCTGGATCCTGATCTTGTCCGCCCTCGTTCCCGTCTGCGCCGCCACCAGCTTCTTCAGGTCCCCGATCGTATCGTCCTCGTTGCACTTCACCCGAACCTTCTTCCCCAGTCGATCGTTCAACACCACCTCGATCATCTTCTCCTTATTGGATGCGATTACAGAGAACAACAAGGAAGACGAACGTTTATTGAACGTTCTTTTACGCACGAAAGTTACTTAAATCATTTTTAATTTATTTTTTATTATAAAAAAATATAAAAAATTATTTTTAATATAAAAATATATATTATTTTTAATAATTTATATTTAAAAATTTGTTTAAAAAACTCATTTAAAAAATTAAAAGAACGCGAAAGTTAGAGCATGCACAAAAAGAAAAGAAACTTCTCGAGTGGATTACCCCTGTTGTTTTAGCCCAAAATGCAATATTGGTCCTTGACCTGGGTCCAACTAACCTTTTCCGTTCTCTTGTTTTAAGTTCTAATAAGCACAGAGACAAAATGGGGGCAAAAGCACACTCACAAACACAGATTGCAAACAGAAGATGAACAGAAGAAGACTCCATTTTACTTCCATTGACGAATAATATGCGTATGTATTTGCAGCATGATTAATAAATAATAAAGTAACTCACAATCACCCGTTTAGACTGCCAACACAACTTTAATACAACACCCCAACCCCTCCTTCCTACCCACAACGGACATGTACATCCACCTTCTTAAAAATACACTACGCTTCCACAGCACCAGCATACCAATGATCTACATTTACATTTATTTATAAAGAAAACGGAAAATTAAGAAAGAACGGGGGACCTCTTATCTCCTTATCAGCAGCATTACTTGGTTGCATTATTAGGACCTAGCACTTTCATCATGAAGTTGAACTTCACATCAGGAGAAGCCTTCGGTTGAGGCCATTCGGCATGCTCTGGGACTTTGACACGCCTGAAACCTTGACCAATGTATAGTCTCATGGCTGCTGCATTTGCTGCATCACAGTGCAAAGCCATGGCACGACATCCCCAGCTTCTAGCTCGAGCCTCAGCTTTTTGCACAAGTCTCTTCGCAATCCCTTTTCTTCTCTCTGATTCCCTGACAGCAACATTTGATACATATGCAATCCAAGTCCTGCATAAATTTGATAACATGCACCTCTGAGTACAAAAATTAAGGTAAGTACTACCTAACGCAAAGCGCTATCCATCTCAAATGAAAATCACCAATTCCAAATCTCTTTGCCTTACTACACTAACATCCTGAGCATTCTTCACTCCAGGCCAAACAGATTTCCAGCATGAGACTCATGATTAGTTCTCAGGAATTGCCAGACGCCAACCTCCTTTAAAACAGGTTCTCGTCAAAACTTATAAAAGTATGCATGTCATGCAGTAAGAGCCTGCTGGAGGTACAGGGAATGGCTAAATAAGTTGTAAAGGAAGCCAAGTTGTTTGAATTTGCACCAAGTATGTCAAAGTAGCGAGTGCGGAGTTGGAGGCTCCATTTTAAAGGAATCCCTCTATCCTAAACTATTCGCTTGATGACCAATATCCTCAATCCACTTCAGCATAATTCATTTAATTCATCAGATGCTTTAAAAGACGATGACATGGACAGTCAAAATTGCCATGAAAATCAAATGCATAATTGAACTTTCTCAACACCTTTGTTTTTAAGTGTCAAAGAATGTATGCCAAGTACCAACCTTCTCTGGCGCAGCGGCCCCTTTCTAGGAAGGAAGTCGGCCAGTGTATCAACCGTCAGTATTCCAGCAACAGATCCCTTGCTCAAACTGAACTTTCCTTCAAAACTACCAACTTTCAAGTCCTCGCTTCCGAAATACAAACCTTCAGCAATATGACTATTGGTAATAGCAACCAGAAATGATCTAGCAGAACCAGTAGGTATCGATAATCCAGACAATAGGGCCACAAAACGATCGATCCTCAGAATGAGATCTATTGGAAATGTATAATCTGGAAAGAAGGAACTGCAGTGAGTATCAGCCACTTCCCAACAGTCCTCTAGCCGAGCATCTCGAACAATGACCTCTGGGCAAACTGGAGGAAATAATTCAACAGCTTGACTGGCTCTGCACATTCCTGCACATAAAGAACACCATCTAACTCGAGCAGTGGAATGAACTTCATCTAAACAGATAGGCATGCAGAGAAGGGGCAACTTTAGGCAGCAAGATATAGTCAGAAATAAATAAAAGGCAAACATTACACAAAAGACATCTCCCTTTTGTCCGAGGAGAATAACCTTTGAATGAGGAGAATAACCCTACTGCAAACTACCTTCAAACCAGAGAAGTGAATTTTGTCAAAGTTAAATAACTCAAGAATATTTGTGCACCAAAAAACAAATAAATCTTGCACTAATAAAAAGTCAGCAACGAATCATTTCTAAGACAATAACTGATCTGAGTAGTGTGTAAATAGCAAGTTGACAGCAAAGCTTCTTTTACATTAACGTTGCACAGTTATAGGCCTCATACAATGTGAATTCAGAAGCTTAAAACTTGAGAATTAAGTAAGTATGCAAGGTAAGGCTGACGGAAAATTAGTAAGGTGAATGGAAATTTCATCGCATGAGCAATGACTTGATGTCGTACTAAGTTTGGTGAACAGCAAAAAGTCCCAAGTCTCTTATGGATCCATCCATAATTGCATATAGATATAGATATAGCATGTTTGCAAAGTTGATTGAAGAAGGTTGCTTAGCAGCTTTGATTGAGTCCAAAGTATAAGAATCGATCAGAAAGAGGAGACTTGGTTCCGATCATCAAGACAAAAGCAACAAGGGCGACTATCTCAAAAAGAGAAGGAAGTTTTATGAGCGAGACCTAAATGTCCGAGGGAGAGGGTAAGAGGTGTTAGCCAGCGATAAAATTCATGAGAGGTGTTGATGCTGTTGATCTTCGGAGAAAAACGGTCGCGGAAACGGAAGCCGGGGCCCGACCCCGCGGTTGTCGTCGCGGTGGTGGTGGTGGTGTAGCGATGATGGTGGGGGACCAAGCACACGCCCAGTCCCATCACTTTCTCCTCAACCTCTTCGACTCCGCCGCAGCTCCTGCTCTGCTCTAATTTACTTCTTCTACGTGCTGCTTGCCGCCCCTATCCCGGCCTGCCGGCCAGCCAAAAGAAATTCGACGAAGATTTGTTTTATTTTAATATTATTATTTGGACAGAGAAGAATTGTTAAATTTACAAGAAAGGCCCTGTTTGTCTAATCGGAAGGTGTCGTTTGATGGGCCTTTCAGTTTGTGGAGGCCGGCCTGTTGTTTCATCACCAACAGCTTCGGCATATTAGACTGACAAATTAAATTATTTATGAAATAAAATTTTTTTAAATAAAAATAATTTTTAAAAATAATTTTTTTTATTTTAAAAAATAATAAAAATATATAATAAAAAGATTTTATTACATAAAATTTTTTATACTATTAAATTTTTAAATAATTATTTTATATTTATAAAATATATATTAAAAATATAAAATTAAAAAAATTAAAAAACAACGTTCGTAATGCAATTCCAAACGCACTCAATTCCTTTCCCCATTAGATATATGACGAGAAAGCACAAAACGTGAAGTATCGGCTTGGCTTGGGCTGGCCTAGATGGATGTTCGGAAAAATTAACGTCTCTTTTTATTTAATTTTTATTTATATTTAAATAAAATTTTTAAAATATTTTAAATTTTATTGTTTAAATTTATAAAACTGTAAAATTTATAATAAAATCATAAAATTTTATTATTCTTTTAATCGTAAAATAAAATTTATTTTAAAAAATTTTTAAAATATTATTTTTTAAAAAATTATTTTAATAAAATACTCCTAAACATTCATATAATTAATTAGGAAGCCGAATTTTGAATACTACTGCTGATTGATTTCTTCGTTGGTTCATTCTCTGTCTTTATATATAATTTGTTTGTCTGTAGCCTGTAGGTATGGCTTCATTTTCATTTTTGTTTTCAAATTTTCTTATTTTAAATTGTTATTTTTTAGAAAACTTTTTTTAAAATTAAAATGAAATAAATTATAACTTATAAAATTATTTATTTATATAATTTGTAACTTAAAAAAGTAAATCTTATTTTTCAAAAATTAAAAGAATTACTTTTAAAAGCTATTACTTATAAACAATTTTAAAAGATTGCTAATTTTCACTATAACTTTTAGCAAGTAGCAATTAATAAGTTAGAAGCAGCCGTCTGAAATGATACAGTGCATCCATCAGATTCAGATTAGTGCTTGCGCGTAACTCATTTCGAACCGGTATTGTTAAAACCAACCTTGTGCTTGACCCGAAATATTATCTGGTCATCGAATCACGATTAACTCATCAGATCATCAATCTATTAGATTAAATTAAATTTATTAAATAAATATTAATATTATAAATATATATATATATATATATATATATAATATCTATCATAGTAGTTATTTAAAATTTTTTTAAAATATAAGTATATACAACAAAATATTAAATATATTTTTTGAAATTATATTTTTTATTTTTAAAATAATAGTTTTCAAAAGTCAAGACAATAACAATAAAATTCAAAATATAAAAAAATCTCAATATTTTAAGCATTACAAATTAGCTATGCTATATATAATTATGTAAAACTGCTTATCGTTCTTTAACATATATTAAAGATTAGTAGAGTAGAGATAATCCGGCGGCGATCAATAGAGCATGATAGCAATAACAATGATCGGCGCTGAGAATGACAGCAAAAAAATAAATTAACCGATTAAAAAAATAGAAAGATAAAAACTTAAAATAAATAATTCAAAACAGTAAAATCACTCAAAAAATAATCATACTTTAATATTTTATTTTTATTATATGTTTAATAATAATATCGGATTAATTCGTTCTATCGAATCATCGAATTATTAAAAGATCGATCGGATCAATCATATTTTATTGGGTTTATTGTATACTGAATTATATTGCTTATCCAATCCGAAATCTTACTGGATCGTCGAGTTTTGGATTTGATCCGGCCGGATCGGATTGGGTGTTAAAATACTGTTTCGAACCATCAGATTCTAATTTAAGTTATCTTTTATTAATTTACAAATCCGTTTCTTGTTCTCGATAATAATAACGTAAACATCATTTATTTGTGTTCGCTTTATTTATTATAGACAATAAGCTAACAAGAGAAAGAGAAAGAGGTGGAGAAAAAGAAGAAAAGGTCACGAACCTGCTGCTGCGGCCGTGTTTCGTTCTTCCTGTTCTTCCCCCTTCTCCTTCCTACGTTCTTCTGACTTTCTTCTATCTTTCTTCGTCAATAATTTTTTCGATCGCGTCAATCCTGTATTAATACCCTAGCAAATCTTTGATTGTTGTGTTATCAGCATCAGCTGCTGTTCCTTAATTAAATAGTACCAAATCAGCAGCTGCAGCAGCAGCAGCAGCTAACTAAGACTCCACACCTGAAATCGTCTAAGCACAATCCTCGAGACATCATCAAATGCTTCTCTTCCATTCCGAGTTCCGATAAGAACACAAGCCACTCCTACTACTGCTGTTTATTGATTCTTTCGTGAGTAGTTAGCTAAAAGTCGGGGACCGACGGAGATGATCTACCTAATCTTCTGCTCAACTATACGTACGGATAGCTCTATTCGATTAGCTTAACTTCTGATATGTCCACTTGATTCATTGATTTGGGAATTAATTGATTTGGGAGGGAAGAGGAGATGAGCGTGAATCTGAGCCGTCCCGCCGTTCACCCGGTGGAGGTGGAGCTCGGTCCTACTCCCCCGACTGCCGAAGACAATCAAAACAATGGTCCTCCTCTTCCCCCAGTGAGGGTCCGGATGAAGGAGTTGCAGGGCATGGGCGGCACACCTGGCGGCCTTGCTCTCCGCCTCTCCCAGTTCCTCTTCGCCATTGCCGCCCTTGCAGTCATGGTCTCCACCAACGATTTTCCTTCTGTCACCGCTTTCCGGTACTTAACCAACTATCTTCTTCTTCTTCTTCGTATCTTTTTAATCTTCTTTACAGTCGATCTATCAAATGTTGTTGCTTGCCAGTAACTTTACTGGATGGATCATTCAATCCTACTCCTAGTAACGAAAATGTCTATATGTCTGTCTTTGATCGGTTTCAATAATTTCTGCTGCAGCTACCTTGTGGCGGCAGTTGTTTTGCAAAGCCTTTGGAGTTTGTCCTTGGCCATTGTCGATGTTTACGCCCTTCTGGTCAAGCGCTCCCTACGAAATCCTGGCCTTCTCTTCTTGTTCGCAGTTGGGGATTGGGTAAGCAAAGCAGTGCAATAGTTCAAAATTTCCTTCCAGCTCCAATATGCAATGATTTGTGGTCTTCATTTTATTGTTGGAACGCTCCTTTTTTTTGCAATTTATGGAAATTCTGCAATGTTTTTGCATGTTCCATTTAGATATCATTGCTCCTTTTGTACCTTAGTTAATTAATCAATGCTATTTGTGTACATTTTGTTGTATGTGGTAAATAAGCTTTCCTCTTAAATTTCACTCATCTATAAGAAATTAGAAGCTAGTGATATTTATGTATGAAATAGTCAAGTTCTGTTGACAGAATTAAACTGCTCTCTTTGTTTGGTGCTCTGCAGATTACTTCAACCCTCACTTTTGCAGCAGCATGTGCATCTGCTGGAATCACGGTTTTGATAGGGAATGACTTGAATATGTGCGCTGCGAACCATTGTTCAAGTTTTGAGACTGCAACAGCCATGGCATTCATCAGCTGGTTTGCAGTCTTCCCATCCTTTGCGTTGAACTTCTGGGTCCTTGGTTCCCGATGATTGAAATACATCTGTTCTGCATTGCTGATCCATATACTTTTATGGTTTTGATGTTTATACTTTGTCGCTTACTAAGACCCAAATAGAGTGGAGGTTTGTGTGAATACCAACTCCTGGGAAAGTGCGTCTCCTCATGATTGGTGATTCTTAATGGTGAATTGTAAAGTATTGTGGCTCTTGATCCTGGTTCTGATGAAATCAGGAAGAGAAGCTTTCCATGAGTTGCAGTCCATTTGCAGCTAAATTTTGATTGATGAACTGCTTGGCGAGCATTAAATGACACTTTACTTGCACAGATTAGAATCACTGCAGTCTCCTTGCCCATGTCTTGCATGCATGTCTTGCTTCATCAGTTATTCAAAATGGAATGGAGTACTAACCAATATTGGGTTACATGTTAGAAACCAGCTTGCAAGAGCAACTATCTCAAAGCTATTGGTGATTTTTCCATGCTATTAACCAATTGCCCGAATGAAATACGCTGATGTTTACAGTGACCAGAAGTCCATATTAATTCTGCTAATTTTTCACTTTTTGAACAAGTAGTAGCATCAGGTTTTGTTGTTGGAGCTTCGACTCTAATTTTATGCATTTGCATTATGCAGTATGTGGTAACAGAAGCAGAACGTAAGGTACACCATGTTTGTCTCTGAGAGTAAAATCCCCTTTCAATTGACTCTTCAATGGGAAACCTCTGACATCCAAATAGTATGATCCCCAGTAGTTCCTTTTAAACTCAATTCCTGATCCGTATATGGCTCAAAAAATTCATCTGATCATACTAAACCTCACGGTATCATCTCTCAAAACTCAACAAAAGGTTCCGGACATTTCTATATATGTTTCCATATCAATTTCATCTTGTTGATCAATGTGCGGTTGCAAACTGTGTCATCTTTCCTATGCTTTCAACTCCTTGCCCAAGGATTTAAGCTGGTTTAGCAAGTTGGCATTTTCCTGAAAACACAGTTAACAAGTAAAGAGAGAGAAACAACACAGCACCAATGAAAGAGAGAATAGAACAAAAGTTTTAATACCTTCTCCAGTGCCTCCGTTCTACTAGCAGCAGCTGCCAATACTGCCTTCACTTCCAAAATTATCAATTACACTACAGCAACAATGAAAAAAACAAAATGCATGCAAGAGCAAACAAAAATATTCAGAAGAATAGATACATGAAAGATATCTCTATGAATGTATCCCTGCATCGAATAGCTATATCAAGCAGATAGTCACCAAGAAAGTAGGACACAATATTCTCACAACAACCAAAAACTAAAGTAGCACACGATCTGGTTTGCAGAATAGAAGCGGGACGACCAAAGAAAGGAAATAAGTAATGATATGAAGATTATAAGTCACTTTAGACAAATGGATACTCAAATCTTACATTCAATTTCGCACTTAATTGTTCTAGTATCTAAAAGCCCGTGTCACTAATTTGCATTGGCATGAATACAGTGAATCCCATGTCACTCTGTAGCAAGAATGTCAATGAAGTTCTAGGATTTAACTTCTAATGTAATAACAATTAAGCGGGGTTCAGAGCCGACACAACTTAGATGCATTGATCTAAATGCGATGAAGTTGTTTACTGTACTATTAATTAGTAACATAAGATCACACTTGCTTATAACACATGCCATGAGTAACCACATAAACTGTTCATAGTTTGTAGATAATAAGCTCTTTTTCTATTACAGAACTTCCGTGACCGTGAACCCTTAATAGGCAAGCATTGAAAAAGATCTAAAACATACAAGATGATGGAGCACCTTTAATAATTGTTCTTGACACTGCCGATTCTTGTGGACCTCTCCGTCATACTTTTCAGCAGATTCATCCATTGCCTCCATATTTTGCACAATCAAATTCCCTTCTGCAGAATATAAAAAACAACAAAGATGCAAGTCCGTCCAAGCTAGAGATACACCCAAATTACACGGTTAAAACGAATTTCACAAACTTATGAAGCAACCAGTGAAAATCAGTGGGCAGATAAAGGGAAAAAAAAAGCCATCACTGATATTTCCACAACTCCATGTCAGCAAGGCAAGACAACGGTGCCAAATTAAGAACCTCATATAAATCATCACCAGTAACAAGCAAGTAAACAAAGGAAGAGATACTGGTGATTGGTTTAACCTGAGGGCTTCTCGATCGTCTCGAAGGAAAGTCGTGGAAGAGGAGTCAGAGGGCCCAGTGCGGAGGTAGAATGGGATCCCAAGCGCCAGAGCCACCACGAATGTCAATACCGCCGATGTCTGCCACAGTCGCCACCTCAAAGCTCCGCGCTCGACGACGAAGGAATCATTGCATCAGCAGCCAGCCATGAAGGCAGCACAGACCGGATTCCAATGAAGTCGTTAGACTTGGAGACTGGAGAGAAGAAAACTTTCAGTCTCCGGGTCATTGGTTTTATGTCTGGGAACTCCAATGTACAACACGAACAGAGGCGACAAATGACCTGGAGTTTCGGTGCTGTTGCTGGTTTCCTTAACAGCGTCTGTTTATTAAAAAGTGTAATACAAAATTCATTTGGTTGCGATGGATAAAGAGCTCATTAACGTATCCAACAAAACCCGTCTTGGTGTTAACAGCAAGTAATAAATAGCTCAGTCAGATGCTCGTTTGGCAAAGCATTTTACAACTTGCAAGAACTTGCACAACTTTTAAAAGCATAGCACGCTCATCCGTCTGCAAAACCAAAAACTTCTTCCACTGCTACGCAGCCTTTTGCCATTTGTGATGAACTTCAATTACTAATCTCACTAATGCGACAAACAACAATGTCGGATACCTCACCTCCCGTCATGTAATAACACTAATGATTGGTCAAACGTACACACAACAAAACTGTTATTTTAATACAAAATAACTCTGACTTGGTTGCAAAAATTGAGCTGGTTTCTCTAGCTTCTATTAACTCTCTCCCTCTGTTTTCTATGGTTTCACAAGAATGACCAATTCATGAAGGAGAATGCAAGGCAAAAGAGTGTTCCATCCTCACCCAGGACCTTCCAAGCAACTGCCTGTTCGTAGGATATCTGTCGTCCCATTCCAGACAAGGCCACCCCTCCCGGAAGGTATGCATAACCCTGCAAAATACAAATAAAACAAAAATATTACAGAAGCATTGCTCACTTATCTCATTAAAAAACGGAGTATGTTGTAACAAGTGTCAGACGAATAAAAACACTTTCTCATAAGATTTCACTTAAAGCTGAGAAAACAACAATTTAAAATAAATACATAAATAAAGTCACTTAAATAAAATGCTAAAATATTACACAGAAAGTTAGGAAATCTTGTTCTCAAAGCATCATAGGCAGTGAAGCAGAAATAGGGAAGATGAGGATTTCAGTAATAGTAGTTTGGGCTTAACTCTCTTACCGATCACAACAATAAACTGAAGGAGTCGACCTCTAATTCATTGCTACACAAGAAGCATCAACTTATAACAAGAAAAACACCAAGTTCAAAATAAGTGGTAGAAATGTTGCCTTCAGGATGAAAATATTACCTGTTGCATCAACTTCGAAAACTCTGAGCACAGCAGCTTCTTCCCATTCTCATCAAAAATCTTATCCAGAGTGATATCTTGTAAGGCCACAAGTGTAGTCTCCAGCATATCAAGACCAGCCTGATTTGCAAATATGAGGTTGGGTTGATCCTGTAAAGCAGCAACAAAAGAAAACAACTTTGAGATGGGTATGAATGACAGCCAGAAGGAGGATAAATTTGAAAACTCACTCAAGATCTGCATTATCCTTCAAGCTGTCCTACCTTCAAACAGCAGCAAATAATGGCATCTTGGTGATGCCATAACAATTTCAACAATGCATCACCCACTTCACAATTAGACTTCAGTAAATCTAAGCCAACATTATAACTGCAATTGGGAAAAGAAAGCAGCTGCTTATTATTATTTCCAATAAATAACACTAGGTGCTAGTTAAAAGCTAATGAACCTAATTAGAGGCACTTCTCTTTTACTCTTCATACTTCACTATATCCACGAAGCACAAGTACCTGTAGCTGTGGCAAATCCACTGAGCAAGTGTAGGAGCTTCAGGAGAAGCTGGAGCTAACTTCCGCGCAACATCTAACCCAGGCTGCACTGGAGTGATAGCCATGGAGACCCTTTGTACAGCTGAGACAATGCTACGGATATATTGACCGGCCATCATGACAACATCATCTTGAAGAGGAACTTCATAAGGAAGCTGAAATGCAATTGTCAGTACAGAGCGTGCGCTAAGACAGCTATTGAGCATGCCCCTGTCAAGATAATTTGAAGCAGAGCCTTGCTCAAGGCTAGAAGCTAAATCCAAAGTGCGATGTGAAGTCGATCCAGCCTGCATGATTTAGCATGCAAAAGGACATCCTCCGATAAGTACTATTTCTGAAAGAAGTGCACATTTTTCTAAAAATTGTAAGCACTATAACAGCTGATTGCGAAACTTTGTACTCAACTGATTTTGCATCCAGTGGTATAACCCGGAACCCTGAAGGTAATAATGGAGTATTCTCAGGAGATAGTTCGCTGATTGGAGCAAAGATGAGCTCAAAAGAGGCTCCCGCATCATTCTCATCAATTCCACTACATAGCTGCAAAAGATTGAGTTATAGAATAGACGACCAGTCTGGCCTAGCAATGCACAAATTAACATCATGATTGCATAATAAAGGAGCCTCCAACCTTAAGAACAATCAGCCTACAGGTTTTAAACATAATCCTACAAGGTTACAATTCTCCTGAAAGGAGACGATAGTCGTTCTAAGGTTTTAAACGTCCTCCTACTGGACAGCCATTTTTGAAAGGAAATGATAGCCAGTCTTCTGAACTGGGTGAGGAAGGATCTTAGTAACATCAACAAATCAGAAAATGGACAGAATCCTCAAGTTTAGAGTAACTTTAAGTTCACATATGTCCAATAAGGTCAGCACATAGTTATCTACTCAAACTATTATATGGAGTAATAGTGGATTCTTGTACACTAGAAGAAGTAAATATATCTTCTTCAGTATGTATCAGAAGGTGGAATTAGGTAGAAGATGGTTTCTTACCTGTAATAGGTGGATATCCTGTGATAAAATAGTATCTCCTGAGCTATACAGCTGACTTTCAAGACGAACAACTTCGAGGCACTGAAAAAGTTCGAAATATTCAAAAACAAGCACCTTATGACTGATGTAGCCAAAAGAGAACAAAGAAGCAACCATACTCCTCAATGTTAAACCTATTAAGCCAAAAAGCTTCTACACTAGAAATAATTCCAAAAAAACATGCCCATGCTCGCATATTAATGGTATTAGATAGATAGCAGTAACAATACAAAAGGACAAACTTCTAAAACTAAAAAGAGAATGCAACGAGGTGGTACCAGCAGAAAACAAAAAAATCACTACTAATGGCTAACTATCAAAGAGCAAAATAATTTTGAACATCATCAGATAGTAAACAAAAAGGTGAATTCAGTCTCCTGCAACCAAACAAATTTCACTTGGTAATAATGTATTTACTTATCGGTGGAATCATTCTAGAACAGTGTAACAATTTTGTAAAAAATGAGTTTTTCAAGAAGGCTGCTGCTACAAAAGAGATAAGCCTCACCTCTTCATTTTCCACATTGTGTGCAAGAGGCATAATAATCTGATTTCCAGAGAATCTTGCAGGCTTTAATGCAGCAAGTGAACCAGAACTGGCTCTTAGGGATGCAGCAGAATATGAATCTACAGTGAAATCAGCCCATTCAGAACGGTGTTCTCTCAAAAACCGAATTAACAAGGCTGGAGGGACATTCTGCAAGAAGATAAACCCAAAGAGGAATGTTAAAGAAGATAACATGATTCCCACTTGTAGTTCATCTACAGATAGATCCTTAGAATACACAATTGAGTTTTTTGTCAGACAAACTCAATACTGAATATCAAGCAAAATAAATACAAAAAAAAAAAGAAAAAATCAATAGGCACTACACCAACGCTATTCACGCATGAAACAACAAACACTTTAGAAGTAAGCTTTTCCTATCATCTATACAACAACTTTGCTACATATATGGCCAAAAAGGCTAATGGAACAGAGCATCAACTTCAATATTAAGTGGGAAGCTTACCTGGAGAAGCATCGATGCCTTGGCACAAATAACACCTCCAGAAGTCATAACATCATTATTAGATCCACCATGTGAACTTATTTTTTTGCTGGAGTTGGTAGAAATTATGACATCTTCCAGTCCATCACAGCTCTTGAGTGACCATCCATCATCTTTGAAACCATTTACGGCATCATTGAAACCTCTAAGGCCAACAAATTAACCTTTGGTTAAAACCATATGAACTCACGATATTATCTTGTTTAAAGCTTCTGATAGAACCAAGATGTCAGGACTTTACCTGCTTAATCTTTGGCTGTAAGTTCTCAGTAAAGCAGGCTGCCTTCCCAAGGCATAGGTCACATCACTACTAGTCTCTTGGGCAATCTGTCGAAGGTGATGTAGAGCCTTCACAGAAAGATAAAACAATTTACATTATGATTTTGAGCAAAGACTTGCTACCATTACAAGCTAACTGATGCCTAAAATCCCAAACTGATACCTATTATCTTTTACAGCAACTTGCTCGAGAAAATACTAAGATATTACCACCAAAAGAATGAAATAGAGGATGTAGGTCAACCATTTGCTCATTTTTCAACAGCTTAGAAAACTATGATTGCAAAAAATTACTTCTGGAGTATAGAAGTATGACGAGCATTTGCATACCGCAGCTGTCAGTTTGTGAGCCAATACCCTCGAAGACTCATAGAGAGGCCGCAATACTTCAGGTACCTTCCACGCCTAAGAAGCAGAATAATACAAAATCAAGAAGACGAGTTCGCCCTTTAGCTGACAATATATGAACAAACCTCAAGATCTAGATGATCAACAATGTGGACAATTGAGCCCCCGCCTTCGCATTGGCGAATTAAAAAACCACTTGGATGCATCTCAGCTCTTACAAACTGATGGGCTGTAGAAGAATTGCCTCCACCTCCAGAGCCACCTAAGGATCTCTCACAAACCTTGACATACAGCATAACACAATGAGAATGCAAATTTCACTCAGTTGCTTAGCTTATAATCTTCAGTTAGAATGTGATATTAAAAAACCAATGGTCGTAACAGGTAGTGATTCCGGGATGTATTAAAGAAAAATCCTTATGATGCTTCACTCTTGGATGATTTCACTGCAGCAGGGGACAAAAAATAAAAAAAAGAAAGAGAATTGCAGGGTGGAGAGCTTACTGCGATACTTCCATCTTCTAAATTTGTGGTGTACCTGAGAGTCCAGAAGTCCCGTGCAGGAGCCAACGTTGTCGGAGCATACAACTGAAGAGATAAGAAACATTAATAACTTCTGATAACCATAAGCTATCTACGAAGACAGATAATAACACACTCAGATCATAAGAAGATTTATACCTGCATGTAAACTAGTTCGATCATGCCACCATTTCCAGCTGGGAGTTTTGTGAAGACCTCAAGGTGGCGACAATCACGAAACCAAGTTGGACGATCTTTGAGAATGTCTACTATCTGTCAGGAGCAAGATCTCAAGTCAAGGATGGATATGGAAATATGCAGACTCCATGGATGCAATACATTCACTTGGGACGGCAAGGTAAACACCAAATTTCTAATAGCTCCTATATATTGACATTTGGAGGCACCAATTACCAGACCTTCGCTGGCTCTAAGTTCACTAGACTGCAAACCCGTGCCGCTACTCCGCTGCAGCTTTGCGAAACACCAAAAATACCAATAGAATCCGGACCAGGCTGTTGACAACAAGTAATACAATTGAATGTACTCGCTAGCACATGCAGGATTCAGGGGCAGGCAATAAAGCAGCCAGCCTTGTTTGTCAAAATTGTTTAACTAACCTTCATCCCAGGCATCTGGACCCAATCGACAGCAGTCCCTGTAGCTTTAGAGAGGAACTCCGCCAAGGTCTCCTCAGCAATGGAGAGAAGTCTGAGAAAGAGATCATATCACACAGAGCATTATTTAGTCCCAATCAATCAACATGCATTCAAAGTGATGACGAGAAGGGGGTTTCTGCTACGTACCCAGCTGGATCATTTGCATCTCTTGGAGGATTATTGTGAAGGGTGTTGCCCAACAAATCATCGCTGGGTAAGGAAGCCTGCAGTTTACATAAAAAAGCTAGCGTCTTTGGCTGCATTTGATCACAGGAGGATTAACAACGCAATATAGAAGCGTAAATCAGGAACCTTTTTAAGTTGCTGTCTCATGAATGCATTTTCTTGAATGAGCTGCGCGACCTGCTTCTGAAGGCGTTCATTTTCCTCCATGAGGAGTTTGTTCATGGCAGTCAACCTACGGTTGACGGCTTGAAGACGACAAGACTCCTCCTTCTGCTTATCACGGCACCTTGAAAAGCAAAACACAAAATTGATTCACTCAGTCAGAGATCAAGGAGATCATCGGAAAAGAAGGGAGAGAGAGAACAAGCACAATAAGAGAAGAACGATTGGATCTTTATCATGTACTGTGCAGGGTGTGTACCTTCTGTTCTGGAACCAAACTTTGATCTGTTTTGGGTGGATGTTAGATAGGATCGGGCACTCACGGACGAGCTGCTGGCGGCGAAGGGAAGAGGGCTTGGGGCAATCCCTGTAGACACGTTCCAACTCCTCCACCTGCTCGGTCGTGTACCGGACGTACTTGCTCACGCCGCCGGTGCTGCTGTTGGCGCCGCCTCTGCGTCCACCGCAAGAGGTGAGCTGCTTGTGGCCAAGGATATTATAATTGCCCGCTCCTCCGCTGCTACTGCTGCTGCTCCGCATTGCGACTGCCGCCATCTTCGAGTCTCAACAGGAAACAAGGGCAAGCAGGGGAGGGAGAGAGTTAGGTAGGGCGATCGCAGGCCCAGACAGAGACAATAAGAAGAAAACTAAGACGGAGAGATCGTCATGTATATTCTTCCCCTCTCATCAACAATGTTCGCGAGTACGCAGTTCTCCGGTATGATAACCAGGCGACGGCTAAGTGAGAAAATGAAACCGATCGGCGGCGTGGATTGGAGCAGGAGGAAAAGAACAGAAAGAAAACATAAGAAAGAATAAAAGGTACGCTTGGTAGTATTGGTACGAAATTATGATTTGATTTGATTTGATTTGAGAGAAGATTGATTGATTTGAGAATTGAACAGGGGAGGAAGAGGTAGGGAGTAACAATTAAAGAAAAGAGAAGGAGAGGAGGGAGGGTTGATAATTGATGAGACGGGGAGTAGTGCACAGATGCTGTACAATGAATGCATAGTAGCTAAGTAGTGTTGGACAGTTGGCCGGATTGGCTCTGCGTTTCTATTTTAATGAAAAAAAGGTAAAAAAACCTTTCTTTGTTCATTGATGATTATTAATTACTAGTTATTACTTGCAATCAGTGCTCCACTTCTCTGCCCTGCTAGGTAGCAGAAAGCAACAGAAGGTGCTGCTGCATGCAGCGCGCAGTTGAGTGACTGGGGCCACGCATGCATCGCGCTCTATCCCGCTATTCTATTGTATATTATTATATTTTATTTTTATGCAGTAACAGAGGTCCACCGACAACAACAAACAAGCAATGCAAAACCAAAAGTGTACAGAGCTTGCCCTCACCGGCACCACCAGCGCCATTTTTGAAAACCCTCCTTTCCTCCGAGCAAACAAAAAGCCGACCACAACAGAAGAGTCTTATCTGTGCCGAGCTACGAAAAGTCTAGACGACTGCATTGACTAGCTGCTGCTGCTACTACTACTACGGTGCTGATCAGTTACGGTGATAACACTATTATTATACTCTTCCGTCCAGTTCTGTTCTCATTTATCAGTCATGGGCCCTTCCTTCTATTGAATGATTTCAAAAGAAGAAGCCCATTACTACCATTATTATACTGTTTAAATCTCCGGCCCGTTTATTATGGCCCCCAAAATAGCTATTATAAGTTGAACGAGATGGAAAAGCAGCAGAAAACTACCTTTCGAATTCAATTGACGTTAACAATGATGATATTTAGATAATTTCACTGTTTGATCGAGGCCTCCCTGTCCGTCTCTCTGTTTTTGGACCAGCTTCGATAATCTAAACTCATTACTGTTATTCTTCTGACTTCTTTTTCTCTTCACTTTTGAGTCGAATCACAGGAACGAGCTTTTATTTTTTTTTACTTAACTTTTTTGCTATAATCTAATGAGTTAATATAAACATGATCGCACTAGCATGAACTACTTAGTCAGCCACCTTTGTAATCCATAGGCTAGTAGGTACGCCATTGGCATAGAACGCCACTACAGTACGCAACTTCAGATCAGAATAGTTCACTTCTATTTCGTAAAATCAAAATACTAAAATTGAAATATCCCTCGCTTAAGAGTGCGTTTGAAATTCCATTCCAAATAATATCTTTTAATTTTTTTCTATTTCATATTTTTTAATATATATTTTATAAATATTTAGAAAATTTATTTTAAAATTTAGATAGTGTAGAAAAATTTTACGTAATAAGATCTTTTTATTACATATTTTTATTATTTTTTTAGAAATAAAAAAATAGTGTTTATTTTTTAAAAAAATAAAAATATTTTTTATTTTTAGAAAAGTTTTATTTTATAAGCAATTCCAAACGTACTCTAAATGAGATTTACCATTTTAAAACCCATCCATCTATTGGGAAGATATAATGTAGGAGAACTTAAATAAGATAAAATATCTGAAAAATTTAGTTCATATATTAGAAAAACTAATCTAATACAAAAGCTTAAACTAATAGATTATGAAACTCTTTAATATATTAACTCTCTTTTTATTTTACTTTTATTTAATATGAAACTAATCTACTCACTCTTAACTCAACAATTTCTCCCTCAAGAGTGAGTCATCCATATTTTTTCCTTATCCAAACACCTTATCACGTACCAAGTACGCTCGATCACTCAGAATCACAACCATTTGCTTTGAGCACCTTTACTGTACATCAAGAGCCATTCATCAGAACCAAATTTATTCTAAATTTTTATTCCCACCTTGCGAAAGTATATGTAAGTCACACTGTTATTAACTTGCTCATCGTACTATCAGATAGAGCTATAATATACGCCGGTCGCCTCACCTACGCACCATCTACGCAGCTAAGAGTTAGTCATTAGAGTCCAATTTGGTCCAAATTTTTGCTCACACCTTGCGTAAGTCTTATGTGAGTCACGCTGCTCCTAACTTGCTTACCCACTATCAAAAACAGCTACTACGTGCATCAAACTTTTTGCTAAATTATCGGCTCTGATACCACTATTAGGAAAATATAATACACGAGGAGTTAAACAAGATAAGATATCTGAAAAGTTCGGTCTATATAATAGAAAGCTCAATTCAACCAAAAAGTTTAAATCAATAGATTATAAAACTTTCTAATATATTAACCCATTTCTCATTTTATTTTTATTTAATATAGAAGTAATTTATTCATTCTTAACTAAACACCATCCGCATTCTCTCTGCCGATATATTTGGTATTTACAATTTATAAAATTTAATTTAATTTAAATAAAATTTGTATAATATTTTAAAATTTTATAATATATTATATCATATATATAGTAAAAATAAAAGTACTATCAATTTTAGAGGCACTCTACGGCACCGTTTTATTTATAATACTTTAAATTTAATCTTCAATATTAAATATAAAATATTATTTAGAATGATTATGATAAAATTTTAAAAATTATGAATCGATCTTAATTTATTTTCTTTATCAATAGTTTATATAAATTTTTATAATTCATAATTAGATTGAACTAAATTTTTATCGTAAAGATTTTAAGTTATAATTTTTTATGGTGCATTTAAGGATGAAGATAATTATTCTATCATCAACCGTATATATTATTTTAAAAAAAAATCAAATTTATTTTTGAAAGTTTTAAATATTTTGTTTTAAAGTTTTTCCTCTTGTCCAGAAGAAAAGAATTACTAGTGCTACTCAGAGAGAGACGCTTTGGAAATGGCGGCGGGGCTTCATCGGTCAAGCTCCACCCCCAGGACCGCTCTCCCGCCGCAGGAAATCCTCGACGATCTATGCAGGTGAAAAACTCTCTCTCTCTCTCTCTCTCTCTCTCTATCTTGCCTGCTTTCCCGATTCCAAATCTTCGGTTCTCCTCTTCTTCTCTTCTCCTTAATTATAATAATATAAGTATCTCCGCGTCTACAGCCGGTTCTTGTTGAACGTTCCCAAGGAAGATCTGGAGTCCTTCGAGAGGATTTTGTTCCTCCTCGAGCAGGCCCACTGGTTCTACGAGGACAACGCCGTCGAACAAAATCCATCCCTCAAATCCCTCTCCTTCAAAGAGTTTACCTCTCTCAGTAATTACTCCTCATTCCCTCTTTCGTTGTTCAATTGATCGATCGATCAACCGACTAAAACTTTTCTGGTGTTTGTTCTCCCTTGACGATTGTTCACAACAGTGTTCAACAGCTGCGATGCTTTGAGGCCTTACATCGCACATATCGACAACATCTACAAGGATTTCACTTCTTACAAGTTCCGTGTTCCAGTAACTGGTGCTATTATTTTGGATGAATCTTACGAGAGGGTAAGCTCAATTACTCTTTTCTTATCAGTTTCTTTGCTTTTCAATGAATAGATTGTTTTTTTCTAATATGCACCACATTCTTATATCTAGATGCTCTTTTCGACAAATAACCATCTATTGTCTAGTGCAACAAGTTTTCAAGTTGGTCCTTCTGAAAAATTCTCTAAACTGACCATTATTTCTAGTTAAACACAATATTTTTGAGATGTTCAATATGATGAGTTTAACAAGGTCCCATCAGTTAGAGACTTAGAGTTATGTCTATCTTTCGTGTTCAATCATCTTAGAAAGACTCAAGCATACATGTAGCTCTAGTCATGCACTAGTACTGACACTTGTTTTTTCAGTGTTTACTTGTCAAAGGTTGGAAGCCTGGAGCAAGCTGGAGCTTTCCTCGAGGCAAAAAAGCTAAAGACGAGGAAGATCATACTTGTGCAGTCCGAGAAGTAAATACAATATTCCCCTTGCGACTTACGTAAAAGATAGAAATTGTCAATGTTTTCTTGTTTCAGAATGTTAAACTACATGCAGGCACTTAATGCATGAACTCAAATTATTTCTCTCTCTAGTCTAACAACCAGCTGTTTACTTGATGCAATAAAGTTTGTGTGGTACATGGGATTTGCTTGAGCTTAGCTTCCAATCCTTTTCATTGATGCTTCCTCTATTGGATTTGGCATCTCCTATTAAGTTAAGAAATTGTCCTAATGTGTTTCTTGCTGTCCGTTGTGGCATGTATTTAAACTAGAAATTATAGGCGCTAGAGGCAGCAACAGTCAGTCGCCCCTTGCTGTTGCAATGTAAAATTTCCTTCTTCTAAACTGGACACCTTCTTTTAATGCTGTTTACCATGTATTACATAACTGCATCTCTTTTCTAACTTTACTATTAGCTTTGCAGGTCTTGGAGGAAACAGGCTTTGACGTGTCGAAACTTTTGAAAGTAGATGACTACATTGAAGTCGTAATTGGGCCACAAAGGGTTCGATTATATATAATAGCAGGAGTGAAGGAAGATACGTTATTTGCCCCTCTGACCAAAAAGGAGATTAGTGTACGTGAGAGCCTTGGAAGTTTGCTAGCATTTTATGAAGGAGATATTACTTGCTGATTTTACTTTCTCTTGTGTCTTGTTGTAGAGCACTGAGAATTTTCTTGCTCTTGGGTTGTCAAAATTTTGCTTACCTTTTAGGAAGGGGGAGGTTTCTTGTTTTCATCAATATTATATATGCTTTATTCTAATAGCATTTTTGGACCTTCAATTGGAATTATAACTTCTACAAGAATACTTTCGCGCTATTAAAGTTTCACCTTTGTTCAATTTCTTTGTCCATGATCATGAGTCACTCTACATTAGATGAAGATCTAATAGATCCTGTTGGTAAATATTGAGTCCTGCATTCAAAGAATGTAATAACGTTATAGTTGTCGTGAAAGTCCTTGGCACTGTTTTGGTTTGAGAATAGTATTTAATATTATGGGTGATGTAACTGAGCTTTTTCAGAGTGTTGGAACAATATTAAGAACTTGTCTTGCACTCTTGGTATTAAATAGTTTGTATCTTGTCACATTGACTACATACAAGTTTCCTCTATTATGAGCAGATGGTATGTTCTTAAGTTCATCATCTTTTCTGCAGGAAATATCCTGGCATCGGCTTGATGAACTTCAGCCAGGAAGTGATGAGGCAATATCCCGTGCAGCAAATGGCCTGAAGCTATACATGGTTGCGCCGTTTCTAAAGTTGGTATTTGTTTAGTGACTTTGAAGTGATAAATTGCTGCTTTGTGGTCTTCCTTAGTACTATGTTTTTTATGATTTATTGCGTGTTTTAAAGTGCTCTTAAATCGTGGATTTCGGCACATCCTCCCCCAACATCTCACAAATTTGGTACACATGTAAGAGGTAAGCTACTCTATTTTTTACTATTGCAACGCAAGCCATCTACCCTGAAGAACATAGTTGTTCTAAGAATGGTAGCTTCTGTTATTACAGATATCTTTAGATTGCAAGGAGAATAATATATTTGAATCTGTGTACTATATTAGCATGTCGGGAAGAAAAATGTTGTGTTAGGTTTTGATGTGCATCTTCGAAATTTTTTCATATCTTATGTATGTCTTTGACCTTCACCTGCCATGAACGTAAGGGACTGCTTGTGCATGGAAAAGTAAAACTTACCTTTTGTAGTTCCAAAAGGATTATATGAATGAAGAGAACGTGTTGAGACTGAAGATGCATAACAAGTGAATATGGTTGAGTGAGTCTCAGGTGACCTGTTTATTTTCGGACTCTATGGTGCCCAAAAGACAGTATGGACAATCATTCACCAAATATATGATGCAATACCACATCATCAGAGCATTCTCAATGCCCCTTGATGAAAGTGAAATTGAATATATATTTTATTCTGTATATATGTTCTATATATTAATGGAGTTACATAGCAAGGTTTGCTTTTTTATTAGTTTCTACAGTATGCTACTTAGCTGGAAAATAGTAATTTCTGCCAGTCTACTTCTGTGAAATGCAATTAAAATTGGAACCCCCCGTAGTGAAACTGAGCATCCCTACCCCCTGTTAAGAGCAAAGATCTTAGATTGAATGGTAGTTGGATTTTTCTAGTGACAAGTTTTGTACCCCCACATTTTCTAGGAGCATGTGTCTGGAAAGCAAAAAATACTTCAGGAAACATAATATCTGGTGAGAGTTCATCAACCAGAGCTAGCTCTGAGCCTCAGATTCCAGTTGCTGGTCCTGGTAGAAGCTTCAGAAATTTCAAGTTTGACACAGCTAGCATTTTACATTCTATGGAAGCTGCATTCTTGGCCAACTGAGGAGAAGTGTCATTAAACGGTGCATATGCTTATTGTAGTCTTAACTTCCTCTAGTCTTACCTCTTTGTAAAGTGAATATTAGCTCCTCTGATGTCTGGATGTCTTTAGCCTCGTTGTACATGATTACTTGCTTCAGTGGAGTTACTTTGTATGCCTTGTCAATCTCCACTTTGTTGAGTTGAGCAGGCGTATAATATTAGTCTTGCATCAATGCAATGTTTGAGGTTGGACTGTGACTGTGGCCAAAACTAGCCCATCATTTTTCTTGAATTATGAAAGAAATCGTGTGTAGAACTGCAAGCTTTGATGTGCAGTGCAGGTGACCTGTGGGTTGGTGGTCGTTGCTAATTTAATGAATTCTTTTCTTTTGTACCTTTTATAATTTATTTTGTAATATATCCCTCCACTTTTTCCATTCTGCTGGTGTGGGGTGAAACACACTACAGTACGACCAACCAAATCAACCAATGAATATCAATCACGAATTGAACTGTACTAGCCATGCCCATGATAAATGCGTAATACTTTCCCATCGTTATTTTCATTCATGTGTTATTAGTCCCGTCGGCTGTTCTTGGCTTGGCTTGACAACCTCATCGAGGATTGAATAGATCTTTCCGGTAGAGAGAGTGACAGTGAGAGAGAAGAGAATATGGTGCACCCTGTTGCGGATGCCGCCGAGCGGAGCCCATTCGGGCGTCTGTCTCCGCAATAGTTCTACGCGCGGCACGGCGTCTCGCACACCACATCTTCCTTCGTAAACGCTCGTGGGATGCGGATCTTCGCGCAGAGCTGGCGCCCTCAACCGCAGGCGAAGGTTTTGGGCATCGTGGCGGTCATCCACGGCTTCACCGGTGAGTCCAGTTGGTTCGTCCAGCTAACCTCCGTCCACTTCGCCAAGTTTGGCTTCGTCTTCTGCGCCCTCGACCATCAGGGCCACGGCTTCTCCGACGGTCTCCAATCCACATCCCCGACATAAACCATGTACTCGACGATTGCACTGCCTGCTTCGATTCCTTCCGTAGCTCCCTCCAAGGAGAAAGAACTACCCTGCTTCATCTACTCGGAGTCCCTCGGAGGTGCCATCGCCCTCCTCCTCCACCTCAAGGACCCCGACGGAAATAGGTGGTCCGGGGCTGTGCTCAACGGCGCCATGTGCGGCATCAGTGCCAAGTTTAAGCTCCCGTGGCCCCTCGAGCACCTGCTCTCCCTTGCTGCCGCAATCATTGCAACCTGGCGCGTGGTCCCCACCCGTGGCTCCATCCCGGACGTCTCCTTCAAAGTCGACTGGAAGCGGAAGCTGGCCCATGCCAGCCCTCGCCGTCCCTCCGTCACGAGGCACCGTGCTGCCACCGCGCAGCAGCTTATGCGAGTCTGCAGAGACCTGCAGTCCAGATTCGAGGAGGTGAAGCTGCCGTTGCTCATCGTTCATGGCGGCGACGATATCGTCTGCGACCCAGCATGCGTCGAGGAGCTGTACCATCGTGCCTCAAGCACAGACAAGACACTCCGCGTCTACCCTGGTATGTGGCACCAGATCGTCGGCGAGCCAGAAGAGAATGTGGAGCTCGTCTTCAATGAAATCATCCAGTGGCTCCTTAACCGAGCAGCTGCTGCCTCTGGTCCTCCTGTTTCTCGCGTCTATTGATTATCTCATATCATCAAATCAATAATACCTTTACAGAATATTATTATTTGTTTATTATTATTACTTTTTAAAGAGCGACGTTTATGTTTTTACCTTAGAAATAAATAAAATAAAACAGGTGAGATATAGGTTTATTATTACAGTAATTACGTTGATGATTGACGTTGATGACAATGCCTTTTAATTAATTTTCGTTCACGAAGCGAACGGATTTCGCAGTCTGGAGTGGAGTTCGTAGCACATTGCCGTTTCGATCGACTAGGTGGACTCTCTCTCTCTCTAGACCTAGCGCGCCCAGGTTGCACACTGCATGTGGCAGAGGCAGAAGCAAAAGGCAAAGAAGGAGAGAGCAGAAGCAAGTTAGGGAACCCAGCAACTGAGAAGGAAGGGAGGAAGAAGAGGTCGTGCGACCGCCGCCTCCCTCCGGCCTGTCGCTTTTTTTCCGATCGTCTTGGATGGTAAGTTTCTTTTCCAGCTAGAAAGCAATAGGTAAAGCAAGACTGTTGGGAGAGGAAGGCAGATGTATCCTGATGTCACCGTATATCAACCGCTCTCGGCGACCTCTTCTGGCTCTGCAACCTCAAACCACACACTTCCTTCTCTCACTCTGCTGCTGATCTACTCTGACTTCATCACCATCATGGCCTAACATCAGACACCCACCAGGTCCGTAATAATAACCTCGTCAGTTATCTGCCACTGCTATTTTTCAATCGCCATTAGCCATCTCTGCTTGCTCAACTAACTTGTCATCTTGGACTTGATTCTAGCTTGCTAATTCACAAGTTGACATATGTATCTGCGCACAACTCATTAGTTCTAGAAGTCATTGTCTGACTTGAAAAGTCTTCTTCTCTGTTCCACAGGGTTAGCTGCCAAGGATCTCTTCTTCTCTGTTCCAAAATCTTTTGTGTTTTCTTTGAAATATTTCCTTTGAATGTGTGAGGTATAGCATCGGTGTTTGATGGATATCTTGAAAGCTAATTACGTGAAACTGATTAGTTTAGCGTATCCAAAATTAGTTCTGAAGATTTTTTTTTTTGGGTAAATTTGTTTTGCTATCCAGAGGACTGATGTTTTCTTACTCAAAATCAATTGGAGAACCAACATAGTGCCATTGTTTCGTGAATTCAAGGTTAATAAAGGAGTGGAAGCATCACTTGTTCAACTTCTTGGAACAGGCCTATTGCACACTGATCCACATCCTGGAAACTTACATTACACACCTGAAGGATGCATTGGGTATGCTTATCTGAGATTCTCTTTAACCATTGGATCAACTGCTAGCTCAGTCTTAGAAAGTAATATTAGAAACAATAGGTTGTTGAAACGCCAAGTTATGGTTGTTTTGTGGCCTTGTACTTGGTTGCCTGATATTATTTCTGTTCATGTTAAGTGATGAAGTGTTCATCTCAGAAGCGTCATGCTTATAACTTTCAATGATTGAAATCTTGCTAATATTTACTTGTTTTGCTAGGTTTCTTGATTTTGGATTGGTTTGTCAGATGGAGAAGAAGCACCAGTTTGCTATGCTCTCTTCCATAATACATACTGTAAATGGAGATTGGGGCTCTTGTTTCAGTTGTTTGTGATCTCACTGAAATGCATGTTGTGAGGCCAGGAACAAATCTCCAGGTTGTAACCTTGGTACCATTGTCTTTGTAACTCAGACTTAATGTTTATGATGTCCTACTCAAAGTCAAAATGTTTAGCTTGAAATACAGGTACTTGACACCGGATTACAAAGTTTTGTTATTTTCGATTGGTATAATCTTGTAGTAGAAGTGATCACTGGTATAATCTACTAGCAAGAATCATTTATTAATGAATCTCACTCGATATGGAACCAGCACTATGAAGGTTCGCAAGGTAATATAATGCACTCACGGTTAAGTCAATATTGTTAAAGTTTCGTCCTTCCTAAAAGCTAAGGAGTTGAACAGTGGTAAAATAGTGATAGTTACAAGATCCAGTCTTTTCGTATGAAGATCCCTCTAGATACATCCCAATAGATGACATGATATGATCTGCAGCATACACATCGTCTTCCATATATGACATTTTATCTGCTTGGGAAACTTAGTTTGATTTATTTTGTCTCAATGCCGGAGAAGTTCATGGTTTTATGGGTGGGTGAAAGCTAGAACAAATAAAAAGAACTATGAATTTCATTTCATACAATGTGTTACAGAAGAATTATTAGTTGATGAGATTGTTTACTCTCAAGCCTATTTTAGTAATCCATACAAGATGGGCTAAATAAATATACACCATTAGACAGCAGAGAAACTGAGTAGTAAGGAAAGGAAGAAGAAACTGACAATCTAATTTTAGTTTGGAGTCTCTGCCCTTCTTTTAGCATTCTACTTTAATATAAGAGCGTTAGGTTCTTACTATGACCAGAATGAGATGAATAAATAAAGTCGTGGCTAATTTTCTTTTGGAGATTACTATTCTATTTATCCAGTTTAGGACTCTTATGTTTTTCAAACCCTTGCTATTCAGCATCACATGCGATTCTCTTTGGGTGGTGGTATACAGCTGAAGGCTATATGCCTAGAAATAATTATCCTTTTGTTTTTTATCAGCAAGTTTACTTTCGTATGTTTATGCTTCTCACCGAGTCTGGGTGAGAAGGAAAGACTCCATAACCCGGCCTATGAGCCAGTTGCCAGTTTCGAGCTTCTGCTATGGCGCTTGTAGTTGGACTCTCGTCACTAGTCTCTTATTTCAATATGCTTGTGATGTCAGTAATGTTTAAGCACCGCCCCAGCAGAACAAAAGGAGGTAGAGTCGTCATTTTTGTCATTGACGCTTCTATCTTTTGCAGGTCCTGGGTACGATTTGGTAAGTAGCACTTAAGTGCCATTTCCAAATTGTAACCATACTTCACACTTCTGCCGCGATCCCTAGCTTCCGTGGAAGGTTAGCTCGCTTTTAGCTTGTAGGCAGCTCTTTCCATGGATAATTGCTTTAACTTCCCATGTATACTGTTCTTTGTTTGATGACCTGGACTAGCTCTAGCAGCAGATCCATAATTTATGACCTTCCAAGCTGCATATCCATATGTTGTGGCAAAGCTGATTATGACAACTCAGCTGCCATCCAAAAAATAGAGCTTAAAAGATCTAGATTTTTGTATTGAGATTTTACACTTACATAATTACTTGCTCTATCTGTTTAGCATCTCTTGTTGTTAATTCAATTCTTATATATCCCCTGCCACCGTGCTGCCACCGCGCAGCAGCTTATGCGAGTCTGCAGAGACCTGCAGTCCAGATTCGAGGAGGTGAAGCTGCCGTTGCTCATCGTTCATGGCGGCGACGATATCGTCTGCGACCCAGCATGCGTCGAGGAGCTGTACCATCGTGCCTCAAGCACAGACAAGACACTCCGCGTCTACCCTGGTATGTGGCACCAGATCGTCGGCGAGCCAGAAGAGAATGTGGAGCTCGTCTTCAATGAAATCATCCAGTGGCTCCTTAACCGAGCAGCTGCTGCCTCTGGTCCTCCTGTTTCTCGCGTCTATTGATTATCTCATATCATCAAATCAATAATACCTTTACAGAATATTATTATTTGTTTATTATTATTACTTTTTAAAGAGCGACGTTTATGTTTACCTTAGAAATAAATAAAATAAAACAGGTGAGATATAGGTTTATTATTACAGTAATTACGTTGATGATTGACGTTGATGACAATGCCTTTTAATTAATTTTCGTTCACGAAGCGAACGGATTTCGCAGTCTGGAGTGGAGTTCGTAGCACATTGCCGTTTCGATCGACTAGGTGGACTCTCTCTCTCTCTCTCTCCTAGACCGCGCGCCCAGGTTGCACACTGCATGTGGCAGAGGCAGAAGCAAAAGGCAAAGAAGGAGAGAGCAGAAGCAAGTTAGGGAACCCAGCAACTGAGAAGGAAGGGAGGAAGAAGAGGTCGTGCGACCGCCGCCTCCCTCCGGCCTGTCGCTTTTTTTCCGATCGTCTTGGATGGTAAGTTTCTTTTCCAGCTAGAAAGCAATAGGTAAAGCAAGACTGTTGGGAGAGGAAGGCAGATGTATCCTGATGTCACCGTATATCAACCGCTCTCGGCGACCTCTTCTGGCTCTGCAACCTCAAACCACACACTTCCTTCTCTCACTCTGCTGCTGATCTACTCTGACTTCATCACCATCATGGCCTAACATCAGACACCCACCAGGTCCGTAATAATAACCTCGTCAGTTATCTGCCACTGCTATTTTTCAATCGCCATTAGCCATCTCTGCTTGCTCAACTAACTTGTCATCTTGGACTTGATTCTAGCTTGCTAATTCACAAGTTGACATATGTATCTGCGCACAACTCATTAGTTCTAGAAGTCATTGTCTGACTTGAAAAGTCTTCTTCTCTGTTCCACAGGGTTAGCTGCCAAGGATCTCTTCTTCTCTGTTCCAAAATCTTTTTGTGTTTTCTTTGAAATATTTCCTTTGAATGTGTGAGGTATAGCATCGGTGTTTGATGGATATCTTGAAAGCTAATTACGTGAAACTGATTAGTTTAGCGTATCCAAAATTAGTTCTGAAGATTTTTTTTTTTGGGTAAATTTGTTTTGCTATCCAGAGGACTGATGTTTTCTTACTCAAAATCAATTGGAGAACCAACATAGTGCCATTGTTTCGTGAATTCAAGGTTAATAAAGGAGTGGAAGCATCACTTGTTCAACTTCTTGGAACAGGCCTATTGCACACTGATCCACATCCTGGAAACTTACATTACACACCTGAAGGATGCATTGGGTATGCTTATCTGAGATTCTCTTTAACCATTGGATCAACTGCTAGCTCAGTCTTAGAAAGTAATATTAGAAACAATAGGTTGTTGAAACGCCAAGTTATGGTTGTTTTGTGGCCTTGTACTTGGTTGCCTGATATTATTTCTGTTCATGTTAAGTGATGAAGTGTTCATCTCAGAAGCGTCATGCTTATAACTTTCAATGATTGAAATCTTGCTAATATTTACTTGTTTTGCTAGGTTTCTTGATTTTGGATTGGTTTGTCAGATGGAGAAGAAGCACCAGTTTGCTATGCTCTCTTCCATAATACATACTGTAAATGGAGATTGGGGGCTCTTGTTTCAGTTGTTTGTGATCTCACTGAAATGCATGTTGTGAGGCCAGGAACAAATCTCCAGGTTGTAACCTTGGTACCATTGTCTTTGTAACTCAGACTTAATGTTTATGATGTCCTACTCAAAGTCAAAATGTTTAGCTTGAAATACAGGTACTTGACACCGGATTACAAAGTTTTGTTATTTTCGATTGGTATAATCTTGTAGTAGAAGTGATCACTGGTATAATCTACTAGCAAGAATCATTTATTAATGAATCTCACTCGATATGGAACCAGCACTATGAAGGTTCGCAAGGTAATATAATGCACTCACGGTTAAGTCAATATTGTTAAAGTTTCGTCCTTCCTAAAAGCTAAGGAGTTGAACAGTGGTAAAATAGTGATAGTTACAAGATCCAGTCTTTTCGTATGAAGATCCTCTAGATACATCCCAATAGATGACATGATATGATCTGCAGCATACACATCGTCTTCCATATATGACATTTTATCTGCTTGGGAAACTTAGTTTGATTTATTTTGTCTCAATGCCGGAGAAGTTCATGGTTTTATGGGTGGGTGAAAGCTAGAACAAATAAAAAGAACTATGAATTTCATTTCATACAATGTGTTACAGAAGAATTATTAGTTGATGAGATTGTTTACTCTCAAGCCTATTTTAGTAATCCATACAAGATGGGCTAAATAAATATACACCATTAGACAGCAGAGAAACTGAGTAGTAAGGAAAGGAAGAAGAAACTGACAATCTAATTTTAGTTTGGAGTCTCTGCCCTTCTTTTAGCATTCTACTTTAATATAAGAGCGTTAGGTTCTTACTATGACCAGAATGAGATGAATAAATAAAGTCGTGGCTAATTTTCTTTTGGAGATTACTATTCTATTTATCCAGTTTAGGACTCTTATGTTTTTCAAACCCTTGCTATTCAGCATCACATGCGATTCTCTTTGGGTGGTGGTATACAGCTGAAGGCTATATGCCTAGAAATAATTATCCTTTTTTTTTTTATCAGCAAGTTTACTTTCAGTATGTTTATGCTTCTCACCGAGTCTGGGTGAGAAGGAAAGACTCCATAACCCGGCCTATGAGCCAGTTGCCAGTTTCGAGCTTCTGCTATGGCGCTTGTAGTTGGACTCTCGTCACTAGTCTCTTATTTCAATATGCTTGTGATGTCAGTAATGTTTAAGCACCGCCCCAGCAGAACAAAAGGAGGTAGAGTCGTCATTTTTGTCATTGACGCTTCTATCTTTTGCAGGTCCTGGGTACGATTTGGTAAGTAGCACTTAAGTGCCATTTCCAAATTGTAACCATACTTCACACTTCTGCCGCGATCCCTAGCTTCCGTGGAAGGTTAGCTCGCTTTTAGCTTGTAGGCAGCTCTTTCCATGGATAATTGCTTTAACTTCCCATGTATACTGTTCTTTGTTTGATGACCTGGACTAGCTCTAGCAGCAGATCCATAATTTATGACCTTCCAAGCTGCATATCCATATGTTGTGGCAAAGCTGATTATGACAACTCAGCTGCCATCCAAAAAATAGAGCTTAAAAGATCTAGATTTTTGTATTGAGATTTTACACTTACATAATTACTTGCTCTATCTGTTTAGCATCTCTTGTTGTTAATTCAATTCTTATATATCCCCTGCTATTCAGGATATCGTTATTTCTATTGCAATAATATAGGTTGTTTTCAAGAAAATGATAGAATATCAGTGGAAAAAGATCATGCTTCTTGTGAGCATAGGTTCAAGGAGGTATTCTGAACTTATGCTTTTCTTTTATATCGATCTACTACAGTCAAAGCTATCACTTGTTTTTCATTTGTTGTTGGTATGGTGTAGGAAGTTCAAAAGTTTCTTACTGTGCTTTACTTGGATAGCAGTTAGCATGACAATAATATCTCAAGCATCATTATGGCATTAAGCAATAACAACCCATATTTCAAACAACCTTTTAGGAAATGGGCTGAATGGCGATGGCTTGATGTTGGTTAGGATGAATTTTTGTATGCACTGTTCTGCGATAAGCTATTTCAGGAAGCGCCTAGTTGGGTTCTATATTTTGGAAAACAAGTGAGAAACAACTATTTTCTTTCTCATCAGATAGAGGAAAAATAAACATGTATGTCCATCTAAGTTCAAGTTGTCATACAAGAAACGGAGGCCAAATGCATTTAGATGCATGATACTTGTTAACAGCACAGATCTATGTGCACACCAAGTTCCTCCACCAGTTCCTCCCTTCAACTTGAACACCACTGATGGAGTGTATCTCACTCTAGCTCTACCTTACATGTGAAATGAAGATACTAGGCTGTTGGTAAATTCAACTTATGAGACGTCCTGCTTTCAGAGTGTAAGCAGAAATCTAAATTTAGTAACCTAAAATGTTGTTGGTTTTTAGATGATTTAATGACTCATTTCCAATCAATCAGCCATCTGCTTCCTGCATCCTTATCTATTAGCCTCATCTGTAAGCTGTATACTTAGCATAGAGCTAGTATATGTAGGTAGAGTTAATATGCAAGGAGACAACTTTAGGATATAGTGATGAGTTTGGCATTGGCATGTTTCTGGTACCCTAACCTGTAGATGTTCTATCAATCTCAATAAGAAACTAGATATGAACGTCCACAAATCTACTTTTACTGCTAATAATTATAGTGTTATGTTCCGTAGACATGTGATTGATGTTGTTGTTGTGCAGTAAAAGTGCAAATTCTAGTAGACTGAGCAATGAAAATTTGCCAACTCGGAACTCAAAGCGTGACACTTATGAAGTTGCAAGCTTGCTTCTGAAGCTTATCGAAGGATGGTGTTGTTCTAAGAAGACTATTAATCGAAGCGGTAAGATCTGTGATTTATATGGGAAATAGAATTTTACTGTGTTAGTGGAGTTCCTATTTTCTAATTTATCTGATCACATAATTCAACTCAGTTGCACCTTTTTTCTTTATGTATCAGTTGCAGCTATTCAGAAATGTCTATTTTGTCGTCTGAGATCATGTAGTGGATTGCCGGTTCCAAACTTTTAAGTCAATCGTGCATCTTGAACTATCCACAGCATACTTGGGTAAAAGAATAAGAGCAAACAATAGTGACCAGATCTACTACCTAACTGTGAGTTCAGTTTAACAAAATAACCTATTACTTTAAACAGGACCAAGTGTCTTTGTCTCAAGCAATTGTTTCGCAACATGCCAGTTTCTATCGCCAAGATGTAAATAGGGGTTGGCAGACTTGATGTTTCATTGGATGGTTAAAATTTCTGGAGCAAAACATTGAACCAGAGTGGAGATGCTCCAATAGCATTAAGAACCCAGCCACAGAAAGCACAGCTTCCCCTTTCCAGAAATTCTCTACCCATTCTGCAATCTATCTTTACGAATCGTAGATGCAAACTGATATTCTACAAGATGGGAAATGGTCTAAGGATCGTCCCATGCTGATGCTCGAGCTAATTTGGTGTTCTTTTGTCATGTCTTCAGTTGCTGTGGCATTTGCATGGTGTTGGTCGCAGTTTATTGGTCAGAATTACACCTATCATCTGTATCACACATGCCAAAGCGACTTGCAGTAGGTGGAACATAGCAAGCAGCTCCTCTGTTTCTGATTGGTTTGTGGTTCGAGTTTGCACACGGAAGCTTGTCCTCTTAGATACCTCTGAACCATGTAGAATCCAAGGGCTTATTAGTTCGGGAGAGTAGTGATAGAGGTTTGTTTCCTTTAGAAGTGAGTCGTTCTACTTTTGTGTGATTCTTTTCGACAAAATGTATAGGAAATATATGTCTTCATTGGGTTAATTATGAAGAATACTTTTTGAAAGAGAACGAAGGTTTCTGCTACATTTCATTACGAAAACTTACCAAAATTTTTCGTGTGTACACTTAACTGTTGTAGTGTAGCGTGTTGGTGAATGTTTGTTTTCATATATTGAAATTACAAAAGATTCGCTTCGCGATGAGGACGTTAACATGTACAGCTGTGGGAAGGTCACTGGACTACTGGAGTGGAGCTTTGAATGACGTGTACCACCACAAATCGTAAGGCTGCGGATCTTAAATTCTATTTTCCATTAGATAGACACAAACTCTATTCAAAATAATAAATAAATATGATTGATTAATTGCAGCCACCATTGGGAGTTTTGAGTCGGGCAGTCGGGGGCACGCACGCTGCACCACAACACACCACCACCGCCTCCTTCTCTTCTTTTTATTGTTGATAAAGACGAGTGCAAACGTGAACGCGAACAGAGGAGAGGAGAGGAGAGGAGAGAAAGAGGAGGATTGGAGATTGATGGCCGTGGGAGTGCTTGCTTTGCAGGGCTCCTTCAACGAGCACATGGCAGGTATGACGATTGAGTTATTCGTACATTATTTCCTTTGGGGTAATAAAAAGAAATCTAACAAACTAGTCCCTTGATGATTTCCTTTGCAGCTCTCCGTCGGGTGGGGGTGCAGGGCGTGGAAATACGCAAGGCGAACCAGCTCGATTCCATTGACGCTCTCATCATCCCCGGCGGCGAGAGCACCACCATGGCCAAGCTCGCCAACTACCACAACCTCGTATGTTACAGATTAATTCATTTACCAACTACCCTAGTACAATCAAATTCCTTTTCTCAGTTTCAGTTCATCATGGACTCTCCCCACCTGCTGCTATCATAACTTAAACTTATTGATGAACGAATTAGGTTCTACTTCTGCCTGTTGCAGAACCAGAATCACATCGTTTCCCTTTGCTAATATCAATTAATAGCATGACTTGTAAATTCATATGAAAAAATAAGAGATGCCAGAGCAACTCTCTTTAACGCTGTAAACAAGCAACTCCTGGCAAAAGAAGATACTTAATTAGGTGGCTTTTTACTCTTTGACTTAGTGGTTCTCAGTATTATCAGTCTTTATGGGCTCTACAGCCTCACCTCAATATTCATAAAACTAGACTTGCAATTCTGTACTTTGTGTTCTGTGTATTTCTGTGACACTGATTTCATCACTTCATATTTCTTTATGATTCGTTAGTGTCGTTATTCACGTCTCATCCAAATTTACAACGTGCTCACCTCCAATTTTGTTTAGGCAACAATTGATGTAGAAAGTAAGGTTGTAGCAGCATCTGCAATCTGCTACTTGAAAGTGCTGGCTTCCTGTCATTTTTGCTGCACATAATGATAAACATAAAAATAGTCAAGATATTTGGAATATTTTGGTTATTCAGTTTCCCGCCCTTCGAGATTTTGTAAATGCTGGGAAGCCTGTATGGGGGACTTGTGCTGGCCTCATTTTTTTGGCGAACAGAGTTGTTGGTGAGTGATTATGTTATAAATGTAAACTTCAAAAAATTCCATATGACTACAACAATTGAATCTGATTATTAGGCCAGAAGACAGGAGGGCAAGAGCTTGTAGGAGGACTGGACTGCACCGTTCATCGGAACTTTTTTGGTAGTCAGGTAAGCAAGCTTTGGCAATGTGATTAATCCATTTTGTAACCTGATAACTTGCACTTTGCAAGATAGTAGTTGGCTGAGCAGATTGGTTCACTGCTCAAGTGCCGTCCTCATATCCTGATCGCTGACATTGCTGTGCTGCAGCTCCAGAGCTTTGAGACAGAGCTTTTTGTACCTAAGCTTGCAGAGGAAGGAGGTGCTAATATTTGTCGAGGGGTCTTTATTAGGGCTCCTGCCATAGTAGAAGTTGGCCCTGATGTGGAAGTTTTGGCTGATTATCCTGTTTCATCTGATCAGTTCGGAGATACAGCAACTGGCTCAGAGGTAGGCATTGCTTTATTTTGTTTGCTCAGATATCAATCTCTAGGAACTAGGAAGAACAATTGACCAACTCTTCTAGTTACGTGCCGAACCCTGCAAAACTTTTGATAACTTGAAAAACCCTCTATTCTTTTTAGAGCTCATTCTGTTGGTTATTCATCTCTTTGTTCTAAATCACAAACTGATGCCATTACTTTGCATAGTTTTCCTATACCTTTACTGACTTATTATAATATTTGTTATATTTGGGCCCAAACGTGAACACATTTAAGGGGCGACACTTTTTTCCCCTCATAAGGAACTTCTTATATTATGTAAAACCTTGTCAAAAACTTCATGGCTTATCAACTATTAAGAAATGTGGGTAAAAGGCTCTTTGATTGGCATTTCATGGCTCATCAGACAGTGATATGTTTATAAGGCGTGGAGATTTCATGATAAACATGATTCTCACACTATCTTCTGAACTTAGCTTGCCTTTATTTAGATGCTTCAAGCTTCACTTCTGATGAAAGATTTGTGAATCATTTTGTGACACCATATTAGCATGCAACAGGATGAAAGTTCTCCAAGTAGAGTAATAGTCGCTGTCAGACAAGGAAATTTGCTTGCAACTGCATTTCACCCGGAATTGACTGCTGATACACGTTGGTATGCATCTTATGCTGGAGCCTGGAGCTTGTAGCAGTTGTTCTTTTTCAAATATTTATGTATAATTTCAAATCTTTGCTATGCAGGCACAGTTTTTTCCTGGATATGGTGAAAGGAAAAGGTCAGTGGACTTTGCAGATCCCCTCAACATCAGATATGTCAGTAGAAAATATGTCTGTAGAAAGTCAAGAAGGCAAAATAACGGCAGCAGCAAGTGCAAGCAATCCTTATGAGCTTCCTATATTTGACTGAATAGACGCACATTGCAGTGACCGATTTTGATGAATTGGCAGACATACAGTAGCTTCTCTAAAGTTAAAAGTTAAAATATTTTGCTTGAAGAAATAGTTAATTACAAGTTGTTTGTGTTGCAGTTTGGTCATTTGGTGAACCTGTAGTACGGATTCCTTTTTCATATTTTGTGCAAGTCAGTTCATTTTGTTTCGTGCTGTATGATAACGTTTTCAGTATTTCGGGGTTTTAATAACTTGAAAAGGTTTTAGTTTTAGAGCTCACTCTTCTGCTTGGCAAGGGGAAGCTGCCGCGTCAAGGTATAACAAGTAACAAAAACATGCTAGGTCGTTAGGCTAACTGCAACGAAATTGGTTCTGCGCACAAAGTCCCTCGTTTTGTAGGTGGTGTGGTGTCATTTTCTCAGACGAAGGCCTTCAAATTAACGCCCATCTCATCGGCACAAGGCCTCATGGTGGGTTTTGCCACTTCACCTGGGTACAGGCTCTTGCCATCATTCGACTCTTACTCCCTCATCATTGTCACTCGCAAGGTTGCTCAGTAGGATCACGCTGTTATCACCCTTGCAGTACCCTTTTTGGACCAATTGTTTCAATGTGAAAGTTGGGTGTCCAAAGGCAGATGGTCCAAACCTCTTATGTATCGTTGTAGTTAAGTCCTTCCATGTATGATGTGGTCGATCCTTTCGAAATTTTGATACCACCGATTGGCTTCTCTTTGTAGAAGCATGGCAGCTATGTGGACTTTTTCCTGCGGTAATATTCGATAATACTTGAAGTATTTTTCTGCCGAGTAGACCCATTCTTTTGGACCTTGTCCATCGAATTATGAATTTGTATCTCTCTCTGTTGGTGTTCAAGTGAGGTTCTGCTATATTCATAGGTGAGTATGGCATTGAAGTTTGCTGGACCATTGGGGTGCTCAGGTTATAAGAGGCATAAGGGTATGAGGTATAGGATTGGTTAGAGTTGTAATTTGTTTGGCTGCATGACACTGATTCCTTGTGGGCTGAAGGTGTTTGTATGATAGGCGGATTCATGTTGGGAGCTAGCTGCGGTAAATTCGTTAAAGCGTTTGGCTACCATAAGATTTGTATAGGTAAGGGCATGGTGGTAGCCAGCAAGGGGGTAGTTGTTGCAGGGAGCGGTGTGGTTGTAGGCTGCAATATGGTAGTGGAAGAAGCTATAGTTTCAGGTATATGGGCTGTAATGGGGTTTGCAGTTCGCGTGGTGATTATGTGAGAGGTGTTGATTCCGGTGTTTGGTTTGGAGTGAAATTCGCAAATTCAACATATTTTGCCTTACCTCTAGCAGAACTTGTTGCCTCTCACTTTGAAAGTTATAGAATTGCTCTCGTAGCGAAGGCTCCTTTGAGGTTAAATCTGCCGTAGATGGTGACTTTGGCCTACATATAATTTTTCCTGCATTTGCGGTAGTCGGTGAAGATGGTGATTCCGGTGAACCGGATGTAATGGAAGTCTTGGGTTCCATTAGATCAAAAGCTCTGGTACCAATTTGATAGCGATACGAACGAAATAGTGTTGGCAAAGTGAATAAAACAGAAAAGACTCAAAACGGTAGTGAAGTGCAAAGAATTAAGAACAAAAGTAAAAGAATAACTTGGTTTTCGATGCCGCTTATAGGAACGCTGGCATCTACTTATACACTAACAATACCTAATTGATATAGAGTCTTGTTCCCTAACTGTTTATTTAATTAAAACTCTACTCCTACACTTTGGTAATTAGCATGGTACAACATCTCCATGCTTGCTGGTTGCACATCCGAATCTTATCCTTTTTTAGCATCCTTCTGTTTCTTGTATCCACTACAAATGTTGTAGCTCATGTAATTCTTTCTCTGGTTTCTCTGTGGTCTTGATTCCGCTATGCTCACTTCACGAATCCTATCACACTCCACTACTGGTATTAGCAATCAACCCGGAGGTATAAGGTTTGCTCCAGAAGTAAAAATTCCAAAATTTCTAAAATATACACATCCATAAGGTATTCGATAACAAAATCAGACAGCAACTTCAGAACATATATGCCCATAAAATAACATTAGGAAACACAAGCACAAAATTGCCAAACAAAAGCAGTGAGAGTGCATTCCAGCAATATGTCTGTTCCTACCTGGACTATATATAGCATATACACCACAGTAGAAAGCAAATTCTTCTGAAATGCATGAAACACCAATCAACCCAAGATGCATCGAGTAAATTTTACTGTGGAGATTTTACATATGCAAGTTATTCCTCGAAACAAATCATTATGCTGCAGTTCTGGAAAAAGAAAATATTGCAAAGCACTCTAATGTTGCAGTAACTGCTCCAATGCACAAAACCCACCACGATCACCAATGGAAAGTTTTAAATTGCATCTTTCAAGTCTAGAGAAAAGTACTCAGAATAGAATAAAAAACAACAACTTGCATATATGCTGCTTTAAGGAATGCGGTAAACAAATGTCAATTTCTAACATATTGAATTTAGCTAAAATTGTTACATAATAACTAAAGTGAACAGAAAATTATAGAGAAATTTCCCTTCAATTATTAAATTGGCACTAACACCAAACTAATATCAATTTAAGAGAGCATCTTCTCTTTCTGACAATAAAACAGAAAATTACACTAGTTGATACCTCAAGAATATTAATTTAAACTAAGTACTCCTGAGACCCTTATTCTCTCGTTAGTAAGCATTACAAGACCTACTCCGCTCACTCTTGTTCCTCTTACTCCTCATCATAATAATGCTTTCATATTATTCTTTCTTTTGATTACACTTTCTTTGGTTTGTGAAAAGTTAAACAAACAGATTGGTTACTTTCAGTTCATATTTGATGGAAGGGTGGAGTAAGCCAAGAGAAAGCAAGAGAGCATTGTCTTTTCTTTAATTTACTCCTCTTCCAAACAGAGCCATCTTCTCTCAAATTTTCATATTCAAGCTTTCAGAACTTCTTTATTAAGTAGCTTACTCCACCACTGTAGTCTATGGCTGCTAGTAATTGCACAGTCATGATTGAACTGATAACTTAATTTTAATAAGCTAAATAATTAAATAGGAAGTGACAAAATGGCAAAATCTCTATCCTAAATTTCACAATAAAGATGAATGTAGTAGGGTTGCCATTACTGCAAGAATTCTCTAACAATAGAAATAAAGAGACAAGAAGTGTACCTATACAGCTTCCGCCGCAAAATTTATTTGGGCTCACATATGGATGCTGTGTATGAGTTCGTATGTGTCTATCTTTGTCAGCCAATTTTGCAGTGCAAATTACAATAAAATAAGGAAAAATTTTTTGCTTGAGAATTAAATATGGATAACTAAGGGAGCGTTTAGGATACTTATGAAATATAACTTTTCTAGAATAGAAAGTATTTTTTTTTTTTAAATGAGCTATATTTTTTTATTTTTAAAAAAATAATAAAAATATGCAATAAAAAAATCTCACTCTGTAGAATTTTTCTACATTTTCTAAATTTTTAAATTAATTTTTTATATATTTATAAAATATGTATTGAGAAATATGAAATAAAAAAAAGTTAAAAAGCAGTATGTGTTACACATTACCAAACGCACTCTAAGGAACAAGGGACGAACAAAAGGTAAGAAACTATTTAAGAGAAAGAATATACCAAAGTTTGCTTAATTGCTCATATTAATAAATACAAACTATACAATTGCAGCTCCTATAAAACATAAGAAAAAATAAATGGTTCTCTCATAAAATTATTTTTTTTATATAAGATATTCCTTAATTCATCAATCCTCTATTTTTTTTATGCTTTGTTTTTTTTCCCCCCTCGAAATATCAAGCAAGAGGTTGAGCGTAGGTCCTCTAGACCTGTGGGCATGGATGCAAGAAGCACGAGGTACTTGTTGGTGAGTTAGTTATACCCGAAGACTTCCATGAATTTTTTCTTGAAGCGGCTAGGATGATACAAGATCATGAAGCAAAGATGGAAGACATGACGATAATGACTCTATGCAGAAGTAAGAATGCCAACAATCAGACTCTGATCCTAATATTGGGATGTAGAGTGCTTCATGACAAGCAGATGAAGATGCAATCTCCTGAAACAGCTTCCTAGCCTCGTGACGACTAAGAGCTCTTCTCTAGGAGTTGGACCATTCCACTTTTACATTATTTGAGCAAATTCCTCTATAAGAAGATAATGTATCAAAGTTCGTAAGTTCGTATTTGTGGTTACTGAGCCATTGGTTGGTTGAATTGGTGCTATACTCGGGGTGGTACGAGGAGTAGGAGTCGCAATGCAATTTAGTTGCTTGGCCTGTTAGAATTGCAAGAGGCATGTTATTTATCAATAGAAGAAATGACGATGGAATTGAATCTACTATGCATAAAAGTAGCAGAAGATGCAAGAGACGTCGCAGGAGTTGATGTACAATAACTATAACGGGTTTTGTTACAACAGCAGAGATGGTCCTAGAAATTGAAACATTGGAACTCTAGACATGCTCTAGAAGTGATCCATCGAGTTTTCCCTAAGGTATGACATGTCTACAAATTCAAGACTGTTGGAAGTATAGATTAGGTTTGTCTGATCAGAGCTTATATTGGGCACTTGTCTCAGTGAAAAGTTCCATTCCTTTATCTCAGATTGTACTGAGTCAAGTATAGATTTAGCTCAGGAAAGAAACTTCTTTTAATTATTTGTAAGCTTTGATGCGTTTCAACGTGTCCAATTAAAACTATACGAAGTGATGTAAATAATAATCAGATCAAGTAGATATTACATGATCCAACTTATCAACATATGAGCATGAGAATGTGGCGGCATATTTTTGTTACTTGCAGTTATTAGGTAAAATAAAAAAACAAATCTACATATTATTGTAATTATAAGAGTTTAAATTCAAGTATACCGAAGGTAAAAAGGTCAAATTTCATGTTCCTATTTTTGTATGTAAGTAGTGATGGATTTTATTCTTTCTTTAGGAAGATCCTATTCAGCCTTCCCTGATAATAGTTTAGTTTGGTAGAAATGACTCCGTAAGACCTGTGACGTTAATAGTGATTTTAAAGTGCATTTCTACAACAAAAAATATTTTTATTAAATTTTAAAAAATAAATTTTTTAACATAAAAAATAATAAAAATAAATTTTATTATGCAAATTTTTTATATATTTAAAAAATTTTAATTGAATTTTATGAGAATTAAAAAAATTTATTGAAACATGTAAATTTAAAAATAAAAAAAAATATTTTTTGAGAATGCAACGCGCCCTTGATCTATCCGGCCTAGGTCCTCACGCAACACTTTCACTGAGTACGTTGAGAATATGAGGAGCACCTATGCTTACCTAAAGGTAAGAATATATGATTACCTGATTCTCCACTAAAATAGGATTCACAATGTTAAATAAATGGGTCGGGTCTACCTGAAGCATGGCTCATTAGCATAATAATAATAATAAAATTATCTATTGATATGGGCCTTCGTAGAAGTAAAAGCGGTTGTAATGCCTGCGCTTTGCCGCCTACTCCATTCCTCTGCACCTAAAACTTTTGTAGTTACAAAGAAATTTTGAAAACTTTCTAGACAACTAGTATGTATTTACTAACATTCATAATTTTATTTTTTTAATATAAAATAAATAAATATTTAAAAATAACTTTTCTTATGATTTTTTATAAAAATTTAAATTTAAAACTTACTATTAATATAAAAATTTTAAATATTTAAAAATTTTAATTTAATTTTGTAAATTTATTTTCTAAAATCTTTCAAACTCTATTTTACCTACTTAGTAAACACTTTCTGAGTTGTCTCCATTTCATTAAACAAACACCGGATTTTAAAGTCAAAATAATAAAATAATATTATCGATAGATAGGCCCGCTCATTCTGTTTGTTACCCGAGATCTTTTTAATATTATATATTTATTTTATATAATAAGTTTATTTTAAAATTTTAAAAATAAATTTTAATAAAATAAATTATTTTAATTTTTATTTAATTTATATTAAGTTTAAAAAAATAAATGTAGTGAGTTAGTAAATAAATTTTTGGAGTCTGTATTCTGTTCCATACATATTGCGCTAGCTCTATCTGTCGATTAGACTTTTTGCTGATCTGATACCTATATTGCTGTGTATATGAAGTTATTTAGAAATCACCAATATAGTCATTGTAGGTTGAGAGATTAATGAATAGGCTTCTTTTTCCTTTTGATTTAATTAAAATGGCAACTTATCTCTTATTTTTGAAGTGATGTAAGGGCGTGTTTACTGACACCCCAAACTCACTTTTTTTTAAAATTATTTTTAATATAAAAAATATATAAAAATTAAAATAAACTTTTTATTAATAAAACTTTTTAAAAAATTTATTTTTAAAACTTACTATAAATATTATATTAATATATAATTTTATTTTTTATTAAAAATTTTTAATTTTTAATTTGATTTTTTCAAGTGAGTTTTAAAAACTTTATTTCTCCCACTTTTCTATAAAAGTAAACACACACCTAAGAAGATGTTTGGGATTACTTTTCTCTAACAAAATTTTTCAATTCTTCATTTTATATTTTTCAATACATATTTTATAATTATATAAAAAATTTATTTTTTTATATAAGATATCCCTTAATTCATCAATCCTCTATTTTTTTTATGTTTTGTTTTTTTTCCCCCCTAGAAATATCAAGCAAGAGGTTGAGCGTAGGTCCTCTAGACCTGTGGGCATGGATGCAAGAAGCACGAGGTATTTGTTGGTGAGTTAGTTATTTATATTTTTCAATACATATTTTATAATTATATAAAAAATTTATTTAAAAATTTAGAAAATATAGAGAAATTTTACAGAGTGAGATCTTTTTATTATATATTTTTATTATTTTTATAGAAATAAAAAAAATAGAGCTCATTTTTACAAAAAAGACAAAACTTTTTAATTCTCCATTTCACGTTTTTCAATACATATTTTATAATTATATAAAAAGTTTATTTAAAAATTTAGAAAATGTAAAAAAATTCTATAAAGTGAGATCATTTTAATGTATTATTTTTATTATTTTTTTTGAAATAAAAAAATAGAGCACGTTTAGATAGTGTAGCTTTAAACTGCTTTAGAGTGCTTTTAATAGTGCTTTTTAAAAAACATCTCGGAGATGCTTTTCAAAAAAAGCACGCGGCTGCTTGTTTTTTTTTTCCTTACGAAATGATCATATTGTCCACGACAAGTTTATAAAATTACATATTATATTAATTATTTAAATAATATAAAAAATAATTATATAAATATATATTTCAAATTTAATATTATAATAATAATTATATAATCAATATTATCTAAATTAATTATTGATGGATATTAATATTATAATTTGTTAATAAATTTATAAATATTGATACAAGTAATTATGTATATATAATTTTTACATAATAAATTTTTAAAATTTAAAAAAAATAATATATAAAAAATTTAAAAATTTCATAATATATCAATTATTATATATTCATAGGCTTCAAATTTTATATTATAATAATAATTATATAATCAATATTATTTAAATTAATTATTGATTGATATAATTTGTTAATAAATTTATATAATTTTTACATAATAAATTTATTAAATTTAAAAAATAAGTAATATATGAAAAAAAATTAAAAATTTCATAATATATTAATTATTATATATTCAAAAGTATTTCAGTTATTTTATATTTTATACAGTAATAAGCATAAATTTAGTCAAATATTTTATTTAATTTTTAATATTAAAAAGTACGATACAGTAACAATTTATTTAAATATTTTTTAATATAAAGTTATTTTTATAGCAAAAATTTTACAACTATTTATAGTATTGTAAAGCAACTTTATTTTAAAAGCACCAATTTTTCGGAACGTTCAAACGGGGCATAATCAAATGTTGGCCAAATGAATTGTGAATGATTCTATAAATTGTGCTGTAAGTCAATTTATTATGCAGAAAGTTCAGACAGTAATAACTATAGTAACTACCGTAGTAACATCTTCGTGCTGCACCAGAGCCGCTAACATTAATAACATAAACTACGTATTATTGGTTAAAATAAATTTACTTTTCTAGAGAAAAGCTTCTACAACAGAGCTCTTTGTGTCGTCTTCTTGATACTGCAAATATTTAGAATCATAAAAATGTAACAATGAGCACCATTTACAAGTGAAAGTACAGTAAAATTATGAAACAAGGAAAATGTGAGATTAAGAAATCATTTGAAATTATTATAAAAAGATCTTTTATTATGAAAGTTGTTGATAAATCTTCTATAAATAATATTTTGTTTAATTTTGAAAAATAAAATTATACATAACATAAATCTAAGCATATTTATTTATATTATCCATAATTTTAAATTAATTAAAAATATCATTACACATTTTTGTAAAGTACAATATATACAAAAAAAAGAATAAGTAATTTCAAATATGTCGTAAATTAAAAGACTTGTAATAAAAACTACTCTATTTAATTCGTTTCAAATTAAAATATTAATAATAATAAACAATGTATAATAAAATTTAATGTATTTTAAAATTTTATTTAATTTCATATATGCAAAACTGCATATAATCACAAATTATGAAGGTATAGATTACACGAGTTATGTGCAAATGCCATTGAGTTGTATGATTTTCAATGAAAAGAGACTAGTCAGACATCAATCAGAAGAACCACTCCGTGACCATATACACAGACCATGGACAAAAATTTAATGAGTATGGATACAGAAAAAACATGTCCACATCAATCAAATTCTTTTTTTTCTCTATTCCACCTGATATCATCATTTCTTAGTCTTTTTTTAAAGATTTTAATCGGTAAAAATATTTTAAAATTCCGGTTATTTGTTGTTTAAGTTTTAATAAAGTTAAGATTTATTCTTATTTTTTAATTGTATAATTACTGATTAATTTTTATTTCAATTTAATTAATAAAATAAATTTACTAAACAATACTTTTATATATTTAAAATATCTCGAATAACTTAATTTTTGTAGATACAGAGACGATTAATTTTTTTAATGAGTTTGTACTTTTCAAAAAAATAGTCAAAAATAGATGTACTTACGAAAATCGAAAAAGATAACTACGCAGATCTAGTTTGAAAGCCGTATACATATCATCATTTCACGCGTCTTTTCTCCAAAATTTTTTTTCAGAAAATCTTACGAATTTCCCGCTCTCCTTTGGTTTATCGCTTATTTAAAGCCGGTCTATTCTCCGTTTCTAGGGGAGCCCCTGTAAATGTTCCTTCTGTAAAAAGCTTGAACAACTCCGTCTTATATCTTATTTATCCAAAGATTTATTTCCCTTTTCTGGTTTATTAATTCTTCAGCCTATTCAAAACCGTATCCGTCGACCGATCAAGTCTCTCTGATTTTCTCTTGGCTAGAAGAAAATGCAGGCACCGGCAAAAGAAAATGCTGCAGCACCGTGGAGCTTTCGCCAAAGAAAATACACGGTGATTTCGTGTAGTACACGTTTTACAATGATCCTTAGATTTGTTTGCTTATTTTGCTTGATCCATTGTTGAATTTCTGTTTATCTTATGTATAGAACCCTAGCACAGGTAGAGGTGCAATATAGAATGGATTCGCGGTGAATATGAAAAGAGAATCAGCTGGCCATGGCCGCCAACGGAAACGGTATATCCAACAAAGTTGATGGGAAACAGTAGCAGTTGCAAGCAAGCGGTGCAAGGTAAAAGCAAAAAAGTAAATTTCTTCATAATTTTTGATATATATTACATCAGCAAAAGCTATGTCGGGCTTAGGGTTTTAGGGTTCTAGGGTTAAAAAAGGGGTTAGGGCTTAGGGTTAAAAAAGGTCTTAGGGTTTTGGGGTTTAGTCTAGGGTCCTAGGGGGTTTTAGGTTTTTAGGGTTTTAGGGGTTTAGGGTTCAGGGTTCAGGGTTCAGGGTTTAGGGTTTTTAGGGGTTTAGGGTTTAGGGGTTTAGGGTTTAGGGTTTTAGGGTTTAGGGTTTAGGGTTTAGGGTTTAGGGTTTAGGGTTTTAGGGTTTTTTAGGGTTTTAGGGTTTTAGGGTTTAGGGTTTTTAGGGTTTAGGGTTGTTTTTAGGTTTTAGGGTTTAGGGTTAGGGTTTTAGGGTTTAGGGTTTAGGGTTTAGGGTTTAGGGGTTTAGGGTTTTAGGGTTTAGGGTTTAGGGTTTTAGGGTTTTAGGGTTTTTAGGGTTTTAGGGTTTAGGGGTTTAGGGTTTTAGGGTTTTAGGGTTTAGGGTTTAGGGTTTAGGGTTTAGGTTTTTTAGGGTTTTAGGGTTTAGGGTTTTAGGGTTTAGGGTTTAGGGTTTTAGGGTTTAGGGTTTAGGGTTTAGGGTTTTAGGGTTTTAGGGTTTAGGTTTTAGGTTTTTAGGGTTTAGGGTTTAGGGTTTAGGGTTTTAGGGTTTAGGGTTTAGGGTTTAGGGGGTTTAGGGTTTAGGGTTTTAGGGTTTAGGGTTTAGGGTTTTAGGGTTTAGGGTTTAGGGTTTAGGGTTTTTAGGGTTTAGGGTTTAGGGTTTTAGGGTTTAGGGTTTAGGGTTTAGGGTTTAGGGTTTTAGGGTTTAGGGTTTAGGGTTTAGGGTTTAGGGTTTTAGGGTTTAGGGTTTTAGGGTTTAGGGTTTAGGGTTTAGGGTTTTAGGTTTTTAGGGTTTAGGGTTTAGGGTTTTTAGGGTTTAGGGTTTAGGGTTTTAGGGTTTAGGGTTTTAGGGTTTTAGGGTTTTAGGGTTTAGGGTTTAGGGTTTAGGGTTTTAGGTTTTTTTAGGGTTTAGGGTTTAGGGTTTAGGGTTTTAGGGTTTAGGGTTTTAGGGTTTAGGGTTTTAGGGTTTTAGGGTTTTAGGGTTTAGGGTTTTAGGGTTTAGGGTTTTTAGGGTTTAGGGTTTAGGGTTTAGGGTTTAGGGGTTTTAGGGTTTAGGGTTTAGGGTTTAGGGTTTAGGGTTTTAGGGTTTAGGGTTTTAGGGGGTTTTAGGGTTTAGGGTTTAGGGTTTTAGGGTTTAGGGTTTAGGGTTTTAGGTTTTAGGGTTTAGGGTTTTAGGGTTTAGGGTTTAGGGTTTAGGGGGTTTAGGGTTTAGGGTTTTAGGGTTTTAGGTTTTTTAGGGTTTAGGGTTTAGGGTTTAGGGTTTTAGGGTTTAGGGTTTTAGGGTTTAGGGTTTAGGTTTTAGGGTTTAGGGGTTTAGGGTTTAGGGTTTTAGGGTTTAGGGTTTTAGGGTTTAGGGTTTTAGGGTTTAGGGTTTAGGGTTTAGGGTTTAGGGTTTAGGGTTTTAGGGTTTAGGGTTTTTTAGGGGTTTAGGGTTTAGGGTTTTAGGGGTTTAGGGTTTAGGGTTTTAGGGTTTAGGGTTTTAGGGTTTTAGGGTTTAGGGTTTTTAGGGTTTAGGTTTTAGGGTTTAGGGTTTTAGGGTTTAGTTTAGGGTTTAGGGTTTAGGGTTTAGGGTTTAGGGTTTTAGGGTTTAGGGTTTAGGGTTTAGGTTTTTTAGGGTTTAGGGTTTTTTAGGGTTTAGGGTTTAGGGTTTTAGGGTTTAGGGTTTTAGGGTTTAGGGGGTTTTAGGGTTTAGGGTTTTAGGGTTTAGGGTTTTAGGGGTTTAGGGTTTAGGGGTTTAGGGTTTAGGGTTTAGGGTTTAGGGTTTTAGGGTTTTAGGGTTTGGGGTTTAGGGTTTAGGGTTTAGGGGTTTTAGGGTTTAGGGTTTAGGGTTTAGGGGTTTAGGGTTTAGGGTTTAGGGTTTAGGGTTTAGGTTTTAGGGTTTTAGGGTTTTAGGGTTTAGGGTTTTAGGGGGTTTTAGGGTTTAGGGTTTTAGGGGTTTAGGGTTTAGGGTTTAGGGTTTAGGGTTTTAGGGTTTTAGGGTTTAGGGTTTTAGGGTTTAGGGTTTTAGGGTTTAGGGTTTAGGGTTTTAGGGGTTTAGGGTTTAGGGTTTTAGGGTTTAGGGTTTAGGGTTTAGGGTTTAGGGTTTAGGGTTTAGGGTTTTAGGGTTTAGGGTTTTAGGGTTTAGGGTTTAGGGTTTTAGGGTTTAGGGTTTTAGGGTTTAGGGTTTAGGGTTTAGGGTTTAGGGTTTAGGGTTTAGGGTTTTAGGTTTTTTTAGGGTTTAGGGTTTAGGGTTTAGGGTTTTAGGGTTTAGGGTTTAGGGTTTAGGGTTTAGGGTTTTAGGGTTTAGGGTTTAGGGTTTAGGGTTTTAGGGTTTTTAGGGTTTAGGGTTTTAGGGTTTAGGGTTTAGGGTTTAGGGTTTAGGGTTTAGGGTTTTAGGGTTTTAGGGTTTAGGGTTTAGGGTTTTTAGGTTTAGGGTTTAGGGTTTAGGGGTTTTAGGGTTTAGGGTTTAGGGTTTAGGGTTTAGGGTTTAGGGTTTAGGGTTTAGGGTTTTTTTAGGGTTTTAGGTTTAGGGTTTAGGGTTTTAGGGTTTAGGGTTTAGGGTTTAGGGGTTTAGGGTTTAGGGTTTAGGGTTTAGGGTTTAGGGTTTTAGGGTTTTAGGGTTTAGGGTTTTAGGTTTTTTAGGGTTTAAGGTTTAGGGTTTAGGGTTTAGGGTTTTAGGGTTTAGGGTTTAGGGTTTAGGGTTTAGGGTTTAGGGTTTTTAGGGTTTAGGGTTTAGGGTTTTAGGGGTTTAGGGTTTAGGGTTTAGGGTTTAGGGTTTTAGGGTTTAGGGTTTAGGGTTTAGGGTTTAGGGTTTTAGGGTTTAGGGTTTTTAGGGTTTTTAGGGTTTAGGGTTTAGGGTTTAGGGTTTAGGGTTTTAGGGTTTTAGGGTTTTTTAGGGTTTAGGTTTAGGGTTTAGGGTTTTGGGTTTTAGGGTTTTAGGTTTTTAGGGTTTAGGGTTTAGGGTTTAGGGTTTTAGGGTTTTAGGGTTTAGGGTTTTAGGGTTTAGGGGTTTAGGGTTTAGGGTTTTAGGGTTTAGGGTTTAGGGTTTAGGGTTTTAGGGTTTAGGGTTTAGGGTTTAGGGTTTAGGGTTTAGGGTTTAGGGTTTTTTAGGGTTTAGGGTTTAGGGTTTTTAGGGTTTTTTTAGG